>JAOEGL010000001.1:125601378-135601378 GCA_034509955.1 Urosaurus nigricauda | reverse complement strand
TTTAGTTGGATTCAGCTTAAGTCTAAGAAGGGCAGTATCCTATTCAGACCCATGCTGTCTCTGTAACACTAATGTACTGTAAACCATTCTGCAAGTAGCTGTGCTGGCTATAGGTTCCCTAAACTGTAGGTGGGGAATTGAGTTGCACAATAGAAAATTGCACAACAGTGTGATCCAACAACTCCAGAATAGCTGTGCCTATGTAATTTACACTATACAGCAAATGCCCATGAGCCTGGCCTCCATTATGATTGCAGTTTATGTGTGTATACCTGCCTTCAAGTCACTTGTCAACCTATGATGACCCCATGATTTTTATAGGGTTTTTTTAGGCAAGGAATACTCAGAGTTGGTTTTGCCATTTCTTCCTCTGTCACTTGGCATTTGTTGGTGGTCTCCCATTCAAGCTCTAATCAAGACTGATCCTGACTAGAATTTTAAACTCAGCAGAGTTTGAGTACCACCTTTCAGACATAGCTGACAGGGTCTAAATTCACAGGCAAGTCTTCTGCATTTTAGTGTATTGGGGTAGGTGCAGCTTGTCATGTGAGGATGAGGAAAACTACTCACCCCCGAATGTTGAAATACTTAAAGCAGGCATGGATCCCTGCTCCCATCCCATCATCTGACTTTATTGTAAGCCATCTTGGAGAGATCCTTCTGATGTGCAGAACTTTAAGCCACAATATATATGTTAGTCTTTAACATGGGATTCATTGTTGTTGTGTGCCTTCAAGTCACTTCCAACTTATGGCAACCCTTAAGCAAACTTACCATGGGGTTTTCTAAGAAAGATTTATTGAGAGGCTCTTTGACATTGCCTTCCTCTGAGTCTGAGAAAGTATAACTTATCCAAGGCCACCCATTGGGTTTTCATGGCCAAGTGAGATTCCAAACCTGGTGTCCCATACTCCTAGAACAGCACTCAAACCGTGCACCACACTGGCTCTCAACATTCTTTGATGTACAACAGTCCAATATAGCTCCTGTCTGGAAATTGCCAGTTACAATGACTTTTCAAGTAGGTATGAGGTACTGTCTACTCTGCAGAATGAAAATAGATTGCACCACAGACTAACACAAAAACATAGGCCTGAAACAGATGGGCCAAACAGAGAGGCTTCTGGCTGCTTTGGGGGCTTGGTGTTTAGATGACGCATGCCCCCAACACAGCCAGAAACCATTCTGAGGCTGCTTAAAGCAGCCCAAAGCGACTGGCAAAAGAGGCAGATTTAATCTACTCTTGCTGGTGGCCCATTTGAAGCCACAGTGGTGGCCCATTTTGGGAGCGGGCCATGCAATTGCTGTGGTCCCAGAACAATTGTAATTGGAGATCACTCCTTTTGGGTTGTGTGCTTTGGCCCTTAGTTAACGTAGTTTTCTTTGTTTAAATCGATATTTACAAAGTAATTTCACTCCCCTGCCTTTGGCACTGGAATTCTTCTAACTATTGTTTAATAAAGGAGTTACTCAAGTCATTGGTCAGGGATGTGTAATAGACATACAACATCATTATAGTTTGGTTTTTATGTATTTCCTCTACTTCTTGACAGCTGAGAGTAGTTATCACTTACTTCCATCTGGAGGAAAGATGAAGTTTCATTAAGGTTCTGCTCACAGGTTATAGCTCAAGAGTCTCATTCTGTTTGGTACAAAGGGCTCTTAAAAGATGTTTTGCCCCTTTGTTCCCCATTCAACAGCATGCTAGCTGAAGGCCTCCCTGTAGAGAACTGAATCTTAACTTTCCTGGGGAAAGGTATTGTTTCTTCCCAGAAAGACCATTCCTGGATTCTCTCCATTTAAAACCATCTTAATCCTTTTGTAATCACCCAGATTGCTATTTTCAATACATATGGTGCAAAATACCTTTGCAAAAATATGATTTGCTGAGCTCAGTGGACAGGAGATATAAGTGGATGTGAAGCAAAAGCTTACAATTCCCCCAGGTAGAAGGTTACATATTTCTGTATCTCCAACAAATCAAACCCTTCAGCCCTGTCATTATGCTCAATGTGAATTATTTTGGAATGAGGCATTTAGAAATGAATTACAAAAACAGAGTTAAAGACCCAGGAGTTCCATTTCAGATTCCAATTCAGTGTGTGTGACAGGAAAAGTCTCATTACTGATTCATTACTGAATATTCTTCACTTGAAATGCTACAGACCTCCATAGAAGTAATGGTGGTAGGGGATAACATCCAGCCATTACAGAACTTTTAGTACATAATACCATTCCAAGACCTTATTAGCAGAACTACTCAACAAGGGTTCCAGGTTCATTATTGGCATCTTTTGTGAAAGTCAAGAAATAAGAAGAACACTAGGAATGGGAAGGGCAGCTGTGAGAGAACTGGAAAAGATTCTGAAGGGCAAAGATGTATAACTGAGCACTAAAGTCAGAACCGTTCGGGCCATTGTATTCCCATTTACCATGCACAGATGCAAGAGCTGGACAGTGAAGGAAGCAGTCAGGAAGAAAATCAACTCATTTGAAATGTGGTGCTGTAGAAGAGTACTTAGGATACCATGGACAGCCAAGAAGACAAACAAATGGATTCTAGAACAGATCAGACTGGAGCTCTCCTTGGAAGCTAAGATAATCAAGTTGAGACTAACATACTTTGGCCACATAATGAGAAGGCATGGATCACTAGAAAAAACAATAATGCTAGGAAAGGTGGAGGGTAGAAGAAAGAGAGGAAGACCACAAACCAGATGGATAGATTCAATTAAGGCAAGGGCTTGCAGGATCTGGGCAAGGCAATGGAGGATAGGGACTCTTGGAGATGTCTCATCCACAGGGCCATCATGAATCGGAACCAGCTCAAGGGCAGATAACAACAACAAACAAAAGGCAAAGCTTTGCAAAAGAAAGGGAGGGCTTACTACAACTCACCAAATCCCCTAGAGGGTTATATGTTTTACAACTCAGATAGTTTTACAACTCTGGGAGGAATTTTGGGAGTTGAAGGCTCAAGAATATATTTCCAGTGCTCTTAGCAAAGACCTAAATTGTGCCTCACCCTGGGAATAAGCTTGATTAGATTCAGTGAGACCTACTTCTAAGACTGAGTAGATGCACAGATGACAACTTCAATTCTACATCTTGCTCAATCATAATCTACAGACTGATACCTGGACTATCCAGAAAAAAGGCCCAATGGGTTTTTTTCAAAGCTGTATTACATCTAAAATACTACTTAAATTATTTAGCCAAAATAGGTGTAACCCACTAGTCTGCCCATAAGGCATATGTGAATCATCCTTACTTATTAGCATTGATGTAGATTACAACTGTTACTTGCAATATGTACATTCCGGGCAAATTTCATAGTGCTTCAATCCCAAATCATTTGTTCAGCAGAACCAAACATATGTTCAATTCCTTCTAACAGAAATACTGGAATTTTTCAAAGTGCATAATTTTGAGTTTGTAGAAAAGTTTGTCAAAACAATGTCTCTCTTGCCTGCTGGGAAGTGCAAAGCTCATCTTTTGGGGAGAGGATTAGATAAAAATGATGCTAATTAATTGGTGGCAGTCTTTTAATCTTTTGTTTCCCCCTTCTTCTTTTGTAGAATATTGTTCCAAAACAAAAAGAGAACAATGTTGTGAGCTGCTTCAAGTGCAGAACAGACAAAATTGCATCCCATTGTGGGAGAAAGGTGGGATGTAAATCCCGGAAATAAATAAATAAATAAATAAATACTACTCCTCTACATTTTTTCATAACAAAACATGGTAAGTTTTAAGAGAACAGAGTTAAAGTGATTGTGTGCATTTTGCAAGGTTTTTTTGTTTAAAACTTCCCTGTCTTTATTTTTTGTTTTTGTTTTAAGTTTACAGTCCTATAGCTACCCCTAAAACCTATAGTGTATATACAATGATATATATACTTATTGGGAGTAAGCTCCCATTTAACTCAGGAGTAGACATCCAAGGAATAGTACTGTTAACACTGAAGTGGAAATGAATAGGAAAGTAAGAATGTTAAATAACCCGACTCAGCTCTTGATTAAAATACAGATTTTTGCTTTGTTTTGTTTTTGTTTTAGTTTGTAATTGTTGCTGCAAGTCCTAGCTATGAATGAAAACCTGACATCTGAATGATGCATCCACACAGTAGGGAGAGAATAAACACATAGATTTCTAAGAAGGCCAGAACAGCAACCAAAGGCAACATTCCAACACTTCTCTGACTTTGTAGTGGTAACTCAGTTCTAGACTGGAATATTTCTATTGACATCGTAGACAGAAAACATTTCAGTTCTTATCAATTCTTATTTGTTAGATAAGAATGAAAGTCAATATTTACTTATTTCCCTAAGAGGAGCATATTTTAAAAATGTGTTTAGGGGAGATGGAAGACGCTATTGTGTCTGCGAATGAGGTTTCACAGAAAATTCACAACCCCAGCAGCATCCGTACATCCGTGAAATGAAAGACACTTTTATGTTCAGAGTTGTAGCCCAGTTGATGCACAGCTGAAGTGCAACACGTTTTGCAAATCAGACAGCCTAAATCTGGACATGTTTTCAGAACAAATAGCTGTAGTGTCTCTTAGTGGGGAACACCAGTGAAGTGGGCTTGATCCCCAAGCCACTAACTCGTCCAGAAGGTGCAAAGAAAGGTGGTTTCATACCACTGCATAGCCTGCAGTTTGGCCAGTCCTGCAGACATTTTGGACCTCAACTTCCAGATGCCTCAGCTAGCATGGCCAGTCAAGATGAATTAAGGGAGTCATCATCTATATCTGGACGTCTAAAAGTTCACTACTTCTGCTATACCCCAAATCCCACAAGTTGTCTCTTTGAACACTTTGAGTACCCAGTTATCTACCAGTTATAAGGAATGCTTTGATGGAGAGTTCTTGCATGGCAGGGAGTTGGACTGGATGGCCCTTGTGGTCTCTTCCAACTCTACAATTCTATGATTCTATGATTCTACCAGCATGGGTTGCCAGAGGCTTCTATGCCATTTCCTCTTCAAGCAAGGCAAGGTAACTATTTAATGTCGGAGTCAAAAATAGGGATGCTATCATTCAACCTCGTAAACTGTAAAACCTTCATTCACCACATCATTGGGCACAATGACTGCAGTATCAAGAAGCTTGTCTCTAATCTTATCATTTTCATTATTAAATATGGAACTGGATATCAGCCTGTCCCAGCCTAGGATTTCCACTGCCCCATCCCGGATTCATCCCTTCTCACTTGCTGCCCCTCACTCTTGGAACCTTCTTCCCCCACATGCGCACCTCATCACTTCTCTAACCAAGTTCAAAACTGAGTTAAAGACTATATTGTTTAGGGAAGCGTTCCCAGGACTATGCCATCTGCCCCAGGATGCCTCCTTTTAACTATGTATTATGCTCCAGTTCATCTGCCTTGGTCCAGGCCCCAGAGGGAGAGAAGAAGTACTGGACCTCATCCCCTTCCCACCACCTTTCCCTTCTCCTTTTGTATTGTCTCTTCTAAATTGTAAGCCTGAGGGCAGGGATCCGTCTAATTATAAGATTGTATGTACAGCACTGTGCAAATTTACAGCACTATATAAATAATAATAATAATAGGTTCTTCTCATGCCGGATAGTCACTTTGTTGTTCTTGTGTGCCTTCATGTTGTTTCTGACGTATAGTGACCCTAAGGCAAGCCTATCATTGAGTTTTCCTGCAAGTTTCTTCAGAGGGGATTTGCAGCCAATGTAGCATAATAGTTTCAGCATTGGACTAGGACACTGGGAGACCAGGATTTGAATGCTGGCTCAGCCATGGAAACCCACAAAAACAAAGAGGAGCCCTGGTGGCGCAGTGGTTAAATGCCTGTACTGCAGCCACTCACTCAAAACCATAAGGTGGCGAGTTCAAGACCAGCAAAGGGCTCAAGCTCGACTCAGGCTTGCATCCTTCCGAGGTTGATAAAATGAGTACCCAGATTGTTGGGGGGCAAATAGTTTACAATTGTGAACCGCTTAGACACTCCTTAAGGGTATGAAGTGGTATATAAATGAAGCTGTTTGTTTTGTTGTTGTTTGGTTGTTTTTTGGGGGGTTTTTTTGCCAATGCCATCCTATGAGGCTGAGAGGGCTTGACTTGCCCGAGGCCACCCAAAACAAACAAAGCAGCTTCATTTATATACCACTTCATACCGCCTAAGCAGTGTGTCAGTGGTTTAGAACTGTAAGCTGAAACTATTATGCTACATTGGCCCTGATAATCACTATGGTCCCCTTATTGCCAACATAAGAATCCTTAGGTTGGGGGGGGGGAATCTATAATAGTACTACCTAGCCATTTTGTTATTTTTAAAGTATACTTATTCATTTTGCTTCACTTCAGAATACTCCTTTCCCTCCTTCCACCCCAACAATTTTTTTTATATTGAATGAAGGATTAATTTATTTTTTTACATAGTTTTATCTTGAGGAACAACATAAAACCTAATTCCAAATACTGACAAGAAATGAGGAAATGAGTTATGTTATATATCTAAAGGAAAATGTATGCAGTCAAGAGACATCATGTACAATTCAGGTCAAATTAAGCACTTTGAAAAGCTCCATCAATTTCTGTGGGAGGTAATTAAATAAATGTTTAACATTACTGGGGGAAATTGCAATTTAAGCACTGTGACCTTTGTCTGGAATGTGCACATTATCTGCATTGAAAGCAACAGTTGCAATCTACATCCCACCAAAATCAATGTCAAACTTTCAACTAATTTTAATGCTTATGAATGTACTCATTGCCCTCAGAGCTATGCACACATTTCCCTATGAAGGCATTACCAGGAAATGTAAATCCCTTATCTGCAAGTTGCTCATACATATGTGTACTTCAGTTTGTTACCTAAAATATTACAACATTCTTCTGTTTTCAATCCTGAGATTTTAACTTATCCAATGAAATGAAAGTTTACATCACTGTGATGTTAATTTAATTTAAGAACAATCATAAGGAGTTAGTCTGGATGGAGCACCCGAGAACCTTTTGTAAAGTGGCTTGAATTTCATGGGGATAGAAAAGTAATAAATAGAACAATCAGGACTTATCCATGAACAAAGCATCAGCACTTCGGGCTAAGAGAAAGGTGAATAACTCTGTTGCTTATGCAGTATGTAGCACTGCTCTGATTCCCAACTCTGTCTGGATTAGTTCTGTGATGACGATGGTGCAGGGTGACCAGACATCCTCCTTTTCCAGGACATGCCCTACATTTCAGCCTTCTGTCCAGGAGGACTTCCAAAATTACCTTCATTTTGAGCATGCCTAAGAAGCATGAATGTATATTTATATTAGTGTTTTTAGCTTTTGTTTTGTAATGTCCAACATTTTCATGAATGCCCTACATTTTGTGGTGCCTTGTCCTTCTTTGCAGTTATGACATCTGGTCACCCTGTAGTGGTGGTGATTCAGCCCCATCCTTGATCCCAGGCTCTCAGGATGGCATACAATATAACCAACGTAAAACATTTCCAGATTAAAAGCTTAAACAATTTAAACAAGATAAAAACATATTAAACATGGTACCATTTTAAAAGCAACAATTAAAGCCACTTTTAAAACTACAACCATTTCAAACCATCTACGTGTATACATGAAATAAATTAGCTCCTAAAGATTTTAATAAAAAGCCATGCATTAGTTTGGCACCAGAAAGAAATCAATGTTAGCACCAGTTGTACCTCCAAAATGATGGCATTCCACAATTGAGTTACCACAGCTAAGAAAGCTGTCTCCTATGTCCTCCCACTTTGTATTGCCCACACTGGTAGAACACAAAGGAGGCACCCTCCTGGACACTTCAGTTCTTGGGAAGGTATAGATAGGGGGATGTACTCCTTCAAGTATCAATGTCCCAAGCCATTTGGGGCTTTAAATATCCTCCCAAGAACCTTGAATTCAGACTCAAAGCAAAATGGCAGCCAATGCAATTCCTTTAAAACTAGTGTTATATGTTGTCTATATGGTATTCCAGTCAACAAACTTACTGCTGCATTTTGCATTAGGTGTAGTCTTCGAGTCATCTTCAAGGGCAGCCCATGTAGAGTGCATTACAGTCATCTAATCAGGCGTTCTATTCTTAGTTGTTTGAATTTTCAGGCTTGCATCCAAGACATATCTAACCATCAAAATCCTTTCAGCTACTTTCCTCTTCCATCTTCATATGGGATGGGGATGAGGAGAATGAAGAAGGCAATCGTTACCGTTATCAGCACCATCATAATTTAATTTTGGGCTCCATACGACTGCTATGAGTTCTAAGTAACAATAGTAGAAATTATGCTCAGTAAAATATCCATCCATGGACAGATTATTATTATTATTATTATTATTATTATTATTATCAACTAAACTTATGGTTGCTAGAACCATTGAAACAGGAGTTGAAACAAGACACACCCACTTACTATCAAAGCATCCCTAGCTATCACAGCATCCCCAGCTATCATAGCCCACTATTATTTGTTTGTTTTGGAAGCAGTTAATGAATTAAAGTTCATGCCCTTACAGGTCATGCCCTACATACCCTAGGATTAAGTCACTGTGGGAGTGCAGACTACATGGGGCAACACCTCAGAGAAGGTGTGCCCAGGTGTGCTGGTCTAAAGAGGTGCTTTCTGAGGCTGGTAGCTTTCCTGGCTGGGTGGGGAAAAGAATCTTCTCCCTTTCTCACTGACCAGCACCTGTGTCAAACCTGGAAAGGCCATTGAAGGGCGAAATTAAAAAATGATCCTTACCAGGTATCAAATATACTAGGTTTGCCAATGAGTTGCACCACAAGAAGCAAGAAAAGGCTGGAGAAATCAGATGTTATATGGAGATGGGATGGAGCTTTGCCAAGCTCCAATGTGTATTATCTCTTTGTTGGACTCTGAAGCCCACCCATTTCAAGGCCGGTGGAATTTCTGGCTCTATATCCTGCTGTGCATCAGGCAATGGCCTCAGTGATAGATAGGGAAGCAACAAAGGACATGTTGTAAGGTAGGGCTGGGGGAGAACTGAACTCTCATTTAAATTGTTTACATATAGCAGTATTTTCCTATACTGGGTGTGGAAACTGTATATCTCTCCAATCATAGAATCATAGAGTTGGAAGATACCACAAGGGCCATCCAGTCCAACCCCCTGCCATGCAGGAACTCCCAATCCAACCATCCCCAACAGATGGCCATCCAGCCTCTGCTTAAAGACTTCCAAGGACAGAGACTCCACTACACTCCAAGGGAGTGTGTTCACCTGTCAAACAGCCCTTACTGTCAGGAAGTTCCTCCTAATGTTGAGGTGGAATCTCTTTTCCTGCAGCTTGCATCCATTGTTCCGTGTTCTAGTCTCTGCAGCAGCAGAAAACAAGCTTGCTCCCTCCTCAATATGACATCCCTTCAAATATTTAAACAGGGCTACCATATCACCTCTTAACCTTCACTTCTCCAGGCTAAACATCCCCAGTTCCCTAAGGCAGTCCTCATAGGGCATGGTTTCCAGACCCTCCTTTGGACACGCTCCAGTTTCTCCACATCCTTTTTGAATTGTGGTGCCCAGAACTGAACACAGTATTCCAGGTGGGGCCTGACCAAAGCAGAATAGAGTGGCACTATTACTTCCCTTGATCTAGATGCTATGGCATCCCACTGGTCACTTCTTTCCAGGTTGAAAAGGAGCCATTGTTGAGCACCCTTTGGGTGTGGCCAGGCAACCAGTTACAAATCCATGTAACAGTTACCTTGTCTAGCCCACATTTTACAAGCTTGTTTGCAAGAATGTCATGGGGAACCTTGTCAAAGGCCTTACTGAAATCAAGATATACTATATCCACAGCATTCCCTTCATCTACCAAACTGGTAATTTTATCAAAAAAAAAAAGAGAGAGAGAGAGAGAGAGAGAGAGAGAGAGAGAGAGATCAGATTCGTCCAAATGTTGTTGAACTGCAGTTCCCATAAACCAGAATAGCCATTGGTGCTCGGAGTTGCTGTTCAACAACATCTGGAGAGCAACCCAGTTCCCACCCATTCTACAGGTATGAGACTAATACATTTTCATTCATTTTCAGCTCCGACTAATACGCCAACTGCGTCCCTACCTGGACCGGAGGGACCTTGAAACTGTAGTACACGCTCTCGTAACCTCTCGGTTGGATTTCTGCAACGCGCTCTACATGGGGCAGCCTTTGTATCACTCTCGGAAGCTGCAATTAGTGCAGAACATGGCAGCTCGGGTGGTCACTGGTGCTCCCAGGGCCTTCCACATAACACCAATATTGAAAGATCTTCACTGGCTGCCTATTCGCTTCGGGGCTCAGTACAAAGTGCTGGTTATTACCTATAAAGCCCTAAATGGCTTGGGCCCAGAGTACCTGAAGGACCGTCTCTCCCCATATAATCCGCCCCGCACACTTAGATTTACTGGGCAACAGCTACTCCAAGTTCCAGAGGCTAAATTATCAACAACTACAAAGAGCGTTTTCCACCTCGGCCCCTAGCCTCTGGAACTCGTTGCCCACTGAGCTCCGTCTGGCCGCCTCTCTTGCTTCATTTAAAAGGGGTCTAAAAACACACTTGTTTGAACAAGCATACCCCTGATACCTTCCCCTCATTATGACTCCCCCTACCCCTACTAACTCAAGGCCCTGACATGCTGCTATTATAATTGTCATATTGTCATATTGTTTTTAATACTGTTTTATCCATTTTAGTATGTTCATTTCTTATGTTGTACACCGCCCTGATCGTAGGAAGGACGGTATATAAATAAAGTTTTATTATTATTATTATTATTATTATTATTATTTAATATAGTCTGAACAAAGTCAATGATTGTTCAGAGCTCAGAGCTCACTAGGCAAATAAATAAAACAAGACTGTATAAAACCAGAGCATCAGCAAACCATCCCAACTTCATTATGAAGACCTCAAAGGGGGTGCTAGAGGTTACCTTCTTCCATTAGCAAAATCTTCTTAATGTAAAGAGAGTTTTTCTGCAATACAGCCAAATTCTACTCTGCAGTAATATGTGCCTGTTGCTCCTAACTCTCCTTTCAGTTTTCTCTCTTCCTTGTAACAGCATTTGTAGGACTTGGTCACTGACCATTACAGCTTTCTTCTTAATCTCTGTCATCTGTAAACTGAACATGCCGCTTTTCTTCAGCCTTGGATTTCACTGACTTACGGAAAGCAGCTATAGAAAAGGCCCAGTGGGACATCTACTTTGTACCTCACAGTTTATTCTTTAGTATTTTGTTTTGTCTAATTTCTTGCTCCACTTCACATGGAAGACTTAAAGTCCACAGTCTGAAAAAGGCCATTGTTATCCCAATGTTCTATCTGAATGTAACCAGTTCTCATGCTACTATAACTTGCCCGCCAACAGCAGTGATTGTCATCAAGCAAGGACCAAGTTCCCTTCAACTCTCACAGGGCTGCCCACCCAAGACACCTGGGACACCGGGTATAAGCCATTGTTCTTTATATGCATGTTGAGCACGCTCCTGGGCTGCAAAATTACTTAGGGCCTGAACAGACAAGCCAAAATAAAGCTGCTTCGGGTCATTTTGGACATATGCTGTTTAAATGTCACACATTTCTTAAAAGGCCAGAAGCTGCACCAAAGCTGCAGGACTAAAGCATGGCTTTGGTGCATCTTCTGGCTTCTTAGGACACATGCATCCTTCAGGCAGCATACCTCCAAAGTGACCTGAAGCAGCTTTATTTTGGTCTGTCTGTTCAGGCCCTTAATTTAGGTTAGGAAAAAGAAAGGCATTGGAAAAGATTTTAAACACATCAAACACATGTGTCAAAGATTTATCATCTGTACTATATGAATTAATAAGGTTCATAGTTTCAAATGTGCTTGTACTGTTTTGACAAGGACCATTTCCTGGACCTACCTTGAAATCAGCTGCTTTCATCTGGGAGTTTTTTTAGCGTGAGTTTAAATACTTCACAGAAAAGAATTTGGCCAGCTGCTATTTTGTGTTTCCTAGAAAGCTTTATTCTGGGCAGATCCAAAGATTTAAAAGGCATTTCATCTCATCTTTGCTTGCACACCTTCCAAATATCCTGATTTAGCAGGGACAGTCCCAAGTAATCCTCTGTCATTCCTCTTAGAATCACAGAATCATAGAGTTAGAAGAGACCTCGAGGGCTATCTCATCCAATCCCCTGCTCTCCTGACAGATGGCCATCCAGCCTCTGTTGAAAACCTCCAATGGAGGGGAAACTACCACACTCTGAGATAGCAAGTTCCACTGTCGAGTAGCTCTTACCATCAGGAAGTTCTTCTCCCTAAGTCTTTCCTCATACTCCTTCTTCAGCAGTAATATCTCAGGGGAAATAGGTTCACCAATGCTATTCAAAGTGGTGGTCTATGGAATTTGTTTTGTCTAATTTCTTGCTCCACTTCACATGGGAGACTTAAAGTTCACAGTCTGAAAAAGGCCATTGTTATCCCAATGTTCTGTGTGCTGAGTTTCTAGGAAATGCAAATATGATAATAATATGAAACATATATGAGACCAGTCCCTGGCACATTGGGAGGGAAAATTGCCAATCTACCATATCAGACATCTTGAGAAACATTGCAGTACATGACACATAAAAACAGTCCCTGCCAGCAAAACTAAATCCTGTACATACACATTTTAAAAGTTCATGTTCTGTGGTTTAATTACAAGAAAATTATATGCATTACATAAATTACACTAATTGAGTAATAGCCCATTCCTCCAGGCTGGCTGGCATAGATCTCCCTACCTCAGTGTTTGCACAGAGCATGAAAGGCTGCAGAGGAAGAAGAACCTATATGAAATTTTCTGAGGATTGGGGGGGGGGGGTGGCTAGATATTCCTAATAATTATCAAAAAGAGCATCCATAAAACTATAAATACCACTCAAAGCTGCACTCTGCTAAGGCTTTAGTGTCCTTTCCCAAACAGCAGCCCTTCTGAGGGTGTGCAAGGCCTCTTAGAGAACATAGCTTGGGAAAGCTATTTCTTTCAACTAGTAGTTCTCACAGCATCCCCATCCAGCAGGGCCAATGATCCTGCTGGCTGAGGATGCTGGGAGTTGTTATCTGATGGAGTAACTTTTACAAATTCTGCTGTGTAAGAAGGCTTGTAAGCCATGAATCTCTGTGAAGTTTCAAAAGCAGTTTTGTATATGAATATATTTTGAATAGTTTTGAATAGGAGAATAGGCCGGCTGTTCAAAGAAGACATTAAAAAGAACCCCTGAGGGCCAAAGCCAAAACATGATATTAATCATGTGTATGCAAACAACAATCATGTTTCTAAACACAAGCAGTACCAGATCTTTCAAGAGATGGAAGGGAAGAATTAAAATCTGCCCTCTGTTTTGGTCCCTCTTATGAGAGAAAAACAGAGACTGTCTTTCCGTCTCTATGATCAGAGCCATCTCAAGGCATTTTTGCTATATATTTCCAATTCTAAGGCTCAGAATTCCAGAAAGAAGGAGGTGGTGGTGGAGGAGGAGGAGGAGGAGATCCCACTTTTTCTCAAAATTGGGACTCAGAGCAGCTCACAATTTAATAGAACACTATAATTAAAAACATACCAAAAGAGAGCATTAAAGAATAAAGACATAGGAAAACAATTCAAAATGATAAGTACATAGTTAATTCCTTGGAAACATGCAAATCTATAGCAAATAAATTCTTACATAACATAAAGGTTTGTGGGTTCTAGGCTGTTGACACACTGCAGAATTAATGCAGTCATATAGTGCATTAACTCTCACAACTCCATCCTATGTAATCCTGGAATTTGTAACTTGTTGAGGCACCAGTGCTCTCTGATAGAGAAGGCTAAATGTCTCACAAAACTACAAATTCCAGATTTCCATAGCATTGAGCCATGGCAGTTAAAGTAGTGTCTAACAGCATTAATTCTGCAATGTAGATGCAATCCCAGTCCACAGAACCATATGCCATAAAAAATCTGTTAGGCTTTGATGTGTCTGAATATATTTTTCCCCCACCTCCCATAACTGCTATTCCCACAGACAGTCTGGATTTAGTTTAATCACTGTTCATTTGTCTGTCATCAAGAAGAATTGAGAATGGAATTATAGTGAGACATCAAATAATTGAAAATCCAGGCCTTGGGTAATTGTGGAAGCAGCCATGAGACTGTTTTACCATTTGGACCCAAGAGTGGCAACTATAAAACTGACTAATAATTACAGTTAGATGAATACTTCCCAAATTAACACAACTTACCATAGTGAGATTTCTTTATTTTTATTTCTACTACATTAAGTTTAAATGAGTACATTTTCCAAGCATTCACCTTCAAATGCACAAGATGGAAGAGCTGACTCCCTCTGCTCATCGCATGTTCCTTGTCCTCATTGTCCAGCTTAATCATATTTCATGCACTGGAAGCAGAGAGTCTAAGGAGATTATCGCACTCTTTTATCCTGATCTGGGCAGGGGTTGAGACTGGGCTGGGACAATGTGTTATCGCACATCTCTGCGCCCAGATCGGAACCATCCTGTAACTGATTGGAACATCTCCCATTACTTTGCAAAGAATGGAAAAGAAGTGTCTTTAGCTAAGTACAGGAGAAGTCCCAATATGGCATGGGATGGTAATGATCTGGGCATGGAGTTGTGTGATAAGACACAGTTCCAGCCCGGTCTTAGCCTGTGCCCAGATCAGGAAAAGACAGCCAGTGTGATAATCTCCTAAGACTGAGTGCCTGGTATAAATACTTACGTTTCTCATTCAGGCAGAACTTGACAACATTGTTTTTTTTCTTCTTTACCTGCAAAAGACTGCAGCAAAGCTATGCTCAAAATTCTGCAACACAGGGTTCAGGAAAGGAGGAGGCACTAGGAACCACATTGTAAACATAACAATGGTTAATGGAGTGCACCAAGGAATTCCAAAACAAAATCAGCATGTGCTTTATAGACTATAGCAAATCCTTTAATGGCATAGTTCCTGAAAGGCTATGGAACACCCTTAAAGACATGAGAGTACCAATACATCTGATAGTCCTGGTGAAGAATCTGTACTCAGGAAAAAAGGTGATGGTCACACAGAGAAAAAGAATGTTTCCCAGTTGGCAAAAGAGTCAGACAAGGCTTTTCAGCCTATCTGTTCAACTTGTATACAGAACATATTATATGGAAAGCAGGCTTGAACAGAGAAGAAAGAGGAGTGAAAAGAAAAAGAAGGAATATCAACAATCTAAGGTATGCATATGACACAATACTACTAGCTGAAAATATCAGAGACCTAGAGTAACTACTAAAGAAGATCAAGGAAGAAAGTGCAAAGGTATGCTTATTGTTGAACATAAAGAAAACAAAGATAATGACCTAGAGAATTTACACAAATTCAGCCTAGACAATGGAGTTTATCACACTGCCCTTTTCTATCCTTCTCTCCCAAGCTAGGCACAGGCTGAAACCTTTTAAACAGGAATTGTATTGCACTCCTTCGTGTCCAGGCTGGAGGCACATCCTGTACCTGATCATGGCATCCCGTACCCAATCAAAAACAACTCAGGAGTTATGTAGCTCAGGAGGGAAGGACATAAAAGGGCAGTGCAATAAACTCCAATGAGGAAATAGAAATAGTAAGAGAGTTCTCATACCTAGGATCAAACACTGATTGGAGTAGGGACTGCAGTCAAGAAATCATAAGAAGACTAAGAATGGGGAGGGCAGCTATGAAAGAAAAGATCCTAACATTTATAGATATACAAATGAATATAAATGTTAGAATTGTACAAGCCATTGTTTTCCCTATTACCATGGCATGATTCACTGGAGAAAAGAATAATGCTATGGTGGAGGGAAGCAGAAAGAGAGGAAGGCTGTATGCTAGATGAATGGACTCTGTCAAAGAGGTCATGGGTATGAATTTGCAGGAACTGAGCAAAGCAGTGGAGGACTGGAAATCTTGGAGATGTCTCATCTACAGGGTTGCCATGGGTTGAGATCAACTCAAGGGTGGTAACAACAACAACTGTACAGCCACCATGGCCAGGAGCCATGCTGGGAATTGTTTTATTTAATATTTATTCCCCCCCCCCCCAAAAAAAATTCCCTACCCCAAATTTAACCCCCCCCCCAAAAAAAAAAAAAACCCTGAGAAGGCTACTTAAGTAGAGTGAAATCCCTCCTTTCCTTTCCCACATGAGGAAGGTGCCAGGGATTTGTGATAGGAATACAACTGAAGGCCCTGCAGAGCCATTGTGTTTAGGCCCCCTTGCTCCTGCCCCCTTGGAATTGTAATCACACTGGAGTGAATGCTCAAATGGGGCTATGGACTTGCAAATCCCTGTGGAGATCAGGTGATAGGTTGCATGTTTCTGTGTGTGTGTGTGCATGTGTGTACGTGCTGTGTGCCTTCCACTTATTTCTAATTTATGATAACACTGTGGCAAACCTATCATGGGGTTTTCTTGGCATGTTTTGTCCAGAGGAAGTTTTACATTGCCTTCCCCTGAGGCTGAGAGCATGTGACTTGCCCAAGGTCACCCAGTGAGTTTCATGGCCAAGCTGGGAATTGAACCCTGGTCTCCAGCGTTGTAGTCCATCATTCAAACTACTATGCCATGCTAGCTCTCAATTGTATGATTGTACTCCCTCTTATATTAGAATATGGTGACACTCCACTTATGGAAGTGGCAAAGTATGTCCTCAAGGATCAAAGCCAACCTCTGCCTGTCAAGATCTTTGTTTGATCCAGGTTCTATTTTGCAGTCACTGCAGTGTGACTAAAACACTGGTACATTGTTCCTTTCTAATAGATGCATGATATAATCAGAAAATGTTGAGGTAACACTGTATAATATTTCAACAGTCTGGATTTGTAATTAGATGTCATTAACATGTTTAATATTTTAAAATTTGGCAAACCACAGTGGGCCCTTTGTATATGAGGAACCTCAAGTTCAGTTAGTTTCAATGGCTATGTGCTCCTGCGTGCACGCCATTTTAACAGCCAGGGCTTACTGTCCACATAAGCTTAAAGTTGCAGATGGCAAGCCTGCATATGCGTCGGGTGCGCTACATATGCAAGCAGGTTTTTTAACAGAACATGGGCAGGGATATAACTACAAATGTGACTTTATGCCATCAGTTTCTCTGAAAGATTCTTTCGCCCCCTGTTTTATGGTGTTAGTCCAATTAAAAAAAAAATGATTTTTTTTTTAAATTATGATTACCAAAATTTCCCGGCCATACTAGCTGTGGGAATCATAGATGTATTACTTCCAAAAGGTAAGCTTTATGAGGCTGAATCCACACCTGGAAAATAATTCATCCTTACCTTGATCTCAGTCCTGTTTGAACACATGACATTCATCCGGTTTTGAAAGGAAAGCAATTATTTTAGACAATTGAAGGCTTATATATAAGAAATTACTCCACAGCTTCTAGGAAAAACTGGCTTTTAAAAATGTGTGCCCCGTGCTCTGAACTAGGATGAGTGGAATCAGAGGAGTATTATAGTAGTGTTGGACAGCAGGACAGGTTGATGGGTGGTTGCCTTGCTCCAGCAAGCATGGTGTTGCCCTATCTTTTTATGTTCAATATATGCACGCAGAGGGGAGATGGGAAAAATTCCTGGCTGGAATGGTCCCAAAAGAGTTTACATTCAGGAAATGTGGTGTCAATGTATTTTTCTTTTAGTTCACTGTGTGTATGTTTGCAGATATCTACATACATGAATATCTGAATGGACACCTCTATTTCAGAAGCCCTGCAAGTCTTCAGATATTCAAATATGCAAATACCACACTTGCCAGACATAGATGCTAATGTAAACTCCTTTGTAACCTTTCTCACTGTGAATTTTGTCCACCTCCCATCTGCCAGGCTCAAGTTCTGAACCAACCTGCAGGACCCCCAAGCACCCTTGGACCACATTTCTGCCGTATAGTTCATTAACAGTGACCATGTTCTTACATGGAAATAAATCAAACTTAGTTCAGTGAGACTTATTCCCAATTAAGATTGTAAGCAGATGATTACAATTCTATTGGAGAATAAATTCCTTTGGACCAAGGAGGAAATAGATTCATAGAAACATAGGGAGAATCAAGCTGCAATTTTGATGGACTTGGGCCAGTTGATTTACCAACTGGCTGTTCCATTCTGTACGCTTTTTGTTTTTTAAAAATCCCATTAATCTTGAAGAAAGATCATGTGGAGAACTTTAAATGTCATGGCCTAAACAAAATAAGGAGCTATTTAATTCTCCCAACAGACAGACAATTTATATATGCACACGGGATGGAGAGGTCATGCAGTTACAGACAAAAGAGAGAAGTAAAGCAGAGTGAGGGAACCATGTACAAACCATCTAATGGGACTGCAAGTGTGTAATAGGAATGAAAGGAAAACAAGAAAGCCTATTGGTTTCTATGGGCATATATCCGCATGCATGCAGGAAAGAAGAAAAACCCACAGTCGCTGCAATTGTGTAACCTAAAACAATCCAGTACAGTGAACATGTGAACATCATGTAATCTAAATTAATTCAATACAGTGAACATGTGGACCTTTTGTATTGAAGTTTCAGAGTGGAGGGAATTGTTAAAATCAATTTGATTTCAGATTAAACCAGATGAGTGTGATATTAACTGGGTCAAACTAGGGCAGGATACTGCACACTAGAGTTGGGATATAGCCCTTGTGTGTGTCACAACACCTGTTGTTCTCCACAAGATCATCTCTTGCTTATATACTGGCAGTTCTACCATATGTTAGCAAATAATAGGTAAGAACCCTCCCAAATACCACACCATACCATACCATACATTAGAAATCTCCCAGATTTAGCCAAATTCAAGGTGCTATGACTAGCACATGATTTGCAGTGTATCACATGCAATCTATGGCTGGATTGTTAAATAATAATAACAATAACAATAATAATAATAATAATAATAATAATAATTTATTTCTAGCCCGCTCAATCACAAAGAATCTGGGCAGGTTACAACAGTAAAATACACCAAGTTACAGTAAAATCAAACCCTAGACCTCCTCCACCCCCCATTCCCAGTATTAAAATAGAATTAAACAACAATAGTATAAAACATTAAAAACATTAAAAGCATTAAAAGCATTAAGAACATTCCAAGAGAGAAAAACAAGCAGGGAAGAATAGGCTGGTAAAGGGGCAGATATCTCTATAACTGGCCTTGATGACATTAATATAGTGCAAAAGCAGCTTAATGTTTGCTCATGTTGCCCAAATAAGAAACCGACAGGGTTTCTACAAGTGATGTAGAGTTGGTATTTGCTTTTGCACAGGGAGATGAAAATCACAACAAAACAAAATGGCCAACTTTCACTTATAGATAAGTTGTGATGTTCAGTGATACAGTACTTTGTAGTTCACCAATTCTGTGTTATCCCTAACCAGGGATAACAATTATACTGTTAACATATCAATGATAATGTTATGATTTTCATAATCTCCTATCACAGTGTTTTCTTGGCAAGATTTGTTCAGAGGAAGATTGCCTTTGCCTTCCCCTGAGGCTCAGAATTTTACATGCCCATGGCCAGCTACTTGTTTTCCATGGCCACAGAGTGGTTCAGACCTTGGTCTCCTGGTCTCCTAGAGTCTTAGTCCAACACTCAAGCCACTACACCACACTGAGTCTCTCACCAGTGACTGTAGCCAATAACTTAATAATAGTTGTTTTACTGAATATTTTGAACTGCCTTGAAAGTACAAATTATTACAAAGATGGGTTAAATCTGTTTGTTTTTGTTATCCTGAAATTACTGCTGCTATAAAGGGAATTCCACAGAATAATGGAGAGGAAAATTTCATATGCTGCTTTCCATTCCCCTGCTTAAGTCCTACACTCAGAGCACCTTCACCCAGCTCTGATACAAAACCTATCTCTAGTTCCCCAATTCAATAAGGCAGGGAAGATGGAAAGGCAGGGAGAGATGAGCAGAAAGAGCAAGGTCAAAACCTCCATGATAAGATACATTCTTCTGTCACTCACTTTCTCACAGTAGTTTACTGATGATATTCCATTGTTGAAAGAAGCAGAGAGCTCAGAAAAGTTACCCAGATTTCTTCCCATCAAAACAGCCAACATCCCTATACTCCTCTTACTTACATACATGCATACAACTGGTTTGTCTACCAAAAGCCACTATTATTACTTATTTCCATGTAAAGAATTGCCTCCTTATTGTTTGAAGAGTATGGAGCAAGTAGTGTGGGAGTGCCAGTCTAAATCTCTGGCTCAAACTGGAGGAGCAGCAAAGACAAAACAAAGATAACTGTGCTGGTAGCGTTCTGTCTGGCCACAAATAAGTACGAACAAGGGACAGCAAGACAGAACACTGATGTCTCAATGTAATCAGCAGGACTTCTTGAAATGAATACCACTCGGCACTGCATCACACAAGCCCACTTGCTGAGATTTCTAAAACAGATTGCTAATCATGCACAAGCTTCCCATGTATTTCTGTGGGTAGCAGCAGATGCCCAAACTCCACACACACTTTTGAAGACCCCTGTCACGAGCACGACAGCTTATGTAGATGAAGAATAATTGCACAATTTTATCTGTTTGCATTTTGGAGCTTCATCACTGGGACTTCTGTGCAAACCATGTAAGCATGTACTCCTATATTAGACAAATACACTCCCACTTAATTTCCCTGTAAGTTATATTTGGTGATTAATTATTGTCTAGATTGAGGAGTGTAATACTGCCACTCTATTCTGCTTTAGTCAGACTGGAATACGGCACCACAATTCAAGAAGGATGTGGATAAGATGGAGCGTGTCCAGAGGAGGGCAACTAAATGAGGAGCTAGATTTGTTTACCCGGGCGAAGAGAAGGTTAAGGGGTGACATGTATAAATATTTGAAAAGGTATCATACTGAAAATGGAGCAAGTTTGCTTTTTGCAGTCCCAGAGAATAAGACACAGAACAAAGGATTCAAGCTACAGCAAAAGAGACTCCACCTAAACTTTAGGAGGAACATCCTGACAGTAAGAGCTCTTCAGCAGTGGAACACACACTGCCTCAGAGAATGGGGGAGTCTCCTTCTTTGGAGGATTTTAAATAGAGGCTGGCTAGTCAACTGTCAGGAGTGCTTTGATTGTGTCTTCCTTCATAGCAAGAGATTGGAATGGATGGCCTTTGTGGTCTCTTCCAACTCTATCATTCTATGATTCAATTACCAGCAGAGTATTTCAAAGAATTCAAGAGCTGTATCACATAAAAGGAGAACTCATAATGAATCCCTCTGCCTTCAGGTGGAGTCTGGCTTCCTCTCACCTGTGCAGCTTATCAGGCATATTTTAAAAAATGATTAAAAGCAGAGCAAGTTGCTACGGTTCTGGTATGACACTGGAAGTATAAAATGTCATGTTTTGCTTCCCACCATGGCACTACCTGTCAGCAGTGACATCACTAGGGGTGCAGGGGTGCAGACCACATCAATGACATCCTAAGGTGAGATGACACCACTGATCCCCAAACATCTGCCTTTTGGAATGGGATGTAGAAATGGGATGTGCTGTTCACCTGCATCCCTTTAACATGCTGAAGAGATGGTGTGAGTGGGATGAGGCTCAGTGGGAAGAGAAAAAAGAGGAGCCAGGTTTCTTTTACAATTTAATTTTAAAATGTTAATTTAACTAAATTAATTCTAATTTAATTTAATTAATTCTAATTTTAATTTAACTGCCACTCTATTTTGCTTTAGTCAGACTGGAATACTGTATCCAGTTCTGGGCACCATAATTCAAGAAGGATGTGGATAAGCTGGAGCATGTCCAAAAAGCAAACTTGCTCCAATTAATTAAGAATTAATTAACTAATTCTTTTTAAAAAATCTTTAAAAACATCACATTTTCATTTTAACCACATGAAGCTACGAGTACATGTAAATACACTGAGGTTGTGTGTGATATTGTAATTTAAAGGCATAATTTTAATTTTGCTACTTGTTTACAACATTACCACTACATTCAGTGATATGGGAATTATGATTTGTGAGTAATATTAGTACAAAAAACATGACTAAGGATTCTGTATGGTGTGGGATGGGAAAAGGTCAGTGGAGGGGTGACACCATGAGTTACTGCACTGGGTGACACCAACCCTAGGTGCCTTTCTGTGGTAGTGGGATTTCATGCTCCCGTCAGACAAGAGCCTGTGCTGACAGTAACAGAGCTGCCATGTTGTCTCCCAGGTTAGACAGGCTTTTATTGAGGAGCCAGACTAAATGTCCCAACAAGCTTCTAGGTAGCAACAGTAGTTGGTGGGGGGTGGGTGACATTGGTGGGGAGTGGGTGACATTGGTGGGGATCTCTTTGAGACAACAGCAGTGGCACCACAGTTAATACTTATTAGTAGTATTGCACAGAAGGAGGCAATGGTAAATCACTCCTGAAGTCTATTACCTTGAAAACTCTTATGATGAGACAGTCTAAAGTGAAACAAGAGATAGTGGCAGAAGAAGAGACGCCCAGGTTGGAAAGCACTCAACATAACTGGACTCAAGCCCAAAGGATATTCGGCTGTTGATCTGGAGTGAAAGTAAAGTCTGAAGTTGCACAATACATATTCTAGGAACATGGTGTGAGAAGCATGAATTAGGGGAAGCTAGACATAGTAAAACAAGAAAAGGGGTATTAGGGTAAGTGAGATAAAATGGACATAAATGGGATGTTTTCAATCAGATATTTGTTTTCTCAGTGTTCAGTTGTGAACTTGTCTTTACACTTTCTTCCTTCACTTTCTTCAACAATTATTCCACGTCTTTGTTATCTTCTACTAATAGTATGGTACCATCTGCATATCTTAAATTGTTGCTGTTCTTTGCTCCAATTTTCACACCTTATCTCTCACAGTCTAATCCAGCTTTTTTATATGGAGACTATCACACAATGGCCAATTCAGCAAATCGCAGCAATGAAAATAAACAGCAACACTAGTGCTATAGTGCTCGATGGTTTCACACAGGACTCTTTCAAACGGGAGGAATTTCTCCCAACTCCGAATGGAACCAATGCGGATTCATGTAAATTCGTTTGTTTAGCGAATTTACATGAACCCCTGCTCCATTCGGAAGAACCCCTGCTCCGTTCGGAATTACTTCCCATTACCCGAAAATAACCCCCTCCTGCCCGAATTTGCATGCGAAGCTTTAATTTGCAATAAAGTAAAACTCATGATTGCATTCGAATTGGCTTCCCTCTTGCCCGAATTTGCGTGCGAAGAGTTAATTTGCAATAACATAAAACCCATGTTTGCATTCGAATTGACCTTAAATTATACTTCCAATTTAGCCTCGTATGAAAGAGTAGACAGTCACGTAATCGCACAATCAAAAATAATATCACAATGGCATTTCACACATATCCATAAATGAACTGTTAGTATATTGCAATTAATCATTTTGCACATGTTCTGTTTTGGCACAACTGCGCATGTCTGCAAATCCTGTTCCTGGCTCCACAGAATAAAAACAGCAAAATAAAATGTATTAATTCAGCACATTGTTTTAATTCGGTGTTAACTAAATTGTGTCCCATAGCTTGAGAAAAGACTGAAATGCACAGCAAAAACAATCCTGGCAAAGAGAACAGATTACAAGCACTACAATGCTTTCTGGGTATCCCTAGTTGCTTATGCAATACTAAAAATGAAGCGCCATTGACTTTCGCACTATCGCAAGTGCACTTCATTTCCACGATCATGAATGAATTCATGAGATTTCCCAGTGAATGGTTTATTGCTGGAGCATTGCGGATTATTCACAGGAGAACTTCCAGACGTGCATAACATTGTGTGAAAATCTTCCTTGCAATTGCACAATTTAGCTGTGATTATGCCTTTTTCTTCCCTCTTTTTCCCCCATGTGACCATCTCTCATGATATGCATACAGGTTGAACAGAGTGATAAAATACAGCCTTGCCTGACGCCTTTGCCAATTGGAAACCTCTCTGTTTCTCCACAATTTGTCCTAACAGTGGCCTCATGTACAAATTATGCATTAGGATATTCAAATGTTGTTCCCACACACACATACATAGAGTATATACACATATAAAACCGATACACCCAAAATTCGCTATAAAACCTTTGCATTGTTAGTTCTTGAGTGTAAGTGAGAGAGTTTGTTTGTATCTATGCTGATTGCCCTTTTATAAATAAACTAAATTAATTTGGAAGCTGCTTCTGGAGTTCTATGGGTTTAGAACCAATATAGAAAGGCTTAAGATCTCAGCTTTATATTAATGAAGCAGCCCTCTCACTGATTCCTAATGGGCTACATTAATTTCCCCATTGAAGGCAATTTGCAGCTGCCCTCTCAGGAGCCCATGCAATTTAAGTAACACTGCCATGGGTACCCACATGACACCACAGCATGCAAACATCTTCATGGCTGACCTGGAAAAAGTTTCTCAGCACATGTCCCCAAAAACCTCTCTTCTACCTACAGTTTCTTGATGGCATCTTTGTAATTTGGTCACATGGAAAGCAATCACTTGAGACATTCCACCAGGATTTCAACAACTGCCACCATACTATCAACCTCAGTCTGGAACAATCCACACAACAAATTCACTTACTTGACACCACTGTGCAATAGCACAATGGACTTCTAAGCACCACATTCTATTAAAAAAAACACATACTTTCATACCTCCAGTTTCCAAATCTAAACACTAACAAATCTACACCTAAGTCCTCTGAAACAACAACATCTGCTCAGACCTACAAGACAGATACTAAAAATTCTTGGATTTACAAAAAGCAATTCTCAAACTACAACACCTAACGGGGTTGTTGTTGTTGTTATTATTATTATTATTATCCCACCTCATCTGCACTCAGGCAATCACCGCACCTTACAGCATTAAAATTATACATACCATATCCCCCAACCCACCCTCCCATTAAAATAGAATTAAACATTTTACAATTAAGACATGTTAAAAATGACAATTTGGACAATAAAACAACAACAACGGGCAGGCAAACAGCAAACGGGATCAGTCTATTTCTTTCTCTTTTTGGTGGCTGGATGTCTATTCAGGAAAGGCCTGCTGGAAGAGATCCAACTTAACAGCTTTTTTAAAGCTGTCTAAGGTAGTTATATGATGGATCTCATCCAGCAGGCAATTCCATAGTCTGGGAGCGATAGCCAAAAAGGTCCTCTGGGCAGTTGCAGATAACCTGTTTTTTATTGGTTGTAGCAGATTTCTCCCAGAGGACCTAAGTGTGCGAGGTGGATTATATGGAAGGAAGTGGTCCCGGAGATATTTTGGACCCAAGCCATTTAGGGCTTTAAAGGTAACAACCAACACCTTGTACTGGGACCAGAAACTGATGGGCAGCCAGAGAAGAGATCTTAAAACTGATGTGATATGGTCTCTTCTAGATGTACCCGAGACCAGTCTGGCTGCCATATTCTGTACCAGTTGAAGTTTCCGGACCAGGCACAAGGGTAGCCCCATGTAGAATGCATTACAGAAATCCAGACGTGAGGTTAACAGCGCACGTACTAAGTTTCAAGATCCCCGACTTCCAGAAAAGGGCGCAGCTGGTGTAACAGCCAAAGCTGTTAACAGGCCCTCCTAAACGTCGCATTCACCTGATTAGTCATCTAATGTGATGGATCTAGGAGCACCCCCAAACTGTGAACACAATCCTTAGAGGAGTGTGTGACCCCATCCAAGACTGGAGGTTGTATCCCAATGCCTGGGTTCGGGGCTGCTACTGTAAGTATCTCCGTTTTGTCTGGATTCAGTTTTCATATGTTTTTCCTCATCCAGTCCATTACAACTTTAAGACAGTCATTGAGAGACAATACACCATCTGAAGTCAAAGCTGAAGACCAAGACATGGAGAAATATATCTGGGTGTCATCAGCGTACTGATAACACCCTGCCCCATATCTCCAGATGATGTCTCTCAGCGGCTTCATATATATGTTGAAAAGCGTCAGGAACAGGATGCGGCTGTCACTGAGCATTACCCTCTGGAATCTACCTGAGACGAAGGAGCAGAACCACTGCAATGCAGTGCCTCTGATTCCTAACTCTCCCAGGCTTTCCAAGAGGATGTCATGATCTATATTGTGTCAAATGCCACTGAGATTGATGTAGCAGCTAAAATTTATGCAAAATTCTTACTTTTAAAACTGGAGGATTGGGCAGAGCAAAATGAGATACTTGTTGAAGAGCAGGCAGGCTTTAGACAAGGAAGGTGTACTTCAGATAATTATTTTACCCTCTATCACTTGATTTCAAAATACTCTATAAAAGGTGACGGTTTATATGCAGCTTTTATTGATTTAAGTGCTGCTTTTGATTCGATTAACAGATCTCTTTTGTGGCAAAAATTCTTAAAAACTAATATTGATAGAAGACTTCTTTTCCTTATAAAGGTGCTTTATACAGATACTAGCATTCAAGTTAGAACAGGTGTAAATTTAGCTTTAACTAATAAAATTCCTACGTATAAAGGTGTCTGGCAGGGTTGTATTTTGGCTCCTTTTCTTTTTTATTTTTATATTAACGATATTGTTACGACGTTGAGTAGGACGGATTTACATATGCCCAAGATATTGGAAAGAACGGTTAATGTACTTTTATACACAGATGACATGGTTTTATTATCCCATATAGAGATAGGTATGCGTAGGCTCCTGAGTAAATTTAGTTCATACTGCCATCTCAATGACCTGGTGATTAATAACAGTAAGTCCAAAGTTGTCATCTTTGGTAAAAAAAAAAAAAGGAAAAAAAAGAAAAACACATAAATGGCGTATAGACGACAAAGAAATTGAGCAAGTGGAAGTTTATAATTATTTGGGTATAACTTTTGTGTCCAGAGGCTCATGGGCTCCTCAGTTAAAGAAAAATGAATTGAAGGCTTCATCCAGTATCCATGCTTTAAACAGGTTATTAAATTTTAAATATCCTAGTTCATTTCTCCCCGTTTTAAAAGTGTATAAGGCTAAAATCTTGCCTATATTGTTGTATGGAATTGAAGTTTGGGGAATTAATATTAATATGAAAATTGAAACAATTCAGAGTAAATTTTTAAGATTATTGGGAGTGTCGAGAAATACACCAGCATGTGCTGTTAGGGCAGAATTTGGCATGGCAGCTATTTCTGACCATTGCCTTCTTCGTATATTTAATTATTGGATTAAATTATCTCAAATGAACAACAATAGATTACCTAAATTATGCCTTACAGAACAGAAAAACAATCCTTCTTTAAACTCTTGGCATTCCAACTTTGCAAAAAGACTCCACAGTTTAGGCTTCAGTGTAATGACTTTCAATAAAATTAATTCAAATTCTGTTAACATGTTCAGACAAAGAGTTTCTGACATTAGAGCACAGTCTGATTTAGCGGCTTTGAGCTCAGTAAAATCACTGATATGGTTATCTAGGGCTAAAACTTTATTTCAAGAAGAGAAATATTTGTTTTTTCCCATGAAAAGAGAACATAGGAAGGCATTTGTTAATCTTCGTTTCGAACAAATGGAAAAAAGGGTACTTCAAGGCAGATATCAGGGTATCCCTTTCTCTGAAAGGTTCTGTATCTGTGGTGCTTCAATCATCGAAAATCTTGCTCATTATTTGTTACATTGTCAAATATACAATGTTATTAGAGAAAAATACCTGACGCCTATTCTTAGAAAATTAGGAAAGAGGGATGATAATTGCCAGTTGTCCTTGTTGTTGCAGGGAGCTGACCCCTTTATAACATTGCGAGTTGCCTTGTTTGCAACTAAAGCAGCTACAATTTGGAGGTTTGAGGTAACCAAGGTCTCCTAATTAGAGTACTGTTCTAATTTAAGTGTAAATAATCTGCCTTGGTATTCAAGATATATTATGTATATTGTGAACTGATGAGTGTATTTGTATCCAGACACTCTATTTTTAGCCTTTTTTTTATCTTTTATTTTTATCTTTTATTATTATTTTATCTTTTAATAATTTTATATTTCTATGTTTCTTGTGAAATGGTCGAAAGACTTATTCAATAAAGATTATATATATATATATATATATATATATATGCCACTGAGAAGTCTAAAAGCACCAACAAGGTTACGCTTCCTCTGTCGATGCCTAGACAAAGGTTATCAGCCAGAGCAACCATGGCAATCTCCGTCCCATATCCCATCCTAAAGCCGGTTTAAAATGGATCTAGATAATCAGTTTCATTCAAGATGGCTTGAAGGGCGACAGCCCTCTCGATCACCTTGCTCAAAAATGGCAGATGAGATATTGGCCTATAGTTTTTCATATCCGGGGGTCCAGGGAAGGTTTTTTCAGGAGCAGTCTAACGATCGCCTCCTTTATACAAGTTGGAACACAGCCTTCCCTAAGGGGTGCATTGATGACATTTCTGAGAAATGCCATCAAGGCATTACCCCCCTGGATGGATGGCCATGATAGGCAGGGATCAAGGGGGCATGTTGTCTACTTCACATTTCCAAGGATCTTGTGCATGTCATTAGTACTACAAACTCAAATTGATCCAGTTTAATCTCAATACTGGATTTACTGGACACCTCATCAGTCATATGCCATCCTATGCCAGCAATGACCCTCTAACACTCTACATTGAACAAATAGCATAGTCTCTCTGCAAGAGGATTAATGGACATAAATCTGACATTAGAAACAGCAATACCCCAAAACCAATTGCAGAACATTCCAATCTTCCTAGACATACAGGAGCTTTCCAGACCACCCAAAAGGGGTGGTCCATACTCGCCCCTTTAAGTGGCGAGATGGGGCCAAGGCTGCCTCACCGGCAGCCTCCGCAGCCCCATCCCACCACTTCTGAAGGCAACAGGGAAGAGGCAAACTGCCATTTCCCCGCAGCCTCAAAGTGGGGTGCAGCAGGTGCCCTGGGTGCCCGCTACACCCCGCTTCCCTCAGCAGGGCTGAGGGGAGAAATGGGCCACCGCCGTGGCCCCTTTCTCCCTAGGTCTTTGCCGTGGCCATTTAAAGGCTGCAGCAAAGACCTGTACCAAAAAAGGAGCTCGGTTTACGAGCTCCTTTTTGCGTGCGGGAAGGGCATGCTTGGCGCCCTCCTGAGGCGCAAAGGTGTCATGGCGCACGCAGCGTGTCTAAACGCCACGCACGTCATGACGCCATCATGGCACATCTGTATAGACACTGCCATTTAAAAATGGCTGCGCCCATATGCTTTAGGATTAGGGAGGGTGTGGACGCTTCACCCTCCCTAACCCTAAAAACGCCCCATCTAGCCCTTATCGCCCCGCATTAAGCATGTCTAGATCGGGCCACAGTGAAGGATTTACAAATTGCAGTTCTTAAGCAAGGAAATTATAAAGACTAGAAAGAGAAATAGCTGAATTGAATTATATCTACAAATCCAATCCATTAGCATGAAAAGGTATGAAAAAAGACAATGGCTTCATTGCCCACTGTATGTACTAATGCAAAAGTCCTTTTCTCAGAGGGATTTTTGAAGTCAGGGAAACTGACTTTTGGTAAGCAGATTTACTGCTTTCACTCATCAACACTAATGGACCCCTATAAAGATCTGAACAACCTGTATCACATTACTCAGCCCTTTGAAAAATTAGGCCAACAGTCATGCTTTGCATCTTTCTAGATCCTATTACATCCCAACCCATTCCCACAACTGTGTAAATAATGCTTTATACCTGAGCATTTATTATCATGCAGTACTGCATCCACATTTATTTTTCTTTATTTCCCCCCTCCTTCCTACTTCCTCTTGGGGGGGGGATTGATCTCACAGCTCCCCTTGAACGTATGAAGCAGGATTGCTGCTACAGCCTGCCAGCGTCATGAGAACTAGCTCGTATTTCACTGTGTTCAGAAAAAGAAAACTTCCTTCAGGATATCTTGATACTGACTGGCATGACATGTTTCTTTTGTGTGTGTTTTAACTTTGTCCTTTTCTTTGACACTTTTAAAATATACTGTAAACACAAATAACTCGGTAAAATCAAAAGCTAGGCATTACAAATAATAATAATAATAGAATATTTCAAAAAATAGAGTCAGTGTGGTGTACTGGTTTGAGTGGTAGACTCTGGAGACCAAAATTTGAATTCCTGCTCAGCAGTGGAAATTCACCTGGTGACCTTGGGCAAGCCACACCGTCTCAGCCTCAGAGGAAGTCAAAAGGCAAGCCAATCTCTGAACAGATCTTACCAAGAAAAGCCTGTGATTTGGTTCATCTTAGGCTCACCACAAGTTAGAAATGAGTTGAAGAGATACATGAAAGAGGTTTATAGAATCATCTATTGCATTAAAGAAAACAGAAAAAATAGACTAAGAGAAGGTTGTTTTACTGATTTATAAAAGTCATTGGCCCTAGACATGGTGATGGCAGCTAGCTTAAAGAGCTTTAAAAGAGGATTTGATAAATTCACAGAAGATAAGGTCTATAAAATGAATACACTAGGAGAAAAAAAGCAACCAAATGTTCCAGGGACTATAACAAAGGAAAGGTTACAAAGTTTTCAGAATATTTAGCTTAGAAACAAAATCTAGTAAAGGAGACATGACAGAGGAGCATAAAAATACATAGGGTATAGACATAGCTTTTCTCTTTGTCTCATAATTTTAGAACCCAGGACCATTCATGCAGTTTAAACTGGGAGATTCATTGCCACAAGATGGATTGTTGGATGCCCACCTAGGCAGCTTTCAAAATAGATTAGATATATTCATGGATGTTAGGGCCATCAAGGGCTACTAGTCAGGATTGTTATATATCACTTCCAGAATCAGGCCTCTGCATCTGTACATACGTTGCTGAAGAATGTGAGATGCACTCATGTCTTGCTGGTGGGCTTCCCATGAGCAAGTGACAGGAGTGCAGCTACAGTGGGGCAAAAGGAGGGCATTGCCTCACCAATGAGAATTTAAGCCTCCCCATGAAATTTTCCTTCAGTCCACAAATTTCTAGCATTGCACAGAGTGAATCACTGAAAATCATTCATGCCTAGAACTCATATATTCATATGCCCTTGCAAATTTTGCCTGCCGGTTTTCTTTGGAAGCCTAAACTCTATTCTTAAATGCTCAACTGAAGTTTAAAATTACAGTGTTGATAGAAGTTTGGAAACTGGAGAAAAATTTCATGGGGAGTGGATTCTTATTTTGAGAGGCAATGCTCTTGTTTTGGCCCCACCATGGCTATTCCTGACAGCTGGTCAGCCACTGTGTGAACAGAATACTATACAAGACGGGACTTTGTTCTGATCCAGTATGGCTCTTCCTTATGCCCTTAGTCTTAATCGCTACATGCTTTTTCCAGTGTCAGAGCTGACCTTGGAATAGTTACTTTTTTGGACTACCGTTCTCAGAATCTCCCAACCAGCATGATCAGTAGCTATGCTGGCTGGGGACAAGGTAAGAGTTGTAGTCTGAAAGGTAATTGTTCCATGCAAGGCAATTCACCCTCCAAAATTTCACAGATAAAAACCTGGAGAAATGTGGCCAAGCAACATCAGAGTGTGGAGAACAAAGCACACAGAGTGTTCATAACAAAGATTATCAATGAGAAAGAACACTCAAGCTAGGACAGGCTGCAGTAGTTTGCTTTTGTCTGAGCCTACTGGGAAGGGCAGGATTTCACTTCCTCTCTTCTTCCCTTCCACTGAGTGATCTGAGTACAAACTATTCTTGCACTTTGAATTCAGTTTGAACCAACTGAAATAAGCTGAAGATGAAGAAGACCGGTGAGAGGAGAAGAGAGAAACTGGGACATTTTTAAAGCAGTAGAAAAAGTGGAATGACAGAACATTAATCAAAATTGTCCCTGGCAAATTGGGATAGTTGAAGAATATGTTAGACTAAATTCAAGGAAAGGAATATAGTAGAGAGGACTACTGCCTTTATGTTCTGCTTCTGGTTTTTCCAGCAATATCTGGGTGTGCAACTGTGCTGGTATAACTGGACTATTGTGTCTGATCACTGGTGTCTTCCTATTGTAATTTTGTGACCCACTGAATGAAAAGCATGCATTCTGCCACTGAGCTCTGGGTTATTTCCTGATTATTGCCTGTCATGTGATGGCAAATTGGATAAATTGTACATGTACTAGTAGCAAATTAAGGCTGCAATGCTTCAGCCAGTATGCTCTCCTAATTTTAAAATCTCCTTGACTAATTTTAATGAGTCATAAACCATATCCTATCATCTGTAGTGAAAATATGTACACTGTGCAGGGTATGCAAGTATCTGTTCACTCTGGTACAGAGATTTTAAGAAGCCTGGGTTTCACAGGGAAAAAAATGAACATTCTGCTGTGCATCACAAATGCCTTTGTACATATATGAGTATAAAACTCATATTTCCTTGGGGAAATATTGTAGTCTAAAAGAATACCTATGACGCTATCGTGGAATGAAATAAGATAAAATAAAATTCAACCCACTAGTGATGTTAGTAAAACACCAGATGGTGCTTTGCCACCCACTTTTGGCACATGTTAAACACAGATGTCTGAAAATGCTCTCACTAAATTCGCTCAGTCTGCAGCACCAATGCTGCCAAGCATCTGAAAGCACACGGATGGTATGGATTCATTATGTTGTTCATGGAGTCTCCATAAGCCTAAGAACAGGAATAGGACCACAACAGCCACCCACAACCGTATCCAACAAACCTGACAGGAATGGACAAGAACAACCAACTGGAGGAGTTATTTGGCATGTCTGATGGCAGACTAAGAAACTTCTCTATATTTGAACTGCCCTGCTCTCAGGCAATCCAAGTAGAGTAGGCAGAACAGGAGGCAGAGCTAAGTGGTCATATCTATGGAATATCTATGGAATGGAGTGATTTTAAAAATTAGTTCACAAATACTTTAAAGAACTAGATGGGTGGTAAGATAGTGATCAGATGATACACAGACAGACAGACAAATAGATAGATACAGGAAGCAGCAAAAGAGGGAACTATCAGGGTTTGATTCCCCTCTCAGCCATGGAAACCCACAGGGTGACCTTGGGTGAGTCATACATTCTTACTTCTAGAAAACCCCATGATAGGTTCACCTTAGGTTCACCAGAAGTGAGAAATGAAGGCATGCAACAACAACAAACATTTCCCCTCTGTAGGACCACATCTACTGTTTCCCTACCTTCAGGAAAACATGGTATAAAATGTCATGTTCCCCCTCACCTGTTTTAGGCCCAGGAGAGGCCTTTTGTAAATCAGTAACTCAACCAAAATAGTACAAAAGGAAGTGCTGTGCAACTCTGAAGAATTCAAAAGATCATGATGCACATGCAACCCATAGAGTACACTTTTCCTACACCTGATGTAGCACACAGACTGGGAGGGAAAGCAGTCTTTTCCTCCCTCAGTGGTAGCACAATAATTCTGAAAGATGGCCTAGCTTGTGCACATAATCCAAATTTGTGGACACTGGTTACTGTTAATTGCTGTGAAGTCAGATTTGATTTATGGTGACTCTATGAATGAGAGACCTCCAGGTCATCTTGCTCAGGGCTTGCAAATGCAGGGTTGTAGATTCCTTGATTGAGTATATCCACCTGCCCAAGCATTCCTCTCTTTTCTATTGAATTGTGTTAGCTCACGACAGGTCCAAAGTTCCATTTCTTGCTTTATAATGTCTAGTATCCCTAGTTCATGCTCCTCTCATTCCGTGTGCCTATTAGATTTTTTAGGCTGTTCTGAAGTCTTGACTTCAACAAACAGATCAATCCAAGATGATATACTGATGTGGAAAAAAAAGAAAGTAATTTGGCTACTTATCTTTTAGTCCTTATAGTACCTTACTGCTGGCATCCTTTCAACAGATCCTCTGCCATGTGGGCTGGGGTTAAAAAAACCAATCAAAGCAGACACATCCTTACAGTATCAACAAACTGGGACAGTTAAGCGTAGGCCCACAGATTGCTGTCACACATTACTCAAACACAGTGCCCGTAGTGGGAGGGGAAAAGAAGTGGGATGGTTTCATTTCAAATTAGGCCAGTGTCAGTTAAGCCTGTGATCCGCTCTCTATCATACCTTCCAACATCTCACAGGTGAAAACTGGGGTGCATGTGGCCAACCAACATCAGAGCCTGGGTGAAATGGCAAAATGTAATAATAATGAGGAAGGACATACAAGGAAGGTATCCTTTATAGACACAAATTATTTGCTAACAGGCTTGAATTGATAATAATTACAGACACATATTGTTCATTACCACAGGAAGAATTGAGTTGTTATATACCCTATTTCCATCTTTGACCAGGCCCCACTTATTGTCCCAGTCTCATAATCCCTGAAAATTGGTCATGTTGGGGAGGGTTCATAGGTACTAGAGTCCCACAATATAGAGAGAGACACCATATCACCATATTTACCACTTTGCTGTGAGCCTTGTAGACTACACAAACGTCTTAAAAGTGTATGTGATATATGTGTGTTTTTAAAGTAGTTGTATATAGACAGTGTCCAGCACTTGTATTACCAACATCATGCCTTAAACATGCATGTGCTTTATAATAACAACCAAGGATAGCAAGGCATTAAATAGGTTTTAGTGCCCTCATAATTTTTGAGGCTTTTAAGTTATATGTTGCTATTTCATTTGTGCTATCCTAGTCTAAAAATTATTGCAGTTCAGCTTGCTACAATGGCACTTCTCCAGAACCCATGGGTTGTAAAACTTTTTAAAAAGTCTTTAGAAGCCAGTTTCTACTGTGCAGATTAAGCAGTTCCTGGATTGTATCACCAGACTGTAGTGGGAAAAGTGAACATGAATAAAATTTTTGAATGGTCTCCCATATTAAAAAGAAGAAGAAGGGGCTAATCTTCCAAAGAAAAAGAGTGTGTCAAGGAGAAAGGAAGAAAGTCTGGGTATGAGGGCTTGGGTCTGATATGAGGCTGAGGGAACAAGCTGTACTCTTTGTGCCGGCACAGATCTGGGGTGATCTGCAGGCTGAACACTGATACACAAATCAAGTCTCAATATGGGTAAGAAGACATTAGGTCATCTAAGTTCCTTGTCTCTTTAGTGCTGGCCTGTGTACATTCCTGTTTTTTTTAAAGCTAATACCACCAGATAAAATAATGAAAACTCGGGGGGGGGGGGGACAAGACACAAACCATCCCTCTGTGGAACACATTCTGAAGAGTGTTTTTCAAAGTCAGTTTATGACATGCCCATGAGCCTTTCAAATCCCCTCCAAGAAGTGTGTTCTCCACCCATTCTGCCATGTACTCAATGCTAATTCTTGTTTCAGAGCTATTTGGCTTAGCAGAGGCAAGTAGATAAGAGGAATTAGAAGCAAAACTAAAACAAGGAAGAGGAAAAAAAATAAAAGAAAGGCCCTGTACTGTCCATTTGGTACCAAGGATGGAATTGTTCCAGTGTAGGTCCAGCTAATCCGCTGAGAAAACACCCTGTAGGCCTGCTCAGAATCAGACTTAAACCTATAAAATCCAGAGAATTCAGAGATAAGCTTGGATATTTGGACCAATGTCCTGCCCTCAATTAACCTAATTGTTTAGTTACTAGTAGAGAAGGTACTCCTTTGGGGATGAAATATCTTTAATATGTTTTACTTCCTTCTACCAATAGTGGGCACAATCCACACATTTTTCCATTCAAACTCAAGTGAAAGGAAGGGGGAAAACATAGAAGAGCTTCCTAAAATCTACCTCCCAGGGGCAACCCAAGGCAGAAGACAACATGATATCCCCCTTTCTCCCATCCTGGAGTTGGATTTTTATTTAGAATGGTGTCACCCCTGAGGGCAACAGGCTAGTTTCATATGCTGTTCAGTTATCACAGTTTGGCAGTGATGGTGCATTTAAGATGTCCCCACCCTTCTCTCCTCACACTTCCCATCTTTTGTCTTCAGTTTATTTCAGTTTCTGCAAACTGGGTTCAAAGTGCAAAAGTAGTTTGCACTCAGCTCAGTGGGGATGGAAAGTAAGGGGAGGAATCTTGTTCTTCCCACCAGACTCAGACAAAAGCAAACTGCTGCAGCCTCTCCTAGCTTGTGTGTTCTTCCTCACCAAAAACTTTTGCCATGTTGACCACATTTACATTGCTAGTCCACACCTGTCCCAGTTTTCATCTGTGAAATATTGGAGAGTATAATTTAGGAGATGTAGTAGGGCAGTCTACATGGCACACATAGTTATCCTTCAAAGAGGGGATTGGATGGTAGGCTCCCAAGGAAAAACTCTGAGGATACCCTTGTTGTCCCTCAGCATGCGCTGCCTGAGGTGGTTTCCTCTCTTTGCCTAATGGTAGAACTGGGTCTGACCCAGCTATCTTGTATTGTAACTTGGTGCACTCTGCCATCAATCTTACTGTGTCTTTTCAATCACCTGAAGTATTACCAGGAACTGAAACATGTTATGATGACAAGCAAAAGAGGGTTTTTTAAATGTGGTCTAGTTCACACTATGTGTTCTTGTCTGTTTGAGGTGGCAAGGAGGGGAATAAATATATTTGGTATTTCAGGGATGGAAAGATTGTCAGAAGAAAAAATTAGAACAGAAACTTGTTCATTAGGACCTTCAAAAAAGAAAACTTCTCATTTGAAATGTGGCATTGGAGGAGAGTTGTACAAGCACCCTGTTTGTCACAAAGACTAATTCGTGGGTTTTGTTGTTGTTGTTGTTAATTGCCTTCCAGTTGATTTGAGCCATGATGACCCTATATGAGAGACCTCCAGTCACCATATCCTTAGCTGCCCTGCTCAGCTCCTGCAGATTCATGGTTGAGTCTATCTGTCTGGAATGCAGTCTTCCTCTTTTCCTATTGTCCTCCACTTTACCAAGCATTATAGTATTTTCTAGTGAGTCCTTTCTTTTCAGGATATGGCCAAAATACAATAACCTCAATTTAATCATCTTTACTTCCAGGAGAGAGTTCAGGCCTTTCTCTAGGACCCATCCATTGAGTGTTTTTTTTTGTTTGTTTGTTTGTTTTTGTGTAGTAATATGTGCAACATTTCATTTATGGTCCACAGTATGCTCAGAACTCTTCTCCATCTCAAATTAGTTGATTTTTTTTCTACCACTTTCTTCACTGTCCAGCTTTCACAACCATACATAGAAATGGAAAATGTGATGGCATGGACAGTCCTAAATTTGGTATTTAATTATCTATCTGTATACTTCAGGATTTTATCTAGTTCCTTCATAGGTGCCCTTCCAAGTCCTAGTCTTCTGATTTCTCGATGGCAGTCTCCACTCTGACTGATGACTGAGCCCTTAGACTATTTCAATCTCTTCATCATCTGCTCTAAAATTATGTAGATTTTCTGTGGTCATAATTTTTGTTTTCTTGATGTTCAGTTGTAAAACTGTCTTTTTACTTCTTACCTTGACCTTTCTACCTTCTTTAATAATCTTGCCATATCTCTGATATTTTCTGCTAGTACTATGGTGTCATCTGCATATCTTAGATCGTTGATGTTCCTTCCTCCAGTTTTCATGCCTCCCTCCCCTGGGAGGGAATACCCTCACCTGAAATACATGAGTACTAGAGCAAATTAAGCTTGACTCTCACTAGAAGCTAAAACGATTAAACAGAGCCTGTCATATTCTGGACATTTCATGAGACAATGTGACAGTGGAAAAGGCATGAATGCTTGGTAAAGTGGAAGAAAGCAGGAAAAGAGGAAGAACACATTACAGAAGAATTGATTCAATTAAGGAATCCACAGCTGCACTGAGTTTGCAAGCCCTGAGCAGGGCTCTTGATAACAGGGGCACTTGGAGATCTCTCAATCATAGGATCACCATAACTCAAAGCTTGAGGGTATATATCAACTTGACTTGACAGCACATAACAACAACAGCAAACACAACAAGAAAACCCTGACTATTCCATCTGCTTTTCTGTTGACAACAGTCTGCTCAATTTATCAGCTATATCACAGTGGCTGCTTCTATGTTATTAATAGTAATATGTGCAACATTTGGCTCCGCCCTGCATAGGGAGCGCATCATTAGTCTGGTAGGTCAATGTATTGTCTTACCCAATAGACAGCAGTTGCATGTTACATGTTACATCCGTGGGGCAGTAAGAGTCAAGCCACTGATCCTTCCTTCCTATCCTCCTCCTCCTCCCCCACTCCTCCTCATGCAAGCTATCCTCATACAATAAGATTTTAAATCAAGAAAGTCTCCTATATCACACTTGAAAGTAACAGGCTAGTTTATGTCAGGCTGTATGGCCAGGTTCTTGCCTGAAAGGACTTAAAATCTAAATATAAATGCAGGGGGGGGGGGTGGCACAGAGAAAGGAGAGACAGGTAAACATGAGGAGAAGATGTAATTATTCCACCTCACACACTGAGGCTTAGTTTTATTGGGGTATTAGGATATGAAGTAAGCCTTAATGACAAGGTATATTAACTGTTCAGGTCATTTTGGTCAATGAAAGGCAATAATTTCAGAGAGAGTTTACACATCATCAAATACACCATCCTTATATAGTTGTGAGAGCTTGTTTAGCGTTGCACCCAATTATTCAATGAACATAACAAGACAAACTTCCCTTCATCCAGGCAAGAAAAAAATGTAGTGTTAAATGGGCTCTGCTCCCTCCACTGTCTTAAGATGACAGTAACCCTAGTCAACCTGAAACCAGGAGTTCTGAGTCTTTGGCTGGCACCAGTGCCCTGGCACAGTTACATAACTGGAGTTCACAGGAGCTCATATTCTGCCTACCACCACAAACAAAGTGGAAGAGTCCCATGGGCCATATGCTGATTTTTCCTGAGGACACAGAAGGGAAGAGGTTGACTCATTTACATGGTGACTGCTGAATAGACAGCAGATGTCCATGAATGTCATTGGAATGACAAGAATTCCTTTGTCAGAGTCCTTCCTCCTTGAGGGAGAATGAGACTGGAGAAGTAGACTGAACTGGTGGTATGCTGAATGCTCTGGGGAACATCTGGCCCTTGTCATGGACACAGACTCACCTTTGTGCCTCCTAAGAGCCTCATCAACTCACAAGAGTAAAGGAAAGTTTGCAGAACTGACAAACCTGAAAAGACCAGAGATTGGTCTTTTGAGTGGAGCTGGAAAATGAACATTTAGGGAAGGGCCAATATTTTGAACAGAATGGGATTTTTGGAGGGGGTCTATTGGTTTTGGAGGGGATCTATTGGGGCATCAATTTGGCAATGTCTATGTGGGAACAATGTTTCTTTCTTACACACATCTGCTATTCAGACGTATATTGTCTCTGAAAGTGAAGGTTCTATTCTGATACTGCAGTTGACATGGGATCAGCTTCTGTGGATGGAGTTCTGGCAAAGGAAATAATATGAACTTTGGGTTGCTGAAAGTGAGGAAAGATTTGTGGGAGTAGCTTCACAGGCCAGGCGGGATTTGTACCACCCTCATTTGGGGGGGGGAAGCATTGACCCTTGCTTGTTTATATAGATAAATTTCAGAAATGTCTCTATTATTCCAAAATGATAAGAATGCTGCAGTGTTTCAGGTATGTGTCCTAACTCACCATATATGTCAGGTTTTTCCTAAGTCACATTCCTCTTTAAAGTAACAGATATCTACAAGAAGTAGTGGCTCTAAAATAAAAACGTGCTAAGCTGAGAGTCTTTGATCTTCTTGTTGCTATTTACTGCCTTTGAGTCTACTTTGACTCTAAGGGGCTAAACAGACAGGAAAAAAGAGATACTTTCAGGCTGGCTTGAAGGCTTGGCATTTAGATGACACATGCCTTGAAGCCAGCCGGAAAGTGCCCTCTAGACGCCTTGTACAGAGAAAAGCTATTTCAAAAAGAAGCAGCTTTTTTCTGCTTCTTCCTAGCTTGAAGCCATGTCATATGGTCATGACAGGAGCACTCCAGCTGCCTTGGGAGCCGGTGGTGCAGTTGGTGGGGTTTCAATGCGGCTTAAAAGGCAGCTTCAAGCCACTTTTTCCTGTCCATCTGTTTCCTGTAAATGATACACCTCTAAAACCCCCTGTCCTCAATGGTTCTGCTGAGGTCCTGCGGGGTCAGGGCCATGGCATCCTTGGTCTGTCCATCTGGCATGTGATCTTCCTCTCTCCCTACAACCCACCCACCTTTCCTAGTAGTACTGTTTTCCTTTTCTGGTGAGTCATGGCTTCTCATGATGTGGCTGAAGTACAACAGCATCAATTTAGTCATCCTGGCCTCCAGGGAGAGTTCAGGCTCAGTCTGTTCTAGGACCCATTTATTTGCCCTCCGTGGTATCCACAGCACTCTTTTCCAGAATGCAATAAAAAGTTTGTTTTATTTCTACCAGCTTTCTTCATTGTCCAGCTATTGCATCAGTACATGGATCTGTAAAAGTTTAGCATCGTGTTCAAAAATTTAGCATTGTGGTCAACCCAGTCTAGTGTTAATGCAGCAGCTATTGATAAGACTGTCGAAAAGAAAATTTCCTTTCTTCATTATATTGTCACTGATTCCTCATAAAAGGTGTGATGATATTCTCTTAAATCCTTCTGTAAACTGAGAGACCACAACAAAAGAACCACATTAAAACTCTTTTGCCAAAATGCATTTAAACAAAAACAGCAGTGCAGTTCAGTAAGGGGGAAAAGAGCTGATAGAGAAGTGCCATGAGCTAGCCTACATGTTGAAACACTCTCTAATTATACATATATTCAGCTTAGTAAAACATAACTTGTGGGGAGGGCAGAAAAAATAAAGGTTATGAAAATGTCTGCGTAGCAACACCACCTAAATATGGTGCCTTTTTCCTGAAGTCTTTTATACTAAGAACTAAAGACCAAATCTGTTTCTACCAAAATCCAAATGCAACGATTCAGTGGTAAAATAACTAGTCATTGATATGGTAAACTTTGGGTTCTCATTCACTCTGTGCTTCTCTAAATAGAGTGGGTAGGAGGTGGTTGCTCTTGCAGAAAAGAATCTGAATTATCAATTTATCTTCTTTTCTGCAAGCTTTTGTTTCAACTTCAGGGGGCTGTATGTGCAAGCATGAAGACGGGGCAGTTTTTGAGGCCTCCAGGCTTTTCATAACTCAAAAAAAAACAAAACCTTAAATTTGCTTTCAAGTATTTTTAAGGGGGTATGAGATCAATTTTAAAGATTATGGGGGATCCCAGACCATTTTAGGAGCAAGGGAAATATTTTTAAAACCAGAAAATGAACTAGAATTGACTTTGGAGTCACTTTCTGTTGTTAAAGGGGGGGGGGGGTTATCCTGGTTATAAAACAGCCCCTGGGGGACAAATGCATGACTGAATGCCCACACATCCTCTAGAGGGCATTATGAAGTATTTGGGAGTAAAAATATTAATATTTTGGGGGGCTTGTAGCAGGGGCTACAGCCACCCCAGAGTCTCCTAGAAAACCAATGCCACCCACTAACTATGGACAGTGACCCATTTACCTAGAAAATCCTGAGGCATAAAAACTGGCCTTGAGACCCCCTGCAGTTGCCACCTAGGCTTTATAGGGTGTGAAATTTTATTGTGTCAAATAAAAATGATACCCTTGTACTGATAATGGGTACATTTTGTTCTGGTCAGTTGGACAGGTGGTGCTGAATAAGTCAGAAGCTACCTTCTCTACTATGGTGGTATAAAGAGTAAAATACCCGAATCTGCTGCTAAAATCTTTGGTTTGAGACCCTTGGCACCACATCCTCTCTCATAAAGATGGTTTTTGGAGGGGCAGGATCTAGAGCAGGGTGGGAAACCCTTTGTTCTCCAGATGTTTTGGTTTACAACTCACACAGAACCTTACGATCAGTCATGTTGAATTGAACTGATGGGATTATCAGGCCAAGATATTTAGAAACACAGAGGTTCCTTGGCTCTCTGCATCTTTTCTGGACTACAGTTTCCAAGATTATTTGTGGAAAATTAAACTGATGTGAAAACAAAATATGTTTGTGGTATAGATCGATGTTTTTTTAAATCTGTGGATCACAACCCCCTCCCTTCTGATTGCCACAGTCTAGCATGATGTATTTCTAGAATAATCCTTACTCTTACAGCCAATAAACTGGAAGAGATCAGCATGCTCAGGATTCGTCTCAGAGACAGCAAGCATCCAAGATGAAAATCATCTTCCTGATTCAACTAGCAGAGTTTCCAATGGCAAAAACTGTGTATGTAACAACTGAGATTTTTTTGCAGGTGGAATGAACTGTGGGATAATTTTAAAAGGGAGCTACAGATCATAGGATGCTTGCTTGCTTGCTTGGCAAAGTTCTTTGCCGTTGTGTATTACATACTGTGGTTACGTGATCCTAAATAATTGCCCCAATTATGTAATTTGATATAATTATACTAATTACATAAACAGGGAATCATTTACAAAGTTATTCCAAAAGCGACATTGGAAGGACATTAAAGAGATGCCCCCCCCCCCTTTCTTGCTATATTGGTAGAAGACAGGAATGACGCCACTGAAAACAATAGTATTCTACTGACATTAAACTGGTGTGAAAAGAAAAACTGTACAAATTGTGCACCCCATATACCCAGAGGTCTCAGCCATCAAGATATAATTAAATATCCCATGGTACTTTGCATGAAAGAGCAGCATCCATAGCTGATTGGATTCCTATGTGTGGAAACAAAATTACTTTTCTTAAATTATCCATCCCAATTAATATAGGAAGCAGGGTTCAAATCAGTGATTCTCAACGTTTTGTCCTCCAGGTGTTTTGGACTTCAGTTCCCATAATTCCTGACTGATAGCAAAATTGGTTGGGGCTTCTGGGATTTAAAGTCCAAACCAAACAGAGGACCAAAGGTTGGGAACCACTGGGCCACAGATGGATGCACAGAACCATAGAGTTGGAAGGGATCTTATAGCTCTCTAATTTCATCCTTGCTCAATACAGGATATGCAGTGCAGAAATCATGTCCTGCTTTTCAAGTAATCTCAGAGACCAAGAACACATGACCTTAAGAAACAGACAATTCCCCTGTTAAATGGCTCTTACCTGCCATCAGCCCCAACGAGGACGTCATGTAGTCAAGCCCGCTTGGAAGAGCAGAGTCCCTAGTAAGCAACTCTCTATAGGAAGTTTGGAAGTCGCCAAACCAGATTTGCCACTGCCCTCCGGAGTAAGACAATAGCCTTGGCCTCACACCTGATGAGCCAGTGATTGACTTAACGACTCAGCCGTTAAGTCGGCTGCCCCTCCGAATTGTGTCCAAACCTAAGTGGATTGTACACAGATTGTTGGCTCTCAGCTTAACAAAGCCCAGGCAATCAACACCTTTGTACAAGCCTTGATACCTAGCCCCAGGATATGTTCAGCCCTATAAAGGACCCTGAGTTTGAATCTCCCATTGACGCTATCCTCAGAGTGCAGGCTGGTCCATGCCAGTTTGAGCTCTGCTCATAGCTCCTGCGGCCCATTTCCCCTCATCCCGGTGGTCGTGCCCATCATCCTCATCCACATCTATCAGGCTTCCCGGAGAAGACTTCTAAGGTAGTATTCCAGCGGTCTCTCTCTCTCTCTCTCTCTCTCTCTCTCTCTCAAACCTAACTCCCAATCCTACTCCTCCCTTTTCACTAGCATGAAACGTGAGTGTGTGTTTATGCCCCCTTTTTGCTGTGTGTTGTATTTATGCCCCTCCCCCAATAAACTGTGTATTTTCATTGAACTCACTTGGACTAGTGTCATCTCTCTTGGGGTTTGTCGGTGGACCTCTGGTAGACATACTGGGACTGCAATTCCGGCATAGGATCTTCCTCTCTGCATATTTTGAGCTAATTATAATTCCCCTAAGTGAGAGACTTCCTAACAAAAGCACCTCAGATATAAGAAGAAAGCAGTGATCTCTCTGAATCTTCAAGTTCCTACCCCTTTCAACTATTTTCCATAGGATGTGGAATATATCTGTCCCACACAGTTATGGTGGTTTGATTCCCCTTTAATTGTCATGACTCTGACCTATGGGATTTGTGGTTTGGTTCAGGTTCATTGAACTCTCTGCTAGGGAACTTCTAGTGCCTGCCTGCAGGGAATTCTAGGTACCTCACCTTCCTATAGACACAAGATTCTACTGGACAGAACCATGATAGTTAAAGCACCATTAAATCTCTGTTATAGCTGTGCAGTGTGGATTCACTTTCAGCCTAGAATCCTCTTGGTGACTTACATTACCACAACTAGCAGTCACACTGACATACAATTTCTACAGTGTTGTACAAAGAGCTCACCAGTTCCTCCTTGCACAACTCTTTTTCCCAGGCTTTGCAACTGCATTTGATTGCTTCCTGGGCACAGCTATGACCCCCAATTGAACACTGGCTACAGGAGATGCCAGTTGCAACCAACTACTTCTCATAAAGATGGCATCTTCTCTCCCTGAAACTGACCTCATGTCTATTCCCCCCCCCCCCCAAAAAAAAAACCTTCCAAATGTGTACTTTGGCAGAATTTTGCACTCCTCCAGCTGCAGATAGGATCTTGGGCCTTATTTCCAAACTTCCCACCATCCCTTCATTAGGCCCCTTGTGAAATCTGGGACCTAGAACTTCAGTGAAAAGAAAAGAAAATGTATCCCAAAGAATAACTTTCCAGATTTCCCAGGGATTTCAAAATGTCATCTTTGGGAGATCTTGATTTGGATACTCTATATCAAAGGCCACAATTTCAAATATTTGGCCTGAGGAAGCCAAACTCAGATTTGGAACAGTGCATAGACCCCCATTCAAGCTCATCCACAGGCCAAGCAGACACCCGTCTTGTAGTTTAGAGCATGGGAAAAAAACCCATCCTGCCTTGGTTTGCTTTAGCTCAATCAGAACATTTAGTTACATTTTTATTAAAATTCTTCTTAGGAAGCCAGAGCCTGGCTGACGTTAATGTGAGATTTCCCATCAATTTCATAAGGGACAAGTATCTTTCTCACTGGGCTGTGTTGCAACAGTCCCCTTAGTTCCAAGGCTAAAACAGAAGGCCCCAAGGAAAGGAGAGTCTTAACTGACCAGGCAGTGCCAGATTTGTGCACAAAGTAAATATGCCTCTGATTGTGACACAGCCTATAATATAGCATGACTTAACAACATACAGGTTGAGTCTCCCTCATCCAAAATTCTGAAAATTTCCAAAAACCAAAACTTTTTTCATTAGTAGCTAAGACAGTGATACCTTTGCTTTCTGATGGTTCAGTGTACACAAATTTTGTTTCATGCACAAAATTATTTAAAATATTGTATAATATTACCCCCAGGCTACATATATAAAGTGTATTAATTTTGCATTTAGACTTGGGTGTCATCTCCAAGACATTTCATTCCAAAATCCATAAATAAATAAATAAATAAATAAATCCAAATATAATAATATAATATAATAATAATAATATAGATTTATTTCTATCCCAACCAATCATGGGGAATCCAAGCAGCTAATAACAAAACCTGAGATCGGTAGATAGATCCATGTGATATCACAGGCTGTGTTACCCAAAATGCAAAGGTCCAAAAGGGCACCCACAGTCAATATTCAAATAGAGGAATTTAGTTAGCTCAAATGAAGACTGCAAGAGGGTCTCAGGTAACTAAAAAGCCAGGATCAGACCTATGTATAACAGTTCTGAAAAACTGAAATCCAGAATGCACATTCCAAATGTAGAATTCAAAGATATAGCCATGATAATCTGTAGAATCAGTATGTAGAGAGATCTTGTATCACTTTTGAGACTAACTGAAAAAAAGATGTAGGTAGCATGAGGTTTCATAGACTTCAATCTACTTCCTCACCAAAAGCATCTGAGGAAGTAGACTGAAGTCTACGAAAGCTCATGCTACCAACTTCTTTCTTTGAGTTAGTTTCAAAGGTGATACAATCTCTCTCTACATTCCAAATGTAGTTTTATTTATAACAACAAAAGAGAAATCAACTTTCACACAAAAGCACATACACATACATACAAGAACTATCTATATAAAAGACGCTAGCAGACATTGATTTTCAGGATTGCAAAGGGGAATACTGTATGAGTTCCAGAAGTGAAGCTTCCAGTTGGGTATTCTGTGAAGTGAAATGGCTCAGTAGCTGCCTGTGGATCCAGAAATGCTGAGGCATAAAGGAAGATACTGACAGGATGCCTGTCTGACCTCAATCAAGACCCAATTGGCAGTGTTTTGGCAGGCACTATTATACCACAAAATGTATCCTGGGCCAGTTTTGGGATTAAAGTGACATTTCCAGGAGGGAAGAATAGAAATGGAAGTTGGTAAATGGCTGGATAATCACCATGAATGTCTCTTGCCAAAGGAATCTTATTCCCAGAGGGAGGTAATCTTGGACTTCTGTTCATCTATACACCCAAGGTTTATCAATCACCATCATTCCTATCAATAAAGGGATCATGCAGATTCCAATCTTAATTTATCTGTCCTGGCTAAGTGACCCAGCTTTCTCCATGCTAAGCCAGCAGGATCTCCAAATGTGGTCCTTATACAACATGGCTAGTTTTCCTGCACTGGGGTGCCCTCTTGCCTACCTACCTAAAATATCTCTTTTATATCAGATATCAAAAAGAGGGGATACATAAGGAGGATAGACCTCGAGGTAACAGCTGGGTCATTGTGATGTCATAGAGGCAGGACAACCAAGAGCTGGCGGCTGGATTTGAACAGCTTCCAGGTTAGATGATTGTGGAAACAAGCAGGAAGGCAATCTAGATAAACAGACATTCTCTTAAAGTGTCAGGGTAAAACACCTAGCTAACTGTTTCCAATGGTAAGACCAGGCCTGACTTCTTCCCATCATAGGCCTGTAGGAGATGGAAATGATCCACGTTGTCAGCAACTTCTGTTATTCTCACACATGTCTGGTGTAAAAGAACAATCCCTCTGTGTTATTCAAACTGTTTTGAAACTATGTTGTTACTAAAGGTTGTACAAAGTCATTGAACCAAAGTTAAGGTCAAAGTTAACTCCTATTCATTTTGACAGGGGACTTGAGTACACCAAGAAATCCTCTGAAGTAAACAAGAGCTATTTGTGATCACTATTCATTTCTTTCAACAGGATTTGTTCGGGGGGGGGGGGGGAGCTGGGTGCCTAGTAATTTCTCTGCTTGATTTTGTTACTCTCCCCTCCTTCTTTTTAAACAATTTCCAACATGATCAGTAATGAAAACAATAATTCAAATTATTGACTGAACCATTATATTTCCTTTTTGGAAAACATAATTATTGAAACTCGATAAGCTGGCTGACCAAGTGTATTGTCTCATGGCAGAAAAACAAAGCTTGTAACTAATTACAAATGGTTTAAACAGCTGTAACTAGTTGCACATAAATATCTGTATACACAAACTGCAGTCTCATCGTGTTTCAAGATTGGCTTTTGCATACAGTACTATGGTTATCAAGGCTGATGTTATATCAAATTATGGTGTATGTGATTCCATTCATGACCCCAAAGTGACCCTGCCAGGCTGATAGCCATAACTCACAAACTGGTGGTTCGGGTAGGCAGATGAGTCATACTCTGAAGACCCCTGCAAAACAACATCTAAAATTCCCCACAGGAAGGTTTGGGAGTCACCCAGATAGGAGAGCTATCACCTTCAAGAATAAGTCAATACAGACTGTTTGTTCAGAGTCTCACACTCAATGTGCCAGTGATCATATTAAATGATTCACCCATAGACCTGGCTGCCCTCCTAGATTGTGTCAAGACCCAAAACATTGTTTAAGTAATCATTGCACCTCAGCTTAACAAAGCCCAGGCATTCAGCGCCTTTGTCTATGCCTTGGCTAGACCATTAAGTTCATTGCTAGAGGCCAGTTTGAGCCTATATAAACCTATGATTTTTCAACTCAACTGTGCTGTTCTCAGAGTGCAGCTGGACTCCATGCCAGTTTGATCTCTGACTTTTGCTCCTTCGGCCATGGAACCCCACGTTTTGGCAGCCGTGCCTCATCATCATCATCTACATCTGTATCAGACCTCTGAGAAGCCTAGGGAAGTGAGCTGTAGTTTCGCCCATCTCCCACTTTTCCCGCTTTTCCTCCCTTTTGCTTCTTGGAGCATTGAGTGTGTGTGCATGAATTCATGTTTCATTGCTGGATGTTTGTTTCCCCTGTTAATAAATATTAGGCTTTAACTGAAGAAGCCTGTCTCCGCGTTCTCACTTAAGGGATTCTTGGTCTTTCTGGTATACATGATGGGACCCGATCTTGAGGTGTGGTGTTAGGGCCCCACTCTTGCAAATTTGAGCTAATTAAAGTTCCCCTATATGATTTTCCCTAATACTATACATATTTGTATGCTATTCACATCTACTTACAAATAACTAATAACTTGTAATAGATTTCCTTTTACAACAACAATTTTAACTTAATTAAATTATAGTTACATTAAAATTCTAACTTAATTAGGGATAACCACTCTTTTTTGCAATGTTACTTTTTATTGTTACATGGGTATTGTTACACTCGTGTTAGAGGAGGAGTATCACATTGTTCAAGTGCTGCCTTGTGCTCTGCCTCATGCTTCTGCCTTATGCTAAGTTGCATGTGTTCAGGTGACAATGAGGAAGACAGGAGGAAAGTGTGCTTTGTATATAGGTCATTTGTTCTTGTTGTGTTCCTTCAAATCATTTCCCCTTTATGGAGACCTTGACTAAGGTGACCCTATAAAGGAGTTTTCTTGGCAAGATTTGTTCATAGGAGAGTTTCCTTTGCCTCCCTCTATGACTGATAGAATGTGATTTGCCTAAGGTCACCCAGTGAGTTTCTATGGCTGAGCAAGGATTTGAACCTTAGGGGGGATACAGACAGGTGGCTCCATGCCACCCGTCTTTGCCCCTCATTGGTGCCACACCAACTGCATGGCGTGGCACTGACATGCTCCCTAAAAAGAAGCCACCTAGAGCGGCTTCTTTTTAGGAGCGCCATAATGGTGCTCATGCACCAAGATGCCACTGCTTCTGATGAGCACTGTTTGGGTACACGAATGCCTGTGCATCATTCTTGTGTGTCTCGTGTGGGCAGGGCTGCAGCAAGATAGCACACAGGCACCACTAGTAGGGCTGGGCACGTATAGATGCCCAGCCCACCGGAGCCCTAAAATCAGCCCCAGGCCAGTGCTTTGTGGCAGTCTGAACTGGGCCTTAGTCTCCAGTCGTAGTCCAGTACTTAAACTAGGATACCACATTGGGACTCTATATATGTAACTAGCTTGTAATATTCAGTAGATTAAAAGTACCTAGAAAGAAACCAAAAAGAAAAAATTAAAAATTTTAACTACGATTGCAGGTAGCTACTTTTTAGGGTCCTAGAATTATAACTGTAGCTACCTGTTTTTTTTAAAAAACAAAGGTGAGTCAAACTCACTGAAGATTATAGTCTGGAAAGTGTGGAATGTATCTGTCATTGAAACACTTAGTAGCCTAAACTTATGAATGGCTTCATTAAAGTTTTTGGTTCCCCCACCCCTCCCCTCTTTTAATGTATTTAGAAAACATTTGTGTATTATACTAGACTGAGAAACATTTTTGGCCCAGGATCCAAATTCCTATTTGTGAAAGCTAAACCAACCAACATGTGAAATACAACCTAAAGAACATCCCTATAGAATATAAAGATAATATGAAAAAATAGGTTTTCCCTATTAAGCCTAATTGACCAGGAGTCAGAAGAAATCTGGACTAAAGCCAAAGACATTGCCAGGGGAAAATGCAAAAAGACATTATCTGAAGCCAAAAAGAAAGAGGGGGCTCAGTGGATGACAGATGAAACTTTTCTAGCAGTTAGGACAAAAATGGAGTCAGAACCCTGAATGCAACTGTTCAATGACTTGTACACAGGAACAAGGAAAACTACTACAATAACCAATGCAGAGAAATAGAAAGTGACAACAAAAAAGGAAGAACAAGAGACTTCGTCCACAAGATCTGAGAAATTAAAAGGAAATTTAAACCAAGAATGAGGATGCTCTATGACAACATTTTTGCATGACCAAGTAAAAATAAAAATATGATAGAAATAATACATGGAAGAACTATATAAAAGAAATGAAAGGGTGGAAGATCCATTCAAGGAAGACCCATATGAAGACAAATCTCTAATTTTAAAAAGTGAAATGGAAATTGTACTCAGAGCACTTGGGAGAAATAAATCACTAGGAAGAGATGGCATCCCAATAGAGCTGATTTAGTCTTCAGAGACAGAAGCTACTCTAGTTCTGACTAAAATCTGTTGATGAATATGGAAAACAAAACAGCATCCCAAAGACTGGAAATACTCAATATACACACCGTGAACTGTTAAAAAGATAAATCAACAGGTTCTAAAGCAAATAAAGCCTGAACTCTCCCTAGAAGCCAAGATGACTAAACTGAGACTGGTACTTTGGCCATATCGTGAGAAGATGCGAGTCACTAGAGAAGGTAGAAGGCAGTAGGAAAAGAGGAAGATGATATTCCAGATGGACAGATTCAATCAAGGAAGTGATGGCCCTGAGTCTACAAGATCTGAGTAGGGCTGTTGATAATAAGGCGGGTTTGGGTCTTATGCTCATAGGGTCATCATAGTTGCAGTCAACTTGATGGCAGTTAACAACAACAAACAGAAGGGACTGCTTTCTAGCATTGAACTAGGCTCCAAACACCATACCACTGATAAGGCCAATGATGGAATATGCAGGGTCAGTGCAAACTGGGTGCGTAACATTTAGTTTGTTTACCAATTTGGACATTTTCCAGTCAGACATACAAAGTACAATGTCTATTGAATGATAACCCACAATGCAAAAGCTCCCCTTGCCTGCAAAGCTCTGCTTAATTCTATGCCATAGTTTTCCTGCCTGCTCTACACAGGATATTTCAAGTTTATATACCCTGTTTTCTAGCAATGACTTTCCAGCCTGCATAGCACAGAACAGTTATATCTAAGATATTTAAACTTTAAACACCCTATCTTCCAACAACTGAACATTATTCAGAGACATCTGCAGAAGAAGGTTATGATCCATATGGGGAATCCCCATGCACTTCATCTGGCCAACCAGCCACAATGTCACTACTCTTGAGCTATTCACTAATAACCCCTTTCGGATGGGTGGTTTTGGCTTCAAGTGACCATTCAATCCTCTCCTCTATGCAAATTCTGATGCATTTGTGCAATGCATCAGCAACCATACGGTCAAATTAATTGAATGCACAGAGCCCCAGCTGCACTTTGTGAGAGAGAATCAGATCAGATGAGATGAATAAACCTCTTTGAATATATGCATGGTTGAGCTAGGCAAATGGGCATAATATGAGATCTAGAAGGGAAAGGTAGTATGCATAATGAAGAAAAGGATCTGCTGTGTATGATTCACAGAAAGTCTTACTTTTTTGCACATTGAGTATGGGGAATGAAACAGTGGGGGGGGGGGGTTTGCATAATTTATTGTGAGTCCATAAATTGCTTGGTATCAATCATCAGCTATTTTATGAGTTTGTGATGATGCATCTGAATGTTGAAAAATGAAAAGTGGGCTTCGTTCTCCCATTATGAAGTCAGTGGTATTATATCTTGCTAACTGTATTAGGACTCAGAAGGAAAGGAGGAGACATCATAACACACATGCTTTCAGTGGCAGCTGATAGGTGCCATGTCAGTGGGATGACAAACCCATTTCAGTTTTTAGTCAATCTAAACCTCTCCAATAGCCTCAAAATATGTTCAGCACCATGGAGAGCTCCTTTAAAGTTAAGACAAATGTTGGAGACGCTTTCCAGTCCCAATGATATGAAAGCCATCAATTGCCACTGAGTGCTTTGTAACCAGAAGGCCGCATGTTTGCCCATGAACACTTCTATGAAGAGTTGTGCAAGACTCCCATCTCAAACCTGGTAATATAGTGCAGTCAGGAAGTTAGTATAGACAATACCAGTACTAAGCTGGTTGACCAACGTTTAGTCTCACTACTGGCAACGTCCTATATCTGTGGTTAGATATCATTAATTTTGGTTTTGCAATCTCCTGTGCTGATTAGCATTCACCTAGTCCTGTGGCAGAATATGACACACCAATTATACCTTTTCTAAATCTTTCCTTCTTGTTTTTGTGTGTCCTCTCTTCACACATACTTATGCCTTGTATGGCCAAGCAATTTTGAAACAACCTGTAATACAGAGCCGCACAATGTGACACCCATGACCATGTCTGATCTATGTAAGCCCACCAATGTTTTAATAAATTTCTTCATTTTTGCTATTTTTGTCTAATAGGGGTGCTACTCAATTTCATATTTTCTGACTTGGAAATGCATGCCTCAAGGGCTTGAAGAGATTGGAAAATTACTTTTTAAAAGTAGTCCATTCAGTTGCATTTTATTTTAAAAGTAGCCTTCTGCTGTTAACTTTTAAAAATAAGAAAAACAAATAACTCATTGAATTACTTGTTCCTCTATTCATTACATTTTCTTTACCTGACCCTTTTTAAAAAGAAAAAAACGCTTTAGAATTGAAAAGAAAATGTCATAAAACTTGAAAAGATTTGAAGAGCAACTGGTTACTTGTTCCACCATCAAGGTAATTTTTGTTGGGTGCCTTCAAGTCATTTCCAATTCATGGCAACCCTAAGGCGAACCTATAACAGAATTTTCTTGACAAGATTTGTTCAAAGGTGGGATGCCTTTGCCTTCCTCTGAGGCTGAGAATGTGTAGCTTGTCCAGGATCACCCAGTCAGTTTCCATGGCTGTGTAGTGATTCGAATGGCAAGAAGTAGGGCTGAAGGAGTGAAGCCAAATGGGGCCAAAGAAAGCTCTACTGACCAAAACACCTCCCACTGCACAGAAAAACCTTGGCTCTGCACATTATTTTCAAGGGAGAGAGGTGAGCACATTGATAAGTGGGAGATTTAGAGGTTTGTTGGGAAGTAGGAAGAGGTAACAGATCCTGTCTCTTACCTCCATCCCTGGCTTGATCTTAATCAAAAGGCTCAGTAATGATTACACCATTATGGCAAGACAGGATACCCACAGGCTTGAACTGCACTCAAAATGCATCCTACTATTCTGAGTTTAGGGTGCAGAGGAGGAGAATGATTGTTTTCCAATCCCATTTTGGGGTTTTATTATTGGAATCCACACTATCACTATTCTCTACAACAAGTAATAGGATTGTTACCACTCCTTTTCATTTTAGACCTTACAGGAACTGGAAGTCTACATCTAATCTTGTGAGTAATTTTTCAGTCCAGACATTTAAGATGGTCCTGATTATCTAGATAGATTAGGGCAGTTGTCTTCACCCACACCCATAGTCTGCCTCACTATCCCTCTGTCGCTTGCCCTCTTACACAAGCTGTTTCATTTGGATATCGAATCCAAGCCTGTGATAAGAGTCAGAAAGAGGATCATTCTTCCACCTGACCTGGATAAGCAACCAAGTAACAGTAGAGTGGGGGACTGGAGAATGGAAGAATGGAGAGATGGAAAGAATGGAGACAAGTGTCTCTTAAACCAACCTGCTCTTTTCCCCAGCTATAGTTTTCTCTCCTCCAGGACCAGCTGCAGGTTTTTGTGATTGTCATTTTTCCCCAGTCTCAATTTCACCTTTCCCCAAACTCTGAGAATTTTTTCCAATCATCCCAAACCTGTGTTGTAGTTTATTTTAAAGTTAGAATGAAAATTCATTGGCTTATGTGTGCTTCTCCTAGTACATGTGTATACAATACTTTCACAACATACTTTTTAAAACATATGTTTTAAATGTGTTCATGGCTGTGTGCATTTTTAGACTGGAGGGCTCTACTTGAACCTTTAGAAAAGTGAGAATTTTGAACAATAACTTAGTTTCAGTTTTCATATTGGTTTGAAAATTCAATGTTAAGAAAATGCAAACCAAACTAATTTCTTTCTCATTCCTAGTGGTTTTCCTCTAGGCAAATTGCAATATATTTATTCCAACTGTTCTTGATTTTCTGGGAAGGAACGTATTTTTTGATAGCTGAGTCTATTGAGTCACTGATGTTGTTTTATCCTAGTTGATGCCAAGCTCTTGGGGTGTCCCTACTCTTTATGCAGATGGGACACTGACACCTAACCCTCAAACTGTTTCCTAGATAGCAAAGTGTTCTTAGAGCTTGAAAGGGGAGGACACTTTGCAAATGGACTATATGGAATTCACTGTTTCTGGTAACCCCTTGGGTCTATCTCTCATGACCTTTATTTTCCACCCCACCAGTCTCAACAAACATCAGCTGCCCTATCTCTCAGTGGATGCTTTTGTTTAAAAATAAAAGAGTTGTTAACAGGATTCAGCTGCCCAGCCCAGCTCTCTCATTAAAGTTAGGTGATTAGACAAATATATACTGTTTGTTATACACACATGCATATACATTAGCACTAAATCATGTGGTGCTCACCTGGGAACTTCACACAGTTCAGCTGCTGAGAACAGCTGGTAGCATGCTATAGGACAAATACATTTTTCTACAGCAGCCTTGCCCAATCCAGTGCCTTTTTGACTACAGTTCCCATCAGCCTGAGCCAGCATGTCCAGTGATTGTGGAATCTGCAGTCTGGAATGTCTGTAGAGCATCAGATCTGAGAGGGTTGTTCTATAGTATCATTCCCACACTTGCAATTGGCTTCAGGGTAGGCTGTCACAGGACAAATTAATGTAGTTCATCTCCAGGAGCTGAAGAAACACATGAAGCATGGAATGTAGCATGCCAACTATCAACAGAGCTATTAAAAAGATGTGCCTACTTCTGTCTGTGAAAAACAGAAGATAAACATAGGACATGGCTACTAGGCTGTTTGGTTTGATATACTGTAAGCTGAACAGACGTGACTTAGGAAATTAAGATCTGTTGTTATGAGCCTTCAAGCTGACTCCAAGTTATGTCAGTGTTGACATGGGGTTTTCTTGGTGAGATTTATTCAAAGGAGGTGTGAGAAGGTGTGACTTGCCCAAGGTCACCTAATGAGTTTCCATGGCTGAGTGAGCATTTGAGCCCTGGTTTCCAAGACTTCTAGACCCACACTAAAACTGCTACAGCACCCTGGCTCTAAATGAAGTTGAAGGACCCTCAAACACAGCTCATACTATCAACATTCCTGGCTTAAGGATCTGGGATGAGAAATAACAGATTGCATCTGCTCCTTCTGTAAATTTTACACACTTAGTATTCATGGACGCAGTGTTGATTCAAATTGGAGACCATGCTGCTAAGGAACAAGAGATTTAATACTCTGCACCAGTGATACTTCCTGCTGAAAAGCTCTCATCCTCAAAGTGCCCCACTAGAGAAAGCATTCCGGTACCAAAAGGTGGATAACTTGTGGCCTTCCAGATACTGTTGGACTGCCATTCCAATGACCGCTAGCCAACATAATGATGGAGGAGCCCAGCAGTTCAGTGATATCCTTCCTATCACCACCAACCAGTGTATAGACAAACATAACGAATACCAGTTTTTGTGATAAGGAAGCTATTTTCACAGGAGAAACCACACAGGAGGGACATTGTTGACATACCTTTCCTAGCAATGTGGTCTCATTCTGACTCAAGGTTTTTGTGGTTTTGTTGTTGTTGTGTGCCTTCAAGTTGACTCTGACTTGTGGCGATCCTATACTAGTATTTTCTTGGCAATTTATTCAGAGGCTTGTCATTGTCTTCCTCTACATCTGAAAAAGTCTGTGGCTAATTCCTAAAAAATCAAAGAGCTGGGAAATGGTATAATTCTTTTGCATGTGTAGCCACAAATGGAGTGGCCCAAGTTCTGCAGCACAATTGTACTGTAAGATTGTGAGTGGCTGCAAGATTAGGTCCTTCCTGGATTATAAAGGCCAGATTTCATGAGCATTGAAAAGATTGGAAGAGAAATTCCTTTTGTCCGTACTTAGGTTTTCAGTTCAGCAAACAAAAATACAGACAATATTTTGCTCGGAAAACAAGCATGACCACTTGCCCCAAGGTGGGAAATGGTCAATGCCCCTCTTTGCACTGCATTAGCCTTCCTCTACTCCGCATCTTCTCAATGTGTTAGACTTCATTTCCTGTCATCCCCTGCCAGTATTGCCATGCTGGCTGGGAGCTTCTAGAAGCCATACTCCAAAAAAGAAACCTTTTCCAAGCTCTGCTCAGGCTACGGAATGTGACAGGGAGGCCAAATGATCAAGCAGATGCTTCGCATGCACTAGGGAACCTATGTTTTTTCTGATGCTATTAGACTACAGCTCTCACATTCATGGTTATAGGACATGGTACATGGAGCTGATAGCTACTGAAACATAGTATCATCTGGGGGGCTGATGTTTTCCCAGTCCTGCCAAAAATATTCCACCCCTGGTGCTACTGCCCAGTTCTCCACTGAGAATCTGTGGCTGATTTTCCTGGGTTCTACAAAGCAGAGCTATGTGGAAAGCATTCCCTGAATGTAAAATAGTGTGAAGAGTACCAGCCCAGTCCTTGTGGACTATTTCACCCTTCAACCCATCTTTATAGGGGATTCATCCTCTTCTGCAAGGGACATTTCCGAAGAACACTAGGAAGGGTGGGTAGGGAGAACAATACAAACCTCTTCTCCAATTATCCTGCTTTCTCGCCAAGGTGATAGGCATGACTTGTGTGACCCTCCAGCAGTTGTTGAACTGCAACATACAGCATTGTAAACTTGGTTATTTTGTCTAGCTGGGACCAATGGGAACATTCATCCAGTTACATCTGGAGGGCGACATGTTCCCCTCTCCCTGCCAGGGGGCACAAGCAGCCCTCCAGATGTTGTTGAGCTGCAACTCCCATCCAGCATTCTTCACCACTGGCAATGCTGGTTGGGGCTGCTAGGAATTGCAGTCCAACAGCATCAAGAAGACTGCAGAGTTCCAACTCCTGCCATAGGTTTTGTTCCCCCCAAACGGCAGCACTAGCCTTGTGAGACTTAACAAGCCACAGGCAAGCCCTGTGAATTTCCTGGCCCTCCTCCTACAAACAGTGCATTCAAGGTCCCATTCAACAGTGTATATAAAGCATGTTCAGCCACCATGACCTTGCTCTTCCAAGCTATGGATACTTTTAAACAAAGGTTTCTCAAACAGGCCAGTGCAACTGCAAGAAGCCGCTGTGGTTCCCAAACTTTTTTTTTGTTTCTGTTCTGTTTTATTTACTTAAACTGTACACAAATGTAAAATACTCCGACAGCAAATCTAAGTGAAAGTTGTTTGGTATTTAAATTATTATGGAACAGAACCTACAAGGGACTTTATTAAACAAACAACAATTGGGTTTTCTTTCCTTCTTTCTCTTAAAGGATGTACATCTTATAATGTCCACTACGTACGATGGCATAGAAAAGACACTGACCAAACACAATGGAATCCATTTTGCACCCTGAAAAAGAACTGTTAGGCCTCACAGGAGAGTGTTCAGTATCATTACATGATATATAGATATATGATGGCCTTGCCATCTGATAAAAATTACAATTAATATGCTGGCCTCTTTGGTTCCAAAATTTTATGTATAATACATTTCACTGTATTCATTATTATCACTTTTTTGCTGCTATAAAAATAACCTTTTTTTTTCAAATGGCAGTTTCTCTTGACTAAGTCATGCAACTACATCAGTGCAAACATGAAAAGCAATCATTCGCTTTTTTAAAAAAAAGAAGCAAAAGATTTAATTTCAAGTATAAAAAAAATATAAAAAGTACCATCTCATTTCAGTCCAGTTTCATCTAGTATGGGTCAACACTTTAAATTGCATAGCTCATGCGGCACTTGTTTTTAACTTAGAGACAGTGAGCAAGGAGAAGTGCACCATCAAGTACCAACCATTCAAGGCATTGAAATCTGCAAGTGCTATAATAACGTGCGTTCAAGCAGTTTATGAGTGCTATGCTATAGCATGTGGCGGGGGTGGGGGGGGTGTTTGAGCTCTGCAGCCATCCTTGACATATTCTGGGAAGGAAATAGGGAAAACAAAACAAAAACCATCTTCTCTTACATACAATCTCTTTCTGTCTCCCCACGATTGGTTAGGTGCTCCTTCCTCATCACAAAATGTGCTGCATCTCCCTCCCCTGAGCCAAGGTAATTCACTGCCTGACTGTAATTTCTCTTTAGGGCTCATCAATGGATTTGTGCTGTCGCTGGTGTCTTGTCTCCCTTTCCTCCTTCCCAACAGCTCCAAAGGGGGCTCTGGTGTTCTCCTCCCATAGAACACAAATGGCAACTTTTTGACATTGCCAGTGTTTCTGAGAACATGAAGATTGTTCATAACCACAGTAAGCAAAACAGGGACCAAGAGGGTGGATTGGGGGGAAACAAGCCCTTTACAGATGGCCATAACTACAATAACAGTCCACATGGGGCAGGTATAGGAGCATCTAATAGTCCATTAAAGCATGAAATCATGCCAACATATCATTCAGAAGAAATACAACAACCATTTTATATTAAGATCACAATGTCTTTCAACCTCTCTCTCTCTCTCTCTCTTTTTCTCTGGTTCCATCAACATTCTACCCTGGAAGTGCTATAGGCCATTTGTGATTCTTTTTCCATAATATATATATGTACATTATGTTTAACATCAAGAGGAAGGGCCAGTCTTGCCATTAGCAGGTAACCTGCTACTTCCTTCTTCCTTTTTTTTTTCTTTTTTTTTAGACCTTAGAGGTGATGGTGGTCATTTGTATGTTTGGTCACTTAAATACCTGTGTATGAGAATATATTAAACAGTCTTCTTTTCTTGCGCTTCCCACTGGTTTCATTCAAAACACACAGCTGGCTAACAGAAGGAAAATGGCTAGTGGGCCATCCATGGGTCGCACTGGAAAAAAATTTACACTCACTTGCGGCTACTTGCTTCCCTCCTCCCAGCTGAATCATGCAACTTGCGTGTGCGTGTTGCTATGGGTACATGTGCTTGTGTCCTTGGGTGTGTGGGTGGGATGTAAGGTACTTCATAGCATTAGTTTATAAGTGGTAGGCCATTTTAGTGTCCAAGATCCACAAACCGCCACTGTCTGACAACAGAGTGAAATGGTATACATCTTTGTTGTTGCTGCTGTTGCTGCCGCCGCCATTGCCTTTAACATCCATCCATGCCTGGAAGGAAGAAATGCAGCAAAAACACCCTCTGTTTCCATTCAGTTTTGGAATTTTCTCTCACCCCCCTCCCAGTCCCCTCCCCTTTCCAACACACACCCCTCCAACTCAGGCGCAGCCACATTCTTCCACAATCATATTGGGAACGTCCCTCTTCACGATGTTGTATTCATCGTCAAAGTACAGCATGGACATTGTGCTAAGTTTGGTTGGGATGCAGCAGGAGTTCACGGTCCCTGGGTTGAGCCCTCGCATGCGGTACTGATTCACTACTGCGGTGTGAAAAGAGGAAGCGGAGCCTGGGACGCCGGCCAAGTAGGACGGGCAGCTCCCTTCACAGTAATTCCCATAGTAACCCAATGGCGCTATGATCCAGTCATTCCACCCAATGAGTCTAAAGTCAATGTAAAACTGTTGCCTGCAACATAAATTGGTCCTGCCATCACACTCCAAGCCTCTTTTCCGAATTCTGTGCTTGTTGTCAGCCAGCCGGGCTTGCACGACTAGAAAGGGCCTGTGAGATTCGTCCCCGGGGTCCACGTAAATTGGCAGCACTGAATACTCTTCGCAGGCCTCACACTGAATATCCAAGTTCAGTCTTCTCTCCCCTTTCTCAAACAGAGCCTGGATTGCTTCTGTCATGGGAAATGTGTGCCAGCCACTTCTTTTGAGATCAACTTTCTTTTCAACCACATTCCACTTGTTGCTAGTGTCCGAGTCTTGGAAATACACTTTGACTCTTACTTTTCGCCGGCTGCCTTTCTCCAAGACATATGGAAGCAGCTTCAAGTAAAGCCACAGGCTGGCTTGAACCACAAACAAATTCTGATTCCCTTCGTTGGAAATGAAGAAATAGAGACGCATTCTGGAGGAGGCCAGGTCATCTAGGATAGCAGGGAGAAGGGAGGGAAAGAAGGAGAAATACCATTAACTTCCAAAGAATTGGGTCCTCTCCTCCCACCGCACCTCCCCAAAGTAAATATCTGCATCACATTACCAAATGCCTAGAATAACATACATAAATGACCAAATCAGGGGAAAAATCAGCATTGAATTGCAAAGTGAACTCTCAGGGCTTGCACCAGTGTTTAAAAACCTATTTCAAAGTGAGCTCCCAGAGAGAAACTAATCAGGTTATTGGGATGGGGGGGGGGGGGGAGAAAGCCAGGGCCTTAGAAATCAGTATAGAAGCAATTACGGTCTGATAAATGGAGAGGCATGAAAGGAACCCTGTGAGCACCTGGATAAGTGCTAATTAGGTTTGTTTTTTTTAAGTGTCAGCCTGGCAAAAGCAGCCTTCGTGTATAATTTTCCCAGAAAGCACAGATTGTTAGCAGTGAGGCTGGTTTTTTGCACAGAAAGGATTTGGTTACAATTTAGATTTAGTTCTGTAATCTCACCCAGTGGCCCCATGATGACGCTTGGGAAATGGTCCACTTAACTAACACCTAGTTCTTAGCCAGGTTTGTCAACCTGAGTCGGGGCAGTTTCATTTCAGGTGGCAGGATGGAAGCATGCACCGCTATGCCAAAATATCCCGTAAACATTATTCCAGAGAAAGGTTTCAGGCTTAGCCGTCTCCTTCAGATGCTAACTTTCTATATGCTGGTCCCTTCAGTGGTTAGCAGGGAGGTGGGGGAAAGATTCAGTCTTGTTGGCTTTCACCTGTATGGTACAACTTGCCAAGAGGGCAGGGCTCTGGCAGCTTTGATAGCTGTGTAGAAGAGGAGAAACTCAGCAGGTGTTGGCACTCTGTCTTCCACACAACTCTTAGAAGCGCAGGAGCCCTGTTCTCTTTGGCACTTGGCCATTCTCAGGCACACTGGGCTGGAGTGAGCTTCTCCTCCAGGGAGATTTTAAAAGTGAGGTTCTGTTTAACCACAGGTACAAAAAGGTGAAGCCCAGACATTGATTTCTTATAAATCTCACTGCTTTGCTGGGGGAATTAGCAAGCAATGTTGGACTGCACTCATTGTTTCTACGCACATACACAAACCCAGGCCCCTACATCGCAGATTGTAAGACAAAAACAGCTGCTGTGATATCTGACTGCTGTCTTCTTCATTTTTATAATATTTACAATACAACCAATAAATGGGAAAGCCTGACACTCATGCCACCAGTATCTCCCAACCCAAATAAATCCATCCCAAACACTGTAAGTCTCAGTTAATTAAACATGCAAAAGATCAGACTGACTCTGAATATCCTTCATTCCTTTTAATTCCGTTTCAATCCATTCATTTAACTAATCATTGAGGTCTGTGACTGCATTTGTCATTAGCAGAGGAACAGTTACTCTCAACCTGCATTTTCTGAGAACGTGGGAGACAGAATACTCTCTATGTGATTTTTTTTAAATACTGAATTAATTTACATTAATATAATTAATAAAACTTGTGCTCTATAAAGGGGAGAAGAGAATATGTGGCCCACCCAACGTTCTTGGACTACAACTCCCATCAGTCCCAGCCAGCACAGCAAGGGAAGATGGGAGCAGCAGTCCAATGAAATCTGGAGGGCTTGACATACACAGAATACAGAAATGTGAACAGGTAAGCATAGACAAGTACCCTGATCAGGGATACAGAGGTGATAGATAAAGTGCATGTAAGTGCAATTGTTCCTGAAGGAGGTCAACCTATCTGCCCCTTCTCTGTTCATCCAGTGTAGCCATTCACCATCAACCAATCTTCTGCCCTTCAACAGGCAGCGGGGCTTTCTAGATTGGCAAAAACAAGTGTGTTCATGGCTGCATGAAAGTCTAGTCTTTAGATGAGAAAAAGGGAAAGCGTGCCATGAAAATGCTCTCTTTTTTTGCGTTTTAGGGGAGAAGAAGCACCTTTAAAAAGGTGCTGGTTTTCCCAGCTTCTTTTTTAAAAACTGCGGAAGAGCGCAGCTCCATCTAAAGGCTGTGGTGCAGCTGCTAAGCATTAAGGAAAAGGCAACTTCATGTCACACTTTCCTGCCAATCTAGAGAGCCCTATAGTGTTTTCAGACTTTCTTGGTTAGATTTTGCTAAAAACTTCCTGGCTGTCCATCAGATGGATCCCTTGCATTGGATTTAGGGGTATGTAACCAACATAGTCTATGGAGTTTATCATATGACGGAATTTGGAGGGTATACTCCAATGGCAACCTGAACACAATCGTGGGGTTTCACTTTATTGCATATGAGTGTATCTCACGCAATTTCGGGCAATGGGGTGGTCATTCCAAACGCAATCATGGGGTTTCACATAATTGCATATTAGAGTATCTCACGCAATTTTGGGCAATGGGGGGGTCATATTTGGGCAATGGGAAGTCATTCTGAATGCATTCCGGATGCAATTAGATTTCACGTAAATTCGCTAAACTAGCAAATTTGCATGAATTTGAATTGGCTCCATTTGAAATTGAGAGAAATTCCTCCCGTGTGATAAACTCCTAGAGGTTTGACTGCCAACTCTGGAAGGCAAGGTTTGACTCCCCCCTTGGCCTTGGAAACTCAGTAGGTGAAATCTTAAGAAGTCACACTCTTCGAGCCTCAGGGGGAAGGCAAAGGCAAACCCCCTCTGAACAAGTTGAAGGAACAGGCAAAGCCACCTCTGAGTATCCCTTGACTAAGAAAGCCCTGTAAAATTCATGGGGTGCCATAAATCTACAGGCGACTCGAGGTCACATCCATGCACACCTCGCATAGGGCTAAATCTCCTAAATAGGAGCATAGTCCATACTATTACTAGATCAGGGTGGGCAGACAAGTTAAAGCGGTGCCAAACTGGGTTATTTCCTAGCTTTAGAAGGTCATTGGCTATAGAAGTATAAATACAGAATAGGAAAGAAGGACAGGAGGAAAGATCTGGGGTCTTGAAGAAGAAAACCACCTTCCAGTTGGATCAATTCCAAGTAGATAAAAAGATGCTCCTTTTCAATGCCCTTCCCTTGAGCATCCCTTGAGAGGGGCAATGATCCTTTTAGAGCTGACCCACGGGAATGAGTGGGATTTTATAGGTTTTTGTGGAGCTTTCGTGGGATCTTAGTTAAGATCAAAGTTAGGTGTGGCTTAAGAAGTCCCGTTTATATCAGCGACTCTGCTCTAGGCGAGACTTAAACTGGACTAAGCCCAGAGTCTGGAAGTGGTGGAGGCAAAGAACCATCCGGTGGATTATAGGGACGTAGAGTGACACTTTCAGGACAAACTTAGACTTAGTCGGATGGAGGGGATTGCCAAGGCGGCAATTTATAAGCCGAGTTTTAAGACTATGAGAATTATCACACAAAGGGAATTGGAAGTATAATCCAATGGCAATCCAAATGCAATCATGGGGTTTTGCATGACTGCATGAAAGCTGATCACATACATTTTCGGGCAAAGGGAAGTCCTTCTGAACGCAATCATGGGGTTTTGTGTGATTGTGTGAGAAACTATCACACGCAATTTCAGGCACTGGGAGGCAATTTTGGGCAGTTCTGAACGCAATGCAGTGTCAATACGCAATCAAGTAAAATCGCTGAACTAGCGAATTTACTCAATTCCGAAGTGGCCTCACTTCCATTTCTTTCAAAACTGAGATAAATTCCTCCCATGTGATAAACTCTATGGACTCTTTCACACGGGAGGAATTTCTCCCAACTTCAAATGCAGCCAATGCGAATTCATGTGAATTCGCTTGTTTAGTGAATTTACGTGAATCCCCATTGCATTCGGAAGGCGTTCGGAATGATTTCCCATTACCCGAAAATGACCCCTCCTTGCCTGAAATTGCGTGAGAAGCTTTAATTCGCAATAACGTGAAACCCCAGGATTGCATTCGGAGTGACTTCCCTTTTGCCCGAAACTGCATGAGAAGCTCTAATTTGCAATAATGTGAAACCCCAGGATTGCGTTTGGATTGCCCTTGGATTATACTTCCAATTTCCCTGAAAGAGTCCTATGTCAGGAAACAGGGTTGGAGGAGGAGAGGAGACCAACAGAGGCCATGGCTCTTGAGTTTCTACTTTTCCCCCGAAAGTACCAAGTTTTTGCCCACTTTCTGCAGGGTTTAATATCGGGTGAGCGCCGAGTCATCCCGACGTGTGTGAAAACCATCTTTTTGCCGGGATATTGCCGGGGGGGGGCCGGGGCACCCACCTGTCTCGGCGAAGCTGATGATCTCGGAGGCGGCCTCCGGGTCTGGTCCCGCGGCTGCGTGTCCTCCGGGCGTCCCGTCGAGGCTGGGGATGTCGAGGCGGCCGTCGTCGCGGAGCCTGCCGGCGTGGAGCTTCCGGAGGGCGGTGAGGAGGGCGGCCCGGGGGACGGCGTGGGTGATGTTGGGACGCTCCCGCAGCTGGAGCCGGCTCAGGATGTGCCGCTTGACCGCCTCCACGAAGTCCCCCTCCGGCGACGGAGGAGGAGGAGGAGGAGGAGGAAGGGGAGGCCCCGCGCCGCCCTCGGAGGCTCCCTCCGCCGGATCCCCCTCCAAGGACGGCGAGGAGGAGGAGGAGGAGGCTCTCCGTCGGAAGGCGCAGGAGCTGCACGAAGGGGAGCCCCGGGAGCCCCAAGGCAGCCCCAGCCCCACCAACAGCAGCCCCAGCAGCAGCAGCCAGCTCCGCCCGAGGGCCATGCCGGCCCCCGACGGGACTCCCCGCAGCAGCAGCAGCAGAAGGAGCCGGGCAGCAGAAAGAGGACGCCGGGGCCCTCACTCCGGCAGCAGCCCCGGCGAGGAGGGCATCGCCCCGGACTCCGGACCCGGCCCCGGCCCCGACGGCGCCCTCCTCCTCCTCCTCCTCCTCCTCCTCCTCCTCAGCCCACCCGCATCCGGGAAAGGGGCCCGACAAGGAAGGAAGGAAGCCTTCGGTGGGGCTCCCGTCGGGGATGGAGGAGGAGGAGGAGGAGGAGGAGGAGGAGGAGGAGGAGGAGGAGGAGAAGGGCGGAGGGGAGCCGAGAAGGGAAGGACTGAGGCTGGCCCTCGAGGAAGGAGAAGGAAGGAACCAAGACTGGGGGAAAGGAAGAGAAGGAAAGGAGGATGGAGGCAGGGAGAGAAGGAAGGAAGGAAGGAAGGAAGGAAGGAAGGCGAGCCAAGACCAGGGAAAAAGGAAAGGAAGGAGGGGAAGACTAGAAGGAAGGAGGGAAAGAAGGGAGGAAGGAAGCGAAGCAAGATCAGAGAAGGCAGGAAAGGGAAAGAAAGAAGGAAGGAAGGGAACCCGAAGAAGAAAGCGAATCAGAGAAGGAAGGAAAGGGAAAAGACTAAGAAGGAAGGAGGGAAAGAGAAGGAAGGGAACCAAGAAGGAAAGGAGAGGAAGGAGGGGAGGGCAGGGAGGCTGCTGCCAGGCGGCTCCTTTCCACGTCGAGCCCGTCCAAGAGCGGAGCCTCCGCCGGCGCTGGCGACTTTCCTCTCTTCCTTCCTTCCTTCCTTCCTTCCTTCTTCTCTCTCTTTCTCTTCCTCTCTCTTCTTCTTCTTCTTCTTGCAGCTGCCTTCGCGGTCCTCTCTCTCTCTCTCTCAGCCGGAGGAGAAGCAGAAGGCAGGCAGTAAGGAGGAGGACTGAGGAGGGTCGGGAGAGCAGCTTCCTTCTGGAGCCAAAGGCGTTGCTGGCGTTGCGTGGGGCCCCCTCCTCCTCCTCCTCCTCCTCTCTCTCTTTCTCTCTCTCTCTCTCTCTCTTTCTCTCTCTCGCCTTCCTTCCTTCCTTCCTTCCTTCCTTCTGCCCACCGCCTTGTTGTTGTCGGGCCGCTTCCCCTCCGCCCGAAACTTTTATACCGCCCCAAGAGCCACGTGGGGAGGAGAAGGGAGGGAAGGCGGCCTCCAAAGACGAGAAAGGAGAAAGGAGGCATTCACGTCGGAAGGGACGCCCCGGCCGAGGAAGCGCTTCAAGGGCCAAACGCAGGGACCCAGGGCTGTGGGATAGATAGTGTGGTCAGCCTCCCGAACTACAGATCCCTCCCTAATCGCCTTGAGCCGTCGAAGTTACAAGGGGGGGTCTAACTACTTTAATTCTGCCTCAACCGCTTAAGCGGTTGAGGCAGAATTAAAGTAGTTAGACCTGCCCCTTGTAACTTCGACGGCTCAAGGCGATTAGGGAGGGATCTGTAGTTCGGGAGGCTTGAGCCTCGCCTTCCCCGGAGGCTGAGAGAGTGTGACACCCCCCCCCCCCGTCAAATAAGGGCCAGCGATCCCTTTGAGGACTCCTCCAGGGTGGAAACGATGCCGTTTCTGACCCCCACCCCCACCCCTTTGCCCCCCAACACACTCCAACTCCCAGAATTCCATAGCCTTGAGCCGAACCGGGTTAGTATTAGTTTCTGCCAAAAGGCTGCCACCACGATCTGAGCGAGAGTCTTTTTTTTTGGGCGAAGGGCGCCGCCTGTCGCCTCCTCCTGGAACTGGGCCAAAAAAAAGGGAATGAATGAATGAATGAAACACAGCAGTTCCCCCCCCCTAAAGGGACTCCTCCTGGGAGAGAGATCTAGTCTTCCCTCTCTGTGCCAGGGGCCACAGCTAGAAATCCCAGGACTCCACAGCACTGTTGGATTCACTTTCTAACCCTAGGAGCCCTCTATATCAGCCCCAACTAAAGGAATCCCACAGAATCCATAGGGTTTGCGTAAGGCTTGACTTGCCAGTCCCCTGTACTTCTGTAGATGGGGCCCATCCAACTGTACATCATAGTAATATTTTTATTTTAAAAAATTCCCTTCAAGTTTACGGGGGGACTACAGCTCCCCGAATCCCCTGCCATCGAGGGGATTTGGGGGAGTCGCAGTTCCCTCCCCAAAAGTCACAAGCTCTGGGCATCTTCTTCACTTTCTTCACCTTTGCTTTGACAGGTGCAGCCCAAGGAAGGCAGGGAGAAAAATCTGAAGCCAAGCTACACAGCGGATGCAATGGTGGTCCTACGTGTCCTCTTCCTCTTCGTTGTCTTTCTCTCCTCTGCCACAGAAAAGCGCTTCCTGGGCACTGGGTCAGGGAGGTGCCACCTGCACCGAGGGAATTGGGTCAGGTGCCATGGCCCTCTTGAGTGGAAATCTGGGCTAATCTCCCCACTCAGATGCCTCCTCGCCTCGACAAAAACAGATTAGATCGCAGCTGATCAGGAGGCGCTTCAGGCTCCTCAAAAACACCTTTAAATGGGCTGCCACCATGCCATGGCACCACTACGCGCACACGCTCCTTGGAAACTCAGCACTCTCTCGCAGGCTGCGTCTGCACTGCAGGATGAAGGCGGTTCGACACCACTTTAACTGCCATGGGCTTTCCCTTTTGTGGGATGTTTAGCATCCTCTCTCAGAGAGCTCTGGTCTGACAACAAAGTACAAATCTCAGGATTCCCTCGGATGGAGCCGAGACAGTTAAAGCAGCGTCAAACTGCATTGTTTTCGCAGTGTGGCAGCAATCCTAGTCCTTAAATGAGTGTTGGAACTGAGAGTCTGAAAAGGGGGTTAAAAAATATACAGTGGGCCCTCCGGTATCTGCTAGGGTTTGGTTTCAGGATCCTCTGTGGATACTGAAATCTGTGGATGTTCAAGTCTCATTAAATATGAGTCCCATTAAATGCAAATAAAATGGCATCCCTATAGCAAACTCATGCTTTGCTTTTGGGAATATATATATATATATATATATATATTTCAAGCCACGGATGCTTGAATCCATGCATAAAGAAGTTGTGGATATGGAGGGCCAACTGCACACCTGACATTGCTTGTAACCAACCTGTAGAAATGTTTATGGAAGGCAACCATAATGGGAGTGGGGGGGAATTGTAGTTTAGGTGCATGCCCAGTGCAATACTGGACCATGGCATGTTCCCAGTAAGAAATTCAGCTTTACTGGTTGCTCACTGAGGTTTCACAGAAATTAATCACAAAACAGCCTGAATGTAAACGCGTGTAAAGAAATATGCTTAATGTAGTTGCATTATTTCTTGTTGCTTCTGTTTTTTCCTCTTATTCCGCCCTCTGCCCATATAATTTTTAAAACTCTGGAGGCTTCCCGTTGTTAAATGAAAAATCAACATTTAAAGACTTGCAAGAGGCTAAAAATTAAAATAAATAAATAAATAAAACACTGAACAGTCCTTTGTTGATCTAGTCCTGATAGTTTCCCAGAACCTGGAAATGTTATTTTTTTAGGCTACAGTTCTCCAAATATGGGAGTCTAGTCCCCCATCCCCACCCCCCAAAATTTCCAAGTTCTAGGGTTTCTGGATAGCACACAGTTCGGCATTTCACAGATAAAACACAGGATACAGGTGCCGAAGCAACATCTTAGTGCAATCAAGATGGCAAAAAGTTACTGGCAAGAAAAAATGCTAAACATAGGAGAGGCTGAAGCAGTTTGCTTCTGTCTTAGCCCATTGGGAAGTGCAAGACTCTTTTTCTTCCTCCTCCTCTCTTTTTCCTTTGCTGAGTGTGATCTACGTTTGCACTTAGGACTCATTCTGCAGAATCTGAACTAAACTGAGGACAAAGAGTGGGGAAAGAGAAGAGAGGAGAGAGAAACTAGGGCTGCATCCACACTGGAGAAATAACCCAGTTTGGAACCGGTTTAAGTGTCTTGGCTCAAGGCTATGGGATTCTGGGAGTTGGGGGTTTGTTGTGGGGTCCAGAGCGGAGCTTTGCTCTGCTCTGGACCCCACAACAAACCCCAACTCCCAGAATCCCATAGCCTTGAGCCAAGACACTTAAACCGGTTCCAAACTGGGTTATTTCTCCAGTGTGGACGCAGCCTAGGACATATTTAAAGCAGTTGAAAAAGTGGGAATACACAGGAGTAATCAAGGCTGTCCCTGTTAGAGCCCCCATTCTCACTACAAAATACATAGTTTTTTGAGTCAAATCGAAGCGATTTAGCGCCAGTTTCCTTGTTAGCTGAAACAGAGAAAAAGGACAGTCACGCTATTCCAGCCGTGATTGAACCTACCAGTTTCAATTTAATTCACTTCACATTCACATTCACCAGTGGATCGATTGAACATGGAGTTGCCTCACAGGGGTGACCACTCCAAGCATGTTCACACTTGATCTGAATTGATTCATTTCAAAAGAAGCTGTAAACTCTGTGGATCCAGAAAAACTAGTTTAGTGCTGTGCCCCCCTCTCCAAACCATGCTAGAAATTTGGCGCAAGTGTGAACGAGGGCCATTTATACCAGTTCAGATCAGTTTGAAAACCAATTTATTATGTAGTGGGAATGAGGCCAGAGAGTGTGAGGCAAAAGGAACTTGCCATTCTCCAGAACCAGGCCTTTTCAGTTCATTATGTGTGCAGTCTTATATGAATACTGTCATGGTATTTGCACACTCCTCACTCCACTTTGATCTTCTGGCATAACCCTGGATATGAGATTGCAAACGCAGTTTTTAAATTATCCAGAGTCCCCCTTTTTAACAATAAACATGGAGGAACCCAAACCATCATTAGTTCAGTTCAAACAAGTCAGGGCCATCTGTCTTGGCTTGTTCACTCACAACAGAATAAAAGTGCAGGCTGAAGGCCACATATGGCTCAATCCCTTTTTGTATCCCCAAGTCTCCCAAAGCAGATTCTCTCACACACACGCGCGCACACACACACACACTGGAAAAAGGCCAGTCACTAGGGATTTACTTAAAACACCTCCATCCCCTAATTTTTAGATGCCAACAAACCTGGAGGTCACAGCCAGAAGTGGTTGCCAGTTGCATTGTTAGCTGAAACAGAGCAGCCAGACTATTGCAAGTGTGTGGTTGGGGCGGGAGGGATTGGCACTACCCTCATTACAATGGCCAGTCCTTGGTTTAAATGACCCAGAGTTCTGAGTCCGTATGTCACAGGAAACTCTGGCTAGGTTCAGATCAAAAGCTTACAGCCACGCCACACCACAGAAGAAAAGGTAAGTGGAAGTGTATAAAGTTTTTCATGTAACAATAGACCATGGATTTTCAGATGTGGCTTCACAGATGTTGTTGGACTTGAGCTACAAGAAGCCCTGGCCTGCACAGCCAGCGCTCAAAGGTCTGAGTTGTTGTTGTTGTTGTTGTTATTATTATTATTATTTCTATTTCTATCCTGCCCCTCTGCACAACGCAACCAGGGCAGCTTACAACATTAAAATATACATTCCAAACGTAACTCCGAATCCCACCTACCCCATTAAAATACAATTAAACCATTTGCTATTAAAAACATACGTAACAATAAACAGTGACTATAGCAAATCAAGGGTCAACAAGTTTTTCTTTTGGTGGCTGGGTGTCTATTCAGGAAAGGCCTGCTGGAAGAGATCCCTCTTAACAGCTTTTTAAAATCTGTTTAAGGCGGTAATATGACAGATCTCATCTGGCAGGCCATTCCATAGTCTGGGAGCGATAGCCAAAAAGGTCCTCTGGGCAGTTGTAGACAGACTAGTGTGCGCCAAGTGCTTTGTATGGAAGGAGGAGGATCAGAGATAGGTTAGAGTGCATTACAGAAATCAAGATGGCAGGTTACTAGCCCATGCACCATGGTTTCAAGGTCCCCAACTTCAAGGAAAGGGCGCAGCTGGCGTATCAGCCAAAGCTGGTAACAAGCACTCCTGACCGTCGCATTTACCTGATTCGTCATCTGAAGCAATGGATCCAGGAGCACCCCCAGGCTGCAAACACAGTCCTTAGAGGACAGTGTGACCCCATCCAGGACTGGAGGTTTTATCCCAGTACCTGGGTTTGGGGCTGCTACCATGAGTACTTCCATTTTTTCTGGATTCAGTTTTAATCTGTTTTCCCTCATCCAATCCATTACCACTTTAAGATAATCATTGAGAGGAGAGACACCATCTGAAGACAAAACCAGGACATAGAGAAATATATCTGGCTGTCATCAGCGTACTGATAACACCCTGCCCCATGTCTCTGGATAACTTCTCCCAGTGGCTTCATATATATATATATATACATGCATACAGTGGTCCCCCGGTTTACGAATCCCCCAGGGAACGAAATCCCCGGGACCCGAAACCGGCGGGACCAAAAAATATCCCCCGGGATCTGAAGGATCCCCCGGGATATGAAGGAGAAAAACCGCGTGGCCCCTTTAAATCGGCCGCGCGGTCCGTCTCCTAATGCGGTCCCCCGGGAAACGAAAACTTCCGAGTTACGAAAGGTAATCCGGAACGGATTACCTTCGTAACCCGGGGGACCACTATATATATATATATATATATATATATATCTCAAATAGCATCAGGGACAGGATTGTGCCTTGTGGAATGCCACAATTAAAATCTTTCCTTGCAGAGTGACTATCCCTGAGCATCACCCTCTGGAATATGCCCAAGAACAAGGAATGAAACCATTGCAATGCAGTGCCTCCAATTCCTAACCTTCTCAGGTGATCCAAGAGTATGTTGTGATCCATTGTATCAAAAGCTGCTGAGAGGTCCAGTAGCACCAGCAGGGTCACATTACCCCTGTCGATGCCCAGGAGCAGGTCATCAGCTAAGGCAACCATGGTCACCTCCACTCCAAATCCCGTACTAAAGCCAGTTTGAAATGGATCTAGATAATGGATCTGAGAAGCCAAGTTCAACAATATCTGGAAATCTAACAATATCAGGGGATCTAACCAAGTCCAATAATATCAGGAGGGTCAGCATGGTGTAGTGGCTTGAGCATTAGACTATGATGCTGGACACCAGAGTTCAAACCTTGAGCATAAGAACCCACTGGGTGACCTTAGACAAGTCATATTCTCTCAGACGCCTCATAGGATGGCAATGGCAAACCCCCTCTGAAGAAATCTGCCAAGAAAATCCTATGATAGGTTTGCCTTCACATTGCCATAAGTAAAAAATGACATGAAGGCACACAGTGATGACTTTGGAAAGTGTGGCAGTAGACTGTAGGCTAGTAGAACCTTCTCCAGCCTATATTCCAGATGTTTCACACTTCAGCCCTCATTATCTTTTGACCTGGTTAGCAAGGGGCTGATGGAGTGTGCCATGCAAAACAACTGGGGCACCAAAGCAAGATGCCTGCTTTAGCATTTTCTTTCCAAGCTGATTCCTTGTATCTGCTGCCTAAAACAAAGGCACTTCCTGAATAAGGCTTTAGGAACAAAGCAGAAGCATGTATGATAAGCTTCTGCACAGGATCACTGGTAGATCTTTAGCAGCACATTACAGTGATGTTTTGCATTCTTACCTCTGTAATAAGCGGCAGTGAACACAGTGCTTACCGGTATTTCTGAGCAAACATATAGGTCCTAAATTCTGCGTTTTAGTACAATCTTACTTCCACAAGTAATACACCCAACAAGGCTATGCCTTGGATTCTAAACACACTTCCTTGGAATTAAGTATTGATGTAGAGATCTTTTGGCAGTCCCCCATTGGAGGAGTTGCATGGATATTTCCAGGGCTCATGGCAAGCAAGTTGATCGCTTGATTTTAAAGTAGGCAGCCCCTGTGGGCCAAGAAAGGAAAAGAAGACTAGCAAGTATGTGATAGAAACCAGCTGGTCAGATCTGAGGCTAAACTCTTTGCACGCTTCCTTGGAAGTAAGTCCTGTGGACTCCAGTGGGACTTCTGTTGAAATTGCTCATCATATATATTTCCATTCAGATTTTGATTGAGTGGTAGTTATCTCATACAGGGCTAGGGCTGATCCAAGACATTTTGCTGCCTGAGACAAAAAAAAAAAAGATGGTGCCCTCTCATGGTCCAGCTAAAGGGCTCTGAGGCACTGTGTATAAAAGCCAACTAGACTGGCCATTGAATCTGTCTTCAATAATGAGGGAACATCTTCCATCACAAGTGAAGGCACCAGGCCTTTTAGAAGAGACAGGAAAGGTGACACGTGGCACATAGATCTCTTCTCCGACATCTTGCTACCTGCTCCCAACATCTGCTACCTGAAGCAATTGCTTCTCTCTCCCTAATGATGGGGTATATGTCAAGAATAGACTGCCTCACCATGCAAGACCTGAAAATCCAAGGATCTCAAGCAATAAGCAAAATACAATCGCCACCACCACCATTTCCAAGTAACTGCAGGAGCAGTTGCACCTGATTTGTCAGAAGCAAATGGGGGAAGGTGGTTCTCCTGTGCTGCTGTTTCATATTGATATGCCTTGGAAATTAACACTCGGGCTGCAAGTTCTAATATCATTCAATATGATTTCATCTATTTTCTAATCTCATTCAGGACTTGTGATCTCCCCCTCCTTCCTTCTTCTTTTTCTCCTGACACCCCATTTGCAAGTATTAACAGCCTCTACAGCTCCACATCTGCAATCTCATTTGCAGCTCATAGCAAGTACAAAAGCTGGGAGCTTATTGCACCATGAAAATCCAGATAAATCAATGTCCAGCGACTTTTTACACTTTGATAAGATGGAAGAGTTATGCAAATCATCGCAACAATCTTAAGTATTCCTTAGGCTCTGGACTTTTTAAAAAACCTCCATTGTACTCTTGAAATCTGTCTGAACTCATCACAGAAGGTGGGATTACTTTAATCCTAAACATGTTCATTTAGGCAATAATCCTGATTGAGCGTCTCAAGTTTTACTTCTCAGAAATGTAAGATCAGTGTGTGTGTGTGTGTGTGTCAATAGGATTCACACCCTGAATGTAAGTGCAGAGCACTTACAGAACAAAATTATATAGAGCTGCTGGGAACAGAAGTAAGTCTGAGTTTAATCAGATTTACTTCCAGATATTTAGAAGGCTGCAGCCTTAAAAATCCAAACCAAAGGTCTTTGGAAGTCTGTGCATGTGTGTGAAAACAGGACTTTCATTCTATGATCAGGCAACATGAGTCACTTTCATACTTTTAATCCATTCTCACCATTATGACAGGTCCTACAGATGTTTTTACTTCAACACCCAGAAGCTCCAACTAGCATATAAAATGGCTAGGGATTCTGGGAATTGAAGTCCAAAATGACTGGAGAACCAGAGGATGAGAACCACAGGGCTCTGATGTCTTCTCTTTGTCCTGGATTATCAGTGGCTGATTCACATTGTCAAATGTCACGAGTCTCCCAAGAAAACAAAACAAAACAAAAGTTACTGGAATAATCTATTAGTCAAGTGGCATGTTTATCTTTTGTTAAATACTGTAATACTGGCACCAATGATTGAGTAAATGAGGCACGTATCCCACTCACATAAGTTCAACCCAAACAAAGAGGAAATCAAAACAGTTAAAGATTTCCTGTACCTTGGATCAAACATTGATCAAAATGGAAACCATGGTCAAAAGATAAGAAGAAGACTAGGAATGGGAAGTGCAGCGATGGAAGAACTGGACAAGATCCTAAAGAGTAAAGATATACAACTGAGCACTACAGGTAGAATTGTCCAATCCATTGCATTGCCCAACACCATGGACAGATGTGAGAGCTGGACAGTGAAGAAAGCAGATAAAAAGAAAATTCATTTGAGAAGTGGTGCTGGAGAAGAGTGCTGAGGATGCCGTGGACAGCCAAAAAGACCAACAAATGAGTCCTTGAACAGATCAAGCGTGAACTCTCCCTGGAAGCCAAGATGATTATACTGGGGCTCTCATACTTTGGCCACATCACAAGAAGACATGACTCCCTAGAAAAAACAATGATGCTAGGAAAGGTAGAAGCAGTAGAAATAGAGGAAGACTGTGCACCAGATGGATAGACTCAATCAGAGAACCACGAGCATGGATCTACAAGACCTGAGCAGAGCAGTAGAGGATAGGGGGTCTTGGGGATGGGTCATCAATAGGGTCACCATGAGTTGAATCAAAAGTAGCTGAGAACAACAAAAATCTCACTCATCATTTAGAGGAATACATTTTTAACATGCTAGCCTTTGGAAACACACAAGGCTTTTCCTTCCAGGAGTCCTTGGAGAATGCCTTGACAGCCAGGTTTAGATTTAGGGTACATCTACACTGTAGAAATAATGCAGTTTGACACCACTTTAACTGCCATGGCTCCATTCTACAGAATCCTGGGAACTGCAGTTTGGTGAGACACCAACACTCTTGGGCAGAGAAGGCTAAAGACCTTGTAAAACTACAAATTGCACTTTTTCATAGGATGGAACTACATTCTCTCAAGGGGTGTCAAACTGTTATTTCTACAGTGTAGATCTTGGAGATGTCTCATCCACAGCATCGCCACAGGTTGAAATTAACTCTAGGGCAGTTAACAACAACAACAAAGATCCTGTAGATTTCTACAATATTTCTAGAGTGCCTTTACAGAAGTCTAAAACATAAATGTTTTCCTTAGGAGCAATATGAATATTCTAATCTTGCAAGAGATTGCTCATCTAAAATACCTAGGTTCATGTAATCCTATTCTACTTTCTGGCCCATCCAAAGACATTTTGCTGCCTGCAGCAAAGCAGCAAATGCTTCCCCACCCCAGTTCCCAAAGCCAAGATGCATCAGAGTACCCTAGGCCAGTCATGTTATTTTGGGACTCGAGGCAAAAAGCTCAGAAACACCACTCCCACTTCCTGTCAGAATGACTATAATCATAATAAATTAAATAATAAACAATTTGCTGTTGTTTCATGATAGATCCAAAATGGGGCGACTCTCTCACTCTGTCACATGGTAGGACAAAGCCTTTCTTTTTTTCTTTTTTCTTTTTTTTTAAATTGCACCTAACTTATAAGTAGCATATAAAAATCTTCAACATGTTTGAACCATGATTGTTTATGAAGAGAACAAAGCCAAAATGGCATTAAGTTTCTGAAAGGAACAAAGTCACCCAGATGTCAAAGGAATTATTTTAGAGAAATGGCAGCAAGCCTCTTGACATTTGAAATATGAGAGTTAAAGAGGATTCCACACAGTCCCACACCTAATCTGACAGGTGGACAATGGTGGAGGGCCTGTCAATTATTCTACTCCATTTTCAAAACTAGAAATAATCAGAAGGTTCCCTTCCCCCCCCCCAAAAAAAAATGCTCCTTTGGGCCTTTAAATCCTGCACAACAACAAAAAAAGGTATTTAAACCAGGGAATCATAGGGCCCTCCAGATATTGTTGGACTGCAGCTTTCCTCATCATTGATTATGCTGGCTAGGACTGATGAGAACTGCAAAATAATACCACCTGAAGGGCCACATAATTTCCACTTCTGTGTCAGAGACTTGCATTGTGGAGGCACCAACAGCTTTGCAGGGAGACAACGTGTGGCCCTGCAGCTCCACAGTTCCCACTGGTTCTATTAATAAGTTTCCATCCTGCTGTTTCTGGGTCCTCTCTGAACTTGGAAGCTAAGCACTCTCAGTCCTGGTTAGTACTTGGATATAAGACCACCAATGAATATTGTGTGCTATAGGCTGTATTTTAGAGGAAGGAACTGGCACAACCACCTCCGAGTATTCCTTGCCTTAAAAGACCTTATGAAATTCCTGGGGTCGCAATAAGTCCACAAGTGACTTGATGTCACATGCAGAGGTACATCCTACCTTTCCCCCAAAGCTGGGACTTGTTCACCAGACTGAGGGTGAAGCCCGTTTTAGGAGAAAAGTGGGATATAAATCAAACAAATAAATAAATATCTACACTGTAGAAATAATGCTGCTTGGCACCACTTTAACAGCCAAGGCTGCATCCTACAGAATCCTGGGGTCGGTAGTCTTGTGAGGCACCGGCACTCTTTGGCAGAGAAGGCTAAAGACCTTGTAAAACTACAAATCCCAGGATTCCATAGGATGGAGCTGCAGCAGTTAAACTGGTTTCAAACTGCTTTATTTCTACAGTGCTTTTACATAGCAGCTCTCCAACTGTCAGACTGTCTTTCCAGGGAGTTAGATGTCTTCTTCCATTATTGGCTTTCAGGCCACTGATTAAAATTACACTTTTCTGCCCCATTTTTAGTAATAAATGTCACATTTTGATTTTTAGAAGAGTCCCCTATTTTATTGCAATGTATGCAATTTATCCATTGTATTTTAATTTCAATTTTATGGCTCTGTTGTACATTGCCTCAAGCACTCCCTGAATGGAGGGATGATTTCAGAAAGATATTAAACATCAATCAATAAATTAAATCAATCTTGGCCAGGGGAAGGTTGGAGTGATAGGCATCAATGGTCATAAAATCATAGAGAGGATGAGAAAGAAGAAATGAGCAATCAAGTGAATGAGACAAATTAAACACATTCAATTTGGTGTGCATAGTTTTCCTATTACAGCATATGATTTATATATTAACCAGATTATATTGCCAACGGGTAGGGTGTCTGACTATGATAAGCATACATGCAGGAAGTGTTTGCTTATCTCAGGGGATTAAGCCAAGTATGTGCAGTAACAATGCTCCTGTGATATATATCTATATCTATAGATAGATAGAGATATATAGAGTTTTTGCCAAGACAATGAATATTCTGGTCCCAGCTTTATTGGGGATTACAAGAAAGGTCTCCACCTTTAAAGAGGGAGACATATAGTTGTCAACACTTTCCCCTCCCTGCATCTTTGAGAGTTTTGTCTTCTCCAGCCAAAGCCTTCAGAGCAAGTAATGTAGAGTATTTGGAGACATTTGTATTTGTAAAACACCTCAACAGTTGCACCCATTGCCACAAAAAGTCAATCCATCCAGTATAGCCTACATGCATATAATCTATTATGTGCCTCCAAGTTGTGAACTCATGAATTTCTTAGAGTTTTTTAGGCACACTCCCTACCTCTGAAATACAGTCCATAGTACCTGGTATTCATTGGACTCCCATCTAAGTACTAACCAGGGCTGGCCATGCTTAGCTTCCAAGATCCAAGAAACTACAGGCCAGTCAGCCTGTCACCAATACCAGGAAAATTATTAGAACAGCATATACAGGAGTCTGTCTGCAAGTATCTTGATGACAATGCAGTGATTAATAGGAACCAACATGGGTTAGCCTTATATCATTGGGGGGGGGGGTGTCACTAGTTTGGTAGATGGTGGGAATGCTGTGGATGTCATTTGGATGGATTTCAATAAAGATGCCCCATGCTATTTTGATTAGCAAACTGGCTAAATATGGAATAGGTGGAAACACAGTCAGATGAATCCATAATCAGTTGGACAAGCATGCTCAAAGACACATAGGGACCACCAAATGCAGTGTCCAAACACAAATCAAGGAACGTGAGTGACACTGCAGACTGGGTCAGCCAGAAAAATCAGGAGTAGCAGAACACATTATAAACCATCCAGGGCATAAAATGCTATTTGAAAACACTGAAATTCTGGACCATACCAACACCTATCAGGTCAGAATGCACAGGGAAGCCATTGGAATCTATAAACATCTAGACAACCTCAACAGGGAAAAAAAATCCCGTAAAGTAAGCAAAGTTTGGCTGCCAGTTCTGAAAACACCAAAAATGAAGACCCAGCACATGCAAATGAAAACCACCCAGGGTCAGGAGTTTTCCCAGGAGACAATGGATCACTAATTACATAGACACCCTGAGGCTTTGCCATTCAACAGCACACCAACACATGAGATTAACATGTAAATTACTTCCTCTCAACCAAGGGGTGTACAGGATATATATTCTATTCATTTCCATGCCAGCATTCTCTGAAGATGCCAGCCACAGATGCTGGCAAAACATCAGGAATAAACTCTTCCAGAACATGACCAAATAACCCACAAAAACTATGCTCAAAGACTCATCGACATTGACTGTGCTACAAATTAGAAGATCTCAAGTGGAGTGCCACAGAGTTCTGTCTTGGGCTAATGCTCTTCAATATTTTAAATCAATGATGGGATGGAGAGAATCCTTATTAGATTTGTAGATGATACAAAACAGGGAGGGGTAGCTAACACAATGGAAGATAGGAACAGAATTCAAAAATACCCAGATAAACTAGAAAACTGGACCTAGATAAATGATCAAGATAATCTAGCAAAATTAAATTAAGCAGAGACAAATGCAAGATTCTATATTTAGGCTACAAAAACCAAATGCACAGATAGAGGGTGTGGGATACTTGGTTCAACAGTACAGTAGTACATGTGAAACAGACTTGGGGATTGTTGTTAAACATAAGTTCAACATGAGCCAGCAGTCTGATGCTACAACAAAGAAGGCAAATGCTATTTCAGCCTGCATGAATAGGAGCATGGTTTCCAAGCTGAGGGAATAGTGCAGTGGTCAGGCCTCATCTGGAGTTCAGTTCTGGGCGCCTCATTTTAGGAAGGATATAGAAAAGTTGGAGTGAGTTCAGAGAAGGGCAACAAGGATGGTAAGAGATATGGAGAACAAAATATTTGAGGAGAGGCTGAAGGAGCTGAGTATGTTCAGCTTGGTAAAGAGAAGCCTGGGGGGTGACATGATTTGCACTCTTTAAGTATCACAAAGACTGTCACAAAGGCAATGCTTCAGGCTTGCTCTCTGCTGCCTCAAAGGCTAGAACTAGGTCTAAGGGTTTGAAGTTACAGGTCAGTAGATTTGAACTGTGTAGGGTAATTTAAGTTTTCCAAGGCTTCAGCTTTTGGTAGGGTAACATAAATATTGAAATATCAGAAAATATCAAAGCCAAGCCTGTTGGGGTCTAGCTTTAAATTAGTAGAGTAGCAGATATGTGCCTTTGTCTAACTATGCTTCCCTAAGAACTGAGACTCACTCCAAAAACAACACAAGTAGCTTGAAGTTCAAGACAAAAGTTTACTAATGGGTTTAATCTATATTTAGATAAAAGGCTATATCCTAATCTAGCTACTGAATAGTTCAGGTAAAAAAGAAAGTCAGGAGGAAGATGGAAAACATGCAGTTCAGTTGAAAATCTTGAGTTTGTGTGTTTTTCCCAAAGTGGGAGTGACTTAAATCACATGATTAGTTTGAATGAGAAAGAGAGAGAGAGGAGTTTGCATACAGGAAATCCGTATCTAAGAAGGGGGAAAGCGAATGCAAAAATCTTCCAACCGATTGAAGATTAGAAGCAATTTCCTGACAGTTAGAGCAGTTCAGCAATGGAACGAATTGCCTAGAGAGATAGTGGAGTTTTCTTCTCTGGCTGTCTTAATAAAGAGGCTGAAACCCTGAAAAATTGGTGCTAATAAGAGTGAACAGTACTGGGCTAGATGAACCAGTGGCCTGGCACTATAGAAGATGGTTTGCTAGGTTCCTATAATGTAGCAGGTTCCTATAATGTAACTTGTTCCAGCAGGCCTTTGAAATTTGAGTATTTAGGGGGAAATGGGCCTTGCATAATATGCTGGATTTTTATTATTTCAATGGTCTATGTTTTTGCATTGTTTTCAATCTTTTGAGAGTTTAATTTCTCTTTAACTTTTGCATACTGTGCATTTCATATATTTTTTTTAATTGTTATAAGCTTGGGGAAAGCATCATCATAAATTCTTCTACTATTACTACTACTTCTTCCTCTTTTTCTCCATCATCATCATCGTCATCCTCTTGGCCCAGTTTGGTCACCTGAAGTGTAAAAGTGCTCTTTAAGAAACTCCTCGTTTCTATTCCCCATCCCCTTTTCCCTCTACACTTTCCCTTAGGGACTAACCTCTTGCATATGCACAAGCTGATCTATTAGCAGAATGATTTCTTCACACCCTTGGTGTTTCCTCTCTGCTCACCTCCTCCCTCACACCCTTTTCACTTTCCTAGGTTGCTCATTGTGCTATACTAATCTGAGAAAAGATTGGCTTTTTTGTTTTTCACACATACAATCTCCAGCTCCCGGGTGTTCAGTTTATTCAGGGTCATGCTTGCCTGATTCATTAAATGAAGGCTGAAATGCAATAGGCATCAAATGGAAACAGGGGAAGGATCAGCTTCGTGACCAAATGGGTAAATTTCTTTATAGTTAATTAGGGAAACATGCTCAAAGAAAAGGAAGAAATGTGTTGCTGCAATAAATCGCTAATCAAAAGACTTTGATTGGGGGAATGATCAATGTCTGGGCAAGCTTTCGTCTCTTGTAGCCAAGACAGTTCATATTTCAACTTCAGGGATTTATAACACCGGCATGCAGGTGCTGGAAGAAGGCTTCTTCCCAAAGGATGGGTGTTATTTTAGAAACAAATGTGGTAATGAAATGCATCTCTTTCCCTTTCCCTCCCCCTTTAGAAGTATAAAGGATGCAAATAGCATTTACCCCTTCCCATTATTTTTCAATAACCCTCCTACCTGGGTTGCTACATAACTCACTAAAAAGAAGAGTGCAGACAGCGACAAAACCCACAATATTTGACACAAAAAGACAGTTGTAACTGTGCTTCTGTAACAATAAATATCTATTACATATCACAGCTCAATAATTTCAGCAGCCCATATTCTACACGAGTTGACTCTCCCTTATCCAAAATGCTTGGGAACAAAACTGTTTTGGATTGGGGAAGGTGTCTTTTTTCGATTTTAGATGAGATGGCTTCAAGATGGGATCCAAGTCTAAACACAAAATTCATTTATGTTTCATATACACCTTATACACAGAGCCTGAAAGTAATTTTATACCAAATTTTTCATAATTTTGTGCATGAAATAAAGTTTGTGTACACTGAGCCATCAGAAAGCAAAAGCGTCACTATCTCACCCACCCAAGAAAAAAGTTTTGCATTTTGGAGTATTTTGGAATTCAGAATTCCAGATACAGGAAACTCAGCTATCATCCACTTAGTTATATATGTTAACTATGTAGCACCACCTGGCCTGATCCCCTCCACTTTATTAGGCATTAGCCTCACCAAGAAATGGAAGTCTGTTCAGATGGTGGTCAGAATGCAGGAGGATGACATTTCCGGTGAGCAAGGCTGCAACAAGGAATTGTGACAGGATCCTGCTTCTGATTGTCACAGACTCACTTGTTGGCAACTGACCAGACTTCCATATCTTTGTGCAGCTTCTCCCTGGAAAGGGAGGTATGTGTCAAGTCCAGAATGATATCACAGCTCAGAAATTCAGGCTTAGCAATAAAAACTCAGAAACCTTTATTAAGAAAACTATAGATCCAATCCAGTGACTTTTGTTGTCAGCACTGACCAACAAACATTACAACCACATAATTAAACTGCACATAATTCAATCTACAGGTGGGCTTAATTATTTTTTGGTAAAATTAATAAACACATTTCTCCTGCTTTTCTTACTCTGCCCTTTTTCTTTGTTGCTACGGTCAGAACTTGGGCATGCTTGCCTCCTTTCCTGGCTTATCTCAACATCTGGACTGAGCTCACAATTCTAAAGCACAGTTCTAAAACCTTCCTAAAACATACAATCACTACCATTGCTGCATTATGGCAAGACAAAAGTATATGCAACTCCTGACAGCATGGGAGGATATTTACAATGTACAATATGTACAATGGCAATAGTACCACAGTCATGACTATGTAGTGTACATGAATCAAGAACAGTTATATATCTGTAACTGTAGGTTATGAACCTGCAATACAGAACACCAGGCAAGATTTAGCAGGGCTGGCCCTACCATTAGGCAGAGGGAGAATAACACCTCAGGTAACTGTTTTGAGGCATCCTGAAAGTACAGCAAAATAATTAATGGTTAATTATTTCATCTCTTGATGCATTTCTTCTGCCAAAGAAACAGAAGCTTGTTTGTTTTTTCTACATCAGTTTTGGACAATATGTGCTTTGTGTTGGTGTGACAGGGTGTACCATTTGCTAGTGAGGACATAGGTAGCAAAAGTATTCAAAGGATATACCGGTAATGCAAAGTCTGACCAAATAACGTCAATACGTCTTCAGGGAAAACCCAGCAATATAACCTTAATCCAAGTTTATGCTGCAAAAGAAATCAGAAGAAGACTAGGACAGCTGTGAAGGAACTAGACAAGACCCTGATATGTAAAGATATCATTAATTATAAAGTTAGGATTGTCCATGCCAATGTATTTGCTATTTCTATGTGTGGTTGTGAAAGCTGGACAGTGAAGAAAGGTGATAGGAACAAAATCAACTCATGTGAAATGAGGTGCTACAGAAGAAATCTATGTATACCATATATTGCTAAAAAGACAAATAAATGGGTCCCTGAGCAAATCAAGCCTGAAGTCTCTCTGGAAGCCATGATGATTAAACTGAGACTCCTGTACTTTGGCCACATCACAAGAAGCATGACTCTCTAGAAAAAACAATAATGCTAGGAAAGGTGGACGCAGTAGAAAGAGAGGAAGACTGTATGCCAGCTGGATAGACTCTATCAGGGAACCACAGATATGGATCTACAAGACCTGAGCAGACAGATAGTCTTGGGAATGTCTCATCCGCAGGGCTGCCATGAGTTGAGGTTAACTCAAAAGCAGCTGAGAACAACAAAAATCCCACTCGTCATCTAGAGGAACACATTCTTAACATGCTAGCCTTTGGAACAAAACAAGGTATGCCTTCCAGGACTCCTTGGAAGATGCCATGACAGCCAATTTTAGACTTAGGGTACACCTACATGGGAAATTGTAGTTTTTGTGAGGCACCAACACTGTCTCTTCACTATAAGTGCCACCCCATTTCTATTTAGAATTTCATTTCCTGAGTAAAACACTATGTAATTATCTGACTCTGAATGTTCTAATTCCTGTCCACTTTCTCTCACTCACCCCAAGTATTGCAATGTTTATATGTTCTATGTATCTAGCTTCCCCAATTCATGCTTCTCACAGTCCGTGTTCCTATAATATGTGCTGTGCAACTTCAGACTTTCAGCTCTGAGCACATCAACAAGAAAGAGAGAAGCTGAGGAGACAGGTGTTTGGGATGTGGGAGAGAAGGGGGGAAAAGAAAGAGAGAACAAGAGAGGACGATAAGAGTTTTATCGAGAATGATAGCCAGTGCTGAGGAGGATTCTTACTGTTGTTGTTAGCAGCAACAGAATGAAGTCCAAAAGTTTTAAAAAATCATTAAAAAGTACCTAAAATTCTTTTAAAAATCCTATTTTTAAAACATTAAAATTTAAAACAATTAAAACACTTTAAATACACAATGCATCTTAAAACAACACACCTAGTTACACTCCACCCTGTTCAGCCAATGCTGGAGGACTATTTAAGTAAGAAGGTCTTTGCCTGCCAACAAAAAGAAAACTGAGGGCAGTAGACCCTCCTAAAATGGCAGTTATAGTGGTACCCAATTTCTGTACCTGTACAATGTGGATATTCACCAAATCTTTGCTGATGAAGTTTGTCTAATTAAAGGTAATCTCTGAACCATGGTGAAACTCCAGTCTGTCTTTCTCTGAGACAGTAAACTGGTGCCCATTGGCATACAGGGCCACCCTGTAAGTACCATCAAAGTGAATGCAACCATGAGAATTTCAGCATCCACAATCTGGAAGCAACAGGTTTTTGCCGTTGTTATCGTAAATTTCTGGCCTGTATGTTGAGCCAGTTCTGCTTCAGGTTTTCTCCATCCAGATTAGCTAGCAGCAAATTTCTGAACCACCACCTTTCACTGACATTCCAATACTACTAAATCATGGTAAGCAGCTTATTAATCAAGTAGTTTAAAACATTTTCCCTTAGCACTCCATATATGATTTATTAATCCAATATTCCCCTTGATGAGAGATTAATTAGTATACGTAGTGAATTCAAGCCTTAATTGCAGATGGCATGTGATTAGGTCTGCCATTTATTCCTCAACACCTAAGACACTGCATGTACCACACCCTCTTGGTTGCCCTTTTTCATTAGAAAAAAATCTTCAAAGTGCATTTTTAATTCCTATATTATTTTTTTAATAACCCAAGCGGCTGCTGGTTGTTCTCATTCTGTCATTTACCACTCTCTTATCTAGCCAATGTTGGATGGGCTAATTAAATACGGCATGGGTGGCCCAGTGCCCTGACTCGGGTACCAGGGGTAGCCAACGCAACCACTTCTTTCTGTGAAGCTAGTCTGAATTTTCCATTTTGCTTTCAAGCGCAGACCATAATGTACTAGTAAATTTCTGAATCATAAGACTTATCGTAACAAACTCCATAGTCAAACCCACAAGGAGACTTCAAACTACAAGTACTTTAACTGATCTTTATTAACAAACTTCTACCTGTAGCAATCTTTAGTAAAAGTAACTGCTCTTCATTGCCTTCATCCAAACAATTGTGCAGCACAAGTGCTATAACTCTCAATAATATATTAATATGCTGTCTTCTGGTGATAAATTGCAAAAATTGCAACTACATTCAGAGAAAACAAAAAAATCTGGGAGAGTATGGGAAAGGACATCATTTGCCCCTGCTTATTCCTTGTGAACTCTGGTTCCACTAAAACTCTGGGACTACAGTAATAACAGTTTATAGTATCTTTGTTGCTCCTCAGTTCTGGCTAACCAAGGCTCACCCACGAAAAGTTAAAAATCTGCACTTGAATGACTCAATATTCCTAACATAGACAAATCGCTTTACTAAGTGTGAACAGTCCAGTTACCTTACTTTAAGATCCAGATGTTCATATGATATACTAAGACTGATGTAAAAAAATTAATTAGTAAAACTGTTAGAATGTAGTGTACATCCAAATAATTGTTCTACTCATCCTTCCAAAGGATGCTGATACTGTAATCTAATATCTCATCATCCCTCTCCTTCACTACCCATCCTTAGAAATAAAATCAGTAGCCAAAGGGCTCTAGTAGCATCTTTGAGACTAACTGAAAGATTAACTGAAAGAAAGAAGTTGGTAGCATGAGTTTTGTAGATTTGAGTCTACTGCCTCAGATGTATGCTTCCGTTTCTTTTTAAAGCGTGTGTAGCATATAGCTTGGACCAAGACTATCTGATAGACCTAATCTCACTGTGCTTAGATGAATATAAAACATATGTATAAAGTAATTTCCTTTTAGGCTGCATTTACACTGCAAATCTAATGCAGTTTGACACTGCTTTAAGTGCCCAGCCTCAATGCTGTGGAATTCTGGGATTTCTAGTTTTGTGAGTTATTTGGTCTTTGTCAGGGAGGTCTGGTGCCACAACAAACTACAGATCCCAGGATTCCACAGCATAGAGACAGGAAACTTAAAGCGGTGTCAAAGATGCCCCATTGCATGTTGTCGCCCTGACTGCATCTTGTAAAGGGGCAGGATATAAATTATTATTATTATTATTATTATTATTATTATTATATTAAACTGCATCAATTCTGCAATGTGGTAACAGCCGTAGTGACTCTGCGGCATACTGAGTCTATGTTAATGCAGCTGTGAGTATTTTATTGCTTCTTCTCACTCTGTGGGGAAAAAAAAGGCTTGGTGTGCTAATATGTTTGCCTTTGGCATCAAGAGCAGTGGGACTGGCTTTGGGAGGGAAAGCACTGAAAGCAAAGGGCTACGAAGACATTTTTGGCATCTTCAGATATCTCATGTAAAACTGAAATGCTGAAGGGCTACAACCCTTCCAATAAAAACCCAAATAAATGCAGCCCTTAGGTTAACAACGTTATTACAGCTAGCATTGATTAAAGCATCCATGATTAAACTGAAATATGAGAAATCTCTTGCTTACAATGCTCAAGGACAGCCAAGAGAACCAAATTTCAATATACTCTCTGAGCAGTATCAATTTAGTAAGACATACAAATGAGCTCTTGGTATCCACTGGGGTTTCATTCCAAGATCTCGCAAGCTGCCAAAATGTGTTGTTGGTCAAGTCCCATTATATACAATGTAGTAAAATGGTGTTCCTTATGGCAAAATCAAGGTTTGCTTTTTGGAATTTATATATTTTTTTTAAAAAATTCAAGCCGTGGATGCTTGAATCCATGGATAAAAATTCCATGGATACCGAGGGCTGACTGTATTTGATAACAGTAGTTCTGCTAGGCAAGAAGACTATGTGTAATTTAACAAGATTGGAGTGACAAACTGGAGAAAATAAGTAAGGCAAAATATAAAGTGATGTATTTACACTGGTTCTGCAATCTGCAGTTTCTTTTCTTTTCTTTAATATAATTTAATTTATTTTAATTTTTTTCCTATCCAGTGCACCTAATAATCAAGTCATCAGGACAAGGGAAATCCCAACCAAAGGCCAGGGAGAAAAAAAATTACCAGAAGACACTACTGGTTCAAACCTCCAGTTGCCTTGTGACTAAAGAGCTGAAGGGAATCACACTCTGGCCTCAACTGTCAGCCAGGGGAGATGGAAGGACTATTATTATTATTATTATTATTATTATTATTATTATTATTGCTGTTGATGTGTCTTTCCATCTCTTTCGCATTATAGTTTTATACTGCTCTAATTCCACTTTAACTAACATGACTGCATCCCATAGAATCCTAGGATTTATAGTTTGGTCAGAGGCTCCAAAGTTCTCTGGAGAGGAGAGGTTGCCTACCTGTAACTGTAGTTCTTTGAGTGGTCATCTGCAAATCCACATAAATGGGTTTTCTGTGCCTGCGCAGTAGATATCGAAACTACTGGAATAGCTAGGGAAGACTTTTTGGCGGTAGCTCCACCCATTCTCTATATAAGCCCCGTGTCTTCCTGCCCTTACTAGTTCAAAGTCCACCACAATGGAGCAGACTAGAAAGGAGAGCAGGACATGCTAAGGGGAGGATGGGTGGGATTTGTGTGGATTTGCAAATGACCACTTGAAGAAGCACTGTTCTGCCAAAGCCTGCCTCATGTCTGCGTCTGGTATCAAGTCTTTAGTGCTTGATAAAGGTAAGAGGTTGTGACCAGACTGCAGCCCAACAAATGTCCTGCAAAGGAATGCCAGAGAGAAAGGCAGAAGAAGCTGCTACCAGCCTGTTAGAGTGAGCCCGAATTAGGGCAGGCAGAGTCTTCCCAAAGAGTTTGTATGCAAGGTGAATTGCAGATGTCACCCACTTCAAGAAGCATTGGGAGGAAACAGGTAGCCCTACCTTTGAGGTAGGATAACAAACAAAAAGTCTTTTAGAACTTCTGGAAGCAGAAGTCCTGTGGAGGTAGAAAGCAAGGGCTCATCTGACATCTAGGGAATGTAGACAGTGCTGGGTCTCTGAGGAAGGAGGTGGAGCCAGGGTGGGGAGAACAATGCCCTGGTTTGGGTGAAAAGTTGAAACAACTTTTGGCAAAAAAGAAATGTCTGGGTGAAGGATCATCTTGTCCTTAAAAAACTTGAGGTAGAGTGAATCCACACAGAGTGCACACAGTTCACTAGCCCGCTGTGTGGAAGTTATGGCCACTAAGAAGACAGTCTTCCAGGTAAGTAGCCTGAGGTCACAAGAGGCAAGGAGTTCAAAGGGCTTTGAAGACAAAGCAGACAAAATGAGGCTGAGGCTCCAAGTCAGAGTTGGAGCAGAGATCAAAGATTTCAGATTGGTAAGGCCCTTGAGGAACTTTTTGACCAAAGGGTCTACAAAGAAAGAAGGCCAGTCTGTGAATTGAAAATAGACACAGATGGCTGCCAGGTAGCATTTGAGAGATGGAATGGAGAGACCGGAGTGTGACAAGGAATTAAGGAAGTCCAGGATCACAGGTACGATGACATCCAAAGGGGAACGGCCTTTGGAGTGTAGAAAGGCGGAAAATCTGTTCCATTTCAGGGAATAAGATTTCCTAGAGGATGGTTTGTGGGCTGCCAAAATGACATCGTGAACTGGAGCTGAACATCAGGCTAGGGAAGAATCCTCCAAGCCACGAGGTGGAGAGTCTCGACATCGGGATGGCAAACCCAGCTGTTGTGCAGGAGGTTGGAACAGGACAGCAAGTGTCAGAAGCAATTTGACAACAGTTGGAGGAGAGGGATGAACCACAGCTGTTGGGGCCACCAAGGGGTGATCAGGATGGCATTCGATCAGTCCATCTTCATCTTGGAAACCACGCTGGTGATCAGGGGGAAAGGAGGAAAAGCATACAGCATCTTGCTGGACTATTGAAAGAGGAAGGCATCCCCTCTTGATGGATGAGATGGGATCTGGGAGCAAAATCGACAGCAATGAGAGTTTTGCAGGGAGGCAAAGAGATTGACCTTTGGGGTGCCCCAGAGGGAGAAAAGACAGCGGACAACTTCGGGGTGGAGTCGCAATTTGTGGCAGGAGTTTGGAGAGCTGCTCAGCTTGTCTGCCAGTTCGTTGTCCTCCCCGGAAGGGTGATGGTCCTAAAGATGCACCAGTCCCAAATTTGCAAGGTGAGGTCAAGAAGCATGGATGACTTTGTGCCTCCCTGTTTGTTAATGTAACAAAATGAGGCCAAATGATCCCCAAAAGGCCGAGGGATGGCAAAGTACACTGAACATCATCAGAATCAGTGCTTGCCTTGGTCAGAGGCCTTCTTTTGGAAGGGCTGTTTGTAAAGTTTTTGTGATTGGCACTTGCCAGAGGAAGAAGGCTGAGAAAACTGGATGGCCCTTGTGGTCTCTTCCAATTCTGTGATTCCAATTCTGTGATTCTAAAAACATTGGCCCTGGTAGTCAGTGGACTGAGGCTGTTTGGGTTGGTTGGAAAGGTAAGAGTATTTCTGCCATCCCGTACAGCAACGGGACTGGAAGGGCTGGTGAGAGGTGGATGACATACCGTATTTACAGGCAGTGTTCCTCATGTTGTTCTTAAAGTCCAGTTTTTCATCAGTGTCAGTGGCATGAAAGGGGAGATCCTCAATGGCTAATCTGGCCTGGGGAGTCAGTGTTCCTCATCTTGTTCTTAAAGTCCAGTTTTTCATTGGTGTCTTTATAGAACAAGCCAGTGGCATCAAAGGAAAGATTCTCAATGGCTAATCTGGCCTGGGGAGTCAGGTCAGAGGCCCTCAACCAGGCATGGCAATGGAGGGCAATGGCCCCAGCCAGGTGTTTGGCTGCACAGTAGGCCAAATCTCTCACTGATGAGCCTCCATGTGGATAGTCAAAGCTACACACTTCTTATCTTCGGGAAGGTCTTCACATCAATGTTAAGGGCCTTGCCCATGCAGATAATCTGTTCTGTGAAGGATACCATGTCACTCAAAGGAGAAGAAGCTTCATGAGATACCAAAGTTTGAGGTTGGCAAACATGAGTAAAGTCAGAGTCGGAATAATCAACTGACTTGGAAGAGACTGACAGCTCTCGTTGGCAGGATCACCAGTACAGAAGGCACTGCAGCAGATGGACAGGACCGAGGCTATGGAACTGGGAGCTGCTTTGGTTGGGAATAGGATGCATCCACACATGAGGCAGCTGTGGAAGGGCATGAATGAGATGCACTAGCAATAGTCAAGGGTGCTTGTGAAGGAGGAAGATGAGGTTGCTTAGCATGAAACTCCTGAGGGAACCGGCCTTAAGGTCTCTTTTGGTGGGCTTAGGGTTACCAGTGGAGACATCATCAGGATTGGCGTCAGAGACGAAGACTTCTGAGGTGGCAGAGAAATGGTCTCGCAAGGTGGAAAGCCCAGAAGGAGATGGAGATCTGGAAATATGTCAGATTTCTATGGTTCACCCTCTGAGAGAGCTTAGGGCTCAAACACAGGTCTGGAAGGTGGCCAGGGAAGGCCTTCTATGGTGTGGACCTGACAAGGCACAGGGAGCTCACTCAATATGGCATTGGTGGTAGAGGTGGTACCGGTTGTCATCTTGATCTCATCAGTACGGGACTGGTAGTCCTGGCCGGCATTGAGGCCAGAAGATGGAAGAGACTTTTTGTCTCTCTGATGAGAGGAGTCTTTGGCCTTGTTCTTGTATGCTTCTTTTTGTCCGGTTTAGAAGACTCAGAAGACTTAGATTGCTTCAGAGAAGCATGGGCAGATGTTTGCAAGCTTCTCACACTTTCCTTGGTGCAGAGAGCCTTGACCAGCCATTGGAGGCTTATCATTGGCTTTATATGCCCCAGAAGGGGACTTAGAGGACAGCTTGAGGATTTGGGTATGGAGGACAGAGCGAAGTCTCATCTGTCTAGTCTTCCATGCCTGAGGCATGAAGGCCTTGCAATGAGAGCAAGCGGAGGTTTATGGGCCTCTCCGAGGCACAGAAGACATTTGGAGTGGCCGTCGTGGCTCAGAATATTAGTTACGCACTCCATATACCTCTTGGAGGATTGAGTGAACATATTGTCCCAGACAAAACTCCCGAAGATTTGGAAACAATCCAAATCAGAATCCAAAGAATCGTTGAAGATGATGTGGTCAAAAGCAAAAGCAAAGGAGTGTGATTCCAAGCGCTGTTCCTTGAGGAACCGGTAAGGGCAGGAAGGGCAGGAAGACACGGGGCTTATATAGAGGATGGGCAGAGCTACCACCAAAAAGTCTTCCCTAGCTATTCTAGTGGTTCCAAAATGTACTGCGCAGGCACAAAAAACCTATTTGTATGCTTCGCAGAGACCATGAAGAAGAATTTTAAATACCTCACAAAACTACAAGTCCCAGGATTCTGTGGGAAGTTAAAGTTGGATCAAAGAGCTGTAACTGTGTGATGTGAAAGAGGCCCAAGTGTGTATGAAAGGGGTGGGGAGGAGGAAAGGAAATATTAATGTTTGGTTTTTTAAAAAATCTTGCTGCTTTATAAGAGGAGAAACAAACCCATGAGAGACTAGGTCCCAACATGTCAAAGCATACAGTTAATCAATTACAAAGAAAGCAACATCTTTTGGCCCAAGATGTACTCTTGAGACCGTCCCTGGGGAAATAAGATTGGCTGAGATCTCTAAATAGCATATTCCATACAAATGACTGGCAACATTCAGATTCATTCTGATAAATAAAATATATATTTTTGGCATCTTCAGACCTGATCTGTCTCTGTTAGTGGATGCCTGCCAGATTTTTTTTCCCCAGATCAGTGCTGTTGCTTGGAAACTACATGGAAAATTGTTAGATTGAATGATGGGGATTGCTTTTGTGCCCTCATGACTCCAAGCCTACTCAAACAAGATTGGAAACAATAGATTTTGAGTGATACAACATTAATTTTAATGGTCTAGTTTTGGGCAAGTGGCCATCACACTCCATTTACAATAAAATCCTATACACTTCTACTCAGAAGGAAGCCCCATTGTTGAAGGTCTTAGCCCTGTACTATTGGTTGGTTTTATTAGATAGGAAACAATTCACAGTTGGTTTATTTTCTTTTTGGTCAATGAAAGTGGTTTATACAGTCTGCTTCACTGCATCTTTTCTCAAATGCACATTGACTGCAAGCACAGAACTTCATTTTCTACATATCCTGTAACATCACATCACCCAGCTATGTATTTGCACACAATGTGATGAAATAATAAGTGTCTCCCCCTACAAAGCATTGTTCCAGACAATGTCAACAGAAGTTTTGATGGGCAAATATCTGAAAATTCCTAGTGTGTAGCTGGTAATACTGAAGATCTCTCTCACTATCTTTTGAAGAAAATTATTAACTCTCTGTCATCTACTGTTCCGCCAGCCCCATTTACTAAGAGACTGATACTCTTGAGGCCGCTCACTTACCCAGTTTTTAGAGCTATTATTGTCCAATGTTTGTCTTTTAATGTTTCACTGTTTTAAATCTTATTCTTAGTTTAATCTATTTTTAAGGGGTGGGAGGGGAGACTGAAGTGTTATTTTAACTGTATGTATTTTTAAATGTTGTACTCCGCCCTGATTGCTCACCCAGAGGGGCGGAATATAAATAAATATTTATTATTTATTTATTATTATTATTAATTGCCCATTTCACAGTTCTCCCAGAGATAACTTTTTGTCTTACTACTTTAATGGATAGTTAACACAGTGGCGGGGGAAATAGTGACCAAGGTCCCCCATTACCAACTTAGGACCTTATTGCACACACTTTTGCCCCCAATCTGGGCACCGGGAGGGGATGCACATGGCCTAGTGAAAATGCATTTTATTGTAGGCCACACTGTCCTCAAGGCAGCCCCATGCCGTCATCCAGCGCTAAGCCATCCCCAATCGGGACTCAAGTGTGTGAAATTTGCAAGATGGAAGCTTTCCAGCAGAGCAAAATTACATGGCTGAGCCCTGATCACGGATGCTTAGCACCAGGTGATGGCATGGGGCCACCTTAAGGATATTGTGGCATGCAATAAAATGCGTTTTCACTTGACCATGCGCATCCCCTGCCCATGCCCAGATCAGGGGCAAAAGTATGTGTGATAAGGTCCTTAGTTATGAATGTGTAACTAAGTATTATCTCCTGGCCCAACTCCCTACCCTAGAAACATGCCTTAACAGCCAGCAACCACCCTGTGCGATACAAGTTTGTTCTGCTGGTGACTGGGGCACAGCAGGATGACATTTTCAGTCCCATTTTGTCAATGACCTCCAGTGCAATCAGGAATCACAAGAAGCATCCTTTTGATTGTTGCTGGCAGGAGGTGACTGGAAACATCATCCTTCTGCTGTCTAATTGCCAGCGGAACAAACCTCCATTGCGCAGAACAGTTCCATGGAGTTTGAAGTGGGACTGAGGGAGCATTTATTATTATGGCAATAGTGCCACAATTGTGAATACATAGTATAGTTCAACATGGAACACTTACTCAATGTTACTCTAGGTTACAGATCCATAACTGCAATACAGGATGCTAGCCAATATATTTACTGGGAATTTAATGCTTTGTTAAATTTCCCCCCAACAAGTAATTTTAGCATTTTCCTTCTACAAGAATGTCTTTGTTTTCAAATACTATTTGCAATTAGGGACTTATTCTGTGCAAAATTTGCATGTGCTTTTGTTTTGCACTGTTTTCTGTACATGAAACAACATTTTGTGTATAGAAAGGAAATATTATTTTCAGCACAGAAAATTCTGTTTCTCAAACAGAAAATGCTGTTTTCCATGCAAAACAACCACACATGAATTTTGTATAGCATAAGCCTAACCTGCAAAAAATAAAAAGTAAAATAAAATAAAATAAAAATCACATCAGTCCAGGTGACACTCAAGAAACACATTTTTCACCATTTAAAACAATATTTTTTCAATATTCTTTCTTTACTTAATTTTTATTTGAAGGACAATGAGAGCAGGATCTCTTATAAGGTTGCATGTTTTGTCCTGGCAGCAAGGAAGTTTCAAAAATATTGTGTGAAAATTCATCAGTCAGATAGAATATTCTAAACTATTTTATCTTGCAGAACTGCTTTGTTTTAGCAAAACAAAATTTGGACTGTTCTGAAGTCCCCTGGATAACTAGTGCTTATAGGAAGCAAATATTTGTAAATTAATTTATATTGTATATGCACATTATATACATTTTTTGTACTTTACATCTGTTTTATCTGTTCCTGTTTTTGCATCATCATTATTATATATGTTGTGCAAAGACTACTGGTCCCAAGCAATAAGCTGCTACGAACAATTTACTGAAGGCTTCTAATTTAAATGTTACAATTGTAGCGAGGGAAGCATTTCAGCAGAGTCAAGTACCTCAAAACTCTGGTAACATTACAAAAGAATTGCCACTGAGGATGATAGAATTGCACAGTTACTTTTGCACTGGTCTTGATAAGTAACACTGCAATTTCTAGAACACAGACCAGTGGCATCACTAGGGTTAGTGTCATCCAGTGCAGTAAGTCATGATGTCATTCCCACCCATTGACCTCCCCCGTTACCACACAATACAGAATTGTTAGTAATATCTTTTGTACTCATGTTACTCATAAATCATAATTCCCATATACGAAGGGGTATCCAAAAGTTTTAATTATCACCTTTTTAAAAAATTGACAAAAAGTTTGTCAAAAGTTTGATACCCCTCATATCACTGAACGTAATGGTTATAGTTGTGACATAAACACCTAACAAAATTAAAATTATACCTTCAATTGCACAATCATATGCACAGCCTAAATGTATTTATATCTACATGGTTTCATGTGGTTAAAGTGAACATTCTGTAAGATGTGGTTTTTTAAAAGAGAATTTTAAAAGAATAATTTTGTTTAAAATTTTTTACAATTTTTAATTTAAAAATGAATTTAAACTTTAAAATTTAAGATTTTAAAAACCTGGGGCCTCTCCTTTTTCCTCCCACTGAGCTTTACCCCACTCACACCATCTCTTCGGTATTTTAAAGGAGCACAGGCAAATGTCACAGTCCATTTCTTCCCCAAAGCAGATGTTTGAGGAGCAGTGGGGTCCCCTTTAGGGTGCCACTTTTAGGGTGCCAACCCACCCTTTAGGGTGTCACCTCTTGGACTAGAAAAGATTCCTTTCCCCTGCTATAATGGAATGGATGGATTTCTCTTTAAATCAATGCAGCCACTCCACAATAAACTGTAACTCTGGTACAATTTCTGATGCCTGCATTCAGATGAGATCTTCAGTTAGTGCCAATATATACCAAATTTCAAACCAGATTCCTAAATGTAGACTCTATTTCTGCCTGACTTGATTTGTCCACAGGAGGTCACTAGAGAACAATAAAAGTTGCTTGCTTGCTAACCCCAGGCAAGCAATATTCTCACAAGTCATCTCGAAAAGTTACTTTTTTAGACTACTCCCAAATTCCCCAGCCAGCTTTTTCTCATCAAGTTGTCAAAGGAGACGGATTGTATCGTTGTGGGTGGGATAGACCATTGCATCAATAGCAAATTTAACCGTATAGGGACTGATTCAAAACTAGGCATTTTTATGTCTTAAAGTATGATTGAATCCAAACCAAAACATATGTCAGCCAGTTTTGGGGTGTTTTATGGGTTTCCTAATAGGGAGGGGAAAGGGAAAGAGATTGTGTGTCTTAACAGAAACTAGAAGCTCCTTTGTAGCATATGCAAGCATAAGTTCAGCCTTTGCCAACAAATTTTACTTATTTGGTCATTGCAGAGATCAGGATGGTCTGGGGACTCTGGAGGTGTTGAGGGAATTCTGCCAACCCCACACACCAAACGTCTTCCCCCAAACTACTTTTTACCTGATGCATCTCCCCCATCATGGCCATTGACTAGTGTGTGGAGAGCAGGAGAGTGTGAAAAAGCATTCAGCTATGTTCCTTTAGCTGGCCACAGTTGTCATTCTCCAGGGCCTCCAAGGACCTCTAGGAGGTGCCAGAAAATATGTGTCACTGTGCACCCCACATTAGGAATGCAAATTAATGCTTCTCTACCAACACCTCCCTAGTCATGTTGGGTGGCTGCAGCAGGTAAAAGGTGATTTTGAGAGAAGAGAGATGCTGCACAGTTCCATCTTGCAGACCTTTGTGTCTCCCTAATCTTGACCATTTGAGGGGTGGATTGGGGGAACCATGTGTGTGAACAAATGCATCCCCAGTGACCCACACACTGCTAGGTGGCAGCAAAGTGCCTTCTCTCTACTTCTCCTCCACTTATCTGACCACATAGTTTGTATGAAATGGGGGGAATCAATGGGGAAGAAGATCAGGTTATCTGTAAGGACTGCATTTAACGCTGGGGGTGTCTAGATTGTGCACCCCTATATTACAGAATGCTTTCAGTGGCATGAGATACAAAATAAATTAATAGTATACTGCTATAGGATGTAGTGATTTGAGTGTGGGACTAGGTCTCTAAGAGACCAGGGTTTGAATCCCCACTTGGCCATGTCATACTCTCTCAGCCTTTGAGGAAGACAGTGCCTGTCTGAACAAATCTTATCAATAATAATAATAATAATAATAAAATTTATTTCTATACCGCCCTTCCAGTGATCAGGGCGGTGTACAACATATACAAACATTATCAAGAAAACCCTGTGGAAACCTTAGGGTCATGTTCTTCACAAAAGGCTTGTTTGAAACTCATAAAGCCCAGCAAACCTTCTATCTCATCTGTTCCTAAATCACTTGTGCATCATTATCCAGCAGGAAATGCATTGCCAAAAATGAGAGTAAAAATGAGCAGTGATTTGCATGCCATTTGCACATATGAATTTATATATCCAAATTTAGCAATAATTACAAATAATTGAAATAGTAATATAGAACATCTCACAAGAGAATGAGAGACTGTGACCTGCATGTCTGCTTCATCTACTGTCTACACTGTTGAAGAAGAGACCCCAGAGTCCAAGGAGCTAAATGTCTTGGTGGTGTTTGTCCTCCTTTGGGGTCATTCAGACTACAATATATACCGAATTTCAAACCAGATTAAAAGTGGGTTGTTCCCACTGGTGCTGGTTTTTGCACACCCAAATTGCGGTTTTGCACACCTGATCCAGGGCAAATCCCCCTCAGCACAAGTTTTCCAAAAGCATTTTTTCCCCATTTCTCTTCGGAAAACCCGGTTTTTCCATGATGCTGGCAAATGTGAACTTGGCCCCGGTCATGATCAGGTCATTTAGAGGGAGAGCTAAAGGTCAGAGGGTGGGTAGTGGGTGGAACATGCCTCCCCCTTCGCACTGGTCACTTTGCAAGGAGCTTTACTATTTTTAATAATTTATTGAAGGAATATGTGAATGCTTGTGCTACATATTTTTCTCTTTCACTCACTCCCACAACTGCAGCCAAAATAAAAGTTTTCTTACACTTTTTGCTCGGATGTCACCAGGGCTGTCTTTTTTATTATTATTTTTAATTTGATAAATTGATCGAATATGTGAACATTGCCACTAGATTTTTAAAAAAAAAAAATGGGGGGAGCAGGAAAGCACCCATGCCGATGATAAAAAAATACATTCATACACTTTTTGCTCGGATGCCAGGGGGGCAGGCTTTAAAAAAAAAAATACATTTGACAAATTGATAGAATATGCAAACGTTACAACTAGATTTTTTTTTTTTAAAAAAAAAAAAAGCAGGGGGGAAGTACCCACGCTGTTGATGAATGGCTGCAGCAGATACACGACATGTCACCATTGACAACAGCAAAAGTGAATATGCAAATCATTTGATTGACAACAAGGAAGCTCCATCTTAAATCGCTACTTTTTGAAGTGTGAACATTAGTGGGGTAAATTGCACCAGGGCGGTTCGATCGTGGTAAAGGTAGTGGAACATCATTCCGGACAGATTCAGTATTGGGATTACCGGATCAGCCCAGATCTACCCAGGGCAAAAGCACCAGTGTGAAAGGGGCCTTTGATGGCCCAAGTTCATGGAGCTTGCCAGAACAGTGAAAAGAAAGGTCTAAAATCAAGAAAAGAGTTTCAATGTGAGTGAGAAAGAGAAGAAAAAGTGAAAGGAGGACAGCAAGGGTAGAAGTCAAGGGAATATAAGGACAAAGATCATGCAGAGGCTCAGTACAAAGTGAGTGAACCACCTGTTCCAGAGTAGACACTTGGGATTGGATCAAGAGTTAAAGTAATGCTTCTGATTCTTAAAAATCAATGGGACATGTTAAACATTACTAACCTAATCCCCTCCTTTATTTCAGTGGGTCTGACTAGCATATCCTGGATCTGACCCCTACTGTACAGTGATGTAGACTTGTCAATTGAGTTGGACTCAAGTCAGACTCAAGTTGCTTCAGTGACTTGACTTGGACTTGACCCGGCAATAAATGACACATTTATTGTCTAGTATAATGGCAGCTTGTATATTTTTAGTGACTAACTTGCTGGTATCATTCACTTTGAGCAGCAGGCAAGATCTGCCCCTTGAGTGCAGGGTGCATTTTTGGGTGGAGAGCAGCAAATGTGTTAGGCAATGGGCTTGAAAACCTTTAAAAGGCTCCTCTGATGTGCAGAAGGGACAAGCCCCACTTCAAGCCTAGTGCTTTAATGTGTTTGCCGTTTCCCCTTGAGAAAGTGACCCCTCCTTCTTTTCTGTTAAAAGTTAGCTTCCAGACTTGAGACTTAACTTGAAAGTACCTTGCGAGGACTTGAGACTTGGCGTGAGACATGAAGGTAGAGACTTGAGACTTACAGTAAAATACCTGAATACATCACAACTACTGTGAAATATCCCCAAGATTACCAATGTTCTTCTATATAAATGTTGAACTCTCTGTGTGGGATTCCATTCTGAATCCTACAGAAGGAATTCTAGTCTGAACTCTTCAGGGTGGTCTCTCTGGCTTGTCAGCCACATGCAGCTGGCTCTTCTCCAATAGGTCCACAAAAGCAAGGCTAGCATCACTAAAAACCAGGCTCCAGCTACCAACTAAGCAGAGCCATCTGACTGAGCCTTGTCATTGGTAGGAGGAGAGAGCACAGTATTCATTTCAAGCATCCACAGTTTGAAAATATTCCAAGAAATTCCAACAAGCAAACCTTAATTTTATATAAGGGATGTCATTTTACTATAACATTATATCTAACGTGACTTGAGCATCCATGGATTTTGGTATCCGGGGGGGGGGGGGGCGTCCTGGAACCAAACCCCAACAAATACCCAATGTATTAGGAGATTTGTAGACCCTGTCAAGGACAAAATACAGCAATTACATTCATAGACATGTATACATTCAAACCTGGATTTTTTAAAATGTGGGGCCCTGCAACCCCACAAACTGTGGGGCCCTGCAACCCATTTAAAAGGTTGACGCGTCTCTCCTGCAAGTCTCCTGCAATAGGAAAGAATGGCCTTCCTTCTTTTCTCTTTTTGGTTTCTTTCAGCCATAAAGAGATGGTCTGACAAGTCTGAAGGTGTTGAGAGCCACCAAAAGAAAAAAAGAAAAAGAAAAAAAGGTTTGGAGCCACACACAGCCCAGATCAGCAATTTGCTCACCCCTGGAGCAACCACTGATTTGATATATTAACTGGTACTCTTATGTCTATTTCTCCGTCACTGTGGAGTAGTCAGTTTTTGTCGCCCAGTGTTTAAAAGGAATGCACACATGAGATTTTATGCAAGTGGATTTTGTAGCACTTTTGAGTCTAAGGGGCTGTGCAACCCGGCCCTTCAGGGGCGGCCTGCAGCCGACCCCATCTTCCCCAGATTGGGGGTGTGGCAACCGCATGCTGCAGCCCCAATCTGGCATTTCTAGGGCACGATAACCATGGTGCTGCTCCTTTTTGCACCCTGGAAAGGGCACAATAACCACGGCACAGTGGCTTGTGCCGCGGCTTTAAGGTGCTCTTTTGGTGCTGCATCCTGTAAATTAAGGCTGACCTGGGGGTGGAGACAGGGTGTGGCATCCATACGATGCACACCCTGACTCTGCCTCCAGGCCAGTGTGATGGTGTGTGCCATACCACATGGCGGGGTGTCATAGCACTCCTCTGGTGCTGCATCTACATGATGTAGTGCCAAAGGAGCTCCGAAAATCCACAGCACAGCAGCTATGGAACTCTTTCCAGGGCGCAAAAAGGAACAGAAAGGCGAGATTGGAGCCACAACATATAGTTGCTGCAGTCCCAATCTGGAACTAAAAGGGGTAGCTCCAGGCCACCCCTTAGGAGCAGCCTGTACAGCCCCTAAGTCTCCTAAATTATGGTACAATTTCTTTTGCTCAGTTAATCTCAAAGTTGCTCCAAAGTCCTTTACCACACTTTGGTATGAAATTTGATATTCTGTTTTTTTTACTCTCTATATATATTTGTATATATAATGTATATATATTTATTTTGTTTTCCCTTTGATATGAATTAAGTCCCTTAATCAACATGAGGCAACCTAGATGTCTGCTGCTAGCCATCTTCAAGTGGACTCCAACTTATAGCAACCCTATCACAGTTTTTTTCTTGGCAGTATTTTATTCAGAAGAGGCATATGATTGGTTTGTCATAGGATGAGAGCATGTGATTTGCCCAAGGTCATCCAGTGGGTTTCCATGGTGAAGCAAGAATTTGAACCCAGATCTACCCGAGTCTAGAACCATTACACCATATTCCCCTGGGTTTTTACAACACTAGCTATTTAAGGCAAAGAGCATTATTCTAAAGATTGAACAGCTTCTTGCATACTTACGTAGCCCAAGTTTATATAAGACAAAGATAAACTGATCAGCTGATGGGGAAAAAATGTACCAAGCCCCTCCCTTTTCTCTCTAGAGTTGTTCGTATGTGAAAAATTATGCTAAAGTTCAAGAGAATATGTTTTGAGCTTGCAGTGCTGTGTCAGCTCAAAGCCAGCATCTTTGCAAAACAAAAGTGTCAGCCAGGAGTTATTGCAATTCTTGCAGTAATTAACCGCAAAGAGAAAGCATAATCCATCCAAAAAGAGCAAGCACATATGAGAGGTCTTATTTAGATAAACTAATCATTTAGAGCCTAGCATAATTATGTACTGCAAATTCTGAATGATGTCATTAAGACTGTGAGAGGTAGAGTTAATCACCTTTTAAAATAGTTCCTCTATACCTCCAAGGTGTCATTTCCAGACAGCACATCTCTGTGGCTTTTGAAACATGTGGTATGTTGCCTGAAAGACCACCCATTTTCTGAACTTATCCTTGATGAAGTTTGTAATTAGGTATTCAAGGAGAGAGCTGTGTTAATCTGTTTTAAGAAAAAAAAAGACCCACTGCACCTTTGAGACTATACAGAAAGGAGAAATGTGTTTGTGTTAGAAATTTGCCAGTTAATGTCCAAGATGCTAGTGTGTAGAATCTTTTGTGTAAGGAAGAAGCCCGATGCATGTTTCCCATCTACAAATTCAACTGCCCATGAACTGTAATGCTCCACATTATTTAATAGTGGTATTTGTGATGTTGCCATTGAATAATATGGGGTGACCACCAATTTATTTATTTATTTTTTACATTGGGGGGGGCTGAATTCCTGTTGATAGGGACGGCCCACTGTACTTGGCATCTTTATGTATGACCCATTATCTCTTTTTTTTTATCTTGCCTTTGTTACTTTGACTCTAAACAACCTTTTAACTTGATCTGTGAGTGTTTTTGGGTTTCTGGGCAGTGGCTTGTAGCTCAAAAACCTCAAATAGCATTCACTTGATCACTTAATATTTGTCATTGGGTTAATTCCATCCTTCACCTGATCAGTAAATATTTGTCATTGGGTTAATTCCATCCTTCTCTTGATGGCTTAATATTTGTCAATGGGTTAATTCCTTCCTTCACTTGACCACTTAATATTTGTCATTGGGTTAATCAACAATACTGCCACACATAGAAGCCAGTTTTAGGAGCTTCACTAACCAAGCCTAGGTTCATTTTTTTCTCCCCCTCATATCCCTAATTCATTTAGTAAAACAAGTTTTTTTTTTCTTTTTTACTCTACAAACATCCAGAGTTGTCACTCATTTTATAGCCACATGCTTACAGCATCGGTCTTGTGTTCTGCTAGCATGAATACCTATTTTTATGTTTTTAAAAAAGATACAAATAAAATCCCCACTTTTTAAAAGCAGCCACCTTAGGAAATCTATAGTCTTGTAAGACTGCTAAGAACTGCATTAAAACATTTTTAATTATTTCCCCCTGTTTACATCATAAATACTACAAGTGCCAACATTTATGAAATACTATCTAGAAAGATCAGTGGGAAGAATCTGATGTTTTTTCTACCAACTTAATAAAATGAATCTAAATTACAGAACACTAGAAGTCATTCAAATGTGTATGAGGCTTCTCTGCTGCAACTGAAACAATTTAGAAACATTCAGAAACAGCATCTAGAACGAGTATCTAAATAAAATTCAAGAGATGACACATTGCATCCAGTGCGAAGAAAGCAGAAGGATCACACACCCAATTAATCTGCCTACAGTGTTTCATGCCTTGCTAACCTTGCTCCCTGACATCCCATGTTCAGTGACTAATTTTGAAGTCTAGGCATCTAGTCTCTGATGTTGGTGGTACAGACATGCCCCGGTTTTCATCTATGAAATGTTGGAGGATATGGCATGATATATGCCTCCTCAGTGATATGTGTGTGTGCATATATATGTGTACATACACACACACACTGCATGGCCTCACAAACGTTGCAATCTGGCTTTTAAAAAAGCCTTCTATTTTCAAGATTAATTGATGTGCAGAGGAATGAAGGAAGGCCATAGGAAACCTTGTGGGTTTTTTAGGTTCCTTCTCATTGGTGTAAGGGAAAGATGCCACTATCATTTCCTCCATCTTTGAGGCCAAAAAGACACTGGAACTATGACTTTTCCATAACAAAAAATCAAGGAGAAAGGGTTACGAAACCTCCCGCTTCCTATGCCTTTTGCTTTAGTTTGCAGCCTCTGCAGCTGCATTTTGTAAAGCAAACAGTATAATGCATAGTTTGTCCTAGATAAGCAGCTGCACGGTCAAAAGCTTGTACAGTCAACAACCGTCGAAGCTCAAGAGAAAAGCAACATAGACTCCAGTGGCACATTAAGAAACTAATGCATACTAATAAAAACACTACCTCTTATAGAATGAACTTTCATGAGCTCCAGCTTAATATTCATTAGGAGCACACTGAAGTGGGCCATCGTCCACAAATGATGTTATGAATGATGTATGTTGGCCTGTTGCAGCAAACATAATCCAGAGTCTCATAGCACTGAAAAGCCTAACATGGCTGCCTCTTTTGAAATGCTTGCTTCAGATAAAGCTGCTCATGTATATCTTTTGCTCGTTTTTTTTTTTTTTTAACACTTAGCCAGTGGTAGACCTGCTCCAGTGAAACGCCTGTTCCTGGTTCAGTTCTAGACCTTGGGATTTGGCCCTGAGTCTCCAGTTTTCATGGATCACATCCACGCAGAAGATGAGGGTACATATTCTCCAGTTTTAGTGGGTGCAGCTCCAGGCAAGAGGAAAAGGGTATGTGCTAATCTCCAATTGAGCTAGTGAGCAGCAGCTTGCTACAATTTACAAGACTTCGATTATTTCCAGGGGTATTTAGTTAGCTTCCTCCTCCCTGCCTGCCAGCATTTGTGGTGCCAGGGTTCACCCTTTGCTCTGCATCCACCTTTTGTCTAGAAACCAGTAGACTAGATTAAATGTTCCTTAGCCCAACTCCCTAAACTGTGGTGTCACTGGGGGAGTGTGTGGACCACACCAGGTGATACGCAGAAGAGGAGTGACACCCAGTTGGGCCCACCTTCCCCTTCAGTGTAGGAGAGGCAAATGTACACCCTTGTTGGCTGTTCCATCCCCTGGCTTTCTCCTAGGGGAGAAAGCCCGGAGAAAGGAGAGAAGGAGGGGTGCATGCACACCCTTCCCACACCGGGTGACACCACCGTTAGTGATGCCACTGTCCCTAAGTAAGTGAAATGGAATAATCCCTTCATCTAAGAACAGCCCCTTCAGTTAGGATTTCTGTCTTAATTCCAAACAGTAAAAATATTTTCTCTGTATTTGAAAACTGTGGCTAGTACTTAATGGATAAGGCTTAGTGGCATAATCAGTGGCTATCCTTAAGTCTCAGGTTTTGTCCTGGAAACCTCAAAGATGGGGACGATCCTGAATTGGCAACTCTAGTCAACACTAATAGACTATTTTATTTTGTCTTACTATTTTACCAAGAATCTTCTAGACAGCTGTGATGGCATTAGGAGCATGAAGTACTGTCAAATGTTGGGTTCAAAGCCTTTGCTGTATTTTGGGGCCCAAACTCCTCATATTTGGTTTTTGAGAAATGCTTCCTGTGATGTAATGGAGGGAAAATGTCTTCATTAGAGCCAGCACTAATAATTCCTTCTTGAAGTGAATATGCAAGTTCCTACAGCAGCTCCAAAAAACCTAATGGGGCACTCTGGCATATGTGTTTTTGCTTGTCTGTGCTTTCAAGTTGTCTGTTGACTCATGGTAGCCCCATAATTTTCATAGAGTTTTCTTAGGCAAGGAACACTCAAGAAGTGGTTTTGCCAGTTCCTTCCTCTGAAATTTAACCAAGAGCACCTGTTATTTGTTGGTGATCTCTCATCCAACAAATCCAGTTCTGAGTCCCAGTTCTGGGAAAAGAACAGAATATAAATAAATAAATAAATAAATACTCCTTGTACTAACTAGCGCTGACCCTGCTTAGCTTCCAACAGATGGAATGTGGTGCCTTTAGGGTATCTGGAATTCCTAAATCAAAGGATTCCTAACCTCAAGCAAGTAGGATCAACTCGAGAGAGACTATGATCACATTTACCAGGCAGATACTATAAAGAATCTACATGTCACATGGCTAGGGGTTCATACATAAATTTATGAAGCCACTGGTTGTCTTTCAGGTTTCCATTCTCAAACTGGACAAACTGAATGTTTTCTTAACATTGAATCGGACTGATGGGCCACATAATTCAATGTTGCCTGGTACTACTGACAGGGCCTGGGACCTCTCCAAGATTTCAGTTTTTCCCAGTTTTTAAGATGCCAGTGACAGGGCCTGGGACCTTCTAATAAATAATAATAATAATAATAATAATAATAATAATACAATTTATTTATATCCTGTCCCCCTACAAGATGCAATCGGGGCAGTTTACAAAGATTAAAGAACAATACATTCCAAAACCCTCAATTCTCCCTCATACAAAGCATAGAAAGCAGGTGTCCAATGCAGAGCTATATTCCTCAGTGTTATACATTTTAACCAAATATACACATCAGTTTACAAAGCCTCTGATATCTGGGGCATCACTGGGTTGGCATCACCCCATAACTTACAGTTGAAAGATTTTTGCATTGTCTTTCCCCTCCTTAGACAGATACAGATTTCCTGCATGCAAACTCTCCCCCCCCCCCATTCAAACTAACCATGTGACTTAGGTCAATCCCCCTTTGAGACTAACAGACACCCTCTAAAAGATTTTCAACTGAATTGTATGTTTTCCATCTTCCTCCCCTTTCAACTTTTTTTCGAAATATGGTGAGATAAAGATTTCTTTTTACCTGAACTATTCACTAACCAGATCAGGATATAGCTTTTATGTATATATAGATTAAAGCCATTAGTAAACTTTTATTTTAAACTACAAGCTATGTGTTTGTTGTTTTTTGGAGTCAGTTCCTAGGGAAGCATAATTAGATAAAGGTATATTTCTGCTACTCTGCTGATATTTTTGATATTTAAATATTATTATTTTTTTACCAAAGGCTGAAGCCTTAAGAAACTGAAACTACCCTACATTTCCCCTGGACTGCCTCTCATACTACATTATACAAAATCCTTAGCAATGTTTTTGCAGTTTCCTTATTATTAACTGAACTGCACATTCAGCCTATTAATACCATTCCATTTCATATGACCAACATTTGTTGTTGTTGTTGTGTGCCTTCAAGTTGTTTCCGACTTATGGTGACTCTTAGACATATCACATATAACCCTATCACAGGGTTTTCTTGGCAAGTTTCTTCAAAAAGGGTTTCCCATTGCCATTCTCAGAGGATGAGAAAGTGTGATTTGCCAAGGTCACCCAGCAGGTTTACATGGCCGAGCCAGGATTTGAATCCTGTCTCCAGTTGTAGCCCAACACTCAAACCACTACATCACACTGACTCATTTTGATGTTTCTGTCTAAATACCTTGAAAGCACTAGATCCTGTCTGATCTCAGAAGCTAAGCAAGGTCAGACTTGAATGGAGGGTCACCAATGAATACCAGGTGCTGTAGGCTGTGTTTCAGAGGAAGGCTAATCACCCTGAGTATTCCTTGCCTAATAAAACCGTATGAAATGTGTGGATTGCCATAAGTTAAAAAGGAACTTGAAGACAATTTTATTTTCTAAAAAGCATAAATCCCATTATAAGTTGCTGAGCAGAGTCTCAAACCCACTCATTTGTTCCCATTTGTCCTCTTTCCTCATTTTAAGCATATACTGATTGTCCTTGTAGAGTCTAGAACTGCTGACTTGTTTCTATTCATAGATATGTTGGGGGGGGGCATTTGTCATCCCAGCAAGAATATAAGCAGGAAGGCAACTGAATCAAACCTTTGCTGAACAAAGGACAATGTCTACAATAGTGTGTCAGATGAAATATGGTTAAAGTTTGTTTACAATATTGCTAACACTTTCTTTCCTTTTTTATGTATGTTGTATATATAAGACCTCCCTTTACTTCCTTTTTCCATATGATTGTTTATATTTCATGATTTATAAACAACAACAAAAATATTGCTAACAGTGATCTAATTTGTGGACCAAATCTCCTTTTGCTGAGCAAGGGGAGAAAAGCATGGATCATTTCAGAACTGTACTTAAATCTTCCCATTTTCCCTAATGGATATGTTACAACCATGCCAGCTGAAAGAAGTCAAAATCTACTTAGACCAAAATCATATATTTACTATTTTAATTTCTGCATTAGCAGACTCCAGTAGGAAAGAAAACAGCCCTGAACAATATCAGTGCTTTGCCCTTCATTGATGTTGATAGTTAACTCTGTCTTCTACTCTTTCATATTTGCTTCTGGTATTTTCCCGATTCCCTTATTTGAGTTTAATCCAACTTGATATATTATTTGTTTTGTAACACTGTGCTTTGTTCCTTCCTGTAATGCCATTTTGGCAATGGCCCAACAGAAGCAGCAATTTCAAAATTAATTTTAAGCTTATTTATGATGTTATTTTCTTTGTATGGAAAAAATCCCTTGTCTTAATAATGTCTTACCATGTATATAATTTTTAAATCATTTTTGAAAGGATGCTAGTGCTTCTGTACAAGAAGGCTGCAATTAGGAAGGCAGAGTTTCTGTTTGAGGAACTGCTGGTCCATCCCCACCTCCTCAAAAATTAAAGTTCCCAGAGTGGAAAATGGATGCCATAAGCAGCTCATGAACTGAGTCCAGGATGGAGGCCACACAAGTCAACAAAGGGTGGGGAGAGTGTTCCTTATAGTCTGCATGCAGCTCCCAAACCTATTTCTACTGCCCTTGCAGTCCCCTGTCCCTCCAGATATCCCTGTTAGCCCATAGACTCAAAAAAAGGTAAAGGTAAAGGTAGTCACTTGACATGAATGTTTAGTCATAACCAACTGTAGGGGGCGGTGTTCATCTCTGTTTCTAAGCTGAAGAGCCAGCATTGTCCGAGGACTTCTCTGGTGGTCATGTGGCCAGCACAGAACGCTGTTACCTTCCGACTGAGAAATGGTACCTATTTATCTACTTGTATTTGCACACTTTCAAACTGCTAGGTTGGCAGAAGCTAGGACTAATGACAGCAGATAACCCCATCATGCAGCACTCAGACTTTGAATTGCCAAGCTAATGATCTTCTGATCATCAGAAAACTGGCATCTTAACCACCAAGCCACTGCAAAACAGGGGTCAAATTCAATAAAAGGCACTTAAAATACCAGAAAAATGCCACCCTTGCCAACACATCCCCTCAAAAAGCCCAAAAATGAAATCAGAAGTGACAAGGCAACTTCTCATTTCATTTTTTGCTGATGAGTGTCTTCTGCTGGGAAGTGGGGCCCCCAGTGACAGGCCCCCAGTGGAGTTGCCCAGCCTTGCCTAAAAAATAGTGAGCTAGACATCCAGATAACTGACCTGGGGTTAGGTACTTTCCCATGTTCACCCTCTTATACATATCCCCTACTTTTCCAAAGGAGGATTTAAGAGCCTATGTGATGCAAAATATGCATGCATATTTTGGTATTGTTTCATTCATATGCATATGTACGTAAACTTGAATCACTCAAGCTTTGTTTTTTTCCTCTGACAACAGCTGTTCTTTAAACTCCTCAGGTAGCTTATTTTTTAAAATATTACGGCTGATCATATTCAAGCACTGAAGCACTTCTTAAAACTATCTGGTCACTTAACTTTGACTGCAGTTTCTAAACCATTTCTGCCATGTCTATCACCACACTATAGCAGCAGCTGATCTCATCGTGGTGCTGCTAACACAATCTTCCAGATGTGTGAATCTGTTGAGAAGCACAAGCTTCCTCTCTGGAAATTCTGAGCTTATTGTGAGATCCAAGGAAGTGCTTTTTTGAACAGCTAGTAGAGATAACCTACATCAAATGTCCAACATGTCTTACCGTATATGTTTATTCTGCTTTCAGAGCTACTTTTAAAAAAAAGTGGGGGGGGGGGCGGGGAGCTCATTCAAATGCATTTAAATTCACAACATAAGCAATGACAACACCAAAGGAAGCAACTTTTAGTGAATGTATTTAGCTGCCTTTTACAGACCATCTCTCTATGATTCAATGAATAACTGTAAAAAAAAGTTTTCAGCAACAGGATTAGTACAATTTGTGCAATAGCGATATGGCAACATTTTTTGGCAACAGCACATAATTAACCCAAGTGTCTTATTTTAAAGGATAATTATAAAATCTGCCCAAATCCTTCACTTATTCTCACCTGCCTCTACTTCATAATTTCTAGGAAAATTTTTGTGAGTACACCTCCAAAGAATGCAACATTACAAAGACTGCAATAACTCATCATAATCTAACATAATAGTAAACTATTTCTGTGCACAGCACAATCTACCAGGAATATTTTCTGCATAAGCCTCTTAAGTTTTCAAAATTACAATTCATTTTAAGAAAGCATATGCAGAAAAAGCTACTGATAGAGTGACCTCTCATTGGACCACACCCTTCCACTTTAAAATGTGATTGAATCAAACTTACGAAATTTCAATGTGACTTCATTAAGAAAGAAATATGTTTTCCTGTTAAACATCGAATGAACCGAAGTTGAACAATTTCTATAGCTTCATTACATGAATACAAACCACTGCTACACCACAAATAGTTGGTTGGTTTTTTGTTTTGTTTTTTTAAATCTACTTTTGGCAGGCAGGGTGGAATTATTGGATAGGGTAAACCTGGGAATTCTCCCACATTATACAATACCTTGTCTATTTCCCCACTGAAAAGCTGAAATGAAAATCATAGTAATCTGGAAATACAAGTCAACTACTAATGTTCTGAAATTTTGCACTCAGCTCAGGAATACTGCAGTGATGACTCAAGGCAACAACTCCCTGATGAGTCTTTGCTTTCAAATGGCTACGCCTTTAGAGTCCATTCAAAATCTTCACATACAGTAAAAGTTGACAGCATCATGACTTACTTAACATGGTTGTGTGCAAACATTAAATATCAAGAAGATCTCAGTGTGTCTTTTCCCTTTTTAAAGAATGGCTAAAGGCCTTTACTTTTCATTAGGAGCACCAAAACTGAAGCCACATAGGAAAGGCAGGTAACTTTGGTTGAACTTCAGTGAAAATTAGCCACTTGGAAAAAATACTGATGGAGAAGAATCTGTAGAGAGAGCATCATTGGAAGCAACACCAGGAGGTAAGTTCAGAGTGACCATATTGCTATCAGCCAAGGTGACAGTGACCAAAGAAAAATTTGGTGCCAATACCTTTTTGCACTGATAGCTGCTTTCAAAATTCATCCCCCTTCAGCATACATGGATTTGGTGGTGTTCAATTCTTAAATCAGGTTTTACACTTTCAAAAAGGCTATTATGTGAATGGAAAAATCTACTGGGTTCGGATTTCTCCTTGATCATCCAGTTCTCTATCCTTAGTAGTAAATGCCTTGTTAATTCCATGGCCTATGTTTGCACAGTTTCTAAAGATCACAATAAGCAACATCTTTCTTTAAAACTCTTCTTGTTCTTGCTGCTTTTCTTGCCATTCTTGTCTTTGTTTTCTGACATCTTTTTGGCTCGAATCTCTCTCATTAAATCAAAAAATACCTGGAAATAGAAAATAAGAATACAGTAAATAACAATATTTGTGACTATCCTATAATAAAAACAGTATATTTTTGAACTGCTGTTTTAATTAGATTCAAAGTCTAAATGTAACAATTAAGAAAAAACACAACGGCCCGATCTAGACGCACCAAAAAAGGCTCGTCTAGGGCCAAAAACGGCGCAACCAGGGTTAGGGAGGGCGCAGCTTCTACACCCTCCCTAACCCTAGCAGGTATGGGTGCTGCCATTATTAAATGGCAATGTCCACATGTGTGCGCCATGATGGCGTCATAGCGTGCGCAGCTTTTAGATGTGCTGCGCACGCCATGATGTCTTTGCGCTGCGGGAGCTCCTTTTTGGCACAGGTCTTTGCCGCGGCTTTTAGACAGCCACAGCAAAGACCCAGGGAGGAATGGGCCGCGGTGGCGGCCCCTTTCTCCCTTCTGCCCTGCCTCTGCAAGCAGGGTGCAGCGGGAGCCCAGGGAGCCTGCTGCACCCTGCTTGGAGGCTGCAGGGAACTGGCAGTTTGCCGCTTCCCCGCAGCCTCGGCCCCATCCCGCAGCTTCCTGGGGCGGTCACGGACTGCCCCTTTTGGTCTAGAATCACCCAACCAGTAGATCTGTGTAAAATATTAGTTCATTCTCAGTGAAGCTCACAGTTTACTACAGCATGCAGAAATAAGGGTTTAGGAATACTCATCTGGAAGACTGTCACAGGACCACAGGAAGCATTAACTTAAGAAACCATCTGTACAAACATTGACATTAAATTAGTTTAATTAACTTGAATTTACAGCACTCCCATCGCACTAAATTTCTTAGAAATAGAGTTCAGCGATATAGCTATGTTAGTCTGGAATATTGGTATGCAAAAGAATCTTGTAGCACCTTTGAGACTAACTATGCAAAAGAAGTTGTAGCACAAGCTTTCATAGACAGTATCTGAGGAATTATCCCTGTCTATGAAAGTTTATGCTACAACATCTTTCAAGCAGCAGTCTCAAAGGTGCTACAAGACCTCTTCTCTTAGAACTAAGTTTGCTTACAAGATTCTCAAAGCTGAGAGTGTGTAAAGGTGACTCAAATAATAGAGATTAATATTTAGTCAAAAAATCTGTTTTCTATAATGGGAAGAGGTGAACCAGAGATTATACTTAAAGCCTACCTATTATACATTTATGGAAGTTTTGGCCATTGTTAACCAGTCATTAGGCACAAAGGAGAAATCCCTATTTCAAAGTTTTTTGGCAGCAAATTATTTTTTCTTACACAGCTGCAAGAAGACAAGTATCCCCACAATTAAACTCATAGGAAGTCTTTATACTTCATTAGTATACTGTACATTACTTACTCTAGGCTCATAGTAAAGCTAGCTGAACCATGCCACATTTTGCAATTGGCAATTCACGGAATAACATTAAGAGGAAGAATGACAGCAAAGAAAACACCAGCCTCTTACTAGGTTTCCCTTCAAGTTCTTTGATAGTATCATAGTGCTGGAAGGCTATTATGGTGGCTATCCTGAAATCCTCCATAGGGATTGGCAGGGCTAGATACCTGCTTGCTAACTCCAACCTGGCAACTTAGTATGGAATGCTTCTGAAAACAACTGCTACTGTACCTTATCTACATTGGCCCGGGTTTTTGCCGATGTCTCTACATACTGCACACCCCATTCCTCTGCTTTACTTCTAGCTGCTTCTACAGGCACTTGTCGACGGTCTTCTAAGTCAGATTTATTTCCCACCACAAGCAAGGGTATTTTATCCTCTTCGGCTTTTACACGCAGGATCTGTTCCCTGATAAGCATATTAAAAACATGATGAGTTAGATGGTCACAATAATAATGTCATATATAACACAAAATACACACACATAATAAATCATGTATTTGTAACCATGGTTTGCCAAGGCATTATGGCAGTATTTAAAGCACAACACAAAGAGTCTTAAAAAGGAGGCTAACGCAAACACTGGCCCAGTTGTTTGTTGTTGTTGTGGTACAGCTTGACCTAATGAATAAAAAGGTTGAAAAGTGGAAAGAGATGTTGGTTTTGCCTTCCGATTATTCCAGTAATCCATATTTTAAAAATCCCCCCCTCAAAATATAACATTTTCAAGTTAAAAGATGAACTAAAAGTACAAATTCAACTTAGATAATGAGGAAATCAAAACTGTAAAGATTTCCCATACCTTAGATCAAACAGTGATCAGAATGGAGACTGCAGTCAAGAAATCAGAAGAAAACTAGGAATGGAAGGGCAATTATGAAAGAACTAGAAAAAACCCTGAAGTGTAAAGAAATACAGTTGAAGACCAAGCCACGTATTCCCCATCACCATGTACAGATGTGACAGCTCAACAGTGAAGGAAATAGATAGGAAGAAAATTAATTCATTTGAGATGAGGTGCTGGAGAAAAGTGCTGAGGCTGGCAAAAAAGTGAACACCTGGGTCCTAGAACAAATGAAGCCTGAACAATCCCTAGAAGCCAAGATGACTAAATTGAGGCTGTCATATTTTGGCCACATCATGAAAAGGCATGACTCATTAGAAAAGAGAATAATGTTGGAAAAGGTAGACAGCAATAAAAAGAGAGGTAGACCACATGCCAGGTAGATAGACTCAATCAGGGTGACAACGGGCTTGAGCCTACAGGAGAGGAGTAGAGAGATAGAAGATAGGAGGGCTTGGAGACGTCTCATTAATAGAGTTGCCAAGAGTCAAGGTCAACTCAAAGGCAGTTAACAATAAAAAAATTACAAAAGACAGACTTTCTTCTATGCCAAAAACAAAAACAAAAAAACTCACCCAAAGAAACCCCCAAAATGTTGGATTTTTCTGTGTCAGAATAATTTATTGTGAAAACTTGAATTGACACAGTGTAAACTCAGTTTTTGCTTAAAATGGCTGCTTATTAACAACTGGCTTATTTCCAAAGTTTTGTCTTTCAAAATACAAAGCTGCAAGCAACCTAAACATGATAGCACACTAGCTTCTGAAAAACATGATGAATCAACCTTCAGCTCTTCACTGAAGGCCTTATTAGACTACAAATACAAAACATTTTTTTTAAAAAAACAACAACGCATAAAACCAACAGTAAAATATAACACTATGAAACCATTAAAATACACTCATATGAGTACATTCTTTAAAATATACAAATTAAAAAGTCATGATTTAAAATTTACTGGGTAGGCCTGCCAGAAGAGATGTGTCTTTAATGTTGTTTTAAATGCTGTCAGCATTTTCAGCTGTTGTATCTGTTCCAGCAGGTCATTCCACAGTCTGTGGCGTAGCAAACGAAGAGGTACTCTGAGAAACTGTTGCCAGTATAGTCCTGGCCAGTTGGAACAAATTTCCAGCCTTGACAAAACCTCTTTATGTTTCTATATTATTTGATTTTTTTTTGGTAACACATCCCATTTTTATACACAACACATTAATTCTGATTGCACCAGAAACACAAAACCTGGAGGGATTTGTGTCTGAAGAGATCATTGCTTACCTAAACTCAGCTGTTGCTGTGAAGGATTCAGGCTCAGTTATGGAGAAAACCAGGAGAAAACCCTCTCCACTACGGAAGTAGTTGTCTCGAATAGCTGCATAATCTTCTTGTCCAGCTGTATCTAAAATATCTATCTGGACTTCTTCACCATCAAGAACTACCTTTTTCCTGTAACTGTCAGCCTTGGTAGGTTCATAGTCTTCAACAAACTAAAGGAACATAAGAGAGGTAATTAACTGAGGAGCAGTTCTATTCCTCTTCTGACACCAGATTTGGGCACACTTCTGCTCGTGCACTGCTTAAATACTGTGGCTTCTTTATATTAAGAACAACAGGAATCTAAACTAACTATGCATGGCAAGAAAATTATGGATAACACATCAAATGACCAGCAGTGTGTGCCTGGACCAATGTTGCAAAGTTAGGTTACCTTGCAGTCCACCCCATGTAGCTCCACAATGAAAGCCAGCATACAGCTCATACTGTATGCCTCTTCAGCAAAAATAGAAAATTTTATCAGACTAACATGAGAATTTAATTATAATACGAATTGTGGTGATCAAAAAAGAAAAAAAAACCTCAGCGAACCTGGTTTTGTGAACAAAAAGTAAAGGTATATTGCCAATGTATTATTTAGAAGATGCCAGCCACAGATGCTAGTGAAATGTCAGGAATAAACTCTTCTAAAACACAGCCTCATAGCCAGAAAAAACCCACAAAAAACTATTTAGAAGAACAGTTCCTCTTGCCTTTGGACACTAGACACAGAGTTAAAGATAAACTATCTTTATCAAACCTACTAAAGACTGTAAATCCATATTACACAATTCTTCATTTTACCTAGTTTATTTATGTCAGAATTTGCACTATGTCCAGACAATATCAATTCAGTCACTAAAGAAGAATACTGGGCTGATTTGCTGTAAATACAGTATGCTTCTGGCTGGTGGGATATCACAATACAGTTTATTCCTTTTGAATGTTCATATGTGTTACACACCATTAGGAGAATTCTTTACAAACACTAGTATGTGGTAAGTAACATTCCTAGAAGCTTCTTAATCTTAAAATGCAGATTTCTACAAGAGTAGGATAGTGAATAGGCACTTAAAACACAGAGGATGCTCTGTATGTTGATTACACCTGGCAATAAAACTAGTTTCAACATATATAAAACGATGAAACGTTTCAATTAATGTTACCTGTACTACCAAAAGAGTTGCTCATGCTAACATGCATTCTTGTGGGCCATTATGCCTAGAGAAAATTTTACATAATGAAAATCTGAGTATCAGATGACTGGTAAAAAAAATTATAAAGTTATTGAGGCTTTCTTGATGGCTCAATTCACTGAAAATAATTACAGTCTCTTAGCTTTAATGAAAATGAAAATGTATGAAAATACTTTTCTGAAAGTCCGATGTAGTCCAGCTGGGCATTTAACAAGACAAATACCCACCCATGTAGGAGTAAGACAGGACTGTATTTTAGCCCCCACTCTGTTTAACTTAGCTTTAATTTGTCGTTGCTGCTACAGACAAATCATTAGCTCATCCATATAGATGGGATGATCAAGATATTGTATTATTACAAAAAGAGGCAAAATGTGTGGATGTGTTTGGACAGTATTATTTACTTTCTGTTTTATGATCTGCATATATGTCGGGTTGACCCTTAGGAAAAATTATTGCATAATAAGAATTGTCATCATGCAACATCTCATTAAAAATAGGTAACCTTTTTAGGTACAGTAATTTCTGCAGTGCAAGTTCTGTACTTTTACTGGAATGCTTTAAAATTACATCATTTTCATGGTGGCAGAAGTCACCAGCCTATCAATTAAAAATCAGAGTTACTGGAATCCAGATCCTTTTGAACTGGCCACTTCACACTGTGTACATATTTCTATGTATGTATTGTTTCCATAGGTGATGGAGATAGTGACCCCTTTTTTGCTTTTTGATGGTTCAGTGCAGACACACTTTGTTTCATGCACATAATTATTAAAAAACCTTGCTTTGTGTACAACATTATTAAAAAATATTGTATACAATTACCTTTAGGCTATGTGCTTAAGGTATATAAATAAATTTTATGTTTAGACTTGGGTCCCACCTCCAAGACATTTAATTATGCATGCATACACAAACACAGGTATCCCATAATCCAAAAAAATCTGAAATCAAAAACCTTTTAGATAAGGGATACTCAACCTATACTGTGTATTACAATGTTCAGTCAGACACACTATACTTGTTTAACATAGTAGATCCCTATCACCTTATGAATAAAAATACTGCATGCAACAATTTAACATTTAATTATTTATTGCATTACTATTGCTGGCACTTGCTTGGTGAACATATATTGGGCTGAATCCAATCCTCAAGGCCTCCTCCCTCTATCCATAAGAAATCGTTACAGCAATGTCAAAACCACCTTTGTAGACAAGCCATCTTTTATTGAGTTCAGATGCCAATCCAATGGAAATGTTGATGCTGTACTAACCCAGCATTACAGAAGTACAGGTTGCTTACCTGTAACTGTGTTTCTTCGAGTGGTCATCTGTGCCCTCACACAATAGGGTTTGCGCCTGCTGAAAAGCGGAATGCTGAAAAGCTGAGCAGATTGGCGGGAGCCCCGCCCCTCCCATTCCCTGAGCATGCCCAATCCCGCCAATCTAGCTCCTCCTTCAGTTCAAGTCCGCCGCAAAAAGGCAGGGACCTGACTGAGGGGAGGTAGGGCGGGATTTGTGTGAGGGCACAGATGACCACTCGAAGAAACACAGTTACAGGTAAGCAACCTGTACTTCTTCTTCGTGGTCTCTGTGCCTCACACAATAGGGTGACTGTAAAGCTTACCTATGGAGGTGGGAAGGTCACTGCAAGATCGATGAAAGAACAGCACGACCAAAACTGGCATCTCTCCGGGACCTGCAGTCCAGCCGGTAATGCTTCACAAACGTGGATGGTTGAGACCACGTGGCCGCCTTGCAAACCTCTGGCAGGGGAACACCTCTGAGGAAGGCAGCAGATGAAGCCGTAGCCCTGGTGGAATGGGCACGAACACCAACCGGGAGAGGGCGTTTAGCCAGTTCATAAGCCAAAGAAATGGTTTGAGCAATCCACTTTGCAAACCGTTGTGATGAAACTGGGTTGCCTTTCCTGGCACCACCATAACAAATAAACAATTTATTGGATAATCTGAACTCTTGAGAACGCTGAACATAAAAAGCCAAAGCACGGCGAACATCCAGGGTGTGCATAGTCTTTTCCAGAGGCGAAGACGGATCTGGGTAAAAATTAGGAAGCACAATCTCCTGGGAGAGGTGAAACTGAGAAACCACTTTAGGGAGGAAGGAAATGTCCGGTCACATGGGTGACGTGAAGAGGCGAGCTGATCGTGAGCCGGGTGGCTGGCTGGCTACAATAGCCGACAAGTAGACCTTGAGGGAAGAGAAGGCCAGGCCTTGATCCCTGAGGTGCAGCAGAAAATGCAAAACAGTACTAAGGCTCACAGGTGAGGAAGGTTCAGACCTAGCCTCCGCGAAGGCACAGAAACGCTTCCACTTATATGCATAGGATCTCTTGGTGGAGTCCTTTCTCGAGGCAGACAGGACCCTGAGCAAGTCAGGAGACTCTATGGCTGAATCCGCCACGCTGTCATCCGTAGATTGACCAAGTCCGGATGTAGGACCGCTCCATTGGAGTGGGACAACAGGTCTGGCCACTTCGGCAGGTGGAAGTATTGGCCCCTGGCTAAATGAAGAAGAGGAGTGAACCAGGGTTGTCTCGGCCAGAACGGAGTCAACAGTATGGCGTTGGACCGGTCCCTGGCCATCTTGGCCACCGTCCTGGAGATCAGAGGAAAGGGGGGAAATGCATACAGGAGATCTCGACTCCAACCGCAAAGGAAGGCGTCCCCCATGGATCCTCGTCCTTTGCCAGCTCTGGTGTAGAATGCCTGGCATTGGGCGTTCTCTGGAGTGGCAAACAGGTCCACTGAGGGAGTTCCCCAACGAGACGTCAGGAGATTGAAGGCTGGGCTCGACAGAGTCCATTCGTGCTGCAGCACCTTGTCCCTGCTGAGGGAGTCTGCCAGCACATTGTCCTTTCCTGCCAGGTGAATGGCCACTGGATGAATGGATTGGTGGTGGCACCACGTCCACAGCTGCTGGGAGAGATGCAAGAGGACTGGAGAGTGAGTTCCTCCTTGCTTGTTGATGTACCAGACAGTGGTTGTGTTGTCTGATACTACCTGCACAACTCTGTGGAGGAGATGATTTTCGAATGCCCTGAAGGCTTTGATGACTGCCAATAGTTCCAAGGCATTTATGTGCAGTTCTGCCTCCTGAGCAGACCACTGTCCCTGCACACACAAGCCGTTGAGATGTGCGCCCCATCCTGACATGGACGCGTCTGTAGTGACCATCCTGGACGGTTCTGGCGTTTGGAAGGGCATCCCCTTGAGGATGTTGGAGGGAGACATCCACCACCTGAGAGAGTCTCTGACATGAGGTGGCAACAAGAATCTCTTGGACGGATTGTCTCTCAAGTGATCGAAGGCAGCCAGGAACCAAGCTTGGAGAGGCCTGAGCCTGAGACGAGCCAGGTAGGTCACCGCTGTAGTTGAGGCCAGGTGGCCTAGCAGTCTCTGAATGTCCTTTGCCGACGGACGGTGAGAGTGAAGGACAGACCGCAGCTGTTCCCAGAGGGCCTCCGCCCGTCTGGTGGGAAGGTACGCTCGACCCATCACAGAGTCCAGGGACGTGCCTATATAGTCTATCACCCTCACAGGGTGGAGAATGGATTTTGGCAGGTTGACTTTGAGTCCCAAGTCTGCTAGCAGATCCAGAGTGTACTGGACGTCTTTGTACAGTTGTATCTTGGAGGACGACACCAGAAGCCAGTCGTCGATGGTAAGGGAAAATCTTTATTCCTTGAAGACGAAGGTGAGAGATGACCACCGCACTTTGTGAACACTCGAGGAGCGGTGGAGAGGCCGAAAGGAAGAACGGTATATTGATAGAGATCTCCATCTATGGCGAAACGGAGATACTTCCAATGTTGAGGCCTGATGCTGATGTGGAAGTAAGCATCCTTTAGGTCTATGGATGCAAACCAGTCCCCTTGGTGCAGGAACGGCAAGATGGATTGGAGAGTCACCATCTTGAACTTGCGAACCGTGATGTATGAGTTGACGCCTCTCAGGTCCAAGATGGGGCGGAGACCTCCTCCTCTCTTCGGAACTGTGAAGTACCTGGAGTAGAAGCCTTGGTGTTTGTAGCACGGTGGAACACGTTGTATGGCTCCTTTGTCGAGAAGGGAGGAAATCTCCTCCAGAAGAGGAGGAGAGGAGGGAGTGGAACAGAAAACGCCATTTGGTGGAATACTTGAGAACTCTATGGCGTATCCCAGGCGGATGATGGTAAGCACCCAGGAGTCCGTGGTGATCTTGGACCAGTTCTCGTAGAAATGGCGAAGTCTGGGGACTGAGGAAAGGGAGACTGGCAAACAAAAATGGTGTGTCGCCTCCAAGAGCCCGTTAAAAGTGCGACTTGGAGGAAGGCTTTCTAGAAGGCTGTTGCTGCTGACGTTGCTGGCCTTGCCTTTGCTGTTGCTGCTGTTGCTGCTGTTGAGGCTGCCTGTAAGGCCTCCTATTGTAAGGCTGGGTCCTATAAGTGGAGGACGGGGCCGAACGAGAGCGGGTGAAACCAGGGTCGTACGGCCTTTGGCGCCAGACACGACTGGATGAGGGCTTGCTAGGTGTCAGCCCACGTCTCTTCCCGTTCAGACAAGCCTTGGCCATGGTGTCGAGGGATTCGTCAGTCCTAGCGGCGAATAGACCTTCACCATCGAAAGGAAGATCTTCAATTTTGGACTTAGCTTCCTCGGAGAGAGAAGTAGACCTCAACCAGGCGAAACGGCGGAGTGCCACTGCACCGGCCATCACTTTCGCAGAACAGTCCACGACATGTCTAGCTGAGTGCACCTCCTGAGCAATGAGGGAGAGTGCCTCAGCGTAGAATTCCTGAGCTGCCTCTTGTTGTGCCTGAGGCAAGTAAGGAATGAAAGCAGCCACACGGTCCCACAAAAACTTCTGATAGCCGGCCATGCAACCTTGCATATTGGCGACCTTTGCTGCCAGCACTGCAGATGAATAGAAACGTCGACCAAAGATGTCTATCCTTCTGCCATCTTTGTCCACGGGGGCAGAATGGGACTTGCCTGTAGACTTGCAAGTAGATTCCACCACCAGAGAGTTGGGAGCTGGGTGGGTGAACAAGAATGGCGCCGTATCCGACTGCACCCGATACAACGAGTCAAGCTTCTTAGAAGCGGGTGGTGTCGAGGCCGGCTTGGTCCAAGAGGCCACCATAATGTCCGAGAAAGAAGGCAAGAATGGAATGACCGCTGGTTGCTGGGGACGTACCACGAGGCCATCGATGGGGTCCCGAGGGGGCTGGGCCGTCTGCGCCGTCTGGAGGCCTACTGCCCTAGCCATCCTGTCGACAATTCCAGTAAAGAGATGGAGGTCTTCGACAGGCGAGCCCGGTGTTTGGTCCTCAACTTCCTCATTGGGAGAGGAGATGGCAGGCTGTGGGGAGTCCGGACGGTTGTCCGTCTCTCCCGTAGACTCCTCCGTAGACTGGGAGGCTGGCAACTGCGGATCCACATAGGGCTGTGTCGGCGCCGTACGGAAGGTCGACATCGAGGCGTCCGCGTAGCTGATCGGAGCGGAGACTATCGACGTCGAAGTAGTAGCGGTAGCTGAGGCCGAGACGGTCATAATGGCGCTCGATTCCGGAGGTTTCGACACCGTAGCTGTCGAGGCCGGCGGAGGTGATATGGCCCTGTATTCGGTCCGGGACCAAGAGGGAGAGCGAGGTCGAGATCGAGATCGTGAGAAGTCTCCGACATGGAGGTCACGGACATGGTACCGATCCCGGTACGAAGGAGAGTAGGAGCGGTAGGATGGATGGCGCTCTCTCCAATATGATTCAGCCCGATGTCGCGCCAAAAAGGAGGCCGACGAGTGGGGCGAGTCGAAGTAGTGCTCCTCAAACGGTTCCGGAGACTTCCGGGGTGGAGGAGATGGGAACCGCAGCCTGTAAATATGCTCCGAAGAGGCTAGGATTTCCTTCGGTGGAACAGAGGTCGGAGCCGAAATAGGCGAAACAGTAGAGACCGAGGTTGAGACCGTCCCCGTAGGGGCGAGGACCTGGGTAGATGCAGGCTGAAATGCGGGTTCCAGAGTCTCCGGCGCCGAGTCTAGTACAGTGACCGGGGCCGGGACTGAGAGGTCAATGGCCGAAGGCTGTCTAAGGAAAGACATGGCCAGGTCTGCTTGGGCAGCCGCCGAGGCAACCGAAGTGAGGACCTCCTTATGTTTATGCTTTTTTGCTTTCGACTTCTCCAGCTCGATGGGAGGAGGCCGCTTCTTGTGCTCCCTGTGTTGCCCTTCAGGGCGAGACATAGTAGTCGTGGCCGAGGCCGACGCCGAGGAGGTTTCCGTCGAGGTCGGTCTTTTGATTTTCGGGATCCTCGGGAACTTAGAGATTGGAAGACGTCCTAAGGGGTCCGTGGACGGATCTGAGGAGTGGGAGACTGAGAGGGCCTTCTCCCACAAGTGGGCCTTGAGCCGGTCTGCTCGTTGGCGGAGCGTGGCGGGATTAAAAGCCTTGCAATGCTTGCATTTCTCCAGGATGTGGGAACTGCCTAGGCAGAAAATGCACTTCGAGTGTCCATCCACAACCGGGATTTTACCGCCACAGTCGGAACATTTCTTGAACGGGGCGGCCATAAGAGGCCGGTCCGATCGCGAGGGGCCCGTCCGGGCCAAAACCCTCAAGTTCCGACAAAAAATGGGGCAGCTCAAGGAAAAAAAACGAAAAAAAGAACAAAAATAAGGTAAAATAAAGAAATAAAAGAAAATAGACAGAGTCTAGCTACTCAGCTTTCGTCGCGATGAAGAGCACTCCGAAGGAGATGTTACTCTTGCGGCGGACGAAAGAGAACTGAAGGAGGAGCTAGATTGGCGGGATTGGGCATGCTCAGGGAATGGGAGGGGCGGGGCTCCCGCCAATCTGCTCAGCTTTTCAGCATTCCGAATGGAGCTTCTGCGCAGGCGCAAACCCTATTGTGTGAGGCACAGAGACCACGAAGAAGAAGCTATAGAGTTCTGGGTAAGAGTAACACTTGACATTATCCTTAGCACTTTTAGAAGCCTTCACACACATACAAACATAACAAATTGTCTGAATATTGTGGAAAGATATCTTGTGGAAAGGGACTTTATTGTTTTAATGAACAATTCTGTGCACTGATTTTTTTTTAACTGTTTGAGTGATATTATGACTGAAGAATATAATTCTTTAGCAACAAACAAGAGTGTAGAAGAACAGAATAAAATAGTTTGCTCTTCCAAGAAGTCTTCTGTCAACCTACTGAAACTTAATGCAGTCATACTACTGAAATTTAAGATAAGTACAAGAATTACAAAACATCTTACCTCATCATACATAAACTGAAGTGTAAGTGCTGATTTGCCCACACCACCACTGCCAACCATGATTACTTTGTGGAGGGCCAAGGAACTCTGGTTTTTTGTCTTGCTAGCAGCCATTGTTCTGTCTCACTAGCAGCTATTCTCAGGTTGCACAACAGCAGACTGATGAGCTATGAATCAAGAAACAGAAATTATGCTAAATGACACAAACCAAGTTTTTATTTAAGTTTTTTTTTAAGAACAATGTAGACATTTTTCAGTGTCATCTGAGGCCATAGAACAACAACAATCAATATACACACACACAAACTTGAGAAAAGAAAGAATGACTGCTTTCAATTGCTTTCTAGCTGTACAAAGTCACTTAAACGGCACGGCAAGTGCAATGAGGAAAATTACCAATCCTGTCCACTCAAAGTAGAATCTGAGAAAGTACTTGGAGAACCACCAACACTATCTTTCCACAGTGATGAAACTGCATGCTTCTGTGCAGCAACAGCCTATGGTGATGGCAGCAGTGCTGCTGGTAGAGTCTCCTATATCTGATAAGCTCAAGGGCAAAACAGACCAGCACAATATGCCGGCTTGGGCACCCCCAAGCCAGAGTCACGCTGCCCACCTACCCAGAAGAACAGGCAGTGTTGTGGTGATCTGGCAGCACGGTGTTCATATGCCGCCAGAGCTTAGAAAAGCCATGGCAGTGGTGAAAAGGGCGCCCTTTTCTGGTGCAAAAAGGAGCAGCATTTTGCCACTTCTTTTTGCACCAGAAAAAAGCTGGATTGGGGTCATGGCATGTGGTTGCTGCAGCCCCAATCTGGTGCTCAAAGTGAAGGTGTCAAGCCACCCTTATACAGCCATCTGTTTCAGCCCTTAATGTACTAAACAGCTACTGGGCAGCAGCAGTAGTGTGGAAGAGGATCGCTCAGAGTTTACAGCAGTAGCAGCATAGCTAACACTAGGTGCTACTGCAGAGGAGGTGGCACGGTAAATGCCTTTTGAATGGCTTTTACCATGAAAAACCTATGATAAGACAATCTGAAATGAAACTAGAGACACTGTCGGAAGATGACAGACACTCTCAGGTTGGATGGCACTCAATGAACTGTTGGGGTGGAGCAGAGGATGCCTATAAATAGTGCTGTGGTTAATGATGCAAGTGGACTCAAGTCAAAAGGACATTCAGCTGTTGACGTGCCCAGAGGTGAAAGGAAAGTCTGAAGCTGTACAACACATATTATAGGAACATGAAATGTGAGAATCTTGAATCAAGGGAAGCAATCCATGGAGTGAATAACTAAAGTAAATAGGAATGGGACCTTTTCAGTCGGATAATTACAGTTTTTTACTCAGGAAATGAAAATCTAAGAAGAAATGGAGTGGCATTAACAGTGAAGAAAGATGAAGCAAAAGCAGTCAAAGGTTAATAATAATAATAATAATAATAATAATTTATTTATATCCCACTCCTCTGGGTAAGCAATCAGGGTGGGGTTATAATGCAACGTCTGACCAAATCACATCAATAAGACTTTAGGGAAAACCCACTGATATAATCATAATTCCAAGTTCATGCTCCACCTATAGAAGCAGAAGGGGGGAGGGGAATTAAGGGTCTGTTCTGGAGACCAGGAGGAAATTGATCACACACCAAAATAGGACTTCTTCATAAGCACAGGCAACTGGGATGCAAAAATCAGTAACTCGGCAGAATCAAACATACTCTTTGAAAATTTGGCCTGGGATCAAAAAATGAACTAAGAGACCAATTGCCTCAGTTTGATTATAACACACAAATTCTTTAAGCAACCTAAGAAGTGACTTAACATCACCTGATGGTCGATACAGAAATCAAATAGACTACATAACTGGAAAGAGAAGATGGAGAAGCTCCATTCTTTCTGGAAAAACAAGAGACCGGGAGCAGATTGTGGCACAGATTATAAACTTCTAACATAAATAAAAAAATAAAGCCAAATAACAACACTAATCCAACTAACATGTCAAAATACAAACAGAAGAACATCCCTGTAGAATTTACAGATAATGTTAAAAATAGATTTGCACTATTAAGCCTAACTGACTGGAAACCAGAGGAACATTGGATTGAAGCCAGAGGCATTGTCGGGGAGGAATGCAAAAATACACTATCTTTAGCCAAAAGGAAAGAGAAGCCCTAATAGATGACAGATTACAGTAAACTCTTCAAGCAACTATGGACAGACAAGAAGCAAAAGTGAAAGGGGACAGAAATACAGTCAGAACCCTGTATGTAACTGTTCAGTGACTTGTGCACATGGACAAAGAAAGCTACTACAATAATCAGCACTAATATCAGACTTGCCTGCATTACACAATACAGACCAAGGACAAGCAGATGACTACGGACCCCAAACTTTTGTAAGAAGTCAGGAGTAGCTAAATACAGCATTTGAGTTGTTTTTGTACCATGGCTTAAGTATTTGCTTTGCTTCTTTTCAGAGTATTTTTCTTAAACAGTACTTTCCCTGAGACATCTTACTTTTTTAGAACAACAACAACAACAACAACAACACTCCACTGCAGTGTAAAAGACACTAAGTGGGTAACCATGATTACATAAATGAATCAGAAGAATACTACAGCATTTCAGCACAGCCTTAAATCTGAGTCATAAGAGGAAAAAAGATTAGGACTGGAGGAACCAATTTTAAAATGCTCAAAATGGTTTCAAGAGCAGAAATTTCTTAATTTACCCAGCACTTTCTCAAATTCTACTTTAAGTTGTGCAAACAGGGTTGGTCCTTTCCCTCATTGCACTTGCAATGCAGCTGCTGTTTCAGTGACTTTATTTAGCTAGAAAGCAATTGAAAGCAGCCATTCTTTCAGAACAGAAACCGAGGTCTTTGATTCGACAAAGATAGAAACAGAAGTTCTTTGTGAAATCCTTCTAAACCCCAACTTTCAAAACTGATTTCAACTAAAGATAAATTACAAGTTGTAATAGTAGCATGCTGGATTCTATATCCTCAGAATGTGTGTGGGGCGATGGGATTTGATCACAGTGTTTCAACTGCTGTTCCAAAAATTCATAATTTTGTAAATCACTAAAGGCTGTTTAAAGACAGTGTTAAGATGACAAATACTTCTGATAGCCACATGCTCCTAGGAGATCAGCACAAAAAGGAGACACACCCTGTCTGCTCGTTTTTATATATCAGAGAACTTTAAACATAGTACAGCTCTCTCAATTTACGTTTGTTCCTACTCACCTACTGTATCGGAAAATGTGAAGGGATGGAGGCATTAGGCTTACTTCACACTGGACACTGCTGAATGCCAGCATGAAATGAGATAATCCAAACTTTCTGGGGAGGTATAGAGATGAGCTGACCACAAAATAGCTAGCTGTCCTGTTTAGCAATCTCTGTGAGTGAAATTTTAAAATAATCTTGATAAGATACTGAGTGACATGCTATTTCATTGCTCAATTATGGTGGTGAATTAGAAACCTACAGATAACAGGTACTGCCACATTTTCATCACCAGATCATTCATTTCTCATATATGCCTTGTTAGACAATATGTGTGCATAAATATGTGTGAATTTAAAAACTGTGTTCCATTACAACATCAATACAGTAGTCAATTGTGATTTGCTACCTAACAGTTCCACGTAGAGCCCTGTATTTAGCAGTACTATACTTGCCAAATGAAAGTGGAAATTCAGAGGTGGCTGAACATTTTTTTAATCAGTCAAGAGTACATTTATGAAAATGAATCATTCAGAGGCAGGCTGTAAAACTAGGGTCACGTTGTTAAGTACCAAACTATTAATTTTAAGTCATGGAATTGTTACTTATGATTTGTTACTTACATTTTCTGAGAGCCACTTCAGCTCTCAAGTATTCACCTTTTGCTGCTCTGTGTGCCTAAATGAGACGGCTATTTTTGCTTCACTCCCCACATCACTTAGCCACGAACAATAGGTCAGAACAATCAAAAAGCTGAAAGGGTAATATTTTATGTACCAGAGGCATACATAAAAATGGGACAAAGTTAGACAATTATGTCTATTCTTATCTTGCGGCATTTAGATGGAAGAGTACTGCAACTCAGACCTGAAGCCTTTTATAAACTGAGAAATTCAACTAAAGTCAATGTAAAATAGCCTTCCTAATTTGGTCCAAGTCCTATTTTTGAAGTGTTACATGCTCTGAGCAGCAATGTATATACATCCCCACTGCTCGAAAGGTGATTTTACTTTAAATGTAAATTGCTTCCTTAAGCTAGTTGATCAAAAATGCTGAGCAACAACCAAGGATACCTGCAAACTCCCACATTGAAAATCCCACACACAAAATGCTGTTGCCATGGCTACATGAGATCATTCTGCCTTATCTGTTGGGACCATATCATTATTTACTGAAGAAACATCCTAGCTTTTTTGTGTGGGCATGAACAGTCAAGTCTGCTCAGTGACCAAACCTAAAAGTTAGGGAAATAGCTGCTCAGTGCTTATTAGGGATACCTGCTAAGTGTTTGCAGGTGATGTAATCAGAACTCATATGTTAAAAGAGGAAAAACTAGTTTATATGAAATCATCACCAACAGTACCACCCAGCTCTGGTACTGAAGCAACCAGTCAATCGTACAGGATTGCAGTTCACCAACCCAAGCCCAAATGTTTAGCCAGGCAACAGTCTATGTTGGTGCAACCATTTTCCCAGCTAGTTTTTTCTTCTCAGCACTGACTGGCTGGTAATTGGGATCAGGCAAGAACAATTTCTAAAGCTGAAACATCTCAGTGCATATGAATTCCCATACACCAAGTCAACTCTGAAAAAAAGGCTGTGACATGTATGTGATTACTGTATATACTCATGTATAAGTCTAGAAATTTTAAGCAAAAAACAAAAACAAAAACAAAAAACCTTGAGTTGATTTGTCCATGGATCAATGTAAGTACTGTACTTTTAACTTTTTTTTTTTAAGGGAACCATTCCCTGGTAACAGGCAAGTGTCCTGGAAGCACTGACCCCCCCCCTTTTTTTTTTATTCTCTCACCCATCCATCCTTTAGTATGAGAACAAGTTCCTTGGCATTGTTTTCCTTTGCTTCATGCTTTTTCAAGGTTTCCAAAACTTTGGTTTTCCAAGTGGACTTCAACTACCAGAAGCATTGTTCCAGAAGCCCTAGTCAGCTTGCTGAATTGAAGTCCAAAACATCTGGAGGATCAAAATTTGAGAAACACTGCTTAAATCCTTTGTTACATGCCCCAAAGTTTTGCCCTCAACTTATCCATGGGTCACATCAAAAGCCATAATTTTGGCCCCAAAACCTGCCCTCGATTTATACATGACCAAAACCTGCCCTCGACTTTTATTGTGGAATATATACCGTAATTAAAATAACCACTAAAAAGATGCTGCAAACAACAATAAAAATCTAGCAGTTTGAGAATTTGGACCAACCCTCCCAATCTGGTGACTTTTAGATGTGCTGCAATTTCCATCATTCCCAAATAGGGATGGCCATTACTGACTTCTGATTATGAGAGTATCCAACTACTGTACAGTATTGATTCAGTTTTCGTCGATTATTATCAATATTAGGGTGTGCAAGGTTTTTATTCTCTAAATCCATCCTTTCTAGGGCTGCATCTTTACTGCAGAAATAACCCAGTTTGACACTACTTTAACTGCCGTTGCTCAAAACTGTGGAATCATGGGAAATGTAGTTTATTGGGGAACCAGAACTGTGCCAAGGAAGGCTAAATGTTTCACAAAACTACAAATCCTAGAATTCCACAGCACTGAGCCATGGCAGTTAAAGTGGTGTCAAAGTGGATTTAAGATTGGATTATTTCTGCAGTGTGGATACATCCTAGGTCTCCTATATAGACTCCACCCCAATCAGAATCTTATTTAGAAAAAAAGTAAGAGAAATAATTCTGACAAAGATGTTGCCAAAAGATGGGGGGGGGGTTGCTTCTTAATGAAGATTGTGTAGTACTACTTTCTTACTACTTTGACCAAGGGACATGCTAATTTTCATCAGATGATGAAAAAGGAGATATTTGACCATCAAAACTGGTTTTCTTATTAGGTAAGCCATTAGTCATCTGTAAGGATAGGAACTGGGATTATGACATGTTGTATTTAGGACAATACTGGCAGGCTTCAATTGTGTATTGTTTTTATTAACAATTTTATTAACTATGTCTAATTTTGTTTACTTTTATTTGCAATACTTTTTGCAATCTGTAGTTTCATGAGGTATTCAAAATTCTCATCTGGAGAGGTCCTCTGGTGTATCACCAAACTATATATCCCAAGGTTCCACAGGATGTTGCCACGGCAGTTAAAGTGTGAAAGAGTCCCAACACTGACAATAATTTCACATAGGCTTTGTGATCCTTAAACCTATGTGAAGAAGCAAGATGCCATATAGAAAGCCACTATGCTTACAGAAAACACAAATAAATGCCAGCACAAAAAAATTTTTTACCCAAGAGCAGAGATTTATCATCTGAGGATATTGAAGGGAAATTGCACTGAATTTTTTTTAGGGGGATGGAATGGAAGTTTATGTGATATTTATTTTCTTATTAAATCTCTGCTCATTTTTTCTACCTTAAGAATGTTTTAAAAAACAAAGAAACTTGACTTATGTCTGAGGGATCTTCCATCTTTAGCAAACCCTCATCAGAGAAACTGGACTAGTATGTTACAGAATGCATTCGCAAAAGTTATTCACGCCACTTTCACCAATTTCCTCTTCCTACCTCCACCAACTCACATCTCAGACCCTTATCAGGAGTTTCCCAATTCTCCCTTCAAGGCAGCACAGGAATCTACACTGGAATGTGAGAAAGGAAACCATGCTGTGCAAGTGAAGTCAGGACTCCTTGCTATTTTGTCTCCAAATTAAAAACAACAGAAAAGGTCTTTAGCTATGGTCCATACATCTCTCTGAAAGCCCACCTGATGGCTGAATCAAGGCATCGAACAAGTCGCTTGCCAGAGAAGGATGAAATCTCTTCTTCCTAGCATTCAACTATGACAACTACTACTTAGCCTAACTGAAGCTCTACTGTATAACACAGTTGCTGTTTATGAAATTTAGCATTAAGGAAACAAGTCTATGTGATCCTCAATCTTGCGTATTCTCCCTGCCCCGCTCCAGCAGAATAACCACATAGTGGAAACTGGTAAATTGTCTCGTTCAATTAACCACAGTTAATTTTAATCACCAAATGTGATTAAAAATTAACTATGATTCATTAGGAAAACAATCCCAGCTCATAAGCCATGGCCTGAAGCTGGCTTAATTCTCTAGACCACAGTCAAGACTAATCACAGCTTGTTTGAGTTCAGAAACTAAGAACCCCATTTACTTGAACATGGAACGCAAACTTTCTCACCTCCTCAAATTAATAGTGTTGTACAAACCAGGGTGAACATGAGCATTGAAGCTCATGAGTGTGTGTTTGAATAAGGCTACTGAGTTAATGGTTACTTTTCTATTTAAATAAAAACTCATGGGTGCCTTACTAAGAGACCAGTAAGTCTGTCAGTTTCAAGGAAATACAGTCCTGGAACCAAACCCCAAAAGATAACAAGGGCCCACTGTATAGTTTGCACCAAGATCATCGACCGAGTCCATATGAATTATCTGACTTCTCAACTGTTTGCTATTATGATCCATGATGTCTACAATATATGCAGTTTAATATTATGACTCTTTCACCAGTTTCTTAATACAGGTATTCTCATTAATTCTGTTGGCATTTTAAGGGAGACTCCAACGAAAACAGAGATATTGAAAGGCGATGTTCTGGGAAATGAATGGGGCTATTTTTATATGTTTTCACATATTTAGGGAGCTTTCCATGAAGTTTTCAGAGGAAGATCAATGGTAAATCCCACTAAACCTTTACTTTGGAGGCAGTTTGGAAGGTTAGAGGGGACTGTCGGGGGGCTTCAGTGGCTGTAAAACTGGAAACCGGGGGGGGGGGGGATGAGGCATGCAACTGAATGGCTGCACTTTCCCCACTCCTACTCTTGGCTATATTGGGAGATGAGAAGCAGAAGTCTCTCTCTTTTTCAAAGCAACCAGTTCTGCAGTGCAAAAGGTATCTGGCTTTTTTTTAGCCAAAGGGTTTGGATTATACAGTACAAGGTTTATACAGTCTAGAAGCATACAAGCATCATCCAACCCCTCTGGGCACAAAGGCCACATACCTTTTATATTATAAAGACTGTACTTAGTAACAAGCCAATGTTTTGTTACAGATTTTACACATGCTTCTTTAGGAAACACACATTTGGCAATTTAACAATAAATAGACATTTTGTAAAACCATAGCCATTTCAAGGCAGAATAAAATGCTCACAAATATTATGCTAAACAACTGCCATCATACCTTGCAAAAATAGCTATAGCATTCAAGGTTTTGTACCTGTACCACACAATTCTCTGTGACACACACACCAGATAGAGGCAAGTGTGACATTTAGAAAACATGTTCATTAGCAATAAATTCAAGACTTACTCCACAAACTGACAGTGCAAATTATTCTCCTACTACTTTTGTACAGATAGGAGGTGTAATAAAGATAGGAAAGTGGTGGTGGTAAGGCTTGCTCCACTTCTTTATCATTACGCATTGATCAGCTAAAGTGAAGCAACAAAAAATAAGCTCAATTAAACCTCCTGTGGAGATTTATAAAGCTGTCACTCTTGGATGCACTAGACATAAAGGCCTGGTAAGCAAGCAGTAAACGAAATCTCATTTTATATAACTGCTAGGAGAGGCTTCTGGCCATACCTTCCTCAAGGTAAACCTGTGCTTCTCTGTGTGCCTTTTGATTGGGTAAGACCTTAAAATTTGAATTTGTGAGCCATTTCATTGGTTCATTGGGGAGGAGGAAAGAGAAATCTCATTTTATATAACTGCTAGGAGAGGCTTCTGGCCATACCTTCCTCAAGGTAAACCTGTGCTTCTCTGTGTGCCTTTTGATTGGGTAAGACCTTAAAATTTGAATTTGTGAGCCATTTCATTGGTTCATTGGGGAGGAGGAAAGAGAAATCTCATTTTATATAACTGCTAGGAGAGGCTTCTGGCCATACCTTCCTCAAGGTAAACCTGTGCTTCTCTGTGTGCCTTTTGATTGGGTAAGACCTTAAAATTTGAATTTGTGAGCCATTTCATTGGTTCATTGGGGAGGAGGAAAGAGAAATCTCATTTTAGGAGAGGCGCGCGCCTAACGGCGCGCGAATTTTTTCTTTTCATACTCATTTTTATATTTGATAGCCAAGGCAGAAGTAGAGAGGAGAAGGTAGCCTGAACACAGTGAGGACAAACTCATTCAATATTTATACTTTTCTTCCCACTATTCCCTTAAGGGGCTGTGGGGATTCAGAGGAAGTGAATCAGGGACTTGCCTCTAGAAGGAGCTAGCAGCCAGGAACTTTCTAGATACCTATAGGCCCAGTTGATTGAGCTCACTAACAGAGCTTGGGGACAAAGGCCAGCCACACAGGGATTTTTTACACTGGTGTTTTACAGGAGAAGCCCACAGTCTTGTTTCATTGCCTCCTTAAGACTTCTCACTATGGACACTGAGGGACCTGCAGCAGTCACCTGCAACACCTGTGGGATGTTTGTCTTCTTGCCTATAGATGTGGGGAACTTCACCTGCACCAAGTGCAAGTTGGTAGCCCTCTTAGAAGGAAGAGTTCAGCAGTTGGAGGCCCAGGTGTCAACACTTCAGCATCACAGAGAGCAGGAGGTTCTCTTGAACAGAAAGGACCAGATGGTCCTGGACAGGAAACACACAGAGAAAGTTGCTGAGGAAGAAGAGGTCACTTCACACACAAAAGAAGGAGATGGTTGGAGGAAAGTTACACGCAGAAGTAGGGAAACCACGGTTCGTTCTGTGAGCTTGCAGCTACAGAATCACTTTGAATCTCTCTCTGTTATCAGAGATGATGAGGAAAAGCAGCAGGGACAGACATCAGGGACAGAGCAGGGGAGACTGAGAGTACCACGAAAGGGAACAGCCGCTGCTAAGCCTCGGAGGAGGCGTGTGGTGGTTGTGGGGGACTCCTTGCTGAGGGGTACAGAAGCAGTGGTTTGTGGGCCTGACAAGATGTCCCGGGAGGTGTGTTGTCTCCCTGGGGCAAAGATCCATCATGTAACTGAGAGGCTGACAAGACTTGTCAAGCCTACTGATCAACACCCCTTTCTTCTGGTTCATGTGGGAACCAATGATACTGCAAGGCACAGCCTTCAGAATATCATAAGGGATTATGAGGCTCTAGGAAGGAAGCTGAAAGAGATGGATGCACAGGTTGTCATATCATCTCTTCTCCCAGTAGAAAGGCATGGTCCAGGAAGGGAGAAGAAAATAGCAGAGGTGAATAACTGGCTCTGTAGATGGTGCCGCCAAGAACAGTTTGGATTCTTGGATCATGGGCTGCGGTTCCATGAGGAGGGACTTCTGGCAAGGGATGGGCTGCATCTCACACCAGTTGGCAAAAACATTTTTGCCAAAAGTCTCAAAAATCTGATCAGGAGGGCTTTAAACTGAGTTATATGGGGGAGGGAGACATTATTTTGGAAGGCAAAAGGGCTGGAGAAAATAATCAAACTGACATAGAAGGAACAAGGCAAACAGTGCAAGGACCCAACAGTGGGAAGCAAAAAAATTTGCACAGGCAGCAAGTAAAGGGAACACATGTTCTTAGATGTCTCTACACTAATGCACAGAGTATGGGAAATAAACAGGATGAACTCGAACTCCTAGCACAACAGAGCAAATATGATATAATAGGCATCACTGAAACCTGGTGGGATGAGTCTCATGACTGGAATGTAGAAATAGAGGGATATAACCTTTTTAAGAGAAACAGGCCAAACAGGAAAGGAGGAGGAATAGCATTATATGTCAGGGATATTTACACCAGTGAAGAGATCCAGGAAGTCAATACTGGAAGCCAGGTGGAGAGCATCTGGATAAACATTAAAGGAGAGGGAAATAACAGGGATGTTACTGTGGGAGTCTACTACAGACCCCCGACTCAGGCAGAGGAATTGGATGATGCCTTTCTAGAACAGATGAGCACACACTCAGAAAGGAGAGATGTAGTAGTGATGGGGGACTTCAACTATCCGGATATTTGCTGGAAGTCAAACTCAGCCAAATCCTCAAGGTCTAGCAAATTCCTCACTTGCCTGGAAGACAATTTCATTGTCCAAAAGGTGGAAGAGACAACAAGGGGATCAACTATTTTAGATCTGATCTTAACCAACAGGGATGACCTAGTCAATGGGGTGCAAGTGGTTGGATCCTTAGGGGGAAGCGACCATGTTCTCCTGGAGTTTGTTATACAGCGGAAAGGGGAAGCCAGGCATAGTCAGACACGCATTCTAGACTTTAGGAGAGCTGATTTCAATAAACTTAGAGAAATACTGGGGGAGATCCCATGGTCAAGAAAACTAAAAGAGAAGGGAGTTCAAGACGGATGGGAGTTTCTCAAAAAGGAGATACTGAAGGCGCAATTTCAAACAGTTCCAATGAGGAAGAAAAATGGGAGGTGTCTCAAGAAGCCAGGATGGATGACTAAGGAACTTTCAACTGAGATAAGCCTTAAACAGAACATGTATAAGAAATGGAAAAATGGGGAAATCACGAAAGAGGAATTCAAACAAATAGCCAGCACATGTAGGGGTAAAGTCAGAAAAGCTAAAGCACAGAATGAACTCAGGCTGGCTAGAGAGGTTAAGAACAACAAAAAGGGCTTTTTTGGGTATGTCCGAAGCAAAAGGAAGAAGAAGGAAACAGTAGGGCCACTGCGTGCAGAAGATGGCAAAATGCTCAAAGATGACAAAGAAAAGGCAGAATTACTCAACACCTTCTTTGCTTCAGTCTTCTCAGAAAAGGCAAAGGGTGGTCAACCTAAGGATAATGGAGCAGAAGACAGAATAGGAGAATCTCAGCACAGAATAAGTAAAGAGATAGTACAGGAATACCTGGTTAACCTAAATGAATATAAATCTCCAGGACCAGATGAACTACATCCTAGAGTATTAAAAGAACTGGCGAATGTAATATCGGAACCATTGGCAATAATCTTTGAGAACTCCTGGAGAACAGGAGAAGTCCCAGCAGACTGGAGGAGGGCAAACGTTGTGCCCATCTTCAAAAAGGGGAAAAAAGAGGATCCCAACAATTATCGTCCAGTTAGTCTGACATCAATTCCAGGAAAGATTCTAGAGCAGATCATTAAGCAGAGAGTCTGTGAACATTTAGAGGCCAATGCCATAATCACAAAAAGCCAACATGGGTTTCAGAGAAACAAGTCTTGCCAGACAAATCTGATCTCTTTTTTTGATAAAATTACCAGTTTGGTAGATGAAGGGAATGCTGTGGATATAGTATATCTTGATTTCAGTAAGGCCTTTGACAAGGTTCCCCATGACATTCTTGCAAACAAGCTCGTAAAATGTGGGCTAGACAAGGTAACCATTACATGGATTTGTAACTGGTTGACTGACCGAACTCAAAGGGTGCTCAACAATGGCTCCCTTTCATCCTGGAAAGAAGTGACCAGTGGGGTCCCACAGGGTTCTGTCCTGGGCCCAGTGCTATTCAATATCTTTATTAATGACTTGGATGACAGAATTGGGGGCATACTTATCAAATTTGCAGATGACACCAAATTAGGAGGAGTAGCCAATACTCCAGAAGACAGGATTGAAATTCAGAATGACCTGAATAGACTAGAAAGCTGGGCCAACGCTAACAAAATGAAATTCAATGCGGAGAAATGTAAGGTTCTGCACCTAGGGAGGAAAAATGAAATGCACAGATATAGGATGGGGAACATCTGGCTGAATGAAACTATGTGTGAAAGGGATCTAGGAGTCCAAGTAGACCATAAGTTGAACATGAGTCAGCAGTGTGATGCAGCAGCTAAAAAGGCCAATGCTATTTTAGGTTGCATCAATAGAAGTATAGTGTCTAGATCAAAGGAAGTAATAGTGCCTCTCTATTCTGCTTTGGTGAGGCCCCACCTGGAATACTGTGTCCAGTTCTGGGCACCACAATTCAAAAAGGATGTGGAGAAACTGGAGCGGGTCCAAAGGAGGGCAACTAAGATGGTGAAGGGTCTGGAAACCATGCCCTATGAGGAACGACTTAAAGAGCTGGGGATGTTTAGCCTGGAGAAGAGAAGGTTAAGAGGTGATATGATAGCCCTGTTCAAATATTTGAAGGGATGTCATATTGAGGAGGGAGCAGGCTTGTTTTCTGCTGCTCCAGAGACCAGAACGCGGAGCAATGGATGCAAGCTGCAGGAAAAGAGATTCCACCTCAACATTAGGAGGAACTTCCTGACAGTAAGGGCTGTTCGACGGTGGAACACACTCCCTCGGAGTGTGGTAGAGTCTCCATCCTTGGAGGTCTTTAAGCAGAGGCTGGATAGCCATCTGTTGGGGATGCTTTGACTGGGAGTTCCTGCATGGCAGGGGGTTGGACTGGATGGCCCTTGTGGTCTCTTCCAACTCTATGATTCTATGATTCTATGATTCTATGATTTGATAAATATTCAATAGTTAACAACAGAAGAAGTCACTCACTATGTATGTAAATAGCTGCAGAAGGAGTGTAAGTATTAAGAGTCCAATTAGCAATGACTCAATGTTTGGCTGTTATCACATGTTCAATAGAAACTGTACTGTATTATGCACAAAGCAGTGTTTGAAGTTAGTATGGCAAACCTCATTTTACTGGCAACACTTCAGGTCACACTCCAGCAAGAAACTATATAAAACTATTGTATGGAGCAGTTTCGAGAGGCACTGCAAGACCCTCCCTACTGTAGCCTATCCAAATACTGTAGTATTTTTCTTAACATCTGTTCACTCTTTTTTTGCCACATGATTAACACAAAGTAACTCCACAGCACCAGCTGGTAAGCCACAGCACTTAGCTACCTTGATGATGATGATGTCAAAAACAGTAAAAGCAACACTTTGCTCAGTGTTACCTATACTGAAGAAATGCAGTGTATTTCCATCACATCTATCTATGGCTCCACCGACTTGAGCAAGAGTGTCACACGCAAATTCAAAGGTATAGCCATGTCAATTTAGAAAATCAGTATGCAGAGGAATCTTGCAGCACCTTTGAGACTAACTGAAAGAAGTTAACATGCATCTGAGGAAGTAGGCTGAAGGCTACAAAAGTGCATTCTAACACCTTCTTTCTTTCAGTTGGTCTCAAAGGTGCTACAAGAGCCCTTTGCATACACGAAAACTGTGAGGGTTTGGGGGTGAAGGGCTACATCTCTAACAAGAGCATCCCAGGTTCTCCTTTTCATTACTTGTCCTTATACTTTTTGCCTTGAGCAGAAGCTGTGCAACTGTGAGATTTCTTAGCATCAATTCAAATGTGCAGTTTATACAGTACAGATTAGACTGAATTTTTCTTATCCGCAATTCCAAAATCCAAACTATTTCAAAAACCAAAACCTTTTTCATGGGTGGCTGTGACCCCCTCCGCTTGCTGATGGTTCATTGCATACAAACTTTGTTTCATGCACAAAAATTATTAAAAATGTTATATAAAATTACCTTCAGACTATGTGTATAAAGTGTATATGGGGCATAAATGAATTTTGTGTTTAGACTTGGGTCCCACCTCCAAAAGATCTTATTATGTATATGCAAATATTCCAAAATCTCCATAAATCCAAAATCCAAACACTTCTTGTTCCAAGCATTTTGGATAACAGACACTCAACCTGTAGTATCTTAATCCATATTCCAGGTAATCAGAAATAATCAAATCAGCAATAATAACCAAATACTTCTGGCCAGATATATTCCTGTCTGTATTGAGGCAGACAACTATGATGCAGAAGTCATAAAGATAGGATCCTGAATATTCCTGTCCTGTTTTAAATATATATGTACTAAACTACTGTATGGTATCCACAAGAAAGCCTTTACAACAACCTCCACAGACCAACAATGACTTCTGTTCAAGCCACTTTGTCATTGAACATCCTTCATTATAATATTTTTAAAAAGAAGGATGAACCCTTATTTTGGAGGAAGCAGTTATAGGCAACTTTTATTAAGAAGCTGGGTGACCACATGTCCTCCTTTTCCAGGACAGGTCCTCCATCCCAGCCTTCTGTCCAGGAGGAATTCCAAAATGCCCTCCATTTTGTGCATGACTAAGAAGCGTAAGTTAACACTTATATTAGTGCTTTCGGCTTTTATTTTGTCGTGCCATACGTTTTTCTTGAACGTCCTACCTTTTGCGGTACAGCCTGGTCGTCCTGATTGCAAAGCTTTTAAAAATGTTTTTATCTGTAAGCTTCCTTGGGCCTCCTTCTCTTGGGGGAAAGGCAGCATGAAAATGAAATAAATAAATAAGAATAAAATAAAATGACACTACACAAAGAACAACCTCCTCCAGCCCTTTCCTATTCCTCCTGCATGCCTTCCAAGCTCCAGGACTAATGACAGAAACCACAAGGCGATCCTTGCTCTGCCAGACCAGAAGTCTATATAGTCCCACATCCTGTTTTTGGGCCATCCTGAAACGCAGGACATGAACTGTGTTGTTGTTATTATTGTTGTTAATATTATTATATTATTATTAATTCTGATAACCACCTTGCAAGTTCAGACAGCATAACAACCCGCTTTTTGCAGATAGGGGCTGCAGGAGACTAGAGATGGGGGGGAAAAATGGAAGCCGCTCAAGCTGCATCCACATTGCCGAAATAATCCAGTTTGACACCGCTCTAACTGCCCTGGCTCGGTGCTTTGGAATTCTGGGATTTATAGTTTTGCGAAAGCTCTGGTGCCACAATAAACTATAAATCCCGGGATTCCGCGGCACTTAAAAGTGGTGTCAAAGTGTATTATTTCTGCAGTGTGGATGCCGCCTCACAAAGCCAAAGCAGGTGGCAGGGGTCTGAAGTTGAAAAGTGCCACTTGCCAAAAAGGAGCTTCATGAGTCAACAGGAACAGGACTCTGAAACAGGGACTTTCTTATCAAAATGAAGTCATCAAAACTTCCTTTACTGTCACCTCACACCTGGTTGCTGTTTGTCTCTGTATTAGAGGCCCACGCGACCCATTGACTGCAATTCCTCCACCTCAAATCCTACTGCATTTATATATATTATATATACTGCTTTCCCTCCAAAATTGGGACTCAAAACAGCTTGTGATTTAAAAGCACAATACTGTACTGTTAAAACACACACACAAAAGTGACCGTTAAAACAGAATCAAACTGTTACAATCTTAAAACTGATCACTTGTTAAAAAATAAATAAAATACAATTTAAAAGATAATTCAATTCCCCCTCCCCCCCAAAAATTGGGACTCAAAGCTCCTTACAATTTAAAAGCATAGTACAATTAAAAATATATGAAAGTGACAGTTAAAATACATTAAATTGTTACAATATTAAAACTGATCACTTGTTTAAAAAATAAAATAAAATACAACAACAACAAGAACCCTACCTTTGACCCAAAATTGGGACTGAAAAGCATCTTACAATTTAAAAGCATGGTACAATTAAAAACATCCCAAAGTGAGCGCTAAAACAGAATTAAACTGTTACAATATTAAAATATTTAAAACTGATCACCTGTTAATAAAACACAATTAAAAAGATGATTTCCTGTAAAGCAATAAACCCCACAATCCCACCCATCTTCCAAGGAATGAGTGAATCAATATATGTGGGTTTTGGGTGTTGTTGCACTTTGCTACATGGGTTTCCAAAGGAGGCCACTTCTTGTGGTGTTGTTGTTGTTGTTGTTGTGTGACTTGAAGTCATTTCATGGGCTTTTCCTGGCAACCATCACAAAAACATTCAGCTATGGGAAACTTTCACTCCCAGCCCCATAAAACTGGAAAGAAACAAATGTGAGGACGAGGCCATAGGTAGAAAAAACTATGTCTCTCTTCACTTTCTGAGAAACATCCACCCACCCACCCCCAATAATAATAATGCCCCACAAATACAGAGGTATATAAAATAAAAGATTAAAGAAGGGAGAGAGGCAAGCAAGAAGAGAGCCAGAGAAATCTAGAGTGTGTTGGGACCAGGACCTGGGTTCGAATCCTGGACATGGAAATTCATGGGGGAGTCACACTCTCTCAGCCTCAGGACAAAAAAAATAGACTCTGAAGGAACTTGCCAAGAATAAGATATAGGTGCATGATAGGGTCACCCTTAAGTGGAGATAAACCCCTGATAGGTGAGGAAAGGACTTGAAGGCACAACACACAACTAGTACTAAGCACACACACACACACTGTGTGCATGATGGCTTGGTTGTGTAGTTGTAACACAAAAGCCCCATTTCAGAGGCAGTAGCCTGGTTTTTCACTCATTATCACACATCATGCTGCTCTCACTGGAAAGCCTTTGAGTTGGCATCAATGGCATCCCTCCCTTCCTTCGTATTATTATTATTATTATTATTATTAATTACCTGAGAGGCTGATGTCTATCTAGTCTTTCCTCTGCTTCCAGGGTGCAGCAGCAGCAGCAACAGCTAACAAGCCCAGCGCGCGCGCTCCTTCACGCGCGCACCCGGGGCCCGGCTCGCGCCCCTCTCCTCCTCCTCGAACAGTCACACCCAGGCCGCACGCGCGCACCCTCCTGCTGTCAGTCATCACACGTCACCACCCTTCCCCTCCTGCGCGCGCAGCTTCCTCCTCCTCCTCCTCCTTTCTACTCCTAATCTCCTCTCACCTTCATTTTTTTTTCTTCACACAAACCTTACTAAAGCGACCCTAATTTTATAATCTGGGGTTGAGAGAGTGTGACTGCTAATTTTTATTTAAATTATTATTATTAACTTCTATTTTTATTATTTTTGTTTATATCTATTTTATTATTAACTTCTATTTTTATTATGTTTTTATATCTACTATTTTATTATTTTTCACTATTTTTATTATTTTATTATTCACTGTTAGTTTTATTGTTTTTATTATTATTATTATTCTTTTTATTTATTTATAATTTTCATTTTATTTATTTTTATTGGCCCAGGTGGGAATCGAACCCTTGACCTTTCCTCTACCCTCCAGGGTCCTAGTCCAACGCTCAAACCACTACGCCACGCTGGCTTTACTTCTAAACCAGCCCCCCTTCTTCCTTTTTTTTTTTTTTTTTTAAAAATGACGGTAGTGCGCGAGCAATCCCTTTTAGCCTTTCAATTTGAAGAGAAAGCCACACCCCGCCCCTTTTTTTTTCTTTCTTTCTTTCTGGCTCTTGGCCCCGCCCTTTCCTCGCGCTCGCGCCCACGCGCTGTTAAATCGCGTACTGTCTTCTTTAACCACCAACCCTCCCCCTCCCCGCTAGACTTTAGAACGAGCTCGTGAAGGGAGGGAGGAGCGGAGCAACGGCTTCGGCCGCAGTCACGTGTTAGGTCTTGTCCAATTGGAAGTGGGGATTGTGAAGCCGAGGAGGGCATAGTTGGAATGGGCAAAAGGAAGGGCAATATATATACTGTAGTACCCTGTTCTGACTCAGGGTTATTTAATGTTGATTCTACTTTGTGCTCATTGTGAGCAGACGTGAGAGGAAACAAGTGTGGGCTATGAACCTCCAAGACCTGTATTACATTGTGATATATTTTGCATTGTTGTTGTTGTTGGTAACACCCTTTGAAAACAGGGATTGTGGCTGAGCAAGAGTTGTCACTTCAGTTCCATAATTGTACCACAAATGCACACACATTAGGCTTCATTCTCAAGTCCCCAACCATCTTAACAACAACAAGGCACTGCAGGGATAGTCCAGTTTGAAGCCACTTTAACTGCCCTGGCTCAATGCTATGGAGTTCTGGGCATTTTTAAATTTTTGTGAGGCGTTTAGCCTTCGGTGGCAGAGATATCGGTAGCTTTGGTGCCACAGCAAACTACAATTCCCAGGATTCCACAGCACTGAGCCGTGGCAGTTAAAAGCAGCATCAAACTGGATTATTCCCAGTTAAGGTGGAAGTAATGCGAAACAGAACAGAGCACCTATCCTTACACTAGTTGTGTGGAAGGAAGAGTATCTTCAGGTGTTGTTTCCATGAAAAGGTACACACCTGCTGAAATTTCCTCTTCTAAACTCTTGTTAAAGGTACAAGAGCCCTGTCCTCTTTGGCATCTTCCAACTCTAGACAACAGAAATTGAAGTGAGGTGGAACTTGAAACAGACTAGTACAATAACATCCACAATCCACACTACAGCGACACTTTTTTGAAACAGAATAGTGCATCCATAACCCACACAACAGTGATACTTTTATTGACCAACCAAAACACACAAAATACATGATAGAAGCTTTCCAATATATGATGCACTCGCTTCTTCATCAGGTAAAGGTGCTTAAAAAATCAAACAGGAGAAATAAATAAATATTTTTCCCCTATTTGATTTCTAACACCTTTGCCTGATGAAGAAGCCAGTGGAGCTTCAAAATGATGTATTTTGTGCATTTTGGTTGGCCAATAAAGGTATCGCTATTGCGTGGAGTTTGGATGTTATTGGACTTTGTTGTACAGTTACCTCACATATATCTTTTGAAACAGGATGTTATTGTGTATACCAGTTTGCACTGTGGTCCAAAACATACTGCAGAAATAATCCAGTTTGAGACCGTTTTAACTGCCCTGGCTCAGTGCTAGGAAGTCCTGGGAATTGTAGTTTATTGTGGCCCTAGAGCTCTCACAAAACTACAGCTCCTAGATCCCATAGCATGGGGCCATGGCAGTTAAACTGGTCTGAAAGTGGATTATTCCTGCAGTGTGCTTTAGACCTTTGACTCAGGAGACCAGGGTTCAATTCTCAGTGCGGCCAAGAAACCCATTGGGTGATAAGAAACAAATTGGTTTTGCAATGGAGAACAATGAACTAGACAATATTTTCTTTGACAAAAATAAAGGACACATTTCGAAATATTATAAGCTGTTAAAACAAAGGGACCTAGAATCCGAAAGTGTTAAACACTATATGGTAATATGGGCCCAGGATATTGGAGAAACAATAGAAATGGATCTATGGGAAAAGTGTTGGAGGAATACTAATTCCTTTACACTCTGCCAAAATTATAAGGAAAACCATATCAAAATGATGTTTCGATGGTATCTATCCCCAAGTAAGCTAAACAAAATATATAACGCTGGAAAAGGGGAGTGTTGGAAATGTAATAAGCAGAGAGGGACCTTTTTCCATATGTGGAGGAAATGCACAGAGGCAATCTCATATTGGAAAAAAATTCAAACGCTAATGGCTAAGATATTAAATATTGATATTCCGTTAAATCCACTATTATTTTTGCTGAATATGACTATTATAATAGAAAGGGAAAATGAAAAGAAATATAGACGCATTCTCTTATACATGATTACTATTGCTAGAATAGTCTATGCTAGACATTGGAAGCAAAAACAGACCCCGTCAGAGCTTGAATGGTTAAATAGTTTAAATGAAGCTATGGAAATGGACATTCTGACAGCTATGCTCAAGGATAATAATAGGGAAGAAACAGAGAGAGACTGGGATTGTCTTAAAAAATTTAAAGAAACTGTATAATAACATATATTAGGGTAATTATTAAGTAAACATACAGATATCTATATCTATATCTATATATACGACGTTTTCTATTCATCTATTATAGGAGTGTTATTTTAGTTTCAACTTTAGTAAATAAGTAGAGGTAACTTTGTGGAAGCCATCAGAAAATTATATGAAAGGAAATTCAAGAATCTCTTTTTGAATTTTTTTTCTTCTTTTTTTGTGTTTTTCTTTTTATTGTTTTTTTTATAAGTTGCTTGTTTGTATAGGGAGTGTATGTTGCATATGTGTATATATGTCAATTGTCAATGTTTTTTTGATGTTTTTCCTATATTGTGGTTAATAAAAAAATTTAAAAAACAACAACTTATACTGAAATAAAGAATGATGTTCAGAATATATGCACCGGTTTTTACATGTTAGTATATTACATTTTTTATATCTTTCTTTGAAAGTATATATAACAAGCTGAACTTTTGTGGTCAAGATAAGATGGTGCTCTGAATGAACACACCAGCTGTTCTCCCCATGGACCAGGATGACTATAAAACTCGAAGTTTCCTCAGAGGTCACCCACTCCAATCCTCTGCCAATGCTTCTATATCACATAATACTGTATTTTGTATTTTTAACTTTAAAACCGTCTTATTCCTGCTCAAAATAGTTGTGAAGTCAGGCTGGAATTCAAAGTGGAAAGATAAAAAAATGAGCCTTAGAAACATGCACTAGACTTTTGTTTTGCTTTCTTAGTGTGCCACAAAAATAACTGTGTTGTGAACAAAATGGTATCTCAAGCGGATGAATAAAACCAAAGGCCCTGCAAAGAGAGGCTTAAATTCTTTAGTGTCTGATCTGCAGTCAAAATGAAAATTCCTGCCTTCCCAAAGCTGTACTTTCCTCTTCGTGGGAAGCTGCTGTTGATCTAATGGCTTCTTTGGGAAAGAATTCATTTCAGGACAATGTTTTGAGTTTGATTAACACTCACACATTCTAAATCCTGATTAGTATTTTAAAAGTTTTTTAATGCAACACCAAACCATGCCTTTTATTGAACATATTGTTTAGGCCTCCAAATCTTGTACAAGTTTATGGCTAGACCTTGACAGAACGTGGAACTTTATTGCTTTTTCAAAAAGACCACCCATGTTAGTTATTTGCAAAAATTTGTTATGACTGAAAAACAATACAGATTTTATTTTTGAGCTGTAGATATATTTTTATGGCTGGTTGGCAATTCCAGAAATTTCGACAAAAGGACATTTTCAAAAAATTGTTCTCAGTGCAAAAAGTGTGGGATCTGTTGTGGGAAAATTAAGACCTGAGTTAGCAATTCCAGAAAGTTTCACAAAAAGACTTTTTCAAAGAATTGTTCTCAATGGGAAAAGTATGGGATTGGTTGTTGTGGAGAAATGAAAACCTGAGCGAAGGAAGCTGTGTATGTTCAGCTAACAAGAGCTAATTTGATGTACCTCCTGCTTACACAAGTCATGTATTACTTGTGATCATAGCTGGAGGCTGGGAGAATTGGGGTTACAGCTCCACACATCTCACAGCCAGCGTGGTTAGTTCAAATAAGGGAAATTTCATGTTCTAACACTGCTGTGGGCTGCATCTGAAGTGTTGTATATGTGTGTTGTGTGAGCACTCAAATTACAAATGAATAATCATATCTCCCAGCACTCAAATCACACATAAACCAACCATAGATTGTACCAGATAAATACCTCTAAGCAAAACTGAGCCTTTTCTCTATGAAAAACGAGTTAGACTAACGGCAGATTTTTTGTGCAGCTTTTGGGCTATGTGGCCATGTTCTAGAAGAGTTCCTTTCTGACATTTCGCCAGCATCTGTGGCTGGCATCTTTCTCTAAACGTCAGAAAGGAACTCTTCTAGAACATGGCCACATAGCCCAAAAGTCCCGCCAAAAACTATGGATGCTGGCCATGAAAGCCTTCGACTCCACATAACGGCCAGATGTTTTTCTAACTTCAAAAACAACAATGAGCTCCAGACTGCAAAACAAAAATTACATCTTTTAAAAAAGGATTTAAAAAATATTCTCTGGGTCTACAATGGCACCAACTCCATGACAGTTTCAGTTAAACAGAATCAATTTGCAACTCCATTGCAGTTTCTATTAAATAGGATCTATCTGAAGCTGAAACTTTTCAATTGTCCCCCACAGCTGTCTCCTAATGGTAGCTTGAATAGCAGAAATTAGCAGGTAAAGGTTTTTATTGCACTGAGATAAAAATTGTCATCAGCTAAGTTGCCTTGGAGGAAGGAGCCATTAAAGGTACAGATGATACGGCAAAGTAGCCTCAGAGGAAGGAGCTATTAAAGATGCAGAAGACACGCAGTTGGTAGTCCTGTTTAATAAAGAAGGTATGTTGAAGCAGTTTGGTAACGGCAATAAGTAGGGAGAGCAACAAATTACCTCTGCGTTAAGGAAATGATACTTTTCAAGAGAAACTAGTTCCAGGACCCACCGTGGATCCCAAAATCTGTGGATGCTCAAGTCCTGTTATATATAAAGGTATTGTGAAATTGTGTCCCTTACATAAAATAGCAAAGTCAAGGTTTGCTTTCTGAAATTTATATATTTCTTAAATATTTCCAAGCTGTGGTTGTTTAAATCCATGGATAAAGAATCCATGGATATGAAGGGCCAGCTGTAATTGAAACTCATGGTTCATATTTTGGAATAAAGTTTTATCAGCAAAAAATGTGTTTGTAGTTTTAGAAGCTTTTTTGTGTACATATTAACTTTCAAAAAGATTCAAAAGCTTTTGATATATATATATATATTGTATGTTATCAGAAATCAGAGCAGCTTTTACTTCATTGCTCTATAGTTGCTACTCCATGGCTTTATTTAAGGGTTTCTTAGCCAGGGTTCCTTTAAATCCTAGGATTCTGCAAGAAGTCACAACTGATAAAAATACAGATTTTATTTTTGAGCTGTAGATATAATGTTTTTTATGCAGGGGCTGCCTTCAACATGGAAAATATTTCAAAGATTCTTCCAGGATAAAAAAAAAAATTGAGAAAAGCTGTTCTATATATTTTCAGCATTCAAGCACAATTCCCAATAACTGCGACCTAAACTGATGTGTGCCAATAGGACTTGGACCAAAACAGAGTCACGGAGAAAGAAGACTATGCAGAGCTTAGAAAAGTTTCTTTCTTTGGTCTATCATTCCCAAAATCCCAGCAGGGTCTTAACATCTTCCCAATCCAAAACAGTCCAATGTGGATTTAACATGTATAGTAGCTATGAAATGTTGAGCACCATTCATGGGAGATGCAGTAAACAGTGTGTCATGGTGGAGATCAAGTCTGAGGGAAGAAGACCTTCTCTGTGGCTTCTCCCAGATTCAGAAACTCCTTCCCTAAGGAGGCTAGGCTGGCTTCTCTATTTTTGTTTGGTCAGTGGGGAAGTGATTGTTTTACAGGAAAGGGGCTTTTTAGTGAGCTGTTCTAGTTTTATTTCCTTTTAAATCAATATTTTGAGTGATTTGTGATAATTTAATACTATTTTAATCATAGCTATCTGCAGGTTTTAGCCACATATACAGTTGTCCCTCCGAATTCACTGACTTCCTGTTTGTGGTTTTGAGTTTCTGTAGAGGGAAGCCAGGAGGGACAAAATTGTGCATGCGCCCGGAGTGCACACACAGCCATTAAAAACAAGGAGGCTCCTATATTTGTGGTTTTTCGGATTCCGGGGGGGGGGGTCGGAATATGAATCCCCCCCCCCCACAAATTGGAAAGGATGACTGTATTTGTAAATATCACTGTGCTGTAAGCCACTTTGCATTCCAGCCTTGGCGGGGAGGGGGGGGGGGAGTAAAACATAAATAGATAGATTGATAGAATCTTGCAATGGAACACAACTCTTAAGAGGTGGTGTTATGTTACAATGCTTTACTCTCTTTCGTTGCAGACGCATCTCATGTTTGATGGATGAGCTTCTAGGCTTCTTATGCAATTAATGGTGCATGTTAATGCAAAATAAGAAGCAAGTTAAGCAGAGAGATCAGGTACTTTGAACATATGAAAATCACATCAGTGGTAATTTAGCAAAGGGAGGACTCCAGCAAACAATGCAGCTAGACTTTCCTGTTATGTACAGATTGAGATCTATCACAGTCTTTAAACCATGATAATCTCAACGAAACCACAGTGGTTTTAATATGCCTACATGCCAGAACTGACAGAAGATCTCTGTAATGGTGATAATACAGACATGTTGAAGGTGGGTCTGCACAATTTGATATGCAACTTGGGTTTCCTTTGCAGATTACAGTCATACAGTTATGCTGTGTTTACAGGCTGAGAGCGGTTTAAAGGAAAACATGTTCCATATTGCCCAAATATTGTGTTATCACTTCTCCTATCTTAATCAATTACAGCTGATAGAAACTTGTCAGTGGGAACTGAAATTATCTTTTCATTAGAAGCCTAACTGCCAGCAACTAATTATGCCGATGGTAAATCACTGGCATGCCACTGTGTGTAATGGTCTCAATCAAGCTTTCAATTAAGTCTGCCCATTAATGAGCTGCTTTAGTGCCTCTAGGCTTACCACACTTATCTTGGGAGTGGTCTGCTTTGTAATACCAAATTCCAACATGTATTATTTTTGGCTGCCTGTGTCATCTATAGGGATCAGCAGCAACCCTTGGTTTGAGTTGGAGGAGATGCCTTCCCCCTGCTCATATCATGAATAGGTGTGGTTCAGAGTTAGGAAAGGCAGCCCTTTAAGGCTTTGACCCTGTTCACGCTTTGTTGGGAGTTGGCTTCATTACACTTCTGAGTAAATAAGAATGAGATTGGACTCAAAGGCTACCTTCTTTATGCCCAGAGTGTACAGTGAGACTCTTGAGTAAATATGGACAGTATCATGGTGAGGTCTCTGTACTGTGGGACCATCGTAAGTGCACCAGCAAAGAAGATCCACATATCAAGAAGGGCAAATCCAGAAGTAAATCAAAGGGAGAAAGTAGGTTCTTAGGAAAAGTATTTTCTGTTTTCTGCACAGTGAAAATGTTAGAGTTGTACCAGATGGATCTGCTGCATGAGAGTAAGCCAGGATGGGCAACCTGTGGCCCTCTGGATGTTGTTGAACCACAACTCACATCAGTATAGCAAATGGTGTGGGATAATCGGAACGACATTTGGAGATCCGCAAATAATTCTTAAAGATTTCCTGCAATTATGTATGTAATTACAGTGTGCCCTTCCCCTTACACAGGGGATCCCCTCACGTAAGGGCAATACCGTATATGCTTGACCCCATTGAAAACAGTGGGTCTCGTGCATGTGGTGTGGTGTGGCATGCATGCCATAGGCACACGCCATTGCCTCTTCCAGCGTGTGGCTTTCAACCTAAGCTGAAAGCCGTGTATGGCACTGTACAGTGGGCCCTCCACATTCACTTGGGCTAGGGGCATAGGAACCCCATGAAACAGGAAAAACGGTAAATAAAAAACTCCATGTTTTTACCTGAGAGAACACCTCTCTAGGAATCTTTTGGTCCTCCAGCACAACTCTATGGTCAACATCTGCCAGAAGTTTACCATAGAATCACACTGGAAGACCTACAAATGCCTAGAGAAGTATTTTCTCTAGTAACCTCTAAGTTCTCCAGCACAGCTCTATGGTCAATTTCCAACAGAGTTGAACTGGAGGACCTAGAGATTTCTAGAGAAGCAGGCTACCTACTAAACAAGGATTGGAAAACATGGCCATCAATATGTTGTTAGACTATAACTCCCACCAGACCTAGCTAGCATAGCCAATAGTGAGGAATATTAGGAGATGCAGTCAAGCAACATCTGGAGGACTACATTATTTGCAGCCATCATTTGATGCTATGGAAACAGAGATATAAAAGACTGGACACAATCAAGGCACTGCCATATCAGAATAATTATGTGGTCTTTTGCATTGTTTTGAGGTCCAAGTGGTGTGGATAAGTAATTAATCCACATATATAATCCAAGTGGGGGGGGGGGAATCATCAACTCACTTTTTATTTAGTTTTGTGTTCCATTCTTTGTCCTTATATGTCATTTTAATGTGCTAACATTTTCTGACAAGGAAAGCAGCATTCGTTTTCTGTTTTAAAAATGAATGAAAAGGTCAGTTATGCCCAAAAGTAAAATAACATACAGAAAACTGGATAGGTTAGGAATCAAGGCTTGTTTTTACATACCCTCCAGCTGTCCTGATTTGTCAGAAGCACTCCCAATTTATTCTCTCTTTTCTGTTTTTTAAAATCTGCTTTTAAAATGTCCCAGTTTCTCTCTCAAACACACACTTTTCCTCTTTTTCCTGACTTACTTCAGTTGGTTCAAACTCATTTCAAAGTGCGGAAGTAATTTACACTCAATTAATTCAGTAAGAGATGGAGCAAAGGCAGGGACCGAATCTTGCACTTTCCAAGAGGCTTAGACAAATGCAAACAGCTGCAGACCCTCCTAACTTGTGTGTTCCTCCTTCTTGCCATGTTTGCCATCTTGATCATACTCAGGCTGCTGCCACACTGCAGAAATAAAGCTGTCTGACTTCCATGGGTCAATGGGATTTGTAGTTGCTGGAACAACAGAGCTCTCTGACAGGAAGGCTAAATATCTGACAAAACTACAAATCTCAGTGAACTGAGAATATAGGAAGCAAAGTACCATTTGACTGTGTCAACATTAAGTAATTTCCTGAAAGGTGGTGCTAGGTAGATTTTCTCCAGACCTGGCCCCATTACATCCATTATGGGAAACAGAAAAAAATCCTGATAGGAAGAGCTGTTCAACAGCTGCCTTGGAGTGTGGTAAAGTCTCTTTCTCTGGAGGCTTTTAAACAGAGGCTGGATGGCCATCTGGCAGGGGGGTGCCAAATTTCACATGGATTTATTTTGTTTTATCAGCTTTCTTTACTGTCCAGCTTTCATAACCATACACAGAAATCAGAAATACTATGGCCTGGATGATTTTGACTTTTGCCTTTGATAAGTCTTTAAGCTTGAAGACCATAATGTGGCAACAGTTCCCATCAGACTTTGCATTTGAATAGGGATAGGAATAATGAGAATTGCAATCCAACAACATCTGGAGGGCCACAAGTTGCTCACCATTGCTCTACACCATGGGGACTGATAAGACCATGTTTGCACTGGATTATATGTTGATCAGACCTATTTTATAAGCTCATGCAACTTCCCACAAGTTGCCTGTGGTAATTGGCTTACCCTAAAGTATACCATATATGCTCAACTGTAAGTCAACCTCATATATACATCAAGGCCAGGTTTTGGGGCCAGAATTATAAATTTTGCCATGACCTGTGAGGGTAAGACATGGAGGCTCCTTCAGTATGTGTATGGGGCGTATAGCACGAGAGACTCTCACTGAGGCATTTCTTTGTCGTTTCATCTTTCGTTTCAGCCAGAGGCGGGAGGGGGATTCTTTCAACAAAAAGCAATATCAATCAATCATCCAGAACTCTTTCTGCTTGGCTCTTTCTTGCTGAACTCCTCTCTGCACAACATTAAGAAATCTGAAAGAGCTGCTATCATGTTTCCATAGTGACCCTTAAATAAGTCGACCTGGGGTTTTGGGGTTAATTTTTGGGCATAAAATTTAGATTTATAGACGAGTATATACGGTACCTTCTTCTGCGCCTTCAAGTCATTTCTGACTTATGGCAACCCTGAGGTAAACCTATCATGGGGTTTTCTTGGCAAGAGTTTTGTTCGGAGTGGGGGGTTTGAACTTGGCATTGCCTTCCCTTGAGGCTGAAAGAGCATGAATTGCCTAAGGCCACCCAGTAGGTTTCCATAGCTGAATGGGGATTTGAACCCTGGGCACCAGAGCCATAGTCCAACACTCAAATTACTACACCACACATACCTATATGGCAGCAGTTCATTCAGCACATAGTCCTGAATGCACAACCTTGTAATCCTACTGTATGCCTGCCTTTATGGAGACTCTCTTCAGGGATGTCTGGCTTAATATTATGGAAAATTCTCATTCAGCTTTATTTTTTTATTTTTTTAAACAAAAAAGGTGATTACTTGGAAACTGTGAGGGTTAATTATAACACTGTGGCTTTTCCAAGTCACAATTTGTTATCAGGGTGGAAGATAAGAGCCGTTTCCAGGAGACTGGGTCATTATTGTGGTAGATTGGGCAACGTGTGAACTCCTTTCCTCTTTGTAGCTCAGGCTTATTCCTGGATAGTTCACTGCCTGATATGCAGCAGCAAAATAGTGCACACACCCTACAAGTGAAGGTACATAATGCCTAAGGCCACCCACATTATCCAGAAGCAGAAAATCCCACAAGTACCTCTCCTCCTATTGTACACATTTATAGCACTATGATTCCACTTTAACTACCATGACAACAACCTATGGAATTCTGGGATCTGCAGTCCTACAGGCTTTTAACAAATGGCTATTAGTGCTTTATTGTTTTGTATCATGTTGTGTAACTTTAAAAATCTTTTTAGAGTGTATATTTTTAACATAGTTTTAATGTTGTTGTTGTTTTGTATGTTTTAAACTGCAATCTTTTTGATGTATAAATTACCTTGAGTCCCAGTCTTGGGGAAAAGAAAGAATATAAGTAAAGTTTATTATTTATTTAGTAAGTATGTTCACAGTCAGAGAGCACCACTAGTGCCTCTGACCAAACTACAAACTGCAAAATTCCTTAGGATGTTGCAATGATGGCTAAGTGTAATCATAGTGCTATAATTGTGTAGTATAAAATGATCCTAAAGTACAATAAAAATAGACAAATGAAATATCTAGCAGTTTGGTTCCCTTGTTGTGTGATCCTAAAGCAAGCCTATAATGGGGTTTCTTGGCAAGATTTGTTCAGAGTAGGTATGTCATTGCTTCCTCCTGTGGGGGGGGGGGAGAGTATGACTTGTCCAATGTCACCCACTGAATTTACACGGCTGAGCTGGGATTCGAACCCTAGTCTCCAGAGTCATAGGCCAATATCCAAAACACTACTCATACTGGTTGCCACCATGATACCTCTGCTACATGAAATAGATGCCTCATGTTATCTAATGAGAGACAGACTGTGTTTAAGACCCAGATCTGTGTCACTCTTGGTTTTCCTTTTTTGACACCCTCCATTTCCATGGCTTCTGCAACCAAACCAGCATTTCATTCCAGCATATAGGCACTTTTTTGGAGTCTGTATATGCCTGGATGGTTGGGTAACTAAACAAAAGGAAGGATGTGCACTCTGAAAAGGAAGAATACCTCAAGAGGAAATGGGAAGACAAAGACCTATTTCTTAATTTCTTAGATCAAAATGCTTAACTGATCTTGACAGATTTCAGTTAAAAACAACCAACCTACTGATGCAATCAAACTGTTATGGAATTTGGGAGTGATATCAGTTCTGCTGGCATTTTAGGGGCTTCAGATTCTTAGACAGCATCTGCAGCAAATACAGAAGGCTCATTTTCTGATCAGCGAAATTTTAAAGAAAAAAATATGCAAGACTTATTTTCTTTCCCCCTTTCCTTTAAATGTTTCTGGGCAACTCAGTTTATGCCAAAATAAGGAATATAAGAACATACCCAACATTTCACTAATGAAAACTGGGACACATGGGCCAACATTATCAGAGTGTGGTCAAGAAGACAAAACTTATTAAGAAGCAAGAATAGAAAACTGTAGCAGTTGGTTTTTGCCCGAGCCTGCTGAGGATGTAGTAAGAAAATGGGAGGATGAGAGAGAAACTGGGACATGTTTAAAACAGCTGAAAAGTGGGATAGCAGAGGATACTAATTACCTGGTATTTCAAACTCAATTAGCATGTCAAAAGGAAGTTTGGAGAGGTTTAAAGAACATTCCTCTGCTAGAAAACCCCAATATGAATAGTAGCTTTGTTTATGCAAAATACTCAAATCCTGACCATCGAATTAAAAACCAGAATTCTTATTCATTGATCAAGATGTGATCATAATTACTTCTCTTTAAAAAGCTTTCAAAATATTCGAATATCAGAAATTTCTATTGCTTTTTGAATTTTGATGAATATTCTTTACATCACCATGTGTACAGTATGAGTGGTAACAAGCATTGGGAGATTCAGGAAGCAACTGAGAAAGAAGATGAAGCAAGTGACAACTTTTCCCTTTTAGCACTGGGATCCTAGCCAGTGAGGGGCCAGGACCCATTGCACCAGTTAAACCATTAATAATCTAGACTTGTGGGCAGCCTACAGGCAGGCAGAAGTACTAGAGAATCCCCTTGCTTGTCTTCTGCCAAAACTGATACTTTACTGCTAGAAGTAACATATAGCTATCTGGATAACAGCCATTGATAGCCTTATTCTCCATACATTTGTCTGATCTCTTTTAAAGCTGTCCAGGTGGTAGCGGCAAACATCAGGACATTTTTGTAGCAGCAGAGTCCAGAGTATGCGGAAAAGAAAGTATTTTTCACACAAACCCATAGGAACTTCCTACCATTTGGTTTACTGGGGGATCCTAGGGTCTGGTATTAGGAGAGTGAAATCAACTTTTCCCTTCTTTTTTCAATTTTATGAATATCTCGCCTGCCCCCTCCCCCATCCCTGACCACAAAATGATATTCTTTCCTCAAAGAAGAGTTGTTCCAGTCTCTCCCTGATTTTGTTGTTTTTCCCTACAGCTTTTCCATCTCTATAAATAGCCGCTTTTATATATTTGTGGCCAAAATTGTAGTGGCATAAATCCGATTGTTAGTCCCCTATAGAGCTGATCCTCTCAATCTATAGGAACATGATAGGTCAACATTTGTGTAAATTCTTCTGGTTGTCTAGGTATACTCTACTTGGGAACTAGCATACGTCCTACTCAGCATAAGAGTTAGAGACTGGGGGGTTGTAATCCAAAACACCTGGAAGGTCCAGGGATGCTGTTCTTAGCAGTAACACTGTGTGTTTGCTTGGTAGCACATAACAAGTTATTGTTGTTGCTGTGTATCTTAAAGTCATTTCTAACTTATGGTGACCCTAAGGTGAACCTACCACGGGTTCTCTTGACAGAATTTGCTTAGAGGTGGTTTGCCCTTGACTTCCTCTGAGACAGAGGGACGTTGGAGTTTATCACACAGGGGAAAACCCACTCAAAAACGGGAGCTTAAACTAGAAAAAAAACACAAAACAGGTTGATTTTCACATGACGTCATTGTTAAACTTGTGTTAATCCGAATGGAAAGTGGACAGAAAGTAGACAAAAGCCGTTCCTTTTTACTTTTGGAAAATGCTGAAAGTAAAAAGAAGCAGCTTTTGTTTACTTGCCATTCAGGTTAACACAAGTTTAACAATGATGTGTGAAAATCAGCCCACTTTTGCAGGGTTTTTTTAGCTTTAAAATCCAATTTCTGCACAGGATTTCCCCTGTGTGATAAACTTTGGTGACTTGCCTAGGGTCACCAAGTAGGTTTCCATGTCCAAGAGGGAATTTGACCCTGGTCTCTCAGCATCATAGTCCAACACTCAAACCACAATAGCACACTGGCTCTACTACGTATCATGTAATTTTCCCCAGTGACCTGTGAGCAACTTGGGCTGATAAGGAAGAATGACTGTATATTCTGGAATTCCAGAATAAATGGAATAGTAACAGGACATGCAGTCCTGGGTAATCATTTTGGAATCAATTTGGGTGTAAATGGGGCAAAACAGATGGGCAGGAAAAAGTGGCTTGAAGCTGACTTTTCTGAAGCCACATTGAAATCCCACCAACCGCACCACCGGCTCCCAAGGCAGTTGGAGTGCTCATCTCATGACCACATGACATGATTTCAAGCCAGAAAGAAGTGGGGAAAATCTGCTTCTTTTTGAAACAGCTTTTCTCTGCATAAGGGCACTTTTCTGCTGGCTTCAAGGCGTGTGTTATCTAAATGCCACGCCTTCAAGCCAGCCTGAAAGCACCTCTTTTTGCCTGTCTGTTTAGCCCCAAAGATACATATATTCAGACCATGCTTACAGGCTCTACAACAGCATGGGAATCATTTTTTTCCTGTGTCATTTAGACATTCCCAAGGAAATTACAACCATTTCCCTTCTATCTAGACTCTAGATTTCAGAGCTTAATTTTGTCCTGCTGATTGATTAAGCATGCTTCCTCTAATACAGCTGCTGAGCACAAGGAAAATTGTGCTCTTGTTCTATAATACTTTAACCATTGCCTGCCTTTTCCCTTCCTACCACCCACAGAGATGAGTTCTCTCTCTCTTTCTGTAGCTAGAATTTCTAGCATGCTGCTTACTAACAAAAATAATTGCAACTACCTATATATATTTCAGAGAAAAGGTTTAATGGAAATGCTAGACTTTTAGAACAGACATTTGTGAGCCAAACTATGCAGATTAGAAGCAGAAGAAAATCAATCCTTTGCCCTCCAGTATTTCACAGATGACAACCAGGACACATGTGGCAAACCAAGGTGTGGTTAAAAGACTGTGGTTGGGTAGCAAGAGAGCAAAACTTACTGATGAGGAAGAACACACAAAACCACAATTTTAAACCAAGAAAGGTCAGAATTTATGGATGGAGTTTAGGAAGAATCTGCTACAACCCTTTCCTTTCTTCTTTCTCCTGCTCATTTAACTTAATACAAACTAATTCTGCACTTTGAAGTCAGTTTGCAGCATCTGAAGTAAACCAAGGGTGATGGAGAAGAGTGGGAGGAGGAGAGATAAATCAGGATATTTTTAAAAGCAATAGACATGTAACTGGGACTGTCCCTGCCAAAATCAGGACACATGTGGCCAAACCAAAGTTGGTTTATTGTGGGTTTTTTGGGCTATGTAGCCATGTTCTAGAAGAGTTTGTTTCGCCAGCATCTGTGGCTGGCGAAGATGCAAAACATCAGAAACAAACTTTTCTAGAAAATGGCCACATAGCCTGAAACAACCACACAAAAACATGGATGCTGCCCATGAAAGCCTTCAACTCCAAACCAAAGTATTGGAGAGTATGCAATCCTAAAACGACACAAGGATTTAAAACTACAGTACATTAGCTTGTCCTAAGAATGTCTGGTTTCCATGAGATATGAAATAACTACCTCAGTTAAGTAAGTCCTGGCCATTAGCAAGTCCAGATACAGCTATTCTCTGGAAACCGCACTATTTGCTGTTGTAATTCTCATGGGGTTTTTTTTCCTTTTTAAGTAGCTGAGCAACATTTCTGTTGTCCCAGACTGTTTTCTAACAATTTCCTAACCAAAACACCTGCAACATTTTACTACCACCACAAGTGGGTTTCATTTTAATTCCATGACATATCAGAACAATAACAACATTCTTTTCTGCTCCTCTTTTGTCTCCTTTAAATTTTTGTAAAGTTTTGATGTATCAGTGCAATGGCATTTATGCATTATAGCACTAGCTCTTAAGATTTTTTGATTTTTTGATGCAGGGGCGAAGTTGGGAGGACAAAATTTGCCCTTCAGACACCTTAGCAAACCAAGCCCTGTTTTTGTTTTTTTAAACACACAACCTTTTGGAAAGATCCTAGTGCAAAGTAAATTAAAATGTAAACAGCTCTCAAGAAGAATAAACAAATGAATGTGGAAGTGATAACAACTGGCAAAATTCAAGGATGAATATTGTGAGAGGTCTGTAAACCAATCTGGAAGAGCCCAAAGTAAAATTCTGCAAACAAGAGCAGAGTAATTTCAAGTTAAAGGGTTTGTCTGGAAGCACACACCATAAACTGAAAAGCTAACTTCTTGTTTATGAAGTGCTTTCTATCATACACACCCATGCGCACACACACACACACACCAAACTCTTGCAACACATTAGTATTTCATTGACAGTTGGTGGGGAAGTCAATTTTTTTTCTTTGAAACCCATGCATGGCTTTTCGTGGCATTGTGGCAACAAAACATTGCTGTTTTGATTTTTTAAAACTAAAAATCCATGAGTGAAACTGGTTGGTATGCTTTTTCCTAAAAGGTATCAAAACATTAACAACATTTTTTCACAAATATTTGCTTGAGCACAAACACTGCTTATTCTTTGTTGTGCTATCGAACAGCAAATTCACCCCACCCTTTCTCTCATTTCTGTCTTTTTATACACAATGCCAGGCATGCCCTTAGGTTTGCTCTGAGGCCAACCACACTGGGTCTAGGAAACGTTTTTGTTTTCATTGAGCAAAAAAGGGCCTATAGAATGTACCATGCTCCTAGGCTGTGTCATGATGCTTCACTGTACCATTTTCTACTAACCATGGTAGTTGTCTTTAAAAAATTGAAAGAACATTTTCTTTCTTTATTTATTTGGAATGGGGGGGGGGTGTTCAACCACATCAGCTCATCCCTTTCTTAGATCTGTTGCATTTTATACACACACACACACACATGTATCTCCATGATCTCCTCATCAGCTCTTTAGTTGTTCTTAGAGCAGAGCTCTTAAGTTTGCAGCAACTAAGGTCTTTGTCACACTGCCTCTAGTGCCTGACTTACCTCTTCCAAATTTGGTTCAAATTCAGAAGTAAGGCTGATTTTATTGCATGGACGTTTTTTGTCAAAACAGCATCCCATCGCCTCCCAGTGCTGAATCCGAGCCCCGTAAGTTGCTTCGGTGGCCATTTTTTCCAAATCAGAAGTTTCGGAACTGGGAAAAAAAGTCAGCTGAGGTGACTTACGGGCCCTGAATTCAGCACTGGAGGCGATGGGAGAGAAAAGTCCATGCAATAAAATCAGCCTAACTTCTGAATTTGAACTAAATTCGGAAGAAGTAAGTCAGGCACAGGAGGTGGTACAATAAAGTCCTACAATAAACAGAATGTGGGAGAAAGCAGCTGAGAAAGTGAGACAGTAGAGGATTAACTGTGACTGTCCTTGCCAACCCAGGACAATTGGAGGGTATGCAATCCTAAATCTACATGAGGATTTAAATTTATATTAGTTTATCCTAAGAATGGCCAATTTCCACAAAATACTAAATAGCTAGTATTAAATAGGGCTCTCGCTGTCAGATCCAGACAATTGGAGGGTATGCCAATGGTAAGGGATTGTAGAAGTTGTAATTCAAAACATCTGGAAGACCAAAAACTCATGACCCTTGGTTTAGATGGCAGTATAATCCCCTCACAAAGCTGATAATTCCTCAAGCCATGATTATTTTTTCCTCAGCACTCCTCCCTCTTCTTATTGCATATTTCCATAGTACATAATACTGTTTCATCCTGCTGGTTTTCTACATACTGTACTTGTAAAACAGTGGAAAACAGAATAAGAGCTTACTTCAACAGTTTACATCCAACCGCAATCAAGCAGAAGAACTATATGCAGCCCATCTCATATTACATTTATAACTCTAGTATCTTTAGATATCTTTATATTAATTATTAAACAATGAATGAATAAATAAATTCAGAATAAATAGATAAATAAGAAACGTAAACAAATTAAGGCACTTATCCTCATGCCTTGATACTATGCTTGCCCTCATATTCTGAAAATGGGAGAACCTATTATCTAACATTCTTTGAATCAGACCTTAGGAAAGTTATTTTTGGAGTACAACTCCCAGCTTCCACTAGCTAGTAATCTAAATAAAGAAATAAATAATATTCTGGCCTTGACAGATTGAAGAGTTGTGCCAAAACTAACAAAATGAATTTTAACAAGGACCAAGCTACAGAAGAGGAGATTCCACCTAAACATTTGGAAGAACATCCTGATGGTAAAAGCTATTCAACAGTGGAATGCACTGCCTCAGAGTGTACTGGAGCCTCCTTCGTTAGATGCTTATAAACAGAGGCTGAATAGCCATTTGTCAGGACTCGGAAATGCTTTGATTGTGTCTTCCTGCATGGTAAGGGGTTGGACTGGATGGTCCTTGCAGTCTCTTTTAATTCTATGAGTCTATGGTTCTAAATGTAAGATATTACATTTAAGCAGGAAAAAAATTAAACACACAAATATAGGATAGGAATACATGTGAAAAATATATCAACAGTGTGATATAGCAGCCAAAAAAACCAATGCAGTTCTTGGGTTAGTCAAGAATATACTGCCCAGATCAAGGAAAGTAATCTAGGTCTAATCTAGGAAATTAATTTTCTGATGACAGCAAACTCTTCCTCCTTGTAAGTGTTGTCTTTGCTCTGAAATCCAGCACTAAGTTCCAAAAATGACATTCATTATGGGATGAATAATAAAATGTCATGGATTTATACAAAATTATGTGACTAATTTCTTTTTTGTCATGACTGTTCAAAATTCTATTCTTCAGAAATGACTTGAAATGAATAGACATCACTTTATAGAAAACATTTTTTAAAAAACACTGAAATGAAAAGATATAACTTTTTTTAAAAAAAAAGTCCTAATTAAAATGGGATTACTTGAGATAGGAAGTTATATGTTTTCTATTTTTAAAAAAACCCACAGGTACCTTTTAAAAAAAATCCTATTTTTCTGCTCATCATTTCCACAGAAGATATCGGGTAAGAAGTACCTGTCAGAGCACTTTACAGAGTATGAAGTTTTCATTAGAAATCTCTAGTAGCTGTCAGGATGTAACCATGTATTTATGTCTCCACAGAACGAACAGTTTGTTTCCTGCAGACTCTGGATGTATATTGTTCAGGTTCTTCTTTTTTCACACCCCACTAGTTCAATTCATTTTCTGAACAGCATACTAATCAGCTGCCACAATTCCTTTTGCCTGAGCAATAAGATGAAACTCTGCTTCATCACTGGTGTTTACTTTAAAGCCCTATTCATTTCAGAAAAAGTGGGACTTAATCACATAACTATATATGGGCACAGGTACATCTGGCTGCATTTGACAGAATTTACGCTGATCAAAATGTGTATAAAACTGAAGTCTGAGAATTGCTTGCAGTCATTACATCACTACACCCAAAGATTAATGGCACAAACTTGTAATTATGTAGAAATATTTTCCACTGAATTCCACAGGTAATCTGGCATATCTTTGTAACTTTTTTCTTTATTCCTCTTGAAATCATTTTCAAGGGGATAATTTTTGGAGTTTTCTGTTTCTTCCAGCCTGATAAAGAGTCCCAAAGGGCTTGGCTACTATATGATGTTTTAGTGGTCTCATAAAAGAATGAGCCAACCCCTGTTCTTGAAATTAATGGAATGTACACTTCATCCACACTTCAGAAATAATCCTCTTTGACACCACTTTAACTGCCAGGGTTCAATTCTGTGGATTTCTGGGAACTGTAATTTGTGGAAGCACCAGAGCAATCTGATAGAGAAGGCTAAATGTCCCACAAAACAAACTACATTTCCCAGAATCCCATAGCACTGAGCCACGACAAAGTGGTGTCAAACTGGATTATTTCTGCATTGCAGATACAGGCCTTAGGACTCTTATCACATGGAAGGCAAGCATCATGAAAATGTGATTAAAATAGTGAGATCAGGGGGATGATTATCACACCCCTGCAGGCCTGTCCCATTCATGCCCCTTGCATAAACTATAATGGACATGTCTTTGGGTACTAACAGAAACTCTCATTATTACCTAAAGACACATCTATTATAGTTTACAGGACATGAACGGGAAAAGCATGCGGGGGTGTTATAATCTTCCCCCCAATCACACTATTTCCACATTTTAATCACGTTTTCATGATGTTTGCCTCCTTTGTGTAATAGCATTCTTAGTGTCACTATTAACTTTTCATACTGATTCCAGGGGAATCCAAGAACAACTAACATAAATGTCCCAGACACATCTGAGAATGCTAGTTCTGCTAGTACTATTAGTAATTTGATTGCTTCAATGGGATGCAAATATACACCAAGTGATAATGGACTCTTTTTACTGAACCAAATGGTTATTAAAAGACTGAAAACAAATTTACAACAGACATTAAGAGTGCTCTTACGATCAAAATCTAGATGCAGAAACTGAATTATACTATTCATACTAAATTTATACTACAAAAGTCCAAAAACACATAATGTTTTGTTCAGTTGTTTCAGTGTATTCTAGAAGATGTACTTACTGTGTGGGTTAGTCAGTCTGTTAAAATGATCCCAATCTATTTTCCATGTTAATAGAAAATGCTAGATATTTTCACAGTAGATGGTTTCATGATAGATATTGCCCCTGTGCTGTGGCCATCTCCATACATGGTGAGTGTTTGTGTGTGTCCATTTTTATTATTTTCTGTTTTGGGGTGCTGAAAACCTCAGTTTTCACTGTCTCCTTGAATTCCCATTACAGGCAACCGTATGAGTTTTGTAATGGAAATTCAGATTCTTAAACTTCCTCCTTCTGATTCAAAGAGTGTTGCATTTCTATACTCACTGCACTTACAAGTCTTGTTTCTTCAAACTGTAATGAATTCAGACCCTTTGAATTAACACCACCAAGACTGAATATACCAGGGAGATGTTACAAAACTGTCCAGTGTTGAAGCTGGGCCAGCTGTCTTGTTTACTGTGGCCAACAATGTGTTTCTATAAAAGTTTCAAAGACAAAAAGGGGAAAGGGAAGTGTTCAGGATATGACATCATGTAGTGTGTGTGTGTGTGTGTGTGTGTTGTCTTTGGGTGTTACTCTCTTTCTCACTTTCTCTTTAAGGAAACTGCCAGGGACAACTTTATTTGAGAATCAAGGAGGTGATGGTATTACAAGTATTGACCACCTTGTGAAATGAAATGAGAGGGAAAAGGAAAATTAACAATGATTTTAGTTAATAATTTGGAAACAATGTCAGTACAATCAAAAAACATTCATCATACTGCCAAGAACCATTTCACCATGGTTTCTGAAACTTTCTGGTCTGATGCTGAGTTCCCCTTTCCCAGAAAGCCTGGTAATACAATACCTAATGAGATTTTTGTGTGTATGGGTGAACAACAAGCTCAGAATGCAAAGCAGAGGTGCCATTTCTACTCTGCTTTAGACAACAAGGATCTTTTGTTCTTACACACACCAACTATTTAGAGCAGAAGAGCCTGGGCTGCATTTGGGGGTTCCATTAACTAAGACTATTCCATAGAGTCAAAGTGTTGTTTGTTAGTTTAACACAACAAGGTATCCTTTTATTTCATTTCTAAGCACCATGGGCTCTTTCACACTGCACAATTACAACATTCCTCTTTAAATGTCTTGACTTCATCCTGTGAAATCCTGGGGTGCTCAGTTTAGGGAGGGATGCTTAGAACTCTCTGACAAAGAGCTTGAGTGACAAAACTACAAATCCCAAAGTTCCATAAAACCAATCCAGGCCAGTTAAAGTGGAATCATAGTGCTATAAGTGTGTAGTGTGAAAGGATCCCAAGAAACAAGCATATTCATCTCTATAATCTCATTTAAATCTGTGGAAAGATTTAGTAATATAAAATATATATCTCCCTCTCCCCCCCCCCTCTCTTACTGGCTACATACACACTGCAGAAATAATCTGGTTTGATACCACTTTACCTAGAATGGTAGCTTGTTGTGACACCAGAAAAAGCTACCATTCCCAGAATTCCATAGCACTGAGCCATGGCAGTTAAAGTGGTGTCAAACTGGATTATTTCTGCAGTGCGGATGCCTCACTAGTCTCTGATTCATGATTTCTAGGTTCATTTGACTTGATTTTTTTCACTTACTCATAGCATGTTCATTTAACTCTAAATTTCTTTTTCTGCTATATTGTGCCAAACACATTTGTATTCTATAAAGTTGTTGAACATGAACTGTATTGGTTATTAAATATTGTTAAAAGAAAATAAAAGGACACTCCAGCCCCCTGTGGTGATAAGCCTAAACCAAATGTGACGCTTATTGAACGTGAACATGCATGCCTAGCAGCCTTTCATTCTGGTGAAGTCCACACACTCCTGATTAACCTGCTAGCGTTATTTACCCAGGAAAGTCCTTATTTTTTCTGACTCATGTTCCTATTTTATTGATTGGCAGATTGCCTTTTGTGGAAATCTTGTCAACATCTTTAATCTGGCTCTTGTAGTTCTTTGTGAATGGTGTGTGAGTGTGAGAGATGTAGCCAGCCACACCCAAGTTGAGGTCTGGGTTTTCTGCTCTGGTCTATAGACTAAAGCAAAAAAATACACAAAGGGATCTTGTGGCACCTTTGAGACTAACTGAAAGAAAGAAGCTGGTAGCACAAGTATTTGGAGAAGCAGGCTCCCAGCTTCTTTGTTTCAGTTAGTCTCAATGGTGCTACAAAGATCCCTTTGAATACTGATTTACCAGACTAACATGGCCGCCTCTTTGAATAGTGCAACAAATATTATTCACATCCTCACATGGCCCTGGGGAGATTTCCCAGGTGGCAACAAAACCTTGGACTAAGAACAGAATCCTCTTACCCTATCCCTGATTTTTATGAATGCCAAAAACATGGGGAATGAAGTAAATGTTTAAGTAAAGAGTGGTGACTCCTGTGACAATAACTGCCAGTCAGAGATATGTTCCGCAGACTAGGCTCAACAGAGCCAAATATGGGATGTTTTCCATTGCAACTTCTCCTCCGGTTCTTCCCTAAAAGCTAGCTTGGCTTCACAATTTCTTGATAAAAAGCTATTTTTTAAATCTTGGATTTAGAGGAATACTAATCTGCTATCCCCAACCCATTTACAAAAGGCTGCATCCACACTGCAGAAATAATTCAGTCTGACACCACTTTAACTGCCAAGGCTGAATGCTATGGAATTCTCAGGATTGTAGTTTGTTGTGGCACCTGAGATCTCTAATGGAGAAAAATAAATGTCTCACAAAAGTACGCTTTCCAGAATTCCATAGCACTAAGCTATAGCAGTTAAAGTGGTGTGAGACTGGACTATTTTTGCAGTATGAGTGCAGCTGAAGTGTGTGCCAAACACATCTTCTGATTTTGTGTCAAATATATGAAGGTATCAGTTGTCATGCACACCTGAAACTGAACACTGATTGGCACTGGATGAGTTATAAATAATGGAAAGAACTGAGAATTAAACAGAAAGAAAAAATATCCCCAGCTAACTGAACACTGCTGCTGTCCTGTAAAAACCTAGTATGTGCAAGAGATCATGTCTTCTGAATTAGTTTTAGTACGACACTATACTTTTCTGACATTCACCTTGTGCAAACCCTCCAACCCAACCCCATTTCTTCTTCCTAGCAATGTTTTCTGCAAATCTGCCTTCCTCTTTATTCCTTTATGTTGATTCAGCATAAACTAGCACTGTGGCCTCAGGGTGCCTGAAAGCAATTTAAACCCAATTGTTTCTGAGCTGTGGTGAATTTAATACAATTTGGGAGGGGGAGGCTAGTGTTCAGTTTATGTTTATGTGAGATTGTTTGTTTGCTCAGACATTATTTATTGCACAATAATATCCTAGCATTTTTTTAATGTGACACAGATTTCTGTTGCTAAAAAGTTCTGTAATTAAAATAACTTGCATATTTACAGTATTATAACACACTCTGCAATGGTGAAGTAATTCTCTGCTGTATATATTGCATCAGCACAGTGTCATCCAGTTGTGCAATTGTCTTATGCAGTTAAGCTGTCTTGGATGAAACCGATTATCTCGATCCATTTCAAACCGGCTTCAGGGCAGGTTATGGAGTGGAGACAGCCATGGTTGCTCTGACTGACGACCTCCGCCTGAGCATTGACAGGGGTAGTGTGACCCTGTTAGTGCTCTTGGATCTCTCCGCGGCTTTTGATACAATCGATCATTCCATCCTTTTAGATCGGCTGAGAGAGTTGGGGATCGGCGGCACCGCGCTCCGGTGGTTCCGTTCCTTCCTCTCCGGCAGATCTCAAAGGGTGAGACTCGGGGACAGTTGCTCTTCTAAAATCGAGCTTAGCTGTGGAGTTCCACAGGGCGCTATTCTGTCCCCGATGTTATTCAATATTTATATGAAGCCGTTGGGTGAGATCATTCGGAGGCACGGAGCTCAGTGTCATCAGTACGCTGATGACACTCAGATCTATTTCTCTGTGACCAGATCGTCTGCTCAGACCTCAGATGGCGTCTCCCCTCTCAATGACTGCCTTGCGGCGGTAATGGATTGGATGAGGAAAAACCGATTGAAGCTTAATCCAGACAAAACGGAGGTGCTCACAGTCACAGGCCCGAAACCAGGTTTGGGAATACAACTTCCAGTCCTCAATGGAGTCACACTCTCCTCGAAGGACTCTGTTCGCAGTCTGGGGGTACTCCTTGATCCGTCGCTTCACATGACAAGTCAGGTGAATGCGACGGTCAGGAGCGCTTGTTACCAGCTTCGGCTGATACGCCAGCTGCGCCCTTTCCTGGAGAGGAGGGATCTGGAAACTGTGATACACGCGCTGGTAACCTCACGTTTGGACTACTGCAATGCACTCTACATGGGGCTACCCTTGTGCCTAACCCGGAAACTACAAATGGTCCAAAATATGGCAGCCAGGCTTCTGGCTGGAACGTCCAGGAGAGAGCATATCACTCCTGTGCTAAAAGCCCTCCACTGGCTGCCGATCAGTTTCTGGGCACAGTACAAGGTGTTGGTTTTAACCTTTAAAGCCCGTCATGGCTTGGGCCCATCTTATCTAAGGGACCGCCTCCTCCCATATGAACCCCCCCGCACACTCCGGTCCTCTGGGAGGAACCTGCTTCAACCCATGAAGACCAAGCTGGTACAGACCTCCCAGAGGGCTTTTTCGGCTGTCGCCCCCAAGTTGTGGAATGACCTGCCGGACGAGATGCGTCTCATTACATCTTTAGAAGGCTTTAAAAGAGCCCTAAAGACGCATCTCTTCCGGCAAGCCTTTCCAGAGAATGTGAATATCCCCAGCTCCATACCTAGGTTTTAAGGGCTTTTTAAATCTTTTCCTGCATTTTTCTCCATACAACCTAAGCTGGGTCCACTCCCTACTATTATGTATTGCTGTTTTAATTTATTATGTTTTTTAACTCCATTGTGATTTAATTCTTTTTTAAGGGAGGGTGGTAAGGGTAAGGAAGGGGTATTTTAACTTGATATTGTTTTAACCTCTGCTGTACTCCGCCCCGATTGCTTGTTCAGAGGGGCGGAATAGAAATAAATATTATTATTATTATTATTATTATTATTAAGAGGCTACTATATTCTAGACCTCAGAATACTGAGGAGGATTCCCACCGGAATGAGCCTGCAAAGCTTCGCATAGAGAAAGCAACCTAGATCTGTTTAGGGATGTCATTCTTCACCAAGGAGATTAGTGCATTGGCTTTTTTGTTTGTTTGTTTAATAAAAGTACAAGAGAAGAATAAATACCATATTAACAAAACATAGTTAGTAGAAAATAACAAGGTAAGTTTACATCATACGAATAGAAAAGAGGGGAAAAAAAGATAAGGAGGTAGGGAAGAGAAGAAGGGAACAAAAAAAAAAGAACAGAAATAAAGGGAAAAACATATACGAGAGAAAAGAAGAAGAGAAAAAAAAGGAAAAATTTTATATATAAACATACGGCTTACTAGGCAACAACCAAGAACGTTAAAATATACAAAAAAAAAAAAAAACCCAGAACTTCCATATGTATCTTGATTATGATGTTAAGTTATAGAAAAAACCATGTCTACCTGAAAAAGAGAACCGTAGTCTTAACGATGTCTCAAATTTTGTTAGTTCCTAAAAAGAAAAAGCCTAAGGGAATATGACAGCTAATTTTCCCTGTAAAATTGTATAGTAAGAGAGAGATAACAGAACAGAAAATTTCAAATGTTCCATTTGCTCTTGCAATAATTGACGAATAATTGCCAGTCTTCTTTTGTCTGGTGGCTGAATTTGCCATCAGAGTTACTCTGTGAATTATCTAGCTCCATGATATCAATCATTTTACATATCCATTTATCCATACCAGGTACCCCTGGATTTTTCCATTTACAGGCTAGTAAAATTCTAGCGTTTGTAACCATATAAAGGATTATTTTCCTCATCCTGCTTTGCCTTGTTTTTTGTATCTCCTGAATCATATTCAGCAAGTAAAATTCCGGTAGTAAGTCAAAAGTGATACCCAAAATTTCACAGACTATGCTATGCAAGGTTGTCCAAAATTTTTCAACAACTGGACAGGCCCATGACATATGAAGCCACGAACCGTAACCTTTGTTACATTTCCAGCATAATGGACTCACATTCTTATAAATTTTAGCTAACCTGGCCGGGGTTAAATACCATCTGTTTTCCATTTTGAAGTGATTTTCCCTCATTGTTTAATTTTTGATACATTTATAAGTTATTTTTCTAGCATCTTCCCAAGTTTCTAGAGGGATTTCTTTATCTAGATTTTTGGACCAAGCTAACATTTGTTCTTTAACGATCTCTCCTTCCAATTTTCTTTTTATTAGGATTTTATATAAAGATGTGACTTGTTTTGGTTTCGATTTAAATATTACATCATCAAAGTCATTTTTAACAAAATATAGGCCATGATTTTTCTGATCAGCTTTTTGAATATTCTGTAATTGATAATATTGAAACCAACTGATGTTATTATCAATATGATGGAGAGAATCTATATCTTTTAAAATGAAGTTTTCTGATTCGTGAGCTTTTATTGTGATTTCCTCATATTTTAGATATTTCATGTTATGATTGAACCTGCTTAACATTGCTTCAGAAGGGGACATCCATCCTGGTATCCCTCTATTAAAAATTTCTTTAATTTTTAACCATACCTTCAAGAGGGATTTTCTTAAGGTATGGTGACAGAAGTCTTGGTGGATAGTTGTTTTGTTATACCATAAATATGCATGCCACCCATACCTCAAGTCAAATCCTTCCAAAAATAGAAGCTTTTTGTCCGTAAGGGTGATCCAATCTTTTATCCATAATAAAGCACAAGCCATGAAATAAAGTTCCAAGTCTGGCAAACCACAACCTCCGTTTTCTTTACAATCAGTCATTATTTTTCATTTTATACGAGGCTTTTCCCTTCCCAAATAAATCTTTTAAGCTCTCTATTCCATATTGAGAAAGGTTTGTTGTTACAAATTATTGGTAAATTTAAAAATAGGAAAATTAATTTTGGGAGGATAGTCATCTTTATCAGGGCGATTCTGCCAAATAATGTAAGTTTCACTCTTGCCCATTTGGCTAAGTCAGCCTTGATTTGTCTCCAGATTTTTTTGTAATTGTCTTGAAATAAATTAATATTATCGTTAGAGATGTTAATATCCAAGTATTTGGCTTTTTTTCACCACTTGACATTGGGATTTTTCCTGTAGAATGAATTCTTCACTGCCTGTTAGATTTTTTGTAATAATTATGGATTTGTTCTTATTAATCTTAAAACTGGTAAGATCCCCTAACTCCTGTAATAAATCAATAGTAGTCTCTATATGTAATATGGGATCGTCTAAGAAAATTATCAGATCATCAGCATAGGCCCTGATTCTGAATTCGTGTCCTTTTATTTTAGGGCCTTTTAAGGAAGGATTAAGTCTTATTTGATTAAGTAGCAACTCAAGAACAATAATAAACAATAGCGGTGACAAGGGGCAACCTTGTCGCACACCTCGTTCAATTATGAATTCATTTGATTTTTTTCCATTAATGATAATATTAGCTTTTGGATCTGAATATATGCTTCTAATCTGTTTTAGAAAGACTTCTCCGAAATTTAGTTTCCCTAAAATCTTTAACATGGTGTTCCAGTTTACAGAATCAAAAGCTTTCTCTGCATCAACAAGAGATTAGTGCATTGGCTTTAAAGTGCCTTATCTCTGATGGGATGAAGGAGCATTTAATTTTCAAAATGTGTGTTATTGCATTCACTATGCTGGGGGGAATGCAACCCATAAACAGCCCAGATGCCAGCTGGGCCTATCCTGCACCTTTTCAAAAATGGGAAAATCCCATTTTTGAACAGGCACAGGATAAGACCAGATGACAACCGGGCTGTATACCATTTTTGAAAAAGCTCGGGATAAGCCTGGCTGACAACTGGGCTGTATACCATTTTTGAAAAGGTGCAGGATAATCCCGACTGGCATCTGGGCTGTATACGGGCTGCATTCACCCCAGCACTGGTGAATGCAATACCACCCATTTTAAAAATTAAATGTGCCTTTATCACATCGGGGATAAGATGCTTAAAAGCCATTCTTTTTTAGGGGGGTATTGAGATATTATATGTATACTGGATGGTTTTAACTATGTAAAGCTGCTTTGATTGTTTTATACAGAAAAGCGGGATATAAATAAAAGTTTTGTTTTGTTTTTAATTTATTCTTGAATTAAACTGATTACCTGGGCCCAGTACTAATTAGTTCAGCCTTCCCTATGGGACCCAAACACTGATCTTCTTAATAAATGACCTGTCATAGAATCTATGCCATGAGAGTGTGTATTCCCATTAGTTTTACTGGACCTCTCAGCAACGTGTGGTACCATTGATCATGGTATTTTGCAGTGCTTCTGGTCCTTTTTGATGAATGTTCAAGAAGATTATGGTGGGGGACTGTTGCCCTCACAGTTTGGAGTTCTGCAAATCTCAGTACTGCCCTTTTAATATCTCTATAAAGACAAGGGGGGGGGGAGTCATTCAGAGTTTGGGGGTGCAAGTTATCATTGTGCTGGTAATGTCCAGTTAGCTGTCTCTCTTGCCAAACTGATGCCAAGGATTTGATGTCAGCCCTGAATCCTTGCCTAAATACAAAGAAGAGCTGGATGTGGGTGAACAAACTGAGATTCAGTGATGGCAAGAAAGAGGCTCTGTTGTTAGCAGGAAAGCCAGTCTGGAATTGAGACTTCACCCTCTTTTGGATGGGGTTGTGCTCCTCTGAAAAACAAGGTTCACAGCTTAGAAGGCCATGGGGCTGCTGTGCCTGGGAATGCTTTTCCTAAGCCCGGTGTCTTTTTTTTTTCTTAAGGAGGGTAGTTTTGGCCACAGTGGTTCATGCCTGAATTACCTTCCAATTGGTCCAGTGTGATGTGCTCAGGGCTGCTCTTGGAAAGTGCTCAGATGCTACAGTTAGTGCAAAGTGCAGCAACCAGATTTTTATCCATTGTGTGCTTTAGAGATCATGTTATCCCCAGTTTTATTTCAACCACCCAGATTTACTTCCATGCTATGGGGGGGGGGAGGGTGTTGTAGCCCAAAAGAGGATCTTTCCCACGCTCTGCCCTTCCTCTGGCCTGCCTGTCCTTAGGTGTAACTGAGGATTTTGCAATATCAAGGTAAGATTCAACAGACAGTCTGGTTACCATCTGTATGCAGAAGAGTGAAGAGAACTGTCCTTTGTGTCAGGCAACAAAATGTATTGAGGGGGTGATTCTGTTAGGGAAATGAATTATTCAGACATAAATACAGGGAGCATAATACTCCCTTTTTGAAGCAGCTTCACTGACTACTAATTCATTTCCAGATAATCGGTTTTAGTCAAATACAATATAGGAAATGTGTGTGTGAGAGAGAATTGAAGTGCCAGTTATGACTTATAAAGTTCAATATGCTTTAGGTCCAGAATGTCTGAAATATCATATTCGCTATATGAACCTGCCCGAGTTTTAAGATCAGTAGGCCAACCACCATCAGAGGCATGTTTGGTAAAGACACACCAGACAGCCTTCTCAGTGGCTGCTCCCTGGTTACAGAATTCCCTTTCATGGGAGGCTAGGCTGTCCCCTTCTCAGCTCTCTGTTTTGCCATCCTTTTATTAAATTAGCCATTTAATGATTATTTAGTTGGAAGGAGTCTTTTACTTTTCTGTACCCTATCTTTTACTTTACTGTAATGTCTTTAAATGAATTTATATTTAATGGTATTTTAATAGTATAACTCATTAATTTTTGTTTTGTATTTTCAGCTTTTTCTTTAGCATTTTGTAAACCATCAGGAGGATTAATTAATTATTTGAGTTATAAGCTTTGTAGTGTGCAGTGTCCTCTTCTGCATCTGTCTTGACCTAGAACATAAACTTGCATCCTATAGATTTGTTGGCTTTAGGTAGCTCAGCAAGAGTCCAGGCATCGTTTTTGCATAGAGATTCAGTGCCTTATCACATGACAAAAGAATGACAAAACAGATCAGGAGAGTAGTGGCTTACTCTTTGCTTCTCTACATGCTGTCGTAACACTCCTGTTCTCCTTTCCAAGGGAGGCAGTTATAAAAAGGTGCCTTTTGCCAAAGAGATTTTTCTAGTGCAACAAAAGACATGCTTTTATGACCATCTCCCTTAGAAAGAGAACAGAAGTGCTTCAGTGGCATGTGGACAGGCAAGGAGGAAGCTGCTTCTCTCTCACTACATCTGGGCTATCTTTTGTAATGCAACAAGGCTCTCACACAAATCTTTTACTTGGCAGCTTCCTTCCACTTACAAGGTTCAGTCACTGGTAATTTGTTAACTCCTTGCTGTGTGGGTGGTGTCTTGTTTGCTGCTGCCCTTGCTTTGTAGACTAATCTGGCTGGTGGAACCCTTTTATCTGATCTTACCAAGCACCTGGCCCCTGATTCAGCTGCTTTCCCTTTCTGGATCTGTTGCCTGACTGTTATGTCTCACCTTTCAGACATCTGCTCTTTGGGTTTGAGATGCACTGAGTCTCTCTCTGGCAGGGAGTTCAGTTGTATGACTGGCACCTTGCTTCCATTTAAGCTTCTAGTTTCATCTAAATACACCACACTGCATATCTTGATGTTGTCCATGGCACGATCCAGAATTCTGCAGCCTTTTGTAATTTGTTCATATCCAACAAACACTCCTTCTTCGCATCTACAATTCAGTTTGTTCCTTTGGGCTTTAAGAACAGAAGAATAGGCCTTAGATTTAAAAAGTTGTAATTAAGTTATAAATTATTTTAAATTATTAAAAAAGCTAAATTCCTCTAGGAGGGGTTCATATGATTTTGGAAGAGCTCTAAATGAAAAAAAAGTGTTTAGTTTCTTTTAAAAAATAGTAAGAATCAGGAAGTTCCTTTGCAGATGACAACATCTAACCAGGCTCCCTTTTCCTTTCCACCAATCTATCTGCCTGCAGCAAACTTCCTCTGAGTTCAGGTCTGACCCCTTGGAAATGTTTACAAGCAATGTTTTACAGGGCTTAGTGGAGTAAAATGCTGAATCTGTGCTTCCTTTCCTGAAATAATTACTCCAAATAGGACCTGTTTCCCTAATGGCCTGTCATTATTAGTGGGTAAGGAAGGAAATAAGTTAGACAAAAGCTACCTCCTAATTATTTGACTGAACTGACCTTAGCCACAGCCACTCATGTTCGGGAAAGCTCTTGTTTCGATCATTGTCATGTGGAGTTTCCTTCAAAAACAAACTGGAAACTTCTTCAGCTCCAGCAAGATTATTAACAAGGTCTGGATAGTTTTGGTTGTTGTTGTTGTGTGCCTTCAAGTCATTTCCAATTTATGACGACGCTATAAACAATCCTTTAAAGGGGTTTCCTTGGCAATTTTCATTCAGAGCAGGTTTGCTATTGCCTTCCTCTGAGGGTGAGAGAGAGACCTGCCTGATGTCACTCAGTAGTTTTACATGGCTGAGTGGGGATTTGAATCCTGGTATCCTTGAGTACTAGTCCAGCAAAACACAAAATGCTGCACTCCACTGGCTGTTGCTACCTCATTATATGGTTACATTATTTGAATGCTTTTCACTTTCTTCCACATCATTTCCAGAAACAATTCTAAGTCTTCGGATTAATCTTTCAAGCCTTAAACATATAGCAGGAGATTACTTGAACAACCGCTTACTCTTTCATATATGTATATGGATTCTGTGATAATCTGGGGCCATGGATACCCCTTCCAGCTGACATCCAATGGCTGGCTCTTAAGAGAGGACTTCTTCAGTATTGAACTCTCTAGTTATTGAACACCGTTGCCAGAGAGGAATACCTAGTGCAACCTTATGAACTCTTTGGCACCAGGAGAAGCCTTTTTCATTTTGCTCAGTTAGGGCCTTTTCACACTACACAGTTATAGTGCTATTATTCCACTTGAACTTGAACAACAGCCTATGGAATCTTGAGACTGGCAATTTAGGGAGGAGCATTTAGATATCTCATCCAAAGATTTCCTCCAGTGCCTCTGAGCAAACTACAAACTCCAGGATTCCATAGGATGCAGCCAGGGCAGTCAAAGTAGATCCACAGTGCTATAACTACGAGGGGGTATCCAAAAGTTTTAATGATCACCTTTTTTAAAAAATGACTGAAAGTTTGTTTTGATTTGTAGTTGTTAACTTATCTCTATGTAGTCACTATCTAGATTTATACATTTTCCCCAGAATTATCTTGACCCTCCGAATATCTGATATTGTACAAGTCTGAAGATTGGGGGTATCGTAAAGTAATAATTATCTCCTGGAAGTTATTATGGCATATTGATGAAATTTTGTCAGTGTCATAATTGGTCCCTAAGTGCACGTTGCTGAGAAAATCAGCTCATTGCATCCTTTACTTTTGTGACTGGCTGTGCCAGAAGTGACTAAAGTGTAGGCGCAATCTGCAGACTGAAGATTTGAACCCTGGTCTCCAGAGTCCTGGTCCAACACTCAAACCACTACATATATGCAACTCCTTTTGGGGACAGGGCAGAGACAGCTATTCATTTGCCCTTGCATTCCTTTCAAAAACCTTCCATGCCCAGCAGCTATCAAGATCCAGTGGGTTTTGCTACTTCTTATCAAAGGGAAGGGAAGGTGGAGGCAAATCAGATGATGAAGGTCTGGCTGCTCTGGGATCCTGGGGGAAGGAAAAGGCAAATTTGCTCCATTTGAGAGCTCACCTTCATTTCTCCCTGATGACTAGTTGCTTCTCTGTTATCTGAATTGCCTCCCATCTCTCCCTCACTCACTCCCCATAAGTGATAGCAGCAAGAGCCCATCCAATTTTTGACAGCTGCTGGATGGCAGGAGGTTGTGGAACTACACACTCAGAGCTACACACACATGAAAAATCTTGGCCATTATTCTCCAGCTTTTTGCCCAACTGAGCCTTTGAAGCATCCTCTATTATCATAAAATTATTAAACCATATAAATCAGCTTCAGACAATATAGGGCACTATTTCCCAACATGAGCAAGAAAAACTATCCAAGATGTCTATGCTGGATTGGGTGTATGTGTGAGGTAAATGTCACGAGACAAAAGGTTTGCTCATGTTGGGTGCCTTTTCTAACTCATGGTGACCCTAAGGTGAACCTAGCATGGGATTTTCATGGAAAGATTAATTCAGAGGTGTTTTTCTATTGCCTTCCTCTGAAGCTGAGAGTGTGTGATTTTCCTAAGGTAATTCAGTGGGCTTCTGTGATGATTGAATGGGGATTTAAACCCTGGTTTCTCAAGGAAACCTCATGATATGTTCGCCTTAAAGTCACCATAAGTCAGAAACAACTTGAAGGCACACAACTACAACAGCAACCAGAGTCCTAGTCTAACACTCAGATCATTACGCTGTTCTGGCTCTCAACAGAAGAAATCATTTCAAATAGGGGCAGCACTTATTCATTCTATGCTTCAGCCCCAGTTGGACTCCTCATTCTCCCCAGACAGTTACAGCTTCTTTTAAGAAGGAATGTGCCTTGGGATAAACACATCAAAAGAATGTGCTACCCACTCCTTGGGGAAGTAACTACAAAACATTGAGTCACTTGCAATGCATTCCCTTTTGCGTTAACTTGGACATAATTACATTACAAGTATATTCACTGAGAGAGGATACCAATCCTTTTGTAATTATTTTCAGAATTCAAAGATATAGCCATGTTAGTCTGTAGAATCAGTATGTAGTGAGATCTTGTAGCACCTTTGAGACTAACTAAAGAAAGAAGTTAACAGCATGAGCTTTCGTAGACTTCAGTCTACTTCCTCAGTCAGTGGTAAAACCACTGGCTTTTACCACTCAGCCATGTAAAACCACAGCCTCTGAAGAAGTAGACTTAAGTCTATGAAAGCTCATGCTATCAACTCTTTTCTTTCAGCTAGTCTCAAAGGTGCTACAAGATCTATCTACATACTGTAATTATTTTCAGTTACTTTTATCACCACTACAGAGCCTATGTGGCCTCCTTACTTGGGGATGGTTTCTGCCACAATCCAGTGGCTTGCAGTGTTTGGTTTTTTAGGGAGGTTTGTGGGGCTTTGCAAGGTTTGGGGGGCTGCTGAATTTTTAGGCAGTTTTGACCGATTTGGGAACATAAAATTGGCTGAAAATGCGATCCTGCCCAACAGTTAATCTACTGGATTAAAGCAATACAGCACCTCCTAGCCCATTCTTTAAAACCTTTCTGTTCTTAAAGCCTACAAATAAATAAATAAATAAATATTTTATCCCCCGTAAGTCAAGGCTTGCCACTTTGAGTTATGGGCTCTGTACAACATTCAGATATATTATATGCTTCAGTGCAAATGAGATGTCAAACCACAGGGTATGATGACTGTATGAACTAGATTCCATCGTTGCTTAAAATAGATCCTCAGTATTAGTACTGCAAAGGTACAGAGGTAAATTATGAGGCATTCTGCCAACTAGACATGCTTTGTGCAGTGGGACTAGTTGAGAGGTTTGCAGGCCCTCTGCTGGATGTAGAAAATATAAATTTGACAGCAAGCAGTGTTAAATGTATAGCAAAAGCATTATAATTTGAGTTCTTGATAGAAATACCTGATATGCTCCTAGTCCATGCAAGACTACCCCAAAATGAGGAACTGATTTTACAAAATGAAGAACCTGAACATTACCATCACCTTCCCTGCTAGTGCAGGGAACATAAACTGAATTAAATGTGGTTCATTAACTTTTCTCTTCTCCCAAATCAATGGGAACAGCAGGCAGTGAGGAACTACCCTAGCTGCATATCTATCCTCAGTCACCAAGGACTTCTGTTTTACTATGGAACTCCAAATACCAAGTCATTAAGAGACGGTACAGGTAGATGTGTCTGTAAAAGGCAGTCCTACTTATGTACCCTCCAACATTTCATAGGACCTTATCACACAGGGACTTATGTGTTTCCATCCCGAAAATGGTTAAAGTGTTGGCATCCTGGAAAAGCAAGCAAATTTGCTAATGATTATCACACACAGAGCACAACAACGGGTTAAAAGCACATTACTTATGCAAAAAAGTGGGTAGAAAGCAAATTTGAGTTTCAGACATATGTGGACAAATCCTGTTGATAGCTTGGAAATAACTTTTTTTTGCATATACTCAAAACTGTCATTTCCACAAGTATATAAACACACTTGCTCCAGAGAGGGAAGGGAAACCAGGGAGGAACATACTCTTTGCTCCAGAATCTGTTTCAAAGGAAGGAAGGCTGGGGTTTCCATTTGCAAACTCCCATAAAACAACACAAACCACACACACATGCATGCACTAGAGAGGAGGATGTGGCTGGTCCATAAACCTGCCTGATTTCAGCGAGGACTGAAACTTCCAGATGCCCTCCTTTTCCAGGACATATGTGTGTGTCCCTTTAAGAACAAAATTGTCTTCCTCTCCTTGGCACAACAAAGGAACCATGGGGAATCTGGGAACAGGAAGAATCCCGCAGTTGGTTTTCACATTATAGTAATTGCACAAGCACAGTGAATTCGTGAATGAACTGGAAAAAAAACACAGTATTTTTCCAAAAATGCCTATTCCCTGATTCACCTCACTTTCTAAGCTGTCTGCATGTGGCAGCATCTGATAACCAATTGTGAAATTGTGCCTAATGCCTTGGATGAACCAAGGTTCTGACCAGTTTAACCTTTGACTTTTCCCCATGTGATAAGGTCCATAGATGAAAACAGGGGCAAATGTGGCCAAGGAACATGGAACTGTGGTCAAGAGGACAAATGTTTTTAATGGGAAAGAATAGACAAGCTAGGAAAGGCTGTAGCAGTTTGTTTTTGCTTGAGTCTAGTGGGAAAAGTAAGATTTTGCTCCCTTCTCTTCTCTGCCTACTCTCAGTGAGTGAATTCAGAACAAACCACTCTTGTACTTTCAAGTAATTTGGGAGCAACTGAAGTTGTTGCTGCTGTTGTGTACCTTCAAGACATTTCCGACTTACTGTAACCCTAAGGCCGTGGGGTTTTCTTGGCAAGATTTTTTCAGAGGAGGTTTGCCATTGCCTTCCCCTGAGGCTGAGAGCATTTGACTTGTCCAAGGTCACCAAGTGAGTTTCATGACTGAGCTGGGAATTGAATCCTGATCTTCAGAGTCATAATCCTATACTCAAAGTGCTAAAAATGCAGCCGAGGACACTGAGACATTTTAAAGACAGATGAAAAAGTTGGATAATAGAAGATTAATAGGGATTGTTCCTGTCAAATCTGGACAACTGCTGGTTACATATTTGTCCCCAATAGGAGGAAGCTACTTATCTGAGAATGGTCATGGCTAATGGCTATTTCCACAGTGTATGTTTACAATGCAGACTCCACATTATCTACCGTATATTCTCATGAATAAGTCTAGAAATTTTAGTCAAAAAATTGACCCCAAAAAGCTATGTTGACTTATCCATGGGTCATTATAAGTATTATACTTTAATACTTATTTTAAAAAGGGGCCGTGGCGGCAGCCCCTTCCTCCCTTCGGCCCCATCTCCGCAAGCGGGGTGCAGTGGGTGCCCAGGGCATGGGTCATTATAAGTATTATACTTTAATACTTATTTTAAAAAGGAACCATACCCTGGTGAAAGTAAAAATCTGCCCTGGAAGCACCGACCTCCCTCTATTTATTTCATCCACACAGCCTTTAGTATGAATACAAACATTTAATGTCTGCTGGGATTTTGTATGTTCTTTGACCTTGTTTTCCTTTCCATCATCCTTTCCATCCTTTGTTACATGCCCCTAAATTTTATCCTTGACTTATCCATGGGTCATATCAAAATCCCTAATTTTGGCCCCAAAACCTGCCCTTGACTTATACATGAAGTTGACTTATAGTCAAGTATATACAGTAATTATGGTTGGCGCAGATTGAGTGGGTCTTTCCAGAAAGGCCTTTAGGTCCTTATATATTTAGAAGAATATTTAAAGGGGACCATAGTGATGAGTCAGAATGCAGCCGTCTGGGTTATAAAATACTTGTAGATAAGCTTTCAGGAATGACTGTTGGGAAGCAGATTCATAGGAAGAGAAAGAAAGTCCTTGGAGTCAAAGGTTAACAATAGGTTAACCCAAAGGTTCATGGCCAAGCTGGGAATTGAACCCTGGTCCCCAGAGTTGCAGTCCAACACTCAAACCACTATGCTACACTTTTTTCTGTTTTAATTTAATATCTATTCTCATTGAGAATTCTAAGTTGATATTGTTTCATCCCACATGGCATTTCTAGTGTTTCTTTTGTACTTATCTCCATCTCCAGTAGCTTGTAAACACAAAAGTGATTCACAGCTCAGTTTGGCTTGAATGATCACAGATTAAATCATTTCATGTTGCATTTTCAGCATCAACATTCATTTTACATCAGGGCTGAAATTCAATTACTCAGAGCTCTAAGGTTAAAGCTACAAAATAATGCTGACGGCAAAATGCCTTTCAGAGTAGGAAAAGGATGGGGGTTATTTTTTGTACATCACACTAAACAAATCAAGTGAACCAGAAGCCACCAAGTCTGCTTATATGAGAGAATTGGTAACATGGAAATATGATAGTTTAATGCTAAATTGGGCACCTACCTTGATAACAGTTATGAGTGCAAACATATGTTAACATTTGTGAACTTCTTACAGAATATTTGTATTGAATCCAGTTGCATATAACACCCTTCACACAAAAGATTCCCAACCTAAGCATAAACTTTCTGTTATTATGAAACATTACAGCTTTTGAAAGACACATAACAGAAACAGCAAAGATGTAACAGAATGTCAAATAATTTATCTGTAAAAAAAAATCCGATAAAATAATAAATTGTAATTAAAGGAGTTAATGAAACAGGAAGAATGGAGAAAGGATAACAAAGAAGAAGAGGGATGGAGAGCACACAGGACAACACAGGTCCAGAGGATACGCATTAGCCTGAGGCCTGGAACAAATCAAAACATTTCTGTAAGCTTAAAAAATATGAGAGTCTTAAACTTGCTGGAACCTCATTTTATTTCACATTGAGCAGAAGCCTGCCCTATGATATGATCAATATGAGAATTGTTTCCATCTTGAAGAACAATATTCCTTCTGAACCTGTAAGCAGATTTAAAAATTGTTACCTGACTCAATAAACTAAATAATAAACTGGATTAAAAATGTCCCGAGTTTTTCTACAACGTCTGACCCACACTGACAAAGCAACTGAAATTAAGTAAGTATTAACTGGTTTTCTAGCTAAAATGGTTAATACCATTGGTTAAAATCCAGAGCAAAATCATTGAGCTACAGGCATAAGGGAAACTCATACAAAGTGATCTCAGCAACTTTCCCAAAGGAATTAGTTATGTTTCCAGGTATACAACTTGGAGTACTATGATTTTCATATCCGCTCAAACAGGAAAACACACACACACATTTATTATGGATTGTGAAGGCAGAGGCCTCCATGTTCCACTGGCAAATGTAGCTTTTAAAAAGCAAATTTCTGGTGTTTTTCTAAATCCTCATTAAGAATTTATGGAACAGAACATCAATTTTCTTAAAATAAAGGCATAGACAGGCAGATCATTGCAAACATAAATAAGAGATAGAATATTTATTTTAAAGGCATTAATTCTACTCCATAAACTTGTGGTACATAATATTTGATTACTGCTATTTTCTGCTTATTTAGCAGCTATGAGGTCAGCAAATTGAGAATGTGATATCAGTAAATTGCCTTGAGGGAGCAATTTCCACTGGGTTAGTATAGTAGACTTAGGAAAATATTTTTAATTCTCTCAGCCAAAGCCCTCAACAACATTTTCCAATCAAGATTGTTTTAAAAAAACAACAAAGCAACAAAACAAAGAGTGGTTATAAGAACTGAGAGCCCTTTCACTCTACACTGTTACAGCATTTGTGATTTCACTTTAATTGCCACAGCTGCATCCAGTTGAATCCTGGGATTTGTACTGTCTGGTTGAAATCCTAAGTGCCTCTCTCTAAATTGCAAATTCCAGGGATCCATAGGAAGTTGCTATGGCAGTAAAAGCCAAATCTTAGTGTTGCCGCTGTGTAATGAGAATGTGCTGTAAAAGTGTTTTCTCACTTTTGAGCAATGGCAAAATAGTGACACCAACATACCCCGATCCCTTGGAATCCTCTGGGGTTGGTCCCAGGACCACTCCCCTCCCTCCCCCATGGATACCAAAATCCATGGATGCTCAAGTCCCATTATAAACAAAGGGTAAATAGTAAAATGACAAAATAATGGCCATTATTATTATTATTATTATTATTATTATTATTAATTGTATTTGATATACATTTGTACTGTTATTTTTTACTGTAATGGTTAATTTGTTATGTATTTTTTTGCTTGTAACCGGCCCGGATTCTACATGATTGGTGGCACAGTGCAAGTACTGAAGGCACTCACACACTACAAGGTTGTAAATTCAATACCAGTCAGGGGCTCAGAGTTGACTCAAACTGGCAGATGAGACATCTCCAAATCTCCCTGTCCTCCAGTGCTCTGCTCATTTCCAACAGACTCATGCCTGCTTCCTCCCTTCTGGTGTGTGGTCTACTACTACTACTACTACTACTTCCCTCCATCTTTCCCAGGATTATTGTCTTTTATAATGAGTCATGTGGCATGCCTTCTCATGATGTGGCCAAAGTATGACTGCCTCAATTTAATCATCTTTTTCTGGCCTGATTCACTCAAGGACCCATTTGTTTGTCTTTCTGTCTACAGTATCTTCAGCACTCTTCTCCAACACCACATCTCAAATGAGCTGATATTCTGTTTATTTGCTTTTTTCACATTCCAGCTTTCACATCCATACATAGTGATTGGGAATACTATGGCGTGGACAAGTCTCATCTTGGTGCTTTAGGTTCTTCTCTAGCTCTTTTGTGGCTACCCTTCCCATTCCTAGACTTCTTCTTATCTCTTGACTGCAGTCTCCATTCTGGATGATGTCTGACCCCAAGTACAATAAATTTTTGACTATTGCAATTTTGTCATTATATAATTCAAATTTATGAATTTATGGTCATTATTTTTGTTTCCTTTATGTTCAGCAGCAGGATTGGAATACTTTAGCACAATGCTAGTTCCTGGTGAGTTTTCAAGAAAGTAAGTAAGTCAGTAAGAAAGTTACAATCAATAGGTCTAAATATGGTGTCAGTTACTGGCATACTGGGGCGGGGGGGGGATTCCTCACATCAGAAAGGTTGAGATGCACTGCTCTGGCAGTTCCTACAATATCTTATATTGTTATGAATGTCATCTATCTTCTCTTTAAGCTGATGTCTTGATAAGTAATCCAGAGTTGTTGTTTTAATTTTCTTCAATGAAAGCTAATGCCAGGAGATAATCTTTTGATTGTTGTGATGTCTCACTGGCATTTAGGATGGAAATTCCAGCTGGATTTGTGGAGGTGATGGGAAGGAACAGAGATACGGTTCAGAGGCACGTTTGCAGTTTTAAGCCGAACAGTTTTAAATGTATATGGAAACTAAAGTAGCTACTTCTTGGGAACTGGATGCAGGACAGTCGGTATGTGCCTGCTTCCAATACACTCTGTTGATGTGTGCCTTCAAGTTGCCTGTAAATTTGTGGTGACCCTATTAATTTCATAGGGTTTTCTTTGGCAAGGAATACTCAGAGGTGGTTTTTCCAGTTCCTTCCTCTGAAATACAGCCTACAGCACCTGATATTTGTTGATGGTCTCCATTTTTTGATTGGTAGGAGACCAAGTATTGACCAGAGCTGACTCTGCTTATCAACCAAGATCATACAGGATTTGGTACCTTTAGGATGTGAACTAAAAACAAATATAGCAAGGACACCATAAGAAGACATTATGTTGTGGAAGACACTACATGTGAGAAGATGGTGATCTTATCTGCTGTGGGCATCTGTCAATAAAGTCAATAAATGGGAGCCATTTCTCTATAAATGAATGTTGACCTTTTTTTTCCCTTTGCATCTGCTCATATTGTCCAACATTTCCAGAAGCCACAGATCCCAAATCTTTTCCCACCAGTTGTCTAAACACACTGTCCCAGTTTTCCAGCATTTTGCTATTTCAGTATGATGTGCTGCCATTAAAAAAGGCAATCAGAAATCTATGATTCAAACTACTGTTTTTATCTGTATAAATAGATAGTAACAGAAGACCAGGACAGCATTTGACTTCTTGTTTGGTAATTAACAAAATTTGTTTTGTGATACTATGCCAGAATGAATTTATATTAGGAAAATCTAGCCACATATACATAAATATCCCTGAAATATCACATCCTCTGTGGCATTTGGGGGACATAGTTTTCACTGTCTTTGCTAATTTGACAGGAGTTATGCACCAATTGTGGATTATTTCTAGAGCTTTCTCTCTAGTTAAAGTTGATCTTGATTTGAGGGTTAGGGGCAGGAGAGTTTGAATACCTCATGGAACCCATCCAGTTTCTGACATTGTTATCTCTAGATCTGCCTTCCAAGTTGATTTAGAGGTGTGTCCTTTATTGTAGTCTGAATCCATTAAGCAATTGCAGGTTAGCCAGCATGGTGTAGTGATTTGAGTATTGGACTATGACTCTGGAGACCAGGGTTAAAATCCTGGCTCAGCCTTAGAAACCCACTGGGTGACCTTTGGCAAGATACACTCTCTCCGCCTGAGAGGATGGCAATGGCAACACCCCTCTGAAGAAACATGCCAAGAAAACCCTATTATAGGGTCGCTTTAAAATGGAAACAACATGAAGGCACACAGAAACAACAAGAAATTAGAGATGCTAGCCTTTTAGTTTTTTTAGTTTGTTTTTTTTTTTATAAAATTTTATTGCAATTAAAAACATCTCCATACATGATTACTCAATTATACAATCACAGGTTTCAGTGAAAGTCACAGAGAAGACATTATTTATCAGTCCATCAACTTCTTGCATTTCGTAAGTATGTAAATCATATTCAAGAATACTAAACATTCCTAGTATATTATTACTTCCTTAACTATTCTCTCGACTAACTGTTAATAAAAAAACCAAAAACTACCGGATTGTTGACATTTCTCTCTTAATATTTAATATTTCTCGATATTTCACCTTTCTTTTAATTTGCCTTTCTTCTTCTTTTCTTTTTTTCTCCCCTTATCTACCATCCAAACCTTCTTAATCAAGTAGTCATTTCCTTTATCCTTCTCATTCTTCCACATTCTTCTCCTTCTACCTGTTCTATTTCTATTCTACATTCTCTTACCCTCATCTACCTGCCTTACCTTTCTCCTCTCATTCTCTCTTCTCTTTCTTCCACTCATACCAGACTTCTATTCTTTACTCACTAGGTAGCGTTGCAACTATAACCCACCTTCTTAAATATTTATAATGAAAATAAACTAAATTTAAAGAATTCATCTTGTATTTTTCATTCTAAATCGTCTATATTTCTTAGATATATTTTCTCATTAAAAAAAAGCAAGTTATTAAGGTCTTGTAGCTTTCGATTGTCTATTCACCTGCATAAACTACATTAAGTCTGAATGAAAAGAAACTTATTCTTAATCCTAGTTTTATTATTATATCTAAAGCATGTCTTATCTTATATATAATACCTATATCTTTCTCCTATTCTTTAGGTTGGTGTTCTTGTTCATTCCCCCTTATCTGATCAAATATCCTATTATCTTTATACTTGTCTCCTATTAACTGATGTTTCCCCGTCTGTTCTAGTATTATCTAAATTTATTATCATATCCTATAATCGCAATTTTTCCCCATTCTCCCTTCAGGTATTCCAGTACTTTACCCCATTCTTTTTCTATTTTGTCTGTTTCTTGGTTTCTTACTAAAGCTGTTAATTCATCCATTTCAATTGTGTCAAATAATTTAATAAGCCATTCTTTGAGATTTGGTATTTTCTTACTTTTCCACTTTTGTAATAAAGTAAGTCTTGCCGTGGAGATCAAATAATATAATATTTTGCCGTATTCTTTATCTAATTCTTCTTCTCACATGTTTGAAAGGTAGGTTTCAGGTAAAAATCTCAGTTTATTTGTTATAATCGAGTTTATGACTTCATCTACTTTGATCCAATATCTCTTTACCTTTTTACAAGTCCATAAACAGTGGTATAGGGTCCCGGGTTCTGAATTGCACTTCCAACATAAATTATTTCCTGATTTGTATATCTTTGATATCTTTTCAGGTGTCAAGTACCATCTGTAAAAAATTTTGTAAAAATTTTCTTTTAGGTTTTGGGAGGCTGAATATTTTAATCTTTTATTCCATACTAATTCCCATCTTTCTAAATTTATCGGGTATCCAAAATTTTTTGCCCACTGGATCATGTTCTCTTTTACAATTTCTTCTTCTTCATCCCATTTATATAATTCTTTTATCCATTTAATATTTTCCCCTAGTATTATTTTATCAAAGTTATTTTTCTCGTTTTCAAAGCCTTGTGTTTTATCATCTACCTTAAATCTTTCTCTAATTTTCCAATATTCAAACCAATTTAATACGTATCCTTCTTCATTCATTTCCTGTAACGATTTTATTTCCAACTTTCCCAACTTATCCTTCTTCAACAAATGCGAATAAGTAAGCCATTTTGTAGTATATCTCATTTCAGTCCTTCGAGTAACCTCTTGGGGAGAAAACCAAAGTGATAGTTTAGGCATAATCCTGAACTTGTATTTTTCCCACACCTTCAATAAAGGTTTTCTGATGCAATGTACATTGAAGTCCTTGTTAGCTTTGATTTTGTTATATCCTAAATACGTATGCCAGCCAAACGCCAGGTTATCTTCCTCGAGGTCTAAAAGTTCTCTATTACTTAAAGTTATCCATTCTTTTAGCCAGAGCCAAAAACAAGACTCGAAATACAATTTTAAGTTTGGTAACCCTAGCCCATCTCTTCCAATTGCATCTTGCATTAGTTTTAGTCTGATTCTTGGCCTTTTTTGCCATATGAAATTACTCAAGTCTCTCTGCCAAAGTTTAAAAAAGGAATCTTTTATTACTATGGGGAGATTTTGGAACAAAAATAATATTTTTGGTAGTATTGCCATTTTAATTGCCGCTATTTTTCCCAAGAGTGATAATTTCAGTTTATTCCAGTTTTCCAATTTCGTTTTAATTTCCTTCCAAGTTTTTTTATAATTATTCTCAAATAGCATCCCTAGATTACTTGAGATAGTGATACCCAGATACTTTGCTTTCTTTTTTATTTCTATGCCTGAAGATTCTTTTAGTTTCTTCTCTTTTTCTATAGACAAATTCTTAGTTATAATTACCGATTTCTCTCTATTAAGTTTACATCCTGTAACCTTATCAAATCTGTCTATTGTTTCATTCAAGTAGTTTATACTATTGCAGGGGTCGTCCAGGAAGACCACTAAATCATCCGCGAATGCTCTAATTTTAATTGTATGATTCTTAATTTTTGTACCTTGAATTTGCTCGTTATTCTTAATTCTTTTTAATAATCTTTCTATTACTATTATAAACAGTAGTGGGGACAATGGACAACCTTGTCTTGTTCCTCTATTAATATTGATAAAGTTCGTTCTTTCTCCACTAATTATTATTTTCGCTTTCTGTTCCTTATAAATTTCTTTTATCCAGCCTATAAAATTCTTACCTAAATTCATTTTATTCAAAATTTCAAAAATTGTAATCCAATTAACTGAATCGAAAGCTTTCTCTAAGTCCAATAGGAGTAAACAGTTCTCTATCATTATGTTTCTCATAAAATTCTAAAATATTTAAGACTACTCTTATATTTTCTCTTAGCTGTCTCTGTGGTAAAAATCCCCTCTGTTTGGGGCATATCCAATCTTTTAAATACTTTTTAAACCTAGAAGCTAAGATAGAAGCAAATATCTTGTAATCAACATTCAGTAATGAAATGGGCCTAAAATTTCTGATATCCTTCACATCTTTTCCTTCTTTTGGCAGCACAACTATTTCGGCTTCTCTCCATGTTCTTGGAACTCCTTCCTCCATAATTGCATTCATAGTCATTTGTAAGGGGCCACAAAGTTCATCCTTAAAAGTTTTATAAAATAGTGCATTAAATCCATCGGGTCCCGGTGATTTGTTATCTTTTAAGTTCTGGATAGCTGTAGCAACTTCTTCATAGGAGATTCGTTTATTTAAGTCTTCAAATTGTTGTTTCGATGGGCTTATATAGGTTTCTTCCTGTTCATTTAGATATTTTTGTATCTTGTTTATATCTATCCTTTGATCTTTGTACAAATCAGTATAATATTTTTCAAAGGCCTCCTTGATTTGTTCTTGCTTGTTGATTATGTTGCCGTTTTCTCTTATCTCCAAAATTGTTCTTTTTATTTGTTGTTTTTTTAATATGTCAGCTAAGTTTTTCCCTACTTTATTTGCATATTCAAAGTTTTTTTGTTTAGCCCTTTTTAAATTACTACTTATCTCTAGCATATTTTTCTTATTTTCTTGTTTTCTAAGTATATTCAACTCTTATTATTTTAGTGCTTCCTGGGTTTTCTATTAGTTCTTTCTCTTTTCTCTTTATTAATTTCAGAATCTCATTTTCTTTTTCTTTTCTCTTTTTCTGTATGAAGGCCTCTTGATTGATCAGAAGGCCCCTAAACACTGCTTTTCCTGCATCCCATATATTGGTCATTTTTACATCTGGGGTTAAATTTTCTTTAAAATATAATAAAATGTTCTCTTTTGTTTTTTCTATGACATCTTTATCAATAAGTAGATAATCATTTGTTTATCGTTCAAAATTCTTTGGCTTGAATATTGCGCTTAACATAAATTGCCACCCCTTTTTTCCTTTGCTTTGCTGCTGATATAAAATCTCTTCCCAAATTTTTAAACCTAATTAAGTTTTTTTCTGTTTTTTTAATATGCGTTTCTTGAATACAGACGATATCACAATTCAATTCCTCTAAATAATGATTCACCTTTTTTCTTTTTCCATTTAGGTTTAATCCTTTCACATTCCAAGTTAATATCTTCATTAATTTAGGCTATCCTCTTTCCAGGTAAGTATTTTCCTCTTTTTCCCCCCCTTTTTTAGTCTTCTAATTCCCCAACCCCCTCCCCCTCCCTCCTTTATCACTCTTACTTAATTCTCTCTGTATTTATCGGTTTTTTCCCTCTATAGATTCTTTTTCTAATTCTATCTCTTCTTCCTCTTCTCTGTTTTCTTCTTCGCTTTCAGTGTTTCTCCTGTCCCTACCTTTTGATCTTTCCCTATTTTCACTCTCGGATAAATCTTCATCTTCTCTCTCTTCTATTCTTTTTCCTGTTAATGGTATTTTAGCTTGTTTAATTTCTCCTTCTTCTTCCGAGTCTTTGTCTTCTTCAAATCTGGTGGTTGGGCGTTTTGTTATTTCTTTTCTGAATTCTTTCCAGAATTCAGCCGCTCTTTCCACCAAGCTCAGCTTAAATCTCCTCTGATTCCATGTCACCGATAATCCCTCTATTTCTTCCCATCTAAAGGGGACTCTAAATTTTTTCAGTTGCTCAGTTAAAAATTGATAATCCTTCCTCCTCCTCAAAATTTCAGCCGGAATGTCTTTGAAAACTTGGATTTCAGTTCCTTGTATCACCAGTCTTGTTTTAAATTTTTTTTGTATAAGGTTGTCCTTCATTTGTTTTCTTACCCAGTAAATTACAACGTCTCTAGGAAGCTTTTTTGTTCTTGCCGTACTTGAATTTAATCTGTACATTCTGTCTATTTCAGTTTGCATCTGTTGCATTGGGACATCTAAGTATCTTGCCAGGTAAGGTGTTAAAAAATTGTATAAATTTTCGTTCACTTGCTCAGGCAATCCTCTCAATTTCACACATTTTTCTCTTTGTTTAATTTCCAATCTTAATATTGCGTCCTGATCCTCTTGTTGGTATTTATTCAGCTCTTCTATTTTTCCTTCCATTTTTTTGTCTTCTGTTCTATTCTACTTTTCCTGTTATTTTTTCAATGTCCTTATTAATTTTGTCCAAGTCCTGTCTTATTTTATTTGACTCGTATTTTAACCCTTTCTTTGTTTCTTCTTTAGATTCTCTTATCTCACGTCTTGTTTCTTCTCTTGATTCCCAAATTTCATTTTTAAGTTCCATATGCAGTCTTTTCATCTCCTCCATTAGATTGATATTAGGGTCTGATGTAGAGAGTTTTCTTTGATTTGCCATTGCCATTGCATTAGCCTGGGCCTGTCTTTCTTTTTCTCTTCTTGTTGAAGTCATTTTATTGTTGTATGTGTTTTTTTTTTCTTCCCTTCCTTTTCCTTCTCCCCTGTTCTCTCTTTTTTTTCTATTTCCCCTTTCTTTCTCTTTTTCTTTTCTTCCCCCCCACTCTTTTTTTCCTTCTAGATGCTGTTACCTATTATATTCAATCTTAAAAACAATGCCCCTATAGAACTTTCATTACCAATTTATCTAATTTATAAAGTTAGTAGCTTCTATCAGTGTCCAATGTGAGTCAAATCTTAAATCTTACCACGTTCTCCTTTGTTTTTCTAGTAAATCAGTTTATTTCAAATTTATTTATCAAATTCAAGTTTCTATTTATTTATTGAAATATTGTAAGCTAACAAGTCTATTTGTTAATTTATTTATTATGCACAAATTTTAATTGCTCTCCACTTCGCTATTGTGTTTCTTTAATGCTAGAGATCCAGGGAATTTACTTTTTCAATTTTTCCAATTCAAAAAAACAGATCACAAAAAGAAGAAAAAAAGATTTAAAAAAATTTTTTTGAGTATAATTATTTCACAATAAACTGGATCAAAGCAGAGAAGAGCTCATGCAAGCCAATCGCACTGTACAAAGGAAGTCCTTCTCTATCTATGTCCTCTTGTAGTTTTTAGTCGGTTTTGATCAATTCTATACTCGAGTCCACAAAATATTAGCTTCCTTCTTTGATTTCAGGCTATTAGAACTAATTTTCCTTTCTCTATTGCCTACTTTTTAATGTCTTTCAGTTACTTCTATTATTTCATAAGTCTTTTTCTTTCTAAGCTTTCTGATTAAACTCACTCTATAAATTCTCAGTCTTTACTCTCCCATTATCCTAGCCTATCACCTATTACTTTCTTTAGGCACAAGTTAGTAGTTCTATAAAAGGTTATTAATAATTTTTCTTTCTTTCTTAGCTATATTAATCCACAATTAATCAGCAGTTTTTAAGTTCCACTTACACAAATGTTACAATAATATTAAATATCAAACACTATTTCATGTAACAATGTTTCTTATAGCAAGAGTTCTTGAGGTAATAGTCAGCTAGACTAAAAAAGTAAATTGACAATTTTATGCTTTTCTTAACCTATTTGCTTGTGCTTACAAATAATATAAAAATAAAAGTATTAATATGTAAGATCCGTGTTATTTAAAATATTAATACCACAATTCTCTTACCCTCCTATTCTCTGGCCTGTCTGGAATCGGTAATGGACTGGATGAGGGAAAACAGACTCAGCCTGAATCCAGAGAAAATGGAGGTACTGGTGATAGGTTCCCCTGGCCCAGAGATGGAGGTGGTTCCACCTGTCCTGAACGGGGTCACGCTCCCCGTGAAGGACACTGTACGCAGTTTGGGGGTGCTCCTTGACTCGTCGCTCCATCTTACTTCTCAGGTGGATGCGACGGTCAGGAGCACCTGCTTTCAGCTCCGGCTAATACGCCAACTGCGTCCCTACCTGGACCGGAGGGACCTTGAAACTGTAGTACACGCTCTCGTAACCTCTCGGTTGGATTTCTGCAACACGCTCTACATGGGGCAGCCTTTGTATCACTCTCGGAAGCTGCAATTAGTGCAGAACATGGCAGCTCGGGTGGTCACTGGTGCTCCCAGGGCCTCCCACATAACACCAATATTGAAAGATCTTCACTGGCTGCCTATTCGCTTCCGGGCTCAGTACAAAGTGCTGGTTATCACCTATAAAGCCCTAAATGGCTTGGGCCCAGAGTACCTGAAGGACCGTCTCTCCCCATATAATCCACCCCGCACACTTAGATCTACTGGGCAACAGCTACTCCGAGTTCCAGAGGCTAAATTATCAATAACTACAAAGAGAGCGTTTTCCACCTCGGCCCCTAGCCTCTGGAACTCGTTGCCCACTGAGCTCCGTCTGGCCGCCTCCCTTGCTTCATTTAAAAGGGGTCTAAAAACACACTTGTTTGAACAAGCATACCCCTGATACCTTCCCCTCATTATGACTCCCCCTCCCCCTACTAACTCAAGGCCCTGACATGCTGCTATTGTAATTGTTATATTGTCATATTGTTTTTAATACTGTTTTATCCATTTTAGTATGTTCATTTCTTATGTTGTACACCGCCCTGATCGTAGGAAGGGCGGTATATAAATAAAGTTATTATTATTATTATTATTATTATTATTAATCTCCTTAAGTCAAGTAATAATACGCACTTTTCTTGATAAATCAATTAATAATACGTACTTATCTTAATAGTAGATCAATAGAGACAATAATATGTAAGCCCGGTGTTATTTGATATAGTGATATCCCAGTTATCTTCCCTCCTCTTCTCTCTAATCTATTAGATTCCAAATATCAGTTCCAAAAATTCTAATTAATGTATCTATAGAAATATCAGCCTATGTAATTGTATTTGCTTCAATCACCTAATTCTATACAAATATATATCTATACAAATATACTTATATTAGTCACCAAATAAATGTAGATATATTTTCTCCTCCCCCAGTCACGTTTTTCCCTTGAAAACGATTTGTGTGAATCCAGGAGCCAGGCGTTTTTCTCTCGATGCTAGTTGGATACGAATAGCCTTTCCGTCCCGTTCCGCTTCAATCATTCCATGAGACTTTCCCTTTTCTCTTTACTCCTACTTGCTCCCTTTCTTTCTTTCCGCTAACACATTAAAGGATTCCAAGTCTCTATGTTGTTTCCCCTTTCAGTAATGCTTTTCTCTCCTTCGCTTTCCCTAAAGCAGTCCAAAACCATTCAAATCCATCCAATTCGATTCTTAAATCACAATCCGCAATCTCGGTGTTTCTCAACCATTAAAAAGCTTAGTCACAAAGTCACCCCCTTATTTGTGTTTTAAACTTTCTTTCACTGAGCTTAGGAGTAATAGCTTTCGGCAACAAATGTTTCAATTGTGAACCCGCTCCAGCAAGAAGGCAAGATGGCGGTTTCTCTTCATCACTGTTGTAACCTTATTCATTGTTTAAATTCGAATTTTACTAAAACCTGTCCAAATCTCAAAATCCTTCAATCTCTCAGTCTCTCTTCAAAGTTTTTAGGTTGAGTTAAATTTCGCAGTTGTCCAGCATTCAATATTATAGTGTTATAAATTCTCAAGTCCCAAGTCTGTAAGATTTCTCCAAATAAAGTTAGCGCCTTTGCCAAAAAAGAAAAAAAAAGAAAAAAGGAAAAAAAAAAAGCAATATTGAGAGTTCTATTCTATTTCCCGAACCTAACTTAAATTGCAAAGGAGTTCAGTTCAACTCTACTTTGCCGCAGTGAAATTTATATCAGAAGGTAAATTCCTGGTGAGAAAAGAATTTATAGATGTCTCCGTTGCTTTTTTAAATTAAAAACGGCAGCGGCGGAGCTTGTATCACAATGCGGTGGCCCGCTCCCGGACCTGGCTAACTCGGACCTTCTCCATGCTCCATGCTCCTTCGGCGTCACCTTACCGGCCAATCTTATTTTGCCTCGGTCCCCTGATCGCCACGGAGCACTAAAGGTATCTATCGAGCCCCTCTCTTTCTCCCCTTTCTGAGGAGACACTTTACAATTGTCGGCTTTTTTGTTTCTTTCCACAAATCCTGGGAACAGCAACCCCTCTCCCGGAGTGACAATGAGAGCTGGGTTCTCGCTCCGCCATACCAGCCCTGTCACATCCTTTTTCATAGGGTATCAAAATTCTCGGGGTCTCCCTTTTTGCTACTAGGTTTAATGTGAAGGAGACAACCTGTCTAAGTTGGTACCCTATGGTTGCTAATTGCTGTAAATCTAAGAATAAATTTTCAGTTTATTATGTCTGCCTCTGTTAAATACGGTAGGTCTTGGACAGTATATAAACCTTTCTTCTCCCATTCACTAAGATGTTGAAACTTATTTCAGTAATGAAAGAATGGATGGATGGATGGATGGATGCAGCAAAAATGGAGGGTTCAGGGGAGATTACATGTTTCCATCTGCTCCAGAGTGTAATAGATGTTCATAGCCAAGGACTGTTTATATCTTCAATGTTCTTTCCTATATTTTTCTTAAATAGCATGGTACTGTAAAAGGATTTTGATATGTGATATAGAGTTCCATTTTTACCCAATTCAGCCAGTGTGGTGTAGTGGTCTGAGTGCTGGACTATGACTCTGGAGACCAGGATTCAAATCCCAGCACAGCCATGTAAAACCACTGGGTGACCTTGGGCAAGTCACACCCTCTTAGCCTCAGAGGATGGCAATGGCAAGCCCCTTCTGGAGAAACTTGCCAAGAAAACCCCATGATAGGTTTGTCTTAGAGTTACCATAAGTTGGAAATGACTTGAAAGCACACAACAACAATAACCACAACAACAACCTACCCAATTAATACTAGTGTCTCTATTAAGTATGTAGGATGTGTGGCTTAGCTGAAAAGCAGCAAAGTATAATGTTACATCTGGCACTGCTGGACCATCTTTTAGATTTGACCATCCTTAATGTGAAGTCTAAAGTAGTTTTCCTCATTGGGCAATTATGTCAGCCTTATGCACTTGTGTATTCAACCTTATAGTCTGTTGTTTTTGTTTTTATTTTTTCTGAATGTTATGATGTCTCTCTGTGTGATTGTGTACAAGTGTACTTGTGTCAAGGAATGAGGGAGAACTTTTCCATACATCCCTTTTCCTTCATTTCATTAAATCTATATTTAGCACAACATTTATACCCAAGTCCAATATAAACACTATAAAATGCAATAATTAACTTAAAAGCTTATGTTGCATTAAGTGACTGCTTACAGCTAAATGAAAATGTTTCTTTGGAGGGAGCAAGCTTCAGCTATGCTGTGCAATGCAATATTTAATGATCCTTGTCAGTAAGTGGTAAAAAGTGCAGGAACCCAGGCAGTATTTTGAAGTGCAGCAAAGGCCTGGGGCCTCTTCACACCACACATTTATAGCACTATGATGGCACTTTGACTGCTGTGGCTGTGTCCTATGGAATTCTAGGGTTTCTAGTTTGGTCAGAGGCATCAGAGAAGCTCTCTGGCTGAGATTCTAACTACTGTATAGATAAGTCAACCTCAAGGGCAGGCTTTTGGGCCCAAATTATGGATTTTTATATGACCCATGGATACATTGAGGGTAAAACTTAGGGCCATGTAACGAAGGATCTAAAGGATGAAGGAAAGAAAAATGATGCCAAATAACTTACAAAATTCCAGCAGGCATAATTGTTTGTGCTCACCCTAAAAAGTAGATGGATAAGAGAGTACCAGTAGATGTGCGGGTGTTTCCAGAACAGATTGGACCCCTGACTTTTACTGGGGATGGTTCCTTTTTAAATAAGAGATAAGAGATAAAGTACAGTACATACATTGACCCATCGATAAGTCAATTCACTTTGTTTAGGCAATTTTTAAATTAAACTTTCTATACTTATATATGAGTATATATAGCAAGTGCCTCTCCCTCAACTGCTAGTCCCAGGATTCCATAGGATGTTGCCATGGCAGTTGAAGTTGAATGATAGTACTATAGCTGTGTGGTTCAGAAGGGCCTTCATTCTCTCTAAGATGATAAATTTACAGATGTGGACAACATCTAACAGTAGCGTGGTCACACTGCCCTTCACTTCAGCACAGAAAGTATGTACTCTGTTGTTTTTGATGTTCTGCTGCCAAATTTGCCATTATTTGATAATGTAGGAGCAGAGATCCCAACCCCAGAAAAAAAGAGGAAGGCAAGGACGGGAGGGATGGGAGGGACGGGAGGCATAAAGAAGCATTTGCAAACACACAGGCAGTGAAAGAGAAGCCTTTTTTTCTGTTTTTGCCTCCATATTTTGCCTCCAAGGTTAAAACCAACACCTTGTACTGCGCCTGGAAACTAATTGGCAGCCAGTGGAGAGACTTATGTGCTCTCTCCTAGGTGTTCCTGTGACAAGCCTGGCTGCCATGTTTTGAACCAGTTGTAGTTTCCGGGTTAAGCACAAGGGTAGCCCCATGTAGAGCGCATTGCAGCAGTCCAAACATGAGGTTACCAGCACATGTACCACATTTTCCAGATCCCTCACATCCAGGAAAGGGCGCAGCTGGTGTATCAGCCGAAGCTGATAACAGGTACTCCTGACCGTTGCATTCACCTGACTAGTCATGTGAATCAACAAGTCAAGAAGTACCCCCAGACTGTGAACAGAGTCCTTCAAGGAGAGTGTGACTCCGCTGAGGACTGGGGATTGTATTCCCAAACCAGGTTTCGAGCCTGTAACCGCAGCCCCAGTGCAGAAAGAACTCCTGGCTCCAGCTGTGAGAGATAGAGAGAAAGAGAGAGAGAGTGGTGAAAGTATAACAGCCTGCCCTACCCTCTCAAAACAATGACGGCTTTGACGAGGATGTGGAGGAGAGTAGCATGCCAGCTCCAATGCCCCCAGAACATCTGGTTGTGCTGGTCCAGACAAGGATGCCAAGGAGAGTGGCAGAGGACTTTAATGCTGGCTCCACTTGCCCCCGGAACACCTGGCAGTGCCGGCCCAGGCAAGGACGTGGAGGAGAGCAGCGGAGTATTTAAACACAAACTGCAAAGCCCCCAGAACATCTGGCTGTGCCGGCCCTGAGAAGGATGAGAAGGAGAGTGGTGGAGGACTTTAATGCCAGCTCCACTTCCCCCCAGAACACCTGGCTACACCGGCCCAGAGTATCATTATTTCAGATATGTAAGTGATATTTGATAACTGTTTGTTGTTTTGTTGCCAGGGGAGAATTGGGGATTGTTGTTTAGATCATTATGCTATGCTATGTTGTTTCGATTATTACTATGCTATGTTATATATTTTTTGTACTGTATTTTTATTATGTGATTTTGATTTGTGTATTATTACTTTATTTTGTAAACCGCTTTGATCTATTTGGAAAGGCGGTATATAAATAAATTTTTATTATTATTATTATTATTATTATTATTATTAGGCATCAAATCCCATTCTAAAAGCATGGGAGGGGTTTGTAAAAGTGTCCCTTTTAAAAAATGGATTTTTCCAGCTTGGCAAAAGGAACGCTTTTACACACACACACACACACACACACACGCTTTTACAACTGGAAGAGAATGAAAGTGCTTTGATGTCCTGTGGAGACAGAAACAGTAAAATGCCTTTTTTCCATTTGTCTGCAATGTAATAAGGCTCTTAGTGAGTTCCACTTTGACGTCCTCACACGATTTTTTAAAAAATCTAAAATATTTTACAGATAAAAGTACTTGTGCCCTCTAGGAGATGTGGGGGGGGCAATTTTGCTAAGGTTTCCCCCTACCCCAGTTGTTCTAGGTTGTGGGGGGGGGTCTGTAAAACTAAAACTGATTTCTGGTCACTTCCTATTTTGTTTTTGTTTTTTTAAAGGTCTCTCCTAGGCACAAAACTGACCTCTCTCTCTCAAACACACACACAGGGATGAACGCAGCTGCACAGTTCCAAGTTCTGAGTATGACCTATGAAGCCCTACATAGCTTAGGTTTAGGTTATTTAACAGACACAACTGATCATATCTCCCTATAAAGGCCTGAGATCCTTAGGAGAGGCCAGTTTTTCAGGCCCACCACTTTCACAGGTATATTTGGTGGATTCACACAATAGGGCCTTTTCAGTGGCTGCCCCAGACTTTGGACCTCTTGCCTGGGAACACTAAAATGACTCCTTCCTTGTTCTCCTTCTGAAGAGTTGAACCAGATGTTTAGGTTTGAAGGTTTTAATGAAATGGCATTTAAGACGTTTTAAATTAAACTTTTTAAAACTGCTCTTCACCTTTTTAAAGTACCTTTTAAAGCACCTTTTAAACTTCAAATTGTTTTAATATAGTTTATGGTTTAACTCTATTTTAATTCTGATTTTTTAAATCTATATTGTAATCATTAAAATGGTAAACCCCTTTGAGTACCAATCTTGGGAAAATGATGGGGTATAAATAAAGATTGATGATGATGATGATGATGATGATGATGATGATGACGACGACGGCAGTTTGGCTTCTTTCCTCAGAGGTTATGAAATTACCAATGTCATTTACTATAGGAAAATAATTCTAAATGGCAGCCAAACTTTTAGATGCTCCCTTATAATTGCTATTTTTTCTCCCCCTCCCCCATGACTGTTCTTGCTAATTCTCTTGGAATTGGAGAGGAGAATATAACCGTGGTGTAGTGGTTTGAGTGTTGGGCTAGGTTCAGGGAGACAAGTATTTGAATCCTGCTCTGTCACTGGGTCACTTTGGGCAAGTTACACTGTCTCAGCTTCAGAAGAAAACAGCAAGGGCTCATTCCCATTTGCGATATAATCCGTGTTGGAACCTGGCTCTGCTCCTCTAAGTAAAGTGATTCCAAAAGGTCCCTCATTCACACTATGAAAAGGGATCTTGTTTGGAACAATTTTTTTGTCTGGGAACGCTTCTCATTCCCACTGGAGGAGCCAGGGAAGGTGGCAGCCCTTCACCCCATCCCCACAACCAAACCACTTCCCATAAGGGAATCGTGATTATTAATTTTTTTTTGCAATGGAAATGATCACAAAATCAATCTATTGCAAAATCAAGTAGCTGCTTTTGCAATAGATTGCATTTGTCATCAATTCTATTGCAAAGAAAAAATTCTCGCTTCCTCCTCCTCCTCAGCAGCGGTGACTTTCCCTGGCAATCGGGGACCCGGGAGGGGGGGGGGAGGTTTTTGGGTTTTTTTTTACAATGAAGCGATCGTAAAATCACTCTATTGCAGAAGCAAGTAGTTGATTTTGTAACAGATTGCATTTGTGATCAATTATATTGCAACAAACAAACAAACAAATCCCAACACAATTCTGATCTCATGTTCCCACTTACAGGGCACACTTCAGAATCAAGTTTTACAAAAAAAACCCTCCCCCAAACTAGTGTCAGGAAACCCCGGACTATTTGTGTTTGCCCAGACCTTTCCTCCTCCAATTGATCAAATGAGGATCGAAAGCGCATTCAAATGTGAATGAGGGTCATATAGCCTGTGTCATGCTTTGCAGCAAACTGTAGTGGGAATGACCCCCAAATCTTCTATGTACAAATCTTGGCAGGAAAATCTGTGCTAGAATTACCTTAGCATTGCTATAAATGAGAAACAACTTGAAGGCACATAACAACAGCAACAAAGTTTACTTCCCTATTTGCTTCTTGGGGCTGAAAAAAGATCATAGTGCGCACACACCCTTAACTGAAGAGAGATGTCTGGTTGTGGGAAGTATACTACCTCACTCTTGTCCTGGGAAACAAATTTATCTGGGATCCGTAATGTACTGGTAAGTTCTGAAATGTGCAAGCAGCCATCATGAGAATCCACATAGACCAGCAGCTGTGTTGATCTGTGTGTTCGTGTATGTGTGCATGTGTGTGTGCATGTGTAAGAAAGAGAGAGAGAGAGAGAAAGAAAGGAAGGAAGGAAGGAAGGAAGGAAGGAAGAGATTGCCAAATCAGAATTCTTTCCATTATGTCAGAGATTGCTCACAACATTATGCGATTGCTGTAAAAACCTCTTCACCACTACAGTGAGGATTGCAGCTGAATTCAGAGGAAAGCCTAAGGCAAATGTCAGAAGACTTCAACTTCTCTGCAAATCAAAATATTTTGGACATTTGACCTCACAGTTCCTGTCTCTACTATAACCCTGTCAGAGATGTACAATGTCTTAAAAGGTGGGCAAATTGAGGCTGCTTTCCAGTTGTTGTTGGACTAGGATGTCCCTTCCAGGATGACCCTAGAATTTCAACCCTTGGGCTCCTGTCACTTTCCTTGCTGCTCTTAATCCCTTCCTGGATGGGGCAGTAGTATTGAAATTAGTGTGTGAAATAGTTAGAGATCCTGACTAAGGAGGAAAGACACCAATGGCTTGGAGAACAAACTATGAATCCTTATTGTAGGAGCTCTACTCTAAGATAGGAAGGTTACTCAGGGAACTATTTTAATCTAGCTATGGCCTCGAACATACAGGGCAAAAGGAGTATCCAGAGGCTGCTCCTGCCCTGACCGCTCTCCATTCAGTGTGAGACAATGGACTGCTGGCAACAGGCACTTTTGTGCACTCCTTTTTGCACCGGGTTTAGGTTGCCTCAGGTGGCCGCAACACACCTTCTGCCTGTACAGTCTTTTTCTTATCTCTAAGCCATAATTTCCCTACCTGACTCTCAGACAGAGACAAGCCTGTTTAATAATATCCAAGATGCACAAAATAGTGTTACCTTTATTGGACCAACCAAAACACGCATAGTACATGATACAAACTTTCAAAACTCCAGTGGCTCCATCAGGAAAAGGTGTTAAAAATCACCTGTCGCTGTCTGTCCTGTGCAATGTTACCCAACCCCTTCTTTGGCAGAGAACCTGGATCTCAAAGGAGGTTTCTTTTTGTGTGTTTACATTTTATTTCCTAGACTTTCGGACTCTTTGCATCCCCACGGCCAAAAAGGAGGAATGGTCCCTGTCTACATGGATATCCCTCCATACCACCTTAATTAAGAACAGCTATCACAACATCTTGATAAAATGTAAGCCTGTGACTCCGACATCATTTTTAATTCTTTTTCTGTTTGATTTTAAACAACTTTGCCTGACAAAGAAGCCAGTGGAACTTTGAAAGCTTGCATCATGTATGGTGTGCATTTTGGTTGGCCCAATACTTCATCCCTATGGACCCACCCTCCATAGCATCCTCTGAGCAGTGATTGACTGGCTCCAACCAACCAACCAACCAACCAAACAAACAGCTTCATTTATATACTGCTTCAATTTGTCTAAGGAGTGTCTAAGCGGTTTACAACTGTAAACTACTTGCCCCCAACAACCTGGGGACTCATTTTAGCAACCTTGGAAGGATGCAAGCCTGAGTCGAGCTTGAGCTCTTTTGCCAGACTTGAACTTGCAACCTTATGGTTTTGAGTGAGTGGCTGCAGTACAGGCATTTAACCACTGTGCCAACCAGGCTTGCCCAGCTTTACTCACTTCACACTGCAACTTCCAACATTCTTTATCATTACTTGTGATGGCTTGGGCTGCTGGCATTTGCAATGATGCCTTATTTGTAGGACTGCAGTTTTCATATCCATGTATCCAGGCTGTTCTATCAGCTCAGCTAAGAAAATAATAGTAATGATAATAATAATAAATTTGTACTCCCCAAAAAATTGGGATTCAAAGCGACGTACAGTCTAAAAACACAGTACCATTAAAAACTTCTAAAAATGACATTTAAAAAGCAATTAAACTACTACAGTATTAAGATAGATCATTTGTTTAAAAATAGAATGCAATTTAAAAAAGATTAAAGCACTTAAGAACCATATGCTTTAAAATAATACAACACCCCCAGGACGTTCTTTAAATGTTTTAAATGTCTGTCTGAACAGGAATGTCTTAGCCTGCTGGTGGAAGGACAACAAAAGCTGCATCCACACTGGAGAAATAACCCGGTTTGACACTGCTTTAACTGCCCTGGCTCAAGGCTATGGAATTCTGGGAGTTGGAGTTTGTTGTGGGCCCAGAGCGGAGCAGAGCTAGGACCCAAAACAATGGATGCAAGCTCCAGGAAAAGAGATTCCACCTCAACATTAGGAGGAACTTCCTGACAGTAAGGGCTGTTCGACGGTGGAACACTCTCCCTCGAAGTGTAGTGGAGTCTCCTTCCTTGGAGGTCTTTAAGCAGAGGCTGGGTGGCCATCTGTCGGGGATGCTTTGATGGAGAGTTCCTGCATGGCAGGGGGTTGGACTGGATGGCCCTTGGGGTCTCTTCCAACTCTATGATTCCAACACTTGCCCATAGGGAGTCATGGGGGAAACACTTGTCCAATGGTTCCCCAATGTATACCCCATCCTGGGGGCAAGCACTGCCCTTTGTTTTAGTACCTGCTCTGTTTCTTGGGCCCTCTTTTCATCTCTTAAAAACCTCTCTTTGGGTTTGTTATTTCTAAGCAGCAGACTAGTTCATCCCTCAGTTTGCTTGCTCTGTGGGGGCTTTCAGCTGGGCCTTGGGAGGGAAGATGAGGATGAGGATGGTGGTGGTGGTGGTGGTGCCCAGTCCTGGCCCTTCCCTCCCTCCTTCTCTGCCCAGCTGTGGCCAAGAAAGAGGCCTCTCGGGGGCGCGCCTTGAAGCTGCTGCTGCTGCTGCTGAGCCACTCAGTCCAGAAAGAGAGAGAGGCTGAATCTTTGACTGTGCTGCAGCAGAGCCAGGCGAGGGGAGGAGAGGCAAAGGAAGGGAGAGGTGAGGGGAGCCCTGGGGGGAAGGAAGGAAGGAAGGGAGGAAGGGGGACCCCCAAACTGAGGGGGGGCAATGGGGAGCCTCTTTCTTTCTTTCTTTCTTTCTTTCTTTCTTTCTTTCTTTCTTTCTGGGGGTTCCTCTCCATCTCCTCTGCCTCCAGTTGCTGCAGCTCTTCTTCTTCTTCTGCTCCAGAGAGGAGGCTGGGGGTGGTGGTTTCCCCTTAACTTCCCAAGAACTGTTGTTCTCCTCTCTCTCTATTGTATTATGTTCTTTCCTCTCCAGAGGAAGGCAGGCAGCCCAAGAAGGGAGGCCTCTCTGGAGGAAGGATGCCCATAAGTAGATCCCCAAAGAGAGGTTCATGAAACAAAAGGATCAAATAAAAAGTTTTTTAAAAAACGTGTGAGGGAATGTCCCCAAATTCTTTGCTTTTGAAACAGAAGACTTGCTGGCGAGGCATTGCTCTCTCTCTCTCTCTCTGTCCATGGACCCTTGACGTTGTTGTTGTTTAGATTTATATTACTGTTTGTGTGGTTGTTTGCGCCCCTGAAGGCGGTGAAGCTATCCTGATTCTTTTTTCTATTGCTGGGCAAGTGTCTTCAGAGGGTTTTTTGCCAGTCGTGCCATCATCTCCTGAGGAGGCTGAGAGAGTGTTACTCGCCCAGGGTCACCCAGTGGGTGTCTCCATGGCTGGGCGGGGATTCGAACCCAGGTCTCCAGAGTCCTAGCCCAGCGTCCTCCTTTTCCAGGACCTGTCCTCCATTCCAAGCTTGGGTCCAGGAGGAATTCCAAAACCACCTCCATTTCGAGCAGGACTTAGAAAACATAGGGGGGAAATCCCCCTCCCCACATTTCTATTATGAGTGTTTTTAGCTTTTCTGTTGCCATGTCCTCCATTTTTCCTCGAAAGCCCTACATTTCACAGTGCCTTGTCCTCCTTTGCAGTGAGGAGGACACATCTGGTCACCTTGTATATCCCTTGACCCACCCTTTGTATATTTGTGTCTGCTTCTTTCCTTGCAGCCCCCCAAAAGTGGTCTGATGGTCATGATGCAAAGTCACTCTGGAATATAAATCAGTTTTTCAAAAGTGTTTGCCCAGCTCCTCTTTCCCTGTTTTGTGCTGCATCACAGGGCTAACAGGGCTACTACCGCTCTGAAAACTATTGCAGCCAACTTTCTCTTCCCTTTCTCTTTCCTTCCCTTTGGCTTTTTTTTTGGGGGGGGGGGGTGCTCCCTTGAGTCTCCCTCAGCTCCTCTTTCAGGGAAGAGTCTTAAAAAGAGGAGAAGGAACTTTATCCTCCTGGTGTTCTTTCTCCCTTTCCTTTCGTGCAGGAGGACTGTATTTTCTTCCTTGTGTGCTGCCCAGCAAGGGCTAAGACCCCAACGTTTGTTGTTGTATGCCTTCGAGTCATTTCTGACCTCTGGCATCCCTAAGGTTACTGTGGGGTTTTCTTCTTGGAAAGATCTGTTCAGAGGAGGTTTGCCTTTCCCTGAGGCTGAGAGTGTGTGACTTGCCTGAGGCCACCCAGTGGGTTTCCTTGGCTGAGCCCGGATTAGAACCGTGGTCTCCAGAGTCATAGTCCGGCACTCAAAGCACTAGGCCAGGCTGAATCGCCAACCAAAAGTAGCTTTTCCAAAAGTCTGGAAGTTCAGGAATTTCCCAAAAGTCTTCTTCTTTCCTTGCAGCCCCCCAAAAGGTGTTGTTTTGGTCCACTTTCTGTTCAGTTTATTTTTGTGTTATTGTTGTTTGGAAGAAACATTGTCTGAAAAACACCCCTTGGTTGCAGATTTTTTTCTCTCCTTTTAAAGCCTGTTTCTGAGTGGTATTCATCTAGTGTGATAAGGTCCTCCTACAACAGGTTCGCTTTAGGGTCGCCATAAGTTAAAACAACTTGGGGGCACACAAAAGCAATTGTATGGTGATCTGTGAGCCAAAATAAAATTCAGGGTTGAGTCGTATCTTTTATTAAGATCATTACAGGGTCACAGACATGGGGAGTTTTTGAATACCTCCAAATCTTTGTCAGGCATAGATGGTACTATATTTCAGGGATGGGGGGGGGGGGAGAAAAAGCTTTAAACGTCTGTCCAGATGCAATGGCATTTTGTTTCTATGTTATGTCATAACTATTACCACTAGATTCAACAATAACATGGGAATTACAATTCATGTGATATTAGTACAAAGAAAACAGTACTAAGGATTCTGTATAGTGTGGTATATGGGAGGAGGTCAGTGGGGGGAAGTGGGTGACACTACAAGTTACCGCACCAAATGACACCAACCCTAGTGACGCCATTGTATATAAGTGTCTTGTTTTTAAACTCATAAGACCCCCCCCCAAACACAGCCTTGCTTTAACAGGGTAGAATTCAGAGACATAGCTGTGTTAATCTGGAATACTGCAAAGGGATCTTGTAGCACCTTTGAGATTAACTGTGGGAAAGAAGTTGTAGCATAAGCTTTGTATGTTGGGGCTATTTCCTCAGATCCTTTTACATAGCCTTGCTTTAAGTCACCACTTCTGACTGGGAGTATCTCCCCCTCCTCCCAATCCCTACATGTGTGGCAGCTGGTTACAGTTATTTTTTCTGGAGCAGCAGTTGCTCTCTCCCTTCTCAGTTGTTTCTTCTTCTCATGTTCCACAGCTGAGCCCTATCATTAAAACACACACATACACAGAGACACACAGAAGCTACAGGGTTGAACTCCAGGGAATTCTGGTCACAAGGCTTTCATTGGGTTCAAAGTTTTCTGTGTCTCGAAGATTATATTGTGAGGAAGTGCGGAAGGCCCATTTAGTTTACTGCCCAGAACTAACACCTTTTCCTGTTTTAAAAAAGAGGGGAGTATAGGAACAACCCTCTGGTTTTTGAAACAGACATCCTTAAGTTTACTCCATCTGGGAAGAGGCAGTAGTGTCTTTACTAATCAGAAGAGGAAATCTGATACCAGCACAACCAGGAGTACAAAAATAAAGTGCAATAAGAGGAGATGGCATGGTTTAATATCTACCAGACTTGTAGGCTGCATAACATTTTCTATAGAACTTTGCTGTGTATAGTATGTTTTCTGTTTATTGAAATAACCAGAGGGACTAGGCTGAGAAATAATAAGCCCAAACCCTTAGGGGAATCACAATGGCTCAATGGGTGTTTAAGACTTAACAGCGTAATCATTATATCTTGCTGGCATTTGATTGCCTCTTGTTCAGAACTGACCATTAAGTGTGTGTGTCCTTGAAACAACTAAGGAGCTGGGCATGTTCAGCTCGGTGAAGAGAAGGCTACTTGGATGACATGATGGCACTCTTTAAATAACTCAGCGGTTGTTCTAGAATTTAGGACCAGTTCTAATGGTTTGAGGTTACAGGAGGGTAACATTCAATTGAACATTAGAAGGAACTTATTGAGAATAAGAGTGGTTCAGAAATAGAACTAATTGCCTAGACAGGTGGTGGGGTCTCCTTCCTTGGACATTTTCAAAACAAGGCTGGACAGCTACCTGCTGGGGATGCTTTAGCTGGAGATCCTGCACTGGGAAAGGGTTGGACTCCATGTCCAATGAGGCCCCTTCTATAGTTCTGTTAGCTTCCCTGAGCCCAGGGCCTTCAGAAGTCATTGGGGCTTCAGGAACAACCTAGGTGATATTGTGCATTAAAGGAAAGATAATTTATTATCTGAGCCATATTTTTGGAATCTGATGTACCTGTAACACTAAAACTATAGGATTTGTTGACCAGGACATCTGAAGAGCACCAGGTCACTATCCCTACTATAGGAAGTACACTATCCATAGAAGTAACTGGAATCTGTTTGAACTACTGACCTGTTTGGGACTTCCTTCTTTCCAGTTCTTGAATATGGGTGAGTTTTTGATGTGCCACTTCCTGGGGAGCAGAAGTCACAGGTGCAGTAGTAGTCTGTTGTCAAAACACAAAACATTTTCCCTGACCTCTGGTCACGCTGGCTGGGATTTATGAGAGTTGTAGCAGTGCCTGTTGAATGCCTTCATGTCAATGGGATGCACTTTGGTGGGAAGTTAAAGCGTTCTGGGCAGTGATGCTGGCCATATGACCATGGAGTCATCTTTGACAAGCTTTGAAGTAGTAAGGATTGAACCCTAGGATTTTCACTGTATAAAGCATGTGTTCTGCTCCTGAGAGATGAGTCGTTTTTACCAAAGCCCAGAATTACTTGTTAGCAGGCAATTAGAAGAGAGAGGCAGCATTCCTTTGTTTGTCTTATAGCACATATTTTCTCTGTTAACATAAATAGAAGAAATACCGGTATACTCTATATAAGCAGTGGACAGTGTCTGCGGATTGGCCCCCCCTAGAACGCATAACATTTTTTTGTGTCAGTGTATTCTTGTGCTGAAGAGGAGGAAGACATGATACTCTTGAGATAATCATGAGATTATGATAAGCAGCAGCAAAAGAAAGTTATCCTTGGAAGGGACAGGAGCACAGTAGCTGCTACATTTTTGGAAGAGAGGGGCTTAGCAGATGAGAATGATTTTGTCTTGGTGGTATGTGAAGAAGGTAACAGCCACATTTTTCAAGTGGCGCTAGGCATCAGGATATAGTGCTCTGTGTGGGTGTGTGGACCTATGATATTCTTTTTTAACTTAATGTTGCTTCTAATCTGTGTTAGCTTTAGATTTGACTGAGTGTCACTTGGGTATTTGGTGTGTACTTTCTTTTATCAATAAAGGCTCCAGGAAATTACTTCTCAGAAACCTCATTTAGAAATGTGTTTGGAATGAGAAAGCAGCTGGCACTAGAAAATTTCTTCGTTTCAGATCTCTGATACTGGAAATTCCACAAATGTCTTCCTCTGAGAGGAGACTGAAGGATTTCAAGAGCAGCTGCCTTTTGTTCTAAGGTGTAATATAAGATACTAATCTAAAATAAATCACATTTGAAATATTTTTTATTGTTTTTAATAAAATAAAAATAGTATTTAATTAACATTTCAAGAAACATTAATTTGTGGTTTTGTGCTTGAAATATGTAATTATTTTCTGGCTTAAAAGTCATTGGACTTCCTTGTATTGAGATTCCAAGGGGATTTTAAATTGACTGTGATTTTTTAGTATTCTGTGTTAATAACTGCTGTAATCCGCTTTGATTCCCCATCCGGAAAAGGTGGAATAGAAATAAATCTTATTATTCTGGGTGGCAGTGGGTTTGCTTAGATGGCCTTGTTGTTCCCTGCAACTCTATGATTCTAAGAACTGGCTGCAGGGACTGTTTGAGGAGCAGTAGCATTGCTAACCATGGCAAAGAATTCTGTGTCATGCTTTATGCTGCATAACTATACACAGCACCTGGCATTTGTTGGTAGACCACAGCACCTGGCATTTGTTGGCAGTCTTCATCCAAGTACTAATTAGGATTGACCTTGCTTAGCTTCCAAGATCAGACAAGATCTGGTGCCTTTAGGGTATTTACGGCTAAGGAAAATTAGTCATAACAAATTCTGGGCTGGTAGAGAGTGAGGACAATCCTGGGGCCTTTTCAGAAGTTGAAAGGTTTTGGATTTTTTCTACCTTGCCCTTAGAACAACTCTGTTTTCGGGATTTAGTGTTCATGAAACACTGCTTGTTGGCAGGGTTGCCAGATGAGATAAAGGATGAGGCCCTGTCCCTTTAACGCAGTGGCCCCCAAAATTTTTGAGCCACTGACCTCTTTCCTCTTGGGTGACAACCCTAGCACTCACACCCAGCCTATTTCTTAATCTTAGGAATATTGTTTGTGCAATAGCCAGCTGACCAGCAGCATCTATCTCAGCTGCTCTCCTCCTTCACCTCATCCTCTCATGTGCAAATACAGCAGTGAAAGCAGCCCAGGCCTGCTTCTTCCTCTCATTCATGTTGGTCTTCCTTTTGCTAAGGAAGGCTGGCTGGTTGGCTGCTTGGTTGCTGCACCCAGGGTGATGGAGTGCAAAGGGAGCAGCGACGGAGCAACTTGTTGAGCTGTGACCAAGCAGCCAGTCAAGCAGTGACCAAGCAGCCAGTCATTTGTGCTGGTCTTTGTGACAAGATCAGCATGGGCGAGGAGCTTCTCAATTGCTGCTCCCAAAATGACACAAAGGGAGAAACTTCGCAGCAAGGAAGGACTCTCAGTCCTTCTTCACTGGGGTAGAGAGGGGCACAGCTGGCTTCCCACTTTTCTCCCTAGTGAGGAAGGACATTTGTCTGAGAGAGATGAAGGACTCTTTGAAAGAATCAACCCTGGATACTCCTCCTCCCTTCCCCCACACAGCTACAAATCATCCTTCTGCCAATTACAAACATTTGCTACATCTTCTCTCATCCTGTTTGACAAAAGAAAGCAAGAGCAGAACAGCCCCAACCTGCTAGCTGAATTTCAGCATACAGTGGTCCCCCGGGTTACGAAAGTAATCCGTTCCGGATTACTTTTTGTAACCTGGAAATTTTCGTTTCCCGGGGGACCGCTTTCTTTGACGGACCGCGCGGCCAATTTAAAGGGGCTGCGCGTTTTTTTTAAATCGTATCCCGGGGTTTTCTTCGTAAGCCGGGGCCGTTTTTGCGGCCCCAGCTCTTTCGGCTCCCGGGGATTTCGTTCCGCGGGGGCTTCGTATCCCGGGGGACCACTATAGTTCAGAAAGTGTAAGCAGGGTCCCAAATGTGAAAGCTCCTTTTTTGTTGTTGCTTCTCCCCTGCCACCATGTGCTCATCCCCCCCCCCAATGGTCCTAAAGGCCATTGGCTCCCCTTGTCTTTCTTGCACACCAGTTCTTTTACTGAAGGTTCACCTGCCACTCCCTCACCACAGTGGGCACCCACTTTGGGAATCACAGCTTTAATGGTTTTGTGGAGGAGGTACTAACAAGATGCTGGTTGTCACACTAGGAACGCCTGCTGAAATTCCCTCATCTACACAACCCATTAAGGGAACAGAAGCACCATCCTTTGTTCACTTGGCAGCCCAACTTGCACAAGAGTTCTACCTGCAGAGCTTTTGCAAATGTGAGTGGAACCGCTGGGGCAGATGGGTTCTCCTTGAACTAACTGTACCTCCTTGAAGGGTTTTATAGTTGGGATAGGAGTGTTCTGTTTATAGTCTAATGCAAATGCCATAAAGAGATGAAACTGGACATGAATTCCAGTCTGTAGAATTGCAGCTTAGGAGGCTGTGCTCTGGACCCTTGTGGACTGAACCTCCTACAGGTATACAAGGAGTATCCAAATGTTTTAATGATCACCTTTTTAAAAAATTGACAGAAAGTTTGTTTTGATTTGTAGTTGGTAACTTATTTCTATGTAGTCACTATCTAGATTTATACATTTTTCCCAGTGTATCTTGACCCTCCAAATACCTGATATTGTAGAAGTCTGCAGATTGTGACTTACGAGGGGGTATCATAAAATAATAATTATCACCGCGAAGTTATTATGGCATATTGATGAAATTTGTCAGTGTCATAATTGATCCCTAAGTGCACATTGCTGAGAAAATAAGCTCATTGCGTCCTTTATTTTTGTGACTGGCTGTTCCAGAAGTGACTAAAGTGTAAAATCCTCACCAGGCACAATCTGCAGACTTCTACAATATCAGGTATTCGGAGGGTCAAGATACGCTGGGAAAAATGTATAAGTTAACAACTACAAAAAAAGATAACAACTACAAATCAAAACAAACTTTCTGTCAATTTTTTTAAAAGGTGATCATTAAAACTTTTGAATACCCCCTCATAAATCCCTAGGGATGTGTCCCCAAAAGATGTTAAGCATTGGGGAAGCTTGTGTGTAGCTCAAGCTAAAGCTTGTGGGCTAATAGTTGTCATTTCTTCAGGAGGTAATGGCATGGAGCCTCTAAGCTGAACATTGGAAATGATGTGTGACTGTGGCCAGAAAGCACAGAACACTTCATAAAGTGCTTCAAACATCGGCAGGTGCCTAATCTGCCAGAAAGGAGAAACCATGCTCTGTATCCATTTGCATCTACTAATTTAACACAACCCAAGCAACATGCATGAGACTTTTAAAAGCCTGCTAAGCTAGCCTGAAATTGATATGCTTTAAGATACTTACTCTGATTGTATAGCTAATGGTGTATCAAGGAAACATAATTATTAATCAAAAGTGTGAATTCTGATACTGATAGCAAAAGCTAACCGCAAGCTATCAAATTTGGCTGTATATATAGTCAAACTAGCAGTGCCTGAGAGACAGCAAGGGATCCAATGTAGGGTGACTAATGAGGACAGAAAAGAGCCAGAAATTGCCCAGGCTTTATGTGATGGGTGATTAGATCATTCTTGGCCACTGTTACTTTGCCAGTGTATTTGCAGAGATGAAAAACAGGTTTTGCAGGATGATTTTCTGCATTGTATTGTCCTTGGTGCAAACAGAATATTGGACTTCCTTTTATGAGAAAAGTAATATCAATAGATGATTTAGACTACTTATTCCTTAACTATAACATTTCTTTATTTATTGATTCTCTTCTTTGCTAAATACATATGTTTTCTTTCCTGTTTATTGGTTCTCTTCTTTACTGGGAATATGTGTGTTTTCTTTCTCATCTTCCTGTTCAGCTGTCTGCTCCCTCCCTGCCCATTCCTTTACTTTTTCCCATCATCAGTTCCCCTTTGCACATTAGTGATTGGTCTTATCATTGCATCCTCTTTAACATCTCCTTGCCAATTCTTTTTCCTTTCTCTCACCACCTTCTTATACTTGTTAATGTGTTTTAATAATGTAATACTGTAACAGTTTAATTCTATTTTAATGCTCACTTTTATATGTTTTAATTGCATTATTTTAAATTGTAAGCAGCTTTGAGTCCCAATTTTTTTGGGGAAAGTGGGACGATGATGATGATGATGATGATGATGATGATGATGATGATGATTTTCTTTCCTGTTCCACTCCTTTGCTTTGGATGTCCTTTAGAGATTAGTTTTTCTCCTTTCATCAGTAATACCAAACTCCTTTCCCTCTTGCTTCAGTTCCTTCTTCCTTGCAGTTTGTTATTTCTTTGATATTTCTGTCTTTCACCTGATGTAGAGGAAGACCACACATTACACACCAATACCAATAACAGTAATTCAGTTAAATGTCTTTAAAATATACACAACTCCTAGGGAAAACATGAGTCTAGCTTTCAGAAGAGGAAGTACAAGGGAGTCCTTTCCTGCCCACCAGCTACAGATCTCCCCTAAAGCAATGGGCTTTTAATAGTATTTCCAATTTGTTTTTTGTTCAGATTTACCCTGAAATGTTAACCAAAATAAAATATGCTCTCCTTTTAATTCTATGCGGAGTGTTTTCAAATATGTTTTCTTCTCTCTTCAGGAATTGTTTCCTTTGTCTTTCAGCACACAGGTGTCTATCTCACTTAAGAAAGCAGACTGTGATTTCAAAAGTAGTAACAGTGTTTCCACAGATAAATTGTTTCTAACATTTAAGAGAAATAGACCATGTTTATAAAAACAATGAATTTGAAAGATGTTTCTGTGTTCCTAAAAGAAAGAGAGAGAAAAATAAGAAAGAACAGAATAGATGGAAGGAGGCAGTGGCAAACTACCTCTGAATATTTTTGATCTAAGGATATCATGGGATTGGCTTAAGTCCACAAATGACTTGAAAGCACAATGTGTGTGCACAAAAACACCCATATATATACACACTTGCAAACAGAATAGTAGTTACTAATAAGATACAGATTATTGATAAGAGAGGTAATGGGAGGAAGGTTGATACTGCTATTTTCTTTCATCTCCTTTTCTTCCTGTAGTTTCTCAGCCTTTTCCCACTTTTCTACACTATTGTGTGCATTTGACAAATGGTTTCATCTTCCATCTCCTCTTTCTCGTCTTAGTAGTCGCTAGGTCTCTGACAGTCCCTGATTCCACAATTTATAGTAACAAATACCCATTAGGCATTTTTAGAAATACTAAGTTGTGATGCTGGTTTTATACTTTTAACTCTAGAAAAGTATATTGCCATCAGTTTTTAACATATGACAATCCTTTTTTTTTTTTAAAAAAAAAAAATGTCTAGTGCACTGCTTCTGTTACAGAAATGTTTGTGTTAAATTAACAGAGGTAACATAAGGACAAAGGAAGAAGCATGATGCATCTTTTTTTGCATTCTCTTTCCACATTGACCAGCCACATGCTTATGGGAAGACCTTAACCGCAACCCAACACCCTCCTGCTCCTGTTTCCCAGTAATTCATATGCAGATACATGCTGCCTCTGTACTAGAGGCAATATACAACCACCATGGTTATAGTTACCCATGCTGCCTCTGATACGGGAAGTAATACACAGATACCATGGTTATCGCTATTACAATCATATTATAATTTGGCTAATGCCCCTTTTGAAAGACATCCAGATCAGTGTACAAGACTACTTATTGGGTAGTAGATTCTATAGTTCAAATATGTGCTCTTTGAATAACTCTTTTTATCTGTCCTGAATTTTGTAGAATTTAGTTTCATTGGATGCGTCAGGATTCTAGTATTCTCACTTAGTCTGTTTCTCCACACCATACATAATTTTATACATTTCTTATCACTTTTCCTAAACTGAAGAGCCCTGAACCTTGTCATGTTTCCTCATTTCAGCCCTTTGGTCACATTGGTCACCTCTTTTGCACCTTTTCCAGCTCTCAGTGGTGTGATGACTAGAACACTACAATTCTGATCATTACACCTCAGTGTCCCAGTTATACATTGTCTGGACAGAAGTCTAGAATAGATAAAATATTTCAAGTGACCCACCATGGCTCTTCTTAAGATGAGGGCAGAGATAAAGTTATTCTTAAAGATTCCCAGATATGCTGTTTCATAAAGCCACTGAATGATGGGTCTTGCAACTCTTTCAACTTACTGAAACAGGAAAGCTTCAAGCTTGCAGAGGATAACCTAACCACAGAGAATAACAGGAAGCTAGCTGTGCTATTAATAAGAATAATCAAAAATAGAACAATATGGATAAACTGTCAGACTGAAACCAGGCTTGTGGTCAGCGGAAACCACTTAAAACTACACTGGAACATGGGAGGGGGAGCGACCACAAAGGTGAACTTTAGTCACCTACAGCCTCATTAAGCTTCATTATAATATTAATTTACACACTCTGGCAGACATAAGTTGAGCTTTTAATGATCATGCGATGTATTTGAAAGGTTGGGGACTATATCAAGGGGAAACAGATAGGCAGAGTGGAAAGTTATACCAGGTGAGCAGGGCCAAACAAGCTGATTAGTCCACCTGCATACGCTATGAAATAAGCTAAGCTTTAAAAATACCTGCAGAATGCTGGTCTAGGTCCCAAACTTTTCAGCACCTGCTTGGCCAAGTGCTTTTTGTTTTCTGGCTTCAGTGCATAGATGATATAATTTACACTTGATACTTTACGCTGAACTATGTTTACCGTTTCATTTTCCCCTCTTCCAGACAACCCTAACATGCTAAGATCCTGCATTGCTTCAGTGCAATGTAAATGGTCCCCTGGCACAGCTGTATTGTTGTTGTTGTTAGCTGCCTTCAACTTGATTTTGACTTATGACAACATCTCCAAGTTTCCCCATCATCAACTGCTTTGCTCAGGTCCTGCAGACTCAGGGCCATGGTCTCCTTGACTGAGTCTGTCCATCTGATATGTGGTCCCTCTCTTTCTACTACCCTTGACTTTCCTAGCCTCATTTTTTTTCCTAGTAAGTCCCATCTTCTCATGATGTGGCCAAAGCATGACAGTCTCAGTTTAGTCAACTTGGCCTCCAGGGAGATGAAATCTTGATCTGTTCTACGACCAATTTGTTTGTCTTTAGGGCCATCTACAGTATTCTCAGCATTCTTCTCCAGCACCACATCTCAAATGAGTTGATTTTCTTCCTATCTGCTTTCTTCACTGTCTAGCTCTCACATCCATACATGGTGATGGGGAATACAATGGCTTGGACAATCCTGACTTTAGTGTTCAGTTTTATGTCTTTGCAGTTTAAGATCTTGTCTAGTTCTTTCATAGCTGCTCTCCCCAGTTCTAGTCTTCTTCTAATTATATTACACAATAACTGAGTTACATTACATAAGTCTTATACTGAATGCCAGTTTATTTCAATATATGTAGAACATTGGTCAATGTGTACTTGGCAGACAACCCATTGTAAAACTGCAATGCTCAATGTGAAATGGCTATGCATAGAGGCAATGCACATTCACGTGCTATTTTGTGTGCTTTAATGTGCTTTAATGTGCACAACAGTCTGCACATGCAACTCCACTTACTATTACACTTTTGTGACGTTACACATTGGTGAAGGGAGAAGCTGGGCAAGTCTGGTTAAAGCCAGCCAATCTCAGCCCTCAGGAGATATAACCTAGAAGCCTGACTGTTAAATAGTTACATAGGAGCAGGATGAAATAGAGTTAGGGAGTTAGAAATAGAGTGTGAAGGCCAGTTAGGAGGAAGTGAATGGAGAAGAGCTGGGTTGGGTTTTGGGGAGCTGAGAATGTGGAGTGAGTTCAGGAAAAGATGTCACTTGGTTTGAAAGGGAAGGGTTATTAGGTAATGTGTGTGTGGAATAAGCATAATCTAGATATTTATTTTGTTTGTTATATAATAAACCTTTACAGTTTTTAATTTTCTATAAATGTGTCTGTTTTTGTTTAAGTGAAGGAGAGAACCTGTCATGCTTCACCACACTGAATCCACTGATCAACACATTTGTCCAGAATAGTACTGGAGGCTCCAGTACCAGATCCAGGGAGACAGCTTAAAGGTGAAAGGGTAAGGTAAGTGATAGGAGCCCTAGGGTTGAGGCCTGCAGGACCAAATTGAACAGGGGATCCATTGCAACTTAAAAAAAACCATTATCATCAGTCCACATGTGGTATATTATACTGGTAACTAGTGTATATCTCTAAAAGAATACCTGTCAGAGAATCTGCTGAGCCTGAAATTGGTTTTTTGCCTGATGAAACTGTTAAGTAGAAAGAAAGAACATAACTGCTTTCATTATTCTGAAATTATTATTTTTTTATTTTTGGTTTCTGCATGTATCATTTGAAAAGATCCTGCATCAAACATAGCCAAGAGCCTGCATCAGACATGTAACCACAATATTATAGCTGTGCTTAACTCCCCACCTGACCTGTGAAACCTACCTGAAAAGCCAGTCAGCCATCTGGAGTGATGGAGGTCTGTGCTGCTGGTGTGTGGGGTGCTGCCAAATCATATCACCAGCTTCCTCCCATCAGCAAGCAAGGTTGTGATGAATACCCACGGAGGTCCCAGCTTCTGTTGATTATCTTAATAAGGTGGGTTTCTGGGCCTTTTGTGGTTGGAGCAACAGTGCCACAATTGCAAATAAACATACAATGCAGTTATCATTTCCTAATTCTAAGTTAGACTTAGATTTGTAACTAACTGCAAATGCTAACCTTCTTCTTTAACCCCCATCCTACTACATGGGACATTTTAGTATAGTAGAATCCCATTTTGTTGCATCAATCACACCAAATTAGGGCTACAGGCTAGATAATTTGTAACCTTGTTGCTTCGAGAATTGTAAATAATAGTCCTGGATATCAGCCACCTGCTATCCACAGTTTATGGACAAAAATAGGTTGGGACAAAAATTGTGCCAACAAATCTGTTTGTATTTTGTCATTGGGATTCTTTTTTGTCCCACACAATGTAATGTACTGAGGTATTTTTAAAAATGTCACATGCTGTTTTTTGGTTGAAACAACCACAGGAGAAGCTGGGCTGAATGTTTAGATGAGAAACAAATCCTCTTGCTGCTCAAAGTATGGAAGCCCCTTGACATCGCTGAGCTGAAGGCATATATTGACCTACAGCTCTTGGCAGGTGGCGTATTATGGACAACTTAAAGCCTTGGATGACTAGTGACATCTACTCTCAGGGTGCTGCCCATTCAGAGGAAAAATGTGATTGAAGAGATTCTTGATGGTACTTGAGACTCAACAATGGGAAATCATAAGTGATGTGCAGAATCATTGATAAATTGGTTGCTTTTCAGGATGTGTGGACTGTGTTTGTTGAGCAGCTTTGAATGTGTTGTATGCATGAGCCAAATCTAAACACTGATGAACAGCTGGTTAAACTCTGAGGTAAATGCCCATTCTGGTTGTATATGCAAAAAAACCAGGAATGTATGGCATAAAAGTGGGATGGTGTTGCATGTTGAGACGTAATATCCTCTGAAGGGAGACATTTACCTTAGCAGGCAGTACACCATGGGAAATCCAACTACTGTAGGTTATAGTATGGTGACAATGTTAGTTGATCCATATTTCCACAGTGAACAAAATGTCATGGGAGACTCTTTTTTCACAAGCCTAGAACTGGCAGAAGGTATGCTGGCCAAAATCCTATTTGTATTGGCATCATTTGCCAGAATAACTCATACTTCCATTCATTTCCCCCTATTACTTCTGCACCAGGGCAGCAAATAAGACAACCAACAGAATGTGTCCCACATGTGGGAATGTGCTTGTAAGAACCACTGCAACATCAGAGCGACAGATTCTGAAGGGGTTCTCATTGAAGGCCATTTCTCGCAAGAAATGTTTGCTATTGCGCTAGAAAATTATCCAACAATACTGTTACTGGGTGTTCCTACAAATAAAAAACAGTGGGCTGAGAGCTTCCATTGGGAAATGTACATCTATATATCACAATGAACAGATAGTCTGTTTGAAGTAAGTAATATTTGATCATAAGCATGTTCTAGCACAATGCTTCTCAGACTATCTGATATGGGGAAGCAGCAACTACCTCCCCCCCCCCCTTCTTCCAGGGACCAGCACCATAATTGTGTCCATTAGCTACAGTTGCTTTCTTCTTCTTTCTTCATTGTTCTGGCAGCCTGTTGCTTATCAACTGCATTGTTCCAAGGACCCCACTTTGAGTAGCATTGCTCTAGCACTCTAGAGGTGTTCTATCAACGTTGCAGTTTCCTGATTTTGTTTTGCTCTACTCAGGTTGCTGTGACATTCTGAAAAAACGTTTGCATGGTCATGCTTCCCAGCTAACCCAGGGATGAAAAGAAAAACAGAACAGTATTCATGGCAGCCAGTAATGCAGAGCAAAGTTTCTCCATGTGACAGATTCAAGCATGCCAGCTGTATCTGTAAGGGCTTCCTTTATGTTTATGGTGGCCGGCAAAATACAAGCTTGAGTGACTTCTGGAGGTACAAAATAGGTAAGATTCCCTGTTTACTTGCTTTATTGTCCACAAAATCAAATTTCACAGACTTTATTCACCCAATCTTTGTTTGCCGTCCATGTTATGGTTTAGGTTTCCTTGTTTGTTTTTTCATTTGTTTAAAAAATATCTGGCAGGCATTGCCTGAGATCCCGCAGCAGGCATATAGCCACAAAGATGTGGCCCACTTTGTCTCCCAATCTGACCTCCAAAACCCACCTTAAAATCTAATCCACTGCACCAAGAGACAGAGTTCTGTAGTACTGGAGAGTGGAGTGCTGGAGGATGTTGTCAAGTTGCTAGACCTCATTGCTCTTTATAGAGACCTGTTGGAGGACCTCTATAGAGCAGTGACTTTGAGGGGGGAAGGTATGTGGCAAGTCATCAGGCAGACTTGATTCCAACAGCCAGCCTGACCAAGGATTGGTTGTTGGAATCAAGTCTGCCTTGTGATTTGCCACAGATGATGTGTCCAGCTTCTCCCAGCCAGTGAGCCACAGTGCAATGAGCAGAAGCAGGGATCCCCGCAGGGTCCTGTCACAACTCCTTGATGCACTGCTGATTGATGGTGGAAGGGGGCTGTACATGTCATCCTTCAGTCCCTTACTCATCGGCACTGCAGAATGCTATCCCTTGGTGTGGCTGGCTGGATTTTAAGGTAGGTTTCAGGGGCATGCACAGTTGTGTCAAGGGTACTACTATGATCACAAATGTTACATTGTAATCCTAGTTTAGGATGCTTGCAACTGAATAAGGATGCCAGCCATTGTTCTTCTTGTTGTTTTTCTTTGTAAAAGCTTTTTCAGTCCCAAGAAGCAAATAGGTAATTTTACTTCAACTAACAAGCCAGCATGGTGCAGTGGTTTGAGTGTTGGACAATGACTCTGGAGAACAGAGTTCAATTCTCTCTTTGGCCATGAAACCACAGGGTGACCTTGGGAAAGTCAGATGCTTTCATCCTCAGGGGAAGGCAAAGGCAAACTTCTTCTGAACTGATTTTGCCATGATAGGTTCACCATAGGGTCACCATAAGTAAAAAAAAAATGACTTGAAATTTATATATGATCATTGTGTGGGCCGATAATCTAAATACATTTATGTATTTTCTCTTTTTAAAAAAATGTATGTACTTCTCTTCAATTCTGCTTCCAGGGAGTTTTACATTAAAAAAATCAGAATAAAAGTACAAAATGACGAACAATAAGAGAAAACATGATAAAAGCCACAACAGTAGATAAAAGCTATTTAACTTGAAAAGGCTTGGAGAGTCCAAACATTTTACTTTGGTGTCAAGAAGGAAGGAATTGATGTTAATGGGGTGCAAACACTTAATGGGAATTCTCTGATGGTCACCAGCCTTGACTCAGATGGCAGGGGCATCTATAGGAGAACAGTGTGTAACAGAAAAGAAAATGGCTGTGTTCCATTATATTTTGTATAGACTTATAGTCACTCTCAGAAATCTGATCATCTCATATTTAATTAATTTATTTTTTATTTAAAAAAATTCTAAGTGTTAACGATGCATTAAAAAGTTAGAATTTGGGGCCAGCTAAAAGACTGAAAACTAGGAAGCTATCTAAGAACACAATTTTCACTTCAGTTCTGAAATTGTCTAAATCTGATTCCAGATATATCATGAAAGGGTGATTCAGGCCTTTCACATGTGACAGCAAAAATGCTGCAAGATAGATAGATAGATAGATAGATAGATAGATAGATAGATAGATATTGCAGAAAGTGGACCTGTGACTATCCACCTATTATTGGACTATAGCTACCATGATTCCAAGCCGTCATGCCCAATGGCCAGGGATGTTGTGTGTTGTTGCCTCACAACAACTGGAGGGGTCCAGAGAGTCCTGAGTCCTGCACTAGAAGCTGTGTAATCTCAATGGGGCACATACATTAAAACACATCTTTTGTCTCTAGTTGACATAGAAATATGAGCATGCCTGTTCAGAAAGGACTGCTGTTTCTCAGTTGTTGCATTTTTGCTGTATTGTTTCTGAAAGGCAGCTGGCTGGCAATTGTCCAAAATCGAATTTAAAGAATACTTAACCATGTGCATAATAAGCTTGGGCCTCCCTAGTACAGGTATATTTACCTATGGGAAAACATAGGAGTGATGTTACAAAATTGTGATGCTCACAGTTCATCCCTCCATCTGTTACATATAGTTTGGCTAATTGGAGTGGGGTTGCAGCTGTGGATATTCAGATGTTCTTGTGGTCAGGGTTAGCCAGTTCACCACCACAAGGGTGCCAAAGTCTCTCTTGCTTTTAGTGCTGCTGCTCCTCCAACAGCTGCTCTAAGTTGAATGTGAGATTCCTTGGTGTCACATCCTATCCCTCCAGAGGTTTGGCACCATCAGAGCTCTTGTTCAGCTCAGAGTGACGGTGGAGTAACAAGCAAGAGTGGGTTTCTTTCTCAGAAGGCAGTGGATCCCTAGTTGTTAGACTGCAACTTTCAGTACACCTCGCCATTGCCTATGCTGGCTAGGTCTGATGAGAGTAGTCCGATATTTCAAGGGCCACAATTTCCAATCCTTGACATGATCCCAAAGAAACAATATCCTAATGTTCTTAAGTTGTGCATTCCCTTGCTCCTACTGAACATTATCAACTGCCATGGGTAAATTTAAATGTATGTAGAAAACAGGAAATGTAGCATGAAGCTTCTCTTTTTGGTAGTACCTTCTTGGTTGTAACATTTCAACTTCTAATTGTGCCTTTTGTGTACCTGTGGACAGCAACTGAGTTAAAAAGAATAATTAAAATGCAGAGTGAGAGGCACTGTATTTGCCCTGTAATTTATATTCTTCTTTCAGATACTCCATGTGAACAGACTTTCACTAGAGTTAAGGCCAATCCCATCCAACACTTTCCATTGTGAAGAATCACTCCCAGACCTGAATATCTAACACACAAATTACCCAAGCATATCAACATGAACAGAGCTTGATATAACAGAAGAGCTTCTCCGTGGTCCAAAACACACTGCAGAAATAATCCAGTTTAAAACCACTTTAACTGCTCTGGCTTAATGCTAGGGAATCCTAGAAACTGCTGTTTTGTGAGACATTTAGCCTTCCCTGTCAGAGAGTTTTGGTGCCACAATAAACTGCAATTCCCAGGATTCCCTAACGCTGAGCGAGGGCACTTAAAGCAGACTCTATTTGAATTATTTGCACAGTATGCTTTGGACCCATGTTGGGAAGGTAATAAACTAGGTTATTTTATACTTCTGTTTCACATTTTTAACAATCAATACATTTTCTAGAGAGCAATGAATGGGAGAGGCTGGATGATTCAGAAGATGGCCCAGAAGAACTGGAAGAGCATTCAATGGTGGAATATCAGGCAAGTTTGGGGTTGATCCAGTCCTGCAAACTGTACAGTTTAACTCCAGTTGTTTGTCCCAACTAGAGTAGACCCTTTGAATCAGTGGAATCAATTCCTTTGATTCACTAGGTCTAATCTAGTTGGGACTAGGAAATGGATCTAGGCTCATTAATTGTTCTCTTTTATTACACTTAGATCTCCTTTTTTGGTCTTGTGTCCTGGTACTATCTCATACTGTTTCCAAGCAGACAAGTATGTGGGTTCATATTTTTGCCTTAGGGTGAGAATTTCTAGTCCAGTTTTAACTAACTTTGTTCTTTTCAATTAAATTCTCCATCTCTTGAACCAGAAACTGTTGAGATGGTAGAAGTTGAAGTCCAACACAACTGGAAATACCAGACCTTCCCACAAGTCAGATAAACAGAGGAAGACAGACTCTTTTTTCCCTAGCCAGGTTCTGCCATGCTGTTTTGCAGGCTTCAACAAAAATCCTTCTGATGTATCTGGAGATTATTCCAGCATAGGTATTTTTAAGGTTATCGTACAAGGATGTATTGAATACTTCCTTGTGTAAAAGTTTTCTCCAGAATGTACAATGGCCCTGAGAGCATTGCTTCTCCCCCAATCCAAATTAGCATTAATTAATCATGGAAGGGGGCAGCAGGAGAGCTTGGTTGTTTGGTTCCCTCCCTCTCCAACCTCTTGCATTACTGTGCTTGGGAGAGGTTTGTGCTTGACCAGTCTTTAATAGAATTTCAGCCTCTGAATTTACAACAGGAATGAATTTGTGTTTGGAAAGCTTCATGGATTTCCCTCCTTAATCTGAATCTAGAGTGGATAACACTGCTTACTGCCATCACTGCTGCTGTTTCTTCTTCTTCTTAAACAGGCTTGCTCCAGCAGCACCTTCTGGGTTCACCCATCCAGAAAGGAACAGAGTCCCTGTAAAACACTTCCCCCCCAAGTCCCATCCCATTCTAGCAGGGTCATCCAGAAGGATACCATGTTCAATGGTATGGAAAGCCACTGAGAAAACCAGTAGAACCAATAGGAACATTCCCTTGCCTTGTTCCCAATGTAGGTCATCTACCAAAGTGATCAAAGCTGTCTGTTCCACAGCCAGGGCTGAAACCAGATTGATTGTGGACTACAAAGAATAACAAACTTCACGCTTTTGTTGTTTACTTTATATTGAGAAGAATTAGTGAAAAATAGTCAGCTAAGCGAGACAATTTTGTACAGTAAGGCTACTCAATATTTAACCTACAATGTCAAGTATTACAGTCCCAAGTGGAAGCTGCCAAAAAGGACTTACATGTGGTAGCATACTATTGGTCTTGTTGGCAAAGAACTTTCATATGCAGTATTTCCTATTCCTGCCTGTAAGACAGTGGCCTGTGTAACTTCTAAGGCCATCATAGTTTGAATATGTACTCAGCAGATTTTAAAATGTTGTACCTGATGCTCTTCAATAGACTCCATGCAGGGATTGTAACATGTAAATTAGCCCCAGAAATTTATCACAGAAAGGAATTTGAACAGCACCATTCAAATATGTGCCTTGAAACTGGAACCTGTTAGGTAAATAGTCTTGTTCTTAAGGTGATTACCCTAAGGTTTTAATTCCTTGCTGCAAGATGAAATGCCAAGAAATATTGTGGCAAATGTAATGTAAAGAGTACCTACCTGAAGTGACTTGGGATTTGCAGTGGAGTAAGCAGGCCTTATCACTGCGGAAGATTTATTCTCTCTCCAGTGTTTTGTCACAAAATGTTGGCTTGGTGAAAGATTTTGTGACACTGGCTGAAGCCAAGATTTCTTTCTCAGCCTTTATCACAGGGCAGGCAGAACAACTCCGTAGCTTTTCTTTGGGGTGGAAGAGAATGTAGCACAGGAGGGGCACTACTGTCTTCTGTATTCACTAGGTGTAGTGCTTACCCCAAATTCCTGCATCGTCTTATGCTGGAGGAGAGGAAGCAGCCATTTGCTGTCTTGCCTAGCTTTGCAGCTTTCTATCTGCAGCATAAATGTTTGAACATAACATGGTTGGGTCTTATGTTCAGCCTGTTCATGTGGCTGGCCATGGAAACCTTCCTTATATCTGCAGTTATGTTGCAGGATGTTGTGGTTTGTGACCTACGTTGAATTAATTGTATTGAACTGGAGGTAAAGTGCAGATATTGCTCACTAGAAAATAATTACTGTCTTTGCAGGATGTTCTCTATATTTTTGGAGGAATGGTAGACTCTGCTTTCACACAGAAGAAGAATCCTCTCTGGATGTATGACACTGGTACGGAACAAGAAAAGTAGGATTTTCAAATGTACTGTTGAAAAACCTAGTATTATTCCGAGGTAGGTGGCCCATGAACTGCAGATGGTTTGCCTGTCTATGAGTAATCTTGAGGAAAAATCCCCTTGTTCACTTCCAAAAACTGGTTCTATGAAACCAGCAGTGGATATGCAGCCACTTCTAACCTAGCCAGGAGGGACACGTCCTATAGCTTGTCCATCCCTGCTATAGAGGGGTTTATATGCTATAGTAAGATCTAGATTCTGAAGGCTGCTGGTGGGTAGTTTACGTCTCTGTCACTCATTGAGAGGGTGGTAGCAGTTCCGTTCTCCTACTTCCTCCCTAGTCTAGGGAACATTCTACACTGTAGGAAGTACACTATACAAAGTAACCTGGTTTGGTTCTCCCAGGCCCTTGAGTACCCAAGAAAGGAGTGACCTCAACCTCCAGCATAAAACTGCTGCTTTGCTGATTAATCATTAGCCAGAATATGCCTAGTGTATCTCCATCCATGGCTCAGAGAACAGAACAGCATCTGAAAACTCCTGGTTGTTCTTGCAATCTTCATGGGGAGATAGCAGGATACTTTTTGTTCAACATCATTCAGATTATTTATGTAAGCAGAGGGTGTGTGTTCCATACCTTCCAGTTGTCCTGATTTGGTAGGTACAGTCCCTTCTGTTAACCTACTTCTGTCCAGCTACTTCAAAATGTCCCATTTCTTTCTTCTCCCATTTTCCTCAGCTTGCTTCAGTTGCTGCAAATTGAATTCAAAGTGCAAGAATAGATTGCTTTTAATTAACTCAGTAGAGGGAAGAGGGTTGGGGAGGAATCTTGCCCTTCCCAGTTGGCTCAGGGAGACACAAATGCTGCTGTCTGTCCCAGCTTTTGTATTCTTCCTCATTAATCATTTTTTCCACCTTACTGCATGTTGCTTGGCCATGTGTGTCCAGTTTTCATCTATGAACTGTTGGAGAGTATGCACGTCCTAAATTTGGAAAACACTGACATTCACAATATGTATGCCAGAAAATAAATAATGAACCTAGGTAAAGGTCAACATTCATTGGTATATCTGGGATTGCCAACTTTTATATGTGATTATTAGCATCAGTGTTCGCCAGTTTTCATCCATTTATTGTGATGTAAGACAGGTATTTCAAGTCAAATTATACCTGACCTTTGTCTGCACTCAGGTAATTTTTTTAAAGGGGAGTTGTAAAGCATGTAGAAACTTCTACAGTGGTCCCCCGGGATACGAAGCCCCCGGGGAACGAAATCCCTGGGACCCGAAACGGCTGGGGCCGAAAAAAAGCCCCCGGCCTATGAAGAAATCCCCGGGTTGCGAAGGAAAAAAGCAACCCGGGCCCTTTAAAACAGCGTGCTTCCGGCGCGCTGTGCATTAACTAAAGCGGTCCCCCGGGTTGCGAAACACTTCCGGGTTACGAAAGTAATCCCGGAACGGATTACTTTCGCAACCCGGGGGACCACTGTAATTTGTTTTAACATCTGCACGTCTACACTTTCTGTTTCCATTATATAGCCATTTTGGATGTGCCTTAAAGCTGTCAGCATTATCAATAACTTTGTATCAGAAACCTTGACTGTATTAATTATATTGCAAAATTTGGGGGTCTTTATGTTTGTCTTTAAATCATACCACATCAGTGTGAAATTATAGGGGCAAAAGTCGAAATGATGGTAGGAGAAGCTTGGTTTTAACACCCGCAGGGAGTAATTTAACATTGGCCTAAAGCCTGTTGCTGGTTCTCAATTAGAAAAAAACAACTGTATCAACTGAATTTACATAGTTGTTGAATTACTAAGTACCCATTGACACCATGTACTATAGTTGGGAATTAACAACTGGGTATAGAGTGCCTGAGATTAAAACTGGATTCTTCCTCTGAATTGATGACACTTTTTTCTTCAGAGGTCACCTCAGCCTTGCTTGTAGGGTAGCAGTGCCCTCTTGTGATTAGTATTGTTGCTGATACTTTATTAACATTGCAGATACAACCAAGTGGATGAAGCGCCAGCTCACAGCAGTGGAGGGTGAGGTAAGGAAATGGGAAACAGAAATGTATGAATCATACATGAAATATGTTGCTTTGTTGATCAAACAGCTTGATTGGGAATATGTTTTGAAAACAGTTCCAGGCTGGGCTCAGCCAGAGAAATGTGGCAGCAGACTATGTTGCAGTCATGGTTTCCCTGTAAGAATAAGGATTTTTACTGCTTCCTCCTTGAATGTCATCCCTCGGAATATATAGTTTTAATCTTGAAATAAGGATGGTACTTTGGATATAATATGCATGTTGTGCATTGATAACTTCTCCCTTCACTAAATTCCTTAGCATCATTATTGGACTCCCTCCATGTTTATAGGAACTAAATAATGTATCCTTGAAAACCTGGGAAGCACATTGGGTTGGGGAAATCCAGACTCTGCTGTCATTTTGTGGCAACAAGAAAAAAAAACGCAAAAGGTTCTGAATTTTGTAAAAAAAACTCTTCATGCAGAAGAGTGCATACTCGTGTGGTGTGCTTTCAATCACTGTGTGCATGCAGATGGGCAGTCTTTGCTCAAAAGTTTTTTCTTTTCTCCTGGATTGCACTAGTGAGGCAACAGGTTTAACTATGAATGGCCAGGGACAGCTTTGATGTTCGAAATTCTTCTCTTATCAGTCAGTTGTAGAGAGCTCCATTATCCTATGCTGAAGAGAGCTTTCAGGCTGCTTCTCTCTCCTACCTCTTTCTCATGCCCTATTCAAAGATATAGCACCCACCAACTTTACATGTGGTGCTGGACTGCTTTTGATCTGGAGGAGGGAAGAGCACTCTGAGAATACCATAACTATACATGCAATCTGAAGGCAAGGTTTGTTTCATAGGAAAATTGTGAAAGGGTATAAATTACTACTGTTTGACAAAGCAAGTGTGAATCATGCTTTCTTAGAATCATGGGCTAGTATCACGTTGAGTAGTTACAACATCATACATTGTACTTATGATCTTGTAACTTTTCAGATTCAAAATACAATAACAACCAAAATCTAGAGAACAGTAATACATTTAATTGGTCATCCAAAATGCACAAAATACATTATGCAAGCTTTCAGAGCTCCACTGGCTCCTTCATCAGGCAAAAGTAAGAATAATAAAATGCCTAAAATTTCCCTAATGCAAAAACATGGAGGTTTCTTTTGAGAAATTCAGTGTTCTCTGCCTAATAAAAGGGATTGTGACATCACAAAGGATGGAGACATCTGGGATCTCAGAAGTAGCTATCTTTTTGCATTACTAATGGAATTCAGTTCTTATCTCCTGGACTTTGGAATGCTTTGTTCCCAGTGCCAAATGACAGAAAGAAGAGAAGCCCATTTGCATAGCTATCTCTCCAAAGAACCACAAACCACCAACACCTTGAGAAAATGCAAGCCTGTGACTAACATCATTTTTTTTTTAAAAAAATTATCCTGTATGATTCTCAACACCTTTGCCTGATGAAGGCAGTGGAGCTTCAAAATCATGTATTTTGTGCATTTTGATTTGCTAATTAAAGGTATCACTGTTTTGTAGATTTTGGATGTTATTGTACTTTGCTATATAGCCAGCATGGCTACCCCTGAATATGGTTTTGTTTTGTTTTTTGAGATTCAGGTTTACAATTGTTGACTGAATATGATCCCAAAAACCAGCCTTTTCAGCCAGTCAGTGCCCTAACCAAAAGGTTTCCAAAATGCTGCAGATCAGGGTTCTGGGAAATGTTTGGAGCACTTTTCGGTTATGGGGCGCATTCAGAAAAGCAGCTACGGCAGAATCCTGAGGGCCAGTTCTGCCTATTCTTAGTGTGGCCTGTGATGGGGAGAACACCACAGATGTCATTTCTCAATGGCCAGATCTGTGCAGCCTGGCTGAAAAGGTAGGTTTTGGGAGGAAGGGAGCATCATCATCTATCATCATACATCATAGTTACATCTGACAATGCAGGACCTCAGCCATCATCACTTTCTGCTTCTCAATGTGGGATGGCTACAAATTTTAATGGTGTTTTTGTTACTACTTTCCTTTGTCCAGGAAACAGCCCCTGTTAATCGGAAGGGCCACAGTGCCATTGTCTACAAGGGCAGTATGTACATGTATGGTGGATACATTGACATTAAGGGTACTTCCCAAGAATTCTGGACTTTATGTTTTAGTAAGTTAAAAAGTTTGCAATTCACACATGACCATAATGGTTGGCAGCTGTGGTACAGAACTCTTTGAGACTTCCCGAATGAGCACAGTTTCTGGCTGACATTAGCTGATATTTTTGTAGCTGTTGAGTATGGATGGAAAAGAAATTTTGTGGTTTCCAGAGTTTTGCTGAAATTATCCATTTCATACTTTGCAAGACTTTATATGTGTGAGGGAGCCTTAAAAACTCACATGCCTGTAAAGCCTGTGGTAGGTTTCACAGAAATAAAATAGGTACAAATTAATGCATATATGGTAAAAATGGAAACCGCTAGATGTACACGAACACACTTTATAGTTATTGAGGAAATGTGTATAAAAATGCACACTTTAGGAAAGTGTGTAAAAATGCATACACTATGGAAAATGCACATGAACTTCTATGCAGGAAGAAGGCGAGTCATTTCATGCCCTGATACAAACAAAACATTGGATGGGAATATAGGTGGGATTCAAGGAAATGCAGTGAAGAGAAAAAAGCCTTATTGGCATCTCTGCAGCAATTAACTGTAACCATCCTTTTCCTTCAGATACAAAGCAGTGGGTCCTTATCCCAGCACCATCTTGCAGCAGCAATCCAGGCCCTCGGCATGGCCACTCGGCTGTTGTTTATGGCAATGGCATGTACTTGTTTGGAGGGCTGATGGGACTGAGCGAACAAAAGGACTTCTGGAAGTGGGATTTTATGGCTTCCAACTGGTCTTGTATCAGACGGAGGTAAATATTTGAAATTTTTTAGCCAGCAAATTCAGCAAGCTTGGCAGGTGAAGTAAACAAAACTGAGTCTGATATTAGAAAGGTAAACAAGTCGGTTGTAGCCATCAACAGACACTGCTTGTTTCTTAGGAATGTGGCTTGGGCTGCATTTGTACTATGAGAGGGAAGTCAGTTCACTGTGGAATCTGTGGCATAAGCCTGATTGTTGTCCCAGCTGCAGTAGGCCCACTTTGTTCGTGCCTGTGTTTACACTTACATCAATTTCATGGATTGAGTCTACTCTAGTTGGGATTAACAAGTGGATTGAGGTCTGCAATGCAAAAGGAGATGCCTGGCAACGCCATCGGGCCTGGCCTCAAGTAGAAGAGCCCTCCCTTCATGACAACACAATCTGGTCTCCTAGGAGGGAGTGAAAGGACAGGCCAAACTCTATCGGGCCTGTCCTAGATTAAGAAGACGAGCCCTCCCTCCAGTCCATCTGCCTTGGTCCAGGCCTCAGAGGGAGAGAACTGCCGGTCCTGATCCCCACCCTCCCCACCTTTCCCTTCTCCTTTTGTGTCGTGTCTTCTTAGATTATAAGCCTGAGGGCAGAGAACCATCTAATTAAAATAATAATTGTAAGCTGCTCTGATAGCCTTTAGGGCTGAAGGGCAGGGTATAAATAAATAAATATTATAATTATATATATTATTATTAAAACACATGACTGAATTTGCATTCACTGGGATCCAAAGACCTCCAGACACAAGCAGACACAGGGTAGATACATCTTTCTCAAGATAGAGTGAGAAAGGGAAATAAAAAATCCTTAATACATGGTGCTGCAGGGATAGTGGGTGTTGGTGCAGGCCATATTTACATGCCTCTCAAATAAGGTACAAATGACAGGTTGACAGTTGGTAATGTTTTAGCTGTTTTCACCTGTTTCTTTATGTCTAGGCAGTTGTGCAACTAGAAACCCAGTGGTTGTGTGCTTTCAGATGGTGGTGGTGATAGCGGAGACTGAGCAGCTATATTTGAGAGAGAAGAATCGCATGAGAATTACCAATGACCCAAAATGCAAGAGATAGTGTAGCTAGCAGTGCAGACATTCCTGTGGACAGTTTTAATTTTTATTTATTTTATTTTATTATGGTATGAATACCCTGCTCTTAAGCCCTAAAGGGTCTCAGAGCGGCTTACAATTATTATTTTAATTAGATGGTTCCCTGCCCTCAGGCTTACAATCTGAAAAGACCCAACACAAAAGGAAAAGGGAATGGTGGTTGGAAAGAGGATCAGGTCCAGCAGTTCTTCTGTCCCTCTGGGGCCTGGACCAAGGCAGATGCCATGGAGGGAGGGCTCCTCTTCTTCAGGCATGTCCTGATGGTGCTGGGGCTGCCTCTTCATTCCCTCCCAAGCCGGAGGATGGCATGGAGGGAGGGCTCTCTTTCTTCAAACAAACAAACAGCTTCCTTTATATACTGCTTCATACTGCCTAAGGAGTGTCTAAGCGGTTTACAACTGCAAGCTACTTGCACTTGCCCCCTTGTCCCCAACAATCTGGGTATTCAGATTGTCTGGGTACTTCAGGCAAGCCCTGATGGAGCTGGGCCTGCCTCTTCACTCCTTCCCAAGCCGGAGGATGGCAGTTGGCATGGAGGGAGGGCTCTCTTTCTTCAGGCAAACCCTGATGGGTTTGATATCTGATATATTTAATGATATCTGAATGCATAATGTTGAAGGAATTCTACTGAAGGGCGTAGAAAGGATAGCTAATGAGCTTTCACATCCTAGCCTGTTTTCATTGGCATATACACTGAGGTCCTTCAGTTGATGCCTCTTTGTTTCCTTGTGTCCAGACAGGGACCTCCCAAAATGGTGGGACACTCTGCTTTAATCTTTGAAGATTCTATGTTGGTTTTTGGTGGAGGAGTATTTCATACCAGGCCAAGCAATACTCTGTGGAAATATCATTTTCCTTCTCAAACATGGATAAAACTGGTCAGCCTGACAGAGCCTTCGTCCAAATCTTATCACTGCACTGTGGGCACTGGATTTGGGTTTTTGGGCACTGCTGATTCCCCAAGGACATCACTCAGCTACGTGCATCCAAAGGAGAAGGGCTGCTCAAAACTACTAGCTATCTCTAAGCAGCATGCTTGTTTCTGTGAGTATAATCACCACCAGGAGCCTAGTTATCAGACATTCAGCAATGAGGAATGTGAAATAGAAATGAAAACTTTTTGCCATTCTCAGGAGCAGCCAAGATTCTGCTTATTCCATACCACTTCCAGTGAAGAGTTGAGTGCCAAGCAGGTGCCGGGTAGATTGTCCAGACAAGGGAGAATCCCATATCTCAGCCTTTCAAGGGAACAAGAGTTTGCCACCACTGACCTGACAGAGAAAGAGGAAAGCTTCAGCTGTTCACAGCCTGGCAGTGTGGATATTAGGGAGCACTCTGTTGTATTGCTTCTTGGAGGTAAACCTTTGTCTGGTTCCTCTGCAATTTCATTTTGGCAAATGGAGCTGTAAAACACTTAAATGGCATATGCACACACCTCAAGGAGGGAGAACAGAAGCATACCAGGCCTTGATAAACTCAGCTACCAGGAAACGCCATCTGCGCTCTAGTTGTTTACACTTCTTGTCAAGAAATCTTGGTATCAATTTCTTCATTAATGGAATGTATTTATGAGTGACAATTCTGTATTTGGAGTCTCTCACTATAGAAAGACATCATGCAGCTGCTCTCAGCGAGCCAGTTTTGGACTCAGGTGAAGCAGCACAAGTGTTGAATGCAGAATTGTGCACTGAACATGCTGAATGTTACTGCATTTAATGTCTGTATTTTGACTGTTATACAGTGCTTTTAGAATGTTCAAAGGCCTTTCCAAGTTATCTCTGAATGTCAGCCTTACAAAAACCCTGTAAGATGGGTCAGTATTATCCCCATGTTGTTAAAGGGTTAGTGATATAAAGGGTAGAAGCTTGCCCAAAGACTTTGAGTTTATGGCCGAGGTGATACTTCAGATGGAGAATATCCTGCTTGACAGTTCCAGTTTCTTTGCTAATAGTGCACACTGCTTCAGTTTTCACATTCCCTACATATAAATCAGTGTGGACTTCACATTTTATTGATGTGACTTACATGTGAAGTTCAAGTCCCACCTCCAAGTAATTTTAGACTCCTAGAAATAGACTTGACAAGACTATTTCCAAGATAAGTCAGTAGTTTTTAAGATGCATAAAACAAAACTGACCACTTACTGAACAGGCTTCTTCTAGTCCCCTTTCTGATAGTATCACAAAGGCCAGATGGTATAGTCAGGGGTAGATTAAATCATGCTGAGGTCCTAAATCATGTCAAGAGAACCCATTAAATTACCTCTCCCCTCAAAAAATTTAAGTTACATAAAACTTGAAATGTCTTTGTTTTTTGTGGGGTTTTTGAGCTATGTGGCCATGTTCTAGAAGAGTTTCTTCCTGACGTTTCGCCAGCATCTGTGGCTGGCATCTTCAGAGAATGCTTGCTTGGAAAAGGGTTGGCTTATATATCCTGTGTGAACTGGGGAAGAGAGGAGTGATTTGCTGCTCTCCTCTCCAGGTTCACACACGATATATATGCCAACCCTTTTCCAGGTAAGCATTCTCTGAAGATGCCAGCCACAGATGCTGGCAAAACGTCAGGAAGAAACTCTTCTAGAACATGGCCACATCAGCTGAAGGACAACCATTTTATTATCAACAGAGCCAAGTTTCTATTTTGCATTCTCCCTGGTCTGTTCTCTTAAAATCATATTAGGGCCCAGTGTTTCACACATCCCACAAGACACTACAGGATGATAACTCATCTATGTAGAGTATGATCAGCAAAGTCATGTAGTATATGCAAGGGAAGAAATTCAATGGATACAGGATAAAGCAAATGGTAGTCACCACATGGCTGATGTAAACCTAGGGCTGAACAGGAGTCCTTTTTCATACCTTACTTGTATCCTTCAGACATACACAAATAGAAGCCACCTGCATTCCCTGTTTGTGTGCCATATTGATTTTACTCCAAATTATGGTAGTAAGTACACAAAGACTTTTTATCTGGTTAAAACAAACAAGAGTAAATGTGATGTTAATGTATTTTCTTCAGTCACTTTAAAAAAGGAGATGAACTAATCACAGCTCCTGCAGTCTCTATGACAATTGTAAGTTTTGGGCAAAGAAAATGATTAACTCTGTATGTAACCTGTATACAGGTTATGCATAACATAAAACATTTGGGGAGGGGGTGCAAGGAATGGTAAAGCTGCACTCCCTGTCCATATTTTGAAGCCTGGCTTTGTGATTAAATTCCTAAGAAACATACAGCCTTAGTTTCCCCTCATTTGCAAGAAGGGAAACATCACAGTAGAAACCAAAGATCTCTCCTTCTCCTTCACCTCCACCAGCCCACAGGTAGTCGTGTCTCTGCTATGCTGCACAAAATGTAACACTACTCATCCTTGTCACTAGTTTAAAAAAATCATACCGAACTAAAATGATGCTAACCTCTAATCTAATCTTTGTTTTGTATGTTACTTCTGTTAGTTAAGGTGATCTAGATGGGATATCAGCGTAGGCAGAGGCCACTCTTCTTCGCCATGTTGGGAGCAGGACAAAGGGCACTAAATGACAGGGAAAAGCACATGAGGCATTTTAAGCTTTTTACTTGTATCCACTATCACTATTTTGTAGATTTTGGATTTTGTTGTATTTTGCTGCACGGCTAACCCTAAATATGTTATGCTCTTAGTGGACTTTCTGTTTCTAAAGCAGTGGAATGTAATGCTGCCCAACAAGAAAGGATGTTTTTGCCAGTATGATAGACCTGCAAGTCACTCCCATCAGTGAGCTCTGAAGGGTTTAGTATGAAGAGTTTGTTGTTTTTGTCTGGTGGAAAATAATCCCTTGCCCTTTCCTGACATTTGACAGAGCAGGAAGTTGGCAAATCAACAGCAGTTGGAAAAGTGTTTTCTTCAGTGCATTATCAGTTTCACAAATCCTAAACTGCTCTACTTTAGTCTGTAGAGCAGTGACTACTTCACGAACAATCTTATGGTATATTTATATATAATTAAGCATATTAAACATTTTAAAAATAATTTAAAATATTTTTGCGTACATGTTATTTACTATCCTTTAGAAATAATGTTTAATGAAAAATTTAAAGTTGAGGAGCAGTGACCTCTTATTGTCAAAAGGACAAATGTATACTTACTGAATGGCTTGTATTATGACTGGGTGTTAAACTCCCTTCAGGCACTCCAAAACATTTGCCTACCCCAACCCTTTACTACCTCTCTTTACAGGGAAGGCAGTAAACCTGTCTGCCTGAACATGGGTAAATGCTTCTTCAGACTTTGCCATCAGTGGGGTTGCTGGTGGTGGTGGGGCATACAGGCCCCCATCTTCTGTCAATACTTATGTTTTTGAATGGCTGAAGATGGCTAATGGCTTAATGTAAATTTAGTGTGCATCTTATCTGCTGCAACTGTCCAAGCCACATGAATTTGGGTCCCTATGTACTTCCATCCTTAGCACCCACAGCCTTTTAATGAAGTGAGGGTAAAATGCATTGAACCTACAAATCGTCTTTCAGAAAAACATCTGCCATCACAGTTCTCCTACATTGTTTAATTCTGATAGAAGAAAAACAGTACTACGAAAGACAAAGGGTTTACAGACAGACAGAAACTCATGGAAGCAGCAGATTTTGCCAGTATTTTTTGTAAACAAGTTTCAGACTCTGGTTATATCTGACTTTTTCAATAAGGAGAACACAGAGAGCCAGCCATTTTGCACAATTGTGTTTTATTTAGAAACAGACTACAACATAATCTGTGACCAGACCAATTTCAAGTGGACTACAACTCACAGTTATTGTTCCCATATACAGATGTTCAGTGCAGTTATTCTAGCACAGTTTATACACCTGCAGCCATGAAACATAGTGCACCTAATATATGTACACAATACTTAAAAAAATAAGTTATACTTAGAGCAACTGTCAAGCTCTACATCATTTAAAAAGTTAAGTTACAGCAGTTAGTGGATGTGGTTCTTTAACAAGATACTCTAATGCAACAACTCTTACATACTTTAAAGTAAGTTTGTCCAGTTATGGGAAACAAGTAAGAGGGAAAAGGAACTGGTAATCAAAACACTTGCTGTTCCAGTACTGTCACTGCAGAATGATACATGTGGAATATTGTCTTCCCCAATGGCATTCATTTTACACAAAATAAGTAAAATGTGTGCTTGCAAAAGATAAATGTTTGCTGAACACTCACACCACAGAGCCAAGCATTTCAAAAAACCCAAGACCTGCTCCAGCTTTCTCCAGGTATGTTGGATACAGCACCCACCAGCCCTTAGTTGACTATTGCACATAATGTAACATACAAGGTGGATGGAGGCCTGACCTGGATGATTCTAAGCTTATGCAACTATGGACTTCACATCTGTTGGAACTGCCACACATATCATTTCATCTGCTGTAGACAAAAGGCTGGCACCTAGTCCTTCAGCATGCAAATAGGGCAACCATTTTATAAGTGTGTGAAATGAGCCTAAGCATGGCCACACAATTTGATCAGTTTGTGTAAACTTCAGTGCGGTATTATTAGGCCTGGACTGGCGAACATCTGATCTTCCAAATACTGTTGAGCTCAAATTCCCATCAGCACTAGCTAACCTGGCCAGTGATGAGGTATGACAGGAACGGTAGTTCAGCAACTCAATAAGGGCTAAAGATCCTCACCCCTGCTTTAACTAAAGCAGATGTTACTTTACCTATGTTTCTCATTGTGGCTCCTGTTTTCACCAATGTCTTCCAACAGCCTTCCTCAACTCCTTCAGGTACATTTGACCTCGTGCCCTATAGTTAACAGCCTGCTAGTCAGGGATGATGGGAGTTGTGGACAATATGTCTGTAGGACAACAGACTGGGGAAGGCTACACCACACAAACTGCATGTTTGAACTTTGCTTTGTTGAACTGAGTGACAACAAGGGCTGTATTCCATTCCTTTTCCTACCATAAGCAAGACCAGGTTCATTAGGTTATAGGAAACTGCATATTTTGACACTTCACAGAGATCATATAGTTTACTATTAAACAGAGTATGAATATAGGCTGTTATGCTTCTTATTTTGTGCCTTTCCATCAGCCAAATAAGGAAAAAATGGTCATTTATTTAAGTATGTTTTACTGTGACAACTGGGCAGGCAGCAATGTGGTAACCTAACAGCACTTCCCAGTCAAATTTCAAAAACTGAATTAGGGATGTATACTTCTTACAATCACCTGCGCCCCTTTCTTTTACTTATGGCTTGCTGAGGCCTTGTTATCAGTCAGGTAGTAACAGCCATAATATGATTTTTAAAGACTCACCTTCTCTGTAAATCAACATGTAGCATTCTGTAAGCTGACTAGGTTTACAATTCTCTATAATTCTTTACAAAGAAGTAAAACAAACATTTTGCAGTTGGCCCTTTCTTTCTCCTCATACACGTACTGCACTCCAGTGTATGCTACAATGAAGGAGGGACATGGGGATTGGGGGACACGAGTGGTCAAGCTATTTACACCATGGATTTATCCCACATAACCCTTGTAGATGTGGCAGTGGAAATATACTGGAAAGTTTCTTTTAATCTGGGATGCTTTCGTCTGAAACTTTTATCCTGTAAAGGCCCTGCTTCAAACAATTTTATAGCAGGTCAAGATACAATTTTATTTGTTATATCCTTCCTTGTTTTTCCTCTTTATCTTTTTTCCTATCAGAAAAAAAATTAAGAAAAACATGGGACAGATACAAAACACCTTCCAATTGATGACAATAGGAACTGTCCATCTGGAATCATCCCCTTTCCACTAAATTAACTGTGATTGCACTGTAAAGGGCATTTTGGATCCATGAAAATGACTGCATTCATGCATGTTATACATCCTTTTGATAACAGGAGGTGAATACTTGTGCATTACTGTTTTAATTATTCTGTGTTCAAAGCAGACATTACATGTCCTACATGTGAGTTAAAATGAAATTCACGTAGCTCATCCAATTTAACAGCATTTTTCCTGAGTTTGTGGTAGAAAAATTGTGCTATTTCTCTAAACAACCAGCTCTTTAATGCACAGAAGGAGTTTTTCCCCTCTAAATGCCTAGTCATTGGTTAATTTAAAGAAGATAGAAGGGTTGTTGGCATGCATTGCTTTTCCATTCAGAACAGACACATTCCATTTACAACCTCACTTGAAGAAAAAGTTTAAGATCAAACACAGAAAGGACATTACTTAATTAGTTGCATTAACATGTAATGTCTGTAATACAAGTGTAATGCACTCTGTAGAATGGAAACTGAAATATTCAGAAAACAACTTTAACAGTTTCAGATTATTTCTTCCCTAATCTAAACATCACCCTTTGGGAAACTACAATGGAACATGTCTTTCTCTTTTCATTTTTTCCCCCACAGAAGGTATGCTTATAGCCTATCTTACAGCATTTTAGAGACAATTTATACAGAAAGGGACAGAATGTGCAAATGTTCCACACACAAATGGCTGTAGCTATAAAATTTTGGATAGAAAATTGCTTCCTTGTCCAGACTTGAGACAGGAACCTGCAGGTGGTGTAAAAGTTGCTAAGGTGGTCCTGTATTTCAGTTCCTTCCTTACATTGTGAGAAAAAGTACAGAATCTAGAAAGTGGATTAAGGCCAACAAGATTGGTCAGATATCAATACAAAAGAAGATCAGAGAATGTGGTTACATAGAAAAAGGAGAAGTTGCTCTATTTTTTTAAAATGTCATCAGTAATATTTGTTCTTACACCAACAACCAGCAGATGGCCTTAGAAATTCTAATCCTTCCATTTACTGGATGCAAGTAAACTTAGCCAGATAATGGTTAATTGGCTGATCACAGCGATCACTTTTTATTTACATTTATAAATCAACAAAGTGTTCTATGCACTACTAATGGATGGAAACCTCATAGATTTCATTACGTATCAGAACATGTTCCAGTGTATTTTATGAAGAGATGCTCAGGCTTACCAGCAGCTCTTTGTCCTATAGTTAAACTCTAATTCCAGTTGAAAGGATCCACAGTAAAACACCCAGGCATTTCTTTTAACCGTGGTCAGAGCATTGGTTAATTTCAAGAAAGTCCTTTCCAAGGTCTCACCGAAGAAGCTAGGAAGATGAGACTTGACCATCAAAGCTCAGAGTTCAGTGGTGAGTAAACACTTTGGCCCTGTTGTAGCATCTTCAGCAACAGGACTGAAAAGGAAACAACATGTGATGTATTCATCTAAGGCAGGAGATAAAGGGTGGTGTAATGAGAAGAAGACTTTTCTCCTGCCTCCTGTAACCAGAGAGCGAACAAAACAATTCCAGATAGGGTTGCACCTGCACTGAAGAAATAATGCACTTTGTTGTAGCCTCAGGGCTCTCTGACAGAGAAGGCTGAATTTCTCACAAAACTACAAATCCCAAGATCCCATAGCACCAAGCCATAGCAGTTAAAGTGGTGTAAACTACATTATTTCTGTAGTGCAGATGCAGCCATGGCCATCCATATAATACCTCAATGCCAGTTTTGAGTTATTCTTTCACAAAGGACAAGCACAATGAATAGACATGATCAGCTAGTGGAGTCATTAGATTTCACTAGCATATGTAACAGAATATGTAATAAAGTACATATACTCATAATTAATAGGACAGTAAAATAATATTTAAGTAATTCTTTGCAACAGCAAGAAGATCCTTACCTGGGCAGGATTTCAGGTGTGTACAGGGGTGGCGGAGAGCCAGCTAAGACTGACAATGCCTCACTGCTTCCTTTTGCTGCCTTAAGAGCTAAAGCAATGTCATTACCCAAAGGCCCATTAGAAACCAGCCCACTCTACAAAAGAAGGAAAGAAAGGGAGTTTGTACAGTAACACAAATTAATCTGAGAAAAAGACCAATGCATTGTTTCACAAAATGCATGTTATCTCCCTGCCCCCAAAAGAATGTATATTATCAATCACATTCACCATGATAACACAAAGGCAGAGAAGGAATGGTCACATTCTTGCCTGCACATCTCCCTTTCTCTAACCTTTGGTTCTGTTTTTCTCAGGCCGCCTTATTTCTATTCTCAGGCTGGCTAGGGAATTGGCCTGGAGTGAATTGTAGAGAAGGGGGGTGGGGGCAGAAGAGCAACAAAGGAAAGTAAGATAGGATTTGTCAGGAAGGGTCTTGCTCATCATGTGAGCTGGGTAGGAGAAGACACTTATATCAATGGCAGTTGTTCTTCTGTCACTGAGAATTATTTCTGTTTCTTTTGCCAGCTCACAGCTGCCGCTACCTCATCCTTCATTTTACAAGGAAGACATTAGGTTGTGCAGTCCTGTCTTGACAAGCCCTGTTAAGACTGAAGAAAATTCAAAGTCTTGTTCTTTCAAGAGGGAAAAATTGCCTGGAAGCAGATAGGAATAGACAGATATCACAGTTGGCTTAGGCCACTTCCTTACCAGAACTTGGAAAAGAACTTTTCTGGATTACAACCCTCTGAAGCCTCCAAACCTTTTGGCTATGGGTCATACTGGTTGGGGGATTCTGGGAGTTCTACCCCCAGAAGATAAATTTTTGGACTAACCAGATGCCATTTATATCACCCTCAACCATAAGAAAGTAGGTTGGCTGGAGATTTGGGGGTGGGGGGAGATAACAATTTCACTCTTGAGTATGACAAAATGTAAGTGGAAGAATTTCAGAAACTTAAGTGTACAAATCCACAGTAATTTGTACACTGCTGTTGTTTTTGAAAGGGGGAGGGATGCGCTCTTAATAACATACAGTAGTTGGAATTACTTTCTATGCTTCAGTTACTGCCATTAGTTTTCTAGGCATCATTTATTTTTAAGTGACCTCCTGAATATAAAGTTAGAAAAATATGAGAAGTCTCTGCTGTTAAGTATTACCCAGTAACTTACTGGCACTAACCACCTGGGCACAATCATGGGTGGAGAAGACACCTAAAAATCAGAAGAAAACAGGATGTTGGAAACACACAAAGGCTTTGAACTATTTTCTTTGCTCTCACATGACTCCCCAGTTCTCTCCTGTTGCTCTATTTTGTACATTACTATCCCATGTAGCTGAACAGTGGCATAAGCACTATCACACGTCAATGCCCACTGACAAAACTGAAGAGCTTCTGAAGAAGCTCTGCTCCCTGCACCTCCTGGATCTTGATGAAACTAGCCTTGCTTCTTCTGATAATCCAAGGAGATGAGAGGGTGAATTAGCGTGGGCACTCTCTCCTCAAGAGGAACCTAGGGTAGCCAGGAGCAGAACCCAAGCTGCTTTCTCCTCATTCACTAAGGCAGGGATGCGGAACATGTCATCCTCCAGACTCTGCTGGACTGCAATTCTCTTCAACCCCAACCTGCACTAAAGACTGCAATTCCCTTCAGTCCCAACCTGCATTAAAGGATATGGAGAGTGAGTGGTAATCTAGTACTATCCAGCTGATCCCAGCTTCACATGCTTTTGCTCCATTTTGTAAAGATAACCCCTCTTCAAAACAACACAAATATCAATATAGAGCAGGACGGGGGTAATTCCTGTGTGTCTAGGGGCTACTTGCTGAAGTGCTCAAGGGCTGCATTTTAGTTTTAGTGTGCATATTTCAGGGTGTTGAGGAGTTTTGTTTTTTTTAAAAAATAAAAAAATATTTTTATAACATTTTTGTTTCATTTCAAAGATTGAAAATACTGTCTATTAATTTTAAAATCAATAAAAGAAAGTATCAACAAATGTAGAATAAATTAATTTCCTATAGTTGATAACACTGATAGAATCATTTCAAGAGCCTGAGGATGTATGTACCAATTCAACAAGATGTAGCATAGCCCTTCCCCAGAAGATGATGAAGGTGAAAAGAGCCTCACATCACCACCAGCAGGTCTGTGTGCCTTGAAGTCACCTGTCGACTCATAGTAACCTCATTAACTTCATTGGTTTTTCTTAAGAAAGGAATCCTCAGAGATGGTTTTACCAGTTCTTTCCTCTGAAATGTAACCTACAGCACCTGGTATTTATAGGCAGTCTCCCATCCAAGTACTAACCAGGATTGACCCTACTTAGCACTGTTGCATGTACTGGTCTGCTTCTTTAAGGAGTGGCTCTGAGTCTGCAGAGCCAGGATCTGTGAGAACGGCAGGGGTGATAAGGAAAATGCTCTTCCCTTCTCTGCCTCCTATGTATGTGTGAAGGGACTACCCCTTCCCATGGCACACACAAAACACCACCCCACCAAATGCTACTTGGTAGCACTCTGTCACTTGGTTGTGATTTGCCACCAAATTTTTGTGGCATACCATAGCACCACAGGATTACATTGTCCAACCAGTGGTGGCTTGCTTTTGTTTAGCTGAGCTAAAGAGATGCACAGAGTGGCTGAGAGTTGTCAGTGGAAGGTGCACCACACTTCTTTGCTCATCCTGACACAGAGTGAAGCCATTGATAACCTAAACCAGTGGTTCCACAACTTTGGTCCTCCAGATCTGTTTGACTTAAGCTCCCAGAATTCCTGACTGTTGGCCAAGCAGACTGGGACTTTTGGGAGTTGAAGTTCAAAACATCTGGAGGACCAAAGTTTGAAAACTACTGGTCTAAAACACTAGCAAGTTAAGGCTATGTTAAAATTAAGCCATTCACCTTAACTTTGCTTCGTAACAGTGCAAGTTAAAAACTCTAGAATGTTTTGTCATTAACAAACATGGTGTTTTAACATGACATTAATAGCTAGAGGCTCAAGTATAAGAGAATGCATTCATGAGAAACTAAATCAGACAGATATTACTGTGGAAGTAAAACTGCCTTGTCTGGGAATGATGGAAGCATAAATCAATCAAGTTTCCCTTCTAGAATTATCAACAGCACAAAAAAAAATCACTGAGTTCCATTTAATTTTCACTCTTACCCGAGGCATGGTTTCTGTAAAGTCAATTAAATTCTCTGTCTGTGATGTTAACAAAATCTCAATGTCCTCTGGAGAGTTCTGCAAAACATAATAGTTAATCAAATTATAATCAGTCACCAGACAGAGCTGTTGAGTGCTTTATATTATTTTATTTGCTTTTGCTGGACCCAGTTTCATGAATGTTCCCTCTGATGCAGTTGTTTGCCTCTGCCTCATACACTTAAGAAACTGGGAAACAATAATTTATAATTTAGCAATCTTAATCCAATCAGCATAGTACAGTAAAAGAAGTCCACTGTTGCATCATGAACACTCTGAAGCTACATTTTATCTTTATTGTTATGTTTTTAAATGATTTTATATATTTTTAAAGCAATGGTGTTTTAATATGATAGTTTAACTATGTAGAACCAGTGTGGTGTAGTGGTTTGGATGCTTGGAACTCCAGGAGACCAGGGTTTGAATCCCCACTTCCATGGAAACCCGCTAGGTGATCCTGGGCAAGTCACAATCTCTCAGCTTCAGAGGACAGCAAGGGAGAATGTCCTCAGAACAAATCTTGCCAGAAAATCCCACGATAGGTTCACCTGAAGGACACACAACCACCACCACCATCATTTTTATAATTAAGTTTTTAGCTCTTCTCTTGTTTCAGTCTTGTTGTAAACTGTCTTGGATCCCCCATTAGGAGGAAGATAAGAAATAAATTTATTAAATATAAATAAATTTAACAACAGCAACAACAATAGCAGTCCAGTTTGCATGCAATGTTAAGCCACATATTGGGTATTAATGTCCACATAGGCTTGTGTGCCCTCCAAGGCTTGAGGTTGATTTGTTGTTCAGTTAGAATACCATTCTTAAATCACCACAGGATTATGGGGGGATCAATTTACACAATTAAAAGCTCTCCCTTCTAATCGTGTCTAATTGCCACAACGGGGTGAAGAGAAGGCTTTCAACTAGACCTAAGACACCATAGGGCTGTAGCCCATGCTGGTATTTCCCCACTCTATGTTTAGTATGTCTGGTTCTAAAGCAGAAAGTATAATGTGGAAGCAAGGCAGCTGAAAAAGGAATGCTGTTTAAAATAACAAAATTGTTTTACACACAGGCTCTAGCTGTAGACACACACACATTGCTTCTCTACACAAACATGTGACCTACCTTTAAAACAGCAGCCTCCTCTGCAGGACCCGGATTATGAGGTGTCCGAGTATCTTCAGGGCTGGCTGCAGCATTGTTTGCACTTAGTTCACTCCTGGAAGAGAAAAACATGTTCACCATAATGCAGGGTATGTGTGCAATAACCAGAGTTACTTTTTATAACCTCTTAGCTTGAAAACATGGCAAATGATCAGTATGGGACAAAGAGAAGACTAATGCCTGGGAGCACAGAAAGCCTTGGAGTTGTTATCATGAAATTTATAGCATTTCAGAACATGCTTACCTCCAGCAAGCCACCTGTACCTAAGGTGACAGAAAGGCTTTATGTTGTAGGCAGAAGGCCTCGAAAAGTCAATATTCCTGAGAGTTCAGCTCACACTCCTTTGCAGAAATTCATGGCCCCAAGTGACTTCTGTGCTTTCAACAGCTAGATCAGAGCATGCCAAAAGCTTTGTCCAGTCTCTGGCACATGCTAACGCACACACTGGGGTAAGGGAACAAGTTTATGCAGATGGAAGAAGGCAGATAATCTCTTTGGTTTCCTATACATCCCTTAATGAAGAATTGTATATCTACACTTCTCATTTCACCTTTTTATTCCTCAAGAGGAGATGATTCTTTGATCCTAGCCCTGCCAGCTATGAAATTTCTTCCTTCCTTCCTTCCTTCTTTCTTTCTTTCTTTCCTTCTTTCTTGGGGGGTGGGTGGTGGGGTGGGTGGGTGGTGGTAGTGGTGGTGGTAGTTAATAGCTGAAAATAAATCTTTCAGTAGAGGGCTGCGGGGGGGGGGGGGATGCCCGCTGCATTTTGCTAACTCAGCAAAGATCAAATTAATAGATTTGGTATAAATGGTATAAAAACAAAAATGGTACTCAATGGTATAAAAACAAAAGCAACAAAAGCAAATGAGGAGACCCAACAGAGTTGTTGTTTTTTTTAATTCACATCAAAAGCTAGTAAGAGCATTCAAGTGAATTTACAAGAGAACTCAATTAGTAATGATACAAAGAACTGCCATTACCAGATTTGTTTCTATGGAAGTCAGTAGTCAAGCAGCTAGAATGAAGCAATTCTAATGAATGCACTTTATCATGTCATTGTAATCCTATCTTCAAATATTACCTTTAACTACTTTTAGCGCTAGTACACTCATCCGTCCACATTTGCAGCTTTGACTTTTGTGGATTTGATCATTCACGTATTTTATTAACATGTTCTCTCTAGGAATATCTAGATCCTCCAGCAAAACTTTATGGTCAACTTTAACCAAATGTCACACTGAAGGAATTGGAGATTCCTAGACAGAACACTCTACTAGGCATTTCTAGCTCTTCTAGCCCAATTCTACGATCAAAGACTGTCAGATGTTGACCATAGAGTTGCACTGGAGGACCCAAGAGGTGTTCTCTCGAGTAAAACCATAGTGTTTTTGTTATTTGCTGTTTTTCCACATTCACTCCAGCAAATGTGGATGAGACATGGATGCAATTGAACTAACAGTGGTCCTCTTAAGAACCTTAAATATTTCTAAGAATTTTTGCTACCTTTCCACTAACAGTGTAATAAATATGGATTATAAACATCCTTCCTCCAACTCAGGGGCGAAACAGACTGCCCCAAAAAGGCAGCTTCAAGCTGCCCCTTACAAAGCCAGAGCGGGGCTGTGACAACCACAAGCCACAACCCCAAGCCACCTTTTTGCTGGCCAAAAAGGAGTGGCAAATAGTTGCTGCTTTTTGTGACAGCAAAAAGATGGCTTTTCTGCCCTGTCATAGCGGGAAGCTAGCTTTAAGGCACTCCAGTGGCGTGCAGCATATAAACACTGTGCTGCCAGCACGTCCAGCTGGGTGGCTGTCTAGCTTGAAGCTGTTTTCCAGGCATCTTGGGAGTGTGCATCATCTGTACACTACGCCCCTAAAATGCCAGAAAGCTGGCTTTTTATGCCAGTCTGATTTGCCCCTCAGATAATCTAGTATTATAATCAAATCTTAAAGCAACAAATGCAATGTAATCCACACTTAGAAAAGTTCAGCTAAAACAAAACCAACTTCATTGGTCATCTAAAAGCAAGCTACAATGATACCAAGCACATATTTTTTGGAAGCTGCTTCAAATTCTAGGTTCAACAGAAAGGGCCCTAATGTCAAAGGCATAACTGGATTTCTAAGGTTTTCCAAATATATTTCCCACTTATCAATTTAATGATCTTAATAGGATGGCAACACTTTGATAGGACTAGAAAGATACAATGGTGTACATTCCATGTAGTTACCCAAAACGAAGTTCAACCACTTGAGCTGAGATATTGGGCTCGTTTCTTCTAGTACTGCTTGTTTAGATTATTGATAAACCATGCAAACTGTTCTTGGATTTCTGGTTGATGAGCAGAATGACTAACCTGGCTGCAAATTGCTAGGATTAACTGAGTTAAGGACTCAGCTGCTTGCCTCCTTCCTAGGCTATTTAATCCCTATGCAATTTCCACACTGTTTCTTTGCCCTAGGAATATGCCCTTCCCAGAGGACTTACAGCACAAAGGCATTTGAGACTGGGATCACTTTCAGTCCCTCTCTTGACTCCGGAAACGCTGGGCTGTGTGGTCGCAGTGGGCTGTTCTGAAGTTTTCCTGACAGAAGAATGCTCCTGAACAAAGGAGATCCAAAAGTTTATCTATAAGTAGTTTTTCCAACTGTTCCCCAAAGAATACCCTTCATGTCATCATTAACATCTAATAACTGACTGGCACTCATTTTGTACAAACAACTTTCAGCGATACGGCCAGGATTGTATGAGCAAGTGGCTACGTGAGATAAACCAAATTCTGTGGTTAGGAGTATTAGGATCTTGGAGATCCAGGTGCAGATTTCCTTTTGGTAGGAAATTGATTGATGTCTTTGGGTCAGGATGGTGTCCTAATCTACCATATGTTATCATGAACAGTCAGGACTGGCTGGGTCTTCATGTGTACATACCTCCACCCCCTGAGATGTAGAAGGTGGTGGAGCACATGGCTTTGCTTGTTGATAGTTTCCCGATCAATCCCTGGCATCTACTGTTAGAAGGATCAGATAGCAGGCGATGTGAAATGCCTCTGGCTGAGATGCTGGAGACCTGCTGCTCATTGCTGACAACATTTTAACTTAACACTATGCAGGTTGACATAAAAATGCCACACACATACACACTATGGCACACATACATATATAATGGAATAAGCAATGTATGTGCATTCAAGCCTATATTGACAGCCACAAATGCTAAATTCCCAGAATACTGAATTCTGCTTAGAAGCTGTGTATAATAATTGAACTGAACAACACCATAGCGCTCTGATAGCCTTTAGGGCTGAAGAGCGGGGTATAAATAAATATTATTATATTATTATTATCTTTTATATGCTTAATATCAATTTAACAAACACTATTTATTACAAATCCTTAGTCTATAGGCAGCCAGTAGCTAATAGCACCAGTTCCTGCCAGGGCATCACACACATCACGCACAAGTGCACTGAAACTAATTCCTTTGCTGTTCCTCTCAGAAGGGTACCCAAGAAGTGACATTAATCCATGGGAATTCCACTCCCCTGCTGCTTGCGTGAATGGGTGAGTAATCTATTCACATCCAGTTGTCCTGCAGGCCAGATGGTAATACCCACCTCTCCTAAGGTTACTAGTCCAGCAATATGTAAACAAAAATCTTTTCTTTTTAAAAAAGATATAGGTAGCTCCCACAGGTTAACAAATGGGTCAAAACCAAATCACAAACCTAATCCTGACAGGTGCAAGGATTGTCTTTCAAAAATGCAAACCAATTTCAATTTTGCAAGAAGCTTTTTCATATGTTTTTCTGTTTCACAGAGTGAGCAAAGAAACCTATTTACACTACAGTGATTTAGTACAGACCACTTAAGTTTCAATGCTCCTACCTGCTAGCAGCATCCTGGATATTTGTGTTCTTGGTGCCAGACATGCCATCCTCCCTTGTGACCTGAAAGAAAATTATAGCCTCATGAAAATCAAGAAGTGTCATTTCCAGAAGGTCAAGAATATGGCTGATTCTAGGTTTTTGAAGGAAGAAGTATGCAGTGTTTTAAGTATGACAGACTTGGAACAGACTAGTCTCATTTCACAAGGCAAAGAATTTATATATCCTAAATCTATGAATTGTAAATTTAATTTAAATTTAAAATGCCTTTCCGCTGTACTATGTTTGGTTGCAATATGAAAGTGAAATAAATGGAATATTTATCTCCACAATAAAATAATGAAGATAGGCTTTAAAAAAACAAACAGGATAAAAATAGCTGGACTGAAAACAGACTCAGACCAGTAACTACCTGTATTTTACAAATGCCCTAAAGAATTAAAAAGAGTTTAGTACTTGTCCACAGCCTGAGGGTGGATTGTACTGGATGTTGAGATAGCAAAAACCCACACCACCTTTTCTTGTAGCCTTCTTCACCTCAATAAAGAAATAAATGAATAAGGTACATTCTGAAGCAATTTGTTGTTTCTATATTGTGTGGGTAAACCAGAACAGTTCCAAGTATGTATTCTTAGTCCCTCAAGATTTAAAAGCAAAGCTAGGCTTGACTTGGTAAAGTTTCTTTTTTAATGATGCTTTGGTCTGCTCAGGTTTTTATAGTTTTTCAGAAAATTAAAAACACAAAAGTTTCATGTTTTTTTATTTTGTTTTTAACCCTAGTTCTTGTTTTACATTTTATAATGTTCATTTTGATTTTGTACTCTACCTTGAGGGCCTGATAGATGAAAGGTAGTCTATGCATGCTAGTCAATAAATAAGCAAATGCATTTTAAAAATGCAATGCAGCTTCCAGAGTGTAATTTAACAAACAGCCATGGATGAAAGTTAACATTATTCAAGTGCATATCCTTTTTCTCACCTGACCTTTCCCTATTCCCCTTACATTTTCTCAGCAGGGTCTTCCAATGCTCTCATCATGTTGGGGGGGGCATGGGGGCTATAAGGGGAAGGGGGAAATTTGTTCAGCCAATGTCTACGATGAACACAATTGTAATTCAGCCAATCAAACTAATAGGATGCAGGAACCTATTATTTGGTGGAATCAGTGCCATAGAAGGTTCAAATATGCTGAGGGAACTGAAATTTGGAATAATGTGATTCCTTGTTTAACTGCAGCAAATAAACAGCATTAACTGCAGTCTTAATGTTCATGAAATAATCATGTATTCCACAGCAATTAGCACAACCATTTTCCCAGCCAAAAGAAAACATGCTCAGGTAAGATGGTTGCTCTCTTCTTCCAGAGAATATGAGAGTTGATATAGTTTTCATCTCAGGACTGTCAGAGCTTTCCTAAAATATGTTCCACAAAACCCCCTACAGATCAGGAAGAAGGAATACTAGCAAAGTCTAAGACAGCTGCCCAAAACGCACTTTGACTTTCTGTTCTCACTGCTCATGAAGATATAACACCTGGGCTGCAACACATTACCTTGTGGCCTGCTTCAGCCTGGGCCTTCAGAATGTTGCTCTTGATGTCTGGAGGCAGACGCACTGATGTGCTCACGGGGCTCTCAATGGCATTGTTGAGACATTTCTCTGTCAGCTTCACCACCTCCTCCTAAGAAAGCACAGAGTCCCATTAATTAGCAGCACTCCTCAGGAAAGAATTTGAATAGATTTACTAGTCAATGAGTACACAAGAGAGGACACAGAAAACAGAATTCAAAACTTGAAACTGTAATTAATGCAATTTTCAAATCAATTTTCAGCAACTAATAATGTGCTGGAGAACAGCATGTGCAATCAAAGATGTGTGATGTGGCTAGAATACGTGCTGTTGTTGCTGCTGCTTCTCCTTATTTTCATTTATATTCCACCTTTCTTCCAATAATGAGATTAAAAGAGAACATATTTTAAAATAATACAGTTTGAAAACTATACAAAAACATCAGCAAAAGTATAAATGTAAGTTAATAAAAGCAATTAAATAACACATAATGTTAGAATCATTAAAATCATTAAAAGACTATACAGAAACAATAAAACAGCACAGCACACCATGACACGTCCATCCCATCCCAGTCAGTTTCTAAAATCCTGATGGTGTTTTTAACTTGCCAGCAGAAGGCATGCAAGGATGGGGCCATTCTGGTCTCTCTAGGGAGGAAATTCCAAAGTTTGGGAGTAGCCACGGAAAAAGCCCTCTCTGTTGTTTCCATCAAACCAATGTGAGGTCATGGTGGGATAGAGAGAAGGGCCTCTCGTGATGATCTTAGACATTTAATGGGCTTGTAAAGGGAGCCATTTTCCTTCAAACTGCTTAGATCCAAGGTGTAAACACACAAAAGTATAAAGGGTCTTGAATCTAGAATCAAGGGCACACATTCATAGTTGAACTGGTGAGTACACATTTTTTAAGAAGGAAAGACAGGAGAGTATAACTATTACTTAAGAGGTGGAACAAAGCTTGTTCCTTGCTGAACCTGCTGTCTTAAGCCTTTGCCCACAACAAACTCATTTTCAGTTTCAGAACCAGGCTGAGCAGTAAAAAGTGAGAAGATTATGTGTAGGGTGTGTTTCACTCCCATTCCATGCCTACTCAGTCTAACTCCCACTCCTGTTTTAAAATCAAACGGGTGAATCCATATTTTAGGAAGACTTGCTTGCCTGGTTTGGCCTTTAGTGCAGCTATTTTGAAGTTTCCTATGTGGGATTTACCTCTGGATGTTTGCCAACATGCAGCATAGCTAATCCAGTAATGTGAATGCCTCTCACAGTAAACCTACTTACTTATCTTGGATGACAGGAAACTGTAGTTTTACTGGATAATTACTTTTTCTCCTTCCCTGATAATTCCCTGCTGTTTGTCCCAGTCCCAGAGAGGTACAACCCAAGGTATTTTGCAGTTCCACCATAATGGTGGTAGTTCCACCATAATTGCCTTGAGGCAATTATGGGGCTTGGGGTGAAAAAGATAGGAAAGGGAAGCTCTCAGATGACAAAGGAATGCATTCAGTCAAAGAACCACAGTCTACAAAACTCCAAGAAATCTTTGAACCCATGCTGTTTCACAGTCATATCTAAAATAATCTTGTGGCTTGTACACTCAGGCCAGGTCTGACCAAGAGTAACTCCCAACCACCATGGCTGACACTTGCATCTCACCTTCTCCTATAAGCAGAAGCAGCATGGATCACTTTCCATATTCAATTAGGAAGCAACTAAATGGAATAATTGCCATCGCATCATGCTGGGGGAATGCTCTCAACTTTGTAAATACTTTTAGCAAATGTCTGTTTTACCTACCCATTAAATCTTCTCCCCATTAGCTACTAACTTCTCAGTGTCTTTCTCTCTTCAGCATCTCTTTATACTCTGCTAGATTCAGACTCTCTCTCTCTGTATGAATGTCTGTTACTACCCTCTTCCTTCTCTGATCCATCACTACCACCATAATTATAATGTTTTGCAGACTAAAAGATTGTTGAAACAAGTCCAGATTATTTCATTTGTCTTTTATTGTATTTAACCACCCAGTAGTTGGATTTCAACAGAATAAAATCTCCTGTTGAATGAGCTCGCAAGTGAACTCAACCACAAATGGTTCCAGAGTTAAAAAAAAAAAAAAAAAAAGACCCAGAATCGTCTTGGTCCCAAGGAGCTATATTTTAAGAGGTTTTTTTGTTGTTCTTTTCCAGCAAGGTGTTTGTGTGTTTTGTGGATGTTAATCATACTTTTAAGCTACTTTCCACACCTATTGCTCTGTATAAGACATTCTTTAGAACATGTAACTATCTTACAACATAAAATTAAAAAAAAACCTTCAATAATAAGATTTAGCTTTTATTGTTCCCTGCATTCCAGAAACTCAAGAAACTGGAATGCCTGTGTATTTAAAAATTAATTGCTCTCTTCGTGCCAGCATGCTTGTCAAGGACTTGGCTGGGCAGTGCCAAACTTAGATGCTTCCAACCCAGCACATTCAGGCAGCAGACTGCTAGAAACAACAGTAGCTATTTTGGAAGAATAAGTCCATTCATACTACAGGTTCAAACATACTATCTATAGATAACAGGATATGTATATGTGAACAAATATTTCAGTGAAGTTCTCACATGAGAGCAAATACTGGCAAAGCAAACTCAGTGGGTACAAATTTTGGAATTTTAACATACTTTCAGCATCTCTTGATGAACCCCCTTTGAGGATATTTCATAATGTTATTTGGGAAAAGAGATATAAACCAATTCAGTGGGGTAAAACATTCATAAATGAAGGTGGTTACTTATTTCTTGTTCTGAACATGATGACATTGTCAAACAGTTCTTTATTTTCCCCCACGTATTCAAAACTGAAAATTGACCCTAAAATATATCTGTTATGCTACTATGATATATCAGTAATAGTAAAACAATAACAGATTTTAAAAAAATCAAAAGACCAAAAAATTAACAAAAAAGAAAGGAAAGGAAAAAAGAATAGCATAATGAGCTGAAGGCAATGCACACTGTTCTCTTCTGTCTACTTTATCCTCATGATTACCCCTTACTGACTCAAAATCCCTCATTAAGTTCCCTGGCTCAGCAGGGAGTTCAATTTGGACCTCCCAAATCACAATCCAATATTCTAACCACAATTGGTATCAAAACAAGTCACTGGTAATGTAAACTAACCTCCCCCTCCCACATACAACTGAATTTGCTCACCTAAAGCAAAAAAAATGAAAATGGTTTATGCAAGCAGCTTTGATTTGAAGATTCTCCAAAGTGCTTTTTCCAGAATCAAAGAGTTATGTAATACATGGCCCAATGGGGAGGGAGAAGTATTGGCTTATCTATTCTATTTATATATTTAGTATACATTTTTGGGCTTATCAAAATTTAGGGAAAATGTGTGAGTGGGGTTCTGTGGCAAAAGATCTGTAGACACACTGCTTCAAAATCCTATAAGCCACAATTAGCTTACTGAAAAAGACAGAGTACCATAGAAACTTAAACAAGACACAGTTTTCTGAAAAAAGCATTTTTAAAGTAAGAAACTGAAATTCAGTTGAGCCAATTCCGAGAGTCCTTACAAAAATGGTATATCAAAATTTTGAAAATTTTCAAGCTTCTGAAAGGGCAGGAAACCATGCAAAATTCCTTGGGGAGATGATTTCATACAATGGCTTGTAGGCAGAATCAAAATTTTGTAAAACCAAGCCATCTTTAAAAAGTTCAGTTGAAACACTGCCTCATTACAGCCCCTTTGAATAAAAGGTTACACACAAATTGGCAGCTTTAAAATGATCCATTTTAATTCTAACAGAGTTTTGAAATTGCAAGATAAACTGTCCCACTGCAGTACAATGCAGCAATGAAATGCTGTGTAGATGCTCCATGGAGCCCTCGTGAGATTGTCTGTGAGGAAAATTATATGGAGGTTTCTGTGCGACGTGCTGTCCCAGGAATGGCAAGTGAGGCACTGAATGAAGACTGGGTTGCAGTGTGGCCTTTGGCACAGGGAGCTGTGAACCAAGTGTGGCAAGTGGTCTTCCATTTCCAGAATGGCTCCCTGCAGAACATGATAGCCACTCAGGCCCATGCCCTGGGCTATGGGATCAACACTACAGCCACCCAGGTCCTCTTCCGCATTCCCTATGCCACCCAGCAGACTGAAGTCACCATGGTACACGGTCTGGAAGTGGAGGTGGCACAAGCCACGGTCTTCTATAAACAGGCTTCAATGATCCTGATGGTGGATACTGTCCCATCAACCACTCTGAGTTGGGTGACCCCATGGATCATGCCTTCGCTGGTAGGGTTCCCGTATCTCTTTCGGGATGAAACCATCGAGATGGGCTTGGATGGGCGTTTGATTGACAGGGCCACTGTGGCAAGGAACGGATACACCTTTCTGACAGACAGGACGGACTTCATCAGCATCACAGTCCCCACTGGAGCTGTTGGGGGGGGGGAGGGTCACAGAGAGTGATGTGATGGACAACCATTATGGCACGACGTACAGCATCAAGCTCTTGTTGGACCATAAATGGCAAGGAGATGAGAGTGACTGGACTCACCATCGAAGCCTGAAGGCCATTCGCACACCCTTTGCCCCTCAGATGCCAGTGTTGATCAACAACACAATCCTAGAGAAGGGCTATTTTGATGTCAGCCTTGGCAACTTCCTCCCTGATGTGGAGCTGACCACCATTGGCATCGGTGGCATGCCCTTAACACCTGAGTTGCTCAAGCCGTGTGGCTGCCATCTGAATGAAGTGGCCAACCCCAACAAGACCAGGGTCTTAACGCTTCAGGTCCCTTTCACCGATCCTCTGGTAGAACACAAGTACTGTATCTGTATGGCAACATCCAGAGGTACACTCTGCACCTTGACTACACCCTCATCCTGGTCCCCAAGGACAAGCTATTCATTACCCTGCAGTCATTGAATGTGATGTTCCAGATGTTGTTCTTCCGACATTCAAGGGTTTGTGTGTGACACAGGATGGATAGGTTTAATAATGTACCGTGGAAATTTTGAGCGTTACTGGGTCCCATATGTGGGCAACCTGCGAGTGACAAGCGCACTGACTGCATCACAGAACTACACTGTCGAGGATAAAGCTGACTACTACTATCTGTTGGCAACTGGCTTGGCATAGCAGGATATTTCTCTCCAGGGACTGACAGTTCAACTTGACTTCAGCCTGAGGGACAACAAGACACTGGCGACTGCTATAGCATTTTCCTTTGCCTGCATTTTCCCCACGGGAAAACTGCTTGCATGCCTTCCCAATGGAACCATGACTGCCACGGTCCTCAGCCTGGACACCAAACCATCCTTGGACCCTAGGAATACCCACCTACGAGACCAGAATTGTGGGCCAGTTGTGGCTGATGAATCCAGAGCTCTCTTCTCTTTCCCTGTGACATCTGGTGGCACCACAAGAAGGCAACTACTTGGTGTATGAGAATGAAGTGACCTTCAGGAGAGAGGTGATTCCAGAAGCCACCCCAGTCATTACCAGGGACTCCCAGTACAAGCTGACTCTGCGCTGTCGTTACCCTCTGAATGAGACACTCAGTGTGTTAGCCCAGCAACTGCAGGGGAGATGGGTACCCCTGTGCTCTATGTCTTTGGTCTTAGAGTGTATCAACAGAAGGGATCTGCAGATCACCAGAATGTGTCGCAGACAGGAGCTGCTCATGTGTTAGCAGAAGCAGCTGAGAAAACATGGCTCTGGCTTCCAGCATTTGGTATGGCTTTTTCTTGGGCACCTGCAATGGTAGGAGTATTCCTGCCTGTCAGATTACATGGCTGTTAAGACAATAAAAAAAACAATAATCTTCAAATAAAAAGAAAAGTCCATTTGATTATGCATCTAAAATACTGAACATTTTAAAGTCAAAGAATGATTCTCTTAGCAAAAGCCTACAATTTATGAAAATTTAATAAATAAAACTTCCTTGTGTGACATTCGTTTGTTAAACTATGCATACTTAGTCTGTCTTTGTTTAATCATAATCTGTGAGACCATCATTTCCTTAATTACCAAGACTTTGTTTTCTTCTGCTTTTAAAGCTGAAAAACAGTCACTCAGAGACACTGAACAAGACTGTGTCTGTTTCTGTTTATGAGGATGCAGAGCAGTCAGTAGAACAGAACTCAAGGCTAATCTTCTTATACTCTGTGTAATCTCTAATGCACCAGCCATGAGGTGTGCACAGACAAAAGCCGTTAAAGAGGATATTGAGCACACTGAACCTTTTCCTGATGAAAAGGTGCTTTAGTACATCTCAGAAAACAGAAGCATCAGGGGAAAAAATGCATTTTTTTACCGTACATATCTAGTGAGCAATAACTGTATCACTTCTGTCACCTGGGGTAGTGGTAAGAGCAAATTATTTATAGGTTTAGTGTACTTATAACCTGTATATTTTTCAACTGAATTTTGGCTGCCACAATAATACTTAGCAATTAAAATATAATACACAAAACCACACTTGGGTTGGATCAGGAATAATGGTGGAATGCCTGTCCACAGCTTTTCTTCCCTCTGCTAAGTCTCCACAGTGACCCTGGCTAGCAATAGAGAAATAGATTCTTAGCTGAAGCTGGTTACAAGAATAATGGAGGAGTGATCTGGAAACTAAGAAGGGTCAGGCTTGTTTAGTACTAGTAAGGGAGATCACCAGGTATTGTAGGCTGTATGTAAAAGATGATAATGGCAAACTTCCTCTGCATAAATCTTGACTGGAATGGACTGGAAGGCACATGCTAGCAACACAGCACAATCTCTTTCCCTGTATTTGGCTTTCTTCAACAGCAAGACAGAAAGACCTTTTCTTCATATGGTGGGAGCACAGGGCAAATACACATCTCTTGCACACTTTTTGTGTTAAATTAATTTGGCAGTTGTAGATGGTATGCAGTACAGTTGGAAGTCAAGGGTCAACACTTGCTTAAGACAGTATAAACACTGAATACTTGCAGACTCAAGACTACTTCATGTATAGTAAAATTCCTCATGTGCACTAGGTCTTAGCCACAGAAGCAGAACAAACATATGAGCTGATAAATCAAGCTGGTACTGTAAATCAATCTAATTATGCAGCAGATCCTCCCTCAAAACTTGTATCAAATTAACAAGCACATCAAGTCAGCTTTTATCAATCAATATAATCAATCACTTCATTTATATCATGCTTTCTTCCCAAGATTGGTAGACTCAAGGTGCCTACAGGATAAAAACAGATACAAGTAAAACCGCACATTTCAGCCTCACACAGTTTTACAATAGTTTTCTGACACACTGTACGGTATTTGTCAGAACAGCTGGAAAGTAGCACAGGCTGAGTCTCCCTTATACGAAATGCTTGGGACCAAAAGTGTTTTGGATTTCTGATTTTTTTCACATTTTAATATTTGTACATATATGATGAGATATCTTGGAGGTGGGACTCAAGTCTCAACATGAAATTAATTTATGTTTCCTATACACCTTATACACATAGCCTGAAGGTAATGTTATAGATAACATTTTAAAAATAATATTGTGGATGAAACCATGTTTGTATACATTGAACCATCAGAAAGCAAAAGTGTCACTATCTCAGCACCCATGTGGACAATTTGGATTTTAGAGTATTTTGGAATTCTGGATATGGTGTAATTCACCCTGTACATGCCATCAGAGCTAAAACTCTTATCCAATACTGTGTAGCTGAAAGGAATGAAGATACAGTACCTGTTTGTTGACATTAATGTTTATGTTTGATTGTGAAACTAACACTGGGCTGAGCTCTGCTTCAGGCTGTTTCAATATCAATGATGGATCCTCAACCACCACTGAAGAAGAAGGAGGAGGAGGAGGAGGAGGAGGAGGAGGAGGAACAACAACAGGTCAATCTAAGACTGGAATACACCTCTAACAATCTTTAGCATTTCATTTGTCATTGCTATCTGTCAGCAAAAATAGGACTGCACAATCTGTAACTTCTCTCCTCCCTTGTGATCGTTATAAGGTCAGTTACAGCTGTTATACCTGCTCCGTCTGTAAAGCTTAAAATTCTACAGAAATTAAGGTTCTGCTCTCTCCCACCTGCTAGTGGTGGTCTGGAAAGTTTCCCCCCCCCCCCCCCCTAAGCCTAGGTCCAACTGCTTTTTTCATCACATTCTTTTCGGTGCTTTCATTTGATGAAGTACACTTAAACACACTACCGCCTTCTGACTCTCATGTAGCAGAAAATATTTACTAAACACAGCAAAACTGCCCCTACCCCCACCAGCTGCAGGTTAGGATCTATCCACAGCTTGACACACTGAAATATGTTTTACTATCCTTAGCAGGAACAAAAATGAAACTACAAAGATCAGTTGTGAGAGATGTTAACTGTGATATTGTATCATAGGAACTGGTTTTGTATCACTGCCAATAAAGAAGACTTGCTAATAAAGAAACCCTGTTATTTAACAAATAAGTGGATTGGTGAACCACAACTTCAGTATTCATGTCAAGAATGTTTCACTGTAGGACTTAAGATAGCTTGTACATTTTGCAGAGCAGATAAAATATTTTGCAATATCACGAAGGAGTTTCATCACATGGGAGGAATTTCTCTCAATTGCAAATGGAGCTAATTTGCAATTACGTGAATTCGCTAGTTTAGTGAATTTATGTGAAATCTGATTGCATTCGGAATGTGTTCAGAATGCACATTTCCCAAAAATGAGCCCCCCCATTGCTTGAAATTGCGTGAGATACTCTAATATGCAATTACATGAAACCCCATGATTGCGTTTGGAATGACTTCCCATTGCCCAAAATTGCGTGAGATACACTCATTCGCAATAACGTGAAACCCCATGATTGCGTTTGGATTGCCATTGCATTATACAGTGGTCCCCCGGTTTACGAATCCCCCGGGGAACGAAATCCCCGGGACCCGAAACCGGCGGGACCAAAAAACATCTCCCGAGATCCGAAGGATCCCCCGGGATCCAAATAAGAAAAACTGCGCGGCCCCTTTAAATCGGCCGCGCGGTCTGGCAGAATTAGCGGTCCCCCGGGAAACGAATACTTCCGGGTTACGAAAGGTAATCCGGAACGGATTACCTTTGTAACCCGGGGGACCACTGTACCCCCAAATTCTGTCATATGATAAACTCCATACAAGCCATAAGATACAAGTGTTCCTGTTGAAAGAACATTCCCTTACCAACAGGATCTGCTTTCTCAGAGGGGTGCTCTCTTGTGCCATGAGGAGAGAAAGAAAGGTCTGTTTCTTCCAGAGCTTCAGCTGATTCTCCAACAGGAGTGAAACCAGTAATCTTGTCAATACACGTTTCCAGCAATTCCTTGCTATCCAGTAAGTCAACAATCGGAGGCATACTATACAGGGTGGGAAAATTAAATGGGTTCATTCACACATGAATTCAAAGCAAGTCTGTAAGCAAATACAGAGGCAGTGTCCCTACTTAGCAATTTAAGTCACACCGGGTATTGATTGAAGGAGTCCACATGTAACTATTTCTGACTATTAAGTTATAATTTGTTCACAGATGTAGGTAAGTCCATAGAAAATTCAATTTTATGTGATATGCAGGAGCCACTCTGACTCCCTTCCCTCACAAATTTAGCCATCCAAGCTTTTTTCTTTCCCTACTGCTTGGAATTTTACTAGTCTTCCCATTAGACTTCAATGAGACTCAAAAGAGGGCCAGGAAAGTTTCCACTAAAGTTTATAACACATTTGACAGAGTTAGGTTACAGATCTCTTTGTCAGAAATTATGTTGTTTGTTTCAACTCCCAATACATAACTTTAAATAATGCAGAGGATCAAGGAAATACACAAGGAAATTTTTGAGAAGATAGAACCTTTGCTCCTAATATCACACAACTGCATGGGAGAAACACAAATGGGAACTCTTGACAAGTCTTGAACCAGAGTTTGTTGTTGTTGTGTGCCTTTAAGTATTTTCTAACTCATGGCGACCCTATCATGGGGTTTTCTTAGCAGGTTTCTTCAGAGGAGGATTGCCATGGCCATCCTTTGAGATGAGTGTGTGACTTGCCCAAGGTTATCCAGTGGATTTACATGTCTGAGCCCAGATTCAAACTTTGGTCTCCAAATGCTCAAACCACTGCACCAACTTGGCTCTCAGGGACCAGAGAAAATCGTGCAGTCTTAAAGTTGGAAGAGATCACAATGCTACTTAGTCCAATCCCTGGTCATGGGGGAACATACAAGCAAATACTCCTGAAAACTGTCCATCTTATCTTTGTCTAAAGGCCTCTAAAAATGAAGCAGATTCAGGCAGGAATACTTTAGGAAAGGATTTGTTACATGTATCTTTGGGGCAATACAGATGGGCGGCTCCAAACTGCCCCTATATCTGCATGCTGCTGCACAGATGTGTACTTAAAAAGGAGCTGCTCTAGGCAGCTCCTTTTTTGTGGCGTCATAAGGGCTGTGATGCAGCCCTTATGATGCTGCTTCTGCCGAGAGGCGTCTGTACTGTGCCACACCTGCGCAGCTGTGGCACCACTGTGTGGATGGGTGTGCACATCTGTGGCAATAGTAGTGCTGGGCGCATCTGGATGCACAGCCCTATCTAGCCCTAATCCCCCTACATAATCCACCCTGCATGCTCAGAATATCTGGGAAGAATTTATTGGAACATTACAACACGAGATTAACATCTACTTCCCATAAAGCATTCACAGCTGCAGCCCCCACATTGTGGAATGGCCTACCGGAAGAGATCTGTCTTATTACCACCTTAGATGCCTTCAAGAAGGCACTAATAATAATAATAATAATAATAATAATAATAAATTATTTATAGCCCACTCCTCTGTATCCAATCAGAGTGGTTTACATCAATTAAAAATTACAAGATATAACATACATTGCCCACCTCTTAAAATAGAATTAAGCTAGCATCAAATTAAAACAACATAATTAAAATTACAATATAAAAATAACAGCAGTTGCATGGATATCCAGGTCAAGATGTTGAAGAATTAAGGAGGCTTGATACAAACAGAGCCAGGAGTTAAGAGCTTTCTGGGAAGGCCTGCCGGAAGAGATGTGTCTTTAAGGCTTTTTAAAAGCAATCAGAAGATGTAATAAGATGCATCTTGTCCGGCAGACCATTCCATAGCCTGGGAGCGTCAGCTGGAAAGGCCCTCTGGGAGGTCTGTGCCAACTTAGTTTTCATAGGCTGCAACAGCTTCCTCCCAGAAGACCCGAGTGTGTGGGGGGTTCGTACGGGAGGAGGCGGTCCCTCAGATAAGATGGACCCAAGCCATGTAGAGCTTTAAAGGTTAAAACCAACATCTTGTACTGGGCTCGGAAACTTATCGGCAGCCAGTGGAGAGATGTGAGCACTGGTGTTATGTGCTCTCTCCTCAATGTTCCCGTGACAAGCCTGGCTGCCATATTCTGAACTAATTGAAGTTTCCAAGTTAGGCACAAGGGTAGCCCCATGTAGAGTGCAATACAGAAGTCCAATTGTGAGGTTACCAAAACGTGTACCACTGACTCCAGGTCCTTCGGCTCCAGGAAGGGGCGCAGCTGGCGTATCAGCCGAAGCTGATAGCAGGCACTCCTGACCGCCGCATTCACCTGACTAGTCATGTGAAGCGCCGAATCAAGAAGTACCCCCAGACTGCGAACAGGGTCCTTCGAGGAGAGTGTGACCCCATCTAGGACCGGGTGCATTCCCAATCCTGGCTTCGGTCCTGTGACAGTACCTCCGTTTTGTCCAGATTGAGCTTCAACCTGTTTTCCCTCATCCAATCCATTACTGCCGCAAGACAGTCATTGAGAGGAGAGACGCCATCTGAAGTCTGGGCCGTGAACCAGGGCTTGTGGTTAGGAGCGGGTAGGAGAGGACGCTCGGGGCGATTGTGTCAAGAGCCTTGGGAAGACTGGTGTTCACCAAGGCTTCGACGGAATCACCGGCGCTACCAACCATTAAACTCTCTAGGGCCTTCTGGGAGCCAATTGGTTCCATTAGCTTTGAGGGCGGACCATTCTAATGGGTCCACCACCCCCGGGGGGGGGGGGACGGAAAGCGGCTTTTAGTTCCAACTTGATAGGGAAATGATCTGTCCATGACAGTGCGGAGGTTTTAGTTACCTCCGCCCACAGATATTCCTGTTCCATACTAAAGATCCCATCGAGTGTGTGATCCACGCAATGGAGGGACCCGTTGACCAACTGAGATAGGTTCATGCCTGTCATGGATTCCATGAACTCCCGAGCTGCTCCAGATAGATCAGAAGGCCTGGTCTCGAGAGGAATGTTGAAGTCGCCCAAGACAAGAAGTCTGGGCAACTCCAACAGCAACTCAGAGACCAGCTGAGTCAGCTCGGTTAGGGAGTCTGTAAGGCAACAGGCTGGCCGGTATACTAACAGAATCCCCAGACTATCTCTGGACTTAAGACGGATATCCACCTGACTCTGTATAAAACTATAACTAATGCTCTGCTCTTGATGATCATAGGATTATAGCTGCTTGTATATTTTAAGGAATTAATAGGAATGTTTAGTTCAGTGTTAGTATTTTATAGTTCATATTTTGTATTGCATTGTATTTTTAATGATGTAATCCCGCTTCGATCCTTGGGGAAAGCGGGAAATACAATTTTATAAAAAAATTATTATTATTAATTTTGGCCCCAGGGTGCCACAAACACCTGTCTGTACCAGCCCTTTATGTGATTATTTAGTACATCACAATTCTGTGCTTCCAAGATTATTTAGTACATCACAATAGCTTCCAAGATCACTCATATGGGGATACCACTTCTCACTTTCTCCTCTATTTAATCCTTACAACAAACATGTATGGTAGGCCTAGGCTGAAGGATGATAGTGAGAGGACTAAGTTTCCTTTCTGAATTTTATAATTTTGAGCAGGGGCCCTTTTACACTACATGATCATAGCACTATGATTCCACTTTAAATGCCATGGTTACATCCTACAGAATCCTGGGATTTGTAGTTTAGGGAGAGGCATTAAGAATTTTCAGGATGAGAGCTCCTATAATTCCTCACCAAACTGCTAATCCCAGCGCCATGACAGTTAAAGCAGAGACAGAGAGCTACAACTGTGTAATGTGAAAGGGTGTTGAGTCTCACATTTTATTCAGTGTACCACCAAGGAAGGAAGGAAAGAAGGAAGCCAGCCCACATCAAGAAGCAGAAATTTATCTAGGAAATTTCTGCTTCTTTTCTACATACTCTCACACAAATAGTGGCAGATCTCCAGTATATATCCTAGTGAAGAAACATGCAGAATGGCTCCATTGCTACAACCATGACTATGTGGGAGAAACCATGACATCCATTTTGGTAGAGGTAGAATTCAAAGCTTGTATTTTACCTTACTTCAACCAGAAATAACCATGTTGTAAAGGCAATTTTTTTAAACACATGCTGCTGCTGCTTGCTCTTAATTTGTTTTCAACTTATGGCGACCCTAAGGTGAACTTATCACAGGGTTTTCTAGGGCTGAGAGTATTTGACTCACCCAAGAGTGAGTTTCTATGGTGAAGTGTGGATGTTGAACCTGATCTCCAGAGTTCTAGTTCTACACTCAAACTACTACATCATGTTAAAAAAATGACTCAGGTAAGTCTTTATTCCCTCTGTGCAATGAAATAGATAACACTCTGAGAAGTGCTTATTTGGGCAACTTATAAAAAAGCAGAAAGAAGAACATCTGTCCATCCCAACTACCATTGCTGTGGCCTCAAGGGAAAGAAGAGCAGCCTGGCACAGCTCTATTATGCTGAAGCCCAGAAGCAGATGAAAGACTCTCCATCTTCATTTACTATTATGGCAAATAGCCATCATAAAAGCTCTCCATCCATCCCAACTGCCACTGCTGTGGTTTCAGAGGGAGAAGACCAAAATAAGTCCAAAGGGAGAAGAAGCAGTAATCCCCCTGAAATCCCCTTTGGCTGCCATCCCCTTTTCCTTCTGTGTTATGTTTTAATTAGATTGCAATCCTGAGGGCAGGGAACTGTTGTTCTCCTCACAAAGAACCATGTACAGTAATGGTGCTAAACAAATAAAAAATAACAAACTAATTAACCAACTAACTAGACAGTTACATATACAGGAATTTCATAAACTCATCCATCACTTGAAGGATCCAGAGTGAAGCTGTGTTCCCAAAGAAAAAATTGCAATACTGGAGAAACTCTACAGAACACACTGACATTTGATACAGCCATTTCATAGGACACCTTGTTAAACATTCAGTTTTTCTGCTTTACTCTCAATGATTGTTTAGTTTCTTTGGTGACAAATTTGGGTTTTAACGGCATAAACTACACATAGTTCTGGTTAACAGCTGCTTTTCTCCACACCTCCCAGTTAGGGACTTTTGTCACATAATCCTGAAAAATACAGCTGAAGAGCATAGAGCTAAAACAGGTAGGTTTAGTGAACATATGGGTCTGCTTGCTATCCCATTAGCTTCTTGGTCCAAATAACCGCTACTTGATATGCTGACTGGCTGTAGCTACTGAGGTTTCAGGCAAAAGTGCTTAATAGCCCTGCTAACCAAATGAAAATGTCAGGACAGGAACTGCAACCATCCCTGTGGAAAATGTACACTCTTTTCTTTGAGCTTTCATACCAAATGTAAATGCTATTTACATTCAGTGAAAAAATAAGGTTGCATAAAGACTACCCTATGAAATCCAAGTCTGCAGGCAACACAAAGGCAAATACATATGCATGCATGCATGCATGCACACATGCACAAACACATACTTTATACATAACCTATGATAACTAGGATATCTCATTAAGGATTCTATTACATACAGACACACAGGTATATTGTAGACTCAGTCATTTCTCTCTAGGCAAAATGTGCCACCTCAGCAAATGCATGGCCTCAATCTTTTATTTGCTAAGATAATAGCAGTGTAGGATGAAGGCATTTGCAGATAATTATTGGGTGATGCACTCAACTCTGCCTGTGCCCTCCTGGTTCCCATTACAATACTCTCACTGGTCCTTGGCCCACTAATGTGGCTGTGGTTTCAGAACTTTGCTATGGGAAATAAAGATAATTCTAAAAAGATATCAGAGAGGAAAAGCTGAGTTCTCTATCAGCCATTGTGCTTAGGAAAGACATCTGTCAAAGAGCCCTGCAAGTTATTCTAACATAACTCTTCAAGCAGGTCTGAAAGTAAAACACGTATGCCACAATCCTATTGGTCTATCCCAATTAAGGCAGAACCACCAAATCAATGACTTGATGATGAGCCACCTGCATGTAAGCCCATTGATTCAGTGGGTTTACTTTGATTGAATACCAACAGGATTCAGGTTGTACTGTGTTTTTGTCAGAATACACCCCTTCTCCCAATCTTCCATCAATAGGATACAAGGAATAAAAGATTGTTCTGAACATTGTAAGGTGGCACTGTCCTCGGTTTTGCAATAATGCAATCGTAAATTAGCATGCTTGGGAAAAGAACCAGCAACATGTTGATACACCATACAACCTGAAATGGAAACATCAAATAGGAATAAAGGCAGATTTCAATGGTGTGCTACTGAGAAAAATTAATGTACAACAACTCAAAAAGATGCCATCGGACAATCTCTTTAAGCATTGCTCCAGGTCTCCTTGGAATGTATTTTATTTTTATGTAAAAAAAGTATAATTCTGTTTCATTTCCAATAAGGCACACTATTAAAAGTGCATAATGACAAAAAAGAGTAGTTTTCCCCTATCAGTAGTCATCTCTATTTTTTTGTAACAGCAATTAAACCACTGTTGGGATTCAGTCTTATTTAACACCTGGAGAATAAAAAAAAAATAGCATCCACAGACTAAACATGTAGCTTTCTTAAAACCATGGACTCCTTTTTAATGTCCCCCACCCCAGGTATTTTCTCTTCAACAATGGTGAAAGATTAATGTTTAAACAGAAATATCAGCAAGATGTTCATTCATAGTCAGATGCTTCAAGCACTTGCATTATTTCTTAAAGACCATGCCCTTCCCATGTTGTTCAAAGTTCCAGAGTGTCAAAGAGAACAATGACAATCAAGGATTCCTCAAGATCAAAAGTCCTACAGGTCAGTCACGGTGGCTTGGACACCAGAACCAAAAACCTGTTTGTACATTCCTGCATTCTTCACATTATGCTCACGGACAAAGTCACTGTAGTGTCTATCCACTGAGTGGGCCGAGGGCTGGGACCACGCGTTCCATGCACTTCCACCATGTTGACAGCAGTCAGCAGCATCAAGGGGCCTGGATTGGTTTGGGAATGGGATGGGGCATAGTTAGTATCTAGTTATGAATGAGGAGAGAGAATGGAAAGAGGAAGAGTCAACTGAGGAAAGGGAAAAGCCAGTGAGAGTGTATTTGCTGAACAGCAAGCACATTTAATGAAACAGAGTGTCAAGTTAAATCCTTTGCTGCTGCCATTAGGTTTTGCCGGTTTCAGATTGAGCCATGCAATATTTAATTTAAATACTCTGCTTTTTCAGACACTACTCCGTAGCCAAGAAATGAAATAATGAATTTATAACCTAGCCTGTGATTTACCATGTTTCCACCTGCATGGCTTTCACTAGTGTTAATGGCTGTAACTCTTGTATATAAACACTGAGCAACAGACTTCCAGGCTAGAACATAACACCTTCTTTCAGAAAAGAACTTCATAAATATAGCAGCATTTAAGGATTTAAACAACCCTGTTACATGCCACAGAAAGACAAGTATGAGCAAGGCAACACAGAGCTATCAGAAACACAACTTTATATCTAAGGGTTTTTTTAAAAGGAAGATAGAGTAGCTTCTCACAAGGGCAATGGAAGCATTCAGTGAAGGATGTTAAAATACTACATGCAAACATGATATGGATGCTGCCTACTCAGTATAATTTACTGATTTCTTTACATCAAATTCAATTTTAAGAGCTACCAAGATCAGTCTTACTGGATGCTCATGTAGGTTTGATTCCAAAATCTTCTCAATTATCAAGTTGCAGGTGCTTCTGAACTAGGCTTTTACACAGCAGTTTCACTGTCTCGTTTCATAAAAGTTTATTAAAAGTTTCAATATTGTTATTTTCAATTTGGAACTTTTTCATGTTTTTCTGAGGGTTTTTTTTTTTTACTACTCATCTTTTTTCACCACAGAAAATCCATTAAGGAAAAAGATGGAATAACTGCACAAGGCCTTTTAATTGTGAAAAATAGGAGTCTTCTCCCTATTTATATTTTGGCTAGATGGTTTTTCCCTCATGATAATCAGTAGGAATGTTAACAGTCTTGGTAGAAATGAAGTCACTCAACTTATGTATGAAGCACGAAGCATGACAAGGCTTGCTTAGGCTAGCAGCTTTTTGTTGGTTTTGGCCTTCTCTCTGCTGCTACCTGATCAGAAATACATCTTAGCTCAACCTGCCTCAGGCTGAAAATATCTTGGGCATGTTAAATATCTAACAAGGACTCCTAAGAGATACATTATTTTAAACACACAAGGGGAAAGGCACATGACCAATAAAGTGTGCTTTTTAATCAGATTTTGAATTATATTTCTTTTGTTTGAGACTGCAAGTGATTGAATTGCATGCTTGTATATATGTGAGTGTGTTTGTGAGTGTGTTTATTGGCGTTTATTATTAGTAATTATTTGTGCATTCACACACTCCATTAACATAGAAAAAAAAGAAAAAAAAAGAATAGAAAAGGACCTGATACTGATAAATGTTACATTAGTACAATGGATTTACTGTACTCTAATTTGACCAAACAATTGGATGTTGGGCCCAGGTATTTTGGAACACCCAAGATCCCTCACACTGGTTTTGTTAACTGAGTCAATGACAGCTGCAGCCAAAATCTGAAAGGCTAGGAACCATAAGTTTCTCTCTCTCTCTCTCTATCTCTTTAGGAGGGAGGAGGGACTGAAAGTGTGTATGTTGGATGTTTAGTCAGATCTGGTCAACTCAACTGAAAACAATACAGCACCATCCAAGCTTGCCATAAGCTTGTATTTTTGGTTACAGTGCAACAACTCCTCAGTGAGAACTGGGAAGACACCTGCCTTAGTTATATCATCTGAGAGTTCTGCAAAAAAGGATTTGGAGAATTTTGCTTATCAAGTTTCAATTTGAAAAATAGTATGAGAATTTTGTCTGTACTCATGTTGTAATAAAGTTAAACTCTGAAGTTCAAAATTGTGACATTGTATACAAGTAGGCAGCATCTTAACTAGAATATGCATACTAAAATTACTCAATTCCAAAAAGCATGCAGAATAACAAAGCAAGTGTGTCAGAACTTAGAGTAGCCTTCTTTAGAAATGATCTTAATCAAGATCAACTTTGCTTTTTAATTATGTTAAGGAGTTGGTTCTTTGCAATTTAAATTCCAGCAGTCAACTAAAACATATATTTTATGAAAAGTTTCTGGTGGTAAATTATTCTGTAAACTAGTATTTCTTAGCCGACCATTAAATTCTATCGCCACTGCCCATTTCAATGTCAAACTGTGTGAATATAAATCTTGTTCTTGAGTCCAGGATAACATGATCTTAGATCTGTAATAGTTACAAGGACACTTGTGATATCTTAAAGACTACGAGATTTTGCTGAGTATAAGACTTTGTAGACTGCAGCTCACTTTACTTTGTTGACAGATTATTGTGGGACAAGACACAAGAACCAGCTCTTGTAGCAGACTCAGATGCTTAGCATGTTCCTATGTCTCCTCTAGCAATATAGGACCTAATAAATTCATCCCTTATATCAAGGCTTCAAATACCATCTCATTTCACAATGTGATATACAGTGGTCCCCCGGGTTACGAAGGTAATCCGTTCCGGATTACCTTTCGTAACCCGGAAGTTTTCATTTCCCGGGGGACCGCATTAGGAGACGGACCGCGCGGCCGATTTAAAGGGGCTGCGCGGTTTTTCTCCTTCGTATCCCAGGGGATCCTTCGGATCCTGGGGGATATTTTTTGGTCCCGCCGGTTTCGGGTCCCGGGGATTTCGTTCCCCGGGGGATTCGTAAACCAGGGGACCACTGTATGCTATTAGTTGCCAGTAACTGCAGGTGAGGGCAAGTGCAGTGGTGTGTGTGTGTGTGTGTGTGTGTGTGTAATTTGCTGCCAAAAATAAAAAAAAGAAAGAGGGTGGGAACCATGGTGTAGCCTCGGGACCTCAATTTTTCTTGCTCTGTGCTACTGGATTCTAGATAGGACAAACTGACCAAACTATGAAAAAGAAGTGATAGGCACAAATCTAACTACAGAAATGGCAATTTTCAAAAAACAGTATCTTTCAGCTGTCCTGGGAAATCTAACTGTAGCCTGCAGGTGGTCATTCTTGAACAAAAAGAAATTTAAGACAGGCATCAATGCAAAAAAGGGTGAACAAGAATTGATTAAGAGGTCAATTCTATATACCGTGGTTTGAATAGGGACAAAGGTCTTTTATCTACCAAAATATGTTAAAGACCTTATTACTGCAAGGATTTTTACCACACAATTATCATTATTAAGGTCAAGATGTAACATTCTGCATTTTACTCCCCACTTAAATCCAATGATTATATAGTCCCATATGTATGGATGTAGGTACATAAGTATAATAATCTACCAAGTGAAACAACATTCTTAAGCATCTGATGCAGTGGGCTGCAGTCTATAAATTCTCAGAGCAAACAGAATTTGTTAGTCTTAAAGGTACTAAAAGACTCTATTTTTAATTCAGTACACTAATATGACTACAACTCCCGCCTTCCAAAAAACTGTACTGCTTGGGAATAAAATAATATATTATACTCTAGTTAGCACTAGGATTTGCTCCTTGTATTTGGATCCTTTCCTCTAGTAGAAAACAGTATCTTTGCTTTCTGTGCAACCTATTTGATATCTACTGTTATCTTGCCCCCACATGACTCATAACTGGTTTGTTCCATCATGTGGAGCAGCAAATTATGCTTATGCTTAGGTACAAATTTCAGAAGACAAAGGCTATCCATTTTTTGAACGCACTATCCTGGTTTTAGCAGTGTGATTTACGAAAAGCAATTACAGTAAACTTTAAAATCCAGTTACAGTAAAGGAAAAATAAACGTAGAAATTTAACTTTCTATTATTCTCTTTTTACTAGATTTTTTTAAAACTGTGGATGCCTAGCTTACATTAAGAACTCAAAGAAAAATCTCTGAATGGTGCTGCATTATATCATGTTTTGTATGGCACTGATAGTATTGCAGCTTAAAACACAATTTCATGTTTTCATACATGCAAAGAACCAATTCCAATAAAGCAATGATATGTTACACATTCAAAGAACTTCACGAACTGTAGGTCTTACAATTTTGCACACAATTCTCCAAAGAAAGCTGATGAAAGAATGACAGGAGTAAGACCAAATCAAGGGAAGCCATGGGAACAGACCAATTAAAAGGGATAAGAGATTGATTCAGGAAAGCCCCATAGGCAGCACCAAGACATTCAAGCCACTCTCTTCCAGGCAGACATAAATTCCATGAATGCATCCAGCTAAATCTCATTCCAGACTTCACACTGAATACAGCACATTTGGTTGACTGTACAGCTCCAAACAATTCCTTCTTGCTCCCCAATCCTGAGAATAGCAACTCAGCTTGTTAAAAGGCAAGAACATACACACATACCCCAAACTGAGGGGGGGATGTCTTATGTTCTTTAAGAAATCAATCCATTTTTACAGTGTAATAAAATATCCATTCCTCTCCATCAAAGTAATGCAGGGTGAATTTGCATACACTAACCTAGACAATGTATTCTGAACACACAGTCTCTCTTTGCCTCTAAAAAGACCCACATGGCCAATGCCAATGAAGGAGATAAGGCAGAAAGGCAAGTTACAAGCAAGTAATCTTCTACTCCTTTTGTCTGAAAGAGACCAGTTTCAGAAAAGGAATAATTAAGTATCCTACCTAAGAATACCTAATGGAATAATACGTTAGTATCTGACATATTCTCTACACATTGTATAGGCTGCTTTACACCTCTTCCTACATGAATGCAAGACAATGGCCTGAAGATAAAGGGGGGGGGGGGCTTAGTGTGCTAACATTTTACAAAACATGGTGGGAAGCCAGATTCAGCAGTGGCTTCTTAAAATGGTTACATTAAGTGAAAGAGACAATTGTAACCAGCTACATATGACAGCATGCATATTATACTTATGTAGGAAAGTTTCACAGACAAAAAGTTAACAGACATTTTTCTTTGCAACTGCACTGAGTAAAGAACCTATTATTTTAGCAGGAATGGGGAACAAACTAAAGTTTCCAGGATTTTGAAATTCACAGTACAGTTATAGCTGTACAGGCTTCTAACCACAACACAGATTTCCTCAGAAGCAGTATTATAACTAGTTGCGATAATGCTATAAAAGCACCATCAGAGTTGTTTGGAGCTGGAGTCTAAAGTATATATGTGAGGATGTTATCAATAAGCATGTGCACAGCAGTTATGCTGAGCTTTTATAAAACAAGCAATCATACCAATCAGGCAAAAGAGAAGGGAATAAATAAATACCACCACCTTACGGGCACCACCAGTGAGAAAAGAAGAAACTGACTGATCAACCAAGATGTTTGGGGAAAAACCTCTCATTTCAGACACTAGATAAACTGAAGGCAAAAAAAGAAGAGAAAGCAGCTTTTTGATTGCAATTAAGAAAGCTTCACGATAGAGAGCCAAGGTCAAGAGAATTTTGAAGTCAACATATATAATTAGCTAGATCTGCAATCAACATATTCATCTGACAACTGTATCACACTCTTATCTATATTTACAATATCAGCACAAGTGGTATAAAAGCAAAAGTTCACATTTTATCAGACACACAAAAGTCTTTCACTGTGAGGATGAACAACTTTAATTAAGTGTGAAGTCTTTTGCAACCTATTGCTGCTATTCTTCAAAACTTCTGAGAGAACCAGAGTTCTCCTAAGATTATTAAAGCACTCTGTTTGAAGTAAAAAAAAAGTCAGTACTTTTAGAAGCGATGGGGTCCCTGATATTAACTTATAGTGGTCTTATCTTAATGGATAGCCAGAGCTTGGACCACCAAGAAAAGGTATTAATTTAAGCAAGTACTTATCTGTAACCGTTTCCATTTCCCTAAGCAAGATTCTTCTGATCACTGCAGACATCCACCCAGCTAAGACAGTAGGTAGAGAGTTTTACCATATTTAACACAAAAGCCTAAAATATTGAAAAATGTGGCTTTCCTTATCCAATCCTCAGTGCTACATACTGTGCTGTGAGCACAAACATGGCTGAAGAGAAACCCCTTCAATTCACTTCACTGAAAGAGCACAAAATGAAAACGCACAATATCAAAGTAATGCTGAGACTTCAAAGGATGAAATGGCAAAACTACCTACATTCATAGTTTTTTGTGGAGCTTTTGGGCTATGTGGCCATGTTCTGGAAGAGTTCCTTTCTGACGTTTCGCCAGCATCTGTGGCTGGCATCTTTAGAGAATGATAGCCTGGAAAAGGATGGAGATATAAATATCCTGTGTGACCCTGGGAAGGAAGGAGTAATTTGCAAAAGTATTGTTCTGTTGCTAATGGCAGTCCTCAGGGTGGGAGGATATGCAAACAAGGATTAATGTCTGCTAGCTGGTGCTCATTGTCTGCTGGGAATCCCCTGGCCTTAGGCTGTTCCTCATTTGCATTGGTTGAGTCTTGACCTTGCTGTCCTTCAAGACTGGGAGCCAAGCCTTGTTTACTCTCAGGGTTTCCTCTTTCCTGTTGAAATTGTCCAGGTGTTTATGGATTTCAATGGCCTCCCTGTGCATTCTGACATGATAGTTGTTGGCATGGTCCAGAATTTCAGTGCTTTCAAACAGCATTTTATGCCCAGGATGGTTTATAGCATGTTCTGCTACTGCTGATTTTTCCGGTTGACCCAGTCTGCAGTGTCTCTCATGTTCTTTGATTCTTGTCTGTGCACGGTGTTTTGGTGGCCCCTATGTAGACCTGTCTGCAGCTGCATGGAATGCGGTAGACTTTCTCTAAAGATGCCAGCCACAGATGCTGGCGAAACGTCAGAAAGGAACTCTTCCAGAACATGGCCACATAGCCCAAAAGCTCCACAAAAAACTATGGATGCTGGCCATGAAAGCCTTCGACTCCATACCTACATTAACTTCAGAATTATGCATTGATTTACTGAAATAAAATAACACATATCATCAGGAAACACAAGCATGAACAATGTGTCTAAGATCAATTTAATGAAATAGCAACTGTCTTGCAGGAGGCAATTCCTCTTTTTGAAAGAAGAACAAAGCGAGACCTCAATAACATACCATTTCTTTTCTTGCTGGATAGTTCCAGGACTCCTTGGAAGATTTTCTATTTCAACTAAGACTGGGCCAGAAGGAACTGCTGTTACAGAAGGCAGGGCTGTCATTGCACTCCAGTTCTTTAAAGACAAAATACAAAGGAAGAAAATGTTTTAGATAACACACACTAATGTATAAGGATGAAAAAAAATATTCCTCCAATCCTTCCATATTTCCTCCAGCAAAAGGAACCAAGACAATTTGCTTCTCCTATACATATGTATGGTTGTGAGAGTTGAACGGTGAAGAAAACACGTAGAAAGAAAATTAAGCCTTTTGAATTATGGTGCTGGAGAAGAATTCTGTAGATACTGCAGACAGTTAAAAAAAACAAATGAATGGGTCCTAGAGGAAATCATGTCTAAACTCTCCCTGGAAGCCAAGATGCCTGAACCGAGGATGTTGTACATTGTTGTAAAGAACAGATAAACTCTGGAACCAACCTCAAAAAGCACTAGAAATAACAATAACCTTTGATACAGGCTGAAGTCAAATTGATGGCAGTTAACAACAACATCATCACACACCCCATGAAGAGTATTATTATCTCAGAACTAAAGGTATCTGGTACTCTCTTCCCATCTCATGTGTTCTTCTGTAACAGAATCTAAATTGGGAAGGTACCAGCCTCACTGTTTAGCTGCTCATTCAAGGAAAGTCTACTCTGTTTTGTATTTCTTTTTTTTTGTTTTAACTTAGATTCTCAAGGCCAAAATAATCAAAGGATTCCCATTTGCTACTTTGCTGCCCTGCTATATGAAAAGTACAAGGTCAAGGCCATTGTGTTTTGATCATAGTTAAGTAAGCAGATTAGACAGATTTACCTGCTGTGATCCGTTATTTTGGCTGAAAACATTATTTGGAAGGCTGAAAGAAAAATACAACAGTTTAATTTCCCAATGACTGAACTGCTATGTTTCAAAACCTAATCAGCTTCAAAGCAGAACTTTTTTTGTTTGTTTACTTAACCCTGCTTTGAATACATCATCTCCCTCTCTCTTTCTCTGTCTCTCACAGATTTTGCTTATCAAAGAATTAAAAGGATTACTAAAATTTATAGAGCTGCTACAAAGCAAGTCTCATGAAGTAATTCAGAAGAAACTTGCAGAAGCAATAAGGAAGTGCTATGCAATTCAAAACTAAAACTGAAGTATCAACCATAAGATGAAATTCTCAAAATATTTTGCTTCTCTTCTGAGCCCTGATGCCTGTGACCTACAATACACAAACTTTTCTGAAACGTGTATGTATGCAACTTCATCGAGTCATCCCTAGAAGGGCTTTGGATATCATCTGAAGCTTAGGAAACTACAACTGGAAAAATAAGACATTAAAGAGCAATTCATTCCTCAAAAACATGTTATTCATAAGATATGATTTTCAGTGAAACAGCATGGATCTTTAGAGATCAATTTTAATTAGCAATGTTAATTAGCACACACAGGCAAACACAGAACTGATTTGCTCAAGAATGAATATACCAGAATATCCTAATACCACAACAAATCACCAGTGAAAGGCAGATAAAATTCCCCACCCGCACCCCAAATCAAAGTGTCTGTAAAATTCTTCACTATCTGTAAAAAACAGTACAGTGAAATTTAGGAAAAAATATTGTGGAAAAAGGTTGCTTATAAATTGTGTAATGAAAAATCCTCTTACATCTGCAATTTGGGCTGCTCACAAATCACTGTGGATGCATTCAGAAATCTTCCTCAAAAAGAAGCTTGATTGAAATTAATTAGAAATTCCTTCCCCTAAGTCTGGATCTGCTAGAAAGGGCATAACAGCATTCACTGCAGAATGGTCCCAAAAAGGTAATTCAGATGATAGCATCTTCATTACACCTGTGCATGCTTTACTGGCAAGAAAGCTCCCTCCATGAAAAAAACAAATGATAGGAGCATGTAGTGTAGTCCAGCATATTTTACTATTTTTAACTAACATCACTTGTTCAGTAGTCCAGCATATTTTATTATTTTTAACTAACATCACTTGTTCAGTACCAAAAATTTCAATCTGTGAAATAGTCCATTTATAAAAAGTAAAAAACAATAAAAATGAAAGATGATTTATAGCCTACAGATCACAAGATAATTTGAATAATTTTGCTTCTTCCACTCTCCCTTCTAGCAACTTAAAAGTATCTTCCTATGTCAAGGGCACTGACTGTGCTAGTTGAGAGTTGCAGTCTAGCAACATATAAAGGGCTACAGTTGTGCTACAAGTTTTGCTTCTGTTAATCATGGAATGCCAGTTTTATGACATTTAGGCTCAAAATCTCAGGAAACTTAAAAAGCTATATTCTCCTCCAACACATCTAAACCCTTATGTACACTTTTAGTCTTATGTAATAACTGCATGAAAAAATCTACACAGCTGGACAACTCGCACAAAATGTGACATCAACAAAAGTTAGGTATTAATATCCCAGACCATGGATACTATTCTGATAGTCCTATTTGGATAACCAGATAAACATATGGATGATTTTAGGACAACACATTCATGGAAGAAATATTTACTTTACATGACGTGTTAAGCTGAATAGCTGATCCTCTTACCTAGATTCTTCAGACTTGGTTGTGTTTCCTGTAATAAAGCACAAAACAAAAAAATCCTCAAAATATTCGGTGTGTGTACATGCGTATACCTTCAAGTTGCCTGTCGACATATGGCAACCCCATGATTTTCACAGGGTTTTCTTAGGCAAGGAATACTCACAGGTGGTTTTGTCCATTCCTTCCTCTGAAATACAGCCTATAGCACCTGGCACTCATTGGCTGTCTCCCATAAAGTGCCAAATAGCATGAATTTATTTTTTAGAGGGGACCTCAGCGCAATGGTGTGGACACACTTCAAAAAGACTAAACACTAGGAAATGAAGAAAGATATAAGGCTGTAGCTGTCTGGAGGATTGTAAGAGTAAGACTTCAACATACCTACCAGGTCAGAAAAGTCTGGTGTAACCTACTATCTTTCACAGAACCTAAGGTTAGTATGACAGAAAAAAAATCTGTTCCATCACCCTGTTAACAGTATTCTAGTCAGTAGCATTTGATAGGATATCAAAATCAGGATATACAGTGGTCCCCCGGGTTACGAATCCCCCGGGGTACGAAAACCCCGGGGTACGAAAGAGCCGGGGCTGCAAAAATGGCCCCGGCTTACGAATAAAACCCCGGGTTCCGAGAGGAAAAACCGCACGGCCCCTTTAAATTTGCCGCGCGGTCCGGCAAATAAAGCAGTCCCCCGGGTTTCGAATATTTCTGGGTTACGAAAGGTAATCCGGAATGGATTACTTTCGTAACCCGGGGGACCACTGTACTGTATATACTCACGTATAAGTCTAGAAATTTAGGTCAAAAAACTGACCCAAAAAACCTGAGTAGACTTATCTACAGGTCAATGTAAGTACTTTATCTTAAGTCTTATTTACAAGAAAGAACCATCTCCTGGTGGAAAGAAAGAGTATAATATGTGAGGCACCAACCTCCTCTACTCTCTCATCCATCCAGCCTTAAGAGTGAATACAAAGAGTTATGTCTGATGGAATTTTGTAAGTTCTTTGACAATGTTTTGCTTTGCTTCATACTTTAGATCCTTTGCTATAGGCCCCTAAATTTTCCCTTTGACTTATGCATGGGTCATAGCAAAATCCATAATTTTGGCCCCCAAACCTGGCCTCGACTTATACATGAGGTCGACTTATATTCGAGTATATACGGCACATTCCACAAACTCAATGCGAGTAGATTTATCACAGACATAAGACCCTACCTCCTACATAATGCCATGTAAGGAAACTGTTTCTGAAAGAGATGTTAGTTTCTGAAACAATTCGTGAATACAGCATGAGGACCACATGACCTCATATCAAAAAACATGCCGCTCCACTGGATTAGAATGAACCAACAGATGAAAAGCAGTACCACCATCTATGAATAAATCAGGCTACCTTTCATTTGTAATGTTCTCCTTGAGTATCGTTTGCTAGGCCTTCTTTCAAAGGATGCTGATCTTCTGGCTTTGTTGGTTTTTGTTGTCTGGTACTCTGTTTTCCCACTAAATTGTAGTGAAATACACAATGACAGAATAAGAGAAAATATTTATGATGGTTAAATAATAGCTGGTTGCACACAGTGATTTTTGATGCTCCTAGTGGTCTCTCTTTATTAAATCCAATCAGGTGCTTACTATTAGACCCCATAAATACTGAAAAGACTGGATCACTGAATTTATTAAAGTAAAACCCAGGATTGCAGCTGCAAAGGAAGAGAAAGACGCAGTAACACGAATAGTGCAAAAACCAAAGTTAAAAAGTACATTTAGCTGATTACAACATCTGTATCCAAATAATTGATTTCATTTCCAAAACCCAAAATGATAGGTATATTCAATGATTATAGTCTAGATCCAGGTATGACATGGGCTAAATTGAAATTGCTGTTGCTTGAAGGACAAGCCAAATCAGGAAGAGGTAGCTACATGTGTTAAGGTTGCAGCCTCTAATCTTGAGTAGAGGATACCAAATAATGGAAGACCTTTCACTTGTAGTCAGTGAGTATATGCAAATGTTGCTACGCCTTTCTGCATGGCTATATATCTAGAAATTTGTTCCTATCTGGCTTACAAGAAAAGATTTAAAAATTCTGGCATTCTGCCAAATACCACATCCATGCAAAAGTGCAATGCCTACAATCACTTTAAATTTATTTCTTTTAAAGATCTGGAGTACTAGCCACTTCACATGAACAAGAGGCCAGGTTTCTGTCCAGTGCATTATCTCAGAAATAGGCAGGGAAGGAGACACTGAACTGAAGGGACTGCTGACCTGTATCTGAACCGTGACCCCAGCCGAATGAAGCCTGATCGACTGGAACCTTTCTGGACGGGCCCACGGAGGCGGAAAAAAGCATGATGCTCAACTGCACACTTCCACAAATGTTTGCAGGCCTTTGGGTGATCCAGCCTGAACACAAAAGTATGCTCCTGCTCCTTTCCCTAAAAGTAAGAACAACATGGCAGCATTGTGGAATAAAAGAAATACATGCAGTGGCTTCGAAAACATTGTGGCTGCAGAGAAAAACTGCAGATACACATAGAAGTGAAAATATTATCATTTGTGCCAACAATAATTCAAATAATTAGTTATACCAAGGATAATGTTAGAAAATACTGAGGAGGAGAAGATTTATCATTTTAAGAACAATACCCTCTTCAAGATTTTTATTCCTGATGACAGAATTGAAGATAATGTAGACAATGTATCTATTACTATGACCTTGCAGTGTACTATCACCACATTCTGATTTTTTCTGTGGTATGCAGGCCTTCAGTAACACTTTCCAAATGCCTAATGGTTCTCCTATTCCCATATTTGACAAATTTAACTTCTTCAGCTTCACCAAATAAACTTTTTGTCTTTCTATAAGTGCCAGTCCAAGCTTAACAGTTAAATGCATCAATGTCTCCATCCTGTTTCAAAGTTTTACATTGTTTAATCTTTGGTAATATGATAATCTTCAGTAATCTTGTAATCTTGTATATTTACAATTAATCTTTTTGATTCAAATTTTAATCTGTGTCTAATAGATAATATCTCATTGGTTTAAAGCATAATCTCTCATAGCATACCTTGTTCTATAACTGGAGGGGAACCACCACAAACTCATAATTGCTTATCTCAGGGGCGGTACAGACTGCCCAGAAGGGGCAGTCTGCAAGCGCCCGTTTGGAGGGACGCCACAGCCACCAAATCACGCGACGTTCCTCGGGAGTAAAAAAAATCTAGTTCTTCTGGGTTCTTTTTATGGCGCCCGCCTTATGTCATGAGTGCACCATTGGCGCGCTCGTGATGTAACCGATGTGCAGCGATGTGCAGATGCTACATGGCGGCAACGTCATTATGGCAGTGCCCGTGTGGACAGGACACAACCATGAAGCCGTTGTCGTGACGTTCTAGGGTTAGGGACTGTGCGGTTGGTGCATGGTCCCTAACCCTACAATTGCTGCCACCACACCACAAAGTGCCCATCTGTATCGGACCTCAGTTATTTTAAGACAATGTTGGTAGCAGTCATTTCCTAGAGTATATTAGCCCAAATACTAGCGTGTATCAGCCCAAATGATCTTCCTATGTAAGTAACTGTACAGCACATTCATGTGGCATGGATACATACACTTACACTTAACACACAATCTTAATTCGGTTTGGCTACAATTTAGCATGTGTAAGCTAACTCATCATAACAGATAACAGTTTACTTCTGCACACCAATTATTTTTAATAGAGAACAATATGAGTAAGAAATTTTTCTCTACCTGTTCATCGTCTTCGACCACCACTAGGGTTAATTTATTCTTTTTGAAGTCCAACCTTGTGATTTTTGGCCTGTAAAACATGGACAGAAACAGGAATAAATACGAGGGGGTATCCAAAAGTTTTAATGATCACCTTTTAAAATTAGCCTACTTATTTACAACAGACCAAACTCAGTGAATCTATGGTCTTCCAGATAGTGCTGTACTACAATTCCTGTCACTCTTAACAATTAGTCATGCTGGATAGGTTGAGTTAGAATCCAACAACAAGTACAAGTATACAAGTTTTTCACCCTTGCAACAGATTAAGACCTCTTTTGGACCATACCTCAGAAAATGCCAATACTAAACAGTATGTTTTTAAAGTTCTTCCAAGGTTTAGAAGTTCTTGCCTACACCAGGCCACACTTTAATAAGAAAATGCTAAACTATCCAGCTTACCAAAAGAACAATCCAATCTTGGTTTCTCCTTCAAACACAAGAACACCTGTAGGTGTCAATCCGAGGCTATAATCATTACCATCTCTTGCCTAATAGAAATGGAAATTAGGTTAGAATATTCCTATAAATGTGACTGAATGCAAGTTACTTTAATTCAATTATACTCTACTTTTGCTGCAACATCAATGATAAATTAGGAAAGTCACATATCTCAATTAATAAATATGCTAGTTAACTATGCATTTTATTGTAGTCAACACCCTTCCCCTGATATGATTTGTAGTTATTACTAAATGTTTTATCTCTGTACTTTAAATTGATGTTTTTACTCTTTTATCAGTGAATAGCTGTGTGCTCTGAGGACTTCAGGAAGCTTTGCTGACAACAAATGAATTTTAAAAACAAAAACAACACTACAAATGTTTTACTTATTTTATTCTAGACCAAGAGCTTTAGACCAAGAGCAAGAATTTTGTAGTGTGCAAAAGCTACATGATGTTAATTTTCCAGTCTGATCCTACTCCAATTAGCTGGAAGAAGAATCCAACTGGTTTCTTCAGATTCTTTCTTCAGAATCAGGTTGCATAATGTTAAAAATCAACCCATCTTCTACATTTCATCTCAAAACTCTTTTGTTCTCAATGTAAGTTTAAACAAAAGGATTTAGAATTCGAATGCAGTTTATTCCTCTTCTACAAAATGACTGGCTTAATTTCCTTGTCACAGGTATAGCAGCCAGACATTATACGTAGCAGCTTTGGTTGTACCCACCTATGGTAGAAGCCCAACAGCTTTTAATCAAGATGCCTTAGTTAGCTGAACAGATAAGTGGAATATAGGCTGTATGTAAAGTAGAACCCATCAACTTTTTACCATTTGATGTAGACTACAGGTTTAATTAAGTAGCTCACAATTTACCCATTAATTTTAATCCAATACTAAAAATATAGTTCCCCAAAGTCTGAAATAACAATTTACCTTGACTATATGCATGTCTACTCCATACATTTCCAGCCATTTTGCTTTGTTCAAATAATTTGTCTCTGCCTGAGCTGGTGTTTGTCCCCTGAAATAAGTTTTGTTACACAAAAAACACAGAAAATTAAAAAGAGCATGCTTTTGTATGAAGGGGAGATTATAGAAGGATCACATAAATGGAGAACTGGAAGGGTATATAAAAGAAATAAACAAAACTAAACAGCACTGGTCTGGACAATTTTAATTATGACCCATGGCCATTTCTGCATGTTTTGTTATGAAACAGAAGGTTTAGGAAATACAGTTTTTGTACTGTATTTTAGGTTGTCTAAACCAAAGTATAACAATATTAGGGAAGGTTTAAATAGGGATGGAAAAGCTATTTTTCCTCATTAAGAAATAGTCCTCAAGGAATTTGGGTAGAAAGCAAAGATAGAAAGTAACAATTTGGGAGTTGTTACCTGTATTCTTTCCATTTCTCAAAAATGGCCAGTTCCATCTCTTCAGTTTGGTTGGGCACAAACCTGAATTCTGACACTATGTCAGGGATGTGCTCAGCAGGGTCATAATCACCAAGTTCAGCTAAAAAAAAAAAAAAAAGACAGTATTTTAAGCAAATTCCAATATGAACAAACTTTTTTATTTTTTTAATAAAAGAGGAACTGTTTGAGTCCAAGCAATGCATTAATACGTTCTCTGAGTGTTCTATATATTCACATCCTTTAATTTTGTTTCTGACAGTATGAGTTTATTGGAATTGACAGAAAGCTAATATTATGACTTTCAACAGTGATGAAAATATTATGCTATTAGACTGTATTTGCACAAAACATCTTCCAGTAAAGACAGCCATTTTAAGGCCACATTCATTATTAAATGTTTATTCACCAAAATATGGAAACCTGGTTTGAATAGAAACAGGCATAGCACTCTAGACCTCCTTTATCAATTGCTCTTTTAAGTAAAAAGGTTAGTTTGGGGTTTTTTAAGGTAGGCTAGCACAGCAGCAGAGGAATGAATTGTTCAGTTTCTACCACAGGCTTTAATGTGCCCTAGGGAAATCTGCTGTGGGTTTAATGTTGAAAACACAAAATTGTTCCATCTGTACTACAAGACTCCTTTAAATGTGCCTTAGGGAAATCTGCTGTGGGTTTAACTCTGAAAACACAATAGGCTGATGAGGAAGGGAAGGAGAGCTGTCATTCTGTTTAGTTGCTCATCCTGGAGGTATACAGGGGGTGCTTTGCCTTCTCCTTCCCCTGTACTACTGGAGGAGAGAAAGGGAGTTCTCTCCCTTTCTTTCCCCTCTGGAAGCCAGCTCAATAGCAACAAGCGAATGCAGTTCCTGTAGCCTATGGCGGCCAAGCAAGTGGTTAAAAATAAGGCTGTCCTTGACAGGAAAACAAAAGAGATAGCAGTAGTGAGCTTTGTCAGCTAGCAAACATTCTTAACAATGTTGAGAAATATGTTTCCACCCTTGGCTAGGCAACATTGTAGCTGGTAAAGTCACTTCCCTTCTACACATTTGCATTGCTCTTTTTGGGCTCTTGATTTCTGTCTCTGTTAGCTTAGTTTGCAGTGAACGAAGCAGTCATGTAGCCAAATCTGACTGGCAATACTGGGCAGTGTCATCATTCCATTCATTCTGATAATATGGGATCACAAATCAAGGAAGAAGAAAAAAGCAGCAGAGAAGAGAGGGAATGGCACCTTAAAAAGAAACTCTTACATTTTCAAGTGGCATTTTTCAGGAAATATTTCTCTTTCAGCAACAAACTGTCTCAAAACATAATACTATATTACACAGTAAATAAATTCACATATTCCTTTTTAAAACATCAACAGTGTTCATGCATTGTGCGCCATCCCTGAAATTACACCCCGTGCTATGAAATTACACACTGTAACACTGCTACCTTGATGGGAGGAGGGGCTCATTTTGCTGTAAGATTACTATCCTTCATACCCACAATACGAAGAGTTTAAACAGGAGTGTATTTCCCAGTTCTTTCATATATAATGTTATTGGACAAGGGGAGTGTTAGTGCTGTGACTGAGTACCTTAAAATAGTACTCAACATGCCAAACAGTTTTATTACCAAAATTCAAAAAAGATTCTTTTGAATTATGAAAGGGAAATAGAGAGGAAACAGCTTATTGGATAATATAAAAATGTAATAAATTCTGTGCTAAGTAAAACAGACTTTTAATAGACACCCTTTGCTTTGACTCCCTCACTACATAAATCCTTTAACTAGCACTTCCATGAGCCTTTCTACTCAACACTACAGCTATTTCTAAATCTTTAACTTATTCCCACAATGCTATTTACTTGCTCTCGGGGCTTATTTAGGCTAGGACTAATTGAAATCAAATTACCCAATTGTTGACTGCACAGCAACACTGAAGCCTGAACTGATGGTTTCACTGTCCTTCAAATTAATAGAAAGAATTACGCCCAAATGGTGCCTGCTGATGAGGTATTACAGCATGAATTCTTTTTGCTGTGGCAATCATTTTGATGTTTACAAAGGTCAGGCTTCAAGGCAGGGCACAGTGCCTTCACTTTCACCTAGTGTCTGCATTAGTGGGCTTCCTCCGGTTTACTTGATAGCAACTTCACAGTTTGATTCATCCTTTCCCTTTCCCATAATAACAACGTTGGGAACAAAATGAGGTTTCAAAGCCATTTGTTGTTGTTAGCTGCCCTCAAGTCAGTTCCGACTCATGGAGACCCTGTGGATGAGACATCTCCAAGAATCTGTATCCACCACTGCCTTGCCCAGATATTGCAAGCCCTTGCCCACAAACCCCCTTGATTGAGTCTATCCATCTGGTTTTCCTCTCTTTCTTTGACTTTTCTAGCATTATTGTGGATACAATGCAAGTTTATTTTTAGTCAGCTGTAAATATTCAATTAAAAGCTTGTTATCTACACTAACAAAAAACACAGAATTCCATCAGCTCTAATATCTCCAAAAGGTGCAATCTTGGACGCAATTATTTTCAAGTTGCATTGAAATTTGTGGTTTGCATATATTTAAAGTCTTAAAGATGGCTCTGCTTATGGGAGTGCAATTCACTGGAATCCAATTATTTTTCTAAAAACAAATGCCTGTTTTGTAGAAACAAATGAAATGGCAAAACCATTTTAAAAACTAATATAAGAACACACTGTTCTAAACCATGCAAATATGATCGCTTGCTAGACAGACAGACAGATAATCCCAAAAAGTTTATGCAGAATAAATCAAGGAAACAACCGTATATCTATGGAATAGAATCTGCAAACAGTTCAAAGATGGTAGTTATTTCCATAGAAACAAGTAGAAAGGTCAAAAATATACCTGCAACTCTCCAATACAAGATTCTGACTGTCAGCTTTAGAACCACAATCAACAACTGGGTTTTGTTGACTGCAAAGTCCATAGTTTGGACTTCATTGGGTTTTTCTGAGCAGAACCAATATTCTAAGGCATCTGCTGAAAGCAATTACTTCACTGAAGAATGTTCACACTTCTCAGTCTTACCCTCATTTCCCAAACCTTGCATCAAAAGTCCAGTTAGGCTCAAGCCCAGGATTTCATTCATACCTCCCAATCATGCCGCACAGTGGAGTACCAGAGATGAAGAAATTTTGGTGATAGATCTCACACAACAGAGCACTATCAACTCTTTAATTTGTTACCTGGGCTGAACATTAAATGGATGTTTTAGATACAAAAGCAATAGCACCCAGAACTACCTTTAGTCCTGTCAATTTTTTTTATTGCTAGTAGTTATGACCAAGTATTTACATATAATTTGATATGTACATGTCTGCAGCAATATTATGCCTCAAGCAGTACATCAAAGTTAATTCCATCCAGGCAACTCACCCTGTAACATGTAAGCTGCCAGCTGCACTGCTGTTTCAAAGGGACACTCCAACCTTCAACACGGAAAAAAATATGTCAGAGAAATCACTAAACAATATTTGGAAAATAGTTATCTATCAAGGATTTAAGCAAAAGGCAGCAAGTATTAGTAAACCTACAAAGTTACACACACACACATATGCTTAAAGCAATATCCTGTTCAACATCATATCTACCACACAGTATTTTAAAAAATGTATTGGTTAGCAAGCTATTATTAAAGAATAAATCAGACTACCTAAAATAGGTTCCACAAGATCAGGGACATCATTAATACATTCCTCATTTATGCTATCAATTACACAATCAAAATTAATAGTTTAAGATAAAGAAACTAATTATTTAACACCACACTAGTTATGTACCAAATCAACACTCATCCCTATCTGCAACCATTTCCTCTCATCCCTGTGGAAATCCTAGTGACATTGTACTACATTCATTATACTAAAAAAAAAATGATAAAAGCTTTCAGAATACTGAAAGAAAGGGGAAAAAAACTACTACAGAATATTAAATACCTGCACATAAGTATTTGTAACTATCAATGGTCATCATAAAATGTTCTCAAAGACTTTAAATATATACAAAGCTCTTTAAGACTTTAAATATATACAAAGCTTGGTGTACAGTAAGTGATAATTTTAGTGCCTTGGTGATTCGCAAATTCTATATTTGTAATGTAAACAAGCTGCACATATCTAATGGAAAAAGTATTGCTTAATTATTCTTATCAAAACTTACTTGCCACTGAGAATGTCCTGCTTTAGTTGAAGAACAAATAAATATCTGTTTCAGAAGAAGCAAGAATAAAGTCATCAGTTCAGGTGAGCAGTTCTAGAATTGGAGAAGATTGTCAACCGATATAAATAGCCTGATAGCTGGACATATTTAACATTAACCAATGCATTATGGTTGCTCAGCTGTGAGCAGGAAAGCAAGTAATATTATTGTACCTATTTGACTATAAGTTAACCTCATGTATAAGTCAAGGGCAGGTTTGGGGGCCAAAATTGTGGATTTTGATATGACCCGTGTATAAGTCAATGGTACAACTTATGGGCTACACAACAAAGGATGTAATGGGGTGAGGCAAAGGAAAATGATGTCAAAGAAATTACACTAAGAAAACATGCACATGTCAAAAAGGATGAAAAGGCAAAGCAAAGAAAATGGCGACTATGTTAGCAGTGATTATAGACTTTAACTTTAATGCAATGACTTTGCTTGATTTTAAACCATAAAAGCTAAGAAACATACAGAAATGTCTTATTCAGATCCTTCAAAGGCCAGTTCCTCTTGGTGCTCATTTGAGGGCAAGCACTGAAGAGCTGCTACCACCGTCAATTTCCTGCCCAGACATTCAAAAAGGGCAGAAGCAGTGCTGCAGCAGAGTGAGTAGAGGGTGGTAGGTGATGGTTCCTTTTTTTTAAAAAAAGTACAGCAGATAAGTTGACCCAGGTTTTTTGGGTCAAATTTTTGACTAAGATTTCTAGACCTATGCATGAGTATATACAGTATGTGTCATCATAAGGATACAAAAGTAAGGAATATCAATTTTCCCATTTCAGTACTTGGGAAAAGGGGTGGATTTTCAAAAAGTTTGAAAATGATTATCATCAAATGATCCAACTTTCATCAAAGAGATGTTTCATTAACTGACCTAGCAAAAATTATGCCATAGCTAGTGTAAAGACAATGTGCTGCAGAAAAAAGGGATCCTTAGTGCCAAGAACCACCATTTTCATGAAGTGCCAGGATCTCTTGTTCAACTGTATTGTTAGAAAAAAATGCCTTGAGGCAGAGACAGTTTTGTCCTTATCCCTTCACAGTATACTTCCTACTCATCTGAGACCTTCAGGAACATTAACCAGAGTCTACCATGACAACTGTAATTCTTATTTTATTTTATTTAAAAATGAAAGGTATAAAACTCAATACTCAGATTAACACACAGATATTGGACTATAGGCAAAGGCTCAGCAAACACAGACGAGTTCTTTGTCTTCTGTTTTTATCCCTGCATACAATGTACCTTGTGAGTTCTTCACGTAGATTGTTCGGCTCAGAGGAATAAAATTTTACACGAAGATGAAGGCAGTATGGGGGGCCAACTACAAAAAAGGTAATATATTTTAGTTAGTGACAGCCAGAAAAGCACTCTGCAAAGACAGTTATTACAGCCACAACTTATAAAAATTGGTCTTAACAGTAACATGCATTTATACAAGAAATTCCTCTGAGTGACAATGAGTATCTTACACATAAAGCCTATTGCCCAGCTATTCTTAAAATTTGGAGGAATGCCTGCAACAGAAAGTTTAGGCAGCCGCATATTCTCTAGGATTCAGAGTCAAATTTGAGGTATCAAGTGCTTTCATAGTGCAGCATTTTTTGATGTTAATCCAACCAGAGGATATATTAATGGTTCTCTGGGAAAAAAACCTATGTAAGATATCAAGCTGCAAAAACTGTTTCCCTGAAATACAAATAAAACAAGCATGCCTCCCGAGAATGACAGAACTATTTCTCCTAACTGTCTGCAGCAGGCTAAATATGCTGCCTTCACACTCAAAGCTAATCTCTTCTGGGACAACAAACACATTCGATTCCACACCTCATTCCCTTCCAGTGAGAGAAATCCTAGACCAGGAAGTTCATGATGTTATTTATACAACACCTCATCATTACCCTTGCTCTATCAGACTGTCAAAGTTTCTGTGCGTATATTATATATGTATGTATGTGCATTATTAGAAAACTCCTTTTAAAAAGAGTCAAAACAGAAAGAAACTGGAAATGAAACAACATTACAACTGGCCTGTGTACAAGGCTTTCTAATATATATTCTACATAATTCCTTCTTCAATAAAATGAACAATGCAGAGACAGAATACACACACACAGAATAGTTAAATGACTAGGACTTCACATACAGAGGCAAAAGTACAGCATGAAAAAGATCCTTCTGCCACACCTGGTTAAAAAGTGAACGCCTGTTTAAATGATGAAATAATGTAATATGAGTCAAAGAAAGATGCAATGCCAAGTTTCTGGTGTTACAACATTCTTCTTGATGCTGTTTCATTCTGCCAATGAACGAGGTTCTTCACAACAGCTAAGTACCCCATACTTATCTGAAAAGTAAATAAGTTCTAAAATGCCCAACACACTTACTTTTAACTTGTTTTTTAATACTCTTTGTGTTGTCCAACCAGTGCTGAAAGAAAGAACAGATTGAAAAAATATTTTCTCTCTAGCAGGAAACTTAAAATGTAAGCAATCTTTTCATTGTAAGGCAAACACTAAAACAAGTCCTATTCCAAATTCTTTACAATACTCAGAGAAGTCTGTAGAATAACTGGCCAAATTAATGTTAATGGTCTACTGGAAAAAGTTCAAAACAGACAAATTTACACCAAAATGAGGCAGCAACAAGATTTTTGTCACAACATATTTTAGGGTTGTCATATTTCTAACATAAGGAATAAGAAATGCCAAGCTACTGCACAAGTTACACTACTCTAATGTTTCGGGTATTTTTAAAAGAAACTCCTTACAACGAATTAAGAGGAGAGACCAGTGTTATTTTCCCTGGAAGAGATGGGCTATCTCATGGCTCCATGTCAGTGTGGAGAGCTTTGAACAATTAAAACTATGCACCAGCTGCATGTTCCTACAGATATCTGACCTGGCCACGATGACATAATAATAATAATAATAATAATAATAATAATAATAATAATAATTTTTTCCTGCCTTTCCCTACGGATCAAGGCAGGATTACATCAAAGAATAAAATCAACAATAGAAAGAACAGCATTATCTAAAAATATAATATGCTTCAGTTACATCTCATCTGGATAAGTGTAACACACTCTAAGTGGGGCTACTTTTGTAAAATGTTGGGAAACTTCAGGGGATTCAAGACGCTATGGACAGATGACTGACTGGATATGGACTGCTCACCGGAAATCTTTGTTTGGGCTTTTGGCCATTAACAAGTTGTTAAAGGAGGATCTTTAAATGGAAAATGTTGCCCTTCCCAGCATTGTCTGCAATCTTTTTAAACTATTTTAATTCTTGTGTTTGTTTTAATATGATACCTTCTTTAATTGTTTTTAATCATTGCTCAATGTTATAATGGATTTTCACTATATTTTGTGATGTCTGCTGCCTTGGGTTCTGCACTAAGAGAAAGGCAGGATAATAAATAAATCTAAGGAAAAATGTTTTACAGGTCTAAGGAAATACTAGTGTTGTTTGGCTCAGTCCTCTCTTTTTTTCCTCCCCCTCCAAAAACATAATTCATGGATTTAACTGTTAGAAACTTACCCTTCCAAGTTACTGCAATCTCCAATATTTTTTTTATCTTGTGCTGTTTGTTTTATCCTAGTTTCTCTGTCAGAGGAACATGTATTAACAATTCATGCTGATACTTGTGTCAACTCTTGAAGCAGAGAATGCATTCCACAGTACAGTTTTTTAAAAGCATAACTGTGAGCTTGAGAAAAAAGGGTCTAAAAAGTGGCCTAAAACTTCATTTGCACAAAAACAACAGAAAATGAACACAACCCAAAGAACAATTCTTTTTGCTCTCATTCGAAGATGAAAAATCTCATGGCAGCTGACAGTTTTTTGCAATATCATGTCCTGTTATATTCTTCATTTTCACTGAAGATAAGTAAATGCCAATATATTTTATATTCCTAATGATACATATAGATCAATCTCTATAGAGTAAACATAAACGGAATGACAATTTTCAGTTCATCAAACTGAAGTTGTATCCCACATGACATCATTGTATTATTAAACTTTTGGGGGAAATGGAAATTTTATCTAATCCTGTAGCAGATCATATGAACTCTTCCTAGACTACACCAGCTCAATACAGATTCTAGAATCACATGTACATGCTTTTGCAAATGAAAATTCCCAGGGGCTAGAAAAATAGATGTTGAAGAGAAGATATCTCATGTGTATGTTAGTTTAAATTTTTACGAGTAAGATGCACTCATATGTCATTTCCACCTCAGTCTCATGATCAATATATGATTTTGCTACTGCAGACTATAATTAATCATTATCTAAAACTCAGGGAGCCAGGGGTTCTGTAGTAGAAAAGAGTACAGATTAAAAGGGCGAACATTTTCTCATCTTACCATGTATCATTAAGGATTATTAAGGTGGAAGGGGAAACCAAAGCGGGCGGGGGAGAGAAGAAATTAATAATAATAATAATAATAATAATAATAAATTTTATTTGTATTTCCCGCCTCACCCTACAGATCGAGGAGGGATTCCAACAGTTTCAAACAATACAATCACTCATAAAATCACAGTATGCATCAAAATTACAGCTAAAATTAGTTAAAATTAATTAAGTGTTCTATACAGTAGTACATAGAAAAGTTAGTTACCTAGCACTGGGTGAGTAGAATTGTATATATCTCAATAGTGTCAAGAGGAAGGATTCAGTGGGTGATTCATACAAGGTCCGGCAGGTAGGCCCACCAGAAGAGATCCATCTTAAGTGTCTTCTTAAAGGCCTCCAAGGTGGGGATAAGACGGATCTCTTCCGACAAGTCATTCCACAATTTAGGAGCCATGGCTGAGAATGCGCTACAGGAAGTCAACATTAGTCTTGTGTGACTACAATCCAATAGCTTCTTCCCTGATGTTCTGAGGGTGTGGCGCAGGCTATATAGGGAGAGGCGTTCCCTCAAGTAACCTGGGCCTAAGCCATTTAACAGAATCTATCAAAGATTTTTTTTAACACTCTGCAGCTGATCTTCAGAATAACGGTTTAGTCTGTGCAAGGCTCTAAATCAGGAAGCAAAGTGTTCTACACACAAGAGAGGCAAAGAAACGCTGTTGATTCAGGCCTGTGGGGAATTAGAGCAACTTAATCCAGCCCAATAAAGTTATCTGAACTGTACACCCCTGGACAATAGCATTATAGTTTAGCGTTATCTGAACTATATGTCTCTAAACAATCAGAATGGTTTTAAATTTTATCCAGCGCTTTCAGGATCACACTTATCAGCATGTGTGTCTGGTTATAATAAAAATCAAGTTTAGAGCACTCCTATCACAGGTAGATTGCCTCATAACCAATCAGCAGATCTTAATCAGTTAATCAGGACTGTGTTTCATTTAAAAGTCTAATTTTAACATCTAGCCATTTTGATTCTACTTCAGCCTGGATTTAAACTTTCCTTCTTTCACCTGAAAAACAGAGCCGACATCAACAGAACATCACACTTCCTGACATGGCCTTATATCCAATTTACTCCTGGGTGTGAGCGGATGAAATTACTTAAGTACAGCCATTATAATTTGACACTTACGATCTTGAATTTTGCACCAACACACATTTTCTAGTTTTCTAGAAATCTAGAAACCATAATCTGGGATTGCTGCAAGGTTTTACACAGCATTTGTCTGAAGCCATTATTTTTTGGTAGGAATGCCCTGGTTCACTACTATTCCCTTCCCACCCAGTCTTTCCATTTCTGAATTTATGGGACAAGAGACAGTTCTGCACTTCCTGACACACCTAGACAGTAACACATTTCTGGGCACAAGCCAGCATAGTTTCAGACCTGGATCTACAACTACACTGTAGTCACAGCAAAAAATTCATTACTCATTAACGGAAAAAATATATACTGCTCTGTTACTTCTTTCATAGAATCACAGAATCATGGAAGAGACCACAAGGGCCATCCAGTCCAACCCCCCTGCCATGCAGGAACTCTCCATCAAAGCATCCCTGACAGATGGCCATCCAGCCTCTGCTTAAAGACCTCCAAGGAAGGAGATTCCACCACCCTCCGAGGGAGTTTGTTCCACTGTCGAACAGCCCTTACTGTCAGGAAGTTTGTCCTAATCCCTAAAGAGGTGGAATCTCTTTTCCTGCAATTTGTATCCATTGTTCCATGTCCTAGTCTCTGGAGAAGCAGAAAACAAGCTTGCTCCCTCCTCAATATGACATCCCTTCAAATATTTAAACAGGGCTATCATATCAGCTCTTAACCTTCTCTTCTCCAGGCTAAACATCCCCAGCTCCCTAAGTCGCTCCTCACTTTGATTAACACGAGTCGAGATACTAAATGCAAGGAACATTTTGGTGACTAAAAACATGGCAGGTAATCACAGAACCACTCTACAGTTTTTTCTATTCATGTAATCTTATATGTAATCCTGACAATGCCAGAAGGGTCTCCTCTCCAGGACTCTGATCCCCCCCCCCTTATATATAAAGGGGAAACTGGGAAAGGAATGCAGAGATTTAGCCAAGATGTCACAGTATTTAGATTGAGATTTTTGTCTTTTTTCATCCAACTCTGGAAAACCTTTTAAAAAAAGAATATAAATGAACACAGCTATTGCTCTGGAAATATTCAACCAGGTAAAGTTATACATTCACTTAATGCGACACAGGACTACAAAACCACTGCAATTCTGATTTAGTCATGGAGCTGCCTGCTTACAGGCAGCTTTGTCTTTCAATATACTTGTTTTTTCATTCCCCCGTATGCTAAAATGATGATGATGATGATTATTATTATTAACCTTTATTTATATAGGATTGTAAATTTACACAGTGCTGCACATACAATCTTATATTTAGCTGGTTCCCTGCCCTCAGGCTTACAGTCTAAAAGAGACAACACAAAAGGAGAAGGGAAAGGTGGTGGGGAAGGGGATGAGGTTCAGTACTTCTCTCTCTCTCTGGGGCCTGGATCAAGGCAGATGGACTGGAGGGAGGGCTTGGCTTCTTAATACATAGTTAAAAGGAGGCATCCTGGGGCAGACGGCACAATCCTGGGAACGCTTCCCTAAACAATATAGTCTTTAACTTAATTTTGAATCTGGTTAGAGAAATGATGAGGCACACATGTGGGGGAAGAAGGTTCCAGGAGTGAGTACTGTACTGTTTTGTTGTTGTGTGCCTTCAAGTGTCATTTCTGACTTATAGTGACCTTAAGGTGAACCTATCATGGGTTTTTTTTGGGGGGGGGGTTATTCACAGGAGGTTTGCCACTGCCTTCCTCTGAGGCTGAGAGCATGTGACTTGCCCAAGGTCACCCAGTGGCATTCATGGCTGAGTGGGGAAATGAGCCCTGGTCTCCAAAGTTGCAGTCCAACATTCAAACTTTACTCTGGAGGTGAAAAACTAAACCTACTCAGGATTAATTTTTATAGTCCTATTGTGGCTCAATATGTAATATGTAGCTAACAGCCTTCCATACTGAAACAAATGGTCCCAGGCTACTCTTAAAGTTGGTAAAGTATCTAACCAACTGTTCACACTTCCAAATACAATCTGTAGAATGTCTTCATTAAAGATCTAAACAAAATAAAGTGCTTGCAAAGCATCTGACTCCAAAATATGTACCATGAAGATCACTAAACAACTAACTGTATACAAAACATTAATACAAGGCATGAAAATCAAATATTACATAAACATTGTAAGGAATAATGCATTGCCTGTAATCATGTTGATGCAGTATACTGTAATGGGAATTTTTCTTAGGAAGATATATCAAAACAGGATATACTCTAGAAGTCCTGTTTTACACTTTGTTGTTTGAGTATTGATATTGAACTACCTTTTTTCAGTTGGCCTGCCCCATAGGCAGGCTTGCCTTTTGCAGCTTTGAGCCTTACGCAGAAGGCAAGCCCTAGCAGAAGTAATGGCGCACGTACCCACAGCGCGTGCCCCGTGCTCCAAGCACGCACCCCATTATCTTCAAGGGGGCTTGAACATATGCTCTTTTCCCCATATGTGGGAGGTTCTGGAATGGGTCTCCCACGTATGGGGAGGGCGGACTGTACACTTATTCCTTATCTACACTTTGCATCTTTTTTTGACAGGGCTTCATCTCTCTCACCTCCATCCTTTAATCTCTGTCGAGAACTCAGTTGCATGTATTATCACATCCGCTTGCTGCTTTGACCATGTTTCTCCTCTTTTCTCCTCCCTTCATTGGCTCCCCTTCCCCTTCTGCATCCAGTACAAGCTTTTGTTATTGACTTTCAAAGCCCTCCACTGACTGGCCCCTCCTTATTTATCTGAACTTCTTCCTCCTTACATTCCCACTTGTACCATCTGTTTTGGTAGTCACGGTCTCCTGTCCCAGCCGAGGATTTCCACTACTCCGTCCGGGATTCGTCCCTTCTCACTTGCAGCCCCTCACTCCTGGAACCTTCTTCCCCCACATGTGCGCCTCATCACTTCTCTAACCAGTTTGAAAATTGAGTAAAAGACTATATTGTTTAGGGAAGCATTCCCAGGCATGTGCCCTTCTCTGCCCCAAGATGATGCACCCTAATTATATGTTAAGAAGCCAAGCCCTCCCTCCAGTCCATCCGCCTTGGTCCAGGCCTCAGAAGGAGTGAAGAACTGCTAGATTTGATCCCCTTCCCCACCACCTATCCCTCTCCTTCTGTGTTGTGTCTCTTTAGATTGTAAGCATGAAGGCAGGGAACAGTCTAATTAGATGATTGTACGTACAGTGCTGTGTAACTTTACAGCACTATATAAATAAAGGTTAATAATAATAATAATAATAATAATAATAAAATGTTCTGTGCTTATGGTTATTTGGTCAACCATTAGAAACTATGTTTTTGTGATATACCAATTACTTCTTAAATGCTTACATAATATCTGAGGGTCATAATTTGTAGTTATTCATGTCTTGAATACAGTTGAATACATGTTTTGTGCTGACATGCTTTTAAAGCATTTTGGAATTTTTTTGTTTTAAGTGCTAGCTTTTTCTAGGCTTTTGTGTTATTTGGGTTCTCACTAAAAGAACTATCACGAGCTACAACAACCAATTTAAAAAAATCTGAGCATGTACCCAAAACAGCAAAAATGTCCCATGCTTCGGAACTAGTTAATACTTTAAAAAGCAAGCAAGCATAAAAAGAAGTTACTGTAATTATGTGATCAGTCAGGCTGATCTTGCTTTGGAAGGAAATGGATAGACAAAGTAATAAATCATCTATAGGAAATTATGCCCTAGCCTTCTCTGGACAGCTATCAATCACCACTCTATCCATTCAAGCAGAACTTCCTTTCCTCATTAAAAAACCAACAGCTTTGAGAACTGCAGATGCTATGAAGCTGTTCTTAGGGAGAGGAAAGACACTTGCAGATTGCAGGGTAGAGTATATATTTACTTCATCTCCAATCTGTTTTCCCTCACCTCCTCCACATTCCAAAGGAAGGCAGTTAAGAAACCAGAGACAGGCACCAGTATCACTTAGTTCAACTCAGTTCCTAACACCATCACCATCTTCAGAGGTTCACTTGAATGGCACTCAGAAAAGGGGGAGGTTAACAGCACAAAGCCTGGAAAATACTAAGATCTAACCTCATCTGGCAGTTACACACACACACACCTTACTCCAAAATACTGCACAATAATGAATAAAATATACTTCTCATACAGAAATTGTTGGGATCACACTACTGAGATTTGCTACATTTAACTCATCAGGATCAGGCAGAAATATTAATGCAGCTAACCACTACACAAAGTGAGAGTACATTATAGTAAGAGGTCAAAAGAACATGAAGGAGAGAGCATATAACACCTGTGCTAAAAGCTCTCCACTGGCTGCTGATCAGTTTCCAGGCTCAGTACAAGGTGTTGGTTTTAACCTTTAAAGCCCTACATGGCTCAGGTCCAACTTATCTTAGGGACTGCCTCTCCCCGCATGACCCCCCCCCCACATGCTCTGGTCTTCTGGGAGGAACCTGCTACAGCCCATGAAGACCAGGCTGTAACAGACCTCCCAGAGGGCCTTTTCAGCCTCTGCTCCCAGGCTATGGAATGGCCTGCCGGATGAGATCCGTCTCATTACAACATTAAGATTGTTTCAAAACAGCTTTAAAGACATATCTCTTCCGGCAGGCCTTCCCAGAAACCGTATAATCTTCCCGGCTCATAGAACTTCCCATGTGTCACTTCATGCTGCTAAGAACTGTGGGTTGTAATATGTTTGTGTTATTTTATTTTATATTAACTAGTTTTAATCTTTGTTAGTTTAGTTCTATTTTAAAGGGTGGGAGGATGGGAATGGGGTTGTTGAACTATTTTAACTGTAACTGTTTTTTAACCTTGTTGTACCCCACGCCAATTGTTCAGAGAGAGGGGCAGGTAAGAAATAATAATAATAATAAGTAAGCTTCAACTGAAGGTCAACATTTGAGAGAGAATCCCAAGATTTTGACTCTCTTGTCACTGCGCTGCTAATGAACTCTCACAAGACTGTAAACCTGTAATTTTTAAATTTGAACATGTAATAATTTTAACTTTTTGAAATTGTTTAATTGTTTTTTAAACTTTGTATTTTTAATGCTTTGCATTGTTTTAACTTGGACTGTTTTAAATTTTGTTAGCCACCCTGACTCCTTGTACCAGGAAGAAGGTGGGATATAAATAAATAAATAAATAAATAACCACAATCTAAACATGCAAGTATAACCAAAGTACAGTATTGCAAATTTTAAATCAGTACTATATGCTTGAGGGAGAAGGAGCTTCAATGGCTTCTGTATTTGCACAGCTTGATAAGCTGAGAGTAATTTTATTGTGTACTATTTGGTTTGACAAAGCACACCATTAATGAACCACAAATTCTGGATGTTGATGCATCTTTGGCCATGCAAGTCCCATTCAGGGGATCATTACACAGATATATATATATATATATATATATAGATATATATATATATAGGGGTATGGCATCTTTCCCTTCCATGGTCAATTATTATTATTAGTCAGAGGTGGAAACATTTTTAAAAAAAGAAAAGTAAAGTAGTGCTATCGTAGAAGTGTTCATTTCTAGTATCAGCATTGAAATGACTATAAACATTGCTAAGTGCAAAGTAAACAGGATCTAAATACCCTAAAGGCACCAGATGCCATTTGATCTTTGAAGCTAAGCAGGGTCAGCTATAGTTAGTAACTGGATGGGAGACTTGCCATGGAATAGCAGGCACTGTGAGCTATATTTCAGAGGAAGGACCTGGCAAAGCCACCTCTGGGTAATCCCTTCCTAAGAAAACCCTCTGAAATTGATGGGGTCACCCAAAAAGCCAAAAGGTTAGAACTAGTTTAACTCTCTATTGTGATACAGTGTTTAGACTATTACTGCCATTGTGATAAGTTTATCTGCAGACTGGTAGAGGAGGGGCACATTGATTCATTGCTCAACCCATACTTTGGGTACTAGACAGAGGAAGAAAAGCCCCCACTTCTGAAATGAGGATGGAAATACAGTGGTCTGGTAGAAGAGCAATACAATAGCCACTGTCAGTCGGCTTATTTGGTAGAATTATTTTTAAAAAATAAAATGACCTTCTGTTTCCATGTCAGCAAAGACAAGACAAACTCACTCTTTTCTGTGACCAGCATGGAAAATTTTACTTTTTAAACTGCAGGCTCAGAAGAACTGTGGACTATTTATGAAGTTATTACCCACCAAAATGCTTCGGTACCCAAACCAATTAGAACACCAATTGGTCATTCATGCACCTCCCTCCTTTCAACAATGGTTTTGCAAATAAAATGTTGATAGGAATTCAGCATTTTATGGCTGAAGTTGCATTGGGCACTGCCTAAAAAGAATTATATATTGTTTACTTCAACCCCCCAAAACTTCTGTGCCTTTTGATTTTCCCCTTTTCACTTCATTTGCTTGCAAGAATCCAAAAAGGAGTCAAGCCTGTCATCTGAGACCTTCATTATTTTGTGTTTACCCATGAGGAGGCCCAGTTTCCCCAGCTGCTCTACATGCAATAAATGTTTTTACAAAGGCAAGATCTGAAAACCTCCACTGTACCGCATTAAAGCAGAAAAAGCCTTCTGTGGTTTTAGTGTAGCCTTTTTTCAAGGGGGAGGGTAAACTTTATATTTTAAAAAGCATTCCTAAATGTGCCAGATCCTGTCTGATCTTGGAGGCTAAGCAGAGTCAGTCCTGATTAATACTTGGATGAGAGACCACCAAGAAATACTAGGTGTTATAAACTATATTTCAGAGGAAAGAACTGGCAAAACCACTCATGAATATTCCTTGCCTAAGAAAACCCAAAGAAATCCATGGGGCTGCCATAAATCAGCAGGCAATGTGAAGGCAAATACATACATATTGTAAAAAGCTATGGAGACTTCATAGAAACCAGTGTATAAACATTACAAAGAAACAAGTATTAAAAACCTTAATGTTCCTGTTTCAGTATGTGTATGATTCAATTTGATTTATTCTAATCCAAAAATAGTTTCACTTTTTTGAGAAAGAAAAAGAAAATAATCTGAAAGACAATGCTCTCCAGATGCTATGGACTCCTATAGTAGACCCTCCATAGCCATTGATTCTTTATCCATAGATTCAACCATCCATGACTTGAAAATATTTTTAAAATTTATACATTCCAAAAACCAAACCTTGATTTTGCTATTTTATATATGGTACACCATTTACTATGCCATTCTATTTAACAGGATTTAACAGGATTTAAGTATCCATGGATTATGGTATCCACAAGGGACCTGGAACCAAGCCTAAGAGGATACTAGGGGCCCAATGTATAAATTGTGGCCTGAAACTTCTGGGGAGGAATTATATTGCTCAACTGTAAGATTAGTATTTAAAATGAAATTATAAAATTATAAAAATAAAAGTTACAAAGCCTATCAAAATGATATATTTGGAATGTGTTTAAAAGAACCAGTATGTGTGTGCAAACTGGCTAGTAATTTTTTTTATAGTCTAGTAAATACAACTTGACAGGCAACTCCAAGGCACATGCACAATGTTATGGAGTCATTTGCAAGACCGTCATAAATCATTCATCAACTGAAAAAGGTTCTGTGTGTGCAATCTGCCTTTTCTCTGGAGAGTTTTTTTTTCTTTTAAAAAGTGCTGTATAGCGTTGACTATGGATGCTAAAAAGGCAAATAAGATTAACAAAATTCATTGTGTAAATAAACAGGAAACTAGCAAGATGAAAGAATATTCAATAACACAACAGTCCATAAAAACAGCAGAAAGAAATCCAAACAGTAATTAGCAGTCAGTTTAAAATCAGACAGAATCCAGCCATCCCAAAGTCTTTCTAAAAAGGCCTTCACTATGCAGAGAAAGGTTACTGGTAGCAGAGAAACTGCAAGACATGTTGCCTGCAGGAGGCACTTCTAAAGATTAGATTCAATATCAAGATGTTCTTAAAAGGTGGACCATTCAGACAGTAGGAAACTGAAAAGCAGCACCTCTGATGGCTTTAGCAAACAAACAACTTCAAATGCAAGAGGATACAGGCAGTTCTTCAGATACCATGATCTCAAACCATATAGCACTTTAAAGCTAACCATCAGCTCTTGGAATTGGACTTGAAACAAATCAGAAGCTAGTGCAGATGTTTCAAGAGAGGAGTAACGTGTTCCAAATAGTCTGTGTCATCCAGATACCTACAGCTGACAAGTCATCACATGTTTAAAGAATGGTCAGACTGTTCAGTACAACCGGACTAAAAGCAAAGATCTAACAACTACTGTACTGCCTCATTTAAACTTGCTAGGTTAGCTTTCCACAAGGAGGTATTAAACACTGCTGCCACCCATTCAGCCAGGCCAATCTTGGCAAGTATGAAAAGAATCAAGAACACAGGTTGAACTTCTCTGGGGACTTTGGCCCTGTACAGATGGGCAGGAAGGAGTGGCGCTCCTTTCTGCCCTGGATCAGTGGCAAATACATGCGACAGCTCCGCTCTGCAGAGCACAAAAAGGAAACGGTTTTTCCAGCTCCTTTTTGCACCTATGAAAGGGCGCCATAGTTACTGCTGGGCGGCTTGATCACGCCCTTTTGGCACAGTGCTGTCTGAATGCGCATGCGCAAAGATGGCTCCCAGGCTTCACAGGGAGGGCTGTGAGCATGGGGACGCTCAGCCCTCACCCCACCTGCAGGACAGCACTTTTTGTCTGTCTGTATCGGGCCTTTGTGCCCATTTTCAGCTAGCAGATTGAAAAATATTCTACAATATTCTACAAAAATATTCTACAAAACTGGACAAGCAGAAAGTGAAGGTACCAGTACATCTATCATATCTAGTGCCACAATAAATTACAAATTCCAGGCTTCTCTAGCATTGAGCCAGGGCACGTAAAGCGGTCTCAGACTGGATTATTTCTGCAATGTGTTTGTTCTACTAACAGTTCAGAAGTGGTTGTGTCAACTGCATGGGTCATTTCCTCATTCCAGAGATCACCAGAAGTGACAAGAGATTTCCCAAGTGCCACAGGAGGGAAAACAATTCAAATTTATCAGTATCCTGAGGCAGACCATCCTATCAGGCCCACTGCAACTGTAAGTCACACACAAAAGAAAACATAAGGGTTTCTTTAAATATATATATATATATATATACTGCTGTAAGAGCTGTTGTGCATAAAAGAGCAGCAGTCAAAAGGATTAAGTTATGAATCTTAATAAAGGCTCTGAAGACAAATTCATAAATAGTAGAATAGCTGCATGCACTTAATGCAGTAAAAGTGATTTTTCAATGATGTAGAAATTTCAGGTACAGTGAAACCATTTTAATATTTGAGACATCAGAACAAAGCTGTTTTAAGAGTATTCTGAACACAATTGAGTAAGGCTACCAATTGAACTACATACACCCTTTTTTACAAGGAACTGGAAAATGGCAAAAATGTTTTTAGACTGAACTACTGGGATGAAAATTAGATAAGTACATTCATATTGGCCTTCTGTCTGAAGTCCCCCATACCGGATTTACCATTTTAGGGGAGACCAGGGGACACAGAAGAAAAAACCATTCAACTGCAATGGAATGAGCCAGAATTGATTATACAGTAAAATTCTGAATACACCTGTCCCTCCACATTTGCAGCTTTGACTTTTGCGGATCTGATTATTTGCGGGTTTGATTAATATGTTCTCTCTAGGAATAGGTACTCAGGCACAACTCTATGATCAGCTTTAACCAAAAGCACACTGAAGAACACTCCATTAGGCATTTGTAGCTCCTCCAGCGCAATTCTATGGTCACTGTCTGGCAGATGTTGATGACAGAGTTGCACTGGAGGACCTCCTAGAGATTCCTAGAGAGATGTTCTCTCAGTAAAAACACAGTGGTTTTTATTACTGACCCTAACCCCAGAGAATGTGGAGGGACGAGCGTAGTTTCCAAGTATTTTCTAAAAGTTATTTTATTATTTGATAATGAATAAATCTTCCATTTGGTCTAGTGTGATTTAATCCACCTTTTCTACTGTAAGAAGGGGAAAATGTTAACTCACTGCCACTTGTGCTGAATCCATGAAGCGTAGTCCAAAGTAGTCACTTTCAATGAGGTCCAGATGGTACATGATCTGCTCAAACAGATGCTGTCCTTTGGCTTTTTTCTGAAAGTACCAAGAGGAATGTGTGTGAGGAAGAAGATTAGTTGCTGATTAGCTTTATTTTTCAGGCCAATTCTACACGCATTCTGTTGAGAAATTTTAACCACTGAGAAATACCCACCCCCACCCCAAGAGCCCTGTTTTCCAGACCCTAATTTTGTCTACTGAGCTTAAAAGCTGTACGGGGGCAAAGTAATAATTAGCAGTTTTAATACTTTAAAAAGTAATGATTGGCTTAAGCTTGATGGCCTTTAGATCTGTAACATGCCACACGCTATGCAACCTTACTCCAAAATCTTCAACTTCCTTCAGTAAGGTCAGCAGAATATTTGCTAATAAAAGGATAAACAGCATTAATGGAAAAAGCTGCAAAGTGTTAAGACTCCCAAGCATTTAAAAAACTGTTTTTAGTGATGTTAAGTCATAGCACCCCTTCCACTTTTACACTGTTGGTTTTATATGATGTATATTTTCTTGGTCTTATTATGTGTCCTCTCTAGTCATTATTTATGGTATTTATTATTTGTAATGCTTGTACAGTACTCCACCCAGAATGCTTTTGCTACTTGGATGTTTAAAAATACAGTAAGTGAATAAAATAAGACCAGGCAATGGTAAGAAGCCACTTATATCAAAATTTAACTATCTCAGCTTCTCAAACTGACAGGAGACCTTGTAGCCTTATATAATCAACAGCAATACTGTATACCGGTAATCAATGGCAGACTCCATGCCTCTCAGTTCGACAACAAAACAAAAGGTTTTGCACATTCTGAGAACTCTTCAGGAAAGTAGAAACATATTCATTTGTAAATTAAAATCAATCCCCACCCCACCATACCCACCCTGAGAAGGACTTGGTATTCATCTTGACCTCTACGAGGCACAGAATAAAGACAAGGAACAGCCACACACAAAGAGAAAACCAGGTTGGAATAGGATTGGTCTGACTGAGGCTGTAACACTTAAAATAGTATCCTGGGTGGAGGGATTAGGGTGAAGTTTGCATCCCTCAAGACTAATTCTACAAACACTTCAGAGACAGTTGTGCCTCCAGTCTTCTTGCACCCTTAAGATCAGTCTATTTATTTCTGTACAAGCTTTCACAGATGGCAACCCACTGGAACTTATACAGAAAGCTTATACATAAATGTGACTCTTAAAAGGTGTCACAAGATTCTTCTCTCTTTTTGTCTACAAAGACTGAAGTTCATGATAACAAAAACATTTAATGGCCCTGGCCCTTCTGAACTAAAAGAATCTGCAGGAGTGGAACTTATTGTGGAAATCCTAATTAATCACACCCAGAATTCTTTCAACTTGGAAAAAAAAGGATAGTCCCTGATAACCTAAAGTATCTGTAATAAGCGATTAAAACAGAGTTGGTGGATATGCATAGTGAAGTATTTTTCAACTCCAATCCTCACAGAACAAAGAGAAATACAAATATTTCTCTGCCTGCTTTGTGATATGTGAGCTTCCTTTTTCACCTGGCACCAGATCTCAGCAGTTATCACCACTGATAGACTGTGGAGGGTAAGCAAGGCCCCAAGTGCCATTAATATCAGTGACTGAAACCAAAGCTACTGAGATGTTCAGATTTTTTTGGTCATTAAAAGGTGTTTTCCAGAAATCACTATAACAACATGCATCCTGAAATGCAGAAAGTGCCTTGTGAACTTTATTTTTAAAATATAGCCTATGAGCATCACAGAATCTTAGATTTCATTTAACCATCACAGGGAATGTGCATGACCATGAGCAGAGCTGTTAAGCAGAACCATCAATACCTCAAAATTGCCTAGTAAACTAATACAAACTCCTAGTAACTTCATACACACAAAAATATGAATTGAAGAGAAAATTTAAGTGTTTATCTAAAACTACAGTTGGTCCTCCCTATCCACGGATTTTTCATCCACAGATTTGAGCATAAACGGCTTGAAAATATTCCCAAAAAGTATCAATTCGAACTAGCAAACCTTGATTTTCCATTTTACATATAGGACACCATTTTGTTGTGCCATCATATTTAATGGGACTTGAGCATACACAGATTTTGTTATTCATGGAGGGTCCTGAAACCAAACCCCAGCAGATAACAACGGCCCACTGTATTAATGTTTCTACACTTCTACCATGGTCAAAGTCTCTTGACTCTGTATTGTACTTGACAATTCACATAGTAATTCACAGTTCACAAACTGCTCCTTTTAGGAAGACCAGCAATCCTGGCTGTAGCGTACATTTTTCAGGATATTTGCCAAATTATTTATACTGATGAAATTAAGCCATTTATATTCATATCCCCTTCTTGTGAATATCTTGCCACTTGCTTGAGCTTTTTAGCAAAAGTCAAGGCATAGAAAAGCATACTGGCTGAAATGACTTGGTTTCATAATACAGTCTAGAAAGTGAGGTCTGAGATACTGAATTGAAACTGAAGTTGCCCCAAATAATTTAAAGTTTTTTCAAAGCTTTACAACACAAGAACCTAGGATGACATTCTCACACATATAACCACTGAGAGGTTTGGCCATCCATAGTTTAACAACAGTTAAAGCTCACCACTATAGTGAGCTCCCTTCAAGAGGCCAAATTCTAATCAAGACCATTCATGCCTGTGCAATGACCTATGGAAGAAGCCGAATGGATCAGTGATTAATCCTGCCTGAAATTTGATCGCTACCTAGGCAATTTCCCTTTTAGTCTCAAAACAAGAACAAAAATCTACTGTAGTTTGTGTGCATGCATAGGCCTTCAAGTCACTTGTCTGTTTATGGTGACCCCATGAATTTCATAGAGTTTTCTTAGTCAAGGAATAATCAGAGGTGCTTTTGCCAGGTCCTTCCTATGAAATACAGTGGGCATGCTGCATTCACTGGGGTGAGGGATGCAGGACCCCTGTGAAACAGGAAAAACTGCAAATAAAAAACCCACTATTTTTTTTACCTGAAGGAATACCTTTCTAGGATTCTCTAAGTCCTCCAGTGAAACTCTATGGTCAACATCCACTGGAAAATGATTATAGAACTGTGTTGGAGGACCTACAAATGCCTAGTGTTCCCTCTAGGGATGTCTAGGTCGTCCAACACAACATCTGGTAAAAATTGGCCATAGAGTTCTGCTGGAGGACCTAGAGATTCCTAGAGATAATATATTAATCAAATCTGCAAACAGTCAAAGCCGCAGATGTGCAGGGTCAACTACAACACCTAATATTCCTTGGTGGTTTCCCATTCAATTACTAATTAAGGCTGATCCTGCCTAGCTTCCAAGATCAGAGGAGACCTGGTACTTTTACGGTACTTATAGGCCCAATGGCTAGAAATCATTCAAAAATCGCCCTCTAAAGAGAGACCTTTGAGGGCTATCATTGTGAAAAACCCTTTATACTGAAAAACATCAAATTTGTAATACAGAGAGTACTCACTTTAAAGAAGTGGCAACCAATGAATACTAAAGTCCCAAATGGGCCCACACACAGAGAGGACATCATTCTTGGAAAAGTGCCTTGCTAGGGCACAGAAAAATGTGAACTAATGTTACCGTACCATGGGAAATAATGAATGCCCCCAAGCATTCATTCTCAATGCAGTTACCAGCACTTTTCACCATGGGACCCCACAATTCTCTCCCTGCTTTTTCCCATGCCCAACATCCCAGAGGAGGTAACAAAGCAAAAAGGAACATGAACTACTGCAATATGAAGTATTTTTGAGGCCAGAGACTAATATGATTGGAATTCAGCTATTAAGAACAGGGCTTTATTTTTACCTCAAAAGCCAGAGAAAGTGGGGAGTAACCACAAACTGGTTTTGCAGTACAGGCTCTTCTTTGTTTTCCAGAGTTAACTATCTAGTCTAAAGATGGGAGGTATGTAGCCATTCTTAAGTAAAATGAAATGCATATGATGGGGTATTCTAAGAAATGCATAAAAGTGTTAAGAGTAAAGCCAGCCTGTGATGATTGTTCATTGTGTTACGGCAGTAACGAGGTGGAAGCCCTGGGCAATTTTTTCCTGAATATTAGTGGACACTTTTAAACTTCTTAATTTAGAACAATGTGTCATCATTAATACAATGGATCCTTGGTATCCACTGGGATTTGGTTCCAGGATTCCCTGTAGATACCAAAATCTGTGGATGCTCAAGAGTCATTATATACAATGGCATAGTAAAATGGTGCCATTTGCATTAAAATGGCAAAAATCAAGATTTGCCTTTGGAAATTTTAAAAAACATTTTCAAGCTGTGGGTGGTAGAATTCATGGACGCAAAATCAATGGAGGGCTGACTGTAAAAATGAGTATAAGTAACTTTGCCCACCTCCCTGATTATGGAACATCACCAATGGTCTGAATAGCAATGATATTAAAATTAAAGAGGAAGGATTCAAACACATTGACAATCAGTATGCAAAGGGATTGTGCAGCACTTTTGAGACATATCTGAGGAAGCAGACTCAAGTCTACAGAAACTCATGGGTACTACCAGCTTCTTTCTTTTAGTCTCAAAGGTGCTAGACAATCCCTTTGTATAAAGAGGATGGAGTAAGGGAACATACTTGAGCAGCAGTGATGGTAAATAGTTAAGCACTTGAGCTCAGATTTGCAACCCAAAAAACTGCTACAAAATGGAATTAAACTATGGTATGTAGCCCAGAGTCCTGTTTCACTAGAGGTTATTCTAGAACAGACAAGTGCAGAATAAAACTGCGTTTTAAATGCTTTCTGGGAAAATGTCCAGATTGGAAAGATTTATGGTCCCACTCCTTTGTTTTGGATCCACCCCATGGCTTTAGCCCTACCTTCTGCAGAAATGCTGCCCCGAGAATTTTCCCAAACTGGAATTCAATTTATGGGCCAAAAGAAGTTGCCTTGTTCTAAGGAAGGAATCTGCTCCTTTGTGATACTTCATAATTGTAATAACTGTGATGACAATATAATTCAAAAGAAAAACATATAAAGAGGTTTTTGACAGCAAAATCACGTACTGAGCTACAAACTGACTAGAGACATTTAAACCATCTCTCCTGAGAATTCATAAGGCTTCTGGGGAAAAACAGAATGATATTCAAGACAAACCAAGCTTCTTCACACTAGAAAAAGAAATGACTTTCAATGCTTCACTCAGTGAGTTGTTACAAGCTGTACACTCTTTCTTCAAAACATTACTATTAAACCTTATTGTAATAGGATACATTACACTCAGCTACAGTAATTTTATTTGAATCTGCTGATATGATGAGCATTTAAACATTTACTTAATGTGCAATTTCTGCTTTCACACCTCAAAAACCAGAACACTGCATTCTCTGAACTTTAATTTCTGCCTTCAAATCCTACTTTGAATTCCTGCCCTGTAATTTTGAATTCCAGCCCTGCAGAAAATAGATTAACCACAACCTTGCATTACTATATATTATCTGAATATAAATTCATTTTCAAGGTTCCAAAATTAATGTTCAGATTATACTACCGTAAAAATTTACATGTGATCACAGGACAATAAAAAATGAATCCATTACCCAAGAGATCTTAAGTGCTGTTACTTGGCAAGTCAATAAAAAACAATTTAAACCCATCTAAAACACTAATAAACTCACTATGGTGAGAATAGAAATTTCACTGATTCAACTGATGTATTCTAGTTCACACTAATAACTGGGTTTACACTGGAATAACTTTTTCACATATTAACACATGTTCCTAATTTTTCCACAGCTTATTACTTTGACATTCACAGATATTGTGGGAAATACAGAAGAACATACTTTCTCAAATATAACTCAACAAAGTTGAAAAAGGCACTGCAGTTTATCATACCGGTAAGTCCACGCTGACATCTGTCCCATCCAGTAAGGAGACTCTGCATGTGATTATAGACTTCTCATCTCCAGCTGCAGGGATATGAGTGGCAGCTCTCTGAGCCTCTCTTAGTCTTTCCTTCTCAGCATGCTTGCGCATAGATCTGCGCCCAAGGGTTCGTCGAAAGAAACTCAGCATCTTTACTAGGAGAGCAAAGAGAAAGAAGTGGTAAATATTTGAAGAGGAAAAATACCAATGACCTCCAAATGAATTAGTTCAAAATCAAGCCAGACAGAAACTTTATGGGATGTCAGTGTTTAACAGCCTGTGCTACAGAAAGACACCTTCAAAGTAAATATTCATAACACCCCCATAATTATTATATCCTTTACCAAAAGCCGTATGGTCTACAGAAATACTGTGTCCAACTATCATTTGGAAATTAGACATCTCAAGAACTTTTGGCAGATGGATGTCCAGATCTTTCTGAAAGGAAACTTCAGTATCCAGAAGCTGGTGGTGGGATAGGGGAGGAAGTAGGGATTTATAGCAAGTGTGGGCAAAACTTCACAGCATCTGACATGTCTTCATGGCACTATACTACATCAAGCTCTCAGCAATACTATAATTCAAGAAGGCGTCACTGAACTTTAAATATAAGGCTCCAGAATGCAACTATCATAGAAGTAAAGGAACTCTGCCATACAGAATGAAAACGTATCTTATGGGTATCATGCTGCACAGTTACTGAAGTGATTCAAGCAAGAATGTGGGATTCAACATTTGTTCATAAATATTTTGTGATCTACATATTACAAGACATAAATAGGCTCGCAGCTTCAAAATTAGCCTCCACGAGTCCACATCTTGCATGACCGATGATACACAGATAAACCCAAATAACCTGGATCTCTAACAGAGGTTTCATCCTCTACTCTGAGCGAAAAAGGATAAACTGGTACATACGCCTTCCACCTTCTGTCTGTCTGGACTTGTCTGCCTGCAAGGCTGGAATTTTTAAAAGGTCAAGTTGGTGCAACTGGAAGATTTAAATTTCAAGCTACACCAGACATATTACTTATGGCATAAGCCTGTAGTATTATCAATATAACCCAATAATATCTACCCCAATGCTGAATATTAGTCTCGGTTAATTCAAAGTTGGTTGTTGTTTAAACAATCAATTTATCAAAAAGTAACCAGTAAGAAATCTTAACTTAGAATATATAAAGCACTGAATCAGGTCAATAATTCAGTAAATCTTAATGCACTGCTACCACTCTGTGAAATCTTAGGAAAAGTTCTTTACCAGTACACCTGTCCCTCCATATTTGCTAGGGTTAGGGTTACAAGACCCCTGTGAATATGGAAAAACCACAAATTACAAAAACATCATGTTTTTAACTAAGAGAACCCCTCTCTAGGAACTTCTAGGTCCTCCGGTGCAACTCTGGGGTCAATGTCTGACAGACACTGGCCATAGCACTGCGCTGGAGGAGCTACAAAGGCCTAGAAGAGTGTCCACTCTAGGAACTTCTAGCAACTCTGTGGTCAACATCTGCCAAACACTGACCATAGAACTGCACAGGAGGAGCTACAAATGCGTATTATTCTCTCTAGGAGTCTCTAGGTCTTTCAGTGCAACTTCTGGTTAAAATTTACCATAGAGTTGCACTGGAGGGCCTAGATATTCCTAGAGAGAACATATTAATCATATGCGTGAATAATCAAATCTGCAAATATCAAAGCTGCAAATATGGAGGAATGAGTGTAATTTCATTCAAGTTAATCTCCTGAAGATATTAGAGACTGAGGCTGGTGTTTATAAATGTAAATTACTTGTTTTACCACTCAGTTATGCCTCCATCCATACAGGAAGGGTTGGGTAGTTTATCTTGACCCATTAGACCAGTGATGGTGAATCTTTTAGGGACTGAGCGCTCAAACTCAAAAGCGTCCCTCCTCTTCCCCCACCCTCTGCGTGCCCTCCAAAAGGGCTTTGTGTGCCACAGAGGGCACACATACCATAAGTTCACCACAACAGCACTAGATCCACTGCTCTATATAGGTAGGGTGCCATATAGCAGCAGAGTCCAACAGTACTGACTAGCAGATACTGAGATGCTTAGCTCTCTTTCATCACCGCATCTGTTCATTGAGTCCTTCCATTCCGCATCCTCTAAATACAAATACTTATAGTGTTTCAGAAAGATGGTTTACAGATATAGGTGAGATTATATATTCAAATGTATGCTGTTTGCAAGGACACAGTCCTCACAGTAGCCAAGTATGCAGGCAGTGTCTGCATTAAATGTGAACATGTATATGACTGAAACATGGAGATACAAAGGGTCATTAAAGACCGGTGCTGAGAAGAGACAAAAAATAGAGCATGTCTGCAACCTACTACTGAATGCAACATTACAAATGAAGTCATAACATATCTTCTCAATTAAAAAAAATAACATTCACAACTGCATATCAACTGACCTTAAGGCTCCTAAGACCCTAATGGTGATCTTCCTTTGAGCCACCATTCACTGAACTACAATGCCAATTAATTCTGGGTTTAGGCAACCAACAAATTAGATTTGTTTTGACCTGTGATGCCTGCAAATATGTGAACTGGCAAACATACAATATGTTATTGTTTCTGAATAAAACTCTAACTATTTGAAACAGACAACAGCTTACACTGCAATTATCTGAATTATTCAAGCTTAAAATTTCCTTTCCACACAAGATGTTTCATGCTTTCCAAGCAAAAGAAGATATTCTCACAATAGTGATATTTTTTGTATGTACTACCACTGGGAGAATCCTCGTGTTACTCACTGTACATATAACAAACCCAAATATCCAACTGTTGCTTGCATTGAATCATAGAATCATAGAGTTAGAAGAGACCACAAGGGCCATCCAGTCCAACCCCCTGCCATGCAGGAACTCCCAGTCAAAGCATTCCTGACAGATGGCCATCCAGCCTCTGCTTAAAGACCTCCAAGGAAGGAGACTCCACTACACTCCGAGGGAGTGTGTTCCACTGTCGAACAGCCCTTACTGTCAGGAAGTTCCTCCTAATGTTGAGGTGGAATCTCTTTTCCTGCAGCTTGCACCTATTGTTCCACGTTCTAGTCTCTGCAGCAGCAGAAAACAAGCTTGCTCCCTCCTCAATATGACATCCCTTCAAATATTTGAACAGGGCTATCATATCACCTCTTAACCTTCTCTTCTCCAGGCTAAACATCCCCAGCTCTCTAAGTCGTTCCTCATAGGGCATGGTTTCCAGACCCTTCACCATTTTAGTTGCCCTCCTTTGGACCTGCTCCAGTTTCTCCACATCCTTTTTGAATTGTGGTGCCCAGAACTGGACACAGTATTCCAGGTGGGGCCTGACCAAAGCAGGAATACTGTGTCCAGTTTTCAGCATGACTAGCTGAAAAGCAGAGACAAACTTTTCAGATTTGGAAAGAGGCTCAGTATGAAAAATCAGAGTTACTATGCTATAGACTTCAAACATCAACTATAACCAAACTATACAGGTCTAGAGTGTGTTTTTGGTTCAGAAACAAAGCCAGAACCTAGAAAAGAAAGGAACTGATCTGTTACCAGGCTCCAAAAGGTGGTCCCTCAAAAATTCTTTTCAAAAACGCAGTGGGTTTTTGTTTTTGCTTTGGTGACAGTGCCATCAGTCAAGAAAACAACACGGTTGACTCAGAGCCGCTCCTTTTGTCGTGACTAGGAATTGTAAAGAGGTGCTTCAAGCTTAGCTTCCTTGGTTGATCACATAAGGGAAGGTGGAAGGCACTCCAAACCATCATTTACAGTACCATACTCCTATATTGTGAAAACCCCAGCTTTAAATAATCTCTATTAAAAGACATGGCAAAGTAGATTATATACTGTGCACAGGATTTGAGCTTTTTGAAAAAGGAGGGTGAAGCCACAGTAGGAATGCATATATATGGTAGAGGCTGTAAAACAGAGAGAAAGTTACCAAGACTGTGGAAAGGAAAGATATAAATTGCTCATATTCCAGTAAAACAACCCGTAAGAAAAGTGAATCTAAAGCAATTCCTCCCTCTCTGTTCCGTATGAAACCACACTATTTTGGCTTTGATATTCAATTGATATGATGTGTGTGATCAGCTTTTTAACTCACATGTATCAATGGCATACCATTAGATCAGATATCTTCCATAGCAAACTACACGGATCCTCTTCCCCCACCCATCATATACATACAACGAACTGAGTGTATGAAATTTCATTTTAAACTCTGGGGTGTGACAGTACGAATAAAATCTGTGTCGGAAAACAAATTAGGGGGCTATATGTGATGGTGGTATCACCCACCGGTATCAGGAAGAAAACCAGTTTGAGCTCAATCCAAGAAGAATATGGGGTAATACCCAAGCTAATACTGAGTGCATAATTCTCTATCATAATTTACTAATCACATCAAGCCAGTTCATTCACACAACTCTGGCAAGGCACAAGGCTTCCAAGCAGATCCGAAAGCCCTGTGTTTAGGAGCCAGCTCACAAGAAGATTTAAGTAATAATAATAAGTGAATACTCCCCTCAGAAGTTTGGAAGATGATGTAAATTGTGCGTGAGTGCTTTGAAAGTAGGGCGATTCAAAAAGTATGGTGCTAAATTGAATAAGAATAGCTTTACATTTACACCGTTTTTTTTAATCACCTTGTATAGTGGGGAAGAGAGGTGGTAAACAGTAATTAATCCTCCCACTGCTGTAAGGGTGAGAGGATATCCAGCAGAAAGAACAAACTCAATTATCACTTACAAACAAAAAGGCAACTAACACAGGTGAGAATATTGAAAGGAACTAAATGGAGGAGCAATAAATACATATGAGCTACAGGAGCATTAGAGACTCATGCAAAGGTAACCAGGAAACAAAGTACAGGTTGTGCCTCCTTTATCTAAAATGCTTGGGACCAGAGGTTTCAGATTTATTTATTTATTGGATTTTGAAGTATTTGCACATATCTAATGAAAATAACTTGGAAATGGAACCCTAAACATGAATTTCATTTGTTTTGCATACACTTTATAAATGTAAACAGAAGGTAATTTTAAACATAATACAGTATTTTAGAATAATTATGTGCATGAAACAAAGTGCCACTATCTCAGCCTCCCGTGTGGACAACTTTGGGAGTTTCGGAGTTCCAGATAAGGGATACACAGGGATCTTGTTGCACCTCTGAGACTTTGTTAGTCAGTTAGTCTCCAAGGTGCTACAAGATCCCTTTGCATACCAATTTTCCAGACCAACCGACTACGTCTTTGAATTCTTTTGTTGTTACTGTTGTGGGCCTTCAAGTAGTTTCTGACTTATGGCGACCCAAAAGTGACCACACCATGGGGCATTATTGGCAAGATTTGTTCAGGACAGGTTTGCCATTACCCTTGCCCTGAAGCTGTGAGAGTATGACTCACTCAAGCTCACTACAGCTGAACCTGAATTTGAGTCCTGGCTCCAGTCTGTAGCCCAACACTCAACATAATTCGACCACCATGGATATGGGAGACTAAACCTGTGTTTTTAAAACAGCTTTTTAAAGTCTCAGGGGTGCTTTTTGCCCTTACTTAATCCCACCTTTGTCACCATTTGGCCACATTGTCTCTCTCAATACACGCAGAGCAAAGTTTTATGTCTGGTTTTGGCAGGAGGAAGAGAGAGCAACAAGGCAGCTGTGATAACAGAAACAAAGCAGATTACACACAGGGTACATCCAGGGAATTGGCATAGCCCTGTTGGCCATATAGCAAAGTCCAACAACATCCAAAATCCACCAACAGTTATACCTTTATTGGGCTAACCAAAATGCACAACATACATGTTGCAAGCGTTCCAAGCTCCACTTGCTTCTTCATCAGGCAAGGTGTTTAAAAACCATACAGGAGGGGAAAAAAAAAACAATTTGATAAATTTTGATTTAATTATTAAAAATTTCATAAAATACAAACAGGGTAGAAAGAGCCAGCAGAGGTTTGAGTGTTGGACTATGACTCTGGAGACCAGGGTTGGGATCCCCATCTTGGCCTGGGAAACCTAGTGGACAACCTTTGGTATGTCACACTGTCTCAACCTCAAAGGAGGGCAAAGGCAAAACCTCCTCTGAACAAACCTGGCCAAGAAAACCCCGTGATAAGGTTTTCATAGCGTTTCCATAAGTGGGAAATGACTTGAAGGCACCCAACAAAGACAACAAAAGAATTCAAAAGACGTGGTCCTGTTAGTCTGGAAAGCCAGTCTGCACAGGGATCTTGTAGCAGACCTTTGAGACTGACTTTGGTCCAAAACACATTGAAGCTATAATCCAGTTTGAGACTGCTTTAACTTCTCTGGGAATTCTGGGAAATGTAGTTTTGCAAGACATTCAGCCATCTCTGTCAGAAAGCTCTGGTGCTGCAATAAACTACAATTCCCAGGATTCCCTAACACTGGGAATAACACCAGGATTCCCTAACCAGGGCTGTTAAAGCAGTCTCAAAATGGATTATTGCTGCAGTGTTCTGTACCTAAGTCTCAAATGTGGGCTACAAGATCCCTTTGTATCCAGGACCCCCAAATTCTCCAGAATTGTCTTCATGGGACAGCTGAGACAGAGGCACTTTTAAATAAATAAATGAATAAAATTGCCTTTTCTGGTGGCTCAGTGTGCACAAACTTTCTTTCATTCACAAAATTTTAAATACACACACACATATGCTGGCTCCCTCAGGGTTAGCCCTTTTCTGGTGGTGTGCCCTCAAGTTATGGTCATTTTAGTATTTTTTTTATTTAAAATTTTATATATATATATATATATATACACACACATATGCACACACATGCTATGTTTAAAATGACATATATTATATTCAATAAACAAATATATATTAAATACATATGTTATTATTTTAAATAATTATATTATATTTAATTAAATATATTAAATAAATATATTCTTTATTTATTTGTTTAAAACCACTGTGTTTAAAACGACCATAACTTTAAATAATTTTTGTTATGTGTAGTTATGTGCCTTCATGCTCCGTACTTTGAAGTGACCACAACTTGAAATAAATCATATAAATAATAAATTATATAATTTATTTAAAAACACTGTGTTCAATGACCACAACTTGAAATAGTTTTTGCTATGTCTAGTTATGTGCCTTCATACTCCATACTTTGAAGTGACCATAACCTAAAATAAATATACATAAAATAATAAATTATATATATATATATATATATATATATAAAATTTATTTAAAAACAGTATTTAAAATGACCATAACTTGAAATAATTTTTGTTATATGTGGTCATGTGTCTTCATGCTCCATACTTTGGAGTGACTGCAACTTGAAATAAATAATATAAATAATAAATTATATATATATATATATTGGAAAACAGTGTTTAAAAATACCATAACTTTAAATAATTTTGTTATGTCTAATTATGTGCCTTCATACTCCATACTTTAAAGTGACCATAACTTGAAATAAACAATATAATTAATAATAATAATAATAATAATAATAATAAATTAAATATAAACATAAACACTATATATATAACGTAAATACTGTGTTTTAAACGACCATAACGTGAAGGCAGACCACCAGAAAGGGGTCTAGCTAAGTAACCCTGAGGAAGAGGGAGGCAGTGCTGGCTCTGGGACTCCTCTCTGGTGAAGACAGAGCTGGGTTCGAATCCTGGAGCACAATAATAAGCACCCAGTGGGCGATGAATGATGATCTTGGGCGAGTCACACTCTCTCAGCCTCAGGGGGAAAGCAATAGAAAAAAAACACCTATGATGATGATAATAATAATAATAATAATAATATCTTGCCCTGAAACCCCCTTGGTAGGGTGGCCATGAGTCTGGAAAAGACTGGGAGGCACCTAATAATAATAATAATAATAATAACAGCAACACAACCACAAGAAGGCAGAAAGGAGCCCCTAAAACTAGGGACTGGGTCTGGGAAGGGCTGAGGGGGATCATGGCAGAGACTTTCCAGAGAGAGCCTCCACTCAATGGAGCATTGTCTTTCCCTTTCCTTTAAATAAACCCCCCTTTCTTTCTTTCTTTCTTTCTTTCTCCCTCAGAAGAAGAAGAAATAAAACAAACCCAGTCAGGCACTCACCAGCCAGAGTCTTGCCTCCTGTTTCCTTCCCTTCCTGGGAAGCAGCCCCAAGATGAATAAGATTAAGAGAGAAACTGGACTGAGGGAGGAGGGAGGAGGCAAATGGCCGCCCAGGGAAACCAAGGAGGAGGAGGAGGAGGGCTAGGAGGAGCCGCCTTTTTTCCCAATCCCTCCTCCTCCTCCTCCTCCTCCTCCTCTTCTTAAAGGGGGAAGAAGGAAGGAGGACTATTGTGGTTGTTGTTGACTTGTCTGCCTTCTTCTAGTCCTCCTTTCTCAGACCTATGGCGACTCTCTCTTTCTCTCTCTCTCTCCCAAAGGGAAATGACTCCTCATGAGAGGTTGATCATCATAAATGTCTTTAGGGTGGGCCTGGCCCCTGGGTTGGAAGGAAATAGGCCTTCAAGGCACACCACCACAACAACAACAGCAACAACAACTCCATGGTGGACTGGGCATAACGAAGAGCATTATGACTAGGCAAGGGAAAGTATGGAGTATGAAGGGACATGGCAAAAAAAAGTATGGAGTATGAAGGGGCATCACTAGACAAGAAAAAGTATGAAGGGATGTAAAAAAAAAAGTATGGAGTGTGAAGTAACAACTAGGCAACAAAAAGTGTGGAGCATGAAGGGCAAAGCTAGGCATGACAAAAAGTAGGAAGTAGGAAGGAACATAAACTGTAGAGTATGAAGGAACATAACTAGGCAACAAAAAGTATGGAGTAGGAAGGAACATAAAAAGTAAATATGAAAGTAACATAACTAGGCAACAAAAAGTGTGGCGTATGAAGGAACATAACAAAATGTATGGAGTACGAAGGGACGTAACAAAAAGCATGGAGTATGAAAGGACATAACTATACAACCAGGCATAACAAAGCATGGAGTATGAAGGAACAAAGCTAGGCGTAACAAAAAGTATGGAGTATGAAGAGACATAAAAAAGCATGGAGTATGAAGGAACACAACTAGACATAGGAGTTTATCATACAATGGAATTGGGGGGTATAATGCAATGGCAATCCGAACGCAATCATGGGGTTGACCGTTATTGTGTATGAGTGTATCTCATGCAATTTCGGGCAATGGGAAGTCATTCCGAAAGCAATCATGGGGTTTCACGTAATTGCGTATTAAAGTATCTCACACAATTTCAGGCAATGGAAAGTCATTTTCGGGCAATGGGAAGTCATTCTGAACGCATTCCAAACACAATTAGAATTCGCGTAAATTCACTAAACTAGTGAATTTATGTGAATTCGAATTGGCTCCATTTGAAATTGAGAGAAATTCCTCCCGTGTGATAAACCCCATAAAGAAATCTTTGGAGTATGAAGGAGCATAATTAGACATAACAAAAATTATGGAGTAGGAAGGGACCTAACAAGACAAAATTAGGCATAGTAAAAAGTTTGGAGTATGAAGACACATAAGTAAATGTAACAAAAAGTATGGAGTACGAAGGGAACTAGACAAGATCCTGAAGAGTAAAGCTATGTAATTGAGCACTAAAGTTAGGATTGCCCATACTACCGTATTTCCAATTTCTATCTGTGGTTGTGAAAGCTGGACTGTGAAGAAACCAACCAGGGTTTCCTCTGTGTGTGTGTGTGTGTGTGTGCCTTCAGGTTATTTCTGACTTTGACCCTACAAGCAGGAAAACCCTATGATATGTTCACCACCTTAGGGTTGCCGTAAGTCAGAAATGACTTGAAGGAACACAACACACACGTACACACGTTCGGGAAAACCTGGTTGGCCTTGGTGGAAGAAAACACAAAAGGTGCTTCCTCTCCATCTTGGGGGGAAAACATTATTTTCCTTTGTTTTCTTTTTGAAATCTGAAATTGAAGGTCTCAGGTTATTCATCTCTGAGGGAAGAACCTTTCCAAAAACAAATTAGGAGTAGACTCCTGTTGTAGTTGTTTTGTTGTGTGCCTTCATTTCCAACATATGGCAATCATAAAGCAAGCCTATCACAAGGTTTTCTGGGCAAGTTTCTTCAGAGGGGTTTGCAATTAGTTTCCCCTGAGGCTGAGACGGTGTGACTTGCCCATGGTCACACAGTGGGTTTCATGGCTGAGTGGGGAATTGAACCCTGGTCTCCAGAGCCCTTTGTGTGTGTTATTTGCCTTTGAGTCATTTTCTACTTATGGGGACCATAAGGAGACCTATCATGGGGTTTTCTTGGCAAAATTTGTCCAGAGGAGGTTTGCCGTTGCCTTCCCCGAGGCTGAGAGCATGCAGCTTCCTTCCCATGAGGCTTTAAGCTTGACTGGATTCAGTGGGGTTTGCTTCTGACTCAAAACAGAGACAATTTGTCTAAGCAGAAACTCTTTGTAGAATAATCCCAACGAGAAGGAAGTACCATTGGTTGCAACAGTTGTTGTGTGCCTTCACAAGGTTTCTGGGGCTTAGAGAGAATGTGACTTGACCAAGGTCTCCATGGGCAAGCAGGGATTAGATTCCTTGTCTCCAGAGTTGTAGTCCAAGGCTCAAACCCTACTATGCCACACCAGCTCTCGCGATAGGATTTGCTCCTAGTTAACAGGATTGCAGCTGGAGTCTTCTATCAGGGAGGCAAGACTGGAGAAACCAGGATTAAATACTCACTTGCTAATACGATATGTACAAGTTAATGCTCATGCCTTCTATATTAATACAGCTCCTGAAAAGGCAATCAACCAAATTTAGATTACATTCTTCACATTAAAAAGAGACTTTTAACATTCATGCCTAGTGAAGAAGCTTACGAACTTGACAAGCTTGCATAACATATTTTGGTTAGCCAAATTATGATACCACCTTTCGGGAGTTTGCTGTATTTTGCCTCATGGCAAACACAGCTACCCATGGAGGGATGAAGGAAGAGAGTGAGTGAGCAAGGGAGAGATTGATTGATTGATTTTTGGATTTTAAGATACCAAAATCATCTGCATCAGGGTAATCCTGAACTAGAGGAAGCACAGGGACTGGAGCTTACTCTCTTAAGATTTTTACCTCCAGCTAAAATAATTTGAAATGGGCCATCATTGACATGTTTTACCTTCTATATCACCTACATTTTCTCCAGATGTGTCAGTACAAAGGTTTTTCATGGAGACCCACTGCATTCTGTTGACAAAGTGGCTTGTGGCCTTAAAGAGCACAGATACAGGCTAGTATGGAATTGTCTTAGTAGTTACTAACAATGGCGCAAAAGTATTTAGAGACTTGCCTTGTTTTTGGGTCCCAAATGCTTCATGCCCATCATGTGGTGTGAATATTCAGCCTTAATATCTCAGTAATGATGCACCTCTGTGATTCTCCATCATCAAATTTCTTCTCTTAAAATAATTTTTAACATCCATCCCTGATAAAGAAGCTTGTGCAATGTATTCTATGCTGTTTGGTTGGCCTAATAATTTTGCAGTATTTTGCAGCATGGCCAGCACAAGTATCCCTGGGTATATAGTGTAAACAAGGTTATTCTGGTTTAATGCTGAAGCTCACTTTATCTGTGTGGTGTATTTATTTCAAAAGAAGTTGTCTCACTTTTCTAATAAATACAGTCAACTCTCTATATCCACAGATTTTTTTATCCATGGATTCAATCATCCACTGATTAGAAATGGAAACCTTGATTTTGTCATTTTATAGAAGAGACACCCTTTTACTGTGCCATTGGGGTTTGAGCCTCCAGGGACTTTGGTATTAACTGTAATGGGGATTTGTGGAATCAAACCCCAGCAGATACCAAGGGCCCACTGTATTCAAATATACAAAAAGGCTTATAAGCCAAACAAACATGTTGGCTATATAGGCATATTATGTTATAGTCAATAACACAAAAAATCTACCTAACAGGGATACCTGTAGTGGCCAACCAAAATGCACAATATGTATGTTGCAAGCTTTTGAAGTTCCATTGGCTTACAATGACTGGGACTTCAAGTCTAATGGACTGAGGTTTCTCCTTCTCTGAATGTCTTCAAAAAGAGGCTGCACAACTACTTGCTGTGGGTGCTTTATCTAGAGATACTGTACTGAGCAGGGGATTGGACTCAATGACCCATGAGGGCCCAAACCAACTCTTATGATTCTGTGGACAAAGTGGGCACAGAGACACTTTTCTCTCTCATAATACTACAGCATATGTCCCTCTCAGGATGTGGAGGTCTCTCTCTCTCTCTGTATATGTGTGTATATACAGTATATATATATATGTGTGTGTGTGTGTGTGTGTGTGTGTGTGTAATTGTTTTCCCCAAAGTTTTTTTTCTGGAAACATTTGGAAAAAATGTTTTTTAGGATGATGAGTAACATGTTTAAGGTGTTTATATTTGTACTTCCCAAAATTAATTCTTACAACCATCTATGAGGAAAACCTTTATGTATGACGCATGTACAGATATGAGATCATTAGAATTTTTGGTCTTGGTTTCTTTTTCTGAGCTCTTTTTGTGAGAATGAGTATGTTTCCTCTACTTGACCACATGGAAAACAAGTGGAGAAACAAGTGGAGAAATCTGTTTTGTACGAGGGAGGAATGTTGCCTTCTCCAGCTTGCAGAAACATAGAGATTATTTATAGTTCTTCTTCTCTTTACATTCAGGACCCTGTAGCTCCATTTGTAATAAAATGTAATTTAAAAATTTATTTTGTAATTATATTTGGAATAGGCTGCATTTTTAATATACTCAACTTGATAATTTTATGACAAACCAAAGTATATCTTCCCAAAGTAACAAAGTGACTTTCAGTCTATACAGGGTGCTGATACTGCATTTTCAATTGAAACTTCTATTTCTATGGCTTCAAAATTTGCAGAAATATTGCATCTCCCTGTTAAACCTTAAACTGAATGGTGGGACATTTTGAACAGATAAAAGAAAATTATTTGCAAATTTAGGCAGAACAGGGTGTGTGTGTGTGTGTGTGTGTGTGTCTGTGTAAAAGTAAGGATGTAAACACAGATATCAATTCATCCAACATACAGTACTCATTTTAAGTAATAAAAAATGTCCAAACTTTAAATTACTAAAGCACATCTTTATTTTGCAATTAAACAATTAAGATCCACAAGTAAACTATATTTTTTTCAAGTTTGTACCTAGACAACTATTTGTCAATCAAAATTAAATATATCCACAAAATATGTATAACAGCATATATTTCACATAATAGAATGAAGTTGCTCTTAAGACTAAAAACAAGATTTGTTAAATGTTAAGTATTCTTTTATTCCCTCAGGGGAGCTGCTGGTATAGTATGTATAACATTAGTGTACCTTATTAATGGCAAGAACTCTCTTTTACTCCAATGGAGGCAAAACACACAGACCTAAATCCAATTGTTAATCACATGTAGAGCAGGCCTGTTAAACCAATGGATTTACCGAAGTGTTGACTTCAACTTTCCATTGATTCAGTGGGCCTTTAGCCCCAACTCTAGTTGGAATTAATAATTGGATTTAGGCCATAAGGCCCTTTTAAAGCATACAGTAGCTGCAGTGATAAATGTTGAATTATTTTCACATTGTCCAGTGTTGCCCAAATTCAAGTGCATCTTATTTTCAAATGAGCAAATTTCTTGCTGCTTAGTGTTGAGGCTCTTAGCTGAATAACCTTTGTGGGTTTTTTTAAAAAATGTAAACACAAGTTCAGAGACAAATCCATTTATATGCAAACAAACTTGTGATGAATGGTGAATGCTCAATGATACTAGGCTGTAAAGATGACATCTGGAGGTGCTTAAAGCCAACTCATTTAGTGCAACAGCCAGCTGAACTGGACAATGCAAAGTCACAGAAGAAAGGCAAACTCCTTACCATTAGCAACACAAATAAATAAATATGGTCACTCATAGGACTGTGAATATGATTCAGACACAAGATTGGATTTTACACCCTTTGTATTATTTACATTTAAGACTATAGCACCTCTGCCAGAAAACAAAACAAAACAAAATCCCACACAAACACAAACATGTCTTTTTAGAATTTGCTAGAAGAATAGATAACTGATTTTAGTATCCATATGAACAAATACTAAATTTGAAGCCCAGTTCCTAATGTGTGTCGATAACTGCTCAGGGAAGTTTGTCTATACAGCCCCTATCTGTGGTTTTGCTTTCTGCGGTTTCAGTTACCCATGGTCAACCACAGTCTGAAAATATTATATAGTCCCCTCCCTATCTGCAATTTCATTTTCTGTGGTTTCAGTTATTCACAGTCAATTGTGGTCCAAAAATATTATTGGTATAGGGTTTGGTAATACTCATGGTTTCAGGCATCTACTGGGGGCCCTGGAACATATCCCATGTGCATAAGGCAGGACTACTGTATATACTCTTAACAAAAGAACACAAAACAACTTTGTGCCAAACTGTTTCAACCCTTATGACCATATTATAGTCTCAGCTTGTAAGAACTACAGCCTTTTCCCTTTAAATTTTTGTATTCCCTAGTCTTTACTCATAATTTATAACAACTCAAGTACAAAACGCCCCACTAATTTCCAAATTTTTAACCAAATATATTTAAAAAAATAATGTTAAGCAGGAATACACACAATCTGTTGTGTATCTGTTGGGAACCAGTCCAAAGTAATAAGGATTGACCTTCAAAACTGTAGTGCACATGGAAAGTTCACTGCACAGTCCATTGGATCTTAGCCATAGTAAACTGTTAATAGTTGAATATAAGCCACTGTGAAATCAAAAGAAAATTTTAAGCAGCTATTTTGTGGGGGTTATTTTTAGGACCACCACTAATGGTGGTTATAACTATAATGCCAGGGGGGAAAATGCTTTGTGTATCAATGAGTGCACTAGCACTACAGGTTGATACGCAGGTGTTAATATTTACTCTGCAATGTGGCAGGCCTAAAATTTTAGAATTACTGAAATGTGTCCTTAAATGGGAAAAAATCCAGAAAAATCCCAATCAGCTCCATACGACAATCAGTAAAGCATCTCCTCAATCTGATAGTAAATGTCTTTTCTCCAAAAATTCTGTCAGTAGTAAAGCATTTGATAAAGTGCTATTTTGAAATTCAAGAGATTTAGACAAAATGAAATATATTTAAAACTATGTTAAATATCAAGTATTTCCACCAGCAAATGTTGTCAGTCAAGCTCTCCTCACTTCCCAAGCATCAACTTTGTTTCCAAAGAAATCATTTCCAAAACATTAACATAGTGGTCTTCAAATATCCCTGTACAAAAAAACCATATGCCAATTAACATTTGGTTTAAGGCAACATAATTTAATTTTTCCACAGAACATATTTCCTAACTTATTTCAAAAGTTCTATCCATCCAAATTGCAACTGATGAGAACAAACATTTAAAATCTATAGATTTTAATGCTAAACCTGCAAAGCTTCAGCTAGGCAAACCATCCTGCACAAAGATGATGTTTTCATTTACTAAACCATTCAGAAAATTGAGATGCAACCATTTCAGCTTTGGTTTGTATTTCTAGCATGATTGCAATGGCTGGATTAAAGCATTAAAAGTTCTCTTTCACAGTACTTCCAGTATTTTGCTTAACATATTTGTCAGATCAATTTTTTAGACAAATATGCTGCCTTGTTAGAGAGTGGACCTAATCATGATTTAACATTTGTACCCAGTATCTTTCTTGATAGAGGGCAATATCACAAACTGAAAAGGTACCGTTACACACTGACAAAAACAAAAGCTCACTTTGTTTTCATATGGCAAATGGATATTAAAATTAGCAAAAAAACCCAAAACAAACAATCAAAAGAAAACACAAGCCCTACCAAAGGTGCCCCAAAGTAAATCTGCAACAACTAGATTTAAAATTTAAAAAAGGATCTACCTATCACCAATGACAAGCCACCTACAGATATTTAGGTTTTCTTATCACCTCCTCTTCACGTCAGCTCCAAAAACCCACTTCTTAGGATCACAGACCCTCTAGAAAAACATGAGATGAAGGCTAGGTTGTATAACAAGCAAAAGAAAACCAGCAGAAATTGTGAGGCATTACCTTCTGGCAAACACACAAGTCTTCTACTTGCACAGAAATGCCTGTACATCCAAGCTGCAGCTTTTGTGCTTATGGCATCTCTCCTGTCTCATTTCTTTTGGTAGTCAATCCAAACTGACTAAAGGAATTCATTTTCAATTAAGCATGCTCATACGTTTGTTAGTTTCATGCACCAAATGATCCGTTTCTAAGCACACTTGACAAGATGTTGGATTGTAGCCGTGAGACTGGATGCTCACAGTGGTATTGCCAAAAGGGAGCACATTTCATTGGGTTCTCTCATCACAGAGCAGAAGAAAAGATGCTGCAGTAACAACCTGCCTCTCCATTAATTTCTATGTAATTAAAACCCACAGCCTCACTAAAAAATGCAATGTGACCTCTTCCTTACTGTTTTCTTCATGTGTTCTCTCAATTTGCTTGAATACTTTCATTGTCATCTATTTGCATGCACTGGTGGAATACACATGCAGATAACTAAATCCTGGTCATAATTGGTGAAATATAGATTTTTGCATAATGTACAGAAATTTCCTTTGCACAACATGTGCAGCCCTAAGCAATTTGTGAACATTACTGCAAGTAAAATCATTTTAAAAATGGCACACAGTACCAGATGTCTTTATTCCTTTCCCAAGAGTCAAGTTAAAAAGTGAGGAAAGGCACTTATCCAAAACACACATGGATTAATACAGCATACACATCCCACAAGACCTTTAAGGGCTTGGGGAACCATTTTTTGCCAGCTGCTGGCCACATACTGGTAATTCTGCACTCACATCGAGCAGATCACTTTCCAAAAATCTAGAGGGTCTCTGCTCTGCTATATGCAAAATATCATGTATGACCCTTCCACTTGGCCTCTCTGGACAGCTGCAATTAAAGCATTTTTGCTACTTTTCTACCTTCCACAGATGTTGCTGTTCTTATCTGCACATTGGTTGGTGGCAAGGTCTTGACTGTATTGCTTATGCCACAAAAAAACACTCTCCCCATCCTTCTTCACTTGCATTTTGTACCTTCTGTTATAATAAGAGGAGGGTATCATTTATACACTGGTAGCTGTAGGATACTGCTACTGTGTAGTAATTCTAAAATATTTTATGAGAAGAAAGTATTTGTAAAATTCTGAAGAAAGCTACCAATTAAAGTTGCAACAGGAATGACATTTGTGAAAAATTGATGTAACACAATAGTTTGGACTACTGGGTAAAATTGTGGTGAGTTTAGTGCTTCAGTGAAACTGTCTAAAACTTTAGCGTAACATCAATCCTACACTTGGATTACTAAAAATGTATATTTTTGAAATGGAAATATCAATAGTTATATCAAGAAAGATCCAACTTTGTTCTCATGCTAGCAGTAATGTTATATTGACATCACTGCACCACTGGAAATGTATGTGCCGCATCCATTATTTGGAGAGGCTATGCTTTTTGTTCAAGGTGAAAATTATGTAGCCCACCCCACTGCTGTTAGACTGCAACTTCTAGCATTTCTCAACACTGGGTATGTTGGCTAGTGCTACTAAAACTTGCAGTCCAACAACAACTGAAGGCCCAATGTACTGTAATTATCTACCACTGCTCTAAGTGGGATGATTAACTAGCTTTCTCAGAGAATGACTGACTGTGGGTACTTCATACTTAACTTACTTTAAAAGTATATTCCCACCACCCAAAAGCCAGACAACTAAAAAGGCAAAGAAGCAACTTTAACAAGTCTCAAAGAATCCTAGATTTCTGCAGTAGACAAACCTTCAGAAGTACCTTAAATAATCATAGTTTTCAAGATAAAAAAAACATACATTTGTAACATACATTGGCACAAAACTATTACCCCATTGCTCTTATTTACAATGAAAACAACTTGAATTTAAAAAACAAATAAACAAACAGGAAGTGTTACAATTTCTCCCCCCCCCCCCAATCTTTTCTTTAGGAAACAGTAAGAAAATAATTATCCATAAAATCCAACATCCATAACACTTATCACTTTATGTAATTAAGCCTGAAACATACATTCATGTTTTGTACAGAATGAAACACATACAAAAAATATTTTTTTTCTTTTCATTTTAGCTTGATACAGTTCTTCATAACCCAATGCAAAGAAATTAGCAATATTAACTTTTAGGATATATAAAAATATTAGTAAAAGGCTATTTCTACCACAATGGGAAGATGCATTTTATGGAAATTTGACTTTAATGGCATAACAATGCATCGATTTATTATTATTCTGCCTTTACCTTATGTGCATTTGAGGAAAATTTCTGTAGCTTGATGACAAATGGTTGACCCTGCCAAAATACTGTAATTTCTTCCATTATTTCTTAATTGCTACTGACTGGTATGCCTTGGATTAGCTTATATCAAGGAGATGTTGAGATTTTAAGGCAGCTAATGTTTCTTTCTCTATGTTAGATCAACGTGTGAAGAACCAAAAATTACACACCAGCAAAACTTTACACTGTGGGATGAATATTTCTTGTGGATTGCTTTGGCAAACTCTCATAAGAATATCAGCATATGTAAAATACCAAGGACATATAGTGTTACTATGTACCTTTTAGTCTTTCTCTTTCATTTACTTTCTAAAAAGTTAAATGCTGTTTTCATTTAAAAGTTGGCAACAGTAGGACTGTATGTTCTTTTAGTAAAATGGATGCAAACAATTCAGTATCTACTTTAACAGGCTGCAAGTGCTGAAAACAGCCCTGAAAACAACCAACATAATGAGACAAATCAACAGACATGTTAAACAAATCCAAAGCATGAAAACCTGCCAGGTGTTAAATCCTTTTCTAAGTCAACTTATTAAAACAGAAGCATTTATTATCATGTATCTATATTATTCCTTTTCTGACTTTCCAAAAGACAGATTCATAAGAATCAGCACTGCAGGCTTTCCACCCAAGTATTGAACATTCATTGCTTACGCTGGCATCTAAAGATGGTTTAGGTGACAGCACAGCAAGATTCTAAGCAGTCACCAGGATAACACTCATTTATTTTCACAGCTGGCAAAAACAGAAGTGCATTTAGGGATTGCTCCAGTTTGTGAAAGTAGACAAAAGTTACAGACTGGACAATAAGAAACTCATAACAGATAATACCATCTGAATTATTTTTATTAACCCTCCTCCCCCCAAAAGAACTTATATTTAAAAGTAACAACTTCAAATCCAGAAACAGAGTATGGGCTGAAACAGACTGCAGAAATCATCCAGCTTGAAAATGCTTTAACTGTCCTGGCTCAGTGCTAGGGAATTTTGGGAACTGTAGTTAATGTTTTACAAAACTACATTCCCCATAAATCCCTAGCATTAAGCCAGGGCACTTAAAGCGGCTTCAAGATGGATTATTTCTGCAGTCTGTTTTGACCCTATGAAATTTGGTTTTAAATAATTAAAAGAGTCAAGATTCTTTCTTTTAAAAAATGAAGCCTTTACTACTTTCTCTTTCATTTGGTATTGTGGCATAGGGTTGCTACAGCCTTGCACTGCAGAATTTAAATAAAGTGGGAATGTATTTTTTACACCCTGGGTTGGATCCAGACATCACATTCTTCAAATAAAAGGTCTTTTAAAATGCAGAATGCTTTTATCTCGGAGGAATGACTCTGAATGCAGGGAATTCCATCCAACCTAAGTGTATCTGTCTCTTTCTCTCTTGGTATAAAAGACATCTTAAAATATTTTATTCCATGCATATCCTGTTTTTTTTTTAAATAGGGTCATTAATTAATTAAATACAAGCCAGATTAAGCTTTCATAAAGAACTGAATCCTATACTGAATCCAGGACATCCTCACTCGCAAATTGTTTTTTGCTGTCCTAGGAATAAATGTGTGTGTGTGTGATTTAAAAAGACCAAAAAACAAAACAAAAACAAAACTACACATGACCCTTGAATGAGCTGAGACGTTGTATGAATGAGCCACCTCCAACTGTCCAGACAATTTAAAAGTAGAGAAACAAATATCAGTTTCATTACAGAAAAACAACACAGAAAACCCTAATAATCATACAGACAGGATGCATATTGGTTTTGGGGGGTGAGGGGCAAAATGATGGCATTTCACTCCTCCTTCCTCTTTTCTGCCCTCTTAAAAACACAGTCCAGTACGAGTTGAAAAACTGCAAATACTTTGAGGAAGGTTCACTTTGAATTTGTATGTTAAAAATTGGGAGACTTATCAGAAAGTCATGTCCTATTCAATTTACAAAGCTTTTCTTTCCCCTCCTAGTGTAGGGGTGTAAGGAACAAACTCTAGAAATCTATTTTGCCTTTTTGTTTTCTGCTTACATTTTACTACTGGAAAGGAATGTATTAGATTTTCCACTTCATTTCAGAGTAGTAAACAATGATTACATATTTAATAGGCCAAGATGCTTTTGCTACCCACAAGAGCATGTAGGTACTTGTAGAAAAAGAAGGAATGGTATTTCTATGACTCTGCTCTGCTACAGTACCACATTCTAAGCACCAAGGATGATGCTTAAAAATGTGAATCTGTAAAAGTAAAAGTAACCATGATCATATTTCCCCTTTGGGGCCAATACAGGTGCCTTGCCATTAAGACATACACTGTAAGTCTCTAGGCACTTCAGGGGTTAAGACAAAATTCATGTAATTCTCCCATTAGGTGATGTCATCAGATGTTTCCAAATACACAAATGTTATGACATGTTGAGAAACATAGCTACCAATTCAAAATAAATATTCTTCCTACCGCAAGCTAAACCAAGCTGCTGGTTAAATGGGCCTTTATGCAGCAACTGCTGGGTTAGAACAAACTGCAGCTTTCCAAAACTAATCAGGTTAGATTTTTAGAAGAGCATAGGGCAAAATGTGCTGCTTCCATAGGCAGTGTATCTAGTAGTAATAATATTGCTAACATTTCACCAAAATAAAAGACAACAAGAATCTTAACAGCAAATAAATTTAGCACTGGAAGAAATGGCTTTCGGTGTTTTGTTGTTGCTTTAAAAAGAGAGAGATGTTAAATAAAGAGTGAAAGTGTTCCAAGCCTTTCTTTTGCAGCAGTTCAAACCAACGGGACTATATGGCACTACAACAAATTCTGGAAAGCTATCCAGAATGCACAGAGTTTATTCAGTCTGTGTTTATTCGAAGCAAAGCATTGAAGAGAGTCTTCCAAGAGAGGAAAAATCATAGTGTTTTAGAGACCAGTTTTCAGTTTCAACGTAAAGTGCAATAGTGCTGAAGTTTTTCCAAGTCCATTTCAGTTCTTCATTGTTTTCAAACACCATTTCTTGCAAGCAATGTTGTGGCACCAGTAGTGCAGTCTTACATGGATTCTTCTGAAAAGTATCTTTTGCTGTCTATTAATGCAGTGATGTCTTTAAAGGTCTAACAAGTTCTTCTTCATACACTTTCAAAATAGCCTCGCAAACGAATCTGTATTGACTCTGGAAAACAGTGCAGTAATTTATAAGTCTCAGGGGAAAAACCACATATTAACAATGAAGTATCAGAATATCTTGGTAGATGTCAAGAATATTGTGGGGAAAAGACTTTTTAAAATTTTTGAAAATGTTAAATTATAAACTTCTATCCCCAAGTGGATTGTTTATTTCAGAACATAAATCCCACACTTTACCTTCAACTCCAACATATCCCACTTATATTCTACAAGCACAGATTAAACTGTACTCTTTATTGATTACTGGAATAATGATGAACTCTAGTTTCTGTACAGAAATTTCTGCACATTATGGTAAAAATCTGTAAGAAGATGGAAGTTAAGTTACTTTGGTTATCAGATTTTATCTGTCACAGCTTGAGTCTCCATTATTTGGAATTCCAAAATCCAAAATATTCCAAAAACCTTGCTTCATGCAGAAAATTATTAAAAATATTGTATAAAATTACCTTCAGGCTATGTGTATAAGCCGTGTATGAAACATAAATATAAGTGATTTTTGTGTTTAGACTTGAGTCTCATTTCCAAGATTTGGATTGTATTATATATGGATTGTATTATATAGTTTGGATTCCAAATTTCAAAACCCCTCTGGTCCCAAGCATTTCAGATAAGGGAGATTCAAACTGTACTGATGTCTAGAAATTGTTTTCAGTCAAATGAACAGACTAAATATATAAGCAATGCTTAAGGACTGACATATTGCAAACTTTTGCAGCACCCTATTTTCATTGTTAAATTTTTGTCAGACACAATGTTTTAATTCTGTGTGTACCAGCTGTTTTTAAACTCATTATGGCTTTATTAGGGCGAACTTCCTAAACTATTTTTGGCACTATTATGTTCTTTTTCCACTACCGTAACATAATGCTAAAAGGTCACAATACTAGAACTACTTTTGGCTTTAATGTATGCTGCATTATTTAAAAACAGATTTTAATCAGCATATCTTACTGTTTTTAGTGTAGTACAGATTGCTAGGGTAATATCAGTTTCCCAGAGGGCCTTTTCTACTACTGCTCCAAAATTATGGAATGACCTGCTGGAGGAGATCCGTCACATTTCCACTCTGACAACTTTTAAGAAAGCAATCAAGACGGATCTCTTCCGGCAGGCCTTTCCCACCTAGCTTCCCTCCCCAGATATTGAGATGTCTGCCCCCGTATCCGCCTATCCTTCCCCGCTTGCTTCTCTGTCTCTGTGTAATGTTTTAAAAGTTTTTAATGCTTGTAATGTTTTTATACTATTACAGTTTAATTCTATTTTAGTATTGGGAATGGGGGTGGGGGAAGTTTAGGGTTTGATTTTACTGTAACTTTGGTGTATTTTATTGTTGTAACCCGCTCGGGTTCTTCGTGATTGGGCGGCTAGAAATAAATCTATTATTATTATTATTGTTTGAGTACAAAAAGCAAAGAAGTCTCCCATGGAAAGTGTTTCAGATTTTTAAGCATTTCAGATTTTCAAATTAGGGATGCCCAACCTGTATGAGAAAGCAAATGTCTAAATAAAGAGTATATGTGTATTTAACACATACACACAGTAGAATTAGTTTAGGAATCTAATACAAAATTTGTTATTACCACAGGGAAAATGAGAAAGAGAACATTGCCATCTTGTGGACAATATATGTAAAGGAGAAAACAAGTAATTTCGATGTCACACACTATATGGTACACAATATACGATTGAAACAGTACAGCAAGCCACCCTTTCTTTGTGTCTGAAATATCTTTCATAGCTTTAGAATCCTCTTCATTCATATCATCTTACGAACTCTGACTATTTTGACATACTGTTAACTCCTTGCTCTGTAAAGCAGATGTGCACTGTACATACAGAAACTTATTTCCATTCATTAGTTTCACCTATTGCACTCATGAAAGTGGGCTGTGAAGAAGAAGGAAATCTGGAACAGAGAGGATCAGCATTATTAGGCCTGACCATTACTGTTTATCCTCTATGACTGGGGATGGGAAGGAGGGCACAGACACAATGCAGGAGCATCATTCTTTTCTAAATCATTAAATATGGGTGCTGCCAATCTGTTTAACAAAAGGAACTTTGCTGATAGGGTAAATATTAACAATTAAATATAGAAACTGATTATTAAATTGTATTTCTCAAAAATGTTACCATATATACTCGACTATAAGTCAAGGGTAAGTTTTGGATTTTAGAATGACCAATGGATAAGTCGAGAGTAAAACTTTCAGGCTCCTCAGGTCCATGGTGGCTCTTCAGCATTTCCTTGGCAGAGGTTGTTTCTCTGCTGCAGAGAGCTGCAGCCATTTTTTCCTTGGAGTGGGGTTGAGCAGTCACAGGTGCCCTCAGCCCCTTCAATCCCAGCAAGAAACCTACTTTTACAGTAGACTCTCCCTGGAATGGAAGCTCTTTCCTGCTAGTCTGTCCATGGTTGTCTGCAGCAGCCATATAAAGAGCTGAGGTAGGAAGCGAGAGAAAGTATGTCTCTGTGTGTGTGCATTCATGCTGGACTAGGAAAAGTGGGGAGGAAGATGTGTGTGTGTGTTTGTGACTAGATCAGCTGTTGCTCCCTTAGAAATAAAAATTGCCCTGCACTCCCTCTGCTTCCAGCAGCCCATTTCCAGGCATGGAGGGAAAGTGGGGAGGAAGCTATATGTGTGTGTTTGTTACTGAATGAGCTGCCATCATTGGCATTACCATATTGACCCATATATAAATCAACCCAGGATTCTGGGGTCAATTTTGGGGCATAAATTTCTTGACTTATAGACGAGTATACATGATAGTTATACTGTGACTTAAAAATAAGCGAGGAAGAGGAAAATATAATTATTATTAAGTGCAGTTAATAACCCACTATCAAAAACTCAGAATGAGCATCTGAACAAAACCTGAGGCAAGTATTATTGCAAAAACTGAATATTTATGACAATATTGATTCAGTTTTATGACATTTATGACAGTATTGATTCAGTTTTGATACATATATCCAATCTCACATAGAAAAACTGCTAAATTTACAATCTACCATATCACTGTTTCCAGAAAATTCTACATACTTCAATTAGAATTTTATACATACCTATATTTATTTAAAAGTTAATTGCATGGAACTCAATTGGACTTACATCTGAGTAGACATGTATTGGATTGCATTGTGAAGTCCACAATCTACCAAACGTAATTCTATACAAAACTATAATTCTTATCTTCAAGTAAAGAATTTGCTTAACATTCTTAGATGGGAACATAGAATCTAAGGGGTTGTGTGTACGGGCCAAATGATCTGGCTTCTCCCCAGCCTGGGGTGGTTGAGTTTAGAAAACGCAGACCAAAACTTCTATGGCAGGATTTGGACCAATCCTGCCAGTACAGATGTGGATCTGGAGGATCCGGTTTGACGCTGGGATAAACACGATTTACCCCAGAGTAAAATAGACATATTGTCAGCCCTCCTTATCCATGGATTTTTCATCTAAGGATTCAAGCATCCATGGCTAGAAAAAATATTCCCCAAAACTATAAATTCCAAATAACAAACCTTGATTTTCTATTTTATATAAGGGATACCATTTTATTATGCCATTGTATTTAATACGACTTGAGCACACACACATTTTGTTATCAATGTGAGGCCTAGAACCAAACCCCAGAGGATAACAAGGGCCCACTGTATAACCCCATTGTGCTCCTTACACTGCCAGTGTGCGAACCACCTAAGAAGCCCCACCCCAGTTACCTGAAGCAGAAACAGAATACATCTCCTTTGAACATGTTCACAAGGTTTATTTCCAGTTTGCAAATCATGACTTACTGGGAGTCAGTGTTATACTGGCTAGCTATATCTATGTAATACAAAACTAAATTACCTCGTTAAAATTTACATTTAATATTTTAACAAAATACTGTGTCAGCACACACTTTCAAAAAGACCAGGTATGAGTGCTATTCGAAACAAATGCTACTTACAGGAGTTTGGATCATCATGGCCCTTTGATCTCTCATTGTTCTCACAATATCCAAGGGATAAACAGGCTGGCTACACTCAATAAGACACATAGCTGTTTCCATAGTGATAAGAACGCCCGTTCGTCCAATCCCAGCACTGTAAGATTAAAAAAGGGGGCTACTATGTTTATAATATTTAATATTTTTTAAACATGTAGATATATACATATTTTATAAAAATCCATACAAATGAATACATTTTGATTTAGCTAAGATTCCACCACCCCCGCCCCGCAGGCATAACAGCTGCCAAAAACAGCAACACCAGCCCAACCTTGCACAAAATAGGTGAATATACTGTAATTCCTAGGTAACATAGCAAATGTTTTGTGAAACTTACTATGATGGTAACTGTAAACAATATTTTCCCCAATACATTCATTATAATCCAGACCCACTAAGAATAATGACAGCATGTCACAGTTTCATTGGGAAATGATTCATACTGTACTGGTTTCTCACAAATTTTCAAAGAAGTAGCTGTGTTAGTTTATAGCCAAGAAAGCTCACACTAAACCAAAAACCAGTTAATCTTAATGGTGCTGTTATATTTTTAAACCCCCCCCCTTTCTCTCCCCTTCTCTTGCTCCTTTTTATGTATTTCATCAAGATCATAATGAAAACATTTTCTGCTTTCTAAATAGGATCTTAGAAATTTCGGAACACACTGCTGACCAGATGTCTTAAATGTTAATTGTGTGAGTTGTGATACAGTATTTTTTATTCCTGGCAAATTCATACACAGATTACTTTAGGAAGATTCCTGTTTGCATATGACCACATCACACAATGTATAATCTCCTAGGTCTGATGTTGTTAGACCATTGCTTTATATACTATCAGTCAATTGGGAAGAGTTCCAGTTAAGAATAACAAGCTGAAGTCAGCACATTCTAGAGGACTATAATGCAAGCTCAAGTGTCTGTATTTTAATTTAAAATGATTATATAAATTTGAGAGGTTTTTCTTACATAACTGTTGCTGTTTTGTTTTAATCTGATACAGAAGTGTTGGTAACAAATTAATTTGTGCTTTTGTTTAGAACGCTGCTTATCATTAATGACAAAGGGAATAAAGCAGGAAGGGGCCAGAGACCATCCAGATTTATTCACCTGCCCAAAGGCATGACTGTTTCTTCACCAACCTTTATGGACCAACATTAGACCATGTCAAAAGCAGAAACCACAACATAGCAAACAGGTCCTGATGGCAGGAGCAAGAAATCAAAGTTACAAGCACAGGAAAAAATGAAAGAAGAACAATATATTGATTTCAGCACCAGCACAGTCTATTATTCCCTAGTTTGGAAAGAAAGAGCAACAGATCAGAGCATAAGAAGAAGAAGAAAACACAAACCTATTCAGAACACTACCACTATCATCCTGTTCCTAACTCTAGATGTTCCAGGGTGAAAAGGGAAAAAATCTTGTAGGAAAGGGCTCTGAACACCAATAACCTATAACAAAGGCTAAAGAACAGAAATCACAAGATCCCTTTCATAAATTGTATGTAATCCAACAAAAGCCATTCTCTCCACAACTGCTTCTAAGAGTACATGAATGTTTTATAAGATCAATCAAAAGAACCATACAAATGAGTAGAGTGAATGGCTTTATGCCCTCTTTTTGGCTGACAGATAGGTCTTGAAAAAGGTGGAAAAGCTCTACTTGATGCCATAAAGAGAGAGGAGAGGCAGAGAAGCAAGATTTTTTCCACTGGTTTCACCACCACTGCTGTTGTGTGCCTTCAAGTGCTTTCTGACTTAATGGTGACCCTTAGCCGAACCTATCGTGAGGTTTTCCCAGAAAGTCTCTTCAGAGGGTATTTGCTATTGCCCTCCTCTGAGGCTGGGAGTGTGTGACTTGACCAAGGTCACCCAGTGGGTTTCCATGGCAGAGCAGGGATTAACACTCAAACCACTACACTTCACAGGCTCTCTTTAGCAAACTCAAATATGAACACCTAGCAGAATTTGTTTGGGAGATTTGCTCCATCTTTCCAGAAGTCTTCCCCCACTCTGCTTCATTGTTCTCAGTTCTGGGATATACCATGGGGCTTTCTGATACCTGCTAAATGAGAGAGGTTACTTGGGAGTGATTGTGTGAACTGTTAAATCTCCATTCCAAAGATCAAGAGAGAAGTCAACCCTATTAGACTGGAAAACCCTCAGAGCAATCTGGAAACCATCTGGGCTAGACAACCTGATAAGTCTCCTACCTTCACAGACAGGAGGAAATGGTTAATCTATATTTCAGTAAGAGATGATATGAGCACAACAAGAAGACAATTCAAAGGCCCTCACCTTCAGAGCATCCTCTCTCTGTACAGCTAAGAAATCTAAATCCAAAGTGAACCTTGGTATATGTGTTGGATCAGTGACATTCTGCAATACATCCACAGTTGCTGTCAACAGCAGTCACAAAGTCTTGAGCAATTCTAGGCAAGGTTGTCTTATCATGGGTGATGATACTCCCTAACACTAACAACTTGTGGGTCTTCAACATTGTGTCCAAGATTACATCTGCTTACTCAGGTAAGTAGGTTGGCTACTGGGCCATACAGATGCAATGTATGCAATCTGTATGGTTCATCAGAGTTGAACCATACTGATGCAAGAAAGGTAGGAGAGAGACTAGACCAGACTATGTGGCTCCCAGCAGAAACTTCAGTACATTTTCCAAACTAAATATGACTTATATTAACTGTTTTTGGCCTCAGAACTGTAAACTGAAGCTGGCCATGAAAAGAATGGTTAAAATTTTCACTAATATTTAAGAACCAACTAATAGACTAGTATATGCTTTTGAAAAGCTTCTCCTCTTCAATATACCAAATACAAAAAGCTGGATGATCACATATTTCCCAAATGTCACATCACCAGCAAGGAGAGAGTAACAAAGAGTAGAAAACAATGGACTTTTAGCCTGCAAGAGGAATGAGAAAACTGTGAGTTGCATCCAACTGGTGTCACATCACTGACAGAATGTTCCTTGATGGAGTAGATGCTTCCATGGGTGAAATGAGGAGACAATTGATTCTTTCTGATTCCCTGGCCCAGCTGTGATTCTCAGCCTTTGGCCTTCCAGCTGCTTTGGACTTCAGTTCCCAGAAACTCTAGCCAGTATGGCCCATGGTAAAAACCCCTGTTCTAATGGGATTACAAAAAGTCTGGAACAGATTTTGAAGGAGTGTGTACAGAGCTGCATGAAAGTGCACAATTACTGAAAATCACCTACTTTCTAGCTCCCATGAAGTAACACAAATCTGATGTAATAGTATGTATACAGGTGGCAAAATGCAGGTCTGTGTTGAATAAGCAATGCATTTTTGTTACATATCTCAGTAGCAGATACTTTTAAAAAAAATGTATGTTCAAAGCCACATATTTTCTTCCAAATCCTGTCTTTTTACATGCATAGACACAAAGAGACATATTTTTGTGAGGCATGAAAAACATGATTTGAGGCAATTAGGCAAATCTGTTTTCATCCAAGGAAAGGTAAAAATAGTAAATAACTATTTCTTTTAACAGAAACAAGACTATAGAACTGTGTGTGAAAATGAAGAATGAATAAAGTGAAGCAAGAATGTCAATTAAAAACATGGGAAAGAAGCTACAGCAAGTTTTAAATGTGAACCAAATACCTGCAGTGAACAACAACTGGTTCTTCTCTGCCAGCCCTTTTTTTCCGGACAAGGCATACAAAATCCAGGAAATCGCTGGAATCGTCAGGAACCCCATGATCAGGCCATGCGATGTACTGGATTTGAGTGAGCTGGCGGTTTTCATTTTTCTAGCAAGATAAAATATGATCATATGCAACTGAATATTTAAATACAGACTATACACACACACACACACTATTCTTATTATATTTCAATTTAGTCTTGCACTATGGATTTATAAAATCCATTTCATGGTCTATATTCATGAGGTGAGGGTAATCTGAGACATTATAAAAGAATCAATTAAAGCTATAAGAGGCATTAGCCATTCTGCATATATAGCAATAACATTTACATTTCTATACCACTTAATAGTGAACTCAGCACATATATGTAAGGTAACAGAAGATATTGAATTTTATTGCATCAGGTTATAAGCTTTTTCTTCTTAGGAAGAGCACTGATATCCCATTTTAGTGTATTCTGTTTTTATGTTGACACAAATAAATTGACAGAGAATCAATTATTGCATAATGGAAGCAGAGAATCTGCATTTTTCTAATATTAATCTTTGCATCAAAAATTGCTACTGATTTGATTATACCAATATAATCTGCCTTGAGTGCCAGTTTGGAGGAAATGGTAGGGTAGAATAAAGTTTGTTTGTTTGATTGATTTATACCCCCTCTTTCTTCCAAAATAGTGCTCCAAGATAAAAACAAAATGGCTAAATCAGTATAAGATAATTTTTTTTAAAAAAAGCATTACACAATCAATTAATGTCTGATGATGACAATCCCAACCACCCCTGGAAATGGTGAGTTCATTAATAGAAAGATGCTTAAATGCTGATCTCTGAAAATATATTACAAGTTGAGTAATCTGGAATTCCTAAACCTGAAATACTCCAAAATCCAAAATTGTCCATATGGGTGGATGATACAGTGACACCTTTGCTTTCTGATGGTTTATTTCATGCACATAAGTATTTAAAATATTGTGTATGAAATTACCTTCAGACTATGTGTACAAGCGTCATACAAAACATAACTACAGTAAATTGTGTGTTTAGATTTGGGTCCTCTCTCCAAGATATTTCATTCTGCACACACAAATATTTGAAAATCCAAAACAAAAACAGACAAGCAAACAAACAAACAAAATCCAAAATCTGAAATACCTCTGGTCCCAAGCATTTGAGATAAGTGATACTCAACCTGATGACACTTTTGTTTTGAACAAAAATACAGTGATACAATGAGCCATTTCTCTAGGGAATCTAAAAAGAATACAGTGGGCCCTTGTTATCTGCTGGGGTTTGGTTCCAGGAGCCCCCATGGATAACAAAATCTGTGGATGCTCAAGTCCCATTAAATACAATAGAAAATCAAGATTTTCTATTTGGAATTTATACTTTAAAAAAAATATTGTCAAGCCGTGGATGCTTGAATCCGTAGATAGAAAAATCTGTGGATAAGGAAGGCTGACTGCAGTAAATTTAATATAATACTGCTACAATGAAATTTTGCAGTGAAATGAGTTTAATTTCCAGGCTTCAAGATACATCATATTGAGATTCTGTGGCTCACCTCCAAGTTATACAATGTCATCTCTCTGAAGACATAAGCAGGATTTCCTTCTTCTGAATGGCAAGTGATCTGGAAATTCCCATATGAGGAGCTTCCACTAGGCTCTGGCCAGTACTGATGACATTTAACCTAAATTCAATGGGGTTAAAACAAACTCTCAGATTTCAAAAGCAGTTTATTGTCCCAATTTGTGTGGAGTGACTTCCAACTGCTACATGAAACATGCATTAATTTTATAAACCAGGACAAATCACTTCTTGTACAATTGTATTAAGGAAACACTCGAGTGGCAGCTCAATAAAAGCTAACAAATTTCAGATAGGATACTTTGTTTGTTTATGTAGTTTACTACACAGGATTCCGCTATTATATGAAACCCTTGCAAACTGTATGAGCTTACTGATTTAAAATTATGAAAATTTTACAGTGGAATAGCTTTCAAGAAGCACAGACTCCATACTGATGTACTGTGTCCATGGAAATCTACCCAGTTTCTGATGCAAATGTAGTAACTCCACACTGGGGGAAGAAGGGGATGAAAAGTACCAAATAACACAAAACCAGCATGTGAAAGAAGAATTACAGTATTTGGCATCATGTCCTAGACCTTCTAGAACAAAGAAAGCCACACTTCCTTCAGCCAATGGAAGTCACTATATATACACAGCTGACTTTGTAGTTAGGTTCGCAAAATACACAAACATCCCCCATCCAAAAAGCAATTATGTTTCTCTAGGCTGGTGCATGCAAGGCTGGTGTGGTTTCCTATATAACCAGTTTATATAGCAGAGGTTTAAACAAAGCAACTGTTCTATGCACCAAGGCAACTTCCCCTTATATCAAAAGCCCCACTACTCCTACAGCGAGTAAAGGGACTTATGTATTTATTTAAATTATTTACATATCACCACCCCAGTCTACCACAGCTCCTGAGTCAATGCATAAAAGGTAAAATATTTAAAACAGTACAGAAATAAAAACTTTAAAAACAAATTAAAATGCAAATGAACAGCTAAAAGAGAAAAAGTGGTTTCAAATATCAGAGGACATGCAGTACAACATGGTTTTAGTTGCCCGCTAGAAGCTCAAAACAGATGATGAGAGTCTTTTTTCTTTAGCAAGGAGTTTGATACTCCATGATTAAAACCCTGATGGTAGTATATTCCTCACACCATCTACACTAGTCAATTTCTATTTATCTACATTATATTTTTCTTAACTGAACAGTAATTATTTCAAGTTTAGTTCCCCATGTTTATCTTTGGAATTGGTCCCTTTGATCATTTTTAGGTTTTGCAATGTTAAAGTAATCCATTTTAGTACCAATATTTACTTTCATTTACTGAATTGATAATACGTCATCTCAGAAAACATTATTTCAAATCAGACTAAGGAACAATAAAGTTTCAGCAAAAGAAGAGAAAGTAAGCATTAATACAGCAACTACAACAGTTCTCTTAAAAGCTGTTTAAAACATAATATCTTTCGCAATATTTCTAAAGGAGACGGGAGAACTGCTTAAATACATTTCCTGGGAAAGAGTATTCCAGAGAAAAGCTACAGAAAAAAAAATATGAAATCTAGTCACCTGAAAGCATGCTTCCTGAAAGTCCAGAACAAGAAGCTAAGCCTCTCCTGAAGACAGAAGGAGTAATATTATTGGAAGTTGTGTTTCCACAGAAACACTAGATTTAGGTTCTTTAGGTATTTAAAGTTTATCCCACCATTCTGAGTACACAAACAAACTGCTAACTAATAAATTTAAGAGTAACAGGGTTTTGAACTCTCTGGACAATCTCCTTCAGGAACTTGTTAGTTGAAGCTTATCAGAACAAGATGTTATTCAAAGGCAGCCCTATGTAGGGCTAGAAATTAAATACATAATAAATTTTTAAAATGCTATCCAATATATTAATACATTTAATTACAAAGTATTTGCGCACAGAAAGCAGACTTTACTGTGTTTCCTCTGTGCTTTAGAATGTTTCAGCAGAGAAAGGACTAAAGGCACATTACTTTGTAGGAAGTAACCAAACAAGCTAAAAACATTATTTTGTTCCATAAAAATGTTTTTGGATTTTCTTATATTTTTATATGAATCTGTTCCTAGAGCAGTGGATTTTATAGTTGATTTTGATTGATATAGTAAACTTTGACTGACTCTTGAGGGCCAGCATGGTATAATAGTTTGGGCATTGGACTAGGAAAATGGAAGACCATAGTCTCAATCCTGTTTCATCCACGGAAACCCACTGGGTGATCTTGGCGATTAACACTCTCCCAGCCTCAGAGGATGGCAATGGCAAGCCCCCTCTGAAGAAACTTGTAAAGAAAACTCTATGATAGGTTTGCCTTAGGGTTGTCATAACTCAGAAATGATTTGAAGACATACAAAAACAATGTGAATGTGTAGTTAATGGATCAACAGAATAGAATGTGCACTTTTAAAAGATATAGTTGAATGAAATTATACACTGGTGCAATTTGAGTAGTTATCACAGTGTAATATATTAATCAGAAATACTGTAGAAGATATTTCTGTAAATTGGTTGCACTGTAAAAATCAGTGGCTGACCTTTTATATATTTCAAAAAGTATTTAATATATTTTAGATAATTTTTGTATATTCCTTGTGTTTTTAGAAGCCCTGAAGTAGTTGTAGTTGTGAAACAAATGCAGGCACTCTGACTAGAATCCAAGTGAGTGGCTTTTTTGGCTTTTGCTTCTCTTTTCTATCAGTGGAACTCTAAGAAGGATAATTCCCTTCCAGCCCCTATATATCCTACTCTGAAACACTATGCAACAGACTCTGGGCTGGTTTTAAGAGGAGAAGAAATTTTGCACTGGCAGTCAAGAGCTAGCACAATGTTGCTTTGGGCCCTCTAAGTACAGTTTCTCCTGTTTTTTGTTTTTACCTATTTGCCCATAATCTGTTTCAGAGGACAGAGGACCCTGTAAAACAGTTTGGAAGGTAGCTTAGGAGGATTGCAGATGATGAAGAAGAAAGCTTGTTTCTTTGTTTCAGTGTTCTAAAATTTGTAAATTGCCTTGTATGTCTTGGTAAAAAGGCTGTATATAAATATAGTACAATGTGTTTAGTAACATTTTAATGACCAGGAATACCAAAAGAGCGGTATGTAAAACTATGTTATTTACATTAAATTTCCTATTTGTTTTAAGCGATAAAACTGTACACTAACTTACTCTGCCCCGTTCCACTTGAGTGGTTAACATAACAACCATAGATGAACCTTGTTCCCAAGTCATCTGCCAAAAATCAGGACATGTGTTGGGTAAAGGACCTTGGCAAGCAATGTATTTATTTATTATACTGGAAGAAGGGATTTCCATCTAAAAAAAAAAAGGCAGAATATGTTTAGCAATTTCACAATGTAATCCTGGGAAAGAACAGGTTCTTTGAGTGGTCCACTGTTAACCACAGAAAAGGATTAAAAAACTGAACTAATTACCAAAGGTAAAATTCATGATCAATCATCAAGAAAATTTGTTCCTCTAGCTCCAGCCCAAAGTAATCTATAGTACAGTGGTCCCCCGGGATACGAATCCCCCGGGTTAAGAAAACCCCGGGATCCGAAACCGGTGGGACCGCGATTGTATCCCCCGGGATCCGAAGGATCCCCCGGGATCCAAAAAAACCCGATCCGGCGGATCGGGCTCTCCTTTTCTCTCAGCTGGCATTGAGGAGGGCCTCCTCAGAGAGAAAAGGAGAGCCCGATCCGCCGGATCGTGCTCTCCTTTTCTCTCTGAGGAGGCCCTCCTCGATGCCGGCTGAGAGAAAAGGAGAGCCCGATCCGCCGGATCGTGCTCTCCTTTTCTCTCTGAGGAGGCCTTCCTCGATGCCGGCTGAGAGAAAAGGAGAGCTCGATCCACCGGATCGGGCTCTCCTTTTCTCTCTGAGGAGGCCCTCCTCGATGCCGGCTGAGAGAAAAGGAGAGCCTGATCCGCCAGATCGGGCTGCCCCTTTCTCTCTGAGGAGGTCCCCGCCCTCTTTCCCCCGGGTTACAAAAATTTTCGGGTTACGAAAGGTAATCCGGAACGGATTACTTTCGTAACCCAGGGGACACTGTAACTTGGAACTGTAGGTCTTCTGTGTTTGAGGTCATTCATACATAAGTTGACATTTTAATTATTTTTAACATAGAAGCATCCAAAACCTTTTCAAATTCTGCAGAATGGGTTGTTACCTCTCCTTTCTGTGTCCACCACACATATGGAAAGCTACCTCTGCAAGATCTTTTACATTTATATTAGAACTGGAGCAATTTGTAACAAACTACAACATATTGAAAAAGTTTCAAAGCAATTTTTAAAAGAAATAAGGTTCTCAACCTTTCTGACTCGTGGAGCCCTTATTTCTATGGCAGAGTCCATGAGAGCCCTACCCAATGTCTTACAAGTTAATGGTGTTTAGGAGTATATATAAGAATATATGCTTATTTTAAAATTTCATTCAATTTTTATTTCTTTCATTGTTCTGGAGTGAGTGTGGAGCACCTGGAAAGTGTACACGGAGCCCTAAGGGCTCCTCAGAGCACAGGTTTGGAACCCCTGGGCTAAGCTATTTCATTTCCAACTATACAGCACATTGTAAAGAGATCTTGTAGAACTTTTAGGCTAATTCTAAGAAAGAAGTTGGCAGCATGAGCTTTCGTAGACTTAAATCTACTTCCTCAGAAGCATTTCGGGTAGACCTAAATAGTCTACTTAAGGAAGGAGATATAAGTCTACGAATGCTGCCACCTTCTTTCTTTCAGTTAGGTTCAATAGTGCTACAAGATCTCTTTATATATTGATTTTAAAGGCTAACATGACTATGGGGTGAAACAGACGGGCAGAAAGGAGTGGCTTAGAGCCACCCCTTTTAGTTTGGATTAGGGTTGGGACAAACAGCTGCCCAGTCCAAATCCAGCCAGATTCCACCCCAAAAGGTAGTGGATAAGATCCTCTCTTTTGGGGGGTGGAAAAAAGCCACCCATTCTCCTGAAGAGCCAGCTTTTCCTCCAGAAGAGCTGGCTCTGGGGCAAGTGGCATATAAACACCCCCAAGCAGGAGAGAAGCTAGCCAGCATATAATCACTGGTCCAGTTTCTGTCTGGCTTGGGGGCATGGCACATCTAAATGCCATGTCCCCAAGCCAGTCCCAAGTTGGCCAAAATAGGCTGTCTGTTGTGGCCCTTCATCTTTGAATTATACGACACACAATTACATGAAGGGAAACTGTAATCACCAACTCACATTTATGTAATTTGCATTGATGTAATCATCATTACTCTTTAAAATGACCCGTGTAGCATCATCTGAAAAGAAAAGGCAATTAAAACATCTGTTAATTTTCTAACTGGCAACTTTTAATGAAGTGTGTTAACTTACAGACATATGATACTTACAAGGCGAAATGTCTCTGTATCTATTTTTGGAAAGGTTCTGAGGTAATTTGGCACAAGACATTGTCATCCCAGGCTTCTTCCTATAAAGTTGCTAAACAGAAATAAACATGTCACGTAATAATATGCAGAAGATAAATAATCTGAAAGTACTCTGCACAAGCAGAACAGCAGCACATTAACACAAAAACACATTGCTAAAGAGACAGATGTCACATACTGCTCTTTTGCAATATATTTTCAGGAAGATGGAGTTTATTATACCTACAAACTGTGCTAAATATATTGTCTGATAGTCTGAAAGTAAAGTAATTTCATAATGCTTGGTATGAGGAAAAGTCTACGAACAAAAGGAAGTGTGGAACCATCTACATGCAATGTTTTAAGATGTATAAACTGTGCATTTCCCTAACTTTAAAGATAGTGTTCATATAAACAAAATACAAGAATTGACATATTTTGCCCAACAATAAACTATCTAGTCAACATTACTGTCTGACAGAGCCCAATACCAATTCTTTGACAAAACAAATAACGCCAAAACATAAACTATATTTGCTCCATTCCTCATTCATATGACAGACAGCACCTTCAAAATTGTGGGTTGTAAAGCATCTTGAGCTTTATAAGTTCCTTGAGATGCAAAGACAACAGCCAGGAGTGTGCATACTGCATAAAACAGCACATATAATATCTTTCAGGTATCTCCTGAGGCATGAAGATTAATGCAAAGAATAAAAATATAATGCTGAGGAAATCAAAGTAGAGATCACCAGAAAGTAAGAGAATTACAATGGGCCTTTGGTATTTGCTGGGGTTTTGGTTCCAGGACAGTGTATACAACTCTATAGGTTTAATCAATTATCACCTTATGTCATATGTTTTAGATTATACAATTAGCTTCTACTGGCACACGCACATTTTAATATATTGTAAAAAGGCTGTCTGTGTAGATGTGTGTTGTTTAATTATTAGTACTTCACTCAAAACAGATTACTTTCACAGACTTGACACAGATTACAGAAGGCTTCCAGTTATTTTTTTCAGTGAGCTTCAGCACAACAGGACTGAACCTCTAATGTTCTAATGGATACCGATTTCAATCAGTTCTAGATAATGTAGGCTGTGGGTAGGAATTATTTGGTTTGTAATCCATTAATCTTGCCCACCATTGTAACAGAACAACATTATCCTGGAACAAAAGTCTAATCCAACAGATCTCTTTATGTGCGCAAGTAGAGGGTCTGAAATATCTACTTTGACTATACCAACAGAATTTTCATGAGAACTGGGTGAGGACAGCATTGCCATTTAACACTTGATATCATTAGGGGCAACCACTCTATAGATATACATACAACAGTATCACCATGCATGGCTCAATTCCAGGTAGGGAGATGTTCTGCTTTACCCTAAGTATTCCCATTATTAGGTCAAGCTACTCAAAGGGGATACCATCACTCAGTCAATTCAGGCACTGGTAATACCTGGCCACAACACACTCAGAAGCGTTAGCTCTACTGCTAGAGGTTCACCTTTCATTCTTGATCATTTAGGCTGCATAAGCAAAATGTGTTTTAAAAATATTAAACAAAAAACACTGGTTTCAAAATGGCCTAACAAGAGCATACAAAGAAAGGGGAGAATGCAAACTATTTGGATGTACTGTCTGCCCCCCAATAAAAAACTGATCTTGTCATGAATATTTTTTTACAGCCCCATGTGCAGAATTCTAACCTAAAAACATACAGAGAGGGATATGATATTACTTACATCAAACTGAGCCAGGACAGTTCCAGTAATAAGTCCCTCTGCCAGCTGAAACATTGATTCTCTCAGAGCATTGTCATCCTGGTGGACGCCATCAAGTGGGGACTTCTCTGGGATGTACTGAAAGTCTGGTTCACTCTCCAGCTTCTCTTCTACCACATCATAAACAGCTACAACAAACCAGAAGTAGTATAATTACTGAAGGAGGAGGAAGTTCTGGACAATTGTAGGTACTGGCACTTGCTGCAGTGAAAATTCATCCATACCTCAGACAAGTATTATGTTCTTCATAAACAAAAGACGTTTATAAAGATTTTATTTTGAAGATAAACAATTATAGTATAGCACAAAAGACCAACATTGTGATTACTGTGGACAAAATTAGGGTTGAAAGCATCTAAGTAGATTTTCACCTGGAATTTAATGGGTCCAGTTGTGTATAAATAGGTGAGCAATGCTGATGGAATTTTTGTACGATCACAAGTTTTGAAACAGCTGACAGTGTTTACTTCACTATTTAGGTCCCAAAATATTACCTTTATGAAGATACTGCAAAATGTCTTTAGTAAGTCTCATAATCCAGGGGCTCCCTGGTGAACCAATTATTATCAAAATGGTTATAGAACTAAGGCCCTTTTCATATGCAAATTTCAATACCAGCTTCAGAGCCATTTCTTCAACTATGCAGAATCATACCATTGGGACAGCATATAAAAGCAGAAGTGGCCAAATGTGGAAGGCTTGGCAGCTGCATTAGCTCCAGATATTTGAGTTTTATACCTTTATAGCCTGGAAAAGGATGGAGATATATGTCCTGTGTGACCTTGGGAAGGAAGGAGTAATTTGCAAATGTATTCTGTTGCTAATGGCAGTTCTCAGGGTGGTTTCCATATCCTCCCACCCTGAGGACTGCCATTAGCAAAAGAACAATACATTTGCAAATTACTTCTTCTTTCCCAGAGTCTCACAGGATATATATATCTCCATCCTTTTCCAGGCTATCATTCTCTGAAGATGCCAGCCACAAATGCTGGTGAAACGTCAGAAAGGAACTCTTCCAGAACATGGCCACATAGCCCGAAAGCTCCACAAAAAACTCTGCTTACATGGTTGCTTCCTTTTCTCATTGTTGTTGGACCACATCATGGGAAAATCATTCCCATCAAAATCACCCAGTTCACTGACAAACAACCTTAAATCAGATGCAGCAGTCTTTAAAAAAAAGGAGGTGATACAATTATATACAGTGAACACACTAGCATACACACTAAGAGAGATCTCAGTTTTGATTGCTGCTTTTTAAGAAGCCATCATGGTGTTACCCACACAGAAAAGACAATGTCAGCATCATTAGGGAAATCCTCAAATTTGCAAACATAGAAAGAACCTTTCGGGAAAATGTAAGTAGTCCACACTTCAAAAATAATCCATAACTGACAGGGGAGGAAAACAGAAAGGCATTATCTGTGAAGCTGAAGACCAAATCTATGCCACATGGTTCATCCTTTCTGCCAGCTCAGGCAGGCAGGATTGCTCCCAGACCCCTTTATCACTGTGTGTTTAGGAATTGCATGGCACCAAAGACTGGGAGGGCCAAAGGTTAAGTACTTTTGGATTACCAGCAGTGTCCATTCTGCTAGTAGAAAGTCATAGTTGGATACAACATATGCATCAAAATTCAATTACTGTACTTAAAAAACAACAACAACACCTCTCTTTCTCCTTAATGCAGTTTTATTATTTGGAGGTGAGAAGGATAATCAAGGACACACAAGGCCTAATTTTTACTAGAGTGCATTCTGTTATCACTTCACAATTACCCTGCATACACTTCCTGCCTGGAAACAACATGTGCTATATACAAATGTGCCAGACAGTGTTTGTGGAAGTCAAACACATTTTATTACTAATGCTTGGAACAAAAATGAAACTGTAAAAAGTGTGGAGGTGGAAATTATGGCTTTTACTAAATTCTAGATTGCAAACTCTTTTATTTAAAGTAATACTGCAATCAACACAGTTTGGCAAGTTAAATCAGAACACCTACCCAATTTATTTTCTACAACTATGATACAATAAAGAGGGTGAATTTAAAATACAACCATTGACAAATAATTGAATAACATCTCTTACTATTTGACTGAGGTGAAACAAATTCAGCAGTTTGTTTGAGTTCTCCTATTTCACATGACACTTCCCTGCTAAATGGTTCTTACACTGTCACTGGACAGTGAACTCAAATTAAATATCTCAGTTTACTAACCACATGTCAAAATAACAATTGTTATGTGTGTGCTGGTCAGGAAAAATGTAATATATACATCTGCCCCAATGAGAAAGTTAAACTGGCATACTGACAAATGAAATATGCATTTGATCTGTCTGTAAATCTAACTAAGTTCATAGGACTATCCTGATATACTGTATACATTAAAGCATATGAAAACAAAATTATTAAATATATCATACACAGGAAATGAGGAAGGAAAGTAGTTCGACAATTAAACGACAAGGTGGAAATGATTACTGAAGAAATGCTGTAGAGAAGAAAAATGAATTCTTTACATTGGCCTTCACTATAGACACATTTAAATCATTTCAAAGGGGGAGATACCTAGAGAATAAGGCCAAACAAAAGAGGGTAACTTGTAGTGCTAACTAAAAACTTAAAAACAAGCAAGTCACAGGGTGTAAGTGGTATAGGCTCAAGAGCTTTTAGAGAATTCAAGTGAGAAAAAAACTGTCAGTATAATTAAAGCTGGCATCCATGCCAGAGTACTGGAACCCTGGATGTTGCAGACAGATTAGGCTAATCTGTCTCAGATAAAGTGGATGAATAACTTATTATTAGAAGAATTAATAAAGAATAAGTACTTTTATAAAAGGAAGTCTTGTGTTAACAATCTTAAAGACGAATGATCTGATAGACATTATATACTTGATTTCCAGATGACTTCTTATGAAGTCACTGACCAAAAGTCTCCTTTTGTGGCTAAAATATTAATCACTGGATAAGAGGAAAATTCCTTTTATGAACTGGTAATTCGTTAAAAAAAACTGTAAGCTGAATTTAGGAACATAAGCAGTGGGGGGAAATAAGCAGTGGGAAACTATTGGAACTGATTCTATTTAACCTCTTCAATAATGATTTGGAATTATGAGCAGAGTAAACACCAAGGTAACTGATTTAGAAAATGAGGGCAAGTCATTCTGAATAATGAAAACCTAGGAATTTGAGAAGAGTTTTTTTAACAGGGAAAATAAGCAACACAATGGGAAAGGAGACCTAGTTTCCAATTTGTCAGTAACCTAATGAATACTGGGAGAAAAAAAAAATCCCTAAGATTGTTACATACACTTAGGGAGTGAATGGTGGTAATGTCTGACCAGGAAAGAATCTGTAAAATTACACCAGGGGAAAGCATGGCCTCGGACGACATAGAATCATAGAATTATAGGGTTGGAAGAGACCACAAAGGCCATCCAGTCCAACCCCCTGCCATGTAGGAACTCTCAATCAAAGCATCCCTGACAGATGGCCATCCAGCCTCTGTTTAAAGACCTGCAAGGAAGGAGGTTTATGTGTTCTTCTGCAGGCCTCAGGAAAAACTGGAGCAAAATAGCCTATGACAACACCCTGGAAGCTTTTGAGGAGCTATTTGCTGTTTTCGGGAACAGAAAATGCCCTCTAGTTTTTGGATGGGGCTGGAAGTTCCCCAAGCCTGGATTATGCAATGAAGAATCAACTCAATGTGCAGCAGCAACAAAAAGGAGGTCTGCCAGCTCCATTGGGCCTGGCCTAGAGTTAAGCGGACGAGCCCTCCCTTTGCCATCTACATCGTCAGAGGGAGAGAGAGACCTGCCAGTTCCATCGGGCCTGGCCTGAACTAAGAAGAGTCCTCCCTCCAGTCCTTCTGCCTTGGTCCAGGCCTCGGAGGGAGAGAAGAACTTTTGGACCTGTCTCCCCCCATCCCATTCCCCTCTCCTTTTGTGTCGTGTCTTTTTAGATTGTAAGCCTGAGAGCAGGGAACCATCTAATTAAAAATAATAATTGTAAGTCGCTCTGATAGCCTTTAAGGCTGAAGGGTGGGGTATAAATACTCTAATAAATAAATACTCTAATAAAGGGCAGCAGGGAAGTAATTTAACTCAGGGGCTCAACAGATGGACCCAAAATGGACCAATTTTATTATATTACTAGAGTGGGTTTGTTTGTTTTTTTACTACAAAGAACTTTTGTTATTTTAGGCATCAGTCATGGAAAAAATAATAATCAGAGAATAAAACAGATATCCAGACAGGAACATGCTGTAACATTTGGAGGGAGGAAAGAGATGATTTACACAGATAAGGTTACTCACCGTTGGGTCGAACTAGGAGTACAAGTTCACCTGAGTGCCGTTCACAGCTAGCTTTAATAAACATGACAACTTGATCATGGGTATGTTCTGAGATATCCCTGCCATTAATCAATACAACCTGGTCACCTTCATTCAAGCGAGGGACACAAGTATCTGCCTGAAATAAGGAACAAATATTTTATGCAGAAACCAAGCTAACATAACAGCACATTTAAACAGGTTGAGTAGCCCTCATTTGAAAACCTGAAATCCAAAATGCTCCAAAATCCAAAACTTTTTTCATGGGTGGCTGAGATGCATACAGCTAATGGCCTTTGCTTACATGGATATCCCTCCATATCATCTTAACTGGGAACAACTGTAACAATGCCTGATAAAATATAAGCATAATACTCCAATATCACCATTTTTCCCCATTTTCCTATTTCATTAACACTTTTGCCTGATGAAAAAGCCAAGTGAGTTTTGAAAGCTTGCATTATGTATTTCCAGCTCTTTGGTTGTCCAATAAATGTACCACTATTTTGCAGATTTGGGATGTTATTACATGAAATATTAATGAATTTCATGTTTAGACTTGGATCCCATCTTCCAAGATATCTTATTATGTATATGCAAATATTCTAAAATCTAAATAAATAAATAAAATTCCAAAAGGGAAACTCAACCTGTAACTGTTTAAAAAACTCAGTATAAAGATATAAACCAAGTTCAGATGTATCCTGCTTTAGGTTGTACATTACAAAAAAATAAAAGTAAATTTCAGTTTTATTTTTTAAATATTAAAGCTCTTCACAGTTGTCCTCTAAGAAAATGTTATAGATTACACAGGTAGCAATTATTCTTCTTACATTAAACAGCAGTATAACATGTACAATACACTGAAAATTAGGGCAATATAAAACAATAGCTAAAATGTTGCTTTCAAGATTTCATTAATAATGTCTTGACACTTGAAAAACAAAAACTCAGATTTGACATATACTTTATGAGTCTTAATATAACACAAATTCTGGAAACACAGCGAAGTTTTTTTGTCACTGATGTGTTTGAATTTAAAATTCTTACTTTAATTTGTTGTTCTATAAAAACATCTGATGTCTATTCAAGAAAACTCCTCATTTTCAGGTTAAAAGAGAGCCCTCCCTCCATGCCAACTGCCATCCTCCGGCTTGGGAGGGAGTGAAGAGGCAGGCCCAGCTCCATCAGGGCTTGCCTGAAGAAAGAGAGCCCTCCCTCCATGCCAACTGCCCTGGTCCAAGCCTCAAAGGGAGAGAAGAACCACTGGACCTTATCCCCTTCCCACCACCTTCCCCTTCTCCTTTTATATCATGTATTTTTAGAATGTTAGCCCGAGGGCAGGGAACTGTCTAATTAAAAATAATAACTGTAAGCCGCTCTGATAGATATTAGGGCTGAAGAGTGGGGTATAAATACCATAATAAATAAAAATAAATAAATAAAACCAAGATGGCAATATGCATATTACTGCAAGTGAAGATCCTCACATGCAAGTGGACGTGCGCGCGCGCACACATACGCATGTGCACACAAACACACACACACTTATTTCAGGACAACATTCTACCTTGTAAAACTAACAAAACCTGCATAAGTATCATCTTATTCTCTATTAATGCTAATTATACATTCTTATGCATCGAAGCACTGAAAAATATTTATATTTCTGCTGCAATATTATGTATGATTGTAGCTTATTTTGAAAATAAGATGGCCATATAGAGCCAAAAGACGAATACAGGGAAGTGAGGTAGCGTGAATACATATATAAAATTAAAAATCACAGTAAACTTTCTTTGTTAACTTACAGGTGTTCCTGGAGCCACCCTGGATACTATGACTGGCATCTTCTGGTCATACCCACCCTTTAAAAGAAAGGTGAATAATGAAACAACATAAAGCATCCACATTTATACAAAGATAACAGAATGGAGATTTTATTATTACCTTTACATTGAAACCAAATCTTCCATTTTCATCAGGTCTCATTCTGATTAGAACAAGATTGTCATGTGGAATCCCACCATTTGGCTGAAAATGAAAACATAATATCATTATTTGTTTTCTTTCTCTCATTCTGAATTTCTTAGAGATATACTTTTAAATCCCAAAGTGGTCCATAATTACATTTATTTAGGACAGACCTAGTAATACATTTCAGTAACAATCAGAGCATGGTTGCATTCAGTTGAATTAAAATAGCCAATTACAGGAGCAGAAGAAGGATTGCAAATTGCAATCTCATCCTAAACACACAGAGCTCCATATACCATTACAAAAAATGGATTTCTGCTCACAAAGTGGATTTCCCTTTCATCTTCTTCCTGCAGTTCCTTGCATCCCATCCACAGCTATCCTACAAGGTTCCACAATTTTCTCAAGCAGATCTGGGGAGTATGCACAAAAAAGGGAATAAAGTGGTTTAACACAATTGGATGCAACCCGCATACTTGAAAACATGTTTCATTGTTTTGAGGTGAAATGTACATGTTTTCATGTTTCTGATTCACTAGAATCTGCTCAATTATTAGCTGTTTTAATACTAAACCATAAAGTATCAAAGTATTAGAGGAATCTATACTGTGTGTTCACCCAAGGGACTATAACAAAGATGTTGTCGAAGCATAATAAAAGTTGTGTAATTCACATAATTGGATATGTGGTGTGTGCAAACAAAGGAATTGTACAGGTATAATATGGAAAGAACACTTATGTTCTGGAATACGTTAGTCTTCCTGAAAATTCGGCTTTGCATGCAATTATTATTTACTCTTAATACATGCTACAAAATATTCCATAGCCTCATGGAAAAAATGGTAACACAAGAGTGTTATTAGACTGCCTATAACTGTTGGGTACATTATTCATAAAATAAGGGACACATTCAAAATTGTTCGACTGACTTAATTTTCACACCTATCACATATGAAATTTTGGAAGCACTGCCGCATATGAGACCAAACAAAGTACAAAGAAAGGAAATAATTATAGTAGCTGAAAAGCATCTCCCTTTTGTACCAATATCTTTAAAACGAAAGACTCAAGCTTTATAAGTAACATAAGTCCAAAACACACTGCAGAAATAATTCAGTTTGTGACCACTTTAAATGTCCTGACTCAATAATAGGGACTTCTGGGAACTGTAGTTCTGTGAGACATTTAGCCTTCTGTCAGAGAGCTCAGTTGCCACAATAAACTACAATTCCCAGAATCCCCTGTCATTGAGCCAGAGCAGTTAAAGCAGTCGCAAACTGGATTATTTCTGCAGTGTGTTTTGGACCATAAACCGCTTTGATCTTTTTTGGAAAGGCGGTATATAAATAAAATAAATAAATAAATGAATAAATAAATAAAGAACTTTTTTTCATTACAGGTTAACAAATAGGATTTCTGTAGAAAATAATAAAAACACGTGTAAGTACAAATTGTTTGTAAAGGATATTTAGGTTACAAAGTCTAGACAGAGAGTGAAGAAAATAAAAGACATTATATTCCACTTTCCACTGTTACATACAGTCAATACATGTTAGTTGTATCTTGATATTATATTAGATTTATACTTTACACAGTTGAAATATTTTTATAAAAGTTCTAATAATTCTCCTTAATTACATTCTATTTCCCTTACAGGAGGGTCTTAACTCAAACAAACAGTGTTAATACAACATCTTACTGTAGATTTTTCAGGAGATGAGGAAGAATCATCATCATATGTATCATTTATATGGTTATCCAACTCCAGTAGAGAATGTGAGTAATGAATTTGGTTCCAACTGTTCTTTTTAGATTGTTTAGGTGGCAGTGCAGGTGGTTTCCCATCTACAGGGGTCTCTTGGGCTCTACATAAAAAATCAGAAAACAAAGCAAGATTTTGAATACTGTGAGGTTCATGCTAATGAGGTTACAAAATAATTTCAGAAAGATATAAAGATTAGAAAACTGGTATGTTTATTATTATAAACCAAACAGTATTAAATACAATGTGATACTTATGACAGCCTCAGGATTTTGACCCGCTTCCTGGTATAGTACTCACTGGTGCTAAAAAGACTGTCATAACCCTTTGTGGCTATTTTCTAGTGGACTTGTGGAGCAGCTTACACTTGTGAAAGTGTAATATTCCTTTTCTGTTTCTGTTGACGGCACTTCTATTCAACTGGTTCAGCAAGCCTGCAGTCTTGGTTTCATTTTTGATTCCTCTCTGTCGTTTACTCCCCAGATTCAGGCCACCGCCAAGACCTGTAGAGTCTCTCTTTACAATACTGCTAAAATCTGTCCATTCCTCTCAGCCTCCACTGCCAAGACTTTGGCCCATGCCCTAGTGGTCTCACAACTAGATTACTGTAACCTTCTTCTAACAGGGCTTCCTCTCTCTCACCTCCATCCTTTAATCTCTGTCCAGAACTCAGCTGCTTTGACATGTTTCTCTTCTTTTATCCTCCTTTCACTGGCTCCCCTTCCCCTTCCGCATCCACTACAAGCTTTTGTTGTTGACTTTCAAAACCCTCCACGGACTGGCCCTTCCTTACTTGTCTGACCTTCTTTCTCCTCACACTCCTTCTCATACCCTCCGTTCTGGTAGTCAAGGCCTCCTGCCCCAACCTAGGATTTCCACTGCCCTGTCCCAGATTGGTCCCTTGTCACTTGCTGCCCCGCACTCCTGGAACCTTCTTCCCCCACACGCGCGCCTCACCACTTCTCTAACCAGTTTCAAAACTGAGTTAAAGACTATACTGTTTAGGGAAGCGTTCCCAGAATTGTGCCGTCTGCCCCAGGATGCCTCCTTCTAACCATGTATTAAGAAGCTGTGCCCTCCCTCCAGTCCATCTGCCTTGGTCCAGGCCCCAGAGGGAGAGAAGAACCACTGGACCTCATCCCCTTTCCCACCACCTTTCCCTTCTCTTTTTGAGTTGTCTCTCTTAGATTGTAAGCCTGAGGGCAGGGAACCGTCTAATTTATAAGACTGTACAGCACTGTGTAAATTTACAGTGCTATATAAATAAAGGTTAATAATAATAATAATAATAATAATAGACATGTTCAAAGCAGGGTTGAAGTGTGAAATGTTCAGGTGAGGGCTTAGTGTGTGAGTATGTGTTTCTCTGTGGATTTTATTTCCTTCTATGAGTCTGACTGACTTTTAAGATGTTCATGGGAAGGCTTTCTTTCTGTCCCACCACCATCATAGGTGCAGGAGAGATGAGGGAGACAGCCTTCTTAGTGATGCTCCCAATGTGCAAGATTCCCTCCCACAGGAGCCTCAGTTGGCCCCCTGTCTACTCTCTTTCCATCAGCAAGCAAAGACTTTTTCATTCAGGCAGGCCTTTGGCTTTTAAGGAAGTCTGGCAGAAGGATATTTTCAATGAGCTATATTATAACTGTTATAATTTAATGTTTTTAATAGAATTTTTATTTACTATATTTTTACAAAACCTTTTTTTTATTAAATAGGTTTTTAGTACACTTTGTTTTTAACTTCCATGAATGTTGTTCTAGGAGAAAGGCAAGATAAAATAAATCTCTTGGTTCAGCTTCCTATCAGCATTCAAGCTTTGCAACAACTGCTCTTAGTTTCAGGAAATCTTTTCTTAAAACTATTTTAGCATTCTGGGAACTGAAGTTACAATGACTGTCTGCATATGTCATCTTGCCATGGATTGTACTGCATTATACTTATCTATACACTTGAGTGGGTCTGAGGGGAAGGAAACAGGATGCCCCACTGCTGTTTTTGTAGGCAGGGGGAGGTATGATGTTGGGGAAAGGGCATGGCAGTAATAGGCAGGAAAAATTCCTGAAGCCTGTCCTGTTTTGGTCCTTCTTCCAAGATTGTCCTACCAGCTTGTCCTCTTCTCTACTGGAACTGCTGCTGAATTCTTGGTTAGTTAACAGTAAAACATCCAGGTGTTTGTTATGACTGAAGGAACCGGACTGATGTGCCTTAAGAAAGACCTGGATGAATTAAGCACCAACCTAGACTGGGAATGGGGGATCATCCTTAAACAAAAAATTATTTAAAACAACTTTTAAATAAAAAATTATGAAAAGTAGGACCCATGACAAAATACTGCAGTCCTCCGGTCCAGGGTTCCAGTGAGCTAAACTTGAATTAGATTTTTACTTATACTGTTCTAGTAACATGGTTCTCCTTTAAAACAAGGTGCACAAACAGTGCCACTGTAGTGCAAAAAACAATTTTATAATGCCACACAATTTGGTGGTAGGGATTACAAAAAGGCATTGGTCAAATGTAGTCTCCATATTGGCCACCTTCTGTAATATCAAATTTTCTAGTATGATCCTATTAAGACTTTCCACCCTGATATGCATTTACACAAGTATTTAGTTAACAATGCCTCCAAAGAAAATTGTAGAGTAAAAGTTAGGAACAGAACCAAAATTGACACATTGCTTTGGTCATCTTAAAAACATAGAACAGCAGCGTATGGAAGAGTAGGATTTTGCTCTAAAACTCCCCTGTCCCACTTTTTAGTTAGACCAATACAAAATTTATTCTATCATGTGTTTAATTAGGAATCATTCATCTCCTTTATTAATTTTTTGAACATTTGCCCTTGCTCAAAACCAAATGTACTGAAAGCAACCTCTATCTGTGCTGTTAGTGAAGCACAGGATAATAGTTGCCCTGATTTCCACCAGTAACTTGATATGTCTGTGGGCCATCTGGTCAGTAGTTTATTCAAGTGGATAATTAATTTACAACACATAACTTCACTGGTAGATCTAAAAACCCAAGGGCAGTCCATTTATCTGCACTGCAAAACTAGCAGTTTCTATGTCATTCATATAGTATAACATATTCTTGTTAAAGGAGAAAACTGCTGTAACAGAATCACTGACAAATGTATTTCAAATTAACATGTATGTGAATTAACCTTTTCCATGGCACAGTAAAGTCTATAAACAAACACAATTATTTAATATATTGCCCAATGGTTCTCCTTCACATTCCCCAAGACCTCTAAAAGTTACTTAAAAGAGTTTTTTTCTTTTAGTCTCATATGTGGACTGCTCAATTCCATGAAACACACGTTGGTTTTAACATAATATAGTTACGACAAAAGTTGTGTTCAAACTATTTCTTCTTTAAAAGGAAAGGCAGGGAATAAGTGGAAGCACAAATAAATATCTATACAACATTTGTGTGTAAACAGACTATATAAAGTAATCAGCTACCACTTGCATTAGTTAAAGTAACCATGTGGTCATGAATGTAACATACTGCAATGTATTACCATAATAAATTGTGAGAACCAGGATTGAAGCCTTAGGCAAAAAACCTCCCTGCTTTATATTTGCCCAGTCAGCTTTGAATTTCCTTATGAATGCTTAGACAATAGATGTGAAAGCAGGTTCTTTTGCAGTCAAAGCAGCTCTCTGTATTACTGCATTCAGCAATTTGCATAATCAAATAAAAGAAGGAAAACACCCTACTCTAATAAGCTGTTTGTATAATATATACATACAGTTTTTTGTTTTGTAGAATATCAAAAACCATGCCTCACCATGTTTTTTTTCCCCCCACATCTTAATTCTTTTCCTACTGCTTCTTTAACTTTCATCATTTATTGGAACAATATCACACATATCTTTTAATTTGTTGTTAAATGACCTAAGTAAACTTTAAATCTGAGACCAGATGACGCTGTTAAGCAAAACCTGGCCACATAGTTTTATACATACAGGCCTTAGAATCTAGAGCTGAAATCATAATGAAAATCTTCTAGCTAATTTAAGACTAAAATTAAAGCCTGCTGTGAAGAACCTGCAAGACGCAGAGAACGGGACAGTGGGAGTGTGTCCCTGTTGATTCATCTGAGACTCTCAGCAGTTTCCAGTATCACAGAGTATGGCATCCTTCTGTGCAGCCTCTTTGGGATGGGACAGGGAGGTACTGTTCTGAAGTGGTTTCAGTTCTTGGGGGGGTTAACCCGGAGGGTAGTGCTGGGGGACTCCTTTTCTACCCTCTGACCACTGGCCTATGGGGTCCCTCATGGCTCAGTTTTGTCCCCCATGCTGTTTAACATCTACACAAAACCACTGGGAGAGATCATGAGGAGTTTTGGGGTTTGGTGTGATCAATATGCTTATGGCACTCCACTCTCTCTCTCTCCTTTTACACCTGATTCCAAGGAAGCTCTCTTAGTACTGAACCAATGTCTGCTGTCAATAATGGACTGCAGGAGGTCAAAGAAAATGGAAAATCAATCTAGGCAAGACAGACGTGCTCCTGGTCAGCCAAAAGGCAGATCAGAGAACAGGGACTCTGCTTGTGCTGGATGGGGTTATACTCCCCCTGAAATCTCAGGCTTGAAGCTTGTGTGTTCTCTCAGACTCAGCTGTGAGACTGGATGCCCAGGTTTCAGAAGTGCATTTGCACAGCTAAAACTACTGAACCAGATGTGCCCACTCCTTGATGCATCAGATCTGGCTAAGGTGAAACATGCCTTGATTACATCCCACTTGCACTTTCTGTAATGGGCTGCCTTCCGAAACTGTTTGAAACCTCACCAAGCATTCAAAATGCTGTGAGCAGAAGGCTGACTAGGGCCAGTTATAGGGATCACATTAATCATTTTGTTAAAACCACTTCACTGGTTAAACATCAGTTTCCAGATAAATTGAAGAGCTGGTCATGACCTACAAAGCTCTATATGGTTTTGTTACAGATTATGTGAAAGACCATATCTCCCCATATGAATCTTCTTGAGATTTACAGGGAAGGGCTTTCTTTTGATCAGGCTTGGCTGATGATGACATAAGTGACAGCCTTCTTGGTGGCTGCTCCCACTCTCTGGAATTCCTTTCTGTGGGAGGCTAGGTTGACCCACTCCCTGCTCTCCTTTTGATGGCAGACAAAGATCTTTTTGTTTAAACAGACTTTTAATGTGTAAGCAAGGGTGTGCTTTTTAATGTGATGGTTTTTAATTGTTTAAAAATATTTATTGTTAATTTTTAATTGATTCTTTAAGTGAATCAACTTGGCTCCCACTCTGGGAAAAAGGTGGCATTCAAATGAATTATTTTAATCTGCAATCTGTTTTTAACCTTGTTGTGCCCCGCCTCGATTGTTTTACAGAGGGGCGGGTAAGAAATAAATATTATTATTATTATTATTATTATTATTAAATGTACAGTGGTCCCCCGGGTTACGAATCCCCCGGGTTGCGAAAACCCCGGGATCCGAAACCGGCGGGACCACGATTGTATCCCCCGGGATCCGAAAGATCCCCCAGGATACGAAAAAAAAAACCGTGCGGCCCCTTTAAATTGGCCGCACGGTCCATTGAATATAGCGGTCCCCCGGGAAACGAAAGCTTCCGGGTTACGAAGGTAATCCCAGAACGGATTACCTTCGTAACCCGGGGGACCACTGTAATTAATAATAATAATAATAATAGCAGCAAGATATTCTTTAAATAGGAATCAGTACGGCATAGTGGTCTGAGCTTTGGACTATGACCAGGGGAGAAGGGTTTGACTCTTCCCTGAGCCACAGAAACCCATTAGGTGACCTTGGGCAAGTCACACAATCTCTGCCTCAGAAAACCCTGTGATAGCTTTGCCTTAGAATTGCTGTAAGTCAGAAAAGGGACATTATGACATGCCCATTAAATGAGTAAAATGAACACCGTAAAAGGTTAACCATTACCTCTTGTAAATCTGCCCCTGGCCCTGCTGCTGTGGGGGGCTCTCTCCCAACATATAACTACAGTACCGAGAAAGGCTGCCTGGGCAGTAGCTTCTTCCTTCCATGCAGCAAGGAAACTGCTCCTGAGTTAGCAGTGACTGAAGGCCATTTGGAACCATGGGTAGATGGGTGCATATGGCCTGTAGTATAGTCATGATATTCACAGGACGTTTTGTTTTATTTAGCCGCAACTTCAAGCTAGGGTTTAGAAGCTTAGCCCTTTCAATCTAAGGCAGGCTTTATAGTAATTGGGCCACATTACAGAGGCTGCTTTGATCCTCAACTCCATTCCCATTTGCATAGATTAGCTGGGAAGGACACAGAAGGGGCTGCTATAGGACAGGACTCCCCATTTCCCTGAGATATAACTGGATCCTGAGAAGGGATCATCTCTGATGGAAAGGAGAGGCAAAGGGCCCCAACTGCTCTCCTCAAGAGTGACTCAGTTTGGGGCAGCCTAACACAATTTGGGGTGAAAGGAAAGTTTCTGCATCTTTTGGCCAGCTTCCTCCCTGATACCTGGCCCTAAACGGGCTGGGTGGAGGTGATGTGGAGAAACAGAGACATGGAGGGGATACCCTCACCATCTGTTCCCATGGCTCCCAAGTTCTGTAAAGCTGTTTGTAGAAATCACCAGTGCTCCCACCATGAAAGGGGGGGGGGCAGGTTTGGAGGAGAAAGGGAGAGTCATTGGCAAAGCCAAGACTTTTCTCCAGTTCTTGGAGCCCTTGCCATATTAAATCTTTCTTCATGCTTCCAAGGCAGCAAGAGAAACAAGAGAAGGAAAAGGATTGGAGAAGCTGTAGTGAAGAAGTTGCAGAGCAATAGCAAACATATCCTACCGGAGTGATAGGCAGGATAAGACTGGGTCTTCTAGGGTTAGCTTCACCCATGTGGGGTCACCAGAAGTTCTCTTTTTTCTGCCTGCCAATCTGGAGTGAGTGGGAGGAGAATAACCCAAACTATAGGATGTTGGGGTCTTGTCTACTGGGAAATGACTTGATGAAATGCAACAATAAAGTTTTAATTAGAAATGTCAGAGACTGTATTTGTGACTTTCAAACTGAACCACAGTCCACTAGATCACAATGAGCAACCATCTATAAAAATAAAAACCAACTTAAAACATACATTTGGCAAGTACATACTGCTTTCCACAGTATTTCAAAAACACTACTTTCTTCATACTACGCCAGTTTTCACCTACACAATAGTCAGTAAATATAAAATACGTATTTGCCAGAATCTGATTGTTCCTTACAGTCAGACACACTGAATCAGTGGTGTTTAGACATAAGTTCACTGTCTGAGAAATAATTTAATGGGTCTGATCTAGCTGTAACTAACCAAGAGTATTCAGGTGACTGATTATGCTAAAGGAATTTACTTTTCAGTTAGGAGGAGACTTTAAACACCTTTTTGTGTGACTATAAAATAAAGAAGTAGAAAAAACAAAACTTACGGTGGTGATTCTAGAATGATACTGTTGGCCTGTGTGGAAGAAGGAGATCGGTGATTTGCAAAAACCTCACTTGGCGAAGTATGGACAACATGATCCACTAGATGTCCAACTGAAGATGGCCGTAAGCGGTTTCCCTCTTGAGTAAAAGTAGAGTTGCGACTAAGTAGTAAATGAAGAGTTGTTCAGTAATGGCAAGAATATTGTGTTAGTGAACATATATAATTTTCATGCTATTGGTTAAATGGTTTTAAAAGGTGTCAGAAAGTGGCAGCTGGTCAATTCTTATCATTTCCACTATTCTACATCAGTAAATATAGTACTCAGGTATATATTAGCAAAAAACCCTACAAATCCTCATGAATCTGATTTAATTCCATCATTTGAAATCAAATAGCATCTTTATACACTCAAATAAATCATTACATTTGAAATACATTCAAGGGCATATCTGACATTGTGCTAGCCATATTCATGCAATGGATGAATGGATGAAACAGTGGATAATAGATATATAATAACACTGTGTTATATACAAATTTATAAACTACCATAAAGACAGAAATAGATATTCATCATTTTCTTCTTATGAAGGCCTTTCATGCACAGACCCAAATTGACAGGTGCCCCACATGGGAAGGAAAGATAAATTCTACCAAGGCCCAGAAGTTCACAGTGGCTCTTGCCATAATCCTCATTACTATGAGGGGAAAAAATAATGATAAACTATACATCATGCATGGAGATACAGGTAGTATAGAAATCTGTTTTCCTTGAATCTGCTATCCCAATCTTGTAAGATTTGCTGGTGCTAATTAGAAACACTGTTAGAGACATCTTAAGCAATATTCTGCATTTCCTGCCCAGAGACGGCCCTAATGTGGAATACAGACAGTGTGCCTGTGCAGTTAAATTAGAACTGCCTAAGACTGACAAATGGAGAGACAATACCAGGAACTGTAAGTACCAAAGTTCCCTGCACTTAAGTAAGAAGAATGGGTATATGCTGGTAAGGATAAAGCAAAGATTCCTAAGGGGGAGTACAGACAGGCAGGTAAAACCAGCTTTAAGCAGCCTTTTCTGAAGCTGGATTGAGTCCTGCCAAACACACTGCTAGTCTTGAAGCCAGACCCAATGCGGATGAACCATCTACACCGCTAGCCACAGTGCTAGCTTCATTAAATTTTTTCGCTTCCATCCTGTGCCTGCACAGGCCATGTCCTGTGCCTACAAAAACCATGTTCCTGTGTGCCTGCGCATGATCGCAGAGACACAGGAACAATACTATAAAGGCCATGTTCCCAACCATGCTCCTGGACTCGTCTCAACAGCTGTCATCTCAGGTGGAGGCGATGGCCAGGAGTGGTTGGTACCAACTTCAGTTGATATGTCAACTGCACCCCTACCTGGCCCAGAGGGACCTTGAAGCAGTGGTACATGCACTAGTAACCTCTCTTTTAGATTTCTGTAATGCGCTCTACATGGGGCTACCTTTCTACCAAGTTCAGAAACTTCAATTGATCCAAAATGCAGCAGCCAGATTGGTCACGGGAACATCTAGATCGGACCATATCACCCAATTTTAAAAACTCTTCACTGGCTGCCAATCAGTTTCCGGGCGTGTTGGTTACTACTTTAAAGCCCTACATGGCTTGGGCCTGAGTTACATAAGGGAACGCCTTTCCCTACACAATCCGTCCCGCATTCTCAGAACATCAGGGAAGCATCTACTAGAGTATATGAAAACCAGATTAATAACAAATTCCCAAAAAGCCTTCACAGCCGTGGCCCCTAAATTATAAAACAACCTACCAGAAGAGCTCCGTCTTATTACCACCTTAGAAACTGTTAAGAAGGAACTGAAGACGGATCTCTTCTGGAGGGCCTATCTACCTAATCTTTTGTAGGTGACCCCGAGAAACATCCCCAGTTGTGATTACGATGGCATGGGGACAGACAACGATTGGTTATTTTAGTGGTTAATAGTTTTATTGTTGTTTATTGGTTATATTTTAGGAATATTGGATTTTGTATTGCTGTTTTATCCTTCTGATGTAATCCCGCCTCAATCTGTAGAGAGAGGCAGGGAATATAAATAAAATTTATTATTATTATTACAGTGGTCCCCCGGGTTACGAATACCCCGGAGTACGAAAGAGCTGGGGCCGGAAAAACAGTCCTGGCTTGCGAAAAAAAACCCGGGTTACGATAGAAAAAAAAGCGCCGGCCCTTTAAAAAAGTGCGGCGCTACAATTAAAGCGGTCCCCCGGGTTACGAAGACTTCCGGGTTACGAAAGGTAATGCGGAACGGATTACTTTCGTAACCCGGGGGACCACTGTATTATTATTATTGTTATTCACATCAGTATCAGGAGCTAACAGATATCATGGATGCCATGTCAGCTGTGTGGCCTGCACTGGCACTAACCCTGCAATCTACAGACAAAGCGATCAGTGCTACACTGCTCCATTATGCCCAACAAACTGAAATGCCAACGGTGCACAGAGTTAACGATGCACAGGTGCAAAGGAACAAGGAGAATGTGGCACTGGAATGTGACTGAGAGTCCAGCTGGGAAGTGAAAGTCAAATTTATCACTTTCCACTGACATAGCATCCAGTAGATGAACTTTCAGCATCCTTTTATTAATATTGCGCATGCACTTCCTCTCTATATAGACACACCTCTTAAAACGTATCCCTGCAACGACTGATTCACACAGGGAATTATGAACATTTTTAGCTTAAAAAGCATCTTTCTAGTTGGTGCATTCGGACGTATCTGCGAAGATGTGCATTTTCCAGGGAGGAGCAGATAAAATTAGTTTCTTTTTGATCCCGCTCCCCCCCCCCCTGTAAATCGCATTCTATCTGGATTCAATCCCGCTTCGAGACATTGTGTCATCTAAATGCTCCACCTCCAAGCGGGATTGAATCCAGCTTATTTTAACCATCTGTATCCCCCTTTAGACAATGGGAATAAGTAAAGCTTCTTTTTTTGGTGGGACTTTAAGGTTCTTGAGAAAGGATGTAATTCACAAACAATCCCAATTCTTTGAAAAATGTTACATCTACCTTAGAGCACATATTTAAAGCATCCAATAACAATCCATTAAATATGTGAGTGTAGTGGCGGGGGAACTGGAGAAAGGTCCCCATGTCAGCTTCACAAGTATCCTACAAAATTGTTTTCAGAATTTTCTTTGTGAAATATTTTTGTTGCTGCATGCCTTCAAGTCATTTCTGACTTATGGAGAACCTACCATCAGGTTTTCTTGGAAAAATTAGTTCAGAGGGTGTCTCTGCTTTCCCCTAAGGCTGAAAGAGTGTTAATTGCCCAAGGTCACCCAGTGTGTTCCCATGACCAACTAGAGAATTTAACTGGAATCATAGTTCAATGCTCAAACCACTATACCACGACGGCTCTCTCCTGTAAAGCAAAAAACCCTGAGGTATATATTTAGAAAAATATGATCAACACATCATTAAATGAGATTTACAAGAAACAATAAAAATTAATCATTGCAGCATACATAGCCTTGGAAGCCAGTGTGGTGTAACGGTCTGAACAATGGACTCAGGGGCCCTAAACAGACGGGCACTATAGGGCACCCTCGTCACATGCCAGGGTTGCCTTGGGACAGAGCTTACACACGCTCCGCAACCCTAGCATGTGACGAGGGTGGCAAGATGGCAGCGCCCTGTCTACATGGGCACCGCCATCATTACTTACCACCATGCGGCATCCATACAGTGCCGTGCAGCATTTACATGAGTGTGCCAGTGGCGCACTTATTATGCCTTCGCCACACACGGCTTTAAAAGAGCCTGCATTTTGCGGGTTCTTTTCCTGCTGGTGGAAAAACAGACGCTGGGAGGGCGCCCTTCTGGGGCAGTATGTACTACCCCAGGGAGACTAGGATTCGAATCCCTAGTCAGCCATGGGAATCTGACCTTTGACAAGTCACACTCTCTTAATTTCAGAGGAAGGCAAAGGCAAATCCTTTCTGAACAAATCTTCCAAGAAAACCCTGTGAGAGGGCCACCTTAGGGTTGCCATAAGTTTGAAATGACTTGAAGGCACAGAACAACAATGCATAGCGTTATGGATTTTTCTGCACACTGACAAGGATGGTTGCAGATTCTAAAATGTTTTTTAATAAGCTTGCACTCATCAATAGCTACAGGTACAATGGGGCAAAAATGGTTAAGCCACTTAGTCATATTATCTACTGAATATGAACTTGTGAGAAAAGTTGACATCAGGACTAATTTGTAATTTTTCTTTGAAAAAGGACAGAAACATAAAGGTTTAAAGTTAATTGGCCTAACAAGTGCAGCCACCATGTTTCAGAAGAATTTAAAGAATCAAAACAAAAGTAGCACAGGGTTTTTAAAAAATCAATTATCAAAGTGTTACAAGATGGTAAGCAAACTTCTAGGACTCTCAAGCTGGGTATTGTAATTTAACAGAAGTAGCAAGAGACAAAAAAAAGAAAAAAAAAAGATTGTGTTCTCTTTCATCCTTTTCCTTCTTTTCCACTTAGCTCACTGCAAAAGGGGGAAGTTGGCTGTGAACAAACCCATGGAGTCATACAAAGAGAAAAGAGATCCACCATTGTGGTTTAGCTTACACAGGAAGAAAAGTCTTTATCTTTGTAATTTGGACAATAGGTGCCTTTGCACAGAGGTTCAAACTCTGAAACATTGCCTCTCTCACATCACAAGCAGGCTACAGCACAACCAAGAAATCAGAGACAAAAAACATATTTTGGCCAAGAACAAACTACAGACCTTAACATCATTCTGTGGTAATTGACCACCTCAGCTAAAATCACTTCAAAAACCAAACCAGAAAACTTGGAATCATAGAATCACAGAGTTGGAAAAGACCACAAGGGCCATCCAGTCCAACCCCCTGCCACGCAGGAACTCCCAATAAAACCATCCCCAACCATCCAGCCTCTGCTTAAAGACTTCCAAGGATGGAGACTCCACCACACTCCAAGGGAGTGTGTTCCACTGTCGAACAGCCCTTACTGTCAGGAAGTTCTTCCTAATGTTGAGGTAGAATCTCTTTTCCTGGAGCATGCATCCACTGTTCTGGGTCCTGTTCTCTGGAGCAGCAGAAAACAAGCTTACTCCTTCCTCAGTGTGACCTCCCTTCAAGTATTTAAACAGGGCTATCATATCACCTCTTAACCTTCTCTTCTCCAGGCTAAACATCCCCAGCTCCCTATGTCGTTCCGCATAGGGCATGGTTTCCAGACCCCTCACCATTTTAGTCACTGCTTTGGACACGCTCCAATTTCTCCACATCCTTTTGAATTGTGGTGCCCAGAAATGGACAAAGTATTCCAGGTGGGGCCTGACCAAAGCAGAACAGAGTGGCACTATTACTTCCCTTGATCTAGACACTAGACTTCTATTGATGCAGCCTAAAATTGCATTGGCCTTTGCTGCATCGCACTGTTGACTCATGTTCAACTTGTGGTCTATTTGGACTCCTAGATCCCTTTCATATGTGGTCTCATTCAGCCAGGTGTCCCCCATCTGATCTCTTTTTTTGATAAAATTGCCAGCTTTGGCAAAACGTGTATAAAGAAAAGACACTAAGGGTGCAGTCTTCTATATGATGCCTTAAACTATGTCATACCAGATACAATGGAACCTACTTCTGAGTAGCAACTTATATGATCATAGTTTTTTGTGGCGCTTTCGGGGTATGTGGCCATGTTCTAGAAGAGTTCCTTTCTGACGTTTCGCCAGCATCGGTGGCTGGCATCTTCAGAAATGTTTGCCTGGAAAAGGATTGGATATATATCCTTTTCCAGGCAAACATTCTCTGAAGATGCCAGCCACAGATGCTGGCGAAACATCAGAGAGGAACTATTCTAGAACATGGCCACATAGCCCGAAAGCTCCACAAAAAACTATGGATGCCGGTCATGAAAGCCTTCGATTCTATATGATTATTCTTAAAACTTTCCACCAAATTTTTCAGGGTATCTTTTAAGGTTAAGAATTTAGACATCTCAATGTTTAGGAATTACATGCGTAATGTAAGGCATGTATTTTTTTTAACATTTTATACTCTGTTCTTCTCCTGAATGGGATTCATAGCGATTTAAAAGGATAAATTAAAACAAAACAGTTAACCAATGGAAATTTAAATTGTAACCCTATCGTTCCAAGTCCTTTTTGACAACCAAGGTACCTTTTACTTGTCTATTTCTCCATTATTTAATTATACCCAACCTTTCCCCAGAAGCCGGAAGTTCATGCATTCTTCTTTTTGTGTGTGTGTAATGTATAAAACTAACAATATAGTATTATTTTCATCATTATTTGAAAGAGGTTAATATATTAATGCACATCATTCAGGATGTCTTTCAACACCAGCAGTCATACCAAACAAAATTTTGCTGTAATAAATTTAGGAGAATCAATACAGGTTGAGTCTCCTTTATCCAAAATTACTAAGACCGGAGGTGTTTTGGATTTCAGGATATCTGTATTTGCATACTGATGAGCTATCTTGGAGATGAGAGCAAAATCTAAGCACAAAATTCATTTATGTTTCATATACCCATAGCTTAACGATAACGAACAGGCCATCAGAAAGGGAAGGTGTCACTATTTCAGCCACCCATGAAAAAATTTTTGGTTTTTGGAATATTTTGGATTTTAGAGTTCCAAATAAGGGAGACACAACCTGTAATTTCACATAGTAGGCATTTTCAGTGAACCTGACAAGTAAAATATTACAGGAAGATAGAGCGTAGTTTTCCTAATACAGTGGGCCCTTAGTATCTGCTGGAGTTTGATTCCAGGAGCCACACATCCTCTATGGATACCAAAATCCATGTATGCTCAAGTCCCATTAAATATAATGTCAAAATCAAATGGTGCTCCTTATATGGATGGCCCTTTTGGTCTCTTCCAACTCTATGATTCTATGATTCTATATAAAATGGCAAAACCAAGGTTTGCTTTTTGTAATTTATACATTTTAAAAAATATTTTCAAATATTCTCAAATATTTTCAAGCATTTCACGGATGCCTGAATCTGTGGATAAAACATCCATGTGTACGGTTTTTATAATGAAAGTTACAGAGGGTTTCTGAGAAGTATTTGAGAGCGAGTAGAGTTCTGAAAGGCTAAGGAGAGAACTTTTTAGCACTTTTGCATGCATGCATGCATAGAGTGGGCCTTTGGGCAGGTGTTTGCACAATTTTTTTGTATGAAAATCCACCAATGTTTTAATTTTGGGGAGCCATGGGGGCAGCATGATACACATTTCAGACTTTCCACTTCTGCACAAGATGTTCATAAAAGTACATTCTGGAAAAATAAAGTCTAGCTATGATAAATCTGAACTACTGCTATTTAGAAATCAAATTGTATGTGTCACCAAATAAATTTATTTTATATATCTTCCTTCAAAGTTCAAAGAACAATAGAACAAACACAATTTTTAAAAAACATACTTAAAATTGACCAAAGAAAGCAAACTACAGAAGAAAAAGGAACTACTTGGCTTACATATCGATTGTTCCATTCCCATCCCCAAAGCATCAATGGTGTGGAGGAAAAAACTTGTGAAAGGCACTGATCCAGTGAATCCTATGTTCTGAATAAGGGTTCCTCTGATTGCTTTGTCTCCAAAATAGAGGATGTTAAATCATGTCATCCTAATCAATAAAAGAAAAACAAGTAAGGAACTATTTCTACTTACTGGTTAGGGGTTCCAGGTGGAGAACGCGATGGCAAACTCTGAGTTTCTAATCGATCATCAGACAATGAATTTCTGCTGACAACCTCCCAATCCATTCCACTTATTAATCTACGAGCCAGAGGTTTACTTGGAGATCTAAAACAAATGAATATTTAAACAGAACTATCAGTGTGGTGTATTTGGAAGTTCACAGAAATAGCAATTGAGAATTAAAACTGTACTTTCGTAAGAGCATACCAGATGATCAATACCAGCCATTTCTACCAAGATTTTTATTACTAAAGGCTGCTTCAGAGTTGATGTATGTCTGGAATGCTGCACGTGAAGGAAAACTGCTTCTGGAAAGGCATTATAGTTCAAAATAAGCAAGCAGAAGAAAGGATTAAGCATACTCTCCTTTCCTCACTACATCTCTTTTCCAAATAATCAACCTCCCAAAGCTGATTTTCCTTATTAGTGGCTGTCAACTTTGGAGCCTGTGAGGTACATTGTTTAGCTAGATATTATGTTTAAGGTTGCCTTCCTAAAATGAACTGTTATGTTAAATTGCAAAAGATGAGTCAACTGACAATAGCTGAAACCAATGAACAACTGGAAAACAGAGCCTATTATTATTATGAGCAGATACGCATACTGTATTAATAGACTGAAAGACTCCCCAAAGAAATGTACTTCTAACTGAAAACATTACCATGGCATTAAAAATAGGAGCATGTGTAAAGGGAAATGTACATGTACATGTGCTCGAGAAAGACTTACTGTACATCTAAACAAAATGTAAAACATGGAAGACTTTTAGCTGGCTTATCTGAATGATTCAGAGATTACAATTACCAAACTGACTTGCAAATTTAATTTTTAAAAGACTTAAAAAACCCCTAAGAATTCATTTAAAATGTGTGATGTAGAAATGTGACAAACAATTTTTATTTGTAGTCCTATTCAAGGCTTAATTCTTAAATTCTATGAGCATAGGAAGCTAACATTAACAAACAAACAGCTGTTTTTTAATAAAAGGATTATTACCCATATGATTGATTATATGTTTAATAAAACGAAGCATCAAAGCAAATATGACTTTAATATACAGATGCCAGCTTTCTGTACATTTAATGAGCTTGTTTTCTTTTTACAAATAATGCAGCTCATAGACGCACTCACCTTTGTTGTCAACTATAAAGCTATATCTGTAAGTAGTTGACAAGGCAGACCAGAAGTCTTCAACTGTCAAGCTACACTATGAGGATATGACTATTAACTGTTGTAAACTCACAGTCCCACCCATCTCATGCTTGTTACTGAAACTTCCTGTTCTTTGTGGAAATTTCAAAGAAACTGTTACCACATTGCAGCAATACATTTTTCAGTATATGACTTTCTGGTTTAAATAGGTTTCCATGTTATGGAATAATGTTAACATTATTAATAAAATGTCTTTCTTTGGTCTATTTTTATATGGTTCCAAGTGTTACAGGTTTATATTCAATTCTCTCTCACATTAGCTAGATTATAAAATAAAAACAACAAATAGAACAGGGACATGAAATACCTCTAAATTATTCTGTTTAATACAATTGGCAGGTAGACCTATTTATAAATTGGCTTTAACCACACAGAGTTAAACTCTGAATCACAGAATAATAGAAAGATTGCTGATACCAAACATTTGGCCCAGCTCATGAACATCTATATACCAATCCATCTTTACTTCACACGTTTGTTGCTGTTTCAGATTATATTCTGCTACAAAACATATTCCCATTAACATGAACAAACTAGCAGACTGTAGAAAATATAATTCTTAGACATAGAAAATGCAAGTTCATGCTTTCATTCAACCTAAATGATCCACTTTGCAATCCTAAACACTTTTAGAAAGCAAATCTCATTTAACTCATTGAGACTGACCTCCAAGTAAAGATGCTCATCACTGCATCACAAACCCAAATCAGATAAAGAATGCATATATATGCTTTAGTGCCTTCTGATCAGCAACACCAAGCTGATCTGCACACACTGGGGCCTGTTGCCACATCCTCTCCATTTTGGCTCCTCATTGTGTCTTTCAGATTACCTCTTACATATATATAACTGCTATGCTGTCAAGGACTGGAACCAAAAATGACCAGATTGATCAACTATCCTCAATCAAAAAGGAAAACAGATCTCTTAATGCTTTCAGTACCTTGGGCAAAGAAACATTTGCCTGTACAAAAGCCAATTTTACCCATGTCTTAATGCAACAAGGAGAATACCAATGAGCTCTGATCCTTTTGTGATCTTCCATCTAGTATCAAAATACAAACATGCAGTGTCTGTTGTCCTTTCCAATTTTCAGAAAGTAGTCTTTAGAAGTCCTCTGGAAACCCATTTCAGTAGAGACATGTTTGTTTTCTATTTCTGGATTGGATTTCTGCATTCCTATAGGAAGACACTCTGCACAAGTCATTCCTAAAAGCTTCTAGACTAGTTGCCCAAACATCCTGTGATTTTGCCTAGGGAAATGTCTATCATGGCTAGGGAAGGCCTGCCCCCTGTATTTTTGATTTACCTTGTCACTGAGGAGCTGTTTCCCCTTCTTTCCTCCATGCATATTAGCAGACTCAAGAATGAATGTTCTTGCTTACACTCATACCCTCCGGTCTTAATGTTCTGCCTTGCTTTCTCTCCCGTTCTTCTTCCTCTTGCTCACTCTCTGGATACAGTTGAACTTCCTGGCTCACTGCCACTCTCCTACTTTTCTTCTCTCCACTGTGGGATAGCTTTCAAGGACCCGACTCTGATTTTGTATCTCATTGCCTTTTAATAAAACTCATTTCTGGGTTATGTCCTGAGGACTTAGATGTTCTCCCTCCTGGATGTCCTATAAGAACACTTCACTATCTAGGCTAAAGACTCAAAAGTTATCCACACTGTGCTGCTTTTAATTTGGAAATGATGTTAGTTTCTGGGTCAGTTCTACCAGACTAACAACCGTTTGTTCTTCAGACAGAAATACAACCAAGGATTACAGAGAAAAGAGGTTCTCCCTAAAATAAGACTGAAGTCCTTATTTGTCTCTTGTTCCAGAGAGACTATTCAGTTGAACAGAGACAGCAGGTTTAGAAGTGTATAGATCACAGCTTGGAATGTTAGGTTTAAACTTAACTCATTAATGTTGACAGTTAGAAAGAAGAAAATTAGCGTGTTGTTAACGCTGAGTGGCATAGCATTTAACCTGTTGTGATACTGTTAACTGCATCATAAGCTTTCCAAGTAACTTTGAGATTTTACAGATGGCATGTTTACTTGTCACCTAGTGGTGTATTTTGTTATTGGCTCCTTTGGAAGTATTATTTTTGTGTTTTTAAAGTTGTCTTCTTCAGCCTGAACTTTCAAGATTGTTTGACTACAAATCCTAATTTGATTAATGATTTGATTTGTGGCATTTGAAGTGGAATGCATCTGGAAACTACCAGATAAGGGATAGCTGTCCTAAAGCATGGACTGTGCATTAAAGCTGAAGGTTGGCAGGAATGTGGGGATTATAGCATCAAACATGGTCCTGCTTCTTCCTTTACAGGTTTGATATATATGTTTAAAAAAACCTTCTACATGGGGCTATTGTAAACAAATAAGAAAAACAAATAAGCTATTATAATAAACTATTGTAGTCAGCATGCAAGTAAATTTCTTACCTGGCAAATACTCTGTCTTTATTTGCCTTTTCTTTTCCATACTGTACAGACTGGACCTCTGTTCTCCCACTGAAAATCAATTATAACACTGAGATCACAAAGAAAATGGAGTGGGGAAGATACTTTTTGTTTTGTTTTGGTCTAAGGTAAGAAAACAGAAACATGCAAGTTTACCAGTGAAATTTACAACTATTTTTCCACCAGTTAATGTGTGCTAGATTTGACACGGCTGTAGTAGGTATTTACAATTATTATACTAACTCACAAGCGATTCTTACCTTAACTCAATTATGGATACTACATTAGCTGCAGAAGGCCAGATAAACTAGTTCTCTGTATCTTTCCATTTTTGTATTTTCATTATCAAATTATGCTCTAACTCTGTATTTCAATATATCTTCCTACTGAATGTCTTCAAGCCTTTCAAGTGTTAAGTGCAGAAAATTAACGGAAAAATTCAAATTACAGACTGACATTTCTTACTGAGAAATTTTCTCTGATGCACACTACTTTGCTGCTGTCTTTGTATGGTTTAGCAGTATAAGGACAAGTCACAGAGGGCCTCTGGCTACCATGCCCACAACCCCACTCCACCTGCAGCATGATAGCAAAAAGGAATTTTAAAACACCAGAACAGTTCCCACACCCCATAACTGCTCTCATATTGCTATGACACAAGTTTGAAAAACAGAAACCAGAGAGAGGGAAATGAAATGATCTGTCAGATTCACAAATATGGTACAGGTTGGCTCCCAGGAAGACAACAGATGACCCTTCAGGATTCCCATAACCAAATCAATATAATTCATTTGCTTTGGGTTGTAAATTCTCCAGTACTTGCTGAACCCTTAAGAGATACTGAAGGAAAAAGGAGAAGCAGCTGCTACTATCACAATGTAGGCTGCTTCCTTTATTACTTTAATTAGTGTGTATGAGTGTGCGTGTGAACCCTGGGAGTCCTTTCCTTTTTATTATATTTTTTTAAAAGCTGAGCTTTCAAAGCATGTAAGGGATATTAAGGAAGACAGTTTCCCTAGAGCTCCCAACACCTTGCCTCTACTTTTAAAATTTTCTATATTTAAAAAAAGTTTAACCGCAAAAGAAACAAAGTAAGTATTTTTCTTGCAATAACAAATATAATAGGGAAATCTTACCAGTACCGGAACTTTGAACCCAGAGTAAAATAATGTGCAAAAAAGTTCTTCTGGGGTGGCAGTGGTCGGTCTAATCGGAAAAAGGTGTGATGCTCTACACAAGCTTTCCATAAATTCTTACAGGCTCGATAGTTCACCATGTTGAATCCAAGCAAGGTTTCTCTAGACTCATGCTGGGGAGGGGAAAGTTTGAGAAAGTTAGTCTCATGTTAACTTAACGGCAGAGGTCTTGGCTCTTATTAAGCATTGTTCCTTTTTTGCAACAAGAACAAAGGACTCTCTATGCAGAAATCAAAAAAATAACGTATGGATTTCCTATACAGGAGAAGATCAAAAGCAATACTTCTATGATAATGACAGTAACAGGTATGTCTTGCATGATTTTAATGGTGCCATTCTATGCACCATTAAAACCAAATTGGCACTTTCTCCATTAATGTCAAAAAGATCTGGTTCAAAATGGATGTGTTCCAATGCTTCTGAAAAAAAAAGATGATTTTGTACATGTTTTTCAGTTATGTTTATATGACTAAGAAGAATGTTGTGAAAGAATTTATAAGCAAATAAGGCAAACTGTATGCTTGCAATCAGGCAAGTACAAATAATTAGCACAGATCAGTAAAGGCTTTGTTGTCTTTGACCTACCAACATCATGAATAAATGCAAGTACACTCATCCCTCCACACTCACAGGACCCCCACGAATGTGGGAAAACCACAAATAACAAAAACACTATGTTTGTACCTGAGAGAATAGCAATAGCAACAGCAGCTTCATTTATATACTTCTTCATACTACATTAAGCAGTCTCTAAGCTGTTTACAACTGTAAGTGAATTGCCCCCATTAAGCTGGGTACTCATTTTAGCAGCCTCAGAAGGATGCAAAGCTGAGAGGTGAGAACACTTCTCTAGAAATCTCTAGGTCCTTTTGCACAACTTTTCATTAAAGTTGACCATAGAGTTGAGCTGGAGGATCTAGCTATTCCTAGAGAGAACATAAGTCAAAGCCACAAATGTGGAGGGATAGGTTTATTTTCTCTTTTGAAAGATATGTTAATTAAAACATTTTAAAAGACTGTAAAAATGTTCCAAGTAGTTCTGCAATAACCTTTACTTACTGTTCAAAAGGATTTACAATGTATGTTGCATGATAGATGAAGGTATTGCATATATCTAACTTTACTGCCTCCTGAGGCAAAAAACTCAGTTTTAATGTAAGGTCCTACCACACTGCTCTTGGGGATGAGTGAATGGAAGGGGGATGAAGGGTATATAGGCATTTATACACTATATTTGAATAAACTGAAGTCCTAGACTTAGGAAAAGGATTGAATGTTTTGAATGTTCTAACGTGGAATGGACATTTCTACCTGGTCGAATGCTGGAAAATGAATAGAGCCCAATTTTGGGCATTGCCTCCATCTTTTCCCATAGCCTTTTAATAATGCTAACACCTGCCATTATCAACCGACCATGAACCAAACTGCATAGGGTTTAAAAAGGATTATTTTACCCTCGTACAGAACAGAGTTACATAAGATCAGGAGAGAGATCCTTTGCCAATGACACTCTAAGGAAGTCAGAGAAGTTGAGAAACATCTTGAAACTTAAGAGACCAAGTGTATTTCAAAATAGGCCCCCAATTAAATAAGTGTAGGCTGCAGGAGGCAGAGGTTTTACTGCCTTTTTCTAGCCTGAGGGAAAGGATCCAGATTCCTAACTTTCCAGCAATGGACAACATGAGAACAGCATACTTACCAAAATGTAAGTACTAAGGCTCAGTTTATGTAGAGGCATTTGGAATTCTGTTATGTTTCCTCACAGGTTGTTACTATCTATTATTCAGAAGTAACTTGTTTTTGTAATTATTCAGCTTATAATTTGGAATGGGCTCCATGTTGTTAGATGCCTTTTCACCCAATGTAAACTACTTAGAATAAAAACCTCTCTTTCCACACCTCTCTGCTTTGACTGTTCAGGCATACTGAATGCACTTTCCCCAAGTTGGAAAATGGGTGGACGAAGCAGATTCACTTCAGTTTCTTCATTGCTCTAGCCCAAAGATGGGAATAGCAACTGGGATAAAAATGAAAACATGGGTAGGAGCTGGAAGATAATGACTGCTGGGACTCCATCCCTTGCTCAAAGATGTAAGACTGACGACATCAGTCTAGACCAGGGGTTCTGAACCTGTGCTCCAAGGAGCCCTTAGGGGTCCATGTGCACTTCTCAAGAGTTTCACAGCTGCTCCAGGAAAATAAAAGAAATATTTTTTTTCCCTTTTAAAAATCTTTATTAATTTCCTCTATCATAATGATTACACATTTTTTTACATTCTATGTTACAATTAACTTTCTTTTCCATGCTGCTTTCTGGATGTTCTTTTCCCTTTCTGCAGATCTTCTTCTTGTTGTCTTCCAAAAACATGTGTTTGTTTTACAAAACCTCTTATTAACTGGGTCTTCCCCCCCCCCCCCATTAAGGTTTCTTTTATAAATCTTTTGCAACTATTTCATATAAGCAATACAATTCAACAATATTCCTCCGGTCTTTTAAAAACAAAAAACAGCAACAAATACCACGACCCTCAGCCACATTTGCATCTTCTGGAGGACCCCAGGATGTTATTCCACATAAGCACTGAATCTATTCTTGAGCTGCTGGTCTTTTGTTTTTGGAAGTGCCAGAAATGTGTTTTCCCAATTTTAGTAACTATAATTTTCAGAAATATTTCAACCAGGGAGAAAACAGTTTTCCACTCTAAAATGGGATTTGGCAGACATAAACATATTTTCTTAACTGTACAGTTAGATGAAGTAGTACTGCAAAGTACTGACCCTAACTGTCATATCAAAACTAATTGTTCGTTCCAGTCAATTCACAAATGTATCATTATTAAGTTTTGCTTAATTCTGGGAATAACTTTAAAATGAATCCTACGATAAATTAACCTGGAAACGACTCAGAATTCTTATCAATGCTATCGTTAAGTTAGATCAGCGATCGTGTCATTATAATAATCATAACATAAACCAGGTTTGAAGAATTGTCCCCCATTTGCGTTCAAAATCCTGTATTGTTTTCCCTAATGACAATATTGTAAATTTATCCATATTAATAAAATCATAGATTTTATTTTTCCATTTCTGTAATGAGGGAATTTTATCTGTTTTCCAATTTTTGGCTAAAATAATTCGGGCAGCCGTAATTAAATAAAGAAAAACGCTTATTTGAGATTGTGATAATTTTGTTGGAATCAGATCCAAAATATTTAATAAAAATATTTCAGGGAGTAACGGAAATTTGAAGTCTAATACTTTTTGGATTTCTCCGTGTATTTTTATCCAAAAGTTTTTGATTTTAGGGCATAGCCACCAGGAGTGATAGAGAGTTCCAATACTCTCTTTACACTTCCAGCGTTTGTTCGACAAACTCTTATTCATTTTGGCTAATCTGGATGGGCACAAATACCATCTACGGAACATTTTTAAAGCGTTTTCTTTCATACTGTTGCATCTTGTAAACAGTGTTCCCACAATTCTAATGGAATTGTTCTGCCTATGTTTGTCATCCATTTTATCATGCTTTCTTTAATAGTTTCTTCTTTGAGTTCAATGTCTTGGAGCATTTTATATGTTTTTTTGATAAAGCCTTTTTCACCTCCCATTAATATTTTATCAAAAGGTTGTGTCTCACGTTCTATTCTTGTTTCCGTTAAGTCTTTTGCAATTTTTTGTTTTAACTATAGGTATTGGAGCCAATTCATTGATCTTTCTTCTTCTGTTAATTGTTCCCTAGATTTAAATTTTATCTCTTCATTTGAAATGACCAGAAGGTCATAGTAATTACTCCAATTTTTTGTGAAGGGAATTCGTATTTGTAAAAAGCTTCCTGGGCTGATTTCCATCTAGGAATCTTACTATAGAAATGATTTTTATATTGATTCCAAATTTTGTAAAGCTGTTTTCTAATGCTATGTCTGTTCATTTGTTTGTTCATTTCTGTCCTGTTTTTAGAATCTTTATAGCACAAGTATGCATGCCATCCTGTCTTTAGTCCTGCTCCTTCTAGAACAGTTATTTTGTTGTTATCTAAAAGAATCCAATTCCTAATCCATGAAAGAGCTTTGTAATATAGTTCAAAGTTCGGGAGGCCCAATCCTCCTTTATCTTTCGAATCTGTCAAGACAGAAAATTTAATTCTTGATTTCCTCCCCTGCCAAATAAACTTTGCCAAGTAATATCTCCATTTTTTGAAAGGGGAGTTATTAGAGAGAATCGGTAAGGATTGAAATAAATACATTATTCTGGGCAGAATATTCATCTGGATGGTGGCTATCCTCCCTAAAAGTGATAATTGTTTTGCTCCCATCTTTGAAGGTCTTCATTTATATTTTCCCACAACTTTTCGTAAGTGTTCTTATATAATTCTACATTATTATTAGTCACTGTAATTCCCAAATAGTTTTTTTTTACAATTTGAAATTTGGTATTTCTCTGGAGGATATCTCTTTGTGTTTTAGGTTTTTAGTCAGTATTGTGCTCTTTGTTTTATTGATTTTAATTCCTACAATAGTTTCAAATTCTTCCACAATCTTATTTAAGATCTTTATGTTATTTATGGGGTCTTCCAAGAAGACCATGATATCATCAGCATATGCACAGAGGTGGTACTTATGGCAATTAACTTCTGGTACTTGAAGTTCTTTCTCTAGATAGATTTTTTTTTTTATCAGGATTTCCATAAACATAATGAAGAGGAGAGGGGATAAAGGGCAGCCTTGACGGGTGCCTTTTAATATCGAGCAGTTGCTGGATTTTTGTCCATTCACTATAAACTGAGCAGTTTGATGTTTATAAATATTTCGTATTCTATTCAAAAACACACCTTTTATCCCACATTCTTCAAACATCCATAAATAGCCCCAAGTGACGTTATTGAAGGCTTTTTCGAGGTCTAAAAAGACCATTGCAAATTTACGATCTTACTGTTGATTATAATATCCAATTAAGTTTAGTAATGATTGAATATTTGTTTTTAGAAATCTCCCCGAGAGAAACCCTGTTTGATCTTCACTAATCCAAGTGTTAAGGAAGTGAGGAGGAGGAGGCGGAGACAGGGACATCTGGGCTTCTTAGGCCCCAGTGTCTCCTTCCCCGGCTTGGTGGTGGCGGCGGCAGCAGCAGAAAGGAGGAGGAGGCGGAGACAGGAACATTTGGGCTTCATAAGCCCCAGTGTCTCCCTCCCTGGCTTGGCTGCGGCGGCGACAGCGAGGAGGAGGAGGCAGAAACTGGGACATCTGGGCCCCATAGGCCCCAGCGTCTCCCTCCCCGGCTCGGCAGTGGCGGCAGCAGAGAGGAGGAGGAGGCGGAGACAGGAACATCTGGGCTTCATAAGCCCCAGAGTCTCCCTCCCTGGCTTGGCTGCGGCGGCGGCAGCGAGAAGGAGGAGGCAGAAACTGAGACATCTGGGCCTCATAGGCCCGAGCGTTTCTCTCCCCGGCTTGGCAGTGGTGGCGGCAGCGAGGAGGAGGAGGCAGAGACAGGGACATCTGGGCCTCATAGGCCCCAGCGTCTCCCTCCCCAGTGTGGCGGCGGCAGCGAGGAGGAGGAGGCGGAGACAGGAACATCTGGGTTTCATAAGCCCCAGCGTCTCCCTCCCCGACTCGGCAGCGGTGGCAGCGAGGAGGAGAAGGTGGAGACAGGGATATCTGGGCCTCATAGGCCCCAGCGTCTCCCTCCCCAGCTTGGCAGTGGCGGCGGCGGCGGCAGCAGAGAGGAGGAGGAAGCGAAGACAGGAACATCTGGGCCTCATAGCCCCAGCGTCTCCCTCCCCAGTGTGGCGGCGGCGGCAGCGAGGAGGAGAAGGTGGAGACAGGGCTATCTGGGCCTCATAGGCCCCAGCGTCTCCCTCCCCAGCTAGGCAGTGGCGGCGGCGGTGGCAGCAGAGAGGAGGAGGAGGCGAAGACAGGAACATCTGGGCTTCATAAGCCCCAGTGTCTCCCTCCCTGGCTCGGCTGCGGCGGCAGTAGCGAGGAGGAGGAGGCAGAAACTGGGACATCTGAGCCTCATAGGCTCCAGCGTCTCTCTCCCCGGCTTGACAGTGGCGGCGGCAGCGAGGAGGAGGAGGCAGAAACAGGGACATCTGGGCTTCATAGGCCCCAGCATCTCCCTCTCCAGTGCGGCGGCGGCGGCAGCGAGGAGGACGAGGCGGAGACAGGGACATCTGGGCCTCATAGGCCCCAGCGTCTCCCTCCCTGGCTCGCCTGCGGCGGCGGCAGCAAGGAGGAGGAGGCAGAAACTGGAACATCTGGGCCTCATAGGCCCCAGTGTCTCTCTCCTCGGCTCGGCAGTGGCGGCAGCAGCGAGGAGGAGGAGGCAGAGACAGGGACATCTGGGCCTCATAGACCCCAGCGTCTTCCTCCCACACGGCTCAGCAGCTAATGCCGCATCCAGGGTAAATGGTGGTACGACTACTGAATCCAAGACAGGTTTACAGATTGAACATTCTTGTCTTTCTCTGCTTCTATAATAAGCACTAAACTAAACCCCTTCATCTCTCATCCTTGTTATATGCTATATAGGAAAGTTTACGAAGCGTGGAGGGGGAATAAAGAAAAAGAGAAAGTAAGAAAGAAGGAAAGAAAAGAGAAGAAGCGATAAAGAATGTTATAACTCTGAAAATTTCCAGAATTGGAAGTTAGAAATAGTCCGTAAAGATAGATTCCTTAATTCTTTCAAGCCAAAGGGCAAGAGTAATGCCTACCTAATTTTAATCAATTTTTTTGCTTTATATCGTAGAGGGTCTGGTTAATTTGATAAGAGACATCCTTATTGTTACTTTGATGTATCTTCCCTTCTTTGTCCTTAATGCTCTAGGGTGGGGAAATAACAGTTATTATGAATCTTTGAGAAAATGCACTGAGGTTTGTATCACCAAATCTATATAATAAGAATAGTTTGTTAACCCCTCTTACTAGATAAACCTCCTTAGTTAAGCAATCCAAGATGACAACGATGGTAGGAAATCTTGACCCCATAATATCTCCGAAAAATAACCATCAAATTAAAGAATCAGATAGAGCACAGCTTTTTCCATTAAACTCTTCCATATTGGAAGAAATACAGAAACTAAGAGTGGATATTCGGGCAGAGGTCCAAGCAGAAATGAGGCAGGAATTAAAAGAATGGAAAGAAGAGATAAAAGCAGAATTTCACAATGAAATGTCAAATGTCAAAAAAGAGATTTCCAACTTGTCCTTGGAAATACAACAAAATCAAAAAAGGTTCTAAAATTTGAGGAAAAAAACATGGGTTTAGAGAAGAAAATACAATCATTAGAAAATTTATGTTCTTTGGAAGAAAGATATAAAACATCAATTGATTTAAAACTGAAGGAAAAAACTATAAACCGTCTAACTATAAGATTGTATGTACAGCACTGTGTAAACTTACAGCACTATATAAATAAAATTAATAATAATAATAAAAACCCTTAGATTCTGTGGCCTATCTGAAAAATATAATGAAAACTTAAATACAAGACTGATCCCCGCATTAGCTAGCTACATTGACTGGTCGCTGGAACAACTGGACCTCGAAATAGATAATCTGTATAGAGTTAATTCAAAGGTCGCGACAAGAAACTACCTAGAGACATCATAGTGCATTTTGTGAGAAGCAGGGTCAAGGATTTAATCCTAGACACTAATTACCAAAAGAAGTTCTATATGGAGGAACAAACGCAGGAAGTTATTATATTAAAAGATCTGCCCTCACAAATATTAAAGAAATGGAAAGATTATGCCAAACTAACATAATTTCTTAGAGAAAACAATATACAATATAGATGGGGTAAACTCGAAGGCATAATCTTCAACATAGACAGGAAAAAATATGTCATTGACTCTCAACTTAAAAGTGAAAGAATTAAAAAAAAAATTCAATCCAGAAAGCAGCATATCTTCAGGTGATGATACAGATAATGATACTAATAAGGAAAAGCAAGAAAATATACATTCAGAACACACTAGCCAAAAAATGAGAATCAGAGGAAATACTATCAAGGACACCAAACAAAAGAATTTGACTAAGTCAGATCAAGCAGAAGGGCTTATACCATCACCCTCCTCTATCTCAGGCAGCTCGGAGGAGGGAGAGATATCAGAAGAGGAAATTAAGAATTCTCTACTCTTCTCTTGAGAGGAAATCTCCCCCCCCCCCCCAAAACACACAAAACCAAGAAGAAAGAAAAATACGAATAATTCAGAGGCAAAAGAAGGAAATCAAGGAAAGAAAGGTGATTTCTCAGCTAAAAGTAGAGTATAACACCAGAAGAAGAAAAGGAAGGCGGACTAAACCTAAATCTAACTTGTAATCTAATTTACAAAGTAATAAAATGCCTATCAAATTGTTTTAATGGAACGTAAATGGATTAAACTCCAGCTTTTAAAAGAAATAAAGTTCTAAACTATCTAAATAATCAAAGAGCTGATATTGTTTGTCTACAAGAAACCCATTTAAATGACAAAGATGCTAATTTGTTGCTTAATCCAAACTTAGGTCATGTCTTTTTCTCACTTAGTAAACAATCAAAGAAAAAAGAGTGGCTATTTATGTGAGAAGTAACATACAGGCTAAGGAAATATTTAAAGACAAAAATGGTGCCTACGTAGCAATTGAACTCGATCTCAAACCAGGTAAATTTGTCTTAATTAACCTTTATGCTGCTCAGGAAAGTAGGTCGGAATTCTTTATAAAATTAAATAAATTAATAAAAGAAGTTAAGTATACGAATTTAATAATGATAGGAGATTGGAACGGAGCAATAAATCCCGAAATTTATCAAACTGCATATAAGACAAGTAAAAGACAATCTGGTACACTCCCTAAATCAGCAATTAATATGATTGAAAGACTTAACTTAGTAGATATCTGGAGAATGCATCATAAAGGGATAAAAGATTATATATTCTATTCAGGTAGACATAATTCAAGTTCCAGAATTGATTTCGCATTAATTAATAAAACATTTTGCAAACAGGTGGTAAACTCAGAAATAATTCCAAGAATAATTTCAGATCACAGCCCTATCACAATAATGATTAAACATATAAAGAAAGAAATAAAAATTGAATGAAATTAAAGAATAAGAATATTTTTTTATATACTCCTAAACACCATTAACTTGTAAGACATAGGGTAGGTTTCTTAGTGGCTCTGCCATAGAAAAAAGGGCTCCAAGCATCAAAAAGTTTGGGAACACCCGGTCTAGACAATCTCTCTCACTTTACCTAGTTTTCTACTTTATAGTCTTTCCTCATTTGGCATGGGAAAACTGATGGGTCTTGAAAGCAGCTGTATTGGATAGGCAGCTAGGAGCCATGGTTTTTGCTTTCTTCATTGCAAATTACTTTGAATGTCTTCTTTACGCTATATTTTCCTTTGGTATGTTACAAATGACTTGGATGCTTGCCACTAGACAGGGACCATAATCAATGAGTAAGGTCCAAGTATTGCACCATTGTTGTTGTTGTCAGCTGCCTTTGAGTCAAGTTTGGCTCATGGCAACCCCACATATGACACCTCCAAGCCATCTTTGCTCTGCTCATGTCCTGCAGGCCTAAGGTTATTATCTGAATTGAGTCTATCCATCTGGTGTGTGTTCTACAGTACTTCTCTTCTGACTACCCTTCATCTTTCCTAGCATTATTGTCTTTTCTAGTGAGTCCTGAATTCTCATGATGTGGCCAAAGTATGACAGCTTCAATTTAGTCATCTTGGCTTCCAGGAAGAGCTCATGTTTGATCTGTTTTAAGACCCATTTGTTTGTCCTTTTGGCTGTCCACAGTACCCGTAGCACTCTTCTCCAAGAACATATCTCAAATGATTTGATTTTTCTTTTTGTCAGCTTTCTTCACTGTCCAGCTCTCACATCCACATATGGTGATGGAAACAAGATGGCTTGGAGGATCCTAACTTTGATGTTCAGTTTTATATCTCGTCTAACTCTTTCATAGCTCTCTTTCCCAGTCAAAAGAAGACTAGTTCTTCTGATTTCTTGTCTGCAATCTACTTTCTGACCAATTAGCTCTTAAACCATAAGACACAAGAATCAAAATACTAGGTTATATCAGGAGAAAACAAGAATAAAAGATCAGTACTTACCAATTCTTTTCTAAGCTGAATAAAAAACTGCTTGCACTTAAAAGAAATTTTGACAATCTTCAACCTAAAGGGAGCAAAAAATCAGAATGTTGTAATGTATAATCTGGGCAGGCCTGATAAATACATTTAGTGTCCACCTTTTATTGCAAGGAAAAATTGGTTTGTCTCCTCCACATCCACAATCCTATCCGAAAATAAACTGCATTACATTAGCACTGTATTTCACAGAAGATAATCTAGAACTACAAGATAGTCACAGAAAAGTCTTAAGTTATGCTAGCCACATCTAACTCCACTAGATTTACCTAACATAAAGACTAGTGAGCCAAAGGGCCATGTGTAGTACAGTGGAATTCCCCTTTCAAACTGGCTTCAGAGCAAGACATGGAGTTGATACTGCTATGGTCACCTCAGTGGATGATCTTTGCATAAGTGAGCTACCCTTGCAAGGGACAGGAGTGGGGTCAGTGGTGTCACTAGCATTGGCATCACTTGGTGCAGTAACTCTTAGTGTTACCCTCCACTGACCTCCTTCTATCACCCACCATACAGAATTTTTAGTCATGTGGTGGTTTTGTACTAGTTATTCATTAATTGTACTGTCTATATTCATGTATAAGTCTAGAAATTTTGGTCGAAAAACTGGCCCAAAAAATCTGAGTTGACTTATCCATGGGTCAATGTAAGTACTGTTCTTTAAGTCTTATTTATAAAAAGGAACCATCCCCTGGTGAAAGGCAAGAGCGTAACCTATCATGGAAGCACTGATTCCCCCTCTATTCTCTCATCCATCCAGTCTTTAGTATGAGCACAGTTATGCCTGCTAGAATTTTCTAAGGTTTTGGCATTGTTTTCCTTTCCTTTACCCTTTAGATCCTTTGTTATATGCCCCAAAGTTTTACCCTTGACTTATCCATCTTATGTGTTTTCTTCGAGTACCCTGCCTCAAGCTTTGAAGGGAGGTGGGAAAGAAATAAAAAATATTGTTGTTTTTGTTGTTTTAGATGTCTGGGTAATAAAACAACAGAACAAATGTTTTAATTCTGTACATAATCATATATCCATAATTAGTTGTATTGGAAACACAAACACAGACTGTGCCTAAGTACTGCAGCAGAGGTAAATGGCTAGATCTGCCAGAAGAAGAATGTGAACTTGTGCTTCTTAGTTCCATATGTGAATCTAAACTACTACTCATTACGACTGACTTCCCCAACTTGGTGCCCTCCAGTTATGCCTAAAATAGCTAGGGAAGATAACAGTTGTGAGTCAACATATCTGGATGACACAAGACTAAGGAAGGCTCCATTAAGCTGAAAGAAGCTCAACAGTGCAAGCTGCTATCCTCAGTCCTTGCCACTCTCAATAGAATAAAAGATGAGGAATGAGTTAAGTGATGTAAGTTCTAAAATTGTGATGATGACACATTGCAACTGAGGTCTTCCATTTGCAATTGTCTCCATGCAATAGGATAATTAGTAGTGATAGTTACTTTTGTCACATTGCTTTTAATGTGTTTATTGTGCTCCTGGTTTCCTGATAAGCTAGGATAATAAATAATAAAACTTTAATTTATATCCCGCTCTTCTACCATAAGGCAATCAGAGTGGCTTACAAAATAAAAACATCAGATACAAAACACAATATATCATAAAAAGGATTAAACATATTACTAAATTACTATTAAAATCACTCTATTAAATAAACTATTAAAACCAATAACGACAGGCAAGAGTAGCATATATAAAATATGCAGCATATATTGGAGGGGGGTGTTTCTTTCATGCTGGGTGGAGACTTTTCAGGAAAGGCCTGCTGGAAGAGCTTTTTTGAAGCTATTCAGGTTGGTGACAGATCTCTTCTGGCAAGTCATTCCACAATCTGGAAGCAGTCATGAAGAATGCCCTCTGGGAGGTTGCAGCCAGTTTGGTCTTTTTTGGTTGCAATAAGTTCCTCCCAGAGCACCTGAGAGTGCGAGGTGAATTATACGGAAATAGGTGATCCCTTAGATAGGTGGGACCCAAGCCATGTAGGCCTTTAAAGGTAATAACAAACACTTTCTACTGTACTAGATTCCTGCTAGTACAGATGAAACAAAAAGTGATGAAACTACAGGCACTACCATAGAGTCAGTCTATCCATGCTTCAAGCCTATAAATGTCACATAGTCGTCATTTCCAAGGAGCACATTTTACAGCCCTCTTCTAAATCCTGTCATGCAGTCTGCTTGCCCCTGCTGCTGAAATGTCCCATCCCTTCTGACTGGAATAGTGGTGACTACTGTTTTCCATACTGTTAAATGCAGTAGAGAAACAAGAATCTGAAGTGATTTAAGAGGTGGAAGAGACTGAGGGCACACATAAGCATGTTATGGGAACTGGTGCAGATTTCCCCACCTTCAAATCCATGTTCAACTGCCTACACTTCTGAGCTCATTTCAACCTAACTGTCAATCAAAGGGGAGGAAATATGCACTTCAGCTTGCATTGTGATCTATTCCTGCTGGTGCCCTTGGCTTTAAATACGTTTTTAATAAAAATGTAGTCTTTGTCTTTTCTCTCCGAACAAAAAAAGATATACTCTCTCTCCACCCACCCCACTTGAGATCCTTGAAAAACCAAGGCAAGGTTTTAATATAATGAGCTTTCCCTTCTCCCAGATGATGGGTGACAGGAGAAGAAACAATGTCCATCCATCTGCCCTCTGCCCAAATGCACTGCCTTGCAAACAACAGGATGTCCACATGTTTGATAATGCACTTCCTTCCGTATATATGATAAAAACCATGAGTCCTTTCTCTCTGGAGTTTGAGGACTTTATTTGCTCCACCCCACCCCCCAATATGGCAAATATGTAAAAATCATAAACGGATGGATCACATTCTACTCAGATTATACCAAGATAATTTTCATTGTGTAGACTGGCCCTATGCTTCCTTCTCTGCTTCCCACCAGCAGCTCTGAAGAAACAGTGCTTAGGGCTGCTTGGCAGGGAAGAAGCTAAGCCTGATCTGTAAACATATCTAACTTCATACACAAACATTTAGCAAACATGCAAAACATAAAGTTTAATTTAAGCATGATTGCTAGGATTTTTTTGGCAAGGGATTCAGATCTGTTATTAATTAATAGCAAATATATCAAGGAGGTAAATGTTTCCTCAGAACAGGAGTTGTCTCAGGCTTTACATGTGGCCAGAGAGACAAATGCATCAGACAACATCACACCTGTAATAATATTGAATTCCTGTGTGATTGTATCACTGTGGAGATACATGAGATAAAAAAGTAGGCCAAACCAATCTTCCCTGAAGAAATTTTACAACCTCCCAAGGAGAAACTGTATTACCAAATTGTTCTGTGCATAACAATGATATGAAAAGCACAAAGTACTGTTTGCAACACCAATTAAAAGGCCTGAATTTTACAAGGAACAAATTCTTTCAAGACTGATTTATTCTCGATTAAAATTGGCCCACAAATAAAGCTGGAAACCATACATTTATGTACATGAACATACTAGTATAAAGAAATGTGTACACAATGTGATATTATTTCAACAGCAGTAACAATGTAAATAATTAATATAAGATACTAAAATAGGAACACATCAGCTTTTAAAGCTTAACAAGTAACCACACAGCTGCAAAAATTCAAGACAGGAGAATCCAAGAAGTTAAAATGAAACAGACTATGGAGCCTATCACTTGGGCAAATAAATTGGCTTACTTCTTCCAGCTTGAATTCAGGATCTGGGATGCCCCTGGATGTTATCATACCTAAACTGTTATCATACCTAAATTTTCTCCCAGATGCATCCTGGGTCAAAGCCTCACTCAGCCAGCACTTTTTTGAAATTGGGGAGCTTCCAACTTCAAAAAATGGCCAGCTGCGTGAGGCTTTGACCTCGGATGCATCTGGGTGGCGGCATTCTGGCTAGATTGGTGGAAATCTAGGTATGATAACATCTGGGGGCATCCCAGATCCTGAATTCAAGCCGGAAGACGTAAGACAGCTTATTTGACCAAGCAATAAGCTCTTATATATAAGAACAGACTGTGTCTTTATACATGAAATCTCACAAGTGGCAATTGAGTATGCATGAATACAGAACATGAATGTTTTTGAGGAAGAGTTAAAATCACTCAGGCATCTTCACTAATTTCTCAAATTGGCAAAGTGGTACAATATCTAACTTGGAATGTTCTCACAATATAGCTCTGCAGTATTTCAGGAATATTCATGATTTTGTAAAAGAGATCTTAAGGTCACCAAACTTCCACTAAAAATCCCAGAGTGATTTGATAACTATTATTCATTCAGTTCAAGTCACTGCCTAGAAAGGGAAAAAATACTTGAGCAAATAAAATTCAACCTGAAGCTTCCTATGCACACACTTTAATCGTAACTACAGGGCTTGAATATATTATTTATTTGATGTGTTCTGTCTATAAAGGTTCAACTGCACAGAGGACACAGTGAGTATCCCTAGACACAATGATAAAAATATAATTTACTATTATGTAAGTTTTGAGATCATGTAGTCCTCTCTACTCTCTTCTTTTTGGCAAATAGATAAAAAGACTGGAAACTTTTGATTCTCCTTCTGCTTCCTTATTGCATTCAAATATACCATCATTTCATTCCAATTCACAAATAAACATCATTTGAACTGTCTTCTGGCATTCATATTTTGCATCAAAATTCCTCTTTAGATTTCCCACAACTATATTTCCACCTTTCACATCTAATACAGTGGTCCCCCGCCTTACGAATCCCCCGGGTTGCGAAAACCCCGGGATCCGAAAGGCGGCGGACCGGCTTCCTATCCCTCAGGATACGAAAGATCCCCTGGGATACGAAGAAAAAAACCGTGCGGCCCCTTTAAATCGGTCGCGCGGTCCATTGAGTTTAGCGGTCCCCCGGGAAACGAAAGCTTCCGGGTTGCGAAAGTAATCCCGGAACGGATTACTTTCGTAACCCGGGGGACCATTGTAGTGGTACTCCCTTAAATAATGGCATGCTATTTATCATGTCTAGAATACTGTACTAGATGATGTTTCTTTTTGTTTTCTAACCCTCCCCCAAACCTAACCTTTCTGTAAAAGTTTGCATCCAACCCTTTAGGCCTCATGTGTACAAATCTATGGGTGCACCTGACCTGTGCTCTGTACACATGCATTCATTTGTCTCCCAATGTCAAATTCTAAACTTAAATTCTTCAGCACAAGGACCTTTGTTGTTGTTTTGTAAAACTAACACATCAATGCTGCAATATAGTCAATATTACATCAGCAAGTGCAGGCTCACTCTTTCAAATGGAATTGCATGCATGGGTGTAACTGGAACTTGGTATGCTAATGACTATTTAATACTTCAGACATGTGCTTTCGAGTCTTTGTTATTTCACAGGCAATACTGCATAAGGAAAATTCAGAATGCGATATGGTTTAGGATTTTTTTTCATGCCTCACTGAAAAAGCTCTGTAACATGCTAGTAATAATGAACCAGAAATTAGATGCATCCATCGATATAGATCACACACACACACACTCTTATCCTCTCAATCTAAAATTAATGTGATGATTAAAGTTAAAGTGAATAAGATTAAAGTCAATGAAAACATATTCAAAGTCTCACAAAAAGACACATACAGTGGTCCCCCGGGTTACGAATCCCCCGGGGAACGAAAATCCCGGGATACGAAAGAGCCGGGGCCGGAAAAATGGCCCCGGGTTACGAATGTATCCCCGGGTTACGGAAAAAAAGGTGTACTTACTGTACTTTAAGTAGTTAGGCAGGAGGGACCGGGAGGGCTCCGGGGAGGAAGCTGTCCGCGTGGAAGCCACGCCCGGCCTCCTTTCAGGCAAGGCCGGCGCGTCCCGAAAGGCCTCCTCCGCTGCTTAGGCCTCGAGCCTTCGGGAGGAGGCCTGCGCCGGGCAGGACGAGCCTGGCGGAGGGGAAGGGACAAGCTTGGCGGAGGGGAAGGGAAGGCCCTGCGTGGACCCGCCAGAAGCCGGATCGGGGCCTTCCCTTCCCCTCCAAGGCCTCCGCCTGCGGAGGGGAAGGGAAGGCCCTGCCGGAAGCTGGATCGGGGCCTTCCCTTCCTCTCCGCCGGCGGAGGCCTCCTCGGAGGGGAAGGGAAGGCCCCGATCCGGCTTCCAGCGGGGCCTTCCCTTCCTCTCCGAGGTCTCCGCACGGACCCGCCGGAAGCCCGATCTGGGCCTTCCCTTCCTCTCCGCCGGCGGCCAGACCTCGGAGGGGAAGGGAAGGCCCCGATTCGGCTTCCGGTGGGTCCGCGCGGGGCCTTCCCTTCTCCTCCACCAGGTTCGTCCCGCCCGGCGCAGGCCTCCTCCCGAAGGCTCGAGGCCTAAGCAGCGCAGGAGGCCTTTCGGGACGCGCCGGCCTTGCCTGAAAGGAGGCCGGACGTGGCTTCCACGCGGCCAGCTTCCTCCCCGGAGCACTCCCGGTCCCTCCTGCCTAACTACACAGTAAGTATACCTTTTTTTTTCTCTTTCCCCGGGTTACGAAAATTTTCGGGTTACGAAAGGTAATCCGGAACGGATTACTTTCGTAACCCGGGGGACCACTGTACATAAAAAAGGTGGAGCTTTTGAAACAAGCTCCAGAGCGAATAACAATTTCCACAATTCTAGATAAGGAATTCCAATTTTTTTCTTTGTCATTATGCAGCTCCATAATTCTTTAGTTAAGAAAAATGTCAGACATGACATTTATGAAGATGGATAAAGGAGGAACCAGTACCATTCAACTCACATACACTCTCATAGGCAATTTCCTCTTCCCTTTCAGTAGTAGACAGTTTTAGTGATCAGCATACCACTTCCTTTCAAAGAGTCTTTCCTTTTGAGATCATGAAGCATGTCATGCTCCTTCCGTTTTCAATGGAATAAAAGGAACAGAATATATTTGGATAATAGGCATGAACAGAAAGTGAGGCTTCAATTAGCTACTGTGAGACATTCATCCTTTTTTGTCACAGAGTTCTGGTGCCACTACAAACTACAGTTCCCCAAATTCCACAGCATTGAGCTATGGCAGTTCAAGTGTTGCTAACCCGGATTATTTCTCCAGTGTGGATTCAGCCTGATACCTTATTTTCCTAGATTTTGATGAGTTTTTGTTGATATGCTTTATTTACAGATTGCTTTTAATACCATTGCTATTTTTCAGTTTTAATCTATTTATTACTTCCATGTGTTTAATCTTTTAGTTTTTAATACATTTTAATATTTTGTTTAATGTTTCATGTTTTAACTTTATATAAATTATATAAATTTTATATTTACACTTTTTAATGCTTTTTAATTTATATTTTAAATTTGTTGTTAGTCATCTTGGGTCCCTACATTGGGAGGAAGGTGGGATCATGATGATGATATTCATTATAACACACTCCTAATAATGTATCGGTGTGGTGGTCATAATTCCAAATGCAAATATACAGGGAACGGGTGCTTCTATTTTCCTTTCTGTGACAGCCACTAGCACTCCATAAAGCTTTGCTGCACTGGATCCTTCTCCATTCAGGATATCTGGGTGGATAAGGACTTGGGCTACCACCCAAACTGAAACTGTTTTGTGCACATATTGTATATTTTCACATGGCCCTCTAGATCCCTGTGATGGGAACTGCACAAATTATAATGCTTGGAATCCTGTTGAAGTACTGCTCTAGCATATAATCATTGCATAAGCAGTTGTACTTTCTCTGATGTTATACTGGTGCAGCCAATTATTCAACAAGCACACACACAGTCCTTGCTCTCATTTTCAACCTGGTGGGTGGGAAGGTAATTGACCATTGCACAATGGGTGAGTCAAAGCCATGGTGCCTGTTGTACAACTAATTACACAACTGTGGGTTCTAGGGTAATTACACCGGTGTATATTTACATTATACAGAATCTTGGCTAGTGTTCCCAAGACTTAGCTGACTTCCTCATCAATGAAGCTATAAACTAATATAGCTTTCAAACTTGGGGCCATTTTGGAGTTTTTACCCATTTAACAGCTGTTTTTCAATATATGGTGTCTGCTCTGTTGAACCTTTATCAGGTAACCAGCTAAATCCAAAGAGTCTGGTCTTTCACAGAGGATGGTTGCTGATATGCATTTCTGAATCACCCCCATCCCCAGCTGTGGCTCCCTGCAAATGCACTGCTCTGGAAAAACCAATGACATTCAACAGTAGCTGTTGGGGGCTGCAACAGGAAAGGGTGGATAGGAAAGCTCTGTTACATGTGTAGATTTCTGTAGATCATTCTTGGGATCTCAGTTTTTAATAGTTTCATTTTTATGCCAGTAACATTACAATCACAGAATAAGCTGAAGTGTAAATTTAATAAATACATATCTAGAATGGATATCATTAATCTAATTTAATAAAAATTAAGTTTTCAAATTCTATAGTAATAATAGTACAGGGACTATGTTTTACTTTACAGTAACAGCAAATTTTATATGCCATTTCTATAATGGATAAACAACTGAAAATATGAAAAAAAAAAGATTTTCAACTATCTGATTCAGATCTGATTTACTTCAGATGAAGCAATTCAATAATGAACAAGTTATGAGGCAGACAAATAATTTTTCTTATATACATCCTTACCATGGGAAGGTGTTAATTCGTACCCTGTTCTTATAAATTAATATGCCTCCCGACATTACTCCAATCATAATTTCATTGTTACTTTGATCCTGAAAAAAGAGAGGAAAAAATAAATGTTCATTTATCCTTTATTTTCTTACATATATTTAGGTTGCAAAATTACCTCCCTAGATCAGTAGTTCTTAAACCTTTTTGGAATTACAAACCTATTCAAGAATCTGATGATTGCTACACATCCCCCACCCACCTAAATAAACAAACACAAAATTTTGTATACATTTATTGATTGACTGATTAATTTATATCCCACTTTTCTCCCAATATGTGACCCAAATGTGTTTACGCTTTAGGTTAGAACAAAATAACTAAAACAAAACTAACACAACATTTTTAAAAAGCATCAAGCAATTCAACTAAAACACTTAAGACAGTCCAAAAACACATTAAAAACATTACTTATTTAAATCAGCACATCTGTTGCACCATCCTTCTATTCCAATCACTTAAAAGCTGAAGGCTTTAAGACTTTTTGCTTTCATGTTTTTAATAGCTTCATTTTGCCTACAAGCAAAAAGAAAGCAAAGAGCAGGCCAGCTGAGCCTCCATAGCTACTTAGCCTAGGAGCAGCTACCAAGAAGGCATATGTCCTCAGCAAACATGCTTGTGGGCTGGTGGGATGAAGAGAAATCCTCCAAAGATCATGAAGCTCGGACAGGCTCATATGGGGATATGGGTTTGCAGACTTTTCAGATCTAAGTCATAAAGGGCTTTTTATATCATGACTAGCATTTTGAATTCTTCTGGGAAATGGACCAGTAACCAGTGAAGCTATTTCTGAAAGGGAATTATACCGAGTCCCTGTCATCAGTCTAGCCACAGTATTTTGGACCTGCTGAAGGTTTCTCCAAAGGCAACATTAAGTAGAAAGTGATATGAAATTTCAGGGGGAGTGTAACCCCACTCAGAGCAGGCTGAATCCCTATTCCCTGATCTGTCTTTTGATGTACCAAGCATACCTCTTTCTAGTCTGAATTAGACTTCAATTTGTTTAGTCTAATCCACTCCATTACCGACACTGGTTTCATACCAACATTTCTTCTTTGTAGTTAAATGAAAACAAGAGATACAGCTGAATGTCATCAATATAATGGTATACTAGTGTTGGAATGGAAACTGCTTAACATGGCAATGATGAAGACTGTATGTAATCTAGCCATGTACAACAGGACCACATGCCACCCTATATATGTCTGGGGTGAAACAGTATCTTAATAACATATCTTGATGTGATGTTTTTTCCATTTGTCTTTGAAAGACAGTTTTCAAAGTAAGATGAATAAAAGGAAAGAAAAGGACTTTTTTCCCCACACCTGGTATACAGACCATATCATCGCCATAAATCAGAAACTATTTGAAGGCATGCAACAACAACAATGCAGACCCCTGAAGCCTATCCATGTAGCAGGTAAAGTTCCATGGCCCACAGATTAAGATCCCCAGCCACAGATTAAGATCTAGCACTTGTAAAATGTTAGCAGTAAGGAAGCATTGTTGCCTCAAACATAACTCCCTACTGCTAACTCTCTTTACTGTTTACTTTGTTTCCCTCTATACTTTCATCCATCTAGTAACATCTCTGAGGGCTTCCTGGCATTTTCTTTTAGTACAGTAGCAGTACACAAAGGAAGAAGTCAGATGAACTCACTGGGTGAACTGTTACTTATAGGAGAGCCTTATTGTGTGCATTTCTCTTGTGGACAACTTGTAACCTTGAAAACTGACCTTCTTAAATAAAATGATTTTTAAAAAGGGGAGGAGGAATATCTAGTAATTTAGATGCCCATAGTATGTATTAAACCTGTAAACATCCTCTCCTGTCTTCTCCCACTGCTTTTCTTTTTTACACTGAAGACAAGTACAGTAACTGCTGCTTTGAAAGTTACTTAGACATGCGTTCTCCCATATAGAGGACATTCCGTGGGTTCAATGAAATTAACCAAGATAGTGATTTCATAAAGGGACTGTAATGTAATCTACTGATTAAATCTGCATATGCATCATAAATTTTTCATAATCTCTTTAAAAATAGGCATAGAAATACTGAGCATATACACATGGTATTTTATCTGTCTTCAAACAAACAAAAAACAAACAAACAGATTCATTTATATACTGCTTCATACCGCCTAAGGAGTGTCTAAGCAGTTTACAACTGTAAACTACTTGCCCCCAACAATCTGGGTACTCATTTTAGCGACCATGGAAAGATGCAAGCCTGAGTCGAATTTGAGCCCTTTTGCTGGTCTTGAACTTGCAACCTTATGGTTTTGAGTGAGTGGTTGCAGTACAGGCATTTAACCACTGCACCACCAGGGCTCTTCCCAAACTGGGAGGACAGATGTACTTCATGTTTCCGTCATCTTCTGTGGTTTCTGCTTAGCAACAGATATTCAGAGGTCTAGTCCTAACTATGACAGTTGGGCATTATCTGGTTGTAACAGACCAAGGACTGGTATCCAGGGCTGTCCTGTCCCTTTTCGCATCAGCAGACAGAGACTGCTGGCAATAAGTCCACAAACTTTGAATCCACTAGCAATTGAACTGTTTCATGTCAGTGTATTTCATCAGACAGAGGGTGGGGTAAAGAGGAAGACACACAATTTGGCATCAAAGTAAGAGATCTCCAATGGCTGCAATCAGCAGTCTCCTCCACTTCTCAACTTCGTAGCACAAAAAAGGAGCTCAGGAAGTGAGCTGTCATGTCTCTACCGGCTGGGTTTAAGGGTATCTGGCTGTTTCAGCAATAGATCATGCAATGGCCTGAGCACTCACTCTACTGGAAGGATGAGGAAGTAGAGGAAGCTCACACAGAGAAAAAGAACAGGAAGCAAAAGCTAAGCACTCTTCAACTGGCTGTTGCAATGAGAAAAGGTGCAATAAATGTGGCACATCTAATATATAAAGAGCAAGGCCAAGCAAAGTGCAGCCCCCAAGCAGCATGTAATAATAATAATAATAGTAATATCTGTCTTAACTATAAGACTGTATGTACAGCACTGTGTAAACTTACAACGCTATATAAATAAAATTAACAACAACAACAACAACAATAATAATAACAGTGAAGAGGTTAAAGGACAGCAACTTAAGAATGTCTAAATCCAATTCTGAGTCCAGACTTACTGAATCAATTAGATTTACATAAGGGATTTACTATTCAGCAACTGATTCAGTGAATCAATTCTATTTGATTTATGGTTCTATTCTATTAAATTTAAAGCCTTTTAAAACCTTTTAAAAGTGCTTTCAGCATTACAATCATGTTGGCCCATCTAGTAAAAGAAGAACTGAACACAGTTCTCAAAATGATATTATTTATAGGAAACACCTAGCTTGGAAATTTATTGTCATTTCATTCATTAGTACAGCATATTTTTAAATGAATTGCTAAAACTGATATTCAATCCTTTGGCTAAGACATGAAAAATTGCTAAACATATAAAAAGTTTACAGAAGTTCACTATTAAGACAATGTTAGAATTTTTTTGAACAGCTAGGACTCATACATTAAAACTTACCCGTGCATAGTGCAATTCAACTCCATAGAGTTCTAATGTTCGAGCTGTGCTGAGATAACTAAATTCTGCTTCAGCAGGAGACAAGCCTCTAAGAGGACAAAAATAGGCAAAGCATAAAATCTTTAAAAATACATACATCCTGATTTTTTCCACACAAGTTCATGGAATTGGAAAATGGGAACAATTCATTAAATGTTACATCTAAGTTAACCAATCAGCCTTATCAAAAAAAGATTTGCTCTAGCCTGGACTGCAAATTCCTGATCCACCAAAGGCAATTTCAGTATTCTAAACAGAGATGTAATTACTAAAGTGTACTTTCAGATGCCTCATTTAATATAAATCCTATCCGCTGGAGCTGTATGTGAGTATTAATACCTAGCCAACATAAGTACTCTTTCACCACACCATTCCTCTAAAGCAATTATCCGTAAGTCTTAAATGGGTTATTTCTCCAGAAGCCATACATGCAACAAGTTATTCAGAGAGCTACTTTTGATATGTGCACATCTAGTAGCATGGGATTAGTCATATAATTCTTTGGAATGTAATACTTACATATGTTGCTGATGTAGTTTGGATATTTCTTTTTCAAAGTCTTGAGGCTGGCCAGGGATGAAAGAGTAGTCTGAGAGGTAGCCTGGGAAGTTCTCTGAAAAGTTGTAGTCTCCCAGTTCAGCTGAAAGTTAAACAAATTATTTAACAATAATCCCATTTCAACACTTTTAAACTATAGCAAGAAGAAAAATTCCTCAAAACCTTTTTACATATGAATTAACCTGATCCTAAACTATGTACAGAATTGCCTAATAATGGCTGGAACTATTTGTGTAAACTCAAGGTCTAAATTGAACATTCCACTGGCAGAATTCAGGAATTTAGTTCCCTTCACCTTTCTTCCCCGCCCCCCTCCCCCCCGCCTTCAACAGGTTTTTCAGTCCTTATGAAACAGTTTTGGAGGAGTACACAAGACAGGAGCAGATATCAACCCTGTTCTGCTGGAATTTGCTGTTTAGCCATTGGATGTCCATTGGTTGATACCACCTAAGGGCACAAGAATATTTAATACAAGAATGCTTTTAAGATATCTGTAGCCCACCTGATTTAGGTTTGCTTGAAAATAACTTATTCATCTCAAAGATGTGTACAGAGTTACATAATCAAGCTACTTTTTTCTTGTTGTAATCCCACCACGATCCGTAGGGAGAGGCGGGAAATATAATAATAATAATAATAATAATAATAATAATAATAATAATAATTATTATTACTTTATTTTTGAGTTTTCAACTGTGCTGCCTTATTTTGTACATTGGTGTTCTCTCCCATTGTGGTTTCAGGTCACATAAACAAAACAGGATCATTTTTGTGAGGTTTCAGGCACATATCTGCAATCCATTGCAGTTGTTGTTGTTCTGCGCCTTCAAGTCATTTCCAACTTATGACTACCCTAAGGTGAACCTATATTGGGTTTCCTTGACAAGATTTGTTCAGAGGAGATCTATCATTGCATTTTCCTGAGGCTGAGAGCATGTGACTTGCCCAAGGTCACCCAGTGGGTTTCATGGCCAAGCTAGGAATTCAACCCTGGTTTCCAGAGCCGTAATCCAACACTCAAACCACCATGCCACACTGCCGCTGCAGTTATCTAGATGCAAATGCACCATGTGCACAACTGGAGTTTTCTCTGCCTTGCAGCAATTCCCACTCTCAAAGTAATGGAACTGCAGTTCAGTTTAGAAAGCCATGTGCCTTCTTGGGAGTGGCAGTTGCTGTGGAGAATGTGTCAAAGAAATATTGGGCAATAAACAGTATTCCTGTACCTGTCTTAAATTACTTCTTTGGACTGAAGTGCAAGTGATTTGTTTTGAACTGACACCTCTTTTAATGAGTGGAAATGTATTTCTCACAAGAAACAAGTTGTGTTGAGTACCTTACTGAGTATGAGGATATGGTAATATGTTGATTTTCCTATAGTTCCCTGCAAACTTTTGCTTAGCTTTGGAAATGCTTGCCACTTTTGTAGCTATGCAAATATATTTTTAGCAGATTTCAAAGAACTCTTCCAACAATATGGTCAAAGGTAAAAATATACACTACTTTTTAAAACAAAGTACACGTTCATCTTTAGATTCTTTCTGAATTACAACAGCACACAAGGTCAAAGAGCTTCAAGAATTTCCTAAATTGGCAGACTGCAGGAACAGTTTATGAAAAGTGTTAATTTGACAGAAACATTATAAGATCACATAATGGTAATTATTATTCAAAGGACATAAATTTAAATAAAGTATTACAAATGAATGTTAAGATTCAGTCAGATAACTAATAATCCTGGCAATCTGTATTTATATCTGTTGCTTGCTCTATCTATCTGTCTGTCTGTCTGTCTGTCTAAAACAAATGCAAGGAAACAAAGAAAGGGCACAAGTGGAAGCACTGATAGGTAAAGAAACAATACAGTGGTCCCCCGGGTTACGAAAGTAATCCGTTCCAGCACCCCTTTCGTAACCCGAAAATTTTCGTAACCCGGGGTACCGCTGTATTTGTAGCGGAGCGCAGCTGAGCATGCAGATTTAAAGGGCCGGATTTTTTTTTCGTAACCCGGGTTTTTTTTCAGAAGCCGGGGCCGTTTTTCCGGCCCCGGCGCTTTCGTATCCCGGGATTTTCGTAGCCCGGGGGATTCGCAACCCGGGGGACCACTGTATGTAATGATTTTAATTCTGTGTACTTTGTCTTGTAAGGGATGTGTTGGCTTAGTGGTTAAGAAGCCAGTCCCAACAACTGGAAGATTGGCAGTTTGAGGCCCAAGTGCTGCATGATGGGGTGAGCTCCCGTCAGTAGTCCCAGCTTCTGCCAACCTAGCATTTTGAAAGCAGTCCTGAGACAACACTGGCTCTTTGGCTTAGTAACGGAGATGAGAACCACCCCTTACAGTCGGTTACAACAAGACATTTATGTCAAGGGACAACCTTTATCTTTTTACTTTGTCTTATTTAATAATAAGAAAGCTGCCTTAGAATCAATTAGAGTAAGTGGGCTAAGGGACCAACCACTTCCCAAAGGTTTGTGATTGCTTCCTTGATCAAGGAGCAACAAAATCAGAGGAAGAAGGGAAGTACAAAATAATGTAAGCAAGTGAGACAATGTAAAGAAATGAAATTTGCAGAGAACGGATGGGTGCATGTATGATCTCTGAAAAAAGTCTGGATGTTACCAGACTTCTCAATTGCTACTGCTACAACATAGATTCCACCTCAGCCACTTCCTATTGATTTATGCCCATCTCTATAATAATACTATGCTGCAATCTTATTTCCAACACACTTGGAAGTAGACACCATTGAATGCAGTGAGGCTTATTAGCAAAGATAACCATACTAGAATGCATAATTAACTAATTAATTTTTTAAAATAAACTCCTCTATTTTACATAATAAAATACATTCAATATTTGCCTAAGGTTGAACAACACAAAGTTAGGAAAGCCACAGGAACAGGGAACATTTAAACCAAACTCTGAGAACATTTTTGAAAATTAAACAATTAAAATAATTTACTTACACTGAACAGCATAGGAAGCCAAGAGTGCAGCAGTATTATAAGGGCAGGGCAATCTATGAACAGAAAAGCACACATACATACTTACAGTAATATTTAAGACCATCTAATTTACCATATTATTGGAATTATTAAAAGCCTGAAATGGGCATTTTCTTTTTTAAGGCACTCAGATATGTAAAGGTGACACTCTCTGAAAACGTTTACATTTTATATACTAGCTGGTTGTAAAAAGGAAATTATAGCTTTCAACTGGTAAATGAATGGTTAAACTTACAAATTTTGGCAATAACTAATAAGTACTGTATATGTCTGGAGCTGTTCATATAAATGGATGGCAGTAAATGCATTTGATACAATGTTGTGGAACATCCTGGTTTCTTTTTAACGACCTACAAGCTGATGCATACATCTTGTTCACTGGTGTTTTGCTCCCTGGTATCATGACTTGGATATGGGAGAGGGTCTTTTCGGATATAGTGCTTCAATTGTCAGAGGTCTCACTGGCTCCTACATTGATATCACTCCGGTGCCATGTAAAAACATTACATTTATCTTATGCTGACCTGAGACTGACAGATATAGGTCTGTATATGAATAACTAATAAACAAAAATTAAAATATATCATGAAGGATCTGTTTTACCATGCCACATTATTCAGAAATCGTGGCTTGTCACTTCTGGAAAGGTGAGCAACCCCAGTTTGGATGATACATCAAACAAACCCTTCCAGGGTTATTTTATCGGACATATTAGCAGGGAGGAACTATGTAAAAGAGAATGAACTATAGGTCACTACTGTGGCTCATAATGGCAACTCTTTATTTTGACTTCAGTGATCTCCTGTTAAAAAGGAAGGGTGTTCAAAATCAAGCTGGTTTCCTCCTGATGGGGAAAGATTGCAGACCTGCACATATTCACATGCATCCAATCTTTTGTTGTTGTTGTTAAGACTTGCACAGTTCCTGATCCACAATAGAAACTGCACATACAACCCCAAGTACTGGATGTGAAGTTCCAGGACTGCAGAAGTAACAAGTAAACACGGTTGTGAATTTCCCAGTTTATCACATGACAACAAAGTCAGTTTTCATATACACTCTGCTTTTTTAACATCACACTGAAGGTTTACATCTTACTGTTCACACATGACTCTCTCTCCCACCCTGAATCACTTAGTATTTATATAAACACCTGCACGGGAAACAAATCTTACCTTCCAGTTAGAATGTCTTGTTTGATTTGCAAAAAATATTGGTACCTTAAAGAAAAAGTAAGCACAGGTTGACAACGTTACTATTATATTTTAATTACCCAAATGAAGATCACATTCTGACTTACAGCATTTCTATTTCATCACATACCATTATTTCAGGCAGGCAAGACACAGCAATTAAAATGAGTCTGATGTTCTAGTAACATAAGCAATCAATATTTTGTTAATTCTTTTGTCACTTCTTTCAACAGACTGTCTTGGCTGTTTATGTAGGCAATACAAAATCTACTTGTATTGCTACTGGTTTTACTCATACACTTAAGTAAACCCTACATCAAATTAATATACCAAATCAAGGTGAATGTAAATAGTCTCTGCTTAATTATTTTAAAGTGTAGACTAAAATGTTTTTAGGAAAAACAAACTCTTTTTCAGTTGCACACCTTTGCATGTACATTTGTTTCTAATTCACCATTACATTCTCCATTCCTTTCCAGAAACAGACAATTACTCAGAAGCATTTCTCAAAAAATATTAATCTCTGTACTAATAATCTCTGCAAATTTGGTTTCAACAAGATAAGATTCAGTGGTAAGTTAAATAAATCTAGGGCTGTCATGTTGTCAGGTATTGTCTGCATTAAGTGATTAACAGGCATTAAATTCCTAAGCAAACCTTAGCAAACCTGGAGCCACTTGAAAGCCCCAATGAAATATGAAATGTTTTCATTTCATGCAAGGGAAATCTTTGGACTATTCTGCAGACTTTTTGACTTCTGCGTTTTACTCTAAGACAGGTTAATACAATTCTGATTGAAACATGAGCTTGCAATATGCTTAACTACAATTATTCACAAGCTCAGCTGTTTTTCCCCTGTCTCACTAGTAAATTATGCATTTTGGCTTTTATATTCATATACAGGTACTGGCTATGATGGTTTGCTCACAACACATTCATCTAGGCTGAGCATACGCTTTTTTCATTGTTCAGATTCAAAGGCTTGGATCCAAAGGATTCCTTACATGATCTTTCACTGTTGCACAGAGGGAGGGGTGGAGAGTGTCACTAATTACTGTCACTACTGTGGCCGAATTGTCTATGAATCTCTGTGAATCAAAGCCAATACCTCTAACCTAACATACCAAGTTCATGTTATTTGGTATACGAGCTCTTTTAAAAAATATAGTGAGTTGGAAGACCCCAGTGTTAAATAAGGCAAGAAATACAGAATCAGTATTCTTGCTGGATCCTGTTGATAATACTCCTGCTGATTTCTCACATACCGTATATTCTCATATATAAACTGACTTTGTATGTAAGTCGAGGGCAGAAGCCAAAATTATGTATTTTGATATGACCCATGGATAAGTCAAGAATAAAACGTAGAGGTATATAACAAAGAATGTAAAGGATGAAGCACAGGAAAGCAATGCCAAAAAAACTTACAAAATTCTGGCAGGCATAACTGTGCTCACTCAAAAGGCTAAATAGATAAGAAAGAAATTATGATAAATGGTGGCTGTGTGATATGTTTTGGAAGTAGCCAGGTGTGGATGGAGCTAGAAAAACATGCACAAGTCAAAAAGGATATAGAGTCAAGGTACAGTATTAACTCTTATTTATTTTTTTAAAGGGAATCATCCCCTTCTCTGTGTAGAATGGCAAAAAGCAAGAGCTTAGTCTGTACCAGCAGAATGCAAAAGACACTCTTTCAGTGGTCTTTCGGGGGGAAGCATCACCACCATTCCTAACCCCCACGCATTCAAAAAGACCAGACGTGATGCTGCAGAAGAGAGAGTAGACTTTTTAGGTTGTCCCATGATGGACTGAGATTTCGCCTTTCACCAGTCTACCCAGGGAAGAGGGTGATTTTTTTTAAATAAGAGTTCAAGAACAGTACTTATATTGACCCGAAGGATAAGTTGACCAAGGTTTTTTGGCTGATTTTTTTACTAAAATTGTCTTTTGATTTATATACGAGTACCGTACTCAACTATAAGTTGAGAAATTTATGCCCCAAAATGAGCTCCAAAATCCTGGATCGACTTATACACGGGGCAATACGGTAATACAGTGGGGATCCACCTCCACGGAGACCCAAAACAAACCAAAAAAAAAAAAAAAAAAGTAAAATAGGCTCACAGTAGCAGGCAAGCAGAGCGGAGCCTCTCTCAAAGTCCTCGTTCATTTCCCAGGCTCCGCCAGATTTATAAAGAAAGGAAGTATGTTTCTCTCTCTCCCTCTCTGTTGCTCCATAAGGAGTAAGGAGAGACTCAAATCCCACTGCTCTGCAAGGAAAGGAAGTGTGTGTGTGTGTTTGCTGCTTAAGGAGACAAATCCCGCTGCTTTGCAAGGAAAGGAGGTGTGTGTGTGTGTGTGTATTCCTGTCCCGCGGGATCTGCAAGGAAAGGACTCAACAAGGAGGTGTGTTTCTGACTCTCTCTCTCTCTCTCTCTCTGTTTGCTGCTGGAGAGAGTCAAAGTCCCGCTGGATTTGCAAAGGAAAAGGGTGCGTTTCTGTGTGTGAGTCTGGGCTGTTTGCTAGAGAGCTCCCAAAGACCCACTGCAGAAAAAGGGATGCATTTCTGTGTGTGAGTCTGGCTGTTTGCTAGAGAGATCCCAAAGACCCACTGCATTTGCAAGGAAAGAGAGTGTGTGGTAACTAGTACTTCGCAGATTCCCTTGCTTTGTCCTTTACATCCTTTGTTACATGCCCCTAAATTGTACCCCCGACTTATCCATCATATCAAAATCCATAATTTTGGCCCCAAAACCTCACCTCGACTTATACATGCAGTCGACTTATACACAAGTATATACGGTATATACAGCACATATTACTCTTAAGACTATAAATATGTGGCAAAGGGATCTGCGACAAGAATCCATTCCAAAGCTGGAAAATCTACTTTGGATCTAAATGTCACTCCACATCTGTCAAAAGTGTGTTATTCTACCATTTAGTTCAGTCCCTGGTTTGCTGAGGCCCTAATTCAAATTTGAGGGTCCTTTTTCACTGAGAGGATCGTAAATCTTAACAACAAAATCAGATATGTATCAGTTCAAATTCTTCTTGATACCCATCAACAGAAATTCTCAGTCAATAAGATGAACTTGCATCCAATGCCTGTCCACTAGCAGACTAGAAGCCATTGGCAGGACAGAATTCTATTCCTCCCTGCGAAATCTGTGGCGTAATGCTGGATGGAGTTCATTGTCACTACATTATATAGATGAAAGTACATGATCAATATGTATCTATCAGTAGTGGCTGATGTTTTTCATGATAGTGAATCCACTCTAGGTTTTAGGCTAAGCTTTGAAGTCTAGGCTTCAGTCTATTAAAGCTACAACATATTTGGAGGACAGTTTTCAACACAATGGATAGCTCTTTGAAAGTTTCAGCTAGACCTAAATACTTACTAATTTCTTTTTAAAAAGTCTTTTATTAGGCTTACTAATTTCAACTATCTTTACATTATTACTGAAATGCATTTTCTAAGGGAAAAAAATAACTGTTAGTCAACCACATTAACAACTCTGTATTTTTGCCATTCTCTTATAAGGCTGCTCTTCAGAAGTATATCCCCCCACCCCATCCCAATATAATACCTTTCTCAAATGAACACTATTTTGGGATATCCTAGACCCAGAGGTTTATAATCATTAACATTTCTGCTTGCAAGATTAACCTTGACAACAGAGAAATAATAATGGGGGGGGGGGGGAGTTGATAATATCCACTTTGCAAAATTAATTGTACATCTGAACTTATAAAACACTTCAATCAATTGCCCAATGATTTATGCAAAAAAATTGGGGGGTAAATCACACTGAGTTTCAGTTAAGATTTTCAAATGGCCTGAAATGTTAACCTAAGACTTACTGTAAAGGAATACCAACTATACTAAAGGATGGATCCTACAAGAGACAGTGTACAATAACTGTTGATAAAATAAAAGAGAGAGAGAGAGAGATGTAGACCACGTTGAACTGGTTAGAGGCAGAATGTGAAATTCAATTTTAATATTTTTTTTTAAGTTTGGCAATCAGACTAATTATCATTCCTGAAAAAGCTGAGGAATTTTCATCCTGGGGAAGCTGCATTTACAATGACAGATTAAAGCCAACTTTTCTGGTGCTCCTGCTGTTGTTGTTGTAACCATGACACACTATCTATTTCACACTATTTCAGACACATACCAATTTCGGAAGCTGCAATTACATTTAAATTGTTCTCTAGACCCAGCATGTTATACAGAGGAAAATCTGTAAGGGCAGTTTAGCATTTTTTTTTTTATTTTTTTGCTAAGTGAGGTGGCCTACAAGCAAGTGGCCTTTGTATCCCAGCTTTGTTACACAATGATAATCATTCCTTACTAAAGCAGTTCAAGAGCTGCTTCCATATGATTACAGTAGACTGAAGCCCAACTCATATGGTTCTTCCTAACAGGCATTATGTGAGTAGCACAGTGTCCAAATATATGAAAAGAACAACATGCCAATGTATTAATCAGTTGCCAGACATCAGCATCATCTTTAATTGCTCAGCATGCATGTAGCATATTATTGTGGAAGTAAGCTGAATTTAGAAGACCAATACCTCTGCACCTATTTGATCAAACTAATCAGCACTCATCTGCAGACTACCTTGTCCCATGCACAGAGAAAAAGCCAAATTGTATACCTCAATAATTACAACTCTATTTTCTGCAAAATAATTTATAACTTCCAAAAAAAGATTAATTGTATTATGTTATTTCCATATATTTATTTTAGAACTTTTCTGAACACAGAATAGTGTTCAGAAAGATTTCAATGTTCAGAAAGAACAGTGGGTCAGAAAGATGTTTCTGCCTGAGAGAGGCTTTCCTGGGGCATGCAGGCAGATGATATGAATGTAGCACCGCGGGTGTTCAAATACACAGGAAGATTAATTAGTTGTTGTCTATATTCTGCTTACAACATACATTGCAAACCACTCCTGCACTGGAAATCAATTGATATTAAAGCAGCTTTAGCAAAACAGAGTTACAGATAACCAATACTCTGAGGTCTTCAAAGAAGGAAATATTTAATAAAAACAACCGTTCCATCTATATCTCTTACTAATAGTTAAAACATAACTCAGAGAAAAGAATATAATTTTAATTAGCAAATCATTTGGGTATAAGAGGCAACCTTTTGGCATGTTAATTTAGTCTAAGTTAACTACCTTGTATTCTGGAGGCAAATCAGAGGCATGTGTGTTTATTAAACAAAGGCTTTTACATTTGGCTGCAAAACACACGTAGAAAGGAGATTCTTTTCTATTTCAGAAGCTTGAGAAGAAGTACTGAAATCCACCTGGTTTAATCCACTGTAACCCACTGCTGCCTTACTTCCTGGTATCAAAATAGGGCTGAGCGAAAGTGTCATACAGCTGACCATACAATAAATTAAGGAGGCAGTGAGGTTTCCTTCTGGCAATACTGTACAAAAGAAGTAACTGCCCATGTCTGATCTATAGCTGAAATCATATCTGAGTTGGTCCTCAGCAACTAGTTATCTGTAACCAATACAATATCAACAGCTGGATGATGGATATGCAAGAATTAGTTATATTCAGTTGAAACAATGAACATAAAACAGTCCAGAACTCTAGTCGCTTAAAAAAATGGAGTCTTTATATGACTTGTACCAATATGTTCAAGGCTTTCTAAACACAGTAAAATTACAACTGATTTCATTTTCAAGGCTGTTCAGAATATACAAGTTTAAATCAATATATTGTTTCCTAGTCACAAATTATCTTCCCATTTAGGACAGGTTCTTATGTGAGTAAGATATTTGCCAAGTTCTTCAGATACAATAAAAAAAATCCCTGGATGCAGAAAGTTCAACATGTTTCTGCTCACCTTTCACATTTTGTTTTAGTTTTAAATAAATAAATAAATAAATAATTTACTGAAACATGTTGAACCACTCTTCTTTTTTTATGGTTTAGGAATCTATCCCTATTGTTCCATGTTGCTTCTGGCACTGGTACCAAAGTTTCTGTTGAAGAAGTAATGCCCAGAAACACATCAACTTTGTTAACTGAGGCATATCCTTATTTTCTATCAAAACTATAACTAAACTTCAAGCTAACATATTAAAATAAGAGAGAGACTGATACCGTGTGTATTCTTCTTGAAGTTTATTAGGATCGCCTACAAAAAATTTGACTCTGAAGTTCAAACTGTGAGGAGATCCTCCTAAAATTAACCAAAACATCTTATTAGAATATAAAACTAATCTAATTTTGTAAGTATTTTTCATTTAATATATGTAAAAAAACGTTTTGCTTACTCTTCAATTGTTTCCTGATTGGCTTGTTTGGATCCAGCCACCTCTGGAAAGAAAATAAGTAACTCGTTATATTTTTTTTTCAGAACAACAAACATTATCGTTGTAATATTGCTCAACAATATAAAATGAACAAAGGTGTATTATCCAGTATTTATGATGTCAAATTGGTTACTAGATACATAGAACATTCTTCTTTAACAGCTAGACCAAGCTGATCATCTGCATCTGCTCTGGAGGCACAAAAGATGCAGCTAAAGGAGCTACTGAAACTACACAGGATAAATATAACATGAGACAACTCCAAGCCAGCTATTGATCACGTAAACTGTTTATTTTTCTTGCCATGTGGCTCAAATTGTAATGTGGTAATTAGAAAATCTTTATCAAATGTAACAATGCTATTGGTGGAATTTTTATTACCTATGATATGCCTCACTATGGGTCACTACAGATGGCCCCAAAGGGGTGGCTTGACGCTGGATCAGAGCCACAGCAACCACATGCTGCGGCCCTGATCCAGCATTTTTCTGGCCCAAAAAGAAGCAGGAATATGCAGCTCCTTTGGGGGTGAAAAAAAGCCACCCTTTCTGCCGTGGTGGTGCCTTTTTGGTGCTCCTGCGGTGCATAAATGCCGCACTGCCAGAGTACCGCAAGGCTGCCTGCCGTCTGGTCAGGTCAGAATCTTGATGCTGGTTTAGGGGTATCATCAGGGCATGTGTCATCTAAACACCACACCCCCATTCTAGCATATTATGCGGTCTGTTTTGCCCCTATGTTGAAAACTATGAGTAGTAAACACAAGCAACTGAGCTGAATTTTTCCCACTGAGAAAAATCAGATTTTGTGGAGTATAGCTGCTAAAAACGCACTTATTCTTATAAGAAACTTAATGGCACCCTGAGAATGTCAAGGCCTATTTTCTTGCTTATTTTTCAATTCTTCTCTTTCAAACCCCATAAAAAGACGAAAAGATAAAATCATCTATTGTGACCTCCATTCTCTTTTGTTTTTGTAAAAACGTTTTATCTTGTTATAATATTGTTATAATATTTTCCTAAGGATGTACACAAAATTATATTCTCTGAATTAAGAGTTGCACACCTATTAGAAAATTTTCTACTGATCTCTGCATAAAGCCTTTTTAAGGACCAATGTATCACATAAATGCTGAAAATGGTGGTCTTTGAACCGGTGCCAGCCCCTGAGGCATTGGCTCCCAATCCGCAGAGAGTTTCCAGGAAAAAAAAAGAACAGTTGTGGTCAATTGGCACAAATATGGTACCAGTCCCTGATACATGGGGGCGGGGAGGGGAATAATTGTCAGTTCCCCGTCGGGTTATAATGGTTTGAGTGACTACGACTATGGAGATCAGGATTCAATTCCCAGCTTGGCCATAAAAACTCACTAGAAACCTTGAGTTACATACTCTCAGCCCAGGCCTTAGGATTGTCATAAGCGGAAAACGACTTGAAGGCATATGACAAATGAAAAACTGCAGTTAGATTCAATACTAGAGGGAGCACAATGAAGAAGTCTCTAAGATAAGATCACTCCAGCTGCTAAAACCAAGTACAGTACTTTGAATGAGGAATCATATTTATCTAACAACTATCTTATGGTTCAGGTACAGTCCACTTTCCACCCCCCAATTCAAAACATCTGCTTTTCATTACAAATTCTGATTTCAGGAATCGTGAGGTCAAATACCCAAGTATATATTCTTTCCTAAAAATTAGGAATACACAGCAACCTTAAGATTTAGTTTGTAACCTGATTTGGCAATCACTGGATTTAATTCAGAATTATTTTGAAATAATCCAATTTGACGCATGTCTGTGTCCAGGTCTTGATCCAGAAATTTCTACCTTTGTGCCTCCCATTGTATAGAACTGGAAATCAACAGCTATAACTTTTTCTCTGTGTTTTTTTTTAAATAACTGGATGTAGGTTGCAGGTTACTGTAACCTGACTTAGAAATAATGTAATGTGACTTAGAAATACTGTACATAATAAGTGAAGAGTTTGTACTATGCACCTGTAATTTCTCATACGCCATATATACTTGACTATAAGTCGACCACACGTAGAAGTTGAGGGCAGATATTGGGGCCAAAATTATGGATTTTGATATGGTCCACGGGCAAGTCGAGGGTAAAACTTTGTGGCACGTAACAAAGCAAAGTTTCCAGTAGAAAAGCAAAGGAAAACAAGGGCAAAGAATTTATAAAACTTCAGCAGGGATAAGTGTTTGGCTTATACTGAAGCCAGAACGGAAGAGAGAATAGAGGGGAAGTAAGTGATTCCAGGACAGATTATGCTGTTACCTTTCATGAGGGGAATGGTTCTTTTTTTGGTAAGACTTAAAGTACAGTATTTACATTGACCCATGGGTCAATTTTTTGACTAAAATTGCTAGACTTATACATCAGCATATACTGTTTTTTTTAAGTTCTGTCAAAAAACTCTGCCAAGTTTTTATTTTTTGAGAGCATTGGATGAAAGCCCAAATATAGTTCCTCCTTCTGAGGAGACCAAGTTACATTGAAAGTAAATAGATACAGGGAGTTGTATAATGAAACTATCTTCCTACATTTTTATAGATAATTGTTATGAAGATAATATACAGCCCCCCCCCCAAAAAAGCCTGAAAAAACTCTGAAAGATGGGGTGCAGTGTCTTGTATCTGTGAAGCAGGAAGGAGTGGTATGCTTCTCCTTTACCCCCCCTTTGGGGGGGCAATTTGTATTAAAATGGTATATATGGCAAAGAGATTCCAAGGGCAAGAAATCTGAAAAATGTGAAATGTGCAAGAGCTAGGTAAATGACAAATTATTAACATATTAAAGGATAGTTATGATAAATGATTTTTAAAATTCCATTGGTACCAGAGAGTGCAATAGGACATGGAAGGACAATGGATAGGGAATACAGAGTGGAAATGGTAAAAAAAAACCTTGACCATCTGGCATTTTCCAATCAGCATCCAATGCTACTCCCTCCTCGGTCCCAAAAATGTCACAAAAACTCTTAATATGCCTGATATGTTAAGGTACAGACTATCTTTGAAGGCACCCTCCTTCAGTTAGGCCATGATCTGAATCTTTTCAAATCAATATTATTTGGTTCAGGATTCAGCTTCATCTAACACACTCAGCTACTAAGCCTTCTCAATCCTTGCCCATCTTGGCTGACCGTTCAAGGAGGGGATTCAGTGGTGACATTACTCCAGCAGATCATCAACGCGTCCCTCAGGGAAGGCAAAGGAAGCAGTGGTCAAACCACTCTTGAAAAAGCCCTCCCTGGATCCCTTGGTAACTACATAACTAAATAACTACAGAGTGGTCTCTTTGCTACCATTCTTGGGCAAGGTGATCGAGAGAGCAGTTGCCTTCCAACTGCAAGCTGTCTTGGAAGAAGCCGATTATCTAGATCCATTTCAAACTGGCTTCAGGAGGGGATACGGGGTCGAGACAGCCATGGTTGCCTTGGTCGATGATCTCCGTCTGGGCACCGACAGGGGGAAGTGTGACCCTGCTGGTGCTTTTGGACATCTCAGTGGCATTCGATACCGTTGACCACAGTATCCTTCTGGAATGCCTGAGAGTTAGGAATCAGGGGCACTGAGCTCCAGTGGTTCCGGTCCTACCTCTCGGACAGATTCCAGATGGTGCAGCTGGGGGACAGCTGCTCTCGTAAAAGAGAGCTGACATCGGGCATCCCTCAAGGTGCCATTCTGTGCCCCATGCTGTTTAACATTTACACGAAGCCGCTGGGAGAGATCATCCGGAGACATGGGGCACAGTGTTAACAGTATGCTGATGACACCCAAATATATTTCTCTATGCCTCCGACTGCTGCAGTGACCAAAGATGGCATCTTCTCTCTGAATGCCTGCCTGAAGTTGGTAATGGGCTGGATGAGGGAAAACAAACTCAGGTTGAATCCAGAAAAAATGGAGGTACTTGTGATAGGTTCCCCCAGTCCAGGGATGGAGATTGGTCAACCTGTCCTGGATGGGGTCACACTTCCCCTAAAGGACAAAGTAAGCAGTCTGGGTGTACTCCTGGATTCGTCCCTCCAGCTTACATCACAGCTGGAGGCGACAGCCAGGAGTGCGTGATACCAGCTATGGGTGATACGCCAGCTGCGTCCCTACCTGGGCAGAGAGAACCTTGAAACATTGATACATACACTGGTAATCTCTCGCTTAGATTTTTGTAATGCGCTTTACATGGGGCTACCTTTGTACGAAGTCCGGAAGCTTCAGTTGATCCAGAATGCAGCAGCCAGGCTAATCACAGGGACATCTAGAACAGAACATATCGCCCCTGTACTAAAATCATTACACTGGCTGCCGATTAGCTTCCGGGCGCAATACAAAGTGTTGGTCGTTACCTTTAAAGCCCTATATGGCTTGGGCCCGAGTTACTTGAAGAACGCCTCTCCCTACACAACTTGCCCCTACACAACTTGTCAGAACATCAGGGAAGAATCTATTAGAAATTAAAAACACAAGGCTGAAGACAACTTCCCAGAGGGCATTCTCAGCTGTGGCCCCAAAATTATGGAACAACTTGCCAGAGGAGATTCATCTTATCACCAGCTTTAAGAAGGCCCTTAAGAAGGATCTCTTCCGGCAGGCCTACCCACCTGACATGTTATAACCAATCACTACATGACAGGTTAATCAGATCAACGGGAGAGATGGAAAAAATCAACGATGACACTGAAGGACCGAATTTTATTGTTTTTATTGAATGTTTTTATGGTTATGTCACTGTTTTATAATATTGAGATTGATGTAATTGTATTTTATGATATGTTGGAATCCCACCTCAATCTGAAGGAGAGGCGGGAAATAGAAATAAATTTTATTATTATTATTATTATTATTATTATTATTATTTTAGGCCTTGCAAATCTTTGCTAATGCAAATGCATGCACAGGGACCTAGACAATGAGCTTGAAGATACAGGGGGGCGGGGGAATCAGACAAGGAAGGATTTGGATCTGCCATTAGACTTCAGATGTGCACACTGATGATTAGAAAAACAAAAGGCCACATGCATCCTGTGTGAAATAGTCATATTTCTTCAGGAAACAACACTTGCCCAATTCTGTCTCTGTCTGTAACTGTGAGCCAAAGGATATGTTACTGACCATATGGGGAACATTCAAGGATTACTTTCTAGGCCACTGATTTTCAGGAATTATACTCTACAGATCGCGGGGAGGAAAGCTTTGTTATAACAAAGGATCTAAGCTAGTACAGTCACTATAACTACATTTGTTCTCCCCCTCCCCCACAAATCAAAACAAACAAACAAACAAAGAGCAAACCTCTTCCCTGCAATAACCCAATAATAAAACACACACACGTTATTCTAACATGTTACTTGACAGTACAAACTGAGAAACTTGATGATATCCTATGAGTTATCCTTCTTATTTGTGAAATTATGTGATAAGGGAAAGAATAGAGTGAATCAAATTTAGTTTGTATCTGCTACATTAAAATTGGTATTTTAAAACACAAACAGATATTGGCATATATTAAAATATAAAAGGTCCATCATAGTTAAAGAAACCTGTTTAACCAGCAACAGGGAATACAATAGGATGGCCACACTTTAAAAACTGGTCAAAAATTATTGCACGGAGAGAAAATATATTTAGGTTAAAAGAGATTATGGATGCAAGAACAGATGGATATTCACTGTCTACTAATATATTTAAGCTGGGCATCAGGAACAGCTTTCTAAAGCTTTGTTGTTGTGGTGATGGTGGTGGTGGTGTGCCTTCAAAGTAGTTTCCAACTTATGGTGACCCTAAGGTGAACCTATAATGGGGATTTCTTGGCAAGATTTGTTCAGAGGTGGGTTGCCACTTCTTTACTCTGTGGCAGAGAGAGTGTGACTTGCCCAAGGTCACCCAATAGGTTTCCATGGTTGAGTGGGAAATCAAATCCAGTTCTCCAAAGTCGTAGTCCAACACTCAAACCACTGCACCATGCTAAATGTATAAAAAGAGATGTAAGAACATTTCATGGGAAGGAAAACATTTGTTTTAAAAATTAAGTTGGATGAATTTGCAAAATATATTTGGTAATACTCAGTGACCAGAATCCTGATATTCTCAGCCTTCTTTACTTTAAAAATTGTTGTTGTTTTTTTTTAAAAAAAAGTCTGCTGCTCCTAGGAGTGAGTAAATAAAGAGGGAGGACCAGGTTTGAAAGGGCTGTTCATGTTTATTGTGCCCTGAGGGACAAAGAGCCATTGAGCCTAGGATAGGCTGCTGTGAGGAGCAGTTAGGAAGGGTTTTAGGTACCCAAGAAAGGCATGAGGAGTGTCCTTAATTAAACTGTTGTAGTGTTCTGTGGGAGACATAGTGTTTGGTGACTAGTGGACTCACAGGTAACCAGAAGGGTTACAAGATACAGAAATTTAATAAAGGTTCTGTGAGAACTTAGTCAGTAAGGAAACATATATATGTAAATCTATAAACAACTACAAAGACAAGCTAAAGAAACTGTTAACTAATAAAGTATTTATACACCATATCCATCATGAACACCATCCTGTATTCAGTCTGACTTGTAAATAAATCATTTGTTTCAACAAGCAGCCATCTGAAGTGATTTCAGAAACACATTAAAAACGCTGACAATGAGAAAAGTCTTTTAGGTTTGGGACAGATTACATAGTGGATGTGTGCCTGTCAAAGAATAGTTGGTGCCAAGCTGGGGGGGGGGGGAATTTGAAACCCAGAGGGCTGGTATCTAAAGAGAGTTAGAGTGCAGGAGACACTTAAGAAAGTCCCAGGTTCAAGTCTCACAGTGAAGAATTAGTGGGGTAGTGATCATCACCTTCACATAAGTGGTGGCAGCAGTGGGATCAAAAAAGACCCACTGGGCTGTCATCCGAGAAAGTAGTTGGGTGGGTGAGTCCCATCATGACACCCATGGCCTACAAAATTTGAAGAAATCACTAACATGACTTTCCTACCAGACATTCTGAAAAGTCTACCTCTAACATCGCCCTACTGAACATTTTTCCAGTTCATGGAGTAAAAACCTAACCCCTTTTTAATTTTTTGTAATAACTCTAGATATTGGGAATATGGAGTACTACAGTAGGCCCTTGGACTCTCTTAAGTGTCTCCTGCACTCTAACTCTCTTTAGATACCAGCCTTCAAGGCCTCCAATGCCAACACCTCGCCTCTCACGCAGTGGTGGCGGCAGCAGCAGCAAAACAAGGTAATTAAAGGAAGGGAAAGAAGGGAGGAAAGAAGGAAGGAAGAAGCAAGGAATGGAGGATAGGAGGAGAGGAGAGGGACTTTTGTCCTCAATGGCAGTGCCTGTGCATGTGCGCTGTCATTGGGGACAAAATGGCAGCTTTGCCATGCATGTATGCTCAAATCCGAGCATGGCAAATCTGCATATAAGGAGGGCCCACTGTATTGGAAATTAAAATATAAGTGAGATCAAGCAACCCTATCATGTTTAGACAGGAAGTCTTGGCCATCCTATCTAGGTAAATTCAGCATGTCCCAAAAATGGAGAAAGAGGCCCATCAAGAAGCAAGCCAGGCCTCTTTCTCCTAACGTCACCTTCCCTAATCTTCCAGCTTAACTGTTATCAACTGGACCCCACATCAACCTGACCGAAAAATCAAAGACAAAGGTAAAGCTAAAGGTACTCCCCTGACATGAATGTAGGGGGCAGTGCTCACCTCTCTTACTAAGCCAAAGAGCCAGCATTGTCTGAAGACAAATTTGGTGGTCATATAGCCAGCATGACTGCACCAAATGCTGCTGCCTTCCCACTGAAGTGGTACCTAACTATCTACTTGCATATACATGCTTTCAAACTGCTAGACTGGCAGAAGATGGGACTAGTGACAGGAGTTGCTGCCCATGCAGCACTCCTGCCTCGAACTGTCAACTTTCCAACCTTACGATCTTCTGAACTGGTGACTTAACCACTGAGCGACTCCATCAATGGAAAATTACACAGTGCCATCAAGGACAGTGTCAGCAGTACTACCAATATGCTTGTCTATGCCCACGAACTGAAGTTTACTGGATGCTCACATACTGATCTTTACCTTTTCCATTGTTTTGTTTTGTTTTGATCTTGGTTATAAAAAAAGCAAATAAATAAATGAAACAAAACTGCAATTTTTCATTTAAGAAAAATTATAAACTGTTTAAAATTTCATATTCATTTTTGCCTGAGCTATAAATACATCATTTTTTAAAACACTCAAAATTTCATGAGACATATTCTCTTAACTTTAGCTGATTCAAAAGCTAATCTTCATTTAAAACTAGGGAAACAACACAAATTTATTATTTGCATAGTATGATTATTAAGTAATTTTCCTAGCACACTAAAATTTCCATTCTATTAAGGTAAAGTAACTGTAAGGTGGAAGTTAGCTCCTTTTAGAGGTTTTCAGCACTCTTGATTTTTTAAAAACATATTCAACATAATATGTTTGTCCAACCTGTCACTGCATGACATTTTGTGCATGTGTCATCACACAGCTCATCATTGCAAACACTAAATAAGATTAAAATATTTACCATATTCTTGCAGAAATAATAGTTGCTACCCATTGCGACAACTATTTCACAGGTATGTATTAACTTAGAATTTCAGAAAGTTAAGGCATTACTTTGAAGTAGTGGTTGTTATGGAGCAAACTACATAAACAAACACTGTAGGCGGTAATATTAATATAAGGCTGTATCTACAGTGCAGAATCAATGCAGTTTGACTTAACAGCAACAGCTCAATGTTATGGAGATTCTGGGATTTATAGTTTTCTGAGATATTTAGTCTCCTTTATCAGAGAAGTCTGGTGCCTCAACAAACTACAAATCCTGGGATTCCATAGCATGAAGGCAGTGTCAAACCATTAATTTAGTAGGGTAGTAGCAACCTAAGACTTACTTTAACATGTCTTGCAAATGAAAAACTAATTGGATTTCTCTATTACTGAACAATGCAAAAGGTACAGATCAGTATGTTATCATCATGGATCAGGGAATCTGCATATCATCTGAAATGGAACCAGATTTAAATGTGTATTTTCAGATTAAGATTCAACTGCAGTTCATAATACAATTGATATTCATAAATATCACTGCTTTCCACTCTTCCACTAGTCATCAATAATAGGTGACATAAAAGAAATACAGATACACTTAGCATGACTGTACTGAACATATCCTTTATTTTGTGTCCTAGCTGCAACATGTAGGCAAATTAATCTACCTCAGGTATTACTCAAAACACAGTTAGATGATAAAAAGAGATGTTCCCAGAACACCATCTGATTCATACAGTAGGAACAGCAGGCTGAATTAACACAGATGGATCTTGTGTGCACTTATTTCTTCACTATCATTCTTAGTTTACCGGTACTCCCTTCTCAGATGAAATGAAAGGCCAGGGGAATGGAGGATGGAGAAAGAGGACTGAATGAACCTAGCATTAGTTTTATTTCTCCTCTAATTTACGATTTGTAATACATACACAGACTAAGGAACTGTAAAATGCTTCTTGATTACCAAGTGTCTACCAAACACTGGCAGCATGGTAACAAGAGAATTAAATACGTAAAATATATGTAGGAAGATATTAAAGCAGGAAGAGAACATTCTCCCATTCATTAGAACTAACCCAAGAACCTTGCCAATGGCACTACTTTTCCACAGTGATGGGACTGTGTGCTCTTATGAGGCAAGAGGCTACGCTAATGGCAGCAATGTTGTACATAGACTTTTGCTGGAGCCAGAATAAATGTGCCAAACAGCTACTGGCAGCAGCAGCAGCAGCAGCAGTATGTGTGTGTGTGTGTGTGTGTGAGAGAGAGAGAGAGAGAGAGAGAGAGAGAGAGAGAGAGACTGGCAGATGCATTCTGTGTGAAATATCAGCATTTGATCCCATCACCCAATTTGTCCAAACACCAACCTTCCTTTTCTAAGACTCTAGAACAGCACCATCAATTCAAAATGCAACAGAAGTGCTTTTTTGGATGAAGCTGATTTTAGATCCTGTCCAAAACTGAGTTCAAATCCAGTTTTGATACTGAAATACTCTTGGTTACCTTGGATGGATAAAGTATTCTGAGAAACAGATGGGGGAACTATCCTTGTTAGCTGTTACAGACCTCTCAGTGGCATTTGGAAAGTATGTGAATTTGGGGCACCGATTGGCTGAACATTCCCAAAAGATGGTGCTTGGTGGGCATTGGTCATTGGCCTCTGTATTGTGTCCTACTTACATGAAGCCACTGTGAGGGGTCAAGAAAGGGTTTGGGATTGGTTCTCACTGTTTTGCTGTTGACACATAGCCCTTCCCTCCTTTCTCTCTTTCATTCTCTCACTTTCTTTTTGAATGGCATCAAGAAAGTGGTAGAAGTCCAGAAAAAATGCCTAGATCAAGGATAGTCAACCACAGCAAGCAACCAATTTTTGCCCTCACATCAGGCTGCACTATAGACAGACCTGCAAGTGACTGACTGGAACATGTGGTTTAAACTGGTCCGTTTTTGGCAACAGAAAAACATCGGTGGTGGGAGGATAGATGTATCATGTCATTCCAGGTGGAATTTTGGAGTTTGTTTTGGTTTTGCCTGAAAAAATAGAGTGTATCAGGAAACTTTGGGGAGTGTGGGAACCGTAAAAAGGGTTTGTGTAGATGCAGCAATAGACTCCATGAAACCAAAGCATGTGAAATTCAGTCTAAACATTAATGAGGCTCCAGTGATCAGTAGATATGTCAGTGCAGAACTGGGGATACAATTTGCTCTGGATGGGGCTACACTTCCTTTGAAGGATCAAGTGCACAGCTTGGGAAGCATCTGCACGTTGTATTGCATATAGAGGGTCAGATGGCTATTAGGGTTAGGGGTGCCTTTGCTTAAGCACCTCCTGCTGAGATTGCTATACTGAACTCTATTCGGAGATAAACTTGAAGAATTTTCATAAAGTACAACTAATGCAGCATGAGCTATGCAGACTACTTTCTGGTATGTGCTTTGTAGTCCATATATTATCAGTCTCACATCTATTACCAGTGACTTCTTATTGTTTCTGAGCCCAACTCAAAGAGATGGCTCTCACCTTAAAACCTAAATAGAATAAGGCCAAGATGTCTTAAAAACTGCCTCCTTCTATTCAACAATAAAGAATAGCACATCTAATAAAACCAGTAATTATCAGCAGATAAAAATATAAACACAGCCAAGTTCCAGTCATACTCCCTAACAATTCATAAATGACAAGGTAAAGTTAAGTTTCAGACAGTCATCAAAATTCCAGTGAAACTGTACACATATTTAAAATTGCATTACTCATGAATACTAATAAATACACAGATTTCACCACTCTTTTAACACAAGCTAAGTATGAATATTATAATTTGAATAAGCACTTCAATTCTTCCAAAGCATCCATCACCAAAAACACTAATTTTGTTAGAAATACGGCTCATTTTTACATGCCTAGAGACTTAAGAAAAATAAAATAGCACAAAGTACAACAATACTATGTAGGCAAACCTCATAACATAGCTTGTCCAAGATATCTGTTCTGCCTTCTAGCTTTGAAATAATTAAATCTAAAGGAAACTGGAACGATCAGACTCAGAAATACAACTCAAATGGGTTATCTGATCTACAAAACTGAACCTCAAACTTAAAAAGAATAGCAAAGGGGAAGAATTTGTTTAGAACATGACTATAACTTACCGGGTTATCAGTAGAATCATCAGCTAGTTGTAAACCAAAATAGTCCCTCTCAGTCAGATCAAGATGCCTAAAAACTATATCCAACAGAACTTGACCCTGATCATGTTTCTGAAAAGAGAAAATAATGAATAAAAATGTTTGCAAATGAGAGTAAAATTTCAGTCACCAGCTAAGCAGGACACATTGCCTATTGTCATTATCACCAGGGGGGGGGGGGGAGAGATTCGAAACTGCTTCTAGAGGAAACACTCATACATTTAAACAGAATAAATTATTTATTTAATCTGTAAATCAGATGTTCCAATCTTAATGTTGGAACAGTTTCTCTAATTTAAATATCACTATAAATATCCTATCAATGCTAAAAGAAATCTCTTTTAAGGTAAATATAAGGCTCTTCAAATCTTTGTTTTTAATTTCTGAAACATACTACATTTTTATTTCTGTATTTTAAATCTATTCCCTTTTGTGGCCTAAACCTCAATGTGAAAAAGGGCCAGAGTCTAAAGACAAACAAGGTAATCAATAGTGTACTATTTTTTCCCAAAGAAAATGTAGGAGTGAAAAGGACTGACTAGTCTTTTTCAAGGTGCTAAATGGAGGCATCATACTGAATCTCTTAACGGCTCTTTAGTCAGAGAACCACATTCCCAAGTGAATTCTCTTTCAACTATTCATGAACCAAAAACATAAAATACAGGAACAAAAGCATACAATCTTCCAGCACATTTATTTTAAACATTTATTCAATTGCAAGATATAACTGAATGAGAATGCAAAATCAGTTTTGTTTAAATGACATGTTACTATATATCTCACATTGAAATAACTTCTCTATTTCTACTATACTACAATGCAACTTTGTAGTCATAAGAATGCTCAGCAAGTCTGTCCCTGCTCATAAGATGTGGATTGTCTCTTCCTCTTACACTTCATAGGTTTGCTTCTCAACCATTCTTTTGTTTCCTTCCTGCATTCCAGACTCCTTTCATGCTACCTTGCATGCTTTGGCCTGCTGGACAAGCTATTTATGCAGAACTTCCTCTGATGAAGCATTTCACATGAAACTGTGAGTATGCAATAAGACTTCCCTCCCATCCTGCCTGACTTGTATTTTTCAGGTTTGAAAACTGTTTCTCCAAGTAGCTTTCTGGCATTTGTTTTCAACAAATCCCTGTGGCAAAGTATATCTATTTCAATAGCCAATTCATTACAAATAGTCTGCTATTCAAGCAACTGTTTACATAAAATTGTAAGATTGCTATTTCCCCACTATAAATCACCAACTAAGGTCAGACACAAGCAGTCTTCATTCAGCAAAGATCAAGGTCATCTCTATAAATTTATTACCAATAGACAGATGAAAATAATCAGATGAAAATTGTTACTTACAAGTGCTGGCATACTCATTAACTGGGAACACATATGAAACTAGTTCTCAGTATTCACATACTGTATGCCAGTTCTCTGAAAGCTATTATTCCCAAATTGAAAGCTAGGGTGGGATTGGTGACTGCTATAGCAGGTGGCTGAGAGTTAATAACTTGCCTAAGGCACCTAGCAAATCTTTGGATGAACTGAGATTTAAATCAGAGACTTCTTGGCACATATCTCACATCAAACCATTGTATTAAACCACAAAAATTCACTGTAAGCAAGCATATTATGCTTATTCACACTATATCTTTTTAAAATAAAGATACAAACTGTACACTTATCTATAATCTCTTTCAGTAAAATACTCCAGATTTCATCTTATTACATTCATTTCTAACAGGATTTTTAGGATATGTTTATGAGTGGGGAATCAGAGGAATGGTGATGTTTAACATCGAAATTTCATGAAAGGAAATTACCTTTAATATCAGATGCTTATAAGTGCATCCCTTCACTTTGCATAATGACAACTGTTGCACAAAATAAATGGTTGGCTGAAGTATTATATATTAATATTGTATATTAATATTAAATTTTATATGCTAATATGCAATATGTAATATCGAAAGAATACCTTTTGAAACCTAGACCTTAATAATGAGGAAATGTTTAATAAAGCATATTTCCTCAAAAAATGTACTTACATTAACTCTGAATGCTTGCACAGTATTATCCAGAAGAAGAATATTGCAGACCACCTCTGTATGCTGTCTGTCTCGTGCCAGCTCAGATGCTCGTACATTGTAGGTTCTGCCAGCAGGCAATCGGAAACGTGCGGTCATTACTGTCCACACAGCGTCTTAATGGGAAAAACAGAAACATATACTTTCTGATGTTAGGAAATCAGATATTCACATGTATACATATTTTCAATTTAGTGTTAAACAGTACATGAATTCTCTTTCCCATGAGGAAAGTGGAGAACCTCTTTGTAAATGTAAGAGTTCTGGTGTTTTCTTTTTTTGTTTTTAATTTAAGAAAAAGCAGTAGCAAATCTTTAATCGTTTGCAGGCAACTATAATCACATACACACAAACACACAAAGATAATTCTACAAATTAAATTATTTTAAGTCGAGAGGTTCTGCACTACTGTGTTGTAAAATAGATTCAATTGTTGTGGATGGTGTAAGATCTAGGAATTTCTTCTACATAATCAGGAATCCATTTTCTTTCAGTATGCTTTTTTCAATATGTTTCCCATCACCCATCTATACAATAGATGCATTGCAGCTTTGAGATACAAAGCATTTACAAAAGGCTATGTTTTATTGTACTACTGTGCTTTATATTGTGTTTCTACCTTGAACTGTTATTTTTTTTTCAGCCCAAAGGCCAAATTCAACTGCAGAGTAACTCCTAATTACCATGGTGAGTGGAGCCAAAGACAAAAAATAAGACCACTACATTTTAATAGCACTAAATATTTTAAAACCACCAATACTACTACTATATTTTAGCTCAAAAATCTTACTGGTGCTTGTAGTGCACAGGCCGTGGAAACAGCCAATCACAGGGCACCAGGAGTCCAGCCAATGAGAAGCTGGCTGGGCAGGGCTATAAATGAGCCTTGACAGAGTGCGAAAGTGGGTTTTTGTTGTTGGAATTTTGAGGGAAGAGACACCTAGGAGGGAGGGTGTGTTCTTAGGGTTCCTGTGGGAACATTTATAGGATAGTTTATAGACCAGGGAAGGGTCTGGAGAGTCCAGTAGGGACTATATAGGCTTGAGAGAGTCTAAGAAAGAGAGACTCAGAATAAGCCTGGAAGTTTTAAGGAAGATTTTGGCAATACTATGGGAGATGAGGTTGCCTGAGTGGCTGTAGTGTTATTGTTTGAAAGAACTTACGTAACTAAGGAAATAAGACAAACAAGGCTTTAATTATATTTCATAATTTACTTCTTTATTTTATTAATAAACTTTATTAATGTTTTGAAATACTGCTTGGCCTCTGTTGAACTTTAAAACACGCTACCAAAGATATCAGTGCCTCAGTAGGAGATAGGTGGTGGGCGAGCAAGAGAGGGTTATCTCGTTTGGTTCACACCACAGTGCTAACAAAGCCTTATGGGAAAGCATTTCAACATTTGAGAATGGGGAAATTAAAAGTATGGAAAAGCAAAGGATAGTGAAGGAGACATTTCTGTCCAAATAACCCCAAAGGGACACTCTGGGACCACAGAAAGGCCAGATTCAACTGCATGAGGAGCAGATTTGGCTCCAAAGGTTTCAGCTACCTCTGATCACTTCTGTTTCGATAACCGTACACAGCTTCTGTCACATGGAACTGGACTTTCATGGCAGTCTTGCCACCCTACCCTATGAAATGGAACTCAAGAGACCTTTAGCAATTTTAAGTTGCTTATTTCTCGACGGAACTTGACAGATAGCTGATCTATCTGGAATCAACTGGTTGAAACACTTGCTCAGATTATTAAACCAGCTTGTTCTAACACACATATCCACAGCAAGAGGAAATTCCTTTTGAATTCTGATACTGGAAATTTGTTTTCTGTCCTTACAACCTTACATTAAATAGTACCAAAAGATTATTTTTATTTTATTTATTCGAGTATTTATACCCTGCCCTTCAGTCTTAAGGCCATTAGAGAGGTTAGAGATGACACAGACCCTTAAACCTAAATAATACTAACAGGCCACATGGAGCATGATGTTCTAACAATTTTTATAGACATACCAATATACTCAGCTATAAATTGACCTCGTTAGGTTGAGGACAGGTGTGGGGTCAAAATTATGGATTTTGATATGACCTGTGGATATGTCAAAGGTAAAACTTGGGGGCATGTAATAAAAGATGTAGGGGATGAAGCAAAGGAAAACAATGCCAAAGAACTTACAAAATCCCAGCAAGCAAGACTATACTCACCCTAAAGGCTAGATGGATGAGAGAACAGAGTGGGGGTCAGTGTTTGGGGTCAGTGCTTCCAGGACAGATTACACTCTTGCCTTTCACCAGGGAGTGGTTCCTTTTTTATATACAGTATGTGTTAAAGTGCAGTACTTACACTGATCCATGGATAAGTCAACTCAGTTTTTTGAGGTCAATTTTTTGATTAAAATTTTTAGATTTATACATGAGTATATGTAGTAGATTGTTTCTAAACTACACCAACACAAAATTGTATGTTATCAGTGCTGGCAGACAATCACAGCAAAATTTGCTCTGATCAGGGTTTATGAAATGCAACCTAAAACTACAATGCCAATGTCAATGAACCATACTTTTGATCAGAAGTAAACTGAGGGACTACTCTCAAAGCAGGCCACCGCCATGGTCCCGAATGGGCTGCCACAGTGGGATATATTCTTTGGGAAGGCACCCACCCACCAGGAAAGCGGTGGAGGGGAATCAATCCTCCTCACCTTTTTTCTGCCTTGGGAAGGCAGCTATCCCAATGGGAAAAGGATGAGGAGGATTGATCCCCCCACCCCTTTCCCAGTGGGGTAGCTGCCTGGGGAAAGGGGTGAGAGCCAGTTAAAGGAAAAAAAGGGCAGGAGAAGGAGAGGAGAGTGCACATCTGCTCCTCTTCCCCTGCCCACCTGTCCCTTTAACTAGTTTCCTCATGGGGGAGCGTTATTCACAATTTTTCCACATTCACAGGGGTCTTGCACCCCTAACTTCATGAATGTGGAGGGCTGACTGTATATGTCATTCTGGATATTTGCCAGTTTCTTCAACTGCTGTAGAGGCAAAGAGTCCAACTGTGACTGCAATTTTTATCCTCTCTTCATTGGCTCCCTTTCCCCTTCCACATCCAGTACAAGCTTTCATTGCTCACTTTCAAAGCCCTCCATGGACTGGACCCTCCTTATTTATCTGACCTTCTTTCTCCTTACATTCCTACTTGTACCCTCCATTATGTTAGTCAAGGTCTCCTGCCCCAACCTAGGATTTCCACTGCCCTGTCCCAGATTCATCCCTTCTCACTTGCTGCCCCTCACTCCTGGAATCTTCTTCCCCCACATGCGCACCTCATCACTTCTCTAGCCCATTTCAAAAATGTGTTAAAGACTATTTTGTTTAGGGAAGTGTTCCCAGATGTGTGCCCTTGTCTGCCCTGGACTCCTTGTTTTAACTGTGCCTTATGAAGCCGAGCCTGGCCCTCCCTCCAGTCCATCTGCCTTGGTCCAGGCCCCAGAGGGAGAGAAGAACTGTTGAACCTCATCCCCTTCCCCACCACCGTTCCCTTCTCCTTTTGTGTTGTGCCTTTTTAGATTGTAAGCCTGAGGGCAGGGAACCATCTAATTAAAAGACTGTATGTTCAGCGCTGTGTAAATTTACAGCTCTATATAAATAAATCGTTAATAATAATAATAATAATAATATTTTTCCCAAACTACTGATCTAAATTTTTGTAATAATAACTTTATTGTAGCAGACTAATTAATAGAAATGGGGAAGCCAGAAAACTAAACATGGAAATACAATACTTGTTACTGAATGAACAAGATTTGTCTTTCTTAGCATATCACATAGAATCCAGCTTTGCACTCTATAGGGTCTTAACATTAGCTTGCATTGCAGATATTCTCCCCAATGGCATGTTACATAGATTTCAATACCAACAACACAAGCATAAATATAAGCAAAGACAGCAAGGCTAAATACTAAGGAGATGTTTTAAAATCAATGCTCAGAGTACATCATTGTAAGATTATGATTTTACACTTCTTAGAGACACATTGCTTTACTGAGAAAACACTGTAACAACAAATACTGGACTACAGATGGTGTCTATGAAGCCATGATGACATATAAAAAGCTGAATTTTAGGTTTTACTCCCCAGAAACTAAGTCTGAAAGCCAGATTACCACAGCACTTCCAAAAGGAGACTTGGTTTCACCCAACGGGAACATATATACACATGACACAAAAACACAAAAAGTCATATGGCACTTTTGAGATTGTGTAAATTTCCTGATCAGTCATTCTGTTTTACGAAAATGTGTGTGCATGCATGTTTCAGAAGCAGATTTTTGGATATCTGCTTAAGCCTAAATATATACTTCAGTAAGCTGAAAAACAGAAGCTTGAAGCTTCCATATAGCCTATATGCATCATGTAACACCACAAGCAATTGTAACACCCCATCTACCCAATCCTAATTGAAAAAGTACTGATAAAAGGGCAAATGTTACTGTATTTAGAAACCATGTTGAATTATGTTCAACAGTATATAACCTTTGATACACTTCTGGCATTGTGAATGTCAACTTCCACTTTTTCAGTAGAGATTTTCTTCTACTTTATGGATGCGGAGGCTTACCTGGCATAATTCACAGAAAGTTGGGTGGGAGATGATAGGGGTCCAGGCATAGGCTAAGGCTCTTCCAGCAAGTTACTATGTTAGCGAGCAGCTGAGGGAAAGTGGATAGGGTAGCTATGGCCTACAAAGACTATCTTAGCCTGACCAGCTTTAAGATGAGTATGTATACCTGAGCCTGAAGACCAGGGATAGACTGGGGATTCCATTAGTGTGCCATCCACTAAAATATGTAGGAAGGTGATTGGAGAACAGATGGCAGAAAATTCAACTTATATCCAACAAGACATGATGCAGAGAACATCTTTGTTCCTGTAAGGTGGTAGCAAATCTCAGCACATGTTTCATTTGCAAACTGACATACTATTGAACTATTCAAAGTGGTGAGTGGTCTGAGGCACCAGGCCCCCTGAATCCAATTCCAGACCCCCTCTCCTCTGAATCCAAACTAGAGCCTTCAACAGTTCACTGTGATGTTTTTAAACAATCACTTCTCAGATAAAATCTCCTGGATAAGGAGCGGATTTAGATGCCATCATTATAGCAGAAGTTGACGATGGGATGTCCAGTAATTCTGTGAAAAGAATTACACTGGAAAAGTTTCAATTGGTGAGTACTGCTGATGTGAACAAGCTGCCAGGGCAAGTAAGGAAGACAACTTGTCTTCCTGAGGAGTTTGAGGATAGCTGCTCCTCAAAAAAGGAGATTATAAAGCGTACCACAAGGTACCATTCTAGCCCTAATGCTGTTTAACGTTTACATGATACCAAAAGATATAATCCAAAAGTATGGAACAGGGTGGTACCAGTATGCTGATGAGACCCAAATATACTTCTCTATGCCTTAATAAAACCAGGTAAGGATAGTGTGTCTTCTCTGAATGAATGCCTGGAGGAAGTAATGGGTTGGATAAGGACAAACAAATTGAAACTGAACCCAGCAAGATGGAGGTGCTTACTCTCTAGGATCCTACTCTGGATATGGAGATATGTCAACCAGTCTTAAATAGGGTTAAATTCCTCCCGAAAGCCAGCTATGCCCTCCCATAGAACTTTAAGAACTATAGATGGTAGTACATCCATAGTTAACCTCAAAGCTGGACTTCTGCAATGTGTCATTGGACTACCTATGTACCAAGTTCAGAAACTTCAATGAAAACATGGCAGTCAGACTGGGTAACTGTATATTAAGGAGTGATCATACTACATCATTATTAAAATGATTGCACTGACTGCCAACCTGTTTTGGGGAAAAATTGGTTATTACCTTTTAAAGCCCTACATGGTTTTGGTCTGGGTTACTATTGGGATTGCCTTCACCCGTATAATCTGCCCCTTACAGTTTCTCTGGGAGGTACTAGTCAGTCAAAACTAGGTTGACTGTTACCCAGAGGTCATTTTCTTCAAGTGCCCCAAATTCTGGAATGACCCGCTGGAAAAGATTTGTCAGTTCCAGTCACTTCTGGCAGGCCTTTGTGGATTATTTTCCAGATTATTTTGAAGTTATGATTTTAAAGTATTCATTGAAAGTTTTAATATGTATTGTTTTTATATGCTTTCATGTGTTTTATATTTATAAAACCCTGTATCTGATTTTATGTCTCTGTGATACTTATTGGCATTCCCTGCCTTAATCCACAGGGAGAGGGGGGTAAATAAATTCTTCTACTACTGCTGCTGCTACTACTACTACTTATTCTTATTCTTCTTATTATTATTATGACCTTCTACCTCTTCCTCTGCCAGAGCTCCCCATGCCCCTCCAAACCTGTTCCAGAGGTTCCTGCAGTCATCTACAAGACATCTGAGTGGAAAGAAGATTACTCTCCTTGACTTTTCCATTAAAATAGTTTTCCTCCACTCATGAGTGGAGGAAAACTATTTTAATTGCATCCAATGTGTATAAAGATTTGTAGTGGCATTTTTAAAATAATGTACATAGTGTATCTCTTTCTGAATGGTTTGTTCAGATTAACAGCTTCCCATGTTCTCAGCTTTGAGCTAAATACAAGTTAAGAATCTTAGGTTAAAGCAAATCTAATATGTCAGTCTCCTGTCCCTACATACAAGCTGTGTGGACAAGATAAAAAGCAAAGACCAAAGCACATTTGCATGCCAAATAACTGTGTAACTAACCCCACACATGGTTGTTTACTGCACAGTTTTTGTACTACTGTGAGATATCTTAAGATCAGTTTGACTTCTTCTAAGGAGAGGACAAACCCCCCCCCCCTTGAACATGATTATTTTAGCTCTCATTAACAGCATCATTCAAAATATTTGAATTAATTCACGAGGACACACATTTTATTACATCTTTTTCAGTTGGCAAGTTTTTCTTTCATGTAACAACAAACATGGAAAATCCTAGTTTAATCACTATTGTTTTGTTCCTAAAGAGAAATAAATTCTCAGCAAATCTGAACTGATGCTTGAAGGTTAAGAAAAAAAATCCCTTGGAAATTCAACAGAAGTTTTTTTCCTTCATGGAGCTTATGAACAAGGTGTATTTTGAGCTCTGCTAGGGAGAGCTCCTAGCTCTCTGTCCCACTACTCTCACAGCTACATTTGTTGGGAACATGGGAGAGGGCCTTTTTAGTAGGTGCTCCCAGACTCTGGAGCACCCTTCCCACAGAAGACTGTCACTCTCTCTTTATTTTTGCAGACAACATTTCTGTTTAGAGAGGTGCTTGATGAATAGCCACATAAGCCTGGGCCCAAAAAAACATAATATGCTGGATCTTGCTAACTGTTGAGCTGGGTGAGTGTGTTTAAGAATGTATGTTATTAAAATCTAGTTTTAAATTTTTATTGTTTCATCTCGTTATCTGGTGAATTTTTAACAATATGTTTAATTTGTTGTAAAGCTGCTTTGAGTCCTAAACTGGGGGCAGCGGGGTGGAGGGGATGGGATAGAAATCAATGATGATGATTATGATGGATCTACAAAAGAGACATTTAAAGAACAGAGCTGATTCCTTTTTCTAATCTGCAACTTTTTAATTATCACTAATGTAGCAGAAGCAAAAAAAAAACCCCAAACTTTAAGCTTAAGTAATCTGCACAGCAACTGGCACTAGCTAGATTCTATGGAGCAATATGTTAACACATAATTAGGGATCCACAACATAGAATCACAGAGTTGGAAGCGAACGCAAGGACCATTCAGTCCAACCCCTGCCTTGCAAGAATATACAAATATACACATTAAATGCCACTTCTTTGTAAGTGATTTATGGTTTAAGGCATATACCTCCTATTTTGGCTTTATATTATATTGGACTCAAGAACATGTTTGTTCTACTCAGAAGTAAAAAGCTGACATCCTGACTATAGACAACCTAAATTATGGGCAGAAAAGCTCTTCCCTCTAATATATTAGACATCAGTTCTCCAAAACTACAGCCAGCAGGGCCAATAGTAAGAAAATGTATGAGTTGGAATTCAAACCATCTGGAGTGGCCAAAAGATCGTTCACTCCTCTTCTTAACAGACGAAACACAACAGTCATATGAACCAACATCATGGATATGATCAATATGGACAATTTTTCAGAGTTAGTGAACTCCAACATTCCTTTATATACAGTCTGTAGATTTTGATATATTATACCAAGCTTCCATTAAATATATTCTTTCCACTTCCCACTTACAATAAGGTAAACTTATAATGGAGTTTTCTTGGCAAGATTTGTTTAGACTTGCCCTCTCGATACGTGTCCCTCTTGGCTGGTCATCCAGGGGGAGACGCACTGAGGGTATTCCTTCGGGATACAATCAATGCATCCCTTAGGGAAGGCTCCATACCATCTTGTCTGAAGGAGGCAGCTGTGAAGCCTCTCCTGAAGAAACCTTCCCTTGACCCCCTGGACAGGGACAACTACAGACCAGTTTCCTTGCTGCCATTCTTAAGCAAGGTGATCAAGAGAGCTGTCGCATCCCACCTCCAAGCCGTCTTGGATGAAACCGATTATCTCGATCCATTTCAAACCGGCTTCAGGACAGAATATGGAGTTGAGACCGCCATGGTCACTCTGGCCAATGACCTCCGCTTGAACATCAACAGGGGTAGTGTGACCCTGTTAGTGCTCTTGGATCTATCAGTGGCTTTTGATACAATAGATCATTCCATCCTTTTGGATCGGCTGAGAGAGTTGGGGATTGGAGGCACTGCGCTGCGGTGGTTCCACTCCTTCCTCTCTGGCAGATCCCAAAGGGTGAGGCTCGGGGACAGTTGCTCTTCCAAAATCAAGCTTAATTGTGGCGTCCCTCAGGGTGCCATTCTGTCCCCGATGCTATTTAATATTTATATGAAGCTGCTGGGCGAGATAATTCGGAGGCATGGAGAGCAGTGCCATCAGTACGCTGATGACACTCAAATACATTTCTCCATGACCAGATTGTCGGCTCAGACTTCAGATGACATCTTTCCTCTCAATGACTGCCTTGCGGCAGTAAGGGATTGGATGAAGAAAAACAGACTGAAGCTAAATCCAGACAAAACGGAGGTACTGACAGTCACAGGCCCGAAACCAGGTTTGGGAATACAACCTCCTGTCCTAGACGGAGTCACACTCTCCTTGAAGGACTCTGTTCACAGTCTGGGGGTACATTTAGATTCGTCACTTCACGTGACTAGGAGTGCTTCGGCTGATACACCAGCTGAGCCCTTTCCTGGACATGAGGGACCTGGAAACTGCGGTACACGCTCTGGTAACCTCATGCCTGGATTACTGTAACGCGCTCTACATGGGGCTACCCTTGTGCTTAACCCGGAAACTTCAATTGGTCCAAAATATGGCAGCCTGGCTTGTTACCAGAACATCTAGGAGAGACCACATAACACCTGGGCTTAAGTCTCTCTACTGGCTGATGATTAGCTTCTGGACACAGTACAAGGTGTTGTTTTAACCTTTAAAGCCCTACATGGCTTGGGTCCATACTATCTTAGGGATCACCTCTTCCCATATCAGCCCGCCTGCATGCTCTGGTCCTCTGGGAGGAACCTGCTACAGCCCATGAAGACCAGACTGTTGCAGACCTCTCAGAGGGCCTTTTCTGCTACCGCTCCCAGGCTGTGGAATGGCCTGCTGGACGAGATACATCTTACTACGACTCTTGATGGCTTCAAAAAAGCTGCAAAGATGTATCTTTTCCAGCTGGCCTTCACGGACAGTGCTTAATTCCTCCCGGCTCCAAAGCCTTACCCAGAGTTTTTCCAGCTTTTTCCCAGCCACACACTTAGATGCCACCATCAATGTTGCCTAAGAATAATTGTTTTTATGTCATCACATTGCTTGTACTGTTTATTCTATTTTAATCGGTGTTAATTTAATTCTGTTTTAAGGGGTGGGAGGCAGGGACTGGGCTGTAACTATTTTAACTGTAACCGTTTTTAACTCTGTTGTACCCCGCCCCAATTGCTTGCTCAAAGGGGTGGGTTATAAATAAAATTTTATTATTATTATTCTAGAGCAGGTTTGCCACTGCCTTCCCCTGAGGCTGAGAGCATGTGTCTTGCCCAAGGACATCCAGTGGGTTTCATGGCTGAGCTGGGAATTGAAAGCTGGGCTCCAGAGTTGTAGTACAGTATTTAAATCACCACGCCATGCTGGCACTCTATGCTTCCTAAATTTCATATCATGATCCTCGCTACCTGCATTTTTCAGTGCATCTGGGCTAAACATTTAACAAAATAAAGTAGCAGCTATAGCACTCTTTTATAATGATAATACAGTAGGTTAGACAAACAATATCTATTGGCAATGTCACAACTGCCATTCAGTATATCTACTTCTGCCTGGCAGTTGATATGTGCATCTATTCTAGGAGTATAGGGGAGACTTTTTATACCATGTAGGAGACTATGCTGTACAGACTCTGCAAGCTAAGTAATTGTGTTACTTTGACTGCACTAGGCAGTGATATGGGTGGCACACCAAAGCCCTCTACTTTTCACGAGGCCTCTCAGTTCCTCTGCATGCTCTAAAATTACTAGACCTCTGTTACTATCATGGACAGCAAGGGGTATGTCTTCAACTTTCAACTGCAGGGAAAGTAAGAGAGAGAATATTTCTTAAAAGCCAACTGGAAGTTGTTTAGCTCTGAAGAGCCTCAATCCAAGTGAAATAAGTAAAGGTCCTCCTAACTGTTGTTACAACTGTAGAAATGAGGCCTCAGTGTGATGAAATAAGCAAAGGTCCTCCTAACTGCTGTTCAACCTATAGAAATGAGGCTGCAGTGTGATGAAACAGAAAGGGATGCATGGGGGCTGTACAGACTGTCTGAAAAGGGTGGTCTGCAGACGTCCCTCTTTGATGCGCAGCAGTGCTGCAGCAACCAGATGGAGCTGCACTGCTGTGCATCAAAAAAAAGAGCTACATAGAGCAGCTCCTTTTTGTGACGTCATAAAGGCTGCTTTGCAGCCCTTACGATGTCACTTCTGTGCAGCGCTGTCTGGGTGCTGCGGCACAGCTGTGACATCTGCTGTGTAGGTGGTCTGTTGTGGTTGTGACGTTGCAGTGACGTCATGCATTTGGGCGCCCAGCCCTTTTTTGCCCTGAATTTGCCAAATCCTGGCGGTGTGTACAGGGCCTTGGTTGGACAGTTTCAAGTTACTGGTGTGACTTGCAGGAAGGCTGAAGAACATTAGCAGAGTATACTAGAAATCTGTCCCTGCTGGGACTGTGCCAGTGAACATTATGGTGGCTGCCTACGAAAGAGAAGCGGGTGTCAAGTATTTCTATAGTCTGCAATCATTTAAGTAATAAGAATTCTGAATTTATAATCTAGCTGCATACATATATTCTGCATTCTCATTATCAACTTATTTCCTGGTGATTTTAAATTAATTCATTAGTTTATGTCTTTTTACTCTATCCCATTGTCTTATTATATTCTGACTCCATTACTAATTAAGCATTCAGATAGTAACAGAACACCTATGATCAATTCATACTCTCCTTGCAAGAGTCTCCCAGTATAATATTAAATGGACAGTGTGTATCAGCTTTGATCGTTTTAGAACGACATCACAAAAACCTTGTAAAGAAAGTCAAATTGCATATATAGTTGAGGTCTGTGTCAGGCTGCTTCCCATATAACAACACATCTCTCTAGCACATGCTGTTCATGCATTTTATTTATACACTACATGAAACAACACAAGGAGAGGCCAAGTGTGAAGGCTTACTTCACACTGTTCTATACTATACTTCCTCTTCACTGACACCTAGCATATTTATCCCCCCCCCCCCCACACACACACCTATGATGCAAGTCCTATTCAAATGTGCCCACATGAGTATAGTGAAAAGAGGAAAATACAGATGATGGCTGATCACACTGAAAGTCCTTTTGTTTTCCTTCATCTGCAGCCTTCAGAGACCTAACCTCGTAGAAGTAATAAAATTTGGTATGATTATCTTTGGCTCCCTCAGTCATACATCTCTATGGTATAGCAGGACTTGAAATCAAAATTTCTAAACTTTTACAGGAATTTTTTTTTAAGATGGCTAACGTACTATTCCGATGTACAGTCCTGTTCCTATCAACCTACTATTTTATTTAAACATAGACAATGAAAGTAACTATATTAGTCTATTGATAGAATAAAGAACAGCACAGATTTCCTCCTCCTCCTCCCATATCTTCATTAGAGTACAGGGTATCATTCAAGAGGTGCTGGTGGGGCTGCAAGAAGAAAACATGACAGGAAAAGCCTGGTGTTTAAGCAGGTATCTGCTCTCACAAAATTTGATATACTCTGCAAAAAAGGAAAATATTCATCAGCATATTTGATTTTATACACTTTTAGGACACGTTGAAACCTACAAGAAACCCAGAATTTAAGTTCAAAGGAAAGAAAGAAAGAAAGAAAGAAAGAAAGAAAACTAATGGGGTTAACTCAAAACATGACTATTAAAAGAAACAATGCTTAGGACAACATATTAGCTACTGCCATCCTGACATGTGTCTAAGGGTTGTCTGTAGCATACCATTATCTCTCATCTGGTCATTATGACAAAGAAAAGCCTCTACAAAAAGTGAAGGGATGTATAGGAAAGATGTCTCATCCTTTCCATTCTTACCTATTTCTTTCCTATAAGTGCACTGTAACTAAAGGATGTATCTCTTTATATATCTGCCAGAAATCAATATTTACAATAGCAAAATACTACACTTTTGTTTTTAAAAGAGAGCAGGCTCTCACAATTACAGCATATATTTCTAGAGGATGTACAGAATCCAAAACAAATGAGTGATTTTTTTTTTCTGTTTGATTCAGGCTGTAACACAAAGATGTCCCTGTCTTCTTCTCTTATACAACTATTGTCAACCAATGATTTATTGCTTAATCTAAGGGCTTGTTTGTTTTTTAAGAAAATGAAATAGGAAGGGAATGGAGGGAAGCCCATGGCCACTGACAGAGTGAGAAACATGGAAAAGAGAGCACCAAGAAGGAAAGCAGCATAAAGGGCGCATATTCCTTTAGAATATGTTATGGTAATCATTTTATATGTTAACAGAAATTTTGAAAACAGACCGCTATACGCAATATGTGCAAAATCCTAAAATTATATTCTAATATAACACTTACTAACAGATTAATTTAATACCTACCACCCATGGTTATCAGCATAAAACACAGCATATACAAAAGAGACATGGCTTGGAAAAACAGCATTTGGAGGTGGGCATAATCATTAAAAGAATTACATGATAGAACACGTTATTTCATATTCTAAGCAACTGCCACCTGAAAAATGGAAATATTTATCATGTATGAGGGGGTATTCAAAAGTTTTAATGATCACCTTTTTAAAAAATTGACTGAAGGTTTGTTTTGATTTGTAGTTGTTAACTTATCTCTATGTAGTCACCATCCAGATTTACACATTTTCCCCAGCGTTTCTTGACCCTCCAAATACAGTGGTCCCCCGGGTTACGAAGGTAATCCGTTCCGGATTACCTTTCGTAACCCGGAAGCTTTCGTTTCCCGGGGGACCGCTATTTTCAATGGACCGCGCAGCCATTTAAAGGGGCCGCGCGGCTTTTTTCCTTTCGTATCCCGGGGGATCTTTCGGATCCCGGGGGATACGACAGCGGTCCCGCCGGTTTCGTACCCCGGGGGATTCGTAACCCGGGGGACCACTGTACCATTATTGTAGAAGTCTGTAGATTGTGCCTGGCAAGGATTTTACACTTTAGTCTCTTCTGGCAGAGCCAGTCACAAAAATAAAGGACGCAATGAGTTGATTTTCTCAGCAACATGCAATGATGACACTGACAAAATTTCATCAATATGCCATAATAACTTCCGGGTGATAATTATTACTTTACGATACCCCCTCATAAGGCGCAATCTTCTTGCAAAAAATAATCAAATTAATTCTCTCTCTGATCACTTCTCTTAATAGCATTCTGAAGTCAGAAATTCTTTTGTATTCAAAATGACCAGTTAAAAATAAATGGCAAAACGGGAAAAATGTCTTATTATGCCAAGTCCATGTGCAAACATTTAGTAACAGAACAAAGTTTTGCCTACCTGGAAAATGGAAATAGCTAACTTTTGGATGTGTTCAGTAAAAAATTGATTGAGCCATTGTTACACAACCTTCTTTCTAAGCATTGAGGTTACCTTTTACTCTCAATTATAGAAGGCCCCTTGTCAATGACACCTGCCCCGTGTCCACCCTTGATACACTTTGCCTAAATGTATAAGGGCTAGGGTCCCCAATGTCTTCCTCTTATAAATTTAATATCCTAGGTAGTGTGTTTGTCTGTGTCTATAAGATCTAGAATTCACTCAGGAAGAGGCTTCTGTTATAACAAATAAACACTGAGTTTATGGAATAACATTTAGCAAGAATGTAGCTTAGGTAGAATAGTTCAAGCATGGCATGGTTAAATTAATATAACAGCTGCACGCAGATCTCAGTTTCTTCTTCTCAATCTCAAATATACTTTCTCTCTCAGTCAGTATCCTTCTCTGATCATGTTAAGACCCTTAGTTACTGTCTTGTCAGAATATTTCTCTGACTTTCTCTAGGCCCAGTCATATTCCCTATCTGAAAACCTGTTTCAAAGTCTTCAGGATCTACCATTTGAAGCACTCATTTTTAATGTCCACACTTTAAGCTACAGTTGTTTCATCGCCATGAGCTCCAGAAACTGCCAGCACTTCAGCTACTGTTCAGGCTTACTATACAAGCCAACATTTTACTCTGTCATAAACAACAAAATGAAGCCTATTATTTCCAAATCTGCTGATCTTATTATTTTTCACATCTCCCATTTCCCACTTATACAGCTGATGTCAAAATATCTGGTCACTAAATTATACACTTCTGAAATCATGGATCAGAATTTGCATCATGAACCTTTATATGGAAGCAAAGGTTGGGGTACATTAGTCCCCCCACAAAAACTAAACAAAACAATATTTTTGGTCCCTAAACACCTCTGGGAGGTATGAAGGCATTTTTGCCACATTTGGGGTTTGAAAAAGACCCCTCCTGGGCTTAAATTGGCCAAGGGGGACCCACCAAATGTGGTGGAAATGGCCCTACTGGACATTTTTGGAGCAAGACCCTTTTTAAAAAAATGTTGTAAATGTTGTTTTTGGCCCCGGAGGTAGGAACGAATGTTGGTACCCAAGTGCTGGATTCGGTGGCCAGAAAACCATGGGCTTCCAGGGATCGCAGGATGTATTGAACGTCAGCCTGGCCCTGGCTCAGCGATTCAGAATGGGTCAGCAAGTCGTGCAGGTAAGGATAAACATGGAGCCCCCTGGCCCTCCAGTGAGCCACCAGAGCCACCAGGACCTTGGTGAATACCCTTGGGGCCGATGACAACCCGAAAGGCAGGGCGATGTATTGGTAGTGTCGGTTGTCGTATGAAAATCTCAGGTAGCGACGGTGGTTGGGGTGGATCGAGATGTGGAAGTAGGCATCCCGTAAGTCCAGGGAGGCGAGAAAGTCCCCCAGGTGAGTGGCCTCCAGTATAGACTTGAGTGTTTCCAAATGGAACTTCTTTTTGACCACCAAGCCATTGAGGCCCCTCAAATTCAAAATAGTCCTCCAAGCCCCGTTCTTCTTGGGCACCAAGAAGAAAGTGGAGTAGCAACCCCTGCACCGCTGACCAGGAGGCACCTCCTCTATGGCTTTCAGATGTAGCAAGTCCTTGATAGCATCCAGCAGGAGGCGGTGCTTGACCGGGTCCTTTGTCTTGGGAGAAGGAATGAAGATCTCGCAGGGTTGGTAGAAAAACTCTATCCGGTATCTTCTATTCATGTTAATTCCCAGTGTATTATATTGGCCAAGGTTATGAAAAGGTTTATGGATTGAGACATACTACTTCTGAAGCCTCTTACATTAATGACCCTATAATAGGATAGTCCAAAATGAAGTAAGATAGCACAAGAAGATGAAATTCTCAGGTTGAAAGGCACTCAGCAAACTACTGGGGAAAAACAGAGGACAGCTACCATATGAGTACTGTTGTGACAAATGACACAGCTGGACTCAAACCAAAAAGACATTCAGCTGTTGACCTGTTCAGAGGTGAAAAGAAAGTAAAAGCTGCGCAACACATATTATAGGAACATAGAATGTGAGAAGCATGAATCAGGGGAAGTTTACACATAGTATACAAAAAATGGAACATTGGGGTGAAGGGCAGGAATGGGACATTTTGAGGCTTGAATATGCACAACCCTCCATTTTCACAGGGGGGGGGGACAGAACAGATCCCCCGCAAAAACAGAAGGCCAACTGTAATGCAAAGTCTGACTGAATCACGTCAATAAGGCTTCAGGGAAAACCCATCAATCTAACAATAATCAAAGTTTATGCTCCAATTATAGAAGCAGAAGGTTAAGCCTGAGTCCAGGAAGAAACTGATCACACACCAAAACAGGACTTCTTGTTAATCGTAGAATTGTAGGAAACAGAGAAGAATCAAAGACTGTAGGAAAGTTTGGCCTAGGATCAAGAAATGTAGCAGGAGAGCGACTGAATTTTGCAAGGCCAACTGTTTGTTCATCACAAACACATTAAAAGAGGTATATACGTGGACTTCACCTGATGGACAAGACAGAAATCAAATAAACTACATAACTGGAAGGAGAAGATATATAAATTCTATTCTTTACAAAAAAACAAAACCAGGACTAGATTATGGCACAGACCATAAATTTCTAATATTAAAACAATTGAGTAAATACATGTGCACTACTGAGCCTACTTGCCCAGAACCCAAAAGAAATTCTGGACCACAGCCAGGGACATTGGCAGGGAGAAATGCAAAAACACCAATCTGAGGTCAAAAAGAAAGAGAATAATAGAATCCTAAGAGTTGGAGGAGACCACAAGGATCATCAAGCCCAACCCCCTGCCAGGCAGGAAATGGAATCACAATCAAAGCACTTCTGACAGATGGCCATCCAGCCTCTCTTTAAAAAACTATGGAGAAGGAGACTCCACCACACTCCAAGGGAGCACATTCCACTGTCAAACAGCTCCTACTGTCAAGAAAGTTTTCAATCTGCATGTTCAACCTGCAGTTACCTGTATTGCCTTGCGCCTATTTATGGAACATATACTAGTCTGCCTCACCCTTTATGTTGTCCATTTTCTTCCCACAACCAACACTAGTACACTGCAGCACAAACAGAAAAGAGCACCTACATTATTATCCAAACTGGTAACTGCACAATTTATATGTTTAAGAGGCCACAAGATCCGGGCTGAAAATTCTGACTTGTTCTGCCAGTAACTATTACTACTTGCCCAAATAAGCCAAATACTGTATTAAATAGTATTTGTGACATAATGCTATTTCGCACAAACTCATTCACTTTGATATAAGTACACAAACAAAAAAAGAGAGCATATCACAGTAACCAAAATTGTCTCAACAACAGAGAGGAGATCCTTTTACAGATGTCATTCCCGGGAGAGTACTGTTAATCAGAAGAGAGTATATGGGCACATAGCCATCAATACTGTAATGATTCTTCAGTACTATTATTTAAAGCATTTATTTATTGCAACTCATTTCACCAGGATTCCCAAGGGGATTCACAAAAGATAAACAAAAATAATAATAAAACACAATAAAACAGTGTTTAAAGCCAGTATCTAAAAGCAAGCATTCTTTTAGAACAGATTAAAACAATTCCTACAATTCTAATCACTATGCAAAACAACAAAGTCTGGCTGTGTGTTGAAAGTTCAAGAGGGATGAAAACAATCCAACGTTCCTCGGGAGGAAATTCTACAAATGAGGTGCTATCCCTGAAAAAGCCCTGTCTTGAATTCTTGGAGTGATTTGATACACAACAGGGCCTCTGTGGAGAATCTCAAATTCTGGGCAGACTTACACAGGAAGAGGCAGTTGCCATGGCTTGTTCATCTGAGTTCATTCCTCAGAAGAGACATGATACTTTTAGAAACACACTTTTTCCTTTTCTCACACATACCACAACTTGTACCATGCTTTATAAACAGCCTTGTAGAACACCAGTTTTGGGAACTTCTCTTGAAACTGGCAGCCCAACCTGGTACATTTAAGCCTCACCCTACCCCCAACTTCATTTACCTTTTAGGATTTTGGTGCACATATGTATGGTGGGGAGACAACAACAAAAATTACCCAGCAGCATGGCTTGATGCCGTGTGTATTCAACATTGGGAGTGGACCATGCAGGCAATGGGTTTTCAACCAGCTTTGGGAAAAAGCAAGACCGAGACACTTTTTCCTGCCCATCTGTTCTGGGCCATTGTTACCTGCATAAAGCAAGCATCTCCTCTTTGCAGTACAGTATTGTTAAAGCCCATGGGACTTGACCAACAGGCATGGCTGAGAATACAGATACTGTATTTATTAAACAATATGCAATAAACATTGTCTTATTGTTGCCTTAAAGCATTTTGACAAGCTTACAGTTTCAGTTTACTGTTCTTTATGTTTCCCAAATCTGCATATGCATAACTAATTCCTGCCTTCACTATCTTCTACATCTAAAACCCACACACACTCAAAACAGGCACCAAACTTCCAAACTCCAATTCCTCACACTCCAACTGTTATTCTTAGTCTGCCCTGTCCCATTCTCTTCCTCAGCTAATCAAGAGTCCAGCACATTCCAGAATTCTACTCAATTCACTCTCCCTCCTTCTTCTCATACATCCTCTGATTTATCTTAAAAAGAGAGCCAGATTAGCATAGTGGCATCAGTGTTGGATTATGAGTCTAGAGTCCAGGGTCTGATTCCCTGCCTGGCCATGAAACCCACTGGGTGACCTTGGGCCAGTCGTATGCTCTCAGCTTCAGGGGAAGACAATGGCAAACCTCCTCTGAACAAATCTTGCCAAGAAAACCCCATGATAAGGTTCAGGGTTGTTATAAATTGAAAAAGCCACTTGAAGGCACACAACACAACAAATTAACCAATAAAACATTTTTCTCTAAGTGCATTATAATACAATTTGTACAAAGATATCATAAACACCACCACAACCACCCTTCAGATTATCCTGCCTTTGTTGGTCAAAACCAGCTCCCTTAATGGAGCTTGGAAACAAATCAGAAGGCAATCTTTTGGTTCAGGACCAGTGGTACATGTTCTCTAAAGTACACACAACACAAGAGCCTGCATACTGCATTTGTGTTAGCTATTTTTTATATATTTTTTATTTTGATATTTTGATTTTGTTAAATCAAAACAATCTGATTCATATTGCACTCCCAACAGAAGGCTCAATACCTGCACCAGAGTGAGGCAGACTTGGTTTCTGCCCAAATGAACTTGGTGACAAAGCAGCTAACTTACACTTGATCAGAATTGCAGAAATAATCCAGTTTGACACTACTTTAAGAGTCAAGGCTCAATGCTATGGAATTCTGGGAATTGTCAAACTGGATTATTTCTGCAGTGCAGATGAGATTCAACATTTTGTTTTCCTTCCAAAAACTTGAAATAAATTTGTCAAACCACTGTAAAAATAAAAGTAATCCAGGTAATAGTTAAACTGTGCAACTATACTTATACAAATAGGTTCCCTAACATGAAGATGACCTTTATAATGAGCATGAGCGGCGGTGGCAGTGGGAAAGACTGGACAAAAGCAGGAGGGGGTGGAATGTGCCATGGGGGGAGATGCAAGAGAATGATAGGGAAAAAAAGGAGGGAGAAAATCTCCTTTTTTTAAAAAAAGTGAGAAGGTGGGGAGAAACAGAATTTTGTACAGTGGTTGTAGGCAGGAAAAGACTAGCATTGAAGAGGGCTGCTCCCCCACATGGATACATGGGGGGGGGGGTCACCTTCAGTCTTTGTCCTGCCTACTACCATGTTTCCCCAAAAATAAGACAGTGTCTTAAATTAATTTTTGCTCCCAAAGATGTGATAGGTCTTATTTTCAGGGGATGTCTTATTTTTCCATGAAGAAGAATTCACATTTATTGTTGAACAAAAAAATATGAACATTTATTATATACTGCATATATTTTTATATACAAAAACTTTGCTAGGTCTTATTTTCGGGGGAGGCTTTATATTTAGCAATTCAGCAAAACCTCTACTAGGTCTTATTTTCTGGGAATGTCTTATTTTCGGGGAAACAGAGTAGGAGCGAGTGGGAGGAACAAACCAACTTCCAGGATGTTCCACTCTTTATCTACTGGGAAATACCATTTTTATGTTAGGTCAATCAACATCTGATCAAAACCTAATTGCAGGGGAGGGAAAGGAGATGGCTACAGTTGCCCAAAACTGTTCCTACACTGCCTGTACACTGCCCAGTGTTTTTACATAAAATGTGATACCATCAAAATGCCCAGCAGCATTCTAACAAAAAACTCTGGGAAGGGGATGTGGAAACAACTTTATTACACCCTGAAAGCTGTTTTAAGCCAGGAAGTTAAATCTTTTTAAAAAGCCCCTGCTAGGCCTAGATCAGGTTGTGAGAGGGAGCAAAAACATACCGGAATTGTCCCCATGGCCCTTGAAAGCAGAAGAGACCTTTTGAGCAGTAAAGCCAGTGGGGAGTGCACAGGGAACTGAAGAAAAAGTAGCATCTGCTGGACTTCATCCCCTTCCCCTTCCCCATTGCCATTCCCTTCTCCTTTTGTGTCATGTCTTTTTAGATTGAAAGCCTGAAGGCAGGGAACTGTCAAATTAACAATCTGTAAAACAGTCTGAGAGCCTTTGCGGCTAAACAGCAGAGTATAAATATTCTAAAGAAATAAAATAAGTGTAGCCCCTTAAGGACTGGTGTGGTATTTAAGCTCACAGACATCTGGAATTTGCACACCATTGAGATATAAACAACTAGACTTGACTTGACACACACTAAGTTCTAGGGAAACTCAAGTCTTATTTACATGCCTAAGCCTTGCTACTACTGCCAAAATAGTAGCCTATAATGATTATGGTATGCTCCATATTGAAAATTTGTTCATAGAATATATACATGCACCTGAACACCACAACAAATATCCAGCTGTAAAGTTAATTACTTAGAATATGAATAGGCTCTTTATTGAACCTATTTGCATGCCATGGAACCAGCATCACCTAAACAATGCAGAACGTACAGGAGTATCTCTACAGCCAGCACATAATCCTATCAGCAGTCTTAATGGTCTCACTATGCAACATTTTAATTCAATTTTCTCCATCAGCACCAAGTTTTACAATGCTAGCAGCCACCCATACTTCTTTGCAGGAACTGGTATTTGGTCACAAAACTGAAAGGGGGGAAGAAATAACCACATAGTGAGACCCAGTTGCTGTAGTGGTCTGAGTGTTGCACTGGGACTCTTGCAAACCAGGTTCTTAATTCTTGCTCAGCCATGAAAACCTACTGGGTGATACCGGGCAAGTCCAAACTCCTCCAAACAAATCTTGCTAACAGGTTTGCCTTAAGAGTTGTGGTAAGCTGGAAATGGTCTTGAATGTACTCTTTACAACCACCAACTTATGGTATGCCTCTACTTTCGAAGAAATAACTATCCGCAGGGTGAAGCATGTAAGAAATATTAATAATAATAAAAATAAAGTTTTGTCAGCATTATAGTTATAAACTACGCTGCCAAAGTTTGGAAGGATATGCAGTCAATCATTATGAATCAGCGCATAAAAGAACTTTACCTTCTCTGGTTTGAATTCATTAACTTTGTAAACAATAGTGACAAGAAGGTGTCAGTGGATGCTTTCTGTGTACCAGGGATCCCAAAATTCCTGGTCATCAGGATGCCCGAGTGCTTCATGTAGATATCAGGCACCTTGTAAAATTTCATTTCCATATACCTGAGACACAATTGCTGCAAGCAAAATGGTGTCAAGAAGGGAGGGACATCTTTCCTTTACCAAGCAAAATAATCAGGAACGTGACCAGATCTGGAGATCTGCTAATCCCCATTACCAAGATGAGTGATGTGAAATTTGGCCATCATCACTTTAATATGTGGGTAAATTATGGGCTTCAGAACTCCCTCTATATTTAAAAAACAAGCCTCTCCACATGAGGAAAACCAAAAACAAACATTCTACCATCTCCATGAAGTGTTTATTTCCACTGTATGCAGGACTCCCCCCTCCCCTTCCTAATTCAGCTTTGGGACTCACACACTTGAATTCTTAAGCATTACATCTTAGCAGAGCTATACTATGTGCATTTTCTGATAGATAAATCCACTTGTACTGCACTTGTACACTTATACAATGCATATGCACTGCCAATGAATTTTGGCCTTAAGTTGACCTCAGTAATAATAAAACAGCACATATTTGTTTTGGAAATGTATCTGAGAAAAATTCCCTCTACTCACTAGAAATATGTCTCAAGTAACAGGCAAAAAGAGAATTTAAAAACACATGTTTTTAATCTTTGATCATCTTCCTCTCAACGTTCTTACAGCATTTTACTGCATCTATATCCCAGCATTTTCAAGTTAGTTGAAAAAGAAAGGAAGAGACTACAGTCTTTTATCCTGGCATGTCTCAGAAAAAAAAACCTGAAGTAAATTCACTGGGACGTAATTTTTAGCAGACATACACAGGAATATACCCCTTCAAATCACTGGAGGTGTTCTGGTATAAACATAGAAAGTTACTGAACTTCTCATACAATGCACACCTCCTCTGGCTTTCTTTTTGACAGAACGAAAAGTTATTGGTCTTTGCTATCTTCTGCTAATATAGAGAGACAGATATGTACAGGTAAATTTACAGCGCTATATAAATAAAGGTTAATAATAGGTTTTGGTTATAGTCAGATAAATGAGCAGGCTTTTTTTAATGAAGAAACTGAACTACAACAAATTCTTGATTTATTTTGGAACAGTTTTATTCGTACAACACATTTTCAATTATTAGTATTGAGTTCTTGAAATAGGGGATCCAAAAATCTGTTGCTTATCACATATTTTGAGGCAGATGTACTATTTCCTCCAATCTCAAAGTGTAGGATTAAAAATAAAATTGTTCTGTCTCAACTAAAATTTTAAAAAATGACATATTAATATCATCATGCACAGTACCAGGGCAGGTTTCAGATGAAATTCTATACATACTTGCTTGGAAGGAATTATCCTTATTTCTTTATGTAGACACATTCAGGTTTGCACTGCTCCAAAACATATTGATGCCTTGCTAGACAAAACTGTATCATTTTATCCAACAAAGTACAGTACAGTCTCGATTATCCGACATAAATGGGATTGACTGACACTCGGATAACCAAAAATGTAGGATAACCAAAAATGTCGGATAATCCAGACTCCATTTGTCCCCAATGATGGCGCACGCACACCTGCACCCGCGCCGCTATTGGGGACAAATGTCCCTCTCCTCCTCCCTTCCTCCTTTTTCCTGTCTTCCCTCACTGCCTCCCTCCTTCCCTGCTTACCTCCTGCATCTCCAAGGCCTAGGCCTCCTCCTCTGCCGCTGCTGCCGGGGCCTCCGAGGCCTGGGCCCCCTGGCCGGCCAGCGCAGGCCCAGAGGAGGAGGTCTCGGCTTGGCCAGGCCTCCTCCTCCGCCACTGCCAAGGCCTGGGCACAGTTGGAGCCTAGGCCTCTTCCTCCTCCTCTGCCACCAGGGCCTGGGCTTCCACCACTGTGGTGGGGGTCTCCAAGGCCTGAGCCTCCACCCCAATCGCAGTGGAGGAGACCATGGAGGCCCCGGTGGCGACGGAGGAAGAGGCCCAGGCCTCGGAGGCCCTGGCGGCGGCGGAGGAGGCCCAGGCCCTGGTGGCGGAGGAGGGCTGGCCCAGCCAAGGCCTCCTCCTCTGGACCTTCGCTGGCTGGCCTGTGGGGCCCAGCATGGCTTGAAGCCGCCAAAGGAGGCCTGGTGAGGCCTTCTTCTCTGGGGGTCCTCCAGCAGTAGAGGCCCCGCCCCCCTTATCGGTCCGTCAGATAATCCAGAATGTCAGATGACCGAAGGACGGATAATCGGGACTCTACTGTACGTGTAATACACAAGTTATTTTGACTGGGCCTTTATCAAGCGCATGCAGCAATTGCTATGGCTGCTGCATTTAGCAACCAAGTCTGTAGTTCCACCTATGTTTCCCATCGCCTATTGACTTTGTTCAGGTGCCATTAGAAAATGTGGGAGGCTATGTTGGGAAAAACAATCCTGCCTATCATCAATCACAATGTGTTGGGTATTGGACTACTATTGTTCTGCTCCTCTTTGTGGCTAAGTGCTTTTAGAGATGAAAACAAAGCTTTCTTTCTCCCCCAAAGCTCTTCTCCTATACAAAAAATGGAAAACTTTAAAAAAACAAACAAACAATACATTACAAAATACAGATTAATTGCTAATGAATCAAATTTTTAAGGCAAGGTGTTCACATAGTTACTGTCCCAAAACACGGAAAACTTCAAAACACTAAGAATAGTATCAGATCCTTACAATTCCTGGTCCTGGTTTCTTAGGTTTTTCTTGACACTACAGAAAACCAGTGCTAATAAAATAATTAGCTTTCTTTTACTAATGCTGATGGCGACTTCTGTTTCTATTGTCTTTTGCTACTCCTAATAAATTAGTAAAACTAGAAAAAAAACACCTAACCAGTCAAGTATTACATTTCAGAACTGTGATGCTCCACTTGTAAAAAAAAATAACTATTTTAAAAGGTAAATCCAATTTCTAATAACTGTCTGAACAATGCTACCCCCTCAAAACATACCTATTAAATCAGGTTGCACCTCAAGTGAAGGGTTTCCAAGGTATTGAGTACTGGGACATTAGGAAATGATGATTGCAGTGTTTTCCCAGTTGCAGGGCACTTTGAGATTTGCAGCTGGAGAGACCTTTTTGGAGACCTGCAGCTGTTTGTCTCAATACACCCCACCACCAGATTAGTACTGTATTTTTAATATACTAAAAATGATACATTTAGGCAAAATCAAATTATGCATAATGGCTGGTATCCTGGTAAATGTTTACAAGATGATATGCCAGACTTGTACAACAATACAGTACTACACTGTTATAGCACTATGATTCCACTTTAACTGCTATGACTGCTTCCTGCTGCATTCTGGGATTTACAGTTTAGAGAGGGACTCAGGATTCTCAGCCAGAGAGTTCTTAGGCCTAACTGTAACACAAACCCCAGAATGGAAGCCATATCAGTAAAAGTAGAATAATGGCACTAACAGTGTAATGCAGTATTGTAGAATCTCATAACTTTTGAGATTCACATTTACAGTCATCTATGACCAAATGTGATCTCCAAAACTTGCATCTTAATGTAGGCAGTGACTCAACTGAAGGGTTTCCAAGGGACCGCAGATTGAGATCTGGGAAAGGATGTTCATAGTGCTATTCTGGTGGTAGGGCGTATTGAGACAAATAGCTGCAGGTCTCTAATGGATCTCTCCAGCTGCCTATTTCAATGTGCTTTGCAACTGGGAAAACACTGCAGTCAACATTTCCCAATGCCCCAATCTGCAATACCTTGGAAACCCTTCACTTGAGGTGCCATCCGGTTTAAGAGGCAAGTTGCCACTACAAGATTTTAGTCAATGTAGCAATAGCAAATAGCAAGCACATTTATATAATAATAATAACAATAATAAAATGTATTTGTATCTCATCTCTCCCTGTTATGGATCGAGGCAGACAACAAAAGAACCAATATATAAAGTAAAAATACAGATATTACTAACAACAGTAAATAAAAACATTACAATAGCAAATCCCCTCCCTCCTTCCCATCCTATAAAGGCATACAAGTTAAGACTGAAAACCAATCTGATCAAATGGGGAGAGCTAAGTGGATGAGCAGTTAAGTTTCATTATGAGGGGGTTAGTTTGGGAAGGCCTGCCAGAAGAGATCCGTCTTTATTGCCTTTTTAAAGGCATCTAATGATGTTATAAGGCTGATCTCCTCCGGCAGGTCATTCCAAATTTTTTGAGCGATGGCTGAGAACGACCTCTGGAAAGTCGCCATCAGTATGGTTTTCTTTGACTGAAGCAAGTTCTTCCCCAAAGATCTGAGTGTGCAGGAAGGATTATATGGGAGGAAGCATTCCCTCAGGTATGTTGGACCCAAGCCATGTAGGGCTTTACAGGTAATAATCAACACCTTATACTCTGACTGGAAGCTAATAGGCAGCCAGTGTAAAGATTTCAGGATAGGTGTGATAGAATCAAATTTTGATTTCCCTGTTACTAATCTCGCTACCGTATTTGAATCAATTGCAGCTTCTGAACATGACATAAAGGTAGCCCCATGTAGAGCGCATTGCAGAAATCCAAGCGAGCAGTTACCAGAGAATGTACAACCATTTCTAGGTTCTCCTGCTCCAGGAATGGTCGCAGTTGGCATATCAGCCGAAGCTGATACCAGGCATCTCTGGCTGCCGAGTCCACCTGAGATGTCAGCTGGAGTAACGAGTCCAGGAGTACCCCCAAACTGCAAACACAGTCCTTTAGGGGAAGTGTGACCCTGTCCAGAACCAGAGGTATTATCTCCATATCCAGATTAGGATTACCTATAGCAAGTACTTCTGTTTTATTTGGATTCAGCGTAAGTCTATTTTTATTTTTTATTTATTTATTTATTTATACCCTGCCCTTCAGCCTTAAAGGTTATCAGAGCGGCTTACAATTATTATTTTAATGAGATGGTTCCCTGCCCTCTGGCTTACAATCTAAAATCTAATTTTCCCTCATCCAGTCCATTATTGACCTCAGACAGTCATTCAGAGGGGAGATGCCATCCGGCAGGCCATTCCAGAGCTTGGGAGCAGTAGATGAAAAAGTCCTCTGGGAGATACTGGCCAACAATTAGATTTCTCCAGGGGGTCAAGGGAAGGCTTTTTTAGAATAGGTTTAATCACAGCCAGCTTTAAGCTACCTGGAAAACAGCCTTCCCTGAGTGAGGCATTAATCATTGATCTTAGTAACCTCATAATTGTCTCACCCCCCTGGATGGCCAGCCATGATGGGCAGGAGTCGAGAGGGCAGGTGGTCTTTACTACATATATATATATATATATATTGCTTATCAGTGCGCTTAAGCACTCCCTAAGCTGTTTACAATGCGTATGCTAACTGCCCTCAACAAGTTGGGGGTACTAATTTTAGCGAGCTCAGAAGGATGCCAGGCTGAGTCAACCTGGAGCCCCTGGCTGGTACTGAACTCACAACCTTATGATTTGTGAGTGAGCGGCTGCAGTACAGGCATTTAACTACTGCAACACCAGGGCTCTTATGTTATGTTCATGAAGTAACAAATGGCTTTCAATCTGTAAAGGATACTACTATCATTTTCCCTTCCCATTTTGGGAGGGAAATTTCCATCTTATCCCGTTTGCTTTATATTACATTACATTGCTGTTACTGTTGTTTTGTATTTCAATTTGGATAATTTGTTTACAATTGTACTACATTCGTTTTACATTTGCATTACTCCTACCTTCCCATGAGAGAGTGTGTCTGTTAGACTGTGCATCTTTGGTAGGACTGGCTGTTTTTGTTCTTTTATTCTGTTTTATTTTGTAAAGCACCGTGCACACTGATTTTACATCTCTAGAATGGTCTTAATGGAATTCCACTCATTCCTATTTCCATATTCAAGACAGTGCTTGTGCTCAGACAATGCCTGGATGCAACAATGGATTAGAAGAATGCCAATAAAGTGAGGCTGGGTTGCTGTTAGTGGGTGATTGCTCCACCTATTTTAAGAAGTACAGCGCTGACCCAAAGGAATTGATTTGTAACTTAGGTCCAAAACACACTACAGAAATAATCCAGTTTCAGACCATTTAAACTGCCCTGGTTCAGTGCTAGGCAATCCTGGGAACGGTAGTTTATTGTGGCACCAGAGCTCTCTGACAGAAAAGGCTAAATGTCTCACAAAACTACAGTTCCCAGAATTCCCTAGCACTGAGCCAAGGCAGTTAAAGTGGTCTCAAATTGGATTGTTTCTGCAAAGCATTTTGGACCTTAGATGAATTATCACTTGACGTACGGGTGGTGCTGGGTGCCTTCTATCAGCCTTGGCTAGCAGAACAGCTACAGCCCTATCGTAGTAGACATAACTGATCTTAACTCCAGGTTGTATTACTGCATTGCACTATACATGAGGCTGATTTTCAAGATATAAAATGATGACATTTTCAGAATGATCACAGGAACCAGATATTCTGCTCATATAACATGTATTCTGCTCTTGCTATGCTGGCTGTTGATATATTTCTCAGCCCAGCTCAAAGTGCAGAAAACACCTGAACAACTTAGCAACAAACAGGAAATGATAACAAATTTGGAATTTTCTTTGTATCTTAAAACAGGAAACATGAGAGTTCCAAAATTAAACAAAAATAAAATGATTTATATTGCAGCCAAATATCTGCATACAATGTATACAATGGAACACTTAAAACAATATTAAGGATTAGCAATATAGTGGCGAATCTCTCATGTCATTCTGCAAATTACTTTTCAAAACTCCTTTCATTGTACTATGCTGCTGCAGATGAGGAGGTGATAAGAATCAAAGTCTGTGATCTCTTTGGAATGAAGCAGACAGGTCAAAAGGATCACTCCAGGACCACAGCAACAGATGCAGCGGTCCTGAAGACGGCTGGTGCCGCAGTTGCAAATCGGCTGCCAGCAGAATTGGCTTTTTGCAGCTCTTTTTTTTCCCGGCTGGCTTCAGACCGCCTTAGATGGCCTCGGAGTGATTTTCGGGTGGTTTTGGGGCATGCACTGTTTGAACGCCACACCTCCAGAGCGCTCAGAAGACACTTTATTAGTGTGTGTTTTGGGCTTTAGATTCATAGCACTATTTTTCTGAGATAGAATGTGGCAAAGCAGACGGGCAGGAAACAGTGGTCTGAAGGTGCTTCTTCTGAAAGTGGGCCGACTCTGCCGACTTGCACTGCCAGCTCCCAAGACGGCCCACATGGACACACCACGACCGCACAGCATGGCATCAAGCCATGCTGCAAGGTAATTTTTTTTGCAAAAATTCCCAACCATCCATGCACACTGTTACACAAACACACTACTGGCGACTGCCTGCTACCTAAATGTCTTACCACTGGATGGCCACTCCTTTTGATCATGTACACAGTTGTACCTGTGATCCTCCACCGGGACAGGGCATTGGAGCAGATATGTGCCCAATAAAACACTGGCAATGCACAAACATGCCCCCGCCCCCACATGCCTCCTTCACCCCATGCCCAGTCTTGGACTGCCTGGTTTGTGTATGTTGTACTTACAGCCATTGGAGGTGTCACACTTTCTCTTTTTTATATTGCTGCCCTAACTGCCGGTTCTGTCCTTTTTAAATGTGCACCTACACTGGTGCATTTATAGGCAGCTTTAGGGTTAGTAAGGATGGAGTGCTCTTTTGGGACTGGTCATCAGGGTGTTTATAGACAGGATTGAAAGTGAACAGTTTATTTCCGCTTCTTTTTAGTGTGCCCCCTTTGGTGCAGCCACAGTGCAGTTTCCAGCCACTTTGAGGGGGGTCATCTAAAAGCCATGCCCCCAAAGCAGCCTGAAACCACTTATTTTGGCCTGTCTGTTTGACCCCAATATCATTTCAGAGATTAACACATTGTGTTGTACAGACATAATTCTACCATCTTTCTTCAGATAGAACCCCCCCCACACACACAATTGTGAACGCATGAGTTACAAAAATATTCTTCATCCTATTTCCTTGTTATTCTTGTTATTGCAAAAAGAAAGCAAAGTTAACAATTAGTTAGCTATACATTTTTGAAAGAAATTAGGCACTTTCTGGCCAGAGAGTGCAACTCTCCAGCTGGATAAAGGGGACCACAGAATTTGAGACACTGTAACTATCACTACAGAGTAGCATTCAGTGTCCAGTAGAACCAACTGGGAATTGCTTTATCATAAATATTGTTGCTTTGTGCCTTCAAGTCAGTTATTTTTGAGTTTTGGATACCCTAAAATAAACCTATCACTGTGGTTTGTTTTTGTTTTTTGAACACTTTGCTTTTGCCTCCATCTGAGGCTGAAAGTGTGACTTGCCTAAGGTTGCCCCAGGTTTCCATGACAGAAGGAAGATTTGCATGTCCGAGCAGGAAATTGAAACCTGGTCTCCAGAATTGTAGTCCAATGCTCAAAACACTCTGGTCCCGAACAGAAATATTACATCATCGTTATATTTATTTAAAGGACTGGGATAGTATAGTCATAAAGTGTGACAGTTAAAAGTTAGAAAAGTCACAAAATCATAGAATCACAGAGTTGGAAGAGACCACAAGGGCCATCCAGTCCAATCCCCTGCCATGCAGGAACTCCCAATCAAAGCATCCCCAACAGATGGCCATCCAGCCTCTGCTTAAAGACCTCCAAGGAAGGAGACTCCAACACACTCCAAGGGAGTGTGTTCCACTGTCGAACAGCCCTTACTGTCAGGAAGTTCCTCCTAATGTTGAGGTGGAATCTCTTTTCCTGCAGTTTGTATCTATTGTTCCGCGTCCTAGTCTCTGGAGCAGCAGAAAACAATCTTGCTCCCTCCTCAATATGACATCCCTTCAAATATTTAAACAGGGCTATCATATCACCTCTTAACCTTCTCTTCTCCAGGCTAAACATCCCCAGCTCTCTAAGTCGTTCCTCATAGGGCTGGTTTCCAGTCCCTTCACCATCTTAGTTGCCCTCCTTTGGACATGCTCCAGTTTCTCCACATCTTTTTTGAATTGTGGTGCCCAGAACTGGACACAATATTCCAGGTGGGGCCTGACCAAAGCAGAATAGAGTGGCACTATTACTTCCCTTGATCTAGATGCTATACTTCTATTGATGCAGCCTAAAATTGCATTGGCCTTTTTAGCTGCCGCATCGCACTGTTGACTTATGTTCCGCTTATGGTCTACTTGGACTCCTAGATCCCTTTCACATGTGGTCTCATTCAGCCAGGTGTCCCCCATTTTATATCTGTGCATTTCAATTTTCCTCCCTAAGTGCTGAACCTTACATTTCTCTGCGTTGAATTTCATCTTGTTATCATTGGCCCAGCTTTCTAGTCTATTCAGGTCAACCTTAATATACTTTCACAAACAAAAAAGCAGCATATAAAAGAAGAGTAAAAGAGTGTAACTTACAGTAGGTCCAAAACATACTGCAGAAATAATCCAGTTTGTGATCACTTTATCTGCCCAGGCTCAGTGCTAGGGTATCCTGGGAATTGTAGTATATTGTGGCACCAGAGGCCTCCAACAGAGAAGGCTATATGTCTCACAAAGCTACAGTTCCCAGAACTCCCTAATATTGAGCCAAGGCAATTAAAGCAGTCTCAAATTGGATTATTTCTGCAGTGTGTTTTGGACCTCTGACTCAGAGCAACTGCCAACAGTATTTTGGAAAAGGCCCAAAAATCAGTAGTAGAATACATGCTTTGTAAGCAAAGGTCACAAATACAATCCCTGCCCCCTCCAGATGAGGTGGAAAGAGCTGCCAGTCAGTGGAGTCAGTACTGAGCAATATAGACCAATAAGAAAGCTTCCTATGTTCATGCAACAGGAAATTAAGGATTTGACCGAGATTTGCCCTTACACAAATGTAAGCGTCTTGCTGCACGTGCAAGAGAGCAGAGTCTCCAGCAGAGAGGATGAGGACAGGATAATCATTTCTCCCTACAGCTCCCATCAACACCTCACACAATCCTACAATCTTCACAGTCGCTATTCAAAAAGCACAGCATGCAAAGAAAAGTAAGCAAAGATCATACCCTTTACCCCAACAGGAGAGTCTGGTTAGGAAAATTCCACACCAAGGTAGCCTGTGTATTAAATCCTTTCTGTATTAAGTATGAGAGTGAACTTATATAGCACCTCCTTAAAAGCACCATGCATTTATTCCTGCATCACAGTGTTAAAAAAACTGTGATGACGTTCAAGATACTGTTGAAAATTAGAGAACAGAAACTTTCAAAGATCATCTCCTACTTCCTCAGGAAAACAACAGAAATGGTTATACAGTATATGGACATCTTTTCTCATAAAACATTCTCTGTCCTACTCAGTTTGAGTTGACATCATTAGCTTGTGATACAACCAGTAAGACACCAAGGTAACTGGAGGACTGTCAATGCTTCTGAAATAAAGCATACCATCAATCCTTAAAGATGATAACAACGATAACAAAATGGATAGGCTCATGTGGCCTGTGGGCTGCACTTGTCCATCCCTGGCTTACAGTAAGAGAGCTGGTCAACTACTGACCATGATCAAACAAAATGAAGAATGCGATTTTTCAATGGTCCATTTAACACATTTCAGCAAAGGGTGTAAGTAAGGGAGACAGGGCCTAATGAAAGTAAAATTTAGGAAAAGACATGTCTTCACCTTCAACAAAACCACAGTGACATATTAAAGTCATTATTTGTTTCCACTGATTCCTATTTGTCTATACAGTGGTCCCCCGCCTTACAAATCCCCCGGGTTATCTTATTATATTATAGAGCATGTATTATCTGGATGAAAGACTGGTGTAAACTAAGCAAAACAAATTCTACTCTATTAGAACAGTATAGTATTCAGTTTGGATGGCTTGCTTATGTATGGTATGATGGATATAAAAGGGATAAAGCCTTTAGTAATCCTATCTTAAGCAAGGCGATATTTAACAACTGGCAAATTGTAAAACAAAGGTTTTATATTGGACTTCCTCTTTGGGTTTCTCCACAAGAGGTATTTATAGGACGATGGGGGGGAAACTGGAAATGTTTAACATACAAAGATTTACTGACATATGATATTGAAGGAAATGTAAAACTAAGTCAAAAATGAAATTGAAACTAAAACAAACTCCCATATAAACTAGCTAAACTATCTACAAATCAAGGAAAGGTACACAAAAGATGTGAGAATATCTGGTTTTGAAAAAGAAGAAAATGAGTTAGATATTATCTTAATGGAGACTGGAGAGAAAAAAATATTAAGCAAAATATATAATATCCTGTTGAAGAGATTTTTAGAAGATGTTAAAATTAAGGAGTCAATGATAAAATGGGCTCAGGAAAAAGGGCATAATTTAGAGCTAGAACAATGGAAAAAAGCAAGATTAAAAACAGGGAAATTCACGCTGGCACAAGTATTAAAGGAAAACTATTTCAAAGTTACAAATAGATGGTATTATACACCACGTACATTAGGGAAAAGATATAAATCAAATAATAACTTGTGTTGGAGGTGTCAAAAAGACCTGGGTACTTATCTGCACATGTGGTGGAACTGTTCTATTATTAAAACTTTTTGGGCTAAGATTCATTTGGAAATCAAGCAAATGTTAAAAATCGACTTTGGGATGAAACCAGAATTATATCTTTTGAATATGACTTCAACATTGGATCCTGCAGTGGGAAAAAAAGTACTGGAAGATAATATTATATTTAATCTCAACGACTAGATTGATTGTGGCTAAAAATTGGAAGTTACCAATCTCTGCAGGGGTAGATGTTTGGAGATACAAATTAATGGAAATGAAAAAACACGGCAGATTAACAGCATTCCTAAGTAATAAAGGTATGTCCAAATGGGAAAAAGATTGGGAAGAGGTGACAAGTTACATATCTTCTGTTTAGCTGGAAGAGGGGAAACAATTATGTATTAGATATATAACTTAACTTTAAAACTTTAGTGTAAAATGTTAGTGTCTTCAATGTTGAAGTAGTTAAACAAATGATGGAGGGATCATGGAAAAAGATACTTAGAGAACAATAAAGAGGATTTTGGGACAGAGGATGATAATATATGTGTTATATGAGTCCTATGTACTTAACAAGTATAAACTCCGATGCACTGAATGTAACAGTTGTTTTGTAAATACTGTAATGAACATGTTCGTAAACAAGTTATAACAAAAAAATTTAAAAAATGATTCTTCTCAACCAGGTGATATTCTCAACAAAATATTAAATGATGCTCAATAATTAAGTATGGAGTTATGCATACTCAGGCAAAATATACTCCAACCTTACGTATACATTGGTGGGATCTGGAATGGCAGTATCTTACCAGAAAAGAGATTTTATGGTTATGGGCGATGATGGTTACATGAGAACATCAGTTCAGTGTGCATTAAAAGATTAACTCTATGCCAGGATGGAATGGGATTCAAGGAAAGATAACTGGTATAACAATATCTTAATTTACATTTGTGTTGAGGCTGATTGTGGAATGCTGTGCTCAGCTTTCTTTGCCTGTCTCTAACAGAACATTACATACCTGGAGATTGTTCAATAATTAGCATTGAGCTGGAGCAGCTTTCTTCAAAAGAAAGGCTATAGCATCTGGGAAAGTTTAGATCAGTATTGATTATATGTTTACCTATAATATTTATTTACTTATAATGGAAAGTGTATGTAATTTGGGAATTGTGTAATTCTCTAAACACTGAATTGCAACTCCCAGTAGCCTTAGCCAACACAGCTACGTTGGGACTGCTGGGCACTGCAGCTAAACAACTGGAAGGCCTCACAATTCTATTCCAATGGAAAAGATGCCTAGAAATATTTTCCCCCTCTCTCATAACAGAAGGATTTTTGCGAGTCAGCCAGCATGATAGCATACATGTCAAGGTAAGCCAGGATCCCTGGATAGGCATCCAACTGCTCATGTCTGGAGCAATAAAACCTTTGGTCCCTGATTTATTTAGCATAATGTGCTAACATGGAAGCAGATGGTGCTCTGACTTCTTTTACCTCCAATAATTCACAGAAAGAAGCCATAAATGAACTCTGGATTGCTTCTCTAGCTTGTTGGAAAAGAAACAAGCCAGAGTACTGAACAGTGTCATATGCATACAAGTTCACTGAAGTCCACTCTGCTTCAAGTGGGAGTGAGCACACGAAACATAGTAAGCCAAGGACTTTGTGGGATCCTAGCTTACCATTGTGTCTGAATGCACAAATTAGTGTCTGGCAGTAGACTTAAGGGAGACAAAGGAAATTATTCAGAGTTCACTGGCACAAAGTATAGCAATTACCATTAGCTTACAAACCTTTACACTTTCATAGAGGACTGGTCTAAATATGTCTATTAGCCATAAAAGCTAAATAAAAGCTCTCTTGGATTCATAAACAACATCCTATTCAATGCCAGTTACTGGGAGGCATCAATAGTATTCACTACTTGTAGATTTCCTGGTAACATATGGCTGACCACTGTGGGAGACAGAAGGTTGAACTACATGGATTTCTGGAGCATTTCCTATATTTTTATGATAAAAACCAAGAGAACATTCAGATTCCCTGAATGCCAAACATATTTATATTTACAAAACACTGCTAGTTTAATCATTACATCAGATCTATTTAAATATATCAAATCATCAACTTCACATCCTACACTTTATGATCTGCTGGAAGCTAGCAAGGTATTCTGTTTTCCTTGGCATAGGCAGCCTGCTATTTACATTTAAAGAACTCACACTGAAATCAATAAGACTCCATTATTATAAGTAGTCTATGAATCATTTACCTCATACATATTACAGCTGACAGGATCATCAATTCTAGTTCAGGGGACAGGCAGCAGCTACCCTATACCAAATTGATATTTTACACATGGAGTTTGTTACCTTACCATTCTTTACCTTTGTCCCATTCCATTATATTGCCGGGGGGGGGGGATAATGTACCACCCTTCAGAAGACATTGAATTGCAACTCCCAACCAGCCCCAGTGAACATAATCAATGGTGAAAGTTGCTGGGAATTAAAGCTCAATAACATGTGGAGAGTTACACAATTCCCATTCCTGTGTTATTCTATAAAATTCTGTTCTCTCCAGTTTCACTTTGGCCTTTGTATCGTTTAATACTTAAAGATTGCACAGCAGTCTGAGTAAATACAAACTAAAACTAACCAATGGCTCTCCATCACTGTATAAGTAGTGATGGCACCAGAATTCACGTGGTGTTAAGAAGAAAGGACAGTTGTTAATCTCCAAAGAAAGATCTGTTTGTTCAACAATGTATATAGCTATGGACAATAGCGGCACAGAAAATCTGAAAGCTTAATCTCAGTAGCAGTGAAGGTCAAAGAAAAACAAATATGAAAATTTGTCAATGCAATATGAACATTTGCTACTACTAGATGAAAATTATATTTTCCAAGTGTATATTGGAAATGTTTTATCACAGGACCATTAAAATGTTTAAGAACAACTCCAGGAGAAAAATATGCTAAGCAATATCCTTTGCTGGATCAATGTAATTGTTATTCAATGTTAAGTTACAAGGAACATTTTACAAGCCAGAAAGGAACACTGGCTAATTCTCAATCATTGGCAAACCCTGGCTTTTCGTAGTAAGAACACTTTACAGCCCAATTCCTTGTCAAAATGAAAGTGCTTAGAATGGGAATTACCAATAGCTAGGACACCACAAAAAGACTCTTACAACAGTGCTAGAAATGGGTGTAGTGGCCTAAGGGCACTGGTTGCATGTGACCAAAATATAGCCTCAATTATTATCACACTTTTATTCTAAGACTGATATAGTTGTTTCCAAAAGGATCAAGACCTTCTTTCCCCAATGAACATATTAACTATGCCAGAATGGTTTTAGTTTAGTTACACACTAAAAAAAAAAAAAATTAAGTTCCACTATGCTCAAATAGAATTGCTGAGTAAACATGTACAGTGCTGTAGCTTATGATCCAACTTACATGCAGCTAACAATTCATATAAAGCTTGGCTCATAGTTACTCTTAATTGCTAATACTGTAATTTTAAATAAAATACATTTGCTTCAATGACCATTTTCATTGAAGATGTCAGCCTTCCCCAACCTTCTAACCTCCAGTTATGTTCAATTACAACTATCAGCACCACCACCATCCTATTTCAGCTGGGGACTATTCCACTTATTTTCTATATGATACATAATTGTTGCAATAACATATACAGTTGGCCCTCCACATTTGCAGCTTTGACTTCTGCAGATTTGCAGTTTTGATTAATATGTTCTCTTGGAATCTCTAGGAGTCTAGGTCCTCCAGAACAATTCTGCTGGAAAATAACTATAGAGTTGTTGTAGTGAACCTACAAGTTCCTAGAGAAAACACTTGTTTAGGCATTTGTAGATCCTCCACCCTGATTCTATAGTTAACGATTCTATAGTTAACTTCTGGTCGATGATGACCATAGAGCTGTACTGGAGGACCTGGAGATTCCTCGAGAGGTGTTCTCTCAGGTAAAAAGAATAGTGTTTTCTAATTTGCGTTTTTTCCACATTCATGGGGGTCCTTTACCCCTAACCCCAGCAAACATGGAGGGTCCACTGAAGTTGTTTAGATCAGGAGGGAGCAAACTTTTTTCTACTAAAGGGAGTATGCAGAGGGCTAGACACTAGGGCTATGCTTACCAATGCTCTTCTTCTGCTTCCACAATTTGACTGTCTTCTTTCCAGGAAGAAAAGATTTCACCAAGTGGACTCACAAGTTCTAAAACTAATTTCCTCTAATTAGGCAGTTACATATTATATGTTTAGAATTTAAACTTTTAAAATACCAATATACAGCTAAAATACACAGGGTTAAATCCAGTTCTGCACAAGAACATTTTCACTCATCAATGTGATTATCTCCTACTCTCTTTTGTGTGCTCATGCTGATCCTATTTGCTTGAAGTGATCAACCATAACCCTGTAGCAAATATGAGGAGCATTCCAGGATGAGAAGAAATCCAAAGCCATGATTATTTTGCCAGTGTAAGGGCAATACTGAATTCAACAGACTTTGTAAAGTAACCTTATGTGGTAAAGGTAAAATGATGCATATATACACATATATGTATATTCAAGGATGTGGATCTCAGGTCAAGCATTAGGAAGGACGACTATCTCTTATCATTCAAAGAGTAATGGCTAGTCAGGGCCAAAGCACAATACCCTATGCATATTGAAGCAAGCAGCACAAGATAAATAGGTGAGCAGACACAGGCCTGACATCCTGGGTTCAAACCTACTGCACAAATAATCCAGTTTTAGACTGCTTTAACTGCCCTGGCTCAGTGCTAGGGAATCCTGTGAACTGTAGTTTATTGTGGCACCAGAGCTCTCTGACAGAGAAGGCTAAATGTCTCACAAAACTGCAGTTCCCCGAATTCCCTTGCATTGAGCCAGGGCAGTTAAAGCAGTCTCAAACTGGATTATTTTTGCAGTGTGTTTTTGATCTTGGTTTCATCCACTCAGGCTATTGTAAACTGGTTTACAAATCTGTGCTACACAATGACCATCTATGGCCATCTCAGGGGCGAAACAACTGCCCCAAAAGGAGCGGCTTACTGATACCCCTTTCAGTGCTGGATCGGGGCCGTGGTAACCACATGCCGCAGCACTAATTCAGCATTTTTCTGGGTCAAAAAGAAAAGGCAAAATGCCACTTTTGTCTGACCCAGAAAAAGGGTGCCTTTGCTGTCACTGCGGAACTTTTCTGTGCTCCTTTCGGTGTGAGGTGTGCCAAAGGAGCACCATAATGCTACCCAACATTCGGTCAGGCAGGCAAAGTGATACTGGCTTGGCGGTGGTGTTAGGGCATGTGTCGTCCAAACGCCACGCTCCCACGCTACCCCCAACCAGTGCCTACTGCCTGTCTGTACAGCCCCTCATTTTCCACTTAACGAAGGCCAGAGATTCTCTGCACTCTATTAAGAATGGTCTGACAACAATACAACGTATGACCAATTGAGACTTTTAAATATATATATATATATATATTATTACTAACTAATAAATCACCAGTGATGTTTTAATGAAATTGTGTTAAAACACGAAGGGCTTCTGTAGTGCATGTATGAATATCTAATATTTCTAACACAGATCTCTGTAACAACAGGCTTACCATCCACGGAACTGAGCATCCAAGATGGCAAGCCCCGTTGTCCCCAATGACTGTGTGTGCCTGCAGCCATGCTAGTGGGCATGCGCACGTTGCACCACTATTAGGGGGAACAGGACTTGAGGTCCTGCGGTTTTTTGTATTTGTGAGGGGTCTGGAATGGATTCCCCACAGATATAAAGGTCTGATTGTACAAGAGATATAGAGGTCTGATATAGAGGCCTGATTGTACAGGAGCGGCTTACCGCTGCCCCTTTTAATGCTGGATGATATATATCCAAGCCTGTATGTTAATTAAAGTAACAGTTGCACTTCAAAGTGACATCCTCCTCCATACCACCTTGATTTGTAAATAAATAAATCTATAGACCACTATGTATTCTATTGTATACATGCATATAAACTGATAGTTCTTGCCCAGTGGATATCTAAGAATGCCAGGAGCTACACGAGATGTGAATTAGAAAAGGAAACATAATCTACAGAAATAAAATAGTACATTTATTAATGCTAAAATATTTTTTTAAACCAAGACTTCAAAGAATTGAGAATTAATGCAAGACTTAAAACCCAGGACAGACAGATAGGGAAATAAATAAATTATTCTTTTATTTTTCAGAAAACTACACATGTCAACACTAACTCTATTTTTTCCAAATAGAAGGGGAAGAGATTCAACTTCATCCAAATGAAGCTAAAAGATAGCAGCCTCTTTTGTGGACACTTATCCACAGTTTCATAAATTGGAACATTTGACTTTAAGTCACTTACATTTCCCAAAGTGATTTCTTTATTCATCATGCACTACATAAAAGGTGCTGTAGTGGAATTAACAGATATCCATGGATTCAAAGATCTAGGATTATATTAATACTTGCAGCTCTTTCCTCCCCAATTTACCCTAAACAAATGAACAGCAGGAAGGTAGTGTTGGCACTCCCACTTTTCCCAACAGGAGAAACAGAATTCCAAGAGCATTAGCACAATCTGCTGCCACACATTTTCTGGAACACCTTCAAAACAGATTGGGCAAAGCAGACTGAATGGATTGGGCAGATCCTAAACCATCACCACTACTTCTTAAGCATGCAGTAGACTCTTCTAGGTTCTGGCAAACTATGTATGGGAATTAGTTTGTATACGTGAATCACTCCTTGTTGGATACGAGTGGCATACTCCTTATCTTAAAGGTGTATATCAAAATATCTACCTTCAAAGTATTTATTGTGCTTTTTGCATTGCTAATAGAACATATGCACCACTGTGCCAATACGAGAATTCATACAATCCACTTTACATGCTCCTAACAGAAATTCAGTTCCAACTACCATCTTAACTAGTTTGTGTAATATATTTTTTACTTTCCCCTCACATTAATATTTATGCTATGCAGTCATCCCTCCACATTTATGGCTCTGATTTTTGCAAATCTGATTAATATGTTCTCTCTTTGAATCTTTAGGTAGGTCTGCCAGCGCAACTCTATGTTCAACGTCTGCCGGAGGTCATGCTGCAGGCTCTAGAGATTGCTAGAGAGCTGTAGGTCCTCCAGTGTAATTCTATGGCCAACTTCCAGCAAATGTTGACCACAGAGTTGTGCTGGAGGGTCCAGGGATTCCTAGAGAGGTGTTCTCTCAGGTTAAAAAAAAAGTTTTTTTTCCATTTGCAGTTTTTCCACTTTCAGGGTAGTCCTGTGCCCCTAACTCCAGCAGATATGGAGAGCCCACCATAAATACATAGATCTTAGGAAGAAATGCCAGCATACTGATCCAATACACCAGACTTTGAATTGATGCCATCTAAATGCGCGCGGGGGGGGGGGGATAAATTAACCATAAAGATGAAGCAAACCATACTGTACCAGTATTTTACCTTTGTGCATAATGCCTGCCAGTAAAAACTGTGCCTTACCTCACAAATGGAAATTAATGTTATAACATGTATTGTTCAACAACCTTATCTGGAGGTTTATTAGGTTTACAAAGGTCTCAAAGTATTCAAAAACACTGTCACATTACATGTGACATTATATTAATGATAAAACAGAGAGAAATGAAGTGATGCAGTATTTTGGACAAGAGAAAATCAGGAACAGAAAATGCATTCTGAATATTCTGAATAATAGCACTCACAATCTAGAAAGGTCTGAAGGTGAACATTCTGCTGCTTTTAGGTTTCTGAAACTTTAATTATCCTAATTTTGCAAATTTCTACATTTTACCTCCATGTGAATACCATTTAGTTGCATTTGCTAAAATGTGAAATATTTAACTGTATATCTTTGTGAATAAACATTGTTCCCTCTGTAGATGAAAAGAGAATATACAAGAACAAACCCATTAGGTTTATAAGGAGTTCAGATCACTTATTATGGACCTAACCAAAGAATTAATTTTCTATACTGCTTTCTAACTACAATTAAGCTTTTCCCTGTCTGTAAGTAGAATCCAGCCTATTGCTTTGGACTTCAATTTAAAAAACAAACAAACCAATACACTTCATTTCAGACATTAAAAACTGGGGATGTGAAAGACCAATCAGGACACTATATAAATATGTCCTGCCACCTCTGTGTTCTTAAATGGTATTTTGATCCCTCACTTCAAGTCTGGAATTGGGTTTTTCCCCACCTACTTGAGGAACAGGGAAGACTTTTTACATGAAGCTTGTCAGGTGTGGCATCATAAGCCTATCTTCAAAAAAGAAGTTTGCCTCTTGCTTTTGAAATTGTTTAGCACCATATCAGTGTAAAAAGAACCTGCAATAGCTTTTTATAGTAACATGTTAATTTTCAGTCACTCTTCGATATATCTAATGAATATATGCTATCATGAAAGTGGCCAATGAGAAGGTGACCGATACTAATCCTTAAATGTGCTGCCACACAGAGAAATGTGTACTTCCACACAACCCAAAATACAGATCAAGGCATGTACAACTTGAAAATACAATGTAGCCTAACTCCAGCTTCACTTTTCGCTCTCGGATCACATTACAGAGTACACACCTTAAAATAACTTTTGCTTTGCCTTTTCATTTTTTACGGATTGTGCAACATATTTGCGCAGCGTACCTAACAAAGTGTAGAAGTGCTCTGCTCTCACAGCGTGCTTTCAAACGCATGTAGCAGCAACCAACAAACATAGATCGGGACCCTTACGCGCCTTGCAGCAACCTAATTTTGTCATTTCTCCACTCCCACTAAGAATAACGTAATCCTGCTGCTGCTGCTTCTCAGGCTAACATAATAGGGCACAAACACAACACGGTAGGCTTACACGGCCAAACCATTCCCAGCCTCTGGGTTTCACAAACTATTTCTACCACTGCATCTTCCATGAATCATGAACATTTTCACTCAGCAAGGAAATAAATATTCCGTCCTTTCCCTTCAGGACCTTTTCTAGCCTTTCAAGAACGCAGTATTGAGCAAACCAATATTGAAACTGACCCAAAACGACATAAATGCCACCATCTCTTTAGTTCCCCGTCCTGGAGCTCACATGATCAGACACTATATTCATCAACAGCATCTCATTTCTGTAATCCAACACCTTCTGTACCAGTATTTTGGGGAATTATGATTTTCCTTCCCCCCTTCAAACCGAGGGGGCAGTGCTGCCATACAGTTTCCCTTGGGTCACTGTGCATTTTAATCCAGAGAGAGACCCCACAGCAACCCTGGAGACAACATTAATAATTCAGATTTTCATTATTTTAGGGGACATCACACGCATGTCCAAAGAGGTACGCAACCATCTGCTCAGGAAAAAATGAAGAAGAATCAGATGCAGGGTGACCAGACATCCTCTTTTTTTTCTCCAGGACACGTCCTACATTCCAGCCTTCTGCCCAGGAGGAATTCCCAAATGCCCTCCATTTTGAGCACGACAAAGCACCATGGTTTTTTGCATTTATAGGAGTGTTGTCAGCTTGGATTTGGTCACGTCTTCCATTTCCCCCACCCCTTGGATGTCCTACATTCTGCGGTGCCTGGTCCTCCTTGGTGGTGGTGGTGATGACATCTGGTCACCCTGATCCCAAGCAACAATCTGCTGAGGAGGGAGGGAGAAAAAGAAGGGGGGGGGTCTGCCCCAGACATTTCAACCTGGCAATTAAAAAAGAAGAAGAATTAGAAGAATTTGGAGGAGAAACATCCTCCCCTTCCCGTACCTTCATATAACAGCCACGTCCTTCCACCGAATGATGATGATGATGATGATAATGGAGCAACAGCCCCCCAAAATGGAGGGGTGGAAAAATCCCAAAATGTAAAGGTTGGAAGAGTGGGGGGAAGGGGGCAGGGGTAGGTGAGGAAATCTTCTGCACCCTCAACCCTTCAATAATAATAATAATAATAATAATATAAAAAATTGGTGTAAAGGTGGAAGCGTTGGGGGTGGGGAAATCTTCCGTGCCCCCCCCAAAATAAAATAATTAAAAAATAAGTGTAAAGGTAGGAGATTGTTGGGGAGGGAGGAAATCTTCTGCACCCCCCAACCCTTCAAATCATGATGATAATAATAATAATTTTTTAAAATAAGTGTAAAGGTGGGAGATTTTTGGGGGAGGGGGCTAGGTGAGGAAATCTTGTGCACCCCAAAAATTTAAAATAAAAATTAAAAAAAATAAGTGTAAAGGTGGGAAAGTTGGGGGGTGGGTGGGTGAAGAAATCTTCTGGGCTCCAAATAGATATAGATATAAAAATTGGGGGGGGGGGGGAGGGAGAGAGAAACAGGTGTTGAATTCAAACCCTTAGCTCAGTCCTTCCCCAAAAGGGGGCCAAAAGAAGGGGGAGGACGGACCCAATAATAAAGCCTCCTCCCCACCCTCAGCTCAAAGCCCCCCCACATTTCCTACTGCGGGGAAAGGGAAGGGAAAGAGAAAGGGAAAGGCAATAGAGAAGGAAGGGAAGGAAGGGAAGGAGGGGAAAGGGTTCCCTGGAGACAGAGAGCCCCCTTTGAAGGGAATAATAAGGATGGAGACCCAGGGCCAGGGAGGCTCCCTCCTCCTTCTCAATCTGCAGGGCTCCAAATAAATGCTCTCCAATGCTGCAAGGAGGAGAGACAGGGGCTGCTGCTGCTCAAGGAAGGAAGGAAGGAAGGAAGGGGGACCAGGGCTAGGGCTGCTGCTGCTGCCTCCAAGCTTCCTTCCAAATCCAGAGCCAGCCTCCTTCCTTCCTTCCTGCCTCCCTCCTCCTCCTCCTCCTCCTCCTCCTCAGACAGGAACCAGCAGCAGCCTAGCAACCAACATGGCTGCCTTCAAATCACGCGAAGGGAAAAGAGGGGGGGTGTGACAAAATGGCCGCCCTCTCGCGAGAACGAGAAGCAAGCGACCTCATCGTTTCCCCTGCTCTGTAGCCTTCTCTCTAGTACTCACTCTCTCTAACTGCTATACTGTATTACAGGCCCGGTTTCTGGTTTCTGCCGAGGCGACCGAGGATTGGATAGGTCCGCCCCCTTCGTCCCTTTCCTGACAGGGGATTGGTTGAGCGAGGTGTCAGTCATCCTGTGATAGGGGAGTGACGTAGAGTGTCTACTGCTGGTCGGTCGGCCGCCCTCGGCTTCATGTTCAGAGCAACCAAGGGTGGTTTTTTGCAGTGTTTTTAAAGGGAGGCTGTTACGAAAGAGAGTGCGCGAGAGAGAGGGAGGGAGGGAGGGAGGGAGGGGGCAGGTTGTTGGAGTGAGACTAGCGCCCCCTGCTGGCGGCTTTGATTGTCTCCTTCCCTCCCTCAGGAGGAACTCAGCGCTGCTCTTGGGTTTTCTTTCTTAATGTGATTTTGGTTTCTCCTCCTCCTCCTCTTCTCTGCTGCATCCGCACTGCGGGAATAGCCCCGGTTTCGCACCGCTTTAACTGACATGACATAATAAAAATGAATAATGATATATATATATATATATATATGTAACATTATATTATATTATAATATATAATAATAATACATTATTATCAAAATATAAATCATTATTATAATTATATATATATATATATAAATGTTAATAATAATAAAGGTAATATATATATAATTATTCGTTATTATGATATTTAATTATAAATATGTTGATGTTAATAATAATAAATTGAATATATATAAAATTATTCGCTATTATTATGATATATTAATTATATACATGTTGATGTTAATAATATAAAGGTAATATATATATATATAATTACTCGTTATTATAATTATATATGTTGAGGTTAATAATAATAAAGGTAAATATATATATATATATATAATTATTATTATAATTAATTATATATACGTTGATGGTAATAGTAATAAAGGTAATATATATATTTATATACTTTTTGTTATTATTATAATTAATTATATATATATGTTGATGGTAATAATGCTAAAGGTAATAATATATATATATAATTATTCGTTATTATTATAATTAATTATGCATATATATATGTTGATGTTAATAACAATAAAGGTTTTATATATATAATTATTCGTTATTTTTATAATGAATTATATATGTTGATGTTAATAATAATAAAGATTATAATAAACATTTGTTATTATTATAATTAATTATCTATATTTTGATGTTAATAATCATAAAGGTAATAATAATAATGAATAAAAATTAATATATATTGTTATTGTCACTGTTTTAACTGCCATGGCTTCATCATCATCATCATCATCACACCAAATATATATATTTCTTATGATGATGATGATTAAACCATGGTGGTTAAAGTAGTAACAATAAAAATATATTATTATTATTATTATTATTTATTCACTCTTATCATTATTATTATTACCTTTGTCATTATTATTAACATCAATGTATATATAGAATTAATTATTAATTATTTGTTATTATTCATTATTATTACAGTATTAGTAATAATTTTATCATATATATATAAAATTTAGTAGTAATAATGAATAATAATTAATAATTAATTATTCATTATATTGTAAATTAATTATATAATTATTATAATTATATAATAAAAATATAACTAGTAGTAATAATGATGAATAATGAATAATGAATAATTTATATATATAGTGACAATAATAATAAAGGTAATAATAAATAAATATTAATATATATTGTTATTGTCATTTTAATAATAATAAATTTAGTAATAATAATAATGATTAATAACAAACAATTAATTAATAGTTATTAATAAGATATTGTTATTGTTAATAATAATAAATTTAATCATCATCATAATAAATTTGTGATTATTAATTATTTTAATATCTATTGTTATTGTTTTCATTATTTTTATCATTGTTAATAATATATTTAGTAATAATAATAAAGAATAAAAACAGTTGATTATCATTAATGTTAATATCTGTTGTTATTGTAGTCTTTCTTTTCTTTTCTTTTTTTGCACGCAAGTTCAAATGAATGAGCAATATGACCATGCAACAGGGCAAACCATCAAGCTGTGGCAGCTGCAAAGATAATACTGGATGAATCACAAACAAGTTCCTTCTAACATTATTTGCTGTTGCTGGTGAAAAATAACTACGTTCTGTTTTGATCTCAGTGGATAGTTTTCTTGTTTCTCTACTGGATTATGATACCAGCAGGTCAGTATCTGTGGGTATGGTTTCATATTAACCTTTCGTGGATGAATCCTGTTGGCTGTGCATTCAGGGAGTAGAGTCAATTCCCTTTCAGGTCAGAAGAAATAAAGAAATAGTCCAAATGAATAACATAAGATAATGAATGTTTTCATTGTACATTGCTCCATGTGCCTCGTGGGCAGAGATTATGCTTTATAAATCTGATAAATAACTAAAAGACCAGGACATAGATTGCAATGTTCATGCCCCTTTTGTAGCTTTACTAAATAGGTGTCTTCTACTTCTGAAGCTGAAAATATTTGACCTTTTCTTTGTAAGAGCCTTTAAGTCCAAAAGAGAACAATGCTTAATTCAGTGAAATTTAGAAAATTATAAATTATCTCTCTCTATCGCTGTAATGCTGTGTCTAAGGTTGTTTTTTTTTTTTAAAAAAAAATCCAACATATTTGGCTTCATGTCTTCATACAGGGCAAATTCTATTAACCATCTGGCAGCAGTTAGTAATAAAAATTAATGGGACCCCTATGGTTGAAGCAGCTTGACTGTTGATGGATCTGGAAGTGCAAAACCAGGTTCAGTCCTCTGCTTTTCTCTGAAATGTACTGATTGGTTTTTGTCTTTGACTAATCACTTCTACTCCATGTGATCTGTTTTGCAGGGCTAAGGCAAAACGGTTGGAGCACTGTGTGCAGCAGAAAATGAGGTGCAAATGTAACAAATTTAATTATGGATATTCACATACCCGTAACAACTTCAAAACACATCAAACTGCATATTGCTGCACTGCGTTCAATGGCGTTCAAAAGTATGATGCCTTTAAAAATACTGTAGCGTAGCTTTGCAAGCTGACTTAAAATTGACAACTTGCTTCCCCCAGGCTGTGCATTGCCTGATGGAATTTGCCACAGGCATGTTCTGAACTTGTATGAACATATTTAGTCAATTGTATTTTTTACTAAGTTACTTGTTACAAATAAAGGAAGGGATACCAATGGAAAAAAATCTGTAGAAAATGAGTTTTATTTAAGTCCCATTAGGCTGCAAATGTTAATAATAATGTTCAACAATATACCCCATTTTAACTTTTATACCTCTCATACTAATATGCTTTTCGATACAGCTGACCATGGTATCTTCCAGAATGTCATGAGTTGGGTATATAGACAATACTTCTGCACCTTTCTTCATTGTGACTGTCAGACGGTATTAATAGGAGTCATGCTCTGATGTTCTGCAAGGTTCAGTTTTGTCTCCAATGCTAATGCGCATGCATGTGCCTTTAAACCCCCTGGCTACTTATGACAGCCCTACGAATTTCATAGGATTTTCTCCATCAATAAATTCCCAGAGGTGGTTCACCATTGCCTCCGGATCTCTTTCTCCATTCCATCTGAGTCGAGAGAGATTGTTCAAGTTCTGGGCTGATGTTTAGAGACAGTGATTGGCTGGACAAATTGAAGTCTGTGCTGAGTCCTGGGGATTAGGCAGACAGCCTGTTTTGGAGAGCTGGCTCTCCCCTTGATAGAGAAGGAATGTATTCTAGAGTACTCCTCGGTTCAAAACTGACTGTGGAGAGCCAGTTGGCTTTATTGCGGAGAAACCCTTAAGCTCTGGTTATTTGTGTTCAAATGATCCCCACCATATGAAATGGAATGCCCTTTATGCAATGGTCAAAAGAATTTCCAGTTTTTCACTTTTTGCCTTTTTGGCAGGCAAGTAAACCCAGAATAAAAAAGAAAAGTATGGTCTCAGACTTCCTATTATCAAACTGTATTATGATGCTTTGTGTGGCTGAAGGAATGGGTGAAATAGCTCATTTATTAGACACAGAAGAAATTTAAAAAACAACAACAACAAGAGATATCAAGAGGTATATTCCCTATTTTTCACTGTTCCCAAATATGATTTATGGGTTTGGAATTTCTCAATAGGTTTGTCCAATACATGTGGTTCAAGGTGGAGACTGGCCACCATTTTGGACAATTTGGAATTCGATGATTACTTAATTTCTGTGGATTTGAGGAAAGCATATTTGCATTTCTAATGCATCTGGATTGCAGGCAGTTCCTCCATTTCAAATATGGGGATGTAACTTCCTATTCAGGGCCCTGCTGTTTGGTCTAGCTTTGGTCCCAAGGATTTTCAACAAGGTTGTTGTGCCAATAGTAGCATATCTGAGGCAACATCAAATATCATCAAGAGATCACAAAATGGCAGTGTTGAACCTCAAGTGGGACATCCAATGTTTAGAAGGGACGGATTCGTAATAATGTATGAAAAGAGTCATCTAATTCCAACAAAGAAACAGGGGTGTCACTCCATCCTTAGGGTGTCACCTTGTGCTGTCTGAATCCCCACACCCCCTAGTGATGGCTCTGGCTGTATTAGGCTAGACAGTTATCTGCAAATTTTCAAGATCTCTTCATGAGGCATGATGTTACAAAAATCACACTTGATGAGAGGAACAGGCTGACAGAGCTGAAATTACATGATCCGTCTTTTTATATATTCTAACATCTTGCAAGCATCATGCATAGGTCTGGAGATCTCAGATGCCCGTGCATATTTATGCCTGGTTGTTTGGCTTCATAAAGGTATGACACCAGTCCCAATTATTGTATTTTTCTAACACAACTGTCAACACAACTACCTTTGCTTTTTCTACATACTATCATGTAACACATATTGAAAAATAACATCATTGCCTGTGAAAGCCACAGTCTAAGTACAGTGTAGTTTTCTGGTAAGAAATCTCTGGGTATGCTCTGCTGATGGTTACATTTTTTTAAATCTTTATTATCATGAATCATCCTTTCTGCCTCATCCCTGGTGTTTTAGCACCTTGTATTAAACACTGAGTAATACTGTACGCTAGTTTGTGTGCCTTTTGAAGGTGTGACATTGTTTCTTCTAGCTGCATTCCAGTTACATTGGACTTAGGCCTACATCTTTCCTCTCAATGACAACAATATATAAAAAAGCAGTGTGAAAGAATAGAACTGGTGCAATATAGTGGTCTGAGTATTGGACTAGGACTCCAGGAGACCAGGGATCAAATCTCTGCTCAGCCATGGAAACCACCGGGTGACTTTGGGCAAGTCACGCTCGCTCAGCCTCAGAGGATGGCAATGGCAAATATCTTGTGAACAGATGCTGTAAATAGATGCAAGAGTTGCTTTAAGTCAGAGTTGACTTAAAGACACAGAACAACAACAGTGTAAAGGAACAAAATTATCCCCAGTATAGGGCATTTAATTTTGTTTTGAAATAGGATTAATTTTTTTTATATGTGTGCTAATTGGTTTCAGCCAAAATGTTAATGGTTTAGACATCAAAAGTTCCATTTAGGATAGAGATTCATAAAGTTTATCTTAGAACCGGGAGACCGAAAACTTTAGCAAAGGTCAAAACATCAGCAAAGGTTGGATTCCTCGATATTACTCATTTCATTTTCACCTGAGGAAAATATTGTTGGGAAATGCTCCTCAGGTATGACCAATTCAAAGAATGACTTTCCCCTATTACAGTTAAGACATATGATTTAAAAAAAACAACAACTGCACATTCTCACATCTTAAGTCCCATTGGTAGCTTCAATGGAGATGAATGCAACACTGGTCCTCTGCCAGATGCAAACCAAGCCAAATCCTGTGATCTGTCTTTCATTGTATTTCTCATGCAGGGCTCACTGAGGCATCATTGACATCAATAGGAAACTGCAGAGAGCATGAAAGAAAATGTGTTCTTTTTGGATGTTAGTCGCTCTGCTGCTGGAGTCGAGTCAGAAATAGGGGAAAGCTGGTTTCAAGCCAAGATGGCAATGTTTATTGATTCGCATGAGAAGAGGCACATCCTTCAAGGGATTCTTTACCTCCAACCTCTCTTGTCTGTCAGATACAGATCTGTTCTTGAGCTAGATCTCTGCTAGAAATCTACAGACATCCTAGTTTTGCAGCTACCTTTTGGAGGATTTTTGCTAATATAGTTCACAATGTGAATCTTTTCTTAAAGATGGCATTTCATATATTGGTATATGGCTTGTGCTAGTGTCCTAGGAATGCTATTCATATTTATAATTAGTTCGGTGATTTATACAGTCACCCCTAGATGTAATTCACAGACTGTACAACATTAGCAAGTTATATGTGAAAGACAGGAGCAGAATACAGCATCAAGGACTAACAGAAACTTTTAATCATTGGGGCGAAACAGATGAGCAGGAAAAAGTGGCTTGAAGCTGCCTTTTCTGAAGCCACATTGAAACCCCACCCACTGCACCACTGGCTCCCAAGGCAGCTGGAATGTGCGTGTTATGATCACATGGCATGGCTTCAAGCCAGGAAGGAGCGGAAAAAAGCTTCTTTTTGAAACAGCTTTTCTCTGCATAAGGACACTTTTCTGCTGGCTTCAAGGCATGTGTCATCTAAATGCCACTCCTTCAAGCCAGCCTGAAAGCAACTCTTTTTGCCTGTCTGTTTTGAGCCATAGTGCAGCATTTTTCCTAAGAAGAATGTCTCCCTATATTCAATGTGGCTGGCTCTCAACTAACTGTACACAAAACTGTCATGACTTGTTTTACAATCTTGTGTATAGAAAATATTTTATATATATATCAAGGCTGTTTTTTATATCAGCTTTTATATCTCTTCATTTGCATGACTGCATGCAGTTATGCAAAGGGATCTTGTAGCATCATTGAAACTGAGAGGAAGAGAAAACTAACATATCTGTTGCAGAACAGACTGGACTAATAATAATAGTTTTTGTTCAGTTCAGTTTATTGATTGATTAGCCTTTAGCCATCTCAAGATAGCAAAAATAAAAATAAGACATATTATAAAATAGAAATTACAAAACCTTAAAAATACAATAAAATGAAAATGTAAATAAAATACCATATAAATGCCTTATGACTACTGAACAATAAAAATACCGTACAATGGAGTACAGTACAATTTAAAAATAGTTTTTGTTTGTTGTTGTTGACAGAACCTCATGAGCAGTCACATACATCTCCCAACTGAGACCACTTGGATGTATTATCAATTAACTACTCCCTATTCCAGACAATAAGGCTGTGCTCTCAAGGACTCTTGCTGAAAGGCCATTACTTGCTTACAGTACATACAATCTCCCAATCTCAGATGGTTACTTTGCTACAGGAGGACACAACATGGATGGGGAGATGAGAATAAGAGCTTCACAAAACCAAATTCCAACTCTGCCCACACATCTACTCAGGAAATCACAGGACCCAAGCATATCACTCACAATATCAGATGTATTTTCACTTGTTCATCCTCTAAAGTGACATATGCCATAATCTGTAAACAACACCCTTCAGCGTTCTACATTGGGCAAACAGGATAGTCTCTGTGCCACAGAATAAATGGATATAAATCAGGTACAGTAGAGTCTCGATTGTCCGACATAAACTGGACCGGCTGATAGTTGGATAACCGAAAATGTTGGATAATCCAGAAGGTCCAAGAAGAGCCTTGAAATCACTATGAATTGCAAATGTATTGAAGTTTTATTGCAATTAACAGTAAAAGAAATCACTGATCAACATTGTGATGTACAGTATAAACAGTTCAGTCCTCTTACCATTGCCCCGTCAGGGGCGCACCAGGTTTATTTCCGTCATGCTTTCAGCATACGCTGAAAGCCATATATGGCGCACCCGCGTATGACATGGGCACACTGTATAATGTTTGTCGCTTAGGCTCATGAGGGCTGTCTTGGCCAGTTCATTACATGTCCTTTCTGGCTCCTAACCAGTATCACTCTACATTCCAATAACTCCCACTACTTTTCATATGGTTATCCACTCCTCTTGGCTTTAGGCAACATCCTTCCTCCCACCTTTGTCCCCCAACAACCACCATCAGAACTCAACTTGTCACTGCATCATCATACCTACAAGTTTTGCATTTCTATTTCTATTGACACATACAGTCAACTTATAAAGGTCTGTTCCTAGGCACTTCACTCCAAGCTTCTGAGGAAGTATTAAATCTGCAAAAACTTATGATACCAACTTTTCTCTTTCTGTCCGTCTCAGAGGTGCTACAAGATCACTTTGCATAGTGATCCAGATGAATATGGCTATGTCTTTGAATTCTGCATGCAGTTATGTTAGTACATACTCATATGTCCACCATGAAAATAAGTTCTGGAATGTTCAAGATTATGACTGAAAAACTAAGGCTTAATATTATTTTTTCATAAATATACACTGGTGTGTGTGTGTGTTTGCCATTGCTGTCTTCTGAGGCTGAGATAGTGTGTCCTGCCCAAAGTTCCCCCGCAGTGGGTGTCATAGCCCAGCGGAGACTGTATTTCTGCAGTGGGTATGAATTCAGAGAACCAGCCCTGTTAGTCTGGAATATCAGTATGCACAGGGTGTTCTATTGAGGGTATTCAAGGAAAATGTAGGGTGTGATCAAATAAACACTTTAAAAAACACTTCTATAAACGTATGCTTCTTAGTCCTGCTAAAAATGGAGGATATTGAAGGAAAATGGAGGACCTGACCAAATAAAAGCTAAAAGCATTCCTAGAAATGTCAATTCGTGCTGCTTAGCCATGCTCAAAATTGAGGACATTACAAAATAAAGACAAAAAACACTTCTATAACTAAAAATCCATGCTTCTTAGCCATAGTCAAAATGGGGGACGTTCAAGATGTTCAAGAAAAATGGACAACATGACAAGATAAAAGCTAAAAACAGTCAGAAATATAAATTCAGTTCATCAGGTTTATTTACATCTATATTACATATTGTTGTGCTGTCAAGTTTTCAAGATTTGTTTAGAAGGGATTTTTGCCATTGTCACCATTTGAGCTAAGAGTATGTGACTTGCCCACGATCATCTAGTGTGCTTCCATGGCTAAGTTGGGATTCGTGTCCTGGTCTCCAGAGTCACACACTCAAACCGCTGCACTGCACTGTCTCTCTGTGTGTAGGAGTGCAGTGTTAGGGGGCCTTCCCACCTCTTTCTGTCCTAGAAGGAGTCCAGAAGGTCCTCCATTTTGAGCAGGATTGTGGTTGTTTCTGACTTATTGTGACCCTCTCACAGGGTTTTCTTGACAAGGTTTCTTTAGAGGTTTTGTTTTGTTTTGTTTTCTTTGCCATGGTCATCCTCAGAGGCTGAGAAAGTGTGGCTTGCCTCTGTTTTTGTGTGATCTAAAGTCTTTCCTGACTTAGGGCACCTCTAAGTTTCTTCAGAGGAAGTTTGCCATTGCCTTCCTCTGAGGGTGAGAGAGAGTGACTCGCCCAAGGTCTCCCAGTGGGTTTCATGGCTGAATTAGGATTTGAGCCCTGTTCTCCAGAGTCATACACTCAAACCGCTGGCTCTCTTTGTTCTTGTTATTCTGCTGTGTCTTCTGTGGTTTATTATGCTTGTTGTTGTTGTTATTGTTGTTGTGTGCCAACTTGTGGGCCCAGAGCACCCTCCCTCCCTTCTGAGCACCCTTTCCTGGTGACCCTAAGGTGAAACTAACATGGGACAAGCTTTGTCATAGGGGGATTTCCAGTGCCATCCACTGAGACTGAGAGAGCGTGACTTGTGTGTGTGGTGCGTTCAAGACGTTTCCAAATCATGGCAACCCTAAGGTGAAACTTTCGTAGAGTTTTCTTGGCATGTTTTGTCAGGGGGAGTTACTGTTGCTGGCCTGAGGCTGTGAGAGTGTGCCTTGGGTTTTCCCCCCAGACATCCTGACTCCAGAAGTCCTGCCCCAGAAGGAAGAAGTCCCACCTCCAACACCCAGTGCAGGAATGCCACTGAGTTTGGGTACTCAGTCTCTAAAAGGTTCATCATCACTGCTATAGCGTCTGATGTTCTTTGGAGCTACCCCCATCTAACCAAGCCCTGAGCCTGCTTACCTTCCAAGATCAGATGAGGTCTGTACAAAGGTGGAACAGATACAGCTAAAAGTTGATAGCATGCAAGTTAAAATATAATTAAATTAGCAAAAGCAATTTGAACACCTACCAATTGAAAGTGGGGAAAAAACTCAACAAATGTAGACAATTCACCATAAGCAATCGGTCCTTAAAGGACTGTTTTTTGTTGAAATAGAAAAGTCTTCACCTGCCTTTACCTTTGAAAGGATAGCAGGGAGGGTGCCAGTCTAGCGAGGGAGGCCACAGCACACAAATGGACTTTCAAGCAGTGAAGAAGTTGTAACAAGGAAGTTGTATGCTCTTTGCAGTAAGCCCAGTCTTTGGACCAGGTGAAATTTCCCAGCACTCTTCAAAGGGAATCCCGTGAAGAGCATGTTAACCATAATCCAAACCGGATGTAACCCTCATCATTTTGTCCTTTGAGAATCGGGTGTTGGACTAAGACTATGGAGATCAGGATTCAAATCACACTAGACCATGGAAACCCATTGGGTGACCTTGAATAAGTCACAGCCTTTCAGCGTAAGAAGAAGGCAAAGGCAAATTCCCTTTGAACAAATCTTGTCAAGAAGCCCCTGTAATATATTTGCCTCAGGAGATTATTTCATGTGAATATCCTTCATGGAATAGAAGTACATTTAACTGTCAATGATGGATCTTACTGCACTACCCCATGGTCAGGCTATAGGCAGCCCATATGCAGCCTGCATTCAACCTGGGCTTGTGCCTTAGCTTTTTAAGAACGGAATTTTTCCATTCTTGAAAAACCACAGAATAAGCTCAGGTTCCATATGGGCTGCTAATGGCCTGAACATGGAACAGTTTGGTAAGCTCCGTCATTGACGATTAAACGCGTGTCTATCTTGTTGGGGATATTGGTGTGCGATAATCTCCTTAGCATTGCCATAAGTCAGAAACATCTTGAAGGCACAACAACAACAACAACAACAACAACAACAAAGTTTAGCTGCTGATCATAATATATGATACACATCCAATATCTTCAGGTGTGTATGAAAGATCATAGCCAAAGGAGGGGAAAATGAATAGGAGAAGGGTCAAATAACAGGGACAAGGGAACCATGAGATACTAAAACACTCATGAGTCTGGAAAGTATATATCAGGAACATTCTGAAAACAGGATGCATAATATATACAGACGCAAATGGAATATTTAATCTATATCTCTCAATCAAAAGCAACCATGTTGCTTTCATTGCTATGCAATCTGGGTATAGGTTTTATCAGGAAGTTGTTAATTGTTCTTAAGCACCTGAGACTTCTCTTTAGCATTCTGATATATCTGGTTCCAAAATGTCTCCCAGTCAAATCAACTACTGCAGCAGCCAAGTCCTTAATGCAATCCTGTACATCTTGGCAGTATACAAAAGTAGACATGCTTGTTAAGGGCTATAAGAGACTTACAACTCAGTGAAAGAGCATGGTTTAGTGTATGCATTATAAAGGACGTTAAGAGGGCGCATGGTTCAGATCCAGCTCAAGTAGCATATCCAGGAAAGACTGGTGAGCCTCTGTCCTCCAATGAGACAGCACTGTATTAGCTGCACTGTTGGTATGACTGAATATAGGAGCAGTGCTTACTCTGTACAAATGAGCAGCCCAGATACTTTGAGCAAACAGGCCCTAACACGTTATAATATTGAAAATAGCTCAGATGGGAGCCTGGTTCTATACAGAATTAATTCATCCATAATACCTATTTCTCCCTGTCTGTAATAACCATGGAATGTAACATCTCTCATTCTGAAGAGTTACTCATTCAGCCTTGCCTGTATTTCCTGTACCAATGAGCAATTGATGTATGGATTAAGTTGCAGGGAGTTATACATTCAGTGAAATCTCATGTGAAATTTTCGTTAAATGAATACCAACAAGGAGAATTATAATTTCCTGTTGCATAATTTTGCTTACACTTTCATTCAGGGGAAAACTTCAGGGTATGGCCTCCTGCAGATTTCCAGGAGGTATTTTATGTTTTGAAAAAGCAAATGAGGATCTGATAAGTCTTTAGAAGAAATTTTCTACAGGAGCCTCTAGTACAGGTAAAATTGGATTCTGGGGATTCTGGAAGATATATTCCAAAAAAGTAATTTCCAAGGTCTGATAATTTGTTTTCTTGTTGAAAGACTAGTGTTGGGTGTCATTGAAGGGCCATGTTTAATTTTGTTTAAAGAACAGGAAGAATCTGTGATTTCCTGAAGTGATTGTGGAGATGCTGTACCACAAAGCCAGAACAGGTTTGCAGAAGCCAGGAAAAAAAAATTCTGCTAAGCAGAAGAGATCAAAATCCCCAGACCCTTATCTTTGAATATACCATTTATGTTTCACACAGAGACACTGATTTTCAGATACCAGTTAGTATAGAAAAAACTTTGTCTGGTGACTGCTGCTTAAACCATTTCTTTATTGGGATTTTTATTAATGTCAGTCACAAAGGAGCCTACAGAAAGAAGAAAATTTCACACAATAAATACAGAGAGCCTGATTTTTTATTTTATTTTATTTTATTTTGTATAGGTAAAAGAAAACCAATTATTGTGCTTATCATGTTTGCATATCCTTACATAAGGAATTTGAAACGAGGTAAAGCTGTGATACTTTGGATATTTTTGTCATAAATTCAAAATCATAGAATGGTAGTAGTAGGCCAAGTGCAGTGTATATTTAGTGCATTTACTTCTTAACATATTAATATTCTGTTTTTTCGAAAATTCAAGTCACCTTTAAAAAAGGTATATAATTTCAGGTACTAGTCATACAAACATTCTCTCTTTTTCTATGCAGTTTTGAACTATTCTTTCCAATGCCTGTTTGAACTATTGGCTGCTATCCCTGGATTAATTTATTTTTTACCTGAAGCACACTTTCTTCCAAAAATAAAAGATTAGACATTGGATAACAGTGCAATCCTATTTGTGGGGTTTCCCTGATTTCAATACCATAGGCAAAAGGGAATAAGACTACAACTAGCAGAGAAAGTTTAACTGTGAATTCCCCCCTCCCTGAATAATTCTTTATACAATTCCTTTATGCAAACAAAGCATACACATGGTGAAGTACTTTATAACATTCCTGTTCAAATACAGCACATACTACTTTCAAGAAGAGCAAAATGTGAGAGGCACTTATGGCATAAGTGGAACCTATGATGTTGAACTGCTATGGTCATAATTCCTGATCATTGGTCATGTAGGATGGAGAGCCAAATGGCTCTTGTCTCTCTCTGTGGGGCCTAATACCTGTCGCTTTGGTTGGAAGGAATCCCCCAAACTACAGTGGCATTCCCCACATTCAAAACATTTTGGGCTGATCTAGACTGGCAAAAAGGGGTGTGTTCATGCCTGCATGAAAGTGTAGCTTTTAGATGAACCACACTGAAAGTTTGACATGAACGCACTTCTTTTGCATTTTAGTGGGGAAAAAGCAGCTTTAAAAAGGAGCTGCTTTTCCCAGCTTCTTTTTAAAAAGGGCGTAACAGCGCAGCTGCATCTAAATGCTGTGGTGCAACTGAGCAGTTTTTTAAAGCTCCCAAACCCTAGCTCCAGCCCTAATCCGAACCCTAGACATGTGCAGTAGGGACTCTGGGATGCTGTAACTGTTATGCAACTGTGCATAAAATGTCAATTCATTCATAAAATAAAGAAGTTTATTCATAAATTTAAATTGTAACGGATTTAATATCTTTTTAAGGGGGGGGGAGGGATGCAGTTTGTTTTATTGATGTAATATTATTTTAATGTGTAAACCACCTCGATTGATGTCAAAGGAGTGGGGTAATAATAATAATAATTTTAATTATAAAATAAAGGGGTTCATTCATGGTGCACCGTTGCAACTATGCACTTTAAAAAGGGAAGCGAAACCACAATGGTAATTTGACAGATCTTCATAACTGCACAGTTCATGTGTGATGTACCGGTGCAACTGCGCAGTTCGCAGCTGGCAATACAATTGCCTGTATGATGTAGTGGTGCAACTGCGCAGTTCGCAGCCAGCAACAACAGCAACAAAAATATATTAAAGGTTCAGTGCAGCCAAAAGCCCCATTCATTGCCACCCATGCAGCTGCTCTGTCTGTGTTTCTAGCATCTTGACAGCTTCCAATGTAGTTGCTGAGCAACAGAAAAGACTTCAGATAAGTCGTCCCCACACTTCCTCAGTGTAGCTGCCCTATGCCTTTTTATTACACACCTGGGGCTTGCAGTGTAGCTGCTAAGCATTAAGGAAAAGGCAACTTCATGTCTCCCTTTCCTGCCAATCTAGAAAGCCCCATAGTGACTTCTTATACAAAACTTGTGGCAAGAGTGGAATCAAAGGAACCAGTCTTTTCCAATATTTATACAATGGCAAAATAAGAATGAAGGATATAAAAGCTGCTCCAAGGCTCTGGAACATGCTCCTTAGAGAGGTCAGGTTAGCTTCATCTCTGCTTTCCTTTCGGTGGCAGATAAAAACATTTTTTATGCCGCCTGGCTCTCTCACTCTGAAACGGATGCTGTAAGAGTTTTATAAAGAGCTTTTGAAATGGAAATTTGAATACATAATGTTATTAACTTTTTGAAATTTTTAATTGTTTTTTAAACTTTGTATTTTTAATGCTTTGTACTGTTGTAATTTGGGCTATTTTAAAAGTTGTTAGCTGCCTTGAATCCTTGTACTGGAAGGAAGGTGGGACATTAATAACAATTAATGATGATGATGATGATGATGATGTTTGTATAAAATTTTATTTCTTTGTGCTGGGAAGATAATTTCCCCAAGTCCCAAGTCCTACCCTTCTAGTGTGTTGAAGCACACAGCCCAGGGTGGGGAGTTGCCAAACGTCACTGGGAGTCTAGTTTGCCTTTTATATCCTCACAGACTGTAAGTACAGCTTCTTCTATCATATTAGAAAATAAGTTTTTCTCCTGTATATTTTTCAGCCCAACTAGGATCACGCTTAGCCTGCTAGGAAGATAAGAAGTTCACTTTTCTACAAGCAAAGACATGCTCCTGACTCGACACCTTGATTACACATTATTTGGTTTCAAGAGGTCAACATGACTCAAAGGGCAATTTGTTTCATTCTGATGGCTAGAAGTCAGTGAACCTTTTCTGTGCCAGGTAAAAGGGAATTAAGAGCCCCAGGGGACTTGAAATAGAATACACACAGACTTTCTTCCTGAACTAATCTTTAAGAACCAGCCTCCATCAATATTGACTGCAAATCCCCTGTTGTGTTTGGAGAGCTTTAGAATGTCACATGTGGGAAAGGAATGGCATTGAACAAATTATTGCAAACAAACCGTGGACCTGCTGAGTTGACCAATCAAATTTAGGGCTCTTGGGCAGGAAATACTGCCTAACTCTTCCCCTTTAGGAGTAACATGCAGGCGCAGTGCTGTTTTGTATGAGGAACTGAAGCATTATTCTCAGATGTGGCACTGCTCTCCATCCGCAGCAAATGCTGCTGCTGCTGCTGCTTCTTCTTCTTCTTCTTCTTCTTCTTCTTCTTCTTCTTCTTCTTCTTCTTTATTTATAAAGCGCCATAAGTGTACACGGCACTGTACAAAAACCAAATAAAATCAAGAATATGTAAAAAGCCTTTCTATGGCGTACAATCTAGAGATTAAAACAGGTTAAAAACATCATAAGAAACAAGTTAAAACAGCAGATATCAAATATTAAATCAGGCATCAAAACAACCAGGTCACAGTCACAAACTTCCTGGGAATGGTTCCCTAAACAATATGGTCTTTAACTTGGTTTTAAAACTGGTTAGAGACGTGTTGAGCCGTGCTTGTAAGGGGAGGAGGTTCCAGGAGTGAGGGGCAGCAAGCGAGAAGGGACGAATCCGGGATGGGGCAGTGGAAATCCTGGGCTGGGACAGGAGACGGTACTATTCTGTACTAAACATATCAAAAGGATGCAGTGGCTCAGTGGTTAAGACACCGACTCTGACGATTGCAAGATCGGCAGGTCAGCTGATCAAGGCTAAAGTGCCGTGAGATGGAGCGAACTCCTGTCACTAGTCCCAGCCTCTGCCAACCTAGCAGTTCAAAAGCATGTGAAAGTGCAAGTAGATAAATTCAGTGGGAAGGTAGCAGCATTTTGTGCAGTCATGCTAGCAAAGTGATCACAGAGTTGTCTTTGACAATGCTGGCTCCGGCTTAGTAATGGAGGTAAGCACTGCCCCCTACAGAGAAACACGATGACCTTGCCAAAGGGGAAATCTTTACCTTTTTACTAAACATATATGGTATAAATGGCAAGATCTGAACTTAAAAAGAGAAGCAACCGCAACATCAATGATAACGAACAATGCAATGTAGATAATCTTTCATAGGGGGATGCAAAATTCAGGAGAATCAATAGCTTGATCCCATGGTGGCCTAGAATTTGATCCCATGGTGGCCTAGGGAGGGGAACTGCAGCCTTCTAGATGATGTTGGGACATATCTGGAGGGCATTAGATTGTCTGTCCCTGGCATATGTGGTTCAAATGCCTGAATCTGCATGCATATATTTGTGTTTTTATGTGAAGTATTGGTTTCAGGGGTTGGATTTTATCTGAGGTTCTGCATTCTGTCAGTGATTACCAAAGTACTAAATACATGAGCAGGAATACTCCCTGTTTTTCCTTTAATGACCTACCTACATTATTATACATTTATTTGTTTTTAGACATACTCTGTTTTGATTCAGTAAGTCACTTTGGGTCCTACTTTGGGAGAAAGATGGGATATAACAATAATAAACACCTTAGAATGTAAATGGGGGCACAACTTAAGCCTGATATTCAAAGTGGTAGCAAAAATTGCTTCATAATAGTTTTTTGTGGAGCTTTCGGGCTATTTGGCCATGTTCTAGAAGAGTTCCTTTCTGACGTTTTGCCAGCATCTGTGGCTGGCATCTTCAGAGAATGATAGCTTGGAAAAAGGATTGGAGATATATATCCTGTGTGACCATGGGAAGGAAGGAGTGGTTTGCAAATGTATTGTTCTGTTGCTAATGCAAGTCCTGAGGGTGGGAGGATATGCAAACGAGGATTAATATCTGCTAACTGGTGCTCAGCAGCTCCCTGGAAGGGGCATGATTGGTGCGCATCCGTGCCCCAATCACATTACTTCTTGCCAGTGCTGTTTGGGTGCTGCCTGATGCTTGCGCCATCATGGTGCTGCCCATGTGAAGGGAATCAAGCCATGATGGCAGCATCCTCGCAGACTAGGGTCACTGGGCATGTAAATGCCCAGCCTCCTCTAGCCCTGGTTTGCCAGGAGGATGCTGCTAATTGCCTGTCTGTACTGGGCCATAATTTACATTCCTCCACTGTGATATCTGTCCATGTATTCCTCACTGTTCCTGTTCTTTTTTCAGCTAGTGATTGTCACTGGATACATGGAAGGCAACCTCAAATTCAGGTTGATCTGCACATTTTAACCCAACAGAGTGACATGCTTGTTCATATTTAAAAGAAGATGTTTCATTACTCTCCAATTGAATTCATTCATAATTGTAATGAAAAAGAAAGAAATATTAATCTTGATCTCAGTGTAGAAGAAGATAGTCACAGTGGATTCAAGCTAACTGGGGAGACTGTCCTAGAAAGTATTACAGAGGTGAGCTAAAAAAGAAAAAAATTATTTCTCTGAGCAATCAAAATAGTTGTTCGGTAAGTGTTGTCCCAGAGAGATATGTCTTGTTTAAACTTTTGTTTCAACCTATTAGCTCCAAATCCAAATTGTTTTGTCTTTTGGTTTCTCATTGTATGATTTCTTAGTAAGTCTATCCCTCCTTCCTTCTTCTGTCTCCCACACTTTAAAATCCCAAACACTTGCTGCAGTTTCCTTTAGCAAGCAACAATCTCCACTGGACCTGTGTCTCCCATCTCTTTACTCCAATGTTTTACCTCACTCAGTCTAGCCCTTTGAAACATGTGTCTCTTTTGCTCTCCTTCTGGGTGCCTCTCCTGTAAATTTCCACCTTGGGTGGAGTATTTCCATTGTGTCTGAAATGTTCAAAGAATGTATTGGTTGATGAGTGAAACCTTACTACTTGATGTAGTTTGCACTGGGTACCAGTACCCACTGCCAGTTTCTGCTAGAAGCAGCAACATCAGGATCATGCTGGACCCTTGGTGAGCACCATTAAAATAAATGGCCAATTTATATATTGCAATTTGGAATTTGTGATTGGAGAATTACTGACTCATTGGGCAGAGTTGCTGAAGCATATAACATATCATTTCCTGTGTTTGATCTGTGTTGTAATGAGATGAAGTCCATTGGCTGTTCAAGTGACATGTTGTGACAGGTCATGTTTTTTTTTCTCTCCACTGATGAAACATAACAACCACTCTAAGCAAGTTCAGCAGTGAAGCAGTCAGTTTAGTGCAGCAGGCTCTGCAGCATCTCCTGGTGGCCAATACAAGACTGAAATAAACAATCATAGAAAGCTGTGTATCTTACAGAGAATTTTTCCTCTGCTTTTCCTAGAAAAGCAGGAAAGCTATGGAAAAAATTTAAAAAGAAAGAACAGATTGGAAGTCACACTGTTGCTTTAGGAACATCAAATGTACTGTGTATAATTTCATTTTGGCTACATCCGCAGTGCAGAAATAATCCAGGTAGATACCACTTTAAGTGCTATGGCTCAATGCTACAGAATTCTGGGAACCGTAGTTTGTTGTGGCATGAGAGCTCTCTGACACAGAGAGCATTGAGCCATGACAATTAAAGTGATGTCAAACTGGATTATTTCTGGAGTGCAGATGCAGCCTATAAAAATAATAAAATAAATAATATATTTATAGGTCATAGATTGCTGGCATGACAGGAGCTACATGACTACTTATATATGTTTAATTTTCACTAGGAGTTCATTCTGAGTTTTGTTTTGTCTTTTTGCCTTAAAGAAAACCAATACACTTTTTATTTAGTATGTATCTCTCATTTTATGTCACCTTTTATAAAATAAATAATAAATAAAATCTTTATTTATATTTCCTGCCTCTCCCTATGGATCGAAGCGGGAGTACAGCATTTTAAAATGTATTATTGGTTATGGGGGAAAGCCTTTGACATAGTCTGATTCTGTGTCAGGGTCATGGGGAGTTGTTTCTAGAATGGATAAACTACAGCAGCCTGACCAAACTGTTGCTGATGTTGATTTAGCTGCAGCTGTTGTCCTTTGTCTGCTTTTTCTATCATGTCATCATGGAGGGTGCCAACTGGCAGAAGTATCCTGGGAAAGTACACTAGTGCCTATGAAAATACAATGGCCCAGTCGTCCAGAGTCTGTGGTTATGCCAACAAGTTTTCACCTCTTTGTAACAACACAGACCAGCACAAATGTAGTCTGGCATGTGCTCATAGACCCAATGAATGAGAAGAAGCCATCTAAGGCAAGTGGTGCAGGTGTAGATGGTAACGGCATCATTATTGTGATGTCTCAAAGAGTTGGACGTTATCACTTAGGGTCCTGTCAAGAATAGGTCTGTGTCCAGTGTTTTGTTTCTTTGTTATCTTATGCCTTAACTAGCTGTGATATTCAAGCTTGCTGATGATAAAATGGGAGGTGCACAGGGAAGCAAGATTAGCTTTAGGTAGAAATGTTGACTAGTTTCTTTATTTGCTGCTTATCCACAGTGAATTCTTCTCACAGTGGCTCATAAGTAGTTCCCAAGTTGTGGATACAAACAGTCTTGTTTTTGGCAGTCTTCCATAATGTTTTTGGCAAGCTGATAAAATGTAGACCAGACAGTACTACTGTTACATGGCTTGTAGTTGGGTGAGGTGTCTTACCAAAAGTGTTAGACAATAGGAGAACATCTGATGGCAGAAGTGACTGTTCTTAGGAACATATTGAACATAGGAATTTATGGTCAATAGCAATCAGCTTTAGTCTAGAGGACTAGACAAAATAATAGTTTCTAGTACCATCAGGGAGAAAATCTGATTCTGCCACAAAAACACAGCAGAAGCAAAATGGAATTGACTGCCTAAACAGATAGATCTAGCAATAAACACCCGGGGTTGCCAAATGTGTAGCATGTAGGATCATTCATTGTTCACATATTGGTACCCTAGAGCAAACCTGCACAACTTGGCAATAGCTAAGGGCCAAAATTGAAATAGGCTAAACTTATTTGGGCTGCAGATAGGTTTTTAGTGGCTCACTTTCCAAGTGAAGGTATAATTAATGATTAAATTATTTTGCAAATAAACCACATAATAAACAAGGGAAATTTCAATTAATACCAATTAATTACACTTGTTACTAAAAAAAATATTTATCATGAAATCACATTAATGTTAAAAATTACTTTGCTCAGTGGTACAAGTTCTAATATACTTTTAAGATTTTAAAGTTTTCTTAAAGTTTACAACAGTAAACAGTACTGGTTATTGGTTAATGGGATGTATTACACTTCTTGTCAGCAATCAGTTTATTGTATTCCAGAATCCTGCTGAAATCAATGTTTTCAAATTATCTTCCAAGCATTCATTGCCTTTTCTCCACTTCCTTCTTTACTTTCTTCCTTTCTTGAGGGGCAAGGGTTTACCCTTCCTCCTTCTCTGCCACCTGGCCCTCTTCCTGGGAGAAAGGCAGAGAGCAAAGGAGCCTTGAATTCTTTCCATATCCTTGCAGGCCACCCAAAATCCTTTGGCGGGTCACAAGTAGCCCCTGGGCTGTATGTTATGTAGGCCTGCCCTAGAGACTAATAGAAAAGTCACACATGAGTCATACCCTGTTTCCCCGAAAATAAGACATTCCCTGAAAATAAGACCCAGTAGAGGTTTTGCTGAATTGCTAAATATAAGGCCTTCCCTGAAAGGAAGACCTAGCAAAGTTTTTGTATATAAATATATATGCAGTATATAATAAATTTTCATTTTTTTTTTTTTTGGTTCAACAATAAATGTGAATTCTTCTTCATGGAGAAATAAGACATCCCCTGAAAATAAGACCTAGCACATCTTTGGGAGCAAAAATTAATATAAGACACTGTCTTATTTTCGGGGAAACATGGTATATTGTCCATTCCACTTTAAGGTTAATTACTAATGTCCACTTTTATTCTTAGCCGTTCCCACAAATTCATTCTGTATCCTTTTGCAACACATTCTGAAAGACCTACAGAATGTCTTAAATTGTACTGTATGGTTATTTCTACTGCTCCCACATAGAAACAAAAAGCTATGCTTTCTTTTCTTCAACTGGGAAAATACTCAGTCATAATTAATTAGTGGACTAGGATTTTTACAGTATTTTCTTGTTAAGAAACACATCTTGGCTAATGCTGCTGGGTGAGATCTGGCACTCTGCATTTATGCAGATGGTCTAACTGTCAGACTGGGAAGAAATCTAACTTGTCCTTGAAACCATTGCATTTGTAATGGTTGATTTTAAATCATTTTAGAAAAAAAGTTTCTGTTATCCAAGACAAAGGATGCTATCACATGGACGAGGCAAGCATCATGAAAACATGATTAAAACATGGTAATAGTGTGATGGGGGGGGGGAGATTATCACCCTCCCCCCGCATGCTTCTCCCGTTTGTGTTCTGTGCATAAACTGTAATGGAAGCACCTTTGGGTAATAATGGGAGTTTGTGTGATAATCTTCCCCCCAATTGTGTTATTACCATGTTTTAATCACGTTTTTATGATGCTTGCCTCCCATGTGATAGCATCCAAAGTAAGCATAGCTTCAGATTCCTTATGCTTTAATTCAGTTAAGATCATTTGATGCCAGTAGTGATACTCAGTGCACTATTTTAAGTATACCCCTAGAAGGCAGTGTGGTCAAAATAAATGTTTCTAAAGCAGAGAGGGTTGTTTGCATTATTGCAGGCTTGGACCTGAGGAAAGTGCATAATTTCTATGGACCAAACTGGATGACACATAGATATAGTGACTGAATATTTCCTCATGCACCAAACAAACATACAGATGCACAAACACTGGTACAGTCAGCCCTCCATATCCACATTTTTTTAATCCACAGATTCAAGCATCCAGAGCTTGAAAATATTGTAAAAATATACAAATGCCAAAGAACAAATGCCATTTTGTATAAGGAACACCATGTTTCCTTGCCATTGTATTTAATGGGGCTTGAGCATCCAAGAATTTTGGTATCCATGGGGGGTCCTGGAACAAAAACCTAGTTGGTTCCAAGTGCCCACTATAATTTATTTATTTTTGGACAAAATCCTTCCCCACATACAATATTCCCAATTTGGTTTATTTCCAGTCCTTCTTTCAATTATTTTTAAAAACAGAAATTAAAGAGAGGGGAGATATCTGCAGTATCTTCCTCTGATTTGACCTAAGATGACAGGGTTGTAGCCTGGTTGGCAAGAATATTTCTCGCTACATGATCCCTTTAGGTGCAGAAAGGATCAGCTTGAAGATGTAGGAAAGGAGGTAGCATGCAGCAAATATCTCAGCCAAGTCTGATCCGCATGTGTTTTTCAAGTAAAATGATCTGTAAGATTTCAATAAGCTTTCAATAGGCGATTTGATAAAAATGTAGAAAAGGACAATCAAAAGAAACAAAACAAAAAATTGCATTGCAATGAATTACAAGAAAACATTGAAAGTTCTGATGGTGCTTTTTAGATTTGAAAAAAAGTAAAATAAGGGGAGTGTTTTTTCTTCTCCAAAAGCAGTAGTGGTTGATAGCTTTCATGTTAGTGGGGTGTGAATAAACTCTGTGCTTTAATCCAGACTTTACAGGAAGTATGCAAAGGATGAACCTCTTTAGAAAATGTTTAAGATGTGCAATATTGAAAATATTTTATTTTAAAAATTGCTTGCTCAGAATTAAAGGCTGATTAAACCTGTGCCTATAACTTCTTGAAACCAAATCACTCACTCTTTGAGCATTGAACCGAAGGCAGTTTTTGGTTTAAATAAGAAATCATGGAGGGAAATTGGACAGCATTCATGATCACAGTTATGAATTCATAATCTAGAGTTACACATTCATAACTGATTAATATTCATTATCCTTATTAACTTGCCTGGTAAGTCCTGACATACCAGACAGCAGCCATTGTGAGTTACCGTGTGACCTGTTCTCAAAACCATCAGGATGCAGGCGACTGATGCTCCCCCCCCCTCATCCTGTGAGTAATCTCCAGTGTGTGGTGGAATTACAAGAGGGATCCTGCTTGAGACTGTCAAACTGGAGATCGCTGGAGGGAAGAATCTCAACTGAGAAGAGACTAGAAACCCCCCCCCCCCCATTACTCACAGCGGCTGCTGCTTGGTAAGTAAGGATGGGTGAGATCATGCTGGGAGATACTATTAGCTCAGTAAGTAGGGTAGTTATGTAATTAAGTAGCTGATCTAGAATATGGACCACCTTTTTTTAGTCAAAGAATTTTAAATATGGCAGAGAGGGCTATGAACATAACCAAATTATTGTTATGGATGTAACACCAAGGGCCAGGTATTTGGAATTTATCACATGTTCAAGAAATGCCAGTCTGTATATAACTAGAAGGAGAATTCCTTTTGCCCATGTGGTGTACTCCTATGTTTATGCTTTTAATTAAATGAAGTTTGCTGATTGGCTAAGGACTCTTTAAAGCTACATAATTACAGTCAGTCCTCCATATCCATGGATTCTGAATGAACAGATTCAACCATTTCTTGGCTTGAAAATATTTTAAAATATTAAATTTAATATTTTATATTTAAAATACTAAAATGTTTATAAAAAATATTTTTCAAATGTCCACTCTTACCAGGGGTTTGCAATTTAGGGACAGGGAATTAGAAATCTCAGCAGTCTATAACTTAGGCCAGTCTTTTTCAGAGAGCATGATGGGGACAGGGCTTCTGCCCTCTGGAGGCAGGCCTTCCAGGGCAGAACTTCTCCCCCCTACCCTGAGAGACAGCTGAAAGCTGGGGAAGGTCTCGGAGGGCGGCGACAGGTGCACTCCAGTTGCTCGTCCTCCTGCTGCCCTTTCCTCAGACTCCAGCTGTCTTTCAGAGTTCCATAGGGAGGAGGAGGAGTGGATATATACCTGGTCTTCCTCTCCCTGGACATTTTCTGACCCCCAGCTGTCTCTCCGGAGGGAGCTGGGGGTCAGAAAAGGTCCATGGGGAGGAGGAGGAGTGGGCACGTGCCTGGTGTTCCCCCCCCCCGACCTTTCTTGTCCCTCAACTGTCCCTCCAGAGGCAGCTGGAGACTGGAAAAGGTCTCTGGGGAGGAGCAACTGGCATGCACAAGCCAATCCTCCCCCCTCCCTATTCATGGCCTCCAGCTAGGGAGGCAGATGAAGGCCAGGAGGAGGCCAGGAGGAGGAGCCAGTGGTGCACACTTGTGCCTCCTTCTGCTCAGCACCATGTTCCAGCTTCCAGCTGTCTTAGAGAGATAGCTGGATGCCAGGAAACAGCAAGGAGGAGGAGAAACAAGCAAGCACCTGCCTGTTCCTCCTTGTGCTGGGCGAAATGGTGTCATGTGCCACCTGTGGCACAGGTGCCAAAAGTTCACCATCACGGATTTAGGTGCTTTTTTATACCATTATACCACTCTGTTTCTTCTAAATGATACTTGAGTTGTAGTTAGGGGAGTATGGTGAAAGATCATTGTTACACAGCAGCATGTGAAATCTCATTACTGATCTGAGGAAAGTATTCTGATTTTCCTACCTCAGATGTAAGAAATTGGATTTGGGACCTTTTGCATGCAAAGAATATGCCTTGCTACTAAGCTACAGACCCTTCCAGATGCTACATATTAAGATTCTGGTTTGTTTGCAGCTTGCAGTAGGATGTCCCCTTCCTCCTGCACCAGAAATTGCCAAGAGTAGGGCTAGAGGAAAATCATTGTGTATGTTTATGTGGAGATTTGTGATTGTATGGAAAAGATGGCTATAACCTTACTTACACTTCACTTCCATCTTATAGACCCATTTTCTCCTTGAGGTCACTTGGAAAGTCCCTCCCCCCGCCTCCCTGTTGTGTTGCCACAAGTTCCTGAGATCTGCTCCACAATTTTTTTGTAGAGCTTAGCATTTAGCATAGCAGTACCCACTGTGTGGAATATTCTTCCTTGTCTAATTCAGCATGCTCCAACCATTTAGCACAACAAGGGAAATATGATATAATAGGCATCACTGAAACCTGGTGGGATGAGCCTCATGATTGGATTGTAGAAATAGAGGGGTATAAACTTTTTAAAAGAAACAGGACAAACAGGAAAGGAGGAGGAATAGAATTATATGTCAGGGATATTTTCACCAGTGAAGAGATCCAGGACAACAATACGGGAAGCCAGGTGGAGAGCATCTGGATAAAAATTAAAGGAGAGGAAAAAACAGGGATGTTACTGTGGGAATCTACTACAGACCCCCCAAGTCAGGCAGTGGAATTGGATGATGCCTTTCTAGAATTGATGACCACACACTCAGGAGAAAGATAGTAGTGATGGGTGACTTCAACTATCCTGATATTTGCTGGAAAACAAACTCAGCAAAATCCTCAAGGTCAAGCAAATTCCTCACTTGCCTGGAAGACAATTTCATTGTCTAAAAAGTGGAAGAGGCAACAAGGGGATCAGCTATTTTAGATCTGATCTTAACCAACAAGGATGACCTGGTTAATGGGTTGCAAGTGGTGGGATACTTAGGTGGGAGTGATCATCTTCTCCTGGAGTTTGTTATACAGTGGAAAGGAGAAGCCAGGCATAGTCAGACACGAATTCGAGACTTTAGGAGAGCAGATTTCAATAATCTTAGATAAATACTAGGGGTGATCCTGTGGTCAGGAATACTAAAAGAGAAGGGAGTTCAAGACAGATAGGAGTTCCTCAAAAGGGAGATACTGAAGGCACAATTTCAAACAGTTCCAACGAGGAAGCAAAATGGGAGATAGCTGAAGAAACCGGTATGGATGACTAAGGAACTTACAACTGAGCTAGGTTTTAAACGGAACATGTATAAAAAATGGAAAAATGGGGGAATCACCAAGGAGGAATTCAAACAAATAGCCAGCACGTGTAATAATAATAATAATAATGTAATAATATTTATTTCTAGTCTGCCCCTCTGAACAAGCAATCGGGGCGGATTACAACAAGGATTAAAACAATATCAAGTAAAATATCCCATCCTTTCCCTTACCACCCCTCCTTAAAAAGAGATTAAATCACAATTGAATTAAAACAGTAACTAGCTAAAATAGTAATAAAAACAAGATTAGAGAAAAACGGACCCAGCCAAGGTTATGCAGAAGTAGAAACAGAGAAGGGAGGCTGGGAGAAAAGGCCACTCTAAAGCCTAGATTTGGAGCCAGGGGATGTTTAAATTCTCTGGGAAGGCCTGCCGGAAGAGATGTGTCTTTAGGGCTTTTTAAAAGCCTTCTAAAGATGAAATAAGACGCATCTCATGTAGAATTAAAGTCAGAAAAGCTAAAGTGCAGAATGAGCTTAGGCTTGCTAGAGAGGTTAAGAACAATAAAAAGGGCTTTTCTGGATATGTCCACAGCAAAAGGAAGAAGAAGGAAGCGGTAGGGCTGCTATGTGGAGAAGATGGCAAAATGCTAACAGGGGACAGAGAAAAGGCAAAATTAAACAACACCTTCTTTGCTTCAGTCTTCCCAGAAAAAGCAAAGGGTGCTCAATCTAAGGATAATGGAGCAGGGGATGGAATAGAAGAATTCCAGCACAGAATAAGAGATAGTAAAGGAATACCTGGTTAAACTAAATGAATATAAGTCTCCAGGACCAGATGAACTACATCCTAGGGTATTAAAAGAACTGGCAAATGTAATATCGGAACCAATGGCAATCATCTTTGAGAACTCCTGGAGAACAGGAGAAGTCCCAGCAGACTGGAGGAGGGCAAACGTTGTCCCCATCTTCAAAAAGGGAAAAAAAGAAGATGCCAACAATTATTGTCCAGTTAGTCTGACATCAATACCAGGAAAGATTCTGGAGCAGATCATTAAACAGAGAATCTGTGAATATCTAGAAGATAACTCCATAATAACAAAAAGTCAACATGAGTTTCAGAGAAACAAGTCATGTCAGACAAATCTGATCTCTTTTTTTTGATAAAATTACCAGCTTGGTAGATGAAGGGAATGCTGTGGATATAGTATACCTCGATTTCAGTAAGGCCTTTGACAAGGTTCCCCATGACATTCTTGCAAATAAGCTTGCAAAATGTGGGATAGACAAGTTAACCGTTACATGGATTTGTAATTGGTTGACTGGCCGAACTCAAAGGGTGCTCAACAATGGTTCCTTTTCATCCTGGAGAGAAGTGACAAGTGGGGTCCCACAGGGTTCTGTACTGGGCCCAGTGCTATTCAATATCTTTATTAATGACTTGGATGACAGTATTGGGGGCCTAGTTATCAAATTTGAAGATTACACCAAATTAGGAGGAGTAGCTAATACCCCAGAGGACAGGATCAAAATTCAAAATGACCTGAATAGACTAGAAAGCTGGGCCAAAGCTTACAAAATGAAATTCAACACAGAGAAATGTAAGGTTCTGGACTTAGGGCAGAAAAATGAAATGAATAGATATAGGATGGCGGACACTTGGCAGAATGAGACCACATGTGAAAGGGATCTAGGAGTCGAAGTAGACCACAAATTGAACATGAGTCAACAGTGTGATGCAGCAGCTAAAAAGGCCAATGCAATTTTAGGCTGCATCAATAGAAGTATAGTGTCTAGATCCAGGGAAGTAATAGTGCCAATCTATTCTGCTTTGGTCAGGCTCCACCTGGGATACCGTGTCCAGTTCTGGGCAACACAATTCAAAAAAATGTGGAGAAACTGGAGCGGGTCCAAAGGAGGCCAACTAAGATGGTGAAGGGTCTGGAAACCATGCCCTATGAGGACTCCCTTAGGGAACTGGGGATGTTTAGCCTGGAGAAGAGAAGGTTAAGAGATGATATGATAGCCCCGTTTAAATATTTGAAGGGATGTCATATTGAGGAGGGAGCAAGCTTGTTTTCTGCTGCTGCAGAGACTAGAATGCGGAACAATAGATACAAATTGCAGGAAAAGAGATTCCACCTCAACATTAGGAGGAACTTCCTGACAGTAAGGGCTGTTCGACAGTGGAACATACTCCCTCGGAGGGTGGTGGAGTCTCCTTCCTTATTGGTCTTTAAGCAGAGGTTGGATGGCGACCTGCCAGGGATGCTTTGATTGGGAGTTCCTGCATGGCAGGGGGTTGGACTGGATGGCCCTTGTGGTCTCTTCCAACTCTATGATTCTATGATTCTATGATTCATTTTTATGCAGTCCCTTGTTGAAAACCTACTTATTTCTGTAAGCCTTGTGTGTCATTCGATGTACCATCTATTTCCTATAAATGTTATATTTATTTGTATGGATGTGTTGTGTGTTGTGTGTTTTCTATACGGCTTTGAAATTTTCAGCTCTGAGCTGTTTATAAATATTTGTAAGCAAATAAATTAGATGATCTTCAGAACTGTTACTTACAGTGCCATCATACATCTTATAAAAAGCTGTGTCCCTTCAAGTCCTTTCTGGGGTATGGCAAACATAAGGCAAACCTCTGGGCAAGAGTTTTTCAGAAGGGTTTTGCCATCACCTTCCTCTCAGGCTAAGAGGATGTGACTTGCGTAAGATCACACAGTGCATTTCCATGGCCTAGTGGTGATTTGAATCCAGGTCTCCATAGTTCTAGTAAAACACCCAAACCACTATGCTGGCTTCACAAGGACTGACATGCTCAAGTATTATAGAAGAGCAAGACCTTTCTGAGTGATGTGAAAGAGAGACAGCAAGAGAAGGTGCCCTTGAAATAGCTCATTAATTAGCACTGATGTTTGAAGAGCTGTGGCGACTGCTATGTCTTCTTTACATGATTTTAGCTTATTAACTGAATGAAAATCACAGGTGGACATCTTTCTTGAAGAATGACTCCTAGGTCTCATTGACTGTGTTGACAGAAGGAAAACCTTATCCAGCAAACACAGGTGACCCATTACACTTTATGGTACTTTGAGATTACAGGGCACACCCCAAAGCACCAGGAACTATTTCACATTATATTCCCTACAGCTGCCCATCCACAAGCTGTTCATGCATGAGCAGGATCCAATATCACTTTGTGCAAACATCCATAATAAATTATTTGCTCTGCCAGCCCATCCCAGTTTAAAATATTAGCATATAAGCAAAATAAATTCCATTGGCCTTTTCTGAAGGAGCCTTCTTCAGATCATTCAGGCTTCTGTCCAGTAACAGTAAGTAAGGTAAGTTCTAACGTCTCTCCTCCCCCACTGATTTACTTCTTAATTATTTTCTCTTCAAAACAATTCTAGAGAGCATGGTATTAAGAGAAAGACAATTTACAAGCCCATTCCCAAAATCATTCTATGTAAAGAACAGAATAACATGGGTGATCTCTGATTTGTAGGATTCTATCTTGAATATCATATATTGAAAAATTGTGAAGTTTCTGTGCCATTTTTATAACTGTCTTGCTGATTTTTTTTAAAAAAAACTTTCCCCCTCCCCCAATTGGTCAGAGTAACTTCATACTAAAAGTAGTAGCAAATTATATAGCTGGAAATCTTGTCAAAGTTTAATGCTTCATGTCAAGCTTTTATAATCCAAAATTAAATAAAAGGAAGAGAAAGACAAGGGAAGGCAAAATCCAGCACTTCCATTTTAAGATATTGAAGGTATTAATTGTGTCCATGTAGACAGAGTTGCATTTTGACTGACTCGGATTATCAATTTTTTTTATTAGGCAGGCTGCAGTTGCTTGGTGCCATCTGGGCATTTGGCTGCCTGCAGCCTGGGTCTGATTTCCTTGATCTGTAACAATGGCAAACAAGGTAAGTGATGATACTTTTAGTGTTGATATTTGAAGTGGGGACCTAACCCTATGTCTAATGAACTAAGACTTAGGTAGGGAGAACAGGATTGTTTACTGTCAGGGACTGATCAACTAGCAAAATATTCATTCTTTCTGAGAATGAACTTGTTGACGGTGTGTGCTTTCAAGTAATGTCTGACATATGACATAAGGTGATCCTGTCATGGAATTTTGGGCTAAAAGGGTGTGACTCACCCAAGATCACCCAGTAGGTTTCCATCGTTCAGCAGAAATCAAACCCTGATCTCCAGAGTCATAGTCCAATGCTGGCTCTCTACAACTTTAACCAATGAACTAAAAAATGATAATTTCAGAAACGTCATATGCATTTTGATTTTTTTTAAAAAGCATGTTCCAGGAAAAAACAACTTAACATATATACCTCAGGCACTATGAACAGGCAAATCTGTTTTTCTAGCAAAAATTTAAGCAGTGGATATCAGAACTGGTTTTTAGTAATAAGTAATGTTATAACATTTTAATGGTTTCACTTCTACAGCAGAGGTGATCAATTCTGCTTAAACAGATCAATCTGGTCCAGATTTTGGCCAAAGTCTTATGGCCACTTATAAGGGAGTAAGCACTATATAATGGGGTAGATTTTTGAATAGATATGTCTAAGATGTATAAAACAATGTTGTAATTTAGGGCCTTTCCACACCACACATTTATAATACTTTGATTCCCCGGTAACTGCCATGTTTCCCTTCTATGAAATACTGGGATTTGTAGTTTAGGGAGGGGGCATTAGAATTCTCAGCCAGAGAGCTCTAGTGCCTCACCAAACCACAAATCTCAGGATTCCACAGGATGCAGTCATGGCAGTTAATGTGGACTCACCATGCTGCATTTCTGTAGTATGAAAGAGTCTTTCATTAATTTTGACTCATAGTGAAATTCAGTGGGAACTAAATGCAAATCACTTAGCCTGGCTGCAACCTGATTCATCTATTACAACAACTGTTAGATTAAAGGGTTAAAAAACAAAAGGAAAGAATACTTTTTTAGTGCACAGAAGGAGAAGTTTTGTTTCCACATGTGGGATGTACAAAGGTCTTTCCAAAGGAAATAAGTACAAAGCCTCCTTCCCTTAGGAATAAAGTTGACTTGTTTGGCTCTAAGTTACTTTTTGAAGCTTGCTCCCCTTTTACCAATAAGAAAGCCTTTAGGGCTGAAGGGTGGGGTATAAATACCATAAATAAAAAATAAAATAAGAAAAGGGGCTGTGTATGGAGATTATCGCAGCAGTTTTTATTGCCGCACTAGGTGGGGAATGTAAATGCATAGGGATGGATTCTATCGCACAGCTCTGTCCCTGGGCAGTACTAATCTGTACCCAATTTGGGCTTCTCTTGGACCTTTTAAAGAACGGGATGAGTACTGCCCAGAAATGGACCTGTGTGATAGAATCTGTCCCTGTGCATTTACATTCCCAATCTAGTGCAAGAATAAAAGCCGGTGCGATAATATCCTATATGGAGATACTGATAGCTTATAGGAACCATTGGTTTTATAGAGATAATAATGATGATAAGTAATTTATGTTTCTGCACTGGAAGAAGCATTATATCAGAAAGCAACCATTCATCAAACTTTCTTAGAAAAATCAATAATCTTGATTTGATATACTCAGTCTTATTTCCCTCCTTTTCTGCTAGGTTCCAGGGATGATACTTTATTCAGCTCTTTGTCTGTGTTTCCTTGTCACCACCATTCATGGAAGTACTGAATCATCAGCTTTATCAAAGGATGCACTGTACTCAAAAATCGGCAATAACCATATGATTGTGAACAGGGATGTTGCAACCCTGATCAATGCTCAAAAACCAGCATTATACGAAGGTAACCAATGACAAAAGCATTAAACCTGGACACAAAAGCTACTTGAAAATGTGATAATGTGAAACACAGTTAGGGTAACATCATGTTATGATGATACCATGATGACAAAATAGTCATTACTGATTCTCTTCTCATCTCCATTGAAAGGGTAGTAAACATGCCAATTAATTGAATTTATTAAAAACCACGCTGAATACTTACAAACCACTTTAGTTATACAACTTTAAACCACTGAACACTAATGGTAAAGACAACAAAGGCAACCACTATCAAAATGGAAGCCAGATTAATCATTCATGTTTTAAAAGTTTATAAAATAAGGAGGTTTTTAAAAATTGTTTTCTCCAAGTATCACTATAGAAAGACCTCCACAAACATGAAACTGCAAATGAAAAGGCCCTGCTCTTAGCTCAAGTAAATGACTTCTCTTGTAAAGATGGAGTCCTGAGTACGAAGTGGAAGGGGATGGAAAGGATCATATAGGGCAGTGGGGCAGGTGAATCTATGGCCTTCCAGATATTTTTGGAAGTGATCTAAACAACCTCTGGAGAGCCTCCCACTACTGGTAAGAAGAGAGATGCTGGTTCTCTTAATACCATTTAGGGCTTTAAAGGTAAAGATCAACACTTTAAAATCATTCCTTGGGACCAGGCTATTTGCAAGACTGTATCCTTCCTTATGAATCTTCTTGTTTTTTGGTTTTTGTTGTTGTTGTTGGATTTTCAGGCTATGTGGCCATGTTCTAGAAGAGTTTATTCCTGACATTTCACCAGCATCTGTGGCTGGCATCTTCAGAGATTTCTTTAAGGATGCCAGCCACAGATGCTGGCAAAACATCAGGAATAAATTCTTCCAGAGCATGGCCACTTAGCCCGAAAACCCCACAAAAATCTATGGAGGCTGGCCATGAAAGCTTTTGACTTCACAATCTGCTTGGGTTTTAAGATCTTTGGGAGAAGGTCTGCCCTTCTTTCTCACTAACTGTCTTACTAACATCCAAAGTAGTGGAGACTCAACAAAGCACCTTCTGTAACTTATTTCTGTGGATACCCCCCTCACTGTCAACCTTTTGCCAATAAGAAAATTAACTAATCCCAAAATATGTTGGTTATTAAACTGTCTGACTTTAGGAAATTGACTAAATCTGTAGTTTTCTTTATAAAGAAACAAAAGGTGAGATCATAATTTTTACACAGTGTGAACCTCAGCCCATTGTTTATTTTCCCCTTGTATCAAATCAGAGTGCATATCTACTACTCACTCTCCTTGTATCACATATCCCTTGTACCTCCGGGCTGGGGAATGTGTGGCTGTTCACATGCTGATGGACTGTAACTCCCATCACTCCTACCCAATATATCCAGAGGTAAGGGACGAGTCATCACTCAACAGCATCTGGAAGAACAAATATTGCTTTAAATAGATGTCATGGCCAACACACAAAAGGTTGAGATCCTACATTGCCCAGTGTAATGTAAGTGTTCCAAAAGCAGAACTCCACTGTAGCTCTCCACTCTCCATCCCAGGACTAATGGGTTTGCTATGATAGCCCCCTGAATCAGATCTTTGTGAATGACATCAACAGCATGTCTCTGACTATGTGCATAGCCAAACGCTTCTCCAATCCCACCCTTTTCTCTCTGCCAGGCATGCAATTGCTGTTCAGGGGGATTATCATGGCAAAACTATGAGTCCTCAAGAAGCTTTGGTTGTTGCAGAGACAGGAAGAGAATTCCAACTTTTATAATGACAAAAAAAAAAAAAAGACATACAAAGGCATAAGGTGGTTGCATTACGTCAGTAACAGGATACCAGTCAAAGTTTGTGTATTGGATCTCACATCTTTGAAAACATGTAGAGCCTTATCACACAAGAAAAGAAATCTGAAAGGGAGTGAGAAAGTAGCAGTTTTCTCAATGCTCTCTACATGATGTCATATCACTTCGGTTCTCTTTCCAAGGGAGACAGTTGTAAAATGTGTTTTTTATCATGCTGGAAAAATCCATCTGACAAAAGTCATGATTTTACCACCATCTCCTCAGGAAAGAGAATGGGAATGCTATGACACCATGTGGAGAAGCACGGAGGAAGCTCCTACTCTCCCACATTTCTTCAGATTTCTTTTTTCATGTGATAAGGCTCACAGACTGAAGGAGTAAAAATATTCACTTAAGCTAATGAAAGAAACTGTGTAGCATGAAAGGACTCTATCACAGTTATAGTGCTATGATTCTATTTTAACGGCCATGGCTGAATCGTATGGGATGCAAGGATTTGTAGTTTGGTCAGAGGCCCTAGAGATCTCTGGCTGAGAATTCTAAATAACCCTCCCTAAACTGCAATCCCAGGATTCCATAGGGCAGAAGAATGGCACTTACCATAATACCATAATTGCATAGTGTTAAAGAGGCCATAAAGAGAAATTAAATGAACAGGAAAGGGATATTGTAGTTATGTCCAAAGTTCAATCTTTGTTGAATTGCCTATGGTTGCCTATTGATTGCTGAGCAAGTGCATCTAAGGTAGTACAGGAGTCTCATTTCTTTCTTTCAGAGTACCTGGCAAGAGACTGCAGGGCTGCTTTCCGCCGTGGTAGGAAGCAGAGTGGCCTCTACATTATCCGTCCCAAATTCTCTCCTTTATTGGTGGTCTACTGTGACATGGACTATGATGGGGGTGGCTGGACAGTCCTGCACAGAAATGCTGTCAACCAAAAGACACCATCATGGTCACGCAACTGGAAGGATTATAGGATAGGTTTCGGGGATCTGCTGGGAAACCACTGGCTTGGCAATGAATACATCCACCTCTTAACTAGGCAGAATTCCTTCTCGGTACGATTTGTCATAATCGACAGTAATGGAAAAACCAAGCATGCCGATTACCATAGTTTTAGCGTGGATAGTGAAGATACTGGATATGCTTTGAGGCTGGGGAACTATTCAGGGAATGCAGGAGATGCACTGACTACTATGGGTGAGCCAGGAATCCATGACAACATGAAGTTTTCTGCTCAAGACCAGGATAATGACCGGAGGCCCACTACAAACTGTGCACTAGAGAGTGGTGGTGGCTGGTGGTATGATAACTGTTATTCAGCTCACCTAACCAGCGGCAACCAGATTTACTGGAAAGGTCTGTGTACAGAGAGTAGCAACTGTAAATTAGCATCCATCCTGATTAGACCAAATGGGAAAAATTGCAACATACCTTCAAGATATTAATGACTTGTTGCTTATTGCTTTAAAGGCTTCCTCTCACTATAATTCAGCTCTGAGGCCAATCACCAAGATGTTGCTTGTAAAGCTCAAGGTTTTAAGGTGAACTTCCTCCTTCAGGAATTTCTCTTGAACAAATCTCATTGAAACGAACAGACATACAGCCTGTCTTCTCAAACAACTCTCATACATTTCAGTGGGGAGTTTGTCAAGAGAATTTGCCTGTAGATCCTTGTTCTCATCTTCCCAACTGCTCTGAACAATTTTAAAAAATATTTTAACTTAGATACCAAAACTGGTATATATTCCAGGGCTGTAGTCAAGTGAAGATTCACACTTTTGAAGATGTGAAAAAGCAATGGTTCATTTAAAACAGAAGGCTAATACAAAGCTGAAATATCTTGGTCTCTATACTTTTAATGCCCCCCAAGTGATTTACAGATACCTGCAATAATAAAAGAAAGATAAATGGCTTTTGTTTCCTTGCTATTTATTTATTTCCTGTCTTTATCCTGATATAGGGACTCGAGGCAGCTATATATTCACTGCATACACATAAAATGAAAATGATGTAATTTGCAATGCTTTTTTCACAGAAAGCCTTTAAAACTGTAGATGCAGAGATGCAAAAATGGACTTAAGGTGCCGGGCTGTTGCTTTTGACCTATGGGTAGACACAGACACACACATCCCTCACTATGTTGGTAGGGATCAGATGGCTTGTATCTTCACTTCTGCTATTTATTACAATTACATACCACTTTTCTTCAATGGAAGAAAATAGAAGGTAGTTTACCTTTACACAGTTCCAAAAGACAATTTTGTCTTTACCCATAGAATGTGAAATAGGCAAGGATGAGATATAATTGTGACCGGCTGGTGAGCTTCGTAGTTGAAGGGGGTATTTAAATCAGGGCCTCCCAATCTTGGCCAAGCACTGTAATCATCACAGTTTGTTGTTATGTTCCTTCAAGTCAACTCCAACTTATTGTGATCCTCTCATAGGATTTTCTTGGCAAGATTTATTCAGAGGAAGCTTTCCATTGAGTTCCTTTAATGATGAGAGTTAGTGAATTGCTCAAGATCACTCAATGGCTTTCCACTGGGTTAAATGGGGATTTGAACCCTAGTCTTTCAAAGACCTAATCCCACACTCACACCACTACACCATGCTGGCTTTTAAGAATACTACACCATATTGGCTCTTTTTAAAAGATGGTACACTACATAATGACACACAGGGGAAATGGGACACATATTCTTGCAATTTAGAGATTATAGAACACAGCTTCATCTCAGCTTCTATACATTTATGTTCAAATGCCTTAAGCGAAAAAAATTCTGTCCTGAAAATGGTATACAAATGTGAAGTGAATGGGCAATTGTCATATATCAGTGAAAGGCTAATTAATATATTAATGTTAGCAAATCTGGTGTCGCAGCCTTATGTGGTTTATCTGTTTGATAATACAGCCTTCAAAATGGGGGGGGGGGGTCATTAAAACTTTTTAAAAAAATGTATGTTGGTTTTATAGGAATTTGGCATTCTAAATCTAGAAGTGATCTCAGATTTACTCCATCACATATATTTTTTTCCAAACTTGCTTTGATGTTTCTTATATTGTAATATGTTCCTGAATGAAATGATCCTATAAAGATTAAGAAGGGGGTTAAAATCTTCTAATAGACACTTAAAAAAATTAGTTTGCTGATATGAAACAAAAAACTCACTTCAAAAGCATTAAATCACATGGGAACATCAGCACCCACACTTAATCAAAGCTGAATAACAAATGAATTGATAAAAATATTAAATTTCTGAAAGAATTGTCTGTGGTACAACTTTTTTTTTAATTCACCACCCAAAAATACATTAAAAACAGTTACAATATTGGGAATGGGGGGATTCATTGCCATCTGTGTAATGTTTTTAGTCCTATCCATTTTTTTTTTGTTTCTTTTAAGTAAATATGGATGGAACCTCAGTATTTCTTTTAGTTAACATGAGTAGGAATGCTGCCTCTGCAAAAGAAAAGAATAACTTATCCAGAAGGTCGTATGACTATTTTTATTGTTTGTGTGTGTGTGTGTGGGGGGGGTTGGAGGGGCACTATGTGTCTGTGTTCTGGAAGAATTTATTCCTGACATTTCACCTGCATCTGTGGCTGGCATCTTCAGAGAATGGTGGCACGGAGGTGTGCGGGGTATATACCAATGTGTGACCATTGGTTGAGAGGAAGTGATTTATGCTGTACACCGCCCTGAATATGCTGTACACCGCCCTGATCTATGGAAGGGCGGTATAGAAATAAATCATATTATTATTATTATTATTATTATTATTATTATGTTAATCTTTGTGTTGTTCTGTTGGTGAATGGCCTTTGACTTCATATTTTTATTGTGTTTCGATATAGGTCATTCTACTGCAATTTTATAAAGAAAACACAGGACAAGAATACACTGAGTGCACAAAAACAGCTGAGTTTTTCTGGAATTTGGTTTGACAGAAAATATTAAGGCCTAAAGTGGACCATGAGGAATCTATATGGCAGATGAGAGTTTTAGTAGTTGGTTCTGTCTAAAAGCATGGAAGTCCAGTCAGGCATTGGATGAGATCTCCTTTGAGGAGCACCTCTGCTGCCATTCTCTAGTTCCACACATTTAAGGAACAAAAGATATAGTCGGCCTTCTGTATCCATGGATTCTAAAACCATAGATTCAAATGTCCATTGCTTGAAAATATCCCCCTCCCCCAAAATTCCACAAAGCAAATCACAATTTTGTTATTTTATGTAAGGGATACCATTTTAATACAATGAGACTTGACATCCATGGCTTTTGGTAGTGGTCCTGGAACCAAACTCCAGTGGATACAAAAGGCCCACTGTAATGGCATTCCTGTTTGAAGCACATATCATAGGAAGTGAGTTGCATCAAATCTTTTTGATACTAGTTCCCCTTCACATGTTAGACAAATGAAGGAGTCTCCATGGGTAGAATGGAAACAGAACCACACTGTTAGCCACAGCTGCTCTCACATCTAGCCATTGCGGCTGCCCCCCTGATGGCCATATGCTGACAGTGGTCATTGGTACAGTGGTGGGCAGACACCAATGATGAATTCTTTTATCTCTTGTCCTTTTCTCATTGTGAGTGAAGTTAGCTTGCCAAGGTTAAAACACACATAGTTAAAACACAATATCATAAATAAAAACATACAAAAATCATTATTAAAATGAAATTAAATTCTCCATAGGAATTAAATCCAGTTAAAACTACTCTTAAAAATATAAAGACCCATTAAGGTCAGCAAAACATCACATTCTTAAAAGCTCTAGTAGACAATTTTTAAAAGCTTGGGGGAACAGAAAAATCTTCACTTGACAATGGAAGAATGGCAAGGAGAAAGCTATCCTAGCCTTCCTAGGGAGAGACTTCCAAAGACTGGGAGAAGCTACCATGAAGGCCTTTCCCTTGTTCCCACCAAACATGACTGGGAAGATGATGAGACCAAAGGAACACCCTCTATGGAAGGTCTTAGAACTCAGGTAAACTCATATTGGAAAATATATGTTGGAAAATATTGATATATATGAGCAACTGTGGATATATAAGCACATTATGAAGTTGTGACTACTGAGTTATCAAGGGACCCAGAGGATCATACAGAGCACATGTAAGTATGTGAGTTCCTCATATGCAGCCATCCCAGTGCAGCTCCTATATTTAAATTGTTGATATAAAGAGGGTTGGCACCAAGCAGGGATGTGACTGTGGGGAAGTGTTACCAACACTGGGATTTCCTTTCTCTTCTAGACATTAAGAGAACTTCCCTTTTTAACTCTAGGAACCAGCATTGTCTGCTAGAAGCTGCTTGAAATTAACAGGCTTCACAAATTCATGAAGGAATGAGTGGCAACCCCATGTTAGAATCTAACAATTTAAATTCTGACCACAGACACATCAAACTATAAACGCCAGGATTCCATAAAATGGAGCTATAACAGTTAAAGCAGTGTCAAACTTCATTAATTCTGCAGTGTGGCAACAGCCTAGGACATTTTAAAAACAGCTGAAAAAGTGGGATGACAGAGGTTTAATAGAGACGGTCCCTCCCAAATCAGGACGAAGGGAATGCTACCTATAGCTACATCTGTGAGGGAGGGGGGACTGAATCACTCCTGCCCTCCCCACCCTGGTCCCATTTCCCATTAGGAAATGCAGAGTGTATGAAGAAGTGGGTGATGTGTTGTGCTTCTCTACTCCTGAGACTTTGGCCTTGGTCACATCATCTTGGACAAAGGCAGGGGGGATGTCCCTTTCTTGGGGCTGAAAGGCACAGGCTGTGGCCCCAAAGAGAGCTTCTCTTGGCTCGGTAGCATTGTCAAATCTGCATGATGAACCTGGCTCTTAATGGGGACAATTTGCACATGTGTAAAAAGGAGCATTTGTTTTTCAAACTATTCTAGAAAGTTTTCCAAACCTTCTTAATCTGGCCTTGGCTGGTTCTGTAAAAAGCAAATCCAGTTGCTCCTTGTTTTGTATCCCTCAACTTTCAATCAAATAGTAGATATATCTTTTGTACATTCAGATAAACCAAAGGCTTTGTGAGAACAACCAGGCTAAAGCTTCTTGCACCCTTAAGTGCAGATACCTGGAAATAAGTCTCAAATGAAATTATCTTAAGCTGTTAGGTTGGGGCTCTCAAAGTAATTATAAAGAAGTATCTCTGTTCCACACTTCTTTGACAGCAAACTTGAATGAATGACTTAATACTGTGAAGCATAGCACTTACCTAGTTAATACACACTGGAGTTAATTCTCTTTGGAAGAAGGTCACTGGAGACTCAAGGATGTGCTGTAATATTTGAGTTAATTTACTAAGGATGGATGATTTTCTAAGTCATACTTCCCCCCATTTTCAGATGTTTGAAGTCTCAGGTTTAAAGTCTGTTCTGACTCTAAAACAAACTGAAAATATCAGTTCTTGCAAAGGGGGAAAATTAAATTAATTGTAGCCGTCATGGACACGGGAAAGGACTATCTGCTTTATCACACTAGGGGAAAACAGGATTTAAATAAGATTTAAAGGAGAGTTAAACAGGAAATGTCCTATGTTTACCACAGGACATTTCCTGTTTAACTCTTGTTTAACTCTCATTTAAATCCTGTTTGCTCCCTAGTGTGATAAAGCAGTTAGTTATGCCTGTATGAAAACTGTAAAAGTCATATGGATGCTGCGCCGAAAGAATGCCTTGATGCTGCACACTGTGTGGAGCGGTGTGTGGTGTCATGGTGCCCTGGGGGTGGAGTCAGAGCGTTCATCATCTGGATGTGATGCCCTGACTTCGCCCCCAGACCGGCCTTGATGGCCGGTCTGAAGAGGGTTTAACTGAGAAAAAGACATTGGCATCATGAGCTTTCCTAGACTTACTGTAAGTCTTCTTCCTTAGATGCATTTCCTCAGATAATGTATCCAAGGAAGTAGACTTAAGTCTACAAAAGCTTACACTGTCAACTTCTTTCTTTCAGTTGGTCTCCAAGGTGCTGCAAGATCTCTCTACATACTGATACTACAGACTAACACAGCTATATCTTTGAATTCGACCAGCATGGAGGGTGACAGCCTAGCCTCCCTCGGATATCACTACCACAGCGGTGAAAAAAGATGGCATCCTGTTGCTTAACCCCAATAAGAGTAGACCCATTCAATCAGTTGTTGAATGGTGAGGAATGTGTAGATAAATCTAGTGGATCTAATATACTTTTTCTCTGAGGAGTATAGACTATGCAAGCAATTCACAAAAGTAATAAAATTCACTGGCCAGTTCTGCTGTTTTAAAATGCAGAGGGATACAGAAACAGATCAGTCCATTTGTGGCAGCTTCTTGGTCTCTTTATTTCTCCTGTGTGAACGGAATAGTCTTCATTTACAGTATTTGCCACCATGACTTGTCCAGTCAAACAAGGTGTAAGTCTACATGGGTGTGCTATGCTTCTATAACTTGAGGCCTGTTGTAAAGTTAATAACTTGAGAACAAACAGATCTCATACACGCACATGCTCTGCAGAGCCTGGTACTGCTTAGGTGTTTAACTATAAATCACAAACTTTCCACTGAGGATGACAGTCACTAAATTCAAATGTCTCCTTACCCACTATGAAGGATAACCCAAGTATTCCTTTTACTTGTAGACATAAAAAAAAACTTGGGAAAATTTACTTTAGGGAACTACATTGACCATGATTCAAGTCCAGCAGGGGATTTTGGGAGCTGTAATTATAAGAAGAAACTCTGTTAAGGAACATGAGTGAACATTAAGGAATATTAATATGTCTTCCTTTTCTATTACTTTCCACACTTTTATCCCCCACCCATTTGTAAATCATCATCATCATCATCATCATCATCATCATCATCATCAATTTTATTTTTTACCCATCTCTCCCCAAGGCTCGAGGCAGGGTACAACCTAAATTAAAACACAAGCAATAGTAATAGCATTTACATATGCTTAATAGTGAACTCAGCACTCTCTTAAATGGTTTACAATCTGTAAACCAATTGGCCCCAACCAGCTGGGTACTCATTTTACCGACCTATGAAAGGACAGAAGTCAACCTTGGAGCCCTGGGATCAAACTCACAACATTGTGACTGCAGTACTGGTATATAACCACTGTGTCACCAGGGAGGCAATCCTATCGATAACCTGGACCCAAACTCTATGTGTATCCACATGTCTGATGAAATGGACTGAGCCCACAAAAAATTATGTCAGAAATCTTCCCAGTTAATCTGAAAGGTACTCTAGATTCCTATATATATGCTATATATATATATATATATATATATTACCATATATCTGTGTTTCTTTTTTCATTCTTCCCCTATGCATGCATGTGAGGATAGGAAATAGAGTTTTCCAAAATTCACGCAACTGCTTCCTTTTCTCCCAAGCTCAAAATGGGGACATGTCTTGTGGAATGAAATCATAAATGGAATTTTCCACCTACGTTCCAGTAAAATGTATAGTACAGTGATGTAAAATAGATTTAAACATCACATTAGAATATATATAATTAAATGTAAAGATAATTAACATATATTTTGGCTTTCAAGTGTAAAAATAAAATTTTGCACTTTTTATTAATTTTGCTTCCTCTGAAGAGAGCCTTCAGAATCAGAAATGCTACCTGCACTCTAGTCTGAAGTGGTAGAGATTAACAAAGTGGTATAATCCAATATACTCCAGTGGAGCTTTGTTGCATCATTTTGCTGATGATGTAGCATATCTATTAATCCCTCGAACCCAGTACATAAAACAACTTTGCTTGCTCTTGGAGCACAGTTACAGTCAGAAAGGAATCTTAATAGCTGAATTATTTGTTCCTGAAGGGATTTATGGTGGGAGTGTAGCACTAGCCAAACAAAGCCAGCTAATTATAGCTATATGTGTTGATTTTTCCAGAAATTGCATTCTGATGGTGGAATTTTTACTGCCCTTGTGTTGTTTATTTAGTCCTACAACCCGGAATCAGTCTGACTCAATACATTTGCTGAGATAACATATAAAATACATCCATAGCTGCAAAAAGAAACTAAACCTTCTAATCATTCTTTAAATTAGCCTGTAGACATTTAAAATGCTTTTGATGAAACTGAAGTATATACTTCCCACATTTGAACATTTGTTAGCTCATTCCAATTTCTCACAAGAATCATAGAATCATAGAATCACAGAGTTGGAAGAGACCACAAGGGCCTTCCAGTCCAACCCCCTGCCATGCAGGAACTCCCAATCAAAGCATCCCTGACAGATGGCCATCCAGCCTCTGCTTAAAGACCCCTAAGGAAGGAGACTCCACCGCACTCTGAGGGAGTGTGTTCCACTGTCGAACAGCCCTTACTGTCAGGAAGCTCCTCCTAATGTTGAGGTGGAATCTCTTTTCCTGGAGCTTGCATCCATTGTTCCGGGTCCTGTTCTCTGGAGCAGCAGGAAACAAGCTTGCTCCCTCCTCAATGTGACATCCCTTCAAGTATTTAAACAGGGCTATCATATCACCTCTTAACCTTCTCTTCTCCAGGCTAAACATTCCCAGCTCCCTAAGTCGTTCCTCGTAGGGCATGGTTTCCAGACTCTTCATCATTTTAGTTGCCCTCCTTTGGACCCGCTCCAGTTTCTCCACATCCTTTTTGAATTGTGGTGCCCAGAACTGGACACAGTATTCCAAGTGGGGCCTGACCAAAGCAGAATAGAGTGGCACTATTACTTCCCTTGATCTAGACATTAGACTTCTATTGATGCAGCCTAAAATTGCATTGGCCTTTTTAGCTGCTGAATCTCACTGTTGACTCATGTTCAACTTGTGGTCTACTTGGACTCCTAGATCCTTTCCACATGTCTCATTCAGCCAGGTATCCCCCATCCTATATCTGTGCATTTCATTTTTCCTCCCTAAGTGCAGAACCTTACATTTCTCTGTGTCGAATTTCATTTTGTTAGCTTTGGCCCAGCTTTCTAGTCTATTCAGGTCATTTTGAATTTTGATCCTGTCCTCTGGAGTATTAGCTACTCCTCCTAATTTGGTGTCATCTGCAAATTTGATAACTAGGCCCTCAATAATAGCACTGGGAGAAGAATAAAGGCATGAAATATTTATTCATTTAGTCCAGTGATTCCCAAACTCTGATTCTCCAGATGTTTTGGATTTCAGCTCCCAGAATTCCTGACTGTTGCTCACGCTGATTAGTGCTTCTGAGAGCTGAAGTTTGAAACCTAGAAGACCAAAGTCTGGGAACCACTGATTGAGTCTGTATGGTCTTCGTGGGCCTCAGAAATGACCTTGGAATGAGCATACAGCAAAATAAATAACACAAAAGAAGAATCTTATGAGGCAGCAAAGACCCAACAGTCCTGGGCCCAACGGTCCTGGGGCCAATCATAGTCCTCTAACAGTACCTCATCTTGGATAGGATGATATGATCAACCAGGAACATGGCCTTCAAGAATTGGTCCCATGTTTTCACTGGCAAAAAAAAGAAAAAGAAAAAAAAGAAAAGAAAAAGAAAAAGAAAAAAAGAAAGAAAGAAAAGAGAAAGAAAAAGAAAAGTTGGGCCTTTCAAGCTCACAAATCAGTGCAAGAATGACATTAAATAAACATGGTTTGAACAGTGTGAAGAGTATATTTTCCATCTCCTGATAACAGGAGAAACTTAGAATGATTGATTCCTCATGCATGTATCACATATGGTACACGTCACTTTATTAAGAAATGGGATTATGAGGACAGCAAGGTTTACAAACAAAGAGAGAAATAAGGAAAGAAACAAGGGAAAGAGGGTTAGTGGGAGCATACAGGAGTGCAGCTATAAAGGAGTAAAATTAGAATGCTGTCCCCCAAATAAGAATGTTGCCTCCCCCTCCATGAAATGTTCCTTCAGTCCCCAAACTTCTAGCACTGCAGTAACTTACAACTTAAGTTGAATTTTTAGAAATACTGTTTAGGTATCTGAAGAAAAATGTCATGCAAAGTCACCAAGGGAGTGGAAACAGGACAAATATGAATATTCATAAATGATTTTTTTTTTCTGCAGTGCTAGAAATTTGGAGACAGGAGGAAATTTTCATTTGGAGGTCAGACTTTTTACTGGGGATTTTTTTTTCCATTTTGCTCCTGATCCTTGTAGCTGAACCCTTGAAAACGTGGATAGGCAGAGGAGAAATATGTGATTATTTCAATTACATGAGCTTCCCTTTAATCACAACAACCTATATGAAAATGTATGTTGAATTTTACTGGAGACAAACAGCTCTGGAGACAAAGAAAGAAAAAAAAGGAAAATTTCAAGTTGTGACTGCTAAGTGGATAAAGGAAGAACTTACTGTGGGGTGAATGGGGGGGGCACAGGTGAGATTTTTTATTTATTTTTTAAATGGCTGTGGAGAGAGAAAATACTTTGGTGCCATAATGTTTGAAACTGGCCTCTTGAGCAATCCCAGGAGCTCAAGCACTGAAGATGCATACAGACCTTTCAGCTGGGGCTCTGGGATTTGACTGGGTTCTTATGGAAAGAGGAGCCACTTGGACACAGATATCAGACTCCTCCATCTGGTAAAGCATAGGCTTTTTGAAGGCCTCTGGCAGCTAGCAGCCACAATATATACTATACTCATGTATAAATCAAGGGCAGGTTTGGGGGCCAAAATTATGGATTTTGATATATAATCCATTGATAAGTCCAGGCTAAAATTTAGGGACATGTAACAAAAGATCTAAAGGATGAAGCAAAGGAAAACGATGCCAAAGAATTTACAAAATTCCAGCAGTCATAACTGCTTGTGTTCACTCTAAAGGCTGGATGGTTGGGAGTATATACTTACATTTACCTGTGGATAAGTCACCTTAGGCTTTTTGGGTCAATTTTTTGGCTAATTTTAAAAGACTTATACATGAATATATACAGTAAATGGAAGAAAAGGTAATTCTGTCCCAGTGCTCTTTGTTCCTTGCTTGACCTTTGCTTCTAGGCTTCCTGAAAACATCTGATTTGACCATTCTGGTTGATTTGCTATTCTCTCCAGGATGATGAACTCTTTCCCAGAGTAGCCATAAGGGAAGTGCTGCCATGTCATTTCACCTTCCTATATAAGGCTCTGTTTCAGTTTGGATGTGGGTGAAAATTCAGGTAGCTTTTTAAAAAATTAATATTGTAACCACAAATAGGATACATTTAAAAAGGCTTGCTTTTGACTAATGCACACAAAAATGCAGCATTTCTTCTTCCCCTTTTATATAACTTTTTGGAAAGTCTTTTCTCCCCTCTACTGTCTTCCACATGTTTCATCTCTGGAGGCAGCAGAGATGCTCAGAGTAATAAGAAGACTACAGATAGAAAAGTCAGTGAGCATTACAAGTTAGCAAACATCAGGGAATGCAATCTGACAGGAAACTCTCTTATTTGAGCAAGAGTGCTTCTCTTCCAGAGGGGGAGTTGAGCTTAGGTTGCACATTTCATTTTACTGTGTGTGCAAGTAATGCTGGTCTTTTTATAACGCACTCAGGTATGTGCTCTAGAAATGATTTGTCTAATTATCTTTAGTCTTCCTTTCAAACCAGCCATTTTTATCACCATTTCCAGTCTCTGGAATTTTTACAGTAACATTTTCTCTTTCCATATCTCCTTTACTTTCCTTTTAAGGCAGGGGAGGGCAACTGTGGGAGGTCAGGAGGCTGCATTTGCCCTCCAGGACACCTTGAAGCTCCCCCCCCTGTTGTTTTTGTTGTTGTGTGCCTTCAAGTTGTTTCCAACTTATGGTAACTAAGGCCAACCTATCATGGGGATTTCTTGGCATGATCCCCCCAATATATTGCCTTAAAAAATCACCTCCATTTTTTTTTGGCCTCTAGGGAGAATTGGGGCATCTTTGTCATGGCCCTCTTGGGCCATTTTACAAACAGAAGAGCCTATAAGTGGTGGAACTCACTGTTCACTTTCTGTTTTACAGAAATACTGTTTTATTCATTTTTTCTGTTTATTAACCACTCTCTGGGGGCATGATAAAAATACTTGAACCCCTTCAAGAAAATCAATTCAAAGATAATTGATTTTTGAGTATACATTTTGATGGCCTTTTGAATCATTAGTTTAAAACAGATTCATTACAGCTGTAATAAGGAGCTAAAAAAAAAACAAGAGAAAAAGAGAGGTTGGATCAGCTAGACTGGACATTTTTCATAATGAACAAAAATCTATTCATCAGATCCAAATTGGTTAGTATACTGAATGTAACCCACAAAAATGACACAAACAGAAGAAACACTGCAGGATGTTTTATGTCTTCAAAATCAGAAAGATAACATCTCAGAAAGTCATGTAAAACAAAATTCTAGGCAAGTATCATAGGTGGGAGAATGCACTACTCAGAAAACTATACTCTTAACTGCGCTGTGTCTCTCAAACAAGAACATAAAAGTAAAAGAAAACCCCTGATTCTTGTCGAGTTCCATCTACTAACCAAAACGTATGACACTATCCAACAAACCAGCACCCCTTTCACGTTCCAGAATTATAGAGCAATGATTGCATGTTAACTGCCCTGGCTCCATGCTATGGGCTCCTGGGATTGGTAGTTTAGGGAAATACTACAGGAGCTCTCTGGCAGAGAATTCTAAGTACCTTCCCTAAACTGCAAATCCTAAGATTCCATTTTATGTTGCCATGACAGTTAGAGCAATGTGTTTTTGTACCTGCCTTCAAGTCAAATCATAAGATTTTCTTAGGCAAGGAGTATTCAGAGGTGGTTTTGCCAGTTCTTTCCTCTGAAATGTAGCCTATAGAATCTGGTATTAGTTTCTTTTTTCCATACAAGTACCGGCTCTGCTTAGCTTCCATGATCAGATGGGATCTGGTGCCTTTAGAGAATTGTAGCACTATAATTGTGTAGTATGAAAGGGCATCACGATCCAGGGAACTGTACAACTAATACTGTGCAGCAAAGGGGACTCTGAGTTTCCAGTTCTCTCACGGAAGAGATTTTTCAAGAGCAGTTTACAATATTTTAGGGATATCTATTATTAATCTCTCTCTCTCTCTCTGGCTTTTCTTCGCTAATGAAGATTCAGGAAGGACTCATCCCACGCTTACTACAAGCACGTTGATGACTAAAAAGGCCAACCCGAGATAAATAAGTCCGGTTGCAGAGAGCACAGCAGAAAGTCTCCTTGGGTGATGTTTCCAAGTTGTGGTTCTTTCTGCATTGTCATTTCTCCTCAAGACTCGTTCAGTATGAGTTCTCAAAAGAGGCTGCAGCATTGTGGATAGTGCGTCTCCATGCCTCTCGATGTGAGGCCAGGGCAGACCATTGCTGGTGATCAATTTGTCCAAGCTTGAGATGTTGTTTCAGGGAGTCCTTGTATCTCTTCTTTGGGGCCCAAAGAAGATTATTAATATACTCTTTAGCAACTAGACACTTGTTTGTGCCCCCCCCCCCGGTGGTTTGTGTATGTCTGGTGGGGGGGAGATATAGCTTGAGGAAATGAAATCAGAAAATGCTTAAATCAGGAAGACTTTTCCAATCAAAATCATAATCCCTCCCCAAACCTAGTAAGTGAAAGCATGTAAATTCTTTACCTTGTTTTTCATTTCACTCTAGCAGTACTGATTCTGAAATCCTGGGATTTGTACTTTAGTGAGGGCTACTTAGAATTGTCAGCTCCTGTGGTGCCTCTGACATAACTACAAACTCTAGAAATCCATAGGGTGCAGCCATGGCCATTCCATGGTTGAATAATATTACTGTAATTGTGTAGGACCTCCTAAATGTGTAAGATATCCTGCCTAATAGGGAGCTACTGAATTTTTTTCCTCTATGATCTCATTGTAAAGAGCTTAAAATGCTAGTCTGGGAGATTCTCTAAATCTTTGCCCTGTTTGACCACAATTGGGGAGGGCATTCGGCCCATCATCAAGAGCATTGGTTTTGTGCTAATGTAATATTTAATAACTATATTTGTAATATTTCTTCAAAATGTATGACTTCCTAGATAGGACCTGCTATCTTCCCTAACTTCCCAGTGTTACAAAGATCAAGTATCATTTAATTTGTGTAAAATGGTCCCTCTTAAAAAGGTTGCTGTTAGAGAATGTGTTATCTCTTCTTTATATTGACATTTTAAAGAATCATCCAATACCTAAAGCTCATGCATGGCACTATGGCAGGAAAGTCAACAAGATTTATGAGTCTAGCAGCTGTTATGGTAGTTGTTTCCAGTATTGGCAAATATTGCATACCCAAGTTAACCAGTAACACGCTTAGTCATCCAGGATCTTAGTTGTATAAAGCATAAATCAGGAATCTACCATATCACTTTCTCCATTTGAATTTAGCTCCAAAAAGTGTGGTAAGTTTATCAAGCACTCAGATACACTTGGGGGGGGGGGGATTGGATCTGTTGGAAGAACCTAATGCATATTCGCTTGTGTATGTACCCTCTTTCAGCTCTCCACCTGCACAATGTATCCCCCACAAATCCTGCTTGCTACTCTTGCATTTCTTTTCCTGAACCATGTGACAAATTCAAAGGATGTTAATGCGGCGCTGAAGGAACAACTCAGTGAAGTTGTTAACATAGACATGGTCCAGAATGCCTCTGAAATTGTGAATTGGAGAGATGTTGTGATGAGATCAGGTAACTCTAATTTTATTATGATTTTAAAAGCTATGTTATCCTTATGTACAACTGTATTCATATGCTTTGGTTAAATATTAAGGAATAAAATGTTAGAAAAACATTTTAATTTTTTTTAATGTGAGCAAGAATAGCCCTGGCAATGTCAACTGGAAGTATGATGGGGAATGAACAGGTTGGAACAGCCCTTTCTTTCCAATAGTTTTGAAAAGTAGGGTCATGCCTGCTATAGCACCTAGCTGCAAATTATACACCAGTTGTAACTCTACTAGAGGTGCTTCTCTTTCCTTTGTAAATTGTCAGGTTCCCAGAACTGTTGGATGGCTTTGAATTTTTCAGTCTCAGCTTGACTGGATTACTCTTCTCAAATAAACTTTCTACGTCTCTTCTAAAAGAAGTCTTCCAGTAGCTATTTGCACAAATACAATGGGATCTTACACCAGCTTTGTGACTAACTGAAAGATAGAAGTTCGTACCATGAGCTTTTTTAGTCTTGAGCCTACTTCCTCAGAGGTATTTAGCTAAATGCATCTGAGGAAGTAGTCAAGACTACAAGACTGCAAGACTTAAAAAAAAAAAGGGGGGGGGCTACAAGCAAGACTAGAAAGCTTATGCTACCAGTTTCTTTCAGTTAGGCTTAAAAGTGCTGCAAGATCCCTTTGCATACTGATTTTCCAGACTAACATATCTGGGATTTGTAGTTTGTATGGCATATTTCTGTCAGAGAGCTCTGGTGCCATAACAAACTACAAATCACAGGATTCCATAGGATGGAGCCATGACAGTTGAAGTGGTGTCAAACTGCATAATTTCTGCAGTGCAGATGCAGCCTCAGACTCTTCAAAACCAAGTCTCATGAGTTCCCAGCACTTTGCACCTGCTCTGGAGGGTACAGTAGTTAGGGAGACCATTCCACAAGTTTGCTGTTCTCCCTGTAGAAGGACCATGATCGGATTCTGCCCCTAGTTTGTCCTCTGTGATCTTTTGAGAACAGTATTAATATTAAATAACCAGTGAATTGCAATTCTCTTTCTTAACTAGTTTTGAAAAATGTTTTGAATTGTGAAAAACAGGTACACATCCTGGTGCCCTCCAGATGATCTAGACTGTAATAATGTTAATGCCTGGCCATTGGCTATGTGGACAGGAGCTGATGTGTGTACTGTAGTCCAAAACATCAGAGTAGCCCCAGATTGTTGAACCCTGATTCAGCAATCAAATCCTTTTAGAATACAGTGGTCCCCCGGGTTACGAAAGTAATCCGTTCCAGGATCCCTTTCGTAACCCGAAAACCTTCGTAACCCGGGGGACTGCTGTAAGTATAGGAAAGCACTTGGCACGATTTGAATTTCGTGCCGCTTTCCTTTCTTAACCCGGGTTTTTTTTGTAACCCGGGGCCGTTTTTCCGGCCCCAGCTCTTCCTTTCGTACCCCGGGGTTTTCGTACCCCGGGGGATTCGTAACCCGGGGGACCACTGTATGCACATTGATAGAAATTTTGAAAAAAAAATCTGTTATTGCATAATTTATACTCATGCAATTGTATGGTTTGCAAGGTTTGAAGTAAGGGAGAAGAAAGAGAAAGGTCCAATGTGCTACAGCTTTAATAGTGATATGAAAAGTAGTTAGGCAGTTCATCAGTTTTATTTCTGAAAAGTTAAACTATTGAAGGATATGGGTTAAAGTTGGATTGTACCATGGATTAAAGTTGGATTGACCATGGTATAACATGGCCAGTTTCATTTCCCCTCATTGTGGACTCCCTAAAAATCCATAATTCCATTCATGTTAATATCTATTAACTTACCTAAGTGATATTTTGAAATTATTATATGGTGTAGTATGTACTTCAAGTAGTATGTAAAAGAAGGCAAAGCTAGCTGCAAAAGGAAAGCCTCCCCTCCAAAATACTATGGTTTTGCTGCATGAGTCAGCAGACAGGAGAGAATTTACACAGCATACCAAGGAGAGATTCAAAGAAGACAGGGAACTACATTTTTATTCCCACTGGAAATCCACACTAGCAGATTATAAGAACTGAAGTCAGCAGGAATTTTCCTGTGGAAATCTGTTCTACTCCATATGCCTTAATAACTGCTCATCTTATATAACAAACAGAAAATTTGCGTATTTGTTTGTTTTGCTGCCACAAGATACCTTGGCACACACACACACACCACAATGAGAAATGGCATGGAGTCAGTTTTGGCAACACAATTCCATCGCAGCTAAGTTTTCATCTCATATCAAGAGGTTTTGTTGCCAAACCCATTTTTCTGATCCAGTATCCTTTTTCTATAAAACCATCTGCTTTCTATTTTTACTGCTCTCCTTTCTCTCATGATCTTTCTTCACACTTTCCCCACAATCTTCTCTTTCTCAGCCTCTCTATCTCCAAATTCTTTTCCTCACGCCACACTTTTAATTTACTGAATTTTGCTAGGCATCTGTCAGCCAAACTGCAGTCTAACCATGGTTCAAGAATTTTGATATCTTTTAGCATATTTTCAAGCCCTATTAATGTAACAAATCCAGTCTTTCTTCTTCTCTGTGCAAGGGATTTCTGCTGTGACAGAACAATTTATTTCATCCTTCCTTATTATATTTCTGTTTATTTAACCCATTAGTATCTCCCAATTATTGACACACTTCTTGCTATATTCAGAAGGACTTAATTTGCACTTCTTTTGAATTTTATATGGTGAAAAAGACATTTCTTTTGCTTGTACACTTAATAATTTGTTTGCAAGAGACCAACGATCTTTCTCAAAATTTGGGCTGGATTGTGAGACTGAGTTTAACAGAACTTGTTTGGAGTGTGCTGTAGTTTTGTTGTTGTTGTTGTTGATGATGATGATGATGAACTTGAATATAAATATTGCAGCACAAACCCCCAGTAGGCATAATACATGCTGTGCGATAAATCTGCCTCTTCCTCTTAATGTGATTTTTACATTCCCGATTGTTTCTGTTGCCTGCTGTAAGTCTTCAGGAGGCACTAAGCAAATATATGGGTCAATGCCAGGATTGTAAATAAACTCTTTGATCCATAAGAGAAAAAGTGGGAGGCCAAGATCAAATTATCCTGCTAGTAGAGCATAAGACTCTAACATTGTTTCTATTTTGGTAGTTGGGGAGAGGGACTGCTCCTAGGTATGCCACAGCAATTGGGGTCTTCCTGGGCAACACCCTTGTGTAGAAGAGCAGTGTCTGCACCCAACTGTTGCACACAAGACCATTGAAGAAAGAGGTAAAGGATATCTCTTTCTTCAACGTCCCCCAGAATACACATTCTAGCCTAACTGGGGATTATGCCATTTTATCTCACCAACATGATACTGGCCATAGAATCTGGGCTGTAACACAAGCACCCAAGAGAGGGCAGGATTTGGGGCTGAATCCAAATACTGTAAGTCATTGTGCTCACACAACTTTCATTGCCCAAACAGTTGTACATTTATGAAATTTGTTCAAAGGCAGCATCAAACACTTCACTGCACAACCGCTTTTGCATTTCGCCATTGTACTGGCCAGCTGGCCTTCCCATCCTCTATTTATTTTAGAATTAATGAGTGGAAGTATGTAACACAGAAATGGTACCTAGTACTTTACTCAGCATTGTTTGAAAACTCAAAAGTATCAGCTAGGAAGAATAAAATGGCGGTTGTCATTATTGCATGTAGAAGCAATAAATTACCCATTACATTTATATTGTTTTAGTCTGGTAGAATAAAAAATACCACACACACTGTATATTACACCAGAGGAAAAATTGTGTGATCCTCCAGATGTTATTTGACTGCAACTTCCATCTGTCCTAGCTTGCATAGCCAATGGTAAAGAATAAAGGGAGTTGCAGTCCTGCATCTCAGCATCCCCCCTCTTTACTTTCAACTCTAGCCATGTCTAATATTAAGACAGCCTCATTCTAATGTATCTTCAGGAGGCAATTTGGCCCAGGTGGCAAAGGAAGGATTACAGTAAGTTAAATAATTTCAAATGTCATTCTTTTAAGAATGTTTTGGAACTGAGAAGTGAATGTTTGGCTAATGGTGCATGTAGTTAAAAGTATAATGTTCTATTTGGCCTTCAAGGCAGAATGCTTTGGATTTCAGTCTGGAACGACTGGGTGTAAAACCCTGCATAGCCATGGGTGCATGTTATGGACTTCATTGCAGTGCCTGTTTTAGTGTAATGCTGTAATAAAACATGAAATACCTTTAAAAGTTACTGTTAAGGACAAACAAGTCCAAAAACTGTAAAAAAATTGCACATGGGGTACTCTGATTTATCATTCTCCCCATAGTTAGAAATTTATTAATATTGTACATATGTGACTGAAGAAATTATTTTTGAAATTCTGACGTTACTGAGTGATTGTGCTTCCATAATTTATAACTTGCAAGACTCATATAGGGTTCCACAGTCATACCACAAAGCACAGAACCTAGCTGTACAATGCAACTGATTTTATTGAAATAATCCTTTGCTCCCTAGCTATTCCTTACATGCGGGACTGTGATGAAATGTTCCAAGCAGGCCACAGAGAGAGCGGCCTTTACATCATACGACCTGAAAATGCCCGAAAACTTGTGGTCCAGTGCTACATGGATGGATGCAATGGGTGGACGGTGATCCAACGCAACACCCATGACACTGAAATCACATGGTCGGAGACCTGGACAACCTACAAATATGGGTTTGGTAACTTGGAGGCAGATCACTGGCTGGGCAATGAGTACATCAGCCTCATTACTCAACAAAAATGGTACAAAGTCAGAATAGGTTTAGTTGATGCTGATGGTAACCACAGATATGCAGAATATGATAGCTTTATCCTGCAGAATGAGGACAGTGGTTATGCGCTGAAGTTAGGGACCTATGAGGGTAATGCAGGGGATTCTCTCAGTAATTCCCGGCTCAAAAACATGCATGACAACATGAAATTCTCTTGTAAAGATCATGACAATGACAGGTCTACCAAGAATAACTGTGCTGATATCCAGGGAGGGGGCTGGTGGTATGACAACTGCTATAATGCACAGCTAAATCGCAAAGGTGGTCTTCACTGGAGCACATTATGCGAAGAAAACTGCAGGAGCTCAGTTATAATGTTGAAACCCATCCACATGTATTGCACTCGGGTTTAAAATATGCTCAGATTCTAAGTGTCATGAACTGATGTAATGCAGAATAGAAAAATAAAAAGGTTGTTTTGCTTCCATACATTTTTTAAATGGTGGTTTCCATTGTTAGAATCACAAGCCAATATTCTTCAATGACATTTTCTCTGATTGCAACTGAAGTCATCCAATTCTTTATTAAAATTATTATTCAGTCAGCATAGACCATTTGTCTTTATTTTTAAAAGAACTCTATTAAAACTTATTGTCTCATCACTCGCAGAATCACGTACTTTCTTCTGTATATAGAATTTTTATCATGCCAATTAAGTGAAATTGAACCTAACATTCTGAATGCTTGAATACTTGTAAGATTTGGGGTATATGCATGCCTCTGAACTTTGTACAACCATGAGGGAAATAATTGTCCATAAGTCTTCCACTCACCTTACCACAATTGTGAAACTATAGTCATGGGCCCCAGAATGGGAGAGGGCAGAGGGAGGGGACACTGAGCCCACCTGAAATGATCTGGCAAAATTGGACTACCAAGGCTGTAGAAATAATCCAGTATGACACCGCTTTAACTCCCATGGCTCAATGCTAGGGAATTTTGGGAATTGTTTTGTGAGATATTTAGCCTTTTCTGTCAGAGTTCTGGTGCCACAACAAACTACAATTCCCAGGGTTTCGCTGCTTTGAACCATGGCAGTTAAAGCAGTGTTGAACTGGATTATTTCTGCAATTTGGATGCAGTCAAAATCCCCTATGCCTTTGAGCCTCCTCATAAATTATCAGTTAGCTGTGCACTAAAATATTAAGAAAGCCATTACAGAGCCCTCTCAGGAATAGTAAAGGATATCTACAGTCTATCCTATGCAAATTTACTTGGGGTAAGCTACAATGAACACATGGGGGAGGGGCTTCTAAGTACACATTGTGCTTGTAAGTCTTCTTATTCTAGCATATTTGAATGGTAATGGGAAAACTAATCCTCCCCTTTCCAAGTAAGCAAAGTTAGAATGATACAATCATAGAGTTGGAAGCGGCCTAATGAGCCAATGGGGCTTTCTAGATTGGCAGGAAAGGGAGACATGAAGTTGCCTTTTCCCAAATGCTTAGCAACTACACTGCAAGTCCCAGGTGTGTAATAAAAAGGCATAGGGCAGCTACACTGAAGAGGTGTGAGGATGACTTATCTGAAGTCTTTTCTGTTGCTCAGCAACTACATTGGAAGCTGTCCGGATGCTAGAAACACAGGTGGAGCAGCTGCACGGGTGGCAATGAATGGGGCTTTTGGCCGCACTGAACCTTTAATATTTTGTTGTTGTTGTTGTTGCCGGCTGCGAACTGCGCAGTTGCACTGGTACATCATACAGGCAATTGTATTGCCAGCTGCGAACTGTGCAGTTGCGCAGGTACATCACACATGAACTGTGCAGTTATGAAGATCTGTCAAATTACCATTGTGGTTTCGCTTCTCTTTTTAAGGTGTGCAGTTGCATCGGTGCACCATGAATGAACCCCTTTATTTTATAATAATAATAATAATAATAATAATAATTACTTATACCCCACCCCTTTGAGATCAATCGAGGTGGCTTACACATTAAAATACTATTACATCAATAAAACAAACTGCATCCCTCCCTGCCTTAAAAAGATATTAAATCTGTTACAATTTAAGTTTATGAATAAACTTTTTTATTTTATAAATGAATTGACATTTTATGCACAGTCGCATAACAGTTACAACATCCCAGAGTCCCTACTGCGCATGTCTTGGGTTCGGATTAGAGCTGGAGCTAGGGTTTGGGAGCTTTAAAAAACTGCGCAGTTGTACTGCAGCATTTAGACGCAGCTGTGCTGTGCGTTCATGCCAGACTTTCAGTGTGGGTCATCTAAAGGCCACACTTTCATGCAGGCATGAACACACCCCTTTTTGCCAGTCTAGATCAGCCCAATAAGTCCAGCCCTCTGTTCTCTGGCTAAAGCATCCCCAGCAGGTCCAGCCTCTTTTTGAAAATGTCCAGAGAAGGAAACCTCACCAACTCTCTAGGAAATTTGTTCCTTTGCCAAACTGTATTCACTGTCAAGAAGTTCCTTCTAATGTTCAGTTAAAATCTACTGTCCCATAACTTAAAACCATTAGACATGATCCTACCCTCTGGGCAGCAGAGAATAAGCCAGTACCATAGGAGGACCATATGAAACATTCAGACCACAATAAACAATGCTAAAAATGTCCTAGTGATCAGCTGCACCTACATAATTTTTTCCTCTAAAACCAGGAGGGCTGGAACAATCTGCCTGGTAACATTGATTCCCCCATCACCTTATAAACTTTCTGGAGTTTATAAGTTCTGGAGTCCAGGCTATCGAAATACAAGAGAGTAACTGTATACTGTACGGCAGGGCCTGGGATTTTAGCTACCTTTTATCTCCATACAAAGTAGGAGAGGGAAGAGGGAAGAATGAAGGAATCAAGCAGCACATTTGAGACTCAGTTATTTTAGTGTGAGCTGTCATGAATGTCAGTCCACTTCTTCAGCTGCATTGAAGAAGTGTGTCGATAATTCTAAGACAAACAGAGCCTCAACAATAATAGAAGCAGAGAGCGCATGGCCAGCTGTGGGCTGATCCTTGGGGACAGTAGTGGGACAACTGTTGAGAAAGTGCTTAAAAGACTCGCTGTAGGGAATCAACAAATTGCACAGATTGAACTGTGGAGTTCATTTTTTTAAAATAAGAAATTGGAATACTCGAATATGAGGCAGGCTGGCAAATAACATGAAGGGGACTGTAATGGAGAATAAACATCTTGACTAGACAGGTACACAGTGATGAGAAGCTGAGGACAATATGCGGTCCTGAAACCTTCAGACCACCATAAGTAATGCTGAAAAATGTCAGAGTAAACAATTGCACTAACGCACACATTTTTTCCCTCTATAACCCAGGAGGGCTGGAAACATTTCTTCCTTTTAGATGATCCCCAAGACATCAAGTTACATGAGAATTCCTACCTAGCAAAACACACAACAGTCTCTTTTTCCTCTAGCAAGATCACAATGTTCTATGCTGCTTCTGCTCTTTCAAAATAATATGCAAGATAAGAAGAATGCCAGCTCTTCCAGCTCAATGCCTTCCAGGGCAGTGCCTGGCAAGTAACACTCCCTCTGAGTTTTAAGATAGGTTTTAGAGACATGTAGGACACAGAAACTTTGAAGGAAGGCTTTAATTTTTTAAGACAGAGGCATCCAGAGGACTTCAACAATAAAATAAAATCTAACAAAATCAAAGCCTTTTCTCCCCTCCTGAAATGGAAATACTAATGAAATCTTAAGAAATCGGGCAGCAGCCTTCCAAAGAGAATAAATAATTTACAAGTTTAAAATTCAAACATGCCTCCCTATGCTTGAGAGATGTTTAAAATATTGATAATCAAGTCCCTTCTGGAAGTATATGGTGCATGTTTCAATCTGATCCAGTATCTTGGTGAAAGATTACCATTTGGAGCATATATCTGCTCCCCACTTCTGCCCATGAGTGCACGAAAAGTCTTGTTCTGGGACAGGATTTTACTATAGAACTCTACGCCACCTCTGGCAAAGTCAGTAGAAATGGAGGCTGCACTCCTGTCCGCCCTGTAATCTACTACTCTGCTCACAGTGTCGTATGACAGACAATAGCCCAGAAGTCCAGCTGCCAGCACAGCTATGTTGTAAAGTCCTCGTAAGAGCACTGGACCAGAGTACAAACCCAAGAGCTGCTTAATGGCAACTCCACAGATATATGTCCCAGCAAGACAAACAGGAGCAACAGCTGCCCGTACTAAGGGGCTGTTGTTTTGCAAGTACACAATCTCTCTTGCAACAGCAAATTTCTGAGCCTCTGGAGAAAGTGTCAGGGCTTCCTTCAAGATCAGACCTTCTGGGCTCTCCCAGTCTACTTCTTTGCCTTCAATCATGACCACGTGACTGGCAATCCCATGCTCATCATTGGTGGTAGCACAAAAATTGGCAGGGATGCCCACAAGACAGCCAGCAGGCAGCCATGGAATCCCGGCACTCACTGGGTGAAAGCCAAAGGCCACAAAGGCTTGATAATAATTTGCTGACTTTATTCTGCTTTCAATGAGGACGTCGAGGAAGAGATGCTTTAAGTCTTCTGGAAGCTCCACAGGCTTCCCTTTTGCCCAGGCCTGATACAATGGTCTAAAGATCACCTCAGGTAGGATATGAAAGGTTAAGTTAGCTCCAAAGAGTCCAGCACAGGAAATGGTCAGAAAGCCAGTCCTGTGCCTCTCCACCATGGCTGCTGCCTTCCACAGGAACCGAATTGCCATAATCAACTCCTAGTTAAAAACAAACAAGGAATTAACACATTTACAAATAAAAATCTCACTTCCTACTCAGAACTTGCTATCTTTGGTCTAAAACACACTGGAGAAATAATCCAATTTGAGACTGCTTTCACTGCCTTCAATGCTACGGAACCCTGGGAATTGTCATTTTTTGTTACACAAGAGCTCTCTGATAGGCTCATAAATCTACACTTTCCAGAATTTCCTAGCATTGAGCTAGGACAGTTAAAGCAGTCTCAAACCAGATCATTTCTGTAGTGTGTTTTGGACCTTTGAATTCACATTTGTTGGGAACAACACTACATGCAATATCTTGCATTTGCTTAGTTCCTTTCATGCTAAACTTACAATACATCAAAAGCCAGCGATTTTAGATTCTTTTTAAAATGATGGTGATGGAGGAGGAGAAATAGCAGCAGTACCTTTCAGCTCCAACTCTCAGACCATTTAGGCTGAAACTCAGTGCATCATTTTGTGTAAAGGAGGTGCACTGTACTTCTAACTACACAGGGCTGGCTAAAAGACCCCTGAAATAAATACACTCTTGTACATTTAAAATTATGTTCTACATTTATGATTTGTTTAGGTGAAGTCTACTTTATAAAACATGAACACAGGGAATAAGAAAAAAATCAGTTTCTACCCCTACTGTTTTTGTGCATATTTTATTAACCCCACTCATATTCTCACTTCCTTTCTTCTTCTGTAGACACAGTTCATTTATAAATATGTTAAGTCACATTCCAGTTACTGGTTTTATTGTTACTTAAGATTTTTTAACTTTTCTTTTACAAAGACCAATTGGGTCTTTCAAATATGTAGCAGCATGTGAAAGCAATGATATTTCTAATCTTCTGTAGCCTCAGATTGGGAAAAAAGATAAAGAAAGCGTGGGCGACAGTGCCCTAATAAATCTAAAGGATTTCCCCACTTTATATAGGTCATTATTGTGGTATATGACACCATTACTGTGACATGTGTATGTGCTTGCAAGTTGCCTCTCAACCTATTTATTTCATTTTTATACCACCTTTTCCCCAGAAATGGACCCAAGGCAGCTCATCAATAAAAACGTTTTTAAAAATCTTACAGTAAAAATTAAAAAAACAATTAAAACATCAAATAAAAACAATAGAGAATTGCATACATTAAAAACTACAAAGCATAGCCCATATAAAAGCCATCCCATGATTATGATCTATGGTGACACCATGCATTTCATAGGCAAGGAATCCTTCAAGATGGTTTTGCCAGTTCCTTCCTCTGAAATACAGCTTACAGTACCTAATATTAATTTGTGGTCTCCTACTTAAGTACTTACCAGGGCTAACCCTGCTTAGCTTCCAAGATCAGATAGGACCTGGTGCCTTTATTTAGGCCTTATAATCCACAATACCATTACTTTTCCTTCCTTCCTTTCTTCCTCCATACTCTCTGCCTCCTTCTTGTATAAATATGTGAAGTAATACAGAGTTACAATTCCTTTGGAGAAGTTTTGTATGCAAACCCTGAAGTAAAATATCATGCTTTTACAGTGTTGCATTGGTATCAGTGTTACAGTGTTGCCAAAATTTACATTGAACAGATCTGCCAATTAAGTCAGCTGCTAAATAAGTCAGGCATGGGGAGACTGTATTTTAGCAAACCACACACATTTTTAATGTATTCTGTATCAAACAGATGTAGAATTCAGAGATGTGGCAGTGTTAGTCTGGAATATCAGTATAGAAAGGGATCTTGTGGCATGCAGTATAATATTAATAATAAATATTTATTTATAACCCGCCCCTCTGAGCGAGCAATCGGGGCGGGGGTACAACATTTAAAAACAAGTACAATTAAAATATTACATCCCAATCCCTCCTCTTGTGGCATCTTTGAGAGGTAATTACTTTTAGATTTAGCACAGTGTCACAGTGTGTGAGCTGAAGAATTGATTTAAATTATATATATATATATATATATATAATATACACATACATACAGTTAATACTTCATAGGCAGGCCACTGAGGAAAACTTTCAGTCAAAACGTGTCTGGCCTGAAGTTTGGATATTTTATTATTATTATAATACTATTCGCTTTTGATTTTTTGCACAATTCTCAGTGAGGTAGTTACCCTTTTAGAAATTACAATGTTTTTTCTGCTCCCTAGATTAGTTGTTTATTCCTTATAAAGTTGTATTGGGAAGTGGGACCACAGTTATCCTGTTTATATGATCTTTGACAGAACCCTTTTGGTTGGTGTTTTGAACCTGTGGATGAGACACCTCCAAAACACTCTATTATCAGCTTTTCTGTTCAGGTCCTGCCAATTCATACCTGTGGCCTCCCTGACTGAGCCCTTCTATCTGGCATGTAGCCTTTCTCTCTTCCCACTGCATTCTGCTTTTTGTAACTATTATTGTCTTTTCCAATGATTCATGCCTTCTCATGATTTGGCCAAAATATGAGACCCTCAGTTTTGTCATCTTGGCTTCCAGGGAGAGTTCAGGTGTGATCTGTTCAAGGACCTATTTGATTATCTTTTTGGCCATCCATCGTACCCTCAGCACTCTTCTCCAGCACCACTTCTCAAATGAATTGATTCTCTTCCTATCCGCTTTCTTCACTGTCCTGCTCTCACATCGTACAAGTTAATAGGGAATATAGCAGCTTGTATGATTCTAACTTTTATGTTCGGTTGTATATCTCTGCATTTTAGGATCTTTTCTAGTTCATTCATAGATGCCCTCCCCATTTTCACTCCTTATTATTGTGAAGTTGAAGGCTTCCATGGCTGGCATCCACAGTTTTTTGTGGGTTTTTCAAGCTATGAGGCGCTGGAAGAATTTATTCCTGTTTCACCAACATTTGTGGCTGGCATCTTTTATTTATTTGTTTGTTTGTTTATTTCCAGGATTTATAGCCCGCCGGTGGTTTAGAGAAACTTCTTCTTTTTCAACTGCAGTCTCTGCTGTGATCAATGTTGGATCCAAAATATGGGGGTAATAATAATAATAATAATAATAATAATTTATTTTTCTCGCCTCTCCCTGTGGATTTTAACTATTTCAGGACACTTTAGGGTCTTTTCCAGTTCTTCCATGGCTGCCTTTTATTTGAGTATATTCACACTCAAAGAAAAAAGAAGAAAAGAAAAAAAAAGTATTCAGAGCAGAAGAGAAGGTCAAGCTGACTTAGTCAGGTCCAGTTCTTGGAAGGAAGGACTATTTAATGCAATGTTATCTATAGTTTTGTTTTTTTTATAAACGTGCAAAATACCTTTATTGCACTTTAGCCACAGGAATTGCAGAGAGACCTGGCAGCAGCTTTGGGACTAAATGGAAGAGAAAAAGGAAGAAAGAAATTAAAAAAATATGCATATTCAAAAGCAACCCCAAAAGGGAGAAGATCCATTTTCCCCTCCAGGATATACATCTCTGGCTGCACCCACACTGGAGGGATAACCCGGTTTCATACCGCTTTAACTGTTTGTGTGGCTCTTTGCTATGGAATTCTGGGAGTTGGAGTTTGTTGTGGGGCCCAGAGGGCCCCACAACAAACTCCAACTCCCAGAATTCCATAGCAAAGAGCCACACAAACAGTTAAAGCGGTATGAAACCGGGTTATCCCTCCAGTGTGGGTTCAGCCTTACTTACAAGGGACAGGCAGCAGCCACTGTGTCACTTTCTTCTCCAGTCCAGACCCAGAGAGTCTGAGACTGCTGAGAGCAAAAAACACGTGGGTACCGTAAAGCAAGCGGCGTTGTCGTGAAATAAAAAGAACCAAGATGGCGGGGGGGGGGAATTCGTTGCCTTGGCAACGGGGGAGGGGGGGAAATGGCTCTCTAGTCTCTCTCTGTGAGCCCTTGGCCTCCTGGCTGGGCCTGGACCCAGGCAGGGTGGGACCCTCACCCTTTGCAGGGCCAGGGCTGCTGCTTTGCCCTTCCTTTGCAGCAGAGATCTACAGTATATCATGTCTGTGTATGTGTAAATGTATATATATATATATATATATAGACACACACATCTATGTGAAACTTCTCTCTCTCTCTCTCTAGAATATGCAAGTTCTCTCTCTCTCTCTCTCTATAATGGAAGTTCTCTTTCTTAATGCTATCTATATATAGATATAGATATCTTCCATATATATATATATATATATAGTATGAAAGTTCTTTTTATCTATGATATATATACCCTATATATACATAGATATCTTCCATATATATATATATATAGTATGAAAGTTCTTTTTATCTATGATATATATACTCTATATATACATAGATATCTTCCATATATATATATACACACACATCTATATGAAACTTCTCTATATGCTCTCTCTAGAATATGCAAGTTCTCTTTCTCTATGTTTATATATATATATATACAGTATATATATATAAAATGAAAGTTCTCTTTATGCTATATATATGCTATGTAGACATATATATATAGATATCTTCCATATATATATATATATATATATATAGTATGCAAGTTCTTTTTATCTATGATATATATACATAGATATCTTCCATACACACACACACACCTATATGAAACTACTCTATATGCTCTCTCTATGCAAGTTCTCTTTCTCCATATATATATATTCCACATATATATATATATAATGAAAGTTCTCTTTCTTTATGCTATATATATGCTATGTAGATATATATAGATATCTTCCATATATATATATATATATAGTTTGCAAGTTCTTTTCCTCTATGATATATATACTCTATATATACATAGATATCTTCCATATATATATAGTATGCAAGTCCTCTTCCTCTATGCTATATATATATATATATATGTAGAGAGGGGGGGGGGAGAGAGAATATGCAAGTTCTCTGTGCAATGCATAATGTTCCCATCACTAATCCCTGCTTCTGCCAACCTACCATAGCAGTTTGAAAGCATGCAAATCCAAGTAGATAGATAGGTATCACTTCTGAGTGGGAAGGAGTCATGCTGGCCACATGACCACCAGAGCAGTCCTCCAACTACACCGGCTCTTTGGCTTAGAAACGGAGATGAGCACCGCCCCCTACAGTTGGTTACAACTAGACATTCATGTCAAGGGACTACCTTTATCTTTATGTGTATATATATATGTGTGTGTGTGTAATATGCAAGCTCCCTCTCTATGCAATATGCATATATGCTCACTCTGTATCTTCCATGCATGGAAATGTATAAATATGGAAATGGACCCTAGGGTATGAGTGTGTGTGGGGGGGTATGTGTGTGTTTGTCAATATATATGCATATATTGCATTTTTAAAAAGACCCTACCAAAGAGAAAGGGTGCATTTACACTGTGGAAGTAATGCAGTTTGACCCTGCTTTAACTGTCATGGCTACATCCTACAGAATCCTGGGATTTGTAGTTTTGAGTGGCACCAGCACTCTTTGGCAGAGAAGGGTAAAGACCTTGTAAAACTATGCATCTCATGATTGCATAGGATGGAGCTACAGCATTTAAAAGTGGTGCCAAACTGCATTGATTCTGTAGCGGAGAAAAGAAAGAAGGAAGTGGCTGCATCTGCATTGCAGATATAACATCACATTAACTGCCACGGTTGACTGCTATGGAACTAAGGGATCTGTAGTTTGTTATGGCACCAGAGTTCTCTGACAAGAGAAGGCTAAATAACTCACAAAACTACAGATCCCAGAATTCAAAAGCATTGAGCGATGGCAGTTAAAGTGGTGTTAAACTGCATTATTTCAGCAGCCATAGATACATTGAACTTGCAAACATTATTTGTATGGAAGTCCTATGCCAATATTGAACTTGCAGATATTTGAGTAGAAGTCATTTGAGATTCCCCCACCCTACCTCACATTTAAATCTTTGTACTTCATGTGCGATACTCATCTCTCTCCATAAGCCCCGAAGAGCCTGACTCATGGCCATATCCTTCAGTTTTTCTGTCGTGCTGCAGCAGACATATGTAACATTTGGTTTTGCCATGCCTTTGAGGTAAGAAGAATCAGAGGCAGCTGTTGAATTGGCTGGGAAGACTTGCTGGGGGAAAAAAAAATCTGCCTGCCCCTGCCTACCACGGACAGCTGTGTGAACCACAAGGATTTGGTTTGGAAAGATAGAGCAATCATTTATTGTGGAGATGGGCTGATGGAGGGGGGCATGTGCTCTCACACTGGAGGCATTCTTTGTGGAAATCTGCCTGAAGATCCCTTTTCAACCCCTTCTGCTTTGTTACATGGCTGGCTATGAGATTAATATTATAAAAAGAAAGTGTGCCAGAGTGTGTGTGATATAGGCTACTTTCCTCACAAAATTATCATAGCGCTGTTCCTTCCATTACAATCTGGAGTTTTGTTGGGAGGGTGCACCATAAAAATGCATTTGCTACTTGAGCACATTGCATGGAATCTTGAGGTCACGCTTCTGTGGATGGAGGCCCTGTTGTTGTTTGTGAACTATTTAATAATATTTGTCAAACAAATAAATCTCTCCTTGCACTCTCTCTTCACGTTGTGAAAAATAAATCAATTGCTATTCAGGAGTTTTCATGCAGCTCTTTTAAGATGCTTCCAGAGGGAGGTCTCCCAGCCCTATTGATCAAAAAACAATGTGCACCTTCCCCATGCCCTTCCATAATGGATGATTTTCCCCTGGGTAAGAAAAAAAATGTGGAAGAAGTGATGGGAAAGTGATGGGATTGAGAACTACTGTCATCTGCATTGTGTGTGTGTAAACACATCATTTGAAATTTCAGTCCCATGAATTTCAAGATAATGACCTTGGAGAATTTACCCAAATTCAACCTAGACAATGAGGAAATAGAAATTCATACCTAGGATCAAACATTGATTGGAGCAGGGACTGCAGTCAAGAAATCAGAAGAAGACTAAGAATGGGGAGGGAAGCTATGAAAGAACTAGATCCTAAAATGTAAAGATATACAACTGAACTATGCTAGAATCATACAAGTCATTGTATTCCCTAATGTCTTGTATGGATGCAAGAGGTGGACAATAAAAACAGATAGGAAGCAAATATATTAATTTGAGCTGTGCTGGAGAAGAGTACTGTATTGAGGATACCATGGACAGCCAAGAAGTCAAATGGGTCCTAGAACAGATCAAGTCAGAAATCTTCCTGGAAGCCAAGATGACCAAGGCTGTCATATTTTGGCCACATCATGAAAAGGCACGACTCACTGGAAAAAACAATAATGCTAGGAAAGGTGGAGGGAAGTAGAAAGAGAGGAAGGCCACATGCTAGATGGATGAACTGTATTAAAGAGGTCATGAGTATAAGTTTACAGGAACTAAGCAGAGCAGTGGAGGACAGGGGGTCTTGGAGATGTCTAATCTACAAGGTCATCATGAGTAGTGATCAATGAGAGTGGATAACAACAAATAAATTTCATAGGATATTCTCAAGCAAGGAATACTCAGGTGGTTTTGCCACTTCTTTCCTCTGAAATATAGCTGACAAGTATTCATTATTGCACTAAGACTTCACCCACAGGTAGGTGAAACATCTCATCCATGATTTCACATTTAGTCTCCCCTATTCCCCAGTCCCTGTTTTGGGCTAGGGAGAGAGGGAAACAACTTTATGCCTTTAGGAAAACACACAGACCTACCTACTCACTGAAGAATGAGTGAGGTTAGAAAGAAAGATGCACACACAGAAAGTATGTGTGTGAGAGATGTCTTTATAATCACAAAGTGAAAGCCAGACCTTGCCTACTCCATCCCACAGTAGCAAAAAAAAGTCTTGACTAATACATGACTGATAAATACGATTTTAAAGAAACTTATGCCTCTTGTGTGTGTTTGTGTCTTCAAGTCTCCTCTTGGATTCATGGCAACCCCATGAAATTCATAGATTTTTCTTGAAGTTTTGCCAGTTCCAAAAGCATTGGTGTTAACTTCCCTTGAGTTCACCCTGATTCATGGTCACTCTGTGGACGAGACATTTCCAAGACCCCCTATCCACTGCTGTGCCCTGGTACTGCAAACTCAGACCCATGTCCTCCCTGATTGAGTTCATCCATCTGACATGCGGTCTTCCTCTTTCTACACTCTTCTACTTTTCCTAGCATTATTGTCTTTTCTAATGAGTCATGATATGGTCAAGGCACGACAGCTTTAGTTTGATCATCTTGGCTTCCAGGGTGATTTCAGGCTTGATCTGTTCAAGGATCCATTTGTTTGTCTTTTTGGCTGTCCATGATAGCCTCGGGCGGGGGTGGGGGGGAGGAAGGTGGAAGACGTGATGGGAAAGCACAAATGAGAACTACAGTGGTCCCCCGCCTTACGAATCCCCTGAGTTGAGAAAACCCCGGGATCCGAAAGGCGGCGGACCGGCTTCCTATCCCCCGGGATACGAAATATCCCCCGGGATACGAAGCGAAAAAAGCCGCGCGGCCCCTTTAAATGGCCGTGTGGTCCGTCCGCGAAAGCGGTCCCCCGGGTAACGAATACTTCCGGGTTACGAAGGTAATCCCGGAACGGATTACCTTCGTAACCCGGGGGACCAGTGTACTCTCATCTGCATTGTGTGTGTGTATGCATAACTTGAAATCTCCAGCACCACATCTTGAATGTGTTGATTTTTCCCCTTAACTTCTTTCTTCATTGTCCAGCTCCCACAATTCATACATGGTGATGGAGAATAAAATGGTTTGTACGATTCTAACTTTAGTGCTCACTTATATGTCTTTACTCTTTAGGGTCTTGTCTAGTTCTCTGTGGCTGCTCTTCCTACTCCTAGTCTTCTTACTTCTTGACTGCAGTCGCCTTTCTGATCAGTGTTTGTTCCTACGTATGAGAAATCATGAACTCTTTTGATTTCCTCATTGTCTAGGTTGAATTTATGTATTTCTTTTGTGGTCATTATTGTTGTTTTCTTTATGTTCAGCATTAAGCCTGCCTTTGCACTTTCTTCCAAGTCTGGTCCGAAACAGACAGGCCAAAAGTGCCAGCTTTGGTTCAATCCGAGGGCATGGCGTTCAGATGATGCACAATCCCAGGGCCATTCCAAGCCACCTTTGTGCTTGAGGACTCTGTAATATTTTCTGCTAGTAATATGGTGTTCTCCACATGCCTAAGATTATTGATGTTCCTTTCTCCAATCTTCTCTCCTTCTCTTCTAATTCTGAACCTGTTTTTCTTATATTATCACCATACAAATTTAACAAATAGGGTGACAGAATGCAGCCTTGTGTGGCCCCTTTGCCAAATTGGGAGCCATTCTGTTTCTCTGTATTCTGTTCTAACAGTAGCCTTTTGTCCTAAGTACAGACTTCTCATCAGGACTACCGGATGTGGTGGCACTCCCATGTCTTTAAGAGTGTTCCATAGCTTTTCATGATCTATGCAGTCAAAGGCTTTGCTATAGTCTATAAAGCACATGCTGATTTTCTTTTAGAATTGCTTAGTGTGCTTTATTAACCATTGTATGTTTGCAGTATGGTCCCTATTGTTTCTTCATTACCTTCCCCCAAATTTTGTAAATAAGTAGAGCAAACACAGTTTGTAAGCCTCTTCTGGAAACACACAGATAACTGCAAGACTAACCCTTCATTTGCCTGCCCCCCATATACTGCTTTATTTATTTGCTATTGTTTTTATGTATTTTATTAAAACACTGATATGGATATTTTGTGAATCTTCTTTTAGAAGAGTCATGTGGCCATCCAGCTGTTGTTGGACTTCAACCTCTACAAGTCCTAGCCAGCGAGAATGCAGGGAACTCCAGTCCAACAGCAACCAGAGGGCTCCAGAATTCCTTCTCCTTTTTCAGAATGTATATATTGAAACTGTTTAATAATTTGGGATTTTAAAAATGAATGAGATTGAGAAGTAATTGCCTGAAATAAATAAATAACTGACTACATAAATGTACTTGGGGAGGAAGTTTGTTCCTCCCCCTCCTCCTTTTAAAAAAGCATATTTTCATAAACTTCTATTGTATTCCTCTCTTGACCTCCTGGGATCTTAACAGCCCAGACTCATTTATTATTACTCAGTGGAAAGGTAACTCAATTTATTATTTTGGTGGTCCTTTACAAAAGAAAAGAAAAAAAAATCTGATTTACAATATCCTTTTTGAGATAGAGTGAATGTCAGCTTCACAGCTTTAGTGAAACATTTTTATTGTCAGTTTCATATTGTTGGGGCTGTATTTTGGTGTCATACTTCTTTAATTTTGTTTTGTTTTGTTATTATGTGCCTTCAAGTTGACTATGACATATGGCAACCCTGCATAGGATATTTTTGGCAAGATTTGTTCAGAGGGAGTTTGCCATTGCCTTCCTCTGAGTTTGAGAGAGTGTGAGTTGTCTAAAGTCACAATGCCAATGTCACAATTTAACATGCCTTATGTTTAACATAGGGCATTTCCGGTTTAATTCCTGTTTAAATCCTGTTTGCCCTCTAGTGTGATAAACCCCACAGTGTGTTACTATGGCTGAGCAGGGATTTGAATCCTGGTTTTCTTGAGTCCTAGTCTACCACCAAAACCACTACACAGTGGTAGTGTTTGCCAAACAGTTGACCATATCTTAGAAATGCTTAGAACATCATAGAAATGCTATGGAGAAAGTAGATAGAGAGGTTTTCTCCTTCTTCCATAATGCTACCACCACCTGAGGTCATCTTATGAAGCAAAATAAAGACAAATAATAGTATTTCTGATTTCTCTAGATGGGTGAGAAAGTTGAGCAGTGAAGAAACTGGACAATGAAGAATGCTGACAGGAAGAAAATAAGTGCATTTGAAATGTGCTGGAGGGGAGTCTTATAGAAACCATGGACTGTTAGCAAGACAAATGAATGGATATTATAGCAAATCAAGGCTTAACTCTCATTAGAGGCCAGGATGACAGGATGGCCTTGAGTAATCTCTTTCTTCACTGGATTGGGGCTGCGGCAACTACATGCTTTGGCCCCAATCTGGCCTTTCAGTGGCACAAAAAGGATCTGCAAAAAGTGGCTCATTTTGCACCATGGAAAGGATGCCATAGCCACTGGCACCATGGCTTTTTGGCATTCTTTTGGCACTGCATCATCTGGATGCAGGGCTAGAGGAGTGCTGTGACATCGTCTGTCATGTGGTGGGACATGCAGCATCATGCCAGCATGGCGCCAGAGTCAGGGCATGTGTCATGCAGACACCACGCTCCCATTCTAGCCTTTGATGCCAGTCTGTACAGCCTCTAAATCAGGCTGTACTTTGGACATACCATGAGATGACACGACTGATTTGAAAAAGACAATTATATTGGGAAAAATGGGAGGCAGTTGAAAAGAGGAAGATCACATTATAAATGGATTGATTCAATGAGGAACCCTTGATTTGCAAGTACTGAACATGGCTGTGGATTATCCAGACTCTTGGAGGTCTTTTATTCTTAGGCTTGGTATAAGATAAGGCAAACTATTTGGCAAACATGAACAACAACATGAAACATTTCTTCACACAACAGTTAAGCTGTGGAATTCACTGCTACAGGCTGGTGTGATGGTGAAAACCTGGGCAGCTTTAAAAAGGGAATAGTTGAATTTTTGCAGGTTAGGGCCATCAATAGATATAAGCCAGGATGTCTGTCACTTTCAGTATAATTTGATGGGCAACATAAAAGGAAGGGGAAGAGGGCAGGTCCAATGGATGGGCTTTCTTAAGGCAATCGGTTACCCTTTGTGAGAACAAAATGGCTTTCTGTGTGGTTGTGTTAATATTTGTGTAGTGTTAGGAGCTTTGGGCTTTAGTTTTTTGTGGAGCTTTCGGGCTATGTGGCCAATGATCTATAATGATGATGATGATGATGATGATGATGATGATGATAATAAAGTTTATTTATAGCCTGCTCCTCTAATAAAATACTTGGAGCGGGGTACAGCAAAATAAAAAGATACACAGTAAAAACAACAATCACATTCCTCCCCAACCACCCCCCCCCCTTCTCTGAAGATGCCAGCCACAGATGCTGGCGAAACGTCAGAAAGGAACTCTTCTAGAACATGGCCATATAGCCCGAGAGCTCCACAAAAAACTATGGATGCTGGCCATGAAAGCCTTCGACTCCAGCTTTGGGCTTCTTTTTAGATGGAAAATCTGCCATGCTAGTAAAACAGAGAAAGCAGAAACACTTATATGCAGTATTCCAAACATCCCTATACCTTATATTTAAATACATAAATTATGATGTGTTAAATGGTAACACTGCTTAACACTAGAATGATAGCTGAACAGGATGCATCAAAGTCTAATCACAATTCGTACAATTTAGAATATGCTGCTAGGTGGTGCTATAGGACATGTTCACTCTAAGCTATTAAATAAGAAATGTCTTGGTCATGTGTACACTCAAAGTCAAGATAGTATGAGCTGGATTTTCAATAGTTACACTTTTCTTCACAAAATGTTTCTGACTTGTAGTAATTAAATAGTAATTAAAGTGGTGGTTATTAAGATGGGAAAATGTTGTCTGTGTATGTATCATACTAGAAAATGAGTGTCATTATATATTAATTGCATTTTTCATTTTCTAGTCCTTAATAAAATTTAGAGACTTGTTTTGGTATTTTGTATTCTTTTTGGAATAAAATAGACACAAAATTGCTTTTTTTCTTTCCCAACTCTCCTCTGTTTTATAGAACGAAAATCAAAGAACTTGTGCTGAACACCCTGATTTGAAAACTCCTATCCATAGCTTAGGCAGCTGCTCTATGCATAGGATACTTGCACAGTGTGAAGAAATTCTTCATATATTATAGTAACAAATATATGAAGATTCTCTCTGCAACATGTAAAACAATCATTAGGTCAACTGCATAACAAATGAAGAACAAAGCAGAACAGTTATTAATGAGTAAGTGCACTGGCTTGGTGTTTCAGATAACAACCTTTAACACCTACATGCTACAAGCTTGGAAGAAAAGACTATTAAAGACTACAGATCTGAGAATCTCCCAGTCACTAGGGACTGTTGTGAAGCTATAGTTGAAAAAGTAATATTTGTATGCTCTGTTTACAAAGCTTGGTGACTGTTGTTCTATTTGTTAATACCTTATGCAAAGGGATTTTGCAGCATCTTTGAGGCTTAGAGACAGAAGTTGGTACCAAAAGCTGGGAGTGTTTCAGACTTAAGTCTACTTCCTCAGATGCATGGAGTGAACTCCCTAGGAACAGACCTTTATAAGCTGGCTGTGTGTGTGAATAGCAATAGAAATGGAAAACCTATAGGTATGGTGATGAAGTGGTGATAATCATTGGAGGACAAAGACAGCAGGAATAGAAGGATGTTGCCCTTGAATATTGCCAGAAAATCTGACAGAGTGCTCACTGAACTGCACCAGAGGCTCTGTATCTAACTGGTTACAGGACCAAATTTTCCTCAGTCATATTTTGGAGGAAAAACCTCCAATAAGGCATTTAAGAGACACAGAATATGAGCAGCCAAGGAGTTCTGCTCATGCTAGTCCCTTAGTGTGTTTGGAAAGGGATCTGGCCTTAGCATACATGAACTGGCAGTTTTGCTGCTTGAGACATAGCTTGCCTAATCAGAACTGAGTACTGTAGTTTGCAATTGGCAGAATGCCATGCAGCAGCCAGTCCAAATCGCTATGTGTCAAGTTGTAAATTTTAACCACGCATTCCAATGCATCCCTAAAAATATGAGGATTTTCCTGGACAGAAGTGAGTAAAATTTTCAAATTGCAGATTTCGCGTGCTATCCATGTGACACAGACAAACCGGACTCCCTGATTTGGCTGAGTAGAGGGATACATTCTTAGACAGAAGGCATCAGCTATTGCTGCAGCTTGGGATGTATTTTGAAAAAGATTTGGGAAGTTTAAATCATCAAGAGGAATAGAGTAACTGCTGCCAGTTAAAAAGTGCACTTTGCCACTGCCACAATAGCCCCAATAGTAATAGGATTCTTTGTATTCTGATGGGAGGCCAAAATGTTCTGTAGAAAAATTATTAAATGAAACGGGGGCCTGACTAGACAAGGGTCAGAAACAGTCACCTGAACAGCAACAGAAGAATCAGAGTGGACTGCTAAAAGGAGTTACACAACCCAGTGTCCTAGAGAGAATCGTCAGGTCAGCCTAGGGTTGTGGCTGCATCTGTATTTGAGAAGGGGAGATGGGAAACTAGAGATCCAAAGGATCTTCTGTACCTTCCATCACAGGAGTGGTCACTGTTGTAAGTAGTGGATACAATGGAGCTGTGGGATAAGCCAGTAATGCAGATGGAAGCAGTCTGGGACTTGGCTTTTAGCTCTACTAGTTGGGCCTATAATTTGGAAAGGGAATCCCTTTTAAGAATGCCATCTTGCTGCCTCATCATTCCATGGAGTCTAATATTCCATCTGTTTAAGGGTGGGAAGCTTCCAAATATCCACAGATGTGATAGTTTTGACATTTTATTGTTGTTTGAGATTGATTGGCATAGACATGGTTACAAAATAAGTACAGTAGACTTTCCTTGAAGTGAAGCTATGGAGGCCACACAATGAGTTCCTGCATTCTCCAAAACTCTAGTATCACTTAGGCTAGAGGAGGGGCTGAGATTACCTTGTTCCTCTTAAACATCTGACACCATCCAAGTGCTGGCAGAACTGTCACACTGCCAATTGTGCTGCTAGCCTACAGTGTGCATCATTTAGTTGCAAATCTGTGTTTAGATAATACATAACTGACCTGGAGCATTATACAGGCTACATTCAAGTATACATTAGCAATGGGCAGCACAAATATATGGCCTTTTCCCTCTCTTAAGATGGCATCCCTCCCCACCCCACTCCATGTTGTATATTTTTATTTGACTCTGTAGGCCTTCCTGAAATGTAGCATACACAGTAAAGCTGTTGTTCTATTCAGAACACATACGTAAGTAATAGATGAAAAATAGCTCTGAGACTAACATGGAAAGCTGTTTATTCCTCTTTTTCATTCCAGTAAGTTTTCAGAGAATGAATTAATGCCTATAAAATCAGAAGTTAAACTACACTGGAGCAAATAAATTCTTTGAATTTGTAGATGTTACATTTGCCACTGCATGAGCATGTGTAATAAAATAGTTGTAATATAAGCGAGTAAAGAAGTGAAAGAAAAAACATTCATTCTCCCCTGCCCATGGAATGATGTATATAGAGAGAGTGAAGGCCAGTAACATTTCATAGCTAATGTTCATTGCAAGATACAAGCCAATGTATTAAAGTACGACACTATATTGCACAGCTTGTTACCAGCAGTTCGGCTTCAATATTAGCTTCAGCGCTGAATACTAGTAAGTGCATGAACAGTGTTGCATGTTCCTCAGGGTAGAGCTATTACACCCTTTCTTTGGCAATCAAATGCTTCAAGACAGAGCAAGCACAACCACATACCTCTCCCTACTGTATTGCTCATTATGTAAAACTTTAATCTTCACAGTACACTTTGTTTTTCCAACCATGTAGTAACAGACTACCACAAAGAGTCTCTCAAGGGCACTCTGCGTATGCTAACTGTATGGGAATGTAAAGTTGAAGGCTTTCATAGCTGGCATCCATAGGTTTTTGTGGGTTTTTTGGGCTATGTGGCCAGGTTCTAGAAGAGTTTATTCCCGATGTTTCACCAGCATCTGAGGCTGACATCTTCAGAGAATACTGGCATGGAAGAGAGTTGGGTATATATATATATACTGTATGGCCCTAGGTAGGGTGATTCCCATATTAATATGTATATTGTTCTGTTGTTGATGGCAGGGCCTCAAAGTGGGAGGATATGCAAAGGGGATTAGTATCTTCTTAATTAATGATCATTATCTGCTGGAAAAGCCCCTGACCCTGGATGGTTTCTCATTTGCATTTGCTGAGTCCTGATTTTGCTATTTTGCAGGACTGATAGTCAAACTTTGTTTACTTTAAGGGTTTCTTCTTCCCTGTTGAAGTTGTCCAAGTGCATTTTAATGGCTTCCCTGTGCATTCTGACCTGATAGTTGTTGGCATGGTCCAGAATTTCAGTATTTTCAAACAGCATTTTATGCCCAGGATGGTTTATAATGTGTTCTGCTGCAGCTGATTTTTCTGGCTGACCCAGTCTTCAGTGTCTCTCATGTTCCTTGATTTGTGTTTGGACACTGTGTTTGGTCCTCTTTATACTTGAGGATTCTAGTTTCTTCATTAAAATTGAAGCCCAGATTTGACCTTCTCATTTCTTGACAACAGTTTCCATTTTGATTACTAACTCGGTGAAGGAATACAGAAACATTAACTCTTTGACCTCTTTCAAACGGGAGGAATTTCTCCCAACTCCGAATGGAGCCAATGCAGATTCATGTAAATTCGCTTGTTTAGCGAATTTACATGAACCCCTGCTCCATTCGGAAGAACCCCTGCTCCGTTCGGAATTACTTCCCATTACCCGAAAATAACCCCCTCCTGCCCGAATTTGCATGCGAAGCTTTAATTCGCAATAAGGTAAAACCCATGATTGCATTCGAATTGGCTTCCCTCTTGCCTGAATTTGCGTGCGAAGAGTTAATTTGCAATAACATAAAACCCATGATTGCATTCGAATTGACCTTAAATTATACTTCCAATTTAGCCTCTTATGAAAGAGTAGTTTCATTGTGTTCGTAATCCACTTTTAAGGTATACAAATAGTCAATGATTCTGTTATTTCATCATGTAGTAATTTGTGGGGTTCACGCCCAGTCCATTTTTAGCATATACACCCCAATTTGGGGTCCACCAGGACTGTGGGAAACAGCCTTCTTCTTCCTTTAAAGTGAGTGCTGAGAGAGGTGGTGGGCAAGGATAGTGGGTGGCCCTTTTCTCCAGGGATGGAATCATGAAGCCCTCCATATGTTATTGGAATAAATCTTCAAACATTCTTCTCCATTAGCTATACTGAATAGGACCTATGGTCTGGGACTTGTATTCTAATAACAACTGGAGTGCACAGTGAAGCCATCTCTACAGCTGAACAGTACACTATGATAAAGAGGAGGAGAGAATTGAATTTTCCCACTTCATGCTGTATATCAACCCCCAGGCACAAAATGTCCCCAGGACCAAAACTCTGAAGTATACAATTTTCTGGGGCCAGCTTCAGCTCCCACACTCCTTCCAAGTCACATCTGCAATAAGAGCTTTACATCAAGAGAAATGGCTAAGGCCAAATAAATTGTAAATAAAGTTTGAGGACATTTATGGAGGCTTATTTCCCTGTATCTATGTACCTATTGTTCAGATCTTATGAGATTTAACTGGAAGGAATCTGAAGAGGTACAGAAGCAGAGCAATCCAAATTCTGTACAGAGAGTTGCTGGCCTTCTCTAGAACAGAGTGTGCCTATGTGGTTAAACAAGGACTTGTGGTCAGATTTGTGCATCCCCAGGCAACATGCTCTTTCAAAAACTACCAGAGCAGATTTTGCTAACAGGATTGTGCTTTTTCAGTTTAGTGCCTCCTTCCTCTTGCAGAGTCATTCTAAAACACCAGTTCTCAAACTTTGGCCCTACAGTTGTTTTTGATGTCATCTCCCAGAATCTGTCATCCTTGGCTCTGTTGGTGGAAGCTTCTGGGAGCTACAAAGCAGCTGATTGATCTAAAGTTGAGAAACCCTGGTAAAAGGATATCCATAGATTTTGAACTACATCAAGGCACTTCATCCTCCCCTGTTATAATGCTTGGTATGGTAATGGAACCGGAGCCTGGGGAAGTTATTGTTTTGGATTGCAACAGCCATATTTCCAATCTAGCTACTGGCAGTGTAGTCCAAAAAAGGTATGTTTTCAAAGTTCTGACTGCATACCTAATTAATTAAAAAAACCCAAATGTATACTATAGATAGGTAAGCATTTAGGATCAGTTCCCCAAAGTACATGGATGTTTATGTTCTTTCTTATATTCCTGTTCACATTGTTACATACATCAGTCTTCACTGTCATTTAGTAGTCACCCTTTTTAATCATTACAAATGCAAAATGACCACCTAAAACTCATCATTCTTTCCTAAGGCTTCAATTTTAATTTCTACACACAGTGAACTAGGGCTGGGTTTTATTCAGCTTTGGAAAGCAACCAGTATATACCTCTCCCTGTGTGTGTGCGTGTGTGCGCGCTCTCTCTTTCTCACGCGTGCGCACATGCACATATGCACTGCTTTCAGCTTGTGATCATTGTCATCCTCTTACCAAAGCTTTTAAATTCTTAATCCCATTATTCAAGTCATACATTCAGAGTAAATCAATCGAGAGAAGGACTGAGGAGGTATTTGTGTGAGAGCTGTGTGATCCCCTGCCTTTGTTTTATTATATACAGATGAGTCTCCTTTATTCGAAATGCTTGGGATCAGAAGTGTTTTGGATTTTGGATATTTCCCCCCCCCATATTGACCTCATCATGGATAGAATCCTTTGAATGTTGGGAGCATTATTTTCCTAGTCTGTAATTCCTATAAATGCTCATGTTATTCACACACAAAATTGTTGTTTATGAAACAGTGAACCTTGAGAACTCTATTAGCCAACTCTTGCTTCTGCACATATTTCCTGTGGAAAGTCATAACAATGAAATGACTTTTAAGTCTGTCATAGGAGGATGCCGAAATAGCTGGTTTGGGGGACCTGTGGCCCTCAGACTCTAGCTCCCATCAGCCCCTCCCAGCCTATCCAATGGTGAGGGAAGATGGTGGTGGTGATTTATTTCTGGTGAAGGCCAATGTATGCCCAGCCCTGTCATCAAGTAACCTGTTATCTAATCTTCTGCTGTGAAGTCGTAAATTAAAGATACTGTTGTCTTATACCTTTATAGCCTGTTTGTAGAGCAGCTTTGACTGAGCCAGATCCATATTTAAAATTCATATTCTGATTGATCAGAGACATCACACATATGCACATGATTTCTCCCTCCCCACTGAAGTCAGAGGATGAGATTAACATATGGGCAGCAGAGGATGAGATGACTGTGAACATAAAGGAAAGAAGTGGAGTTAGTGATTATGATGTTTTATCTTAAGAGTGCTGAAGAAAAGAACAGAAGCAGCAAAGGAGATTGCTATGCTGTCTAATACTCTCTGCATTCAAATAGGATTGAGCTTCTTTCCATCTCTTTGTCATGAAGCAAGTGTGAGAGCTACATATTTGGAAATTAAGTCGATTTTATCTGGAGCTTAATTTGTGCCAGAGCTCATCTCCATCTTTTAATCTGAATGCCAGCCTGAGCACTTGTGAAAGAATAATGTAGACAAGAATGGCTCAGGGCATGAAAAAAAAAACCCCTTTCTTAAGCTGGCGAATAGTTAATGTCCACTTTGAATTAGGAGTAGGTCACTTAGGTCAGAAGATTTTTTATGGCATACTAAAACACCAGTCTTGGCAATTTTAGAAATTAGGTCTATTAGATTATTTCAACAGTCGTTGACAATATTTCACTATCTGACTAGACAGCTCTTTCAAAATTACCCATTTGATATTCTTAAGGCCATGTTTTTACATTTTAAAAAATTGCTTTCAATTGGGGCTTGGGTTTAATTCTGTTCTAACAGTTCTGCTTTGTGTTTTAAATTGTAATCTTTTATTTACTAATTGCTGGGAGGTGATTTGAATCCTACCTTTAGAAGAAAGTAGACTATAAATCAAATAAACTGATTTGTAAGCTGCCTTGACTCCCTGTACTGGGAGGAAGGTGGGGTATAAACAAACATAATAAATGAATAAATAAATAGTTTTTTAAAATTGCTCCGTTCCATAAACAGCCAAAATAGCCCACTTATGACATAATGTACATCCCAGCTTTTCATTATGGGTAACCTCTGTCATTTCAGTAAAATACAGAATTCAAAGATATAGCCACGTTAGTCTGTGGAATGAGTATATAGAGAAATCTTGTAGCACCTTTGTAGAAAGAAGTTGGCAGCATGAGCTTGCATAGACTTCATTCTACTTCCTCAGATGAATCTTCCTCAGATGAATTAGAAGCGTTCCCAGGATTGTGCCATCTGCCCCAGAATGCCTCCTTATAACTATGCATTAAGAAGCCGTGCCCTCCCTCCAGTCCATCTGCCTTGGTCCTGGCCCCAGAGGAACCACTGGACCTCATCCCCTTTCCACCACTTTCCCCTTTTCCTTTTGTGTTGTCTCTTTTAGACTGTAAGCCTGAGGGCAGGGATCTGTCTAATTTATGATTGTATGTACAGCACTGTGTAAATTTACAGTGCTATATAAATCATCATCATCATCATCATCATCAGCAGCAGCAGCAGCAGCATCATCTTTATTGCTACACGATCTCTACATACAGGAAAATATAGGTTAGGGAGATGTTATTGTAATCCAGGGGTCTTAAAACTTCTTTGCTCATTAACAGTGGGATTTTTCATGGTACACAATGAAAATTTACCATGAAAAGATCAGAGAATAGAATAATTACTCCTAGAATACCACTAGCCAGTAGGGTTGCTACTGTTATGAGGTGGTGAATTGGAGCTGTAGTCCAAAAAGTAGCCTTTACAAGCATGGATCCATATCTCCCTAAATAAGGTAAAAACAACAACAACAAAAATATGGTATACAAACAAAACAGAAGTTGCAATGTTCTCCCATCAAACTGGCTGATTTCCAAAGAGGCATATCAATTATCAAAAAGCATTTATGTAAATTTCAGAGATTGATCCAGGATTAAATTCTCCCATCAAAAGATATGTCAAGATATGTCTAAAAGAGCTAAGAGAACACCAGTGCCAGGATTTTCATCAAGTACGTGGCCTAAGTGTCTGGAGGAACATTTCTACTAGATGCTTGGGCTGAGGGTTCAAAAAACAAACAGCTTCATTTATATACCACTTCATACTGAACTAGCAGTGTCTAAGTGGTTGAGAACTGTAAGCTAATTTCCCCCATCAAGCTGGGTACGCATTTTAGTGACCTCGGAAGGATGCAAGCCTGAATCAAGCTTCAGCCCTGGCTAGCATTGAACTCACAACTTTATAGTTTTGAGTGAATGGCTGCAGTACAGGCATTTAACCACTGCACCATCAGGGCTTTGTAAATCATTCTTTGCTGGTCCACCTTCTCTTTACTACTGCTCTCAAATTAATCTGTTTCTTTTTTCCCTAAGTAAAGAAGAGAAGAGGAAAGCCTGGTCATCTGGCATCTGGAGTCCTGACCTGATTGGGGTGCTTGTAAACAGCTGATGGTGAAGCAGTGAAGAGATTCTCAGCAGAATCCTGAACAGGATAGACATCATAGGTTGAGTTTTGGGGAGAGACAGGGGGTTGTAGATGTAGAGGGGTTTCCTTGCAGACCTTGTATAATCAGATGGGCTTTCATGGGCTGGATTAGGTCTGTGGACTAGATGTCTCCTGCACACTGGCAAAATAGTTTTTTCAGAGCTCTGCTCCAAAGGGCAGATTGGTCATTTAGGCAAAACACAGCCTGTGTGTTTCTACCACAGCTCCATTGGTAAAATTTGCACATTACTACTTTTGGCTGTAATCTTTCTTTCCCTTCCTTCCTTCCTTTTTTCTTTCTTTCTGCCTTCCCTCTATTGTAGCATTTACTATATTGGACTAATATGTCCAGAAAACACAATAACAATTTAACCCCCCCCCCCCCGAAAGAGTGTTTCCTATAATCCTTTAATTTTACCTCTATTTGTTTTTCCCTTTTTCATTTTTTCCTCTACATATATGTGTGTTCTGTGTATGGGCAGATATGTGTGTGTGTGTATGTATGTGTTTGAACACATTATTCTTTACAGTAATGGAATAATACAACCTTCCCATCTGTCAGCTTTTACTAGTGGTGACATTCAGCTACACATTCTCTACAATGGAGCAGAGTGTCCGTATTGGAAATATGGGCCTGGAAGGCAATTTCTGAAATGAAGGGAAAAAACGTTTTTAAGGAGAAGGAGGAGGAAGAAAAGACAAAAGGAAAAAAAAAGATTTCAAGTGAAACATTGCTCCCTCCTCACAGAGACTTGGGGCAGACAATGACAGCTGGCACAAAACCCTGCTGCTGAAGTGAAATACCACTCGAGGCTGTGTCATGTGCTACATTTCTTCAATTTCTTAAAAGTAACATGAAGAAAATGTGAAATTTGGTTCTTTGGAAAGACTGCCACTCTGACTATTGATGGCTTGGGTGTTGTTGTTGTGTGTTTTTAAAAGTGCCTTTGAATGATCACATGCTGTTTGTCTCTGGAGATATGATGGGCCCTTCTCAAAACTGATTCTGGTCAGAGGCAAATACACCTGGGCAGTGTACATCAGTTTGTCAGTTTCTTGGCTATTAGGCAATGTACATCCATTAGCCATTCCAACAAGAGGAGAAAGAAAGCCGGGTACCATCAGCCAGTGGCAACTGTTGGCTTCCATGTTAGTAGGGTGCTCAGTCTCCTCTGGGTTTCAGTCTAGACTTTCAATGAGCTATCCAGATTGCTGATCCTATCCCTAAAGTGGGCCCAGGCCTTTAGATAGTTTAGTTAAAACTGTGACTAAAATCTAGAGTGGATTCATTGCCCAATGGATGTGGAAGCCAGATATGGGCTTGGAAGCAAGCTCAACTGGGCTTTTACCAAAGCATTTCAGACTTGATCTGTCTCCTTAAGGCAGGGGTCCCCAATTTTTTCAGGCTAATGCCCCCTTCCTTTTGGGCAGCAATCCTAGTGCCCCCCATGCATATTTTTTGATATTAAGCCACATGACCATGGAATAATCTCTGACAATACTAGCTCTCTTGGCTTAATAATGGAGATGAGCACTCACCCATCCTTCCCACAGTTGGACACGACTAGACAATCTTGTCAAGGGAAAACCTTTACCTTTACATTTCTACTGAAAATTCATACTCCATTTGCACCCAGTCACCTCGGGAGCAGCAACCAAACAGCTGGCTGATCAGTGACCAAGAAGCTTCTTGCTTGTGCCAGCCTTGCAGCTAAGGCTGGCACAGGTGAGAACCTTCTTGGTTGCTGTTTGACTGGCTACTCAGTTGCTGCTTCCTTTACTCTCTGTCATCCTGGCCAGCCTTGAAACAAAAGCCAGTGCAGACAAGAGGCCTCTTGCTTGCTGCTCAAGCAGCTGCTTGGTTGCTGCTCCCAGGATGACCAGATGCAAGGGAGAAGCTTCTTCCTAGAGAGGACGGACTCTTAATCTTCATCAGAGCAGAGAAAGGCACAGCCCGTGTGTGTATAGAGGGTTTACAGAAGCTACATGCTCTGGACTGGAGACTGGTGTGGGCCAGAAAGGGAAACATTTTAACTACAGGAGCCATTCCAAAACAAAGGACTCTTTCCAAGAATCGAGCGCAGATACTCCTTCCCCAGAGACATGTCTTCTCCATACAGCTTGAAGTGTCCACTCTCACACCAAAATTTTTGTTTTTTCTGCTACCTCAGCCTGTCTGCTGAAAGAAAGCAGGAGCAGCAGTGCAACTCCAACCTGCCAGCCAAGTCCCAGCAAAGTTCACAAAGCTTAAGCAGGGTCCCAAGTGTGAAAACTCCTTTTTGACACCACTTCTCCCCCACCACCACATGCTCTCTTTCCTCCAGTCTGTCCCAAAATAGTGTCTCTCCGAGCCACAAAAGTAATAACCTGTGCCCAAGCCTTGCACAAGTTTCCCAATTGCCACTACTAGTGAAAGACGCTGGTAGTGAGTGAGCTCACATGGACAGGCAAAGAGGAAGAGACACCACCACACAAAATGATCAGTGGGTGGTAGTTTTCTGGGGACCCTGAAAAGAAGTTTAATGTAATCTTCATTCCCACCATGGTCCTAAAGACCACTGGTTCCTCTTGTCTTTCCTGCACACCAATACTTTGACCGAAGCTCCCCTGTCGCCCCCTTTTCCCCTCACTCTCCCCCTGGATTCTTCCACTGCTCCCGGGGTGGGCATACCACCCACTTTGGGAATCACTGTCTTAAGGGATAATAGGGGCTTTACAGACCTTCCAAAAAGGGCAGTCTGGCATCACCTTTTTTAACTGCACACCTTCACCGCAGCCACTAGACGGAGTGGCAAAGGTGCGCAGTTTAAAAAGGAGTGGGGAAACCCAGCTTCTTTTTTGTGTTGCAGTTGTGATGCAATAAAGGTAAAAGGTGCCATAGGGCACCTTTCTGATGTCGCAGCTGCACAGCGTTGTATAGACGCTGCACAGCTGCGACATCATCGATGCGTGCGCCATGTAAATGGCACTCCGCAGCCATGACGCCCCCTTCACATGCTAGGGTTGCGGGGCACATGAAGGGGGCACCTCAAAGGGCCGGTCTGAACTAGCCCTCAAGCAACACCGTATTGAATCATGGTTACAATTGTTTCTAAAAGCTTACCTTTGCATAATGGTTATATCTCTGGCTGCTACTGAATGAATAAGATCAAAAGTAAAGATGACACTCTTGTGATATCATCTCTTTTTATACTATCTTTTAGCACCAAATCTGTCTGCCACTTCATAGGGCAAAACCAGTATGGTTCTATAGTGATGAAATGACCTATTGTTTGTAGTTGCCTGTGAAACATGGTTTTTATAAAAATATGTCCCTTTTGCAAATGAGATCTTTTAAAATCTCCTCTCTTATCCTCATGGATAGATGGAACGTGCTGTTTCCTCCTACTTTTTGCTTTCTTCAGTAGACATTCCCAGTGCATACAAAACTGAGTGTCTAATCAGGGTATTCATAATTGTACATTCCAAGTTTGCTTTGAATCAATAAAAGTTCCATTAGTACTATTGCTTTTCCAAAATATATTTGACTGTGATTTAGGCTCATTGTGCATGTCTTATCTAATTTCTGGGAGAAACTGAGAGTCCTCTCTCAATAACACATAAATGTACACAGCAAAGTGTTTTTTTCAAAAGTGCAACACATACTTTGCTAAGACATTTATCATGCCTATGCAGCTTCCAAAAGCTGATAAAAGTAAATGCCATTACTGTGTGTCAGTTAGTAATATGCTGTACTGAACTGACTCATAAGAAATAACAATTGAGTGGTATTAATTTGGGATTCAAGGAATTTCTTCTGGCAACTTCCATTATGGGGATAGGCAACACACAGCCCATAGTCTGCTTGTACCACTTTGGGGCAATTTTTGTGCCCCTTGAACCTCCCAGCAGTTAAAAAATAAAGCTGGCTTTTGATTCCAAGTGCCCTCCAGAGACAATGAGAGACATTTATTCCACATGTTCTACCTGGGTAGACCCTGTAGAATCTTTTTTCTAAAATAGGAATGTATAGAAAGTGACTTCTGGTCATTCCCTGTTGTTGTTTTTTTAACAGTATCTCCTGAGCCTAAAATGGCCAGGGGGAATTAAAAAATGATCAAAAAGCCCTTTTGACCTCTAGTGGGCATTTGAGGGCAAATTTGAGGGTTTTTTTCTTTTGTAGGGGAAACAGTGGTGGGGATTCAGCTCTCCAAGATCTCCTATGGGGCTAATGTGATCCCTTGCCTCTCACCATTGCCCACTACTGCTTTATATGGTCATGGACCTCAGCACAAAATTGTCTGAAGCGCATGAGTGGGTCTCCAGACATTGTTGAATGTCAACTCCCAGAAACCCCAGACAGCATGGATAATAGCCAGAGATTTTGGGAGCCGTAGCCCAACACAATCTGGGTACCAACAATTTAGAAGCACTACATGACATCTTGGAAATGAAAGCATCCAGAGCCTTTAGCCTGAAAGTATCAGAACAATGCTGGGCACAGATCTCTGCCTTACTATATAGAACATATAAACTGGAGAATTTTAATGTGTTGAAAACGTTTCAATTTTTAAAAATGACCTTTTTTTTTTTGGCAAAACCACAGGCGTCATAGTTTCCCTTGAGTCTGCAACCATCTGTGTAAAGACACTGGCAAATCTCCTAACATATAGTTAGGAAAATCTGTAACTCCTTCCAGATGAACTTTTGCAAATGTAAACTGAAGATTGTATTCCTTTAAGAAAAAGCAAGAATATTAGAAGAAAGTAGAAGAGAGTAGGTGGTTATTTCTTTTCTGCTGATTGACAGATACAGAAAGAGAAAAGGTCTTTGTTTAGATTCATATATGGTACAATACAGGCAGCTATGACAGGCTTCCCCATTCCCTGATAACAACACACCACACTTTGGAGGAGTTACTGTGCAAAGTTCAGTCAGAAAACAAAAATGTATTAGAAACACTATATATATTTGGTTTGCCAATGAAGTAATTACTATAGACTTTTCAAACCTGTGAAACCAGCATACATAAAAGGCTCCGGGCTTTTCTCTAGCAATCCTAGGAAAGATATACTCTAAGACTGAATAAGAGGATAGCACTTCTGTTTATACTACAGTTTACAAAAAAAGATTTTTCCTCCAGCAACGTAATGACTAAGGATCCTTTCACACTACACGGTTCTAGCACTATGATTCCACTTTAACTGCCATAGCAACATCCTATGGAATGCTGGGCTTTGTAGTTTGTAGTCTGGTGAGGCACCAGGAGAGCTCTCTGGCTGAGAATTTTAAGTACCTCTCCCTGAATAACCAATCCCAGGATTATACAGGATGTTGCCATAGTAGTTAAAGTGCATTCGTAGTGCTATAACTGTACTGCACAGGGCTCTAAGGATGAAATCCCTCTTTGTATGAAAAGAATTCCACTAATGCAACAGAACTTGCTCCTCCTCTCCTTCCCCTGCCAAGTTTGCTTGAGAGAGTCCCTAACATACTGCTGAGAATAAGGGAGTCATCCCACTTACCTGCTTTGCTGACAGAAGCAGCTCTTTCAGCTGAACAACTGAACAGGACTCCACTTTCACTTGGAGTTTATTATGGCACAGCTTTTGTAGACCAGAGACCTCTTGTGTCAGATGAATCTAGCAATAACATATTTGCTGCTGTATGCCTTCAAGTTGTTTCTGATATATGGTGACCCTAAAATGAACCTATTGTGGAGTTTTCTTGGCAAGCTTCTTCAGAGGGGGTTTGTCATTGCCATCCTCTAAGACTGAGAGAGTGTGACTTACTCAGGGTCACCCAGTGGATTTACATGGCCAAGCTGGGATTCTAACCCTGGTCTCCTGTCCAAGTCCAGCACTCAAACCATCACAATACACTGACTATTATTAGCATTAACATGGCTACCTTGTTATAAAAGTTCAACTGGGTTACAGTTTGGACACAGTTCAGAAAGCCCACTGTGATTTATAAAGTATATCCTCCAACATTTCACCAATGAAAAGCCAGACACACACAGACCAAGCTACATCAGAATGTGATCAAGAAGGCAAAAGTGAATAATGAGGAAGAAACACACACTAGGAGATGTTGCAGTGGTTTGCTTTTGTCCGAGTCTACAGGCAAGGAGAGCAAGAATCCACCTCTCCACTCCTTTTCTCTCTGGCATGCTGAGTTAATTGAGAGCAAAATATGAATTGTTGTTGTTGTTAACTGCCAAGTCAACTTTGACTTATAGTGCCCTTATGAACGAGAGACCCTCAAGTCACCCTGTCATCAACTGCCCTGCTCAGGCCTTGCAAATTCAGGTCCATGGCTTCTTTGATTGACTTTATCTATCTGGAATCTTCATCTTTTCCTGCTGCCTTCTACCTTACCAAATATTATTGTCTTTTCTAGTGAGTCATGTCTTCTCATGAGATAGCCAAAGTATGATAACCTCAGTTTAGTCAGATGAATATACTGTAAATACAGTATTGTAAATCATTCTGAGGGCCTAACATACCGTAAAGGTACCAGAACCTGTCTGATCTTGGAAGCTAAGTAGGGCCAGTCGCAATTAGTACTTGCATGGGAGACCACCAACAAATACCAGGTGCTTTACAGGAAGGAACTGGCAAAACCACTTCCGAGTATCTTTTGCCTAAGAAAACACTATGGACCTAATCACAGACAAATCCCACTGAGAAACGGGATTTAAAAGTAAGGGGGGAAAAACCCACAAATGTGGGAGGTTTTTCAGACAACATTTCTCCCAAACAACAATAATGTGAAAAATAAAGCAAATGGAAAGTGGACAAAAACAACACCTTTTTATTTTTGGGAACTTCCGAAAAGAAAAAAGGTGTCATTTTTGTCCACTTTCTGTTCACTTTCTCTTTGCATTATTGCTGTTTGGGAGAAACACATCTGAAAATTATCCTTCATTTGTGGCGTTTTCCTACTTTTAAAATCCCGTTTGTGAGTGGGATTCATCTAGTGTGCTAAGGCTCTATGACAGGCAATGTGAAGGCACATACACACATATAAGTTTTCCTGGCTTTGGAGCTGTACTCTTTGCATTTCCTCTTCTGTATCATATTCAGTGCCTCTCATGAAGTGGGCTTTTGGAAGAACTGATCTTCTCTCAAGTAAGCATGAACAATAGAAAGGACCTCTTTGCTGAGTGGAGCATCTGTTACCACTGACTCCAGTGCTGCAGTGGGAGATCAAGGCTCTGGGCTTCCTGGAGCAGCCACCTGTGATGATCTTTTTGGAGTGAGAAATTGGGCAGGCAGGCTTTTGGAAATGAGGGGTGTGTAGCTTGAGATTCTGGGTGGGCAGCTACTCCAGAAAACCTTGAATGTCACCCTTCTGGTCTCTCTTAGCAGAGAAGGACAGTGGGATCTCCAAACAGCTGCCATGGTGTATCCTCCCAACAGGTCTGTGATCAACCTCTCTAGGGAATAGGCATATGATTCACTGCTCTTCCTGCATTGTCACCTGAGCTGCAGAGTGGGGTGGGGGTTCACTTGGTCTCCTGGGAATGCTGGCCCCAGGAAGACCAAGGAAGCCACCTGAACAGTATGGGAAGGGGTAAGAGTTGGGAAGTTACATATTCCCATTCCAGTTATTTTATTTACTCCCAGTATCTCTCTCTCTAGAAGCCAATGTGACTAAATGGAGGCTGATGTACTTTGGATATATAAGGGGATATGGCTCATTTGAATAATTGGTAAAGTGGAAGGCACTAGGAAAAGAGGAAGACTGTACTACCAGTGGATTGAAGTCAAGAGGTCAATCTGTGACCAGTCAAGGAGTCACAGATGCTCTGAGTCTGCAAGACCTGTTGATGACTGGGGCTCTTGGGTGTCTCCAGTTAATAGGATCACTATAAATCAAAGCTGACCCAATGATAAATAACAACTAGACAGTACATCATTTCTCAGTGTTTTGCCTAACAAAGATAGGCTATTTATTCCCCGTTCTTTCTTCCACTTGAAACTTTAGCAGAGAAGGGCACCACACTCCTCTTGCTTCAGGAGGTTGCTTTGAGAAAGCCTAAACCACAGCCAGATCATGTTCTCTTTAACCACAATAAAAGTTAAGCCCCTTGCCTCGTTTTCCTTTCTCACATTTCTTTTTCTCTAAAATGTGTTGGCTTTTCTTAAACACATTCTAATACTATATTTCTAGCACTGCCTTCCCCCTTTTTTCATTTTAAAGTTCAAAAAATGATCCATAGCCTTTAAGATTTTCCCCTTCCAGTTTTTGTAACAATCTTGGGGTGGAATGGGTGGGAGTTAATTTTATATTATTGAATCCAAAGGCCTCCAGAAGCCAGATGGTACTTTAAAATGTATATAAGCATCTGATAATCTTTACTTCCAAGTGTAGAAAGTCATAAAATATTCTATAAATGGCAGAACTGGTCCCAGAAGCCAGTAAAATGAGAAGATCACACTAATAAAAACACACACAACACACACACACGGGGGAGGGGGAGAGAAATATTATGTGAAACCATGTGATACAGTGTTTTATGAAATTGATAGTGGATATTGGGTTATCGTTATTTATTCAAATATTGCTGAAGTTCTTCAAAAAATAGTGCATAATATCAATAACATGTAGTGAATATTTGATGTTTGATGAAAATCCTGTTGGAGACACACTGGCGTAAATAGCCTTATGCTCGTGGTTGCTTTTTAAATTATGATGCATGAGAATTATACACTGACTAAATCTGTTAAGTGAATTCTGCTGGCTTAACTGTTACTCAAGCAGTTGTGCCTTTCAAAGTGTTGTATTGTATCCTCTAACACACTTCAGTGGGGTGAGAGCGAGCACTTGACACAATGTGAGTTTTTTTAAAATTGTAATTTAAAAATATTTTTACAACATTAACACTGAATTATATAACTTCTATGTCATTTGGATATCCTGTTTCATAACCGTTCTTATATCAAATATTCTTCTAATTTTTTTAAAAAATTGTTTCTTGTTATTAATTGCCATCCAGTCCTGCAAACTCAGGGCTGTGGCTTCCTTGACTGAGTTTATCCAACTGTAATGTGATCTTCCTCTTTTCCTGCTGCTTCTCGTTTTATCAAGCATTATTGTCTTTTCTAATGAGTAATTTTGTCTCATGATACAGTGGTCCCTTTGTTTCAGCGGCTGGCGGTCTGCAGATTTGACTGCCTGCAGATCACCACACCCCATATTATTCAGTGGTGGCATGTGCACATATTTATACAGTTGTGGGAGTGGAATAGAATGTAAACTCACCACTGACTGACTGCTGTAAAGATCTGAGATGGGTACCACCTCTCCCAGCCCTTTGAAAATATGCTTTGCATCTTCCTGGATCCTGTTAAATTCTATCTCACTCCCATAGCTGTGTAAACATGGTTGATACCTTGGACTTTAATATTACTTGATACTGTGGGTTTATATCCACAAAAGCTCATGTTAAAATTAAAAAAAAAGTTATTCCTAAAGGTGCTACCACATTTTTTCTCCCCTCCTTTTAGTCCTTATTTTACTGTAGACCAAGTGCAGTCTGTATTTTACCTTGTATCTTCCTATTGCTACCAACTTGTTTCAGATGGGTTGTTAGAATTTCCCTGAAGTGCTCTGTGCCTTGTGTGCAGTTTTGTTTTTGCCAGATTTCATTTGAAGGTTGCTTATACTGTAAATTCAGACCTACAAAGAGTGCTCTTGTTACATAGTTAATAAGCAATGACCAACCTCAACATTGGAATAGGAATAATTGTGTATATAGATGGAATGCACATAGTGGTCATGTAATTTCAAGGAATGCTGTTACTGGAAAATAATTACATGGTTCCATTAATCCCTTAAAATTTGTGTTGTTTACACTGCTTTAATGTTAATGTTTGTTATCATCCTCTTGTCTGCTGTGGAAAATGAAGAACAGAGCAAGACCAACTCTGGCTGGCTTGAGTGATGGAGGGCCTGCAGTTTCTCTTTCTCTCTCTCTATGCTGTACTTTAAGTACAATTCTTCTTGTCTTCCTGCTTCCATAAGGAGCCTTGCTTCACTGTGATACTCTGCAGATGGATTTTTGAACTCCAGCTCATCACTCATAACCTATAAATATACGTCATTGCTCAGAGATCATTTACAAGGCCTGATTTATGGCTTTGTGCCTAAAATGTGCACATCACATTTATCTTGAGTAATGTTTTAGTTGCTGAGGGGAATGTCCATAAGGATTACCCACTGCTCTCCAGGGACCCTCCCTTTTTGGCCTTTATCCTCCTCTGGAAATCAGGGGACCACTTAAAGCCTATGATGCCTGTAATGGCCTCTTTGATTTACTCCCCAATCCATGATACTTATTTCAAATCCTTCAGCCTGATTAGCTGGCAGAAACAGAGGAACAGACCCAGAAACATAGGGGGCCCCAGCGCTGATTTGTCCTAAAAGAGCATGAATTATTTGTGACTTTTGACTAGATTCTATAGAGGGAGGATCGGTGAACCCCAGAGGAATCAGCTGTGCATATAAGGAAGACTGACTATGAGCAAGAGCAAATTGGCCATAGAATCTTGATGATGATAAATAGATATTGGAGGCAAGGGAAACTGGTGGGTTTGTGACTTCTCAGGAAAGAGAATACACCGTAAAGACAAAAATCTATAGCTAATAAATCTTAGAACCAACAGGAATTTCATATCATTTCTAAATGCCTGGACATTATATGTATTCTTGCATGTTTGTGAATTTTTATCATGGCCCATCAACTGTGCATAGAATGGCTTGTTAGAATATTTAATAACATATAAGCCTTCCTAGTGTCTTCCATATTTGGTGGACTATAACTCCTATCATTGTTCTTGTTGTTAACTGCCATCAAGTTGATTTTGACACATGGTGACCCTGTCAATGAAAAATCCCCAAGACCCTGCAGGGTCTCCTGCAGACTCAGGGCTGTGGCTTCCTTGATTTAATCTATCTATTTGGGATGCAGTCCTTTTCCTACTGCCTTCTGGTTCACCAAGCATTATTGTCTTTTCTAGTGAGTCATATCTTCTCATGATATGGTCAATGTGTGAAAATACGATGGCATGGGGAATCTTTAGAATTCAATGACATATCTTTACACTTAAGGATCTTGTCTAGTTCCTTTATAGCAGTCCTTCCAAGTCCTAGTCTTCTTTTGATTTCTTGAAAGAACGTCAGCAATTTAAGATATGCAGATGGCACCATAGTATCAGCAGATAATAGTAAATACTTGAAATAAGTACTAAAGAAGATCAAGGGAGAAAGTGCAAAGGCAGGCCTAAAGTTAAACATGAAGAAAACTGTTATCATGCCTATCCTTTACAGCCATTGGCCATGCTGCCTGGGGATCACTGGTCTGGCAATATGTTCAGTGCCATGGATTGCTGTATTAATGTTTGGACTGAAATCTAGAATGGATCCATTGCCACTCTGACATGAAGGCCACAGGTGGCATTGCTGGGGATCATGGGAAGCAGCTGCTCTACATTAACTCCAAGGTGTAGTGAATGGCCAGCTGTAGCATAGTTCCACATGCAGAATAACTGTGCCATGCAGGATTCCTGTCTCCTTCTTTCATAATCATAAACAACAAAGGCTAGTGGTCTTAGCTGGGTAGGCATGCTGGGTAGCTGGGTAGCCTAACAGATTTAGAAAGCATCAGGTGGAGGAAGGCTGTTGTAGAGGCTTCCATTGATTATATAGAGCATAGCCCGAGGGAGCCTGTGATGTGTTCTACCTTTGTTCTGCATTTCTTTTAGTTTCTTTTGGTAAGGTATATAACTGTCCTGGCATGCCAGATGTCTTTGGCTGATGTCCTGTTGGAGTCCCAAAATTCTTGTCTTGTTATTCCCCCCTCCCCTTCCCTGGAATATATTTTGCCTCTCCCTGGAGAGGTTCCTCATATTCCTGATAGCCTGCTTCTGTTTTTTTTTTTTTAATGATCCCTTACTTCCTATAGATGTATCTATACTATGCAGTTAAGGCACTTTCATACCACCTTAACTGCCATCAATCAAATCTAAGAAATCTTGGAATTTTCAGTTTAGAGAGGTACTGGAGTTACAATTCTTGGCTAAAGAACTCTAATCCATTACCCTGAACTACCGTTCCTAAAGTACCCCAAAAAACAGATGGGCTAAGGAGTAAAAAAAATTCAGTCCTATAGTGGAGGCAGGCTAGATGGGGAATTGTAGTTTGGAGGAGTACAGCTCTTGATCAGAGAATTCTAAATACCTAATCTTCATAGTACAAATCTTAGGATTCCTTGAGACAGAGGAATGACAGTTAATACATTATGAAAATGTGACAGTTGTGTCATGGAGAGGCACTCCTAGAATCATTCCTCCTCTAATTTCAGAGCAACATTAAAAGACAGGTCATCTTTGCATTTCTTCATCTGTGTTACTTATTTTTCTTGTTGTTCTTTAATCCCACTGGAATTTCTTTCCCTCCTCCCTGAAACTAGGAGCCATATGGCACATATTTACCATTTCTTCCAGAACATCTCCCTCCTACCCTCCCTCTATCTGAGACGTTAACTATTTCACTGATATTTGTTATATTATCTTTAGTGCACTCTCATTTTGAAATGTTCTGACTAAGGCCTTGTTCCCACTTATCTGAAAATCTGAATCCTGAACCAATTCCTGGAACCGGTTTGGAAAAAAAAGTGGTTCTCTCTATGTTTGTGCTGGTTTCAGGAATTGGTTCTGGAATCGGCAAGTGGCAGGGGGCAGCTTGATGGCCCGTCCCGTTCCTGGTCTCTCCTGGCCCTGACATCTCCAGCCCAGCCTCCTTACTGGCTTCTTTGACTGCTGACCGGCTTCCCTGCGGCCTTTTCAAAAATTTCCCACAGCCAGGAAAGCTGGAAGGAGGCTGCAGAGAAGCCGGGGGAAGCTGGGAAGGAGGTTGCAAGACTTCCAGCTTCTCTGCGACCTCCTTCTGGCTTCCCCATCTGCGGGAAATTTAAAAAAAGACACAGGCAAGCCAGTTAGCGGCCAAAGAAGCTGGCAAGGAGGCTGTGCCAGGGACACTGGCAGGCCATGCCAGATGCCCCCCAGGCTGGGCTGCCAGTGCCAACCAGGGCAGATTCAAATCTGATTTGAATCCGCCCTGGTTCCCACTTGGGCTGAATCTATTTATTTCTAAATAAATCAATTCAGTCCCCCAAACATCCCATTTTACCAGTGTCTTTTTGAAGCGGGTTAAATGGGCAAAAATGGGCAAAAAGCAGGCCTCCCCTTTCTGAATCAATTTCTGAAATCAGATTTAGTGGGAACCATGCCCGTTTAACCCAGATAATGATTTGGATTAAAAGGTAGTGGGAACAAGTTCTTAGCTTCCCACAGGCTGTTACAAGAAGCATCCACTTCCCAGACTAAATAATCCCAGTTTTGGCTATTGCTGTCCCAGTGGGGCAAGTGCTGGTTTGGGACCAGCAACTTTTGCATGCCTATATTCACTAATTGCTAGTTTGCATGTTCTCAGATTTCATGTATGCTTACTTTTCCACATCTATTCTAATCTGTTGTTGTTGTTGTTGTTGTTGTTGTTGTTGTGTGCTTTCAAGTCATTTCCAATTTATGGCGACCCTATGACAGAGTTTTCTTGGCAAATTTCTTCAGGGGCGGGGTTGCTATTGCCATTCTCTGAAGATGAGACTGTGACTTGCCCAAAGTCATCCAGTGAGTTTCCATGGCTGAGCAGTGATTCAAATCCTTCTCTCCAGAGTTCCCAAAAGTAAAAAGGTTGTCTTATTAGTCCACTTTCTGTTCATTTTATTTATGTGTTATTTTTGTTTGGTAGAAACATCATCTGAAAAACCTCCCACATTTGCATTTTTTTTCCCTACTTTTAAATCCCATTTTTGAGCGGGATAAGGTCCATAGTCCAATGCTCAAACCACTACACCATGCTAGCTTTAATTCTAATCTTACATCACTCCAGCACTTTCTCTTCTCTCTCCTCCAATTGACCATATGTATGATTTTGTACAACTGTTGTACAAACCTATCTCCTTATGTTTTACAAATATTAAATGTATGTATTTTCTCTACTAGACCATATAGGAGTGAGCAGGTGGGTATGTGAGGGACTTGTTGTTAAACCTCTGCCCTGCCACTTTCATTGCTCTCATTGTGAGATCCAGTTATATTTTTAACATTTCCCAACAGCCAAATACAGCCTGACCTTAGGCAGAATAAAACAAGGACGGCATTGGAAAAGAGATTTACCCCAAGTAGAACATTTGAATTACATTTCATAAGCATTCATGTTCTGGAACAGTTTATTCCCTTAAAGCTGTCTGCAGGCATACTTAGAGACACATGTATTGAGCAAACAGGGTAACAGCTCAGTGTGATAAATTCAGTGTCTAATGTGAGATATTAATATAAATGTAATAGCTGCAGGTTTTTTTTTTTTTATTATAAAAAAGCACAATGCATATGCTGGCCAGTCCTATCAAAAATATTAACTTGTCTACCTGCATCTTGTAGCCATTTGATAGTGTGCTCCATAATGGAGATCATGTGTTTTAAATAGGACACAGATATTATATTTGATTACTGAGCTGAGTTTTTGGAATGCCTGTGATCACAAGCATGTTTTAGCTGTTAAGCTAAACTGATGTCCACATGCATCGCTGTGTAATGAATGCCCAAACTGTGATCAGAAGCCTTGGTTGAAAAACAACCAACCAACCAAAGAAATGTTCAGTTTGATCCACCTAATGATGGTACATTAAAAAAAAATTGTACTTCTGGGATGGCCCTAGGTGTCAGAGGGGATGAATTGTTCATGGTATTATTATTATTATTATTATTATTATTGCTGTTGTCATTTTCTTTCCCCCTCCATGTGTGTTAAATAATTTTAGCGGAGTCAAACATGAAGTCAACAAGAATTAATAAAAGTCTGGAAAAGTGTGACAGAAATGTGTGTGTGTGTGTATGGGGGGAAATGTGTGTAAAGTGAGTTTGTTCAAAATAAACAAGACAAAAATGAAATAAAAGATTGCCTACAAAAAGCACCTGCTCAGGGCTGAAAAGAAAAAGCTGGAGTGGAGGGATATATAATTCCCTGAAGAGTTGCACAGGATAGTCAAGGCCCTGCATTACAAAACGTGGCATAAATGTTCTAAAGACAGATTTATACTACACCCTTCTTCTCAACCCCCTCCCTGGTACATTGTTTAGCTATTGCAGCACCTTCTTATGATGGCCATTTAGTGGCTGAGGGAGGGGGACACAATGGAGATGCATCTGGCCATGCCACATAGCCAGTTGCAGAATGATGATGTCGTCAGTCAAGATTTGCTGAGGTCCTTCAGATATCTTGGCAGATGATGTTGGCAAACTATGGGGATATGGCAAGACGCTTCTCTGATCCTGCCACATTCCACTTAGGACTTTTTCATACGGAGGAATGCGTCACCATCCTGAAAGAAGACGAAAGTGGGGCCAATGCGAAAATGCCCGAAATTACGTACTAGCTCACCACACGCAAAGATGAAAACAGCATCCATCCAAAAGAGAAAGCAGTGCGAATGCAAATGAATTTATCACATAAGTACGTACCGATTGGCTTTTTATTGTGAATTAATGTGTTTGCAGGGAGGAAAGGATTGTATCTGGAAGATTTTACAGTACTGTCCCAAGGAACCCCTCACCCCCTGAGTTAGAGGTGGGCAGCAATAAGGAGGAGGCAGGAGACATGCTCAGCCTCCTCATCTTTACCTCCCCCGCTTCTCTAATTCCTCCAAAAAGAGCTTTCCTCTCAGCAGCCAGGGAGTACAGAAAGGAAAATTGCAACAAAGGATAATGGGAATTGTAATCTGTTCCTAACATTTCCTGTCAGAGCATTAAACTGAGTTTTTATGTTGTTACTGTGTGCCTTCAAATCATTTCAGACCCTATCATGGGATTTTCTGGGCAAGATTTCCTCAGAGGGGGTTTGCCTTCACTTCCCCAACTTCATTCTCAGAGTGTCTCTACATTCTCAGAGTTTCAAAAGTTACTTTCAACAGGTAATTATTCTTGTTACTCATTAATTTTTTTAAAAAATGATTAATAGCTGTGAACTTTATTTTCCTTCCTTCCTTCCTTCCTTCTTTTTTTAGGGGGTGGAACACCCTTAGGATTGATAAAATGGCATGAAACTTAAATAACTGCTATCAAAATGCCTTTAAAAAGTCTAAAAACCTCCTTAAAAGTAACATTAAGAACTGCCTAGAAAGCATTATTCATTACAACAATAAAATAACTTTATTCCCACTTCTCACAGTTATGCTGTCACTGCCAAAAAAGAACTTTGTTGTGGCTACAGGTGTTATTTGTCACATGTTCCTTCCATGCTTTGTGCATTGTGATACGTGACCAAGGCAAGAGGCTGCTAAGTCCAAACTTTCAACAACTTTGACATCCAATTGTATAAAACATCTGGTGGAAAAACCTCCCAGTTTGAAGTTATTATTCTTGTTATCTATTGCCTGGCTGTGCTGGAATGTAAACCACCCTTTCCTCTCCCCATATGTACACACTGATACATGAAACTCTTTTGATAAAAATCTAAGGAATGTTCAATTCTACTTTTAAATAAATAATTCACCATGTTTATGTACAAAGTTTTAATTTCTAAAATGAGATGTGCTGGGGTGGAATATTTTATATAAAACCCAACTTTTCAGGTTGATTCAACCTTCCATTCTTTCTTTCTTTGGCAGTAGTCTTAAGCCTTCTTGAGTCCTAAGTACTTCATGTGATCTTCTGATCTTCCTGGTGTGGTTAATCAGTGCTTCATAGAAACGAACCTCTCTAAATGATCAACTATCATTACAGAGAAGTTCAACATAGAAGAGATTTTACTATATTTACTCTTTTTTTATTTGGGGATCAAAGTGCAAGGCCTTCCTCGTCTGCTCATCAATTCATCCTGGGACCCATTCACACCAAAAAAATATAGTGCTATTATTCCACTTTAACTGCTATGGGTCTGTGGCAGCTGAGGAAAGGGCATGTGGGATTCTCAGAAAGAAAGCTGTTTCAATGCCTCTCCAAACACTAAACCCCAGGATTCCATAAGATGCAGCTGTGGCATTTAAAGTGGAATAATAGCAGTGACCTTGGGCAAGTCACATGCTCTCAGCCTCAGAGGAAGGCTATGGAGAACCTCCTCTGAAAAATCTTACCAATAAAGCCCTGTGATAAGTTCATCTTCATGTTGCTATAAATTGGAAACAATTTGAAGGCACACAACAATAACAAATAGTACTATAATGTGGTAGCATGAATGGGCCCCTAGTATGGCTCTGTATGCCATCATTTCTTATTGCTTGGTGTTTTAAATTTGCTCCAGCCTCCCAGGCTGCATGGAGATGGGGATTATTGCATACTAAATTGCCACCAAATTGCTGGCTGCCATCAGCCTGGGTCCAAGCCGCACTCCGCCAGCACTTTTTAGAAGTCGGAAAGCTTCCCGGCTGGGACCCAGGCTGATGCCGGCTGGCAATTCAGTTGTGATTTAGTGTGCGATAATCTCCGCCTCCATCCCATGTCCCGGTTGCAGCCTGGAAGGCTGGAGCTGATTTAAAATGCCAAGTGAAAAGCTCCTTAGTATATGCCTTCCACATTGCTTGTTGACTTCTAGGAACTCCATGAATTTCATAGGGTTTTCTTAGGCCCTTGCTTTCCTCTGAAATGTACATCTGGCCAATGTCAAAGGACCTCCATGAGAAAACAGAGGCAAAAGAAGAAATTGAACAATCCTGTGCCGGAGTGCAGGAGGAAATTGATCACACATCAAAACAGGACTTCTTGTCACTCATAGGTGATTGAAATGCAAAAGTTGGACAGAGAAAAGAATCAAAGACCATAGGAAAATTTGGCATAGGGTCAAGAAATAAAGTAGGAGAGTAACTGATTGAATTTTGCTGGGATAATAGTTTGTTCATTGCAAACACATTCTTCAAGCAACCTAAAATGTGAGTGTGTACATGGATCACCTGATGGCCAATACTGAAATGAAAGAGACTACATAATTAGAAGCAGAAGAGGAGGAAGCTCCATTCTCTCTGAAAAAACAAGATCAGAGGCAGATTGTGACACAGACCATGAACTACTAATATTAAAAATTAGATTAAGATAAAGAAGAACATTAAGTCAGCCATTGTGCTGAAATATAACCTGATAATCCTTCCCTGTAGCATTTAATGTGAAAAATAGATTTGCACTATTAAGCCTAATTAACCAGGAGCCAGAAGACTGGATCTGGACTGAAGCCAGGGATATTGTCAGGAAGGAATGCAAAAAGACACTCTCTGTGGCCAAAAAAGAAAAAGAAGCCTCAATAGATGACTAGATGAAACTCTTCAAGTAGTTAAGGACAGACGGGAAGCAAAAATAAAAGGGGACAGAAATAGGGTCAAAATCCTAAATTCAACTGTTCAGTGACTTGTGTGCAGGGACAAGGAACACTACTATAATAATACAAAGAAATAGACCTCTTCCACAATATCTGAGAAAACAAAGGGAAATTTAAGCCAAGAGTGGGGATGCTGTATGACCAGCAGGGGAACACATGTGTACATGATCAAGTACAAATAAAAAGCCAGTGGAACCAATATACTGAAGAACTATATAAAGGAGATGAAAAGATAACAGATTAATTCAAGGAAGAGCCATTTGAAGATGAACATAAAATTTTAGAAAGTAAAGTTGAAGCTGAACTCAGAGCTCTTGGGAGAAATAAATCACTAAGAACAGATGGTATACACGTAGAGCTACTTCAGACTACACAAACACACCTATGCTAGTTCTATCTAAAATCTGTCAACAAGTATGGGGAAAAAAAACATGGCCCACAGATCAGATATATTCACTATACATTCCAGTCTCCAAGAAAGGGTACACCAGGGATTGTAGTAACTGCAGAAACACATTAACTGCATTAATTTTCCAAACAAAATGATACTCAAAATTCTACAACAATTTTTAACATATTTGGAATGTGCCACATCTCAAATGAACTGATTTCCTTTCTCTGTTAATACCGAAATTTATATCCAGCCTTTTTCCCATCCAGTATTCAAGGTGGCTTACAAAGGTTAAAATACATCGCACAAAAGTTAAAAATATAATTAGACTATCAATAAAATTAAAAGCTTTTAAAAGCATAACCATGAAGAAGTTTAAATCTGAAGAGGTTCAAGAGGATAAAGAAGTGGAAAATACTGTGATGTAAACAATATGTAAAAGAGAAATGTGTTAGAATATGTTTTAGACAAAAATCAATAAAAATATTTTAAAAAATTAAAGCATAACTATGTAAAACAACAATTATAAACAATGCAGCACATGAAAAGCCTTTCTCCCTTGATCAGTTGTAATGCCTCATTTCCAAGCTTTGGTTAGAAATGGCTGCCTCATGTATTGAAGTGCATACTTGTAGGCTCTCAGCAAATAATTTTTATTGAATCTACCTACTCAAGCTAACCCATGTGTATTTACTAGGGAGGAAAAAGTATAAGGACCTTCCTGTTTCAGTGGAGACTTTGAGTCTACCCATGTTCTGTTGTTTGCTTATAACAGGATGGGCAACTGTGCAAGAGGGGCCATTTTCCCACTCTATGCCTACCTGGTGAGCTGCAACAGTGCAACATCATTCCTGGCTTTCATGTTTTTTTTTTCCAATTTCTTTGGTGTTTCCAAGACATTTATGGGATTTTGATGGGTTCAGGGAAAGAATACACTGGCTTGATCTAGACTGGCAAAAAGGGGTGTGTTCATGCCTGCATGAAAGTGTGGCCTTTAGATGACCTACAGTGAAAGTTTGGCATGAACGCACTTCTTTGGTGTTTTAGTGGGGAAAAAGCAGCTTTAAAAAGGAATTGCTTTTCCCCAATTTTTTTTTTAAAAGGGTGTTACTGTGCAGCTGCATCTAAATGCTGTGGTGCAACTGTACAGTTTTTTAAAGCTCCCAAACCCTAGCTCCAGCCCTAATCCGAACCCTAGACATGCGCAGTAGGGACTCTGGGATGCTGTAACTGTTATGCAACTGCGCATAAAATGTAAATTCACTCATAAGATAAAGAAGTTTATTCAGAAAATAAAGGGGTTCATTCATGGTGCACCGGTGCAACTGCACAGTTAAAAAAACGGAAGCAAAACTGCAATGGTAATTTGACAGATCTTCATAACTGCACACTTCATGTGTGATGTACCTGCGCAACTGCGCAGTTCGCAGCCAGCAATACAATTGTCTGTATGGTGTACCGGTGCAATTGTGCAGTTCGCAGCCAGTAACAAAAAATAAAATAAAAATAAAAATAAATAAAGATTCAGTGCGGCCAAAAGCCCTGTTCATCGCTGCTCGTGCAGCTGCTCCGCATGTGTTTCTAGTGTCCTGACAGCTTCCAATGTAGTTGCTGAGCAAAAGACAAGACTTCAGATAGGTCGTCCCCACACCCCCTCAGTGTAGCTGCCCTATACCTTTTAAATACACCCCTGAGACCTGCAGTGTAGCTGCTAAGCATTTGGGAAAATGCAACTTCATGTCACCCTCTCCTGGCAGTCTGGAAAGCCCCACTGTGTTTTGGGCACAGTTGGGCAAAATAATCACCTGAAAATTGCCCCAATTTTATTTTTTATTTTTATTTTTTAATCTCGGGCCTTGGAAAGCTTCTGGGTGGCTTCAGTGGCTGTACTTAGGGCTTTCAAGAGCCACATATGACCCACAGGTCAGATTTTGTCCAATCCTTGTTTACATCTTCATTGTTGCATTGTTCTGCCTCACTCAACACACACTGCTGCCCATTGCCCAACCCTGACAACTAAACAGTTGTTTACATTAACTGAAAAGAGGAATCGTTTTGACTGAAGCAAACATTAATTTTTGTTTCGCTAATTTCATGCAGGATTAATTAGCTCCATTGCAAACATATGAATCAGCCATCTGAAACCTGTTGATTGTGTATGTGGGAGCCAGCAGCACAAAATGACTTTGCATGGAGAATAGTTATGTTTTTATCAATTTATTGGTGAAAGTGATTCATCTAGCTGTTGAATGGTTGTCTGTCATCTGTAGTGAACCTTTCCCACTTCTTTATCTTTCAGGTTACCATATTTATTAGTCAGCAGCAATCTCTTACCATGTTCTTCTCATTCATTGCCAGCTTGTTCTTTATGTTTTATTTAAGCAGCAATTCAAAGACATGCAGTTCTTCTAGCTGACCCCACCACCGGTGAAAATAGCTGGGCCTTGGTATCTATTGGCCCTCTCAAGGCAATTGTTTCCTCAGTGACAAGACCAAGCTGCAATTTAAAAATAATGATTACTTCAGTGTGAAAACTTGCATAATAACGACAGGTTTTTATGCGTTCGTTCAGAACAGAACAGTGATTCAGAACCTGAAAGTATAGTCTTGTCCTGAGGGCACCCCGTAAATCAAAAACATTATTCCAAATGTCATTACTGGTTTGTTGTATGTAGGGCTTATTCAGGAGCTGCAGTGTTTTAAGGTTGAATCTGCACTGCAGAAATAATGCAGTTTGACACCACTTTATCTGCCATGGCTCAATGCTATGGAATTCTGAGAACTATTGTTTTGTGTGATTTTGGCCTGCTCTGTCAGAGAGCTCTGGTGCCACAACAAACTACAGTTCCTAGAATTGTTTAGCATTGAACCATGCCAGTTAAACTGGTGTCAAACTTAATTATTTCTGCAACGCAATTGCAGCCTAAATATCCTTCTCAGAAGTAGTAGCTTAAGTAAGGTGCTGTGGAAATGAACCCCCACCTGCTGTTGAGTCTTCTTCAGGCGCCACTTGATAGAACATCTGATAGTATAGTATACAAGATTATAAGACTGGACCTGTGCCTGAAATCCCTAGTCAGCTGGGCTACTTGCTGTCAGCTAAACCTACCTCACAGGATTTGTGTGTGTGTGTGAGTGCAAGCGCAAGTGTGAGTGTGAGTAAAATGATGTGGGTCAGGGTGTGGGTGTGGTGTGGGTGAGAGTGAGAGTCCATGCATGCTGCTTTCTTGAACTCCTTGGAGGAAAAACAGAATAAAAATACAGCACCCAAGCACAACAAGGAATAGGTCAGCTTCTCAGCTTGAAGGCAGCAGGGTTTCTCTAAATGTGGCAGAGACAGAACCTCTTGCGCCAGACTTTGGAATGCCTCCATTTGAGGATACTTATGCAAGACCCAAGTACATTGAGAGCAACTGTGCAGATGCTTTACAGTTCTGTGGGTGCTGCTTACCATGATGCATACATTGACCATGATATGTGTCTACTGTGTGTTCAGAGGCCATGTGAAGTTGCCCTATGTGCATACACATAGAAGCACATTCAGCTTCTCTGTGCATGGAGAAATCTACATGTCCACTTTTAAGCCTGATTTCCAAAGGGATCACCATGTTATTCTGTTGCAGACAAAAACAACAGTTTTGTTGCTATCAAATATGTAACTACATTTTATGGACCATAATCATCAAATACAGCACTAGGAATGTTATGGTGAGTTGGAAGTGCATATATATTAATGGTTGTAGAGGCTTGTGTTATTGTAGACCCAGGGTGAGATTCATGTGGTCCTCCAGGTTTTGTTGGAGACTGCCAACCCAGTAAAGTCATCCCTCCACATTTGTGGCATTGACTTTTGTGGATCTGATTATTCATGGATTTAATTAATATGTTCTCTCTAGGAATCCCTAGGTCCCCCAGAGTCTAGAGAGATTTTCTTTAGGATAAAAAATTAGTGCTTTTTATTTGTGGTTCCTTCACTTTCATGGGGGTCCTGCACCTCTAACCCCAATGAACATGGAGGGCCCATTGTATAATAAGCGGTGAGAAATACTCAAAGTTGCAATCCAACAACTTCTGGAGGGCCCCAGGACCCACCCTGTTTTTAAACAGTAAAGTCAGAGGGTAATGAAATCCCAAAAACACACACAGTGATTATTACCTTCTTAACAATGGCCACCCACAAAACAGTTGTTGTTGGTGATAACACAGGTATCATTGCACTGATGAGCTGACTAACCCATCCTTGTGATAAGGAAGAAAAACAATCCATGCTGAACCTCTTGATGTATTTGTACTCCATGTGTCATTCTTTGACATCAGCTTTTGAAAGCCTTGCTTTGTTTAAGGATTAGTTCATCTAGTCTGAGCACTGAGTATGTGGCCAGCACACACGTTCGAGATACTCTGGAACTTCCCTTGTTTCTGCTTTCAGTGAGCAAGTGTCTCTTGGGAAAGAAGCTTCTTTGTCCCCACTATCAGCACCATTTTTCTTCAATTCCTATTCACACATTCAGGCCATCTCTGAATGCTACCTTATAAGACTTATAAGTGCCTACCAGAAAAAAAAGTCCTCTCTATGATGCCCAAATTGTGGGACTCACTTCCTAGATATGTGCAGTAGGGGAAGTTACCCCAGTATCGTTAGGTGTCTAGTAAAGCATATAAAGCATTATTGCGCCCTTTATTTTTGTGACTGGTTGTGCCAGAAGTGACTAAAGTGTAAACTCCTCATTAGGCGCAATCTGCAGGCTTCTACAATATCAGGTATTCGGAGGGTCAAGATACACTGGGAAAAATGTATAAATCTAGATAGTGACTACATAGAGATAAGTTAGCAACTACAAATCAAAACAAACTTTCTGTAAATTTTTTAAAAAGGTGATCATTAAAACTTTTAGATACCCCCTCATATCCCAGTTGAACTGCTACAGTGCCTACAGACAGATGCAACTTTTGTGTTAACTGAAATATGTAAACAAACATGGAAAACACAGAGGTGGACAACGGACTGGAAATGCTCAATATACATACCAATTCACAAGAAAGGAGATACAAATGACTGCAGCAACTATAGGACAATAGCACTAATCTCACATGTAAGCAAAATAATGCTCATAATCCTGCAGCACAGACTTCAGCCATACATGGAGAGAGAAATTCCAGAGGTGCAAGCAGGATTCAGAAAAGGAAGGGGCACAAGGGACCACATTACAAACATGTGGTGGCTAATGGAGCACACCAAAGAATTAAAAAAAAATCAGCATGTGATTCATAGACTGCAGCAAAGCATTTGATTGTATAGATCATGAAAAACTATGGAATGCACTCAAAGACACTACATCTGATAGTCCTAATGAAGAATCTGAAGAAGCAGAATTAGAGTCAGAAAAAGGAAGAGTTAAGATAGGAGGAAGCAACACTAACAATCTAAGATATGCAGATGACACCATAATATTAGCAGAAGACATTCAGGAATTGGAACAGTTAATAAGGAAAGTCAAAGATGAAAGTGCAAAGGCAGGTCTGATGCAGAACATAAAGAAAACAAAAATAATGATCACAGAAGAAATATACAAATTCAATCTCGACAACAAGGAAATTGAAATAGTTAAAGAATTCCCATATCTAGGATCAAACATTGACCAGAATGGAGTCTGCAGTCAAGAAATAAGAAGACTAGGAATGGGAAGGGCAGCTATGAAAGAACTGGAAAAGATACTGAAGAGCAAAGACATACAACTGAGCACTAAAGTCAGAATCGTTCAGGCCGTTGTATTCCCCATTACCATGTCCAGATGTGAGACCTGGACAGTGAAGGAAGCAGACAGAAAGAAAATCAACTTATTTGAAATGTAGTGCTGGAGAAGAGTACTTAGGATACCACAGACAGCCAAGAAGACAAACAAATGGGTTCTTGAACAGATCAAACCAGGGCTCTCTTTGGAAGCAGAGATGATCAAGTTGAGACCATCATACTTTGGCCACATAATGAGAAGGCATGGATCACTAGAAAAAACAATAATGATAGGAAAGCTAGAGGGTGGAAGAAAGAGAAGAACACGGACCAGCTGGATAGATGCAATCAGGGGAATTATGGGCAAGGGCTTGCAGGATCTGGGCAAAGCAGTGGAGGAGAGGGATTCTTGCAGATGTCTCATCCACAAGGTCGCCATGAGTCGGAACTGACTCGAGGGCAGCTAACAACAACAACAAAGCATATTTAGGTACCAAGCCTGCCCTATTTATTTTGAGTTCTTATGAGACATGATTGCCTTTTGTAATAACCATTCTTCCTTTAAATTGATTTCTTTTTTCAAAAAGTGTATTATCTTCCTTTGTTTTTGCATTATTTTATTTTATCAGTCTAGTTAACTGCCTTGGGTTTGCAGAATGGGTTTGCAGAATGGGTTTGCAGAATGGCAGGATGTTTCTCCTCCCAATATATTCATATATTCATGAATCAGCACAGGTGTGAATCAGAACTTAGTAACTGTACGCTAGATTTCGCTGAATCCAAAGAGCTGAATGAAAGAGGCAGGCCTTCCTATGGAGACACAAGTGCCATGGGGGTAGACCAGGACTCTCCAGGGGTAGATAGGACTTCGGAGACTGAAGGTCCTTGGAAGGACCCAGTCTACCCATCAGGAGGTGGCAAGGAAGATAGCTGGGATGGTGTCAGTTTCTCAGCGAAAACTCCTGAAGGTCACTCCCTTCAGCGAATGGTGCCTTGACTCCTTCAGGAATTTTGAACAAGGTGGGTAGATGCGAGTGGCCTGGAACAATGGAGGTCACTTTGTGCATCCCAGTCCACGAGGTGTTGGTGTTTCTTCCCAATCTATTCCTGCAGGACCATGACACCAAATTTAGTGACACCACTGGCTGCTTAACATTTCTTTTTACAATAGCTGAAGGGCTTATCTTGTTCACTATGCCCTTTTGTAGATGTAGAACTCTGCTCTCTCTTTTAAAACCCCTAAAAGGGGAATAAATATAGAATGGCCCTGTTATACCTCAGCAAGAAGAATTAGTGTATGGATCACTCTGCTCCCTCTGCCTCAAATGAACAGGGTTTCTAATGGCACACAGCTCACCCACTTCACTGATTTAGTGCTAGAACAGTCATTATTTCTAATACAAAAAGATAATTATGTTCTCACAAGCTGTCACAGGGCCTGAGTTTATATTAGGCTACACTTAACCTTGGTGTATTTTAAAAAGCCACCCAGTTTCAAAATCACATATAAATGGAAAGACTCTTGGAACCATGCATGCTATAAGTTCCTGAAATGAATTCACAAAGCTGAACTGCAAGATTAATTTTTGTGCCTTCTTTCTCTGATAATTTTGCTGTGAAAGTTAGTCTAATGTACACCATGTGTCTGGTGTGCATGATGGGTTATTTATTTACTACTAGCAACTAATCCTCTAAAGTACAAACAAATGCACACTTAGCTGCATGTGGAGGATATGCCTTGTGTATATTGAAGTTTTATTACCACATGAGTTCAATCTGATAATCTCCTGCTTTCCTGGTGATGTTGTAGCAGAACTGAATTATCGTCTGTCCTGTGGGCTAGCTCAGGGGCTGCACAGTTTCCCAGAGATTAAAAAGCTAGCCTGTGGAGATGGAAAGAAGTATATGACATTGAGGAGACAAGTCAGCTGTATTTATTGAGAGAGGTCTTAAGAAAAACCTATACATGAAAAGCAAAACAAAACTTTGAAAAGTTGTTGCAGTTTAGCTCCAGCTCAGCATCCAAACAGGTTAATATGACACTCATAAAAGTAGAAACAGAAATCTACCAATAAACCAGGTCCTTTTCAATTGCTAGTGCATGACATGGCCTGCAGCATACATCACATGTTGCAAGAGTAAAGACTGGCTGAGATCTTGCATTAGAAGCTATGAGCTGGACTCCTCTGGGAATTTACATATGCATAAGCACTGTAGCTATGGTGCTATGCAGAGAATCTTGGCCTGATCCTTTCAATCTCCATGTTCTGGGAAGCAGGCCTTTCAGTCAATGGGGATCTTTCCTCTGTCACTCAGGAAACAACTGATTGCCATTTCCACTCTCTGTGAGCAATCTCCAGTGCCAGAGGCAGAATCACAGTCTCTGTCACAACTCATGCTGGAGATTGTTCTCATAAGGATGGTGGTGGAAATGGTAGCCAGCTTCTTCTCATATGGCAGGGGAACAGATTTCCATTGATTGCAGTTGGTGATTCCTGGTAAGTGGGGATTGAGGGACTTCACTGTCCCTATGTTGTTTTTAAACTAGCAGATATGTTGGGCCTATCAATACGTAACAGCCATGAGTGTGTGACTCCAAGTTATGCATCTGTAACTGTCATAGAGGATTCTATCTATGATGTGTAACTTTACAATGGTGGAGCTAAATCTCTTGACACAATATGCAACCATGTCAGTGAATCGTGATGATGCACAAGCGTGCAACCTGCAAGATGTCCTGTTACTCAACAGAGGCTCCCATTGTGCAAAGGGACACATTGTGAAAATGAGACATGTTGTGCAATAGCTGGCTCCACTTGTGCAATGATCTTCCTGGTGCAACTACATCTCTGCTCCACTTCTGAAAATACAAATGTTGTACAATGTTGCATTTCAACTAAGTTGGTTTATGATGACATAAGGTCCCAATAGGATTTTTGCCATATTTTAGACACTGTAATACATCTTGCTGCATACATGTACATGTTGCTACCATCACATTTTGTGGTTTGAAACTCAATTGTTCCTTCTGGTCTTCCCCAAGTGAACTTCCAAAGTAGAATCATAGAGCTGGAAGAGATCCCAGGGGCCATCCAGTCCAATCTCCTGCCATCAGGAATTAAAAATCAAAGTACCTCTGACATCCAGCCTCTGTTTAAAGACCTCCAAAGAAGGAGACTCCAGCACTCTCCGAAGCAGCATATTCCACTATCCAATAGCTCATTGCCTATGGAACAGCAGAAAACAAGATTTCTCCATCCTTAATATGACATATTATTAACCTTCTCTTCTGTTCTCCAGGCTAAATAGCCATATCCCTAAGCTGTTCTAACAGGGCATGATTTCCAGACCTTTCATGATTTTGGTCACCTTCCTCTGGACATATTCTAGCTTGTCCACATCCTTCTTGAACTATGGTGCTCAGAACTGGACATAGTATTCCTGGTGCGGTACACAAACCAAGCCATTTATTTTAGCACTTGAGGAACAAAATTCTACAAACAGCTCCCCCACCCTCTGATACTAAAAACACCACAATACTACAGAGATGCCTGAGGCAACTGTCTCAGTCTGTCTAATGGCAGAACCAACCCTGTTTCACTAGGATAAATGGAGAACCGAGAAGGCAAAAATGGCAAACTTCCTTCATTTCAGCTGAGGTGGGTAAAAACAAATAGCTAGAAGAAAGCGGAAAAGAAAGATGGCAAAGAACAGAGAAGACAAAAATGGATCAAAAATGTATATGAACAATGTTCTTGTAGGAGCAAGAATTCCTTATGGCTGCATTCTTTAACTCAAATCACTCCCACTCTTTGTACTATCTGAGCAGGGTTCTTTGAAAAAGCATACCAGAGTCATGTTTTCTTGAAAACTGTTATTTGATTTGAAATTTCACAGTGTGTTTTAATACTTCCCCAGTTGGTACAATGGGCAGTTGTTGTTTTTTATTTTAAAAATGAGGCACACAAGAAAGGAACAGTCCCTTAAAATGATGTTGCAAAACAAAATAAATCAATAGTTTCTTGTGGAGCTTTTAGGCTATGTGGCCATGTTCCAGAAGAGTTCCTTTCTGACGTTTTGCCAGCATCTGTGGCTGGCATCATCAGAGAAATGCAGAGAGATGCTGGTGAAACATCAGAAAGGAACTCTCTAGAATATGGCCACATAGCCCGAAAGCTCCACAAAAACCTATGCATGCTGGCCATGAAAGCCTTCGACTCCAAAATAAATCAAGATCTTTCACCAGGGATGGACAACTTGAATGGCTTCCAGATTTTTGGGATTGCAATTCCTAGCAACCCCAGTTTATACAGCTAATGATCAGGAATGCTGGGAACTTCAGTTCAATAACCAGGGTCAAGATGCACACACACACCCATGGACTCATACTCCCTTCCACATCATTTGGCTCCCATTATTCATACTCAACAAACACAGTGGAGAATATAGCCCTTTAAATGCACACTGGTTGGTAGCCTTTTAGCTTTGTTGACCTCACAGCCAATACAGTTTCCGAGTTAAGCACAAAGGTAGCCCCATTTAGAGTGCATTACAGAAATCCAGGCATGAGGTTACCAGAGCGTGTACCACAGTTTCCAGGTCCCTCATGTCCAGGAAAGGGTGCAGCTGGCATATCAGCCGAAGCTGATAGCATGCACTCTTGACCGTCGCATTCACTTGACAAGTCATGTGAAGCGACGAATCTAGGAGTACCCCCAGGCTGCGAACACAGTCCTTAGAGGAGAGTGTGACTCCATCCAGGACTGGAGACTGTATTCCCAAGCCTGGTTTCGGGCCTGTGACTGTTAGTACCTCCGTTTTGTCTGGATTCAGTTTCAATTTGTTTTCCCTCATCCATTCCATTACCGCCGCAATACAGTCATTAAGAGAAGAGATGGCATCTGAAGTCTGTGCTGATGATCTGGTCATGGAGAGATATACCTGATATATCTGAGAGATATATCTGAGTGTCATCAGCGTACTGAAGACACTGAGCTCTATGCCTCCGAATGACCTCACCCAGTGGCTTCATATAAATGTTAAATAGCATCGGGGACAGGATGGAGCCCTGAGGGATGCCACAATTAAGCTCGATTTTGGAAGAGCAACTGTCCCCGAGCCTCACCCTTTGGGATCTGCTGGAGAGGAAGGACCAGAACCATCGAAGAACGGTGCCTCCGATCCCTACCTCCCTCAGCCGATCCAAAAGGATGGAGTGGTCTATAGCATCAAAGGCCGCGGAGAGATCCAAGAGCACCAGCAGAGTCACACTGCCCCTGTCAATGCTCAAATGGAGTTCATCAGCCAGTGCGACCATGGCAGTCTCAACTCCATGACCTGCCCTGAAGCCGGTTTGAAATGGATTGAGATAATCGGTTTCATCCAAGACGGCTTGGAGTTGGAAGGCAACTGCTCTCTCGATCATCTTGCTCAAAAATGGGAGCAAGGATACTGGTCTGTAGTTGTTCCTGTCCAGGGGATCAAGGGAAGGTTTCTTCAGGAGAGGCTGAACAGCTGCTTCCTTCAGGCATGATGGAACAGTGCCTTCCCTGAGGGACGCATTGATCACATCCCAAAGGAATGTCCTCAATGCGCCCCCACCCTGGACGACCAGCCAAGATGGACATAGATCGAGAGAGCATGTCGTCTTCTGAGTACTGCCAAGGAGCTTGTCCACGTCATCGGTACTCACCGATTGAAACTCATCCAGTAAACTGACAGCAACGGAGTTGCTGGACACCTCACCAATGGATTCTGACAAAACATTGGCGTCCAAGTCGTTTCTTATCCGAGAGATTTTATCTGCAAAGTAGATGTTAAACGCGTCACAGCAGGCTGTCGTCGGGTCAAGTAGGGGATTTGGCGCAGGGGGTACCTGCATCAGTTCCCCCACTACCCTAAACAGCTCTGCTGAATGGGACTCTGTAGATGCGATACGTGCAGAGGAGAAGGATCTCCGTGCTGCACGTAAAGCCTCCCGATAGGCGTGAAGGTGCTGCCTATGGCGAGTTCTGTTGGATATGAGCCGAGTTTTCCGCCACTTGCACTCTAGTCGTCATTCAAGCCACTTCGTCTCCCTGAGTTCATCTGTGAACCAGAGTTTGCGGTTGGGAGCGGGCTGGAGAGGACGCTCGGGGGCAATCGCGTCGATAGCCTTGGGAAGATCGGTGTTCCAAGTGTTCACCAAGATTTCGACCGGATCACTGGCGTTACCAACCATTAGACCCTCTAAGGCCTTCTGGAAACCAATTGGATCCATTAGCCTTCAAGGGCGGACCATTTTAATGGGTCCGCCACCCCCGGGGGGACGGAAAGCAGCTTGTAGTTCAATCTTGATCAGGAAATGATCTGTCCATGACAGTGCAGAGGTTTTGGTTACCTCCGCCCACGGATACTCCTGTTCCGTACTAAAAATCCCATCAAGTGTGTGACCTGCACAATGGGTAGGCCCAGCGACCAGTTGGGATAGGTTCATGGCTGTCATGGATTCCATGAACTCCTGAGCTGCTCCAGATAAATCAGAAGGGCTGGTCTCCAGAGAAATATTGAATGTTATATGGAGATATATATGGGTGCTTCTGACCTGTAGCACCCTCTACCTTTCTCTGCTAACATGTAGCTGGGGAGGGGATGCAATCATGGTGTGATATAATTGCATTAAAGTTTCCCAAGTGACAATGAACAAGGTGAAGTGGAGACAAGCAGGAAAGATGTGATGACAGCACATGATGTATCTTTCCACCTCCATGTTACCAGGGAGACAAGGAAAAGGTGAACCAGTGGCACCCACACTTCTTCCCATTATCTGTACTTTGAGACACAGACTGTCGCAGCAGATCCAAAACAGCAGCTAGCCCACTAAGCAGGCTGATGCATTGGTTTATTGCCAACCAGGCTTTGTATGTTGTATGTTTTCAAGGCATACCGACAGTGTTCAGCAACAAACTCATCAACCTTGATTGTACTCATCCCCACCATTGTTACTAGTCTCAGCAAACAGGTAACTTAGAGAGAGATTGCCCCTCCAGCAAAAAAATGAGGATCAGTTTCACTTGGGCTGTAGGGCAGAGGAGACTGACTTTTACTCAGGGCAGCACCTGCTGTGATTGCGTCTCAAGTTAGGGGGTCTAGATATTGTTGTTGTTTGTTGTTTTCTCTGACATATAGCCACCCTAATCTATGTTTTCTTAGCCATATTTATTCAGATAAAAGATCTGTCATTGCCTTCCTCAAGGGCTAGAAGAATGTGACTTGCCTAAGGTCACCCAGTGGCTTTCTATGGCTGTGCAGGGGTTGAAACCCTGGTCTCCCAGCATGCTAGCCTGAAACCATACCGTCCTCCTAAATGCTGATTTGGTGTTGTCTAGTTGTTGGACTTCAATTTGCAGAAGGAATTTTGGGAACTGAAATCCAGCAACGTCTGGAGTTCTTCTTTTGTTTTTCACAGGAGAAAGATATAAGAAATGGCAGGGGATGGTGTTGTCCATTTCTCTTCCTGTGTCAGCTCTTGATTCGAGATCTGGGCAGTGATGAGTGTGCTGTAATGACATTGTGCCATAATAGCATAATTAGGCATATTTTTTTAAAAAATGAAGCAAACCAATCATGAAACAGAAGGTGAGGCAAATGGAGTGGTGATAGAGGCATTAGTACAAATGAAAAAACTGCAAATCATGCTATTACAGTGCAAATGTAGCAAGTGTGTGATACACAGTGTCAACAATAATTTATCATTGGAAGTACAGCTGAAGTGATTTTCAAACAGCATAACCTGGCATGATGTGATCAGGGTGATCAGATGTCTCCAGCATCTGCCAGTGAAGACCCGGCTGAGTGTTTGTTTGCCCTCCTTCTACCTGGGCTCCTCCCATGCCTGGGCTCCTGGACTTAAAGAGGAGGAATAGACCTCTCTCCCTCCTTTCCAACATGTGCCAGTGAAGACCCGGCTGAGAGAGTGTTTGTTTGCCCTCCTTCTACCTGGGTTCCTCCCATGCCTGGGCTCCTGGACATAAGGAGGAGGAATGGCCCTCTTTCCCTCCTTTCCAACATCTGCCAGTGAAGACCAGCTGAGAGAGTGTTTGCCCTCCTTCTACCTGGGCTACACCCATGCCTTGGCTCCTGGACTTAAGGAGGAGGAATGGCCCTCTTTCCCTCCTTTCCAACATCTGCCAGTGAGGACTGGCTGAGAGAGTGTTTGTTTGCCCTCCTTCTACCTGGGCTCCTCCCATGCCTTGGCTCCTGGACCTAAGGAGGAGGAATGGCCCTCTTTTCCTCCTTTCCAACATCTGCCAGTGAAGACTAGCTGAGAGAGTGTTTGTTTGCCCTCCTTCTACCTGGGCTCCTCCCACGCCTTGGCTCCTGGACTTAAGGAGGAGGAATGGCCTTCTTTCCCTCCTTTCCAACATCTGCCAGTGAACATCAGCTGAGAGTGTTAGTTTGCCCTCCTTCTACCTGGGCTGCTCCCATGCCTTGGCTCCTAGACTTAAGGAGGAGTCTTGTCTCTCCCCCCCCCCCTTTTTAGATTGTGTATAGTTCATATTGTTTCTAGGATTGGGATGGCAGGTTGAGAATGGGGATTGTTTTCTTTTTACTTGTTTTGGTATGTTAATTGTTATGTATTTTGCTTTGTTAATTTTATTAATTTTTGATTATTTTTTTATAATTACTATGTGTTTTGTTGTTGCTATAACTGCTATGTATTTTTGCTTTGTTAATTGTTAAGTATTTTGCTTTGCTAATTTTACTGTTACTTAAATTACTATGTATTTTTGTTGCTATAATTGTTATGTATTTTGCTAGTTATTGTTATTGTTAATTGCTATCTGATTTTATTATTATTGCTTAATACATTGCCATTTGGTTTTTTATTCATGTATATTGTTATTGTGTGTATAATCCCCTCTGTTGTAACCCGCCCTGATTGCTTGCTCAGAGGGGTGGGCTAGAAATAAAAATGATGATGATGATGACCACAAAGGAGGCAAGGCACTGCAAAATTTGGACATTCCAGAAAAATGTATGACATTACAAAATAAAAGCTAAAAAACTAATCTAAATATAGATTCATTTTGTATAGTTTATTTACAGCTATATTACATGTATTATATTTTATTATATACTCAATTGTATTTTTCTGATGAACTAAAATCTGTTAAAATGCCTTGGTGGCATTATCTGATGTTAAACCTTCTCCCCCACAATTGTCCTTCTCCCTCTCCAAATCTCTCCCAGCCATCTAACACCCCTTGCCTTCCTTCTGAACTTGATGTTAAAACCTTCTACCTCCACACCAGGGATATGGTGTTAGGTAGCTGAAAGAAGTATGGATGAAAGTGGAGGGCTGACTGTAGATGCATTACCTGGCAGCCTGTCTCCACTGCATATGGGAGGAGCTTTGAAAAATAGCTTTAGAGGGATTATCCTTCAGCCTCAAGCAGCTCATTGCCTAATACAGTGATGGCAAGCCTTTTAGGGACCGAGTGCTCAAACTAAAAGGCATTCTGGCACTGGGTGTTATCCAGTGCCCGGGGTGAGAGACAGGACTTCCAGGGTGGGACTTTTGCCCTCTACGGTCAGGACTTCCAGAGGGCGGGACTTCTTCCCCCTGCCCTCCCAAGCTTTCAGCTGCATCTCCAGAGACAGATGAAGGCCTGGTGGCAAGGGGAGAAGAAGAGGAACAGGCACATGCCTGTTCCTCCTCTTCCCACACCCCTGGGCCTTCAGCTGTCCCTCCAGATCACCCCTGTTCCTCCTCTTCCCTGCCCTCTGCATGCCCTGAAAAATGGCTTTGTGTGCTAACTCTGGCATGTGTGCCATAGGTTCGCTACCATGGGACTAACACTTTTGCTGTCCTTTTCCCCTCCAAGAAACAAATGTGTACTGAAGCTGTGGGGGGAAGTATTATCTGCTGCTGCTCCTAGGGAAAATAAGAATTTTAGAAGGACCCATCCTATCCCTTATTTGCAGCCAAGTAAGGAAAACAACAAACATGGTGTTGTTCAATTGACTTTTTAGTCATGCTCAAAATGGAGGACAGTTTGGAATTCCTCCAGGACAGAATGTTGAAATGTATTACATGTCCTGGAAAAGGAAGATGTCTGGTCACTCTGGGTGTGCTTGAGTTCAACAGAACTTGCTCCCTCCCAGTATAATTGTCTAAAGCATTATAGTCTCTCTAAATCTTTCCCTTCTCTTTTCTTCCATCATCATCCTGTTTGTCAGTTTTCAGTACATTTCTACCTTAAAAAAACTTGCAGTTTTCAAGATGTATTTCTCCCAGAAATATATCGCTGATACAGCCATCACCACTGGGCACTCACAAAATCCAAGAATGGTCAAATGAGAGATGGGAGATCTTCTCATTTCTCTGAAGCTCTATAGCAGCAGTAGGAAATGTAGGTGGTCATGAGTAGGCATACATTTTTGAACACAGCAGTGAGAGGAATTCATCTTAGATGCTAACTAGGTCTCAGAATCAAAGTGATCAAAGGCAGGAAGTTTGGAGGGGAAAGGGAGGGTTCTGCTGGTGCCCAGTTGGCATAACAGTGTTTTGTTCCCACTCCACAATGGTGTGAACTGGGACTAGAGCGCCAACCCCACACTTTTTAGTTTCCTGCCTTTTTTCCTGGTTTTCGCTTGGCATCTTGAATACTTCTCTGGCTCCCTTTGCAAAAGTCAATTTTGATTCTGAATTATGCTGAAAAGACTGCTCTTGTACAAGAAGCATGAGCCCAGACTTTTTGGCGAGTTCCCACAGCTTAGCTATTGGGGCTGCAGAAAAGGCACCGTTGCTATTGAGATGCAAAGAGTGCATGCAATATTCTCACACTCCCGTGTCAGAATTCCTTGCTCTAATTGCCTAGAGGCAGAGAACTGGTTCCCATAAGCTGCTGCATATTAATTACTCTTTTGTCTGGAAGAGCCATATTTTTAAATGGATAGAGAAAAACAATCCTGAAATGTGTACATATCTCTCACATGGGCACTGAACACACCCTTCCTAGCCAGAGTCTTACTAGATTCAGAGTAGATGTACAGAAAAACAGCTGTAGCATGGAAGCTGCTTTAAATTGTTCCCCGTAGCTTCTGTCTCCATGCAGACAAACTACGCATGCATCAGCTCACTTCAAGGACACAGGGATTTCTTACAAGGCAAAGCTCCACAAATGCCAAAAACAGTTTGAGGTAGTCTACATAAATTATCTGACCCACATTTGCAGTTTATGCACATCTTGTTATATGGAAATGTACCACATGGGCTAAGTATCCAGTGACCAATATAAAATGGGCTCCATATACTTTCTGTGTACAAGCCCAGAGTTGTAATACAATATGGAGAGCAATAACAAGTCAATACTGTGTTGAAAATGTCTTCCATGTTTCTTATTCAGTTTAACAGAAAAGAAATTGCTTTTGTTTTAATAATAAAAATAAAAAAGAAAAAAAGAAAAGAAATTGCTTCTGAGAAAAAGTTCTAAAAAGACAAATGTTTAGTAATTCTTATGGATAGGTTTTCTGTGCTTATCTTAGTAGTGAGGTGGTTGATGAATGTGCATGTGCATATACAGTACACACATGTTTGTGTCTTGCCTTTTATTGTAGAAACATATTTTTAAGATCCTTCAAACTTCATGTACTCAGGACCCTACACAATTATAGTATTATGATCCCACTTTAACCAAATTGGCTGAAGCCTATAGAACATAAGATCTTCCTCAGTAATTGTTCCAAGTCCCTGATGTTTTCCACTACTATTTACGGTGTCACCCGCACATCTAAGATTGTTGATGTTCCTTCCTCCTGTCTTCACTTCTTCTTTTAAGTCTAAGCATGCTCTTCGTATGTTTTCTGTGTACAACTGGAACAAATAGGGTGATAGAATGAAGCCTTGCCTGACCCCTTTGCCAATTGAAACCGTTCTGTTTCTCTCTATTCTGCTCTTACAGTGGCCTCTTGTCCTGAGTATAGATTTCTCACCAGAGCTATAAAATGTAGTGGCACTCCCATGTTTTTTGAGAGTATTCCATAGTTTTTCATGATTTATGCAGTCAAAAGATTTTCTACAGTCTATAAAGCAAATGCTGATTTTCTTTTGGAATTTCTTAGTGTGCTCCATTAACCATTGTATGTTTGCAATGTGGTCCTGCTTCTCCTTAAACTGCATAGTCCAGAATTCCATAGGAGGAACCCATGACAGTTAAAGTAGAATTGTGCTATGCTCGTAAAGTGTGAAAGGGTCCTCAGTCAACTTTATAACAATGATAGATAAGGCATAAAAACAAGACAAAAGCAGTCTTAGCAAAAACAACTGCACTGTACTTCAGCTAAACTCAAGAGGATACATTATGGGGTAACTCCTGCCTCATCCATCTTTTTCAGATGGAGGAATGGGCAGCCAGGGAGGCTAAGGAATGAAGGAAAAATGTAATAGAAACAGTGGGAAATATCACTTTTGGACCATTTCGAATGATAAGGTAAGTATAACAAGAGAACCAAAAGAAAATTTTAAAACACTTTGAAATGAGGTGTGAAAATAGAAGCTTCTCTCATGAGGGAAGAAAAATGTTCAGGAAATTGATGGACTGATTTTGGCACAGCAAAACTTCACCACTTCCATGCAGGTGAACAAAACCTCTCTCCTTCTCACATTTGTGACTACTGGGCAGAAGAATTATTATAAACTTTTGCGTTGGAGTCAAAATTTACCCATGTCACTTGGTGAAACAAGCTGCAATGACTGTATAATATGGATATGCCCCAGATATTATACCATCCTATTAACAGGGATAGTGAATCTTAGGCCCTTCAGGTGGCTTGGACATCAGCTCCTAAAAATCCCAGCCAGCACGGGAAGGGTCTAAAACATATGGAAGGCCAAAGGCTTTCGCCTTCTGAGCTCTAGCTCAGAATTTGCCAGAGTGAAGCAGTTTCAAATAGCACTCCAGTGTCAATAAATTTTATACTCGAGGCCAGTATGAGGCAATAAAAACAGAAAGGGTAATGCTGCTGAGTCATCCAGTCAGACATGGAACTGAAACAGAGGCAGCTCTGTGTGGTACCTCCTTACCCTCTTCATCTTGATTGAGAAGCTGTGGGAATCCATTTTCATGAGCTTTGTGTGTTATTCAAGTGCATTGCCACCCCCATTCTGTCTGTTCTCTTTTTTCTGATCACTAGGACTTTTCAAACATTGATTAATTCAGACAGCTTGCAATGTCAGCCTTCTCCAACCTGATGCTTTCCAGATGTTCTGACTACAATGCCTAGCACTGACAGGGAAGACTCCAGGTTGAGAAAGGCCGCACTATGACCTTTGTCTAGAAACAGGTCTCCTTGAGTTCCAAGAATGAAAATATAATGGCCCACAGTGAGTTCATTTTGCTCAACTAGTCAGAAGAAATGGTAAGAAAAACCTTACTTCCCATCGCCTCTGTGTCTCATTGATAGCATTTGACTTTTATGCCCTAGGAAAGCATTTCTGGTTTATCTTCCCCAATACGTTATCATACTGTAAAGGGGGAATGTAAACTGGAATGAAAGGGGGAAAAAATTAAATGTGATTTGAAAATTATATACACTTACTAACAGGTGCTGGTTACAGGGAGCACCCAACTCCCTTGTCGCACCACCTCCACTGGCTGTTGGTTCATTTACAGGTACAATTCAAAGTGCTGGTTATGATCTTTAAAGCCCTCTACAGCTCAGGTCCAGGTTATCTGAAGGACTAGAGCATGCTCTGATATGTGCTGGGGAGGACTTTCTCTCTGTCCCACCTCCTTCACAAGTACATTTGGTGGGAACACAAAGAGGGCTTGCTCAGTGGTTTCTTTCAGGCTCTGGAACTCCCTTCCCAGAGAAGGTAGACTGTCACCCTCCCTACATACTTACTTTTTACACCCAAGCAAAGAGTTTTCTATCCTGACAGGCATTTGATGTGTGATTATATAAGGCTCATCTTACACAATGCACTGGATATTGCTAATTGTTGTGTATGTGTTTTAATGATATGTGTTTTAACCTGGTTCTATATTTTTTAATTGTTTAATTGTGTTTTAACTTTTGACTCTTAATCTAAAATATTTAATATTTTAATATTTTAGTGCTTTTTTTAAATAGGCAGGTTTATGAAAAACAGAAGTAATGTGAGAACTTAATTTAGAAGAAATAGAATAAAGAATTTAGGAATGTATTCCTGGAATGCAATGCAGCCACTACTTTACTCTCATTCCAAACACTCCAAGGCTCTTTTGTCTTAGAAATGAAAGTAAAGCAAAAGGCATCAAGATTCAAAATGCAGCTAGCATATTGGCTCCTTTACCCTTTGACACCAAACTTCATAGTCAAGGATCTACTGTATTCAGTTTACATCTGCTTAACACTGACCTGTTAATTTCTTCTATTAAAAATACATATATTCTTACTCACATTTTGTAAATAATGTTTAATTTAAATATTTTCAGGATTAGCAAAATGGTAACCCCTTCCTCTCTACCCACACAACAGCCTTGACATGCTAATAAAACAAGACAAGACAAAATTATATCCCTGCAATTAACAACAAGGACAAGGACAACCAACTAACCAACCCCAATCCTCCATCCTCTTTGCTGGCGTTTTTACAGATGGAGAGCTGGCTCCTCTCCAGCCTCTGACACAATGTCTGGAGTCCCCAGAGCAGCTGGAATTCATTTTCTTTCTTCAAATCTATGTACTTTTTCATATAAAATTGCAGTTTGGCATTACTGACTATATCTGGGAGTGTCCAGTGCAAGAAACCCCCCCCCCCCATTCCCACTGTATTTCTTTCTCAATTGCTGGCTGAGCAAGAAAGTACTTACCCCCCCCCCCCCCCACTGTACAAAATCTAGTCAGTTCTCACTGTTTATAAATGCGCCATGCTTAGAAATTTAGAAATCTTGGCCTGTAAGCTCAGACCCCCTCCCTCCCTATTACAAAATAAAGATTGTTGAGATGGTCGACATTAATAAAACTCCAGTCTTAGGTTTTGCCCCCTGCTTTTCGAGGGTGCTTTTTCTCCCTTCTATAAACCATCCTTCACCATTTGCCAAGCAGTCATTTGGCTGAGCTTCAAGAAATGCCTGAGGCTCTGCTTCTTGTCAAGGCTTTTCCCTCCCCCCAGTGCAAGAATCACTGTTCTTGAAATGTTAACACTGATGGTGTTTCAAGGGTTGGTTTTCTTCTTTTAGTTCAAATTAGGTTCAAGGTGGAATGAATACAGCGAAACAAGGAAGAGGCAGGTCACAAAATCACACACTGCAGTTTGTGGGAAGTGGTTGTTCTGTCTCCTCGCCATTTTGTCTTTTTCTTTTTCTTCTGACTTTTCTCTGGGACTTGTTGCCTGTCAAGGAAAATAAAAGAAGCCATCAGTGTGTGTGTGTGTGTGTGTGTGTGTACCTCCAGGTTGCCTTTTGACTTATGGAAACCCCCTGAATTTCATAGAGTTTTCGTAGGCAAGGAATACTCATAGGTGGTTTTGTCAGTTCCTTCTCTTGAAATATAGCCTACTGCATCTGGTATACATTGGTGGTCTCCCATCCAAGTACTAACCAGACCTTTAGCTTCCAAGATAATATGTGATCTGGTGCATTTAGAGTATTTAGGCATGTTGCCCCCCCCCCCCAATTTCTACTTGAAAAGGGAGATTTATATAAGTTATGTGTGCTTGGAACTTTATGTGTACAACTGCAACAGTTGTATGGGAGAAATCTGAAGTAGGGAAATAGTGAACAAAGAAAGTACGAGGGACCCTTCCACCTCCAACTCTCTTGACAAAGTTTTTGTCTATTTAAAAAGTGATTGTCAGTGTTGGACATTACACACATTTATACAAAATCTGGAAACATGACTTTTTTGGACTGCAACCCTCCAAATCTTCCAGCCACTGGCTCTACTGCCTGAGGGATTCTTAAGAGCTGCAGTCCAAAAATTTACTTTATAAAGCTCTGGATTTATGTCTATATTTCTAGTGAAGCCTTGAGCCTTTTGTCCCTGGCATTAAGAGATGAAACCATTTTTTTTCCGTTTAACAGCTGGTGCAGAGTTGTGCCTTGCAGGGAAAACAGATTAATCCTTATGTTAAGTGCTCTACTAGTTAGATTTCAGCTCAATGGGAGTACATGCTGTGGTTAAATTAGTTCAGTATGAAAAGTGTATCCAGCTTGCTCCCCTGCACTTGCTTTGTGGAGGAAAAAAGTCCATCTTCTTAGTTGCTGGTATCTCAAAATCACTCATCCTAGCTGCTTTTCCCTGTATGGATGAATAGCCTTGGGTACCACTGTTTTTTGTCTCTGAAGAAGAAGAAACTGGCGTGGGACTTAAGAGCTATATTCTGGATGGAAAGACAATGAATTAATTAACACCCTGTTGTTCCTCCGCTTAATTTCACATTTTTTTTAAATAGTGGAAAAGGGCATGTGACTGTACCTGAGTGTTTCCAAAGTGTGAAAACTGCTGCAAGCAAGGGTTTCAGTAGGTCAAAGGAAACACAGGCATACACCAAAGAGATGATTGGCTCTCTCATACTGCTGTCATCTCTAATAAACATTGCTTTATGTGCTCCAACAACTTTTGTGTTTAGGTCAATATTTGAACACAGGCAATCAAGAAAACCCCATTTTATTAAGCCAGAGTTCTAATTTTGCTGGACTGCAGCTTCCATTGACCCTAGCCTAGCCAACATAGTCTGGAATGATGGATTTAAAATCCAACATCTACTGGAGAGACACACATTGCCTAGCTTTGTTGTAAGTTATGAGAGGTGCAATACTATCTGTCTCTACCCAAAAGTATGCCCCATCAAGTGCTGTTGTGTGTAATGTGCTACAGCAAGCCAGCATCTCAAATTGTTGATTCTTCTTCTTAAACAAAAAGGAATGTGCACATTCAAAGTGTATGACTCTGTGCCTATCTATTTTGTTCTTTGTCACTTAAGCTTTTGTCACTTATGTTGGTCTTCCCTTTGTCATTTCTCCCTGAGAGACCTGGCCCAAATAAAGGAATACCGGAAGTAAAAAAAGAGAAGAGGAGGTACCAAGTGCTTAGTCAATGGGACACATTAAAATTTTTACTGTATACAATTTTGGTTTTGGGGAGAAAACTGAAGTGTGGCATGGCATGGCATGGCATGGCTACACGTCTGGTTCTAAAATGTTATTTAGGTGTCAGTCTCAGAAAAGCATCATATATCCAGCTTCCCCAACGACACCCCATCCCACCAAATTGTCTTTCACTGTTGTGCCAGGGGAAAAAATAGCCGGAAGAATCTGTAATGACCGAAAAGGTTGTATGCCATAAATCATAGAATCATAGAATCATAGAGTTGGAAGAGACCACAAGGGCCATCCAGTACAACCCCCTGCCATGCAGGAACTCCAAGTCAAAGCATCCCTGACAGATGGCCATCCAGCCTCTGCTTAAAGACCCCTAAGGAAGGAGACTCCACTACACTCTGAGGGAGTGTGTTCCACTGTCGAACAGCCCTTACTGTCAGGAAGTTCCTCCTAATGTTGAGGTGGAATCTCTTTTCCTGCAGTTTGCATCCATTGTTCCGCGTTCTAGTCTCTGCAGCAGCAGAAAACAAGCTTGCTCCCTCCTCAATATGACATCCCTTCAAATATTTAAACAGGGCTATCATATCACCTCTTAACCTTCTCTTCTCCAGGCTAAACATCCCCAGCTCCCTAAGGCGTTCTTCATAGGGCAAGGTTTCCAGACCCTTCACCATCTTAGTTGCCCTCCTTTGGACATGCTCCAGTTTCTCCACATCTTTTTTGAATTGTGGTGCCCAGAACTGGACACAGTATTCCAGGTGGGGCCTGTCCAAAGCAGAATAGAGTGGCACTATAACTTCCCTTGATCTAGAAACTATACTTCTATTGATGCAGCCTAAAACTGCATTGGCTTTTTTAGCTGCCACATCACACTGTTGACTCATGTTCAGCTTATGGTCTACTTGGACTCCTAGATCCCTTTCACATGTGGTCTCATTCAGCCAGGTGTCCCCCATCCTATATCTGTGCATTTCATTTTTCCGCCCTAAGTGCAGAACCTTACATTTCTCCGCATTGAATTTCATTTTGTTAGCACTGGCCCAGCTTTCTAGTCTATTCAGGTCATTTTGAATTTTGATCCTGTCCTCTGGGGTATTAGCTACTCCTCCCAGTTTAGTGTCATCTGCAAATTTGATAAGTATGCCCCCAATTCTGTCATCCAAATCGTTAATAAAGATGTTGAATAGCACTGGGCCCAGGACAGAGCCCTGTGGGACCCCACTGGTCACTTCTTTCCAGAATGAAAAGGAGCCATTGTTGAGCACCCTTTGAGTTCGGCCAGTCAACCAATTACAAATCCATGTAACAGTTAACTTGTCTATCCCACATTTTGCAAGCTTGTTTGCAAGAATGTCATGGGGAACCTTGTCAAAGGCCTTACTGAAATCGAGGTATACTATATCCACAGCATTCCCTTCATCTACCAAGCTGGTAATTTTATCAAAAAAAGAGATCAGGTTCGTTTGGCATGACTTGTTTCTCTGAAACCCATGTTGGCTTTTTGTGATTATGGCATTGGCCTCTAAGTGTTCACAGACTCTCTGCTTAATGATCTGCTCTAGAACCTTTCCTGGAATTGATGTCAGACTAACTGGACGATAATTGTTGGGATCCTCTTTTTTTCCCTTTTTGAAGATGGGGACAACGTTTGCCCTCCTCCAGTCTGCTGGGACTTCTCCTGTTCTCCAGGAGTTCTCAAAGATTATTGCCAATGGCTCTGATATTACATTTGCCAGTTCTTTTAATACTCTAGGATGTAGTTCATCTGGTCCTGGAGATTTATATTCATTTAGGTTAACCTGGTATTCCTGTACTACCTCTTTACTTATTCTGTGCTGAATTTCCTCTATTCTGTCTCCATTATCCTTAGGTTGAGCACCCTTTGCCTTTTCTGAGAAGACTGAAGCAAAGAAGGTGTTGAGTAATTCTGCCTTTTCTCTGTCCCCTGTTAGCATTTTGCCATCTTCTGCACGCAGTGGCCCCACTGTTTCCCTCTTCTTCCTTTTGCTGCGGACATATCCAAAAAAGCCCTTTTTATTGTTCTTAACCTCTCTAGCAAGCCTGAGTTCATTCTGCGCTTTAGCTTTTCTGACTTTACCCCTACATGTGCTGGCTATTTGTTTGAATTCCTCTTTCGTGATTTCTCCATTTTTCCATTTCTTATACATATTCCGTTTAAAACTTAGCTCATTTGAAAGTTCCTTAGTCATCCATCCTGGCTTCTTGAGACATCTACCATTTTTCTTCCTCATTGGAACTGTTTGAAATTGTGCCTTCAATATCTCCCTTTTGAGAAACTCCCATCCGTCTTGAACTCCCTTTTCTTTTAGTATTCCTGACCATGGGATCACTCCCAGTATTTCTCTAAGTTTATTGAAATTAGCTCTCCTAAAGTCTAGAGTGCGTGTCTGACTATGCCTAGCTTCTCCCTTCCACTGCATAACAAACTCCAGGAGAACATGGTCACTTCCACCTAAGGATCCAACCACTTGCACCCCATCAACTAGGTCTTCCCTGTTGGTTAAGATCAGATCTAAAATGGCTGATCCCCTTGTTGCCTCTTCCACCTTTTGGACAATGAAATTGTCTTCCAGGCAAGTGAGAAATTTGCTAGACTTTGAGGATTTGGCTGAGTTTGACTTCCAGCAAATATCAGGATAGTTGAAGTCACCCATCACTACTACATCTCTCTTTTCTGAGTATGTGATTATCTGTTCTAGAAAGGCATCATCCAATTCCTCTGCCTGAGTCGGGGGTCTGTAGTAGACTCCCACAGTAACATCCCTGTTATTTCCCTCTCCTTTAATTTTTATCCAGATGCTCTCCACCTGGCTTCCAGTATTGACTTCCTGCATCTCTTCACTGGTGTAAATATCCCTGACATATAATGCTATTCCTCCTCCTTTCCTGCTTGGCCTGTTTCTCTTAAAAAGGTTATACCCCTCTATTTCTACATTCCAATCATGAGACTCATCCCACCAGGTTTCAGTGATGCCTATTATATCATATTTCCCTTGTTGTGCTAGGAGTTCAAGTTCATCCTGCTTATTTCCCATACTCTGTGCATTAGTGGAGAGGCATTTAAGACCATGTGTCCTCTTTACTTGCTGCTTTTGCACATTTTTTTGCCTCCTACTGTTGGGTCCTTGCACTGTTTGCCTTGTTCCCTCTATGCCACTTGGACTATTCTCTCCATCCCTTTTGCCTTCCAGTATAATGTCTCCCTCCCCCACATAACTCAGTTTAAAGCCCTCCTGATCAGATTCTTCAGACTGTTGGCAAAAACGTTTTTGCCAACTGGCGTGAGATGCAGTCCATCCCTTGCCAGAAGTCCCTCCTCATGGAACTGCAGCCCATGATCAAAGAATCCAAACTGTTCTTGGCGGCACCATCTACGGAGCCAGTTATTCACCTCTGCTATTTTCCTCTCCCTTCCTGGACCATGCCCTTCTACCGGGAGTAGAGATGAGATGACAACCTGTGCATCCATCTCTTTCAGCTTCCTTCCCAGAGCCTCATAATCCCTTTTGATATTTTGAAGGCTGTGCCTAGCAGTATCATTGGTTCCCACATGAACCAAAAGAAGGGGATAACGGTCAGTAGGCTTGACAAGTCTTGTCAGCCTCTCCGTCACATGATGGATCTTTGCCCCAGGGAGACAACACACCTCCCGAGACATCCTGTCAGGCCCACAAACCACTGCTTCTGTACCCCTCAGCAAGGAGTCCCCCACCACGACCACGCGCCTCCTCCGAGGCTTAGCAGTGGCTGTTCCTTTTCGTGATACCCTCAGGCTCTCCTGCTCTGTCCCTGATGTCTGTCCCTGCTGCTTTTCCTCATCATCTCTGACAACAGAGAGAGATTCAAAGCGATTCTGTAGCTGCAAGCCGTTCACAGAACGTTCCCTGGTTTCCTTACTTCTGTGTGTGACCTTCCTCCAAGCATCTACCTCTGTTATATGTGGAGTGACCTCCTCCACCCCAACAACTTCCTCTCTCTGTTTCCCACCCAAGACATTCTGGTCTGATCTGTTCAGGAGATTCTCCTGCTCTCTATGATGCTGGAGTGCAGATATCTGCTCCTCTAGCTGCTGTACTTTCTCTTCCAAGAGGGCTACCAACTTGCACTTGTGGCAGGTGTAGTTCGCCACCTCTGTAGGCAAGAAGACAAACATCCCACAGGTGTTGCAGGTGACTGCTGCAGGGCCTTCAGTGTCCATACTGAGAAGTCTTAAGGAGGCACTGAAACAAGACTGTGGGCTTCCCTTGCTAGACTTGGCCTTTATTCCCAAGCTCTGTCACTGAGTTCAAGTCACGGGGCCTATAGTTATGTAGAGCGCTCCTGGCTAAAAGCTCCTTCCAAAGGCAAGTCTCTGATTCACTTCCTCTGATGCTTCAGGCCGGCTCCTCTTCTATTCTCTAAACACCTCCTTGACTAGATAAAAAAATCAAAATTCGCGCGCCGTTAGGCACGCGCTTCTGCTAGCCTTGAGTAGCCTTAAGTAGCCTCCCTGCACTGGCTCCCAGAATGCAATGGCTCAAGTGTAAATTAAATTAGATCTCACCCAAGCACATGGACTAGAACCTCCTCCTTTTCTTTTTCCTCCTTAAATGTCAAGTCTATGCTGCCTATTTTGTGCAACTGGGGCTGGAAGGGACACAGAGACCCTGTTCTAGCAAGACTTCCTGGAGAACACAACTGTAAGGCTTTCCTGGCTGAAATGATCAGGGTAGCATTAAACTTAAAGAAATAACAAACAGCCAAAGCCCACTTGTGCGAGATGGTCTATTACAACAAAGACCCTGCACCAAATGAAGTCTGGAATGGAGTATGGCAGTGGCAGTTAGTTGCTTCCACATCAGTGGGGTAGCAAACTCATCCTGGAGACTAATCCATACTTTAAGGGAGCTATCCTAGGACTTTTATTGCATGGGCAAAAAAGACAGGAGCATAGTGGGATGCTTCTGTCAATATAGCATTGTGTGATATTGCAATTATCCCACTGTTATCACATGAATAAAGAACAATTCTAGTGCCACTTTTTATTCATGGGATAACAAATGGTGCTAGAATTCCTCTTTATTCATATGATAATCATGGGATAATCTCAGTATCGCGCAACATCATGTGATAATCTTCGTGCTATTATACAATATTGATGGGAGCATTCCACTATGCTCCCATCTTTTTTGCCTATGTGATAAAGTCCTTAGTTTCTGAACCCTATTCCTAAAATTTGTTCAGCTTCTTAGATAGTCCCTTTAAAGCAGGGGTAGGCATGGTCTGTGGGCTGCATGCAGCTCTTGTGTCCCCACGCAGTGGTTTCACTCCCACTTAATAGAGCCCTTCACCAATTGCCCCTGAATTGCCTGAAACTGAAGTAACATTGATCACTTCTTGTTTCAATTTTGGGGAGCTTTGGAGGCAAAAATAAAAATCTCAACCAAAATATTTAAGTCTTTTTAGGGGACCTGGGGATTTTGGTACACTTGTGTGGCCCACCAGAGGGCATGGGGGCAAAAATTGTCCCCTTGTGTGCTCTGCAATTGCTTTAAAATTTGGACTAAGATCTAGAGTGGATTCAAGTGCGCACACACCCACACACCCGTAAGTCACCATCCACCACTACAGGACAGAGACCCCCACGGGCTGAATGGATAATTGGGGTGAAAGGACTCTACTGCATTGCCAATGTCTTGATGTATGAGAGTTAGGAATGGGTGACAGCCCAGAGTGCTTTGTCTTGAGTCTATAAGCTGGAGTCTGGCAGTTGGAGTCCAAAAATATTATGTTCTGACTTCTTGGTGGAATGTGGTGCTACTTTAGTACTTCAAGTTGAGGGCACTAAAGAGCAACCTGGGTTGGCCAGGGACATTTTGCTGCTCAGGTAATGGTGTCCTCCCTCCTCCACTCCAGAAGCAGACTTGACAGATAGAGGGATCTTTCTGGCAGCAGGGTAGCATAACCTCCACATGAGGGAGGGCAGTAGAATAATTTACAAAAGGAAACACAGGTTGTGTGGCACACCGAGTTTTATCTTCCATGAGAGGGAAGTAGGGCTCTCAAAGTGCTGGAGTTATGAGTGAGGGGAAAATAAGAGCTGTTATTGCCCATCCCAAACTACCATACAGGGTGCTTGCCTTTATCTAATGACATCACAGGCATGTTAAAGTGAAGACTGGCCTTTTTAAAAATCAAAACATGTATAAGAATGCATGAGAGCTTTGTTAGCCACAACCTAACCAGACAAGTGACTCTGATAAGCAGTGAATATAATTACCAGCTTGGTGTTAATCAGAGATGCACGGAGAAGCATGCACTCAGCATTGCTCCCAGTTCTTGGCAATTTTGGCAACAGATATTCTTTTAATGGGTTCTGGGAGAAAATATTTCTATTTATGAAGTAGTAGAAGTAGTAGTAGTCAGGTTTAGTCTTGCCTCCTCCACAATATTAGACACGTATTGAGAAAAATGTGATCAGAGAAACACGCTTGCTAACCTCCCAACTGGATAAAAAGAACATCAACTGCTTGACTTTACAGATACAGCAGAGCATTCTAATCACACAGGCACAGTATCAAATCCCCATGAAAATCTAATTGGATCTGTAGGAATTCTTGATGAGTCACATGGAAAAATAGATGGACATATTTCTAGTATTTATTTTCAGAATGGAATAGAGCTAGATTTCCCCCTCCTCCTCCTCCTGATCTTCTGGATGAGCACAACATCTGTCACAAGTAGCCTTGTTGTGCCTGTATGATGTACCAAAGCTTCAGGGGGGGGGGGGGACGGGATGGGGATTGCAGCTCCCAAAACGCTTCCCAGCTGTCAGCCATTCTGATTCTGAGCAGGAGCATCACTAAAAGGGAATGAAGTGTGTGGACCACATCATGACACCTTGGTGCGGGGGTGAACACCCCATGGAGCATTCACTTCTGTCTGCACCAAGCTCCCCTCCCATCCTCCTCTGCCAGCTCGAGTGCCTTCACCATCCAATGGCTGCAGCCACTGGTGGGTGGGGTGCTGCTATCGTCCAGCAGCCCCTTCCAGGTCTGTGGGGTTTCTGGCCAAGTGGGAAAGGGATGCAACTTGTTTTCCTGATGACTAGCAGCCCCATCAGACCTGCATGAGGTTGTCGGGCAGCAGCAGCATCCCAATCCCAGCTCAGCAGAGGTGGCCTGGCTGCTGGAGGGAAGGAGCTGAGGGATGTGCCAGACAGCCTGGGCGGGGTGGGGGTGGGATTGACAGCCTCACTGGGGTGACAGCAATCCCAGGGACACCACCGGCTGGGAGACATTGGGAATTGTAGTTGAAAGCTTTTCCAGGCTCTATATGCAGCCCAGGGACTTGAGGAGGTCTTTTATAGTGCTGCTATTCCACTTTTATTGCTCTGGCTGCCTCCTGTTGCATTCTGGGGTTTGTAATTCAGTGAGGCCTAAAAGCTCTATAGCTGAGAATTCTAAATGCTCCTCCCTAAACTGCAAATCTAAGACTGCAACAGGAGGCAGCTGAAGTGGAATAGCAGTGCTATAAGAGTGTAGTGCGGTAAATGCTTATTCCCAGCTAGGGTAGACATATCACATTCCAGCTAGGGTTAAGTTATTAAATAGTAACTTAAATAATAATAATAATAACTCTTATTAGCCTAGTTGAGATCAACAGTTGGATTTAAGCACAGCATAGTCCTTTAAACATTGTAGCATCTAAAGAAGCCCACACAAGAGGGTTAAAGTCCGGCTTGCTCCATTCAGGTTTATAAATGCAGTATTGAACTGTAAGTGTGCAGTGCTTCTTTGTGCTGACATATGAACACTGTTCTCTGTTGTATTTTTCCTGTGCATAAACACTGATCATATGTTAAAACAAAGAGGAGGCAGGAGATTCAAAGGTAATTTAAGGAGCTCACATGAGGAAATGGCCCAGGACTAGCATTGTCATGCTGGAGACTTGACTCATTTGGAACCAGGACTGCCATCAAAGCAGCCATTTGAATTTCTCTTGCCCTCTCTTGCCTCCTTCCTGCTGGATAGCTCAGGGCAGTATGTGTGGAAACATTGAATGATTCAAGGCAGCCAACAAGGGTTTTAAAAAATCCACTTCTCTCCAAAACAGTGCAAGTCCTACAGCAGAGAAAGGCTGCTGAAAGGCTGCTAAGGGATGGAAAAAATGAGCCAGCCTCATATCTCACTTTCTCCAGGATATGTTGGAGAATCAGCCTAGGAAGAAGCTTTCTCAGGCAGAACTGAAGCACTCTGCCCAATTGCCACAAAGCCACTGGTGCTTCTGCAGCTGAGGTATTATTTCAAAAGACTTGGCTGCACACTCTCTAATATGTTCGATTTCTTTGTGCCAGGTTTGATTTGAAAAATACTTGCATCTGTACTACCCAAGTGACTTCCCAACTACTTTCCACTTCATTTTTGGTGAGATGATCTAAGGCCTAGATTCTAGAATAAGTGGGTAGATGCCACCTGCTTTTCTGAGAAAGAGAAATTATCAGGAAATCACTACATATTCCTAGGAATGGTTATGTCCTTAGAGCAGGGGCAAGAAAATGTTGGCCTTCCAGATATTGTTAGACTTCAACTCCCAGAGGCCACACCAAACATATCCAATGATAAAGGATTTTGAGAATAGTAGTCCAAAACTGCTGGACGGCCAATGATTCCTCGCCTTTATCAGAGTGTATCTTCCTAGAATAATTAGGTATGTTTCTGTTTATGCAATACAACTGAATGCCATGTGGGCATGCACAAATAAAAATAAAAATAATTAAGCATCCCATGGAACTCTCATTTCAACTCTTTTGCACTTCCAATAATGGAAGATCAAAGGAAATTATAAAAAATGCAGAAGAACCAAGGTATGAACAGTGGCATTTGATCTAACCTTTTAGTTTTACTAAACTCAACATAGGAAGAATAGTTTCACCACTGATCTATCACACAAAATATTTTCACTTTGTAAAAAACTGGTGTTGCCCAGAGCCAAGTGTTTCTAGTTCTCATGTCAAAACATACCTAGATTTATAGCCTGCACAACACTCAACATTCAGAGTGAACAATGGCACTTTTATAAAAGCAAAACTAGGAGTATCTCAAAAGCCAACAAGCATGCCCCATGATGTGGAACAGCTGCTAAACCCTGTGGAAGAGCTAATCTGCTCTGTAGGTGAAGTCATGATATCTAGTAAAAATGACAGAAAAACATATCAGTAGTTCTCAAGGATACTGAGGCAAAAATAAGCACTAGGTGGTATGTAACAATTGTGCCAAAAAAGCCCCTCGAAGCCTGTGGCCAAGGTGGAAAAACTCTGAACACAGAAGGAACAGATTCAGGATTCCTCCCTCTCACCACAGTCATTTCTCAAGTGAATTGGGCCAGGTTCTGCCTCCTCAGTGGATAAGTAAATCATCAGTAAATGGACAAAGACTTCCAGCATCGATGGACCTTGCCAAAAAACATTTAAAAAAGAGGAAAACCAGACACTGTAATACAAGTAAGAGTAATGGAAACTTAATCACCAAGCTACACTTCCAGGCTCTTCTGAACTGGAAAATTTCAAAAGAGCAGAAGTGTTAAATCCACCTTTTAGATTTTTCTGTATGCACCATCCAAATTTATTCTGTGCCCTTTATTTTGTTTGAGGAATGGAGTTCTTTCATCATTTGGTGCATTATGTTACAGTCAAGTATCGTTGCAAGGACGTGGCAATGCTTTAAGATACTGAAGAATGTTTTGAAGAAGTGGGTACTGGTATTTGGAGTATGGAGCAACTCTTCAACACACTTTTTCAGAGAGCACTTACAGGGAACTGTATTGCCTAGCCAGTTCTCTCAAAGCCTGGCAAAACATGGTCAGCAGCTGGATGTTCTGGAAGGTTTCATCCAAAAAGTTATTTCCCTAAGCTCTGAGTTTGCCAGTGGCCTCCCTCCTCAGTTCCCTCTTTAAGGGGTTTCAGAAAGCAGACTGGCATAGAGCACCATTGCTCCTAATTAATGATATATGAAACCTGGAGTTTCTGTGAAAAATGCCAGTGGTTTCTAGATGAGACTATCTACAAATGGGAATAGCCTTCACTGTGAATAAGCTTGCCTACCATGGATGATTTATATGCAACCAGAAGATATTTCTGGGAATGCTCTGAGATACACCATATGTTTGGCGGGAAGTGATAGCCAAACATAAGAAATGTGAATAATGCATAATAAACAGTGATAATATATCTTAGATCCACCTTTTAAATTTTTCTATTTATTTATTTATTTATTTATTTATTTAGAGTATTCATACCGCACTCTTCAGCCTTAAAGGCTCTCAAAGCAGCTTACAGATAGTTATTCAGATGGTTCTAAAATCACCAAAAGAACAAGATCCCACAGACTGGCATGAAATAGGTTCCCAGAGAGAAGAAAGTTTTAAAGTCACTTTTGGAGACCATCTACGGAGGCATCAGCCTCAAAGGCATCAGGTGATATAACATCCTGAGCTAGAAGAGGTATGTTAGCTGAAATTAACACTTCTTTCATGAAGCCATTTCAATGAAACTAAACTGAACAAGCCTGTACAGTGCTGATCACCATTTGTGAAGGAGAGATACAATGGATGTTTTCTCAGAATAACTTCCATATAAGTTTGTATTGATACTCTAAAAAAATATGAAGAAAATCACTTGTACAGTGAAATATATGTCTAAGTAGATGATGGTTGTGGGTATTGTTGTAATGAACTGCTGATTACATGAGATGTAAACAAGCTTCTGCTCCAACATATGGCTGCTCAACTGATTAATGAACTTTTTGCAAATTATGCTGGTTTTTGGCCAACTATAGCTTACCTGATTACACGAACGAGGTCATGGAAAGCTTTGTCAACATTTAATGGGGGGTCCTTAGCACTGGTTTCTATATATGGAATCTGGAAAACAAAGATCCAGGAACTTTTAAATAAATATATAATAGGGAAAATGTCTTACTTGAAGATAAAAAAAGAAAAAGAAAGAAAGAAAGAGAGAATGAATGAATGAAAGAAAGAAAATGTGAATACACAATAAGGATGCCATTACAACAAAGGAAGCCGATCGGCTATGTTAAATTTTCATTATCCTTACATTTCCCAGCAAATCTGAACACCATTAGATGACTGGAAATTCAAGAAAATGAAAGAATTGTTTGGGAAAATGGGACAATGACAATAACAGCAGCAGCAAAAATAACAACAAGAAGAAATACATTCAGAGTTATTTCTGCAGTTACAACAGAAGATGTTTTGTTTATGCAGCACAGTTCCACAATAATTTTGAATCAATTTGATATCTGTTTAGCATTATATCCCCCCCTTGCAAATTCTTGGAATGGTAGTTTGGTGAGGATGGTATAGATCACAAAATTACAGTTCCTCAGGTATCCTGAAGAAAAGGAATGGTTGTTAAGTCATCATAAAACCTAAATCCAATTTTAGTTCCAACTAGAGTAGACTCTTTATAATAAATAATAACAAGTTTATTTATAGCCCGCTCCTCTGACATCAATCGGAGCGGGTTACAGCAATTTAAAAACATTGATAAAACAATTACAATGGTCCAACATCCCACCTCCCACCCCTTAAAATTCAATTAATTCAGCATTAAGTTAAAATCAGGAAAAACACATTCAACATAAAGCATAAAAACAGCTAGTCATACTATGGACACTGTAGATGTAAACTTGTAAAAAGTGCTGAGAACTGGAAAGGGAGCACATCCCAATGTCTTAAAACCAGTATCAGGTCCAAGAGTTAAGATGTTTCTGGGAAGGCCTGCTGGAAGAGATGCATCTTCAAGGCCTTTTTAAAGCTCTCAAGAGATGTAATAAGACGCATCTCATCCGGCAGGTCGTTCCATAGCCTGGGAGTGGCAGAAGAAAAGGTCCCCCGGGAGGTCTGTGACAGCCTCGTTTTCAAAGTCTAAAGTAGATTTCTCCCAGAGGATCAGAGTGTGCGGGGGGGGGGATTATACGGGGAGAGGCGGTCCCTAAGATAAGATGGACCCGAGCCCTGTAGGGCTTTAAAGGTTAAAACCAACACCTTGTACTGCTCGCGGAAACTAATCGGTAGCCAGTGGAGGGACTTGAGCACAGGTGTTATGTGCTCGCACCTCGTTGTACCAGTAATAAGCCTGGCCGCCATGTTTTGTACTAGTTGAAGTTTCCGGGTTAGGCACAAGGGTAGCCCCAAGTAGAGTGCATTGCAGAAATCCAATTGTGAGGTTACCAAAGCGTGTACCACAGACTCCAGGTCCTTCTGATCCAGGAAAGGGTACAGCTGGCGTATCAGCTGAAGCTGATAGCAAGCACTCCTGACCGTCACGTTCACCTGACTAGTCATGTGAAGCGACGAGTCTAGGAGTACCTCCAGACTGCGAACAGGGTCCGTTGAGGAGAGTGTGACTCCATCTCGGACCGGAAGGTGTATTCCCAGACCTGGCTTCGGTCCTGTAACTGTTAGTACCTCTGTTTTATCTGGATTCAGCTTCAATCTATTTTCCCTCATCCAATCCATTACTGCAGCAAGACAGTCATTGAGAGGAGAGACACCATCTGAAGTCTGGGCTGATGATATTGACATGGAGAGATATATCTGAGTGTCATCAGAGTACTGAAGACACTGAGCTCCATGCCTCCAAATGATCTCACCCAGCGGCTTCATACAAATGTTGAACAGCATCAGAGACAGGATGGCGCCCTGAGGGACGCCACAATTAAGCTTGATCTTTGAAGAGCAACTGTCCCCGAGCCTCACCCTTTGGGATCTGCCGGAGAGGAAGGATCGGAACCACAGGAATGCGGTGCCTCTGATATCTGATCCCCAGCTCCCTCAGCTGGTCCAAAAGGATGGAATGATCAAAGGCTGCTGAGAGATCCAAGAACACAAGCAGGGTCACACTACCCCTGTCGATGCTCAGGTGGAGGTCATCGGTCAGAGCAACCATGGCAGTCTCAACTCCATGTCCTGTCCTGAAGCCAGTTTGAAATGGATTAAAATAATCGGCTTCATCCAAGACAGCTTGGAGTTGAGAGGCGACTGCCCTCTTGATCACCTTGCTCTGGAACGGAAGCAAGGACACTGGTCTGTAGTTGTTCCTGTCCAGGGGGTCAAGGGAGGGCTTCTTCAGGAGAGGTTTTACAGCCGCCTCCTTCAGACTAGATGGTAAAGAGCCTTCCCTAAGGGAGGCATTGATTGTATCTCAAAGGAATACCCTCAGTGCATCCCCACCCTGGACGACCAGCCAAGATGGACAGGGGTCGAGAGGGCAAGTTGTCTTTCTCATACTTCCAAGGAGCTTGTCCATGTCCTCAGTACTAACAGATTGAAACTTTATATCAGCAGAAATTTGGAAAGTCATGATTTACATAAGCTCCAGTAATTCAATTGTTTTTTTGTTTTTTTAGTTGGGACTAAGAATTGTTTTTGGCCTGCCTAATCTTGTACACTACAGATATACTTACAAAAGGATATCCATTACAGTACTAGGAAAAAAAGGATATAATTCAAATGTTTTATTTGACACATAGAAAATAGCTCATATCCAAAGAATAACTCTCTAGGGTGCATCTACACAGTAGAAATAATGCATGTTGACATCACTTTTAACTGTCATGGCTACATCTTACAGAATTCTGGGATTTGTGGCTCTGTGAGGCACCAACACCCTGGCAGAGAAGGGTAAAGACACTGCAAAACCACAATTTCCAGGATTCCACAGGATGGAGCTACAGCACTGAAAGTGTAGTTGAACTGCATTATTTCTACAATGTAGATGCACCCCACTCTGATATCTGAGCAAGGATGTATACTTGTGTGCCTACACAAACAATCAAATCTATTTATCAGAAAAGTATTTTTTTTTTAAAACTAAAACCATGATTATCCTGTAGTATGAAAAATACAACTTCCCCCCCCTCAAACCTACTGCTACTCTATTTAATTGTATGGCCAAGTTCTAATAAATGGAGATCAATACAATAATGTGAATTCTCTCTCTAATTTCTATATACATCCATAATTATTCTTGTTATTTTTTCCAAGCTAATCCCCTCCTTCTCAAAGCTTTTTTTATAGAAGAGATGTTCTTTTTATAGATATCCTTTCTACACATTTTCACCAGCTCTGTTCTATCCTTTTTTAAAGAGATGGAACTACCACAAAAAGGCATCATATTTGAAATGTGCTTACATATTGACATTAGGGTACTTGATGTTATTTTACGTATTCTAATGGAAAGAATCTTTAATATGTTTGACACAGCCTCCCTCTACCCATAAAATGTTATCCAGTACCTAATATATCCAAGTCTTTCTCCATCTTATTGATGTACAGAGTGTTTGCAGCTCTGTCAAGCTAGCTCTGAAGGAGGAAGTGTTAAATGAAGATGCCATCTTAGTAGAAATGAACTCAAGATTTGCCTCATGAGTATATTACTCCACATAGTAATGCTTGAGGAATTTGATCATTCTAGTTCCTATGTGAACTGACCTCCTCTTTACCTCTTGGATTAATGTCTTTGAATGGTGCTGAGTAGTTTGTGCCAGTTTAAATATATCCAAACACATATTAAACACTTATTTTGAGAGCAATTTGTGGCTTTTTAACAAACCACAGATTAATGTGAAAACAGAAGAGAATTATGGGTAAAACATATGCAAGTGATACAGACTGGAAAACAGTCTTATTCATTCCATTCTGACACTGGCAAACAGCCACATGTACCCTCTCCTCATTTAGTCCCTTCCTTGAATTCTATGAATGGGAGGCAAGTAGCCCTTTAAATGAAGTTGGACTGCAACTCCCACAACCCCTCAGAACTGGCCTTCCCAACTAGTGGGAATACAGTAATATCTCAAGGGCCACATGTTTCTCTACCTGTGCTGTCATAAGGTATCACAATGCTTTGTGACAATTATGCAATGCACCACAAAGCCAATATGCATTAATTCCACTACTGATTAACCCTCCTACTAGGATCCCACCAATAAGTGTGTATCATCTCCTTGAGTGGTAGCTGATCTTATGCTAGAGTTTTATCAGCCCAATTACCAATGACCATGCTGAGGGACTGAGTGAACTAGGGACCTTAGCCACTGAAGACTATAATGACAAAGTAATGTTTCAAAATACAGTTGAACAAGAAACTGCCAAAAGGATGTACATTGTGCTTTGCTGCCATTTCCTTTCCTTGTTCCCGAGTGATTTTTCTCAAATGCATTAGATCAACTTTGTTGGCCACCAGAATCATTGGAAAAGATTCTCTGGAAGGTAAAAAGAACAGGACAGCATCAGTACAAAATTCTCAATTTCTGCTTTCTTCAATTACAAAAACATGTCATTTGAGCAAAGAATCTCATAACCATTTCATAGATGGTTGTGGTTTTAAGTCTCACTCCCATTGGCCAATTTCTAACTAATGTGAAAGAATATGATCCATAGTATTATATTTAAGGCATAACCAAAATGTAGTTTATATCAGTAAATCTACCCTAAGCACCACTAGGGCTGCATCCACACTGCAGAAATAATCCAGTTTAATACCACTTTAACTACCATAGTTCAATGCTATGGAATTATGAGAACTGTAGTCTGTTTTGGCACCAGAGCTCTCTGGCAGAGAAGGATAAATGTCTCACACAGCTACAATTCCCAGAATTCCAAAGTACTGAGCCATGGCAAAGTGTCGAACTGGATTATTTCTGCAGTGCGGATGCAGCCTTTGATTCTTGATCCCAGTCAAAACATGGATAGTTGAAGAATGCTGATGCTAGGCATTTGACTTCATCTGGGGACATGCCACAAATGAGGAGAATTATATATACTGGAATCCCAGTGGTTAAATCTTAGCACTTTGAATGCATTACAGATGTCAAATACTTTAGATGGTAACGCTTGCCTATTTAATTTACAGTATCTCACTCATTAAGACATTATCCTATTATATTAAAAATGTCAGAGGGATACCTATAAAAACCTCAAGAAGCAACTTTATTTTGGAATGTGTCCATTTAGTTTAATATCATAATGCAGTGATTCTCAAGTGGTGGGGTGGGACCCCCAAGGAGGGTGCCAGAGTTGCTCAAGGGGGGTTTAAGATTTGGAGACTCTAATCCCTCCTCACCCCCCCCCCCACAAACTTCTTTATGTGTAAAACTGACACATGCATTGAATTAAATATTGAATTTACTTAAATAAAACTGATGCAATGAATGGTGTTATTTCTGTATAAAATGTTAAAATATGAATATACATGAATGTGCAAATGAAAATATGCAACTAAATAAATAAAATATTTTTAAGCATATACTAACTAGGCTGAGTAGGGGAGGTAATGATATCCCCATATAGGTTTAAAGGGAGGGGTCCCAAGGGTAAAAAAAAATGAGTACCACTGTCATAATGTATTAAAAGGCAAGTAACGGTTCATACCAAAGTGAAATCCTCTCAAGTGATTGCATGACTATCAATAAAATCAGAGATCAGCTCATGAACTAAAATCAGTGACTTGCTCTATAAGAGTCATATAAGGAAAATATTTCAAAGCCAGATATGAAGAAGGTATTGACTCCTGAACATGATGCATTTTTGTTTGAAGCCCCCATTGCTCCAAGACACTCACCTGTCTTTGACTCGGAGAATCAGTTGATGAAATCTGTCCACATGCTCAAAGCTGGCTTTATCTGTGACTGAATAGACTATAAGGAACCCATCCCCTGTCCTCATGTACTGCTCTCTCATTGCGCTGAATTCTTCTTGGCCTGCAGTATCTAGGACTAACAAGAGCAAGGAAGGGGGGGACCAAACAGATGTTTTAATTATCTTGCCCCAAATATGACTGTATACCAAACAATCCACCCCATTCAAAGTGGATTTATATTTTTATCAAAGTGTTTATATTTGAAAGTAAACCTTACCTCACACATATCCCCATCTGTATGCTAAGCACATGGAAGAAGGTAGAAGTTTTGTTTGCCTATCTACATGTTGAAACACATGAAAAGGAAAGCCTGAATGTGTGTAAATGTATGTCCACAGCAGATCCTAATCACAGGATGTGGGGCTACTTGGGATAAGGTTTTATTCCATCTCTTCTAGGAGTTACCTGTAAGCATAGAGGCGTGTATAGAAAGGGCTTTTTGGCTGAACACATGACATTTTTCTCATTCCATGATAGATGCGAGCTTTTTCAGGCAAAATTCACAGTTATGAGTTGTGAGACTGACAAGGATTAAAAACAAAACAAAACAACTGTAGTAAAGGATTAACAAACTATAGAGATAAGTGAAGACTTGGTGGATGTAACCTGAAGGTACAGGTAATAAATCTCGCTGAAAATAGTTGGGAACCTAGGTAACTGCCTTATACCAGGTCAAATTGCCTTTGTAGCTAGGGATATGCAGTCATGGTTCTCCAGATTCTTTTAGCCTATAAAATTCCCACTAACCCTAGCTAGCACAGCTTACTGTGAAGGATTATGGGAGATGCAACCCCAAAACAGCTGGAAGGTCACACTAGTTAACCCCCTTGGGCTAGCCCAATACTATTCTCCTTCATGGGCAGCAGCCTTCTATGTTTTCAGGAACAGGTTTCTCATATAATCTGTTACTTGATCCTTTTAAGCAGACACATAAAGGCCCCTCTGCCTCCCTGTGATCTATCACATACTGTAAAAGTGTGCCATTATGCTGACTGCTTATTTTTATACACTTCAGCCTTTTCCCATTGAAGCAATAGGAGTTTTTCTGTCCTTGTAAGAAATGGCTAAAAAGGAAGGCAAGTAGTATTCTACGCATCCTCATCATAACAAAATCTAATTACACCTAAATTTTGAGGGATTGTGCCAACCTTGTTTTCACTGCCCTAAGGATCTCAGACATAAAAAAGAAGTTGAGAAATGTGAGAGATCCTCAAAAGATGATGGATGACCATAGGCACTTATCCCAGTATGCTCCATGAGTCACCTATCTTTATTTTTCAGAGTCATGAGAAACTGGTCCCTTGGGTCAAGTAGGACTTACTAGTGCTTAGTTAAAGGAGTTTCCACACAAAGCAGTGAAAAACAGTGTCAACAGGATGGATTGCAGGTAACATGTCTTATGTGCAAACCAGATTACCTCTTCAAGAATATTCTCCCTTGAGTTTATCTGTGGCACACATTTCCCACTGTTTTAAGAAACAAGATTCCATTGTTTTAAGACATGCTTTGGTACCATCCACAGGTATGGTTATTGTTTTTGTGTGCCTTTAAGTTGTTCTGATTTATGGTGAACCTATCATGGGATTTTCTTGGCATGTTTCTTCTACCATTTTATTTCAAAAAGTAACACATGATGAGGAAATGGGGCCAGTTCCACTCCCTGCCATTCTGGGAGTCCACTAGGGACCCAAATGTTTTCTATTCTTATTACAGGATGAGGCAAATGAATGAAGTCTAGAGCCATATGAAATATGTCACCTATGAAGAATCAATGTGCAAAGTTGGACTCTGATATTTTGCTATCTGAGGCAAAGGCAAGATGACATTCACCCATGGTCCCATGTGCAGAAAACTGACTAGAATGGCATTTAAATGTTACCTGAACAGTGACAATGGAATAGGGATGTGAAAAACTCTATGCAGCATCACATCACACTGTTATATAGTGCTATTACTCCACTTTAGCTGCTGTGGCTGCCTTCTGTGGAATTCTGGGTTTTGTAGTTTATTGAGGCCTAAGAACTCTCTACCTGAGATTTCTAAATGCCCCTCCCTAAAGTGCAAATCTCAGGATTCTGCAGGAGGCAGCCATAGCAGTTAAAGTGGAATAACAGTGCTATAAAAGTGCAGTGTGAATTTGCTACATTTTTCTGTGTCACAAACTGATACTGGAAAGCATGTATTCAGATCTACAAGCAGAAGAAGAAACAAGTCTCCATGTAACTAGAAATATGTGTAGTCCTTTCTAAATTCTGAAATTTAATTTATTATTGTTATTTATATTTACTTGTAGTGTAGCCCCTGAAGAAGACCATTTAGTATAGGCCAAAATGAGTCGGGCTTATAACAAAACAATATCACAATAAAGTTTTTTAAAATAATAAAATACAGTAATAAATAAGCACATGAGGACTTGTTTCTTCTTTTTCTTGTGCACATCCCTGAATTCCACCTGCTTTCCTATCTGATTTTGTTATCAGGTTGCACAGAAAGACTTTTATTTTTAATTTCTTTCCTTGAAATATGCATTCATTCACACACATTTACAGCATTTATTCACACACCTTTCCTAAACCTTTTTGTACATATTTTTCTCATTGACTAAAGTATGTTTGTGTGTATCAATGTTTTTAAAAAGAATAAATGTTTTTGCATGTGTTAAGACTCTTGCCAGTCTTGCAAATGTACAGATTTGTGAGGCCAGATGTTATGCCATGAGTTTCAAGGGGTGAAAAATGGATAATTGTGATCAGATCTCCAAAACATTCACCTCCTTTCTGCTCTACAAAGGAACAGCATTCTTCACCACAACAGCAAGCACACATGGGGGCTAGGTTGTGTCAAACACAGCCCTATCTCCATTAGAGAAAAATAGCTGACAAGTTTCAGCGTTACAGCCAAAAGGCTAATCTCTGTGGCCCTCCAGTATCTGCTGTCTGAGGTGGCCAATACACTCTGCACAATGGTAGGTAACACAGGTCCTGATTCAGAGAGAGTACTCCAGTTGTCACTGGAGAAAAGTCAGGGAGGGCTTTATGCTTCATGAATGCCAACCACCATTGGAAACACTGGTCTAGAGATGGAAACACTGGTTTTCAAAGAGGTCTGTTCTTATGTTGCAGTTCCAGTGTGCCTTTGTAGAGTACTTCTGGCAAAACAAATGGCAATAATAATAATAATAATAATAATAATTTCTAGTCCGCCCCTCTGAACAAGCAATCGGGGCGGATTACAACAAGGATTAAAACAATATCAAGTAAAATATCCCATCCTTTCCCTTACCACCCCCTGCTACTATTATGATGATTGATTCTGTACATTTATATGCTTTAACTTCCCCCCACTGAAACATGAGCTTTTCCTTTTTGCAGAAATGAATGACAGGATAGCAAATACTGTGCCATACATTAGCACTCTGCATGGGTCTGATTATGAGGCCACACTTCAGGGACTATGTGCTGAGAACATTCGTCCCCTGACAGAAAGGAAAGCAAAGGTCTTTCTGTAACTCTTCATCACCAGATTGAAGGGAGAACAATTTAAATGCCACTCCTAAGGAACTGTTCTAAAGCCATTAAGCAAAGCAAAGCATGGGAAGAGAAAGGGTTTATTGTATTTAGTCATATATAAGTCTAGAAATGTGAATCAAAAATGACCAAAAAACCCTAAGTCAACTTATCCACTGGCCAATGTTAGTACTATACTTTAACTCCTATATAAAAAAGGAACTGTCCCCTGGTAAATACAAGAGCATAATGTGTCCTGGATGCAGTGACCACCCCCTCTATTCTCTCATCCATCCATCTTTTAGTATGAGCACACAAAGTTATGCTTGCTGGATTTTTGTAAGTTCTTTTGCATTGTTTACCTTTGCTTCATCCTTTAGATTCTTTGTTTCTTGCCTCCAAGTTTTACTCTTGACTTAACTATGGGTCATATCAAAATCTGTAATTTTGGCCCCCAAAACCTGCCCTCGACTTATACATGAGATCAACTTACAGTCGAATATATATGGTATATTGTAACAGCCTTCTTTTATACTGTGTCCTCATCTCACTAGCAGATCTTGTGAGCAGATTTAAGTCTTGAGGGCCAACACATGGTACAGTCTTCTCATGGAACAATGACTGGTCCTGAATTCATACTGGGAATTGTTTGAATGTGCCTTGTGTCAAACCATCAGTGTACTTGGAAAACTGATGCATCAGACAGAATCTTAACTTGTCCCTGAACTATTAACTGTTCACAAGCAGTTTCAAGTGAAAAAATCTATTCTTGTTTGATTAAAGATAAAAGTAGATTCTGAAAACTTTGACGAATCATGCGTGGGAGAAGATTCCTCTGCAGTGACGTTACATATATTTGATTTCAAAATACTAAATAACTTTGGGACTAATTCACAACACATACACACACACATATATCCTTCCCTTTTTACAGTTCAACATCCCACAAGGCATGACAATAACAGAGAAGATTTAAAACACAGGAGTTGTTTGTTGCTGTGTGCCTTCAAGTAGTTTCCAACTTATGGCAACTCTAAGGGGAATCTATCATGGGGTTATCTGAGGCTTCTGTTTGCTGAAGGTCACCCATGGCCAAGCAGGTTTCCATGGCCAAGTAGAGATTTGAACCCTGGTCTCCAGAGATGTAGTCCAATGCTCAAACCACTGTGTCATGCTGGCTCCTGTAGAGAATTTACTGGGAGACAAAAACGCAATACAAAATGAGTCCCCATTTCTTTGAAGAAGAAAAAAAAAAGCCTCTCTTTTCCAGACCGAAGGCCAGAAAAACCTCTTTTTTCGAGACTGGAAGAAAATAGTATCAAATACAGAAATAAACCTTGGGTTTCAAGATTACCATTCTCTTTTATAGGTTGAGAAAGAACAGCAATGAGGCCTTTATGATACAAGGCAAAGGATTGGGGGAGCTATGAAGATATTCCTGTTCCAAAGGGCAAAGTCTACTGAGCGTACTCTTTTGAAAGAGCTCACTGAAAAGAACAAGGGATAAGAAAAGCACTGAGTAGTTCATTTTAATGAGGTCTGTAGTATAGAAGTTCTGGGTATACTGTACTCCATGTTAATTAATGAAATGGATTTCATTATTCTGAGATTTTCTGCCTCAGGGAAAGAAATGTCTCTATCCACTCTTTCTTTGTCCTTTTTCTATGAAGAAACATTTCCTCCCCCTTTTTAAAAATAAAGAAAAGAAAGAGGGGAGGATGACAAAGCTTTTACAATAAATCAGAAGTGCTAATTTTCCTTTTTTTCAGAAAAACTGCCGAATATAAGCAAACTCTTGACTGAAAATATAACACAGAAGAAGTTGATTTTTTCCCTCAAGGAAAATAAAAACAAGCTACTCAGTGACAACAACCATGTAAGACTGGAGACTTTCAAAATGATCTTTGGCCCTTTAACTTTTGGTCAGTTCATTCCCAAGCTGTTTTTCCTATTTGTGCAGACATGAACAGCCAAGACACTACAATTTTATTGTGAGGCATTAGTACAAATTGAGGTGGGCCAAGCAAAACACAGCAAAAAATGCTGACAGAGCTTATGGGAAGAATTTAAGCTGCAACCTTATGTACACTTGTTTGGAACTTGATTCAACCAAACAAAGTGGAATTCACTTCAGAGCAAACATAGATATATGCATCTGGATTCTATGCTTCTGCCTAGTACAATAGCAGAAATGCTGAATAACCGAATTAAATTTTACATTTACCATATGATTATGGTCTCAAAACAGAATAGCTTGCCCTAACCAGATTTACTTACAATAAAGTCTGATTTATTTCAGTGGAATTTATTTCTAGTTAAGGAAGTTTAGGATTTTGGTCATAAAATCATAGGATTGTGACGATGCCAGATGAATAATGCAATAGTACTAGCTACATAGAGCTTAAGTTGCAAGACCTTCTAAATTTTTTAAAAAATGCCTCTTCCCTCCTGACCACTTTCTACAGTGTAGACTTTTCTTTCCTCCCTCATATAAGCAAGAAGCTTGATATCCTTCCATAACTCCTGCCTTATTAAAGCATTTTGCTTGAATTTCAGGCAGAAACATCTCCAGATTATCTTCTATTCATGAAATGTGTGTGTGTGTGTGTGTGTATAATACATCCACCTTTTGATAGCATCTGACTGAAAGACGATTACCATAGCAGTATTTCTTGAAAACTGGGATTAAATTGAATTATCTAATTGAAACTGTGTAAAGCTAGAGTGGAACTAACCAGTCTTGCAAGAACAGTCTAGCAAGAACAATTCTTGGATTTGATCTGTGTATGCATACACATGACATGAGTATAAATGCATTTAGCTCATTAGCAACTGGCTGTGCTGACCCAAGGAGAGAAATAATGAAAATAATAGCATGCAGAGAAAGTGACTAACATAAAACATTTCTTGAATAATAATCCATAGTTTATGGAATTAATCTACCTTGTTATAATAATCTCCTATACAGATCACAAGGGAAAAAAAATAAATATTGGTCTGATTTCTTTTCGGAGTCAATAAAGTGCTTTCTAAATGTACATTTTAAAAAGTCTGCACCTCCCACACCACTGAGCCCAAAACTGAGTTGATTTCAGGCATGGTTTCAAACTTATCTTATTACTTTTTCTTTTTCATGCATTTGTGAAAAAAGAGGCAACTTGTTTGAGGACTGAGCATGGATTAAGGAGACTTGGGTTCACATCCCTGCTCTCCATGAAGCTCATGGATGACCTTTAAAAAGTCACTCTTACTGCCTTAATGACTCCACAGCGTAACCACATACATTTCATTTAGAACTTCTTAGAGAAAGAGTTGGCATATCAGTGTGCAAATAAATGTGCACTTTTATCCCTTCACACTGCTTGTATCAGAGCATCTTTCACTGTTTCTGTGCTGGAATTTTCCCCTGGAACAAAACAGGAATTGTTCTACTCAAACTAGAGTAGGTATAATATGAGACCATTTGTCTTCTCTCTTGTTGCTCTATCATATCATTGGTTTTTATCCCACTGGATGTGTGCAGTTACAAGGAATGTTGGCCAGAACTGTTGGTAAATGGTGATGACAGGCCTTTACATTATTTTTGTAAGTCCACTGAAATCCAGTCAGTAAAGTTATCTGTGTGCCTTCCCAGAGACAATCACTATCATTCCCCCACCTTCTCAGTTAGCACTTCCAGAGATCTAAACCTGAAGACTCTTTTCTGATTACGGACTTTACTGGTAAAGATATAGCACAAGCATTTCAGTTTTATCTCCCCAAAGAATCACAGCCCTTTGAGGTCTGCTGCCTCCAACTCATAAGCTGTCCTTTGCTTTACTGTGTGGAACTGCTACTAGACTCTTCTCCCAGCAGATCTCCTTAGCTTCTGCCTTCACAAATTTTTGCTTTGCTGTCCTGCTCACTGCTACTCTGATCTTTTAGCCCCCAGTTGGAGTCTTCAGTTTCTTTCTCCAGGATGAGCTGTCACCTTCTTCTTCCTTAGGTTCTGGTCTGCCTTGCTCTCTTTTGATGCCAACTGCCAATGGCTCTTACAATGCAAATTCTTAGGCCTTCTATGATTTCTGTTGAGGACCCTTTAACTAATCATATATTATCATCTGACAATCTTACATTCCATCTGCCTATACAGGGTCAATGAATAAAGTCAGACTGTTCTCTCATGGACCTATCACCATTTATTCTTATTGTACTGTCCTGTGGAATGGACACAACTACAAACAACTTAAGACACATAGCCCCTCCCTCTTATTAAAATTTAATTAAGTAACAGAAAAATAGGCAAACATAGTGAATAAAATCATCTAATATAGTACAACAATAAAATCAGTATCATGACAACATTTATTTATTTACTGTATTCATACCCTACCCTTATGCCCTAAAGACTCTCAGAGTGGCTAACAATTATTATTATTTTTAATTAGATGGTTCCCTGCTCTCAGGCTCACAATCTAAAAAGACATGACACAAAAGGAGAAGGGAATGGTGGTGGGGAAGGGGATCAGATCCATCAGTTCTTCTCTCCCTCTGAAGCCTGGACTGAGGCAGATGAACTGAAGAGCGGGCTCGGCTTCTTAATCTAGGCCAGACCTGATGGAGCTGGGTCTGCATCTCTCCCTCCATGGCCTAATGGCACCAGATGGACTGGAGGGAGGGCTCTGCTTTTTAGTCCAGGCCAGGCCCAATGGAGTTGGGCCTGCATCTCTCCCTTCATGGCCGGATGGCACCAGATCAATAGGAGGGAGGGCTCTGCTTCTTAGAAGGCACTAAGGCAGAGGACCAAGCAGCACTAGAACCAGCAGCTTCTTCTTCCCCCAAGCCCCAGATAATCACTGTGGTCGTCCCATTCTCTTTGTTGGGGTGTTTTGCAGCAGAGCCCTGTCAGGTTCTGGTTTTATAGCTCTGGTAGGCAAAGCAGCTGTGAGTGATGGCAAACACAGTGCCTACTGAGTCAGGGTCTCAGTCCTGAAGAGAGAGGAATCCATTTGGGAGGCAGAGGTCTAAGTACCTGTAGAACCAGCAGCTTCTTCCTACCCCTGGACTACTGATAGTCACTGTGACCCTCCTTCTCTCTCTGCTGGGGTGTTTTGTGCTCTTCTAATTTTATTTTAGGTATCTATGGCAGTTCCAAAAGATTTGTCTTCCTTTATCAAAAAAAAAAATTGGTAAAATATCTGACTAGACTTTGAGATGGGACTGAGGTGGTCTCATGGTTTGCAACGCTGATTCACAAATTCCATAAATGGAAGGCATTTTTTCAACAAAGTATCATGATTTACTAGTTTCTTATATACTTTCATATTATCTGACAATTTCTCTAAAAGCCATAGATCCACACTCTCTTCCATCAGGCATCAAAGGAAACATTTCCAGTTTCCCAACAATTAGTGACTTCCATTCAAGCAACAGTAAGGAAGAAAGCAATCAAATATTTATGTTTGAAATGTCTATTTTCTTCAGAAAAGAGAGATAACAATAAAAGTTGAGGACACTATTCAACATCTTGTCTACTAATTATTGCAATTTGTTACAGCCTGTCTCTCAATGACTGTTAGCTCTTGGGAGACAGCCAAGTATAGGCCACATACATAATGTAATTTTCAGGTATCTGCTACAGGTGGCAGCATTTTTACTTCATCTAAATTAATAGTTTACAATCCAAAAAACTTTATAAAATAACAACAAAAATAAAATCTTAATTATTGATCTAAAACACTTGGGCAACTTTTCAGGTTTTGCGGACTCTCTATGAAGCAGAAAACCAGCTGTCCAATGAAATTTGAATACATGTGTTGCATTTAACTGCTGGCCTAGCAGTGACAAGATCTGCATGTAGGTGTGTCAACGAGTCAGAATAGGTGGAACACAAAATTGTGATTCTTTTCTCCCCCTTACTGAACCAAGCAAGCTTACAGAGGATGGTAGTTATACAACGCCCCTGTTGAAACAGCTTCATTGGCTGCCAGTTTGTTTCCGGATACAATTCAATGTGCTACTTTTCACCTATAAAGCCCTATATGGCTCAGTTCCACACTATTTGGCAGACCATTTCTCCTGGTATGAGCCGGCCTAGACTCTGAGATCCTCTGGAGAAGCCCTTCTCTCCGTCCCAGCACAATCACAAACACAGTTGGGGGGGACGCAAGAGAGCCTTCTCAGTAGCTGCCCCTAGACTCTGAAACTCCCTGCCCAGGGAGATCAGAATGGCTCCCTCCTTGATGGCCTTTCGCCTGCAGGTGAAGACCTACCTGTTCACACAGGAGTTTAAGGAATTGTTATAAGGATAGGCTGTGATGTTGGGCCATTTTTTAAAAAAATGTTTTAATTGTACTTTTTTTAATGCTCTGAACCTGCTCTGAGTCCCAGTTCTGGGAAAAGAGTGGGATAATACAAAATAAATAAATAAATAAGTAAGTAAGTAGTAAGTTCCATCCCCTGCAACTGGCTCAAGAATATGAAAGGCAGCTGCAGAAAGGAAAAAAAGTTCTCTGTCCTTTCTCTATTGGGTAGTAACATTTTGTTCAGACTACTAAATTTCATGGGCTTATTTGAAAGGAGGAATTGCAAATAATTGGTCCATGTGATTTTGTCCAGAGATAAGGAATCTATATGCAGAAAGTAAAGTAAATGGAGTGAGCCAGCATGGTTTAGTGGTTTGATTGTTCAGCTAGAATTCTGGGAGAGCAGGGTTCAGATCCGTACTCAGTCACAGAAACCCTTTGGGTGACCTTGGGCAAGTAATCCTTTCTAGCCTTCAGACCAAATCAGTGAAATCTGTGAATAAGTCTTACAAAGAAAGTTCTGTGATAGGGTCACTTTAGAATTGCCATAAGTTGGAAATGACTTGAAGGCACATAAACAACAAAAGTAAATGGAAATGATGCACTTAAGGCCCATTCCCACTATCAAAAGCTTCAAATCCTGATTTGAGCTTTAGGCTTCTCATTCCCACTGCAAATTGATTCTGATCCTCATTTGATTGATTCCAGTGAGAAAATCTTGGGCCAAATGCTAAAAGCCTGGGGTATTTAGGTAGTGGTTTTTTTACTGGTTCTTTTGCTAAGAATCGATCCTGACCTGTGTCCAGTAAATGGTAATGCTAGATCGGGAGCAATTCCTTCAGAGGGGATGGGAGGAGCAAATGGCAGAGGGGTGTGTGTGAGCCATGTCCAGAGATGTCACACACACAACCAGTGCTGCCGATTTGGGTTCTTTTTTTTCCTTTTTTTAAAAAAAGGCAGACCATTCTACCAATTTTGCGATTAGTTTTCTTTTGTTTTTTTTAAATCATCCCCCATTCTTCTTCTTCTCCTTCCAGCTCCCTTCCTTCCTTTCTTCTGTCCTTCCCGCTGCCAGGGCGTCTGGGCCTCCATGGCTTCTCCTAGGGCTGGCGGAGCATCTGGTGCTGCTGCCAGGCCTCTGCCGCTTCTCTGGGGCCAGCAGGGCTTGCGGCACAGCACTGGCCAAGCAGCAGCAGCACGACTGCAAATGCCGGAAGCCCCACCAGCCCAGGGAGAAGCTGCGGAGGCCCAGCAGCAATACCGGAAGCCCCGCCTGCCCTGGGAGAAGCTGCAGAGGCCTGGCAGCCCCAGCAGCAGGAAGAACAGAAGAAAGGTAGGAAGGAAGGGAGCTGGAAGGAGGAGGAGGAGGATTCTTTTTTTTTAAAAAAAACAAAACAAAATAAAGCTTATCGCAAAATCAGTAGAATGGTCTGCCAATCTATCAATTTTGTGATTAGTTTTATTTTGCTTTTTTACAAAAAGGAGGGAGATAAAGAACAGAATAAGAGGGTCTGGGTGGGGAATGGCTGAAGGGCTGTCTTCCCAATGGGAATGACAAGTGTGCCAATGGGAAAAATCGATTCTAAATAGGCCCCCTTTCTTAGTGGGAATGAGGGGCCTTTTGGAATCGATTTGTTTAGTGGGGCAGAACCTAGATAGGATGTGGTTTATTTCTCCAGTGGGAATGCGCCCTTAAAAGATTAAAAGTGAATCAAATTAGAATATGTGGCTTACCATCCAGAATTGCCCATTGCCCGTCTATTTCTGTATGCTTCAAGTATGAATCTTCAATGGTTGGGTCATAGTCTGGCACAAATATCTTCTGGAAGAACTGAATGGTGAGGGCACTCTTTCCCACACCTCCATCCCCAACCACTACCAGCTTGTATGTAGGGAGGTTTTCACTTGGAACAGCACTTGTAGCCATGATGCCAATAATTCAGACCTGGGAAGGAAAGAGAAAACTTATCAGATCATACATTGGGTACAGAAAATGTTACATCAATACAAAATGAAAGAAACAAAAATCCAGGATAGCAGAGATAGTATGACATTTTAAGTGATGTTCTACGAGCAGCCTATTGTTGCTATTATTTTAAATTTGTTTTCAAATTTGCTTTTTTCATTTACAATAATGTATTTTATTCTGTTATGATTAGTTTGGGGGCCTAAATATCCTAAATGCACCAGATTCTGTCTGATCTTGGTAACTAGGTAGGCTCAGCCTTGATTAGAACTTAGAGGGGAGATTGCCAAGGAATACCAGGTACTATATTTCAGAGGAAGGAACTGGCAAAACCACCTTTGAGAATTCCTTGCCTAAGAAAATGCTATGAAATTCATGGGGAACTATAAATCAACAGGTGACTTGAAATGGGATCCCATACATTATTTAGCTTCAGCATGTGCTTTATGCAGTTGGCCCTCCTTATCCACCGATTTTTTTATCGACGGATTTGAGCATACACAGCTTGAAATTATTCCCAAAAAAGTATAAATTCCAAATAGCAAACCTTGGTTTTCCATTTTATATATGGGACACCATTTTGTTGTGCCATTATATTTAATGGGACTTGAGCATACACAGAGGGTCCTGAAACCAAACTCCCAGCGGTTAACAAGGGCCCACTATATACTACACTGGCATATGTAAGAATATGTAAGAATGGGTTGGAAAGGGGTTGTTTAGAAATATAATCAAGTTCCCTTTGCAAAATACCTCAGAGCTCACATTGACTTATAGAAGGTAACTAAGCGAAGGCCTTTTTTAATGGCTAAGTTTTGTAACCACACAGGGCAGGAGATTTATGAAGATGAAGAGAAAAAGGATAAATTCCTTCCCATCTTATACCCCAATACAGTATACAATTATGGTTCTAGTTAAACAGCTTAGGTCAGATCACAGAGCCCAATCTCCAATCCTGATGCAAACTGTCCTGATGATGGACAGCCAGTTCCAGCATCTTGGTCATTGCTCAGCTGATGCTTCCAAGGTGACTGGATGTAAAGGGAGAAGCTTCTCCCTGGTGAAGAAAGAGTCTCAGTCCTTCTTTGCTGAGATGGAGAGAAGCAAGGCTGACTTCCCATTCTTCTTCCTGGTGAGGAAACACTCTCAGTCCTTCACTGAGGCAGATAGGGACACAGCCTGTGTGTAGGGGGTTTACAGAGGACACATGCTCTGTACTGGAGACTGGTATGGAGGGGGAAATCACTAATGTCACCCTTGCCATAGAAGTTCCATGGCAGCTGATTCTGAAGAATGGTTCAAAATCATCCTTCAAAATCGGCTGCCAGGAATGGCTGGGGGGCAGCTTGGGGACTCCTTGTGGCATCGGTGGCATTCTCCCACATGGTAACACATATTTGCCCCCCATTCGCTTCTGTTCTGTTCCATTCCCATTCCTGCAAGTGCCATGCGATATGCTTACTAGTCCTAGTTAGCAATCTCACAGCATGTTATTGACTAATAAGTACTTCTGGAACATTTTCAGCCTCAGCCTAAGATACTTCACATTGCAGTAACCCAACTGAGAAGTTACAAGCTCACTACATCACCGAAGCAAGGCTGTTCTCTCTCAGTACATAGTTAGTACCTCAGTCTAAACTACTAAGAAAAAAAACTCTGTACCATCAAAGCTGCTTGATCAAGAAAGACCAGTGAGGATTCTCAACTATAATCAGGTCCTTTGTGTCCTCCAGAATAGCTTAAATGGTACTCACTTGGGCAGGGATGGCCACTTACTAACAGAGGGATAGCAAACATTTGAACTTCCAGATGCCAGTCAGACTAGTCTAAGTTCATGGGAAGTGGAATTCAACATTATCCAAGAGACTCAAAATTATCCTGCCCTGAATTAAAACTACCTCTGTCTTGTCTGAACTGAGCTTTACTGCACTGATCAGCATTTCATTGCACGGTTTTAGCACTCCCAAAACAGTTTCAAAGTCTGTTAAGACTGGATCAGTCTGGCTCTCTCTGCACAGGAGTCTACCCTGATTCAAGCCTGTTATGAGGTGTTGGTGGTGATGGTGGATATGGACAGAAGGCATATGTGCCAATTTTGTTTTACTCTTCTGGTTCTAGTTAGCAAGGAAGCCAGAAATTTTAAAATGGCTTATGAAGTCTTTTCTTACCAAGGGAGGGGGGGGGGGATATCTGAAAAATAAGGAGTCTATGTCCAGAAAGTCTCCTTAACTGAGAAGCTGCACATGACAATGATTTACAGTAGCCATGGTAATGTGGGTGACGTTGAAATTGCTTAATCCTGTTATGAAACTCACAGGAAACACACACACAACTCACACAACAGCTGCTGGGGTTATTTTGGTGCTTCTGTGAGAGCTTTCTTCCAGCTAGTCTATTCACACTGTTGCTCCTAATAAGCAACAGTTATGGGACCCTATGCCTGCCCCTATTTCTTTTACCTATGGGTGTCTCCTTGTAGGGTGTCTTTCACACTGCACAATTATAGTACTTTGATACCCCTTTAACTGCCATGGCTGCATCCTATGGAGTCTTGGGATCTGTAGTTGATGAGGCACTAGAACTCTCTGGTTGAAAATTTTTAGTTCTAAGAAAATGCAAATTCCAGGGTGTTAAAGGATGGAGCCATGGCAGTTAAAGGGGTTTTAGAATGCTATAACTGACTAATTAGAAAGAGACTCTGGACATTAACAGTAAAATCCTAACTGAGTTCACTTGGAATTAAGTAATAATGACGTTTATTTAATAGTGATGAAGTATTTTCAGGATCAAATCTGAGACAACATGTCTGAGGCTACAAATGATGCCAGCGTTCCCCACTCTGATGCCCTTCAGATGTTTTGTACTGCTCCTGCTTTAATTTGTGACCACTAGCCATCCCAGATGGGGTATTTGGGAGTTGTAGTCTAAGTCAAGGTTGGGATGAACCACACTGGGGAGACCATGCACTTCATTCCCATAAGAAAACAGCAATGGCAAGGCCAGTGGCACCACTGGGGTGAGTGGGTGGGCAGCACCAGGTGACACCCCAGAAGAGGGTGACACCTCAGAAGAGGGCGGTGACACCTGGTCGGCCCCTGCCCCCTGCAGGGACTCTTTGGGCATGCATGGGTGCCCCTTGGGGCTGCGTGGGTGCCACTACAGGCCTTGGGGGTGTGTTTCTCCAGCCTGGGTAGGCAGGGGGCAGCCATTTCCATGGCCCGCGTAGTGTTTCCTCTGCCTGGCCAGCCATTTCTTCTACTCGTGTGGCCATTTCTCCAGCCTTGGAAGTCCCACTGGATGTCCTGCCACCAGTAGTCCTCTCCCCCCCCTCCCACACACTGGGTAACACCTGGTGCCAGTTCCAGATCCCCAGTGGGCAAGGCTACAGTGCACATGCCTTTTCTTACAGTCAGTGGAAGCCTCTGTCTGCTGAAATGCTCCCTGTCTCAGCTCAATTAGAGAGTAGGTGAGGATGACAAGTCACCAATGGAGACCTTCTATGGCAAGGGTGACATTGGTGATTAGTCATAGAAATAGTTTTGTCACACAACCTAAGTAACTCATAGAATCATAGAGTTGGAAAAGACCACAAGAGCCATCCAGTTCAACACCCTGCCATGTATTCAAAAACTGCAGTTTCCAAAGACGATTTGCAGTCTGGAACATCTGCACAAATTTCACTTTTTGGGTTCTGTTGTTGTTGCTGCTGCATAAAAACAGTGTTTTCTCCTCAGGAAACAGTATTATGTACACAGAAAATAGTATTTCCGTATATATTCTTTCCATCCATAATGCCCAAAAGTCACCTTCTAGTTTTCAGAAACTGATAGAGAGAGAGAGAGAGAGAGAGAGGGAGGGAGGGAGGGAGGGAGAGAAGGAGTTAGGGTATGGAAACCATGTAGCTTAGTTCCTGGAGCATGATTTCCCATATTTTAACAAAAAGACTGGTAGATGGAGGGACCACAAAAAGAGGTGGGAATTTTGCGAGGCTAATGGGTTGCTTATCGTTGCCATTCAGGCTCAGAATCTTAAACTGAGTCCAACCTTGTATGGTGTAATTTCGAAAATCTCTGAAGCAAACCTTGTAGCTGAAATGATGACACTTAAGTAAATTATCTTGTGGAGAGTGATTAACTCTTTGGAAGCCACATGGTGCAATTCTTAGCCTCATTTTATGGTTGCCCATTTTTCTTTTCTGTTTAAACCTAATGTGAGAGAGCCAGAACTGCATACCAGAACTATTCTTCATCTCTTCTGGAAGGAAAACAGAACACTCCTGGATGCATGTGTGCACACACATGATATGAAATACCACATTTGAACTGAACAACAAGATATCCAAAGGCATCTGCTCCTTGATGGATGTTTGAACAGTTATTTCAGGAAACACAGAATTATAGCCTCAGCAAATAAAACCTGCGTCACTGTACTGTATAACACATTGGTAGGCAGGAGCAGAGTGTTGCTGTGCTGCAAACTTTCCATAACAACAGGCAGCACTAAGAGCTGAGCAGAGAGTACAATGCCCTTCTCCCACTCACATTCATAGATTAATTAGCAAGGCTAAGACTGTCAGTAGACTTCCCAGGACGGGTGTGTGTGTGTGTGTGTGTGAAAAATGCTATTGTCCCATGGGAAGTGAACAACTTAGAAAACTGCTCCCTTAAGACTCAAAATTCTTTACATTGTTAACTGACTGATTAAAAATGTAAATTTCAGATAGAGCACTACTTTAAGAATACACAGCTGTAGGGCGACACTATCCATTGTCAACAAAGTTGAGTCTCTACTGTTTGTCTCTGTTGATCCAAAAAGCATCGGTTGCAATTTAGTGTAGCAGGGTAATCTTTTCCTCTGCTATTCATGTCTGGGTGACATAAACTGGTGCAAAGAGGAAAAAAAGAAAAGGGGAAAAAAAAAGACTAGCCAGCACATAGCAACATGTGCAGCTAACCAATTTGAGTAATGTATTAGTTTTTCCACCTTGGGGATTTCTATCACTCAGTGGAAGAATACCGAAGTTGACTATAGCTGAATTGTTTTAGTACATTCACACTGCAACCTTTCTCCAAGGCACACAGGACATATATATGTATGGAGGTGATCCCATATGGTAAATGTATATAGATCCAATCTTATCAGGTTGGTTAGCTAAGAGACTACAGCTTGCCTAGAACAATTCAGTGAGTTCCATGGCCAAGCTGGAATTAGAGCCAAATTCCTAGCAGTGACTCTAATGATTACATCACACTACCACTCTTGTTCAAATCTTTCAATCCCTGTATCTCTCAATGACAAGGGTAAGAAATTTGTACTTTCACCTCTCATGCTGAAATAAATGACACTTAAATGTACTTATCTATGGATGAATCGTGTCCTATTTTATTTTTTCTACCCCCCCTCCATTCCATTATTATTTGCTTCTATGGAGACTTTTAAGTGCCACCCCCCTCCTCCTCTTTTCCCTCCTCCTTCAGCATAAAAATGCTTCCCTTATGTAATCATGGAAACAAGAATGTGTATTAGGTATGCAGCAGAAAGAAATCAGATACTCACAAGGTCCACTGCCTGCCTATGTAGATATAGTAGAAAGAAAACTAATCCAAACAAGGAGGAAATGGTTTGAATTTTTTTTAAAAAAATATGCCCTCTCTTTCCTTTTAGCACAATCCCTGGAAATGGGCAAGTTCCCTCTGAGAAACTCTTGAGTATATATGCACTAATATCTCATGAGTTCACCACCTTTGGCTGCTCCACCTCAAACTTCCACAAAGCACAGGGAAATCCAAGGAAACTTTTAAATTACCTTTGATCACAGTTACAATGACCAATTGATATTTATTTGGTTGCCATTCAAAACAAAAGGACACCAAGAAGCAACCAGATGTGTTGGGCTGCAATGTTTGAGGGAATGACCAAGCTAGTCAAAACAGAAAACAAGCTGAAATAACTCCATGTACATAGGAAAGTTACTTTGGGTGCCACTATGCTAAATACATACTTGGATGCTGCTGCTAGTCTAGGTGCCAATTGCTTTTTATCTACATTCAGGGGGCTTATGTGACATTTAAAGTCCTAAAGGGCTTGAGACAATGACATTTGAGGGAGCATCTCTCCCTATAGGCACCTGCCCAAGGATTAAGATCTGCTGGAATGAGGGCTCTCCTCTGTTTCTCACCAATGAGATCAATACACGGCATGGGGATGTGGAGGAAGGCCGTCTCAGCTGTCACACCCTCATAATGGAATGCCCTCCCCTTGGAGACTTTATTGGTGCTAGCCTAGCACTGATTTCATTTCAGTGCCAAGTGATTGATCATCAAAGCCTTTGTGCCTCATCGACTTCTCTCAAGCAGATGGTTTTGAACTGTTTTAATCTTTTAAATGTGTTTTAGCTTCTTAATTACATTTAGTATGTTTTAAAGTTCACTTTAAATTATTTTTATTGTTTAAAATGGTTTTGACTTGTGTAATTTTCATTAGGAAGACTGCTTGGAGAGAAAGCAGAATTGAGTCCCTTCCCCTCCCAGTCATGGCAACTGTATTTTGTAAAACAAAAGGAATATGTAAAAGGAATCACTGATATACATGTAAGTTATAGGGCCAGAGCAGATGTTTAGGAAAAAGTGGCTTGATTCTTCTTTTCTCAAAAGTGGTTTGAACCTCTGCTGTCCACATGACCTGCTCCCAAAGCCGGCTGAATACACACGGACTGATTGTATGACACAGTGTCAAGCCATGCTGCTGGATAATTTTTTTTGTCTCCTCACCACGCATGCACACTGTTGCACAAACACACCCCCTGTGACCTCCCAGCACCTCCCATGTCTGCCCAGATGCCATCCCATTGCATGGCCATTTCTTTGATCAGCCATACACTCACTCATACACTGCTCCATCTGTGTATCTGTATGTGAGTGATACATTGGCACAGCACAATCATGGTGGTTCTTCCATGCCACCCTTCACTCCCTTTCACCCCCTGTCCCCTTGTTGGACTGTCTGGGTGTGTATGTTGGAATTACATCCATTGGATGGTTGCACTTTGCTGCAGCCTCACACTTACATCGGGGCATTTATATGCAGGCGCAAAAATGCATTTTCCAGGCTAAGCTGGAGTATCCTAGATTCTTTTTGCTCTGATTTGTAGTCCCAGAATGCACCTTCATTTCAGTTTCCACCTGCTTTGGAAGCGTGTGACATATAAACTTCAAAGTGGCTGGAAGCCACTTTATTTTGCCCACTTGTTTTACCCCTTAGATAATGGGGGAAAGTACCAATAAATGAGCAACAGAAAAGCTACATGATTACCTTACTAAATTAGATCATTTGCTGCACAAATGATCTTTGAAGCTATTTACATGCTATAAGAGAATCACTTTGAAATATTTCAGTCTCTCTTTAGAATTAGAAAGAATGATACATTAAATGCAGGTCTGTATAACTTGTGACTCACATGTGCCCAATAAACTTCATTTTTTTCCACAGGCATAGGCTGTAAACATGGAGGGAGGATGAGAGAGAAAGAGAGAGAGAGAGAGAGAGATAGAGAGAAAGGGATACAATAACATCCATATGAGATGAATGTACAACATCATTGGCTAATAGGTTCCAGGATCAAAAAATGTAACAGCATCTTTTCCCAGCAAGACAGACATAGTGCTATGCTGCTCCTTGATTACTGTTCACATAATAATAAAAAATATCTCCAGGCACATAAGAGAAATTCACTTCTCTTCCTACCCTTCGACCACATACACTTCTTTTTTGTGCTCAGAGAAGCTTCTACAAACACAGCACAGATCTGCCTCAAGAGGTTTGTTTCCTTCTGATGTAGACAGCATCATATATTTCATGTTCATCACTAACTCAAGAAAACCAACTCTAAAAAAATTCTTGACAAATTTCAGAACAGGAAATCCTCTGAGCTGAAAAGCACGTAAGAAACAAAGAAGGGTGTCACTGCTTTAAAGACAAGAAACCCTTAAAACCAATACAAGAAATAAAACAAAAATCTTCTGTAGGGATAATTGGGACAGGAATTCCTCCTAGCATAACACAATGTTCCCCCTCAATGACTATCCAAATTCATTGCTGGAAAAAATGATAATGCTGGGAAAAGTGGAAGGCAGTAGGAAAATAAGAATACCACATTACAGATGAATTGCTTCAACCATAAAATCCATGGCTGTCCTGAATTTGGAAAACCAGATCAAAGGTTTTCATGACTCTTGGAGATCTCTCATTCATATAGAAAGTTGATCTGATGGCAAATAACACCCACACCCACACACCTACCTCAATTATTCACTGTCTAAATTCAGTGTACAATCAACACATTCGTTTATTTTAATTTCTCTTTTGCTATTACCTACAAGCTGGGTTTTGTATTTGCAGAATACATGTGCAAATTCTCCAACAATTTAAGGCCTGCTACACTGCATCAGATCCTGTTTTATCATAGAAGCTAAATAGGGTCAGTCCTGCTTAATATGGGAGATTAATATGGGAGACTGGAACGTTAGTACTTACCTGAGATATGTCCCTTTCCAACAGAGAAGGTCCGAACATCCTGACTTTGGATAGTTCTGCCCGCTCAGCTCCTGGGAGGCAGGGAGAGAATCTCAGAAACTCAGTTGATGATCAGCCCAAACTCAGGTAGAACTATTGATGTTACATATAGGCATTTACTCTTATTCTTATTAACATTTCTTTCTTTTTCTTTTTTATTTTACGGAAAAATATGCCACAGAAGTTCCAACCTCCCTCTTCACCAGCAATCAAGGGTGGGGAGGATGTTCGGACCTTCTCCGCTGGAAAGGAACGTATCTCAGGTAAGTACTAATGTTCCATTTCCCAGCAGAGAAGGGCCTGAACATCCTGACTTTGGGATTTACAAAAGCCCCCTATTAATAGGGAGGGACTGCTGGAGCAGAGAGGGAGGAGCCTGGCACTATCTGTTGGAGGACCCGAAGGCTGCTTCAGCCGACTGGGTCACATCTAGCTTGTAGTGTTTGATGAATGTGGATGGAGATTTCCACGTGGCTGCCTGGCAGATTTCGCCCAGTGGCGCGTTGGTTGTGAGAGCTGCTGAAGTGGCTGAGCTTCTGGTGGAGTGGGCAGTAATGCCCTCCGGAGGCTGTTCATTCATGACTTCGTAGCAAGCGATGATACAAGCCTTGATTCACCTGCTGAGGGTGGATACTGACACCTTCTTGCCCTTAGATTTTGGTTGGAAGGAGACGAAAAGAGCTTCGGACCTCCTGAAGCTTGCAGTTTTTTTAAAGGTAGATCTTGATGGCCCTGCGTACATCCAGTGTGTGCCATATTTTTTCTGCGTCCTTTTGAGGCCATGGACAGAAAGAAGGAAGTATGATGTCCTGAGAAGTGTGAAAAACTGAGTTCACCTTGGGGATGAATGTTGGGTCCGCATGCAGAAGAATGGAGTCTGGCCAGATGGTGCACAGCTCCTTTCGCACCGATAGAGCCCCTATCTCCGACACTCGGCGTGCTGATGTAATTGCAGTGAGAAACAGCACCTTCCAGGTGAGAAACTTGAGAGAAGCCTCTCTTAGCGGCTTGAATGGATGTATGGTTAGTGCTTTTTAACACTGTGTGGAGGTTCCACGAGGGGAATCGGTGAACTGTTGATAGTCCTCTGTTGGAAATGCCCTTGAGGAGTCTTCATAAATGTGGATGATGAGATATCTTGGCTGCTTCATCATGAGGCATGATGGATGTGATGGCCGCTACCTGTTTCTTGACTGTGTTGGGCCAGAGACCCTGTTTGGCCCCATCCTGAATGAACTGGAGAAGCGTGGATACTGACACATGAATGAAATCTCTATTCTTCTGCTTGCACGACCTTTTGAAGGCTTTATAGGTGTATTCGTATATCTTTGTGGCAGACGGCCTCCTGGAAGCCAGGATGGAATCGACCCCCTCAGAAGAGTATCCATATCTTGTCAGCATGTCCCACTCAATCTCTAGGTGTGTAGCTGAAGCCAGCCTGGGTTGGGATGGTGCACCAGGCCATGTGAGAGTAGATCCGGCCTGGATGGCAATGGAATGGACCTGGACGACATCTCTATTATCTCTGGGAACCAGGGCCTCCTGGGCCATGCCGGCGCTATGAGGATGACCTCTAAGTGTGACTTCCGGATCTTTGCTATCACCTTTGTCAGTAAATAAGTAGGGGGAAATGCGTACAGGAGACCCTGTGGCCATGAGGAGTTCAGGGTGTCTATACTCTCGGCACCCTCTATCTGGAACCTCGACATAAACCTTGGGACCTTGGCATTTGCTGGGAATGCAAACAGGTCCATCTGTGGCTGGCCCATTGTCCTGGTGATCTCCTGGAAGACCTCTGGATGGAGACTCCATTCCCTCTGGTCGATGTCGGTCCGACTCAGCCAATCTGCCTTGGAGTTTGGCTGTCCCTGCAGGTGTTCGGCTTCCAGCGACAAGAGGTTGGATTCTGCCCATTTCAGCAGCCTCTGGGACTCGTCCATCAGGCTGTGTGATCTGGTTCCGCCTTGGCGATTTATGTGAGCCTTCGTGGTGGTTTTGTCCATTCTTACCAAGACTGCCTTCAACTGAATCAGGGCCTTGAAGTACTTTAGAGCCAGGCGTACTGCTCGTAACTCGAGCCAATTGATGCTGTGGGACTGCTCCTCAGTGTTCCAGAGTCCCTGAGCCAGGTGGGCACTGCAGTGAGCTCCCCAACCCCTGAGGCTGGCATCTGTCATGATCTGAATCCTCTCGGGTCTCTAGATGGGTCGCCCCATCTGAATAGCTGGGGAGATCCACCACTGGAGGGACTGGCGTACTTGGCTGGGAACCGAGATCATCTTGTGGATCTTCAGCGTGATGGCTTGCTGATGGGGTAGGAGAAGCCACTGGAGAGGTCTGGCATGAAACCTCGCCCATAGCAAGCAATCGATCGTTGCAATCATGAGGCCCTGGAGGTGGGCCAATGTCGCCAGGCTGGACTGATGAGAATTGAGAACTTTTCGGACCACCTCAGTTATAGTCTGGATCCGACCTTGAGGTAGAGAGACGGTCCCCTGGTGCGTGTTTATCCTGGCCCCCAGATGTTGTATCTGTTGATCCCGATTGAGAGAGCTCTTGTCTAAATTGACTAAAAACCCATGAAGTTCTAGTGATCTGAGGACCTTGGAGGTGTCGTGGACAGACTGCTGCCTCAATCTTGACCGAATCAGAAGACTGTCGAGGTAAGGATAGACGTGGGGCCGTTGGGATCTCCGATGGGCAACCAGAGCCACCATGACTTTGGTAAAGACTCTGGAAGCAGAGGTGAGACCAAAGGGCAGGGCTTTGTATTGAAAGTGTCTGGAGCTGTATCTGAAACGGAGGAAATGGCAGTGAGAAGGAAAAATAGGGATATGCAAATAGGCATCCCGTAGGTCCAGCAATGAAAGGAAGTCTCCTGGTTGTAGGACATCAAGGATGGTCCTCAGTGTCTCCATTCGGAACTTTCTTTTCCGGACAAAACGGTTCAGACCTCTTAAATTGAGAATTGCTCTCCACGATCCGTTCTTCTTGGGGACCAGGAAGAAAGTTGAATAACAGCCTTGGTGTCTCTGGCCTGGTGGCACGGGTTTGATGCTGCTGAATTGCTACCAGTAGGAGGCAATGCTTGTTGGGGTTGTTGGATCTGGGTGAAGGCTGGAACATGTTGTGTGGTACTGACCACACAACATGTTCCAGCCTTCACCCAGATCCAACAACCCCAACAAGCATTGCCTCCTACTGGTAGCAATTCAGCAGCATCAAACCCGTGCCACCAGGCCAGAGACACCAAGGCTGTTATTCAACTCTATTTTGTAGCCCTGTTGAATGGTGTCCAACACCCACCAGTCAGAGGTACATTTCTCTCAGATGTCCCCGAAGCCTTGAAGTCTGCCCACTACTGGAGGCATCACGTCACTGTCCTTGGGGCTGGCTCACCCACCTCGGACCCTGACTGCACCGTTTGTGGGGCCTCTGTCCCTGCTGTGCCTGGGAGGGGGAACCCCTCCGCTTGCAGCGGCCTGGCTTCTGCTTCTTGGCTTGAAGGTGCCTCAGGCCGAGCAGCCGGCAAAGCCGGGGCTGGCGTGGTCTCAGCAGAAGCAGTCTCCCTCACTGGCTGAGCCTCCTCAGGGCTAGACATCTCCCTTCCAATTGAAAGAGAAAAGGAGAAAGATGAGAAGGAAAGAAGAGCAGCCGGGAGGAAGGGAAAGGAGGGGGAAGCGGGTCCTTTTTTTTTTTAAGAAGAGGAGGGGAGAAGAACCAGGAGGGGAGAAGAACCAGGAGGTTTGAGGCCAGGAATGCTGATGCTGGGAAAGGCTTTGCTCAGGAGCAAAGGAAAGTCTGTCCTAGCAGGAGCAAGGCAGGAAGAAAAACTGAGTTTCTGAGGGGGTCGCTCCTCCCACTGGGGGCTGGGACCCCCTCTCTCTTTTGTTGATTCTCTCCCTGCCTCCGAGGAGCTGAGCGGGCAGAGCTACCCAAAGTCAGGATGTTCAGGCCCTTCTTTGCTGGGAAATGCCAAGGAATAGCAAGTGGTGTAGGCTATATTCCAGAGGAAGGGACTGACAAAACCACCTCTGAGGATTCCTTGTCTAAGAAAACCCTATGAAATTCATGGGGTCACCATAAGTTGACAGCCAACTTGAAGGCATGCAAACAGCCAAACATGCAAACACACACACACACATACACACAGAGGTTACACTGCTACATTAATCTTAGTCTTGACCTTATCCCCTTAGGATCATGTATTTAAAAAACTACAAAACAATTGTCAATATATACAGTTCTACACACACACACACACACAGAGCATGTGAAGTAGTAAATATTAAAATTAGTAATCCCAAAAGAACTAGTGATAAAACAGTCTTCAAAAATACTTTTTAAAAGACTTTGGCAACAAAAGCTGTTCCTCTGTTAGTATGCTATTATATCCTCACTGATAATGGGATGCCTGACAAGGTGTTTAGTGCAACATGCACTTTTTAAAGACTAGGGATAGGGTAACCTTAAATTCTGTCATGTATTTTTGATAAATTCACTATTATGCTTTCTATGTCTAAAAACCATGGTCAATAATGGTCTGGCAGGCACATTAGCTAGGGAACAGGAGCAGACAGAATCTTCTCTGTTATTTAATAATTCAAATCCCAAATGCCTAATTAAAACAGTTTTACTAGATAAGGGGGGAAAAGAAGAAAGAAAGTGAATGAGAAGCTACATCTTGCTTCACAGACTCTACTGACTGACATCAAAGATAGGTTTTCCCTTTTCCCCCCAGCATGATACTGAACACGAATTGGAAGAAGAGGACTTCTCTGAGAAATTGAGCACAACACTATATTTGCTTATTTGCTTATTCTTCACCAAGCAGATTTATGGCACTTTTCTGTGCCTTCAAAGTATGTGTTGTTGAGATGCTTATAGATATATTAGCTCAGTTTTTTAAACTCTCTGGTAGCTATCATGAATAGAATCACATGTACCACATGGTGAATGTAAAACTAAATAGGATTATTGCTGTATTTGTCCCTATATGCATTGTGCATAATGACTGTTAACAGGGATGTGCGAGTCATCTTCTACTGATCATGCTCTCCAATAATACATTGGCCTGAGATCAGATCACAGTATCTAACATTAAGAAGTTAATGTCAGGAAAAGTCTCTCTGGCATGAAAGTCAGTATGACTGTAATTCTTCTGAGGTTCTCCTTTTCCTGCTCCTGCTGAGCAGAATAGACCTCTAGAGAGCACCTATCCTATCTGCCACCAGCTGGTCCTTCATGTAACTAGAAACCCTCTTACTGTGGAGAATAAAAAGTTACTCTGTCTCTCATATTCCTCTTTCATGTGGCTTTAGCCATTCTAGCCCATTCACCAGGGTTGGGAGAGGGAAAGAAACATCTCTTCAGCATCAGAGCATCAGAGACAGGATGTGCCAGTGGAATCCCAGTAACACTGCTCTAAAGGGAGAAGGATCTCGAAGTTCGTATTTCTGCTGAACTGTCCATCTCATGCAAGATCACATTCTCCCATATGAGATGGCCTGAGGTTAAGAAGTTTTAGGAAAGGCCTTTGTCTGTGACCTGGCATCACTAGAGGCACCCAGTAATATCCCATCTTTTGCCTAATAATATGAATATCCCATCTTATTGCTAAATGAATACTGTATCCAATATTTTTGCCAAAAATAGTACTCAAGGTGGTTAGCAACAATAGAATATTGATAAAATACAGAAAATAATTTGAAAGATGAAACACGTGGAGTAAAATTATGATTAAAATATATCAGTACAAACACATAAATATATAGCACCCCTTAGTTAAATCTACTCCAGCAAATAAGTCACTATAAAAACTATTAGCCTGTCTAAATAAAAATGCATTTCTCTGTAAGCAGAATCTGGACTCTCTTACCAGGGAGTAAGTACTCAAGATGAGGCACAGCCATAAGGAAGGCCCTTTCTTGCATTCCTGTCATAGGCAATAAGGAATTGAAGGCTGGAATGCTTTATTCCTTGTCTGCACACATCTCTATATAAATGAAATATAATAGTAAGTACTTAATTGAAAAAATTAGAAGCATGTTTGGAATAAGACAGAAATTTAGTTAACTGATAACAGTTAAGATTTTAACTGGAGCAATGAGAGTCAAGATGAAGGCTTAACAATGAAGGCCAGACCACACGTTACACTGCAGATACTTGACACTTCATTGTAAAGTGCTCTTGGGTGTGAAGCAGGGAGAGAAAAGGTAGTCATAATTACTTTTTCTTCATTGGACATTTTTCCTCCTCATTCTTCCCCTCCATGAATGTTTTCAAGCCAATCTACTTTGCAAATTAGGATATTGACCAAATGGGATAAGTCTGTATATTCCAACATAGCTCAGTAGTCCTCACATCCTCAAGCATCTTGTATGCTGAGTGCCTCTCAGGCAACTCAAACAGGTCACATTTCTCCAACCTTGTACACATTCAAAATGTAATCTTTACTGCACATTATTTTTAACAGAAAAAAAGGCCAACAAATTTCTAATTCACGCCTAGAGCTATGACGATAATTTAGTCAGCTGGTATGATTTCCTGATTTCCTGACTAGGCCGATAAGATCAGAATTGTGGGGTACTGTATGATTGCACAAGACAACAGTCATTTTCAAAGGCTGTATCTACGGTGTAGAAATAACGCAGTTTGACACCACTTTAAGTGCTGTAGCTCCATCCTATGCAATTATGGTATCTGCAGTTTTACAAGGTTTCTAGCTTTCTCTGCTAGAGTGCTCATACCTCACAACACTACAACTCTCCCTTTACCCCATATCCTGCCCTATGCGCTACCCAGCATGCCTTTTGGCTATTTTTTAAAAAATTTTATACACAGTTCTGGAGCCCTGCTACTGCAAGTCAAAGTGTTAAAAAAAGATATATATATATATATATATATATATATATTAAAAAAGGGAATCAGGTTACTCGGAGTGAAGGAATGGGGAGACAGGGGGAAAGAGGGGACATCAACATCACCAAGCTCACAACTGCCTCACTAGTGATGCTTTGTACCTGGGACTTCTGCAATTGCCAGGTCACTGACATGTTTTCACTCTCAATGAAAAGGGATGCAGAAGTTATGGGTTGGGGACAGAGCAGATACAGGCTGGTGGCATAGTTGTGCAATAACTATTGCCAAAGCCACTTTTTCTCCTGGTTTAATTGTGGTTTAAAAGATGTATGTAGTAATCTCCTTGGGGACAGAAAGAAAATTTATTGTGTGTGGGGATGTTGGACACAATTCTAATGTGTGAAATTCTCTTCTTTCTCCCTAAAGCCCTGTGGTCCACCCCACTTTTGCCTCTAATGGCAAAGAATCAGAAGGCTTGAATGAAACTTAACTGGAAAGTTGGGACCTCAAAGAAGGAGATCCAGAAAAGCCTGTGGTCTCTCAGACATCTTCACAGGGACTGTAAGTTTGCAGCCTTAAGATAAAATACTAAATGTGATAAAATGCTAGGAGTATGCGGACCACACTGGCCACTGGTGGGAAAGGGTTGCCTTCCAGGTCTGGCAGTTGTACTAATTGGGCAGGAAAGTGAGTCATTTTACTTTCCTGCTTGCCCAGCAGATCCGCCAGACCTGGAAAAAACTGCAAGGTGCCAGCAGAAACCCACCACCATCAGTGGGTGCTGGTGGGAAGGGGTTGCCTCTGGGTCTGGTGAGTCTACTAGCTGGGCAGAAAAGCGAGCTGTCTTCTTCTCCCACTTACCCAGAAGCCCACCACCACAGGAGAGGCAGCTTGGCTGGTGGAAAGGGTGGCTGGAGTGTGTGCCAGGCAGCCTATGGATGACAGCATGAATTACCACACTGGGGTGTCACCAACACTAGTGATGCCACTGATAAAATGCTTGCGTAAATCTTTTTCACATATGATTCTATTTCCACCTTCAGCAAAAACTGTTGAGTTTAGCTTTCCTCTAGATTTGCTCTGTATAGTAAGCAGAAGTAATGGTGTCACCTCCCTTAGGGTGTCACCTGGTGCAGTCTGAACACCCTGCATCCCTGTAGTGATGCCCCAATCAGTTCCACCTAAGAACTAAACCCACATTCAACACATAGTCATCAGAAAGGCCAAATGAAGTGGCTTCTGGCTGCTTTGGAGGCATGGCATTCAAACAATGCATGCCTCCAAAGTGGCCTGAGGCTGTGCTGAAGCCACACTCTGGTCCTTTGGACCAGAGCAAAAAGGGGCTTGGATAATCCGGCTCCTGGTGGTGTGAGTTGGATCCTGGAACCTCAGCCTGCTCTGGGATCAAGCCATGGGATTAGCACAGTCCTACCCTGCTTGCTGTCAAAGTGGACTTGTGCCACTCTTTCAAGCCATCTGCTCTGATCCTTAGTTTCAAAAACTTGTGCAACAGAATGTCATGCAAGAATGAAGGAAGCTTGAACTGGCACATCTGCATCAACAGATGACTCTTTTAAGTGGCAACACATAGCAAGGCCAGCAGCAGAAAAACTGTGTCCTATAGATAAACTGCATGGATAAACAAAGTGCATGCATTTCTGGACACAAGGATTCAGTTTTCCTTCCACTATGGTGCAGCATGCATGGAGCTACTTGAAATTCAGAAAGCAGAGACATGAAGAAGTTTTTGAACATCTCAACTCTCTGGTATTATTTTGAGTCAACCTGGTGATGGCAGATTTCACATAACTACTGCTAAGAAAGAAGGGGGTTGAGATGTTGCTATGGTTTTAATGAGAATATTGAAGAAAAAGAGAAGCAGCTGTCCCTTCTTTTTTTTTTTTTGGTAAGAATATGTTTCTAAGGAGAATAAACCATCTCCACATTAATCCTCTCACAAATAACCCCCACCAATATAAACCATGAATATATTTGGAAGCGCACATTACTTCTACATGATACCATCTGTGCAGAATTTGCAGCAAACGCCCACCCCCACCCTGCCTGCCATAGTTTGATGAAAAAATTGTATCACATTGTTGTACTGAGTTACACCTCAACTATTAGGAAAGTTTTTTTTTCAAAAAAAAAAAAAAAGGCAACAAACACCCAGACCTCTCAGGGTTTCGGGCATGGAAATCTGGTACAAAACCAAGGTTTTTATTATCCATACACTGTCCAGGAATCATAAATAGTTCAGCAGTAGCTGAACACTCAGGGTAAGCTGAGGCATTCTTTTCATTCCTCAGAAAAACAGAGGGAAAGACATTGTTGTGAAAATGAATAAGCTGCACACCAAATGAGCTGAATGGATAACATCACCTGGATCAATAACTCATGGTGTCACCTCCCATTGACCTTCTACCATATCATGCCATTGTTATTGTACTAATGTTACTCATAAATCGTATTTCCCATATCTCACTGCATGTAATGGCAACAGTGTGACATAAACAACTACCTTTAAATTACACTATCATATGCACAGTCTAAATTTATTTACATGTACACAGTATCATGTAGTTAAAGTGAAAATCTGGTAAGATGTGATGGTTTTAAAGAAAATGTGCCACCTCTCTTTTCTCCTCCCACTGTGTCTCACTCCACTTATCCCATCTCTTCCATTGAGCTCCAGTGTTTTAAAGGGGTGCCTTTGCTCCTGGCTTTTCAGTGCAGCTGTATTGCTGAAATAAAACACATACACAACCCCCCCCCCCCAACTGAGCCAGAGCCCTTGTGTCTGCTGGAAACAAACCTTCCTGCTTCACAGGAAGCCTTGCAAGCAGATTTATTCCTTTCACACATCAACACTGAGAGCCTTATTGCATGAGAAAAGAAGGCTGAAACAGAGCAGGAGAGTAGTGGCTTTTTTCATGACATTCTGCTTGACATTGTAGCACTTCTTTTCTCTTTGGAGGGAGATGGCTGTAAAAGTGTGTCTTTTGCCATGCTGGAAAAATCTATTAGACAAAAGGCATGTTTTTACAACCATCTCCTTCACAAAGCAAACAGAAATGCTATGATGGCATGCATAGAGGCACAAGAAATCTGCTACTCTCTTGCTCTGTTTCAGCTTTCTTTTCTCATGTGATAAGGCTCTAACTGACCATTGTAAAGACCTGAGTGACCACTAACTGAAAGATCTTGCACAGCCCTTTGAAAATTTGAGGCAAGCATCATAATTTGCATTCTTTTGGGTCCCATTACATGTGGCACTTCATAACTGCAGGGGTTCTATTTTGGACCCCTCCTGCGAATGTCCAAAGCTGCAGGACCTCAAGTCCCATTGGTTTTAATGGTGGCTTATCATATGGGTGGCCATGGTGGTATGACCGCATGCATGCATCACCACTGGAGTGAATGGGGCAGGGCTATCTTTGAATGCTCAGATCTGTGGATGGCAAGCTTGCAGTTGGGGTGGGTCAACTGTACATTCTACCCTACTCCAACAACTGTATAAATATGATTTATATCTTAGGCCTTAACACCATTCAGTGCTGTATTTGAAGGAGTGGATTCATATCCATAGAAACTCATGCTAGGTTAGTCTTAACAGTACTACCACATTCCTTTTTTTCTCCCCCTTCCTTCCTCCTTTTTATGTCAGAAGAAATAGAGGGACAAACTGATTGCTTCCAGGGCTATGCAGTTATTTATTATACAGGTATTTATATTTTACCTTTTCTCCAGTGAAGGCAAACTGGCATAATATAAGCATATGCTGCACAAGCCAAAGCTATAGAGAATTTTTTTTTTATCTTACCCTGCTTTGAAGTGTGTTAAGAAATTATAGGCATCAAGACGGCTTATCTCATTAAAATTTACATACTTAAAATAGTAAAAAGCAATTCAGCTAAACCTTCACAACCCCACAGATCTGACAACCAAATGCCAATAATTCAACCAATGCATGCCATCTATTTCTTGTATGTTGAGTGAACCTTGGAAGTTATATTACACATTATCAGCAACAATTCTCCTGTTCTCTGGAATGTCCATTTCCAAGACGTGCCTTGGGCTTCTGTAAGTGAAAGAGATTGTTGCAGCATGGCAATTGGGGTTCTCTCCAAGGTCACCAGAGTTCCTGATCACAGGCAGTCTTATAGTTTGCCCATCTAAAGATGGCTTGCCCAGTCCCTCAACCATCTAATGCACACCATGCAGGCCTAGCTGAGTTAAAATGTTCCTATCAATTACACATTCAAGGTTCACTCAGCGTACAAAGATTTTCACTTTTAAAGACCATTCAGACTATGTGTTACATGGATGTTGGAAATTTCCCCACCCCATTGTGATGTTTAGTAAAAACAAATGAAACAGTTCAAAGGTTTTTACTAACAAGGCAGATGAGAACTTCAGTAAAGGGGAATTTCTAATGACAAAACAGTACAAGGATTGAAGCCCTCTTTCCCTTCTTAATCTTGATTGGGTCCTCCTCTAGCCACTGTTACCAGGAACTTTAGAGACATCTTCACATTGCAATGTGTAGAGGGACACTTATTTGCTTTAACAAATACTCAGAATCCCTTCTCCCACTTCCAGAACAGCAGTTCCAGAACACTGTCTTCGGACTATCAGAGCACTTGTGTTTCTTTCTTCTAATAAATGTATTTACATGTACATAGTTTCATGTGGTTAAAGTGAAAATTTACAGTAGTAAGATGTGTTTTTAATGAAAATTTTAAAAGAAAAATAAATTAATTTTTTATTTTATTTTTAAAAAAAATTAAATTAAATATTGATTTTTAAAACCTGGTGCTCTCCTCTTCCCTCCCATTGAGCCTCACCCTGCTCACACCATCTCTTCAGTTTTTTGAAGGGATGCAGGTGAATATCACAGTCCATTTCTGACAAGGGCAGATTGAGGTGCAGTGGCTCATCCCTTAGGGTGTTACCTGATGCTGCTCAAAGGTCTGCACCCCTTCCAAGCCATCTGAAAAATTGCATCTTCCTATATGATTCTGTGCAGGCTCTAAGAACTTTGGAGAAGGCCCTTTTCTCATTCTCTCTGCCTTTCCAAGCACATTTGGTGGGAGCAAAGTTGACTCCACTCGGTGGCTGCTCCTAGTGACTCACTATCCTTCTGCTGGCAAGCAAAAACATTTCTTTTCCAAGATGTTTTTACAAATTGACTGCAATGGATTTTTAGTGATGTGCTTCTTTATTGACTTTAATCTTCTGAATTTTGCTAGATTTTAAAATGGTTCTAATTTGATAGGTTTAACTGGATAACTTTGGTATGCTTTTACTAATTTTTAGATGCACTTTTTATGTTTTAAATGTCTATGTTGCCTTGAATCCCAGTATTGGGGGAAAGGTGGGATATAAATGAAGTAACAACAACAATAATAACAGGCCTCACTTTGCACATTAAGGCGGGAAGTCTTCTGTTTTATTTTGTTTTATCTTGCCTTTATGTGTGCATACGGTATGAAGTCTGATTTTTGTTATTGCTGTTCTGATGTTTTTTCTTCTGATTACTGCTGCTGAATTGTTCCAATCTTGCTGCTGCTGAATTGTTTTTATTGGGCTGTTTTATGACTTAATATGATTTTATGTTTTTAAGATATATTGCTAGCTACTCTGGGGACCCTATTTAGGATGGAAGATGCAGGCTATAAATGAACCTATAAATAATGTTGCACCAGTGCCACTATTGTACTGTTCCTATGTTATAACCACTACAAGATGCTTGAGCCATGAAAGGGAAGAATCATGAAGCAATCATGTCCTCCAAGAAAGATCTTTCTCTTATTCCCCCGCCCCCACAAGACATTTCACTTATTAGTCTCCCTGAAATAGTTAGAAAACACAGAAAATCCATATAGCTTCAACTTATCTCACTGAAAGAGCTATAATTTCCTTCTAGCAGGACAAAAGCACATCCATAGCTACAATTCTATGACAGAAACCACTTAGGGTCTAGTGAGTGTTATACAACATACATGTATATCTGGGTGTTACACTACATATATTCATAATGTAAACAGAGTGCCTGCATTGTCCCTTCAACTCTAATATAAACAGGTGGACATTTGAAACAGGAAAACTAAGTGAAAGAATGTTTCATTTCCAAAAGTGGCTTCTCCTCTCTCTGTAGGATTCCAGACCATGAATGGTTCTAAAATAGTCTCCCCTAGTTTAGTGCTCTTAGGTATGCTGAATGACAATTTCCATCATTCTCAGCCAGCCTGGAGATGTTACACTGCATACATGTGTCAGCTTGGAGGAAAAAAGACAGGTCTAGAACACAGTTAAAAGGAATCAAATGGCCACGGGAAACTATCTTACACCATGTTACATACTTACTGTTGTCTTTGAGAGGCAGTGATTATTCAAATATCCTTTTGACTAGAGATATCCTTTTGACTAGAGATATCAGGAATTTATTCTGGTTGGGTTCTTCTGGATGCAAAATATGTGTTTCACCATTGAGCCACAGCTACTTTATAATATGGCTGGCTTCAAGTATCCATTCAGCTGATACGGTACCTGCCACACAATGGGTAACTTAAACTAGTCCCAGCCAGAATTGATCCCCATAGTATGTCACTTTTCCTTTTCAGTCCATGTTGGAACATTTCTAAAGACTGCTGTATGTTTCTGGGTGTTATCATTTCCTTCCACCCTGCCCCACAAATCAGTACCAGATACTTCAGGAAAAATGGTATAAGGCCAATAACATAGAAATACAACAGATTTCCTTTCCTTCTACTCCCAGCTTCTCGGCCAAATTTCTAATATATAGACTATAGCAAAGCCTATATCTGCATAGATCATGTAAGGCTATGGGATGCCCTTAAAGACATGGGAGAGCCAACACATCTAATAGTCCTAATGAGGGATCTGTACTCAGGACAAGAGGTTACTGTCAGAACAGAACACAGAGAAACAGAATTGTTCCCAATTGACAAAAGGGTCAGAAAAGACTGTATCTCATCACCGTGCCTATTCAACTTACATGCAGAACATATTGTATGAAAAGCAGGTTTGGACACAGAAGAAGGAGGAGTGAAAATAGGAGCAAGGAATACCAACAATTTAAGATATGCAGATGACACCATACTACTAGTAGTAAATATCACAGACCTAGAGCAATTACTAAGGAAGTTCCAGGAAAAAAGTCCAAAGGCAGTCTTACTGCTGAACATAAAGAAAAAAAAAATAACGACCATAGAGAATTTATACAAATTCAACCAAGACAATGAGGAAATAGAAACAATAAAAGAGTTCTCATATCTGGGATCAAACATTGATCAGAATGGGGACTGCAGTTAAGAAATCAGAAGAAGAGTAAGAATGGGAAACTAGAGTAACAATGAAAAAACTAGAAAAGAACTTAAAATATAAAAATTTACAATTGAACATGAAAGTTAGAATCATACAAGATATTGTATTTCCTATTACTACGTATGGATGGGAGAGCTGGGCAGTTAAGAAAGCAGATAGGAAGAAAATAAATTCACTTGAGATGTGGTGCTGGAGAAGAGTGCTAAGGATTCTGTGGACAGCCAAAAGACAAACAAATGGATCCTAGAACAGCTGGAAGCTGGAAATCTCCCTAGAAGCCAAGATGAATAGACTGAGGCTGTCGTACTTTGGTCACATCATGAGAAGGCATGACTCTTTGGTAAAAACAATAATTCTGGGAAAGGTGCAGGGAAGTGGAAAGATAGAAAGGCTGTATGCTAAATGGATGGGCTTTATAAAAGAGGTCATAGGTATGAATTTACAGGAACGAAGCAATGGAGGACAGGGAGTCTTGGAGATGTCTCATCCATGGGGTCACCATGGGTCAAGATCAACTTGACGGTGCTTAACAAAAACAAAAATTTCAATTTCTGCAACAGACACCTTAATTCTCATCCACAGAGCTCTGAAATGTTACTTTTTTTGAACTACAACTTCTAGAATGCCATAGCCAGTATGGCCACTAGTCATGAAAGTTAGGGGATTCTGGGAACTATAGTTTTAAAAAAGTTTTTTTTTAAAAAACCTAAGTCATATTCCCCCCCCCCCTTTTCTCTAGCTTATACTTTCTTAACCATTCTGTTTCCAAGTAAAATTCAGTCCCTTATGTTCGTTACTTTCTCAGCATTTCAGATCAGTCCAGCCTCTTTGATCTTTAAAGCAACACTTCTGAGGTGTGTTTCCTTAACCTTTCAAGTTATGTTTCTCTTTCTGAGAATAATATCCTCTTGCAGTCTTGAAAGTGAATTTCTTATCAGATTTGCTTTCCTGGAATATACACACATTTGTTATTGCAGGGCAGGCTGGAAAAACACTTTTTCCTCTTCTCCCTTTATTATTTCCAGAGCTGAAGTGAATCTTTGAAATGAAGTACAAATACAATATCTTTTACAGCTTTCCACAAGGAAAACTCAACTGCTTGTTTACATTTGGTTGGCAGAGCATGGCATTCATGCCAATATACTGTACCGGTAGTTATATATTTTTAAACAGCTTTGTGTAACACCAGTTACGAATCCACACATTGCAACTCTTCACAAGCACCTTAAGGCTACTAACCTGTGCATAGTTTCTAGTTTGTACTGAATTTAGTAGAAGAACTGTGTGCTTTATCAGTTGGATGTCAGTCCACAGAATCTCCATTTGCTGGTATTCAGCTTTTGTTAAAAGGTTGTAATTCATTCCTTTGCAGCACTGAGACCACCCTCACAGTTTCACCTGACACTGATGACAAGGAGAAATATCGTGGACTCTCACCAATATATTTATGGAATTCAGTGCTAGATTCTCTGATGACCTCACTGAATAGTTTCATACAGGTTTGGAACAGCCTAGGGGATAGAATATAACCTTCCACACTTCACAGCTTAAAACATGGGGCTGAAAGGCACTGCTCCAATACTACTATTATAACTGGCTCTGCTGGTCAGAACATTATCCTCCCTACAACTGGGTCACAAAGTTAGCCCAATATGATATTTTGGTTGATGGTATCAAAAGCATGAATCCGAGGAAGATCAACAGGGTAGCACTCCTCCTCAGTTTCTTCTGAAATGTGTCATCCATCATAGCTGTTGTTTCAGTGTGGCCTAAAACCTACTTGAAGCAAAGCTAGATAATCTTTTCCCTTCAAAAATAACTGAAACTGCCTAGTCACCATATCCTCTGCTCAAAAAGGGAGATCTGGAATAGACTGGTCATTTTCAGCATTCAGAGATGTAATCTTCAGAACAGAGAACAATAACACCTCTTTCAAGGCACTCCCAGACTTTTTTTTTTGGGGGGGGGGGACTCTCATAATATCACTTTAAATACATTTGACCTGCACCTTAAATGGCCAGTTCTGTAATACTGGAACCAATTTGTCCCCCTCACTGAATTTAGGTCTCTTGAATCCTAAGTACCTTTTTGATGCCTTATCAGGCAAACCATAGTCCAACACATTTTGTCTTTACTTGCCCTACCATTGCTTTTAGCAACTGTAAGGAAGGAAACTCTTAGCCTTTATCTCTCAAGGTGACTTACAATATAAGTTAAAACACAATATAGATAAAGCAAGGCATAATTCAAGGTTAAAAACAATTAAATGAAGTTATAATTAAAAAACACACTAATTTACAACATTTTAAAAAGCATTTAAAACATAACCATATTAATAAATAATTTAATACACACCATTTTAAAGACCTCCTGAAACAGCCAGTAAGCAATCAAAGCCCTGGGTCTTTGCTTGTCATAGAAAGGGAGCAGAGAGAGGGCCAACCAAGCCTCATAAGGGAGGGAATTCCAAGGGAGGGAATTCCATTGGAAATGTCTTTTCACCAAACATGCCTGTGATGGTGATGGGACTTAGAGAAACCCCTTACCTCAGGATCTTATAACTGCAAAAGGATCAAAGTAACCAGCCAGCCTTTTCTGTGTAAATATTTGTGACAATGGCCCGAAACAGGCAGGCAGAAAGAGGCACCCTCGCACCGTGATTAGGGCTAAGGAGTGCACAGCATTTGTATGCTCCTGAACCCTAACATGTAATGGTGCCTGCGTCATTAGGTAATGCTGTTTAGACGGTGTACATAATGATGCCGCCACAACTGTGCAGCTTCTAGCTGTGCAGTTGCGGCAGAGTATAGGTGCCCAATTGCACCTTTTCCATTTATTGTGCCGCAACTGCCGCACTAAAAAGGAACAGGGTTTTCCTGCTCCTTTTTTGCTGTGCAGCTTCACCGCAGCATCTAGCTGCTGCGGAGAAGTTCTGCAGCAAAAAAATGAGGCTACAGACTGCCCTTTTTGGGTGGTCTGTAAAGCCCCAATGCGGTCTGTATTCTTTAAGCCTTGCTAGTGTTCCTATGTGTCTAATACAAGGTATAATCTGCCACACCTTTTCCAATGATTCGGTTACTTCCACGTCAGTTTAGTACATGTGTACAGATAAGTGTTTACATGGACATTTTAAAAGAACTATAAAATAGTTCATGGAACAGAAAGAAGTGTTTACATGTCTATGCGATGGAAGACACACAGCAACAGTCTGAGTAACACAGCACCTCTTTAGATAATCCAAAGTTAAACTATGGAAATCACTATACAAGATGAGGAGACGGCCATCATGTAAGACAACTTTTAAAGGGGGTGGGGGGTATTCAGCTTCCTAAAGGACAAAACTATCCAGGTCCAATTTGTCATGGCTATGTACCATTGCTTCTAGGACCAGAAGCAACATGTCCCTGCATACTAGTTACTGGGGAATCACAAGTGGGATGGTGCCTCTATTGTGCCATGTCTTGCTTGTGAGGCTTCCTCAAAGCGCCTCAGTGGCCTCTGGAAAACAGGGTTGGCCCACAGAAGACATTGCTTTGATCCAAGACACATCCTCCAACATAAAGACAGAAACTGGCAATTTGATTAAACCTGAAAGAATCTTTGTGCTCAAAAACAACAGTGCAGGGAGGGGAGGCTTTTCTTTACCAAGAGGAAAAAGAACATACCCGAACGAAAGTGAACAGAAAGCAGAGGCTTGCTTCTCACTCCCTTCTATTGATCTAGGAGTAAGCATCGTCACACCTAAGAATGGTTATTGACATCCCACAGAATGCTATGGAGTTCTTGCTCTATAGTACTATAACTGTTGACCTGCCGCTGCCTCCTGCCTCAGCCCTTTTGCTAGGAAACACACAAGGCACAATGCCAGCCATGAGGATGATTCATCATCTCCACATTCGTTCCTCACTTACATCACAATAAGAGCTGCCAATTAAAAGCATAAGACTGTGTATGGCAGGGCAGCCAGCCAGCTGCCTGGGCAGACGGAACTCATCAGGTTTGACTTTTAAAAAATAAATTTGTCTCTTGCATCTCTTTGACAGTTCCACCCTTGCACTGTTAACATCTCCACACTGATAAAGTCTAAGATGAACAGATAGGAAGGGTTTATGTTGCCCACCCATCCCCTTTCACTTTTGTGAAGTTCCACCCAGATTTTTTTAAAAAAGGAAAAAAATAGCAACTTCATTTTTGCAATGTTCATTTCCTCTTTGAGTGAGTAAAATCAGCCCACAAGCATGCTGGTAAACAGAAACTGGGCTTCATGTCTTTCCTGAGGAGAAAAGTGCCTTGGTATGTGAGTAGGCACATCAGTGTCTATTGGAAGGCCTTTTAGTTGATTTGAAACTAGGATTTCTGGCTTCCAGCTCTTGAGCAAGCAATAACTACACCTCTCTCCCTACACCTCTAAAACAATGAAAAATTGTGGGGAGTGAAAATAAGAAGCAGATTTATATATGTGTGTGTGAGAGAAGGCTGAGAATGCAATTCTGGTGTTGAAAACAAATTCCTAAGATGGATTCAAAAGTATGGTTTACACTTTTCAAAATTCAAAATGTATGTCTTTCCCAGTATGTCATTTTGCAAAAACATGACTCCAGCTGGCAAATTTGGGAGATCAACTGAAACACACTAGACGTGGTGGCTTAGTGGTTAATGCACCAGTTCTGATGACTGGAAGTTCGGAAGGTTGGCAGTTTGAGGCCCGAGTGCTCCGTGATGGGGTGAGCTCCTATCACTAGTCCCAGCTTCTGCCAACCTAGCAGTTTGAAAGGACAGAGCTTGTGATGTTACTGAGTCCCTGGTCTCACTTTGGAATGGTTGGCATGTTAACAACTGAATGCCCTCTCTGAATCCATGTAGGAAATATGAAGGGAAAGTGCTAAAACATACCCAACAGTGGCTAGAGATGATGGGACAAAGAACTTAGCATAAAGGCAATTAAATACATGCTAGAACATACAGTTGTATTGATGCATGGCAGGGAAGGCTGCCAAATAATTCTTTTTTTAAAAAAAAAGTGTGAAAGACTAATTTATTTGACCATTTCTACTGCATTTATGAATATCTGATTGCCAGAACTATTCACTGTATTTTGGTGGTTGTTAACATCTACCCTGGAGAGTGTGGTACTCAAACCTTTGAGCATGTCCTGTATTTGTTTGCTTGAATACTCTATGGTTAACAATTTCTCATTTTGATGTTGCTTTGGTCACCTTAATCTTCTGTATATAATCATGTATAAGTCTAGAAATTTTTGTCAAAAATTTGACCCCAGTCGACTTATCCATGGGTCAATGTAAGTATATTAATTTTTCTCCTTCTCTGAGTAGAGTGGGAAAAGGTAAGAGCTTAGTTCATCCTGGGAGCGTCCAAAGGAAGTACCAGCCCCCTCAACTCTTTCTACCATGATGCTGCTTCTGGACTTTTTGTATGTTTTGATGGGAAAATGGTAGTGGTAGCACCTTTTTGTGCTTCCCTTCAAAAGACTGCCAAGAGGAATTGGTCTTAGAAGGATCTGAATAATACATTTCTGTATGAAGACAGTAAACGTCATGCTTTACATCTTTTGTTGCATGCCCCTAAATTTTATCCTCGACTTTTCCAAGATACATATCAAACCCCACAATTTTGGCCCCAAAACTTGCTCTCAACTTATACATGAGGTCAACTTATAGTCAAGTATAGTCGGTATCTGAAATCTGATCCCTCTGATAGCAGCAGCATAGTTGTCACTTTTGTGAGGGTTCATTCTCCCTGCTTGTGGCTAAGGACTTTTTCACACCACACAGCTATAGCACTACATTTATATGTCAGGGTTCTATCCCATGGGAATCCTGGTGTTTGCAGTTTGTTGTTGTGGGCCCTCAAGTCATTTACAACTTTTGGCAACCCTAAGGTGCCTTGTTTTAATTGGCACCTATCATAGGGTTTTCTTGGTGAGGTTTGTTTAGAGGTTTGTTTTTTTTTACCAGCACCTTCCTCTGAAGTTGAGAGAGTGTGACTTGTCCATGGCTGAGTGGGGATTTGCATCCTGATTACTAAAGTTCTAGTCTGACGCTCAAACCTCTACACCATGCTGGCTCTCATTTGCAACTTTGGGATGGGTATTCTCAGTAACTTATCATCTTATAAAACTCGCCAGGATTCCTTAGGATGCAGCCATGGCAATTAAAGTGCAATCATAGTATTATAATTTCGAAAGAGTCCTAAGAACTCCTCTGATGCATCAGCCCCAAAGAGAAGGTAGTTAACCAAGACAGTCCAAGTGTGGACAATTTTCAAATTTGTTATCCCTAATCAACACAGCTAGTGGTGAAGGATGCTGAAAGATGCAGCCCAAGAACATCTGCAGGATCACATTTTCTCATCCTGTATTAACCCACAGAATGCCCTCTGAAGCATTTATGCCCTATGTTCACCATTACAGTAAATTAGGCTTATTCACAAATAAGGACCAAGAGGAAGGACTGCTAATCAAGCAGCACTATACATTTCCCACAACAATGCTGTAATTCTTCCCTTGCTTATTTTCCTTAATTGCATCTACCTTAGATTTAGGTAAATTCCAAATTGGTCTTTATATCCACTATTTTTCTCTCTCATTGATTTCAAGTGACTACTATGGGGAGATTCAATTTCAGGGTCAAGACCTTGCATGTTGTTTGTTCACATCTAGAAGATGCATACTTTGTGTTTGACCCTTACCATCTCTTTAAAGCTCAACAAAAATCTTAAATTTACCATGAAAAATGCAGAAAAGAGCTTATAGCAACAAGAAGAGCAATACAAAACAGGATATATATTTTTTTAAAAGTACAACACTTGTGAATTATTCTCCAGAGGTTAAAAGCTGTATTTGTCAAATAAAAAAGAATGCCACCAGAACAAGTAACAGGTAAAATTAAGGACAAAACTATAGCCACCACATCTTACTAGTGCAAAATGCAAAAAAAGAAGAAGAAAAAGGCAAAATTGGTAAGGAAAACCATTTTCTTAATCCAAAACCAAGTGGATGAACATGGCCCTTAGTCACCTTGAATATGATTCATGGAAAGGTGAGATACTGTATAAATATTTATTAACTTCTGGGGAGGCATTATATAACTCATGAGCAATTGCTGCAAAAGAAATCCTGATTTCTCACTGTTTTTAATCTTAATCTGTTGAAAGGTGGAACAAAGATGCTCTACGCAGTCTGGTGACCCTTCGTGCCAGCTGTGTGAACAATGGCGGCTCTGAGCCAAGACAAATTGAGACCACCAGGCTCAATTTGCTGGGACTGGCAATAGATCCTCCTGCTCTTTTGATCTCAGTTGGCAAGGAGTTCAACTAAATTTGAAAGCTCCACTAAACCAGTTGGAGAAACTTCTAAAATGTGTCTTCTTACTTAATAAGGCACAAAACAAACCACCCCGAAAAGATGGGCTGGAGGTGCCCATTTTTCCTCCAGAAGGATGCTGCAGCACGCAAACTGCGTGGCGTCCCTCTGCCCCAAAAGGAACCTGGAAAAAACGGGTTCTTCTTGGGATGCCATGTGTACGTCAGAAGTGCGCCATTGGTGCACTGTGGTGCACCAGTGATGCAAGCGAGGTGTAGTGACATGCGGAAACTGCACTGTGCTTGCATCATGGATGCGTGCCCTGTGTGGGCAGGGTGCACAGTCATGGCGCTGCCATCACATACTAAGGTTTGAGAGCATGTGGTTGCTGCGTGCTCCTGAGCCTCCATGACGGCACTTCCTGCCCATCTGTAATGAGCCTAAAACACCTAACATTGTTAACAACAATATTTACAGAATAAGTTATCCAGACCAAACTAAAACATATATATATATGTTGTTGTTGTGTGTCTGCAAATCATTTCCAACTTATGGTGACCCTAAGACGACTCAATAACATGATTTTCATGGCAACATTAATTCAGGGGGGCTTGCCTTTGCCTTTCTCTGAGGCTGAGAGAGTGTGACTTGTCCAAAGTAACCTAGTAGATTTCCATGGTTAAGCTGGGACCCTGTTCCCCAGAGTCATAGTCCAATGTTCAAACCACTACCATGGTTTGATTTCAAGTATGTATACACACCACAGACAAATATATCAGACAGAACTCAGAAGCCATATAGTTGCAAGAAAAATAAAGCCATGAAAATCAGAGCGAGGGTGGGCAAGTGGCCTTAGATTAGTCATCCTTTATCAAACTACGCTATTTCACAGTGATGTAGTAAGCATGAAGTGGATGGGTGGAAACTATGAATTTAACTAGAGGAACATTGGGTTGAAATGCAATAAGCACATATTTCATACATCTTATTTAAAATTCAGTAATGAGCTGATCCAAACCAGGCTGAGAATTTTATAGAAGTAATGTCATCACTAAAAAGTCCCTGCATTCTAGATCTCATCTAATAGAAAGAACACAAAAAGAGCAAAAATATCTTGGGAAAGTGAAGAGGAAAAAAAGGTGTGTGTGGAGACATATGTGACCTATGATCATATTTATATTTCTAAGAGACCAGAGTAACAGGCAAGAGAGTTGTCCTTTTTCTTCATTCCATTGTTTAAGCCAGGACATGATGAAGGTGCCAAGGTGACCCAGGGAATTTTGTGGCTGATTGAAAGCAAACTGTGCACTCCTGCTGCTACACTGTTCTCTGCTGATGATGACTGCCTATTGTGAACTGCAACTACAATGACTGCTTTTATTACCAGACCCTGGGGGATTAAGAGGTGTGAGTTCTTATGGTGCAAAGACTTTCTTTCCCTTGGAAAATTAACCACCTGTTATATTCTGTAGCTGAATTGTACTAAGGAACTCTTGCATAGGGATAGAATATTCTTCCCTTAGAGGTTTGGTTATATGATTAGAGGTGACCCAAAGGCCATTATGGGAATACAGAACATCTCCAGTTCTTCTGCATTCATTTCTAGATACATTGCATATGATTGGCATGGAGATGCCACACTTCTCAGCATTTTGTGTTCCAGTGAAGCAAAAATATGGATGCAATACTGCAGTATCACAGAGAAGCCACTCTCCTTGAAATGTCTATACAGTCATCCCTCTGGATTCGCAGCTTTGGGATTCACAGATTCGATTATTCGCAAGTCCCTAGTTGTGGGCATGTGCATTCCTCCCCCTCCATCCCTCCCAGGCCTTTCCCCTGTGAATGAGGGAATGAGCTAAGAATGGAGGGAACAGATGGAGGATGCATGCACACAGCTCTGGAATAACTAAGCTCCCTCAAGCCCTCAAGTGACCAGTGCACCCTCCTTCCTTCACTCCCAAGGTTTGAGAGAGGTCCCCTGATCTCCCTGATCTTGGGACTGAAGTAGGGCACAGCACATGCTCCCCTGCCCTTCCAGCACCTCAAACATCTTGCTAGAGCTATTTGAGGTTTTGGAAGGGAATTCATGAATTTTTTGGATTTGCAACGGTCCGGTCCTCCGCCCCTAACCCCTGTGAATCTGGAGTGAAGTTTGGAGATATAAAGCTTTGCATGGAAGTATACAATGTAAAATGTAAATCTTTACATTGTAAATATATACATCTGAGTACTAAAGATAGAATTGTCCAAGCCATTGTATTCCCCAGCACCATGTATGGATGTGATAGCTGGACAGTGAAGAAAGCAGATAGGAAGAAAATCAACTCATTTGAGAAGTGCTGTTGGAGAAGAGTGCTGAGGACATGGTGGATAGCCCAAAAGACAAACAAATGGGTCCCAGAGCAGATCAAGCCTGAACTCTCCTTGGAAGCCAAGATGATCAAACTGAGGCTGTTATATTTTGGCCATGTCACAAGGAGGCAAAACTCATTAGAAAAGATAATAATGCTAGGTAAGGTAGAAAGCAGAGGACTGGCTTTATTTTATTTTATTTTCCCGAGCACCTTTGTTTTGTACACCCAAAACAGGAATTCCCCACCACTCACAGTCTTGGCAAGGTGACCAGATAGCCTCACCCCAAAACACGGCACCACAAGGTGTAGGGCAGGCAAGAGGGGAAGCTCAAATGCCGGATGGACAGACTCAATCAGGTAGAACATGGGCCTGAGTGTGCAGGACCTAAGCAAAACAGTGGGGGGTAGGAAGTCTTGGAGCTGTACAGGGTCGCCATAAGACAGGGTCGACTTGAAGGCAGTTATCAACAGCAAAATGTGCATCCCAGACCTTCCTTTCTTGGGTCACTCAGAATTATTAGTATGGGAGCTCCCTACTGGAGACACCCCACAAAACTACACATATGCTGCAGTTCTATAATCTATTTTGCAGTTCATGGGGTGCTGACCTTGTTCAACATCACACTCAGCACAGATGGTGGGAATTGTTGTCCTTGTTCATTTATCAATCTTCTGTGCCCTGGGGGACATTCCTAACTGGGATCAATAGCAGAAATATTCAATATAGGTCAATGTATGTTAAACATTGTACAGAGGTGTGAAGTTTCAAACTTTTAACCCAAAGTGTTTTAAGTTACTCTGCCTGCTGTAAGGCAAACATGGATTCTTGCCCAAAACATTTAGCGTCTGCTCTAAATCCAAGAACATTCTGGCTTTTCAGTAGCATGTCAATCTAGCTAAGTCAAAGTTTGCAGGCTGAAAAATCTGCTATGAATCTAGATGCAAAGAATCTGTGCAGAATTCATCAAACTGCAGTTTCTTCTCCATGTGCAGTTTGCAGCTTTGTCCACAATGTACTGTGGGCTACCACCAAGTGGGTGGAATATCATCGTGACAGAGTGATGACAGCTTCCATTTGCCAGACACACACCATCACAGGTGATGAAAGCATATGAAAAAGAAACAACACAATGTACTCATTTTTTTTTCTTGTGTGAAAGTCATATTTATGCTGGAAAAATGTCACAAGTAAAGCAACCCCACAATGTTGCAAGCTGGATATGTGGCAAAGCTATCACATGACCCTGTGTTGCAGAGCCAGCTCACATGCTACTTTTTTGAGATGAAAAGTTCATCCCAAGGTGATTAGCTTTCATTTAGTTCACAGTATGAACTTTTCAGAGGGATAAGGTTCTCCTTGGGGTCTCCATAATTCAGAAATGACTTGAAGGCACACGGCTCTCTCTCACATTGCCATGTAAGTCTCTTATTCACAGAAAACACAAAAGAGAGTCATGTGGCTCTTTTGAAAGTCTTACTGATTTATTGTGGCATTGGCTTCTGAGTATAAAAATCCACTTCATTGGTGGCATCAAAAAATTAGTCTCTCCTTTTTGTCGTTTCATTGTCAAAAACATTATCAACTATGAATTTAACCAACTGTTCTCCATCTTACCAGTACCAGCTAATTTATTAAACCCATGCATGGAAGTAGGCAACTGTCCCCTTTCTCATCTCAATTGCAGTTATTCTTTCACTCTGTAGAGTCCACAATACCAGAATCTGGTATTGACTCCAGCACAACAGTCTTTATCTGTTGAATCAGCCTCACTCTGACCATGCCAATGAGCTTCTGAAGAACAGATCTGTATGTTCTCAGCAGCCCAACTACTCATTATTATTATTATTTTTTACAATTCTCTTTGCCTATTTGTCATCATGTTCTCCTTTTGCACCTGACTGGCCACTTGCTTTTCACAATCAGCTCACACTAACTCTGGACCATGCAAAGATGTGCTTCTTTAAAGCTATTATTCATTATGTTTATTGGACACTTTTCCTACGCAGCATTGTTTTCACATTTTGATTATGCAGCTTTCTGACCAACAGCTTTAAACTTGAAGCATTCAATTTTGAGACGCGGATCTTCTCAAAAGCTAAACAGCATACAGCATTATACAAAGCACCTCTCTGTGTAAGGATTCTGCAAGACATTTTTTCCCTGAGAACAAGATTTTAAAAGTATATTTTTATAAGCAATCTGCAAGGCAACATCTTGCAGGAGCTCACACATGTATATTGTACAAGCCTAAAACACCAGATCCCATCTGGTCTTGGAAGTTAAGAAGAGCCAAGCCTGGTTAGTACTTGAATGGAAGACCACCAACCAATACCAGGTGCTGGTAGGCTATATTTCAGAGGAAGAAACTGGCAAAACCACTTCCAAGTATTTATTGCCTTAAAAAACCCAATGAATTCATGGGGTCATCTTAAGTCATGAAACACACTGGGTGACCACATTCTCAGCCTCAGGGGACGGTAATGGCAAACCCCCTCTAAATAAATCTTGCCAAGAAAACCCCATTTTAGGTTTACCTTAGGGTCGCCTTAAGTCAGATATGATGTGAAGACACACAACAACAACATCTTAAGCCCACAAGTGACTTGACAACACACTCATACATACACACACACACACACACACACACTACCCAGTCTGCAATAAGCTTATTTTGGGGGCAAGCCACATTTATAACAGAGCTGCACTTAGTTTTGAGCAAACAGAGAAAAGGATGGTCTGTGTCAAAAGAGAAAGGTGCAATTCCAGAGCATGCTTCCTATGACAGGAAAGTCCAAGACAATGCTCCTTTCTCATGCCAAGCAGTTCCAAAAGGATGCTTCGTCTGTAATTTCTCCATCAACGTCTCTCTAGTCATTCTTAAAAGGGATAAACAAATAAATCCAAAAACCCAAAAAAACAAACCCCAGTTTCCATGGTATAACTGTCTTACCCAACTGTGAACTTGCACTGGCAAAGTTCTTCCAGTAAGTAGCACACTGCCCTCCCTCTCTAATCTAAATCGAAAGGAAATGAACTACTGTATGTCACCCTGGCCAGACTGGGTGAACCGGGGCAAGTCTCGCTCTCTCAGCCTCAGAGGATGGCCAGGGCAAGCCCCCTTCTTGGCCAAGAAGAACAGCCCTGGATCAGAGAAATGACTGGAAGGCACCCAACAACCACAAAGTCATGACTTGAAGGCACACAATGACAACAAAATCGGAAAGAAATGTCTTGAAAGCACACAACCACCACAAAGTCAGAAACGACTTGAAGGCACACAATAATCACAAAATCACTTGAAGGCACACAGCAATCAGAAAGTCAGAAACGACCTGAAGGCACCCAACAACCACAAAGTCAGGACTTGAGGCACACAACAGAGTCAAGACCTGAAGGCACACAACAACCACAAAATCAGAAACGACCTGAAGGCGCACAACAACCACAAAGTTAAGACCTGAAGGCACACAGCAACCACTGAGTCATGACTTGAGGCACACAACAGAGTCAAGACCTGAAGGCACACAACAACCACAAAATCAAGACCTGAAGGCACACAATAATCACAAAGTCACTTGAAGGCACACAACAATCAGAAACTCAGAAACGACCTGAAGGCACCCAGCAACCACAAAGTTACACTTGAGGCACACAACAAAGTCAAGACCTGAAGGCACATGACAACCACAAAGTCAGAAACGACCCGAAGGCACACAACAGCCACAAAGTGAAGACCTGAAGGCACACTATAATCACAAAGTGAAGACCTGAAGGCACACAACCACCACCACCAGAGGGGTTGACACCTGCTCCCGAGCTTAAAGCAGGACTCAAAGCCTCCTCCTTCCTCTCTCCATCTCTTGATACAAAAGAAGACCCCCCCCCGCATTAGTTTCACCAGAGACCCCCAGAAGAGGAACACAAGGAGGAGGAGGAGGAGGAGGGGAGGGTCTCCCACCAGAAGCAGCAGCAGCAGAAGGACTCACTCACCCCCCAACCAAGTCCCCTTCGAGGCTCCTAGTCTTGAGGGAGCTCTCTGTGCGCCTCAGAGTTAGGACCCGGCTCCCTGCTTGGTGCGCCTTCCCCTTCGGAGCGCATCCAGCCCCCTTGGGAGGGAGAAGGAGAAGAAGAACTGAGAGGAGAAGAAGAAGAAGAAGAAGCCGGGAAAGAGAAAAAGGAGGAGGAGGAGGAGGAGGAGGGAGGGGACGCCCCCTGGCTCTCTTAAAGGGGCAGCCTCTCACCACCACCAGCCTGCCTTGCTCTGCTGCTGTCCCATTCCCTCCATCCCTCTTTGCGCCAGGCATTCTCCTCGCATTGCAAGGCAGCAGCAGGCAGAGTGGCAACACACAAGGGGAGCAGTAGCAGAGGTCCAGGCACTGCGGAATGGAGGACAGGGCGCAACAGAAGCTCCAAGCACAGCCCTAGAGCTCTGCAGGCATGCTGCTTAGTCCTGCTCCAGATGGAGGACTTTGTGGAACCCCTCCTGGGGACAGAAGGTTGAAGTGGAGGACAGGGCACAATAACAGCTCCAAACACTCATAGACCTGTAAATACAGGCGTCTCCTTTTGACAATGGAATGACTCCTGTGGAGAGAAGGTTGAAATGTAGGGCAGGTCCTGGAAAAGGAGGGCGCCCTGCTTACCCTGGTGGCGAGAGGTTGCAAAGAAGAGGACTGGCTTTATTTTATTTTATTTTCCCGAGCACCTTTGTTTTGTACACCCAAAACAGGAATTCCCCACCACTCACAGTCTTGGCAAGGTGACCAGATAGCCTCACCCCAAAACAAGGCACCACAAGGTGTAGGGCAGGCAAGACAAAAAAGATGTAGCATGTTACAAAACAAAAGCTTCCAACACTAATAGAAATAGAAAGGCATGCTTCTTAGTCCTGCTCCAAAGGGAGGACATTTTGGTTTTGGAATCCCTCCTGGGCAGAAGGTGGAAAGGTAGTAGGACACGTGTCCTGGAAAAGGAGGACGCCCTCTGGTGGTCAGCCCCTGTGTGTCTTTGCCATTCTGGGATAGCTCCACTCCTTGAATATGGTCTGTTTCCCCCCAACTTCCCTGCCTTTTCTCAGAGGAATGAAGAAGAATGGTTCACCCTCCTTGAGAAAATGGTCCACTCCTGTCCAAAGTCTCTCTTTCCCCAGCAGGGCCTACCATTCCTCTTTAAGGGGGAGCTGGAAAGTGGTCCCTTGGAGGGAAGCCCTGTGTTTCTTTGGCCCTTCAAGCCTCTGAGGGGCAGCCAAGGCTGAGGGCAAACAAAGGCTGCTGAGAGAGAGAGAGAGAAAGAGAGGAGGAAGGCCCCATATTCCTTAACAACACAATAGGTGCCTGTAGTTGTCATTGTAGTGTGCCTTCAAGTCATATCGCCGACTTATCGTAACCCTAAGGCCAACCCATCATGAGGTTTCCTAGGCAAGATGTGTTGGAAGGAGGTTTGCCATTGCCTTCCTCTGGGGCTGAGAGAGCGTGACTGGCCCAAGGTCACCCAGTGGGATTTGAACCCTGGTCTGTAGAGCCATCGTCCAACACTTAAACCACTAGGCCACACTGGCTCATCAATAGGAACTTAGCAATATTTTGTTAGCGTCACAGAAAAATTTAATGGCAACAAGGATTCCGTTTTTAACCTGTTCTCCGTTGCTCTCTGTTTCTTCCTCTGTGCTTGGCCTTCACATGGCTTGGGTCACACCCTGGTTTTGTTGCTGCTGTTGTATTCCTTGAAGTCATTTTTGACTTATGATGACTGTGAGGTGAACCTATCATAGGGGCTTTCTTTGCTAGTTTCTTCTGCTTAGCAAATAATGCTGAGTCCTGTAGCCCACTTTTCATTTGTTCATTAGTAATTTTGACATTTGATGTGCTTCTTGGTGACCTGGAACCAGCTGATCCAGTATGGAATTTATTTTTCTGGTTTTGTGTGTGTGTGTGTGTGTGTGTGTTTACATGTATGCCCTCAAATTTGGACTTGTGGTGACACTATCATGGGGTTTTCTTGGCAATGTTTGTTCAGAAGGGCTTCCAGTGCCAGTGACTTCCTCTGAGAGAGTATGACTTAGCCAAGCTCACCCATTGGGTTTCCTTGGAAAAAAGGGGGGGGGGGGGAATTTGAACCCTGGTCTCCAGAATCCTAGTCCAACACTCAAACCAATACACCACCACAACACTGCCTCTTGGTGGTGTTAAAATACGATTTCACACCATATTTACAGTACTTGGAACATGGTACATTAACCAAGGATAAAGCATTCATTCCTAGTTTCTTAGAAGTTGAATCGAGAGAAGTAATAGCACCACTCTGTCCTGCTTTGGTCAGGCCTCACCTGGAATACTATGTCCAGTTCTAGGCACCATAGTTCAAAAAGGATGCTGACAAGCTAGAGTGTGTCATGAAGATGGAGACCAAAATGGTGAAGTGTCTGGAAACCATGCCCTATGAGGAGAGACTTAGGGAGCTGGGTGTGTTTAGCCTGGAGAAGAGATGGTTAAGAGGGGATATGATGGCCCTGTTTACATATTTGAAGAGGATGGAACAAGCTTGTTTTCTGCTGCTCCAGAAATGGAGCAATGGGTTCAAACTACAGGAAAAGAGATTCCACCTCAACATTAGAAGAAACTTCCTGACAGTAAGAGCTGTTTGATAGTGGAACACACTCCCTTGGAGAGTGGTGGAGTCTCCTTCTTTGGAGGTTTTTAAACAGAGGCTGGATGACCATCTGTCAGGGCTGCTTTGATTTTGTGTTCCTGCATGGCAGGGGGTAGGACTGGATAGCAAGTACATTTATAGCAAGTACATTTTTATACCACTCATCAATGCACTTAAGCACTCCCTAAGTGGTTTACAATGTGTAACCTAACTGCCCACAACAAGCTGGGTACTCATTTTAGTGATGGAAGGATGCAAGCTTGAGTAAAGCTTGAGCCCTTGGATGGTATTGAACTCACAACCTTGTGGATTGTGAGTGAGTGGCTGCAGTACAGCCATTTAACCCCTGTGCCACCAGGATGGCCCTTGTGGTCTCTTCCAGCTCTATGATTCTGCGAATCACTGGTGTTCCAAAACCCCAGTATTAACACTTAGTAGACAGTGAAAACGAGTTAACAAAAATAACAGCAACAAAGCCAAAGGCATTGCCTGATTGTTTCCATTTTTTTGTAATGTGTTGAATTTCAGCTGCTAAAAACAATAGCAGCATAGTGGTTTGCAGTATTCAAAGAACTGTGTTAATTAGTTTCAATTGAAATAGAAGGTGGGAATGAAAAGAGTTTTGTGGCACCTTCAAGACTAACTGATTTATTTTGACATGTGCCTTTGTGAATTACAATCCACTTCCTGAAATTCATTGATGGATCAGGTATAGGTATTGCTGTTGGAGTATGTATTGATGCTGGTGAATCAGTTTAATTGATGACACACACTTCTGATGCTCTGTGCTGCTATTTAATCGAGTGTACTCCTGTTCTGAACATGGCATTTCTAATTCAAACTAGAAACTTCATTTCTTCCACAGCTGCATTGGATTCTGGTTTAGATGAAGATGGGAGGACCTTCCTGCTTTGCTCCCAGAGTCAGGATGCTTTGCTTGGCACTTGCAGAAATGATTCCCAAGAAGACTAGCTTCCTTTTCTGGCTTACCCAACAGCAGTTTTAAGTCTCTGGCAAACCAGCTAAAAATCTTTAGGCAGGATTTTGGAATGTGAAATCATTATTATTTTCTTTCACATTCACTGATTTTAAAATGAATGTCAAAAATGACAGATAACAAATGATACAAAATCAACAAGACAATATATTGAAAATTAAATCCATATGCAACATAGGTCTTGGGCCCCATGCCATGGCCAAGTAATTTCTACTACTTTTCTCTATTTCATCAGCCTTGCCTCTGGCACAGGATTTTTAGCACACTTATAATATTACACTTTCCAGAATTAAGGAGAGAAGCCATAATTAACAAAATTGACACATATTTGTAGTTTAGGTAGATCCTCTGAGCTTGGGTGTGGAAGGCATGACCCTCAAGATATTTTTGTACACCAATTCCCATAATTCCCTCCATTGGCTATGCAAATTGGGGTTGGTGGGAGTTGAGATATAACAAGACTTGGAAGGCTCCAGCCATGATCTACGGTATCAATCTCTTTCTTTTTCCTTGGTTTCTGTATCTGAGCAGATGAAAATTATGTGCCAAGGTAGTTTTACCTATCTCATGCTACAGCAGCAAAAATGCTTCCATATTTTCAACAGCAGCACCATGGTCCTAGGCAGGAGACTGTGAAATAACAATAGTCCTTATTTTGGAAGGTTTCCTGTCCCTGTTGGTGCAGTGGTTAAATACATGTACTGCAGCCACTCGCTCAAAACCATAAGGTTGTGAGTTCAATACTAACCAGGCTCAAACTCGACTCAGGCTTGCATCCTTCTGAGGTCACTAAAATGAGTTTGTTGGGGGCAGTTAGCTTACAGTTGTAAACTGCTTAGAGACTGCTAAGTTTAGTGTGAAGTGGTATACAAATGAAGTTGCTATTGCTATTGCTATTCCTGCTTTACAAAATGTTAGTCCAGGATTGTTAGAAGTGGGAGCACTGATGAAGTTTGGTTAGTGCTGGAATGTCACAATATGTCATTATTTTAACACTGTCGAATTAATAGTGCCCCTCCCCCTGGGGCAGGGGAGGGTAAGGTGACCACAGTCACTCTAAAGTTATGTTGTTGTGCCTTCAAGTCATTTCTGACATGGTGACCCTAAGGCAAACATATCATGAGGTTTTCCGGGCAAGATTTGTTCAGAGGAAGTTTGCTATTGCCTTCCCCTGAGGCTGAGAGTATGTGTCTTGCCCAAGCTCACCCTATGGATTTCATGAGCTGGGGATTGAGCCCTCATCTCTAAAGTCATCAAACTTCCAAAATCATATTAATGGAATTATCTCTATTAATATTGCTGACCTCTTGCAATACTCACTTTATTCTATGACTCTTTCAGACAATAGAATTGTAGCACTATGCTTCCATTTTTGACTGCCATGGCTACATCCTATGTAATCCTGAGATATGCAGTTGCAGCAAGGGGGCATTTAGGTTTTAATCCAGGGAGTTCAATGTGCTATCAAATTAAAAACACTACAATGCCAATAGGATGCTACCATGACAGTTGAAGTGAATCACAGCCTTGAAACAGATAGGCCAAAAGAAGCGGTTTCCGGCTGCTTCGGGGGCATGGCATTCAGAAGATGAAAGCTCCCAAAATGGCTGGGGAGCTGATTTAATCTGCTTCTGCTGGTGGTGGCATATGTAGGACTGTGGCGGCAGCCTGCTTCACGAGTGGGCTGTGCAATTGCCACAGTCCCTGCTCAATCTGGCCCAGAGTGGCCTCTGGTCACTGTTTCTGGGCCGTCTGCTTTGGCCTCTGGTGCTATAATAGTATAGTGTGAAAGAACCCTGGCTCAATTTTTCTGCTCTATATTTTATTTAGCATCTTAGCTGCTTAGGCTTACCTAGGAAAAAGTGACTCATATTGATAGGATTTTAAAATCTTGGAACATGGTGCACTCATGGACATGTAGGACAGAACTGACAGAGGGCTCATACATTCTGTATTCCCTTGTCCCTTTGCACAGCATCTCATATCCTGATATTGCAGCTGAGAATAAAGACTGGAAAACAGGTTCTATTGAGTTTTATGACAGTTCCTTCACATTTAGCCTGCATGGGGATGAATCAGATCTGCCCACTCAACTACTTTGACAAGCAGTTTATGAATATTGTGGGTAATGCTGTATTTCAATGAAATTGTGTATAGCACTTGTCTTAGAACTTGGAAAGTTGCATATTAAATATAATTACTATATATACTCAACTATAAATTGACCTGATGTGTAAGTTGAGGGCAGTTTCCGGCCAAAATTATAGATTTTTATATCCCATATATAAGTTCAGTTTAAAACTTAGGGGATGTGACAAAGGATGTAAAGGGTGTGCTGACCCCTGTGATTTCCCCAAATGTGGGAAACTCAACTGCATAATCTGTGGCAGAGCAAAGGAGTTTATTACATTGGAGGAATTTCTCTCAATTTCAAATGGAGCCAATTCTAATTCTAATTGCATTCGGAATGCGTTCAGAATGACTTCCCATTTCCCAAAAATGACCCCCCCCCCCATTAAGTGAAACCCCATGATTGCGTTTGGAATGACTTCCCATTGCCCGAAATTGCGTGAGATACACTCATACGCAATAACGTGAAACCCCATGATTGCGTTCACATTGCCATTGCATTATACCCCCAAATCCATTGTATGATAAACTCCAAAGAAAAGGATTGCCAAAGCATGCCACTGTTTTCCAGCCCAGACATTCAGAAAGGCTAGAAGCAGCACCACAGCTGGGAGAATAGAGGGGTTGGTGGTTCTCCTAAAATGACTAATCTCCTGCCTTTCACCACTCTACTCAGAGAAAGGCATTGTTTCTACTTTGATAAGAGTTAAGGGATACTATTTACATTGACCCATGGATAAGTTGAACCAGGATTTTTGGGTTGGTTTTTTGACTAAAATTTCTAGACTTATACATGATTTATATACAGTATTTATAATTAGATTTCCAAGACCTCCTAAAGGTACTCAGTTATACTGATTTTTATCCCCTGTCCCAAACTGGTTCATCATTTGAATAGCTCCTTTAAAATTCCACTGACATGGGAGCCACCAGTCTCCATCATTATGATTTCACAGCAAAAGGATAAAGTCGTTTACATTACAGTTTTAATGCAATTAAGTTATGCTCTAGTTGATGGAGGGGAAAATAATTAATTACAAATTACTCATGATTTATAAGGAGTTACAGTGGGCCCCCCACATTCGCTGCAGTTAGGTGCACAGGACTCCCATGAAAGTAAAATAAACAAACAAACAAACCAAAACAAAAAACACACAAATATTTATTTTTTTTATCTGAAAGAATACCTCTCTAGGAATCTCTAGGTCCTCCAACAGATGTTGACCATAGAATTGCACTGAGGATCTACAAATGCCTAGAGAAGTGTTTTATATAGGAATCTCAGTCCTCCAGTATGACTTCATGGTCAACTTCTAGCAGAGTTGTACTGGAGGACTTAGAAATTCCTAGAGAGAACATATTAATCCAATCCATGAATGATCAAATTCACTAAAGTCAAAGCTGAATATCTGGAGGGCTGTCTCTACTTAATTTAGGCCTATTTCTCTCTTTTGAGTCATGTTCTTACCTAGCTGCAGAGAGAGAAGCATCTGTGGAAGGTGATAGCTTGATTATTTGATGAGAGTATCACCATTTCTAGCAAAGAGCAACCATCCATCTGTTGGGGTTTGTGTGTTTGTGTCCATAAGTATGTGTGTGTGTTTGCTAGTATGGGTTATGCAGATATGCTGCTGCACAACCAGATGTAGCATAAGATCTTTGATCACAGCACAGCACATAGGAAACATAAACAGATTGAAGAAATCATACTCAGGATAAATGTGAAGTTTTCTTTGGTTGTGAAAATTGCCTAGAAGAAGAAGACACCTAGAGGCCTTTGACAGTAGCTGCAAATACATCTATTTTAAAAAAATAGAATTCAAACAATATGTGTCAGAAAGCGATGGGGATCGTACATCTTTAATGGAGATTGGGGGCATATGGCATAGCTCCTTTGTGTGACAAGGGAGAGTGATTCATACACACAAAGTGCTTTCTGGATCCCAGCTATGAAATGGTGAAAGGTAATAGATTTTTGGATTAATCCTCTGGCTGAAGAAGATGTAGGAAAGTCACAGAGTTTATTGGCATACTCTGTGAGGTACGGTCAGTAAATTCTGTGGATCAGGTTTCTGTGACACACACCAGCCTATGCCATTGTGCTATTTGAGGTGGCATATAGTTTAATTCCCTGCTTGGGCATCAAATCCACTGGGTGACCTTGGATAAATCACATGCTCTCAGACTCAGCGGAATGCAATGGCAAACCTCCTCTGAACAAATCTTGTTAAGAAAACCCCATGATAGGTTCGTAAGTCTGAAACAACTTGAAGGCACATAACAACAACAACAAATGGTACTCAAAGGCCTATTCTAGATTGGCAAAAAGAAGTGTGTTCATGGCTGCATCAAACTCTAGCCTTTAGATGAGAAAAAGGGAAAGTGTGCCATGAAAATGCTTTTTTTGCGTTTTAGGGGAGAAGAAGTGCCTTTAAAAAGGTGCTGGTTTTCCCAGATTCTTTTTTAAAAACTGCGGAACAGCGCAGCTCCATCTAAAGGCTGTGGTGCAGCTGCTAAGCATTAAGGAAAAGGCAACTTCATGTCACACTTTCCTGCCAATCTAGAAAGCCCCAAAGATGACCAAATTTTCTAGCACAAGAGGCAGCAAAATGTTGCAAGCATATCTTTCCCATTCTGGCACTAAAAATAGAAGAACAGTACATTAAACAATTTACATTTATTGCCTTTTCATGGAGCAAACATATCAGCTGCTTGACATGACAGTATCACTTTGCCTAATGGTACAGTTGGACAATATTAAATATTGGTTACAAATATTTACTGTAAAAAAGTAAAAGAGACAGACTGTAAAAGAGGGATAAGTTTTAGACAGAAATGTGAAAACCAGTTCTGATTCTGTCCCCCTCCCCACAACTGAATTACAGCTTCTTGCCAGCCAAGTACATAGTGGGTTGGGAACACAAAAAACGTGACACATCCCAAGAGGTTCTTAATAGCAATAATACATTTGATTTGCCTCAATCTTATGTCATTAAGCTCTGAAAGCCTTAGTAAGATTGGCACATACTTTGTAGTGTTCAGAAAATCATATTAGACTATAATGTGGGTAGAAAGACAAAGGAGATGTGGAAATTTAATGATGCAGAGAGAACAGAAGTGATCTATGATACTTCCACATTGATCTACGATACCTTCCACACAGTTTGTTTCCACTATCTTCAATGAGCCCCCACCCCCAGCTGAGGAGGCATTTTGTTCAGGACCAAAATGCTATGATATACATTTGGATTAAGTTGAAGTTATTATGCTCCAACAGTATAAATAATATTTGGTTTGCTTTAGCTACCTTTAAAAACTTAGCTGCTGTCAGACCTACTGTTTCTAAATGAATGAGACATTATCTCCTGTTTTAGGAAATGAGGATCACATGAACTGAACTGACTGAAATTTTACTGCTAGCTTTCAAATTTGCTTGAATATTTTAATTTTTAAAAATCTTATAGATACTTTTGTTATCATTAGTTGATACAATTATCATTTTTAAAAAAATGTCATCTGCTTTGAACAAGAATGAGAACCTCTTTCAACCTGAAGGTAAAATTCAATTTCCGATATCTTCTCATGTCCATATTCTAATGGATGGGACCAAAGGGGCGGCGGCGGGGGAGGGGGGCAATTTAAACATTAAGTTCTTACTGACTGCAATGCAGCTTACTTAATACTTCCACCAGTATTAAGATCTCTTCACTGGCTGCCTATCAGCTCCCGGGCGCAATACAAGGTGTTGGTTATTACCTTTAAAGCCCTATATGGCTTGGGCCCGAGTTACTTGAAGGAACACCTCTCCCTACACAGTCCGCCATGCCCTCTCAGGACTTCTGGAAAAAAACTACTAGAGTGTCCTAAAATAAGGCTGAAATCTACCTTCAACAGATCATTCATTGCTGTCGCCCCCAGACTCTGGAATGGCCTCCCGGAAGAGATCTGTCTTATCAACACTCTAGATGCCTTTAAAAAGGTACTTAAGATTGATCTCTTCCAGCGGGCTTTTCCTTTTGACCCTCCATGAGTGACTCCAGAGAATATCCCTCTCCTGGACAATTAGAGTACCCGATAGGCAGTGGCACTTTGGATTATGTTTTTAGATTATAAATTGATGTTTTAGGATTGTTGTTTATATAGTACTGTGATTTTAACTGTTGTACTCTGGCCTCAATCCATGGGGAGAGGCAGTAAATATAAATAAATTTATTATTATTATTAGGAGCTTCAGGGGAGGGATTTCAAGAATTAGAGATGAGGTGAAGGGAAGCTTGTATGAAAACTGGAAAGCCATCAAGTGATGGTTCCATGAAGAAGGAAGTATAGCCATTTAAGCAAAACCAGAGGTCAAGGCTATGACCACATGGGTGTCAAATAAGCCCACTGGCCTGATATTCCACTCTCTGGCTTTGAGCATCTTTCCCAAATAGAAAAAACCCCACTAAAGAATAAAAATATGATAGATCAGTGTTTCTCAAATTTTTTACTCTTGTGACCACTTTTAAGTCAACATGTGGATGTAGTATATGAACAAAAATATTTTGTTTGTTTAGTGTGCATATTTTCATCTGCACATTCATGCATATTCATATTTTAACATTTTATAAGGAAGTAACATTGTTCAAATTAGAACAGATTTATAGCAATAGCAAGTACATTTCTATACTGCTTATTAGTTCTCTTGAGCCTTCCCTAAGCAGTTTACAATGTATAAGCCAATTGCCCCCAACAAGCTAGGTACTCATTTTAGTGGAAGGATGCCAGGCTGAGTCGAGCAATAGCCCTGGCTGGTATTGAACTCACAACCTTGTGGTTTGTGAGTGAGTGGCTGCAGTACAGGCATTTAACCAGTGCGCCACCAGTGCTCTTATTTACGTAAATATGTTCAATATTTAACCCAATACATATGTAAATTTAAAAAAAAGTTTAGAAAGGAGAGGAGGAGGAGGGATTAAGGTGTCCAAGAAGTTTATCACACTAGGGGGCAAACAGGATTTAAACAGGAATTAAACAGGAAATGTCCTATGTTAAACATAAGGCATTTCCTGTTTAATTCCTGTTTAACTCTAGTTTAAATCCTGTTTGCCCCCCTTGTGTGATAAACCTCCAAGTCTTGCACCCCCTTGAGCTATTCTCACGCCCCTCTGGAGGTACTGTTAGAAAACCACTGTGATAGATAGAAAGAGCTGCTTACTCCCATACCATCAACCCATCTATAGAATAAGGTAATCATCTGCTTGCTTTTGCTACCTGAGATAAGTCAGTTGGCATTATTGTAGAGGGCCTTATGGGTTTTGGCACCCTATTTGTGGAACTCTTTTCCCTATGACATTGAGTCAAAATGCTGCAGCCAGGCTACTAACTGGGATTGGTTACAGGGTACACATACATCCCTTGCTGAAACAGCTGTGCTGGCCACCAGTCTGTGACAGGGCAGAGTTTAAACTGCTGGCTATGACCATAAAGGCTCTATAAAGCTTGGGTCCAGACTATCTGAAAGTTCCTATCTCCTTATATGAGCCTGCCTGAGTTTTAAGATCCCCAAGGATTGGGTTCTCTCAGTCCCACCACCACTAGAGGCCAGTTTTGTGGGGACACAGGAGAGAACCTTCTCACTGGCTGCTACAAGGTTGTGAAATTCCCTCCTATGGGAAATTCAGCCCCCCTGCCTCTTCTTTCTTTCAGCCAGCAAGACCTTATTTATTTAGGCAGGTCATTGGCTCTTAGTTCATGTGGAAGAAGGACTTGTTTTTTTAAATGGTAGTATGCTTTTATCTTTTAAATCATGTTTTATGTGTGTTCTAAATTGTTTTAACTTTGTGTTCTTAGTAACCATTGTTTGTTTTGTCGTTTTTTAAACCAATAGTCTTTTTTAGCTGTACATTATTTTAAGCTCCCTTAAGTCCTTTTGTGCAGGGAGGAAGGTGGGAGATGATGATAGATAGATAGATAGATAGATAGGCAGGCAGGCAGGCAGGCAGGCAAGCAGGCACAGCTGGCACTGATTCTGTTATCTTTTACAGTCCAACATTCACAGATGAAAACCAGAATGTCTGTGGGTAAAGCAAATTCAGAACACTGGTGTCACGGTTTATGTGTGTACACACATGTGCATGTGCAGTAGTGCAACCTGCACCAGGTGACACCCTAGAAGAGGGGTGATACCCAATAGGGCCTTCCTCCCATGTGCTGGTCCCTGCACGCTTTCCCTTTCTGCATGTTCCCCTGTGTGTGCTGTTCCCACGTGCTTCCCCCATCAGGAAAAGGATGGGGCAGCACAGGGGGAGGAAGCATGCATTACTCTGAGAATCCCCACCCCCTGGAATCCCTACCCCCCAGAAGTCTCACCCCCCACACAGGGTGACACCAGGTGACACCAGGTGCGGGGACGCTACTATTTAAGAATGGTCAAGATGGCAAAAGTAATTAAGCAAGAAGTAAAACAAGCTAGTAGAGGCTTTTGCCTGAGACTACTGGGAAGGGCAAGATACCCCTGTCCTCTCCTCCCTGATGAGTTAAGTGAGTAAAATCTAATTTTGTGTTTTGTACTCAATTTGCAGGAACTGAAGTCAACTGAGGGGAAAAAATCAGAAAGTGGGAGAAGGAAAGAAAAACTTAGCCATTTTAAAAGCATCTAAAATTATAATGAGAGAACATTAATTGGGACTATCTCTGTCAAATTGGGACAGTTAGACGGTATGTCTTTTGAGTGCTTGCTACATACCTTATTATTCTTCTGTGTCTTTAAAATAGTTTTATTGTGGCTTTATTCCTTTAACAATTTTACTCACTGAACTGTATTTTTATGGTGCTGTAATTTTATTGCAGAAGCTCTGCTGAAGATCAGTATAGAAATCTGGTAAATAATTAAATAGATAGTGGAATTATTGTAGCTAAGCAGTGTGAACCCAGTACATAAACATCTGCTGAAACAAATTCACCCAGAGTACATTTCACATCTCTCCTTTGTTCAGATTATCATGCACATAAATTGTCTTTAAGCATTTTCTACTTGTACCAGCAAAAGAAGTGTAATCAGAAACTGTACTTATTTTTTAAAAATGTTTCTGTCATAAAAAATATTTACATAGTAAAAAAAAATTGCATTTCCCTTTCTGCCATCCACTGCTTTATTCTCAAAGCACCCAATCTGAAGAGGAGCAAAGACTAAAAACTGGATCACATACTAACCTGGTGTGTCAACTGAACACATGATGGTAGGTGTTTTGGAGGCTTTTATACTCCATGCTGTATGTGAAATGGAATATGTGTACATACCATGTATGCAGTCTGTGTGCATCATTCACCCTACTCCAGAATTATGGTATTTTTTTTCTCATTAGTGATTCAGACCCCACTAGAGTAATGCTTGTGGTTAGCATTTAATAGGCTTTCATTCAATAAGTAGTTCCAAACTGACAGCTCTAAGCACTGCCAGTCAAAATCAAAACATATCTGTGTAGTTGTCCCTTCATTTCCTACTTAACAGATTTTCTTTTTCTTTTTCTGTTTTGGAAAGAAAGGGATGGAAGAAGATCTTGTTTTTTGGACCCAGTGTAAAATTCTAGGAATAAGGCAGGGTGATAGCTCAGTAAAAAAGACATACAGAAGCACCCGGTTATCTTGACATTTCATTCCATTGCTTAGTGGGAATGGCTTCTTTATAACTCTTACATCACTATTTCTGAACAGAAAGTTAAGAAGGGAGAGGCAGATGAATTTGTCCTGTCAAAGTTTCTTGATAATTCAGAGTACAGATTTTGGCATGTGTACTACCTTCAGGTCACTTGCTGACTTATGGTTTTCTTAGGCAACAAATTTTCAATGGTGGCTTTGCCAGCAACTTCCTTGGAAATATAGCCCACTACACCCGATATTTGTTGGCAGTCTCCCATCCAAATACTAAGGCTGACCCTGCTTATCTTCCAGTCTCAGATGGGATTGCATGTCTTTAGGATACTTAGGACAGATTTAAGTACTTGTGGCAAATTCTTCATAGCTGTTTTGTGATGAATAATATATGCAAGTACCTATCTCAGTGACAGTCTGTACACGTTCTGTATGTATGTCAGGGCCCATCCATCTCCAAAAAAATTATTCCGATATTTGTTTGACAGTCCCACTAGCATAGAGTAGAATAGGCTGACTAGAACATAATAGCACATGGAATGCTGGAATTCAAGCTAAGTTAATTGATGATAGCAGTTCTGATCTTAACAATATATGAATCTCTCACTAGTTGTTGTGGATGTCTGAAGACATGAACAGCAATGGAATGGAAGTTGACTTCTTCTTAGGGAAGAAGAGAAGAAAAAAAGAGAGGGAGAGAGAGAATAGCTGTTGACAGGTTCTTTGTGGCTGGAATAAGGCCATTATTAAGTTCTGCCAGAATGAATGAGCCTGTGTGAGATGTTTAAAAAAAAAATCACAGAAGAGAAGTCAGATCACATGGCCCTTTCCATTGTAGCTCCTGGCTAGCTAGGTTGAAGATCCCTATTAGCCAAGTATAGGCAAGCAGAAAAGAAGAGACATGTGCATGTCTCTTCTAGGAAAGAGACCTGTCAAGATGCATCTGTTCGCTAGTGCTGCCAAGCCATTTCCCCACTTTGTGTGTTGCGTGATCAAAATGTAGCCTTTAAAATCCACATGAAGGTACAAATGATCAAACTGGTGACATCAGGGTGCCCAACCTGCAGTCCCAAATATGTTTGTAGCCCTTGGCTGTTCCATATTTGCCCCATGAAACCCATGGGAACCCACCTACTTTCCCCATTGCCCATCTGATCAGCTGGCTAGCTGGGAAACCATACACCCTTTCCTGGTTTCTAAAGTTACTAGTTACCCTCTGTTAGTCACAAATATTGGCCTGCAAGTCTCAGCAGCCCCTGGTCAGTATAACCAAAAACAAACAAACAAACAAACAGCTTCATTTATATTATATACCGCTTCATACCCTTAAGGAGTGTCTAAGCGGTTTACAATTGTAAGCTAAGTAGTGAAGAATATTGGGAGTTGCATTCCAATAACATCTAGAAGCTCATGGGATTCCCACTCCTTCTCTACGGAGTCCACTTAGGATTCCCTGTACCCACCATGGTTGGTGTCATCATCTGAATACCCCTCACCCTCCATACTGTCAGATGATCATAGAATCATAGAATCATAGAGTTGGAAGAGACCACAAGGGCCATCCAGCCCAACCCCCTGCCATGCAGGAACTCTCGATCAAAACATACCCGACAGATGGCCATCCAGCTTCTGCTTAAAAACCTCCAAGGATGGACACTCCACCACCTTCCAAGGGAGAGTGTTCCACTGTCGAATAGCCTTACTTTCAGGAAGTTCCTCCTAATGTTGAGGTGGAATCTCTTTGGTTGTAGCTTGCATCCATTGTTCCAGGTCCTGTTCTCTGGAGCAGCAGAAAACAAACTTGCTCCCTCCTCAATATGACATCCCTTCAGATATTTAAACAGGGATATGATATCTTAACCTTCTCTTCTCCAGGCTAAACATCCCCAACTCCTCAAGTCGCTCTCATAGGGCATGGTTTCCAAATCCTTCACCATTTTAGTCGCCCTCTTTTGGAGACACTCCATTTTCTCCACATCCTTTTTGAATTGTGGTGCCCAGAACTGGACATTGTATTCCAGGTGGGGTCTGACCAAAGCAGAATAGAGTGGCACTATTACTTCCCTTGATCTAGATGCTATACTTCTATTGATGCAGCCTAAAATAGCATTGGCCTTTTTAGCTGTGGTTTACTTGGACTCCTAGCTCCCTTTCACATGTAGTCTCATTCAGCCAGGTGTCCCCCATCATATATCTGTGCATTTCATTTTTCCACCCTAAGTGCAATACCTTACATTTCTCTGGAGTTTATCACATGAAGGGAATTGGAAGTATAATCCAATGGCAATCTGAATGCAATCATGGGGTTTCGTGTGATTGCGTGAAAGCTTATCACACACATTTTCGGGCAAAGGGAAGCCCTTCCAAACACAATCATGGGGTTTCATGTGATTGCGTGAGAAACTATCACATGCAATTCGGGCACTGGGAGGCAATTTGGGGCAGTTCTGAATGCAATGCAGTGTCAATACGCAATCAAGTAAATTCGCTGAACTAGCGAATTTACTCAATTCCAAAGTGGCCTCACTTGCATTTCTTTTGAAATTGAGAGAAATTCCTCCCATGTGATAAGTCTATTCAGGTCATTTTGAATTTTGATCCTGTCTTCTGGAGTATTAGCCACTCCTCCTAATTTAGTGTCATCTGCAAATGTGATAACTATGCCCCCAATTTTGTCATCCAAGTCATTAATAAAAATATTGAATAGCACTGGGCCCAGGACAGAACCCTGTGGAGCCCTTCTTGTCACTTCTCTCCAGGATGAAAAGGAACCATTGTTGAGCACCCTTGGGTGCGGCCAGCCAACCAATTACAAATCCATGTTACGGTTACCTTGTCTCGCCCACATTTTACAAGCTTCTTTGCAAGAATATTATGGGGAACCTTGTCAAAGGCCTTACTGAAATCAAGACATGATGTGCACCAAATCATAAAGTAAGGCACATGCCAATTATTAAAGCCCCCAGCAATTGCATTCAGTAGGCAGTGATCACAAGAGAAATCTGAAAAAGGCATGCAGACATCAGTAAAAATTGTGCACCCATTTCCCTCTGTCCAACAATTTCTGCTGCTTTTTAAAAGACTAATGTTTTGATCATCACAGTTCAAGTGAAAGTACTGACCTTGTCACATTAGCTTGGCTCATCATCTTCCATATATGAAGAATTTTTGATTCATAATAATAATAATAATAATAATAATAATGTTTTATTTATACCCCGCTCTTCAGCCAAGACTATCAGAGCGGCTTACAATTTGTTAGACAAACAGCTTCATTTACAATTGTAAGCTATTTGCCCCCCAACAATCTGGGTACTCATTTTAGCGACCTCGGAAGGATGCAAGCCTGAGTCGAGCTTCAGCCCTTTGCTGGTCTTGAACTCGCCACCTTATGGTTTTGAGTGAGTGGCTGCAGTACAGGCATTTAACCACTGCGCCACCAGGGCTGGTTCAAAAGTCATAGTGGTTAAAGTGATTCAAAAGTCATAGTGGTTAAGTAAATTGTCATAATTTTTGCCTTCTCTTACAGAGTGCTTCCCTGCTAGTTTAAAAGCATTCGGAGAACAGTTTCCTAAGGTTTGACTATATCAGGGTGAATATTTGACTTCAAGTGGACCTGCGTTAAGACAGTAGGACTGTATGTCTTCCTATATTTTTTACACACACACATGGACACACATTTACATCCCAATCATATATATGCACACCCTATTTTTTTTTATTCTTGCACATCACACACGTAATACTTTCCAGATTCACCATTCATATTCAATATATCACAAAGTTAATCAACAATATGCTGCCACTGACCAACATATGAATTAATAAATTGGTATGTTTGCATGTGTGCCTTTGTGCCTATCTGTCTGTGAAGAAACAGAAAGAGCATGTAAATACTAAAATTCCAAGCATGGTTGCTTCTGCCTATGCCTGGCTTACATTTTTTTCATTGTATGCTATAAATGGCTTCAGCATATTATATTTATTCATCTTAAAAATAACTTTTCAAGCTCTGCATTGTGGATCTGTATGGACCCACAGAGTCAGGGATCAGGGCATTACCAGCAGTTTAAATATATTCTGTGAACATATTTGGGATCATTTCAGTTCATGTAAGATTGATATTGGCTGCCTCACTCCTACTAATATGTTGGTGGCTGTATTTTGTACCAGTTGTAGCTTCTGAAGTCTTTAAAGGGATCCCAGTTGAGAGAGAAAACTGGAATAGACCAAATATACCTTAACTTATTAAATTAGAGCCAGAGTCGAAGAACCAGTGAAAATAGTATGAAATGCTCCTATCAACATTTTTTTTTCACATTCAAGGCTAACCGGGATCCATACTTGCTTCTTCAGGAATTTTATTATTATTCTTTTATTATTTTATTCACTTATTTGCTACCATTTTCCAATAATGGGACAAGACAGTTTATACATTATTAAAACCAGTGCAGATTAAAATATTACAAAAAGTCAGTATAAAATGTTTCTGTGTGCGTGTAAAATTTAAAAACAATAGAGTTAAAATCTTTTAAAATTCATTAAAAGAAGATATAAAGAAATCAACAAAACAGCATAGCACATAGTTTTTGTGGAGCTTTTGGGCTGTGTGGCCATGTTCTAGAAGAGTTCCTTTCTGACGTTTCACCAGCATCTGTGGCTGGCATCTTCATAGCACACTGTTAAAAGCCAATCACAGTCAATTCGTAAACGTATGATAAAATAGGAATTTTTTTTCTGACACAAGGAGAGCAAGGAGGGAGCCAAAGAAGCCTCCCTAGAGAGGAAGTTACACACTTTAGGAGTAGCCACCAAAAAAGCCCTTTTCCTTGTTCCCACCAAATGACAATAGGAAAGTAATAGGAGACAGAGGAGGGTCTCTCACAATGATCTTAGACCTTGAAGAAGCTCATACAGGGAGAAACAGCCTTTCAAATAACTTGGACCTGAGCCCAGTCTCTTAACATCAGAATGAATATTTCTACCCAGGTTAGCATCATCCCAGTGAAAATAATCCATTTTGTCAAGGGAAAAGGCTGCTATGTTCATACTCTGACTTTTTGATTGCTGTTGCTCAGCAACATCTGTCCCCATACTTCCACAAATCACCTCATGAACTGATGCTATGAAAATTATTAGAGGACACTTCTAACTGGATAAGATGGCCAAGAAACACCTGGCCGTTGAATCTGTGCTATCTGTGCCTTCCCAATTGTGTTTGCAATTAAATTACAGCATCCTCAATTTGGCCTAACTGACAGCATTGTGGCTGTGTGGTTAGAATTTGCTCCTCACTTCCTTCACTCCCTTTCTATCCTTTTTTGGGCTCATCTGTTATTGCATTTTAGCCAGCAGAGCAGTTCTGTAGCAGAATGGTCTGTTGGCAGATCTCTGAGATCAGCAATCAGAAGAGGTTCCTGCTGACAGAAGAGCTTTTTTTAAAGGCAGAAGTAGTCTGTACCTTTTCTAATACCTTACACCTTACACATTTTTGAGTCATGATGGCACTGCCTCAGTAGTTTTTGGTCAAGTTGTCTCAATTCTCCTTTCTCACTCCTTCACTTTGCTGTTTTCCCTTTGTCTTTATCTCCATAGGTTAGTTTTCAAAGGACCATTTACAGTAATTAGTATTTAAATACATTATAACAAAACATGTGTAGTGGATTGTAGATATTTGATAAGTACTTGCACAAAAAGTGGATTTCATTTGAAAATGATGCTGGGAGCTTATTATCTTTGATGACACATGAGTTTTCATGAAGTCAACTTATTCCAAATTCAATTTCTCCTTTGCATCTATTGGCTGTCATCTGATTTATCATCTCCACTTCTAGACTTGGGTGTGGAACTTTTGGCTCCATCAACAGTTCTGTCCTCAATTTCTTTTCTACAGAAGAGAGGTGGTAATAACAGAATCAGTAGGTATGAGAGAGGTGTTATGAAAATAAAATAAAATAAAATCTGTGATGTTTCTGAACATGACAAGTGTTGCATAAATCAGTGCTTTATTTTTTAGCTATCTGTGAGGGACCAGCAATTTCATCCCCTAGTGTGCCAAAGGCCAGTACCACATTTAGGCCCATTGGCTACAAGCCTTCTATTGTCTCTTTCTGTACTGAAAACTCTATAGAGATCAGCAGCTGATGGCTTGTGGACTGGAACATGTCCATGGACCTCCACTCTGAATAGTGTTGATTGAATTATTAAATAACATAATATTTACAGCTATCAGTTTTAAGTCATCATGATGTTAAATATGTTTGTCCTATCCTGATTTTTCTTATTATGTTTCAGAGGATAATGGGCAAATTGAAGTGTGTAATGTCAGAAATTATAGCTGGAGAAATAAACATTTAATTAAAAAACTGAAAATGAACATATTACACAAACTGGAAGCAACAGTTCAGCAATTAAAAAAAACAACAACAGGAGGAGCAGAGTAGGACACCATTTGCAAAGACTGACTGACAATGACTTTTAAGACCCTAAATTGCATGGTCTGCCCATGACACTGGGCTGCCTGTGAGGGAGCATCAAATGGCCCTTCCTTGTCTAAGTCAAAGTGCATAGTAGCACCCATGGGAGAACATCCCACAATCACCTGTTCCCATACCTGGCAGTAACAATTATTTAACTGACAATGTGCCACTCTCTTTTCACCCAAACTTTACTACTTGACCCTACAAAATGGTCAGCTAGGCTGAAGGATTTAGGACTGGATATTTGAAGGACTATCTTCTCTCATATGAATGTGTCCATATTATGCCACAAATCCTGACACCTAGGGTGACAAAGATACTTTCCAATGACTATGCTTAAATTCTGGATTTCCCTCCTGGACAGGGTGGTTATGTGTCTTACTTCATGGAAGGTAACCCTTTACTAGACAAGAAACCAGAGGACAGCCCCCGTTTGGATGCCTTCTCTTTTTGAAGTCCCATCTAGTCTAAATCAGGTTTAAAGATTAAAATCAACATAAGAAGGGAGAGGAACAGAGGTCTTGAAGATGCCCATCAGCCCCTACTGGACACAAAGGTCACTCTCTACCACAAATTACAACTTTTTTTTCCTGTAAGCCTGGCAGGATGGTTTGATCAAATTTAATTTGTATGTTAGTATGAGTAGTTATTATGCAGTCTGTGCCTCTTTTAACTGGTTTGTGGTGATTCAGTTCCTTTGCATCTACATTCAATAGAGGTCCTCTCACATCCACATTATTTACTGGTAATGATTTGAAGCTCCTGCTGGTTTTTTTCCTAAAGGAAGGGAGGCATTTAAAATAAGAGTCAGCATAGTGTAGTGGTTTGATCATTGGGCTATTATCCTGGAGACCAGGGTTCAAATCCTGGTTCGGACATGGAAACCCATTGGGTAGCCTTGGGCAAGTTGCACTCTCTCAACCTCGGAGGGTTGCAATGGCAAACCCCCTCTGAGTAAAGGTTGCCAAGAAGACCTCATGGTAGGGTCACTTGAAGGCATACAACAGCTATTTACCACCATTGCCAACACCATTTATTTTTGTTATTGCTGTTGTAGTACTAATTGAAGTCATTTCTTACTTATGGCAATGCTAAAGCTGTGCTATCATGGGATCATGGCAAGATTTGTTCAAGGGGGTCACCACTGCCTTCATGTGAGGCTGAGAGAGTGTGACTTGTCCAAGGTAAGGCAGGCAGTTACTCAGACTGACTCAGGATTTGAACCTTGGTTTCCTAAGAGCTTAATGCATGGATATTTAAATCATCTTACCTCAATCTGGTTTAACCCTTAATTCAGGCAGCCTCCTGATATTATCACAAGGTTTTTAGCTCCAATTTTGCCACCTGAATACATCCCAGGCCCATTTCCACTTCCAAGGGGGCTCTGGTGACCATTTTTACAAGCTGGAAAATTCCCAGATCAGAAAAGAGCCACGAGGAGTGGCTCTGGAAGCAGGGATGGACCTGAGATGTATCTGGGTAGCAAAACTGAAGCCAAAAACCTTGCAATAATATCAGAATTCCGCTGGAGAATTAAGGGTTAAACCGGATTGAGGTAAGATGATTTAAATATTCATGCAATAAGCTCCCTAGAGTCCTAGTCCAACATTTAAACTGCTACACTTACACTGGCTTTCTAACTCCCTTTACTTGCACAAATATTAGAAAAAGAAACAGAAGATTTTATAGCCTATGATACAGAAGGTAAGCAAACCTTTCACAATACTGGTTGTGTAGGAATCTATGGAAAGTGTGGGTTCCTCTTTGAAAAATATTCTTTCAGTGAAGAGATGTGAGGCTATATCTCAACACATTTATATTCTCCAGTACATGCCAGAATGGAGCTAAACAAAAGCTACTGGTTTGATGATGCTATCTCCTAAGTTGCCCTCCAGGAGCATTGCAGACATCTTTCAATTTTGCTTACCATGAAGTTGAAAATATAATGTCTTGACCTTTTTAATTGGAAGAAAAGCTTCATTTTAATTCTCTGCCTCAAGCATCTTCCTACGAATAGTTTTCCAAACAGTTTCTTCCTGAATGGCATGCTCCCTGTATCTTTTTTTCCCTTTTCATGGAAGAAAAATCACTACATGTCCACTTTCTTGATTAAAAAATCAATGAAATCTATAGTGAAGGGGCAATATTGCATAAGAGCGGGCTAATGAAAGCGAGGCCTGCTATGAGAGAGCATCAAGAGTTTGACATCTCGCCACATAGAGCTTTCAAAATAATTATATTAGCCATACATAATTTAGATGTACTGCTCTTTCATGAATTCAAAATTAAATCCAAAGTACAGGATACTTTACTGATAAAAATAGCAGCATTTTTATGCTAAAAAATAAAATCAAATGAAAATAAAAAATTAAAACAAAACAAAAAATCCTAAAAGAGAAACACTGTGTTCTTTCTGCTGGAAGAAGTCATGCTATGATAATATGACCTGTTTTGCTCTGACAGATTGTCTGCACACATATTAAAGTTGGCAGTAAATAAAGTAGCACACTGACACCATCTTCACACTGAATAAAATATCTATGTATACACAGTTGTTGCCATAGTAATATGTTTTGCTAGAAAAGAAAAAAAATTGAAAGTGAGACCTCATATATGATAAACATATGGAATCAGATAGTGTAAACTTACTGCAATGCCTGTATGTCTGAGTCCCTGATGCCACAGTGTGCAGGGCTCTTTCACCCCCTCACATACACTCAGGGGCTGTGCACACTACCCCTAAGGGACAGCGCACACTGCAGCCCTGATCTGGCCATTCCAGGGCGCAAAAAGGGCTGCAAAAAGTGGCTCCTTTGTGCGCTCTGGAAAGGGTGCAATAGCCATGGCGCCATGGCGCCATGGCTTTAATGCACTCCTTTGGAGCTGTGGCATGTGGACGCAGCACCAGAGGAGCGACATGATGTTGCATGCTATGTGGAGCAGCACACAATGTAACGCTGCCTTGCGGGCAGAGTCAGAGCATGTGACGTGGACGCCACACCTCGACTCCACCCCCACACTGGCCTTTATGGCCAGTCTGCATAGGCTCACTGTCTCAATTTGATTCACACCATGAATCTTTTGAAGTTCCCACATTAGAGTATGAGCTCCCTTGGTAGTCCCAACAGCCCATGACATAAGGGACGGGTGTCTTATCATGCACTGGCACCCTTCCCTCTTCACACCATGGCCTCCCAATGCTTAGAAGATGTGATCTCATCAAGATATGAGCATATATTTCAAAGCAATGTGCTCAATATGCATGATTCTTCCAACTCCTTTGAGCAAAAGAAGGGCAAGTTATGCCTGGATAAGCTATCTTTTTGTACTTCAGCCCCCAGAATTCTCAGCAATCATGCTGACTGGGAGCTGTAGTTCAAAATCTATGAATATTCTGAGGACTGACTATGCATGATTTCCTGTCTCACATTTCCACCAAACAAGGCAAGTTGCCACCATCCCATGTTCTTAGTGTCACCACAGATCTGACAGCATTTATAATAGCAAATCAAAGCCTTCATAATTGTCTTTGGTGCTTCCAGGTGAGGTTTATGTTGTGAGCAGGAGAAGTCCTCTGTCTATAAGCACACTTGATTTCATAGGCATGGGAAAGAGCAGTCAAGTTCTCATTTTGGCTTACTAGTATTTAGAAACATTCATAAGGAAGCTTTTGAGTCACACACAACACACAGACTATGAATGTTAGATTTATGCTTGCTTTTTTTTTTTTTAATTAAACCAACCAGGTTGCTCTGTCAGGATATGATGTTTCCCCATTTTTGACAGGTTGCTATTTACCCAAGCACATCTTCAACCTTCCAGCATCAAGATGGAGTAAGTGAGCTGAAGCATTAATTTAATTACAAAAGGACTCTGCTGATTAAAAAAAGAAACCTGAACAAACATAAAGACCCTCTGGGGATAAATCTCCTCATGGGTTTGCCTAACTGAGCTGAAATCCAATTACCTTCAGTTAGCTTGCTAAGGAACTTATATTGTCCTAGTAAAAACATATGACAAGATAATAGAGCTAACAAAAAATATTTTTCTGCCTTGGGTGAAGAAGATGGCAGCTCTTCTTCTTCAATATTCAGAAGCTGACTGGACTGCCAGTGGAATGTTAACTTGGATTCAGTATTGGTGATGTCTTAATTTCCTCCATCATACTTGAAGGGAGGGAGCATGGCAGGTTTTTTTTTTTAAAGAGAAGAGGATGGAAGTGGGAATTTTATGATAGCCTATGGGATACAATTGGCCTTCCATATCTACAGATTCTGAATCCTTGGATTCCATTATCCTCACCTTGAAAATATACCTCCCAAATTCAAAAAAGCAAACCTTGATTTTGGCATTTGATATAAGGACATCATTTTACTACTCCATTGTATTTACAGTGGACCCTTGCTATCTGCTGAGGTTTGGTTCTAGGATGCCCCCATGGATACCAAAAGTTGTGGAAACTCAAGTCCCATTGAACACAGTGGCACAGTAAAATGCTGTTCCTCATATAAACTGGCAAAAACAAGGTTAGCTTTTGGAATTTATATTATTTTTGAATATTTTCAGCTGCAGATGGTCAAGTCTGTGGATAAAAAAACCATACATCTGTGGATGAAAAATACAAAGGACCACCTGTAATGAAACTTGAACACCCATGGATTTTGGTATCCCGTGTGTGTGTGTGTGTGTGTGTGTACGTACACTGTACACAAATTATGTCTTCCAGTGGGAAGGTTCAGTCAGAAAAACTGATTCAGTATGCCTAGGGGTAATACTGATAACAGAGCAAACATAGCTATGAAGCTTAGAAAAGCAAATAAAGTTTGCTAAAATAAATCATTCTTGGGTTCCATTCACAATAGGAAATAACCTGGTGTGGAAACCAGGTTATTTCCATAATTTTGCCACAAACAAATCTTTCCATGGCATTTTATCCCGATTCCCGTTCACACTCGGGAACAGGATAAAATGTCATGGAGAGTTTTGATCCTGGCAAAGAGGAAGAGGAGGGAGGAAGAGGAGAGAAGGGACAAGAGACCAACGGCAGGTGTGGAGAGAGGAAGAGGAGCAAGAGAAAAAGAGGAGGAAGGCAGATGCGGTGACAAGAAAAGGATAGGAAGAGGACAAAGGAGGATGTGGCTGCGGGGGCACAGTAAGGGGAGGAAGAGAGGAAGAAGAGAGGAAGAGAAGGAGGGCAGACACATCAGCAGGGGCAAGAGGAAGAGGAGGTAGGAGGAAGAGCAGTGGTAGCAGGGGGAGAGGAGGAAGAAGAGTGGAGGAGGTGGGATGCTCCCAATGGGAGCAACTTTGAGTTCGCATTGGTGGCTCCTGCAAAAATACCAGTTCTTTTGAAAAGAACCACTAAAATCCCAATTTCCAAAACAAAACAAAACACCCAGGTTAAGGGGAATTTGCACCCCCCACTCCTGAATTCAGGTCAGAAAAATCTGGTGCAAGTGTGAATAACCCCAATTTAAACCAGTTTGTAAACTGGTTTAAAACACAGTGTGAACAAGCCTTTGGTGGGTCATGCTGTCTATAGCCACTGAGACAGTCTGTCAAGAGTTCATGGAGCACCTTTTCCACCTCCCACTGAAATTTCTTCAATTTGTCTCTGGCCAAAACTAACCTCTTCTCTGTGTGAAGCCAAGCACACCCACCCACAGCATGTACAGGAAGGCTTGCTAGTTGTTCTGAAAGAGGCAGGCAAACCATTCAATGCTTCTAATTTCTAGGCCACAATGTAGCAGCTGTTATGGTTTAGCTACCCAGTTGATGCAATTTATGCCCAAAAGTCATTTTGGCAAAAGTAAAAATTCTCATGAGACCAACAGAAAATATTTCACTGTCTCACAGATGAAAGGGGCCGGGGGGGGGGGGGGAGGAATTTGTTATTCTTGCATGTAAGAAAAGAACAAGTGAAACTTTTGATATTTAATGTAACCATGATCCCACATCCAGCAATAAGATTGTTCAGAACCTCCAGAAAGCAGATTTTAAATGCTCCAGAGAGCTGTGCCCCAGCTGCTTACTGGCTAGGGAGGAGGAGAAAGGCGAGGAAGTGACTAGAGAGCACCTGACTCTACCTTTCTGCCAAGAGAGGAAGAGAATTGAGGTTGATCTGTCAGATCTGTACTGACTTTCTGGAGATGCAAGAAGGTGAGGTCAGTGTTTTCCCCTTGGCTATAGAACCACAGCCAGAAGGGGTGCTGCCTGGCTGCTACTTTCCCAAGTGCTCCAGGGCACTTGAAAGCTGGTGGCATGCAGTATATGCTTGTGCATGTGTGTGCAGTGTGCTAACTGGTTATACATTCCTCCCTCCATGCTGCATTTTTCTTTAAAAAAAATCTGCACATTATTGCAAAAATTAAATGACAGTTTGGACTTTGAGTTATTCTATGAAAAATAGTTTGTGTGTGCTTTATAAATTAAGTTATAAATAATGAATCCTATACCCAATCCTATATCCTATACCCAACCAAGAGGACTGCAGCCCTATACCCAACTAGAGGACTGCAATCCTGAAGAAACCCCCACATGTATAAGATTGCATTGCAAAACAGTTTAAAAAAAAACAACCAAAAAAATGGTTCCTTCAGTTTGATGTGGGTGTCCTACATCGTTCTGGGGTCCTCAGTTTCTAAAGAGAGTAAATGAGGACACCAAGTGGAGCAGCAGAGCAATGACATGCTACAGCTAGGAAAGTCTTCAGCAGCATCTTACACGGAAAAGGCAATAAGCTGAAAAGGAAGGAAAGGCGTCATCTCGTCCATTATTATTGTCATAAGAATCACTGCAGAGATTTATGCACATAGTTTCACTCTATTCCACAGATCACACTGCACAACTTCTTTCAAGTGCAAGGAATCTTCCCTGAAATATTCTGGAATAACTGGACCACCAAGATTGCTAGGTAGCTGACCCTCCTCAGGAATTATCAAATAGAAGCATATTAAGTGATCAAGCACTAAGGAATATTAAAGAGGCTCTTAAGGAATAATAAAGGCTGTCTGCAATCTATCTGATGTATACTTTTTTGGAAGTAAGTTACACTGAACACACTGAGGGCACTTCTGAGTAGGCATGATGCTTGTGAGAGTCATCATATTGAATAATATTTGAGTGCTAATGGATGGGAAAAGTAATTTGCCCTTCCATGCTAGTTTAAAATACTAATACAAATACTAATACTGCTACTAATAATACTAATACTTTGTTGTGAATGTTGAACAATGTCAGTGAGTTGTTTATTATTTAATTTAGCACTGTTGTCTTCTCATTGCCAAGGAAGGGTAGAAGTTTTGTCCCAGTTTTGTTACCTGCTGTGTTTGGATACTCAGCACTCTGAAGTGGTAGTGAGATCCCATGGTTACCTAAACTCTTGGGCCTTGGTAAGCAACCCATCCAAAGAAATAGATTGGAGCCATACTAAGTCCTGCTTAGAGAAGGCCTGTAGAAATCATAGGCTGCAGAAAGAGAAAGAAATAATTCATAAGGGTTCAGAAGGTAATTGAAATGTACAAATAAATTAATGGACTGCTCCCTAAAATAATATATTATTGGATGTAAGCATAAAATGTGACCACAACATGTGTTTAACAGAAGAGCAGTTTTTATCAAAATCATTATAATCAGTCTGTACTTCAATCAATCAATCAATCAATCAAGGCACTCAGTATTGCTCTCAGACTCTTTAGTTACTGTCATGACTTTGAAGAAGTATGTAAAGAGACACATCAGTCTTGCCTTTTGAACTCTTTTGCCATTTATTCATGGTTGAATTTAATAGCATTTTGATTTCATTTGTTTTCAGTGATGATTATAATGGCGTTATTGTTTAACTTGTTTACCTTGATATTGTAACCCATGATGATTACTATTTTGTAAATGGAAAGGCGGGATTAAAAAAAAGCAGAAAAAGACATTAAAAGATAGTTTGTTTAAAATTCAAATGTCTAAAAATAAAGACATCAGAGATTATTGCATCGCCTCTGGTGTTTGGTTCAAATGTGGAAATTAGGCTGATTTTAATCGCATGGCCTTTCTGTCAAAACAGGTTCCTGTTGCCTCCAGGGCTGAATTCAGGACCTGTAAGTCATTTCGGCAGCCATTTTTACCAAATCAGAAGCTTCTGAATTGGAAAAAATGGTTGCTGAAAATGGGGCCTGAATTCAGCCCTGGAGGCAACAGGAAGCCATTGTGATAGAAAAGGCCGTGTGATAAAATCAGCCTAATTTCCACATTTGAGCCAAATTCAGAAGAGGTAAACCAAGAACCAGAAGCAGTGTGATAATCTCCTCAAACAAATCCCTTTGTTGAAGCATGTGCCATATCAGAATACACTAATTTAATATGTACTTTGTGCCAGTTCTGTAGCTGTATTCAAAGACATAGCCATGTTAGTCTGGACAGAGATGCCGAGCTCATGGAATCACAATAACCATTCCTCAAACCATAATAACCACCAAATGAAGTGAAGGAACAATTCACCAAGGCAAGACTTACAACCAAAGATAGGGAATGGCAGAACCTCACTAGTGGTCACATACACTTCCAGTTGAGACCACTTAGACATATTATCAATGAACTACAAGTATTCTGGACAATAATGCTGTCCTATTAAGGGCTCTTGGTGGCAAGCCTTCAGACAGCTTTCCAATCTCAAACAGCTACTTACTCATGGAAGGACACATAACACGTATGGAGAGACCCTGCCACAAACCCAGATGCCAGCTCTGCCCAGACATCTGCTCAGGATATGTCATCACAAAACTCAATTGCATCACCCACAATATGAGAGGTACTTTCATTTCCTCATCCTCTAAATGTGATATATGCCATCCTTTGTCAACTCTGCTTACAGTTCTGTAGCTGTTACACACTGTGTACATATTCATCTAGAAAGGTTGTTGTGAGAGGAGGAACTGAATCTCTCCAGCAAGCAAACATACTTATTAATCATAATGTTAACTGAAAGATATTTGTGGTAACCACCACATCACCACTATGTCACAGATAAACACCCAGAGTGATACTCTTCTGCCATAACATATAAGTAATTCTAGGTAGTATGTGTCCTTAGTGTTTAGGACATGCACCTCTTGTTTCATCCCAAAGCTGTCTCCCATAATTTAATAAGACTGTTATGCTGTATGGCCCTAAAGCACATCTGGGGAAATAAATGAGCAGTGACAGCCCCCCCCCCCCCTTTCTCTTTAAGTGAGCAGTTTTGCATTGAAGGCTGGCAGCTCTGGTTATCTGCATCACCAGCCACAGGACTGACAAGAGCATTTGTGCTGACATGCCAAAGGAACCCCAGGAGATTTGATAAGTGTCCTTTGTGCCGCTGTACATGCCTCTCCAGCCTTCAGCTGAAATGATATTCTTCTGCTTTTGACATCATCATTATCCTTCCTTGGAACATACAACAGGGGGAAAAAACCTTCCCTCCCTTTCCAGACCATATGAGCCAGATACTCTTCATGCCAGCTTCAATAAACATCATATGGAATCATGACTGGGATTGTAGTGCCAAGAAGATAATGAGTGAGTCCAGAGGAGGCTGACCAAAATGGTGGAGGGTCTGGAAACCATGCCCTACTAGAAGAGACTTAGGGAGCTGGGTATGTTTAGCCTAGAGAAGAGACAGTTAAGAGGTGATATGATAACCCTGTTTAAGTATTTGAAGGTGTGTCATATTGAGGATGGAACAAGCTTGCCAAAGCCAAAAGGGTGGGACTAAGAGTAGCGGTTTATTTTGTGTGAGAGCTTTCATCACAAGTAACTTTGCTTTGAACAAGGCTTTTAAGCCTTTGTGAATGGGAAACACCTATTTTAAGTGCTCATGAATAGTAAACATTACTATCTATATAAAAGTAATGATCTAGTTAAGGCACACACTGCTGGGCTCCATTGTTGTAATGTGCTTTGTGCTATAAGGCAGCTTGGAAGAACTCAGATAAGATGTGAGGAGAAGGGGCAGCCTGCATTCTGTGTGCAGCCACAATCCACAATTCTGTTTTTGTGGCCAATATTCTCCCAGCCTCCAATTGCCCCCAGTTAAAAAAAAAAAAAATATCGGGCCCATTCCCACTTGCGGAAAAACCCACATTGGAACCAGGCTGTGCTCCACTTATGAAAGCAAGTCCAAAAGGACCCTTGTTCACACTATGAAAAGGGACCTTGTTTGGAACCGCTTTCTTAGCCGGGAACTTTTGTCGTTCCCACTGGAGCTGCCACGGAAGGTGATAGCCCTTAACACCTCATCCCCTTCCCGCAAGGGAATTTTTTTTGGGGGGGTATTGATCACAAAATCAGTCTTGTGCATTTGCAATCTTGTGCATTTGTGATCAATATAATGAAGAAAAAGAGAAAAAAAGGAAGGAAAGGGGAGGGAGGGAAGGAAGGAAGGAAGGACACCCCCATGAGCAAGTGTGTGCATGTTTTTTCTTTTTCTTCATTATACTGATCGCAAATGCACAAGATTGCAAATGCACAAGATTATAAATGCACAAGATTGCAAATGCACAAGATTGCAAATCCACAAGATTGCAAATGCAACCAGTACCCCCCTCCAAAAAAAAAAAAACAAAACAAAAACACACACACACACACACGATTCTGACCAGTGTTCCCACTTACTAGAAATGCTTAGAATCGTGTTTTCTGAAAAAGACCACTTTAGTGTCAGGAAAGCCCAGGCTATTTGCTTTTAACCTGGTCCTTTCCTCCACCAATCAATCTCATGAGGATTGGAAGTCGATTTGAGTGTGAACGCCGGTCATATAGCCCACATCACACTTCGAATCAAAATGTAGTGGGAATAGGGCCATCATGTTTTACCATGCTCCACACTATCTCCCAGTCCCCTGAAACTGGATCCTGGAAATGATTTCTGCTTATTTCTGGACTGTATTTTTGGTTGATTAAAAAATACATCTATATTGGCTGGATGAGGCCAAATAAACTGAATCTTGATGGAGGCTATGTGGATTGGTGATTCTTGAGTCTGGGAAGTGAGTAAACCACGTGCTTGGATGGGAGTTTGCATGCCTCCTGAATGGAATTCCTGTGGGAATTAATTCTTCTTCCCTGCTTCCATAGGGATCACCCAAACCTACTTAAATAAAACATCCAGTTTCTTTCCTACTCCCACTTTTCCCATTTACTCTGAGCTTACTTCCAATGCTATGAACTGAGTTCAAAGTGCAAGAATAGGTTAAACTAAGTTCATCCAGCTGAGGGGCATGAAGAGAGGTGGGAGTGGAATCTTATCTTTCTCAGTTGTTTCTGTTGTTGCTTTTGTGTGCCTTCAAGTCATTTCTGACTTATAGTGACCCTAAGGCTAACCTATCTTGGGGATTTCTTGGCAAAATTTATTCAGAGGAGGTTTGCTATTGCCTTCCTCAAGAGCTAAAAGAATGTGAGTTGCCCAAGGTTACCCAATGGGTTTACAAAGGTGATCCAGGATTCAAAGTCTTGTCTCCACAGTTGCATTCCAATGCTCAAACCACTACACCATGTTGGCTCTGCCTTTTCCAATAGGACTGGACAAAAACAAACTGTTGCAGCCTCTCCTAGTTTATGTGTTCTTCCCCATTAATAACACTTGCCAATTTGCATCCTAATGTTGCTTGGCCAAACAAATCCAGGTTTTGAGCTGCAAAATGTTGCAGGGTATGTGCGTTCAAGCTTTTCTTCCAACATCTGCAAGTTACACCCCTGATCCTCTGACCTGACACTATTAATACCTGTGATTACTTGTAAAATAAACATGCAATGGATAAGCTACCATTCTTGGCTGTGATTTTCCCCTCATAAAATGTAGCAGCTGGATGTATGAAACCAGGAAGGAAATTTATTGTGACATGACTCTAAACATATATGGTCCATGCTGACTATATTTGCCTTGAGTGGAGCAACACCAGAAATCATCATCATCATCATCCTCATCCTCATCCTCATCCTCATCATCTTTATTTCTAGCCCGCTTCTCTGTAAAGCACAATTGGAGTGGGGTACAACAAGATTAAAACATACAAATTAAAACACTTCATTGACCCATTCCCAGCCACCCACCCCTTAAAAATAGATTAAATTAGCAATAAATTAAAACCATAAAAACATTAAAAGCATGGTTCATCCTCAGTAGTTCTTAGTTGAGGAGAAAGATAGCACCAAGCAAGGGGTCGAATTCAATTAATAGGTCCCGTTCGTAGCTGGGATCTAGGAGGTTTCAGGGAAGGCCTGCCAGAAGAGATGCGTCTTCAGAGCTTTTTTTAAAGCAATCAAGAGATGTTATAAGATGCATCTCATCCAGCAGACCATTCCAAAGCTTGGGAGCGGTAGCTGAAAAAGTCCTCTGGGAGGTCTGCGACAGCCTAGTTTTCACAGGCTGTAGCAGGTTCCTCCCAGAGGATTGGAGTGTGCGGGGGGATTCATACGGGGAGAGGCGGTCCCTGAGATAAGATGGACCCAAGCCATGTAGGGTTTTAAAGGTTAAAACCAACACCTTGTACTGTGCCCAGAAACTAGGCAGCCAGTGGAGAGCCTTGAGCACCGGTGTTATGTGCTCTCTCCTTGATGTTCCAGTTACAAGCCTGGCTGCCATATTTTGGACCAGTTGAAGTTTCTGGGTTAAGCACAAGTGTAGCCCCATGTAGAGCGCATTACAGAAATCCAGGCGTAAGGTTACCAGAGCATGTACCACAGTTTCCAGGTCGCCTCCGTTTTGTCTGGATTCAGTTTCAATTTGTTTTCCCTCATCCAATCCAAGACAGTCATTAAGAGGAGAGACGCCATCTGAAGTCTGTGCTGACGATCTGGACATGGAGAGGTATATCTGAGTGTCATCAACGTACTGAAGACACTGAGCTCCATGCCTCCAAATGATCTCACCCAGCGGCTTCATATAAATGTTAAATAGCATCGGGGACAGGATGGCGCCCTGAGGGATGCCACAATTAAGCTCGATTTTGGAAGAGCAACTGTCCTCGAGCCTCACCCTTTGGGATCTGCCGGAGAGGAAGGACTGGAACCACCGAAGAGCAGTGCCCCCGATCCCTACTTCCCTCAGCCGATCCAAGAGGATGGAGTGGTCTATAGTGTCAAAAGCTGCGGAGAGATCCAAGAGCACCAGCAGGGTCACACTACCCCTGTCAATGCTCAAGCGGAGGTCAGCAGCCAGTGCGACCATGGCAGTCTCAACTCCATGTCCTGCCCTGAAGCCGGTTTGAAATGGATTGAGATAATCGGTTTCATCCAAGACGGCTTGGAGTTGGGAGGCGACTGCTCTTTTGATCACCTTGCCCAAAAATGGGAGCAAGGACACTGGTCTGTAATTGTTCCTGTCCAGGGGGTCAAGGGAAGGTTTCTTCAGGAGAGGCTTGACAGCCGCCTCCTTCAGACACGATGGAACAGTGCCCTTCCTGAGGGACGCATTGATCACATCCTGAAGGAATGTTCTCAATGTGTCCCCTCCCTGGACGACCAGCCAAGATGGACATGGAACAAGGGAGCATGTCGTCTTCCGAGTACCACCAAGGAGCTTGTCCACATCATCAGTACTCACTGATTGAAACTCATCCAGTAAACTGACAGCAACAGAGTTGCTGGACACCTCGCCAATGGATTCTGACAAAACATTGGCATCCAAGTCATCTCTTATCCGAGAGATTTTATCTGCAAAGTAGGTGTTAGACGTGTCGCAGCAGGCCATCGTCGGGTCAAGTAGGGGGTTTGGCACAGGAGGAACCTGCGTCAATTCCCCCACCACCCTGAACAGCTCTGCTGAACGGGATTCTGCAGACGCAATGCGTGCAGAACAGAAGAGTCTCCGTGCTGCACACAAAGCCTCCCGATAGGTGCGAAGGTGCTGCCTATGGCGAGTTCTGTCGGACATGAGGCGAGTTTTCCACCACTTGCGCTCTAGTCGTCGCCCAACCCACTTCATCTCCCTGAGTTCGTCTGTGAACCAGGGTTTGCAGTTGGGAGCGGGCTGCAGAGGACGCTAGGGGGCGATCGCATCAATAGCCTTGGGAAGATCGGTGTTCCAAGTATTCACCAAGGTTTTGACTGGATCACCGGCTTTACCAACCATTAGTCCCTCTAAGGCCTTCTGGAAACCGGTTGGATCCATTAGCCTTCGAGGGCGGACTATTCTAATGGGTCCACCACCCCTGGGGGGATGGAAAGTGGCTTTCAGTTCCATCTTGATCAGGAAATGATCCGTCCATGACAGTGAGGAGATTTTGATTAGCTCCTCCCACGGATACTCCTGCTCCGTACTAAAAATCCCATCGAGCATGTGACCTGCACAATGGGTAGGCCTATTGACCAATTGGGATAGGTTCATGGCTGTCATGGATTTCATGAACTCCTGAGCTGCTCAAGATAGATCAGAAGGGCTGGTCTCAGAGGGATGTTGAAGTCACCCAAGACCAAAGGTCTGGGGGACTCCAACAGCAACTCAGAGACCAGATGAGTCAGCTCAGTCAGGGAGTCTGTTAGGCAACGGGGTGGCCGGTAAACCAACAGAATCCCCAAGCTGTCCCTGGTCTTCAGGCTAAGATACACACACTCAATGTGGACTGTTTTCTGGATAGGTTTCCTGATCAAAGTTAGGTTGGTCTTATGGACTATGGCCACACCGCCCCCCTGCCCACTTTCCCTTATCTGCTCCCTAACCGTGTAACCTGCTGGGAAAGCTTGTGCCCATGTAGCAGCACTGGCATCTCCCAGCCAGGTCTCAGTAAAGCATGTCAGGTCGGCCTGTTCATCCATGAGAAGATCGAGGATGATGTGGGTCTTACCTTTGGCCGATCTGACATTGCAAAGGAGCAGATTAAGAGATTGTGAAACGGTTGGTATGCTCTCCAACCTATCCTGGGCAACAGAGTGGACTGAAGAAGGGATAGATATCAAATATTGATCCCTTTTTCTTTTATAACATGTCTCCACTCTGTTGCCACCGTACCTTTGATATAAAGTGTTTTAAAGCCTGAATGAGTTCTTACTGCTTGAACTGAGTGAGCATGTTTCCTGCTTCATCATAACTTGGCTGAAGAATGCAGTTTGAACATCAGTCGACATTTCAAAGTGGGCTGAGATGGATGATTTTTTTTTTACTGAGTCTGGGTTTTGATCTGGAAGAAGAATCCCAAATGTCTTAATTTCTAGTGTAAACCACCCCCCAAGCCAACACACCCTGTAAGTCTGAGCTAAATTTCTAGTTTCTCCTTTCTGCTGACATTCTAGGAGATCCTTTGAAGCTTCATCTGCACTGCAGAAATAATGCAGTTTGACATTGCTTTAACTGCCATGGCTCAATGCTATGGAATTCTGGGATCTATAGTTTTGGAAGATGTTTAGTCTTGTCTGTCATAGAGCTTTGGTGTCCCCACCAAACTACAAATCTCAAGATTCCACAGGATGGAGCCATGGCAGTTAAAGGGGTGTCAAACTGCATTATTTCTGCAGTGAAGATGAGGCCTGAGTCAAATGTTGGTACCTTTCAGGTTTCTTATCTTCTTCTCAAGACACTTCATATGATTCCTCAGGCTGACTGAAGGAGGATTAGTATGTCCTAATACTGTATTTACATATCTGAAGATGCGTTCATGGTGTTTCTTAGCTTTTCTGCTGCATAGCTAAGCATACATAAAGTTATGCAGTATAGCCCATAATAGAGGATTTTGGCCAATATTATTAACACCATGGTTAAAATGGTTTTTTTAAACTACTAAATTACTAATTACATAATTACTAATAAAAGATTGAGAATAAAATAAAATACAGCTCACCACTTCACACACTACTGCTACACAATGTAAAACTCAAAGGCTGACCTGAACAAAAAAGATCTTCACTTGATGGTGGAAAGAAAACAAAGAGCAGGGAAGAGGCCAGCTGGACTTCCCATGGAAGGGTGTTTAACAGCCTAGGAGCAGCCATTGAGAAGGCTCTCTCCTGTGTCCTCATCAAATGTGCCTGTAAAGTTTGTGGGACTGAGAGAAATACTTTCCCTGCAGATCTTAAAGATCATGCTGGCTTGTAATTCTATTTAAATCATAAAAGTCTAGAGTTGGAAGGGGCCTCATGGACTGTCAAATCCAACCCCTTGTCCAAATGCAGGATCTCCAGCTACAGCATTCAACATCCCTGAATTTTTCTATCTGTACATATTAGCTTATGCAGTTTTATGCCAAATGGCGTCCTCTTGTTTTAGTGGTATATGTCTTGTTTCTTTGTGATGGATGGGTAAGTGAGCGTTCTAACTCTCATTAAAACTTTGGGCTAGTTCTCCTTCAAAGCAGCTGGCTCTCTTAGAGAGGGACAGATTCACTGAGCCGTATTCATTACTGATTTAAAAATCGAGAATCCCAGGATTAATTAAGCTGACAGTAGCTAGATGTCAGAAAAATAATTAATGAATTGGCTTCTCCTCTTAATGTTGTCATAAGATGGTGCACAAATTAGCCTGTAGGATTTCTCATGCTCTGCAGAAATTCTGGTATAGGTTGGTTGGACCCCACCTTTTGATTTAGTAGCTCAACACAGATATAAATTCCAAAACATTCCAACAGATCTACAAGCCCTTGACATATGCTTGTGTGAATCTGTGGGCTATCAGAATTACATAGTTCTGAAATATCACCAAACCAATATTGTATCACCAAAACAGCCAGAGATTTACATTTGGTTCCAGACTATTGTGTATTTCTACAACAGGAATGAACAGCTTGTGCCACTCCAGATGGTTGTTGGACTAGAACTCTCAAAATCCCTTTGGTATTGGCTATGCTGGCTAAGAAGTTGCAGTCTTAAAATATCTGGAGGTTGCCTAGAGAGCCAGCATGGTGTAGCGTTTTGACTGTTGGACTAGGGCCTTGGGCAAATGGACTGAGGCAGGACTGTGTTAATGCTGTTTGTGCTGTGGCCATGGCAACCACACACACTTAGCCCTCATTGCTAGCTAAGAAGGCTATACCCCACCTGGATTCCCTGTTGATTGGGCAGAGTATAAATAAATCTACTACTACAGTACTACTATTATTATTTGAGACACCATCACAATTTTGAGCTGGGACAGCAAAAGAAGCGTTTTTTGTCTGCTCCTTTTTGGCCCAGTTCTTTTGCCTTGGAGCAGTGTCGGGGTGGCTTCCAACCACGTTAGGGCCATGCATCGTCTAATTACCATACCACCAATGTAGCCTGACAGCGGCCCTTTGGGTCCATCTGTTTCAGTCCTAGGACTCTGGGAGACCAGGGTTCAGATCCCCACTCAGCCACTGGGTGACCTTGAGCAAGTCACACTGACTCAGCCTTGGAGGAAGGCAATGACAAACCTCCCCTGAACAAATCTTCCCACTGAATGTTGCTTTATAAATTGGAATCAACTTGAAGGCAAAATGGGCCTAGGCAGTTCTAGACCAATTGACATATTAATCAAAATGAAAAGATTGCCTAGGGATCTTACAGTCTTCCTGTGTCACTACCACAGCCTGGGGTTCATTAATGCTTCCCTATGTCAGTACCCCAAACTATCAATTGGTTGTGTAATGATTTTTACATATGATCCAGAATTAAACTTCCAACTGCAACAAGAAGAATTAAATCATCAACCACAAGAAAAAGAAAAAAAGGCACTGGTAGAAGGGATTCATTGCTCAGGTATATAGAGACACCTGTGAGCCAGCCTGACAAGATGAATTGGGAAATGTGCTGTCTATCTGGTGCACATATCCAGGATGTCATTGATAACTTGCCAAACATGCTTCTTTATTCATGAAGGCACCAGAGACATTGCCAAGAACACCTTTGGACAGATAGCCTCTATGAAATTTTGGGCAGAAAGCTGAAGAGATATGAGGTATAGGTAGCATTCTCATGAAGCCTACCAGCGAAGCATAATGGTTGATACAGGGACAAGAAGACAATAAAAATGAGCTATGTAGATGATATAGATAGGAGAGGTTTGGCTTGTGGGACTATGATATTCACTTCTTAGACAGAAGACTACAGCCTAAAGATGGGCTGCACCTCATGAAGACTGGGAAGAATGTCTTTGGTGATAGTGTGGAAGGTCTGATCAAGAGGACTTTAAATAAAATTCTTGCAGGGAGGGGTTCCAGAGATGACATTTCAAGTATCAGCCCAAAGGCAAGCTCTAGATGCAGGGATGTGCATTCTGGAGGAGAAGCTGATGGACAGAATGGGACAGTAAATGAATAGGTGAGCACAAAAAAGCTTAAGATGTCTATACCAAGGCACAGAGTTTGGAAAATAAACAAGATGAGCTTCAAGTCCTAGTGCAGGAAGATAAATATGACTTTATAGAAATAACAGAAACATGATGTGATGACTTCCATGATTGGAATATTACCATTGAAGTGTATAACCTATTCAAAAAATAATAAGTGGCAATAAAGTGGCATTATATGTCAAAGGCAAATTCCTGTGTACAGAAAGCCATGAAAGTGATCAGAGTAGACCTGAGAGCATTTGGGTGAAAATAAATTGAGGAAAAAAAACTATACAGATTTTTAAAATCCATGTATTCAAGCATCCATGGTTTGAAAATAGTCAAAAATATATAAATGTCAAAAAGGAAACTTTAATTATATATATATATATATATATATATATATATAGATATATACATATAATATTACTATACTAATGTATTTTTTTAACTTTCTAATTAAATTTTTAATGAGTTTTTACAACACACACACATAAAGTCTGTAGGACAATGGTATCCACAAGCGGTCCTGGAACCAAACTCCAGTAGATACCAAGGGCCAACTGCAAACATATATAGGACAGCACTGTGAGACATTTTATGTTATGTAGACAAAAATGTATTCTAGAATCCAGTGTGGGATGGATTTCATCATGTGTTAATTCTTTTTGATTATTTTTAGCATTTCTAAAGTGTCTAATAGGCAAGACGGAATGTATGCCAATATGAAATTGAAATTGCCTTTATCTTTATCTTTTCGATTGTATTTGTTAGACATACACATCACAGCCTCTCTCACACATCACAGCCTCTCTCAATTTATTTTCACATTCATTATAAAAAGAGATGGGTGGGGTGAGCATCTATAAACATAGAAAGGGACTGTACAGATAAATGCAAATACACATTTTGGCCTTTAAGAAGTGTCTACACAGAAATTAGCAGGTAGGAAACAATGTCTTGAGCTTCATTAATAGCTTAGGTTATTGGGAAATAAATTCCCTTTAAGTTAAATTGCTTGAGTAGGGAGATTGGGAAAAAGGTCGTTGAGGACTTCTAAACCTGTTTCTTCATTTCCAAAGAATAAATTCTGTTTAGCTCATTTGAACCCCCTGCTAATACATCAGAACAGATGCTAATACATCAGAAATGCTAATACATCAGAACAGAGGACCAATGTGGTAGAAAAAGTTACTTTGTTGGACTATAGCTTACACAATTATCCAGTGATGAATTATAACTGATTTAATTTAACATTGGACTGTCTCCTTCCTGGGATGATTTATTTCAGGAACTTCAGTGTCTACCAACCCGAATTCTGAGTCGATACAGACAGCCCAAAAGGAGCGGCTCTGTGCTGACCCTTTTAGCGCTGAACTGGGGACAGGGCAGCCTCACTGGCAGATCTGCAGCCCCAATCTGGCACTTTTCCAGACCACAGAAAAGTGGCAAAATGCTGCTTCATCCTGACCCGGAAAAGGGGTGCCCTTGGGGCTTCATGCCCCCAGACACCCTGGGAGCCAGAGCCAGGAGGAGAAAGGGGCAGCCCATCCCCTTTCTCTTCTCCATCACTGGCATGGCCGTTTAGTTGCCATGCCAACGATGTAGAGGCCAAAAAGGAGCTCTGTTTCAGAGCTCCTATCTGTGCCACCGGTAAGGCGTGATAAGCGCTCTCCAGTGGCATGGTGATGTGTCCTATGCAATGTGCTATTTGGCTGTGTTGCACAGGACACATCATGGGTGTGTGCTCCGTATGGGCAGGACCGCGTATCCATAGCAGTGCCCATACATGCTAGGATTAGGGAGTGTGTAGATAATGTGCACTCCCTAACCCTAGTATCAGCACCGGTACACCTCTTTTTGTCCATCTGTACAGGCCTTTGTCTCCCTATATGAGTACTTTTATAATTACCATCAACCACAGCCCATATGTAAAAAATTCTCTAAAGGGAAAGTTGGCTTGTCAGTTTCTAAATATTCTTATCCCCCCACCTTTTATTATCCAATTAGATTTCATTCCAAAGCAAGAGGACAGGGACTGAGTAATAACAGCTGCTATAAAATGATACTACAACCCCCACACCCTGCCTCAAGGTCCAAGCCTATTTGGTTCTCCTCCAATGCAATTCTGTCACTTGAAACCAAAGGTGGATCTGATCCAACAGCCTGTTTTTTGTAATGGTCAGTCACACACTTCTAGGAAACCAACAAGAGGGGCAAAAAGACAACACCCCTCTTTTGTTGGTGGTCTCCAGCAATTGATAGGGAGCTTTGTTAGAAAATTGATTATGGTTTTGGTTATTTGTGGTTAAGAAAGTTTAGCAGCAGCAGCAGCAGCAGCACAGCAACAAGCATGTACTCCACAGGCATGTACTCTGACGTTCTGGTAAATAAACAGGATACATTGGTAGGTAAACAGAAACTTTATTGCTACATCTAGGTTCTACAAAGTAACTAATCAGTAGAGAAAACTATACTTGATAGATGAATTCCTAGAGCAGACTCTCATGTGTGTAAGTAAGAAGAAAAACATCTTTAGTAGCACAACCCGGTTTCTGCTTTCGTGCTTGGTGAGAATAGAGAGAGGAAGAGGACAGAGAACAAAGGACAATAAAGTTTATTGATTCCCCCTAAAAGGGAGGGGGTATGGGAAGTGACCTCTTCACAAGCAACATTGACCAAATGACCATAGAGATATACATCAGTGTTCCTTCTAGAACACCTCCCCTTCTTGAGGTAAAAACAAACATAGTTCTACAAAACAAGCATTGATGGTAATACTCCAACAAGAGTAATGTCTCTAAACCTGGAATCCCATAATGACCTCATGTTAGCTATGATTTAATTCTCTATACAGTAGGGATGGTGAACCTATAATCCATCATGCTGCTGGAGTTCATCCAACATCTTGTAGTGAGCTGTATTGAGTTCCAGTTTTGGGGAATGGTAGGATATGACTCAAAATAATGAAGCAATGATGACAACAATGTTGCTGCTGTTGATGTAGCATAGTGTTTCCAGTCCATATATATAACCCCCCCCTCCCATAGGTAAACTAGAAGTCGAAAATCTGAGAACACATATGGAACTTGTTGGGCTGGTTCCTGTCAGTGCCAGCAGTAATAGCTAAAGTTTATGAATTGTACTATCATTTTGTAATGGCTGTTATTACTCAGTCTCTATTATCTTGGTTTGGAATGGAGACTAATTCCTCCACCCAATATGGCAGTATGGTGCCATTGCTTACTGGTTCTCTATCAAAATCTACTAGTAATAACCAACACACTATGGGGCTGTGCAAACTGCCCCTAAGGGGTGGCCTGCAGGCACCTCCCTTTTCACCAGATCGGGGCTGCAGCAAACACATGCCACAGCCCCAATCTGGCCTTTCCAGGGTGCAATAGCTGTGGCTTTGTGTCCTTATGGTGCTTCTTCAGCGCTGTGTCATGCAGACATCACTGGAGGAGCACTGTGACACTGTGCACCATGTGGCACAGCGAGCAGCATCATGCTACCCTGGGAGTGGAGCCAGGGTGTGCATCCTGTAGATGCTAAGCCCCGAATCCACCCCCAACCTGGCCTTTAAGGCCAGTATGTACAGGGGGTGACTACTCAGTGTGAGGGAACACTCCCATCTTTATAACACACAAGAATCTGTGACAGTTTAAAAAAAAAACAAACCTCAGGCAAAACCCTAGTAGAAAAAGCTGTCTGCATGTTAAAGTGGTTGCTTGCAATGGGTCATAGATGGTTGTCTGTAGAAGCAGAGCCTCCCTCTTGTTGCAGTTCTAGCTGCAAAACTGCAGTGTATATGCTATGCAATAACCAACAGGCAGCTAGGTCTCTTCTGCACTACCCAATTGTAGCACATTGTTAACACTTAAACTGCCACAGCTCCATTGTACAGAATACTGGGATTTGTAGTTTTGTGAGGTATTGAGAATTCTCAGCCAGAGAACTCTAGCACCTCACCAGATTACAAATCCCAGGATTCTACAGGAGGCAAATAAAGTTAAATGTGGTATCAAAATGCTATAATGGTGCATGGTGAAAGGGGCCTAGGATGGAATTCTCCCTACCAAAACCAATTAATGTCTCAAAATTCACTGTTACTAATGTACAGTGTAGACAGTATGTGTGTGGATGAGGAGGTAAGGTAGCAGGGGCAGATGGCAGCTTTTATGTTGGGGGTGTGGTACAATTGTTCCAGGCTTTATTACACAATGTAAAGGAACTCTCTAAGATGCTGAACTGATTTTGGCACTAGGGGTTGGCTTCATGACCAATTCCTTTAAAGACTGGCAAAAAGCCCAGAGCAGATTCAACCTCATATCTAACATGGAAGTCACCAGTGGCCTCTGTAAAATAGAGATTATAATCCATGCTTTCAGATAAGGCTTTTACCAATCTATCACACAGTCTCAATCATGGAAGCTTGTGGGAGGTCTAGATGATGGCTTCTTCAATTTGTAGCTGTACTGTGTTTTTCTTTGTTTCTTCCAGCTTTTTTTTTTCCTTACCAGAGGAAATCCATTAAGGGAAAATGATGGAATAGCAGCACAATGCATTTTAACTGTAAGCAGCAGGAGTTCTTTGCCTAGAAGCACACTTGGGTAGGCATCTAAGTACAGAAAAAGCACATGATGAAAAATCTTTCTGTAAGCTTCACATGAGAAGTGACACAGCTTCATGTCTCCATTTTTGAAAAAAAAAAAAAAAGGGGGGGGGGAGAAGCTTGTGGAAAACATGTGGAAAACTACCAACACACCAGGATGGAGACTTGCCTAAAACCATTCTTGCTGCAATATAAGCTTTTTGCTTGCTATTTTTTTTAAATAAAAAACACCAAAGACTTTTGTACTGTTGTTAATTTCCTTTAAAACTGTTTTAAAATTGCATTGCTTTTATGTGGTTTTTAGAAGTGTAATTTAATATAAGCCACTTAGAGATATTAACTATGTAATATCCAAATATTATAGATGCAAAGAAGGAAGGAAGGAGATTCCTTATTTAGTGTAGCAATCTCATCCAGAAAAGACTCCATTGTATTCTTTTTATTCATGTGCTTTTAATCATCCCTGAGTTTGACACATTTACCTGCTACATATGTAGGCCGCATAGATATTCCATATAAATAGCATAGGGTTCCATGGAAGAGCTAGTTGTTTGTCTAGGGAAGAGAGACAGAATGTTTCTAGACATTTACTTCTTATCACTAAAACTTGAAAGGAATTGATCAGCTATTCTGCCTCCCCCCACCCTGTCAGACAGAATAGAGTGACAGTGAAAACAACAACCACCACCATTCTAGAGTGGCAATAAAAAGGCAGTAGATGATGGGAGGGCTAAAATGGAGGACATCGTCATTTGGATTATCCATAAAATTCTGGAAATCAATCCGGGCACTTGTAGGGTAAAAGTCCCATCTAGAAGCAAGCAGAAGCCCCAATCAGTCATTACTCATGTAAAAATACAACCAGCCCTCCATTTTTTAAAAGGTTTTTTTTATTCACAGATTCAAGCACCCATGGCTAGAAAATACTTTTAAAATACAGTGGTCCCCCGGGATACGAAGCCCCTGGGGAACGAAATCCCCGGGACCCGAAACGGCCGGGGCCCCAAAAAAAGCCCCCGGGATCCGAAAAAATCCCTGGGTTGCGGGAAAAAAAAGCAACCCGGGCCCTTTAAAACAGCGCGCTTCTGGCGCGCTGTGCATTAACTAAAGCAGTCCCCCAGGTTGCGAAACACTTCCGGGTTATGAAAGTAATCCCGGAATGGATTACTTTCGCAACCCGGGGGACCACTGTATATACATTCCAAAAAGCAAACCTTAATTTTGCCATTTTATGTAAGGGACACCATTGTACTATGCCATTGTATTTAATGGGATGTGAGCACCCATGGATTTTGATTTCCACAGGGGTACTGGAAGCAAACCTAAGGCCCCACTTTACAGTGCTTTTACAATTGTAGGCCTAAATCCCACCCCACCCCACCCCACCAGCATTGTTACAAAGTTCTTTCTGGTTTCCTACATGTTCGGGGTATCAATACAGTACATGTGTAGACTCCACATGTGATTTAAAACTCTGAACTAAATGCGCAAGGAGTCTCCATGGATGCAGTTATGGGATGTCAGAAGAAACTACGTGGCATTGGCATGGGGGCAAAAGGCACACTCCATACATCCCCTGTATTTTTCATTTCTTTGAGTAATGACTAAATAGAGCTGTACTTAAGATAAAGTCAGAATCCAAATCAAATGCCCCATTCAACTAAGCACACTGGCTGGTGCATGGCTGGAAATATTTGTCCACCATTATATCACAGAATTTTAGACCCTATTTTAGGAAGCAGTCTGACTACATGGAGAGCCAATGTGGCATAGTGATTTAGGTTTTGGAGTATGACTCTGGAGCCCAGGGTTTGATTGCTACTTGGCCATGAAACCCAGTGGGTGACCTTGAGCAAGTCACATACTCTCAGCCTCAGAGGAAGAGAAAAGCAAAGGCAACACTCCTCTCAACTAATCTTGCCAGGAAACCCCCATGATAGGTTGGCCTTAGGGTCATCATAAATCAGAAATGACTTGAAGGCACACAACACACACACAAAAGCCAACATTTTTACCAGGTAAATAATAATAATAATAATAATAATAATAATTATTATTATTTATAACCCACCCCTTTGAACGAGCAATCGGGGTACAACATGTTAAAAAGACAAATACAGTTAAAAATAACAGTCCAATAGAAAAGGTTTTAAACAAGTGTTACTTCCTTAGTCATGCAGCAATGTAACATAATAAGTGAAAGCTGAAAAAATACCTGCCATGAGACTATGAAAGGTTACAGGAATCTTGTCATCCTGGTCAGCCTATTTGATAAGCAAAATAAATTGCAAAGCTCTGGCTGAAATACAAGCAGATAAAGGGAGCAGTGTTATCCAGTACTATCCAGTGCAGTGTTATCCAATGGGATGTACGCATAGCAAACACCCTGGAAAACTATTTTAAGGGTGAATATCAAACCCCTTCAGATGCTTACCTTTGTATCCTAAAAGAAAATATGGAAGGGGATCTGCATCTTGGCCTTATCTCTGGTGTAAATGTCTCTGTTAGATCTTTCTCATAGACTTATGTGAAAATGTAAAGGTAGAGCCTACACATTTCCAGTTGTTATGTACGCCAGCTCTTCCACACAACTGGGAGACTTCCTTGATTGGGGCTCTTCCTCCAGATCTTCATTGAAACCATGATGATCTGAGCATGGGGAATTGCAGTGTGTGAAGAGAATTTCTCATATATTTGTAAGAAGTGACCAAGGCTGTGTTCCAATTACCAGCTTGGTAGATGAAGGGAATGCTGTGGATATAGATTATCTTGATTTCAGTAAGGCCTTTGACAAGGTTCCCCATGACATTCTTGCAAATAAGCTTGTAGAATGTGGGCTAGACAAGTTAACTGTTACATGGGTTTGTAATTGGTTGACAGGCCGAACCCAAAGGGTGCTGCCAGACGAGATGCGTCTTATTACATCTTATGATTGCTTTTAAAAAGCCTTGAAGATGCATCTCTTCTGGCAGGCCTTCCCAGAAAGTCCTTAACCTCCCGGCTCTGTTTGGGTTAAGCTCTCCCATTAACACTTTAACATCTTGACCCTGATGTCTATGCAATGGGTTGCTGTTTTAAATTGTAATTTTTATTGTGCTGTTTTAATTGATGTTAGTTTAATTCAATTTTAAGAGGTGGGTGGTTGGGTATGATATTCTTGCAAAGAAGCTTGTAAAATGTGGGCGAGACAAGGTAACCGTAACATGGATTGGTAATTGGTTAGCTGGCCGCACCCAAGGGTGCTCAACAATGGCTCCTTTTCCTCCTGGAGAGACGTGACCAGTGGGGTCCCACAGGGTTCTGTCCTGGGCCCAGTGCTATTCAACATCTTTATCAATAACTTGGATAACAAAATTGGGAGCATACTTATCAATTTGCAGATGACACCAAATTAGGAGGAGTAGCTAATACCCCAGAGGACAGGATCAAAATTCAAAATGACCTGAATAGACTAGAAAGCTGGGCCAAAGCTAACAAAAGGAAATTCAACACAGAGAAATGTAAAGTACTGCATTTATGGTGGAAAAATGAAATGAAATGAAAATATAGGATGGGGGACACCTGGCTGAATGAAACTACATGTGAAAGGGATCTAGGAGTCCATGTAGACCACAAATTGAACATGAGTCCACAGTGTGATGCTGCATCAAAAAGGACAATGCAATTTTAGGCTGCTTCAATAGAAGTATTGTGTCTAGATCAAGGGAAGTAATAGTGCCACTCTATTCTCCTTTAGTCAGGCCTAACCTGGAATACTGTGTCCAATTCTGGGCACCACAATTCAAAAAAGATGTCGAGAAGCTGGAGCATGTCCAAAGGAGGCCAACTAAGATGGTGAAGGGTCTGGAAACTGTGCCCTATTAGGAACGCCTTAGGGAGCTGGATATGTTTAGCCAGGAGAAGAGAAGGTTAAGAGGGGATATGATAGCCCTGCTTAAATATTTCAAGGGATGTCATATTGAGGAGGGAGCAACCTTGTTTTTTGCTGCTCCAGAGACTAGAACGTGGAAGAATGGATGCAAACTGCAGGAAAAGAGATTTCACCTCAACATTAGGAGGAACTTCCTGACAGTAAGGGCTCTTTGACAGTGGAACACACTCCCTCGGAGTGTAGTGGAGTCTCCTTCCTTAGAGGTCTTTAAACAGAGGCTGGATGGCCATCTGTTGGGGATGCTTTGATTGGGAGTTCCTGCATGGCAGGGGGTTGGACTGGATGGACTTGTGGTCTCTTTATGATACTATGATTCATGACAACCAGGCCAGTGTCTGAGTGTATTTGCTAGAATATCTTTGTTAGAAAATTGCCATCCTTCTTCTTGCCATTTTATACCTGAACATAATTCTGGGAACCTGGTCCTTTCTCTTAGTAATTAAGCCATAATCTGAAATCCCTGCCATTATCTCCCATGAAGGCATGCTGCCAAAATGGATTGCTAATGTTAGCTTATTTCAGGATGCCATCACAAGCAACTGATGTCATAAAAACAATCTTTCTCAGCAGTTAAGTCAATTTCATTTCTAGGTTGCCACCAGAGTTAATTTGGAATAGATAAGCATCACAGATTGCCTTTCTTTACCCAAGGAATGAAGATTGGGCTGAATATAGAAATCTTAACTTTCTTGGTCCTGACATTATAATTGTTTTTTAAGAGTAGCAGTAGTTGATGTAATTCAGTTGAAGTGCTAGGCTTTGAGGGAAGAGCTAATAATTTCACTTCATTGTATTTAAGAAAAGTCTGGAGAGAATAAAGGTTAGCCAGAGACATCTGAATTCTCTATGGAAATCCTATCCACCCACTTACTTATCACACAGCAATCTTACCCGTAACTGTGATTATCTTGGTGAGTTGATGTTTGTAGAGGAAAGGGAATCAGAGGCTTCATGCTGAAACAATGTTCTACATATTTGAAATTACATTATGACTTGCTTCTCCCATAACTCTAAATGCCCCCTCCTTTCTTTTATTTTTTAAAACATACATCCCAGTATGAAGTATTTTATAAAGCTTTCTGACTATTTTGTAGCTTTTTGTTGTTTTAGTGCATTACCTGAACCAGAATGAAAACAGGCATGTCTATTTTGAAAAACTTGATTATCCATGTCTTTTTTTCTTTCTTTTTTTTTTTTTTGCTTTTATTGTTGTGTGTCTTCATGTTGTTTCCATCTTATGATGCCCCTAAAGTGAACCTATCATTGGGATTTCTTGGCAAGATTAGTTCAGATGGTATTGGTCATTGTCTTCCTCTGAGGCTGAAAGAGTGTGATTTGTCCAAGGTCATGTCTGAATGGGGATTTCTTAGTCTCTAGGCTCCCAGTCCAACACCCAGACTACTACACTACAATGGTTCTTTGTTCAGTCTCCTTATGTTTCTAGTTGATTTATGTTTGTAGCTAGGTATGACACTATGCTATATGAGGTTGTGTGTATATTTGTGTGTGTGTGTGTGTGTGTGTGTATTTGTGCCTTCAAGTTGCCTGTTGATCTATGGTGACCTCATGAATTTCATAGGGCTTTTTCAGGCAAGGAATATGCAGAGTTAGTTTTGCCAGTTCCTTCATCTTAAATATAACATACAATGTCTGTAGTTCATTGGTAGTCTCCCATTCAAATACTAATCAGAAATGATCCTGCATAACTTTCAAGATCAGATGGGATATGGTGCTGTTAGGGTATTTACTTGACATTTATTTACATATATGTGAGACCTTTACATCAACAATTTATGTCTCTATTGGATCAATGTCTCTCCTTGGTGATTATGCTCTCTGTTCTTGAAATGGCTCCCTTCTCTTTCCTATGTTCAAAGCAGTTCTTTAAAATACATATTATCTGGGAAAACACATTATTTTCTTTCACACAAGAGTCTTTCTACATTACCCACACAGAGCAGTATGGTAGGACTTTAATTGCCATGGCTCTGTTATATGAAATCCTAGGTTTGTAGTTTGAGGAACTCCTTAGAATTTCCTTCCTGGTGTGCATATTCTCCTTAATGACAGACAGGGACTAATAGTACCTCATCATACAGCACATCCCAGGATTCAGTGAAATGGAGCCATGACTATTAGAGTAGCACCAAGCTGCTATAACTGATCATTGCTGCAAACTGCTGCAGCCTCTCCTAGTTTATGTGTTCTTCCTCATTTGCCATCTTGACCACACTCTGATGTTTGGTCACAATAGTCCTGGTTTTCATCTGTGAAAACAACAACAAAAACAACAATAAATTTTATTTCTTTCCCACCTCTCCTCAAGGCTCAAGATGGGGTACAACATATTAAAATACACAACACTATTAAAAAAACCCCATAAAACCAACAGTTAAAATACAGTACTATAAAACCATTAAAATACATTCATATAATACATTCTTTAAAATTAAACCAATTAAAAAGTCATGATTTAAAATTGACTGGGTAGGCCTGCTGGAAGAGATATGACTTGAGTTCTTTTTAAAAAGCAGTCAGTATTTTCAGCTGTCATATCTCCTCCAGCAGGTTATTGCACAGTCTGGAGGCAGCAGATGAAAAGGTCCTCTGGGAAACCATTGCCAGTCTTGTCCTGGCTGGTTGGAGCAAACATGTCTGAGATGACCTGAGTGTACAGGGAGGACTGAACAGGAGAAGGTGATCCTGTAAGTAACCTGGACCCAAACCATGTAGGGCTTTAAAGGTAATAACCAACACTTTGTACTTTCCCCAGACTAATTGGCAGCCAGTGGAGTGATTTTAAGATTGTTGTGATGTGATCACAACACTCATGGATGTACCTGTAATCAATCTAGTTGCCATACTCTGAACCAGTTGGAGTTTCTGGATCTGGTACAAAGTTAGCCCAGAATAGAGCGCATTGCAGAAGTCCAGCCCTGAGGTTACCAGTGTGTGCACTACCATCTTTAGGTCCTCTGATTCTAAGAAGGGGGACAGTTGTTGTATCAGCTGAAGCTGATAACAGGGCCTCCTGACTGTCGCATCTATCTGAGCTGACATTTGGAGGGACACATCCAGAAGCACTCTCAAACTGCACACACTGTGGATGGGGAATGTAAACCCATCCAGAACTGGTTGACACACCTCCGGACCCAGATTAAGATCCTTGTCTGAATTCAGTTTCAATTTGTTTTTCTTCATCCAGCCCATTACCTCTTTGAAGCATTGTTGGTATAGGGAGCCCTGGTAGCACAGTGGTTAAATGCCAGTACTGTAGCCACTACATTGTAATTTCAATCCTGAGGGGCTCCAAGGTCATCTCAGACTTTCATCCTTTCAGTGGTTGGTGAAATGAGTACCCAGCTTGTTTGGGGGCAATTGGCTTACACATTGTAAAGCCCTTGAATCTGCTTAGTTCAGTATGAAGCGGTATAGAAATGTAAATGCTAATGCAATTGCATATACATTATCATGTTGGTGGATATGCATTAGCAATTCATTATTGCAAATGTTGATTGTGTTGCTCTAGCACTGTTTCTGATTGGCTACTGTAAATTCTGCCTGTAACCTCTGGGCAGCACATATTTAGATATAAAGAAATTGTTTTCCATAAACATTGTCAAATGTGATTTAAAATTTAGAATAATTTCTTCCTCCAAATGGTAATGGGGCCACAGACAAGATTGACCATTCCTGCATTTGTAGGCCCTGATGCAGTATAATCTCCCTGCTTTTCCATGCTTGGATCTTGTGTTTGTAGAGTGTTGGGGGTAAGAATTTAAAAAGTTCTGTAACAGATTCTAGGACATCTTGTTTCACTTTTATCTGTCCATGAAAATACATGGACACCCAAAGGCTTCTGGAATCTGAGAAAATTAGAAGGTTTATTGTAGCATAACTTTGTGCAAATACCTGTACCAAACCCTTCTTATTTATTTATTTATTTTTCTGTTTCTTCTGACATTTCTAAACTATCCTTCATCTATATGGATCTATATAGATACTGTATAAAAATAATTAAAGCAATACAATAATTAAAACACCAAACATCAAGATAAAGAGACACCAAAAATGATAAATATGGCAATATAGGTTTTTTTCCTGGTGCCAAAATGCTTGCAGTGTTGGTGCCAATCACATATCCAATAGGAGAATATTCTATAGTTGGGAGGCCACAACTGAGAAAATTCTCTCTCTGCCTTGATGAAGCACCAGATGTCATAACCACAAAGGAGAAAAAGGCACTGCACAGTGTGGCATTTTGAAGAAAATGTATCATATTTTAAATATGATATTTTAAATAATTCTATGCATGAAACAAAGTGTGTGTACATCAGAAAACAAAGTTGTCACTGCCTCAGCTATTCATGAAAAAAGTTTTGGTGTTTGGAATATTTCAGAGTTTGGAATTCAGGGTAAGGGAGGCTCAACCGGTATTTCTCAAGAAAGGCTTTAACTAAATGCTGACGTTTTCCTAGCCTTTTGTCACTATTGTAATTTTATCTATCTACTATTATTTTAGAGTGTACGCCTTTGGCAGGCTTTTATATATTTCTTAAGTTTTACCAATTTTGTACAGCACTGAGTATATTTACAGCGCTTTAGAAATAAAGTTTAATAATAATAATAATAATAGTGCTTTTATCTTCCTCCTGTTTTCCTGGATGGTGCCAAGACCAATTGTTTTACCTTCAGGTGTCAAGAAAGGACCCTTCCTCCAAAAGACTGTTTCTTGGGAATGTAAATGGACAGTGACATATGAAGTCATCCTTTGGAACAGAAAGTCTGCCAACTGGTGTTATGTCTGGTACAAATACATTATCATGATGTTTCATAATAAGTGGGATTAGCCAGTGCTTGGCAGATGTAACTGACAAATAATGCTGAATTTGTTTCAATGTCCTCATCCATATTCATCTCTATTTAAATGAATGGAATCCTCATGGAAAATTATCTCTTCTTCCCCTGGGCAAACCATTCAAAAGCTGTATTTGTGAGAACATGGTAGAAGTTCAAAGGTTCCCTTAAAAATATGCATAATTCCCTTAATGCAAAATTTGCATATCATAATGGTTATTTGGTTTCCATTCCTCACTTTCTTTTTAGAAAAAGAGATATACTGCTGTTTCTTTGGGTACCTCTGCAGGAAAGGCTGTTTTTAAGCAAGTCTGGTATCACAAATGCAGCTGCTGGGCCCAAGCACCCTACTGGAGTCCAATGATGGGCTTTGGGCATGTTACTTTTTTGGACCACAACTCCCAGAATCACTGAGCCAACCTGGGGCATGCAGTCCAAAGAAATAACATATATAAATTCTGTTTCCTGATGAGTGTCCAGCTGAGTCTGGTATCTTAATTACCATAACTCCTCAACTTCCTAGACAGACAGGCGTGATCATGTGCTATGGTTGCCTCGGGGTGGAGTCTATACATGCCCCACAACCCTAGCACATGATCGGGGTAGTGTCGCTACATACTGCCATTTAGATGGCGTACGTAGCGATGCTGTCACAGCTGCACAGCGTCAATACGGCACAACGCAGTTGTGAGGTGCTGTCTAATTGCTATGGCGACAGTGCGCAGAAGAAAAAGGAGGCTTCAGACCACCCTTTTCGGTGGTCTGTAAAGCCCTAGTGTTAAGTAGCATTGGGAAATTCATGTACTAATGGGATTCCACTAATTAGTGGAAATTAGTGGCTTCTCAGTGGATGGCTCCCAGGCTGTGGAACTATCTTCTACAGGAGGTTCAGTTGGCCTTTCTGTGTCATTTTATTTAGACAGGTCTTTGGTTCTTATATCATGTGGCAGATAAATACTCTCAATGTGGTGTGCGATGCTTTTATCTTTTAAATTATGTCTTTAATGTGCTTTAAATAAGGGCTGCTATCATGCCGCAGAAATAATGCAGTTTGGCACCACTTTAACTGCCATGGCTCCATGCTCTGGAATACTAGGATTTTTAGTCTGTTGTGGCACTAGAGCTTTATGACAGAAATATCTCCCAGAACTACAAATCAAAGTTTCCATAGCACTGAGTCATGACAATTAAAGCAGTATCAAACTGCATTAATTCTGTGCTATAGGTGCAGCCTATTTTTTAACGATATTTCTTTATTACAGAATTTCTTGCTTCACCTTTTTTTTTTTAAAAGTAAAATAATATTTTAGCTCAATTTTGTTTTAAATTTTTGTAAGGAGCTTTGGGTCCAAAACTGGGAGAAAGGCAGAATAGTATTTAAATTAATGAAATAAATAAGAAAATTACTATGATAGTTTTCCCAAGGCCAGCTGTGTGGTCATCAGAGGACTTCTGTTCGCCACTATTGAGGCCCTCTGCTCTTAGCAGTACCAGGCAAGCTCTCCAGGAAGAGTTCAGGCCACCTATATGGGTTGGGGCCCAGCTCTTCAAAGCTAGAGTTGGCCTTTTAAAAAAAAGTTACAAAAAGAAACTATGGCCTGATCTAGATTGGCAAAAAGAAGTGTGTTCATGGCTGCATGAAAGTCTAGCCTTTAGATGAGAAAAAGGGAAAGTGTGCCATGAAAACGCTTTTTTTTGCGTTTTAGGGGAGAAGAAGCGCCTTTAAAAAGGTGCTGGTTTTCCCAGCTTCTTTTTTAAAAACTGCAGAACAGCGCAGCTCCATCTAAAGGCTGAGGTGCAACTGCTAAGCATTAAGGAAGAGGCCACTTCATGTCACACTTTCCTGCCAATCTAGAAAGCCCCTATGTCCTGATCTAGATGTGCCTAATGCAGCACGATAAGGGCTAGATGGGGTGTTTTTAGGGTTAGGGAGGGTGCAGCGTCCACACAAGTGTATGGGTGCCGCCATTTTTAAATGGTGGCATCCATACGGACACACCATGATGCCGTCATGACTTGCACAGCAATAATAATAATAATAATAATAATAATAATAATAATAAATATTTATTTATAGACACGCTGTGCGTGCCATGACACCTTTGTGCCTCAGGATTGTCCAGTCATTCTTGCATATCTTGTTCCATTCTTCCCTCCTGGGGTAAGTAATTTAACTCCTTGATAAATTAAATCCTGAAACACTAACCCAGGATCCATTACTTATATAAATAGGGGGTTTGGAAATGGTATACAAAGGCTTAAGATTCCAGGCTTCATGTTACTGAAGTTTTGTTGACTTATGAGTCAACACATAAGTAAATCACATTTAGTGGGTCTATTCTAGTGAGGGCTAACAACCAGATTTAGGCCATTTATTTTATATAGGATTAGAATATCCTTCCTACCCACTGCAAATATAGTTTCAAAAATAGTTTTAGAGTGATCAGAGAGCAAAGTGATTTTCAGATGCTGGAGCAAATTCATATGATCTGATCAGACACTGATGGATTTTCAAAGCATTCTGCAGCCCTTTCTAATAAATATTTGAACCCTCTTTGGTTCATGTCTTTCCATCTGACATTTAGATATTTATTTAAAGTTTCATTTCAAACTTCTTAAGCTTTTGTTTGATTCATTTTTTATAGTAAGACAAATGCATGAATTAAATTCAGATGTCTTATTGTAGTCTTGCACTTTCAAGATTTTCCCACAAGATGGCACAAAACACCAGTAAATGTATAGTAAAGGTGTGGTTTTTGTTTTGTTTTGTTTTTGCATACCAGAAAAGTAGAAAGAGCTGCTAAAACTCTTATGCTCTCTCTCTCTCTCTCTCTTGGCACAGAGATGGGTCTACCTATATATGCGTATGCTTACAGAAGTGATTTTTATCTTCCCGTGTGTGTGTGTGTGTTTGAGAGAGAGAGAGAGAGAGAGAACCAAAATACCATAGAAATGTCAGAATATAAGAAAATAAAAAAGAAACTGGGAAGGTAAAAAAAAGAGGCTGATGGAAAAATGGTGAATACAACTTCTTAAACAGCAACAAAGCATGCCAGAATAAAAGTGTTTAAATAGTGGACAGATTTCCAAATGAACTTGATTCTTAAAATGGTGCATAACTTCATTTGTAGTTTTTACTCCTTTCACTGATGTATTATTCTGGCCTTTCTGAAGGCCAAGCAACCATTCAGAGGCCCAATCTGTTGTCTACACAAATATTGCAATCATGACGACTAGAAACGTCCAAATGTTGTGATTTGCAGGAAGCTGAATTGAAGGGACAATTCCACTTGTTGCAGCTTTCCTACTTTTTTGGTATATGGAAAAGGTGTGGGGAACAATTTTAGTACATAAAATTCACAGATGCACACTTCACCTAAAGGTTGAATTATATCAGTTATGATGACTTAGGTCCATGACATCAGGGTATAGTCATGCCCCCTGAAGTCACTGACACCCTGGCTTTGTTCTGAACATTTACTGAAAATATTCAGCCAACTCAGTGAGAGCCAGCCAGTCCTGACCTTGGGATTCAACCACTTTCCAATGCAGCTTTCCTCCCCCCTGCCCCATCGCTTGCCTTTCCTTATGGTCATAATAAAGCCTTGTGTAGTCGGGACTGCACCTCAGGACCTTCTATGAACCAGATATGGACCATCAGTGGAATAGATTAGGTTCATAGACTAGAGGTTCATAGACTACATAAAGCCCTGGTCTCCCAGTTTATTTATCTTGGCAGGGAGGCAATGTGTTTATTTTGACAATGTGTTTATCTTGGCAGGGAGACCAGATAATGAAGGTCCCAATCCCTGAGTCTGGTGTGAACAGCCCTGATGACATCTGGGCTGTTCAATGTCAGACCAAGGGTATATCCCTCTTACCACAGATTTAAAAAGGCCCCAGTCACTCTGGATTTTCCCGGAAGATCTGGAGCTCTCTATACTGACACTGTGCAACTATTTACATGTGATTATGTTCTTTCCCCCCGATTCCCATTCCCCCTTGCTGTTCCCAAGCTTGCTATTTTTTCTTTTCCCCCAATTTCTTTTCTTTTCTTTCTACTTAATCAATTGCTGTGACTGTGCTATTGAAAATAAATAAATAAATAATGCATAGCGGAAAGCATGTTGGGAAGAGCATAAGGCAGGAGGGAGGTTTAAAAAGGTAATATACAGAAGACAGAGTCTAGGGAGTTTATTGCACTGTTCCCCCCCTCTCATTCCCGGCTTATCTCTCCCTAGTTGAATTCTAATTCGGGAGGCAGCCAGGTTCTATTGCACATAATTTGCCATCATATCCATTGGCCAAACACAGCCAGGTTGCAGCCCCAGTCCCAGGTGTGCTCAGCAAGCTGACTTTCAGTCATGAGTTTTGTCTTTGAAAAAGTGGCTTGCTGAGTGCTCCTGGGATCCGGGCTGCATCTGGCTGGTGGATTCAGCATCGAATTTTGTGTGATAGAACCCAGCTGCCTCCCAAATTAGAATTCAACTTGGGAGAGGTAAGCTGGGTTTTTTAGCGATGCAATAAACTCCTTAATATAGCATCACAACAGCATTTTTGAACAGTTGTGCAAAAATGACTGGCCTCAAACCAGTATATTTGTGTTTCCTACACTAACGTGATTGCTTTTTTAATTAAAAAAAGCATATTATATGAGTTTATTAATATAAAGATCTTTCTTACAAGCCAACAAATTAATCACATCCTATCTCAAAAGTGTTCTCAGCTATTCACCAATCCCTCATATATGCACATCATATTTCCTCTATTTATTCATTTTTAACCCTTCTCCCCACCCACCCCTGGCATGGTGTTTTCTTTTTAATTTCTTTTTCCTCCCAAGTGGAAAATATTTTTAACTGTTTCATTAACAATTTCATACCCCTTCTCCTGCTCAACTAACTCAGTCATTATTTTCCAATTATTAACCGAAACTTTTTCTTTCAATTGACCAAAATAATCCCTCTTTTTTCCATTATAAAATCAAACATGATATATTCTGATACTATCATGATTGTGACATTTTAGCAGCCTGGTGTGATATAGTCCTGTGATCTGAAGTCCTGTAGCCTTTTTTGCCTTTTTCAAAAAGGACATTTGGGGGTTTCTTGCTCAGAGGATGTGAGACAGAAACTTGCCCTCAGAATGAGCTAGCAACCAGGAAATCTCTTGTATTCTCAGAAGATTGACCTCACTGACCGAAACTGGTGAAAAAGCCAGGCCATCAGGGGCCTTTTACATTGGTGTTTACTGGAGGATTTTTTTAGGAGGAAGCCCACAGTCCTGTTTCAGTGATTACTTAAGATTTCTCTGTATGGACACTGAGGAACTGCTGCAGTCACCTGCAACACTTGTGTGATGTTTGTCTTTTTGCCTAAAGATGTGGGGAATGTCACATGCACCAAGTGCAAACTGATAGTCCTCTTGGAGGAGAAAGTCAAGCAGCTGGAGTCCAGAGTAGCTACACTTTGGCATATTAGGGAGCAAAAGGTTTTCCTGGACAGAATGGAACAAATGGTCTTGGATGGGGACCACACAGAGTAAGTTGCTGGGGAGGAGAAAGACACTTCGCATACACAGGAGGCAGACAGCTGGAGGAATGTCACACAGAGAAGCAGAAAAACCAGGGATCTTTCTGGGAGCTTGCAGCTACAGAATCAATTTGAAGCACTTTTCCTTATCAAGAAGGACGAGGAAGAGCAGTTTAGACAGACTTCAGGGACAAAGCAGGGGAGTCTGAGAGTTCAATCACAGGGAACAATCACTGCTAAACCTTGGAGGACGTGTGTGGTCATGGTGGGGGACTCCTTGCTGAAGTGTACAGAAGCAGTGATTTGTGGACCTGACAAGATGTCTCGGGAGGTGTGTTGTCTCCCTGGGGCAAAGATCCATGATGTGACGGAGAGGCTGACAAGACTGGTCAAACCTACTTATCAATACCCCTTCCTTTTGGTCCACTTGGGAACCAATGATACTGCAAGGAACAGCCTTCAGAATATCAGAAGGGATTATGAGGTTCTGGGTAAAAAGCTGAAAGAAATGGATGCACACGTTGTCATCTCTTCTGCCAGTTGAAGGGCATGGTCCAGGAAGGGAGAGGAAAATAGCAGATATAAACAACTGGCTCCACAGATGGTGCCACCGAGAATGGTTTGGATTCTTGGGTCATGGGCTGCGGTTTCTTTAGAGGAGATTTCTGGCAAGGGATGGGTTGCATCTCATGCCAGTTGGCAAAAATGTTTTTGCCAATAGTCTCAAAAATTTGATGAGGAGGGCTTTAAACTGAGTTATGTGGGGGAGGGAGACAGTATTCTGGAAGGCAAAAGGGCTGGAGAAAATAATCAAACTGACACAGAGGGAACAAGGCAAACAGTGCAAGGACCCAACACTGGGAAGCAAAAAAAATTGCACAGGCAGCAAGTAAAGGGAACACATGTTCTTAGATGTCTCTACACTAATGCACAGAGTATGGGAAATAAACAGGATGAACTGGAACTCCTAGCACAACAAAGCAAATATGATATAATAGGCATCACTGAAACCTGGTGGGATGAGTCTCATGATTGGAATGTAGAAATAGAGGGATATAACCTTTTAAACAGAAACAAGCCAAACCGGAAAGGAGGAGGAATAGCATTATATGTCAGGGATATTTACACCAGTCAAGGGATCGAGGACATCAATACTGGAAGCCAGGTGGAGAGCGTCTGGATAAAAATTGAAGAGGAGGGAAACAACAGGAATGTTATTTTGGGAGTCTACTACAGACCTTCAAGTAAGATGGAGGAATTGGATGATGCCTTTCTAGAACAGATGACCACATTATCAGAAAGGAAAGATGTAGTAGTGATGGGTGACTTCAAGTATCCTGATATTTGCTGGAAGTCAAACTCAGCCAAATCCTCAAGGTCTAGCAAATTCCTCACTTTCCTGGAAGACAATTTCATCGTCCAAAAGGTGGAAGAGGCAACAAGGGGGTCAACTATTTTAGATCTGATCATAACTAACAGGGATGGCTTGGTTAATGGGGTGCAAGTGGTGGGATCATTGGGTGACCATGTTCTCCTGGAGTTTGTTGTACAGTGGAAAGGAGAAGCCAGGCATAGTCAGACATGCATTCTAGACTTTAGGAGAGCTGATTTCAGTAAACTTAGAGAAGGACTGGGGGTGATCCCATGGCAAGGAATACTAAAAAAGAAGGGAGTTCAGGACGGATGGGAGTTTCTCAAAAGGGAGATACTGAAGGCACAATTTAAAACAGTTCCAGTGAGGAAGAAAAATGGGAGGTGTCTCAAGAAACCAGTATGGATGACTAAGGAACTTTCAACTGATCTATGTTTTAAACAGAACATGTATAAGAAATGGAAAAATGGGGAAATTATTACCAAACAAATAGCAAGAATGTGTAGGTCTAAAGTCAGGAAAGCTAAAGCACAGAATGAGCTCAGGCTTGCTAGAGAGGTTAAGAACAATAAAAAGGGCTTTTTTGGATATGTCCACAGCAAAAGGAAGAGGAAGGAAACGGTAGGGCCACTGTGTGGAGAAGATGGCAAAATGCTCACAGGGGACAGAGAAAAGGCAGAATTACTCAACACCTTCTTTGCTTCAGTCTTCTCAGAAAAGGCAAAGGGTGCTCAACCTAAGGATAGTGGAGCAGAAGACAGAACAGGGGAATTTCAGCAAGTAAAGAGATAGTACAGGAATACTTGGTTGACCTAAATGAATACAAGTCTCCAGGACCAACTGAACTACATCCAAGGGTATTAAAAGAACTGGCAAATGTAATATAGGAACCATTGGCAATAATCTTTGAGAACTCCTGGAGAACAGGAGAAAACCCAGCAGACTGGAGGAGGGCAAACGTTGTCCCCATCTTCAAAAAGGGAAAAAAAGAGGATCCCAACAATTATCGTCCAGTTAGTCTGACATCAATACCAGGAAAGATTTTAGAGCAGATCATTAAACAGAGAGTCTGTGAACATTCTTGCTCTGTGAGCAAGAAGAGCCCTCCCTCCATCCACCATCTTGAGGGAGAGAAAGGCAAGCTAGCTCCAACAGGCCTTGCCTAAAAAGAAGAAGAGCCCTCCCTCCAATCCATCTGCCATGATCCAGGCCTCTGAGGGAGAGAAGATCTGCTAGACTTTTCCCCTTCCCCACCACCTCTCCCTTTTCCTTTTGTTTCGTGTCTATTTCAGATTGTAAGCCTGAGGGCAGGGAAATGTCTTAATTAACAAATTGTAAGCCACTTTGATAGCCTTGGCTGAAGAGCGAGGTATAAATAAAAATTATTATTATTATTATTATTTAGAGGCCAATGCCATAATCACAAAAAGCCAACAGGGGTTTCAGAGAAACAAGTAATGCCAGACAAATCTGATCTCTTTTTTTTGATAAAATTATCATCTTGGTACATGAAGGGTATGCTGTGGATATAGCATATCTTGATTTCAGTAAGGCCTTTGACAAGTTTCCCCATGACATTCTTGGAAACATGCTTGTCAAATGTGGGCTAGACAAGGCAACTGTACATGGATTTGTATTTGGTTGACTGGCCAAACACAAAGGGTGCTCAACAATTGTTCCGTTACATCCTGGAGAGAAGTGACCGGTGGGGTGCCACAGGGTTTTGTTCTGGGTTCACTGCTATTCAACATCTTTATTAATGACTTGGATGACAGTATTAGGGATATGCTTATCAAATTTGCAAATTAGGAGAAGTAGCTAACACCCCAGAGGACAGGATCAAAATTCAAAATGACCTGAACAAACTGGGAAGCTGGGCCAAAGCTAAAAAAATGATATTTAACACTGAAAAATGTAAGGTACTGCACTTAGGGCAAGTAGAAAAATGAAATGCATAGATATAGGATGGGGGACACCTGGCTGAACAAGACTACATGTGAAAGGGATCTAGGAGTCCTAGTAGACCACATGTTGAACATGAGCCAACAGTGTGATGAGGCAGCTAAAAAGGCCAATGCAATTTTAGGCTGCCTCAATAGAAGTATATTGTCTAGATCCAGGGAAGTAATAGTGCCACTCTATTCTGCTTTGGTCAGGCCCCACCTGGAATACTGTGTCCAGTTCTGGGCACCACAATTAAAAAAGGATGTGGAGAAAATGGAGTGTCTCCAAAAGAGGGCGACTAAAATGGTGAAGGATTTGGAAACCATGCCCTATGAGAGCGACTTAGGGAGTTGGGGATGTTTAGCCTGGAGAAGAGAAGGTTAAGAGGTGATATGAGGGCCCTGTTTAAATATCTGAAGTGATGTCATATTGAGGAGGGAGCAAGCTTGTTTTCTGCTGCTCCAGAGAACAGGACCTGGAACAATGGATGGAAGCTATAAGAAAAGAGATTCTACGTCAACATTAGGGCTGTTCGACAGTGGAACACACTCCCTCGGAGGCTGGTGGAGTGTCCTTTTTGGAGGTCTTTAAACAGAAGCTTGATGTCCATCTGTTGGTGATGTTGGGGGTTGGACTGGATCGCCCTTGACATCTCTTCCAACTCTAAGATTCTATGATTCACTTGTGAGAATTCTGAGTTTTCTAAGCAGTTTTGAAAGCATGACATTGGTTGTGCTAGTGCTTACCTATAAAGCACATTGAAACTTAACTGCCCATGAAAGAGCATTCCTTCTTTTACCAAGCTTGCCATGCATTAAGATTATTATATGAGACCTTGAAAGGCACATCTGAACAGACTTATGACCTGCACAAAATCTCATGCTTTTCTCCACCAGAAGGGAAAGATGTTTGAATTTGGCCTGGGTATATGATGGTGTATATTCACCTGATTAAGCAGATTCCAGGGTTGTCCACATGGGCCAAAAAGGCCCATGTTCCTGTGGCCTCACATTGTCCTGTTTGGACAATGCAGACCAAAACCCCAGGGCCAGGATTGTGCCAGATCCTGGCAGACTGGTCATGGATCTTTTGGAACCAGGCCAATCCCAGTGTATACAGCCTTTACCCCAAGGCAATTTGACTCTTTACTTGATGTGGGGTTTCCTGGGAACTCTGTAACAACCATAGCTGTTTAAATACACTCCCCCCCCCCGCATGTTTCTTACCTCACCATGGCCTCGCTCCTACTGAGAAGCCCCCTGTTTCCACATGTGATGCGGAAATGGGTGTTTGGCAATGTGGGAGCAGCCAGATGCCCCATTTCTACATCATATGCAGGGAAAGGGGGGCTTCACTGTGGGAGCAATGGTGCAGCAAGGTGAGGAGTCCATGCCGGCAGCAGGTCCTGGGGTGGCACAGGAACAGATATGTAAACACATGCCCATCCCTTTGCCAGCCTGGGTGAGTATCCAAGCCAGAATAGCATGGGCTCTGCTTGTGCTATCCTGGCCAGTTTGCTCAGCCCCTCCATCTGATTTTCTCAATGTAAGTATTCATATTGTTGTTTTAGTATTAGTAACTAAGGCTGTATTAGGATTGGTGATTTCAACCTGTATGCCTTTTATTGCTCTGGAATCAATCTGTTTTTAAAAATAAAGGCATGGCCAAGATTAAGCAAATTAATGTGAGTAAAAATAATTATGCAAATTCAATATATTATTCTTTTCTAAGCAATATTTTTACTGAGTTTTAAACAAATGTCACAAACAAAAACAAACACACAATCCCAAAACTTTCCCCTGAGAATTTGTGCTATATATATGACTTCCCACGCTCTGTAACCCAAGACATATTTATAAACCTTTTATGTACTTCTTCAATAACATATCCACATAAACCTCCAATCCCTTCATATATTAAGAAGTGTTAGCAGCACCTTCACACTTTGACTCAAAAGCTGCAAATATGGTCTTAACAAATTCTTCTTCTTAACAAATTGAATAAATGTTTTTCACAAAGCTTTGAGATGATTTTTCTTTAATAATAGTGGGTAATTTATCTATTCCCTCCAATTCTAAAGCGTTTTATGCCCATTCTTCTTTAGATGAAATTTCCAAGCTTCCTTAGAGCAGTCAAGTTGCCATTATCACATACTGTATTGTCTTATAATTTAGACCTTTGACATATCTAATAGAAACAATTCCAGGCTCAAATCTATTTCTGTGTTAAATATATTCTGCAAAATTTTTTGCATTTGTTTCCAGAATTTCTTGGCTTTATCACATATCTACCATAAGTGATAAAGGGATCCCATTTGCTTCCCTCATTTCCAAAAAGGTTTCTTGCCCTTTGAACATTTTGGCTATTTTTACTGGGGTGATGTACAATGTGTACATCATTTTATATATATTTTCTTTAATATCATAACATAGTTTGCCCTTGAATCCTTTGCTCCACATTCTTTCCCACTGACTTAAGTCAGTGCTATACCCAAAGTTCTGAACCCATATGATCATATGAGTTTTAATTTGTTCATCTGCAAGCTCCAGTTTCAACAACATTTTATAATTTTTTTCAAATACATGTTCATCATATGCACAGAGTTTGGTCTCCAACTCTGTTCCCCCTAATTCCATATCTGGGAATTTTTTAAATCTATATGAACTTCCTAATAATTTCAACAGTTTTTATGGTCCAAATTCAGATATTGGCCCAGAGTTGTTTTAATAAAGGCGGCAACAACAACAAAATATTTAACCAGATTTTATATTTTGCAACTTTTTTGCCATGAATCTGCCACATCTTGTCTCATTTGGTTCTATGTCTACTTGAATGTTGAGTGAGATATTAAAAACCAATAAGGTGCAACTTTTTACCCAAAGCTATCAGGTTTTGGGGGTTTGGTTTTGGACCTCTGAAAAGGTTCTTTTAGCTGATCCTTTTTGCATTGGTGTTTTTATTCTGTAAGTTATCTGAACATGGAAAGCAAGGACAACAACAAGATGGTTTCTTTTCTGGTAATTCTTGCATTTCTAGTTTAGCACCAAAGGGGCCCAGATGGATGGATGCAGGAAGCTTTTGAATTAAGACAAACAACTCTTATTTACAAGAAATATTCTAACCTCCAGCTAGTATTGCAGCAAAGGTCAACACAAAGAGCTTCTTAGTTACCCCTTAGAAGGCTAAGACAAATAGCTAAAATAATGAAGTTGTGCTCATTTGTGCTCAAGTAATGAAGTTGCTCTCTTAGGATGCTCTGTCAGGGGTTTGAGCCACCATGACAAAAAAATTGCTCTCCTCCTTAGCAAAATTGATGTACTCCTATGTCAGGCAGCTAGAGCAAGGGTGTTTTCCCTGACAGCCGACCTACAGCTATGTTTTTTTTTTTCTGGCCTGGTGACAAGCAATTTCTTCTAACAATTATTTCTTCCTAATAGATTTTTATTTTAAAACAGAAAAAGAACTGGCAAATACCTGAAGGAGTGTCTCTTCCCACATCTCATGCCTTAAATAATCCTGCTCATACTTCACATGTGAAAACATGTGTTTTAAAATCTTGCCAGTCAAGGCTTTTCTTCTGGTGCCTCCTTTGTTGGAGGTACATTATGTAACAGGGAGAGAGCCTTCTTAGTTGTGGCCCCTGGCTCTGGTGTGCCACCCCCAAGGAACTTCACCTGCCCCCTACAATTGCAAACTTCTCTGTGGCCCGATACATATGAGCACTTTAGCGTGCCCCCGTCACATGCTAGGGTTGCCCGGGAGCGGAGCCAATAGACTCTTTGCATCCCTAGCACATGATGAGGGCATCCTGGCTCTGCAGCACCATACACACAGCATGCGGAGCGGTGACATCGCAGGTGCACAGCACCTAAATGGAGCTGTGCACCTGCAAAGTCATAGGGGTGCCCTATGGCACTTTTTGCATCTTTTTCATCACAATTGTGATGCAAAAAGAAGCCGCTTTTTCGGGGTTCTTTTTCTGCCACACCTTCGCCGCTTCATCTGGTTGCTATCGTGAAGGGGTGCTGGAAAAGGAGGCGACTTCAGACTGCCCTTTTTTGGTGGTCTGTAAAGCCCCTATGTCAAACAAAAACATTCCTATAGATTGAGGCTACTCAATTCACTTGTTTTTAATACAAGGTTTATATCTGACATTTCATTGTATAGGCTGAAATCTTGCCTTGGGAGATGTATGTGTGTTACATAGCTAGGCATTTTATCACACCAGGCTGTTTGCCTGCTAAACTCACTTTCTTTTCAAATGTGCTATGCAATCAGGGCTACTCTCTTCTTTATTGCTCCTTTGTAATGTTTCTCACATTACAGTCTTGGTTTGCACTAATACCTTACCACAAGCAGCATTTGGCACTGTCCACCCAGTACTACCCAGTACTTCTCAGTGCGTGCCTACTTTGGCACACATTTACAAACACCCACCAAAAGGAGTCTTACATTTGGAAAGACATTTCCCCAACTGGATCCTGGCTGTATGGATCCTGGCTATGGATGTGGACAAACTGGAGCATTTCCAGAGGGGGCCGCCAAAATGGTAAAAGGTCTGGAAACCATATAATATGAGGAGTACCTTAGGGAGCTGGGTATGTTTAGCCTGGAGAAGATAAGCTTAAGAGATAACATGACAGCATATTTAAATATTTGAAGGGGTGTTTTGAGGATAGATCTAAGGGGTGACGGGATGCTGCCCCTTTCCTAGCTGGATCAGGGCTGTGGCAACCTCATGCCATGGCTCCAATCTTGCCTTTTGAGGGTGCAAAAAAGAGGCCACAAAAATTGACTTTTTGCACCCCTGAAAGGGTGCCATAGCCACGTTGCCATGGCTATACGATGCTCCTTCAGTGCTGCATTGTATGTATGCAGCGCTGGAGGAGCACCATGACATGCCATGTGGAGTGGCGTGCAGTGTCAGGGTGCCCTGGGGGCAGAGTTGGGCATGCCTAATGAGGATGCTATGCCCCGACTCCGCCCCCATGCTGGCCTTAATGGTCTGTGTGTACAGGGCCACAGAGATGGAGCAATGGATTCAAACTACAGGAAAAGAGATTCCACATTATTATTATTATTATTATTATTATTATTATTATTAACCTTTATTTGTATAGCACAGTAAATTTACACAACACTGAACATGCAGTCTGTAATTACTGTAGACGGTTCCCTGCTCTCAGGCTTACAATCATAAACATTAGGAATGACTTTCTGATGATAAGAGCAATTCAACAATGGAATACACTGCTTTGGAGTGTGGTGGAGTTTCCTTCTGTGGAGATTTCTAAACAGAGGCTGGATGGCTATCTTCTGGGAGTGCTTTGATTGTGTATTCCTGCATGACAGGAGACTGGATCGGATGGCTCTTGTGATCTCGTCCAACTCTATGATCCTTTGGCTGATCCTCCCACTCTCCCACAATACAGAAATGAATATGTGGTGGTGATGGGCATGCTTACAAGATGGTGGGTTTGTGTGTAGGAGGTGGAGGACTGGTTATTGTGCAGTCAGAATGATGCTATCATTATTCACTAAGTGGATGCCAGTCCATATTGATTATGCAACACCCTGAATTTATAATAAGATGAATAGCGTTAGTAAATGTTTTAAAATAAATTGTTTTGTGTTTAATGGAAGTTTAACTAAAAAATAGAAACAGCCTTCTCCACTTCAGCCAATCAAGGTATTTATTTTTTCTCAGAAGCCTAATATAAAGAATATTATTTATTTATGATTTTAAAATATGACCCACTCCAAAAGGTCACAGTACTAGCAATGCTAGTGTACAATCCCAGAACCTGTAAAGTTAATTTTGAGAAAAATGAATATAAAGATACTTTGGAGCCACGCTTAACTAAGCATTTCCAGAGCATCATCCCACCACTGCTTATTTCAGATAGTTCCAGTATGTCATTATATTCATTCTTCATAAAACTCACTTTCGCAGCTCTGCACAATCCTTTGAGAAATGCTCATCTGCACACATATACATGCACATGTGTAGTAAGCAGAAACCATGGAAAAGCAGAGCACAAAGTCAGAAGTATTTCAGTCTTGCACTTTCCTGTTTCTTATTTCTGGAATTGTTAACTGGTTAATATAAGAGTAAAAGAAGGCTTGGTAAAGTATTTAAACTTTCTTGCTTACTGAATTTAACTGCCAGATTGGAGATATACTCCCAGACCTTTTTATCAAAGGAAGACTCAGCAGAAATGACCTCAAGGTCTATAACTAGAGGCATCACTGTCTTCAATAAATGAGAACATTCAGTGAGTTACTGAGAATGCCATCCTGTGTGTGTGTCTGCTGAGAAGTAACCCCTTTTAAGCCCAGTGGGACTTAGCTCCAGGTAGGTTGAGATGTAATTACAGATTTGATAACATTTATGCTGATAAAGTTATTCTATGAACTAGAGAAAGTTGTAGCATATGATCTGTCAAAGTTTGGTTGGTTCTGCCTTAAAGATTTGTAGCTGCTGAAGGAATTGAATTCTGTCAGGAGGGGGATGTAAATCCTCACTTTTTTCATCCTCACACTTTTTTTAAATAAACTGTTTTCATTTTAAAAGCAGTTTTTCTCTGCTTGGGAGATTCTTGTGCTGCTGTTGTTGTTGTTATTGAGATTTTGGGACCTTTTTTTGGTGAAAATTCCATGAAATTATTTTTGTGCAAAACCTTTTGCTTTCTCCTATGCCCCCCCCCCTTTTTTATTGCTATTGCTGCTGCTGCTGGGGAAATGCTGTTTTTCCTCACTCCCAAGTAAGGGGTGAAATAGACTGCCCCTTTGCATCTCCATTTGGGTTGTTTCAGAGTGCAATGTTTTGACGCTGCATGCTCTGAAGCTGCCTGGAACCTAGCTTCCAGTTGCCTGGCTGCCCACACGTGGGCCGGCTTCCAGGCACTCTGGCTGTGTGGTGTTTACATGCCACATGCCACCAGAGTGCCATAAAGCTGGCTTCTGTCCACAGCAGATGGACAGAAGGGCAACAGATTTTTTAAAATTGTTGTATTTTACTACAAGTTGCTTGTGGGATTGGCTTTCTCAGGTGCCAAAAATTATTTGGCCAACTTTGGTTACCATGCACCATGACTTGCGAAAGTGGGAAGTCCCCATTGCTTGTGCTACTTCATGCATCAAAATGCCCTCGGCCAAAAGCTTGGTTCCAATTCTCTGAGTGTACTGCAGGAAGAAGGGACACTGTTGGTTCTATGCAACTGTTTATATTCATTTGATACTCAGCACCTGAAGGTGTTTCAAACCACTGGGCCACTTTCAAGATCCTTATTCATACAGTGAAGAGTAAAGAGTATATTGACCCAGCAGTGCTTACTCTTGCCATCATATGGATGCTGTTGAATGCGATTCAGGTAATGTCAAAGATGGGATCTTGACAGAGTTTCCAGTTTCCCTTTAGAAACCATTATAATACATTCAAGGAAAATTATTAATAAAAACAGCTCTGGAAAAATAGTAAGGTCCATATAAAGAAACCCAAAAAGAATCCAGGAACAGAGGATAGTGGTATTTTCAAAAGAGAAAAATCAAGGGATTTTTTTTTAAAACAAACAAACCATTTTTCTTTTAAAACTATACACTTTTTTGGTTAAAAAATAGTTTAATTTCCCTCAGAAAAGACAATGAAAGTAGATTGATTGGCTTCTCTTTCAGCTTCTAGTTGGTTTCATTTCCCAATTCTTATTCGTTTAGCACTAAGCTCTAGGGGATGGATGTTCAGTACTGCTACAGAGTGTTTAAATGCCCCCTAAAACCTCTTTCCATTTAATTTAGCTTTTAAACATGCCTGAAATATATTCTACTCATATTAGGTTTGACAGCTGCAGGTGATAAATTCATGGCTGATGTAACTCCATTGAAGCCAGTAATGGCATTCCACTTGGGACATATTTGGTCTGAAATATCTATTGGCTGTGTTCAAGTGTTGCTGGGTGTATCTCTATGGGTGATTCTGATGTTATTGACTGCACAATTGTCAGTGGTAATGACACTAATGAGGTTTATTTACTTTCTTATATGCTACAATGTTCCGCTGACTTATCAAGCAGCAAAGTGGTGGTGACGCCTAATGGCACTTGATATGCACACAAAGCAATTAAAACAACATTGGAAATGTCTCCCTTAAGTGAGCAGAGGAAAGAAGACAAATGATCTGGTTTAATTATTTTTTTCCTAGGGAAAATGGGAAGTACATAAAATCAAATAAACAGCTACAAATATAAACCACAATGAATAATTTATCCTATTAACAGCACCTCCTTCATATGGCTCATGGAATATGCACAAAGTAAAGCAAGACTTCCTTGGGTGTACTCATCATCTGAACCAGGCAACTTTATTCAGATTTAATTTAACTTTACGAGTTTGGAACAGGCACATTGGGAAAAGGAAGCATTATTGTTTAGTTATAAAGTTACATAGGAATGTTTCCTTTCCCCATCTGAAAATATGGACAGATAGACAGACAAATATTAAAAAAAACAACCCCATGTACACAAAACCTGGGATTTTAAAATACTTCTAAAGACAACATTCACCAAACCCATGTATAATCAGGGATCCTGTTCAGCCATGCTAAGATTTGCACAAATGATCCATTGTCTCCAAAGACAGGCATGTACATCATCTGGGTCTGCTCAAATCTATGGGAGTTGTGCCATTGGCTTCAGTGAGATATGGATGAAATTCATAGTAGTACTTCAAATGCCAAGTCCATTTGGCACCATCCTTTTTATTTTATTCATTATTGCCTGGAAAAGAGAGTGGCAAAATTGGCAGATGATAGTGTTAATTTCCTTTCTTTAAAAAAAAGGGAAAAAAAGCTATTACAGCTGTGAGGAGTTGGAAACCCCTTTCATAAAACCAGAGGATTATTAGTCAACTCACAGAATGGTTGTTACAGATTATCCAGAAATCCATGATACTGCAACCTGGAAAGAAACTAGATAGAAAGTGAACCTGCGTCATGCAAGTAGATTTGCATTGTTGGAACTTGTCCACCTTATCTCCTGGACCTTATCTCAGTACGACAGAAATGAAACCACCCCAAGGCCCTCTGAACTGTGCATGTACTGCACTGCTTAATAGAATGGAAATACCACAGGATCACAGTGGCACATTAGGCTCCATCAATATAAGTAATAGTACCACTCTATTCTGCTTTGTTCAGGCCTCACTTGTTCTGGGCACCATAATTCAAAAAGGAAGTTGACAAGATGGAGCATGTCCAGAGGAGGGTGACCAAAATGATGAATTGTCTAGAAATCATGCCTTTTGAAGAGTGACTTAGGGACTTAGATATGATTAGCCTGGAGAAGAGAAGGTTAAGAGGTGATATGATAGTCCTGTTTAAATATTTGGAGGAATGCTATACTGAAGATGAAGCAAATTTGTTTTCTGCAGCTCCAGATAACAGGATATGGAGCAATGGGTTCTAATTAGAGGAAAAAAGATTCCACTTGAACATTAGGAAGAGCTTCCTGACTGTAAGAGCTGTCTGGCAATGGAACACACTGCCTTGGTAGGTGGTAGAGCCTCCTTCTTTAGAGGATTTTAATCAGAGGCTGGGATGCCTATCTGCCAGTAGTGCTTTAATTGTGTATTCCTGCATGGCAGGGATTTAAACCTGATAATCCTTGAGGTCTCTTCCAGTTCTATGATTCTAGACATTCAAATGATTTGGCTTTGGGTTACTGATTTTTCCAAAAACTAATAGTTGACATGGGCAGGTTGGATAACGGCTTTGGCTTCATCAAGACCATTGTGTCAGGGAGAGGGAATTGGGATCTTAAGTGATCCCAAATAGAATTGGCATCCACACACAGATATGTGTGCACCTGTTATTTGCAATAGGACTAAATCTTTTCCTTTATTATCACTGGAAACAGCAGGTCTACTGAGCAGATTGTAGCAGAGCCAAAGGGTTAAAGTCCCCCTCCTCTGATGCATGTTTCTAATCTGGTTTCCCCTCCCATACAGCAACTTTTTGTTCAAAAATAGAAACCTCACAATTAGCCTCACAAGGCCAAATGACATGACTGTTTTGCACACTGCAAACACCCACCCCAAAATGTATGAACATATGCTTGCCAAATAGATTGGCTGTCACAGTCAATAGGTTAGAGGCATTTTTTACTTTAATAAATGCCAAATAGTGTACATGGAGGGAGAAGGTTGTTGAGCAAGAATATCATTCTCCCAGAAACAGTAGGTGATTCTCTGAGGAAAAGGAGGAAGTTCAGGAAGCTGCAAATAGGGTGTTGGGGTTTTATTGGGAAGACAACAGATCATGTACAATTTGGAATACATCCCCTCATAAGGACTGTACAAAAGTTAGAACAAATCCAGAGTTCAGAATGATTTCAGGAGAGGTGAATAAGAAATGTAGATATCTTCCACGCCACTTAGTGGGCACTGCAGAAGATGACAGAAGTGAATACTACAGCTCTCCTACCAGCCCAAGGCAACATATGGTTTAGGATGAACTTTAAAGGAGCTATCCAAGGCATTTACTCTATTTGGATGGGTGGTTCAGCACATTGGTTAGATCCGTTAAATATCAGAGTAAACCTTGGAGGAGGTCCAACACCGCACTGGCATGGCCACTGAGCCACTAGCACTGCCATAGATGCACTTGATCTGAACCTAAGCTTGAGTTCAGCAGCATGGGACTCTCTAAAGTGGAGGAGGCTGAATATGAAACCCACTGGAAGCCAAGGCTCCAAACTGGACTCTAATGAGAAACCAGACTCCTTGATACCAGCGTGCCCAGTGTCTGAAGCAGCGTGCCTGTCAAGAGGAAAAGGAGGGATGGTGGGAGTGCATTAACCTTCAAGGATCCCCATTCTCCAAAGAAGAACAGCCGAAGGATTATTTAAGAAGCCAACCAACAGTCTTTGGATCTTTTTACACCAGGCTGCTAAGAAACCACAATCAATACAAACCTACTGGTTTGGGAACAGTCATTTTCATACAGCTCTTAAAAAGTGCCATGGTGTTGCTATAGTTCCAGATTCTGTCTTTCATATTAGCCTTCATAACCCTGCCTTCCTGATCTATGCCCTTCCCAGCATGTTTTTTGGTTTGCATTTTTAATTTTTATTTTCAATCGTGTTGTCACAGGAATTAAGTAAAAAAAAATTTTTTTTTTAAAAAGAAAGAAACACAGCCTGCTTGGGACTGCATATTGAAACTGCAGGGGGAGGAACTTATCACTTGTGAATCCATAGTGGGAAAGCAGTGTGATTGGGAGGCATTGATGGGTTTTGCCAATCAATGAAAAGGAATGCTTCAGGAACAGATGGAAGACAAGGCAGCTAAGGACAGACACAGCATAGAGTGATAACGTATGGCCACAGATGGGATAGCACAGATGTTGTAATTCCACTTTGGCAGCTTTCTGAGATAAAGTCCTTTGTTAGAGCAAGTTTTCTGTTTCCTTAGATCTGTCCAGGGTCCTGAATGACTTGTCTTAGTCTTGTGACTGCTCTTGTTTTTCGACATCTGTAATCAATACACCCTCCTTGCTTGTTTCCATGACACCTGCTCTAACCTTCTGCACTTATTAGGACTGGAAAATACCATTAAGCATTAGTACCGCCTAAGACAGCTAATTTTTGGGTGGCATAAAAGGACAGCAAATTCTTAAGTTATTAGTGATGCAGGTATAACAGTTTGATACCACTTTATGTGCCATAGTGCCATCCTACAGAAACCTGGGGTCTGTAGTTTGTGACATACTTAGAATTCTACAGTTGATAGCCTCTCTAATGCTGAAGTTCAGAAGAATAAGTGCACTGGTGCTCACTACTAGGGATTTTAAGCACATTATCAAGCTACAAATCCCTGGATTCTGTGGGATGAAGCCATGGTAGTTAAAGTGGTGTCCAACATTTACAACTGTGTAGTATAGAAAATCTCTCAGATTGTGCTAAGGATGGCTTCTCTGTGGAGATATGTGAAAATTTGGTTCATTTTAAAATAAGACGTTATCCAAATTACTTTATATTTGTTATGGACAATTTTGGGATTTTAAATATTCTAAAAATGGAAGAGAGAGAAAATGGAAGAAAGTAAAAAGATAGAGTTATCTACACAAGGCCAGGGTTTTTTGGGTGCATAACTCTGGATTTGAATCCCTATGTATTTAGAAATATTAGTGCTGATTAAGGATGCCATATATTTATATTAATGGCAGCCAATTACCACATAGTCCTCTTCACTATGAGACCATCTATGCCCATTGGATTTTGCTGGTGCAAGTGGCAGTGGGTAGGAGTAAATTTTGGAATGTAGAAACTTATTATGACAGTCCTCAAGGAGATTCCAAGTTGCATGATTTTGGGCTATGCAAATTGGGGTTGAAAATCATTTCAAGTTTGAAAAAGAGTACACACAGATCTGCAAATTTCTTCATATTAAAGAGGGAAAGAAGGCCAGACTTCAACAGTCAATATACATGGGCTCCATAGATAAAATGTGTACCTTCTATTGCCCCTTTTCATATTCTATGAATATGTGAGTATGTATGTTGTGATGCCATCCAATATTTCACAGATTAAAATTGTGGGACACATGTGGCTAAACAACAGCTGAGTGTGGTCAAGAGGGCAAAAGGTATCAATGAAGAACAGACAAGTTAGGAGAGGCTGCAGTTTGCTTTTGCCTGAGCATACCTTTCCTCCTGGTGATCCGTAGGGAGAGGCAGGAGATATAAATAAAATTTTATATTATTATTATTATTATTATTATTATTATTATTATCAACTCAGGACAAGCAACTTTTGCAATTTGAGTTAAAATTTTTAAACATTTAACATTTTAAAATCAGCTGAAAAAGTGGGAAGACAGAGAACTGTCCCTGCCAAATTCGGACAGTTGCAGGGTATGGCATGTGCATGTTTGTGTAGGAACTGAAGATGGATCCTGTATGTATGATCCCAACATGTTTATAACAGGGCCTGAAGGTTTTCTTTGTAGGTTGAACTGCATGCCTATAGCTCTCTCTTTCCACATCAAGTGTAGACCAAAGTGCCTTTGGACTTCAATTCCTAGCATTCCTCAATGTTGCTTATACTGGCCACTGATGCTGGGAATTGCAGTCCAACAATATCTGGAGGATGTTGCTTGACCCTTTCCTGCTCTATGTGGTCTAGAATCCTGAAAAGCTATAGAGCTCACCATAGCAATAAAGCTATCCTATGGTTTACCTAGCTGATGTGTAATATAATAATTAGAACCAGCTCTCATAAAAAAGGAAATAAAAACAAAAACACCAATGCTGTTTCTAGATGATGAGCATAGTTCCTTTTCTGATTATTTTGAGGAAAAGAAAATAATAATGAATTACTAGATCAAAAGACTGTTCATTTGCCACACATATCTCCAGGCCCTCATTTGTTTCCTCTGAATTCAAAGTGTGAACATCACTCATTCACATGGGGAGACAAGAGGAGATGTGGAGTGCCAAAGGATTATACGAAGGCTCACACTTCCCAGAAGCCCATTCTGTTGTGTATAGGAGTACGTGAAACCACAGTAAATCTGATTGCCTTTCGATCTCAGGTGAACCAATTATAACATGGAGATTTATTCAAATGTGGAAAGGAGAAATAAAAATGTGAATTCAAAGTTATAGTTTTGTATCTTTGCTCAGTCTCTTTACAATTGTGTTCCAAGATAATTTGCTTGAGGTACTGTAGATATGGTACTTGATAGTAGTTCAAATGATGAACTCTTTATTTTGGTGTATTTCTTAATGTCAAAACCAATTTGTTTAACATGCTCTTGAGATATAAGCTATCCTGTTTCTACTGCTATTTGGCAATGTTATGATACCAACCTGCCTGCCCCATCAACTTGCTCTTTCATCCTTTGGCTTTCTTCAAAGAAGCCACTGTAGAGGTAATTTTTTAAATATTCTTCCTTGTGCCAAAAATTATATGGAGGAAGCCCCTTTGAATACATTGGCAATTACTTCTAGAGATGGAAAGATCTCTTGATATTGACTTCTCTTGCTTTTGATTTTTTAAAGCCTTAAAAGTTCTTTCATTTATGAATACACAATTTGCAAGTTTTAGCATATTCTTCAAACATGAACTGAACTAGAATCCTTCCCCTCTCGCAGGTTATAGTACCATCATAGCTCACCAGGCCAATGTGCTGGGACTTTATGGTTAGCCAAAATGATGGCGACACCATCATGGTGACCATCATTGTTTTATTCATATATTATCTGCTGCCTGAAGTCTGAAACTGCAATCCAAATAGTAGGTTTGTGGGGGCAGATATATTTTCCCAGCATCAGTATACTTTATGCATCCTTTCCTATTTCAGTGCAAGGTAGCAAGGATGTCTTGGAGAATGGGTAGTTAAGACCCATTAGCTTTACAAAGAATTAATCCCTTGCAGATGACAAGTGCTAAAACTGGAGTACTATCTTTGAGACAAAGTGTTTCTTCCTGGTACTGGGGGGGGGGGGGTTATGGAGAATAAAACTCTTAAACTGGTGGTCTTACTCTATTGGGGTCATGCAGCATCCCTGTCTTTCCCTTCATGCAGTTTTAGGTATTTCCAGCCAAAGAACAACATGTTTATTTCAATATTGCACTTGCCATTCTATAACTCTCATTGAATCTCAATAAATTAAGTTTCATTATGCACCACTGCTCATTGGTAAAGTGTGGGAAAAGATAAACAGGTCCCCCTCCATATCCCTATATTCACAGATTCTGCAATCACAGATTCAAACATCCATGGCTTGAAAATATCTCATATATATATATATATATAGCACACACACACTTTATATGTGTGTGTGTGTGTGTATACAGAGAGAGAGAGAGAGAGAGAGAGAGCAAACTTTGATGTTGCCATTTTATATAAAGGACACCCTTTTACTACTTCATTGTATATAATGGGGATCAAGCATCCACAGAGTTTGGTATTCATGGGAGGTAGGGTCCTGGAACTAAACCCCTGTGGATACCAATGACCCACTGTACAAAAAAATTGGCTGCATTTTTGACACTCTTTAGGAGGGCAAGTGCTTCAAAACTCACCACTGTACTACTTTCCATTTGCATTTGTCAAATTCAGTAGTTTCCAGTATGGATGGGGCTATGTTGAACTTGCCCACCATATAGGAGTTAAAATAAAAGAGAAAATAGTCAGTGTAAATTCATACTTGCCAGTATATCGTTGTATTCCACAAGCCCAGGACAAGTGAGTGAATTTAATCCTATCTAGCCTAATGGGCGTCACTCCAAGACAAAATTGTTCTATTGGTTTAAATCCAATTTCAAGCACAATTAGAATAGACCCATTCAGATCAGTGGGACTTCTATGGTTGTTGCCTAATCAGTCCCATTAATTTCCAAAGGTCTGCTGTAGTTTGGATTAAAATTGGATTTATCCCATTCATTCTTTTCAAAATTCCCATCTGGAATTCTCTTCTTTAAAGAAGCCTAGTTATTGGCTTGATGGATACAGTAATTATCAAATTTCAAGGCAGCAGGAGAAAATTACCTTTTGAGTATGATGTCACATACACCTCTCTAAACAAATATTAAGGGAAGCATTAAAAGCAGATTTTACCACTGCGGTATTTGTTTGAAACTGGCAGCAGCCTAACAACCCCTACAGCTTTCTTTTAGATTTCATCAGATTAAGTGAAAGAAGCAGTGTGGCTAGAGCTGCCCTAGGCCATGGTGTCTTTCTAGAACTGTGGATTTTTTTAAACTGAAAAAAAAAAATCTTCTTGTAGCTCTAATGGGCTTTAAATTTTACTCCTGGTAACCATTAAATCCATCCATTCAGAACAATCAAGATAATTTAAAAGTTGTCTCAATTGTTTCTTTTATTTATAAGACGTTTTTAGTATGGAATTTAATCAAAGAGATTAAATGTCAAACCACCTAGTACTTCTACGTTAAGATATTTCTATAGCAAGATGTATCAAACTATGGATAAATTGAAAATGAAGTGAGTTAGAGCCACTGTAAAAGAAGCCCCATTTCATAAAATCTCTACATCCTTAGGGAGTGGGAGTTGGTGACATGATTCTCCATGATGTTACCTGACACCTGAGATTTTAGTTTTAAAAAGAGGGCAAATATGCTTCCCAAAAACATACTCTTAATTTTATGGTCATTTTGTGCATTTTGATTGGTCCAATAAAGGTATCACTGTTTTGTGGTTCTTGGATGTTATTGTACTTTGCTATATGACCAACATGGCTATCCATGTTGTGGTTGTTAACTATCTTTTATTTAAAGTATTGCCTCCCAATCCACAAGGGCTCCCAAGGTGATGAACAAATAAGAAGTTGTGAAGTCGAAGGCTTTCATGGCCAGCATCCATAGTGTTTTTGTTGGTTTTTCGGGCTATGTGGCCATGTTCTAGAAGAGTTTATTCCTGATGTTTCAGGATATAATCAAGAGCCCTGCTCAGGTCTTATGAACACAAGACCATGGTCTACTTGTGTCCATCTGTCTTCCTGTTTTCTAAAGTAGTCGTCCTCTTTTCCTACTGCCTTCTACCTCAAACCAGCTTGTTTGGAAATAGTGCAGGTGAGTGGGAGAAGAGGAGGAGACTGACACCACATGACTGGCCAATCTCCCATACCCAAGGACTCATAGTATAGCAGTACAACTGGGAGTTTATTGATGGTTTTGCCCATGAATGAAAAGGTGCACTATAGCTACACTTCAGAGGCACCGCAGTGATGGGTTGGAGGCTACGTCGTGTGATATGTTTCACCAAAGGCACTATTTTTCATCTTTAATTGTGTGGTTTAAAAGCCATGTGTGATAAAGTCCTCATTCTACATCACAGTGAACAAGAAAGGAAGACACCTACCTCATCCTGACTATCTATTATGACTGTGCCCTGCAGGCTTTCTTGATTCTTCTTGTGTGAAGCCTGGCTATAAATCCTCTCTTTCTTTCCTTTTCATTTCCTAAAATGGATTGCTGTTCACAAACACAATTTGGATTGTTTCTAGTTGCTTGTTTGTTGTGGTTGTTGTGTGCCTTCAAGTCCTTTCTGACTTCTAGCAACTCTATCATAGGTTTTTCTTGGCAAGATTTCTTCAGAGGATTTGCCTTTCCCTTCCAATGAGGGAATATATGTTGCCCAAGGTCAGCCAGTGGGTTTCCATGGCTGAGTCGGGATTTGAATCCTGGTGTCCAAAGTCATAGTCCAACACTCAAGTAAAAACATCCTTTGACTGCCATCCATTTGGCTTTTGTATGTGGACTTGGGGTAGGGTGAGAGAAGGGACATAACCTTCTTCCTTATTTCAAGGACAGCAAAATGTCTTGGGACAGCCCTGCCTTCTAATATCTAAAGTACACCAAGAGATCCCTTCCTTATGTAGTCCACATAACATAGGACATAACTGTTTTGGAAGAGACTTCTGTCATGTGGGAAATCTTAATCCAGCTCTCTATTCAGAACTTATCTCCCAGGACATTACATACCACAAACCTCAATTTTCAAAATTGAGGACATTACCGGCTTATCAGTCAGAACATTAATTCTCAAAATGACACTGACAAATTTGCATTTTATAATGTTATTCAGAGTGAGACACCTTTGTCTATTTATGTTCTTCTTTTAGACAAAATAGTACCTGTGAAAAATGCTCTTCATTATGTGCTGATATCTCCAAGTCATGGGTTTTACAGAAGGAAAGTGACACATTAGGTCAAAAGTTTCTTCCCAGTTTGAGGGGTTAGTTTGAATCCCAATGTGCTTTATGTCCTATCCATGCTGTCCTCCAATAGGAGGTTACATGGGAGAAACTCACACAGTGAACTGCTGCTTGTGCAGTTTGACACAATTGTGAATTAATATCTGCTGACTGAGCCAACATAGTGCAAGTCTCATGTGTCAACTTGGCAACCTGGCTTGTGGCCATATTGAACTGGAAAAAACCAGGGGTAGATCTCAGTTTCATATGAGGGACACCAGAAGTGCTGGTGAGAGTGACAGTGAGCATGGTGTTGTGGTTGGAGAGTAGGACTAGGACTCAGGAGAACAAGGTTCATTTCCCTGCTCCGCTATGGAAAATTACTGGGTGATCTTGGATGAGTGACACTCTCTCAGCTCCAGAAAACTGTATGATAGGATTACCTTAGGGTCACCATAAGTCAGGAATGATTTGAAAGTGCACAACAACAACAACAACATCTAATGTTGTAGCAATACATAGTCAAATAGCACAAGAGGCTCCTTTGCTGTCAGCCTTGGAGGAATATGGCTAGTGCAAACTAAACTTTGAAGAAAGGAAGGAACAAGAGGAAGTGGTATGGCCCTGATCTAGAAGGTTCTCTTACACACAAGTGGACCATAGGTCCTCTAAGTGTATGTGATCAATTCCACCCCACATTCTTCTCACAATAATGTTAGTATTATCAGCTCTGAAGGTTATGATCATCTTTTTTTTTTTTTGCAAGAGGGTAGAAAGGAAGAAGTAAGAAATGTTTTTAGTTTATCTTTACTCTCCATATGTCAGAAAAGAACAGCTTGTGGCCATCCAGAGTACTATTTCTATAATCCCTGGCCACTAAACCTGCTGGATGGGGGTGATAGAAGATGGAGTACAACATCTGGAGAGCTGAAGGTTCCCCAACTATTGTTTATGGGGCTGTACAGAGAGGCAGCATGCCCCCTTTTTCTGGCCGGATGAGGGCTGCAACAACCCCATGCCATGGCCCTCATCCGGCCTCTGGAGAGCACAAAAAGGAGCCACCAAAATGGCTCCTTTTTGTGCCCCCCAAAGAGGTGCCATAGGAGCAGTGGTATGGCTTTATGATGCTCCTTTGGTGCTGCATCATGTGGATGCAGCACTGGAGGGGTGCCAAAATGGTGCCCTGGGGGCAGGGTTAGGGTGCACAGCGTGCAGACACTGCACCCTAACCCCACCCACAGGCTGGCACAAAGTGCCAGTCTGCATTGCCTCTATGTCTATTAAGTTGACATATGAGCCATCATTTAGCAGAAGTTTATATGTTAAAGTTGACTTGATGACAATTAACAGGAACAACAATGATGCAATACATAAGGACTTCCATTCTCCTGAAGCCTTTTGTATAGATGAACCTTTCCCAGCTTGGTTCCCTTTCCTCCACCTTTTTTGGACTTCAACTCCCATGATGCCCAAATAGCATCCAAATCAAAATGCATCTGAGAAAGTAGACTGAAGCTCATGCTGCCAATTTCTTTCTTTCAGTTAGTCTCAAAGGTGCTACAAGATCCATGTACTGATTCTACAGACTAGCATGGCTGTTTCTTTTAATTCTACCAGCATGGTTAATGGTGAAGGATTACAAGAGTTATACTTCAAAACACCATGAAGACATCAGGCTGGGGAAGGCAGGTGAACAGAGGCAAATTCAGAAAGACAATTTGCACTTATCATTAGGAATAATAATAATAATAATAATAATAATAATAATATCTCGCCTCTCTGCACTTAGGCAACCAGAGCCTGTTAGGAGCTGATATGTAAAGGAAAACACAGCTGTCAATATCCTCTGATCCTTGGCAGCAGGGCCAACTGGATTGTGTATGATGAAATTGTCACAAAGTGACTACATTTTAATAAGTTACACATTACTACCTCACAACAAGTTTTTTTGTTTTTGTTTTTGCTCTTCACATTTTACATGCTGTGAGAAACTGACTTACAGTTTACAGGCAATATTAAGAAAATAATAAAAAGAAAAAAGAATCTTGATGCAAACATTATCCTCAGCCAGCTTGAATATAAATTGTATGTGTATGCGCCTTCAAATCACCTCTGGACTTATGGTAACCTTAAGATTTTCATTCCCTTTTGCAAGGAAACCTCAGAGGTGATTTTGCCAGTTCCTTCCTTTGAAATATAACCTAAAGCACCTGAATTCATTGGAACCCTCCCATCCAAGTAATAACCAGCGCTGACCCTGCTTAGCTTTAAGATCAGATTAGTGTATTAAGGCAATTGAATTGTATTTATAGGCCATCCTATTACAAAGGCCCAGATTTGGTTGCATGGCTTGAGAGTAAGTACTGTATGGAGAACTGAACCTGAATTCTAAGAGATTCAGCACAGATAACAGGAAATAATTGAGCAATAAGATTTGGTCCCACAAGATGTTGAGATTCCCAGAAGTTGGAACAGATGTAAAATGGGATAAGACAAATTAATAGAGGATAAAAAGTAATATTCATGCTAGCTGCCAACTACACAATATATCCAGTATTGTCAGTTACTTTATAGAAGATGCTGGGGAGGATGGTAATGTTGGTTTCATATTTGGCTTGTGAACTTTCCATAGCCATGTTTGGATATGTGAGAGCAGATTGCCAGATAAATATGTCCAGAGAGTTTTTCTTACGTTTCTTCTTGTTAGTTCTGAGTTTTATTTTGGAATTCGTAACATGATCTAAATTAAAAACTTGTCACTTCCATTTATTTCAGTGGGAATGTCAAGCTTACACTTAATTCTCAAAAAACATGTATCCTGCTTTGTGCACTCACTGAACTAAGGATGAAATTTGAATGGAAGTGAGGAAGAGTAGACATGTAGCACACTTCTCCACCATATGGACAAGTGAAAAGACATTTCTGTATGGAGGCACAGTGTTTGACAAGGATGCTGGACTTGGTGTTTTGAATGGAGCTATAGGAGCTATAGGAAGTGGACTAACTTGTTGGTTTAACAACTATGTTTTTATTTTCCCCACACTTATGTAAAACAATTTCATGCTGCTTCTCAGTTAAACAAAAGTGTAAGAACAGCTCTTTATATTAAAACCAATATTTAAAAATGAAACACTAAAATTGTCCCCATTACATCCTTGCAAACAAGCTTGTAAAATGTGGGCTAGACAAGGTAACCAAAAGGCTGCTCAACCATGGTTCCTTTTCATCCTGGAGGGAAGGGACAAGTGGTGTGCTACAGGGTTCTGTCCTGGGCCCAGTGGTATTCAACACCTTTATCAATGACTTGGTTGACAGAATTGGGGGCACACTTATCAAATTTGCAGATGACACCAAATTAGGAGGAGTAGCTAATACCCCAGAGGACAGGATCAAAATTCAAAATGACCTGAATAGACTAGAAAACTGGGCCAAAGCTAACAAAATGAAGTTCAATATGGAGAAATGTAAGGTTCTGCACTTAGGGTGGAAAAATGAAATGCACAGTTATAGGATGGGGGACACTTGGCTGAATAAGACCACATGTGAAAGGGATCTAGGAGTCCTGGTAGACCACAAGTTGAACACATAGCTATAAAGGCCAATGCAATTTTAAGCTGCAGTGTCTAGGTCAAGGGAAGTAATAGTGCTACTCTATTCTGCTTTGGTCAGGCCCCACCTGGAATACTGTGTCCAGTTCTGGGCACCACAATTTAAAAAGGATGTCGAGAAATTGGACCTTGTCCAAAGGAGGACGACTAAAATGGCGAAGAGTCTGGAAACTATGCGCTATGAGGTCCAGCCTAGGGAGCTGGGGATGTTTAGCCTGGAGAAGAGAAGGTTAAGAGGTGATATGATAGCCCTGTTTAAATATCTGAAGGGATGTCACATTGAGGAGGGAGCAAGCTTGTTTTCTGCTGCTCCAGAGAACAGGACCCAGAACAATGGATGCAAGCTCCAGGAAAAGAGATTCCACCTCAACATTAGGAGGAATTTTCTGACAGTAAGGGCTGTTCAACAGTGGAACACACTTCCTCAGAGTGTGGTGGAGTCTCCCTCTTTGGAGGTCTTTAAACAGAGGCTGGATGGCCATCTGTCAGGGATGCTTTGATTGAGAATTCCTGCATGGCAGGGGGTTGGACTGGATGGCCCTTGTGGTCTCTTCCAACTCTATGATTCTATGAAAACGATAAAAATATTATAAACAATTCCATAAATGCCAGGAGTAACCAATAACTAGGAAAATAACCAGGAAAATGGCCAGGTAAACAAATAAGATTTCATTTGGTAGTAGAAATACCCTATGTTAGGAGCTCACCTAGTTACAGTGTGGATCCCTTTCCACATGTTGGGCATTACAACAGGGAAGATCTTGCTCTGAACTGCAACCAAACAAACTTTGTGGTACAGTCTCCCCAGCCTCCCAGTAATACCTATTTCATTGAGACCATCTGCTTAGCTGCAACACCTTTAGTTTCTCATTTTGAAGAAATGCAGGTTTCTGTATCAAATTTTTATTTCTTGGTTATTGGATTAAAAAAAAATAATGCTGAAAATGTTTTGATGAAAAAAGATGTGGAATGGATTCTAAAATTGAAATCTCTGGTTCCATTATGTCTGAATGAGGGTGTTAATTTACACTACTTAATATAAAAAAATATTATAGAATAATTATAATGTAATATCATAACTACCTAAGTAATTGTGCTGATAGATTGCATCAGATGTCCTTATGACTGATTTCAGCACATATTATTGCGTCTGCCTTGGCAGACTTTCACCCAAGTACTAACCAAGACTAATCCTTTTTTGTTTCCCAGACCAGATGGGATTTGGTGCCTGTAGGGTATTAAGAGAAGACAGGTCTTTATAGGGACCATAAAAGTCACCTAATCTCCATTTATCAGTAAGGAGCCACTTGGATCAACAGTGTTTTCTGTTCTCCCATTGATCTGGAAGCAGCTGACAGATGGACCCCTTCCCCTCATGCAAATGATCTCAGTGCAAGGAAGAATTTCAACAGGGCTCTAGCTTCTGCCTGTTGCAGTAGAGATCACTCATGGGGTGGCTGGGTGGGAACAGATCAGACAGTTGCTTTGTGAATGGCAGGAGAATGGGCCACCATTGACTGCTGCAACTGCTTCCCAGTAAGTGGGAAGTGAAGAGACTGCAGAATGCTGGAACTATCGTATTTATGGAAATATAAATTTCCAACAAGATTCTGCCCACCAATTTCAGGCTCCTTACATAACAAATGGCTTGATCATAATGAAAAACATAGACAGGAAAAAAAGTCTTTCCTCCAGAGTTGCCTGGTTCTCTCAACCGAATGAACTAGTATATGTATTAATTTCTTCCCCCTGGTGTCATCACTCTTCAGTCTCTTATATTGACACAAATACTTTTGTATTATTAATGAAGTGACTAATGCAAACACACACACACACATACAGAGAATAACCCTACATTTGCTATGAATATTCATAAAAAGAAAGAACTTTTCTACAGTCATGTGTGCAGCCTTTCTGTTTGCCTACCTGATTGTTTTGGAAGCGTCAACTCTAAGTAATGTACACAAAGAAGTCACAAAAACACTGTTAGCATAATAAGAAGTGTAGCATAGCAGATAAGAGTGAGAGGTAGATGTTTTCAATAAAAATCTTAGCTTCCAAATGAATTCAAGCAAGCCACCATTTTTGGGTATCTCCTCCCCAGACCACATCTCCAACACCAGAAACCTAATAACTTTATAAGATCTATTTTATGAGTTTGTTCCATTGATTATCAAGACAGATAATACAGATGAAGTGCTGAGAAGTCTTCCTCAATCTGGTTTCCTTTGGATATTTTGGAATTCAGCTTACATGATCCCTCACCATTAATGAATCTGGCTGGAATCCTGCCAGGGAATTTGAACTAGAGTATACCCAATTACCCATTCAATGAACTGGTGACTGGTAAGTCACCATATAGCTAAATCCTATTGATTCAATGGGTCTACTTTAGGTAGGACTAGCAACAGAATTTAGGCCAATGGCAGTTTCACAGATATAAGACTCCTGGCCAGAGGATTCTGGGAGCTGTCTTAATGTTTCCAAACTGGAAATCAGATACTTAGATCTCACAGGTTAGAAAAAAGACAGAAGAAATAAATAAATGTGTCTGAGAGCAAATTAACTCTGAATTCTCATTAGAAGTGAGGTCCAAAACACACTGCAGAAATAACCCAGTTTGAGACAGCTTTAACTGACCTGGCTCAGTGCTAGGGAATTCTGGAAATGGTAGTTTTGTGAGACATTTAACCTTTTCTGTCAGAGAGCTCTAGTGCCACAATAAACTACATTTCCCAGGATTCCCTAGCACTGAGCCAGATCAGTTAAAGGAGTCTCAAAATGGATTATTTCTGCAGTGTGTTTTGGACCTGAGCCAGTCACACTTAGGACATATTATGAGATGAGAGGATGCATTAGAAAGAACAATAAGGCTTAGTAGAGGGTGGTAGGAAAACAGGAAGACTGCATTGGTGGTGGATTGGCAAAATCTGAACAGGGATATAAAGAGGTCTTAGCATTTTCTCATTCAGAAGGCCGCCATAAGTCAAAACTGGCTTGATAACAATTAACAACAAAGGCTGAAAGTACCTTGGTATCCCATGTACAACAATTATTTGCACTGACAGCTTATGCAATAACTGCTCTCATTTATGATTTGCTTTGAGTGGTTTAGAATAGTAGTCTGACATCTGGCCACAAATTATCATCAAAATTATCATGTTGATCTCTTTCAGCCAATCAAAATGAATAGTCTAGCTGAAATTTTCAAATAGTTTACCAAATCATGATAACTGACTGATGGTGAACAGAACAATTGTTTATTTGTGTGCTGAGTTTTCGTGACCTAGAGCAGTTGGAATATTTATAAAAAATGTATTATATTTCAGTACTTGACCCAAAAGCTTGGAAGGGCTAATTTCAGTCTAAAAAATCCAGGATCTTTTCAGGAAACCACAGTGGGACATTAAAAATAGGACCTTCAATTGTTTTTGTTATTTTTACTTTATTTCAGTGTGTGGCTACAAAAACCTGGCTAAGTATCTTCCATGTTAAAACAAACTGATCTCACCACTTGAACTATAAAATCCCCTAAAAATTACCCAAGTCAGTTTTACTTATCTGTAAGTCTCCTAGCCAATCAAGGCTCCAGAAATACTTGAAGTTGAACCTTAATATTATTTCTCAGGCAACAGTATCTTTCCACATTATTTGACGCTTATAACCGTGTTTATAAAATGTTCCAAGAAATATTGTATTTTTCAATATCTAAAGATGAAGCTGCCAATTCATCTTAAACATATTTCCACGATTAGCAGCCTCCCGTATTGTGGCTAATTATTATTATTTAGTGTTAGCTGTTTGTGTTTTATTTAGCTGTGGGGTCATGCAACATCTACGGTACTTATTGATTTCCCTCAAAAGACTATAATATTGTGGGCTGTTCCTTTGCACTGGAACACAAAATTGCAGCAAACTGATTGTGTTCAGGTGATGCTGTTTGGGTTTAACTGCTGTTTAAACAACTCATTGCACTCAGCAGTGATTCAGGGATCATGGAGGAATGGGACCTACTAAGTACTGTAAAGCAAGGGATAACAATACTGAAACAGTTGCTCCCCAGCCTAGAGAGTTTTATTGTAAGGGAAATAGACTTCCAGTCTTTTTGCTGTTTAAAGAATATAGTTGATGAGCTACACTGGGAACCCATTTGCTTCCAGCTAATTTAAAGCTCTTGGTTCTCACCTTTAAAGTCCTGTAAGGACTGGAGCTGTGTCAGGTTATAAAAGCAAGTGCAAAAATATGAGTTTTGATGACACAATCCATGTAGGACATCATCATAAAATGGAAAAAAAAATCATTTACAGAGTACAACCCTAACCCTGGGTACAATACTAGGTGGAAAGTTTGAAAGTTGTAAAGTAATGCCAGAGACACCAAATAGCAGTTTGAACATTCCCTGCAAAGTGGGACTATAAGCAACAATTCCTCCACCTGGTCTACATGGAACTCTCAAACCAATTGCCCAAATTGATCAAACTAAGGGGCTGAACAGACCTGCAGCCTCCTCTTTCTTCACTGGATCAGGGCTGTGGCAACTACACGCCACAGCCCTGATCTGGCCTTTCTGCAATGCTTTTTGTCACTCCTTTGGCGTTGCGTCATCTGGATGCAGCACCAAAGAAACACCCTGATGTTGCTCGCCATGTAGTGGGGTGCTCATTGTATGGTGGGATGGAGTCGGGAGGGGCATCTTGTGGACACCACGCTGCCACTCTATCTTGATGTGGGTCTGTACATCCTCTCTAATGGAGCTCCTAAATAAGTGTTCTTATGCTGCATTGATAAGTCCTGCCAGAATCTATGGCCCGATCTAGACCACCCAAAAGGGGCGGTCTCCATCCGCCTCCAGAAGCAGCGGGATGGAGCCAAAGCTTCCACACCGGCAGCCTCCGCGGCCCCATCTCAACACTTCAGGAGGCCATGGGGAAGCAGCAAACTGCCGCTTCCCCACAGCCTCCAAGCGGGGTTCAGCAGGTGCCCGCTGCACCCCACTTACGGAGGCGGGGCTGAAGGGAGGAAGGGGCCGCCACCGCGGCCCCTTTCTCCCTGGGTCTTTGCCGTGGCTGTGTAAAAGCCGCAGCAAAGACCCGCCCACCAAAAGGAGCTCCGTTTGGAGCTCCTTTTTTGCGCCATGGAAAGGGTATGATTTGCGCCCTCCCACGGCACATAAGCATTATCATGTGCACAGCGCATCTAAAAGCTGTGCACATGATGACGCTACAAAAACGCATCCATATGGACGCTGCCATTTTAAAATGGCGGTGTCCATACGCTTTAGGCCTAGGGAGGGTGTAAAAGCTATGCCCTCCCTAACCCTAAAGGCAGCTTTTTTAGCCCTAGATGCACCTCTTTTGGCGCGTCTAGATTGGCCCTATATAACCATTTTGTAGTGGATTTTATCCAGACCCTCTCCCCAAACCCAACTTTCTGTTAAGCAGATGCTAGGATTGATGAAGATCTATTCACCTGTTGATCATGGAGAGGTATCTTGATGTTCACAGCCTGCCCTGTGAGTGATCATCATCATGGCATTCAGAAAAAGGACCTCTATTGCAAATCACCATTGGGTCAGAGATCTCTCATGCAAAGGGATGGTAACATGAGGCATCTCCTTCTTGACTGACAGAGAAAGAGACCTCAATTGATCCCAGTGGCCACTGCCCAGTAGGTGGGATTTGGGGGACTTTCACAGTGCCTACATAGCCTTTACACCAAGGGCTATGTAGGGCTTGTGAATTTGTAGCAATTACAAATGTGTTACATAACAACAACAATAAAGTTTTATTTATAACCCGCTCCTCTGTATCCAATCGGAGCGGGTTACATCAATTAAAAAATACAAGATAAAATATACATGACCCATACCCAACCACCCACCCCTTAAAATTGAATTAAACTAACATCAATTAAAACGACATAATAAAAATTACAATTTAAAACAGCAACCCATTGCACAGATATCAGGGTCAAAATGTTTGGGTTAAGCTCTCCCATTAATACTTTAACAAAGCCGGGAGGTTAAGGACTTTCTGGGAAGGCCTGCCGGAAGAGATGTGTCTTCAAGGCTTTTTTAAAGCAATCAGAAGATGTAATAAGACGCATCTCGTCCGGCAGGTCATTCCATAACTGTGTGATGTGTGGCCAAGGAGACCAGGTGTGGGTGGAGTAATAAAATGCACACATGTCAAAAAGAATGAAAGGGCAAAGCAAAGATTTGTTCAAATCCTTCAAAGCCTGATTCTTTTTGGTGCTTCTTTGAGGAGAAGCACCAAAGAGCTTCCCCTCATGGCATTTCATTTCACTGCCGTCATTTTCCCACCCAGGCAGTCAAAAAACTCAGAAGCAGCACTGTGGCAGAGAGAGCAGAGGGGATCTGTGCCTCTTTTCAATGGTCCCAGGATGGACTAAGCTCTCACCTTTCACCACTCTACTCAGAGTAGGGGATAGTTCCTTAATAGTTAAAGATTAGTACTTACATTGACCCATGGATAAGTCAACCCAGGTTTTTGTGGTCAATTTTTTAACTAACATTTCTAGATTTATGCAGGAGTATATGCAGTAATTTCCCAATCTTTATTAAAGTTTTCAGTTTAGGTGGATCCTGTGCTCCTTTTTGGGAAATGAAACTCTAGGTTGCTTATATATGTGTCATTCCATACTCCCTCCCATGTCATTTTAGAAACAACCCTTAAATATTGGCCTTTGTGAGAGATCATTATTCTAGGAACTCCAAAGCAAAGGTGGCTATAAAATGTATAATAGTACTGCTCCGACTGATCCCATCGATACATGGCAGTTTTCCATTATAAACCCCCTCTGTTCTGAAGTTTATATCCTGGCCATAAAAGTTTCCCCTGAGCTAAAAGTTGGCATAAAAGATCTTATCCCTGAAGTGAATCATTTTAGAAAACTAGATAACAGCTTGCAGTACATTTATGGGGTCTTTTTTCATCCCAAGAGACCAGACTTCTCCCCAAGCAATATACCGGGATTACATTATCCACAATTGAAAGGCAGCATCTGTTTAATACCCATGCTAACCAGTAGGTCAGAAGATCTTGTTATGTTTGGAAGAAGCAAAACTCAAGCCTGCAAAAATGTGTTCTATAAAAATGAACCACAGTTTGACCAGGGTGGTTCAGTAAGGTTGCTGATAAGTCTTTTTACTGTTGCTTAGCTCTGTGTGATTCAGAAACAAATGGTAAGAATCACAACCCCCCAAAATATCAGAGCTGTGCCTACATTTTCACAGGGAACTTTCCTGATGAAATTTAGTGCTCTTGAGGGGTGGGTGTAGAAAAAAAAAGAGCTACAAATGGCTGTGGAACATAATTTATGATGTTTATATTTGTTCTTATATTTTCATCTATGTCTTACCAATAAAAATATATTTTTGGTCAAACCACAAAACAACTTTGATAGTTCATTAATCTTCCCATCTCTTGAGATTCTTAAGTACCATAACGTGATGGGCTTGATGAGATCATTGTATTAGGATCCAGGCCCAGTAGGATACTTGGTATGATTGGAAAAACTGTAGTCATAGACTTTTTCACATGCTAAAAACTGGAAGGGTAAACTAACTTCAATCCAGGGTCAATCGTTATTGATGTTATTTTGCAGGAGAATATCACATGATGATGAACCCAATGCAAAGGCTATCTGCACGCAATAACATGTCATTCCAGAAGTAGGCAAATTTGAAGAAACATCAAATTTATAAGACCTGTCACACTCCAAATTTACAGCCAATCCATAATAGCCCAGTATGACATGCATGTCTAGATCACCATAAGATTTCTGTCGCTAGAAGCACACTACAACTCCCAAGATCCTTTGTTCTGATTCTCCCTCCTCTGATCCCTGGCTGCTTCCCCTGTTTTGGAGCAAAGACCAAAGTGGGGGGGGGGGGGGAGTGAAGGCAAATAATAATAATAATAATAATAATAATAATATTTATTTCTATTCCGCCCCTCTGAACAAGCAATCGGGGCGGAGTACAGCAGAGGTTAAAACAATATCAAGTTAAAATACCCCTTCCTTACCCTTACCACCCTCCCTTAAAAAAGAATTAAATCACAATGGAGTTAAAAAACATAATAAATTAAAACAGCAATACACAATAGTAGGGAGTGGACCCAGCTTAGGTTGTATGGAGAAAAATGCAGGAAAAGATTTAAAAAGCCCTTAAAACCTAGGTATGGAGCTGGGGATATTCACATTCTCTGGAAAGGCTTGCCGGAAGAGATGCGTCTTTAGGGCTCTTTTAAAGCCTTCTAAAGATGTAATGAGACGCATCTCGTCCGGCAGGTCATTCCACAACTTGGGGGCGACAGCCGAAAAAGCCCTCTGGGAGGTCTGTACCAGCTTGGTCTTCATGGGTTGAAGCAGGTTCCTCCCAGAGGACCGGAGTGTGCGGGGGGGTTCATATGGGAGGAGGCGGTCCCTTAGATAAGATGGGCCCAAGCCATGACGGGCTTTAAAGGTTAAAACCAACACCTTGTACTGTGCCCGGAAACTGATCGGCAGCCAGTGGAGGGCTTTTAGCACAGGAGTGATATGCTCTCTCCTGGATGTTCCAGCCAGAAGCCTGGCTGCCATATTTTGGACCATTTGTAGTTTCCGGGTTAGGCACAAGGGTAGCCCCATGTAGAGTGCATTGCAGTAGTCCAAACGTGAGGTTACCAGCGCGTGTATCACAGTTTCCAGATCCCTCCTCTCCAGGAAAGGGCGCAGCTGGCGTATCAGCCGAAGCTGGTAACAAGCGCTCCTGACCGTCGCATTCACCTGACTTGTCATGTGAAGCGACGGATCAAGGAGTACCCCCAGACTGCGAACAGAGTCCTTCGAGGAGAGTGTGACTCCATTGAGGACTGGAAGTTGTATTCCCAAACCTGGTTTCGGGCCTGTGACTGTGAGCACCTCCGTTTTGTCTGGATTAAGCTTCAATCGGTTTTTCCTCATCCAATCCATTACCGCCTCAAGGCAGTCATTGAGAGGGGAGACGCCATCTGAGGTCTGAGCAGACGATCTGGTCACAGAGAAATAGATCTGAGTGTCATCAGCGTACTGATGACACTGAGCTCCGTGCCTCCGAATGATCTCACCCAACGGCTTCATATAAATATTGAATAACATCGGGGACAGAATAGCGCCCTGTGGAACTCCACAGCTAAGCTCGATTTTAGAAGAGCAGCTGTCCCCGAGTCTCACCCTTTGAGATCTGCCGGAGAGGAAGGAACGGAACCACCTCTGAAGGAATCTTGCCCTCTGAAGGCACACAGGAACAACACACAAGCTTCATTTAAGATCTGCCAGGAAATGGTTGAAACAGACTACAGTTCTCAAGATCCTTCACTGCAATTTTCCCTCCTGTGATTTTCCTTCCTATTCCCTAGGAGAAAAGGCTCTTTTTGGAGAAAAAAAACTCTTTTGGGAAGACTTACAGAAACCTGAGCATGTCTCCAACCCCCCCCCCCCTCAATTCTGGCCACCTCTAACTTTGGGGGAGGGTTATCCTTGGGACTAGTACTTCAAAATCTTCCAGGCATGATCCTGTTCTCCCTGTGCAGGCGCAATCACATTAATTCACAATAGAAAGCCGATCGGAGGAATTCATTCGTATTGGCACTACTTTCTCCTTTGGATGGATGCTATTTTGTCTTTGTGTGATGAGGTGGCAAGTAATTGCGTGCATTTCCAAATTGGCCCCATTTTCTTTTCTTTTGGGATGGAGAGACATTCCTCCTGTGTGAAAAAATCCATAGTGTATTTAGTTACACTTAAAAATGTTAGTTATGACTAACAGAACTGCTGTTGATTTTAAAAGTCTACTCTAGGTATGACTATATTGGAACACAATCTACTGTATGAGAATAATAAACTAAAATGGTGTAGGTATCGTTGCTTTGGGAGTGGCATTGCCTCTGGGTCATCAACCACCTGCTCAGTCTACATCCCATTAAATGGAAATGTAACCCATCATTTTGTACATCTACCCCTTCAGCATGTGTAAACCTACAGCACTATATAAATAAAGGTTAATAATAATAATAATAATAATAATAATAATAATAGGAACTGTGAGAGATAGTACTGGATCTCTTTACTAGAATAAATCAGACTGGCAAGGCAGAACCTGAAAAACAACTAGTCCCATGCCCAATCCTATTGACATAGGGTTTAAACAAACAAACTAACAGCTTCATTTATATATTGCTTCATACCTCCCAAGCAGTGTCTAAGTAGTTTACAACTGTAAGCTACTTGCCCCAACAATCTGGGTACTCATTTTAGTGACCTCGGAAGGATGCAAGCCTGAGTCGAGCTTGAGCCCTTTTGCTGGTCTTGAACTCGCAACCTTATGGTTTTGAGCGAGTGGCTGCAGTACAGGCATTTAACCACTGTGTCACCAGGGCCCAATCTAGACACGCCTAAAGAGGCGCAATCAGGGATAGATGGGCTGCGTTTAGGGTTAGGGAGGGCGCAGCATCCACACTCTCTCTAACCCTAAAGTGTATGGATGCTGCCATTTTCAAATGGAGGTGTCCATATGGATGCGCCATGATGGCATCATGATACATGCATCATTTAGAAACGCTGCACGTGTCATTACGCCATTGCGCCGCAGGAGGGTGCCAAGCGTGCCCTTTCTGCAGTACAAAAAGGAGCTCCAAAACGGAGCTCTTTTTTTGCAGCAGGTCTTTGGTGCGGCCTTTAAACAGCTGTGGCAAAGACCAGGGGAGAATGGGGCCGCAGCAGCAGCCCCTTTCTCCCCTCAGCCCCGCCGAGGGAAGCGGGGTGCAGCGGGCTCCCAGGGCGCCTGCTGCACCCTGCTTTGAGGCCGCAGGGAAGCAGCAGTTTTCTCCTTCCCGCAGCCTCCAGAAGCGGAGGCTGCCAGTGCAGCAGCTTTGGCCCCATCTTGCCGCTTCCTGGGCAGTCTGGAAAGCCCCCGGGGCTCCTAGCCTAGAAGACACAAGGGAAGAGGAAATGGTTGTGGAAAGAGACCACAGTAACAAAGAAACAAAAAGTCTGCAAATATGCAAATGAGCAGTTAGTATAGCTATATAAAGGTTGCTAACTCAAATGCAGCAAGAGGTTTCAAGAATTCCTGTGTGGTTTTGGACGGCAGTTAAAAAGAGCCTCATTCTCAGTCACAACAGGCTGAACTGATCTGTGCTGCTTTTTATCAAATGAAAATTGTCCAAGCAGGATTGCCAGGTGAAATAAGGTGAACACCTGCTGAAATTCTTTCTTCTACACAACCATTAAAGAGTCAGGCACTCTCTCCTTTATTTTACCTGGCAATCCTATGACTGAGTCAAAACAGGAGCCATTCCAGGTGGTAGGCAACTGAATCCTTTGTACTTGTTTAGTAGGGAACAAATCCTGACCACCACCCAGGACTGAGGCACACGATGTGGTTAACGTGCCTACCTTGAGGCAGAATAGAAAAAGATACACTATGGGGGCCCCATTCTAGTTTACATAGCCTTAAGCATTTTCCCCTACCCCAACCAGACCTTTAATTGGAAGAAAGAGCTCATTGGGAGGTTCTTTGATAGTTCTCCCACTGTTGTAAACTTCTTTCCTCCCTTGTCAAAATCTGCATGATGCTATGTAACATAAAATGACCAAATTTGCTCCAATGAACAAATCAATGGCAAGGATCCTGAAGTGATGGTATACATATACAGTATATGATCTTGTTCATAAGAGGCAATAGGCTTAAAACCAATGTAACACTTGTGAAATAAAAATCCCCACAGCTGCAGTTATGCTGAATTGCATCTTTATTCAAGTGTTGGTGAAAAGCAATTGTGTAAGTGAATGTGCAAGATATTGTGCAACCTCTTGGGCAGGTACTTTAACAGTAACACTATTATTCCATCCTTCCACTAGTTCTAAAATTGTGCAACCATTTGTTTTTGTACTAGTGTACTCAAACATTAGTGCATGGTCATGAAACCCTGCAAATATTGTGGCATTTGCTCACAAATGTAAAATATAGATAAAGATCCGAGGAAATAACTACCTAGCATGCCAAATATTACATCAGACCTAGGCAGGTTTACCAAATTTTATTGTGTTTAGATGAATGAGACTGGATTGCAATAATGTCTGTGGAGCCAGATGGATCAGCAAACTCAGTTCTGCTTGCTTGATTTTAGGAAGCAATGCTAATACATAACAAGTCTGCATGCAGAGGACTTGTGTATGTTTTCACATATGTGCATGAGGAAGGAAGACAGAGAGACAAATGTGATGTAAAATGGTAATGCGTGATTTAACTTTTTTTACATTTCTCTGTCAGAGGGAGATGTATAGATTAAACTATCAGTTTTCAAACTTTTTGGTTATTAGTAAGAATTCCAGGCTTGCCTCCTAGGAATCTGAGTGTTCAGCAGTTTTCTTTTGTACGCTTTAAGAAAAAAAAGTAAGTTTCAGAGATAAAATGGTTCCTTAGAGGTACTATTTTAAATAGAAGTGAATGTTATGTGCCCTTCATCAGATAGAACTCCTGAGTTATTCTGAGGGAAGTAAAAAAGAAAATGACATTTCTCTAGAGAGGTCTTGTATGATTTCACATTAATGTGAAAATTTGGAGGTTCTTCTCCAAATCTTCAGATGACAGGGAAATCAAGGGATTTTCAATATCATGGAATAACACTAAGAAGCATTTTGCATATTCCTGAGTTTAAGGCTAACATCTTTCTATGTCTGATGTTTTGGTTTTGTTCTGAAACTGTGTTAATAGTGCAATGGTGGCTACTTTTCTTTCCTAGCATGGAAAAAGTCTGTACATAACTTAAATGTTTGATTCTGTTCTAGAAGTTTGAATAGTTGCTTCCAATAACCTCACTATCCACTTTGTGTTTCTGGGCTTCTGTGGGAGCACCGTGGTCTCTATAGCCATAGACATGCAAACTGAGATCCCAGATCAGCTACTTAGGCTGCATCTGCGCTGCAGAAATAATGCAGTTTGGCACTGCTTTAACTGCTATGGCTTAATGCTAATGAGTAGTGGGATTTGTAGTTTGTTGTGGCACCAAAGCTCTCTGACAGAGAAGGCTAAATATCTCACAAAATTACAAATTCCAGGATTCCATAACATTAAGGCCTTGGCAACTGAAGTTGTGTCAAACTGAATTATTCCTGCATGTGGATGCAGCCTAAGGGGCACTACAGATCACCCCAAAGGAGCATCTCTGCACTGCCCCTTTCAGCACTGGATCAGGGCTGTGGCAACTGCACACTGTGACTCTGATCCAGCACTTTGCCAAAGCTAAAAAACCCTGGCAAACTGCCACTCCTTTTAGTGCAGGAAAAAAGGGGCCCTTGCCACGGTGGTGGCAGCTTTTGATGCTACCTTGATTCAGTGTATCTAAATGCTGTACCAACAAAGTGCCGTGATGTCCCCGCCATGTGGTTGGGTGCGTGGCATGATGGTGTGTGCGGCGTTGGGGTGTGCGGCATGCAGATGCCACACTCCCACTCTGCCCTGAGGCCAGTGTTAAATTCTGGTCTGTTTAGCTCCACAGTTAACTAAACTAGGTAGTGTCTTCTGGTTGAAAGCCCTCCCCCCCCCATTCCTATCTTAATGGCCACTAGCAGCTGCAAGTGACAGAGGTTTGTTCTCCTGTCAATCAGGGCACAGCAGACTGATGTTTCCATTCCTCTCCCACTAGTGATCTCTGATGTGACAGCCAGAAGTAGGATTCCTCGGCACACCAGAGACACATGGTGGGAGGAAGATGGAAACATCCATCTACTGTATCAATAGGACAGCAGACCTCCATTGTTTGCAGTGACTGGTTGCCATTCGAGTAGGATTAGATGGCAATATTGCCATGTTTTTGATAGTCTTTCAGCCTTACGAGGTGCTGCTCGAGAAAACAAAATGGAAGTGGAGTTGGAGATTATCAACTTTCTCTATGTCATACCGCACAATGCCATAATATTTCAGTTTGGTTGTAAAAGACAGTTGTAAAGGTGTGTCTTTTGTTGAACAGATTTTTCCAGCTAGAAAAAGAAATACTTGCTTTGACAACTGTATCCCATGGGAAGGGAATTGAAGGACAATGACCTCATGTAAAAGCTGCTGATCTCCAGCTCTGCTTTGTTTTCTCATGAGATAAGGCAGTTTCTCTATATCTATCAGTTAGGGATCTGTAACTCTAGGTAACTACAATACTGAATTCCAGCAGCAGTCATTTTCCAGTTTTGGGAGCTTGCCAAGGACTACAGGTATTTGGGAATTTAATCCAGCTCATTTGTGATAAGAATGTACCCAAAGATATTAAAAAGTTCTATTTGGGATGAGGATATTAAAATTTAGATGTGAGACTGAAATGGACATGCTTCATCTATATAGGTCCAGGACTTTGAGTGCTTAAGTATTAAAAATCTATCTTTAGATTTTGGTGTGTTAAATCATGTTAAGGCTGAATTAGGATTGCCACCCCACCCCCAAGATAAATGGCAGATATGGCCAAAACACACTGCAGAAATAATCTGGTTTGAGACTAATTTAACTGCCCTGGCTTAATGCTAGGGAATTCTGGGAACTGTATTTTTGTGACACATATAGCCTTCTCTGCCTGAGAGCTCTAGTGCCACAACCAACTATAATTCATAGGATTCCATAGCACTGAACCATAGCAGTTAAATCAGTCTCAAACGGGATTGTTTCTGCAGTGTGTTTTGGACCACAGTCCTCTGCACCCTGGGAATATCTGCTTTGTATTCGATTAATGCAAATGGGTGAGGATTTTGCTTCAGTTCAGGTTTGAAGAATTTATGGACATTTGCAAGTTTCTTCATATATGAAATGGAAAGAACTTGAAGTTTAAAAATCTGATACTGCAAGAAAGTAATCTGAGTGTATTTCCTATCCTGACCATATCATAAAGCTACTTGCCCGAGGAGCCTTTGAAATAATCATTTCAGTTGATGAGGAGAGTTTTGCCATTTTTTTGGCTTTATCAATCATGTGGCCATGTTAGCCTATTGCAGCAAAAAAGAAGCAACAATAATAACAAACAAACAAACAACAAACAACAGCAAAAACCAACAAAACAAAAAACAATCCAAACCCCCAAACAAGAAGTAACAGCCATGTGGCACTATAAAGACCAACTAGTTCATTTGGCATCTATGGGCAGGAGTCTATGAAAGCTTTTTTGCCAAATAAATCTTGATAGTCTCTTTAAGGAGAAGGAGCCAGTGTGGCATAGTGGTTTGAGCATTGGACTATGACCAGGGTTCAAAGCCCTGTTCAGCCATGGAAACCCACTGGGTGGCCTTTGGCAAGTCGTGCATTCTCAGCCTCAAAAAACCTTACGATACCGTGCCTTATGGTCATCATAGGTCAGAAATGACTCAAAGGCCCATCAACTGCAGCAAGAGCAGCAGTAGCAATAACAATTATTATATTGGACTGTTTAGCATATAATAGTTGGCAGTAATTTTATTTATCTTGAGATAAGCAGAACTTTCAAAAAAGTTACTTTTTGGATTACAACTGCCAGAACTATCCCCCATCCCACCCCCAGTCAGCAATAGCTATGATGGTTGGGGCATCTTGGCAATTGTAGCTCAACGAAGATAACTTTTTCAACCTATGGATAATTCATTACTTCCCAAATGTTCAGCTCTAGCCACTCATTCTACCCATCCACCAGGCCTGTTGCATTTTCTTTTTCATATTATGGAACTTTATTTCAAGCAATTGAATTTTCTCCCACATATGTGTTTTCAAAAATAAGCTGTTTGTGTCTGTCCTGTCCTGTTCTGGGTATCGTATTTTCAACCTAGCTGCAGTTCTTCATCTGATAGTGAACATTTTTGATCCACATTTTGCTCTGAAAATTGTTTTTTAACAGAAGCACCTATACTTGGATACACACACTTGAGGGCTGAGATCTAATGTGTCCAATAAATGGGGAAATCCATGGTAGAAGGATGTCAGAGATGGACACAGAACACCTTTCCCTTAATGGCACTGGTGTCATTCTGCAGGTGAAAAGACAGCTATTTATTAAAGCATTTGGGGTCTAATGAGTTTCATGAAAATCTGGACAAGTGCATGATTTTAAATTTTCTTAAATTGTGACTCTAAACTGCCTTCAGACTGTCTTGTTTTAACTTTAAAATGGTTGCATATACTTTTTATCTAGAGGTCCAAGTAGACCACAAGTTGAACATGAGTCAACAGTGCAATGCAGCAGCTAAAAAGGCCAATGCAATTTTAGGCTGCATCAATAGAAGTATAGTGTCTAGAGCAAGGAGAGTAATAGTGCCACTCTATTCTGCTTTGGTCAGGCCCTACCTGGAATACTGTGTCCATTTCTGGGCACCACAATTCAAAAAAGATGTGGAGAAACTGGAGCGTGTCCAAAGGAGAGCGACTAAGATGGTGAAGGGTCTGGAAACCTTGCCCTATGAGGAACACCTTAGGGAACTGGGGATGTTTAGCCTTGAGAAGATAAGGTTAAGAGGTGATATGATAGCCATGTTTAAACATTTGAAGGGATGTCATATTGAGAAGGGAGCAAGCTTGTTTTCTGCTGCTGCAGAGACTAGAATGCGGAACAATGGATGCAAACTGCAGGAAAAGAGATTCCACCTCAACATTAGGAGGAACTTCCTGATAGTAAGGGCTGTTGGACAGTGGAACACACTCCCTCGGAGTGTGGTGGAGTCTCCTTCCTTAGGGGTCTTTAAGCAGAGGCTGGATGGCCATTTGTCAGGGATGCTTTGATTTGGAGTTCCTGCATGGCAGGGGGTTGGACTGGATGGCCCTTGTGGTCTCTTCCAACTCTACAATTCTATGATTCTATGATTCTGTTTAAACTATTTTTAATGCTTTAGCTTGGTTAAATTGCTTTCACTGTAGCATATATCCATAGATCTTTAAACAGGAGTGCCTGTTATCAGCTTCGGCTGATACGCCAGCTGCGCCCTTTCCTGGAGATGAGGGATTTGGAAACTGTGGTACACGCTTTGGTCACCTCACGATTAGACTACTGCAACGCGCTCTACATGGGGCTGCCCGTGTACCTAACCCGGAAACTTCAATTGGTCCAAAACATGGCAGCCAGATTAGTTACTGGGACATCTAGGAGAGAACATATAACTCCAGTGCTTAAATCTCTCCACTGGCTGCCAATTAGTTTCCGGGCACAGTACAAGGTGCTGGTTTTAACCTTTAAAGCCCTACATGGCTTGGGCCCATCTTATCTCAGGGACCGCCTCTCCCCGTACGATCCTCCCCGCACACTTCGATCCTCTGGGAGGAACTTACTACAGCCTATCAAGACCAGGCTGGCACAGACCTCCCAGAGGACCTTTTCTGCGACCGCTCCCAAGCTCTGGAATGGTCTGCCGGATGAGATGCGTCTCATGACATCTCTAGATTGCTTCAAAAAAGCCCTAAAGACGCATCTCTTCCGGCAGGCCTTCCCCTGAAATTCCTTATCCCCGGCTTCGGTTCCAGACTTTGATTCCTGCCTACTCCCATGTTCTGATCCCCACTTATGACGTGGCCACATAAGGAAGGGTTAGGATGTAGCTATATGTTTTTAAATAACTGTTTTAATCATTGCTGTTTAATCTATTTTTAAGGGGTGGGAGGTTTGGAAACGGGTCATGGGATTGTTTTAATCTATGTTTTTTTTACTTGTACCCCGCTCCGAGTGTATATACAGAGGAGCGGGCTATAAATAAACTATTATTATTATTATTATTATTATTATTAAATATAAAAACATTTAAATTAATAAAAAAACAAAGAGGAACTAATTTTTCTGTAGAACCACTTTTTATTTAAAAAAAAAATAATTTTAAAAAAAGAACCACTTTGAGAAGGTATTAGATGGAGGGCCAAGACTACAGCGTATCTAATCTTATCTGCCAGTAAATCTAGTCTCTTTAGCGAATGCCCTTTAATTGCCTCTGGAGTGATCAGATGATATTGTTCATGAGCCAAATCTAGCTCAAGACCTTCAGTTACTGATCCTTATTCTATAGTGGCAGATTTTTACAATCTACATCTCTTCCAACTATAGTCTGAGCATTCCTAATAAAATAAGAGGAGAAATCGCAAGCTGTGGTATTATATCTTGTTTTCTGTGGTGCTTTTTGTTTAAAGAGAGGAACTCATGAATATCTAATGGAGCAAATTAATCAAAATAGAACTGTATAAATAGTTTTGTCCATGCCTGCTTTGTTTTTTCATCCTTTCCCCCCACAAAAAAAGTTTTTGTCAGGTTGCAATGAGGGAAAAGATCCTGTAGGGGATGCTCCAGAATGAGAATTTGCTGCATGTAGCTGCAGCCCACCCCTTCCTCATTCCCATCAAATTAAAATGAAATTAAAACAAATTAACATGCATTCATGAGGTGCCCGCTTACATCTCAAATATTTATTTATGGCATGGAATATCTAACTAGGGAAAGAGAGAGAGAGAGAGAGAGAGAGAGAGAGAGAAATATGAGGGTAAAACTGTAATAGTTTAACACTTGTTCAGATTTTGTTTCCTCTTCAGATTAATTTAGTGGCACTTGCATTCTAATAACAATTATTCACCAGAGCTGGGTGGCTTGTAGATACTGTTTTGCCTTGCACATTTTTTTCATCCTTCTCTTTGGAAGGTGTCTGGCAGATTTAGGTCAGCCATTTTTCTCCAGTCACCCTGCAAGGAGAATCGGGAGAAAGTGACAAATTCCCAGCTCCAATCTCTTCTAATATTTCTACATTACTTCAAACCAGTAGAGGTTTATGCTGCCTGAAGCTAAAGAAAATCTATTAAGCTTTTTGAGGGGGAAAGTCAAAAGGGAGGGCAGAGAGGAATCATCTGGGATAAGGTCAGGGAAAGACTGGCACAGCAGAGAACCCCGATTTCTTTTGGCTGTCAAGGATGACAAGTTGAGTTGTGCTCCTATCTTTGGGATGTGGTTGAGTTGTGTTTCTATCTTTTGACCCCTGCCTGCTTCTTTTTCCTGAAGTTTTTTTTTCTGGCTAGGAATCCCACATTGAAAACAAACCTCTGCCTTGCCTTCTCAGCCAGGCTGAGCTAAATCTTCAGTCAGGAAAAAGTTAGTGGTGATGGTGGTTGACCTACCTTATGGTACACGAAGGCAAAGGGATACCTCAGGAGGTAGATTGTAGGTGTCACTTATAGATAGCAAAGCAGGAAGCAGAAGAAATCTGTCTGAAGCACTGGGAAATTCTCCTGCACAGGATTTAGTGAGAGAAAAGGTCACAGCACAAAGACTAGTGCCAGGGGCTAGAACATTGAGAAAGCTGGCAGGGTGCATACTCTCCAACATTTCACAGATGAAAATCAGGACAGATGTGGCTAAGCAACATCAAGAGGGCAAAAAGTATTAATGAGGAAGAACAGACGATCTCAGAGAAGCTGCAGCAGTTTGCTTTTGCTTGAGCCACTGCAAAAGGGAGAGCCAGCATGGTGTAGTGCACTGTGTGTTGGATTATGACTCTGGAGATCAGGATCTGATTCTCTGCCTTGTCATGGAAACTCACTGGGTGACCTTTGGTGAATTGCACATTCTCAGTGACTCAGCACACCCTGTGATAGGTTCCCCTTAGGATTGTCATAAGTTGGAAATGACTTGAAAGCACACAACAACTGGGAAGGGCAAGATTTTGCATCTCCTCTCTTCTCTCCCATGATGACCTGAGCACAAACTGCTTTTGCAGTTTGAACTTGGCTTGCAGCAACTTGAATAAGTTGAGGACAAAGGAGGAAAATGAGAAGAGGGGAGAGAACAGAACATTTTAAAAGCAGCTGAAAAAGTGGGATGGCAGAGTACCAATAGGGACTGTCTCTTCCAAACTGAAATAAATGGAGGGTATGTGAAAGAAACATACCACTGCCACTTCCTGGTTTTTTTTCCTTTATGCTGATAGTTTCCACAGGAGAAGAGATGAAGCAAACGTAATGGTGATTGGTGGCTCTTGTGCCAGTAGCATGGTGAATCTGTTCTGGGTTTTCAGACTTTAGAAGAACTTTCCAAGCAGTTGGACCTACTTTAGAGATGTTCCATACTTTCAAATTTGGACTGAAATTTGGAACAGATTAACTTGTCACTGGAGTGACACCTAGCCTGGTGAAATCATCTCCCATCTACTTTGACCTGTGTTTAAGGCAGACTGATGGTGCTCCTTTGACTGCAGCATGACTAGTGTTGGTGGGGACAGTTTGTGATGTTCTTTATTAGTATCTTAATTTTGACTTTGCTCTGTATTTATATACTGGACTTTGTTTGTTTACCAGACTGTTGAATTTATCTTCTGCATGACGGTTTGTTCTTTTTTTAAAAATATTTTTTTTATAAAGTGTTCCCCCCCCCCACCTCTTTGATTGTGATATATTTGTCACATTTGTTGCCATGAAGGCTGATGGCTTCCATGTCAGTAGAGGCAGTGAATCCACTCCATATTTTAGCATGCACTTTTAACGGGCTAGCTGAGGTGGTGAATGTTGTCCTGCTTAATTAGGTTCATCACCCTAGATAGTTCACAAATAGCAGATCTACCACTGGGTCAATAGTGGGCTCCCCATGTTCACTGAGGTTAGGGGTGCAAGATCCCCATGCAAATGGAAAAGCCAGAAATAAAAACAAACAAACAAACCCTGAGAATACATCTCTCTAGGAATATCTAGGTCCCCCAATGCAACTCTGTGATTAACATCCAGCAGAGGTTGATTATCAAATCAAATCATGCTGGAGGACCTAAATACTGTATGTATAGAGGAATATTTTATCTAGGCATCTATAGGTCCTCCAGGATGACTCCATGGACAATTTCTGGCAGAGTCATGCTGAAGGATCAAGAATCTTAGAGACAGCATATTAATCAAATCCACAGATAAATTAAATCCGCAAAAGTCAAAGCAGCAAATGTGGATGGTCAACTGTAGTAAACCTGCAACAGTTTATTGTGCATTTCTTTGGCCACAATTGCTGTAGGAAAGCATGCTATGGAAACAAACAAACAATTGTTAAGACTCTTGTTTTGCTGCTATTCATTTTAACAAAACTTACCTGGGTTAGTGACTCTGTAATTTTGAATAATGATAATTATTAATATTTTTGTGTATATGTGTAGTGTGTGTCTGTGTATGAGAATGCCATTTGGATTTTCTGCCTTGGTCATCAAAATGTCATGAGCTGTCCCTGTAAGCTGTATATACTCAGCTATAGTCACTACATGGCTGGCTCTAGCACATTTTTTTCTATCAAGGCTGGGAAATGTGTGATCCTTCAGAAGTTTCTGGAGTACAACATCCCAGTTTCCACACCCAATGGGTAAGGAATGATGGGAGATGTTGTTGCACTAACCTTGCACTATACTATCCAAAATATATTGTTATTACTATAGATGAGTGTACAAATTCCTCTGTAATATGGGAAAAAAGGTTGGGTTTCCTTCTCTTGGAAGATCTTTTTAAAAAATGTTGACTCTTTGATCAGCAATACTGGCTGTGACTACAAGCACACATGAAGACATTATCCTGCCATCACCATTGTAGTTACCTTGCTCCAAAGCATTAATGTCCCAAATTGTCCTCTGGAGAAACCTTAGTGACAAAAGCCCATGTTTCATTAAAATGCCAGGGAGGCTGATGTGACAAGGCCTATTAATCATGAAGCTTCAGGGTACAAACTGAATACCATCTGTGGACAGAGGGTAAAGCCATATAAAAGTTTTAAAACCATGCGAGGGCCTTCTTTCTGCTTCCTTGTAAACATTTTGCTCAGGCAGAAGTGATCTGAAATCCTGACTACCAGCAATTAGATCAGAGGCAGCATCTATGTCTTTTCACAGCAGGCTCTGATAGAAACACAGACCTGGAAAGAATGGTGTTGTTTGTCAAGGATACAAACCCATCTCTTCCATAAGTCAAGTTGAGACTATTGCCTTAGTTGGCAGGTTAGGAGAGGTAAGTAAATTGTGTTTCCTGCCCAACTACTGCTAAGCTGCCTGAGGAAACACTCGAGTTTGCCCTAGAAAGGAATTTTTGTTCCATTACACTGGGACCAGAACATTTCATCCCCCCACATTTCATCTCCTACCATTAACTCTATGAGATAATACACCACACCTAACACTTTTACAATGGTAAAGGAATTTAATTATACTCCAGTTGTTGGAAAAAAGGACTGCAAATAGTTAGTTTTTCACAACAAGTTCTTTGTAATTAGAATATCACAGAGGACCCTGTCAAAAACCTTATCAAAATCAAGATATACTGCAACCACAGGATCCCCTTGTTCAACCAAGCTTGTAAGAAAAGAGATAGGGTCATTCAGATGTCTTTTTTTTTTAGTGTGATGATGCAGATAATCTCACTCATACATTCCGGGTTTGTTGTTCACACTGTTTTTTTTTTAATTAGAACTGAATTTCTATGCATCTCTGTGTATTGTTGCTCACATATGCTTGCAAGCCCTGTGTTTTCTACCCAAGGGTGGCAGTGACTCCTGTGAGAAACTATCTGCAGCCAGACATCTTGAGGCATTGGTGGTGGCAGCGGCAATATCTCCTACATGTCCCTGGAGCCACCAGCTGCCAAGGGTTGTGGGGAGGGGAGGACGAGAGAGGGAGAGTCCTCCTCTCCCCTCACCAGGGGGGAAAGATGTAGCAGGGCATGCAGAGTTCAATCCAGGATATATTAGGATTGGTTATTCACACTGCTGACAATGGGAATCTTAAAAAACAAACAACAACAACAAAAACAAAAACAATTAGAAAAGCCCCTGGTACCAATTATTCCAGTTTAAGTGGGTTTTTTTTTGTCAGCCCCCTCCCCCCATCAATTTAATCAGGTGCATTTAGTATGCAAGTGAACAATGGAGATTCATCCCAGATTCATCTTGGATTATTTTCACTGTCTCAATAACCCCAGACAGAGAAAAAGAAAGAGACTGCCTCCACACTGCAGAATTAATGCAGTCTGACCACTTTAACTGCCATAGCTCCATCCTATGGAAACATGGGATTTATAGTTTGTTGTGGCACTAGAGCTCAAAGACAGAGAAGGCTAAATATCTCACAAAACTACAAATCCCAGAATTCCATACCATTGAGCCATAGCAGTTAAAGCAGTGGTGAATTGCATTAATTCTGCAGCATAGATGTAGCCAAAGTGAATAAAGATTATTTTGGCATGACTTATTTTAAGAACCTCTCCTGCCTCTTAGTAATCACAGCATTTTTTTTCTAGTTGCACAAACTTCTGCTTAATTATCTATTCTGGAAGTTTTCCTGGTATTGACTTTAAGCTAACTGGTTGGTAGTTGCTTGGGTCCTTTTTTTTTTTTTTTTTTGCCCTTTTTGAAGGTGGGTGCAATATTTGCCCTCCTCCAGTCTGCTGACACCTCTCTTGTTCTTCAAGGAATCTCAAATACAATCAACAGTGTTTCCGAGATTAAATCTTTAAATTCCTCTAGTACTTGTGGTTGCAGTTTGTTTGGCCCTGGAGACTGACATTAATTTAGAGTAGCTTCATATTCCTGTACTAGTTTATTACCTGTTATGGGCTACAGTCCTCTTACTCCATCCTTTTTTGTGTGTTTTTACCAGGTACAGTACTGTCTTCCATTTTGGAGAAACCTGAGGAAAAAAAGGAGTTGAACAGTTCTTCCTTCCCTTTGTCTTCTCTTAGCATTTCACTATCTCCTCCATGCAAGTCCCTACCATCCTTAGTGAGTACTATCCATGCCCCACCATCACCATGTAAATGGTACATTGGGCACCTTATTGGGGAAGGAGCCTGGTGTGAAGTGGGTGAAGTGTGGTGTACTTACCAGCCATGATTATTACTACCCATGGTGCCATGTACTGGCTGAACCTAGTTCAGAAATCCAAGCTTCAAGGCAAAAACAGAAAGCGTTATTCAGAAAACTAAAGTGGTTCACAGCATGGTAATGTTGTTAGAACTAAACCTATTTCAGTTACACAATATATTAAAAGCACAGAACAATTCAAACCCTTTTGTGCACTCAAACCCCATTTGCTTCAATTCCAAAACATGTCCCCTTGTCTCTCTTTGTACTAAGCATTCCCATGAGTCTGACCTTGGCAGCTCCTAATGCATTTTACTTACCCTTCACATCTTCTCAACGCAGCTCCAAGAAAAATAAACATCCCTTCCACCCCAAGGTACGACATAACCCATATTTAGTGCAATATGTAGTCTAACTAATGGAACAATTACACTGTATCTGAGGAAAAATAGATAGTTTCCTTCTGTATGTTTAATGAGAAGAGGGCAGCATATGCACATCCCTCTTGGGTCACATTCACTTACTCTCTGAGAGCTACTATTGTTGGCCAGAGACAACTGGGTATGGTCCAGTGACAGAGTTATTAAAGGAAGATGCCCACATATCCAGGATAGAAAGCCCAGAATTTCAAAATTGCTGGATTTCATTCTGAATTCAACTTTCAAGGCAGTGCCATTCATGTGCCTCCACTGAGTTTTTATTCAGGTATTTCTGCTACAGGCATAATTACGATAGAGAAAAGGTGAGAAAGGCACAAAAGAACTGACAGTTATCAAAGTATTAATAGTGGCATCTGTAACCTTATACAAACTCCATGGTGGATCCGAATGCCATTATTATAGAACAGGATTTTTCAAGTGACACTGAGCTGCTGACACTGGAAATGTGAACAGGTTGCTGATGAACTCCAAATATAATTTGCAAAGTATTTTTATTACATACATTCATGATATGGATGATCTCCGACAGCATTGGCAGTCAGAATCCAAGATAGTTTTTGATTGTGTAAGGCTAAGATGCATGTAATGTGGGAGACCTTTGATCAGTTTCCTGATTTTTTAAAAAAAAAAATAGACAGGGAGGTAAGGCTCTGATTTTGATCACTGTTGTGGGAGAAGACATTTAACCTCCTATGACATACAATTTGTACAATCTAAGTCCTTCTTCTGAGACTCCTACTAGCTTACTTGGGGATAAAAGACAAGGATAATGTAGACTTTCCTCTTTCCCTCTTTCTAATACGTTACAAAGAGGGGACATGTTAGCCTTGGAAAACAACACCAGAAGTGAATGTGTAAATTGTCCCTCTCTTAGGATTCTGCTGTAATCAAAATTGGACCTCTTGCTTTAAATGGAAGAAAAGGCTCAACATTAACAACAAACAAAACAGTAGCTTGTCTAGCACTTTTGACAGAGTTTGGAATTAATGGCTGAGATCCTGCATCAGGAGACATAATAAGGTGTAGCCAGTCTGCAGAATTAAAGCAATGTGACACTACTTTAACTGCCATGACACTATTCTACAGAAAACTGGGATTTGACGCCTGGTCTATCAGAGAGCTCAGAGAGCCCACACCAAGCAACAATCCCAGTATTCTGTTGATTAGGGTCATGGCATTAAAACTGCTATAATTCTGCAATATGGCTACATGCATAGCTTCAGAGAACAAGCTACATCTTTGTCTCACCATGCTACCTAAACAAACAAAAAACAAACCCTGCCTTTAAAGCTGCACAGCACCCCCAAAACAGTCACCTCAATGTTGCTTGTTGGGGGAATGAGCAATGATGCATCCTGCCTTCTTCCTGTAGGTGCTTGCATTTGCCAGCATCAGGGACACCCCCCCCCCCATTTGAAAGGAAATGGTGAGGCTGGAGCAATAGTTATGTGTAAAAAGATTCATTCATCTTAAATTAATCTCTCTACATGTCAACTAAGGGGTCATTCCCATTTACAGTATACTCCGAATCCTGATCTGGCTCTGCTCCGTGTTGATAAACAAATTCAAAAGGTCCGCTGTTCCTATTATAAAGCAGGTCTTTTCCTGAGTGGCAGTGAAATGACTTTATTTTGCCACAATTGTTCTCCCCATTTGTGCTGCTCATGTGTCAATCATCATGGCAGACTCTTCCCCAGCACCACCAGGGCAAGCAGCAGCGGCACAGCAGCAGTGCAGCCAGCCAGCTCCTGGCAAAGTAGTGACGGTGCAGCAGCAGCATGGTCAGCCAGCTCCTGGCAAAGTGATGGTGGCAGAGCAGCAGCATAGCCAGCCAGCTCCTGGAGCAAGCGGCAGTGGTTCAGCAGCAGCGCATCCAGCCAGCTCCCAGGGCAAGCGGTGGTAGCACAGTAGCGGTGCGGCCAGCCAGCTCCCGGGGCAAGTGGCAGTGCCGGCGCAGTAGTAGCGTGCCCAGCCAGCTCCTGGGGCAAGCGGCAGTGGTACAGCAACAATATGGCCAGCCAGTTCCAGGGGCAAGTGGCAGCAGCACAGCAGCAGCATGGCCAGCCAGCTCCCAGGGCAAGCGGCAGCGGCTTTCCCTCTTTTAAACTCTTATGGGAACTTGGCTTTGGCTGCATCCACACTGCAGAAATAAACCTGAGGAGCAAAGCAAGGCCAGGGGACTCAGGAGGAGGAAGAGGAGGATGAGAGACAATTTAAAAAAAAAATAGAATTAATCAAAAAATCAGCAAAACAAGTAGTTGCTTTACCAATATATTGATTTTTCAATCAATTCTAGTGTTTAAAAAAAGAAACCGAAAAGGCAGCACTGTGGGTGTCTTTGGGGAAGGATGGTACACATCTGCCATTTCTCCCTCCCCTCACAAAGAATCAGTTCTGATCTGGCATTCCCACTTTTGCATTTTCCCCACTTCTTGCCACCTGGAATCGCTCAAATGAGGATCGGAAGCAGTTTCAAATGGGAACAAGGGTGATAGGCTTTGAATCACACTTTTCAGCAAATTGTAGTGGGAAAGACTCCTAAGAAGTAAATTCCTTTGAACTCCTTTGTAATCCTTTTCTTCTGAACACTTGGACAATGAAGTGAAAAGTTTCTTGATCGCCTTTCTTCTCTCTTCTCCACCTCTCAAATCCTGTTTTTCAATTTCTACATAGGATCATATACTTTGAATAGTTCCTTTTTTTTTTTTTTTAGACTTGGGGTTTAAAGTCAAAAGATGTTGTTGCTGTGTGCACCTTCAAGTCATTTCCAACTTATGGCAACAGTAATGCCATCCTATCACAGGGTTTTCTTGGCAGGATTTGTTCAGAGATGGTTTGCCATTGCCATCCTCTGAGGCTGAGACAGTGTAACTTGCCCAAAGTCACCCAGTGGGTTTCATGGTTGAGCAGGAATGTGAACTCTGGTCTCCAGAGTCACAGTCCAATGCTCAAATCACTACACCATGTTGGCTTTCACTCACTCCTATGCTTGGGAGATACATCTTTCCATTCTCTTTAAAACCAACAATAACAACAACCCTATTCTTTCTCTCTCTCTCTGTCTCTTTAAAACCAATCCTATAAGAACTATTGAATTAAATTAGCAAAGCCTGTGTTCTACCACTGATCTTTGCAGTTCACACTTCTTGACAGGGAGAGGGGAGGCAGAGAATATTCAGTGATCCATTGGTGCTGAAAAATCTTCTGCATGTCTCAGAGGCACTCCAGATACTTCTGATTAGGAATTCTCCACTTTTGATTCACTAACTGATCTTTTTAGCCAGCCTCTTGTTGCTGTACTTGCAATTAACAGATGATTCCTTAAAATAATTACGTGGCTCTTCGCATGGGCTTGGACTAGAACTCCTAAGAGCCCTGGAGTGAACAGCTCATCTACTGCTGGGGGTGAAGGGAACAAAAAGGGGGAAAAAAAACTTAATTGAAGAGATTGTAAAATGAGATCCCATTGTTTAGGATAGCCTTCCCAAACCTAACAGTGTCCAGACATATTGAAGTCTCACCAACCCTAGGCAACAATTATATGATTGGCATTATATCAAGGAATTTGAGGTTGAAAGAAGGACTCTTTAAAAAGAGAAAATAAACTCTTTGGAAGGTGGCAATAACAATGTGTATCATGAGGATCAAGGGTTCCAACTTCCTTGCATTCTCTATAAATTCCCAGCCTACCTTAAAGACTCACAGTTTCAACTAGTGAGTTAATAATCAAGAACCTAAATCATTAAATTATTGTCAATGTTGTTAGCAGTGAAATGTTTTTCAAATGTATAACACTTGACTTTGTTCAACTGATTTTCAAACCTAATATTCTAACTGTGCAAAACACTGATCCTTGCCTTCCCAGATTGTTGTAGTGGCGATTACTATGAGATGGGAGAGGCTTTTGCATTCAGTGCCCAGAATGATCAATAGATGTCAGAAGGCAGGAAGTAGAGATTTAAATCTATCTGTGTTTCCCTTCCTCATTCTCTCTCTCTCTCTGCAAATTTGAAGACTGTAGAGACTGTGCTTATGGGTGGGTATTCACCTATGCAGCCCCCAGACCACCAGTGAATACTCAAAGATGAAAAGTTTGTGCAACCCCAGCTTCTATTAAAGTGCTTTACTTGACCAGGAGAAGATCACAGTTCACAAAAGTTTATAAAATATATGGCAGAGACAGAGGTAAGAGATCAAATGAGGTGGAGTGGAAAGTTAAGGAAATATGGAGCACCTGGATATCTTATGAATAAGTAGTCAGAACTCAAGACAGATGGAGAAAAGAAAGGAAGCTTGATTTCAGCTGATTTGCACAGCAGAAACAGGCCCATTATGCAGCCTGCTGGAGCAACGTTCCTTATGAAATGCACCCACATTTGTAACATTTTACATTTGGTTTAATAATTTATCAACCTTCAATATTTCAAAACAGTAAAGTAGGAAATCAGATAAAAATTTTATACCAGCTATTAGAAACTGAATTGAGTGTTGAAAGAAAGTATTTCACTGTTCATACTAGGAAGCAGAGCTACTGAAAATCACCATGCTCTCATATGTGTGTGTGTATCTTTGTGTATATTACACACATTGTCATATACTTTGTACTGGCAGCTGATTTTATTCTTACTGTCCCGCTGGGCCCAAAGCAATTACAAGGGGTTAATGACAAGCTCCAGTCCTCAGGTTGTCCTCCAGGCTCTGAGCTCCCAGTGTGCAATTATTTCCTCTCCTGAAATACCTGTTACCTAGGGTCAGTGTTACCTAATTACAGCGGCCTCTATTGCTAATGCCGCAGGTATATATTGAGAGTCCCTGGTATGACATTTCCTTGCAAAAAGTAAAATGGAAGTATCAGCTACTGAAAACTTCAAAAATCCCAGTTCCATTTTTTTTAACCTCTTGTTAGTTTTTCTTCTGTTTATGGGGAATTCAGTGGGTGGATTGAAGGATGCTATCATAGGATACAATTTTATTAAATGCTTGTGCTGCTCACAGAAAGAAAAGAGTCCCATATTAAGCAAAGAAACAGTGGCCACATTCCCACTATGGTTTAAAGTTAATTGCTGATCTGGTTACATGTATGACTGTTGTTGCCATTTGAAACCGGTTCTGATCCTACTGTGATTGATTTCATTCATGATGAAGTGAGGCAAACGTTAAAAAACCTGTTCTTTCCTGACACTAGTTCTTCGGTGGTTCTTTTGAAAAAAAAAAATCAATTCTGAAATGTGTTCAACAAGAGGGAATGATGGATCTAAATCACATCATTTTGGAGGGGAGGGACTAATGGCAGAGGGGTGTTTATGATCCCTCCTCAGTTTTTGGTAGATCCACCATTCCCTCTCCCCCTCAACTCTGCCTTTGTGCTTCTGGTGTGACCCATGAGCACATTTTTAAAAAATAGATAGAAGATTTGATTCATTGATTTTGCAACTTCTTGCAATTACTCAGGCTGCAAGCTGGGCCATAAGGCCAATGGCAGCTCAGTGAGACAAATAGTTGCAAAAATCAATAAATTGAATCTTCTATCAATTTTTTTAAAAACATAGTTCGCAAGCTGGGCTGCCACTTACATCACTAATAATGCAGATGATTGACATGCATTTTGAAGTGGCTCAAATTAGTGGGGATGACCATTGTGCCAAAATAAATAAATAAATAAATAAATAAAATCACCCACAAACCATTAAAAGGGGATAATGAAAAGATCTGCTTTTGGAATCAATTCACTGATACGGAGCAAAGGCGAATTGCAAACTGGTTTAAATATAAGTGGGAATGGGGTCCAAGAGTAACAGGGTCTTTCCAGACACTGTGGAAATGTTAATCTGATGGCATTGTCCCAGAAAGTGCAGGCATTACATTGGGGTGTCTGGAAACTACTACTCAAGGATGGAGTGGCTGCTGTATCTATTACAACGGGAACACTTGGTTTTATCGCTTCTCCTCCTATAGCTTTTCTAGGCTGTAAGGAAATTCTCTCAGTGTTGAACCTCTTGGATCAATCCCATATAACCTGTTGCAACTAACCTGCTATAAACACAAGGAAAGACTGCTATAATAGCAAGAGTAGATTAGCCACTTCTGAAGTAATAGGTCTGCTGGCTGAGATACAATAGTTCTTTACTCCTCACAAAAAATAGCCATAGAAACAAAGAATTATGGACCATCCAGACCAACCCCCTGCCATGCAGTCCACAAGGGCCATCTATTCCAACCCCCTGCCATGCAGGAAATCACAATCAAAGCATCCCCAACAGATGGCCATCCAGCCTCTGTTTAAAGACCTTCAAGGAAGGAGACTCCACCAAACTGTGAGGGAATGTATTCCACTGTTGAACAGCTTTTACTGTCAAGAAGTTCCTTCTAATGTTAAGGTGGAATCTCTTTTCCTGGTGCTTGCATCCATTGTTCTGTGTTTTAGTTTGTGGAGCAGCAGAAAACAAGCTTACTCCATCCTCAATATGACATCCCTTAAAATACTTAAACAGGGCTATCATATCACCCCTTAACAGTTTCTTCTCTAGGCAAAACATCCCTAAGTCTTTCCTCATAAGGCATAGTTTCCAGACCATTCACTATTTTGGTTGCCCTCCTCTGGACATGGTCCTATTTGTCAACATCTTTTTTGAATTGTGGTGCCCAGAACTGGACATGGTATTCCAGGTGAGGCCTGACTAAAGCAGAATGGAGTGGCACTATTACTTTCTCTTGACCTAGACACTATACTTTTATTGATGCAGCTTAAAATCGTTTTTGCCTTTTTACCTGCAGAATCACACTGTTGACTCATGTTCAACTTGTGGTCTACCGGGAGTCCTAGATCCCTTTCACAGGTAGTCTAGTTCAGCCAGGTGTCCCCCATCCTATATCTATGCATTTCATTTTTCCGCCCTAAGTGCAGTACCTTACATTTCTCTGTGTTGAAATTCTTTTTGTTAGCCTTGGCCCAGCTTTTTAATCTATTCAGGTCATTTTGAATTTTGATCCTGTCCTCTGGGGTATTAGATACTCCTCCTAATTTGGTGTCATCTGCAAATTTGATATATATTCCTTCTGTTCCTTCATTCAAGTCATTGATAAAGATCTTGGATCACACTGGGCCCAGGACAGAACCCTGTGACACTCCACTAGTCACTTCTTTCCAGGATAAAGAGGAGCCATTGCTGAGCACCCTTTGGATTCGGCCAGTCAACCAATTACAAATGATTTTAACAGTTGCCTTATCATTTTACAACCTTTTTTTCTCAAGAATATCCTGGGGAACCTTGTCAAAGGCCTTACTGAAACAGAGATGCTATATCTATACAATTCCCTTTGTCTACCAAGCTGGTAATTTTATCAAAAAAGGAGATCAGATTAGTCTGGCATGATTTATTTCTCAGAAACCCAAACTGACTTTTTGTGATAATGGCATTGCTTTTTAAATGTTCACAGACTCTCTATTTAATGATCAGCTCTGGAATGTTTGCTGGTATTGATGTGAGACTAACCAGACGATAATTGTTGGAATCCTCTTTTTTCCCCTTCTTGAAGATGGGGACAACATTTGCCCTCCTCCAGACTACTGGGACTACTCCTGTTCTCCAGGAGTTCTCAAAAATTACTGCCAATGGCTCTCAGAATACATTTCCCAAATATTTTAACATCCTTGGATGTAGTTCATCTTGTCCTGGAGACGTAAATTCATTTACATTAACTAGGTGTTCCTATACTTCCTTTTTAGTTATTCTGTGCTGCATTTCTCCACTGCTCCATTTTCCTCAAGTTGAGCACTCTTTTGCCTTTCTAAGAAGATTGAGGCAAAGAAGGTGTTGAGTAATTCTGCCTTTTCTCTGTCCCTTGTTAGCATTTCACCATCTTCTCCATGTAGTGGCCCTAGCATTTCCTTCTTTTTCCTTTTCCTACTAACATACCCCCCAAAAGCCCTTTTTATTGTTCTTAACCTCTCTAGCAAGCCTGAGCGCATTCTGTGCTTTTGTTTTTCTGACTTTCCCCTTACACTGCTAGTTATTTGCTTGAATTCCTCCTTGGTGATTTCCCCATTTTTCATTTCTTGTACATTCCCCATTTAAATCTTAGCTCAGTTGAAAGTTCTTTAGTCATCCATAAAGGTTTCTTGAGACTTCTCCCATTTTTCCTCCTCGCTGGAACAGTTTGAAATTGTGATTTCAGTATCTCCCTTTTGAGAAACTCTCATCCATTCTGAACTCCCTTCTCATTTACTATTCTTTTACTATTTCCCTAGGTTTACTGAAATCAGCTCTCCTAAAGTCTAGAATGCACGTCTGACTATGCCTGGCTTCTCCTTTCCACTGTATAACAAACTCCAGGAGAAGATGATCACTCCCACCTAAGTATCCCACCACTTGCAACCCATTAACCAGGTCATCCTTGTTGGTTAGGATCAGATCTAATATGGCTGATTGCTTCTTAACTATTCCAACTTTTGGACAATGAAATTGTCTTTTAGGCTAGTAAGGAATTTGCTAGACCTTAATGTTTTGGCTGAGTTTGATTTCCCACAAATATCAGGATAGTTCAAATCACCCATCACTACTACACCTCTCCTTTCTGAGCATGTAGTCATCTGTTCTAGAAAGGCAGCATCCATTTCCTCAGGCTGGCTTGGGGGGCGGGGTCTGTAGCAGACTCCCACAGTAGCATCCCTGTTGTTTCCTTTCCCTTTAATTTTTAGCTAGATGCTTTGGCTTCCAGGATTTAAGTCCTGGATCTCTCCCCAGATATAGACACCCTGAAATATAATGGTACTCCTCCTTTCCTGTTTGGCCCATTTCTCTTTAAAAGGTTATATCCCTCAATTACTACAAACCAATCATGAGACTCATCTCACCAAGTTTCAGCAATGCATATTATATTGTAATTGCTTTGTTGTACTAGGAGTTCAAGTCCTTCTTGCTTATTTCCCATGCTCTGTGCATTAGCGTAGAGACATTGGAGACTATGTGTCCTCCTAGCTGCCTGTGAAAAGTTTTCTCCCTTCCACTGCTGGGTCCCTGCACTATTTGCCTTGTTCCCTCTATAACCGATTGACTATTATCTCCAGCTCTTGATGAACTCCTGCCTTCTAAAGTACTGTCTCCTTCCCCCACATAACTCAGTTTAAATCCCTCCTAATCTAACTATTGGCAAAAACATTTCTGCCAATTGGCATGAGATGTAATATTTGAAGGGATGTCATATTGAGGAGGGAGCAGGCTTGTTTTCTGCTGCTCCAGAGACCAGAACGCGGAGCAATGGATGCAAGCTGCAGGAAAAGAGATTCCACCTCAACATTAGGAGGAACTTCCTGACAGTAAGGGCTGTTCGACGGTGGAACACACTCCCTCGGAGTGTGGTAGAGTCTCCATCCTTGGAGGTCTTTAAGCAGAGGCTGGATAGCCATCTGTCGGGGATGCTTTGACTGGGAGTTCCTGCATGGCAGGGGGTTGGACTGGATGGCCCTTGTGGTCTCTTCCAACTCTATGATTCTATGTAACCCATCCCTTGCCAGAAGTCCCCCCTCATGGAACAACAGCCCATGATCCAAGAATCCAAATCATTCTTGGCGGCATCATCTGCGTAGCCAGTCATTCACATCTGCTGCTTTCCTCTTCTTCCTGGACCATGTCATTCAACTGGGAGAAGAGATGAGATGACAACCTGCGCATCCAGCTCTTTCAGTTTCCTACCCAGAGCCTCATAATTCCTTATGATATTCTGAAGGTTGTGCCTTGCAGTATCATTGGTTCCCACATGAACCAAAAGGAAGGGGTAATGGTCAGTAGGCTTGACAGAGAGACAATATACCTCCTGAGACATCTTATCAGTCCCACAAACCACTGATTCTGTACCCCTCAACAAGGAGTTCCCACCACCACCACATGCCTCCCCCGAGTCTTAGCAGCAGCTGTTCCCTGCAGTGGAACTCTCATGGTCCCCTAGATTGTCCCTGAGGACTGTCCCTGCTGCTCTTCCTCATCATCCCTGAAAATGGAGAGAGCTTCAAATTGATTCTGTAGCTGCAAGCTCACAGAACAATCCCTGGTTTCCCTACATTCGTCCAACTGCCTGCCTGCTGTGTATATGAAATGACTTCCTCTGTAGAAACTTCCTGTATGTGTTCCCCATCCAGGACCATCTGTTCTGCACTGTCAAGTTATCTACACCCATAGGCAAAACTATAAACATCCCACAACTGTTGCAGATGACTGCAGCAGCTCCTTCACTGTCGATATTCAGAAGTCTAAAGTGGTCAGTGAAACAGGACTCTGGACTTCCCCTCTGCAAGCAAGTCTCTGACTCAGGTACTCTGAGCAAAAGCCTTCCATTTAGTCCGTTAAAGAAAAACAGTTGAAAAGTAACAGAGAACACTCTTAACACAGCTCCCAAGTCTCCTTCTGGTCTGTGCTCCGAGTCTTCCCTGAGTGTGAAATTTTGCATGCCATAGGAGCATCTCTGAAACAGTTCTAAACATAGGCTGTTAGCTTTATCCCTATGACTCACGAAAGCTCCACCACTCAGGAATAAAAAACCCCAAATCTGAAAAAAACAAAACAAAACCCCTTACCAAATGAAAATGGCTTCTCAGTTGGAGCTTTTTCTCTCCTCCTCCTGTGCAGAAAAGAACAATTTCATTGTTCTTGCTGTGCAGAAAGTGGTAGGGTGGCCATGTGGCTTACTTGGCAGAATGATCTTCCTGAAGATGTCTATCTGAAGTCCATCTATTTCAAAGCTGTTTTAAAGATAAAATCCTTTAACCCCCAGGACTACTTTTTGTGGCTCCCATTGTTCAAATATATTTTTAAAAGTCTTTTCATTTTTTTGTGTGCCTCAGAATCCCTCTAGGGATTGTGGGGCAATTTTGCCATGTTTTGCTATTTTGCCTCATATCAGGTCACTTCCTGTTGTCAGCTTTGGGCCTAAGATGACCCAGGGTGGCCAAGACCATGGCAAAAATGCTCCCATGCCATCTAGAGGGCATTTGGGAGCAAATAATTGGTTTCCCCCCCTCTAAGTAGTATGGGAGGGTATGGCCCTCCAAGGTCTCCTTAGGGACCAATATGGGCCCCCAACCCTCAGCATTTGCCCACCTCTGGTATTGTACTATAAAGGGAGCATAAGAAATTTGTCCATAAACACTTAGCACTTTGATAGTAATCTGAGCAGCAATATAGGTCTCCTGGTCACTCCTTTGCCCACTGTAGTGAGATCATTTGTATTCAAGTTATAGTAATTATTTCTAAATTTGCATCAGTGCATATAAATTAGCACACATTCATTTACATAGCATGCATTTACATAAATTGATCTTCTCATTTTGTTCTTGTTGTTGGCAATGAATTTCTTTTAAACCTATCAAACCATTGAAACTGCCACTCCATGCTACAAGCATCCTACAGACAATCCACACCATCCCATAAATGCTGGACATGTCTTTGGTGGTCATCGAGTTCATTGAGCCCCCATTTCAAAGAGTTTTTCCTTTTAGTCAATTAAAGAAATGAGGCAGGATGGAAACTGATGTTGCACCATGGTTTGCACAACATTTGGTAGGGAGGTAATCATTTTCTGTGGCAGGCCCTAGCCCTGCACCATGTGGAACATGAACAACAACAACAACAACAAGAAAAAATGCATTTGAATATGTGTGGAGTAGAATTTCTTCTTAAATGAGTCACTAGGACACTCTGAAGAACAGGTTTTCCTATCAGAAAGCGTACCTTCCTTACAAGGTTTTAATCTCCAAAAGTGTTATTTTAAGGAGAGAAACACAATATCATTTTATATTTAGGAAATAGGAAATGTGTGAATAAATAAAGCACTATTTAAGAATACAAAACCAATTCTAGTGCACTGCTGTTACATTTCTCATATTGTACCAGGTTATGGAATTTATTTCTCCCCCAGCTCTTTAGCCTTTCCATCAAATTCCTTCCCTTCTTCCTCCACCGAGAGTGGTATTACAATGGAAATCAGGATTACAATGAAACCTTAGAATAGAAATACTATTCATAGATAGCACGTGCAGTTTTTCAGATTCCATTATGTACATTGCTCTGCCAAGTTACTTAAAGGGCAAAACATTAAAAGGTTTAAATTGTTTTTAGACTGTTCAAATTGTTAAATTATTTCTTGCCATTTAAGTTGATCCTATTTCTACACTGGCCTATGATCCTGTGCTACCTGGTGGTTTAGATTTTTTTTTTTTAAGTATGTGGCTAGTAACTATTAATCCTGCAACATTATGGAGTGCTACTTTGCTCTTACCTTAGTTCTTTGATGAGGTTTGCATATAGTAATATAACATAGTGCCTCAAGAGGTTGAAAGATAATGTGGACACTGGGAGATTAGGGTTGGAATCCATGCTTGGCTATGGAAACTCACTGGGTAGCCTTGGGTGAGTCATACTCTCTCAGCCTGAGAGGAAGGAAAAGACTTGTGACAAAATCTTGCTGAGAAAGGTGGCAGAGTAAACTTTAAGCAATGGCTAATTAGTTTGACTATCATGTTCAAGGGCTCAGTACTACTATTGAAAACAAGTCTGCCTGGTAGTCTACAACAGAACTACCAGCAAGATGCATTGCCTTCTAACTTCCTCTCATGGCTTTTATCTTGTACAGACCTGAAAGGTTAAAAATGTTGAAATGGGATGTTCTTGTTGCAGAATAATTAAGTGGGTATATGAATGTGTGTGTGTTCAAACCCAACTAACATGAGTTTTACCTTGAAAAAATGATCTGCATTTTTCTCAAGAACAGGGTTTATTTTATTAATAAAAGGTTCCAAATAGTTATGGTGAATACAATGTAAATAGATAACTCAATATAACAACAATGTCCTAAATATAATGTGCATGCCAAAAGCTTGTGAATAAGCATGTAAGTAGCTTCCCTACCCTTTGGATCACTTTTTCTTCTTCCCCTCTCACAGTGCCCACCTCAATACCTGACAAAATTCTTTTCCTTCTTGTATTCTTCCCCTGCTCATCAGTCATATTCATTTTGATTCTACCAGCTCCCAATTCCTGGCCATTGTATATGTTCCCGTTGGATGTTACCCTGAAGAGACCGTATTAAAGACTGAATTGGCTCCTTTGTCACAAAGTGAACTAGGCAAAACAACACATTTTCAATGTGACAAACATGCCATACTACTACTAGGACTGGGGATATACTATATCATTCTTTTGACCTCTCACGCTAAGATGTTTCCCAAAAAGACGCTATAGAAATGAAGAAACCAGTCAAGACAGTAACAAGTGTAAGAGAAAAGCCAGATGTTATTGCTGGTGGTCATCTGAAGGTCTCATAAAGTAGCTAATTTTAACCCTTTCTAGCTTAGCATCAACATGGGTCATCTTATTGACCTTTCCTACTCTGCCAAGTTTCAGATCATTAATTCATTTACTGTGTATAACCCAAAGCTAATATGGTTACCTTGTTACTAATACTGGGGGGGTGGGGGTGGGTAAGGGGAGTTAGCAAGGATGTAATGAGACTGCATTTCAAAAGCAACCAAATGGGTAAGAGAGAATTTATTTTATTGGTGTTATAAGTAACAGCTTCTAGCTATCTTCAAAAGTTAAATCTAAGGGTATTTTAAGGGTGTTATTTTGACAGAAATATTTCCAGTTTTTATGCTGTTCTCATATCAATCTTGTAGGGCAATTCAAGTTTCCTAAGGTGTCAGCCTTTGTTAAGGAAATAAAACTATTCAAATATCAAAAATATCAAAGCTAAGCCTGTTAGGTCTAGCTTTAAATCAGCAGAATAGCAGAAACACATCTTTGTCTAACTATGCTTCTCTAAGAACTGAGACTGACTCAAAAACAACACAAGTAGCTTGCAGTTTAAACAAAAGTTTACAAATAGCTTGAGTCTATATACGCATAGAAGCTATATCCTAACTTAGCTAATGAATAGTTAAGGTAAAGAAGAAACTGTTATCTCACCATCTCTCTAAAGTAAGTTGAGAGAGGAGGAAGATGGGGAACTCAACAGGGCAGGAGAAGGTCTTTGGTTTGAGACAACTTCCCCAAAGAGGGAGTGACCTGAATCACATGATTTGTTTACACAATTGCAAAGTTATTGCCCTGTGAGTCAGTAGGAGCAAATTCAATGTTTGAATGAGGGGAGACAGCAGGATTTTCATGCAGAAAAATCTATCTATCTAAGAAGGGGAAAAGAGAATGAGAAAATCTTTCAACAAATCCTAGAGGGTTTTTTCCCAGAAAACTAACAATGTAAATGAAAAATAATTTGCAGTGCAATGGGTAATGCATCAAGCTATTTTTCAATACAGTGAAATGTAGCAGGAGTGGGTTACTTATCAGGCACTATAATGAGTAGAAGTTACGAATTACTGTTATTAAGTAATTATTATGACCTACAGAAGTGACAAGCCCCCCCATGATTTCTGTCTATGATGGAAGAATGTGATTTATCTAAACCAACATGGTACTGCTCCAGCAGTTCTATATTATAATCAAAGAACATTTTCATGACCCATTGAAATATGCAATGTTGTTAAATAAAAATGTGTCAGTGTTAAATACAAATGTGTCAATGTTAAATATAAATGTTCTTAACAAAGCAGAATAATAAAATATTCATAGAACTAGGCAAAACATTTTGTGTAGTTGTACTGACTTTGTGGAAAACCCTGCTTGGGCAAAATGGCATAAACATCTTAATTCAATATATATTTTTCTAAAACCCTCCAACCATTTCAATGATTCTTACTGCTGTGTAATGCTGGTTGAGTTATGGCAAACAGTGGATGATCCGTCTAATTTAAGATTGTATGTACAGCACTGTGTAAATTTACAGCGCTATATAAATAAAGGTTAATAATAATAATAATAATAATAATAATTATTTTTATCACATTGTGTGTAGATTATATGATCCTTTTGTGTTAGTTCCCACTCCCCCAAAAGTAATAATACCAATACATCCTGAAAAGAAAGAATATCAATATATCCTATACCAATATATCCTGGTTATGATGATAATAACAGTTATATAAATATTCAGACCAATACCACACTCATAAATATCTTTGATATATAGGCTTCATGGATTTCAAACAAAGTAGCTGGAGCACACAATCTTAAGGGGAGAAAAAATATGCAGCTTCTCTGTTTCCACCTGTGGATATATCAAATGGGGGAACACAGACATTACTATCTCCACTACCTAGGCTTCCCTTCTTGGTAAGATGCCAATCAACTTACCCAGAAATGCTTGGAGGATAATCCAGTGGCAAGCAGTCCATCTGCTGGGCATAGCCAGAGTAACAAAAGTTCTCACGGGTGGAAGCCATTGCGTGATCCACTGCCATATGAAAATGGGACAGAGACATTTGCTCCCAAGCTGGGCATCAACCCTCAATGGCCACACCCTCAAGACCTCCTAAGAAGACCTAAGAAGCTGTGTATGATGTGTGCACAAGACCTGCCTCCCTGCATCTAGATTTAAGGCCCATGCTAAAACCACCCAAGTTGGTTAAAGAACCATTTGAGCATTGGACTAGGACTCTGGAGACCAGGATTTGATTCCAAGCTGGGCTATGTAACCCACTGGATGACTTTGGGCAAGTCACACTCTCTCAGCTTCAGGGGAAGGTAATGGTAAACCTCCTCTGAACATATTTTTAATGGTTTTTTGGGGCTATGTGGTCATGTTCTAGAAGAATTTATTCTTGACGTTTCACCTGCATCTGTGGCTGGCATCTTCAGAGAATGGTGGCATGGAGGTGAGTGGGATACACACACACACACACACACACACTGTGTGACCCTTGGTTGAGAGGAAGTGATTTACATGTTAAATGGTGTGTTGGTTTGTTGGTGAATGGTGAGACCTCAGTGTGGGAGGATAGGTGAGGAGGATTTGTGTCTATTTAATTAGTGATCCATTGTCTGCTGGGAAACCCCCTGACCCTGGGTGATGTTCATTTGCATGCGCTGAGTCTTGCTTTTGGTTTTTCAGGACTGGGAGCCAAACTTTATTTAATTTTAAGGTTTCTTCTTTCCTGTTGAAGTTGTCCAGGTGTTTGTGGATTTCAATGGCTTCCCTGTGCATTCTGATCTGATAGTTGTTGGCATGGTATAGAATTTCAGTGTTTTTGAATAGCATTTTATGCCCAGGTTGGTTTATAATGTTTTCTGCTACTGCTGATTTTTTTGTCTGGCTGGCCTAGTCTGCAGTGTCTCTTGTGTTCCTTGATTTGCATTTGAACACTGGATTTGGTGGTCCCTATATAGACATGTCAGCAGCCGCACAGTATGCAGTAAACTCTTGTGGTTGTGAGCGGGTCTGAACAAATCTTGCCAAGAAAGCCCCATAATAGGTTTGCTTTAGGGTCACCATAAGTCAGAAATGACTAGAAGGCACACAACAACAACATGCATATTAACCAAAAGAAATCAAAGTATGAAAGTAAGCAGCAAAACACAGGGAAGGGAGGTGGGGAAGAAGCTTAAAACTGGCTGAAGAATTGATACACAGAGCCTGGCTTAAATCACCAGATGATACACCTAAATGAAACCCTGGCTGAGATCCTACTGGTCCTGTTTATCATCCCACTTAGCTGAGCTTGATTGGCAGGTATTTCCTATATGTCCTGGAGTCCTGAAAAACTGTATGGCCTCTGGAAAAGGAACAGCTCATGGTGCCTAGATCAGTACCACATCTAAGAAGATGAAAACAGAAAGGGGATGGCTGTAGTGTGTTGACCTGGAGACACTGCATTTATATTCTCTACACACCTTTTAAGAAAACCATTTTTCTTGAAATGTCATAATTCTCTCCTCACCACACCTTAGAAATCTATCAATCTAGCGTACAAAGAAGAAGTTGTAATAGCATGGCATGAGAGTCTGAGCTTACCTGTTCAAAACTTTAAAAAGGAACTAGTTGGAAAGTTACATCATAAAACATTAACAGGACATTTTAAGCAGCTCCTGATGCTTTTATAGTTGGGATGGTCTTCGAACTCAATTTTCAACACAAAATGGCATAAATAAAATAATAACCAGTATGACATTTTAGAGAAAATTGGAGTGCAGTGCAAAGGCTATAATAGAGTTCTCTCTGTCCCCCTCTCTTTGGGTGCTGTCTAAATTTTTTAAGAACTAAAAGTAAAATCACATTAGCTTTCTCTGGAGTATGGCACACAACCCTACTTCATAATCTAGGACAGTTTTCTTCTCTTTTGCAAAGAAAAAGTTATTTAGTAATAAAAGCTAACAGAAAGCCAGAATTATATATATTCCCCCTCAAAAAAGAAAGAGAAAAAAAAGAAAGAGAAGACAAAGAGGATTTGAAGTTTAAATATTTTTATATTTATTTTTATATTTATTTGTTATTTGCTGTTTGTGCCACAATGAGATAAACTCTGTTGCAAAAAAGTAAAGCAAAAGTGTGAATGTGAAGACAGCTTTTGACACTGCCACACATTATTTAAGGACCTTTTCACACTAGACAGTTATATCAAAATGATTCCAGTTTAACTGTCATGGCAACATATTTTGGAAAACTGGCATTTGTGGTTTTGGGGAATCACTAGAGCTGTCAGACTGAGAATTCTAAATGCTCCTCTGTAAACAGCAAATCCCAGGATAGCATAGGATGTGGCCAACGGTGGGTCACATGGAGTTTATCCCGGTGACGAGAAGCTTTCCTCCGGTAGGGCATTGTCATCCCGATGCTTGGCATGCAAGCAACTTCACATCAGTCCAACCTCGGTGTTGGTGATGTGCAGATCCAGACCTCGTGCTTTGGGCCAACCCTACCTTTGGTATTGCTTAATAAAGTTGTGGCCTTTTCTAATGCCAATCTGCTTCATGTCTTTCTTGGGGTGTACCCGCTTCCGTTGCAAATGGCGCCTCCCTCCCTGAGCAGGCAGGCACAGTTGCTGCGGGGCGGGGGAGCCCCAAGCAGGCCGTGGAAGGCGCATGGTACATCCCGATGGCGGGAAGCCTGCAGTGCACCTGCTTCCCGCCGGCGGGAAAGCTGGTGCGCACACTGCTGGGTGCGCGCCTGCTCAGCCCTGGGCTCCCAGACTGTCCGAGCGGGCACAGCAGGGATCGGCTCTGCCATCCCTCCTCCTCCTCCCTTGAAGGTCTGGCCTTGGGAGGAGGAATGCTGCTTGGTGGGCCTCTAGCGCTGGAGGCATTCTGGGCCCATGCGGCGTGCCCTGTTTTTTTGTTGCTCGGCTCCCCACCCTCCCTCCCTGGGATTGGTGTTGCTTGTCACAACTTGTTGGAGCGGCAGCACAGGTACTGGATCTGGCGGGCTGGTTTCCAGGGCTCGGTAGCTCTGGATCGGGAGTCCTTTGGACCCAGGAAACATCACGGTGCGATGTGGCCAACCGTGGGTCACATTGCATTTATCCTGGTGACGAGAGGTTTTCCTCTGGTAGCTGCATAATTGCGTAATTGTGCAAGGGCGTTGCGTTGCCTCAAAGTCATCCCAATGCTTGGCGTACAAGCAACTTCACATCAGTCCAACCTCGGTGTTGGTGATGTGCAGATCCAGACCTCATGCTTTGGGCCAACCCTACCTTTGGTATTGCTTAATAAAGTTGTGGCCTATTCTAATGCCAATCTGCTTCATGTCTTTCTTGGGGCGTACCCGCTTCCGCTGCAACAGCAAATCCCAGGATAGCATAGGATGTTGCCATGACAATTAAACTGGAATTATAGGGCAAATAATGTGAAAGTACCTCAGATCTAAGGAAGCTGTTTCAGTTCTAAACTAAGTTCAGTCCAAGCAAGACAAAAAGGCTTCAGCCCTGGTGGCGCAGTGGCTAAATGCCTGTACTGCAGCCACTCACTCAAAACCATAAAGTGGCGAGTTCAAGACCAGCAAAGGGCTGAAGCTCGACTCAGGCTTGCATCCTTCCGAGGTCGCTAAAATGAGTACCCAGATTGTTGGGGGGCAAATAGCTTACAATTGTAAACCGCTTAGACACTCATTAAGAGTATGAAGCGGTATATAAATGAAGCTGTTTGTTTGTTTGTTTTTTGCTCAAAATGAAGCGCTGGGAATCGGAATTCAGCCAGTGGTGAATAATGTTACATCCCACTCCCCTGCCCAAAGATGCAGGTTTGCATTGCATCCTGTTTGGTACTGTAAAGAGGGAGTTCTCAAACTTTTCACTTCTGTGGCCCCCTTTGAATCTACATGTGGATGTTCCCCTCTTCATGTAGTACAGTATATGAATAATAATATTTTGTTTGTGTAGTTTTTTTATTCACCTTACAGATATCATTCTATTGATAGCTCCTCTCTCTCTCTCTCACACAGGCCTTTTGTGCCATGTGCAACTTCTTTTTTAATGATGGTGATGATGATGATGAACCCTGGCTTTCTCTCAATATAGGGACTCAAGGCAGCACACAGCAATTTTAAAACACTACGATTTAAAACAATAAAAAGCATTAAAATGTATAAATGTAAAATTTAAAAAACAATCAATTTTCAAAGTTAAAACAAATTATGCATTGAAATTTAAAATTTAAAAACAGACAAGGTGAGTGGGAATTATATAAAAAACTGAAGCCAATTTTTGCTATGCCTGATGTTGGAGGAAGCCATGACAGGGGAACCTGTACAGGGGGCTTTAGGGCCTTTTTAGAAGCTTTGTCTGCCTTCTTCCTTCTCCCTCCCCCATCCCCAGCCCATGTAGCCTGGGCTCTGCATGCTTCAAGATGGAAGGAATTTGCTTGGTTGCTTTTCTTCCATGATGTGCTCCTATGGGCCCAAAGTGAGGGAGTGGAATATCAAAGAAAAGCAACTGAGCAAACTTCTCCCAGCAGAAGATGCACAAAGGACAGTGTACGGCCTTTTCCCACCTTGTTTTCCTTCTTCTTCTTCTTCTTCTTCTTCTTCTTCTTCTTTTTACCCCAAGCTGGGCAGGTAAACCTTATGGTTGCTAAGGGGCATGAACCTATTGCATTAGTGATGGAAACTTTGGAGAAGCTAAGCAGGAAATGTATGTGAAAAGGAAAGGTGATTTTTGCCATGTCTGAGGTTGGAGGAAGGTGTAACAGGGGATGCTTAGTGTAATTTTTGCAGGTACCAGTCAGTCTTTAATGGTATATGCACACACACACACACACACACACACAGAGGCTTGCCCTTCTTTTTCACATTTCCTGTACTTTCAGGCTGACTTTTCTTGCACCTCCCTTTGGAGCAACTTTATCGTCCTTTCCGAGAAACCCACTCCACAGTTTGAGAATCACTGTTATAAAGTGTTCTATATGGGGATGCCTTTGAAAAGAAATCCAGAAATTGTGTGCGGCCCAAAGAGCTGCAGCCTAGCTACAGACTGGACACACAAAAATTTCTTCTTGCAATCGTTTCATTTGGGCATTGTTTAAAGTGATGTCTATGTTCTATAATACCTTATATGGTCTGACATTTTGCATTCTCCTACATGAGCATCCCTGGGCTTTGCAATCTTTGAGAGAAGGCCTTCTCTTAGTCTTGCCACCTTCATGGGAATGTCTGGTGGAAACACAAGAGAAGGCTTTCTTGGTGACTGCTCCCAGTCTTTAGAGCTCTCTTCCTAAGGAGGCCAGGATGGTACCCTTTTTGTTGCCTTTGTTACCCATTTGGCCATATCTGTTGGTGGATAGATACTACCCTTCAAAACAAAACAAAACAAGAAGCATTATCAAATTGATTGTTACCCTTCTGGGCAACATAGGGTTATTCTCTCAATTAACTGCATCTCATTTTGTATAGCAGGTGCCAGCATGAAATAAGATGGGCTTTTGGTTTTATTAGGTCATTCATGAATTTAATCTCCAATGTTAAATTATTTATGCTAGAGCTGATTTTCATAACAACAACAACAACACAAGCTGCCTTTCACTCCTCAGAATAATATTATCTGAAGTTCTAATGTTATATCAAAATAGTTAACTCAAGAAAACAAACATATTTCTTTAGGGAAGAAAATAATGAAGCTCTGCTCTGCTATCCTTGTCAGGGAGGGAATGTTAGAATTTTCATCATTGTTTCCATTTGCCTCCTTTCCTCCAACGGCTTTATAGAGCTGTACAAAACCATCCCAACAATTATTGGAGAAGATAAAATTAGTTTATTAATTGTTAATGCTCACAGTGATATTAGAGAAGAAGAATCTTGAGATCTGAATGGACTTCTCACTGAAGCCTGAAAGATATTTTCCAGTCTACCCAGCTAAAATATTAATATATCCCAGGCCAGAGTAGAAAAGCAGAAAAGAGGTGGGTGGGAATTCATGCTCACAGGATGAAGACATTTCCATTAAAAAATGTGGAAATGATGTGCTTTTTTCCCCCATCCACCCCTGAAGCAAAGAGCAAGATGAAAATGTTCCATTAGCAAATCTCAAGTCTACAAGGTAATTTGAGGTTACATAAATTTTTGGTCAGAAAGAAGATCCCAATGGCCATTATTTAATATACAGTTTTTTTAAATATACAGTTTATTTAAATATACAGTTAAACCTGTATTTCTCAAACTTTTTCAACTTGCCTCTCCCACCTTTGTTGTTGTTGTTGATTTTGTGGTTGTGTGCCTTCAAGTTGTTTCCGACTTATGATGACTCTAAGGTGACACTATCATAGGGTTTTCTGGGCAAGATTTGTTAAAAGAGGCTTTGCCTTTGCCTTCGTCTGAGGCTGAATGTGACTTCCTAAAGGTCACATTATGGAGATCAGGGTTTCTACAGCTGGGTGGGTATTTGAACCCTGATGTCCAGAGTTCAGTGCTGAAACCAGTACCCTATGTTGTCTCTCGTTCCACCCTAAATATTTAGGCTCCTACTGTGTTGCTTGGGCATCTAGAGTATGAGGCTAGATGTATAAATAGGCCTGAAGGTGGGATGAGAGCCAGCATGGTGTACTGGTTTCAGCACTAAACTATGACTCTGGAGACAAGGGTTCAAATCTCTGCTCAGTCATAGAAACTCACTGGGTGACTATGGACAAGTCACAAACTCTCAGCCTCAAATGAAGGCAATGGTAATACCTCCACTGAACAGATTTTGCCTTAGTATTGCCATATGTCGGAAATGATTTGAAGGCACACAAAAACAGCAGCAACAACAACCACTATGTTGTTTGTTTTCCTAGGTTACTGAATTCATGCAGGAGCTGGTAACATATTTGATTATGTATCAGGGCTGTATGTATCTCTTTTGTGGGGTTCCTTACCCTTGACTGCAGTGAGGTATCTCCTAGAGCAAGGGAAGACAGGACTCTGGAGACTTTTGCTAATCCAACAGAACTGGAATGCAGTTCAGTGCTGCCATTGTATTTGTTTCCTCTTTCCCACACACCAAAGTCTGGTACCCGATATTTGTGAGGGATGGAAAGACTATTTAAAGATGTTTGAAAAATGGTTGGGAAAAAAAGAGTGTCAGGAAATTGTGAGGATAATCCTAGACAGATGAGACTTTTAACAGTGCAGATTCTTCACAAATTTAATCTGAGCAGAAAGTGCATATGAGTTGTGGTATTCTATGCAGGAAAGATGTTTTCCTTACAGTAAACTGTTTTCTGTGCAGAACATAAATATTTTTTTTCCTGCACAGAATAGACCACGAACTACAAATAGTTTTTGAAATCTGTGCAGTTTGCCATCATTTTCTTGCAGCCAGGAGGAAAATGATATCATTTCATCTTTATTTATGAAGATTTACATTCCTATATATGGCCCTACATGCTACCCCAAACCACTGGAAGTGACTTCTTATTGTCCCATACCTGACTTCTAGCTCACCTCCAAAAGGAAGTAATAATAATAATAATAATAATAATAATGTTTTATTTATACCCCGCTCTTCAGCCAAGACTATCAGAGCGGCTTACAATTTGTTAAACAAACAGCTTCATTTACAATTGTAAGCTATTTGCCCCCAACAATCTGGGTTCTCATTTTAGCGACCTCGGAAGGATGCAAGCCTGAGTCAAGCTTCAGCCCTTTGCTGGTCTTGAACTTGCCACCTTCTGGTTTCGAGTGAGTGGCTGCAGTACAGGCATTTAACCACTGCGCCACCAGGGCTGTTTATGGCCAAGAAAGCATGAGCCTAATTCTCATTGTAATGGTTGACTTTCATTAGGGGTGTACCATTTAGGATGCAAGCGAGTGCTTGTATAATAGAATGCCTCTGTATAAAGAAATTCACTAAGCCATGTAGACAACAAACTGTTGGGGAGTGGTTAGGCAGAAGCAGTTGCCTCTGTATGTGCATGCTCAATGGAAAACATAGTTATTTGAGCTTTTATCCTCAGATTGTCTCTGTCTGTAGATAAACCAGGGACATTGGTGGGTGGTCCTTCTTCAGGACTGGTAGGGGAGATTGGAAAAATGGAAGAGAAGTCAAAGTCAGCAGTTGGTGAGACTGTCTAATTCTGGTTTTGTTTACTTAGAATGATGCTGCACTACAGAATTCTTAACGTCTAACACCTAACCACCTAAACTGAATGGAAGAACATCTCCTATATTGATTCAGCATGCTCCTGCAGTATTTTCACTGATTGTATGCTTAATGATGGAAAAATGGCTTTTATTACCATCTAGCTCACTAGGCAGGTGATGATAGTTGGGGGCGTAATGACGAACCTTCTCTGAGTTGAATTCATTGGGTCTATTTCTTCTCAAACTGACTTTCTCAGAAAATGTACCTGTATACCAAAAGGAAACCATGGGTTTCTCTGATGAAGCTATACTACCACATCTCAATTTTATTCCTACTCATTCATGAAGTCACTGCTTCACCTCAGACCAAGCGGACGTTGGGCTTGATCCAGACTAACAGTACATCTATCTAATCAGAATTCGTTAGCTTAATGAGGCTTACTCTCATATAATTTTTTATCATTTTTTTTTATTATAATAGGGCATTGTACTGAAGCCTGTCTATAATGGTATTGCGTATTTATTTAAAATATTTTTACTACACATTCACTTCCTTGCCTAAGAAAACCCTGTGAAAATCATTGGGTAACTATACTTCAATGAGTGACTTGATCTCAAGACTCCCAAACATGAGAAAGACCAAAGGACATTGATTCTCACTGGCACCTTGATATGTTTAAAGAAAGTAGGATATTTTGAAGTTCAGTATATCTATTTTTGTCTATATAATTGCATTGTGTTGCTTCTGCTGTTTATTATTTGGCCATATCTCAGAGTTGAGCATATGTAGTCATAGTTGGTCAGCCACTCACATATCCATATTACATTTTGGATTAAATTTGACTATAAAAACAGAATTAAACTCAGTCATAGGTTCTGATCTAAAGGTTACAGAGCCAGGGCAGCTTATAAAATGTCATTAATACATAATCAATTTTCCTGAAGCTTAAGAGAGGATCTTGAGAAAAAGTACTTAACACTGCTTCTCCAGTCTCCAACTATGTCGAACCGCATTTTAAAAAGAAACATACAAAATCCATTTGAAATAGAGATCATATTGGGGTTTTAATTCTTCACTAATTTTATTCTTGAAGGAAGCGAGGACTAATTTTAGCAATTTTATTTTCTGTTCAAAAAATTGACATGAATTTTGTGCAGAGTAAGTCCCAAACTGCAAAAGAATCTTGTCAGAGGTTTCTTCTTATCGGGGTTTTCTGACACTTGATAAACACAGTTTTTATCCATTAAAATATTTTCCCCATCTTTAAATTATTCAGTTATGAGCACATGCATAGTTGTGGCTTACATTTCAACATTTGGGTTTGGGATTCAGTGAAATAATGCAAGATGGTCATGACCAAAGACTTGTAGCTTATCAGCAGTGAATTAAAAATATGGAGAAGCAGACGAGATCATTATTTACTCATGCTTTCATGATTATTCACCACAGAAAGGTCAGTCCTTCAGAGGAGACCTTATGCCATGTAAATCTGTCTTAAGACAATTTGTTACATACAATTTGTTATGTACAATTTGTACATTGCTCAATTATGCCAGCAGTAACAGGCCTATTAAATTTTTTAAACAAGCCCAGCAGCAGGGAAAAAACACCTCCATTAATTATACAATATGCCTAAATGGAGAATTGAGCTGAGAGCCTTAGCAAAAGGAAACGGAATCTTTAATTACAAATATGTTAAACAACTGGACATGTAAGACACTAGATTTTCTCAACAGCTTGCTGATGCTTCTTCAGTTCCCATGTATCTGAAGTAGCTTGCCCTTGGTAGGAAATGTTAAGAACAGGATCCTGTTGGATTGTCAATGTCATACATATTTGGTCAAAGCAGATCCATCACACGTGTCTGCAGGAGAGCTCCTGTGGCCACTGTTCAGATGCTCATAATGCCATGCTTAAAAAATTCTGTCTCAGAAAGGAAAGGCTTTTGCTTCTATAACTTATGGCAAGGCATTCAGCCTGGGACCCAGCTGGATCTTGTTTACTTCACAGGAAGGGTCTGGCTAAATAACAACTGCACCAATGAGAAATCCCTGCTGCAGTAGATATATTATTCCCATAAGGGACATCCTAATGATGGGATGATAAATCTGCTGTAGGTCTGAATCTGAAATTTAAAGGAGTGGTCCAAGTTGCTGAATTGATTTTGGAGATAGGGATCAGTACATTGTAAAGTTCCCTTAAAGTTCATAGTAAATCATGGAGCAGAATCTCTATCCCCACTAACATGAGCGCAAGCAACGGTCACTGATTTGTAATGGTAGTTCGGTCCATGTGGCCCTTTCTAGGTTTCTGATAGTTATCAGATTATCCACAATGCCTGTGAAGCTAATCAAATCATGGATATAAACAAGCAGTTCCTTCATCACCAGGAACTGTTTGCTAGATGTTGTTTGGCAAGGTCAACAAGAGAGTAATGAGCTTCCTTTCAATGGAACACCAAGAAAAATGGGACAGTTTTGGGGAGTAACTGGACTTTTTGGTCATGATCCCAAAACAATCCCCCCCCCCCATTTTTGGACATTTTTGTTTCCTCCTCCTCCTCCTCCACCACCACCACCACTACCACCACCACCTCCTCCTTTACTTCTGAAAATTCCTTGTCACTCCCACTTCCAAATCCACCCAGCAGCACAAAGAAAAATATTTTTTTTAAATGAAAAGTTTGGAGAAGATGGTTTAGCTGTTAGATTTTGGTAGTGTTTGTTCTTGAGAGCCAGCATCATGTATTGGTTTGAGTGTTGGACTATGTCTCTGGAGACCAGGACCCAAATCCCCATTTGGCTATAGGAGCCCACATGGCCTTAGGCAAGTCACACTCTCTCAGATTCAGAGGAAGGCAGTGGTAAAGCGCCTCTGAATAAATCTTGCTAAGAAATCACAATAGGTTCACCTTAGGGTCCCTGTAAGTAAGTTGGAAATTACTTGAAGGCATACAACAACAACAGTGTTAGTTGTTGGTACTGCAAGGGAGAAAAGGAGAGACTTAGGGGAATGTCTAAATCACTCTGCAAATAAAAATAACAAGATGTTTAAAATTTGCAGAAATGTGTTACTAAAGAATAACATAATGGGTTCCAGAGCCCTTAACAGTAACATTAACAGTAACGTGATGTGCTCTCTGACCAGTAAAGAGTAACAAAATGAATGACTTTCCCCAGTAACATTTCAGTTTCTGGGAAGAACTGTGGGATAGAATAGAACAGGATGAATGCTTCTCTGGATGTAGAAAAGAAGTATATAATGAATAAAGGTCCAAAACCTGCTTTGCTAGTTTTCTTTGCATTTTTTTTAGTTTACTACTACTGTTAATTATACAGCCCATTGACAACTTTAATAATTTTCTAATTTATCCTGCTGCATGTATAGCTACATTCTTAAATGGCAATTTCTCAGCTGATTATGTGACAAGATTGATAACTAAGCATAACTAGATTGGAATAAATAAAGTTTAACTAGTTTCAATACTAACCTCTTATTTATTAGAACTGACCTTCTTACTCTTTTTCCTCTGATGGGATAATCTGCACCATAACTACCTAACTGCATTTCCAACAATTAGTTTTTGTGAGTCATGGGAGTGCCATCATTCTATTGATCTTTCAAAAATAACCCATATGTTCTTCCCCTACATTTTGGAGGACTTGCAGATCTGGGAGACTGTCATCTGCAAATCACTATAAAGAGCAGCAGTAGTACTGAAGAAACCTGTCATATTCTCTTCCTAGCACAAGTAGCACGGAACACCCTGGGGAAGTCTTTAATGACATACCTACATCTGTTACCTGTTCATTCGGTAGGCTTCCACATTCCATTTTCTTCCTTGTTTTCTGTTTCGGTTGTTTGTTGGATGTTATTTTATTCATTCCTGCCAATGGCACCATGCAACAAGCTTTCTACAAAGTCCAGCAAGCTGTTCAGTGAGATTCTAATGTCAGAGTTAGAAAACAACGCGTCAAGCCAATGTTGTGTCTCTAGATGCATGTAGAGATAGTGCCTGCTAAAGAGAAAGGAAGGGGAAGAAAATCTTTTATAAGGCAAATCTGTAGTGAAATAAAAATGGGAGGGAGAGACTGGAGGAGGAAAGGATAAAGGGAAAGGCAAAAGAGACAGAAAGTGAAACAGAGGGTTTTGGGGTTTTTTTTGGTGCTAGGCTCTTCTGCCAATAACCTCACAGGTTCTGGAAGCAGAATATAGTATCTGTCACATAAATCATGAAACAATAGACAAATGCTTGATTCAAAAATGGAATGCCTATTTACTCTTGCTGATAGACTATCAAGAACCAAGATTTGGCAAGTTACCACTTGCTAGCTCTTTTGCGTTGCAGTCTTTACTGCCAGAAGAAAACTCTGGATCTGACCTAGTGAGTTATTTCAAGTTGATTGCCCAATTTAATGCCAGTGATAGGTTGGACCCAAGCCATTTAGGGCTTTAGAGGTAATAACCATCATCTTGTACTGGGAGCGGAAACTGATGGGCAGCCAATGGAGAGGTCTTAGGATTGGAATAATATGGTCTCTTCTAGATGTGCCCGAGACCAGTCTGGCTGCCATATTCTGTACTAATTGAAGTTTCCAGACCAAGCACAAGGGTAGCCCCATATAGAGTGCATTGCAGAAATCCAGACATGAGGTTACCAGTGTGTGTACTATGGTCTCAAGGTCCCTGACCTGGAGGAAATGGCACAGCTGGCGTATAAGCTGAAGCTGATAACAGGCATTCCTGACCTTCACATTCACCTGATTTGTCATGTTAAGCGACGGACTAGGAGCACCCCCAGACTGCAAACACAGCCCTTTGAGGAGAGTGTGATCCCTTCCAAGACTGGAGATTGAATCCTAATATCTGGGTTTGGAGCTGATACCGTAAGTACCTCCGTTTTGTCTGAATTCAGCTTCAATTTGTTTTCCCTCATCCAGTCCATTACTGCCTTAAGACAGTCATTGAGAGGAGAGATGCCATCTGAAGTCAAAGCTGATGATGGAGACACAGAGAAATATATCTGGGTGTCAGCAGTGTACTGATAACACCCCGCCCCATGCCTCTGGATGATCTCTCCCAGTGGCTTCGTATATATGTTGAAAAGCATTGGGGACAGGATGGCACCTTGTGGGATGCCACAGTTAAGCTCTTTCCTTATAGAGCAACTGTTCCGGAGCACCATCCTCTGGAATCTGCCCAAGAGGAAGTAACAGAACCATGCAATGCAGTGCCTCCAATCCCTAGCCCTCTTAGGCGATTCAAGAGGATGTTGTGGTCTATTGTGTCAAAAGCCGCTGAGACATCTAGTAACACTAACAGGGTCATACTACCCCTGTCGATGCCTAGACGAAGATCATCAGCCAGAGCAACCCCAGTCTCAACCCCAAATGGCAGTCTCAACCCCAAATCTCATCCTAAAGCCAGTTTGAAATGGATTTAGATAATCGGTTACGTCCAAGACAGCTTGAAGAGCAACCGCCCTCTCGATCACCTTACTCAAAAACATTAATAAAAAGACTGGCCTATAGTTTTTCATATCCAGGGGGTCAAGGGAAGGTTTTTTTTCAGGAGCGGCCTAATCGCCACTTCCTTCAAACAAGATGGAACATGGCCCTCCCTAAGGGATGCGTTGACGATGTCCCTTAAGAACATCCTCGAGGCATCTCCCCTCTGGACAGCCAGCCACGAAGGGCAAGGGTCGAGAGGGCAAGTTGTTTTCCTCACTCTACCAAGGAGCTTGTCCACATCATCAGTACTTACAGATTGAAATTGATCCAGTATAACCACATCAGCAGAGTTGCTGGACACTTCATCAATTGATTCTGCTGTAACTCCAGCGTCCTTGTCGGCTCTTATCTGAGAGATTTTATCTGCAAAGAAGTTGTTAAATGTGTCGCAGCAGGCCGTTGTCAGATTAAGTAGAAGGTTCTGCACAGTTGGAACCTGTGTCAGTTCCCTCACCACCTTAAACAGCTCTGCTGGATGGGACTATGCAGATGCAATACATGCAGAGGAGAAAGATCTCTGTGCTGCACGTATTGTCTCTTCATAGGAGTAAAGAAACTGCCTATGATGAGTCTTGTCAGACAGGAGTCCGGTTTTCTGCCTGATGTTCTCTAGTCGTTGTCCAACCCACTTCATTTTCCTCAGTTCTTCAGTATACCATGGTTTACAATTTGAAGCAGGTTGGAAAGGACACTTGAGAGTGATCATGTCGATAGCCTTGGTAAGATCTGTGTTCCAGGTGTTAACCAAAGCTTTGACAGAATCACTGGTGTTACCAACCATTAAACCCTCTAGGGATTTCTGGAATCCAATTGTCTCTATGTGCCTTCGAGGGCAGACCATTCTAATGGGTCTTCCACCCATGGGGCGGACAGTGGCTGTTAGTTCAGCCTTGATCACAAAAGAATGGTTTAACTCCTTTTCATAGGAAAAGAAGTTCAGAACAGTGTTTCTATGACACTCATGTAAACAGAGTGGTCTGTTAAAATGCAACTGTGGATTGCTGAAAAAATACATAAAGAGGTTTCCATATTCTGTTCTCCTAACTATTATGGAAAAAGGAGGTGGGAGATGAGATGATTTCTGTTGATGTGATCCTCTAAGCCAAACAGCAGGAGTAAATACCATTGTGTATGATGGCATTATGGAATGGATGGTGCCCTCTGCAATGCCCATCCTCCTCAACATGGAGAATGAAATTTAGCACTTCATGGTTGCTAGACAAGTGCTACTCAAAGTAGTAGTTTCTGAACCAGTGTTGGTCCCTGAACCATCTCTGGCAGGTTTCAAGGAAAGAAAGGAACAATTTAGGCAACAGGCATGTTTATAATGCCAGTCTCTGGTAAACTGGAAAAAAATATAATCACCAGTTCTTCACATCAGACAACATGCTCACTTCACCTGCTGCCACACTACAGTACCCAAGTGGTAACGCAACACTGTACAGAAACAAAAATGACTGAGCAAATCAGATCCTGAAAAAGGAAAAGAAGGAGAGTATATTTATAAGAGTTTGAAAGGTTGGCTGGTGACTATTTGTCATTTAATTATGAATCAAATCAACAATAGGATTGAGGATTCCTGATTTCAATGCATTTATTAGGATCTCCCCCAAAATCTAGGTTTGTACCTTGTTCATTAGAATTCCATACAAACATAAAACTTGTTGATTAAGGTCTGATAAGCTGCGAGCCAATAGTAGTTCACCAGCTGTGTAAGGAGGAATTCAGGAGATGTCTTATTTATTTATTTATTTAGGACAGGATGCAACTTCAAGAAACAAGAGGTACAGCAACCTGTTGGCAGGTCACCCTGTTTTCCTTGGTGACTGTATTTAGCTTGGTGGAGAGCTTGGTAAAGTTGCCTTTTTGGGACCACTGCTGCAGAACTACCCACTCAGCATGCTAGCAGCCACTGAGACTCATTTTGCACATGTCTTGGGGCCCTGAAGGACCATATCTTCTAATAGGGGCTTACTTGAGCTCCAAGATCTTTATGGAAGGGACTTTCTTTGGTCTCACCATCTTACCAGGCACATTTGATGGGAAAAAGGGACAAGCAGTATACACAGATCTCTTTTTATAGCCATTTCATTTGCTACTAATCTGTTTTTGAGCACAGTTGAAAGGCCTGGCTATGTCCTCTAAAGCCCTACATAGTCTGAAGGACTGCATTGTCTCATGTAAGGCTGCATCAAGATCTTTGAAAGAAGCCCTTCTCTTTGTCCTGCCAACCTCATGGAAATGTCTGGTGGAGATGCAGGAGAGGCCCTTCTTGGTGGTGGTCCCAAAGTTTAGGAACTCTAAGGGAGGCTAGGATGGCTCCTTCACTGATGTTCTTCCATCAGCAAGTGAAATATTTTTTGTTCCAACAGGAGTTTAGAAATTGCCTGCTTGGGCTTTCGATGGTGTGCTGTTTTGTTGACCTTAATGAATCTTAAAGTTTTAATGGATTCATTAATTGAACTGATTTCAATTTCTGTGGATAATTTAACCTAATTTAATAATAACTTTTTGTCTGGTTTTATTTATGACTTTGTGTATTTTAATTTTGCCAAACTGCTTGAATCCCAGTATTGGGGAAAAGGTAGGCTTTAAATGAATTAACAACAGTAAGAATAACAATAATAATCCCAACCTTCTATGATCCGCTGCACTCTACTAACTCTGGACTCTTTCAAACGGGGAGGAATTTCTCCCAACTCCGAATGGAGCCAATGCGGATTCATGTAAATTTGCTTGTTTAGCGAATTTACATGAACCCCTGCTCCGTTCGGAATTACTTCCCATTACCCGAAAATAACCCCCTCCTGCCCGAATTTGCATGCGAAGCTTTAATTCGCAATAATGTAAAACCCATGATTGCATTCGAATTGGCTTCCCTCCTGCCCGAATTTGCATGTGAAGAGTTAATTTGCAATAACATAAAACCCATGATTGCATTCGAATTGACCTTAAATTATACTTCCAATTTAGCCTTGTATGAAAGAGTCCACAGACTATCACTGACTACAGTCCTCAGAACAGGGAGATAGCTGATAGTGCGTCAAAATGTGTTAATTAAGCTTGGAGGAATGGCAATGGAATGGGGGAAAAACGTGTTAGTGCACAGAAGAATGCCGCCGATGCTGCCCGGAGACCCCAAGCCATTCCCCAGCTGTTCCTGGCAGCCAATATTGAAGAACGATTTTGAACCATTCTTCAAATTCAGCTGCCAAGGAATGGCTGGGGAATAGCTTGGGGACTCCCAGTAGCATCGGTAGCATTCTCCCATGTGGTAACACATGTCCCCCCCCCCCCCCGTTCCATTCTGTTCTGTTGCGTTCCTCCAAGTGCTGTGTGATAAGCTTAAATATTTGACAGATTTTTAATGGAACTGCTCAGCTAAATACAGTTGATTCTCCCAACAAGAGTAGACCCATCAATAGGATAAATGTTGACTAAACATGTTTCCATTGATTCAGTAGTTCTTCCCCAGTTGGGAGTAGTAACTGGATTTTACCCTAAGCATGTACAGTCAGCCCTCATTATCCATGGATTCTTTATCTATGGATTCAAGCATCCACAGCTTGAAAATATTAAAAAAAGTATAAATTCCAAAAAAGCAAACCTTTATTTTCCATTGTATATAAAGGACACAGTTTTACTGTCCATTGTATTTAATGGGACTTGAACATCCATGGATTTGGTATCCATGGCAGGTCCTAGAACTAAACCCCAGTGCATAACAAGAACCCACTGTATTCTGCCAGATTCAGACTGCATAGGCTTCATTAAGGATCTTGTAAAGCTGCCAAACAGTACTGCGTGCCTGCGCTGTACGTGGGCTCGCCATACACAGACTTGAGGTCACACGTATGGTGAGCCTTAATATTGTGAATGGTACGCATGCACTACACTGCGTGCTGTGGAGATACACCCCATTCAAACAAATGGGGCTTGATCTTATGCAGAATTTGCCTTATGCGGAGGGGTCTGGAATGGATCCCCCGCGTAAGGCGAGGGCACACTGTATAGCATGGGAAGATCATTTGTTGTTATCTCTCTCTCTCTCTCTCTCTCTCTCTCACACACACACACACACACTAAAACAGTGGCCAACATCAGAGACTGGTATTATCAGGAATGTGTGGAGATCCACATATCTTAACTGCCATTGTTGCATCTTGTGGAATCCTAGGGCTTGCAGTGTGGTGCAATATTAGAGCTCTATGGTTAAGAATTCTTAATACCCTGGCAGTTAAAGTGGAATCATTGTGCTATAATTGTGTGGTGTGAATAGAGCTCTAGTCCTCTTCCTCCTATTCACTTGCTTTCTCTGTGCACTTGGTAAACAGTGTATTCATGTTAGACTGGGAAGATATAAGTTCGGATTTAGGTTTATTTATTTATTTATTTGGAGTACTTATACTCCAAACACCCTTATCTTCACTCTGCAAAGCCTGGTTGAATGGCCTTGGAAAAGTCGATTTCTTTCAACCTCAGCTCCTGTTTTGACAATGCTAGGAGAGAACAGCAATAATAAAGAATTGCCAGTCTTCCAGGTGATAGCAAAAATGGCTGAGACCAACATTTGAATATTAGACTGCCTATTTGAAAATAACAATGAGACTCAAAACAGCTGCCTTCTTCACTTCAGACCTCACCGCTAGCTCATTCCAAACTATGCCAATTTACTTCTCCACCATAAATATATTTATACATTCATTTTATCCTAGTTGAAGCCTGTGTTGTCTCTATTTCACCTGACCATGCTGTCCCATTTATTCACTTTTCAATTTTGTAGAGTGGCATTAGGTGCCATTTGTCAAGATTCTTCATATATTTTTGCTTGCTAAAGCACATGTGGAGAAACTACATGAGCCAAGCTGGGCCCAAGCAGGTGGTGGCTGATATATAGAAGCAAGTCCATTTTTCAAGTGTAAACTTTTAAGTGTCTGGCAGGTGGCCATTGTGAGGCATGTCTTCTTATGGGAGAAAATACTGCAGGTATCTATCAAGCTAAAGCACTGAGCAGTGGGCAGTTTTTATTGTGGAACCCTTGGCAGGAGAAAGGCAGGATATAAACTGAATGAATGAATGAATGAATGAATATTATATTCTCCATGCAAATATTCATCCTTTAAGACTGAGGCTTCACTGAAGTCCAAAGTTTCTGTCAACTTCCCTTCCATTTGTTTCAACTGTGGTAGTGATTACAACTTGAAGTCACACAACAGCAACAAAAATGCTTTGGGAATGTTCAGTGGTGATGCCTGCAGACTCACTGCTTGGGATCTACTGGGTATAACCCATTCACATACCTGCTAGTCAGCCAGGTCCCTGATCTGTAGCTAGCAGTATAGCTGTTTTGCAGACTGAAGGTCCCAATTCAATCCTCACTGCTTTTGGGTGACACTATAAAAGAATCTTTGAAACCCTGGTAGCTTTATAGTACCCTCTTTCCCCGAAAATAAGACATCCTCAGAAAATAAGACCTAGTAAAGGTTTTGCTGAATTGCTAAATATAAGGCCTCCCCTGAAAGTAAGACCTAGCATAGTTTTTGTATATAAATATATATACAATATATAATAAATATTTTAAAATTGTTCAACAATAAATGTGAATTCTTTTCAATGGAAAAATAAGACATCACCTGAGAATAAGACCTAGCGCATCTTTGGGAGCAAAAAATAATATAAGACACTGTCTTATTTTTGAGGAAACATGGTAGGGGTGAGAATTCAGAGAATTCAGATATAGTATGGGTGAGAATTCAGAACCACAGCTCCAAATATTGCTCACCTCTTGCTATTATGGCTAGTACTGCTGAGAGTTGCAGTCCAACAACATCAGGAGGCCTGTGAAAATCTATGACTAGAGTACTGTGGCATTCTAGCAAGGTGTGACCTCTGGATCACTAGAAGATTCTACCCCTCTTCCAGAATTGAAGTGTCCTGCATTGCTCTGAGCAGTGTGGGATCCTTGTTTTTAAGTTGAAGATAGAAATATATAGTGCACCCGCATCATATGCGGGCGTGCCATACATGGCTTTCAGCATATGCTGAAAGCCGTGTGCTAGAAAAGGCAATGGTGCATGTGCTGTAGGCATGAGCCCCATTGTTTTCAATGGGGCTCCACCATACGTGGTGTTTCCCTTACACGGGGGTGGGTGGGTGTCCAGAATAGATCCCCCATATAAGGGAAGGGTTCATTATATCTTATTTATTAAAGGTAAGATCAGAACCAGCATGGTATAGTGGTTTGAGAGTTGGACTATGATTCTGGAGAGCAGGGTTTGATTCCTTGCTGGAGCATAAAAACCCACTGGGCAAGTCACACACTCTCAACCTCAGAGGATGCAACAACAATGACAACAGAGTGCAAGTAAAATTCCTAGATTTAACCTTTTTGTAACCCGCCCCGATTGCTCGTTTAGAGGGGTGGGCTAGAAATAAATTATTATTATTATTATTATTATTATTATTATTATTATTCCTTGGAGATGGGATCCAAGTCTAAACATGAAATTCATTTATGTTTTGGATACACCTTATACACATAGCCTGAAGGTAATTTTATACATAATATTTTTTAAAAAAATTAAAATAATTTTGTACATTGAACAAAGTTTGTGTATACTGAACCATCAGAAAGCAAAGGTGTCACAATATCAGCTACCCAAGAGAGAAGTTTTGGATTTTGGAGTATTTCAGGTTACAGAATTATGGAAGACGAAGACACAACTTGTATGTGGTTTTGCTTCTTTTTTAAATTAACTGTGCTCCAATTGCTCTTAATTTGTCCTTTGCCATGGGGGCACTGGTTGTCCACATAATCAGTCTCAGCCTTGGTTTCTTCTATAACATATATGATTGTTATCCAAGATTCTGTAAAACATAAATTGGTTTTCTACTAATGATGTAACTCTTCACAAATTTTCACATATTTTCTTCCTAAAGAAAGCAGTTGGCAATTTTAGAAGTCATCTTCCTGAACTTTTTGAAAACTATTTGCAGATCATGATGTATTCTGCACAAAATTCACACCTGGGAATTATTTTCAAATTTGTAAGCCCCAGACTACAAAGATTCTTTTCATTGCAGCATCTCCCTCATTAGGGTTTCTTGACAGTTTTTAATTTTTAAAAAATATTTTCTAATATTCTTGCTATGCCTACTCTATTTTCCACATAGTATCTATATCTTTATCCATAGTGTTTAGTTTGGCTAACTTTTCATGAGGAAAACTGTATAGATCCCATTGTCTCATAGATGTTTTCTTGAGCTTTTATAATATGCAAGGCAGAGCCAACTGGCAAATTACTGCCTGTTACGGTCAAAGGCTTTAAAATGGATGTGCTTGTGGTTTTAAAATATTTCACTGGTTATCAACTGTTAGCATGGTGTTTTATAAATTGTCTTAATTGATGTTTTGATATTACAGGTTGCGTATCCCTTATCCAAAAAGTTTGGGACCAGAAGTGTTTCAGACTTTGGATTTTTTGGGGATTTTGGATTTGAATATAAATAACGAGATATCTTTGAGATAAGACCTAAGTCTAAGCACAAAATATTTACATGTCATGTATACTTTTTGCACATAGCCTGAAGGTAATTATATAGACAATTACAATAATAATTTTGTACATGAAACAAAGGTTTGTGTACACTGAACCATCAGAAAGCAAAGGTGTGGCTATCTCAGCCATCCTTGAAAAAAGTTTTGGTTTTTGGAGTATTTCAGATTTTGGAATTCCAGATAAGGGAGACTCAACCTGTATAATCAATTTAATATGTAGGTCAGCATCCATATTCGGTTATAGATGGACCATCACTGCTTTGTATTCTCATTTGCATTTGTGGCACTTTGACACAATAGCAATAGCAATAGCAGGTACATTTCTATACCAATTATCAGTGCACTTAAGCACTCCCAAAGCAGTTTACAAAGTGTAAGCTACTTGCTCCCAACAATCTGGGTTCTCATTTTAGCGACCTTGGAAAGATGCAAGCCTGAGTTGAGCTTGAGCCCCTGGCTGGTACTGAACTCACAACCTTATGATTAGTGAGTGATTGGCTGCAGGACAGACATTTAACTACAGCCTTAAACTGCAGATGAATCTGAAGCCCACCTTAAAAACCAGCCAGCTATCCTGAGTAATGGAGGTCTGTGCTGTTGTCAAGGGGTGGTGTTGGTGTTGCAGGATTACATGACCAGACCTCTTCTGCAAGTGAGTGGCACTGTGGGGAGCAGGAGAAGGAAAACCTATGAGGTAATGTGATCCTGCAGTGTCCAGCTCACCAGCAACCTGTGTGGCTTTAGATGAGTGACTATTTTTTAAAGATGGCTTTCAGGGTTTAGATGGGGAGTTAAAGCACAGCTATGAATGATGGGTGCACATTTGATGCAGGATCTGGGGCGTATTTTAAAATATATAATTTATTATGTTTTCAGTGAAATCTTTTCATTTATCCTTGAGATCATCTTGCTTCCTAACCACAGGAGAAAGGCAGGATATCTATCAAGCAGACAAGCAAATAATCAATCTGCTGTGTGTTATGTTCTGTGTTCTCTTTCAATGATCTGTTACTACCCATGTGAGTAGTCCTGCCTTCAATATTTTCCATTTGTCTTACGTTTTTGTAATATCTTCTGTATGGAGAACACCTTAATGTATTATACATTTGCCAATGGGTAGAAATTTGTGTGTTATCTACATGGAAGCAAAGTAGTTTTCAGAAAGGTTCACCTGCTTTGACCCTACAGTTAATTGTATGACTACTGTACAAGGTTGATTGCATGAAGGAACTGATAGAGAAATATATATAATAGCTATATATCTGTGTCCTGTGTCTTGCATGTGGTCTGCTGCTTGCATGTGACCCATTGGGACCCAAAATGTGGCCCCTGAATCCCTTTATGCCCTCCAAATCCCTGAGACTCAACCTTTCCCCCCCAAAAAAGATTCAGACTTTTTTTTCAAACTGTCCCTCCTCCAATGCTCAAGATGGGACATAAACATTGTGGAGCACAGGAGTTTTACCCCAACAAGCCTGTGACATATCCCCAAACATAAAAAAAATGTTTTAAAAATCCTCTTAAAAAATGAAAGCATAAGTGATGTAACATCACTTATGATCACACCTGGCACACTGGTGTTCACCCACTGGGGTGGTGGTGGTGCAGGGGCTGAAAAAAATGCCCCTCCCCCCCTGTATTTACCCACTCATGTTCTAGATAAACAGAGCATCTCCTGCAGTTTCCACCACAACTCCTTTGCCTTGACCCTCTGTATACCACTCTGTAACCCTGACCAGTTGCCAGATGGTCTTTTATTGGAAACATTAAACAGAAACCTTTCAAACTACTGTGTGGAGCTGAAAATGGCACCCTATCATCTCCCCGCCCCCAGAGTGGTGGCACTGAAAAGTTGAGTGGTGTGCTTCTGTGAAATTAAAATGCAAATAATTTGCATTCATCATAGACTAGGGAGCCAGGGTCGAGCAAATGTCATATTATGATTGTGTGCATTTATATTTGATAAAACATGCTTGCAATTTATATGCAAATTAGGGGTGGCACATTGTCAGCAAGGCCCCTGGTTTCACCAAGTCTCGGTGCCCCATCCCCCCTTTTCTTTCTTTCTTAAGAGTGTGCGGTACATGTTTGTAGATATTATCAGTGGGATCAAATTCTATGCCTGCTTAAAAATCAACAGCGGATGCCATCCAAAGGGGATGAATATAGAATTAATGATTAGGGCCAGCTCAAGTCTATTGTTCCTCTAGGCAAAAACTGAAGTTACTGTCCCAGTACATTTGTTGCATGCAAAAAGGGAGGAGCTTGTAATTTTGAATTTAGGTTCCCCACCTGTTGATTGGAGCTCTTTGCCCTGGCACTGAGCAAGAGCAAGGAGCTGCAATTCAGGAAATCATGAAAGGTGAGGAAATGTGTCTCCTTACTCCAGTGACAGCTGGTGGCTTCCACATCAATATGGTAGTGAATCTCCTCCAGGCTTTCTCTTTCAAATTTAAAGGAACTCTCCAGGGAGCTGTACCCCATACCCCAAATAGGTTCAGTAACTATGACCTTGTTTGCACTGGTTGGTAAGTCTGGGGCCAGTCTAAAGCATTATGCTTTGGGACTGGCCTACAGGCGGTTGCATGCACTGGGCCAAACCCAGTGTCATAGTTCAGCATTGTCTACATGAGGCAGCTGGGCCAACACCACATCAGTATGGCTGGCTTGTTCCTCATCCCCAGAAGCACCATTATGTCCCTTACCTGCAGGAGATCCATGGACCAGCCTCCCAGTGCACAGCTGGTCTCCAAGCACACCTTCTCCAGAATGTGATCATTAAGTGACCCCCATCGTGTATTTAGGGTGTCCCTCTGCCCTACCTCTCCATTGGTCACATAGATGAGCCCACCCTCTAGAAAAGCTGCAGTGTGTCAGGTGGTCTGGCCATGGAGCTCCTGCAGCTAAAGGACACAGTGACAGTGGCTCTGGGGACAGGCCATCCTCTTTCATCTTGCTGTTCAGTGTGAGGAAGGGGATGGCATGGTGGCTGGCATGCAAACAACTGGCTTGCCTGAATTAGGCCTGATCCACATGTTTACAAACCACAAAACCCCATGCTAATCCTGGAATTTCATCTGAACACCAGGGCTTCTCTACTAACTCCAGGGCAAAGTATTTCAAGGGAAGTCACTGTGTGTCATGGAAACAGACACCACCTGTGTTTCATAGAATCATAGAATCATAGAGTTGGAAGAGACCGTAAGGGCCATCCTGTCCAACCCCCTGCCATGCAGGAACTCCCAATCAAAGTATCCCTGACAGATGGCCATCCAGCCTCTGTTTAAAGACCTCTAAGGAAGGAACTTCCACCACAAGTGTGTTCCACAATTTGTGTGAGTGTAATTTTGTTTTTGTTTTTTTGGGGGGGTTGTGCAGAAAAGGCTTTGCTAGTTTCCCAAAAGTCTGGAGTAAAACATAGCACAGAATCACTTCTCCACTGACATGGAAGCCACCAACCACAACTGTCCTGTTCCAGGTCTGCTTCTCCTACCCATTGTATAACAACGCCACATACACATGCCACCATTAACAATAGTGGGATGATTCATAGATGGTCAAAGTCTATGGACCGCTAGCCTGCCAATATGGCAGGCCCAGTGTATTTAACTGAAACATATTCAGTAGAGTTGTGCTGGCCATGCAGCAAAATACAAAATTCATGAAGCAGTGATATTTTTATTGGGCCAAATCCAAAACATAAAATACATTCTGCAAGCTCTTGAAGGTTCACTAGCAGCTTCATCAGGCAAAGATCTTAAAAATCATACAGGAATTTTTTTAAAAAGTGATGATGTTAGCATCAGAGGTTTTCCTTCTGTCTCAGATATTACTCTCTTGTCAGTTAAGATGGCATGGAGGAATCTCAATGCAGGCAGAGGCCACTCCCCTCCTTGGCCCTGTGGAGACTGGGGACAACGGGTGATAAAAGACAGATATAACATTTCAACTCTATTAGCAACAGAAAAGTAACTCCCCTTGAGATCCAGCTGTCTCTGCCCTAAGCAAAGCTAATTGCTCCTTTCTTAATCAGAGAACATTGAATTTCTCAAGCACCCTCTGTACTGTTATATCTTATACCATTAAAACTTATAGGCACAGATATGCAAAACTTGCTAGGAGAAACTCAAGCACTCTCTGTACTGAGATATCTTATACCGTTAAAACTTATAGGCATTGATAGGTAGAACTTATGTCGATAGGTAAAACTTGGATATCAGCATAAATTGATAGATCTCCAAAAGAATATATTTAAATGTTAACTGGTTACTGTTATACTGGTTGGCTAGCTTATAACAATTTCAAACTTTACAATGCAGGAAGCCACCTGTTTCCTCAAGTTTCCAGGTGCCTTCCAAAGAATGCTTTACTTTGAAAGGATGATTTTATTTTTACCAATGTCACTGTAATTTGGTAAAAGGTTTCCAAAAAGACTCAGGGAGTTTTCTATTTAAATTAACTTTCAGTCTCCCTAAAGGGCTGCTATTAAAGAATAGAAGTTTTCTTCAGAAATCAGCTGAAATTGATAGATCTCCTAAGAATGTTAAAACATGTCACTTCTAATAGTAATGAAAATGTGCTGGTGAAAAATTTAACAGCTCTAGTATGGAGATTTGAAAGTCAGCAGCAGGAGATTATTTATTGGGTCTTTTCATTTGAATTAAACTCACTTTAAAAGTTCTGGAAAGACTGTTCAAACCGCCATTTGTCATCCAAGGCTTTTGGCAGCTCCGTGTGATATTTGCCTTCCCATCCAACCTTTGTGGAGACGGAGACTAATCCCTTTCACAAATGGCAAGGGATATAATTGAATCTCAGAATGCTGTGGCATGCCTGCTCATCACACACGCATTCCATATCAAAGTGTTCCTGTTTGTTCACATCCCCAGAATTTTCTAGCATGAAATGCCTTTAATACGGTATTGATTGATTATTATCTATCATCTGCGTGATTCTGCTTTGCATTCTACTTCCAAGGGACTGCATTTGTCTCTGCCAAAGGCTTGCAGCTTTCACACTGTATACTGGGAATCTACCCATTTATTAGATGAATTTTCTTCTAGAACTTGGTGAGTCATTGTGGAAGTTTCTCAGGGGCCAGAGAAATAAACCAATGGCTCCAAAAATCTGTTGCCTAAATCAGAATCTAGAATGGCTGCAGGCCCTTCATTTGGAGGAATGTCCATGAAAGCATGAGTAGCATATTGCATCATATATATGGAGGGACAGGTCATCTGCACATATGTGGGTGATGCTCCTTCAAACAGATGTAGTAATTATGTTTTGATTGAAGGCTTAGGTTGAACTTTTCTTGCTGAGCTACTCTAGGGTGACCAACAAGAGCATGGAAGCAATGGAAATCTTGTAGGTTTGGACAGTCCGTAGCATCAGTCTGGTCTTGAGAGCTTGAACATAAGAGTGAAATATTGTTGCTCCACTTTAATGTAAACTCTAGTCAAGACACCATTTTGAGTCTGCAGAATCTGAGGGGCAAAGGAATTTCCAGAGCTTGGGACAATTTTTTTTTTTTGGACTACAGCAACCAGCATTCCCCAGTCACTGTGGCCATGATGCCAGGGAATTCTGGTAACTTTAGTCCAAGAAAAAAGAAAAATTTCCAAGCTCTGAGAATTTTTGGCAGGGGTCTGCACGTGCAGATAATGGTTTTCTGGAATTGTTGCTTCCATCCTATAGGAACACATTGGCCAAACTTTCATGAAAATACACATTAAGACCTTCTTTGGACAGCCTGGATATTAATTTGGATTTGTGGCTATACAAGCTCACTGGCAAACAAGCTACTTCCAATAAAGTTCTCTAGCAGAGGTGTTTCTTATTTAAGATAATAGAAATCTTTTTCCCCACCACCCACCCCAAATAATTATTACATTATTATGATGTCTGAGTAAACACACTGGCCCTTTTTTCAACCTATTCCATCTTGCTCTTTACAAAACCCAAGAAATCCCAGAATATCTGTCATCATGTTTCCCCACTTCTTTCTTTTATTTCACGTAGCTTATGTTCAACAAATGTTTTTGTGATCCAGTCCATTCTGGTAGTTTACATCCCACTGACATGGAGTAAATTCATTGGAGTCCTCTCCTCTAAATTTGAATATAATATTTACAGGTGTTTGTATAAACCACGCTCATCTGTGGCTCTGTTATATGAATTAAAAAAAACCAACAATGGAGAAGATATATGCTCAATTTTTCTTTTCCCAAGAGTGATTTTTGGAAGCTTCTCTCAAATTCTCAATTGTCAACTTCAAAAGAATGACAGAAAGAAAATTCAAAGGAAGGGGATGAAAGATGAACCATTCTGATTAAAGAAAATTACAGATTAAATAAACAATTTAAGCTTTTCTGTTCCCTTTGATTTTCTGCAGGCTTACCTTTTCTAACTTTTATTTTAAAAAGGATTCAAGATAGTTCCCCCCTCCACTTATTTATTTACAAAGTTGCATCTAGTATTTGAAATATGTGGCTAATCTTCATTGATGGCTCTTGAAATAGGGCACCATAGTTTTAATATTGGCATAAAAAGAAAACAAAAAGTTAACCAAGAAGACAATAATGATTTTGATAGAAAGTCAAAGTCTCTATCAATTAAAGCCATGAAAGGGAAAAGTAAAATTATACAGAAATCTGCAGTTTCTTTTATCAGTTCAGAGATAGGCAAAAAACTTTGTTTGGATTTGCATAATAAGGTTAGAGGTACAACAAGTGCATTGCACCTACAGGTATTTTACTATAGGGACAGATATATAGAGAGAATGATAAGGTACAGACATGAAATTGCATTCGAGAAAATTTATTAACATCACTCTCCTTTCACAGACTTGTCGTCAGATTGAATAAACTCTGTTCCTTTAGGATTATCAGTTAACCTTCTTACAGAGGAAACAAGACTTTTAAAAAATGGATTTAGTCAATATGCAAAAACCATCAGGAAAGGCAATGAACACCACAATTAAAGGAGTATATGTGTGTTTGTGTGTGGAAGAAGCATAGTGTTCCCTGAAGTGACTGAGACCTGACGTATTTCAGAAAACAGTGTGTCCCTTCTCAGGGCAATCTGCAAAGGGTAAGGCTCTTTCCTGAGCATGATTCTGCAATGAACTGAATGTAGTCATTTGCTCTGCTCATTCTGAAGTATTGACTCAGAATTACCTGGAACAAATTCAAGGCTAAACTCCTTTCATATTACTCACTTCCAATATCTCACAGATTGAAACCAGGGCACATAAGGCTACGCTACATCAGAGTGTGGACACAATGGCAAAAGTTATTGATGAGAAAAGACAAGGTAGGAGAAGCTATTGCAGTTGGCTTTCGCCTGAGCCTACTGGGAAGGGAAAGATTCTCACTCCTCTCCCCTTTCCTTTTCCCCATGATAAGCTGAATACAAACTACTTTTGCACTTTCAACTCATTTTGCACCAGTGGAAATAAACTATGGACAGAAGGAAAAAATGGGAGGAGGAGGAAGAAACTGGGGCATTTTTAAAGCAACTGGAAAAGTGGAACAGCAGAAGATTAATGAGACAGTCCCTGCCAAACTGGGATAGTTGGAGTGTATGATATTGGAGATCCAGTACTGTATAGTGGTTTAAGCATTGGACTACAACTCTTGAGATCAGGGTTTGATTCCTCGCTTAGCCATGGAAACCCACTTGAGAGAATGACACTCTTTCAGCTCCAGAAAACCCCATGATAGGTTCACCTTCTGGCTGCCATAAGTGAGAAGGGCACACAACAACAACAACAACAACAACAACAATAATAATACATTTTATTTCTAGTCCACCCTCTGAACAAAGCAATCGGGGCAGATTACAACAGAGTTTAAAAACATAACAGATTAAAATATTCCCATCCATCCCCACCTCTCCCCTTAAAAAAGGATTAAATCAACTATAGATTAAAAACATATACAATAATAACATGTGCAATGAATTAGGCCAAAAAATGCCCAAACAAGGATTTCTATCTCTAGTAAGAAAGAAACAACAACAACAAATGATATTATACCACCTGGTAGGCTTTTTTCTTATTGTGTGAGAAAGGTGAGATATAAATCCTGGAAATAAATAAATAAAGTTTGTTTTATTTTTGAGGGTGTTGAGAGATATCCAGTTGTCAGGTGAAGCTTTTAATGAGTAATGATTCCTTTACACAATTTTATGGAAGTTCCAAACAATGTTGTCACCTGTGTGAGTTGTAACCTTACTGTGTTTTAGCACTGCTTCTTTTCCTTTTTCTTATGATAGAACATTTGTTAAAGATAAAGAGATGGAATAGCTACAGAGTGCCTTCTGATTGGTAACTGCTCCAAGTCTGCCATCTGGAAGCACCTTCAGCCTCGCTGGCTGGCAGGCAGCCAAAGGAAGTAATTCAGAGAAGAGAGGTTGCCTTTGGCTTTCAACTCATTGACCAGGTTGTTGTCTATTTCAGCCTTCTTCAGTCTTGTGCCCTCAAGATATTGTCGGCCCAGTGATAATGCTGCTTCATGATATTGGGTGTTTTAGTCTAAAGAATCTGGAGGGCACCAGAATGGGTAAGTCTGGCTTATTTGTTGGCAAGTCTCAAGTAGAAGTGAACCTACCAGCATTTCCTGATACAAATGAGAGTGACAACATCCGTAGTGCTGAGAGGCCCAAAGAGATTTTACAGTCATGCTGAGTCAAACTGAGCCATCCCATTTTTTCTCAGAGTGGTAAAATCATCCCATCAATTGTAGGAAAGGGAGAGATGAATTTCTAAGATCTTTTAGCACTGATGAGCCTTTTCAATACAAGGTGGCTGAGATCTTGCCTCCCATTCAAAGAGTTGTTTGGCTGTCCACAGCAGTTTGGTGACTTTTGGCGGGACAAAGTCCCCCACTGGAAACCATGTTATGCTATCAGTAGTGTCACTTGCAAATGTATTTTTGTGCATGTGACGTGTGAAATGGCCATCCCATAGGCTGCCCTCATTGCCCCCTAAGATTTGAGACAGGCTGGCTTAAGGAGAAAAAAATCTTACAAAATAATTGAAAGAAGTAAAAAATGAGTAGAGAAGATTCATAGAGGACTGTTAGGGAGCCTTCATTTCACTGCAGTGATGGATGACATTTGAATATAACTTGCTACGAGCAATTGCACATATGCAGCATTGCTGAAAATATCTGTTAAATCTTAATTTTCTGGGTTAATGTGCTACCGTCTGGGTTTAAGAGAGATCAGTAATATTTTTTGCCTGCTGAGAAAGTTGATGAACATTCAAGCCAGAAGCCTTGATCCATCCTGTTTTGTTAAGCTACTCGTTGCCTCCATGGATGAAGGCTTCCAAAGCAATCGGGAGCTCGAGATACATTTTTCAGGCTTACATCTTTTGTCATCTTGATGATTTCTTGTTTCCCACTTGTGGTTTTCAGCTGGAAGATCAATTTCATGATAGGGAGTTTAATTGGGAGTGATAGCCAGATAACAGAAAGAGCTATTTTTCATTGCCGCAACAGTCACATGGCTGTGACATATAAAGTGCTATGAGTCAGGTTGGATCTCTGTCCCTGTTACTTACACCAGGGAGGGTTAAAGAGCAGTTACAAGCAGGTAATGCTGATTAAAAACCCAGACAGGCATTTAAGACCTACCAAAGAAATGTGGCCCTTGCAGCAGGTGGGGAGGGGCGAGAGCTAGTATAGACAGTGCATTGCTCACTAAAATACTGGGTGGGGGGGAGTCATGTCAAGGGACCCTTTAGAGCCTTCTGCATTGCTTCCTGCATGCTGTTGTTGATTCCAGGGCAAATGGTTAAAAAGGAAACAAGGCTTATGACTCTGTTCTGTTTTTTAGGGGTGGGGAAGGAAAACATTTTATTGCCAGTATCATCTATGCAAATAGCAACATAGAAAATCAACAGGGATTCAGCTTGGCTCTAATTATTGCTGACAGAAAGGTTTGTGCTTTACTAGTCTGTAGTCGAAGCCTGTGGTCAAAATCCCTTACCACTTGACGATTGGGATGTGCATCCAATAAATTCCTAGTCCGAATAACACAGTATATCAGGCAGCCCATTTTATAGACAAGTGAAATAGAAAAAGGTTCTGCTCTGTCATCTTTCTTATTACAATAAACAAAGATATCCCCCCCCGCCCCCTTTTTTTAAAAAAGTGGACCATTAAGAGTTATGATTCTTCTGGATATTACATATTTCTCCTTTAAAAAACAACCTTTACCACGTATTTAGTTGTGATCAATGCCTTCTGTGTCAGGGATGCAGTGAATTCACTCTAGGGCCACATCTGTACTTAAGAATTAATGCAGTTTGACACTGCTTTAGCTGCCTTGGTTCAGTGTTGTGGAATTCTAAGATTTGTAGTTTTGGGAGATATTTAGCCTTCTATGTCAGAAAATTCTGGTGCCACAACACACTACAAATCCCAGGATTCCATAGAATGGAGCCAGGACAGTTAAAGCAGTCTCAAACTGCATTAATTCTGCAGTGTGACAACAGTTAGTGTATGAATCTTGGGAAGTGTTGGTATTCTGATGTCCATGGGTTAACTTTTTAAAAAAAGTCTTGACAGCTGTGCCATAGGGAGAATGAAGATTAAATGGCTTCTCTTCCTCCTCCCTTCTCAAATGGGTTCTCTGTTACATTAATCAGCTTTGGTACCAATAAGCTTTAATGATTAAAATATCCATGCAATTTCTAAGCTTCTTAATGGGATCTAACCCCCAGAGGCAAAGTGATTATGTTAGATACATTTGCTAATGCCACTGTGATCTCCACTTTGGTTGCCAAAGAGGGGTCAGTGGGAGGCAAAGAAAGCAAGAAACTGCGAAGGGGAGTTCACAAATGCAGCCCTGAAGTACAATGCAAAGCCATGAAGTCACATCTGGAGGCATTTGTCTTTTCTCACTGGATTTCTTCAAGAAATTGCAAAACAGCCAAGAAAACAGGAATAGCTTCCTTGAGAAGTGAAAATGAGGGGAGAAGGGTCAGGTGGTGGATGAGTGTAATTCATTTCAATGTATCCATGTCCCTGAGATTGCTGAGATAATCCATTTTAATGCCTAATGCGCAAGTAGCCTTTCATTCCACTGCATATAGTATTCTGGCGCTGGGCTTTGCAGCTTACCAATTTGCAAGCCTGACTTGACCTGAGTGTAATGAGAAAGAAGGTGTTCTAAGTTAAAAGAAGATTTTGAAGAATTAGTTCATAGTGGACAGGCAGCTCAGTTCTTTCCTTGACCTGTAGTGTTTAATGAACAGATTGAGAGTAGCATCACTGCAGTACTGACCAAGGCACCTATCTGAGGGAAGAAGAGTGATGCACAGCTCTAATTTTCTTGCCTCAGAAATCCAAGCAAATATCTTCAAGCTTTGCTTCTCCAAGTCACCAGTGGAAACACTGACAACCAAAAATTGATTATGACAGTACTAAAATCCAGGTGATCCATATCAATACACAGTCCATGACATTTTCATCTTTTGTAAAATTACATTGAGAACTGGCATAGTGTAGTGGTTTGAGTGTTGGACTAAGATTCTGGACACCAGGGTTTGATGCCCTGTTTAGCCATGATATCCACTGGGTGACCTTGGATAAGTCGTACTTACTCGGCCTCGGGGGAAGGCAATGGCAAACCTCCTCTGAATAAAGCTTGTCAGGAAAACTCTATGGGAGGTTTGCATTTGGGTTGCCATAAATCAGAAATGGAGACACACATCATCATCATCAACAGCAAAGGTACATTACCCATTCAGAATGAAGCCATACAAAATATAATAGGGAGAGCTCACAATAATACCTTTTTTTTCCTGTGAAAAATTTCCACCCCCAGGTGATGCCATCTAAGGAAGTGGGAAGAGGGAAACTGTGTGTGTGTATATATATATATATGTATGTCTGCACACAAAATATGTCATAATTCCTGTTTAATCAAGAAGTCCTAGTGCTTTGACCCTCCAAGCCATAGTTCTACTACAACTCTGTGAAAATGGCTACCATATAGCATGAAGTTTTCTTTTTTAAAAAACCCGATTGCCAAGCACCTGGTCTTGGAAGGAAGGTCAAGCTCAAACACTGTGATGTCTAAGATATAAAATGAAAGCATCATCTTGATGAATGATTGTGGTCATTTGATGATTAATAATCATAATCATAATGATTATTATAATTCATTAACAGATACTTTACTACAACTCAAAAAAGGCCTCATCATCTGTATTTGCAGCCTTTAACCCTTACCTTGTGTCAATGTATTCATTTATGTGTGTATCCATTCATTTATTATTAATATTTCTATTCCTCCTTTTTGCAAAACCCATCTATCAATTTAAAAAGTTAACATATGTAATACTAAATGTTTTGATCTAAATGAAAATTTCTAGAAGATGATGCCCAGATAGTATCTCTCCCTTTATAAACTTGCAAAGATTTATACACTAATAGTTTGTATTGGAAGTGTAGAAAAGAAAATGGATCATTCTGCCATACATATGGAGATATAAGAGGTTTTCCTGGACACAACGGAAGGAACGATCTTGGAAGGGGACCACACAGAGAAAGTTGCTGGGCGTGAGAAGGTCACTTAATGTACACAGGAGGCAGACAGCTGGAGGAATGTCACACAGAGAAGCAGAGAAATCAGGGATAGCTGTAGGAGCTTGCAGCTACAGAATCGTTTCGAAGCCCTTTCACTTATCAAGGAGGATCAGGAAGAGCAGCATGGACAGACTTCAGGAACACAGCAGGGGAGCCTGGGAGTTCCATCACAGGGAAGAGTTGCTGCTAAACCTCAGGGGAGGCGCGTGGTTGTGGTGGGGGACTCCTTGCTTAGGGGTACAGAAGCAGTGATTTGTGGGCCCGACAAGATGTCTCATGAGGTGTGTTGTCTCCCTAGGGCAAAGATCCGTGATGTGACGGAGAGGCTGACAAGACCGGTCAAATCTACTGACAAATACCCCTTCCTTTTGGTCCACGTGGGAATGAATGACACAGCAAGACACAGCCTTCAGAATATCAGAAGGGATTACGAGGCTCTGGGGAAGAAGCTGAAGGAAATGAACACACAGATTGTCATCTCGTCTCTTCTGCCAGTAGAAGGGCATGGTCCAGGAAGAGAAAGGAAAATAGCAGATGTTAATAACTGGCTCCGCAGATGGTGTCGCCGAGAACAATTTGGATTCTTGGATCATGGGCTGCGGTTCCATGAGGAGGGACTTCTAGCAAGGGATGGGCTACATCTCACGCCAGTTGGAAAAAACGTTTTTGCCAACAGTCTGAAGAATCTGATCAGGAGGGCTTTAAACTAAGTGATCTGGGGAAGGGAGACAGCAGTCTGGAAGGCAAAATGGCTAGAAAAAATAGTCTAACTGACATAGAGGGAACAAGGCAAACAGTGCAAAGACCCAACAATAGGAGCCAAAAAAACATGCACAGGCATCAAGTAAAGGGGACACATGGTCTTAGATGTCTCTTCACTAATGCACAAAGCATGGGAAATAAGCAAGATGAACTTGCACTCCTAGCAAAACAAGGGAAATATGATATAATAGGCATCACTGAAACCTGGTGGGATGAGTCTCACAATTGGAATATAGAAATAGAGGGGTATAACCTTTTTAAGAGAAACAGGCCAAACAAGAAAGGAGGAGGAGGAGCATTATATGTCAGGGATGTCTACATCTATGAAGAGATCAGGGCTGCAATCCTGGAAGTTAGGGGGAAAGCATCTGGATAAAAATTAAAGGGAAGGGAAACAACAGGGATGTTATTGTGGGAGTCTACTAAAAGACCTCCAAGTCAGACTGAGAAATTGGATGATGCCTTTCTAGAACAGATGACCACACATTCAGAAAGGAGAGATATATTAGGAGTGGGAAATCAACTATCCTGATATTTGTGGGAAATCAAACTCAGCCAAAAGGTCTAGCAAATTCCTTACTAGCCTAGAAGACAATTTCATTTTCCCAAAGGTGGAAGAGGCAACAAGGGGATCAGCCAATTTAGATCTGATCCTAACCAACAGAGATGACCTAGCTACTAGCGTGCAAGTGGTGGGATTCATAGGAGGGAGTGACCATGTTCTACTAGAGTCTGTTATACAGTTGAAAGGAGAAGCCAGGCATAGTCACACACACATACTAGATTTTAGGAGAGCTAATTTTAGTAAACTTAGAGAAATACTAGAGGTGATCTCATGGTCAGGATTACTAGAAGAGAAGGGAGTTCAGGATGGATGGAAGAGAGATACTGAACAGCTTGCTAGAGATGCTAAGAACAATAATAGGGGCTTTTTAAAAAATATGTCCACTGAGTATATATAGTTTAATTCCAGATAATAACAGTCAAGTAGTTGGTAAGGAATTTTCTGATGGAAAGGATAAGGATGTTGAAATTGTGGTCCTACAGTTGGATTCCAAGTGCCACCTACCCCTGCTAGCCTCATCAGCCTGAACAAGCCTGGTGAGTGGTTGGGGACGATGAGAGATAATGTCCTGCAAAACAAACATTTATATACCGCTTCATACCACCTAAGGAGTGTCTAAGCAGTTTACAACTGTAAGCTACTTGCCCCCAACAATCTGGGTACTCATTTTAGCGACCTCAGAAGGATGCAAGCCTGAATCGAGCTTGGGCCCTTTTGCTGGTCTTGAACTTGCAATCTTATGGTTTTGAGTGAGTGGCTGCAGTACAGGCATTTAACCACTGCGCCACTAGGGCAGATGAAGAAAGTATAGGAATCCTGGCACTGAAGTAGTGTAGATGTTTTTGAAAACATGCTTGTTAAGATGTCTGGTGGGTGGGTTATTTTCTTCTATATTTTGATTAGGGAGGAGTGAGAATGGACAGAACTAACAGACCAATCATATTTACACTGCAGATACACCAGTGGGAGTGAGAATGGACAGAACTAACAGACCAATCATATTTACACTGCAGATACACCAGTGGCATTTTCTGCTAGTGCATTGGGAGAAATCCATCACTACACATCTTATGCTTCTACCATTTCCTCACATGACTCAGAATGTATGTTAAGTTTCTTGCAGAACATCCCCACTTTCCAGGGAAGCACTGAAAAGAGGGAAATATGTAGAAATCTGCAAAAGCAACTAGAACTTTGTTGGTTCACAGTGGCTAGGGAAGGGTAGTTGGGAGACATTTATTATTTTTTCAGCCGGTGAATCTTTTTAAAATACTGCTGTCCCTCCGCCTTAAAGTAAAAGAAGGAAATTAACTATGCCAGTTCCAGGGCTGGCATAGTTGCAGGGCCTGCTAAGGGGCATGTCAGAAAATGAAGAGACATTGGACCTTGCCCCTGCTATAGCCTGTTCTACCTTAGCTGTCTTCCACATTCAGCCCACAGACAGGAAGGGACCCCCTATAGCTCATTAAAGCCATTCAGCGGCCCCTGCCTCAGAATTTTAGGACTGTTCTCTTAATCACATTTAAGATTTGAAAAATGCATATGGCCTCTGTGTGTCTCCCAAGCCATTTAATTACTGAATTTTTAAACTCCTTCTGATAGAATCTGCAATAACTCACTCTGAGCCAGTGATACAGAGGAGGTTATAAATCTAATCAACAAATTTGTTGATAGGAGTCAAGGAAATAACTAATGAACAATTGGAAGTGATGAAAGAATACATTATAGACACAGTTTGGAATATTTTCTGCTTTGTTTCTCTGTGTTTCTATATGGTATGCTGCCAGTTTATGAAACAATCCAGCATGTATCACTGCATGAGAAATCCTTATCAATTTCAAAAGGTCTTCTTGCTCAGAAGTTTCATAAAATTAATCCTAGCTCCTTTCATGTCTGGATTAAAATCCAGAGTTGGATTCATTGCCCTGCTGATATGGAAGCCACAAGATGGCACCGGAGAAGATGGGCTATGAATCTAAATATAACCTAGGATTTAAAAGTAGTACTGCTATAATTAAGTGGCTTCAGAAACTGACTGATGAGATAAAATGAAAGTATAATACAGATGTAAGAAACATGTCTTAATTGGATACAGGACTGGGACAAAGCTGAAGGTTTTCTGCTTGTCTCTGACTGTGAGTTTGATTTTTGTTATTATGGAATCTGAAATGTGCAAATTGTAACTTGTAACTCTACAGATGATGTATTGGTCTTCATAAACTTGGGGTTATATAATGTGTGGTGTTGCACACATGTATTGCATATGCTCCAGCTCTGGGACTGTCACCTCTGTTTTGATATTTAGTGACAGATTTGTCATGAGACAAATTGTGCAAATGAAAAGATGTCAAAAGCAAATTAAATTGGTCTAAAGAGCTTAGCATAAAATAAACAAGGTTGAGGTTGTCATAATTAATTAAACAAACTCAACTCAAAGGCAGAAGCCTTGAAAGTTAAAAATTGTGAAATAAATTAAATGAAGTTTTCAAAGAGAGCAACTTTGAACTGAATCATTATCAAAATGCATCTGTTGTTTGAATTTGAAGCTCCTTTTGTGGGTGAGGACTTGATTATTCCATGGATTCAGATAAACAGCAGAGGTAGCAAGTGAAGTAGTGAATCCACACATTGGAGCAATTTATTATGTGTCGATTGATCATTTAAATGTTCTAATATAGCAGAACATGTGGCCCATTTCAGTTCATTCTCTCTTAGAAAATATATAAAATTTGGATTGAAGTGGCAGCATAGAAATATTCAGTCACCCTGTAAAAACAATCACCTTGATGCAGAAAGAAATCACCCTTTCTATGAGACCACACTGACATGCATGTAAAGTAGGTTTGTAAGGAAGACTACTTTCTTTCTTCATATATCAAAAGCAAACTCACACATAGAAGCACTTTTTACAGTGCGATGCAGCTATCAAAACCTGATAAACACTCCCATGTGGAAGGTGAAGAGAAATGAGTGATGAACTGATGTTCTTGTTGATAAAGTTATCTTTGCAATCAACAAGAAGAAGATGGATAAAAGTGTGGTTGAATGTCATTGAAATGAGCTTGTGTGAGTATGATGCATGCTCAGTAAAAGAGGTCCAGGCTTGTTTGAATATGAGACACATTTAAATATGTGAGGGAAATGTTGATAGTTACTGTACTGAGTATGTGTTATACAGAGAGCCAATGCTTGAGCATTGGACTATGATCTTGGAGAACAAGGTTTGGATCCCCACTTAGTTATGAAACCAACTGGAGAAATTATTGCACAGCTAAATAAAGCATCTTACTGCTACTGAATTCGGGCTGCACGCTAGTGTTATCCCATGGCTTTTTCCCTCAAAACCACCATCTGAGTACAGCCCGGCTCCAATGCAGATCTCGACTTTGAAAAATGGCTTCTGAAGCGTGTTCAGGAACCAATATTGGAGTTGGGCTGTACCCAGATGGCAGTTTTGAGGAGAAAAGCCATGCAGTAATGACTGTGGAGCCCAAATGAAGACTGAATTTGGAAGGAGTAAGATCTTTATTTAGCTGTACAATAATCTCCTGGGTGATGCTGGGTAAGTCATGCTCTCTCAGCCACAGAGGATAGCAATGACAAACCCTCTCTGAAAAAACTTGCCAAGAAAACCCCATGATGGGGTCACCATAAGTTGGAAATGACTTGAAGGCACACAACAACAACAACAACAACAGCAAAAAATAAGGTACACCAAAATAATTTTATGGTAGAATGAAACTACTGTGTTTCCCCCAAAATAAGACACTGTCTTATATTTATTTTTCCTCAAGAAGACACACTATGGCTTATTTTCAGGGGATGTCTTATTTTTTTATTAACTATGGTACAACAATCTACATTTATTCAAATATAGTTAAGCCGCCTTCTTCTGGAACATCGTCATAACTCTCCAACCCAGAATTCCATGCTGAATTTCTTGTGACTCAGTTTTCTTTAGAACCATTAGCCCCAATCTTTCAGCTCCCTTCCCGCCCCCTTCCATTCCACACCAGGCCTACCACTATGTTTTATTTTCGGGGTACAGCTTATATTGTACAAATGCTTAGAAATCCTGCTATGGCTTATTTTATGAGTATGTCTTATTTTGGGGGAAACAGGGTCGAACCAACAACTGCAATTCGAGCCTTGGTTGTTAATTGATTGGCAGTATCCCCTTGATTTAATCCTCTCCCATAGATTAGTATTTTTATGCTGTATTATATTGTTATTTGTCTGCTTTTACTGTTTTTACATGTTACTCGCCTTGATGCAACACAGGGAGAGGTGGGATACAAATTATTATTATTATTATTATTATTATTATTATTATTTATAGGCTTCAACTTGTATCACATTAAGATGGACCCAGGGATAGTCCCACTGAGAGCTGACCCACTACAACCAGGGAAACTTGAATGGATTAAACATTTTATATAGAACATTTTCTTTTTTTCTCCACTGTTTTATTCCTAGCTTGCAGTTTTATTGGCTCAGCTCTGATCAGATGGATAGACACAAGTGTTTTTATTAGTCTTATAAAAATTAAGAGTTGTTTTTGTGGTGGTGTTGGAAGGAAGAAGTTTTTCATTGCCGGGATGTAAGACTTGGGAGGAAAAAAGCTCCAAGGTATGGCACACACACACACACACACATACACCAACATCCACACATACCTTTAACACAGCTTTAGAAAGCCAGTATGAAAAGTACTTCTTTGGTCTGGAACTGAAGTCAGGGTGACTTCAGCACTTATTGCATCATTACTTGGCATTATTAAATGAAACCTCTCAAAATAGAACGGAAAGCAATGGGGCTTCAAGTTTGATAGAGGTGATTTTTATCTCTAAGATTTTTACAGCCCGATTTCCTGCCTGCATCTTCTGTTCTACTGGGGCCTTTTATGTGCAGCACTCACTAGAATAACACTGAATTTCCATTTGTACCTCTTTTGTTGCACATAAAAGCCCAATTAGCATTCAGATTTGCTGTCAGCCTGCACCTATTTAATTAACTTTTATCCATTTGCATGTTCCTTAAGTTTAATTAACTAAAATGGATCCAGTGACTTAGCTGTTATGAAATGATTTTGGAAAGGAATTTAAAAAAAATAGTTTCTCTGAAAGCATTAAGCAAGAATCAGACTAAAGACTTTCAGGCATGGACAGGGTGCACTTGTATTCCATGAGTAAAATTACATATTTTACACATTCAGAGTAGACTTACATATTTAGAGTAGACCAGCTCCCCTTCCTCCTTTGATAATATCTGTATTTTAAGAGTCATTTTTAAAATATTTGAATGTTCAAGGACAGATGGATTTTTTTTTTAAAAAAAAGTTATTTGATTTCCAGCATCAGCATTTCAGGGTTAGGGAAAGTAGGCAGATTCATAGCATGGCTTAATGTCCTGCTGTTGGATATATTTAGGATCAAATTCTGATGATTTTAAATGGAAGAGGATCATAGCTAGTTTGTAAAGCTAAGTTCATACGTACAGCAGACATAATTTTTATAGGAGGGTGCCTTTATATGAAGTTTGACTAACTTATCCATTTAGCATTGTAATGTTCACACTGTTTTGTAGCATTTCTTTGGGTTTTCACCTAGTCACCCCAACCCGTATCAACAGTCAAAACTGGATGCTTGAATGCAAATTTCTACTTAAAATAGTCAAGGAGCAGGTGATGGGAAAGACCTTTTTCTATCTGAGACCATGGAGATAAAACAACCATCAAAGGGAGTTTAATTTGAGAGATAATGGTTGGAATGTATGGAAATAGTTTTTTTTTTTAAAAGGAAAAATGGTAAACAAACAAACACATGTTTCTTGAATGCCAGGAAACCCTAACAGAGAATTCTGGAGCGATGAGAATCTGAAGTTTGGAATTTATTTTATACTGAATTCACACAGAGCATTTTTGCACAGAAAACAGCGCACACACACCAAGAGAAACAGCATTTTCTGCACAGGAAATAATTATTGGTAATTAATATCTGTCTTCTGGGGAAAAACACAGGAAAATTCTGTCTGGAATAAATACTCAAATACAGCATTTGTTTTGTAAGAATAGAATTTTTCTGAAAATAGAGTTTCTGTACATAAATGCATTTTTTTCTGGGAAGAAAATGTTTATGATGCAAAAATACCACGTGATACAGTTTTGTGTAGAATAATTCCAAAGTGCAAACTGCAGTTTCCAAAGACTTTTTTGCAGTGAAAAGAAGGCTTCTAAAATTACCCATTGCTTCCTTCAAGAACACAAAGAGCAAAAAACAACTTCTTTAGTTTGCACTTCCCTATCCCTACAATACCAATTAAATCTACTGTCAAACAATCTAACGTGCAGTGGCCTTGTAGAACCATTGCAATATATGTTTCCTCTCTGTATTACAAAGTGACCAGAACAAGGTTTTGGGATGTACTGGAGAAGGACGACTGCTGATGGAAGTACAGTAGTTTGATATTGCTGATAGTTGTTCTCTCTCTCTCTCTCTCTCTCTCTCTCTCTCACACACACACACACACACACACAAACATATAATATATATAAATCCAAAAAGCAAACCTTGATTTTGCCGTTCTATATAAGGAAACCATCTTATTGTGCCATTCTGTTTAACGGGATTTGAGCACCCACGGATGTTTTCATGTCATACATTCATTTTAAAAAAATGCCTGGGATTTCATGGTTTATAGATCATTTTCATACATTTTATTTTTTCCCCCACAGGTTTAAGAAAGAGCCCATTTCACTTTAATATGCTTAAACTTTGTAAAGGTTAGCTTTCATTAAGCATTTATTAGCTCAGTTTAGATAGCTTACAGTTGCTTTAATGAAAGTCAGATACTATATTCTCATTGTTAGACAAATTAAAGAAATTAACATAGTAACATGCACAATGTCTAATTTCCACTAACAGTTAAAAGTCTGAGTTTATTTTTAACTTGAACTCTCCAATAGCATCACAAAGCCTAACTGTAATGATTAGAAACCTTTCCATCTTCTTTAAAGTTACTTTTGTATCAAGTAAATTATCACCTGTTCAGAAAAGTGGCAGTTGCATGCAAAATCACCATTGTGCACTTCATGGTGTCTTCTTCTGTGCACACATTAGCATGTATGCACATTAAAGACAAGATCTATCCAATGTCCCACTTGAAACTTTAAAAGAAGTTTTATGATATAATTGCATTTGCTGAAACGTTACACCCTCCAACTGTTCCGATTTGGCAGGGACAGTCCTGATTAATCCTCTGTCATCCCACTTTTTAAAGCTGCTTTAAGAATGTTTCAGTTTCTCTCTCTTCCTCCCTAGCTTATGTGGTCTTCTCCATTAATAACTTTTGCTGTCTTTTGCTATCTTTGATCACACTCTGGGGCTAAACAGACAGGCAAAAAGAGGTGCTTTTAGGCTGGCTTGAAGGTGTGGCGTTTAGATGACACATGCCTTGAAGTTAGAAGAAAAGTACCCTTATTCAGAGAAAAGCTGTTTCAAAAAGAAGCAGCCCCCCCCCCCAAACTTCTTCCTGGCTTGAAGCCATGTCATGTGGTTAGGACATGAGCACTCCAGCTGCCTTGGGAGCCAGCAGTGCAGTTGGTGGTGCTGTCTGTGCAATAACATCCCCACATTACTGAAAGCAATATATCAGAAGTTTCTGATATCTGAAAGTCATTTACAGAAGCAAAAACTAGTACAGAGGTGAAAGTGACACAGCAGCTTGTAAATGGGAAGACAGAAAGCATAGGTAATAAAGCCAATTAGAGTGGTTTAACTAATGGCTAAGGGTAAATAAGAAATGTTGCAGGCCAGAGTGGCCTTGCTAAATCATGAAGAGAGGGACTTGAGGAGTGTCAAACTATTCCATTACCAGAAATCAGAGCCACTGATACATTAAAACTGTTAATTGTGTGGCCAGCTGTCCTCAGTCAGCATGGGGATGGGTCATGGGAGGTGTAGTCCAAGAGGGAACTTTTCCAAATTTTGCCAGTGTCAGAGAGATTCTAAATCATAATGTGGCACAGCCAACCAGAGAATGGCTGCCCTATAAGACAGAGAGCCAGCAGATAATGTGATCATCAATGAATAAAGAAATGAAGCTGAACTACATGTACAAGAAGGCACAAGAAACCTGATATAATAGAAAGACAGAGAGATAGAAAAATGTGCAAGATGAAAGGACATAAGAAATGCAGCTCTCTCTCTGTGTGTATGTAACTAATTAATGAGAGAGTTCCAGATGATGGTCTTTTGTTTTGCTATGGCCCATCATTTGGGTCAGCTGCCACCATGGAATCAGATGCCATGCTGCCACAATAAACATTCCATTTAGTAGTATACTAAGTCATGGGATGGGAAACAATCTGATATCACCTTACCTTACACTCCGATGTCACCTTACTTAGGCAAGCTTCTGCCCACAACCAGCATTTTCATGAAGCAGACTCTGTATCATTTCAAACAGGTTCCACTGGTTCTTCATTAGTGATGGAGACATTCTTATTGCCATAATCAATCATTGTGTTGTCTTGTTCACGATACCTTTCTACTATGCTTATGAACATTCAGTACTTTTTTACCTTTATTTCTCTGCACTTGTTACTCTACCTTTTTTATTACTTTATAAAACAATCCATTTTATGGTGGATGAGTAAGTGCTCCTTAGTACACTAAGAAGCAAAAGATGTAGAGCGGTAGAGTGTCCATTGATTGCAATAGAACCATTACTAGTTTTTATAAACGTAACCCATTTAAAGCAGAATATTCAAAGTGAGAACTTATTCTTCTGTCACTGAATATACATTTACAGATAAAGAAATAATACACTGAAACAGGAAGACAGAAAATCTTTTAGAATCATATTTATATTGTTTGCGGAGTAAATCAGTTCACTGCATGTAGCTTGAAAACTTTGGTATTTGTAGATTGATTAATGAAGATACACCTCTTCTTCTTAACATGTTCAGACATAGCCATATTGGCCATATTGCAAGGTACATAACATCCAGAATCCACAACATACCTTTATTTGTAATACTTTTATTTAACCAACCAAAATGCACAAAATACATGATGCAAGCTTCTTGTAGGGTAGATATACAATGTAGAAATAATGAAATTTGATACCACTGTAACTGTGATGACATGTATAGTTTGTGAGACACCAGCACTCTTTGGCAGAGAAGACTTTGTAGTACTACAAATTTCAGTATTCCATAGGGAGGAGCAATAGTGCCTAAAGTGGTGAAATACTGCAATACTGCAATATTTCTACAGTATAGATGCACACTCATTTCATAGTTTATTTGCTTATTGTATTATACAACCCTTCAAAATGGGTTGCGGCACCTAAAATAAGACTGAAGACATATTTATTTCATTTTTTTAAAAAAAGTTTTGGATAGATGAGGCTTACAATTCAAAGAGCTAATGGTTAGTTTCCTTGATTTGTTTCCCAGAAAGTCCTTTTCCATTTTGAGAAGCCAACATGCTATGATCTGGGCCAGTGCACTATCTCAAGTGCTTTATAAATGAACTCCGAATAAGCAACAACCTGGATAATTAAAGCAGACTACCTGGCCAGAACATTCAAGATTCATTAAATTGTCTGGATAACCTGGCAAAATTGTAGCCTTTTACTGATAAAATAATCAACAGGATAACCAAAAAGGCCATGGCAAACCAGAACAAATTGTGCAAATGAGAGAGAATAATAGACATCTTGTCACCTTTGTAAACAGTATCCGCAAGAAAATAAAAACACAGGTGGAAGATGCATCATTCCTGGCAAAACATGCAGTTTTAGCAAAACAACTAGAGCCAGTTAAAAGTCGAGTCTCTTAAGGAGTCTCAGGCTTGTGTGGTTTGTCTCCAACCTGACCTTATAATGACCAGCTGGAGGTCCTTCATTCCAATAAAGAGAAGAATTTTGTGATTACGCTCTCTATACTGGTGAAACAGAGTTTGATGTTGGCATCTTTGCCTGACTAAATTTGGCCTACCATTTTGCAAGCAGGCAGCATGCCATGCAAACAGATGGACCAGAGTTAGAAAACACGTATGCCAATCAACCCTTTTCTCCATTGCAATACGTTTTCTGCTGGACTCATCTTCTATAATGAGAACATTCTTAGCTAAAGATGATTTTTCATTAATAACTTTACATTTTACGACGTCTATATAGTCATTTTTTTCTGTCTCAAAACAATGTCCCTCCAACAATTGATCTTTGTGTAGTATGTTGAATGCAAGGGTTTGCCAGATGCTTGAAATTCATTGCAACCTAACTCTGCATTCCTTCAAGCCAATGCAGTCTAGAAGTAATTTTCATTTTAATTCATATTTCTAACAAATTATCTTGGCATCTTGAGTGTTTGTTTAAATTGTCATGAGCAAGAGCCCTATTAGATCCAGAAATGTTAAACAGAGGCTTTAAAGTGGCTGAAGGCTTGTTCTTATGGGCTACTGTTTCTGTCATTTTGAAGGGCAGCCACATGCAGAAGAGAATAGGACTTTTAGAAGAAGACCTTGAATCTGAAGATCCAATGCATATACCCTAAATGTTACCTCCTTCTGCCTTAAGAATTACTTCCCTTTCCCTTTTTTACCACTGAGGTTCTGATAGCATAGGAGCAATAGAGTTGGATCTTTCCACCACTACTGAGACAAGCTTTTGATGCTAGATATCCTTCTTTACCCAAGGCCTTTTTTCTATGCAGGCACAAAAGAGATTTCACTGTACCTTGTAGCTTTTAGAATTCCTTCACTGGTATCATAGTTTGGCTGCTTTACTATGTGTGAAAAAGACAGGCAAGACAAAGTGGCTTCCAGCTGCTTTGAAGGCAGGGTGTTTATATGATGCACACCTCTAAAGCAGGTGGAAACTGAAATGAAGCTGCATTCTAGGGCTAAAAACCAGAGCAAAAAGAAGCCAGGATAATCCAGCTTAGCCTAGAAAATGTGCATCTTCTTTCCTGCATATAAACAGCCCAGCACCAGTGTGAGGCTGCAGGAAAGCAAAAAAGTAAAAGTGTCATAACTCCACTGGATATAATTACACCATACACAAACCAGATAGCCTAATGGGGGAAATGGGGTGAAGAGGGCATGTATGGGGGGGGGCATGATTGTGCTTTGCCAATGTATCACTCACACACTGATGCACCAATGCCGTGTATGAGCAGAGCATTGCACGTGCAACTGTGTGGCTGATCAAAGGGGCAGTCACACAATGGGATAGCATCTGGGCAGATGTGGGAAGTACCTGGAGGTCAGAGGTAGTGTGTTTGTGCTATGGTGTGCATGCATGATGGGGAGGCAACCAAAATAAAAATAAAACTTACCCAGCAGTGTGGCTTCAAGCTGTGCCATGCCATCTGATTGTGGGTATTCAGCCTGCCTTGGGAGTGGGCTGTGTGGACAGTGGGGCTTTGAGCCACTTTTGGAAAAAGCAGGATTGAGCCATTTTTTTTTCCTGTGCATCTGCTCTGGCCCCATGTTTAGTTCATCTTGGACCATCTTAAGTATCGTTCTTAGGAGGAGGAACAGACAGTAGGGAGTTCAACAACAGAATTGTCAAAGTCACCGGTAATTTAACAAATATAATCCTTAACTGATAAACATATGTATTGGAGATTGGTGGTGTCCTGCACCAGGGTGTCACCTGATGTGAGGGTGGGGCTTTGGGACAGAGCCAAAAGAGCCCATTCCCAACCCCCTTCCCTTTCAGTGTAAAGTTGCATAGGACAGGGATGGGGGTATGTGCTGGGCCCTCTTGTCCCACAGTGCAGAGCAGGGAGGTGGGGAGACTCACTGGCTGTCACCTCCCTTCAGCAGTGTCACCCAGTGTGGTCTGAACCCCTTGCATCCCAAAATGACGCTACTGTTGGAGACAGTTCATAAAGCAAGCCTAGTACTGGTTGCACTTCCTTGGGTCTCATTTGGAATAGGCCTTTTATGGTGAATTGATATTGCCAGTGCCCATATGTTTTAATTAACTTGTTTGCATTGCAGATTAGGTACTGTTTGACTTCTAATGGCTGTCACTGGATAACCCCTGTTTGGTTCCTGATGGATCGTTGATTGTTGTTGTCCCCTGCCTTGATCCATGGGGAGAGGCAGGGAAGAAATAAATATCTCCTCCTCCTCCTCCTCCTCCTCCCCACCTCCAGTCATCGAAACCTAAAACATATTGAGAGGTTAGGGGAGACATTTGGAATAAAGGGCTTCATGGCCCATATGTAAGCTTGGGATTGAGTCCAATGGGAAATGCAGTTCTTAGCATCATTGAACACTGTTATAACCACATGGTGGGAGGAGGTATATTTTGATAGATGGTGACAACAGCTACTGATGCCACAAAGCAGGGAAACTACACATACAATAGTTCCTTACATCACAGTGAATGCTTCAATTTACGAGTAATCACATCAGTGTCCAGAACTAGAACCAGTATCTCCCTATTGCTATAAAACATGTCACCATTATCCCCTTGCATTTTATTTTTTATGACAGTTGGAATGAGGGAGTAGGAATGTCCGTTTCCCCAAATGAGTTCATTTCAAGCAAATTGAAATAGGCTTAGTTATTAGAGCTGTAACATGCAGGGTCTGAATTTGCAAAAAATACGTTTTTGGGGAGTGGTAGGGTCTCTATAGTCCTTGTTGGCCAATCCTGAATTATCATGGTCAAGGCCACATTTAGACATTTTGCTATCTGTGACAAAGTACAAGATAGTGTTTATCAAACAACTGCACTGGCAACTGAATTGTCCTTTACCCTCGACAATGGGGTCATATCCTCCACCACCTCTGAAGGCAAAGTGGTTTAGAAGTCCTTAGCCTACAGTCCTTTTAGCACACAGCTTTCTAATCTGTTCCAGTAACCTGTTGTTGCTGCTGCTGCTGCTACAGTTTTTGCTGTTATCATGGTCATCTTTATTCATACTTTTTCACAGGACTGAGACTGCCTTATATTGCAGCTGCCCTACACTGCTTAACAGTGGAGCCAGCACTGGTTATAATGGGTTAATTCTAGTGAACTTTTAACATTAAAAAGGTTTTTAATTCTTTTGTGTTAAAACGTACCCATTTCCCAAGTGTCTGGCTTAGCTTTGCAATCAAGAAGACACAGCAGGTAAAGGACATGGAATGTGGTGCCTTGTCCTGGTATCATATCTGCTGTTGTGATTGGTACTCTCGGTTTTAATTCTGAAGCTTTTACTGTAACTGCAAAGTGTTCTAGCCATCTGTCTCACTTCCACCTTATCAATAAGAGAGCCCTGTTGGAAACACATATGTTTCTTTGTGTTCCCCTGGTGAGAGTGTGATTTATATAATAATTGTGCCTGTCAGCCGCCTGTGAATTTATTTTAGCTGCTGGAACATTGTTTGTGAGCTTGCACTGGCATTGTCTGAGTGGTGCTTGGATGGTGGGTCACCCTGTGAGATAGCCTTTCTTCTAGGCCTCCAGTTTCCTCACCTTTCTTAACTTGCTCAGGAGATACTTGCTAAAATAGCTGTACAGTTCCACCTCCCCTTCAAAGTATATGCATCATATTTTCTGTACACAATTCCCTCCCTCCCTCAAGGAAATTTACAACAAAGGCCAGATATGAAAAATGAGCAAATGAAATACAGCGTGTCCATGCAAAATAAGCAGGATCACCATATTCTGGCTTGAGGTCACGCATACGACAAACCCTAATATGGTCAATGGGGTGCACGCTGCAGGGACACGTCCCATTCAAACAAATGGGGCTTGATTTTATGCAGAATTTGCCTTATGTAGTGGTGGGGGTCTGGAATGGATCCTCTGTGTAAGGTGGGGGCTGTACTATACTGTCAACTAGAAAATAGGAATTCAGGAAATTACCATACAAGTTGTTTTAAATCAAAACTACTTGCTTAAATGAGCTTAATAAGATTTCTTCTTCTTCTTCTTCTTCTTCTTCTTCTTCTTCTTCTTCTTCTTCTGGTTCAGAGCAGACTTTGGTGCCCCCATTAAGTGTTGGCATAACTAATAATAATATTTATTTATTTATTTATACCCCGTTCTTCAGCCCTAAAGGCTATCTGAGTGGCTTATAATTAATATTTTTAATTAGACGGTTCCCTGCCCTCAGGTTACAATCTAAAAAGACATGACACAAAAGGAGAGGGGAATGGTGGTGGGAAAGGGGATCAGGTCCAGCAGATCTTCTCTCCCTCTAATGCCTGGATCAAGGCAGATGGACTGGAGGGAGGGCTCAGCTTCTTAATCTAGGACAGGCCCAATGGAGTTTGGCCTGTCCTTTCATTCCCTCCTTGGCCAGATGGTGTTGTCAGGAGGGAGGGCTCTTCAACTTGAGGCCATGTACAATGGTGTTGCTAGGTAGTGGTCTTCAAATTTTTTTAGGCTACCTCCCCCTTTCCCTTTGGGCAGCAACCCTAGCACACACACACCCAGCACATATTTTTTAATTAGGTCTACTGTTCTCCATGCAGTCATGCTGGCCACATGACCACAGAATCGTCTTTGACAATACTTGCTCCCTTGGCTTAGTAATAGAGATGAGCACCAGCCCCTACAATCGGACACAATTAGTCAATTTTGTCAAGGGAGAACCGTTATCTTTACCTTTTCTACAGCAAGTTCAAAACAACCAATCTTGGTTGCTGCTCCCTTTGCACCCAGTCACCTTGAGAGTAGAAACCAAGCAGCTGGCTGAGCAGTGACCAAGAAGCTTCTTGTTTGTGCCACCCTTACAGCTAAGGCTGGCCCAGGCAAAAGGCTTCTTGGTTGCTGTTTGACTGGCTGCTCAGTCACCGCTCCCTTTCCATCCTGTCATCCTGGGAGCAACAACAGATCATCTGGCTGAGGAGCAACCGAGAAGCCTCTTACCCATGCCAGCCTCGCAGCAAAGGCCAGTGTGGACAAGAGGCCTCTTGGTTGCTGCTCAGACAGCTGCTGACTTGCTGCTCCCAGGGTGACCAGGTGCAAGGGAGAAACTTCTCCTCAGAGAGGAGAGACCCTCAGCCCTTCATCAGGGCAGAGAAAAGTGCAGGTGGTGTATGTAGGGGGTTAACAGAGGCCACATGCTCTGGACTGGAGCCTGGTGTTGGCTGGAAAGGGAGAGATTTTAACTATGGCCCAATACAGACGGATGTTTTTGGGAGCCCTGGTGATGTGCTAGAGTTGCCCAGGAGCGAATTAACACTCCGCAACCCTATCACGTGGCCAGGATGTCATTGCTCTGCAGCGTCGCACAGATGGCACACGGAGCGATGACGTTGCAGGTGCACACAACCAAACGGCACTGCGCACCTATGTCATGGATGCACCTGAAGGAGCCTGTAGCATTGCAGGTGCAACACAAAAAGGAGATGGTTTTTCGGGCTCCTTTTTTCCTCTGCACCTTCACCACTCCATTTGGTTGTTGTGGCAACAGTGCAGAGGAAAAAGAGGTGGCGTTAGACTGCCCTTTTTGGGCAGTCTGTAAAGCCCCTACAGGAGCAAGACAAAGGACTCTTTCCAAGAATCAAGCACAGATCCTGCTCCTTCCCCAGAGACACATCTCCACCACACAGCTTCAAGTGTCTACTCTCCCACAAACAATTGTTTCTTCTGCTACCTCTCTCTGATGAAAGGAAGCAGGAGCAGGAGCGCAACTCCAACCTGCTAGCTAAATCGCAGCTTAAGCGGGCAAAGCTTATGCAGGGTCCCAAATTTGAAATCTCCTTTTTGCCACCACTTCTCCACCATGTGCTCTAACTCTTTGCTCCTGTCTTTCCCAAAATGGTGCCACTTTGAACAACAGAAGCAATACCCTGTGCCCAAGCCTCACACAATTTCCTCAATTGGAACTATTAGCAAAAGACTCCAGCAAGGTAGTGAACTCACATGGGCAGACAAAGAGTGGGAGACACCATCACACAAAATGATCAGCTACACAATGTGGTGGTTTTCTGAGGACCCTGAAAAGAAGTTGAATGTAATTCTTATCCCCACCAGTTCTATTGATGGCTTGTACTTTTTGTCTTTCCTGCATACTAATACTTTAACTGAAGCCCCCCCCCCTTGCCACCCCTTTTCCCTCATGGCCCACCCTACTACCCTCTTTCTACCTCACTGCCCCCTGGATCCTTCCACCACCCCTGGGGCGTGTGTATGTCATCCAATTTGGGAATGACTGGCATAAGGGATAGGTTTGATAGGTTTGATAAGAATATTGCAGAAGAAAGGTATGGAGATGCTAAGAGAGGTACTTGCACTCTGTCATTCTTCTAGTTTAACTAATATGGGAGATGACTGAGAAGTGACAAATAGTTAAGTTAAGTTTTTGGTGTAATAGTTAGAGGATTCTAACCACATCACCTAGTCAGCCTCTCATAGCCTATTTCTCAGAGAGGAAGAGGGGAGACAAACATGGCATCTGATCTTATTAGAGAACAGGTAGAAATACAGTGGGCTCTTCCTATCCACTGAAAATATGACCAGATATCAGAACTAAATGATTTTTAAAATTAAATTGGTATTCATTTTTTTTAAAAAAATACAGTATTCAAAGAATACTCTCAAAAGTAGTGTCTCATTAAGAAATACTGACAAAAACAGTGATCTTGTGAGAGGACCATTGCAAAAGCTGTTCTGTGGTGCGCCTGTGCTGAAGGCGAAGAAGCTGCTGAGGTGGGGTGAAGGACAGGGGAGGAGATGCTGGGGCAGCCACCACCACCGACAGGCACACAAGCCCCAGCCTCCCCTCCTTCCCCTCCCCTGAGACTTCCTTCCTTCCCTCTCTGTTCTGTGTGCCCACCGAAGGCAGCTGCTGCAGCACGAATGAGCCCAAGTTCCCCTCCCTACCCTGATACAGGCTTCCTCCTCTTCTTCTCCTTCTCTCTGCCCCATGGTGGCTGCCTTTGGCATGCACACATGGCAGAGAGTGAGAAAAGTGGCATGGAAGCACAAGCAATGACATGCCGTTAGTGTGTACACAGGGGTTGTGGGGTGGAAGAAATTGGGTGTCGCTCAAGTTTTATATACTGTAAAGCCCCTTTATATAAGGGACTTGAGTACCCATGTCTTTTTCTATCTGCAGGGATCCTGGAAGTAATCCCCTGTAAATACAGAGAGTCCAATGTATTTTTTAATAATTAAACAAACAAAAAAATCTAAATGCTCTTGCAGTGCAACTGCATACTTGTCTGTCCAGAAAGCTAAACAGGATTTAATCCCTGGCAAAGATATATGGAATTGTGTTCTCACCAAAGAATACAGTGTGGTCTACTTCTAAGTAGACAATATATAGGATTGCTATGAGACTTTTTTGCTTGTTGTTCAGCACTATACTAAAATGGAAACTAACCCATATTGTAGGATATGGCTGCAGTTCCATGAAGGTAAAGTAGGTAGAACGAGATGGATTATGTCCTAGTTGGATGGCGGATTAACCAGATGGTGTATTAAGCTGATAATATTTAGTACTTTTAACAAGATCGGTCCCTCTGCCCTGAAGACAAATTGAGAAAAAAAGTCAAGCCTTCTCTTGAATTTTTAAATGCCTCAGATAATTGTTTATCATTTAAACTGTTCTTCAAGGGATGGTTGCTGTTCCATATAAAGCTCCTGTTTTTCCCACAAATTAGGTTACTGAGCAACAGGACTGTCATTTTTTTTCAATAGGAATTTGTTTTGTATGCTTAGGAGAATGCAGATAAACATGCTTTAAAATGAATGCCATGTACTGGAACATGAGCTGGTAAATATGGATGGATGAGTATGTCACCTCTGCACTTCTCAATTGAGATGATTCAGATTATCATATCTGATCTTCAGGGCATGGATGAATGAAACAGCTGGTTAAATAAGTTAAGTGCTGAAGTGGGCATCACAGTCTGGGAGGGGGCTTTGCAAGTGCGTGTCAGTATTTAAATATATGAGGATCAGAGTCAGTAGAAGATTGAAGCCAATTGAAGTAATCTTCCAGTTATGCTAACTGGGTTTACACACCATTGGTCAACGTGTATATAGAGCTCTTTGCAGAGTGGAAACTACATCCTAAACCTGGTGATGGCCAACATAAAACTTCTTTTCAAGGAGACAGCAGTGTTAGCCTATTTCTTTATATAAAAAGGGAAAGAAAGAGGAGTTTATACAATTTTGCTTCTACACACACTGAAAAATAATCTGAAAGGTGGCAATGCCTTTGAAACAAAGTGAAGCCCTTCTGTATTTTGATTTCTGCTCTCTTCCTCCCCCAAAACAAATAAAGATTTACAAAACCTGAAGTGGGTTTCTGTCCTTTTCAAATTTTGATTTTTTGGGAGATGATCTGTCTTGTAGTGGATCTTGTCTAAGAGTGCCTTACATGGTAATGGGAGAACTAGATAATGCATGTGAAATGCATACTTGATAGCATTATACAAATGGTAAGATCTCTCTTACAGTTTATTGGATTTTTTCCAGTGATGAAAGGGAGGGATCTTTTGAGTGGGTTGGTTTCCTTCTTTTGCTCCAATAGGCAGGGATTAAAGCTGCAGAGGGACATCAAAGAAGGGAACCGCCCCCTGCTCTTCCAGTCTTAGTTCCTGCCTTGCTCCAGATAGGTTCTATCTCTCCTCTCTCCTGTGTTTTCTTCCTAAATAATAATTAAAACAAAACAAAACAAAACCTCCCCTTTCCTTTCCTTTCCTTTCCTTCCTCTCCCTTTAGCCAGGCTAGACTTAGGAAAGGATCCATGCTAGCAAGAGGGGAGATGGAGGACAGCCTAGGCATGTCAGGCGACTCTGCCCAGGCTGATCAGGCCTCGTCCTTACAGCAGATTGGCGGCAAAGCCACGTCCTCCAAAATGGTGCAGCCAGCGGAGGGAGAACCCTTTTCTCTGAGCCAAAGCACCCAACACCGCATTCTCTCTTCCCGGGATCGGGAAGAAACTGCACAGTCTGAAGACTCTGAAGGGAGTGTGAGCAAGACCCCTGCGCCCCCCACGGCCGTTCCTCTACCCCCTGAGCTATCCAGCCTCGTGGCATCCATCATTGCAATACAGGCAGCTGCTATGGCTGGCCAGGCCCTTCCCTCCCAGGCCCATGGATTGGATCTTCCTTTCCCAAGGCTTCCTGCATCAGGCCAGCCCTCTTCCAAGACTGCCTCAGAGGCAAGAGGCAAAATTAGGGCCACAGCTGTATCCCCTCACCAGGAATCCCCCTCTGCCTCATCAGCATCCAGGTCCTCTGCTGAGGCCATTCCAGCCAGTGAGAGGGGCAGATTCACGCCAAAACACCACCAGAGGCCCAAAGCAGTTAAAAAGGGCGGGAAACTCTCTGCTGTTATTTCAGCCAAGCCCAAGCCCTTGTACAGGGCGACATCTACTGGCCATCATGAAAATGGCAAGATAGCTAAATTACATGTGGTTTCTCAGTTCTCTTATTAAGAGAGTGCTAATGCATCTCAGTCCCAATCTGTCTCTGAAGAGGGGGAGGGTGACCTTTCTGAGGAAGATGAGCCTGATGCCCCTCTACCTCCATCATCTTCCAGGCTATTTTCCTCTGATGACCTCCCCATTTTGTTAAAAAAAAGCTATCAGGGCTTTGGACTTGTCTAACCCTCCCAAGCCTCCTCAGCCAACCGACTGACTTACCCCAAGGGAAAGGAGAGTCCTTCCCCAAGCCTAGCCCTTCTTCTCCTGAGGTGCCTTTCCCATTCGAATTCATGAGAGTAATTAGAGAAGAATGGAACAAGCCTGCTGCCATAAGGCCTAATGCCTCTGCAGTTAAGCAGTTCTACACATTGCCCCAACTACACATTGGCCCAACTACAAATACCCCTCATGGATGCCCCCGTCTCTTCTTTGGTGTCCTCCGCCATTTACGCCAAGGATGGGGATGATGTGTTAAAAATCCCAGATGACAAGAGGCTGACTCAGCACTCAGGAAGAGCTTTGAGGTTTCATCAACTGCCATCCGAGACTCTTCTGCCATCTCTATTCTGTCAAAGGCTGCATATGGTTGGGCCAAAGACCTAATCCAACTGGTCCTTAGGGGCGACACTAAGCTGGGATCAACAAACTTTTAAAGGTCCTTGCCTCCACCTCGGATGTTTCCCTGGACATCACACAATTCAGTGACAGGGCTCAAGCAGCATCCATCCCAGTTAGAAGACAAATGTGGCTAAAAAACTGGCAGGTTGACTACCGATCCAAGCAGAATCTCACAATGGCCCCATTTGGGGGGTCCAAGCTGTTTGGAGAAGTCCTTGACCCCATCCTCATTGAAACCAAAGACAAAAAGAAGGCATTACCTTCTAAGCCATGTCGTGACAATAAAAAATCCCTCCGCCATGGCCAATCATCCTTTCGTTCCTTTCATCCCTCTTCCAACTCATCAAAAAATAGAGACTACAGATATGGAAAGCAACAGTGGTCAGACCGCCGCTTTCAGTCCAGACAACAACCCCAGGGCCGAGGTTTTGACAGATCCTCTCCTGCCAACCCAGGAAGCCAGCCTAATACAACCAAACAGGGCTCCAACCAATGAGCCTGACTGGCTGACCCACCAGGTGGGAGGCCAACTTCAACAATTCCATCATGTTTGGCAATTCACCACCTCGAATAACTGGGTCCTCTCCACTATATCTTCAGGTTATTGGATAGACTTTACTCACTACCCACGCAACCACTTCACCATTTCTCCATGATGCAAGAGCCCTCACAAACACCAATGGATGATCGAGGCTACCAACAATCTACTCCAGTTTGGGGCAGTTGAGCCCATCCCATCCTCAGAGAGACAAAAAGGTTGTTACTCCAAAGAGTGACAAGTCTTGGAGGGCGGTACTCGACTTAAAGAGAGTCAATAAAAGTGTGGTCAAATGGTGATTCAGGATGGAAACACTAAAGACTATCCTAGATTCCCTCAAACCATGGGATTTTATGGCCTCTCTCGATTTGACTGAAGCTTATCTTCACATTTTGATTCACCTGGCCCATCGGAAATTTCTCCACTTCTGTTATCACAACCAGCATTACCAGTACAGGGCTCTGCCATTCGGTCTGTTCTCCGCCACCAAGGGTGTTTACGAAAATCACGATAGCCCTCTTGGCACACTGGAGGACCCAAGATCTTCACGTTTTCCTGTACTTGGGCAACTTATTGATTGCTGCTCCTTCAGCTGAAAGGGCCTCAGCTGCTGTTCAGTTTATCTTAGAGTCCCTCTCTCGCCATGGTTTTCTGGTCAATCTTGGGAAGAGCCACCTCATTCCGTCACAGTCCATATATCACTTGGGAGCCCTCATAGATACCTCATCTGCCACAGTCAGTCTTCCCCCAGAGAGGATCGACACCATTCAAAAGGTTGTCCAGTCCATCCTTCCAAATCATTCATCAGACTTTCTGCTCTTAGCAAGACTACAGGGACTCGTGATAGCTGCCATGCCTTGCGTTCCCTGGGCGCGTTTTCATGCCAGACCCCTACAGTGGTTGCTTCTACCGTTCCAACAGTTAATTTCACAACAGGTACACAAGATGGTCCACCTTCCCTAAAACGTCCAAAGGTCGCTCCTGTGGTGGATGACTCATCACCTATTAAAAGGTCAGCCCATATGGCTACCCAGACAGATCCAGATCACAACAGATGCCAGCATGTATGGCTGGGGTGCGACTTTCAACACTCAACTGGCCCAGGGCAGATGGACCTCTCAGGAACGTCAACAAAGCATCAATTGGCTGGAACTCAGAGCGGTCCGCCTAGCCCTTCTATCATTTTCTCACATGATCCAAAATGCAGACTTTCTGATCCATATGGACAATGTGACAACCAAGGCCCATGTCAACAGAGAGGGCGGGACGAGGTCCCGAACTCTGATGCAAGAAGCCACACTCCTATTAAACTGGGCAGAAAACAACCTGTGCTCTCTCAGAGCAGAACACATAAAGGGTGCTCTGAACACCCGAGCAGATTGGCTCAGCAGAAGAGACATAGATCATTCTGAGTGGCATCTCCACCCAGAGGTCTTCCTACACATAATCCGACTGCTGGGGACGCCGCAGGTAGATCTGTTCACGTCGCTGGTCAACAGTCAAGTTCCGAGGTTCTTCTCTCAGTTCTCAACTCAAGGAGCAGGAAACACAGATGCTCTCCATGCAACATGGCCACCAGGTCTCCTCTATGCCTTCTCTCCCATGGCAATGATATCGAGGTGTCTACAAAAACTAAGAAATGAAAGGGCCACCCTGATTCTAATCGCTCCTCATCGGCCTCAAAGACCGTGGTTTCTGGAAATCCTAAATCTAGCACTAGATCAGATCAGACTACCAGTAAGGCCAGACCTGTTAACCCAAGGACAGATAGCCCACCCAGACCCACAGTGGCTCAATCTTCATGCCTGGTAATTGAGCGCCGCCTACTGCTAGAAGATGGCCTTCACCCTCAAGTAGCTGAGACCATTATCCAGTCCCGGAGACCATCCATGAGACGGATTTATGAATATTCCTTTCGTGGCTTTTTTTCATGGTGCAAAACCAAAGCGATTTCTCCGGCTGGATTTGCCATAGGTGACCTGCTACTTTACCTTCAAGAGGGACTAGACAAGGGCCTTAAGCCCAACACCCTCAAAAGACAGATCTCAGCCATCACATCAGCTCTCCCTACTAAGACCGCCAACTGTATGTCCTCTCATTCATATATCCAAAAGTTCCTCAGGGCAGCTACCTTAAAAAGGCCCCCACCGATACACCAGTATCCCAGCTGGGACCTACACCTTGTTTTTGCAGTACTCACCCAGGCCCCATTCAAACCTTTGGCCCAGGTTGACATTAAGCTTCTGACCTATAAGGTTCTCTTCTTGGTAGCCATCACATCAGCCTGAAGAGTTTCAGAGCTGGGAGCCTTATCCATCAGAGAAGAGCTCTGCATCTTCAGAGAGGACTCAGTATTATTACGTCTAGATCTGACTTTCGTCCCCAAGGTCAACTCTGCCTTCCACAGGTCACAAGAAATCATCCTTCCGTCATTCTGCCCCAACCCCAAGAAGGAATTGGAAAAGACATGGCACACATTAGATGTCAGGAGGGCACTCAAAATATACATCAAACAGATCCACAACTTCCGACTCTCAGACTGCCTGTTCATCTCTTTTGGCTCATCTACCAAAGGAAAGAAGGTCTCCACTTCCACACTGTCCAGATGGATCCGGGACTGTATCACGAAGTGTAACAAGTCAAAAACTTCATCAGTTCCTCGGGCTGTCACCCACATTCCACCCGTAGTGCTGCCATCTTGGTAGAATTATCTACCAATGCCCCATTATTGGATATCTGTAGAGCTGCCACGTGGTCTTCACCCTCTACCTTTGTACGTCACTACCACCTTGACGCGTTCCAATCTGCGGAAGCTTCATTTGGTAGATGCATACTCCAAGCTATTGTTCTAGACTAGTCAGGCGAATGCGACGGTCAGGAGTTCTTGTTATCAGCTTCAGCTGATACGTCAGCTGCACCCTTTCCTGGAGATAAGGGACTTGGAAACTGTGGTACATGCCTTACTCACTTCACGTCTAGATTACTGCAATGCGCTCTACAAGGGGCTGCCCTTGTGCCTAACCCAGAAACTTCAACTGGTCCAAAACATGGCAGCCAGACTAGTTACCGGTACATCCAGGAGGGAGCACATAACACCGGTGCTCAAATCCCTCCACTGGCTGCCGATCAGTTTCCGGGCACAGTACAAGGTGCTGGTTTTGACCTTTAAAGCCCTTCATGGTCCATCCTATCTTAGGGACTGCCTCTCCCCATATGAGCCCCCTCACACCCTTCAGTCCTCTGGGAGGAACTTACTACAACCTAAGAAAACTAGGTTGGCGCAGACCTCCCAGAGGGCCTTTTCCACCATTGCTCCCAGGCTATGGAATGGCCTGCCGGATGAGATGCGCCTTATTACAACCTTGGATGGTTTTAGGAAGGTCACCAAGACGCATCTTTTCCGGCAGGCTTTCCCTGAGAACAAGTAAACTGTCCGTCAACTATAGTCCCTCAGTCTCACTTATTGAGACATGTAACATTCTCGAGGCTGCCCATGTTCTAATTTTAGATCTACCAATATTTAATATCCATCTTTTAATGTTTTACTGTTTTAAATTCCACTTTTAGTTTAATTTATTTTTAAGGGGTGGGAGGGTAGACTGATGTGTTTTTTAATTGAATGTATTTTTAAATGTTTTACTCCACCCCGATTGCTCACCAGAGGGGTGGAATATAAATAAACATTTATTATTATTATTATTATTATTATTATTATTATTATTATTAAATTCTCCTCAGTTCTCCCTCCCAGAAACAGAGAGCTTTGGCATATCCCGCTGAAAGGATCCCTCCCCTTCATCACTGGAAAAATGAACATTGGCCTACCTTGTGATATGTTGGTTTTCAATGATGAAGGCAGAGGAATCCTACCCACCCTGAACTGAGCCTTTTGGTTGGGGTGTGGTTATGTTCTGTTTTTCTCTACCAAAGTTGATTAGTTGTTCCTCTACTTGTTCTTTCTAAGTTAAATGTATTACTAATAGCTAGACCTTAGGCTATAACAACGACTGGAAGAGCAGGGGGCAGTTCCCTTCTAGGACATCCCTCTGCAGCTTTAATCCCTGCCTATTGGAGCAAAAGAAGGAAACCAACCCGGTCAAAGGATTCCTCCACCTTCATCACTGAAAACCAACATATCACAAGATAAAAGATGCTTTCTGCCAGGTCAGACTGTTTCTCCATCTGGACTAGTACAACATTCTCTTTTTTGACAGTTTTATGACACTGTCTACCCAAACCAAGATACCAGGGACTAAATTGGGATTTTCTCTGTTCAAAGCATATGCTCTACCCTTGGGCTTGGTTCCAGCTCACCACTTCTTTGACATAATAGGGAGGACAAGGGGTGTCTTTACACCAGCACAAATATTACAGGTGCAGCCTGGATTATTTTGCCCCAAAGCTGCCCTGATCTTCATGTCCACACTTTGCCACAGGTTGAACCTGAATCAGTACTGCTGTGCTATGCTCTCCTTAGGGCTACTAGCATTACTGTCATCCTAGTGAAACACCTCTCTGTATTCCCACTTGCTCTGGCATCAGATCATGAACCACTTCCACTCATTGTAGATCATATGGCTGGGTGCCATAGAATCATAGAATCATAGAGTTGGAAGAGACCACAAGGGCCATCCAGTCCAACCCCCTGCCATGCAGGAACTCCCAATCAAAGCATCCCCGACAGATGGCCATCCAGTCTCTGCTTAAAGACCTCTAAGGAAGGAGACTCCACTACAGTCTGAGGGAGTGTGTTCCACTGTCGAACAGCCCTTACTGTCAGGAAGTTCCTCCTAATGTTGAGGTGGAATCTCTTTTCCTGCAATTTGTATCCATTGTTCCACGTCCTAGTCTCTGGAGCAGCAGAAAACAAGGTTAGAAGATTCTTAGTGCCTTAGAAGATTTGATTCATTGATTTTGCAGCTACTTGCAATCAGTGGGGCAAATGATTGCAAAACTAATGAATCAAATCTTCTATCATTTTGTTGTTGTTGTTGTTGTTGTTGTTGGAATTGGTTCTTTTCAAAAGAACCTCCAAAGAACTAGTGTCAGGAAAGAGTGGATTTTTTGTGTTTGCCTTGCTTCATCACGATTGAAACTGATCACAGTAGATTGGAATCAGTTTCAAATGGGAATGGCAGTCATATAACCTGATCAGCAATTCACTTTAAATCACAATGGGGATGCAGCCAAAGGATTTCAACAGGGATGATTGCTGGTGGGAGGGGGATGGACACACCAAACTTTAGGATCCCAATTGCCATCTGTTGCTGAGTGTGGCTGCTGTTTGTGAAGGTAGGTTTTGGGGAGCAAAACTGCCTGAGAAAGTTGCTATCTGCACAGAAATGGCATATTCTGTGCAGATAACAACTTTCCCATGCAGTTTCCAACACTGCCTGTCATCCTGTTAAGTAGTTACAAATATGTGAGCTAAACTTAACACACACACAGAATGTCCTGAACTGCAAAGATTCACATCCATTTGAACAGATTTGGAATATTTTTTTCATCCATAGCCAAGAAGCTAAAGTATAGGGTAACAAGGTATGTTATAAATGCTTTGGGATAGACTGAATTTGTATAAAAGTTGCTGCCATGGCAGCTTCAGGATTATATCCAGCCCAAAACTATACAACTGCTGTACACTATCTTTAACATCTTCCACTGATAGCTAGGGATGGGGACGTTTGATTTCATTCAATGTTTAAAGCAAACCAATCTAAGTGGAACTTTCTAAAATAATTCAGGGATCGGAAGACATTTATCTTTAAGAATGTATATATCTTTGAATTTCATGCTGTGGTTCTTTATTCCAAAAACTACACAAAAATGAAAAAAAAAATAAAGCATACAAACATTTACATTTTATGGCTAACACATTTGAAGAGATTGCAGACTGTCAAGGAAACGGGATGGAACTGAGTCATAAGTAAAACTGATATGAACCAGAAATGAATGGATGCCTTCATACCTTCCTACAAGGTTGACTGAAGGCCAGTATTTTTTTTTTTTAAATCAGTCGGAGACATAGAGAAGACTATTTGGGTGTCATCAGCGTACTGATAACCCCGCGCCCCATGCCTCCGGATGATCTCTCCCAGCGGTTTCATGTAAATGTTGAAAAGCATGGGGGACAGAATGGCTCCTTGAGGGACCCCAGATTTTAGGGCCCTCTTATCGGAGCAAACGTCCCCCAGCTGCACCATCTGGAACCTCCCAGAGAGATAGGACCGGAACCACTGGAGCACAGTGCCTCTGATACCCACCTCTACCAGGCGCTCCAGAAGAATACCATGGTCGATGGTATCGAAAGCCGCTGAGATGTCCAAGAGCACCAACAGGGACACGCTACCCCTGTCGATACCCAGACGGAGATCATCGACCAGGGCGACCATGGCAGTCTCAACCCCATAGCCTGCCCGAAAACCGGTTTGAAATGGATCTAGATAATCCGTTTCGTCCAAGATCGATTGAAGTTGGATCGCAACCGCCCTCTCCATCACCGTCCCCAAAAATGGCAGTAGCGAGACTGGCCGATAATTATTGTAAACCAGGGGGTCGAGGGAGGGCTTCTTCAATATTGGTTTTACCATGGCCAATTTAAGATGATCAGGAAACTGTCCCTCCCTCAGAGATGTATTAATAATCCGGTGTAATAATGATATTACAACCGGACCCCCCTGTGCCACTAGCCATGAGGGACAGGGATCGAGGGAGCAAGTTGTTTTCCTAACACTTCTAAGGATCTTGTCCACATCCTCGGTACTGACAGACTCAAACTGATCCAGTACAACAGAGTCCACGGAAGCTCTGGACGCCTCTATTCTGGATTCTGCTTTAACACTGGCATCCAGACCTTCATTTATCCGAGAGATTTTATCCGCGAAGAAGTTGTTAAATTGGTCACAGCAGGCCTTGGTTGGTTCAAGGATCTGGATCGGAGCAGGAGGGAGCTGAGTTAGCTCCTTCACTACTCTGAACAACTCTGCTGGACGCGACTCCGCGGACGCGACACGAGCAGCATAGAATGAATTCTTAGCTGCTCGTATCGCCTCTCCGTAGTCCTCCAAAAGGTGGTCTAGGAGAGCCTTGTCGGATAAACGCTGGTGTTTCCGCCAGGCGTGCTCTAGCCGTCGCAGAACCCGTTTCCTGGCCCAGAGATCTTCCGTATACCAGGGCTTCTTTTTGGAAGCAGGCCTGAGAGGGCGCTTGGGAGCAATGCTGTGTATAGCCCTGGAGAGATCCGTATCCCAGATGTTAACAGGGGCATCAACAGTGTCGCCGTCACTTTCAGCCATATAACCCTCGAGGGCTTCTTGGAACCTGTCTGGTTCCATCAGCCTTCGAGGGTGGACCATGCTTATAGGTCTGCCACCCCCGGGGGGGATCTGGGTTGATGTCTTGATGCTTGCCTCTACCAAGAAATAATCCGTCCATGACAGGGCGGAAATGTTGGTAATTTCCGCCCATGAATTCTCCAAGTCCGTGCAGAAAACCAAATCGAGTGTATTTCCCGCGAAATGCGTTGGACCTGTAATTAGCTGAGACAGGCCCATGGCTGTCATGGTATCCATGAATTCCCGAGCTGCACCAGATGGAACTACGTTGGCCGTGAGGGGGATGTTGAAGTCTCCCAGGACTAAGAGCCTGGGAGATTCCAGCACCAGCTCTGAAACCAACTGTGTCAGCTCGTTAAGGGAGTCTGTTAGCGCACGGGGTGGCCGGTAGACCAACAGAATCCCTAGACTGTCTCTAGCCTTCAGGGTCAGATAAATACACTCGATATAGAAATACTGCATGGGCCAATGTGGCATGCAGAAGCCATTATGGAGTGCTTGTAAAAGTACTAAAAGTAAAAGTATTAAAGTGTGGTTTGCAGATTGCTGAACAATGTCTCTGTGCAAATTGGCAGAAGTGCTTGTAAAGGAAAAAGCTCCTTCCAGATTCTTTCCCAATTAGGGCTTAGTTAACTCTAATAGGTCCCAGTGGGTGGGTTTCATTGGCATATGATAAGGAAGCTGCTTCATTTTTGTGGTTTTACATTTACCAAGGTTTGTTTTGTGTGGCTTGCACAGTACTTCTCTTTAAATATGCTTCATTCATCCCAACTTGGATCTTCATATAGCATGGCTGATTTGTGGCTAATGCTGCAGGTTTTTAAATTTCAACAAGACTGACTTCCAAACTAGCAGATGTCTATTCTGTTTCAAATACAATACTAGGTTTGGACCACTAGTTTTGATAGTCAGTATTGAATGGTTCAGCAAACTGTGTGTATATGTAGATGTATATAAAAATAGATTTTTCTGTCCAGGCCAACTTTGCCATCAGGAGTGACAGGTGCCATTCTGCTGGACACAATCTGAATGTTCTGAAAGAAGTGTAAGACATACAAGCTTAATGCTTCCATGATTGGAATTCACAAAATTTCTCTAATTCTGTTGTGTTTGGCACCTGGTATCTGTTACACCAATTGCCAGTTTCCTCTTTCCTTCTCAGACTGCCATATAAACTTTGGAAGGCTAGCCATTGATGCATCCATTGAAAACATTCAACTGCCACCTCAGGTTTTAAAACTGTGAAAAACCCTTCAGGACTGTCCTTGAAATGTAGTAATTTCACTCATAATAGAATTTACTTTCAAAGTTCATACTTTGCTGCTAATGACTGCTGTGCAGGGAAATGGCTAGAAAGGAGTTGCTTTTTTCAGTGGATTCTTCTCCAGCATGGGATGGGGGCAAGGAAAGCTGGAAAATATAAACATTTGATCCTGTTGTAACCAGTGACGATTGATGACTTCCAGGGGCATAGACAGGAAAGCAAAATGAAGGCACTAGCTCCAAAATAAGAATTCATTGCTACCCAATGACATTTTTCTTTAGGGGTAGTTCAGACTAAGTTATATACCGGTTAGAAAACCGGTTTAAAATCAAGTTCATATTGAAACCGGTTTTAACACTACTGAATCCGGATCTTGCACACATGTAGCGGGGCAAATCCCCCATAACCCGGTTTCTCCGAAAGCGGTATATTTACCGTTTCTTTTGGGAGAAACCGGTTCACAGGGAATGTGAACTTGGCTCCGATCATGACTGGGTCAAGTTCAGGGGAGGGGAAAAAGCCAGAGGGCAGAACATGCCTCCTCTCCCGGCAAAATTGGGCACTCCAGCATTTTTAAAATATTTTTATTTTATTTTATTAATTATTTTATTTTAATTTATTCTAATTACTAGTTATTTTATTTTATTTATTATTTATTTCATTGTATTTCATTGTATTTTATGTTATTACTTTTATATTATTTTATTTATTATATTTTTTATTTTATTTTTTTCAATTTGACAGCTCATTCGCATTCTAGAGGCTCTTTTCCCCTCCGGTTTTATGAATGGAGCACTTTAAACCAGAGGGGAAACCCCAGTCCATATATGGATTGGGGTTTCCTTTCAATGTTTAAAGATCCCCATTCATTCTTTAAACTGGAGGGGAATGAATGGGGCCCTTTAAAACCGGAGGGGAAAAGAGTCTCATAGAATGCTCATGAGCTGTCAAATTGAAAAAATAAAAGAAAAAAATATAATAAATAAAATAATATAAAAATAATAAAATAAAATAAATACAATAAAATAACTATAAAATAAAATAATACAAAAATAATAAAAATACAATAAAATATAATAAAATATTTAATAAAATATTTTATTTAATAAAATATATATTAAATAAAATAAAATAAAAATACAATAAAATAATAAATTAAACAAAACATAATAAAATAAAATAAATAATAAAATATTAAAACATAACATAAAAGCAAATGAGAGTGTTATTGTAGGGTGCTTTGTGAGCCCTTAACTACTTCTTACAAACCTCAAAAGCATACCCCAAAGGGGGGAAAAATAGTCAAGATCAAGAGAAAAAAAACAAATTTAACAATTGGATTGAAATTCTCAAAATATAAAGTAAAACTGGAGGCTGCAGCATATGAATTTTGAAAGTTAGGAAGCTTGTGGAATGCAGTAAAGCAAACTCTTCAGGCCTGGTTTTAAAATTCAACTTTAGGTATGAAAATTCCCCATCCCAATGAACTTGGTGGGCTTTACATCTGAGAAAGCATATGCATTGCTCATATTCCTGATCAATTTTAAGGCAATATTGTTTATCAGTAATTTTCTTAAGTGGCTGACTAAATACTATCTCTTTTAAAAAAAATCTTGAGCATTCAATTCTTTGATGTTAAAAACAATAAGCAGATAGAGAAGTGGTATTTAGGTAAGATTCCTGGCAAGAGGTACAAGCATGTTTTGAATATGAATGCTTAACATATTCCGACTAGCTGGGATTATCTTTTCTCTCATCCTATAAAGCAAGCAAAATGACCAAAAAAAAAAAAAAAGTCCAGTTATCTTCATCCATGAAAGCTTTATGCATCAAATTAACTTTTTCAAAGCAATGCCAAAGCATCTGTACTAGATCAGACCCCGACATAAGCAAAATAAACTGCTAGAAACGCAAAAGAAGTGAAGAAGGTGACACAGCCAAATACATTTGGTGCTCATTTAGGATTTTTCCCTGTTGTTGTATGCTTTCAAATTGTTTCCAGTTTATGGCAGTTTTCATATATTCTCTCTCTCTCTCTCTCTCTCTCTCTCTCTCTCACACACACACATTAATATAGAACAAACAGATAAAAGAAACAAAAAATTTAAAAACCACATCACATCCTTTTCAAAAATAAAATAAAATACATAAAAGGATAACTTACAAATCTAACCCCCTTCCCCTACAAAAGTACCATCCAACTACAAAACACAGACAAACAAGGGAAACAGTAACTTCCAACATGCCAGAATATAGTTATATTTATTACCTAACTTCTCCCTATAATACTTTTTTAAATCCCTAATTATGTTCCAAAACTATCCAAGATATTCTTCTACATCTTAACATACTGTCAGATATCATGATATTAAATCCCATAGCTACTCTACTACCTCATTCCTGCTCTATAAAATCAATCAATAATAGCTGATCTTTATAAAATCCTTCTAAATCTTGTCCATTTATAAGATTTATCTATTTTATCAGACTATATAACTTTAATAAACAGTCTTGTGTTGAGACTATATCTTCTTTTCATCTTTGAGCATAATCTATCTGCTTTTATCATATATTGAACAATTCCTTGTTCTTTTTTTCCCATTTTTTTCTATCAGCCCAAGCAAAAAAGTTCAATATTTAAATTTCAGTATGCTTTCCACTATGTCATATATATTGTGATGTCCACATCACAAGTCACCATATTTTTAAGAAAAGTTCCTTCTTTTTCTTTACACTTCAAATAAATATTTGAAGAATCTTTGTATATTTAAAAAATCCTATCAGGTGTTAAATACCAACTATTTGCAGTTCAGGACTTATTCTGTAGGGGGAAAATATTTATTGTTGCTGCTATGTGCTTTCAAGTTTATTTCAGCTTTTGGTTACCCTAAGCTTAACCCATCACAGGGTTCAACAGAGATTTGTTCAGAGGGTGTTTGCATCTGCTTTCCACTAAGGATGAGGCAATGTGAGTTGCCCAAGGTCACTCAGTGGGTTTCCACGATCGAGTGGGGATTCAAACTCTGGTGTCCAGAGTAGTTATCCAATGCTCAAACCATTACACCATGCTGGCTCTCTACTGAGGTTTAGTCTTCTTTACCTGGAATTTTGAAATCCAAAATATTCCAAAAACCAAAGCTTTTTAATGGGAGGCTGAGAAAGAGACATCTTTGCTTTGGTGGTTTAGTATATACAAACCTTGTTTCATGCAATAAAAATATTAAAATATTGTATAAAATTACTTTAAAGCTAATTGTATAAGATGCATATGAAACAGAATTGAATTTTGTGTTTAGACTTGGGTCCCATCTCCAAGATATGTCATTATGTATACATATGGAATACCTCTCCATTGACGCCCCCTTGTTGTGGGGGAGAGGCTTGAGTACCCCAATGAAACTGAGCTATGCTGGTGGTGGCATAAACAGCCACTGGCATGGCCTCCCATGCCAGACAGGTCACAACCAAAGGGTCTGACCAAGAGCGTCAAAGGGCAGGATGGGCTCTTTAGCCTTATGGCAACCATCCTAGGAGAAAGTAAACTCCAATCCCAAATGCAGGCAGATGGTGCTCTTCCAACCCTGTAAGGTAAACCATCTAAGAGAAGGAAACTCTAAGCAAACCTACGACTGGAGGATCTTGCTACCACCATCCATGCTTGCTAGACCTCAGCAGACGAACCTTTGGTTTAAAGGGTGAGGCCAGTTCTGTGCAAGCTGTGCTCCACCGGAAAAATCCATTGCACAGGCTCAAAGGATGCATCCGGACCCCCCCCCCCCAGTCCTGTAGTGATAGGTGAGTGATGAAACGGCAGGTGAAAGATGCACTGGAAGCCACAGACCCAACCCTGCATGCAGGCGATTCAGGACTTTGGTCGCTTGAGGCTGACCCGGGAGATGACAGTCTTGTTCGGCAGCATCCTGAACGACCAAGCAGCCTTTTTTTAAGGAGAGCACTGCTTGCTCCCTATGGAGAGGGGCCTAGAAAAGGTGGTCTAATGAAAGCTCATATCCATCTACCCAGTTGGCGAGCCGCAGCCAACAGACATCTTCTGATGCAGTCAAACAAAAACAAAGATACAAAGGCACACACCGGCCTCCAAAGGTGCAGACTAACATTTGCATGCTGGAACATCAGAACCATGCAAGATTCTGCAGATAGTGGACGTCCTGAGTATCATTCTGGTCTAATAGCCCATGAACTATCAAGACTTAATATTGACATCACTGCTCTTAGTGAAGTTTGTCTCCATGAGGAAGGCAGCCTTAAAGAACACGGTACCGGCTATACACTCTACTGGTCTGGCAAACCAAAAACTGAAAAACATCCTTCAGGAGTAGGCTTTATGATTAAAAACTCTATTGCCTCCAAACTCGAAACCCTGCCAACAGGTCACTCTGATCGCATTATCTCCTTATGCACTCTGATCGCATTATCTCCTTATGCACTCCCAACTATGTAAGCTGACCCTGTGGAGAAAGACAAATTCTACTCAGACCAACGTCACCTCATACAAAAAGTCCCTGCAGAAGATAAAGGGTGAGGCCAGAAGAAGTGTAACACCTCCCAGCCCTGAAATGCATTTTTGAGCTTCTCCATCTCTCTCTCCAGCATTATTTCACCCTTATACAGCTAAGGTTTCCAGTCTGGACCTTTTGTCGTTGTTTTTATTTTATTTTTATATGCTCATTTATTGATTTTAATGTTGTTGTGATTTAATCCTGTTTTAAGGGGAGTAGTTGGGTGATGGGATGGTATATTTTAATTGTACTGTTTTTTAACCTTGTTGTAACCCGCCTCGATTGCTTGTTCAGAGAGGCGGGCTAGAAATAAATTATTATTATTATTATTATTATTATTATTATTATTGTTATTATAAAATCATTATCCTTGGAGAACTTTGAAGCCTGGAAAGGTATTCTAGGCAAGCATGGTGTTGGAAACTGTAATGATAATGGACACAACCTGCTAGAGGATGCTTTGTGCAGGACAGCAGCTGACTATTACAAACACTATCTTTCAGCAAAAAGATAGCTTGAAGACAACCTGGATGCATCTCCGATCCAAACACTGGCACCTCATTGATTATGTTCTAGTGCACCAGAGGAACATTCACAATGTCCGTCATACTTGAGTGATGCCCAGTGCAGAATGTCAAACAGATCATAGCCTTGTAAAATGCAAACTAAATCTTCATCTTAAGCTCAAACATAAGAGGGATGGCATCTTAAAGAGGAGACACCAAGTCAATAATCTTCAACAAGCTGCCATGAGAGATAACTTCCAGGAAAATCTGCAATCAAAACTTGAAGACCAACCTATAGATTCTTCTCCTACAGTGCTTTGGCAACATATCAAAAACAGTATCCTATAGTCTGCAGAAGAATCCCTCAGGTTCTCCTGCAAGAAAAACCAAGATTGGTTTGATGAAAACAACCAAGAGATCCAGGAGCTTTTGGCAAAGAAGAGAACTGCTCATCAGGCACACCTCGCCCAGCCATCTTGCCATGTAAGAAAAGTAGCCTTCCATCTTGCATGTAGTAAACTCCAACAAAAACTCCATTTGTTGACATTCAGAAAATGTGGTGGATCAATTTAGCAGAAAAGACACAATGTTGTGCAGATCTGGGTGATTCCAGAGGATTCTACGAAGCTCTTAATGCAGTGTTTGGACCTACTTATCAGGTCCAAAGCTCCTAGTACAGATGGTCAAACACTAATCACAGACAAAGCCTCCATCCTGAATCAATGGGCTGAACATTTTCAAAGTCTCTTCAGTGGCAACCAAGTAGTCCAAGGCTCAGCTATCCAACATATGATACAACAACCGATGAAAAATGAATTGGATGTAGCTCCCACTTTGGAAGAGACCATTAAGGCCATTTAGCAGATGAAAAACAGCAAGGCAGCCAGGATTGATGGAATCCACCTGAAGCTTGGAAACATGGAGGTCCTGTACTCCATGCTAAATTCTATAAGCTCCTTGTGAGTTGCTGAGAAAAAGGTGAACTGCCATCAGATCTCCGAGATGCAGTTATCATCACCCTGTATAAGAAAAAAGGAGCAAAATCTGATTGCTTAAACTATCGAGGTATAACACTGCTCTCCATTGCTGGAAAAATCCTTGCAAGGATACTCCTGAACAGATTAGTTCCTGCTATTGCAGAAGAACTTCTCTCTGAAAGCCAATGTGGCTTCAGAGCTAATAGGAGCACTACAGATATGGTATTTGCTCTTAGACAACTGCAAGAGAAATGTAAAGAGCAAAACAAAGGACTCTATGTAACATTTGTTGACCTTACCAAAGCCTTCAACACTGTGAGTAGAAAAAGTCTGTGGCAGATCGTGGAACGACTAGGATGTCCCCCCAAATTCCTCAAAATGATGATCTTGATACATGAGTTAGATATGGAGATGCTCTCTCAGAGCCCTTTCTAATAACTAATGGTGTGAAACAAGGTTGTGTTCTCGCTCCAACTCTATTTACAATCGTCTTCAGCATGATGCTCCAAAGGGCTACGGCAGATCTTGAAGAAGAAGATGTCATCTATATACGTTACCGTACTGATGGTAGCTTCTTTAACTTAAGCTGTCTGAGGGCTCACACAAAGACCCTAAACTATCTAGTCCATGAGCTGCTTTTCGCTCACAATGCTGTTCTTGTTGCCCATACAGAAGCAGCTCTGCAGCGCCTAACATCCAGCTTTGCAACAGCTCCAGAGCTGTTTGGGCTGGAAGTCAGCCTGAAGAAAACAGAAATTCTCTACCAGCCTGCACCACAGGAAGAGCACTATCATCCCCATGTCACCAAGTCCGTCCAGCAGTTCACCTACCTGGGAAGCATCATCTCTACAGACACAAAGATTGATAAAGAGATCGATCACAGATTAGCAAAGGCATATAGTGCATTCGGAAGGCTTCACAAAAGAGTGTGGAGTAACAAACACATGAGGCGAAACACAAAAATCAGTGTGTACAGAGCCATTGTACTGTCTATTCTCCTCTATGGGTCTGAAACATGGGAAATCTATTGCCAATACCTACGACTCCTCGAATGCTTTCATCAGCGCTATATACTCACAATATACTAAATATACACTGGACTGACTATATGACGAATGTTGCTGTCCTTGAGCAAGCAGGGATCACCAGCATTGAGGCCATGCTAATGAGAACACAGCTGCGCTGGGCAGGGCATTTTTCTAGGATGGAGGACCACCACCTCCCAAAAATAGTACTCTATGGTGAACTCACCACAGGTCAGTGTAAGAGGGGCGCCCCAAAGAAGAAATACAAGGACTCCCTGAAACAACATCTCAAGCTCGGCCAAATTGATCACCAACAATGGTCTGCCCTGGCCTCACATCAGGAGGCATGGAGACACACTATCCACAACGCTGCAGCCTCTTTCGAGAACTCACGCTGAATGAGTCTCAAAGAGAAATGACAACGCAGAAAGAACCACAACTTGGAAACATTACCCAAGGAGACTTTTTGCTGTGCTCTCTGCAATCAGACTTGTTTATCTCAGATTAGCCTTTTTAGTCATCAATGCACTTGTAGAAAGCATGGGATGAGTCCTTCTTGAATCTTTGTTAGGTAAGAAAAGCCAGAAATACATATGGAGATACTGGTATTCCAAAAACCCCCTGCCCTAATAATAATCCAAAATTCAGATCACCTCAAGTCCCAAGTGTTTTGGATAAGGGATTCTTAACCTGTATAATGATTAGCTTGAAAACACTAAACAGCTAAAGGGAATGACCTCTCTTTTTTTCTAATATGAACATTAGTATAGCAACTTAGGTTTAGCAGCGGGAAGTGATGAGTGAGGATTGTATGATTTGTTGGTGTTTATCTTTGTTATGTTTTTCTTTTTGTCTTTTTGTTTGCTAGTCTTTATGTTTTTTGTCATGTTGGGTATGCCTTTGTTTTAACATCTTGATATTTTGGAAATACTCAAAATGTCTCTGTATTGGATGGATGTTGTAAAAAAATTTTTTTTAAAAAATTTGCAATAAAAATTAAATTAAAAAAAAGAAAGAAAGCACTAAACAGCATGAACTTCAAATATCCAAACAGCATGGACTTCAAATATCCAACAATACCAGTGTTTCTATGAATTAAGACCAAAAGAGTTACCTCCCCCCCCCCCATGTTGACCTACAGAAGTCCATTATGTTGGTAGAAAACATCTATTTTTTCATAGCCTCACAAAGGAAGTCTGTCTATACTTTTTTGATATTTTCCTAGGCATTTAGAATCTATCATATCATATTTCGCACTGGTTGAACAGTTAATTCATTAAGTATTCTATGGTGTTGCTAATGTTTTATGCATTTTAACATTGTACTGTATTCTTGAATGTTCATTTCATCCAGAAATGAAACACATTTCTTTATGAAAGTTGTGTATGTTTTAGATTAAACAAAGGCAATTTTTAAATTAAAAAAAAATCACTTCTGTGCTTTTCATGACAGTGCAAACCTATAAATTATATGCAAAAGTAAGCCCCACTGAGTTCAATGGCATTGTATTCCCAGTGAGCACAGGATATCACTCTGAGTTCCTTTCAAGGAGGGGAAAGGAAAAAAAAAAAGATTCTGGAAAGTGCTTCAAACAACAAGGTCTGCCGCTGAATTTAGAGCTATAAAATGGGACCAAAAAGCCAATCACCCCGAGAATGTTATTCCATATGCTTCCATTAGTGGTGATGACCTGGTAGACTCTGTTGAATGTGAAGAAATTGAAACTTGTTTGTTAAAGGAAATTAGTTCTTTCCCTTGACCTTGGCACCAGCCACTTTCCTCCCTGTTGCAATTTTGCATCTTGCGCTGTATTCATGAATGTTGCACACTACAAAACAGACAAAGACATCCCAGTATTACTTGCTTTGTTTTATATTTATTTGCTCCAAAAGAAATTACATCAGATCTAAGCTTGGACACTGCTTGCTGCACATGAAGCTAATGACATGCATTTATCCAGCAGTAGCCAGCTACAGTGGGAGAGGGGGGTGCAGTTTGGACAAAGGATGAATGGTGCTTTGGGGACCTTCTGTGTGAAACCATCATAGCTAAGTGAATAACCCAGTGTCCCCCTCTTTTTCCCCATGCCATGACTAACTGCCATACATGCAGCAGTGTTTCGAAATCTAAATTAACAATTTAATATTGGAATTTCTTCAGCTGAAAAAATGAGGAGGAATAATATCATTTTCCCATCTGACCTTTGAGCCACTAAGAAAACCTTGTTTGTGAAAGGAAGTTAGTTCTTTGTCCTGACCTTGGTATTATCCACCTTCTTTTGCATTGCAGCTCTGAATCTTGAGAGATAAACATGAATGCTGAAAAATTCTATGATTAAATTACTAATTTAGGTTTATTTATGGAAACATCATCATCATCATCATCATCATCATCATCATCATCATCATCATCATCGTTCTACCTTTCCACACAGAATAGGAACTCAGCAAATGCTTACAATCAGCTCCCCTTATCCACAGATTTTTTATCCATGGATTCAAGCATCCACATTTTGAAAATATTCAAAAAATATACAAATTCCAAGAAGCAAGCCTTGATTTTGCCATTTTATATATCATTTCACCACACCACTGTATTTAATAGGATAGATTTTGGGATCCACTGGAGGGGGGGAGGGAGTTTCCTGGATATTGAGGGCCAACTGTATAGTGTACATAAAAACATATAAATGTCTACTATAATTAGTATCACTATCAATAGTATTAAAACCATGTAAAAATATACCATAAAAATTAAAGCATTAAAAACCACAATTACATCCTATTAAAGCCCTTTCTTTCATAAGAGTCAGGCCCAATACAGATTGGCACTTTGTGCCAGCTTGTGGGTGGAGTTAGGGTGCAGTGTCTGCACACTGGATGCCCTAACCCCAACCCTGCCCCCAGGGTGCCATTTTGGCATGTGCTGGTCCACACAGTGCATGCCATCATGATGCCTCTCGGGCAGCACTGAAGGGGCATCATAAAGCTGCACCGCCATGGCTATGGCACCATGGGGGGGGGGGGGACACAAAAGGAGCCACTTTTTGTGGCTCCTTTTTGCACTCTCCGGAGGCCAGATCAGGGCTGCGGTGTGAAGTTGCAGCATCCCCGATCCGGCCAGTAAAGGGGCGGTTGCAGACCTCCCCTTTGGGTCAGTCTGTATAGCCCCTCAGTTGCCAACTATTCTTCTATATATGATGATTAGTTGGTAAATTAGTGTGAGAAGGATGAAATATTGGAGGATCTTATCTCCATCTCAGCCATCTTTTGGTTTGCTATATGGAGTTTATGCTGAAGCATGGAAGACTTTTGCCTTTTTGAACTTCATCCAGTTGTATTTGTATGATTATTTCAAGCCTTCTCAGCCTTGTCTGCACTGATCAGGATACTCCAGGGCAGCCTGGAATATCCTAGTCCTGCAGCTGCCATGTTCTGCACCCACAAGCTTGGCCTCCATTTATGTGATTTGGTGCCAGTCTGCATGGGTGCCCACTGGGCCATCCAGAACATCTGCCAACACTGTGGGTCACTCACTTCAGAGGTCAAAACTAGGCACCCAGTGATAGTTACATGTTGGGTACCTTATTTTGATCTCAGCTTGAGTGACCTGTGGTGGCAGTGGATGTGCCAGGTGGTGCAGCAGGATGCCTATGCTGACAGCCATTGCAGTGCAGAAATCGAGGGTCTTCCTGGACGATCCAGAGGAAGAGATAATTTTTTAAATTTCATATTCACATTGCTATGTCCTGTTTCTGATGCAGAAGATACTGGACATTGTCCACACTGCCCACATCATTGCTGGGGTTTGAATCATAAATCGTCCAAATAGGATGATGTCAGAATTGGCCTTTTGGCCCATGGAGACAAGGCCTCAGGCCCTTCTGGCCTCTTCCTCCTGTCTCCACTTGCTGACTTTGCTCTCCTTCAAGTTCTTGTTAGGGTCTCTTCAGTGCTGTCTCACTTGTATACCTTACCATTTTCTCTGTTGTGCCCCCCCCCTTTACAACCCAGAAAGCCTCAGTGGTAGCTCAACTGTGCTAGTATTTTATTACTATTATTTTCTTTTCTTATATCCCACCTTTCTCTCAATACAGGAACACAAGGTAGTGAACAACAAATATAAAACAATACAGTTAATTCCCTGGCCTTCTGTATTTTGATGCTACCCTATGTTGTTGCTAGTACTGTGGGTTTTAATATGCTTAATATGCTGTTTTATTTCTATTTGATATTAATTCATTTTAATCTTGTCAGTTTAATTCTATTTTAAGGGGCAGGAGGTTGGGGATGGGGTTGTTGAATCATTTTAACTGTAACTCCTTTTATATCTTGTTGTACCCCGCCCCCGATTGTTTTGACAGAGGGGTGGGTAAAAAATAAATAATAATAATACTAATAATACTACTACTACTAATAATAACAGTTTTAAAACAGTACAACAGTGTTAAAATATATAAATATAAAAATTACAAAACCATTAAACAGTTTAAGAATTAATACAGTTATACATTATAAATTAAAATATAACGTTAAAATACAAACCATTAAAATTTCTATAGTACAACATTAAAAACCTAGTCTTTCTCAACTTAAAAAGCCTAATTGTAAAGGAATGTCTTTACCATGCAGGATGGTAAGGATGGCACAATCCTGGCCTCTCTAAAAATGGAGTTCCAAAGCTTAGGAGCAGCCAGAGAAGTCCCTCTCTCTTGTCCAACTAAACCAAGTCCAACCCCCTGCCATGCAGGACGACACAATCAAAGTACCATGATAGATGGCCATCCAGACTCTGTTTAAAAACCTCAAGAGAAGGAGACTCCACCTCACTCCAAGGAAGTGTGTTCCATTGTCAAACATCAGGAAGTTCTTCCTAAAGTTGAAGTGGAATCTCTTTTCCTGTAGTTTGAATTAATTGCTTCAGGTCCTATTCTCTGGAGCAGCAGAAAACAAACGTCAGTATGACATCCTTTCAAATATTTAAACAGAACTGTCATATCACCTCTTAGCCTTCTCCTCTCCAGGCTAAACATACCCAGCTCCCTAAGTCTCTTCTCATAAGGCATGTTTTCCAGACCCTTCACCATTTTGGTCACCCTCCTCTGGACACAGTCCTCTGCAGTTTAGTGAAGCCACATTTTGTAATTTTAGATATTCCTTTAAAGTTACATTACACTACAAAAAGAGTGTTGTTATCTGTTGTTACATTTCAATAATTATATAATGGAATTATACCTTCTTTATTGGAAAAAGGAGTGACTTACAGATAAACAGCTATCTATATCAAGTTATTTCTGAGCTCTGGGTGAGGAAGGTGACTACTACAGAGAAGGCCTTTTTGGTGGTAGAATCCTAGTCATGGAATGACCTTCCTAAAATAGTTCACTTTACCTCAACAATGGATTCTTTTGGAATTAGGTGACATTTTTTTCTAGGACTTTTAAATCTATTCGTTTTTGAAGCTCTGAATTTTTCCTTCTCTCCATTCAATGTTTTTTTTCCCCTGATGCTATTTTAATTTGTTTTAAATATGTATTTTATGTTTTGTTTTGTTTTTGCCCAGAAGCCCTTTGTTACTAGTCAATATACAAATGATATAATTAAAGAAAGGTAAACAAATAAATAAAATTAATAAAAAGAGCCAATAAGCAATGCCTAAAGCAGTAGCCTTCTGGGTTATCACGCAACTGCTGATCCTCAAAATAAGGAAAACCAATTTACAGAGAGCCTGATTTCATAGCATATAATATTTGCAAGCACAAACAGGCTTACAGCTCCTAGCTGTGGAACAGATTCACAAATCATCTTGATCTATCACTAGGTTCACTTGCAAATTTGTACACAGAAAACAAGCAGCCTTGTGCAGCTCTCATAAGGAAAAACGCTTCCCCACTTTGTTTAAGCTTTTCACTTCTGCTGTGAAATTGCATTTGTGACTGAGGAATAAACTCTGGAGTGTTGCAGCAGAAATGGATGTTGCATATTTAGTGAATGCCTGTAGGCAATTTCTTTTCTTAATGGAGATCTGAATGCTCCTTTAATTTTTCCACATTTTATAAAGCTTTTTTTTAGTGATCTGGTTGAAATGGCTTTTATGTGGCCCCTCTTCTACTGGATGTTTTACAAAGAAAGTGATGGTAAAGTGAAAGCAGACAAAAAAGAGAGGTGAATCACTAGTAATAAAACCCCCCGACCATGGCTATCAGTCTTTCTCTCTCTGCTGTACCTACAGATGATGACCAAAAATTAAGATCCAGCTCCTTTTGATCTGATATGAGGGCAGATGCTGCAGTGTAAGTGAAAGAGTATGACTGGTGATCATAACAAGGGGTTGCATTGACTCCATGTCCCCCCACTGTGGATGGCAGGCCAGCAGTAGGTGCAGAAACAGTCCAAAGAAGGCACTCCTAGTATACAGTCCACATTTTCTTTGCCTGGCCTTACACACATAGACACACAGATATAGTATCCCACAGACCAGTCCATGCATATGCACCACATATACATATACAGAAGTGCTCATTCTGTACTACTATTGGGAGAGTCAAAATCATCTCTGATGGATAATCATTCTGAGATAAACATTTAGCTAACTTTTAATTTTTACCTGATAAATGATTTTAAATGTAATTTACAAATCTAGCAATCAGTGGTATTGCACTCCCCATCTTAATGATACCTGTGCACATGTGGTTCTTATGAGAACTACCTGTATGTCTCTTGTGATTTATTTATGACACTAGGGGTTGAGCAGATGGGTTCAGTCCACTGGTCAATGTGGAGTCTCACCCAATTTGGTCCATCAGTTGGTGCAGGGACAGGCAGGTGTTCACCCACCTATTCCTGTACTGACCCAACCAGCACATACTCTTTATCTTGCCAAATAGTTGCTTTCACTTAGAAGCCTCCCCGTCACTGCATCTGATGTGGAAACAGGGCACCTGGCCACATGAGTGCAGCTAGGTGACCTGTTCTCATATCAGATGTGGTGATGGAGGGAGTGTCTGAATAAAAGTGATGGCCAACAAGGTAAGGAGCATGGGAGACAGGGCAGTCTAGGAAATTCTATGCAAAACCAGGGGTATTTTACCCCAGGGTAAAGGTTGTTTACCCCAGGATTGGGCCAGATCATCCAGATCTGCAACTGATCTGACAACCCCCTGCAAGGGATTTTATAAGTCATTTAGACAATATTAGAAAGAAGACACTTATACTCTATCTGCAAAACAATTAAATAGGACATCACAGACAAGGTTGGATAACTATTTTTTTTGTTTGCTTTCTGAATGGTTGGATTAATACATTAAGTCCACATGATATTTGAAATGTCCTTAGCTACTGTGAGTCATACTTCTCTTGTTGTCATTATTAGTGTAGAGGCATATGCTCTCCTTTGAGAGTGTTTGCTTTTGGTTGTTTTTACTAATGTGGCCACACAAGAACTGGGTCTGGACATTGTCAGCAAAGTGTTACTTCTCCTGTAATTATAAACAACTCTTTTAATATGAGATAGATATGTTTCCTTCTTTTCCCCATCCAATTCTTGGCTTTTAAAAAAATGGTTCAAACAAGAGTACCATTATTAATCAAAAAAGAAAAAGTTAGTTTCCAGCCGCTGCAATTGAAAACAACTTTTACAGCTCATTAACTGTGAGATTATGAGGCACAATTCATTAAAATTCTGTTCTGCTGACTGCATTTGTAAACACCTTACGAGACGTTTATCACCCTTTCCATAGGACAGAGCTTTCTTTCAGTGGATACATTTCTCTTCTGCTCCATACTGATATAAGGGAACCAAGGAAAAATTTATGGGGGTGGGGGGACCTTATCTTTTCACTGCAGTGGGAATATAAAGAATTGTACTGGCTGTGAAGCATAACAGATATAAATTAGGTTTTGCTATACAAATTCTGTCATATTGGTGCATTTATTAAACCTCATATTGCATTAATTTGATAGGCTTCTTTCTCTTCCACTTAACAGGAACTGCATGCATGTCATCATGAATGCATGGCAGAGAATTTACAGAATAATCATTAGTCTTCTTTTAGAAATCCACAGGACAGCATGGTCTTTTAAAGACACTCTTAGATACTCTTGTGTGGATGCAGAACAGTGGGGATCCATCCCCCCATGACTTAAGGGTGCACCCAAGATGAGTTGGGCTGATCATGCAAGTTGAACTAATCTTGTGGTTGTTGTTGTGTGCCTTCAGGTTGTTTGTAACTTATGGTGACCCTCAGATGAATCTATCATGGGGTTTCTTTGGCAAGATTTGTTCAGAGGGGTTTTGCTTTTGCCTTCCTCTTAGGCTGAAAGAGTGTGACTTGTCCAACATTACCCAGTGGGTTTCCATGGTCAAGCAGGGCCCTGATCTCCCAGAATCCTAGTCCAATACTCTATACAGCAATACTGTGCTGATTCCAGTTTTTCCTACCCAAATGGAACCCCCTTTGGTAGCTTGCTGAAAAAGCCGTGGAATGTGATTGGCTTCGCACATTGTGATCATGTTCACCATCACACAACTTTTCCTGCAGCATGTGATTACACTATGGAAGTGGCATTCATAATTGTTACTGCATGCAGGAATGAGTGCTCAGAGAACTTCTGTTTAAATTCAGGATAGGGGAATTTTTAGAATGTGTGAAGCAGAGGTGGGTGACCATTTCCAGTACCAGATTTTGGGTGGGTGGTGATAAAGATTGGGAAAAGGTCTGTTTTTTTCACTTTCTGTTCCTCATAATGGTAAAACACCCAGATAAATTTATGTGGTCAAGTGTTTAATTGTTAAATCCATAAATAAACAAAATAGCTGCCATGCTGATTTGTCTGCCTTAGTATTCAATATCTTGTTTGTTTTAGATATAGGAAAGTTCTATTCCCACTTGGTTCCTGATATAAAGATTGTTGGTGAATAGGGAAATTTCTTTTATTAAAGAGATTCAATATTCTTGGACAAGACTGGGTGAAAAGTAATTATAGTCAGTCCTCCATATCCACAGATTCTGGATCTATGGAATCAATCATCCATGGCTTGAATATATATATGTCTATATATATATATATATATATATATATATAGAGAGAGAGAGAGAGAGAGAGAGAGAATCTTGATTTTGCTATTTTATATAAGGGTCACTATTTCACAATGCCATTGTATTTAATGGGATTTAAGCATCCATGGAATTTGGGGTGGGGGTCCTTTTGTTCTTTTTGTTGTATTAATGAAGAAAATTATGGTTTTTTTATAAAAAAAAATCAAAAAAGCAATTCTGAAATAAATACATTGGGCAGATTCAGTAGTTACATATATTCTCAATATTGAGTGGATCGTGTACCTGTCTGTCATGTATGACTAAAGATGAGCAGCCTTCCAGAAAACAGGTCTTGTTAAATGGACAAACTGACGCAATTGCTAAGAGACAAAGTGGCCCCTTACCGGCAGCACCAACACCAGCATGGCACGGACATGGGAGCGGGGAGAGGGCCAGCCTCTTTCCACCAGCGGCCTGCCCCCGCCACACCTGAGCCTTCAAAGCCGCCTAGTGGCCCCTTACCAACAGCACCAACACCAGCGCTGCACGGACTTGGGAGGGGGAAGAGGGCCAGCCCCTTTCCACCAGCGGCCTGCCCCCGGCACACCTGAGCCTTCACAGCCGCCCAACGGCCTCTTAACAGCAGCACCAACACCAGCGTGGCACGGACTTGGGAGCGGGGAGAGGGCCATCCTCTTTCCATCAGTGGCCCACCCCCGCCACACCTGAGCCTTCAAAGCCACCCAGCGGCCTCTTACCGGCAGCACCAACACTAGCATGGCACAGACTTGGGAGTGGGGAGAGGGCCAGCCTCTTTCCACCAGCGGCCTGCCCCTGCCACACCTGAGCCTTCACAGCCGCCCAGCGGCCTCTTAACAGCAGCACCAACACCAGTGTGGCACGGACTTGGGAGCGGGGAGAGGGCCATCCTCTTTCCATCAGTGGCCCACCCCCGCCACACCTGAGCCTTCAAAGCTGCCCAGCGGCCTCTTACCGGCAGCACCAACACTAGCATGGCACAGACTTGGGAGTGGGGAGAGGGCCAGCCTCTTTCCACCAGCTGCCTGCCCCCGCCACACCTGAGCCTTCACAGCCGCCCAGTGGCCTCTTAACAGCAGCACCAACACCAGCGTGGCACAGACTTGGGAGTGGGGAGAGGGCCAGCCTCTTTCCATCAGCCGCCCGCCCCTGCCACACCTGAGCCTTGAGAGCTGCCCAGCGGCCTCTTACCAGCAGCACCAACAGCAGCACGGCATGGACTTGGGAGCGGGGAAAGGGCCAGCCTCTTTCCATCAGCGGCCTGCCCCGTCACACCTGAGCCTTCAAAGCCACCCTGTGGCTCTTCAGCGGCAGCAACAACTAAAGCATGGACTCGGGAGCGGGGAGAGGGCCTTTTTAGCAGCTGCATTCCCTTGCATAAACGCCTCTTGTGACTCTTTCGAGGTACTGATAATTTCAGGATTCGGGCAAGCCTCAGACTAATGACAATTGCCTTAAAACTGGGCCTAATGTTTAAACAGATCACCAAGGCATTCCTTTTCTTCAATCTTATATTGATGATGTCTTGCATTGGGACTGCTAATTTTGGAATCGGTGACGGGAATAGCCTGAGAGCTAATTTTATTGTGATAAGGGGGCAGGGAAGGTATTGCAATAACAGAGTGAACACATGTTACAAAAGAAGTAGGGATCGATGTTTAGTATCTATCCCTTCTTCAGTTCACTCTGTTTCCCAAGAAAGATTGGAGAGCATACCAACTGTTCCACAATCCCTTAATCTGCTCCTCTGCAGTGTCAGGTTGACCAAGGGTAAGACTCATATCATCCACAACCTCCTCGTGGATGAACAGGTCGACCTGGCATGCTTTACCGAGACATGGCTGGGGGACGCTAATGCCGCTATATGGGCACAAGCCCTCCCAGTAGGTTATACGGTCAGCGAGCAGATAAAGGAAAGTGGGTGGAGGGGGCGGCATAGCAATAGTCCACAAGACCAACCTAACTCTGATCAGGAAACCTGTCCAGAAAATAACCCACATCGAGTGTGCGTACCTTAGCCTGAAGACCAGGGATAGTTTGGGGATTCTGTTGGTCTACCAGCCACCCCGTTGCCTAACAGACTCCCTGACCAAGCTGACTCAGCTGGTCTCTAAGTTGCTGCTGGAGTCCCCCAGACTTTTGGTTCTGGGTGACTTCAACATCCCTCTTGAGACCAGCCCTTCTGATCTATCTGGAGCGGCTCGGGAGTTCATGGAATCCATGACAAGCATGAACCTATCCCAAGTGGTCAACAGGCCTACCCATTGCGCGGGTCATACACTCAATGGGATTTTTAGTTCGGAACAGGGATATTCATGGGTGGAGGTAACTAAAACCTCCGCATTGTCATGGATGGATCGTTTCCTGATTAAGATGGACCTTAAAGTTGTGCCTTATCCCCTCGGAGGTGGTGGACCCATTCGAATGGTCCACCCTCAAAGGCTAATGGAACTGACTGGTTTCCAGAAGGCCCTAGAGGGTTTAATGGTTGGTAATGCTGGTGATTCTGTCGAAGTCTTGGTGAACGCTTGGAACACTGATCTTCCCAAGGCTCTTGACTCAATCGCTCCTGAGCGTCCTCTCCAACCCACCCCTAACCGCAAGCCCTGGTTCACAGATGAACTCAGGGAGATGAAACGGGCTGGACGATGACTAGAACACAGGTGGCGGAAGACTCATCTCTTATCCGACAGAACTTGCCATAGGCAGCATCTTTGCACCTATCGGGAGGCTTTGCGTGCAGCGCGGAGATCCTTCTGCTCTGAACGCATTGTGTCTGCAGAGTCCCGCTCAGTAGAGCTGTTTAAGGTGATGGGGGAGCTGATGCAGGTTCCCCCTGCGCCAAATCCCCTGCTTGACCCCACGACGGCCTGCTGTGATGCATTTAACACCTACTTTGCAGACAAAATCTCTTGGATAAGAGCCAACTTAGATGCCAACGTTTCAGCAGTATCTGTAAATGAGGCACCTAGCAACTCTGTTGTTATCACCTTACTGGATGAGTTTCAACCTGTAAGTACTGATGACATGGACAAGCTCATTGGAAGCGTAAGGAAGACGACCTACTCTCTCGACCCATGTCCATCATGGCTGGTTGTCCAGGGAGGGGACACATTGAGGACATTCCTTTGGGATGTCATCAATTCGTCCCTCAGGGAGGGTATTGTTCCATCTTCTCTGAAGGAGGTGGCTGTAAGGCCTCTCCTGAAGAAACCCTCCCTTGATCCCCTGGACAGAAATAACTACAGACCAGTTTCCTTGCTGCCATTCTTAAGCAAGGTGATCAAGAGAGCAGTCACCTCACAACTCCAAGCTGTCTTGGATGAAACTGATTTTCTTGATCCATTTCAAACTGGAGTCCGGGCAGGATATGGTGTTGAGACTGCCATGGTCGCTCTGATGGATGACCTCCACTTGAGCATCGACAGGGCTAGTGTGACCCTGCTGGTGCTCTTGGACCTCTCAGCGGCCTTTGACACTATAGATCATGCCATCCTTTTGGACTGGCTGAGGGAGATGGGCATGGGAGGCACTGCTTTGCAGTGGTTCCGGTCCTTCCTCTCTGGCAGGTACCAAAGGGTGAGGCTCGGGGACAGTTGCTCCTCTAAATCGAGCATCAGAGCGCCACCCTGTCCCTGATGCTATTTAACATCTACATGAAGCCGCTGGGTGAGATCTTCCAGAGGCATGGAGTGCAGTGTCATCAGTATGCTGATGACACTCAGATATACCTCTCCATGACAAGATCATCCGCTCAGACCTCTGATGGCATCTCCTCTCTCAATGACTGCCTGGCAGCGGTAATGGATTGGATGAGGTAAAACAGATTGAGGCTCAATCCAGACAAAACGGATGTACTGACGGTCACTGGCCCGAAACCAGGTCTGGGAATACAACTCCCGGTCCTAGACGGAGTCACATCCGCTGAATGTGTCAATTCTAAATAACTTGACCACAAAAGATTATATTCCGAATGTTAGGCAAGATATGCTTGTTTGGAATTATTAGGTCTAATGGAGCAGAAGTTGACTAAGACTACTCTGTCCAGATTCAATGGGATAAAACACTTTGTATATAGATTTCTTGTTATAGTAGTCTAAGAATAAATCTGACCTTCTGATATAATTGCTGATGTTGCTAATTTGGTTTAATTAAGACCACAAAAGTCTGCACTATTGGTGTTGATAAAGAATCTGGTTTGTAGATCTGAGATAGTTCAGATTGGTTAAGCAGATAGTAGCCAAGTTCATAAGGTGTGGTTCAATCCGCGCAAATACATGATGTCTTGGATATTTACTTTAAGGGCTGGAAAATAATCTCAAATCTTTGGAATGTCTGATGCTTCAGTCTGTTTAGTGTCAATATGAATATTAGAATCTTTACCTCTGATGACTTTAAAAAATCTCTAAGTTAAGAATCATTAGAATCATTCACGCACCAGACAAATTTCCTCACGTTATACAAATCTACAAGAGTGGAATATCTTGTATGGAGATCATATATTGTAGATATTCTAGACATATCTTGACTCTATGAAATGTCAATTGCTGTTATGTGTAGGTTGTATTATGATTCTACATCTACTTTTGTTTTTCCTTTTTTATTATTATTACAAAAATCTAAATAAAGATTATTATATATATATAAAAGAAAACAGGTGCTGTCGCTGTTAATTTAGCACCACAAACATGATATAGTATGCAGAGATTTAAAGCCAGACTTTTTAAGAGCTAGAGAGAAAGCCCTATGCTTGAACTGATGAATCTGGCTTTCCACTGAATGTATGAAAAAAATAGCAAATCTTCCAAAGTAGTAATCAAAATATTTACTTACTTACTGATTATGAAATTCATAACCTGCAGTTCTCTAGAAGACAAAATTTAAGACACTTTACTTCAAAATTATGCAAAACAAATAGTTATAATTCAGCATCATTTATTTATTCATTAAAATATTTGTATATCACTGGTATTGTGTGTATGTGTGTGTATACACACACACACACATGCATGAGATGAAATAGACAAGTAATAGAAGCACCATGAAATGAGTCCTTATTACAAATATTTGGCTTCAAATATTTTTTGTTTAGATGTACATTTCCCTTAAATGTTTTTCCTGCACAAATTCTTTGTGCAACTTTTAAGAAAGCCCAACTTTCTTCTTCGAGTTCTGAAGAGTCATAAGCCAGAGTTTACACAAGTTTAACAGAATGAAAATGAGACCAAGAGGCATGTTCCCTTGGAGAATATGCAATGTTTATTGAAAAATGCCACAAAAATGCTTTGATTGCCTTTTCATGTTTCTGACAGCACATGTAGGTAATGTATTTGTCCCTGGTATTCATTAATATTAACAGGACTGGGAATGAATTTTGTTAACAGGTCCTGTAAGCTTAATTTGGTCCATTTACCCAGGTATTTACAAAGAACATGTAGAAATTAGAGGACATTAAACATGGATTACAAGACAGTCCCAGAAGTAATGTTTCTGGTTGGATTGGTAGGATGTTTCTCCTTCAAAAATGAATGAATAATAAATGATAGCACCCTAATAAACAAAACAGCATCCCAGCAATTACATGGTGGCACCACCTCATAAAATACCATGTCAGGCTTTTACAGTTCATGTGATGATCTGAATAGTGGTAAAGAGACAGGAGAAAGGATAAAGAGGAGCATATGAACTGAAGTATGAGTGAATAAACTTATGCCAGTTATTATGCACAAATTCTTTCCATTGAACTAGACCATTAGCAATTTATGGTTATCATATTTCTTTAATTTAAGGTCATAGGAAAAGAGATTGTTCGAAATAAAGAGTCTCCCTTTAAAAGCCAAAGCTGACACTAGAAATGATAGTGTCTGTTTAAGCATCTTGCTTTTAAAGTCAACTGTGCATTTAACACTTATCAACAAAAGTTAATTACTAGATAATGATGGTCTCAGAAGGCCCAGTGGTGAGAAGAACCCCCGTATAATAATCCTGAAGGTAAAATAAAATAGAAATGAAGTCTTACAAGACAGAAACACTGAACTAAAGCCAATGTCAGGGATGGAAGGGCATTCTTAACAATGTAGATTAGTTCAGTTTTGTGAGATGCTCAAAGCTGTTAACCAAATTTGAAAACAGATGCAATGAAAAAACACAGTTCTTTAGGGCTCTAAAGGCACAATTTACAAGAAGGCTAGCCTGCTCCAGATGGAAAGCAGTACCTGGGGGTTTGGATCAGTTGCAGCTTACAATGCCATCTAGTGTTGTAAAACTAGTCACACTGCATTTTGGACACATTAGGATTGCTAAAAAGAAAAAAAAAAAGAAAAAGAAAAAAAGAAAAAAAAAGGTGACAGTGACTATAAACTAGGTGATGTTTACCATGCACCAGCATTCCTAACCTGTGTTGTACTAAAACTCCCATCATTCTTATAAAGAATGATAATTGGGAACTGTTGTCTAGGGATGGAGAACCTATAGCCCCTGGGACTACCCCACACAATTTTCTTCTTCTGTTATCTCCAATCAGTTCCCTGAAATAAGAAGTTATTTAAAACCTAGCAAAGGGTTGTATGAAACTGAGTCCTGCTAAGCTGTGGCATGGCAACGACCCATATTCTGTAGCCTGAGAAGTTTTTGCATGGAAATGAGAAACAACCCAGGAATCGGTTGTGGAGAGAACTAGAAGAGGATGGAGCAATCGTGCAGTTAGTTTGGTGCAATGAAGTCTTGCTGCAAATTTAAAAAGAAAGAAATTGGGTATGGGCTGTGAAACTGATTGCAGACACAATTAATTTAAGGCTATAGGACAATGCAGGGGGTTAGGGAAATAACTAGTGTGCCAACTGTGGATGGAAATATTACCAGTTGTACCCTTGCAAAACTAAAGAATGGTAGATCTGAATGCAGTTTTTATGGGGATAGTCCTATCCTTCTTGTTAAAAGTTAGTTCTAGGCCACAGCTCTGCTTGCTCAGTAGATCCTCCAGAATAGTAGATTATTCTCTTATGTTAGTTATGGATATATAAAATGGCCTGTGATAATTTCTATGAATTTTCTTTAGTGAGAATGGAACACTGATGAAATTTTTATTTATTTATTTAAAGTATTTTTATATTGCCTCACAGCCCACAAGGGACCCGGAGGCAATGAACCAATAAAAACACAATTAAAACAACATTTAAAAAAAAACAGACAAGCAATACAGTTTTAAAATAATTAAAATAATTAAAATAATTATAAAATAATTATAAAATAATTAAAATAATTAAAATATCAGTTTCAGACACCAAATGCTACACAGAACAGCAATGTTTTGGCTGCCTGTTCAAAGGTGCCTGCCAGCAGAATCAGCCTAACTTCCTTAGGTAAGGTGTTCCAGAATTGAGGGGCTGCTACAGAGAAAGCCCTGTTATGTGTACCCATCTACCTAACTTCATGAGGTGGTAGGACATGAAACATGTCCTTCTCTGAAGATATGGGGTTATATAGGAGGATGTGGTCTTTTAATATACTGGCCCCAATTCATTCAGGGCTTTGTATGTCAACACCAGCACCTTAAATTGAGCTTGGAAGCAATGAACTTCTTGCAATACCAGTGTTATATGGTCTCTAAAATGCACACACAACACCAGTCTATCTGATGCATTTGCCCTAGCTGCAGCTTCTGAACATATTTCAAGGCCAGTTCTACATATAATGCATTACAGTAATGTAATCATGAGATAACTAAAGCATGAACCACTGTGGTCAGGTTTGCGTTCCCCAAGAGAGGGTGCCCATGGTGCACCAGCTGAAACTGGGCAAAGATGTACCTGACCACTGCAGGAACCTGGGTTTCCTGGATTAGTGCTGGGTCCAAGAGCATCCCCAAGCTATGAACCCGATCTTTCAGAGGGAGAGAAATGCTTTCCAGATTCTGGATTTCCTACTCCCCAGCAGCACTTCCATCTTGCCTGGATTAAGCCTCAGTCTGTTCTCCTGCATTCAGTACTTTACTGCATTCAGACAATGATTCAGTACTGCCACAGCCTCCCTGGGGCCAGTTGAAAAGGAGAGATGGAGCTGAGTATTATCAGCATACTGATGACACTCAGCCTCAAAGCTCCAGATGACCTCTTCAAGCAGCTTCATGTAGATGTTAAAAAGCACAGGGTACAGTATTGAGCCCTGTAGAACTCCACAGGCTAATGGCCCAAAGGCTGAATAACAACCCCCCCAGCATCATACTCTAGGAACATTCAGTCAAGAAAGACCAGAACCATTGCAAGGCAACACTCCCAAATCCCATATCATCCAAACAATAACAACATAATCAAATTCCATTAAAAGACGCAGGAGGACCAACAGGGTTGCACTCCCCTCTCCAACTCCCAGTGCAGGTCATCTACCAAGGTGACCAAGGCTGTTTCTCTTCCATAATGAGGCCTGAACCCAGACTGGAATGGAGTTAGGTGCATAAACTGCAGACAAGCTGAGCAGAGGGACCAGAAACATTCCAGAGGTGTGTGGGTGTTTGATGTAAAATATCTACTTTGTGGATTCTATTATTCCCCTCTATGGATCACAACAACATTGATGGATTATACTAAACTGTGTGGAGAGTAAATCTGTAAATGATTATGTATTGGCAGTTGCCTACTGAACTTTGATTTTTTTTTTTTAAAACACTGCTGTTTTACAGTTCATGGAGTCAAAGTTTTCACCCTTTTTCTTCAAGTGTTATTTAACTGTTGTGTGTTCATTTATAGTATCTGGATATATATTCTATGGTTTGTTTACATATTCTGTATAGTGTTTAGCTTCTGTTTAAATTATAAACTATATGATTATATGACTGTTGGGGCTTATGAACTGATTTAGCTGCGCATGAATTTGAACTATTTGGTGTCCTTTCACACTATACAATTATGGTGCTATACTCACATTGTGCGTATACACAATTGGCCTTCTGCCAGTGGAATCGTTCTTTCCATTCATGGAAGGGCCTGGAATCCAGCAGAGATTCTTGGGGCTCTTCCACATTACACAGTGGTAGCACTTTGATTCCACTTTGATTGCCATTGCAACATTCTTTGGAATCCTCAGATTTACAGTTGAGGGATGCTACCCTAAAAAGTGAGGGGGAAAGTTGAGGGTCCCCCACCAGCATTGTCAGCATCTCCTGAAATTTTGGGAGAAATTATAACTCAAAAGGAGGTCTGTAAGAGGAGGGTAACACTGGGGATCTTTTCACCTGTGCATACCAGTCAGTACTAACTGTAGAGAGACTCTAGTCTCAGTAAACAGAAATTTTATTTAGAAATATGCAAAAGTACATGTAAATATACAAAACAAACAAACAAACAAACGATGCAACCTTAAGAACTATATAAGGGTTACAGAAAGAAAGGTATGAAAAGCTGGATAGAGAGGAACTGGGAATTATAGAGGGTGATAATTACCAGTAATGAAGATAGGGCCATGGAAAAATGGAAAGTGGTGCAGCAGTTCAGATTTCCACATCAGCGCTTACTTCAGAGAAGTGTGTATGTGTGTGAAATCCTGATGCACTTTCTAAATGTCAAGGAATCATCCCCTTGCTTCCAGGGTCCCTGAATCGTTTGGGGATGCAACCATTTCCAATTAACGCAAAGTTTCCATTAATAGGAAATGGCTGCTCCCTGAATGATTCAGGGATGCTGGAGGTGAAGGGACAATTTCCTGATGTTTAGGGAAGCACATCAGGCTATCACACACATGCACTTCCCTAACGATTTTCTGGTGTTTTACCAATGCTTACTCCATGGTAAGCGCTGTTGTGGAAATCTTCAGCATCTGAGGTTGACAGAGAGAGACAGTGAGCGGGACCCTTCATGCACATAGGATCTGTAAACTGCATCCCTATCTGTAAGCAGGATGGCTATGGCTTGGGCAAATATTCATACCCTCAAGGGGTGCTTGATGTTACTACACAGTGCTGCAAAGACTTGGATGGTTTCCCCATGGAATTGACAAAAGGGATTCAGAATGGCTGATAGCTTTAACTCTCAAGTAATAATACATTCAAACTTATCGCACAGGCTCTTTAGAATGAGCCCGGCACAGAATGAGAGTGGATGGGAATGGAGCAGAAATGGCAAAGGATGGATTTTACTGCATGCCAGAACACTGCTGATGCTGTGGGAAGTCCCCATTCCATTCCAAATCCATCCCCCAGATGCTGATTTTCAGGAACTGTTCAGAAGCGTTCCTTGAAAAATCAGCCTCTGGGGGATGGATTTGGAACAGAATGGGGACTTCCGGCGGTGTTGGCAGTGTTCTGGTGTGTGGTAAAATCCATCCTTAGGCCATTCCATGCCATTCCCACCACCTTTTGTTCCATGCCAGGCCCATTCTAAAGGGCCCATGCAATAAGGTCTATTGATTAGATGTGAGACAATCCCTGGATGGTTGGATAGGGAGAGTAAATAGGAACAGAGCATGAGCATAGGGGGAATGTGTGGTCTTCGACTGCCTTTGCACTGGGACTCACTTTGTCTCCATAGCAAGAGGAAAGGTGGAGAATTTAGTATTTATTTCAGTATTGTCTAAATGACTCATATATCCTTAAGTCAGCATTATTCCTTACACATGTAACTTCCTATTCTCCACAGAACATTGTGACCTCTCAAAACATGCCTGATGCTAGATATTAATTATGAAATCTCATATCCACCAAGAGGGGTGCAGGATATGCTAACAGGGAAGAACAATTATAATTCTCAACCAGAGAGCTCTTTTAGTGTCTCTGACCAAATTGCAAACACCAAAGTGGAATCATAGTGCTACAAATGTGTAGTGTGAACAAGCCCTGGAAGCAGAGCTTATTTAATTATAGTTATGTATGCATATGTATACTTAGGTGCCCCTTCTTTGAAAAACTCCTTCAGACTCACGTGAGTGAGCATGGCCAAAGGGACTCCCAATTTAGTGGAGATAGTTGGGGACTCCTTTTACAGTTACCTGAGTGGGAACCCAGATCCTCTCTAGCCTAGATCCAGACCCTTTCCAGTCCAGATTTTGCTACCAGTTAAGCAGCATAAATATATTTTACCAATGTCTTTGTGGCATCTAAGGAAGGGAGATGTATAGAAGCCAGCCAGCAGAGAGCAACTTGCTGCTGTAAGTGCTACCCAACCCAATGGGACACACAAAGGCTGCTCTATCAGCCAAAGACAGACATTTATGTGAAAAATTGCAGTCCTAAACAGAATTCTAGGTCTCTAATTAGAAAGGACAAAATGAATGTGATTTGGAAGAAACAGGATTGGCAGGAGACTCCTGTTGAGTGAACTGATCACTTGGTAGCTCAGTTTCACAATACAGATAAAAAGAATGCACAGACTTTGTTTCTCTAATATGATGCATCACCTATCGCATGGGGGAAAATTTTACAATGGCACAGATTTCTGATCTTGCAGTTTCCAGAGTGCACAAAACATATGGGGGGGGGGGGATGCTGAAGCTGTGGGTGGGGAGGAATAGAGCCTGTGGGATAAATGTCAAAAGAAATTTGCCTATTATGATAATTACAGGAAAGGTGTTTAAAATAACACCCTTTTAGGCAGCACATGAAAGTGACACTTAAGGGACTGAAATGAATAAATGATTCATGGGGAAATGAGATCTATATTTGCATTGAGCCAGGGACTGCTTAATAACATCATATTCTCCATTCTATGAAAAAAAGAATTATTGTTTTAGAAAATCCAATTCAACATACTGTATTTTGAAAATCTTCCCTTAAAGAAAACATATTCCAAAGATTTACGAGATCTAATGTTCTATAACATTGTATTAAAAATTCCAAGAATTATACTGCCATGATTTTTGGCAGTTCTTGATATTTTGCTTCCTCTTTTTCCTTTCTCGTTCTTTCTCTCTGCCTGGTACTTCTCTATCTTCATGCCACAAGAGGAAGAATATATCAGATCTTATCCAGGGTTCAGCAAAACCACACAGGCATATTTGGGGGAAAAAATGGGTTACTTCCTGGTGGAAAAATAGGACTCTCCCTAAAATGACCCAACTCCCAAGAGAGCCAACATGTGGAGAAACTGCTCCATCACATCCCCTAGGCTCTTTTGTCCCTGAGAGTTGTCTACTCCTGATCTAACCAATAACCTGGAAATACCAGTCCAGTCTTTTCTGCACATCTTCCTCATACATCTGTGGAGGGAAGGAGGGTTTCTCTAGACTAGCTCTACACAACCCATTGTCCATTTGTTGCTATCCTTAATAAGTGGGTTCAGGACAGATTAGAGACAAATTAGTACTTGTTGAGGCACTAAGGCCCTGTGTTTTATTGAAAAAGTGAGTTGCTGCTACCGAATGTTTTCTGAAAAAGCATTTCACCCCTTTTTTAAATGGGGGAAGGGCAGAAAAAGTCTTGAAAAGTTTGGTAGAGTTAGAGGTGCTAGAGTTTGCAAATCCAGTCATAGGGCTACATGTCATGCTCTTCCTTGGCATGTGAATGTCCTAAATTCTGTCGCTAGTCCCTACTAGAGTAAACACATTGCATCAGTGCAGTTTTATAAAAATGTTGATTTGCCATGCTAGTATAGATTCAATGGGTATATGCTAGTTATGACATTTTTGTGTGTGGGTTTTTTGGGCTATGTGGCTGTGTTCTAGAAGAGTTGATTCCTGACATTTTGCCAGCATCTGTGGCTGTCATCTTCAGGAATGTCAGGAATAAACTATTCTAGAACACGGCCACATAGCCCAACCCCCCTCCCCCCCAAAAAATGTCATAACTAGCATATACCCATTGACTCTATAGTAGCGTGGCAAATCAACACCCCTCCCCCCAAAAAACCACAAAAAACTATGGATGCCAGCCATGAAAGCCTTCGACTTCACTCTAACTATTGCAATTAGACTTAGGACTTTATCACACCAGCCTGCTGTCCCAGCACAATTGCATTAGTTTAAGAATGGAAGCATACCACTTTGGCATCATTTCTCATTACACTTTCCCCCATAAGAGTGCTTTGGTGATCCATGCTTGCATGATGATTTCTGCACTGCCAAATGCCACCTTCTGGTAGAAAAGTGAGGACACGTGTTCATGGCAGCTAACTGCCTCCTGAACTATGCTATGTGAATGTGAACGAAGCTTTGGGCAGCAGTGATACTGTTCCTCTCTGTTTTTCCTGAAGAGCAGTGAGCACATCCACACAGTAGCTTCACACCTAGGGGGAAGGAGGGACAAGTTCTGGAGGCTGCTGTTGTGTGTTCACACAGCAGCCAGGTTTGGGAAGGTGTTGGTAGCTGTGATCACTGCAAGGGGTGGAGGGGGAGAAGAGCAGGATCACACCCACTTACACCACATGACTGCCTGAGAATTGGAACTGCAGTGGAAGGGACATATCACACCAAGGCAGAAATGGACTAGCAGTGAGATTGAGAGACTATGGACAGGTTTTGCCCATCAATAAAAAGGTGCACTGCAGTAATGAATGGAATGCAAGGCAGCAGTAGGATGGGCATGATATCATGTGATATGTCCCAGCCAAAAGGTGCTTTTATCCTGTTGTTTTACTACCTTTGTGTGATAAAGTCCTGCAGATCAATCCACTCCTAAACACATATTTAGAGCCCCCTCATTATTTGAATGAGATCAAGCATGGTTTGAGACTGGATTAGTGGTCTGAGATGCCATGGTTCAAATCCCCACTCAGCAAATGAAACCCCTGGTTGACCATGGGCAGATCACACTGTCGTAGCCTCAGAGAAAGTAATGACAAATCTCAGAATAAACTTTGCCAAGAAAACTCTATCAGAGGATCACCTTAAGTTGAACTTGACTTGAAAGCAGATAACAGCAACATAACATGGGCCGTTTGCTATATCTTATTTAGCTTGTGCTGCTGTCTGTTATAGCGGCACAAGCTAAATAAGGGGTGATTCAGAGGTATATGGTTCCTCCCTGTCTGCAGTGTCTTCCACTTGCTTTCCCACACTTCTTCTATCATTTAACACATAACTTTTTTTGAAGGGTCTCCCTTTTAGATGTAGGCCCAAATCAGCTTAGACTCAGTTTTCAGTAGACCCCAACCACCTTAACTTCAGCAAGATGGCTACTTCAGATGACTTTCAGAATATCACAAACTGAGAAAAAGCTTCTCATCTCTAGAAGACTAACACACACAGACACAGTAAGTGGATTTGCTCATTTGCTGCCGTCTCCTAACACCATCTAAAACACACCCCATCTTCATTCTGGTGACATCATCCCCAAACATCTACCTTTTAACACCAACTGGTTACTGCCTATGAATGATGGCTCATTATATGCACTCAACATATGAAACCTCCACTGGCTTCTGAATGTTTAAGCTTCATGTACAGCATCTCAGTGCTGATCCTCTGAAGCACTTAGGAACAATCACAAGGCGGCTAAGGTGTCATCATTCTAGCAGGGGACATGCCCTCGTGGGGGCATGGTGCAGACATTTGTGATGACACAGGTGTGGGTTCATGTTATAATATAGAGGTGGTATAGGGAGGGATTGGCAGGTGAGATAAACTGAAGAAATAGGCATAAAGACAACAAATGTAAATGGGCCCAGAATTTCAGTAAACTCTGGTTACCTAGGTAATATGACAATTCAGAGCTAAAGAGGAGAAGCTTTTTTTTAAAAAGCCAGGCAGGTGGCAAAATGTGTCTAGTAGTTTCAGAAGTTGCTTCCATTCATGCTAGGACTTGCATCCCATGTGGCATGCTTTCCCAGGGTTTATGCTGCTCCTTTCTTCCAGTGCCCCAAGAGTTTTTGCCATTCTCTGTACGATTAATGTCACAACTTGTACAAGATTCATTAGTTCTCCCCATTTGATCAGCTTGGTTTTTTAGATTTAACTTGTATGGTGTTTTAAGGGTGGGAAGGAGGGAGGGGGGATGGGATTTCTTATTGTTGTTTTATTTACTGTTGTTATTAATATCTGTATCTTACTTTGTGCATAGGTTCTGTTGTTACCCGTCTCGATCCAAAACAGGGAGAGGCGGGATACAAATACATTATTATTATTATTATTATTATTTGCAGTGTTGGTGTGCATTGCCTTGTGCCATCTGGTATAATCCTTTGAACTATACAATAGGCCAAAATGCTTGAACCAACCAACTTTTCCCTTAATCGCCTTCCCTTGATTCTGTCCTGCTTTCACACTGCACCAACAGGCAGAGTGCCAGACGTTCAGAAGCTGAAGGAACAAGCAGTATTGGATAATAATCTGTCCAGGCTCATAGTTGTAAATCTAAGCAAAGTTCATGGGTAGCTGATAACAAAGTCACAAAACAGTCCAGGATCACAAATCACAGAGTAAGATCTCACAGTAGATGCAGGCTGAGAAAGAAATCAAGTTTGTTTCCAGCAACTGAAAGGGGAAAGATCCTTGGCTTATAAAGAGTGCCCCACCCATTTTGCAGACAATATTTCAGGAGGGCATTTCCCTGCTGTACAGCTTCTCACTTCAATAGCAGGAGAGAGACTGGGATTTCACCAGACGCCACAGCCTTTTCCTTTCTTGAAGAATTGGGGCCATCTCTCCTACCTCCTCCTGTGCAGCACACAGCTGACTGTCAGACTCAGGGTGTGCTAGGTTTGCTCCACTTTCTGATGCGGAACTCTCAAAGGGTGGTGGTGAAGGGTAGGCCTGCTTTATCTTCAGAAGCTGAATTCTCAAGGGGGGGACATAACAGGTTCTAGCCTTTTTGCTGCACTGGTGTTGTACAGGCACAACATGCATAAATATACTTTATATTGAACAGAGCACCTTGGTACCATTAGAGAATGGGTAGAGGTGGGTGCCCAAGGTTTAAATCTACTTGATATTTAAAAATGAAGCTTTTTCATCTTCCTTTTTATGTACACCTTGAGATTGTCTATCTACTTGGAGATGTACAGTGATTTCCTAGAACTTGACCCAGCATCCAGAAACCTGGCAACCTTACATACAAACTGTTTTTTTCAAAGAAGAAAAAGCACACTGACTGTGGACTCTTTCAGATGTGGGAAATTGGAAGTATAATCCAAGGGCAATCCAAACGCAATCCTGGGGTTTCACGTTATTGCGAATTAATTCTTCTCACGCAAATTCGGGCCAAAGGGAAGTCACTCCGAATGCAATCATGGGTTTAACGTTATTGCGAATTTAAGCTTCTCACACGATTTTGGGCAAGGGGGGGGGGTTATTTTCGGGTAATGGGAAGTAATTCTGAATGCCTTCCGAACAGAGCAGGGGTTCAGGTAAATTCGCTAAACAAGCTCCATTCGGAATTGGCTCCATTCGGAATTGGGAGAAATTCCTCCCGTTTGAAAGAGTCCTGTGACAAATTTGATGTACAGTCAGCCCTAGATGCTTGTCTTTAACAGATGGCATTTCTCATTTGGAAGTTGCTCCTGTAAAGTCCACTTTCTCCCTTGTATTTGTCATTGATTGTTCAACATCTCACAATCATCTACTGCAACAGAAAATGCACATACATTCAATCTGCCACGGTGATAGTAGGCAATATTATCTGGAAAATGAAATGGCAAATTCCTGCCTATGGAAAATATGCTGACCACTCTGTTGAATTACTGGGGCATCTTGTCTCCTAGATAGGAAGAAAGAAAAATAAAACAGTAGGAAAGTAATCACGACCACCACCACAATAACAATAATAAAATAAGACAGTGTTCAGAAGGTGAAAACCTTCCCCAAAGCTTTGTCTCATTCTTTTTTCTCTGATCTTTCTCTATACTTTAAATTGTCTTTTGAAGATTCAAGTAATTTTTATGCAATTATTTCAGCTTCAGTCCTATGAAAATTAATTCAGAAGTACCATTAAGTTTAAACTGATTGCCTGCCTAAGTAAGTATGTACAGGGTTCAGAATTATAGCACTAGATTCTTTTCTGTGTGATCTTGGAAATGATAAAGGTTGAATTCGAGTGTGAAGGTATGTTGATGCCTACTTGTACTAAAAGGAGGAAAAGATATGAACTTCAATGGTCTGGCACTAACAGTGCCCATTCTCTGATCATACAGACACCTCTGGATTTCACCAATATTTCTTTCCCTGTCTATTAATATTCATTCTAATTGAATGGAAATAAATAATTCCTCTTTCATAAGAGCTGTATCTAAAAGTACCTCTGAGATAGTTTTCAATTAGGTATTGTCTATGGATAAGGATATCAAGAGCTAACATAGCATAATAGTTCGAGTGTTGCATTGAAACTCTGGAGACCAAGGTTCGATTCCCCGCTCAGCCATGAAACCCAAGAGAAGGCAATGGCAAACTTCCTCTAGACTAACCTTGCCAAGAAAAGCCCATGATAGATCACCATAAGTTGGAAAGAACTTGAAGGCACACAACAGCAACGACAAGGATGTCAATATGCCATTTTCCATGGCATTTGTGATCTTTGTGTGCTAAATAGAAACTGAAGGTTCATCCCTTAATGAGGCTGAAATGTAGTGTTTTTGGCTTGCATAAGCAATAAGGGTCAGCTCAAACTCAACCTCAATTTTTGCTATATTTTTCTAAAGTAAGGTAACACATTGGACATTTTAGCATCTCCTAAGCATGTTGAGCTGTTCCAATTAATGAAGTAGATATGCATGCTCTTGGCAGAGAATCTGTAGAATTAGTTATCCAGTTTCGTTTCCTGAACTGCTAAGGTAGATGTGACATATAAGCTCCATTGTTAGGATCCCTTGCTTTTTAATTATAATTAATTAGCAATCCCCTGTGGCGACTTTGAAGATGAGGAGTGGTATTTTTAGAAAGAATGTCTAAAAAATTCATCCCTTGCCCTGATGGAAATTCTCTCTTTGAAGCTTTTCAGGGGGAAGAAAAGAATGGCACAGAGGTTTTTCTATAACCAATGGATCATAAAAGATTTTCATTTTTTGCTATGTCATTTCACAACTGGATCAGTTTTTCCAAAATCCATCCTTTTTACCACTGAACAGTTTTATTTTCTTGTGTTTTGCAGTAGGCTGAATTACTTACTTTTCATTGAATCATAGAATTATAAAGCTGGAAGAAATGACAAGGGCCATCCAGTCCAACCTCCTGCCATGCAGGAAATCACAATCAAAGCACCCCTAACAGGGGGCCATACAGGCGCAGTGGTTAAATGCCTGTACTGCAGCCACTCACTCAAAACCATAAGGTGGCGAGTTCAAGACCAGCAAAAAGGCTCAAGCTCGACTCAGGCTTGCATCCTTCCGAGGTTGCTAAAGTGAGTACCCAGATTTGTTGGGGGCAAGTAGCTTACAGTTGTAAACCGCTTAGACACTCCTTAGGGGGTATGAAGCGGTATATAAATGAAGCTGTTTGTTTTGTTTGCTTAAATATCTCCAAAGCAGACTCCACTACTCTCCAAGGGAGTGTGTTCCACTGTAAAACAGCTCTTACTGTCAAGAAAGTTCCTCCTAATGTTGAGGTAGAATCTCTTTTCCTGGAGCTTGCATCTACTATTCAGTTCTCTAGTCTCTGGAGCAGCTGAAAACAAGCCTGCTCCATCCTCAATATGACATCCGTTCAAATATTTAAACAGGGCTATCATATCACCTCTTAACCTTCTCTTCTCCAAGCTAAACATACCCAGCTCCCTAGTCTCTCCTTATAGGACATGGTTTCTAAACCTTTCACCATTTTGGTCACCATCCTCTGGACACACTCCAACTTGTCAACATCCTTTTTTTTAAAATAAAGTATTGTGTTTTTTATCCAACATAACAAATAAAAAATAAAATAAAAACAAAACACTATTTTTAATATACATTTTCCTGAACCCTTTTCTACACAATTTGCATATAGTTCTTTGTAATATAATACAGTTGTTTAATTTTTTATACCTTTATCAAGATTCCTAAATTCATTTGTATAAAGATTCTCTTTCCTCAACTATTTTCCAAAACAAAAGTAAATATATTGTACTTTCCTCCACTAATTATTATATATATATATATATATATATATATATTTTATAGATATACACACACACACACACACACACATACTTATTACATATGTAATATAGGTATACTATATACACTTGTTTATTTTATCCTTCTCTCTTTACCCATAATTTTGTTACTTTCCTCCTTTTCCTTTTATATTGCTCTGTTGTATTTCCATTAGCATACATAGACAAACTATCAATTACAGCTAAATCATTTAGTTTTACTATCCATTTGTCTATAGTAGGTATTGTACTACTTTTCCAGTACCTTGCATAAGCCCTTATGGGTGGTTATTATCATATACAATATTGCACATCTATTGTCTTGATTCAATCTGTCTTCTTCTATCACTTCTGTTATATTTAACAAAAATAATTCTGGTTTTAATTGCAAATGGTTTTGTACTATTTCTTTCATTATCTTATGAACATTTTTCCATTTTTTAAATTTTTTTACACTGCCACCACATATGGTATAATATTCCTATTTTATCCTTACATTTCCAACAATTATTTTTCTTTTCAAATCTTTGCTAATCTGATTGGTGTTATACACCATCTAAAGTAGATTTTAAAATAGTTTTCTTTTAGATTATTGGACTTCGAAAACTTTAGGTTGTTTTTCCACACTTTCTCCCAACTTCTTAATGGTATTTCTCTTCCAATATTCTGCATCCATTTGATTATATTGGTCTTAGTTGTCTCTTCACTCAGTTATGTATCTAATAAGATTTTATAGAGCTTTGTTATCATATGTTTTTCTCCTTTCATTAATATTTTATCAAATTCTCTCAGTTCATATTCTATTTCCTGTTTTTCCATGTCTTTTAAAAAAATCTTCTATAATTTGTCAAAACAAGAGCTAGTGCATTTCTGATCTTTCATCCTGAATTTCTTCCCTTGTTTTAATTTTGTAACCTTCATTTGTTTTTAACAGTATATCTTCATATTTAATCCATTTTCCTTTAGAAAGCTTTTCTTTTTTATGAAACGCTTGCTGTGTGGATAACCATTTTGGGATTTTATTGTTTTTTATAGTTGTTCCAGACCATAAATAAAACATTTCTTATGCAATGAGCATCAAATTCTTCATTTATTTTGGCTTTATTATAGCATGTGTGCATGCCACCCATAGTACAATATTATAGCTTTCTAGTTCTAACATTTGGATTTTCTAATAATATCCATTCTTTTAGCCATGTTAATGCACATGCATTATAATAAATTTCTAAATTTGGGAGTCCCAATCTGCCATTTTCCTTCCAATCTTGCATAACTGATATTTTTATTCTTGGCTCCCCCACCCCCGCCATTTAAATTCAGAAAGAACTTTTTCCATGTCTTTAATGGATGTTTGTTTAATAAGATGGGTATTGTCTGGAATAGATATAATGTGTAATGTGTTGATTTGTATAGTAGAAATTCTACCAAGCAATGACATTTGTTGTCTGTCCCATTATAAAAGATCTTCTTTGATTTCTTTCCAGGTTTCGATATAGTTATTCTCATAAAGATATGAGTTATTTTTTTATAGTCATTATTCCTAAATATTTAACTTTATTATTTGAAATTCCGTTTTCCTTTTTAGTTCTTCTTTTTCCTTCATTGAGAGCTTTTTAGTTAATATACCACTTTTACCTTTATTGACTTTAAATCCCACTAATGTGCTGAATTATTCTAATACTCTCACCAATCTTATAATGTTTTGTATTGGGTTTTCCAAAAAGACCACTAGGTCTTCTTCGTTTGCGAAAGTGCAGAGCTTATAAATGTTCTTATTAATCTTTAGTCCTTGCATTGTGTGGTCATTTCTTATTTTCCTATTTAATATTTCCATCACCATGATGAATATAAGTGTGGACAAAGGATAGCCTTGTCATGTTTCCTTATTAATAATGCAACTTTTTGTTTTTTCTATGTTGACAATTATTTGTGTACTTTGTTTATTGTATATATTATTAATCCAGTTTATGTATCTTCCTTGTATTCCACTCTCCTCCAGCACTATTTTCATGAAATCCCATTCGATGTTGTCAAACACCTTTTCCAGATCCAAGAAGGCCATTCCTAATTTCCATTATTTATTGGTTTCACAAATTTCCAATATATCCACCACTGTTCTGATATTATTTTTTAAATGTCTAGCAGAGAGGAAACCAGTTTGGTCTTCATCTACCCAAGTTATGAATACTTTTTTTTAAATTGGTCTTCTAAGACTGATATGTGTATCTTATAGTCCAAGTTTAACAATGAAATTGGAGAGTAGTTACTTATTAATTCGGGATAATTGTCTTCTTTAGGTATCAATGTTATAAGCCAGGTTTCTAGAAACTTGCCATAATCTATTTCCTGGATTGTTTTATGTGAAGGAATTGATAATTCTTCTTTGAGTATTTTATAATATGTTGCCATTAGGCCCCGAGGCCTTTTTTATTATTATTTATAGCTTTTTGTATATCTGGCATTGTAATCATAGCATTTAATTCTTCTTTTAGTTTATTAGTAAATTGAAGAATTTGTTCTTTCCTTATGAATTCTGTTATATTTACTCTTCTCTCTTGTGTTGCTACTTCTGTTGTAAATAATTTACCAAAGTAAAATGATAATGTCTTATATATTTAATTTTGTTTCTTATTTCCTGCATCATATTTTCATCCAGTTGATTCTTTAGTAATTGTATATATTGGTATATATTGGTCAATATCCTTTCTGAATTGTAGTGCCCAGAACTGATGACAGTGTTCCAGGTGAGGCCTGACCAAAGCATAATAGAGTGGCACTATTACTTCCTTTGATTACTTCCTTTGAACAACTTTTATTGTTGCATCTTAGAATCATATTGGCCTTATTAGCTGCTGCATCACATCACTGACTCATGTTCAACTTGTGGTCTACTAGGACTCTGAGATCTCTTTCACACATAATCTCGTTAAATTAGGTATCTTCCATCCTATATCTATGCATTTCACTTTTTCACCCTAAGTGTCTTACATTTCTCTGCATTGAAATTCATTTTGTTAGCTTTGCCCCAGCTTTGTAATCTATTACGGTCATTTTGAATTTTGATCCTGTCCTCTGGGGTATTAGCTATTCCTCCTAATTTGGTGTCTTCTACAAATTTGATGAGCATATCCCCTATTCTTTCATCCAAGTCATTGATAAAGATGTTGAATAGCACTGGGTCCAGGACAGAACCCTGTGGCAGTGGCACCCAATGGTCACTTCTCTTCAGGATAAGGAAAAGCCGTTGCTGAGCAACCTTTGGGTTTGGCCCATCAACCAATTACAAATCCACCTAACAGTTGCAATGTCTTGTGCACATTTTACTAGCTTGTGTGCAAGAATGTAATTCTTGTCAAAGGCCTTACTGATATACTATGTCTACAACATTCCTTTAATCTCCCAAGCTGGTAATTTTATATATTAAAAAGAGAAGATATTAGTCTGACATGATCTGTTTCGCTAAAACCCATGTTGACTTTTTGTGATTATGGCATTCCCTTCTAAATGTGCACTGACTCTTTAATCATCTGCTGTGGAATCTTTCCTGGTATTGATGTCAGACTTAGAAGATTATCACATTCAGTTCAAAGCTACTTGCAGTGGAGGGGGTGCCGCATAAAGAAATGACAGAGACCACCATATGGAAGAAAAAAGGCCACAACTCTATTAATTACAGCTGACAGGTGGCATTGGCCCAAGGCATGGGTCAAGATTTGGCATAAACCCACCCAACTGTTGATCGATTAATCCTGTTGCCCGGTCACAGCCAGGCCTTGGGATGACAAAAGGGGGTAACCAGATATTGGCGTGTTTACATCTCTGCCCCATGTTAGCAGAAGATGCTGATGAGGAGTTGCCCCCGAAATGGGAGGGTGGGGAGATCCAAGCTGGAATGGCATCCTCTGCCCAGCCATGTGGCCTAATATCAGCCTTTAGGCTGAAGGGAAAGGGGGCACAGAGTCCCACCCCTTCTGACCAACCAACCAAAGGGAAGGCCAGAGGTCCTGCCCTTTCCAGTGGCCAAACCAATCAGAAGCCATATCTGGCTCCCAGTTCATACTGGGAGTCGTAGTCTCACCCAGGCAGAAAGTTCTACCCTCCCATGGTTCCAGCCCACCAATCAGGGCTGTTCCTGGGCCCAGGAGGCTACTGGAAAGATGCTGGGCTGGAAGCCAGGGCCAGGAGCCACAGCAGCCTCTGAATGTGCCCCCTTCCAGCAGCAAATTGGCTTGCCCAGTGAGTCACACAGCCACACTTATTTCCAGACTTATTCTTTTCCTTTCCCCTCCCTCCCTCCCTTCTTTTTTGCATCAGGAGTCTGTTAAGGGGAAAACTGTTAAAAGTCAGAATATCTTAGGCATTAATTCATCAGTTGTCATATTTTTCCACATAGAATAATAGAATCATAGAGTTAGAAGAGACCACAAGGGCCATCCAGTCCAACCCCCTGCCATGCAGGAACTCCCAATCAAAACACTCCCAACAGATGGCCATTCAGCTTGTATTGAAAAAAACCATAAGATAATCTAGTTTTTACTCTTACTTTTCTTATATTAGCTAAAAGACACTTTGAATTGATAGATTTATTTATATTTATGTACTGTAGTATTCAAATCCTGATTATACATTTTGTGTGTGTGGTAGCGAATGTTTTGGTGCAATGGAATTCTGGTGTGGTAAACATTAGTATCCATCCTCCCTCCCTCCCTCTCACATCAAAAACCAAAGTTGTGGTTCAGCTGAACACCCATTAGTATGACTGCTATCTGTTTTGAAAACATGGCCTCTGATTCTCTTGTGAAGATCTTATACAAGAGTTGCTCTGAAGAGTGATTAGGGTACTGGACTAGGACTTGGAAACACATGAACTCGTTGGATAACCTTCACATGGCATTGGTCTCCAAGTTTCAGTTGCTCTAGCCAGCATAACCAAAAGTGAGGAATGTTGGGAGCTGCAGTCCAAAAAAAATTGGGAGGATCACAAGATGGCCATTCTTATCTAATTCAATAGTCTCAACCTTATTGTTAAATTAAACTAGAGTAGTCATACATGTAATCATCCTATGGATGTAGATAATTCAACAATTTATTCACTGGATCTACTGTACTTGGGACTATCCAATAGGATTCAGGTCAACATCTCTTCTGATTGACAGCAGCTGCTCAAGGTCTTTGGCAGAAGTATCTTCATCATTTGCTATGTGGTTCTTTTCATTGAAGATTTACAGGGAGTCTACTGCCTGCAAAACCTATATTCTACCATTGAGCTGTTGGTCTAAGGTTGAGCCCAGGAGAAATCCTGTTCATTATTAAATTTTATTTGAACACAGCTCCCCACTGAAATTATGGTGAATATAACTCCTGTCTCTGGTCTGCAGAGTATAGTGATCCTTTCTGTCATCATTGTCATATTGTGCTCAGCATTATCCATTCCAACTGAAGAAGCACAGTAAGAAATGTCATATTAATTAACCAACTGGGCTAAAGCTCTGGAGATAAAATGTAATTTCATGCTTGCTCCACTTGTTCTGACTATTGCTTTAAGGCAACAGTGTCAATGAAAGTATTTAAAAGAGAAACAGCCCCTGGGGAATATTTTAAAAAAATCTTTAGATGTTTGCATTTAAATAAACTGGCAGCCCCATGAAAGGGGAGATAAAGGCACATTATTAAAAAGGTTGTAATTAGAGTATCGATTCTTTCTGCATGAGTGAAAAACAAAGAAGTATTAATTAGTGATTAATATCATCTGGGATCAGGCTGAGTTGATATTAAATCTTGGTGCCCCGATTAAGTCTGTGCACTCTGCAGATTCACAATTAGATATCTAAGGCTGGAATAAGAAATGTGGCCTGACCGAGTAAATGTTGGAGTTGAAAGGAAAGCAGAAAATTAAAACTGAATGGCAAAAATTAAAATATTGACTTTAGGCAAGTTTTGCAAGGTTTGGTCAATAATCAAAGGCCTAGCTGTGGAGACAACGAGATTCTGAAGAATGCACTAGGTTACAAAGGGACAGGCCCTGTTCACAGAGCCCCTGTCTTCCACCACATAATTAATGTTCTGTGTAAATCAGGTTTTCCATAGGAACAAGTTATCTTTATGAATTCCCATAAAGATAAGACATGAACCTAAAATTTTCTTCTTTCAATTTACTTCATAATTGACTTGTGGTAAAAGCATACACTGTTTTGTCTGGTTCTGGTTAACACTATGAATCAAGAAGGAATTATATAAAAGCAAGGAACATTATTTAAACATGTTTGCAATCAACTACTGTCCCTTCAACTTGTTCTCTCCACTTCCTGATAGCTGTTCCTTTTCATTGTGTTTTCCCGGTGTGTCGCTAGTGTTCTCTCCCTGCCTGCTGTTTTAGGAACTTATCACATGAGGAAAGAAAGCAGAAATTCAGCCACATAGTGGTGCCTTTCTATGTGCCTTACCATATGATATTATAGTTCTTCAGTTGTCTTTCCATGGGAAACAGTTGTAAAAATCAGTCATTTTTTCTAGTTGAAAAAAATCCATTTGACCATCTTCTTTGGGAAAAGAATAACTGCAACGTCATGTAATAAGGCACAGAGAAAAGTGCACTGGAACTGTGGCAACTGGGTGGCCCACTTCTGGAGAAATCTGCTCCTTTTGGTGCCAGCTCTTGCTGCCTTGACATGGCCTCTATGTGGCTTTTGGCCACTTTGGGAATGTGTTTTATTTGGCCAGTCTGTTTTGGACCTAAGTTCTACACATATTTACACCTCAGCTTAAGCCTATTTATGTCCTACCTTCACAACCTTCTTCCTGTTGCTCAAAGATCTCATATTATGCCAAGCCAGGAATCTTGACTTTACAGGAACCTTGACTTATCATGCTTAATAAGTGGCCAGTTACTCTGGTTTGCAATGGAAGCAGCTAAACAAATATTTGGTGCACAATTTGTTTAGCATAATGTGCAACCCTGGCAGCAACTCCACAGCTGGTTCTCTAGTTTGTTTCTTCCCCAACAAGCCAGATAAAGAAGCCAAGAACAACACTGGATTCTTTCTCTAGTTTGCTAGGGGAGAAACAAAGTAGCCAGCTGTTGTCAGATTCATATGTGCTACTAAGCAATCCACAGACCAAAGTCAAAGCTATGGACTCAACTTCCTTTGGAACCCCTCTAGGTTACAATTAAGATGGAGTCACCTCAACCATGGTAAACAATGGTGTATATGTGGAATTTTGTGGCATGGCATGATTCATTCTGGCTTTCTGAATATCTGAAAATGACACAACAAGCTGAGGCCATTGTACTGCCCACACAGATGAGCATGATGAACAAAGTGCCAAAGTGCTTGCCTGCATGAATACCCTTTTATACCATCTGAACTGAGGACAACAACCATAATAGCTTGACAAAATGCTGGCCTACGACTAACATTGTCGTATTTCTTTTTTCTGCTTTATGATTTTGAACACCTTGGTGGAGCTTTGAAAGCTTGCAACATGTATATCGTGAATTTTGGATAGACTGATAAAGATATAATTGCTTTGTGGATTTTATATGTTATTGTACTTTGCTACATGATCAACACAGCTACCCCTGGAGATTAAAGTGCCAATGATTTAGCATGTGCTTCAGAATAAAATAATGGCACCCAAATTGCTATCCAAGCATGTATAAATGCCAAATTTGATATCATCATCATCGTTTATTTTTTAATTTTATTTATATGCTTCTTTTCTCCAAGAATGGGGCCCAAGGCTCACTGATAAAATTGGTTTAAAACCTACCAATACCATTTACAAAATTGAAATTGTAGGATTGGCAGGAGAGGGCTTTCTCTCAGTCCCACAACCTTCGCAAGTTGGTTGGCGAGGATTTGGGAGATAGTCTTTTTAAATTATTGTTACTCACCTTGAATCCCACTGTGGGAGAAAGACAGACTATAAATCCTTGAAATAAATAAATAAATAAATATTCTCTAAACAACATATAATTACATTAAAAATTACAAATGTTTAAAACAAATAAACATAGCATGTGCCCCAATAAGAAGCTTCCCTGTGAGTGATTACACATTAATAGCCTGCTTTGAATAAAAATGTCTTTGCCTGCCAGCAAAAGAAAAGCAGGGAGGGAGTCAGCCCAGCCTCCTGTGGAAGGCAGTTCTGAAGGGTAGGAACAGCCACTGAGAAGGCTCTTTCTCATGTCCTCACCAAGCAAGCCTGTGATGGTGGCAGAACGAAGAAAAAGCCTTCCCCTGATTATCTTAAAGGTCTAGCAGGTTCATATGGTGAGATATGATCTTTCAGATAGATTCTCATGTTCCCACATATGGCAAAGGAAGGCACAATAATTTGCCTCTTACAGCCTAGTTCTTGTTCAAACGAAAATGGTATTCTACATAGGATTATCTGAATCCAAAATAAGATTCACACAAGGCATATCTTGAAGACAAAAAAAAAAAAAAAAAAAAAAACTCAGACTTTTCAGGTCCCCCTGAATATATGCTGTTTTAACATTCATTTAAGACCTTTGTATCTATAGTTCCTCTGTGGAGCTGTGAATATTGCATAAGGTATGTATGCATATATGTGTAGAAGGGATTATCCCATTTTAGTTCCTCAAAATCCTTAAGAAGTGCATTAAGACTGAGATGGGGATTGGCCCTGTGCAGACTGGCCATTAAGGCTGGCCTAGGGGTGGAGTCAAGGCATGGCATACACATGATGCATGCCCTGACTCCACCTTCAGGGTACTCTGATGCTGCGTGCCACTCCACACAGCATGCGGCATCACAAGATGCAACACCAAAGGAATGCCTTAAAGCTGTTGCACCATGGCTATTGCGCCCTTTCCAGGATGCAGCAAGAAGCCGTTGCACAGGCCAGATTGGGGCCACAGCATGAGGCTCCGATCTGGCTGTAAAAGGTTAGCTGAAGGCTGCCCCGTAGGGGCTGTCTGCACAGCCCCATTGGACTCTTTCAAACGGGAGGAATTTCTCCCAATTCCGAATGGAGCCAATGCGGATTCATGTAAATTTGCTTGTTTAGCGAATTTACCTGAACCCTTGCTCCGTTCGGAAGGCATTCGGAATTACTTCCCATTACCCGAAAATAACCCCCCCTTGCCCGAAATCACGTGAGAAGCTTAAATTCGCAATAATGTTACACCCATGATTGCATTCGGAGTGACTTCCCTTTTGCCCGAATTTGCATGAGAAGAATTAATTCGCAATAATGTGAAACCCCAGGATTGCGTTTGGATTGCCCTTGGATTATACTTCCAATTTCCCACGTCTGAAAGAGTCCATTGACTGTCCGATGATCATGTGATGAGTTTTAGTACTGAAGAGGTTCTCGTGTAGAGTTGCCAGGCTTCTGGGTACCAACTGAAGTCTCAGAAAATTGCTATACTTCTCAAGGGATGTATAGACACTGTAGAAATAAAGCAGTTTGACACCACTTTAACTGACATGACTCTGTCCTACAGAATCCTAGGATTTGTAGTTTGGTGAGGCACCAAATCTCTCTGGTAGACCAGGGTGAACACCTCATCAAACTAAAAAACCCAAGTGATCACTGTCATGGCTCCATTCTGTTTCTGCCATGTTGATACAGCCCTGGACTCTAGGCAAGGAGACAGATCTCAGGGTAAATTCCACTACAAGTGAACAAAGCATTATTTTATCATATATTTAGCTTTAAAGTCTGGGAACCACTGAAACAAGGGCTTAATAACTCAGTATGAAGATATTTGTATGGATGTTCTTGTGTAACACCAGCACATCCAAAAGCCAAGAGCCAAGAATGGAGAGGGCAATAGGGAAAGAGCTGGTGAGTACATGCACTTTGGTCAATTGTGTCTTTTAGAGAAAAACATGGAGTGGACCACAGGGCTTGCAACTTGAGAGGATTCTTGTTGTACCAGCTCCTACAGAAGTGAGTGGCACAAGGCCTGGGAAAAAAAAATCTTCCCATTGGATAGTGTGAAGCATTTCCAAAATCCAAGCAGTAGCATAGGACCTATTCTTAAATGCAGTCTCTACACTCTTCACATTTCATGTGTACCGCAGGGCAGGTACACCTACTGCAGCCGATGAAAACCAGGCTGTCCCAGACCTCTCAGAGGGCCTTTTCAGCTACTGCCCCTAAGCTCTGGAACGGCCTGCCGGACGAGATGCGTCTAATTACATCACTGGCTAGTTTCAAAAAGGCTTTAAAGACGCATCTTTTCCGGCAGGCCTTTCCCTGAGGGAGAGAATAAGTGAAACCCTTGCTCCCTGCTCTGAAAATATAAACAGCATTGGAAATTATTAGCGATTCTTTTACTTAATACTTACTTGAATCGATTTAATGCGGCCTTGCACACGGATTGTTCATGAAAATGCACTTTGTTTTAATAACTGCCGACCAATTTTAACTATGTTAATTTTAAACTGTCTAGATTTAATTCAGTTTTAAAGGGGGTGGTTGGGGTGGGATGTGATTGTTGTTTTTACTCTGTATCTTTTTATTCTGCTGTACCCCGCTCCGAGTATTTATTAGAGGAGCGGGCTATAAATAAACTATTATTATTATTATTATTATTATTATTATTATTATTATGCCAGTGCCACTCCAGAAGCCATCAGCTGTTGGTCCCTGGTGAGTTTCCAGGAAAGAAATAAACAATGTTAGGCAAATGGTACAAATATGGTACCAGTCTCTGATACTTCAGGGGAAAAGACACTCCCCTCTTCATTGGGAAGAGAAGAATTGCTGGTCTGAATCAGATAGCTTGAAGTGCACTGCTGTAAGAGAAGGTTGTAAGGAGTAGGAATAGTGGTAATGATTACATCTATTTGGTGTATAATTTCATGGGCATGGCTGCCAAAAAATTGGGTTAGTCCCCAGGCTCTGGATTTACCCAGGCTCTAGATTTCTTCTCTGTCCCTTTCTACAACCATCATCCCAGAAACAGTTTTGGCCCCTCTCCCACCCCTCTACTCCCTCCTCTATGCCACCCCAAGAACCAGCATCCTGCTGTCAAGCCTTGCTTCTGAAATCTCAAGGAATGGGGTGCTGCTGACCTGAGGTCCATACACATTACAGGATTATAACTTTATTATTCCACTTTAATTGTCAATGAAACCTCTTGTGGTATCCTGAGACTGGCATTTTACAAATGGCATTTTACAACTTGGAACAATGACTTCACCAAGGCCATTGACACAATCGCTCCTGAGTGTCCTTTTCAGCCCACTTCTAATAGAAATCCCTGGTACACTGAAGATCTCAGGACGATGAAGCGGGTTGTACAACTAGAGCACCGCTGGCGAAAGACTCGACACTTATCCGACAAGACACGTCATAGGACTTCACTTAAAGCCGATTGAGTGGCAATAAATGCAGCAAAGAAATCTTACTTTTCTGCATATATTGCATCTGTGAAGTCTTATCCTGAAGAGCCTTCAAGTTGGTTAAGAAATTAATTCAGACTCCTTCCACCTTGAATCCATTATTACAACCTACTAATGCCTGCTGTGACATGTTTAATGATTACTTCATAGATAAAATCTATGAAGGGCCAAGTAAAATCTAAGGCCAACTTAGACACCAGTTTTAATACAGAAACAACAAGAGAGATGTTCAGTAACTCTGTTAACGAGGTTATTTTGGATCAGTTTCAGTCTTTGAGTACCAATGATCTTGACAAGCTGCTTGGAAAGGTTAAAAAGACCACTTGCCCTCTTGATCCTTGCCCTTCTTTGCTGGCCATCCAGGGAGGGGAGGCAACTATGAATTTGCCGAGATCGATAATTAATACCTCCCTCAGGGAAGGCCACTTTCCAGCCAGTTCAAAACTGGCTGCAATCAAACCTATCCTTAAAAAGTCTTCCCTTGATCCCCTGGAAAAATTGAATTATCATCCAAGATCTCTCCTTCCATTTTTGGGCAAGGTGATCAAGAGGGCAGTTGCCAACCAACTCCAAGCAGTATTGGATGACACTTATTATCTCAATCCATTTCAAACTGGCTTCAGGTCAGGATACGGAGCGGAGACTGCTATGGTCGCCTTGGCCGATGATCTCCATCTGTGCATCAACAGGGGAAGTGTGGCCCTGTTGGTGCTCTTGGACCTCTCAGAGGCCTTCAATACCATAGACCATGGTATCCTTTTGGAGCATCTGAAGGAATTGGGAATCGGGGGCACTGCTCTGCAATGGCTCTGGTCCTATCTCTTGGGCAGGCTCCAGATGGTGTGGCTTGGCAACAGTTGTTTGGCCAAGAGGCAGCTCAAATCGGGCATCCCTCAAGGGGTGATACTGTCTCCGATCCTATTCAACATTTATATGAAGTGTAAATTTACATGAAGGTGAAATTGCCATGGGGTTTTCTTGTCAAACTTGTTGGTTTGCCATTGTCTTCTCCTGAGGCTGAGAGTGGGTTTCACAGCCAAGCTGGGGATCAATCCCTGGTCTCCACAGTCTTAGTCCAGCACTCTAGCCACTCTGCCATGCTGGCTCTAAAGAAGTGTGCATTGTCTGCCTTTAAGTCATTTCCGAGTCATGGAGACCTTAAAGTGAACCCATCACAGGGTTTTCTTAGCAAGTTTCTTCAGAGGGGTTTTTCCAGGTCTCTATTTTAAGGAACAACTTTCAGTGGGTCATTGGCTCCTTGCTCTGCTCTGGGAACTCAGCATGGCTTCCTAAGAATAATAGTAATGGCAAAAGGAACTGCCATATGATTAGATCACAGCTTATACTAGGCCAATAAGACTCAAGTCAAGATGAGACTTTATGGTGTTATATATCTACTCTTTTGTCCTTCATAACATTTATCTGTGACTAAACACATCCCCTTTGATTCTCTGAACATAAATGGAACTCTATAAAAGTTAAATTTTGTTATCTTCTGTTAGGTGCATGCTATAATGTTCACTGTTTTCATGCTGTTTCACTCCCAGGCAAAGAGACTGACAATGAATTTAGTAATAAATAACAACAGACCTGCAGTGATTGCAAATAGTTCACATATTTCAAGCTAACAAAAAAAGGCAGTATTATTTGGGAAATCTGACAGTAACTTGTTTTACTCAAGTAAAAGATGGCTGTACTTTGAAACTGAAAGGTACTTTTATTTATTTATTTACATAATTCATATCCCACTCCTTCCAAATAAATGCATTTTCCAAGGATGGCTTACACAGTAGCAAGAAGCAATAAAGGTACAATTAAAAACAGAAAATAATAAAAGAAAGCAGACAACATGAAAAGGGAAAATTTCACTTTTCCATCCAAACAAAGAGCAAAGGCAGAAGGTTAAGCAATGGAAAAATTCAGTGAAGGAGTACAGGTGGGGATATTGTAACACTCTAGAGCAATACTTGAATTGCTGCTCCCAGCATTCCTTACTGTGACTAGGATTGTGGGAATTGCGGCTCAGCCATACCTGAAGGGATGTATGACTCGATTCCCTGTTCCAGAGAGTTGCACAAAGGATATAACACCTTCCTTACTGTAATCCAAATAATGCCTGAAATGTCCCAGTTTATTCAGTCTCTTTCCCAATATCCACTGGATTTTTTTCATGCAATAAACCTCCCAATTTAAAATGAAATGTGCTGGTGAAATGTTGTTTGTCAGTGTGTTTTCTCCAGTCATGAAATATCTTTCACTGGCTATGGCAACACTGCAAAATTAATGATATTTGACACCATTTTAATTATAATGGCACCATCCTAGGGAATCCTGTGGTTTGTAAAGTTGGCTCTCCATATTCACAGATTCTGCATCCAAGGATTCAACCATGACTTGAAAATATATATATTTTAAAAAATCCCAAAAGCAAACCTTGGTTTTGCCATTTTATATAAGGGATACCATTTTACTATGTAATTGTATATCATGGGACTTGAGCATCCATGGATTTTGGTATCCACGGGGGATCCTGGAACCAAATCCCAGCAGTTACCAAGGTCCCACTGTTGTTTGTTGCTGCACCAGAGCTCTCTGACAGAGAATAATAATGTAATAAATAAAACTTTTATTTATATCCCACTTTTTGTCTGGACAATCAAAGTGGTGTACAGTTAAAATAGAAAACAATACATATCCAATATACCCCCATTAAAAAGGAATTAACAGTTTAGAATCAAAATATATACAAACCTTAAATAACATTAAAACATTAGCCTAAGCCAAAACTAAAACTAATACTACAATAGGAGCAACAGTCAGCAGGCAAGATCAACATCCATGAGGGAAGAGTGGCCCAGTATTTTATTCCAGAAAGACCACCCAGAAGAGATCCGTTTTGTCTGTTTCTTGAAGGTATCTAAGTAAGTTAGTAATTTGATGGATCTCATCCGGCAGGCCATTCCATAGATTGGGAGCGGTTGCAGAAAAGGCCCTCTGGGAGGTTGCAGTTAATCTAGTCTTAACAGGTTGTAATAAATTCTTCCCAGAGGACCTGAGTGTATGGGGTGGATTGTACAGTCAGAAGCAATGGTTTGAGAAGTACCGTCAAACTGTGAACACAGAGCGTGAACCTCTCTAGGACTGGAGGTTGCAACTCAGTACCTGGTTTGGTGGCCCCTACTGTAAGTACCTTCATTTTGTTTGGATTCAGCCTGAGTTTGTTTTCCCTCATCCAATCCATTACTGTCTCAAGACATTGATTGAGGAGAGAAATGCCATCTGTCGTCGTCACTGACGACCGAGGCATGAAGAAGTATATTTGGGTGTCATCAGTGTACTGATAACATCCTGCCCCATGTCTCCAAAAGTCAAATATGTCACATAACTACAAATCCCAAAATTCCATTACATTGAGCCATGTCATTTAAAGCAGTGTCAAACTGTATTAATTGTGAAGTGCAGATGTAGCTGCTCTCTCTCTTTCTGTGTGTGTCTGATATCAGCTGTAGTGATGAGATGACTATGGGTATCACCTTCCTTTATTTGGCCTCTCCTCTAATCCCCCCTTCCACATTCTGAATTTTGATTTCTGGCAGCATCATAGATCCTGAAATGGGAGACAGGAAGAGGGGGCTTGGGATCCTTCTAATACTAGGCTGAGGAACCTTGAACTCTGAAATGGTCTGGGGAAAAATAGACCATGAAGACTCCTATCCTCCTCTGGCTTTATTAATCAGAAGTGTAATGAATGATTATGTGTAAAGAAACATTGAGCCAGCAATTATCATTCAGCCCTCCCAGGAACAATAAACACTGTCATCATTCTATTCTGTGCACACTCACTTGGGAGTAAGGGGCTAAACAGACCAGTGTTTGATGCTGGCCTCAGGGCAGATTGGTGGCTTGGTGTCTGCATGCTGCATGAACTGATGCTGCCCCAATGCTGGGGTCACAGCATGCACCTGACTGCATGGTAGAGGGTCTCACAGTGTTCCTTTGGCACAGCATTCAAACATGCTGTGTCAAAGAAGTGCTGAAAAGCTGTTGTCGCTGTGCAAGGGCACCTTTTTGCCGGTGCTAAAAGGACTGGCATTTTGCAATTTCTTTTAGTGCTGGCAAAGTGCTGAATCAGGACCATAGCATGAGGTTGCAGCAGCCCCAATCTGGCAAGGTAAGGGGCTATGGAACGCTGCTCTATTGGGGCAGTCTGTTTAGTCCCAGAGGCCCGGTACACTGGGGCGTGATTAGGGCTGGGGAGCGTGCAGCAATTGCACGCTCCCCAGCCCTAGCGCGTATGGACAGCACCACCTTTACGGCACGCTGTCCATATGCACACACTGCCATGACGTCATGGTGCATGCTGTGTTTACATGGTGCAGTGCGCGTCTGATCTTATGGCACAGCTGTAGGACGCCTAGGGCGCCCTTTCTGTGGTGCTGAAAGGACCTCCAAAACAGAGCTCCTTTTCAAAAAGCGCTTTGTTCCTGTAGCAACCAGATTGCTGTGGGAACAAAGTGAGGGAGAAAGGGGCCAGGAGGCCCCAGGAGGCCCCTTTCTCCCTTGCCTCCACCGGTTGGGCTGTCCTTGGGGCATGAAGCCTCAAGGACAGCCCTTTCCAGGCCGCAGAGAAGGGGCTTTTTGCCCCTTTTCCACGGCCTGGAAAAGCGGTGGATTAGGGCCTCTGGCGCTGCTGGTGAGGCTGCCCTGGCCCTAATCTGCTGCTCAAAGGGGCAGCTACAGACCGTCCCTTTGGGGCATTCTGTAAAGGCCCTAAGTTACACTGAACACATGGAAGGCACTTCTAAACACACATTGAGTTGAGCATTGGTGGTGGCCCAAGTCCTCCATGTTCCTATCATTGCCACCACCAATCTTTGGAGGGCTGTGGTGCCCCAATGATATATGCATTAGCAGCCCCCTCCCCTCAAGAAAAAAGTACTCAGTAAACATTCCATGCTGTCATAACCAAGGTTTTCAATTTTGTATGAAACTGAAGGTTGCCTTTTCCTGAACAGGCTCCACAAGAGGTGTTTGTTGAGTTCTCTAAGGGGCTCTTCAGACCAGCCACACACCACTCCACATGGCACATGGTGTCACAGTGCTCCTCCAGCGCTGCGTCTGTACAATGCAGTGTCAAAGGAGTAAAGTATAGTTGCACCTATGGCACCTTTTCCAGGACACAAAAAGAAGCCACTTTTTTTGGCTCCTGTTTTAACCCTGGAAAGGTTGCATTGGTGCTGCGGCATGTGGTTGCCACAGCCCCAATCCAGGTAGGAAAGGGGCAGCATTGTGCTGTCTCATAGGGGCTGTCTCTATAGCCCCAATGTGGCCATTTGTTGAGTGACTAAATGGGCTGTTATGGGTGCAATATGGCTTTCTGCGTCCCTGATATGCAACAGCCTTCTATGCTATTCAGCAGGCTAACAGTATTGCCTCTACCATACTTTTGTGATCAATATCTGATTTGCTATGTTCTTTTCTTCCTTTTCAGGAGTTACATTGCCTTCCCTACCATTCCTATTAAAGAGGCTATGGAAACAAAAAAAAAGTTTTGTTGTTGTTTTTTTTAAAAAAAAAGATAGGTAGAATCAGTGAAGAAAAACAAAGTTAGGAGGGAAAAAAGAATATACCATAGCAAATAAGATAGGGAAAAAACTGATCAGAGTAAAAACAAGAAAACAGAGATAGAAGGAGAGCTCCGGGAGCTAGCTATGTTTTGGGTGAAGGCAGAGAAAAAAGTCCCCAAGAAACAAGCAAACACTGGGAAAAGATCTGTAGGGCAGCTTTCTGAAAATGTATTGCTGGAGGAAAGTATAAATGAGATACTAGTTTTCAGGCCTGTATTGTTTGCACATAACTATAATGGCATGGGGATTATTTCCTTATAGAAGAGCTGGGGAATATGTGACTTTCTTGATGTTAGCAGACTCCAGATTTCATCTACCCCAGCTGGTACTGGACATAGTAAGAAATGATGGGATATATGATACTACAGCACAAATAAGGCCACATATTACCTGTCCATGTCTTACTGCATGGTCTCATTCCACTATGGATGGAAATAATATTTTTGTTACTTGTTTCCTGGATGAAAAATGGTGAACAGAGTATCAGTTTTTCTTTGTGGTTAATGTGAACATGCAAGAGTATTGCCATTTTAGACTTATTGATATGTCACTACCTGCAGTTCAAGAAACCACTGTTTGCCTAAGTTTATTTGTATTTGCATTTTAAAGAAATTTAAATATCCAGTATTTTATACTTTCCCCTTGTTTTTCCTTGTTGTATTTTCTCTGTTATAACAACTCTCTAGTTTTAATCACCATTTTGGATTCTAATCCTTCTCTTTCTCTCTACAAGTGCATCTAAATAAGCAAATGGTTGTTCTTCACAACTGTGATCTATCAGTTAAGTATCCTTTTAAGCTGAGCAAATGGTATCACCTGCATTATTCATAACATACTCCCTGGGTTGTTTCCTTTTCACCTATTGATTGGTGTGAATCAGTCATGTTTTGCATGTCTTATGTTATTGATTTTGATTCTGGCTCCAGTCTTATTTGCTAGGTTTCTGGTGTAAACATTTTGTTTTTGTTTTTTCTTGGTCTTAGTTGTAATATCCCCCCTCCTTCCCCCCCTTCTGTATCTTGTTCATTCACATAGGGTTGACTTCTAAATCAGAATGTATAAGAGGAATCCACCTTTCTTTCAAGGGGAAATATAAAAAGATAGAATAAAACTAAAATGATATGGTCACTTGAATTATTGGATGTTAAGAAAAATACTTTGGATAATTTCAGAGTAATGTTGTCAGTATTTTGCAATCATCTGTTGAAGTCCATCCAATCACATTCCTGAAGTGTCATAGTTTGAATCATAATTTTTTGCCTATATTTTGGGACATGTTATCAAAATAGTCAGCATAGGAATCTACCATATACGATGTAGATGAGCACTATTTTCAGGGCCACTAGGCAGGTGTTTTTACAGTCTTATCTGAAGAAGTCAGGGATTGAACCTAGAGCCTTCTGCTTGAAAAACATTGTCCTGTCACAGAGTTACTTATTTCCTTCTGTCAAGTTAATCTGTAAAAACTGTTTTCAATCAGATTTCATTCTTTCTTCCATATCTATTCAATTTTTCTCCATCTTCACCCTATTCAACAAGTTAATTGACTAGATATTTCCAAGATCTCTGGATTACATGTAAATAACTGAGGCTAACTGTTGCATCACTGGTGCAGTATGAAATAGATGTGACCCTTCTACACTGTGTTTGCACTTGACTTAAATGGTCACTCTACTTCAGGAAAGTGCCACCTGAGCAATTTTGGACATTTGGCCTTTTCTTCAACCTTATCAAAATATTTTAAGTTGCTATATGATGCTTTCTGAAGATCATCAAATGCGTTGGCTAAAACATGGTTGTAATCTAGTGACTGACAAGTTTAAGATAGGCAGAAGTTTCGCATGTTTTACTGAGACACTTCTTCAGATGCTTTGCTTGAAGAGAAAAAATATCACAAATTCACTTTGATTTAGACTTAACATAGGTTCTTTTAAAGTCAGTTTTGATTAGAGGAAATTTTGGTGACAAACCTTATCAAAGGCCTTCCTTCCACCCAAATTTGCTTGAGTTGCATGTTCTCACTATTTCAGCATCATGGGTCAATCAGTGGGAATGCTAAAGAGGAGATAGTTGATCTTCTTATTTTTCTTTTTGTGGATGGCCCCCATCCCCTACAAAAGTAGTGAATGGGATGGTGGGGGAGGATAGCCAACATTATCTTCCAATCCATTTATGATACTTTCAAACAGCTTCCTCGTCTTTGCTTCTGTGGAAAGGGATTGAAATAGTCAGCAGCACCTCCTTCTTCTATGGCTTTCCCATAATTGTCCATATCACAACGTGGAAGTCCAGCACGATCTAATTTTCTCTCTATTTTATTTGTAAAATTATCTTTTTCTTCAGAAAGAGGGGCATGGGTTTGGGAATCTTTCTTGTGTGAGTGGTGCACTTTTTGTGTGTGGAAAAGGTAAAAAGACTGCATCTGAGTCTGTTTTTCTCAATTTGGGTAATTAACCAGCACCATCCAGTAAATTGATGAGGTTCTCAACTTTGTTGCATAGCATTTTAAATTCCATTCCATTAAAAACAGAAACCCATTCTATTTGCCCACTATCCTTAGGATGTTTTCCCTCACATCCAACACTTATTGGATTTATTTGAGATACTTGCAAAACTGCACTCCCACCTCTGGCCTAGTTTTGTATTTTGGTATGTATTGAGCAACTCCTGGCTTGCCAAATTTGAACAGTAGAAAACTTTTCACTGGGCATGTTTTGTGCTTTTTACTTTCCCACCCCTCTTAATTTGTTATCTGGATCCTGTGCTTCCCCACTCTTAGCATGGCTATGAAGAGGTGAGTGGCAAAATAGATACAATTGGCATCATCATTACATACTCTTCCTTTGCACCACTCATGATGATCCCCTTGGCCCCACATTCACTTCTAGTCACTATGCCCTCTGTCCCACCAGTTGCCATTGTTCTCGGCTGTTTGGTAGCCACACTGGAATGTAAACCTGGAGGATACATGCCCAGTTCAGGATCCCTGAAGGCCAATCTGAGGCAGCTATGTATCAGGCAAAAGCAGAAGATCAAGATCCAGTTCTCAGAGCTAAATGAAGGTGATATTTCATGTCTCTGTTCACTTTTGATTGCGTATATCCAGTTACTACATCAGGCATTCCACTTCAAAAAAATCAGATGATACTGTGAAAATGGACAACTTGCAAGAACAGACATCTTTGGTAACATCAGTAAGAATATTACCTGCTTGGCACTTGATTCTTTCTGTTGCTATTTTAAAACAGTGATTCTATGGCATTCTTCTCCAGACTGATGCCCTCCAGACAACTCCAGACAACTCCCACCATTCCTAATCATTCCTATGCTGCCTGTGTTGATGGGAGCTGTAGTTCAAACAGCAATGGCTCCTTTTCATCCTGCAGAGAAGTGACCAGTGGGGTGCCACAGGGTTCTGTCCTGGGCCCAGTGCTATTCAACATCTTTATCAATGAATTAGATGAAAGAATAAGGGGCATGCTTATCAAATTTGCAGATGAAACCAAATTAGGAGGAATAGCTAATACCCCAGAGGACAGAATCAAAACTCAAAACAACCTTAATAGATTAGAAAGCTGGGCCAAAGCTAACAAAAAGAATTTCAACACAGAGAAATGTAAAGTACTGCACTTAAGGAAAAAAAATTGAAATGCATAGATATAGGATGAGGACACCTGGCTGAATGAGACTACGTATGAAAGGGATCTAGGAGTCTTAGTAGACCACAAGTTGAACATGAGTGTGATGCAGCAGCTAAAAAGGCCAATTCAATTCTAGGCTGCATCAATAGAAGTATATTGTCTAGATCAAGGGAAGTAATAGTGCCACTCTATTCTGCCTTGATTAGGCCTCACCTAGAATACTGTATCCAGTTATGGGCACCACAATTCAAAAAGGATGTTGAATTACTGGAGCATATCCAAAGGAGAGTGACCAAAATGGTGAAGGGTCTAGAAGCCATGCCTTATGAGGAGCGACTTAGGGAGCTGTGTATGTTTGGCCTGGAGAAGAGAAGGTTAAGAGGTGACATGAGAGCCTTGTTTAAATATTTGAAGGGATGTCATATTGAGGAGGGAGAGAGCTTGGTTTCTTCTGCTCCAGAAAATAAGACACGGAATAATAATAATAATAATAATAATGTATTTGTATTTCCCGCCTGTACCTGCGGATCAAGGCGGGATTACAACATATCAAAACAATACATATAGTATATCTAGAAAAAGTCCCGATACAACAGTTAAAATTGAAACTAGTTAAAACCATTAAAACCATCTACATATACATCTAAGGAGTCAGTTACTTAATTTTACATGAATAATTGTGGTGTTCCAACAGTGTGGGGGGAATCTCAATAAGATGTTATATAAGATCTGATGGGTATGCCTGCCGGAAGAGATCCATCTTCAGTGCTTTCTTAAATGCTTTTAGAGTGTTTATCAGGCGGATCTCCTCTGGCAGGCCATTCCAAAGTTTTGGGGTCACTGTTGAGAATGCTGTACGAGAAGTTGATGTTAATCTCATACAAATATAATCTAGTAATTTCTTGTCTAATGTTCTGAGGGTGTGGGGCGGATTATGTAGGGAGAGGCGTTTCCTTAAGTAACCACGTAGGGCTTTAAAGGTAACGACCAACACTTTGTATTGCACCTGGAAGCTGATCGGCAGCCAGTGGAGAGATTTTAAAACGGGGGTAATATGCTCCATCCTGGACGCCCCGGTAATCAGTCTGGCTGCTGCATTTTGGATCAGTTGAAGCTTCTGAACTTGGTAGAAAGGTAGCCCTATGTAGAGCACGTTGCAGAAATCTAAACGAGAAGTTAGCACTGCATGTACTGCATGCTCCTAGGTCCCCCCTGTCCAGGTAGGGGCGCAGCTAGCATATCAGCTGAAGCTGATACCAGGCGCTCCTGGAAGTCGCCTCCACCTGCGAGTTCAATTGTAGGGATGAGTCCAGGAGCACACCCAAAATGTGAACCTTGTCCTTTAGGGGAAGTGTGACCCCGTCCAGGACTGGTTGATTGATCTCCATGCCCAGACTGGGAGAACCTATTGTGAGTTCCTCTGGATTCAACCTGAGCTTGTTTTCCCTCATCCACCCCATTACCGAGTCCAGGCAGGCATTCAGAAGAGAGATGCCATCCTTAGTCACTGCAGCAGTCGGAGACATAGAGAAATGAATTTGGGTGTCATCAGCGTAGTGATAACTCCATGCCTCATGTCTCCGTATGACCTCTCCCAGCGGTTTCGTGTAAATGTTAAATAGCATGGGGGACAGAATGGCACCTTGAGGGATGCCAAATGTCAGGTCTCTTTTATGAGAGCAGCTGTCTCCCAGCATCAGCATCTGGAACCTACCTGAGAGATAGGACCGGAACCACTGAAGTACAGTGCCACCAGTGCCCAATTCTCTCAGGCGTTCCAGAAGGATACCATGGTCAATGGTATTGAAAGCCACTGAGATGTCCAAGAGCACTAGCAGGGTCACACTTCCCCTGTCCATGCCCAGACGGAGGTCATCGACTAAGGCGACCATGGCTGGGAGAAGGATGGGTTAACTCTCTAACCACCCTGAAAAGCTCTGCTGGATGAGACTGTGCCGTTGCAATACGAACAGCATAGAACAAGTTCTTTGCTGCGTTGATTGCCACTCCGTAGGAACTAAGGAGATCTCCAAGGAGTGTCTTGTCAGATAAGTGTCAGTGTTTCCGCCAGCAGCGCTCTAGTCATCAATGGATGCATGCTACAGGAAAAGAGCTTCCACTTCAACATTAGGAGGAACTTTCTGACAGTAAGAACTGTTATATAGTGGAGCACTCCCTTGGAGAGTGGTGGAGTCTTTGGAGGTTTTTAAAGAATAGCTGGATGGCCATCTGTCAGAGATACTTTGATGGAGAGTTCCTTCATGGCAGGGGGTTGGACTGAATGGTCCTTGTGGTCTCTTCCAACTCTATGATTCTATGATCTCTAGGTGTGTTCCAAGAATGGGTTTGGAAGCCAATAGTTACAATCCCAGAATCCTAAGATGTCCCCTTGCAGTTCCCCAGGTTGCCATAGCCACTTTCCCATTTTTCCATTACAGTTGACCTTTTCCCATCCACAGGGGTTTGGTTCTATCTTGCCCCCACAGATGAGAGAAAGTATGGATAGTTGTGCCCCATAATATTCAATGGATGGCAACATGTGTTTTATCCATATCAGCATGCCTGCTGATTCAATGGTCCATCACTGAAAAATATGGGGCATGGTGATTCTTTGGCAGTCCAGTCTACAGATTGCTAGCCTGCCAATATGGCGGACCCACTGTATTTGATAGTTTCTCAGCTTTTGCATACCCTAAAAAACCCCCAAAAGGTTTAAATCCTTGTGATTGGGGTTAATGGCAGTAAGAGATTTGAGATATTTTTCTCTCAGTCTTTTTCCTTTCAAATTTATTTGCTACTCCATTGCTGATATGCAGCCTCCTGGAGTTTATCTGAAATTCCATTGAGCTCTCACTCTTTTTGCAGAGTATCCTAGGCTTTTCTGGGGAATCATGAAATAGTAGTCACTGCACAGTCCATAAGAAATCATGGAAACTGTAATACAAAAGAATTCTGGAATGCTCCCAAACATTAGTGGGAGTGGGGACACAAAATGAGAAAAGTAAGAAAGAAACTATTCGTGGACGTAAAAAGTAAATGGCACAAGGGCTAGACAGTCGCTCAAATCTATAGACCTGCATAATGTCATTTACCCCTCTTTGTATTAGTGAAGCTTGAAAACTAAATTAATCCTTGCAGTACCCAACTCTCTTTTTTTAATTGACTCCTTGTGTGGCCTCATGGTAGCTGACCTGAAGCGATTAGAGCAGATGAAGGCAGCATTAATCTTTTATTTAGAAATAGGTTCACTAGGCAGCCAACTTGTACGGTTCACTCAGCCGACTGTACAAACAGTGTTTCTCCACTGTGAGTACAGTGACACTAATATTTTTTCCCATTAAAGAAGAAAGTGAACTCATGAGGATGAAACAAAAAAATAAAGTAAAAGAAGAACAGTAACGCATCTCTTCAGAAGAGATGCTTTGCGGCCATTTCTTTTCAGCCGAGTACTGCTGTAATTCTCCAAGGTGGCAGGTACTTGAAATATTTAATAGGAAGATATGAGTGAATGGCTATTATGAGCTCCTTCTGTAGTTAACTACATGCAAATAGAGCATTTTAATAATTGCATAGTGTGTATCCTGAAAAAAAAAAAGCCATAAAAGGTGCATAACAATTCTCCACAGCTACAGAGAGGGAAGAAAGTAATTTGGCTTCTTGTTCAGACCTCTTTGTATTCATACAGCATAGCATGCACACTGGACTCTTTCACATGGGAGAATGTTTTGGTTGTTGTTGTTGTTGTTAACTGCCTTCGTATTGATCTCCATCCATGGCAACCCTGCTGATGAGACAACTCCAGGCTCCCCTGTCCTCTACTGCTCAGCCCAGCTCCTTCAAGATCATATTCATGATCTCTTTAATAGAGTTTATCCATCTAGCATGTGGCCTTCTTTTTCTACTTTCCTCCACCTTTCCTAATATTATTGTTTTTTCCAACGATTCATGCCTTCTCATGATGTGATCACAGTACAACGGTCTAAGTTTTGTCATCTTGGCTTCCAGGGAGATTTCTGGCTTGATCTGCTCTAAGATCCATTTGTTTGTCTTCTTGGCTATTCATGGAATCCATCACTCATCACTCTTCTCCAGCACCACATTTCAAATGAATTGATTTTCATCCTATCTTCTTTCTTAACTGTCCAGGTCTCACTTCCATACATGGTAATAGGGAATACAATAGGTTGTATGAGTCTAAATTTTTGTTGAGTTGTATATCTTTGCATTTTAGAATCTTTTCTAGTTCTTTCATAGCTGCCCTCTCCATTCTTAATCTTCTTCTGATTTCCTGGGAGCAGTCCCCATTCCTATCAATGTTTGATCCTAGATATGAGAACTCTTTTACTATTTCTATTTCCTTATTGTCTAGTTTGAATTTGTGGTCATTATTTTTGTTTTACTAATGTTCAACAGTAAGCCTGCCTTTGCACTTTCTTCTTTGATCTTCCTTAGTAGTTGCTTAAGGTTTGTTAGGTTTTCTGCTAGTATTATGATGTTGTCAGCATATCTCAGATTGTTGATATTTCTTCCTCCTATTTCCACTCCTCACTTCTGTGTCCAAGCCTGCTTTTCTTACGATATGTTTGGTAGGATGATAAGATGCAGCTTTTTCTGATCCCTTTGCCATTGGGAACCATTCTGTTTCTCCATGTTCTGTTCTGACAATAGCCTCTTGTTCTGAGTACAGATTCCTCAACAGGACTATTAGATGTGTTGGCCCTCCCATGTCTTTAAGGGTGTTCCACAGCCTTTCACGATCTATGCAGTCAAAGGTTTTGCTATAGCCTATAAAGCATGTGCTTATTTTCTTTTGAAATTCCCTGGTGCGCTCCATTAGCCATTGTATATTTGCAATGTGATTTCTAGTGCCTCTTCCTTTCCTGAACCCTGCTTGGGCCTCTGGAATTTCTCTCTCCATGTGTGATTGGAGTCTATGTTGCAGAATATTGAGCATAATTTTGCTTGCATGGGAGATTAGCATATCCACCAGCATGTTAATATCATTGTCTATAGATGAAGCTCTTTCCTTTATTCCAGCTGTGCAATAGCAGCTGGTGGCTCATAGATGTAATTCTGTCTCCCCAGCTATTGAATGGTGGCTTGTTTGGATATATTCTTGCTGGATTTACGCTCCTGGGGAAGAAGAGGCAGCCTCCACCACCAGTGTGCAGCTGCTGTTTCTTGCCTCAAGCCCACCGCTACAGCTGAACAGCACCTGTGTGCCCTGCAGCTACTATTGCATTCCTGAGGCATTGAGCAAGGAGATGCAAGATGCAAGGAGATGCATGGTACCTACTTTCACAGTATCTCAATAATACATACATTGGCATAACCAAGAGTTACAAAAGAAAATACAATCAAGAGGAATCTAGCACAATGAAATTTAGTTATATCTTAGATTTTGGAAAACAAAATTACATTTATGTACTGATTTGTAACTAGTTACTTCCAAATTCTTGGCATTCTTGCTGAATCCAGAGTGATTACTTTCCTAGGGCAGAGTACAAGTATTTTGGACACATGCTCTTCAGGGACAAAAAGGATCTCTGACAGACAATGGAATCTCTCTTTATCTCTCTCTCCATCCATCTATCTTGCTGTTGTGAAGGTGCTGAAGAAAAAATGGAAAAGTTTATTTATGGCATCTAAGCAATGCAGATGCAAGGTGAAGAACTACTTGAAGAAATTACAAGCAGTCTTGTAACTCTTCTTTTGCAGGCTTTTTTTTCTTTGTAGCTGCTGGAGTCATCATTGGAAGGGGAAGACCAATGAAAGGAAATGGAGTTTAACTGTTGCCTTCCCATCAGTTGCTTTTTTCTCCATAGTTTCTATTGTGCCCAGAGTCCACAATTTTGACAGTTCATAAGCACAAAGCCTTCTTGGACTGTTTGTAAGGAAAGAGCTTTCAATAGTTTTCTGTACAATTTTTATTTCTTGCTTTTTAGTGAATATAAATTTCAATTTGTTTTCATTCTGTAGACAGCTTAAATACATTTTAAAAATAAATCTTTTGTATGTTGGTCCCTAAACAAGTTGTTATTTGTATCTGTTTTAATTTCTGTAAGGCTGTACTTCTCATGGTATCTGAAGTGGGGGTACTGGTGTTTTCCTTTCTAATATGCTAGTAGTAGCATTTTATTCTAATGGTAGGATTACTATATTTTTTAAAACAAAAATGAGGATACACTTTACTGTTTCAAATTTCTGATCACTATGACAATGCTTACTTTAAATGCCATATAAACATGGTGGTGAATGTATGGCACACGTGCCAGAGATGGCATTTGAAACCATTTTTCAGGGCACATGGAGGGCGGAGAAGAGGCAAAACACACACATCTCTGTTCCTCCTCTTCCTGACCATCCTGGGCCTTCAACTGTCTCCAGAGAGGCAGATGAAGGATGAGGGGGAAGGAGGAGGAACAGACACACACTTGTTCCTCTTCTTTCTGGCCAATTTAGTGCTGCTTTAACTATGGAGTTTATCACACTGCTTACCTTCCGCCATGCTCCCATCACCCAAACGTCACCAATCTGTGATGGGATCCTCCTGGTGGGATCCCGCATTGCTCATCACTTTCATTTTCTTCATGGACACGTTATCATAATTGTTTTTTTTTAAAAGGGCCCTTTTTAATAACGGATTAAATCATTATTAAAAAGTCCCCTTTTTAATACAATTACAATAACACTTCCATGATGAAAATGGAAGCGTTGTGCAATGCGGGATCCCACCAGGAGGCTACCGTTGCAGATTGGTGACATTTGGGTGACGGGAGCATGGTGAAAGGTAAGCAGTGTGATAAACTCCTGTTTATGCCCTGTTTAAATGTTTGAAGGGATATCATAGCTTGTTTTCTGCTGCTCCAGAGACTAGAACGCGGAACAATGGATGCAAACTGCAGGAAAAGAAATTCCACCCCAACATTAGGAGGAACTTCCTGACAGTTAGGGCTGTTTGACAGTGGAACACACTTCCTTGGAGTGTGGTGGAGTGTCCTTCTTTGGAAGTCTTTAAACAGAGGCTGGATGGCCATCTGTCGAGTATGCTTTGATTGGGAGTTCCTGCATGGCAGGGGGTTGGACTCGATGGCCCTTGTGGTCTCTTCCAGCTCTATGATTCTGTGATTCAATGTTTGTCCAATCTTGTCTCATTAAATCTGCTTCAAGCACACTGGTTAATATGGTGACAGTGTCACACCTTGAAATGCTCTGGTTCCACTAAATCTGAAAGGGTTGCTTTTTTAAAATGGTGCAAATACTACGGCTTCCATGGCAACACTTGTGGTGTTGCAATGTGTCCATCATTAAAATCTACAGTATCCAGTTCTGCGTTTTTGTGTGTGCATGGAGCCCAACAACTAAGTATTAGCATTATTCAATTTTTAAAGTGAGACTATTCAAGAAACAAATGTAAAGGCAGGATCATTCTAAAGAATGTACAGTCTACAAAATTAAGGATATAGACAAGAGAAAGGGTGAATGAGTTTGTCAGTTTCCCCCTTTGTTCCATATTTAGATTTTCCTTTCCCCCAAATGATTTCTGTTGAATGAATAGAGATTATCAGATGGGGGGAAATTGGGTGTGTGTTTGGGGGGGGGGGAGAGTTATACTCCCGGCAAAGTAGCGGAATTGCAATGAAGATTTTCAGAAGATGTCATGCTTAGCCAGGACTTAACCAATGAAGAACCAGCAATGTTGCAGCTACAAACCATTCATGAGGAAATTCTGTGAGTGGTTTGTTGTTGGAGCATTGCTAGTTCTTTGTGGGTTAAGTCCTGGATAAGTGTAATGTGTCTGAAAATCTTCAGCACGATCATGCTACTTTGCCACGAGTATGCCTTTTACTCCTATTTTTTTTACCCATCTGATAATCTATAATGCATAATGTGATGTTGCTCACTTAAGGAAGAAATTTCTTTTACTTAAGAAACCAGACTTCACCAAAAACTTCCCTTAAAGATAAAAGATAGGTCTTGACAAAACAGTAGAATGAAAATACAGAAAGGAACTGTGTAGCTTTCCTTGAGAAAGGTATTGAATAACACTGGTGACACAACTGAAAAGGCTCTGCTTGCAGGGCTCACCTCACTTTGGTTAGCAGAGAAGCTCATAAAAAGACCCAGTTTAAATAAATCATACTTATTCTTCATGGGGACATGCTCTCCTTTGTACTCATTGGAGATAAACTTTATTGTTATAGTCAAAATTCAAAGCCAACATAAAAGAACAGGGTCAGTTTTTAAAAAAGTTTTTTAAAAAGTGTCAGTTTTTAAAAAGAATAGGCGATCCTATTCAAGATCGCCTACCCCAAATCTGAAAGTGTATTTCTGCTTTCCAAAGCCATGCAGTGGTCTATGTGTGTGTGTGTGTGTGTGTGTGTGTCCTTTCTATCCTCACTTTTTATGTGTTTGAATTTTGGATTTGAAATAGTGTTTTCAAGAGGAAATGTAATAAATAATAAGACTGATGATTTTATTAAGATCTATATTGGTTACTAGCATACACTTCAGGACACGTCTATCAGATTATTTTGTTTAGTACACATTTTCAGTCCCTTGTAGATGAATCCACACAATTTTGCAAGCCCTGGACTTGAAAAATAGGCTGATAAGATCTAAAAAGTGCACCAGGAATATCTTCCTGATAAGCAAAAAAAGTACAGTACCAAGAAAATTTAATGACTCAGCAGTAGTCCAGGCCTCAGTTTTATAATTTTATGTCTGTTACAACCTGCAGGAATGCAAAAAATGTAAGTGCTAATTAAAACTTTATTAGACAGAAATAAATCTGTATCTGTAATAGTGCCTCTTCTTCTACCTAGGGGAAAGTTTATTTTAAATTCCAATGCTCCAGTGAAATACAGACTTAGAAGTTATCTTCTATTCGGAGCCAAGACAGTAAGAAGTAGAAAACCTTGAGAATCCAATAATTTTATTTTTATTAACAATTTAATAATGAGCAATGCAGAACACTTTACAAAAAAAGTAATTCATTCTCTCTGCAATGCACTTTGCGCACAGCATAATTCTCTCTTTGCACTTTACACATAGCATAATTTTTGCACAAAGAATCAATCATACATATATTTTTACATTTGTATTATATCGCAAATGTAAATTCAAGTGATCACTCTGTACACTTTCCATATGCAGACCAGGGTCTAATGGTGTGCTTCTGCTGAATTCCACTCCTGCTGCAAGATTCAATGGCATCTCTTACCTCTTTCACCCTTCAGGTGCCTTAAAACCCATTCCAGATTCCTGGGAGATCATCTGGAGCAGGTGTTTGGTGCCACAGAAGCCTCCAGTGGGAGCTGGAGGGGATGAAAGCAACAATTCTGCTGGTGTTGGGTACTAAACTATACTTTTGAATACTGAGTAAAGTACACACAATAGTGGCAACCACCAAAAGAGAGAGAGAGAGAGAGAGAGAAAATAATACAGAGACAACAAAACTGATGTAGGCTTCATTTATACTGCATAATTAATGCAGTTTGACACCGCTTTAATTGCCATTTCTCAATGTTATGAAGTTCTGGGATTTGTGGTTTTGTGAGATATTTAGCCTTCTCTGTCATAGAGCTCTGGTGCCATGAACAACTACAAATCCCAGGATTTCATAGGATGGAGTCATAACAGTTAAAGTGGTGTGAAACTTCAATAAACCTGCAGGGTGGCAGCCATTCTAATTTTATCCAAAAGATATGTTGCAAGATGCCAGTTAATTATCTTGAGAAGAGTTGATGTCATCTCTCTTTCATTATATCTGTTTAACCTTCTATTTTTTATTTTATTTTATTTTATTTGGCAAACTCTGCTGCCTATATACTTTTATATTAAGTGTGCTGGTACATGGAAGAGACTGCCTTTATTGTTAGCAACTTTCCATGTGCTTTTTCTAATAGAGACATCTGCTTATATGGCCTGATTACTAAAACGTCAATTTGGATAAAATGTGTCAGCTTCTCTCTCTCTCTCTCTCTCTCCTGTTCATATGAAATGTTTCTTTAAAATATTTCATATATTTTTTTATGGAAAATATGAACCCATTTCAATCTAATACATAAATTAATGACCATTTTCATTTTGTCTATAGGACTGTAGGTGCATCATTGTGGCTGTATACTGTATATGGCTACTTCTGTGTCCATAACTTCTTCAGATGTCTTGATTTCAGCTTGCTTTCCCTTACTTTTGGGGATGGAGAATGATGGTGGTGATGGTGAATAGGGGCTGCTGGCAGGTAACCTGACCTATTTTTTGTGGTCCAGCCAAAGTGAGAAAAGTATTTACTTTCCATTTAAGAACTTAGCAGCTTGACTAGCAGCGTACAACCTACAAAGTTATTCTGGTGGTGAATTTCTCATCAGCTGTAGAAATAAACTTGTTTTTTTTTTCTCTTTTTGACCAATGTGTAGAACATATTCAATAGGGGCTGATCTATCTAGACTGCATCATTTGCATATCTTTTCTGTTACATTTGGAACGATGAGGGAAGAAAGGTTAAGCAAACCTGCCTGATCAAACAGTCGTCTGGATTAAGGGTACCATTGTGAATTTCTGGTGTCAGCTACAATCTTTTAAGCACACTGCCACATGTTCTCCACCCCCCCACCCCCACCCTGGGATTTTATAATACAGGTTGAGGTAACTGTTACACTTCTGTTTCCATTGCCTCAGTTCCTCCTGCTTAAACAGCCCTGGTGGCGCAGTGGTTAAATGCCTGTACTGCAGCCACTCACTCAAAACCAGAAGGTGGCGAGTTCAAGACCAGCAAAGGGCTGAAGCTTGACTCAGGCTTGCATCCTTCCGAGGTCGCTAAAATGAGTACCCAGATTGTTGGGGGCAAATAGCTTACAATTGTAAATGAAGCTGTTTGTTTAACAAATTGTAAGCCGCTCTGATAGTCTTGGCTGAAGAGCGGGGTATAAATAAAACATTATTATTATATTATATTATTATTAAATTTAGTCAGCCCCGCTGATGACATTTGGACTAAGATATTTGATCTTTGCCATGAAAATTTTCTCCTGATCTTCATTACCTCATTTCATTTCCAAATAACAAATTAATTTTTTTCTACTTTTCTTTTACAGTTATAATGTGAAAGTGGTGTTGCACCTTGACACTATAACTATTCTTTTAAAATGTGTGAGATCGGGAATGTGGATAATGGGAATGTGGATAACGGCTGAGGAGCATGGGGCATTCATAGAGGAGATGGCAGGTAGGTTGACAGAAAAACATGCTCACACCAAAATCTAACTGCATCTACAGTGGGGGAAAAATAGAGGTTGGCAAGAAATGTGTAAATCAAAGATAGTGCTAATCTGAACTACAATCAGCAACAAACCCTATCTGAAACCTGGAATAACATGGAATATCTGGATGCAAGGGCAGAAGCAACCATCAGAAGGTGTGAAATCCTGAAATAGAGCCCTCCAACATTTACTGGAACTATTTGTACTCTGGAGCAGCCCTCAAAGATTTAAAAGAAGAAGAAGAAGAAGAAGAAGAAGAAGAAGAAGAAGAAGAAGAAGAAGAAGAAGAAAAAAGAAAGAAAAAGAAATTTATCCTAAAATGAGATTGAAAAAGAAAAATATGATCTGATTTCATGAATTGATTGGGAAGTGCTAAACCACACTGAAAATTAATGCTAATCAGTGCTAAATGATTTAAAAGCACACAAATTAAAAACTGTTTATTTTTCATCAGGGATGAAATCCAGGTGTTCTGGATCCTAGCCAAACTATGTTAAAAGTTAGCCTGGTGGCAAACAGTTCTTTCTTTTTCATTGCTTCTTGAACTGTGTTCCAGTTCAAAAAGACCTCTTCCAGTCCTTTCTCCTTGTCAGACCTTAGCAATGATTTTGTCATTTGATTGGCCTACATAGTGCTGGAGGAATTTCTTCAAAACCAACTGCCTTTTTCCTATATATTTTTTTCTGTCACTGGTTGACAAATTTAGGGGAGTCTGACTGGTTTTCCTTAACTATATGGACTAGACATTTACTGCCAGTCACTGCTGATCTGATTCACTCCAACAAATGAGATCAATCGCACATTCATATTGAATATGGTTGGCAAAACTGCATAGGTTTTGATTGGAATAGTAAAACTGTGGAGCTTTTTTATACTCACTTTTCCCATTCCAAATTGTTTTGTTACAGGACACATTTGTGCAGTTATGTGTATGTGCAGTTCAGTGGCACACATCTAGAGCAACATTATCTCTATATTGAAAATTCTTTCAACTGCAAATGAAGTTCAGCCAACCTCGTTTTCTGGCTAGTAAGATCCATTCATCCTTTCATCCCTGTTGGCTAGTTCTTTGCTTTTCCCAAGTAGCATTCATTTGGTCCTCCCATTCCTGGTACGCTGGAAATTGTATAGTGTTTGAATCTTAAGAATGTTTCCTCCTTTAACCAAATTCATTCCTTGATAGGTCCTCACAGGCCTGGCAGATATCTTGCTAACTCTTATAATACTGTATGAGTAATTTTTTGATACAAGTTAAAATGACTTCACACAATTGGCTCAACCCCCACTCCAGGTAGTATTAATACTGAGAAGTAGACAGCTTTCTAGTACCACCAGAAGAATGATTCCTGTATGCCAAATTCATAGAATCATAGAATCATAGAATCATAGAATCATAGAGTTGGAAGAGACCACAAGGGCCATCCAGTCCAACCCCCTGCCATGCAGGAACTCCAAGTCAAAGCATCCCTGACAGATGGCCATCCAGCCTCTGCTTAAAGACCCCTAAGGAAGGAGACTCCACTACACTCCGAGGGAGTGTGTTCCACTGTCGAACAGCCCTTACTGTCAGGAAGTTCCTCCTAATGTTGAGGTGGAATCTCTTTTCCTGCAGTTTGCATCCATTGTTCCGCGTTCTAGTCTCTGCAGCAGCAGAAAACAAGCTTGCTCCCTCCTCAATATGACATCCCTTCAAATATTTAAACAGGGCTATCATATCACCTCTTAACCTTCTCTTCTCCAGGCTAAACATCCCCAGCTCCCTAAGGCGTTCTTCATAGGGCAAGGTTTCCAGACCCTTCACCATCTTAGTTGCCCTCCTTTGGACATGCTCCAGTTTCTCCACATCCTTTTTGAATTGTGGTGCCCAGAACTGGACACAGTATTCCAGGTGGGGCCTGACCAAAGCAGAATAGAGTGGCACTATAACTTCCCTTGATCTAGAAACTATACTTCTATTGATGCAGCCTAAAATTGCATTGGCCTTTTTAGCTGCCGCATCACACTGTTGACTCATGTTCAGCTTATGGTCTACTTGGACTCCTAGATCCCTTTCACATGTGGTCTCGTTCAGCCAGGTGTCCCCCATCCTATATCTGTGCATTTCATTTTTTCGCCCTAAGTGCAGAACCTTACATTTCTCCGTATTGAATTTCATTTTGTTAGCACTGGCCCAGCTTTCTAGTCTATTCAGGTCATTTTGAATTTTGATCCTATCCTCTGGGGTATTAGCTACTCCTCCCAGTTTAGTGTCATCTGCAAATTTGATAAGTATGCCCCCAATTCTGTCATCCAAATCGTTAATAAAGATGTTGAATAGCACTGGGCCCAGGACAGAACCCTGTGGCACCCCACTGGTCACTTCTCTCCAGGATGAAAAGGAGCCATTGTTGAGCACCCTTTGAGTTCGGCCACTCAACCAATTACAAATCCATGTAACAGTTAACTTGTCTATCCCACATTTTGCAAGCTTGTTTGCAAGAATGTCATGGGGAACCTTGTCAAAGGCCTTACTGAAATCGAGGTATACTATATCCACAGCATTCCCTTCATCTACCAAGCTGGTAATTTTATCAAAAAAAGAGATCAGGTTCGTTTGGCATGACTTCTTTTTCTGAAACCCATGTTGGCTTTTTGTGATTATGGCATTGGCTTCTAAATGTTCGCAGACTCTCTGCTTAATGATCTGCTCTAGCACCTTTCCTGGAATTGATGTCAGACTAACTGGACGATAATTGTTGGGATCCTCTTTTTTTCCCTTTTTGAAGATGGGGACAACGTTTGCCCTCCTCCAGTCTTCTGGGACTTCTCCTGTTCTCCAGGAGTTCTCAAAGATTATTGCCAATGGCTCTGATATTACATTTGCTAGTTCTTTTAATACTCTAGGATGTAGTTCATCTGGTCCTGGAGATTTATATTCATTTAGGTTAACCAAGTATTCCTGTACTATCTCTTTACTTATTCTGTGCTGAAATTCCCCTATTCTGTCTTCTGCTCCATTATCCTTCGGTTGAGCACCTTTTGCCTTTTCTGAGAAGACTGAAGCAAAGAAGGTGTTGAGTAATTCTGCCTTTTCTCTGTCCCCTGTTAGCATTTTGCCATCTTCTGCACGCAGTGGCCCTACTGTTTCCTTCTTCTTCCTTTTGCTGCAGACATATCCAAAAAAGCCCTTTTTATTGTTCTTAACCTCTCTAGCAAGCCTGAGTTCATTCTGCGCTTTAACTTTTCTGACTTTACCCCTACATGTGCTGGCTATTTGTTTAAATTCCTCTTTCGTGATTTCTCCATTTTTCCATTTCTTATACATGTTCCGTTTAAAACTTAGCTCATTTGAAAGTTCCTTAGTCATCCATCCTGGCTTCTTGAGACATCTTCCATTTTTCTTCCTCATTGGAACTGTTTGAAATTGTGCCTTCAATATCTCCCTTTTGAGAAACTCCCATCCGTCTTGAACTCCCTTTTCTTTTAGTATTCCTGACCATGGGATCACTCCCAGTATTTCTCTAAGTTTATTGAAATTAGCTCTCCTAAAGTCTAGAGTGCGTGTCTGACTATGCCTAGCTTCTCCCTTCCACTGCATAACAAACTCCAGGAGAACATGGTCACTTCCACCTAAGGATCCAACCACTTGCACCCCATCAACTAGGTCTTCCCTGTTGGTTAAGATAAGATCTAAAATGGCTGATCCCCTTGTTGCCTCTTCCACCTTTTGGACAATGAAATTGTCTTCCAGGCAAGTGAGGAATTTGCTAGACTTTGAGGATTTGGCTGAGTTTGACTTCCAGCAAATATCCGGATAGTTGAAGTCCCCCATCACTACTACATCTCTCCTTCCTGATTGTGTGGTCATCTGTTCTAGAAAGGCATCATCCAATTCCTCTGCCTGAGTCGGGGGTCTGTAGTAGACTCCCACAGTAACATCCCTGTTATTTCCCTCTCCTTTAATTTTTATCCAGATGCTCTCCACCTGGCTTCCAGTATTGACTTCCTGGATCTCTTCACTGGTGTAAATATCCCTGACATATAATGCTATTCCTCCTCCTTTCCTGCTTGGCCTGTTTCTCTTAAAAAGGTTATATCCCTCTATTTCTACATTCCAATCATGAGACTCATCCCACCAGGTTTCAGTGATGCCTATTATATCATATTTCCCTTGTTGTGCTAGGAGTTCAAGTTCATCCTGCTTATTTCCCATACTCTGTGCATTAGTGTAGAGACATTTAAGACCATGTGTCCTCTTTACTTGCTGCTTTTGCACATTTTTTTGCCTCCTACTGTTGGGTCCTTGCACTGTTTGCCTTGTTCCCTCTATGCCACTTGGACTATTCTCTCCATCCCTTTTGTCTTCCAGTATAATGTCTCCCTCCCCCACATAACTCAGTTTAAAGCCCTCCTGATCAGATTCTTCAGACTGTTGGCAAAAACGTTTTTGCCAACTGGCGTGAGATGCAGCCCATCCCTTGCCAGAAGTCCCTCCTCATGGAACCGCAGCCCATGATCCAAGAATCCAAACTGTTCTTGGCGGCACCATCTACGGAGCCAGTTATTCACCTCTGCTATTTTCCTCTCCCTTCCTGGACCATGCCCTTCTACCGGGAGTAGAGATGAGATGACAACCTGTGCATCCATCTCCTTCAGCTTCCTTCCCAGAGCCTCATAATCCCTTTTGATATTCTGAAGGCTGTGCCTTGCAGTATCATTGGTTCCCACATGAACCAAAAGAAGGGGATAACGGTCAGTAGGCTTGACAAGTCTTGTCAGCCTCTCCGTCACATGATGGATCTTTGCCCCAGGGAGACAACACACCTCCCGAGACATCTTGTCAGGCCCACAAACCACTGCTTCCGTACCCCTCAGCAAGGAGTCCCCCACCACGACCACGCGCCTCCTCCGAGGCTTAGCAGTGGCTGTTCCTTTTCGTGATACTCTCAGGCTCCCCTGCTCTGTCCCTGATGTCTGTCCCTGCTGCTTTTCCTCATCATCTCTGACAACAGAGAGAGATTCAAAGCGATTCTGTAGCTGCAAGCCGCTCACAGAACGTTCCCTGGTTTCCTTACTTCTGTGTGTGACCTCCCTCCAAGCCTCTACCTCTGTTGTATGTGGAGTGACCTCCTCCACCCCAACAACTTCCTCTGTCTGTTTCCCACCCAAGACATTCTGGCCTGTTCTGTTCAGGAGATTCTCCTGCTCTCTATGATGCTGGAGTGCAGATATCTGCTCCTCTAGCTGCTGTACTTTCTCTTCCAAGAGGGCTACCAACTTGCACTTGTGGCAGGTGTAGTTCGCCACCTCTGTAGGCAAGAAGACAAACATCCCACAAGTGTTGCAGGTGACTGCTGCAGGGCCTTCAGTGTCCATACTGAGAAGTCTTAAGGAGGCACTGAAACAAGACTGTGGGCTTCCCTTGCTAGACTTGGCCTTTGTTCCCAAGCTCTGTCACTGAGTTCAAGTCACGGGGCCTATAGTTATGTAGAGAGCTCCTGGCTAAAAGCTCCTTCCAAAGGCAAGTCTCTGATTCACTTCCTCTGATGCTTCAGGCCGGCTCCTCTTCTATTCTCTAAACACCTCCTTGACTAGATAAAAAAAAAAAATCAAAATTCGCGCGCCGTTAGGCGCGCGCTTCTGCTAGCCTTGAGTAGCCTTAAGTAGCCTCCCAGCACTGGCTCCCAGAATGCAATGGCTCAAGTGTAAATTAAATTAGATCTCACCCAAGCACATGGACTACAGCCTCCTCCTTTTCTTTCTCCTCCTTAAAGGAAATGCAGCTTCTGCTAGCCTGCTAGCCTTGGCTCAAGTGTAAATTAAATTAGATCTCACCCAAGCACATGGACTACAGCCTCCTCCTTTTCTTTCTCCTCCTTAAAGGAAATGCAGCTTCTGCTAGCCTTGAGTAGCCTTAAGTAGCCTCCCAGCACTGGCTCCCAGAATGCAATGGCTCAAGTGTAAATTAAATTAGATCTCACCCAAGCACATGGACTACAGCCTCCTCCTTTTCTTTCTCCTCCTTAAAGGAAATGCAGCTTCTGCTAGCCTGCTAGCCTTGGCTCAAGTGTAAATTAAATTAGATCTCACCCAAGCACATGGACTACAGCCTCCTCCTTTTCTTTCTCCTCCTTAAAGGAAATGCAGCTTCTGCTAGCCTTGAGTAGCCTTAAGTAGCCTCCCAGCACTGGCTCCCAGAATGCAATGGCTCAAGTGTAAATTAAATTAGATCTCACCCAAGCACATGGACTACAGCCTCCTCCTTTTCTTTCTCCTCCTTAAAGGAAATGCAGCTTCTGCTAGCCTGCTAGCCTTGGCTCAAGTGTAAATTAAATTAGATCTCACCCAAGCACATGGACTACAGCCTCCTCCTTTTCTTTCTCCTCCTTAAAGGAAATGCAGCTTCTGCTAGCCTTGAGTAGCCTTAAGTAGCCTCCCAGCACTGGCTCCCAGAATGCAATGGCTCAAGTGTAAATTAAATTAGATCTCACCCAAGCACATGGACTACAGCCTCCTCCTTTTCTTTCTCCTCCTTAAAGGAAATGCAGCTTCTGCTAGCCTGCTAGCCTTGGCTCAAGTGTAAATTAAATTAGATCTCACCCAAGCACATGGACTACAGCCTCCTCCTTTTCTTTCTCCTCCTTAAAGGAAATGCAGCTTCTGCTAGCCTTGAGTAGCCTTAAGTAGCCTCCCAGCACTGGCTCCCAGAATGCAATGGCTCAAGTGTAAATTAAATTAGATCTCACCCAAGCACATGGACTACAGCCTCTTCCTTTTCTTTCTCCTCCTTAAAGGAAATGCAGCTTCTGCTAGCCTGCTAGCCTTGGCTCAAGTGTAAATTAAATTAGATCTCACCCAAGCACATGGACTACAGCCTCCTCCTTTTCTTTCTCCTCCTTAAAGGAAATGCAGCTTCTGCTAGCCTTGAGTAGCCTTAAGTAGCCTCCCAGCACTGGCTCCCAGAATGCAATGGCTCAAGTGTAAATTAAATTAGATCTCACCCAAGCACATGGACTACAGCCTCCTCCTTTTCTTTCTCCTCCTTAAAGGAAATGCAGCTTCTGCTAGCCTGCTAGCCTTGGCTCAAGTGTAAATTAAATTAGATCTCACCCAAGCACATGGACTACAGCCTCCTCCTTTTCTTTCTCCTCCTTAAAGGAAATGCAGCTTCTGCTAGCCTTGAGTAGCCTTAAGTAGCCTCCCAGCACTGGCTCCCAGAATGCAATGGCTCAAGTGTAAATTAAATTAGATCTCACCCAAGCACATGGACTACAGCCTCCTCCTTTTCTTTCTCCTCCTTAAAGGAAATGCAGCTTCTGCTAGCCTGCTAGCCTTGGCTCAAGTGTAAATTAAATTAGATCTCACCCAAGCACATGGACTACAGCCTCCTCCTTTTCTTTCTCCTCCTTAAAGGAAATGCAGCTTCTGCTAGCCTTGAGTAGCCTTAAGTAGCCTCCCAGCACTGGCTCCCAGAATGCAATGGCTCAAGTGTAAATTAAATTAGATCTCACCCAAGCACATGGACTACAGCCTCTTCCTTTTCTTTCTCCTCCTTAAAGGAAATGCAGCTTCTGCTAGCCTGCTAGCCTTGGCTCAAGTGTAAATTAAATTAGATCTCACCCAAGCACATGGACTACAGCCTCCTCCTTTTCTTTCTCCTCCTTAAAGGAAATGCAGCTTCTGCTAGCCTTGAGTAGCCTTAAGTAGCCTCCCAGCACTGGCTCCCAGAATGCAATGGCTCAAGTGTAAATTAAATTAGATCTCACCCAAGCACATGGACTACAGCCTCCTCCTTTTCTTTCTCCTCCTTAAAGGAAATGCAGCTTCTGCTAGCCTGCTAGCCTTGGCTCAAGTGTAAATTAAATTAGATCTCACCCAAGCACATGGACTACAGCCTCCTCCTTTTCTTTCTCCTCCTTAAAGGAAATGCAGCTTCTGCTAGCCTTGAGTAGCCTTAAGTAGCCTCCCAGCACTGGCTCCCAGAATGCAATGGCTCAAGTGTAAATTAAATTAGATCTCACCCAAGCACATGGACTACAGCCTCCTCCTTTTCTTTCTCCTCCTTAAAGGAAATGCAGCTTCTGCTAGCCTGCTAGCCTTGGCTCAAGTGTAAATTAAATTAGATCTCACCCAAGCACATGGACTACAGCCTCCTCCTTTTCTTTCTCCTCCTTAAAGGAAATGCAGCTTCTGCTAGCCTTGAGTAGCCTTAAGTAGCCTCCCAGCACTGGCTCCCAGAATGCAATGGCTCAAGTGTAAATTAAATTAGATCTCACCCAAGCACATGGACTACAGCCTCTTCCTTTTCTTTCTCCTCCTTAAAGGAAATGCAGCTTCTGCTAGCCTGCTAGCCTTGGCTCAAGTGTAAATTAAATTAGATCTCACCCAAGCACATGGACTACAGCCTCCTCCTTTTCTTTCTCCTCCTTAAAGGAAATGCAGCTTCTGCTAGCCTTGAGTAGCCTTAAGTAGCCTCCCAGCACTGGCTCCCAGAATGCAATGGCTCAAGTGTAAATTAAATTAGATCTCACCCAAGCACATGGACTACAGCCTCCTCCTTTTCTTTCTCCTCCTTAAAGGAAATGCAGCTTCTGCTAGCCTGCTAGCCTTGGCTCAAGTGTAAATTAAATTAGATCTCACCCAAGCACATGGACTACAGCCTCCTCCTTTTCTTTCTCCTCCTTAAAGGAAATGCAGCTTCTGCTAGCCTTGAGTAGCCTTAAGTAGCCTCCCAGCACTGGCTCCCAGAATGCAATGGCTCAAGTGTAAATTAAATTAGATCTCACCCAAGCACATGGACTACAGCCTCCTCCTTTTCTTTCTCCTCCTTAAAGGAAATGCAGCTTCTGCTAGCCTGCTAGCCTTGGCTCAAGTGTAAATTAAATTAGATCTCACCCAAGCACATGGACTACAGCCTCCTCCTTTTCTTTCTCCTCCTTAAAGGAAATGCAGCTTCTGCTAGCCTTGAGTAGCCTTAAGTAGCCTCCCAGCACTGGCTCCCAGAATGCAATGGCTCAAGTGTAAATTAAATTAGATCTCACCCAAGCACATGGACTACAGCCTCCTCCTTTTCTTTCTCCTCCTTAAAGGAAATGCAGCTTCTGCTAGCCTGCTAGCCTTGGCTCAAGTGTAAATTAAATTAGATCTCACCCAAGCACATGGACTACAGCCTCCTCCTTTTCTTTCTCCTCCTTAAAGGAAATGCAGCTTCTGCTAGCCTTGAGTAGCCTTAAGTAGCCTCCCAGCACTGGCTCCCAGAATGCAATGGCTCAAGTGTAAATTAAATTAGATCTCACCCAAGCACATGGACTACAGCCTCCTCCTTTTCTTTCTCCTCCTTAAAGGAAATGCAGCTTCTGCTAGCCTGCTAGCCTTGGCTCAAGTGTAAATTAAATTAGATCTCACCCAAGCACATGGACTACAGCCTCCTCCTTTTCTTTCTCCTCCTTAAAGGAAATGCAGCTTCTGCTAGCCTTGAGTAGCCTTAAGTAGCCTCCCAGCACTGGCTCCCAGAATGCAATGGCTCAAGTGTAAATTAAATTAGATCTCACCCAAGCACATGGACTACAGCCTCCTCCTTTTCTTTCTCCTCCTTAAAGGAAATGCAGCTTCTGCTAGCCTGCTAGCCTTGGCTCAAGTGTAAATTAAATTAGATCTCACCCAAGCACATGGACTACAGCCTCCTCCTTTTCTTTCTCCTCCTTAAAGGAAATGCAGCTTCTGCTAGCCTTGAGTAGCCTTAAGTAGCCTCCCAGCACTGGCTCCCAGAATGCAATGGCTCAAGTGTAAATTAAATTAGATCTCACCCAAGCACATGGACTACAGCCTCTTCCTTTTCTTTCTCCTCCTTAAAGGAAATGCAGCTTCTGCTAGCCTGCTAGCCTTGGCTCAAGTGTAAATTAAATTAGATCTCACCCAAGCACATGGACTACAGCCTCCTCCTTTTCTTTCTCCTCCTTAAAGGAAATGCAGCTTCTGCTAGCCTTGAGTAGCCTTAAGTAGCCTCCCAGCACTGGCTCCCAGAATGCAATGGCTCAAGTGTAAATTAAATTAGATCTCACCCAAGCACATGGACTACAGCCTCCTCCTTTTCTTTCTCCTCCTTAAAGGAAATGCAGCTTCTGCTAGCCTGCTAGCCTTGGCTCAAGTGTAAATTAAATTAGATCTCACCCAAGCACATGGACTACAGCCTCCTCCTTTTCTTTCTCCTCCTTAAAGGAAATGCAGCTTCTGCTAGCCTTGAGTAGCCTTAAGTAGCCTCCCAGCACTGGCTCCCAGAATGCAATGGCTCAAGTGTAAATTAAATTAGATCTCACCCAAGCACATGGACTACAGCCTCCTCCTTTTCTTTCTCCTCCTTAAAGGAAATGCAGCTTCTGCTAGCCTGCTAGCCTTGGCTCAAGTGTAAATTAAATTAGATCTCACCCAAGCACATGGACTACAGCCTCCTCCTTTTCTTTCTCCTCCTTAAAGGAAATGCAGCTTCTGCTAGCCTTGAGTAGCCTTAAGTAGCCTCCCAGCACTGGCTCCCAGAATGCAATGGCTCAAGTGTAAATTAAATTAGATCTCACCCAAGCACATGGACTACAGCCTCTTCCTTTTCTTTCTCCTCCTTAAAGGAAATGCAGCTTCTGCTAGCCTGCTAGCCTTGGCTCAAGTGTAAATTAAATTAGATCTCACCCAAGCACATGGACTACAGCCTCCTCCTTTTCTTTCTCCTCCTTAAAGGAAATGCAGCTTCTGCTAGCCTTGAGTAGCCTTAAGTAGCCTCCCAGCACTGGCTCCCAGAATGCAATGGCTCAAGTGTAAATTAAATTAGATCTCACCCAAGCACATGGACTACAGCCTCCTCCTTTTCTTTCTCCTCCTTAAAGGAAATGCAGCTTCTGCTAGCCTGCTAGCCTTGGCTCAAGTGTAAATTAAATTAGATCTCACCCAAGCACATGGACTACAGCCTCCTCCTTTTCTTTCTCCTCCTTAAAGGAAATGCAGCTTCTGCTAGCCTTGAGTAGCCTTAAGTAGCCTCCCAGCACTGGCTCCCAGAATGCAATGGCTCAAGTGTAAATTAAATTAGATCTCACCCAAGCACATGGACTACAGCCTCCTCCTTTTCTTTCTCCTCCTTAAAGGAAATGCAGCTTCTGCTAGCCTGCTAGCCTTGGCTCAAGTGTAAATTAAATTAGATCTCACCCAAGCACATGGACTACAGCCTCCTCCTTTTCTTTCTCCTCCTTAAAGGAAATGCAGCTTCTGCTAGCCTTGAGTAGCCTTAAGTAGCCTCCCAGCACTGGCTCCCAGAATGCAATGGCTCAAGTGTAAATTAAATTAGATCTCACCCAAGCACATGGACTACAGCCTCCTCCTTTTCTTTCTCCTCCTTAAAGGAAATGCAGCTTCTGCTAGCCTGCTAGCCTTGGCTCAAGTGTAAATTAAATTAGATCTCACCCAAGCACATGGACTACAGCCTCCTCCTTTTCTTTCTCCTCCTTAAAGGAAATGCAGCTTCTGCTAGCCTTGAGTAGCCTTAAGTAGCCTCCCAGCACTGGCTCCCAGAATGCAATGGCTCAAGTGTAAATTAAATTAGATCTCACCCAAGCACATGGACTACAGCCTCCTCCTTTTCTTTCTCCTCCTTAAAGGAAATGCAGCTTCTGCTAGCCTGCTAGCCTTGGCTCAAGTGTAAATTAAATTAGATCTCACCCAAGCACATGGACTACAGCCTCCTCCTTTTCTTTCTCCTCCTTAAAGGAAATGCAGCTTCTGCTAGCCTTGAGTAGCCTTAAGTAGCCTCCCAGCACTGGCTCCCAGAATGCAATGGCTCAAGTGTAAATTAAATTAGATCTCACCCAAGCACATGGACTACAGCCTCCTCCTTTTCTTTCTCCTCCTTAAAGGAAATGCAGCTTCTGCTAGCCTGCTAGCCTTGGCTCAAGTGTAAATTAAATTAGATCTCACCCAAGCACATGGACTACAGCCTCCTCCTTTTCTTTCTCCTCCTTAAAGGAAATGCAGCTTCTGCTAGCCTTGAGTAGCCTTAAGTAGCCTCCCAGCACTGGCTCCCAGAATGCAATGGCTCAAGTGTAAATTAAATTAGATCTCACCCAAGCACGTGGACTACAGCCTCCTCCTTTTCTTTCTCCTCCTTAAAGGAAATGCCTATACTATCCTTTGTTTGGGATTTAATAGCTTCTCAAGGACAGACATTTTAGAAGCCTAGGCTAGAGATTTCAGAAAATGTCCTCTCACAGAAAATTTTAACTTTTTATCTTCCTTGAACATCCCCAATTTCATTGGGACCTATACTCCTTTCACCTATGCTGATCACAACCATTTTGTACTGTTGCTGCATTCATATTTGCTGTGGGTGATTCATCATCTGGTGGTCAACCTTCTGGTGATGTGTCTCATTTTCCTCAGCTAAATCTGTCCTTTAATGGCAGGCACAGAGTCTTAGGTAGGACCCTGCCAGGACTGGAGCGTGAAAGGAGAATACAAAGTCTCAGGAATCAGACCAAAAAAAAAAAAAAAGGGAAAAAAGGAGGTTATTCTTAAAAATATCCAAAGGCATTTTGGCCAAAAATATTTGTCAGCCTTTCTTCACAGGCTATTAAAAGAGGACAATAAATATACACTAATAATGATAGGCAGAATAAAAGTTAAAATGACTACAGTAATTACATATAGATATATGTTTCAATTAGCTTAATATGAGACATATATTTACATGCAGTTATTGCAGTCATTTTAATTGATGCTCCATCTGTAATTACTAATGTACATGCACTGCCTTTTTCTTGCAAACTTTGAAGAAGGCCATGCAAATATTTTATGGCTGAAATGAGCCGGGCTATTTTAAAACCCTCTAGGTTTTTACATCCTGAGACTTTCCCCTCTTTTCTTTTTTCTTTTCTTTTTTTTTTCTTTCAAATTTTCCAGTTCCTTTTGTGTTTGCTCCACTGGCTAAGCCTTCACAAGCCCAGGGCTAGCTCTGCACCATGCTGAGGTAGCATAGCAGAATTATGCATAATAGTGTGAACCACTGTTTTACTAGACCGAGTTCTTGTCAGGCCAGACCTTATTGTAACTCACTATTGCCTTTTTCTAGGTTTTGCCCCCCTCCCTTTTAAAGATCCCTCTTTATATTTTTATCCCGTCACTTCTTTTCAAGTTTTAGATGGGTGATAACATTTCTAGGGCATTCATTTCAACCCAGCAGCCTAATGTCAAAGTGTATTTTTCAGGCAAATGTGGTCTGACAATTTGAGAGAGCAGAACATGTCCAGAGAAGGGTGACCAAGGTTTAAAAATCAAGTCTTATGAGGAATTACTGGAGAAGAGAAGACTGAGTGAGAGGTGACATGATGGCTCTCTATAAATATCTCAAGGGATGTCATGTGGAAGATAGAGCCAGCTTGTTTTCTGCTGCTCCAGAGACTAACATGAATCAATGGATTCAAATAGAAAGAAATTCTAACAAAACATTAGGAAGAACTTCTTTAAGAGTTGTTTGACAGTGAAACAGACAGCCTCAGAGGGTAGTCTTCTCTTCATTGCTGAAAGCCTCTAAACAGTGTTTGGATGGTTATCTTTCAGGAATGCTATAGTTGTAGATTCCTACATGGCAGAGGCTTGCATTAGATGGCCCTTAACTGTTCTGTCCAGTTCTAAGATTCTATGATTCTTTGTTGCCAGACTTCAGTTCTCACCATTAGTGATGCTGGCTAGAGTAGTTCAAAAACATCTGAAGGGGCAGAAAGTTTTTTATCCTTGGCCTTAATCTTTAATTTCTAATAAAAAGTGAAACTGCCCAATATAGAAGGAGACCATTTGTCTATCTAATGTTATAGGTGGACTTTTATTGGCAGCTGCAGTTGACTCTGACTGATTTGCAGCAGCAGTTGACTCTGACAGCTGTCATGTAGAAATATTCATTTAGATTCAGACTGAAACAGTCTCTCACTGTGTATAGCCAGTGGGCTTGCCAGAGATAATAGAGAGAATGCGAAACCATTATCACATTTGCTCTGAAAAATGTTTATGCATGGACCATACCTTAGACTAGTAGTCTTCAGCTTTTCCAGATCTGGAACCTGCCTTTAACTCTAACAGATATTCAGAGATTGAAGAAATTCCTTTGTAATAGTCCAGTGTACCAATTTTTCCTGCCAGCAGGAAAGTTATACTCCCAAAATGTAACTTTTCACATGCTCTCCATTCTTTTCCCTCCTTCATCTTATTTTTTCCTCCCCATATACTTGTCTGGTGTGGAACTGGCATTGTACTCCTGTTCTTGTAAACCATCATTGATCAGGCTGTGGCTCAGCTGGTGTTGGGAAATGCCCTTGAAATGTCAGTTTTCTAGGGCCTGAACAACATCAGTATTCCATGCTTTCTGTCATATGTTTGTGAAACATTGGTGAGTCACAATTCTTCAGGCTATTTTATGGTTCAGAGTTGGCCTTCTTTTCCTCCTCAGGCACAATGTGGAGTTAGAAGTAACACAAGCTCAGGTGTAATTGCTGCATTACACTTGGATGAAAGGGCTAAAAAAACATCAGACAGAGTTCAGACCCATCAAGTCACATCAATAATAACAGATCCTGACAGTCACTTGGCTAAAATCTGTTCATTGGAGGCAACACTTGTTTCTTGCTCCTGCAACACTGAAAAGGAGTAAATGCCATGCATTTAATCTCAGGGGGCCTGGCCAGGACAGCCTTCATGCTTGTCAGATATTGAGCTATGCTCTGTTTCTTCTTATCAGTGAAGCTTCTGTCTCTCCAAGCAGACAGTGCACCAGAACTTGCAAATGTTAAAAGGAGATGGAGAGAGAAAATGACTTAGCAATGAAATTCAGAAAACTTCCACGGCAGCCTCAGTGGAGGCAAGAAGAAGGAAGCTACAACAACATCAAGAATCACTAGGCATGTGCCAAATGAATAAGGATATTTCTAAAATTCTTCTTGTCCTCTGTATTTCTTGCTAGAATTATCCAGTTTTATTTTTAAAGTGAAATCTATCCTCCATTGTTATATTTTTAAAATTCATTTCTGGATTTTGTAAAATATACTGAGTATGCATTGCTTTCGGTTGTTTTAGTCCACTTGGGTCTTTCATCTTTTATGTTATCTATACTGATCTGTGCATTAGGTGCAAAAACACATTATTGATCTGGTTGTACACATGGGCAATTTTTCATGAAGCTCTTGTTAAAACTGATTGGTGGCTTCACTGAACCCTGTATTCCATGCAGGCTTCTAACATGTTTGTATCAGAATTCATTTTGTGCAGTATTCCAGCCACGTGCAGGAATGCAGTCTACAGAATGCAGGGCAGAATGAAACCCTAGGGCGAGGTAAGACTGGACCAAGGATAGTTGCTCAGCCCCCAAATGAACAGCTGAAGTCACACTGGAGGAGGATCTATGGAAGGTTCTTCTTCTTCTTCTTCTTCTTCTTCTTCTTCTTCTTCTTCTTCTTCAGCTTTATTTAGATAGCGCTGTAAATTTACACAGCACTGTACGTACAATCAATTAAAATAGATGTTTCCCTGCCCTCAGGCTTACAATCTAAAAGAATATAACACAGAAGGAGAAGGGAGAGGTGATGGGGAAAGGGATCAAGTCCAGTGGTTCTTCACTCCCTTTGAGGTCTGGACCAAGGCAGATGGACTGAGGGAGGGCCCTCATTCTTTCTCTGGCTAGGCCTGAAGGCATTGGGCCTGCCATTACACTCCTTCCGAAGCTGGACAGTGGCAGATGGCATGGAGGGAAGGCCGTCTTCTTTAGGCTAGGTCTTTCAATGTTGTGAAGCTGCTCTGGGAATGCTTCCCTGAACAATGTTGTCTTTAACTCAGTTTTAAAACTGGCTAGAGAAGTAATGAGCCATGCTCATAGGGGAAGGAGGTTCCAGGAGTGAGGGGCAGCAAATGAGAAGGGACGAATCTGGCATGGAGCAGTGGAGATCCTCGACTGGGACAGGAGACATTGACTACCAGAGCAGAGGGCATGAGAAGGAGTAAGAGGAGGAAGAAGTTCAGATAAATAAGGAGGGGTCAGCCCATGCAGGGATTTAAATGTCAATAACAAAAGCTTGTACTAAATGTGGAAGGGGAAGGGGAGCCAATGAAGGAAAGATAATAGAGGAGAAACATGGTCAAAGTGGTGAGTAAGTGTAATAATACGTGCAGCTGAATAATAATAATAATAATAATAATAATGTTTTATTTATACCCCGCTCTTCAGCCAAGACTATCAGAGCGGCTTACAATTTGTTAAACAAACAGCTTCATTTACAATTGTAAGCTATTTGCCCCCAACAATCTGGGTACTCATTTTAGTGACCTCGGAAGGATGCAAGCCTGAGTCAAGCTTCAGCCCTTTGCTGGTCTTGAACTCGCCACCTTCTGGTTTTGAGTGAGTGGCTGCAGTACAGGCATTTAACCACTGCGCCACCAGGGCTGTTGACCAGAAACATGGTCAAAGCAGTGAGTGAGTGTAATAATATGTGCAGCTGAATGCTGGACAGAGACTAGAATGCGGAACAATGGATGCAAACTGCAGGAAAGGAGATTCCACCTCAACATTAGGAGGAACTTCCTGACAGTAATGGCTGTTCGACAGTGGAACACACTCCCTTGGAGTGTGGTGGAGTCTCTCTTCTTCTTCTTCTTCTTCTTCTTCTTCTTCTTCTTCTTCTTCTTTATATAGCACTGTAAATTTGCACAGTGCTGTACATACAATCTTATAGTCAGACAGATCCCTGCCCTCAGGCTTACAGTCTAAAAGACAACGCAAAAGGAAAAGGGGAAGGTGGTGGAAGGGGGATGAGGTACAGTGGTTCATCTCTCCCTCTGGGGCCTGGACCAAGGCAGATGGACTGGAGGGAGGGCATGGGTTCTTAATACATAGTTAAGAGGTCTTTAAGCAGAGGCTGGATGGCCATCTGTTGAGGATGCTTTGATTGGGAGTTCCTGCATGGCAGGGGGTTGGACTGGATGGCTCTTGGGGTCTCTTCCAACTCTATGATTCAATTATTCTATGATTAAAGGACGGAGGTGAAAGAGAGGGAGCCCTGCCAGAAGAAGGTTACATTAATCTAGTTGCGAGACCACTAGGGCATAGACCAGAGTCTTGGTAGTAGAGGTCAAGAGAAATGGACAGATTTTGGCTATGTTGTAAAGATGAAAGCAACAGGCCTTGGCCTGTTGCTAGGGGATAAACAACAGAGAAGAGTCAAAAATGAAACCAAGACTGTGGGCTTCCTGAACCGGTCAAATGGAGATGTCATCAACAGAAACAGAAAACAAGTATTGAAGGGTGGGTTTAGGTGGGAAAAGAAGAAGCCTTGTCTTGGACATGTTGAGTTTGAAGCGCTGATGCCACATTCACTGAAAGATAGCTGTCAGACAAGAAGAAACTTTCTGTTCAAGCCCCAGAGAAAGGTTATGGGTGAAGAGATACAGATGAGTGTCATCGGCATACAGATGATAGGAGATACCAAAAGAGCTGATAAGTTTACCTAGGGACAATGTGTATAGAGAGAACAAAAGGGAACCCAAAACAGAACCATGGGGAACTCCAACAGATAAGGGGATGGAGAAAGAAGTCTGACCACCAGTGACTACTGTGAAATATCTATCTGACAGATAAGATTTAAACCAATTGAGAACAGAGTCCATACAGAGTACTTATTCCTAGAAAAGATGCAAAGACTATCTACAATTTTCACATATTTGAAAAAAAGGGGTCTCTCAACACATCATGAAACCACACTGAAAAATAAGTTGCATTTTTTTTCTTTTTTTGCATTTCAGGGCTTTTACTAGAAACCATTTATGCAGAAAACACTGGTATTTGGCACAGAAAATTATGTATCTTTCACAAAATTCAACCATTTCATTTATATCCTACCTTTCTCGGAAAAATGGGATTCAAGGTGAACACCATTTTCTGCAGAGAGCCAGTGTGGCATAGTGGTTTGAGCATTAGACTACAACTCTGGAGAGCAGGATTCGAATCCCCACTCAACCATGAAACCCACTGGACTTGGGTAAGTCATATTCTTTCAGCCTGAGGGGAAGGCAATGGCAAACCTCTTCTGAACAAATGTTTCTAAGAAAGCCCCATGATATGTTCACCTTAGGGTTGCCATAAGATAAAAAACGACTTGAAGGCACACAACAACAAAAACAACAAACAATTTTCTGCACAAAAAACTTTTTGTGCACAAAACAATGTTGTTTGCCCAAATGAAAATTTGCAGAAAAGTCCTGTAATGTGAAAGGGAAGAAAAAAATCCTGAAGAATAGGCAAAAAAAGAGGTAGCTGGGTGTTATCGCAAAGAAATCACTGCTGAATGGCCGCCCATGTCCATCCCGGGTGCAGCTTGGGTCCGCTAAGCTGTTTCAGTGTCCCCTTTTCAAAAACAGAAGCTTCTGGCTTGTAAAAATGGCCACCAAAGCAGCTTAGAGGATGCGGGCTGCATCCTGGGTGGCGATTCAGCAGCAATTTCTTTGCTTCTGGCTTGTAAAAATGGCCACCAAAGCAGCTTAGAGGACCCGGGCTGCATCCTGGGTGGCGATTCAGCAGCAATTTCTTTGCGATAACACCTGGCTGCCTGCCAAATTAAGACTGAATTCAGGAAAGTTAAGCCAGGGTTTTAACCCCATGTGATAGGGTCCTATGAGATACTAAATATTGAAATCAAATGTTATAAGTTGGCAAATGCAACATATTCTTTGGATACCAGACAAGTGTTCACGAATTAATCAACAGATGAGCTTATCTATCAAGTTTTCTAATGTTCTCTCTTTGTCCCCCAATAATACTTCTTTGAAAATGTTTTAATGATGTTTTCACCCACACAATGTGTCCTCCCATGAAAGCATAAGATATAAATAGAAAGAATATATGTTTAATAAATATATACTAAAATGTCTATGCCTAGTAAATGAATAATAAAAGAAAAAATTGTTTGTGGTGACTTCTCCCCCCTTTGATTTCATGCAATGTCTGGATAAGAGGGCCTTTTATACATTCCTTAATCAACCAGCATCATTAAGTAGATACTAAAAACTGCCTTGTTATAGTGAACTGATTGAGAAAAGGTGTGTTGTATGAATGAACTGGAAATATCGTTCCTTAGAATGCTTTCCTGGTGGAACTACTTTTAATGGCCTTAAGACAGTGTCACTTTACTTTGTGGGTTTTGCTCCTTCAAAACTGGGAAGAGGCAGGAGCTATTGATGGGCTCATTCAGTACTCTGTTATGCAATTTACCTGGACAAAACTCTCCAAGACATTTAATGCCAGAGTATATGTTACAGCTGCCATAAGGACATTTGTCCTAACACCATTCAGAATTCAGAAACTTCTAGCTTCAGATTGTTTTGGGTGGGTGGATGGGAGGGAGTTTGCAATGGCACAGAGAAAACAGCCCACCCTGTGGGGTGAGCTAGCAAATACAAGTGGCTTAACATGCAGAATGATTTAAAACCATGCTGCCATAGCAGCCATCTGGTTTGCCATGGCAGTTGCACTCTGAACAAAAAGGGGTGGACAAAGAGAGAGAGAGAGAGAGAAGCTGTGATCTGAACCAATGTATTTACACACCATAAAGTCAAAGCTGATAAAGAAAATATTTTATTTTTACTCACAGAAGTGGAAAGAGAAAAAGCTTACAATTCGAAACTGCTCATTCAGACCAGATGCTTTACTGAATCATAATAATAATATAAGACCAATTATAGAATTTCTCAAGTCTTAAGCACTTTACAAACAATTTAACACTGCATGCAAACAAATCATGTTAATGTATCATTAAGGTAATGAGTTGGAGACGCATAGAAACTAATGCATTCTGTTGTCCTGCCTTTGTGTTGCAACATGTTTCTTCCCACTCTACTTCCCACTGTTGTCCCAGCAGTCATGTTAAACTTTCACATTGCCAAAGATTTTTTCTGCACTTTTAAAAAACATAGGTGAAAGGGAATGCAGTACATTTGATATTGCCACTGCTAGAATAATACTTTTCAATGGTGGGGCTGCACACCTGGATACCAATTTTAGATCATTTACTGTTGGGTTATGATAAAGATGTTACTTGTGAAAGTTAGTATACACCTGAGCAATAGTTGTATTCTTTCAGCAGCAGAAAACAAGTGCCCCTGGAAATGGGTTGAATCATTAGTAGATTATATGTGGGTCAGGCAAAAGTGTGCAAAAGACTCCAGTGAACTGTTTATCCTCAGTGGAGTTCAGGAAAGGTAGAGTTTTTTTTTAAGATGACAACTTCTGGAGAGTCCTAGCCATGGTGCCAGGCAGTCTGGGACTTGTGCAAAAAAAGTAAACTGTCCTAAATTTTGACCCTGATGTGGGGAAGAATTTTATTTATTTATTTCATTTCATTTCTGTGCTGCCTTTCTTCCAGAAAGGGTCCCAAGGCAGCTCACATATTCTCGCTTTTCACATATTTTGATTACCTTGTCAATATCTGAAGAACCAAGGTTTGATGCTTTAGTTAAAATTTCAGCCCATGGGCCCAGAAGAACATTGCTTCTAGGAGACAAACACTGCTTTTGGCTTTGAGAAGACTCCCTTGAGTATGTTCTTGTTTTCTTTCTCACACTTTGGTTACCATTAAATCTTGCCTTCTCTTTATTAAGCTCAAGGCAGCAGGCATACCTCCCCCTCCTCAAAAGTCTTATACTTCCAGTTTCAGTTTACTTTTACTTTTGGTTGATTTTGAACATTTTTTGTTATCAGTTTGTGTGTGTGTGGTGGGGTGGGTTGCTGGTTACTGTCCTCATATGATCTCAAACTCACAAAATTGGAAAGAAGAAAAATCAGCTAAAAATCAGCCAAAAATAATGCTAAGCCAAATCAGCTGACTTCCAATATTGCTTTAGTTTTATTTATGAAGTAGATATGTGTTGTAGAAGCAAAAATGGATCCCTGACCTCCACCCAATTGTCCATCCCTGATATATATTGAGAACCTAAATTCAATGTCTGGTGCTGTTTTTCTAGCCTATATGATGGAGATTTTATGTATGTAGGTATGTGTCTTGAAGTCACCCGCCAACTTTTGGTGACCACATCAATTTTGCAGGATTTTCTTAGGCAAGGGATCCTCAAAGGTGGTTTTGCCAATTTCTTCCTCTGAAACATAGCCTACAGCACCTGGTATTCATAGACAGTCTCCCATCCAAGTAGTAACCAGGGCTGAGCCTACTTAGCTTCCATGATCAGATGAGATCTGATGTCTTTAGGGTATTTAGGCCCTTTTATTCTGTAAATGTATAAGCTAGTTGTTTAGTTACTTTCTTGCTGTTAGCTAATTTTGTGTAGCTTTCAAGTGGCCCTAATTATGTGCAGAATTGCCCATTTTCTCAATGGACAATAACATGGCTTGTATGGCTTCAGGTACATATGAAAACGGCTCTTGTCTGAAACATTAAGGATTTACTGAACTGGGTTTTAGGGACAAATGGCCTGATTTGATACAAGGAAGTTAGCTATACCCATTTTCCCCCAACACTTGAACAATGCTGACAGTTTCATACACTGATATTCATTTTACAAGTCTGTTGCATGCTCAAACCCTTCTTTGGAAAAAAAAAAATTACTGCCAAGGAAACTCTAGCATTTGCTGTCTGTTTAAAAGCATTTTTAGTCCAGGTCTTCAAATTTTGCAGCTCAGTGTATTTCATTCATGATTTAATAGCTCTTTTACAGTTCCTTTTGGAAAAAAAAAATAAAAAATGGATATTCATAGTAAGCTGCTGTAATGAAATATAAAAGCAACGCTTGTCCCTTTCCCTCCTTCCCTCCCTATACCAGTTTTAAAGACTCACTTTTTAAATTGAGTGCTTGGAAGCAAGCATCCCCAAATGAAAGTAAGTGGCAATTCTTCGAATGACAGAAAAGTAAAATGGATCAGCCATTTTTATCCAGCCCCAAACACATTTGTGGAAAACTGTTCCGGGATTCAGCATGGCTCTGAAAAGAAACAACAAACAAACATTTCTTTTAATGTATAACAAGGAATGTGAAAATGCAAATTGGTTAGTATATATTTAATCTAACAAGTATATTTTTTTCTAGGAAAGTAGGCTATAGCGAATAGGCTCGTTGCATTATTTCTAGAAATCTTTCTTACAGGAAAAAAAAAAGAATTGTTTAAGAAGGTAATGTTTAAGAACATAAATTGTTTAAGAACGTAAAGGAAAGGCCAGGTCAGGGCTGCAGCATGTAACTACCGCAGCCCCAATCCAGCATTGAAAAGGGTGGCCTGTTCAGCCCCATAGTCCTAAAAATTAACTCTCTGGCCTATGATCCTTAACAATACAAAAGAGACACCAAAAATAACTTACAGATAAAGCCCTATGAACACAAACTTTCTTTTCTACTCTAGCTCTCTGACTAAGATGGGGGACACCTGGCTGAATGAGACAACATGTGAAAGGGATCTAGGAGTCCAAGTAGACCACAAGTTGAACATGAGTCAACAGTGTGATGCAGCAGCTAAAAAGGCCAATGCAATTTTAGGTTGCATCAATAGAAGTATAGTGTCTAGATCAAGGGAAGTAATAGTGCCATTCTATTCTGCTTTGGTCAGGCCCCACCTGGAATACTGTGTCCAGTTCTGGGCACCACAATTCAAAAAGGATGTGGAGAAACTGGAGCATGTCCAAAGGAGGGCGACTAAAATGGTGAAGGGTCTGGAAACCATGCCCTATGAAGAACGCCTTAGGGAGCTGGGGATGTTTAGCCTGGAGAAGAGAAGGTTAAGAGGTGATATGATAGCCCTCTTTAAATACTTGAAGGGATGTCACATTGAGGAGGGAGCAAGCTTGTTTTCTGCTGCTCCAGAGAACAGGACTCGGAACAATGGATGCAAACTGCAGGAAAAAAGATTCCACCTCAACATTAGGAGGAACTTCCTGACAGTAAGAGCTGTTCGACGGTGGAACACACTCCCTCGGAGGGTGGTGGAGTCTCCTTCCTTGGAGGTTTTTAAGCAGAGGCTGGATGGCCATCTGTCGGGTATGCTTTGATTGGGAGTTCCTGCACGGCAGGGGGTTGGACTGGATGGCCCTTGTGGTCTCTTCCAACTCTAAATTTCTATGATTCTATGATTCTATGATTCTATGACTAGTGCTTTAGCGATACAATAAGAAGAATGAGTGAGTTTCTCTACTCCTTTAGTGACCATGCCATATTATTATGTTCATTTCAAAATAAAATTTGATTCAATTGAAGAACTAAGCTTTTGGAGTGCTGATGATCTTATCCCAGCTCAGACATTTGGGGCTAAAGTCACTTGGCTTCACTGACAAGAGAGTAGTATTCCATAGATAAAAATAAACAAAGGAGAACAGTGAGTGAATCATCCAGTTCAAATGTGAATCTTCACTAATGGTATCACCTCTCATTTACATCCCTGAGTTGTCTGGACCTTGCAAAGATATGAGCTGCTTTGTTGTCCATGAAATTTGCCACTTGTACATTTATTATTATAATTATCTACTTAGTAATTAGATTACTGTGGGTCTAACATATGCCATAGCACTGGAAATATTTTTTCTTTGCTTCACTTTTACCCTAAGTTGTTGAAGAGGATCAGAAGATGGCACAAGTTCTCACACCACAGATCTTAAACAGTGCCACATTGTATTTAAATCTTCATAAAGAAAGCAATGACTTGAAAGGAGCTTCAATAATTTAAAGCCTTTTCCCTCATAAGTTTCAAGGTTCATTGCTATTAGTTGAGTAAATAATGATCCAATTTATTTTTAGATCACAGTCCATCTTAACTATGAAGGGTGTATGTGTATGAGGGACTCACAATATTTATCAGCGTGTTGGTGCACAGTTCACTGCATGTTTAGAAATGAAAATCTCTGTTCTACAATACAGTATATGCCTTTATGTGAAAAAGGCAACTTAAAGACAGGAAAGTGCCACTGCGTTATGGTTACACTAAAAAGGCTCAAAACATATGTTAATGACATTTATGATGAAAGGAGCCATTTATTACATTTATAATCATTCTAACAATGTGTAAATTCACATTACATTGCTACATTAAGATGGTTACTGGAAAGAAAGTGAAAAATTCCATCCATGAATTCCACCTCCTATCCCTATATTGAAGGTAGGAGAAAAGTAAAGTGTTGAACAAATTTTGGTAAATTGCATTGGTTACCCATCCACTAAAAGTCCACGAATGAGGCTAACACAAAATGTGCTCACACAGAAAGGATGTGGGAAACATCCTGGTAGTAAGAAAATATAAACACAAATTTTCAAATACAATTAAAATTATGAATTAAATAATTAAGTTAATAATTAATCATTACAATTATTACATTAAATTATATTCACAAATAAATTACATTTCTAAAAACTTAGTCCTATCCACTGTCATCAACAATAACCCATAATAAAAGTTTTTAAAAAATCTTACATATTAGATTGATATTATTTTGTTTTTTTAATTGATATTATTTTGAAGAAACAACAACCAACGAGATAATACTCTTGTTCTTAATCAAAACCAGAAGTGCTGCATTGTTTTTGTGTTGCACTTTATCTGCTGCTTTCTTGGGTCCCTCACTTTGCTAACCTCTTCTCTGTCCCCCCTTTCCTCCAATTGCATCCATATGTTCCTTCCATTTGTCAGAATGTGCTCTGTGAAATATAAATGAGAAGGAAAATTTTTTGACAGAATTGTAAAGAGATTTCACACCTACAACACAAGAGAGCTGGTGTGGTAATGTGAGCATTGGACTACAACTCTGGAAACCAGAGTTCAAACCCACTCTCAAGTATAAAAACCCTTGGGCAAATCACACTCTCTCAGTCTCAGAGGATAGCAATGGAACCCCCTCCCCAAGAAACGTGCCAAGAAAACTATCTGATAATAAAATATTTAACACATTGTTATATGAAAGTCAAAAGCATATTTAGGGAATCCATCATCCTGAGTAGTGCTAATTAATTTAAAATATTGCTTGTTCGCACCATTCTGTTATAAAAACCATGTTGGATGAGGAACTCCTGTGGGCAATGTTTAGCCTCTTTGAAAGAAATCAAGAGCATGCCCAAATTCATATATATCTAATTTGGCTAGGCAAACCCATTCACCACAGATGTCACGAACTTCTACAAAACCATGGAGTACATATTATGATGCAGTAGCTTAGTGGTTAAGATACCAGTTCTGATGATCGGAAGATCAGAAGGTTGGTACGTCAAGGACAGAGTGCTGCATGATGGGGAGAGCTTCTGTCACTAGTCTCATCTTCTGCCAACCTAGCAGGTCAAAAACATACAAATGCAAGTAGATAGACAGGTACCACTTCTGAGTGGGAAGGTTTCAGCATTTGGTGCAATCATGCTGGCCACAGGACCACCAGAGCAGTCAATGCTGGCTCTTTTTTTTTAAAATTTATTCAAAATTTTTAAAAAACCACATATATACATCACAAAATGAAATGAGAGGAAAAAAAGAAAAATCACATGGAAACAGACTCACAACATATCATAGATATCATTACATAAAGCATAAAACATAAAAATTAGCTTTGCATGCTCTCATTTTTATCTATCAATATATTTCCTTATCTTCATTATCTTATGAATGCTGGCTCTTCGGCTTAGAAATGGAGATGAGCACTGCCTCCTACTGTCAGTTACAACTAGACATTCATGTCAAGGGACTACCTTTACCTTTACCTTTTCTTATTATATCTCTCAATGGAAAAGCAAAACAGTGCAGTTTTCCTTTGAATCCTAAAAAAAAAAAAAAAGTTTGCATCTGTTGAAGTGAACCCATTGCCTTCTAGGTGTTCTCAAACTTCACTTCCCTTCATCTTGAGTCAGCCTGACCAAGGGTTAGGACCTATAGGATTTGTAGCTATTCAACCACTGGAGAGCCATAGAATTCCCACCTCATGCCTGTACAGTGGGTCAGTTTTCAGCTAGAAGAAGGGATGTGTTTTCTGTTGACAGCGTCATCAGCAGGAGAAAACTTTCTCCTCCTCCTCCTCCTCCTCACCTTCAAGGCACAGCAGCTTTAGATGTCTCCTGGATTAGACGTTAAAGGAGATAAGACAAGATCTACGGGGCAGCCAGTTAACCTTCAACCTGCATTGACAGCTTTTTGAAGTCTTGGGTGAATGTCTCGTTAATAAAGGAAGATTTCAAGAGGATTTGAGGAAACATCTTAGACTCCACTTGGCCTTTATATGTGATGTCCAGAGCATTTGAAAGATTAAAGGAGAAGATAAAGGTGATGTATGTGGAATACAGCCCTTAGATGTTTTTATATCATGTTTGATACCTTTTATCACAAAATTAAGGTGCACGAAAGCCTAGTGCCATAAAGAGGCCGACTTTCCTCTGTTTTGTTTTGTTTTGTTTTGTTTTTTCTGTTTTGGTAGGAGGATTCAGACAAGACTAGATTCTCATATGTAAGGGAGCTGGGGATGTTTAGCCTGGAGAACAGAAGGTTAAGAGGTGATACAATAGCCCTGTTTAAATACTGTTAAAAAATGAAATGCATAGATATAGCATGGGGGACACCTGGATGAATGAGACTACATGTGAAAGGGATCTAGGAGACTTACTAGACCACAAGTTGAACATGAGTCAACAGTGTGATGCAACAGCTAAAAAGGCCAATGCAATTCTAGGCTGCATCATTAGAAATATAGTGTCTAGATCAAGGGAAGTAATAGTGCCACTCTATTATGTCTTGGTCAGGTCTCACCTAGAATACTGTGTCCAGTTCTGGGCACCACAATTCAAAAAGGATGTTGAGTAACTGGAGTGTGTCTAGACGAGGGTAACCAAAATGGTGATGGATCTAGAAGCCATGCCTAATGAGGGAAGACTTAGGGAGCTGTGTATGTTTGGCCTGGAGAAGAGAAGGTTAAGAGGTGATACTTAAGGTGATGTCATATTGAGGAGAGAGCAAGATTGTTTTCTGCTGCTCCAGAGAACAAGACCCGGAATAATGGATGCAAGCTACAGGAAAATAGATTCCATCTCAACATTAGGAGGAACTTCCTGACAGTTAGGCCCGTTTGACAGTGGAACACACTCCCTCAGAGTGTGGTGGTCTCCTTATTTGGAGGTCTTTAAACAGAGGCTGGATGGCCATCTATTTGGTATGCTTTGGTTGAGATTTCCTGTACGGCAGGGGATTGTTCTGGATAGCCCCTGTGGTCTCTTCCAACTCTATGATTCTATGAAGATTTATTAGTTTTGATTGTGTGCCAGTTTGGAGATATTTTCACAATAAAAACGATATTCAGCACTATACTGACGTGCTTTAGAATTATAAAGAAACACCAAGGTTGCAGAATGCATAAAATCCTGAATAGATTAGAAAGGTGAGCCAAAACTAAATAAATGATTTTCAACAGGGAGAAATGTAAAGTACTGCCCTTAGGCAGAAAAAAAAATTATAGATATAGGATAGTGGACACTTGGCTTAACAAGACTACATGTGAAAGGGATCTAGGAGTCTTAGTAGACCACAGGTTGAACATGAGTCAACTGTGATGCAACAGTTAAAAATGCCAATATGATTCTAGGCTGCATTAATAAAAGTATAGTGTTTAGATCAAGAGAAGCAATAGTGCCACTTTATGCTGCTTTGGTCAGGCCTCACCTAAAATACTGTGTCCAGTTCTGGGCACCACAAAATGTTGTCACCTAATGCCAAACAAATCAATTGTTGAGGTAAAGTGAACTATTTTGGGAAGGTCATTCCATGATTGGGATGCCACCAACAAAAAGGAATTGTCTGTAATAGTCATTCACTTCACATAGAACTCAGAAGTAACTTGATATAGAGAGTTGTTTATCTGTAATTAACTCCTTTTTTCAATAAAGAAGGTCTAACTTAATTACATAATGATGCAATGTAACAAGAGATAACAACACTCTTCTTGTAGTGTAACTGTAACTTTAAAGGAATATCTACAATTACAAGATGTGGCTTCACTAAACTGCAGAGGAGCATGTCCAGAGGAGGGAAACCAAAAAAGTGAAGGGTCTGGAAACCATGGCTTATGAGGAGAAACTTAGGGAGCTGGTTAAGTTTAGCCTGGAGAAGAGATGGTTAAGAGGTGATATGATACCCTGTTTAAGCATTTGAAGGGGTGTCATATTGAGGATGGAACTAGCTTGTTTTCTGCTGCGCGAGAGAATAAGACCTGGAACAATTGATTCAAGCTACAGGAAAAGAGATTCCATCTCAACATTAGGGGGAATTTCCTGACAGGAACTGTCTCAGAGTGTGATGGAGTCTCATTCTTTGGAGGTCTTTAAACATAGGCTGGATGGCCATCTGTTGGCATTACTTTGATTGTGTATTCCTGCATGGCAGGGAGTTGGACTCGATGGCCCTTGTGGTCTAATCCTAAATTAGTGGTTCCTTAAGATTCTAAAGCACTTCCGATATAGTTCTAAATGTTATTATGAAGATGTGCAACCCATTTCTTCTTGCAAGTGAGTTAATCAACTGGGCTGCAGGTAAAAGGCTGCTACTGCTGCTGCAGTATACATGGAGGTTCCTTGGTGGTTAAGGAGGAGAATTTTTTAATAACCCAGCAAAGAAATCCACCCTTATCTCTAGTCACTGAGAGGAAATAAGAGATGTTTAAACTTTAAAAATAGAATCCTCTTCAGGATTTATGCATGTTGTTGTTGCTGTTGCTGCTGCTGTTAACTGCCCTCAAGTAGCCCTGACTCATGGCAACCCTGTGGATGAGACATCTCTAAGGTTCTCTGTTCTCCACTGCTTTGTTTAGGTCCTGTAAATTTAGCCCCATGACCTCCCTGACTGAATATATCCATCTGGTGTGTGGTGTTCCTCTCTTTTGGTTGCCATCTACCTTCCCTAACAAACCTTCTTATGATGTGGCCAAAGTACGACAGCTTCAGTTTTGTTATCTTGGCATCCAGGGAGAGGTCAAGCTTAATCTGTTTAAGGGCCCATTTGTTTGTCTTTTTGGCCATCCATGGTATATCCAGCACTCTTCTGCAGCACCACATCTCAAACAAATTGATTTTCTTTCTTTTGGATTTCTTCACTGTTCAGTTTTCACATTCATACATGGTGATGGGGAAGATAATGGCTTGGATGACTCTAACCTTAGTGCTCAGTTGTATATCTTTACATTTTAGCATCTTGTCTAGTTCTTTCAAAGTTGTCCTTCCTAGTCTTCTTCTGTTTTCTTGACTGCAGTCTCCTTTCTGATCTATTTACTTTTTCTGAAGCTGTGTAAGGAGGTTGACATTGACTCCTGCAATAGTTTTTTTCCAGACTGTACAAGAGCTTCCAGATAGTGTTTAGGCACAATTCTGTCCCTTGACCCAAACACCAATTGATTGGCTTCTGGGAGTGTTGTGGAACTGTTCACTCCACCATGTGCACCCACCTTCCCATATCTCCATGCCAGTATACTGGTAGCATTTTGCCCTCAGTCAGTTGTCTGCTTCGAATAAGATTAAGCAGCCTTAATTCCCCGCTGTTTAAATATGTTTAAGGAATTTATGGAGCAGAATGTTTGAATTTTAATTGCCAAGAACTGAGCTATGTTCTCTATACCTGAAAGCTATTGCACCACGACCTATTTCTGAGAAGGTGTCTACAGAACTGAACTGAGCTTTCCATACATGAAAGCCTTTGCACCAGATCTTACTTCTGAGCAGACATGCTTAGAACTGAGCTGTGTTTTGATGCCTGAAGGCTGTTAAAAAGAGAAATATTGGGCAAGTTTTCACACATTCTGGGTTCTTTTCCTATTAGTTAAGTTTATAACTCAACTACAGAGAAAGAAAGAAAAAGCAAGCAAGCAAGTAAGAAAGGTGGGAGGAAGTTCAATAATATCGTTTTGCACACATAACCACATGAGGAGACAAGAATGGATCTACTGAAAATAATCCTGAATAATATTTTGCGTAAAACTGGAAGATTAATGAATAGAATTATTAACCACCTGGCTAAATTCTTCAACCTTGAGTAGGGTAAGCAGTGACCTGGGCATAATGACCATCTCTAATGGTCTAATGGTTTTTCATTTAATGAAAAATAGTAAATTGCTGATTAGAAATTTAAAAATAGTGTCAGATTATGAGACAATGGCTTAATCACAGGTTAAAAATCTGAAAAAGTAAATGTTAGCATTAGTAATGTCTATTTACCCTTCCAAATACTATATCATTTTGGCATGTGCTCCGTGATGGTGTCTAATGATACGGAAATACTTGATAAGAAAAAAAGATATACAAATACAGATGGTGTATATAACAGTGGAGCTAATAATTTAATGCATCTTCATAAAATGGGGCAGGAAGACAGAAAAGCTGAAAATCAAAATATCATGGTCAAGCAACTATGCAATATTATTTAAAAAGCAGGTGAAGAACTAGGCTGAATAATGAGAAGGGTGTAAAACTTTTGATCCACCAAAGTCTGCAGAGTTGCCAGTTGTCTCCTATGTTAAAGGGTATTTTTTACTTTACAGGACTGACTCCACAATTCCTAGCCACTTGAAGTACAATGCATGTCCTTTATATCAGGTGTGTGTGTGTGTGTGTGTGTAACAGAGAGTTAACTGCCTTCAACTTATGGTGACCCTCTGTGCTAATCTTTAATTTATTCTTATGCATAAAAGCTAATATCAGTTTCTGATTTGTTAAACAGACCAAAGGAGTTACTAATATACACAGCCCAATCCCTACTATCTGGCTTTTAAGTACAGAAGCACAAGCAATTTTTGCATCCAGACTTAATGACAAGCCATGGTTTGTTGTTATGAGATAGAGATGTTATGAGAATAGTTTCTAGAAAAGATGACAACACACTCAGAAAGGAGAGATGTAGTAGTGATGAGTAATTTCAACTATCCTGATATTTGCTGGAATTCAAACTCAGCAAAATCCTCAAGGTCAAGCAAATTCCTCACTTGCCTCGAAGACAGTTTCATTGTCCAAAAGGTGGAAGAGGCAACAAGGGAATCAGCTATTTTAGATCTTATCTTAACCAAAAGGGAAGACCTAGTTGATGGGGTGCAAGTGATGGGATCCTTAGGTGGAAGTGACCATACTCTCCTGGAGTTTGTTGTACAGTGGAAAGGGGAAGCCAGGCATAGTCAGACACAAATTCTAGACTTTAGGAGAGCTGATTTCAATAAACTTAGAGAAATTCTGGGGGTGATCCCATGGTCAGGAATACTAAAAGAGGAGTTCAAGACGGATAGGAGTTTCTCAAAAGGGAGATACTGAAGGCACAATTTCAAACAGTTCCAATGAGGAAGAAAAATGGAAGGTGTCTCAAGAAACTAGGATGGATGACTAAGGAACTTTCAACTGAGCTATGAGTTAGACGGAACATGTATAAGAAATGGAAAAATGGGGAAATCACTGAAGAGGAATTCAAACAAATAGAAAGGACATGTAGGGGTAAAGTCAGAAAAGCTAAAGTGCAGAATGAACTCAAGCTTGCTAGAGAGGTTAAGAAAAATAAAAGGGCTTTTTTTGGGTATGTCTGCAGCAAAAGGAAGAAGAAGGAAATGGTAGGGCCACTGTGTCCAGAAGATGGCAAAAATGCCAACAGGGGACAGAGAAAAGGCAGAATTACTTAATACCTTATTTGCTTCAGTCTTCTCAAAAAAGGCAAAGGGTGCTCAACCTAAGGATACTGGAACAGAAGACAGAATAGGGGAAATTCAGCACAGAATAAGTAAAGAGATAGTACAGGAATACGTGGTTAACCTAAATGAATATAAGTCTCCAGGACCAGATGAACTACATCCAACGGTATTAAAAGAACTGGCAAATGTAATATCAGAGCCATTGGCAATAATCTTTGAGAACTCCTGGAGAAACAGGAGAGGTCCCAGCAAACTGGAGGAGGGCAAACGTCCCCATCTTCAAAAAGAGAAAAAAAAGAGAATCCCAACAATTATAGTCCAGTTAGTCTGACATCAATACCAGGAAAGATTCTAGAACAGATCATTAAACAGAGTGTCTGTGAACATTTAGAAGCCAATGCCATAATCAAAAAAGTTACCTTGGGTTTCAGAGAAACAAGTCATGCCAGAAAAACCTGATCTCTCTCTCTCTCTGTCTCTCTCTCTCTCTCTTTGATAAAACTACCAGCTTGATAGATGAAGAGAATGCTGTGGATATAGTATACCTCGATTTCAGTAAGGCCTTTGGCAAGGTCCCCCATGACATTCTTGCAAACAAGCTTGTAAAATGTGGGCTAGAGAAGTTAACTGTTACATGGACTTGTAATTGGTTGACTGGCCAAACTCAAAGGGTGCTCAACAATGGCTCCTTTTCAACCTGGAAAGAAGTAACCAGTGGGGTCCCACAGGGCTCTGTCCTGGGCCCAGTGCTATTCAACATCTTTATTAATGATTTGGATGACAGAATTGGGGGCATACTTATCAAATTTGCAGATGACACCAAATTAGGAGGAGTAGCTAATACCCCAGAGGACAGGATCAAAATTCAAAATGATCTGAATAGACTAGAAAGCTGGGCCAACCCTAACAAAATTAAATTCAACATAGAGAAATGTAAGGGCCCAGTACAAGGTGTTGGTTTCCGAGCCCAGTACAAGGTGTTGGTTTTAACCTTTAAAGCCCTTCATGGCTTGGGTTCATCCTATCTCCGGGACCGCCTCTCCCCATATGATCAACACAATCCGGTCTTCTGGGAGGACTTTGTTACAGCCCTTGAAGACCAGACTGACACAAACCTCCCAGAGGGCCTTTTCAGCCATAGCCCCCAAGCTATGGAATGACCTGCCGGATGAGATGTTGATTACATCTGTTGACGGCTTTAGAAAAGCCTTAGAGATGCATCTCTTCCGGCAGGCCTTCCCAGATAGCATTTAATTTCCAAGCTCCATATCCACTGCCGTCTCTTTTTCTTAGCTCCTTTTCCCCCATCAAAATTGTTTTATACAGCTTTGAGCAGTTACTTTTATATGTTTTATCTGTACTATGTTTTTAATTCTTAGCTATTTAATTTTATTTTAAGGGGTGGGTGAGGGGGATGGGATTGTTGTATTTTAACCTGTGATGCTTTTAACTATGTTGTACCCCGCCCCGATTGCCAGTTCAAAGGGGCGGGCTATAAATTATTATTATTATTATTATTATTATTATTATTATTATTTACTGCACTTAGGGTGGAAAAATGAAATGCACAGATATAGGATGAACGAGACCACATGTGAAAGAGATCTAATAGTCCAAGTAGACCACAAGTTGAACATGGGTCAACAGTGCTATGCAGCAGCTAAAAAGGCCAATGCAACTTTAGGCTGCATCAAGAGAAGTATAGTGTCTAGATCAAGGGAAGTAATATTCTGCTTTGGTCAGGCCTCACCTGGAATACCGTGTCCAGTTCTGGGCACTACAATTCAAAAAGGATGTGGAGAAACTGGAGAGTGTCCAAAGGAGGGCAACTACGATGGTGAATGGTCTGGAAACTGTGCCCTAGGAGGAACAACTTTGGGAGCTCGGCATGTTTAGCCTGGAGAAGAGAAGGTTAAGAGGTGATATGATAGCTCTGTTTAAATATTTGAAGGGATGTTATATTGAGGAGGGAGCAAGCTTGTTTTTCTGCTGCTCCAGAGACTAGAATGCAGAAAAATGGATGCAAACTGCAGGAAAAGAGATTCCACCTCAACATTAGGAGGAACGTCCTGACAGTAAGGGTTGTTTGACAGTGGAACACACTCCCTCAGAGTGTAGTGGAGTCTCCTTCCTTAGAGGTCTTTAAGCAGAGGCTGGATGGTCATCTGTCAGGGATGCTTTGATTGGGAGTTCCTGCATGGCAGGGGGTTGGACTGGATGGCCCTTGTGGTCTCTTCCAACTCTATGATTCTATGATTCTAGTGTCCAACAAAATACTAGCAGAATGTAACTCTTATTCCTATCCCATATTCAGGAATGGTGAAATAAACCTTAACCACCCCCCATCCCCTGTTTAGCACACTACACTTCTTTTTTCTTCTTTAAGATGGACCTTTTCCCTGGTGTATTGAAGTCCTTTGTGGACCATGTTCACACCATAACCTTTTCTACCATGGTCTAAAACCAATGTTGATCCTACTGGGAGCAGACCTATTGAAATGAATGCAACCTGTCAGTCACAAATTAAATTCAGTTTATTTCAGTGGCTCTCCCTAATGGGAGGACTAACATTGCATTTAAACCCATGTTAGGGAATGTTCACACATTCTGTGTGTGTTGTGTGCCTTCAAGTCAGTTCCAACTTACTGCAACCCTAAGGCGAACCTTTCATGAGGTTTCTTGCCAAGATTTATTCAGAGGAGGGTTGCTATTGCCTTACCCTGAGGCTGTGACTTGCCCATGGTCACCCAGTGGGTTTCATTTGGCTAAAGAGGAATTGAACCCTGGTCTCCAGAGTCATAGTTCAACACTCAAACCACTTCTCCACACTGGTTCTCACATTCCTTTGCATGGAAAAAAACTGAAATAATTAAAGCAGATAGTTTATATTACAACTGTGGTAAGAGTTCTGTCTACACTTCTCCTTAAGATGATGGTTAGTTCAGCACACCAGTAGGACATGAAAGCTTAGCTCATTATATCTCCAATAAGATAGATGTGATACCTATCTCTCATTGATGAAGTCTGTCAAAGAGCAGAATGGATTTACATTCAGCCTCCTGTATCCACAGATTTTTTATCTATGGATTCAACCATCCACAATTTGATTTTTTTAAAAAAATCCAAAAAACAAACCTTGATTTCACTATCTCATATAAGAGATAGCATTTTTACTGTTTCCATTTTATTTAATAGAATGTGAGCATCCACAGATTTTGGTAAGCAGAGAGGGTCCTGGAACCAAACTTCTGTGGATACCAAGAGGTCACTGTATTTTCATTGAAACTCGTAAGATCATTCCCCTCAATTTTATTCCAGTTCTCTCCCCCTCCAAAAAAAATGTATAGACTAAAACATAATGCTTTAGAGAAGCAGGAAGAAAGGGGCACATGTGTTGTGCACAGCTCCCCTGAGCTTAACAATATGCTTAAGAATGACAAGAGGAGCCTATTTCTTTTTTCACTGTCCATCAATTTCTAAAGAACTCTGGAAAGCCAACACAAGAGTGAGAAACTGAAATAATAAGGATAAAAATAGACTCTTATTATAACAAAATGGAACAAGCTTCATTTCTTAGTACCTCTTCAAGTGAAGAGCTCCTCTGCGTATTTTAGAAGGTATCAGTATTATCTTGCCAAGCTAGATTGACTGCTTCAGAAAACATGCTTATGAGCCACATGATTATCTGTGTCCTTATTTACTTAAAGTTTGCTTTTAGCTCACCTCCATTTCCTGATACTTTTTAGCATGTACAAGTACAATGCATCAAAGCCAGGAAGCAATTCTTTTTCATTTTCTCCAAAAGTGATGTGTGCACCTTTTGGCTCCTTTCAGGGGAAGAAATAAAGGAAGAGGTGTCCGTCCATTATTTGCTCCTGCAGTAGAAATGCATCATGCATTCCTGAATAGTTCCATAAAAAAGACAGATTCAGTCATTCCCAGGGAAGTGAAATACACAATAGTGTGTATGCTTCTGGCAAGGAAGGAAAAGAAAGGAGTGTGGGGATGGATTGAAAACTTGTTCTGGATTCAGTGTTTTTTAATTTAGAGCATGCTAGTGAGAAAAGGGGGGAAAACAAGGAACTCTTTGCACAATAAATTTATTTACCCATTATCCTGAGATGGTGAAACATCCAAATATTTTGTCCATTTTCTCACAACAGAAAAGTTATGCAGCCATAAAGTAAGGCTATGGTAGACCCCCAGCTTTGGTCTGAAATAGGGATGAAATTCTTTGCTGATTTTGGTCTCAAAAGAAGCAACAGGTAATTTTCTTCCTAGCTTCACCCTATACAGGGGAGCATGTTTCTACCAGTACAAGGCACAGCTAGACCCACTGCAGAAGGCATGGTCTCCATGTTAGTTACATAATGGGCACCATTCCACATCATGCATGGTGCCTTTGCTCATATGGCAAAGTGCCCATTTTCCAACTGCCATGGTATTTGCCCCTTTATCAATTGGCCTAATAGCACCCACTATTGGCAGAGATGTGGTGCCCTGTATAGGGCTTGGCTCAATCCATTGTGGTACATACAACTTTACTCCCACCTGTGGGAATGTCTGTTGCCACGTGTGTGTAGCTTACAAATTATAAACCGCTTAGACACTCCTTAAGGGTATGAAGCAGTATATAAATGAAGCTGTTTGTTTGGTTTTTGTTTGTGTATTAGTTGGTGGGGTGCCCAGCCTCTGCAGCATGCGGTACATGTATGGGTGTGTGCATGCACTGTCTTTGCATATGTGGCGGTGATGAGGGCACTTGAGTAGAGTCTGTGTGCCACTTACATGCATCTGGTAGGTGTATTGGTCACCTCCCCAGTATATCTGGTACATCTGGGTGGGTGGGTGTGTTGTGTTTTTTGGGGCCAGTGCTGTTCCTGGATGCGGTTCTGTGTCACACTGGGCACCCGTACCTGTGTCTTGTTTCTCTTCTGCAATTCATCTGATTCACATGAATAAATGTGCCTGCAGTGGGAGGTGAGGGCCTGCACCATCAATGCCACAGGAGTTTGTAGGATCATGGCATGTGATTGGCCAACCACCAGTGTCCTATATCCACCTGCCTCTGCACCTCTGGGTTGGCCACTGACTGATTGCCTGAGGTAGGGGGAATGTTATCTCTCTTTGCCATAGGGCCAAATTCAGTGTCTTGACATAAGGGGTTGTATAATGTGGAAGGTGTTGCATTTCAGGGGAGTCCTGAGATATGGGATGGGAATACTGGGTGTGTCAGTCTAGTCCACTCCCCCTCTCTTTCTGGTATCCTATAAACCTAATTTTCCTCATCTCCCCATGTGTGCCTTCTGGTTTGTTCTCCTGTTGGCTGGCCTATGAATTCCTATGCAGCTGCCTCTGTCTGTGGCTTTTGCATGCTGTGCATTGCACATTGCACACCACAGGCTGGCCATTATGTGTAGGAGGTTGCACAATGGTCCTCTGTCTCTATGTATACATCACAATCTTGCTATTCTGCTTAAGTGTTGCATAGTGCTGCCACAGCATGTGTCTATATACAAATATTTACACTACACTATATACTGAGGGAATGTTGGGTTCAAGAACATAAGTGTGACATCCTGTAGCAGTTGCTACTAATATGGCCATTGAGCAGTGACTATGAAGATTTTCAAATGGGCAAAAGTGACAGGAGCATAGCAAGATGCTCCTGTCATTATCAAGCAATTGTGCGGAGATTTGGAGATTATCAAACAACATCATATGACATTGCAATAATTGCATCATTATCTTGTGAATTAAGAGGAATTCTCCCATCACTTTTTATTCACGGGAAAGTCCCTATAAAAAGTGATGGGAGAATTCCTCTTAATTCATGGGATAATAACGCGATTATCATGATCTCGTGCGACATTGTCTATTAATCTCCATGCAATTATGTGATAGTAACAGTAATGTCCCACAATGCTCCGAACACTTTTGCCCGTGTGAAAAATCTCCTGTGATTCAGTAGTGTCTCTGCATGGAATTTTAATTTCCTTCACATAAATAAATAAAGCAAGGATGTGCCTCACTTGGTACAAAATTGTCTTGAATTGCTTACAACATTTTGAGATTGTTGGGACATTTATTTTTTATGTTATGTTATTTTATTTTATGGAATCCAAGGAAGATATGGTTGAATTGTCTGGTGTTTCTTGTAGCAAAAGCTTTTGAGAGGAATATTTTAGAATTATATTAGAATATACTTTACAAATTAATAAATAGATTGATTAGGGTACTATACTTTCCTCATGGTTTTCTAGGAGAGAGGTGGAGCCAGTTTTCAGTTTTAAAAGAAAATTGGTGACTGTTCATATTTTATGTCAATGAACACCCAAGCTGTTGTAGTTGTGGACTGCCCTCATATCAACTTCAGCTTATTGTGATCTCCAAGTCACCATGTCATCAGCAGCCCTGCTCTGGTCTTGAAGATTCAGTGCTATGGCTTCCTTGATAGAGTATATCCATCTGCAATGTAATCTTCCTCTTTTCCTACTGCCTTCTACGTTGTTGTTGTTGTTGTTGTTGTTGTTGTTGTTGTGTGCCTTCAAGTTGTTTCTGCCTTATGACAATACTAAGGCGAACCTATCATGTGATTTTTTGGCAAGATTTGTTCAGAGGAGGTTTGCCATTGCTATCCTCTGAGGGTGAGAGAGTGTGACTTTCCCAAGGTCATCCAGTGTGTTTACATGGCTAAGCCAGGATTCAGACTCTGGTCTTCAAAGTCATAGTCCAAGGCTCAAACCATTAAACTATAAATTGTCTTTCTAGTGAGTTACTGTAAGTCCTAAACATGGCAGTCTCAGTTTAGTCGTCTTGGCTTCTAAGTAGAGTTCAGGCTTGATTTGCTCTAGCAGACATTAATTTTTATTTTTTTTTTATTTTTAGTAGTCCATGATATCTGTAGAATTCTTCTCCAGCACCAGATTTCAAATTAGTTGATTTTCTTCTTCTCAGTTGTCTTCAGTATCCAACTTTCACAGCCATACATAGAAACTGTTGAGTTACTCCTAAACATCTTGCCTCATGTGACCAATGTCTCTATATGGCTCTTCCCCTGTCTTTAGATTCTATTTTATTTACATAGCTGTATTTGTTTTCCTTGTTCTTTATTTTGCATTATTTCTCCTGAATATTCTTACAATTTAATTTCTTTAGTTTATTTGTTACTTATATCAACAGCAGTATATCAGAAAACTATATTTTAACTGATTCTTTTCACCTATTTCCATATATAGTTCATTATGTATCTGTGTGGCAAATGCATAATGGACTCTGGTTCTCTGCTTATGCTATTAACTTTGTAGTTTAATCTTCAGTGGATATTTGGAAAGTACTATTTGCAGGCAGGGGATTGTCCTCCATTATAATCTAGCAATTTACCGTTTTGTGATTCTGTGATGATATCTACAATACAAATGACCAGCTTCAGTTTGTTTGCCAACTGGAACCTAGCAAACGAAAGAGCAAGCTATTAAAACTGTACTATTACATTTTTGTCACAGTAGAGATATGTACCCTGTTATAATGAGAGAACTTTGAATCTGATTTCTTTAGTTCACATTTTACAGCATAGGGAGCATGGGTACTTGTGGTGTTGTTGTCTCCGCATTCCTCATCTACTTAGAGCAGTCCCTCATATTTCAGATCAAGGTGAAAGGATGATAAATATGGTATACATAATAGGATTGGTTTCAGAGATAAATAGGTAGTTGCTTCTGCTGTTTTCGAGTGGAAGTGCATTCAAGAAAAATACAGAGGATATGTGGTATAGACCAGGAATTGGCTTCTACTTGTGGCTATTTATCTTGGCAGCATATAAGGGAGTATGTGTTTTAATGGAAACTGATGAAAAAGAATCATGCAAGATGAAAAATTCAAAACTGTAACATGATTCTTAAAAGGAAATAAAAAGCAAAGCACACAAAGTTCACTTTGTGCTTGCTCTCAAACAGAAACATGCATTAGAGAGCACTTTGGGATTTAAACTTCTACAGTTTCATCATCTTGCTTGTTCAGCTAGTTAGAATCTAGTTAGACACCAATGAACAGTGGAAGACTAGAAAGACATTAATTTCTGAACTCTAACCTTACTGCTTAATTGGCTATTGTAATGGTCAGGAATATACCATAATAGAAGCCAAAATGGGATAATGAGTATTTTATATATATAGTCATTAAAATTAATTAAAATAAAACTCTCAGATTGTCATTTGCATTAGGAAAAATATGCATTTTCTCTAGGAATTCATCTCAATTGTGACAGAATAATGGAAGAAACTAGCCAAGGACAACCCCTAGAGATTGCTTAAAGAGTAAAAAGGTTATTATTAGAAGTTCAGCAAACATGCAAGATAGGTGAAATGTGGCATCTTCACGAGAAGTGTACTAGAGAAGTGAGATAGGTTGCAGAGTATAATAACAGTTGTCTTGACGTTTCTGTAAGGAAAGATGCTCTCACAGTTCTGTAAAAAAATGTTGTTCTTGTTAGCTGCCCTCAGGTCGACTTTGACTCATGACCCAGTGAATCAGTCATCTCCAAGACCCTCTATCCTCTACCTCTCTGTTCAGGTCCTGTAGACCCTTATTGAGTCTAGTCATCTGGCTGGTGGTCTTGCTCTATTTCTGCTGCCTTCCACTTTTCCTAGATTCACTGACTTTTCTAATGAGTCTTTCATTCTCATGGTGTGTCCAAAGTACAACAGCCTCAGTTTAGTCATCCTGGCTTCCTGGGAGATTTCAGGCTTTATCTGTTCTAGGACCCATTTGTCTTTTTGGCCATCAACAATGCCCTCAGCACTCTTCTCCAGCACCACATCTCAAATGCTTTGAATTTCTAGTTGCTTTCTTACCTCTATAGTTAAAATACAGTGTAATCCTATGCATGTCTCTTCAAAAATAAATAATTGAATTTATTGAGAGTCACTTGCAGGTAAATACAAAGGATTACAGACTTAGGTTTTTAAAAAGTCTTAAGTAGACTAATTCAACTAAGTCAAACTTATTTAGAAGTAAACACACTTGCCAATGAAATGACTTCCTTCTTGACTCTGATTTCATGACATGGATTTTTTTTTTTTTTTTTTTGGTAGAGTGCCATTCATTTGTATTTCAACTAGTACAGGTTTTTCTTCATTATTTGCACGATGGAACAGGAAGGAAATAAAATAGTAGCCCACAACAGGATGGTGCTTCTACATCAACCCTTGCGGTTGGTAAACCAATTAGAAATTATGGCCAAGAGGGCCTTTTACAAACTTTGATTTATCTGTCAGCTGCAACCTCTTTTTGAGAATCCAAGATAAAATTGGTTATCCAGGCTCAAACCAGCTCCAGTTTAGATCACCATGTTTTTTTAAAGAAATGGAAGTCAGTTAGTCCATAGGTACATAAGCCCAGCCTTGCTGCAATCCCCATCAAAGTTGACCTTATGTACCAATGGACTAACTGAAATTTCTAAAGTAAACATGGTGGTTTAAACAGGAGCTGACTATAGCTTGGATAACCAATGTCAAGTTCATCATTTCAAAAAAGAAAAAAAAAGTTACAGATGGCAGATAAATCAAAACCTGGAATACCCAAGATGGAGGTTGGAGCTACACTTACATGCTGCTGGTAGATTTCCCATAGGCAAACAGTTGGTGACTGTGCACATAAAATGTTGACTAGACCCATTTTGTAGCTGTAACCACCATCTTGGGTACTCCAGCAACTGATACACAGAGGCATAATGCTTTTAATACTAGAGGAGATACAATAGCAGTATTGTCTGTCTGTCTGTCTGTCTGTTTGTTTGTTTGTTTGTTTGTTTGTTTCATTTCTATGCTGTCTTTCTCTGAGAAATAGATTCAAGGCAGCTCACAAGATAAAAACATTTTTAAAAACTGTACAGTAAAAGTTTTAAAACAATGAAAATCATTTAGATAAAACAGTATAAAATTAACACAAAGATGTACAAAAGTTAAAAACAACATAACAGAACAAAAACATAAAATATAGTAGCCACTAATGTCCTTATCCTATCAGTTTATCAAATTTCTTTGGAGGCTGTCCAAGCTGGCAGTCATACATGTTAGTGAATTTCACAGTTTAATTGGGTGGGTAGTGCTTCATTTTATCTGTGCAGAATCTTTAACCATTTAGCTTCAGTTGGTGATCCCAGGTTCTAGTCCTGTGAGGAAGTTCCCTTCCATCTCTATTTTCTCCAGTCATTTGTCTCTTTCATGTCTCCACTTACTTGTCTTTCTTTCTGAGATAATCAGAATAAGATAATCTTTTATTCAAATTGCTTGCCCCTTTCTGCACCTTGTCTAGCTCAACAATATCTCTCTAGGTGTAGTGAACAGATGTTAATCATACCATGGATATGGCAGTATGATATTGGCATTTTTATTTCAATTCTTTTTCTAATTATACCCAACACAGAAACTCACTTTTTACAAGTTTTTTTCCCCCCAAACCTTGGTGTCAATTAGGTTTAGATGTACTTTGTTGTACTTGTTGTACTTTGTCAGTTTATTTACCACAACTACAAGATTTGTTTCTTGGTCAAGCACTGCCAGCTCTGATCCCATCCATATGAATGAGAAGATTAGGTTTTGTTTTTGTTTGGGTTTTTTTGGCCCTAATATGCATCACTTTAATCATTTTAAACATTGAATCTTATTTATCAGTTTACATCCAGTCTGCCAGTTTCATTAAATGTTTTCGGCACCCTTCACAATGCATTGCATTCTCACCACTTTAAATAATCGAACATTATCAGGAAATGGGACATATCACTACTTCCTTAACTCCATATTGATTATGGACAAGTCAAAAAACATGGATGTCAATGCAGACCTTTGAGAGACACCACCAACTTTAAAAATGTAGTTGCCATGGTTTTAGGTGAAAATGGTAGATTGGACTGTGTTACACTGATTTTAAAGCACCTTCATTGATTACTAGTTTGTTTGCAGTCTCAAATAAAAGTGCTAGTTTAAAAATTGTTTGAACTAGAAAAACTGGTGCTATGAGTAACACCTAAAAATAGCCACTGGTAGCAAATACTGAAGGCAGTGACATTTGTTATTCCTTTGCAAATCTGAGATAAGATCAAGGTTGTATCTACACTGCAAAAATAATGCAGTTTGATAGTGCTTGGCCATGACTCAGTGCTATGGGTCTTCTGGGAACTGTAGTTTTGTGAGATAATTTATTTTTCTCTGTCAGAGATGTCTGGTGTCACAACAAAATGGCTTCTATAACATTGAGCCAAGCAGTTAAAACAATGCCAAACTGCATCATTTATGCAGTGCTTATGGAGCCTAAGCTAATGCTACAGCTAGCTTTTGTAGCAGGAACTAAGGGTACCACTTTGTTGTCTCAAGCCACAATATGTATTCTACAAGTTTTGCTCCCCAGAAAAGGTATTACTTCCCATTTCAGTTCAGTTCAGTGACAACTGGTGGCTTCCCTGTCTGTGGGGTGGTGAAATAATCCTAGAATTCACTCTAGACTTTAAAGGAGTTGTCCAAAGTACTGAATCTTATCTTCAAAATAGGTACAGTATGAGCCAGTGGGTGTTCTGGTTTGGGTATTAGACTAGAACCAGGGTTTGAATCCCCACTCGGCCACAGACACCCACTGGGTAACCTTGGGCAAGTCACACTCTCTCACTCTCAGAGAAAGGTATGGGCAATCCTCCTCTGGATGATTTTTTCCAAGAAAGCTCTCAGTAAATTCACCTCCACATGAAATTGGAAACAACTTGAAAACTAGGAACAGATTCACTACCCCTGACATAGAAGCTCCCAGCTCCATTTGTAAGTATTTCTGCTGGGGCTTGGAGGCAGGAGGAAATGAAGTAGGCTCCTGAACACATGGAACTATATGGGATGCAGTTAGTCTGAAGGACCTGAAGTATTTTTTGCAGAGGTTGTCCATTCCATACTTTCCCGAGTAGGTGCCTTATCAGTATGACTTCATCAGTGGAAACTAAGTGGCAAGTGGGGAGGAAATTAAACTATGGGAGTGTTAGAAAGATATGAGAAAATGGCCACCCACATTCTATTTTTTTTAAAATGCTCTTACTTTTTAAAACACTTAGAAAAGCAAAGATAAATGTGTGTGCTGACCTAGAAATTCCTCTACTCAGAACAATAAAATTTCACCACCCACTAGGTTCCAGAGATGTTGCAAATACATCTGATAGATGTTATCCTGTCTTGTCACACACTTCAGTGATGATTTGACTGCAATGTCTAGAAAACACACTGTGTTATTAAGATAATACATACTGATACAAAAGCACAATGACAAAAAAACCACCCACAACACTACCTGCTACAAACGTCATTCTAATTATTTTTCCACCTTATATACCTATTAGTCATGAACTAGAAAATCTAATTTGTTCAATGATACCTGTTGCATCCACATACTTTAGAAAATTACAAAAAGTGGGAATCCATGAGCTACATAGGCAGCTTGGAAAGTCCCTAGTGTTGGGGACAATAGCACATCAACCGTATCCAATGCTAGGGATATATGTCTTGGCTTATTTCCTTTTTACATGAAAAGTTTTCATCTTGTTCAATGAGATTATGAACATATTTGTACTTTTTTGGCTTTAGGATTTTTCTTTTTAAATGCAAAATTTTGTGCCAAATACAGCTTTTTTGCACAAAATATTTTGCATAAAATACATTGTCTTCTGTGCAAAAATGCTGTTTTTCATGCATTATGCAAAGTTTTTGCAAAACCTTACACACACAAATATATATATATATATATATATATATGGAGGAGAGAGAGGTCATAAGCTATGAAAATTCTCAATGGTTGGCAATTTTCTTAGCAAGCTTTCTTGCTGACAATGAGAAAATGTGTCAGTATTTTCTTCATCCTTATTCTGAGAAAATCTCTAAAATAGCCCAATTTATCCCCCATATCTGTCCCAATATGAAAATCTATAGCAGGGAGAAGAGATTGGCAGAAATTCCTACATCCTCCCCCACCATGGCCCCCTCCACACTACTATGGTTCCACTTTATATTCCATGGTTTCATTTTTTGGATTTCTGGGATTTGCCTTTTAGGAAGTATTTAGCATTCTCAGCCAGAAAACTGTAATGCTTCACTAAACAACAAACTCTCATAGGACGAAGCCATGGCAGTTAAAGTGGAATACTGTAATTGTGTAGTGAGAAAGGCTCCAAGGATTTTATGCTGCATTGGAGGCTCTTCAAATAAATGGAAGGAACCATTCCTTTCACAGAAAGGTACCCACACAAAGAGGCAAGATGTTACAAACCAAACAGGAGAAAAAACAATTGGAGATGCTAATCAGATGCCTGCATGTTGTTTCAGTCCTTAGGAAAGATGGTATGCTGGAGAGGATATCTTTTGGGGGCAGGCTCTTCCTCCTTCTGGACGTGTGTCAATAGGGAGATTTTTGAAGTCCAAGAAGCTTAAAGTCCATTTACATTTCAACAGGGACCCCTCTTTGCACTCCAATATGTCTCCATTCCAGTGAGACCACAGGCCTCTTTGTAGACAGAGAACAATAGGTTCCTCAAGAGTTCTCCATGTTTTTACATCAGGAGCATTTTGGTGGTGTAGAGGTAAAACATGTGAATTCTGTCCAAATTTAAGAAGAAAAATAATGTTTTACTTTTGTTTGAGGTCCCAGTCCATGGGCTACTCTTCATGGTTCCCTTGTTGCGGCTACAATGCGGTATCTCACATTACAGAAAACATGCAGGGGTAGCTGTGTTGGCCATTTAACAAATTCAAACAAAAATCCTTCAGTGATACCTTTATTGGCCAACTAAATATACTTGTTGCACAATATACACAATATACTTGTTGCAAGCTTTTGAATCTCCATGGATTTCTTCATCAGGCAAGATGTTATAAAACAAACAGGACGGGAAAAAAACAAACAACAACTGGAGATGTTAGATGCCTGCATGTTGTTTCAGTCCTTACTAAAGATGGTATGCTGGGGAAGATATCTTTGGCAGGCAGGCTCCCCCTTCTTCTGGCCATGTGTCAATAAGGAGATTGAAGTTCAGAAAATTTAAAGTCCATTTGCGACCCAACAGGGACCCCTCTTTTGCAATCCAATATGTCTCCATTCCAGTTCACATGTTTTACCTCTACACCACCAAAATGTTCCTGATGCAAAAACATGGAGACTTCTTGAGGAATCCATTATTTTCTGCCTACAAAGAGGCCTGTGACCACACTGGAATGAATTGCAAAAAATGGGACACTGTTGAGATGCAAATGGACTTTAAACTTCCTGGACTTTGAAAATCTACCTATTGCTGCATTGACAGAAGGAGAAGAAACCTGCCTGCAAAAGATATCCTCCACCGCATACCATCTTTATTAAGGACTGAAACATGCAGGCATCTGACTAAAATCTCTAATTGCCCCCCCCCCCACCTCCTGTTTGTTTTGTAGCATCTTACCTGATAAAGAAGCCCATGGACTCCTGGAGCTTTGAAAGCTTGCAACAAGTATATTGTGCATTTTGGTTGGCCAATAAAGGTATCACTGATGGATTTTTGTTTGGATTTGCACAGAGAGGATGAATGTTTACAGTTACAGCAGTTTGGTCCCACTTTAACTTGCATGGTGCCATTGTGGGGGAGTATAGGTACCTGGTGAGGTACTTGGAATTCTCTCTCCTGGAGAGGTCTAGTGCGAGAATTCAGGTGAATGGAGTAGAGCTCTCAAGCAGATAATGCTAAACACCTCAGTTATCACAGAATATTGCTCTTGCAGTTAAGTTACATCAAATTGTGTAACTGCATAATGTAGACATCATCATCATTGTTACCTTTTGGGGGAAAGAAATTGGTAAAAACATATCTAGTTGAACTTAGATATTGAAACAAAAGTTCCTACTACTAAAACTGGTGACTTAACCACATTGGCACACTAAATGAATTTCCATTAATATGAATGAACCACTGAAGCTTAGCACCAACATTTATCAATTATTACTCCAATAACTATGATTACTGAACACAGAAGCCTTCTGATTAAGTATACACCTCAGCTGCCTTTGAAATCTTATTTCCATTTTTCTGATTAATTTGACAAATGTCATTTTCCTTGCCCTATTCATTAACTACTGTGAAATATATAATGGGATGGAGAAACGGAAGGCAAAATGGAGACAACTTGAAGAATGGGACAGGTCTATTTCAATACTATTGTATTCCTGTGATCAACAATTAATATACAACACTCAGCCTGTCTTTTAATTTTAAATGCCTTCTTCACTGGACTCACTTTCCAGAATCCTTGTTCATGTCAAACTGACTTTGGTTTAGTTATCTTTCTTTCTGGGGAACTAACAGCAGGACAAAAAATGCTTTCAGTTTTAATGGGGAGAGAATAACTACATGACCTGATGCTTAAAATGAAGTAAGTGGGCAAAGTGGTCATTAGCACACCAAGTTGCAATTCAAACATCTCTTGATTTGATTGAGGCTCAGGTACATGTACCAATCAAAATGCCTTGGTTAAACTACAGTGTATTGGCTCAGCAAGCTTTTCACAAGCTAAAATGCTTAAGAATAGCAATTCCTGCATGGAAACTTTTTGAAAAGATGCTTTCTTTCACACTCCTCCTACCCCACCACATCTTATTTTTATTTTGTCTGATTCCCTTGGAAACTCCAGATGCAAAACCCCAGATGCAGAATTACACCAACCCTACTGAAAACTACTAAGCTACTTGAACTCTTTCATTGTAAACTTGAAAATCTCAGAGGTCAGCTCAGCCTGAGCTCAGGAAAATTCTCCCATTGACATGGTGGGAACCATTGTTCAAAGGAAATATGAATAAAAAGACCTCAGAATAAATGCCTTCTCAAGGAGCCTAGGCAAAGCATTATCTCAGCGGAGAGTAAAGAAGGGTGCACAGCTCTAACGCACAGCAATTCTGATATCTACATGCTCCCATTTTAACACAATGATTGTGCCTGAAAACTTGGACTGATGGAACAGGGCAGGCAAGAAATAGAGGTACCAGGGAATAATGTAGGTAGTAAAAATAGGTTGTTTTCATGACAGAAATTTTTCAGGCAGCAGTGGCTTTTAACCAATGAATTGTTTAATCAGCTGAATTGAGTCAGAATTGCACTATTTCCGGGCTGATGAAATACTGAGGCTATTTAAATGGAAGAAATCCTTTATTTTTACTAAAAAACAATCTTCTATGCAAATGTCTAACTTAATTTATGAAAACAGGTTGCCTGAATTGCTCAGTTCACACTAAACATGACTGCAGGGGGGAATGGGGTTCTTCATGGATGACTCATATTTCCCAGGCTCAGACATCATCATTTTATCATAAAGAAATACCAGAATCTCACAAAGACACTGATTGTGCCATTTGAAATTAGTGATTGCTATACATATCTTGTTGTTCAAGTATCATGTATTATGATATTACAAAGTTGAATCCTGAGAAGTTGGGGCTCTGGACTGGTGGTTCCTATGTCTGGGAATGGGCTACATGGCCTTTTTTGGGGTGAACTTGTGCATCCTATTAGGAAAAGGTGTGAAGCTTGGGATTACTCCTTCAAGAGTGCCGAACCTTGGAGGTTGAAATGGCCAATAAACTACAGTAGGCCCTTGGTTTGGTTTGGTTATAGGATCTGATGTAGATATCAAAATATGTGGATGCTCATATCCCACTAAATACAATGGCATAATGAAATGGTGCCCCTTCTATAAAATGGCAAAATCAGTTTGCTTTTTTGAATATATATATATATATATATATATATTCAAACCATGGATGGTTGAATCCATTGATAAGGGATTCATGATACTGAGGGCAAATTGTATACATTCAGTAAATTGGTAGGAATGTCAAGCCCTCAACAGTTTGGGTCCTCTTGATGGGCAAGCTGATGGGCAATATATATTATACATACCTTCCTATATATATATCTGCAAGCCTGTATAATTACTGAGGTCTATAAGAGGCCTCTCGTATGTGTTCCATTGTTAAGAGCAGTACAACAGGTAGAGATGTAGGAGGGGGATTTATAATGTATCCATTTTACAACAGGGTTCAAATCTCCACTCAACCATGAAAACAAACTAGATGACCTTGGGCACGTCACACACTCTTAGCCTGAGAGGAAGGAAAAGGCAAACCCTCACCTCTGAACAAATCTTGCCAAAAAACCCACTATAGGATTGACTTATGCTCACCATAAGTTGGAAATTATTTCAAGACATATAACAACAAATTATAGACAAGCCTCCCCTTGGAAGTCGCAGAGAAGCCACTGTTAGAGTAATTTCAGTTTCAGGCTACTAATATCACTTGGATGTTCATCCAACTGTCTGAGGCTTAATAATAGGTTCATGTTGCTTGGATTACAGGTTCTGATTTGAATAGAATTGTCTTTTATTATTACAAATTATCTATATTTGTTTAGCTTTGCTTTGATAAAATGAGCCAAAAGATAAATCATATATAATGTGATGCTCCTGATTACATTTATATATCACCTTTATTCAAAGGAACTCAAGGAAGCATTCATGCCTGTTCTCCCCATTGTCACAACAACCATATAATGTACGTTAAGTTGTGATATATGACTGGTCATGCTCACCCAGTGAATTTCATGGATCTCCCCAATCCCATTCCAACACTCTGCTGTGCTTTCACCAGTTGCCAGGCGCACCTCCATACATTTCTCTCTTTATAAGTCAGTCAGAAATGATGTTTAGGATGTCAGGTTAATGGGGTTGCCATGGATTGACGTGAAAACATCTAACAACAACAACAACAACAACAACAACAACAGTGCCTCCAGTGCTCTCCTTTCAATAGCAGAAAAGTCAATTCTCCTCCCATTGGAACATTTTTTTTCACCTAGAAGGATTGGTGTCACTCAGGGGAAGTGTGTCTTGGGGCTGCAAAAATGGTTCCCTGATCACAAGCTACAGTACAAAAAAACCCACATGGAAATGGAATGGAATTAACTTAATTTTGAACATGTGTTGCAAGGACATGAAATGGATCAAGGCGTCTCCATACATTGCTAAATTGAATTGGTGCTGAAGTCTAACTGTGTAGTCCTCAAGAGCAATGAAACAAACACCACAAACTATCAAGTCAAGGATTGTGGTCCTAGGAAATGCATTCCTTCAAGGGTGAATGAAATGTGACTAATAGGCAACATTCTGCCCTCTCCCCTTCAAGACCATTTTCACCTCTAAATGCCTTAGGAAGCATGGGGGCATTTTTGCCATAGTTCTTTCTGCCTATGGGCCATTTTAGGCCCAAGAGAGGCCTTTTTCTAAAACAGCAAATGAAGAAGAAGTGTCATCCTTTTACCACATGCTGCCATAAAGCTAAAAAAATTTGACTGAGACCAGTAGTTTACACAAACCTTGAGAGCAGAATGTCAACAACAACAACAACAACAACAACAACGAATTACATGCAATTTGTTGCTTTTTCTGTAACAAATATTCTATACGGTTTCTTTACAATGTATTCCTTATGTGCATAAGAACAGGGTTTCAAGCATTGGTTTTTGGTTTTTTTGTTTGTTTTTGTTTTGAGTTGGTGGTGAACTGTGATGCCTACATAACCATGGAAAGTGCACTGTATAGTAGTTTTACCTTAGTCTCAAGCAGGGCACTGACAAGACTTAGCTTGCTTCCTTCGCTTGTTTCTGTTTTTTAGTTCCCTTGCATCTATCATATTGATATATTCCCTAGCTTGATCAGGGACCCAGGACAGGATTTGTTTCATTTCTTTCCATTGCATATTTTAATTTTGCATTGTATTTCCTGACATGATTAGGACTCCTGGTTTCCTAATCATAGCTTAGCTTAGTGTTAACTCTGCACCATTGCTGTTGGTAGGCTTGCTTCACTGGGGAATAAAACAAACAAACAAACATAATGATTTATAAATATTGTATTGTATCGTCCATTATAAGAAGCTTCCATGACAAGGCCTTGGCTGTTCCCACTATGAAATTTCAGGTGACCATGATCAGCAAGGAAGCAAAGCTTTATTTCCAGACATTTCAAGGGATGCATCTCAACGGTTTTTAAATAATGGCCAACAGATTTTCCTTATAATTCATTCTGGGCTGGACATTCTTACATTATATATTTATTGTTTTTAACTTTTGCATATTTTATCTGGAAGATGCCAAGAACTTGAAAAAAAAATCAGCATCCCCCCCCCAAAAAAAGGGGGGGGGAGGGGGTCATCTTTGTGTTTTTCCCTGTTCCTTGGTTTGGCTTTATTATCTTGTATCCTTACTCTTCATGCTGAGATCACCTTACAGTCATCATCATCTCTTCACCTTTTTTTACCAATATGAGGCCCAAGATGTCTTATTGGTTATTGTGCTCTGTGTAATATTGAAATATGAGTTATACCTCTTTGGATTAGACTCCCAAAGACCATCCCATAATTATCCTAGTGCCCACCCTTCTTTTTATTTGGTGGAAAACAGTTCTTTATTTCTTCTTTCCCTTGCTCTGACAATTTGCTACTCCAGAGTTGAAAAAGGATGTACTAAGCAATCACTCTTTCCTTCTGTACATATTTATGTTAAAACACACACACACACACACACACACACAAGCAAACCTGAGCAATTTCCCTTTTTCTAATTATTTCTTTGAATAATTGATGTGTTGCACACAATGCCATTTTGAAAGATTGTATTGGTTTGGTGTCTTTAGCATACATTCAATTATACATTTAGCATACATTCAATGATGGAGCAGGCCCAGTGACTGCTTTGAATCATTTTGAAGGTTGCATGTAAGTTTTCTCTTCCTGAGAGTCTTCTTCCTCTTTCCTAACTGGTAGATTTGAGGAGCAGCTAGCAAGAGGCATTGCTGGTTTCTCATGAACACTCTTTAGCATACCAAGAAATATAGGCCAGAGTCCTTTTGGACAGTTATAAATGAGTAACCTAGAGTGATTGGTTCATATTCATGATCCTTATGTAGCCCCCAATTTCAGGATACTTTGGGTCTGTACAGACCAGACTGAAAGGCCTGCCTATGGGCAGACTCAGGGCGCAGCATCCTGATGATGCTTTCCCTAACTCTGTCCCAGGGTGCCACAATGGCACACACTGCTCCAGACAGTGCGCACCAGTACGACGCACCTTTGGCGCTGTGTCCAAATGACACAGTGCCAAAGGGGCGCCATAGAGACATGTCACCGCAGCTATGACACACTTTGGAGGGTGAAAAAAGGAGCCACTTTTTGCGGCTCCTTTGTGTGCCCTCCAAAGACTGGGTTGAGGCTGCAGCATGAGGTTGCCAAGGCTCCGATCTGGCCAGGAAAGAGATGGCTGTAGACCACCCCTTTGGGGTGGTCTTTATAGCCCCATAGGGTCTATGAAAGTCCTCCAATCTCTTTTTACCCAGCAGCAGCCATTGCAATCAGTGCATTCCTCTTTTTTTTAGGGAAGCAGTTGGCTGATGATCCCATCTCTCCTTACACAAGCAATTTTTCATGAGAGGGTATTTTTTTTAAAAAAAAAATTATTTCACAATGCAGAAAAATATGACACAGAACACTACACACTATACACTCAAAACTACACACAAAAAGAAAATAATGAAATAAAATGCACATACCAAAAAGATCTATCAATAAAACTAATGTTTTAAAAATATATCCATATTTTGTTGTCTCTCACACACATTTTCTAATTAATTACAACGACTTGACTTCTTAGCCCTTGGAATCAGTATTTTATTAATGATTCAAAATCTCAAGCTTCTTAATGAATCTTGTCTTTTACTACCTTCTATTTAGTTAGTGCTAAACTAAAAATAAAAATTTCACCACTTTTTTGTTCAGTCTTTGTATTACAGAAGTCAACCAAACTTTATTAATTTTGGGCCATTTCATGCATGTCTCTTAAAATGCTTTAATTCAAAAAAGCATTCATTCAAAATATGCAACTGCTATCTTTCCTCATTTGTTTTCCCATAATGGGAACACATCTTTCTATTCTTTTGGACACTGATTAATTACTTTATCATGAATCAAATTCACCAATATGTCCATCTCTGCCATATCATGTAATATTAATAATCAATCATCCTCTGTTGGAATTGACATATTTTTCTATTTTGGTGCATAAATGAGCTAGGTTGCCACTGTCACATATTAAAGAATTTTTCAATATTTTGTTTCCAATTGTTTTTTCTAGCACATTTAACAGATATAATTCAGGCACCAACATATACTCAGTGTTAAGTGTGTTAGTTATTAGTATGTGTATTGTCTACACTGATGAAAAAAAAATACTCACCTCATAATTGTTGTGAGCAGGATACACAATGTTCCTGATGATTTGTTTGGCATGTGGTTCTCTTTGATGCCCATGGACTTTAATTCATTTTTTAAAATGGCCTTTTACTCTACACTTTCTTGGAAAATCCAGATAATTTTTGTGCAGCTGGCCATTTGAGATGTCATTGCTGTGGATCTGGGGAGAGGAGTTTTTGGTGGGCAGAATAGGTTGAGAGGTGGTGACTTGAGTCATCTGAACACAACCTGATCACCAACTATACAAGCCATCCTATGGGAATGAGATACATGGGACAAGAAAGGTGATTGGCTCCTTACACTTAAAGCAGAAATATATATATTTACATGCAGGATGGAAAGAAAGGAAAAGCAATATGGTCTCTGCTGTGTGGCCAAAAATAATTCAATGGATTGACAAAGTGGCCTGCTCCCTTGCAATGCAGTAAGCTTGCAAGGGGGAAATGTGTGGGTTGTTATGTCAATCTCACCTTGGTGCACATTAACAGGGTTACTGTGGACCAAGACAATGTGATGCAAAGTAGATTTTTTCATCAGTGTTGTCAATCTCTATGTGTGTATGAAAGATAACTGTTAAAAGGCTGGATTATTAATTGTGTAAGTGTAGCAAATGCTCCAGGTCTCTCATTGTCTAGGGTACACATTCTTGCTGCCCACACACGAACAGACACACTGTGAGGCTGTCAAGACAGAAATGCTTCTGGGAAAAGGGGAGCTATAGATATTTCTCTCCTTATCTCTCCCCAAGAGTCAGTAGCTTATCCTAACCCTATATCTGATCTGAAGAGTGAGGAAAGAGGTGGGTGATGCAATGGGGTCAGGACTGAGACTTCAGATTTGGCCAGAGCAACTGGGAGGGCTGTAGAGGGGAGCCTTCCCTTTGAGGGGGGAGGGAATAAATTTGTACACAAAGAAGTCCCTTCCTTTGAAATTACCTCAAAACCCAGTCCCTTGTATTAATACTTCTTAATAAAAGGAAATGGGACTTATGGAGTCATCAAAATGAATGTCACTAATCACTTCCCTTCCTCTGTTATGAGATTTTCCTGTTTTACACTTTTCAGGTAGGAATGATTTGCAGGATAAAGCCGAACGGTTGCCAACTTCCTTCCTAGATCCACCTCCAAATTAATAATGGACCCATTTTCCAATAACCTGCCTTCAGTTCATGCTTTGCCAGCACATGTAAATCAGCCCCTCTCCCTCCTAGTTAATAAGGCTGAGATGGTCAATTCTGACTGGATATAAAAAGAAAAGCATGTAATTTGGCCAAAAGCAAACAAACATGCCTCGGTGACATTTATATTGTAGTAAAAATTGATTCAGAAAACTGCCAGACTTTAGGAGTGGAAATAAATTACAATCAATTAAAAGGTTTGTTGTTTGCATTAACAAACAAACAAGCAAAAGGATAGGAAGAGAAATAACATTAATCAGAATTTCCTTAAAGGCCCAGAAAAGAGCACATGGGGAACTTTAAGAAAACAATTTACTGAAGAATCATTAGTTTAAAGCAGTTCCAGGAATTCTGCTTTTGGCTCTCTAATGATCCATGAAACTTGAATTCAATCAAAAATGATTTAACAGCAGAACAGTTGAACTCTGTCGACTTGTGCTTGCTTGCTTATTTCTTATTCTCTCTCTTTAAAGAAAAAGAGCCCCCTTTGTGGGTAAATAATGTAGGTTTCTTTGAAATTTAAAGAGCCTCCTATATAAAAATGTTATTTCATTCCTTGGAGGTAGTTTGCAGCCTCATTGACCTTTGTTCTCAGTTCCCTTGATGGTATCACATACACCCCAAATCTGATAGTGGCAACTTACTGGATATGCACAATCAGTTTGCTAGTCTGGGGAGACTTTTGAGAGCTCATACGTTAGACTCTGACTTTCCAATCCATTAATTCTGCTGTTCTTTGCCTGTTGGGAGCTGTATTGTCTCTTGTAAGAATAACAGATCACTTTTGAAGCTTTTAAGCTCTATTACTGAGGAGAGCTGGCTAGGCAGTCAGACTGTCTCTGCTTAAATATATGCAGTGTGTTGCCAAACTTCAAAGATCAAGTTAATCAGAGTGGATTGTTTTTCAGGAACGATTGGACAGGAGTGTTATGTGGGGCCATTCCACATCCACAGAACAGCTGGTGGATTTTGTACTGTACTAGACAGTCTAGTGATGGCCTTTAAAAAGGTCATGCTATCAGAAAAACTGGAGCTTTGTAAAGCCAACTATATGTTTCATTACAGCTATTTTCATTTTTGTTGGATCCTCAGGCATCAAATGGAATGCTATATACTCCTTTTGATGTGTTGCTCCTTGTTAAGCAGTACTGTAATGTCTGTAGCAGATTAATTCCTTGATTCAGGCTGGATTTATTAGAACTAAGTGTAGACAGTCCACCCCAGGATTCCTATTGTGTGTCTGGCCTGTTGCCTTGGACAGGGAAGGAACTCCAGAACAAGTGCCTGAAAAGTCTAGTCTTGTTTTTGAGAACTCAAGTCTCAGAACATAACAAACATGATAGGTTTAGGTAACAATTTTTGTTTCCCCAAAGCTCTTCATCCCAACCCAACTGGTTTTACAACTTCCAGAATCCTGAACCAGATAGTTTAAAAACAGCAAGAGGAATTGTTAAAAAAGATTTCTTCAAGAATAGCCTTGTGGACTCCCATTCATGGTGGGCTAAGAAAACTGAGATCCAGATCTTCTCAATCTCTTACCCATGTTGCTGCCTCTCAAGTAACAGTGGGGTGTAATTTCTGTATGTTGACCACTACATTTCTAGTGGATAAAACTTTGTTTTCTGCATTAAGGGTTGCTGGAAATTGGTCAAGAAAATCCATTAGCTACTTCTGAACACTGGGGACAATGATCTCTTTGGTTGCCCATCTTCTTTCAGCTGAATTCACTTCCAGAATCCCCCCCCCCCAGTTATACAGAATGTGCTGAACATTTCAGCAGCAGCTTGGCTTTCACCAATGTGGCTAGTCCATTTCCTGCTGATTGTTTGTATGCTTTATGTATTTATTTAGTTCTAAATGGTTTTTCTGTTGCTCTTGTCTTGTTGATTAACAGGATGGATAAAATAGATGAAGTGGGAGTGTTACAGATCCAAACACAGATGGGAAGTAATATAACAATCTGTTAATTTCATCTATAAACTACAGTTCCTCAGCAATGGGTTTAACAGTGACAATGGCTTCCTGGCTCACTACACACATTTCAACACTATCTGACCCCATCCTCAGGGGGTGTACTATGTTAATTGATTCTCCCCACCTATAGGCTAGTTACCAGAGTCATACTGGACTTGCTACTTCATTTCCATATACAAAGGATTTTGAATTTGAAATCACATTCGCACGTACCAATGGCATATATACGTCTGTTCCTGGTTTCCACTCCATTAAATGCATCTAAGAAGGCAGACTGCAGTGTACAAAAACTCATGCTGACAACTTCTTTCTTTCAGTTAGGGGTGAAACAGACTGCCACATGGATTGGGGCCACAGCCACTCCACCTTTTTGCCAGCCAAAAAAAAGGGTGGGAAACAGCTGCTTCTTTTTGTGCCAGGAAAAGGACAGCTTTTCCATACCACCGTGGTGAAAAGTGGCCTTTAAGAATAGTGCTCGGAGGCCGGTCCCCATGTAAATGGCTGGCTGGCTTGAAGCCAGCTTACATGCATCATTGAGATGTGCATCATTTGCCTGTCAGTTCTGGCCCTTAGTCTCAAAGGTGCTACAAGATCTTTCTACATACTGATCCTACAGACTAAGACAGCTATATCTTTGAATCTGTTAATTTAATAGTCACACTGTGTGTGTATATATATGTGTGTGTGTGTGTCTGAAAACTACATCTTTTTCTTGATGGAAAATCCAACTGTCTCTCATGTATATCTAGAAAAGGCAACACGGGCAAGAAAAATCTAAACCCAGGTCATTTACCTTTGAAATACACGTACATTATATGCTAATTAAGAACAGAATTCTTACTTCACTATATCTTGTAGCATTGTTGAGACTAACTGAAAGAAAGAAGTTGGCAGCATGAGCTTTCAAAGACTTCAGTCTACATACTGACTTTAATAATAATAATAAATAATAATAATTTTTATTTATAGCCCGCCCCTCTGATCAAGCAATCCGGGTGGGTTACATCAAGATTAAAATAACAGTAGTTAAAACAGATCAAACCCATCCCCACCTCCCACACCTTAAAATAAAATTAAATCAGCAATAAATTAAAACCCAGGACAAAAACAAACAATCAATGGGGTTTTCTAGATTGGCAGGAAAGTGTGACATGAAGTTGCCTTTTCCTTAATGCTTAGCAGCTGCACCACAGCCTTTAGATGGAGCTGCGTTGTTCCACATTTTAAAAAAAAGAGGCTGGGAAAACCAGCACCTTTTTAAAGGCACTTCTTCTCCCCTAAATTGCAAAAAAAGCGTTCTCATGGCACACTTTCCCTTTTTCTCATCTAAAGGCTAGAGTTTCATGCAGCCATGAACACACTTCTTTTTGCCAATCTAGAAAGCCCCTAAGACAATATCAATGTTCGGCCTAAGACTCCTTGAGCTATTTGGGTGGGGCCAGAGTCATAGAGGAGGCTGGAAGAGCTCAAGTCTAGGGTTTGGAGACGGGCAATGTTAGGTGCTGTCTGGGAAGGCCTGCCAGAAGAGATGTGTCTTTAAGGCTTTTTTGAAGCCATCAATGGATGGAATGAGATGCATTTCATCCGGCAGGTAATTCCACAGCTTGGGGGCGATAGCTGAAAAGGCCCTCTGGGAGGTCTGCATCAGTTTGGTCTCCATAGGTTGTAGCAGGTTCCTCCCAGAGGACCGGAGTGTATATGGGGATTCATACGGCAAGAGGTGGTCTCTGAGATAGGATGGACCCAAGCCATGTAGGGCTTTAAAGGTTAAAACCAACATCTTGTACTGCGCCCGAAAACTAATTGGCAGCCAGTGGAGAGACTTAAGCACAGGTGTTATGTGCTCTCTCCTAGATGTTCCTGTAACAAGTCTGGCTGCCATGTTCTGAACCAGTTGTAGTTTGGGTTAAGCACAAGGGTAGCCCCATGTAGAGCGCATTGCAGTAGTCCAAATGTGAGGTTACCAATGCATGTACCACAGTTTACAGATCCCTCATATCCAGCAAAGGGCGTAGCTAGCGTATCAGCCAAAGTTGATAACAGGCACTCCTGACCGTTACATTCACCTGACTGGTCATGTGAAGCGATGAGTCAAGAAGTACCCCCAGATTGTGAACAGAGTCCTTCGAGGAGAGTGTGACTCCATTGGAACTAGGGATTGTATTCCCAAACCGGGTTTCGGACCTGTAACTGTGAGTAGCTCCGTTTTGTCTGGATTAAGTTTCAATTTGTTTTCCCTTATCCAATCCATTACTGCCACAAGACAGCTATTAAGAGGAGAGATGCCATCTGAGGTCTGAGCAGATGATCTGGTCATGGAGAAGTATATCTGAGTTTCATCAGCGTACTGATGGCATTGAGCTCCATGCCTCCGAATGATCTTGCCCAGCGGCTTCATATAGATATTGAATAGCATTGGGGACAGGATGGCGCCCTGAGGGACACCACAATTAAGCTTGATTTTGGAAGAGCAACTGTCCCCGAGCCTCACCCTTTGGGATCTGCCAGAGAGAAAGGACCTGAACCACCAAAGCGTGGTGCCACCAATCCCTAACTCTCTCAGTGAATCCGAGAGGATGGAATGATCTATGGTGTCAAAGGCTGCTGATAGATCCAAGAGCACCAGCAGGGTCACACTACCCCTGTCAATGCTCAGGCGGAGATCGTCTGTCAGAGCAACCATGGAGGTCTCAACTCCATATCCTATCCTGAAGCCGGTTTGAAATGGACCGAGATAATCGGTTTCATCCAAGACAGCTTAGAGTTGGGAGGCGACTGCTCTCTCAATCACCTTGCTGAGAAAAGGCAGCAAGGACACTGGTCTATAGTTGTTCCTGTGCAGGGGGTCGAAGGACGGTTTCTTCAGGAGAGGCTTCACAGCCACCTCCTTCAGACAAGATGGGATAATGCCTTCCCTAAAGGAAGCATTGATCACATCCCGAAGGAATGTTCTCAGTGCGTCTCCTCCCTGGATGACCAGCCAAGATGGACATGGATCGAGGGAGCAAGTTGTCCTCCTAGTACTACCAAGGAGCTTGTCCACATCATCAGTACTCACCAATTGAAACTCATCCAGTAAATTGGCAGCAACTGAGTTGTTGGACACCTCATTTACAGACACTGGTCGAATATTGGCATCCAAGTCAGCTCTTATCCAAGAGATTTTATCTGCAAAGTGGGTGTTAAACGCCTCACAGCAGGCTGCTGTCGGATCCAGTAGGGGGTTTGCCACAGGAGGAACCTGCATCAGCTCCCCTACCACCTTGAACAGCTCTGCTGGGCGGGACTCTGCAGACGCAATGCGTGCAGAGCAGAAGGATCTCGCTGCACACAAAGCCTCCCGATAGGTGTGAAGATGCTGCCTATGGCGAGTCCTGTTGGACAAGAGTCGAGTCTTCCGCCATTTGCGCGCTAGCCGTTGTCTGACCAGCTTCATCTCCCTGAGCTTTTCTGTAAACCAGGGTTTCCAGTTGGAAGCGGGTTGGAAAGGATGCTCAGGAGCAATTGTGTTAATAGCCTGGGTGATGTCGGTGTTCCAAGTGCCAACCAAGGCATCAACATAGTTGCCGGCATTCCCAACCAACAAACCTTCTAAGGCTTTCTGGAAACCAATTGGTTCCATGAGCCTTCGAGGGCAGAAAGTGGCCTTTAGTTCCAACTTGATCAGGAAATGATCCATCCATGATAGTGTGGAGGTCTTGGTTACCTCCGCCCACAGATGCTCCTGTTCTGTACCAAAAACCCCATCGAGTGTATGACATGCACAATGAGTGGGCCCATTGACCAATTGGGAAAGGTTCATGCCTGTCATGGAATCCATGAACTCCTGAGTTGCTCCAGGTACTTCAAACAAGCTGGCTTTGAGAGGAATGTTGAAGTCACCAAAAACCAAAAGTCTGGGGGACTCCAACAACAACTCAGAAACTAGCTGAGTCAACTTGGTCAGGGAGTCTGCAAGGGAATGGGGTGGCCGGTATACAAGCAGAATCCCCAAGCTTTCCCTGGTCTTCAGGCTTAGGTACAAGCACTCGACATGGGTTGTTTTCCAGAGAGGTTTCCTGATCAAAGTAAGATTGTTCTTGTGGACTATGGCCACACCACCCCTCGCCCACTTTCCCTTATCTGCTCACTGATTGTGTAACTGGCTGGGAGAGCCTGCGCCCATGTAGCAGCACTGGCATCTCCCAGCCAGGTCTCAGTGAAGCATGCCAGATCGGCCTGTTCATCCACGAGAAGGTCGTGGATGATGTGGGTCTTACCTTTAGCTGACCTGACATTAAAGAGGAGCAGATTAAGGGATTGTGGATTGGTTGGTACACTCTCCACCTTATCCTGAGAAACAGAGTGGACTGAAGAAGGGATAGATACTAGACATCGATCCCTACTTCTTTTGTAACAGACTAACATGACTATATCTTTGAATTAATTCACTATATTGTGCTGGAAAAATCATATTAAGGAAAAAAAAGATCTAAACAGCTAAAACCAAATTCATTAAAAAGAATGCTAGTAGGTAATATACTGAAATTGCATCAATAGACATCATGTATGGTTAAATATCTAGAAAAGACAACTACCTATTCAGATTTGTTTTTATTCAAAGCTGAGACTTCTAAATTGTATGTTGAAAAAGTTGAAAAAGTTGGAAAACCCTTTGTCCATTGAAAATAATAGTGATACTTGTCATTCCAATGCTGCAATATAACCTACTGAAAAAACATTGGTGGTATAGAATCATAGAATCATAGAGTTGGAAGAGACCACAAGGACCATCTAGTCCAACCCCCTGCCATGCAGGAACTCACAATCAAAACATCCCAGACAGATGGCCATCCAGCCTCTGCTTAAAGACCTCTAAGGAAGGAAACTCCACCACACTCCGAGGGAGTGTGTTCCACTGACGAACTGACGTAAAATGACTATCTTGTCAAAGTTTTGTTTTTCTACACATTCTTCAGATGCTTCTTCTAATGAAGAAACACACATTCACTTCAATTTACATGAAATTTCAGATACTGCTGCCATTCTCACATTAACATGTGCATATAAAATAGGACTTTAAATGAAACGGGAGTGGGAATCCCACCATCTTGGTCAACAGGGTCATGCAAAATATTCCACAAGGACATGCACATGGATATACCTTTTTATTCATTGTGTCTAGCAAAGAACAGTTTCATACATACATCACTAAAAATAATAGGTAGGCCTTCAAGGGTGAGAGAAAAATGATCAGAGTCAAAATTTCCTTCCTTCCTTCCTTCCTTCCTTCCTTCCTTCCTTCTCGAATTCAAATTCTAGTCTAATATCACCGAGAGTTACACAGGTAACACAGGTAGGCATAACGAAGTCTTAGGCATAACTAAGTCTGAATCCAACTCTGTATTTTTTTTAAAAAGTATTTTGTTGTTTGTTCAGAAATGAATTTGATGTGAAAGAAGCATTTCTCATCCTGGGCATTTGAATTATTAAAATGTGCTACCTGAGAAGTGCTAAGTCTTCCCATTTGAAGTTTTGAAACTTTGTATTCCATTCAATCATTCCTCTCCCTTTTCTTTCTGAAAGAAAATGCATTTTGAAAACACATGTTCCCTGTGCGTTGAAAAAAATCCATTTGGAAAACAGTAATAAAATATAGTCTGCAGGTCCAATAACCATTTCCAGGGGAGTAAGCACCATTAAATTAACTGGGACATATGTCCTGAGTAGACATGTAAGATGTGATGTTCTGCTAAGGTGTCCTGCCATTCAGTTTCATACCACGATTCTTGTTGTGAATGTATCTGCATAATGAATCACTGATAAGAAGAACTGAAACACAATTTTGGAACGTAAACACAGTGTGTTATATTAGTTTTTACCTTTAATTTTTTTCTTGTTTCTATGTCTGTTGTACTTTTTTCTGTTAATACAGCACCTGATATACAAGATTGGAGAATATTAATGGCAACATTCCTATTATACCAAAAGTAATGAGAAAACAAATATTACACATGGCAATAATTGGGAAATAATTGAATAAGCTTATGTAAAGCTTCCTCTCAGCTTGGAAAAATTACCTTTTGGACTATAGATCTCAATCTCTCAATCAATATGATCAGTTGACATGCTGTTAGGGGATAATGAGAGCTGTATTCCAAAAAAGTAACTTTCCCAAGCACTGCATATGCACATTTGCTCTAATTTAGCAATGCTTTGCACATGTAGAAGGAAAAATTGGCATGGCACCTATGCATAGGAAAGATTTTCACTGGAAAAAAATCCTTAGTGAAAGCATCAGTTGTGCGTCCTCCAACGCTTGCAAAACAAAGCACATCTTGACTTCGAGATCTGCACTTTTGTGGCTCATTTTGGAATGTGTACACTTTAAAAATGTGAGTAGGCAAAAATTCAGCAGTTACCAGAAGGAAGTAAACACAGGCCACATACACACTACCTTATAAACCGGTTTTCAAATCAGTGTAAAACGGTTTAAAGAGCCCTTGTTTGCACTTGTACTGTATTGTTTGCATGGTTTTCTCGGGGGGCACAGCACTAAACCCAGTTAAACCAGTTCTTCTAAATCTGCAGCAATCCCCACATCTTTTGAAATAAATACAGTCAGCACAAGTGTGAATACGCCATCAATTGGATTCGGTTCCCTATGGCATGGTCACCCCTGTGGTGCACCTTCATTTTGATTCGATCCTATTTTGAATGTGAACACAAAGTGGAGTAAATTGAAATGGACAGATTTGATTGTTGTTTGAATAGTGTGGAATCTATTCAGCACTAAATCGCTTAATCGATTCGACTCAAAAAACTTTATTATGTAGTGTGAATGAGGTCACAATTTAGTGAGTAAGGGCTAGTACAGACCATCTCTTTCATGGCATTCCATAGGTGCCCATATTTGGTCTGCAGCATTGCCGCAGCAACCAAGCTGCACAGCAACACTGTGGACCAAAAAAGGAGCTGCCTAGAGCATTGCAGCCCTTAAACTGTCTCTTCTAGTGAATGACGTATGGGCGCTGCGACACCCACTCATCATGCACAAGCCCCATGTGTGGGTGGTGCGGTGCTGTAATGGCACCACCCATAAGTAGTAGGGGTGGGGAGCATCTATTTGGTGCAGACTCCCCCGCTCTACTTTCACCACCACTACACTTCTTTTTGCCCATCTGTATCGGGCCTAAGATAATGCTAACAAAAATCTATCCATTAAAACAACTGTACAAAAATACACTTTTAACAAAACTGCAAACTAAAATACAAAACAAAATTTGAATTCCTTTCTAAGAAGAGAAAACCAAAGTATCACAGTCTGATATGAATAAAATATGGGATGAAAATGCAGGCAGGACTTGGAGAAATCATACAAATTTGAATCAGAGAAAATTTCATGTTCTTGAGCTCATATTCTATCCAGATTTTTGAGAAGTAATTTTTGGAGACTATAATTCCCACAATATCCATTCACATTAGCCAGTGACCATGCTGGCTGACAGATTCTGGGCGCTGTACTCTATATAATCAGAAAAAAACAAACAACAACTATACTATTGTGATTTCAGTGACTATTGCTACTTTTCCAAGGTCAAATTAATTCCTGAATTGACAATCACACTAACCAAAGAGAACTGTATGATCACTTGGGTTTTCCTTCCTACAAAATGAAGATAGGAGGCTAAAAGCTGACTGATGGCAAATTTGGCCACTCACTGCAGCATTCTGAAAAGGCCTCTCCAGAGGCAAAACTAAGAATAAACTGGGAACAATAAATTTATTAGAGGCAGATTTCAGAAAAGAAGGGGAGAGCCAGAGACCAGGTAATTATTTAATGTTTTCAAAAAGCATGGTCAATGTTGAATGATAAATGTTGTCCATTTGTTTTTATAGCATTCACCAGAGCACGCTGTGCCTACACAGGGCAGGAGTATTCCATATAATGGCTCCATATATGGCATTTTTCATTACCATTAATTATATTACCCACCACCAAGCTGTTTAGGTCCCCATTCTGATGTATAAATCTCTCCAGCATTTTATATATTGTGGACCTGATTTATACCATGCAGCGGTCTTTCTGTTGGTACTCACTCTATTATTTGGCCTCAAAGTTAACAGCAAATGTTTGGTTTCTTTATGAGAGACCATATAAATGCTGATAGAAAGGCTGACAGAGTATGAGTGTTGACATTCCCTACATCTATATATAGCTATTGTTAAAATTAACAACCTTTTTATTTATAATACCAATCCAAGACAGATATGTTTATTATCCACATTATCTGGGGTAATCTTTCTGTCCTTATTTCAACCTTGGCTGGCAATGTTTATATTAAGTTTATATTAAGTTTTTTATATCAAGATAGCACTCCTGCCTCTGTTCATCTGTAATAGCATTAGCATTACAAAGGGAAAAATACATATTAATAGTGCACCATAACTATAGCTATTTTGTGCTGCACAACAGAAGGAAGTAAATCTGTACTGGAAATAAAATGTGAAAGTCAAAGGAATATTGGCTGTATAATTTAGAGCCCTAGTCCCGTTCTAGTCACGGACTATAAAGTTGTGCATAACAACTGGATAGGCATGTGTGTATCTATCCCCATCAAATGATACATGGAATCGGCCATGATATGGATATATGTCAAGATATACATTGTCTGCAGTTGTGTCCATGGAAAGCTGCTTACTTGTATGGATGTCCCTTACTGAATAGGAGCATATTGCATGTATCATTTCTGAAGTTTATGCAAATATGATTATGGCTTGCATCTTCCAGAGGAAGTGAACCTCTGGATACAATCCATTAATTTTATAGCATGTGGCAGTATAACTGATCTTAATTTATAATTTATGGTAGATTACTGCATGTAATAATTTAAAATATGTTATGGAAAGAATTGAGTTTTCCTTTTTTGATGATGATGATGATGATGATGATGTGATCTAGGGTAAGAAATGACAGAAAGACGTATTTCTTCTAGCCTGAAAACCCCACAAAAGACTATGGATGCTGACCTTGAAAGCCTTCAACTTCACAAATTCCTTTCATTCTTTTCCTGCTACCAAAAACAAAAACAAACAAACAAACAAAAAGAAAAAACATCTGGACATGAGATCCTCTTGTTAAAGAACTCTGGCTGTTGTGTTGATGTACAGTTGATTCAAGGCCCTTAAATCTCAGGCTTAAAATGATTTTATAGGGCTAAACAGGCAAAAAAAGGTGCTTTCAGGTTGGCTTGAATGTGTGGCATTTAGATGACACATGCCTTGAAGCCAGCAGGAAAGTATCCTCTAGGTGCCTTATGCAGAGAAAAGCCATTTCAAATAGAAGCAGCTTATTTCCTCTTCTTCCTGGCTTGTAGTCATATCATGTGGTCATGACATGATCACTCCAGCTGCCTTGGGAGCCAGTGGTGCTGTTCATGGGGTTTCAATGTGGATTTAGAAAAGGCAGCTTCAAGCCACTTTTTCCTGCCTATCTGTTTCACCCCTAGAGACCAAAATATGACAGCCGCATGTATAGCTCCATGAACAAAGACTGTGGCTTGACAGAGTAGGGGAAGGCTACCCCAAGCATCCCAAATGACTGGATTTTGTGACTTCCTCTACACTCACAGCTGGCTGAAGCACCCGTGATGCATGTATAGACCATGCAGGTCTGAAAGCTAATGTGGGGGCTTTCTAGATTGGCAGGAAAGTGTGACATGAAGTTGCCTTTTCCTTAATGCTTAGCAGCTACACCTTTAGATGCAGCTGCGCTGTTTCGCCATTTTTAAAAAAGAAGCTGGGAAAAGCAGCACCTTTTTAAAGGCGCTTCTTCTCCCCTAAAACGCAAAAGAAGCGTTTTCATGGCACACTTTCCCTTTTTCTCATCTAAAGGCTACACTTTCATGCAGCCATGAACACACCTCTTTTTGCCAATCTAGGGGCGCAGTTCCACTTGCGTTTACTCCGCGTTAACGATTTTTTTTCTGCGAAGTATATGTTGTAGGTTCCATTTGGATCCGCATTCGCCACTAATGCGGTGTGCCCTGTTTCCATTCAATTTCGCAGTCGATGTGCATCAATGCGCAGTATCGCATCTTGATCCGAATTTAAGTGACTTGAATTCGGATTTATTTGCCACCACATTTTTTGCACACTTTTCCAAGAAATCCGAATTCTAACACTGGAAAAATCTATGGAAACAAAAAGTTGCTACATGCGCATCAGTTTCAGTGGGAGGGATGAAAGGAAGGGGTTGGCAAAGGGGTGTATCCTTCTGTTCCTGTGCCTTGCTCTCCTCACAGTCTCCTGTCGCCATTGCTCTTTTGTGGAGATGCCATCTATCTATCTATCTGCTGCCGGTAAGAGTTCATACCTATTGAAATCCAGCTTTTCTTTGATGCATGATTTTATTTTTTGCATACAAAAAGTTCAAAAAGGAGCTGGAGTCTGTTGTGGGGCTCAGAGAGGTCAATGCTTCACTCCTTTTTCTGGCTCAAGGCTGTGGAATTCTGGGAGCTGGAGTCTGTTGGGGGGCCTAGAGCTCAAGGCTTCACTCCTTTTTCTGGCTCAAGGCTGTGGAATTCTGGGAGCTGGAGTCTGTTGTGGGGCCTAGAGCTCAAGGCTTCACTCCTTTTTCTGGCTCAAGGCTGTGGAATTCTGGGAGCTGGAGTCTGTTGTGGGGCCAAAAGACCTCAGGGCTTCACTCCTTTTTCTGCCTCAAGGCTGTGGAATTCTGGGAGCTGGAGTCTGTTGGGGGGCCTAGAGCTCAAGGCTTCACTGTTTTTCTGGCTCAAGGCTGTGGAATTCTGGGAGCTGGAGTCTGTTGTGGGGCCTAGAGCTCAAGGCTTCACTGTTTTTCTGGCTCAAGGATATGGAATTCTGGGAGCTGGAGTCTGTTGTGGGGCCCAAAGAGCTCAGGGCTTCACTCCTTTTTCTGCCTCAAGGATATGGAATTCTGGGAGTTGGAGTCTGTTGTGGGGCCTAGAGCTCAAGGCTTCACTCCTTTTTCTGGCTCAAGGATATGGAATTCTGGGAGCTGGAGTTTGTTATGTGTTTTAATATGCATATGCACATGAGTATATAGATACTTTAGTTAATGTAAGTAGACATCCATTCATATATATGAGTACATGTTTACATTTACATATGTATATGTAACTACATCATAAATATATATATATATTGTGAACATTTCTTTTTATGTATAAACATTTATTTATGAGCCAAAATAATGCCAGTAGGTGAACCAAGTTTCTTCACTAAATCGACACAGCTATGTGTATGTATATGTGTACGTACACATATGTTTCCATCAATACTAACACATATGTATAAATATACATATAAATACACCCACGAAAGTATCTCACTGTTATGGCCAACTTATACAACAAATGCATTTATGCTCCTCTGCATATTTTACGGGCAGGTACACAGGATCAGCGGGGATTCACCTACGTGCATAACCAAACAGAAATATAGCAAGATGATGAGGACATGACACAGCTTGATGTTCCAGATGAAAATCCGTGTGAAATGGAAGATCGTGAAGAAGGTCCAAAGTTCCACCACGCCTTTGAAGGACCCACCAGCTAGAGGCCACATTTTAACACAAGTTAGACCATGTGGTTAGTATTCGAGGATTAGGGTATTAATTTTTGTTATAATCAAGACTTGATAAGATGGAGCATTCAATGACTACTTGTCACACATTCTTTTGTATTCAACAGAGACAGATACAGCGAGGCAACTGAACAGAGAGAATGGCCCTGATCACAGAGAAAGCAGGAATGTACTTCAGTGGAAAAAATGGCTGATAAGATGTTCATTAATTCATCCACCCAACTGGACTGCTTGCTCAACTATCTTTGTAGTAGGGCAGATAAGCACATTCAGTTCAAGGAGAGGTATCTGGAGAATGCCAGGACAGAATTTGGGGGGGCTGATGCTCTGTTTAGGGAGCACAACCTTATTACTGTTGTTATATAACCCTACTATCAGTAACATGTTAGAAATTATGGTTTTATTTGGATACTAGACCCTTTATAGAAAAGTAATTATGAAATATCCATACAGAAAGTCGTAGGTTCTATCCAAAACACCTGGTGTAAATCAACCAAGAAATAAAGAATAGTAGACAGAGGTTTGGAAAAAAAGGAGTATCTTAATGACCTCTCTTTACATTAATAAAGAAAATTATACTGAATAAAAATATTTTCTGTTGTTTTCACAGTTTCTGAACAGATCAATATGAACAATTATTGTTCACAAAAGCTATTTACACATCATAAGACTAAATAAAGTAGAAATAAAAAAATGGGGAAATGCAGGGTCAGAAGACACCTTTTGGACATCTTGGTGCCACTATTGACCCCTTATTTAGGGTTAGCTATGAAATTGTCTACAAGATAGAGTGTCCACTGTTGTTAAATCGCTATTCCTGGAGACTGTAGGCGGTGTACATCCCTTTGCAACCCCCCCTTGCCCACGAGTGATTTCACCATTACGTTTGCCAGCAGAACCACAGAGCATCCCCCCCCCCCCACAAACTGCAGTCATGGAAAAGAAATATTTGTGTCTAGAAGAAGGCATATCTAATACCAAATGTCAAAATGTCCCTGGGGTGTGGGCGCGCCTATCATCCTACTCTTTAAATGTGCTTTTCATTGGAATGGTTTCCTGGAGAAAACATTTATGCAAACGCTGGATGGCCGTCTTTCAGGTATGCTTTAATTGGGAGTTCCTGCATGGCAGGGGGGTGGGATTGATTGGCCCTTGTGGTCTCTTCCAACTCCATGATTCCATGATTCTATAATTCCATGAGATAATATCACTATCTGATCAGTCACTTGAAGGTGTGTGTGTTCCAATGCTAAAGTACCAGGAAGGGTACACCTGTAATTTCTATTTGTGGATGCCAAAAGACTACCATAAGACACATTTCAATATTGTCATTTTATTATTGTAAAGAATAAAAATATTTAATTGACAGAGTCCCCATGGGATAAATTTTTGATAGAAGCTCATATATGATGTTCCCAAAGCCAGCAGCGTCTCTATCTACATCCATTCCAGCTGTAAGGTTCCATAAATGGAGGCAAATTAGATTTAACCTGCAGCCAAGTAGTCCCTTGGGTACATCACACTCTCTCAGCCTCAGGGGAAGGCAGTGGCAAACCTCTCTCTGAAGAAATCTTGCCAAAAAAAACCCCAGATAGGGTCACCATATAATTCAAAAATGACTTGAAGGCACAGAACACATAAACAGCAGCAGCAGCAATAAGAATAATAATAAACACAAAGTTATTTCTCTTTTTATTGAAAGTAATGTGTGCTGGAAGAGAAGTGTTCTGATGGTGTTGTTTAATTCTTGTTGCCCCTTGCCTTGAGCCATGGAGAGAGGTGGCTAAGAAATTATTATTATTATTATTATTATTATTATTATTACATAACCCAAAGCTGTTTTGGGTCCCAATCTGAAGAGAAAAGTGGAGTGCAAAAATCACCACCACCACCACCACCAGATCATCATCATCTTTTTTGGTCCCAATCTGAGAAGTGGGGTAGGTACAAAAATCACCACCACCACCACCAAATAATAATAATAATAATAATAATAATAAACCCAAAGCTTTTTTGGGGTCCCAATCTGAGGAGAAAAGTGGGGTAGGTACAAAAATCACCACCACCACCACCACTTATTATTATTATTATTATTATTATTATTATTATTATTACATAACCCAAAGCTGTTTTGGGTCCCAATCTGAAGAGAAAAGTGGGGTCCAAAAATCACCACCACCACCAGATCATCATCATCATCATCATCATCATCATCATCATCTTTTTTTGGTCCCAATCTGAGGAGAGAAGTGGGGTAGGTACAAAAATCACCACCACCATCACTTATTATTATTATTACATAACCCAAAGCTGTTTTAGGTTCCAATTTGAGGAGAGAGGTGAGATACAAGCATCACCACCACAATAATAATAATAATAATAATAATAATAGTATTTCTCCCTGGCTTAGAACCCTCTTATTAGAAAAACCTGCCCCCTTCCAGCCTTTAACTGACCCTCCTTCCCCCAGTCCTGTCTTGCAAAAGGGGGTGTGTGTGCTCTTCTCCCCCACCCCCCACCCCGGTAAAACGTTTGCAACCTGTTTGGTCTCTTCTCTGGGTGCTTGCCCTGCAGCCATCCTTCCCCCATGATCCATCCCTGGCTTTGGAGGCAGGCATTGTAGGGAGAGGGAAGCCTTACCTGCCATCTCTCTCTCTCTCTCTCTCTCTCAATAAATAAATAAATAAATAAATAAATAAAAGAGAGAGAGAGAGAGAGAAAGAGAGAATGAGAGAGGGAAAGAGAGGGAGAAGGGAAAGAAGTCACTGGGAGGGAGGCCCACTCCCACTCCCTCTCTCTGAGCGAGCTCCTGACGGGAGGAGGAGGAGGAGGAGGAGGAGGAGGAGGAGGAAGAGGAGGAGGAGGAGGAAGGGGTGTGATGTGAATGCACCCCAAGTGGGAGTCTGCACCCCCTCCCCAACCCCACCCTTGGCTACATGCCTGCTGCACTAACTGTGGGGTTCTGGGAGCCATGATGCTTTCACCATGCAGCAAAATCACTGACCGGAAAAGACAGCAAATGGAATGCCCAAGACTCACTGCCAGCAAATGATTGGCTGAACACGCCGGAAATGCCCCTTTTGAAATTGTAGTGGAAACGAGGAGAAAACATATCCCGCAGTATACTAAAGAGGCACAGCAGACGTCACAGTGACGTTTAATTGCTTTTGCTAAGATTGACAGCTAGAAAGGAAAAAAACCCCGGAAAATCCGGTTTGGGGGCATGAGTGGAAACCAAGAGAATATATAATGCGGGATAATATAATGCACATTAAGCCCAGTGGAACCGACCCGAAGTATATTTGAGACGGATTGAATACTCAATCAAATGAAATGGAAACACATCACTGTGACAGCGAATTCACAACGGAGTCAAATCGCATTGAACAAAATCCGCAGCCAATCCGCAGCAAATCAACAAGTGGAAATGCGCCCTAGATCAGGCTGTTGTTATTTTAAAGCTGTTTCTGATAATGATAGTCATTACATATTTAAATGGCAGGGCAATACAGATGAATGTAACAAACAGCCAGCAAATGGAGGCCTTTCTATGGAGAAGCAGGAAGAGCAAATGTGGTTGGTGGAGAACCAACATAAATAGTGTATAAGGGAATTAAATTCATAGCTACTAACAGGCTAACATCTGTCTTCGTTTGCAACTGCTCATAAAATGCAAAGCTCTCATTCCATACACCGGCACAGGACTGATGAGAGCACAAAGATTTCTGATGAAGTGGAACAAAAGGCAGCAAACCCAATTTCTAATATGAATTCTGAGAGGTGCATCTGTTTTTATCAACACAATATTAAATTGCTCTTTTTGTCTCCTTTCATTCATTGCACAAGAGGCATGTATGCTAAGGTGGCACGTATAGGAAAACAGGGATTGGATTGATTAAAGAGAGCCACCACAGTCTGCTTTCTCTCAATAGACACTTAGGCACCCGAGGTGTTGTATGCATGTTAGCACAGCCAAGCAGGTTAGCCACTTTGATTTTCACCAAGGGAAAATATATTCCAAAGTTATAACTAGATGTTTGAATACACATCAATCAGTAGATTGTATCTGGACAATAGGTCAATCTCATCAATCTGTCACAGTTCAGCAGATACAGGAAATGTGAGGCCACCCCCCTGTTGTTGAACTGTAATGCTCATCATCCAATTTAAATATTTGCATCCATTCAAGTTATGTTCTTAAATGCAAGTGCTTCAAGGTGAAAAAATAGATTAAAGTGGCTTCTGTGCGGATTTTTTTCTAAAGGGTGGGTAAGTTTCTAGTGTGTGAGGTCTACAATATATTCTGTTCGTATCCTGAGTCTCCTAACCACAGCCAGGTGCAAACTATTAGCTAAAAAGTTTGGAGTAAGAAGTAAAAAGTTTCTCAGCACTACAATGAATTGTCATGGATCATGCGTGTCATGAATCATGCACTGGGATGGTCTTCACATATAGGTATAAACCTTACTTTGAATTAGAGATATATTAGTGTTTAATACACACAGTCACAAGGGTTGTCAGGTTTTCTGTAAAACAGTACAGGACACAAGTAGGCCTATATCATAGCCTTTTCTTTGTCCAAAGCCCTTGAACAAAGAAAAGAGGGTGAGTCAACAGGAGCTCCCTGCTTCTATCCAACCACTCCCCAGTGGCTTCTCCTTCACTTTTCCCAGTGACATGCAGATATATGAGTAACCCAATGTAAAACCCTTCCCTGGGGAAGAAACAAACCAATGTGTGTGCTGAGCAAATAAAAGCACTCCAAGCCTTACCAAAGAGTTTAAAGAAGTTTTATTCTAGGTAAGAAGGGTTACATCAGGTTTTTGGGTATCATATCTTGCAGCATCCTTTTTCTGGGCATAGCTTAGAAAGTTGCCAAAGATACCTTGCATCAGTAAGGCTAGATGATGAGAAGGAAAAGTGGTGCCATTCCAGTCATGAACTCAATAGACAAGCCCTCAGCATTTGGTATGTAAGGTCTGATTGCCGTGTGTGTTTGTGCGCGCACACACATACATACATGCACTAAGGTCTTGGGATCAGTCTGGTGAGAACATGGCTGGTGCCTATTGTTACATAGGAGATTTGATGGTGTTCTGCATCACCCCAATACAGGATGAGGTTGTATAAGCCCAAATACAAGATGTTTGTATGACACAAAGACCTGGCCAAGGCAACCAATTAATATTCTTCTTTCATCACGAGCCTGTGGAATAAACACTTAGCAGCAGGCTAGCCATGGCAAGGGGCTTGTTATCTTTTAAACTTGGCAATTGAAATAATGTAATTTGTGGGGGATTTCTTAATAATAAAGGATGGTCAATTTTAAATCAATCAACCAACCAACCAACCCACGAACTTAAAGAAAGAGAGATTTCATGTCCTCCCATTTTATTGTGCTACTTTTTGTATCCTTCCATGATGACTGCTTCTCCTCCCCTCCCTTGGACTTTTCACTTGGCCTCACCTGCCTCCCTTTAACCTTGTTTTAATCTTGTTTGGAGAGCCTTGCTATGGAGCTGTACACCATCTTGTTTATTTAATTAATTTTGGGGGGGGGGGGGGTAAAATACTTATCACTGCTATTTATTGACACTAATATAATCAATTCAAATATACATGGGTAAAGTACAAGAGAGAATCAAAAGAGGTATCTAGTAACCTCTTCTGTTACACCTGCAATTGTGGAAGACATCTTTGTAGCACTAGTGTGTGCCCCCATCATAACCTAGTGAAGGGCTGAGGGCACAATCAGGAGAGCCAGCCATACAGTCCTGGATCTCCAGAGAATAGACAAAGTTATTTTAGTGCTGCATGAGAAAATGCCCATAAGATATTCATGAATGAGATCATGAAAAGGGGCCATGCCCTCACCAGCTCCAAGTCCAGTACCTTTACTGTTGCTATGGCTAGGTCAGTTGGACTGTGAATGAACTGAATCAATAGCCATAGCAGAGTTGCTGTGATGTTAAAAAAAAAAGCTGGGCAGAATCACTGAGCACTAGGCTACAGTCAGCTGAGAGTAGCAATGATATTTTACATCTTAATAATTAGTCATAATAACAATTACATATAATTTCAAAGTGGAGCTATCTCTGTAACATGAGCAGACAAATTTGGGCCTGTTATCTCTTGCTCTCACATGGCACTAGGGACTCCCCCCCCATTGTTCAAAATACTCGGGTGTCGGTCAATTACTATTCCCTGAAAAGCACCATAATAAATCAGAAGGCATTTTATCAGCAGTAACTTCTCTGTGTCATGCGGAATTGCTCCACACACTCTATTGCTATGTGAGTAAGTAGTGGTGCTACTGTTTACCATAGCAACCTCTGGGCTACTCAATTACAGAATGCAAACTTGGAATGAGAAATACCATTATTCAGATATGATTATCAAATTCCACACATTCTTGTTTGAAAGGCTATAATTATTCAGATACTTAATACTGCAATCTCATGCCCGTTAAATAATGCACTGAGAGCCTTTTGGTTCAAGATTTCTTTTTTTTTTTTTCTCCTCCTAAAATAATAAAAAAGCATTTAAAAAGTTTTGATCAGCTTTGGCATTTTTAAAGCTTCAGGCAAATTAAAATTCAGAATTCTATTACAGAAATTATATTTCAAAAGGGAGGGGGATTATTATCCAATTGAGTTTAGGCAGTACATGCTTATTAAATATCATTCAAGAAATGAGATGTACATTGTAAAAATGATTTTTTAAAATAAAAAATAGAACACTAGAGCTTTGAAGGACATCTATGTAATATAACCACATTTTTTAGTTAAAATGTGTTTGCTTCACAGGAGATGCTGTCTTTGGAAGCTGTTGCTTATAATGGCAGAATATCCCACTGCCATTCCTCCTCTGGGAAGAGGCTCTGCAACTTGGATCCAAAGTCTGAAACAGTTTCACTTAAGCCTTAACATCCTTCAATATGTATCTGATGATGAAAGTTGGTATGTGGCAAATAAGGAATGTTTGAGTGAGTGGCTGCCAAGATTCTTGGCTCTTGTATGGATCTATGTTTTCACTTTGCAAGTTAGATCCTGCAGGGCTTAGCTGGCTTCTCTCAGTAAAGATATGGGAAATGTGATAAAGTAGTAAACTCTGAGATCCATATTATGATTTGTTTGAATGCACATAGAAGGCAGGACAATAATTTCAGTGCTTGCTTCTCTACTAATTATGTAAGTGTTAAACCTTCCTCACAGTGCAGCACAGATATTACACAAATAAGTAACCCCTAGCTAAGACCACTTCTGCCCCCCTCAAGCCCAGAGGACAAAGAGGGAGGACTAAGACCACCTCCCCCCCCCTCCAGCCCAGAGGACAAGCTACTGAGCAGTAGTAGTGGTGGGTGACGCTGATGTTGAGAAAACAGTAGTGATATCATGGTTAACATTTGTTTAGCACTGCACACAGGGAGGTAATGGTGATTCTCTTTGCATAACCCCCTCACCTAGAAAATCATATGATGAAACATTCCAAGTGAGACACAGGCAGGAAAGGAACAAACACAGATGTAGAAAAACAGAGAAAGTCACACTTGTTAGATGAGTCAAAGGCATAAAAAATCCAAAAATGACAAGGCAAGCAGATCTACTCCAAAATCCAAAACCTATCTAGAGCAGCACAACACATGTAATAGGAACATGGAATGTGAGAAGCATGGGGAAGCTGTACATACTAAAAATGGAAATGGAATGCATTAACATAGCAGTACTAGTAGTAAGCAAACTAAAATGGACTCACACAACTAAACAATATTCTACTCATGGACTGAGAATACAAGAAGGAATGGGGTGGCACTAATACTAAGGAGAGATGTGGCAAAAGCAGTAAAGGGATAACGCCAAATTAGACCAAATCATCTCAATAAGGCTCCATGGAAAACCTATGAATATTACCATAATTCAAGTATATGCACCAACTACAGATGCAAAAGAGGAAGAAATAGTGAGATTTTATGAAGGAGTCCAGGAAGAAATTGACAACACACCAACACAGGACATTAAGCTAATCATATATGACTGGAACACCGAAGCTGGAAGCAAAAATCATTTGTATTTGTCTCTGCCATCTTCCAAACCACACTTTCCTTGAAGCTTCCATTACCTTCCAGCATCTTGAATCATCCAATATCTTTCAGCAGCTTCTAATTAGAATGTTTGAGTGAGTGGCCACAGAACATCTCAGCTTTCATATGGAGCTGTGAGGTCCCATCCTTGCGTCTATCAGTTTTGTAGTCCTCAAGGAAAATATTGTCACTTGTTGTCACCTGATTATTTGCAGCAGTAAGAACAGCAGTGAGTCAAGGTAGAGAATTTTTATTGTAATTTAAAATTTTATTGCAAAATTGTAAAAACAATTTATCTGTGAGCCACATTCTGGAAAAAAGTGACATATAAGCCATTACATGATATTCCCATTACTTTATGGCAAGCAGAGTGCATTTGCAACTCCTGGTAAGTATGATATTGAAGGTTGTATGTGTTTTGGTGGAGGAATCTGTTATGGCTTAAGCTCAAAGAAAACCCTACTCATTAGGTTGAATGTTTTATCAAATATCATTTTTCTTTATTTTATCAAAAAAAGAAATAAATATTTCTTAAAAACTGAAGCACTTTCATGGATGGTGTGGCAAAAGTGAGAAACTCAGAAAGGCTGTTTTTTAAAACCAGAGCTGGGAAATGTTACTTTTTTGGACTACTGACTGTAGGATTCTAGGAGTCATAGTCCATATAAATAACTTTACCAGACTCTGCCATATGTTATATAGGACACTCTTCATTCAGGTTCCATCATTGCAGCACCCCATCATCCTGTTATAGTCTTTTTACATGCAAAGAGATACAGATGAGTCTCAATTCATGTTGCGTCAGTTTACAACATTTCAGATTTACAATGTTTATACAGAAACAAATAAAGAAATGCAAAGTTTTCCCAGTGGGCTCACACAGTTGAGCAAGGCAGGGGAGCAAGGAGAGGTAGGGAAGAAAAAGAGGCTTTTTGAAATTTTAGCATGGAGACTTGAGCACTAAGAAAAGATGACTGGACTGGTTCTCTTTTACCTACTTAGGTTGGGAAACTGGGGGACAAAAAGAAACTGTTGTCTTGTTCTTTCCTTGGCCAGGTTAGGCAAGGGAGTGTGAGGGGGAAGAAGAAACCCCCATCTTGCCATCATTTGAAGGATGGGTGTCTTTTATTGCATTTTATTGCATTTTGTGTGGCTTTTCTATGATTCTTTAGGTGGGAAATGAACTGGAGTCAGCATTCTTCACCTGGAAATCATACAGGAGAAGGCATAGCAGGAGCTTGTGCCATCTACACCTTGTGCAGAAGACACAGAAGGAGGCATGCTGTCCTCTTCTCTCTCCTAAAACATTTTCTTCACTGGAACACCTGCTAGAAGAAGCACAGAAGAAGAACATAGTTCTTACCAGGCATTCTCTGTGTAATCCTCTGAAGAGGAACTGTCCTCTAATGGCAAACCAGCTTACCCTATCTGAGACAATTTGGGGTCAGCAGTTGCTGCTGCTTCTGATCCCTCTGGAAAACATTGGCACGTTTCTCTAGCTTGGAAATGGGAAACTCTGGTATTTTATGCTTCAGACCTCTGTTTACTATTTACCCAATCCACCATTGGCAAAAGAGTGGGCCACATCTTTGTGACTATTTCAGCTCTGTTGGAACTCGTCCCCCTGATCTCCAGTAAATTCTTATGGAACTGGCTCCCCCCATTGACATCAGTCCCACTTTACATCATGAGCCCAGAAACACAATCCTGACATAAATTGTGCAGTACAGTACAGTGAACTTCTGTTCCATAATAATCTAATGTGGGGGGAAATCGAAAGTATCTGAATGACTACTGAAATCTTTTGGATTCATGTTTGGCTTTGCCCTTTGCCTTTGCCCTTTCTCCACTTGCGGCAACACAATGGGCTAAAGACATCAGCCTCCTGCAAAATTCCTATGGGGGAAAGGGGTGGGGGAGGACAGCTTTTAATACAGATTAAACGCATCCTTTGTGATAATAATCAATTCAAAAAATATATGAATTTAATGATTAATAAGTTAGAACTCTGCTCTGAAAGCCTTTTGAGGCTTCAGAAGAACTGTCAGGCCTCTTTTGAAAAACTGGCTGCACTGCCAGTAATCATAATTCACATGCTAATCAGAGTGGGAGGTGTCTACCTCTCTCTCTCTCCCTCCCCCCCCCTCTCTTATATCCCTTTCTGTGCAATCAGGTACTTTAAATGTTTGTTTCAAAGTTTTCATTTCATTCTCTCATTCCCCTCACTTATTGCCTTAGTTCCTCTTTTCTTCAGATGATTGTGACTGTCAGGCAGCTGTATTAGCTGAAGCTTCATTCCCCTTAATCAAGCTCAAGTTAAGATAAAATCCTGGTCTAATTTCCGATACTACCTTCCTTGATTACTCAGAATGCTCTTTGCAAGGGCTGAGGGAGGTCATCTTTGCCATTTCAGGCAAGCATGAGGATCTCAGATTATGAATATATTAGATTTGTCTTGGTTAGACTACAAAGCTACAAATGTCCTTTTGTGCATTTATTGGAAAATTAGGGCAAACATTTCTCAGTCAGCTTTAGCGACAGGTTTGATGCCCTCCACCTTTCATGCTGACCTGCAAAGGATTATAGTGGTGTAAGTTGCATCTTCTTCATCTGGCACTGCTCCACTGGGTAATGTCTAGAGACTGTAAAGAATTTGGGTAGATTTGAAATTCCTTCCAAAACTATTCATTTTGCACCTTTGAAGAGACTTGTTAGAAGATAAAATACATCATACAGAGGGAATCTGTACATTTGCAAGATTTGTGGTGTTTTTTATGCAGACAAAATCATGCATATGTTTCTAAAGTGTGGTCAATTAAACATATTTTTCAATATGAAAAATATTTAAAGGGAAATATGTATACAACAGGTACAGCAGGGGAGAAACATATAAATAAATGCATGCATTATGGAAAGGGCATATGGAAAATGTAAGGAAATATCCACATGGGAATGGTCTTGCAACAAGACTCAAACAAAGTTTGAGACAGAAATACAGGAGGAATTCAGAGGAGTGAAACAACATTGAAAGGATAGGTTGTCACATCCTTTGCACTGTCACACACCCAACTGCTGGGTGCTGACATCTATTCCCAAAATTGCAGGCCAGGCAGTGGAGGTGGTGAAGTTGCTCGGGGGTCTACAGACATTCTGGAATACTAAAGATGGTGTAATTGTTATGCTTAGTACTTTCCTTCTGAAATCAGTCCGAAAAACAAAGGTTTGAAAAGTCCTGCTGGACCTATGGGCTCTAAGGATTTGCCCATCTGTGCTGAATGCTGATCTGGGCTTCTTTGGATAACATTCTTTGTATGAAAGCAAATACAGTGGTCCCCCGGGTTATGAAGGTAATCCGTTCCGGGATTACCTTCGTAACCCGGAAGCTTTCGTTTCCCGAGGGACCGCTATATTCAATGGACCGCGTGGCTGATTTAAAGGGGCCGTGCTGTTTTTTTTCTTTCAGATCCCGGGGGATCTTTCGGATCCCGGGGGATACAATCGCGGTCCCGCTGGTTTCGTACCCCGGGGTTTTCGTACCCCGGGGGATTCGTAACCCGGGGGACCACTGTAACATTATTGGATTGGTAGAGTGCTGTTATATGTATACCACTTGATAAACCAAATAGTTTTTATATTTTTATCCCACATTTCCACCAAAGTGGGTCCCAAGGTGCTAACAACATATATAAAACACATCTCTACTGTGTACAAATAGATACAAGTTACAATTTAACCATACATTTTAACCATGCATTTGAACCCATTGTAAAATTAGCCTTGCTTTGCATAATATAGAAAACCAAAACATTCATAAAAGTATTTCAGGGTGTAGAGAGATCTTGTTGCACTATTGAGACTAATTAAGGGGCGGTCTGTAGCCGCCCCTTTAAGCGGTGAGATGGGGCCAAGGCTGTCACACCAGTAGCCTCAGAGGCCCCATCCCACTGCTTCTTAAGGCCATGGGAAGCAGCAAACTGCTGCTTCCCACGGCCTGAAAATGGGGTGCAGCGGGTGCCCTCGGCACCCGCTGCACCCCACTTTCCTCAGCGCTGGTGAGGGGAGAAAGGGGCTGCCACTGTGGCCCCTTTCATCCCTGGGTCCTTGGCACAGCTGTTTAAAGGCCGCACCAAGGACCCAGAGCAAAAAAGGAGCTCTGTTTCAGAGCTCCTTTTTGCTCTGCGGGAATGGCATGCTTGGTCCTCTTCCACAGCATTATCGTCATGGTGCACACAGTGTATCTAAACACTGCATGCGCCATGATACTACCATGGCGCGCCTGTATAGTCACTGCCATTTTAAAATGGCAGCGTCTATACGCTTTAGGGTTAGGGACACTGCACCCTCCCTAACTCTAAACACACCCTAAAGAGCCCTAAATGCACCTTATTTTGTGTGTCTAGATCGGGCCTAAAAGAAGTTGGCAGCATGAGCTTTTATAGACTTAAGTCCACTTTCTCAGATGCATTTGATCCAGTGTGCTGCATTTGGTATTTCAGGGTTTCTACATCTCTCACCTTCACTATTCTTCTCAATTTCCCATGTGGTAGGAATGAATTTATCTTCTTGCTGCTTGACAAGCAAAGTTACCAGGGGTGTAGCTATGAGGCAAGGGGCAAAATGAGAGCATTGCCATCCAAGTAGAGTTTTCCCCTCCCCATATGGAAGTTTCCTTCAATCCCTAAATTTCTAACATTACAGTAACTGTACAGGTCAGAAGGAATACTGCACAGCTCATTAAAAAAAAATTAAAAATATTTTGACGGTGTGGTATAATGGTTTGAGTGCTGGACTGTGACTCCAGAGATCATAGTTCAAAATCTGGCTTAGTCATGTAAACCGACTGAGTGACTTTGGGCAAGTCATACTTTCTCAACCTCAGATGATTGGAATGGCAAACCCCTACTGAAGAAACTTGCCAATAAGACCCTGTGATAGGTTCATCTTAGGGTCACGATAAGTCAGAAATGACTTGAAGGCACACAACAACATAGCAAGAAGACACACTACACTAGTTACCTCAGCATGGGATTTCAGTAGATGAAAGGAAATGAAATTGAGATTTTCTTGTGAGAAACTGTGATTAGGAGATGATTTCCTTTGGGATGCTTGTATGCAGTAGAGTTATTTTTTCCCCCTGTAAACTTTTGCAACCCAAAATTCTTGCCTGGGACTGTGCCTTTGGTTTCTTCTTTGAACACATTGCCTAGCTAGGAAAGCTTTTTGAGTTCAAGGAGCAACATTCTGGGTCTCCAGTGTGAAACTGGATGTGAGGAATTTAGCTTCCCTCAGCCAAGGAATTTTTCTCTCCTGTAAAACCCCTGCTGTTCTCTACTTGTCATCAATAAATTCTTCTTTTATACCAGTGGCTCAAGCTAGTCTTGATAATATATGAATCTCCTAAGGAGTCCTAGGGTGCTTTCACACTGTAAAACCAATGCAATTGCACACCACTTTCAGTACTGTATCTCTATCCTGTGGAATCCTGGGATTTGAAGGTATACAAGGTCTTTAGCCTTCTCTGTCAAAGGCTGCATTCCCACTATGATTTACTTCGAATTGCAGATCAGGTTAAATATCTATCATCCCCACTTGTTGCCAATTTTAATCCGATTCTGATAAAGTTTCATGAAAGCAGAGTAAATGCAGAAAACCCACTTTTATTTGACAGTACTTTTCAAGAGGTTCTTTTGAGAAGAAGTGAATCACAAATATGCTCAATAAGTGGGAACGACCTTCGGATCAGAATTGCATCTCACTGGAGGGGAGGGATTATGGCAGAGGGGTTGGCAGGGAGTGTCACCAATCCAGCCTTTGGGTATTTGAAATCCACCAGTTTATTTTATTTTATTTTATTTTTATCCCACATTTTCCCCAAAGTGGGAGCTAACAACATAGATAAAACACATTAAAACAACAGTTAAAATTGTACAATTAAAATGGTAAAAAATATAAAAAATATTAAAAATTACAAATATAAAATTCAAAACATACAAAATTAAAAATATTTAAAGCATTTAGCGTTGCCCTTTGTCTACCTGTGCGTGTGGAAGCTTTTTAATTTTCCTTCTTTAAGCTGACTGATTCCTTCTGAATTTGGACATGATAATTTCTCCACTGTAAGAGATTAAAATGTATTTTTCTGCTTTTCTTTTGGAAGGAAATCTGTTTTGTGTGTTTTGGAGGGAAATCTGTTTTGAATAATCTTTTGAATCAGAAATGTGATTTCTTTATTGTTCCATAGAGGCACCAAAGTGAGCAAGGGCTTTTCTATAATGAGCAAGTGCTTTCCTATAATGGCCATGAGGTTATGAGGCTAAAAAGTTGATAGGAAAAAAAGTCAAGGGGGGAGCATCACAAAGTTTTCTCATACAGCCGAAATTACGGCTGGCTGTGTTGCTTAAATTATGCCTGGCCCCCTCACCAATGACGTGATGATGCAATCAGCATGACTGACTTTTTTAAAAAAAAAGGGGGGGGTGATATTGTGGTGCAAATACAAGGGAGCATACTGTGGAGTCCAACTCTCCCTCCCCTCCCCCCCCCCCAAATCGAAAAGATCCTATTTCATAGTGGGAACAACACCACAGTGCAATCGAATCAACGATCTGGATTGAAACCTCATTATGAACTGGTTTAAATGGTAAGTGGAAATGAGGCCAAAGAGTGCTGGGGCCTCACAAAACTACAAATCCCAAGATTCTGTATGACAGAGCCAGGGAAGTTAAAGTCATGTCACACTGCATTATTTCTACAGTGTAGATGCAGCTCTAGAGTAGCTTCAGTCCTAATTCAAGACATATAACAAGCCCCATCATTTCTAGCCAGCAAACCCTTAGTGCAATCTGCCTGGATGGGACTTCTGTAGGAAAGAGTGGTAAGAGCAGTTCAGGCAGCACATACAAATGGCAAAACTACCTAACATTTGGAGTAAGCATTTCCACAAGATACTAATTGTTTTGCCTCCATGCTACATCCAAGGGCTCTGGGGTAGAGAAAGTCTGCACACCTCCAGAAAGGAGATAAGGACCTACTGTGGTGACAACTTGGCATTGCAGCACTGCTGGCATCAGGGAGGGTACTGGAAAGGAATATAAGCCCATTCCTCCTCAGTGTCACCCTTTTGCTCTCTGTATGCTTGCCCCACACTTCAAAGTTCAAAGCGGGCTTTGGCTTGTTGCTTTGGGATCAAGTGGTAATTTTTTTTTCCCAATCTCATCTGATTGGCATGGTTGGAAAAAAAAAGGAGATTTTTTTCTTGTTTGCCCTGGACTGAGAGACTTAATGGCTTATGGAAAATTGGCTGGAGTGTGCTTCTTAATACAAGATGAATATTACTTATCCAAAAGGCTTGGGACCTGAAGTGTTTCAGATTTAGGATTTTGTCAGACTTTGGAATATTTGCACACATATAATGAGAAATGGAATCTAAATCTAAACACAAAATTCATTTTTATACACATTTTACACATAGACTGAAGCTAATTTAAATAATTTAAATATTTTAAATAATTTTACACAAGAAACGAAGTCTGTCTTCACTGAACCATCAGAAAGCAAAGGTGTCACCTTTTCAGCCATCCACGCAAAACATTTTGGATTTTGGAACATTTTGGATTTCAGATTTTCAGATAAGAAATACTCAATTGTAGTTGATTCAGTCACAATTGACAGTATAGACAAGGGAAAGAACTATTAAACAATGAGTAGCCACTGGGCACTTTTTTGGGTTGAAAAGGTTACCCAGTTTTCACCTAGAGCTGAGTGGGACTTGGGTGTTAGAAAGGGAGTAACCTTTGAGTCCAGCCCAGATTGGATTCCAAGTAAAGTTGTGAAGGTTTTTTGGGGGGAGGGGGGTGCCTGGCCTTGGAGACTCTCCCTGGTCATGAATGTGTAGCTGAATGGTGGTGGCTTCTAGAGAAGCAAATTGGAATCAGGTCATGTGGTACTTGTCCTGGATAGTTGAGTAGGAGATCTAAAGCTGGACTCTGCCTCAGATGAATTCTGCATTTGATCAGGTTACAAGTGAATAGTTAAATGAAGTGACACTAGGTAAACTAATCACCTGATGCTGGATCTTTCTGTTCTGATTAGTGTACAACTATTTCACTAGACATCTTCACCTTATGAATGGTAAAATGGATGTTTGTATTCCTGAATAATTTGGACAACCATAAGATCTTTCTTGAATACTCTTGTCAAGTGAAAAACAGGACATTACTATATTTCCCCCTATAGATCTCTGTAGGAAACAATTGCCCCCCCCCCCTTTCACTATAAACAAACCCCATTAACTTTAGTAGAAAAACTAGGGATCGTTCTGTGAGCTTGCAGCTAGAGAATAGATTTGAATCAGGGATCATGAGGAATAGCAGCAGGGACAGAGCAGGGGAGCCTGAGAATACCAGTACAGGGAATAGTTGCTCCTAAGCCTTGGAGGAGGCTTATGGTGGTGGTGGGGACTCCTTGCTGAGGGGTACTGAAGGAGTGGATTGTGGGCCTGACAAGATGTCTTGGGAGGTGTGTTTATTAGATTATTTATTTATACCCCACCCTTCAGTCTTTAAGGTTATCAGAGCAGTTTACAATTATTATTTTTAATTAGATGGTTCCCGGCCCTCAGGTTTACAATCTAATTGTTGTCTCCCTGGGGCAAAGATCCATGGATAGAGAGGCTGACAAGACTTGTCAAGCCTACTGACCACTTCTTTCTTTTGGTCCATGTGGGAAGCAATGATACTGCAAGGAACAGCTTTCAGAATATCAGAATGGATTATGAGGCTCTGGGTAGGAAGTTGAAAGAGATGGATACACAGATTGTCATCTCATCTCTTCTCCCAGCTGAAGGACATAGTCCAGGGAGGGAGAGGAAAATGAGAGAGGTGAATAACTGGCTCCACAGATGGTGCTGCCAAAAAGGATTTAGATTTCTGGATTTTTGGATTTTTGGATCATGGTCTGAGGTTCCATGAGGGGGGACTTCTGGCAAGGGATGGATTGCATCTCATACCAGTTGGCAGAAATGTTTTTGCCAATAGTGTCAAAAATTTGATAAGGGCTTTAAACTGAGCTATGTAGGGGAGGAAGACAGTATTCTGGAAGGGAAAGGGGCTGGAGAAAATGGTCAAACTGAAATAGAGGGAACAAACCAAACAGTGCAAGGACCCAACAGTAGGAGGCAAAAAAATTAGCACAGGCAGCAAGTGTGGGGAACCATGATCTAGATGTCTCTACAGTAATGGGAAATAAGCAAAATGGACTTCAACTCCTGGCAGAGCAATGCGAATATGCAATAATAGGCATCACTGAAACCTGGTGGGATGAGTCTCATGATTGGAATATAGTAGTAGAGGGGTGTAATCTTTTTAAGAGAAATAGACAAAAAAAAAAGGGGGGGGATGAGGAATAGCATTATATGTCAGGGATGTTAACACCTGTGAAGAGATCCAGGGCTTAAATCCTGGAAGCCAGGTGGAGAGCATCTGGGTAAAAATTAAAGGGGAGGGAAACAACAGGGATGTTATTGTGGGAATCTACTATAGACCCCCAAGTCAGACTGAGGATTTGGATGATTCCTTTCAAGAACAGATGACCACACACTCAGAAAGGAGAGATGTATTAGCGATAGGTGACTTCAACTATATTAATATTTGCTGGAATTCAAACTCACCAAAATCCTCACGGTCTAGAAAATCCCTTACTTACCTTGAAGACAATTTCATTGTCCAAAAGATGGAAGAGACAACAAGGGGGTCAGCTATTTGAGATCTGATCCTAACTAACAGGGTTGACCTGGTTAACAAGGTCTAAGTGATGGGATCCTTAGGTGAGAGTTACCATAGTTTCCTGGAGTTTGTTATGCAGTGGAAAGGAGAAGCCAGGCATAGTCAGACACACATTCTAGACTTTAGGAAACCTGAGTTCAGTAGACTTAGAGAAATACGGGGGTGATCCTGTCGTCAGGAATACTAAAAGAGAAGAGAGTTCAAGATGGATGGGAGTTTCTCAAAAGGGAGATACTGAAGGCACAATTTCAAACAGTTCCAATGAGGAAGAAAAATGGGAGGTGTCGCAAGAAACTGGGATGGGTGAAAAAGGAACTTTCAACTGAGCTAATTTTTAAATGGAACATGTATAAGAAATGGAAAAATGGGGAAATCACCAAAGAGGAATTCAAACAAATAGCAAGCACGTGTATGGATAAAATCAGAAAAGCAAAAGTGCAGAATGAACTCATTTTTGCTAGAGAGGCTAAGAACAATAAAAAGGGCCTTTTTGGGTATATCTTCAGCAAAAGGAAGAAGAAGGAAATAGTAGGGGCACTGTGTGGAGAAGATGGCAAAATACTAAGAGGGGACACAGAAAAGGCAGAATTACTCAACACCTTCTTTGCTTCAGTCTTCTCAGAAAAGGCAAAGGGTGCTCAACCTAAGGATAATGGAGCAGAAGAGAGAACAGGGGAATTTCAGCACAGAATAAATAAAGAGAATACCTAGTTAATCTAAATGAATATAAGTCTCCAGGTCCAGATGTACTACATCCAAGGGTATTAATAGAACTGGCAAATGTAATATTGGAATCACTGGCAATAATCTTTGAGAACTACTGGAGAACAGGAGAAATCCCAGCAGACTGGAGGAGGGCAAACGTTGTCCCCATCTTCAAAAAGGGAAAAAAAGAGGATCCCAACAATTATCGTCCAGTTAGTCTGACATCAATACCAGGAAAAATTCTAGAACATATCATTAAATAGAGACTCTGTGAACATTTTGAAAGAAATGTCATTATCACAAAAAGTCAACATGCATTTCAGAAAAACAAGTCTTGCCAGACAAATTTTATCTCTTTTTTAAATATAAAATTACCAGTTTAATAGATGAAGAGAATGCTGTGGATCTAGTGTATCTTGATTTCAGTAAGGCCTTTGACAAGATTCCTCATGACATTCTTGCAAACAAGCTTGTAAAATGTGGGCTAGACAAAGTAACTGTTATATGGATTTGTAATTGGTTGACTGGCTGAACACAAAGAGTGCTCAATAATGGTTCCTTTTCATGTGGAGGGAAGTGACAAATGGTGTGCCACAGGGTTCTGTCCTGGGCCCAGTGCTATCCAACATCTTTATCAATGACTTGAATGACAAAGTTGGGGGCATAGTTATCATATTTTCAGATGACACCAAATTAAGAGGTGCAGCTTACACCCCAGAGGACAGATCAAAATTCAAAATGACCTGAATAGACTAGAAAGCTGGGCCAAAGCTAGCAAAATGAAATTCTACATTGAGAAATTTAAGGTACTGCACTTAGGGCAGAAAAATGAAATGAACAGATATAGGATGGGGGCCAGCTCACTGAATGAGACTACGTGTGAAAGGGATCTAGGAGTCCAAATAGACCACAAGTTGAACATGAGTCAACAATGCAATGCTGAAGCTGAAAAGGCCAATGTGATTTTAGGCTGCATCAATAGAAGTATAGCGTCTAGATCAAGGGAAGTAATGGTGCCTCTGTATTCTGCTTTGTTCAGGCCCCACCTGGAATATTGTGTCCAGTTCTGGGCACCACAATTCAAAAAGGTTGTGGAGAAAATGAAGTGTGTCCAAAGGAGGGTCGACTAAAATGGTGAAGGGTCTGGAAACCATGCCCTATGAGGAACAACTTAGAGAGCTGGGGATGTTTAGCCTTGAGAAGAGATGGTTAAGAGGTGACATGATAGCCCTGTTTAAATACTTGAAGGGATGTCATATTAAGGAGGGAGCAAGCTTGTTTTCTGCTGCTCTAGAGACTAGGACCCGGAACAATGGATGCAAGCTCCAGGAAAAGAGATTCCACCTCAACATTAGGAGAAACTTCCTGACAGTAAGGGCTATTCAACAATGGAATACACTCCCTCACAGTGTAGTAGAGTCTCCCTCCTTGAAGGTCTTTACACAGAGGCTGGATGGACATCTGTCAGGTATGCTTTGATTGAGCATTCTTGCATGGCAGGGAGGTTGGACTGGATGGCCCTTGTGGTCTCTTCCAATTCTATTATTCTATGATTTATGTATTAGGAAATATTTATTTCAAAATTTCCATCCAATCCTATGATGAGCTTTATCAGAACATACTCTTTTGTTTGTACAGAATATTTTTGAGATGCTAAAATAATAATGGGAGGGACAAAGTATCCCAAAGTAACTTGACCTTGGAAGGTAAGCAAGGTCAACTCTGATTAGTACTTGGATGGGAGATGTTGGCGAGAAAGGAATTTTATAAAAAACACCCCTAAATTCCCCACATCTAAAATGCATTTGGCAGAGGTAATTGGGTGTCCACCTTAGCATTGCTTGGATGTAGGAGCTTCTAAGTGAGCCTTTACGTCCTTAGTGTGCAGGCATTTCTCTTTATGACCCTAACAGAGGGCATGATGGGAGATGGCCACAGTCCTCCATGAGAGCGAAGTGGGCATCCCATGTAGCCAACAAAGCCTTAGTTAGGAGTTGCAAATAGGAAGAATGCTTCACACCTTTAGGACAGATTTATGAGTCTGAGATACTTTTCAGGGAACAGCCATTCCAGTATCGATAGCCTTTCGCATCGAAGAGGCTGCCTATAGATCAAGTAATCTGTAAATTCGGTTTGACTTTGATGTAGGGAAACATCCTCTGCTGAAGATAGGGCAAAAACATATATAAAGTCCTGCCATTTGTTTGTTCTCCATTCTGCACCGGAATCAGGCAGATTCTGTCAGTTTGTGTTCCAATCCGGTCCCAACCTCCCCTTTTCCCTTCCTCTGTGTTGCTGCTTTTACGCTGATTCTGAGGAGACCATCAGGCAAGTATCACCGTTAAAAGGCCTAATGTCCTCTGTCCACTTTTCCTCCCTTTTCTTCTTCTAGTCTAGAGTGAGAGTGTGAATGCATGCTTGTTGTGTGTGTGTGACCCCCTTCTCATAAATAAACTAGTGTTTAATTGAAAGAGTCTGTCTCTGTGCAAGTTCCTGGAATATCTGGTCGCACAATACATACATTGCTGGGATTTGGTCCAGATAGGGTACTTGTAAGGAGCCTGTTAAAATTGAGCTAATTAATATTTCCCAGATTTGAGCAATTATCCTTACAGAGATCACCAATGAATACTAGGTACTTGAGACTATAATTCAGATGAAGAAACTGGTAAAATTACCTCTTGCACTCCTTGCCTAGCTTGCACTCCTTGCCTAGAAAACCCTATGGAATTAATGGGATCACCATGTTAACAAGCAACTTGAAGGTACACATGAATGATGATGATGATGATGATGATGATGATGATGATGTCATAATTGAAACACTATTACCTGAAAGAAGTTCTCTACAGGAAAAGAAAAATATTTAAAAAACAATTATAATAAAAGGAAACATCACATTCTGAAGAATAAGGAAGGTCATATCGTGTGAAACGGGATCAAATTCTTCTCTTATTTTTAGTTGCTTGTGCCAAAGAAATTTTTTATGTATTGGAGAGGTCAGGAACTGAACTGTTGAGGTGTCACCAATTCCCAAGTGATATTTTCTTCTGGAAGAGTTCTGTTGCAAATGACGTTCTTTTCATGAAAAAAACAAACAAAAAAGAAGTCTTCCTTTTTTTAATTAAAGAGTTGGATGTGTTGCTTTCATGATCTGCTATTAAATCAATCCTTGGTAAGTCTGCTTAAAACCAAGTAACTAATCTTTGGATAATGAGAGGGCTCAACCAATTCCCATTCATTCTCATTAGGCTACTTTTCTCTGCTGCCCACTTCATCTGGGCTTCAGTCCAGCTCAGAAGAGCTTGGTAGAGCTAAGGGAGACAGAGTGGAACAGAAGTGAACTGAAGACACTTGCTACAAACTCATTAATTTTCAGATGGTGACACTTATTCAATTTAAGTTTTAATGGATTTTTATTACCAGTGCTAACCAATCTATCTGCTACTCACCTGGGCAAATATTGGGTGAATTGTCTTGGGTCACCATGAAAAAAGACAACAGGTCAGTTCTGCAGAGAATAGCCCAATTTTCTCATGGCTTTCCTTTCATGGGATACCTCCTCATAGTATGGCTGGTGGCTGCCATGTCAGTGGCAGTGAATCTACCCTAGGTTTTATTTTTGAGATCCAGAGTAGTATAGTGGGTTGAGTGTTGTACTATGACTCTGGAGGCCAGGGTTCAAATCCCCACTCAGCCATGGATACCCAATGGGTGACATTGAGCAAGTCACATTCTCTCAGCCTCAGAAGAAGTCAAAGCAACCTCCCCCCCCCCCCAAAAAAAAATCTTGCAAGAAATCCCTGTCATAGAAATCTCTGTCTCTTTACGGTCACTTTAAGTCAGAAACTACTCTATATACTTGACTATAATTCAACCTCATGTATAATTGAGGGTAGGTTTGGGGGCCAAGATTATGGATTTTGATATGACTCATGGTTAAGCTGAGGGTAAAACCTAGGGACATAAAACAAAGGATGAAGCACAGGAAAATAATGCCAAAGAACTTACTACATTCCAGCAGGTATTACTATTTGTGCTCACACTAAAGGCTGGATGGATGAGACAAAAGAGCAGGGTGTGTGTGTGTCAGTGCTTCCAGGACACATGACATTCTTGACTTTCACCAGAGGATAGCTCTTTTTAAAATAAGAGTTAAAATACAGTATTTTACATTGGCCCATGGATAAGTTGACTCAGGTTTTTGGGGGTCAATTTTTGACTAAAATTTCTAGACTTACACATGAGTATATACACTACTTGAAGGTACACAACAAGAATAACACTGTATAGGATATTTGAATTTTTGCTGAAATGCTGTCAGTCTGAGATGATTACATACCTTCCAACAATCCTGATTTAGCAGGGATAGTCCTGGTTAATCCTCTGTCCTCACACTTTTCCAGCTATTTCCAAAATGTCTCCTTTTCTCTCTCCTTCTCCCACTTGCTGCTTTTGTTCTCAGTTTATTTCTGTTGCAGCAAATTGAGTTCAAAGTGCAAAAGTAGTTTGCATTTGTTTAAATCAACAGAGAGGAGAGGAGAGGAGAGGATGGAGAGTTGCCATTCACACTAGGTTGATGCAAATGCAATCTGCTGCATCCCCTCCCAGCTTTTATATTCTTGTTAATAACTTTTGCCATCTTGACTGCAGTCAGATGTTGCTTGGCTACATGGCTACATGTCCCAATTTCCACCTGTGAAATGTTAGTGGGTATGAAATAAATTGTATATTTAGTTTGCCATGGGTCTAATCTCATGGACTCCATGTTAATATCCTCAAACTGTGAAAAACAGAGGTATCTGAATCTATTTTGACTTGCCCAATCTTTATTTTGCCTTATTTATTGAAAAAGAAACCTTGGTGTGATGTTATCCTAACCAGTAAGAATTTATGTATCTTTTGCCAATGAAGGCATTTTTTTCATTCGTGTGGTTGGTTTGCCTACTTAAGGTTTTTGAAAACTTTACTTACAATGTTTTTTAAACTGGAGAGGACACTTTATGTCTGTTAAAGGTATAATGACAGCCCCATCCAAATGTTAAAAATCAGGAGTGAAGTAAACATGTGAGAAGGGGAACTTGATAGCTTTGTTTTCCTCATTGCCAAGGCTCCTTTTACAGTCTGAAGAACAGAGCTTTCCACATGTTTGGAACTCTAGAAAATCACATTTGCAAATTTGTAAAGAGATCCATAGATAAAAGAACATCTTCCATGTTCATAGAGTGATGGAACCAGCAATGGAGACCATGGGATTATGTAGTCCCACTCCTCACATGATTATTTTAATCACAGTGGATAATGTCTAGATAGAGCTCCTCTGTTCAAATGAAGAGAAATATATTGGCAGAAAGCCCTAACTCATTTGTGAAGCCCATACTGCTACTCTAAGGACTTTATCGCATGAACTTTTAAAACCGTTTTGGGGATGGAGACAGGACTTGTGGGGGTGAGCGTGAACGCATTTTACTGCACACACAAGCGTCCACAAAAAGGTCCCGTTCTGGCTCCTGTACCCAAGACTCCCAGTTCAGTGCTGGCAGGCGCCATTTTGTCTGGACAGAAGTCTTCCGACCAGAACATTTAACACTTCTCGGCACGGGACAAGGACAGGTGCTGGAATGGGACCTTTTTGTGAGCACTTGCGTGTGCGGTAAAATGCATTCACACATGCCCCCATGAGTCCCATCCCTGTCCCCAAAATGGTTTTAGAAGTTCATGCGATAAAGTCCTGAGAGTAGTGTATACCAGCCCATTTCTGTATTTCAACCACTAATAGAGGTCTTTCAGGCAAAGTTACTTTAGGCAGCAATCTTCTTAATAATGCTCCCAATTTCCTGTCTCCATTTATCTGCTCAATGCAATGTCATAAGCTATCATGACCCTGACGTTAAAAAGAGAACCAGAAAATGGCCCCAGAATCATGACAGCTTCATACCCTATGGCACAAAGTTTGCCACTTATATTTTTGCATAATTTCCATTTGCCCAGGTTTTCCATCATACACTTGGCAGAAGAATTCAACTGACAAGCCCTACTATTCAAATTGAATATTACATAATCAGCTGTTATGCAGAGAAAGAAAGGTTCTAGGTAGACTACTGAATGAAAATCAATTTCTTAGAATGTGTCGGAGAGGGTGAGATGTCTTTGGAGAAAGAAAAATATAGTGAAGAATTGTTTGGATGACGGGCAAAGTCAATGAACAATAGTAAAAATAGCAACTGATGACCATTATGAAATTAAGATATTCTGTTTCCTTCCTTCTGCTTATGTTTTTAATTACAGTCCATATTTCCACAGGGAAAATGGACCATTAGCACCTCAAGATCTGTAGATTTCTCCTTTGATAGCAAAAGAAACCCGGTTAGCTGTGGAGCCATAGCACTTGCTAGTGCTCTCAAAGTTACATCCCACACTGCTTGTTTGTCCAGGTAAAACACACATTCATGCACACACATGGGCCAGGAGGGAATTAATACTTCAATTTGTCTGGAATTTGATTGGCAATACTTCATGGTGTGAACTATCAGTGGAGAGCAGGACCTGGGGTGCTTTCCAACTGCACCATTATAACACTATAATTCTACTTTAACTGCTATGGTTGCATCCTATGGAATCCTGAGGTTTGTAGTTGATTCAGAGGCACTAGAGAAGCTTTCTTGCTGAGAGTACTAACCGCAGATCCTGAGATTCCATAGGGTAGAACCACAGCAGATAAAGTGGAATTATAGTGCTATAACTGTATAGGTGAAAGGACCTCTTGCCTTCCTCAGCCACTGTCACTCTCCATTCTTGTTACAGAGGAGAAGGAGGATTACGTACTATCATGAAATTCAGCAATGACTAAAAAAAGAATTATACATTGCAGCTTAGACATTCTATTTGTCTGCATCATTCCCTCATCTCTTCTTTTTTCTTCATCTTAAATCTATTTCTTCCTATGTGGTTGTATAGATTTTTAAAGCATGTAGGCAAGCAGTCAAGTCCAAGCTGTTGGATTTATAATTTATAACATAATCACTGCTAAATATCACATTACTACCATGCATTTCTCGCAGGTTGGTTTAAAGTGAGGCATTTGTGGGCATCACTCTCTGTGTATGAAAATAAACATTTTTCCCCTCCAATAAATAGCAATTCAACAGTGAAAAAACTACAAAGAGCCATGCATATATCTGAAAACTGTGTAATAACAGGTTTATTTAGGAAAGTTTCACAAGTATGAGACTGTCAATTAACAAAATGCATTAAAACATATGGATTACTGGAAAGTCATACAGAATGCATATGTTTTAGGAAAATACACCAAAATATGTATGGCATTTTGTGAAGAAAGACTTGAAGCCAATGGGACTGGATAAAACAAGAGTGTACATGGCATTCTGCAACACAGTATGAAAATAAAACTACCTGATTATGCAAAATCCCTGTTTGGAAGAGATCTGTGGTTCATGTTCTGAACTCTTGATGGTCTCTTAATCTTCTTGAAAAATTGCACAACTAGAACTTGTCTAATCATAAATAATTTTATTATAAGATTTTTCGAGGCTGAGTTTCTACTCCAGTTTATTCCCCCCTCCCCCCGTTTTCTTTTTACACATTTTAATTGGCAGGCCTCTATTGATATGAGAGTATTTCCGACACACTATTTCAACTACCTTAGATCTTATGAGGTTATGCTCAGAAAATACTGTTATTACTACCTCACACCTATGACTCTGAGTCTTTAACAAGACAAAGGAAAGAACAAGCTAATAAAATCTACTCCTAATTCTGGGGAAAGGCAACTTTGGATCTCTTGAAGACAAAAACAATCTGGCAAAAGCAAATTATATAATGCATTGATGAACATTTCTAGCATATTCCACATGCAATTGAGGTAAAAGTATTTGAAAGATTTTAGATTATAGCATCAATGTGATGATAGCATGTGTGATTGTTATTAGGTGTTTGTATGCCTCTGAAAAATGCCAGGTTGTGCAAGATAACATAAACTACTAAAAGGACACTTCTGTAGGAGCCAATGAAATGTGCCACTTATGGGTAACAGTGTCAACAAAAGTATTAGATGTAAATTTCTAGATCAATACTATGGGTTTTAACACAAACATTAATGAGTAACATAGCAACAACCTAAAGTTGCTGTTTTTAAAATAGCAACTTTTTTTAAAAAAATCAATCCAATGTTAATCTGAAGCAGCCTTGACAGAACGGTGATAAAGGCCAACATTGGGCTAGCTATGGCACTCTTTCTGTTGTGCAGAAAGGAGCTAATTTTTGTCGCTCCTTTTTGTGCTGCAGAAAGGCCAGATTAGGACCGTGGCACATAGTTGCCACAGCCCCGATCCAGTGCTGAAAGGGGCGGTCTTTTGAGCCCCTTACTATTCTTCCTTTGTAAAACTCTGAAGTTAGTGAAGACTTCATTCAGTTTCAGAGCTGCTTTCAATAGATTTTCCCACAACTGTGACTCAATGAAGTTTACAAAAATGAAAACAGACACAAATAGAACCATATTGGTAATAACACAACAATCATTTTTGTTAATACGAAATTAAACTATCTGTAACACTAAAACCATTTAAAACTTCTTGCAGTCAGTTCTCCAAACCTATGGGAACAGAAAAGTTTTCACCTGTTGTTAGTAAGAAGAGAGTTAGAGGAATCTCCTTCGGAAGGAAACTCCAGATCCTAGGGGCAGCCACAGAGAAGGCTCTTTCTTGTTCTCTCCAGACATGACTAAAATCTAATCTGCACTGCAGAAATAATGCTGTTTGACAGCAGTTTAATTGCCATGGCTCAATGCTATGGAATTCTGGAATTTATAGTTTTGTGAGATATTTAGCCTTCTCTGTCAGAGCTCTGGTGCTTCAGCAAAACTGCAAATCCCAGGATTTCATAGCTTTGAGCCATGGCAGTTAAAGTGGTGTCAAACTGAAATATATCTGAAGTGCAGATTAGACCAGTGACAGTAGTAGGACCAAGGCTCTCTCCTGAAGATGTCAGATTTCAGCCAGCATTTTGAACTGTGCTTGGAAACAGTCCACTAGTCAAAGGAGATATTTTACAAGAGAGTCGAATACTTTATAACAGACTCTGTAACTAGCTAACAACTCATTCAACTCACAGTGGTTGACTAGTCCTTTCTAGGCTCCAAAAACTTTCTGTGAGACTGCTTGGTAGAAAGACTAAAAAAAATAAAAAATCAGTTATTACCTTGGAAAATTGCAGCTGCTCTTCCCTAAATCCCACATTATTGATAACAATTTATTTATAAAGCCATTTTATTGTTACTAAGAAAGCTAAAGCCTTCCTAGAATTACATAGACACATTTAATATCTACTGTGTGTTCCTAACTGTAAAGTGAAGTCAATTTTGACCCAGCAATATTGTTTTAATTAGTGACTGCTATGTTATGGAAATGCCAGTCATTCTTAGATCTTGGCTATGGAACTCAGAAGCTATGGTGTGAAAAATTCCATTCCATCTGCTTGATTGGCATACCATAATGATATTCTGCCTGGGTAGGTTTAAGTGATTGTCAGTATGTGATTGCTGTTTATTGAAGCAATGCCTTGTTCACAAAAGCACCAGACATTCCAGCTGTTTTTTTTTTAAACAAAAAAACAAAAAAAACCCTCATCAGTTATGTTTTAATCAAAGTTTTAATTGATAACGGATAAAACAATAGGTGGATAATATAGAATAGCTATTAGTGTGCAGTCGATTCAGTGAAGATATAACACAAGATCCATTTGGTTTAAACTAGTTGGTTTAAAATGGATAAAAGAACATGTTTTCTTCACCATATATACAGTACAGGTCAAAGTAGACTAAAGCCAGATTTCATTGACTGAAGTCAATTATAACTATAGCCCAGAAACCAATGGAAAGGTTTGGTGGGACTAATGTTAAGACCTATTTATTGCTTTTAATGAGACCTAGGCCTTGTCTGCACTGGCTAGAATATTCCAGAGCATTCCACACTATCCTGGTCCAGCAGTTGCCCTGCCCTACCCCTGGCCCTCCATTCCTGCTCTATAGCATGTATCAGCATTGGTTTCCCAGTAAGCTACCTGGCACATCTGTCGTTGCCATGGGTCACTCACATCTGAGGTCAGAGAGAGCCATCCAGTAATGACCACAAGGCTGGGCACCTTGTTTTGACCTCGGAATAAGTGACCTGTGGCAGTAGTGGATGTGCTGGGTGGCCTGCCCTTTCAGAGAGCCACTGAAGCAAAGGAATGGAGGGCTCAGGATCTTCCAGGATGATCCACAGCACCATGTAAGGGTTTTTTTTTAATTCTTTAAGTGTATTGTACCCCAATTCTGGGGTGAAACGTCATCTGGACTGCTCAAACCAGAATCAGGGTTTGGGCTGTGCATTGTCCAAACAGGGGAGAGGGGAACACACAAGGCCCTAGGCTGCATTAGCACTGCAGAATTGATGCAGTTTGACACTGCTGTACCTGCCATAGCTCAATGCCATGTTCCAGAAGCCCTAGCCAATAGAACCAGTAGTGAAGAATAATGGAAAATGCAGCCTAGCAATATCTGTAGAACTACTTGATTCTTACCTACCCCTGCATTAACCCCACTGAGAATTACTTCTGAGCAAAGCATCCCGCAATCAATCAGATCACATCATATTCAGTGATATTTCCTTGGGAAAATTCAAATACTGATTGCGAGATCAATAGCTGACTATAATTTTTGATATATATGTATAGATTTCTTATCATAAATCTCAGACTTAATATGATAAGTAGTCAGGTGACAAAGAGATATGTGGCGTTATTCCATTATACAGCTTGTTCCAGTAGCACTACTGGGAAACAAAAGTAGAACATAATCTTTTGCTTTTTTTAAAAAAAGGTGCTGAACTGTGTAATTTGGGGTGAATTACTGATCTTGCCCTTACCCAACAGGTTTTGTTATCTGTGATGAAGGTCTTCCCATTCCATGTACAGGAGGTGGCAAGACATTCTTTAGCATTGGTGATGGCAGAGTGGCCTCCAATAAATATGAAGCATGAGATGATTTAGGGAGCCCAGGACAGGGTACATGGCAGATTGAGGCAGTTGGGGGCAGGGGGGGGGGACTGCAGCAAAAAGCTGTCACAGTTGCCTGCCCAGCAACTACTGCCTGAAGCACTCTCCTCACTCTGACTAATAGGGAGAGTTGCCGCCACCTGTACTTTAACTGGAATAAGTATTGCTTTTTTTCTTTTAAATCCTCTGGGAAGTTGCTTGGCTTATTTATAATCCAAATCAAATTCAGCACTTTAAGCCTCTAAAGCCTTTCTCTTCCATTCACCTTCCTAGCTCTCTTCTCTCCTTGCCATATGTTCTGTGAACTATAACAATTCCTTAGAGCATTTTAGTCATTACAGAACATTATTTCAAGCATTCAAGTACAACAGTACTTATGATTCAAGATCACTTTTTTAAAGAAAAAGATAAGCCATTATTTAAAACACTCTTCTTTCTGTGGTTTTTAATTTTTCCACCACAAGAGGTAAATGCTAGCAACATTGCTGTTCAGTTGGTGTGTGAGATACAAACTGTACTGAAAGTGAAAAGTTGTTTGAATTTGTTTTCAGTTTCTTAAAAGTGAACAACATATTCCTCCTTAGGGTGGAGGGTGTACTAGTAGTTACTACTATTGCTATTAAGTCAGTTTCAGTTTCTCATGACCCTTTGAATGAGAGACCTCCAAGATCCCTAGTTTCCTCATCAAACAAAACTATTGACATTTTCAACTCTTTTTTTTTTTTTTTTTTTGCCTGATAAAAAGACCTGTGCTATTGAAAGTTTGCATAAGATTTTGGAGCTTTTGGGTTGGTAAAGATATTACCACAATATTGACTTTGGAATTTGTGTCATGGGGTGGCCTATAAATACTATAATGTTCATAAATAAGTAAGAGTACTGCAGCCCTGTTCATATATTAATTTTTATTTTTTGAGGAAGAAAAATGTGCAAATGTTGCATATCACACTTTTTCAGCAAATGGCAAAAAGGTACATGCATACTTCACCACCATGGCAGCAGATGTAATGAATAAGCCTTAGAGAAATGTAGGGCCCTAGACTAATGGATTTTCCACAGAAATTCAAGATAAGTCTAAGCAAGAGCTTCCACTTGTGCTTTAGGAGACATTTTGTAGAAGCTCCATCCACTGTATTAAACCACATACCTTCAGTTCTGAAGGTAATAACAAATGGGCCACATCATTAATTTTATTTCAAAACTAATGACTTGGATTAGCCTCCAGCATCCCTTCCCACTTCCCCTACCCACCCCTACCTATCACCCCAGTTTTCAGGACTAAAGAATACCTTTCTCGTTCACTAGCTGTCATTTTTTGGTTTTTCACTTTCCTCCAAAACTTTTCCACTAGCCTGGGAGTGACAGGTATCAGGTAAGTAATTGCTAGCATCTCAAGCACAATATAGCTTTTGTTTCAGCTCAATTTATCATGTTTCCTGAATATGTAAACACCAAATCCCTAGAGTTTGTTTGATGACTGGACCATCCATTTCTTAGCAAACAAAAACAAAAACAAAACTAAACAAAACAAAAAAACACACACCCATAAATAACATATGTGTTTGTATATATCTAATGAAGTGTCACAACTGAAATCCAGTCTTAACAAATTCCAGGATTTAGCAATGTGACAGCAGAGAGGATTGTATAGCTTAATTCAGTGGTACCCAACCTTTTCATTTCCAGGTGATGTTTGGCTAGAAGTCCCAGAATCCCTAAGCACTGGGAATACAGGCTGGAGTTTTTGGGAGCTGAAGTCCAACAACATCTTGTGGCCCAAGTTTGGGAATCACTGGTCTAGTTGCTGTAATTTAGGTCTGGGGACTCAATAGTTTCTATTCCCAGATCATCCAATGCACTGAGGCTGCAAAAAACACCTTGAATAACTTAGGAGATTGTCACAACACCAATTTCCAGATGGGATAGTGATGATGATGATGATGATGATGATGATGATGATAAAATATTTATTTATATAGGCATGGGTTGTAACTATAACAGATAGATCTTATCAGGCAGCCCCACAGCTGGGCAGTAGGCAGTCCATATCCAATCCAGGCTTACCCTGCAGCTTGTCTATGAAGGGTGTATGAGATTTTAGATTAATTGCTATCAATCTTGGGCCAATCAATATGGAGTTGGTTTGAAGACAGAAAGAAAGGAAGCTACAAAACACCATAAGCTCCCAGGAGGAAGGCTAGATAGAAATGTTAGAATGCATAGAATCTTAAAGCTGGAAGGGACCACAGGGGCCATCTATTTAATTTCAGGATAAGTTTACAACTATCTGATCCTTAGGTCTGTTAAAATACATTTGGTAGCATAGCAGAGCCTTCCATAACTGGGTTTCTTCTACAGATGTTTTTACAATATTGCCCATTATCCCTGACCATTGGCCATGTCATCTGGGTACAATAGTAACTGTAGTCAAAAATATCTTGGGGCACTCAGAACAATTAAAAACCATATATACAAAACCCAGAATGAACAATTAAAAACATATATGCAAAGAGAAGGGTGAGACATACCCACTGTCCCCTCTTCTGTACAAAAGCACTTTTCTCATAAGTTGCATGTCTTTCTCTAGTATCCTCATACTGCATGGAAAAAATTACACAGAAAACTCTTATGTGTGCAGAAGAAGCCCACATGCTGGTCCTGTAGAGAGGTTTTTCAATAACTACAAACAGTTGTTATCCAGGGAATTGCACAGGAAGTGGAAGAAGGCACAGAAAGTATTATTCTCCCCTTTCTGTGTTCCTGGACCATCTGAATAGCATTAATGTCTAAGTACATTTCAGAAGGTATATATAGGGTGACCATGAGTAGGCCTTTCATGTGGTAGAACATTGTTACTACTTAGCTCCTGGCAAAACAAAATAAATTATATGTCAGGATGAGCAATCATGTATGATTTATTTAGGCAGGATTTTAATTTTAAGATATGTGGTCGCTTAGTAGTTCAGACACCAATTCTAATGACTGGAAGATTGGAAGGCTGGCAGTTCAAGGCCCAAGTGCTGCATGATGAGGTGAGCTCTTGTCACTAGTCCCATCTTCTGCCAACCTAGAAGTTTGAAAGCATGCACATGCAAGTAGATAACTAGATACCACTTTGGTGGGGAGGTAACAGCGTTTGTCGGAGTCATGCTGGCCACATGACCACTAACACTGGCTCTTTGGCTTAGTAACAGAGATGAGTACTGCCCCCTACAGTCAGCTTTGACTAAACATTCATGTCAAGGGACTATCTTTACCTTTTTACTCTTAAATAAATTACACCCCTTAATTCTCCACATCTAAAGTGCATTGATGGAGGTAATTGAATTCTCCCACCTTGGCATTTCTTGAACATAGGTACCTCTAAGAAAGTCTTAACAGACACCATTGCTCAGACACCAACATATCTTGGGCCAGCACTGTTTCTCCCCCTTGTTCCTTGGATTTAGTGCATTTTTTGGTTCTTTCCAGGATAGCAGTTAAGATTATATAGCAGTGGTCATGCAATAAATCTATGAAAATGGCCAGCAGTGCTAAAATAAATCATATTGCTGGGTGACTTTCAGAAAATACCTAAATCTTCCAAGCTATTCAGCAATTGGGCACTTAGCTACTACGGTGAAGGGTGTTCTTTAAAGACTAAAATGGATCACTCAGGTAGGATTGAGTTATTCTAATGTTTAAGGGAACAGACAGGCAAGGCTGCTGTTTTTCATTAAAGTGGCCTATAATTTTATCTAATAGCATTACTTCATTTATACTTTCTTGTATAGGCTGTATGAAAAATGAAGTTCTCAGTAATATGCAAACATAAAAAATAAATGTCTATTTAAATCATATTAAAATGATTTAGTAGTGGGATCATTTTTATCTATTGTGAGATAAATACAAACTTTTTGAAAGATTAAGAAAAAATTCCAGGAAGAAAATTGAGGAGGGATGAGAATTGAAATTATGATATTAGCAATAGCAATAGGAAGTACATTTCTATAGCTCTTATCAGTGCATTTATGCACTCTCTAAATGGTTTACAATGTGTAAGCCAATTGCCCCTGTGATAAATGGGAGTCCCTCCATTTATCAGGGTCTTTATCCCTGTATGCCTTTAATCCTGTAAAATACATCACTGGTTGTGAGAGGGCAACTAGCCAATCAGATGACAATTAGAAAAGAACCTTCTAGATGGTTGCTGGAAAGAGACCATTGAGAGTAAGAAGCTAAAGAGAAGTAAGGTCTTGGCTTTTAGCCCTTTTCTTAGTCAGGGATTCAGGTTTGGCTATGTTTGGCTGAAATGATTGTTATCTTTAATTTATCTTTTAAGTTTGTGCCCACAGGACCAGTTGTCCTCTTTAATATTCTTTACTTCATAATAAACCTTTTTTTTTCAGTACTCTGCCTCTTTCTTTGTTCTTTTCAATGGCCTTAGCTCAGTTACCAGTAGAAGGCCCCAGCAACTTCCCAATGCATTGCTCAGGTGTGGCAAGTTAAAACTTTGGGTGGTGGCAGCAAGTTGTTTTTAGGATCAAGGGGTCTCAAGGGGTCCCATCCAGCTCAGCAGAATGGAGTGGGACCATAGAGAACCTTCATGTGTGACCTTGGAAGGGTGCAAGGCTGAGTCAACCCTGAGCCCTTGGCTGGTATTGAACTGAAAACCTTGTGGTTTGTGAATGAGCAGCTGCAGTATGAGCATTTAACCACTGCATCACTAGGGCTCTTGACAGGACCATCTCAATGTATTTAAATGTATTTAAATAGACTCACGCCATCCTGTTCATGACAACACCACCAGGATGCGGATGTGGCACACTTGCTGAGCTGTGGAAACCCAGTCATTAGTACTATCCATGTCAGTGTTCTCAAGGAAGGTCTCAGCTTGCCCAGTAGTGCACCTGGATACAAGTTGGAAAACAGACATTCAGGTATTGCTCTAAGTGCCAGACAATCTCTCCCATGCTCGCTCTTTGAGTAGAAGGTGTGTGTTTTGATCAAGAAATAGCAAACACATTGTGAAGTCATATATGGAACAACCTATCAGAGCAGTGACATCGCTAAGCGGGTGCAGGGGGTGAGAACCACAGAAGAAGAGTGACACCTGGTTGTCCCACTTGATGTGGTAACCTCATTCTTCTCATGAGAGTAGTATCATAAGAAGAACAGTATCATAAGAAGTGGTGTCACCTTGGTGCACAGTAGGGAGGAAGCATGTCCAGCCCCCCCCCCCCACTGTGCATTGCTTGGTGAGTAAAATGGCATGCAGCAGGGAGGGGGTGGGCACAGTGTGCAGCAGGGAGATGAGCAGTGCCCTTTTGGTTCTGTCCCATGGAAGCCCCGCCTCCTGCACTTTGTGATACTCCGGGTGGCAACACCACTGTATCAAAGAGGTCTAAATGGGAAAAGGGATCCTGAGCAGAGTCCAAACCTGAGGAGGAAATTGTCAGAAAGATTAACCTTGAGGTACATGCTGAAGGTCAGAATTGCACCAAACTAGATTGGAACTGTTTGTCTGAAGCATTGGAGTTTGTTGTTGTTAACTACCATCAAGTCAGCTTTGACTTATGGCGACCTGTTATCAAACAGCCCTGCTCTGATCTTGCAGACTAAGGGCTGGGGCTTCCTTGATTGAATCTATCCACCTTCCTGTTCACCTACTGCCATGCCAAATATCATCATCTTTTATAGTGAGCCATGTATTCTCATGATAAGATTTACTCTAGGTCCCATTTGTTTATCTTTTTGGCAGTCCAGAGTATCTGAGGAAGCACCTCATTTCAAATTAGTTGATTCTCTTCATGTCAGCTTTCTTCACTGTCCAGCTTTCATAACCATGCATAGAAATTGGAAATATAATGGCATGGACAATCCTGACTTTGGTATTAGTGGTATATCTTTATACTTCAAGGATCTTGTCTAGTTTGTTTCATAGCTGCCCTTCCAAGTCCAAAGGGAAACTCTTCCTGATAGGAGATGATAATACCACTGTTCACATTTATTAAAAAAAAAAGTATCAGAAATCTTTCTTTTATTTATGCATTTATTTGTTTTGAACAGTAGTTTGGGCATTTTCAAAACCTTCACAAAAGCTTATGAGACACATGGAGATCCCTGGAGCAGGCAAAGAGGAGCACAATGTTGAAGGCTGTTGCTAAACAAGTTCCTTCAGATGTAATACCCACTGAGTTCAATGGCACTTACTTCTGCAACACATTTTCTTGCATTCTTGCAACAAAAGGTCTGGCTCACCTTCTGGCTCCATATGGTATCCCAAGATCTTGGAAACATAAGAAGAGTCACAGTTTGAAAAGGTCTTGTGAAGTCTGATAAAATGGATTGGAGGTAACTCAATACTGGGGGATGTAGGAAGAAGAAAAAAAATCTTTAGGTACTTTGTTTCATGAGCAAGCTGTAGTCAGGTTTTTGGAAGGTCAAGGGATAAAATATTTTAAGTAAAATGAAAGTCTTTTATTTCTCTGTTTTGAGAATAATTTGGAAGACAATTCTCTCTTGCACACACTTTCTCTCCCCCCCTTCCTTTCCTCTCCTCTTCCCCCTTTCCTTCTAAATACACAGAGTGCCTTAAGTCAAAGCTTTCCTGTTTTAAACCTTTTCATCATACTGAAACTCAAGTCACATGCTGGTAAAAGGTACTTGACGGTGCAGGGGAGCTGATTAGACAGCATTGACCCTCAGTGACCAAAGGTGTTCTTGAACTCTGTACTAGCCCGAGGCTGAGTGAACCAGTTTCTTTTAGCACAACCCTCCCTGTTGTAAGAAACTTTTGTTGCTGTGCTTTAAACACAACTAGGTATTTTAAACTCTAGGCTCTGTTTCATGAAGAACTCCCTGCAATTTTCCCCATGGATGTTAATGCCCTGCATAACCCTGGTGACATGTTTTCTAGTATACTGTTTGAGTTGAAGGACACAGCTGCTGCAAAAACAGTTTATGCAGCATTATTTAAGAACTTTAGGACAAGGTAAAAAACAGATGCCATGGTATGTTTGCTATTAACTATGAAACAAGATTTAAACCAGGCTACAGTAAATGGAGACTCCCAGGCAGGAAGGAACCATGCCCAATATGACTGATTTGACATCCTTGCAGTATATAACATTTTTCTTTGAACCCAATACAACATCTAGTTGATTAAAAAAAATCTCACTGGTTAAGTCCCTTTAATTGAGTTGTGTCTTTGCCCTAGATCAGAGTTCTTGGGAACCATAGGATTTTATGAGTAGTTGCCAGTGGTTCCACAAGAAATTGTGATTGAAAAGGGTAATCTTTTTTAGGTGCAGATATAACAATTTTCATACTGGTGTTCCTTGAGACTGGGAAATTATTTCAAGGTTTCTTCCAGAGTAAAAATATTGAGAAAGGCTCCCCCAGATAATAAAATTTCTTCACTGTCTCCGAAATGTGTTTTGGTTATAACTTCTTCTAGTGATCCTCACCTCACATTTCAATGCTAAAGAAATTGCCCTTTTGAAATGCTCGTGAACTCTTGTCTGAACCATGAGACTGACAAATCTCTTACTTATCTGCATGGGCAGATGAACCCCCCAAATATCCAAGCTTCCCTGGTGTTCAGTGGCTTCATGCACCTTTGTCAAACCTTTAGTTCTTTTTTCTCTCTGTCTCTTTGTTCTCAGAACCATCACTTCCATTTTTATTTGCCCAATTTACTCTATATGTTCAAATCCTCCCAAACTCTGGTCAAGCCAAAGTCACAAATCTGTCTTGAATGTGTATCAAATATACACATAAAAACGTTCAAAATTTCAATGTCTGCAACATTTTAAACTTTCTGTTTTGTTAGTCACACTAGTAGAGTTCTGTCAGTTTGTTCAGCCCTCCATAGCATACTGTAGTACTGGATGAATATAGGCTTGAATCCTTTTGGTTGTCCCAGCTACAGTAGATGTATTGAATCAATTGGGTCTGCATAATTGTTGACTCACCACTTGGGACTATCAATCCAATCCAGGCCATATGTGATCATAGCATAGCAGACCATAGCCCAGTTAACAAAGCTATGGTTGAGGATCAGGACATGACACTTCAACAACCATAATCTAAAATTTGCAAAAAGTCATGAGGGCAATCAGAAAATATGTTAGTATTGTAATGGCCAGACAAAGCTTCAATAGCTTCACTCTGAATGAGGTGAATACCCATACTCATCAGAGCTGTGATGGAAGCTACCCCAATTCTAAATGAATGAGTTCCAAATGTCACACCTTTTAGTCCCAATAAGGTTAAAGGCTGGAGGTGATGGAACAGAACTAATATGTGGTAAGGGGTGACAAGTCAGCATGGCAGAACAGAGGGACAGAATTTATCCCTCTAATCTGGTCATATTATCATAATGCATGCATTGGGCATAATACTTGATAACTGTAAGTTTGAAGCCACATTACAGATGTTCACACTTCTCATCCATTTTAAAACAATGTAATTTAAAAGTTAACTGCTGCCTTCCCACAGATATATCTCTAAACTCTAAAGCCCTACCTGACTTGTCACCCTAAAGCTCATACAAGGAAATAGGAAATTTTCAAAAGCTATGAATAGTAAACATATAGCCGTTGCTTGTAATGTAATGATAAGGAAAGCTGAAAAGGGAAACTGAATAGTAAGCAGGTAGGTTTGGGTTGTAATTATTACTAGAGAAAGCTGATGAGGGAGGTGTGATAAGCGGTAATGAAACAACAAAGAGAGCCATCTATGTAAGTGAGGAGAGCCATGAGTAGCAGAGAAAATGTGATGAATGCAAAAGAATGTGAGTGCCGTGAATAGAATGTATAGGCTGAGGACAACAGGTTACCAATGAAAAGTTGATGTGTATATAAGCAGTAGTCAATGAAAGGTTGACCTATGTATAAGCAGCAACTAATAATAATAGGACCCATTAGTAGATAGACTACATACATGTTGCATGAAAGCACTTGTGTATATACATGCTTTGCAAATCATTGCCAAGAACTCCTTTTTGCACAGATTGTGAATAAACAGCTTTGTTTGATGTTCCAAACCCTGTGTGTTTTATTGGCTTTTGAAGGGACTGGACATGAACCAATCCTATTAAAGAGACAATAACTCTTTGAGCAGACCATGAGCTCGCTTATTCCCTAGTCAGGAAGAGAGAATGAAGGGTAAAGATCAACAACCCTCCCTTCTGGAAACTTCTCCTGTAAATTGGTCCCACCTATATGCAGATTCCAGTGTCCTGATCTTGCATGGCCCATGTAGAACCAAACTGCTTCATGTGTGCAATGCCATGCTTATGGCTAGGTACCATATGGGTCCACCATTTGGGTCTTAAATGTCTATGGAGAAGTAGGCAATAGGGCAAAAGTTATTACCTGTCATTTCCCCTACAGTTCACTAAAGAGACAGAGGAAAAGGAATTATTATCTAAATCCTTTTCCTTTTTTCTCTAGTGAACTGCAGCATGGATGAGAGACAGCCCCTACTACTTAGTCACCTCCTCCATTATTCTCTTGTACCAGTGGTCCCATGGTCCTTGCCACCTGTAAATGTAGGGACATTTTTCACTTGAGAAAGTGCTTTGCACCCCATTCAAGACAGGACATATGTATGTGCATGTCACTAACATGATGTGAGGCTATACATTCTAATAAATATTACCCCTTAAAGCAAATGTTTCAAAGGTGACTACATGTGATATCTGTGTGATTTGTTAAATTTGTTAAATTCAGTCTTCACTGATTATCTGTTTTCATTGTAATTCATACTTGTATATCATGTCGCTTTAAATCATAGATTTTGTCTGCTGCCTTGCACTGTCTTTGCAAGCCATTCATTTGTTTGGTAACTGAGCTGTTCTTATCAGCCATTTGGTTGCTTTCCCAGACATATCACACTTTTGGATTTTCTTTGGATTTAACTTTTACAGGATGTGTATCTTCTATCCAGAATTCTGAAACCTGAAGTATTCCAAATTCCAACTTTTTGATGGCTATCTGAGGTCCAAAACACACTGCAGAAACAATCCAGTTTGAGACAGTTTGCTTTAACTGACCTGACTCAATGCTTGGGAATTCTGGGAGCTCTAGTTTTGTGAAACATTTAGCCATCTCTGTCAGAGAGCTCTGATAGCACAATAAACTACAGTCCCCAGGATTCCCTAACACTGAGCCAAGGTGGTCTTAAACTGGATTTTTCTGCAGTGTTTTTTTGGATCAAAGATAGTGACACCTTTGCTTTCAGATGGTTCAATGTACACAAACTTTTGTTTCATAAAGAAAATTGTCTAAAATATTGTGTAAGATTTATGTAAAACAGAAATGAATTTCATGTTTAGACTTGTGTCCCACCTCCAAGATATCTCATTATGTACATATCTGCAAATACAGGTATTTCAAAAAATCCAAAAAAGTCTGAAGTCCAAAACACTTCTGGTCTCAAGCGTTTTAGATAAGGGAGAATCAAGATTTTATCTTTGGTCTACTTTTGTTATTTCTTTGAATTATTACAATTAAACTGCTTGCTTGTTCAGTTAATTGTCAAGATTTTATCTTTGGTCTACTTTTGTTATTTCTTTGAATTATTACAATTAAACTGCTTGCTTGTTCAGTTAATTGTCATTGTACGCCACAGCAGCTGGTTGCTGCTCTAAATAATGTTGCTAGGTTGCCTGCATTTGTATGTCATCCTTGCCAAGGTGGTACAGGGGAGAGGTTAGTCAGTAAATGATACATATAACTTCTACAGCCAAATTCCCAAAGCCATCACCTGTAGTGGCAGGAAATGAAGAATTTGACTCTATTAGTACTACTGCCAGGGTTTGAGAAATACTAATTAAATTATCACATATGAGTGAATACCTCCCAGGTAAAGGAGTTCTATCTCCTAGCAGCTGGCATAATTAAAAGCATAAAGAACTAAGGGAGAGCTGGTCAAAACAGGACTTTTTGTTGTCAAGATAGAAAATAGAATTCATGCCACGCTGACAGTACAGTCAACAGTGGCCCACACATTTACCAGTCTGTTGGGATGTTCTCTGGGACATGTGAAGGAAGTCACTGCATGGTTGGAATGGAAAAGATATTGATAATGACTCATTCCTAGGTCAAAACAATTACTTTCTTGACAATCATGAACTCACACAAAAAAGGGGGTGGTGGCAAGAATATTTGCCCATTTTCCTCCTATTGAAACATCCTAAGAGTTGCCAAGGAATTATTCAGTGAGTACACATGGGCTTTTGCACAAAGACCGCTTTTCTCTACTGAAAATAGAGCTTTTATGCACAGAACCCCCACATTTGTTATTTTCTCAGAATAATTCCTGTGTAACACTTTAGGATATTTAAATGCAGAAAGAATACAGTTGAGGAATATCCATTTTCTCCTGCAGCAGCAAAAAACTTCTTCAGTTATGCATCGTTACACGTGAGAATGAACTGGTAGAAGATTTGAACTTCTACTCCCCAGGCTAATGTGGGTATGAATTTTTAGAGCAGTAGATTGGGGTTGGCATGCAGTTGCCACTTTGCAGCCATGGATTCTGCATCCAGAGGTTCAGCCATTCACAGCTTGGAAATATATAAATATATATACACACACACACTAAACTTGTCCCTCCATATTCACTAAGGTTAGGGGCTCAAGACCCCCGTGAATATGGAAAAACCTCAAATAACAAAAACACCATGTTTTTACTTGAGGGGACATCTCTCTAGGTCCTACAGTGCAACTCTGTGGTCAACGTCTAACAGACACTGACCATAGAACTGCACTGGAGGAGCTACAAATACCAAGTAGAGTATTCTCTCTAGGAATCTCTAGGTCTTTCAGTGCAACTTTTAGTTGACGTTGACCATAGAGTTGCACTGGAAGACCTAGATATTCCTAGAGAGAACATATTAATCCAATCCATAAATAATCAAAGCTGCAAATATATCCACAAATATGGAGGGATGAGTGTATGTATTTAATTCCAAAAAGCAAACCTTGATTTTGCCATTTTATTTAAGGAACACCATTTTATTAAGATTTGAGCATATACAGATTCTGGTATCCACAGCAAGACCTGGGGCCAAAGCCTAGTGGATATCAAGGGCCCACTGTACTGGACATTTCAGAATGACCATGGATAAGCCTCTTTATTAGTTTGACATTTTATTTTTATTTTTTTCATCGATTGCACTGCATTTGATAGTCTAAATGGAATAATGGGAATACAAAGCCATTATGGTGCTTGGTAGTTTCACATAAATATGGAAGAACCATGACTATTGCTTTAAGTTTTCATTTGGTTAACTTTTTTTTCAAAGTGGACAACGTAACATGTATTGATTAAAGTTTTTTTCTTTTTCTCCTGCTTTCAGTGGGAATCCAGTTATTGCTCCTTAAGTTGAAAGAATGACCTCCAGCAACCTGCTGAGGAGAAAGCTTTCAAGTAGTCGATAAAGCACATCCCGAGTTTCTAGTTTAGGGCATTTACTGTTGCCATGATTACCTATAGGGTTAAAATTTGATCTCACATTCACTGAGCCAGACTATTTGAGTTTGCACCATTTTGTACTCTTTTCTCTTTCTAATCCAGGAGCAATTGCAGTGCCCTACATGAACGAAGGGTGGGATAGGTAAAGAATAGTAGGCTTCTGTTGTGTACTGGCAGCCTTTCCTTCATCTGACAGGTCAGTTCTTGAAGTAGACAGTTTGAACTGGCCTGTGTCAAGCCCTTGTAGCAGATTTCATCAAGAAGAGGCTTCTTATTCTTAAAGGACAATGTTCCTATGAACATATTTCAGCTGAGATGCAGAGCTGAAACATTCCTTTCTGACCAAAACATGTTCCTTATAAGTGTCAGTATTTTTCTAATGTGGAGTCTGGTCATAGAGATCTGAATTATTGCAAATTTTGAGCAGTCTGCAAACTTGGATACCATACAAACCTACTGATATTTTATGGAAACTATAAAAACCTACTGATATTTTAAAATCTGAGGGTAGGGTGGGGAACATGGAGCCTGTGGGCTTAATGCACATGCAGAAGAGTTTTGAGACCTTCAGCAATGCCCCCCTCCCCAGTACCCCCCAAATGATCAGTTATTATTACTTTCTTGTTAACAATGCCCTCATCTTCTCTGTGGGGTATGTTGCCATGTTTTTGCCTGAAGCCCCCTGGCTGTTTTAAGTCCAGGAAAGTGGCCTGCCAGGAAGTGAACTGATGGTTGACCTCTGGGTTACTTCTAGGCTTAATGAAGTCTTCTGCAGAGCATAAGAGGGCTTTTTAGTAGAAAGCAATTCAAAACAAAACAACACACACACACACACACACATAAAGTGAAAAATGCAAGGGTGGTGATAGGATGTACATCTCTCCCTTATCTTGTGAGATGCTAATATGGCTGCCCAACCCATGGCAGTTACCCACCCCATATTAGTGGAAGATCTTTTTTCTGATTCATATAGATCTGTAATATGTTTGTTTGGCACTCAAGAAGGGGCCTTCCTGGTTCTTTCCAAGTTCTAGAACTCATTGCCAAGGGAGGTCTCCCTAGCCCTTCTTTGATAGCCTTTTCTTAACAGGTCATTATGGCTTCCTTCAGAAAGGCCTTGGGTCATATTTTTAGCTGACCAGTTGTGACCATTTTGTTCAAAAGGTTGTTTTCAAAAACTGATTTCATTTAAGTTTTATATGTCTGTTTTTAACTTTTAATTTTTATTTTGGATTTTACTTTGCATTTGATTGTTAGGCCCATTTAATGGAGAGACACGATACAAAGAATAATGAGGCAAGGTCATCATAAGTTCTGGATCTTTCAGCAAGGGAACAAGATACTGAAGGGAGGAACAGATGCAATTACACTGCACATTGTTGGATGAACACTGTAGTAAGTTCTGCATATTATTTAATTATGAGGAGGAACAAAGTACTGCTATGACTAGAATGTATTACAAATCTAAATAGCAAGCACATTTCTTTTAAAACAATGATTTGTAGGAGTACAACAGAAATGTAGCTGATGTGTTGATATGAGAGATAGAGATATGTCTCCCTTATCTGAAAATTTTGGGACCAGAAATGTTTGGAATTTTGGAGGGTTTTTTTTATTTATTTTGAAATATTTGCATATACATAATGAGATATCTTGGAGATGTGACCCAAGTCTATACATAAAATTCATTCATGTTTCATATACACTTTATACACACAGCCTGAAGGTAATTTCACACACAAGATTTTAAATAATTTTCCTGCATGAAACAGAGTTTGTGAACACTGAATGAACAGAAAACAGAGAACAGGGCTTGTGTGGAAGAGTCCAAGGCACAAAATGGTGACTCTTTCCATTCCACATATAAAAGATGACTGGACTTTCATTATTTTTAATTTAATCCTGAAGGAAGCAAGAGATAATTTTAGTAATTTTCTTCCTGATGTGAAAAAATCTTTGAAAACTGCATAGTTTTCACAATCTAAAATATGAGGAAATGGATACAGATTGCAAGGAATTTCTGGCTCCATATGATGGCTTCCCGATTGCATCAGAGAAGCTGGTGGTCAAAGCAGCTGAGTGGGCCTTTCCTCAGTCATGCTTGAAAGATGCTGAACAAATACTCCCGTCTTTTGACTGTGGCAAAGAGAACAGGAACTCCTTTGTGGAACAACATCTGTTAAACAGGAAACACTGACTAATCAAGCACTTGGTGTCCAAAGGAAGCTGCCTATAAATCTCCCAACAACTACTGGGAGTCCTTATTTCTTGCAATCATTCAGTCTCTTCATTTGACAGTGCTCTTAGTGTTCATGTGTTTCATGGAATTCTTTTTAAAAAGTATATTTTTATTCACATATAATATATTAAACATAAAACAACATAAAAGGATAACACACATATAACATATAAAACATATAACACTCCAATTAAACTATGACCCCCCCCCAAAAAAATAACAAACACTAAGAAAAGAAAAGACATGTACAGTGCCCCCTCCCATTACGTGGGGGATCCATTCCAGATACCCCACACACAAGGTGAAATCCACGTATGCTCGCGCCCCATAGGAGTTTAATCCTTTTTTTGACATAATCTCTCTGTTCTATCTGATTATTATTATTATTATTATTATTAGGGTTCATTTATTTAACACTGTAAATTTATACAGTGCTGTACATACAGTCAATTGAAATAGATGGTTCCCTGCCCTCAGATTTATAATCTAAAAAGACAAGAGACAGAAGGAAACGGAGAAAGTGGTGAGGAAAGGGACCAAGTCCAGTGGATCTCCTCTCCCTCTGAGGCCTGGACCATGGCAGATGGACTGGAGGGAGGGCATTCTTCTTTAGGCTAGGTATTTTAAATGTGTATATTATGACCTGTCTTTTGTGTCCACTTAACCATGCAGTCTTTCACTTGTTCATCTACCATTCCACTTTTTAATAACTTGTACATTATTACTACCAGCTCTTCATAATTTGAATACAATTGTAGTTCACATTCTGATTTTGTCATTTCAAAACCAATTATCTTCTTATCCATTTTAAAACTCTCAAACAACTGCCTATAGAAGTCCCATTGCAAATTAATACCCTGTAATTCCACTTCTATTGTTTTTTATAATGATTTGACTATTTTCTAATGTGAAAGATTGGAATACGTGATCTATTATCATTTTTTCCCTTTCTTAAATAATAATAATAATAATAATAATAATTTATTTCTAGCCCGCCCCGCTGAACAAGCAATCGGGGTGGGTTACAACAAGGTTAAAAAACAATACAATTAAAATATACCATCCCATCACCCAACTCCCCCCCTTAAAACAGGATTAAATCACAACAATATTAAAATCAATAAATGAGCATATAAAAATAAAATAAAAACAGCAACAGAAGTTCCAATCTGGAAACCTTAGCTGTATAAGGGCGAAGAGAGATGGAAGAGCTCAAAAATGCATTTCAGGGCCGGGAGGTGTTACATTTCTTCTGGGAAGGCCTGCCGGAAGAGATGCATCTTTAGGGCATTTTTAAAGCCTTCAATGGATGGAATAAGATGCATCTCGTCTGGCAGGTCATTCCACAGCTTAGGGGCAACAGCTGAGAAAGGCCTCTGGGAGGTCTGGACCAGCCTGGTCTTCATGGGCTGTAGCAGATTCCTCCCAGAGGACAGAAGTGTGCGGGGAGGTTCGTATGGGAAGAGGCGGTCCCTCAGATAGGATGGACCTGAGCCATGTAGGGCTTTAAAGGTCAACACCAACACCTTGTACTGTGCCCGAAAACTAATCGGCAGCCAGTGGAGGGATTTAAGCACTAGTGTAATGTGCTCTCTCCTAGATGTACCAGTGACAAGCCTGGCTGCCATGTTTTGAACCAATTGCAGTTTCCGGGTCAAGCACAAGGGTAGCCCCATGTAGAGTGCATTACAGAAGTCCAGACATGAGGTTACCAGAGCATGAACCACAGTTTCCAAGTCCCTCATCTCCAGAAAAGGACGCAGCTGGTGTATCAGCTGAAGCTGATAACAGGCACTCCTGACTGTCACACTTACCTGACTAGTCATGTGAAGTGACAGGTCGAGGAGTACCCCCAGGCTACGAACAGAATCCTGAGAGGAGAGTGTGACTCCTTCTAGGACTGGAAGTTGTATTCCCAAAACTGGTTTAGGGCCCGTAACTGTGAGTACCTCCGTTTTGTCTGGATTGAGTTTCAATCAATTTTCCCTCATTCAACCCATTACCGCCGCAAGGTAGTCATTGAGAGGGGAGACGCCATCTGAGGTCTGAGCAGACAATCTGGTCATGGAGAAATATATCTGAGTGTCATCAGCATACTGATGAATGAGCTCTGTGCCTCCGAATGATCTCTCCAAGTGGCTTCATATAGATATTGAATAACATCAGGGACAGAATGGCGACCTGAGGGACGCCACAACTAAGCTCGATTTTAGATGAGCAGCTGTCCCCGAGTCTCACCTTTTGGGATCTGCCAGAGAGCGGTGCCTCCAATCCCCAGATCTCTCAGCCAATCCAAAAGGATGGAATGATCTATGGTGTCAAACTCTGCCGAGAGATCCAAGAGCACCAACAGGGTCACACTACCCCTGTCGATGTTCAGGCAGAGGTTGTCAGTCAGAGCAACCATGGCGGTCTCCACTCTCTAACCTGCCCTGAAGCTGGTTTGGAATGGGTCGAGATAATCGCTTTCCAAGACATCTTCATGGGGTGAAACTGACAATGGTATTTTAGAACAAAATCTAGTTCTATATTTAATTCATCCATATTCTCAACTATTATTTTTGAGATAGTGATTATTAAAATCAGCATTTACGTTAATTTTATCATACTGTAAGAATCATGCCAACCAAATCTTAAATCAAAGCTTTCCATGTTTCATGGGATTCTTGATCTCTTGGCTGTTTTTAATGACTCCTTGACTTTCCCCTTTCTGGCTTTGGTGATCTGGACTTCTGGACCCATTTAACAACTTCTGGATCATCTGAGACCTTGCCCCTGTGTCTTCTTTCATCTTTGAGAATTACCTGTGCATGATGTACATATTACTGAATATTTTATAGCCTCTCCCCTTATGAAATCCTCTCTCTTTCTCTCTGCATACTTACTGCCTGTAGGCATAGGACACCTGTTCATAGTTTGGGGCTTATTCTGCACAAAATTATCACTTTTTAAAAAGAGTACCCATTTTCAGTAGAAATAACTAATTACTTTGCAGAAAATAATCTTTGCAGAAATATTACTTCCTGTGTGAAATATTAAATTTGTGCAGAAACTTCTGTTTTCTGTCCAGGCAGTATTGTGGGTGGGGTCTCATTCTGTGTGGAAATGCTTTTTTTTTTTTTTTTGCACAGAAAACATGATTTTCTGCATTGTAAACAGTATTTTCTGCATAGAAAATGAAATTTGGGTTACAGAAAATGTTCTTCACTTTCAGGATTTTCCCAAATTAAAAAGCAGCTGATTTTGTCCACTGACTGTGTGGGTTAATGCAGATTAATGCTCAATACCACTAATGTGTCTAAAAAGCAATCCTGCTTTTGCAGGATTTTTTGGGGGGAATTTAAATCCCGTTTCTGCATAGGATTTGGGCACTTAGCCTCCCGTGTGATAAACCTCTATGAAAACTCCTGGGAGTGTGAAAAATCTCTTCCCTGCAGTTCTAGCATTACAGCATTCATTGCCATGAAGGGAGCCTGATTCTTTTCCTCTCCTCCTTTCTTCTCCTCCCACTTGCTATTCTGGAGCAGGCTAACTACATGCCGGTTGGTTTATTTATTTTTAATTTGATGTTTTTGTGTAATTGTGGCAAAACAATGAAAAACAATTAAAATTATTTTTATTTTATTTTATCATTTTGTTGTAAGCAAGAAAACATAAAGATAAAAAATAAAAAAAACTTGATAGGCATATAGTTAGCTTGATTTGGAATTTGGAGAGCAGAGCCACAACAAACTACAGTTCCCAGAATTCCATAGCACTGAGCCATTGCAGTTAAAATTGGTGTCAAACTGAATTGTTTCTGCATTGCGACTGCAGCCACTGAGAGCTGTTGATCTATTTTGCCTGTCAGTGAAAAGGTGTACTACAGTAATTAAGGAATTCAGGGCAGCAGCAAAATAGACATGACATTATATAAATACCAGCAAAAGATGCTTTCATTCTATTAAAACTCCACTTTTTAGCCTCGTGTGGTAAAATCTGTACTCTAAGGCAGCACTTAGTCTAGAGTGATTTTCGTCTAGAAGAGAAATAGCAAATGAGATGTTGCAGGGTCCTGTCTTGGGCCCCTTGGAGTTCAACTTCTTTTTAAATGACTTGGATAGGAAAGTAGCAGGGGACAACAGAGACAGGTTCTATTTGAATGGATATGATTCTTCTGTTTTGCTTTGAGTAAAGAATGTAGGAAAAATGTACGTACTTTGCAAGAAAATGATCCCTTTTGTGTCTGAATAGAGCCAAATGTGCTGTGAATAAGAATGTATGAATTACTCTGCAGATCTGTCACCCATTTCACTTCCACTTTAGCAGCCATGACTGCATCCTATGGGATCCTGGGATTTATATTTTGGTGAAGCACTACAGGAGCTCTCCAGCTGAGAATTTCAAGTACCCGTCACTAAATGGCAAATTGCAGGATTTTATAAAATGGAACCATGTCAAGTGAAGTGGAATCATTATGCACATGTGTACTGTGAAAGGGCCCTGCATTGGTTTCACCAGAATTCAAGTTTGCAGGTTTGCTTTGTTTCATTTCTATATCATTCTTCAAACAGTGACACCTGCACACAGTTTGCATTTATTTTGTACCACCATTTCCCAACATACACATGGATGAGTATATTTTGTACTCATTTTGTATGCATCTTTCCATAGTTTATGCTCTTGCTTTTATTTCCTTCCATAAGGTATGCATTTTTCTGTGGAACTTTTCCTAATATATATATATATTTCTATGCAGATTTTAACACACACACACACCAGTTCAAACACATTGGCCGTATTCTGCCTGATTGTATATCCTAGCCATATGACAATTCTCATTCAAATGCAGGAGAATATGAGGCTGCAAAATTAAAGTCCATCATTGAAAGATGCTGTACCAGGTCAGCATATTTATCCATTAAAATAAACATTTCTATTCCAGCTCTTAACTATTCTCCAGGATTTCAGGCAGAAGCCTGTTATGTTACCTGCTAGCTGTCCCTTTTAAATGGAGAGGGAGAGGACCAAGCATACAAATGAAGTATGGTCCTTCATCATAGTGGGATTGACCACAGTCTAAAACAGTGTGTGTCTCTGCAGGGTGGCGGCGGGGGGCGGGAGATTATTTTGTCTCCAAGAGACAGGTTGGGATGGGAAAACTGCAGGATACTTTAACCTTATATGTTGTCTAAAAGAGAGTGAGGCAGCGTCTGCACTGCTGAAATAATGCAGTTTGACTCTGCTTTAACTGCTACGACACCATCCTACAATATCCTGGGATTTGTAGTTTCTGGTGGCACCAGAGCTCTGTGACGAAGAAGGCTAAACAGCTCACAAAACTGCAAATCCCAGAATTCCATAGCATTGAGCCAGAGCAGTTAAAGTGGTGTCAAACTGTCTTATCTCTGCAGTGCACATGCTGCCTGAGAAAGAAAACTTAGAGTCAGTGATAGACAGCACTGAGTCTGCAAGCCTCCTGGGTTCTGATGAAATCAAGTGAATTTGCTTTGTGAGGATAAGAGTGTCACTCTAACTGACAAAACAGCTCATCTAGAAAGAAAAAGAAGGGTCTGTCCTCCTGAAATTTGTCTCCATTTTTGATGTCAATTTTTCTTATATCTTGGAAAGGAAGGAAATGCTTAAGGGGGGGGGGGGGTCTCTAATGGACTACCTGTCTGATCAACTCTTCACTCACTAAGATATGAAGAGAAGGCCTTCCCTTAGGGTAATGCTACCTGATGGGTATGTGGGAGAGGGCATGTTGCTCCCAAACTGCATAACTTGACAATCTTTCAGAATTATGACTGACCTCCATTTTCTTGATTTTTTAAAGGAAAGTACCTTTCAAAGCCTAGAGAAGTGTACTTAAACTTTGGTCCTCCAAATACTTTGGACTTAGAATCACAGAATCATAGAATCATAGAAATTTAGAGTTGGAAGAGACCACAAGGGCCATCCAGTCCAACCCCCTGCCGTGCAAGAACTCCCAATCACTCCCAGAACTCCCAGAAGTGTGAACTCCCAGAAGTGTGACTGTTGGCTAATCTGGCTGGGGCTTCTGGGAGATGAAGTCCATAACACCTGGGGGAACCAAAATTTTGGAACAACTTGTCTAGTATTTAAAGCTGTGTGTGTCTGTTCTGTGGGTGCAAGTTGTTTCCAACTTATGGCAACTCTAAGGCGAACCTGACAGAGTATGACTTGCCCAAGGGCACCCAGCAGGTTTCATGGCCAAGTTGAGAATCAAACCCTGGTCTCCAGAGTTGTAGTCTAACACTCAAACCACTACATCATGTTGGTCTGTTACATTGTTGCTTTAATGGTTTACGAACTGTTTTGTTTTTGATGTGTGAGTTTATTTAAGATGTATTGTGCTCTGCCCCGGTGTTTTAAAACAAAACGGAGGGAATAGAAACATCATAAATAAATGGCTTCCAGAGACATTTCTCTCTAATGCCAGTGAAAGCAACAAAAGAATCCACACTGTTCCCTGCTGTTTGGATTCTCCTGCCCAGTGAAGTGCTAACACTGATTGTATCTGAACCTTTAGATGTGCAGTCATGAGATTTCCGTGCTGTGTATATTCATGTAGGATAACAGCTCCACGAGTGTGACTAGAACTCCTAATGCCTCCAGCTGTTCTGTTCATGCATTTGTTCTTCTCACTGTCCTTGTTGTTCATGTTGATATTACTCTTGCTAGTTGTCCTCTGTACACCTTTTCCAAGAGCCTTCATTTCTGTGGGTGCGTGCAGCTTGCTATGTTTAACCTTTCCTCCCCATCCACTCTTCCTTTTGTCATATTGCTTTACTATCAGGCACTGTGCTTCATTTCTAGCCTGCTGAGAAGGCTGCTATCTCTTCCTTTTTGTCCCACAGGATATACTAGGTATTACTTTAATATGAGAAGATGGCTGTAGGAGATGCCAACACAGCGTGATCCATTTGGATTTTTATTATTATTCCTTTGGTTTTCCTTACCTTTTGAAACTACAAGGTTTTTTTTTTCAGGTTTTCTTTTTCTTTCCAAAAAGTCCATACATTTATGGAACAAATGCTTCAAACTATTTATCTTCTTGGGATAGGAATCCATTGAGATGACTAGTTCTCTAAATTCAACCATTGTTTCAAGTATGAGCATTTTCCAGCCTAATGTAATACATAACTTGAATGATAAAAATCCTGGGAGTTATGAGAACTCTATACAGGTAGTTTGTTTCCTCATAGGTGGTGCACTACCTTCCTCAGCTGAAAAACTATAGAGTTCTCATGACTCCCAAGATTTTTATCATTCAAGTTATGTATTACATTAGTTTGCTAGACCAGAGTTGGTGATAGCAGAGGTTTAAATCCATTAAGTATGATGATATTTCTGTCCACACAACTGGAAATTTTTACCATTACAGCAGGTCCTAGTCAGATACATTGGTGGATAAGTTAAAAGAATAACAACATGTATTCATATGTGGTTCTATGTGGACATTATAAAAAATGGTTCCTGGAACCTGTAACAGAAGCACACCAAGGCATCATAATACTGGGCCATGGAGCCCTGGCATGTCAAATTTTTCTGCACCTTTTCCATTGCCTTTTCCCCAGTGCACTTTTTGGGGCTCTACAATTTCCAGCTATGATGACAAGAGCACTGCATGTATAGATATTTTAATGGGGCAGTACAATATCATCAATTTCCTAATAATCCTGGAGATGGAATTTCACCACTGCTACAAATGGCCTCAATGTTTGTTTGTTTTTTAAAATTAAGTAGTTAAGTAGTTCAGACCAACAGATTCCTTTCCTAGTCATTCATTGCCAAGTCAGACTATGTCAGTTCATATGCAGGCTTTGATGTTGTTGATCCACTTTACATTTCCTATTAGAAAACTGAATTTGCCACTTTAATGACCATTGTTCAGTCATAATGGGGCTTTTTACATTGGCAAGAAAGTGTGACATGAAGTTGCACTTTCCTTAATGCTTAGCAGCTAGACAGCAAGCCCCAGGTGTGCATTTAAAAAGTACAGGGCAGCTAGACTGAGGTTTTTTTCTGTGGCTCAGCAACTACATGGGAAGCTGTCAAAACGCTACAAACACAGGTGGAGCAGCTACATGGGCGGCAAGGAACGTGGCTTTTAGCCGCGCTTTAAACATTTTTTTCCCTTGCAGGCTGCGAATTGCGCAATTGCGCAGGTACACCATACAGTTGAAGCTTATCACATGGGGGAGTACAGGACCATTCCGAAAGAGGGAGAAAGTGAGGTCAGTTCGGAAATGCACATGATTACGCACAAGCTCATCACACACAAAACAAGAGAGCATCTACACAAAAAGAAAATGCAGAGTCAATACGAAAGAATTCATCACATGTGAACATACTGGTCGGCTTTCTGTTACAAATTAAGGCATCTTGGGAAATGGTAGCAAAGGCTCATGGGAGTTGTAGTCTGTGTTCTGTCAGAGCATTATATTGAGTTGTCTTGAGGTTTCAGCCCTCTGTCCAGGAGGGATTCCCATATGTCCTCCATTCTTGAGCAGAGGCCCCCCTTTTCCAAGTTGACCAGGCACGTCCTCCTTTGCCAGGACACGTCCTACTTTTCCAGCCTTCTTTTTGAAGAGGAAGCAGGAGGGCCAGGCGTGCTCTGGCCAGGCTCTGGGGGTCTCTTCCTGGCTCCTTCCCTCCCTCCCTCCCTCCCCGCTTCCTTCCTCCTCCCTTTGGCTGAGAGAGTGTGACTTACAGGGAGGAAGGGCAGCGGTGGTGCTCCAGGTCCTCCTGATGCTGGGCCAGGGCAAGCTGGAAACAGGAGGAGGAGAAGAGGGACCTGGAGCACCTCTGCTGCCCTGCTTCCCTGCAAGTCACACTCTCTCAGCCAAAGGGAGGAGGAAGGCAGCCAGGAGAGAGCCCTGGAGCCTGGCCAGAGTGTGCCTGGGCCTGCCTTCTCCTTCCCCCTTCGGCTGAGAGAGTGTGACTTGCAGGGAGGCAGGGCAGCGGAGGTGCTCCAGGTCCCTCCCCTTCTCCTCCTCCTCTTGCCAGCTTGCCCTGGTCTGGCTGAGCGCCTCCAGTGCCCTGCTGTCTCCCTAGAAGTCACACTCTCTCAGCCAAAGGGAGGAGGTGAAGGAAGGTGCAGGCGCACTCTGGCCGGGCTCTGAAGGTCTCTTCTTGTCTTGGCACCTTCCCTCCCTCCGCACTTGTATCGCTGCCTTTAAATGGGCGCTTTAAAGATACAGAGCCCCATTTAACCGTTCAACTACACCTTAGCCTTTAGATGCAATAGGGGTGCTTTTTACATTGGCTAAAAGGGGCGGTCCAAACTCGCCCCTTCTAGTGGCGAGATGAGGCCTAGGCTGCCACACGGGCAGCCCCAGAGGCCTCATCCCGCCGCAACGACCCGCCGCAAAAAAGAGCTCTGGGATCGAGCTCTTTTTTTGCGGCGCGGGAAGGGCACGATTGGCACCCTCCCGCGCCACCAGAGCGTCAAAACGTGCGCAGCGCGTCAAAACGCTGCGCACGTGATGACGCTTGTACGGCGCCACTGTGTAGACGCCGCCATCTTTAAATGGCGGCGTCCATGCGTTTTAGGCTTAGGGAGGGTGTAAAGGCTACGCCCTCCCTAACCCTAAATGCGGGCTTTTTAGCCCTAAAAGCGCCTTTTTTTGCCCGTGTAAAACGGGCCAGCAATGCTGCACCCTTTTTAAAAAAGTAGTGGGGAAATCAAACTACTTTTTAAAGGCACTTCTTCTCCCTTAAAACTCCAAAATAGTGTTTTCATGGCACACTTTCCATTTTTCTCATCTAAAGGCTGGGCTTTCATGCAGCCTTCAACACACCTCTTTTTGCCAATGTAAAATGGGCCAGCTCCTTTTTAAAGCACTTCTTCTCCCTTAAAACTCCAAAATAGTGTTTTCATGGCACACTTTCCCTTTTTCTCATCTAAAGGCTGGGCTTTCATGCAGCCTTCAACACACCTCTTTTTGCCAATGTAAAATGGGCCAGCTCCTTTTTAAAGCACTTCTTCTCCCTTAAAACTCCAAAATAGTGTTTTCATGGCACACTTTCCCTTTTTCTCATCTAAAGGCTGGGTTTTCAAGCAGCCTTCAACACACCTCTTTTTGCCAATGTAAAACGGACCTTTGGAGAGTTTCTTTCAGGCACACTGAAGTTCTGTATAAATGGTGGCTTTTATTGGTCTGGATCAAAAAACAAGTATCATTGTGCATGCACAAGGGATCTTGTACTCATGGAAAGGCTGTCTGCACTTCACATCAGTATGTTACATGACCAAAATGAAAGGAGGTCCAAATAGATTTCTGACTTAATTATTGCATTTATAACCTGACCTTTCTGTTAACATCTCAGTTAACACTTGCTAGTCTCAAAAGAAGTAGAACCACTCACTCTGTAGACTTAGAACATTACTACACACAAATTTTAAACTACAGTTACACTAGAAAAGGAACAGCATTGACCATAGTCATTGCATAATGATGACTCTGACACAAAGGGGTGGCACAGACTGCCTAAAAGACTGGCACCACCTTTTGTTGCAACACAACTTCACCACAGCAGCTAGATGCTGCGGTGAATCTGCGCTTCAAAAAGGGAGTGGGGTTTCCCTGCTTCTTTTTTGTGCTGCAGTTGCGGTGCAATTGAGGAAAAAGGTGCCATTGGGTACCTTTCCACCGCAACAACTGTGCAGCTGCATCTAGCAGCTGCGCAGTTGTGGCGGTGCCATTACGTACATTGTCTAAATGGCATTACATAATGACGGCACCGCCATTATGTAGTAATGCCCGTCTGTATCGGCCATAGCTGTGCCATCCCAGACCCATCTCTTTTCATTGATGGGGAAACCTGTCAATGACCTGGCAAGTGTGCAAGTCCCCACATGTGAAAATTTGCTCCTGAGGCAGTTGCATGATTGTGAGCCAAATGATTTCAGTGTCCCTTCACATATATATGTGAAGTTACCAAGACAGGTTATACCTTGATAAAATGAAATGAACACATATTTTTGTATATGTCAAACAGGAAATATTAGATGAAGTTCTGATACCGTTAGGTTTATTAGCATCATTTCTTGTCAAATTGTTTTTTTTTATATACTATAAATAACTGGTCAGATTTAATCTGAAGATAATTATCTGTTGTTGTGTGATGTTACTGTAGAAGTGTATTTGGAAATGAGTAAACAGGATACAGTACACAGCAAAATTAAATATTAGCAAAAGAATTGGTCAGGTTTATGCTTGTTTGTTAATGAAAGGGGGAATCTAGCTACAGTTTATAATTAGAAGTGCTGTACTGTCATCTGAATTCTACCTCAAGAAAACACATTTTGTTTTTGTAGAATAAGCACTGATTATTTGCATAGAAAAGCTTTGCTTTAAAACACTATTCAATATCTTTTCATATTTTCCTCAAATAAAATTTCTTGTTTTATTCTTAAACATTTATTTATTTATTTATTTATTATATTTACTTACATCCTACCTTTCTCCCCATGTAGGGACTCAAGGCAATTCACCAAGATGATCAATTTGTTTTGTACCAGGTCAGGCTTCAGGTGTGTGTGAGGGGAAAGTCTCATAATCCAATGCTATTGTGCCAAATGTTTCCCTCCATATATGTGTATTAAGGAAAAGGCTAGGTTCTTTCTGAAATGGTAGTCTTCTGTGTGATGTGAATTGGTTATATTTATATGAAACTATAGGAGCTGGTGTGGAATAGTGGTTTGAGCTTTAGATTATGATTCTGATGATCAGGATTCAAATCCCCCATTCAGTCATGGAAACCCAGTGGGTAATCTTGGGCAAGTCACACACTCTCAGCCTCAGAAAACCCTGTGATAGGTTCACTTTGTGCTGCTTTAAGCTGGAAACAATCTGAAGGCACGCAACAAGATTAAACTATAATTATGAGAGCTCCATTACAGCCTGAAGTAGTAAGGCCCAGACATCATGAGAACTTGGTTATAGTAGGAGAATGAGAATAGAAAAACAAAATTGGACATGATCCTACATGAAAGAAGCTCAGCTCAACTCTCTCCCTCTGCTGTTCCATGTCTTTCCTCTTACCCTTTTTAAGAACGGTAAGCATCTAGTTGAGTACATCCTGAGTCAGCAAGAGCTGACAGGGGGAGAAACAGACCAGTTCCAGAGCTTACAAAGAGTTACAGTCAAAAGCAGAAGCATGATCAAAACAGTCCAGGTCCACAGGGGTGTCAGTAAGGAAGTGCAGGGTGTGTGGGCAACACCAGGTAACACCCTAAGGAGGGGTGATACCGTTGCTCCCCAAATATCTGCCTTAGAAATGGGCTGTGGCATTTGCCTACATCCCTTTAGTACACTGAAGAGGTGGTGTGTGTGGGGCAAGGCTCAATGGCAAAAGAAAGGAGAGGTCCCAGGTTGGTTTTTTTTTTTTTAAATACATTTTAGATTTTAATTATTTTTTTTTAAAAAATAAGAATTTTAAAATTCTTTTAAAATCTTATTTAAAAACATCACATCATGCCAAACTTTCACTTGAAACAATGTACATGTAAATACATTTGGGCTGTGTGTATGATATTGTAATTTAAATGTACAGTTGTAGTTATGGTACACTGCTTAGGCGGTATGAAGCAATATATAAATGAAGCTGTTTGTTTGCTAGATTTTTTATGTCAAAACTATTGCCACTACTTTCAGTGATACACAAGCATTATGATTTATAAGTAGGATTAGTAAAAGAATTACTAAGGATTCTGTATGGTGTGCTATTGGAGAAAGTCAATGGAGAGGGGCTTTACACCATGAGTTACTGTACTGGGTGATGCCAACCCTAGTGATGCCACCAGGTCCAAATGGGAAAAGCAGTCATGAGCAGAGTTGAAAGCTGAGGGGAGAATTGCAAGTAAGATTAGACTGAGATATACACTGAAGGCCAGAGATTCAGAAAGCCAGAACAACAGGCAAAGTAATAAGTGCCGTAGCTGTTTATTGTCAACAACAGAACCACTTGGGCTGGGCTTATATAATACCATCAATAAAGCAGCTCAGCTGGCCTGTTAGGCTCAGCAGTATTTGACTCTGACAGCTGCAAGACTGGTAATGTTGGCAGTTCAAGGTCTGGGCACCATGTTATGGAGTGAGCCTTTGCTTCTAGTCCCAGCTTCTGCCAACCTAGCAGTTCAAAAGCATGTAAAAATATGAGTAGATAAATAGGTACAACTTTGGTGGGAAGGTAAAAGCGTTCCATGCAGTCATGCTGGTCACATGATCATGGAGTCCTCTTTGACAACACTGGCTCTTCAGCTAACTAATTGAGATGAGCAGCACCCACTACAGGTGGACATGACTTGACAGCCTTGTCAAAGGGGAAACCTTTATATTTACCTTTATTTAAAGTGGAACAGGGCATTTCCTCTCCCTTTGAATCTGGTGTTTTAATTTATGATGACATACAGGGTGAACGTCACTGTAGTGGTTTGAGTTTTGGACTATGATTCTGGAAACTAGAGTTCAGTTCCCAGCTCAGCCATGAAATGTACTGGGTGACCTTGAGCAAGTTACATTCTCTCAGCCTCAGGGAAAGGGAATGGCAAACCTCCTCTGATCAAATCTTACCAAGAAAACCCATGCTAGGTTTCCCTTAGGATCACCAGAAGTTGGAAATGACATGAAGGCACTCATTAACACACACACACACACACACACACAGAGAGAGAGAGAGAGAGAGAGAGAGAGAGAGGATAATGGAGTGCTTTGAGCATGCAGCTACCACTTTAGAGACAAGGGGGCTTTTTACATTGGCAAGAAAGTGTGACATGAAGTTGCACTTTCCTTAATGCTTAGCAGCTAGACAGCAAGCCCCAGGTGTGCATTTAAAAAGTACAGGGCAGCTAGACTGAGGTTTTTTCTGTGGCTCAGCAACTACATGGGAAGCTGTCAAAACACTACAAACACAGGTGGAGCAGCTACATGGGCGGCAAGGAACGTGGCTTTTAGCCGCGCTTTAAACATTTTTTTCCCTTGCTGGCTGCGAATTGCGCAATTGCGCAGGTACATCATACAGTCGGAGCTTATCACATGGGGGAGTACAGGACCATTCCGAAAGAGGGAGAAAGTGAGGTCAGTTCGGAAATGCACATGATTACGCACAAGCTCATCACACACAAAACAAGAGAGCATCTACACAAAAAGAAAATGCAGAGTCAATACGAAAGAATTCATCACATGTGAACATACTGGTCGGCTTTCTGTTGCAAATTAAGGCATCTTGGGAAATGGTAGCAAAGGCTCATGGGAGTTGTAGTCTGTGTTCTGTCAGAGCATTATATTGAGTTGTCTTGAGGTTTCAGCCCTCTGTCCAGGAGGGATTCCCATATGTCCTCCATTCTTGAGCAGAGGCCCCCCTTTTCCAAGTTGACCAGGCACGTCCTCCTTTGCCAGGACACGTCCTACTTTTCCAGCCTTCTTTTTGAAGAGGAAGCAGGAGGGCCAGGCGTGCTCTGGCCAGGCTCTGGGGGTCTCTTCCTGGCTCCTTCCCTCCCTCCCTCCCCGCTTCCTTCCTCCTCCCTTTGGCTGAGAGAGTGTGACTTACAGGGAGGAAGGGCAGCGGTGGTGCTCCAGGTCCTCCTGATGCTGGGCCAGGGCAAGCTGGAAACAGGAGGAGGAGGAGAGGGACCTGGAGCACCTCTGCTGCCCTGCTTCCCTGCAAGTCACACTCTCTCAGCCAAAGGGAGGAGGAAGGCAGCCAGGAGAGAGCCCTGGAGCCTGGCCAGAATGTGCCTGGGCCTGCCTTCTCCTTCCCCCTTCGGCTGAGAGAGTGTGACTTGCAGGGAGGCAGGGCAGCGGAGGTGCTCCAGGTCCCTCCCCTTCTCCTCCTCCTCTTGCCAGCTTGCCCTGGTCTGGCTGAGCGCCTCCAGTGCCCTGCTGTCTCCCTAGAAGTCACACTCTCTCAACCAAAGGGAGGAGGTGAAGGAAGGTGCAGGCGCACTCTGGCCGGGCTCTGAAGGTCTCTTCTTGTCTTGGCACCTTCCCTCCCTCCGCACTTGTATCGCTGCCTTTAAATGGGCGCTTTAAAGATACAGAGCCCCATTTAACCGTTCAACTACACCTTAGCCTTTAGATGCAATAGGGGTGCTTTTTACATTGGCTAAAAGGGGCGGTCCAAACTCGCCCCTTCTAGCGGCGAGATGAGGCCTAGGCTGCCACACGGGCAGCCCCAGAGGCCTCATCCCGCCGCAACGACCCGCCGCAAAAAAGAGCTCCGGGATCGAGCTCTTTTTTTGCGGCGCGGGAAGGGCGCGATTGGCGCCCTCCCGCGCCGCCAGAGCGTCAAAACGTGCGCAGCGCGTCAAAACGCTGCGCACGTGATGACGCTTGTACGGCGCCACCGTGTAGACGCCGCCATCTTTAAATGGCGGCGTCCATGCGTTTTAGGCTTAGGGAGGGTGTAAAGGCTACGCCCTCCCTAACCCTAAATGCGGGCTTTTTAGCCCTAAAAGCGCCTTTTTTTGCCCGTGTAAAACGGGCCAGCAATGCTGCACCCTTTTTAAAAAAGTAGTGGGGAAATCAAACTACTTTTTAAAGGCACTTCTTCTCCCTTAAAACTCCAAAATAGTGTTTTCATGGCACACTTTCCATTTTTCTCATCTAAAGGCTGGGCTTTCATGCAGCCTTCAACACACCTCTTTTTGCCAATGTAAAATGGGCCAGCTCCTTTTTAAAGCACTTCTTCTCCCTTAAAACTCCAAAATAGTGTTTTCATGGCACACTTTCCCTTTTTCTCATCTAAAGGCTGGGTTTTCAAGCAGCCTTCAACACACCTCTTTTTGCCAATGTAAAACGGACCATCGATTTTAATTTAACTTGGGCATGGAAACCCACTGGGTGGCCTTGAAAAGTCACTCTCTCTCTGCCTCAGGGGAAAAAAACCCTTCTGAACAAATTTTGCCAAGAAAACCACATAATAGGTTTGCCTTAGGGTCACCACAAGTAAGTAATGTCTTGAAGGAACATGGCAACAACAACAACCAGGGTGAACTGCCTTTGTATTTTCCTCCTGATCCAGCTGTTGCCTGGGATGAACTGAGATGGGATCTACTTCTGCTGGTGCCAACACAGGACTGCCAGCCTCCTCTACTGTGATGTTGAAGATATAAGGCATAATCGGGGAGAAAAACAAATGAAAGGGGTGAAACAGATGGTGTCCAGTTTTGAATAAGAAGTAGTGTTGGGCAATGGCAGAGGAAGGGTGTAAACCAAGACTAAACTAGGCCAGATGATGTAGGTACCAATGCAAGTACAATGGCTGGAAATGACCAGTCTGAAGTTCCCAGAGGCTGTTTAAGAAGCCTTTTTCCTAGGCTATTAGTCAATTATATTGTACTGATTTATCATCCCAGGACAGCAGCCAATCCCTGTGGATTTCTTTTATCTTCTACTTCCAACTGCAGGGTTTTTGAATCAAATTGGGCACTAGGAATGAGTAAAATGTAGATGATTTATTACATGGATGTTACAAATTGTTTGCCCCAAGATTGACTACAGACATAGTAAATGCCCAGGGAAGAGGGAGAATGTTGTGGAGGGTGTGTTTACTGTCAGAAGTGATTCATTCTGCTCCACTCAACATTTTTACTTTAATTTAGACAAGACATCTCATTTCCCAGGAAAGCACAGATCTTTAATTCAACATGTTTCTCCCTGCCCCCCCCCCCAAAAAACCAGTAGGTTTCCATACATTTTGGCTTCGAGACAAGTGAAAGAATACCCTAAACTCTTCCAGTTTAGTTTAACTCTCTGAAGGGGAACACATATCTATCCAGTATCTACATAGAAAATCTATATTTAATTAATTAATTAATTATATATTTGAATTTAATATTTGATATTGCTCTGGATGTGAGCAAAAAATGGAGTGCTGAAGTGAGAAGACTTTAGGTCTGTGAGAATGTGTCCAGTGGTGATCCAAAATTCTATCTTCATCTTCTTCTAATATACATTTTATATGGAAGGGAAAAATAAGTGTTGGTAATACCCTGTCTAGAAGTGTACTAAACAGAATCGTTATACCGTATATACTTGACTATATGTCGAGAAATTTATGCCCCAAAATGGACTCCAGAATCATGGGTACACATATAGATGGGGCAATAAGTTAATGCTGCTTCTATATTTCCTGAGAGAAGTGCCCACCGTCCTCTGTAGCCAGGGATCTTGGCTCCCTGTTTGAGTCCCACTCCCCAGCATGCTCTCCTCTCTCTCACTCTCTGCATGTGTGTGTGTGTGTGTGTGTATGTGTGTGTGTGATCTCAGCATTCCCTCGCAGCTAGAGCTAAAAAGCAAGCCTCTCCTGCTCAGGCAAGACACACAGAGAGAATATGCCCCCAGGCTTGTATCCCATTTTGCAACCTAAGCCTTGGGGTGAAGAAGAGAGAGAGGAAGGTCGGTCCCCTTTTGCAAGCCATGAGTCTAGTTGGGAATCCTGGGATGGAAGCAGAAAGAGAGAAATCTCTGTCCCCTTTTGTAAACCATGAGTCTAGTTGGGAATCCTGGGATGGAAGCAGAAAGAGAGAAAAAGGTCTGTCCTCTTTTGCAAACCATGAGTCTAGTTGGGAATCCTAGGATGGAAACAGAAAGAGAAGAAAAAGGTCTGTCCCCTTTTGCAAGCCATGAGTCTAGTTGGGAATCCTGGGAATGGAATGAAAGCACAGAGAGAGGGAGAAAGGACTGTCCCCTTTTGCAAGCCATGAGTCTTGGGAATGTTTTTGGTAAAGGGAAGTGTGTGTGTGTGTGTGTGTGTGTGTGAAGGTTTGTTTCCTCTTTCCCATGCTAAGACTATGATCCTTGGGCTCTCCAGAGAGAATGATGTAGGGAGGGAAGTGGTGTTTTGTTTTCCCCTTCAGATCTTTTGTAACATGCTCCAGTGTTTGACCCTCAACTTATCCACGGATCATATCAAAATCCATGATTTCGGCCCAAAAAACTGCCCTTGACTTATACATGAGGTCGACTTATACACAAGTATATATGGTAGTTTGGGCCTTACCTTGCATGAAAAAAAAAGTACTTTTTGCACAGAAAGCATTTTTGTGTGCAGAAAACATGACTTTCAGTGCTGAAAAATAACATTTCTCAATAGAAAAGAACACTTTTGCATAGAAAATCCCAACTGGGCATACCTCAGCTAGGGTATGTTTAGGATATGTGGTATGACCAGCTGGCATTTTCTGTGCATAAATGTCACATATTACAGCAGGTATGTTTAGCTTGGAGAGGTACTATGATAGCCACATTTAAATAAATGAAACAATGTCATGTAGCTGAAGTGAGATTTGTTTTCTTCTACTCTAGAGACTAGAACAGCAACCAGTGGATTCAAACTACAAGAAAAGAGATTCCAACTAAATATTAGGAAGAAAGTCTTGACTGTAAGAGCTGTCTGATAATGGAATGGTAGCAAACACTCCTTCACTGATGCTCTTTAAACTGAGGTGGATGATCAACTTTCAGTACCATTTTAGCTGTGTACTCCTAAATAACAGAGAGTCGAACAAGATGGCCTTTGAAGTCCCTTTCAACTCATGATTTTATATTGTAGTCTAAATACATGTACAGTGGTCCCCCGGGTTACGAAATTAATTCGTTCCGGCCCCTTTTTCGTAAGCCGAAAATTTCGTAACCCGGGGCCTATTTCCAATAGGAAATAGGTAATCCGTTCCGGCCGGCCGGCTGGCCTGGCGGGGGCCTCCTGGCTGAGGAAAGGAAGGTCCGATCCGGTGGATCGGGTCTTCCATTCGTCACCCGCGGAGGCCCACGCTGGCTGGGGAACGTTCGCTTCCCCAGCCAGCCAGGCTTGAGTCCCTTCTCCTCCGAGGCCAGGCTTCGGAGGACAAGGGGCGGCCTTGGATCCCTTCTCCTCCGAAGCGAGGCTTCGGAAGACAAGGGGCGGCCTTGGATCCCTTCTCCTCCGAAGCGAGGCTTCGGAGGACAAGGGGCGGCCTTGGATCCCTTCTCCTCCGAAGCGAGGCTTCGGAAGACAAGGGGCGGCCTTGGATCCCTTCTCCTCCGAAGCGAGGCTTCGGAGGACAAGGGGCGGCCTTGGATCCCTTCTCCTCCGAAGCGAGGCTTCGGAAGACAAGGGGCGGCCTTGGATCCCTTCTCCTCCGAAGCGAGGCTTCGGAAGACAAGGGGCGGCCTTGGATCCCTTCTCCTCCGAAGCGAGGCTTCGGAGGACAAGGGGCGGCCTTGGATCCCTTCTCCTCCGAAGCGAGGCTTCGGAGGACAAGGGGCGGCCTTGGATCCCTTCTCCTCCGAAGCGAGGCTTCGGAAGACAAGGGGTGGCCTTGGATCCCTTCTCCTCCGAAGCGAGGCTTCGGAAGACAAGGGGCGGCCTTGGATCCCTTCTCCTCCGAAGCGAGGCTTCGGAGGACAAGGGGCGGCCTTGGATCCCTTCTCCTCCGAAGCTAGACTTCGGAGAAGAAGGGGCGGCCCAGGCTGGCTGGGGAACGTTCGCTTCCCCAGCCAGCCAGGCCTGGGCCTCCGCGCCTATCGAAAGGAAGCCACGATCCCATGGATCGTGGCTTCCTTTCGTTAGGCTTGCCCCCCAAGCCCGGCTAGAGAAGGGAATCCTCCCTTCTCTAGCCGGCTTTGGGGCGGAGGCCCAGAGACTTGACAGGCTGAGGAAGGTCCCCAGCCAGCCAAGTCTCTGGGCCTCCGCCCCGAAGACAAAGCAAGGCACTGCCTTGCTTTGTCTTCGGGGCGGAGGCCCAGGTTTGACAGGCTGGAGAAGGTCCCCAGCCAGCCAAGCCTATGGGCCTCCGCCCCGAAGACAAAGCAAGGCACTGCCTTGCTTTCTCCTCGGGGCGGAGGCCCATAAGCTTGGCTGGCTGAGGACGTTCCTCAGCCTGTCAAACCTGGGCCTCCGCTTGGAGGGCAAGTCGGGGTAGAGAAGGAAAGGTGTCCTTCTCTAGCCCGATTTGCCCTCCAAGCGAAGCCAAAGGAAGCCGGCTTCCTTTGGCTTCGCTTGGAGGGCAAATCGGGCTAGAGAAGGACACCTTCCCTTCTGTAGCCGGGCTTGCCCCCCAAGCCTAACGAAAGGAATCCGGCTTCCTTTCGTTAGGCTTGGAGGGCAGCGAGGCTAGAGAAGGGAAGGTGTCCTTCTCTAGCCCGATTTGCCCTCCAAGCGAAGCCAAAGGAAGCCGGCTTCCTTTGGCTTCGCTTGGAGGGCAAATCGGGCTAGAGAAGGACACCTTTCCTTCTCTACCCCGACTTGCCCTCCAAGCGGAGGCCCAGGTTTGACAGGCTGAGGAACGTCCTCAGCCAGCCAAGCCTCTGGGCCTCCGCCCCGAGGAGAAAGCAAGGCAGTGCCTTGCTTTGTCTTCGGGGCGGAGGCCCATAGGCTTGGCTGGCTGGGGACCTTCTCCAGCCTGTCAAACCTGGGCCTCCGCCCCGAAGACAAAGCAAGGCACTGCCTTGCTTTCTCTTCGGGCGCGGAGGCCCAGGCTTGGCTGACGGGGGAGCGAAGATTCCCCAGTCAGCCCAGCCTGGCCCTGGGAGCCTAACGAAAGCAAAGCACGATCCGATCGGATCGTGCCTTGCTTGGCCTCGGAGAAGAAGGGACGGCCCCGCGATGGCCGTCCCTTCTTCTCTGAGGCCGCCGGCGGAGGAGAAGGGACGGCCATCGCGGGGCCGCCCCTTCTTCTCCGAAGCCTCGCTTCGGAGGAGAAGGGATCCAAGGCCGCCCCTTGTCCTCCGAAGCCTCGCTTCGGAGGAGAAGGGATCCAAGGCCGCCCCTTGTCCTCCGAAGCCTCGCTTCGGAGGAGAAGGGATCCAAGGCCGCCCCTTCTTCTCCGAAGCCTAGCTTTCATTAGGCTTGTCCCCCAAGCCCGGCTAGAGAAGGGAAGCTTCCCTTCTCTAGCCGGGCTTGCCCCCCAAGCCTAACGAAAGGAAGGCACGATCGTGCCTTCCTTTCTATTCAGCCACGGAGGCCAGGGGTCCCTTCTCCTCCGAAGCCTGCTTCGGAGGAAAAGGAACGAAAGTCCGTCCCTTTTTCTCCGAAGCCTGGCTTCGGAGGAAAAGGGCCGTTTCGCAACCCGGGGATACGTTCGTAAGCCGGGGCCATTATTTCGGCCCCGGCTCTTTCGTATCCCGGGGATTTCGCAAGCCGGGGGATTCGTATCCCGGGGGACCACTGTACTCTGAATGTTTAAAATCATAAGTGTAAATTGGAGTTCTAAAGCCTTGAAGAAACAAAATTAAAGTTTTTAACCAAGATTTAAAAACAGTAACTGAAAAGAGCTAAAAATGAAGTAGATGATGCACATAAAGCACTTGGGAGAAATAAATCACCAGGAATAGATAACATATCCATAGAGCTGTTTCAAGTTACAGAGACAGAATCCATGCAAATTCCAACTAAAATCTGCCAACAGATATGAAAGAAAGAAAGAAACAGTGGCTCACAAGATTGGAAACACACAATATATATTCTGATCCCCATGAGGGACTGTGTAACTACAGGACCATTGCATTTATCTTCTATGCAAGCAAAGTGATATGCAAAATTTTACAGCATTGACTTCTACCATATGTGGAATGATAGATGCCAGGTTTCCAACCTAAGTTCAGAAAAGGAAGAGGCACTAGAGATTTTGTTGCAAATATATGTTGGATAATGGAGCACATCAAAGGACTTCAGAAGAAAATCTGTTAGTGCTTTATAGATTATAACAAAGCTTTTGATTATATGGATCATGAAAAACTATGGATTACTCTTAAAGAAATGTATGTGCCATAACATTTGATTGTCCTGATGTAACTTGTACTCAGGACAAGAAGCTACCATCAAGATGAAATACACTGAATGACTGAATCAGTGTTTTCCGTTCCAGTTTATTTCTGATTTCTAAGTATGGTTGTGAAAACCTAACAATGCAGAAAATTGATAGGAAGATGAACTCATTTGAAATGTGGTGCAGGAGGAGAGCTCTAGAGATACCCTAGATTGCTAAAAAGACAAATGAGTCCTAGAACAAGTAACATCTGAACTCTCCATAGAAGACAAGATGACCAAGCTGAGACTGTTGTACTTTTCAGCATATCATGAGATGACATGACTCATTAGAAAAGACAATAATGCTTGGTAAGGGGGAAGACAGTAGGAAAAGAGGAAGACCACATTACAGATGGATAGACTCTATCAAGGAAGCCATTAACCTGAGTTTGCAAGACCTGACAGGGCAATTGATAATAGGATGACATGGAGGTCTCTCCTTCATAGAGCCAATGTAAACAACAACAACAACAACAAGAAGAAGTTAAAGAGTAGTCTGCAGATATTCAGGAGGGTGAACTGAAACAGCAAAGGAAAACAAATTCAAATATTGCCACTTTGAATGCTGATAATTTTACAAATAGCACCAAATGTGAGACTGTTTAATTTGTTAATTTCAGTCTTCTGAACTAAGACTGTCCTTTGAATACAGAACTGACAACCACTCATCAGGCTGAACAACCCAAATCAGACTTTAAAATATGATCACCATAAAGCATAGATAATTTAAATCAGTCAACTTTCCCCCTCTCCATTAAGTACCAATAGTACTAGCAGTAGCATTGCAGAGAGGGGTTGTAGACAATCACATCAGTTGAATAGCTGAGTTTCAAGTCCATCCAGAGGCCAACACTGCAGAGTGCCTGTGTGCTGCTGTTTTTCTACCAACATATGGTTAGCTCATTTTCCTGATGGCACCTCCTGCTTTCTCTTCTTCACTTAATTAACTGTGATCCTGGGAGATAAAAACACAACTTGGCATTCAGGCTATCCAGCCACTGTAGATAATGAAATGTTCACTCTGTTCCACTGGGTGTCTTGCTGTTACAAGTAATGTCCATGCCTTATACTGAACTTGCAGTCATCATGCTTTGAGTGTATTAAATAACCTTCTTTGTGGCATATTCTCTATTTGAGCGCTGTCTGGAAACTAGGCAGCTCTTTTCTCTCAGGGACTTATACAGCCCTTATCAAGAGAGAACTCAGATTTTCAAAAGGTGTCAGAGGCTGTTTGCTACATTTTCATGGTTGTGTGGGGCTAGTTATTTTATGAGTTAGGCTAAAACCTTGCAACTGCTTTCACTGGGTCAATTCTGCAATGAAGCTGTTGCACATATGTATATATGCAAAGAATAATCCACTGCTCAAAACAAACAAAACAGCTTCATTTATATACCGCTTCATACCCTTAAGGAGTGTCTAAGCGGTTTACAATTGTAAGCTATTTGCCCCCCAACAATCTGGGTACTCATTTTAGCGACCTCGGAAGGATGCAAGCCTGAGTCAAGCTTCAGCCCTTTGCTGGTCTTGAACTCGCCACCTTCTGGTTTTGAGTGAGTGGCTGCAGTACAGGCATTTAACCACTGCGCCACCAGGGCACCCAGAACAAGACAAGGGAAAGCCTCTGTGGCCCTGTTGTACAGTTACATAAGAGCCACAGAGATGACGAAAACAGACACTAGTCAATGCTAGTAAGAAACAAAGTGCCACAGGAGAAACTTGTTTGTTCTTATGAACCCCACAATGCTTATAAGGGAGCAAGGTTTTGTCTGGTCTGGGCAGAAAATGACTCACAAAACACCAGTGTAAGGACCTTAATGTGACGTACTTGCTAACTGGCATGTGGCAGGACTAGGGAGGTCTCAGTGGAGTTTATCACATGATGGGAATTGGAAGTATAATCCAATGGCAATCTGAATGCAATCATGGGGTTTCGTGTGATTGCGTGAAACCTGATCACACACATTTTCGGGCAAAGGGAAGTCCTTCTGAATGCAATCGTGGGGTTTTGCATGATTGCGTGAGAAACTATCACATGCAATTTCGGGCACTGGGAGGCAATTTTGGGCAGTTCTGAACGCAATGCAGTGTCAATACACAATCACGTACATTCGCTGAGCTAGCAAATTTACTCAATCCCGAACTGGCCTCACTTCTATTTCTTTCGAAATTGAGAGAAATTCCTCCTGTGTGATAAACTCCTATGACTGTCCCTGGGTTGGTCACTCTAAATCTTTCCATGCCGGCTCTTCTTGTGGTCTCAGTCTAGATGGAGCTTAGTTATTTTGCTTTGGATCTAGATACTTTGATTTGGCACTAGATAATTTTTTATACCTGCTGACCAGATTGGCATGATAGAAACAATCACCCCCCAAAATGTTTACTCTATATTGTAATTAAGATTGGTTAGATATCTAAGTTACAATTTTACACAGTCTACTATGGTATCAAAGGAGAGCAAGTAGCACCTTAGAAGCAGAATCATTGGTGAGCAAAAGGAGATACCCTCAGTTTTCCTTTAGGGTTTGGGACCTTTGAGGTGGGCTGTTCTGAGTTTGTTGCCTAGGTCATATATTAAATTAGTGGCTTGGGGCAGCCTCCTCAACACAAGTAAATTGTGAAGAGATTAAAAGAAGCAGGTAATGCACTCCTTCTGGCTTAGATCTACTAGCAAGCTTGCCTACAGGTGGACAATTCTCTTTATTCTGGATGTGGTTTCAACTGGCCATTTTTGCCTTAGATGTGTAGAATTGGGTCAAAATGCAGTAAAAGCAAATTCACACATGAAAATCTGTATGACACAGATGCTTAAATAACACATGTTTTTCAAACATCAGGACTAAATCAATTTATTCCTCCTAATTAAATACATTTCCGCAGTGGAACTCAGATTAGTGATGACTTATTTAAGTGCTTCCATTGATTTAATGATTCTGTTCTACTTGGGGTTAACAATTGGATTTGGGCATTACTTACCCTTATCAGTTAAAATGTATAGTTTTCTGTTTAATGCATGCTAAAGAATTATTCATTCAAGTCATTCAACCAACCAAGGAATTGAAAGCAGTATATACACACACACCCTTATCTTTACACTACCCTGTGAATTTTGAAGAAGAGGTGATAATGGCCAGATTGAAGCTGATCCAGCTAAATTGGTCTCCTCCAGGAGCTCCTGGAGTTTATGATCTATATGGAATCTGTTGGATCAGGATGCTATGCAGAAGACTAATGGAAGCCTCCACACAGCTAGAGCAAGACATTGTAAAGCAATGAGACTTTCTATGGCTGAGCTGACCTGTCATAAGTCCCAGTGCTTTTTCTGGGAGTTCCACCAATCCCAGCATCAGCATTCAGGTAACATTTGTTAGTTCCAAGCTCAATGGAAGGCTTTCCATATTATGCATTTGTGAAGAGAGGAATTGAGCAAGCCTGGTTGGTGCCAGCCAGTCACAGGTCAGGGAATGATATGTAATTGGTGCTACAGGGGAGAAAGGATACAAAACTGAGGTTTATTTGGGGGGTTTCCTGCACTTAAAAAAACCCTCCTCATTCACATTGAATTGGTGGTGACCTGGTACATTATATTCTGATCATCTGAGGGGTTGAATTTGCAGAATTTCGTTTTTGGTTTTCTCAGGAATTTCCTGAAAAATTCAAACATGTGACTATCTAACCAGTTGTCATGATGAGACTCACCCACCCAATTACTTTCTTGGATGGCAGCCCAATGGGTCTTTTTGATCCCACCGCTGCCACCAATTGTGTGTAGATGATGGACATTACCCCACCAATTCTTCACTGCGAAGCTTGAGCCCGGGACTCTCCTAAGTATCTCCTGCACTATAACTCTCTTTAGATGCCAGCCCTCTGGGTTTCAAATCCCACTGCTCCACCCCAGCTTGGCACCACCTAATCTTTGACAGCCACACACCCACTATCTAATGCATCCCAAACCTAAAAGACTTTTCACAATGTTGGTAGCATTTTTACTGTGTTTCTGAAATCACTTCAGACAGCTGCTTGTTGAAACAAAGTAATAAGTCAGGCTAAATACAGTATCTCTTTTAGTAGATGGTGTTTACAATGGATATGGTGTACTTTATTAGTTACACAATTTGAAAGTTCCTTTAGCTTATCTTTATAATTTGTTCTTTATAGCTTTATACATGTTTCCTTTGTTCTCGCAGAACCTTTATTAAACTTTTGTATCTTGTAACCCTTCTGAATACCTGTGAATCCACTAGTCACCAAACACTATGTCTCCCACAGGACATTACAACAATCTAATTAAGGACACTCTTCATCCCTTTCTTGGGTACCTAAAACCCTTTCAAACTGCTCCTCACAGCAGCCTAACCTAGCCTCAATGGCTCTTCACCCCTCAGGGCACACTAAACACCAACAAACCTTTCAATCCTGCTCCTCCCTCTTATATACTCACTCCTGGGAGCATCCCCTACCTTTTCCTGCCTTCACTCCCATTGTCTAGTGCCAAGGTTGTCTGCCTGTTGCCTCGGTGGAGCAAGGAACTTGTGGTGGGTGGGGCAAGATAGCCAGGGAAACAGCAATCCCATGATAATTCTTGCTAGGAAGTGACAAGCCTCGAGGAGACTCTGGGAAGTTTGAGCATCTTGTTCACCATTTTTAAAAGACTGTGCATAAATTTATATCTACTTGGTAGATTTTTTTTCTCCTGTGCACCTCTGAAAGTAGGCAGATAGTGAAAAGCTGTAACAGAGCTTGGACAGTCAGCTGGGAAGAAGAGAAATCAAATGATTAAATAGTTCAGGTGTTAATCAGTTAGCTCTGTATGCCTTAATAAATTTCTACTTTTTTATTCTTTTTTAACAAATGTGTCTGGCTGTTACTATTAATTTTGATAGTCTGGCCACATTTATCTCAGTGAACTCACAAATCAAGGGATCACCTTGAGGCCTAAGAACCCAAACCAGGGAGGAATCCTGAGGGGAAAGGTGAACAACAGCAGCCTAAGGATTTGGAAAAGTGGGGCCAGCCAGAGAGGGGATCCATTACAGCATTGCACATACTAAACAAGTACAACTACAGACGTTTCTATATATGATACAAAATGTTGGAGACAGAGTATTAGACAGAAGTTCAGGCTGGGCTGGAGATAAATTATGGCGTGAGAAATTTATCATCTAAATGACATTCCCAAGATATATCGTGGCATTCCCAAGAAGATGTTGTTACTTTCTGGATATTCCTATTTATTTTCTTTGAGCATCAAGTAAGCAAGGCAGAAAGTGGAGAAAATGTTGTCTGCAGAGGAACACAGTTTTTCTCAGCTAGTGATTAGAATCTAGAATCATAGAGTTAGAAGAGACCACAGTGGCCAACCAGTCCAACCCCCTGCCATGTAAAAAGACACAATCAAATCACTCTTGACATATGACCATCCAGCCTCTTTTAAAACAACCAAAGACGGAGACTCCACCACACTTCAAGGCAGTATATTCCACTGTTGAACAGCTATTACTATCAGGATTTTCTTCAAACAGGTACCTAATGTTGAGGTGGAATCTCTTTTTATGTCCTTTGAATCTATTGCTCTGTGTCCTAGACTCTGGAGCCTCAAAAGTAAAAGCTTGCTCCACCTTCAGAATTTCAGTTAGTGTAACATATTCATTCTGATGGCCATAAAACATAACCATTATTGAAATGTTAAATTGGAGTAAGTACAGAAAGCAAAGCATATTGGAATTTTTTGCTCTAGGAATGAATATCTGTGTCAAAACTGCTGTCTCTGTAAGCTCACACACTTCCTTTCTTCACTCTTTTTAATTTTCTTTTTATGTTGCTTTAATTTTCTTCTTACGTTGCCTTAAATCAAACCAAGCACAATATAACTGACAAGCTTCTGGACTTGTTTTAATCACTCTCTTGGGCTTAGACTAAAAACTGAAAACATATCGATCTCCCCTTGTCTGGGATCTCTGTTGATATTGGCTCTTGCTCTGAAATATGATCAAATTCTTTTTTAAAGAGACCTCCAAGTATCCCTCTGCAGTACCATGTCTGACACAGAAGCATGTTTGTTATGGGTGTCTCAGAAGACCATATGTATTGACAACTTCCATGGTGTATTTGTCATTTGAACTGACCCTCAAAAAGGCTTCCTGTTGCTAAATCCAGGGAGGATAATAGAATCATATAATCATAGTTTTCTGAAGCTAATGATTAGAATCATAGAATCACTGAGCAGGAAGAGACCTCAAGGACCATCCAGCCCAACCCTCTGCAATGCAGGAATACATAAATCAAAGCATTCCTGATAGACGGCCATCCAATCTCTGTTTAAATATTTCCAAAGAAGGAGACTCCACTACACTCTGAGGCAGCATATTCTACTGTCAAACAGCTATTGTGAAGAATATGAATTTTCAACCACTTGAGGTCTGAAGCCGATAATTAAAACCAATATGAAACTCATGATGCTTGATGAATGCTCCTTTTTTGTTTTCTTGTACTAAAATTGGAGATGAAAACTGAACTTATAAAAGACTGTATGACAAAGTGGGCCCAAGATATCAGCAAAAGTATTCAATTGCATGAATGGGAAACAAAAGAGAATGAAATATACTTTATGTATGGGCTTAACAGAGAACTTCTATAAAATTCAATTTAGATGGTAACCAACACAAGACAGATTGTGTAAAATATACAAAAATACCAAAACAGATGTTGGGAGTGCCTAACAGAAAAAGGTACCTTTTTCCACATGTGGTGGTCATGCATAAAAGGTAGAGAGTATTGGGCCCAGATACATAAAGCAAATACAGAACTTTTGCAAATTAAAATAGACAAAAATCCTAAAACATTTTTATTAGGCATACTGGATGAGAAGCTGGGGGGAAAGTCATAGAGAAGTTTTATTTTACATAATCACTATTGCTAAGAAAACCCCACTTTGTACCGCGAATAGCTTGGATTAACTTATAAGTTTGACTAATTTATATAAGTTCCTTTACAGGACTATCTCCCATTCAAACAAAGAAATTAATCTACTTCAGACCCAATCGACAATCAATGTTATGTGAGTTCTCAGAAACAATATATACCCGGAAAATTAACGAACTAGTAAGAGGCTAGTACCTCTTAGTTGAGATGTACCCAACACCCTGGCCGTATCTTATATACTTTACTGATGCTTTTTATTTTCCCCGGCCCTCCCTCTGTCCTTCCCAAGGAGAGCAGAGTATAGGTGACGTTGGGGAGGTATCTGGGGTATTCCCCCCGATACCTGGTGCCTCACCAGTTCGTGATTTGGGCGGATAATAAAACTACCCTGCTGCCACCAGGAAGGGAGTTTGGGGCCTAGATAGGTCCAGGTGGTGCTCCTCCTCCTCTCACAGCCGCGCTGCCCGATGTGTGTGTTGCTGCTGCGCCTCTCCGCTTCCGCGCCGCCGCTGGGAAGGGAGTTTGGGGCCTAAATAGGCCCAGATGGTGCTCCTCCTCCTTCTCTCAGCTGCGCTGCCCAGTAAGCTGCTACTGCTGTTGCTGTGCCTTTCCGCCGCTGCGCCGCCGCCGGGAAGGGAGTTTGGGGCCTAAATAGGCCCAGGTGGTGCTCCTCCTCCTTCTCTCAGCCGCGCTGCCCGGCAAGCTGCTACTGCTGCTGCTGTGCCTTTCCGCTGCTGCGGAGGAGACTTTTATAGTAAATTACCATTGTGGTCATCAATACAGGAGGCCTTCTTTGGAAGAGGAGAAACAAGACAAAATTGGTTGACATATAATGAATTAATTAAATTTGAGAAAGATTGGTTAGACGTAATGCCCTACTTAAAGCCATTTTAATGCAGGTGAAATGACAAACAGAATGTAGACAAATACTCAACTGATAAGTCTAGCTGGTAGGCTGTTATATAAGTTAATAAGTGAAATGGTTATAGAGGTTTAATCAAGTAGAGGGATATGGTACCTTCTTATTGGGTTTAGATAGAAATTAAAAGTGGAAAAATATTTTAAAAATAAGACCCAGTTGAGAGATGAGGAAGTATTTAATGAATGTTTGTATGATTTTTAATATTTACTGTTTTTTTTTTTTTTTTTGGGTAGGATAGGTTTAGAATGGATGTGTCTTGTTTCTTTGTCTTTATAATTTATTTTTTTGGAAATTGTTGTGATGTGTTAATACTGTATGTTAATAAATATATAAAAATAAAAAAGAAATTCATACTTGAAATGGCTTGAGCAGACTATTATGCAGACCAGAATCTATCAATCATCTGTCTATCTGTCTATCTATCTTTTGGAAGTAAATTCCTCTTTGCCCAAACCATGGATAAAAGAAGTCTGTAAAGGCTGAAAACCTCTGCTGAAGGAATCAGTCCCAGTACTCTGGAAGTGGTCAAGATTCAAGAAGGGGTTTTTCTTCTGCCCTGCAAGAATATGAATCCTTTTTAGAACTTTACCAAACTAGATATTAAGTTAATTGCACCATTTGTGCTTCCACAATGTCCTTGTGCCTCCCTATATGGGCCTGCCCAAGTTTTAAGATCCTTGGGACTTGAGGGCTTTCTCTCAGACCCATCACCTTTACTAGAGTGAATTGTGAGGACAAGGGGAAGAACCTTCTCAGTGACTTTCCCTTGGTCTCCCACACTTGATAGGTAGTCCAAATGTAGGCAAGAATGTATTCATTATGTTAGGAGAATTAGTTATGTCTCCTTTGTTTATGCTCTCAATCTTTTAAATAATAAAAGACATAGCAAGGCAACCTTTCTCTCGCACGTGTGCGCTCTCACTCTCGCTCTCTCTATTCCCCACCATTAGCAGTTATTTTCAGGTCTCTCAGCCTGTAGCTTAAAAGCAAAACAAAATTCTGTCATTTGTAGAAGGATACACCACTTAGAATTTGTGTTCAAACTCATTTTGTTTGAGTGGAGAGACATCTCAGACGTTCCTTGTAAATAACAGAGGGACAGGCATTGTACACACCTTCAGATGAAATTATACTTCTAGTGGAGCTCAAGCTCAATAAAGTGGGCATTATGAACATTATTTGCTTTTTTTTGTGGAGCTTTCGGGCTATATGGCCATGTTCTAGAAGAGTTCCTTTCTGACGTTTCGCCAGCATCTGTGGCTGGCATCTTCAGAGAATGATAGTCTGGAAAAAGGATTGGAGATATATATCCTGTGTGACCCTGGGAAGGAAGGAGTAATTTGCAAATGTATTGTTCTGTTGTTAATGGCACTCCTCAGGGTGGATCCTTTTTCCAGACTATCATTCTCTTAAGATGCCAGCCACAGATGCTGGCGAAATGTCAGAAAGGAACTCTTCTAGAACATGGCCACATAGCCTGAAAGCTCCACAAAAAATTGTGGATGCCAGCCATGAAAGCCTTCGACTCAACATTATTTGCCTTTGATACAATGGATGGAAGCATTGCCCTCTACTGACTAACTGTGGCATCTTTTCCCGATACCTAGGCTCAAACATTCACCAAGATTCAGAAATCATCGGATTTCCCAATTTCATCACATTTTATCCTCAGGATGGTTTATAGAATTTTAAAATGCAATAAAAATATAAATGCATGCAAACATCTACTGTGAAATCAGCTAAAGCTGCTTACAACTCTAACTAGTTACTGCTTTATCACACTAGGGGGCAAACAGGATTTAAACGGCAGTTAAATGGGAGTTAAACAGGAAATGCCCTATGTTTACCACAGGACATTTCCTGTTTAACTGTCATTTAATTCTCGTTTAAATCCTGTTTGCCCCCCTAGTGTGATAAAGCTATAAGTTATACTGGCTGTATGGAACCTTCACAATTCAAGCTAATATGCTTCTCAATGACAATTGCTAGAGAACAGTGGTAGGAGGGTGCTATTGCTTGTGTGTTAACATACCACATGTGGGGTTTCTGAATGCCTCTACATGGTCACTGAACTAGAAGAACCTTAATTTGATTGAAATGGATGAGAAATTTGCTCAAGTGAGGTTTTTTTTTTTTTAATGGATTTAACTAACACCTCCCCGGCAAAAATGCAATTTGAGATCAGAAATCTGTACATTTCTCCACTTATGATGGAGAGGTGCATTTGGCATCCTGCACATACTGGGAAATTTTGCAATGAAAGCTGTGTTGAATTCTCCAATAAGCACAAGCAGAATCTTACAGTATTCTAAATGAAATGGAACTAAGGTGTCCACCTTGGTGAACATTTTTCAAATGTATACATTTCTGGGTGTTCTTGGATGTGCCCACTGAGAAATTAGAATCATAGAATCATAGAACTAGAATCTATGATTCTATGATTCTATGATTCTAATTTCTCAGTGGGCACATCCAAGAACACCCAGAAATGTTTACATTTGAAAAATGTTCACCAAAGTGGACACCTTAGTTCCATTTCATTTAGAATACTATAAGATGCTTTAACCTTTGAATGAATGTTTAGAAGCTTCACCTGGTCCTAAAAGATGCAGTCAGATTTTTAAGGGTTTAGCTATATAAAGCACACAATTGCCAATTACAACAAATCTGTTAGGTACCAGTCTGTTTCTGAGTGGAATTTTATGTGGCTCCTCCTAAACCCCAAAACTCCCCTTTTAAACATCATGTAGTTTCACTTGTTTATCTTTTATTTTGTAAATTACCTTTATTGGTGAAAGGCAGAGAAAGAGAGAGGGGGGGGGAGGGAGGGAGGGAGAGGGAGAGAGAGAGAGAGATTTGGATATTAGAAATAAACAAAACAACATTGTGATAATGGTTACCACTGCTTCCTGGGCCCTGCCAGTCCAGCAAATAGATGAGGTAGCATATGACTTTTTGTGGCCTTTAATTTTCACCATCTACATTGCAGGCAATGGAAGGGAATCCAGATTTTGCTGAAGGCTCATTGTCACAGAGCTGAAAATCCTGTTGATACTCAGATCTAGATCTGCATGACACAAGTAGAATGAAAGAGTCCAAAAGCTTAGTTGCACTGTATTTTTCTGTTATGCAAATGATAGTGCAAAAGACATTGCACACACACAAGCTCTTCTGCAATCCAGTTTATTGAACAAAAACTTGTAGTGGGTTCTGCTTTTGATAGTTTACATTATTTTCCCCTGCTGCCTTGAATACGATATTTGATGGAAAGATGGCCTAAATATCTTTAATTTATACATATCAATACTCTATGCTTTGGAACGTGTTGTCAGGTTTCAGGGTACTGCCTGAAGTCATAGGGAATTGCTAAACTTCTTAGGATCTTTAGTCAAGGAAACAAATCTCATGGCAAGGGGTACTAGAAAAGAGAAAGACTGATTTATTTGTGAACAGTTTTTCTAAAGCTTGGAAACCCATCTCCACCCAGTCCTGGCTGGTACTGTACTCTGGTTCAGCATGAACCAGTTCTGTTTGAGTAATATCAGTGCACCCAAAAGCAATGAAGGAGGGAGCAGGGGAGGGGATGGAGAAGGGGAAGGGAGTGTGTAGACAGTTTGGGAGTAACTAATAGCCTATAATACTCTATCATAAGAGAAAAAAACTTAGAATAATTTCTCTCTGAGATGTGTGTGCAGTTAGGGTTTTGTGTATATGAACTTGTGTGGCCCTTGATTCATCAGCTAGTGCTGAATACCCCCCCCCCCCCGGCCAAAAGGTTTGCCCATCTGGAATTGACATGAAGAAATTTGCAACAAAACCCTTGTTCTAATTGACCAGGTTCTTTATCAGCAGTGACTGTGTAATGCCTTCCGTTCCAGATACCATCTGAGCATAAATAGAGGTGTGTCTGAAGTGCTAAACAAATAACAATAATGACAAGTGTCTAGATACTAAACATACAATGTGAAAGTCAAAAATACTTCCATGGGTATACACCTAGATAAAATGGAAAAGAAACATAATGGAAGAATTGTGTGCCTATTCAGGGTGAACGTCTTTAAAATTAGTAAAGAGATCTGCTATTAATCATAAGGACAGAGTAATTAAGTAACAGGAAACATATCCACTAAATTGAATCTAACAAGTTCTCCCTCTTCAAAATGGTTTTATAATGCAAGAGGGGGGAGGAAGCTCTAATCGAAATATCCCTCCATCCCTCCATTATAACTCCTATCAGTGCATATTTTATTAAAATAGACTGTTATGCACTCAAATATTAAAATAAAGCACTTTACCAGAATTAAATTCATCACATATAATTCAGTGCTTCTCCCCCACTTCCCTCAGTACTGTGAAGTGTTATTGAATATGAGCAAAATATGCTCGCATTATATTCCACAAGGGCTGGAGTATGAACCTATCGTCAGGGCAATTATTCAAAGCTGAGCTAGCAGAATTCTTACAAGGGCTGAAAATAAGTATCTAAATATCAGATTAATAACCAGATTCTGACATGTTTGCAATTCATAATGGTGGATTAGAAGTAAAAAGCTGTTTATTCACATCTCCATAGAAAATAAGATTTGTTTTGTAAAGGGGCATTTCCAAACACTGGAGGGAGGGCAGGAATTTGTTGAGTTTTTCATCTGTGTATGACAAACCATCTGTACAATAGAGAGGTTTTCAAGGGGACCATCAATATAATTTTAAATTAAGATGGCTTCAGAATAAATATGCCAAAAGTCAATATATGACTTTCATAGATCTTGTGGCAGGTCATCGTTTTTAATGTGCACCCTTGTTGTCAAAAGACAGGAAAGTGAAGGATATATCTATATTATAATTTAAAGTGTATATCTGTCTTTCCCATTATACACATCTGTACATTTGATCATAGATTCATCCAACATGGTGTATTGATTGGACCCAAAACAAACATCCTAGGAGGATTTTAGATTGGACCCCTCAACAATTTTAAGTAAATCCTGAACAAACACTTTAGATTTTTGTACTTTTTTCCTATTCTAGAATGCATATTAATGACCAGTGAGCAAAGTGAGTATTTAGACAGATACCTCATTTTCATGCACATTTTAGAGTAATCAGCAATATTTGCTTTTTTAAGGAGATGGATATGGCTGCATATGGTCCATTTTGAATGGGTCTTGGTATGGAACAAATATTGTGGCTGCTATCAACCTTTTCAGAGAATCATAGGGGCAGTACAGACCACCCAAAAGGGGTGGTGTGTAACCACCCAAAGAAGTGGTGAGATGAAGCCAGGCTCCAGAGGCCCCATCCTGGCACTTCTGCAGGCCGTCGAGCAGACCCGCCAAAGACCCATGCCAAAAAAGAGCTCAATTTTGGAGCTCTTTTTAGCACTGCAGAAAGGGTGCCATTGGTGCTCTCCAGCGGTGCAATGCAGTGTTAACATGCAGTGTTATGTAAACACAGTGTGCACCATGACAATATCATGACGCATCCGCATGGACACTACCGTATGGATGCTGCACCCTCCCTAACCCTATTCTCGCTGCCCAGGAGCCTCTTCCTGCCCGTTTGTATCGGGCCATTGGGGCTTTACAGACCACCCAAAAAGGGCAGTCTGTGGGCACCCCTTTGATTGGCGCCACGGCAGCCTCACTGACAACCCCAGAGGCCCCAATCTACTGCTTTTCCAGGCCACGGAGAAGCGGCAAAACACCCTTCTCCGTGGCCTAGAAAGGGCTAACCTTGGAGCTTCATGTCCCAAGGACAGCCCAACCAGCAGAGCCAAGGCAAAAAGGGCCTCCTGGCCACTTTTTCCCTGCCTTCATTCCCGCAGCAATCTGTTTGCCACGGGAATGAAATGCTGGTTGGAAAGGAGCTCCATTTTGGAGCTCCTTTCTTGTGCTTCGGAAAAATCCCCCTAGGCGCCCTCAAGCGGCGCGATCGCTTCAGGTGCGCACTGATCTGTCTGGAAATGGCACACATGTATGGACAGTGTGATTTAAAAATGGGGCTGTCCATATGAGCGAGGGCTGGGGAGCGTGCAGATGTTGCATGCTCCCCAGCCCTATTTATGCTATGGGGACGGCCCTTTTGGGCCATCTGTACCGGGCCATAAAGTAATTAAATACTTGTAATCTTAAGGTTTGGCTTTAATAAATCACATAGCAGTTTCTGGGAGTTTTTGTTGTTCACAAGTGTTCATTCTCTCTGGCTTTTGTGTACGTCCTGCTTATTTGGATCCTTTGACCTCTGGATTGGCTTAATTTTTCCTTTTCTCTGTCTCTTCTTGCTCTGGTTATCATGACTTCTGACAGATTTTGGAACAGCTAAGACCTCATTATTTCACCTTCCTTCATTTCTGGAGAACTTTCTTGACTACCAGTGTATGACCTGGACTGGCTTCACTTACTTATAACTGCTTCATCTAACCACAGCCTGCCTCTCCTTGCATCTGTTGCCTTCAGGCACAGGGCATATAGCACTTGGAATTCAATTTCAGGTGCTTTTGGAAACTGGAACCTTCAGCAGGTTCAAAATGTAGCAGCTGCTGTTTAGTTCCAACAACAGATGTCTCTAGCGTGGACCTATAGTTATTGAATAAAGGTTTGCTGAGTTTTAACCACTCATGCCTGAATTTCTGAACTGAGGGGCTATACAAATGGGCAGCCATCCTTTTTCACCCCAGATCAGTGCTGCAGTAATAACACAGAGTGGCACCGATCCACTCCCTGGAGGGAGCAAAAAGAAGCTGTCCCAAGTGGCATCATAAGTGCTGCAGCGTTGCGTTATGACACCCCTTCCATCCTGCACCATTTGGGTGCTGTGGTGGAGATGTGTCACAGAAGGGTGCATGCCAAAATGACAACCAAGCAGCAGTGTAAGGGCTTGGAGTGTGCAGACGCTCAGCCCTCACCTTGTGCACAGGCCGGGACAAAGTGCCGGTCTGTATAACCCCTGAGTTAACTACTGGATTTGACAAATATACAGCCCAGAATTCAATGATAGTTAATTCTTTAACTGGAAATAGCTAAAGCTTTATTTAACTCTGTTCTAAGAAATTCTCCAGTTAAAGAAGACAGCCATGTTAAACAAGAAGGCCTATAAATCAGTAGTAGTATGTGAAGAAACAGAATATTTTATAATTAATCTGACCCCTGGAGCTAGCTTCACGTGGAGAGCCACAATGAGTGGGGTGAATAACTGAAATTTCAAGCTATAGCTGTTAAATATAGAAAAGGTAATCTTATCACTGTGGTTATTATATATAGCTAGTGGTTTTTGTTTATTTCTAACAAGCCACACTGCCCACGCATAATGCTGTATTGATAAAAGATAACTTTAAGTGATGGCATATAACAGCTTCTCATAGAATCATAGAATCATAGAATCATAGAGTTGGAAGAGACCACAAGGGCCATCCAGTCCAACCCCCTGCCATGCAGGAACTCCAAGTCAAAGCATCCCTGACAGATGGCCATCCAGCCTCTGCTTAAAGACCCCTAAGGAAGGAGACTCCACTACACTCCGAGGGAGTGTGTTCCACTCTCGAACAGCCCTTACTGTCAGGAAGTTCCTCCTAATGTTGAGGTGGAATCTCTTTTCCTGCAGTTTGCATCCATTGTTATAGATTCTATATGCCATCACTTAAAGTTATCTACTAGCTAAACAATATTTTTATTGTTTTAATGTGTTTTAGTATTCTTTATTGTTTTAATATGTACTGATTTTACATGCTTTGCTTTATGTATTCCTGGATGGCAGGGATAGGACTGGAGGGTCATCATGGTTTCTCCAACTCTATGATGCTTTGATTCTATGATTCTAATTTGTAGGTAGATATTGACTCAATAGTACAGTTTATGGAGTTTTGTCAGACTGGATAATATTTTATAAAGCAAAACTGTTATCAACATTATTTGCAAATTGGGTCTTTAGATTATATAGGGGGAGGTACCTTACTAAAAATATAGTTGTTATATAGGCATTTTTTTCCAATGAATTGTAATTATTCTAGCCAGCAGGTTTTTATTCCCCCCCCCCCCCCCGAAGAATATGTCTTATGTGAAAACTTATCATAGAATCATAGAATCATAGAGTTGGAAGAGACCACAAGGGCCATCCAGTCCAACCTCCTGCCATGCAGGAACTCCCAATCAAAGCATCCCTGATAAATGACCATCCAGACTCTGCTCAAAGACCTTAAAGGAAGGAGACTCCGCCACTCTCCAAGGGAGTGTGTTCCACTGTCGAACAGCCCTTACGGTCAGGAAGGTCCTCCTAATGTTGAGTGGAATCTCTTTTCCTGGAGCTTGAATCCATTGTTCTGGGTCCTGTTCTCTGGAGCAGCAGAAAACAAGCTTGCTCCCTTCTCAATGTGACATCCCTTCAGGTATTTAAACAGGGCTATCATATCACCGCTTAACCTTCTCTTCTCCAGGCTAAACATTCCAGCTCCCTAAGGCGTTCCTCATAGGGCATGGTTTCCAGACCCTTCACCATTTTAGTCACCCTCGTTTGGACATGCTCCAGTTTCTCCACATCCTTTTTGAATTGTGGTGCCCAGAACTGGACACAGTATTCCAGGTGGGGTCTGACCAAAGCAGAATAGAGTGGCACTATTACTTCCCTTGATCTAGACACTATACTTCTATTGATGCAACCTAAAATTGCATTGGCCTTTTTAGCTGCTGCATCGCACTGTTGACTCATGTTCAACTTGTGGTCTACATGGACTCCTAGATCCTTTTCACATGTGGTCTCATTCAGCCAGGTCTGAAGGTAAAATCCAAAGGCACCTTTTAGACTTGAAAAGGGACAGCAGAGGTACTTGAAAGCAAGGCTTTACCTATCCTCTTAAATCTAATATATCAGAAAAGTAATGAGAAGTACAGTACAGGATTTCTGACATTTTTTAAAATTACTGATCTCCTGTTCAAGTTTCAGTGAGGCTGTCCATGCAAAGTCAAGGAACTCTCTTCTTAATTAAGGAATACATAAAATTGATTTAATAGGATTCTAATGTTGGTTAATCATTGCCTAATATTAGGTTCTTAGCAAAGAAGTTGAGATTTTTTCTTAATCAATTTATGTCCTATTAAAAGCAATACACAATACATATTGTAGAATAGAGCATTAATAAAAGTCTAATCTGTCATACTTTGAAAAAGAGCTAGTTCTAAAACTAGGAACATTTAGAAAAAGATTTAAGCTCACATGAACTGTATGCCTTTCCTCTGAGGCTGAGAGTGTGTGACTTACCCAAAGTCACATAATAAGTTTCCACAGCCAAGCAGGGTTTCAAACCATGGTCTCACAGTGCCCTAGTCTAATGCTCTACACCATGCTGGCTGTCCTTTTAATCCATTTTAAATTGTTTAAACCCTATCAAATGTCTAATTATTTTTAAATGTGTGTGTGTGTGATTAAAAAGCAAACCAACAACATTTCTCCCAAAGCTGTGTTGGATCCCAGAAGAATTCAGTTAATCATTCATAGATAGAGATATAAATTACCTACCTACCTACCTACCTACCTATTTTTAGCAATAAAGTTTTAACTTTTGGAACTGAAGAAGGCAGAAGGTGAAACATTTTGCTCATTTTATATATATTTTCTATTTTTATTAATTGCTTCTACACAGATACACAGTATACACACTTAGATGTTTTGTATGGTTTTTAATCTATACTGGTTTATGTAATTTTGGGGAAAAATAGATCCAACTACAACGTACACACGGTGTTTCTTATTTGTTTATGATACAAAGTTAACAACTTGAGTTGAGTTGAGTTGAGTTGAATATAAGTGAATAGGCTGCATTGGATAAAATCCTGTTGGTTAGTCCCAATTGGAGTATTCCCATTGACAACACCAACACGTACATAAATCCAATGGCTTGAATGTTTATTTGCTAGTCAGGACTAATAATAGGCTTTAGGCTGTTATGTCTGAATTAAAGGTCCAAAACACACTGCAGGAATAATTCAGTTTGAGACAGTTTAAACTGCCTTGGCTCAAAGCTAGGAAATTCTGGGAACTATAGTTTTGTGAGACACTTAGCCTTCTCTGGCAGAGAGCTATGGTGCCACAATAAACTACAATTCCCAGGGTTCCCTAGCACTGAGCCAGGGCAGTTAAAGTGGTCTCAAACTGGATTATTTCTGCAATGTGTTTTGGACCAAAGTCAGCAAAGGGAATTTTATATCCATGGTTATATATATATTGCTACAGCCATGTTGGCTGGTGGATTTAGGGAGGTGTAGGCCAAGAAGTAACTTTACTGAGCTCTGATTATATATACAGCTTGCCACTTTCTTTCTGTTAATGGATAAACACTGTTAGCAACCCCTACACCTCACCTGCTAGATAAGAGATTTCATTAATGTCTAATGTCAGACTTGTTTTGAGAAGTAACAATGACCTGTGGAGATTAGGAAGTTACACATGTAAGCAGTCATGATGACCTAAGGATATGCGAGAGACCTAGATAGTACTAAAATACTATGGCTGAATGAGTTTGCTGATCAATCTGTTCCTCTTTCTGGCTCCTTGCATTTCTTCTTGCGATGGAGAGAAAGGCCGTCCCATCACAAAAATAATCAAAGACCATACCTTCCACCTCTCCTCATGCTGTGTCCCTATTCACCCTTCCTGTCCAACTATCCAGGGAGAGTCTCAAATCCAGTCATAATTTTATTACTCTGCAATTAAAGCCATCAGCTGTTCTGGATCCCTTTTGTCAATTCCATGGGAAAATCATCAAAGTCTTTGTTACACCAAGTGGTAACATCAAGCACTGCTTGAGAGTATGAAATAGGATATAAATATCTGCTCCTGCCATAGTCATTTTTCTCACATATTGTGTGTGCACAGAGGGTCCTGCTCACTTTTTCTGTGTTATCCTCAAATCCTCACTGAGCCACTCTCCATTTTCCATGGATCTCTCTCTAATAATGGTAATTATCACCCTCTTTAATTCCTAATTCCTCTCTATCCAACCTTCCACACCTTTCTTTCTGTTAACCTTGCATGGTTCCTAAGGCTGCATTGGTTTTTTATGTTTGTGTGCATTCTTGTACTTATCTAAATAAAACCTTTTTATTTAATGAATCTGCAGTTAGGACTGGTATATCCCTGAAATTGCCTTCATCTTGCAGGCCTCCTTTTGAGTTATAATTTCCACAAAATTTAAGGAGACAGTACTGGTATTGATCCCCAACACCTCCCCCATACCTCTCAGAGTAACAACATACAGATATATGACTGGTAGCCTGTTAGACATTTATAATTTATAAATAAGACTAATAATTATTGTTTTGCATTCACATTAAAATTGCAAAGAATGCAAATACTTCAGTAGAGCACTGGAAGATTATGTTTCCAGTTGTCTCCTGCTAGCAAGCGAAATGTGTGTGTGGAGTGACTTTATAATAAATAATAAAAGTTCTACTCTAACACAAGACTTGACAGATTTCATGCAACCTATGGATGTACCTATAGGCATGGAACTTTTTTCACAGGCTGGCATGATCTGAACACTTGGAAATCAATAACAACTGCACTAAAGCAAGGAATGTAGACTTTTGTATTTCATTATCTATATACTCATTAAAGCCACAGATTAAAGCCTTAATCTCCTTGAGCTATCCAACCTGGAGGAATGATAGCTACTGTTTAGCAATGGTTTAAGCAACTATAAAAGTTATTAGATTTATTATAATTTCTAATTAGCATTTAAAAAAGTATATGTCCTTGTTTGCCTTGATAGGCTTTGAAATTGTATATTTGCATAAAACACTCATAGTCCTTTAAAGTTTACACTGTAGTTTCAAAAGACTTTGTAGAGACAAAATCCATTCTTTGTATTCCCTCCATATTATCTAATAATTAAACTACAAAGCCCATTAGAACAACTTCTGCTATATTATTTGCTGCTCATTCCCTCTAATATGGGTTTCTTTTTAAGTTTAAATGACACTAAAATTAGCAGACACTGGTTGTTTTAGCCAAACAAGGATGCAAAGAGAACAAATAGATCTTTTTGTTAGTTTTTCCTCTGATAAACAAGTGTTTCCTTAACCACAAACAATGAAATTAGTACAGATAATACATCCAAGAGGTTTAATATAAGATTAGAATATTCAGAAACAATTCTGAAAGTTATGCTTTGAGATTCAAGATGCTGACTGCATAGCTGCCAGGGAAGTGCTCTGCTGAATTTGCAAGCACTGTCCAAACATACTTTCTCTGAAAGACTGGCGATAATTGTGTTTTCCATAATTCATGTATGTTAATCTGGAAACACAAAAGGCTCAATTCAGTGTTTTAAATCAAAAATTGCTTTGCCTACATGATATTTGCTCAGTTCCTAATTTACCGATATTAAAAGCTAGGTTTCCAATAAACCACTTTCCAGGACAGCTTCAAAGACCTGCTTCTCACTCACCCCCAAGAATGCAAGACTAGAATTAAGATACTATCAAATATCTTGTATATTACATGCAAAATGTTGTGCCAGGGAGAAGTTCTATTCACTCCTCCATAATACTCAGTTCCTGGGGTGCATCTACTCTATAGAAAAAATGGAGGGCACACCACTTTAAGTCCATCATTGTATTGTGATTTGTAGTTTTATATGGTCTATAGCAATGATGCGAAACCTTTTAGGGACTGAGTATCCAAACCAAAAGACTTTCCAGCACTGAGTGTTAACAGATGCCAGGACTTCTGGGGGAGGGGAGAAGAGGACTTCTGCCCTCTGGGTGAGGGGTGTTTGGAGTGGGACTTCTTCCCCCTGCCCTGCTGGGCCTTCAGCTGCCTCTCTGGAGACAGCTGAAGGCCTGGGAGTGGTGGTGGTGAAGGGGAGCAGGTGCATGCCTATTTCTTCTCTTCCCCCACCTCCTGGCCTTCAGGTAGCTGAAGGCCCAGGATAACCAGGAAGGAGAAGCAACAGGTGCACGCCTGTTTTTCCTCTTCCCCACCCTCTGCGTGTCACAAAAATGGCTTGCATGCCATCTCTGGCACACATACCATACATTCGCCACCAAGGGTCTATAGCTTTCTCTGCTAATGTGCTGGTGCTTTAGAAAACTACAGATCCAAGACTTCAGTGAGACTGAACCATGACAGTTAAAGTGGTGCAAAACTGCACTTATTTCTGCAGTGTAGATACATCCTTGGTTGTTTTTCCTTCCTAATTAACAGACAACACTTGGGCTGCAGAGGATACTCTCTCCATTTGGGCTGTTGCTAGCATCCCTTTACCATTGGGCTTTCCCATCCTTAAAGATCTGTTGTAGTTTTGCAGCTCTTAGCATTTCCTTAAGACTTCTGACCACTCTCTTTTAGCTACAAATTTTGCCACCCCAACTGCAAATATATGGACCCCTCTACTTGTAAAAACTGCCAATAGACAGTAGCTCAGCTCACCATACTTCTCTGACAGGGATGTTTCTGTTCCATCTGTTGAATGTCTACCTTTCAAGCAGGTGTGATGGAATCAAATTGCTAGATGCCTAATCCAGTCAGCTAACATGAGACTTAATTCAACCAGCTAGCTTGTAGACATGTTTAGCAGTCACAAAATAAAAAATACACATATTTTCATGTTCTTAGCAGGTAATGTTTTTTCTTTCCAGCTTTGTGGAACGAATATCAGGAGCTTAAAGGCATCTGTGAAATAGTGGAGCAATTCTCATTTTAAGGTAGGAAGGTTCAAATCCTGGAATGATTAGAGAGGTCTGGTAATCAAATCCAGTGCAGAGGTGTTGAAAAAGATGGGTATGTTTAGCCTGGAGAAAAGAAGATTAAAGGAGACATGATTGTGGTCTTCAAATACCTGACAGGCTGTCAGGCAGAAGATGGAACAGGATTGTTCTCTGTTGCTCCAGAGGGCAAGCTTAGGACCAATGGGTAGAAATTGCATGTCAGCAGATTCCAGCTGAACAATGGGGGACATTTCTTCATAGCACAAGCTGTTCAGCAATGGAACAGACCCCCTCAGAGGCTGACAGGGATGCAGTAATTACAGTCTTTACTGCAGATCCTACATTGACCATGAGGTTAGCCCGATGAGCTTCAAGTCCCTTCCAAGTCTTTGATTCTGCAGTTTTCTAGCAGTGACAATTTCTCAGAAATCAGAGGAGAACCAAATCTCCAAAAGTGTGCTTTTAAAGTGCCCAACTCTCTCTTTAAAACTATAGTAAGAACAGATCAATTAGAAGAAGTGTAATTAGAATTACCATGGAAAAGGAACAGAAGGAGAATCTAACATGAACATCCAGTCTTCTCCACTTAGTGAAACAGCTTTAGTACTGGATGAAATAGTACATCATCATGTAGTGTACAACCGTGCTTTTAGATCTAAGCTGATAAATGTCTTGGCGTCAGCAAACACATCAATCTTTGTCTTACCTCTGGCTCTCATCAGTTTGCATTCCTGCTTGCCCAGAACTTACTGCATAATGTATATTCCTTCCAAAAGCCCACAATATTTCTGACAGAACTATAGGAACTGAGAAGACCCTGTGTTTCTTGTCACAATAGGTGTTGGTGGTAATCAACTTCCAGTTCTTCATATAGAGTGATAACATCCAATTCCAGACAATGAAGCCAGCCTCATAAATTCTTTATTTCTGCCATGTAATCAGATCAAGGGTAATCTACGGTGTCTTATCCTTAGGCCCTGACAACAATGCAGTTGGGCAGAAGATACTCTGACAAGGAGATATGCATACAAAGTTACATAATGTCTCATTTTAGTCAAGAAATCTGTAGGCTGGCACTTCAGTCTGAGGACCATATCACATCAGCCTTCTATCCCACCTCAATTGAGCTAGTTTAAGATGGAAGCATACTGGTATGGCATAATTATTTATCACACTTTCCCCCATGAGAGCATTTTGGCAATCCATGATCACATTATCTGTTTTCCATACTTCCAAATGCCAGCTTCTGCTAGAAAATGTGGGAAGAAGTGATCATTGCTGCCAATCACCTCCTGAAGACAGTGCTGTGTGAATGTGCATGTATCAGATGTCTTTGGAAAGCTGTTGGCCACAATCATAGAGAGAGGTACCAGCCAAAGTTGCTTTTATCCTCTTAATTTTTTTGCTTTTTAACCACATGTGGTAAAGTCCTGAGAAAGTCAAGCATCCGGTAACTGCCTGCCTAACTACACTCTGAATGCTATGCTTCATTTCCACCATTGGTTATGAACATGGTTCAGATTGTTTGTACTCTGGATTCAGGATACTTCATAAAATCATGCAATCATAGATTTGGAAGAGACCATAAGGGTCATCCAGTCCAACCCCCTGCCATGCAGGACCTCCCAATCAAAGCATCCCTGACAAATAACCATCTAGCCTCTGCTTAAAGACCTCTAAGGAAGGAGACTCCACCACCCTCCGAGGGAGTGTGTTCCACTGTCGAAAAGCTCTCTTTAAGCTAGCTGTCCCACATCCTATATCTATGCATTTCATTTCATTTTTCCCTCCTAAGTGCCATGCCCTACATTTCTCTGTGTTGAAACCTATTTTTTTGGCCCAGTTTTCTAGTCTATTAGGTCATTTTGAATTTTGATCCTGTCCTCTGGGGTATTAGCTACTCTTCCTAATCTGGTGTCATCAGCAAATTTGATAACTATGGCCCCAATTCTGTCATCCAGTCATTGATAAAAATGTTGAATAGCACAGGGCCCAGGACAGAACCTTGTGGCACCCCACTGGTCACCTCTCGCCATGATGAAGAGCAGCCATTGCTGAGGACCTTTGGGTATGGCCGGTCAACCAGTTACAAATCCATTTAACAGTTGCATTGTCTAACCCACATTTTACTAGCTTGTTTGCAAGAATATCATGGGGAACCTTGTCAAAAGCCTTACTGACATAAAGGGTGCTTTCCAGACTGCCCAAAAGGGGCGGTCTGTACTCGTCCCAAGAAGCGGCGAGATGGGGCCAAGGCTGCTTGTACCGGCAGCCTCTGAGACCCCATATCCCCACTTCTGGATGCTGTGGGGAAGTGGCAAACTGCCACTTCCCTGCGGCCTCAAAGTGGGGTGCAGCAGGTGCTCTGGGCGCCTGCTGCACCCTGATTTCCTCGGCGGGGCTGAGGGGAGAAAGGGGCCGCAGCAGTCCCTTTCTCCTGTGGGTTCTTGCTGTGGCTGTCTAAAGGCTGTGCAAAAGCCCCGGAAGCAAAAAGGAGCTAAATTTTGGAGCTCCTTTTTGCGCTGTGGAAAGGGTGCGCTTGGTGCTCTCCTGCAGCGCCATGTTGTCATGATGTGCACAGTGTTTCTAAATGCTGCGTGCGCCATGACAGCATCATGGTGCGTCCGTATGCGTTAGGGCTAGGGAGAGACTAAACACTGTGCCCTCCCTAGCCCTAAAAGCGGCTTTTTAAGCCCTATCCACACCTCTTTTTGCCTGTCTAGGTCGGGCCAAGATATACTATATCCACAGCATTCCCTTCATCTACCAAACTGGTAATTTTATCAAAAAGATCAGATTAATCTGGCATGACTTGTTTATCAGGAGTCCATGTTGATTTTTTGTGATTATGGCATTCCCTTCTAAATGTTCACAGACTCTCTATTTAACGATCTACTCTAGAATCTTTCATGGTATTGTTGTCAGTCTAACTGGGCAATAATTGTTGCGATCCTCTTTCCCCCCCTTTTTGAAGATGGGGACAATGTTTGCCCTCCTCCAGTCTGCTGGGACTTCTTCTGTTCTCCAGGAGTTCTCAAAGATTATGGCCAATGGCTCTGAATTATATTTGCTGGGTCTTGGATGTTCAACTGGTCCTGGAGACTTAAATTAATTTGGATTAGCCAGGTACCCTGTACTACCTCTTTACTTGTTTTGTGCAGCATTTCCCCTATTGTTCTGCTCCATTTTCCTCAGGTTGGGCACCCTTTTCCTTTTGTGGAAAGGCTGAGGGAAAGAAGGTGTTGAGCAATTCTGCCTTTTCCCTGTCCCCTGCTAGCATTTCACCATCTTCTCCACATACTGGCCCTACCATTTTCTTATTATTATTTTGCTGCAAACCTGCCCCCCAAAACCCTTTTTATTGTTCTTGACCTCTCTAGCAAGTCTGAACTTATCCTGTGCTTTAGCTTTTCTGACTTTACCTCTACATGTGCTCAATACATGTGCTTGAATTCTTCTTTGGTGATTTCCCCATTTTTCTATTTCTTATACATACTCCGTTTAAAACTTAGGTCAGTTGAAAGCTCTGTAGTCATCCATCCCGGTTTCTTGTGACACCTTCCATTTTTATTCCTCATTGGAACAGTCTGAAATTGTGCCTTAAGTATCTCTCTTTTGAGAAACTCCCATCAATACTGAGCTCCCTTACCTTTTAGTATTTTTGACCATGGGATCACCCCCAGTATTTCCCTAAATTTACTGAATTAATCCTTCCCATAATCTAGAATGTATGTATGGCTATGCCTGGCTTCTCCTTTCCACTGTATAACAAACTCCAGGAGGACATGGTCACTCCCGCACAAGCATCCTATTACTTGCACCTCATTAACCAGGTCATCCCTGTTGATTAAAATCAGATCTAAAATGGCTGATCCCCTTGTTGCCTCTTCCACCTTTGGGACAATGAAATTTTCTTCAAGGCAAGTGAGGAATTTGCTAGACCTTGAGGTTTTGGCTGAGTCTGACTTCCAGCAAACATCAGGATAGTTAAAGTCACCCTCACTACTACATCTGTCCTTTCTGTGTGGTCATCTGTTCTTGAAAGGCATCATCCAATTCCTCAGTTTGACTTGGGTCTTTGTAGTAGATTCTCACAATAACGTCCCTTTTGTTTCTCTCCCCTTTCATTTTTATCCAGATGCTTTCCACCTGGCTTCCAGAATGTAAGTCCTGGATCTCTTCAGCAGGTGTAAACATCCTTGACATATAATGCTATTCCACCTCCTTTTTTGTTTGGTCTATTTCTCTTTAAAAGGTTATACCCCTCTATTATTACATTCCAACCATGAGACTCATCCCACTAGGTTTCAGTGATATCTATTATATCATATTTGCTTTGTTGTGCTAAGAGTTCAAGTTCATCTTACTCATTTCCCATGCTCTGTGCATTAGCGTAGAGACATCTAAGACTGTAGGTCCTCCCCACTTGCTGCCTGTGTAAGGTGTTTTTGTTTGTTTGTTTGTTTGTTTGTTTGCTTTTTTTTTTTTTGCCTCTCACTGTTGGATCCTTGCACTATTTCGCTTAGTCTGACTATTATCTTCAGCCCTTGATGAACTCCTGCCTTCCAAAATAATGTCTTCATCTCCCATATAACTCAGTTTAAAGCCCTCCTGATTAAAATTTTGAGACTATTGGCAAAAATGTTTCTGCCACCTGGTGTGAGGTGCAAACCATCCCTTACCAGAAGTCCCCCTTCATGGAAATGCAGCCCATGATCCAAGAATCCAAATTGTTCATGGTGACACCATCTGCGGAGCTAGTTGTTTACATCTGCTAGTTGTATTACATCCAGCTCTTTCAGTTTCCTACCCAGAGACTCATTATCCCTTCTGATATTCTGAAGGATGTGCCTTGCAGTATCATTGGTTCCCACATGAACCAAAAGAAATGGGTAACAGTCAGTAGGCTTGACAAGTCTTGGCAGCCTCTCTGTCACATCATGGATCTTTGCCCCAGGGAGACAGCACACCTCCTGAGACATCTTGTCAGACCCACACACCAATGATTCTGTACCCTTCAGCAAGGAGTCCCCCAGGATCACTATTTACCTCCTCTGAAGCCTAGCAGCAATCATTCCCTTTGCCAATTCTACAGGCATCTCCTGCACTTTCACTGAGGACTGTCTCAGCTGCTCTCCCTCATTATCCCTCATAAGGGAGAGGACTTCAAATCAGTTCTGTAGCTGCAAGCTTCTAGAACAATCCCTAGTGTTCTTAGTTCTGTGTGTGACATTCCTCTAACTGTCTACCTCCTGTGTATGTGAAGTGACCTCCTCTGCAGAAACTTCCTTCACGTGTTCCCCAACCAGGACAGTCCATCCTCTTGCTCCCTAATATGCAGAAGGGTAGATACCTGGGCCTCCAGCTGCTGGACCTTCTTTTCCAATAGGGCTACCAACTTGCACTTGTGAAGTTCACCACATCCCTAGGCAAGAAGATAAACATCCCACAAGTGTTGCAGGTGACTGCAGCACCCCCTCACTGTCCATCCCCAGAGGACTTAAGGAGGCACTGAAATAGGACTGTGAACTTCCCCCTCCAAAGTGACTGTTAAACACCCAAGAAAAAGACCACTGTTGACCTGGTTTCTTCCTCAAACTCTACCACTGAGCTCAGGAGACTGGGTCGCTCGCAATATAGAGACATCCCAGCTGTTAGCTCCTTCCCAAGGCAAGTCTCTGACTCACGTGCTCTGAGCAAAAGCCCTTCACAAGCCCCTTAAAGAAACAAAAGTTAAAAATGAAGAAAAATCCGTCAACAAAGTACTCCCTGTCTAAGACTCTGTTTATGTGAAATTTCACACACCATTAGGCGCACGTCTTGGACAGAAGTTATAAAGGTTAGGCTGCTAGCCCCTTCCCAGTGACTCACAGAAGCCCTACCCCCTCAGGAAAACACATTCACCACACTTAATAAAACCCTCACCCAGTCAAAATGGCTGCCAAGAAACCTCTCTCCCTCTTCTCCCTGGCAAGGACTGAGCCTGCAAGCCTCTGGTAGGAGTTATAAAGAAACATTTTTTTCCTTGTGGTTTTTGTTGTTAATTTATTATAGAACTGATGGAGTTTTTTTTTTAAAGTAAATTCATGATTTTATAAGGATAAATAAATCAGACGTGATGCAGGATTTTCTTGATAATACTTTTCACAATAGAGAACCAGCATGCTGTAGTAATTTCAGTGTTGTCTTGGACTCTGGGAGATCAGATTCAAATCTCTGTTCAGACATGGAAACCCAGTGATGACCTTGGCCAAGTCTCAGCCTCATAGAGACACAAAGGCAAACCCCTCTGAACAAATTCTTCCAAGAAAAACCATTATAGTTATACCTTTGTTGTTGCTGTGTGCCTTTCTGACTAAAAGCAACCCTAAGGTGAATCTATCATGGGATTTTCTTGGCAAGTTTCTTCAGAGGCAGTTTGCCATTGCCATCCTGTGAAGCTGAGAGAGTGTGTCTTGCCCATGGTCACCCAGTGGGTTTACACAGCCAAGCTGGGATTCAAACCAGAATCATAGTTCAATGCTCAAACCGCTGGTTGCCATAAATCAGAAATGACTTGAAGACGCAACCACCACAACCACCACCTTTTAATATAAATTAAAGGTACTCCCATGTTGTTATGTTTGGGGGTGGGGTTTACAGGGAAATTCAGTTCTATGTAATTAAAAATATTTCTTTCAAGATAGTATAAGAATGGGCATGCAAGTAAATGCATGCTTTGGCCTCACTATACCAAGTAAACGATATCCAAATGTATAACATAACATTTAATTCTTAAGAGAATAAGGGTCTTACTATTCATTTAATTAACTTTATGCAATATTGCCTGGATCAGTAAAGTTATTATATTGCCTGCATGTAAAGTGTGTGGCTGCTTAGAGGATATTAGACTGTATCAAATGGAACATTCTTATGGTAGTACAGAAGGTGAGGGGAGGGAGAGATAGCATTTTATTTGCCCATAAAATTCAATAGCCCCTGGAATGCTCTCCTAGGGACCATAGGATTGCAGCCTAAATGTCTTACAGACCATGCATATGTACTCAGAAATAAAACCCCTTCAGTTCAATGAAAGATACTGAAGGGCATATAGGATCATGCTCCTGGTTGCAACCCTAGGTATGCCTGCTTTGGTATAAGGCTGAAATAAAATCCAGTTTATTTTCCTTCTCCTTAATTTTCACCCCTCCCAATTTTCTTTTATATTTTTCAGAAGTAGGTCTTGAAAAAGCAAGCAAAATATACAGCTATCCATGTCTTCAAAGTGAAATAGCTGCAAAAACCATTGGTCATATTGTGCTCTTCTCATATCAACATCATATCCTGACGTTAGAGAAACTGGGTAACATACCATGCAAGTGCTAGGCCAAGAAGACATGCCTACTGATATCACAGATTTGAACAAAACACATTCTTAATGTCTATGCAAAGAGGGAGGGATCTAATGTATATGCAAATAGGGAAGGGACCCTCATGCACACAACCATATGTACAAAGCCCTCCATTCAAGTGGGGATTGTGTGCTGTAGAAGTTCTGGGTTATATGAAGGCCTTCACACATTTAGATGCCCCTGTTTTTGTACTGCATGTTACAGATGTCAAGGAAAAGGCTTTATCAATTGTTCTTATGCACGTTGGATTCATTTCCATCTAATGGAGACTCTGTGGGTTTTTGGAGGAGGTTTGTCATTACATTCCTCTGAAGCTGAGAGTGTGTGATTTGACCAAGGCCACCCAGAAGATTTGAATCTTGGTCTCCCAGAGTCCTAGGGGCCATCACTACTGTGTAACTAAATCTGAATACTTACATGATGTATTGATTTCTTAAAATATCTATATTGTTTCTGTTGCATGCCTTCAAGTTGTTTTTTTGACTTATGGTGCCCCTAAGATGACCTTATCACAGGTTTTTTTCTTTTAGGGCTGAGAATGTGTGACTCACCTAAGATGACCCAGCACTTTTCTATGGCAAAGCAGGGAATTAAACCCTGATCTCTACAGTTGTAGTCCAATGCTTAAACCACTACATCACACTGGATCTTAACATCTTTATCCTACCTTTTATCAAGGAATTTCAGGGAAGTTTACAGATAAAACAATAAGCATTTTAAAGCAATTTCAGATTGAAATAATGGCATAGCTTTAACAGGATCAAAACAAATTAAAATGGCAACAAGTTAAAACATCTTATAAAGCTACATTAATTAAAAACCATGCCCATTTACATTTAAAGTAAATTAAATCCTCAAGGCTTTCATGAAGAAACAAAAGCAAAAGAGGAGACAAAGCTTCATGTGCTGATAGATGGTCAATTGATTGATTTCTTATTCATTTAAACTGACGTAATATTCAGTGAGGAAAGAAGATAAGAAGAAAATAAATTCATCTGAGATGTGGTGCTGGAGAAGAGTGCTGAAGATACTGTGGACAGCCAAAAAGACAAATAAATGGGTCTTAGAACAGATCAAGCCAGAAAGCTCCCTGGGAGCCAAGATGACTGTGGAGTTTATTGCACCCTCCCCAAAAGCGACTTACCCCTGTTGGGACAGAGTTGCTTATGGGATGCAGTCGAGTATTATTGCATATAAAATGCTGCTGGGTGACTGCATCCTGGCTAAATCCTGGCTTCCTGATTTGCAAAGTCAGGAAGCTCCTGACCTTGCAAATTGGCCAGCTGAGCATGGCGGGGGCCCGGGATTTAGTCGGGATTCAGTTGCCTGGCAGCATTGGTAGCTTTTTTCCCCCCTGCAATAAACTCTTACCGGTAAGTTGAGGCTTCTTTGTACTTTGGCCACATATCGTAAGGCATGACTCAATGGAAAAGAGAATAATACAAGGAAAGATGATAGCTGTAGAATGATAGGAAGACCACATGGTAAATGGATGGACTCTATAGAGGGGTCAGGGGAATCTGCAAGACCTAAGCAGAATAGTGGAGGATAGAGGGTCTTGGAGATGTCTCATCCACAGGGTCATCATGAATCAGGATTGAGTCAAAGGCAGTTAATAGCAAAATAACAAGATTCAGGGTAATTGTATCAGATATTCTTATGACCAATTCCAGAAAAATCATTGATCCCTTTAAAATTCCTTACTACCTGAATCTGTGGATAAATAATAAGTCTTATATACCGGTATATAAACCAATGTAATCTATACATTTTCAAGAACTTATATAATTTTGTGTTATCCTTCATAATATATTTAATGGAATTTGTTTGTATTTTTTAGTATAGCCTCTGAAGAAGGCCAACTTTGATAGAGGCCAAAATGCATTGTGCTATTAAAACAAGAAATTAAAGCAAATGACCATCTATCAGCGTATGCAGCTTTGTTTCCTCTTTTGTTTTTGCTTTGTTCCTGTGGTTATCAGTTTTCTCCTTTGGCTTTCATAAAGAGCCATGTCTTCACCTGTGCTAGAAAGAAACCAGTGGCAGAAATCTCCAAGAGGTGGAACAGCTGGGAAGGTCCATTTCCATGTCCTCCCATACTGTATTACCTCCATTGATGGGTCACAGAAGAGAGTACCTCTTGCAGATTTTAGCTCTCAGACAAGTACTTATGTAGAGAGGCACTCTTCCAAGTATCAGGGCTCCAAGCCATGTAGGATTTAAATGTCATTATCAGCATCTTGAATTCATACCAGAGGTGAACTTACATTCAATTCAGTTCCTTTAAGACAGATGTTATATATTGTCTCTATAGTATGCCAGCCACCAATTTTTCTGTTTGTTTTGAACTCACTGTTGTTTCTGAGTCTTTTTCAAGGGCAGTCCCTTGTACAGCATAGTACAGTAGTCTAATCAGGAAGTTACTGTAGCTGAGTCAAAAAAAGTTGTCAAGCACTCTGAGCAAAAGAGTCCACCTAGTCACAGAAATGATTAGTCCAGTCACAGAGATGATTCTGGAGATGATTCTCCCAGAGTACTTTTTTGATCTTTTAGAGGAAATGCAGCTTTATCCAGAGTAGGTAGTTTACCCAATTCCTGGACTGAGGAATCACCAATCCACAGAGATTGCATTTTATTGGATTTCTTGTCTTCTGACCCATTACAGCATCCAGTCAAGCACTTGATTTTACTAATAACAAGGAAAATAAGAGCTGGGTGTCATCAGTATCAGTATACAGACCGCACTCCAAAACTCCTTATGACTTCACACAGTGGCTTCATATAGACAATGAACACTATTTGGCGATAAGATGCAACCTTCTGAGACCCTTCAACTTATGACCTTTGGATTGACAGGAATCTTCCAATGTTCCTCTCTGTAACTGGCCTTTCAGGTAGAAGTGGAACCACTTTAACACAGTTCCTCTTACTCCCATCTGATGGAACTGATCCAGTAAGATACCATGATCAATGGTATCAAAAATTCTTGGCACATTCAGCAATATCAAGGAGATACCATGCCCCTTGCCTTTCATCTGGAGTTCACTGTCAGTCAGAGCAATGAAGGTCATTTCATTGCCACACCCTGTTCTGAAATCAGACTGAAATGGGTCCAAATAATCTGTTTTCTCCAAGAACATCTGAAAAGTATATTAGTGATGGGGCAGTAGCTGTCACATACATCTGGGTCCAGGGAGGTCCTTTTTAGGAGAGGGCATACCAGAAGCTCCTTCAAGGTTGCAGTCATCTCCCCACCCCCACCCCAGCATCCCGGTTCTTCTGTGGAAAATGGCACAGTTTAAAAAAAAAAACAGCACTGAAGGGGAAGCTGACTAAGGAATTGGCAATTAGTGAACACACTGTAAACAAAGTCTGAAAAGCTGAAATAGACAGCCAGGGACCTTTCAGAGCCTCCCTGAAAACATTATGTTTGTAGTTGTACATTTGGTGTTGTGGTACTTAGAAATAAACATTATTACTTGGCATATGCATGAATAGAATTTGGCTGCACAACTGCACAGATGATAGTGAGACTTGAGGGAAGTATTGCAGAACTAATAGTGCGCAGAATGTACACATTGATTTTTTTTGTGTGTCCCATACCAGACTCCAGTCAGACTCATCTTGCAGCTATATTGAAGAAAAGCCAAAAGTGATTCAGAAAAATAATGTGAAAACAGTTCTGTAAAAGATGTATGCATATTTTGATGTGACTGTTTCTGTTTCAGAGACACATTATGAGTAATGCATTCCGGCACTCTCAGTGTCCAGAGATGTCTAGAAAGTGCACAAGGTGAGTTGATTCAGTGACATAAGTGACAGTTATGATCTCAGGTACTTTCCTCTGTCAGTTATTGTTTTAGATACATTTTAAAAGAAACATGTTATGAAAAATAACATATGGATTGTTTAATTATATTGATAACAGAGAATGCCAGTAGCTAAGGGCTACATAAACAGAGAGGCCACACACTTCCTGTAACTATAAAAGTAAACATAGGTTTCATCATAAGTTACACAATTTCACTTTTACATTTTGTTAAATATTTCTAATTTACACTTCCCTTGTTCGACTGATTTTGTGACCCTTATTTCACTTATTCCTATCACTTCTGATTATACAAAAGTTATTTCAAATATTCTCTCAGACTTTAATACATTATCAAACAAAACAACTGTTTTAGCTCTAGTGTTCTAAACTTCTTTTTTCTATTCTTGTTTTCACAATTTTTTTGGAAAAATTCTATATTAGATGACCACTACTCATCTACTTGCTTTACATTCTTTTGATTCAACCAAAATATTATCTAGATCAATCATTTCTATTAGCATCAATAGCCAGTCCTCAATCATAAGGATTCCTTTGATTTTCCATTTTTCTGCTATTAACAGTCTTGTTGCAGATAACATATAGAACAAAACCCTCTAATATTTTTTATCAATCTGTTTAGAAATTTTATTTACCATATTCAAGAGCTATATTTCTGGTTTCATATCATATGTAAAATTCAAAAGCTCTTTTATTTTATATGTATTTGTTTCCAATAACCTTTCACCTTTGGGCAGTGCCACCATACATGAAACCATGACCCTATTGCTTCTTAACACTTCCAACATTTATTTTGGTTCATTTTGTAAATTTTAGCAATTTTGGGGGGAGTTAAATACTATCTTTGGGCCATTGACCAATGATTCTCTTTCAAGTCCTGGGATTTAGTAAACGTTTGCATCTTCTTCTGGGAACAAATCCAACTTTCCAAGCCAATATTCTGAACAACACCCGTTGTCCACTTTATCATTGCATCTGTTATTTGGTCTTGTTCTAATTCTCCATTTAAAAGTATTTTATAAAGAGGTAATGTATATACTCATGTATAAGTCTAGAAATTTTAGTCAAAAATTCACCCAAAAAAACTGGGTTGATTTATCCATGGGGCAATGTAAGTGCTGTACCTTAACTCTTATTAAAAAAAAAAAAAAAGACCCACCCCTTTCTCTGAGGGACAAGAGGCAAGACCTTAGTCATAGAATCATAGAGTTGGAAGAGACCACAAGGTCCATCCAGTCCAACCCCCTGCCATGAAGGAACTCTCCATCAAAGCATCCCTGACAGATGGCCATCCAGCCTCTGCTTAAAGACCTCCAAGGAAGAAAATTCTATCACACTCTGAGGGAGTGTGTTCCATTGTCAAACAGCCCTTACTGCCTTACTGTCAGGAAGTTTCTCCTAATGTGGAGGTGGAATCTCTTTTCCTGGAGCTTGCATCCATTGTTCTGTGTCCTAGTCCCTGGAGCAGCAGAAAACAGGCTTGCTCCCTCCTCAATATGACATCCCTTCGGATATTTAAACATGACTATCATATCACCCCTTAATCTTCTCTTCTCCAGGCTAAACATCCCCAGCTCCCTAAGGCATTCCTCATAAGGCATGGTTTCCAGACCCTTAACCATTTTAGTCACCCTTCTTTGGACACACTCCAGTTTCTCCACATCTTTTTTGAATGGTGGTGCCCAGAACTGAACACAGTATTCCAGGTGGGGCCTGACCAAAGCAGAATAGAGTGGCACTATTACTTCCCTGGACCTAGATACTATAGTTCTATTGATGCAGCCTAAAATTACATTGGCCTTTTCAGCTGCCACATTGCACTGTTGATTCATGTTCAACTTATGGCCTACTTGGACTCCTAGATCTCTTTTGCATGTAGTTTCATTCAGCCAGGTGTTCCCCATCTTATATCTGTGCATTTCATTTTTCCGCCCTAAGTGCAGTAACTTACATTTCTCTGTGTTGAATTTCATTTTGTTAGCTTTGGCCCAGCTTTCTAATCTAATCAGGTCAGTTTGAATTTTGATCCTGTCCTCTGGGGTATTAGTTGCTCCTCCTAATTTGGTGTCATCTGCAAATTTGATAACTAGGCCCCCAATACTGTCATCCAAGTCATCAATAAAGATACTGAATAGTACTGGGCCAAGGACAGAACCCTGTGGCACCCCACTTGTCACTTCTCTCCAGGATGAAAAGGAACCATTGTTGAGCACCCTTTGGGTGCGGCCAGTCAACCAATTACTAATCATGTAACAGTTACCTTGTCTAGCCCACATTTTACAAGCTTGTTTGCAACAATGTCATGGGGAATCTTGTCAAAGGCCTTACTGAAATCAAGATATACTATATCCACAGCATTCCCTTCGTCTACCAAGCTGGTAATTTTATCAAAAAAAGAGATCAGATTTGTCTAACATGATTTGTTTCTCTGAAAACAATGTTGACTTTGTGTAATTATGGAATTATCTTCTAGATATTCACAGACTCCCTGTTTAATGATCTGCTCCAGAATCTTTCCTGAAATTTATGTCAGACTAACTGGATGACAATTGTTAGGATCCTCTTTTTTCCCCTTTTTGAAGATGGGTACGTTTGCCCTCCTCCGGTCTGCTGGGACTTCTCCTGTTCTCCAGGAGTTGTCAAAGATTATTGCCAATGGTTCCAATATTACATTTGCCATTTCTTTTAGTAATCAATCCCAAGGAAACATAAAAAAGCAACAAACATCTCTACCTTCTCTTCTAGGGCACTGCTTCTTCCTTTTTGAATGTCTGGTTAGGAAAATAGCAATGGTGGTGTCTCTCTAATGCTTCCCAACAAGGAGCACTGGGAGAGTAGACAAAGTCCTTTAGATTCTCCCGGGATGGACTAAGCTCTTACTTTTCGCCATTCTACAAAGAGAAGAGGATGGGTCTTTTTAAAAAAAGTTAATACTGTACCTTAACCCTTGCCTTTACATTCTTTTTTTACATAGATAGGTTTTCTTAGCCCTACTCACACTTGATTGCCCCTCTCCCCACACCACACAGCCACAATTTACTATAGTTCTCTCCTCATCCAACCAAGGGTGAACTCAAACAGTTATGCCTGCTGAAATTTTGTAAATTCTTTGGCATTATTTTCCTTTGTCCTTTACTTCTTTTCTTATATGCATATAAGTTTTATCCTCAGTTTATCCATGGGTCATATCAAAACCCATGATTTTGATCCTAAAACCTGCCCTTGACTTATACATGAGGTTGACTTATGTATGAATATATAAATTAACTATGGAGTCAGAAGCTTGGCCCTATTTGTTGCCTTGCAAAAATGAATTAAATACAAATAATATATTTGTAAAAAATTACTTTCAAGTTCTGATGTTAGCTTTGTGGAATTCTGCCACTTGGTACTAGTACATAACAAATATCTTGAAGGGATAGAAGCAGCAATAAATTGACCTAAGTAAATATCATTTTGCACCTACCTTATACATATTTCCTTACTTCACAGAAATATATGATCTATAGTTCAATTGGTCAATTTGTAAGGAAGATAGTGGACTCGGTATTAAAATAGAAAATATAATTTTCAGAGAATGGAGCATGAAAATAAATTATCTCTGAAGGCTAGTGACTGCTGTGAATCTTTCTGAACAAAAGCTCTACTTGAGATAGAGAACATGATCGCACTGTGGAGAGAGAAGACATAAATACCCTTTCCCTCCAGCATCATGGAAGAAAATTATTCTTTAATACCAAATTAAAAAAAAAACCTGCAGAGTGGAATGGTGGAATTTCTCTAGCAACAAAGCTTTGATTGGTCAGGGTGTGGTATGTCCCTGATACATTTAATTTCTGAGAACATTTATTTTCTTCACAGCAGTTGTGACATGAAACATATTATGTTTGCTACTAAAAACAGTATGACAACAATATGACTCTTTGATACACTTTTCTAACTGGTCACAAAAATCTTGTATGTACGGTAACAGTTATATGAACTGCCATGATGGAAAGAGCATCTCATAACATTTTCTTCATACTTCTCCTTTACCATGCAAATTTATTTTAAGGAAGAATAGAAGAAAGAAATATTTTTTTATTATTAAACTGCATTGTGTTTATGCCAATTAAATGGCAATGTCTCATTCATGAAAACCAAAGTACTGCTAAACCCACCTATCTACTTACAGGGAAGTAAAGAATATTTTAAAATTTTCTGCCTTGTTGAGAAAATGATCAACTGACATGAGATTTTTTTCATACTCTGGTCTTTTTTATTTTTGCAGAAAAAGTCATGTGCTTCACAAGAAAATGGGGCATTTTCCAAAAGGTGGTTTTTGCCTACAACACCAAAGTGTTATGTCAAATGATTTTTTCTTAAAGGAGTTATGAAATGCAAAACAACCATTGTTTTGGCCTGTTTTACAGAGACCTGGGTGGATGAGGCTGGGGGGGGGGGGCAGGTAATCTCTCTCAGTTTTGCCCATTAGGATTCTCTAGGGGTAGGGAAGTGGAGTTGTAGTGGTCTATCAGGATAATATCCCCCTGACCAGGCATTTTATCCCCCAGACTGCAGGGTTTGAATTTTTTTTTTTTTTTTAAGATTATGGATTGTGTTGGTGTAATGCCCACCCTGCTGATCAACAGTCTCCCTGCCTTTGCTGGCCAGGGCGCTCTCAGGAGTAGTGCTGAAGTCTTCACAACTTATTGCTGGGGGATTTCAACATACAGGCTGAGACTACCCTGTTGGGAGTGGCTCAGGACTTCATGGCTGCCATGCCAACCACGGAGCTATCCCAACTGGTATCTGGTCCCACTCATTCTTCTGGGAACACACTAGACCTTGTATTCTGTACAGAGGGAGGATGCTCGTGATCTGGGAATGGAGGAGCTCTCTACTGTTCTGTTGTCATGGACAGATCACTTTCTGATCATGTTTAGACTTGCTGGAACTCAGACCCTCTGCAGGGGTGGGGACCTATTAAGATGATCCACCCCAGGAGGCTTATGGTTCTGGATGGATTCCTAATGGCTCTTGGGGAGTTTCCTGCTGCCTTGGCAGGTGGTCCTGTCAAAGCCCTGGTTGATCTCTAGAATGGAGAAATGACAAGGGCAATTGACATGATGGCTCTTAAGTGTCCTATCTCACAGAGTGGAGCTAAACCAACCCCTTGGTTTTCTAAGGAGTTGGCAACAATGGAGTGAACAAGATGGAGACTAGAGTGACAATGGCAGAAAACTCAGAGTGAATCCGACTAAAAGCAGGCTACAACCTACCTGAAGACATATGGTGAAGCAATAAAGTAGCAAAAAAGGCTTTTTTGACTAAAACTATTGTAGCTGCATAGAACTGTTCAACTGAGTTGTTTCAAGTAATCAGGGATCTCTTATGATCTGGTCCTGAGGAGAACACCACTCAACAGCTTACTGTGAAGAATTTGGCCACCATTTTGCTTTTTAAATAGTCCAGATTTACTCTGACTTAGACACCAGAGTTTATACAGTTTTGGTGGAAATAACTTTGGCTCTTGCTTGTCCAGTATTGATGGATACTTTTCAGTTTGTGCAGCCTGAGGATGTTAATAGAATTCTTGGAGAAGTGAGAGCCACAACATGTATACTAGATCCTTGCCCTTCTTGGCTTATTACACAGGCGAGAGGAGGACTGGCAGAATGGGTAAGGAAAGTGATTAATGCCTCTTTACAATAAGACAGGGTCCCAAGATGCCTGAAGAAGGCTGTGGTAAGACCTCTTTTGAAAAAAAAAAACCTTCACTGGACCCTACTGTACTAGATAATTACAGGCCAGTCTCCAACCTTCCATTTTTGGGCAAGATGTTGGAGCATATGGTGGCTTCTCAACTCGAGGGGTTTCTAGATGAGGGATTATTTAGATCCATTTCAGATATGGCTATGGAATAGAAACTACTTTGGTCAAACAAAACAAAAACATTCATTTATATACCACTTCATACTGAACTAAGCAGTCACTAAGCTGTTTACAACTGTAAGCTAATTGCCCTCAAGAAGCTGGGTACTCACTTTAGTTACCTCAGAAGGATGCAAGCCTGAGTCAGTGTTGAGCCCTGGCTAATATTGCACTCATAACTTTGTGGTTTTGAGTGAGTGGCTGCAGTAAAGGCATTTAACCACTGTACCACCAGGGCTCTGTCACTTTGGTCACCTTGGTAGATGACCTACGCAGAGAACTGGACGGGGGAGGGGAGTGTGTCCCTGTTGGTTCTACTGGACCTCTCAGTGGCTTTTGATACTATCGGCCATGGTATCCCTCTGAGTTGCCTCTCTGGAAGGGGGCTTGGAGTCACTGTTTTACAGTGATTCCATTCTTTCTTGGAGGGGCATTTTCAGAAGGTAGTGTTGGGGAATTCCTGTTTGACTCCTTGGCCATTGGCCCTTGAAGTCCCACAGGATTCAGTCCTGTCCTCTATGCTCTTTAACATCTACTTGAAACTGATGGGAGAGGTTGTCTGGAGTTTTGGTGTCACCTGTACACCTGTACATTGATGATACACAGCTCTATCACTCCTTTCTACCTAATTCCAAGGAAGCTGTTCCTGTCTTAAACTGGGGTCTAACCACTGTAATGGACTGGATGAGGGCAAACAAATTGAAGCTTAATCCAGACAAGACAGAGGTGCTCCTGGTCAGTCAAAAGACAGATCCAGAAATAAGGATGTGCTAGATGGGGTTACACTTGGGTTAGATTCAGCACTTGGAAGCCCAGGTATCAGTGCTTTTGCACAGCTGAAACTCATGCACCAACTGTGCCCATAACTGGAGAAGTCAGATCTGGTCACGGTGCCTTGGTTACATCCCACTTGGAGTACTGGAATGAGAACTGTGTGGTGTTGCCTTTGAAAAGTACTCAGAAACTTCATCTACCTCAAAGAGCTGCAGCCAGGCTGGTAACTGGAGCTGGTTACAGTGGAGCATACAACACCCTTGTTGGCTGCCAGTCCATTTCCAGGCACAATTCAAAGTGCTGGTTTTGACCTATAAAAGCCTATATGACTTGGGTCCAGATTATTTGAAGGACTGTATCCCACTGTATAATAATAATAATAATAATAATAATAATAATAATAATTAGATTTATTTCTAGCCTTCCCTATCACAGAGAATCTGGGTGGGTTACAACAGTAAAATACATAAAAGTTAAAATAAAATCCAAGAAGAAATCAATCCCTATACCCACCCCCCACTGTATGCATCCCACTGTTTGAGCGTACTAGTCTTGAGATCATCTGGAGAGGCCCTTCTCTCTTTCCCACCATCCTCTCAGGTTCGTTTGGTGGGAACAAGAGAGAGGGCCTTCTCTTTGGAATGCCTTCCCTAGAGAGGTCTGGATAGCCCCATTCGTGTTATCCTTCCAGTGCCAGGTAAAGACATTTTTGTGTAGTCAGGCCTTTTAAGCTGATAAGGGCTGGTTTTCAAATGTTGTGCAATATAAATTTTAAGGTTTGTATTTTTAACGTTTCATTTTAATTTATTACTTTTTAAACTCTTAAAATTGTTTAATTATATTTTAAATTTTATATTTATATATTTTAATGTTGGACTGTTGTTAAATTAAATTGTTTTATATTTATTGTTCATTGTCTTGAGTCCCTATATTGGGAGAAAGGCAGGAAATAATAATAATAATAATAATAATAATAATAATAATAATAATAATTTGTAAGATGTGAAAAACTCACAGAATTTGACCCTGTGTGGAGAAAACTTTTGAAATGACTCCCTTTGCATGTGAGAAAGAATTCAGCATTTGTGCCTCTCCCTACCTATTCTGCTAACTCATGTGGATTAAAATGTAGAATGAAGATTGTCCCCTTTCTTTTGCCTGAGCTTTTGCCAAGGCTTCTTGGCCAAATGTGGTATTGTCCAGTTATCAGGGGCTCCACAAGTGAATACTTCTATCATGACTCTCTCCCCAAGCAAATTCAGAAGAATTGCTGCCTTGTTAGAGTCAGAGGCCTGCCAGGAGAGGAACATGACTGCTTTGAAAAGGTGGAAAAGAATTATTAAGGAAGAACTGATGAGTACAAGATCTTTTTTGTTGAGTTTCCATTTCTTTCTCTGAGATCCAAGGCAATGTACTTGTCTTGGCAGTAGGTAAAATGAGATAGCCAAGTCAGACTGCTGGTTTGGGTGTCATGAAAGCGCAGCAAATGGTTAGTAGTTTTATTTAGTATTGGTGTATTTTTTTTTCCAGGCAAAGGAGGATTGCTTGTGGGATTATCTGTCTCAATCCCAAAATAATCTGAGGTATTATTATACATCTCGACAAAAGGGTGTAAAATGCCTTCATTATATCTGAAATGAATGGTCAAGAGAAAGATTCTTTTTCATATTCCCACTCCAAATCCAAGAGTAATGTATGCATCCGTATTTTCTACCTGATATTAGACTATATGCCAACAAGGCACAAGTATTTTCCTAGTGCTATATAATTTTTCAACAGCTAGTGAACATGTACCTGTGTTACAAACAATAAAAAAGAATATACAATAATAACTGACTTGCTTGTATAACTAAAATCTGATTTATTGACATATATTTTGTAAAAAAAAATAAAATAAAAAAATCTGGTTCTCAATCTCTTCCTGGATATGAGATGTCTCAAATTGATTGGAGAATTCTTGAGATATTTGCTGTGCTCAGATGGCCAGTCTCAACTAGAATCTCATCAGCAGTGAGATTCCTAATGCATTAGTCACCTTAGAATTATTGTGGATCTCAAGAGAAGCATCTCTTTTTGTTGTGCTAATGGAACTTAAATATTTTTCCTGGCATACCCACATGGCCAGAAGGAAGTGTGGCTGTCTTGCATGGATTTTCTTCCACTTGAACTGAGAATGGTCACAGCTTGACAAAATGCAGGCTTGTGACTACCATCATCATATTTTCCCCCTCCTGTATGATTTTTAACATGATGAAGAAGCCAGTGGAGCTTTGAAGGCTTGCAACATGTATTTTGTGCATTTTTGCTTGGACAATTAAAATTGTTGTTGTTATTATTTATTTATTTAGTGTCATCTCTATACATTGTACTTTACGAGTAAACAACAACAACAAAACAACAGTTCCCTGCCTGCAGACTTACAATCTAATCAGAATTGTCATTTGTCTTAAAGAACAAGGTTTACAAAGGCAAGTCATTCACACATACAGGCATGCATCAGCAAGTGTTTATATGTGTGTGCATGTTTGCACTCTTCTTCAGTTCAAGGCACTATGTCTAGAACAGAGAGGAGCAGTGATGTAGCCAGTTATCCTTTGCTTGTTCCACATGAAAAAAAACTAAGTATACAAAGGTGTATCTGTGTGCTTAGAAAGGGGTGCAGAAGATCTTGACGCTTTCTAGCGGTAACCATTATGATATCCAGGTGTGTATATCACATTATATTGGATTAGTAGGAAAACCTGACACTAGGCAAGGAGGAACTCTCCATTCTTCTAAAAATGGTTGTGAACACTGCTGCTACAACTCTGGGCCAGAACTAAGAATTCAAGTAGAATCCAGATGTCCAGACATAATGCCATTTGATACAGCAGGTGTCATATGGACTGTGCTTAATTTATGTTGAGATAACATAATTACCCAATGTGCAAGTGATACTCATAGAATCATAGAATCACAGAATTGGAAGAGACCACAAGGGCCATCCCATCCAACTCCCTACCATGCAGCAACTCACAATCAAAGCACCACTGACAGATTGCCATCCAATCTTTGTTTAAAAACCTCCAAAGAAGGAGACACCACCACAGCACCATCCTCTGAGGGAATGTGTTCTACTGTCGAACAGCTCTTACTGTCAGGAAGTTCCTTCTAATGTTTAGGTGGACACTCTTTTCCTGTTGCTTGCTTCTATTATTCTGGGTCCTATTCTCTGTTTGCAAATGCAAAGTTTGTAGCTCATATGATAATGTATTAAATGTATTAGTCCATTGTCTGGGTGGTTTTCAAGAGGACACATGTACATTGTAGATATGTCTTATGCATACATTTTGGGGGCAATAATTGGATATGATAGTACACATTACTGTGTATTTTCCATCCCTCCAAATATAGAAGTGTTCATTTGGGCATATGCAGTGGGATTCAGGAATTTTTCACGTTGGGTCCCCTTCCTATACTACAGTCATCATCATCATCATCATCATCATCATCAACAACAACAACAACAACAACAAAGATCCCATGGACAACAATACTATGGCCAGTGCACCACGTTTACTACAAGTGCTAGCTGAATTTACCTTCACTGTCTCCACACCATCACAAACAACTGTCCTACATGTGTGGTTCTAGCATGGATCTTATGTGCCAGGGCTGGTAAACACAGGAAGAAAATTAAATCCATTGTGGTTTCTGTGTCAAACATGGAAGAAATAAAGATGAACAATATATCTTTCAATGTCTGTTCAGTTTAGTTTTGTGCACCTTTGTAAAAGTGGCACATATCATTTCCTACAGGAATTCACAATAAGCACATGTTCAAAGCATCCCTATGTGCTTTGTGATGATCTCCATATTACATCTCAATTGCTCTTGAATTGCTTTAAAGAAGGTAGCGAACTAGGAATATACCCCCGTACTCAGTGTTGGCACCTCATTTAAAAAACAAAACAAAACTGTAATGTGGTTTTTTGAAATTTAGTTTGTATTGTGTGAACCTGATTCTGTTAACAAAATATACAGTTGACCCTTGACATTCACATGGGTTAGGGGCACAAGACCTCCTGCAAAAGTCAAAATCCATGAATAAAGGAGGAGGGCTAGAACAGTGCATGCATGTGCACCCCCATCTCCCTTCCAAAGCCTCAAACAGCTCCAGCAAGTCTCTGATGTGCTGGAAGGGCAGGGGAGCATGCATTCATGGCTCTCCCTTCCCTTCCAAGGCTAAAGGGAGCTCTGGGGAGCTCTCTGAAGCCTTGGAACAGTGGGAAGGTGGGCATGTTCACTTTCCCCTTCCCAAGGCAAAAGAGCTGTATTTTCCCAGGCAGCTCCCTGTCCTGGAAAAGGGTGGAGGATTATTTTCCCCAAAACCCTTCCCAAAGCAAAGAGCTACTTGGGGAAAGAGGCAGCTGTCCATCTTGGAAAGGGGCTGGATTGGTGCATGCACCCTTCCAGCTTCTCCCTTCTGGGCTTTTTCCCTCCCCTGGAGAAAAGCCTGGGAGGGAGGTTGAGAAACAGTGCATGCGCAGCGGCCTTGACCTCGCGAATAGTTGAAACTGCAAGTGTCAAAGTCACATATGTCAAGGGATGACTCTAGTTTTTTTACAAGTCACTGACCAACCTCAAAGCACCGTTTAGGAACTTTTGCTTATTTAAACCATGGCTTGTCCTTGGTTTGTTCCCCCAGCAGTTCACTTATAATAAGAACTGATAAAGGGGTTTCAGGAAAAAAGAACAAATGGGAAAGATGAACATCAGTAAGTTTGGTTATACAGCAGGTCCTCTGTATTGGCAGGTTTCTGATCTGTGATTTTAACTGCTCATGGATCATCATGTCCCACATTATTCTTTGATGGTGATATGAATGCCATGGTACAGGAAGCATGCACATTCATGCAGCCACTATTGAATAATATGGGGTGCTATAATTTATATATTTTGCTGTTTTCAGGGCCCCTCAGAACCAAACCCCTGCTGATATGAGGGACACACTGTATACTGTGCCTTTAATGGCTCGAGCAAGAAACCATAAAATAAACCATGGCTTATCATGATATGAAAAAAGTTCTCTTTTAACCTGTTACTGTAGGAATATTTTGTAAATGTTAAGAATATTTAGAGGATTAGTATCAAAATATCATCAGACATCCATGGCATGTTTTCATAAGTATCTCTTCCAAAACATAATTGTATATGGGCCAATATAGACAGCCCAAGAGGGGTGGTCTCTACCCGCCCCAGGAAGCAGCGGGATGGGGCCAAGGTTGCCACACTGGCAGCCTCCGCGGCCCCATCCCGCTGCTTCCAGAGGCTGCGGGGAAGTGGCAAACTGCAGGTTCCCCGCGGCCTCTAAGCTGGATGCTGTGGGCACCCTGAGTGCCCGCTGCACCCCACTTGCAGAGGCGGGGCTGAAGGGAGGAAGGGGCTGCTGCCATGGCCCCTTTCTCCCAGGGCCTTTGCCGCGGGAGAAGGGTGCCTTTGCCACCATGAAAAGGGCGCTTTGTGCGCACTCACATGGCGCAAAGGTGTCATCATGTGCGCAGTGTGTCTAAAAGCTGCGCACATGATGATGCCATCATGGCGTGTCCATATGGATGCCACCATTTAACAAGGGCAGCATCCATACGCGCTAGGGTTCGAGAGGGTGTAAAAGCTACGCCCTCCCGAACCCTATTCGCGCCCTTTTGAACCTTAGACACGCCTCTTTTGGCACATCTAGATCAGCCCTAGGTTTTTAGATAAATGAGATTCTTATCAATGCAGTGGAAAGAAAGTGAAATTGATTGGTCAAAGGCTACCTACTGCTCCTTCCTTGTTGGGGAAGTCCTTGAATAGTACAAATTCTACAGAAAATGAAATATAAATAATTTTGCATTACATTTTAACGGCTTAGAACTACAGCAAAGAGGTGTAAATGCTGTATGAAATGCTGTGATGAAAATGTCTATCTTGCCAAACATATGCAGAGAAAATGAAGATAGAGTCTTTTGCAATTACTGTTATTATGGACCATTTGCTATAATACTTAGATGAGAGGCAAATATTTCCCACTCTCCCCAAATGACGATAAAAATAAATTAAAACTCGTCGCTAAGAACAGACATTGCAGACTTTTATTTAAACATTTTTATTAGTTTTTTTTAAGATCAACTCATCCCCTCAGTTTTATTGCAATTCCTTTATTCTATCAAAACCTTTGAATAGCCTATCTTAAGGAAGGAAAAAGAATGGCAAATCAGACTTGCATTTCTTCACTTCAGAAAAAGTTAATCACACTCATATCCCACTGAAATGAAGGATTTAGATTAATTGAAACTAAGTTAAAAATATGGTAGGTTATATAATTATTTGTGACTTGTGTGTGACCCTAAAAAAACTCCTGTGTAATAGTTATCAAAATGTGATAACCTGATTTTAGGCAAAACTGGAAGCCATTTTCAGCAATTTCTTTGTTCACAACATGCAGAATCTTCATCAGCCTGCACTCCATATAAGATATCGATTGGGGGAAAGCAGATGACATGCAGGTCATGCCAAAATCAACCAATAACCTCTCCCTGAAATTTCCCTAGTTGCACTGAATTGCTCCTCTTCTCTTGGAATTCCTCTAGTATTTTACAGAGCAGATTCTATGAAGTCAGACGTTAGTATGTGAGGATCTTTGGGGTGGGTATCACCTTGTCTTAACCTAGAATCTAAGGTGGTGTATCTTTATGCTACTCTACCCCATTTATATTGGGGTATTCAGAAAGGATCAATGCAAACTCTGAATCTGGAATGAGATTTGGGAATCTGTATATCCAGGAGGGTGAGTGGAATACAGTGGACTCTTTCATACGAGGCTAAATTGGAAGTACAATTTAAGGTCAATTCGAATGCAATCATGGGTTTTACGTTATCGCGAATTAACTCTTCGCACGCAAATTCGGGCAAGAGGGAAGCCAATCCGAATGCAATCATGGGTTTTACGTTATTGCGAATTAAAGCTTCGCATGCAAATTCGGGCAGGAGGGGGTTATTTTTGGGTAATGGGAAGTAATTCCGAACGGAGCAGGGGTTCTTCCGAACGGAGCAGGGGTTCATGTAAATTCGCTAAACAAGCGAATTTACATGAATCCACATTGGCTCCATTCAAAGTTGGGAGAAATTCCTCTCGTTTGAAAGAGTAGAGTGTCTCAGAGTGTGGCGGAGTTTCCTGCTTTGGAGGTTTTTAAACAGAGGCTGGATAGCGACCTTTCAGGAGTGTTTTGATTATCTTTTCTTGCATGATAGGGGATTGGACTGAATGGCCCTTGGGGTATCTTCCAACTCGATGATTCTAAGACCAGTTTTCTACCATTACCAGTGTTCTGTCTGCTACAGGAAGCTAAATGGAGTAACATCCCTAATGTTGGTGTCACCTGGTGTGGGTGGCTGCTGGGGGGGGGGGCACCAGCTGCCCAACTGGCCACTGAGGACTGCAGGGGGTGGGTGGGCATTTGAGACACTGGTGAAGGTGGAAGAGGCGTACACACACTTAGTCCTCCTTCCTCTGTGCCTTGGTCAGCCAAGGCAGTGGGCAAGGTGGGAAGGGTGCATTCATGCATGTGTGCACTCGCCTCTCCTTCCCTGTTGCCTTGGCTTGCTGGTCCCAGAGGGCCAGGGTAGCGGGGAAGATGGGAGGGCATGTGCTCATTCCTCTTTCTCTGTTGCCTTCGCTCCCTCAAGAGCCATGGCAGAAGACAACTGGCATTCCTGGTAGCAGCACCTCACCCCCCTGCAGTGGAAAGAAGGACCATCTGGGTGTCACTCCTCCTCTGAGATGTCACCAAGTGCAGTCCACACACTCCATAACCTCCCCCAGTAATGCTATTGGCTACATGGAGATGTTGTGAGTGTTCCAGGCCTGGTTTACCATATTCCTATCAGGAAATGCTTGAGATTGAATTTTTCTATATTTAGCTCTATAATATCCCACCCCTCAACACATCACAGATGAAAACTGGGACACAGGTGGCTAAGCAACATGAGACTGTGGTCAAAATGGCATAAATTACTAATGAGAAACAACACACAGGCTTAAGAGAGGTTGCAGCAGTTTGCTTTTGCCTACTCCTCTTCCCTCTGTTGATTTAACTGAGTGCAAATTACTTTGGCACTTTTACCTCAGTTTGCAGCAATTGAGGTCAGCTGATGACAAAGGAAAAAATTTGGAGTAGGACAGAGAAAATTGTATACTTTTAAAGCAACTGAAAAAGTGGGCGAACAAAGAATGAATCAGGAGCATTCTTGAAAAATCAAGCATTTACACATATACATACACACAAACATACATACAGGATATTTGGTGTATGTGATAATAATTTTAAAAATATGTTCCTTGCCTGCAGCATTAACTGGTCCAGTTTGCTATTATCACTTCAGGGTATTGTTATATCCTGAGGTATATAACAATATATTGTTAAATCCAGTTTATTGCAGGAACAAAGAAATCCATGGGGATATTCACTATGAGGCTCATGAAGCTGGGCCAGTGCTTTATGTAAACTTTTTCCTATCCAGCAACTCCTCAGAACCACTCTTTCCATGCCTGTGATTGACATTCTAGCATTCCCAGAAGTCAAAAGGTATGAAAAACACTCATCTAGGTGGTTGTTGGGAAGTATGTTGTGAGTAGTATTCATATTGTAAAATTTCTAACATTGCCCCCAAATCAGCACTGCACTAGTGCCAGACTATTGATAGAATGGGATTGCCTTGCCTTCCCCTGCTCATGCAGGGATGTTCACCGCATGCCATGTATCGGAGCACTTCAGTTGAGAAATTCAAGCTTCAGTTGTAAAAACAGGAAAACTTAATTCAGAAACCAAAGATGTTCACTGTACACTTATACTGTCAGGAATGAGATAAGAGGAGTTACACAGTATAATTAAAGCATGTATCAATTCAACCTTTGAGTGGGCTTACAACCTATTAACCCATAGAACTAAATACTCTTACATTCCCCCTTTCTCAGAATTGCCCCTCCTTCCAACCCAGCACCAGTCATTCCCATGAGACTGCCTTGAAGCTTCCAGGAAAAACTCTATGCCCCACACATTGGCTAGTTCACTATCCCCAGGAATGTAGGCAGCAAACACCATCATTACCCTGTGACAGCACATCCCATCACCCAGTACTTAACTGAAACATTAAACTATTATAAGCAAGCAAAACATATTAACTAAACACACTGGCAGGAAATGTGCTGACACCATACTAATATCAGGTGGTAGACTGGAGTTCAGCAGAACCACCCTATTAGATACAGGCAGTGGCAAAATTATTTTAACCTGAGGTAAATTATGGATCTCAAACAAAATCCATCTTTTACTCGTGGGCTGTAATTGCAAATCCCCCTCCCATACAAAAGAATTCCCCTTTTGACAATTCAGAAACTCACCAGCTGAAAATTGTAATGACGGAAGGCAGGTTTGAGGTACAAGGCCAGATCTTCTTCATTGCACTATTCCACTCTTTTCCCATTCTAACTTTAAAAGCACATTATTAAGATATCCTACAGCAGTCAATTTTAACAGCATGAAAAAAGCTGCCCACAAAAATCAAGACTTTAGTGGATTTCCTCTAAGGAAATCAACTAATTATACAAATTTGCAGCAATATGGTAAAAAAATAAAATAAAATGCAGCAGTATTATTAAAATCCAGAATACTGACTTTAGAGATTTCTTTGTGACCTGGGGATGCTTTTAAAACTAATTTTCATGTACACTGAGCTGACAGGAAATGTAACCACACCATTCCCAACACTTCCTAAGAAATTCTTCTAACAGTGTGAGTTTATCCTCCAGTAAGCACTGTACAAGGCAGAACTACACTCAAGAGTCAGCACAGCTGGTGATGTTGTAGCTGGTTTTTCTGTAGTTTATTACAAAGCAGCAGCTCTAATTTTTTTTGTATTAGGAATGTGTGAGGGATATGATATTTGCACTAATTGGATTAATGACTGGAATATCATTAAACCAGGCATCAGATTTCATACTTTTTAGATGTTGCAATCCAAATGTTGGATCACAGTATTGATTTTCAGGAGTGTTTTTTTCCCCAGGAATGTGCATTGAAATGACACTATTCATATTTTAGGTTTTTTTAAAATAAAAAGACCTACAGATTGATTATAGACAAAAACATATAAAATGCCTGTGGACCGTAAAGAGGCAGAATCATCCATCCCTACTTAGCATGACTTACAGTCATCTTGAACACATAAACAGATTTCACTTGTGAGAACTTATGTCCGTACATAAACTTCCCTCAAGTGACTGCACCTGCAGGTTTCCTTGGACCAATATAATATACTGTTTATAAATTTATTCAAATTATTTGCCATGCCCCCCCCCCCCCCATGAATGGGACTCCTAATCAAATAGCACAAATCCAATTAAACATAATGTGAATACAAGCCTTTAGGAAAATACAGCTTAAAACAAATGTACATATAAAAGCTTCTTTGACAACAAATAAGATTGATTGAGGTGAGGGAGGCCCTTCTCTGTCTACAGAAAAACAACATGGTGGGAGCTGGCTTGGCCTCCCTCAACAGGGTGTTCCAGAGGCTTGGAATGGCCACTGAGAAACTTGCCAAGAAAACCGTTAAATAATATAACTAATCATCATAATGTGCTTTCACAGTTAACAGGAATCAGATATTTTCAAGCCCCCTGAGGAATGTTATTAGTTTTGGGCACAATGAAATATTAGGTAGGCAAGAAAAATAATGAAGTTGCTGCTGCTGCTGCTTCAAAAATAATAAAATAAAATAAAATAAAATAAAACAACCCTGGATTGAGTTCATATTCAACTTGGTAATATGTAATTCGACCAACACTATTGCAATTTGTTTTTCCTCTCCCTTTACCACATCTTTTGGAAAGTGTAATAAATAGTACTGGGTCTCACAAACAAGGTATTGAAATTGGCAAGGCAGAAGCTGAACAACTACCAGTCCTATGCCTGCCTACTCACAGATTCTAGCAAACAGAAGAAATTTCTTCCACATGGCAGAAATAAAGGAGTATGACACCACTTTAACTGTCATGGCTGTGTCCTTTGGAATAATGAGGTTTGTAGTTTAGTTAGATATTTAGCCTTGTCTGTCAGAGAGGTCTGGTGCCTCACTAAATTAAAAGCCCAGGATATCATAGGATAGAGTCATGACAATTAAAGTGGTTTCAAACTGCTTTATTTTTCTAGTGTGGATGCACCTTAAGTCTTCTTTGTTAAGCATATAAAATAGCTTTATTCACTAATATTCATGCATAATCAAACACATGGTATAATGGAGGAGAGAATAAAGACTACAAAAGTTCAAGTAAAACTTCCCATACTGAAGCCTAGATCTGATCAGTGTTGGGATGTGTGACCGCCTTGGGATTTGATTTAAACCACCCTGAGTTCCAGGAAAGTAAATTGTGACATAGGGAATTAGTGCATTGGCTTTAAAGTGTCCTTTCCCTGACTGGATAAAGGTGTATTTAATATTCAAAATGGGCTCAGGATAAGCCTGGCTGGCATCCAGGTTGTATACAGGTTGAAATGGCACAGGATAAGTCTGGGTGCATCCAGGCTGTATATAGGTTGCATCTGTCTGGCCATGGCTGAATGTGAAAATTAAATGTGTCTTTATCTCATTGGGGATAACGTGCTTTAAAGCCAATGGACTAACCTCCATTCTTGTACAAAAATATTGATGAAGAAGGCTTAAAATATTTCAGTCCATTGTTGGATTCCTTCCATTATTTTAGTCGTGAAATGGGGATGAGTGCCTCAATAAACATACCTCTTCACTTACAACTGGAAGACAAGCTATCAACCATAAGAGAATGTCCTTAAATCCTCATGACTATTTTTTTTAATTCTATAGAGAAGGTGTTGGAAACCTATAGTTTACCAAATACTGTTTGATTCCCATAATCTTTAACCAGCAATACCAAGAGTAAGAAGTGCTGGGAGCTCTGGTCTAGCAACATTAGGGGGCCTACAAAGTCCCCATCCCCAGCCAAGACTAGAAAAGGTGCTATTAAGAGTTATGCCTTTTCTTATCTGTTCACCCCATCCTAGTTTCATTCTTGCTCATGGAATCAAAGCTTGGAAAGTTACTTTTATGAAAAATAAGTGAATGTAATGACATGCCGAAGCCATCCATAACTACACAGTGGTGGGACCTAGAGCATCGTCCTAACAGTGTTCAATTATGAATGTGTGAATAAAACCCACTTGCTGATAGTGCTGTGTTCTGTTTTAACAACTCTGTAAAGCTGTAGCTCTTCCCTCAGAAAAGCAGTCTCATGTAAGTCTAGTTTTCCACCTGTATTAACTCAACAGAGTCTCAGGGTCAAGAAAAGTTCTGCTAATTAGTGAAGACTTTCCAGCAATTCTCACAAGAGAAAGAAGGTTTTCCATGTAGTTTCAGAGTATGAGAATATTGTACTGTGACTGGCTAATTGCTGTAAACTTTGGATGGAAAAGTCTGGCTATTATTTTCTCTTTCAAGTTGAGGGAATTGTGGATACAGTTGGCCTTTATCTCCACTGACTCACAGGGATGATTTGAAAGGTCTTGGAGGGTCCCCTGATTCAGACTAGGTGCTTATCACACCAGGCTCGTAAGGTGACACAACTGTATTAGTTTAGGAATTACAAACATACTGGGTTGGGGACAGTCATTGTTATAAATCTCTTCCAAATTACCATGGTGCTGCTTCTGTCCCATCTTCTGCCTTCCTCACACCAGCCTCCATAGCCCCCCTATCTCCTACCCAGCATGCCTTTCAGTCTGTATTTATTTTTATTTATTATTTTTTTGTGCTACTATACTACTATCTTGTTCTAATCCCACTTTTCAAGCCACATGTGATAAAGTCCTTAAATGGATAGAAGAGAGGTTGATGGATCACTATTGCAAAGGAGTGGTGTTAGGTCCTAGGATGAGTCAACTGAGAACTATCTGGAGTTAATTCCTTATGGTCCTGGGAGGCCCAAGATAGCTTCAGCATATCATATTTTTTTTGTTGATGTTGTTAACCACCCTCGAGTTGACCTTGTGCTGACCCCATGGATTTTGACCCTAAGACATTTCCAAGCCTCCACTGTTGTACTCAGGTCTTGTATGTCTATACTTGTGACCTCCCTAATTGATTTTATCCATTTGGTGTGTGGTCTTTCTTTCTACTGGCCTCTATCTTTTCTAGCATTATTGTCTTTTCCAGTGAGTCATGCCATCTCATCATGTGGCCAAAGTATGACAGCCTCAGTTTGATCATTTTGGCTTCCAGGGAGATGTCAGGCTTGATTTGTTCAAGGACCCATTAGTTCATCTTTTTTCCTGTCCATGGCACTCACCACTAGCACCTTTAATAAGACAAAAGTTGGAACATGAATTATTATCAGTTACCTAGAATTGCCAAAGTTTTGTTTTAATTTGTAAATGTTAACCTTCATTCTTAGTGACATATCTGAATGGTCCTGTACTTCATAAAAAATATATTCACCCCACATGGATATTATGGAAGCTTTAGGAAGTATTCTATTGGCAAAGGAAGTGCCTCCATGTAATCTTCCCATGGTTTATTTCCAAAATTACATATAATGCACAGCTTTTGCATAAAAAGCACAGATACCAATAGAATATTTTGCAAAAGGTACCTAATCTATAAAACATATGGCATTTTGAAATATTGATCTTTTCTGTGCCAGCCAAGTAAGAGATATTAGTGTAGCATGGGATTCTATTTGTAACACTGGGATTAAATGCAGGGAAGTGGAAAATTGGAATAGACCAGAATTCATGTGAAGTGGAAAGTGCAGCTGGCAGTGTTGCTAAAGCAAGAGAACAGAAAAATAAGGGGAAGCATTTCTTTGTATTAATAAACCACCATTCACCACAACTAAAATGCTAGCTCAGCTGACTGTGGACAAATAGATGTTCTAGATCTGATTGGTTTCAGTTCAGCCGGTAGTTATTGCAAATGCAATGAAGCACTTGATTCAAGCTAAATTACAAATGGCCTGGAAGAAAGAAGAGGCTTTACGACATTGTTGATATAAGGAAGAACACATTGGCCTGATACAGATGGGCACACTCACGAACCCTAATGTAATGGCAGTGGCGCCATTACAGAACACCATTTAGATGGCGTTCGTAATGGCGGCTCTGCAACTGCACAGCTGCTAGATGCAGCTGCGCAGTTGCAGCAAACTAAAGGTGCCAAACAGCACCTTTTTTCCTAATTGCACCGCAACTGCGGCTCAAAAAAGGAGCGGGGTTTGCCCACTCCTTTTTTGCTGCGGTGAACCTGAGCAGCAAAAAAAAGGTGGTGACAGACTGCCCTTTCTGGGCAGTCTGTATCACCCCATTGTGTCATAAAATAAGTGGAGAACTGATCAGTCCCTTTTTGTTTTACACTGAAATAATCAGTTTAGACTCCAGCCCTCCTTTTTCAAAAAGCTGAAATGATTTTAATTAACTGAAATGATGTTAATTATGGATAACATTCGAGGCAGCTGTGTTGTATGGTAATTTCACTGACTCCATGCAGTTGAGTTTACCTGAGCAAACACTAAACACAAACTTCTGTCTCTATCATACATCCATTCATCCATTGGGCTGAGATCCCACATCAGTACACATAATCGCATGACTGCAACAATAAGCCATGGCTTGTGAAACTGGAGAAACATCACCACAAGAAGATCTTTCATATTACATTATATACTGTCTTAAAAATCATCCTGAGCAACCATCCATCAAAGTAACAGAATACAGCCCAAGATTTGGCTGGTATTTTTAAATCAAATAATGGTGTGTATGTGTGTAATTTGATTGTGTACATCATGTGTGGGTAACATTTGGGTGAAGGGGGGTTATGGGAATCTTTGCTACTGTCATGAGATCCAGGGTGTGTGGGAAAGAGCCCTCCCTTAGGATTGGCCTGAAGCAGGCACTCGCTTTAAGTCATGCAACTTGGGTGGGGGATCCCCTGGAAGGATTTTCCACATGTCTGTGTTGTACAGATACCAATCTATTACATATGGATTGTTCCCAGGACTGAGGAAACAAAGAGGGCATCTAGAATTAGAAACTTCAGTGGGTCCAACATGCTGCAACCAGGCTGTGGACTGGGGCAAGCTATAGAGATCATTTGGCCCTTTTGTTAAAACATCTGAACTGCCTGCCAATACATTTCCAGGTAGAATTCAAAGTGCTGGTGATACTTTGAAGCCATACACAGCTTGGGTTTAGATTATTTGAAAAATCATATAGAATTGGAAGAGGCCATAATGGCCGTCCAGTACAACCCATTGTCATGCAGGAATAAACAAAGCACTCTTGACAGATGGCCATGTAGCCTCTGTATGGCTATCATATCACACCTCAACTTTCTCTTCTCCAGACTAAAAGAAGGCTCTCTATGTGAGCCTGCTTGAGTTCTAAGGTCTAAGGCTTTCTCTCAGTCCCAACATTATCACAGGTATGGGAGAAAGCCTTCTCAATGACTGCTCCTTGGCTGTGGAACTCCCTTCCAAGGGAGATCTGGTTGAACCCCTCCCAGCTTTTCTCCTGCTAACAGGTGAGTTTATTTGAGGCTTTGGCTTTTAATACAATGTGGCAGGAGGAGTTTTTAATGTGGTGTGTATCTTGTTTGTTTTATTATTTTTTGGGTATTTTTAAAAACTGCTTTTAACCTGCACTCTTAAATAGTGTTTATTAAATAGAAATTTGATTTAACTGTGTGTTTTTTTAATTTTTGCATTGAAATTTTAAAAATAGTATTGCATTTTTAAAAGGCAGTATGCCACCTTTGTTGTCATGTTGGGAAAAAGTTGTGATATAAATTAAATTAAATTATTAAATCCCCCCCTCCCACTTCAGTTAAACTCACGCGAGGTTGCTTCCCCCGCAGCTTATTAATCAATTGGTTAAACAGTTAATAAAGTGTCCCTATTTTTCCAAACTCTGTTGTATAGTCTCATTATTTACATATGGGTCAGCAAATGTGCTCATAGACTAATGTTCAGTGTGTACTTGTCTCACCCTCCATTACTTTCCAAGTAGTGACTCTCTAATCTTTATCTGAAAGTTAAAGAGATAGGCCTCTTCTTTCCTGGACTGACTGTGCCTATCTGGGAAACCAATTCTGTTCATCCACGCGTCCTCCAGAGAATGTACTACTCATAAGAGTGGAAAGTTTTCCAGGCAATTTGCTCAATGTATCCATTGGACTGCCACTTGTAATCCAAAACAACATAAGGCTAAAGGTACTTCTCTTCCTGTGTGAGCTTAGTCATTCTTGTGCTTAGTAATTATACCATTGCACTCAGTAATACTAGCATGACATGTTCCCCTCTTTCTTTTCCTTTCTCCTTTCTTCCTATTTGGACAAGAAGAAGCAGAGCAGAAATTCAAGGAGTAAAAGCAGAGATCACTTGCTTTAAATGACCCCAAACGTATCCATAGCATTATAAGAATGGTAATATAGGTGGAGACAGACAAACCTTATTTTAAACTATGACACAGTTGCCCAAATAGCAGAACTCAGAATAGGTTACTGCCTTGATTTTTAATTCCATGCTGACCTTTTTTCAGTAATGCACTTTTACAAAACACTCTCACTCCTATATCATTGCATCCCCACTTCTTTAAGAAAATATTCCTTATTGTCTATATCAAATAGTTTTTAAAAAATCCCGTTGGCTCTTGATGCATTTCACAAGCATCTCACTAAACAAAACATCTGATATTCCACTCTTGCTGCAATTGCCCGCTCCCCCCCCCCCATCTTGAGCCTTATTGCTCTTCTGTATCTGATTTCCCTACATTGGTATTTCCACTTGTTTTGTGTATTATTCGTTAATGATTTTTAGAGTTCTGCTATTCCCTTCCTATCTTCTTTTAGCAGACAGTTGAAATAAATGTGATCTTGAGATCATATGCTAATCAATTTGAAGGGATCTACCTGGGCTGGGGCATTGTTTGTACCCATTCCCTTCAACTGTTGATCTGGTCCTTGTGAAGGTGGAAAAGGGATTTTTAGATGAGAGGGAGCAAAATCTATTGATGCAGCAATATTCAGAAGGGAAGCTGCAATTTCTATCAAACTGAATTTGGCATTTAAAAAAATTAAAAAGAAGAGAAGATTTTTTACCACCCCATCAAAGCAAAAACATCATTACTACTTGCCTTCCTGAAATATCTTCTCTACCTAGTGCAAGTTTGGCTAGGGATGACAAGAGTTGTAGTCCCACACATCTAGAGGAGAAGATTAATTTGGTATCATTACAATGGTAATGGAGGGACAGATTCTGCTGTCGCCTTAGCAGCATGAATATTAAAATTAGAAATCCCTTAAGTTAAAATATGTGAAGTTGTGACCAAGATCAAGAGGGGACATGGAATGAGGGGGAAGTGGTGTTTTTAACCTCTGAATTGCCTACCATATCATGTTGTTGTGGCTGTGTGCCTTCACATCATTTGTGACTTACTTTGACCCTAAGGCAAGGCATCTTCTTGGCAAGATTTGTTCAGAAAGGATTTTCCATTGCCTTCCTCTGAGCCTATAAGAATGGGACTTGCCCAAAATCACCCACTGGGTTTCCATCCACAGCCAAAGACCAGCATTGAAACCCTGGTTTTCCTAGTCAGACACTAAAAGCACTATGACACACTATGGGGCTTTCTAGATTGGCAGGAAAGGGCGACATGAAGTTGCCTTTTCCTTAATACTTAGCAGCTGCACTGCAAGTCCCAGGTGTGTAATAAAAAGGCATAGGGCAGCTACACTGAGGAGTTATGGGGACGACTTATCTGAAGTCTTTTCTGTTGCTCAGCAACTACATTGGAAGCTGTCAGGATGCTAGAAACACAGGCGGAGCAGCTGCACAGGTTGCAATGAATGGGGCTTTTGGCCGCACTGAACCTTTAATATTTTTGTTGTTGTTGCTGCTGGCTGCAAACTGCGCAGTTGCGCAGGTACATCACACATGAACTGTGCAGTTATGAAGATCTCTCACATTACCATTGTGGTTTCACTTCCCTTTTTAAAGTGCACAGTTGCATCAGTGCAACATGAATGAACCCCTTTATTTAATAATAATAATAATAATAATAATAATAATAATTTATACCCCACCCCTTTGAGATCAATCGAGGGAGCTTACACATTAAAATACTATTACATCAATTAAAAAAACTGCATCCCTCCCCCCTTAAAAAGATATTAAATCTGTTACAATTTAAGTTTATGAATAAACTTCTTTATCTTATGAATGAATTGACATTTTATGCACAGTTGCATAACAGTTACAGCATCCCAGAGTCCCTACTGCACATGTCTAGGGTTCGGATTAGGGCTGGAGCTAGTGTTTGGGAACTTTAAAAAACTTCACAGTTGCACTGCAGCATTTAGACATAGCTGCGCAGTTACACCCTTTTTAAAAAGAAGCTGGGAAAAGCAGCTCCTTTTAAAGCTGCTTTTCCCCCACTAAAATGCAAAAGAAGTGCGTTCATGCCAAACTTTCAGTGTGGGTCATCTAAAGGCTACACTTTCATGCAGGCATGAACACACCCCTTTTTGCCAGTCCCTGTCTCTCCTATATCCTAGACTGAATTTAGATCAACAATATAATGGGATTTTAAAATACTCAGAACACAGTTCTTGCTCTTGCCTCATATGGCCAGTGATTTGCCATTCTGTTGTGCCCTATGCCAAATTTCTGCTATTATCACAGTTTTGTTTGTTGAGTACATGAGAAAGAGCCTTGGAATTCCCATCCATGGGAGTCAAGCCTGGTCCCCTCTCTGCTCTCTTTTCACTGACAGGGAAAGACCTTTTTGTTTAAGCAGACTTTTAATGAGTAATTGCTTCTTGAGGGTGGAGTGCTTTATTTTTTTTAACTTTTGTATGGCTTTTAATAATCTTTACTGCTTTAATTAATATGATGACATTTCATTGTTTTAAAAATTTAATTGTTAGATTTTGGTTTATTCTTTTGTGAGCCATCTTAGGTCCCACATTGGCAGATAGGAGACATATTAAATAAATAAATAAATAATAAATAAATTCTTCAAAACACATCATTGTAAAACCCAAACCTGCAAATCCTGTCATGGAGAGAGCACACTAAGCAAGGCATTGGGTTTTCCTCTAGATAAATAAATTATTGTAAGACTTCTTTTTCACCATAAAGCATTTAAGATAATGGCTAGCCCACTCTACCAAGAGTGGTAGAAACTGAACAAGTTTTCAAAGCATGAAAGGTAACACAATAGTACAACACTAAGAATGTATTGGTCCAGATTTGTAGAAAGGTCTGTGAACTCCCAGGAAAGGTAGATTCATTAGCACATTGTAGAAACATGGTCACTTGGAAGAATTCATGTAAAAGAAATGCATCCCGCTGATATGAACTAATGAGTTTTGTTCATACTGCTATTATAATAAGGGGAGAGTTTTCCATTTTCCTCCTCTTCCTCTGAATGAGAACTAGAGTGGTAGTTGAAAAATACATCTGCAAGATCCTCAGGATAGAGGGAGAATTGGAGGTAGAGAGGAGTAGATGAGTCAACATCTTGACACTGTGAAGAGATACTTACATAAGAACCATTCATCACATGAAACAAATCTGAGTCCAATAATAATTAGTATTTAATTGACGTTTACTGGAATATTCTGCTGGGGTTTTTTTTCTCTACCTCCACTAATTATGGAACATCTATTGTGAAGCCCAACTTTTTTTTTTTCAGGCTGGCCATCCCCCCAAATAGAATGTCAGTTGTGATGGTTCAAGGCCTTTTGTGAAAATGTAATGTTCTCTGCTTCGTTTGGTTTACTGAGAAAACGTAAAACATTGTATAAGCACCTGCCTGTCTCAGAATAATTAATTAACAACAAAGCTCTAGGTTCTGGTGTGGGGAAAGTAAGCTAATAAAATGGATGAGTATTTAATTATGTGAACTGCACCATAAAAGGGAAATGGAGCATTGAAAAAGAAACTTGTCTCATTTAAACCTTCCCATCATTTGGCAACTCAAAGCTACACAAATGTGGTGCTCCATGAATGGAATCCCCACCAACTTGAATATTTCATTCATTTGTTTCATCCTCATTTGTTCATAAAAATGCTGAAAATAAACATGATATATCTTCACCCCAATGTGTGCATAATTAGGGAGTCACCAGATTTTCAAAACAGCATGCCATTCTAACATAATTTCAATGTGTATTTTCAAAGGAGTAAAAACTTTATCAAGTTGTATTTGGGTTGGATTTTGTCTGACATTATAACAATTTGGTACCATTCCAGAGATATGTTCATTAAGCACAAGCAGGATTGAGTGAAATAGAATTATGACAACAATCCATGCTGTCAGACTACATGAATCATGTGGTAGGTATGAAGCCACATGATACATGAATCAAGGTAAGTATGAAGTCACCTTGCCTGTAACTGTTTAGATGTTCCATGGTTCCTGATCCTTTGGTATATGTGCATGAAAATCTGTGCTCTGGTTACATCTTGAAAATGAGCGTGTGTAAGCTTGTGATAAGGATTGTTGATGTGATCCTACTTGACCCTCCATGTTTGATCAATGAAGGTATGAAAAAGACTGATGTCCAAAATATCATCCAGTGAATAATATGGTGACATGGTAACTAAGGATTTCAACAGTTCAATGGAGGCCTAAACTATCCAGCTTCCTGAGGTGAGAATAGACGTACTTAACACTTGTGTACTGGATGGCTATGGAAATAAAATTGAAGACAGGTAGGCTCTGTGGAGAGTAACACCAGCAGAAAACAGAGACTGCTGAATAGTGTGACCAGAAAATAATGTAAAGGGTAGAGGAGTAAAACTGAAGATCCTGACTAGGGGGATATACAGACCGTCCAAAAGGCCAGATCGGAACTGTGGCAATCTCACACCACGGCCCTGATCTGGCCTCTGGAGGGCGCAAAAAGGAGCTGCAAAAAGTGGCTCCTTTTTGTGCCCTCTAAAAGATGCCATAACTGTGTATGGCTGTATGGCACCCCTTCGGTGCTGCATCATCTGGATGCAGTGCAGGAGGCACATCATGATGCTGCATGCTGTCTGGAATGGAGCACAGCATCATGATGTTGCACTCTGCACAGCATCAGGGCCTCCAGCATCAGGATGTTGCACTCTGACTCCGGCCAATCTTAATCTGTACAAAGTCCCCCAGCCTTTCTCACTATGCAAACAACTTCTATAAAGGCCAATAGTGGAACAACAGCCTAAAGAGTCTGTCATTCTGATTGCTGGATGGCCTCCTGCTGAGCAAATACACACACACACACACACACATCAACATCCCCACTCCATTGTTTCTCTCAGCATTTTCATCTTTCTCTCTATTCTATTGCCTATAAAATCTATGATGAATCTTAGAACAAGCCACTACAGGGCCAGGTCATGAATTCTTTCCAATCCTAATCCTTTCCCTGAGACCCACTTATTTTACTGAATCTGACAATCATGTCACCACCTAACAAATTATAATGACCTAAAATAATTAGTTTGTTCAAGTGTAGGAATAACCACATTACTAATCAGATAATCTGTTAAATTCACCCAGATGGGAACAATATAACAAAATTAATAACTTAACACATTCATAAACACACATACACGCACTGGTTAGACTCTGAAAAGTAATTCCATTTGGTTAGGTATGCAAGATTGCACTGCTTACTCCATGTACATGCTAAAAATATCATATGAAGAGCAGGTTTAAATTCAGAAGACAGGGAGATAAACGTAAGATGAAGGAGCACCAACTATCTAAGATATGCAGATGATGCCATAGCTGAAAACATCATGGACTTGGAACAATTACTGAGGAAGGTCAAGGAAGAAAGTATAATGGCAGGCTGGATCTATGGAGGCTCTACAGAAATTCAACCTAGACAATGAGGAAACTGAAATAGTTAAAGATTTCCTGTTCCTTGGATCAGATTGGTCAGAAAGAAAACTACAGTCAAGAAATAAGATGACTATGAATGAAAAGGACAGAGATGAAAAAACTAGACAAGATCCTGATCCTAAAGATATACAACTGAGCAATAAAGTCAGAATCGTTCAAGCCATTGTGGTAGTAGTAGTAATAATAATAATAATAATAATAATGAGGTTTATTTATAGCCCGTTCCTCTGACACCAATCGGAGCGGGTTACAATAATTAAAAACAAACCCATCAAGACAAAACAATTCCAGCAACCCAAAGCCCCATCTCCCACCCCTTAAAATTGAATTAAAGCAGTATCGAATTAAAATCCAAAACAGTTACATACATACAACATAAAACATAAAAAGCAGCTAGTCATACTAGGGACCCTGTATGGATGTGATAGCTGGACAGTGAAGGAAGCAGGTAAACAGAAAATCAACATATTTGAGATGTGGTGTTGGAGAAGAGTGCTGAGGATACTGTGGACAACCAAAAAGACAAACAAATGGGTCTTAGAACAGGTCAAGCCTGCACTTGATGGTGATGCTTCAGTTGACACCCTGCTTACCACAGAGCCTGAAAATCCTGTTTAAGAGCATTTTCCACAGAACTACCCAGGTACCAAATGTCTGCAACTTGAGGAGTCCATCCTCAAAGCCTGACGTGATGGGCATGTTGCTTCATGAGATTACCTGTACCATAGCAGTCATTTCTGAAGAACAATACTCTTTAGAAGAATTTCTGGGACCCTCTTAATAGGATGTTTGCGCCTTGTCTAATGAGAGGTCCAGCCCAGTATCATAATATGCAAATCCTACGGAAAGAAAAAAATGACTGAAAGGAATGCTGCATTCTTTATTCAGATGGTGAAGAAGAAGTAAATTCTTATTCTAGTGCCTTGTCATCCAACAAATTCTATGGCTATACAATACCATACAAATCATTAGGAAGTTTCATAATGTGGAAAGGAGGTAATTGCACTCATAATTCAGGTAGGTACGTAAATAGGAAAGGTTTACAAGCTAATGCACAAATAAGAAAAAGCTTTGAATTGTTTGGAGATGCTGTAGACCCCAAATTTATTCAAAAATGCAGGCCCCCCCTCCCCCCGTATTCCTCTTAAGCACAGGAAATGTTATGAACAGGAGCTCCTCTAAATTACACTTTTTTTTTTTTACACTTATGCCACAATTTCATACAGAGTTTCAAATGATCAGAAAAGAAACAGACTGAGATAACTTTCAAAACAAGTATCCCACCCCTTCTGTAGACCTGTGCTGAAATGGCACTGTTGCATTAGCCTCACTGGAAATAGCTGTAATTAAAGGTTTTTGGTTACAGGGCTGTCAAATCTTTTTGTGTATCTGTTATTTTGGCAAAGGTCTCCAATCTGAGAGTAACATTAAACCGACCATCTGTTAGCCTTCATTAGGGTTTCTCTCATCAACAGCACTATTAAATAGAACTGAGCAAAATAAAAGAACTGTTGACATCTGGGCTTTCAGTGGAAACAGCGATCAATATTAATAACACAACTACTTCACCTGAATTTATTATTAATGGAAATTTAAATGCAACATAAATATGGATGCTTTGCCTAGCAGCACACTTCTAATGTAACTAATCTAAATGATAGAGTGAAACCTTTCTTTGCAATGGCTAAGAAACACAATAATGAAGATTCTTCAAGTGCCATGTAACACTTTGTTGTACTGAAGCTTCCCTATTTCAAACATCTCAAGTCATATTTCTCTGATTTACAAGCCTATGTGTGGATATTTCCTATTAGGCCATTTCTACAACATAGGAAGCTAACTTAAACTGAACTTGACCACTGACATGTGTACTTCACTGTGATCTAGAGCTACTTTGGTATGGCTTAGGTTGATTTGCAGCAGCTGAGGTACATAAGTTTTAAAGGGGTATCTTCTGAAACCTTCCACTAGAGAAGCCATGGATTGTATCTCAGACATTTGTAATGCAAAATCTACCTTCAGTCACTCAGCAATGACCTCTCCATATCCTGTTACAGAACATTCTAACATAGCATTGAACATAGATTTAGCACAGACCTGTGAGAAAGTTGTGATTAAAGGACTACACCATTGCCTTTTCAAGTGATGCAGATTCCTGTCTCAGGGGCGTGTTTATATTGGTTGCTTAATCTGGGGAGTCTGGCACATTATGTCCCTGGCCCTGGAATGTCAGTGATGGTGACAACTTGTACCAGACCCAGTCCAGTACCCTGTCACTTGTTGTGCACATGGATTTTAACAATAACAATGAAAAAGATTTATAATCTTAAAAGTAATGTTTATTCATTATCTCAGAAAAGCTGCTTGTGGACTTCCGGAGAAATGGCGGAGTAGAAGGTCGCAATCCACAGAAGCGGGCGGAAAGTGATGTGTCTGGCGAGCTGATTAGCAGACATAACATCGGAATTTACTGAGGGAAACGGAGCTAGAAAATCCCCCCGATAAAGGGGATCCGGACGGTGCTCATTGGGGCTCTCAGAAAGGAGGATTGACGCCGATTCCCCCTCAAAGCTGGGTGAGTCGGGGGAAACCTCCAAGAGGCGCGAGCTAGCCGCAGCCGCCAGACAGGCCAAAACATCTGGCATAGCTCTGCATTGGGGACCCTGTAAGGGAGAATAGTACTAAATAAGGAAAAAAGGAAAAGGAAGATCCTCAACATAATACCTTCTCGGAAGACTTTTATTTGTATTTTGTTCGGAAAGGGAAGAAAAGTAGCAAAAACAAACTGTGAGAGGAAGAGATGCGGGAAATGCTGAGATCGTCTTGGAAGTAGCCAGGAGAGAGAAGGCATCGGAGAGGATGGCGGAAGGGGGTTGGTGGAGTAGAATTGAGAAGTAGACGGGTGGTGAGAAAACGGAGGCTGATTAGAGTGGAGAAAGAGCGATAGCTGGAAAGACAGAGCTTGGATCCGAAGGGAAGCGAACGGACACGGGGACGAGAAGCAGACAGGGAAGGAGAGTGAGAAGGAGTGAAAGGCGAGAGCAGAGATAAAGCGACGGACCAGGCAGAGAAGCAGACGGGTACGAGGACGAGAAGCAGACGGATACGAGGACGAGAAGCAGACGGATACGAGGACGAGAAGCAGACGGATACGAGGACGAGAAGCAGACAGAGACGGAGATTGAGACTGAGCGAAAGGCAAGAGTAAAGAAAAAAGCGAAGGACCAGGAAGAGAAGCAGACGGGGATCGAGATTGGGAGAGAAGGGAGAACAGTGGATCTGGGAACGTGAAGCAGATAGACCCGGTTAGTTAACATGTAATGTGGAATGTTTTACTTTTTAAAAAGTAATGATACCAAGCTCTGCTGTATTATGTGGATATTTACTTGAAAATAAGTTTCACTGCATGCCAGGAAAGTATGCATAGACTTGCAACTTTTAACCTGGAAAGACTCTAGTCCTTGGGGGAATGCCATCTATATATCTCTGATTCTCACATTTCCATTCTGTAAAATAGCTACTGCAGTAGCTGCATCAAAGTAATATTATAGACATAAATCAATGCCTATAAACACTTTAATCTCTTTCTGTAAGAGAAATTTCCAATTATATATGCCATGTACGCTCAGTTACTGTCCTCATCATCTTGTGTGAGGTGAAAATTTGATGTATTGTTCTGCTTCCATACAGAAGATTAATAATAAACACCTTTATAAGGCAAGCTCTGAGGTTAGAACAGAGCTTGACTGACAAATGAACAATGCACTGAAAAATCAAACAGTGGAATTTCAATACTCCAAAATCTAGTTTCCTGCAACCTCCATAAGAGGTATTGCTCTACCAGAGATGCAGTGCATGAGTGTGCAGATTCTCACTCTACCTCAACATGGCACATTTTAGCTTGTCCCATGCCCTTGACTTCTTCATGCAAATAGCTGTGGAAGAGAAGCTTGTGTTCCTAAAAGCTTTTTTACATTCTTAATAACTGCAAAATCAGGCTTCCAGATCAAATACTAGATTTCCTATATAGAAGATTTCATGTATAAAAGCTGCACATGGCTGACCTTCCCTAATGTGTACATTTATGCTGTCCCATGTCAGAGTTTGAAAAGTTAGGTCTGCAGATTAATTCATTAATGTTAAATGTTGAAAACTGGGAAAATATTTTGATCACAGTAATACTGAGTGAACACATTTAATTTGTTAAAATTATTATTATTATTATTATTATTATTATTATTATTTGTAGTTCCCGCCTCTCCCCACGGATTGAGGTGGGATTCCAACAGGTTAAAACATTACAAAACATCATAAAAATGTACCATACATTATTACATAAAATTATCTAAAAGCCAAATAACTTCAATAATTACCCATTAACTGTTGTAGCTTTCTGTCTAGTTTGCTACTGTCATTCCTTGACCATTCAACTGTCATATCAAGTCAGATGGATAGGCCCGCCGGAAGAGATCCGTCTTTAGTGCTTTTTTAAAGACATCTAGAATAGTAATAGTAATAAGACGGATCTCTTCTGGCAAGTCGTTCCAGAGTTTCGGAGCCACAGCAGAGAATGCTCTCTTAGATGTTGACACCAATCTTGTATTAGTGGCTTCCAGTAGGTTTTTCCCTGATGTTCTGAGGGTGCGGGGCAGATTGTATAGAAAGAGGTGTTCCTTCAAGTAACTCGGGCCCAAGCCATATAGGGCTTTAAAGGTAACAACCAACACTTTGTATTGTGCCCGGAAGCTAATTGGTAGCCAGTGTAAAGATTTTAATATGTGGGTAATATGATCTGTTCTTAATGCCCTAGTCAACAATCTGGCAGCCGTGTTCTGGACTAGCTGGAGCTTCTGGACTTAGTACAAAGCTAGCCCCATGTAGAGTGCATTGCAGAAATCCAGACGAGAGGTTACCAGTGCATGTATCAGTGTTTCAAGGTCCTCTCTGCCCAGGTAGGGACACAGTTGGAGTATCACCACGTGCTCCTAGCTGCTGCCTCCACCTGAAATGTCAGCTGGAGTGACGAATCCAGGAGCACGCCCAAGCTATGTACTTTGTCCTTTAGGGGAAGTGTGACCCGATTCAGGACAGGTTGGGAGATCTCCATCCCTGGGCTGGGAGAACCTATCACAAGTACCTCCGTTTTCTCTGGATTCAACTTGAGTTTATTTTCTCTCATCCAGCCCATTACCGACCTCAGGCAGGCTTTTAGAAAAGAGATGCCATCCTTGGTCACTGCAGCAGTCGGAGATATGGAGAGATATATTTGAGTGTCATCAGCATATTCATGACACTGCACCCCATGTCTCCAGATGATCCCTCCTAGCGGCTTCATGTAGATGTTGAATAGCATGGGAGACAGAATGGTGCCCTGAAGAACACCAGATGTCAGCTCTCTTTTACAGGAGCAGCTGTCTCCCAGCTTCACCATCTGGAATCTGCCTGAGAGGCAGGAACGGAACCACTGCAGAACAGTGCCTCCGATTCCCATCCTCTTCAGGCGTTCCAGAAGGCTACCGTGGTCTACGGTATTGAATGCTGCTGAGATGTCCAAGAGCACCAACAGGGTCACACTTCCCCTGTCGATGCCCAGACGGAGATCATCGACCAAGGCGACCATGGCTGTCTCCACTTCATATCCCCTCCTGAAGCTGGTTTGAAATGGGTCTAGATGATATGTTTATTTCAACAGGAGGGCACTAATCCATTGCAAGTGCAGTCATTTGGTGAAAAAGGTTGATGATTTGATAAATGTGCCCATGTTACAATAATACTTAAGAAAAACTTTTAGCTTATTAGTAAAACTAATTAAACAGAATGGCTTTTCCTTATTTGTTTTATTGTTAGCTTCTGTTTGTGATAAAATGTCATCAAACATGAAATGTTAGCAGAAAAAGTTTATGAAAGAATTTAAATAGCCCAAGGAGTGAGGAGCACAAAATATCTGCTATGGCAGCCTGGTCTTGCCTCTCTTCTGTGGCCATGTTCTAAAACCTCCTCTCACCCTTTATTTTCATGCTTAAAGTTTGTGACCCACTGAAGCAGAGAGTAATGGGGGGAGGGGGGAGGACCAGGATAATATAAAAAACAATCATACAAATTTAACATTTGAAAATAGGAACAAATTCAAAATCAACTGCCTTAGCCACTTCCCTCTGCCAGCCTTTCAAGCTGAAATGTACTTAATTTATCCACTTACTAAGAGCCTTATTGGATGAGAAAATAAAGCAGAAACATAGTTGGAGAGTAGCAGCTTTCCTGGTGCCTTACCACCTGACATCACAGTACTTCAGTTCTTCCTGTGGGAGAAGGTTGTCAAGGCAAGTCTTTTGTTGAATGGATATTTTTCCAGCTAGAAAAAAAGACTCTTTTTAGCAACTGTCTCCTGTGGAAAGAGAACTTAAGTGCTACAACATCATGTGGTAAGGCACGGAGAAAGCTGAAACTCTCTGGCTGTTTCAGCTTTGTCTTCTCATGTGATAAGGTTCTGAGACATGCTGTCATGTCATCTTCAGCAGTGAAAATGAAGACATGGCCAAAGGCAGTTTAAAATGTAGTGACAGAGACTGTTTCAGTGTCTTCATACCATCATGCCCCACCCCCACCCCCATCCCACATGCCTTTGTTGTTCTCGTTTCCTCACCATCTTAGGAATGCAGGGTCATTGACAACTTGGAATAGTTGCAGGGTTTAAATACTTCAGCTTTAGTATGAGACTAAAGCATTATGACTCAGGCTCAGTAGTCTTTCCATCACATATGTGATTTCTGAGCAGTGAAATGTTTAATAATTACTATGAGTTGTTGCTTTGCTTTAGGTATCTGTTTGGGTTGACAAGATTCTAAGCATCTCTCTTAGTAACTGATTTGGTTGAAGGACAAAGACTTTTAACATGATGAGACTTATAGAATTCCCCTCCCAGACTGCAACAGCGGTTTATTTAAAGCTGAAGCCAAGACATTTTGATAATCAAAGGGGCTTTCTAGACCGCCCAAAAGTGGCGGTCTGTTCTCACCCCTTCAAGTGGCGAGATGAGGCTGAGGCTGCCGCACGGGCAGCCCCAGAGGCCTCATCCCGCCGCTTTTGGAGGCCGCGGGGAAGTGGCAAACTGCCGCTTCCCCGCGGCCTCCAAGCGGGGTGCAGCAGGCACTCTGGGATCCTGCTGCACACTGCTTCCCTCGGCGGGGCTAAAGGGAGAAAGGGGCTGCTGCCGTGGCTCCTTTCTCCCTGAGTCTTTGCCGCGGCCATTTAAAGGCCGTGGCAAAGACCCGCTGCAAAAAAAGAGCTCTGTTTTGAAGCTCTTTTTTTGCGCCACGGGAAGGGCATGATTGGTGCCCTCCCCGCGGCGCAAAAGTGTCACAACGTGCGCAGCGTATCTAAATGCTGCACATGTGATGACCCTCTTCCAGCATATCCGTATGGACGCTGCCATCTTTAAATGGCGGCGTCCATGAGCTTTAGGCCTAGGGAGGGTGTAGATGCTACGCCCTCCCTAACCCTAAAGGCAGGCTTTTTAGCCCTTAAAACGCTTCTTTTTGCCCATCTAGATTGGGCCAAATTGTTGTTTCTAACTTTAGAAGTCTTTACATGACATAAACCTGTACAGCTTACTTTGCTACTGAAAGGCTCCAGTAGGAAACAAAAGCACATACTGAATTTCAACTCAGAGGTCTTCTCTGTCTCCTTGGTGGAAGGCACAGTGTGGAATGAGGAGAGCATGGCTTTCGATGATGCTAGACCAAAAAAACCTTAAGAACACTGCCTTTCCAATGAAGTTATAGGAAAACTTGCCTGAGAAGTAGCCTAAGCGCACACCATAGGTGCAGAAAGCTGGGACAACAGGTCAGGGGGATTATTGTTTCAGCTGAAGAGTCTTTATTATAGAGAAATATTAACACTTGAGCAGTTCAAGAGGTAGGGGCACATTCAGACTTCACAATAAGCTAGGGGGTCCATAAGAAGCCTGGTTTACCATGGAGAAACCAGCATGCTGTTGCCAATCATTCCTGCTGCCAATTACTTCTGTTGCTATAAGTTGCAGTGAGAGCTGCTTAACAAACTATGGACTGGGGTTTATTGTAAGATTATTTCTCTGGCTTGTCCAGAAAAAGAATTCAGAGAACAGACATCATGAAAAACAAAGTACAGACAAACAGTGAAATGTAGGAGTGACAAAGCAGCAGGAGCTAGCATGATGACTTTTGCACAGCAAGCTGGAATTCTTCTGAATTTCAGCTTGAGATGACGTACGAACTTGGCCACTAGCATTTTTCTTCTACACAGAAAATGACATGTCAGAAGAAGAAAAAAACATTTCGCCTGATGTTTTCCCCTGTATGTACAATAAGTTTTTATTGTTATGGAAGAATATTTAAACACATGCTCCTTCACTTGCAGTGCAAAATAATACAGCCCAAACAGGTTTATCAATGTAGTGTGAAGTAGAGCTTTAAAACCATCTTCCTAAAGAAACAGGCAAGCTACTTCTTCCATGACTAATAGAACTGCATTTCTTATTAACAAAGGCTTTTGAAATTTGACCTCAATGTTTATTCAGTAAACCTTCTTGTTAAGCTAATTTATACTGGTTTCATTTTTAATGAGTTTTAAAAGGTGATTGTACATGTACACACACACACTTTCTAGTATGCATTATGTATTTGTGTGGGTGAACTCACAAAAAATTGCCTGATGCAAAATACTGAGCACACACTCACACATTGCAATATGCATCTGTCATATCTCTCTGTGTGTACATGCACAAGAGTGTGCAAGTGAGTGTGAATTCACATAAAATTGTCTGGGACAAACTGTTGTGTACATACATGTATGTGCACACACACTTTAAAAATGTTTATTGCATAGGTATATGTGTATATGACATTTTGACTGTGGCAATTATTTGTGTGAAGTTTAACTTTTTTAGGTAACAAAAATCAGCACAACACAATGAGATCCATAGCAGGTTTACTTGGAAATAACTGTCACTGATCTCAGAAGGGTTTAATGCCTGGTAAGTGTGTGCAGGTTCATGGGTTAAATAAATAAATGTTTGAATAAAATCTTCTGCCTCTGACATTTTTGCAGGAACAAATTAAATTTAAAGATTTAAGGATACTGTGGTAATCTGTCAGATTATCTTTCTGGTTTAGATACTGTAATCCCATTACTGCAGTCAACCATTCTGAATTTACTTTCTTTTCAGTTCTACCTGTTTGTGCTTGGCATGATTTGCAATGAAATGCATCAAACTCTTGTGCAGTCATATCAGTGCTCCAAGAGTGGGGATATACATTGCCATGAACATCTGAATGTGCATCTCCTGGGATGAAGAGCATAGTACCCACCACTAGTGACATTGGAGAGTGCGGGGTGTATGGATTGCACTAGGTGGCACCCTCAGGGGGTGACACCAAGTCCACTGCCAGCTGTTTGCCCCATAAGACTAGCTGTTCAACTGGCTTTAGCAGCGTGAGGCTGCATTCCTTGTTCTCCTTCTCCTGGGCTGAGTAGTTCGCAGGAGTTGCTACATTGGCTGGGTTTGCCTGCCAGCTTCCTTCCTGTGGGCAGGCTCAGTTTCTCTGGGAGCAGAGCAGCCCAGAGCTGGGTTGTCTCACCAAGCATCCCAGACCAGATATCTCCTCCTCATCCCTCCTTGCTCCATGCATTCCACCACCTCCTCCTCCTCCCTTCCTTCTCCATATGGCCATGCCAACAATGCCTGCTGAGTTTCCTTGCTGAGTTTCCTCAGCCCCTCCCCACTCCCCATGGATGGGCCTGAAGGAAAAACCAGGAGGATGAGAACCAAGGTGGCCTCGGAGCCCTGCCATCATGAGGGCGAGCAAATACAGAATCAGTTAAGTGTGGAAAGAAAGCAAATGGCTCAGATTTGGGAGGTCCCAGTGTAAATCCCATCATGAGAGATGAAATCCTGATTTCTAGTCCCATTATCACAACACACTGACTAGCTGTCCCTCTAGTTTTGCTGGACCAACTGAGTTCACCTATTGGATTCTAAAGGAAAAATATTAAACTCTATTCTTGCACTGTTTATTATAAAGGTCACACCAGCAAGTCATTCAGCCTATCTCTCTCTCTCTCTCTCTCTCTCTTTCTCCCTCCCACCCTTTCCATTGCATTTCTCTTCTGAGGTGTTACTGAAAGTTTAAGTTTCAAAAAAGTTCCTCTCCACCCTTAGAACCAGCCTGGCTGCCTCCCTCCCTTCCCTCTCCTTGTAATTGGCTTCCAAGCCCACAGTCTGCCTCTGCAGGATTTGTTCCCCTGACCAAATAAACTACGACTTCCAATCTCCTGCTGTGTTTGTTTTATTTTCCTGGGTCCCTTTAAACTGCTGGAGCTCCCACTCAGGAGAAGAGAAGGCGGGGGAGGGGGGTGAGCCCACATCAATTGCAGCCCAGTCTTTCCACATCAGTTCCCTGTAGCCCTCTTGCCTACACCCCCCCCCCAAACACACACATACACAGCAGGAGAGTTTCAAAAACCACCCATTCTCCAGCAAAATGTGTGCTTGTAGGCATTTTGATGGGTGTCTGTTTGTGTGTGAGAGAAAGCACTACAAATCCCAGGATTTCTTTGAGTTACGATATGTGATAGAAAAATATCCCTATAGAGTGGCATGGTAGTTTGAATGTTGGACTATGACTCTGGAGACCAGGGTTTGATGCCCAGATTGGCCGTGATACCCAGTGGGTGACCTTGGGAAAGTCACACTCTCTCAGACTCAGGGGACGGCAATGGCAACCCTCCTCTGAACAAATCTTGCCAAGAAAAGCCCATGATGGGGTCACCATAAGTTAGAATAAAATGGGGTCACCATAAGTTGGAAAGGACTTGAAGGAACACAGCAACAATGTTAGTTAACATTTTTCATAAGCCCACTTATACTGTATCAATTTAATTCACCTACAAAACTAAAACCCCATACTAATTAACTTTTTGAAGCTTCTAATGCACATGTGCTCCAATCAGAGCAGTTATTATTATGTTGCTGTTTTATTATTATGTTGTTGTTTTAGGGTGCTTGTTTTATAGTCACTGATTTTGTCAATTTACTAAGGATCCTGTATTCTCTGGTACAGGATGAGGTCTATGGGTGTGTGTATGTGACATCATGAGTTACTGCACCAGGTGACACCAAACTAGTGACACCACTAGTACCCACATTGGATGCTACATTCAGAAATGCATTCAGATATGTGTATCATGGTTATAATTTACAATTGGATGCATATTCAAATAAACTTGCTGAAGTGCTTCTTCATTTATGGCTGCAGCTCCTAAAAGCAAAGATTTCCCAGGGTTTTCATCAATCTCTGAGACATAAGATGGAAAACTGGAAAACCTCACAGAAATGTTTTATTCAGATTTTATTAGAAACAACCATTAGTGTTTTTCTCACTCCTACATATGATGAGCATCCACCCACCCACTCATGAATAATCCATACTAATATTGTCAAAACAGAAATGAACATGTTGTTGACTTTCAGTGATTAAACAGTATACAACTATTATACAATGGTTCAGTATCAAGCATTTTCTATTTTTTACCTCACATTTGCAGTGAAGTCAGATGCAGCTAATTTAATTTAATCTTGTATATCTCCAAAAAGTTTTTTTCAAAAACTCATCCAAACACAATTACACTTCTATAGTATGGAGTGTTTACAGTTCAAATTTTATGGCAATCAAACTTTACCCAGGTAATAGATGGTGAATCCTCTTTTCTGTTGTCATTGGAGAATTCAAGTATCCCAAATTTAAGGTTCTTTAATGAGATATGATTAATGCCTATTTAGTTTGTCAAGATGCCAATTTTCTAGAAGCACATTGCCAGTAGATTAAATATATATGGTCTTTAATGTAATATATAATGAAATAAAATACACTTGCCTTATGTAGCGAGACTCTCAGAGTTCTTGTAGAATCGCTACCATTATCCCCCCCACTATTTATCAATCCACACAGAAAAAGCAAGAACAAACAGTTGAATCAAAAAAGGAAAATGGAGACTCTAGCCTTCAGATTACTTCATGAAATAATGCCATCATCCTTCTTTCAGATCGCTTTCCAAAATGTCCCAGAATTATCTTCTTCTCCTTCTCCAGTCCTTACTTTTTAACTACCTGGCAGAACTGGAAAGGAATAAAATCTGGGACATTAAGGGAAGAAATTGTCTGCTTCCTAACCTTTGCCAGAACATCAAAAAGAAATGAAATTCTGTATGAGAAAATTCTGCAACTTTTGGGGAATGGACACAATTTCTGTGATATTTGGTGTACGTGTGTGAAAGACTGGATTACCTACTGCCTATCTTCTTTGCTTTTTTCTGTTTGCTTTTCAAATAAGCTGAGCCTTGATCCAACAGCATGGCTACCACATGCTTGGGAAAATGGAGCCAATGCAGCTCCTGAGAAATACGTGCATTTATTTAATGCACATCTTGCCCTTCTCTCTGCTTGGGGTCCAAGGTGGCTTATAGCATAGTTTAATACAAAATACCGCTAAAAAGCTAATGATAATGGCTGCAGTCTTATTGGGTAGTTATAAATGAGCAACCAAGGCTGCATCTGCTCTGCAGAAATAATCCAGTTTGACACCACTTCAGCTGCCAGGCCTCAATGCTGTAGTATTCTGACAATGTAGTTTGTTGTAGCATCATAGATCTCTGACAGAGAAGGGTAAATGTCTCACAAAACTATAGTTCCTAGAATTCTATAGCATTGAGCAATGACAGTTAAAGTTGTATCAAACTGCATTAAGATGTATCAAACTGGATTTTTTTCTGCAATGTGGATGCAGCCCAAGAGTTATGCATTTGAGACGGCTTTATATTCACAATCCCTATTTTTTGTGGGTGTGGCTGTGTATGTGCTTTCATATCACCTGTTGACTAATGGCAACCCCATGCATCTCTTAGGCAAGGAATATTTTCACCTTCCTCTGAAATATAGCCTACAACAACTGTTATTCAGTCATGCTGTCCTATCCAGGTACCCATCAGAGTGACCCTGCTTAGTTTTCAAAATCAGAAAGGATCTTGTGCCTTTAGAGTATTTAGATTCCTACAATCCCTACAAATAGGAATAGTGAAAGTCTCCCAGGGGCTGTGCAGACTGGCCATTAAGGCCAGCCTAGGGGCGGAGTCAGGGCATGGCATCCATACGACACATGCCCCACCCTCATGGCAGTGTGATGCCACATGCTACACCACATGATGCACAGTGTCACAGCACTCCTCTGGTGCTGCATCCACATGATGCAGAGCCAAAGGAGCACCGTAAAGCTGTGGCACAACAGCTATGGCACCCTTTCCAGGGTGGAAAAAGGAGCAGCTTTTTGTGGCTCCTTTTTGCACCCTGGAAAGGCCAAATCAGGGCTGTGGCATGCGGTTGCCACAGCCCCTGCCTGACAGAGATGGAGGCAGCTACAGGCCACCCCTTAGGGGCAGTCTGCAAGCCCCCCAGTCCCCAATTACTGGTCAGCAGCTGCTGCAGTCAAAGGGAGTCTGTTCCCCAGTCACTAAGGGGCCGATGGATGCTCTCACCTCCCTACATGTGAGCAACTTCATATATGAGAGAGAATTATGACAAAGACTTTTTGTTTCTGTCTGTCAAAGCAGAGATCACTCATGCAAAGAAGTGGGAATGTTAGTCAGCCACTTTTGAGTGAAAGGGGGAAGAGACCTGCATTGACTGCAAGAGCTGCTGACTGGTAAGTGGAGATGGGGGCACGGGAATGTCAGGACAGGATTCATTGCTTATTATTTATTTATTTATTTATTTATTTCTAAAGTGCTGTAATTTACTCAACGCTGTACAAAATTGGTAAAACTTAAGAAATATATAAAAGCCTGCCAGATGTGTACACTCTATGATAGTATCAATCAGATAAAATTACAAAGGTAAGGAAAGACAAGTTAAAACATCAGACATAAAAGCAAGTCACATCAATACATAACTACCATGTTCATGTTTCTATATGGTGCATAAAATCTAGAATTGTTAAGAGATGAAACTTACCTCCTTCCAGTGCCAAGGCAAAATAGATGGGAACTCTGTTTGGGAGCAGTCTATAGCAAGGTACACAGGAATTTGACTACAGTATACTACTGTGTTGCTGTGGAGAGATTTGTTTTCCTTTGCAGTTTTCTGCACTATAAAATAAAATAAAATACTCTACCAAAGGGGTTCAGAACACTGCGGAACTGTAAGTGATGTAGCATGGGAGATGCAGAAGAAAGGGGGAATTTGAGGAACACCCCCCTCCACTGCACATACAAACCTTTGATACTTACAAGGCTCTGCTTGATCAAAAAGCTGACTGTCAAACAGGAACAGAATTGACACTATGTACAACCCTTGCTTCTGATTAGGGATGGGAAGAATATTAAAAAATAAAAAAGACAAAAGAAAATGAAAATGAAAATGGTAAAAAAATATTTTTGGAGTGCTGGGAAACCCTGAGGAGGAGAAACTTGCATTGACAAGTATCATTACCATTCCAGATTGCACAAAAATGTGTACATGGTTTATTGCTCAGAAACCAGCAGAAACAACAGTTTGTGCTGAAAACAATATTTTATCACATAGGGAGTAAATTGTTAAACATACATATGTTATACTTTAAACTGTGCTTACCTCCTCAATCCTTTAAATGGAGAGGAGCATATTAATGCTAGGAGCAAAGTAACATGAAAAATTACAATTCACAAAATACTTGCCTCAAAACAAAATGGGGCATCTACTACTGCAGTAACCATCCCTAACATGTCATATTTAGCAAGCCATAAATATCTGTGCAAATTATAGGGGAGGATTCACACATCTCTAATGATTATACATCTCTCAGCCAGATGGTATGCAGAAGACAAGCACATTTACTCATAGCTCTGTTTTCAATTTTCCCAGTTTGGTTTTTTTTTTTTTTTTGTCAGACAATTTTAGTGGGAATAGACAACAGAATAGTGTAGTCAGGCCTGTAAATGGCAATAGACAGTCTAAAACAGGGCACAAAGACTAGCTGTAATAAAATTAATTTATTGAAGAGTGAACAGAAGGTAGGTTAAATGAACAAATGTTTATAAACCTAATATAGAAATGCCCTAAAACAGCTGTATGAGTTTTGGCCATGTGAACTTTTATCTGAGACATTATACTATCATGAACAAATTCATTCAAATATTTTATTTATTTATTTATTTATTTTCAGAGATTTATATCCCAGCTTTCTCTCACAATGGGATTCAAGATGAGCTATCATAATTTAAAAACACAGAAGTAAAAACATTAATTACAACAATTAAAAATTATTAAATATTATTAATATTAAAACATAACTTAAAAACACATAGTCAAAACCAGTAAAGACATTTACATCACACAGCACAAGAGAAGTAAACATCTGTCTAAATATGTCAGATGCTCCACAACCTGTCTGTAAAATAGAAAAGGATCTTGTAGTGTAAACCTTTTAAGACTAACTGTGCAAAAGAAATTGTAACGTAAGTTACATAGATAGATCTATTGTCTATAGCTGTGAGCTTTATGAAAGGAATTAACAATTTATGCAAGGACTTTACATGGACATCAGCCTTTGCAAACTGAGGAGGAAATGTCAAACGTTCGCAGCCTCAAACTTCGCAATTGTGCAGTTCGCAGCTGGCAAGGAAAAAAAAAAGGTTCAGCGCAGCTAAAAGCCGCGTTCATTGCCGCTTGTGCAGCTGCTCCGACTCTGTTTGTAGCATTCTGACAGCTTCCAATGTATCTGCTGAGCCACAGAAAAGACTTCAGATAAGTCGTTCCCACACCCCTCAGTCTAGCTGCCCTGTACCTTTTAAATGCACACCTGGGGCTTCTAATGTAGCTGCTAAGCATTAAGGTAAAGGCAACTTCATGTCACACTTTCCTGCCAATCTAGAAAGCCCCTCAGTTTGCTCAAAAAAAATAAATAAATTATCTTTTCTGCAGTGAATTCCGAAGGTCTTTTATAACAAATTTCATTTGAGATTTTGTCTGAGTTCAAAAACATCTGAACAAAAAGACAAACCAAAGAGGCATGGTTCATTCTATTAGCAATTGTCTCTGTGACATTTTGCAGTTTTCCAGGTTACAAAACATGAAACAGGTGTTGTCAAATCTATTTGCAATGTAGTGACCTTCACAGTTAACCAGGAATGGCTTCGTATGCAAAATGAAGGCTGGGACTCACTCAACTCCACAGAGCTTTCCTTGTGCATATGGGAAGTATAGGAATGACAAAGGGAAACTGTAAGCATGGAAATACCAGAAGCACAGATATGCTTTGCAAGAACAGGATAAGGGAGACAAAATAATTTAGACCAGGTGGTTATATAATATTGTGAACATTGCAAATTTAGGGCGATAAGGCATTTATACAATACTTCAAAACATCTAGAATTTCAGTTGCTTACAAATAATAGTGTTAGGTTGGAACATACAGATTAAATCTAGCTCTAAATCCCAAATATACTAAAACCATGGAATTAGTTGCTGGATGGCAACTCAAGAATTTCAATGGGTCTATTTTAGCTGCCTCTCCATTGATGCCCCCTTGTCATGAGGGAGAGGCTTGCGTTCCCTAATGAAGCTGTGAGCTAGGCTGGTGGTGGCATAAACAGCAACCGGTAGGGCCTACCATGCAAGACTGGTCACAACTGAAGGGTCTGACCAAGAGCGTCAAAGGGCAGGATGGGCTCTTTAGCCTTATGGCAACCATCCTAAGAGAAGGAAAACTCCAATCCCAATCCCAGGAAGATGGTGCTCGTCTAACCCTGTAAGGTAAACCATCCAAGAGAAGGAAACTCTAATCAAACCTACGACCTGAGGAACTTGCTGCCACCCTCCTTGCTTACTTGGCCCCGGCAGACGAAGATCTGTTTTAAACAGTGAGGCCAGTTCTGTGCACGCTGAGCTCCACCAGAAAAATCCATTGCACAGGTTCAAAGGATACATCTGATTCCCCCAGTCCTGTAGCGATAGGTGAGGGATGAAACAGCAGGTGAAAGATGCACTTGAAGCTGCAGACCGAACCCTGCATGCAGGTGGTTCAGGACTTTGGTCACTCAAGTCTGACCGGAAGATGACAGTCTTGTTAGGCAGCATCCTGAATGACCAAGCAACCTTTTCTAAGGAGAGCACTGCTTGCTCCATATGGAGAGGGGCCTTAAAAAGGTGGTCTAAAGAAAGCTCATCTCCATCTACCCAGTTGGTGAGCCACAGTTAACTGGCATCTTCTGATGTGGTCAAACAAAAACAAAGATACAAAGGCACGCACTGGCTTCCAAAGGTGCCAAAAAAGTGACTCTTGCATGCTGGAACATCAGAACCTTGCAAGATTCTGCAGATAGTGGACGTCCTGAGCGTCGTTCTGCTCTAATCGCCCATGAACTATCACGACTTAATATTGACATCGCTGCTCTTAGTTTGTCTCCATGAGGAAGGCAGCCTTAAAGAACACGGCACCAGAAGATAAAATCATTATCCTTGATGACTTCAATGCCAAAGTAGGAAAGAACTTCGAAGCCTGGAAAGGTGTCCAGAAGAAGAGCACTATCATCCCCACGTCACCATGGGCAAATCTCTGCTTAAGTTCGTCCAGCAGTTCACCCACCTGGGAAGTATAATCTCCTCAGATGCCAAGATTGATAAAGAGATCGATCACAGATTAGCAAAGGCATATAGTGCATTTGGAAGGCTTCACAAAAAAGTCAGGAGTAACAAACACCTGAGGCAAAGCACAAAAATCAGTGTGTACAGAGCCATTGTACTATTCATTCTCCTCTATGGGTCTGAAACATGTGAAACCTGGTGGGATGGTTCTCATGATTGGAATGTAGAAATAGAGGATATAACCTTTTTAAGAGAAACAGGCCAAACAGGAAAGGAGGAGGAATATCATTATATGTCAGGGATATTTACACCAGTGAAGAGATTGAGGACATTAATCCTGGAATCCAAATGGAGAGCATCTGGATAAAAATTGAAGGGGAAGGACAGGGATGTTATTATGGGAGTCTACTACAGACCCCCAACTCAGGCAGAGGAATTGGATGATGCCTTTCTAGAACAGATAATCACACACTCAGAAAGGAGAGATGTAGTAGTGATGGGTGACTTCAACTATCCTGATATTTGCTGGAAGTCAAACTCAGCCAAATCCTCAAGGTCTAGCAAATTTCTCACTTGCCTCGAAGACAGTTTCATTGTCCAAAAGGTGGAAGAGGCAACAAGGGGATCAGCTATTTTAGATCTGATCTTAACCAACAGGGAAGACCTAGTTGATGGGGTGCAAGTGGTGGGGTCCTTAGGTGGAAGTGACCACGTTCTCCTGGAGTTTATTATACAGTGGAAAGGAGAAGCCAGGCATAGTCAGACACTCATTCTAGACTTTAGGAGAGCTGATTTCAATAAACTTAGAGAAATACTGGGGGTGATCCCATGGTCAGGAATACTAAAAGAGAAGGGAGTTCAAGACAGATGGGAGTTTCTCAGAAGGGAGATACTGAAGGCACAATTTCAAACAGTTCCAATGAGGAAGAAAAAATGGGAGGTGTCTTAAGAAGCCAGGATGGATGACTAAGGAACTTTCAACTGCGATAAGTTTTAAACAGGACACGTATAAGAAATGGAAAAATGCAGAAATCACCAAAGAGGAATTTAAAAAATAGCCAGCATGTGTAGGGGTAAAGTCAGAAAAGCTAAAGTGCAGAATGAACTCAGGCTTGCTAGAGAGGTTAAGAACAGTAAAAAGGGCTCTTTTGGATATGTCTGCAGCAAAGGAAGAAGAAGGAAATGGTAGGGTCACTAGGTGCAGTAGATGGCAAAATGCTAACAGGGGAAAGAGAAAAGGCAGAATTATTTCAGCCTTTGACCACTCCTTTAAGAAAGAGAGAAATTTAGAAGTCCCATGGATCATGTTTGCCTCCTTTACCTTCAAGCAAATCCCCCCCCCCCTTTCACTGGAGAAAACAATTCCAGCTTCTAGACAGCTGGCAAGAATTTAGCAGGGCTTTGGATGTGTCAGAGCCTCCAACTTCAGAGTGGTCCTTTCTCAAAGCCACCATCACCTCCTTCTCCTCTGTTAGGGCTGCAGCCTTTGTTATACTTACAGAGGGACGGGTTAATTTCCTATCTTTTCTCAGTAATTCACCATGAATGTATGAACACCAATGGCTGTTGCTTTTTGTTCCCTCTCCTTCTTTCATGTCACAGACATTAAGACTGACTGACTCTTTAGGCTCTGCAAAAATAGGATAAGAACCATCATTTTGGAGGGAGAAGGAAGGGTGTCCAAAGCTGTTTCTTAAAGAAAGCCAGACTAACATTAATCAAAAAGCCAAAAAAGTAATTAAAACCAATTTATTCATATTTTATTTTGCACGTCAAAACAGTTTCATGCCTTGTTGAAAAAGTTCAACTCATTTCATAATTCTCCTGAACCTATTAGCCTATACTTTGTAGTTTGAGAATTATTTTTCTAAACAACAACAACAAACTTAAGAGAGTGAATAAGGAAAAGCTGAAATTTAAGCTTAACCATCTCCCCCTACCCCTGCTTTCAATTCAGGTGCTTGAGATCTTGTAGAAAGCTGCTCAGTGACCATCACCACAGGAGTAATAAGCGCTATTTCCATCATTGATGCTCATATGGAATTGTGCACTGGGACAGGTCTGAATAAAAGTCATCACATGCAATGTTATCTGTTAAGTAACTGTTATTCTGTTCAGATGGGGGAAAAACAACAACCCTAAAACAAAAACAAAAAAAAACCCAACCAATCAAATATTCCATTTGTATTTTAGAGTGGTGTTTATAAAGAAATGTGTATGTTCTTAAAATGAAAATAGAACCTTGGGCCGGTACAGATTGGCATGAAAAGCTGGCTTCCAGCCAGCTTACAAACATGGTATATGCATGGTGCATGGCCTCAAGATGCTCAGGAACCAGATTTATGCCACCCAGCTGCCCACATTGCATTCGGCTTCAGGGTGTTCCAGCAGCACGTCATTTACACACCTCATGCTGCAGCAGTATCATAAAGCAGCAGGGCAGAAAATGCCGGCTTTTTGCTGGTTCAAAAAGTTGCTGCAGCCCCAACCCAGCTCTCTCAAGGGCAGCCTGTTTCTCCCTGTAGTGTGTTCAGTGGGGGGGTGGGCTGAATCATTGATGGCATGTGGATATTCTCGGCATTGTTGCATTGCCATCAAAAGGGAAACAATAACACATTAGCATCCTGTAGTCAAATTTCCATGTACGTTGCTCCAACCTGCTACTAATTGGAGTTCCCATCTATTGTATCTTGGCACTGAAAAGAAGAAAGTTTCATCCGTGTAGTTTTTCATTTCCAGCATAGATTTCTCAGTGTTTTTTCAGGGAAAAAATAGAATTACATCTAGTGGGCTGGAAGAAAAACTTGGGAAAGTAACTTTTACAGCTCTGAGGAGGGGGACCTTTTCTGAGAATATCCCTGCTATACTTCCTAAAGGCAAATTGGGTTTTATTTTCTATTGACTGAATTCTATTTGTAAAGCTCCTTTTTCAGCCATTGGTAAGCTAGGTTGTTTCTGCCTTCTTTTGCCTCTGATGTTTGTCTTCTCCAATTATTCTGACAAAACAGCAACTGGTCTCCATAAGTCACCTGTCATAATATACAGTATCTTGTTCTGGTGGGATCTTCTTGGTTTTCTGCAACAGTTTCCACATTTATTTTTTTCCAAGAGAACAATCTCTGAACTGAATTTTGAACTTTTATTGGAACATTAGAGATGGGGTAACAGTACTAGCCCGTGTGGGGTACTCGTATAAGTACTGGACCAGAATTTTTGGAGAACCAAGGTTCAAATCCCTGTTCAACCATGGAAACTCTGTCACATGACCTTGGGCAAGTCACACTCTCTCATAAGAGGAAGGCAATGGCAAATCTCCTATAAATAAACTTTGCCAATATGTCTATTGTGATGGTGAAGTTTTACTGTTTTTGACCAGTCTTCCAAAAACGTCAATTCTCTTTTCTGGCCAAACTGTATTGCAGTTCCCCAATGGGTTTTGGTCAAAGGGGAATGAGGAGGAAGTAAATTCATTTGATTGCTGATCATGAGACAACTTCCCCATGACCCAAATGCAGCTGAAGATTTTTGTTTTCAAAACAGCCTGTCTCATGTCATTTGCTTCTGTAAAGGTTGCATTTACATGATGTTCATCTTGCCCTTTGGATGTGTGCAAAGAGACTGCACAGATGCAAAATAGTTGTGTGTGCTCCTAACAGTCTCCGTTTAAATGAATAGCAGAAACCCATTTTTGGGGAAGGAATTTTGCCTTGACTTACTTATGCCTGCTGTCAGCTATGTAAATTCTCACTGCAAATGCAATATTATTGAATACTGATGTCATCACTAGTGAGATACAATATAAAACAACATTTTCAAATTGCAACAGTTCTTTATGGCTGTGTTAGAAATGCTAAGCTTAAACCACATTTCAAAAATCTCAGCCTTTTCACTGTAGCCTATGGCTCACCCAGTGTACAAACATTCTGATGCATAACATTTTTAGACTTTTTAATTGATCTACCAATTTACACCGCTGATCCAAAATTGTTTGCCATGCTTGCTGTTGCCCAAATCAAGGGCCTGTCTTTCTGTGATTTCTTACAAATACACTTACAGTAATGAGATTTCAGTAAACACATTAGTGAGGCAGGATAAACTATCTGTAACCGTAACAAAACCCAGATCAAATACAAGGTATAGTTTAACTGGGAAACATGTAAACACTTAAATGAGATCTTTGCATCAATAAGAAATTTCTTGTTCCCTTATAATTATAATACTGAAAGTTGGTTTAGCATGAAATGGACATTGGAATAAATGCAACACTTTCACAGGAATCTATCTATCTATCTATAGAAAAAGTTTTTTCATTAAAGGCATTCAAAGACTTGTGGAATTACTTTCCCCTACTTTATTTTATTTGCAGAACAAACCATGCTCAGTGTCCTCATAGCTAGAATTTAAGAGGGAAGTTGCAGATTAGAAAGAAAGAAAGAGAGAAAGAAAGAAAGAAAGGTAGATCTGAACATAACTGGATTTATTTTCCTTTTCCTGTATCTATATTATTTACCCACTCCAATGGAACAGAATTACTGTATTATTTGAAGCACTGGAATAAAACACACACAAGTGCAAGTGCACTAATAGTCCTGCTCTCCTATCACCCTATTGCCCTCTAAAAAGGAAGACCTTCCATGGGGCATGGAAATTTCCCAAGTATTTTTGAATTCTGGTTTCTAAACTACATGGAGAGCACCCATAGGTAATGGAATATCTTCTGTTTGTATCATCACCTTCAATTTGTAGAGGATGACATAAGCAGCAACAAAGGTCATGTCACTAGAGCTCATATTTAGCATGTTTTTAGAAGACTTGCTCCCTAGTTTGTCATAGCACATGATTGTCCAAAACAGCACATTAAGTATTTAGTGGCTTTGTTTTGCGATTTCCAAACAAGAGCTAAATTTGCTAGTCTAATTGCTAAACATGTTATTCTAAAGAAGATCTTTTGTGTGAGAGAAAATGTGGGAGGGCATACACATATGTGTGCATGCACACACATGTGCACAAACACACATAAACACATACACACACCGTTAAGTTCCACCACTGAGGAAATCCCAATGTGAGAGAAAACAAGTTGCAAGTGATAGCCATTGTCTTTAATGCTTAGTTTTATCCTTATAATTAGTATTTATGATCCTGGGTTAGACTAGTCCAGCCTTGTCTAGGTTACTTTGGAACTATGTGGTGACCATAAGAAGCATGGTTTTACCTGAAAAAAGAGTTTGCCAGAAAGAAGAGGTAGCAATCCAAATTCAGTGTCACACATAGATACACAGTGATTCAAGCTTGGATTTTTGTTAGGTAAGTATCCAAAGGACAGTAGTGGAGGATAGAGAGTCTTGGAGATGTCTCGTCCACAGGACAACCATAAGTTGAGATTGACTCAAGGGTGGTTAACAACAACAACAGTAGCAGCAGCAGCAGCATCCAAGATACTCTTCTTGGATAAGAGAATCTGGCAGTTTTGTTTACTCCTCTTTTGATATTTGCTTATTCCTATGAGCTTTGGGTATCCATAGTTTGATGGTTTACAAAAACAAGGCAGAATATATAAGCAACATATACCCAACTCATTAAAACAAAAAGGAATACATTAATAGTGTAATCTTATAAATGTTTAATCAGACATAAACTTCACTGAGGGGCTCAGCAGACCACCATTAAGAGATGGCACCACACCACCCCTGGTACTCTGGGTTGGGGACATGGCAACTGCATGCCATGCCCCCAGCCCAGTGCAAAAAGAAGCTACAAAAAGCAGCTTCTTTTTGCACTGCAGAAACAGCACCCTTTCCTGTGCCACCGTCGCTTTTCCATGGCACTTCCAAAGATGTGGCATTATGCCACCCACTGTGTGGTTGGTTGGGCGGCATGACGACAGCATGATGTCACCTTGGGGGCAGGCAGTGGGTAGTCGCAATGCCCCCACTCTACCCTCATGTTGAGATTTTTTGTTGAGGGCCTGAGATAATTTGCCTTCCTCTCAGGTAAGGAAGCCTAAGATTGCAGCCCCATATATATATATATATGTATATAATGAGAGACTACAGAATCATGCTTAGAATCTGCTTTTTTGTGCGGGGGGGGGGGGGAGAAGTAGATGTCTGGGTTTGGCCCATTATGTCTGGAAATTGGTGGAAAACAAGGATTGTGGATGTTATCAATCAAGCTTTTCACAGAATCATAGAATAACATGATTGGGAAGGATCACAAGGGCCATCAGATTATGCAGGGATACACAAATAATGCACACATGAAAGATGTCTTTTGTTGTTGCTGCTGAGTGCATTCAAGTCATTTTTTAACTTATGGCGAACCTATCATAGGGTTTTCTTGGCAAGTTTCCTCAAAGGGGTTTTGCTAGTACTGTCCTCTGATACTGAGAGAGTGTGACTTGCATGAGCCCATCCAGTCAGTTTTCATGGTTGAGTGGGGATTCAAACCCTGGTCTCCAGAGCACTAGTCCAACACTGAAACCAGTACACCATACTGAATCACATGTAAGATGTGCACCCAACATTAGTTTAAAGACCTCCAAAGGTGGAGAGTTCATAACCCTCTAGGGAAGACTGTTTTACTGTCAAATGGCCCTTGCAATTAAAAAAAAAATACACACAAGGTTTTTCTAATGTTTGAGTAGAGTCTCTTTTCTCATAATGTGAATCCACTGATTTGCCCTCTAATCTCTGAAGCAGGCAAAAACAAACTTGCGCCATTTTCTACATGACATCCCTGCAGAAATTTGAAGATTGCTATCATGCTACCGCTCAGTCTTCTCTTCTCCACATTCACAACTTTCCCTGCCTTCCCATCCCAGCCCTAAAGTTGTACAGAGATCATCAGCTGTGAAAAGATGGTACATCTGTCAACTGGCTGAGGAGGAGGAGGGGAAAAACTGGAGGAAAATTGACAGCTCTCACTTGAGAGCTGTGGCTTCTAGCCAGGATTTCTGAGAAAGATTGGTGAAGAGGGAGAGTTGCAGAGGCAGACTGCAGGAGGGGAGTTGCCAATGTTTGGCAGCTGATGATCTAGTTTCTGTTTTCTATGCAAATTCTCTTCCAGTCAAGCCCCAATCCTGAAAAGAGGCTATGGAAAAGAAAAAAAAAAGACTTTTCAGCTGTCAAAGCAGCTGGACAGTAGAGGAAACAGAAAAGTCTTTTCACAACTTCTAGTGAGAGTTTCTGTGAAAGATGGAGGCAAGCTGTGGATATTTGGCAGCTTTTGATCCAGTTTCTGTTTTACTTGTAACTTTCCTACCCCCAAGCTGCCTATTTCCAATAGCATATTGGGAATGAAGGGATGTAGTATTAATTCCTGCAGAAAACACTGTTTTCCTATATAAACCAACCATATTCAAATTTTTCACAGAATAAAACCCAAATTGCATTTTATGTGCAGAAAACAGCATTTTCCAAGCAGGAGTTAATATTTATATGCTGAAATATTATTTTCCTTGCAGAACATGTTGCTTCATGCATAGAAATGCTGTTTTCTGTGCAAAACAACTACATGAACATTTCATGTAGGATATATGACCTCAACTGTGAACATCCTCATCAGTCCCAGATACTTCTTTTCAGCATTTCTCAACACTGTGGATGGGATTTTTTTCCGTCATTCATAATATTTTTGAATATTCTTTCCATCTATATTGGTAATGAGTTATAATTGCTACAATTATATGAAGATCAGTATGCGGAAATTACATTCCTTACTTCATTTACTCCTTGCTGGAATTACATATCTTTAGAAAGTGAAAATATACTACATCATGGCTAGGAACTAGCTAAAATCAAATGCTTTATGAGGGGGTATCCAAAAGTTTTAATGATCACCTTTTTAAAATACGCTGATGACACTCAAATCTATTTCTCTATGTCTCCGACTGCTGCAGTGACCAAGGATGGCATCTCCCCTCTGAATGCCTGCCTGGAGTCGGTAATGGGCTGGATGAGGGAAAACAAGCCAGAGAAAATGGAGGTACTTGTGATAGGTTCCCCTGGCCCTGGGTTGGAGGTTTGTCAACCTGTCCTGGACAGGGTCACACTTCCCCTACAGGACAAAGTTCGCAGTCTGGGCGTTCTCCTGGATTCGTCGCTCCAACTGACTTCTCAGGTGGAGGCGACTGCCAGGAGTGCGTGGTATCAGCTTCGGCTGATACACCAGCTGCGTCCCTACCTGGGCAAGGAGGACCTTGAAACATTGATACATGCACTGGTAACCTCTCATTTAGATTTCTGCAATGTGCTTTACATGGGGCTACCTTTGTACCAAGTCCAGAAGCTTCAATTGATTCAGAATGCAGCAGCCAGGCTGCTTACTGGGGCCCCAAGATCTGAACACATTACCCCTATATTGAAATTCTTATATTGGCTGCCGATTAGCTTCCAGGAGCAATACAAAGTGTTGGTTATTACCTTTAAAGCCCTATATGGCTTTAGCCCGAGTTACTTAAAGGAACGCCTCTTCCTATACAATCCACCCCACACACTCAGATCATTAGGGAAGAACTTGTTAGAGGGTGTAAACGCCAAACTGGTGTCAACTTCCCATAGGGCATTCTCCGCTGCAGCCCCAAAGATGTGGAATGACTTGCCGGAAGAGATCCATCTAAATACCACCTTGGATGCTTTTAAAAAGGCACTTAAGACGGATCTCTTCCGGCGGGCTTATCCACCTGATATTTTGTGATAAATCATGGATTGTTACCAATATTGAAGGAACACTTATAACTTACCGCACTGAAGGCTGTTTGATTGTTCACTCCTAATTATTGCAATAGTTGCTGCTGATGTCTCATATAATGTTTTTATACGGAATTTTAATGTTTTTTGTATTGTTTTATAACTCTGTTTATTAATATGTTGGAATCCCGCTTCGATCAGATGGAGAAGCTGATTAAGTGCATGTTGCTGAGAAAATCAGCTCATTGCATCCTTTATTTTTGTGACTAGCTATATCAGAAGTGACTAAAGTGTAAAATCCTCATCCGGTGCAATCTGCAGACTTCTACAATATCATGTATTCGGAGGGTAAAGATACACTGCAAAAATATATATAAATCTAGATAGTGACTACATAGAGATAAGTTAACAACTACAAATCAAAACAAACTTTCTGTCAATTTTTTAAAAAGGTGATCATTAAAACTTTTGGATACCCCCTCGTATGTCAAAGATGACTTGGTATCTGAAGCAAACCATGCTCAGCAATGTAGATGTACCTCTTCATGACCAAGACCAGTTCTTTTGAGTAGTTTCAGCATCCAATATATTTCCTAATTTGTTCTCTTTCTTGTCACTCTTTTTAAAAAGGCTTAACTTCTCTTCCTGTACCTGATATTTCTGAAGAGGAAGTGAGTGTATATCTTTACCAGAGGTTCAGGTCACTCTGGATTTGAAACAGAAACTCCAAAGAACTTTTAGTAATAATGGTGTTATGTTTTAGACAAGCATTTATTAATTTAGTCTGCATAATTTATAACAGTTCTATAGGATGGCCTCATTTTATTTTAATACTGTTAGTAGATATAAATTTACTGAAATGTTTCTCCATTGCCAGAGTAAGCATAGGTTGTTTTCACTGGAATCTCAAATGACATTAAATACTTACCAAGGAAGATGTATGGCTTCACATTGAGTGATTTCAGAGCATTTTCTGATGTCATAAGAATTCCATTGTGCTACACGTTCACAGGAATGTTTGTGAGTGTAGAGAAGGAGTAAGTAAAATGTGAATTTTGTGACTCTCTGGAGTCAAAAATTATTTTCATCATTTTCATACTGGAATTCCATTGTGTTTCAGGGTATGAACATGCCACACATTCACAGGAATGTTTACGAGTGTAGAAAAAGAGTAGGCAAAGTGTGACCTACAGGGCCATTTTGTGAACCCCTGGCGTCAAAAATTATTTTCATCCTTTTCATACTGGACAAAAAGTAGTTTTTTGTTTTTTTTTTTAAAAAAAATCAATTTAAAACTTGTAAAAGGTCTCCTAGCCAAAGACCAGGGATCATTTGATGGCATAAGCTAACAGTAGAAAGTATATTATTTAATTTTTTAAAATAATTGTGGTGAACACTTTCTTGTTCACTCATCACCTATCTCGACTGATGCACTGATATCTTTGGTAGCATGTCACAAATGTTTAACAGAGGCCAAGTGGTATTTCAAAATGTGAATATAGTTTATTTACAAAATAAAGAAATAACTAATAAAGTATTTTTAAAACTTTGTTTGTCTTTCCTTAGTTACAGAAGTTCCTTACAACACAAATACTATAGCCACTCAGGCAACCTTATTACTAGTACTACATTCAATATCTTTCTTCAACCTAACGGCTTGCTCTGAGTCTCTCTTCCACTCCTCAAGCCTATCTAGTCCCTTACTGGACTCTTCAGACCCTTCCCTGGTCTATAAACCGCTGGGAGAGATCATCCGGAGGCATGGGGCGCGGGGTTATCAGTACGCTGATGACACCCAAATAGCCTTCTCTATGTTTCCGACTGATGCAGTGACCAGGGATGGCGTTGCCCCTCTCGTGGCCTGTCTCGAATCGGTAATGGACTGGATGAGGGAAAACAGACTCAGCTTGAATCCAGAGAAAACGGAAGTACTTGTGATAGGTTCTCCCGGCCCAGGGATGGAGGTGGTTCCACCTGTCCTGGACGGGTTCACGCTTCCCGTCAAGGACACCGTAGGCAGCTTGGGGGTGCTCCTTGATTCGTCGCTCCATCTCACTTCTCAGGTGGATGCGACGGTCAGGAGCACCTGTTTTCAGCTTCGGCTGATACGCCAGCTGCGCCCCTACCTGGACCGGAGGGACCTTGAAACTATAGTACACGCTCTGGTAACCTCTCGGTTGGATTTCTGCAATGCGCTCTACATGGGGCAGCCTTTGTACCACACTCGGAAGCTACAATTAATCCAGAACATGGCAGCACGGTTGATCACGGGGGCATCTAGGACCCACCACATTACACCGATCTTAAAAGACCTTCATTGGCCGCCTATTCGCTTCCAGGCTCAATACAAAGTGCTGGTCATTACCTATAAAGCCCTAAATGGCTTGGGCCCAGAGTACCTAATGGACCATCTCTCCCCGCATAATCCGCCCCGCACACTTAGATCAAGTGGGCAACATTTGTTAAGAGTTCCAGAGGCTAGGCTATCGACAACTGCCAAGAGAGCATTCTCTATATCTGCTCCGAGCCTCTGGAACTCACTACCTACTGAGCTCCGCCTAATTACTTCCCTCCCCCAATTTAAAAAGGAGCTGAAAACATACTTATTTAACCAGGCTGCCATCTGCTATTGCTATTTATCCCCCCAGATAAGCCGCTGGAATAAACCATTGTACATTGCATTGGGATGACAATGTTTTTTATCTGTTGTTTTATTGGAATGTTTTTATTGTATTGTTCGGAATGTTTTTAATTGTTAAAATGCTGTACACCGCCCTGATCCTAGGAAGGGCGGTATACAAATAAAGAATTATTTTTTATTATTATTATTATTACAAATGAACCTACAAATGTTCCCTCAGGAACCTAAGAGCACACCCTCCCTCTGTGGTGTCTCTTCCCTCCAAAATTCCAACAAAATAAACCCCCTTTTGCTCCCTATCAAGGCTCTTTTATAGCTCTGCCCAGCCAGCTTCTCATTGGCTGGACTCCTGGAGCTCTGTGATTGGCTGTTTCCTCGGCCTGCTCACTACAATAATATCTGTGTTAATTTTATTATTGTTAAAATTTACAAATCAGATTCTTGTTCTTCAAATATGTAATTACTCAACAGTAAGAAAATATATTATTTCAATGACATAATACAACAATGACAGGACATAATTTGTAGGAAATTTGTCTGTATCATTGTGACATGCTCTGGTTTTCTGAAGATTAGCAAAAAGCATGGCCATTCATGGGGAGACAATCACATCAATATGGACTATTTTGTCATTTGGGGAGAAAATAGTTTTACAATACCATACTGGTGGTGAAGTAGTTACATGCTGGTACTGCATCCACAATGTTGTGAGTTCAGTTCCTCAGGGCCCAAGGTTGACTTAGCCTTACATCCTTTCAAAGGTCAGTAAAATGAGTATCTAGCTTATTGGGAGCAATTGGCTAACACACTGGGGCTTTCTAGATTGGCAGGAAAGTGTGACATGAAGTTGCCTTTTCCTTAATGCTTAGCAGCCTTTAGATGGAGCTCCGCAGTTTTTAAAAAAGCTGGGAAAACCAGCACCTTTTTAAAGGCGCTTCTTCTCCCCTAAAACGCAAAAAAAGCGTTTTCATGGCACACTTTCCCTTTTTCTCATCTAAAGGCTAGACTTTCATGCAGCCATGAACACACTTCTTTTTGCCAATCTAGATCAGGCCATTGTAAACCACTTAGAGAGAGCTTAGTTCATTATGAAGTGGTTTAGAAATGTTAAGCACTAAAGTGTTATTGTTAGGCCTGTTTGGAAATAAATAGCAACCAGAACTTGAGCATTAGCTTTGAACATAAATTCATTAATATTAAACCATAGAAATGGAGAGATAATTAATCCTTGTTAACATTAACAACTAAAATGGTTTATTCTGTTGAATGAAATTAATTTGTTGCTTAATTTGTTAGTATTCAAAGCAAACCACAGGATCTACACAGAAGAGCACAGTACAGGAATAAAGAGACAGTACAGGAATAAAGAGACAGTACAGGAATACCTGGTTAATCTAAATGAATATAAGTCTCCAGGACCAGATGAACTACATCCTAGGGTATTGAAAGAACTGGCAAATGTAATATCAGAACCAATGGCAATCATCTTTGAGAACTCCTGGAGAACAGGAGAAGTCCCTGCAGACTGGAGGAGGGCAAATGTTGTCCCAATCTTCAAAAAGGGGAAAAAAGAGGATCCCAACAATTATCATCCGGTTAGTCTGACATCAATACCAGGAAAAATTCTGGAGAAGATCATTAAGCAGAGAGTCTGTGAATATCTGGAAGATAATTCCATAATCACAAAAAGCCAACATGGGTTTCAGAGAAACAAGTCATGCCAGACAAATCTGATCTCTTTTTTTGATAAAATTACTAGCTTGGTAGATGAAGGGAATGCTGTGGATATAGTATATCTGGACTTCAGTAAGGCATTTGACAAGGTTCCCCATGACATCCTTGCAAACAAGCTTGTAAAATGTGGACTAGACAAGGTAACCGTTACATGGATTTGTAACTGGTTGACTGACCGAACCAAAAGGGTGCTCAACAATGGTTCCTTTTCATCCTGGAAATAAGTGACCAGTGGGGTCCCACAGGGTTCTGTCCTGGGCCCAGTGCTATTCAACATCTTTATTAATGACTTGGATGACAGTATTGAGAGCCTAGTTATCAAATTTGCAGATGACACCAAATTGGGAGGAGTAGCTAATACCCCAAAGGACAGGATCAAAATTCAAAATGACCTGAATAGACTAGAAAGCTGGGCCAAAGCTAACAAAATGAAATTTAACACAGAGAAATGTAAGGTCCTACACGTAGGGCGGAAAAATGAAATGCACAGATATAGGATGGGGGACACCTGGCTGAATGAGACAACATGTGAAAAGGATCTAGGTGTCCAAGTAGACCACAAGTTGAACATGAGTCAACAGTGTGATGCAGCTGCTAAAAAGGCCAATGCAATTTTAGGTTGCATCAATAGAAGTATAGTGTCTAGATCAAGGGAAGTAATAGTGCCACTCTATTCTGCTTTGGTCAGGCCTCACCTGGAATACTGTGTCCAATTCTGGGTACCACAATTCAAAAAGGATGTGGAGAAACTGGAGCATGTCCAAAGGAGGGCGACTAAAATGGTGAAGGGTCTGGAAACCATGCCCTATGAGGAACGCCTTAGGGAGCTGGGGATGTTTAGCCTGGAGAAGAGAAGGTTAAGAGGTGATATGATAGCTCTGTTTAAATATTTGAAAGGATGTCACATTGAGGAGGGAGCAAGCTTGTTTTCTGCTGCTCCAGAGAACAGGACTCGGAACAACGGATGCAAACTGCAGGAAAAAAGATTCCACCTCAACATTAGGAGGAACTTCCTGACAGTAAGAGCTGTTCGACAGTGGAATACACTCCCTCGGAGGGTGGTGGAGTCTCCTTCCTTGGAGGTTTTTAAGCAGAGGCTGGATGGCCATCTGTCAGGTATGCTTTGATTGGGAGTTCCTGCACGGCAGGGGGTTGGACTGGATGGCCCTTGTGGTCTCTTCCAACTCTAAATTTCTATGATTCTATGATTCTATGATTCTATGATTCTATGATTCTTGGCTTTTAGTGGCACAATTTGTTATTGGCTTCTTAAAAAGTGGCTGTTTGCCACTTCCCCTTCCCCAATGTAGTGTTAAATGTGTTTGACGACAAATGGGTGGGGATGGAGATGGAATTTGTACAGAAATGCCCCTGGAAACTGCCAGGATATCTATTGAAGGGCATGGCATCTAATGATCTGTATGATCTCTTTTGTTTCCCCCAACCACATATATCCGGTTTGCACTCGAACTGGAATCATAGCTTCACCCTGTGCAGCACCCATGGATTGCTGCATTTTCAGGGCAGGTTTGTGCATCACCAGGAAGGAGATAAGGACCCTGTATAGTGATGTTTAGAACTGCAGTTCTCCATAAAGTACCGTACCTCTAAGGAAGGCACTAGAAGATCATAGAAGACCATTCACCCTTGGCATTGGCCTCTTGGGCTGCATTCACACTGCAGAAATAATCCAGTTTGACACCACTTTAATGACCATAGCTAAGTGCTGTGGAATTCTTGGAACTGTAGTTTTAGAGAGAGAGAAGGGACACCATTTCACTATGCAATTGTATTTAATGGGACTTGAAGATTTTGGTATCCATGGAGGGGTGGTTCTGGAACCAAATCCCAGCAGATATCAAGAGCACACTGTAATTTGAAAGTTCCCTGCTATTGAGACTACAATCTAAATAAGACAGGACACATGAGGAAAATGGAATAGTGGTGTGGAAGAGGATTAAGTCCAGCAGATGTTGGCTCCTCCTGTCTCTCTCAGAGGCCAGAGCAATGATAGTTGAGATATGTAGGGATACTCTCTCATTAGCCACTGGGCCAAAGCACAATGGATCTGCACTTAGATGATCTCCTCTCCCTTTGAGGCCAGAACAATGGCAATAGGAATATGGAGGGCCTCTTGCCAGCCACTGGGCCAAAACATGATCAAATGGTGCAAAAATATAGATAGTTTGCAGTTGACAATTCGTACATCTATGGGGTGTGCTCTTTTGCTAGATTGAACTGAAGGTGTGTATGTCTAAAAACTTGTAGTGGTTTTACTGATCCAAACACACACATACATACAAACCAGCTTACTGTAAAGAGAGAGCTCACCCCAAATAAAGTGAGCACCCTGTTGCAGACATCTACAACAGACGAAGTAAGTTTCAGAAGAAGTAAACAATTGCAAAGGCCCTTTAGTGAACCAGTCCAAAGGCAATCTTGAGTGAGGTTGTTCAGGGACACTTTTCAGTACCCCTAAGAAAAACTCTTAGATATAACTCTTGGAATCAGCAAGGTGCATGGTGATCAGTATCTTCCTCAGTATCAGCTTTCCTGCCCTCTAAATATATGGGATAATTTATGAGTTTTAACCTTTCATATGAGTATAATTCTTTATCATCATTGGCTCTGACACATGGTCCAGTCCTTGTATTTGGTAACAGCTCAGCTACAGGATTTCATGCCTAACCTATTTAGCTGTTAGTCACTTTATATAGTCCACTGAGATTTGCAGATGATATGCATATGTGTGAATGAATAGAACTTTTTGTTCTTAATGAGATCTTTTCTGCATAATGAGAACTCTCTATGTATTTCCTGACAAGATACTGTACTGAGGTTTAGGTGAATCATTGGCAAACCCTTTATGATTTTGCGGTGGAGAGTTACAGAGGGCAAGGTTGTTGGCTTCTTTATAATGAAGCAAGAGTTCTACACTATTCAGAGATTTGAAGAATGTACAGAAGAGAAATTGTGGATGACATTGGAAACATGAGAGCCAATGTGTTGTAGTTGTTTTCATCTTGGACTAGGACACCAGGAAAACAGGGTTTGAATAACCGCTCAGCCATGGATGACCTTGGGTAAGTCACCTTTTCACAGCCTCAGAGAAACACAATGACAAACCTCCTCTGAACAAATTTTGCCAAGAAAGCCTTGAGATCGGGTCTTCATAAGTTTGAAATGACTTGAAGTCCCAGTGAGCAACAAAGAACCTCGTGTCTATAGTGGATATAAATTTGGTTGCAGGCCTGAAAAAAACCTTGACCATGTATAAACTTTATTCAGACCGTGAAATCAAGATGTGAGACACTTCTTTGGGTTTTAAAAAAGGATCTAGCATAATGCTGAATTATGAATTTCCCTCCCCCCCCCACAGATGCTGGCATCTGTAGGGAGTCTTGGAAGCAAACCACAGCAAATACCAAGGGCCCACTGTACATGAAAAAAAAAATGAATATTGTTTTTAGATTTGAGTCCCCTCTCTATATCTCATTATGCATGTATATGCAAATACAGGTATTCCAAAAATCAAAAAAAGTAAAATAAAATATATAAATCCAAAATATTTTTGGTCTCAAACATTTCATATAAGTAAGACTCAAATTGCATTTATTGAAACCAGCCAGTTCGGAAAGATAATTTTGGTTGGCCCTTTTAAAATTAAAAACATTCAAAGCTTACAAATTTGATACAAATAGGAGGGAAAGAATTTGGGAATAAAATTATTTGATTGGTAGAGAAAGAAAAAATGACAGGTTTATCAGTCTTTAATCCAAAGCACACAATATGTCTGCCCATCCAAAAGATTCTTTCCTGTATACATTTCCTTTACTATCCATTTCAGTGCTTGAAATTTCAGCGCTTTACTATACATTTCAGTGCTCATTTGTACAGTAGAAGAAAGAACACAGAGGGAGATCTTACGTGTGGTCTCAGACAGGATTGTGGGTTTTGCACTGCCTTCCAGACATGTAATCCAGCAGAGGAAGATAGTGTTTGCTGTTATGATTGCATTCTGCACAAGCACATAAGCATATTTGAACAAGGACATGTACATGCATGTTCAAAATGTACTCATTAGTACATTAGAATAAGGGCTTCTGTACATGCATGTTTACAATGTGCTTATAAGTATATTTGAACAGTACCAAATTCCTGGCTTAATTACAGGATAACAGGAACAGACCTTGCAGTGATCTATTAAATTTGTATACATATTATGCTATCAGAGCCCTTGGATGATGAAAGGCTCAAAACTACCAAGCAGATCATTACTAGTTTTGACAACTTGAGGGTGTGTTTCTACAAAGCAAGGAGAGCAATTTGTTGCCTAAATTGCATGTGGTCCCAAGAGGGCACCCAGTTATTGAATTCAATGGTGAAATTAATTTATCTCTGTAAGGAGATAGTGAGAGGGCTAGGATATCTCTAACTGGGACTTTCATTGTATGTGTATTGGTTCCAAACCAAGAACTGCAGAGGCAGGTTCCAAATTGCTTAGTTTTATTTACAATAACAAGGGGAAATCAACTTTCACTCAGAAACATTCATACATGCATAGAAGAACTAATGATATAAAAGGTGGCAACTTGATAACAATTCAGTGGGTAGGGCAATACATTACCAGTTCCAGAGATGGTTCTTCTGTTGGGGGAAGGCTGTAGAGTGGATCAAGGCCAGATTGCTACCTGGAAGTGGTTGGCTAGTAATACTGATGAGTCAAACATACTGAGCGTCTGCCTGGCTTCAACTGAGACTGAATTAGAATGGCCCAAACAGTCATTTATATAAGGTAAACTGGGTCTTTGTGGCAGTTTTTCAGGAATTTTGAGTGAATATTTCCAGGCGTAAAAATGGCCACAGATGTGGAAAATTATCAGACAATAACTGCAAGCATCCTAAACAAAGAGGTGTAATCTCCAGATGGTCGTGCCCTTTGATTTGCAACTTTTCTGGCAGATACTAAGTGCCTTCCCATCATCACACTCCTGTGTGAGGGAATTATGTAGATTCCACCCAAAAAGTGTCCATCCTATGGGGTGAAACAACCTCAATGGGACATCTTGGAACTGCCCCATTTAAGGCTGGATTGAGGCTGTGGCAAACAGACTCATGGCCCTAATCCAGCCATCTTCCACCCCAAATAGGAGCAGAAAAAAGCCATTCCTACTTGGAGTGGTAAAAAGTCACCCCCTTGTCTCTGGAGCTGGCTTTTTGGTGGCTCTGGAGCATGTGGCATCTAAATGGAATGCTCCCTAGTCACCTGAAAGCTGCCCCACATGTAATCACCAGCATGACTTCTAGGCGACTTAGAAGCATTGTGTGTCTAAATGCAACATCCTCAAGCTGGCTTGAAGCTGGTTGCAACTGCCAGTCTGTTCTGGCTGTTTATGTGCGAATACATCCAAACTGAGTCTACAGAATCCCCAGATTTGTGCAGACTACCTCCTAGCATCGGGGCACCTTCTGTGAGTATGGTCTGGTATAGACCTGTGAGAAGTGCTGTCCTCGGGATGAAACTAATTCTCCCTGACAAATAAGGCTCATTGGGGCAGTACAGACTGCCCAAAAGGGGTGGTCTCTACTTGCCCAAAGAAGCGGCGAGATGGGGACCCATCCCGGCAGTTCTGCAGGCTGTGGGGAAGCTGTGAACTGCTGCTTCCCCATGGCCTGCAAGTGGGTGCAGCGGGTGCCCATCAGTTCCGGGGAGAGAAAGGGGCCACCACCGCAGCCCCTTTCTCCCCTGGGTCCTTGGTGTGGCTGTCTAAAGGCCATGCCAAGGACCCAGAACAAAAAAGGAGCTTTGAAACAGAGGTCCTTTTGGCATCATGGAAAGGGCGTGCTTGGCACCCTCCCGCAGCGCCATTATGTCAGGCACATGTAGCGTTGTGTAAATGCTGCACATGCCATGACATTCTTATGCTGCACCCTCCCTAACCCCAAAAGTGCCATAAAGAACCCAAATGGCACCTCATAGTGTCCATCTAGATTGGGCCAATGTCTCACAAATCTGCATTTCCCAGAATTCTCTAGCATTGAGCCAAGGCAATTAAAGCAGTCTCAGATTGGATTATTTCTGCAGTGTGTTTTGGACAATTGGTTCTCCTTTTGGTGCCAGGTTAAGACTTTTCTGTTTTCCCAGGCATTTAAAGAATTTTTTAGTTGATATTATCTTTCTGTCTGTGACACTAGCAGTTGGTCTTATGTCTTTTGATTCATATTATGTTTTTGCTGTTTTGTTATTGCATATTTGGGTTTTTAAACTGAATATTCAACATTTATTATCTATGTGTACACTAATAAGGAATCCATGAGTGTTTCAGCCATGGATTCATGATGGTTACCTAGGTTTCTCCTCTCTGAATTAGGAACATCACTCAGGATATAAATAGCAGGTGCTGTCAACCAGGTAAAGGAGCTTGATTTTTTAGGAGCAGAGATGTCTGTGTGTCTGTTTGGTGGGTGAGGCTAGTGGTTCGTGAATGAAATTTAAATAAACTTGAATCTTATAAAAAAAAACCTGAGCATCTTTTGATGCACTGAAGAAAGTGTAATCCGATTTACAATATGCAGCAGCTACCACATCATATGAGGAAGCAACTATTGATATTTTTTTTTACAAAAACAAACAATACATTTTTAAAAGCAAGGGTATCTTCCTGCTGTCACATTATTGAATTTCCTCTATCAAGCCAAGTTTGACCAACAGAATAATATAAGGGAGTCAATAATGCTAGAAGGTGAACTACTACTATAATGTGAAAGATTTCCAAAGAAAAACAAAAGTCAGGGGAAATAAATATCTGCACATTAATATACTTTTCTGTTTTCTTTCTTTCTTTTTTAACCCCCCCCCCCAAAACCTGCCCTATGCACATAATTCCCGTTGTCTAGTTTTTTATATGGCTTTATCCACTCAGAATAACTTATTTATTTTAATTATTGCTCTGCTGCAGCAGTGAGGAATCTTGTAGGATGAGAACATTGCCATGCATCTATTACATAACACTGGTGAAAAAATGTGTTATTAAAATAAGTTGCATATGAACCTCAATTGCCCGATCTAGATGGGCCTGAAGAGGAGCCTGGCTGGCACCATTAGAGTTCGGGAGCGTGCAGTATTTGCATGCTCACAAACCCTAACATGTAATGGCGCCACCGCCATTCCCGAACGCCATTTAGACGGCATTCGTAATGGTGGCAGCGCAACTGCGAAGCTGTTAGATGTAGTTCCACAGTTGCACCAGCGGAAAGACACCCAATGACACCTTTTCTGTAAATCACGCCGCAACTGTGGCGCTAAAAAGGAGCATGGTTTGCCCACTCCTTTTTTTTTGCTATGGAAATTCACCGTGGCATCTACTACTACTAATAATAATACGTTTTATTTCTAGCCCGCCCCTCTGAACGAGCAATCGGGGCAGGGTAAAAAAGAGAATAACAATTAACAAAGCAAAAATACAAAGCACTTATAGCAACAACAAAAATACATGGTAATTATAACAAAATATAAAATTAACAAAGCAAAATACTTAACAATTAGCATATCAAAACAAGTAAAAAGAAAATCTCCATTCTCAACCCCCACCCCAATCCTAAAACAATGTGAACTATACACAATCTAAAAAGAAAAGAAAAGAAAAAAGTGTGTGTGTGTGGGGGGGGGAGACTCCTCCTTAAGTCCAAGAGTATGGACTTAAGGCATGGGAGTAGCCCAGGTGGAGCTAGGGCAAACAAACACTCTCTCAGCCGAATCTTCTTCACTGGCAGATGTTGGAGAGGAGGGGAAAAGGCCCATTCCTCCTCCTTAAGTCCAGGAACCAAGGCATGGGAGGAGCCCAGGTGGAGGTAGGGCAAACAAACACTCTCTCAGCCAAGTCTTCTTCACTAGCTGCTGCAGTGAAGCTCTGCAGTAAAAAAAAAAGGGGGGAGGGGGTGCCAGACCGCCCTTTTTGGGCAGTCTGCATCACCCCAATGAATTTGGTGCATCCCTGGAAAAAGCTCTGTTCTTCTATTTTAAAATAGAAGATTAGCAACCAAGAGATCAGTTCCATGTGAAAACTGAATGGCATAAAATTAGCTAGATTAGATGCAAGGGCCTAAATCAGGAAGATTAGATTCAAAGGTCAGTGCATTTTAAAAGGCAAATGGCAAAATTACAACAGTTTTATTTGCATACAGAATGAGGCTGGCAAAGAGGGTGGTGTTAGTGGCTTGTTTACTCTCTCCACTCTACCCTGGTGAAAGGAGACAGTGTGTCCATGTACGCACATGGACAGACTCAAGTCTCATTGAAATCAATTAGATTTAAATTACGACTAATGGAATCTAAGCATGACTAACTTACTCTTGATCCAGTCTTTACCTATTAGGCTGCTATCCTCAGTTGCTACAGAATGCGTCAACACAAGATTGCTGCAGTTTATCACATCAGGGAAATAACTAGACATAGGGCTTCACTTCTCCTACTTTATGAAGGCAAAGTGATTGCTTCACAAGGCTGCAAAGCAGACAAAAGGCCTCATTAAATGGGACTGCCAGCAGCTACTAGCTGTGTAATAAGAAGGACTACATCTGTATGTTCCCTTCAGTTAGCAATGGTTGATAGGTCAGGCCCATACCCTCAGCAATGGGAATTAATTCCCAGTGCTGATGCAGCAGGAAGGAGCCCTCTGGGTTCTGTTCATGCTGCTCTTTTTGGAGTGCACTACAGTAGTAGGATCTCTCTCTCTCTCTGTACACACACACCTTTAACTCATCTGTCAATTTATGTCAACCCCATGAATCACATAGAGTTTTCTTCGGCAAGGAATAGTCGGATGTGGTTTTTCCAGTTCCTTCCTCAATAATATAGCATATGAAACCTGCTATTTGTTGGCAGTCTCCCATCCAAGTATTAACCAAGGCTGACCCCATTTAGCTTCCAAGATCAGATGGGATCTAGTGCTTTTAATGTATCATATAGCATGTTGTAATGGTTTAAGTGTTGGAACTACAGTTCTGGAGACCAGGGTTCAATTCCCAGCTTGGCCATGAAACCCACTGGGTGATCTTGGGCAAGTCACGTGCTATCAGCCTCAGGGGAAGGCAATGGCCTCATCTGAACAAATCTTGCCAAGAAGACCCCAAGATATGTTTGCATTAGGATCACTGTAAGTTGGAAATGACTTGAAGGTACACAACCACAAACAACAACGAACTGTTTAAATATCATTGTACCAGGAAACTAGATCTCTTTAACATACACAAACACTGGGCACAATTCACTAGAAAGCCACAAGGAAAAAGCATATATACAGTATTCAACAAAATGATGAATTCATAATTACCTACTTTTCTTATGGTGACTTCAGAAACCAGGCAAAGAAAGCAATAGCCAGAATCCTCTGTTCAAGTTACTGTATAAAATAGCCTGACATTTTTGTTCATTTCGAACAACTGCACTTAGTTCAGTGTTGTGAAAGGAGAGGTGGACATTTGGTGCCATTGCATATGGATGTACACATACCTTTTCCAGTATGCATGGATGTGCATGCACAATCCATTGTGCATTTGGTTGCACATTTGTTGTCCTGTTTCAGTTGCATAATGTTCACATTTAACACAAGAGCTATGTAGCACAATTAATGCATAATTCTGCATGTAAATATTCACATTATGAAACCCTGATGTACAATCTCAGCTTATGTCTTAGAAATTTCAACCCTCAGGAATCTTTTTCAATAACAATAGGCAGTAACAGTCAATGGGAAAGCATAAGAAATCAGCCCACTCAGGTGTCATATATGCCAAGATAACTAAATTAATAAAAATGGCAGTCCACAAAATCTGAAGTCATTCTCCATTGTAAGGGCTTGGATCAAAAATGACATTTAACAATATTATCTAGTGGCCTATTGATAATTTCATCAAGAAACCTTTGCTCACACTGCAACTAGACCATGATGGATGCACAATGAAAATTCTTGTGATGGATTCCATTGTTTATTGGAGGAAAAATGACATAAAATGCAATATAGTTGTGTAAGAATGCCATTTTCAATCTACCCAAATGCCTATGCACTTTTCAATCATGTCTTGCTCACACAGTTGTCTCTACTTAATGTTATTAATCATTTCTATAGTGTTTTTCAATTTGCAGAATGCTGCATTGTTATTATCTCATTTCACTTCATCTTGGCATTTCAACCTGGATCTCTTACATCATATTATAACAAAGTAAACTATCCATCACATGATGCAGGCTTTCTTCTAGGGTAGAGAAAGTATAATATGTACGAGTATCTATTAACCAGCAGGTCTCATTTAGACTCCAAGCCTTGAAAAAGCAAATTGTTCACTTAGACATCTCTTAAATCCTGCAGTTCCAATTTACCTGCGAACACAGTCAGTGTGCCCTGTGGGCTCTCACTCAAGGACAGGACAAAATTCATTCAAATTGGGGGGAAACCACCTCTTTTCATTTTTTTAAAATATATATAGCCTGTGAACTCAGAAACTGTGTATATATGTACACATATTATTTGTATACATATCATGCATGGATCCCAGAGCAGGTGGGATCGGGGGGGGGGGAGAGGACTCAAACTCACCCATGATTAAGCTATAGGGAGCTGAGCCCCCCCCCCTCCCCCAAATGATCAGGAAAAATTGTAGAGCTGAAACTTGAAAACTCCCTCAGGAGTTTTCGATGAGAAGTGCACCAAACAATAATTGCTCTTTTGCTATTTTCATTATATTTAGATTGGTACCACTTCAGTTGGATGACAAAGACTACAATGGCAATGATGATCATAATTGTTGCTTTAATTCAGCACATTGTGCTATTACTACACAGACCTATCACCCCTAATCAACCTATATGAATATCAACTCTATATGTAATGGGATGTTTGGTCACTAAAAGGCTGGACAAACCACCCCAAAAAGGGTGGGCTGGAGGTGCCCGTTTTTGCTCCTGAGGGACGCCTCAGCAGCCAAATCGCATGGCGTCCCTCTGCACCAAAAAGAACCTGCTAAAAGCAGGTTCTTTTTGGGATGCCATGAGTGTGCCATTGGCTCACTGTCATGCGTCGATGATGCAAGTGCGGTGCAGAGACGTGCAGAAGCTGTGCCATTCTTGCATCATGATTGCGGCTCCCATGCAGATGGGAGGCCGCCATTCTGATGCACTGAGCCAGGGCAGTTAAAGTGGTCTCAAATTGGATTATTTCTGCTGTGTGTTTTGAACCAATGAGTGCCAGATGAATTTCTATAGGGAAACCATTCCAGAACTAGGGAACCACCACTAAAAAAAAAAACCAAAAAAACAAAAACAAAAACCCTTTCTCTTATGGCCATATTTTGAATTTATATTAAAGTGGGAGTTTCTGAAACTGAGTGGGGCACTTAGAAGAAAGCAACCTTACATGACCACAAGAAATGGATAGCTATACAAAGGAGTAGGATTGTGGGGGATAATCTGTTAGTTTCATCTGGTTGTAATATTAATATAATAAGTTTCAGCCCAAGTTTTGAACATTTTTTCTCCTTTCTCACATGAAAGTTTAAGATATATTTTCTTACATGTTTTTCTTATACACATCCCATTGACTATAAGGTCTTTGTGAATTTTTCATGTATATGATTTTTAGTGGTGTGCATTTAATTACATCTAATATAGAAAATGAGGGTGTGAGGAACCACAGCCTGGTACATGTGCTTTCCCCCTGCTGAGAGAAAATGAAAAATATATGCACACTTTTGTTTACAGGCTGAAAGGCCACAAACTGAGCAAGTGGTGTGTGTGTGTGTTTGTGTGTTTTAAACTTAGGAGCTCTACACAATTTAACTCTACAGAGTTAAAGGCCATATTGTTTAGGGAAGCGTTCCCAGGGAGTTTGTGATTGTGATCTGGTTGTTTTGATGTTTGATTAAATATTTGATATCTGCTGTTTTAATTTGTTTTCTTATGATGTTTCTAATTTGTTGTTTTAACCTCTAGACTGTATACCATAAACAGGCTTTTTACATATCCTTGATTTTATTTGGTTTTTGTACAGTGCTGTGTACATTTATGGCACTTTATAAATAAAGCTAATAATAATAATAATAATAATAATGACTGCCCCTACAGACCACAGCCTGCAGCTGCCTCTTTTTGTGCCAGATCAGGGTTGCGGCAATCTCATGCTGTGACCCCGATCTGGCCTTCTAAGGGTGCAAAAAAGGAGCTGGAAAAAGCGGTTCCTTTTTACACCCTCAAATGGGTGCCATAGCCACAGCAACGTGGCTGTATGACACTCCTTTGGCACTGCACCATCAGGACACAGTGCTGGCAGCACACCATGATGCTGCACACCATCTAGAGCAGCATGTGGGTTAGAGCACCCTGGGCGGGGGCAGAATCTGGTGTGCATCATCAGGATGCTGCGCCCTGATTCTGCCCCAAGGCTTGCCTTTCAGGCCAGTCTGTAAAAGGCCTTTGTTAATTATTTCCTTTCCTACATGGGAGCAAACATTTCATTAACACTTGAAGATGATGATCGGATCCTGTTGGTGAATCATGATGGCATTGCAAGTAATAATTTTTTTTTAGTCACTGTAGAGGCCAGAATTCTCTACCAACTCTGCATGACACCCCCCCCCCCCAAAAAAAACAGGTTCACACCTGGTGTTTGGCGATGTTATGGCAGGAGTTAAAATCAGGTTGTAATGACACGGATCAATGCGGTGCCCAATGCAGAGGCTCCTTTCCAAAGGCATTGGAGGTATGCTAGAAGCTGATGTTTTTCAAGGGGTCCATTCTCACTATGATTTAAACCGATTTGCTGATTGGTTTATCTGTGCCTTGTTTAGACTGGAAACCATTTGAGACCCAACTGTGTTTGATCAGAGTCATGGTGAAATGAGTCAAATGTACAAAAAATTACTGTTTGAAGACAGATCAAAAAGTGGTTCTTTTGAAAAGAAGCAATTTGCCAACTATGACTAACAAGTGTGAATGAAGTTGGGATCAATCACATTGTACTGGAGAGGGGGACTATATGGAAGAGGGTTGGCCACTGACCAGAGAGGCACCACTGGTCATTTGCCTCCTCTCTCCCCCACAAAGGCTGCTCTGCAGGATCTTTCCTTGGCTTCTCCTGGAGTTGGCAGCCCCAATTCTAAGCAGCAGGATCCCTTCAGGGTCCCTGGGCATCAATTCCAGGAGTGTCTCCTGTGCCTGTGCCAACCTCCATTACCTGACCATCCTTCCCTGAGCCCCCACCCAGTAGCAGAACCCTCCCTGCCTATCCCCACAGCAACAGCAAAGCCACAGCTGGTGGGAGGCAGCATTGGTGGATGCTCTGGACAGCACTGCACCTGTTGCCATGGGATATTTATGGGCTCCAGGGTCACCTTCTTCTTCCTGTGGCTTCTCCTCCTCCTGCTGCTCCCACCATCAGACCTTTGGAGGGCTCCCCCCCCCCGGGACAGTAGAGGGAGCTTCCCATTTAATTCAGGTGTTGCAGGAGCCCACCGCACCTCCTGGACTCTCCCACATCAAAGGGGGACCTACCCTGGAAAAGGAGGACACCTGGGGAGGGGAAGAAAGGTGGATGGCAGAAGATTTGTTCTGGAGAGGCTTGCCATTGCCTTCTCTTGAGGCTGAGAGAGTGTGACTTTCCCAAGGTTATCCAATTGAATTTGAACCCTGCTCTCCAGTCACAGTCCAAAACTCAGACCACTACACCACACTCACTTTTTTTCTTGTATGCCTTCATGTCATTTCTGATTTATGGTGACCCTGTCTCAGTTTTCTTGTCAAGTTTCTTCAGAGGGGCTTGCCATGATTGTCATCCCCTGAGGCTGTGTGACTTGCCCAAGGTCATCCAGTGGGTTTACATGGCTGAGTGGTTATCCCATTCCTGGTGTCCAGAGTCATAGTCCAAGACTAAAAACATTGCACCACACTTGGTAAGGTTTATTCAGAGGAAGTTTGTCACTGCCTTCTCCTGCCCTGGAAAAGTAAGATGCCTGAGGAGGGGAGAAAGGTGATGCAGCTGCCCACTGTGCCTCCCAACTCCTCTGCCCTGACAGAGGACCTGCCCTGGAAAAGGAGGATGCCTGAGGTGGAAGGGTCTTTCTCTCGGCTTCCTCTCTGCTGGGGCTGTTGGGCCTCACACACACACACACACACACACACACACACCATGATTGATAATTAAAACAAAAAAGACTGGCTAGTGGGGATAACAAGCATGTCAGAAAAGACATGAATGCAAGGAATAAAGAAATAATTCACTTCCATAGTGGGAACTATGCATCAACTTGAATCAATTTAGCAACCCAGTTTCAGTGTGACTCACAAGTCGGGTTAAATGCAAGTGGGAATGGGCCCAAGGTTAGAGGCCTAGCAGTGGTGCCTCTTGGTTCCCATATTAGAGGAAATGTCTTAGCATTTACATTTCTATACCTCTTATCAGTGAACTCAGTGCTCTCTAAGTGGTTTACAATCTGTAAGCCAATTGCCCCAACCAAGCTGGGTACTCATTTTACCAACCTATAAAAGGATGGAAGGCTGAGCCAGCTGTGGAGTCCTAGGATCAAACTCACAGTACTGGCATTTTAACCACTGCACCACCAAAGATTTCTGGGGTTTTAGTTCATAGACTCATAGAATCATAGAGTTGGAAGAGACCACAAGGGCCATCCAGTCCAACCCCCTGCCATGCAGGAACTCCCAATCAAAGCATCCCCAACAGATGGCCATCCAGCCTCTGCTTTAAGACCTCTAAGGAAGGAGATTCCACCAATCTCTGAGGGAGTGTGTTCCACTGTCGAACAGCCCTTACTGTCAGGAAGTTCCTCCTAATATTGAGCTGGAATCTCTTTTCCTGCAGTTTGCATCCATTCTTCCATGTTCTAGTCTCTGCAGCAGCAGAAAACAAGCTTGCTCCTTCCTCAATATGACATCCCTTGAAATATTTAAACAGGGCTATCATATCACCTCTTAACTTTCTCTTCTCTAGGCTAAACATACCGAGCTCCCTAAGTCGTTCCTCAAGGGACACAGTTTCCAGAACCTTCACCATCTTAGTTGCTCTCCTTTGGAAATGCTCCAGTTTCTCCATATCCTTTTTGAATTGTGGTGCCCAGAACTGGACACAATATTCCAGGTGGGGCCTGACCGAAGCAGTATAGAGTGGTACTATTGCTTCCCTTGATCTAGACACTATACTTCTATTGATGCAGCCTAAAATTGCATTGGTCTTTTTAGCTGCTGCATCACACTGTTGACTCATATTCAACTTGTGGTCTACTTGGACTCCTAGATCCCTTTCACATATGGTCTCATTCATCCAGGTGTCCCCCATCATATATCTGTGCATTTCATTTTTCTGTCCTAAGTGCAGAACCTTACATTTCTCCGTGTTGAATTTCATTTTGTTAGCTTTGGCCCAGATTTCTAGTCTATTCAGGTCATTTTGAATTTTGATCCTGTCTTCTGGAGTATTAGTTGCTCCTCCTAATTTGGTGTCATCTGCAAATTTGATAACTAGGCCCCCAATACTGTCATCCAAGTCATTAATAAAGATGTTGAATAGCACTCGGCTCGTGGCACCCCACTTGTCACTTCTCTCCAGGATGAAAAGGAACCATTGTTGAGCACCCTTTGGGTGCGGCCAGTCAACCAATTACAAATCCAAGTAACAGTTACCTTGTCTATCCCACATTTACAAGCTTGTTTGCAAGAATGTCATGGGGAACCTTGTCAAAGGCCTTACTGAAATCAAGATATACTATATCCACAGCATTCCCTTCATCTACCAAGCTGGTAATTTTTTATCAAAAAAAGAGATCAGATTTGTCTGGCATGACCTGTTTCTCTGAAACCCATATTGACTTTTGTGATTATGGAATTGCCTTCTAGATATTCACAGACTCTCTGTTTAATGTTTAGGTTCCTTTTGAATTCAGAATGATACCTGGAATTGATTCACTGTGCCATTGACATTAAAGACATTACTTGCCAGTAAGGCTAAGTCACTCCAGGAGGAAGATTCTGAATGTGTCCTCCATGTATTTTCTGCTCCCTTCAGAATATGAGCCCTATTCAAAAAGAAGGGATTGTGATCACTGCAGACTGTAGTTAAACATAATGAGTCCATTTCTGTGCTTACAAATGAATTGTTAATAGATAGGATTTCCTTGCATTCTTTGTAACATTTTGAACAGTATAGCAGCCATAAACTGACATATTACAAACAAACTGGAAATGAGTAAATCAGATATCAGATCAGATCAGATATATTTTAAAAAATTCTGTGGCTTTGGGCAAATAGGGATTCATATCTTGCTTTACAAAGAAAAATTAAGGTTCATGAGACTACAATTGTTAGAATCAGAGTTTATGATTGCAAAGACAGTGTTTGGGATGAAGGATTGAACCTTGGGGCAGGAGATGTGCTAAAGGAATTCCTTGTTTGTGATTTTTTCATCACTGTGTGGTTAATAGAGAATGGCTAATAAGAATGGATGAAGCCTTTTGTGTGTTGCCCTGACACAGAGTCACACACCTAATTAGTCTACAGGTCTGATGCCTGTATTCTCTTCAGCATGTTTCCAATTACATGGGCACCAAGTTTCCTTTAAGCTTTGTTTTCTGCAGCATTTCAGGTCAATGGAGGAAAAGGTCAGGAGTTCACCTGGCCCACAGTGTTTCCTTGTTAACTTACAAGCTTTCGGTGGTTTAGGTGTAAACAAAAAGTATGCATTTCAGCTGGAACAGATTTTTTTAAAAAAGACACACATGCCCACATGGAGACAAGATTAAAAGCAGAAACAACAATACAAGTCCTCTCTGTGAGTGCACTGAGGTAGTGCACTGAGTTAAGTTGGTATTGTTTGGGCATTATCCTTTTTGTTGTAGTTTCATTGTGTAGTTGTTGTATTGTGGGCACCAGGTAAAATTGGAGGTCAAGGTAGCTCAGGTACCAGGATACTCTGGGCTGCTCCTGGAGTATCATGGCCCATGCACACATCTCCAAGAAATTTAGTGGTATACTATTCACATGAAAGTAATTTTTTGGCCTCTAAGATCAAAGCAGTCATTACCACAAACATTCAAGCATATTTGATGCAGACATAAGTGTTAGAAATACAAGATTCTAGGAACAGACAATTCTGTGAGGAGGTAAATCTTTGCTCTCCCCCCCCCCCCACCTGTTTTTGTGCACCTTTTCCTCCTTTTGGGCAATTTTACAAGAGTTCTGAGACATTTTCACCCATTGTTTATATTTTTTGAAGAACCTTTTTGCACAACAATGCAAAATACAATTTTTGTGCAAAGCACAGGTTTTTGTGCAAAATGTGATTTTTTAAAAATTCTTCAAAAACTTTGGCTGAGATCTTAGATCAGTTACACAGTTATATATTTAAGTAATATACTTAACTAAGTAGCATTTCCCGGAAAGACCACCCCACCCCCCACCGGCTTTACCAGGCTGTGGTCATTATAAGCAACAGATGTCAGTTTTCTTGTTGGTTAACTCACAGCATACTGACTTTCCCTCCAACCTGCCTCCAGCAATCTCTATTGTACTAATCAGAAGCAATATACCTGTCATGACTCCTCCTCACTCTGGAGATTGCTACGAGAGGGAGGTGAAAACATTAGTATGCTGTGCCTCAACTGACAGAAGAACAGATTTCCATTGCTCACAGAAGCTGCTACCCTGTAAAGCAGGCCTGAGGGACTTTTATGATCATGGCAACATTAACAAGTAGGGATTGTAACTATGAATCAGTTATGGATGTGTAACACTAGGTCTACACATCTATAGGTGTGATTCTAGTCTTTTAATGAGGGGGAAAAATACTCATGGTGGTTGACAGTTTTTCGGTAGGGTACCTTAAAATGTTCAGTATGTTTTCTCATCAACAATGAGAACTATTATTATTATTATTATTATTATTATTATTATTATGTTTTATTTATTGAGTGCTGTAAATTTACACAGCACGGTACATACAATCTTTTTAATTAGATGGTTCCCTGTGTGTGAATATACTTTGCATCTCTTGAGCTGTGAAACTAAAACATCATTCCTTAGTTTTCTATGTTCCTGAAGAACTGAAGCATACATATTTGTTCATGAGTAACTTGAAGGCAAAAAATACAACACAAAAACAATAAACTAATTACCAACAAATATATATACTTCAGTTAACACCACATTACAAGTGAATCATTTTCCTGCTCCTTCAAAACCAAAAGTTCTTGGGATTAGGAGCAGCCACCAAAAAGGCCCAAACCCATGTTCCCTGCATAGATACCAAATTTGGGAGAATTTTGACAATTCTTCTATTTTCAATGGGCTTTGTAAAAGAAAAAAAATACAAAATTAAAAGTAATATCTTGGTAGCCATGGTTGTTAACATACACAAAGTATCCCTAAAGTAATAAAAAACAAATTAGGCTTTAAAAATAGCATTCTAAACTCTCACTAGGTTTCTAATAATAGATGAACTAAAATCACTATGGTATGTAAAGATAATTGAAAATATACCTTTTAAGTCTTATGATGGTGAGACATCAGTGGAATTTCATAGTAAAAAGGTTTGCTTGGTAAGAAGAGATGACAGGTTTTCTGACAATTTATACTGGTGTATGAGAAGAGAAACTCATGAAGGGCAGATAAGAGCAACAAATTAAATAAAAGATCAGAAGTGGTTTTGTGGCTTTCACGCTTCACATAAAAATTGCCTTAAGGGCTAGAGGGTGGGTGGGTTTGGAAACAATCTCAGAAGGATTGGGGGGGGAGACCCATACACTTTCTTTGTTTGCTTTATTACTTTATTATTTTTCCTCTCAATGGAGAGGAAAAAAGACCCCCCCCTCCCCAATAAACAGAATTATTTTTTAAAAGATGCCCGTTAGCAAAACTGTCCTGCTAATATTTTCTTAGTTCTGGTAGGATGCTTTACAAAAAGGATGAGCACAGCTTTGTTCAGTTACTACTTTTTAGGTGTACAGGCATTCAGTTTAAACATGGCAGTATTTTCCTTTGTATGTGAGACCTTTCTCCTTGTCTGGGCATTTGAGCAATTCTGAAAATCTAAGCACAAGAACATTTTGTTTTAGGCAAAGCTTTTCTTCGGCCTCCCAGGAAAAACAAAACAAAACCAAAGTCTCGTGAAGATGACCATAACAGTTTCTTTTCATTAGGCCAATTTTCAGTCTTTTTAATCTACAAATAACCAAAGGCAATGTCTCCTGAATAGAACATGTCGAGCCCACTCATCCTATCCCCAGAAATCTCCAAATTTTAAGGTACGGTCTATAATTGACTGTGGTAGAGGGGATTCATATGGAGGATTTCTAGTGCTCTGCAACATATTTAATTCTCACAATGCCCCCTCTGTTTCATTTCATACTACTATTGGGTCCAGATTTTCAGAGGGGCAGTATTGTAGCTACCGGGGGGGGGGGTGATTAGTGTAATAAGAATTCTGCCCTCCCCAAAGAAATTTCCCTCCAGTCAACCTATTTTTAGCTTTTATACTTTTTCAACTGTTACAACAAGTTGTAACTAATTTGCTTCTGCTGTTGTAAGACATCTAGTCATTTTTTTTTACTTATGACAATCCTAAAGCTCTTATGGGGTTTTCTAGGCAAGATTTGTTCAAAGTAGCTTCCTCTGAGGCTGAGTGTGACATATCCAATGCCATCCAGTGGGTTTCCAAGTTCTAGTCCAATACTCAAACAATTACACAATGTTGGCTTTCTGTAACTAACATTTTAAAATATTACTAAAGGCATAATAGAAAAGATATGGGAAAACTAAGGGGGAGGGTATTTTAGCACCTAGTAATGTTTATTATTCTTGTGTGCCTTCTAGTCATTTCCAGCTTATGGTAACCTTAAAAAGAATCTCTCATGGAATTTTCTTGGCAAGATTTGTTTAGAGAAGAATTGCCTTTGCATTCCTCTGAGGCTGAGGGGTAAAGCAGATGGCCCACCAAGAGTGGCTAGAGGCCACTCTGGCTGTGATCAGACCAGGACCACAGCGGCAGCATGGACTACTTCCAAAGCAGGCTGCCACTGTGGTCCTAAGCCAGCTGCTACCAGGAGTGGATTTTTTCTGCTCTTTTTCGATCTGGACCAGAGGACTGGATCATGGCACTGGAGTAGCTTCTAGCTGCTTTGGAGGTGTGCATCATCTGAACAAAAGTGTCTGGAAGCTGTTGGGCCCATGTGTTTCGGGCCTGAGAATGTGTGACTTGCCCAAGGACATCCTTAGCTGAGTGGGGATTTGAACCCTGATCTTCAGAGTCATATTCCAAAGCTCAGACCACTACACCATGCTGCCTTTCCACCTAGTAATATAATGACCATAGTTTTTCCGTAAGAATTAACTGCCAAAGATTAAAATTTACCTCCTCTTATAAATGGAAGAATCCACTGAAACAGACTTCCAAGGCTACATCTTTGAATGCTAAGAGTAAGAAATAAAAATCAATACAATATATCTTGCTCTCACTATGGTGATAATCTTCCAGATCCTTGAGTTATACAATGAATACCATGTTAATATATCAGCATGCCACAATGCACAAAGAGATATGGGAGGATTTAAACATACATTTTTTCTGTAGATATTGATCTTTTGTTTTGGATTACTGAAAACAATCTGCATAAAGGTAGGAAACCTGGGAGGAAGTGACATTACAGGGAAGACTTGTTCTTGGAAGATACATCCCTTCCTCTGCCATCACCATTATCATAATACCATGAGTAATATGTTGCATGTAGTTTGGTGCAGGAAAATAATTCATGGAGCATGAGTGGTGTACTGTATATGGACAGCTGGAAGCTGAAGGTCAGAAATAGCTGTGGAAGCCAAAAGATTTTGAAATTTGTGTGTGTGTGTGTGTGTGTGTGTGTGTGAGTGTGTGTAAGGTTGCTGGAGACCTTGGCGAAGAATAATGCCAAAAGAGAGAGATACCAATTACTCAGATCATTACCTCTTAGAAGTAACTTGGGTATGTAATTCATTATAAAGCCTTCCAAAGGAGCTCATACCTTTCTTTCTAGATTCCCAGCTGCCTTCTCCAGTGACATCATTAGGTGAAGAAATTCATTATGTCACCCCATACCACACCATAAAGAATCCGTAGTAATGTTTCTTTGTACTAATGTTACTCATAAATTACAATTCCTATATTTCACTGAATGTAATGGTAGTAATTGTGACAAAACCAACTAGCAAAATTTAAACTATTATATCTTTAAATTGCACAATCATGTGTACTGCCTAAATGTATTTACATGTACATATTTCAATGTGATTGAAGTGAAAATGTGGTAAGGTGTGATCTTTTTAAAGAAAATTATAAAATAATAAAATATTAAAAATTATTAAAAAACAAAAACAAACCTCAGGCCTCTCCTTTCTTTTTCTGCTAAACCTAGCCCCATTCGCATCATCTCCTGAGTATTTGAAAGGGAAGCAGACAAACACGACATCCCCTTTCTGTCAAAAGTCAGGTGTTTTGAGGCCAGGTGTCATTGCCCCTTAGGATGTCACCTGGTGTGGTTCACATCCCCAGCACCCCCTTATTGATGCCCCTGCCCTCACCCTCTCAGTGTTGTGTCTCAATGTCTCTACCTTGACTGCTGCTGGAAAATTTCCTCCCATATGACACCTCTTTGAAAAGCGATAACTTTCAAAGATACTATACAGCAGAGTGAAAATTAATTAAACTACTCCTTCTTCTTTGCAGGAGTGAATAATGGTGTACAGTACTTCCCTATTATTCAGTACCTTATTTGTTACATTTCTAGTTGCTTTTATGTTATTCTTTCAGAAAAAAAAGTTCACCTAAACATATGGGGGAGAAAGGTGGGTTAATACCTACAAAATAAATCTACTTACTTGTAAGTATTACTTCCAAGTTCTGATATAGTGTGAGAGGCATTGCCAAATAAAGCATCTGTTGTTTTCCTAAAATGGATTGCTGTCTGCTCTGGAATATACTTGCTTGGCTGGACAGCTGGAATAGGCCACAAAGCTATATAACAAGGCAAACGAAAGAGATTAACAGAAGAAAGGGGGGTTGGGATCAATGCTAACACCTGCCCAGAAAACAACAGCAGACCAGTTTATGTTTCTCCTGTGCCTTAATAGCAGTTTGGTAGGCAGGAATCAGCAGGTGAAGCTTTCTCTATGAAAAGAATATCTGTCACTTGCAAATGTTTAGAATTGGTGCTGCTAAAAAAAAGTTGGTAATCCTAGGTGCAAAACTGGTGGGATATAGATAAACTGATGCAGGGACAGAAAGTTTAAATAAAAACATGACTGCTATTGGACACAGAGAAAAATGTGGCAGAAAATAGAGTGAGTGGGATGAGCACAGATAAATGTGGAAAAAAGTAGTGGAAAGGTTGCCTGCCTGAGTATACAAAATGGAATGGAACTAATGACAAACAGTAGAACATGGGAAAAACACATTTTTTTTATTTGTAACGAAGCATTAGGAATTAATCAAAATATAAATGTGGTTCTCAGAGTACTTTGAGTTTTGTATCCTTAGCTCAAATTATTAGACATGCAAAAAAATTTTTTTTTGAAAAAAAAACCTCTTAAGGTATGTTAGTTTCTGATTTATAGATATTCGGTAACTTATTGACAGAGAACAACATGACCATTAAAAAAAATCTGAAGCATTTATTCATAAGAAATCACACTGAAATGCCCAGATTTTTTTCCGGAGAAGGATGTGTAGCCTAACCTGTTCCATTGAGGGTGGGGTGGGGGAAAATAATTGAAATAATGTGAAATGTAAATTGAAAAGCTGTTTTGTAATTTATTATTTATTTGTCATTTTTTTATAAATATTTAAATGCTGACTTTCTATGAATCATGTCCAGAGCATATTAGTCTGAAGGGGATAATAACCACAGTATAGCTGATTCATATTTAGTTAGAATTAGGAAAACTGTGCTCTGATCTCTAATGTGATTTGAAAATATGTTGATACACTTATTTTCTTTTTGGATTAAATTGAATGTCAGATGCATTGCTAATGGAATTCAAATTTTATCTCCTGGATTTTGGATTGCTTTGTTTCCAGTGCCACATAGTCAGGAGTAGGGATCCATTTGCATAGCTATCTTTCCAAAGACCAACACCAACACCCTGAGAAAATGTGACTAACATTGTAATTTTATAAAAAAATTTTCTCCTGTATGATTCTTAACAACTTTGCCTGGTGAAGAAGCCAATGGAACTTCAAAAACTTAAAGTTTGGTTTGCCAATTAAAGGTATAACTGTTTTGTGGATTTTGGATGTTATTGTACTTTACTAGGACTTGTCTTTCAAATCAACATTTTCCTTAACACATCTTTCCCTTTAGAATACTCTCATCTGCATTAGAAACTGGTTCATCAGGGATAAGATCTATGACTGAGATTCATAAATAAATATACACAGATATATCTGCATCATCACAGTGCGTGCCTATATACGACTGTGTTGTGTCTGCAGGTGATGATGTTAAAAATATAATAGGATATTCTATGGTGAACAGTTTGTGTTGTTACATGCCATCAAATTAATGCTGACACATATTGACCCTCTCATAAAGTTTTATTGGCAAGATTTATTCAGAATAGTTTTTTCCATTGTCTTCTGCTAAGGTTCAGGGAATATGACTTGCCCAAGATATTGTCCATTTTCCATTTAAACAATGTGCTGCTCAAAACCTCATATCTTAGCATTCTAGCTCAATACTGAAGCCACTACACTATGCTTCCTCTCAGTGTAAATGGAAGGCAAAGTTTGAGCTTTCTCTGTGATTTGGCTTATCACAGGAACATCAAGGAGAGATCACATAACACCTGTGCTTAAAGCTCTCCACTGGCTGCCCATTAGTTTCCGGGCACAGTACAAGGTGTTGGTATTAACCTTCAAAGCCCTACATGGCTCAGGCCCGTCTTACCTTAGGGACCGCCTCTTCCCATACGAACCGCCCCGCACACTTCGGTCCTCTGGGAGGAATCTGCTGAAGCCTATGAAAACCAGGCTGTCGCAAACCTCCCAGAGGACTTTCTCAGCTACCGCCCCTAAACTTTGGAATGACCTGCCGGACGAGATGCGCCTCATTACATCTTTGACCAGCTTTAAAAAGGCCTTAAATACTCATCTCTTCCGGCAGGCCTTCCCCTGAAGAGGGAATAATATATTACCAATGTTATGTAAATCAAACAGCTGACAGTGCTGCAGAAATGTTTCTGCAGTAAGTCAAGAGATAAATAAGTTGTGGTAGGATCCAGGTATCTAAGTGGCAGATCTAGAGATGGAGGGGAAATTGTTAGAAAATTGTGATGTATGGCTTGATATTTTTATTGTTGTTGTATGCTTTTGTCAATTCTGACTTATGGTGACCTTAACGTGAACATTTCCTGAGTTATTGGCAAAAAAATAATAATAATGAGGATAAAGAAGCATTGATCACACTGTGATTTAACTTCACAACCACAGTGTCTCTTTAAATCATTGCTTCCTGAAGCTTTATTGATAAAGACAAAAGGGGTGGTGATGGCTAACAATCAGGAGAAGACTGTCTCTCAGTCCCACCACCATTACAGGCTCACCTGGTGGGGACATGAGAGAGAGAGAGAGAGAGAGAGAGAGAGCTTTCTTGGTAGCTGCTCCAACTCTCTGGAATGCCCTTCCATGCTCTCTTTTCACTGGCAAGTAAAAACATTTTTATTCAGGCACAGAGTAGTTTTTATATGAGGTGTGTTTTAATTATGTTTTGAACTTTTGTATGTTTTAATGTTGATTTTATACTGTTTTAACTCAGTTGTTCTAATTATTTTTACATTTTTGTAGTAAAGTTTTTAAAGTGTTTTTTCTTTCTTTCTTGTGAGCCACCTTGGGTTGCTTTCTGGGAGAAAGTTGGCATAAAAATAAATAAATAAATAAATAAATGCCACACTTGATAAGTTTTCCCCACTCTTTGCACTATTCATATCACTTTCTTCCACAGCAATGAAATATTCCTCTTTGCAGCATACCAACAGGGTTGGAAAGTTTTGGGCAAGTATTTCTTCTCAGCTGTAATTTTTTACACTGTGTTACAAGGTCAGAAAGAAAGAGTTTTATTACATGCCCAAATGAGTTGCGTTAAAACCAAGCAAAAGATATTTATTTATAATTAATGTATGTATATATGTTTCCTCTGCACTACCTGTACTCATAATCAAAGTTTTGTTTCTCTTGCAGAACCTTTGGGATCAGATTTTGGCTTAAATGCTGAATAAATACATGGCAAATGTGTCTTTCCTCTGACACCACCATCTTCCTGATTCACTTGAATTGAACTGGCTAGATAGAGAGACTGTGAGGAAACTTTCATCTCTTGCATGAAGGAATAAAATGGCAGGAGCAATAATGAATTTAACACTCCCCCCACCCTAAGTTTTGGAGACAGAGAAATCAGATGCAGGAACAAGTTGGCTGTGTATGTAATTTTTCCATTAGCAATTCTACAGATGGAACATTGATAATTATGCCCCCAGTGAATCTTCTGGACTACATTTGCCTGACATTGTTAAAGGGGAGGGGGGGGGGAGAAATGAATGAATATGTACATTTTAAATTTTTATGATTGCATTTCGCTGAAGTATGGGGGCTGGAAATTTTACAACTATTTTAATACAATTGGTTCCATTTAGAAAAAGATGACATGTGCAAATATGAAGAGCTGAATGCTTCCTAGGTAACTGGGATGCCAACAACAACAACCTGTAGTATTGTCACAGCTCTTGGGGGTTCTGTTTTCTTTTGCTGTTATGGAAAGCATCATATTATCCATTGATTCAGAATGGTAGCTGCTTAAATGAACTATTTGGAAAGTGTCAAAAGTTTATTTATCCAGAGGCTAGATGTGACCCAAATACACAGGAGAAATGTCAAAGAGTTCTCAGTCTTCTTCCCCATAATTTGTGGTAATGAAAATGCAAGCTATAAGCATGTGTTTTTTCATATTCATTCCATACTTTTAGCAACATGGGATGCTGCCTTATACCATGTCAGACCAATGGGACACCTAACTCCATATTTTTCACACCAGCCTTTTTCATTTTAGGTCCCTGGGATACAAGTACAGACAAAGCCACAGGCTGAACCTGGAATCTTTTGAATGCAAAGCAGCTCCTGGGTTACAGCCCTTTCCCAGTAGTTGTTTCAGATAAAGAAATGAAAATTTGGACAATGTTCCACATGTTTCATTACTATCCGTTTTTGTGGGTATTCTGGTGCCACTGTTTTCAGGGGCACATTTATAATCTAGGCCAGTATTTCTTAATCTATCTAATGTTGAGGACCAGTAGATGTTTGTTCCAACTTCCCATGAACCAAGGATGAACACCATATTAGTACCCATTGGCTGCATTTTTTTCTTTCTACCCTGGAAATTCACCATAGACCTGCAGCTGACAGTTTATGGACCAGCACAAGTTCATAGCCCTCTCCATACTGGGAACAGCAGTATGTACAAAATTGTGCCAGTGAAAATGTTTGAGAATATCATTTGATTAATTCCTATGGCAGGTTGCATCATTTCCAATTGTCGTCATAAGTAGGATGTAAAGAATTTGGGGTTTAACAAAGCAAAATGTGGGAGGAAATGAAACTGACAGATTTGTCCATCCTTAGGGTTTTCTTCCTTTCTTGCCTGGTTGAGATTGTAAAACACACAGGCTGGGGTGGGATAGATGGGGGTCTACCATTAAGCATTTAGGTTACAATTTTAAGCTTATCACATAGGCCCTGGAATGGGCCTGTCGTGTTACCAAAGGGGGCATGATGGGAACAGGAGGGGGCATAGAACACATCTTACCACACAGGTGAACGTAATCACCACCATCGGAAGTTCTCGTTGCATTTTGGATGCTTTCCCCAGGAGGCGATTTTCAGGAACGGTTTAGAAGTGTTCCTGAAAATCACCCCCTCTGGGATGCATCCAGAACGCAATTCTCCTGTGCTGTCCCATTCCCATCATGCCCCAAGTTCCAGGGCCTGTGTGATAAGCTTATTTGATTCATCAAATCATAGATGTTATGCAGACCTATTCTTAAAGATGGAACATTGTTAATATACCACCAACCATAGATTCCTTGCTGATACGCTACATGTGACATTTTACAAGGAAAAATTCTGAGTTGAGAATAGCAATGAATATTTATTTCCTGGTTTCTGAAATGCCTTTACCTTCCTTCCTTAAATTTCTTTGTTGGTGTAAGCCCCAGGCGGGCTTAAGATAGAGGAACACTGTGAGGACCTATATTTCTTCTCCTCCACTTACAATTTAATCAGCTGGAGCCAGGCTCTTAATATAATTCTTATCTATATTTTAAAATAATGACTGCAATCCAATTTATACACCAGTATCTTAATCCCAATCACATTTTACTTGCATCTGTACATGAGTGTGCTAAATGGATATAATGTAACTTCTATAATACTATTTCTACAGTGCCATTGCTTTACTATATTACCTTCATGAATGATTCTGGGAATGGGCAAATACCTTTCCGGTTTCATTTTGATCTTGTTTAATATATAAAATAGCTCATAAATAAGTGTGTAATTCATGTTTTGTAATTCATATCCATCTGTCTCAGTGATAAACTGAACATTAATGGCTAAACTCTATATTACATTAAGTGCTCTTTTTAAAAAGGATGCTTAGGACTGACAAATTTTCCCCTTAGGGGGGAAAACCCACAACATGCACGAGCCCAGGAAAGCAATGTGCATATTGGCCTAGTGTACCAGTGCAATTCTGAGGATACTGTAACATTGGCTCCACCATTAGGCACAGTGAACCAGTTGACTCAGGATGCAGATTATGCATGTTATAAGAATTTGCCCTCTTGTTATTATACATTTATTGTCCCAGATACCATGTAGTGGTTTGAGTGTTGGAGTACAACACTGAAGACCAGGGTTTGATTCTTAGCTTGCCCATGAAACCCACCTAATGACCTTGAGTAAGTCACATTCTCTAAGCCTCAGGGAAAGGCAATGGTAAACATCCTCTGGACAAATTTTGTCTTGAAAACCTTGTGATATGGTCACCATAATGCTAGGAGCAGCTATTGGAAATGACATGAAGGCATACAACAACAAAAGAATGAACCAAAATAATTGGTTTGCCTTGGGTACTAAGTACTTTGAACCTGGAAGCAGTGTTGCCAGGGAAATATGCGACACCTGTCACCTTTAATATTTATTATTTATTTATGGTATTTATACCCCACTCTTCAGCCCTAAAGGCTATCAGAGTGGTTTACAATTATTTATTATTATTATTATTATTATTATTTGTTATGCAGAAGAGTACATTTCAATAGCTACTCCCAGCATGGCAAGCAACACCTTCCAGAATTCCCAGATCTATCCTTTGTTTCACTTGGCAACCCCAACTGTGGAAGGGGAATAGAGGCTGTTTCTTCATTGTTTCAGATATTTTAGTGTCTTTGTCTCAGGCAACAAAATGTGGGAATGGTGACAATATATTAATAGCAACAATTTAAGGCCTTATCACACTATCATTATCTAATTATGATTCCACTTTAACTGCCATGGTTTCATCCTATGGAATTGTGAAATTTGCAGGGTTTTTAGCCTGGGTTTTTCAAAATCACCTTAATCTATGTGTCCTGCATTATTCCAGATTAACCTCCTTTTAGCAACTGGCAATAATTTAGTAAACTCAGGGTCCAAACAGACAGGCCCAAATAAAGCTGCTTTGGGTCACGTTGGAGGTATGCTGTTTAAATGATCCTTGTATCCTAAGAGGCTGGAAGCCACACCAAAGCCATGTTCCAGTCCTAAAGACTGGAGCGCAACTTTGATGGAGCTTCTGGCCTCTTAAGATATGTGTGTCATTTAAACAGCATACCTCCATAGTAACCCGAAGCAGCTTTATTTTGTCCTGTCTGTTCGGGCCCTCAAATTACTTTCCATTGAGACCATGCATAGATCTGAGCTATGTACCAGGAACTTAGTGGCTAGCAAACTGAGGAGGCTCCTGCTCTGAGTTTTGCTTCTACCATTAAATCACTAAGGCTACATCAGCATTGTAGAAATAATAGCTTGACACACCTTTAACTGTCATGGCTCGATGCTGTGACATTCTGGGAATTGTAGTTTATTGTGGCACTAAAGCTATCTGCAGAAAAGACTAAATGTTTCACAAAGCTGCATCTCTCAGAATTCCATTGCAGTGAGCCATGGCAATTAAAAGTGGTGACAAATTGGATTGTTTTTTCAGTGCAGATATAATTTAAGTAGTTTTAATCAAGGTGCTAATCTTTCAGTCTCATCTTTCTGTCTGTACTTTGGGGATAATCCTAAAAAGGATTTTTTTTTAAATATCTGAAAGTATTTGCATAAATTATAATTATTGTTGTAGATTCAGTCTGATGTTGCCTAGAATCAAAAGCACCTGTTTATATAAGCAAGGTTAAAACATAATCAAGTTAGTGCATTTTGTTTGCTATCCCATCTATGATCTTCAGTAGCTTTCCTTTTCACCAGATGCATGCATTAATTCTCAGCTGCAGCCATTTCTCCCTGCTAGAGATAATGATCATGTGGTAGTGTTTACATGATTTCTTATCTGGAGAGGAGGCACAGAAATGTCAGTACTCAAGATAATTAATTATCCAAAAGAAACTTCCTTTTCAGTTCACTTTATGCTGTGCCTTCCCTCCTTCATCCAATAAAACCACAAGCTGTATTCCCCATCTTGAAAATCTTTTCTGTTCCTCATTAGGTAGAATTGTTTCTACCAGTGTGTGTGTGTGTGGGGGGGGGGGGGTTGTCTACAAGTCACCATATGGTGATCCCACAGATTTCATTGAGTTTTCTTAGGCAAGGAATACTCAGATGTGGTTTGCTAGTTCCTTCCTCTAAAACATAACCTACAGCACCTGGTGTTCACTGTCTCCCATCCAAGTACTCACCAGGACTGACCTTGCTTTGCTTCCAAAAATCAGGTGGGTATTTAGGCCAATAATTGTTAGTACCTTGTTATGTGACACATATTGAATAGACAACAAATTAAAATCTACAGTGTGGGAAAGACAGTATGAACAGTTCAGCTTATTTGAATAGTTTTTTAATACTAATTGGGTATGTGTGTGTGTGTGGGGGGGGGGGGAGACAGACATCTACTCACCAGTGATGCATTTAAAATTTGTCCTAATTGATAGTGCTGGATTGTTCAGTGGCAGAAGGTTTTTCACACCTTTCATGGGAAGTGCTGCATGTTGAGATTGATTATTGGCACTCACATCCTTCTTTTCTTGATCCATTTATTTTTCTTTCTCACCCCATACATATTCTTTAATTTGCATGCCATCCCTCTCTCTTATTCACACTTGTATTCAACAAAACTGTCAGGATCATAAGGGGCCTGGAAACAAAGTCCTATAAGGAACAGTGGGAAGAACATGGAAGATATAAAAATCTTACACTATGCAAATATATTATACATGTTTCAGTTCATTATTCTAGATTATTAATTTTTTTGAAAAACTTCAAGTGCAAAAATGGGCTTTCCAGGAAAGCTTTCCAGCTGGAGAAAAGAGGGCTGAAGATTTTAAAATATTACAAGGAAAACCAAGCTTAGTTAAAGAGTACCCAGCTCTTGAGATCCCATGTTCTGTGAAGCAGCACATAGTCTCAGATCCAGTTCAATGACAGATAATATAAGGCATCAGGTCTTAGAAAAGCATTTACTACAAGTCTTGGGAAAGATCCTGTTTGTGAAGGGTAACAGTGCTGGACTAGCTGGACCAGAAATCTTCATTAGGTGTTTCTGAAATTGGGAGTGATAATCTATAACATTTAAATCATCAATGGTGATGCATAATTTTCTCTCATCTTGTTTTTGATGATTACAAGCTTTCTTTAGGTACATCTACACTTTAGAAATAATGTAGTTTGACGTCACTTTAACTGCCATGGCCCCATCCTACAGAATCCTGGGATCAGTAGGTTTGTGAGGCACTCTTTGGCAGAGAAGGCTAAAGACCTGATAAAACTAAAAATCCCAGAATTCCTCATAAAACTACAAATCCCCGGATTCCATAGGATGGTGCTACAGGCCTTAAGGTGGTGTCAACCTGTTTTTGTCTACAGTGCAGATGCACCTTCTGACACCATTCAGAGGAAAACAAGCAAACAATGAAGCTAACAAAAGTTTGTGCCAAGCTTGTTATGTTTGTAGATATGGAGCAATAGTGCCACAGACCCAGTGTGGCACAGTGCTTTGAGTATTGGACGATGACTCTGGGGAGACCAGGGTTTGATTTCCAGCTCAACTATGAAACCAACTGACTCTCAGCCTCAGGGGAAAGCAATGGCAAACCTCCTCTGAAACCCCCATGTTATGTTTACCTTAGAGTCACCATAAGTAACAAATGACTTGAAGACCCACAACACACAAACCCACATGAATGGTGTCACAGATAAAATTCATAATATCACATTGGCCATTGGGAACTATTGTCTTTAGTTCAGTTAAAGAAAAGAAAACTGGAAATGTGTCCATGCTAGAACAAACGTATTCAGTATACAAGATAATTGTTTCCATCTGAATGGGGAACAACCATACCATAAGCAAAGTTTGTGAAAAGTGTTGTACAGTTTCAAATGGAGAGCGAATGCATGCCATAAAGAAAGTTGTTTGGTTGGGTGGTCTGGTCATATAGTTCATGCAGAAATGAATAAGAAGTTTACAGATGGCGAAGCAGTTGTTCAATCACTTTTGTGCATGAACCTACAGACCAGCAAACTTTGAGAGGCTGGTCTCTTATCTGCTGAACATAAAAGACTTGTTTTATATTAAACTAGGAAATTTCAAAATTTGGTGAAATCACAAGTGTAGCAGAAGTGAAGGAAATGGAAGGCTTGTTAGTCCAGAAGGAAGTTGTGGGACATACGATGTAGGGATAAGATGAACAGCATGGCTTTCAAAAGAAATTTGTGGTCACAGATACTAGGAAAGGAAAGGTTTTGAGTGATAAATACCTGCCACACTCAGATGTCAATAACATGGATACTAGTAAAACTGAATATATGGAAAGTGGTGTAACTGGATTTCAGATATAGAGATTTGACAGGTTCTGCATTATTTTTGTTCCAAATAGTAATATCTGTGTCTGAATCCTGTTGATTTAAAATGTTTACAGTCACTTTCACTCACACTTTACTTTTTCCAGTAAAGAGTGGTGATGATAAACTATTTAGGCGCCTGTTCCCACTTACTGGAAAATCCATTTCCTGAAACCGGTCTGAAAAAATGTAGTTCCCACTATGTTTGTGCTGGTTTCGGGAATCGGTTCAGGAATCGGTAAGTGGTGGGGGATAGCTTGATTGCCCGGCCCATCTCTGGCCTCTCCTGGCCCCAAAATCCCTGGTCCAGCCTCCTTACTGGCTTCTTTGGCTGCTGACCGGGTTCCCTGCACCTTTTTTCAAATTTCCCACAGCCAGGGAGGCCGGAAGGAGTTCGCAGAGAAGCCAGGGGAAAGCTGGGAAGGAGGTCATAAGGCTTCCGGCTTCTCTGCAATCTCCTTCTGGCCTCCCTGGCCACGGGAAATTTTTTAAAAAGGTGCAGGGAACCCAATCAGTGGCCAAAGAAGCCAGTAAGGAGGCTGGACCGGGGATGTTGGGGCCAGGAGAGGCCGGGCCATGCCAACTGCCCCCCAGGCTGGGCTGCCAGTGGGAACCAGGGCGGATTCGATTCTGATTCGAATTTGGCTGGTTCCTACTTGGGCTGAATCAACTTATTTCTAAATAAATCGATTCAGCCCAAAAAACATCCCATTTTACCAGCGTCTTTTTAACATGGGTTAAAATGGGCAAAAAAAGGCAAAAAGCATGCCCCCCTTTCTGAATTGATTTCTGAAACTGGATTCAGTGGAAATCATGCCCGTTTAACCCGGATCACAATCCTGATTTAAACGTAGTGGGAACAAGACCTAGGAAACTCATCAAATGCTCAGTCCAGCAATAAATTATTGCTGCTGCCAACCACAAAGAATACCTGGGCACAAAACAGTATTGGATTTGTCATACATAGAGGAGCAACCAGGGAATTTATGTGGGTCAGGATGGTAATGGTTCAGATATGTTCAGGGTGGGTGGGGGAGATAATTCACTCAATAGCAACCATGCCATCTTCACTATCTTTATGAGGAAACCACTTCTGATATCCTCTGTATGATTTATATTCATATCCATAGCCAATTTCATGATGTTTAAAATATGCCATGAGTAGATATCATGTAAAGTCTACTTTCCTATTTTTCTTTAAAAAACAAAACAAACAAACAAACAAACAAACAAAAAACCTTTAGCTTCCATTATTTTAAAATATAAGGAAGAAAATCTTTTCTTTTCCAATGATAGCTCCTCTGTCTGCAGTGGTCTGCTGCAAGCATATGATAAGGGTATCTGCAATACAAATATAACTGAGCAATCTTGAGTTTGCATCTTACACTGAACTGTGCAGGGGCATTTTTCATCATGACAGTGGTAAAGAAAGAAAGAAAAAAAAGACCCCTTGTCATTTTTGCTATCTCTAGGGAGGCAAAATGGGCTATCTCTAGGAAGGCAAAAAATTTTGCAAGATGGGAAAACAAATCCATTTTATTTTTTATTTTTTTTTTAAAAAAACGTGGGAAATGGTTTCATTTTAATATTACTTGAATTGTATGGTAAGTTTTCTTCTTAGTGCTGTTTCAGAATGATCTCAACAAAAGATTCACTAAGCAGGAGCAGCTCAAGCTCTCTTGCTTCCCGAGGCAGAAAGTAATTTACCCCATCACACGTATCACACTGGCTGACAGCATGTAGCTATAGTCCCCTCAAGGAAGAGGAGAATGATGTGTCACTCAGGCTACATCTGCACTGAAACATTAATGTAGTTTGATAGCACTTTAACTACCATGTCTCAATGTTATGGAGTTCTGAGATTTGTAGTTTTGTGAGATACTTAGCCTGCTCTGTCAAATCCCAGAATTCCATAGGATGGAGCCATGACAGTTAACGCAGTGTCAAACTGCAAATTAATGCTGCAATGTGGCAGCATCCTCATTTCCAGGGAGGAGGATACAGCTATACATGCCTCTACCAACTGGCACAAGGGGGTAACCACACTACCCAGAGAGGAGAAGGAGAAGGAAAGGAGAAGGAAGGGGGCAGTTGTAGCTACATCTCATCCATACACCCAAGAAGAGACTGACATGACTGCAGTGGATAACACAAAGGATAAGGAAGATGATGTGAAGCCCCCTCCCCCCCAAAAAAAACCAAAGGGGAGGAAAAGTAGGCAAAGGCAACAACAGTTGATGCTCCTATACTACTAGTGTGACATAGCTATTTTTTTTTTAAAGCACTGCTTCCATACAGCCCCAGTTCTCAGAGGTTGGCTTTGAAGACTCGAAAGGTTTGCCATTTTGGAAGCAAATGTTCCATAGAGCAGAACCAGCCACTGGGAGCAGCAGGGCTGCAGTGGCAGCTATCAAAATCTCCCATCTACTTTCTCCCGCTTCTACCTCCACCTTTTCTTCCCTCTCCGGAGGTGTTCCAGGCTCTGGAGAATAGCCCAGAGGAGCAAAAGCCACAAGGGCTTTGCCAAGATGGGCACAGAGAATGGAGAATTTGCAATCTCCTGGCACTTGAGGCAAGAAGTCCTTTAAAAACAATTGGAAATGTTTACAATACTGCCTCATTATTTTCAAAATTCAACATCTTTGCATTTTTGTTTTTTAAAAAAACTTGGAAGTGAATTTTTTAGACAGTTATTTAACCTTAATGTAGTTGGATCTTTATTTGTTTTCAGAAACTCACAAATGCCTTAAAAGAAACAGAACATAAAGGGGGAAACGACAATTTACATTCTTCTTCTTGTTGTTGTATGCCTTTTGCTGTAGTAGTAGTAGTAGTAGTAGTAGTAGTATGCCATCCCCAAGGCAAACTTATCATGGGGTTTTCTGGGGCTGAGAGTGTGTGACTTGCCCACAGAGCTCCCTAGGGATTCTATATGCTGGTTTAGGCTTGTATAGAATAGAACCATACCATGAATTCCTATAATTTCATTGCAGGCTACAGCTAGTGAACCATCATTCACAGCAGATTAAACCCATGCCACAAATAGTTGCTTCATTTGTCACATGTACTCCTTTCAAATTTCTAACCATTTCTCATTCCCAAATGCCCTTTATTGCTCATTCTGGCTTAGAATGCAAAGGCTGACCTTTCAGAAGCCATCTTGACTGAATGCTGTTAGAACCACTATCTGTATTCTTTAGGTTGGGACTTGCTTTGCTCTTGCCTGGAATCCATAATCCTTCTTCCACAAAAGTAGAGATACAAGAATCTATCGGTTTCAGTTTATACAACCTTTTTGAAGCGTAAATTATTCCATCCCAGTAAAAGTTCCATATCTGATTCTTGGGGTGGGGAGTGAGGATGAGATTAAAGTCCACATATTCATATGCATCTTGTACATATATTATATCCATATTTGTACACATTCACTGAAAGCATACATTTTATTATTTATTATATTATTTATTATTATTTCTCTTAATATACATATATACATATTAAACGGAAAAAAAGAAAAAAATCAGGAGAATGGTGTATAAAACTCTCTATATTAGGAGAAATGTGTGTGCACAAGGTCTGAACAGGGCCAGGCTGTGGCCACATAGACTTCAGAGCATGATGGATGCCCCCTTTCCTAGCTGGTCACACTTTGACCTGTGAATAATAATAATAATAATAATAATAATAATAATAAAATTTATTTGTATTTTCCGCCTCTCCATCTGATCGAGGCAGGATTCCAACAGTAAAATACAATTAAAAACATCTTAAAATTTAACAAATCTTGTAAACACAGCAATGTCAATAACCTTCATTATTAACTGTGTTGCAGCATCTTAATTAATCAGGGTACAGTTGCTTCTTAATACTTTGCTAGAGGAGATCTGATGGATAGGCCCGCCGGAAGAGATCCATCTTAAGTGCCTTTTGTCTGGCTCCTCTGCCATGTGCTGTCCACAGCAAGCCTTGGGGAGGCTTGGGTGCTGGGGGGCAACCTCTGGCTCCCACCACTTTGGGCAGTGCCTGGGCTCGCCCAGGTGCAAGATGCCTGCCACTTCTGCCACGGCCACTGCCGCTGCCACTGCCTGGTCAGCAGCCAGTTGAGGATGGAGAGGTTCAGCCTGACGCTGCCCTCCCAACTAAGCCCAGGTGGTGGCTCAGCCACTCCTGCGACATTACTGCTGGGCAGCAAGCCGAGTGAAAATGGTGCCGAGCACCTGTGCCGCATGGCCTTTTGTAGGCTAAACCACCAATCAGCTAGCAGGAGGCCAGAAGGTTCCCAGCCAATCCTGGGGCTCTCTGCCCCTTGCTGGCTGATGATGAGGTACTTCCGTTCCCAGTGATCATTGGGAGTTATAGTCCAGTCCCCAAACTTGAAGTGCCACATCCTTCTCCAAAAACATCCCTACCAGCTAATCAGGGCACTGGCAGCCCATACTGCTGCCTGCTGGGTATAGCCTCAGCAGGCAAGCTGAGGCCTCAGCAGGCAAGCTGTTCCTGTGTGCCATTCCCCCCCTCCCTGCAGCAACCGGTCCAGCTCAGGTAAGTTGAGCAGGATTTTTTTTTAAAAAAAAATCATAGAAATAAAAAAAAATGAAGGATAATTGAATTACATTATACATATTAATGCTGAATGTGTAAATAATGTTAAAATTTCTCTCCCATCTTTATTTAAAACAATCCACAGCCGTGTACCATCATTGCCCTTCAGATAAAATCTTACTGTGGAATTTACCATGAACAATGGTTGATCACAATGGCATCACTAGGGTGTCACCCAGTGCAGTAACTCATGGTATCACCTCTGCAGCCTCCTATACCATACCATATAGAATCCTTAGTAATGTAATTTGTACTGATGTTACTAATGTTGGTAATAAATTGTAATTCCCATATTTCACTGAATGCAATGGTAATAGTTGTGACATAAACAACTAGCAAAATTATATCTTTAAATTACAGTATCATGCACACAGAGTAAATGTATCTACATGTGCATAACAGTTAAGATGAAAACTTGGTATGATATGATGTTTTTAAAGAACACATAAAAAGAATAAAAACATGGTTTTTTTTTAATTAAAAAATGCTTTAATTTTTAATATATATTTTTTTGTACTGGGACCTCACCTTTGTCCTCCCATTGATCCTCACACCACCTATCCCATCTCTTCAACATTTTAATGGGATGCAAGCAAACACCACACCCTGTTTCTGCCAAAAGGTAGATGTCTGGGAAGCAGTGATGTCACCCCCCACTGATGGTGTCACCTACTTCTAGGGTTGCCATAATTCTCTACCACCAAACCAGGACAAAATGTAGAAAAAAATGTAGGACAAAATTTACCCCAAAATGTAGGATATTTAGGAAAAATGGAGGACATAACCAGCGAAAAGCCAATAACAGTTGTTTTTTTTTTTTTTTTACAAAAAAACAGTAATATAAATCCTTATATTATCGAGATCTTGTTGCACCTTTGAGACATTGAAGATTTTCACACTTGCCTGCATCGCTGGAAATGATTTCTCAAATGTCCTCCAAAGGTTGATGAAAGAGCAAAAAAAGCCTCTATGTGTGAAGGCTGGAAGCGCTCCTCAATCACCATGGAAACAGATCTGGCTGCAGCATTATTCAAACATTGCAAGAGAAGCAGGAAAGGAGGCAGATTTCTCCCCCCCCCCTCTCTTAATGCTAAGTTAGCATTAATAGGAATCTGCCTCCTTCCCTGCTTCTCTTGCAACGTTTGAATAACGCTGCAGCCAGATGTGTTTCCATGGTGATTAGGGAGTGCTTCCATCCTTCACACAGAGAAGCCAGCAGTGCAGGCAAGTGTGAAAATCTTCTAAATGTATCTGAGGAAGCACTGCAAGAGGTAGTGGTGGAGGAGGATCAGGGTTTGATCACTTCCTTGGTTTTTTTAAAAAAAACCCTACTGGGCTACTCACAGTGGGGCTAAACAGACAGGCAAAAAGAGATGCTTTCAGACTGTCTTGAAGGTGTGACATTTAGATGACACATGCCTTGAAGCCAGCAGAAAAGTGCCCTTATGCAAAGAAAAGCTGTTTCAAAAAGAAGCAGCTTTTTCCCATTTCTTCCTGACTTGAAATCATGTCATGTGGTCACGACATGCGCACTCCAGCTGCCTTGGAAGCCGGTGGTGCGGTTGGTGGGGTTTCAATGTGGCTTCAGAAAAGGCAGCTTCAAGACACTTTTTCCTGCCCATCTGTTTTGTGCCAGTCTCTCAGGCCCAAGGGAAGGTGAAGGCAAACCCTGTCTGAACAAATCTTCCAAGAAAACCTTTGGACAACTCACACACTATGAGCCTCAGAGGATGGCAAGGCTAAACCCCCTTTGAACAAATCTGCAAAGAAAACCCCTTGGACAAGTCACACTCTTTCAGCCTCAGAGGAAAGCAAAGTCAAACCCTCTCTGAATAGGGTTGCCATAAGTCCGAAATGACTTGAGGGCAGACTATAAATGTGAAGGACCATGAAAAGAACTAGGAAAAAGACAATTTTTGGCTCTGTTTTTCCTGAATCATGATGAAATAAAATATTCCTTAATTGATTTTCTTCCTTTTTCAATTCCCCCCCCCCAGTTTTTTTCCATTTTCCTCAGATTTTTGCCCTACAGATGATACACACACACACACATCACTACCACTGTTACCACCACCAACAAAGAAACTGCATATGTGTGTGTGTATATGTGTGTGTGTGTGAGAGAGAGAGAGAGAGAGAGGCCAGCCTCCTCCCTCTGCTTCCTCTTCCTTCTCAACTACTACAAGTTCTTCTTTGTCTCCTTCTTCTTCTTGAGGAGGAAGGGAAGGGAAGGGAAGGGGGGCTGCTGGGCAGAGCAGAGGCAGAGCGTGCCTCCGAGGAATGACAGGAATGCTCCTTCCTCCCGCCTCCATGGCTGGCTGCCCTCTCGCTGACTCATGTGTGTGTGTGTAGCCACCCAACCATAGAGGCGGGAAGCAGGCACTCTCACAGGCTCCTGCAGTCGTACAGTTATTAGGAAAGTGAGGCGGGGCCCACAGGAACCTGGATTGAAACCAGGAGCCCCGGTCACCTGGGAAATTTGTCTAAAGCAGGACAGGACTTTCCCAAAGCCTAAAAAACTGGGAAAGTCCCACCCAAACCCGTGATATGGCAAGCCTACCTGGTGCAGTCCACACACACCAATATGCCCCTAGTGGTGCCCCTATTATCAAAGAGTGAGAAATAAGTAGCATGTATAGGTTATTGGAGTAGAGTGTGTCTTGAATAAACTTACAGCCTAAAAAAACTCCAGAAGTCAGTGACTAATATTTGAGGAAATGAAACAAAAAATAAGAGTACTGGTTGAAAGTGACCATTGTCATTGTAGGCAATATTTAGATTTCCTGAATGTTTAGCATCAAGACATTATATACAGCCAATATGACCTATAAAATTGACAAGTGAACCATGTAAATGCAACATTATTGACCAAAGTTACAACAGCAAGGAAAGTTAATCTGTTGGCAGTCTTGGCTAAATGTCTATTCAGAGATCCTGTGACCAAAAGCTGCTGTCTGTTAATGTAAAAAGTGTAGAAAGGGAGGCCATGTATTTTTTTTCCTCCTTCCCCCTGGAATATCCAGAAAAGCTATCCTTGCATGTTGGGGGATCCTCTGGAACAGTGTGGAAGATAGATTTCAGGTGTGATCTGGGGAATTTTGAGAACCACATCTCCACTTTCTTCATCACCTGGCAAGATTTCAGCATCCTTTAGAAAAGGTACATTTTGTATCCAACCTATTTTGTTTCAATCAAACCTTTTGCCTCTTTATTCTTAATCTCTCTCTCTCTTTCACTCTCTGTCCACCTTCTTTTTTAATATATTGTTTATTACATCTGCTGGAGAAATGCTAAAGTAAACTGACAGGCTTTATTAAGATGATAAGCATTGTACAACAAGAATAGAGAACAGAAGGGGAAATTGGGTTTCTTTATTACACACAATGAGCACTTTCTTTCCCTTTGTGGCATTCAATTAAACCTGATAGATATTATACAGATGCCCCCCATGTCATGAAGAATGCAAAGACAAGATCTCTCAAGTTAGCAATGGAATCAGGAACATTGTTATATTAATCACAGAGGGAAACCACACAGAGGATTGAATAATGCAAAACTGTCACACATTTCAGCTGAGTGAATAAATGTGCTTTGTAATCTGTTGTTTCTTTCTTCATGGTAACATCCAAATTAATTATGAACTACCCATTAAAAGGGCAGACATGGAGTGATTTGTATATATTGAATTACAACTGTTTTATTAAGACAAATAAAAAAAGTGCTAATACTCCACTAGCTACAAACCATAGGGCTTTTTTATTAGCTGATCAAAGAAAATCAAGGTATGATAGTTCAGAAAAGAGAAGAGCTGAGATAGATGGAGAAGAGATGAGACAGCTGACTCAACAAGGACCATTTGATTCTTCCTCTCCCTGGTTTCACCAAATGGAAAAATGGCACACAAAACATTTCCCCATTAGCTTAGTTGCATTATAAGGGTTTTCATACACCCATGTTTGTCTGTCTTGGGGGAGAGAGCAGTATCAAATAGAGTGATGCCTTCAAGATTAACAAAACTTATTTGGCTCAAGTGTGAATAAACTGATGTTCACTTAACACATGATGTTTGGGAGTTAAAAGGCATCCTCACTAGGGTTAAATAATAAAAATAACAGTGCCTCAGCAGTTCCTTTTAATTGTGTGAGTCTCTATTAAGGCAATTTGAATTACTCCATTTGGCTTCAGCAGGGGAATGGGAGAGGAAGGAATTCAATTCTAAAGTTAAAGATGGGCTATTTTTTCCTTGTTAGACACTGTGAAAGGTAAAGACAGCCAAGTATTTATGGCACTCTCCAGTCACCCTCAAAAGATCCACCATACCTTCCGATCATAAAAGTATATATATCCACGTATGTTTCACATGCACCTGACATTATACATAAGCACAGAGTTACCATAAGATCACTTAGATAACTTGATATTCTCCATTCTATTGTGTCTGTTTCAGTCAAGACAATTTGAATTACTCCACTGGACTGTAGGAGGGGAGGGGGAGAGGGAATCCCATTGTAAAGCTAAACAGGTCACCCTTTCTTATTAGATTCTGCAAAAGGAGTTATATGAGTCATACTGATAATTGCAAGAAGAGTTAGGGAGGGAATGCCATTGGAGTGTTTTATAGCCCTCATTCTTCAGGAATTTGTCAGGAATGGTCTGCTTCTTTGTAAGGATTGGCCAAGTCAAAAGATCTTAGTCTCCATAAAGGAGCAAGAAGAGTAATAAAAATCCCCATCCATCCCTTTCAGGGACAAAAGAATAAAGAGAGAAATCTCTATCACTAATCCTCATATATTGACATACAGACAGACAGACCATACACAGAGAAAGCTGCATTGTACTTAAGCAGAACCTGGATTCATTTAACTTAGTGTTATCAACTAAGACTAGCAGTGGCTGTCCATGATTTAGTTAGGATCCTTTTCCAATCCTACCTGAATATTCCTGATATTTCCCATCCAAGTTTTAACCAGCCCCAACACTGCTTAGCTTTGATGAAATTTGATGTGCTCACAATGGTACAATGGTATGTATTAATTATGATGAAAATACCTTTTTAAAAGTCTATACACAAGATCATCTAGATTAATTCTTGTGGGTGGGGATCTGTAATCCCCCAATGAGAACAGAAATGGAAAAGAAAATTCAAATATTGAAACTAATGGCCAAGCAGTCATATCCTACTTTGAATCCTAGCCTAGGAACTAATCAGCTTTGCTGATTGGTCTCTGATTGCACCAATCATGACAATATGACTGCACCACATTCTGGGAGCTATATCCATTGTAAAGGATTAAGGCTGAGGTTCCATCATGTTCCCACATCCCCTTGGTGAGACTAGGAGTGCTGCTTTCATGGTATATAATTGTACCACTGGGCCATATGTGTGACTAAAGCTTAAGTGCTTTGCCTGTGGTATAGTGTGATCTCAGCAAGAGAGCGTGGGTTATGCATTATTATTTAATCAAGAAAACAGAACAAAACAAAAGGTTCACATGTGGAGTAGAATCTTTTCCATTGCTATGCTTGTTTCTACTTCCATGTTTTCATTAGGCCCAGCATGCGCTATAGTAACATAATGAATAGGTACAGTACATAGGAAATAAGTCCCTAGTGATTTCTGGCTTATGAATCCAAATAGCCCTAAAAGTATGTGTAAATGTTTTCTTCAAATAGTTAAATATGATTTATGTGCCCTGATGGATTCAAAAACTTTTATTCAAGGGATCGAAGTATATTATTTTTTTAAAAGTAGGATATTGATCATCTGAACTTGGAGGATCCCACAGTGAGTATATCCATCTTAAATATGACACATCTTTGGGCTTTTTGCTAGAATAAATTAGGATGATTTAGTGTATTTTTGTTTTATGTACTCCAATAATCTACAAGCAGGATCACACTTACGGTATTCAGTTGGCATTTTTCAGGAAAGAAATGCCCTAGGGACTTGTCTGGCTACTCAGCCTAATGGATTATTATTGAGGATACGACATAGTGAAAGAATAATTATGTGTTCATTCAGAGAAAGACTAAACTATTCTGAAAAAAAAAAAAGATATTCCCAGCCATGAATGTACTGAAGACTGTGTCTGATGGAGTTAAACACATTATCCACAGCATCACAGCAATGAAATACTGTTAATTTCACAGTTACTTTGCTTCTATTTTATCTTATTATAGAAATCTCTTGATAAGAGATCATCACAGAGGGTCAGGTCTTCTTATTCTGTCTGGATTTGCCACACATCCATGGGTAAAAAATGTCCAGCTGCTTATTTCCAAATGCTAAGAATACACACAAGCCAAATGAAAAATACCAATTACAGCAGCAGCAACAACAATATGCCTCAAAAATAGCAAATTCAATTGGTCTAAGTGGGATTATAAAGGAGATAGCCTTAATTTTACATGTGTGCACCTTCCACCCTTGATTAAATATCTAGTATTTAAGTATGCCTAGCAAAGCCAGTGTGGCATAATATTTCGAGCATAGGACTACAGCTCTTGAGATCAGGATTCAAATCCCCACTATGTCTTGGAAACCCACTGAGTGACCATGAGCAAGTCACATTCTCTCATCCTCAGAGGAAGTCAAAGGAAAAAACCTTCTGAACAAATCTTACCAAGAACAGCCCATTACAGGTTTGCCTTAAATGTGCATAAATCTGCAATGACTTGAAGGCACTCAACAGCAAGCAAAACATAATTTGAAAAAACAAAAACATAATGAGAACTAGTTTTGTTCAAATCAAAGTGCATAGTGTTGTTCAAATCATTTTGAATTTTTAAGTTAAAAGAGACACTGAAAATTGTTCACACCTAGAGCTCCTACATTTTCTTTGTTAAAATTACCTTGGTAACTTTGCTTGCCCTATTTCTTTGGATACCTAAACTGTATTTCTAAATGGTCAAATAAAGTTTTAAGATGTTGCAATGTTAGAAATTTAAAGGCTAAAAGAAAACTTAATGGGCAGGAGGCAAAATTCTTATTTGGGGGGCAATGTCCTCATTTGCTCCAGGCCTCTATCCTGTCACTATATCCCCTGTCTTAAGGACACAGTTGGTTTCCTTTTTTTAGATCTAGGATGATAGAGCTGAGACATCATCTTTCTCCACTTTAAGTAAGCTCCAGAACAGTGGGTTTAAATGTTTGGTTCTCCAGATCAACTTCCAGAAACCCCAGCCAACATAGTGGTAGTTGAGGTCCTGCAGTCCTTTCAGACAACAGAATTATAACTCTATGATCAACTATAATGAATGAATGAATCCCATGGAATCTTGGAGTTTTGTGGTTTGGTTGCAGGCATCAGAGAAGCTCTCTAGTTGAGAGATGCCCGTTCCTCAACTAAAGATCCCAGGATTCCGTCAGATGCAGCCATGGCAATCAGAGTAGCACTATAATGGTATAGTGAGAAAAGACTCCTGTGGGATCAAAATGGCTGAATAAGCATGGCTGGCATCTGGGCTGCATATAGATTGCACTCACCCAGGCATAGTTGCACGCGATAACACCCAGTTTTGACTTTTCAATCTTGCGTCTATCCCAGTGGATTTCCAGGTGTGATAATGTCCCCGTTCTCAAGATGTGAAAATTATTGGTTGCATTTCAGTAAATAAGGATAATTTTTATTTGGATAGATACATGATAGGTAGCTAGCTAGCTGACAAGTTCTCAATAGATAAAATTAGATTAGCATATTTTTATCAAAAAAGATTCATAGAGCAGTTTATGCAATGTTTGTTTTGAAAAGTCCCTACTTAATACTTTTGAGAGCCAGCATGCTATAGTGGCATGAATACTGTACTAGGACTCTGAGAGACCCCTCTCAGCCATGCTACTGGGAGGCCTTGATAGTTCTAGCAATCTGATCACCTAATTTGAGGGTATCCTATGCAATGAGTCAGTTGATGTTCAAGATATCTGGGCATGTTTATCAGGGAGTGGGTGTTTGTTCCACTGTCTTAGTCCAGGGCCATTTAGCGGCACCCCAAGCCATCAGCAAAGCAAGTCAATCATGAAACCATATAGTTTCATGACAGATCCAGTCTTCTCCTTTACTTTTTAAAAATGCCTCTTAAGAAAGGACTGGTTTAGCAATGTAGTTAGAACAGACCCTCCCCTTATCCTGATCCATGTCAGCCTAATAGATAAATGAGAAAGCACTAAAGGATTCAGGACTCACCCCGCCAAAGTTTGAATTTCTCTCTCTCTCTCCCTAATCACTACTTAGCCTCCCAGACTGTAAGGTCAGAAAGTCTGAAGAAGATAACATCATGTTGAAGAAGTCTGCATAGAAACAGAAAATGTAGGTGCTTTGTAATTTCAAGTTAAACATGTATAAAACATTCTGAGCCATGTTCTAAAACATTGTGCAACATCCTGTAGATAAAGGATACCAGCTGGAATACCAGCATGAGACACAAAGAACTTCTGTGTCACACAGTGTGGCAATAGTTGTTGCTCCTTATTGGTGACTTTGTATGGTTTTCATAGCTTTTTGTTGCTGCCAGTGATTTTCTGTTTCCAAAAGTCTGTATAAAGTTGGTTTCATTGTTTCTTTTGTCTAAACCTGAGGTTTTAAGACAGAGTCCCCTGTTGCTGTATCATTAAATAAACTACAGTTCATTAATGTCTCCATTCTTGAGTCCAAAATTCTTGAACACAAAATGAGGGTACAGAGGGAGTTTGGGAAAGAAACTTGTACAGCAAGTAGGTAAGACCAGGCTAATGCACTAGCATGGGTATTCTTTGATGACAGTCATTTCAGTTGTTACTTTTAGGTTTCTTATATGTTTAGGTAGCTAATACAGTTTGTTAAAAGTTTCTGGGTATTTCTAATCAGTTATCTGCATTTCTATTTAATAAATTAATTGAACTTGGAACTAAAATTGATTGCTTTCTGTACTTAATTTAAAGGTTGGCTCCATCTACATGTTGCCCACTTGAACATGGCTGACAAGGGTCTTAAAGGAGTTTATCCTGCAGAGATGCATGAGCCTGATTTTTCACTTATTGGAGGTGTAAGATTTATTGAAAGTATGAGTGGTGGCAACCTATAGACAAAAGATGCCTAGCAGACTATCTCTCAGACTGCATGCAGAAGTACAACAGATTGTCACATATCATGTGTTCTGTTTCTTAACATAGCTGTAGACTCCAAACATTTTCATAGGCAGGGTCCATATATAATGCATAGCAGTTGTCCAACCTGGAAATCAATAACATATGGAGAGCTGTAGTAACTAGATTTATTTTTTTCTTCTTAAAGGTGAATTCTGTGTGTTCTCTGTGTGATCATTCCAACCGCCTCCATAATCAGGAAGGTTCAGTAGTGATTAAACAAAACCACTATTATTAGACAGTAAGCCTGCAGGCAGGGTTATTGTGAATATTTACTTAATGTAAACCACTTTGAGAGAGTTAAGCACACTAGAAAGAATAAATGATTAGGATAATTATCCCCCCAGCATCACAACAAACAACCAAACAGTTTGTAAGGGCAAAATAAGGTCATAACAAAAGATTTTGTTTAAAATGTTAAGATTCTTGATTTTATCACAAAGCCAGCTTCTGCTACAACAACTGTACAAAGACCTCCCTGTGCATAATGACTCCATAGATACTAACATTCTATTTAACTGTAAAAAGAATATTTTTTCCTAATTAGTAGAAACTACCCTGATCAGCAAATTCATTTTGAAACATTTATGACCTTCATTTTTTTGTCTTGTTCATTCATGGTGTTGGGAGTAATGTCCTAATAAAGACAGACTTGGCATTATGCACTTCTGAGGGAGGAATTAGTCACAGTGGCAAGCTGGCAGATACAGTCATTTGTAGAATCTCTTGTTCAATTCATCATTATATGTTATCTTATCTTTCATAACTTCCACTTTGCTTTGCATTGTCATTAGATTCACAAACTTGTGCCATAAAATAGGCTCTCTCGGATTAAAAATTGGGCTTTTGCACATATTGGTTAAGAATGAATCCTTGGTTGCTCTTGGTGATATGAGTAGTCTGATAGCATTGATGAGTAGAAAAGTTCACATGGGGATTTGAGACACTTATGGATTCTTGCATTGCTTCTCTTTAGGGGTGTTGCTATGTGGAGGGCATTGTACCCCAGTATGACTTCTGTTTCTCTAAATGAAATTTTCCTTCAGTTTTCAATTGCAATTCCACTGCAGTAACTTCAAACTTTAGTCTACCATCAAGAAATAGTTCAGACATCCCCTGGGAATGTAAACACAGCAGTTCTAGGTGTGAATGATTTTCAGTATATCAATCTCTGAAATGCTAGGAATTTGTGGACTGAAAGAAAATTTACCTAGGGGTGAAATTTGTATGGGGGGGGGGGAAATGGGGGTATCACTACATCCCTGACCTCTGTCCATTTAGCAAATGCTAGAATGGATCTGTTGGCCCTGACATAGCCATTGGCCAAAACACACCTTGTGCATGGCCATCATTAGTGAGAAACAACTCTATGTACAGTTATCCCTTGCTTTTGGAGCTCATGATATTACCCAGTGACATCATAAGGAACAGGCCTGTGTAATTAAGTTTCTAGACACATGGGGCCCTTTCTCAGTAATATTGAGAAAATGGTTGCCAAGGGCATGAGTAATGTAAAGGAAAGAGGGAGAAAAGCAAAAGAGGGAAACACCTATATCAGAATTGGGGATGAAATGAAAATCAAAAGGTCATGCAAAACTATTCTGGCACAAGACATTATGACTAAAAAAATCATTACAGAAAACACTGGAGAACACAATTGTTCTTTTTAAAAAGTTTTTCTGAGGAAGGATTTTCATTGAAAAACCATTATACTTGTATAATCTTTATTTTTGTGTATTCTTGAGATATAATTTTCCATCTTTTTTTCCTGGTACTGGCTGTGTAAATACCCCAGCAAGTGAAATACTGCTTCTCTCACATGTGTTCTCATGAAATATGCCCCCACATTCTGAAGGATGTCACTCAACTTGTATAGTCCCCCCTAGAAACCAACAGATTGAGATGGACCCTCATTTATGTATGTCTCAGATTTGACCATTGCCCACAATTTATCCAGAATATTTTCGGGTCTGAAAATATGACTCCTTGGAGAATGGGAAAGGTCTTGTCAAACTGATTTACATTAAAGATAAATTTGTAATGAATAGAAGTGGAAGTTGGTACTTTGGAGCACTTGGCTATTCACAAAATATGATTTTCTCTCATACTGGCTGTAAATAAACTAGCCACAGAGCAGCCAAATTTTAAAGTAAGCATGAATTTAGTGGGGAGATAAAGGAAGAGAAAGGTAGGGACTCATCCTACTTTCTAGGATGCCCAATGCTGTAATAGTTCCCTAGCATAGTTAAACAGATGGTTTCATGAAACTGTCAGACTTCAAGAAACAGTGTGTGAGTCTGAATAATAATAATAATAATAATAATAATAATAATAATTTATTTTTATCCCTCCCCTCTGCACAATGCAATCAGAGCGGCTTACAAGTACAACATTAAAAAATACATTTTGAACATAACCCCCAATCCCACCATTTACAATTTAAAACATACTTAAAACTATAGCAATAATAACAGAACAACAGTGACAGTAGGCAAATCAGAGTCCATGAGTTAAGTTTTCTTTTTGATGGCCACGTATCTATTCAGGAAAGGCCTGCTGGAAGAGATCCATCTTAACAGCTTTTTAAAAGCTGCTTAAGGTGGTAATATCATGGACATTATCCGGCAGGCTGTTTTATTATCTGGGAGCAATGGCAGAAAAGGTCCTCTGGGTGGTTGCAGACGGCCTAGTTTTTAAACATTGTAGCAAGTTCCTCCCAGAGGACCTAAGTGTGCGGGGTGAATTATATGGAAGGAGGCAGTCCTGGACCCAAGCCATTTAGGGCTTTAAAGGTGATAACCAATACCTTGTACTGGGCCCAGAAACTAATGGGTAGCCAGTGAAGTGATCTTAAGATCGGTGTTATATGGTCTCTTCTGGATGTGCCTGAGACCAATCTGGCTGCCATATTCTGTACTAGTTGATGTTTCTGGACCAAGCAGAAAGAGAGCTCCATAAAGAGTGCATTACAGAAATCAAGACAGGAGGTTACCAGCCCATGTACCACAGTTTCAAGATCCCCAGCTTCTATGAAAGGGTACAGTTGGCTTATCATTTGAAGCTGATAACAGGAACTCCTGATCATTGCATTTACCTGGTTCATCATCTGAAGTGATGGGTCCAAGAGCTCCCCAGATGGCGAACACAGTCCTTGGAAGAGAATGTGACCCCACTCAGGACTGGAGGTTGTATCCCGATACCTGGGTTCGGGGCTGCTACCGTGAGTACCTCTGTTTTGTCTGGATTCACTTTTAATCTGTTTTCCCTCATCCAGTCCATTACTGCTTTAAGACAATCATTGAGAGGAGAGATGTCATCTGAAGTCAAAGCTGAAGACCTAAGGCATGGAGAAATTTGTCTGGATGCCATTAGCAGGTTAAACCCATTGAAGGGTTTTAAAAAAACGACATAGTTTGTTGTTGTTGCTGTTGTTATGCGCCTTCAAGTCATTTCTTATCATGACCCGAAGGTAAAGCAATCATGGGGTTTCCTTGGCATGTTTCTTCAGAGGGAGTTTGCCTTTGCCATCCTCTGAGGTGGAGAGTGTGTGTCTTGCCCAAGATCACCCAATGAATTTCATGGCTGAGCCAGGATTCAAACTGTGGTCTGCAGAGTCATAGTCCAACACTCAAACCACTATACCACACTGGCTTTCAATATACTAGATTGGAAATTGAAAATTCTAACTTTACTTGGAAGCTGTTAGCACATTGTCTTGGATGTGTCATTCCAGATGTCTTCAGGAGATGGTCAACACAGGGAAGCTGAGATTCAGTATATGTATCCCCATCCTGTCAGTGCATATATTATGTTTCCTATTCATACATAATTACTGAATACGACTTTGGCAGAGTTACAGATTTGTAATGAGTGGGCTACAGAACAGGGAAAGGCATCTGTGAGACTAGAGATACTAGGTTATTTTATTGTTCTGCTTGTTGCTGTGTTCCATAAACAAATATTTGGCCCATGATTTTGGGTGCTTAGCTTTTATATGGAATGAAAACCCTCTGTAGTCAGCCATATTTGTGAAGCTGGATTATAGTTGACATCTCTCTCTCTCTTGCTCTTTTTTTCTCAACCATAAAGACTCCTCATCTTTAACGGTTGGCAGGCAGGTACTATGTGGCCCTCCCCACTCTGAAAATAGCTAGGTTTGGCTGAGGATAATTTTCATGTGTTTATTGTGGCAAAATCTTTCAAAAATACACACATTTCTTCATATTCAAGTTGGAAAGAAATTCATTCTCTTTTTTAAAAAATGCAGATGTTAGAGAAGACAAAATAGAAATATTTTGCTTCCTACTGGGGACAACAATGCCAGTTTATCTTACAGGGATATTGTAAGAGGTGCTGAGATAATTCACATGTGGCGCTGAGGGGAAAATGATAAGCAGTAAGGCGGCATATATTCCAAAGAAATATGTGAATAATTCCTACAGGTTTAGGCTGGCTTTTAAAATTGTGTTTTTCAAATAGCTGTCCTTGTTGCTATATACCAATCTGTGGTAACATATAGAAGCTGTCTGTGATATGTTAGTAGCTGCAGGATCTGCTGTGTGGTATTGAATGGAAGAGAAAATTAAATCCAATAGGAAACACACAAATTCTTGGGTGTATTTAATGTAGGTCCCTGGATCCTGGCAGAAATGGTGTGATTTCATCTATTTAAAAACTTGTCCAAGAAAGAAGTGGAAACATGTTTTCCATGATGCCTAAAACCATCCCACAAATATTTTACCTAAGCAAACAACAAGGGGAGAAAGCTGTAACTAGCAAAGCTAAATGGCTCTCTGTTTGCCAGAAGTTCAATATCTTCAGAGTGCCATTCTAAATTTATCAGCTTTCTGAGAGCCTGTCAGGGTGGTTTTTCTTTTTTCTTTTTCCTTTTTGGTCAGCCAAAAGGAGTGAAATGTGTTTGAAGAACAGGCAATAAATGTTTAAATGCTGCCACCACTTCCAGTGCAAAAGCTTTAGTCTGGCACCATTCATTTGCTTATCCAAAACAGCAACGAGACACGATGTCAAAATATGAAGCCAAATGTGCTTCTTCTAAAAGACAATGGAAATGGAATTGTGTCTGCATTCAGGCCATCAATAAAGTGGTGAAAGTGAAAGCTTCTTGCCACATATAAATAGAAAGCTACTGCCTCCCTGACTATTTTGCATGCTGACTTCTGGGAAGGCAGGTCAGAATTCAGAGGCTTTTTAGAAAGCAGTCAGTAGAAAGCTTCTTTTGCCTGACACCACAAAGCATGCCTGCAAGTCATGGGGATGAAGCAGAGAAGTTATAAACTTATTCCCTGAGGTATATGGATCAATTTGTGACTCATGAGCTTTGGCACACCTCCACTCTCCAGTTAACTTATGTCATTATTTACTTGGATTTTTTTTTCTATCTTTTTCTTTCCTTCGGGCTAGACGTAAGTGTACAACATTTCAAGAAGTAGTAATGCTACTTTTAAAAATTGTGATCCACCAAGCTAAACACATGAGGAATTTCATATTTCATCCCTTTCTTCAAAAATGGGGCAATGGGGGAGGGGCTGTTGCAGGCCTCAGTACATACCTGTTTGAATTTATTATTGTGGTTTAAAAATCTCTTCTATAGAAATCATAGCCCTCCACAAGAATCAATGGTAATTAAAACAGCAAGATGACAATGTAGTGATGCTTCTCTTTGGTTTAAAGAAATAATAAAACACTTTTTAGTCCATTCAGCTTTAAGGATTTTGGAGTGGTTGTTTGGTTAAAAATGAACTCAACGTTCACTAAAGATTTTTCATCATCATTTTCCCCCCTTGTCTGTAGCATCAAACTAAAAGTTGGGTGGAAATTAAGGATATTCAGTACATGAGCATGCTGTCCCCTCTAGATAAGGGAACACAGAGCTCATGCATATTAAACTACACTCCCCATTTCACTTATTAACAATGGGAAAAGGAATCCATAACGATATATGGAAGTCTCTGCTCATGCAGTGACCTAGTTGAAAATAGTAATACAGCTATTAGCTGGGGGTGTTCAGCTGGAACATATGCTGTTAGGTTTTCTAATCTGGAATGGAGGTTTGCTATCTCTCTGTCTCATTTTTCTTCCAGATAATTCAGTGCAGGGTTTTGTTTTGAGTTTTTTAGCCTTGCAAGAACCCCATGAAGTAAGGAAGCCTGAGCTATAGGGACTAACCACTCACCTGCTTAGTTTATCAGGGATATGATTTTGGTTTGATGAGAGATCTTAAGCCAAAATTCTAGCAACTATGCCACAATGACAGGTATATAGAATAATAGAATCATAGTTGGAAGAGACCTCAAGGGCCATCCAGTCCTACCCTCTGCCATACAGGGATACACAGTCAAAGCACCCTCAACAGATGGCCATCTAGCCTCTGCTTAAAAACCTCCAAAGAAGGAGACTCCACCACTCTCTGAGGCAGTGTGTTCTTACTAATGTTGATTCTGTATAGTTTCAAGGAATACTGGAAACAGGGCACGCTAAACAAAAGGACAAACAACATAAGGGTCGTCCAAGAACTGTTATGTTATTAAAACAACAAAAGTTGTGGTGGCACTGTAAGAAATTTTACTCAGCATAAGCATTTATGGCCTGCAGTCCACTTCATCAGATGTATCTGATGAAACAGACCACTACGCAAAGGATTATCCCAAATAAAACTTGTGAAATGTTTAATGTACCACAAAATCTTCAATGTTTTGTGGGTGGGACCAACATGATTATCTCTGTAAGTTGTTGCCATAGTTGTATCATTATTTAATCTGAATCATCTAAGACATAGTATTCCCAATCACTATGTATGGATATGAGAGCTGGACTGTGAAAAATATCAGATAAAAAGAAAATCAAATGATTTGAGATGAAGAGCTGGAAAAAAGTGCTGAGGATACCATGGACAGCCAGAAAGACAAACAAATGGGCAATTGAGTAAATCAGGCCAGAAATACCCATGAAGCCAAGCTGATTAACCTGAGGCAGTCATACTTTGGACACATCACGAGAAGGCATGACTCACCAGAAAAGACAATAATGCTGAGAAAGGTTGATAGTAGAAGAATGAGAGATAGAATGCACATCAGATGACAGGACTCAATTAGGAAAGAAAGAGGCACAGGTCTACAGGAAATGAGGAGAGCAGTGGAGGACAGAGGGACTTGGACATGTCTCATTCACAAGGTCACCATGAGTCAAGATTTTTACACCGGCACTTACCGTGGGATAAACACTAGTAAAACACCAGTAAAATGTCCCTGAAGCATGAGGGTATGAAAGCCACCCATGCTTCTGAAACGTCAGTGAAGTGTCCCCTCTCCTCTACCATCCTTGAAATCATTTGCAGAACAGCCATTTCTCATTAACACAAAGTTCCCATTAATAGGAAATAGCTGCACTGCGAATGATTCAAGGATGGTAGAGGTAAGGGGACACTTCACTGATGTTTCAGAAGCGCAACCGGCTTTCACACTCTCATGCTTCAGGGACGCTTTACTGGCACTTTAGTGCCACTTAAGCCACAGTAAGCTCCAGTGTGAAAATCTTCATAATTGACTCAAGGGCAGCTAACAACGAAAAATTCCACTTTCTCACATAGATGTCTTCAACACTGACTATAATACAAGGAAAACAGTATATGATACTAGCAATACCCATGAATGTGACATTATAGTAACAATGTACTATTGTATTATACCATGCATTCAAAAGAAGTGCTTCCTCAAGTGATGAAATACGTCTTTCCTTTAGCACAATATTGTCCTCAAATATACTTGCTTTTAATATATTTTGTTTTGTTACAGACATACAGAGAGAGAGAGAGAGAGAGAGAGAGAGAGAGAGAGAAACAGACAGAGGCTTAATTTGTGAATCTGATGTCTGAAACATGGTATCAGAAGTTCTATTGTAAGAAAGAAAACATTTTAATCATAGGTAATCCCCCTAAAGTATAATAATAGGCATTACTAGGCAATGAACAAATTATTCTATAATCCAATTCTACTGCAAAAATTGTTAACAATAACTAAAACCGAAACAAATTAATTAATACCATTTTATCCCTTGTTAAAGGTTCATGCAATAAATCTTCCCAAAGCAATCAAAAGTGTAATAATGTAATCAGCTGTGAGTTCTTCAAAAGTAGCAAATGAAACAATAAACATAATTTGTAAACTAACAGAAGGAGGACTCAACATTTCTATTGTTGTATGTAACAGATTTTGGCTGATATTTCCTTAGTTGAGCTACTTGCTGCAACTGTGCCTGGAATATTCCTGCTCTGAAATTAAGATTTGCGAACATTTCTGTTGTGAATTCACCTTGGGACATATCAAAGTTTCTAAGTCTCAAAACTTTTTGACATGGGCATTTACAACCCTTTTAACATTAGCATTAATCACCTGCTTTCACACTCTGTATGGGTCCTGAATACACTTCTAGTGTCTGGGGCTGACAACTTTCCGTATTCAGAAATCTGTGTTTGCAACTCTTTTGGTTTGGTTTCTGTTTCAAATTTAATGAATATTTAATGTTTGACAGATATTGATTTTGATGCCTCAAGCTAGGGGGGAAAGAATAGAATATTTGCTATTATTCATTTCCTGGCCAAAAGAGAGATTGAGAAAGAGAGAGGGGGAGTTTTCCTGACTCTTGGGAAACAGCATGGAAGAATGACACAGAAGTGATAATTTTGTACAGTTTTTACCTGATATTCACATATCCTAAAATGTTTGATTAAATTATTATGCTCAGAAATACATATAGGTGTTTTGTGCAAAAATCATGGCTTTTTATTCAAGATACATTTTATATATATATACACACACACACCTCTGTTTTCAGAATTCACATTTTTGTGCAGATTTATTTATTTATTATTAAAATATTTATAGCTCATCCAATATTTAAAAAATATGCCAAGGCATTTTACAAATAACATTAAAGCAACAAGAAGAGTTTATTTCTGACATTTCGCCAGCATTTGTGGCTGACATCTTCAGAGAATCCTGGCACGGAAGACAGTAGGCTATGTATATATACTGTGTGACCTAGACAGGGAGGAGTGATTTCCATGGCAAAAGAAAAGGAAGGAACATTGCCATTTGATGTCCTGGTCATCCACAAACCAAACCAAAGTTTGGGCCACATAATATACACATGGACAGATACCTGCACAAGAATTCCAACTATCACCCAGGACAAAAAAGAAGCACAATAAAAACATTGGCAGACTGGGCAAAATGGATCTGTGAACCCAAGTTCTTGGAAGATGAATTGAAGCACCTAGACTGGGCTCTATAGGCTAATGGTTATTCCAGCTCAGATATCAGAAGGGCGACACCCAGAAGAACCCAGAGGAATGAAAGACAACCACCCAATCAAAGGGAAGGTATTTTTTTATCACACACCAGTTACAGATGGAATAAAGAAACTGGTTAGGAAGCACAACCTCCAAAGCCAAGAAAATCCAGCAAATGCTGCACTCAGAGAAGGACAAAAGAGACCCCTTCACAGATGCAGGAGTTTACCGCGTACCATGCAGCTGCAGAATACATGCAGTCTACATAGGGACCACCAAATGCAGTGTTCAAACATGAATCAAGGAACATGAGAGACACTGCAGACTGGGCCAGCCAGGAAAATCAGCAGTATCAGAACATGTTACAAACCATCCTGGGCATAAAATGTGATTTGAAAACACTGAAATTCCAGACTATGCCAACAGCTATCAGGTCAGAATGCACTGGAAAGCCATTGAAATCCACAAACACCAAGACTACTTCAACAGGAAAGAAGAAACCCTTAAGTTAGCAACGTTTGGCTACCAGTTCTGAAAAATCAAGATGCAGCAAATGCAAATGAAAATCACCCAGGGTCAGGGGTTTTCCCAGCAGATAATGATCACTAATTAAACAGACATTAATCCTCTTTGCATATCATCCCACCCTGAGGCCTTGCCATTCAACAACAGAACAATACACATATTAACATGGAAATCACTCCTTCCTACCTAGGTCATACAGTATATATATATGCCCCACTCTCTTCCATGCCAGCATTCTCTGAAGATGCCAGCCACAGATGCTGGCAATACATCAGGAATAAACTCTTCTAGAACATGGCCACATAGCCTGAAAACAACCACAAAAAAATATGGATGCCAGCCATGAAAGCCTTCTAGTTCATAACACGTGGAACAGTTTGAAGCAATAAAAATATTTTAAATAAGCATAAGAAATAAAAACAGATTTAAATGATTAAAAGGTTTTTAAACCTATATACAGCAGTAACTGAGAAGAAGTCCCAAAGGCTTTGATGAACAGCCAGGTTTTCACTTGGCTGTTCCAAAATTGGGAACTGACACCTAAGAAGGCCCTCTCCCATGTCCCAACACAATGTACTAACCTCAATTCCAACTTCCACAATGACCAAAAAATAAAAAAAAATAAAAACAATAAAAATAAAGGAAAAAAGTGAATTGTGATGGCACAAATCCAAATTACACTATTGTAATTCCCCAACAGGATAGCAGTCAGTGTTTTGTGTATGAAAAGTGTGTGCGTGCATGTGCATGCACACACAGAAAACCTCTGATTTCCATGAAAGCCCCCATGTGTATTTCTGCATGGAATATTTTTCTGAAACACTTTTGTGTATGCATATAGGTTAGAATTGCTCATAAATTTTGTCTTTCTCTTTCAACAGTGAGAAAACTTCAAAAATTGTCTCCACAAATAGGGATAAGACTGAAGGCGAATATTTGTATCCCTGCCTCAAGCAAGACATCAGACTTAGTGGAAGCTAAATTCCTGGAAAGGCTATACTAGTTGGATATCTCCAGTGATTTTTAAAGGTACAAGAACCCTGTGGTGGAAAAGTGTGTTTAAAAGGTGTTAAAGGAAAATATGTGGGAAGGAAGTTGTTGGGCATGGGGCACATATGACTCACAGCCCACAGGTCTAAGCAAAGCCTTCTGGTTCCTACCTGTATAGCAGTTTTGAAAGATATGAAAATTATGTGGAAAATTATCAAGGGAAGTGCCTGATCTACTGCATTATTTGCATAGTAATTAAATTAAGGGTATAAATATTTGACTATTTTGTCCTTGCAAGTGAGGAGAAATAATTTCTACAGTGTCCTCCTTGTCATGGAGAAAAAAATGAATATTTTTGCACTTTTCTTGCCTAGTCTTTGCACATCCTGAAACATTTTGGGAAAATATGCAGCACAGAAATACATTTTTTTTTTTAATGAGAATGTCTTCCATACAAAAACACAAGCTGGAATCCACTAAATGAGATTTAAAAAAATGTAACTTAGGTTCAAACACACCGCAGAAATAATTGAGTTTGAGACAGCTTTAACTGCCCTGGCTCGGTGCTAGAGAATCCTGGGAATTGTAGTTTGTGGTGGCACCAGAGCTCTCTGACAGAGAACTACAGTTCCCAGAATGTCCTAGCATTGATCCTGGGCAGATAAAGCAGTCTCGAACTGAATGATTTCTGCAGTGTGTTTTCAACCTTACACACACACATTTTTCTTCTATTCATGATCCATATGAAACTGACTCCATGACCTTGAACAAGTCACATGCTCTCAGCTTCAAGGGAAAGTAAAGACAAACCTCCTCTGAACAAGTCTTGCCAAGCAAATTCCATGATAGGGTTGCCTTAGAGTCGTTATAAGTTGGAAACAACGTGAAGTCACAGAAAAAACAAAAACAAATGTGTCCCCTAACCTAGTTTAGGTGATACATAGGGACTATGAAAAGAATGTGAATGGGCTGGGCAGCTGTGAAAGAACTGGACAAGATACTGAAGAGAAAAGACATACAACTGAACACTAAAGTCAGAATCGCCCAGGCTATTGTATTCCCAATTACCATGTAAGAGGTGAGAGCTGGACAATGAAGGAATCAGACAGAAAGACAATCAACTTATTGGAAATGAGGTGCTGCAGAAAAGTTCTTAGGATACCATGGACAGCCAAAAAGCTAAAATGATCAAATTGAGACTATCGTACTTTGACCACAGAATGAGACGGCACAGATCACAAGAAAAAAACATAATGTTAGGAAAGGTAGAGAGTAGAAGAAAGAGAGGAAGACCACAGACCAGATAGATAGACTCAATCAGGGGGGTTATGGGCAAGGGCTTGCAGGATCTGGGCAAGGCAGTGGAGGATAGGGATGTCTTGGAGATGTCTCATCCACAGGGTCGCCATGAGTTGGAGTCGACCCAAGGGGAACTAAAAACAAATGAAAGTTTCCTAGCCCTTATTTAACAGGCAGCAATCACTGTGATCAATGAGATTTTGTTCCCCTGTTGATTGGGAAGCAGCTGACTGATCTCCCCCCACCCACCGCAATCTGAAGTCTGAAGGAGGTTCATAACAGGGACCCTGCTTCTGTCTGTCCGAACAGAAATTATACACAGGAGGGGATGAGAATGTCAGTCTGCTGCTTCCAGAATGACAGGGAACTAACTCCCATGAATCACAATGGCTGCTGCCTGGTAAATTGAGACACAGGGGGTCACTGCATAGCTATGCAACTATGGTGATTACACCTTCTTAACTGCCCAAGTGATCTCAGACCACTGCTTCCAGACAGCTAAGTGTGTTTTTTCACCAAAAATAGACATGCAACTATTTGTTATGGGTGAGACTACTCTTCTCTTGCTCAAAAACATCAGTCTTTACCTAAAACATTACCAATATGTGTGTGTGTGTGTGTGTGTGTGTGCAAGATGATGATGATGATGATGATGATGATGATGATGATGATGATGACGACAACCAACTACTGGAATCTTGCTTTGGAGGATTCTGTTTAAGATCTCCAAAGAAGGAGAGTCTTCCATTTTCTGAGGCAATCTATTCCATTGTTGAGCAGATCTTACTGTCAAGAAATTCTTCCTAATGTTTAGGTGGAATTTCTTTTCTTGTTATTTGAGTCCATTGATTTGTGCCCTAGGGCTAGTCTACATGTAAGTGCATTGCAGTGGATTTTGGTACATTCACATCAATAGTTTATGATCTTCCCTTTCCTGTGCAAATTCACATCTATTCTCTTTCACCAGATGTGAATTAATTTTCTTGTAATTTGAGTCCATTGGATTGTGCCCTAGGGCTAGTCTACATGTAAGTGCATATCTGTGGACTTTTGTACATTCACATCAATGATTAATGGTCTCCCCATTCCTATGCAAATTCACACCTATTTACTCTCATCATATGTAATTTTTTTAAAAAATTTGAGTCCATTGGTTTGTACCCACAGGCTAGTCTACATGTAAGTGCATTGTTGTGGATTTTTATACATTTCACATCAATGGTTAAAGGTCTTCCCTTTCCTGTGCAAATTCATATCTATTCACTCTCATCAGATGTGAAGCCATGTGCTCTCTGAACTTCTTTTTCCCTACATTCCCACCCATTCCCTCCATTCTGGCAGCCAAGGTCTCCTGTCCCAGCCCAGGATTTCCACTACCTCATCCTGGATTTGTCCCTCCTTGCTTGCTGCCCCTCACTCCTGGAACCTCCTCCCCTTACAAGCACGGCTCAACACATCTCTAACCAGTTGTAAAACTGAGTTAAAGACCATATTGTTGGGGTAGATTGTATGCCATAGGCAGGCTTTTTACATATTCTTGATTTTATTTGGTTTTTGTACAGTGCCATGTACACTTACGGCTCTATAAATAAAGATAATAATAATAATAATAATAATAATAATAGCATTAATGCACATTTCTGTGGATTTCCATGGATACTCCAGTAAAAACTGTGAAGGCTTTTTCTGTGGAATTTAAGGAGTCCCCTTTCTCTGCAAAAAGCCCAAACTCCTGCAAATTGTGGGTGACTGGATCACATTCTATTTGACTGGAATGGGGACTTTTTTAATTGTGTAGACTAGCCCCTAGTCTCTGGAGCAGCAGAAACAGATTTGCTCCACTCTGTACATGATATCCCCTGAGATACTTAAAGATGGCTATCACACACTTTCCAACATTTCACACATGGAAACCAGAATGTGTGTGGTCAAACAACATCAGAGTGTGGTCAAAATGCAAAAGTTATAAATGAGGAAAAACTGACATTCTAGGAGTGGCTACAGCAATTTGCTTTTCCATTAATATGCAGAGAGGGCAATATTGTGCTCATTCCTTTCCTTTCCTCTCACCTACTCTAATTTAGCAGAACATAAAGAATTTTTGTACATTGAACTTAGTCTACAGCAGTTGAAGCAAGCTGTGAATAAAAGGGGAAAGAGATGGAAAGAAAAAGAAACTGGGATATTTGAAAAGCAGTTAAAAGCAAAATGGGATGACAGAGGACTAATAAGGACCGCCCCTGCCAAATCTGCACAGTTGGAGGGTATGCTGTCATGTCACTTCTCTATCTTCTCTTTTTCAAGCTAAACATATACAGCTCTCTAGGTTTTTCCTCATAGGGATTGGTTTCTGTTATAAGAATGTAACACAGTGATAAGCAAATGGAGTTTCACTTATTTATCTATATGACACTATATATGGCAGAAAAGGTGTGGATTGTATGGACTGAAACTGAACTCACTACAGATTTCTTCCATATGTCTGTGTATTTGATTTTAGGTGATGAACCCTACTGTCACATTTTTGGCCTAGTCTATGACTGTTCTGGGCAGATTTCATGTTTCACTCATTGTCACTTAAATAAATGGGATTATGATTCCACCAATGAAGATAACGAAACACTGGTAATATACAGCCAAGGCTGTGGAGTGGAGGATTAACCTCACTGCTTTGAACAGAGAAGAGAGAACGAGAACATGTCTGCCTTTTCTTTCCTTATTTCATAGAAAAGCCTAGGGAGGGAAAAACCCATCTTACTTATTTATTTTTGCTTGAGGAGATATGTCAGCAAATTGTTGTTCTGCTAATCTCTATGTTTTCCAGTAGCAAATGCTACAGTGGCACTCCCACAAGGAAGAAAAGGTATTAACTTTACAAGGGATAGAAAATTGAGAGGATAAGCAAATATCTGCACATTTATCCAGCTGCCCCAAAGCTTAACAGGATTAACAGTAATGACGATAACTGGATGGTAGTTTGTCTCTCTCTCTCTCTTTGTGTCTCTCTCTATGTGTGCATGCGTGCCATTTATATGTCTTCTTTATCCAGTTGTTAAATGAGAAGTCTAAGACTTTGTGCCATCTCTAAAAGTCAAGTTTGTAGAGTTTGCACCTTTATTTTTTTCGCAATCAAAACTGCAAACAATTTTTGGCAGTTTTTTGCATGGATAAACATCCAAGGAATTATCATAATCAAAATGTTCTAAGACTAATAAAACTGAGGTGGGTAGGTGTTGATGTGGATGGAAGAGAAGCCCATGCATATCACAGAGTATCTCTGCATTACTATTATATCAGTCTGATCCCACATTAACTTCCACTCCTCCATCCTGGGATCCTGGGATTTAGTTTGGTAAATTACTCAGAATTCTTTAGTTTACTCCACTGGACTATAGCATTAGAGGAGTTGTCTGGCAGGGGATTCTAAGTACTTCACCAAACTATAAACCCCAATTTTCCATAGGAGGAAGCAATGGATGTTAACATGGTATCAAATTGCTGTACCTATGCAGTGCAGATTCATTCTCAGTTGCTATCAATGGTCACATAGATTGACATCAATTTTGCATTTAATTTGGTGGGTTTGGGGCGGTAAACCTTTTTATGTTAGCTGCTTAGAAATAGGGTGGGTATGTGTGTGAGACAGAGTGAGTAAGTGAGTGAAATGTATCCAACAATTAATCTCTGTGCACTGAGTAATATTTAAAAATGATTTCCTTTGTTCTCCATCTATGACATTTTGTAGGCACATGCAATTATTGCAGGGGGAGGATTACTTTTTTAAAAAATGCATTCAGAAAAGCTTTTTGTATTTACCAGTTTTTCAGTACTCTATCTCTGACATTCAGTTACAATCTACAAATTAACACTCCTCTCCTGACTTCTGCATATGAAGTGGGATCATATGCATAGATGTGTATACCTGGCTACAGTTTCTGTATAAAAATATGCGGAGTATCCAATAATGCATTCATGACCAAGTAATGCTTGGGGTACTCCTCCTGCCAGCTGAAACCCTTTCTAGGGAAGTGGTTTGCACTTAAATTATTTCTTGATTAAAGGACTAAAATGTTCTGTATGTGGGTATTCACTTGAAAAGTGCTTGGAAGCTGCAACTATAGAAAAATGTCAGGTTGTTAAGTGCTATGTGATTTAGAGACTACATATCACCATGATTGTACCAATTGCCTCAGCTTCCCCATTGCTCCTGAGCTTGCTCCAGAATTTGAGATCCTTAGTAGAATTTCTGATGCATGTCCCACCACACACACTATGATAAAAGATTAATAAAGGAGTGAACGGAGTACTTTGGTGGGCTCCAGGCATCATTTCCCCCCAATTTTTATTTTTATTTTGCTTGTTCCCAAATGCCCAGAAATGATTTTGGGGATTGTGGAGGACATTCCCACTATGGGGGGGGGGGGGGGGACAAAATTCTGCATTTCTTTAATAATATAAATAATAAAATTATTATTATTATTATTATTATTATTATTATTAATTTCTGTCCCGCCCATCTGTGCAATGCAACTGGGGTGGTTGACAACATTAAAATATACATTCCAAACATTACCCCCAATCCCACCCACCCCAGTAAAATGAAATTAAACCATTTGCTATTAAAAACATACTTAAATTAATAACAACAATACCAAATAAATAGTGGCTATGGCAAAAGCAGGAGTCAACAAGAAGTTTTTATTTTGGGTGGCTGGGTGTCTGTTCAGGAAAGGCCTGCTGCAAGAGATCCATCTTTAACAGCTTTTTTGAAGCTGTTTAAGATGGTAATATGACAGATCTCATCAGGCAGGCCATTCCATAATCTGGGTGTAATAGCCAAAAATGTTCTCTGGGCAGTTGTAGACAGACTAGTTTTTACAGGTTGCAGGAGATTCCTCCCAGAGGTCCTGAGTGCGCAAGGTGGATTATATGGAAGGAGGTGGTCTTGGAGATAGGTTGGACCCAAGCCATTTAGGTATTTAAAGGTGAAAACCAACATCTTATACTAGAAACCAGTAGGCAGCCAGTGAAGTGATTTTAAGATTGGTATTGTATGGTCTCTTCTAGATGTACAGAGACCAATCTGGCTGCTATATTCTGTACCAGTTGAAGTTTCCAGACCAAGCACGAGGGGAGCCCCATGTAGAGTGCATTACAGAAATCAAGACAGGAGGTTACCAGCATGTATACCATGGTTTCAAGATCCTCATCTTCCAGGAAAGGGCACAGCTGGTGTATCAGCCAAGGCTGATAAAAGGCACTGCTAAAAATTGCCCCCACATGCCTCCAAGTGGTTCCTGAAAGGCCTAAACTATGCCCACATATGTGCTAGAGGGGTTAAGAATGGGGCCTTTGGGGGAAAATTATTTATTTTATTTTTATTTTTTTCAGGAGCAGGTGAGGTGGAGGTATGGCCCTTTAAGGTCTATTATGGCCATCTGGTCTTCCTCAGTTGCTCACCCCTGGCTCAATACATTCTGTCTTTTCATCACTCTCTGAGGTTCAGTTGGTGAATACACAAGGGAGGGCTTTCTCTCTATAACTACCTTGATTATGGGCCTACCTTTCAAAAGAATTCTTGCCAAGATTCTGGTGGTCATTCAAGATTCCATTGCTTCATATTCTGTTTTAATTTTGGAGCCAAGACTGGCTTTGGAGACAATTTTCATTGTGTATGACACATTTAAAAACAAACAAACAAACAAAAAACAATTGGTTTTTAAACTTGCTTTAATTATATGTATTCTTTATCTATTTGTTAAATGATAAGTCTAAGGCATGGTGCCATCTCTAGAAATCAAGTTTGTAGATTGTGTTCTGGAAGAGTTTATTCCTGATGTTTTGCCTGCATCTGTGACTGGCATCTTCAGAGGGTGGCGGCATGGAAGTATGTGGGGTATATAAAATCCACAGAAAACTATGGATGGCCCCTTAGCATGGCTGTGAAAGCCTTCAATGTCACACAAGTTTGTAGAGTTTGCACCTTTATTTTTTCACAGTCTAAACTGCAGAGCAATAGTTTTTATCTTTTGTGCTTCATCCCAGAAACTCCAGTGGCTACAAAGTAATACACACATATTTTAAATTTATTTACATTCAGACTCCACCCAAGTGGCATCAAAATGTCTTTTTCAGATTTCTAGAGGCTGCCAGTGGAAAGAAGTACATGTAGCTTTGGAAAGCCATACATTCCTTGGGTGATATATTTAGCAAGGAAAAAAAAAGATGCACACAAAACCATGTGTAATTTTTTTTATATGTACATGAATAGTAACATGTATGTTGAAAAACTGAATACAAATCAACATTAATCACTAAAAAAAAGATATAGAAAGTAGGCAGCTTAATTAAAAATATGTACAGAAATGTGTATATCTTGAAAACAAATATAAATTTGAAAGCCTCACAGATAGTGACATAAATATAGCAATAGCAATAGCAGCTTCATTTATATGCTGCTTCATACTGAACGAAGCCGTCTCTAAGCTATTTACAACTGTAAGCTAATTGCCCCCAGCAAGTTGGTTACTCATTTTAGTGACCTTGGAAGGACAGAAGCCTGAATCGAGCTTGAGCCCTGGCTAGTATTGAACTCACAACCTTATGGTTTTGAGTGAGTGGCTGCAGTACAGGCATTTAACCACTCTGCCACCAGCAGGTAAGGCCTTGCATCCATTAAGCAAGTATGGTGGAATGAGAAGATCAGTGGGTCTCTGAAAAATGTACATATTCCTCTGTAAAATGAATTTATGCACAAATTAATGTCAGGCAAGAACTAATGTGTTTTCAAGATCTCAGAGATGTATGTATATTTTGGGATACAGCTCATGCATAAAAATATGCAATTCTTGCATTTCCTTCAGATATGGATTATTCCCATCAACCTATCATTCTGTTTCCCCATTTTCTTTCTTTCTTTTTTGTTCCATTAGCAAGTTATCTTCTTGTACAGTAACATATTTTCCAGTTCTTGTTAAAACAGCCCATTGGTTAGATTTAATTGTGGCAGAGATATATGGAAGGTTGCCTGCTAAAGTCAAAAAGTGTTAATGCAGTGGCCTAATTAAGTTTATAAAAATCCAATTTTTTGCTAATAAAAATCATTAATTCAATTTTTCATGTCTCATTTCTGGAACATTGCTTTGTAAAAGCATCATGAGATATGAGACAGCAAATACTCAAAAGAACAAGGAAAAATAGAATTCTTAGCCAGACACATGAAAGCTAAATAAATACCAGGGCAGGACATGGGTAGATAAGAAAAGTCTCAGAATATTTAAAGACTAATAGACATTAAAGACAGCTCAGCATGGATAAATGATGAATAATGGGCTTTTGCTTGAATGTTGTCAACGTTCCAAAGCACTTGCTGTACTTGTTGAGAAACAGAAATTTAAGGAGTAAGAAGATCCACAGTAAAAATGAAATTCATGGAAGCCTTGCTGAAGTTAAGGAAGACTCTGCCAATTTATTCACCAGCTGTGGAGGGTGGATGAATATAAAACTGGATGATGGATGCTCAGAATCATGAGAAATGAATCATCATTCTGTCAAAAGCTATCAGTGAGACAATGTAAGAAGAAGAATAGGAGAGCTGGGCATTATTTTACTTGATTTCATTTGCTTCTTCTGGTTCTCCCTTGGGAGGTGGGGGTGGAAAGCTTCATTTGTTAAGATACTAAAAAGGTAAAAAGAAAAGAAAATTCATGGAATGAAATCAAGACCATGTTAAAATGCATGGAAATTATGTTAAGTCATATCTATGGCTTTACAACCCAGAGGGCTGATTATAGTATCCATTTAAAGGGCACAGCATGGAGATTTGATTTGATTTAAAAAAAAAGAAATAGCATCCATTTGGCTCTAGGGATATAAATCCTTACTTGTTTCATGCTTGCACAGTAAATTAGACAACTTAATTTTTCCCCTCTTCAATTGAAAACACTATGGGACTGTGGGCTTTCTCTTCATTGGTCTCAAAAAATCTGTACATTTTTAGAGAGTGGTTTTAGCATAAAATCCATGGCTCCGAAAAATGGGTAACTGTTGCCTTGTAGCAAAAGTAGCAGCATTGGATGTGAAGTTGCACCTCTGTGATCAATCAAATTGTACTGTTGTACTTGCTCTATAGGTGTATGCTTAGCTGCAGAAAGGGGAAATGACACTTCTTTTGCCCAGAGATAGGAACTTTAGGCAAACTATAGAATACACAAATTGCAAAAACACCATTTGGCATCTTTCTTTCCTATGGACAGAGAAACCTCTTATTGATTCACTCTTTCACTGTGCCAAGACAGCCATTCTCAACTTAATATTGCCAAGGGTGAGATATCTTCACAACTATATTCAGACACGAATATTTGGCACCCTGAACAAGACAAGTGTTATTATAAGGTGAGGATTTTGTTGCTATTAGTTGCTGTTAAATTGGCACTATCTTCAGACAACACAATAAAGGAGAGACAGTTCCAGCCTGATCCCGGTCCAAAAGACCCTTGGCATGGTTGTTTATTCTTTTATTTTAAAAAACCATGTTATTCATGTAGGAGTTTTCTGAGACAGCTGGCAAAACACACGGCTGTATGCCCGTTACCTGCTGTCACATTCCCTCTGAAAGCCTCAGTCATAGCTTGTGACATTGGAAGGGGGCAGATGAGTGAAGGGGGCACATGGGTGAAGCTAGGTATCCTTTTCCAACTCTTATGGACCTCAGCAGGGGTCTTCAGGTGACACTGTATGGCGGTGACAGCTCCATGGTGTGGTGGCGTTCATGCGTGTGAACACCTGCCCATCATTATGCCAGTCTGAGGGTCAGAACAAGCTGGAACTAAAGGTAGGATACCATGATTCTGGTCTGTGGTATCCTGCTTGTGAGTATAGGCCCTTAGTCTTCTTTTCATTTCTTGATTGGAATGTATATTGAGTATTTCCAGTCATCAGACATTATTTTGTTTTCCATATTAATTTACAGATTTTTGTTGGAATTTGGATAGATTCTGTGTCAATAGACTGAAATAAGTTTTTGGTATGTTATCTGTTCTTGGTAATTTATTTATCCCAAGAACTTTGAGAGCTTTGTCCACTTCATTTGTGGATTATAATCTGTACCCTTCTTCTAGATTTTGTTTTAATTTCATGGAAATAGTAGAGGATGTCTCTTGCTTTACCCTTTTAGTGTTTTAAAATTATTTTCATTGATTATTATATATTTTTGTACTTTTGCACAAATTGCAGAACAGTTGCATTCAAGATTCTGATATTGTAACTGTCATATTTTGTTTCTTGTCTGTCCTTAATTAATATAGTGAGACCTTCATATCCACAGATATTTTTTCCCACAGATTCAAGCATCCATGGCTTGAAAATATTTTAAAAATATATAAATTACAAAAAGCAAACCTTGATTTTGCCATTTTATATAAGGGATAACATTTTACTATTTTACTGTTTTACTATTTTACTATGCCATGGTTTTCAAAGAGACAAGCATTCTGGGATTTTAGTATCCATGGGGGTCCTGGAAACAAATGCCAGGGTATACCAAGAACATTTGGTATTTGAAGAGTTTCATTTCCAATGGATTTCTTTCTTTCTTTTTGACTACAGATAATGCCATTCTTTGCTACCAATGTCACTGTTATGTGTCAGCTAGGTCTAATAATGAAAATCTGTTCTTTACATGCTCTTTTCATCCTATAGGAATGTTCATCAGATTGCACTTTGGAGCTATGATTAATTTAGTGTATTTTTCAACTTTACTCCAGTTTTTGAAATGAGAAGTTCATGGTCTATGCCATAAGCAACTCCTGATCTCATTTTGCAGAGAATGTAGCTTCTCCATCTTCTCCTTCCAGTTATGTAGCCTATTTGATTTCTGCATATGCCATCCTGTGATGTCAACATATAAAATCTTCTGCTTGATGATGAAATATTTTAGTGCAGGCCCACTTGCCTCTTTTTCATATTAGAATGAACTCAGGGGATGGGATGCAAAAAGGGAACTACTAAGTACCAAAACAAGGCCACAGAGCAAACAAAAAAGGAGGCATCAAGCAGTCTCATAGCAATCACATCAGTTTTTTTTTTTAAAAAAAAAACTTCTCAAAATAATAAAAACCAAAAGAAAGCAACTCTCCCTGAAAACAAAAACAAAAACATGAGGACTGAACATGGCTAGGGACCTCTAGGATCCTTGGAATATTGAGTGCTTTGCCTGGGAAAGGAAGAAAGTAAATTTGTTTGCTTGACCTTCTGGTAGCATATAGCAGGGATGGAAAACTAAATTGTGGCCCTGCAGATGTACCTGTAATGCAATTCCCATCAACCCCATTCTTACCAGTAAAAACTAGGGCTGATGGGAGTTGTAGTGTGACAACAGCTGGAGGTTGTCCACCTCTGACTTATGCTGAAAGTGAAGCTGGTGAGGAACACTTCTGTCAATGGTTGAAGAGAAGCTGTAATATTTTATTTACACACTTGCTTATCGAATTACCAAAATCTTTAAATTTAAATTTGATAAGTTGAACCATTTCTAGACTGGCAATTATTTAGTTGTTATCCTACATAAGTGTCCTTGGTGTACAGTGATGCCTTCTTCTTCGTTTGATCTGTTTTATCATTGTTTGGTTCCCCACATATGGCTTTACCTGGAAAGGGATAATCTGGCGAAAGAGATTAACACTTTGGTAACTTCTCCTTTGAGTACCATAACATGTTGTATATGGGACTGTTTTAGAACAGTGCTTCTTAGGCTATCTGAAATGAGGGTTATGTTTTTTCCCCCAATGTACCAGGGACTTGGAAAGCCAGCATGGTGTAGAGGTTTGAGCATTGGACTATGACTCTAGAGACCAGGGTTTGGATCCCAGATCAGCCATTAAAACCCTGAGCAAGTCACACTCTCTCAGCCTCAGAGAATGGCAATGACAAATTCTGTCTGAAGAAACTTGCCAAGAAACCCCTGTGATAGGTTCACCTTTGGGTTGCCATAAACTGGAAACAATTTGAAGGCAGACAACAACAATCAGGTACTGGCAACATATTTTTTCTTATTGGCAACAATTGTTACTTTCTTTCCTGAAAACTTGCCAGGGAGCAGCAGTCAATGCTTTAGGGAGCAGCACAGCCTCTGGTACCATCACTGGGAGTAGCACTGCTCTAGAATATGCATTGGAAGCTTCAGGGGAATTTTACTTAGGGGAATTTTACTTAGCTCAAACTGAGAGGGTGTCGGCTACAAGGTCCCCACGGAACTGTCTCCCACCTGTATAATGAGGGGCTGGTGGGTCCAATAAATCACACAGAGGAAGAAGTATCCAATTAAAGTATTATTTGTATTTAAAAGGGAAAATCACACAGCAATTCACTATCACACTCATTCATTCAAGGCTCAGGAAATCAGGGGTTAGCTTGGAATAGATGGGGCTTGCTTCCAAAGTCCATTGGGGTGAAGTAGTGTGAGACACAGCTGTTCCAAGAGTGTGGGTTGAATGGAAGTTCTGGAGCTAGACTAGAGATCACAGTGACAAAGTGTCCCTATGAACTCCAAACTAGCACACTGAGGGGAGATTTCCAGAGGTTTTTAAGGGCTAAAACTAGCCACAGGGCAAAGGTTTTAGATTGTATGGGGTGAAGTAATCTTGTCTGGCAATGTTCAAGGGAAATGGGAAGGGAGTTAAGTCATTAGCGGCTCATCAAGTGAGACATCTAGGCAGTTATTGCCCATTCTTCTGAGGTGATGATGATCCCATTTGCAACTTCCAAACTACCTTTGGGACTAGTCCTAGGGGTATTTTTCCCAAAAGGTCCCATTAGGCTGATCTCACCTGGGTGTAGTGTGTATATGTCCCCTCGCTCAGGGGATTATGGTGAACCCTGCATGGAAGGGTCCATCTGGGGTCATGTGGAACACCACACACACCAAAATTCAGAAAAAACGTACTTTGACTAACAAGGCTGAGCAGAATATGGCAGTCAAGACTGTAACTAGTACAGCCTAGTGGAGCCCTCTGTGTAAACTGCAAAACCCAGGATTCCATAGGATTTTGCCATGATTTCTGAAGTAGAATCATAGTGCTATAACTGTGCTATAACTTTGTAGTGCAAAAGAGACTCTAGAATAGATGGAGGACCACATTCTTAGATGAAATGAAACCATCATCTCTCTCTCTCTCTCTCTCTCTCTCTCTCTCTTTGCATCCCTTCCCAGTGGGAGGGTGGGATTTGTGAGAAAATCACTCTTCTGTTTATAGGAAAGATTAGTTCTGCTTGGATGAACCTTAGTTCTGCTACAACCCTGGAGCTAATGAGCAATGCTATTGGGGTTTTGTTGCTGGCACCTTGGAACACTAGCATGAAAGAGGGAACTTGGCCCCTTTGATTTGCCCTGGGATTATAAAATGGAGGCCATCAGTAATTTTAAAATTATTATTTCTGGAGGATTTTGAGGTATATTCTATAAGATCCATCCCTGATTGAGGATTGGGGCACTAAACAGCCATGAAGCTGATTTTATGTTTGGCATAGTGACTTAAAGAATATTCGTCAAAATTCAATACACAGAAGAAATATCTGTTATTTGTAAATTTCGAAAACTTTTTAAAAAGAAGAAATTATGAGCACTTCTCGATCAACAAGTAAGAATGTTGGTTTTTAATTCAATGGCCAGGATTTGAGTATTTTGCATAAGTAAAGCTACCATTCATATTGGGTTTTTCTAGCAGAGGAATGTTCTTTAAACCTCTGCCAAACTTCCTTTTGACATGCTAAGTGAGTTTGAAATGCCAGGTAATTAGTGTAAATGTTTGCCTCCCTTGTCTTTTATTATCATCTGAGAAATCTGTGAAAAATACTTCTTGACATGGAGAGAAAAAAAATAACCTTTTGAAAGTGGGACTTTTGAAAATAATATATTTTTTAATAAATTTGCATTGAGTTCTCGATGGGTGAGAAGAAAAAAAAATTGGTTTGTCACAACACTAGTTTGGCATGTATTGTAGTGGACAGAAGAGTCTTGCCATTTCCAGCCATGTGATTTCAGGACATGGCTGGATGGTGGAACCAAAAAGCAGGTGAGCTGTCTACTCCTGGTACTGTGCCATGCCGAACTCTCTCAGCTATTGCCAAATAAAGGCTGTGGGCAATTTTTTACAGCATTTAGGCCTAGATCTTTTATTCCTCACCACACAACCCTTTTTTTGTGCTGCCAATGCAATTATAAATGCCATGAATTTTTCATAGCTTCTCATTCAGATGTATTATGACATGGCTGGGCTTCACCTGTATTTTTTCCATGGGATAAATAATGAGGGAAAGGTGAACATAATGGTATATTTAATTTGATTTACTGTGAACTACTAACTACTGAGGCAAAAGGTCTCATTTTCCAATATCAAAAGGCCCTCTGAGCAGTGGCACTTGAGATAAAATGAAACATGTCCCCCATGTTGGCAGAGGCATTAATTACCATTAATTGTGGCTGGAAGGCAGTTGCCGGCTGTGTGTATAGCTACACCATGCTTATTTTGGCAATTGTTTTTCCTTGCTAATGGAGGAACTGTTTAATCATTCTGTTTAATTTAAGTTACAGCTGCTCTGGGGATTTGCGTGCCAAGATAGATCCATGTAAATATTGTCTTCCTCTTTTCAAATCTGTTTTAGATTAACACCCTAAAACCAAGAGCAATGCAAGACTTTATCATAAAGAAGAAACTGAAAGATTAAAATTCCTAATGATGAGAGATAAGCTCATATGATTCTATTGTTTTGCAGACCTTGTTCTGGACAGAGTCTGAGTACCTAACTTACACTTTTCAGATGTACTTTATTGTTTCCAAATATAACAAAGTTTAAAAGAAAAGAGATTACCATTTTGCAAATTGAGCAAAACATTTTGAATTAAAAATCCCACAAACATGAGATGATATTGTGGCTTTAAGCTAAATTAAGGTTAGAAGTGAAATAAATGGATTACCACTCTGTGAGCTGAATACCATGGGAAATTGCTCTGCTGCCAATAGAACATTTATCTGTGCTCAATGTATTGCCCTCTTTCTAGGCCTTTTGAGGCCATGGCCTCTGGGTAAAATATTTTGCTAAAAGGTATGGGGGACCTGATTGATCATAAGTGGCACGGCATGTAACTTTAAAAAAAATTGACATTTATTTAGATTATAGAATGAGCAATGTATAAAGAAAAATATCAATAAGAACTAGAGAGAAGGGATAGTGAACACAAATAAACTTCTGAAGGAGTATAAGAGAAAATATAGTACATTTCTATTTGTCAGCTCCCTCTCTACTGTTGGTATTTCTGACATCCTAATAATAATAATAATAATAATAATAATAATAATGTTTATTTATAACCCACTCCTCTAATGAAATACTCGGAGCGGGGTCCAACAAGGTTAAAAAGTACCAAGTAAAACAACAGTCATATCCCTTCCCACCCACCCCCCTTAAAACTAGATTAAACCAAAGCTTGTTAAAATTGACATCAGTTAAAATTTGTCAAGAACAGTAAAAACAAGGTACAGTCTCATGGACAGTGTGAGTGCAAATCCCCAATGGATGAAATCAAAAGATTTAAGCAGGGGGAGAACTAAGGTTAATTCCGCAGTTCCATTTGCATTTTCAGGGCTGGGAGCTGGTATTTCATTTATTCCCTCTTCAGGGGAAGACCTTCCTAATTGTAGAAATTCTCCAGGTTTATTTATATTTCAATCTGGATATTGTTTTCTGTTTCCAAGCTTTTTTCTAATTTTATTACCATATAGACTCTTATGTTTTTCACCTGCTCAGATACCTTCACATATGTTGAACGTTATATTTAGGTACATCTACCAAGTCTGCATCAGCATACATCCTCCCTTTTCTATCTCCATGTCTGGTTCTGTGCATTTTTTTTCTTGTTGGGAGACAAGGTCTGTTTCCCCCATTTTTAAAAGAAAATGGTCATATGATTGTGAATAGATTTCAGTTGTAGGTATTACTGAATGTATTTCCCTGTTGACCAATGTATGCTTCAGCTATGTTTTGCATGCATCTTAAACATGCATATTTTAATACATCTGCCACCATTCATCAATGTGATTATTCCATAGCTCAATTTGCAACTGCTCTGTGGTCAATCCAGGAAGTGGAGTAAGCAAAGAGTAATTTTAATGAAGTTTCTGAAAATTATTCAGTTTCTGAAGACTGCTCACAGTTTGGGACTTGCTCTGTGCAATATGTTCTTATGGTATTTTTGCACAGGAAACAGCATTTTCTGTGCTGAAAATATTTTTGTACAGAAATATTACTTTCTGTGCAGAACATCCTGTTTCCTGTGAAGAAAATGCTATTTTGTGTGCAATCCCCACAAAAAACAAAACAAAACAAAACAAAAAGCTCACATGAAATACTATGCAGAATAAGTTCTGAACAGCAAAGATTCTAATCCATGCAGATTCCTTCTAATCAGAGTTTGTCCAATAAGAACATATTCATCATCATCATCATCATCATCATCATCATCATCAGGCATATTTTTAGTATGTTCTTCCTATCCTTACACCCACTGAACCTGGGACTGAAACCAGATTCCTTACACATTCCTAGACTTCCATGTGAACAGTACATCTTCCTGAATATTCACTGATATCTTAAATGGCACAGAGAAAATATTTTTAAATATATTTTTATATTCTACTTGCAAGTATTTTGGAACTTGTTCTTCAAGCTGAAATGGCTCTTAGTCCTTGTTTAACACATACTGAAAAAACTTACCATTTAAGAACCTTAACACTTCTGTGGTTTGTGCAATATTCAATGTAGTGATGTAATACAGCAGAAGAAAGTCATTCTGGTTCTTTAATTTCTGCAGGATTTCTAGAAAGTCAAGAAACCTCATATAATTAAGAGCACCACTTGGTATAAAATGATTGGTTTCTTATTAAAATTGTATTCTGAATCTAAAACATAGCTATAACTCATTCTGTCCTCTGTAGTTCATCTTAATCTAATCATGGTTGAAAGTGTAAATGCATATAGCAGTTTCAATGAATACTAATCAACACAATAAATCCTATTCAGATGTTCACCACAAAGCCATAAAAAGATAGCTGGGCTAAGTGTGCAAGTGCCATTGTCAGGGAGCTCCCTACCATCACTGCAAGATAGCTTTCTGCACTGACCCAGAATTACGGTTTCCAATCACAGGGAGGACTTTGAGAGCATGCAGCTAAATGAGCTCTGGAAAGAGCCAGGAAACCTCTTCATAAATCAAATTGTACTGATACCCAACCATGGAATAAAGATACCAGACATGTAAATTGGATGAATATACAGCCATTTATTTGACCTTTATCCTATTTAATGCTAAGATCTTGAACTTCAACCTTGAACTTCAAAACCCTTGAGAAAATTGATTAAAGTGAGAAGCCTGGTGTGGGCCCAGCTGAAGCCAGATGTCAATTCTAGACTGCCTCTTCAGCCTTCCCTTTGGGCACAAACACCATACCCTGATGTGAATCCAGGTCCCTTGACCTGTCTAAGCTCTTCCAGAGCCTAACGTTTCACCACAAGGTGGTGCCACTGGTGTGCACCAAATAGTACTTTAACTCCATATGGGCCACTGATAAGGGACAAGCGTCTGCTTAGTCCCTTTCCCCCACCAGGCCATTCAAAATGTCTTTCAACCCATTTTGAAAATCCCTCAAAAATATCAAATTGCCCTCATCTGAAAGGTGAACACCAATTGACCTGTATAGGTTGGAGTGTCTAAACAAAATTGATGGGTAGTTAATTACAAAGCCAGAAGTCCTTAATAGAGAATTTTGTATTTCTGTATTAACTCGTTTTCTGGCAACATCCAATTTACATGGATTTCCTTCTCCTCTCCATGACTGTTGGGGCAAAATACCAGACCAAATTAATCTTACTCCAGGCCATGTATGGCATATTGTATTGATATCATTTTTTTTTTTTTTTTTTGGTATCACTATCGTGCCATACTTACCATATCAAAGCTTTTCCTTTCATCAAGCCCAGGTCATTTCCACCAAGGTGTATCAACAGCACATCAGGTTGAGGGCTGACATGCTCCTCAAACAACATCTTGAGCAGACCATTCCAGTGTAGGCCTTGTCTGCCCAACCATTCGACTATGGCGATATCACTAAGACTGGGGTGAGAACGCATGTGACTGGATTGGATCTGTCACACTGTCCAATAAATCATACTATGCCCACAGGTGAGGATGAGAACTCTACCAAAATGGAATTTGAAAACTAAAAGAGACAGAAGTCAACAATCTTCCTTTGTATGATGTAACTTGCACACATATTTCCTGAAAGCAGATGATTTAATTGACTTATTTTCCAATCCCATGGCTGCAGCCATGGAGGATGCTCTCATTCAAAAATAATGTGTACCAAATCTGAATGTGTACCTTTTATCCCAATGTTAGACAAAGCCTTAGCTGCCACTGTCCAAAATTGGAATTTAGTTAGAGGGGATTGATCAACATGTTGAAACAAGGGGCCTGTAACTTGGCCATGCAAAGCCACTTATCCTGTCAGTGCCTGAACTGGGCAAAGATCAACCAAAATACATTAATTTAAAGTGATAAAAATCCTTTAACGTTCTGATTGGTCTTAGACCTTCTAATCCGCAATATTGCAATCTGTTTTGTTAAAACCAAATCAATAATTAACAAGGCCCTGTTAGAAGTGTCATTTTTATATGACACGAACAATTCACTAATTCTCAATGCCCGCCAAAATGCCGTTAACGATGCTGCATAGAATAACCGAGCTTCATAAGGGGAAGATCATAAAAGAGTCCACTGTTCTCTCAAACCCATGAGAATTTCAGGCATGACGGGTGCCTTATCGTTATATCTAATGCCCTGAATCCTGGCCCAGCCCTCCAAGGTCTTATGAATTCTGAAATCAGGTGTATGATCCACCAGCCCCTGGGCGTTGGCAGCAAAGGCTAGGGCCGACAACTTATTTCTAATGGTTGGGGCTGTGAGCTCTTTATCATTAATATGGATGCAAAATTGTTAGCAATGTTTTTGAGCTTGTTTGGAGGTTCTTGCAGGGAAGCGCAACTATTGTATACTCTTAACCGAAGAACAATACACTGCTTCTATCTGGGATGGTTGTCCTCTTCCACCAAGTACGCAGCTTGGGGAGGGACTGACATGGAGCATTGAGAGAGGAAAAGGACACCTGCCTAGCCAGCTACATCAGCTGAATCAACACTGGCGAACAATGGGGTGACAGATGTCACAGCCAGTTCACCCTCACCTTTCAAAAACCTTGCATGCCTTTCTATAATTGGAATGTGTGCTGTCCAAAACTGAAGTGCTTATCGTCCTTGCCACCTCACCTTTCCAAGAATCCAAGGGTCTTCCAGCATGACTGCTGGGTTGAGGTCTGCCTCCAGAGCCAGCTGTCTGAAACAACACATTTCTTGATGAGAAAGGGTGTCAGCAATTTCATTGTCAACCCCCAGGACATGGAAGGCTGTGAACAGTATATTATGCATCAGACACTTAAGGACAAACATCCTGACCAAGGTCATGACACAAGGAAACCTAGATGACAACTGATTGATAACCTGTACTGTGGTTGTATTATCACACCAAAAATGGACAGACAAATTGCTGAATTTGTCTGCCCAAATGTGCATTGCAACCACTATTGGAAAAAATTCCCCAAAAGTGACGTCTGTGGAAAGACTAGTCACCATCCAATCATGAGGCCATAACTGTGCACACCAATGATTGTTGGATTATACTCCAAAGGCAATGGAACCTGCTGCATCAGAGGAGACCTGTAAAGTTCCATGGACCTTCAAAATGTCCTCTAAAAGGACATACCATTGAAGGATTCCAGGAATGAAAGCCATTTGTGCAAATCTTGTTTGATCTCGATAGTCACCCGTATCCTATGATACAGTTGAAAAAAACCAATAGTTGCAGAGCTCTAATGCCTAAGAAAGGCCTGGCCTGGTGCAACTACCCGACAGGCAAAATTTAAGTGGCCAGTCGATTTCTGAAACTCTCAAAGGGTGGCTTTAGGTAGTTGCAAGAACTTACAAGTCCTCTCCCTAATGTTGGTTAGTTTATCCTGTGGCAACCTAGAAAACTGATTTATGTTGTCAATTTCAGTTCCCCAAAACATTAAACAGGCAGTAAGACCTTCTGTCTTTTCATGTGCAAGTGGGATTCCTAATTTTTCCGCGATACATGCAAATTATTGCATCAAAAGATGCCATTGGCCAGATTCTGCCCTCCCAACAAACAAAAAATCGCCCAAATAATGAACCACCTTTTCGAGTCCAGCTTGCATACGTACTGCCCACTATAAAAATGTACTAAAGGTTTCGAATGCTGAGCAGGATATGGAACAGCCCATGGGAAGAGCCCTATCCATATAACATTTGTTTTCAAGTGAAAAACCCAATAACTTGATATCTTGAGGGTGAACTGGTAACAGTCTGAATGCAGATTTAATATCACATTTTCCAAGTTCAGCAGCAAAGCCTTTACTATGTACAGTGGTCAGCACCAAAGCAAAAGATGTGTAACACAGAGAGGAAAGCTCTTGTGAGATATTATCATTAACTGAATCAACCTTTGGAAAAGATAAGTGGTGTATTAACCTATATTCCCCTGGAGCCATTTTAGGGATGATGACCAATGTAGACACCCGAAAATTAGGAACTGGGGGTGAAGAGTAGGGACCAACATCTTGCCCCTCATCAACTTTCTTCTGAATCTTGGCTCTAACTATATGTTCTAAACCCCAAACTGAATGCAAATTCATTGAACAATAAGGTCTATGCTGAACATAAAAGGGTATCCAAAACCATCTTGTAATCACTTCTTCAGTCAGCCACTGGCCTATTGGGATATATGAACAGCAGCTGGAACAAATAGTCCAGCTTAACTGGGCTGGGCTCTTTTTGCAGATGGATTGGGAGCCCCAGGTCCTTTCGTTTGAAGTTTCCCTGAAACCTGATGCAGATTTGGTTGTAGGACAGTGTTGAAAGGAGTGAGATCCCTTGCAGATAGAACATTCATGTCGATATCTGCAAGGATGCCTATTACAAGATCCATGTACCCCCAAATCCCAGCAGATTCTGGAAGATCAGTGGTGGTTGATGGGTTTTTAACTGAAGAGCTAACCTGGGAATTTTGGACCATATGATCACTATGGGCTCTTTCACCCTGCATGGGTCATGGATGTCATTAAGTGCATCCAGAGTTGTGAATGGACCTGGTCCCACTTCAGTGTTGGGGTCCTAGTCACTTCATCTTAAAAGCCTCATTGTATGGAAACCACACAAATCCAGCAAAGTCTGCATAGGCTCTATGAATTATGTCCATATAGCAGATAAGTGAGTACGCTATGGCTGGCTGTAATCTGGCTATGACACTTATGTATATAAACATTCCCAACAGGCACTTTCACCAATTCCTGTCCACTTTTCTCTTGTGTACCTTGTCACACTCCTTCTCATCCATACATTCCCAGTCCTTCTTTTCAACTTCACAGTATAGAAGGGAGAATATATCAATAAATTTCCCTATTAGTCTCTTTTCCACAGCGGCGGGTGTTAAATGCTCACCTAATACAGAATCCAATTCACCACCAGGTACGGCAGAGTGCTGTTGCCTGGAATATAGCTTGATTGCCCGGAAAAAAAATTGTTGAGTGGGGAATGAAGCCAGAAAATTAGCAAAAATGGATGCCATTGGTGGGGTTTGGTATGTTGACCCTCTACAGGGAATGACCCCTTGAGGCTGTATATATCCTTGTGTAAAATGTGATACGTAGGCCGCATCAGTAACCAGCTGCATATTGATCAGGACCCTATTGGAAGCTGCATTCCACCACCACCACCCCATGGCCATGCCTGTGACCAGTCAATACCATGATTTAGAGGTGCTGAATAAACAGGATGTGTACCTGTGCTTGGTTTCACCACTTGCACAATTAATGCTGAATGAGCTGGCTTCCCAGCTGTCTGAGGGACCACTTCTTCAACAGCTACCTCCCTACACTGCTCCTAATAACTTCTGTCAAGAGCCTCTGGTAAAATGTCTAGAACATAATCATCCACTGCAGCTTGCTGACCCTCTGGGAGCATCTGACACATTTGACTGTGGAGAACCCTCATCTTGGGCTCAGAACTGCTCTAGGGTGGTAAGACAAGACAGCAAACTTCTCTAAATATTATTTTGTTCTGACATTCTAGCTGACTTATACCCAAAAGATGCAGTTGGAACATATCCCACCCTCTCAGATTCCAAAGCCTGCAACTTGAATAGCACCGAATCCCAATGAATCTCTTCATCGCTATCTGCCTCAGCATCCACCAATTGAACCAGCTGGGGGGGGGAGGCCTTTGAGGGCAGGGCTCTTGCCCTTACAATCCCCTATTTCTTTCTTTGGACCCATAAACAATTCCTTTCACTGAGCAAATGATGGTTCCTACCAAAGGCTTTACTGAGCAGAACAAATTTGAATAGTATAATGCACCACCCACCCCAACACTTATGAATGTATGTGCTTGTGCCTCTGTATTTAATGGCAGACTCCCATCCAAATACCCTCCAGACCAAACCAACTTACCATAAAAATGAACTTGAAAATGGTTGATTAACACTTGGTATGTGGAGCTGGGGTCCCCTGAAGTTGTATGGCATCCTCGCAACAAGACAACCAGACAGCCTCTCAACACAGCTGACAATGCAGCAATACAAAATGGCTGCCAGGCCTCAACAAAATGGCTGGCACACTTATCAGCAAGGGAGGGTAACCAGCATGGAATGCTGTTATAGTGAATTGAAGTGAATTAAACACCAGCTGCCCTTGTGTTTATTGGCAGACTCCCATCCCAAAAACTGTCTGGGCCAACCTGGCTTAGCATGAAAATATTTATTCCAAAATAAATGGATTGGTATGCCAACCTGGGACCCTCTGCATTTATATGGCACCCCTCACTCAGCCACAGGCCTCCTCACATCAAGGCTTCAGATGCAGCTATATGAAATGGCTGCCAATACAAAATGGCTGCCAAGGCGCAAACAGAATGGCTGCTGCAGTTATTAATAAGGGAGAGGGCAGCAGGCACCGAACTTGAAGGGGATACTCTCTTCCTCCCCCAGAAGCTCTCACAACCCAAATGCTCCACAGAGGCCCAACTGAGGGCTGCTATGAGGAATTACCCAATAAGAGGAAGTAATGAATGTGTCCCCAGAATTGTGTGCCATGTCTATCCCACCAGTCCCCCTGTTTCCTGAAAGCATGTGATGGAAAATGGAACTATCACTGTGAGCAGACGATCTCTCAACGTTCTCCTATCTATGGGCAAATAAATTTGGGGGACAATTCAATGAATGTTATCACAATGAAGGAGAAATTCTTCAACATTCTCTTGAAGAATGAGGCCCGTTATCAAACAGTGCACATGACTTACTTTTGTTCTAAGGTGGGTTGTGTGTGTTTGTGTGTGTTACCATCAATGTAATTAGTAACAATAGAAATTGTTTTAATAAAACGGCCACTGTTTTTCATTATCCACCTATCCAGTGCTGCACCAAATGTTTCATAGGGGAAGGGTGTCATGGTGTTAGCCACCAGCCAAGTAAATGGTAGAGAAAATTTGAAGGAAAAACATCTTTGAAGTGACCTTCAGGGGAAGGGGAAAGAAATGACTCAAACTTTTATCATACACACAAAAATGCCTCACATTTTAGTTGACTTTCACTGCCCTCCTCCTTCCACAGGTTCTTTCAAATGTTAACGTTTTCCTGGATTGTCCCTAATGAGATGCTCATAATACTATTCATTCTCTGCAATGATCAGTAGTGTGTGTCCCTTTCTCTCTGTGTTACTTATGGTCCAAATCTAATTGCTAGTCTCAACTAGAAAAGAGCAATCCATGGGGAACACGTGAACATCTGTCCTCCCATTTCTTAAAGGTTTTTTTGCCTTTATTTAAGAGGCTTCTGTTTTTCTACATCATATGGATGACTTTCTGGGTGGTGCTTTTTAATGTACTGTATTGCTGTGATATGGAATGATAGAACTGTGTGTGTGTGTTTCCTTTACATTGCACAACTTGCTATTACTGTGCAGCATCCTTGCCTGCTCCTACTTCCTACTCCAAAAAAAAGTCTCACACAAAAGCTAAATAACCTAAAACATGGGGCCTCTAAATAAAACAAAACAAAGTCTATTTTTAAAATAAAATATTGGAATAATACACGTTTTGGGGGTAATGGACCTCTTAAACTTGGCATAGCTCAGAGTTTCTTTAATGTCATAGGTTTTGGCTCATGATGCTTTCCTCTGGGCTTTACCTGAAGTGTGAAAAGTTTGTTAGGCTGCAGGAGGCTGAAATCACGGTTGTACAAAAAAGACAAGACATATATCCTTGGAAAACACCTAAGTAGGGTAAACACAGGAATGCACTCATGAGAATTTCTCTGAAACCTTCTCCTTTGAACATTGTTTTCAAAGGCAAAATTATTTTCTAGTATACTGAATGAGAAGCAGGGGCGAAAGTGGGTCCTTTCTTTCTTTTTTTTACACAGTGCTTGAAAAATCAGCAGGTAACAGTAGACTAGAAAACTAGCACCTATTTAACAGAGAGAAGTAGAAGAAACAAATTACATGGGTCTACCATTTCAGGTTAGTTCTAAATTCAACAAAAATAGGAAGGGATGGAATCTAATAACTTGGTTATTTACAGATGAATGGCCAGTCAGAGAGTCTTGCAGTGTGTCCTCAGCTGGGATGTATCTGTAGGCCTCAATCTCTGTAACTCCCTGCTGCTGAATGAACATATTGTAAGGGCAGAGGGCTTCCACTTTTCTCTCCTCTGCTGCACTTTCTTCTTTGTAGCTGCTTTCTCTGAAGTCTCCTCAGTCTGCTTTCCTCCCCCCCCCCCTCAAATCTTCTCTTTCTTATAAACTTGTCAAAATATAAAACAAACAAAACAAAAACCCTCTCCTACATTTCCCTCAGAAAAAATATCATTCCAGAGTCTGTGAAGAGAAGAACCTCTCATACCTCTATGGCCTTCAAAACCTCTGCCCTAGGCTTGTTTCAGGGGTTTGCATGTAATAATAATAATAATAATAATAATAATAATAATAATAATATAAGGTTTATTTATAACCCGCTCCTCTAATAGAATACTCGGAGCGGGGTACAGCAAATTAAAAAATACAAGAATAAAACAGCAGTCAAATCCCTTCCCAACCTCCCCCCCCTTAAGACTAGATTAAATCAAAACTAGTTAAAATTGACATCAGTTAAAAAATTTTAAAATAATAAAAATAAAGTGCAGTTGATGGGCAGTACGAGTGCAATCCCCAGTGGGTGAGATCAGAAGGTTTGAACAGAGGGACAGCTAGAGTTAATCCCCCGGTGCCATTTACATTTCATTTGCATTATTAGGGTCAGGGGTTGGTGATATATTATTCCCTCTTCAAGGGAAGGCCTGCCGAAAGAGATGCGTATTTAAGGCCTTTTTAAAGCTGATCAAAGATGTAATGAGACACATCTCGTCCAGCAGGTCATTCCAAAGTTTAGGGGCGGTAGCTGAGAAAGTCCTCTGGGAGGTTTGCGACAGCCTGGTTTTCATAGGCTTCAGCAGATTCCTCCCAGAGGACTGAAGTGTTCGTATGGGAAGAGGCAGTCCCTAAGGTAAGACGGGCCTGAGCCATATAGGGCTTTGAAGGTTAATACCAACACTTTGTACTGTGCCCGGAAACTAATGGGCAGCCAGTGGAGAGCTTATAGGATTATGCTTGTTTACACTAACAGAATAAGTACAGTGCACCCACATCATATGTGGTTTTCAGCTTATGCTGAAAGCTGTGCACTGGAAAAGGCAATGGTGTATGTGCCACACCATGCCGCATACACAAGCCCCATTGTTTTCAATGGGCTTGAGCATTTGTGGAATTTCCCTTATGTGGGGGGGGGGGGATCCAGAACAGATCCCTGCATAAGAGGAGGGTGCGCTGTATCTAACTCATAAAAATAGCTAATTTAAGAAGTCTGGCATCCTCCTGATCTTACTAAGATACTTTAAAGTCATTTCTTTGAGCCTTATCCCATGGCTCAGTTCCCATGGCAGTGTAGAGCAGCTCCTTTTTTGTGGCTCTGCTGCAAAAAGTGGTGCCATTACAATGCCACTTCCTGTGAGCTCCGTTAGGGCGCACAGCAGAAATGTCAGCATCATGGCGGCCCCCTTGTGTATGGGGGGCTGCCATGACACCATCACCATCACGAAGTATGGCTGGGAAGTGTGTGGATGCTGTGTGCTCCCCAGCCCTATTTTTGGCTCAAGGACGGCACTTTGCACCCATCTGTATTGGGTCTCAGAAACTAATGTGCAAATGCTTACTTATAACTGAAGAGACAAAGGGCATCTGCTTTCAGCAGCAGCAACAAAAACAAGATAAAATCTTATTAACCCAAGATTTTAATGAATCATTTAAGGGTGGTGTGATTAACTTCAATGAGATTAATCAAAGGGGATTGTGATCAAAATGTTCTCTCAAGATTGAGAGATATAGGCCTGGTATTACAGAGAAGAAAACCTATACAAGACCAATCTGTTGTGCTGAAGCATATCTGACAAAAATCAAGGATGGGATGGCCAGCATCTCTGTATTCTACATGAATTGTATTGGAGGCCAGAAGAAGACAATTCATTCAAATATAGCGGCTGGACAGACTGCCCCAAAAGAGAAGGCTGGAGATGCCTGTTTTTCCTCCTGAGGGACACCGCAGCAGTCAAACTGTGCGGCATCCCTCCGTACCAAATAGAACCTGCTAAAAGCAGGTTCTTTTTGGTATGCATGCTGATGGCATGAGTGCACTATTGGCACACTGTCACACATTGATGATGCAAGCATAGCGCAGTGATGTGCAGATGCTGCGCCGTGTTTGCTTCCTCATGGTGGACTCCGTGTGGATGGGAGGCTGCTATTATGGTGCCACTGTCACGTACTAGGGTTTGGAACTGTGTGAATGCTGTGCACTTCGAAACCCTAGTTTTGGCCCCAGGGTGCCACCAAATGTCTGTTTGTACTGGGCCATAGTCAGGTTCTGTATTTGGCATTAGCTAGCAGTAACGTATTTGCAGCTGAAGAAAACTTACTTATGTAGCTATGATTAATTATATTTAAGGATTGCTTTTTAACAAACAGCTACTAAGATCATCTTCAATGAAGAGTAACTAAACAAACAAACAAACAAATCAGTTGTGGCAGAAGGAGGTGGTCCTGTAAGTGGCTCTGCTTTCTCCACCTAACCAATCCCCTCATCTTCTTTATTTTTTTCTCCTTTCTTCCCAGCCCCTACAGTTCCCCAGTTGGGTAAATGTATTTAGATTTTATTTTAGCATAATGAGTCTCTTGTTGAATGACACATACCAACAACAGCAATAAGAACAAGTGAGCCACGCTTTATTAAACTGTTAACAATTCCTAATCTGTAGTTGGGTCTTCCATGGTGTGAAAATATGCACAAGAGTAGAGGTCTTCCTTGACATTCCTCTCTCCAGAGCAATCCACCTAGTTCTTTGTGTCATTTTGTTATTTCACGGGCTGTCATGCCCACATGCCCTCTCCACAATCTCCACAAGCCCTCTGCTTTAAAGGACAGAGCAGAGAGGACCTTTCCTTTCAAGCATCTAATCCACCTAACAACCTGAGAGGCAAGTCCAAAAATCAAACCTTCTCCTAGGGTTGCTGATCTAGCCTGCAGTCCTTTATTTCATTTTATTTTTTTACAATTCCCAGGCACTATCAATGCAACCATTCCCTTATTTCTTGTGAGCAAACCGTGCAGGGTAAAGAAAGTTTTCAAGGCATTTCCCCCCTAGCCACTTGACAAAGCCCAAAATTTTGGCCCCATAAGCCACCAGCCAAAGCCTGCACTGACAAGCAGAGTGATAGGGTGCACGATAGCTGCTTTGTGACATAAACACCATGGTCTGATACAGACAGGCTTGAAGAGGTGCCATTGCGGTGCCACTAGGGTTTGGGAGCGTGCATTGTTTACACATTTTTGAACTCTAGTACGTAATGGCGCCAGCGCCATTACGTAACACCATTTAGACGGCGTACGTAATGGTGCCGCCACAACTGAGCAGCTTCCACATGGAGCTGTGCAGTTGTGGCAGCGCAAAGGTGCCAAATGGCGCCTTTTTACTAAATCACACCACAACTGCACACCTAAAAAGGAGTGTGGTTTCCCTGCTCCTTTTTTAGGTGTGCAACTGCGCTGCAGCATCTAGCTGCTGTGGCGCAGTTACAGTGTTAAAAGAGGTGGTGCCAGACTGCCCTTTTGGGGTGGTCTGTACCACCCCGATGTGACTTTCTCTTCTGAGGCATGAAAAGTCACCCCTCTCCACATACCACTTAAATTTACAGAAGTGGAAAATAGTGTGCACACTTGTATCGCTTATCCCTCACAACTACATTTATGCTTACGTTGGCTTCTTCCTAATGACTTTCATGGATCTAGGAGTCAGTCTGATACATAGCTCGACATTCCAGAGTCTCCTTGCATGTCTTCAACAGTGAAATGGTCTTCAAGACAGATGGAGCTAACACCTGGAGAGTGTGACCAGCTTTATACAAGAAAGAAAGAAAACCAAAAGGAAAGGCTGTATCTGGCTTATTGTTGGGAAGCCTTCCCACAGTTCCCCCTGAGACACTCCCATATTCTCAAACAGACTTAGTAGAGATCTTACAAGTTAACATACCACTTGACTCATTAATTCTTTTAAATATGACTAGTAGGATAAAAATTGAGGGGAAAAAACATTAAAATTGTATTATATAAGGTAATATCAGCGAGGATTCTTTTCACAAAATATTGGAAAAAAGATCATGTTCCGTCAATGAATGAGTGGATAATTAAGCTAAAAGAAGCTATGAATTTAGATATTTTAACAGCAATGTTGAGAGAAATGCCAAAAAGTGACATAGAAAAAGATTGGTCCTGCTTTATACATTTTGGTAATGAAAGGGGATGGGTACTAAATTAGCTAAAAAGGAAAAATGATTGAAAGAAAGAAATATAAATTTCATTTGGATTAATAGTAAATTAACAGCTATTAGCAGGGGAGATAATGAACTAAGTGGAAATATGAATATTTTTGACAATTTATTGATTTACATACTAGTGCTTAAAAGATAACACAGAACATTTAGGATTTAAATTAATATTATTACAAAGAGAAAATCTAGATCCCCCCCCCCTTTTGGAGCATCACGTGTTAACTCCCTAATTGAAGGAAGAAGACTAATGGTTGATTCAACATTTTAGATTTATCCTTTTTATGTTGTGTGTATATTTTGCATGTTGGGGTATGTTGTATGTTGTTCAACTGTTTATGGGGTATTTGTTTTATTGTTGAACTGTATATATTGTATGGTATTGTATCTTGTAGTGTATTTTATTGTTGAATAATGTTTCGTGTGTGTCTGTATTTATGTACATTTATATGTTTGTTTAAAATAAAAATTATTATTATTATTATTATTATTATTATTATTATTGAGGTGGAAAATAGTTGTGCATTCTCAGGCCTCTTTTTGGCTTGCTTTGCTGCTATGTAGATTGGTGGCCTCTTACTGGCAGGATGGCAATGTCTTTTGCTTAATTAAAAAGAACTTTTAAAAGTGACTAGGCAGAAAGCACCTTTGATGTTATTGACATGTTAATGGGATGCATCTCTGATACCTGAGATTAATCAAAGTGAATGCACTGTGTGCTTCAGATTAATCAGTAGGAGACAAAGGGAAAGAGGACAGATAAACTGTCCCTCTGCTCCTTAGGCCATGCCATTAAAGAAACTGACAGAGGTAAGAAACTGAAAATCTAGCACCTACACAATATAAGCTCCACTGGTTGTTGGCTGCTCATAGCTCATGGTGATCTATGAGATTAGTTTAGTCTAAAGTCACCAGTCAAACTGAGATAGAATGAGTTTTGGCTCAGTGGATATAAAGATGTTATAAGAGGTCTCTTGTGGAAAACAGTCTGACCCATATGACCTGAAATGTATTGTTGCATTATTGTACGGCTTCAAGTCATTTCTGACTTATGGTGACCCAAACAGGATGGACATGAAGATTTGCTGATAACAGCATTTGGAAAGCCACAGGATTCACTTGTGCTGTTATGCAGTAGGGAGCTATGAACTGAGCCTCCAGCTTCCAGAAAGATAGATGATGTGGAAGATGATGAGTGGACAGCTAGACTTTAGGAAGGAGTTCCAGGCTGTCTCTTAGCATCTGCAAAGTGTTTGTAGTCCCTTTTGGCCAATTTCAGTTCCTCACTCAGAAGTAATAGAGTAGCTTGTAAGTCCTGAAGCAATTGATCTGATGCAAGCAACAAAGACAGGGGCAGGGGCAGGAGGAGGGAACACACCAGTCTTCAAGTCTTCCATTTCACAAATAAAACACTTCCAAATAATAAGGGGGCAGCTACCTATTCAACAGGCTCAGAAGTATAAATCTCTTTATTTCGGCAGGAAATTGTGAACCTAAATAGCTTTAGAATGGTCAGTTCCTGGTTAAGAGTTAGGCAACCAAGTTCTTTATGGCTTAACAGCTATTAGAAGGCAGGAGTGCAATCAGGTCTTCCAAGATAAATTCATGGTGCTAGATTTAGCACCAATAAAAAGATGATATGTATTTCAGAAAGCACTTTTCTCCATATAAGCCTTGGATAAATTAAGACTTTTAAGGAAGAAGATTGTGTTCCATATTTATTTATCTAATATGGGCTAGCTACCTAAATATACATTTCTCATGTGCTTACAAGTATAACAATCTACAGTACTTTGTGGAATATTTGGATAGTAAAAAATATGTAGGTGTTTTAGACAGAATGTAGGTGTTCTAAAACATTACATAAAATTGTTCTCTTCTATGGTCAGAAGACTGGCAGATAGTTCATTTTTTGTCTGAACAACCTCATGGGACATTTTTAAAACTCCAAAACTTTAAATTGGCTGGGATTAAAAAAATCCCTGAGGAGAATATATCAATACTTTTCTTTAGAAAATTTATGTCCCAGCTTCTTTTTTTGTTTCTGTAAAGATAACTCTGTATGATGAGCAATTGAATCTGCTTCTTTTGATCAGTTTTTCACTTCAAAAGTTTGACATAGTGCTTTTCAATGGCTGAAGTAAAAACAGACCACAATGGCAAGAATGAATAGATTTCCTGGGATATTCTGTTTGTAGAAATTTGTTTTTACAGACAGAAACTTGTAATTGGTAAGTGCCTGAAATGTGGGACATTATTACTGAATGGGTGACAGGTCAGTTCCTCTGTTAGATCAGGCAATGATGTTACGCAACCACTATTTTGGTTCTTTAGTGAAGTCTCCTGATATTTCCTGAGATTTATTCTAAGCCTTCTAGGTCTTATGATGTAGCTGGCTACAATAGGAATTATGTACAGGCCTCACACAATTTTAACTACCCACTCATTCATTAAACAGTTGGAATGCAATCATTCAACTAATTTGTCTTTGCATGTGAGGACAAATAATTAGTTTGTTTATTTATTTATTTATTTATTGCACTTATATCTCACCTTTCCCCCAAAATACGATCCAAGGTGGAGATCCAGAGTGGAAAATCCCTACCCTCCCTGTTTTCTGTCTAAGAAACCAATTTTCTGAATACTAAGTGTATCACCCCCCCCCCACAGGATAGAATAATCACAATGGGTTGATCTAGACTGGCAAAAAGGGGTGTGTTCATGCCTGCATGAAAGTGTAGCCTTTAGATGACCCACACTGAAATTTTGGCATGAACACACTTATTTTGCATTTTAGTGGGGAAAACGCAGCTTTAAAAAGGAGCTGCTTTCCCCAGCTTCTTTTTAAAAAGGGTGTAACTGCTCAGCTGTGTCTAAATGCTGCAATGCAACTGTGCAGTTTTTTAAAGCTCCCAAACCCTAGCTCCAGCCCTAATCTGAACCCTAGACATATGCAGTAGGGACTCTGGGATGTTGTAACTGTTATGCAACTGTGCATAAAATGTCAATTCATTCATAAGTTTATTCATAAACTTAAATTGTAACGGATGTAATATCTTTTTAAGGGGGGGATGCAGTTTGTTTTATTGATGTAATAGTATTTTAATGTGTAAGCTGCCTCGATTGATCTCAAAGGGGTGGGGTATAAATTATTATTATTATTATTATTATTATTATTATTATAAAATAAAGGGGTTCATTCATGGTGCACTGATGCTACTGCATACTTTAAAAAAAGAAACGAAACCACAATGGTAATTTGACAGATCTTCATAACTGCACAGTTCATGTGTGATGTACCTGTGCGACTGGGCAGTTCGCTGCTGGCAATACAATTGCCTGTATGATGTACCGGTGCAACTGCTCAGTTCACAGCCGGCAACAACAACAACAACAAAATTAAAAGTTCAGTGCAGCCAAAAGCCCTGTTCTTTGCTGCCCGTGGAGCTGCTCCACCTGTGTTTCTAGCATCCTGCCAGCTTCCAATGTAGTTGCTGAGAAACAGAAAAGACTTCAGATAAGTTGTCCCCACACCTCCTCAGTGTAGCTGCCCTATGCCTTTTTATTACACACCTGGGACTTGCAGTGTAGCTGCTAAGTATTAAGGGAAAGGCAACTTCATGTCACCCTTTCCTGCCAATCTAGAAAGCCCCTATGGGGCTTTCCAGACTGCCAGGAGATGGCGACATGAAGTTGCATTTTCCCAGATACTTAGCAACTACACTGAAGGTCCCAGGGGTGTATTTAAAAAGTATAGGGCAGCAACACTGAGAGGGTGTGGGGACGACTTATCTGAAGTCTTGTCTATTGCTCAGCCACTACATTGGAAGCTGTCAGGATGCTAGAAACACAGGTGGAGCAGCTCCACAGGCAGCAAAGAACAGGGCTTTTGACCACACTGAACTATATATATATATATATTAGTTAGTTACCGGCTGCAAACTCCGCAGTTGCACCGGTATACCATATAGACAATTGTATTGCTGCTAACTGTGCAGTTGTGCAGGTACATCACACATGAACTGTGCAGTTATGAAGATCTGTCAAATTACCATTGCAGTTTCGCTTCCCTTTTTTAACTGCGCAGTTGCACCTGTGCACCATGAATGAACCCCTTTATATTATGAATAAACTTCTTTATCTTATGAGTGAATTGACATTTTATGTGCAGTTGCATAACAGTTACAGCATCCTAGAGTCCCTACTGTGCATGTCTAGGGTTCGGATTAGGGCTGGAGCTAGGGTTTGGGAGCTTTAAAAAACTGCACAGTTGCACCACCGCATTTAGAGGCAGCTGCACAGTTACACCCTTTTAAAAAAGAAGTGGGGAAAAGCAGCTCCTTTTTAAAGCTGCTTTTTCCCCACTAAAACACCAAAGTGCGTTCATGCCAAATTTTAACTGCAGGTCATCTAAAGGTCACACTTTCATGCAGGCATGAACACACACCCTTTTTGCCAGTCTAGATCAGGCCAATGTAACAATTTGTGATGTTGAATGATAGGAGAAAATTGCACGGAATTCTTACTGGTCTATTATTCTCCCCAGTGGAAATTCTTGTCAGAAACTTGCTTTTCAACCTGGGAAAGAATACTTGTGGATATTGTATAAGTTTCCATTTTTGGCATGGGTAATTGCCTTAACAGCTCTAAGTAGATTGCTTGGGAGCAAGGATGACTGGTCTATGAGGACAAGTTCTTTTTCACTTTCTCCTTACTGGTATTTTAATAGTTTAGTTTAACTGGTGGCTTTCTTATGCAATATGTGGTGTGACTTATTGGCCTGGCTTATAGTTTGGGGGGATAGGAAGAATAATGATGCACCCCAGTTGGTGAAGATTTACCATTTCTGCCTGCCAGCACTACAAGACTCATCATCTAAGTGACTGGGAAGGAGGATGGTGCTTCGTGCCATCAAGATCACTCATGAAATTGTCCAGTTGTACCTTGCAAAGATATCTGAATTGGTGGTCATCACTTCATCCTTTGGTAGCAAATTTGATCATTTAGCTATATGATGAGATTTTTCGCTCTTATCTTTCAAAGAATCATACAGTTGTTGGAAGAGACCACAAGGGCCATCCAGTCCAACCCTCTGCCATGCAGGAACTCTCAATCAAAACACTCCCAATAGATGGACATCCAGCCTCTGTTTAAAAACATCCAAAGAAGGGGACTCAACCACTCTCCAAGGATAGTTGTTCCTATTGTTTAGGTGGAATCTCTTTTCCTATTATTTGAATATTATTGTTCTGTGTCTTTAGTCTCCGAAGCAGCAAAAAACAAGCTTGCTGCATTCTCAATATGACATCCTTTCAAATATTTAAAAATGGATATCATGGCACCTCTCAACCTTCTCTTCTTCAGGCTAAACATACCCAGTTCTCTAAATTGCTCCTCATAGGACATGGTTTCCAGACCTTTCACCATTTTGGTCAACCTCTTCTGGAAATGCTCCAGCTTGTCAATATTCCTCTTGGAAAGCCCTGAACTGGACACAGTATTCCAGGTCTGACAAAAGCAGAATAGAGTGATACTATTACTTCCCTCAGTTTAGACACTACACTTCTATTGATGCAGTCTTGGATCATTATGGCTTTTTTAGCTACTGCATTACACTGTTGACTCAGGTTCAGCTAGTGATCTACTAAGACTTTTGGATACCTTTTGCATGAACTGTTGTCAAGCCAGTCCAATCAAAAATCCACCAAACAGTGATACCATTATTGGCCAATCAAAATGCACAATATACATGTTCGAAGCTTCATTAGCTTCTTCATCAGGCAAGGAGGGGGAAATAATGAAGATGTTAATCATAGGCCTGTATTTTGCTGTTTCTCTTCTTAATTCAGATGATATGGAGGGATGTATCTTGTAGGCTGGCAACTCCTCCTTCTGGCCATGTCACAATTGGGAGATTTTCAAAGTCCAGGAAATTTAATATCCATTTGCATCACAACAAAGAAACTTCCTTTGCAATCCAATATGTCTCCATCCTTGTGAGGCCACAGGTCCCTTTGTTAGGCAGAGGACACTGGATTTCTCAAGAAGCCCCCATGCTTTTGCATCAGGAAAACTTTAGGTGTTGTTGAGGTATAACATGCAAATCCAGTCCAAATTTAAGAAGAATTTTTAAAACCTTTATTGAAGGTTGAAACCTCAAATAGGAAGGTCCCAGTCCACTGGCTGACTTTTTAGGATTATTCTGTTGTGGCTATAATTCAGTATCTCAAAATTCAGAAAACATCCAGGGGTAGCCATGTTGGGCATTTAGCAAATCCAATCAAAAATCCACCAAACAGTGATACCTTTATTGGCCAGCCAAAATGCACAATATATGTTGCGAACTTTCGAAGCATCGCTGTCTTCTTCATCAGACAAGGTGTTACAAACCAAACAGGGGGAAGAAAATGAAGATGTCAGTCATAGGCCTGCATTTTCCTGTTTTTCTTCTTAGTTAAGAAAGTATGGAGGGGCATATCTTGCAGGCTGGCACCTCTTCTTTCTGGCCATGTGGCAACTGGGAGATTTTCAAAGTCTAGAAAATTTAACATCCATTTGCTTCACAACAAAGTCACTTCCTTTGTCAAGCCAGGTGTCTCCTGTGCTATATGTGTGCATTTCAATTATTTATTTATTTATTTATTTATTTTCGCTTCAGTTACATTTCTCTCTGTTAAAATTAATTTTGTTCATTTTGGCCCAACTCTCTGATCTGTTAAGGTCATTTTGATTTCTCATCTTGTCCTTTGGGGTATTAGCTCCCAGTCCTAATTTAGTGTCATCTGAAGAATCTGATACACATTCCCTCTATTCCATCATCCAAGTCATTGATAAAGTTGTTGAATAGAACTGGACCCCATACAGAACCCTGTGGAACCATACTAGCCACTTCTCTCCAGGATTAAGGGGAGCCTTCATTAGAGGGCACCCTTTGGATTCAGTATGTTGATCAACTACAGATCAACCTAGCAATAGCATTGTCTAGCCCGTGTCAGTTTCATGATGCTGGCAGTTTATTTTTACTTCCTTTTCTAACATTACAATAGTCTCTCTCTCTCTCTCTGCATACGCCTCACTTTTATATGTGGGTATAGCATATATATACATCAAACAGAAGCCAGCAAATTCAAATTACAAAGAAGAGGAATTGGAGGGATTGCCCCCCTAAACCTTAGAGTTATACTCTCTCTTTCTCTCTCTCTCTTTCTCCCTCCCTCCCTCTTTCTCTCTCTGAGATTTTTAATGTCTTTCTTTTTGAGGCAAGAAACCTCTCCATGAGTCCTGTAGTCTACACCTGTAATTAAAGAAAAAACAAACAAACAAAACAGATGTAGATAAGACACTCATATGCCACCTTCTCCTTCCTTGTGATTTGGTTACAAATTAACCAAACTGTTAATTAACTGGTTTGGCTTCTGCTTACTCCATCTTCTATTATTTATTTATTTATCATACAAAAATGTTTCACGTGAATGAGCAACATTTTCTACCCAAAAGATATAATAAGTGCACATAAAGTAACATATGTAATTTCACTTGTAGTTCCATACCATCCACAAAACACTTGAGTTCAGGAGAAGACTGTAGAAGACACAAAGAGACTTGTCAATATTTTAATAGAAAAAGAGATTTTGGAAAGCAACCAAGTTACATGTCTCAACTTGCAATTCAGCAAAATATGGCTTGGTTTGCAGGCTTGTCATGGGGACATCGAGAAGAGAGGGCATAACACTGATACTCAGATCTCTCCACTGGCTGCTGATTAGTTTCCAAGTGCAGTACAAGGTGTTGGTTTTAACCTTTAAAGCCCTACATGGCTTGGGTCCATCTTATCTGAGGGACCGCCTCCTCCCGTACAACCCCCCCCCCCCGCACACTCCAGTCTTCTGGGAGGAACCTGTTACAGCCTATGAAGACTAGGCTAGTGCAGACCTCCCAGAGGGCCTTTTCGGCTGTCTCTCCCAGGCTATGGAATGGTCTGCCGGACGAGATGCGTCTTATTACATCTTCTGATTGCTTTAAAAAAAGCCTTGAAGTCACATCTCTTCCAGCAGGCCTTCCCAGAAAGTCCTTAGCCACCCGGCTCTGTTTGGGTTAAGCTCTCCCATTAACACCGTAACATCTTGACCCTGAGGTCTATGCAATGGGTTGCTGTTTTAAATTGTAATTTTTATTATGTTGTTTTAATTGATGTTAGTTTAATTAAATTTTAAGGGGTGGGTGGTTGGGTATGGGTCGTGTATATTTTATCTTGTATTTTTTTTAATTGATGTAACCCACTCCGATTGGTTACAGAGGAGCAGGCTATAAATAAAACATCATCATTATTATTATTATTATTATTATTATTATCATCAATGTGGAGAGATTTCTGCAAACTGTGCACAGTGGGAATAATAATAATAATAATAATAATAGTAATAATAATAATAATAATGCTATTAAACCAATGCCCCTATAATTATGATCCTAAAATGGTACTTGGATTTATTGTAGTATGCCATGGAATACTTGAGTGTTGTTCCTGTAGGAAATAAAGTGCCAGAAATTTATTCCTGCATAATTTATGTGATAGATTGGATAAAGCTTTACCAGGGCTTTTCTGGCTTTGTACTCTTTCTTTACTCAGGCTGTAAAGGGTTTACTGCAAAGAGAATGAGAGTAAAGGAGGAAGGAAAACCCACTCAAACATAGGCTCATAACTTCATAAATCTTAAATGCAGATGATTTGTAAATACTGCTAACTGGGCAATGTTCACAGTGCTGTGGGATTATTACACAACCATGTTCATATTTTGCATAAGCTCCACTAATTAGATAGAACGCTAGCAAATATTGGCCCCAACCCAGAGGCTGGTGATCACCATAGAAGACTAGTGCCAGCTGCTGTGCTTCTATTTCTCTTAAGTACTGAAGAATAGAAGTTGCATACAAGCCAACTATGACTTAAGAGTCTTTGCACCCATTCTGGCACATAAGGTACTTTTCAGATTTTTTTATACTCAGTTATTAGTGGCAAAAATGGATAGATCAAGAAAGTTTCAACAACATATTACTGAATGCTCCACAGGTTCCATACAACTGATCAAACATCAGAGCTAATTTCTTTCTTCTTTGAAACAGCAAAGATTAAAGGTGAAGAAATCTGTTCAGTTCACATCTTCATGTGATCCTTACTAATTTTCACTTTCTCAACAAAAGTACAGTGTTGAGAAGACAATTAGCTCGTGGCATTCACACCTCTCCTGGTTTTGCAATGCAGTTCTTCAGTCAAGTAAAAGTATTCAAAATGCATATATTTGGAGAAAATGAGGACCACAAAATATATTTATTTATGTAAAGTAACATGCAATGCATTAGAGGAAATCACTGTCCCCCCCCCCCAAAAAAAAGGCATATGAGGGGAAATTGTATAGAGGATTTTTTTTTACTAGTAGACATCTACTTAAAAACACATAGTAAATATTTTTAAAGTATTTTAAACATTTGCAAAATGAGGCAGAAACAGAATGAATGGAGCATATAACTGGAAAATAACTGACAGTTTGGTCTATCTCTTGCAACAATACTGTAAACAATAGTGAACCACTATGAGTAAAAAAGATTTGCTCTGCATAACAAGGCTAGGTGGTTAACATTTGAAGAAATCCAGTCTAAGGAACAATTCTGTCTTCCCCCTCACAGTCAAAGAATAGGGAGGCAGTTACCAGGAAAACACTGTATTAAAGGAAAAGATGTGAAGAAATTAGTTTATGTACTGGGAAGATTATATTTTGCATGCAGCACACATTCAAATCATTTCATCTTAAAAAGTCAGTTTCTCTCTTGATTGCAGACAAAATATTGGTGGAAATAAACAGGGGGATGAATTCTTACTCTTAGATCCAGGCAGCTTATTTCACCTTTTCCTTTAAAGTAAAAGTATGTTTTTGTACATCTCTCTCTTTTTCTCTCCTCCTCTGTCTATCTTTTCTCTTTCTCTCTTTGCTGGCTTCTGTACATATTGGCTGCAGTGCCTTGCTCAGTGAGGCTGCTTAAATCCCACAAGTCAATATGATTTAAGCAAACTACCTTATCCTCAGGCTCACAGCCATTTCTTTTGTTTTTCTGACTGTCCATTTTCTTTATCAATAGAGCACATCCTCATTACTTCTTTATAGTGAAAGTGACAAAGGGGTATGGATCAAAGACCTACTGTAGCCAAGTTTTGGGAGTCATCACCAAGATCCACAACTTCATTTCTATAACACCTGAGCCATCTATCTAATAGATGTTTCCATCACCTAAATGACTAACCTTGGTCTTCACAGATGTCTTTAGTTTCAGTTTTTTGGACAGAAAGGAAGAAAGTAAATAACAATGACAACAATAACAATCAAGGAATGATGGTGGCGTTGAAATCCCTGGATGTAACAGAATCAAAGAAAAAGAGAAAAAACATTATGGAATATCGGCACCTACAAGTGGAGATTTAGTATTTCTAGGAAAAGAAAACAACCATTGTTCCAGAAGTGCAGTTCCAGACAAAAGCACAATAACAAAACATGGCAATACTTGGAACATGTTACATAATCTGATGGGACCTCCCTGATTCTTAGATTTTTGACAAACTCTGAACAAAATTCCAGTTAATAACATTTGGAAAACCAAGAAACAAAGAATAAATAAGTAAATCACCACCACCATCATAATTCACTTATATTGTATTTTATCTACTGCACCTATGGGCCATGCTCCAGCCCTCATTCCTCATCTTGAAATAGTAGCTGAGAGTACCAGCACTACCATTTCACCTGATCAAAAGTCAGAAATTTCAGTTTGCCATATGGGGTAGAGTTTAGATAGCCCTTCCTCTGGGAACATCTCACAGGAGTGAGATGCTGCACGTATGTACCAGAATCTTTTCCCCATTAGGTTGCCTTCCTAGAAAATTAAGCTCTTATTCCTCTCCAAAAAACATTCTTGGCTGAGACTATTCATTCTTGGGTATCTTCAAAATCCCACTGACATATTTCCTGCAAGAAAAAGTGATGGGAATGTATGGAAAAGTACAAGATGGGTAGCCCTATGGTGGAAGTAGCATCAAATTATCTGTCACCCCTTCCCCTATTTGTAACATTCTAGAAATGGAAGATGGATAGCTATGGATTTTGAAACATGGGAGGAAAAAAAAAAGTTTAATTTAGAAAGTCATTCTTCACTGCATTTCTGATGTGCTCATTAAGCACAGCCAGCCCAGGTGGGAGTAAAGTTTATCTAGAACTTCTTTACTTACCTGGAAAGGATGCCAGGTTTAACATCTGTTCCATTCAATATTTTGGCAGCCATTTAGCACATGAATATAGGGAACTGTCAGGAGTGCAGGGAAGAAATTGGTAGTGCAGTATGTTAGTTCTGCACTGGGTTTTTCTCTCTGCAATGTCTATCTCTGTCTCTCTGTGTGTCTTTCTTCCATACACACACACACACAGAGTGACCATCTATAAAAATTTCAGACTGTTAAAAAAAAAAAGCTCACACAATGTGGTGAAAGATTTAGAGTTTAAATATGGATGAATATGAATGAAGTTGTAGCCACCCATGACAGCTGTGTGTTCCTGCTGAAGAATGTGGGTAGTTATACCTGCAGCAAGTGCAAATTGACTGTCCTATGGAAAGAGAAGACCCAGCAATTCAAGGTCCATATATCTACTCTTCAGCATGTTAGAGAGCATGAGGTTTTCTTGGACAGATAGAGTAGATTGCCTTGAATGAGGTACATGCAGAGGATGCCTCTGAGGAGGAGGTCAACACAGGAGGTAAACATTTGGAAGAATGTGGCACATAGGAGAAAAAGGACTAGGGGTCATTCTGTGAGTCTGGATTTGATCTGAAGCTTTCTCCCTTATCATTGATGATGAGGGGCAACAACGAAGGTAATAGTGCCAGCCAAGAACAAGCAAGTGACTTTGGGTTTTAGCCTATGAATTGGCCCTTCCCAATCCTCAGAAAAGGCACATGGTAGTGGTAGAAGATTCCCTACTGGGAAGGACAAAAGCAGTGGTTTGAAGGCCTGACAGACTATCTTGAGAGGTGTGCAGAAATGTAATAGAGAGGCTGAGAAGACTTAGCAAGTCCTCTGACTGTCACCTCTTCCTTTTGGTCCACATGGGAACCAATGGCATAGCCTTCAGGATATCACAACGGATTACCTCACAGCATTGGCAGGAAATTTTTTGCTAAGAGTATCATAAACTGCTAAGGAGGGTTTAAAATTAAGTTGTGTAGAACAGAGAGACAGTTTTCTTGAAGGCAGTTCATCAAGTGCTGGAGATAAATGTCTGAATATTATAGAGAGAACTGGGTGAATGGTGCTCAAGGCTGTCAATGGTAGGGAAAAAACACATCTTAAATAAGCAGCTAAGGGGAATGGCCCATGGTCTTAGATATCTGTACCCTAATGCAGAGCATGGGAAATAAACAAGATGATTTTGAACACATAACACAGTACAAAAGTATGATATAAGTGGGATCACTGAAACCTGGTAAAATGAATCTCATGATTGGAATGTAGCAATAGAGAGGTATAACCTATTCCAGATAAATAGATCAAACAGGAAAGAAGGAGGAGGAGCTTTACGTCTTGTAAAGAGACCAATGACTTAAGGATGTTTACACCTTATGAAGAGACCAGTGATTTAAATCTTGGAAAGCCAGGTCGAGTGCATCTGAATAAAAACTGAGGTCAAAATATGTCATTGTGGGTTTCTATTAAGACCCCCCAAGCCTGACTGAGGGCTTGGATAATGCCTTCCTGGAACAAGTGGCCAAACATTAAGAAATGTGAAATATAGCAGTAATGGGAGATTTCAACTATACAGTGGTCCCCCGGGATACGAAGCCCCCGGGGAACGAAATCCCCGGGAGCCGAAAGAGCCGGGGCCGCAAAAATGACCCCAGCTTACGAAGAAAACCCCGGGATCCGAAACAGAAAAACCGCGTGGCCCCTTTAAATTTGCCGCGCGGTCCGTCAAAGAAAGCGGTCCCCCAGGAAACGAAAATTTCCAGGTTACGAAAAGTAATCCGGAACGGATTACTTTCGTAACCCGGGGGACCACTATACTGATATTTGTTGGAAGTCAAACTCTGCCAAGAATATAATGTCCAATAAATTATCCACTTATCTTACCAATGATTTCATTGTCCAAAAGGTGGAAGAGACAACAAAAGGATCAGCTACTTTAGAATTGATCCTAACCAACAGTGATGATCTAGTTAGTGGGGTGAAAGTGGCAGGATCCTTACATGGGAGTGATGATGTCCTCTGGATTTTGTTATACAGTGGAAAGGGGGAGCCAAATGTAGTCAGATACGCCTTCTAGAGTTTAAGAAATCTGATTTCACTAGAAAGATACTTAATGGATTATAAACTATGTGGATTTGAAGCTGAAGTTACGGATTTAGAAAAAAAATGTCTTAAGTGAAGATACTCACAAGATCAAAAAATTCTATAAGATTCTGCACAGATGGAATATGGAACAAGAAGCTATTAAAGAGGGAATGATCTTGTGGTCACAAAACATAGGACATGAAATAAAATTAGAGCACTGAGAGAAATTCTGGAAAATAACTTTAAATTTACTTTATGTTATGATTTAAAGGAGAATTATTATAACATGTTGTTTAGGTGGCATCTTACACCAGTTAGGTTAGCAAAAATGTATAAAAAAAGGAACCCGCTATGTTAGAAATGTAATAAAACCTTAGGAACATTTTTTTCACATCTGGTGGTATATATATATTACTGGTCTGCAATCCACAGTACTACAAATCCTGAAGTTTAATTTTCCAGTGCATCTGGAAATGTACTTATTTAATATGTTACATTTTCCAGAAGCCAAAATCAATCAAAATCAAAAGAAGCGCCTATTGTACATGATGTAACAGCTGCCCATATTGATTGTGCTAGGAATTGGAAAAACCAAACTATCCCTTCAGTTGAGGACTGGTTGCATAAATTATTTGATATGTTAAGCTTGGATAAGCTAAATGTGATGTTAAAAGATGGTACAGGTTATAATTTAGAAGAAGAATGGAAAGAGGTAATAATATTTTGGAAATTAAAATGGTGTAATTCAGTAGTACAACATCTAGGAAAGTATAAATATTTGAGAAATTTGAGGGGGAAAAAATTGAGAAAAGAAAAATGATGTGAATATATATTGTGAGAGAGGGATACGGGAAAAAAGAAAAAAGAAAAGGTGTTTATTTTTAGAAACGAAAAAAGTAAAAATTATATGATAATCTACTTAGTTTGAGAAAAGGACGTCAACTATATGTTTGGTTTGTTTGTTTCTGGCTTTTGTTTTGGATGTAATTTACATCTAATTATTCTGTCATTAGTGTATGTCAATGCGTGTTTCACTTTGTTAATGTTTTATATGTTTTATATGCTTTAATAAAAATTTTAGTCATAAAAAAGAAAAAGAAAAAAGAAAGAAAGCTGATTTCAGTAAGCTTAGGGGAATATGTACTGGATGAGTGATCAAGAATACAATAGGAGGATGGAGTTCATGATGGATGTGAGTTGCTTATGCATAGGGAGAAAGTCGAAATAGTTAAAGCACATAATGAGCTCAGATTTGCTAGGAAGGTTAAAAACAATAAAAAGGAATTTTGTTTGGTTATGTCTGGAGCAAAAAAACAAAAACAAAAACCACACAAACACACACACACATGGAAATGGTAGGGCCACTGTGTGGAGAGTATGGTGAAATGGTAACAAACAGAGAAAAGGCAGAGCTTCTCAACAACTTATTTGCCTCAGTCTTCTACCAAAAGGAAAACGGTGCTTATCCTGGGGAAGATGGAGCAAATGATTCAGTAGGAGAAATGCAGCACAGAACAGGTAAAGAGGTAGTATAGAAATAACTTACTATTCTAAATGAATCCAAAACCAGATGGACTACATCCAAGGGTATTTTTTTTAAAAGAAAAACCCTCACATATATAATCTCAGAACCACTGGCAATCCTTGAGACAACAGGAGACATCCCAGCAGACTCAAGATGGGAAAAAAGAGAACACAAATACTTACCATCTAGTCAGCCTATGTCAATACCAGAAAAGATTCTAGAGCAGATAATTAAACAGATCATCTATAAGCACTTAGAAAAGAATACTGTAATCACTAAAATTAACAAAGGTTTCTCAGAAATAAATCATACCATACTAATTTTAACTTTTTTTTTTACAAACCTGGTAGATGAAGGGAATGCAGTGGATATCTTGATTTCAGAAAGGCCTTTTGCAAGGTCCCTCATAATATTCTTGCAAACGAGCTAGTAAAATGTGGGCTGGACAATGTGACTGTTGGGTGGATCTATAATTGGTTTACTAACTGAATCCAAAGGGTGCTCACCAATGGCTCCTCTTCATCCTGTAGAGAAGGACTATTGGAATACCACAGGGCTCTGTCCTCAGCCCTATGCCATTCAACATCTTTATCAATGACTTGGATGACATAATAAAGGATGTTCTTATAAAATTTGCAGATGACACCGAATTAGGAGGGGTAACCAATACCCCAGATGGCAGAGCTGGGCCAGCACTAACAATATGAATTTCAACATGGAGAAATTTAAGGTACTACAATTAGGAAGAGAAATTATAAAATAAAATCCACAGATGTAGAATGGGTGACATCTGGCTTGAAACCATACATGTGTATGGATTTAGTATGTATGGAAATTGTGAATATTCGTATGTTTTTGTATGTTTTTATGAATAACTAATAAAATTTTATTTAAAAAGAAAAGAAAAGAAAGAAAACCATACATGTAAAATGGATCTAGAAGTCATAGTAGACCACAAGCTGAACATGAGCCAATCATGTGGTGTGACGGCTAAAAGAGCCAATGCAATTCTAGGTTTCACACCACATTGTGCATGTTAAAATTCCCCACAACTTGTTCTCTTTAGGGAAATTCAATATTGTATCTCTTAGAATATTATTAGTTCAGAAGGGGAGGCAGTTGGGCATGTGAGCAGACTATACACCAACAGAATCCAATCCAATATAGTCCTCTCTTTCTGCCCTACCACTGCATGCCAAGTATGAGTAATGAAATTTTGGTGATAGCTGGACAGGGCACCTCAATAGGGATTGGATTCATGACAGATAATTGTAACATCACTTCCCTACCTCTAGAATTTTGTATGGCACTGCAACTGGTGCATCAGCTATGGCCTTTCCTGAACAGAGATCACCTTGTCATAGTAGTTCATGAACTGTTAACCTCCTTATTAGACTTCAGTAATATGTTCTGTGTGGGAATACCTTTGAAGATGGCTCTGAAGCTGCAGATAGTGTAAAATGCAGCAGCTCAATTGCTGAGGGGAAGAGTACAGACATCATATAATACTAAAAGAATTGCTTTAGCTGCCAATAGGTGTCCAGTTTGAATTAAAAGTGCATGTGATGATATTTAAATGGCTTGGAGCCTTCATACTTAATACTTTGCACTTGAACGAGACTTCTATATGTGCAGATTAATATCTGCAAGGGATGGGAATAATATTTGAAAATATTCAAAACAAATGGTTGAAAAACATGCTTTCAAGTGTTGAGAAATCATCATGAGAAAAATCTTGGGCTGATTAGAATCTTCACAGTTTGGGAACTATTAGGCACAAAATGAGACCCAGTGTGGCATAATAGTTTGAGTATTGCACTACAACTCTGGAGACCAGGGTTCAATTCCCATTTTTGCCATGAAACCCAATGAGTGATCTTGGGCAAGTCACATGCATTGAGCCTCAGGGAAAGCAATGGCATATCTCCTCTGAATAAACCATGATAGCTTCGCCTTAGAGTTGCCATAAGTTGGAAATGACTTGAAGACAAACAAGAACAAGAAAGCACAAAATCATGCAGGGATTAATATTTCTGCATTGAAATATTATTTTTTGTGCATAAAATGCTGCTTTCTGCACAAAACAACCATGTGCAAATTTTGCACAGAATAAATCCTGAATTGTGTTCAGAAACTGCAGTGGAAAGAAAATTGTTGAAATTACTTGATGCTACCTTCAAGAAGGAACTTAGGGTCTCGACAGACTATGCCAAAAGGGTGGGCTGGAGGCGCCCTTTTTTGCTCCTGAGGGAGCCTGCAGCAACCAAATTGTGCGGGCTCCCTCCGCACCAAAAAGAACCTGCTAAAATCAGGTTCTTTTTAATGCATGTGGCTGCTGCCATTAGTGCACCACTGGGGCACTGTCACACATTGATGATGCAGGTGTGGTGGTGCACCATGCGGACATTGCGCCATGCCTGCATCATCATGGCGGTCCCCTTGTGGATGGGGCCAAGCCACGATGGTGCATCTGCTGTGTGTTAGGGCTCGAGAGCATGCAGATACTGTGCATTCCCGAGCCTTAATTTTGGCCCCAGGCTGCCACAAACCAGCTGTCTGTAACAGTTCATAATTACATCCCTAAGATCTGCCAGGGAGGCCCTTTTCTATGGCCTACCAGTGAGGTCAATGGACTGTATGAGGACATGTGGCAGGGTCTTCTAACTGTGGCACACCTTTTGTGGAATGTCCTCACCTTGGAGGTCTGACTGGTACCAAAGCTGGCTTGATTTAAGCACCAAATAAAAACATTGGCTGAGATCTTGCATTGTCAGACATAATAACAATGATGAAGCTTTGTAATTACGTCTGATGATACCACCTTCCCGAACTTTCCTTTTCAGCCTGGCATCTGAAATGCTGCAGATCAGGACACTGGGGAATTAGGTCTGCAGCACTTTCCCAATTTCAAAGTACATCAAAAAGAGGCAGATGGAGAGACCCCTTGGTCCTGCTGCAACTGCTTTTGTAAGACACTCTGTGAACAGAGGAATGCTACAAACATAATTTGCTAGTGTGTTTATCTTCAGAGCCTTGGAAATCCTTTGGCCAATGCAATACCAGATTGAAAAGGTAGATTTTGGGAGTCACATAACTAAATATCAGCAACAAGACCATATTTACAATATTGTAACTACTGAATGCAAGACAGTGTTATTTAAAAAAGCTTCTGGCCTCACTGATTTATTTCAAATGTTAGCTCTTTCATAGATATCCACTGTAATGAATATCTTCTCTACAGAGGACAGTGACTTTTGTTCCTTTTGTTCCTTTATACATGTACTATTTTCTCTTTGCACTTCTGAAATACTGCTATACATTATGAAAAGTTACATGTGAACTAGGATATTTTCTAATATTTTTAGCTCATCACAAACAGTAATAAGCCTGAGCCCAAATTTGTGTGAAGGAGAAAAAAAAATAGAAAGAGTTGGCATTGGCATAAAATAGAGAGTCCTTCAGATCTTCTTATTCCTTGTTTGATGCAGTTGGTAGAAACTTTCAGTTCAATCAGGCACAGAACCTTCAAAGACAAGGATGATGGGGAGAAGAGGGGAGGAAGACCTTGGTACTTCAAAAACAAGCTTTTAAATAATAAGCAAGTGTCAAGCCAGGGATTTCTCCAGCATATTGAATATGGCTGGGGGGGAAATTGTTTACTATCCAAGATGTTCTATGATTATTTTTACATGCAACACAAAACTGGTTTCTCTTGCAGAGAAGGCATTGTTTATTGACATTTACTCTTACTGTTGCTTTTATAGAGCCCAGTGCTTTAATATCATTTCTGGAACTTCATGAGAATCCTACAGGATCTGTTGCAAAACTAAGAGGAAGAAAAGTGCTGGAAACCTGGGCAGGGATAGGGAACCTTGGGTCTCACAGAAGTTGGGTTATCTGCTGTCAACTTTGACTTATGGCAGCCCTATGAATGAGAGACTTCCAGATCCACCTATCATCAGCATCCCTGCTCAGGGCTTGCAAAGTCAGGGCTCTGGCTTTCTTGAATGAGTATATACATCTGTAATCTGGTCTTCTTTTCCTTCTGGCTTCTGTCTTCCCAAGTATTATTGTCTCTTCTAATGAATCATGTCTTCTCATGATGTGTTCCAAGTAGGATGGCCTTCACTTAGTCATCTTGGCTTCTAGGGAAAGTTCAGGCTTCAGTTGTTCTATGATCCATTTATTTGTCTTTTCAGCAGCCCACAATATCTGTATAATGTTTCTCCAGCATCATCTTTCAAATGAGTTGATTTTCTTTTAATCAGCTTTCTTCACTGTCCTGCTTTCACAACTCCACATAGAAACTGGAAAAATGATGGCATGGATAATCCTAACTTTAATAATAACCTTTCTTCCTTGACTTTATGGTGTCATCTGCATATGTTGGTGTTCCTTCCTTCAATCACCAATTGAGCCCCATTGACAATTGGAAACCATTCCATTTTCCCATATTCTGTCCTGATTGTAGCCTCTTGCCCTGAATACAGGTTACACATCAGACAATCAAATGTTGTGGTTCACCCATTTCTTTAAGAGCCATGAATAGTTTTTCATGATCTACATAATCAAAGGCTTTAATATAATCTATAAAACACAAGATGATTTTCTTCTGAAATTCTATGGTGCAATTTGTTATCCACCACATGTTTGCAACATGATCCCTCATTTCATTCCTTTCCCAAAACCACCCTGGACATCTGGCATTCCTCACACCATAAAAAGTCTTTATTGTTAAATTTTGAACATCACTTTGCTTCCATGGAAGATTAATGTAATGTCATGTTGTTACTGCAATCCATGGTGTCCCATTTATTGAGGAATATATATTGAGTGTTTCCAATCTGTGGGCCATTCATTTGTGTCCATATTTGCTGACAGGTTTTAGTAAGACTTGAGTGGATTCTGTATCTGTTGCTTGAAACATATACTATATGTTCTTGATTATTTTTCTCTCTGAAGTGCAGTTAGATTGAGGGGATTTCCCTGAAGTCTTATTGTTATTATTTGGTCAAACTTTCATTAAATCTTTAATCTGCTTTTGCTCCATCTCTCCTCACTAATAATGCTATCTCATTTCTTCTTATATTTTCTTTCATTCCTTGAGTAAAACACTGTGTAATTGTGCAACCACTTTAGCTTGCTCAATCCAAGTATTTCAACGTTAACATGTTCCATTTCTTGTTTTACTATGGGGTGAAACAGACCGGCAGCTTGGAGTAGTCTCTGACCTTTGCTGTATTCTAGTATCTCATTGAGTGCCTTCTGACCTGGAATTTTTTTTTTCTTTTGGCTCTATCTATTGCTTCATTTTGGACTGTCTGATCATATGGTTGTCGAGGTGGAAAACTTCAGTAGTGGTTGCATGGTAAAAGAAATTCAAAAGTGTTTACTGTACCTCCTTCTGCATAGTACTAACAAGCATCAGCTATGGTGCCACTACCATTTTGGGGTGTCCCTAAGAGTCACCCTCTCCCTCCACTACTACTGCCCAGTAACGGTTTGGCACATTTAAACCTGAGTAACAGAAGAGACCCTTCAAGCCTCTTGCCTCACAGGAGCATGAAATCCCACCATTGCAGAAAGGCAGTGCCATGTTGATTCCCAGAAAAGACCTAGATAATGCTTACCAGAAATCCCAGACAACTTACCAGAAGTCCTGGATGAAAACTCCAGGTCAGAAGGCGCTCAATGAGCTACTGGGGTACAGCAAAGTACAATTGTGAGTAGAGCTGTGGCTAATGATATAGCTGGACTCAAGCCAAAAGGAAGCTAATGTCTTCAGTGCTGATGTTTTCAGTGGTGGAATTGCATGATACCAAACAACACAGAGATCTAACATCACCATGGTCTTATCTATTTGTAGTTGCAAGTCAACTGTCAAGGTGACCAGGCTATGTCTGTCCAAAATTCAGGCAAAAATTCATATTGGAAAAAGTTCTTAGATGGATACACAGATAGACAAGTAGATGACTGCATCATGACTTGGAAAGCACTATAGAAAAAAGGCTCTCCCATCATAATTTTTTTTTTATCACAGTTTGTTTAAGGATGTGGTATACAGGTGTATAGAGGCAATTGAGAATGATAGCAGTATCTTAATGGGCAAAGACAGATGGACCAAGAAAAAGAACTCTGTTGACATCCCCCTTCCCCATTTTATTATGCATGCGGGGTACATCTATTAGTATGTCCCCAGATGCCAATGTTCCTGCTGGCAATACATTCTGGTAGACTCATACTGGGTATTAATTTGAAATAAATTTTATGTACATAAGATTTATAAAATTAGGGCTGTTCCAAATGAGCAGGAACCTGCATTGGTTAGAGTGTCCAGTAACATGTGTATTAGGGGAGGGGAGGACTATGCAGTGTAAGCTCTTTTTCATAAGAACACTAAACACATAGCACCTAAAGGGCTGTGTCTAGTGGGCACATAAATGCCATGGAAATCAACACCAGTAGATGTGATCTCATTCACCTCCCTGTGGATTCTCAGGAATTCAGGAGGGCATTTGTTTGAGTGGTCACTGTGATAGTATCTATAATTGAGAGCCTCTGGAATACAGCTGGGCCAATCATCTCAGGAATCATGTGATAAGTGAACAGATTTATTTATGCTCTAAATTACTAGAAAGTAGTTGGCACTCCATGAAAGAGTGCCTTTTGTATCACTTTTTGTTCATTTTAAAAATAATTTTGCCATCTTTGGCTGGTGAACCAGCTGCTCCCCTTCTTAGGAAAGTCACTTTGGGCCATGGCAATTCATACCTTAATTATCTCCAGGTAAAACTACTGTAATGTGCTTTATGTGGAGCTGCCTTTGAAAAATAATTGGAAGCTAGAGCAAGTTGCTGCAGCCAGACAGTTGTCTACTGTGTTTCATTGACCATATACTGTAGCTTTTGCACAAACTACATTTGCAGAAACTGCACTGCACTTCTACTCCAAAGTCTGTTTTAAGCTCTGTTTTTGACCTACAGAGCCCTAAATGTTTTGTGGGCAAGGAATCTGAAGCACTGCATTCTCTGATATGACCATGCCTGAAATCAGAGATCCACAATTGAGGGCCTGTTATATTTCCCACTATCTTGAGAAGCTATGTTTGTATAAATAAAACATTATTATTATTATTATTATTATTATTATTATTATTATTACATGAGACTGGGCTTTCTCTGAAACAGCAACCTGATTATGAAATCCCTTCTTAAGGGATGTGATGTGGGCTCCATCCTTTACCTGAGCTTTTAACAGGCACCCAGGACTATATTGCTTTCCATGGGTATTGGTCTTAAACCCAGTTTTAAGGTTGGCTTTGGGGATTTGTTTTACTTGTGTGTTTCTTTAAAGCTAGCTTTTGTTTTTGTTTTGTTTTTTAAAACCAATCTGTTGTTCCAGATTTTTTTTATGTGTTACATACTCCCTGGGGAGCCTTGAGGGGTTGATGAACAAACATTTATCAGTCAACCAACCAACCAACCAACCAACCTATCAATCAATCTTAGGAAGGCCAACAGTAACAATGACTGAGATCCTACACTGGTGTTGTGGAGCATAAATCTCCACATGCAGAGTTTTGCATTAATTTGAGCTACACAGCCTTGTGTTGAAATGCAATGTTGTGCAACCAAGGCAACAAATATACCACAATATATGGCTTCATGCACACTCCATCCATGTGCATCTGCATGTGCAATTGCACTCATGTTTAAAAGGCCAGCACAATTGCAACCAATTTCTTTAGCTTAATAGAACTTTTAAAAAGTCAAGCAAAGAATCACCAACACAACCATCACCACATGATTTGACAAGTGAAAGACACACATGGAAGAACTGAGAAGAAATTAATTGAGAATTTGAAAAGGTTGTTGGAGAGAGTGTTCTGGAGATGGTGCAAAATGCTACATCAGTTCCATTTAATTGATTACCACCCATTTAAACTCCTGGCTTATGCCTTGGATAATGTGAGAGCTACAGCATTAAAAGACACATTACTATTGATACTATTTCTTTTGCTTTTCTCCCATTTCATGTCATCTTTATACCCCCAAACCACTGACTTTGCCTTATTTGTTGGATCCAGCTTTAAGCCCTTGGGGTACACATGAACAGGCCCAAAGTTACTGGAAAAGGTACTGTACTATCTGAGTGATGGGGAATCACAAAACTCAACCCGTTGTCTATTACACAGTCTTGGGGAGCTTTAACACAGACTTAGGATTTTTGGAAACCACTTCATTCAGATAAGCTTGGTTATAAGTATTCAATACAAGACCACTGTGGGAATACTCATACTGTTATTGGAAGGAGTGATGTAGTCTACATTCTGAATGTCAGAAATACCATGATAGACACATTGTTGAATGCTTATCAGGGAGAAATATGTTGGAGAAATATGAGATTCAGAAGAAATTGGAAGTTCCAAGTAAATAATTGTTTGTATTGAAAGGACAATGGAGAGCCTCAAGCAAAACCACTTTTATTAAGAAAATAATCTCTTTTTCATTGTATTTCTGGCAGTTCTGCAACCCTTTTGTCCACATCTATTCACTAGCTGTACTCTTTGCCTCAGCTGAGGCACTGATGATAGGCTTATGTGGACACCATGATTAATAATGTTGGGCTTTTAAGGCAATTCACATTGTTATAGGGGAATCAGTTCTTGACACAGGTTTAGAATGGACTGAATAAGGATATTTAAGTACACAGAGGGAAGCAGAAGTTAATACATTGGCTCACTATTGAGAGGACATAAAGACAGCAAAATAGTCAAAATCTTTCATTTCACATTGCCACATACACATCACCAAAAGTCAGGGCAATCATATAAAGCATTGTTTTCAGTTAACTGTGATAAGAAGGAAAGGACAAAAATGGTGGTGGAGACAAAAAGACAGACAAAATGTTTTCTTGACCTGCTCTTCCAAGATGAGTCACCAACAAACAACAGATATAAACTATACTAAATTACAACTGGTTTTGGGCTTTTTTTTTTTTTTTTTTTTTTTTTTTTTTGGTCTTAATCTATGTTGTGATTTAGATGGAGTCCCATATTGGAAGGACAGTAGAACTTCTCACTAGGATGATTGGCAGAGCATTGAGGGACGGTGGGGCTTTGATACCCTCCATGATGAGACCAGGATTTTCAAATGTAGGGGTGGTCCTACTGACCAAACTGGGGCATGTAATGGGGGGCGGAGTCAGTATATAAGGACAGTATGCCCCCCCCATCCTGCCACTTTCCAACGATGCAGCCCACCTTCCTGCCCTAAATCCAGTTTGAACTTTGTTAGTTGCTTCGGGGCCAGGTAGGAATATTCTCCCCTTTCCCCAGGTTTTTTTTGCCTACCCCATACTGTATGAAGGGACTGAAAATTGGCTATGGGTGGCTGTTAAATAGGTTTCACTGGCCCATATGGGGTTAAAGAATTGGTTGGTACACACCATTGGCATGCCATTGTGGTGAAAGGTTAGGCTCTTGAACAGCTTATACACGTCAAGGGACGTGCAGTTGTGAAAGAACCTGCCTTTGGGGTAGAAATGGGGGGTTTGTTCAACCTTACAAACTCGTGGGAGTTTGGGGGAAAGTGCCTTGTGTTTACCTTCCTAGGACTGGCTGAGGATGCAATCCGAATCATCAGATTTACCTCAGGGTTTAGTGTTTGTGTTCAAAGAGAAAGCTGAAGAGGAGGTCTAGGATTGACACCGGGCTTCAACTGGATGCACACCAGTCTTTCACTTTAATTATTCTCTCACAGTTAGACGTTTTAAGGTTGAAGTTCAAGTGCTTTGATTTAAATAAGATAACGGTCAAATAAATGGCTCTTTATTCGTCAAATTTATGTGTCTGGTCTCTTTATTTCATGGTTTCATATCAAATAAATCAAGGCCTGAAACAGATGGGTCGAAAAACACAATTTCTGGCTGTGTTTGTAGCATTTAGATGATAATTCCCTAAACATGTAGGGAAACCATGCTGGACCTACATCTTCCCCAAACAACCAGGGAAAAAAAGGAGTAGTAAATACTGCTCCTTTTGTCAGCCTGGTTCAAAACCACGGCAGCAACTTGAATTGTGGCCTGACACGTGTGGTTGCTGTGGCCCCAGCATGAATTGCACTGGTGTGGCACTGGACCGCCTTTTTCAGCCTGTCTGTTTTGGACCTAAAAGACTAAAAGAATGAATCTACAAAAACTGTTACTGTTTACGTATGCATATTTGATTCAGCCTGAACCAAGAATGGGGAAATGCTATCCTGTGGAGGTTGTAGGTCCAGCTTGCAAAAGATCCATGAGAATTCTCCCTTTTGCAATTGATGAGATGGTTTCCTAGGAAATATCCTTGTTACAAAGGGCCGAGACAGACAGGCAGAGAAACGCCGCCCCTTTTTGCTGCGCAACATTGCTGCAGCAACCAAATGGTGTGGTACTGCAGCACAGAAAAAATGGAGCCATCTAGAGCGGATCCTTTTTTGCGCCATCATAAGGGATGTGATCCAGCCCTATGATAGCACTTCCTCTAGAAGACGTATGGGCACACAGACGCCCACATGTCATAGACATGCCTCCTGTGCGGGCGGTGCTACACAATTATGGCACTGCCCCCACATAGTAGGGCTCAAGAGTGTGTAGTTGGTGTGTGGTCCTGAGCCCTACTATCGTCATCAGGACATTGCTTCCTGGTGGTATGTACAGCACTAAAGTCTTCATTTCTTAATTTTAAGTCCTGTGTGAAAATGGTTTCCTGAAATTCCTCACTCCACTTATAGATAGATAAAGTGTGTGTCCATATGTGTATGTGTATGTGTGTGTGTGTGTGTGTGTGTAGTGGGTGGAGAAGGAAGCCATTTCACCAATTTTTTCCAAGAGGAATTTTTTTAAAAATCTCTCAACAGTTTTGTGGAGCTAGGAAGGTCACCACTGGCAGTTGTGATAGCAGAGCCTTTGCTTTTCTTAATTAAAAAATTATATTGTAGGAATGAAAAAATGTTCTAAGATTCCCAAATTGTGGCAAAACACATTTCCAACTCTATGATTCTATTATTTTTAGGTTTCAGGAAAGACTGATGGGAATGTTCATAATTTGGGACTATTCTGCACAAAATTTACATGTGGTGTGGAGTCGAAGGCTTTCATGGCCAGCATCCATTTTTGTAGGGCTTTCAGGCTATGTGGCCATGTTCTAGAAGAGTCCCTTTCTGACATTTTGCCAGCATCTGTGTCTGGCATCTTACAAACTCTGAAGATGCCAGCCACAGATGTTGGCAAAATGTCAGAAAGGAACTCTTCTAGAACATGGCCACATAGCCTGAAAGCCATACAAAAACTTTACATGTGGTGTTTTAGTGTATAAAATTATTTTGGTGCACAGAAATTCTGCTTTCTTTGCACACAAAAAAACCCACCACATATGCATTTGTTGCAGAATAAGTCCTCAACTACAATAGTTTCTGTGAATAAAATAATATTTTATAGGAACATTTTAGATAAATGATGTTTTCTGCACATAAAATGACCACCCCATGAAATAGCATCAGCACACAACAAAGCTTGGGGTGAAATATGGGCTACTTGATTTAATCTATCACCTATTTAGGTTTTATCCCCTGAGATGTACAAAAGGGGGTGATCTAGTATGGAAGCAGCTGAGGCAGGCCATCTCCTCCAGTTCGCCTCTCCAAGTTCCCCTGAGCACAAAGAAGAACACCAATTCTAGGTTGCTCCCTGGCCAACCAGGTACTGGAAGGCCAACTCAAGGCACCCATCCCAAGTCTCATGACTTGAAACTAGTCTAAACCATCAGTCCAGGTTAAAGACGGGTTATTTCCCCATGCCAAAGGTCTTATGACATGTAGAGACCTCTCTAGAGGCCTCTCCTACACCAAATGGGTACCATAGGTGTTTACTGACTTGCTGCTTTCTACACTATTTGACACAGATAGGTTCAAGTGTCTGCTTAATAATTATACCCCAGCAGGCTGGCCAATAGGGTCCTTGTGCCCTTTTGCATATCTTCAATGAATATCTGGTTCACCTCTATGAGCAAGTGGAACCCATCTGCTTTGTAGAGCTCTGACCACTGATAAATAATTTTTGTATGTGGCATGAAATGTGTCAGGACATTACAAATTTCCCTATTAACCCTCCAACATGCAATATCAATATATTTTGGGTTGCCTCCCCAGGCCAGACTTGTCTATGTAGAATAGCAGACCATAATATGAAACCCCCAGTCATAGACAGCTTGAATAATTAGGCCTTGCCCTTCAAAAAACTTAGGTCATTACTTCCCAGGTGAATGACCACAACATGTAGTGGACACCAACAGAAGTCCCCAAAAAGCAGCAGAAGCAGCAAAAGCAGTCATGACCTGCATCCAGAGTTGTGAATGGATATGAACCCATCACATGGAGGGGTACTTGTTGCTTCATTCTAAATGATTCCTCTTACTAGAGTAGAGATAGCCCAGATAAATTGATATATGCATGTACTGGATCAATGCATGTGCTTGATATGAGTCCTAGCTGTGACTTCCCCTCAATAATAATATAATCCCAATTTCCTGTTGTGCCCCCAAAAGGGGGCTGTCACCAAGCTCGTCCCCCTAAGCACCATAACCAGCAAATGGTTTCTAAATGATGAAATTACAATTGGCTAGTGCTGCTCCAACTCCCCATCAGTTTGTACCTCTGCCCTCAGGAGCCTACAATCCCAAGGTAGGGCACAAAAAATTAATAAATCTACCTGGTTTTTTGGTTCTGATCACTCTGTGGCATCTAAAAATGGCACCACACCATTGGGATCAGCAGAACTTCTAGAAATACAATCTGTCATAGATCATTACAATCCATGATTGAATGTTCTTCATAATGTCTGCATTTGCTCCAGTTATTACTGCTCAGCTCAACAACAGAAGGGGAGAATGGTAGAGGAGAGGGCAACATGGGCCTTTAAATACTCTGGTTCCACTCCCACATTCTGTATTCATGCCAGTATACAATGCCAGGACACAATTTACTGGCCTCTTGTGGCAGAAGCCAGCAAACACACCTCTTCTCAATGATGCTGCTCACCTCAAAGAAGTTATCTGAATTCTGTGCCATGTGCAAATTTGGGAAAAAATAAGTTGCAAACTGGAAACAGTCTTCAAATACTGCATGGTTTTAAAGATGTTTTTATAGCTGCAAAATTAAAAAAACACCCTCACATTCTTCATTGCTTCCTTCAAGAACATAATTGGCACAGAATTAATTCTCTATATTATTGTGGTGATACTTTTGTGAAATCTCAAAATGAAACAAAATTTATTGTGTTAGTTTTCAAAGTTTTTTTCCTTAAAGATGTGTGCATACAAGTGGCAACAGCAGCAATTGTACTGTCAACCTAGCCACCATTTTGAATCTTCCACTCCCCCCCCCCCCCAGTTTACAACCTATTCATCTTTGCTTCTTTTTTCAAGGCAAGTCTAAAGAGATGCCATTCCCATAAGCTTTAACTACCATGGCCAATGAGCAAGCATAATGGAAATTCCTGTCTAAAACATTTGGAATGGAAGGTACTGGCTTGGGGAAGCCTGCTCCAGGGACTGAGAAAAAGTAGTTCCAACCTGTCAGAACAATGTCTTATGAGATTTTATCTCAGCTCTACTTCAAAAATTGTTCAGAAAAAGAGAGTCAGAATAGAAGTTGTAAATGCCCTGAAATCCCCATGATTCAGCTATATGTTGTTATAACTTTGCTGGAGGCCAGCATGAGATGCAGAAGCTGCAATGACTTATGAAATAGTGGAGAAGCTAGTATAATGAATATGGTACATAGCCCCTGGACATGTGGAAGGCTGAAAAGAATGGGTGAAGAGACGTGATACAGGACACACACACACCCATGCTCTGTATATCTTACAAAAACCAAAAATCAAAAGATGAGCTCAAGCAGCTAGATAAATGGGACTGGATTCCCTTTCATCCTGTGATATCTTCCTAAAAAACTTTCCAGTACATATGTTGTCATGGATGGCCTTGGGCCTGACTTCGAGGCCCAATCAGAGGACTCAGACTCTGAAGGCATGGAGGAGGCTGAGACAGGGACAGATCTGGAGTTGCCTGTATCAGCAGTCTCAGAGCAGGCTCAGGAAGCAGCAGAGGGATAAAAAGAGTCTATGGACTCTAGGCTGCAGGTGCTAGGACCTGTGGAGCAAAGACAGGTCAATGAGTCTTTGAGGTGTTCTTCCAGGCTAGAAGCCAAGAGGAGAGCTAATAGGTTTCAGCTGAGAGAAGCAGAGGCCTTTTAAAAGATGTCCAGCTGCAGAGGTTCTTTGTAGCTGACAACCAGCCTTGTATTTCCTTACTCTTTGATTCATGACTCTGGTTATCTGACCTCTGGACTTGCCTTGGGATTATGCTCTGTCCTTTGCTCTGACTGACTGGTATTGTGTGACCTTTGGACTTGACTCTGGACTATTCTTTTGCATATTCCCTTGCTGTGCTGCCCTCAGTAAAGGTAAGCAGGACACTTGTTTTGAGCACTACAGATCTTGTTGGAGTATTGTGAAGTCAATGAAGCTACTATCAACCAAATTAGCCTTTTTCATCCTTTTGATATCAAAGCAAGCCACTACTCTGAGAAACTTCTGGTCCTTCTGAAGGGTTATCAAGTCTTTGTTTCCCATGAAATCACTTTGGCCTGAGACTATTTTTAAAGTATAAATATGGTCAGGAAAACCTAGCTTTGCTGGTGGCTGTTGCCCCAGACTCTTAGCCGGAGTCATTTCTGCTTTCTCCAGATCATTCTTCAGGACAGGTAGATATTAACACCACCACCCCACCCCCAATTGAACCCTAAACTGCTTCCTTTCACTTCTCTATTTTGGTTACCTCTGTATGCTGGGTTTTGGGGTAAGTCTATCTCAGATATGTGTTCTTTCATAGTCTTCCCTAATAAAGGTTAATTAACCTATGCCTGGTATCTTCATTAGTGAGTACTGGTATAGTAGGTGCTTTCGATCCTGACATTACCCTTCTCTCATAAGCCAAGCCAAATTTCCCCAGCTTATCTAGCCCACAATGGTTTTTGGTGCAAGTTAACCTTTTCATTACCTGATCACTTCTTACGCTTATTTCATAGAGACACTTATGTAGGTCAGGAGACAGACAATAGTCCTGCAGATGGCCAGCTACCCATAGAACTATCAGAATACACCATTGCCCTCTTCTGTTATCCAGCTTTCTCCCCTCAAATAGCATATTCAGTGGTTCCCTTCCTCATCAATAACAGTGTCATTCAAAACCCCAGGCCAGCAGCATCTACTAAACCTCACCGCTGAAACCAAAGGGAATGAAAAACAATGACCGTACCGGGGAATAAGATTGCATTATTCTCAGGGAGAAAAGAACATACAGAAGAATAATGAATACAGAGCTACTGTTTTCAGGCTAGACAAATGCGAATTGTACTAGTTTCTGAAAGCAATGCCTCTAAAGCAAGGCAGCAAGCTTTGGAGCTTTGCAAAGCTTTTTTTTTCTTTCTTCATTTTTTCATGCTAAGCACAAGCTCCACTGTGTGACTCAGAAATTAATTACTTTCTAAGAGAGAAGCATTACAAAAGGGGAAAACAGTACAAATAACAGTTTAAAATTAGCAAAGGTGAATAGATTGTATATTTATGGGTCAAAGGAATACCAGTATGGTTATACATTTCCCCAAAGTCATGCCAAAAGGTGATGAAAAGTTTATCAGGTTGACAGTCCTTTACATCAGTGTTAAGCATTGCATCTGTTAATCTGTGAGGGGTCTATGATTTGAAGTGAAGCTGTTTTCAGCATGAGTGTTCTTTGTCACTTTACAGTGATGAGCTGGATTCCCTTGTGTAATTTTTGTTTAGGGCAATAGAGAAATGGCCAGGTAGGGGGGAAAGTGACAATGTTCTTCTTAATGATCTCAGTATTTGAAGCCCCCAAGACATATATTATTGAATTATTAAAAGCCATCTAATGTTGGATTAGAGACTTTGGTCATACCCACACTTTCTATCTTACATTGCCACAAGAAAGACTTCTGTGATAAGATAACTAAATCTCACTTTACTCAAGATTTATGGCTTATTTTGCCATTAGAAATTTGGATTATAACAACACAGAGGCAATGCTGTGGATGAGTTTCCTATGGCAATATGGACAAAACAACTGAAGTTTGTTTCAGGACTACAGTCGGCCCTCAGTATCTGCGGACTGGCCATCCACAGATTGAAGCATCCACTGACAGCATGCCCATGTTGTCCTCAATGGTGGCATGTGACATGGCTGTGCCACTGTTAGGGACAACCCTCATTGTCCTATGGTGGTGTGGGCACGTGGCCATGCCACTATTAAGTCCTATTGTCCCTAATGCAGCTGCACTTTGGGGACAATGGAACTTGAGCATCAACAGTCTTTGGAACAGATCCCCTGCAGATACCAAGGGCCAACTGTATAATTCAACATTAGATGGCTTCTTCTAATACGATAATACATGGTGTCTTGTCTTCACTGATGATGAAACTGTGTCCTTTTGTCTTGTCACCATTGCTTTGTCTTCAATCTCTCTTCTCCCTACAAGTACAGCTGCTTTCAGCTTCAGTTAACATGGAACTCAGATTATATGCAGAAAATGTTTGCTATAATACAGAAAATAACCCCCAGGGTACAGAAAGTCAATCTCAACAAATAAAAATCTTTCTTTGAGAAGTATCTTTTAAAATGCTGTGATCTGGCATAATATTATGGACTTGATACTGAGTATCACAACACCCTGTGTAGGAATGTACTTCTTTGCTAATTTCATTCTCAAAGGAAGCAAGAAGTAATTTTAGGAATTTTCTGCTGATGACAAGAAAGGTTCAAAACCTGCATATTTTCCCATAGACTCTGTAGTTTTGGAGTTACTGGCCTCAATCTAACATTTCCACAAAATAATGTAAGTATATGCATGTGGGTCTACCCTATGCTGAGCCATGTACCTTTCCTCTCATTTATTGAAAAACCCCTGTGCTGCTCAGACAGTCATTCTGTGCTTCATAGAATACAGGCAGGTGCTAAAAGAGTCTAGCTACTTTCCACATAGCCAGATGCAACATGATCTACAGAAATCATGAAATTTCCAGAGGACAGTGGTGGATCTCAGAACTAATATAATCATTTTGCATCTGGTTATTGGAGATGTAGCCAGACACTACTCTGAGCCTGCCTGCTCATCAAGAAAAACAAAATGGCCCTGTGGGGTGGTGTCAGAGGGTTATCTAGGTCAAGAGTTGCCTCTAGGTGCTGCTCAGAGAAGAAGGGAATACCGACCCTCTCAGCACTCCAAAAGGGACATCCATATGCATAAGAGAAAACTTGTGTGTACCGATATCCCTACCAGAATTCTGGCCATTCTGTATAAAACATACGTGTTTTTGTGTGTGTGCAGAAAACAGTGACTTTTGTGAGGAAAAATGATGTTATCTGCATAGAAAATGCTGTAGCTAGGGACTTATTCTGTACAAAATTCTTACTTTTTGTGCATAGAAAACAGAATTTTCTATGCAAATATTTTCTGAGCAGAACATGCTGTTTTTGGCACAAAAAATGTGCAAAATTCACAGAGAATAAGTCCTGAACTGTGGGGATCAGTCAGGATTCTTCCCAGCAGGGTTTTTTGACATTTGAGAAGAATGTTTTGGGGCTTTTTCTGAATATTTTTGAATATTCTTTCCACATAAACCAGTTTGTAGGTAAGAAAGAAGTAATGTTAACTGCAGAGGCATTTAGTTGAACTTAGATCAGTATCATAAACTTACTGCTTACTCCTATGATGATAACAATGTTGGTTAATCTCTTTGGCACTGTAGTGCATTAAAACTAGTAATGGTACACATCACAGGCTGGATTGTATTTAAGTGGGATTACTTTTCTCCTTCCTCATCCTTCTGGACAAAAGTGAACAAGCACTGTAATATTTTCTTTGACAACAATTATATGGCTTATATGAGTTGATCTCTATTGTAGGCATGGATGAATGTCTCAGTTCTGTTTTTCTTTTTTTTATTTGCCAACTGTAAACTCCTTTAATCTTACTTTAATCTTACTTAGTCAGCCCTGGTGGCGCAGTGGTTAAATGCCTGTACTGCAGCCACTCACTCAAAACCAGAAGGTGGCAAGTTCAAGACCAGCAAAGGGCTGAAGCTTGATTCAGGCTTGCATCCTTCTGAGGTCGCTAAAATGAGTACCCAGATTGTTGGGGGCAAATAGCTTACAATTGTAAATGAAGCTGTTTGTTTAACAAATTGTAAGCCGCTCTGATAGTCTTGGCTGAAGAGCGGGGTATAAATAAAACATTATTATTATTATTATTATTATTATTATTACTTCAATGTCAGGATTTTAAGGAAATGTTTGCAGAGACATTGATTTTAAAAATCCCATAAACCTTTTAGTACAAAATCCCCATAACATACACATTTGCAACTTTTTTCCCTCTTTTGTTTGGCAAATTAAACTGCATATTTCAGAAAAGTGAAAATACTGGTATATAGTTGTCTTTTGGTTCATAGATTAGTTCAAGAAGTGCAGTTAGACAAGCTCAAATTAAAATGGAAAATTAGTAAATACTGATTTCATTCAATTAGGAGACAAAGGACCCAGTTTCATAATGGGGCATTGGACACCATGCAATTTCAGTCCTGCCCAGTGATGTTATATATGCTCAGTTCATGTTATAGGCATTGAATGACCCTCCAGTGTGTTTTGCTGTCTGAGCTGCAATATATGTATTCAGATTTTGCAGTGGTGTCACTAGGGTTGGTGTCACCCGGAATGGTAACTCATGGTGTCACACCCCCCCCCCTTGGCCTCCTCCTATACCACACTATAAAGAATCCTTAGTAATATTTTTGTACTAGTTTACTTATAAATCATAATTCTCAAGTATCACTGAATGTAATAATAATAGTTGTGACGTAAACAACTAGCAAAACTAAATTTATACCTATAAATTATGATATCATATACACAGAATAAATGTGTTTACATATACATAGTTTCATGTTAAAGTGAAAATCTGGAAAATGGGATGTTTTCAAATTATTTTTTTAAATTTTAAAAATTATTTTTTTAAAAAATTAAAAATTAAAATTTGAAATTTTAATTTAAAAAACAAACCCTGGGCCGCCTCTTTCTCCTCTCACTGAGCCTCACCCAACACACCACCTCTTCAGCATTTTAAACAGATACAATCAAATGCCATAGCCCATTTCTGCCAGATGGTGCAGCTGGGGGACGTTTGCTCTGACAAGAGGGCCCTCAGCTCTGGGGTCCCTCAAGGAGCCATTCTGTCCCCCATGTTCTTTAACATTTACATGAAACCGCTGGGAGAGATCATCCGGAGACATGGGGCGCGGGGTTATCAGTACGCTGATGACACCCAAATAGTTTTCTCTATGTCTCCGACTGATGCAGTGACCAGGGATGGTGTCGCTCCTCTCGTGGCCTGTCTGGAATCGGTAATGGACTGGATGAGGGAAAACAGACTCAGCCTGAATCCAGAGAAAACGGAAGTACTCGTGATAGGTTCCCCCGGCCCAGGGATGGAGGTGGTTTCACCTGTCCTGGACGGGCTCACGCTTCCCATTAAGGACAGTGTACGCAGCTTGGGGGTGCTTCTTGATTTGTTGCTCCATCTTACTTCTCAGGTGGATGCGACGGTCAGGAGCACCTGTCATTAGCTTCGGCTGATACGCCAGCTGCGTCCCTACCTGGACCGGAGGGATCTTGAAACTATAGTACATGCTCTGGTAACCTCTCGATTAGATTTCTGCAATGCGCTCTACATGGGGCAGCCTTTGTATCACACCCGGAAGCTGCAATTAGTGCAGAATATGGCAGCACGGGTGGTCACTGGCGCTCCCAGGGCCGCCCATATAACACCTATACTGAAAGATCTTCACTGGCTGCCTATTCGCTTCCGGGCTCAGTACAAAGGGCTGGTTATTACCTATAAAGCCCTAAATGGCTTGGGCCCAGAGTACCTGAAGGACCGCCTCTCCCCACATAATCCGCCCCGCACACTTAGATCCTCTGGGCAACAACTACTTAAACTTCCGAAGGCAAAATTATCAACCACTACGAAGAGGGCGTTTTCCGTCTCGGCCCCCAGCCTTTGGAACTCATTGCCCACCAAGCTCCGTCTGGCTGCCTCCCTTACCTTGTTTAAGAAGGGGTTAAAAACATATTTATTTGGTCAGGCATACCCCTGATTTCCACTCCCCCCACTGTGACCCTCCCCCCCTCCCCGCTTTGCAAGCTGCCCTGGCATATTTTTATATGCTATTGTTTTATGTTATTGTTTTATTGACATATAATTCTCGTATGGTTTTACTGTTCTGTTTTTGCTTTTATTATAACTTTTTAACCATGTATGTATTGTGTTGTGTTGTGCACCGCCCTGATCGTTGGAAGGGCGGTATACAAATAAAGTTTTATTATTATTATTATTATTATTATTAAATTGCAGGTTTTTGAGGAGCAGCGGTGTCACTCCCACTTAGACTGTCACCTGGTGCAGTCTGTATCCCCCACACCACCCTAGTGATGCCACTGGGTTTTGTACATATAATGGGGACCAACAGGCTTAAAATAAGTATATCATAACGCATTGATTATTTCCTGTATTCATTAAGGCAACTCTGCACTCTCTCAGATCAGACAATCATAATATCCCAGTTTTATTATGAATAGAGGCTAAATTACTGCATGATAATCTGGTTGCCCGAAGATTTTATCTGATAGTTACCCACTGTAATAGACTGTTTTCACAACTCCTAAGTAGAACAGCAACTGTTAGTTGGAAGAAAGTAACCACATGATGGGATTGTTACCAGAAGCAATTGTTTAACGGTCTGAAACAATAACATGAAGTAATAATGTAATATGAATATTTCTTCCTCTCTGCTAATGATTGGATCAAGTAGCCTTGAAGCCCTCTGCTACCCCATAATTCTCTGTTTTCTTCCACATAGTTAATTAAACAGCAATTAAAGCCTCAGAGGCATGGGCTACAGACTTTTACATAGCCCGCTTCCTTTCCCTACAATTTTGTATGAAAGGCCTTGCAAAACACAACCAATGTGTATCCATGGATATGCTTCTATGTGGTATGCAGTGCAAAAAGCCGTGACACAGGGCTCAGCATTTTCGTTTCTCTTCCTGCTCTGCCAAATACCATATTACTCAAGTCTGGCAAATGTATACACAAGAAGATCAAAGCCTAATCTTGGCTTTTGTTGCTTCTTTCTCATTTGGGGGTACTTATGTTAATCCTCCTTAAACTAAAGTGGTCAGAGATTTGAGAGATTTTTGAAACACAAAATAGATTCTAACCTTGAGATGGATTAGGGTTTTTGTATGACACAGAACTGTCACGCAGCACTAACAAGTACTGCAGAGGCCAGCATTAGTTGCAGAACTGACAAAAGGGATTTATCTCTTCAGGGGAAAAGTGTGTGGATATGTTTGGTTTAAAGGAAGTGAACTCTCCCCTGATGAATCTATAGCTTAATTCCCTTGCAAGGTTAGTGATTATGTATGTTGAGTTTCCTTTCCAGCTGCTTTGTTTCCTTGTCCAGTAAGTACAGAAAAATTTGTGAGGTGGTAATGCCATTGTAATCCCCATCTTTGATTTATATAAAGCAAGACTTAGGCCTGAATCTTCTTGATGATTTTCACAAGGATAATGGGGAGGGGGGTTGCCAGCATGAGAATTTTGAGGGACATTACAAAAGGAGTTAATCAGTACCTTCTTACTAGAGGTGTGATGCACAGTTGTTAATATCTACATCTCTGATTTGTTTTTTTTTTTGGAGGGGGGGGGAATCTCAACATTCAAAATAGTTAACTGAGGAAAAGCCATGAGATTTTTCACACTTTGAGGTTTCATTCAAGAATATTTGTTTACCAAAGTATATGAGATTTTTTTCTGAACACAAGAAAAACACATTGTGTGTGTGTGTGTGTGTGTGTGTGGTGTTTGTCCAAAGGTTTGCAGATGAAATACACCTGCATTAATTCGAAAATACATTTATTCCTTTACAATAAAACATGATGGGGACAGAAAATAGGTTCTTTACACAAAATGCTGTATTTTTGCAAAGAGGACAGCAGTATTTTTTACAAAAATATTGCTTTTGGTGTAGGAAAACAGTTTTTCAGTCTCTCTCTCTATATATATGCACAGAAAAAACATGTTTGTTTTTGCACAAATGAAGTTTCTATGCCAGTTATGTGCCAAAATACAGACCGTATTCAAAAACAGTGCAGAACCCCTCTTCCACAGAGTGGGGAGAAAAGCAATGACATTATTTCTTCTCATATGTGGGAATGAAATAGGCAAATTTTTATACCCCCTTCTCCTTGCACAATGTGTTTTCCCTGGATGATCAATGGCAGCCAGATGACACTGTGGCACACCCATGAAGCCACTCAATCAGAACAAAGCCAGAACAAATCCCTAGGAACATGTGCTTGCTGCTCTGAATCCATAAACTTTTAGATTTATTTGTCTTTTTGGCAGTCTCTGGTATCCACAAAAGTTTTTTTCCCAGTATGATATTTCAAAAGTTGATTCTCTTCATATCAGCTTTCTTCACTGTCCAGCTTTCACAACATATACAGGGACATACAAAAGCTAATACCACAAACTTTTCCCCATGTTAGTGCATATAGATATTTTGTCTGACCATCAAATTCTATGCATGCTTAATTAAAAAAAACAAAAACAAAAACCATATGCCACTAAGTAATGTTCTAACCCCAAACTTCATGTGAGAGTACTGCAAAGCACTTAGATTTCCAACCACAAAAAGATGATGGGTGCAAGTGGATCCAATCACACAAAACATAGTACACTCATCATTGAAAGCAATATATTAAGCACATTTTTAGAAAGAGTAATTATAGACAATTAAATCATATTTTTGAAAGGAACCAATTTTTTACTTTCTGTCAGTGAGATGGATGAACTTCACATGCTGCATAATCAGTGACATAAACTAATTGAAATCTATTAAATCATTAGTTTAAGTTAAAAAGTTTCCAACAAAATAAGGCAAATTAAGTTTATTTTTAAGGTTTTTTTTCCAATTGGCTTCTTATAATATCATCATTAACGTAATTCCATAATTAGTTACATTGCTAAACAATTAATTTTATTTAGTCTATACTTTTCAAATTTTCCTGTGAGTTCTTCACCCAAAGCCCAGTTCTCTCGGGTTTCTGAAAAACTGCTTTTTGCTTTTCGTTAGTCCCTCAGGTTTGGGGACTTATAATCTTTTAAATCACAAAATTCAGATCACAGCAAATGCAAATACATATAGAAACCCTTCTTTGTTTTAGTTCATATCTAGAGTCTCATAGGTTAGTTAGTGCCAAGTTTAAAAGATTTTCGACCAACAAAAAATAAGGGCAATTTGGAAAACAGGTGGTTGTCTTTGTATCCACATGTTTCTCCTATATTGCACAGAGATATGTCATATGTCTCAGAAAACTCAGGACAGTTAGAATGCATTATTCTTTTACTTGGATCCATGTAGGACTCCGTAAAATAATAAAAAAAGAGAATAAACAAAATTAAAAGTGATAATGAAAGGGAAAATAAGGAAAACACATTTGGAAGAATGACTGGGAAATGGGGTTGTCAAAGGTTCATGCAGCTCTTTCCTTCTCTTCAAAGCTCAAGAAAGTCATGGATGCAGGAGTAAAATCACAGGAAACAGTTTTCAGCTTCATTTGGTATTGGTTTAAGTGCAGCTTTTAATTTATACTTTAAAATGACAATTCTTCATCAACAACAGTTATTTTCCCCTTTCTAACATAAATCCAATTGATTTCATTTAACTTTTTTGCTGTTACTGTCTCACACTGGTCATGATGAAGGATTGGTGAAACTTTCATTTCAGTTATACAGCCTGCCTTGGAAAATGGAAACATATTGGGCTGATGCAACTATGTGGTGAGCTCATGCATTATTGGGTGTGGGCATGTTGAACACTGAAAATTAACGTATCCCATCGAATTATTCCCCTGAAGAACACTAATGAAAGGATTACAGAGGCTCCTGGGACTGGTTGTTTTTCTATTATGTCTAAAGTATATGCATGTATACAGGCGTTTACTTTGTGTCACTTTTTATCATGTTGAGATTGAATTTAACTGTTTTCTGTGAGTTTGTAATCTATATAATGAGTTGCTGGAATGTGATTCTATTCAGGCCTGCATTTGTGTAGCTATTTACCTTATTTCATTGGTTATCTTCAGGGGCTGTTGATATTAATCCTGTCTAGTATTATATAACAGTATGCTCAACTAAGTAACCTCTCCTGACCTGACCCCCACATCATTTGCTCTGATTAACAACAGAATGGACCTCCTTCTCCCCATGCAGCAGATGTCTGGTAAAGTAGGTAAGTAGGAGGGGGTTATGATCATGACAGTAGTGTCAAAATAGTGACTAAGGAGTGATCATAAACACAAAACAGTTAAGGATAGGTAATTTTTCTGTATTCATGATCACTACTTAGTCACGACTGTGACATTTTTGCCATGATTGTAATTTTCCCCAACCTACTTTGTTTTGTTATACTTTGCATACTTAATATTGTACTTACTATACTACTGATGATGACAGAGTAGCAGCCATTCTCTGAAATACTTCACAATATACTATATACTGTTTCTATCATTTGTATCATTTGTGTGAAGCATGTATGATCTTACTCATTTTGTATGGTCTTGTTTGATATGTTTTCCAATAGGACCCAGCCCAGAAAATTATACTGCAGTTGGGCAGAATAGAATGTGTACAACACTGCCAAGACTCTTCTGGAACAGCACAGCCACCCATTTTGGAGTCATGATCCATGGTTTGAGAAATGCACTTAAAAAGCTAATGGGTGCTCATTTGGTATAATGAGGGTTCATTCCAGAAATAATGGTGTATAAGACATGGATTGTCTAACAATTTAAGGCAAGAATTTTGATCTACAGTTTAAGGTTCCATTAAAACACAAAAGCATTCAGGAACTGCTGTGGGATTCATGAAAATTTGCATATGTCTTGTTGAGTTTACAGTGTGTTAATCGAAAAAGTGTTCTTTTGTTTTGAGCACCATGGCAACAAGCATTTCATCATTTCATAATACTCTAACTCAGTCATGTCAAACTACCTCATGTACAATCTTATTGAATTGCTCAACTAAAATAAAACATATGCTGTATTGCAGACCCAGCTTTACCACATGTGAACAGATCATTGAATCAAAGAATCATCCTCATTGCCCTTCTATATTCTTCATCAAATGAGATGCCCAAGAGTGAGCACAGTACTCCAGATGAGGTCTGACCAGTGCATAGTACAGTGGGACTTTTACTTCCCTTAACTTGGAAACCATGTTTCTATTAATACAGGTCAAGATAGCTTTCTTTGCCAAAGCATCTCACTGCTGACTGACGTTCAATATATGATCAACAATAATGCCAAAGTCCTTTTCATATGTGGTACTGTTAAGACAAGTACCTCTACATTTAGTGCCCTAAATGTAGGTTTTTGAATTTGTTTCTATTGAATTTCATTTTATTAATTTCTGTCCAGTTTTCTAGTTTTCTAGTTTATCCAGATCTTTTAAAATTTTGGTCCTATCATCCATTATGTTAGGCACCTCTCTCATTTTATATTATTTATAGAAAATGATAAGGATTTTCTCCGCTCAATCTTCTAAATAATTGACAAAAGTATTGCAGAGTGCCAACCTAGGACAGATCCCTGTGGCACTCCACTTGACACCACCTTCCAATTTGCAGCAGAGCAAAGACAACTCTTTGAACACAGTTTTCCAACAAATTATTCATACTTCTGATGGGTCATCTGATTCTTCATGCACCCTTGAGGATATTCATGTAGGTAAATGGAGTAAATCTGTAATAGAACATGTGCCATGAAATCAAAGGGTCTTTAATAAGCAATGAATGATATGGAACTGCATGAAGATGGCTGGAATCTACTTAAACAGTTATGAATGTGTAACCTAAAGTTACACACTAATGACTATTTGTGCTGAAAACAGTAGCTCCTAGGTAAGGGGATATATAGGAACTGTGAAAGGTCCCCAGTTCTCATTTCCTAGACAGAAGCCATTACAACCAATGGTATCTGTTCTCCTGTCAGTTGGGAAGCAACTGGTTGAAGGTCCCATCCCCTTCACATGGACCATCTTCAGCACAAAGGGAAATGGTGACCCTGCTTCTGTTTGTTGCAATGGAGATTGGTCATGGGTGAGGGTGGGACTGTCATCTATAGCCTGATCAATGGAACAGGTCCACATCAATTGCAGCAATTGCTCCTCAATAAGTGAGGATTGTGGGAATCAGTACTATGCAGCATCATAACTATGGTGCATATACATTTGTAACTCCTTAACAGGAATCTGGCCATTGTTTTCAGATTCCCTGGATTACTAACTTAGACATTTGTACATCTTTGAGACAGTTAATACACATTACAACCTAATCACATCATTTGAACCAGAGCTTTTTCTCTTGAACATGGTTGAAGGTACCAAAGTGCGAAAATTTCATAAAATTATACAGATATTTGATTTTGGCAGCAAGAATAATTTATGCTAAAAACCGAAGAAATTCAAAAATTCCTGGGCTAGAGGAATGGGAACTTAAAATTCTAGACTGTTTAGAGATGTATAAATTAACTCACCTGATACAGAATAAATCAGTTGAAAAGTGGCAGAAAGAATGGGAATGTGTGACAGAATACTTTGATATAACTATTTAAGGATTTAACAATTTCTAGTAGAGTTGGTTCAAAGATGAGATGTTGTATTTAAACTGTATAAGATGTTAGATAAAAGAATATGATATTCTAGGAATAACAGGAGTTACTGGGAAATATCTATGTTGATGAAGATTTGTTTTTAATCACATACACAGTATGTCAAGATATAAATATGACAGAAAGAGGGGAGGTGGAGATGAAAGACTGTTATAAAGGTGATACTTGTAACTATGAGATTAGCATATTTAGACCCCCAAAGATTGGTATTATGAAGAAGACTGTAAAGACTGTAAAGATAATAAGAGATTTGTATATCGAGAGAACATTTAAGGTATGTTTTTATTGCTGAAAATAAATAAATAGATTTTTAAAAAAACCAACTTAATCACATCACAAAGAGAAGGGTCACTGAGGCCTGTAGAAAGTTAGGTGAGACATGCCCATAAAGGAAGCACAGGTGTGAAGTAGGGACCACCTATGAGGGTTGTATAAACAATCAGATCTGGAAACCAGCACCATTGTAAGCTAAACCTTCAAACATTCTAGAAATCAAAAGAATAAAAAGTGGCATGGATAGTCAGGCCATTTTCTCTGGGAAACAAATATGTCTAAATCATGATCTGCCACCCAGCCAGTGATTCACTAATGCTTGTGAATTAAATCAAGTTGTGGCCTATATATACTCCAAGACTGGCGTCAGACTCTTTTTTTGTGCTGATTGCAAAAGCTTCACTATCATCTCAAGTGGCAGTTAGGCTGTCTTCACCTGTTCAGTTTGTGGCATCATGGATCCTAAAGTCAGTAGAAATGCCATCAGATAATGATTACAAAACTAGTCGTATGCTTTTATTACCTTGTACATGGCACTAGCAATATATCTACACCTATGCCCATTTCTTCAACTATTAAAGTTGTACACCACTGTAATTCATGTAGGTACTGAAAAGCAATTTCTCATAGAATTTACTCTTGTAGCTAGAAGAGGTACAATAACAATACAACAAAATTGCTATAAAGTTGCTGTGAACTGAAAATGATGTGCCTTAAATGTTAGCTAAAAAGCTTGTTAAAATGCACGCTTTGTGAGGGAAATAAGTTCTCTTTCTTCATTTCCAGTCATTATTTTTCCTGCTTTTTATTTACAAGAATTTAGGAGTGGTAAATACTTATGTTTAACTCTGGAGACAGTATTTAAGCTACTTACTTTGTGAAAGAGGCATATAATAAGCATACTTTACTTTGTGAAAGAGGCATTTTAGCTGTAGAGAGATTTCATATATAGTTCTTGGAGTCCTTCACAGTGTAAGATCTTGGTATATTTCTGCAGTGTACCTGTTCTCTGTTTGTAAAATACAGTGATTTGATTTAAGTGGGACTAGGTTCATCCTCAAGCTGAACATGAGTAGGGGTTTAGGACACACCTATTGCATACATGTAACCAGCGAAGTCTAAGCATACCTCAATAAATGCAGAATGATTTCCCTTATCTAGTTCAGCTTGGATTTAAATATAGGGTAGGAAGAAATTAGACATTGTTTCATAGGCTTTGACAGACAAGAATGGGAAACTGAGTCAGGGTTCAACCATAATGTAGAAACAATGTAGTTTGACACCACTTTAAGTGCTATAGCTCTATCCTGCAGAATACTGGGATCTGTATTTTTACAAGGCACAACTTGCAACACTACAAATCCCCAGGATTCTGTAGGATGCAGCCATGGCAGTTAAAATGGTGTCAAACTGTATTATTTCTACAGTGTAGGTGCACCCCTAGACACAAATTAGTCTTCTGGACTTCTTGGCATCATTCAGTTCTGTTGAGTCAAATTATTTCTAATATACTTTATTATTTTAATTTGATGTTGTTCTATAACTTGCATGGCATGTCATTTTGAATTGGATGCAACTAATATGTGAGGGTTTTTTTTTTAAAGTACGATCCTTAAGATTCTACTGAATGTATTATTTCACCTCACAGCAGTGGACTGCATTCAAAATTATTTTGGTTCAGTTCAGTAATATGATTCTGTGATTTAACATCTTCCCACATGGAGTATATTGGAGCAAATAGCAGCATAATCCTATTGCTGTTGTTGTTAACTGCCTTTGAGTTGGCCCTGACTCCTTGTAGCCCTATGGATGAGACATTTCTAAGCTCATCTTTCCCCCACTGCTTTTCTTAGGCCTTGTAGCTTCATGCTCATGACCTCCCTAACTGAGTCTAGCCATTTGGTGTGTAGCCTTCCTCTCTTTTTATTATCTTCCACCTTTCCTAGCATTATTATCTTTTTGAGTGAATCATGCCTTATGGTGTGGTCATCTTGGTTTCCAGGGAGAGATCTAGTTTGATTTGTTCGGGGACCCATTTGTTTGTCTTATTCCTATCTGTTGTCTCCTCAGTACTCTTCTCCAGCCCCATATCTCAAATTAGTTGATTTTTTTCCTTGTCTAATTTTTTCTACTGCCCAGTTCTCACATCCATACATGGCGATGGAGAATACTATGGCTTGGGCAATTTTCACTTTGGTGCTCAGTTGTATGTCAGCTCTTAGGGATCTTTTCTAGTTCTTTCATTACTGCCCTTTCCTTCCCTAGTCTTCTTATTGCTTTGCTGCAGTCACCGTTCTGATCAATGTTTGATCCTAGGTACGGGAAGTCTTTATTTTGATTTCTTCACCAGCTAGTTGAATTTATGTATTTTTTCCAGGATCATCATTTTTGTTTTCTTTATGTTCTCCATTAAACCTACCTTTGCACTTTCCTCTTTGACCTTCCCTAGTAATTGTTTAAAGTCTGTGATGTTTTCTGCTAGTAGTATGGTGTCATTCTTATATATGAGACTGTTAATATTCCCCCCTTAGGGAGCTGGGGATGTTTAGCCTGGAGAAGAGAAGGTTAAGAGGTGATATGATAGCCCTGTTTAAATATTTGAAGGGATGTCATATTGAGGAGGGAGCAAGCTTGTTTTCTGCTGCTGCAGAGACTAGAACACGGAACAATGGATGCAAACTGCAGGAAAAGAGATTCCACCTCAACATTAGGAGGAACTTCCTGACAGTAAGGGCTGTTCGACAGTGGAACACACTCCCTCGGAGTGTAGTGGAGTCTCCTTCCTTAGGGGTCTTTAAGCAGAGGCTAGATGGCCATCTGTCAGGGATGCTTTGACTTGGAGTTCCTGCATGGCAGGGGGTTGGACTGGATGGCCCTTGTGGTCTCTTCCAACTCTATGATTCTATGATTCTATGAAAATCTGCATAGGCATAGTTGTCTCTCTTGTGGTAAAGATACAAAGAAAAATGTATTGATGTCTCTGTTTCTTTAAAATCTTTTTTTTTAAAATATCAACCTAAGTTAAGGAGCAGGGAGGATTCATATTCTGTAATGCTGACTTCAAATCTTCCATACTCTCCATTTTTGTTGTTCAAAGGTTTAAAAGCAATTGATGGAGAAAGATCCTATTGCTTTTTAAACACATATCTCCAAATTCAAGGCCTCTGGTAACGTTTCCAATTATCTGTAGTGTGTGTGCATTTTCCTGAGGTTCTTCCTCTATTCTATAAACTCAGCTGTAGATGCAATTTTTAGTTGACATAAAAGAAATGAAAGCCATTTGCAGTCAGACCTTTTCTACTAAAAATGAGATTAGGACAGAGACTAAAATCCCACTGCTCCTGCTTTCATATAATGTTTCCATTTGGGACTTGAGCTAATAAAGTATTATTAAGCAAGTCCTCCAAAATGAGACTTCACTTAGAAGTTATATGAACTATTTTCATAAGCATCAGCACAAAAAGCCTCTCAGGGTGTTTTGAGTTGTTCTCCCAAGTACCAGTGACAACAATCTGCTGTAGTAAAGTAGGTTGAACTCAGGCATGGATGTGCACTGGGAGAGGCATGGCACTCTTCCAGAACTTCAGTTTATGCTTTTTTGATGGGCTTTGGTCCATAGCACAGTTACAGTCTCTCAACCGGCTGCCTACAGTAAGCTTAAAGTCAATGCATACATTATACATCAGTTTTGATCTATCAAATGCTCACAAGAGTCATTCAGATGGAATGGCATAATGTTGGAGAAGCAAATTCACTGGAGGTTGCTGACAAGCTGCTGCTGCTATATGTTCCATGAGAAGATGTTATAGGGTTGCACTGCTTGCATGCATGAATAAATTGCTTCAAAGAGGAGTTGTTTTCATAGAAACAATTCACAAATATGAACTAGCTCTTAGAAGAAGAAAGAAAAACAACCCCAGTAATTTGCAGACATTTGAAAAGGGACCCCACTTACAAGTTTCCCCAATATTTCGTCATGTCTTGATAAGGTGTACAGTAAGCGCCTATGCAAGAAGGGTAAAAATTTTCATTTGAGTTTTGATAACAATTTAGCAAAATGAGTGAATTTCTTCAAAGTGTAATGGAAAGAACCTGAAATTTTAGAGGATGGCGGTGGGAAACAAAATGGTCAGTTTTGCCCATCCAGATAGAGAAATGGCATCTCTTGTGTGTTTGTGTGTGTTCATGTATTCAGTCATGTTAATGCTAAATTAGGATTGTTCCCATCATCTTTTCCTGATAACTTGTTCCAAATTAATAGCTACATTGCTTATAGACACAGCATAGTCCTTTATGGAATTTGACTGGTACAGCTGAAGTGACAAATTCTTTTTTAAAAAAATAAAATAAGAATTTAACACAATTGAAAAATTTCTTTACTGACTATTGGAAAGGATTTAAGACCCCCCCCCCCAAAAAAAAAGAAAAAGTGAATGGGAGTGTTCTCCATCCCTAAAGGATTGTTGGAAACGACTTGAAGGCACACAACAACAACAACAACAACAACAACGGAGTTATCTTTCCTTCTGGAAACCTAATGATCCAGAGCTTTGTCATACTATAATACACTTGTGGAGTAGTAGTGGTACCAGAACATGGGGTCCTTCCTCAATACCCAGTTATAGCAATATGATTCCACTTCATCTGCCATTGCTAGCTCTTATGGATTCCTGGAATTTGATGTTTAGTGAGGCACTTAGCTTTTTGGCTGAGGATTCTAAATCAATCCCCCCCCCCCCAAAAAAAAACCTCCCTAAATTACAAATCCCAGGATTCCTAAGGAGGGAACAATGGCAGTTCAAATTGAATTATAGGGCTACAATTGGGCAATGTGAAAGGGGCCATGATCTCATTTCCACAGATGCAGAAGCAGTGGTTTCATGTTTATTAACAGCTCAAATTTGTGTGTTCAGATGGCATGGTTGCCACATGACAGGCTCTGAAATGTAATTTCACACACACCATTGTCAATTCTATCTGAACAGTAAAAGGCTCAATGTAGAACTTGATCTGTATTCTCCTGCATGTGCAGGTGAACTCAGAAAATGTGCAGGCTGAAGACAAACACCAGAGAACTATTGAATTTCCTTCTTTCCTTTACTAATTCAAAACCAAATGCAAACTAAACTAAATAGATTGCCAAAAAACTCAACCATTATCTTAAAAGATATGGTCCTTATTCAAGGTTTGGAATATTATGAAGCTAAGACAAAAGTGGTGAAGGGTGTGAATTCCATAACAGCTAAGTAATTCTCATCTTATCTTGATGGGCTTTAAGCTGCTCCAAGGAAGTGGGTGGATATGTTTTAATCTGATTCCTTTTTCTAAATTTTTGGGAGTAGTTTACATCAGCAACTTCTTCCATATTGAAGGAGATAGTTTTAATAGAGAGCTTTTTGACAGGAATCATAGAATCATAGAATCATAGAATCATAGAGTTGGAAGAGACCACAAGGGCCATCCAGTCCAACCCCCTGCCATGCAGGAACTCCAAATCAAACCATCCCCGACAGATGGCCATCCAGCCTCTGCTTAAAGACCTCCAAGGAAGGAGCTATAGTCTAATTGTCTAGTCCAGTGGTTCCGAAATTTTGGTCCTCCAGATGTTTTGGATTTCAGCTCCCAGAATTCCATGCTGTTGGCCAAGCTAAGTGGGGCTTCTGATAGTTGAAATCCAAAACACCTGGAGGACCAAAGTTTGGGAATCACTGTCTAAGGAGTCTAAAGAGATAGTCACATGGGAAAAAGAATACGCTCAACATAAACACATGACCACACCGAAGATTTTCAGATAATATCTTGCTCATCCAATATTTCTCCCATGCACACACTGGAATTCTCCTGCAACTTCTTGTTCATGGGGAACTGCCTTGAATAGCTTGCCAATAGCATTGAATGAAGTGTGATTGCGAAGGTGTGGAAGTTTACAATGTTTCATTCCTGCTATTGGGAAAGCAATCCAGGAGCTTTACCCAGATTGCATTTTGGTACAGGCAATTCATTCTCGTTGCTAGGATCAGTTTTGTAGTGTAGGGCATGATTTTGTTTGCACTGGATAAAAATAATGTTCTGAACTATATACATTTTATTTTATTCTGCTTGGGATAAAAACATGATTTTAGTGCCAAAATGGCACATGTGTGACATGTTCAATCACAATGTGATAATGATGCACTAAGGGATGGAAGCAGAATGCAATCGTGTTTCTCTTTCATTTAAATATCAATTGTTATAGCACTATTATTCCATCATCAACCAATAGCATGATTGTTGTGCAATTGACCTTGGTATGATAATCTTCAAAGTGTCTAATCCAGTCTCCAAATTTTCTATTCATTCATTGCAATGCATTTCCATTATTGCTTTCTAACAGTGTTTTAATTTCAGTTCTTACTCATTCCATCTTGTATATCCCTTATAAAAAACACAATAGAATTATTTTAATAAATAATAATAAATTATATGTGTTCACCTCTCTGAATACACAACTTGGGATTGTGAGCAGTAAGGAAAGAAATGAAACAGAGTATTTCCTGATATCGCCATCAGGACATGCTAGCACTTTATTTGCAGGCATTAGGATGGTCCATCCCATTATATTTCCAGTACAGTGGTCCCCTGGGCTACGAAAGTAATCCGTTCCGGATTACCTTTCGTAACCCGCAAATTTTTGTAACCCGGGGGAGGCCTGGCCGGCGGCAGAGGGGAAGGGACGGACCCGCGGGAAGGCTGTCCCTCCCCCTCCGAGGCCTGGCCGGCGGCGGAGGAGAAGGGACGGCCTTCCGGCAGACCCGCGGGAAGGCCGTCCCTTCCCCTCTGAGGCCTGGGCACCGGCGGAGGAGAAGGCACGGCCTTCCGGCGGACCCGCGGGAAGGCCGTCCCTTCCCCTCCGAGGCCTGGGCGCCGGCGGAGGAGAAGGGACGGCCCCGCTTTTTTTCGTATCCCGGGGGATCCTTCGGATCCCGGGGGATACGTTAGCAGTCCTGCCGGTTTCGGATCCCGGGGTTTTCCTAACCCGGGGGATTCGTAAGCTGGGGGACCACTGTATATATGTTTGGTTGTGAAAGCTGGACAGCGAAGAAAGCAGATAGGAAGAAAAACAACTCAGGAGCTGTGCACACCAGCAGTAAAGATTGGCCTTATGTGGAGTTAGGGCGTGACACGTCCACATGATGCATGCCCCAACTCCACCCCCATGGTGGCATGATGCCATGCACTGCTCCACATGGCACATGGCACTCTTCTGCCACTGCATCCACATGACGCAGTATCAAATGAGTGCCTTAAAGCTGCATTGCTTGTACCTATTGTGCCCTTTCCAGGATGCAAAAGGAGCCACTTTTTGCGGTTTATTATTATTATTATTCTGGAAAGGCCAGATTGAGGCTGCAGTGTGCAGTTGCTGCGGCCCTGATCCGGTGCAGCTGGAAGCGGCTTCAGGCGCTCCTTAGGGGCAGTCTGCACAGCTTCTCATTTGAGATGTGATGCTAGAGAAGAGTTCTGAGGGTATTCTGGCATCCTTAAAAGTAGCATAAACATATCCTAGAGGAAATCAAACCTGAAAATTTCTAGGAGCCAAGGCTAAACTGAGGCTGTTGTACTTTGGCCACATCATGAGAAGACATAACTCCCTAAAAAAGATAATAATGATCGGTAAGATAGAAGGCAGTAAAAGAAAAAAAAGAGGAAGACTACATTACAAATGCATAGACTTTTTCAGGAATACCATGGCCCTGAGTCTGCAAGTCATGAGCTGGGTTATTGAGGATAAGATGACTTGGAGAACTCTCATTCATAGAGTCACCATAGGTCAAAGTTGACAAGAAGACAGCTAACAACAAAACTTTTTGCAGGGGAAGCTTTGGTTGTTCTACTACAATTCCTGTGGCTGATTAAAAATGAATTGGGTTCAGGAAAGGAACATCTAGGAACAGGAAGCTGAAACAGCAAGCCTGCACCTTAAACAGAATGTGAATGCATAGAATGTTCCTTAACGTTCTGATGACGGAAATGCTGTATAGGATTATAAGAGGCATGAGCCAACGTGGTGTATTGGTTTGAGTGTTGAACTATGATTCTGGAGACCAGGATTTGAATCCCCACTCAGCTATGGAAATTCACTGGATGATCTTGAGCAAGTCACATTCTCTCAGTCTCAGAGGAAGAGAAAGGCAAAGGCAAACCCCCTCTGAGCAAATCTTGCAAAGAAATCCCCATCACCTTAGGGTCACCATAAGTCAGAAATGACTTGAAGGTACACAACAACAACAACAATTATAAGAGGCTACCCATGGTGACAGGTGGCTTCCATTTCAATGGGGTGGTGGTTTTTTTGTCCAAATGTTAGTATGTAAGGTGTTGAACCTATCTGGGGGACTGTAGCTCAGCACCTTGGATAGCTCACTCAAACTTGGGAAGACTGATAGCCTCACTGACACAAAAACCACCAGCTGCTACAGGCATTTGTAACTTGCTTGGTTGCAGCCTTTAATAATGAAAATGATATCAATGATGTGATTTGATGCTTATTATTAGAGTTTTCCCTGCTGACACTATAAACAGATGGAATGTTCACAATTTGCTGTGTTGAAAGATAACCTTCCAAGATCAAGCTTTAATGAGACTGGCTCTGTCATTCAAGAAAATGAAAAAACAAACTACAGGTAGCACTACAATGGATAAGAGGGATAGATTATGGTAAACACTGCTGTCAGTATGATGCAGCTGGCTGTAATCCCATTTCAGATTGCAAAATGTCTTGGGCTGGCACAGGTCTTTAAGTTGCTAATGCAGTTATGTTGCTCAAGCTCTTTACACTGAGCATAGAATGACAGAGACATGGTGAGGAATTGGTCATTGGATGTTTGTAGTCCTGACCTTTTCCCACTATATATATATAAAATCTCCCATAACCTCTCAACCAACATGCTCAGAGACTATAGTGGATTCTGAGAATTGTAACCACCTATGCCAGTAGCCTAGTTCCATGTTGACTAGAGGATTCTGGGAAATATAGTGACAAAATAATTTTCCAAGCTCTAGGTTTAAGCCATCTCTTAAGTATGGTTGATATCTATATTGGAGATTTCATCCTACAGTGGTTCCTGGGAGCCTTCCTTCTACTCTTGCCACATTTTTTAAATTTGCTATGCTGGGAATCTGAAATGGGGGGTGGTATGGTGGGCTCCCATGGATGCCAAAAATGATGAGAAACATGGAGCCCATGCTTGCTACCATTCATACCTCCATAACTACGAGTGCCAACTTTTTTTTTTTTTTGCATAATTTTAATGTTGTCACTGCATCACAAATATGTTGATGACAACCAACTCTGTCTCTCCTTTCCAACGAAGCTGTTTTGGTGTAAAACCAATGTCTGATATCAGTCACTCAAAAAGCATATAAGGGAATATGGATTCAGCCTGCCCTGAATGGGGTCACACTCTCCCTGAAATTTCAGGCTTGGAGTTTGAGTGTGTTCCTGGACTCAGCCCTGATCCTGGATGCCCAAATTTCAGTGGTGGCCAGAAATACATTTGCACAGTTAGGACTAGTGTTCCACCTTCACCTGTTCATGGTGATGTCAGACCTGGCTACAGTTACACACACTTGGATTACATCCCATTCTGACAACTGTCATGTACTCTACATGGGACTGTCTTTCGAAATAGTTCAGAAACTGCAGCAGGTGCAAAGTGGCCAAAATGACTATAGCCAATGTTCTGACTGGGACCAGTTACAGACAATATATAACTCCTTTGTGAAACAGTTTCACTAGTCACTAGTTGTGAGATATAAAGCCCTTACGTTATGAGCATCAGAAATACCATATTTCTTTATATGGATCTGCCCTAGTGTTAAGATGCTTAGGGGAGGGCTTTCTCTCAGTCATACCACAGTCACTGTCCTGACTTTTGAAGACATGGGAGTGGGACTTCTTGTTGGTTGCTCCCAGACTGTAGAATTCGTTTCTGTGAGAAGCTTGGCTGACCTATTCTATGTTCTCCTTTTGCCAGCAGGTAAAGGCACCAGATCCCATCAGATCTTACTTTTATAATTTTTATTGATTTTTCACATATATACATGTGTACATACATACATAGTTCCAAATATTGATATTTACTAAGCTATTCCGTATTACATTAATAGACAAAGACAAACAAATAAACAACAAAGCTTATAATGCATACCGTCTTCTACTTTATTAAACTATGATACATAAGATAAAAAACATTTAACATAAACAAAGGAAAACTTCCTTACTATCTGGAAATCCACTACCTTGTAAATGTAAACAAATTTGTTTTATCTTTTCATTTTTGGCCTACTGTTTTCTGTACCTTGTCTTAAATACCTTAGTCTAAGACTTCTACTTAATTAAATTAGAATCTTTAGGTTTGATCAGATCCTATCAGATCTTACAAGCTAAACAAGATCAGCCCTAGTTAGCACTTGGCTGGGAGACTGCCAATGAATACCAGGAAATGTAAGCAATTTTTTCAAGGCAGGAACTGGCATTACCACCTCTTGAGTATTCCTTGCCTAAGAAATCTCTATGAAATTGATGGACTCACCATAAATCTGCAGTTGACTTGAAGGTGCGTGCACACACACAACATTTGATTAATTAGTTTTATGATTAATTGATGATTAATTGGTTTTACAAAAAGTCTTCAGGTGGTATGTGTGTGTGTACATACATGTTGTTGTTGTTTTCCAACTTATAGGGACTCTAAGGCAAACTGATCACAGGATGTTCCTCCTCCTCCTCCTCCTCCTCCTCCTCCTCCTCCTCCTCCTCCTCCTCCCCCTCCTCCTCCCCTTTATTTATATAGCACTGTACATTTACACAGGGCTGTACATAAAATCTTGTTAATTAGTTCCCTGCCCTCAGGCTTACTATCTAAAAAGACACAACACAAAAGGAGAAGGGAAAGGTGGTGGGGAAGGGGATCAGATCCAGCAGTTCTTCTCTCCCTCTGGGGCCTGGACCAAGGCAGATGGACTGGAGGGAGGGCTTGGCTTCTGAATACATAATTAAAATGAGGCATCCTGGGGTAGACAAGGGCACACACCGAGGAACGCTTCCCTAAACAACATAGTCTTTAACTCAATTTTGAAACTGGTTTTGATACTGCTACCTCTGGTGACCCTAGGTGACTTTAATATGCATCTCAACAATCCCAATAATCCTTTCACATCTTGCTTTAGTTCTCTCTTAGCCTCTTTCAGTCTTCGATCTTATTCCAACTTTTCAACTCATTCTTTCAGTCACTGTCTTGACTTAGTTCTTGCTGCTAAGTGTGTCATTTCTGACTACTTGGCATCTGATTTTCTATTGCTGACCATCATTTAATTTATTTTACTCTTACTTATATCCCACCTCCTTGTCATCCTATTCAGCGCCATTATCGCGATCTTCAGTCTGTTAATTCTGACCATCTCAGTCCAACTTTGAATTAATCTCTTTCATCTCTAGATCTTGGGGACTCTGCTGATTCAGCAATATCTTTATTTAATTCCACTCTTTGTTCAACTCTTGACAGCTTTGCCCCTGTATCTGTACTTGTGTCTTCTGTCATGACCAGCCCAGTGGAGGATTCAGAGGATGAAGAGGAGGTTGTGGCTACTCCGGTGCAGGAGCAATTTAAGGCCATGCCAAATCCCAGTTCTGCCACGCCAGATCCCAGCTCTGTTCCTTCAGCCCCAGTGATTGAGGATCAGCAAGACCTGAGCTTTATGGGGTCTCCTCTAGAGGCTCAACAGCCTAGAGCTGCTCCAGAGGAAGAACCAAGCATGCAGGTCCATTCCTTCAGCCAAAGGAGGGCTGAAAAGGCTTGCTTAAGGAGATCTAAGAGACTGGTAGACAAGCATGCTGCAAATAAGGAACAGGTGGGATAAAGGATGGCTTCGCTAATTTAAGACACCTGGAGAATGCTGATTCTTTACCAGAGTTCATTGTAGATCCATCATATTGGATGCTGTCAGTGCTAGTTCCTTGAATCCTGTGCTTCTTTTGCTTCTTGAACCTTTGTTGGACTTAGACCTACAACCCTGGAATGGACTTGACTACTCCAAACCTTCTGGCTCCCCTGACCTTGGCTTGTTTGACTTTCGTGACGTCTGGTAACCTGACCCTGGAGACTGCTAGCTGCCTACTTGGCTTCCCTCACTGAGCCATTCCTATCAGTGTTTGTTTGTTTGTTTGTGGATGCTGACAGCATTCCTGAACATCTTCCTCCATGGCTAGACCTCAGCCCTGGCTTACTCCTACTACCAGGTCCTCCGGTCCTGCTCTCGAACGGCTGAACGTCTTTGGAAAAAGTTCAGGGAGTGGGTCAATTTCATTCATGATAAGTTCATCCTTTTAGCTTTTTCACGTGTTCTGTCTATGGCAAACCAGAATAATGATAAATTCTTGATCTGTGCCAATGAGAGGTGCCCACAGCATTTGTTCTCCTGCTTCAATACACTGCTAAAACTTTCCTCTCCCCCTATCTTCTCATCATTTCCCCTACTGACTTCATCAACTATTGTATCACAAAAGTCACTACTATACGATCTCAAATAGTTCCTCCTGGTTTGTCCCCTACAGTAATCTCCTGGTACCTTCTACTAATAAGTTCTCTGTGTTTCCACCTGTTTCTCTGGATGAACTCTCTACATTGTTGAACTCTTCCAAACCTACAACCTGTTCTCTTGATCCTATTCCTTCCAGTCTTCTAATCTCTATAGCCCCTTCTTTTCTGCCCTCACTCCTCTATATCTTTAATCTTTAACCCTATCTCTCTATGGGTTCCTTCCCTTCAGACTTCAAGCATGCCCTCATTTCCCCAATTCTGAAGAAACCCTCTCTCGACCCCTCTTGTCTAGCTATCATCCGATCTCTCTTCTTCCTTTTCTTTCTAAGGATCTGGAACGGGTACTTTATTCTCACTGTCTTGAGTTTCTCGAAGCCAATTCCATCCTGGACCCTTTTCATTCTGGTTTCTGCCCATGGCACTCTACAGAGACAGCCCTCACCAAGATCTCAAACGATCTCTTGCAGGCCAAGGCAAATGGCCTCTACTCTATTCTCATTCTTCTTGATTTGTCTGCAGCCTTTGACACAGTGGATCACTGTCTCCTGGTTGATTTACTTTCTAATTTCGGGTTCTCCGACTCTGTTCTCAACTGGCTTAAATCTTACTTGTCAGATAGATCTTTTGCAATGGTCACGAGTGGTAAGACTTCCTCCTCTGTTCCCTTATCTGTTGGAGTTCCCCAGGGCTCTGTCTTGGGTCCCCTTATATTCTCTTTATACACATTGTTCCTAGGCAAACTCATCAGTTCTTCTGGTTTCTCCTATCATCTGTACGCCAATGACACTCAGTTGTATTTTTCCACCCCTGACATTTCGCCAGAGATTGAGCAGCAAGTTTAATCTTGTCTGACTGCTATCTCTAAGTGGATGCGGCATTGGCACTTGAAGCTCAACATGTCTAAGACAGAGCTTCTTGTCTTCCCACATAAGCCCACCCTTCAATACTACTTTTCTGTTTCTGTTGACAACACTTCTATTCAACCAGTTCAGCAAGCCCACAGTCTTGGTTTCATTTTTGATTCTTCTCTGTCATTTATTCCCCAGATCCAGGCCATTGCCAAGGCCTATAGATTCTCTCTTTACAACATTGCTAAAATCCATCTATTCCTCTCAGCCTTCATTCATTCATTCATTCATTCAGATGTTCACCCTTTATCTTAATTCTTTAGGTAGGTCTTTCAACACCAATATATTCTTAATTCACCAAGGAAATTGAGGCTAGGAAATCTCCCAAATTACTTGCTATGGGATTTATTTTATTTTATTTTTTGTCAATCATACACTGAATGGGGATGGAAATTGAGCCCCAAACATCTGAACATTTTAAACATCCACATAGGCACACCAAATAAGGACCTTTTCTCTAATTATTCATGAACAAAGGGAGAGCTGGTTTGTCAGATAATTTATTCACACCATGTAATTCATCCTGATCCAGTTGTGAAGATTAATTAGCAAAGAGCTTTGAGGATGAAAAGCCTGGTAAAAGTGCTAAATGATATTAATCATTGTGATTAGAGTGTAATTGTTTTTACTCCTCCTCTGAAGTGACATAAAGGTCTAATTTGAGGAGAAAAAATCACTATTTGAGTAAATTATTTTAAGTAAGGTATTTACCTATACTATATGCAGTGTCATTTGAACATTCCTGCTGTGTTTTGCTTAAGGACTGTGGACAAAATAAATTATTGAATAAATTGTGTTTGTACTGATTCATGTTGTTCCTCTACTGACTTCATGGGCAGTCAACTCATTAGATCTGGGTTTAAAATTTGGCAGCTTTTCTTTATGCCCCAAGCCTGTTTGAATTTGGGAAACTGAAACTCTCTCAAACTACTCCCACTTGAGGTTCAGAGAGATAAGAATACCATTTTGGAAAACAACGTTATTTAGTTCTGCTAAAGGACACATTACATTATTGTGCACTTTGCAACATTAACATAATGTGTAGCATTTGAAAGTAACTATATTATATAACTAGTTTAGTTGTTAGTGTTGTTAACCGCACCTCATGGTGACTCTGTTATGAGACATCTCCAAGACCCCCTGTCCTCCACTGCTCTACTTAGGCCTTGCAGGTTTAGACCTGTGACCTCTTTGATTGAGTTAAGCCATCTGGATGCAGTCTTCCTTTCTTTTTACTACCTTCTACCTTTCCTAGAGTTGTTGTCCTTTAAAATATGCATTTTGACCAAAGTACAAAAGCCTCAGATTTGTCATCTTGGCTTCTAGGGAGACTTCAGGCTTGATCTGTTAAAGAACCCATTTGTTTGTCTTTTTAGCTGTTCACAGGATCCTGATCATTCTTCCCCAGCACTACATCTCAAATGAATTGATTCTCTTCACTTTTTTCACTTTCAGCTCTTATATCCATACATGGTAATGGGGAATATACAGTAATGGATTTCATAGCCACCCTTCCCATTCAAAGTCTTCTTCTGATTTCTTGATTGCTGTCTCCATTTTGATGATTATATCAATAATTTCTTCCTGAGCCAGTGTGGGATAGTGGCTTGAACACTGGACACTGGGGACCAGGGTTTGAATTCCCACTCATCCATGGACACCCACTGAGTGAGTTTGGCCAAGTCACACTGTGTAAACCTGAGAAGAAGGAAAATGCAAGTCTGTACTGAACAAATCTTGCTAAGAAAATGATATGATAAGTTCACCTTAGCATCACCATAAATTAGAAATCACTTGAAACAATCAGCAACAACAATTTCTTCCTCCAGTAACAAAAGTTATATTCCTATTGGTATTACAACTTCAACTTATTGAAGGATCACTTTATTTGTTTTGTGGCATATCCCTTACTTTTTATTTCCTTTTATAATTAAGGGATTTGAGGGGGAAATGGTGGAGGAAGAATGTTACATGGTTCATATACTGACTTCTCTTGCCTTGTAGTCTATTGTTATTGTTGAATTGACAATTAAATGAATATTATAAAAGAGTGTGTTGTATAACATGGGCTTGTAGCACTATGATTTTTTTTAAAAAAAAATAACTGAAGGCAATTGTTTTTGGTACTCTGAACATTATTCATTGCACTAAAAATGTAACTGTGTTACTGACTGTGAATTTATTTTATAATAATAAAATAGTTATACTCATGTTACCTCTCCAAAGCAATATATTACAGGATACAGGATATTGTTACAGATGATATGTTCCTTCCAAAATCTGCTTAAAACAGGTGCCCTGCCATTGATGTTACAGTTAAAGGGTTTTCTTTTACAAAATTAAGCCACTAGAAGGCCTGTAGATTTGGCCATGCATGGTTAAGAGCATGTATTGATTGTATGTTGATTATTAGGTTCCAGAGACAACAAAAGAACACAGGTACTATCTACACTGGATTGATTCCGTGTATTCGACTATTGTACACCACTTTGAAATGTATTGCCCATAACAAATTGGATCATTTTGGGGTAATGCATATTGCAATCTGGATCTGGATCACAATGGAGGGGCAAATATTAACCCACACCACCACTTTCCTACATAGGAATGTTCTAAACTGTATTGGATCTGCAGTGCTTGCTTCAGAGAAAATGTAAACAAGGAGAAGAAAAGTCATTTTTGTTAGCTACATCTTCAAAGTAATGTGTAGTTTTGGTCTCTGTCATTGGCCAAGCAGAAACTCCTGGGAAGCTTAGAGTAACCATAATGGTCTGAATAGAGAAGATTCACTGAATCTGTGGGGACTTGGTAAGTAAACAGTTATGTACATTCCATTGCCAGTTGGGAGTAAAATGGATTTAGGGTAAGATTTCCAGAGGAAAATAGATATCAACATTTTTATGGTTAGGTAGCTAATTTTAGATTGTTTCAACAGAAGTTCGTTCTTTTTTAAAACAAAAACAACAACAATATAGCTATGGAATCATCATATACAAATTTACTTACACATGTTGAGGTGTCATGGCTTCTTTCAAAGAATTCTGGGAAATTTTGTTTGGCAAGGCTGCTAAGAACTCTCTATCACAGATTCCTGGATCCCTTCAGAAAAGTTTAGTTTTGAAAGTTTCCTAGGGAAATAGCATGCCAATTAAACCAGTTTAAGCCTCTGTGGTAGATGTGCCAGTAGTATTTTGCAGCCTAATAGGAGAAAGCAATAAGAAAAGGGGGAAAGAAACAAGAAAAAGACATTCACTATGTAAGAAGAATGGCTTTTTTGATGCCTTATTCTCTTCTTTGATGAACGTAGTAATAGGAATGGATAAATATTGTTCTATTTTATTTCCTTGACACAATCTTTCTAACATGAATGAGGCAATATTTCTTACTGCCTTGTGTTGCTTGTGAATTATAGAAACCCGCTCTGTAGTTTTGACCTTTTCTGTAGGCTATATTTTGAATAGATGGGCCTTCTACTCCATTTTATCAGGCTCACTTAACTAGTGAAGTAGGGATAGAAATATTTAAGTAGGAACAGTTGAAGATGCATTACTAAAAAGCTTCAAAGCGTAGGATGTTATTTCCCAGGACGCGTTCAGCATTAACATCTTGCTATCTCTCTGGAGCTGAGATAACAGAAAATTGTGTTACTGAGAAACCAACAATTCTCATACTAAAGACTGAAATAGCAAAGCTGAACAGTGTATATTTATACTCATTCATCCTGTAAAGCAAAGATGAAAAATTCTACATTTGTCTTGGATAGAAATGCAAAGGCACACCTTTGATGACCGACCTATGAAATAATGAGACCACACACAGACTATTGAGTTGAGACATGGGCCATTTTAAAAAAATTATTTCCAGGATTTATAACCCACCTTTCTCCCACAATGGGATTTAAGGCAGGTTACAATATATTTTAAAAAGACAGAGTTAAAACATTGATTACAAAAGTTAAAAAATAATTAAATACTACCAACATTAAAACATAGATTAAAAACAGTATAGTTAAAAACAATAAAACTCATTAAGCATTAAAACAGCACACCACATTACTCAAATAAAATCTACCAACCAAACATCTGCCTAAATAAAAATTTCTTCAGCTGCTGGTGGGAAAAGAGCAGGGAGGCAGCTGACCTGACGTCCTGTGGCAGGGAGTTCCACAGTCTGGTATAAGCCACAGAAAAGTCTTTCTCCCAAGTCTTCACGAACCATGGGTGGTGGGACTGAGAGAAAGCCCTTTCCTGCCAATCTTAGTGCTCAGGCTGGCTTGTATAGGGAGATATGGTCCTTCAGATAGTCTGAGCCCAAGCCATTTAGGGCTTTAAAGGTCAAAAACACATCTTGAATTCTGCCCAGAAATGGACTGATAGCCAGTGCAGCTGTTTCAACAGGCAAGTGACATGATCCCTGTAGCCAGCCCCAGTCCATAGCGTAGCCGCAGCATTTTACAACCACTGCAGTTTCTGAATGGTTTCCAAGGGCAGCCCATGTAGAGTATGTTAAAATAGCCAAATTGGGATGTAATCAAGGCATGTAACACCATAGCCAAATCTGACTTCTCAAGGACTACATGCAGCTGGCACACTAGTTTTAACTGTACAAATGCATTCCTGGCCACAGCCGAAACATGGACATCCATTCTCAGATCTGAATCCAGGAAAACAACCAAGCTGCAAACATGAGATTTAAGGGGGAGTGTAGCACCATCCACCACAGGCTGAATCCCTATTCAGATCTGCCTTATGACTGACCTGGAGCACCTCTGTCTTGCCTGGATTAAGTTTCAATTTGCATGTGGTGCCTCTGTCATGACCAGCCAAGAGGAGGAAACAGAGGATGAGGAGGAGGTTGTACCATGTCCCAGACAAGATTGAGGCTGTACCATTTCCCAGTTCTGCCCTGCCAGACCACAGCCCTGACCTTCCAGCCCCAGGAGTTGAGGCTCAGCCAGGATCTAGCACTGTGGAGCTCCCTTCAGAGGCTCAGCAGCTGAGTGTGGCCCCTGGGGAAGAACCAAGCATGAAGGTCCCTTCCTTTAAGGAAAGGAGAGCTGAGAGTGCTTGCCTGCGTTGGTCCCGGAGGCTTGCGGAGAAACAATCTACTGATAAGCTACAGCTGGCACAAGGAAGAGTGTCTCTTATTTAACCAGCTGGGGAACGCCACCTCTTTGCCAGAGCTTATTGCAAGTTACGTTGGTGTGATTGCTGTCGGCACTGGCTCCATGTTTCCTGAACCTTGTTTGTTTTGTTTGCCTTGAACCTACGACTTTGGAACGAACTGGACTACTGCTACCTTCTGATTGCCCTGACCCTGGACCGAACTGAATTACATGACCTCTGATATCCTGACTCTGGCTTTGGTTCTTGACTTGCTCTTTCAGACAATATTAAGGTCTGTAGACTTTCTCCCCAGCTGCATAGTTAGTTTCATTGCTGAGCCCTTCTTATCTGCATGTGTTTGTGTGTGTTGGCCGCAGTCCAGGACAGCCTCTAACGTCTCTGAAGATTCTGTCCACATCCTCAGGTTTCACAAATCGAAACGTATTCATCCAGTCCATTACTGACAGCAGACACTGGTTAAGTACAGAGACAGATTCCTTGGAGTCATATAGAAAGGAGAGATAGAGTTGGGTGTCATCAGCATATTGGTGACGCTGCACCCCAAAACTCCAGATGACATCTCCCAGTGGTTTCATGTAGATGTTAAATAACATGGGGGATGGAACAGAATCCTGAGAAACCCCCACAGGCCAATGGCCAGGGAGTCAAACAGGAGTCCCCCAGCACCACCTTTTGAGTTCTCTCCACCAAGAAGGACTGTAAGGCAGTACTTCCAAGCCCCATCCCAGAGAGGTGACCTAGAAGGACATCATGGTCAATGGTAATGAAAGCCACTGAGAGGTCCAGTGGAACCAACAGGGACACACTCTGTATTGGTGGCCAAAGCTCTCTCTGTCCCATAACCAGTAAAAGAGGATGCTAACAATTAAACAAAATGCACTGCTCCATGAACTGGTGGAAGCTGAAATATTGGCCCACTCCTAAAGACCATTGGGGTTCAACACCCAGAAATAAAATAAAAAGTATCAGACACACACAGGCATAATGCAATTCCAAAGCAAAATAATCAAGACTATAACTCAAACAGGTGAGTAGGGATAGATCTTGTATCAGTGATAGTTGTCCCAGTGCTGCCTCACAAACCAGCCCAACCACCACCAAGCAAACCTGTTTAAAATCCTTTCTGAAGGGTTTTCGCTCCTACTGTTCACTTCAACAGAAGAGCAACAAGAGGGAGAGGCAGTGAGAAGCTTAGGTTTATAATGCTTATTGCTCTGCTCACTGCACTTTGTGTCATGATGTACAATGCCCCAATGCATATGACCACTCTTCATACCCCCCCCCACCTCCGTGATGCTGCACTGCCAAGGCAGGGTTCAAATGTCCTTGATTTGAACTACTCTCACAATATCAGTTAGTTCGAGACCCAAGAATTGTGTAACTGAGTGAGCTCCTATTATTTCTCCCAGGTTCTGCCAACTTAGCAGTTTGAAAGCATGTAAAAGTGCAAGTAGAGAAACAGGTAACACTTTGGTGTGAAGATAACAGTGTTCCATGCAGTCATGCTGGCCACATGATCAAAGTTGTCTTTGACAATGCTGGCTTTTCAGCTTATTAACAGAGATGAGCACCATCTCCTACAGTTGGACACGACAACCTTGTCAAAGGAGGAAACCTTTAACTTTACCTTTTAATCTTGATGGCCGGGAACTTTCAAATTACAGTGTGCCCTTGGTATCTGCTGAGATATAGTTCCAGACCACAGCCAGATCATCCAGTCCCAGGTGGAATTCAAAATAACTGTGAATGAGTCTTGTGCACCACCCAATAGACAAAGCTATAGCAGCAGATCAGAATATTATGTCTCATTGTCCATAACCTTTCAAATTACAGTGTGCCCTTGGTATCTGCTGAAAAATGGTTCCAGAATGGCTCCCCGTGGATATTAAAATCCTCAAGTCCCATTAAATACAAGTGCATAGTAAAATGGTGTCTCTTATGTCTCCCACAAAGCTACAGTTCCCAGAATTCTACAGCACTGAACCATGGTAGTTAAAGTGGTGTCAAACTGAATTATTTCTGCAGTGTGGATGCAGCCCAAGAGGCCAATGCCAAGGGGAAATGGTGTTATATGACCTGCCAACTCCTCCCTGCTCATGGGGCACTGCAATCCTAAGCATCACCATGTAGGGTCCTTGCCTCCATCCTGGAGGTGCACAAACCTACCCTGAAACCACAGCCATCTATGGGTGCTGGACAGGGTGAAATTATGAATCCAGTTCAGACAAATGGTCTGCAGTGTTTGAAAGAGGGCAAACAGAATATACGTGGTTGAGGGTAGGAACAAGAGTGATACAGATATGTGATAGGACCTAATTGAACAGATTGTTAGATACCATGCCCTTCGATAGACATTTCCACCCTAGCAGTTTCCAGAGGCATTTCAATACAAATTTCACCACCATCCCTACCCATTTGTAGTCCAGCATATTTGGCACTACATTGAGGAAGGGAGCTTCAAAACAAAATGTGCCACTAGAAGCCAAGAATGGTAACCCACATGCTCTTGTGCTTTGCTTCGAATAGCAAAATTTTAAGTCATAAAGTGATATTATTCAACAGATTAAACCATTTCCATTGTTAATGTTAAGAAGAATTAATTATCTCCCAATTTCTATGGTTCAGCATTAATTAATTTATGTTCAAAGCAAATTCCCATGTTCTGTAGGTACACGGTGGCTCAGAAGTTAAGACATTGACTCTGAAGACTGCAAGATTGGCCGATGAGCAATTCAAGGCCCAAGTGCCACATGACAGAGTGAGCTTCCATCACTAGTCCCAGCTTCTGCCAACCTAACAGCTTGACAGCATATAAAAGTGCAAGAAGATAAATAGGTACCACTTCAGTGGGAAGGTAACAATGTTCCATATTGTCATGGTGGCCACATGATCACAGAGTAATCCTTGACAATGCTGGCTTTCTCAGCTTAGTAATGGAGATGAGCACCCCCCCACACACACAGTTGGACACAACTTCACAAACTTGTCAAAGAGGAAACCTTTACTGTTTTATTATTTCAGAAGGAAATAATACTTCTTGTTTACTTCTTTATTACAGAAAGCAGTTCTATTAGATCTTGTTTGTAGCATGAGGTGCATGTTTGTAGCATGATGTGCAGGACCCAAGATGAAACTAAACATCTCTAGGTTCAGTTAGTACCTGGATAGGAGACTGTGTGGAAACCATATATAAGCTGCCCTGATTTTATTGAAAGACTCAAAGTGAGTTAAAAGTGCAAAAGTAGTTTGCGCTAAATGAACTCAGGAGGGGGGAGAAGAGAGGAGGGGGAGAATCTTGCTGTTCCCAGTAGGCTCAGGCAAAAACAAACTGTTGCAGTGTGAAGTCGAAGGCTTTCTTGTCTGGCATCCATAGTTTTTTGTGGGTTTTCCGGCTATGTGGCCATGTTTTAGAAGAATTTATTTCTCTATTTCTCTGAAGTTGCCAGCCACAGATTCTGGTGAAATATCATGAATAAACTCTTCAAGAGCATGGCCACATAGCCAGAAAAAACCCACAAAAATCTATAAACTATTGCAGTTCTCCACTACTAACTTTTGCCATCTTGACCACACTCTGATGTGAGGCCAGATGTGTTCTGGTCATCATCTGCAAAATGTTGGAGGATCTGCCAATGGCATGTGCCCAGTTGTGATAGCCAATCTGCCCCTTCTATGTGCAAACTATTTGATACACCATTGTGTATGTTTGTGTGTGTGGGGGGGGGGGGATTCCATGTTGCCTCAGTTCAAGGTCCAAGGGTGGGAATTCACAGCAGTTTCTTCACCCTTACCTGTATATGGAAAATATAAAATCAGATGAGGAAGTGACTTTTTTCCTTATTAAACCTTAGAATGATCTGCTAAATTTCCTTTTTCTGGTCAAAAGCCACAGGAAGGACCTTTCTGTGTGGGCAAGCTTGCAACACACATCCCCTAATTCCTTGTAAACCAAAAGCAAACAGTTTTATCCGTTTGTGCTTCATGTTTGCCAGAGGGAAGCTGAGAGTCATAATTAACTGTCAGGCTCCACATGGACAGACAGTTGTGTGTGTGTGTTAAACAAGCCTCTGTATGAAATAAAGAAAGGGTAGTCCAACCGTAATGTGTGTGTTGTGTTGTGTTAAACAAGCTTCTGTGTGAAATATAGCAAGGAAAGCAGAAATCCAGAATAAAGAAAGGGTCATGTCAAATATGCTCGGTAGCCCAGCCATAATATGATGCATCCTTAATATATTTATATGTGTATTTGTTAGTCTGAAACACATGCACATACATGTTCTTGAACAGCCTTGTACACTGCTCCTTTACTAAAAGAAAGAAAGTGGACCTAATTCATACTTTCTTAGCAGGGCCCCCTGAGATTGTTTGCAAATTTTCTTGCCCTCAGTGAGACAAGCTGCCTTGGCAAACCAAGTTTACTCCACAAAGAAATCTATTTTCCATCAGAGGAGGGCGGGAAAGTGGTTTTCCTGACCTGCAGGAAACTTTGGTGAAAGCCAGAAATGGCAGATTATCTTCCCACTTTTCCTGCCCTTCTCCAAAGTATCTTGCAAGTGGGGAAAATACAGACAATCATATGGCCTTGGAAGAGAGTTGTGGATTTGTTTGTTTTCTTGTATTACAGGTTGTTTTCATTTGGGAAGAAACTGTAGGCATTTCTGCTACTGTTTCTTATCTTGAGCCATGCTCTGTGCATGGAAAAAAGATCCCCATCTCTTTACTATGGCTTGTGTACTCACCAAAGGGCTTGAAGGAGAGAGTGAATAAACACCACAGGAGTGTACATATGGGTGAGCAGAATGAGGACTTTGTTCTTGTCAAATTAAATTTTCCTTCAGTCTCCAAGGTTCTAGAATGAATGGCAGGGAGGCAGAGAGAGAAAAAAAAATTGTTCACACCCGGAACACTTGCATTTGCTGTGGTTGCATTCCTTTGGAATTTTTGCCTGCTCATTTTCTTTGGATGGCTAATTGTATTTGTAAATATTCCCCTGAAGTTTTAAGTTTTTAAAGGACTGAAATTTGAGTACTAAAGGAAAATTTCATGAGGGGGCAGAGATCATATTTGAAGGCAAAGCCTGCAACCCTGGAATTAGACCCCTGCTTACAAAGATGTTTGTGGAAAGCTAGAGGTTGGGAGAAGGGAGGCATGATTCCCCCCTTTTCTAATTGCATGTTTACCACATGCCCAAATAAAAAATCCATGGCCTTTTCAGAAAGCCTTCTGCACATGCTAATATGAGGTTTCAAGGTACAAAGTGTAGTGAATGAAGCCTCTGCAGTAAGCCAAGTAGATAGTGGTCGATGTTTGATTTTACATCCTTGTTTGTTTTGCTCTTTTGAAATAAAAGTGAGATCCTGTGTGGACCAAAAGAGAGTCTGTCATTTTGAAATTTTGCTGCCATTGTGAAGCATCCAAGGAGAGCATCCCGCAAAAGATCAATAAAAGCAAATGTTAATAAATCTGTACCCATCTTGTGTAACTCAGCTTCCTCAGCTAGGAAAAAAATGCACCATCCAAGGGCTTCAAACCTCCCTTTTACATTTATTAGTGAGTTTATCACATGGGAGGAATTTCTCTCAATTTCAAATGGAGCCAATTCGCAATTATGTGAATTCACTAGTTCAGCGAATTTATATGAATTCTAATTGCGTTCGGCATGCATTCAAAATGACTTTCCATTACCTGAAAATGACTTCCCATTGCCCGAAATTGCATGAGATACTCTAATACACATTAACGTAAAACCCATGATTGCGTTCAGAATGACTTCTCATTGCCCGAAATTGCGTGACACTCATACGCAATAACACTCATACGCAATAACGTGAAACTCCATGATTGCGTTCGGATTGCCATTGGATTATACTTCCAATTTCCATCGTCTGATAAGCTCCTAGGAAGGACTAGTGAAGGAGCCCATGTGCCAATGGCCAAACCTGTAGCAGGGACATAATTCTCAATATTATGAATATCCTTCCTGGTCATGTGGCACAACCTTTGGGAAAATACAGAGGACCACCTGCCAATACTTATTAAAATGTAAATGATTTCGTATTCTAGCTAGCTCATAATAAGGTTGGTCAGTCATCTTAACAAGGCATAAGCTGCTGATTTGACTTTGAATCAATGAGGCAAGGGGTTCTTTCCAACCAATCAATGTTAATTGTATCTACTGGCTACTTTTCTTGGCTAATGGGATTTTTAAAAATATTATGATAACAATGTGGGGGGGGGGGTGCATAAGATTCTCCTCTTTCCATCCTCTTTATATTTGCATTGTTTTTCAGTCCTCTTGTACCTTTCTACAGGAAGAGTTCAAAGGGGCAACTGTCTTCATTACCTTAAGACATGCTTTAATAGACAATATGTACTGAATACATATTGCTGGGTTGGGCAATGGGAAAATTTTGTTGGTTCAAGTTTATAAACTTTTGCAAAATCAAGTAGTAAAGCCTGTGGGTTGAACCAGTTCAGGAAAAAAAATGTGTGTGTGTATGTGTGTGTGACCTTTGTGTGCTTGTGTCTTTCAAAAGTGTCAGGAATAAAGTATAATCAATTTAGTTATGAATTAAGTTCATTTTCCTTACAAAAAGAGAAAACTTAATATATTTTAACAAAGCTCTTACGTTAGTATTTCAGCATGAATTTCATTCCAGAATTAAGTTTTTAATTTAATTACAGTATCAACTAATTAATTTAAGTAAGAAGTAATGTTGCATAAATCCAACATGTGGAAATGTAAAAAATTGTTCTCTTGTTTGCACTGCCTCTCATTTACTGAGCAGTTTTGGAGGAATGCATTCTATTGGATTTTTGCAAAACCACTTATTTGGTGATTTTGAAAAGCCTAGTTCTGTTTTTTTTTTTTTAATGCAACATTACTTCTTCCTTATTAGTATCTTGTCAATAATGAATTATAATGTTTGAGATCCAAAACATACTGCAGAAATAATCCAGTCTGAGACCAATTTAACTGCTCTGGCTCAGCGCTAGGGAATCCTGGGAATTGCAGTTTGTTGTGGCACCAGAGAAGGCTAGATGTCTCATGAAACTACAGTTCCCAGAATTTCCTAGAATTGAATCAGGGTAGTTAAAATGGCCTCAAACTGGATTATCTCTGAAATATGTTTTGGACCCAAGTCACAAGATCTGAACTGCTTACTCAAGGATTATTCCAGTGGGACAAGATGTGTTAAAGGCTTTTGAAGTCAGTCAGTTGTAATTTATTACAGTCCATAGACCCAAAATTTAAGCATTGAATCTAAATATACATGCCATCAAATTCTCCAGATAATATTCCCTACACTGTTGCTCAACTCTGTCCTTTTGTACATAGAGGGTTCTAATCCTAACTGCATGAGAGATAATTTTGGCAACTACAAGAGTGACATTTGAGCATTTATCTTCCAGCAAGAATTTTACATGAAAATGGTATGATCTCCCTTTCATGTTACTGAATAATGGATAGATTTTGGATTGTCTAATCTGATTAAAAAGACTACAGTGCAAAAATATTTACCATAGACTCTACTTCCAAGTTATTACATGGGCATCCTCTTTCAGTGTAAGGAACATCAGCAAATCTGCCATAAAATAGTTCTATGGAATATACATTTCACCTTGCCTTACAGAAAAAAATGGTGATACTTTCCTAGAGACAGGCTTACTAAATAACTGGCAATATGGACAGGGTTCTCATAATGTATGTGCATTGTACTGGGGGAACAAGAGACATAAGAACTTGAATGCAATCCGCAGAAAGCCATTTCCAGTAGCCTTAGTTTAACAGATTTAGGGGGAATATCTGAGCCCAGATATGAAAGAAGAAATGAGGAGAGGTCAATAGATAAAGCTTTCTTTGCTACATGCTTGGACCAAGAACTAACATAGGGCCGAAACAGACAGCCTATATAGCCCTGCTTAGGGCCTGGGTTGGAGGCATGGTGTTTATACACATCACGCCTCCAAGCCAGACAGAAGCCAGGCTGGTGATTACATGCCAGCCAACTTCTCTCCCACTTGGAGTGTCTGGTGCTTAGGTGCCACTTTCCCCAGAGCTGGCTTTTTCAGAGGAAAGGCTGACTCTTTGGGAGAAGGGGCAGCTTTTTTTTCTGCCCCCAAAAGGAGCGGATCTTATCTGCTCCTTTTTGGGGTGGAATCTGGCTAGATTGGGGCCAGGCATCTGTTTGCCCTGGCCCTGATCCAGCCTAAAAGCACTGGCTCTAAGCTGCCCCTTTTCGGCTGGCTGTATCCCCCACCCCATAATTATCTTGTGCCAGATGTGAAGGAGACTTAAGTCCTCACCAAATACTATAACCTTCATCCATAATTTAAGGGCAAGCCACCATGCTCTACAAGATAAGGGGCTTTCCCTTCTTTAAAGCAACAGCACACAATTAACACAGTATGGAAATTGAAACAATGACTTCAGGAACTTAGTGTGTTGTTTGTCCAATTCAGGAGATAACCCCCCTATCTAAATACTGGAGGCATATAATAATAGTGCCACAGTTTTGGCAGTAAACACTTTAATTGCTGATAGAATATAGAGGGCCCCTTGGGGGGGGGATTATTGCAGATGAGCTTATTTACACTTTTTAAAAGAAATAGCCTCAAGATGAAGCTTCCAGGTCAGAGAATGATGGAAATCAACCTCAGGTATATAAAGCTTTTTAAATGTTCTGGTGTATTTTCATTACTGTCCAGTGAAAATTAGAAAATCTGTTTTCAAAGACCATTACTCTGGATTTCCCAAAGTTTATTTTGAGTTCATTTCTTTCACAGTAATAAAAAAATTGAAATAGCAATAGCAGCTCCATTTATATACTGCTTCATACTACTAAGCAGTCTTTAACTGGTTCACAACTATAAGCTAATTGCCCCCAACAAGCTGGGTACTCATTTTAGTGACCTTGGAAGGATGCAGGCCTGAGTTGAGTCCGAGCCCGAGTCCTTGGCTAATATTGAACTCACAACCTTATGGTTTGTAAGTGGCTGCAGTATAAGCATTTAACCACTGCACCACTAGATCTTATACAAGAGAGTAAAACAGCGTCATCTGCATATAATAGCAAAGGAACTTTTCTTTTGAAGTTGTTTCAGTAACTGAAATCCTACCCATTTTAACTGGAAGTCATAAGGAAACTCTTATCTCCAAAAAGAAAAGGAAAAAAAAGAAAGGTGATGTAGACTCACAGACATTTTTTTATTATTATTTGAAAGCATTTGTAAAATGGCATCACAGGAGCTGCATACTTCCAGTGATCTGAATGGTCAGAGCAATTCCCTACTAAATTGCTGGTTTAACAAACAAGGATCTCAGAAGTAAAACATCTCATTAAACATCTTCCTATACAGATATACTATCCAGCACCCTCTGTCCCACTCTAGCAATAGTTTATTCTCAATATAAAGGTAGATATTCAGTATGGACAAAGATCCATCACTGTCAAATCCACAAATATTATCGATAGATTTTTAGAATTCATACAGCATGTATCACCATTAAAACAGGATCAAAGCAGAAAAGACAAGAAAGACTGATCAAAGGGAGGAAAGAATCAGAATGAGAATAAAAGGTGTTGACACTTTACTCCCTCTTAAAAACTCAATAAGAGAAATATAAGATAATCAACTGCCTTTGTTCAGCTCCACCTCCACTGGAATTATCAAGAGGTAATAGATGTACCATTCACAACTGAAATACACTATTTCACAAGTGGGCAACTAATGATCTTGGCAGCAGGTTCATCATGCCACAATGAAGCAAATAAAAAAGTGGCTCACATATCACTTGGAAAAGGTGCATGAAATTAGAAGAGTATTCCAAATGTCTTTAACTGTATTTCTCTTTCATGTCATAAGATCAAAGATAGATGAAATGTGTCAAAAGGCCTCCTGTTGTTCAGATGATCAATGGATGAACTTGTGTGAAAATACTTCATGCAACAGAAATTGGATCATTTGGTCAGAACAAAGTTGGTGAAAAGCCATGGGGGGTGGGTGGGGAGAATGAAGTTGTTCTGACAACTGTGGAGAATAACACAGTGACCCTTGAAGACACAGAGAACCTGATCTTCCTACAATCAATCAATGTTACAATCTATTACTGTATTTATATGCCCCATCTTTCCCCAAAAGTGGGACTCAAGGCGGTTACAGGAATAAGGAGAGATACAAATAAAATCTCATATAGCTAAAAGAATTAAAAGGCACAGTCTGAAAGAATACCAAACTATCTATAGACATGGAACCATATAAAATATTAATCTAAAACATACATTAGCAACTGTGCAACAATAAAACAGAAAACCCATAAAATCAAATAAACAAATGCTGGAAAAGAAAAGTCTCCAAGACACAATAAAAGGCCAATAAGGAGAGAAACAGCCTCTCTAGCATGAGAATTCCAGACTCTAGAAATATCTTTAGAAAAGCCCTTCTAAAGTATTCTCACCAAACATGCCCATGAAGGTAGCTATGCCTCTGCATCCATTCACTGGCCATTTATCTCTGTGTTAGGTCTTTAAATAATGTAAAGTAGTATCAAATCCACTAATACCTGTGGTGACCAGCATTACTGTTCTGGAGCACTTTTGAATTTAATAATTATTCCACACTCTACTTTGGAATCCTCCTTCTCAATCCTAGACTACAGGAGATTTCATTCATCTGAGTTTGGCCTATGCTGATATGAAGAAATATTGTGGAATGCTATTTATATCCCAACTTCAATGTTGTCATTGCCAAAAAACATGTTAAGTAAAACAAATACTTGGAGAGTCCACTGGTTGGATCATCACAGCAATTGAGTAATGACTGTTAGGATTGCTGGCAATGTTCTTCTTTCCTTCTCCAATCTATAAATGTCTCTCCATCAAGCATTTTTCACATTGCTTGTGGCATTCCCCCACCTCAGAAATGTTTTATTTATTTATTAATGGTGGCATACATTAAGAAAAGAAAGCATTGGGTGGGATTAAGTCTATTGTGCTCAGCTGCCAGGCAACCTTTATTCAGAATAAAAGCACTTACTGACAATTTGATTGCAATCATTGTATTTATAGCTGAAGTCTTTGAACTGATACATCATTCAAGAGGTAGTATCCTTTTTTCAATTCAAAATTCATTTAGCAAAGTCTAACAATTGATCAAATTATACCTATACAGTCAAAGTCCTCAGTGTTTAAAGAACAGCTCCTTTTGATGGTGAATTTTTGACAAGATCTGAACAGTTTGTTCATGTTAATTGACTTTGTTGTTATTTTTGTTCTATCTCAAAGCCTGAGGATGGGGATATGAAGATATTAATTCAGTGTGAGAATTTTCTTAATTAGCCTTCCCTGTTTCAGGCTAACACAGAAGAATCTAGAAAGAAAGGTTAAACCATTAATCAGAGATAACAGCTATCGTATGGCAGTACTATCTGCTGATGGAAGTTTGAACCCATTGATATCTGTTGAAATACATTGATCAAATATGTTGTGTGTGTGCATGTGTATATATGACTTCAAACTGTCTGTCAACATATGGTGACTCCATGAATTTTATTGAGTTTTCTGAGGCAAGGAATGCTGAGAAGTGGTTTTGCCACTTCCTTCCTTGAAATTATAGCCTATAGCGCCTGTCATTTGTTGGCAATTTTACATCCAAATACTAACCATAGCTAACCCTGCTTAGCTTTGCAAGTTCATATCTGATACCTCTGGCTCTCTTCAAATGAATTGCACACTGTGCAGATTTCTTAGAATCCACAAAGCAGAACATCATGTATCTGTATCTGTCATGCTGGGAGCTAACACAGAGAAAAGAAAATGGACTTCATTCGTACAAACTAAAGAGAGATCTATCTTCCTTCACCTTGAAATTTAGATACACACCTCATATTCTTGCCTATAATAATAAAACTCTAGTGGCAAATGGTGCCATTATATACTGTTCCTGTGCCACATCAATGTAAAACAGGAATATGGTTATCAGGCTTTAGGCTTAGTTTCTATTTCAAGTGTCATTACTAATCCGAAGACTACAAAAATGAAAAGAAAAGATAGTGTTTCAGCACATGCAGAACGAAATTCCTGTACTGCCAAGTAAACACACGATGCCTTACATATAAAATCTGGCTTTGATTCTAATAATGTATGGAGAAAGAAGCTGGCAGAAGTTGACAGTCCTGTCTTCCTTTTCTTCTGGCAAGCCCCCATCCCCCCCTGCAGCATCTTCTGAAAATCAGGTAATGTTGCAAAATTGGTGGTTTATGGCATGACGGGTTGAAGAGGAAAGGGGAACTGTGACCATTAGACAGAGCCACCTTTAAAAGGGGGCTCTATTCTCAAATGCTGCCTCCTTAGCCCCGTTTTCAGGGAAGCCAAACTCAGCTTGTCACACCATAGACCATACTATTGAGCAGGGTCCACAGATCCTATCAAAATACTTTGCAAGGAAGTGTGTATGTATATGTGTCTGGAAGCTGTCTGGTAGAGGAGATTATGTGAGACTATGGGGCTTTACAGACCACCCGAAAAGGGTGGTCTGGCGCCACCTCTTTTTTGTCCAAACTGTCACTGCAGCAACCAAATAGAGTGGCAAAGGTGCAGACAAAAAAAGGAGCCCGAAAAAGCAGCTCCTTTTTGTATCACACCTGAGATACAAAAAAAGATGCATAAAGCACCATAGGGTGCATCTATGATGTCACAGGTGCGCAGCTCTGTTTGGTTGCTGCGCACCTGCAATGTCATTGCTCTGCTTGCTGTGTGTATGGCGCTGCAGAGCGAGGATGCCCTTGTCACATGCTAGGGTTGCAGACCGTCTACTGCCTCCGCTCACAGGCAACCCTAGCACATGATAGGGGTGCCCTAAAGTGGCCGTCTGTATGAGAACATAATCGTCCACTTTTTCATGGTTGCTTACAAAAACAGCACAAGTAAGCCTGTGTATTCACAAATGCACAAACATTCCACATATAAAATCCATCAGTCACTTAATAAACTTGTATAATTTATAACTTTTAAATTTCATTGTATTGTATTATAATTTTATACAACATTATCTTGACATAAGAGCAATGCAAGAAGTCAAATGCTTTAATTTACTCCTTTCATTTTCATTTTTGAATTTTGTACATTTTTTAAAAAACATACCTATATTCATGTTACTCAAATTCATTGATTTTTTAAAAAAAATTCACATCAGTGGAAGACCCAGAAAAAAATAGGCTGTTTATATCTTTTTGTTTGTTTGTTTCAAAATAGTATGATATTCATGAGCATTTCATCATGTTTCAGCAAAACAAGGAATTCCAGTGTTACAGAGAAGTTTAAAAGATTCATAACCTAAAAGGGTAGGGAACTTGAAAGGGCAGCAGTGAAGGAACCAGATAAGATCAAATGTAAAGATATATCCCTAGCTACCAATGTTAGACTCAGCAAGACACTTGATGACTGGGACGACTACAGTCTCCCATTGAAAGGCAAATAATGCCACCAACAAAACTGTGGTCATCTAGCTATTGACCAATAACTCCTCTACAATATCTCAATGTTGGGCACACTGCCTGGGTTGATGAGAGTTGAGGTATTAAAAATATTTGGAGAGCCACATGTTTTTCCACTTCTGTTGATTTTTTAGACAAATGAAATACTTTCACCTAATTTTGAATGGTAGTCTCAACTGCATTTGCTTTGCCTGCAACCTCTGTGTGGCTGTCCCCAATGGCACAGCATTTGCAGGTGACCTGACACAGTTATCTAAATTAATCTGAAACTACATATGCTTTCAATTTTACTGTTAGCTCTCTCAGTATCCCCAATTCTGTACAAATTGCTGTAATCTATTTCATCAATGCAAAATAATGCCTCCTGTGCAAACCAGTTGAATGTGAAGGCAAGAATGATTTTTCATTTCACTTTCAACATTTAAGCTTCCCTTTGTTTCTGTTTTCAGAACAAATTTTTATTTTCAGATGGATATTTGGTTGTCTATTTGTGTTTAAAGGGCTTTGCTTAGTCTTTTGTTTGTCTAAAATCAAAGCATAACCCAATAGGGTGGATGTGCATCCTATTTTACAGTAGATGGTCCTCTATTGGAAAGGCTGTCAGAGTGCAGTCCTCTATGTGAAAGCATCCTCTGCTTGAAGGGCTGTCCAGGCCAGGTCTCATTTAGAAATGTGAGCCAGAATTGTATTGTGTAGTCACTAATGTGTAACTACCATAATTACAGAGGGATGTAGTGAATTTCAACCCAGCCTCCCACCCAGTATCTACTTAGTGGGAAACAGCCACTGAGAGTGATTGAGGTCTGTTCTCCTGTCACTCAGGAAGCAGCTGACTGGTATTCCCACCCCCTCCTGTGAATGTTTTCTATCACAAGAGGCAGAAGCAGAATCCCTGCTTCCCACTCACAATTCCCACTCATCCAGAAGATGGCTCACATAGGGGCAGGGGAGATGTGGATGTCAGTTAGTAGCTTCCTGGATGACAGGGGAACAGACTCTTATCTATTGCAGCAACTGCCTCCTGGTGATGTGGACTGGGGACTTTCATCCTTATATGTCCCCTAAACTAGGAGCCATGTAGGGATTTTGAATACTACTCCAGGTTGCACGTGTGTTACTCCGCAACAGGATTCCAGCCAAGAACTGGAGGAATGGAGAACAGCAGCAACCTTGTGCATTGTTTATCAACACACACATTACCTGGGCAGCAGGCTGAGCACACTTTTTGTTGACATGGGTCTATCAGCGATATGAAAAAACTCAGGGATTAGAGCTATAATCCTGCAATTTTTAAGTTTACAAAACAAAAGAACACTCTTTCAAGATACAGTTACAAAATGATGCTCCAATTTTGGGAAGTGGGTCAGGCTAAGAACCTTTCAGCATCCCCTAGTAGGTTGCTGCTTCCATGATATCTTGGGGGGGGGGGTGTCTAGGAAAATGTGAGCTACTCAATGTGACTTTTAGGTGGAACTGTAGATGGTTGACAGATTGCATAAAGGGTGCTCACCGATGGCACTGTTCTGGATAAAAGTGACCAGGGGAGTGCCAATGGGTCCTGTCCTGGACTCTGCTATTTAATTTCTTTATCAGTGACTTGGATAATGGAACAAAGGGCATATTTATGAAATTTGCAGACAGCACCACATTAAAAGGGGTAGCTAATAGCCCAGAGGACAGGATCAGAATTAAAAATGACTTCAAGATTTGAAAGCTGGGCCAGAACTAACAGAATTAATGCAAGGTACTAAGGTAGAAAAAAATGGATGCACAAATATAGGATTTGACTTGACAACAGTACATATGAAAGTGATCTAGGATTCTTATTGAAGCACAAGCTAAACATGAGTCAACAGTGTGATGAAGCTAACATGTATCCTAGACGATATCAGTAAGAATGTAGTGGAAGATCAAGGGAAGTAATAGGGCCTCTCTATTCTACTTTGGTCAGACTTCAACTGGAATACCATGTACGCTTCTGGGCATAGACCAATGGATTCACACTATGAGAAAAGAGGTTCCACCTAAACATTAGGAAAAACTTCCTGACAGTTGGAGATGTTTAATAGTGGAATATGCTGCCTCAGAGGGTAGTGGAATCTCCTTCCTTGGAGGTTTTTAAATGGAGGCTGGATGGCTATCTGTCGTGAATGCTTTGATTGCATGGCAGGGGTTTGGACTGGATGGCCCTTGTGGTGTCTTCTAGCTCTATGATTCTATGATTCTATAATATGCTTGCAGTCTGAATTTAAGGTGCTGGTGAAAACATTTAAAGCCCTAAGCAATGTTGCATTTGGATACTTGAAAGTGCCTCACCCTATATATGTCCAACAACTGGACACTGTTGGAAGAGCCTTCCGCTGTGTCTCACCAGTGGAAGCAACACACTGTGGGAACCCATGGGAGAAAGACTTATTTGCCAAGACATCCTGGCTAGGAATAGTCTTCCTTAACCTTAGAATCCTAACTAGTGCCTATAATAGTGTCATTCCAGCACCTAGTCAAAAGATGCTATTTTATTTAAGCCAGCTGACCCTAAATGATTTTATCCAACATGCACATGTGTTATGATTTATATTATTTTATACAGTATTTTAATTGTGTTCAATGGTTTCATGTTTTTAAATACTTTAATAATTTTTAAGTGGATCTAAAGAGATTTACTGAGAACCTCAGATATAAGGTAGGAAAAAAATATTCCAATAAATAAATATAAATACAATACAATACACACATAGGCATGTCCAAATTTTTATGATAATCTGTGTCCTCACTTTTGATTATTCATATGTTGTTGTCTTAACTTGTGATATGGGGAAAAGCGAAATATAAATAAAATAATAGGAAAAACAAGAATCTCCTACTCCCCTTTTTATTTAAAAGTTTTTCAAGTTATTTTTATAACATAGAAAAGTGCAGTGAATTTTAAGAGGGAAAAAGGGGAAATTTTAAAATCATATCTAGACAATGCCAATGGGGAAAAATTTCCATTTTAGATCATTTTTTTAAGTATTTACCCAATGCACATTCCTGCCCCCTTCATATGTGACATGGAAAGAATTTGAAGTTTAAAAAAATTCTAGTGTAAAGAAACTGAACCCTTTACGTTCCCTCCCCTGTCTGCACTGTGACTTGAGAACAAGTTGTGTGAGGGGAACCAAATTCAAATTCACACACACACACACACACACACACACATTCTTTATTAGTTTCAAAACAAGTCTATTCTTAAAAAGCAAACAGGAGCACATACACTAAATGTACAACTAACACTTATTAAACATAACAAATATTATTTAATACATATACATATACATACCAAAAAGAAAAAGAAAAGAGTAAGTTCATATTCTGATCCTCAAATTTTTTACTCCTGGTGTTCAAGCCAGGACATTTGTTTATGTAATGAAGGAGAAAAAAAGAACAATGAAAACTGGTATTTCTCCCAGTTTTCTCTCCACATGGAGCATCCTTTTCATCATATGAGGATTTATTGATATCAGCAAGTGGCATTTCAGCAACTCCTTTGATTATAAACTTTGATTATCTTGTGGTGCTTCCCAGCAGATTTTCTAAGCAACCTGCTCTCAAAGGTACCCTCATACAGCTATTAGGAAGCTTCAGGGCTATTGAGAGGGGGCTCTTTGGAGTGTAAATGCTATTGGGAACGTGAAGTTTATAGCTCAGATGAAAGATGGATGCAACTCAGATCCAGTAGCCTTAAGAACTTCCTCAGTGCTGTCACCTAGTTACAGAGGATCTAACACATGTTAGAAAAGGAGATAATCCTTTCAGATTTTGACTTATGGTGAACCACAAGTTCAAGAAAGAAAGAAAAACTTTATCAATCCAACCCACATAAAACCCAATGAAAATCTTTTTTCTATTAGCTATGCCGGACATTACCACTCATGTTTTCAAGGATTATGAGTGAACTCTCTCATGTGATTCCCCCCTCCAATAATTAAATAAGCTGTAATGAAATTATGTTGAAGCACTCAACCATCCACAGGGCAGATATTAATGAAAATAGCTTGATCCTTTTGACATTATTACTATGCCTCAGAATGTGAGGACAGCATTAAGGAAATGACTGGTATTTTTAAAAATCCCTGACATCAGATATAAGATTTAAAAACTTATTGCAGAACTTTGAGCAAGCAACTGTAATGACACAGCTGCATTTTAGGTGTCAAGAGTGAGAGCTTTCAAAGTATTTTGCTGATGTAGACATCAGTGAAACCTGCCAGGCACTTTGCTGGGGGAAACAACACTGAAGAGGTTTGTGTCACCAGAGGATTTACAAGCTCAAAACTTTTGGAATAGAAGTTAATGAGACACAAGATGAACAGGCTGATTCTGTACATTTGCCACCGCTAAAGCTACAGCATCCTCCTGAAAAAAGAGCAGACTTGTGGAAATCAACCACCTCTATGTTCATTTCTTTTTTAAAGAAAATTTTAAGGAGCAGGGAATAGGGTGGCCCTCCAGATGTTCTTGGCTTGCAATTTCCATCAGCCCTAAGCAACAGAGCAATATTTTTTTAAAAAATGTAAAGACTTTTAAAAGATTTTAATTTTGTGAGCTGCCTTGGGTCCATTTCTCAGAGAAAGTTAGCATGAAAATAAAAATAAATAAATAAATAGTGAAAGATGCTTATAGTTGCTGTCAAGAACATTTGGAGAGCCCCACAGTGTTCATCCCTCATATACAAGGTTACACTGACCTTGTTGAATCTTTCTTGATATCTTCTATCTACCAGCCCATACCCTAGTGCAGCCCACACACCCCACATTCTCTGCATCATCTAGTTATGCCCTTGACTACAGGTTGAGTCCTTGCATTACTATATGAGCAAGGTATAATTAAGGAAGGGATGGAAGAGTTTCTGGACTAGCTGGGTGTGGAAATAGGCATGAGGGGACTCTGGGTGAAGCCTGGCTAACCAGATAATGTTTCAACCTTTAGGTGGTGTCAGGACACCATTTTTAGCTACCATTTTTATTACTCCTTGCATCTCACATAGCCTTCTTTATACAAATGGAAAGTTTCTCCAGGCCTATGCTGCTGTTGGGACTTGTGAAAATGTTACTGTCAGCTCAAAGGAAGCAAACCACAGAGAAGTTGTGGGAGGATCATTTGTGAGTGGGACAGTAAAATCCCCATTGAATACTGGGGTTTAGTATAAAATTTGAAAGATCTATACAAAATGTTGAACCTATTGGGCAATAGGTTTGTCACCTTTAACATTCCGATTAAAATCTGCAGTGGATTAATTGCTCCACTACCATGGAAGCCATCAGCCATCACTGGGCACAAGCTCAAGGCGTGTCCTAGTAATAGACAGAACGAGGGGACATTTCAGTAGGGATTCAGTAGGATTCAGTCATAAATTTCATTCTCATGAGCAACAATGAGTAATTTTACAGTTTTTCCCTTACTGTGAGAAAGTCGTTAAAAAACAACAACAACCCTGAAATATTTGAAGACTAATCACATTTGGGGACTTATTTTGTCCCCCAAATGTTCTTTTTTAAAACAGAAAAGGACACACTTCCTGCACAAGCCAGTATTACCTGTGCAAAAAACAAACCAAAAAACCTACACAGAACTGATGTTATTGCTATTGCAGAAAATTTGTTCTGTCCAGGAAAATTGTTTTATTTTGTTCTATATAACCTGGGCTTAAATAGTCTATGGGTGGGAGAATTCACTCTGCCTCTGCCTTCCTAGAAATCCTAATTTCACCCTGGCATCTAATATGCTTTTCTGTACCTTGCTTTCAACTTGTTTTGAATGCTTGCAATGCTTAGCTCAGTAGATATTTCATTATGTGTCAGGTTCTGCAATAACTTTGTATAAATAAACTAATATGTAGAAATCATCAAAATTATTTATTTCCTCTGTTTTAAAAACTGAAGTAGATTGTCCATAATCTAGAAGGGAGGGAGGCAGTGAGGCATATACTTTAATTTCAAAGAAATGATTAAAATGAAATCTGTGTACTTGTAAATGGCTATCTTCCCTATTATCTCAAAACACTGCTACACATCTGCTGTTCTTCAAAATGTTCCCCTCAAGCCTGGTATTTCAAGTTAGATAACATGGTCCTAATGGACAATAGGCAGGGCCTCTGGCTATAGAATGCATCATCTAGTGGCCTTCTTTGGAGGATAACAGGGACAACTGGTACAATTTTGGATTTGGCCAGAGAAGAGTAAACAGTTTGATTTTAGAGCTGGTTTAGAAATACAGCCAAGGGGTTTCTGGCTGACAAAAGCAATGTTTAAGATAGTTGGGTGCTGGGTTGATCGATGCTGCTTTGGAACTAGCTTCCTGCTGTGCTTAAACTGTAGACTTTTATATGCATAGATATTACAAAACACTATTTGATAATCCACTATTTCCACCCCACCCCATAAAAGCTGAATTCCAGAGAGCTGTTGTTAATGGAGCAGTAAAGAGAACCTGTTGTGCCACTGCTTGGAAGTAGCTTTCAAAATAAAAATTTCCAATTATTTATGGCAGACTCTCTTTTTACTTTCTATGAAATCCTACAGTTGGAATTTTGAGTTGAAACTTGCTTTTTTATTAAAGGCCTGGCAAAACAGAAAAGGTCTTCAATTGTCTATGAAAGGGTACCAAGGAGACTACAAATCTAATCTCGCTCAGAAGGAAATTCATTTGCTTGAATGGAATAAAATGCAATCTCTTGTTCAGATGTAACACTACATTATCATGCCCACCAACATCTCACAGATGAAAATCAGGACATGTGTGGCCCAGTAAAATTGGAGTGTAGTCAAGATGGCAAACATTTTTGAAGAAGATCAGAAAAGCTAGTAGGGGTTTGCTTTTTCCAGGGTCTACAAGGAAGTGGGTAAATTATGTTATCTGTTGTTTGTGTAATTGCAGAATTGTGCATGGGCGTTAACTTCGCTTCTATGTCATCCCAATGTCTGGCGTTGCCTAGCAACTTCACATCAATCAGCTGGGGTGTTGTTGGATGTGTCAGATCTGGACCTTATGCTTTGGGCCAACCCTACCTCTTGTGTTGTTGTTCAATAAAGTTGTGGCCTTTTCTTCCAATCCTGTGTTTTGGATTTATTGGGTGCCTACCCCTCCACTGCAAAACAGGGTTATTTAAAAAGCAGCTGGAAAAAAGGATGACAGATGATCAATAGGCACTAACCCTGCCAAAGCAAGACAGTGAGAGGATATAGCCAACTAAATATGCTTTGTTGCATAAGCTTTTATCACCTTGGGGGCTGGATAGATGGGCAGAAAGGGGCGGTAAGAAACCACCCCTTTCTGCCCCCAATGGAGGACTCAGCAACCAAACTTTGCAGTCTCTAGGGGGCCTAAAAAGAACCCTTTCCCAGTCTGGGCACAAACAGGGGAACTCCAAGATGGCACCCGGGGTGTGAGGTAGGGTTGCTGAGTGTGTAAATGCTCGGCCTCCATGTACTCCTAGTTTGGACCCAGGCTGGTACAAAGAGCCAGTCTGTCCAGGCCTTTGGTCTACAAAGCTTATGCTACAACTTTTTTTCCCCAAAGTTATTCTCAAAGGTGCTACAAGATCTCTTTGCATACTGGTATTCCAGACTAACACAGCTATGTCTCTGAATTCTATGTCTACTTTATTTGCCTAGTTCTGCACATGGGTGGAGTAAAATGGGAAAAGGTGGCTGAATGTACCAGCTCTCATAGATTGTAGTTTAATAAGCCAGTATTCTTGCTTAATGGGGCATGTCAATGCAGTCAGAATATTGCATGCTTCCTAACCCTATCTAGGCCACTTATTGGAAAGAACTTCCTTGCTTTCCAGAAGATGTGGATAAACGTAAGAAGAGGATTAACACTTCATCCTTAGACTCAAAATGGGAGGGATGGCATTGTGTCTCCAGGAAACCTTGGAGGACTGCACCCTCCCCCACTGCCTCTGTTACAATTTCACCTTCCTTGCCCATTTTAAAGCCCCTGGCGAGGCTTTAAAACACACACACACACATACAGTTTATTTATGTATGTATTTATTTATATGCCACCTTTCTACCAGAGTGGGATCCAAGGCAGCTTTTAGAAATATCATTTAAAAAAAAAAAAAAGCTTACAATACAATTCAAAAACAATTCAAATTGCCTCATAAAACACATTGAAATCATTTTAAAATCTGCCAAAATGTTAAAAGATAAATGGAGTAAAAGTTCAATTGGAGTTAGTTCTTCTTTTTCAAAAAGCTGTTCTGGTGTTAACTCCCAGTGATAAAACTGGCCCCAGAAAATGTGGGAACAAATTTGACCACCGAGAGGCAGGCCCAGCTCCATCAGGGCTTGCTTGAAGAAAGAGAGCTGTCCCTCCATGCTAACTGCCATCTTCCGGCCTAGGAGGGAGTGAAGAGGCAGGCCCAGCTCCCTCAGGGCTAGCCTGAAGAAAGAGAGCCCTCCCTCCATGCTAACTGCCATCCTTCAGCCTGAAAGGGAGTGAAAAGGCATGCCCAACTCCATCAGGGCTAGCCTGAAGAAGATGAGCCCTCTTTCTAGTCTATCTGCCTTGGTCCAGGCCTCAGAGGGAGAGAAAAACCACTGGACCTCATCCCCTTTCCCACCACCATTCCCTTCTCCTTTTGTGTCATGTCTTTTGAGATTGTAAGCCTGAGGACAGGGAACCATCTAATTAAAAATAATAATTGCAAACCGCTCTGATAGCCTTTAAGGCTGAAGAGCAGGGTGTAAATACAATAAATAAATAAATAAATAAATAAATAAATGGTGTTGGGAGTCTCTATGTAACCCACAGGGCTCACCTCCCTTCAACTTTTTGGCCTTTTTATGGGGTAGCCATGATAGGGCATTAAGGGCACCTTTGGGCACCTTGAAAACGAAAAAGTTTCATTTGGTTTAAGTGTCTATGGAATAAGAATGTGGGGGCGTAGCCTACAAAAGCTTATGCCAAATAAAACTTACTAGTTTTTAAGGTGTGTTCTGCTGACTTGCTTATAAAGCACTATGCATGCTGTGGTAAGTGTGCAGTTGCATTATCATTCATCATGAATAAATCATTAAGCTGGAATATTTATTTGTCAGTGTTGATAGCAAATGCTATAATTTCTGGTCTAATGACAACAGATCTACAGTTGCTGAGCTACTGTGCTAGTAAATGCAAAAAGAAAAGCAGGAAAAAAGCTCTTTTCACATTTGTATTAGATACTAGCAGTTGGACAGTCTGTTAAGCAGCCTTTCCTAATAGCTACTCACCATTTCATTTTCTTTTAAATGTACTGCTACTTCCTGTTTTAGCGTAGCAATGGAAAGAAAGATCTTTGTAAACAACCTCGCTGAGGATATATATTTCTTGCTGAAGGTCATAGATTGGTCATTGGTGACATTCAGTATTATCTCTCATTTGACTAGGAATATATTCCCTCTTAATGTTTTCAGAAGTTTTCTTGTTGCTTTATGCTTTTGATGTGACCCCATCTTATGGTGATCCTATCACAGGATCTCTTGGCAAGATTTATTCAGAGGAGATTTGACATTTCTGTCCCTCTGAGTCTGGCTTGCCCATGGACACTCAGTGGAGTTCCAGCACTGAGGGGGGAATTCAACCCCCCTCCCTGGTCCTCCAGAGGCCTAGTCCACCACTCAAATCAAAATACCATTCTGGTTCTCTTTCAGAGTCTGAATGGAAGAATATTTTCCCCCTTCTTGCCATTGCATAGTTCAAAGGTGAGTATTGTACAGTCCTCCAGATGTTGCTGGAATGAAACTCTCAATATATCTCACTACTGGCAATGTTGGCTAGGGTTGCTGGGAGTTGCTGTTCAGCAACATCTGCAGGATCAGGTTATTTCCACCCCTTAGGTGGCTGTTGTTGTTAATTGCCTGAAGTCAACCTGAACCTATAGCATTCCTATGAATGACAGACCTTCAGGTTACTCTATTATCACAAGCCCTGTTCAGGTCTTGAAGACTCAGATCTATGGCTTCCTTGAATGCATCTATCAATCAGTAATGAAGTCTTACTCTTTTCCTACTCTCTTCCATTTTAACAAACATTGTCATCTTTTCTAATGAGCTATTAGATGTGTCCAAAGTACAACTGTCTCTGTTTAGTCATTTGGATTCTTGGTAGAGTTGTACTCTAATCTTTCCTGACATGTGAAGTCAAGCTGAAAATCCATATTGACATGCATAGATACATAAAATTCATTTTAGGAGTAAAAAGTTGAACTATTACAATCATAGAAGTTGGGGAACATATGAAACCAGTTTCCAGTGGTCAAAAAATAGCATAGAATATATGAGACCCAGCAGCATTATCCAAGTCCAGAAGTAGCATCTTCACAGATGCACATGGTGGGGAAGAACTGGTTTTTTTTTCCCTTCCAGCATTGCTTTGAAGAAGTCATCTGGAGCCTTCCCAGTGCTGTCTGCCCTTTCAGTAATTGATACAATGATCATTCCTGCCTCTAGGATACAGCAATTGCTTTTGCGTTAGAGACATCAGAACCTCAGCTGAAGTGATTTGATCAGAAGGAAATCCATGTAAACAAAGGAAAACTTACAGCATCACAGGAGTCAATCATCATTTTTGGCCTGGCTCTGAGTCCACTCAAAATATTTTTGAATGACAACATCGTTTAAGGCGACTTAAAAGAAATGAAGGAGACACTGCCATCAGCATCAGAAAAGAGAAAACAAAATGAGATAAAACTGGAGATTAAGGTAAGATATGAGTGAGGGTAATCGAATGTGCCCTCTATTTGGATGGAGCCATATCATTTTTGTGATAAAGCAAAAGTATATTATTTTCTATTCCCAAAGCAAAAATGTAATATTTGCTATTGGAGATGAGTGTCATCTTGAAAAAGCAATGCATTTGCAAAAGTATCATTGAATCCAGTGGGAGGAGGGGTGGATATGTGTGTGTGTGGGGGTGGCAACTCATTTTGTAATTAAACCAATTGCCTCCAATTAAGCAGCCTGAACAAGTTTCTAGCCAACAAATGTTCTGAATAGGGAATGAACAATGAGCTATAGCAAGGCACATTGCATAATAGTTTGGGAAATAATGCTTTGAATAGAGAATGTTCATTGGCAACAGATGAATATACGTACTGCCCTTATCTGAGCTTGTGCTTTCAACAAATGATTAACATAGAGCTATAACATAGACCTATAGCCCAACAATGAAGCACACTAGTGAATTGACAGTTTGAAACACTGGAGTAACAGGAATATATACTTTGCAATGCTGCAAAAACTGGTGGGTTTTTTGGGCTATGAGGTCGTGTTCTAGAAGAGTTTATTCCTGATGTTTCACCAACAACTGGCAGCCAAACTTTGTTTACTTTAAGGATTTCTTCTTTCCTGTTGAAGCTGTTTATAGATTTCAATGACTTCTCTGTGCATTTTGACCAGATAGTTGTTGACATGGCCCAGAATTTTAGTGTTTTTAAACAACATTTTGCAGCCATGATAGTTTATAACGTGTTCTACTACTGCTGGTTTTTCTGGCTGACCCAGTCTGCAGTTTCTCCTGTTTTTCTTGATTCATGTTTTAACACTGTGCTTGGTGGTGCCTATGTAGACCTGTCCACAGCTGTACCACAGCTGTACCATATACAGTAAATTTCTGCAGCCGTGAGAGGGTCTCTCCTGTCTTTCGCTGAGTGCAGCATTTGCAGATTGGGTCAGCCAGAAACTAAACAATGTTTGGCTACCAGTCCTGAACATCAAAATCACCAGAATCAAGACCTAGCAAATGGAAATGAAAACCACCCAGAGTCAGGGGGTTTCTCTGTAGACAATGAATCAGTAATTAACTAGACACCCTGAGGCCTTGCCATTCAACATCAGAACAATACACAGATTAACATATAAATTGCTTCCCCTCAACCAACAGTATATATACCCCACTCTCTTTTATGCCAGCATTCTCTGAAGATGCCAGCACCAGCTGCTGGTGAAACATTAGGAATATATTCTTCTAGAACATGGCCTCATAGCCTGAAAAACCAATACATACAAAAAACCAAACCAAACCAACCAAACAAACAAAAAACCTAGGGATGCCTCTCGTGAAAGCCTTCAACTTAACTCTGCAAAACCTGTCCTAAATATACAGTTTTCATAGTCATGAAGCCATAGCCACTTGCAGAGTGGGGGGAAAAAGAAGGTTTTATAAATTCCTCCTCTAGAGTGTGGTGGAGTCTCCTTCCTTGGAGGTCTTTAAGCAGAGGCTGGATGGCCTTCTGTCAGGGATGCTTTGACGGAGAGTTCCTGCATGACAGGGGGTTGGACTGGATGTCTCTTGTGGTCTATTCCAACTCTACAATTCTATGATTCTATGGTGCAACCTGTCTATGAAATCTATTAGTGTCTGTCCCAATATGCTGCAAAACTCTAGTGCAAAATCAAGCTTTCATTGTTCATCTCAAGCACATAATTCCACAAACCTCTAGATGAATCTGTTGCCTCCAAATCACCAAGAAAGAATATCATTGGAACAGAATTCTCCAATTCCATACTACCTAGACACCTGATTACATTTTCAGATTTGCAGAGTACCAGATTCTGTACTGAAGTCTGATTGCTGATAATGGCTAGCAAATTACTGCTTTGCTGCATTCTAAAATTAAGCTCCGTTTTTCACTTCAGTTAAATATAAATTCTCCGCCTCCTGTTTCTGCAGCTGGAAATGTGCTTTTTTTTTCTTTTACAAAACCACTTCTAGTGCTCTAGATATAATATGTGTGTGATTCTGATTGCTCAGAATACAAAATAAAATAAAAACCAGTGGAATTCACAGTTTTATGTGAGGGGATAGTCATTTGCATGAGCTTGAAGAAAGAAAAAGAAAGAAAGAAAGCCAGAAAGAAAAGTTTTTGAAGTTTGCACTTCATCACCTTTCCCATGTGCTGTTATATCAGTTTCCATTAAATCATAGACAAGGGGTGCTATATTCACTCAGGCTATGTGCCATTACCTTACTCAACTTATCTTAGACAAGTTAACTTGTCTAGATGGACTCTAATCTGACAAGGATGTGCTGGTGCCAAGCAGTAGTCACTTTTATATGTTTGCTTGAAAATATTAGTTTATATGGAAGCTGATGTCTTGACCCATCATCAAAAGACTATGTTTAAACCAGTAACATAACTAATTGATCACAAGTTTGCACATTCTCTTGGACAACCAGTTGCTCAGTAGCTTTGCACAACCACCTGCACAACAAAAACTATGCTAACTCTGAAACATGCAACTGATAAGACAATGGCAAAAGAAGAGTCCTGAGGATATTGTGGATAGCCAAAAAGGCAAACAAATGGGTCCTTGAGCAAATATAGCCCAAAATCTCCCTGGAAGCCAAGATGACCAAATTGAGGCTGTCATATTTTGGCCACATCATGAGAAAAGACAATCATGCTGGGAGAGAACAGTAGAAAAAGAGGAAGACTGCACACCAGATGGATAGACTCAATGAGAGAGGACACAGGCCTGAATTTACAGGACCTAAGCAGAACAGCAGAGGAGATGTCTCATCCACAGAGTAGCTATGAGTCAGCGACAACTCAAGGGCAGTTAAGAACAACATCAAGAAGACAATAGTAGGTATAGAGAACTACATCTTTGGGAGACAGAGTGAATGAGAGACAGAATGAGAAGGGGGTTGCTGACACTAGTTACATAAGTGAGAGCAAAAGAATGGAGGACATGGGAGAATATTAGTCCATAGCCTATGTGCATTCCTACACAATCCTGGGATTTGTAGTTTTGTAAGGCACCAACAAGCTTTGGCAGAAAATTTTAAAGATCTTGTAGAACTACAAATCCCAGGATTCCATAGGATCACCAGCACTTAAAGCGGTGTCAAATTGCATTATTTCTACAGTGTAGAAACACTGTTAAACAAATAACTTTTGGAACTATGATATTAAAAAGGCTGTTTAAGCCAAGTTTGCTCATAACAAGAAAGTGTACTGGACCACTTTCCTATGGATGAGCCATCTGTTGATGTGAATTGAAATTTTCTAACTTTCCTCTGTATTTCCCTGTCTCTGCTGTTCCACACTATTGAGACCTATTTCCCTAGTTTTCTTCTGTTTCAAATAACACTGAACACATATTTTCTGTCTATTTGCCTATCAACAGCCAATAAATATTTATATTGTTCTCTAAAACTGCCTGACAACAGCTAATACTGAACCATATAAAGGCTAAATTCCTCCAGTAAAACTAGCACACTAGTTTGTGTGCATAATGCACATGTGTAGTTTGGTACAATAATTTACTCATTTGCTTATAAAAACAGACCAGTATTTTGAACTAGGTCATTTTAAATCCAGCAGTTCCACTAGTCTCCACAGGGGATATGAGAAGAACATCAGAAAGTTAGAAGCAACCAATGATAAGGTTTATTCCAAACTTGTCCAAAGTCCTATGTGCTGGCTGCAAAGAAAACATGGAAAATATGGAGGCCACCATCTTTTCCTTGGTGTATGCGTAACTTCCTTGCAGGAAGATCCATCTTTACTTTGGCTGTCACCATGATTCTGGAACTAGCCAGCAAATCAGAGGCTGATGGGTGGGACTTCCTGGGCAAACCAATTCCCATTCACACTACTTTATTATAGCATTATTATTCCACTTTAAGTATCATGTTGCTTGGGTCCCGATGGAACTCAGCTGATGCTGTTATTGTCTGTATAGGGACATATCCAGATGCTCCTTCCATCTCCCCTGGTCTCCACCAGCTAGCAAATGGCCATGCAATGGCTAAATGATGAGTATGATGGGTGGATGTTTGGTGGAAAGATGTTATGCATTACACTACACTTTGGTAGGCATAGGCATGTAATTCTTTACTAAGGAGCTAAACAGACAAGCAAAAAGAGGGGCTTTCAGGCTGGCTTGAATAAATAATAATAATAATAATAATAATAATAATAATGTTTTATTTATAGCCCGCTCCTCTGTCAACCAATCCTCTGTCAACCAATAATTAAAAAATACGAGGTAAAACAATTCCCATGACCCAAGCCCAGCCAATAGATTAAGCCAATATCACAATTAAAAACAGCACAATTAAAATATCACAATATAAAACAGCAGTCATTGCATGGACAGCAAAAATCAAGATGTTAAAAGTTGGGCGGGAGGGCATGGCCCACCAACAGAGCTGGGAGTTAAGAGGTTTCTGGGAAGGCCTGCTGGAAGAGATGCGTCTTTATGGCTTTTTAAAAGCAATCAAGAGATGTAATATGACACATCTCATCCGGCAGGTCATTCCACAGCCTGGGCATTTAGATGACACATGCCTTGAAGGCAGCAGAAAAGTGTCCTTATGCAGAGAAAAGCCATTTCAAAAAGAAGCAGCTTTTTCTGCTTCTTCCTGGCTTGAAGCCATGCCATGTGGTCATGACATGAGCACTCCAGCTGCTTTGGGAGCCGGCGGTGTGATTGGTAGGGTTTCGATGGGGCTTTAGAAAAGGCAGCTTCAAGCCACTTTTTTTCTGCCCATCTGTTTTGCCTGTAAGTTTTTTTCTTTAAGGAAACCATGAGTAATTTTGGCAATTTTTTTCCTACTGAGAGAAAGTCTTCAAAAACCAAACAATTTTCAAAGTCTATTCTCACTTCAGGATGTATGCCATGCAAAATCCACACACAGTTGTTTTGCACAGAATGTTTTTTTCTTTTCTTTATTTTTTTTTAATTTTTTTGCCCAGGAAACAGAATTTTCTGCTCAGAGAAAAATGCTATTCCTTGTGCAGAAAATGCTGTTTCTTGAGCATGAGAATTTTTCAAAGAATAAATTCAGAACTGTGAAGATTCTCATCAGGTGAAAAGTTCTTCACACCTCAGCTTCTTGACACTGGAAGAACATGCTTTTTGACAATTTGTTTTGACCAATTGTTTTGAATTTTTGCAGTCTTTACATCCCAAGTCATACAAGATGTTGGCCACTGTGGCCTATGTAGAAAATAAGTTTTTTCTTTTTTCTTTAAAAAAGTTTTAATAAACTTTAAATTCCCTTCAATCTAATTAGCTTCTTGTGTATATTTGCCCTCTTATTTTCTTTACAGCTTTCCTTTCATCTTTAGAAATATGACAAAGTAAAGAAAATCAATTCAAGACATTTAACATGCATCATTCATCACATTAAATAACCTGCCCTTCAGCAGGCAATATATTAAGCATCCATTCCAAATTGTATGTCATGCAATCAACTTCTTGGGAGACTGTAACTAGTTCTGTCCTATGAATGAATTTTAAGTTTGATATTTTATATTTTTTTCAGCAGCTGAACAGTAGGTGCACTGCTGCTGCTTTCCTGTGCTGCTGGTAAGAAAAATGAAATATATGAGATGACCCTGGTTGATGGCTTTTCTCATTGTTGATATCAGTCTATCAACAATGGTGATAATACAATGGACACTTGGTATCTGTTGAGGTTTGGTACAAGGACCTCCCATGGATACCAAAATCCATAGATAGTCAAGTCCTATTAAATACAGTGGCATAGCAAAATGGTGTCCCTTATATATCATGGTAAAATCAAGACTTGCTTTTTAGAATACACACATACAGAGGATACTTGAATCTGTGGATAAAGAATCCATGGGTACTGAGAGATGATTATAGTTTGTTTGTTTGTTTTTCCCTGGGGCCAGCCCCACAACAGGCCAGAGACACTGAGGGCAGCAACAAGGTGTTGGGAATCAGAATTGTGAGCACCATGTGGCCTCCTTTGAACCCCCTAAATGGTGCAGTGGAAAAAGCTATCTATTGCCAGGACTGAGTTTAAGGAGATTATCACACAGCATTTTTTGCCCGATCAGGCCATAGGCTGGGAACAGGCCTGAATAGGTGTTATCACACAGGAAAATGCTGCCAATGCTGCCAAGCAACCATCACCCATCTCCCAGCCATGCTTAGCTGGCCAAATTTGAAGGACAGAAGCTTGCTAAGCCCTTCCGACACCAGGCTGTTTTAGATTACTTGGGCCAAATATGATGTAATGAGAAGATTAAATCAAAGCCCACCATCCTCTTTTTGGAGACGGTGGCCCAGATCATGTATATATATTTCACCATCACTGTTCTTCCATATGAATCCTTCTTCCAACCCCATTTACAAGCCCAGCTGATAGTGCTAGGGCATCTTCTTTCTGGCCAGTCATTGGCTTGTGTGGACAGAGGATCCTGAGAATATCCAGCTGCACCTTCTCCACAGGATCAGGGGCAGGCATTGCTGTATCTCCCTAGATAAACTGCCAGCTATTGGGAAGAGCAACTCTTTTCTTCTTTCAAAATGCAGCCAGATTACCTCCACCAGACACTGATTTGCTGTGGGAACACTATCCACTAGCATTAGCACTTGGGTTGATTTCAATGGATAAGCTTGAGTTCTAATCATATGAGACGGAGTAAGACATCCATTTGTCCACCTTTCCCACAATAGGCATGTATTTAATAAACCTTTGTATCTATTTCTATCCTAATATTTTCTAAGTTCATAGGTCAGGTTTTCTAATTCCACAATACTCTTTATAGTCTCTCTTCCAACTTAACCATAGATTCATTTGGATGGTGAGGCATTCAGAAGTTGATATAGCATTGCAAATGAGTAGATTACATTACCAAGATTTGTGAGGGTGGTGGGGGTGGTGGACTACAATACGGGCATGTTGATGTTCAGTCTCTTTACAAAAACTCTAGTATGGAGATGTTCAAATCATACTGAGCTGATGTTTTCTTCAAACTACTTTTGTCTGTTTCCAAGTCCACCATATATAAAAAAGATCCTTACCTTGACATCTCCAACATAGATTTATAATATTCTTACACATTTTTGGTATCTTACTTGGAGTTAAATACCATATATATAATCTTACACATTTTTTTCAAATTATTACACAAAGTAAATTGTATATTTTTAGTCCACATTTCCCCCATCCATTTGTACATTATGTCTAAAGTTTTGGGTCCACATTATAATATACCCTTTTACAAATTAATATTCTGTCTCCAATTTCAAAAGACATTTATATACTTTTTAAATTACATCATCATCATCACCATCATCATCCAATTCTAAATAAAAATAAATTTCTCCAAGCTCTTTAACCAATTCACTTTAATTTTGTTTAAATCTTTCCCTAATTGTAGATTAGCAAACTGAGATCTATACCCTCCTCAAAAAGCATCTCTTTTGATTTAAACTCCCAATTTCCTTGATCTAAATATAGAATATTATTGTTGTGTAACTAATTCTGCTTTTTAACCCATTCTCTCCCAAAGAAAGCTTCTGTCTGGGAAAGCTGCCAACACCCACTCACATAGCTGATAAGAGAGTCCTTGGCAAAAGATATACAGCAAAATGCCAAGGCAGTTCCTTTAGCAAACACAACCAAACATAGTCAAAAAGAGAGCAAGTCAAAAACAGTCCAAGGTTCAGGGTTACCAAGAGCAACAGTATCAGTCCAGTCCGAGATCAGAAAAGCCAGAAGGGTGGTCAGCGGGTCTGATACAGGGTCTAGGAATCCAAAGCAGTCAAGGGACACCAAGGGCTCATTTCCACTTGTTTTGTCGCGGATTGTTGCGGGTTGTATCTCATGCGATTTAACTCAGTGATTGAATCGCATGAAAACTAAATTTTACTCCATCGTTTCTATTTAGAGGTACTTAAGAAATACCTCAAATCAAACTTACCGCTGAGCGTTTCCATTTGTCTTAAACCACATTAGCCTATACCGCATCGAGCTGTGCAAAATTTCCATTGAAGTCTCTAAACCAGTAACTTTACCAGGGTTCAGGCTCCCACCTGTTTCCCTTCCCTTAAAGTCCTCTCCGTGGGCAGTGGAGGCAGTTGTTCCTGGCGCTGGCACTGGCGTCCAGGGGGCAAAACTGGCAGGCTGGCTTTATGTAGGGAGCCACTCCCACCGGCGTCCCTCCCCTTAAAGTCCTCTCCGTGGGCAGTGGAGGCAGTTGTTCCTTGCGCTGGTTTCCCCCTATAGAAATAATTGGACATTTTTTGTCCATCTCATAATGTTCTTGTGCAATTCAAGGCTGCAGATCTGAAGATGTACATGCAGATTGCATGTGCATTTGCATGAACATGTAGGGGTGCACTGAGAAACACCCCCTGGCTGGCCCCTTTTACATCTGCCCACCCTTGTACAGTACCACGCATTTCATTTCCATTGATTTGCCTCCGATATGGTCTGTGTTCTGCCAAAAAAGTGCACTAGAAATGTGGTGGCAAATTATCGTGCAATCACGCTGCATGGATGCGGATTCAACCCATATATTGTGCATTGATTCAAAATGATTTGGAATCTTACTGGAAACGAGTAACATGACAAGACGCATGAATCCGCGCTTAAGTGGAAACGTCAAAAATTGATTCACGTTAAAATCTAGTAGGATGCAGGACAAACATGAGTGGAAATGTGGCCCAAAGCAGCCTTCTCTTTGCAGAACTAATAGTCTCCGATGAGAGTCCTCAGCGTTTGCCACCTGTTATAAATAACTCCCTGATCACAGCTGCTGCCTGCCTGATGAGGCTCTCTCTGCAAGTTTCTTTGACATTCTAAAGCACTGCTTTTCAGCTCTCCTCTGAGTAAAGGCAGGGACCTGAACATTTTCCACTATATCTTCCGAGTCCTGCCCTACTACTGGGGCTAGACTAGGCTGCTGAGCCCCAGACTCCACTGGGGCTGAGAGAGCAGAGCTGGGTCCTGGCTGGGCCACCTCTACATCAGGGCAGAGCAAGAACCTGGCAGAGCAGAGCTGGGGCCTGTCTCAACCTCAGGTGGCACCTGTACCTGAGGTTCCAAGTCCTCCTCCTCCTCCTCCTCCTCCTGACTGGCCATGACAGCTTCATCTGATGAGAACTAATCATATTTTAGGGGGAAAATATTTGCTTATATTTACACCAAACTCACAGGACAGTCTTCCTGATACAGCAATTTTGAAATCCAACCTTAATTTTGTCATAACAAAATCTTAAGTCATGACCTTCAAGATCCAGGAGTGTCTCTTCCTTAGATAAAATCCTCCCCCCCCCCCACACCACCAAACAAAACAACAGGCTTTAGAATGTAGTTTAAGATTAGGTAATCCTATACTACCCCCTTTCTTTAGCATCCCACAGTATCTTAAATTTTATCCTGGGTTTCTTTACCTGCCAAACACATTTGGAAATATCTTTCTGCCATTTTGCAAATGATTTTCTATTATGGGGGTCATTTAAAAATACAATAAAAGCCTCAGTGTTCTTACTACAGCTGGTTTAGCTCCACTCTGTGATATGGGACTCTTAGAAATGATTGTGTCAACTGCCTTGGTCATTTCCCCATTCCAGAGATTAACCATGGTTTCAACAGGGCCATCTGCCAAGGCAGCAAGATACTCCCCAAGAGCCATCAGGAATCCATCTGGATCCATAAGCTTCCTGGGATGGACCTTCTTAATGGGTCCTCCACCTCTGCAGAGGTTCTGAGTTCCAGCAGGTCTAAACCTGACCAGGAAATGATCTGTCCGTGACAATATAACAATAGAAAGCTCCTCCATTCCCACACCATCATCATCCTGCCCCGCTGTATAGAATACAAGGTCTAGAGTGTGCCCATAGCTTGAGTTGGTCCAGATACCAGCTGGGACAGACTCCTGGTTGTCATGGAGGACATGAAGTTCAGAGCCACCCCTGACAGGGTAGCCTCAGCATGAATGTTGAAATCCCCCAGCAATATAAGCCATGAAGAATCCAATACCATCTGCAAGACCACTCTGACAAGCTCAGGCAGGGAGACTGTTGAGCAGTTGGGGTGGGCGGTACACCAATGGAATCCCTAATCTGTCCCAGCTATTCACCTTTATATAAACACACCCAAATCCTGGAGACTGAGGGATAGGATGCCTGGTCAAGAGTATTATCCTGATAGACCACTGCAACTCCACTTTCCTATCCTCCAAGACTTGCCTGTGATAGCACAGAAGACCCTGCTGGGCAAAACTGAGAGAGATTAACCCCTCCCTCAGCCTCATCCAACCATGTCTTTGTAATACATGCCAGGTCAGCATGTTCATCCTGAATGGCAGTTGTTTTACACTGACCTGGCATCCAGCAGCAGCATTTTCAACCTGGGGGGATTGCTGTCTTGGCTATCCAGATTATTTGGATAGGTGACAGTTTGGGAGTGGCTAACACCCTATCATAAATTCTACCCATGGGATAATGCAACTGTCTCTCATTTCCACATCTCCCAATACCCTGTAAAACTTCAATGGCTGCTCCCTGAGTAGCCTTACCTCCCTCCTTATGCTGGCTTCACATCTTTGCTCCCCATATGACTGGCCAATTGTTTACACAGATTAAGAATATATATCATGTTACAATGTGTGGTCTTTTCTTTATAAGTAATGTCATGATACTCTTTTCTTCTTTTTCTTAATATGGTGGATTTTAACATCCACTCTTATATCCATGATGAAAGGGAATATTATACTGTGCTTATTGATTTCCAGAGCCAAGTTCTTCTGAACTTTTCCATTTATTCTGGGTAGTTGTGTTGTTATAAACAAACATAAGAAGTCAAAATGGAGATTAGGCCATTCCTTTTCTCTCTCTTCACATTTTCATTGCTCAGAGTCCATCCTAAATAACATTTTGTTTCCAATCTCTGATGCTGTACAATAATCAATGGTAGTTCTAATGCAAAGTAGTTCATCTCACATGGTTGAGAAATGCTATAAAAAGGTATTCAGCATGATGATAATGAGAACAAGGGAAGAGGAAGCTGGCTGAATTGAAGTCAAGACTAATTTTGTGTCATTATACAATATCAGATGTAAATTGCTCTGTAATGCATGCATCCATTTAAACTGGGTTGGTCACTTGGAAATGAGGCCATTCCACGTTCTCTGAATTATTGTCTTTTTCTCCTTTCTAGTGAAATTGTTTTGCTGTAGTTTTAGTTTCTCCTCCACTCTGCGGAACTGAATGACAGGACTCAGTAGGACATTTGAAAGGTCAGCCATTCTGAGCACACAAGAAGAAGAAACACTTATTTCAGCCATTTTCATCCATAACAGCCAAGGAAATGATAAATTTCATTTCAATTGTCATTTTGATGAACAGGAAAGGGGAAAAAATCCCACAGAGGTTGGTTCAAGTTCAGTAGATGAAACCACTGGCCAAGAACAATGGAATCACTGGGTTGTATATTCAATGACATATTGCTCCTTGGTTCCCATCTCTTTATCACACTTTAGTGTGACACAAAGATTACCATCTGAGAAACACTTTCAGCCAACCATATATAAGTCTTTCTTTGTATCGGAGTTTTGTACGTTGGCAGAATAAAATTGAAACAATGAAATTTTTTATTTTATATTATGTTATTTAAAAATCTGCCTGGTCATCTTGAAATACTTTTTACTCTTATTTATGTGCTTTAGCTGTTGATTTATCTGATGTACTATTATATTACTATTATGAGACTACTGAAACTGAGTCATACCTCTGCTGCTACTAGCTATGCATTAACCCAAGGCTCTTCTATCCTTGCTACCACTTCAACATTCATTCATTTTTTGTAACTGCTGCTGCTATTCATTACCCAGAGCCTCTTCATGTCTATTCTATCATCTTACAAGCCTCTGGTCTTGCATTCTTCCTTCTCTCCCAATGTTCTGAGCACCTAGCAATTACTTCCCCTCCTTTTTTTGGCCATTGTTGGAGCCAACAGACAAAAGGGCAAGCAGCTTTATAGACTATAGCATGGCCTTTGATTGCATAGATCATGAAAAGCCATGGGATACTCTTAAAGAAATGGGAGTGCCACTACAGCTGATAGTCCTGATGAGGAATCTGTATTTAGGACAAGAGCCTCATGTAAGAACAGAATATGGAGAAACAAAAAGTTCCCAATTGGCAAAAAGGTCAGGCAAGACTGCATCCTTTCTCTTCAACTTTTATGCAGGAAATATCAAAGAGCAGGCTTAGACACAGAAGAAGGACATATGATAGGAGGAAGGAATATCATCAACCTAAGATATGCAGATGACACCATACTATTGTTGTCCCCATCTTCAAAAAGGGGGGAAAAGAGGATCCCAACAATTATTTTACAGTTAGTCTGACATCAATACCAGGAAATATTCTAGAGCAGACCATTAAACAAGGAGTCTGTGAACATCTAGAAGGCAATGCCATAATCACAAAAAGTCAACATGGGTTTCAGAGAAACAAGTCATGCCAGACAAACCTGATCTTTTCTTTTCTTTTCTCTTTCTTTCTTTCTTTCTTTCTTTCTTTTTCTTTTCTTTCTTTCTTTTTTTTTTTTTTTTTTGGATAAAATTACCAGCTTGGTAGATGAAGGTAAGGCCTTTGACAGGGTTCCCCATGACAATCTTGCCAACAATCTTGTAAAATGTGGGCTAGACAAGGTAACTTTTACATGGATTTGTAATTGTTGACTGGCCACACCCAAAGGGTGCTCAACAATTGTTCCTTTACATCCTGGACAGTAGTAACCAGTGGGGTGCCACAGGGTTTGGTACTGGACCCAGTGCTATTCAACATCTTTATCAATGACTTTGATAACAGAATTGGGTGCACACTTATCAAATTTGCAGATGACACCAAATTAGGAGGAGTAGCTAATACCACAGAGGACAGGATCAAAATTCAAAATGACCCAAATAAACTAGAAAGCTGGGCCAAAGCTAAAAAAAAATGAAATTCAACACAAAGAAATGTAAGGTACTGAACTTAGGGTGGAAAAATGAAATGCACAGATATAGTATGGGGGAAACCTGGCTTAATGAGACCACATGTGAAAGGGATCTAGGAGTCATGTTTGAGTTGAACATGAATCAACAGTGCGATGCGGCAGCTAAAAAGGCCAATGCAATTTTAGACTGCATCAATAGGAGTATAGTGTTTAGGTCAAGGGAAGTAATAGTGCCACTCTATTCTGCTTTGGTCAGGCCCACCTGGAATACTGTGTCCAGTTCTGGGCACCACAATTTAAAAAGGATGCAGAGAAACTGGAGCGTGTCCAAAGGAGGGCAACTAAAATGGTTAAGGGTCTGGAAGCCATGCCTGATGCCTTATGAGGAAAAATGTAGGGAGCTGGGGATGTTTAGCCTGGAGAAGAGAAGGTTAAGAGGTGATATGATAGCCCTGTTTAAGTATGGCTCTTTAGAAAATAGAATGATGCTGGGGAAGGTGGACAGAAGTAGAAAGAGAGGATGAACACACACCAGATGGATAGACTCAATCAGAGAGACCATGGGTCTGGGCCTACAGGACCTGAATGGGGGGGGGGGGGTAGAGGATAAAGGGGCTTGGAGATGGCTCAGTCATATGTAAACCAACAATCTTTTTTACTTTCTCTCACTTAAGAGAGGACATTTAATGGATGTTGACTTTTTTTCAGTTGGATGTCTCAACATGTCTTTCATATGAAGTACAAAATAATCCACAAATATTCTTTTCATGCTGAGACTGGAACTATGGGTGAATAAACTATGGCAATTTCACAAGTGTTTGCCTGTTCTCATCCGATTTTTACATCAATCTGCAAAGTCTACAAGATTGTACAATGCTTAAATGTGCATGTTCTCTGAAAACATGTATTTCCTTAATAGTAGTTTCTTTAAAATCTACGTATATATGTACGTACACACACACAGATTTTTTTACAATAAGTTGAGAACTGCCCATTAGAACATTTGGAAAAATGCCAAAAGTAATGTGTTAGCAAATAGGGAATTTTATAAAACACCTCCCAAATTCCACAATATCTAAAATATATTGGGTGGAGGTAATTGGCTGTCATCTCTAGCATTGTTTGAATCTATGAGCCTTTATGGGAGACTTGACGTCCTTAGTATGTAAGCAGGTCTCCTTATGACCCTAACAGGTGGCATGATGGGAAATAGTCCCCTGTCTTCCATGGGCTTGAAATGAGGACATCATATACACAGTGAAGCCTAGTTAGGAGTTGCAAACAGGAAAGATGCTTCACACCTTGAGACAGATTTATGACTTGGAAAAACTTTACAGATACTAGCTATTCTGGTATCAAGTGTCCTTTCCCATCAATGAGGCTTCTAATAAATCAAGTGATGTGTAAATCTGGTTTTGCTTTGAAGTAGGGATTCATCCTCTGCTGAAGGCAGGGGAAAACCTATATAAACTCCCGCAATTTCTTTGTTCTGCCCCAGAGCCCAAGAGGACACTTTGTCAGCTTGTGTTTTGATGTAGTTCCAATTGTCCCTTTTCCCTTCACCTGTGTTCCTGCATTTATGCTGATTCCGAGGAGACCATTCAGGAGAGTATAACCATTAGATCTGCCCAGTGTCTTCTGTCCAATACTACCCTCTTTATCTTCTTTCAGTCTTGTGTGAATGTGTGAATGTGTGTATGTGTGTGTCCCCTTCCCATTAATAAAATAGCTATTAATTGAGAAAGTCTGCTTCTGCACTGTTTCTTTGGCATATGTGGTCTCTCCGTAAACACTGTTGGGATTTGGTGCAATCAGGGTACTTGTAAGGAGCCCAGATTTGATAAATTGAGCTAATTAATATTCCCCATATTTGAGCAATCATCCTTACAAGTGGTAGCTTTTTTCTTATCTAGACAATAGTTCAAGAGTTGTCAATTAACATTTTTGTTGGAAAATGTGAGAAACAGTCTATCTCAGAAGCACATTATTCAAAATCAGAAAGTGAGCGATAAATCCTACCCACCCCCCACACAGAGTATAGCAGAGAAATAAAGTGTGCTTGATCTTTGTAAAACATACAAAGTAGATTTATTCACAAATATGAATGGTTTCACAGCATCTCTTGGTGAGAGGCTCTGTATCATGTATCTTCAAAGAGACAGGGAAATAGAAAGATAGGGGTGGGGGGGCAGGAGACAACAAAACAGATGATGAGCAAACTCAGAAAACTTCACACTAACTCATTCAGGAAAAGAGAGAGTGTGACTATGATCAACAAATAGGAAATGGCATGTATACATACTATGTCTAAATTCTTAGAGAGAGATGCAGACTAGCAACATCTGAGTATGAGCATTCCAAGATTGCTACTTCTAAATGTATTAAAATTCACAAAGATCAGATTCCTTAAAACTTGGCTAGATGGGAAAAATGCACTCTATGTCACCTTAACTCTGAATCTCACACCTATGTGTCTTGCTGATAAACTTATTTGAAAATCAATGGAAACAAGAAACATGTACTTCTACCTTGTGTCATGTAGCCACTTTCATCCTGTCTATCAAAATGAAACTTGTAACTGTGGGGGAAAATATGGCATTACTACCTGCCATACCTGCCTGCTAAACTACCTGGCAAATTAGGCACATAAATATGCTGTATACTTTCTGCTTTCAGTACGTCCCTGGATGTGATTATACATCTGCTTTCATCAAAAAGAGAAAGATTAACCCTTATATGAAGTTGAAAGGTTTCTTCTGGCATTCTCTGAGCTTAAAGAAACGAGAACTTTCTCATATATAACAGTATCTATTATTGAATAGTTGTCCACACAAATGTGAAGAGAATGTAAGCTGAATAATGTGAAAGAAATGAGATTTCCAGTGTTTAGCAAATGTATGCATCATGAGACAAATGCAGATTTTGGAAAATAAAATCTTCAGAATCTGTCTTCCTTCTGGCGAGAAACTGCTGGAACTGCATTTTAAATGGGCTCATTACGTTACAATACTGTTGGGAAAGGAATCAAGCACTGACAGTTTCAACTTTTCATCATAATCAGGAAAGCAGTCATCAGCTGTCAATTAATTGGTTTGAGGGTGTCATGAGCCACACTGGGGCATGTAAAAATCACAAGCACAAAGGGTTCACAGACATAAAGAACACACACAAAAACCCCCAAACAAACAAAAAAGTTTCATTTATATACCGCTTCATACCGTCTAAGCAGTGTCTAAGCGGTTTACAACTGTAAGCTACTTGCCCCCAACAATCTGGGTACTCATTTTAGCGACATCAGAAGGATGCAAGTCTGAGTCAAGCTTGAGCCCCTTTTCTGGTCTTGAAATTGCCACCTTATGGTTTTGAGTGAGTGGCTGCAGTACAGGCATTTAACCATTGCGCCACCAGGGCTCACAACAACCATGTCCAGCCAAAGATGGTAACAGTTCCTCTTCTGAGTTGTCTGCCAACATCAGCAAGCCAAGGTTGGGTTTGGAGGTGAGTCAACCAGTTCTGGAAGGGGTTATACTCCACCTGAAAAACTGTGTTCACAACTTGGGAGGGTGCTTCTGGATCTGTTGCTCCAAATGACAGCTCAAATAGATGTGACAACCAGGACTGCTAACTATTAGGTTGAGTTGTTAATGCCAGCTGTGCCTCTTCCTTAAGCTGGAGGGCCTGGGGCTTTCTAGATTGGCAGGAAAGTGTGACATGAAGTTGCCTTTTCCTTAATGCTTAGCAGCTGCACTGCAGCCTTTAGATGGAGCTGCGCTGTTCCGCAGTTTTTAAAAAAGAAGCTGTGAAAACCAGCACCTTTTTAAAGATGCTTCTTCTCCTCTAAGATGCAAAGAAAAGTGTTTTCATGACACACTTTCCCTTTTTCTCATGTAAAGGCTAGACTTTCATGCAGCCATGAACACACTTCTTTTTGCCAATCTAGATCAGGCCTATATATATTAGTGAACACAATGGTAACCTCAAGGATGGACTTTTGCAATGTTCTTTACATCGGGCTACCTCTGTACCAAGTTTGGAAACTTCAATTAGTTCAGAACATGGCAGCCAGACTGATTAGTGCTCATTTTACATGAATATTAAATTCACTCTACTGGCTGTCAATTAGTTTCCAGGCAAGGTACAAAGTGTTGGATATTGGCTTTAAAACCCTGAATGGTTTGGGTCCAGATTACCTAAAGGATCACCTCATCCCATATAATCCGCCCCATACACTCAGGTCCTCTGGTGGATATTTACTCCAGTCACCCAGGACTAGGTTTGTGACTGTTAGCCAAAGGACTTTTTCTGCAAACAGCCCTGGACTGTGGAATGAACTGGAGGAAGAGATTCAACAGCTGAATACACTGTCTGAATTTAAAACTACATTGGAGACTAATCGCTTCCAGCAGGCCTATCTAGATGATTTTTAAAATTGTAAATTTTAAATTATTAATTTTAAACTTAATAATTTAAGTTATAGAGGGGAGGCAGAGCCTAATGTGCGGTGACATCATAGCTAATTGGCCAATCAGTGTAGCAAGACCGGGAGGTTCTAGAAGCTTCCAACAGAGGGCTATAAAAGGCTGGGCTTTTTCAGAGAATCTCTTTGCCACTGGGAGTCAAACCCTTCCCATTGTGGGCCTGTGCCAAGAGGGTAGGCTTCACTCCAGGGATGTGGTTGAATTAGGCCATGAGGCCTAGGCTATTACATCCAGACCCACCAATGACTGCAGTTTTTTCTTCTGTGTGAGTAGTTAGAAGTGTATTAGTTAGTGCGTTTACGTGTTTTGTTATTTTATCTTTTAGACTTGCCTGAATTGAATATTTATAACTATATATATACTGTGCCTGCAAAGTCAGGAGGCCTTGCATGAGTGTTTCCTTATTGTTTTATGCTGTTTAGTTGAAATAAATATTTTCTTTAAAAGTATCTACCACCTCTGTACTTTTGTACACAGGCCTCAGCTCAGTTGTTCCTTACTAGTGTAGTAAAAGGAAGAAATCTATAAATCTCTAGCAATTCCCAGTGTGTTCTAGAGGGAAGACTTTGAATTCACTGGGTGGTGGCAGTACAACTAAAGGATCTGCTGGGGACTAAGGGCCAAGAACAGGGTTGCTGTTGGCTGCTTGGACCCCCAGAGATCATCACACCATTGTCTTCAATGGTGGTGCAGGCATGCAGCTGTGCCACCACTGAAGACAATGGGACTTTGCCACCCCAGCTGTCTGAAGCTCGCCTTGTCACTCTCACTGTGGTGGGTGGCAGGGGGCTACCTCCTTTTCTTCTTCCTCCAACTCTTGCAGCACCACTTTTTCCTCTGCTGCCTCTTCCTCCTCCCTCTTCTTCCTCTTGCCTCTACCCCCACTGCCACCACCTCTTCCTCCTCATCTGTCTCTTACCATTGCTGCCACTGCTACTGCCTCCTCCTCCCCTTCCTCCTCCTCTTCCTTCTCCCTCCTCCAAGCGGGTTGGATGATGACTCGAGCGCAAGTGGTGGAAGACTCGACTCTTATCCAACAGAACTCGCCATAGGCAGCACCTTCGCTCATGCTGGGAGGTTTTGCATGCAGCGCAGAAATCTTTCTGCTCTGCACGCATTGTGTCTGCAGAGTCCCGTTCAGCAGAGCTGTTTAGGGTGGTGGGGGAGTTGACACGGGTCCCCCCTGCACCAAACCCCCTACTTGACCCAACGACAGTCTGCTGTGACGCGTTTAACACCCACTTTGCAGATAAAATCTCTCGGATAAGGACTGACTTGGACGCCAATGTTTCAGCAGAATCTCCAAGTGAGGCTCTCAACAACTCCGTTGCTGTGGGTGTACTGGATGAGTTCCAATCTGTTAGTACTGAGGACGTGGACAAGCTCCTTGGAAGTATGAGGAAGACGACTTGCCCTCTCGACCCCTATCCATCTTGGCTGGTCATCCAGGGAGGGGATGCATTGAGGGTATTCCTTTGGGATACAATCAATACGTCCCTTAGGGAGGGCTCTTTACCATCTAGTTTGAAGGAGGCAGCTGTAAAACCCCTCTTGAAGAAGCCCTCCCTTGACCCCCTGGACAGGAACAACTACAGACCAGTGTCCTTCCTACCGTTTTTGAGCAGGGTGATTGAGAGGGCAGTCGCCTCCCAACTCCAAGCTGTCTTGGATTAAACTGATTATCTTAATCCATTTCAAACTGGCTTCAGGACAGGACATGGAGTTGAGAATGCTCTAGTTGCTCTGACTGATGACCTCTGCTTGAGCATCGACAGGGGTACTGTGACCTTGCTCGTGCTCTCTCAGCGGCCTTTGTACTATTGATCACTCCATCCTTTTGGTCCGGCTAAAGGAGTTGGGGATCGGAGGCACCGCACTCTGGTGGTTCCAATCCTTTCTCTCCGGGAGATCCCAAAGGGTGAGGCTCAGGGACAGCTGCTCTTTTAAGATTGAGCTTAATTGTGGTGTCCCTCAGGGCGCCATCCTGTCCCTGCTGCTGTTCAATATTTATATGAAGCCGCTAGGTGAGATCATTCGGAGGGATGGAGCTCAGTGTCTTCAGTACGTTGACAACACTCAGATATACCTCTCCATGACAAGATCATCGGCTCAGACTTCAGATGGCGTCTCTCCTCTTAATGACTGTCTTGTGGCAGTAATGGATTGGATGAGGGAAAACAGATTGAAGCTCAATCCAGACAAAACAGAGGTACTCACAGTCACAGGACCGAAGCCAGGAATGGGAATACATCTTCCGGTCCTAAATGGAGTCACATTCTCCTTGACGGACCCTGTTCGCAGTCTGGGGGTACTCCTAGACTCGTCGCTTCACATGACTAGTCAGGTGAATGAGATGGTCAGGACTGCTTGCTATCAGCTTCGGCTGATACGCCAGCTGCGCCCTTTCCTGGATCAGAAGGACCTGGAGTCTGTGGTACACGCTTTGGTAACCTCACAATTGGATTTCTGCAATGCGCTCTACTTGGGGCTACCCTTGTGCCTAACCTGGAAACTTCAACTAGTACAAAACATGGCAGCCAGGCTTATTACTGGTACAACAAGGTGCGAGCACATAACACCAGTGCTTAAGTCTCTCCACTGGCTAGTTTCCAGACACAGTACAAGGTGTTGGTCTTAACCTTTAAAGCCCTACATCTTATCTTAGGGACCACCTCTCCCCATACAATCCCCCCTGCACACTCCGGTCCTCCAGGAGAAATTTATTACAGCCTGTGAAGACGAGGCTGTTGCGGACCTCCCAGGGGACTTTCTCTGCTGCCGCTCCCAGGCTATGGAATGACCTGCTGGATGAGATGCGTCTTATTACATCCCTTGATAGCTTTAAAAAAGCCTTAAAGACTCATCTCTTCTGGCAGGCCTTCCCAGAAACATCTTAACTCCTGGCCCTGACACTGGTTTACGACATTGGGACGTGCACTCCTGCCAGCTCCCAGCACTTTATTTAGGAAGTTTACATCTACAGTGTCTATAGAATTGACTAGCTGCTTTCTATGTTCTATGTTGTATGTATATAATTGTTCTTGGATTTTAATCTGATATTGGTTTAATTTAATTTTAAGGGGTGGGAGGTGGGGTTTTGGGTTATTGGAATTGTTTTATCTTGATGTCTTTTAATTATTGTAACCCGCTTCGATTGATGATAGAGGAGCGAGCTATAAATAAACTTATTATTATTATTATTATTATTATTAATATTATTATCCATGCCATTGCCAGTTCTTCCTCCTCTACTTCTTCCTCCTCTGCCACCCACCCCCCACATGGGCTTTCCATCCACAAATGCTGGGATCCGTGGATGGCAACTCCACAGATACTGAGGGTCCACTGTAGATTGTTTTAACATGTATGTGTCTTGTTCCTTTAAACTGATGTATGTTATAATTTAATGTGTTTTTAAATGAAGTATATTTTTTGGTCTGTTGTTCCACCTCAGTCCATGGGGAAAGGTGAGTAAGAAATAACAACAAATGCCCCTCCATCACCTTTTATGATTTCTGAACACCAGAATAGATTTCAGGATAAGAATATAATTGAATTTGCTGCTAAAAGAGATTTTATACTGACCCTTTTCATCTCCTCACGTATCATCATCATCATCATCATCATCATCATCATCACTGTTATTAGTAGATTTAGTTATATTCCATCTTTTCCCCAACCTGAGACTTAAGGCAATTAGCAAACATAACTTTAAATAAAACTACCAAAGTTCAACCTAGGATGCAGGCCTTAAAGCCCTGGATTTAAAAAAAAATACAAAAGAAATGCAAATACATTATAGACATTCCACTGTAAGGAATTTTCTACTTCTTCTCTGCTACTAAATGCATAACTGAAACTCCTACTACCTTATTCATAACTGCTGTCATGAGATTTATCAACCTTTTTTTCAGATAGTTTTTGAAGACAAAATGGAGGGGGAGTCACCATTTTGTCCTTTGCATTAGGCAGAAAAATGGCTTGGGCCAATCTTTTCCCCCATGTGGTCAGAGCTCCTTCCCTAACATTTATATATCAGTTTTGCTAGCAATGTTAAAAATAAACCACACATGTTTATTGCCTTTGAGATGCTATTTGCATCCTGCATTCCCAAAGCAATCTGCAAGTCAGTGGTACCCTTAAATATTTCCACTTCTGTGACATTTGTCCATCCTTCTTTGTAAATATCTCTGTATGAATGGCAATAGAGTATTCCCAGCAAGAGAGAGAGGGGGAGAGAGAGAGAGATGGAGGTAATTTTCCTGCCATTAATATTAATGGCATTGAATAAGCTATTCTACTATGCTTAAACAAAATCAGATTCTTGTCTCCTAAGACTAATACAATGCTACAATATAATACTAATACAAAATAAATAGAATTTGTGAGATACACCTTAACTATCAAAACACATACTGAGGGACTAAACAGATTGACATTTAATGCTGGCCTCAGGGCACAGTGGAGGCATGGTGTCCGCAAACCACACACCCCATCCCCCCGACACCAGTGTCACATCATGTGCCCAACTGCATGGCAGGGGAGCATTACGGCACTCTGTTGGTGCAGTGTTTAGACATGCTGTGCCAAAGGAATGCCAAAAAGCCATCACTGAGACAGCAAGGATGCCTTTTCGCTGGCATTAAAGGAGCAGCATTTTGCCATTCTTTTTAGCATCAGCAAAGCATTGAATCAGGGCTGTGATGTGTGGTTGCCACAGCCTCGATCTAGCAGGAAAAAGGTGGTGGGACACTGCTCCAAAGGGGTGGTCTGTTTAGCCCCTGACTCATATGAGAATATTCACTGTTTAAACAGCTAAAAAGTGAGCACATGCCAGTATTAATGGAGGAGAAACCTCTGGGCTTCCCCAAGGGAAGACTACACTGTGAGTATAAGGTAGTTTTTGTCTTATAAAAGGTATTTCCATTATCATGTGAGGTTATGAATATTTTCTTAAAACTGAAGTGTAAGAAAATCAAAATCAGATAACCATTTTATTGGTCATCTAACAAATTTATCCATGTTAATCTATATAGTAATGAGCCATTGTTTAACATCAAGTTGCACACATACACCTTAGCACATGTGCAAACATATGGCTAAAAAGTTATCTGATACGAATAATAATTTATTCGTATGAATAAGAAGTTCTGGAAAAAATAACACCATAGACATTGCATTGGCTGGTAAGGAAAACACTAAGTAATGAAAGGAAATGGTTTTATATATGGCCTCTGCAGAGATAACAAATCCCCTTCACCATGTCGAACACTATCATATTTTTCTTTGTCCAGTCACATTGATTTAAACTGCATTTGGAATCCTGACATCTTTTTCATACATAATGCACTGTACCACGGAGGCCCTTTTAATGTGTTTACCTAGGTAACTGTCTATATATGGCCAAACGTTTGTGTGTTTCAGTTTGGCTTGTGTTGCATTCTCTTCAAGACACATGAAACTCCTCCCTTCTGCTTCCCTCTCCATCTCCTGATCTTCAGGTAGAGTCACTGATTGGGAACAGATTTGCTCATGCAGAAGAGTGCTGCATCCATTTTATTTATTTATTTTTTGATCAACTGTTAGCAGCATATAGTCTAGTCTATATTATACCAGGTATAAACAATACATTTCCATTTCCAGGGAAAGCATTTTTCATTCTGGTGCCCTCCAGAGGCTTTGGGCTGCAGTGTGCCAAATTATATAGACTGCATTTAAAAAAAAATTGTATGAGATGATAGGAATTCTCATTAAAATACATATGAGCATCAGTTGAGTAACAAAACAAGACCTGTAAACATTTTGTTATTTCCGAGGGCTAGAAGAACCTCCAGGAAAGGGATTTATATATCTACAAAAATGTATATTCCCCACTTGATCTACTTCAGCCTCTTCCATGAAGATGTTAACTTACTCTCATTCAAAAAGGTAAAGCGATATTAATTTTCAAAATCTGGAATGAATGCTTAGGGTGCTATTCAATAGTTGTTCTCACTGTTGTTGTTTTTTAATTTTATTTATTTTAGTTAACAAATACATTATATGCATCAATTAAGTTTCAAAATATCACTTAATATTTCTAGTACAACAAATTTGGTTAGCTCTATTTTATATCATATTATGCAGATTTATCCTCCCATAAATGTATTACCTTTTCCCATTTTTCATCATATTGCTGTTTTGTTCTGTCATTCTAGAACATTGATAAAATGTCTAATATTGCCAGTTTATTTTGTTCTTCGATAGATGGTATTATATTAGATCTCCAGTATTTTGCATATACTCTGGCAGCTGTTATCATGTATAATAACACTCTTATTTCTTCTTGTATTTAGTTGTCCCTTATTACATCAGTTATATTTAGCAAAAACAATTCAGGTCATAATGGGATATTTTTCTTCAAAATACATATGATTTACTTGTGTATCAGTTTCCAAAATTCTTTAGTCTTATTACATTGCCACCAGAGATGGTATAAAGACCCCACTTTCCCCCCACATTTCCAACAATTTACATTTCTGTGTTTCCCTTTTTTTCACTAGTTTTGTTAGAGTTATATACCATCTACAGAAGAGTTTATAGTAATTTTCTTTTAAACTGTGGCATTTTGTGAATTTCAAGTTCCTTTTGGTTGTTCTCACTCTTACCTGCCCTCGAGCTGACACAGACTCCAAGCCCCCTGCCCCAGTCCTCTATTGCTCTGCTTAATTCCTGCAAATCTGGGTCTGTGACCTCACTGATTTAAGTCTATTCATCTGGCATGCAGTCTTCCTCTCTTTCTATTTCCCTCCACCTTTTCCTAGCATTATTCAAAGCTATTCCCATATTAATCTGTAGAATCAGTATTAGAGAGAATTTGTAGCATCTCAGAGACTAACTGAAAGAAAGTAAGAAGTTGGCAGCATGAGCTTTTGTAGACTGAGGTCTACCTCCGCAAATGATTTTGGTGGAGTAGAAGCCAGGGACAGACAACATTAGTATTTTTTGGAGTGAATCATGCCTTCTCATGATGTGGCCAAAGTATGTCAGCCTCAATTTGATCATCTTGGCTTCTATGAAGATTTCTGGCTTGATCTGTTCAAGGACCCATTTGTTTGTCCACAGTGTCCTCAGTACTCTTCTCCAGCACCACATCTCAAACAAATTGAAACTGTTCGTATCCACTTTCTTCACTGTCCAGCTTTTACATCCATATATTGTGAATGCAATGGACTGGGGAATTCTAACTGTAGTATTCAGTTGTATATCTTTATTCTTTAGAATCTTATCTAGTTCCTTCATAACTGCCTTTCCCATACCTAGTTGTCTTCTGATTTCTTGACTACGGTCTCCATTCTGATCAAGAGGAAAGTGGACAAAAACAACACATTTTTACTTTCGAGTTCCCAAAAATAAAAACATGTCAATTTTGGTCACTTTCCATTTGCTTTATTTTCACATCATTGCTGTTTTGGAGAAATTTCATCTGATAATCATCCCACATTTGTGCATTTTTTTTTCTACTTTTAAATCCCATTTCTGAGGAGGATTCATCTAGTGTGATAACGTCCATAGTTGGGTTAGTCTGGAAAATCAGTATGCAAAGGGATCTTGCAGCACCTTTGACACAAACCTAAAGACTGAAGTTAGTAGCATGATCTTTTGTAGACTTGAGCCTACTTCCTACATGTGTTTGGTGGAGTGGAAAGCTCAGAGACAGATCTACATAGCAATCTCTCTGTGAGAATGTCCATAGGAATGCAAAACTTTGTGAGTGTAGAGATGATGTGACAATTTCAGTTTTAATGATGGTCATTGTGGGACAAAGCAAAGATGTTGCCTTAATCCTCCGAGAGGGCCTTTTCTGCATTCGCCCCCAAGCTGTGGAATGACCTGCCGGATGAGATGTGTCTTATAACTTCCATCAATGGCTTCAAGAAAGCCTTAAAGACGCATCTCTTCCAGTAGGCCTTCCCAGACACTAGTTAATACCCCCGGCTCCAAATCAGGGTATAGACCTCCCCAACCTCCGTCCGTGTGCTCTTTCTCTACTAGAACTAGAAATCCTTGTCTAGGCATTTTTGGACTAACCCATTGCACATGTTTTTATTGTGTATGTTTTAATCCATAGTTTGATTTAATCCTTTTTTAAGGGGAGAGGTGGGGGTGGATGGGAATATTTTAATCTGTTATGTTTTTAACTTCTGTTGTAATCCACCCTGATTGCTTTGTTCAGAGGGGCGAACTAGAAATAAAATTTATTATTATTATTATTATTATTATTATTATTTAATCCAAAGTTAGTAGATAACCATATGAATGTGTATGTAGAGATCACGTAGCACCTTGGAGACTAACTAAGGAAAGAAGCTGACAGAATGAGCTTTCATAGGCATAAGTCCACTTCCTCAAATGCATTTGGATTGGTAAGGCAAGGACAGATTTATATGCCCTAGAGTGTGGGAGAATATTAATGTGTATTGGGATGTAGTATGGGAGCCAAAAAGAACTGTGATGAACTGGCCAAGAGAGCCCCTATGAGGCTGAGGGATTCCTTAGTGTTATACTATGTGTAGTGTGTCAGGAAACCCTTGTCTCTCTTCAACCCACTGCTGATGGGTTGTAGTTTGTTGATATACAACACCCCTCCACCCCATAGTGTGGCAGCAACTCATTTTGTTCTCTCCTGGCTGGATCCCTGAACAGAATCACTCTTCTGAGGGGTGGGAAGATACTTTCTTGCAGGCATCACTTGTAATAATAATAAATAGGATGGGAAACAATGTAACAGCCTTTTGGCTGTATAACCAGCTGGCAAATATAAGCTCTTCTCCCAGCAGATTTGCATTTGAACAATTATCTCCTATTTCCATCTTGTTAAAGGAATTAAATTACTAACAATCTTAAACAGTGTTACATTAACAATGCCACTGATGCATTTTCTGGGAAGGCAGACCAACAAGACAGTAGAATTGATCCAATAGACACAGTGGCTGAAATGGAGCTGTGCTCTTTTCCACCTCATCTCACATGCAGAAGACATTTAAACTGCAAAATTAATTCAAACACATTATATTTTCTTTTCTTGGTAACTGTGCTGGTTAAAAAATGCTGGTTCCATGATAATTTTCTGTCCATTTGATAGAAACCTTCAGAAAAGTGTGCTGGCTAACATTTTGTTGTTTATTTTGACAAGGAACATTTTCTTCCAGTCATAAATGTCTAAATAATACTTTTGTGAATAGCTGGACTTATTGAAATCTCTTCCACTGCTGTAATATATTCCTTCCTCTGACAGACATGCATGCATTTCTGAAGGTTTATTGGGGGGGGGGGGGGGATGAAAATCTCATATGAAATGTCTTGCACATCATTTATTTCATCTCTATCTCTTTTTATAATCCACTCAGTTTTTATTCATCAAAGTAATCTCCTTCTGAACCTAAGTAATCAAAGCAGAGATTAAAATGTGGTGTGAATGAAACAGGGTTCATAAATGATTGTGTCCCCATGCTTTAGCATAACCACTTGGGGGAATCAACATTGTTGAAAAATTTAAAGAGCCAAAACTGACTTCCTAACTAGGTTTCATTTTTCTGTTTCCACACAAATCAAATTTGGGGACAGTCAAAATCTGTAGCAGGTATGGAAGGTGCCTCTCCCTTTTGAATCTATTCCTACAATGTTAAATCCAAAAGTATGAGAAACATCACCTTGAACAAATCTGTAAAAGCTTTAGTGGTGTGCTGATCAGGATGATTATTCTCCCCCCCCCCCCCCTTTAAGGCTGTTTAATTCTGCCATGGAATTTTCTAGGATTTTCTTTTCTTTTTTTGGGGGGGGGGGGTTGTGGGGGCGGATTCTCACCTTCTCCAGAAATGCATCCTCTACATTTTTTTCCCCAAAGACATATATAATATTCAGTTTTTGATGTTTGAAACTCATATTTATATCCAATGGTATGTGATATTTGGCAAGATATATTTAGCAGTTATTGGGTTGTGTCTGACAGGCTTAAATGTTGATATTCTGCAGTTGATATGGTTTTCATATTATGGCACAACAGAAAGTGCTGAATATGCAAGTATGAAGTTGAGTATGTGTGTGTAGCACCAATGGGGCTTGTGGCTTCCAAATGCTATCGTTTTAGAAAAAGTTTTTGTTGCCAGAATATAATTCATTCTTCCATGTGAAACTGGCCAGTTCTGTTTGGCATTATGTCACATTCACCACACGGTGGTTAACTTTGTTTTGCAAAATCTCCTCATCTCCATCTGCACTTGGTGAGGTATAACAGCATTGTCATATTGTATGGTCTCTGCCACTGTTTAGGTTGATCCAGAAGTAAAGTGGTCCAGTTCAGACTAGTTTGTGTCAACTCCAGACAGATTGGCTGGATTCTTTTCCAGGATGCACATTCCAGACTGCTTCTCATTGTATTGGTGAATCAAATGTCAAAACCAAGCAGGGGGAAGCAGGCTGTGTGTTTTCAATGTGAACATTTAAAAAAAGGCTAGGTGGTTAATGTGGAAAGGGGAAAGCTCTCACCTGCAATTTAGGGGCAAGAGTCTTATCAGAATTCTCTAGCAACAGTATTTATGTAAAAGGATTCTGTAAGGTATTGCAGTCACAGTATACAGCCTGGTATCTTCTGTATCTCTTTGTTCATTTGCCAGATTTAGCTGGTAGTAGTAGGTTCTTGGAAGAGCTATAGCAAGGACTTAGGTGATAATTGTTATCCAAACTTGGTCTCTTTTTAATTCCCAAACTTTTATCTTGTTGATGTTTGCCTGTATTGAGTACTAGTGTGTTTAATCATGCATGAGTCTGTGTATGTCCTAGGAAATGAAATTAATTTCCTCCTCCTCTGCCCTTATTGGCCTTAGCTGTTCTTAGGTTATGTGTCTGATAACTGCACAGCAACAGTGTTTCTTACAGGCACTGCTGGAGGAAACTAGAGAGCTCCCGGATAATATTTGACACAGTGCATTCAGCTAGAGAAATGTAGCTGGATAGACCTCTACTAACATTAACACAGTAATGACCTCTTGGGAAGGGAGAGGGCTGCCAAAAAGCAAAGATGGGTTTTTTTTGGAAGTGTTGTATTGGGAAACATATTGTAACTACACCATCTGAGATAAATCCCCTGATACAGGATTCCCTGACACAGTTCTCCTAATTAGTTAATTAATTCATTAAACATATAATATAAAATAAATAGTAATATAAACTATTACTACCATTACATCAGATCATTAATTTAACTTAATGAGCTATGGCATCCTAAGGCCAGAGGGAGGTGAACTAATTTTGAAAGGAAAGCATTTGAAGCTGGACCATGACTTTTAGCTCTGGAATTACTGGTCTTTTTCTCAAAGGGTTTTGTTTGTTTTGATCTTCATTTTTTTTTTCCCTTTCATTTTGGCTTGCTTGTTCATTTACATTAATGAATAGATGATCGGGTGGGTTTATGGAAGATATGTTATATTCATAAGTGAAACGTAAAAGGGAAAAGATTGGTCTGTCTCTGACCTGAGAATCAGATGAATTGCAGCTTTAAGTTCCCATGTCTTGTCCATGGTCATTCACTGAAGTGGAGAGTGGAATGGTTCTAGAGTTATTTATTTCCTTTTTAATGTTGTTTCTGGCATTGGGATAGGTACTGACAACTACTTCCAGGATTCTGTTTAGATGGTGGTGTTGCATTAGCAGATCAGCTCTTCTCATGCTTGGCAGCTTTTTGAAACATGATTTTTTGGGGGGATAGGTTGGATAGCATAAAGTACCTTCAGTTAATGTGAATGAGCTGGGTTCAATTAGCAAGGGGGGTGGGTGGAGGATTACAAAAGCTCTTAAGCCTCATAGTTCTGATATAATATTACTTCAGGAAACTCACCAGCACAACAAGATTAAAACTGTACTAGCACATTCAGCTTTTGCTTAACTGTTTTTCACTGGATTGGGTATTCTAAGGTTAAGAAGGTTGGGATAATACTCACCAAAACATATTAGTTTCAGGTGAATGACACTTTAAAGACTCATAGGGAAGGTTTATTTTGGTGAAAGGGGATATTGTAGATCAGAAATGCACAGCAGGATCTTACTGTTCTCCAAACAGAGAACAAAACATTTTTTATCTGATTTTTTTTTTTTTAAGTAGCAGGATTCTTTTGCAGAGGGAATAATTTTGTTGGGGGATGATTGCAGTATAATCTTTAAACACAAGTTGGATAATTCACCTAGGGTTTGGAATTGCAGAAAAGATATGCTGGGGAACCTGTCCTTATCCTCCTCCTGGGGACTGATAGATCTGTGGAGGTGTAAGCATCCAAGGCAAAAGGCCTTCACACACTATTCCAACTCATATAATTTTAATGCTAGAATTTATCATGTGTGGGCATCATTAGACATTGTAAATAGCAGAAATGGTAAAGATCCCTCCTTCCTCCATTTCAGATCATTCTTTTATTATTCTGATTTGGATCCCTAGGGCCAGGGCTATACCACTGGGAATGTGGATCCAAGCAAACCATTGCTGAGGTTTATTGTTGTTAGTAGCATTCAAGTTGACTTCAATTTACGGCTATCCTATGAATGAAAGACCTCTAAGTCATCTATCATAAACAGCCCTGCTCAGGCTTCCTTGACTGAATCTATCCACCTGGAATAGTCTTCCTCTTTTCCACCTTACTAAATAGTAACAGATTTTTTAGTGATTAATGTCTTTTTATGATATGGCCAAAGTATGACAGCCTCAGTTTCATTTTCTTATCAGGCCTGATTTGCTCTAAGAACCCTTTATTTTTAAGCAGTCCACATTATCCTCATGACTCTTTTCCAAAATGCATACCTTTAAGATGATTTTCTACATGTATTTTCAAGTGATTTTAACTCCCTTCACATTTCTCCATACCTAAGCTAGAAGGACCCACTTGGAGCTGTCTAGGGTCCTGAGGCCAGATTGGAGCTACACCTTGCCTTGATATTGCATTGACCAGATCAGCTTTGACTTGTTCAGAAGGAATTTAGTCTGACTGCTTCTCCTTCTCCCATATTTTAGACCCCCATAACCATATTTTGTTGCAAAATTCACAGAGAAATAAGTGTGTGAATTTTAAACTTTCTTATAGTTTACATTTTTTGAGTATCAGGTGCCTTGTATAATATTCCATCCTTTTTTTTTTTTACAGACAATGACTGAGTTAAAAAAAGATGATGGTGATGATGATGATGATGAAGATCTACTGTATCTTACTTCAGCTGAAGCTGAATCCAGAGAAAATGGAGGTACTGGTGATAGGTACCCCTGGCCTGGGGAGGGAGATTTGTCAACCAGTCCTCGACGGGGTCACACTTCCCCTAAAGGACAAAGTTCACAGTTTGGGAGTACTCCTGGACTTGTCTCTACAGCTGTCATCTCAGGTGGAGGTGATGGTCAGGAGTGCTTGATACCAACTTCGGTTGATACGCCAACTGTGCCCTTACCTGGCCCAGAAGGACCTAGAAGCAGTAGTACATGCATTAGTAACCTCTCATTTGGCTTTGTGTAATGTGCTTTACATGGGGTTACCTTTGTATCAGCTTCGGAAGCTTCAACTGATCCAAAATGCAGCAGCCATATAGGTCACAGGAACATCTAGATATGACCATATCACCCCAATATTAAAATCTCCTCACTGGCTGTTGATCAGCTTCCGGGCACAATACAAAGTGTTGGTTATCATCTATAAAGCCCTATATGGCTTAGGCCTGAGTTACTTGAGGGAACGCGTCTCCCTACACAATCTACCCCAAACTCTCAGGATGTCAGGGAAGAAAGTATTAGAATACACACAAACAAGATTAACAATAACTTCCCAGAAAGCCTTCTCTGCCGCAGCCCCCAGGTTATGGAATGATCTCCTGGAAGAGATCCATCTCAGTGCCTCCTTGGAAACCTTTAAGAGGGCACTTAACTCTTCTGGTGAGCCTTCCCACCAGATCTCTTATGAGAACATAAGAACTATGATGGCATGGATACAGACAATTATGATCATTTTAGCAAGTTGTAATTTATTGATTTTATTGCTTGGATTTTATATTGTTGTGATATTGTGTATTTTTTTCTAATTTATTGTATTTACTGTATTGTTATATTGTTGTATTTTACATTGTTGTTTTTGCTGTAATCCCGCCTTGATCCGCAGGGAGAGGCAGGAAATATAAATATATTATTATTATTATTATTCCTTTTTAATACAAAGCAATGTAATGCACTGGAACAAAAAACAAATGTCCCATGATATTTTATGGTTGAAACATGATGCAAGGAATCTGGTGTGAGTGCCTGAATATGAAAGAAATCAGTTCTCTTGCCCATAGTAAGAAATTGGAAGATAACAGTAATCTGAAACTCCATCACCTTCATAGACAACTATTGTGAAGTGTCTTGTTCATGAAGGTATAAATATGCAATCAGTTGCTTTTCAGCTGAAACAAACTGGAACTAAGGTTAGCCCGGGAAGAATAGACTTCACTGGATATTAAACACATAGCTGTCTCACAAATACCTCTGTGTGCTTATAAAGATGTAATAAACATTTTACTATGTTCTGCATGTTAGATATACCCATATACAGTTACTACACCATGGACAAGGTGGGAGCACTTAATTCCCATGATAGAACAAGAGATGGGGAAAAGTTACAGCTCAGTACACCTGGGCATAGATGATTTTGAATACTATGTTGAATAGTCTAGGGCTGTTTTAAAACGTGTTGTATTTTAGAGGAAGTTCTGAAATGATTAAGAGCCACTCTGAGACTGCTCCTTGGGCATAAGAAGTTGGACTCTGGCAAAACCTGAAGACAATGTTTCCTCAGAAAAATTGCCCCCCCCCCCCCAAGAACTCCATCCAGCCTGGGAGGGACTGAAAGAAAAGGCAGGCCATGCCATCCAGGCCTTGCTTGAAGAAGGAAAGCATCCCCCCAACTCCATCCAGCCTGGAAGGGACTGAAAGCAAAGGCAGGCCAACCCCATCCAGGCAGCAAGCCTGGCCTCGATTAAATATAGCCCTCCCTCCAATCCATCTGCCTTGGTCCAGGCCTCAGAGGGAGAGAAGAAATGCTGGACCTGATCCCCTTCCACCATTCCCCACCACCAATCCCTTCTCCCTTTGTGTCTTTTAGATTGTAAGCTGAAGGCAGGGAGCCGTCTAATTCGAATGATTGTATAATGGCCAAGGTCTTCCAAGAGGCAAAAGATGCAGAAGTGGGAAGACTTATGTGCACATTCACCTTACCCTGACTACAAAGAGCAAAGTGGAGGTCATGATGTAGACATCTACAGTTTACTGTAGAGCAGTCAGGCACATCATCTAGGAATGTCTAGAGCTAAGGCATCAGATCCTGTCTGATCATGGAAGCTAAGCAGGGTCAGACCTGATTGGTAATTGAATGGGAGACTGCCAATGAATACCAGTTGGCTATATTTCAGAGGAGGGAACTTGCCAAACAACCTCTGAGGATTCCTTTCCAAAGAAAACCCTATCAAATTCCTAGGGTTGTCATAAGCTGACTGGTGATTTGGAATCATGTACACACACACAGGGCCAAAGAATAATGGAAACAATCAGTACTACAAGATTTCAATCTTTTACTTACAGAAAGCATTCTTTGCCACAAAGTTCAAAGGCCATAGCTTGGGGAAAATGCATAGAAAAAGAAGAACCCTGCTAAATTCAGAGTGTAGAATCCACATGGCATCTCTGAAATTAAGGCATGCATTGGCCTACTTCTCCTTTGTACATGGACAGCATGGAGTCCTGGAGGAACTATGGCATCCAATCACAGTGTCACTTCAGACTGACAATCAATTTTTAAAAATCAGGGTTCAACAAGGAAAGAAAATTCATGTGCTGCATCACTGTTTGCCTTTTGGAATGTATTGACTATGTCTTCTGTGGAAATTTGAAGATAGATACCGGGCATGACTCTAACCATTGATGAACAGCTGGTTTTGTTCAGAGTTAAACATTCCCCTCCCAAGTATATGTTTAGTAAGCCAGGAAACCTTTGCATAAAAATGGGGTAATGTAGCAGTCCCAATCTAGCATTCTGAAAGGAAACATTTATCTGCCAGGCAACCTCATCACCATGGGAAGTCCAGTTTGGCTACAGTGAAGTGACAACTCTGGCTGAACCATATTTATATCCTGCATGGAATGTTTACCAGCATAGAACTGGCAGAAGGTCTGCTCAAACCTAACATAAATTAGCACTATTAAATAAAATAAACCATAATTCTCCCCTCATTTTTACAGTGAGGAGGAACATTAGAAATGCAGTATATCATGGAACACATGAAAGAAATTTGTCTGCACTACCACAGCAGTGTACAAGTATCACACTGTAGTTTTCAGTAGAGTCGCTGGAAAAAATAATTCTCATTTACTGGGGGACATTTATTTCAGCAGATACTACTTTGTTACTAAAACAGAAAATATGCTATTTGTATTAGTTCTTTCTGCACATAAACAAAAACAAATGATTTATTTCAGGGCTTCTGAATTATTTGGGGTGGGGTTGAAAGTAGTGTTTTTGTTGTGGTTGGAAATAAGAGGAGAAGCATTTTAAGAAATAGAAATTGTGCTAATTATATTCTTTTGGGGCAGAAAGAGGACTGACTGTCCCTCAAACATTCCACCTTTTGTAAAAGTGTTTCCTGGCACTAGGTGTTGTAGAATTCTTGCAATTCTGAATCCACAAATACACTCCTGTAACCCTGGGATATTTTTATACCCTGCAAGACACTGGAATTCCCATAGGTCAAAAAATATGCCAGAATACTTTGAAAGCATTCTAAAATCTGCCTAGATGAGAGTTAACACACAGTGGAACAGGACAGAGAGAATACTATACACAGAAGTTTCTTTCACACTGAAAATTAATATGTGATCCAGAAAACTTAGATATTTTATCTGGTGATTAATTTTTATTTGGAAGGAAATATTTATATGAAAAAGTCCAGTTATAAAGGCTGTGACCTGAAGTACAAAATGGTACAGACCAGAAAGGTCTCATTGGTCCGATACAGACGTCCACAAAGGGATGTCCTGGGGCCGTTTCTTTTGCGGCATCCACACAGCTTAGAGTTAGCGAGGAATTAAACACTGCTCCTTCTCTAACCCTAAAAATGCCCCTTCTAGGCCTAATCATGCCTCTTTGTGTGTGTCTAGATTGGGCCATTGTGTTCTAGACATTTGACAGCATGAACAAACAACTGGGAGCTGCATGAGGAGGGCCAACATTTTAATCTGTTGTGGTATACAAAGAACAAATATCTATTTGTGGCAATTCGGACATTTGGTGAATATACTCACATGGGTTGCTATGGTGCTTTAAATTCCAACTAGGTCAACAAAACAGTCTAAGCCTGGATTAAAAAAAAGCTCAAGAAAACGTTTTGTGAATCAACACAGAAAACTGGTAAAATAATCTATGCTCTTTGCCTTCAAAATCAGATGAGAAAAATGTGTAATATGACATGGATGACAAATGTATCAAACCTGTGGAACACTGCAAGTGCCATTATACCCTTCTTTTCAAATTTGCACAGATCCAAATGTAAGAAACAAAACAATGCATGGTTTACTGATTTGGACTTTATTTGCTCTCAGATGGGACATAATTAGAGAAATGAAAGTATGCATCTTTGAATTTATGGAGCAATAAATGACCAAAATAGCAGAATAAACATCAGTAGAGATCATAAAAATATTGTGAAACATTTCCACCAAAAATAGTTTAAAACTTGTTCTCTCAACTAATCCATGAAGACATTCACATGCCATTGTACTTTGAAAAGCTAAGGTTATTCCTTGCAAAGGGAAAAGAGATCATTAAGAGATTAAAAACAAAAGAACTTTTTAGCTTCACACATAACATGTCTTTTAGTGATGCTATTAGGGAAATTAATGAAACCCATTTTCTTTACTCTGGGGCGCTGGAAAAGTCATTAGATTCGAATGAATACATAACACTACATCAATCTAATTTGAAGAGAGGGAATCAGCAAGCCAGATGCAGCTTCAAAGGGATTCACCTTAATGGCAGTGATGCAAGTTTCATAAATTACAGTAGAAGGCAAATTACAAACAACACAGACAATGATTCAGCACTGTGCAAACATAACAATTAAGTGTGTCTATATTCAGCATCACCTTGACAATTAAGACCCCACACTGCTAATCTCTAGATTTGTCTCCTTTTATTTATTTTGTGTTTTTATCTCAACAAGGCCTCTGAAGCTGCCATCCTTTAAATGTTCATGCTCATGCATTTAAAGCACTGGCTTGAAATTTCAGTGGAGAAGTGGGAAGCAAAAGATATCACTTGGAGAGATGTAGGAGGAAACAAAGCTGTTTTCTTGGAAATGCTTGAAATGCAAATCACTTTTTTAAACAACTAAGCACTCCATTTCTCTACTTTAGGTGGATGCATTTGGCCCATAGTTCCCCCCCCCCCCAAAGATAAACTTAAATGAATGAATAGAACATGCTAATTTCATAAGTAAAATACCTAAGCATGTGAATTGAATTTACATTGAGACAGATTTAGGCTGCATCTGCCTTCAGGAATAATCTAGCTGGATTTTATTTTAACTGTCATGTCTCAATGCAATGGAATCATGGGATTTGTAGTTTCTGACAGAGAGCTCTGGTGCCACAACAAAGTACAAACTCCAGGATTCCATAGCATTGTGCCATGGCAGTTAAAGCGGTATCAAACTGCATTACTCCTACAGTGCCAATACAGCCTTAGATTGTTGTTGTGTGCTCCATATTGTTCTGATTTATGGCAACCCTAGGATCAATTTATCATGGGCTTCTTGGCAAGATATGTTGAGAGTAGATTTGCTATTGCCTTCCTCTGAGACTAGGGGCTCATTCGCACTGGAGAATAAATCAGTTTCCTGATCGATTTACATGTGTGTGGTTCCCACTGTGAACCATTTCTGACACGAATGCCTTCAGTTGGATTCGTGTTAAAGCGAGGCAAATAATAAAAAAAACAAAAACCACACACTTTTTTAAACACTAGTTTGTTGGCATTTCTTTTACAAAAAAATAGATTCAGGGGAAGTTTTCTGGGGGAAAAATTGATTCAGGTGAGTGGGAACAAGGGATATGATGTGCATTCACAAGCCTGGGTCTTGCTTTTAGGGACCTGGCTTTGGGGATGCTGTGATCCATGAGAGAATGAAGCTGCCCTCCAGTGTGCTGCTCACCTTGCTGCTGCTCTGCTGGAACCCTCCAGAGGACCCTCTACATCCATGGCAGTGGCAATGGTGACAGCAGCACTACATCTCCCTCTCCTCCTCCTGCCAGCTCTCTTGCAAGCCAGCCTGAGGCCTCCTTGTCCTGGTCATGCTTCAACTACAGAGGTCGGGAAAGGTAGAGGCAGAAGAGGAAGATGGCAGGGAGGGAGTAAGGGTGGGTGGGTTCCAGCAGAGTAGTGGCAAGGCAAGCGGTGCACTGGAGGGCAGCCTATCTGGAGGAGGCAGAGGAGAAGTTCCTGGGGCCCAAGACTTCCCACCATGCCACCAGCCTGTAAGTTTGCTGTGAGCTTTTCTTTGGCAATGTTTGTTCAGGAGTTTGCCTTTTCTTTCTTCCTTCTCCTCTTCTTTCTCGCAGTGGCAGAAAGTTTTTCCTTAAGTGTGAATGACAAAGGGGAGTAAATGGCCCTGGAGAAATTCAATTAAAAATAATCCCGTTTCCACACTCGATTATTTTGTAGTGGGAATGGGCCCTAAGTGTGGCTTCCCAAGGTCACTCAGGCTACATCTACACTGTAGAAATAATCCAGTTTGACACTGCTTTAGCTGCCAAGGCTCAGTGCTATGGAATTCTGAAAATTGTAGCTTGTTGTGGTACCAGAGCTCTGTGGAGATAAAGATTGCTAAATATCTCACTAAACTACAGTTTCTAAAGTTCCATAGTATTAAGCCTTGGCAGTTAAAGTGGTGTCAAACTGCATTATTTCTGTAGTGTGATTGCAGCCTCAGTGAGTTTATGTGTTGGAGGAGGGATTCAAACCTTGGTCTTCTGAATCCTAGTTGATAATTTAAACCATTAGAACAATGGTATCTGCTCTGATTGTAGGTGGTGTTCTATGGAATCCTAGGGTTTGTAGTTTGGTGTGGCACCAGAGGTCTCTGATATAGAAAGCTAACTATCTCGTAAAACTTGAAATCCCATAATTCTATAGCACTGATCCATGGCAGTTAAAGCAGCATCCAAGTGCATTACCTCTGCAGTATAGATGCAGCCCAAGTCTTTCTCAATGTAAATTCAATTCATAGGTTTAGATATTTTATCGGGGTTTGATGCAAGAGATCTTTCCAGTCTTGCTAAAATGAGATTCATATAACTGCTGGATAGGGGGAATCAAATCTATGGCCTTCATAATTCAAAACAGGAAACCTCAATGATAGCTCATCTTTAGCTGATTCCAATGCATAAGAAAGATGGAGAGATTTTTCCAAAGTGTAAGAGAGAGGATTTGTCCCAGTCAAAGATATTTTCCAGCCTGAAATAGATACTCCCACCTCTTCACCCAAGACAAGATGCATAACAGCCAAAGTTAGGCAAGATATTTTCTATATGAGGCAGGAAATCTAACTTGCAACATACCCCAAATCTGGGAGCTTATTTGTCCTAAGTCTAGGTGCAATTCTGATGTGTTCCCCTATGGTTAAGACTGTATTTGGCTGTGTTCTTCTGCTAATGGGTAACTCTTTGATGCAGTGGAGGTTTCTATGACTGGAAGGGGTAAATCTCCATTCCTTGGTGCCAGCTCCCATGCTGGTAGAAAAAGACTTCACCCTGTGGCATAGACATGTCTTGTGGGGACTGCAGATGAAAGAGGAAAACAGCAAAATTTGCTTCCTCCCCACTTCTGTTTGTAGAAATATCTCGTAAATCACAAGACTAATACAGGATCATCAGACGGTGCAAAATCACATACATCATTTAGTTTCAGATGCTGCTGGAATCATTTAGCAAGTGGAAATAATTTTCCTGTCTTGTAGGTTGTGATACCTTCTCTCACTCTCTGGTATGGGTACTGTGTCTATGGAAATTACATGCATTGTTTTGTGTACAATATGTTCAAAGTAACTGAGTTAGAGAGTCTTCCTGGTCAGCAAAGTAGCCTGTTTTGATAGTAGCCCTGGTGTACTGATGAGATAAACTTTCTGATTATCCAGATTCATCAGAAACAGGAACACCTGCACTGGCAGACAATTTTCAGCCAGTTAACATTAGGTGAAGAGTGTCTGCACCTGCTGAAAATATGTGTGAGATCACAGATCTCATATATTGCCCTTAATAATCACCAGTGCAGTGATTGTGACTGATACCCTCTAGCAAGCAGAAGTGTGGAAGAATAAAAGCGTGAGCAACCAGGCACTTTGGAGACAGATATGATTTTACCAACAATCTCCCCATCAATTCTTGCTTAAGATTTAGTGTGACAGCTGACTGACTCTCCACAATAAACATGGTTGAGCATAGGATAGGTTATATCTTCTCAAGAAAATATTATATTTTTGCACTGTGGTAACTGTCACTTCACTAAATTTAATGAAAATCAAGAATATAGAGGAGATTTACAAGCTGGTGGTTTTACTGCCTTTGCTGTTACTGCCACTATAGGGAAAGTTTTGTCCCCCTTCATAATCGATGAAACAACCACACTGTAAATATAGGTTATAGTTTGTCTCACAGGAAGTTTTATGCTGCTTCACAAATGTCAAGAATGGTGGAGATACAAATATGCAGTCTATTCCCACCCTCCTGCCCTCCCTTCCTTCTCCAGTTATTTTTCCATCTCTGTCCAAATATCTTGTCACCCTTCCATATACTGTAGTAGAGCTGATAAAGACCATTGATGACACCAGGGAAAGGGTTGCAGTGCAAGAAAGAACTTGTGTGAATTTGTAAGAAGTTACAAGGCATGGAGAACTCCTAAGCCTATTGGACTGCAGCTCCTAGAATCATAGAATCATAGAATCATAGAATCATAGAATCATAGAGTTGGAAGAGACCACAAGGGCCATCCAGTCCAACCCCCTGCCATGCAGGAACTCCAAGTCAAAGCATCCCTGACAGATGGCCATCCAGCCTCTGCTTAAAGACCCCTAAGGAAGGAGACTCCACCACACTCCGAGGGAGTGTGTTCCACTGTCGAACAGCCCTTACTGTCAGGAGGTTCCTCCTAATGTTGAGGTGGAATCTCTTTTCCTGCAGTTTGCATCCATTGTTCCGCGTTCTAGTCTCTGCAGCAGCAGAAAACAAGCTTGCTCCCTCCTCAATATGACATCCCTTCAAATATTTAAACAGGGCTATCATATCACCTCTTAACCTTCTCTTCTCCAGGCTAAACATCCCCAGCTCCCTAAGGCGTTCTTCATAGGGCAAGGTTTCCAGACCCTTCACCATCTTAGTTGCCCTCCTTTGGACATGCTCCAGTTTCTCCACATCCTTTTTGAATTGTGGTGCCCAGAACTGGACACAGTATTCCAGGTGGGGCCTGACCAAAGCAGAATAGAGTGGCACTATAACTTCCCTTGATCTAGAAACTATACTTCTATTGATGCAGCCTAAAATTGCATTGGCTTTTTTAGCTGCCGCATCACACTGTTGACTCATGTTCAGCTTATGGTCTACTTGGACTCCTAGATCCCTTTCACATGTGGTCTCGTTCAGCCAGGTGTCCCCCATCCTATATCTGTGCATTTCATTTTTCCGCCCTAAGTGCAGAACCTTACATTTCTCCGTATTGAATTTCATTTCCTGGTGAGGGTAATGGGTAATGTAGAACAAGAACATCTGGAGGGCTAAAAGTTGCCCATCCTTGTTTAGACAATCAATTTTTCTTTCAAGTTTCCAATAGAGTTTTATCTTGTCAATCAAATTTTGCTTCTTGGGGGACTAAGGTCCTCTTTGAGTGAAGGTATGTAAAGGAGATGTTCTTCAGGCTGTTCCTTTGCTAGGAACTGGCAGATTGTACACCTTCTGAAATCAAAACATGACTTTTAATATGGACAAGAATTCAGTGGTCATTATAAAGCAAGAGCCTTTTTAAAAAGCAGTAACTAATTCCATTCTAATACCAATTGGTCAGTGTTCTTGAAGTTAACTGTATGACAAAGGTGAATTCTTTGGAAATGTAAAGAAACATTTTTTTAAAAAATGCCCTTTATAGTCAGATAATTCTATAACCACTTTGTGAGTTGCTTGCTGTATGAAATTCTGGATGCAGCCATATAACACATCTTTTAATCATGTTGATTTTGTGAGGAGGGTATGCATGTGCTTCATTTCTCCCACTGAACTAAATGGGACTTTACAGTGTTTAGCTTTGACTGAAACATGTGTACTGCATTCAGAGATCTCATAATCCCAGTTTCATGTTCATATAATTTAAAGTATCAATATATACTAAAATATAGCAGAAAATCCAGTTACATAGACTTCAGAATTTGGTATCTGAGTCCTCAACATCCAAAATATTAACTAGTGAAAAAATCCTTCTAAACTTTGGTAGACTGGATGAGCAAGTAGAAGAATTTTCCTACAATACTGCAAGAAGAGGGAGAAATGCCTGGCTTTCATTTTACAAACTCACAGATAGATGTTTTGTAGAAAGGTTCTCTGAGGTGGAAGGCCTCACCCTCTCTGTTTCCCCCTTCTCGGAAAATAAGGTACAACAAATGTGGTTTGGTGAACAAGCCATTTGTAATCTATTGAGAAGCACTTCCAAAACTTGAAAGATGGGTAAGCACAATATGAATTTCCTATTTTCTTCACATTTAAGTTAGAATCTTTGAACTGTGAAATGTTTGCTGCCCATTGCTCTTAGATGTTTGTTCATCTTCCACATGAGTTGCTTTCATAACCATGTGACAAATATAAACTTTCTTTTATCTAGAGATGAACAATCTTTCATTTGTATTGCAACAGGAGCAGAAGCAGCAGCAACAACAAGGGATTTGTAGTGGTTCTATTTTGGTCCTTGTAGGAAAAAAATGAGTAGGCCAGAAACAAGTGAATGTAGAGGGAAGTGGATAATTAGCAATAACTACAATCAGAATAACTAAAAGATAAAAGTTGTGGTTGGATAGGTGTGTTCTCTTTCTTGTGCACTCTTTGTAACATCTCATTTGAAGAAGTTGAAAATGTTTTCTACACATTTTATCCTGCGTGTTTCCATAGATTAGACTATGCTACCAGGTTAAACCAGTTCAATCAAGGCAGTTTGAAAGTATGACCTCATTGTCTGCTGTAGAGATTTCAATATCACACTACACTGTCCAGCACCATCCATTTTCAGGGCTAGTTGATTCGGCACTATTATTCCATTTTAAGTGCTGTGGCTGCATCCTGTGGAATTTTGGGGTTTATAGTTTAGTGAGGCCTAAGAGCTCCCACTGAAATTTCTAACTACTCCTCCCTAAACTGCAAATCCCAGGATTCTACAACAGGCAGTCACAGCAGTTATAGTGGAACAATAGCACTATAAGAGTGTAGTATGATATTCAACTGAATATCACATTACATTATTATAGTGCTATTGTTCCACTTTAATAGCTGTGACTTCCTCCTGGGATTTGCAGGTTAGGGATGTCTGTTTCTTAATACTCAGTATATGTCCCGGTTGTGACTTTTCTTCCTACTCTTCAGACACAGCCTTCTTTATATTCTGAACCATGACCCTAAGAATTAAACAGGAGTTGCTAATACTGTTTTAGAGTTATAAACCATCCTGGGGATAAAATGCTGTTTGAAAACATTGAAATTCTGGACCATGGCAACAACTATCAGGTCAGAATGCACTGGGAAGTCATTGAAATCCATAAACATCTGGAAAACTTCAACAGGAAAGAAGAAACCCTGAAAGTAAACAGAGGGCTTTACAGACTGCCCAAAAGGGGTCTGAAGCCACCTCCTTTTCCAGCGCACCTTTGCCACAGCAACCAGATGAAGCAGTGAAGGTGCGGCAGAAAAAGGAGCCTGAAAAAGTTGCTCCTTTTTGTGTTACAAGGGCCCATTTTAGATTGGCAAAAAGCTTTAAAAAACTTTGCGGATAAACCCCGGCTTTTACACCTGCAGGGCATTGAGGAATTGCGTAGTTCGCAGCCGGCAAGGAAAAAAAAATTTAAAGGTTCACCGCGGCTAAAAGCCGCGTTCATTGCCGCCCATGTAGCTGCTCCGCCTGTGTTTGTAGTGTTCTGACAGCTTCCCATGTAGCTGCTGAGCCACAGAAAAGACCTCAGATAAGTCGTTCCCACACCCCTCAGTCTAGCTGCCCTGTACTTTTTAAATGCACACCTGGGGCTTGCAGTCTAGCTGCTAAGCATTAAAGAAAGTGCAACTTCATGTCACACTTTCCTGCCAATCTAAAAAGCCCCAATGTGAAAAAAGCAAAAAGCACCACAGGGTGCCCCTATAACATCGCAGCAGTGTAGCTGCTGCGCAGCTGCAATGTCATTGCTTTCCGTGAGCTAGGAAGCCCTTGTCACATGCTATGATTGCAGAGCATATGATTGCAGGGTGGTGGTGGGGTTTCCCAGCTGACAATGGAGACACCCTTAGGACTTGCCATTCAACAACAGAACAATACACAGATTAACATGCAAATTGCTTCCTCTCAACCAACACTATATGTATCCCACTCTCTTCCATACCAGAATTCTCTGAAGATGCCAGCCACAGCTGCTGGAAAAACATCATAATGAAACTCTTCTAGAACACAGCCTCATAGCCTGAACCCCCGCTCAAAAAAACCTATTCATTTCTATTTGTTCACATCAGATTTAACATTACTGCAATATAACCAATTACATATTAATAACTGTTCCACTGTGGTTTAGTGGTTTGAGTGTTGGACTATGACTCTGGAGATCAGGGTTCAATTCCCCATTCAAGCATAAAAAACTCACTGGGTGACCTTGAGTAAGTCAAACACTCTCCGCTGAAGAGAATGGCAATGGCAAACTCCCACTGAGGAAGCTTATGAAGAAAACCCTATGATAGGTTTGCCTTAGGGTCACCATAAGTCAAAAATGACTTTGAGGTAGATAACAACAACAAAGCAACAAATATGCTCCCTATTCAGTAAAACTACATAGTCTTAATGTTGTTGTTGTTGTTGTTGTTGTTGTGTGCATGCAGATCAACTTATGGTAACCCTAAAGCGAACCTATCATGGACGTTTATGGGGCTGTGTGTAAGACTATGTAAATGCCCCCCAAACTATATTAACAGTCAGCAGCTGGCTCACACAAAGGAAACAGCTGGCAACTGAGGCACAAGGAGGATGGTATTTCCAACCACCTCCCACTAGTGATGCTGTGACAATCAAAGCAAAATCCTAGCCACAATACCTTGTTGCAGCCTCACTTGCTGGAGGTAGTATGAGCAGGGGATTGGAAATGTTATCCTTGCTGTACCTTAATCAAAATCTGCACAGACCTCCTTCACCTGATGTAGCTGTTAAGATAGATTTGATGTTGCAGGCAAATTGCATATATACAGCAGAATTAAAGCTGTTTGGCACTGCTTTAACTGTCATGGCTCAATGCTATGGAATTCTGGGATTTGTAGTTTTGTGAGATATTTAGCCTGCTTTGTCAGCTAGCTCTGGTGACACAATAAACTATTATCATTATTATTAATTTATATAGCGCTGTAAATTTACACAGCACTGTATATATAATCTTTTTAATTAGACAGTTCCCTGCCCTCAGGCTTACAATCTAAAAATACACAACACAAAAGGAGAAGGAAGAGGTGGGGGGGGGGGTTCCATAAGAGGGAGCCACGACAGTTATTGTCAAACAACATTAATTCTGCAGTATGGCAGCAGCTGCAGTTGCATAAATATTTAACTAAGTATCCGATGTAGACTATTGTTGAACACTATTTCAGCACAAATGTAATAATAATTATAACATTAGATGACAAGGGTGGAACATGACACACCTCCCATCACCACATTTTGTATTATTATTATTATTATTATTATTACTATTATTAATTATTATTATTACAATAATGTGTTGTGGTTAACATCCCAAATGTTTTGGTGGTGTGTCCTCAATCATGTTGGGGACAATTATTGTTCCAAATTAAAACAATACAATATAATTAAAATATATGCACAATAGAAGGATTTTATTCATCTTCTAATGCAGTTAGCTCTGTAAAATAACTAGATATTATTTTGTACAGATGGCTCACTTATTAAGCCAATTCACTCAAATTCCTAAAACAGGGGAAAAAACTTTTTTAATAGAGGAGAGCTTGCAAGCTTCACACACAGTTATGGAGTCTTTGAACTGTAAAGTGCTTTCTTTCCACTGATCTAAGTTGTTTACTCATCTTCCAGATGAGTTGTCTTCATAGATGTAGGATGGGTATAATCTTTTAGCTGCCCTTCAGTACTTCCCCTCTCCCACTGTACTCTTTCATCCACACACAAACATAATGAGTGATTCCTTTACTGTCAATTAAAAGTGTCCAACATAATTCATTCCGTTCAGCCAAGCACAATCTCACAGCTTTTGCCAGTGTAAACCTTTGTAGTTCCATCTCTGTGAAAAACACCATTGTGAACACAATGTGATATCACCTTCCACACAGGAAAAAAGAGATATCTGTTTCTAAGTCTGACTGACTGTGGGGTGATTTTTTAAAAAGAGTTTTCTCAAACAGCTATAACTTCAGAGGTATTTCAGCAGATTTAAAAATCCATCCTTAGTAATTTCTGTTCCCCTGCAAATCAAGATGTTGTAGAACAATTGCAGTGGTAACAAGATGATGCTGAAGATCCATGATAGGAAGATTAGATGAACGAATAACTAGATTATGAATAATCCATCGAGTAAAATGCAATTTGCCAAGAAAACCCTATGATAAGGTCATTTTAGGATTGTCATAAATCAAAAAATGACATGGAGGCACATAACAACAGTAAAAGAGATACACAGGGCATACTGGGGAAATATTAGTCTCCATCAACATACTTATGGTATCTTTCCACAGTGGAGGCTGCTCCCTCTTCCATGCTTCCATCCCAAGTATGAGGCTGCCCTTTCTCAGCCAGATCACTCTAGTATTTTACCAAACTATAAACTCCAGGGGTACATAGGATTCAGCCATAGCAGTAAAAGTGGAATCCTATTATACTACTTCTCTATTTATAAAAACTGGTGAAAGAGGCTTCCTAAGCTGCTCAAGAGCAGCTGAAACATACAGTGTGATCAATGTGCCTGGTGTTCCCACCTGGAGTAAGGGGTGGTAAATAGGAACTAGTTATCTCCTTCTACATACCCTCCATTGTAGAAGCTGTGTTATACTCAGGTATATAACCAGCAGGAGTCTAGCTGTAATGATGAGAACCAGAACATCATCTTGCTTTGCGTCTAGAGGGAATCAAATCCCTTTGAATGATTCAGCCTCACAAAGAGGCAGCTTCCGTTTCCATGATGATTGAGAGGCGATTTGGAGAAGCGCTCCTGACTTTCAGACACTCCCCTGCCTGAGTCTTTTAAGGACACTTCAGGCACCTTTCAGCAACATTTGAGCCAGGTATGAAAATCTTTAATGTCCACAATAGTAGGGAAAAGATTATCCCAAGAATGTCATATGAGATAGGGGAGAGTAAGGTGTTGCTGTGTCATTCTGTAATTGACCTTCAAAAAAAGTTGTTCTATTGTTCAAGTAGGAAGAAACAAACAACATAGGGCTAAACTACACTGGCCAGAATACTCTGGGCTGCTTTTGGAGTATTTTGGCCCTGTAGCTGCTCTGGGTTTCTCCTGGGAATGATGCTGGCCAGCTGACTATACATGCATCCCACTATGCTGCCTGGCACCTTGGCCATTGGTGCAAGTTTATCCCTCTAAAGCCAAAAACAAGGTGCCCAGCATCGACTACAAGGCTGGGTGCCTCATTCTGACTTCAGCACAGCCCACACCAGCAAGATCAGCAGCAGTGCCAGGCAGCACAATAGGACACAAGTGTGTACAGCTGCCCAGCACTGCTCCAGAAGTCTCCAGATTTACCCGCAACATCCAAAGCAAAAGTTGAGTATTGTTTTTTACATTGGTTTAGCCAAGGTTAGGGCAGATTTGGTGTGGTAGTGAACTTGGTGTGGTAATGAATTGTCCATATCCAAATTGGAGTTTTCATGTAGACAGGTTATGGTGAGGGTGGAAGGGAAAATGATGTAATTGGCCCATGCAAACATGCCCTTAGAAAGCTGAGGTCCTGTTCCAGCATTCTCAACAAACTCTGTAGTTCCCAGTGAGAAGTAGTTGTCTAGCCTTTCCATCAGAGTGTACACTTCTATTTAGAGCAATTGAGAAAGTTACCTTTTAGACTTCATCCCCCAAATCCCCAGTCAGCATAACTATTGGGAGGCTGGGAGGTTTTCAGAGTAATAGTCTTAAATAGGAATGCAATCCTTCATTGATTTTATACTCATTGGAAGCAACAAGTAATGTTAGTCATTTTCTTCCTGCTGCATGGGAGTCTTTGAAAACTGTGCAGTTTATGAAAACTATTCACAGTTTCAGACTTATTGTGCACAAATTCCCACATGATTTTTTTCCACCCCAACCAGCATTTTTTCAGGATACAAATTTAAAAGGTGTTGAATTTGCCCAAAATAACTTCTGGATTATGAAGATTCCTTTCAATCCAGTATCCTGAATTTCTTTATACTTGAGGGGAAAAAATGTTATGACCATCACTGAATAGTTTTGAATATTCTCTTTAAAAAAATCCCCCTTAAATTTTGATTATTTCATTAAGTTCAAGCCACCTGTCAATTTTTAGCAACCTCCTGCATTTTCTAGGGTTTTCTTAGGTAAGGAGTTATCAGAAAGGGATTGCCATTGCCTTTATGGCCATTTTATGTTCCAGGATAATGTTCCATCATGGTCTTTGCATGCAGTTCTAGAACAGAAACATATATCTATATCTATATATCTAATACTAGAGATCTGTAATCCAATCCATACCAGAGGTTCTGACCAGACCTTGGTTCGACAATGTTTCTATCTACACTTTTGACTTAGAATGCACTGAAGAGGAACTTGGGCTGTGGTTGTTTCTGTACTCAGATGTCCCCATTACTCCTACAGCCAGTTGCCATGCTGGATGGAGGAGTCTGATAACTGTCAATTAAAATATTGATTTTATGCATGCTCTGGTATGTACATAAGCTTTCTATGGAGTTTATCACACGGGAGGAATTTCTCCCAATTTCCAATGGAGCCAATTTGAATTCACGTGAATTCGCTAAACTAGCGAATTTACGTGAATTCTAATTGCATTCGGAATGCATTCAGAATGACTTCCCATTTCCTGAAAATGACCCCCCCCATTGCCCAAAATTGCGTAAGATACTCTTATACGCAATTATGTGAAATCCCATGATTGCGTTCGGAATGACTTCCCATTGCCCAAAATTGCGTGAGATACACTCATACGCAATAATGTGAAACCCCATGATTATATTCAGATTGCCTTTGCATTATACCCCCAAATTCCATCGTATGATAAACTCCTATGTGGCTAGAAATTTCACATGCTGGTGTAGTAAGCCTAGTATCTATCATCAGGCAGATGAGTTTTAGAATCTTTGTCAGCGTCATGGCCAAACAATAATAGCTGTCCAGTGCCATACAAGGTGTCAATTTATATATACAGACCCTGGTAGATAATTTCACGTTAGGGGGACTGAACTTTGAGGAGAGACTGGAGGAGTAAACTTTGAACCTTTTTGTATTGGGATGGGAGATAGTCATGCCTGTGCACTTCAGTTTCTTTCTTTCTTTTTTTTTAAAATTTATTTATTTATTTATTTATTGCTTTTGCACTAAGGAATCTATCTTTTACATGTCTCAGCTCAGCCAATGTTCCCTCTCCTGTTAGTTACCCTTGGGGAACTGGAGTGTCACCTGTGTGATGTTCTAATAAAATTCATTATTTTGGGGCCCATTTTTAATCCTTGCTGGGAGGGGATGTTAGACTCTAGCAGCTAAAAGACTGGAATGCTTTCTAGAGACCATGTACTGGATCATTTGACACCAATAAAGCTTATATTATAAAAATGACATCTATCAATTTGCAGTACCAAATCATTTTTTAAAAATTGTCAGCTGTTGCAGCTCCGAACAGCTGGGTTTCCTCTATTTATATATTTATGTAATATCCTTTCTGTCCTCCACTGACATCAAAGCAGCATACATAGCTCTTGCCCTTTCAAATTTTACTTCACAAGCACCCTGTGAGGTAGCTCAGGCTGGAAGAAAATTATAGCCTCAAAGTCACTACCGTGTTTCCCTGAAAATAAGACAGTGTCTTATATTAATTTTTGCTCCCAAAGATGTGCTAGGTCTTATTTTCAGGGGATGTCTTATTTTTCCATAAAGGAGAATTCCCATTTATTGTTCAACAACAACAAAAAATTATATACTGTATATATATTTATATACAAAAACCTTTGCTAGGTTTTACTTTCAAGGGAGGCCTTATATTTAGCAATTCAGCAAAACCTTTACTAGGTCTTATTTTCAGGAGAGGTCTTATTTTCGGGGAAACAGGGTATGTGTTAAATCTGGATCTCCCAAGTTCCAGTCCAGTACTAAGACAACCACACTACACAGGTTCATACATACAAAGATACTCCCCCCCCTCGACATTATACATATATTTATGGACATTAGGAGGTGAAACATATGAGATATAAACCCAATTTGCCTGTCTATCCAGTATGCTTCTCTGGCCTCATAGAGATGGAGGAGACATTTGTTCTTCTCTTTACAGTGTCCATTTATACTATTGCATTTTTTTCAGTGCTTTGTAGTCAGAAGCAATATAGTACCAATATGTTGTTGTGTACTTTCAAATCAGGTGGCCTTTAGGGTGATAGGTTATATCACATGATTTTCTAGGGCTGAGAGTATGTGTGACTTGCTCAAGGTCACCCCAGCAGGTTTTCATAGCCAAGTGACAATCAAACCCTGACCTCCAGCACTAAAACCACTATACCACATTGGCTCTCTACATACCAAATCTCAGTTAACTCTGAAAGCTTTCTTCAAAATTGAGCTCTCCTGTCTGAAAATGCATACAAAAAATGCATTCTATGATGGGGAGAACACCTTCAATGGTATGTTTTGTTAAAGAAAAATTGCTTGCAAAAAGACATATATATAAGGCAAAACTGCATACACAGATGCAGGTATTAGGAGAAATACACTGAAAAAATGCATATAATTTTCATGAAACATTTTCTTTAGAAGAAAATATTTAAAATATTTAAAATATTTTCTGATTATTGGTCTCTCTGCCTGCCTGCCTGCCTGTCCTGGGATGAACCAAAATTATGAGGATAAAAATTCTTGAAGTTTGGGATGCACATATTAAGGTTGGAAAAATGCAGAAATCCAAAGTAATCCATGTCAGAGTACAGTGCACTCTGCGCAGAAAATGTCATAGCTGTGGTTTTGGCCTGAAACTGGAATATGATGACTCAACATTTGGAGAGTCCTGAGTCACAGGAAGCTGATGACAGAGGGGCAGGAGGATAAACCAGCAGGCTTCAATTCTGCAGAGTCACAGCTGTCAAGTGACAGGAAACTGGGTGATGTACCAGGAGTGGGATGGACTCAAATCCCAGGAGGAGAAAGTGTATATAAGAGTGTGAGCTGAATGTTCATTGTGGTGATGGTTGTAAATAGGAGTCTAGTGAAGCACTTTGATGGTTTTGTATATATCAGAACCAAGATTAAAAACTTCTTTGTGAGTATTCAGCAGTCCAGCAGTTATTTATCTAGCTGGCAACTTCTACATGGGAAGAATTTTTCTCTGCAGCCTGCACAGAGCTTCACAGCTGAGACCTTCCTGTGGTGTTCCTGTTCCAAGTGTATGCCTACTGCATGTTGTATGTTGAATCCTGATTTTACATGTCCCAATGCTTAATAAGTGAACAGCATTGGTACACCTGCTAAAGGTGTTCAAAGATCATATGCTTCAAAGTGGACCACAGTGGACTGCATACCACTGAAGCATGTAAATGAAAGCCACTTATCTGAGATGAAATGAAAGATGGTTAGAGTTTGGAAAATTCCTTTTTTGGACAGCATGTCTTAGAATCCCCCAGCCAGCATTGCTACGGGTCATGTTGGCTGGTGGATTCTTGGAGTTAAAGTCTCACCACCATTTTTCCAGACCCTGAAAATTATCAATATGTTGCTTGTGAGTCAGTCAGTGCAGCTATTCCTTGCTTAATTTAACAGCTCTGGGCAATTTAACAACAAACCCACATGTTTTGCAGGTGGAAGCTCGCCTTTTAATACCATTTACAATACTGCATATTTTTCCTTTGTGCCTCGCAGTTAAGAAAACACCTGCTCTGAGCAGCCAAGCTAATACAGGATGGAAAATCCAGTGGGAGCACTATGCAATTCTCATTAGTTCTTCAGTGCTTATGTCTAGTGGGCATTTCTATCCTAATTGCATATTAAGCTACACTTCCTACAAATGAGTGGCACTAGTGCTAGACAACATCAAGGTCTACTTTGTGTCACTCCACACTGTGAGAGATAATATATTCCCCATAAATATTCCCAAGGCTTCCTCATTGCCCTACTTTAGAGGCCTCTCTCCATACATTGCTTTATTGCCAAACTGTCAATGACAGTTGATGCATTTCATCACACCCTTACTTTGGTCTTAAATGTTTCACTCACCTGGATAATTATAGTGATGGAATGCTTCAAGAATCTATTGAGTTCAATCCTTGGTAGAAGCAAAAACCTCTTGTAATGCCCTGTGTCTTTTGTAATGAACACACTTCATGGAGGAATTCAGAAAGAGTTTATTGAAAATATCAGAACAGTAGCACATCCTTTGCCATATCTGAGATAACAAGATAAGTTTCACTTCTATGCCCTCTCCATATTCTCTCCATATTCACTCCCTCCTTCCTTCACATTCCATTCTCATGAAAAACCAGGCTTTACATGACTTCAGTTCTCACAGAACCATTCCTCCCAGCTACTTACCTCCTTCTCCTTACACCCAAGCTCCCAACATGGCTATAGCATAGTTAAGTGGCCTAACTTTAATGTGGCAGAGGGAGCCAGAGGTAACTCTGACATCTTTAATATATGAGATTCCTTTCCAAGCCAATATTCACAATTCAGGCTCAAAGTTCAGCAAGCAAGCACTAGCACACAATGCACTTATCTTTACAACATCTAATGTACACACAGACAAAGGTACATAGGCATGTGTTTTCCTTATTTGGAGACAGAAAATAATTTTGTGCTCAGAAATCCAGTATGGAGTAGTGGTTTGAACATTGGACTAAGAAACTGGGAGACCAGGGTTCAAATCCCATCTTGACCATGGAAACCCACTGGGTGAACTTGGGCAAGTCACACTCTCTCAAACTCAGAGGCTGGGCATGGAAAACACCCTCTGAATAAACGTGCCACAGAAACTATATAAATGGAGTAATGCTGTATCAGACCAAAGGTCTATGAAGTCCAACATTCTGCAGCCAATCAGTTGCCCATGGAGAGTCTGCCAGCACAACATGAGTACAACTGAATGGTTTTTCTTACTCTTTTCAGCAACTAGTATATAGAGTGTCTAGATCAAGGGAAGTAATAGTGCCACTCTATTCTGCATTGGTCAGGCCCCACCTGGAATACTGTGTCCAGTTCTGGGCACCATAATTCAAAAAGGATGTGGAGAAACTGGAGCGGGTCCAAAGGAGAGCGACTAAAATGGTGAAGGATCTGGAAACCTTGCCCTATGAAGAACGCCTTAGGGAGCTGGGGATGTTTAGCCTGGAGAAGGTTAAGAGGTGATATGATCGCCCTGTTTAAATACTTGAAGGGATGTCACATTGAGGAGGGAGCAAGCTTGTTTTCTGCTGCTCCAGAGAACAGGACTCAGAACAATGGATGCAAACTGCAGGAAAAAAGATTCCACCTCAACATTAGGAGGAACTTCCTGACAGTAAGAGTTGTTCGACAGTGGAACACACTCCCTTGGAGGGTGGTGGAGTCTCCTTCCTTGGAGGTTTTTAAGCAGAGGTTGGATGGCCATCTGTCGGGTATGCTTTGATTGGGAGTTCCTGCACGGCAGGGGGTTGGACTGGATGGCCCTTGTGGTCTCTTCCAACTCTAAATTTCTATGATTCTATGATTCTATGAGGTCGATGTTCTATCATGTTTCTTGTTATTCGTCTCCCCACCCCCTGTAAAAATACCTCAGATGTAATGTAGAATAGATGCTCCAGTCTTTGACGGTTTCCCTTTTGGCATCTTTTCCACCTCTACAGTAACATTTTAGATGTTGCAACCAGAACTGCAGAGCCAGAACTGATCTATTGGTTTGAGTGTTGGACTATGTCTCCAAAAGACCATGCTTTCAATCTCTGTTCACCCATGGAAACCTACTTCAATGACTTTGGGCAAGTCCCAGCTCTCTCAGCTTAGATGGCAAACCTCTCCTGAGTAACTCTTGCCAGCCACAACCCCTATGATAGGCTTACAACTTGATAACAATGTAACAACACATAACAGCAAAACAATTTGTATAACAGTAGTATTTAAGACACTGACTCTGATGACTGCAAGATTGGCAGTTTGAGGCCCAGTCACCACCTGATGGAGTGAGCTCCCATCGCTAGTTCCAGCTTCTGCCAACCTAGCAGTTCAAGCATGTAAAAGTGCAAGTAGATAAATAGGTACCATTTTCATAGGAAGGTAACAGCATTCTGTCCAATCATGCTGGCCACAGGTTCACAGAGGAGGTTATCACATGAGGGCTATTACAGTTTAAAAACTTATTCTAACATTATTAAGGAAGGATGATGCAGTGCTGATATTAAAGCACTTACTTTTACACTGATTGCAAAAACAGGTCATTGGTGATTCACAAGCAGTAAGAAAGCACTTTTTCATTCCACTTGTTGGGTTGTTCAGCAGAGAGAAAAATGGGTCTCTCTCTCTCTCTCCCCGCAGAGGAACTTCTGTGATAAAGAAAGTGATTCCCAGACTGTGGGATTCAATTTAGGAGATTATCCTCCTGTTGGATTCTGGTACTTGTAGTTTAGGAAGGACCATTTAGAATATTCAGCCAGAGAACTCTTAAGCCTCACTGAACTACAAAACACAAAATGCAGCAGGAGGCAGCCAGAGCAGTAAGAGTTTTTGAGTCCCGTTTTTAGAGTGTAGTACAATAATCTGCCTTTCAGACATTTTGCAATAGTGCAAATGAATAGTAATCGGCAAGTCATTTATGTGTTTGTTTGTTTTTTAATCATCTGTGAGTTATTCCAGTAGCACAATGCTTCCGGGACATTACAAAAACAATAGGAGGACAACATCATATGAAAATCTTTCCCCCAATCGTGCAAGAATGACGGTAACAATGCTTTACTCTAATGCTTTTTACCCCATGTGATAATCTTCAAAATTGTTTTTGACAATGCTGGCTCTTTGGCTTAGTAACAGAGATGAGCACTGCCCCCAACAGTTGGTCACAACTAGACAATCTTATCAAGGGGAAAAATACCTTTCCCTTGAATGTATTAAGGCAGTGTAATACTGAGAGTTTCCTTTCCTTTCTCTTTTTTAATGCTTACCCAGAGGGACGGGATAGAAATAAATATTATTATTATTATTATTATTTGCTTTTCCTTGTTCTTTTTTTTTTTAACTACAGCCATACCATGGCTTGACATTTTCAAGTTCCCTTTCTTGATTAGTTCCTATCATCTAACACCCCATCAATGTAGATGTGATGCTGGGCTTTGCCCCTAAGCTATCACTTTCCACTCAAAAATATACAATCTCACTGGTCATTTTAATAATCATTTTATCAGTTTGAAGAGATCCCATTAAGCCTATAGTTTACTGAATCTCCCCTGGCCCCTTTTTAAATATTAAATGTTGCTATTATATTGGCCACTCTCCAGTCCTGTGTTATAGAGGCTGATCTCAGGAACATGCTTTTTTTAAAACAAAAAAATTGCCCTCCAATACTGCTGATGGAAAAACGTGCATAATCATATCAGCATATAAGCATCATGATGCGAGTGTAGTGATGCAGGAAGGCCTAGACGGCTTAGGAAGCAATCTGGAACATGTGCAGTGGTCCAGTGAGATATAGCCACTGACACCATTGCTGATCATGTGGTGCTTCTCTTTTGTTGAGCATATAGGCACGTGAGTGGCCAGATACATTGACCCATCACACCAGTAAGCTGTCACACATACCATGAAGTGAAACTATGACAAACATGGCAGGTAGTCAATAATGCAATGGGTGTAATAAAAACATACTTAAACTGGCCAGTCCATGGGCTAAAGGGAGTGAGTAAGGGGGCATATATAGGGGGACCTCCATGTCTGGGCTTTGTCAATGTGTCACCAGCACATCGATGCACTGTATGGATTAGTGTATCACTCACCCAACTGTGTGGCTGGTCACACAGGGTGTCCAATGGGATGGCAGCTGAGCAGGACCATGGGAGTAATTCACAGACAATGTGTTCATGCAATGGTGCACATGCATGGAGGGAGGCAAAAAATATATAATCAAGTGGCACAGTTTGATGCCACATGGTGCAGACTGCCCATGGATGTTCAGCCTGCCTTGGGAGAAGGCTGTGCAGACAACAACTAAATCAGGAAACCTCAGGAATAGTCTGTTTTTTCCTCTCCATCTATTCAGCCCATACAAATGATTCAAATCAAGGTTGACAATGTCAAGAAGAGGGCTCCTTTTCTCAAATGTGGTGGACTTGTAAGAAAGCAAAAATGTATTGGTTTATGCTTTACATGTTAATTCAATAAATTTTAATTGTAGATTTTGCAGTGTCACCAGAAATGTTTTTGCTGGGTATTTAAAGAAAGAATTGGATAGTAAATGAGAGCTACTTGATATATGGCAACAGTGGTGAGAACATTGTTTGCTTAAATGTGGAAATGAACCAACAGACCAGTGAATGAAGAAGAGATTGCTAAAGTTGCTGAGTTAGCCCAAATTGCAAGATTAATGTGGGTTTTAAAAGATAAACTTGAAAACATTTATGGACTTTGGAGGAATAAGAAATCTAACAATGTAATAATCTGTAGTTATGGTTACTAGTAACTTCAGTATTTGATTTTGCTGTACATTTATTCTTGCACATCAGCATATTGTGTTTAAACAATATCAAAACAATTCAGAGTGAAGGAGAAAGAGATTTTACAAATGTACATTCTTGATATGCAAACAGCATCTGCATATTATGCAGACCAAGTGATTCATATCCTGGCATTTTGTCCCTGGCATCTTTTCTACATGCGTTGCCAATTGCTCTTTCTTGATCAATGGGCAACATAAAGCCTGAAGCTTCCATGTAATCCCTGATACATTTTTATTGAAATTCTGATAATCCCATTTTATCATTTTTTTAAAAAAAACCACTAAGCCAAAAAACAAAAAAAAAGGGGGGGGGAGGGTGGACAACAAGAAAAAACAACAACAGCAAATGATAAGCAGTTTTACATTCTCTGTGGTTGTGAAAATATCTTTGAAAATAATTTTTGAAAAGATCAAAAGTAGATTCCAGGAGTGTGTGTATGTATGTATGTATGTGTATATATATATATATATATATATATATACACAATAACCCCTCCCCCCCCCCATGGCACAATTCCCAGTTCAATATTATGATTTGACAGAGGATGATTGTTCCAGTATAGGGGTCATAGGAGGTTCATGTACTGTACATGCATTTAATGTGAATGATATGCAATTAGGATAAGCCATTTTACTTTCTTTTGTTTTATGTAATAACTTCAGTATTTAGTTCTCAGTACTAAACAATTTGATCACTGCATCAGGTGTTTTGTTTTTTTTTAATAAATACATACATTGTTTTTTCTTTTTCTTTATCCTCTACATCCCTGGGTACTTTTGCTTCTCTCTGAACTTGCTTCACATTATATTTCCTTCTGTCCCCTGAGATTTTTCAAACCTAATATCCCTTATAATATTGTTTTAGCAAAATCTGGAAAAAGAGCAAATGGTGGTGGTTTTGCTCTGTAAATAAGAACATTTTTGTTGCGCCACATTTTCTTTAAGTTTTTTTTGTGCTTTGTTTTTGTTTTTGTTTTTGCATCTATCCTTATTTTGTTGCTTCATTACACTTTCCTTCTGAACCGGCTTCCATAGCGGACATGCCAAATAAGCATAGGCTATATCATCCATCAGTCTCCAGCCTGTGGAAAAAGAAAAACATTCATATTCCATGTGATCAAGTCTGTTATGCCACCATCCATCTAAGGCAATTTCTATTCCAAAGAGTTGGAAAGAGCACCACACCAATATGAGCAGTGTATAACACAAAACTTCCAATGTCCCTGATTTACTAAAAGAGAAAAGCACACACAATGAGTTCCACTAGGTGTAATGGAAAGTTGTCTCATATAACTATTAAGTTTAATTGTTCATTCTGACACACTCTGGCACTCTGTTAAACACAGATTACTCAGTATTGAATAAATGCATACAAAGTGAGTTGGCCCAACGCTCTGTACACATCAGTGGAAATAATAAATTACATAATCTCACGAAAATACATCAAGGGGCCAGGGAAGGTCAAGAGCCTGTTATAATTTCATGTTTTCCATTTCAGGTCTAATTTTCTACAATAGAATGTGTTCTAGAGGATGCTTTGATCATGAAGAGGAGGTCATTATCTTTTTAATATAATTTTTAAAAACCCAGAAAAGATACTATGTTCGAATACAACTCTATAAACAGAAAATTCTAATGGACAAACTGGATTTGTGCCTGTTGGATTGCAATCCCATACACACTTACCTGAGGGTGAGCTTCTTTGGAAACAATTGTATTTACTTCTGAGTGGATATGAACAGGGTTGTCATGTAAACTATATGCTAAGAATAAATGAGGAAAGACATCCTGAATGATCCCTTGGTCCTCCAAGGCTCTTTTCTTTACTCTTGACTGTTCTCTTGAGGTATAGCAAATGGACCTCTGTACAAGGACCAAGTAGGGCCCATCTTGTAGTTTTAGGTATACCATTACCTGGCTGGGAGTTTTCTGGGAGTTGTAACTTTCATTCAGTTCTGAAATGTTGTAACATTTCAGATGAGGGACAGTATTTACATTCAGAAATGTTCAAAGATTTAGTCATATTTATTTAAAGGTTGAGTCTCCCTTATCCAGAATTCCGAAATCTGAAATATTCAAAAAGCAAAATATTTTTCATGAGCAGCTGAGATAGTGATACCTTTGCTTTATTATGGTTCAGTGTTGAAAAATGTTGTTTCATGCACAAAATTATTTTAAAATATCATGCATGAAATTGTCTTCAGGCTATGTGTATAAGGTGTATACAAAACATAAATGAATTTCCTGTTTAGGCTTGTGTCTCATGTCCAAGACATCTCATTATGTACATAGAAGGCCAGTGTGATGTAGTGCTCTGAGTTTTGGACTGTGATTCTGGAGACCAGGGCTCAAACCCTGGCTCAGCCTGGAAACTGACTGGATGACCTTGGGCAAGTCATACTGGCTCAGCCTTAGAGGATGGCAAAGCCCCTCTCAAAAAAACTTGCCAAGAAAAAACCATAAAAAGTTCACCTTAGGATCACCATAAGTTGGAAATGACTTGAAGGTCCACAACAACAAAATGTTCTAAAAACCATAAAACTCCAAAATCCAAAACATTTTGGATTACTCAATTTGTAACTTACTTAATATATATAATTTTCTCCAGGGCATAGTTATTGGTTTTTAAAAGATAATCCCGCTTTCTTACCTCATGTGAGGAAGTTGCAGCTTTGAGAAAAAGGATTGTTCTCGGATGACTGCATGCTTTGTGTTGCAGGGGCATTTATTTTGGATTTTAAAAATCAGAGATAATTTACAATATTATCTCTCATTTTTAAAATCTGAAACAAATGCCCCTGCAACACAATGCTGGGCCCCTCTTGTAAATTTTATTAAGTCAGAAAAAATATTGACTTTATTTGGTAAAATTCAATGGTAACTTTTGACAGATATTTAAAGGGAGAAGAAAAAAATAACAGAATATCACAGTAAAATGAAACAAGAAAATATGATTTATATTAGACTGAATTCAAACTGCAAGGAGAGAATTAAATGTCAACAGAGATAGTATTAATGTATAAAGATTCTTATTACACAAACTAGTGAAATCTATAAGGAAGGTCATTGTAATATCTTTGTATGTTTGTATGTTGTATGTTTTATTTGTATATAAGTTTTAATCAATAAAGTATCAAATAAGAAAAATCAGAGATAATTACTTTAGAGGAATTATTTTCTTATTTAAAAGGCATTTGTGTGCTACCCTGTACAATAAAGTTTTCAACATGACTTCTAAAAAGGACACATAAAACAAATAAAGTCTGAAATGCAATGGCTATGATCCTGCATCATGCTTAAGTGGAACTATGCTCTATGGGGCAGTACAGACCGCCCAAAAGGGGCAGTCTGTAACTGCCTAGAGAAGCGTTGGGATGGGGCCAGGGCTGCCTCACTGGCAGCCCCAGAGGCCCCATTCCACCGCTTCTCCAGGCCACAGAGACCTCCGTGGCCAGAAAGCGGGGTGCAGCAGTGATGGCAGTTCTGAGGGAAGAAAGGCGCCACTGCCACAGCCCTTTTCCCCTTGGGCTCCTTGGCTCCGTGCCAAGGACCAGGCGCAAAAAAGGAGCTCAATTTCAGAGCTCCTTTTGGCACCTTGGAAAGGGCCCTCCAGCAGTGCCATTATGTCAGGCACATGCAGCTTTATCTAAATGCTGTGTACGCCATGACATTTTGATGGCGTGCCAATATGGATGCTTCCATTTTAAAATGGCAGTGTCCATACGCGCTTGGGTTAGGGGGGTGTAGATACTGCACCCTCCCTAACCCTAATTGCACTGCAATGGTGCCTCTTACTGCCCATCTGTATTGGGCCCATCTCTTTCTGACTTTCCCTAAAACACACTTGTCTGTTGTTGCTATGTAGTGGCCTGTGGGGGGGGGGGCGGGCTCTGAGAAGTCAGATACACAAGATGTCATTTTTCTTCAGGACCTTTAGAAGAGCTCCAAGTGACTCCAGACTACAGCACTTGTCAGCTGGGATGGAAAAAAATTGAAAATATTTGGGGAAAAAATGGTTCAAAAATAGGTTTTTTGAGCACTAGGAAGACCTAATAAGAATCCCTGAACTGATGACAATCTTCACAGTTCAGAACTATGTGCAAAATTTGCATGTTTTCTCTCTGTCTTCCCTCCTGCCCCCGTGTGTGTGAGTATGTGTGTAGAAAACAGTATGTTCTGCCTTGGGAATAGCATTTTCTGCTCAAATGCTGTCTTCAGCTACCTTTTTCTTTTTTGCAGAATTAAATCACAAATAATGAATTATTTTTTTAAAAAAAAATCTGGCATAATAGAGAAAATTGCTAAAATTATCATTGCTTCCTTGAAGAAAGAAAGAACTAAGAGGGAGAGAAGAACCACCGGACCTGATACCCTTCCCCATCACCTTTCCTTTCTCCTTTTGTGTCGTGTCTTTTAGATTGTAAGCCTGAGGGCAGGGAACCGTCTAATTATAAGTTTATATGTACAGCACTGTGCAAACCTACAGTGCTATATAAATAAAGGATAATAATAATAATAATAATAATAATAATAATAATAATAAATTACACCACTATACTCAGCTGTTGCACTACTTTCCTCTGGCCACTATAATGCTATGTCAGGAAAGCAGTAAGAGGTAGGTGGGTTTTCAGGGGACTGGGGAATTACTGTGTGAGGGATGGAAGTAATTCATCTCTCTGCAACAACTGAAAAAACACATATTGGAGTTCTTAACATATGTCATTGACAGGATGCTAGCCATTTTGTTTGTGACTGTGCAGATGGATAAATAGCGGATAAATGTTTTACAAGAACAGGGAAACACTTTAACATTGTCAAGTTCATTTCTGAAATCTCATCTAAAAATTCTGCAGTCTTTTTTATATCTGCTATGCTTTCTGTTGAATCTACTTGATGGTTATATATACTCAATTATTTTGTCCTTGTTTAAATTATTTACATTTTCACTCTATTTTAACCCTTTTGCACTACATCATTGGCAATTCTTGTGAGCATAAGGTGTACAGGCAAGAACTATTAAGGCTACAAAATCTATGATGCAAAACCTATACACACTCAAAATGCATATGCAAAACACCACCTGGAACAAGCATGTTAACATAACATAGAAGGAATCCATATACTTCCTTTTCTTTTAGATAAAAGATCGTCTCTGACAGTTGTGATGATGCTTGTCTCCAGAGAAGTCCTGTGGGCACTGGTTAAGTCTGGGCCACTGGTTAAGCCTGTAGGGTTGCCTGGGATTGAGATGTATTAGCTAAATTAATATAACATTTTCAAAGATTTGTGTAGACTTTGCTATTACTGCTGCTGATGTGGAACACAGACATACACATCTCAAAAGGCCAGTTAGAGGCCATTGTAGTAAATTTTGTCTGATATCCTCAAAATACTTATTTGTAATATAAAGGACAGATGGTTCAGGTTTACCAAGATCTAGCTTCTAAAACTCTTCAGCACAGAAGATCTCAGCAACATCTCTGAAGCCTCTTTAAGAGCAATCTGAAATTCATGTGAGGGTTCCCATTTAAGCTTAGAATGATCTGCAGGGAAATACAGTCTTAATATAAAATATATGGTCTTAATATTAATATATATGGTCTTAAATAATATAGTCTGAAGGGAAAACTCTAATTGCGGCAACTGAAAAAATGCTGAAAGAGATATAAGACAATTTAAAGTTTAATCTTCCAGAGTTATAATAAGTAAAATAATATCCAAGAAGTGGTAAGGAACAGAATAAGTGAGAACAAACAGAAAGATATCAATAATTCTGAGAAAGATATCAGTAATTCCTACTGAATCATCATCATCATCATCATCATCATCATCATTTCTTACCCACCTCTTCTCATGGATTGAGGTGGGAACAATGACATATTAACAAATACACAATGTCAGTTTAAAATGCACATCAATTTTAAAGAACTAATAAGAGACATGAATATTAAAACAATCCACATTTTTAAAATTCATTATTTAAATATCACAATTTAAAATCATCTGGATAAACCTGCCAGAAGAGACTGATCTTTAAGGCTGCTTTAAATTTGAAGAGTGTGTTCAGTTGTTGAACCACTTCCAGCACTTCTAAGTGACTGTGTTTCTGCCATGTTAGTGCTGAGGGTCATTTATTGTTGATATCTACAAAACTGATGGCTTTTTGGTGTCATAGGGTTCTGTTAGATGGGTCAATAGTTCCAGTAAATGTTGAGCTATTATGTCTCTGGATTTCATGCTTTATAGTAGCTCATGATGGTTGTTCCTGCTTTTGCATCCAGCTGTGCCTATTCGGTCCTTGGTATCTGTGGGGGTTTGGTTCCAGGATCCCCTGCAGATTTAAAAAAAAAAAAAAAACTGTGGTGGAGGCAGAAGCACCCAAGTTCCTGAATCTTGAAGGCTAGGTTTGCTGACGTTGCCTTACGCTCCCCCACTGCTTCTGCCTACCTTAGTTAACTCTTCCTGGGATTGATTTCAATGAGATATGGGGTGGAAGTCTGGGGGGGGGGGGATAGAAAGCAGCATCAGCTGACACAACCTCCTAGATTCAGGCACTTGGCTGTTTCTGCCTGCCTGGATCTCAGAAGTTGGGTTTGCTGATGCTGCCTTCCATTGCCTGTATTAGTTAACTCTTGCCTGGGATTGATTTCAATGAGACACAGAGTGGAAGAGTGGGGGTATGGAAGGCAGTATGATCAAACTCAACTTACAAGATTCATGCACTTTCTGATTCTGCCTGGGATTCATTTCAATCAGCAAGGAAGGAGGAGTAAGCAAGCCCCCCCCCCCCCCCCAAAAAGAACCTTGCTTCCATTCTTCCTGCTTCCTGAGAATCAGTTGCCCCTTTGGAGCCAAATCAGAACAGAAACAAGAAGAGTGTGCCCCTGGTGTCTGGGGCTTCCTGCCCAGGCCTCCCTTACTGCCCTGTCACTGCTTCTCAGTCTGGCTGCCATAAATCGCAGGTTTTAAATAATTACATTTCTTCATTTCCATCCATAGATGCTGAAACCCATGGATACCAAGAGTCCGCTGTACTGGGTTTTTGCCCACTCTTTTTTCCTGCTTGAGGTGTCATTAACTGTAGATTAGATAGGGCTTCTTTTCTCTCTGTTATCCCCTCAATGAACTCAAGACTCCCCCCATGCTCCCAGTGTGCACATTCTCATTTTCACAAATTTATTTTTTTAAAAAAAAATTGTTACATAGCCATACCACTTTAGCATTATGACTGTAAAAGAAAGGGGAGGAGAAGAGAGAAGAAACATTCAGTTTGGTAACCAGAAATACAATGAGGGAAAGAAGGTTAGAGAAACCTCTCTAGCAAAGGTCACCTCTCTAATCAACACTTCATTACTGGGAACACCCAAAAGTAAAGGACAAACTGAGACAAAGGAGACAGATACAGTTTCTACCACAAACTTGTTTGTACCAGAAACTCATAAGGCAATTTTTTCTAAATTAAATAAAAAACTGCCCTGGGTTTAAAAAGTCATGGATAGTCCTGGAGGCTTTCCTCTGACCAAAAGTATGCCTGGGTAATATAATGATTGTTTCATGTAATGTGAATGGATTAGTATTATATTAAAAATGCTACAGATATGTGAAAGATATATAACAAAATCACAATATAGAGAAATTAACAAAAATATACTGGTGTTTAAAAACATTTTGGCCATTCTGTAAACATTGTTAAGTTTATCGCACAGACCCCCTAGAATAGGCCTGTTGTGTTCCAAAAGGAAGCATGATGGGAATGGGAGGTGGCATAGAACACATCTTACTGCACAGGAGAATCTCACTGCTGTTGCCACCAGAAGTTCCCATCATGTTCTGGATGTGTCCCAAAGGAATGCATTCCCAAAAATCAGCCCCTCTGGGATGGATGTGGAATGCGATGAGAACTTACGGCAGCATTCTCCTGTGCGCTAAGATGTGTTCTATGCTACCTCCCATTCCCATCATGCTCCCTTTCAGAACACAACAGGCCCGTTCCAGGGCCTGTGCGATAAACTCAAACGACATCAAAGGCTAAGGGAGTAGATATTTTGGTCACTAAAATCACCTACATTATCATGGAAGAAAAATTAAAAGATAGAGATTGTAGATGTGTCAGTCAAGGGGGACTGAGAGATAACCTATTTATAATGGATCCTATTTATGCCATAAATAAACAACAAATATACTTTATATACAATTTGCTGTCTAAGCTTAAGAGGTTCATTGAAATGTATGCTATTTTAAAAGGGAGACATTAATGTGATATTAATTGATAGTGAGCAGGGAATTTTCAAATTTTTAGACAGTTGTGCACTATTAAATTCATGCTGTCTGTAGTAATTATAAGTTAAAATTGTGATATTAAAATGGTTAAAACTGAATTGTTATTTGCTGTCAAGTCAACTTTGAAGATTTTCACACTTACCTGAATCAGTTTAAAATCATGCGCCAAATGTCCTGCAAAGGTGGCTGAACGAGAATAAAAGCCTCTGTGTCTGAAAGCCAGGAAGTGTTTCTGAATCGTCATGGAAACAGATTAAGCAGAAGCGATTGTAAATCAGCCAGCCACAAGGGCAAATAATAATATTAATGATAGCATGAACATGGTACTCTATACCTTTTCAAACCATTCTGGCTCTGAATTTCTAGCACTGAATTTTGAAAATTCCCTGCTCACTATCAATTAATATCACATTAATGTCTCCCTTTTAAAATAGCATACATTTCAATGAATCCCTTAAGCTTAGACAGCAAATTGTATATAAAGTATATTTGTTGTTTATTCATACTGGTAGCCAGTGAAACTGTTTCAATACATGAGTTATATGTTCCTTGTAACTGGCTCCAGTCAGCATTCTAGCTGCAGCATTCTGGACCCGCTGAAGTTTCCAAACAGTTCCAAAGGCAGCCCCTTGTCACATGTGTTACAGTAGTCTAAATGGGATGTAACCAAAGCATGTGTCACTGTAGCCCACCCCACCCCCCAAAAAACAAAAAACAAACAGCTTCATTTATATATTGCTTCATACCCTTAAGGAGTGTCTAAGCGGTTTACAATTGTAAGCTATTTGCCCCCCAACAATCTGGGTAATCATTTTAGCAACCTTGGAAAGATGCAAGCCTGAGTTGAGCTTCAGCCCTTTGCTGATCTTGAACTCGCCACCTTATGGTTTTGAGTGAGTGGCTGCAGTACAGGCATTTAACCACTGCGCCACCAGGCTGATTCTGACGTCTCAAGTTCTGACGTCTCAAGGAATGGATGCAGCTAGTGCACAAGTTTTAATTGTGTAAATGCACTCCTGGCCACTGCTGAAACCTGGGCAGCCAGGCTCAGAGTGGAGTCCAGGAAGACATCCAAACTGCAAGCCTGAGATTTCAGGGGGAATGTAACCCCATCCAGCTCAGGCACAGCTCCAATTTCCTGCCTGCCTTACGACTGACCAGGAGCACCTCTGTCTTGTCTGCATTAAGCTTCAATTTGTTTGCTCTCGTCCAGTCCATTACTGACAGCAGACAGTGGTTCAGCACAGAGACAGCTTCCTTTGAGTCAGGTGGAAAGGAGAGACAGAGTTGGGTGTCACCTGTATACTGATGACACTGCACCCCAAAATTCCAGATGACTTCTCCCAGTGGTTTTATGTAGATGTTAAACAACATGGGGGACAAAACAGAAGCCTGTGGGATCCTTGCAGGCCAGGGACCAGGGAGTCGAACAGGAGCCCCCCAATACCACCTTCTGGGTCCTCCCTTCCAAGAAAGACTGGAACCACTAACAATGCCTCCAAGTCCCATCCCAGAAAGGCAGCCTAGAAGGATACCATGGTTGTTGGTATTGAAAGCCACAGAGAGATCTAACAGTACCAACAGGGACACACTCCCCCTGTCCAGTTCCCTGCAAAGGTCATCCAGCAAGGCAACCAAAGCTGTTTCTGTCCCACAGCCAGGCCTGAAGCCAGAATGAAATTGATCTAGATAATCTGTTTCATCCAGAAATCCCTGGAGCTGGGAGGCCACCACTCACTCCAGAACCTTGCCCAAGAATGGAATATTAGACACTAGCCAAGGATGGAGGGATCCAGGGAGGTCTTTTTCAGTATGGCTTCACCACAGCTTCCTTGGAAATTTGCCTTTCTGCAATGAAGCATTCATCACTCCCTTTACCCACTTGGCCCACTTTACCCCCTCTAGCTGATTTCAAAAGCCAGGAAGAGCAAGCATCTATGCAAGCTCTCACTTCTCCAAGGATCCTATCCACATCCTCAGTCTGCAGTCTGATGCCACCCTGAAGCCACTGCAAAGAGACAATCTCTTCCACCCCATATCTCCACATACAAACCAGCAAAAATGCTGAGATCTTCAGGGGAAGGCTTTCTCTCAGTCCCACCACCATCACAAGTTTTCTTGGTGAAGACATGAGAGAGAACTTTCCCAGTGGCTTCACCCACCCTCTGGAATTCCCTTCCACGAGACTCTAGCCTGGCTCCCTCCCTGCTTTCCTTTCACCAGCAAGCAAAGAAATTTTTGTTTAAGCAGACTTTTAATGGCTAAGCAGGAAAAAAAATAGATGTCTGTTTTACTTATTTTAATTTTTGTATGGATTTAAAATTATTTTATAGTCTTTATATTTTATAATGATGATTTTTAATTGTTTTACATTTTTATTGTAAATGTTTTCAATTTAATATTTATGGAAGATACCTTAGGTACCACTCTGGAAGGAAGGCAGCATATAAATGAAATACACACACATATACCAACAGACAGACATATATTTATCCAAGCTTCACCCAGCTGACCAAAACTTGTTTCTGCCATTTTGTAAATATGGCACTTTCCAAAGAATAAGAAGTATCATCCTCAGCACAGTGCAGCTTGCTAATTGAGTTCATAATGCATATACCAGTTTTCTCTTTCCTTTACATTTCAATATTTAGCCACACTCAATACATTTAGCAAAACAGGAGCTGCTGTGAGAAAAACTGATGATAGTAGTGCTGACAGGGGAAGGGTGTATTAGCTCTCAAAAATTCTTGAGAGTGCTGAAACAGACTATGTTAGATTTTCAAAAACTGAGAAGCAAAGTAGTTTAATGTGTGCTTATATATTCATGTTGAATAAAACTTAATGCTCAACCAGTATCGCTTCCTGAGTTTTAAAGACTTCCTCCCTCCTAGGATTTTGAAAATGTTTCATGTGCTTGTATTACCAATTCAGGTAAAATCTGGGAATGATACTTTTGGGAATGATAAATTAAAAGTAGATCTTTGCTATAGCTAACCTCAAAGGAAAAGTGAGTGCAAGTCGAGAGAAAGTGAACTACAAGGACTTCAAGTCTACACCACTAGCAAACATGCAAAAATTCTGGAAGCTAGGAACAAATGATATTACTCCAAATGCTCACCAAGGGACTTTCAGACTATATAATTGTGCTATAGTTCCAATTTAACTGTCCTGACTGCATCCTATGGGACCCTGAGGTCTGTAATTTGATGAGGTGTTAGAGGATTTCTCTGGTGGTAAATTCTAAATTCCCCTCACTCATCTGGAAGTCCCTGGATTCCATAGGATGATGCTAGTGAAAGAGGAATCATAGTACTATAATTGTGTAGCATGAAAGAAACCCAGGAAAGCTCAGAAAGAAATGAGTCAATTCTCAATTGAATGAAGATGAGTGTCATTCTTGGTGGTCAGTTAATTGTGGCTACCACTGACCTCAAGGTATACTGGATCTATCCTCTTGATTTCTAAGGAACTTGTCCTTCAGAACTTCCCCCGCTCTCCCCAGTTATTCTTAAGGATGTGTACAATTTTCCCACTTTGGCCTTTAAGTTGTCTGCCACTTATCTGATATGAGTCTATGTTTTGTTTACTTTTCTCTGCCACAAGATAGTCAAGTGAAGTGAAAAATCTAAGGAGCAGAAGTTTTAAAAATACAGACAAAATTAACTGGGCCAATTGCTTATAGTCATGACCTAGGAAGCCAAATCCTAGGTGATCAGGTCTTCCATCTGCACATCCTTCACAGGGTTAATAGGCACTGAAAATTGCTTTGAATTTGGGGATCTTTTTTTGGGGAGGGGGAGCGAATTCCCCAGCCAGCATGAGATTTATATCCCCAAAAAGTAAAATTTTCCAGCTCTTGATATGTGTGACTTTACTAAAAGAGGCACTTTTGAGTACATACCTTAATCAAGATTTAGGATTAGTCAATGAAACACATGAATTATCAGTCCTGTTATCAGATTATCCTGTTGTGTGTTCAATTTATGTTTCTCAACTTTTGTATTTTAATGTACTTTCATACTGTTTTAATGAGATTTTAATTTTCTTGCTTCTTTCTGTTAAGTTTTTAACCAGTTTTATCTGTGAGCCACCTTGGGTCCCTTTCTGGGAGAGGCGGTATATAAAATAACTAAATAAAATCAGATACAAGGCTGAATGAGCTCTTGGAAATTTCTCAGATGGACCAATTCAAATCAGAACGCTGAACCAAAAAGTGTCTGCTCCACTGTTCTATGCTTACAAAGCTTTTCAAGTGTTGTAGTCAACCTGCTTGTAGAATCTGTTACAATCCCAACATCTGCTGTGGATCCAGTCCTGGAAGTCTATTTCCAAAGGTGTTTGCAATCCCAGAAATTCATTTCTGAAGAGAAAAGAAAGATCAAGGAGAGTAAACAAAAGCTTTCATAAAAGAAACTCAGCTGAATTCAGACTGAGGACTTTAGCACCTCTAAACTCCTATACAATGCCCACAAAGATTATTTCCCTATTGCAAAATTACTCTGCATCTAATATCTCTCTCCTTGTGGATAAGGAATCTGTGTTCCTGCAAATATTGTTGGACTCCAATGCCACCAGGTGCAGAAACCTGGACTGATAGTCAAGGACAATGAAAACCATGACCCAAAAATATTTGGAGAGCCACATATTCTCCATTCCTACCATAGAGTTGGTATTTTAAAATTAAACAAGGGATTAGGCAGGGTATTTAAGATTCAATCTGGTGGAAAAATGAATAAGGAAGTGTACATGGTAGTCACATTAGAATTTATCCCCATTGGCATGGTTATGGAGCATTTCCTTGGAAAGTGTGCCTAAGAAAGGGCTTAATGAAATTTTACCTTGAGGAAACCAATGGTTGTTTTCTACCTCAGTTTATGAAATATCATATATTTCAGGGATAGAAACAAAGATATCCAATTTGGGAGAATTTTGAATGCTACATCCTCACAGTTGTTGAGGCAAAAGCTAAGTAGGGAGGACTATATATAAACCTGACCATTTTTTTCTACTACAGCATCTTTTAGGCCTACAAAATCTTCCCAATTTACAACCATGCAAAATCTTCCTGATTTGCAAACTAGAGTTCTTGTTCCATGGCAAGCCTACAAAACAGACCTTATTTCAATGCAAAGCCATCCAAGTCTTCAAACCATGTTCCATGAAAAGCTCTCTTGGTTTGCAAAGCAACACTTCTGATCCATCCAAAGCCTTCATGATTTGCAAAGCAGTGCATGATCCATCCAAAGCCTTCTGTGTTTGACCAGAGAAACCAGAATTTCTGTTTCATGGAAACCTTCAAGGGTAACAGAACAGATTTCATTTCAAATTTTAAATAGCCTCCTATCTGTGATCACTGATTGAGGATGAAGGCATAAAAAACTCATAAGCTGAGTTAGATCACAAGCTAGAGGTTCCCTTCCAGATACTTCTATTGTCATTCAAAGGCCAGCTCCAATGGCTGCCTATTATGACAACCATAAATGTAACCTAAATCACTAAATATACTCAGAACCGATACTTACTTTCTTCTTTCACACTCCTATGTATAACTACAACAAAGTGAAAGTACACAAACCACATCAGATCAAAGCTCATGTATTAAGTTTAAAATATATCTTGGGGAAGGCTTATGCACTTATTTTGGAACAGAAAAGAATGGTACAACCCCATTACTAACACCACTTCCTTCCTGGTGTAAGAGAGAGTATTTAGATCTTTTTCAGCACCTCAGTAACTGTGTGTTGTAGGTGTTACCAAAGGATATACCAGCAAGACACTGATCCAAGACACTGATTATGAACACTCCACATTTTAAGACTAATAAGTTTATTGCACAGTGCTTGGGGAATGGGAACAGAGCGGAATGAAAGGGAATGGAAATGGAATATTATTGCATGGGAGACGGCTGTTGATGCCGCTAGGAGTCCCCAATCCATTCCCCATTCATCCCACAGCAGCTGATTAGGAAGAATTGTTCAGAATCATTCTTCAGGGACTCCCGGGGCCATAGGTGGTGTTCTCCCATATGATAATATGCATCCCCCCCATTCCCTTTCGTTCATGTTTCCTTCCATTCCACTCCATTCTCATGCCATAAGCCCCATGAGATAAATTTAAAAGTTTTCTTTTATAACGAAACACTGGCAAGATTTGAAATAAAAATGCCAGTGGAGTTGGAAATCATTTTATGGTTATGGTTTATGTTTATGGTTACTGTCACCAGGAGTAAAAGTACCTATAGACATTTTGACAGCTGTTTTAATCTGTTTTAGGCAAAGTTTTTATTAAATGATAACTTTCTACTTGGTTCTGATCCTAATGCCCTTAACCTGCATTATCCAGAAGATAATGCATACAGGAAAACATGGAACCCTGAATCTTGTACCTTATGAACTGCTTCCTAATGGGTTTTCAGACCCAAATTGGTGATTAACTTCAAAGTTCAATATGAGTTGGTAACAAATTACTTAACATGCTTTTTTTTGTTTTTTGTTTTTTTTTTGTACCTGAAAGAAATTGGCCAGGCTCTATGATTGGCTGTGGTGGATCTTCTCAAGTACGCACAGATAGGATTCAGACCATGGTCTCTCCAGAGTCTCACTCCAACACTTCAACCACTATACCACACTGGCTTCCATACTACAAAGCTCCTAAAGCTTAGTTACTGGCAATAAGGATTTTTATTTGGCCCCATCAATCACTGGAATATATCTGTCCCTTTAAGAACTTCTCTGTTTTGTTCCTTTACCCCATGGGCTAAAGAGTTTTCTCGCCCTTTATGGGCAATGATGGGCTCATATTTCACCTTGCAACAAAGGTTGAGAAGTCCTCTCTGCCTAAAAGAATATGTGGAAAAAGGAGGGTTGCCGCTATCTAAAGTCTTTACAAACAGGTTGGGTACAAGTTGAATGTTGGCTATTCTCTTTGATGGGACACAGCATTGTCACAGAATTATGTGATGATATATTGGTGCTCTGGTTTAGATTGCTAAGCACACAATGGTTGGATTCACACAATAAACAGAAGTGCCACCAAATAGGATCCTTGGCACAAACTCAGGTCTCACCTGCAACAGATACTCTAGCCATATGGGATGCTATGGATGATTGCTCAACAGTGATGCTCCAATAATTCACATTTGGCCTGGTGGTGCTGATACGGGTGCTTGCTAGACTGGGCACACCTTTTACCTCCCCCCACAGGAAGAAATGTTACATCTGACATGGTAACACTACATTACCATACCATACTACTTCTGTTGAAGTTATCCAAGTGTTTGTGGATTTCAGTGGCCTGATAGTTGTTGGCATGGTCCAGAATTTGAGTGTTTTCAAACAGCATTTTATGCCCAGGTTGGTTTATAACGTGTTCTTTCTGGCTGACTGTCTGCAGTGTCTTTCATGTTCCTTGATTTGTGTTTGAAGGAACATGAGAGACACTGCAGACTGACAGACTGGACAACTTCAACAGGAAAGAAGAAACCCTTAAAGTGAACAAAATCCGGCTACCAGTCCTGAAAAACAGCAAATTGGGACTTAGCAAATGCAAATGAAAAACCACCCAGGGTCAGGGGTTTCCCAGCAGACAATGATCACAAATTAAATTAATCCTCTTTACACATCCTTCCACCCTAAGGCCTTGCCATCAACAACAGAACAATACACAAATTAACATGGAAATCACTCCTCCCTACCAAGGGTCACAGAGTATATATATACCCAACTCTCTTCCATACCAGCATTCTCTGAAGATGCCAGCCACAAATGCTGTTGAAACGGCAGGATTAAACTCTTCTAGAACATGGTCACATAGCCCAAAAAAAGCACAAAAAACTATACTTTGAATTTGATTGGCATACTGAACAAAAGATGGCTAGGGACACTTTGCTTATCCTGGAGAGACCCTTCTGACATCAGGGCCAAATCATGGGTGTGCGGAAATATATGTGGCAGCAACAAAGAGACAAGTGCAGAATAGGAAGAACTTGAAGTGATAAACACCCAGTGGGCATCAGTCAATAAAATAGGCTATAATAAATAACCTAAAAGCACCAGATCCCATCTGATCTTGGAAGCAAAGCAGGAGTAGCCATGGTTAATACTTCGATGGGAGACCAACATTGAATACCAGGTGCTTGCTGTAAGCTATACTTTTGAGGAAAAAACTGGCAAAACTACCTGTAAGTATTCCTTGCTGAAGAAAATAATAATAATAATAATAATAATAATAATAATAATAAATGCTTTTTTATCCAACACTGGAACTCAAAGTGGCTTACAATTTAAAAGGATACAATTACAAACATACACAAGAAAACCCCATGAATGGTGACATGAAGACACACAGAGAGAGAGAGAGAGAGAGAGAGAGAGAGAGAGAGAGAGAGAGAGATTTTAGGCCATCTTTTTGGCTCATGGGAGGAACTTCATTGAGGCAGGCTTATGTTGAATTGACTTCTTCCAGACCCAGGACATTGGATGTATGGTGTGGCAGGCTGGGCCTCCCAAAATTTGGCCCACTTCTGTCTGCTGCAAGAATATGGAGTGGTGCTAGAGAGAAGATTTTTGTCTGAGGACAGGCAAAGGTGGCCGTCCAAGGATGACAGCCTGATATTCTGTACTAGGTAATGCCCCTCCCCTCCATTGGTTGCTTATTTACAAATAAAACTTGTGGCCTTGATTAAATCCATCATTGTCTTCATGTTGAAATTCATGCTGAACAAACCTGCTTTTTCCTAGGACCACTGAAGTCATACAAGCAACTTTGGAGGAGTCTGGTGTTCCACAAATTATGTGAGGGAGGCACATTTAAAGGAACGTACGTCCAAAACACACTGTAGAAATAATACAGTTTGAGACTGCTTTAACTGCCCTCGCTCAGTGCTAGAGAATCTTGGGAATTGCAGTTTATTGTGATCTCTCTGACAGAAAAGACTTTTCCCCCCACAAAACTACAGTTCCCAGTATACCCTAGCACTGAGCCAGGGCAGTTAAACAGTCCTAAACTGGATTATTTCTGCAGTGTGTTTTGGATCTGAAATCACCATAAATGAGTTGACTTAGCCCTGGTACAGACGGCCCTTTTGGGTCCTCCCTGTGGCATGAATAGGGCTGGGGAGCACACAGCATTCACACGCTCCCCAGCCCTAACATGTATGGATGGCACCATAATTTAAATGGCGCTGTCCATATGCACGTGCTTTGATAACATCTTGGTGCATGCCACATCCAGATGGACTGACGCGCACCTGACCAGATTGCCACGGGAACAAAGCGAGGGAGAAAGGGGCCAGGAGGCCATTTTCTCCCTTGCCCTCTGCCAGTTTGGCTATCCTTGGGACATGAAGCCCCAAAGACAGCCCTTTCCAGGCTGCAGAGAAAGGGCATTTTGGCCCTTTTCTGCAGGCTGCATAAGAAGTGGAATGGAACCTCTGGGGCTGCCAGTGAGGCTGCCCTGGCCCCAATCCGCCATTCAAAGGGGTGGCTACAGACTGCCCTTTTGGGGTGGTCTGTAAAGCCCCTTAGTTTTCTATTACAACAAACCTGTCATATGGGTTACACAGAGAAATATGCCAATTGCCAGTGGTCTGTATTGCCTTAGTTTATGCCCTGGTTAAATCTCCAACATTCTGTTCACAATTCCACACCACCTCTTGGTATATGCTTATGGAGAATTATTTGGATTATTAATTGTATTTCTAAGGAGTAGAACATTCACAGGAACACTTGGAGATATCACAAAAACACCATGCAAAAAGTATCCTCACATGTTCTTGATTAACTGATACACGAATGCATTAAGACTGCATTATTTCATTGTGTTACCCATGTATACACGGAGATCAGAACCTTTCATGAAGGAGGCAAGGAGAAACAGAGGAAAAGAAAGAAACAAAGCTGTAAGAAATTATTTTAGAAATGCTTCTAGTTGAATTGATATTCAGGCATGATCATCTGTGTTTTATTTTTTATTCCCAAAGCAGTCAAATTGCATGTCTAAGGGTAAATGGAATACTTTTATTGACAATGGATGAGTTTTTAAGGGTGAAACCTTCTTTATGTGATGAAATAAGTAATCACAAATGAAACCTTTGCCTTTTCCAAAAAAAAGTGTTCCAATTCCTCTTAAAGATGTAACTTGACATTTTTTTCCACAGAATTAAAAGAAGAAGAAGATTGATAACACTATTACTATCTTCTAATAATTATACATTGTGTTCCTTGAACAACCTTGTTCCCAAGGGTTTTCTCCACCTACTCTTTCACGTGTGTCTGTAAGGTGACCTTGGCTTCAGATTGGCTTGTGTTTTGAACAGAGATTAAACTCTAAAGGGGCACATGGATCACCTACAGTCAGGTTGACATCAGCCTGTCTAAATTTCACACAGTTATAAAGATTTGAAAGGAATAAATTGCAGCAACATAGCTGAACAAATACTCAGCATGCAGGAGGCCACAGGTTCAGTGCCCAATGCCTTTTGGGTTTCCTGCTGGTTAAAGTAGCTGATATTGATTGTGACAGATAAGTAACTGTTTCATAATCATAAGTGATACTTAGTCGCTATTGCAGCATTATTATCATGATCATACCCACAACCTACTTTTAGCAGGAATTAGCTGCATGAGGAGAAGGAGATCTATTCTGCTGCTCAGAGTGTAGGTGAATTATTTTTGCACCAGGTTGTGGGGTGCTGGGCCTTGAGAAATTACTTGGTAAAATATACTTAGCTAAGTAGCTGATACAAAATCCTGGCCTGTAATCAAATTATCAATAAATTTAAAGCAGTTAAAAACATACAATTTAAAAGAGCAATAAATTAAAACAATACAGCACATAAGGATCCCTTTCCCCCTGAGCAGTGAGCCTTCAAAGGTCTGAAGAAGAGGAAAGATGTTTATTTTTCTTTGGAATGGTAGCAAGGAGGGTGCCAGTCTCATTTCAATGGGGAGATCCAAACCTTGGAAGCAGCCACCAAGACATTTCTTTCCCATAATTTTTTGTGGAGCTTTCGGGCTATGTGGCCATGTTCTGGAAGGGTTCCTTTCTGACATTTCGCCAGCATCTGTGGCTGGCATCTTCATAGAATCTGAAGAATCTGAAGATGCCAGTCACAGATGCTGGCAAAATGTCAGAAAGGAACTCTTCCAGAACATGACCACATAGCCTGAAAGCTCCACAAAAAACTATGGATGTCGGCCATGAAAGCCTTTGACTCCACATTCCTTTTCCATGTTCCCACCAGGTTTGCGGGTGGTAGGACAGAGAAAAAGACCTCCCTAGTGATCTGAAGAGATAGGGCAGGTCTATCTCAGTCCTTACTGTACATCTGAGGTACTGTATATTCCAGTACTGATGGACTTAAAGCAAAAAGGGGGGCAGGATTTGAAAGGAAGTCCCATGTGGCCCTTCATTGCAATGGGATAAAAATCCACAATGTATTCCAAAGTTTGCAAGAATTTATATGGACATTAAAGAGAAGCATAACAAACACAAAGTAGAAAGGACATCACAAGATGTGTTCTTATGACATTATCAACTGATGAGTGACAGATCTTATTTTGAATTCTGCTTTAGAATGGAAAGGAAAATAATAGCACAGTTCTGATTAAATGTTCCCAATCTTTTCGTTTCTTTCTTTTTTTTTTCAAATTACCCATCAGGATGCAAATATTTATGTAGTCTTCTATCTTACAACATTCAATATGTTTGCAAGACCAACATTCCATTCTCAAATTGAAACTGAATATCACTGGAAACTACGATCAGTGATGGAGTGCATACTTACATGTAGAAGTTTCCAGGTTCAGTTCCCAGTATCTCCAGGTAGACTAGAAAAACTCCTCTCCAAGGCCAGGAGAGCTAGCACAAAATCATGTCTTTAGTCATGGGCTAGATAGTCCAATGACCTGATTCAGAATAACACACCTTCTTATGTTGCTATGATTTTGTTTAAAGCTTCAAGACCAGCAGATACTTCTCCCAGACTCCGTTGTGAATGAGTATCAGGGCCCTTTCACACTACACAATTATACGTCATGACTCTATTTTATTTGCCAAAGTTCTATCCTATGAAATCCTGGGACTGGTTGTTTAGAGAGGGGCCTTTCAAATCCTCAGCCAAAGAACTCCTCTGGTGCCTCTGACCAAACTACAGATCTCAAGGCTCAATAGTATAGGAAACACCCAGATGTTACTGTTAGCATTGTTTAATAATAATAATAATAATAATAATAATAATAATAATGTTTTTATTTATACCCCGCTCTTCAGCCAAGACAATCAGAGCGGCTTACAATTTGTTAAACAAACAGCTTCATTTACAATTGTAAGCTATTTGCCCCCAACAATCTGGGTACTCATTTTAGCGACCTCGGAAGGATGCAAGCCTGAGTCAAGCTTCAGCCCTTTGCTGGTATTGCCTATGTGTGGATACATTTTTAAAATACAAAATAATGAAAACACAGAATACATTGCATTTAAATAACAACCATCAAGCAAAGTAGGAAACAAGCTGACTACCATGAAAACAATAGCAAAGTAATTGATTCATGTTACAAAATCTACCAAAGGAGCATATGCAAGACCCTATAAATGAATATGAAGGTGTGTATAAGGTCTCCTATCACATTTTCCCCTCCACTTTACCACTTTCAAAACAAAATGTTTCTACTAGACTGGTGCTGTAAAGAATAAGGTGAAGGGCACAGTCAGGTGAAGCAATTCATCTGTTATTATTCAGTCATCTTTAAATATAAAGAGTCTTGTAAGAATAATATGTTCTTAGAAATCTTCTCTATGGGCTGATACAGATGGCCCAAAAGGGCCATCTGTAAGGCGCGATTAGAGTTAGGGAGGGTGCAGCATCTACACCCTCCATAACCCTAATGCGTAAGGATGCCACCATTTTAAAACGGCGGCGTCCATATGGACACGCCATGATGGATGCACCATGATAGATGCACCATGATGGATGTGCCATTATGGCATTTAAACAACGCTGTGTGTGCCTGACATACTGGCGCCACAGGAGGGTGACAAGGGCACCCTTTCCACGGCACCAAAAGGACCTTGGAAACTGAACTCCTTTTTGGCACTGGTCCTTGACTCGGCCTTTAGACGCCCACGCCAAGGACCCCGAGGGGAAAGGGCCACAGCAGCGGCCCCTTTCTCCCCTCGGTAAAGCCGGGGATAGCAGGGTGCAGTGGGTGCCCCAGCAGCCAGATGTATCCCGCTTTCAGGCCTCGGAGAAATGGCAGTTCGCCACTTCTCCGTGGCCTGGGGAAGCACTGGGATTGGGCCTCTGGGCTGCCAGTGAGGCAGCCCTGGCTCCATCCCGGCCCTTAAAGGGGCGGCTGCAGATCGCCTCAAAAGGCCAGTCTGTAAAGCCCCTATGTGTTCTGTATAGCTTATTATAATAATAATATTATAATAATAATGTTTTATTTATACCCCGCTCTTCAGCCAAGACTATCAGAGCGGCTTACAATTTGTTAAACAAACAGCTTCATTTACAATTGTAAGCTATTTGCCCCCAACAATCTGGGTACTCATTTTAGCGACCTTGGAAGGATGCAAGCCTGAGTCAAGCTTCAGCCCTTTGCTGGTCTTGAACTCGCCACCTTCTGGTTTTGAGTGAGTGGCTGCAGTACAAGCATTTAACCACTGCGCCACCAGTGGTTTACTAGAGAATATTTACTATTCTCTAGTAAATATGCATAGGATGGGTTGAAAACTGTCTCTGTTATTCACGGGAGGGCTGAACCACAGTAGCTGTCCTACTCTCTCTGTGTGTTAAATAGTCAGTAAATATCTGATGGATAATTCCTAATGGAGTCGCAAGAGTCCAATTGGCGTGATTATATGGGTTGGAGTGGGGGCAGCCTATAATGGGAGAGGGGTGAGTGCCTCTTCCACCTGTTTGAGTGTCCATGAATACACCCATGACAGTTAAAGGGGAATCATAGTGCAACACTTCTGTAATGTGACAATCTATCAATTCTGCAATTATTTTTCTTTTCCTTTTTTTAAAAAAAGGACCTAAATTTGCAGCACTGGGTGTGTGTGTGACATCTCTGGGGATGGCTCACACACACCCCTCTGTCATTTGCCCCTCCCATCCCCTCTGAAAGAATCGATCCTGATCTGACATTCCCATTTACTGGACTCCCATTTACTTGGGATTGATTCTTAGCAAAAGAAGCACAAAAACCATTACCTAAATATCCCAGGCTTTTAGCACTTGGCCTGGGATTTTCTCACTGGAATTGATCAAATTAGGATCAGAATCAATTTCCAGTGGGAATGAGAAGCCTAAAGCTCAAATCAGGATTCGAGGCTTTTGGTAGTGAGAATAGGCCCATAAAAAAGAATTGATTCCAATCTGCACCCCATTCACACTTTCACTGAATCAATTTACTGCAAAAGACATGGAAAAAATTAACATAAAAAAGAAGTGGGTTAAATGGGTCCTCATGGCCCCCCTCTCCAAACCACTTCAGCGATTTGGCTCAAATGTGAATAAGGGTCATTTAAACAACTTCAAACCAGTTGGAAAACTGGTTTAAAATGTAGTGGGAATGAGGCCCTGGAGACCTGAAGAAGTGATCATTCCTTTGAGGAAAGAGTCTGGGAGCTATGGAAAAAAAAAGAGAAGATGAAAAAGGAAAGGAAAGGAAGACCGGAAAGACACTAGCACTGATAAAGTGTCTGTATTATTAATGGATTAACTAAAGAATCTGTTTAATTTGACTGTTTGCCAAGATGTTGCTCAGTGACCAGAACTGAGCCAATGTATCCACCCCAGTATTAATTATATGAAATTATATGAAAATCAGATAGATAACTAGGTAGGATAAGGAAGTATGAGGTGGGTGGGAGAAAGAAGTGGGAATGGAAGGTAGTTAAATAGATGGCAACTTTTTCTTATATTAACAAACTACTAGATTACAGGAAATGTTAGAAGAAAGATACCCCACAGGCAGCTTGTAGAATTTATATATCAAACTATTTTCTACATAATACACAGTAAGAAATTTATTGGCCTCTATTCCTCTTCACAACTTACTTGTTTTAGAAAGAATTTCATCGATTTTCAAAGACTTTTTTTTGTAGATTTTAAAAATTTAGGCTGATTTATTCCAGAAGCAGTGAGAGTATCATATTCTTAATTTCAAGACAGGGTTTTAAATAATTCCTAATTTGTAGATATGTTTCAAAACAGTAGTATATTACCTTCCAATCATTTTAGTATCACATCATAAAGTAAGATGTTTTTTAAAAAAACGATGGTGATTTTGAATAATGACTCTGTGTCTTGTTTTTCTTTTAATTAAATTGTTTAAGCTGTAACAAATCCCATTGTCATGGATGTCTAACTGCCATCATCTTAATTAGCTGTGCATGCATTTTATGCCCTGTAAGCTTCCTCATTAGCTGTTTAGCAGGGAAAATCTAACTGCAATTCTTCTTTCCCATTTTCAACATGGAATCCTTTCATACCATTCCTCTTTTCCCATGTTATCCCCCCCACCTCCGGATTTAGCTTTATATTATACATATGGTCAGAAGTCCTTCCAAAACAGTAGCATCAATACACACACTGTGTGATGTGAGTTAATGAGTTAAGTTGATCTAGCTAGCTACTTATCATAACCAATTTTGCCTGTCCCCCCTACAGCAATAGTAAAGCCATTTGTTTTTATAGGCAGCCATTAGGACCTACCTACATAGAACTGAGACAGGATCAACTCCCACTTATAGAACTATCTTTTGCAAACAGATGTCCTCAGCACACAGGTAAATGAATATTTTTCTTCCTTGCACATATTTATAGACATGCATTAGCTATGAATAAAATATAAAGCCAAGCCCCAACAGAAAAACATTTAATTGCATCATTTAGAATGAGAAATAGAAGGAACATAAGTATACTTGCTAGATAGCATCTAAATAATGAAAACAATTATCAGTAAATTCATTGCCAGGCTCTTTACAAATGGAAAGAATATAGATTCCATTAATCTATCTCTTATCATGAATTCATTCTCGCTGATTCATCACATTAAATGTTCTTTCCCATCTGTTATATATGTTTGTAGCAGACAGCTGCTTATACAACCTAGATGTTAGTTTCCACAGATGATAACAGCAGGCACCCTTTCAAACAGAGTATATAGCAGCAACACGTAGTAGATTCCCAAACCCAGAGAATAGACTGCCTTCCTTCTTCTTAAGAGACAATCAAAAGTTTTCCTTCTCTGAGCCAGAGAAAATATGTCCTTATTGTGGTATTCATGGAGTACACAAATGGAGGTAAAGGGGCGGACAGAGGCCGCCCCTTTCCCCCCCAGATTGTGGCCTTGCCAACCAAATGGCATGGCAACAATGCACTATGAAAAGGAGTTGAAGCACCATTAGCGCCCTGAAATGGCACCATGACATCCCGTGTATGCCACTCCTCTTGAACTATGTGCATGTCAAAATGGTGCCCAGACAGCACGGTAGGGCTCGGGAGCATGCGGACGCTCCACTCTCCCGAAATATAAAATTGGTCCCAGGCTGCACCAGTATGTACCGGTTTCCAACATTTTACAAATGAAAATCTTATCAGCATACATGTGGCCAAGCAACATCAGAATATGTTCAAGATTGCTAATATCATTGAGGAAAACGCAAGCTAGGAGAAGCTGCAGAGGTTTGCTGTTTCTTAATCCCTCTAAGCAGATTTCGCTCTGCTTCATGCTCGCTTAATTGAGTACAAACTGTTTTTACGTTTTGAATTCAGTTTGCAGCAATAAAAGTAAGCTAACTACAAAGGGGGAAAGTGGGAAGAAGAGAGAGGAAAATTGGGACATTTTAAAATTAGCTAAAAAGTAGAGTGGCAGAGTATAAATTAGGAATGTCACTACCAGATCTGGGCAGTTGGAGGGTATGGTGTAAAGGAAGTAAATGTGGAGTTTTTCACACAGAAAAAAAAAATCTGACTTGCCTTTCCTGGTTTGAATCCTCTTGTGGGATGCAGCCAGATATTATTGCTTGCATTTTGCCACCAATGCCACCTCCCACCTAAAACTCACCTAAAACATGGCTAGAATCTCAGCTCATCTGGTCAATTTGTAAAGCTGGGGAGCTTCCAACTTTGCAAATCGGCCAGCTGAGCATGGCTTCTAGCCAGGTTCTAGCAGGATATTAGGTTGGTTTCTAGGTGGGAGATGGCATTGGTGGCAAAATGCAAGTGATGATATCTAGCTGCATCCCAAAAGAGGATTCAAACCAAGCAAGGTAAGTCTCATTTTTTAGTTGTGAGAAAAAACTCCTGTGATTCTTCCTATACCATATCATTTCTACAAGCATCTTAGCACAGTTTGTGATAAGTGTGTATCTCTACAAGGGACTTAGAACAATCTGGATAAGTGATAAGTGCCAACAAGAGGAATTTTGTGTCAAGGACTGTGATCTGGAAAAGGTCTGAAATTTGCATAAAAACTATGTATGAATGGATTCAAATTCAAAGATTCAAGCATCCATGGCTTGAAAATAATTTTAAAAAGTATAAATTCCAAATAGCAAACCTTGATTTTGCCACTTTATATAAGAGACACAATTTTGACATGCCATTGTATTTAATGGGACTTGAGCAGCCACACATTTTATTATCCTCAAGGAATCCTATCCTAGAAATGAACCCGAGCAGATACCAATGGCCCACAATATAGGCCAACACTTGGTTTGAAATGACAATATAAGCAGTAGTCTACCTAGGCAGTCAAAATTGGAAACAAAAGCTGACGTTGATAGTAGTTGTTGTTTTTAATTAAAAAAAAATAGTTAAAATGACACTTATACATAACATGACATGACAAAAAATAAACGATCATGAATCACAATCAACCTGTAAGAGTTATTAATTTATATTTATTTTGCAGCATTTTTAATTTGCAAATTTTCTTATAATTTTGGCAACTGTTTTAATATTTTACTTTCTATAGAAAGTACTGAGAAAGATGATAATTTTGATTGAGATAATCCAGATCACAAATTATTATTTTTTTATATATAATGTTGAAAATTCTTATGCACCTTCTGCATTCATCCTCAAAACTGATAAGTAAATTCATAGTGCAATATTTGTATTTGGGGAGCTTATCAGCAGATAGCTTGTCTTCTATAATGCTCCATTCTTATAGATAGATTAAAGGTGGGAGAGCCAGCAGTGCTAGATTGGGAGTTGCTTCCAGGAGTGAGGTGGAAGAGGCTAAAGCTCTAAAGGATTGCCCAGTGCCACTGTCTTTTCCTCCTTCGCTGTCTTTGTCTTTCATTTGACCCTTTCCTCATTCATCCGCTTTCACCTAATCCCTTCCCCATTCACCACTTTTTCAATTGTTATTGTAAAATATTTAAACAGTTTTATTGTGAATTACATTGGGTCCCTTTCTGGGAGAAAGGTGGCATAGAAATAAATAGACAGACAGACATTTAATAAATAGATAAATAATTTTTTTTAAAATTTTTATTCCGCCTCTCTGGAAGACTGTTGTTTGGCTGCAGTGATCCCTTTAATTATAACCATGAAACACAACTAAGGCTGAATGTTGTAATGCACCAATTGAGGTTCATACTGAATACACAGAAAATATTACTGAGATTAATAGGACAGTTTTCAGAATGGTGCCTATCTGTCCCCAGTGATAGGCTGAGGTGAAGCAGAGATTTGAATACAAGAGAGCCTAGGGCCTACAAAATCTTAATGTGGCCCTGGTTTTCATATAAACTTTAAGGCTCTATTCAAGATATAGTCAATGGCTTGGATGTATCCTTTCAAGTTTGGGTTAAAACCTAGAGTGAACAGACTGGTCCACTAGAATGGAAGCAACAGCCAACACTGATTGTTTGTACTATCATGGTACTAATTCTACCTGTCTGCATCAGTCACACCAGCACGTAATGGGATCTTCCGTTATTCCAAATATGGCTTCTCCACAAATGCTTCAACAATGAGAGAGAAGTGGGACACTGCAATGACGTTTTAGAAGCACAACAAACGATCACACCTTGGCACTTCAGAAACACTTCAGGAACTTTTTGCCCATGGTAAGGGCTTTGTGTGATAATCCCTATAGAGAATAAACAGGATAATTCTGCCTCCACACTTCAGAAATAACCCAGTTTGACACTGCTTTAACTGCCATTGCTCAGTGCTATGGAATTCTGGGATTTGTGGTTTGTTGTGTCACCAGAGCTCATTGACAAAGAAGGCTAAATGTCTCACCAAACTACAAGTCACAGAATTCCATAGCATTGAGCCATGGCAGTTAAAGCACTGTCAAAATGGATTATCTCTGCAGTGTACATGCAGCTTGAGTGCCAGTACCATAAAGCTGATCAGGTTTAGATGTAAATTACAGTACATCCTTCTCTTTCACCAGTTCCCTAGCAGAGTCATTTTGGGTAAAAAATCCTTGAACAATACTTTGCTTTCAGTATGCAAATAGTTTCATCAACTTTCATGAACCTCTGCTGATACTTTTCAAACAAAACATATCTGTTTCCATTCTGTCATTTCCTCTTTCAGCATTTCCCTTTCTTTAATCTTATTTTGTCACCGGCTTTCTCCCACTTTCTTTCAGAAGAAGCCTAGGTCACCATCAAGAGATGATGCAAGAGCTATAGTACTATGATTCAGTTTTAACTTTCATGGCTGCAACCTATGGAATCCTGGCAGAGAAATCTAGATACCATTCCTCTAGGAGTCCATGGGGGAACAATAGCAAATAAAATAGACTCTGTGTTTTAACTGTGTAGCTTGTAGGGCCCCAAGACTAAACAGTCCTATTGGAGGTTCATGGGATCCGTTGTGTTCCTGTAAGGAATGTACTCTTCATTGAGCACAGAAATGTTTGTAATTTGTGGCATGTGTTTCATCATCAGGCATTGAGACTGATCTCTTTTTGGCTGAAGTAGGAGAAAAAGAAAGAGAAAGAAAATTGAGTTAGTCAGGTTGTCAGAGTATCCCTGTTTGATTTCAGACTTGAAGACAAGGATGAAAGGAGCACACATGGTCAAAAGAATCTCCAAACCTGCCTGAGCCTTTAATCATCAAAATATCCCCAGAGGTTTTTTTTTTTTTTTTTAACCATTGAGAAAAAGAGGAGAACGGAGGATGAGATTCTGAAAAGTCTGCTCTCAGACATCTTGATGGACAACTCACAGAGCAAGCTTGTCAATACATTTGTTTTTGGAAAGAAACAATGGGAGCTATGTATAATATTTCCCCATGACTTATTATCACTGAACTCTTTGTTCTGCCCAAATTATCAATGCTATGCTAATTGCTTCCAAGATACATATTAAGTATACACTGAGGCAGATAGAAAATTATGTCTTTGTATTCTAAAGAATGATCTCCTTTTATTGCCATAGCTTTCCTAACTCTTAGAAGGAGGCAATTTTTGTGGTTGAATATTACTTCTAAAAATTTCTATCCTAGGATATCTTTTTAGACTTTCTTTTATTATTGCAAAGACTGCCACACTACTTGTTGAATTTCATTAGTAGTTTATTGTCAGATACTTTTCCAATGATAAATCCATGGCTTTCCACTGAAAACTTTTTCACATTTCTAGAAATAATTATTCTTTTCAGCACTCTTACAAAAGTAAAAGAAAAAAAAAGAAAAAGAAATTCAGTCACAATGAATTCCTTCATGCCTAGATCAATGGAAAACTGGCAATGACAATCATGCGATTTCTAAATCTGCATGCAGAAATATAAGTTCCATTAATTAGCTGGAAATTAATTGTAAATATCTGGTTGGAATATTAACAAAATATTAATGTAAGTAGTGAGTGAAGGATGTTCTTCCATTATTGAATCCCTGATGGTGAAGTGGTTAAATGCTGGTACTACAGCCACAACATTGTGAATTCAATACCAGAAGGCTCCAGGTTGACTCAGCCTTTCATCCTTTCATATGTAGACTTCCTGACAATAAGAATCATAGAATCATAGCATTGGAAGAGACCTCAAAGGCCATCCAGTCCAACCCCGCTGCCATGCAGGAACTCTCAATCAAAGCGTCCCCAACAGATGGCCATCCAGCCTCTGTTTAAAAACCTCCAAGGAAGGAGACTCCACTACACTCCGAACAGACTCCACTATCGAACAGACCTTACTGTCAGGAAGTTCCTCCTAATGGTGAGGTGGAATCTCTTTTCCTGTAGCTTGCATCCATTGTTCTGAGTCCTAGTCTCTGGAGCAGCAGAAAATAAGTTTGCTCCCTCCTCAATATGGCATCCCTTCAGATATTTAAACAGGGCTATCATATCAACTCTTAACCTTCTCTTCTCCAGGCTAAACATCCCCAGCTCCCTAAGTAATTCCTCATAGGGCATGGTTTCCAGAGCCTTCACCATTTTAGTCACCCTCCTTTGGACACGCTCCAGTTTCTCCACATCCTTTTTGAATTGTGGTACCCAGAACTGGACACGGTATTCCAGGTGGGACCTGACCAAAGCAGAATAGAGTGGCACTATTACTTCCCTTGATCTAGACACTGTGCTTTTATTTATGCAGCCTAAAATTGCATTGGCCTTTATAGCTGCTGCATGGCACTGTTGACTCATTTTCAACGTATGGTCTACTTGGACTCCTAGGTAGATCCCTTTCACATAAGAGCTGTTTGACAATTGAACACACTCCCTTCTTTGGAGGTCTTTAAACAGAGGCTGGATGGCCATCTGTCAGGGGTGCTTTGATTGTGTGTTCCTGCATGGCAGGAGGTTGGACTGGATGTCCCTAAAGGTCTCTTCCAACTCTATGGATGCAAGGGCTCCCATCACCCAAACATCACCAAACTGCAACGAAAGCACCATGATGGGATTGGGATTGGCACTATTAGTGTTCCACTTTTGTTTTCATCATGGACTTGTTATCGTAATCTTCAGGAAAATGGCTCTTTTGTATTAACAATTTAATCCATTGATAAAAAGGGCCATTTTCCTGATGAGTACAATAATGATTCCATGATGAAAACAAAAGTGGAACACTTTAATAGTGCCAGCTGTGATCCCACCATGGCACTTCCATGGCAGTTTGGTGACATTTGGGCAACAAGAACCCTTGTGTCTGATAAACTATGATTTTATGATTCCATAATTCTATGATTCTAAGACCAAAGTTTGGAAACCACTATTTAAAATTGTTATATGTTTTATCCTATGTACATTTTTTCAAAAAATATTTTAAATTGGTCAGATTGTTATTTTTGATGTATTGCCTTTAGATCTTTTGATACAGGGTGGGGTAAAATGATAATGATAATGATGACAATGATAATGATTGATGGTGATGATACCTAAAACTAGCCAGAAAATCTGTCTTTTCTTCTCGAAGTATGCAACAAATATCCAGTGTTTTCTTAGATTTGCCCATAAAATATTCATATGTCTATGAAGGCTGACCACCATCATGACTTCCTTGATTAAAAGTGAAAAGCAAAATGTCTAGTTTGGCGATGGACAAGCCAGAAATCTTTCTCACTTTTGGATTTTAATATTGTAAATTGACTTATTCTGCTTACCGTGGCAATTGATTTTGTCAGCATGGACAATTTGTTTATTCAGAAACAAGTATTTTGTCATGTGACTGATAATCCTCAAGACAGATTCTATTAAAAAAAAAAAAAGTTTGAAACTCTATGTTCCAAGAGGAGAAAAAGAAAAACCGTGGCTTCCTGATTAAAACAAGAACTTCCTCACACTGAGTTCCTACAGGTTTTAAAAAGTCAATGAAGCAGACCATAGCAAATGCTTGGAAAAAGTTACTTTTTCGGTGTACGTTTCCTGAAGCCCCCTGGCTAGGGCTAGGACATTTTGCTAGTTTTATAATAAATAAATAAATAAATACTAACTTTTTCAACCTCTACTTATGTCAGATATCACAGGCTGGATTTCAGATTCCTTAGGAGAAGAATTTCAAATGGGCTTCAGAGGAAGAAGGGAAGCAGCTGGACACAATGTATTTTAGAGTAAAAAAAAAAAAAAGGCTGAGCAAGGCTTTACTTTCTGTTCCATTGTAAATTGCTGGAGGCCATCAGATCAGTAAAGACCCTTGAATAATTAAGTTGCTCAGCTCTTCAATTTTACACAAGTGAATTTGTTTACTGAATCAATTGATTTCCATCATCAAGGAGTCATTATGAACAAGACCAAGAAGAGTAAAGCACATTACCCTCCTCTGTTTCCCCTGCTCCAGTAAACTATTGATTTTGTTTTGCATTGTGTGGATTTGGAGCAGTGTTCTGTGTAGCCATATATATTTGTTTCATACATATGTATGACTATGAATTCTACTTATAGAAAATATCTTCAAGGTGCACACTTAGTAAATCCTAGGAACATTGGTGGAGTCAGCCTATACAGAGTTAACATGGAGGGAAATATAATAAAGATTTTAAAAAAATCTAAAGGTTTACCATGGAGTGCAAGAACGGAATAAGAGGATCATAACTTTAAAACAAAAACAAAAACAGACAAACTTCAGTCCATTTCTTTTCTTTTCTTTTTTTTACTGGGTTTCAAATTAAAATTCATTTTCCCCTTTTGCAATAGATGACAATTATTGTTTTAGTAAATTGTTTCATTTTGCTTGCTATAATTTGTATGTTGCAACTTATAATCACAGAGAGAAAAGGCTATTTTTTTTTAAAAAAAGAGATATCAAATGTATTAAAAAGCAAGGGTTTGTAATTAAGGTTGGATACTATAGCCATGAGTGCTTTGTGGGTTATCTATCCTGTATCTGAAAAAGAAAATGATTGGCATACAGTCTGTGAATTGCAGTGGTTTAAATAAGGCTTATGCCATTGCAATTCACTTTTTGTTTATTGTGGAGGATATAATTCTGTTCTGAACATGTAACAACCAAAATACCTCTGCAAACACACATTGTAAGCGGCCCTCCCCCCAACACAGACATTTCTATGTTGTTGGAGAGTGGGGGAGGGCAATCAAGGATCTGTCCAAATATTTCCTTGTAACCATATATAATTCAAGGATTTCCTCTGTAGGGATGTCATGATAAGACCCAGATATCCCAGCAGATGCCTGTCCCTGCATGTCTAATTACAAGAATATAGTCAGATGCATACCCACTACCCCACTCCCTGACAATATGGTGCTCCTTGTGAGTTTTTTCTTTCTGCAAAAAGCACTGGATTCCACAGGTTGGAGCTATGTTACTGCATCAGTGCTCATTTCATGTCTGTAAGCAATTGTGTTCAGATGCATGATTGCCCCTGTATCAGCTTAAATGGCCAGATGTTGTATTCCTTGCCCGGGATGAATTTGTTTTGGGAGGAGGAGAAGGTTCAGCTCCAGCTCAGTAAGGTGGACCATTTTCAAATATGGGCTTTTGGACAGTCCAGCTCTTTGGCGTTTATTTCGTTTTTATTGGATTGTAGTTACCTGATCCTACTCTGATGACAGAATGCTCTTTGACTCAGCAGAGATACCTGTGAAATGATTTCTGGGAATTCCTCCTCCTTAATGCTCCCCACACCATTTCCCAAGTTGCCCCAAAAGGGTCCTTCAACACACCAAAGGAAATTTGGAGTGGGATATTAAAACTAGCCCCCCACTGGTGCACACCTGTGCTGTACCAGGCAACATTCCATCATTAGAGCTGAGTGACACAAACTGGGTTACACCTCTTTGTATTCCTGACTCCGGTTAGAATACTGTCTACCTTGACTTGAGGGGAGGTGGTGTCATTTGCTCTTCCTTCATATCTGGTGGTGGCAGAGTGTCTTGGACTGGCCAGTTTTGGCTAAATCTTGTGCCCCTAAGATAGCCTGATAAGGTTGGGTGCATGGAGAAGGCGATTGGACTAATAACTGGATCTCACTTTATGATTTAACCACTAGTCCAATTGACTTTTGAATGCAGGTGCTCTCTTGTCCTTTCTATCATGAAAATTAGTGCTTGCTTGAGAAGCTTTACTTCCTATAGGGAATGAAAAGCAATGACTGTATTTGAGAAGTTTACTGAACACTTAAAAAAAAGGTTATTTTTTACTAAGTGTTTAAGAATAAACATTACATATAACTCTAGTCTACTATGTAAGAAGATGTTCCAATGATTCATGTATTTTTCTTCAGAAGATTACCAAATGAGGAAAAATACATTATGTATTATGTATTATGTAAAGGTGGAGACCTTTACAAATGGTAGCATGTGGCAGACATTAATTTTACTAATTTTTTAAAAGAAAATGTTATGACCTCCAGTGTAAGGAAGCACAGAATGTCTATTGTGCACAAATACATTCTCTCCATCAGCCCATCTTTCAAAGTATAGCCTTGCTCAGGTCAGTGATGACAACATCCACTTTTGAAAGGAGTTGTGTTAGCTTTCTCACAATTTGCATTAAATAATAACTTAACCCTTCGATCAGAGAGAATATGTACAAAACACATCCACAAATACACACTTATTGAACGCCAAACAGATACTAAAGACAGACACATAGACAGAAAAGTAAGGTATTTTTGAATCACAACTGTACACAATATAAGCACACAAACACATGTGGAGTTTAGATAGAAAGGAAGATGTTGGAAGGTAATGAGCACAATATATAGAACAGGAAGGAAAAGAGCTGTCTAAGAGGACTGGTAAATACAGCTGCAGTTCCACAGAGTGTTTGATAAAAGGAAAGGGGAGATACTGAGAAATAAATGAAAATGTCAGTTTATTTATATATTTATTTAGGATTGTACCTAGGCACAAAGAGTGAGAGGGAAATTGACTTCATCCTGGTTTTAAGCCTCATCCTGATTAGATTTACTTGGTGTGGAGGAAGGGATAACACCTGTTTGAGAGTGCTCTTATATTTCATTCTGCACACTCTTTTTCTCAGTTGCTCTTGGAACTGATTGGCAGTCACTGTGAATGGGAGAGTTTAAAAGGCTAATGGGGTGAAACTGGTGATCTGAAACATTTTAGCACTTTATCGCTCAACTACTTTCAGATTTTGGGTGATTTCAGGAAATCTTCATGGACAGAAGTAAGGATGAAGCTTGATTGCACAACATCATTGTAAACAAGCCTATAGAATTAAGCTTCCATTGATCAAATTCAAGCAAGCCAGAGGAAGGATATCTGCAGACTAGTAGGCAAAACAGAAAATGAAATGTAGTCAGGTTAATTCATGAATCCAGGAACCAAATTAGGATTTCAATCTATTTTTATCTATTTATTTACTAAAATATTTATAGCCAGCCATAAACATTTTCTATTTCTATGTAATGTTGTGAAAGCCAGACAGTGAGGAAAGCTGATGGGGGGGGGGGGGGACTCATTTGAGATATAGTGCTGGAGATGAGAATGCAGTGGATTGCTAAAAAGACCAATGGATGGTCTTTAAAAAAAACAAACAAACCTCTAGTTGGTGGTATTTATAGATGATGTCCAGAATCCTGTTGGGAAGTTATGAATGCATAAGCACCATAGTCACAGTGCTTTGCAGTAACTCCTGTCCCAATCCCCCCAATCCTCATTTACCAGGCAGCAGTGGCTGCAGTCAATGGGGTCTGTTCAACTGTCAATTAGTGAAAACCTAACTGATATCCCCACACCTTCCTGTGAGTGATCTCCATTGCAAAGACAGAAACAGGGTCCCTGTCACAATTCCCCCTTATGCTGGAGATCAAGCAAGAATGTGTGTTGGACTATCAGCTACCTGCATCCTGAGTGACGAGAAGAAAACCCTGTCAATCACAGCCATTGCTACCAAGAAAGTGGGGCTTGGGGACTTTCATGGTCTCTATGTAACAGCTAAACTAGGAGGTATGTAGGGATTGTGAATAGGAAATAATCATGAGTATATAACTCTGTCACACATCCATAACTGCCCAACAGAATTCCAACTCATGTTAGAAAAACTATGGCTGAAATCTTGTTGATTCCTCTCAAGTTGAATAGACCCACTGAATCTACTTGATTTACCTAAATATTGACTCATAATTCAACAGGTGATTGAATGAGTGTATTAATTCAGATTAACAGAGTTCTAGTTTACAAGAGTCTAAACTTGATCCAAAGTAAGATGCAGAGGTGTGTGGACTGCCAATTAGAGATGTAATTGTCACTCTACTATTGTCCTTGCATGCTAGGATGAATCGTCATCATCATTATACATCACCATGACTATCCTACCTTTTTTTCTTCTCCATCAGTCAAATACCACAGTTTTCTCACTGCTGCAGGAGAAAGCAATATTTTTACACCATTTTCTTTTTGTGTTCTTTCCATCCGTACTAAGAGCATGAATGAATATTGTATAAAAACAGATCTTGGATCTAGAAAACAGAAGGAAGCAGAGTCATTCTATAATAGGGAATTAAGAATCAAATGGATTTTAAAAAAATTGCTGGGATATAGAGAGGCCCCTGCTGTCACAATCAAAGAGGAAGAGACTTTGGTATAGGTTAAAAAGAAGAACTGTGGTTCAAGCCCCAGTGTTGCAAAGTGTAATTCATTTAATTATTTTCTCAACTCAACCTTCCTTTACTTCCTCTATGCCACTTGTTTGTCCTCAGTATGGCCCCATAAAACATTTTAGATTAAGTTTTTGTCCAAGCTCTCTCTATAAACTTTGTTATTAAGTAATGATTTGAACTGGAGTTACCCTTCTAACTGACCATCCCACACTGGCTCATAACATTGATATTCCCAGGAACCGTTCATATTACCACCAAATAACAAATGGCTTCTGATTTAGGAAACATGGAGCCTTTTGTGTCCTTTGTCAATTCATGGTCAGGATGGTGAAGGGCTAAACCACACATTATGGTAAATGTGTAATGTACAGTTCAGACTTTAATTGCCAGGTTAAGCAAGAAGGGTATGATCTGGACTGGGTTTTAACCCCCGCCTCCCCTATTTATCCCCTGTGAAAAGGATTAAAAAACAAATTCCATAAGGAAGAAGAACAATACATTTAGGGAGAAAAAACATGTCAAAATGCCTTTTAAAAAACTGAGCAGATATTGTAGGACTTTTCATTTATTTGTCCCTGACTAGCTCTGTTTTGCTTTTCATGCCAAAACTTTTGAATGGGGCATATTATAAATATAAATAAGTCAATAAATGGGGAAAAAAGTTATTTCTGATTCAGATACTCTAGTGATTCAGCACTAATGACTAGACAATTTGGCTTCAATTTTTCTCTTCAACTTAGCTGAAGGCTACATAGCTTGATTGTCCTAGTAAAATTTGGCATGTACTCTGAAGAGACCAGAATAACACAGGAGAACTGTCTGATTAGAAAATAACATCTTGGGCCAACTAGGGAGAGCCATGGCACTCAGAAGGGCATATATGTGGAAGCTAAATTGCTTTTACTTTTCCTTTGAAAAGGATGGGGAAAATCTAAGCCAAGGACTGTAGCAGATGCTTATTAAAATTGTAAAGCTATGAATGCTTACTTGGGTGTAAGTCCCAGTGAATTCAGTTAGACTCGCCACTGAGCAGAAATAAGGTGTATCCACATCACACATGTTTCCACCCTATGGAATCTTGGTTTCTATTTAGGTCAGTAACTTGGAATTTTCTTTGTTAGAGAGCTCTAGTACACTCAGTCCCCTGAACTACAGCACTAGAGCTCTCAGGAAAAGAGAACTCTAAGGGCTCATTCACAACTCTAAGGGTTTTTGTACCAAGGAGATCCAAATCTCCATGGCAATGTGATACCAAATCAAAGTTCCTACTAGGTTTACCGTTATCTAATCTCTCCATAGCATTTTAACCCTATTGCTGCTGTTTTCACTGGAAAAAACCAGGTGGGATGTCTATGTTCTGTCCCTCTGCATGTAAACCCTCTCTTCCTAGAATTGGTTCAGAATCGAATTGACAGTGTGTTCTCATTTGCAGTGATCCCCATCTTTTCGAAAGACATGGAAAATTAAATCCAGTATTGAATATACTGGGGTAAGTGGATTTTGAGGCACACCCTGCCTCCACAAACTTCACCAAGTGCAGTCGGTGCAAGAATCAACACCATAGCAATAACCCAATTTCCACACAGTGGAAACTGCTTAGACTCTCCTTAGGCGGTATGAAGTGGTATATAAATGAAGTTGCCTCTTCATTATTCTGTAAACAGTGCAAACAAAACAGATTGGATTAAAACAGGGTTGGGAAACGTGGTCATGGAGACATCACTGGACAATGAAACCAGTCACCCCTTGCCATTGCTCATGTTGAACAGTACTGATGGTATTCCCATCAGCAGTATCTGGGGGAGCTGCAAGTGCCCTAAACGTGGATCTAAATAAAAATAAATAAAAACCCACCCATGTGCACATGCATGCACACACACACACAAATAAAATAAAATAAGAAACCTAGGGCTGAAACAAATGGGCAGGAAAAAGTGGCTTCAAGCTGCCTTTTATGAAACCACATTGAAACCCCACAAACCGTACTGCTGGCTCCCAAGGCAGCTGGAGTGCCCATGTCATGACCACATGACATGGCTTCAAGCCAAGAAGAAGCATAAAAAAGCTGCTTCTTTTTGAAACAGCTTTTTTCTACATAAGGGCACTTTTCTGCTGGCTTTAAGGCATGTGTCATCTAAACACCACACCTTCAAGCCAGCCTGAAAGCACCTCTTTTTGCCTGCTTAGCCCCTACTTTTCTGTAAAGCCCCAGAAGGGTTAACCTTAACTGAAGCAAATATTTTGGTTGCTTTTGTCATTAGGTGACACTGGCTCCATTTTGTTTCAGTCTTGTCTTTTAATGCATTTAACTTACCTGTAAAATAACTTACCTGAATCAATGAACATGGCAAACCTTTCCAAAAAGGTTAACATGATTCTGCTATGTATGTCTCGTGCTGAGGAAGAACAAAATGTATTAGATCTATGAAAAGAATCTGTTGTTTGCAGATAGCTTCCAGCTATGAGCATAGGTGATATTATTTCATCTTCAAAGAAATTTTCTTTTCTAAAATAAATAAATAAATATGTTGTCTTAGATTTTTCACAGTCTACTGCTTACACAAACCTGCCTGCAAAAAATCTCTGTCAGGCTGCAGAGAATGACTCTTTCACTCTCTAACAAATATGGTAATACATTCTGTTATAACAAATAAGTAATAGATTCAGGAGCCTTTGTGTAAGAGAGAGAAATACATAAGCATGAATTCTAGCTTATCCAGATGAAATCTGAGCATCAGGAGGTAGAATCAGTTCCATTCCTCTTTCTTTTATATTCTTTACTATATGCAGCAGGGCCAATATCATCACAATAGCACAATTTCAAACAGTGATACTATTTGGGACATGCCCCATTATCTTTACTGATTTATGGATTCTTGTACATAATCTAGATCACTGATGGGCCAAAACTCCAGTCAGTAATGACTGGTGAAATCAAGACATAATAATTGCTATTTAATACTTTCTAACATTTAATGTGTGTTCATCACCCTTTCCTAAGCAAATATTTTGGGCTTATCCTTTCGGTGATCATTATCCAACATAACTACTATGTGTATTACAAATAGTTAAATTGATAGTGAACTATAATAGCTCCCCTGAGACCATCAAGTCAGTTCATGCTATACCTGAAAAGAAGACTGGAAACTGAGATTTCCAGCTGTAATACAGAATTAGAAAAATAAAAGTCCCTGTTAATAGGTCTATATCAGCTAACTCTGAACTGTTTGCAGAAATTTTAATCTACATGTAGGGCTGGGTCCACAATAAAGGCTAGTTAGCCTAGTTATGACAGAGTTAAAATGTCAGCCTTTCAAGGATGCTGTTATTTTAAGTATTAACTTAATTTAATCCAACTTTTCTACACTGGCACTAAAGGTAGCTGTGCAGCCCCAACAATATAATAAACTACAACTATTTAAAAAAAGTCAGGACAATAACAAACATAAGGCAGCAGTATTTTTAATTTAAAAATCAGAAAAAGGTTAAAGCAGGGCTTCCTATCACTAAACAATGGCTGATTCATTTAGACAAGCCTTTATCCCAGGGGTGCCCAACCTGCGGCCCTCCAGATGTTTTGGACTTCAGCTCCCAGAATCCCAGAGCATTGGCTAAGCTGACAGGCAGGGCATTATGAGGTAGGAAGGAAATTTGCATGTGGGTGGTGATTGGCTGCAGCTTGAGGAAGAATAAAATCCTGAGGTGGAAAGGATATTTGCATGTGGGTGGTGATTGGCTGAAGCTTCTGGGACATGAAGTCCAAAACATCTGGAGGGCCACAGGTTGGGCACCCCTGGGCTAAAGGGTTGTCTAAATGAATCAGCCATTGCTTAGTCAGGAAACACTCAGTGAAAAGGCTTTCTCGCACATCCCTGCTAAGCTTGCTTAGCTGATACAACTCCTACCAAAGACAGCCATGCCTGAAACAAAGATGTGATTGATGGATTTCACCAGGGTTCATAAAGAAAGAGGGGTACTTTCCCAGACTGTTTAGGGACATAGAGAGACTCGCTGTGTCCACTATGACCACTTGCAGAATGGAGCCAAGTGGACAGGATGCCAAGAAGAAGGTCTCTGAAGAGATAACTGCAACAGTCTTCAGGCCAGGAAGGAAAAATTCCTTCACAGCAGCAAATGATCTTCAGCCCCCTGCTTGCTGAATAAAGACACATGCACTGCCAGTCTTCACTCGATACGAGGGCTTTTATCTTAACTTGCAATATATACATAGATATGTGCATAGAGTATATCAGATAACCATCTCGAATACTCACTATCTCTCTTTCACTGACAAACTGCTACGCCAACCACCACTCCACAACAAACCCACACTTGAGACATTTCCCATCTCCCTTATATAGGTGGTTCAAATGGTCATTTCATCACCCATCCCAGGTGTGCATATTACCAATAGTTAACCCACACACACCTGCCACTGGAGCTTAGCCTCTTTCCATTACTTGGCTTACAGTTCCATCTTGTGGTCACGTCCATGTCATTTCATGGTCACATCCATGTCATTTCCTGACAGTTTTATAGTTCAGTGCTACTCAATGGAGTGTTCCATGGACGTTACCAATTTATGCGCTATCATCTCTATCATGGTGAGTTTCCAACAAAGAAGGGTAGCCAATGAAGACCAATATGGTAGTGGTTCTATCACACTGGGGAGTGGGAATGCCAGTCCCTCATATCAGGTAACCCAAGAAACAATGTTATAGATCATAACCAGCACTTCAAATTGTCCCCAGAAATGAATAGTCAAAGAAGCCATTATAATTTCAGGGCAATAGACTTACCACAACGTCTTCCAGTTCACAGTCTAGCAGCAGCATTCTGTAGCAGCTTGATTTCCAAACATTCTTCAAAGGAGCTCTGATATACAACACATTGTAATAGTTCAAATAAGGTGCATATTAGGCATATGGTAGCATAACCAGATCAGCTATCTGTAGGAAACACGTTTGGGTGGTGCATAAGACTGTGTTGTATAAAAGAGTTCCTGGTTGCTCATGAACATGGATATTCAGGCTGAAGGTTACATGCAGGAGAAGTCTGAAATTGTGACCCTGAGTATTCAAGGTGACCATAATCAACTAAACCAGTTGACCTTTTATTTATTGTGCTGTCTTCTGATTAACTAGGATCCTTGTTTTATTTGGACTAAGTTCCAACTTACTCACCTGATCAATTACCAACGAGAGGCAGAAATTCAGAACTTTACATGTCTCTTGGAAATGACATGAGAAGGGGAGATAAAGGACCTTATTAGACGGGAGGAATTTTTCTTTATTGCCAATGGAGACAATTGGAGCTAATTTGAATTCACGTGAATTCGCTAGTTTAGTGAATTTACGTGAATTCCTATTGCGTTCAGAATGCATTCAGAATGACTTCCCATTACCTGAAAATGACCACCATTGCCTGAAATTATGTGAGATGCTTTAATTTGCAATAACACAAAACCCATGATTGTGTTCGGAATGATGCCCCTTTTGCCTGAAATTGTGAGAGATACTTTTATTCGCAATAATGTGAAACCCCATGATTGCGTTCGGATTGCCATTAGATTATCCTTCCAATTTCCAACGTCTGATAAGGTCCAAGTTGAGTATTACTGTCATATTGAAAACACTGAACCACCAAGTCCCTAATAATCTTTCCCAATGATTTCATGTGCATGTTAAATATCAGGGAGACAAGGTTAATCCTAGGGCAATATGATAACTAAGGGATCAAAGGGGCTATGCTCCATCACCACCAGAGGCATCTAGAACAATTTTTGGTTTCTGACAGTTTTGATATGCACACACAAACACTTAAAAAGGTGGACTGTAGAGAGAAGCAAAATAAAGGAAGGTCTAAGGAGTTGAGGCACTCAACAGTTAAAGGTAATTGGATCATAAAATTCATTAGTCACCAAGATCAAGCTCAACAAGTTCCTTTTGCAAAGGAACAGCTGAAAGTGGGAGAGCAGAAGTCTGCAGGTTTGGTTTATTTCCTCCGACTATGTAGCTCAAGGGAGTAGTCACAGAACCTCACATTTGATAATAATGTAAAATACTTGGATGTTTAAGTCCTTTTGGAGTGTTTCCCTGTAAATATTCCTTTTGATACCACTCCAGTTTCTTGCTTTTCTACATCTATATTCTAGGTTCTCCCAATAAATGCCTTGTTTCTTTTCAAAAAAAAAAAAAAAAGACGCATACATGTAAGGGTAAAAGAGGGCAAAATTTGCATCCCATTAATTGGAGCTGAGATGCATCAACCAGAGGCAACCATGCCTGAAACCAAGCATGTTAAGCAAACAAATCATAAGCTAATGATTTTCCAATAACTCAGCTGGCCTCCTTACATTTTTGAGATGCTAGAAACTTTTTTTCTTCTTGGAGGAAGAAAATAATGCAGAGCTTTGAATTACAACAGAGAGGCCAATGTAAGGTGACTCCAAGGGGGCTGTGGGCTTTTATTTTGCTGCTGCTCTCTGATTGATTGGTGTTTCAGCATTTTTTAATTTCATGTTCCACTTCAGCTTGGCCTTACCACAATTGCATAAGCTTCAGCCATAGATCAAAGGCTAGAGAACAAAATGTAGCCTGCATCAAGGCCAGCATCTCATTCCTTCACACACTCACAGATACACACACACACACACACACACACATGTTTGAATTTCAAAAGTGAACACTACTATTATTTTATCATCCTCTACAATATGGGCATGATTTTGCCAATGGAATGCTGGCAGGCACCATGAAGCATAATGTGGTAAAGATATGGGGTAATCAGCAAATAATTTCAATGGCAGTTCTCAGTCAAGGCAAAGGTGCCTATCCCAATTTCCCAACTAAGGCTTGAATCACTTGGCAAAATAAGGAGAGATGACACTTGAATCAGCTAGCATTGTCCCCAGAATGTTGCTAAATGCTACAGAATTTTGTTAATGCATAAAATTGGTATAGGGTAAAGGGAAAAGCAGCAAGGTGGAGAGTCCTCTTTTTATTTTATTAAACAATGAATTTTCAAGTGTGTGTGTGTGTGTGTGTGTGTGTGTGTAATATTATATTTTTGCTCATACTAAGCAGTCTAATTGTCTATCATTCAAACTCAATCTTATCTATATTTCCAGAAGTGGAAAATGTTTGTTCAACTTTGCTGCATCTTTGCAGACATGAAACTAGGTATGTATCCCTTATTCCAAGCCATGAATGGGCAACATCATTGGGAATCAGCACCAGTTTCACCCCCCCCCCCCCCGCAAATTCCATGTAGACCTTCATGACAGCAACTGGAAGTGAACCAACCCCCTAATTCTAGTGCCTGAAATGAAATTCCCCTATCCTGGGGAACTACCATATATACTTGTGTATAAGTCAACCTCATGTATAAGTCAAGGGCAGGTTTGGGGGGCAAAATTATGGATTCTGATATGCCCCTTGGATAAGTCAAGGGCTAAACTCAGGGGAATGTAAGAAAGGATTTAAACGGAGGGGGGAAACACCACTTTGTGGGGAAAGGAGGAAAATCAGAGGTCTGTGTCCCCCTTTTTGCAAGCTAGCAGCCTTGGGGAAGGTTGTGGGGATGGGAGGAAAATTGAAGATTTGTGTCAACATTTTCCATGACCAGCCTGTGACCCTTGGAAGAGGTCCAGAGAGGGAGAAGGAGGGAGAAAAGTGGTGTTTTCCCCCCTCTGTTTAGATCCTTTTTTACATTCCCCTGAGTTTAACCCTCGACTTATCCAACTAAAGCCTTTTTTTTTGGCTGCCCTCTTTCTTTTCTAAACTGTTCTAAACATCACCATCAAAGTTTAAAAATCACTATGATGTCTGGAATCATGTTAATGACCTATTCCTGGGTTACTCCCTCTCTGTCTTTTCTGTCTCCATGCCTATTTAATGGCCAAAGAAACAGCCCCAAGGCACATGGTAAATGATCAAGGTGGAATGGAGCTATGTGGACAGAATGGTTATGCTCCCCTACACACTGTCTAGGATCTTGGCCAATATGTATGTCTTTTTAAAAAATATTTATTTTCTTTTTCTTATTGGAAAATAATTACCCTGGCAACTTATGGGAAGCCAACTTTTGGGTTGTTTATCACAGTTTATTTCAGAGACACTTTCATTCTCACAGAGTAGTGCAGACACACAGGGAGAGACTATCCTTTCAAGTGTCAGCAAGAGCTGATCTTCTTTTAAAATGTGGGCAAGTCTTTTCTGGAATCAGTTTGAAATAGAAAGCTCTTCCAAGCAATGATGGCAGCTTATTCTGAAAGGAATATGCATGAGGGTTTTCAGACCATTGAACACAATTCTCCCAAAGCAATGCGGTGGCCAGGGGCCTGGCCCAGAAGGTATTTGCAAGATAAAACACAGGACTTTGAGAGATTCACATGCCTTTTGGCAATCTGAATACATTTCAGTGATTTATCATAAACCTGCTTTGAATTTCCTAGAACTGAAGAAATAGCCTCTCCCTTTTGTTGCTTTCCCCCAGCCTTGGTCTCAGTAGATATTTTTCCTACCTTGTGTAGACTCCAATACTAAGTAGATATGCTCAAATCAAATTTCTCTGATCAGAGTTTGGAAAAAAGTTACTTTGGCGAAGTATAATTCCCAAAGGCTCGTTCCTTGCTCACTGTCTCCAAGCCAGAATGGCCATTGGTTCTCCTGGCTAGAGGATTCTTTTAGTTGTGATACCTAAATAAGATTTCCAAGATCTGTTCCTGATTTCAGTGGAAACTTATTTCCAGCTAAAGGGTCCAATATGCATTGTGAAGGAAACTAGAAGTTACTTCATACTAGTAACAAAGGTACTGAGTGAAACTTTTTTTGGGGGGGTGGGGTGATGAACAACACATTTCTCCATCTCCCTGCATATCCAAGTTGTCTCCTAGGTCAGATGTTGTAGAACTGCAACTTTCAAACCCTTCATCATCATAACCAGTGGTAAGGAATGCTGGGAGCTGCAGTCTAACACCTATTCAAGGCAATCTTTGAAATTAGAAATTAATTGTAGAACCAGAAATGAGGAAAAGAAATATTGGAAAGGGTAATGATATGGCTGAAGTCAGAGTGTTCTGAGGTTGAATTACCTGTCATATCCAATGTTCTCTGACTTACTTATCAGTAGGATAGGAAGAGGGTGGTCATCATTCTCCCTGTTTTTTCTTCTTTTCAGTTATTACAGTCCCATTGTTTCAAGGGAGACAGAAATTCTATACACCAGTTTCAGTTCTGTCATAAAGGTTCTTCAGGATTGATAGGGTTGCTCAGTTTCAAACCTAAAGTCCAAACCTTGGGGAGGGGGGAATCTGATGGCAGAAGTCCCCCCCTTACACACAGGATATTTAGGGGGTTCATGTGACCCCCCTTTCTTCCCCTCCTTCCTGTCCTGTTCAAATTTCTCAAAGTATGGTTGACATTAGGGCTCAGCAGGAGGCAGACATCAGTGCAGCAAAGTACCAAGCTGCTTCAGGAATTGCTGCCTACTGGATCGCTGGTTTGCGGCTTTTGATGGCCAGTATACGTATAAGGAGAACTGACACCAATGGCTATAGGAAATAGGCTAATATTTTATTGTAGGAACTCCATTAGAGTTAGGAAATCAATCTGAAGTTGCTAGGCTGAAGCTAGACTAGAATAGGAAGAGGACTAAGTTTGACCTTAGTCAAGAGCAAAGAGCAAAAAGGAGTTGGAGAGAAGAGGTAGAGTGATCCCTAAGAATACCCGTCTAAAGAGAGGTTAGGATAGCTGGCTAAGACATAAGGAGATTTAGGTCACTGAAAGATTCATTGACCCTATCACTACTGGTCTCTCCAAGATACGTTTAGCTCTTTAAACGATGAGGTCTAATCTTCACTGTATAAATAATGTAGTTTGACACCAATTTAACTGCCATGGCTCAATGATACAGAATTCTGGGATTTCCAGTTTGATGAGATATTTAGCATTCTCTGTCAGATTGTTCTGGTGCCTCCACAACCACAGATCCCAGGATTCCATAGCATGGAGCCATGGCAGTTAAAGCAGTGTCCAAATGCATTATTTCCGCAGTACAGATTATACTTAAGTATTATTAAACTTCCATCAGCTTTTTGCACCTGTTCCTCATTTCGTCAACCATTAAACAGTACAATGGCTAATGTGAAAAGATAAAGAAAACTACTACAATTATCAATGCAAAAAAGAAAAGAAAAGAAAACAACAACAAAAGGAAAGAATGAGACACCTATTTCACAAGATCCAGAAAATCAAAAGAAATTTCAAACAAAAGACTAGGGTATTGTATGACAATAACAATAACATAATTTAAGACCAAGAAGGAATAAAAAGATGGCAGGTGGAATACATGGAAGATTTATATAAAAGAGATGATAAAATGAACGACGTGTGGAACAAAGAGCCATATGAAACTAAACCCCAAATTCTAAAAAGTGAGGTGGAAGCTGCAATAAAGGAAATTTTGAAAAACAAATCACCAGGAACAGATGATATCCAAGTCGAACTCTGATCAATCCATGCTGACAGAGTCAACTACAGTTCTAACATATGTCAACAGATATGGAAAACAATGGCCAACAGATTGGAAACAATCAATATACATTGCCATCCTCAAAAAAGGAGACACAAAAAAATTGCAGCAACTATAGGACTATAGCTCCCACACAAGCAAAATTATGCTCAAAATTCTGCAACATAGACTCCAACCATACATGGAAAGAGAAATCCCAGAGATTATCTAAGGGGCTTTCTAGATTGGCAGGAAAGTGTGACATGAAGGTGCCTTTTCCTTAATGCTTAGCAGCTGCACCACAGCCTTTAGATGGAGCTGCGCTGTTCCGCAGTTTTTAAAAAAGAAGCTGGAAAAACCAGCACCTTTTTAAAGGCACTTCTTCTCCCCTAAAACGCCAAAAAAACAAAACAAAACAAAAAAACAAAAAAAAACCCAAAACAAAACAACAAAAAAAGCATTTTCATGGCACACTTTCCCTTTTTCTCATCTAAAGGCTAGAGTTTCATGCAGCCATGAACACACTTCTTTTTGCCAATCTAGAAAGCCCCATAGTGTGGTTCAGGAAAGGAAGAGGCACTATAGACCACACTTCAAACATACAATGGCTATGTTTGGGCCCTGAAACCAATTGGGATAGGTCCATGTTTGTCATGGATGCCATGAACTCCTGACCTGCTTCTGACAGACTCATCTCAAATGGGTTGTTGAAGTTGCCCAAGACTGAAAGTTTGGATGACTCCACCACCAACTCTAGTACAATTTCTGTGAATCCAGCCAAAGAGTCAGATAGGCAATGGAGAGCATAATACACTAATAGAATCCTCAAGTATATACAGGTTCAGGTATATACATTGTTCAGGTCCCTAGCATATAATCTGGTCATGTTAATGTTTGTAGACAACTACTTCCCAACCCCACCCCTTGCTTATTTTCCCTCACCTGGTCACTAACACAGTGCCCTGTTGGAAGAACCTGAGCCTATATGGGGCCATGATCATTTCCTAGCCAAGTTTCTGTAAACCATGTCAGGTGATCCTCCTCATCTGTATGGAGACCATAGATTGTATGTACTTTGTTTTTAACTGGCATGGCATTACACAGGAATAAAGTGAGGTTTGGTGGATTGCTTGATTTACCCTCTAAGTTCCTGAGGATGGCAGAAAGACTGGAGGATAAGACTGGTATTAAGTGCCCCTCTCTCTCTCTTTCTCTCCTTCATCTGAAATGACACATCAGCCTGCCATCACCATATCTCTTTCTGACCCTGACAACTTATATTGCTACCTCATTTCTTCGCATGTTATGCTCACATAAACAATACTCAAATAACAATAAAACAGATTAAATAATTAACAAAATATTAACACAACTCTAAAAACCACTAAACAGTGATCCCTAATTTGTACATACTGGGTTTATAATATGGAGTAGTTGGCTAGTACAGCTAGTACAGCTAGTACAGCATAAACATACTCACACTAAGATAAAGCTTTATAGCCAACTAGATGGCACCATGTTGTGCTTCCACCACTGCCCGTTCTTACCTACAGCTTAGCCTCAGACTATCTGAAAAACCATATCTCCTTATCTCCCCATAGGAACCTGCAATGGTCCTAAGGTCTACAGAAGAGGCGTTCTCTCAGTCCTGCCACCATAACAGGCTTGCTTGGTGAAGACATGAGAGAGAAAGAGACAATTCTTAGTGGTGGCTCTCACCCTCTGGAATTCCCTTCCATGGGAGGTTAGGCTAGCCTCCTCCCTGATTTCCTTTTGCCAGTTGGCAAAGGCGTTTTTATTTAAGCAGGCTTTTTAACATAAAAAGGTTGTCAGGGAGGCTTTCATACCACATGTGTGCTCTATTTATACTTTTAATTTTTCTATGTTTTATGTGATTTTATACAGTTTTAGAAGATTGTTTTAATTGTTTTGATTTTTTATTGTAAAGTTTTTCAAACTATTTTATCTGTGAGCTGCCTTGGGTCCCTTTTTGGGACAAAGGCAGTATATAAATTAATTAACTAAAATCAGGGACAGGGCTGAGTGACCTCTTGGAAAGGTGCCATATAAAATAATTACAGCTGTCACTCTCACTACCAGCTGGTTTATCAGTATTATGGTAAATTTTCATTTAAAATTGTCTTAAAATATTGATGGGTTTCCAACATATAACACTACAACACTCAGTACAATACAATATAGTACACAGTGAAAACAGTGAATATCATTGGATCCAGCATTGCTCCTGGATGTTCGGAGGTAGTTTGTCTAGGGAACCAAATCTTTTCTTTCTTAGTGAACCCAGATCTGGCCAGAGTGGTCTATGTCATCACCACCTCATATCTAGATTGCTGTAGCACTCTATATATCTTGAAAATTGTTCAGGAAATTTTAGACCACTGCAAAATGTGGCAGTAAGGCTGCTTTCTACTGAGTTGTGCAGTTATTTCTCGTGATAGATTGCTTTTGCTAGAAGACTAGCTGGAAAGTCAGGGGGACAATACAAATTCCTGTGCTTAACTCAGTGAAATCTGTAGTTCAGTCACAGATTACTTGGTCAAGATAGCAACTTCTTTTTAAAAGATCCTTCTTGTTTACTTTAAACTAGCAGGCCCACAAAAGGTGTCTGGTGCTAAAAGAAGAAAGAAGCACAATCAGATCCATTTCCTTGGAACAGCTCAATAATCTTTGCTTCAGCAACTCAAAGTTTTTCCATGTGAGCTTCCCGCCTGCTAACAGTTTATCTAACTTAGTCACGGAGGCCATTCTGTTCAGCGAGCAACAGGGCACTTTTGGTATGCAAAACACCCTCCTTCTTTTCTTCCCACATAATTCAAGCTGCAAGAAATGCATCTGACCCTGGCTGTAGCAAAGGAAGCAGCTTCCATTGTTTTGCAGCCTTATCTTCTTCAGCAGGTGTCACATGAAACAGAATGAAACTGCTAATATATATTCATGTTCCTGTTGATAACTTTGACAGGCAGAGTAAATAGAATCAATGGGACTTTGCTCACATTTTGCTCACACTTGAGACAATGATACAGAACACATAGCTTTAGCTGAACAGAACTTCTGGAAGTTGTTTTTCATGTCTGACATTCTACATCATAAGACTACTTTCTTGATGATCCAGTTAAAAGTCCAATAAATGGTATCATGGAATAATTGCATTTCATTTTAGTAGTGTACCCTGCACCTTGACACATACCTTTGCAGACACAAAGACATGAAGTACATTATCTATACGCCCACTTGGAAAACCTAAACTTCCACCCTACAAATACTAGTAACAGCACCAATGTTACCATTTCTAAAGAGAGCTTCCTATCCTTGGAAGACTCCATGGACTTGATTGTTGGTGACAACCAAATAAAACCCTCTAGTCCCACCACAGCATATCTGCAGGTTATTATAAGAGATCTGATTGTCCTGAATTATATATACCAGTAATATACCTGCAGCTTCATTTCTAGCCAATACAATATTTAAACTCCTGTTTTAGCCTATCTGCTTCTTTAGATCTGTCCCTGGTCATCTCTGTTATCGCTTTCACTTCATGAGCTGTCTTAGTCTATTTGTTAGGCCATCTATATCCCCTGCTTTTGGGGTGTAGCAAATACTATTTTATACAAAATATGGCAAAAACCTTACATGTGTTTTTCACAGTTTACAAATAGTCCTCAAAAACTGAGACTTTTTCCCAGTGAGAAGAAAAATTGTAAAATTATTTCTTCTTGCCTGTATGAAGAAAATGTATGAAGATCTGCATCCCTATTCAAACTCTCAAAGTTCATTGCCATTGTTATTTCAAATTTTAAAACAGTAACCCATTAGTTTTCTCAGTATTCAGATCTGTATGATCATAATTAGTCTGATGCTTTATCCTTTTTGCTAATTGAATCTAAAATATAAACCAAAAAGTCTCATGCTTGGTTTCCTTTTGTCTTAATTTTTCTGATACAAATTTGCTAGTAATTAATTATGATTATTTAGAACATTTGAGATATGTAAATTACCTTGTCAAAGTATTGGTATACAAAAATAATTACTACCTTTTTTAAACAAAAAATCTGAAGGCTATAAGCCCTATATATATCTAATCAGAGAGGCCATGCCCCCTTTAATTATACATGTAGGTACAGCAGTAGCGTTTACCCTACAGAAATATGAATTTATCTTTCCAGGTGTTACAAGTGTAATATAAATAAGTCATACATTAGTTATCAGAAAAAATAATTCCTCATGAGTAACACATTTTTGTAACAGTTGGTTCCCCACATTCCTGGGTTTGATTTTTGTGGATTTGTTTATTTGCGATTTTGAATAATATGTTCTCTCTAGGAATCTAAAGGTCCTCCAGAGCAACTCTGCCAGAAGCTGATCATAGAGTTGTGCTGGAGAACCTGGATGTTCCTAGAGGAAACACTTCTCCAGGCATTTGTAGGTTCTCCAGCATGATTCTATAATCAATCTCTGGCAGATGCTGACCATAGAGTTGCACTGAAGGACCTAGAGATTCCTAGAGAGATGTTCTCTTAGGTAAAAAGAATAATTTTTTTATTTGCGTTTTTTTTCACATTCATGGGGGTCCTTTACCCCTAACCCTAGCTAATGTGGAGGAACCACTGTAATTGCTGCCAAGCTCTGGTCCTTCTTTAGCTGTTATTTTGACCATCCCGGAGAGTGAGCAAGACAAATAATCATAAACATGTATATTCAGAAATAAACCTCACTGTGTTCAGTGGAACAATACCCCATTTTTAAAATAAGTATGGATTTTGGAATCCTATACAAATGCCGACACAAAAGTGGGGAGATTGTGTGCCATATATTCTACAGTCTGTCTGCAGTGCTGTCAGGGTGAAAAAGGAAATTCTTATAAATTTTCCAACAGTGATCACTCAGAATTCAAGGGAAATCTGTACTCCAATTAGTTTTTCCAGTCTGCACTCTTAATGAGATAGCTTGTAATATCTTATAGGCATGTGTTGAAGCTAATTATTTCTTCAATGACCAGTATCATTTATTATTATGAATTTTTCTATCAATTTATAAGAAAGACATTAGTTTCTTATTATGAAAGATAGTGTTTCATCTAAAGCGCGGGGGGGGGGGGGGGAATGAAGCATTAGCCAGGCTGAGGCCCAGACAAAGGTAATAATGCTTAAATCTGGTGCAATATATAATTTTCCTAATCAAACACATGCCTTATCTTAATGCAATATACTTGGAAATCAAAAGTATTGTTTGTGCATGGTAATGTAGCAAGAAAAACACCCTAGAGAAGTTAACATTGTTATGTCTTTGCATATTACTTTTCATTTGAGAAGAAAAACTAATAAATGAAAATAAAACCCTCTTTTTTTAAAAAAATATGTAAGATCCACATAACAAAAAACTAATAGAGATGCTGTTTTGGCTGTTTCTTTAGAATTCTGGTAAAGCTGAAATACTTTCACCATCAGCTACTCCTCATGTTGCTGTTGTTGTTGTTGTTGTTGTTAACCTTTATTTATATAGTGCTGTAAATTTACACAGTGCTGTACATACAATGTTCACTTTATTTAAGAGCAAATTGAACTAAAGTGGTTTGGTTTAACTAATAAATGGCTTTTTGATTACAGTTACAGAGTTCTACCTCCACCATCTACAAGGATTTCCCCATTCATTTCAATGGATGGGGTAGTCTCGTATAGAAACATAGCCAGTTCATATCCTGTGTTTAAGTTATCCCTATTTGATTTAGCAGTTAAATTATGTTTAATAAAGACAGTTATGATACAAACTCATCGTTCCTTGTGCAGTGTTCCTCTATACCTTCCTACTGTCCCATTTTGGCAGGGACAGTCCCAGTTAATCCTCTGTCGTCCCATTTTTTTTCAGCTGATTTTAAAATGTATTTGTTTCTGTCTCCTTCTTCCACTTTCCAGCTCTGTCCTTACTTCCATTGTTGCAAACTGAGTTCAGAGTGCGAAATTAGTTTGCACTTAGTTACCTCAGAAGAGGGAGAGTAGAGGAAAAAGCAGAGTCTTGCTCTTGCAAACTACTGCAGTCCTCCTAGCTTCTGTATTCTTCATCACTGATAACTTTTGCCATCTTATCCACAATCTGATGTTGCATGACTACACACATCCTGACTTGCATCTGTGAGATGTTGGAGGGCATGTTCCTCCAACATAAGGAAGAAAAGTGGGAGACATGAACATTAGAAAGGATCAAGGATCGGGGACATGGTAGGGGAAGATTCTTTGGATCCAAAGTTCCAAAGTTCCCAACAATTTGTTGTTGTTGTTAACTCCACTCAAGTTGATCTAGACCCATGGCAACCCTGTGGATGAGACATCTCCAAGACCCCCTGTCCTCCACTACTGTACATTCATAGCCATGACATCCTTAATAGAGTCCACCCATCTAGCATGTGACCTTCCTCTTTTTCTACTTCCCTCCACTTTTCCCAGCTTTATTGTTTTGCTTTGTTTTTCCAATTCATGCCTTCTCATGATGTGCCCAAAGTACATCAACCTGAGTTTTATCATCTTGACTTCCAGGGATGTTTCTGGCTTGATCTGCTCTAGGACCCATATGCTTGTTTTTTACTGTCCATGGAATCTGTAGCACTCTTCTCCAGCACCACATTTCAAATTAGTTGATTTGCCTCCTGTCTTTCTTAACTGTCCAGCTCTTACATCCATACATGGTAACAGGGAATAGAATGGCTTTTACAATTCTAACTTTTGTGCTCAGTTGTATATCCTTGCATTTTAGGATCTTCTCTAGTTCTTTCATGGCTGCCCTTCCAATTCTTAATCTTCTTCTGATTTCCTGGTTGCAGTCTCTGTTTCTATCAGTGTTTGATCACAGGTATGAGAATTTTTTTACTATTGCTTTTATTGTCTAATTCAAATTTGTGTAGGTACTCTCTGGTCATTATTTTTGTTTTCTTTATGTTCAACAATAAGCCTACCTTTGCATTTTCTTCCTTGCTCTTTCTTAGTAGTTGTTCCAAAAACCTGTTTGATGTTTTCTGCAAGTATTATGGTGTCCAACAGCTGTTTTGTCATCTTGCTCTATGACTCGTTTGTCTTTTTGGCCATCCACAAGATCCTCAGCACTCTTCTCCAGCAGTACATCTCAAACGAACTGATTTTCTTCCTATCTTCTTTCTTAACTGCACACATGATGATAGGGAATACAATGGATTATATGATTTTAACTTTTTGTGCTCATTAGTATATCCTTGCACTTTAGGATCTTTTCCAGTTCTCTCATAGCCACCCTCCCCATTCTTAAGGGCATTCCATAATCTTTCATGATCTATGCAGTCAAAGGCTTTGCTGTAGTCTATAAAGCACATGCTGATTTTCATTTAAAATTCTCTGGTGCACTCCATTACTGATCATATGTTTGCAGTGTGGTCCCTTGTGCCTCTTCTTTTCCTGAATCCTGCTTGGACCTCTGGTATTTCTCTCTCCATGTATGGTTGGAATCTATGTTGTAGAATTTTGAGCATAATTTTGCTTGCGTGGGATATTAGTGCTATGGTCCTCTAGTTGCTGCAGTCTTTTGTGTCTCCTTTTTTGTATATGGGAATGTATATTGATTATTTCCAGTCCCATTGTTGCCCATTGTTCTGTTTTCCATATCTATTGACATATGTTAGTTAGCACTATAGTTGACTCTGTCATTGTGGATTGCAGCATCTCAAGTGGAATATCATCTGTTCTTGGTGACTTGTTTTTCAACATTTCTCTTATTACAGCTTCCACCTTGTATGTATATGTATAGATAGATAGATTGAGGTTTCTCTTCACATTGCTCTACATTCCATGTGTCCTTAATTTTGTCATCTCTTTTATATGTGTATTGCAGACACCATCTTTTTTGGCCTTGAATTATGTTATTTTTATTGTTATAGAGCATCCCAGTCCTTGATTTGAACCCCTCTTTCTTTTCCCTAATCCTGTGGAATAGGTCTCTCATTCTTCCCTTTCTTGTCTTCTATTTCTTTACACTGGTCAGTCTAGTAATTTTCTTTATCTTTATGCACTAGTCATTGTACAACTGTGTTCATGGTTCTTAGCTTGTTTTCCCCTTTTTGTTTTGCTTCTCTTCTTTCCTTTATTACTTGTAATATTTTATCTGTCATCCATGTTTCTTCTGTTTCTTTTTACCTATTGAAAGTGTCTGTCTGCATTCCTCTTTTATTATGTCATTGGCCTGAGACCAAAGCTCTTCCAGTTCTTGGTCTATTATGCTTAGTAGTGCAAATCTATTCCTTAAATTGTTGATGAATTCAGAGGAGATATTGTTTAGATCATATTTTGGAATGATGACTAGTTTTGTTTTCTGCTTCAATTTTACTCTTGTTTTTAAGATATGTAATTCGTGATCTGTACCACAGTCAACACCAGGCCACTAGTATGGAATTTGGCCACTAGTATAGAATTTTACTTCCAATTTTATAATCTATTAGGTTTTTGTGTTGGCCATCTGGTGATGTCCATGTGTAAAGCCTTCTTTCTGGTTGGATGAAAAATGTGTTAGCAATGAATAGGTTGTTGGCTTTTTATGCCTAATCAGAATCTTCCTACTGTTTTTGAATCCTCTTTGCTTCTGACTTTGGCGTTCAAATCTCCAGTGATCAGTTTGACACTATGTAAATACATCAAACCTTATATAATAAGGCAGTAAATGGAATTTAATCTCATAAAGTATAAGAAGCCTTGAGTGGGGATGCAACATCCTTGTGTCAGATTTTGATTGCCCCCGGTAGGCAGAAGAATTATACTCTTAATAAAACTATATAGATTCATACTTACTGGCTTCACTCTAAGGATATTAAAAATACTCTGTAAAATCAGATTATTATTGCTTGTATTTTAGTTTTATTGAAGGGATATATAAGTGTCCCAGATTAGAAAGCTATTGGACTCAGTACATTCTGGTGTCCAAGTTTACAGTCACTTGTGGTGGAGGCTTCCTGTACAATTTGATAATACTCATGAGAACTTTGTTGCATTTTGGGATTCACAATATTTGACAGTGACAGACATGCTACATTCTATAAGAGAACTTAGAGCCCTCAACATGTCTAACAAAAGTGACGTGGAAATATATCTGTGCCTATTTCATTCATGATTTCCTTGTCTCTTCCTTTCCTTCACCCTATCTTTTGCCTCCCCAAATGTCAAACATAGATTAAGCACCACTTTTGATTGGATTCTAAGGTATACTCATATCAGCCAGGAATGGGTATGCAAGAATATTCACTTTATAGTTATCTGGTATTAGAGATGGAAATAATATTTATTATTATTCTTTACCAGGTTGGGGAAAATGCAAGGAAACCACAGCAGGAAGAGTAATAAACCAGTGAAAAACTTGTGCAATTTTCTTCCCATATTGAAAGGTCCGTATTATGGATTATTTGGCATAGAAAATCATGTGTGGTTTTCTGCACCAAGAACCACCAGTATCACCACCATCACCCCTTTTGTGCTCAGAAAACACTTTCCTGCACAGGAAAAAATGTGCATAGGAAACACATGGGTTTTTCCCCCTTCTTTTTGCCACAGAATTATTTCCCTCCCAACACTTCATCCTGTTCAAATACAGGAAGAACACTGTAGAGAGATATCTGTTTTCTTTTGCATTGAACAAAAACAACAACACCAACAACAAACCAGACATAATTATTAATCCCTGCATGAGATGATGAAATAGTTGAAGATGCACATCCCAGTTTCAAATACAGTTACACCATACCTTACTGTACAATTTTATGATGACAAACCTCTAATCATAATAGTTGGCACTCAGTAGGCTTTCTCTGTAACACATGAATGCTCCATGTTGTTCTCGTTTCCTTTGCCAGCATAAAGCAAAGCCTGATCTAGCAATTAGAGGAAATAAATCACTGGACACTCAAAGCAACTGTCATATCTTTACAAAAAACTTGTGCCCAGCAGGACCAGTCCAGAATATTTTGGTGATGGTGGTGGTGGTGGTGGTGGTGGTGGGGACTATGAAAAATGCAAAGGTAAGGAGAAATGGCATCATTAGGGGTGTGTGGATTGCACTGGGTGAAATCCCAGAAGAGGAGTGACGCCCAGTCAGGCCCCCACCTCAGTGCCATCACCTTGTTCTCCTCATGAGAACAATATTGTGAAGAGATCACCATGGCTGCACTGAGGGAGCTGAGTGCCCCCACCTTCGTGCTATTTTCCCTCCCCTCCCCCTGTTTCGCACTGCTCTGCACATGAGTAGAATGGCAGGTGGCAGGAAAAAGGAGCTGGGAACACTAAATCCTTGCAGTGCACCGTTCTACATGTAGGTAGAACAGCAGGCAGCAAGGAGGGAGCATGTCCACTTTCCCTGCCACCTGCCATTTTACTCATGTGTAGAGCAGCACACAACATGTATTAGGGAGATGAGAAGTGCCCTTTTGGCTCTGTCCCCAGAAGCCCCACCCCTCGCACCAGGAGTCACCCATGGGCAGCAACACCAACAATAAGGAGGTGGAAAGGGGTTTTAAAAAGTGGAGCAGCAGAAAGAAGGGTACAAGCTGTGGGATAGTCACAGTACTTCTCTTTGTGCTTCAGGTGGCAGGAGTCCTTGAGTCACGAACTAATGGGAACTGCTGCTGTTGCTGCTTTAAGGCTTGTTCCCACATTCTCTCCAAGGGTAATTACAAGTCCAAATTAAATGTACTACTAAATTGCATCTTTGCATTGAACATTCTGAAATCTCCCCAACTCCTAGGTCAAACAGATCAAGTTCATATGTGTTGAGACACTGGGTGATGGGAAGTTCAACTCTTTCTTCCCCATGGGATTTTTTTCCTTTGAAACTAGTATTTGCTTTGGAGAGCAAGTTTCTCACTGTTTCTCTGTGGCATGTTTAGTTTGGTCCTCAAAGTGTATGGTCAGATGTGCACTTAGGAGAACAGCAGAATTCCTCTCAAAACCTGTGTCAGTCGGTGCTCTGCTTCAAAGGCTGCAATAAAATATTCCTCCATGAGGCTGCATCCTTTATTTTTAGGGGTTAAAAGAAGAGAGATGGGAAACATTGAGGTAACCATCAACAGTAACACTTGGAGAGCAGACCAAAGAAGCGCAGAGGTTACTGTCCGGGAAAGCTGCCAACACGTGGCTGATAAAGGAGTCTTTAATAAAACACAATTATAATGGAAACAAAATACCAGTAATTGCTGGCCGTTGTCAAATACAAAGTCCGCAAGGCAAAAGGCAAATTCAATGAGTGTTCCAAGGTCGAGGGTTTTCACAGACAGAGATTCCAAAGCCGTTCCGTAGGTCGCAGGTAATGAGTAGTCTGAAGTCAAGCCGAGAGTCAAGAGCTTTCGCCGGTAAACCAAGATAAGCTTTGACAAAAGTTTGTCTTCCCTGATCTCTTATATAGCCCCCAGCTCCTCCCCTCACAGCTGTTTCAACTTGGCTTTCTCTAGCAATCTCCGAGAGCGTCTCAGCCCCTCCCGATCTGCTCTTCTTTGAGCAAAGGAAGGGATTTCTGTCTCTTGCTCCTGTGTCTCTTCCAGGCCTGCAACCTCTGCTGGGGAAAGGCTTTCTTCTGAGGAGACCCCAGGCTGCTGAGGTAGGGGCTGTGCCTCACTGTGTCCCATAGAACTAGGTCCAGGTTCACCCAAGTCTCCAGGATCTGGCAGCACCATGCTAGGACCTGACCCAGCATACTCTTCCTCAGAATCCTCCATGTCCTCCACCTGGCTGTCCCTGACAGTTACCAAGTTTCACAGGCAGATGTACTTTTACTGAATCAGTGGCTCATGGGCCACTTGTAGTCCCCAGGGGCAGTTTTGCACCTAAGAGATTTGCTCAAACGGCTTATCAGCTGAAATGGGCATATGTACATTACATACAGTTTTATCTCCTCCTCCTTCATTATTAGCACCCTAAATCATAGAATCATAGAATCATAGAGTTGGAAGAGACCACAAGGGCCATCCAGTCCAACCCCTGCCATGCAGGAACTCCCAATCAAAGCATCCCCGACAGATGGCCACCCAGCCTCTGTTTAAACACCTCCAAGGAAGAAGACTCCACCACTTTCCGAGGGAGTGTGTTTTCCCTCTTCCCCACCACCATTCCCTTCTCCTTTTGTGTTGTGTCTTTTTAGATTGGAAGCCTGAGGGCAGGGAAATGTCTAAGTAACAAATTGTAAGCCGCTCTGATAGCCTTGGCTGAAGAGTGGGGTATAAATAAAAATTATTGTTGTTGTTGTTGTTGTTGTTGTCAAACAGCCCTTACTTTCAGGAAGTTCCTCCTAATGTTGATGTGGAATCTCTTTTCCTGGAGTTTGCACCCATTGTTCTGGATCGTTTTCTCTGGAGCAGCAGAAAACAAGCTTGCTCCCTCCTCAATGTGACATCCCTTCAGATATTTAAACAGGGCTAACATAACAGGGCTATCATAGCACCAGTTGCTCTTTATAGGGCATGGTTTCCAGATCCTTCACCATTTTAGTTGCCCTCCATTGGACACGCTCCATTTTCTCCACATCCTTTTTGAATTGTTGTGCCCAGAAGTGGACACAGTATTCCATGTGGGACCAAAGCAGAATAGAGGGGCGCTATTACTTCCCTTGATCTGTGTAGTTAAATATATGAACTAATGAAAAGGGGAATGGAATTTACCCTTATCAAGATCCTTTTACTTTACAGAATATATATATATATATATATATATGGCACAATATGCATAAGGCCATTAAGGGGCGGCCTCCAGCCACCCCATTTACAGCCAGATCAGGGCCTCAGCAACTGTACACCACGGCTCCAATCTGGCCTTTTTGGGGTGTGAAAAGGAGCTGCAGAAAGCTATAGCCATGGCTCTGCAGCTTTACAGTGCTCCTTCAGCACTGTGTCATGTGGACACAGCACCAGAGGAGTGCCGTGAAACTGCACACGATGCATTGTGGCATGCAGTGTCACGCTGCCCTGGGTACAGAGCTGGGGCATGTGCCATATGGATACTACACCCCGATTCTGCCCCAACCCAGCCTTTAAGGCTGGTCTGCACAGGGGCTAAGTGTTAAGATAGCATGCCTATATTCCTTAATTGCTGCTTTGTTTGTTTTCTGATTTTCTGTTTCTTCCCTTCATCACATCCACTCTCTTTCTGTATAACTCTAACCAGCAGCCATTTTTCTTTTCTCTTCCATCTTATCCTCATTAGTACATGTATTCAACTATGCAGAAACAGTGTGTAAAGGTATGTTTATGTGTTTTATAAAGAAGATTGAACTTGTTTCTTTTTTTTCCCTCTATTACAATCTGTGTGGGTGTGGGTGGGACTGGTTGTTGTTTAGTTGCTGCTGCCTGTTCGGGTTTGAAATACCCACTGTTATCACTCACATTTCCCAACAGTAAAGTACATTGACCTTGCAATGGGCAAAATTATACTTTTCTTGCTAAATTGCATAGACTGTATATGTGCAATTATTGGAAAGAATGGGATGCAAAAGTGTCTTAAATATATCTTCATGAGACTTACACCCATTTATCATGTGATATTTAGACAAATGAATATTTAATAGGTGGTATTTATTATTTTAAGAGAGTAGATTTCCAGTTGTGTTAAGAAATTTATTTTATGGAATTTGCCTTGTCAGAGGCTATCCTTCTCAATAAATGTGTGACTTTGCAGAACGATGGCTAATGTCCTGCCTGCTTATTGCTTAAGTAATTTTGATATTTGTCGATAAAAGATAAATTAGTCTCCATTCAGCAAATTCTAGCTTGGTATTTGGATTAATCTAGTACTCCATCTTGTCTGAGATACTGACATAAATGCTTTGCAAGTGCACCAACTAGTTATGAGGAATGGAATGAATATGAATATGACAATAAAGTTGCAAATAAGCAGAAAATTAATCTGGGGAGGTTTAATCAAGAAAAATAATATATACATGATCCGTTAATTTGGTTTTGAGTCTTAGTGTTTACAAGCTGATGTGACTGGAGTGATTGTTTAAAAATATTTGAACAAAACTCAAAGGCAGGGAAAGGGGGTAACATTCTAAAAAAAATTAATACTAAGGATAGTGAGATTATCAAAATTATGTTGGTACCACAGAGCTAGTATGGTGTAGTGGTTTGAATGCTTGACTATGGATCTGGGAGATCAGGGTTCACAAAGTCACTGACTGACCTTGGGCAAGTCACACTCTCTCAGACTCAAAAGCAAATCTCCTTCAAAAAAATCTTGCCAAGAAAACCTTGTGATTGTTTCATCTTTTGATCACCATAAGTCAGAAATAACTTGAAGGCACACAATAACAAACCACAAAAAAGAAACCCCTTTATCCTTAGGTCACTTTATCCTTAGAACATTTAGAAAATTTTTGGTTACAGTATAATTTAAGAGGATTATAAAGGAATAGACTGACTGATGTCTGGCTGGCACTTCCAAAGATACAATTATGGACCCCCCCCCCTATTCTCTGAGAATCTATTTTTGGTTAATCACCAGTATTACATTTTAATCCTTTCCTTCCTTTGGGCAGGTTTCTTCTTAGCTCTACCTGAAGATGCCAAGGACTGAATTTGGGTCCTTCTGCATGCAAACCATGTGCTCTGTCACTGAGTTACACCCCGTATCCTCCAGTGGGAATAATTTATTATTCAGTCAGTTCAGGAATTTAGTTCAATACTTCTCTCACATTCTTCAATTTCATGTTTCCTAAAACTTTAAGATATAGGTCACTGAAGAACTCCAAGGAATTATGGAATTTGCTTTTCAATTGACTTAACAAGTGGGGATCTCAGGACACTCTGTCCTGTCTACTAGTTGTGAGTGTGTAATTTAAATTACAGCCACACACACTTTGTGGGACGATATCAGTTTCGGCTGATATGCCAGCTGTGCCCCTTCCTGGATCCAGGAGACCTTGAAGCAGTAGTACATGCACTGGTAACCTCTCAATTGGACTTCTGTGATATGCTCTACATGGGGCTACTCTTGTGCCAAGTTTGGAAGCACCAGTTGGTACAAAACATGGCAGCCAGACTGATTACAGGTACTTTTCATAATGATCATATAACACCAGATTTGAAGTCCCTCCACTGGCTGCTAACAAGCTTCTGGGCAAGGTACAAGGTATTGGTGATTACCTTTAAAGCCCTATATGGCATGGGTAGCACTCTTGGAGGAGAAAGTGCAGCAGCTGGAGTCCAGAGTAGCTACACTTCAGCAGATTAGGGAACAAGAGGATTTCCTGGACACAATAGAACTAACCACCTTGGATGAGTACCATGCAGAGGAAGATGCTAGGGTGGAAGAGGTCACTTGCGAAACAGAGGAGGCAGACAGCTGGAGGAATGTCACAAAGAGTAGTAAACCAAGAAGGAATTGTTCGGGGAGCTTGCAGCTAGAGAATCGATTCAAAGCTCTTTCCCTTATCAAGGAGGATGAAAAAGAGCAGCATGGACAGACTTCAGGGACAGAGCAAGGGAGCCTGAGAGTCCCACCCGAGGGAACAGTCGCTGCTAAGCCTCGGAGGAGGCGTGTGGTCGTAGTGGGGGACTCCTTGCTGAGGGGTACAGAAGCAGTGATTTGTAGGCCTGACAAGATGTCTCGAGAGGTGTGCTGTCTTCCAGGTGCAAAGATCTGGGATGTGACAGAGAGGCTGACAAGACTGGTCAAGCCTACTGACCAATACCCCTTCCTTTTGGTCCACGTGGGAACTAATGATACTGCAAGACACAGCATTCAGAACATCAAAAGGGATTACGAGGCGCTTGGTAGGAAGCTGAAAGGAATGGATGTACAGGTTGTCATCTCGTCTCTTCTGCCAGTTGAAGGGCATGGTCCAGGAAGGGAGAGGAAAATAGCAGAGGTGAACAACTGGCTTCGCAGATGGTGCCGCCGAGAAGGATTTGGATTCTTGGATCATGGGCTGCGGTTCCATGAGGAGGGACTTCTTGCAACAGACGGGTTGCATCTCACGCCAGTTGGAAGAAATGTTTTTGCCAACAGTCTCAAGAACTTGATCAGGAGAGCTTTAAACTGAGTTCCGAGGGGAAGGGAGACAATATTAAGGAACGCAAAAGGGATGGCGTAAATAGTCAAACTGACATAGAGGAAACAAGGCAAACAGTGCAAGGACCCAACAGTGGGAGGCAAAAAAACTTGCACAGGCAGCAAGTAAAAGGGAACCATGGTCTGCAATGTCTCTACACTAATGCACAGAGCATGGGAAATAAGCAAGATGAACTCGAACTCCTAGTACAACAAGGCAAATATGATATAATAGGCATCACTGAAACCTGGTGGGATGAGTCTCATGATTGGAATGTGGAAATAGAGGGGTATAACCTTATTAAGAGAAATAGGCCAAACAGGAAAGGAGGAGGAATAGCACTATATGTCAGAGATATTTACACCAGTGAAGAGATCCTGGACATCAATCATGGAAGCCAGGTGGAGAGCATCTGGATAAGAATCAAAGGGGAGGGAAAAAACAAGGGTGTTACGGTGGGAGTCTACTACAGACCCCCAAGTCAGACTGAGGAATTGGATGATATCTTTCTAGAACAGATGACCACACAGTCAGAAAAGAGAGATGTAGTAGTGATAGGCGACTTCAACTATCCTGATATTTGCTGGAAGTCAAACTCAGCAAAATCCTCAAGGTCTAGCAAATTCCTCACTTGCCTGGAAGACAATTTCATGGTCCAAAAGGTGGAAGAGGCAACAAGGGGGTCAGCTATTTTAGATCTGATCCTAACCAACAAGGAGGACTTGGTTAATGGGGTGCAAGTGGTGGGATCATTAGGTGGAAGTGACCATGTTCTCCTGGAGTTTGTAATACAGTGGAAAGGAGAAGCCAGGCAGAGTCAGACACGCATCCTAGACTTTAGGAGAGCGGATTTCAGTAAACTTAGAGAAGTATTGAGGGCGATTCCATGGTCAGAAATACTAAAAGATAAAGGAGTTCAGGACGGATGGGACTTTCTCAAAAGGGAGATACTGAAGGCACAATTTCAAACAGTTCCAGTGAGAAAGAAAAACGGGAGGTGTCTCAAGAAACCAGGATGGATGACTAAGGAACTTTCAACCGAGCTAAGTTTGAAACGGAACATGTATAAGAAATGGAAAAAGGGGGAAATCACGAAAAAGGAATTCAAAGAAATAGCAGGCATGTGTAGGGGTAAAGTCAGAAAAGCTAAAGCGCAGAATGAACTCAGGCTTGCTAGAGAGGTTAAGAACAATAAAAAGGGCTTTTTTGGATATGTCCGCAGCAAGAGGAAGAAGAAGGAAACGGTAGGGCCACTGCGTGGAGAAGATGGCAAAATGCTAACAGGAGATAGAGAAAAGGCAGAATTACTCAACACCTTCTTTGCCTCAGTCTTCTCAGAAAAGGCAAAGGGTGCTCAACCTGAGGATAATGGAGCAGAGAACAGAATAGGGGAATTTCAGCACAGAATAAGTAAAGAGATAGTAGAGGAACACCTTGTTAATCTAAATGAATTTAAGTCTCCGGGACCAGATGAACTCCATCCAAGGGTATTAAAAGAACTGGCAAAAGTAATATCAGAGCCATTGGCAATCATATTTGAAAACTCCTGGAGAACAGGAGAGATCCCAGCAGACTGGCGAAGGGCAAACGTTGTCCCCATCTTCAAAAAGGGGAAAAAAGAGGATCCCAACAATTATCGTCCAGTTAGTCTGACATCAGTTCTAGGAAAGATTCTGGAGCAGATCATTAAACAGAGAGTCTGTGAACATCTAGATGGCAATGCCATAATCACAAAAACTCAACATGGGTTTCAGAGAAACAAGTCATGCCAGACAAATCTAATCTCTTTCTTTGATAAAATTACCAGCTTGGTAGATGAAGGGAATGCTGTGGATATAGTATATCTTGATTTCAGTAAGGCCTTTGACAAGGTTCCCCATGACATTCTTGCAAACAAGCTCGCAAAATGTGGGATAGACAAGTTAACAGTTACATGGATTTGTAATTGGTTGACTGGCCGAACTCAAAGGGTGCTCAACAATGGCTCCTTTTCATCTTGGAGAGAAGTGACCAGTGGGGTCCCACAGGGCTCTGTCCTCGGCCCAGTGCTATTCAACATCTTTATCAATGACCTGGATGACAGAATTGGGAGCATACTTATCAAATTTGCAGATGACACCAAATTAGGGGGAATAGCTAATACCGCAGAGGACAGGATCAAGATTCAAAATGACCTGAATAGACTAGAAAGCTGGGCCAAAGCTAACAAAATGAAATTCAATACAGAGAAATGTAAGGTATTGCACTTAGGGCGGAAAAATAAAATGCACAGATATAGGATGGGTGACACCTGGCTGAATGAAACTACGTGTGAAAGGGATCTAGGAGTCCAAGTAGACCACAAGTTGAACATGAGTGAACAGTGTGATGCGGCAGCTAAAAAGGCCAATGCTATTTTGGGCTGCATTAATAGAAGTATAGTTTCTAGATCAAGAGAAGTAATAGTGCCACTGTATTCTGCTTTGGTCAGGCCCCACCTAGAATATTGTGTCCAGTTCTGGGCGCCACAATTCAGAAAGGACATTGAGAAACTGGAGCGGGTCCAAAGGAGGGCAACTAAGATGGTGAAGGGTCTGGAAACCATGTCCTATGAGGAACGACTTAGGGAGCTGGGGATGTTTAGCCTGGAGAAAAGAAGGTTAAGAGGTGATATGATAGCCCTGTTTAAATATTTGAAGGGATGTCATATTGAGGAGGGAGCAAGCTTGTTTTCTGCTGCTCCAGAGAACAGGACCCGGAACAATGGATGCAAGATACAGGAAAAGAGATTCCACCTGAACATTAGGAAGAACTTCCTGACAGTAAGGGCTGTTCGACAGTGGAACGCACTTCCTCGGAGGGTGGTGGAGTCTCCTTCCTTGGAGGTCTTTAAACAGAGGCTGGATGGCCATCTGTCAGGGGTGCTTTGATTTGGATTTCCTGCATAGCAGGGGGTTGGACTGGATGGCCCTAGTGGTCTCTTCCAACTCTACGATTCTATGATTCTATGATTCTATGATTGGTTCAGAATACTTAAGGGAACACCTTTCTTCCCTACTGTCCGTCCCACACATTAAGGTCCTCTGGAAAGAATTTACTTCCAACCTAAAAAATCCGGAGGGCTTTTTCCACCACTGCTTTAAAATTGTGGAATGATCTGCTGGAGGAGATCCACCACATTTACAACCTTTAAGAAGGATCTCTTCTGGTAGGCCTTCCCAACCTAGCCTCCCCTCCTCAAATATGAATATGAATATATGAATATGAATTTATATTCGATTTGTCTGCGCTTCTCTCTGTCCGCCCAATTTTCTCAAATTTTTAGCTAACAGTATTTTAATGTTTATATTGTGATTATTTAATATTGTTGTTTTAGAACTGGGATGGGGGGTTGGGAAGAGGATTAGTTTTAAATTTTATTGTATTTTTAATGTATCTTTGACTGCTGATTCCTTGTGATTGGGTGAGCTATAAAATAATAATAATAATAATAATTATTATTCCCAAAAGCAGTCCTGAAAAATGACAGAAACATTGCTTTCCTAAATGTGATTAAATTTAAAAATCCAGCAGAAAATATATAGAGTATTTCTCATATAGTTGCAAACAGAGGGAGGCAGATAACATTATCACAACACTTCCTTAATTTGTCATCTCCTTGAGACAAAGAAGCATTTCCATCCTTTGAATGATTGAAAGATTGACAAGCTTTCTGTTCTCTGTTTCACATATTGGCTGGCACTTATGTGTGGAGCTGTCGTGAGTATTCAGTTTATAATCAGAGCAGAACTGCTGGCAATACCAGTTGTTTTGAAATCTGTCAGTTTGTGTCAAACTAGTGAATATATTCTAAGGAGGGTATTGTTACACACTTTTTGTTGATTTGTGTCCCCCCCCACCAATTATTTTCCATTGGTCTTTTTTTTTTTTTCAATATATTTCACCATCCTGCTTTAAAGCCATCAAAAATATGTACATCAGATACAAAGAAAATGGAACAACAATATTTAATTAAATTAAAAGCAACAACACTACTATACAGTCGGCCCTCTGTTTTTGCAGGGGATCCACTTCAGACCCCTCCTATAAAAACAGAAACTCACTGATATTCAAGCCGATTGGCTTGAATGGTGGCATGTGCCCACAAGTGTGAATGTCCCACAGGCACACACCCATTTAGTCTCCCTCTGTTTGCTCCCCGCAGATACATGAGGGGTTTGGATTTCAAATCCATGAAAACAGAGGGACAACTGGAGTACTTTAAAAGTCTAAAATTTAATGTATGTCTTGATAGTTCTGCTAAAGTTTAAAAAAAAGGGGGGGGGTCTAATTTTAATTCTAAGGGGAGTGTTACTTTTATATAGTAGTTGTTTGTCTTTAAGCTACTATGAGGCCCAATTATATATAATAGATTCTGCACTACTACTACTGTTACTGTTACTAATCACAGTAATAATAATTTATAACAAAGAGTGGAACATCAAACATACACAAAGACTTTAATAAAACATGACAAATATGCATAAAATTTTCAACATACCATCAGCCACTCAGTTCAGCAACCCCAGGCTGAACTTAGCAGCTTATTTCAGATAATCAAAGAGGAAGGGCTTCAACCCCATACAAACATGAGTGATATGGAGATGCCCATTCCACAGTTGTAGTGCCAAATCTTGAAAGGCTCACAGTCTTGATAGAGTTGAGTGCATTGGTGGACATGAGCCCAAAATATACAAGGGGGTATCCTAAAGTTTTAATGATCACCTTTTAAAAAATTGACAGAAAGTTTGTTTTGATTTGTAGTTGTTAATTTATCTCTATGTAGTCACTATCTAGGTTTATACATTTTCCCAGTATATCTTGACCCTCCAAATACCTGATATTGTAGAAGTCTGCAGATTGTGCCTTACGAGGGGGTATCGTAAAGTAATAATTATCACCTGGAAGTTATTATGGCATATTGATGAGATTTTGTCAGTATCATCATTGGTCCCTAAGTTGCTGAGAAAATCAACTCATTGGCCTGATACAGACAGGCCTGAAGAGGCACCATTGTGGTGCCATTAGGGTTCGGAAGCACATATTGTTTACACGCTCCCAAACCCTAGTACATTTAGATGGTGTACGTAATGGCGCCGCTGCAACTGCGCAGCTTCCGCACGGAGCTGCGCAGTTGCAGCGGCGCAAAGGTGCCAAATGGTGCCTTTTTACTAAATCACGCTGCAACTGCGCACCTAAAAAGGAGTGCGGTTTCCCCACTCCTTTTTATGTGTGCAACTTCGCCGCAGCATCTAGCTGCTGCAGCGCAGTTACAGAATTAAAAGACGTGTACCACCCCATTGTGTCCTTTATTTTTATGACTGGCTGTGCCAGGAGTGACTAAAGTATAAAATCCTCATCAGGCACAATCTGCAGACTTCTACAATATTGATATTTGGAGGGTCAAGAAACTCTGGGGAAAATGTGTAAATGTGGATGGTGACTACATAGAGATACGTTAACAGCTACAAATCAAAACAAACTTTTTGTAAAATAAAATTAAAGGCGATAATTAAAACTTTATGATACTCCCTCATACAGATATAGAATCTCTCTGGATAGAGAGATCAACAGACAGAAAGACAGACAGACAGAGATATATGCATAAAAACCCCATTGAGTTCAGCAGTAGTCTACCATATAAACAGAGAAAGAGGAATACAACATCAATGCTGCATTAATTTTAAAAATATCCTGTTGATGGCTAGAGCAGATTGGGATGTTGCATTGCTTCTGCCCAGCTTCTGGCAGTGGGAGGGAAATCTGCTCAAGGGAGGAGGATGTCCTTACTAGAGGTCCCTCCTGTAACCAGGTAAGGGGGGAGCTATTGCTTGCAACAGTGGATGGAAAACACCAAAACAAGATGTACCAGGACAACATCACCTATGCTGCTTTGGAGCTGGTGTAGGAAAATTACAGAGTTCAGTTTTTAAAAAAGTTGTTTCCATTACTTATTGCAGTATTTTAAAAAGCAGCCTGTTGCCTTGACTTGTTGCAATGATATTGTTTCTCAGTGCACACATTGTTTTCAACATTGTTTGTTGCTTTTCTGTTACTTTCCATTGAAATTTTGAGAAAATAGTAATAATAATAATAATAATAATAATAATAATAATAATACCCTCTTCCAGAAGGCCTTCCCTGAAACATCCTAAATTCCTGGCTCTGAAATTGGGTTTAAACTTCCGTTAGTTCCCAACATTCTGGCCCTTGCTGCTTTTGTCCACTTCACTCTAGAATAGTTTGTTTCATGAGGATGTATTATGTTTTTAATTGCTGTTTGGTTTTAACTTATTATTAGTTTAATTTAATTTTAAGGGGTGGGAGGCTGGTACTGGGATGTTGAATTGTTTTAACATGTGTCTTTTTTATCTTGTTGTACCCCGCTCCAATTGTTTTCACAGAGGAGTGGGCAATAAATAAAATTTTATTATTATTATATAATTATTATTACCCACAGAGTGGCATATAGTCTGGAAAATTCTTTTCTAAATGTCTCTAAAAGGCCCACTAAAAGTAACCTTTAATGTTAATAAAGGAAAATAATTGAGAAATTAGGAAGAATATTGAGGCATTATGCGGTATCTCAGTAACCATCATACATAGGAATTAATTGTGAGACTTAGAGAAAACTAAATTGGAACTGAAGTTTAAAATATTATATTCAAATTAAAGTGTGGATAGAGAACAATGATTCACTGTCATTTAACATTAAACTGGTTAAGGAAGTAGGTAGGAGATGTAAACTAAGAATAACAAATTAGAAATTATACACAGTTGTATTATATATAAAAGGAATGAAATTAATTATAAACATGTGGAATATGTTCAAAATAGAACTGGATAACAGAGGAAACAGAAAAAAAGCTTATCTCAAGTTGTAAAGATGAACCTAACAAGGATTGTACTATACTGAATGTAATGTGGGAGAAAGATTTGTAAATAATTGTGGGCATTTTTTTAAAAAAAATTATGCTATTCAGATAGTGATTAATATTGAGGATTGCTTTTTGTGGAAAGATATAAAGAATAAAAAGTAGCCTCTGAAAATATCTAGATACTGTAACTCACCACATCAGTAAAGTTACTTCACTTTTCCGTATTATATTACATTTGAAATGCAACTTTGCTTTACCCTTATTAGCTTCCACTCCAACTAACCTATAACTCCATCACCTGAAACTTCTTGTTTCCAAACTCTGAAAAATCCACTCCATGACCAACAAGATGAGGGAAAAGCAAAAACAATGCCTTCCCTTGTCTCTCTGCACTGGCCCTACTCATAGTTTAGTATTTCTCTTGTTTGTTTAACTTTTTTTAAATATACCCTTAAAGGACAAGGTATAAATCATAAATATATAAAGGATAGAGTACCTGAAACTCACAAAAGTTCACTCCTGCTTTACCTTTCACTAGTTAAATTCCCCTTCCAGAATAAGATGTGAGGGACTGGTCTGGAACAGATTTGTTAGTTTTTGAATACTCCAGAACTCCACCACCAAAATTAGTAGATTTGCTTGTTTTAAAAGATTTTTTATGCTAAAATGAGTTGAATGGGGGAGATTCTGGCTGCAAAATCAAGGTATGTGGTGAGTGTATGTCTCATTTTAAAGCATATTCTTGCTCTGCAGAATCTTTTGGGAACACAATTTTTCCTTAAAACAAAACATACACTCATTTTAGTCCCAAAATGTATTTTTATCAGCAGCTGGAAAAGATTCCCTCAATTTCCAGGAGCTGTTGTACCACCAGTTGCTTTGCACCACTGCCAAACTTTGGCCCTATCTGATGGCGACATGCAGCCCCTGAAGGGTATCTGTCATGTGCTATCACAACAACTAGCACAAACAAGGCCAGCATGGTGCAGTTATTCATAGAAATAATTGGTTCAGATGGATTATTTTGGATCTGACCGTTGTGTAGGGATAAAAATAAGGTTCTTGCAGGCAGCAGACTCTATGCTTTGCTGACACTTTTTGCGCCAATGACACCATTGGATACAACTCCATGAGCCTTTGTTACTTATAATGCCTCATATTAACAAGATGCTCCAAATAAATATTCACATGTGCTCTGCAAAAGTGTAGTTCTCTAACTGTGCTCTTGGTTTTATATTTAGATATGTCACATACCCATAGAGATGATCTTCTTACTTGTGTCAGAACCAAATTACAGCTTTTCCTCTTTCAATTAAATGGGATACAAGGTCAATTATTATCATGGGAATGATAACTTTTTTTCTCCTTCAACTAAACCTCATTTGTATATAGAAACTCAAAAATTGATGGCCTATGCTTTCGCTAACTCCAATTTTAGCTACATTTCTAATTGCCTGCTGTGTTTATTTGACTGGTAATAATTCAACACTTTGGGTAAATAACACTTCCTTCTAGGGAGGGAGAGAGGGAAGGAAGGAATTAAGGAAGGAAGGAAGTTTGACCAAGAAAAGGAGAGTTAAGTATCATTTCACAGTCAGATTTCTCTGTCTGTCTTGACTGGAATAATATATAATGCCAATTTTTTACACATTAGCTCTACTGATGCATATTCATCAAGGAGCTGATGACTATTGTGTTCCCCCCCCCAGCCTATTTTCTTTGTTACAGGGCCCAACATCTAGACAAGTAGCAGTGCATATCTATTAATACTTTCAAAGGAAGGTGCAACAGCACGACTTTTATAGCCCTTTTTTGCTAGTATTGGTACTGAAGGAGATTCATGGAAGTCTGTCACCATAGGGTCATCTGAGGTGACTTGATGGCAAATGAGAAAAAGACTATTGGTTTCAGAATCACCATGAGGAAATTAGAAGGGAGTCAGGAAATAGAGATGATTTCTTCAGAGTGAAGCCCCACTGAGAATGCATATACACTGTAGAAATAATGCATTTGGACATTACTTTGTGTGCTGCAGCTCTATCCTATGGAATCCTGGGAGTTTTAGAAAGGTCTTTAGCCTTCTTTGTCAAAAGAGTGCTGGTGCTCTGCTCTGATAGCCTTTAAGGCTGAAAGGCAGAGTATAAACACTCTAATAAATAAAATAAAAATAAAAAACTACAAATCCCAGGATTCTGTAGGATGGAGCAATGGCAGTTAAAGTGATATTAAATGGCATTCTTTCTACAGTGTAGATGTGCCCTGAGATAAATTGCTAGCCTTAGTGAAACTCTTCCAGGAAATTTTGGGAATGAGTGATATATCCCAAAGTAATGTCATAATTATTGAAAACACTGTCACATTCCTTCCCAGTGAGAAACAAAAGTCTTAAGCTCCCTTATCATCTACACATCATTCCCATTAGGGTGAAGGTCTGCTGAGGTATGCCTTTCATGTAATGTTCAAAAATCTACCATGCACTTTTGCTGATTTTATCATTCAACCTCCATTTCATTCACTAGAAACATTCATTCACTCGAGATGGAATGTATATATTACATATGCTCATTAGCAGCTACCTCTAGAGGGCATAATGAGTGCATGTATCTCTTCATACCAAATTTGGTGGGAAAACATCTATTCCAGCTCAATAGGACCAGATCAAGGCTATTTCTTACCAAGAGTACCTTTGTCCTCTTCTCAGGGGGAAAGAAGAAGGGACATCTACAATATCTTGAGCTACATATTTTACTCATGTATTGTCTCAACATAGGTTTATGAGAAAGGCTTACAACTAGTTTGAAAGGAAAGGCTTCAATTTATCATTACTGTATACACTCAACAATATTCTGACCACATGTACTGTATAAATTGTATAACCACATGTATAACCTGAGGTCAGGTTTTGGGGCCAAAATTATGGATTTTGCCATGACCCATGGATAGATCGACAAAACTTGGAGGCTCCTTCAGTGTGTGTATATGTGCATATGGCAAGAGAGACTTACTGAGGCTTTTTGCTTCATCGTTTCAGCTTTCATTTCAGGTGGGAGAGGGACTCTTAAACAGCAATAACAATCAGTCACCCAGGACTCTTTCTACTTGGCTCCAAAGAAAAATAAACTCTTCTCCACAGAGGATGGGGAAATCTGAAAGAGCTGCTATCAAATTACCATAGTGACTAGTAAATAAGTCAACATGAGATTTTGGGGTCATCTTTTGGCATAATTTTTTAGACTTATAGAGAAGTATCTATGGTAGTAAAAAGGCACAGAGAGAGTGTATAGCTTAGTTATACCAAGAACATAATGTCACTGTGTCATTGTAGTAGATGAGATACTTGGGGGGGGGGGGGGATTCACTTTGTTCAAAGTTTTCTAAAATAATTATTACAGGTTAAATGTGTCTCATGGGGTCAATGATGTCCATGTCTGGCATGGAATGTGGTAGATTCTGAAACTGGGTAGGAAAGTAAAGCTTACTTATAGGAGAGGTTTCAGGAGAAAGGAAAAAGACAAATCTGTGATGTGTATAAGGGATTTTAGGAAAGTGAATTCTGGGGGAATGAACACTATTTTTTCCGGTTATCCCAAAAGCCTCCTTTACTGTAGGGAAAAACTTATCATGCCTTGATGTCATGCCCAGAGTGGCTGAGACTCAGAGGATAAGGGGGCTGAGCTACAGTCCCAGTTTGAGACTGAGCCTGAAGCTGAGCCAGGCCCTAGCCCTGTTTTATCAGCTCAAGCAGAGTCTGTGGTCCCCAGGAGGCTCAGCAACCAAGCCTCTCAGTGGTAGAGCTTTCAGTCATGGAAGAAGATGAAGAGTACATACCTACCTTCAAGCAGCAAGGAGCTGAAATAGTATGCCTCCGGTGTTCGAGGAGGCTTTATGAAAAACACCAAGCCATCAACAATAGATGAACTCACGTGAGCTGGTAATATGAACAGGTGCAGGACACCAGGTCAGTTGTCAGAGATTATCTGTCTTTGGAGATAAAAGCATGCTTCTCTAACTCTTTCTTTGTCTCCTTGGCCTGAACCCTTGACGTTTGGACTGCTTACTCAATTTGACTATCTGAAACACTTGACCCTTGAACTGTCTTGTTAATCTGCTTCATCAGAATCCTAGTCCTCAGACTGCTTGACTGGCTGAACTCTTGGTTTGTACTAGAGAGCTTTGCTATAATTCTATTGTTTGCAATGGACTTTTAGTGTTGTGACAAACCAATTTTTCTTCTTCTCTCCCATTGAGAACTAGATGCAATTTTTTTTAAAAAATATATCCTTTTCAAAGGTCCCACTTTCAAAAGGTTATTTTTTTTCTCTCCCTGTCAAGAAGTATTTTTCACAGATTTCTCGAATCAAAATAAAAGGCAAGGAGGAGAATATTTACACTAATTATCTGGCATTTCAAACTCAACTAGCATGTCAAAAGGAAGTTTGGCAGAGGTTTAAAGAACATTCCTCTGCTTGAAAAACCCAATATGAATAGTAGCTTTGCTTATGCAAAATACTCAAATCCTGGCCATCGAATTAAATACCAAAATTCTTACTCGTTGATTGAGAAGTGCTCATAATTTCTTCTCTTTAAAATGCTTTCAAAATCTTCGAATAACAGATATTTCTTCTGTTTATCGAATTTTGACGAATATTCTTTACATCACTAGACTTTGCTTTGCCTTAAAACTGCACCAGTCTCCGTTAGCAGTTTCTCTTGTTTAGTGCAACTATCAACATTCTTGGCTGCTTTCCTGAACACTTGTCCTTCATCTTGGCTTTCATCTTAGTGAGGTGGAATGGACAGTGGGTTGGACCAGACAGGCAGGAAAAAGTGGTTCTATACTGCATTATCTGAAAGTGGGTCAAAAACCCACTGTCCACACTGCCTGTACTGAAGACAGCCCACCTGCATGCACATCATTGCACAATGGAAGTTGTCTTTCTTCCATAGAAGTAGTTCAATAGAAGCCAGTCTTGAGTTGCCAGGGAGGATCAGTGATCTCTAATTACTTCCCTTTCCACCCAGATGCCATGTGATTGGCCACACAGTCACACATGTGATGCATCTCTTGTACAGTGCATTAGTGTGCCCAGTGGAAAAGTACAATAAAAGAAGATCCCCATGTATGCTCCCTTCACCCCATGTCCCCCCCCCCCCCGGTTGGATTACATTATTGGTGATCATATTTTTGCTTTGCTGCTGTCCTATATGGGTGCTTGGCTGTTTATATACTGGAGTAAAGATATGCATTTCCCATCTTGAGTCAGAATATCTCAGCTTCTTTTTGCTCCAGTTTTAGCCCCGGAGTGGAGCTTCCTTTCACTTCTCAACCATCTTCACCTCATCCATCATCTAAACCTGCCACCTTCAAAACAGCTGGAAGCTGTTTTATTTTGCCCATGTGTTTCACCCCAGAGTCAAGTTACAAATTGTTAGCTTGACTGACCTTCCTTCCTTCCTCCTTCCTTCCTTCCTTCCTTCCTTCCTTTATCAAAAGATATGTCCAAGATGGATCACGCTAGCATTAAGATGTAGTAGGATGCAATGAACAAGTATGACAGAGTGGTGGTTTTATTTGTTATTAAATCTTTTAAACATGGAAGTGTAGATAAGATAGGAATTATTAGATCTGATGAGTTCATTCAAGCATCCAACCTAGTGATATATAGCAAATGTGATCGGGAAGTGGAATTGGGTGAACACAGACAAAGTATTAATTTTATTTTTATTTATTTTATTTGTATTCCACCTTTTCCCCAGTTTGGGACCCATGGGCCCGATCTAGACGGGCACTTTGTGGAGCGTTTAGGGCTAAAAAGCCTGCCTTTAGGGTTAGGGAGGGTGCAGCGTCTACACCGTCCCTAACCCTAAAGCATATGGACGCTGCCATTTTAAGATGGCGGCTTCCATACGGACGCACTGCAAGAGCGTCATCATGTGCGCAGCTGCTAGACACGCTGCACACATAATGACACTCTAGCGCCACGGGAGGGCGCAAATCGTGCCCTTTCTGCGGCGCCAAAAAGGAGCTTTGAATGGAGCTCCTTTTTGGCGGTGGGTCTTTGCCGCAGCTTTTAGACAGCTGCGGCAAAGACCAAGGGAGAAAGGGGCCACAGCGGTGGCCTCTTCCTCCCTTCCTCCACAAGTAGGGTGCAGCAGGCACCCAGGGTACCTGCTGAACCCCGATTAGAGGCCACAGGAAACCGGCAGTTTGCCGGTTCCCCCGCGGCCTCCAGAAGCAGCGCGAAGATGCCACTGAGGCTGCTGGTATGGCAGATGTGACTTATGACATCGATTAAAGCAAGGAATAGTTAAAAAGATTAAAAAGTTATTAAAAAGATGAAAAGGTTTTAAAAAGTAAATTTTATTATATTAAAACCCCACTAAGTATAAAAGCATTAAAACAAGTAACAGTAAGGATGGTTGTACTAGGTTTACAGAACCAACCTTGTAAAATACCCTTCTGCACTATCATTTATTACCAATTGACTATTTAAATAGAAAGGTGTTTAGCTGCTAGTAGGAGGAGGGCAGGGAGGCAACCAGTTTAGACTACCATATGTGGAGCCTGGGAACAGCAAACATGAATGCCCTCTCCTGTATCCTCACCACATGGGCCTATATCAATGGTGAGATTTCAAGGTGCATCTGTTCTGTAGAAATAATGCAATTTGACACCACTATAACTGTTATGGTTCTGCCCTACTGGATCCTGGGATTTGTAGTTTTGTGAGGCATTAACATTCTTTGGCAGAGAAGGCTAATGGCTTTGTAAAACTACAAATCCCAAGATTCCATAGAATAAACACTTAAAGTGGTGTCAAACTGCATTATTTCTGCAGCGTAGATGCACCCTGAGAGAATGTCCTGAAACTGGATGGAAAGACAATAATTAGTTGTATGACTCCTCCAGACTGTACATGTAAGAAAATAACAGGGAAATTACTTGTTGAGCATGCTCATTTGCCCTAAGGACTCACCAGACTATTGAGCAAAGCTGTGTGTTAATTAAGAGTAGAAAATAGGAAAAAATGAACAGGGGGGGGGGGTGTTTGGCAGTTAGTCTGCTTGAGTCAGTTGCAACTTGAGGTGTGTAGGAAGAACGGCTAAAATCAAGGTATGGGTAGATACTTGGGTTGTCATGTGTCCCTGATTGTAAGAGCCCTTATTTTAGGTCTGTACAGCTTATCTGTTGTAGGACTGGCAGGTGTCCCTTATTATAAGGGATGTCATTTGTTTGAATGTTGGGAACCTTTTCCTTTTTTAAAGACAAAAGAAGATGCCAAAATGTTGTATTTTAGGATGTGAGCCCTTCAAAAAGACAGAATGTGTACATCATGTGAGTTTTGAATGTTGATAATATGTTAATTTTCAGAGGAATATATAGCTAAGTTTACTGAAATCAACATTTTCATTTGGTATTTAGGAAGAACATAAAGTTGTAAATAACTGCTTCTTGATTGTCAGCTCTGTACATCATGAATTTTGACAGTCCTTTATTGCTGTTGTGAAAACTTGCTATCACTTGTGGATACACATTGCACAATACATGCAGCAGCATTATGGGATGGAAGTTTAAAATGTATTCCTCTTCTCTGCACTGCAATCTCCAGGTAGGCAGTAGAGAGGTACCTCTAGCACCACACCATTTCAACCAGAGCTTAGCAATCCTGTGAGGGATTTGAATTGGGGGGGGGGGGGTAAAGTTACCTAATAGATTCCTAATTAATAAATTCCTAATAGATACACCATTTGTTTTGAAACCATTTTTCAACATGCATGCTTTTGCAGAATTAGTAGACTCAACCAGATGTTGTTTGTTATTACTGAAAAACCAGATCATCTTGCTGTCTGTGCTTCTATCTGTATAAGAATGTTCCCAGACAGAAATGACACCAATGCTGTGGGGAATTTGGAGATATCGAAAAATATAACCACATCCATTACCTTTGCTCTGTTTCAGACAAGTGCAGGATTAGCTATTACCACTTGTATGCCTTCAAGGACAATAGATGCCTACAATTTTGTTCTATAGTACACCCAATTTGCTTTGTGCCTACTTGAGTCAGCCTCCAATATTCTATCCGTCTTTTCCCATGGCTTAACTTCACATCTTGTCCTGTGAGGTTATCACTTTTCATCTTCTTCCAATGTAGGTAAGCACATTCCAATATGCAGAATTATATACTAGATCCTGCCTATGCATTGGAAATAAAATCCTTAGAAAGGCAATTCTGTGGCCTGAACTGAACAATCCAACATGCCCCGCAAGAGCTGCTTCACAAATACTGCAGTCTGTCCTTCATAAACTGTGGAAAATGATAGAAATGTCTAATCTGAGAGGGAGGGTATGCACTAACATTCATAGTTTTTTGTGAGTAACCAACAAACATATGCCAAAGAAAATGAATTTTCACACATGATGGTTTATGCTAGTGTATTCCCAAAAGGTAACCAGACTAAACCAGAGATAATGTAATTAGTAAGCATATAGTTTTTTATGGAACATGACATCGAGAACAAGTTGTCACTTGATAAAGAATCTGTTTTCTACACCCTCTTCTCACTTACTCAAATGATCCTTCATGAGACATATCGCCGTAATTAGGAAAAGGATGACTTGGTGACTGGTGTGCCTGATCTATCTGGTGTCCCAGTTAATGGGCTGAAATTGATGGTCAACTTTAAGGCTCTCCTCTCTTACGATCACCTTTAAAAGGGCTAGGTGAGAAGCTGGAGAGATGATTTATTGAATAACAGGCCAATTATTCAATACATGTGCTTCATACCATGCTAATAATTCTCAGCTATGTCTAACAAAAGTTGAGGTCATTTTCTTCCTGTTTTGGTCATGTATGCATTTATGTATCCCCATGTGATTGAGGTAGCATCTTAGTACTAGGCTTGCAAATGCCAACATGTTTTGCATCTGTTCAGAAAAAGGATTCTCTGGAAGGACCACCCTAAATACAGCACTTCTTGAAAAAAAGGTAAACAAGTATCAGATATAGTTTTAAAAGTGGCATTTGTCGAACAGGTGCTGGCCAGTTTGATATTACCCTTTTTCACCACATAGGGCTATATCACACAAATGGAACTTCTGAGGAATCTGGAAAACATCTAAGAAAACTGAAATCCACAACTCTTTCTTCTTCTCTGTGTGCTATTGCTTCCTATGTCTGGGATTGATTTTCATTAAATTCCTCTGAAAAATGGAAAAAATGCAATATGCATTTTATTTTAAAAATGTTCTGCATTATTCTGGAAATGATATTGATGGAAGCTTTCTTCTTATAAGCTTAGAGGAAGCAAACATACTTCTAAGGCCTTAACAAGTACATTTTTCTTTCTTTTTTTATCCAGAATTAAAACAGTCAAACAGAAAAGCAGAGGCCTTGAGTTGCTTTCAGAAAGAGATTAAAAATCCAGAGGGACTGAGTGCTTGAGTATTAATTTATGATTATTCAAATTATTCAAAAAAGGGGGGAAGGGTAGATTAGGAAGAAAAATGTACAGATCATTGCAATTAAGGAAGGAAGGAAGGAAGGAAGGAAGGAAGGAAGGAAGGAAGGATGGATTTGTTTTAATAACTGGTTGTTTCAGTTCAATGTGTAAATGTAATTTACAAATTCATTTTTTGTTGTCACACAACTTGAGATAAAAAACACAATCAATATACATTGTAGTCAAGTTACATTATATTTGAAACTGCAGTTTATATTATTGCTTTAAACTGTCATGGCACCATCCTATGGATTCCTGGGATGTGTACTTTGCTGTGGCAACAGAGCTCTCTGACAGAGAAAGCTAAATATTTCACTAAACTACAAATCACAGAATTCCATATCATTGAGCCATGGCTGTTAAAGTGGCATCAAACTGCATTAATTCTACAGTGTATATGCAGCCATGCTTATCCAAAATTAGGGATATTGAGAGCATGGAAGCAGAAGTGTTTAGAAAAGTAACTATCAAAATGATCACGACTTTGAGGCCATGTTTTCTTCTGATTCCTCGTCCCACTTTTGCTTCCCAGTTGGAGTGGGCATGAGACAAGTAGTAGAAATGGTCACTCTGATGGGCCCTGATAAATATTCTTCATATCTGGAATGGGACCAGGACTATCATCCCATGACAGGGTGAAGAAATATTTATGTTATTTCCACAACGGAGAAGACTTTCTAAGTTTGTACAATGGTCCCAATCCTGCTCCTGAACATGATAGGGCATCCTTGAAGATACCTAACTGCCACCACCCACTCATCTATCCCTTGTGACCCAGTAACTCAGTGGAAATTACTGGTGGGCCCAACTTGCCTTTCCCATCTCTGATTCTGCAGAGATTTTCCCTCCCCTTCCTTCAGGAAATGAGCATCCTTTACACATATGTGCAGACATTCCACTCCGAGTGTTCTTACAGAGGAGCGGATTATAAATAAACAATTATTATTATTGAGCACAAGGTGCCTAAAACGAGAATGAGGAAGGCATTTTTTTTCCAAAGGAAAGCTTTATTCTAAGCAAGCAATCTACATTAGCAAAAGAGTATCTTGTGCATGAAAGAATCTTCCTTCTAGCATTCCTTCAGTGTCATTACAAAGTTAATGACAGCCTAGATCATATTCATCCAAGGTTAACAATACACATAATCCCCTAATGAAACTATCTAAACATCCCTATTCTACTCACAGTACAAATGGAGTTCTGAGTTTGGGGTGTTCATGAAAAAAGCTGGGTTTCTTGATGTCTTTGCCCACCCTGTGACCAAGGCCCAGTACAGACGAGTGGGAAATGCCATCATGGGGCCAAAACTAGGGCTCGGGAGAGCACAGCAACTGCACACTCCTGAGCCCTAGTACATGCGGGTGGCACCATTATTGAGTGGCACCCTCCACATGGTGTGTGTGTCCATGACGTATGGGCATCTAAGCACAAAAATGTCTGTGCCAGGAAGGGGCGTCATAGGCCTGCATCGCAGCCGTTACGACACTGTAAGGAAGAAGCTGCCTATCGTTGCCTCACGGATCATTGCGCATCGTTGCCTCACGGATTGGTTGCTGCAGCAATGATATGCAGCAAGGACAGGTGGTGTTTTGTCTCCCATGTGTACTGGATTCCAACTTTCCCCTAGGGAAGGCAGGAGTCTCAGTCCCTTTCTCTCTGTGTATCTTTTGATACCCCAAGGTTTTTATAACCTCTCACTGAGGTGCTTCACACTTCTGCCCAACTGGCCATCCACCATGACACCAATCCCTGATAAATGTAATTTGAACCAACACATCCTTGACCATTTCTTTACCTGGAAGGTAAACTATACCTATAGTTTGCAAGTGCTCAATGTGTTTGCTCACAAAACATCAGTCCCTTTTTCACTAAACATCAGGAAATGCATGCTATCTTATCCAGAATTTAAAGCTTATGATGACTCATTCTGGTCTGTATTAAAGAAGTGTATGTGCATGTGTGTTTAGCACTGTGCAATTTGTTTTGTCAAATCCTGAATCCCATACTATAATAAATCAAGATCAAGCATGCCAAATCAGGATAAGTATGAATAACGTCTCAACTGGTGTGAATTGCTTTCAGCTGATATGGTGACAGGAACAGTAAAATAAAAAATCTCAAAAAAAGCACCAGCAAAAAAAATGTAGATAGAAAGATAGGCGTGGGAAAAAATATTCCAAATTTTTGAAAACTGACTGAAAAAAGTGTTTGTCAGGTATTGAGTATCCCAGAAAAGAAGAATCTTGGACTGATGAGAATTGTGTCAGTTGAAAATTTTCTATGCAAGTTTGTGCATTGTTGTTTTGAACAGAAAACAGAATTGTCCCTGCAGGAAACAGCATTTTCTAGTTTGATTTAATTGACCTTCATCAAAGCTATATCTGAATTGTAGAATTGGACTGTACACCCAGTTGGACAGCCCTTACACAACATTTTGTTATGTCTGTGTGTGCTGATGGTGGGGATATTCTCCTTGAACAGTGTTTATGCCACATCCATGTGACTGAAATATTCATGAAATATTACTATTTCGCATTCAGAATAATCTTGTGATTTGGAACAGTTGAATGGAACACATCAAGACAAACTAAATGTCTGATCCACTGACTGGTACTGTGAATAGCAAAAACATTCTTTAAGGAATTTTGAGTGAATTCTGTTGAGTTAGGTGACATGTTGAGATTGTGTCAGTTAGCTCTCAAACATATCTTTTATTGTGTCTGTATGATATAGCTGCTTAGATCCCACAACAGAAAATAATAGTTCAGATGTGAGTATTTGAACTATCTGCCATTCTTCCAGCTGCAGGGAAGACTTCTATTTTCAGAGACCTCTGGGAACTAACTGCTCGTGGGGTAATAGGCACTTTATAAATCACTTTTAATCCTATATATAACCTATATATAATTTCATTATAGTTTAACATTGTATGTTTTAAAGATCTGGCTTGTATCTGCATGTATTTTAACTGTTTAAGACACCTTGCATCCCAGGGCTAGGGAAAAGGCAAAATATCATACTTAGAAGCATAGAATTGGAAACAACCACATGCCATGTTGGAATACACAAATAAAGCACTTCTGAGAGATAGCTATCCAACTTCTTTTAAAACTCTCAAAGAAGTGACTGAAGCATTCTCTTCCACTGCCAAATAACTCATACCATCAGCAAGGTCTTTCTAATGTTTAGATGAAATCTCTTTTCTCATTGATTCATGTTCTAGTCTCTGGAGCAACAGAAAACAATCTTGTTCCATGTTCTACATGACTTCTTTTCAGATATTTAAAGATGGCTATCACATCACCTCTCAGTCATCTCTTCTCCATAGGCCAGAGGGCCTTCTCTGCAACCTCTCCCAGACTATGGAATGACCTGCCTGATGAGATCCGTCTTATTTCCACTCTCTTTTCAACATGTACTGTTGTCAAGTCTGGTGTCACCCATCATGTATTAGTATTTTTTTCTTCTGCTTAATAGACTTACTTTTATCCTGGTTGAAATTCATTTTATCAGTTTTGGCCCAGCCTGCCTACCTTTGGCCATTTTGAATCCTGATTCTTGGGTATTAGCTATCCCTCCTAATTTGATGAGCATGCCTATTATTGTTATTGTTGTATTAATATTCCACCTTTCCAGGATGGAAGACAGTTTATAAGAGTTAAACAGGTAAAGGTAAAATGTTTACATTGTACAAAGGGTAAAAATATAATTAAACTATCAATAAACATAAAAGTAGTCAAAAACAAACCATTAACAAGAACAATAGATCATCTCTGCTCTCTCAACAAAGTCATTTATGAAGATGTTGAACATCTCTATATAAAAATGAAATCATTATTGTAATTTTAAAAATTTATTTCCTTTATTTATATGCCACTGTTCTCCTAGGCTGAGATCTATCATTTTGTCAACATCTCCCTAGGCGAGGAATCCATTTATTTCCATTGTTTTGTTGTTGTTATTTTTACATAACTGTTGCACCACACACACACACACACATACATACACACAAAAACCCATCTTCACAATGTTACTATTTGATGCACACAGTGTGTATATCAAGTGGTAGCAATGCCAATTACATTCATTTAAATTCCAGGTTGTAACCACAAAATGTCAAAAAGTCAAAGGGTGTGTGTGAATACTTGAGGAAGGTACTGCATTTCATAGTAACAGCACACCTAGGGAAGACAGCCAGCTTCTAGGGAGCTCATGATTCGTGTAGTATTTGCAGCTATACATAAGGAATTAGTTCACAAATTCTCATTGATTCAACAGGTATACTCTAGTTGGGACTAACAATGGATTCAGGCCATTACATCCAACATAAATAATAATGCATGTGGTGGTATGCATTTGCCCTAATTTTCCTCATTAATCTGCATAGCATGCACAGTGAGACTATCATCAGACAGAGATATTTTAGTTAATGAATCATTGATTAGCATCCAAGAAGCAAGTTGTATTTCTTCCAACAGCTTGTAGTGACTTAATTATATAAACAGGCAACACTATTTCCCTGCCCATGGATACAGGTGTGTGTGTGTGTGTGTGTGTGTGTGTGATTAATTCAGCTGAGGGCTGCATTGATAAAGGTCCAGGACCTCAGTGAATAATAAACCTTTCACTGAACTAGAGGTATTGTACTCTACTTGTCAGCTCTCTACAGTGAAACCACAGTGGAACAATACATAGCGAATTATGACTGAAATACTTACAGAGGTATCACTGTTATTGAAATATTGACTATTAAACAACTTTGAATTCACAATACAACTCTTCCTAGTATCTCCCAGTTTATCAATACAGGTTGAGTCTCTGTTATCAGAAAAGCTTGGGACCAATATTGTTTTGGATTTCACAGTACCTATAAATGCATTTATGTACATAATGAGATATCTTGGAGATGGGGCCCAAGTCTAAATACAAAATTCACTTATGTTTCATATACATCTTATACATATAGCCTGAAGGTGTGTATGTGGAATTCCGGATAAGGGAGAATCAGCCTGTACTTCCTTTTTGCTTATCCAAACATCACAAGACCTGAAAAAGGCCTATTCTACGTTCAGATAAACTGGACTGTATTCTATTTCTCTTACAAATGATACATCACATAGAGGGAACACCTAGAAACAGAAAGAACACCTAGAAACAGAAAGAGTGTCAACATTATATTCAAGTCACATACAGTCTCTATACACATCATAATCATCTTGAGGAAGAGGGAGAAGGCAGCCTCCTCCATCTGGCCCTAGCTGTAAGAAGAGCCCTCCTTTCCTCAATCCACCATCATCTTGAGGAAGAGAGAGAAGGCAGCCTCCTCTATCTGGCCTTGCCTGTAAGAAGAGCCCTCCCTTCCTCCATCCACCATTATCCCAAGGTAGGGAAAGGCAAGCCAGCTCCATGGGGTCTGGCCTCAATTAAGATGAAGTGCCCTCCCACCAATCCATCTGCCTTGGTCCAGGCCTCTGAGGGAGAGAAGAAATGCCGGACCTGATCCCCTCCACCATTCCCCTCCACCATTCCCTTCTTCTTGTGTGTTGTATCTTTTTAGACTGTAAGCCTGAGGGCAGGGAACTGTCTAATCAACAAGATTGTATGTACAGTGCTGTGCAAATTTACAGCACTATATAAATAAAGAAGAAGAAGAAGAAGAAGAAGAAGAAGAAGAAGAAGAAGAAGAAGAAGAAGAAGAAGTAGTAGTAGTAGTAGTAGTAGTAGTGATGGACTATATGTGCCTTCAAACAGAGGAATTTGCATAATAGTCCAATATCCTTTTCACCACTAAAGGGCATTCTTCCACATGGAAGAACATCTATAAACTTTGCATTGCTGCTGTTCCCAAGCTTTTTGATTGATAAATGGTAAAACTAATACTAAAAATGGATCTTGAGTTAACAGGTTTCTTCCCCCTCCCTCTAAGGCAATTTTCCCCTTCCCTCTGAGGCTAAGTGCTGCTGCTGTGCCTGTGTAATGTTGTCCATGGATACATGGGAGATGGGGTGGGGTTTAAAAGTTCCACATTCATTTTGGGCACTTGCCCATGTCTTGTCCTGCTCTTCCAAACTTAGGCTATGGAACTGTATGTAACCTGAGAAGCAATGAGGTATGGCCACCTAAATGAAGAGACTGAAACTCTGCTTGGGGTGAATTGAATACCTTTTGGTCACTAGATAGTAGTCAGAAGTATAGCTATGGGGGAGGAAGAAATGAGTGCATTGCTTCCCCCCAAAGTAAGAATTCTGTCCCTCCCATGAAAGATTCTTTTATACCTAAATTTCTAGCACTGAGTAACTTAAATCTTTGGTCAAGCATTTAGAAATGTAGTTTAGGCAAAGAAAATAAATGTAGTTAATGCCAAAGAACAAGGGGCAAGCAAAGTTACCTAACAGATTAAAAACAGAAAGTAGCAAAGTGCTAGGCATGAACAATTTTCAGTGTCTCAGCCCCATCAACAACCCCCCCCCCCGGCAATTCTGGCATTGTTCTGTTTGGATGAAGTAGAGCCCAAACCCCAGTTTTGGTGCAAGCAGTCTGGATGATGTCCAATACGTTCCACACCAGGACTGGGATATACTAGCCTTATGACAGTTATATATATATATATATATATACCTGTTGCTTCAGATCTTCTGGGATGATACAGAGCCCTCCATTCCCATGCTGCAGTGGCTGTCTGCATGGGCATCCTGCTGGGCCACCTGGCACATCTGCCACCAATGTGGATCATTTGTTCTGAGGCCAGAACAAGGTGTCCAGTCTTGTGCTCATTACTGGCTGCCTCATTTTGTCCTCAGCAGCTCAGTGGGATGCCCCTGCAGACAGCTGCTGCAATGTAGGAACAGAGATCCAAATAATGAGGGCAGGTCAGTACAGCTGTGGGGCTCACAACACAGAAAAGAGTGAAATAGACCATTACATTGACATAACAGAATTCTGGTCATTATTTTAACAATGAAATGGAATGTGAATGGCTATGCAACAATTCAGAGAAATGGACTTATGTATTGTAAATGCATGTATCCATTTATAATCAAATTAAAACTGCTTGCATTCTATTTAAAACTCCACTTGTATAATATTTTACACATTTTCCACCAAAATTTTGATAGTGGAGAGATGGTACATGAGATTCTGCTGAAAATAATGAAAGTCATGAGAGGCAGGTTAAAAAAAGAAAGAAGTGGGTAAAAATGGGAGAGTTATCTTCAACTCTCCCACAAAATTGTCCCTTACCCTTCAAGAACTCCTATGGGTCCGCCTGTCCAAAAATAAAATAAAATTTAAAAAATGCTTGCGATCCAGGCATCTTGCAAAGGACTACAGGCTGAATCACCCTTATCCAAACTGCTTGGGATCAGAAGTGTTTTGGATTTCAGATTTCTTTGGATTTGGCATATTTGCATATACATAATGAGATATCTTGGAGATGGAACTGAAGTCTAAATAGGAAATTTCTTTATGTTTCATATACACCTTATAAACAGCCTGAAGTTAATTTTATACATAATATTTTTTAAAAATTTGGTGTATGAAACAAAATTTGTGTACATTGGATCATCAGAAACACATCATCAGAAAACAAAGGTGTCACTCTCTCAGCCAACCATGTGGACAATTTTGGATTTTGAACTATTTCAGAATTCTGAATAAGGGGGTATCAATCTGTACAGTTTATATGGCTCCTTAAAATGAATATGCCTTCAGCGTGTATCCATTCATACTAAATACAACTATATACATGATCAGTACTTTGGATAAAATAGGATTGTCATAAGTGAATACAAATGAGGTGCGAAAGCATGCAGACATTAGCTATTAAGGGTTACCAGTTGTGTGGAGAGTCTGCATATACTATTTAGTTTAGAGGAACCTCTTCTCTTCGGACTGCAGTTTTCCAAATGTTGAGAGTGACAACAGAGGGAATCAGTGCTTGTATCTTCCTTCTGTTCACCCATTCATTATGAAAACCTGAAAAGGGCTATGCATAAAGTCTATACCAGCTGTACATAAAGTCTGGATGCTATTCAGTGCTATGGGTGAAAATCCTTACAAGAGAACTTGCTTCTGCTCCTTTCATTTGCTTCTCCTCCTTTCTCTTTCTTGCAAACAGAAGTTAGGGTTGAGTGACTAAAATGTTGTAATGTTTGCATTAAAAGTTTTCAAGAGGAATTAGGTGCACACCAATCTGGTACATTGGATGGGAGGCAGACTTGTGTTTCTCACAGTATTAAGTCTCTCCATCTTTTCCTAGAAGGGAACGGTCCTGGGATTCCTGTTTGCTTCAATTCTTTTTTTAGCACAAAATCTGAAGTGAAAGAAAAACCCTCAGGTTACGTATGAAAAATCCTCCCTTGTTTGCTGGTCTCATTGCTATGTGGATAAATAATTCCTCCTTCAAAGCCCTGTAGCTGGGGCTGGGATGTTGAGAGATCAAAGTATTATGTGGGTTTCTAACCAAGTGATAGGTAGGTTGTGGTGAGACAGGCAGGTCTAATATACTGATGTCTGCTTTCTTAGCCATCAAATGAGCATCAGGTCTAGGCACTTTCCCCTTTCCCCCCACACATACTTTCTTTCTCTGCAAACCAGTTTTAAAGCCTCAGTGATGGTTTATAGAAACAAGTGCTCTTCATTCCTCTGGTTTCATGTTGTGTTACTAAGAAGGATCTTATGTTTGTCAGGGCTGCTATGCAATATTTCCTTGTCAATATGCTGATAGAAGCTACAGTCTTTCAGCCTTGAGACCCTTTGCCAGGTTAAAAAGCCTGGTTGATGTGCAGGCACCAAAACTGAATTTCCCATTTCAGTCATAATAGGAAACTTTGGTTAAAATACAAAGCACAGAAGTGCCAAAGCTAATCTGTTGAGAAAAGAGGTGAAGGGCAAGCTAGGAGGCTGATGCTCATTCTTATCTTTTGGAACTATGGTTTAGGACAGTGATGGTGAATGTTTTGGGGGCAGCATGCCCACACTAAGAATTTTCTGGCACCAGGTGTTACCCAGTGCCAGGGACGGGATGTCCACTTCTCTCCCCGTGCCTTTTCCAGCCTCCAGCTGCCTCCAAAAAGACAGTTGGAGGCTGGGAAAAGTCCAGGAGGAGAAGCCAAGGCACATGCTTGTTGTCCCCCCCCCCCCCACGATTTTCTCCACCTCCAGCTGTCTCCAAGAGACAGCTGAAGGTTGGAAGAGGTTTGAGAGGAGGAGCTATTGGTGTGTGTCTGTGGCTTCTTCTCCTCCCATGCTTTTCACAACCTCCAACTGTCTCTGAGAGACAGCTAAAGGCCTGGAAGGAGGTGTGGGAAGTGGAGCAACAGGTGCACACCTGTTCTTTCTCCTCCCCTCTGGAAGCCAGGCAAAACGGTGTCATTTGCCACTGGTTCACCATCATGGTTTTAGGAAAACAGGATTGTTAGGTCTGCTTTATCCCATCCAGTCCATGCATCAGCCCTAAGAAATACCTTGCTGATGCAGAGTGATGCAGTAGTCATCAACACAGCTAAACATATATGGTTTGGTAAGAGAGAGTTATGGATTTTTAAAAGGCAATCATTACTTTCATACCAAGGAGCAAAGAGTTCAGCATGGCACATCATACTGTACCTTATTTCTTTAGTTACCATTGGAGCTTCACTTGTTCAAGATCACCCTGACCTCAGAAACTCCTTATTTTGTGATAAAGTAAGCATGACAAGGAGAAAACTAGTTTTTGAAACCTTCTTAATATTCAAGCTTTGTGATGCCCACAGCAGTTTTGATTGTGCACTAATTCCCCATGTGTGTTCATGTAGGTGTTGTCACATAGGAAGATTATCATGACATTTATGAATGCCTTGAAATATTTTCCACAAGTTCAGGCCAAACACCTTTTTTTTTCAGTTGCCTTGCCTCTATCCCTGCTCTATCCCTCTTGCCAAATAGTACACCCACCCACCCCACACAAAACTACAATTACCAGAACAGGCAACTGGATTCTGAGAGTTGTAATCCAAAAAAGGAACTTTGCTAAGTCTGGATTTGCTTTCTGCTTCCAGAATTCCTCCCATAACAGTCAAATAATATGAATGTATTTTTAAGAGGTATTTCTATAAAGAAGATTTTGCTGGAGTTTAACAGATTATCACACGAGGCTCCTACAGTGCAGCAATCAAATTTTTGAAGAACACAGAAACATACTGGTATTGAAGAAATCTTTAACACACCTCCTCTTCAATATAACACCTCCGCTTCATTGATATCTGCATTGCACTGCTTCCACTTCCTTCCTATTTTTCCTTACTTAAGGCATGCAGATCAGTCTGATGTATGAAGGAGGAAAGGAGAGATTGGATGGCAGAAGGGGTGGAAAAGGAGAAATTGGGCAGTGAAGGGAAGGAAAGATGTGGTGGTGGATGGGGTGGGATAGAAAAAAGTGAGTGACAGAGTGGGTGTGAAAGGAGGCAGCAGGAGGGGTGGTGGAAAAGAGGAGATCAGAAAGGAAAGGAAAGGAAAAAAGAAAAGAAAAGAAGGCAAGGTTTGGCCTGTTTGTGAATAGTGAATGAGAGAGGGAAGAGCATGTCCCCATTCATACTAGCCCATTTGGCCTGGTTAGATCCGGATGAGATTGTGCATGCCATTACCGAATCTCTCCAGAGAGAAGTTCATACTACCCTTTGCCCCCATCGATGCTTCCCGGTTCATTTTACCCCACTAAAGTTCATACATGAAAAGTAACAATTCAAAATGGAGCCTCTTGATTGTCAATCAAATGATGTCATGGTGATGTCTGATGCAGCCATTGGCCACTCAAGCTGCTTGGTTTTTTAAAATACGTTTTTATATTTGACAGATTATGCGCATAATCTTTGAGAACTCCTTGAGAACAGGAGAAGTCCCAACAGACTGGAGGAGGGCAAAAGTTGTCCCCATCTTCAAAAAGGGAAAAAAAGAGGATCCCAACAATTATCGTCCAGTTAGTCTGACATCAATTCCAGGAAAGATTCTGGAGCAGATCATTAAACAGAGAGTCTGTGAATATTTAGAAGCCAATGCCATAATCACAAAAAGTCAACATGGGTTTCAGAGAAACAAGTAATGCCAGACAAACCTGATCTCTCTCTCTCTCTCTTTATTTTTGATAAAATTACCAGCTTGGTAGATGAAGGGAATGCTGTTGATATAGTATATCTTGATTTCAGTAAGGCCTTTGACAAAGTTCCCCATGAGATTCTTGCAAACAAGTTTGTAAAATGTGGACTAGACAAGGTAACTGTTACATGGATTTGTAACTGGTTGACTGGCCGCACCCAAAGGGTGCTCAACAATGGTTCCTTTTCATCCTGGAGAGAAGTGACAAGTGGGGTCCCATAGGGTTCTGTCCTGGGCCCAGTGCTATTCAACATCTTTATTAATGATTTGGATGACAGAATTGAGGACATACTTATCAAATTTGCAGATGACACCAGATTAGGAGGAGTAGCTAATACCCCAGAGGACAGGATCAAAATTCAAAATGACCTGAATAGACGAGAAAGCTGGGCCAACGCTAACAAAATGAAATTCAACACAGAGAAATGGAAGGTACTGCACTTAGGGCGGAAAAATGAAATGCATAGATATAGGATGAAAGTACATGTGAAAGGGATCTAGGAGTCCAAGTAGACCAGAAGTTGAACATGAGTCAACAGTGTGATGCGGCAGCTAAAAAGGCCAATGCTATTTTAGGCTGCATCAATAGAAGTACAGTGTCTAGAACAAGGGAAGCAATAGTGCCACTCTATTCTGCTTTGGTCAGGCCCCACCTGGAATACTGTGTCCAGTTCAGGGAACCACAATTCAAAAAAGATGTGGAGAAAATGGAGCGTGTCCAAAGGAGGGCAACTAAGATGGTGAAGGGTCTGGAAGCCATGCCCTATGAGGAGCGCCTTAGGGAACTGGAGATGTTTAGCCTGGAGAAAAGGTTAAGAGGTGATATGATAGCTATGTTTAAATATTTGAAAGGATGTCATATTGAGGAGGGAGCAAGCTTGTTTTCTGCTGCTGCAGAGACTAGAACGCAGAACAATGGATGCAAACTGCAGGAAAAGAGATTCCACCTCAACATTAGGAAGAACTTCCTGACAGTAAGGGCTGTTCGACAGTAGAACACACTCCCTCGGAATCTCCGTCCTTGGAGGTCTAAGCAGAGGCTGGATGGCCATTTGTCAGGGATGCTTTGATTGGGAGTTCCTGCATGGCAGGTGGTTGGACTGGATGGCCCTTGTGGTCTCTTTCAACTCTATGATTCTATGATTCAATGATTCATTTCAGGACTGCCAAATGTTGAATTCTGAAAGTCTATGGGCAAAATGGAGCAGTGCAGCTTGTGGGGATCCTTTCCCTCCTCCTCCTCCTCCTCCTCCTCCTCCTCCATTTTTATCAGCACCCAGTGCTTCATCAGGCAGTCTTGCATTTTTTTTAATTTTTAATTTTTTATTATATTTTAATGTATTTATTATTTATTTTATTTTATTTTATTATTATTTTTATTTTATTTTTGCAATTTGACAGCTCATGCACATTCTACACGAGGATCTTTAAACCGGAAGTTCCCTTTCCATTCGTTTAAAGAGGCCCATTCATAATGAGCTCAATGGGGCTATTTAAACCGGAGGGGAAACCCCCAATCCATATATGGATAGTTTGGTTTCCCCTCCGGTTTAAAGAGCCCCATTCATATAGTAAGCTCACTATGAATGGGGCTCTTTAAACGAATTGAAAGGGAACCCCAATCCAATATCCAAATATGGACTGGGGGTTTCCCCTCTGGTTTAAACAGCCTCGTGTAGAATGCGCATGAGCTGTTAAATTGTAAAAATAAAATAATAATAATAAAATAAAATGAAATGAAAAAATATTTTAAAAATGCAGGAGTGCCCAATTTTGCCAGGAGAGGAGGCATGTTCTGCCCCCTGGCCTTTTCCCCTCCCCTGAACTTGGCCCGATCACGATCAGAGCCAAGTTCACATTCCCTCGAACCATTTTTTTCCCAAAAGAAATGGTAAATGCACCAATTTGGGAAAAACCGGGTTTAGGGGGATTTGCACTGCAACGGATATGCAAGATCAGGATTCCATAATGTTAAAACTGGCACCAGTATGAACTTCTCAATTTTAAACTGGTTTACAAACCGGTTCATATGGTAGTCTGAACAGCCCCCATGAGCATCCTGCCCTTTTGTGGAACATGATTACTATCTTTTCCATTTCTGAAGTGGAAGAGATTATTACATGAGGAGGATGACTAGGATAGCAGCACTATTAATAGTCATTGACAAGTTTTCCCTATCAGAAATGACTGATGCACACATCTGCAGCAGGATGAAGACAATGTTGTGTGGTGCGTGCCATCCAATAATGCTACTATGTTGATCTAGACCCACAATAGAAGCTTTGTGTGATAATGTCCAAAGATGTGAAGCAGAAATCTTCCAGGCTTATATGTTATACAGAAAAACAGATTTAAATCATACCTGAACAATCTGGGACTCTTTCAGCTCAATGCAACCCACCAACTGAGAATGGGAGGTATTGCCAAACTCTGCTTTGGACTCTGGGCATGCAGAAGAAGAATGATTATAGACCCACTCAGCCATAACTTTTTAGACTCTGTTGTATAGTGATCATGGTGACTCTTTGAAAGTTGTTGCTATGAAGAACTTGTTCTTGCAGTAGCACACACACACAATAGTTGGGAACCTGTTGGTTAATCCAATTAGTGCAGCCCAATTGAATCAATTTCTGAATGATGGTTAAACATGTAGGTAAATTTCATGGATTGAACTGGTCTATGGGACTAACAAGAAGATTCAAGCCAAGTCTTTTGAAGGTAGACAACTGAGTTATTTTGAACTGTTAGACTAACTAGTCTATCAGTCAGTTTCTAGCCATTCTTTTTGCTTTCTTCCCTCCACCTTCTACTCAGAATATTTGTTTTTATGGCAAAAGATCTCAAGGCTGAAAGATTATAGCTTCTATCAGCATGTGGACAAGGAAATATTGCATAGCAGCCCTGTCAAACATTGTTTTCCAAAACCCACCAAGATGTACAGGTGCTAATTATTCCTTACTTAATGCACATGATGGGGTCTAAAAATGCCATTAACAGATGGAGGATTTCATTTTTCAAATAAAGTCTCCTCTGAAAAGAAACTATGTGCAAAGAGGGATGTTAAAAGGTCCCCTGGGATCAAGGTTTTGATGGTTTATTGATCTCATTTGATGCTTTTAGAGTCATTAATAGTCACCTTTCTTTTGTCATTCAGTCCAAGGGAGTAATTGAACATTATGGAATTGCAGGTCATTGAGCACTTTGTGGTAGTTTATTCAAGCAAACAGCACACAGTGCTCCTGCTAACTGAGTGGCACTATTAAGAAATCAGAGGGGGAGGAAAGGATTGCTAAAGAGAAACAAAGCACAATGCTGCAGCATAATGTATTTCTCTCAAGAACAAACAAACAAAAAAAATACTCCACAACTCACTGGAGTCAATCACTTTAAAAAAGTGACTTGTGTACAGGTGCTCTGCGTCTCAGTATTTGTGTGACATTAAAATTACAGAGGAAGGCTGCTCATTTGACAAGCCTGAATGTGGGGACACAAACGGCAGGGCTGGAGACAGATAATAGTTTTTGAGAAGCCTGACAGTGGTATGATAGTGGCATCTTTTCCCACATAGAGTGCATACTCAGCCCCCTATAATTCCTGGCCTAAGAGATTTTGAAGCCTTTTTCCCCCAGTGTTTCAGAAAGCTGATTTAGTAAAGATGGCAATGGAACAAAACAAAAGAGGTTGACTGTGAACATCATGGGAATAGTAGGTCCATCAAACCACCTTTAACACATGTGGAACTGAATAATATGTCCTGGGTCTTAATATCTCAATCAAAAGTATTGTTAAGAAGTAAGGACATGGGAATGGTTATTTTAAAATAAGTCAGGCTGATCAATGCCTGATGAAATTCTTCAAGTGAGGCCACCCCCCCCCCCCCCCCCAAATTCATTGCCATTAAATACAGGAAGATTTACAATACATCTATTCAACAAAATACTTCCCCTAAACCATTAATTGATTTACAGTAGTAACACATTTCCATTAGGTTAAACCTGATTAAATGATAATTTTGCATTTAGATGATTCTTATTTTTTTTTTCACTCTCCTCCTGAAATATCTTGATGAATATATAACATACTGGGTAAAGGTATAACTTATGTATGCCCAAAGACTGAGCCACATATGATTTAGCTGACACCAACTTATTCCACTGGTTTTACTGTGTACTAGTCATTATTAGTTAAAGTTAATAATAACCTCTCTTAAATTGTGGCTATTATCTCATTATAGTGAATCAATAGATTTAAGTAGAATATTAGATCATCAGTTTCACTAGGATACATTTATTAATTGTTAACATCTGATTGATTGATTGATTGATTGCATTATACAGAAACATTTCTTTTACATCAACAAGTGAAATCTTACATATGTCTTCTCCAAAATATGTCCCATGCAGACCATTGGGGCATACTAATGGATAAGTGGTTATACATTTCTTTATAAATGCCAAGCATCTTAAACTTCATTCTTCATGCCTGTTTAGTATATCATCTTTCTTGAAATTCAGCATAGGTTATGAAGCAAAATGAGATTTTTTTTAAAAAAAATATGAGAGCAAATTCGATCAATAAAGGTTTTGCTCTGCAGTATAGAAACCAAAAAAAAAAAAAAAAGTGGGATGTCACAGACTTGTAAAATCTGCAGCACCCCATGAAAGTCTGTATTGTCAAGACTGCCAGTCTGCATTCCATGGTGAAATCATTGAACAGGCAAATTTTGAGAGAAAAATTGATTCAGAAACATTGGGAGGCGAGAGTCTGGGGGTTTGCAATAGTATAATGTGTGTTATGTAAATCAGTGTTTTGGGTTGTTCTTTTTTTTTTTTAATGTCACTCTCTTTAGCATTAGGAATCGACAAATCTGTCAATTCTGATTTTTTTCCACATTTACTTTTGTTAAAATCTCCAAGTTTTTAAGAGCTTGGCACTCAGACCTCTCTGCCAAAATGGATATCATTTTTGTTTTCACTGACATTTGATTTTCTTTGTTGCTGTTGTTGGCTAATCTCAAGATTTTTTCATCATATTTATAAAGAAATGTATGCATTTTGGAAAGTTCTTATCACCTCTTCTCTACTTAGGTTGGTCAGTACGTGGTTAAAGTTATTCAGTCTTTCTCCTTTACAAATTTTGCATATGGTACCCAAATCCCTTGGAGAGCCACAGTGGCGGACTATGAGTCTGGGATACCAGGGTTAAAATCCCTGCTGTGTCCTGGAAAACGGGGTGACTTTGGGTACGTGAAATCACATTCTCTCAGCTTCAGAGGAAAGCAATGATAACCTCTCTCAAATTTTCCCTGTGATAGGTTCACCTTCAGCTTGCCATAAACTGAAAACTCCAAATCCTATTGGTAAATGTTTGGTGAACTGCTAGGAAGTATATACTGGTTTATTGTTGATGTTATTAGGCACTCTTAAAGACTTGTGTGTTGAAACATATTTGAGTTATGATGTAATAGATTTCACAGTATTAGGCTACTTGGGTTTTTATTGTTTGTATGGCATTATGGATATTTGTAGCTGTTGCAACAAAGGATCCTACAGAGGATCAGGTTTTTTTGCTTTTGTCTAACTGCACATGTTCCTGCAAGAAAACTAGCCATTCAGAGAACATCTGCTATAGCTGCAATATCCAGATGACTAGAAAATAATGGGATAAAGGTTTTGTCTCCCTGGGCCAGTTCTGTGAACCACAAACAAACTCTTTTTTATATTGCCTGTTAAAAATACCATCCATTTTTTATTGTTAAAAAGGTCATTGAGGGCTAGAATGAACAAATGAAAGGTCCCTGATAGCAATATTTCACTCTATTTTCATTGCTGGTTGATAGCAGGAAAAAAGATTTAGGCATCTAAAACTCTGCCATATGAATTTTATTCTGTGGCTTAAATTGTACTGTGTATGCAGTTCAACATCTTGCAAGATGCAAGATATGAGTTACTACAAAAAGGAAGGAGAAAATGTCATTGCTGTTGAAAAATATTTCTATGAAGAATCTACCAGAGATGTTGGTGAGTCTGTATGCCAGTGATTCACATGTATCTCTAGGGAATCATGGACCAGTCACATTCAAAGTGTTTTTTTGACCTTTATCTATGGTAAATAAATTTGCATTTTGGGAGAGTTCCTGAGTTTGCTATGGCAACTTTTACCATAAAAAGATATAATGAGCACACAATATTATGATTAAATGCCTGTCCTTCAGCTAGTGCCCATTTCAAAAACTGGGCTATGACCGGTATGATGGAAAATTTGAATTAGATTTTAAAAAAAGGAAGAAGGAAGAAGGAAGAAGGAAGAAGGAAGAAGGAAGAAGAAGAAGAAGAAGAAGAAGAAGGGAAATAAAGAGTAAATTGATGATAGAGACACAGGGACTTTACCACACAAGATAAAAAAGGACAAAACCAATCAGGAGAGTAGTGACTTTCTCTGTGCCACTCCACATGGTTTCGTAACACTTCTTTTCTCTTCCCAAGGGAAGACAGTCATCAAAGTGTGCCTTTTGCCAAACAGGAAAAATCTGTTCAGGAAAAAAGCATGGTTTGATTATCATGTCCCTTGGAAAGCAAACAGAAAGTGTTATGAGGGCTGCCCCGATTGTTGTCAAAGGGGCGGGATATAAATAAATTTTATTATTATTATTATTATTATTATTAATTATGCTGAGCAGCACACAGAAAGCAACTACTATCCCAATTTATTTCACCTTTCTTTTGTCATGTGGTAAATGATTTTTGCAGGGAGAAACTAGTGAAACACACAACGTAACACACCGTTACAAACAAAGAATGTTAAGGAAGTCATGACTTCCAGCTGATTATATTGACTTGCAAAACCTGGATCTATGAAGTAAGGCTTACTCCTATCTCTAAACACCTGAGGTTTACATGAAGCTAAACACCTGAGGCTTACAGATGAGGGAAAGGCCCTTTAGTAATTCACCCTTGTCATTAGAAGTAAAGAGAGAGAGAGAGAGAAAGTTAGTTTCCCTTTTGATGTTGTTGTCTGATTGTAAGGGGTGGTGCTCATCTCCGTTACTAAGCTGAGGCAGGGGGGAACCTGCATTTCCAAAGATGACTCCATGGTCATACAGCCAGCATGACTAAACATCGAGGCACACAGAATGCTGTTACCTTCCCACCAAAGTGATACCTATTTATCTACTTACTCTTTTACATGCTTTTGAACTGCTAGGTTGGCAGAAGTTGGGGCTAGTGACAGCTCACTCCATTATGTGGCACTTGTACACTCCTTAATTTCTCCCCACAGCATCTTCCCCAGGGAATCTGAGAGAGCTTTGCCCTTCCAGATAGTTATCAGAACTTGGAAAAGTTGCATTTTAATAGAACAGTTTCCAGTGACCCTCCGCAGTCAGCATGGCCATAGCCACAAGCATTGTGGTCCAAAAAGTAATCTTTCCAAACACTGCTTATTACATATTTCTACAAATACAGATTTCTCATTACCATAGGTCTTGACAGTACAATCCTACTTTGCAATATGTTTCACCGAGTTCAGTGATACACAAGTAATTATATAAAACACTGTAACATAAGTGAGGAGACATTGCCACATCAGGACAATCAAAATAAGCTTACTTCTCAAATTTACAAACTGATAGAGGATATTTTGATAATTAAACTTCAGATGGATCCTCAACTATTTCTGTTAGGACTTTTAGATGAACAATTGGAGAAGGCTTATGGAAGAATACTACGATATATGAGAACTGCAGCTAGAATGTAGAAAAATGGAACAATCCCTTTGTAAGATGATTGGTTGTTAAAATGATATGATTTGTGAAAATGGATAAGCTTACCATGTTAATGCATGAGAAAACTTTAGATAACTTTAAGAAAAAGTGGAGGATGCTCATCGTATACATGAAAAATAAGGGAGGTTCTTTAGGTGTTTAGAAGAGTGATACATAAAGCTGAGGATTTGTTTTAAAATGTTTTATATTTTTATTAAATCTTTGATAAGGACTTCTATTTGTAGTATGACAATATGATTTAAAGATTATTTTAATCTTATTTACATGTGAGTAAACTAAAAAAGAGCCACAGCAGGTATGCCAGAAGCCATTGTTTCCCTGTTTGTTGTTTATATTCTTTTTGAAAAGTATTTAAAAAAAAAGATTGGTTTGTTGTTAGTTAGATGTGTTTTTCTCCTTGTATATTTCTGGATATAGAAAATTAATGTTTGCTTTTTAAATTTAAAAAACTTTATTAATTATAAAAAACAACATACTACTCATAACACTCACAACGCAACTCCTAATATATATCATATAACACATAACACATCTTTTAAAATAAATACTACATACTAGTTTCACACTCTACAACGTACAACTTACAAAAATTCTCACTTACTCTCCATAATCAGTTATTTTTTTCTTCATCCTCATTATCCTTCCCCCTCTAAATCTTCCCTTTTTATTCTTCCTCTTCCTTTCCTCCCTTATTCCTTTCATAAACTATCTTTTATTCCCTTCTATCCTTATTCCCCTTTCCCTGTCTCCACTCTAATTCTCAAACCTCTCCTTCTCCATCCTCTTTGTCAACCCCATTTTCTCCTTATTCTTTACTCACCCCTTGTTCACTTACTCATGTTTGCTTGTTTTAATGATTTTTTAAAAAAATAATGTTGAGGAAAAAATTACTTACAGACCATCAACATCTCAAAATAAGCATTACACACATTAATCTTCAATACCTTGTAATATCATAGATAAGAAATGAAGATAAAGAAAGGTAGAATAAAGAAAAGGGGTTGAAAAGAAGGAAAGAAAACAGGAAGGAGATATAGAAAAGGGAAGGAAAGCATATATTAGAGTGTGAAAAGGGAGGAAAGTGTGTGTGTGGGGGGGTGTTACTTGTAATTATATTTTATTTTATTTGTAAGATGGGCAAGGAAAAAGTGGAGCCTGCATAGTCCCTCCCTAGTCCATTTTAGATTGATTGACTCCCTCCAGATATTTGCAAGTATCTGTGCACATTTGCAAAGTGTATGCAACTAGGCCTCATGCGATCTGTAACTGCTGGTGGTCTCAATTTACGTAAGCTTACTTATGTACCACTGTATTTTGGTAGGCCTGATTTCTACAAGCATTTGTGCTATGAGTAAAACACCTGAGTGAACTCTATAACACATGCAATGTCTGGAAGTGGTGTTGGAAGGCAAATAGAGATAAGTCTTTCTTTGGATGCCTAAACAGGGCATCAAAGAAGGGGGAAAGAATTTGAAGTACATGTTTCCGGAAGTCTTGGGAGGAGTTGATGCCTTACTGCAGCTTCCGCAAAAGAGATTTGTGGGAATATGTAAAACTCAATAAAAGTTCTGATCTCGAACCTCAAGTCTCCAAGTTCTTTAAGTTAATTAAAATAGTCTGAGCCTGGAGCCTTTTATATGCATCATTATAAAACTCTGGTTGAATTCAGTTCAGCTGGCATTGTTTACTTCTACCGTTCTTTGCCATTTGATTAGTTGATTGATTATAGCAATATTTTAACAAAAAGTTTAATGCCCTGGCTTGTTGAGGTAAGCTGCTTTGTTTCTTTAGGTCTGGTAGCTGAAAAGCAAAGAGGAATGGAATGGAATGAATGAATGAATGAATAACAAAGAAGTGCAAATATCAAGGTAAAACCAATGGAAAAATGTGATATGTTTGTGATATACAATATTAACTAATATGTTAGACAGGAGACTGGTGTTTATTAATACAGTATATTTGAAATGGAAAAAGAAAAAATTATCAGATAACCATAAAAGTACAAAAAAATTAAAAAGTGACTGGCCAACTGTAAGTATTAAATCTTCTCCCCAAAATCCATACTTTCAAAGTACTGGTTTTGACCTATACAGCACTAAACGGCTTAGGTTCAGGCTATTTGAAGGACCCTATCTGTCTGTATGAGCCCCCCAGAGTATTGAGATATCCAGAGATGCCCTTCTTTATGTCCAACCATCCTCTCAGGTACATTTGGTGGGAAAAAGAAAGAGGGCCTTCTCAGTGGATGCTCCCAAGCTTTAGAACTCCTTCCCTAGGGAGGCCAGGATGGCACCATCCCTGCTATCCTTCTGACACCGTTTTTCTGCAGTCAGGCATTTTAAACTGATAAGGGCTGGATTTTTAATGTTGTGCTATATAAATTTTAATGGTTTCTATTTTAAACATTTTATATTTTATAACTGGTTTAACTCTTAAAAGAGTTTAATTGATTTTAAATTTTAAATTTATATATTTTAATATTGCTTTACTGTTTTTAAATTGTATTGTTTTATACGTGTTGTTCATCACCTTGAGTTTCTATATTGGGAGAAAGGCAGGATATAAGAAAATAATAATAATAATAATAATAATAATAATAATAATGTAACTCTCAATAGCATACTAAAGTAATATGTACTAAGTTTATACATAGCTGCATGACTAAAATTGCAAATATCTATATGTAACTTAGGGCCAAAACAGACTGGCTCAAACAGGCAGTGTGATGCTGTCCCTTTGAGTACTGGATTGGGGCTGTGGCAACTGCACACCTATCTGGCTTTTTTCCAGCTAAAAAAGAAGCAGCAAAATGCCAGTCCTTTTTGCGCTAGAAAAAAAGGCATCTTTTCTGCCACGGTGGTGGCTTTTCAGTGCTCTTGCAGCATGCAGCGTGTAAATGCTGGGCTTCTGGAGTGCCACAACATCTGGTCACACAGACAGCATGACACTGGCTTGGGGGCAGCATCAGGGCATGCATCATCTGAAGGTCATGGCTCGATGTCACCCTGAAGCTGCTGAAGCTGCTGAAGCTGCTGGTCTGTTTCGCCCCTTACTTTTTCTTCTTAAAATAAGCAAGCGTCTTCCCATCTTCTACTTCTCTGTCACTATAGCTGAAGAACTGTACTAGGTAAAATTTAATATATTACAAGCAAGTGTCCTCCCTGCAGCTTCAAGAAGATTTAAATGGTACAGGTAATTGTAGGGGAGGGTACTTCCATGTGGTAGTAGTGTTCACTTGTGGAGGAACATTATGAGACACAACCCACTCTGTTCAGAAAGTAGAGAAAAACTAGCAAATATAGCTTGCTCCATTGAATTGTCATGCAGGAAACACCCTCTGTTATTTCAGTTGAGATAAATGCTTGCTTGCTTGTTTATTTAGTATACAGTGAGCCCTTTAATATACAGTGAGCCCACTGAGGTTTGTTTCCAGGATCCCCCATGGATACCAAAATCCATGGATGCTCAAATGCCATTGGCCTGATCTAGATTGGCAAAAAGAAGTGTGTTCATGGCTGCATGAAAGTCTAGCCTTTAGATGAGAAAAAGGGAAAGTGTGCCATGAAAACACTTTTTTTGTGTTTTAGGGGAGGAGGAGCACCTTTAAAAAGGTGCTGGTTTTCCCAGCTTCTTTTTTAAAAACTGTGGAACAGCGCAGCTCCATCTAAAGGTTGTGGTGCAGCTGCTAAGCATTAAGGAAAAGGCAACTTCATGTCACACTTTCCTGCCAATCTAGAAAGTCCCATTATATACCATGGGGTAGTAAAATGGTGTTCCTTATATAAAATGATAGAATCAAAGTTTGCTTTTAGGATTTTTTAAAAAAATATTTTAAAGCTGTAGATATAGAACCTGTGAGTATGGAGAGTCAACTGTACTGCCCAAATGACAAATGCTCTTAGAGTGGCTTAAAATAATAAAAAATGGTAATAAATAAAATCACAACATTGAAGAGGCTCTCTTGAGAATTCCTTACCTAGGATGGTCCATTTGCCAGCCACGTAGGTGAGTATTTCTTTTGGAAGGGAAAGGCCTCATCCAAATATCTAATGACTAATGTCCAGCTAATCTAAGTGTACATAGCAAGGATGGCAGATTGGTCACTCTACAGAGAGCATTCCATATAATATTTTAGATGCCCTAGGTGATCCCTATTGAACTACTCTCCCACAGAATGCCATTCAGTAATGTAGATGGACACTGAAAATTTCCTGTCGCAAAGATATCCATTGAGGTCATAGGTAGACCATACAGGAACTATGCAGTGCTTAGAATCATAGAATCATAGAATCATAGAATCATAGAATCATAAAGTTGGAAGAGACCACAAGGGCCATCCAGTCCAACCCCCTGCCATGCAGGAACTCCAAGTCAAAGCATCCCTGACAGATGGCCATCCAGCCTCTGCTTAAAGACCCCTAAGGAAGGAGACTCCACTACACTCCGAGGGAGTGTGTTCCACTGTCGAACAGCCCTTACTGTCAGGAAGTTCCTCCTAATGTTGAGGTGGAATCTCTTTTCCTGCAGTTTGCATCCATTGTTCCGCGTTCTAGTCTCTGCAGCAGCAGAAAACAAGCTTGCTCCCTCCTCAATATGACATCCCTTCAAATATTCCTTCAAACACCCAGGAAACAAATTAACAATGAGACATCTCAGGATTAAGCTTGGACACCAAGCAACCATTATTCCTTGGACACCAAGCAACCATTGTCCCTGAATAATTTGGACCCATTCATTTGAATACATCCATGAATTTAGCCCTAAACCAAGGTAAAATGAAACAAAATAATTACAGATGACAGCTACAGTTTAATGAGGAATGTAAGTGGAATGATAGCAGATTTGTATTAATAGTTGAGATGTCAGAAAGGATGTAAAATGTATGTAGAAAGAGGATACTGACTCATGCCTCTTTTCTGTTCTTCCTTCCAAAGTCATGCTCTACTGCAAATTTTTACTCTGATGTCTATAACATTAAATCTCTATTTAAAAAATACTAATTTGATTTTTTCCCTATTGCACTGATGAAACATTTGGTACCAGATGGCAATCAAGTGTATTTTCAAATTACAACAAAATAATAAGCAGGATCATCAATGGGGGTTTAACTTGTTTGTAAAATTTGCCATGCAAAACTAAGCCCAACATTAAAAATTCAGGCCTTTGGCTAAATGTGTAGTATTTGGGAAATACTTTTTAACCAATTATTCTCTCAAACAGAAGCAACAGTTAAAGCCCAACTGATCTTTCAAATATGTGGAAGCAATATGAACCTGGCAGGAAGGGTGAAAAACCATGAACAATTAAAGATAAGTTTTAAAAAATCAGAATTTCTTGAATAGCACTCAATTGTGGATCAGTTTGGGAAATAAATTGGCTGGCAAACAATGAAAGCATAAAGCTACATTGTATCCATTGTATTCCAAAATATGGCAGCCAGGCTTCTGGCTGGAACATCCAGGAGAGAGCATATCACTCCTGTGCTAAAAGCCCTCCACTGGCTGCCGATCAGTTTCCGGGCACAGTACAAGGTGTTGGTTTTAACTTTTAAAGCCTGTCATGGCTTGGGCCCATCTTATCTAAGGGACCACCTCCTCCCATATGAACCCCCCCCCCCCCCGCACACTCCGGTCCTCTGGGAGGAACCTGCTTCAACCCATGAAGACCAAGCTGGTACAGACCTCCCAGAGGGCTTTTTCAGCTGTCGCCCCCAAGTTGTGGAATGACCTGCCAGACGAGATGCGTCTCATTCCATCTTTAGAAGGCTTTAAAAGAGCCCTACAGACGCATCTCTTCCGGCAAGCCTTCCCAGAGAATGTGAATATCCCCAGCTCCATACCTAGGTTTTAAGGGCTTTTTAAATCTTTTCCTGCATTTTTCTCCATACAACCTAAGCTGGGTCCGCTCCCTACTATTGTGTGTGGCGATGAAGAAAGACGCACAGGCAGGATGATGGGGTTGACGGGATGGCACACTCTGCTTTGGTGATGCCTCTTTTTATTGATTTCCAGAGTTGCTGACCACGTGGTTTAAGCCAGGCTAATGAATGACCATGTAGATAATTTACGTTTTCCTGTTGCAGACAATGCCTTTTTGCCTATGTGCCGGATCTCCTGACCAAGAGGTCTGCTAGCCACTGATAAGACAATCATCCCCCACCAGGAGTTAATGTCCGGGCGTCTGCCTTCACAATGTGGTTTGCCAACACTGAGGAAAAACAACCGTCCCAACAATTGTGCATTGCTATTTTAATCTATTGTGTTTTTTAACTCTATTGTGATTTAATTCTTTTTTAAGGGAGGGTGGTAAGGGTAAGGAAGGGGTATTTTAACTTGATATTGTTTTAACCTCTGCTGTACTCTGCCCCGATTGCTTGTTCAGACGGGCGGAATAGAAATAAATATTATTATTATTATTATTATTATTATTATTATCCTGCTGCCCCAATTTTTTTTTTTTTTTGTAAAAAATAAAAATAAAAACCATACCTTTTGCCATGGATAATATAGTAACACCAAGCAGAACAAAAAAAATATATAATAAATTCAAGAAGCAGGCTCAGGAAAAAGATGTGAAGTCTAAGTCTTCAGGAACATCAGGAAAAAGAGTTACTACACATTAGGAAAGGGAGAGATCAGAAGATGAACAAACTGCAAGGTAGACAGTTTTATCTGAAGTACTGCATTCAGTTCTGGGGGCTCAATTTTAGAAGGATATAGACAAATTGGAGCAAGTTTAGAGAAGGGCAATGAGGATAATAAGAGGTATGAAGAATAAAACATATGAGGAAAGGTTGAAGGAGCAAGGGATGTCCAGCTTGCTGGAGAGAAGATTGAGGGGGTAAAATGATTACACTGTTTAAATACTTCAAGGGCTGTCACAGAGAGAAGTGGCAGGTTTGTTCTCTTCTGCCTCAGATGGTAGGACCAGGTCTAATGGTTTGTAGTTACAGAAGAGTAGATTTCAATTGGACATTAGAAATTTCAGCAGTGGATCCAATTTCCTAGAAACCTGGTGGGGTCTCCTCATCTGGACATCTTAAAAAAGAAGCTGGACAGATAACTGCTGGGGATCCTGCAGTGAGCATGGAGTTGTACTCAGTGGTCCATGAAGTCCCTTCCAACTCTATGATTCTATGATTTAATTTGAAATCTTTATATCGTTTTATTGTAGCATTTTTTTTAAAAAAAAAATATTTAAAATAAAGCACAACCAGGGAGACCTTGTCTTTTATTTCCGCAATCTCTAAAGTTTCCTCCAAGGACATCCAGACAAATATCCTGACAAGTTCAAGTGAAATTACAGCAGCATTTTCACTGTTTCTGTTGGTTTCCCTGTTTCCTTCCCTCCCTGCCCATTTTGTTGTCATTTGTTTGTATGTGTTCCTAGCCATTGAAATCAAGATGATGATCAGAAGCTGGGTCAGGGCAGGTCTGGGAACCAGAAAGCTATGGATCCACAACCTTGATCTGCTTCTGTCCCCTTCTCTGTGCAGCTGAAGTGGGGCTAGTCATGAAGTTTTTTGTTGGCTCTTGAAGAGCTTTTTTTTTCTTTAATTTTAATCTTCTCTTCTAAAAAATAAACCTCTTTCTATGACCCAGGATATCCAGTCAGTCTCATATCACCTGATCAGTCTCATGGCTCTCTTGGGGACCACTGGATAGTAGTTTAAGGGCCTTTTTACAATACACAAGTTCTAGGTATTCTGGTTTTACTTGCCATGGATCTATCCTATGGAATCCTGGGATCTGGAGTTTAGAATTTAGAATTTACATCTAGAGAGCTCTAGTGCATCACCAGACTACAAACCCCAGGACTCCAAAGGATGCAACCATGGCAGGTAAAATGAAATCATAGCACCATAACTGTGGAGATTATCATATGAGACTAAAAAGTACAATTAAAGAAGAATAGAGGTGTCTATGGTTGTACATTACCATATGACACTGTGGCTGAGCTGTAGTTGGTCTGTCCTCCATCTGTGATTATCACATGCTTTTTCATTGTTTTTCAATCGATTTCCCCATCACTTGCTGCCAATATTTTCTGTAGCATTAGATTTGGTGCGATAATGTCTGGGCTACAACCCCAGGACTGGGCAGTCACTTGGTGTCAGTTTCCTCCCTCTTCCCCCTGCTATTCCCAAAGAGTCTTTGTGTGTGTGTGGGGGGGGGGGGGGTTGTTTGTTTTGTTTTGTTTTTTTAATTTCCTCCTCCTGCCCATTGCATTGTCACAATACCCAAATAGGGAGAGGGAGAAAAATAAAGATTAAAAAAGTGAAAGGCATGCTGGTAGAGCAATAGGAGAGGGAAGGGGGTTAAGCAGCATGCTGGTAAGCATAGTCTCAGACCAGCAATGGTTGTTCCAGAAACTGTACCCACATGTGATAGAGACTGCTCTCAAATTGTTATCTATGCATTTATTTTCATTAAAATGATTGTGGTGAGAATGAGGGCTCATGCGATAATCTCCTATGTTGTGTGAAATGGCCCTGAAAAACAAATTGTTACAGTAGTAATAACAATAAAAGGAACAGTAACAATGATGATAGTAATAATGAAAGAGATAGATGAAGAAGTAGATCAAATTGCCCCCATCAAATAATTGGCTCTATCTGAACCAAACATTCTAATATGGAATAGACAATGTCATCTTCTCTTTAAATAGATCATTATTGTATTTCACTTCCTTGATTCTAATTATATTATTTAGTTTTGCCATATATAATATACCCAAAATTCTTATACACTGTTCATCAAGAGCAAGTTGATGCCATTCCTAATAGACGGTACAACCAACAGGTAACAGATTAATAACTATTTCAGTATTCTATTGATAAAGGATAACATTTAACAGTGAAGTGTAGACTTTAACCTGTAATTTAGTGTTTGTGTGTGTCTTGTGGGTGACGGGACAGGGTCTTTTAGTTGTGATCAGGAAACTCTAGGTAAGGCATACTATGCAATAAGTAGTGGGAATATGTACTCTAAAAGAATGTTATAGTATTTTTAAGGGTATGCAGCTAGCATAAGCCAAGCTGTGCTATGTCCTAACAAGCTCAAACTGAAATAACCACCCACATCATATAATAACAGTTAACAATGGCTGCATCCACATTGTGGAAGTAATCCAGTTTGATACCTCCTTAAATGCCATGGCTCAATGCTACGGAATTCTGGGAACTGAAGTTTTGTGAGATATTTAGCCTTCTCTGACAGAGAGTTCTAGTGCCATAACAGATCCCCTGCCCTCTGCTGTGCTACTTACACCCTATAATTTCAAACCTGTGACTTCTCTGGTTGAGTCCATCTGGCGTGTGGTCTTTCTCTCTTTCTGCTACCTTCCACTTTTCCTAGCATTATTGTCTTTTCTAATGAGTCTTGCATTCTCAGGATGTGGCCATCTCATAAACAGCTTCAATTTGATAATCTTGGCTTCCATGGATATTTCTGGGTCTGTCTGCTCAGCTTCCTAGTAGTGATTTTTTTCCGGGCTATGTGGCCATGTTCTAGAAGAGTTTTTTCCTGACATATCACCAGCATCTGTCCTGGCATGGAAGGGAGTGGGGTATGTATATGTGTGTGTATATATATGTGTGTGTGTGTGTATAAATCGAAGATTCAGGAAGGACTCATCCCACACTTTCTACAAGCGCGTTGATGACTAAAAAGGCCAATCTGAGATAAACAAGTCTGGTTGCAGAGAACACAGCAAAAAGTCTCCTTGGGTGATGTTTCCAAGTTGTGGTTCTTTCTGTGTTGTCATTTCTCTTTGAGACTCGTTCGGCGTGAGTTCTCGAAAGAAGCTGCAGCATTGTGGATAGTGTGTCTCCATGCCTCCCGATGTGAGGCCAGGGTACACCATTGTTGTTGATCAATTTGGCTGAGCTTGAGATGTTGTTTCAGGAAGTCCTTGTATCTCTTCTTCGGAGCACCCCTCTTTCGCTGACTCGTGGCAAATTCACCGTAAAGTACTATTTATGAGAGGCAGTGGTCCTCCATTTTAGAAACATGTCCTGCCCAGCGCAGCTGCATTCTCAATAGCATGGCCTCAATGCTGGTGATTCCTGCGAGATATATATATATATATTATTTTGCTATCTGTTAAGGTCTTAGTAGGCACTGGAGCTATACTGTTGATTATGGAACATCATAGTTATGTAAATGAGAGAAGCATGGATGAAGTATCAGGTAATCACGGTCTTCCCATTCAAGTGGTGCGGGGCAATGGGAGGTATGGTGTTAACAGGGTGGTAAGAAGACGAGAAGGAAGACGAGTTACATGGTTTGAATCTATCCCATCTTCCAAACCCCCTGTTAACCTGAACCAGGTTAGAGACAGTTTGGGGATTCTGTTGGTTTACCGTCCACCCCGTAACCTAACAGACTCCCTGACCGAGCTGACACAGCTGGTCTCAGAGCTGGTGTTAGAGTTTCCCAGGCTTTTGGTTCTCGGAGACATCAGCATCCCCTTCGAGGCCGGTTTATCACATCTCAGTGGTGCAGCTTGGATGTTCATGGATACCATGACTACCATGGGCCTGCCCCAATTAATCTCTGGGCCAACACATTGTGCTGGTAATACACTCGATGTCGCCTTTTGTACGGATCAGGATAATCCATGGGCAGAAGTCATTGGTACTACTGCCCTGTCATGGACGGACCACTACCTGATAAAGCTAGGGTTAAAGGTCACCACCCAAACCCCCCTCGGGGATGGAGGGCCTATTAGAATGGTCCGCCCTCAAAGGTTGATGGAACCCAAAAGGTTCCAAGAAGCCCTAGAGGGCTATATGGTTGGGAATGACAGCAATCCTGTTGACGCCCTGGTTAATACCTGGAACACCGACCTCACCGGGACTATAAACAGCATCACTCCTGAGCGTCCTCTCCAACCCGCTCCAAATAGGAAATCATGGTATACTCAAGATCTTTGGAGGATGAAGCGGGAGACGAGATGACTTGAGCGTCGTTGGCAGAGACATCGTCACTTATCAGACAAGGCGCTTCTAGAGAACTTATTGAAGTCCTATGAAGCAGCAATCGATGCAGCAAAGAATACGTTCTATGCTGCATGTATTGCATCAGCAGAGTCTCGTCCAACAGAGCTATTCAGGGTAGTTAAAGATCTGATTCACCCCCCCCCCCAAATCCTTTATTAGAATCAACAAATGCCTGTTGTGATGCTTTCAGTGACTATTTTGCTGATAAGATCTCTCAGATAAGTGCCGATCTAGACACCAACATTGATACAGAGGCTATGAGAGAGATGTCCAGTGCCTCCGTGGACTTGGTTAGACTGGATCAATTTGAGTCTATAAATACCGAGGAAGTGGACAAGCTCCTTGGTAGTGTTAGGAGGAGGACGTACCCACTCAATCCCTGCCCATCGCGGTTGAACGTGCAAGGAGGGGAAAAAACAATGATGTTACTCCATCTAATCATTAATATATCCCTCAGGGAGGGTATATTTCCAACTGAACTTAAGTGTGCAGTGGTTAGACCATTGCTGAAAAAACCCTCCCTGGATCCCTTAATAAGGAACAATTACAGGCTGGTCTCATTATTACCATTTCTGGGCAAGGTGATCGAGAGGGCAGTCGCCATCCAACTCCAAGCCGTCTTGGATGAAGCCGATTTTCTAGACCCATTTCAAACTGGCTTCAGGGCGGGCTACGGGGTTGAGACAGCCATGGTCACCTTGGCCGATGATCTCCGTCTGGGCATCGATAGGGGAAGTGTGACCCTATTGGTGCTCTTGGACATCTCAGCGGCATTCGATACCATCAACCATGGTATCCTTCTGGAACGCCTGAGAGAGTTGGGCATTGGAGGCACTGTACTCCAGTGGTTCTGTTCCTACCTCTTGGGCAGGTTCCAGATGGTGATGCTGGGAGACAGCTGCTCTCGTAAAACAGAGCTGACATCTGGCGTCCCTCAAGGCGCCATTCTCTCTCCCATGCTGTTTAACATTTACATGAAGCCGCTGGAAGAGATCATCCAGAGACATGGGGCGTGGTGGTATCAGTATGCTGATGACACCCAAATAATTTTCTCTATATCTCTGACTGAATCAGTGACCAAGGATAGCATCTCGGCTCTGAATGCCTGTCTAGAGTCGGTAATGGGCTGGATGAGGGAAAATAGACTCAGGCTGAATCCAGAGAAAATGGAGGTACTTGTGATAGGTTCCTCCAACCTGGAGGAGGAGGGTTACCAACTTGTCCTTGATGGGGGTCACACTTCCCCTAAAGGACAAAGTTCACAGCTTGGGCGTACTCCTGGATTCGTCCCTCCACCTGACTTCTTGGGTGGAGGCGACGGCCAGGAGTGCATGGTACCAGCTTCGGCTGATACGCCAACTGCACCCTTATCTGGGGAAGGAGGACCTTGAAACATTGGTACATGCGTTGGTAATCTCTCATTTAGACTTCTGCAATGCGCTTTAACATGGGGCTACCTTTGTATCAAGTCCAGAAGCTTCAATTAGTCCAAAATGCAGCAGCCAGATTGCTTACGGGGGCTCCTAGAATGGAGCGTATTACCCCTGTATTAAAATCTTTACACTGGCTGCCGATTAGCTTCCGGGCGCAGTACAAAGTGTTGGTTATTACCTTTAAAGCCCTATATGGCTTGGGCCCGAGTTACTTGATGGAACGCCTCTCCCTATACAATCCGCCTCACACTCTTAGAACTACAGGGAAGAATCTGCTTGAAATTAAAAATACGAGATTGGTGTCTACTACACACAAGGCATTTTCAGTTGCAGCCCCAAAACTATGGAATGACCTGCTGGAGGAGATCCATCTTATTACCACCTTAGATGCTTTTAAGAAAGCACTTAAGACGAATCTCTTCCGGCAGGCCTATCCATCAGATATATTATAATTAATGACGTACAGGACTGCACTAGAGCAGACTACCAACCACTGATACTGAACATTGCATTGTCCTACTACGATTTAAATTATCTGTTGGAAAGGTATATTCTGAATTTTATGATGTTGTTATAATGCTATATTGGAATTGTTTTTAGTTGTATGTATATGTTTTGCATGTTAAATTGCTTTAATCCCGCCTCGATAACTGGAGAGGCGGGACATAGAAATAAAACATTATTATTATTATTATTATTATTATTATTATTATTATTATATACATACGCACACACACACACCACTCCCTTCCATGACAACATTCTCTGTATATATACTGGGTTGGGAGGAGTGATTTCTATATTTATGTATTTTTCTGTCATTGAAAGGCAAGGCCTCAGGGTGAGAGGATATGCAAAGATAATTTGTGTCTGTTTAATTAGAGATCTTTTGTCTGCTGGGAAAACCCCTGAACCTGGGTGGTTTTCATTTGCATTTGGTGGGTCTTGATTTTAGTGTTTTTCAGGACAAATTTTGCTAACTTTAAGTGTTTCTTCTTTCCCATTGCAGTTGTCTTGGTGTTTGTGGATTTCAATGGCTTCCCTATGCATTCTGACCTGATAGTTGTAGGCATGGTCCAGAATTTCAGTGTTTTCAAACAGCATTTTATGCTTAGGATGGTTTATAATGTGTTTTGCTACTGCTGATTTTTTTGGCTGACCCAGTCTGCAGTGTCTCTCATGTTCTTTGATTCTTGTTTGCACACTGCATTTGGTGGTCCCTATGTAGGCTTGTCTGCAGCTGCATGATATGAGGTAAATACTTGTGGCTGTGAGAGGTTTTCTCCTGTCCTTCACTGAGGCAAGCATTTGCTGGATTTTCTTGGTTGGTTTTTAAACCATTTGGAGGTTGTGTTTCCTTACCACTTTCCTTATTCCGTCTGTCACTCCTTCCCTTTGGGTGGTTGTTTGTCTTCCCTCCTCTGGGCATGTCTCTGTCTCCGTGTGTAGGCTTTCTGTATACTATATGGCCCAAACGTTGGCTTGGTTTGCAGATGACTAGGATATCCAAGAATAGCAATGTTCCTTCCTTTTCTTTTTCCATTATGAATTGGATGTTAGGGTGGATGTTATTCAGATGGTTCAGAAACACAGTCAGATCTTCTTCTTCATGGCTTCAAATGCTGAAAATATCATCTAAATATTGGAACTATGTTTTGGGCTTTGTTGGCAGTGTTTCCAGGGCTTACTTTTCAAAGTTTGCTATCACAGGGCTGAAAGGGCTTTCCATGGCTACCCCATCTTTCTGCTCATAGAAACCATTGTCCCACTGGATGTAGCTTGTGGTGAGGCAATGTTTGAACAGGGCTGCAATGTCTTCTGGAAAAATTTGTTGGAGGAGTGCCATGGTGTCCATTATGGGGACTTTGGTGAACAAGGAGACCACATCAAAGCTAATTAGTATGTCTCCGGGTTTAAGTCTGAGGTTGTTGATTTTTCCTATGAAGTGAGCTGAGTCCTTGATGTTATGGAGGGGATCTGGGAACCCTATTTCCTGAAAGATGAATTGAAGCACCTAGCAACAGTGCGAGGGGAGAAGGAGCCACAGGCGTGTAACCATGGCTCTTCCTCCTAGTCCTTTCCTGACTTTCAGCTATCTCTCAGAGACAGTTGGAGGCCGGGAAAAGCTCGGGGCAGAAGAAGCCACAGGCATGCACCCGTGGCTCCTCCACCTGGACCTTTCCCAGCCTTCAGCTATCTCTTGGAAACAGGTAGTGGTCAAGAAAAGCATTGGGGAGGGGACAAGAGTCATGTGCTTGTGGCTTCTCCTCTTGGACCTTTCCCAGTCTCCAGCTGTATCTTCTGAGGCAACTGGAGGCCTGAAAAAATGTGGAGAGAGAAGTCCCACTCCCAGAGAGTGGAAGTCCCACCCAGAGGTCAGAAATCCCACCACCAGAGGGCAGAAGTACCATCCCCAGTACTGGGTAACACCAGGTGCTGGAAAGATTCTTAGTTGGGGCACACGGCCTTGAAAAGGTTCACCATTACTGGCCTACAATGTACCATTTGATTTACTGGGATAGGAGAAACAGCAAACATGTTTGGAGACACCATTGGTTGCATAGTAGTGCATTCAGCAGAAGCATAGTAAAGCACAACCACCACTTAACTGCACTAAGCCGGCAAAGGCCACACTCTTTGCTTCTTGTTGATTTTGCAACAATCCATTTCACACTGCTTTTGTCCTGGCACTGTCTCCCTTGTGAATCTGTCTGCTAAGTCTGTTAAGATTTAACTTAAAAAAAAAAAGGAAAAGATAACAGTAATGATAATAGTAACAGTGTACTTGAAGAGAGGGTGAATTTTTGCTTTATTCTCCCAGCAAACTGATCAGTTAGAATCAATAATGCTGCATATGGAAGTAGGAGGGTGATGAGAGCATGCCTTATTTATTATTACCAGCAATCCAAGTGGCAAAATAATCCTGATAATCCCCCTGCTTCACCTTAATGCATTTTGTGATATGGGCTGGAAAGTTCCTTTCATGTCTCCATACTTTCCTAACCCAATCATTTCAAGAGTTGCCTGCCTAAACCTCTTGCAGGGAGGAGGCATTGAAAGTTGCTACCATTATCAAACTTGCTCCAGCTATATGGGCCTTGCCCCTGCTTCTGCATCGACTTTTCATCTGCCTCTGTTCCTCCAGCATGTGTTTCTTCTAAAGAAAAAAAAAATTACTTTAGCAGAACGCTTCTCCTAAATCAACTGGAATGACAATACCATAAAAGGTCAACCTCAGATCATCAGTAGGAGTAGTTAATGGACACAGTTTAAGGTTCAGCCTGGATTATTCCACAGCATGTATCCAAAAGGTGTGAGAGTAGCAGTACACTCACTAACAAATAATTATAATTAAAGCAGCATCTGAGACACAGGCTGCCTTTGTCCTCATTATTCATCTTCAAAAAAGTGAGTTGTCTGATTAGAGGTTTCATGAACAGATAGGGCTCACTGTGAGTTACAAATTAGTATATGTGGAGGGGAAGGGGAAAAAAAAAGAAAACATTCAGGCAGTGAAAGTATAACAAAATATGCTCATGTTCAGCTGCTGATTATGAGAAAAATAAGGGATGCCATTCTCCTAGTTAAAAAAAAGTAATGGAAGTTTGATGAAAATCGTTTTTGTTTATGCATGTGCTCTTTTCTTTGTGTGCATTCTAGTTTATTTGGGTGCGAGGTAAAGTATGCATGCTTACAAAGGAGTAAGCCACATTGTAAACAATTGATCTGGTTTTATGCAAAGGTTTGAATAGAGGCTTGCAATCTTGATGGTTTTGCATATAAATCACAAGTAGGCCAGACATTATAGGCGTGGAAGTTGTAGCTTACTACTCTGAAATAGAAATAAAGTGGATGAATGAGACTGTTTATTGGGATTGTGCCCATTGAATTTGATTGGTACAAATGAGTGGGTGTAAGATTATTTTCAGTTGATTTATGCAGAGTTCCCCAAAACTTGCATAGATAACAACAACAACAACAACAACAACAATTTTTATTTCTAATCCGCCCTCTGTCCAAGTAATCCGGGGGGGGGGGGGTACAACAGAGTTGAAAACAGTCACAGTCACAATTCAAAAAAATTCCTACAATCCTATACCTAACCTCCCACCCCTTAAAACTGAATTAAACTAACAAGAATTAAAACAAAGCAAGTAAAAATATACAAACAATATAACTTAACAGAACCAATGATTCTTTGGGCAGCATAGGCAGTGGCATCAGGGGTATAATGCCAGGGTGGAGCTGGAGAAACCTAGGACTTAGTATCGGAGCCGAGAAAGATTAAGTAGTTTTTGGGAAGCCCTGCTGGAAGAGATGTGTCTTTACAGCTTTTAAAAAGCAATCAAGGGTCATAATAAGATGGATCTCATCCGGCAGGCCATTCCATAGCCTGTGAGCGGTTGCCAAGAAAGCCCTCAGCCTAGTCATGGGCTGTAGCAGGTTCCTCCCAGAGGACTGAAGCATGCAGGGGGGATCATACAGGGAGAGGTGGTCCCTGAGACAAGATGGACTCAAGCCATGTAGGGCTTTAAAGGTTAAAACTAACACCTTGTACTGCGCCTGGAAACTGATCGGCAACCAGTGGAGAGACTTGAGCACAGGTGTTATGTGCTCTCTCCTAGATGTTCCAGTTACTAACTTGGCTGCCATGTTTTGAACCAATTGAAGTTTCTGGGTTAAGCACAAGGGTAGCCCCATGTAGAGCGCATTACAGTAATCTAAACGTAGGGTTACCAGAGCATGTACCACAGATTCCAGATCTTTCATGTCCAGGAAAGGGTGCAGCTGGCGTATCAGCCGAAGCTTATAACAGGCACCCCTAACTGTCACATTCACCTGACTAGTCATGTGAAGCGACGAATCTAGGAGTACCCCCAGACTGCGAACAGGGTCCTTCGAGGAGAGTGTGACTCCATCTAGGACTGGGAGTTGTATTACCAAACCTGGTTTGGGGCCTGTAACTGTCAGTACCTCTGTTTTGTCTGGATTTAGCTTCAATCTGTTTTTCCTAGTTCTTTCCTAGTTCTTCAAAGACCATGGAGTCTGAAAAACTCCAACATGGGAGAAAGCAAAATGAATGAACTTTACGATTCCTAGTCCAACAAAGTTCAAATTAACCAGATTGTCTAGACAGCTTCTTTTTTCAGGACATGTCCTACATTTCATTCTTCTATCCAGAAGGAATTCCAAAATGCCTTCCATTTCTAGCATGGCTAAGAAGCATGAATTTATATTTATATCAGTGTTTTGAGCTTTTATTTTGTAATGTGCAAAAATTTTCTAGAATGTCATACATTTTATGGTGCCTTTTTCCTCCTTCATGGTTATGACATATGGCCACCATGACATTAGCTTTTCAGGCATCCCAAATACACTCAGTGACGCATAGTAACAATGCCATATTCACTGCATGCTGAAATTGGAGGCTTCCATATGTTCTGTAAACTGAATCATCTTTCCTTCACTACTTGATGGGCCTGATTTATGACAAGTTAGTACCCTAAAGGTAACAGATTCTGTCTGATCTTGGAAGCTAAGCAGGGTCAGGCCTGGTTAGTATTTGGATGGAAGCTTATCAATGAATACTAGGTGCTGTGGGGTATATTTCACAGGAGGAAATTGGCAAAATCACCTCAGCATATTCCTTGACTAAGAAAATTCTGTGAAATTCATGAGGATCATAGGTCGACAGGTGGATTGAAAGCACACACACATGCACGCACAAACATATTTAGGCTTCCATTAGGACTTGGCCATTCCAAAACAGTCACACCAAGGGCAACTAGCGTCATAGGATACTATTTCAAATGTAAAGTGATTAAGAGTAAAAGAAGATGGGTCATTTTGAATAAATTATATAAAGAAATATTAGTTTGCAGAAATAAAAGGTACATTATATCCTCATAGAAACTGACAAGTTATGCAACAAAAAGAAAAATTGCCTCTGAAATACATGCCCAGGAGACCCTATGAAAATATGAATAGTTTTGTCAGTGAATGTCTGTTATTATAATGGTTGGTATAAAGGTTAGTAACACTCTTGTGAATTTGTAAGAGTGAGTCTGTTATTTACGCAGTACAATTGGGACTGTAAACGACGAAGACAGAACCTGAGAGGGAATAAATTAATAAAGCATAAAACTCCAATCACATCCCATAGATACTGTTAATAATTCAATCCCAATCCATTGAAATGCATGTTTAATAACAGCATTAGAAATTAAATTAGTTGTTTAATTGCCATTTTCTCTGCTCATAATATCTCCATGGCACAGAGAGAAGGGATTTCCCTGTGCTCACAGTTCATACATTCTTCATGAGCATAAGTGCTTGGGAATTCCTGAGTTCAGTGTATTTATTTCACTTCAAAAAAAATAAAATAAAATAAAATAAAACTCTATCTTCTTAGTTTGTGGTAGGTGTTGAAGAATAAGCCAAGATTCTCCCTCTGTTTTATTCCAAAGAAGCTTAAAGAATGTGATAAAGGTGAGACGTGAAGAAATCTACCATTTTGACATTCTCCTGTGTTTAGATTTTTTAAAACTCAAGTTCTTTCTAATAGGAGACACTTGGAGAGGCCAACCAGTTCTTCAAAAACTCAAAAATAAATTGAAATTAAATTTCTTTCATTATTTTATTTTATTATTATTTACTTAGCAGTGTACTGGGTACTCTGGATATTACATGGCCTGGTACATTTTCTGATCTGGAGTAGAATTTCTTGAGGAAATTAGTCTTGGTTTGCAATGCAGCCAGGTCAGTATGAACTGGAGATTTTTTAACTAGATAAATCCTAGGACATAATTCACAGATGTTGACATTATTCTTATCTCGGTAAAATCACTGCAGGGACAGAGGACAAGATTTAAATCCAATTATTTACCCTAGTAAGATCCATTGAATCAAGTTAACTTACATAAGTGATTTGTCAGGTCTCATTAATTTAATTGGTCTCTTCTGTTTGGGACTAAAAGTAGTGTTTAAGCTTTGACTCCCATGCCAGTTATATATTCCCATGTTTATGAGCATTACTGGGAATCCTACTGGAAGGCAGGACAATAGCCCCATGATTAATAAATAGATTTCCCTGTTCATAATACCCAAACATGAGAGAGAGAGAAAAAAGGAGGGAGACAGAGGAGAAGGAAGGAGAGAGATATTTCCATCCTTCATAAAATAATAATTTGATCAATATTATATACCCTGGACTTTGCTTATTATGTGTGCTTTCTTATTTCAGATTTTGAATGGGCCATAATTTCTTTCATTAAAATTGCATCAACTTATTTAATGATTTTCCTGCTCATTTCCACCCCTTTGGATTCAATCCCAGTGAGGTCCTGGGATTTCTTTGCCTTTGAGCTGCAGTCTGCTTATTTTGTGAACCAACTGAAGATAAGCTTTCGATAGGCATCGATTGGACCATATAGCCTTTGAATATATAAATTATGCCCTGTGTTTTATTTTTTATTTTTTAAAAAGAAGCCTTAAAGCCTGCATCTGTTGGGACTCAAGGGGGGACTAAAAAGAGGGCTAGGCTCTTCCATTTTAATCTCGATTGCCACACACTGTGCAATTAACTAATTGAGTGTCTTCGATTTTGCACGGGGTTGGAGGAACTGCAGGGAGACCTGTGTGGCTGCCTTAATGAGGTGTAGTTAATCTTGCCTTTTAACTGAGTTTAATTTAGAGTACAAGTGAAGTGACTGAGGGGAGCAACAAATGTACTTGCTGACCATTCAGCTTAGCAGGTGTTGGAAATTTACAGAAACATATTGATTGACTCTGAGCTGCTACAGCAGATTCCATCAATAATCAGAGAAATTGTATATTGTGATATAAATCATGAGAAGGCTATTATGTGTCCTGACCTTAGGTCAATAGTTTAAAATCAGCCAACCACAATAATGCAAATAGTTGCAGTTGTGGTTTCGTATCACCCAGTCCATATTAATTTTTCTCCATATGACATATATCTACATACATGATTACATGTATAAAATAAATTGTCTGCTCATGGAATATAGTCCGACAACAAGGTGAAAAAAATGATTGCCACTAAGCAAGAGAAACAAGAGGGATCTGAGAAAATCACCGTGGCAACACAAGAGACATTCTGGTAAGATCACATTTATAGGAGACAGAAAAAAGGAGGAAACAAGGACAAGGACAAAGAGTAGGCAAGCTTGTAGGGAGAATGTCAGGAGCATACTAAAGTTCAGAATGGAGTTATACTGAGGTTCATTACATTACATTGTGAATTACATTATGAAAAATGTAAAAAAAAACCAAAAAAAAACAAGAAGAAAGAAATCCTGTATTGACCATGTTCAAAGCAAGAGGAAAATCCATAGGGCATCAGGTCTACTGCATGAAGTCATTGGAGAAAAATTAGCAGCTGACAAGAATTGACCACAGTCCTTTTCACCCGTATCTTTGAGCTGACAAAAAGTTTATTACTTGTGGTAATAAAGCAATGGAGATTTTGTGTGTGTGTATGTGTGGTGTCTTTTGAGGAGCCAGCATGACACAGTGGCTTGAATATTGGACTATGGCTCGGGAGACCAGGGTTTGATTCCCAGCTTGGCCATGAAGCCAACAGGATGATCTTGGGCAAATCATATACTCTCAGCATCAAAGGAAGGCAATGACAAAACTAGTCTCAACAAATCTTGCCAAGAAAACCCCATGATAGGTTCCTGTTAGGGTCACCATAAGTCAAAAATGTCTCGAAGGCACATATTAACAACAAGGGATCCAGTCCATGTAATGCACTGGTTGAAAAAGAGGATTTGACACCATGAATCATTGTGAGTATGGTGTTTATTACACTAGGGGCCAATTTTGAAATTAAATGAATTTAAATAAAATTTAAAGTGAATTTAAAGTGGAAATAATGTTATTTTGCAATTAAAGCAATTTCTAATTTACACTTTCTGTAGATATCTGAACTTGAAAAGATGTGGATTAATCCTCCTTTAAATCTAGTTTAACTGCGGGTTTTTTGTGACGTCATGTGAAATAGCGTTGCTTAATTTTCCTTTAAATCTAGCTTAATTGTGGGTTTTTCACAACATTGTGTGAAACGGTGTCATGTAATTTTGCAATTTCTCCAGGATATCTTTGGATTCACCCCCTGATCTCCCTCATGTGATTAAGATCTATGTGTGGAAGTGCAGCTATTGCTTCATCTCTCCTAGCAACAGACAATTCTATTTACTTGGGTAGGTCAGTGGTGGGGTGAGAATGAAGAAGAGTTATTACTTGCTTCCCTTACAAATCAAATCCTGCTCACTTTCTTGCATGTACGTGTGTCAGCTTAATTCTACTCCCAGACTGAAGTTCTAGTTCTAGATTTTTTTTAAAAAACTGAAATATGGGTATTCATTTCTACCTACAGAATCTTCTCCTCAGCTACTTAAATGTGTTTTCCCCTGTCTCTGGTGCTTGGGGAAAAAGCAGCTCCTTAGACAACATGATTAGAAGTGGCAATGGGGTGATGTGTTTATTCAGATTCTATGTTTGTTCACTGAAAGCCTGTTCCTCATCTCTGTGCAGAGCTCACTCTCACATTTATGTTTGTTTCATGCTCACTTGTTTACTAAATTCCCCCAAATTGGCCAAAATTGGTATTGAATTTGTGTGGTTAGATTAAATTGGGGATTTGGGAGATTGCAGCTGGCATGTTTAATCAAGAATTATTTAAAGACTGCACAAGCTGCCAAGTAGGTTCTCTGATTGCTGGTTATTTACTAGGTCCATATTAAGTGTCCCTCTTTGGGCATGGGAGATGTGATGGATTTTTTTTTTTTAAGCAAAACTCTCTTTTTGAGTGCAAATATATTAAGGATGCATCCCAAACAGAATGCGGACAGCCTAAAAGCAGCTAAAAGGAGAATGATGTACACCTTCCTATGCCCTCAGACATTTCACAGATGAAAACTGGGACATATGTAGTCAAGCAACAAGCTGGCACAAGTTAATAATGAGAATGAACACACAAGATAGGAGAGGCTGCAGCAGTTTGCTTTTGCTTACTGGGAATGGCAAGAAGCCACTACTCCTCTCCTCTCTGTCAACTAAATTAACAGTACAAATTGCTTAAGCACTTTGAGCTCATCTTGCAGTGGTAGAAATAAGATGAGGTGAAGGGAAATTGGCACATTTCATAAGCATCTGAGGAAAAAAGCGATGACAGAGCCCTATTCGATTGAGACAGTCTGAGTTTCTGTCATCCTGCAGTTGGCTACTGAAGCACATCCAGCACTTCCTGGCTACTCCCCACTGTTATCTCTTTGCCACTAAGGACTTTATTACACATTACATTTGTTGCACAATTGCACAAATGACCATAGTTAAAACTGGAGTTGCTACTTCATTTCCATACCCAAAGGATTTTGAATTTGAATTGACATTTGTGCATACCCATGGGATATTTATGTCTGTCCCTGGCTTCGACTCCACCAAAAGCATCTGAGGAAGTGTTCTGAAGTCTATGAAACCTCATGCTGTCAACTTCTTTCTATCAGTTAGTCTCAAAAATGCTAAACTCTCTAAATTGCACTGCCTTAGGGCTGAAGGGTGGAAGCTGGCTGTTTCCTGCAGCCCCAATCCAGCCTTAAATGAGGTAGCTTCAAGCCACCCCATCAGGGCCATCTGTTTCATCCTTTTGTTAGTTTTCTATCTTTCCTTTTCACATGATGTCATGACTCTCCTCTTGTTGCATTGGAATTCCATTGTTATAGAATCACAACTTTGCACTGATGTGAAAAACCTGCTAATGGCCTCAAAATTGTTGGTGTTCAGCTATTGTTTCTAGTGTGGTTGTTTTGTACTGCTGCAGTTCCAACACTCTGGAAATTGTCCAGAATAAAAATTCAGAAAATTCTAGGAATTTGTGTATATAAATACACACAGTGAAAATCAAAATAGAATTCTGTAAAGTCACATATCTAATATCTAAAATGATAGCTTCAAAGTGTCTAACAAAATACTATAAGAGTAATAATAACAACAACAGCAGAAGGCAGCATTTGCTTATTACCTGCTGGTCTATATACATAAATGTTTTTAATTGACACCCAAAATACAAGAGTATAGAAGATAATTAAGTTTCAAATGGAAAGGGAGTTTCATAACATGTGTGCCACCATCAAGTAATCTCTGACACAAGATGTAATTCTACAATCTATACTAACTTGGACCACCCTAAACAGAGCCTCCTGAGATGACTGTAAATCCCAGGTAGGCTTGCACAGAGGAGGGCTGTCCTCTAAATATCTGGATCCTGGACCACTGAGGGTTTTGAACACAACTGAACACACACTTGAATACCATCAAAAAAATCCATCTGAGAATAAACCTGTAGTGCACCAGATTCCAGAATTTAGAATAACAAAACATCATATCCGCTTTTCACTTTTCTGAGCCTGGTAGGAAAACCTGCAGTTACAACTTTTACCACCCCTGACCCTGACATTAGCTGTGCTACTTATTGCTTTATCACACTAGGGGACAAACAGAATTTAAACAAGAGTTAATCAAGAGTTAAACAGAAAATGCCCTATGTTTATCATAGGGAGGTGGTGGCTTAGCAGTTAAGATGCTAACTCTGATGATTGCAAGGTCTGCAGACTGGCAGTTCAATACCCAAGTGTTGCATGACAGAGTGAGCTCCCATCACTAGTCCCAGCTTCTTCGAACTTAGCAGTTGAAAAGCAGTTTGAAAGCATGTAAAAGAATAAATACATAAATAGGTACCACTTTAGTGGGAAGGTAACAGCATTCCATGCACCTCGGCATTCAGTCATGCTGGTCACATGACCATGCAGTTGTCTTTGACAACACTGGTTTAGCGTTACCCCCTACAGTCAAACACGACTAGACAATCTTGTCAAAGTGAAAACCTTTAACTTTAAAGAAGATCTATATAGTAGTGAGAACAGAATAGGGGTGCAACTAAAATTCGAAAGCATTTGAAAAAAATAAAGTGCCTGGAAATCCTGATGATGAGGTGAGAATCTTCACTGTTTGAGGCTTCACTCTGCAGAGAAATTGCATGTTTTAGTGTAAAAAATAATAAAAAATTGGCATTTCTGTGCAGAAAACACATTTCCTGGAAGAGAAAACAACATTTTCTGTGCAAAAATATATCTTATTATATGTGTAGAAAATACAAAAAAAGCTATTTTCTGTGCAGGAAACTTGTATTCAATCCTAAACTGTGAAGAGTATTGAAAAACGGCATAGTTTTTGGTTGGTGTCAGAAGAATAATTTACAACAATGCAAAAGATTACAATGCCCATCAGAAAATGTGAGCATGCACAAAATGTGCATATGATTGTTTATTTAGGGAGGACACGGGCCTGAATCTACAGGAACTCAAAAGCTGCCATTTTTTACACCTAACAATGAGGAAAAGAAATTGGTCAAGTTAATTGTTCTTGCGTGGGGGCATGAAATTTATAAAGATGTTCCTTGGTGGGTTACAGGGCATCTTCTATTAGAAGAACCATAGAGATGGACAAAACTTCACCGAAAGAGGCTTTTAGGGAAAACTAGGCTGGAAATGAGGTACTTTTTTTCAAATTCATCTCTACCTTTGACAGGATATCCATTTTTATCTCTGGTACCTCTGTCTGTCTCTTTTTCTGTGTCTGTGTTTGTGTGCATTCAGTATGCCAACCTTCCATCTCATGAATAAATGATAATGTATTTACAGTTCAAAAAACAGACTTGACAGTCAGTCAGTCTCTTTTTGTCAGACTATCTTGTTTTCTCCCTACTTATTTATCTCAGACCATGCCTGGGTAGAGTAGACAGCTGGTCAAGAGAGTGTCTACACCATGCTATGGGAAGTCCCTTGTGCTACACTGTTGTGAAACCATGCAGAAAGAAAGCTGGGTTCATGTCCTTGAGATCAGCACTTTTCCCATTATTCCCAAACATGACTTTGTAAAAAGAGGGAGATGAATTGTCTTTCTAATGGATAAATGGCAAATTGGAAAATAACTTTTATTAACTTTGTTCATTTCTAAGGACAGCCTGGGCTTTAAAGTTTATATTATTTTCTCATAGCCAATGCATACTTTGTCCACATTGTGGGAAAGCATGACTCATTGGAAAAGGCAATAATGCTAGGTAAGGTGGAGGGAAGTAGAAAGAGAAGAGTGCATGCCAGATAGATAGATTCAATTAGGGCAGCCACAAGCCTGAATCTACAGGACCTAGCCAGTGGAGCATAGGGGGCTTTGAGATGTCTTTGAGATGACTTAGCCACATGACTCAAGAGCAGCTAAAAACAACAAGTGTGTTGTAATAGATTGAGCATTTGACCAGGGCTCTGGAACACCATAGTTCCAATCTTTGCCCAGCCATGGAAACCACTGTATGATCATGAGCAAGTCACAGGCCTTATCTGCACTGCCTAAATAATGCAGTTTGACACCACATTCACTTCCATGGCTCCATGCTATGAAATTCTGGGATATGTGATTTGGTGACAGATTTAACCTTCTCTACCAGAGTGGTCTGGTGCCACAATAATTTACAAATCCCTGGCTTCCATAGAGTGGAGCCATGACAGTTAAAGTGGTGTCAAACTGCATTATTTCTGCAGTGCAGATTAGACCACAGTATCTCAGGCTTAAAGAAAAACAATGAAAAACATCCTCTGAATAAGTTCTGCCAATAAAACCCAGTAACAGGTTCACCTTGGGATCATGGTAATTTGGATACAGCTTGAAGGCACCTCTAACATTTTGAAGAATGTGTATAAAAGAAATAGAGGGTAAAATGAATAAAGGTAAGATTTTTAAAAATTTACTTTATCCTTTCCAAACCTTTACCTGTTACTAGAGATGTAAATGTTCATTTTGTTTGTTTTCACATGTGCCAACAATACAGTCCATCATTTTCCCCTGACTTGGTACATGAGGCCATGGGAGGTTTTCCACATTTTTGAGGATTTATTCACTTCCGGACTTTTCAGTGGTGATAAACTTTGGGAGACAAAATATCATTTTTCTGCAAAATACATTTCTAGACAACGCCTCTTCTGTTCACACAAAAGCTGATTTTCCTCACTCGCAGCAGCTGCTGCTGCTGCTGCTGCTGCTGAAAGAAGCACTGGCATTTTTGCTCTTTAAAGAGATGATATACCTTGTGCAGCTGACAATTTTTTGTTCAGTGGGTTGCCTTAATTCTACCATCAAGAATGAGAAAATTCACAAATAATTTATAAATCCCTACACTTATCCCATGTTTAAACAAACTGTATCAAGAACCATGATGCTCATTTCTGATATAAAGTTTTTAATAGAAATCTGTTTCTCAGGTTCCAGAGACACTACACAAAAAAATACTTGGCCTGTGTACTCTCATTTTGCCCACAAATGCTAGATAAATATCTTACATATGTAAACTGTACATATAGGTTCCTTCTGCATGGTGAGTTTGTCGTTCTTTGCTTTATATTTTTCCATTTGTTGCTGGGGGTGGGGGGGGGGGGGGGCGGGGGGAGGGGCAGGGATTCACACACACACACACGAACACATAATACAAAATATATTTTTCAAAATCTAAAACTACATCCATCCACACCTATACACTTATTACATTCATACAATTAATACCAAACATGCTTCCTAACCTGTATTTGATGATTACAGTTAAAGTATCAAAAATGCATTACTTTTTGTTTTTATATTCTCTTTTTATTAGTTTCTCTATTTTATTCTTTTCTCTTTGTTTAATCGTCCACAACTTGCACTCAAGGTTGCATTTCACAACATCTCCCTCCTCCCTCCCTCCCTCCCTAAAACTGAAAAGTGCCAGTGACACTTACAGTATATTTATATTGGTAGCTTTTACAAATGACTCTAGATATGTGAATGACCAGAGGCTTTACTCTCTCTGGCAAAGATCCAAGTGACCTCAGTAACTGCCCTATTTTCCTAGAGTTTAGCTCTGCATATGCAGATATTTCTAGCCAACTTTCTAATATTCATCTTCAGAACTCGAGTAAAGAAAGGAAACAACTGGGGTTGGGGAGCGGCTTATAATCTAGTATTTGAAAATGGGCTCATGGTGTTTTATTTTAGATGTCTATTTTTGCCATCTGAAAATATAGATCTTTTTTTCCACTTCAGGCAGGTGGCCTCATGATAGCCCAAACAAGAATATTTCCTCTGGTGTAAATGAAAGTTCTAATCTTTGATACATGTCTTTTCTTGTCACTCAGAGAGTGACACACAATTCCATCTGATCTTTTGTAAAGAACTTTTTAGAGCTATCATTGCTTCACTTTCTTCTGATAAATCCTATAACTTAAGGAATAAAAGCATCCAAAAACATCTCTTTGCTTTGATCTTTTAACTCTGTTTATAGAATTTCAGTGTAACCAATCTCTTTTCCTCCCCTAGTATCACTAGCATTCATATAGCATTTTGAATGTACATAACTCTAGAAGAGGCCACATAATGACAAGATCAAATGGATCAACTTCTGAATTTCATGTCAGTAAAATCTATGGAAAAACTAGTCTCACTGTTCTTAAGTGTGATTTTGTATATCTGCCAAGTCTGCCTTCATAGATGTTTTCGTTTTCCTGTTTTCACATCCATTATGCCCTATTTCAACATGTTTATTGTTGTTCATAGAATCATAGAACCATAGAGTTGGAAGACAGCACAAAGGCCATTATGCCATACAGGAACTCATAATCAAAGAACCCCCAATAGATGGCCATTCAGCCATCTGATTAAACACCTCCAAAGAAAGAGATGCCACCTCATTCTAGCGAAGTGTGTTCCACTATCAAACAGCTCTTACTTTCAGGAAGTTCTTCCTAATATTGAGGTGGAATCTCTTTTTCTGTAGTTTGAATCCATTGCTCCAGGTCCTATTCTCTGGAGCAGCAGAAAACAAGCTTGCTCCAGCCTCAATATGACACCCCTTATTTAAACAGGGCTGTCATATCAAAGGGGGCCTTAAGGCCTCTACCCAGATCCTTCGCAGGGGTGGAGGACCTATTCGAATGGTGCACCCTTGAAGGCTAGTGGAACCCAAAAGGTTCCAAGAAGCCCTAGAGGGTTTGTTGGTTGGGAATAATAGCGATTCTGTCAAGGCCTTGGTTAATACCTGGAACATCGATCTTACCAGGCTGCAGACTCTATTGCTCCCAAGCAGATCTCCAGAATATGAAATGGACTGCACAATGATTAGAGTGCCGCTGGTGGAAATTTCAGTGCTTATCTGACAAGACACTCCATAAAGACTATTTAGATCTTTACAACGTGGCAATAGATGCAATGAAGAAAGTCTCATCCAGCAGAGCTCGTCAGGGTGATAAAAGAATTAACTTCATTGCCTTCCACCTTAAATCCTCTTTTAGAATCCTCTCTTGACCTCCTGGTGAGAAAGAATTATAGGCCAGTCTCCCTTTTATCTTTCTCGGACAATGTGATTGAGAGGGCAGTTGCCTGGAGGAAGCCAATTATCTAGATCAATTTTAAACTGGCTTCATGGCACGATAAGGAATAGAGATGGCCATGGTTGCCTTAGTCAATGATCTCCATCTGGGCATGACAGGGGAAGTGTGACCCTGCTGGTGCTCTTAGACCTCTCAGCGGCCTTCTATACCATGGACCATGGTAGCCTTCTGAAACACCTGAGAGAGTTAGGAATTGAGGGTACTGCTTTGAAGTGGTCTTACTTCTCAGGCAGGTTCCAGATTGTGTCGCTTGGGGACAGTTATTCGTCCAGGAGAGAGCTCAAGTTGGGCTTCCCTCAGGGCACGATTCTGTCCTCTATGCTGTTCAACATTTACATGAAGCCACTGGGTGAGATCATCCGGAGACATGGGACACTGTGTTATCAGTATGCTGGTGACATCCAAATATATCTCCGACTTCTGCAGTGACTAAGGAAGGCATCTCTCCCCTGAATGATTGTCTTGGGTCAGTAATGGACTGGATGAGGGAAAACAAACTCAAGTTGAATCGAGGGGAAACGGAGGTACTTGAGATAGGAAACCCTGGTCCAAGGAAGAAGTTTTGTCAACTGGTCCTGGATGGGGTCGCACTTCCCCTAAAGGACTTCATTCACAGTCTGGGAGTACTTCTGGACTTGTCCCTCCAGCTGACATCACAGATGGAAGCAACAGCCAGGAGTGCTTATCAGCTTCAGTTGATCCGCCAGCTGTGACCCTACCCGGACCAGGGAGACATGCTCTGGTAACCTCTCATCTTGATTTCTGCAATCACTTCTACATGGGGCTACACTTATGCCAAGTTTGGAAGCTTCAGTTGATTCAAAATATGGCAGCCAGATTGGTTACTGGTACTCCTACCACTGACCATATAACACCTGTACCAAAAAAATCTTCACTGGCTGTCAATTAGCTTCCAGGTTCAGTATGAGGTATTGGCTATTGGCTTTAAAGCCCTACATGGCTTGAGCCCAGGTTATCTGCGGGAACGCCTCTCCTCATATAGTCCACCCTGCACTCTGAGAACGTTTGGGAAGCTTTTATCACACACACAGAAACTAGATTAACATTTACTTCCCAGAGATCTTTTTCCTTGACTGCTCCAGAACCTTGGAATGACCTACCAGAGGAGATTTGTCATATTACCACCTTGGATGCTTTTTAAAAAGCCATTAAGATGGATCTCTTCCGGTGAGCCTTCCCACCAGAGTTGACATGAGTAACATATACATCTTTCTCCCTATTCCCAATTGTATAAGATATGAATCCTAATTCTGGTTTGGCTATTGTATTGTTTTACATTGTGTTATATTATATTGTATTATTCTGTTCTAGGAGGGTTATTTTATGATAATTTTAATGCTGAAATTTGTATGTTTGTATGTATTTTACCTGATGTGATCCCGCCTCAATCTGTAGGGAGAGACAGGATATAGAAATAATACAATATTATTATTATTATTATTATTATTATTATCTGTTAACCTTCTCTTCTTCAAGATAATGCACCCACCTGCTCATAGAATAGGATATGGTTTTCAGACTCTTCACCATTTTGGTCACCCTCCTCTGGACATGCTCCAGCTTGTCAACATTCATTTTGAATTGTGATTTCTAGAACTGGACACAGTATACCAGATGAGGGCTGACCAAAGCAGAATAGAGTTTCTTGATCTAGACACTATGCTCTTGTTGAATCAGTCTAGAATAGCAATGGCCTTTTTAGCTGCCATATCACATTATTGGCTCATATTCAACTTGCGGTCTACTAGGACTCCTAGTTCCCTTTCATGTGTAGTCTTGTTAAGTGCATTTCATTTTTTCTACCTAAGTGCAGTACCTTACATTTCTTCCTGTTAAAGTTCCTTTTTGTTAGTCTTGATCCAGTTTTTTAATCTATTAAAGTTATTTTGAATTTTGACCTTCTCCTCAGAGGTATTAACTACTCCTAATTTGGTTTCATCTGCAAATTTGATAAGCATGACCTCTATTCTTTCATCCAAGGCATTGATAAAGATGTTGAATAGCTCTGGGCCCAGGACAGAACCCTGTAGAACCCCACTGGTCACTTCTCTCGAAGATAAAGAGGAGCCATTTCTTAGCACCCTTTTGGTTCAGCTGGTCAACCAATTGCAAATCCACCTAACAGTTGCATTGTCTAGCCTATATTTTAATAGCTTGTTTCCAAGACCTGTTATATATCTTCAAGTCATTTCTGGCTAATAGAAACTCTAAGATGACCCTATCAAGATTTGTTCACAAGGGCTTTGTTATTTCCTTCCCCTCCCTCTCTCTGTATATATATATCCTCTCTCTCTCTCTCTCTCTCTCTCTCTCTCTGTGCGTGTTTGACTAAATGAATCCTATCTGACCCCCTGAGCCCTCCCCCCCCCCCATAAAATCATTCGGTTAAATTATCCCAAACTCAATGAAAAGCCACTCTTGGGAGGAATGAATACTGTGAAAATACTCTTATTCTAATGACAGTTAATTCACTAGATGATTGATTGATTGATTTGTTGCATTTTTCTGAAACTCTTTAAGGTGGCATGCAATTTTTTTTAAAAAAAGAAATGGACTGAACCATGTATAAATAAAAATAATTTTAAAACTGTAAAAATAATTGTGAAAGCCATGTTAAAATGCTGTACATTGAGCTTCTTCCTGAAGAGGTCCCCACACTGAGAGTGGGACCAATTGCAACTCTAGAGAAGTGGGTATTCCAGATCTGGCAGTGAAACATGTGAAATCTCTTCTGAGCCCCCTCAAGTGGGCTTTTGTGAGTGAGAATTCGTTCAAGGGCTTCTCCTGACATTTCAATAGCTGGCAAATTCATCAGATAGCCAGATTCTAACCTAGAGGGAGAGGGGAAGGTGCAGGCCATGGTGCATATATGACCTCTAGGGACATTTGTGAATCTCAGAACCACTTTTGTGAGCCTCATGGGGCATTTTAGGTCCAGAAAATGCCTTTTTCCAATTGGTAATGATCCAGAAGTTGATTTAAAAAAACAAAACAGAAGTGTGCATTTTCCCATTTCATACAGTCTGAAATGGCACATCCTTGGGGATTGTACTCCCTTAATAGGTGCAATATCATTCCATACAATGGAAATAAAATACAATTGCTTACAAAGTTCATATGCAGATGAGTGAGACTGGAAATGTGAAATACCTTAACAGTACAGTATTTTATTTTATCATTTTTAATCATATAAATCTTAAAAACAATCATGTAAAGGGATCTATCAGCTGTCTAAAATAGTGGGTTGGATCCAAAGGAATTTTATAATATTTATTTATTTCCAGGATTTATATCCCACCTTTCTCCCACAATGGGATTAATAAACAATGTTTTGTTCATGCTGTAGGAAGAAAATAGGGAAGTTATTCTGGCTGCAGAATCCAACAGAACTACCTGGGAGAAACTGTAGGGGAAGAGAAGAGAAGAGAAGAGAAGAGAAGGAGAATTACTTCCCCCCCCCCCCCCCCCATTTGAGAACCTCTGGTTTCCAGTCCCTGCCATAAATGGAAGGATATCATCCATACACACAGGTTTAAGTTTCTCTTTTACAATTATTGTAGCTATTAGTTGTAGAAAAGGGGCTAAAATTTATACTTTGTGACAAACACTGAGCTTGAAGAGCATTTTTACACTTGTTCTTTATGAACTACATTTTCTGTCAGTGTGTTTACCATGTCAGACTATAGAATACTCCTTAGTTTCAAATACCTAAGTGTAAGTTGCATTTAGTCTTCCGAACCATAATAAGCAATCATTGAATGGGCACCTCACTCTTCCATTCACATCTCTATATTGCAATATTTATTTACAGGATATGTGGACTGAGATTACACATCCAACCTGGAGAAAGAAGTGAGACAGACAATGAATGAATTAGGCTGCGATTTCATTTCACCCATTATCCCATCTTTGCAACAAGATATCCATTGTGGCCTTCAGACTATGCTTGAAAGAAGTAAGCTAGGGAGGAGTTCATCAAGGACAACCTCTTGCAGTGAGTGAATGACACCATGCTGGTCCTGGGTGCAAATAATAATTTGCATAAGACCACAGCTTGTTCAGGGAGACTCTTCTTGCTCATAAGATTCTGCTTGCTTGCTACAGGAAGTCCTCAAAATCCCTTTCTTTTCCTTCTCCTGGTTCTGCCATGCAATAGTAAGTCTTTGAGGACATCTATCATCATAAAAATGACTCTGGGTTTGTCCGTGTCCAATCTCTTATATAACCTCTTTCAAGCCTGTGCAGAATATGTGAAAAATCCTACTCCCAAAGATCCATTTTCTCCCTGATCCCAAAGTGACCAAGTAAGGTGTCACTGACAATCAGTGTCAGATAAGAAGCTTTATGTATGAGATAAAATTTTGGTTTCTATCACCTTTAGCACCTGCACAGGATGAAAGTAGAAAAAGGATTTCTCTATGTTGGGAATAATAGTCTCTACTGAATTGGAACAGTGAAAATGGGACAGAATTTTATTTCATTTTGCTTTTGATATTTTACCAACAACCACAGCTTCTTCTTCTTTTATATCTGGAATGGAAACAAATTCTTGGTTTACAAGATTTCAAATGTCGAAGTTAGTGAAACATACGCATTCCCTCATCCCTAGTGAATATGAAGTAAAATTGGAAAGAGGATGGTATAGGAACAGAACAGGCCTAGATACCAGCATTTGGAAAATGTACTTTATTGGATGACAACTGACAGAAATCTCCTAGCCATTTCCTAATGACCATACTGACTCTGTGTGTGTGTGTGTGTGTGTGTGTGTGTGTAGGTGTTGTGTGTCTGTTCTGGGAACTGTTGTCCACAAAGCAATATTCTGCTTTATACTTCCTATCATTGTTACTTGGGCCACCTGCATCACGACACTGCATTCATCTTTATGCTGTTTATGTTTGTCCTCCCTCCCACCATCAGAAGCACATGCAACACAACTCATCAAGCCCTGGAGTTGTACTGAACATAGCTGGTGGTGGGATGGGATGCCAGGAAAACCCAGTTGTTCTTTGCATCTTGGAACAGTTTTCTTGGAACAGCTTTCTTTCTATCTACCCCTAGTTTTGGCACAAGAGCGTTGAGGTTCTGAACACAGTCATATTAATTTCCTGTTGATTATAACATCAAACTGTGATTTTATTATAAATAAGCAATCATAGATTAATCAGTTCAAAAACAATGTCAGTCCAAATGCAAAGGTTTTTCAACAGAATTTACATATTCAGTAATCAAGCAGAGAATAATCAAAAGCTGAGAGATATAACATCTCTAGCTGATTTAGTCCAAACATACAAGGGAGAGTCAGAGCAAGCTTGCCATCCACACTGATCAACAACATGTACTTATGCTGTGATGTAATAGATATCTATATTCAGCTATTTTATTTCAATACACCCTGCGGACATAAAATTCAAATTCTGTATTTTTTGAGTCCCACATAACATTTGCAAGTTCATGATGCAAACTGATTCTAGTTTAAGATTGTCAGATCCCAGAGTCTATCCTGAGTCTCCAGTTTCCATGGGTCATCTCCAGGCAGGAGATGAAGATACAAATTCTTCCTTTCCTCTCAGTCATTGTGCTGCCTGGCTCACACTTCGCTCTGCTCTGCATCCTCCTTCTCGTTAGAACCATGTAAACTAGATTAAATGTTCCTTATCCTGTCTCTGTTAGTAAGTGGGAAGGATTTATCCCCTCACATAACCTAGAATTCAGGCCGGGTGCAGACGACCAAGAAGTGGTGTGCTGGCATCGATTCTAGGGCTCTGGAGTGTGCAGAAACCACATGCTCTGGAACACTAGTCCATATGGACACCAGCATCATTGTGGCCTCCTGTCCACATGGGGGCTGCTATGTTGGTTTTCCCGGGTTCTTGGTGCAGAGGGACACTGCATGATTTGGCTGATGCAGTGTCCCTCCAGAGGAAAAAGAGATGCCTCCAGCCCGCCCCTTAGCTAACATTTTTATCTTAATTTCCAAACAGGAAAATATGAAGTTTGTGTGTATAGATGTGTGTTTGAATGATAAACCGTGAGCAACTGCCATTGGTACTAATACATAATGTTAATGATATCCAAGAGGATGTTCCTAGATTTCAGGTTTTGGCCTGAAAACTTAGTGCCTTGGATGTTCCTGAACTGGCAACACTTTCTTAGTCCCACTGGAATTTATATATGTAGATCACATTAAAATCAACCATATTAAAATGTCACACACAAGAATGACCAACACTAGGGCAAATTTATCCAGTAGGGAAATCAGCCCAACTTTAGGTAAGTATTGCTCAAGCTGGAGTCAATTATTTTTATCTCCTGAGATTTATCCTAACTTTGGTAATGTTGTTGTTGTTTTGATCTAACTATATATCTACAGTTTTATATGTTCCTTTAGCAACCTTGCCTCCCTTTCCTTTTGTTCTCCCCTTTTGCCTTCTCCATTTCAGGCTACCTTTAAGCCACTGTGTATGTGTCTTTCTTCCACATTGAAGAAAGCCAATCTCTGACCCAAATCAGACAACAGTGATGCAGCTTTGAACTAAGTTAATTTCAGGTTGTTTTATGAGATGTCCTTTAATTAAGCACTTATGCCACATTCTGCTTCTGCAGCAAGTAGTTCTTACACAAACTAAGTTTTAGTGGGTTACAATAATGTATCCTCCTTAAGTGAAACATTACCCACTAAAATATTAAAGTATAAAATTATGAAGAATAAAAGCACAAAATCAGGAGTAGCCTCTTTGCAAAACTGATGTGCAGCACTTGCTACTGTAATGAGCAATCACATTTGACTTTGCCCTGAGAGAATAAAACTGTACCCAGGGAGAATTCATTAAATTCAATAAATGTGATTGTTGCTTTGAATGTCTCATGTCAGCTCTACTCAGTTTGCATATAAAAATACAGCCCAGCTTCATGTTGCATATACATTCATATCTCCTGTCCACTTAAAAAAATATATTCACTCTTTTTAACCCCTCCCCCTTGACACTGAAGATGTCATGATTTTAAGTGTGAAGGAAATGAAATTCTCCTTCTTCTCTCAGTAGTACAGCAGGTTTCCTCAGTGCGGTGTCTTTTTGATAGTCTAGACTACAATGTCTAACATTCCTAGCTGTGCAATCTTGGAATGATGGAAAAAGAAGTTAAACATATCTGGGAGCATCTGTTTAGGTGTTACAATCTGCTAAATTCTTCCAAATGTTCAGTGCCTCTTTCAGATAGAATGGAGAATATGTGACTCTTCAAAAGATGTTGGAATGCAACTCCCATCACCCCAGCCAGGTAGGATCTGGAATCCAACAGCTTATGGTTTTCTCCATTCTCTGATTATGTTTAAAATGCAGTGCACTATGTCGCTGGGCAAATATGAAATTCTTTGCACATCCAAATCCAGTGGCTTGGCTTCAGCATGTAAAGATGATTCCAAACAAAACAAACAAACAGCTTCATTTATATACCATTTCATACCACCTAAGCAGTGTCTAAGCTGTTTACAACTGTAAGCTACTTGCCCCCAACAATCTGGGTGCTCATTTTAGTGAACTCGGAAGGATGCAAGCCTGAGTTGAGCTTGAGCCCTTTTGCTGGTATTGAACTCGAAACCTTATGGTTTTGAGTGAGTGGATGCAGTACAGGCATTTAACCACTGCACCACCAGGGCTCTCTTGCAGAATCTGGACAGTGAGACATATCCAGTGGTGGTGGATGGCTACTCCATATTTTAATCTGAAAATTAAAGGATCTGTCTAGGGGCTATACTCTATTTCCAAAAGAAGTTCAGCACCTTGGGTAGGTACTTTAAAGTCTGAATTAAAATCCATCATAGTCTCTGCTCTGCTGACATGGAAGCTGCCCACTAACACCATACATATCCCAGGAAACATGTCAGCTCACTGTGCAGACACTTTGGAGCTTAGGACACTTGAAGCAGTGTAATTTTGGCAGTTCTGGGACATATCTGAAACTGCGTGCACATCTGACCTAGAGGAGGCTGTGTGGGAGCATTTGATTGACCTTTCATTTAATATCTCTCATGTACTAGCATGGTTCAATTTGGCTGATATTGGATGATGTTCAAGTGCTGCAATCCAAACTGCTCGTATATAGGCTTTCCACTGCATTATCTGAGCATAAGGTGAAGGAGAGAAGTGGCTTAATCTGGGTAGTTAATATTTTTTTTAATAAAATATGGCATAAAACAAAAAATGATCTTTTTAATAATTGACAAATGAATGTCCTGCCTACAATTTTAGGAAGTGGTGATCAGTGTGATAGTTTTATCTCACTAACTATTCACATACTATATCAACCAACACCTCCCCCCCCCCCCCAATATTTTATACTTTCTAATTGGCTACCAAATCGAGAGAGAGAGGGAGGGAGACAGAGAGAGAGAGAGAGAGAGAGAGAGAGAGAGAGGTCCATTAAGCACTTTGCAGGCTCTTACATCTGAAATATCTCCACATGCTACTTGTGAGCTAAGAAACATAATGTGTGTTGCTATATACAATATGCAGTTAAATTCTTATTCCCAGTGAGCAAATCTAGCATTAGACCATAGCATTAATATCTACTCTGAGAAGACTGCTGAAGAGGGAAAGGAACCTGTCATACATTTAACTCTAAGTCTTTAAATGGAAGAAAATGTCACATGCCTCTTTGAAGATCTTTTCTTTCTGTCCAAACCTATCGAGGGGAAAACATCTAGGGGTAGCTGTATTGGCCATATAGCAAATCCAATAACATCCAAACAATGAACCTTTATTGGGACAACCAAAATGATGCAAGCTTTTAAAGTCACACTGGCTTCTTCATCAGGAAACAGGAGGGGAAAAAATGAAGTTAGTCATAATCCTGCATTTTCTGTTCCTGATCTTAGCTCAGATGGGAGGGAGAGCCCCCTCCTCCTCTGGCCATACAGTCACTGGTAGATTTTCAAAGTCAAGGAAATTTAATGTCCATTTGCATTCAAATAAGAAGTTTCCTTGGAATCCAGCATGTCTCCTTCCTTTGTGAAGCTCTGGCTCCTATGTAGGTAGAGAACACTGAAATTTCAAGAAGTCTTCATGTTTTGCATCAGGAAAACTTTAGATGGTGTAGAGGTAAAGCATGCTAATCATTCCCAATATTAGGGAAATATGCTTTACCTTTGTTGGAAGCAGTAGCTTTCAGATGGCAAGGTCCCAGTGCACTGGCTCTCTCTTCCCCTGTGATGGCTAAAATGCAGTATCTTGAAATCCAAAAAACAAACAAACAAACAAACAACATCTAGGGATAGCCGTGTTGGCCATATTGCAAATCCAATAACATCCAAACTATGGGGCCAACCAAAATGCACAATTACATGTTTCAAGCTTTTGAAGACACACTGGCTTCTTCATCAGGCAAACAGGAGGAATCAGCAATGCTTCCTCCTAAGGCTAGCCAGAAAATTTTTGCTGCCTAGATCAAAACATAGGATGTCACTCTATCCCCTCTATACAAACCAGCCAGACTGGCAGATGAAACTCATTTCAATATGAGTGATGGAACAGTGTTTTCTATGGAACCTGAGAACAGTGGATAACTTGTATTCTGGGAATTTCCCTCCAGAATGTGTGTCACAATTCTGTTGTCCATCTCTCACCAACATTGCTTTTGTCCCTCCAGAATTCACCAGCTGAGGCTTTATTCACTATGCTTTATGCTACAGTCAGCCTTCCTTCCTCACACACACACTGCAGGTACAGAAGGTATCCTCTGGGGTTTGTTCCAGGAGTCCATGGATGCTCAAATCCCATTAAATACAATAACATGATAAAGTGCTGTCACTTGTATAAAATGATAAAATCAAGGTATGCTTTTGGAATGTGTGTGTGTGTATGTGTTTGAATATTTCCAAGCCATTGATAGTTGAATCACTGGATAAAGAACCCATAGATATGTAGGGTCAAACTGTTCATATCTCTGTCCTGTTGCTAATTTGTAAGTCCGTCCTGCCAGACATTAGCCTTATTTGGGTAATCCCTATTTTAGTTCCAAGCTTCAGAGCAGTTAAGTTCTATTTCCTTGCCCTTTGCTACCCACATACGTTATTGATATACTCAAGGCCTGGTAGAATCCCCTACCCAGGCACTGAGTCTTGGGAAATCAGTGAGGTTACCACAACCCAATGGTATTGCCCTCTGGCTGATGAGCCATGAGAAATGTGATATAGCAATCTACCTTCAGTAATACGCTGTCAATATTCCTTAAACCTTTCAACTCTGTTGGTTGTGATCTGACTTTGAATAATCCTAGACTCAATTATTTTAGTTGTAGAGAGCAGGCCAAAAAGACTCCTGAGACACAAACTGTAACAGAGTTGGACAACTTCCAAAGTTCCTTTAGGAATCAAATTTTTGTCTTCAGGAGTGACCACCAGGCTGCACCAAGTCCAGAAATTAAACCTGTCCTGAACAAAGATCCACTTCCATATTTTGTGCAGGGACCTTTTTTTTTTTTTTTTTCCTTTAGGGAAGTTGGAGGCTGGAAGGGGTTTATTCTGTTTTAGCCCAAATCCACTGCTCTGGAAGTGGGCATAGGGCAGCAATTTTCATGAAATATTTTTGGTCCTTGGGGAGCATAAAGGCTGGAGGAGAGCTCACAGGTCACAAAAGACAGCCTTATACGTTACCTGAGAGCATAAGAATATAAAAAGAGCCCAGAAGAACAAGAGCTATTTGGTTGACTTCAACTGTATGCCCCTCAAAGGCAGCAGAGTATCCAGAGGCCTCCTGAATCTGATACTGAATGAAAAATAATGCCATCTTGATTGAAAAGCCCCATTTTCAACAACAGTAATAGATTCTGACCAAAACAAACAAAACAAACAAACAGCTTCATTTATATACCGTTTCATACCCTTAAGGAGTGTCTAAGCGGTTTACAGTTGTAAGCTATTTGCCCCCCAAAAATCTGGGTACTCATTTTAGCGACCTCGGAAGGATGCAAGCCTGAGTTGAGCTTCAGCCCTTTGCTGGTCTTGAACTCGCCACCTTATGGTTTTGAGTGAGTGGCTGCAGTACAGGCATTTAACCACTGCGCCACCAGGGCTGTCTCCATCCTCACTCTATTATGTACCTTCAAAATATGAAAGTAAAACTTAGTAGAAAGTTTTTTCCCACCAACTACACCTACATGTGTGATCAACAGTCTTTCTATCTCACTGCTGTCACTCCTTGCAAAGACATTTGATCAGGGACATTTCATTATTTGACAACATTTCAACTCTGTAATTACCTCTCTGCCTTGTCATTTAGTTTTACTCTGCCACTGGCAACAAAAGTAACTGTGCATAATAAAATGCAGGAAAACAGTGTGGATGTAGCAAAATAACACTTCCTTGGCCTCCCCTTCTCAATCACCTTGGATGTAAACATATTTTCTTTTAGGATGCATGTAGGTCTTGTGATAAACATTGTATACTCAATGAGATGCCACCTCAATATAAATATATTTGTAATTCTGTATCCATTTTTCATGTAAGGCATGGTGGGATTTTAAGAACAGATTATTTTCTCAGGATCAGATTTCAAATATGGACCAAAACAAGACCTATGGTAAATTATAATTGCTATATTCTCTATCTGGCCAGGTTTTATAAGTCTTCCTGAATTTTAAGATCCTCAGAGGAGGGTTTTCTCTTGTTCCTACCATGTTTGATGAAGATATGGAAGAGAGGTTCTGATCCCAGACCACAAAATTCAGTGCCACAAGAGACAAGGTTGTACTTCTCTGTAACCTCTTTCTACTTGCTGGTAAAGATCTTTCTACCTGAATAGGTATTTGGAAATGAATTAATTATATTTGGTGCATGTGCTGCATTTTTTATTGTTTTTTGTCATAGTTTCCAATGATTTTATATTATCTTAAAACTATTGATGTCAGCTTTTGTGATTGTTTTTAAACTTTTTTATTACTAATTTTTAATTCATGCAACTTTTTTGAAAATTCAGGTATGATCCACCTTGCTTTTCATTCAGGATAGAGACTGAATATTAATTAATTAATTAATTAATTAATTAATTAATTAAAATAGTGTCTAATATGTATTTAATCTATTTAAATTGTTTCTATTGTTTTTATTCTTTTAACTTGTTTGCATTTTTACTTGTTCACTGCCTTGAGATCTGATATAAGTTGGGATAGAAATATTTCAATAAACATATAATAAATAAGCAGCTTTGTTGTTGCTGTGTACCTTAAAAACATTTCCAACTTGTGGAGACCCTGAGGTAAACCTATCATGGGATTTTCTAGGCAAGAATTGTTCAAAGCGGGGTTGCTCTTACCTTCCTCTCAGTCTGGGCGAATGTGACTTAGCCAAGGCCATCCCATGGGTTTTCATGGCTAAGTGGGATTCAAACACAGTCATAGTCCAATGCTCAAACCACTACCCCACTATCTAAACATTATATTTGTATAATAAACATATTATTATAAGAAACATATAATAATAATAATAATAATAATAATAATGATAATAATAATAATAAACGAGGGGGTATCGTGAAGTAATAATTATCACCAGGGCATTATTAAGTTATATTGGTGAAATTTTGTCAGTGTCACCATTGATCACTAAGTGCATGATGTTGAGAAAATCAGCTCATTGTGTCCTTTATTTTTGTTACAGGTTGTGCCAGAAGTCACTAAAGTGTAAGATGGAGAAAATTGAGGCTCACAAAGCAATAATGTTCCTGCAGTTGAAGGGTAATAGTGCCTGGAAAACTGATAATAATAATATTTTTATTTATATTCTGCTTAATATCAGGGAATCCAAGAGGATTACAACAGTAAAAGAACATACAGTTTAAAAGAGATGCATTAAAATCCCAAGATCCCCAACCCTCCCCCTAACATAAAAACATGAAAAGCTCTAAAAAGAGATTAAAACAAAGAGAAGTTTAAAACATTAATATACAAATACACTCAAATGAGATAGAAATTCCAAGCGGAGTCTGGGGGATGATGAGATGATGGTAGTTTATGGAAACAAATGCCCATCTTATGACACTATTGTGAGGTGGAAAAGGAATTTCCAAACTGATCACATGTCCCTCACAGATGAGCCAAGATCTGGAAGACCATCATTGGTGGATGATGTGGCCACAGTGAAGAAAGTAGAGTAATCCTTGAAGACAGACAAGTAACCAATTAAATGATCATGAATGAAACTGGTCTCATTAATGGTAGTGTGTGAAAAATTATTCATGATGAACTGTGCATATCTAAGGTGTCTGCACACTGGGTTCCACATTTGCTAATGCCTTTCTAGAAACAAACACGGTTTGACCTTTCAAGACAGAGGTTGATGTTGTTGGAACAGGATGAAGAGTATTTTTTTGGTCATCTGATAACCATGGATGAATCTTTGATCTATCAGTATTACCCAGAGATCAAAACCATGAGCATGGAGTGGATGTATGCTGATTCCCCTACCCCCAAAAAGGCAAAGGTGCAAAGGTCAGCAGAGAAGGTCATGATCTCAGTTTTTTTGGGACTGTTGTGCTGTCATTCTCAAAGATTACCTTGCAAAGTGATAAACTATCACTGGCACATACTAAAGCAATCTTCTCGACAAGTTGAGAGATGCTCTGAAAAAAAAAATGACATGATATGCTCTCCAGAGGCATTTGTCTCCTAGCTGACAATGCACCAGCTCACTCATCTCAAGTTGCAGTTAACAAAGCAAGGGCATGTGGCTTTGAGATTTTGCAGCATCCACCTTATTCTCCCGACCTCACACCAAGTGACCTTTTCTTGTTCCCAGAAATGAAAAATCCATTGCAGGGTCGCTGATTTGACAACACAAATGATGTCATTCATGAAGTGAAAGAGTGGTTTAAGGCACAATCTACCAACTTCTACAATAACAGTATTCAGAGGGTCAAGAAATCCTAGGGAAAATGTGTAAATCTGGATGGTGACAATGTAGAGTAAAGTTAACAACTAAAAAAAAATCTGTTAATTTTTAAAAAGGTGATAATTAAAACTTTACGATACCCCTCATATTATATAATAATATGTTTATTATAATAAACATATGATTAAGTTTATTACAATAAACATATGTTTATGTTTATTATAATAAATCTATGAAAATGCATTACACTTTCCTTTGAGATGATCCGTTACAAGCTATCTTACTTCCATGGTTTTCTAGTTTGAATATTCCAGTTTCCAACAGGGTTTGAATTTTTGTTTAGCCCATTATCTGCACACCTTCCATGTCTCCTATTTTTAAAAGGGTATATCTGTAAATTTGGCAAGTGGTTTGTTTTCTGCTTCCCAGCATGTTACTCCAAGGCACTTATATAATAACAGGAACTCCATCACCCTGCCAAACAGCTGTTCAGCAAGCTAGCGGGAGTCTGATCCTACTGGGAAAGAAGCTGTATGACTTTCCATTTATGCTGTTTTCCAGCTCAATGGGGGGAGGAGAGTGAGAAAAGAGGAAGCAGAAAAAGAGCTTTTCCCATACACTTCCTTTCTTTCCTTTTTAACTGTCTTTTTAAAACAAGAGGGAGCCTTTGTGATAGCCTGTTTTTAAACATTTAGGGCTCTACAGGACAGAATGAACATCCAACAGGGATGGAACAAATATTCAAAAATAGTTGGGGGGAAAAAACTTTTATTGAGTGTCAGAGCACCCTGAAGAGGAGAATCCTGGACTGACAGGAATCCTTACAGTTCAGGGCTAATTTTTTATACAGAAAGCAGCATTTCTTGTGCCAGAAACAGTATTTTCTGTGAAGAAAATTGAGTTTCCTGTGAAAATAAAATCCATGTGAGAATTTCATGCAGAAGCTATCCTGAACTGTGAATACATCCGAAAACGGCATAGCTTTCCAAAACTTTGTCGAAACAGAAAGAAAATTGCTTAAATTACACTTTGTTTTCTTGGAGAACAAATGTATATGCCTAGAAGGTGAACAAAGCTATTTATGTCCCACAAAAGGATTGTAAAGGATCCAAATAAATAGCTTTACCTGAGAAAACCTGTGGCTTCATTGCCACAGCCCAGTTTTAAGATGGAAAGTATGAAGACAAGCCCTCCTTCCTTAGAAATTGTCCAGGTACCTGCCAGGCATTTTTTTCTCATGGGCTAAAGGAATGTTTGCTCAACAGATCAGGGTTCCAGCTTTATTAGAATGGTAAGAGGAAAGGAGACTGATGTCAAAAAGTACCCTATGCATTTGATGTCACCTCTCTTAAAATATTTGCTCCTATGAAACAATATACAACGGAGCTCCCAGAAATCTGTTGCTCTCTGACAGAATCTGCACTGTAGAAATAAAACAATTTGACACTGCTTTAACTGTCATGGGTCAACAATAGTTAATTTTGGGTTTAGTAATTTTGTGAGATATTTTGCCTTCTTTTTCAGAGATCTCTGGTGCCAAAACCAACTACAAATCCCAGGATTCCATACAATGGAACCATGCATTTAAAGCTGTGTCAAACTGCATCATTTCCCCAGTGCGGATTCAGCCTTTGGGTATACTCAGATAATCCAATTCTTCTCTAATAAAAACTTTTTGGGGGGAGGGGGGGGCTTGATAACAGCTTCTTCTTCTTCTTCTTCTTCGAAGAGTAGCTCTGAAGATTAGCAGAGTTGGAAAGTAAAATTTTTGCTTAGGCAACATCAACATCTTCACTGCTACTACCTATCTCAGCCATGGATAAGCCAAGCTGGTCTCATGTTTTTTAATTCACACCTGCTAATGGACCAGCTAATTAAAATGGCCCATGTCCAACTCTGTCCTTCTATTCATGGAAGACTCTTTCAGCCACTGAAGCTTCCCCGAATGAAAGGGGGAGGAAGATGATTCCCTCTCCCTCCTGCGCTCTCTCCATGCCATATTGTCCTGTGTGGTGCTTCATCCTTCTGGAATAGAAGTGGAATCTATATTTTTATATTAATTACAATGGTGGATGGGGAATTAAGTCAGAATGTAAAGTTCCCTGTCTTCCAATGAAACCTGGTGCCATTTTAAGGGACTTTTTTGTTGAATAATAAGGGAAGGAGTAGTATTTGCATGAGTGCCAATATGGTGTAGTAGTTTGAATGTTGGACTATGACTCTGGATACAAGGGTTTGATTCCCCACTCAGCCATGAAACCTATTGGGTAACCATGGGCAAATCACATGTTTTTAACTTTAGAGGAAGGTAATGGCAAACCTCCTCTGAACAAATCTTGCCAAGAAAACCCCATGATAGATTCACCGTATGGTCACCACAAGGTGGAAATGACATGAGGGCACACAACAACAACAACAACAACAACAATGTACATGCACTACTTTATTCCCCCCCCCCCACCTGCTATTTTTGGTGAAATCTTGCCCTCCATGGTGGCAATGACAACAGGAAGGAGAAACAGTAAAAAGTAAGGAGGTCAGGAAAATAGCAGAGGAAGAGGAAGCCCATGGGATGCTGCTTTGAGATGCAGCTGCAAAAACTGGAAAGGAAGACCAGCCTGTCCAGAATATGAAGGACATGGTGTGCAGGTGCAGGTGCAAGAAAAAGACATTGGAGAAAGAGAAACAAAGAAAAAGGACTCAGGAATCTGTTGTGTCAAGCAATTGTATTTGAAAATGTTGTTTGGTATTTTACATACATATTACAGTATAAGGTTAGTTGCTGTCGGGAGGGGGAAGGAATGAAATGTTGAAGTGAGTGCTGATTGGTGGAATATTTGAAAAGATTTGCATAAGGCTGGTGAATGACAGAGTGCAGTTTGAGTGTGGAGTTAGCCTAAGGTTTGAGAAAATTGCAGATATATAAAAGTGTTTGAGTTAGATTAGGCTTGGATAGAGAGAAGGGTGTTTGAACTGAGTAATCAGTAATAAATAAATAAATAAATAAATAAATGTATGTTATTTCTAGTGAGGCTAACCTCACTTATTCTCTTTCAGTGGAAGAATGAGTGTGATCTCCCCCTTCATCCCAGTTCATGGATCCATTTTTCTCTTTTCCCCAGGCTCAAAACTGGGATGGGAGGGAAAGGAGTGAAATCATGGATGGAATTTTAATCTGGGTTCCAATAAGATTTTTAGTACAATCAGCCATCAATGCCCACAGATTTTTTTGAAAATTATATATATATTTCATAAAGCAAACCTTGGTTTTGCCATTTTATATATCTGACTGTGCCATTGTATTTCATGGGCCTTGAGTATCCACAGATTTTGTTTTCCATGGGGGGCTCCTAGAACCAAACCTCAGTGGATAACAAGGGCCCACTGTACAGGAATGTAAGAAATTTAAAGATCAAGCTAGAATCCACATAATTAAATGTAATTTTCAACATATAATTAATATTAGGTGTTATTTTGAAAGCTTTTTAATGTAAATGTAACATAGTAGCACTTTCTCACTACATTTCCTATCTGTGCTGTAGAGGAATCAGCAAAAAGTGTCTCTTCCTCATATAACACAACATGGATCAAAGAAACTCTGGGGAATGAAAATACTCAATATGTTTTGATCATTCAAATGAGGATTTTGAAAATGATGTTTACTATGAGACTGTCAACACTTGGTGTTTGTAAAGTAGAGCTTAGAAAGACACTTCATTTGAGTTATTGAAAAGGAAGCTTTTTTGCAACTTCCAGGTCTTTGTATGAGAAAATGTGCCTCTTGGTCAAGTTTTGCATAGTTTCTGAGGTTCAGACGCTTTCTGAAAAACAAAAATTGTACAAAATGATGGCTGGATTCATAATAACAGTAACAAAAATGTAACCTAGTGTTTTGCATTTGTAACCAATTTGTATTCATGATCCCTATAAATTCAATAGTGTTGCAAACATGTGTAGGGATCATAAAAGTCCCCCAGTCCTGAATTACCAGGCAGCAGCCACTGGAAGACATGAAGGTCTGTTCTCCTGTTAATTGGGTTGCAGTATACTGATGTTTCCACTCTCTCCCTCCAGAGCTTGTTAAGAGCAATGCACTGGTTTTACAGCTTTTGCAGAAAAAAATCTTCCTGGCATAACTCTCTGCAGGACCTTACAGGCTGAAAGTTTTAAAAACAGACAGGTAACAAAAGTGACTCCATATGAAAATGAGGCAGAAGGACAAGCTGATTTTGCAGCAAAAACAAACAAAATTATTTATTTATTTAAAAAGACAGAAAATGATAGCAGTAGAAACCAACAGAACAGTCTATACTCAATGTAAACTGTTTCTCAAAGTAAGGGGGGAGGGGAAATGGCATGGAAGCTAGAAATCCTTTTCCTAACCAGTCTAAAAGGGGGCTAGAGTTAAACTTAAGGGACTACAGAATAAAAACACACACATGGATTTTCTCACCCTCTAATGTGAAGATGATGAATGGAGATCAGAGGAGCATGTCTCAGAGAGGGAAGCAGGGAAGCAGGCCTAAGAGACAGATTCTCATTCTCTGTTTCTGTATGTATATGTTTCTTAACAGTGAAAGGCACACCTCTGGATGGGGCAAAACATGACCTCAAAGTTGTTCTTTAAAAACCCCAAACATCTGCTTGCAAACAGTAGAAGTGAATGTGTGCTTCAAGTACTGATAATGACAATTAAGTGGTCTGGGCAGCATCAAACAATGGAGTTATGTACACAAAACAAAATTCAATCAGTATAGATATTTATCCTCTTTCAAACCCAGATAGGTTGCTCAACCTCACAATGTGATGGGGTGTACCAGTCTGAGCCAGTTTGGCAGGTATCCACTCAGTGGAGTTAGACAAGACAGTTAAGCCTTGATTACTTTTATCAAAGCTACCATTTCCTTGTCAGCAGGAGCTTGGAGTACAACTTCCCATTTGTACTTTAGAATAAGGATCGACTTATAGGGAGAGAAAAAAAGATGGACAGGATCAGGCTATAGAAGCCCTACCTGTCTAGAATGTTTTTAAAAACAACTTCTGGCAACATACAATTTTCCTGCCTTATGATTCAAAGTCTAATATTCATATTTAGTGAGCATGACCCATAAAAGCTTTCTTGTGCTCTGGATCCTGTTTCTACTTGAGATATCATATGTGGGGGGGGGGGGGTGCTGGGGTAGGGTGGAAATGCCAGTCTGCTGCATCCCAAATTGGCAGGAAACTAGACCTCTATCACTTGCAATGGCTCCTGCCCTATAAGTCGGGATTGTGGAAGTCAGGGTGGAAGATGCTAGTTATGAAGCTAAGGTAGTTATTTAACTAATTACGACATCTAGAATACTGACCACCATGCATATTTAAAAATGTGAATGGCTAAAATGCTCGTAACTGGAAGAAAATATACAGTAACATGCTTTACACAATGGGGAAAGAGTGTATAGATTAGGTAAACTGAACAAATAAAACACAAAGCCTTCCAAATATAGGGGAAAAATACAAGTGAAATTCAAAGAATGCCAAGAAACCAAATGGGACTGTAACTGAGAGATGTTCACATTCCTAAAAGGACTTTTTTTTCTTTTTAATGAATTTTTCTACAACCTATCTCATTCTGGCTCTTAGATACCCTAAATAGTGAAGGAAGTTAAAAGTGCTACATTCTAAATCCCATCAGACATATCATGAGCCTCTGGGTCTCATTCCTCCCTACAGAGTTCTAGTTTTCTCTCTTTCTCTGCAGTGTGTGAGGCTGGAATATTGACAGGCAAGGTCAGATGTGCTGTATTCATAATTGAAGTACTGACCTGATTCCTTCCCCCCTTTCTCTTTCCCTTTGTAAACAATATTACTGCTAGAACCAGAGGGATTTCAAAGACTCTCATTGGGTCAGAGGTGTTTACTCAAGCCTCTCCAGTTCTCTGTTTTTACTGACCTTCCTATTAAGAGCAGAAAATGAAGCTTTGTTAAGGGTGAGTGACCAGTAACTACCAAGTAATCAACTCTTGACCAGTGAAAAGTCAAGGCTCCTTACCTTCCTTTCTCTAAATCCCCAATCCTGATTGATCAGATTTCTTAAAGTAGGAGGTGAGTGTGTTTATGTTTGTTTTTAAGCATTATCTGATGGAATTCCAAGATATCAAAAAGGGCTTTAGATAATACTTTTATGGGGTAGGGAACAAACTTGTATACAAATCCTTATAATCCTTAGGGATTATTTCAAGGGACTATCATAATCTAGTCTGCCAGGCTTCCAATCCACAGAATGCCATTATCCAAATCATTTGCTTCCCTGTGTTCCAAGATTTTCACTTGAATGTATGAATGTGCTGTTCTGTAAAGTATTGTATCTGATGTAACATAATATGAACGTGATGTAATATCTTAAGTGGGCTACTTGTGCATTAATGTTTAATAACCAGGGTCCTATTGATGGAAATGTAGGCTGTAGATGTTCTAAGGTACAGCTAGTCTCTTGTCCAAGGGTGGCTCCTGGGGTACTTAGCATGGCCTGGAGCCACATGCAGCCCCGCAAATTCCACACACACACCTGTTTGTCCCCTAAAATTCCTGATCATGATATGTTTTACAACTGTAAACGGCGACTCCCTGAATGCCTTTAAGGTTCCTATGTCCTCCAAATATTCATGATCACATCTTGTTTTTTGGAAGGTGGAGGGAAGAAGGCATTAAAATAGTGACCTTTCCTATATCCTCAAATGTGGCAAAATGGATTCCTGGAGGCTTGGGAATGGTTTTGACTATTTGGTATCAGAAAATAAAAATAAACAAGGAAAACAACCAAAGAATGGGTAAAATGTGCAAGGGTTGAAATGCGGGCAATAATCCTTCCTAGCTCATGAGAGCAGGCAATACAGCCCTGCAGCCCCAGGCTGATGACCACTACTGTTCTAGTCCCAAATTTAATCCTTACAAGGGTGTGCTGAAAAGTCCTTGTCTCAAACCAATTCCAAAAATCTTAGTGCAATTTAAGTGTTCATTTGTATTGTAAATTAAAAATTTGCAGGACCACAGCTCTTTTTCCCCCCAGGTCATTGATAGAACCATGCCAACAAAAGGTGTGGAATTTCCAACTGCTGAACTCTGGGCAGCCATAAATTTCCTGTTCCTGCAGAACAAAATTCCAAAGGGAATCAATGAATGTATGATGCAAACATTGAGCAACAAGTGCCTGTCACATTCAACTGTGAAAAAGTGATGTGCCAACTGTCAGTGTGGAGATTTTCAAATTGAAGCAATCTCATATAAAAAAATAACCAGTTAAGCTTAAAGGTGCTTTGTGGTTGTTGTTGTTTTTAGCTGCCCTGGAGTCAACTCCAACTTATGGCGATCATGTGGATGAGAAACCTTCAAGACTCCGTATCCTCCACAGCTTTGCTCAGGCCCTGCAAATCCATGCCTGTCCCCCCACCCCGACTGAGTCCATCTATCTGGCATGTGGTCTTCTCCTCTTCTACTCTCCACCTTTCCTACCATTATTGTTTTCCCTCGTGATCCATGCCTTCTCATTATGTGGCCCAAGTATGACATTCTCAATTTGATCCTCTTGACATCCAAGGAGAGTTTTGGTTTGATCAAGGTTCTGTCTGTTTGTCATTTTGCTGTCTATGATATCATAAGTACTCCTCTCCAGCACCACATCTTGAATGCATTGATTTTCTTTCTCTCTTCTTCCTTTTTTATCCAGCTCTCACATCCATACATGATGATGGGGCATACAATGGCATGGATCATTCTAACTTTTGTACTCAGTTGTATATTTTTATTCTTTTGGGTCTTTTCTAATTTCTTCATAGCTGTCCTATCCATTCCAAGTCTTTTTCTTTCCTCACTGCAATCACCACTCAAATCAATGTTTAATCCTAGGTATGGGAATTCAATGACTGTTTCTATTTTCTCTTTGTCTATATTAAATTTATGTATTTCTTCTGTGATCATTATTTTAGTTTTTCTTTATGTTCAGCATTAATCCTGCTTTTGGACTTTCATCTTTGACCTTCCTTAGTAACTGTTCCAATTCTGTGATGTCTTCCACCAGTATTATTGTGTCATCCTGTACACCTTACATTGTTGATATTCATTCTTCCTATCCTCCTATCTTCATTATTATTTCTTCCGAATCTAACTCTGCTTTTCTTATGATGTTTTGAACACAATGCAGCCTTGACTGACTCCTTTACTTATCGGGAACAATTCTGTTTCTCTGAATTCAGTTCTGATAGTGGCCTCTTGTCCATGGTACAGATTTCTCATCAGAACTATCAGATATAATGTTTGGACTACTGTAATGAGCTCTACATAGAGCTGCTTTAGAAAAATGTTCGGAAAATTCAGCTGGTTCAAAGAGGTGCTGCCAGTCCTGCCCCCAGAAGTCTCTGTCTCTGAGGAAGTGTCTTGCCCCCCTTGGCACTGGGTGACACCTGGTGCAGGAATGCCTTTGAGTTGGGCATTTGGTCTCTAAAAGGTTCACCATCACTTATTTATACAGTCAAATGCTTTGCTATAGTCAATAAAGCACATATTAATTTTTCCTCCCTGGAATTCCTTGGTGCACTCTATTATCCATCTTATGTTTACTATGTGGTCTCTAGTGCCTCTTCCTTTTCTGAATCCCACCTCTGAAATTTCTCTGTCCATGTATGGTTGGAATCTATGCTGCAGAAGTTGGAAGTTGATTTTGCTTGCATGTGAGATTAATGCTTTGGTCATATAGGTGCTGCATTCTTTTGTATTTCCTTTCTTATGAATTGGAATAGATAGATAGATAGATAGATAGATAGATACTTTCCAGTTTGTTGACCACCTCTATGTTTTCCATATTTGTTGGCATATTGCAGTCAACACTAGTGCTGCTACACTCCTTTCCCCCCTCTCCCTTCTTTCCTCCTCTTAAAATATTTAGTTATGATGTCCCATCTATGATTCATTTTGCTTCTAATTAAAGTTTTCGCTACCTCTGCTGAAATTGTTATCTTATTTGTGATTCAATTATTTGAGTAATGAACGTTGTTTTTTAAGAATTTGATTATGTTATGCATTTTAATTAGCTGCCATCCATTTTATGGGTGTCTTTACACTGTAACATGGAATATGTTACAATGTAACATGGAACTGCTACTATTGCAACCTGAAAAATGTGATATTTTCTGAATTAATGGCTAAATATTACAAAGACACACATGTGAACTAGCCTAAAAGTTGAACATACATGTAAAATCCTACACTTAAGGCTACTGTTCAGTATATATGTTTAATGTGATGGGATCTTGAATGTTGTTTAAAGAAAAAAATGTATAGGGAGCAAATGGAACAGCTGCATGTTTATTTATGGAGGGTTTTGCTCTGTTATTTCTTTCAGCTGGGCCTGTGATGCTTCAGAGCAGGATCATTATCTAATTCAGTAAATCATTATTATTTATATCACAATCTTGCCAGTGAAGAAAATGTAACAGGCCTTAATGCTTCAAGTTTCCTTTGAATGATTTGGTGAGGCTACTTCATACTTTGTTAAATTCCAGATAACTGCTCTTGATAATTCTGCATAAAAGGGCTATGCTTTTTTTAAAAAATGAATCTTCGAAAAGACCATTTAGAATATAAGAACACTTTCTGGGCACAGAAAATCAATGCTCTTGCTACACTTTTGTATGCTTAGAGCCATCTCTCTCCATCTTGTCTATGTGCAAAAACAAATCATAGACTGGTCTAGTTGGAACAAACCTTGGTGATGTCACCAAGTCCAAATGACTGTTAAATGCTGGAATTGCAAATGAGAATTCAGCAACAGCATCTTTAATAACTGCATGTCTAGACTTCATTGAAATGTTCCAATGAAGGACAGCTGATCACATCCTGAGGCAATTTGTTCCACTATTCTTAACATCTTATATCCTTGTGAGATGTTTCCTAATGGTTAGCAGAAATTTGCTTAATGACAGAGCAAGACACACATTTCCCAGTTTACATTTCTCAAGTTACACTCTAAGTTTCTTGGTTCAATGACACTTAACTGTATTGGGGTCTAAGCCAATGTGATTTTTCTAAGACGATTATCACACCAGTGCTTAACTGCTGGTAAATCACCTCTCAAACGTTGAGGAAACCCATGTGTGTAAAAGCCTGATGCGCTTCCTTAACTTCAAGTAATAGTCGGCTCCCTCTAGCATCACTGAATCTTTCAGGGAGAGGGAATTTCCTATGAACAAAAACTATGCATTCAGAGGAAATTCCCTCTCCCCAAATGATTCAGTGATGGTGGAAGGGAGCTGACGATTCCCTGATGTTGAGGAAGTACACCAGGCTTTCACACACGTGTGCTTCCTCAATGTTTGAGAGATGATTTACTAGCACCTACCCCATGGTAAGCGCTGGTATGGTATTCTTGTAAGACATGCTACTTTCAACAGCAGTATAAGCCAAGGTCTGATTCATTGTTTCATCCTTTCTATGAATGGTGAACTTTGAAATAAGGTCCCCCTGCTCAAGCAAAGAGAAACAAAAGAATTAAACTTAACCCCATTATCTTTATGTACATCAACTTTGCATCCCATAATCATCACAGAATATTATTCAAAGTGAAATTTAAGGTGAATTTGGCATGCTTTCTCCTTTCTGAGACACAAGATATTCAAGGAGTTATTAGGAAAACTTTTAAAGGATTTTTATTTGCAAACCTATCCAGGAAAAAAAGAGGCAGGACATCAAAGGTGGAAGAACTAGGGGCAGACTTTAGTACTCTGTGATCTGCAAAGTAGCTACAGCAGTGCAGGTTTGTGTTGAGGCTGGAAGTCCTCCAGAATATCCCTTTAACCATAACACTTGTGAGATACTCTAGGCTCTACTGATGGTGTGGGCAATAGTGTGCCACCAAAGGACTAAACTTTTCTAGGAAGATTTTCCCATGCCAAATACCCCAAAGTCCCTCAGTACTGTGGAATTCTGGGATCTGTAGTTTTGTGAGATATTTAGTCTTCTCTGCCAGAGAGCTCAAGTGCCACAACAAACAGCAAATCCCAGGATTCCATAGGATGGATCCAGGACAGTTATAATGGTGTCAAACTGCATTAATTAAACTGAAGACACCATGGTAGTGTCTTAGCAAAGAATTCGAAGTAGCTCAGCAAACTACAAATCCCAATATTCCATAGGACAGTGACAGTGACATGCCATAAAAGTGCTATAATTGTGCAATGTAGAAACACCTTAGGTCTTTGCCACACACCTTCAAGAACCTTGAAAACACACATGTATATCCATTCTTGGAGCCACCTTAGAGTCTCTAGAGCAAAATCCCAGGGAGGGTTTACAAGAGTAAATTAGATTATATGAGTCTTGGTTAAAAGATCAGCCAGTAACTTGGAAGTAGCTCTGCTTGATATGCATGGAAGCAAAAACAATAACAACAACAACCTTTATCTGTTCCCCAAATGTACACATGAAGCCTGCACTAACAATTAGGAAGGGTGGGTAGGAAATGCAAAATGAGCAACAGACCAAAGTTGGGGCAATGTTGCTTATATATCAGCTTAACCCACCTCTGGGTTCTAATATCATGACAGCAACATCACGGCATTGTTTCTCTTGCTCATTCCTAGAGTGAAACTGGTGGTGCTGTCCTGCAACACTGTGGTAGCCAGTGTGATCTTGAGACTGACTTAATGAGGATAGTGAAGGAAAGATCCATACATATCATGGCTCTCTTTTTTCATCAACCTGTTCTGACAAGACCACTGTGTGACATTATGACAGAAGAAAAAAATGAACATAAAATACTTGGTTTGGTGATCATAAGCTTTACAAATAAGACAAACTCTCCAAGATTTAGTACAAGCAGCAGCATTTTTGTATTCTATGCTGTTTGGTACTACAGTGCAATCTAATTTCAAGTCTCTTTACTAAGTCATTGGCTTTCCCATTACTGTATTACTTACAGTAGATCTGTAACTTCATTCAGGTTAAAGATTCCCTAGATTTCTAAATGACACTGTCACTGTTTCTATTTATTTTTACAATAATTTTAGGATGTCAAGTAGCTGTCAACTCTTCTGCAGCCAAACCATCTTATATAAATAGCAAATGAATGATGCTCATAGATGCTGAAATGGAAGCAATTTCTAAAAAGACATATCTGATCTTGTTTCTGTCTTATCCTGAGGCTCACATCTTAGAAAAAGATAGTTAATGTACTTCTATAATATGCAGGGAAAGCAAACTTCTTTATTAAACACTTTGGACCTCCAAATCTAGCAAATGTAGAATAGGGTGTTGTCTTTCAGATATCGCTGAATGCCATTTCCATCTGTCAACATGGCCAAAAGCTAGGGATGATGGAAGGTAATTTCACATCTTCCCTCCTCATTTAGAAGGTACTTGCCTTCTGCTCTATAATGCCTGTAAAACAAGTCTGCCAACAAAAAGAGGTTACATAGCAATAGCAATAGTAATAGGAAGTACATTTCTATACCACTTATCAGTGTACTTAAGCACTTCCTAAGCAGCTTATAATGTGTAAGCTAACTGACCCAAACAAGCTGGGTACTCATTTTAGCGACCTCAGAAGGATACCAGCCTGAGTTGACCCTGAGCACCTGGCCGGTATTAAACTCACAACCTTGTGGTCTGGGAGTGAGTGGCTGCAATACAGGCATGTAACCACTGCACTACCAGGGCTCCTCTATAGACATAGGAGTTTATCACATGAAGGGAATTGGAAATATAATCCAATGGCAATCTGAATGCAATCATGGGGTTTCGCATGATTGTGTGAAAGCTGATCACACACATTTTTGGGCAAAGGGAAGTCCTTCTGAATGCAATCATGGGGTTTTGCGTGATTGCGTGAGAAACTATCACACACAATTTTGGGCACTGGGAGGCAATTTTGAGTAGTTCTATTTGCGGAACTAGCGAATTTACTCAATTCCGAACTGGCCTCACTTCCATTTCTTTCGAAATTGAGAGAAATTCCTCCGATGTGATAAACTCCATACAGTTGGCCTTCCATGTCCAGGGATCTTTTATCCATGGATTCAAGCATCCATGGCTTGAAAATATTCCCCAAAAATATATAAATTCCAATAAGCAAACCTGGAATTTGCCATTTGATATAGGGGACACCATTTTGCTATGCATTATATTTAATGAGACTTAAGCATCCACACATTTTGTTATCCATAGGGGATCCTGGAACCAAACCTCACCAGATAACAAGGGCCCACTGTAATTACCTGATAGAAGCAATATAATATAAAGCTGCATATGATTATTATGAATCCACCACATGTTGGTCCAAAACACATTTTAGAAATAATCTGGTTTGTGACTGCTTTAACTGCCCTGGCTGAATGCTATGGAATTCTGGGAACTGTAGTTGTGTGAGACATTTAGCCTTCTCTGTCAGAGGAGTTTATCACATGAAGGGAATTGGAAGTATAATTCAATGGCAATCTGAATGCAATCATGGGGTTTTGTGTGGTTGCGTGAAAGCTGATCAAACACATTTTCGAGCAAAGGGAAGTCCTTCTGAACACAATCTTGAGGTTTCACGTGATTGCGTGAGAAACTATCACATGCAATTTCGGGCCCTGTGAGGCAATTTCGGGCAGTTCTGAACACAATGCAGTGTCAACATGCAATCACATAAATTCGCTGAACTAGAGAATTTACTCAATTCTGAACTGGCCTCACTGCCATTTCTTTTGAAATTGAGAGATATTCCTCCCGTGTGATAAACTCCAGAGAGTTCTGGTGCCACAATAAACTCCAGTTCCCAGGATTCTCTAGCACTGAGACAGGGCAGTTAAAGTAGTATCAAACTGCATTATTTAAGCAGTGTGTTTTGTATCATTGATGATCTTGCTGATGTATTTAAATTGTGAATTTGCCACCCAGAAATTACTGGTTGAATTTTCACCTTACCTATAAATTTACTAAGGGGCCCTCACCCTCAGCCTTGCTCTCTCCAGACCTTACCATCTGAAATACAGAAAGAACAGTTCTAGCCTACTTAAAATTTATTATTATTATTATTATTATTATTATTATTACCCGCTCCTCTGTAGACCAATCGGAGCAGGTTACAATGATTAAAAGGAGAGTTGTAGAGTCTGAGATAATTCATTATTGGAACTATGGAAACTAAGTATATGCTTAGTGTTGCTTATCAGAATCATGTTTCCAGGCTTTTGCAATTTTGTTCATCCACAATTCAGGAGGTTAGCTTTACAGTTCTTGATTTCTTCATAGAGTTCATGATTGCATGATTGCAACCTGGACTGAAACTATAGTGGAAAATAGGATTGCCAGAGTGCAAACTGGACACAGCTCCTGTTACTATATAATAATTGTGTAGAAAAGAGAATTTCAGTAGATTGTGCTTGTTCCCTGGTTATATGGCAAACAACATCTCTAAAATCCCCTCTTCTGTGCAACTATTAAAGATACAAAAGCCAATTCCAGTTTTCAATCTTGCAAACCTAGTGGGAAATTAAAATTATGAACCATTGAGGCAAGTTCAGTGATAGAAATTAGTTACTTTCATGCAACCATAAAGACAATGATTTCACTGATATGGGGGATGACATCTCACACACTGAAATTCTAGTTCCAAATTCTATTCATTTGCCCATCCCTACCGAAACCACTTCTGAATATTCCTTTCCCCCTCCCCCCCACACACATGAATAACCAAGCTTTGAAATATTACCTGAGCAGCTATTGTGTTTTGCTTGAATCAAATAACATCTTTTCCTACATCTTCAACTTAAAGTAGTTTATTTCTTCTATCCTGAGACATGAACAATTTTGCCACATCTGACGCATCTCAGTCCTGTTGTATCTCTTATCATGTCAGTCACCGGGTTGTTTCCTCTGGGCTTTCCACTGTAGCCATGCATTGAGGTCACAGAGGCTACAGTTCACCATTCTTAATATATTGGAGGAATCCATCACAAAGTGCATTCACCACTTTAGATAGGAAGCTGAAGCATCCAGAGGGTTCAAGGAAAACACAGCTGCACACTGCTGTAATAACTTTTCTGCTCTCTTCCAATATGAGAGCCAAAGTTCAAAGACAAGGGGGGAACATGTGATACATCTCATCAAAATCTAAAGCATTACTTTCTGGGAAGCTGAGCATTTTTCTTCACAAGGCGTTAAGTTTTTATTTATGTACTTCTGTACATCTCATCCTGCAGATGAGAGTTTACTCTTTTCTACCTTGTATCTTTTAAAATACAGTTGAAAGGAAATTTCTAAACTTTGAAAGTTTTCTTGAGAACTAACTTTTGAATATTTTTCACCATTTAAGAAATGTTGGCTTTAAAAGAATTCAATTCTTGCTCACCCTTGGGTTCATCTACACTGTAGAAATAAATCAGTTGATACCACTTTAGTTGCTGTAGCTGCATCCAATGGATTCATGGAATTTGAAGTTTTACAAGCTTTTAAACTCTCTCTCTGCCAAGAATTCTGGTGCTTCAAAAAACTACAAGTCCTAGAATTCTGTAGGATGGAGACATGGCAGTTAAAATGGTGTCAAGTTGCATTATTTCTACAGTGTAAATGCACCCATTTTTGCCACTATAAAAGAGTATTTACATTTCTTTTGCCAAATGAGTGTCAAGGAGCAGCAGGTTTGAAAAGCCGCCCTCTACACACACCCCTGGAACACCAAGCCAGCCACAGCACAGGATGACGTGCTGAGAGGCCACTTTCCTTCTTCCCCAGAACCACTGGGGCTAGTAACAGCAGTATGGCAGCAGTGAGAGTGCATGTTGAGGAGTGGCAGGAACACCAAGCTAGCCAGCAGCTCAGGATGGCAGGCCGAGAGTCCACCTTCCCTTTTCAGCATCATAGGGACCTGTAGTGGAGTGGCCAGCAGTGTGAGATGCACTCAAATACGGAGTTCAACAGTCATCTATTTTTAACATTTTTAAGACAAGAAATCAGACAGATGGGAAGAGAGGAGAACAGATGGGGTGGTACTTCCTCAACAGGGGTCGGCCAAGTATAAATGACAATGATAAGGGAGCAGCAATTCAGGTTATGCAGGGCAAAGGAAGGCATAGCAATAACAGAGGGAAACACTGTTACAAGGGAAGGCAATATCAATGTTTGAAAGCTATCTTGCCTTCAGTTCTCTCTGTTATCCAAAATGGGCTCTACCACAGAACCTTTCCCAGCTCCTGTGCAATGCCAGATTGGTTAAAAATAAAATGCAAAATTTTAATTAAAAAAAATTTAAAATAAAAGAAAAAGACGTAGTTTTTACAGAATACTTATCAAACTAAAGATGTTTTTAACCTGATTTTGGGGTACAGTGATTTATTTAATGGGCAGAATGTGTTGGCACTTCTTTTCAATGATATATCCTTTAAGCTGTAATAGTATTGTATTAAATAAGAACAATTAGAACTGTCGGTAGAGTAGCAAGACTTGCAAAGTTTCTCTTCAACTTTTTAAAAAAAATGTCTATACATTTCTCAAACCAGATCAATATAGGTTACCAAAAAATAACAGGAAGTCAATGATTCCTGATTACATAAGTTAAATCTGGTTATGTTCCGTGAGTAAGATCAGTGGAACATTCCTTTATGAATCTAGTACAATGTAATCAGGTTGCGTTAGATGTCAGATACATTTTATATGTTGTAGGTGTATTTGCCTGTTATGTTATGTCTTATATGTTATTATTCTAAAAATTTAATAAAATAAAATAAAATAAAATACACATCATCCACAATCTTCTTATAGAAGAGGAAGCTGACCTGGGATGGCTTACAGAAACATGGCTGGGAGATTATAGTGATATAACTTGTGCTCAGGCCAAGTATTCTGTCAGTAAGCAGGTAAAGGGAAATGGGCGAGGGGGTGGAGTGGCCTTGGTCCATAAAAATAATTTCACTTTGACCAGGATGCCTGTCTGGAAAACAGACCATGTCAAGTGTATCTACCTAAGCCTGAAGACAAAGGATAGCTTGGGGATTCTGTTAGTATACTGTCCACCCCATTGTCTAACAGACTCCCTAACCAAGCTGACACAACTGATCTCAGAGTTGGTGTTGGAGTAGCCTAGGCTACTTGTCCTGGGTGACTTCAATATTCCATTCAAGGCCAGCTTGACAAAATTAAAAAACGCAGCTTGGGAGTTCATGGTATCCATGAAAAACATGGGCCTATCCAAATTAGTCTCTGGGCTGACACATTGTGCAGGTCATACTCTCAATGTAGTCTTTAATATGGAACAGGTATATCTGTGGGTGGAGATTATTATCTCTGCATTGTCATGGGAGGATCATTTCATGGTCAAGGTGAGACTGAAGGGCACTGTTCACCCCTTCGGGGCTGAGGACCCATTAGAATGGTCCACCCATGAAGGCTAAAGGGATTCCAGAAAACCTTAGAGGGTTTAATGGTTGGAAACGCCAGTGATTATGTCATAGCCTTGGTTAACATTTGGAATAATTATCTTACCAGGGCTATTGACACAATTGCTCTCAAGTGTCCTTTGCAGCCTGCTTCTAATCATAAACCTTGGTACACAAAAGAGCTTAGAAATATTAAGCGGGCTGGAGAAAGACTAGAGTCCCAATGGCAGAAAACTCGATTGTTATTTGACAAGACATGCCATGGAAAATTTATTCATTCCTATGAAATTTATTAATACAGTCGATGGCCAGCATAAAACAATATAAGACAGTACAATATTATACAATGCCCAATAGAAAAAACAATGCAAACGGTACAATACAAATATAATAGGAATACAGCTTGGAGGCTATAAACAGTCTATAAACCCTGTCAGCCCAAGATAGTGAGGTTTACCTCATATAGTTCATAAGGTTGATTCTATAAGACAATAATTGGGGGGGGGGGGGGAGGGGAAGCAGCATGTTAGGATGAGTAAAATTATACTTCAGATTTACTCAGTTTTATCAATGGGTCAAAGCTTAGGTAAATTCAAGTAACTATAAAGAGTGAAATCCCTTCAAATACTAGATGAATAGAATAATAGCAATAGAATGATAATAGATCAACAGAAGAAAAAATTAAAAATTAAGACACCATTTTTCATCTGAAAGCTATTGCAGCAGTGCAAAAACTTGCCACCTTTGTTGTAATCTCTGGCTGCTGGTTGGCCAGAAGGTAATCAATGTAAAATATATTTTTTGTAAAATTGGTGCTATAATGCAATGCTGCAGCTCCCAGTAAAAGGTGCAATACAATAAAACATTTCCTACTGTTTCTACCTCTCCAGACTCACAAGGATATAAACATTCTCAGAATGGTTTGTTATTATATCTTTCTGCGAGTAAGGCCAATGGAAGTACATTAAATTTGGACAGGGTAAAGGCTTTCATATACTTTGAATTTGTTGGATTGTTCAAATATGCAGCAAGGACAAAGCCTCTCCCACTGTCTTGAAAAGTTGAGTGTAACGAGACTCCACTTATATGATTTTGTTATTCGATGTCCCGTATGCACTGGTGAATGTTCTCTTTGGCTTTTGAGTACCCCAAGGGTAGAATAACAGATTGTGAGAAGCCCAGAGATTGTGCTTTTTCCTCAACTAGCATTTTCCAGTTTGACTGAAATATATCACTAAGAGTCAAGGGGACTAGACCTTTGGGAGTAAATAACATCTTTAACCAAAAATCTAACGTATAGATCCACATTTGTGATTCAATAGAGATTGAGCCTGTTTCCAACGTGAGAAAAATATTTGGCACACAACTTGGCAGGCTGAGAATAGTTCTCAGAAACTGAACAGTTTCCAAGGCATGCCATATTTTTAATTGCACATAACATTTGGGGAAGGATCTTCACTTTAAACACTTGAATAGCTGAGGTAACATGTTGGCCACCTTTGCTATAAAAGAAGAAGATAAGTGAATTATAACTCCATTGTATATTTGCAGTTGCACAGGAGATTTGAGCTCTCCAAGATCCAGTACAATGTAAAATTACTCCCAAATATTTGTATGATTTAACCTGTTCAAGTTGATAGCTATTCACTTTTACATTTTTTCTGAGTAAAAATTAGAACTTTAGATTTTTCATAGTTAATTGTTCTATGTTACAATATGTTCCCAGGGTTCTTAAGAGGCATCTCAGTCCTACACAGGTTAAAGACAAGAGAACTGCATCAACTGCATAAAGAAGTGTGGAAATAGGTCTCCCTGCCAGTATAGGTAGATGGAAGTTCTCTCTGGACAATATTCTGATCAGTGAATCAATGTGGATATAGAACAGGGTAGGAGCCAATACACAACCCTGTTTTAATCCTTTATATGTGGGTATCACATCTGTCAAATGCCCTTCTTGATCACATCTTACTCTCAAGGAGGTTTGGTTGTAAAGGCTTCGTATAAGGGTCAATAGGCACCTATTAATATTAGTGGCCTCCAATTTTTGCCATAACCTGTCTCTTGGGATTGTGTCGAAAGCAGATTTAAAATCTATAAAGGCTGAATAGTGTGTACCCCTGGCAGGAAATGAATATTTTTCTAGCAGATGTTGCAGTGTAAGACCCTGGTCCACCGATGAACACCCCTGCCTGAATCCTGCTTGTTCTTCTCTCAGGAAGTTTTCATCTTCTATCCAACACAATAATTTCTCTAAAAGGTGGTTCATGTACAGCTAACTTAATAGACTGATGGGCCTGTAATTGGCCTGGTCATTTCTTCATCTTTTTTAAAAGATTGGAACAATAATTGCTAATCCCCAGTCTGATGTAATGGAAGCTGTCTGATTTATGTGTATAAATAAGAAGGATAGGACTGGTGACCACTATTTAATGTTTGATTTTAATAATTATGGTGGAATATGGCCACATCTGAGGGCTTTGCCAGGTTTCAGGCGTGTAATGAGGCTAGCTATTTTGGATGTTGAAACAGGGGGGCAAGCAGGAAGATCTTCAGGATTCTGTGCAGTTAATATGTCTCCTGTTTTTCTTCTAGCATACATTGTACTAAAGAACGATTCCCAAGTTTTTACTGGAATATGGGACTTTAATCAATAGACACTGTTTTGCCAGTCCCTGGACACTAGTTTCCAAAATGTGGCAGAATCATGTGTGTTTGAAGTGACAATTAACCTTTGCCAGTTAGTTCTCACTGCATGGTTCTTTTTTTTCCTTAATTAATTTTTTTGCATTTCTTTTTTAACACTAGCCAATCCTTAGGTAGATATGTCAAGTCAGATTTTCTATATTGGTTATATGTTGCCACTAGAGTTCTTTTTAGGTTCTGCACTCTTTATGAAACCAAGGGTTGGTCCCTGAGTGGTGAAAATGATGTGTGGTAGTGTTGTTTACAAGCAAGTAGCCTTGAGTATGTGCTATTAACTTCAGATAAGAGCTTATGGTCTGTTCTGATGAACTTTCTGACAAGAGAGCTTCTCTTAATTTAAGGGAGCTGTCTGAGTGAAGAAATTTATTTATGGCTTCCTCTAGTTTAAGGGTCCATTTTACATGAGAGAAATTAGGAGCCACTTTCAGATCTAATCCTGGTACTAAATCAGCATGTATCTAAATAGTTTACCAGTTGCAGGAGGCAGAGACCGGATAAATTGCATATCTTATCCTTGGATTGCCTGACAGGTATCAAATGGTTTTCTTCTATTTCAGGGGGGTGCTCTCCAAAATGATTATAGATTACCTCATAACTAGGTCCAAGTCTCGCATTGAAATTGCCTGCCATTATTACAGATATATCTGGATGTTATACAGTTATATTATGGATAATGTCCTGCAATTTGAGTCATCTGTCCTTAATTGATGCTTTGATTTGAAAGTTCCTGCATGTCAGGGGGTTGAACTGGATGGCCCTTGCGGTCTCTTACAACTCTATCATTCTATGATTCCTAAGGGGTGACAATACATGCAGCAAAGAAATCTTTCTACACTGCACATACAGAGCTGTTCGGGGTCTAACCCAGCTATTCGCCTCCCAGAACCCTTTATTAGATCCCACAATAGCCTGCTGTGACTCATTAAACAATCACTTTGCAGATAGTGGGGCTTTTTACATTGGCAAGAAAGTGTGACATGAAGTTGCACTTTCCTTAATGCTTAGCAGCTAGACAGCAAGCCCCAGGTGTGCATTTAAAAAGTACAGGGCAGCTAGACTGAGGTTTTTTCTGTGGCTCAGCAACTACATGGGAAGCTGTCAAAACGCTACAAACACAGGCGGAGCAGCTACATGGGCGGCAAGGAACGTGGCTTTTAGCCGCGCTTTAAACATTTTTTTCCCTTGCTGGCTGCGAATTGCGCAATTGCGCAGGTACACCATACAGTCGGAGCTTATCACATGGGGGAGTACAGGACCATTCCGAAAGAGGGAGAAAGTGAGGTCAGTTCGGAAATGCACATGATTACGCACAAGCTCATCACACACAAAACAAGAGAGCATCTACACAAAAAGAAAATGCAGAGTCAATACGAAAGAATTCATCACATGTGAACATACTGGTTGGCTTTCTGTTGCAAATTAAGGCATCTTGGGAAATGGTAGCAAAGGCTCATGGGAGTTGTAGTCTGTGTTCTGTCAGAGCATTATATTGAGTTGTCTTGAGGTTTCAGCCCTCTGTCCAGGAGGGATTCCCATATGTCCTCCATTCTTGAGCAGAGGCCCCCCTTTTCCAAGTTGACCAGGCACGTCCTCCTTTGCCAGGACACGTCCTACTTTTCCAGCCTTCTTTTTGAAGAGGAAGCAGGAGGGCCAGGCGTGCTCTGGCCAGGCTCTGGGGGTCTCTTCCTGGCTCCTTCCCTCCTTCCCCGCTGCCTTCCTCCTCCCTTTGGCTGAGAGAGTGTGACTTGCAGGGAGGAAGGGCAGCGGTGGTGCTCCAGGTCCTCCTCCAGGGCAAGCTGGAAACAGGAGGAGGAGGAGGAGGAGAGGGACATGGGGCCCCTCTGCTGCCCTGCCTCCCTGCAAGTCACACTCTCTCAGCCAAAGGGAGGAGGAAGGCAGCCAGGAGAGAGCCATGGAGCCTGGCCAGAGTGTGCCTGGGCCTGCCTTCTCCTCCCCCCTTCGGCTGAGAGAGTGTGACTTGCAGGGAAGCAGGGCAGCGGAGGTGCTCCAGGTCCCTCCCCTTCTCCTCCTCCTCTTGCCAGCTTTCCCTGGTCTGGCTGAGCGCCTCCAGTGCCCTGCTGTCTCCCTAGAAGTCACACTCTCTCAACCAAAGGGAGGAGGTGAAGGAAGGTGCAGGCGCACTCTGGCCGGGCTCTGAAGGTCTCTTCTTGTCTTGGCACCTTCCCTCCCTCCGCACTTGTATCGCTGCCTTTAAATGGGCGCTTTAAAGATACAGAGCCCCATTTAACCGTTCAACTACACCTTAGCCTTTAGATGCAATAGGGGTGCTTTTTACATTGGCTAAAAGGGGCGGTCCAAACTCGCCCCTTCTAGCGGCGAGATGAGGCCTAGGCTGCCACACGGGCAGCCCCAGAGGCCTCATCCCGCCACAATGACCCTCCGCAAAAAAGAGCTCCGGGATCGAGCTCTTTTTTTGCGGCGCGGGAAGGGCGCGATTGGCGCCCTCCCGCGCCGCCAGAGCGTCAAAATGTGCGCAGCGCGTCAAAACGCTGCGCACGTGATGACGCTTGTACGGCGCCACCGTGTAGACGCCGCCATCTTTAAATGGCGGCGTCCATGCGTTTTAGGCTTAGGGAGGGTGTAAAGGCTACGCCCTCCCTAACCCTAAATGCGGGCTTTTTAGCCCTAAAAGCGCCTTTTTTTGCCCGTGTAAAACGGGCCAGCAATGCTGCACCCTTTTTAAAAAAGTAGTGGGGAAATCAAACTACTTTTTAAAGGCACTTCTTCTCCCTTAAAACTCCAAAATAGTGTTTTCATGGCACACTTTCCATTTTTCTCATCTAAAGGCTGGGTTTTCATGCAGCCTTCAACACACCTCTTTTTGCCAATGTAAAATGGGCCAGCTCCTTTTTAAAGCACTTCTTCTCCCTTAAAACTCCAAAATAGTGTTTTCATGGCACACTTTCCCTTTTTCTCATCTAAAGGCTGGGCTTTCATGCAGCCTTCAACACACCTCTTTTTGCCAATGTAAAACGGACCAAAATCTCTCAAATAAGAGCCAACTTGGATGCTAGTATTGTAACAGAAGTGATAGCTGAGCTGTCTAGCAACTCTGTGAACAAGATTGAACTGGATCAGTTGGAGTCCGTGAGTACTGAGGGTATGGACAAGCTTCTTGGCAGTGTAAAGAAGACAACATGCCATCTCAGTCCTTGCCCTTCATGGCTGGTAGTCCAGGGTAGAGATGCCATAGTGACGTATATTACATATATTATTAACACATCTACTCTTCCCTGAGTAACTCACTTGGTCACACACTCATATGGACCATCATATGGAATCCCTAGGATGCCGATATCCCTGTCATTGACTGATTGTTTTAATAACTTAGATTATTTTTTATTATTGTCTGTGAGAAGTATAATGTTATTTCGGAGAGAAGGATAATGGGTTTTATTTTTGATTGTTGTATTTTACTTGATCCTGTTGGAGAGGCGGGATAAAAATAAATACATCATCATCATCATCATCATCATCATCTTTCTTCATCTATATAAAGGAGGAAATCTCTTGTATAAGTATTATTTAAATTAATTAAACCCCTGAGCTGGAATTCTGACTGGGGCTACTTACAGGGAACATATAACTCTTTTATTGTAACACCTTCACTTCCTACTTAATTTTTTTAAATATTCTTTATTAGTTTTTTATTTTAAAAAATACATACCAAAATAACATGTATTTGACATTTCTTAAGTTTTCTTAACTTCCATGTTTTACATCTTCAAGATCATATTTATCCCCAAAGTATAAGATTTAGTAAATTAAAAGAAAATAAAACACTCCTGTGTCCATGTTTTACCATTTCTATCCTTCTAAATGTACTTATAATTGCATATTCTTTCATCATCTCATGTATTATATTACATCATATTTTAACTATTCAGCTCTGAATAAATTAATTTTCCTTGACACATTACTTTCAATAAACCTTCATTTCTCCTTTTTTATAACAAATTTGATCTTATCCTCCATATTTTACTTAAATACTTTATCATAGGATTCCATTCTTTTCCCAAGAATCACTTGATTTTCTATTATTCCATACTGTTAATTAATCAATTTCTTTTAGTTCCTTGACACATTACTTTCAATAAACCTTCATTTCTCCTTTTTTATAACAAATTTGATCTTATCCTCCATATTTTACTTAAATACTTTATCATAGGATTCCATTCTTTTCCCAAGAATCACTTGATTTTCTATTATTCCATACTGTTAATTAATCAATTTCTTTTAGTTCCAACACCTTTCCTATCCATTCCTCTACAGTAGGTATTTTTTTCTGATTTCCAGTATTTAGCTAGTAATATTCTAGCAGGGGTCACTAAATATCGAAACATTTTCCAATGCACTTTCTCTCTGGAGTTTATCAGACGGGAAGAATTTCTCTCTATTTCAAATAGAGCCAATTCGAATTCATGTAAATTCACTAGTTTAGCAAATTTACGTGAATTCTAATTGCATTTGGAATGGATTCAGAATGACTTCCCATTGCCCAAAAATGACTTCCCATTGCCTGGAATTGCATGAGATACTCTAATACACAATAACGTAAAACCCATAATTGCGTTCAGAATGACTTCCATTTGCCTGAAATTGCGTGAGATACACTCATAAGCAATAACGTGAAACCCCATGATTGTGTTTGGATTGCCATTGGATTATTCTTCCAATTTCGTTGTCTGATAAACTCCTCTGTCTGAACTCAAAAAGGAGGTCATATTAAGGAGATATAAGGAGCATATGGAAAATTACTTTCTAAAATATCTTGCATTGCTTTATGTATTTTAAACCATTTTAAAAAAAAATTTGGGCATGACCACCAAACATGATAGTATAACCCAACCTTTGTTTGACATTTCCAACAATTTTAGCTATTCTAAGTGGTGTATAATACCAACGGTTAACAATTTTTAAATAATTTTCTTTGAGGTCTTGTGATGTCGTAAATTTGCTTGATTGTTCCCATGCCTTTTCCTAGTCCTCAAATAAAATAGTATGTCCCAATTCCTGTACCCATTTTATCATTGTTTCAGTTACTGTTTCTTGTTCCAATTCCCTTTGTAGTAGTAAATGATATATTTTGGATACTTTAACTACATCTTTTCCCCAAACAATCTTATCCAAAATACCTTGTTGAATTTCAAAATTTTCCTTTACTATGTCTTCCTTGAATTTTGATTTAATCTGAAAATATTCAAACCACTGTATTTTCTTCCCTGTACCTTATAGTCCATCTTGGTTCTTATTTCTATTTTCCCACAAGAATTTATTTTTAACAAATCCTTATATTATAGCCACTCACCTCCCTGTGCCCAATGACCAAAAAATAAAATAAAATAAATAAACCTCTTGAATAGAAACCCATAATGAAATACCATTTTAAAAATTTTGCTTAAATATTAACACTATCTGTAACAATGGTTTTCTTATTGCATGGTTTTTAAATTCCCTGTTTATTGTTTCTCTGCCAACCATATCTTACATTTACAACTTCTAAATCTGTTATATTCTTTTTATCCAATTTTATCCAATCCTAGATCCGTAACATGGCACATGCTTGAGAGTATAGCTTTATATCAAGTAAGGCACATCCCCCTTTGTTGGTTTCCTTCTTCAATATATTCCATTTGAATCTGGCTTTCTTACCCCTCCATACAAAACATCCTAATTCTTTATTCCATTCAGAGAAAATTCTGTTGTTTGTCACTATTGGTAAATTCATAAACAGAAATATCAGTCTTGGTAATATGTTCATCTTTATAACTGCCACTTCTGAAGAGGGAGATGTTCAATTTATTCAATTTTCTTAGATCTAAACAAATATTATGACATGTCAGTTTATAATTATAATCATATAAATTGATAATTTATTGTCACATAGCCATATCCCTAGATATTTTGCCTTTTTAAAAATCTGAATACCAGATTTTCATATTAGTTCATTATCTTCATCTTTTTTCATGTTCTTTGTTATTATCATTTTAGCTTTATTTATCTTATACTCAGAAATCTGACCAAATTCTTTTAATTCAGCCAGTGCATATTCAATATTTTTCAAAGGGTTCTCAAGTATTAAAGCTACATTATCACCATAAGCTCTGAGTTTATGTTTGTGCCCTTTTATTTTTTGTTGCTTTTATTTTTCTTTTCTTTTTTCTTTTTTTGTATTTAATGGGACTTGTGCATCCACAGATTTTGGTATCCGGCGGGGGGGGGGGGGGGGGTTGTCCGGGAGCCAAACCCCAGAAGATATCAAGGGCCCACTGTAATTGAAAGTCCTTTCATTATAATTCAAGAAAAAAATTATAGAATTATAAATAAAATTATAAAAAATATAAAATTATAAAAAATAAGCCAAATGAAATTCTCAGCTATCTTCACTGTTCTTATTCACCAGATACAATATCCCCTTAATGGAGAAGGTCATGTAGTGCCTGCCAGTAGATATTCTGGTACAAGATACCAGAAACAAGAGACGGCTTCCCTAATGCATCTCTTTTCAGTGTATGGTCTTCACTATAATAAACACTGGAGCACACACATCAGACTCATTTTAGACTCATGCAGGATGGCTATATTGTAACTTCAGCTATCACTTTAGCTGCAACTCTATATTTACTTATTGGAAGACTTGTCCTATTGAATTAAATAGCACATACTTCCAAATAGACATACATAGGATTGTGCAGATACACTCATACAAGTTTCCATTGCTATTAAAATAAGTATTAGAAATTCAAGCTTTTTGCTAGGAAAATAATATGTCTCACCCAGCAATGATAATTCCCATGAAATTAGAAGCCCAAAGGTTGAGGCAGAGTTCACTTCAGCATGTAGGTCAACTAGAAAAACACACAAGGTTTCCCAAGAAAATCATGTTTCAGCCAAAATGAAGTAGTAATAACTATGTGATCTCTCTCTCCCTCTCTCTGCTTTATGTCATTATGCAGTTCTTTTGTGTGAAACAAGGTTTCTTGTTTTTCATCATGGCAAAATCCAGCAGTAAATGCTCACAATGTCCCAGGGAAAAAGCACTGTCTCATCTAGCCACAGCTAACTCCTCTGCTGCTTTTGAAATATGTAGCTAGAAACCTTACAGATTGCACCTCTCCTCCTCTACTTTATATCTCAGAAGATGGAACTGACTATGGTGGCAGGAAGGATGATGACAAATGCCTTTACAGAGGAGATGCTATTCCTCCTCTTTATGGAGAATGAATGGCTTTGGGTGAAATTACAACTGCTGTTCAGTTACAATAGCAGATTGCTGAACAAGCTCCAGAGTGACAGAAGTGCAGATGAACAATAGGGCTCCTTCAAACCTCAGCATCAGAGGGAGAAAAACCTATATTTTCATAAATCACAGTCTGTCAGGAGCAAGCTGGGAGGGAACCTTATCTAAATCTAGGCCTGGAGGGTGTGTTCTCTAGGTTATGTTATATGTTTAACTGAGAGCTTTAAGTGCAGCAAGCAGAAGGTACCCCATGTTGATTGAGAAAAGGAAGAAAGTCAGATGTGAAGCACTTATACCAGCCAATCCAAGATTATACTGCTTGACAAAAACGGTGACTGATATTATACACAACTATTTTGAAACCAATGTCTGAACACATATAAGCCTTGCTTGGGTGTTACTTACTTAGTCTGAACACAGAAAAGGGGAGAGTGTTTATCCTTAGCCTCCTACATTGTTGCTTCCATCATGTGGCAAGGTATGGTGAAGAGCATCCCTGCAAGCAAGGGTGCTAGAAGATCAATGCTCTTGCTTATATGAAGAATTTCCTATTTGAAGAGGACCATTTTTTTTTCAGACTTGTCAGTACACATGATGAAGGAGAGGTACCCATGGCCAGTGCAACTGCTGATTCTCATAACCCCAAACTAGGGAGGCCCTCATCAGTTGAATGTAAACATGAGTGTCCTAGCTCACATCAGCAACAACTCTCTGACATTGGTTTCTCGGGCCTTGTTCTCGACTGGTTTGCATCCTACTTGTCAGATAGATCTTTTTCAGTGGTCTTGGGTGGTCGGACCTCGTCTTCTGTCCCTTTATCCGTTGGAGTTCCTCAGGGCTCTGTTTTGGGTCCCCTATTGTTTTCCCTATACACACTCTCCCTTGGCAAACTAATCAGTTCCTTTGGTTTTTCCTACCATTTGTACGCTGATGACACCCAGCTGTACCTTTCGACTCCTAACCTTTCGCCGGAACTAGAACAGCAAATGTCATCTTGTTTAACAGCTGTCTCCCACTGGATGCATCATCGGCGTCTGAAGCTAAATATGTCTAAGACCGAGCTTCTGGTTTTCCCACCCAAGCCCACCCTTCACTACTCCTTTTCCATTTCTGTCAATAACATCTCTATTCAGCCAGTCCAGGAAGCCCGCAGCCTTGGTTTCATTTTTGACTCCTCTTTGTCATTTATTCCCCAGATCCAGACCACAGCCAAGGTCTGTAGATTTTTTCTCTATAATATTGCCAAAATCCGTCCATATCTCTCAGAATCTACCGCAAAAACACTGGTCCATGCCCTAGTGGTCTCACGACTAGACTACTGTAATCTCCTCCTCGCTGGGCTTCCTCTCTCTCACCTCCACCCATTAATTTCTGTTCAGCATTCAGCTGCACGCATTATTTCACTTGCTCGCCGCTATGATCATGTCTCCCCTCTCTTGTCCTCCCTTCACTGGCTCCCTCTTCCTCTCCGCATTAGGTACAAACTTTTGCTACTCACCTTCAAAGCCCTGCATGGGCTAGCCCCCCCTTATCTAGCTGATCTTCTCTCCCCCTATGTCCCTACCCGTACCCTCCGCTCTGGTAACCAAGGTCTCCTCTCCCAACCCAGGTTGTCCTCTGCCCCCTCCCGGATCCGTCCCTTTTTTCTTGCTGCCCCTCATTCCTGGAACCTTCTCCCTCTGCATGCTCGGCCCATCACTTCCCTAACCAGCTTTAAGGTGGAGCTGAAAACCTTATTGTTTAGGGAAGCATTCTCAGGGAACTTGTGATTACCATCTGGCTGTTTGATTTCATTTGATGTGATTTGTTTTTACCCTGATGTTTTAACTTGTTTTTCCTCTCTCTGTAATTTTATCTAATTGTTACTATTTTAGACTGTACGCATCCGGCAGGCTTTTATATTTCTTAAATTTTACCAATTTTGTACAGCGCTGAGTATAATTACAGCGCTCTAGAAATAAAGTTTAATAATAATAAATAATAATAATAATCAAGACAATATTCATGCTGGTCCCACAGCACTATTGGATGTACTTTGACTGAGTCCTGCAGAGCTTAGCTAGGACGTCACCATGGACTTTGGTTTCTCCTGCCTCTACACCAAACTGTCCCAGGTGTGTGGATCTGGTGTCTAAGACTGGCCCTCTGTACCACATCTTGGTGGACTCTCCAGGGCATGCTTCCATCAATGGCACCATTATTGGAGGTGCTCAGATCATTGATTTGATTATGCTTGTGATAGGTGTGGCAAAAAGGATGCAGATTCAATAATCAGAATGCTTGGTAACTGGGAAGACTGCATGCCAAAAAGTGATAGTGGTTTTGAGTAGCATAGATCTTTTCCCAGAGGGTAAATGACAGGATGCCATTGAGAATATAACAAAAAAACTGCAGACTTGTGGAAAATACCAAGTTTCATGGATGTCTTATAGAGTGCTGCCACACTGCAGAATTAATGCAGTTTGACACAGCTTTGACTACCATGTTTCTATCCTATTGGATTCCTGGAATTTGTAGTTTGTTGTGGTACTAGATAAGACTAAATCTAGATAAGACTAAATCTCTCACAAAACTACAAATCCCAGAATTCAAAAGTATTGATCCATGGCAGTTAAAACAGCATCAGACTGTATTATTTCTGCAGTGTAGATACAGCCATAGTTTCTCTTGCTGCAAAGCCTGGAGGACCAGAAACTCCAGAAAGTGTGATTCCAATAGAAGTTTCAGAACTAACTGAGGTCTTGAAAATAAAAGGCTTACATGATGACAGCCATGACAGAAGGGAAAGAACTAACCCCATAACTACCCACAAACACATTGTAAGAATATTTATAGCTGCAACACCTTTTCAATATCTGTTAGGGATAGTAATATTTGACAATTTCATCCTCAAAAATGCGGAACAATGGTTTCCCTGCTATGGGGAAAACAAATATTTTTGTGTAGTTCTTGGCCAGTATTCATAAATTCCAAAGCGTTTCAGAAAATTATTTTGTGCAGAAATACAGATGAGGCCTTTTGTGCAGAAGATATTAGCCAAGATCCTGCATGAAACACAGGGTCAGGCTATCAAAGCTATGCTGCAACTGCCCATATGACCACTGAAATCCACCTTAAAAGCCAGTTATCCATCCCAAGTGATGGATGTATCTGCTGCTGGAGGATGAAGTGCTATAGGTTTACATGACTCACTTCCACACATCAATGTGTGATGCTGTGATGAAGAATTTAGGAAAGTCCTCATAGGGACCCTTGCTTCTGCTCCCCATAGAATTATTTTCTGATGGAAGGGTAGTGATCACGTGACTGTTGGGAAAAGCACAAACTTCCTGTCGTGCTCGCATGCTGCAACAAAATGCAGGGTAACAAAACTGAGGCCGAAGCAAAGCTGAAGGAACAAGCTGTATCCAATAACAAACAGTCGGTAAATCAAAGCAGAGGAATAGCAAGATATTGAAGTCAAGAAACTGTCCAGGGTTTTAAATCACTGAGTTGTATCTCACAACAGATGCAGATTGAGAGAGCAACGAGGTTTGTTTCCAGCAGAGCAAATGAGGAAAGACTCTTAACTTATAAAGCCCACTGACACAGCTCCACCCAACTTCCAGACTGTATTTCAAGCCAGTATAGTTTATCGGACAGGCCCCTGGCCCCCTTTTGTAATGGGCATGGCACATTACAAAAGTGGGTGGGACAAGAATAGAAGGTGGCATAGGATTCAGTTTACTGCACAGGAGAATGCTGCTACTGCCACTGGAAGTTCCCATTCCATCCCGGATGCATTCCCCAGGAGGCGATTTTCAGGAACACTTCTATTCCTGAAAATCACCTCCTGGGGAACACATCCAAAACTGAATGGGAATTTTCTGGCAGTGGCCACAGCATTCTCCTGTTCAGAAAATTATGTCCTATGCCACCTTCTGTTCCCATCCCACCCTCTTTTGTAATGCACCAGGCCTGTTCCAGTGGCCTGTGTGATAAACAGTCTCTCACTTCATTTGAAGAGGAGAGACTGGATTTTATGCCAAATGCCAAAGCCTATCCCTTTCCAGATGACTAAGAACTATCCCTCCTCTTCCTCTTCCTCATCCTCATTCTATTCCTCCTCTTCCTCCTCCTCCTCCTCTGGAGAACTCGGCTGTCTGGCCGAGATGGAGAAGACCCTACTGCAGTAGTTCTGTTTTATTTTCTGGAGACAAGCTCTCAAGGGAGGAGCCTAGTAGGTAGGTCTGTTTTGCCTTCTGAAGCTGAACTATCAAGGGGGGGGGGATGCCACCTCTATTGCTTGGAAGGACTATCTTTTAAGGTGGTTTTTTGGTCACTTGTAATTGTGGCAATAGTACCACTGTGTCAAATGAGAATATGAAGCAGTTGGGATGTCCTCGATGTAATATCTAGGACATTATAACTGATTAATTAGTAGAATGGTAGCCACTTTTTCCCAGGAGTGAATAGTGGGATTTTTTTGTGTGTGTGTCTGCATGATTGCTGTTTTCTACAGAAAAAAAAAAGTAATCTCATGGTCCAAAAATCTTGCACAAAAGGTTGAGTGCAAAGCCCAGCAAATGTATACCAAAAACAGACTCATGACAAATTTGTCTATGGGGAGAAGCCATGACCCAGTAGTGAAGTACATGTTTAGAAATTCAGATGGTCTCAAATTTAATTTTTGGCATGTGAAGTAGTGGACTAGATGCATCAATGATCCGAGTAAAATACGATTTTCCTATATTCCTGTGACACACTAGCATTGGTTGAAGCAGAAGCACACCTTGCAGGAAGGGTCAAAATCTCTGTCTTGACATCACTGTAAGCCTTGATAGATAATGGGAGATGTAACCAGCAAAGCAGACAGAAGAAGAAAAAGGACAAACTGAGAGGGAGGAAATCTGTAATAAGGAAAGCTACTCGTGCTGTCACTTTGAAAATAAGACTGTAAAATCATCTAAGACTGGACAGGGCTACTGAGTTTCACATATATTTTATTTTATTTTATATATTTATACAGCTGTTTTGAACAGGGTGAAAATGTGAGTGTGTTTTCAGGGAATCTCAGATGGTTTTGCAGTTTTGCATCATGAATCATCAAGATATGACAAAAGTTAAGAGGAAACAAAAAGCAACCACAACCCCATAACACTTGAGAAATGAGCTGTGTCAGAATATCAGGGCTGAATTGCTGAATAAGGCAGATGATTAACAGCAAGGTCCCAGGACACAAATCTTTGTCCCAAACTCTTTAGGCTCTAGCAGTTGATTTATTGGTTAACACTTCAGCACGTCCAACAAATTTAGGTAAAATGGGGGATGTGAGAGTGTGATCTGTGAAGTATGCATCACACCATGACTGCTTTCCAGCATAAATCAGATAAAATTTATTTTGCCACTTTTGTCCCTAGTCAGCTTATGGCCATGGGGGGGGGGGTGTTTGTGTCCTAATTTTTTTGGTCTACATGGGCCCTTCTCATGACCTGCCTCAGTGCAAAATGTAGATTTCCTTCTTGTGGTTTTTTCCCCCTAGAGTGGTTTTTTAAAGCTACCTTTGCCTGATAAAGAAACTTGTAAACTTCACAAGCTAATGTAATGAATTCCCATCACTTTGGAATGGCCACAATATGACTTTAGATAAAATGCCGAATGCCTTTTCTGTCAGCATTCTCTTATAAAAAGATGTATGTATAAAATAATAGATGGACCATTCAACATTTACACTCCACTTTTCCCTGACAACCACCACTTTGGAGTTTGTTCCTTAGTTTTGGTGACACAACTGAAAAGGCTCCTTGGCACAATGATTTGGCTACTCATGCACCAAAATATCTCAGATGGGATCTCAAGAGAGGCCAAACATTCTTCAACCCTAACCTCAGTATGTATATTTTTACTGGAAGATATTTTTAAGGTTTTCCTGATGCCTATATCCTTGTCTTCTCAGTGCCAGGTAAATACAATTTTATCTTCCCAAGCAGTTTGAACTGTTTTAGTGCTTCTACTATTTTGTACTCTTATCCTGTTGCTTGTTTAAATTTCATTTTATGTGCTGTAATGTTTTATAATCTGCTGCTGGTTTGGTTTTATTTTGCTTTAGCATCTGTTTCATTAAAAATGTTTTTATTGAATTATTGTTGTATTTTGTATCTTTGCCCTAAGAACTTTTATGTGTGGCAGTTCAAAAATGTATCATTTAATCAGTGAAACAGAAATTACATTTTTTATATTCAAAATAGAAATAATTTTAAATATTTTTTAAAAAACTGAATATGAAAGCAAATGAAACTGATTGAATTTTCCATACTCATCCTCCTCTTGATCATGTACTTCATTGGCCTGCTAATGTTTGATGTCTATGCCAATAAAGTTGTATATATGTGTACCAGACATTCAAAAAGCCTGCATGGTTGGCATTCAAGATAACTACTAAACACAGACATCTACATTGTATATCTATAGTGGAACATAGGTATACAGTCATCCCTCCTTTTTTGCAGGGGATCCATTCCAGACCCTATCTCATAAATGGAGTTTTGCCTATATTCATGCCCCATTGGCTTGAGTATAGGTGCAAGCGTGTAGAGGCATGGAGGCGTGCACCACAGACATGTGTCCCATTAATTCTCCCTCTGTTCATCCCTCATGTATAAGCAAGGGACGCGAGTCTGAAGAATGTGAGAATGCAGGGAGGACTGTATTTACATATGCATCACCACATACACACACACACACACACACTACTCTTTCCAGTATATTGACTGCACACTGGAGATGTATATATTTCTCAGTCTCAAAAGTGTTGATTTTCTCCAAACCCAATTTTCATTATTTTCCAATCTTCATTTTATATCGAGTTGCAAGACCATGACTAAAAAGATGCTTTAAATCAGTTTTTGAATAGTAAGTAAGACTATATGCCGAGCTTGGTTTGGATACACTCGAGACCACAGCTTGGTTGATGGTGTACAAAGCTTGGCTTAAAATCCACTATAGACCCAATAGATCTAGTCTAATTTGGTATCTTTTATCAGATAACCATTATACCAATTGGACAAAAATCTATGAAGATAAACTAAAAATAAAGGGCCTAAGTCTAGACACTCTTCTCCCTCTAACCGAGGAGGAGTGTTTCAAGACAATTAAGGATTGTTTTTTGAGTTGGGATTATAAAAAAACTTACTCCACTCCTCTCAGGGTGTGTTCTCCATCTGTATTTGGCATTCCCCCCTGTTGTAGTGAGATGCCAAAGTACTTTCGATCACTGTCTCTCCAGGCTTCGAGGAACACGTTCCTCTTTGCAAGGTTGAATATTCACCCTTCCTGTGTCACCAGAGGTAGATATCTGAGGATCCCTCTTGCAAATTGAGTATGTTTATGTGGGTTATCCCTGGATACTCTTCAACATATTACATTTCTTTGCCCGCTGTATCAAAAACCGAGAGAGAAATTGCTAAAGAGACTAATGGAAATGAATTACTGCTTAACGGACGTAAATTTAGTTCATTTATTGGAGGATTGTAATGTACAGATTACACGACTGATGGCCAATTTTCTAATGGAGGCAACAAAAATTTGGCATAAATTAAATAATTGTTCAAAGTGAAATGATTTTAATGGCGACAAATTTTAAAGTGATATGTAACATTTAGTTTTAATTTTGAATCGTATTGTTTGTTGTATTGATGCCTAATAAAGGTTCATGGAATGGAAAAAAAGTAAGACTTATTTAAATCCCATTGATTCAACGGGTCTGTGCTTGTGAAACCACCAATATGATTCAGGCCTTTATGCTTTATTCTTCCACTAAAATTTACAGATTTTTTAAAAATATAATAATATATATTTATTTATTTAGATAATTATTTGGACAATTAGCCTAATTTGAATATTTCTTCATTGACTAATGAAAGTTTCTATATATGTCTCTCAATTCTGCACATTTTTACTATATGAATTTCAATATATTATGACCTAGAGTCTACATTGCTTCAGCATAATGTAAATATTAACCAGTGGAGTTACATCATGAAACCTCAGTGCAGTACTGAATACCAATGTATTTCAACTTAGGTAGATAAATGGTCAACACACATGGCTAGCAACCTTTGGGCATTTACAGTGTGCTCTGGACAAAGGCAATGTAGAGGCAATGTGCATTCACATGCTACTCTGTGTATTTTGATTCACTAGCACAAGCACAGCAATGTGGGATACTCAACTATGCTCAGTGGTTGGCATCCTGTTCTGCAGTTACAATATTATAAGGTGGATTTACAATATTAAAATGCTGAAGGTTCATGTTTATGGTCTTGAATGATTAAACGGGACTTCCCCGAAAATCTACCAGTGCATCCTGTCAGCACCCTGGTTGAAGGGTTTCCAAGGTGCTGGAGACTGGGGCGCTGCTGCTGGTTTTGAGGAGCCTTAAGACAAGCAGTTATGGCAGAACCACAAAGGATATCTCCAGCTGCACATTCTCAAGACACCCTTTGACCAGGAGAGTGCTGGGGACATCATTTCCCAGGAATCTAATCACCAGTGTCTTGGAAATATTTTGGTGCTGCCAGGCTGAGAGGTTAGGTGGCAGGGATGGAGGGGGGGGGAGATATCATCAGTATCAACTACAATGACAGAACACCATCACTGAAATTCGAATAATGATGCAGGATCTCAAACAGCATTTAAAGTATAAAGTCTTAGAGAAACCAGCAATTTCAATGGCCTAAAGTGTCCCATGCCTTATCCATCTAGCCAATCTCTCTGAGATATAGGATATTATTACACACTTCTTTTAAACATGATTAGACCTTGGGAAAAAGTGGCTTTGGTGATACTTATCATCACATGGGAGGAATTTCTCTAAATTGCAAATGGAGCCAATTCGCAATTACATGAATTTGCTAGTTTAGCGAATTTACATGAATTCTAATTGTGTTCAAAATGCATTCAGAATGACTTTCCATTTCCTGAAAATGACCCCCCATTGCCCGAAATTGCGTGAGATACTCTAATACGCAATTATGTGAAACCCCATGATTGCGTTTGGAATGCCTTCCCATTGCCCGAAATTGTGTGAGATACACTCATTTGCAATAACGTGAAACCCCATGATTGTGTTCGGATTTCCATTGCATTATACCCCCCCCCCCCCCAAATTCCTTCGTATGATAAACTCCAGAGTCACCTCTGACCCATAGCTGCTGCATTCCCCCCAAGTGAGGTTAGGGTGTTCCTTTGTGCTGATGGGGGAAACCCACTAATGAGCTTGAAATCACAAAAGTCCCCAGCTGCAAAACATCACTGCCTTGGCAGTTGCAATATTGACAGTTAAGTGGAATCAGTGTCTCCTCTTTCCCTGTCCTCCCTTTGCTATTCCTAAGCAGGCTGATTCTCTTTATTTATTTTTGTCTATTTTGTTTCTTTTCACAGAAATTGTTTTGGGAGAGGAGGAGGAGGAGGAGGAGGAGGAGGAGGAGGAGGAGGAGGAAAATCTCTCTATATGCCAGAGTCCTCGAGGACATTTATGTTATCATGCTATCACAAGGAATAAAAGTAAACTGAAAACATCACTGCAAATCTTTAGCCTCATTTGTGTGTTGGCTTGCTGGCATTTTGATTGTCAATCCAGTTAGCTCCTCATAAAGAGGAGAAGTGTTTCACAGAACTCAGACTTTTATAGCTATTTAATCTGGTAAAATGCAGCATACATATGTGATAAGAAGAGTAAAGGTGAGAACACTGCTCCTAGCTGGAAATGATGGAACGCTTGAAGGGCTATTTTAGCTCTGCCAAGTTGCCCCTTGGGTATTTGCACAGTAAATATTAACAAGTTGTTTAAATGAAGCAGATCATTATTCATTTCACCTATTCTGAAAAATTCTATTCCAGTTAACAGAAACGGGTGTTCTCTCTTACCCTCATATAACCCCCCCCCCCTCGGTTTCACTCCATTACTGTATACAGTCATTTTCCCCTCACAGCCAACCATGAAAAGATTTAATTTATAGGCTGTTGGTTTGGATAAATTTAGCATCAATAAATTGGATGTCAGTCTGATTTTTCTGGCAAGCATTACCCTTTATCCTAAATCTAAACATCTCATTACATTCTGAATTAACTGAAATCTGTATTAACCCAAGACATGTGCTGCTGTTTCCAATGAATGGATGTGGCATGGATCATCACAGAGGGACAGAAGCAAGATGCAATTCCAACAGGGTTAAGCCATATAGGTCTTAGGCAACTACCTCACATATTCATTCCACCCGAAATATACACAGAAGGGGAGAAAGAACAAGTAGCTACAAAAATGTGCAGGAGTAATGTGGGCCTAACATGCTCATTCCAAATATGTGTGGAGAGATTTGCATGAACTTCATTTCTAATATGTGCATTTGGACCTCTGTAATATGCTTTATATGGAACTGCCTTGGAAGAATATTTGGAACCTTCTGTTAGCACAAAGAACTTATGTGAAGATGTTAGCTGAGGCAGGTTACAGGGACTAAAATTCTCCCCTGTTATAACAGCTCCATTGGCTGCCTCTTTGTTTCTGGGAACAACTCAAAGTGCTAAAACCCTATAAGGCTCAGGTCCATGCTATCTGGAAGAGTGTGTCTCCCTGTATGAGCCTACCCAGGCTCTGAGATCATCAGAAGAGAGCCTTCTCTCAGTCCCACCATAATCACAAGGACAGTTAGTGGAGACATGTGAGAGAGCCTTCTTGTTGGTTGCTTCTAGACTCTGGAACCCACTTCCAAGGGAGGCTAGAATGGCCCTCTCCTTGACTTTCTGCTAGTAGACAAAACTACTTTTATTTCAACAGGTGTTTAATACAGAAAGCTTTCAAAGAATGGGTTCAACTGTTTTAATAGTTTTTTTTATCTTTTAAATTACATTTTGTTCTTTTAAGTGATTTGAACTGTTTTAATTTTTTAGTTAGTTGATTTCCATTTTAATGTTCACTTTTAATGTTTTAGCAGTATTTTTCTTTTTTAAAATTGCAAGCCACCTTGAGTCCCAGTTTTGAAAATGGAAGAATGCTGTTGCTGCTGCTGCTGCTGCTGCTGCTGCTGCTTGCTACTACTACTACTACTACTACTACTACTATGTTAGGTCAGTATTATATCTGTGATATAGGCCCTTATCAGACGAGGGTTTTTGCAGCCCCAATCCAGAGTCATTCCGCATTCATCCAAGTGAATTCACATGAATGCACATTGGATTATCACATGTGAATGCTGTTACTTTGAAGTCATTCCAAACCAATCCAAAGTCAATCCAAAGTCACCCCAGAATTCAGTTAATTCAGTAACAACCGAATTCACAGAAATCAGTTCCAAGATCACTTCAGATTCAATCTGAATTGGTCTGGTGTGATAAGGTCCCTAGAGATGTAATTCCTTGAATGCTTCATACTTGCAGTATGAATAATTATTTTCTCCCCAGTGAGGCAGAAAATGAATATTCCTTTTCATTATTCCCTGTGTATCCAAATATCTTAATGGGTTGTACGGGAATTATTCTGTTAATTAAAAAAAAAATATTTGGGGGGAGGATGCAAACCAAACAACAATAACAACTACAAACAAGCAAACTTCTGTTTTCTGCACAGATTCCCTAGGTAGGGAACAGTGCTTTCCGTGTAAGAAACTCATTTTCTATACAGAAAACAGTAGATTTTGCAGCAAAAAACAAACAAACCCAAATGTGTATTCCCCCCATTAACCTTGGTCAACTAGTTATCTTTTAAACAAGTCAAAGTAAAAAAAAAAAAAGGGGGGGGGAGATGAGAGATATTGAACAAAGAATAAACTAAAAGCCGTGAACATATCCACAGAAGACCAATACAGGTCAATATAGTAATACTGCTTAGAAAGGTCCTGATAGAAGCTCCCTCCCATGCCCCACTCTCCATGCCTGGCAGTGACCTCTGAAAGAGCTGCCAAGGCAGGCAGTGTGTATGTGTGTGTGTGTGTGTGTGTAAGAGGTGATTCCTTCCTATTAATACCTTCTCTCCACATCCTTCTCCTCCTCTGGATCTTTCCCCCTATCAAACAAATCCCTTCCCATTTAACTCCACTTCCTTCCCTTCTCAATCAGATGTTAAAACTTTCTCTTCCAGCACCAGGGAATTGGTGTTAGGTGCGCAGGAAAGGTCCAGAGAAGGAGAACGAGGGAGGGAAGTGGTGTCTTCCCCTTTATATCCTTTTTACATGCCCCTACGCTCTACCCTTGACTTATCCACTGGTCATATCAAAATCCACTATTTTGGCCCCCAAACCTTCCTTCAACTTATACATGAGGTCAACTTGCACATGAGTAATAATAATAATAATAATAATAATAATGTTTTATTTATACCCCGCTCTTCAGCCAAGACTATCAGAGCGGCTTACAATTTGTTAAACAAACAGCTTCATTTACAATTGTAAGCTATTTGCCCCCCAACAATCTGGGTACTCATTTTAGCGATCTCGGAAGGATGCAAGCCTGAGTCGAGCTTCAGCCCTTTGCTGGTCTTGAACTCGCCACCTTATGGTTTTGAGTAAGTGGCTGCAGTACAGGCATTTAACCACTGCGCCACCAGGGCTGATAAATGATATATGGTAAGTACCGTGTAAAAATATGAGATCATATATAGGGCACCATTTGTATTACCTGAACATTTCATACCTCCATAACCCCCCCCCCCCCGCAAAAAAAAAACTCCACATGTGTCTTCACAGTGAATACTGTTGTTAGTAAGTAGAATCATAGAGCTGGAAAAGACCACAAGGACCATACAGTCCAACCCCCTACCATGCAGGAACTCAAAATCCATTCATCCATGACAGATGGCCACCCAGACTCTGTTTAAAAACCTCCAAAAAAGGAGACTCCACCACACTCTGAGTGTGCGTGTCCTACTATTGAACAGCTCTTACTGGCAGGGAGTTCCTCTTAATGTTTAGATGGAATCTCTTGTAGCTTGCATCCATTGTTCTGGGTCCTATTCTCTGGAGCAGCAGAAGACAAGCTTGTTCCATCCTCAATATGGCTTTGTTTCAAATACTTAAACAGGGCTATTATATAATCTCTTAAACCTTCTCTTCTCCAGGCTAAACATATCCTTCTCCCAGAGTTGCTCCTCTAAGGCATGGTTTCCAGACCCTTCACCATTTTGTTCTCCCTCCTCTGGACACACTGAGTCCCTGGACAGTCCTGGCTGACTTTCCTCTGTTAGCCCAGTAAGCAAATGTAAATGGGGAAGAGGAACTACCTGAGGAGGATGTTTGTTTGTAAGTGGGAATCACATGTGGGCAAAGAGTTAAATACTTTCTTCTTGAGAACATAAGAAGAATTGTGTTAGATCAAATAAAAGGTCAGTGCAGAGAAGACTACAAATATGGTTGATAAATAGGTTTGTTTTTTTTTAAAAAAAATTAAGTGCATAAAATTTATGCCTAGTGGACTTTTAGTTGACCTCTAACCCACAAGAATGAAGCACAATCTTCAATTTGCCTTCATTTTCTTCCCTAAGTGCTACACAATATTATTGTGAATTGCTAACAAATTGACCTTTGGTCTTAACACCGGCAGCTTTTTGGACAGTTGAGTGAGAGGAGAAAAGGGCCTCCAGCCAATACCATATTTTTTTCTGAAAGTGTTGTTGTTTTCCCCCATTAAGATATTTGGGGTTGAAAAGTGCAGCATTTTTAGATTATGCCCTGTAATTCTTTTCAGAATTGCATACCTGCTGCAAAAAACATATAGTGAAACAAATGTATTTCCACTCAGTTTATTGATCCATTTCAGTGTAATAATATCCCACTTTATTAAGTTATTATTACCCTGAAAAAGATCAATAAACTAAGGGAGACATTTTTACACTGTTTTAAAATTTCAAGGAGATACAGGAAATAAAATGAGAAATGGGTACCCTCTGAATTCTGCATGACTGATCTTGACTGTAGTTCATACTTTTTGGTATGCTCTGAGATACTGGTTATAACAGAGTAAACTTTGAACTCTATGAGAATTGCCAGTCACCATCTTGATCAATGATGGAAAGGCATCTAAAGATATTACCTACTTATTATTATTTTTAAAATTAACTTTATGATTTAACTGAAACTCAAAGTACTGTATTTCTAAGATGCAAAATTCATCCCACCCAGAAAACAGTAACTCCTTGGACTACACCTACTCAAATCCTTCAGCCAGCATGGTCATGGCTGGGAATTGCAGACCATCAAAAGTAAAATTTCCAAGCTCTAATCCCATTCCCATTGAGAGCATACTATATACATGAGAGTAATAAAACATCTTTATCAGGAGTGGAAAAAATCAAGACAGCAATGCAGGATTAGCTGTTAGGCAAAGTGAACCCTATTACCATAGATGTGAGAGCTGGACAATTAAGAAAGCAGATAGGAAGAGAATTAATTCATTTGAGATGTGGTGCTGGAGAATAGTGCTGAGGTCACTGTGGACGGCCAAGAAGTCAAACAAATGGGTCCTAGAGTAGAAACCAGAAATCTCTCTGGAAGCCAAGATGGAAAGACTGAAGCTGTCATACTTTAGCCACATCATGAGGAGGCATGACTCACTGGAAAAAAAATAATAATGCTAAGAAAGGTGGAGGGAAGCAGAAAGAGAGGAAGGCCACATGCTAGATGGATAGACTCTATTAAGGGCGTCATGGGTATGAATTTGCAGGACCTGAGCAGAGTGGTGGAGCATAGGGAGTCTTAGAGATGTCTCATCTACAGGATTGCCATGGGTCGAGATCAACTTGAGGGTGGATAACAACAACAACAAAAAGTGAAGCATTCATTTTTGTTAGCTGATGCTGAGTGTAGCAGCTGACCCCTCCCCCCCCCCCACACACACACATTCATCTGGGGCTTCCTCTTGCTTTCCTTGAGCCAGCCCACTTGAAGTCAAGATGCTTCTCAGTTTCTTCTTGGCTTGGGTTGGCTGTTGTCTTGCCAGGTTTGTTGTAATTATGTGCCTTCAAATTGATTACAAGTTATGTTAATGGTATGATTTGTTTGTTTGTTTTGTTTTGCACCATCTATGCAGAAGAAGGCTAGCATCACTTTCCTCTAAGGCTGAAAGAGTGTGACTTGCCCAAGATCACTCCGTGGGTTTCCATGACTATTTGAATCCAGGTATCCCAGATTCCTAGGCTGTATCCACACAGCAGATATAATCCAGGTTGAAGCAATTTTAACTGTCATGGCTCCCTGGTATGCAATTCTGGGAACTGTAGTTTTGTGAGGCATTTTGAGACAGAGAGCTCTGGTGCCACAACAAACTACAATTCCTATCATTCCATAGTATTGAATGTCAACCTGGTGTCAACCTGGATTATTTCTGCAGTGCAGATGCAGCCCTAGTCCAGTATTCATACCGCAACATACTGGTTCTATTGCCTACTTGTTTTTTTCACCAATTCATCACAGACCATGGTACTGAGAAATGTCCAAATGACAAGACAGTGAATTCCATTAGCTCTTATGAGACTGTTTTTGCCTACAACTTTCATCTTTCATCAGGAAGGTCACAGTGATGGATTTGGTGAGCGCCCATTTAAAAAAAAATGTCAAAGGGCTGCAGGTGCCCACTGATGCCTTACAGGAAAACCCCTCTTCTGGTTTCCTGCTGTGCTCCTACAGTTCAACATTATGTTTCCTGTAGAGTCCAACTGCTGGGAACTCCAAGGATATGCAACAAACAGCCCTATGCTGATCCCTAGAAAGTTTCTAGCTATGGTCAATAAAGGCAAAGTTCAGCAACCTTTTGGTTACATACTGTGGGGTGAGGATATTAGTTTGTTGCAATGAGCAAAGAAACCCTTTTGAACTGTCGGCTGAAAATAAGTTTTTTCCCCCCTCTGAGCTAACAGAGAGTTACGTTAATAACCATTTACCCACAACCCACTTGTTACTTACCTAGAATTTCTAATCAAAGTCTAGATTATGTTGTTCATTGGTCTGGTGTGATATAAATTCTGGAGCAGATTATTTTGTTCATTGGACTGAAGTCACATAAAACCCTAAAGTGGATTTTACAGTTCAGTGGCCTGGAAGGACAGCATTGCATTGCAGAATCCTATTATCCCATAAAGCTGCATTGAGGGCTTTGGAATCCTGAGCTTGTTGTTTTGGGAGGGGGGTGTTGAAGATTATGGACCAGCCCCCCGCCCCCATTCCTTTTACAATGCTTTACTGTGAAGCTTTCTTGACTTTTTAATTATGCTAAAGAAAATCTAGGACTCAAAACTTAGATGTTTCTGTTTCAATGCTTTTGGATGTTAACTACCTGTAAGAAAGATTTGCTGATTTCTCTTGTGATTGTTACCTTAATCATTGTAAAAATGTATTTGGCTTTACATTTTTATGACTACTATTGTTTTTCTCTTAATTCTTGCCTACTGTTTTTCTGTTACTTTTAATGGTGCACTCAGGATTGTGTTACTCAGACATCAAGAATGATAGCCTCATTTTTCCATTCTTCAGGTTCATGCTAATCCTCAGAGTCTGTTTACAACAATGCCTGAGGTTTGTTGTTGTTGCTGTTCCTGTTGTAATTTTACTGTTTTTACATATTTGAATAGGCAGTGCTTTATATCATGCATGATTATTATTGGGACTTTGTGCATTGCATTATTCATTGTATTGATTGTGATTGGGACTTCTACAACCTAACCTGGGAGACTTTGGGCTCAAATAGTGCAATTAAGGTTTTGAAAATAACTAAAGGTGAGAGGTGTTTACCAGGATAGATAATGCAGAAGTTTCTGGGAGGAGGGAAATGCCCTACTAATTTATACTCTTGGCCTCCTCTTAGTCCTTGTATAATACAACTTCACTGTTAATCTTTGGGAAGTATTTGGGATTCTGGCCTAGCATACTTGCTCTCATCTGCAGTGTTGGCACTTTATCAGTGTTTGTTCCTTATTATCTCTCTCTCTATGTCTGCATACATGCATGTAGGCATACACATGTTCATGAGTTTTTAATATTGTGTATGTATTTGGGTGTATTTAGTTGGAAAAAGTGATGATTTCTGTGAGGAGAGGGATATGTAGTGGTGGGGGTTGGACATGCCAGATAAAGGGAAGATGGGAAAGATACTTCAGATTTATTCCCTGTTTCCATAGTGACCAGACATCCTCCTTTCCCCAGACATATCATACATTTCAACCTTCTGTTCAGGTGTTCAGGAATAATTGCCAAATGACCTCCATTTTGGGAGAGAGAAGAGTAAGCTGAGGAAAGCAGGTCAAAGAAGTGGCAAGAAAGGCAAACCATGCCAGGCTGCTGGAAGGTTGGGGCAGTGGATGGGGACCTCTTTGTATCTCATGTGGGCCAGTAAACAGGGCAGCCAGAGGACATGAAAGGAAGGAACAGCAAAGAAGCCTCCACTGCTTTCTCCTCTTGCTGTTTCTGCCACTGTTGTCCAGCAGAAATGTGCCAGGTTGCCCAGTTGGGGCTGGAGAGGGCATGGGCATGGACATGGCAGCTTGGCCTGAGGATGCTGCCTGAGAGAAGGCTCCCCTTCCACTCTTTGCTTCTCCTCCTCCTACTGGAGGAGGGGTGCTACATAGCCAGCAGGAATGTTCCTCAGGAAGTTTGACACCAACAGGTGATTTGAAGGTACGCTCGCGCGCGCACACACACACACACAAATAAATGCAGGGTTGTCCCTACCATTAAGAAAAATTGGAGAGGGGCCATTTGCTGTCCACTGCCATGTTTCAGTCCTTCTCCATCCTTCAAAATTCATATTACTATGTCAGCTCGCCCTCTGATCGATTCGTGCTTCTCCCGAATGACAGGTTGCTCCATAATAAAACAACTACTAGGTTGTGGGTGAAGGGGCTGACTTCGTGTGTATCACAGAGACCTTGCTGAATAAGCTTGTTTACTAGAAACACCAGCACCAGCATAGGCTGGAGAGCCAGTGGGCAGGAGTTGCTATCGTCCATAAGAATTCCATTGTTCTCATGAGGAAAGCCATCTGCCAAGGTAAAAGTTTCAAGGGTTTGTACGGTAATGTTGGTTCAACAAGACAGAAAAGGAATGCTATTGGTGTATCACCTACACTGCTGCCCAGCAGTCTCCTTGCATGAATTGGTTGAGGTGGACTCAGAGGTTGTGTTGAAGAACCTTAGGACTGTGGTTGTGGTTTCAACATATATATGGGGCCAGCTCAGGACTTCATGACTACCATAACAACCATGGGGCTGTCTCACTATGTTATTGGTACAACACACGAGGCAGGGAATACCCTGAATCTGGTTTTTCTGTAGGGCAGGTAGAGGATAATCTGATTTTAGGGTGAGATTTCAACAACCCTATTGCCTTGGCTGTGGGGAGTTTTCCTGGTGACAGGGCTTGTGATTCTAATGAGATTTTATTTCAGTAGGGAACAGAGAGATGGAAAGGGCTTTTGATACAATCATTCCTAAGCATCCAATCCAATATTGTGGAGCCCAGAATTTGCTTTGTTTTACAGAAGACTTGCTGGCAGTGAAACAAGCTGGACAATGGCTAGAGTGTAGGTGATGTGTGTCTGAGATTGAATATGATCTGCCTACTATGCAGCAATGAGGCAGGCCAAAAGGATCATATTACAGCACTACCACTGGAATCTCATCCTCCTACCCAGAAGGATTATTTCAAGTGCTGAGGAGTCTTTGGGTACAGACCCAGAGAATTCAGATATATGCAACCCACTGCCATGTGCTGTGAAAAATTTGCTAGGTACCTCAAGGAAAAAGTTGTTCACATTCACTCAGAATGTGACACCACACATGTTACAGAACCTAGAGAGGCTTCCATTCACCATCTTGTCAGTATTCATGGGATGCGTTTCAATTACTGAGGCCTGATTGTGTGGATAAGATGCTTAAAGCAGTTTGAACCACCACATGTCACCTCGACCCTTACACATTTTGGCTGATAATATCTACCAGGATATTCTGACTGGGTGGGCCCAGGGGGAACCTCTCTCTCATCATGTTAGGGGGAGGTTACTGATGTCTTGAAGGAGATGGCAGTGCACCCTCTCCTGAAAAGGACCTCCCTGGACCCAGTGGTATATGCTACCCAATTGCAAATATTCCCTTTTTAGGTAAGATGCTTGAGGATGTGGTGACTGGGCAACTTTAGGCATTATTGGAGGAAACAGGCCAGGGTAGTTGCTCTAATTGCCATCTTACTCCAGAGAAAGACAGAGAGGAGTGCTACCCAGCTGTTCTTCATGGATCTCTCAGCAAGTTTTTGATACCATTGATCAAAAACTGGGCCAACTCTGTGGGATGGGAGTAGGAGACACTGTTCTGAGCTGGTTCCATTCCTATCCAGAGGGCTGGTTCCAAAAAGTAGCATTGTGGGATTCCTGCCCAATGGCTATTAAGTTGTGGCTACATGAAACTGCTTGGGGGGGGGCATAAGAGGATTTGAAGTGGAGTGCCATCAGTATACCGATGACACTCACCACTATTTTCTCTTATAATAGGATTCTGCTGGACCAGCGCCTGGGTGCTGTAATAGGTGAGGGACAATAAACTGAAACTGAATCCCAAGATGAAAGATATGTGAGTTAGTGGTTCTTGGGATGGCCATTGGGGTCAACAGCCTGTCCTACCTGGGGTTTCCTTCCACTGAAGGAACAGGTGCATAACTCAGAAGTGTTCCAAGATCAACCTTGTCACTGTAAGCCCAGGTGGAATACTACAGCCTTTCCTGGACAGAGATAACCTTGTTACAGTAGTCCATGCACTGGTAACCTCCCAGTTAAGAGTACTGTAATATGTTCTATGTGGGGCTGCCCTTGAAGAAGACTTGAAAGCTGCAGTTAATGGAAAATACAGCAGCTCAACTGCTGACTGGAGTACCAAAACCAGGAAACGTTGTGTGATAAATTTCAGGCATTTCCTGGTTTTCTCTGGTTTAACTCTTGTTTAAGTCCTCTTTGCCCTGTTTGATAAAGGTATTAAAGGAATTGTACTGACTGCCAATACATTTCCAGGTTGAATTCAAGTGCTTGTATTGACATTTCTTTAAGCAGAGGCTGGATGGCCATCTGTCTGGGATGTTTTGATTAAGAGTTCCTGCATGGCCCTTATGGTCTCTTCCAACTCTGTGATTCTATGATTCTATGATTCTATGACATTTAAATTGCTTAAGCGTTTGGGACTTTGATACTTGATGGAATGCCCATATCTTTCTGCTTGAGCATTACAATCTGCTGTGAGGATCATTCTCCATATTCCATCAGTAAAATAATGTCTAATTAACCACCAGGAACCAAGAAAAGCAGAACACACACACACACAAACACACACACACTAGTTTCAATTCATTTTATTACATATACTTCATTTTAAAGTATTTTTCTATGGCCCAGGTTCTAACTGAAAAAAGTGCAGTTTATTTCATTTTTTTCAACAGTTGTTTCTCTCTCACACACACAAACACACACTCACAGAGTCCGAAATCTATATCTCATACACAAACAGACATTGATATTTACATTCATGAGCTATTATAAAGATGATGATGGTGCATATTGTTGCTGTTTAGTGTGAGTAAAGTTACTTTTCTAAAATAATAGAACTATCCTTAATGGATGTTATCTGTCATTCTAAAAATCTTTCTTGTTTTTCTCTTCTCTCCTCCTTCTCATTTTTTTTTCTGCACAGCACACACAGGACTCCCATATCGGCTGCTGACATACAAATAATTCTGGGAAGAAATATTTCCATGTTGACAGTTGGTGGTTGTACATTCTATCTGTAAAAAGAAGAGCCCTTCAGGTAGGGAAAGAGCTGCATGTGTGTATTGCAGAAGGAAAATCTTTGGAGATTATCATGCGACAGAATTTGGGGATATAATGCAATGGCAATCTGAATGCAATCATGGGGTTGCCTATTATTGCGAATGAGTGTATCTCATGCAGTTTTGGGCAAAGGGAAGTCATTCCAAACACAATCATGGGTTTAACATAATTGCGTATTAAGAGTATCTCACGCAATTTCAGGCAATGAGGGGTCATTTTCGGGAAATGGGAAGTCATTCTGAACACATTCTGAATGCAATTAGAATTGCATAAAACTAGCGAATTTATGTGAATTCGAATTGGCTCCGTTCAAAATTGAGAGAAATCCCTCCCATCTGATAAACTCCTTTGTCGTGAACAGCTAAACATAGGTCCAAAACACACTAGTTCAGTGGTAAGGACTCCTGGATATTGTACTTTATTGTGGCACCAGAGCATTCTGACAGGGAAGGCTAAATGTCTCACAAAATTACAGTTTCCAGAATTCCCTAGCATATAACCAGGGCAGTTAAAGTGATCTCACACTGGATTATTTCTGCAGTATGTTTTGGACCACAGATGCAGACAACATTTACATGTGATCAGTCAGAAAAGTACTCAAATAATCAACAGTCTCAGAATATGGCTTCCCATCTCCATGCCTATCTATAACACAGAATCTATACACAGAAAAATGATGATGGTGGCATCACTGGTCAGGATTGCCAATTCAAATTTGTGAAGAGTTTTAGATTAAGATGCAAATCCTTTGTAATTAATAAGTATTGAGTTAATCTTTCTTGGACCAATTTGTTGCCATGTCTGAATTAATAAGGATCTTGTAATACAGAAGAGAGAGCTGTAAGAACTAGATTAACCCTCAGGAAAATATTTTGTTTACAAATCAGGTATATCACTAATTATTGAGGAAGATGTGAAAATCTCAGCACTATGGATTTCCTCCACCTTCAAATGAATTTGGTGACTATCTGAGGTAGTCCTAAATAGGCACACATGAATTAACTGCAGTGCTCAAGTTCATGTTTTAATCTGTTGAACATTCCTGTATTGGGCTAATCTAAATGACATGTACAGTGCCTGCGATGATTCTGAACAACATAATTGTTAAATTAAAAAGGTGGCAGATTAACTTTCTCTTTCAGAGCATGCAATAGAAATATTTTAAATTAGCAATAAACTTCCAACAGCAGGATATAAATGTAAATACATTAAGAATTATCTGAATAATATACTGAATAAGGAGATGACAATTGGAAAGTATGATTTAGTCTGAAGGAAACACTTTTAAGAAAGGAATCAAGAGCATTTAGAGGCTGAACAGATGGCCCTTTTTCACCACTGTCCAGGCAACCTTAGAGCATGGTGTTTTCACACTGCACATCCAGAAGCTGCCCTTGCTATTTGCATGTGGGTAGCTTCCTGATTTTCTGGCTGCATGTCACCAGAGTAGCATAAAGCCAGCTTTGGGCTTCGGCAGGCCTGGAAAAGCCGGCTTTTTGCTGGGTGAAAAAGGAACAGATGTTTGCTGCTCCTTTTTTGGTTAGCTTCAAGGAGGATTGGGTCGGTGATGTGTAGTTGCTGCAGCCCTAATCTGTCTTTGGAAGGAGCAGCTTCAAGCCGCTCCTTCAGGGCCATCTTTTCCAGCCCCTAGTCAGACCTACATTTTTAAGTGACCTGGCCTAATTTTGTATTTCCTGTTTTAACTGGAAATAATTTAAGTTATTCCAGGAAGAAATTCAGTTAGCCACAGTCTTCAAAGTTCTATTCTTTGCCTCATTGTAGCATGGAGTTCCAATCAATGGCAATTTCTGTAGTGGTGGGATTGCATGAACCTGTGAGGCAAGAGGCTATGCTGGATAGTAGCAGTGTAGCTGGTAGGGTTTCTCATGTTAGACAGGTGAAATGTGCCAAACGGCTACTGCGAAGCAGCAAAAGTGAGGGATGACAGTGGTGACAGATCTCTCAGAGACAAGTGCAGCAGCACCATAGCTGTCAGGGTACTGTCAGGACAGAGGACAGGGAAAAAGAATGGTTTCCCATTAGGCTGCAAGGATGCATTTTATCACTATATGTTTTTATCTCTATGCTGAACATAGTATATGCAAAGCAGGATTATACTTAGAGGAAGGAGATATGAAAACTGGAGGAATTAACATGAACAATTTAAGATACAGATGACACCATACTACAAGTGGAAAGTGGAAAGACTTCATTATGCAAAGACTTCAAATGATTACTGAAGAAAGTGAGGAAAGTATAAAGACAGGCGTGTATTTGAAGATGAAGAAAACAAAAATAATGGCCACAAATTTATTTGACTATAAAGTAGATGATGAAACCTTGAAAGAGTTAAAGATTTTCCATATCTTGGCTCAGTTATAAATCATAATGGGGACTATAGTCAAGAAATCAGTAGAAGACTAGAACATGGAAGGGTAGCTATGAAGGGACAAGGCAAGATCCTGAAGTGGAAAGATTATCATTGAATAATAAAGTCAGGATTCTTCATGCCATTGTATTTCTGATTTCTATGTATGGTTGTGGAAGCTGGACAATGAAGAAAGGTGATAGGAAGAAAATTAACTCATTTCAAATGTGGTGATGGAGAATAATAATATGGATTCCACAGACTGCTAAAAAGAGAAATAAATAAGCCCTAGAGCAAACCAAATCTGAATCCTCCCTAGATGCCAAGATGGTTAAACTGAGAGTGTCATACTTTGGCCTTATCATGAGAAGACAAACCTCCCTGGAAAAAACAATAATGCTTGGTAAGGTAGAAGGCAGTAGGAAAAGAGGAAGACAGATGAATCAGCTCAATTAAGAAAGCAATGATCCTGTGACTTCAAGACCAGAACAGGGCTGTTGATGAAAGGTTGACATGGAAGTCTCTCATTCTTAAGTTTCACTTGAGAGCAGTTAACGACAAAGAATGGAGCTAGGCTCCTGAAGGCTATGTCAAGAGTAAAAGTTTAGGCAGCTCTTACCAAGCTGCTAAGATTTTGAACACAGCCCTAGCCTGTGTCTGCCACCCAAGTACCAGCTTATCCAAATACAGAACGTTCATCTCCAGGACATTGACTACCAGGTGGCATATTGCCACCGCAGCTATAAGCACAGTCAAACTGTGGAGTAGTTGTTATTAGCATGGAGGAGGGAATACTTGCTTAGTTACAGAAAAGCATTTGTGCTAAGGGTTATTACTAATAGTTTCATGAAATTGTAGGATTTGAAGGAAATAGCAGAGAAAAGAAGGATTCTGCAGGTATTGTGTAAGGCAGTTCCAGGGCAAAGTGGGGAAATAAGACAGGAAGGACAAATTCATTTAAGAATGTGACTGACCTTTGAATCTCTGAGGGTGGGGGAGCTGTAAGAGTGAAGGTTATGGGTAGGGACAAATCACAAAAAAGGAGAGAGATAAGGAAGGCAAGGTGATGGCGAGCTCTAAAGATAAGGACAAGGTGTGTTGGATCCATCAGATAGGAAATCAGTGTGTAGGGATTTTAAGGAGGAAAATATCTAGATGGATGGATATATACATATCCTGATGTTAGTCAAATGGAAAGTCAAGTCAAGGGGAAAGATCTCATCTGTGATCCATACCTTACAAAGCCACTTAGTAGTAGTTCACAACAGGAGACCCAGCACAAATTACCTACAGCACATGACTTCCAATCAGCAGTGCTAATGCAGAAGTTGTGCATGACGGGGAAACAGTTTCTCTAATTAAATCCAAGAACTCCACAGCTGTGAAACTATAAATTTTTATCTACATCAGTGGTAGCTGTAAAACTGATACTAAATTAAAATATTAACTTTTGTTTTCATCCCCCTGCAAGGCAGCTTATAATTGGACTGCACAGACTGTTGATATAGGCTAAATGCTGTGTCTAAGAAACTGGAATGTTTTTTTATACACCTTTGAAAACAACAACAACATTTCTGAATTTCTGGAGGGACAGCGTTCCATAGGCAACACATTCCAGGTTTACTGTCATTATTTTATTTGGACGTGAGAAGAAACAATAACATCAGGTCTGATGTTATGCAAATTTGTTTATTTCTTTCACTACAGGAAGAAAACAGGATTGATGAGGCAGCTACTTTAGGCAGCCGGTTATGTATGTTACAAAAGGAAAGCAAATGGTTATTTCTGCACAAAATATAGTAAATAAATAAATAAATAAATAAATAAATTTCTATTAGATTTTTCATTCCACCCCTTCCCCTCCATTTTCTTTTCTGTAACAGGCAAAGACATTCTTTAAACAAGCCTTCAGCTTTTAACTGGTTGGTTAAAACAGTTGTGCTGTTTCTTAATTATATGTTTTAATGTGGTTTTAATTGTCAAAATTTAAGTGAACTGTTATTAAATGTTTTTTAAATAAAAATGTTTTACAGATTGTTTTAGCTATTTTGTTTTAACTAATAATATAAGCCTCTTTGGGTCCCATAATAGGATATACATTTATATCAATAAGTACATCTGTCATATTTTGAGAAAGGAACTTGACGGATTTTCTGCTTATGTGCCAGAATAAAATGACTGGCTTTGAGAATTAAATACCTTAACAGATGTCAATGGAGATGGCACAATTCACTGCTGCACCCAAGGCAGAAAAACACCTAGGGCTGGGCCTGTGTTGAACCACCAGTGAAAAGGAATAGGAACATAGCTCTTACTGTCAGGAAGTCCTCGGGAATATTGAGGTAAAATTTATTTCCCTGTAGCTTGAACCCATTGCTCTGGGTCCAATTCTCTGGAGAAGCAGAAAACAAATTGCAGTATGACATCATATATTTAAACAAGGCTACCATATTAGGTCATAAACGTCTCTTTTCGAGACCAAACATTCCCAGATCCCTAATCTGCTCTTCAGAGGACATAGTTTTCAGACATTTCACCATCTTGGTTGCTGTCCTCTGAACATGCTCAAGCTTATCAACATCCTTTTTGAATTGTAGTGCCCAAAATTGGAAGCAGTATTCCAGGTGAGGCCTGGCCAAAGCAGAATAGCTTTTATAAGCAAACTCTGAAAGGCCTGGTCTTCTTCTCACTGGCTGCAAGCAACCTGGTTGACAATGTTGCTACTCAAATAGGCCTACTGTCCAGGAAGCAAATAGGAATGTGTTCTTTTCTCTTCTGTCAACAGTGACTCCCTTTTCTACTGGATTATGACAAGTCAATGCACAGGAGAGCCATATGTATTTTGAGGCAGCACCCAGTGGTATATTCTTCATACATTTTCTCTCTTACACACACACCCTCCTCATACACCAGATAGCGTATCTTAAGTTAAAGCTCTCTCCATGACGAATGGCAGTGATTCTCCACTCTTGCTGCGTGCAGTGCATTACAGCAATACAGCTATAGTTATGGCTGATGAAGCACCCCCATTACATTTCCCTGGTTTGAACTCTTTGTAAAATAATTACCCTCTGGTCTGAAATTTCTCACGCTTGTTTTCAACCCAAGGGTGAGAAATTTTTTGGAAAGCTTCATAAAATCCCATTTGGGCATTTTATGAGAGAATGAAGGCTGGGAAATAAAAACAAGTGTTCTCTGTTGGTGAAGAAACATTTCACATGCTTTATTTCTGCTCAGGTAAGTCAAAATCAGTTTTCTTCTCCCTTTCTTTCTTTCTTTCTTTCTTTTTTTCTTTCTTTCTTTTTTTAGCAATTATTTCTAACTGTGCCTTTGACACAGTGGAAGACATTTTATTTAGAAATAATAATAATAATAATAATAATAATAATAATAATAATAATAATATTTTGAAATCACTTACACGGATTCTCCTAGCATTTAGCAGCATGTTTAAAAGTATTGTGCCCATAAGAATAGTTTCCCCCCCCCCAATGCCATATCTGATGTTTTCACATCTTTTCTTAAAATTTACTTTGGCAATGTAACCAACAACCTAACATCTGGGGTACCCATGTTGGCCATACAGTAAATCCAGTAACATTCAAACAATGATACTGGCTATCTCTTCTCCTATGATGCCTAAAATGTGGTATCTTGAAATAATAATTAAATAATAATAATAATAATAATAATCTAGGAATAGCTACAAGCTAACAGATATTCATGACTTGATTTTACTTTGGTTGGTGAGTCACACCACACAAGATAGGAACAGTCTCCACTGAAAAAGAATGTTGATTTTTTTAAAAAAAAACACATAGACTCCAATGTTTAGTTTAGAAAACTGTAATATTGTTCTACATCATCACTAAATCTATGGTTAGAGCATTCATTTTTGGAGAGGAAAATAAGAGATCTGATATTCTCTGATCTTCTCTGAAGGACACCATGGCTAAGATCCAATAGAATCAATGTTCTATTGCTAGAGCTTTGTGTTGGTTTGTATATAAAGGCTATTTCTTCTTTCAGTACCTAGACACACTCTCGTGGCCAATCAATAGTTTAGATGGAGATGGACTTTCACTCCAGAGCCTGTATATCCAGGTCAAAGGCTCTGATATTGGATGCTCCTTGCACAATATCTTTAAAAGGACATAGAGCCTTGTCACATGAGACAATAGAGTGAAAATGGAGCTAGAGAGTAGCAGCTTTCTTTGTGCCTTACTGAATGATGTTGTAGTGCTTCACTTCTCTTCCCACAGGAGACAATTGTAAAAGTATGTCTTTTGTTGAACAGATTTTTCCAACTAGAAAAAAGCTATATTTCAAAAACCATCTCCTGTGGGAAGAGAATGTAAGTGCTGTAACATCATGAGTTAAGGAGTTGAGAGAGCCACTACTCTCCACTTCTGTTTCCACTTTGATTTTTTTTGTGTGTGCAATAAAGCTATTACAGTGGCTTGACTGAGGGCTACAATAGCATAATCCAACAATGCTATTTTGGCCTATGTGATCTTGGGCCAGTTATTATTTATCAACCCATCATAGTTCAAAGAGTCACCTACTTTCCTAAAAATACCCATATCCAAGTACAGTCATCTCTCTGTACAGTCATATCTACATATTCTTTACCCATGGATTCAACCATCCATGGCTCAAAAATATTTTAAAAATATATAAATTCCAAAAAGCAAACTTTTATTTTGCCATTCAGTATAAGGGACACCATTTTACTATGCCATTGTATTTAGTGGGACTTCAACATCCACATATTTTGTGGGTCCATGGGGAGTCCTGGAATCAACCCCAATTGATATCAAGGCCCACTGTATACCACTTTGCAGAAGGGTAGATTACAAATGTGAATAATGATATGTTCACATTTTAACAGGTTAGTTTATCACACCAAATAAATAAAAGCTTGCTGGAATCACCACACATTTTTTACTGTTATGTACCTTCAAATTGACTCCAACCAATGGTGACTGTAACTTATCTTGATCCCAGTGTCAGCCATGGAGAACACAGCTGCTAACAGTATACAATGAGCTCAATATTTATCTCCACCAGATTTCACCAAGATGTTGAAAGAAAATATATACCTACATCTTAAACTAGGAGGATGTGACTTGCCCAAGGTTACCCAGTGGATTTCCACAGTTGAGTCTCGGCATCTTGAAGTTCTAGTCCAATATTCAAAATGCTACACTATGCTGTCTCAACATTACTTCATATGCATGCCAAAATGTTTTGCCTTTCTTTCTCTCCCCAATGATTACATCCCACCCACTCAAGCATGTGTTTAACTATTGACTATCAGACACAACTATCCATGCATCTCATTAAGTAGGCTATCATTTTTTTTAAAGTGTTAATCTTTAACACATAAATCTGTTGATTTTACTGCAGCAGATGAGCAGGGCTATTTTGTTTGTAATGTTTGTTGTGTGCCTTCAAGTCATTTTTTAACATTTGGCGACCCTAAAATGAACTTAGAACAAGGTTTTCATGGCAAGATTTGTTCAGAGAGAGTTGTCCTTTGCCTTCCTCTGAATCTGAGAGAGTTTAACTTACCCAAGGTCACTCAGAAGGTTTCCGTGGCTAAGCAGGGATTTGAACCCTGGTCTGCAGAGGCGTAGTCCAGTGCTCAGCCCTCTACACCACACTGGCTCCAACATGTTCCAACATGTAGGCTGGAATCCCAGTCTCTCAGTTTTAGAAGATAGCAAGCCTCCTCTGAATAAATCTTGTTCGGGAAACCCTAGAATAGTGTTGCCATAAGCCAAAGTCAACCTGAAGGCAAATGACAACAACAACAATTCACTATAATATATTCTCTAAAGCCTCATGTGTTTCTTAAGCATGTCAAAGGTGAGTGAGTTGAGAAACCAGTACTTCTGATAAATCTCTGTGGCTGTGGAACAACAGGATTGTTAACTACTCTTTAACTGTTCACTCCAGTAAGAAACCTAGAATAGAGAGGTGAAGCGCTAATTGTAATTCCTTCCCTTGTTCCCTGAGAGCCAGATCAAAACTCCTTTGTCCTTGCAGAACTTTTCTGGAACACTCACCAACCTGAAGGAATGTTGGCCAGATCAAAACAGCAAGTTGGGTCAAGTAAAGATAACTGCAGTAAATATCACTCTTTCTTGTACATCTTAGAAGGAGGACTATTTCAAAGGGTCCATGAAAGGGAAGAAGGAACACAAAGGGAATGACCTGCAAGATGCCTGATGCCAAGTCTAGTGGAAAGAAAGAGAGAGAAAAGATATGTAAGTGTGTATGCGTGTTTTCCTCTGCCTCTTGAAACAGCTGGCAATTTCCTAGGTTTGCTTTATAAATGGAAAGAAATTGCATTTTCCCTTCAGGGTGGCTGAGCTAGCTTCCTCTGGGACTAAACTAATAACTTGCTAGACTACTGAAGAGTTTACACCCACATTCTTTTCACAGAGGATCTGGAATCTAATTGGCCCTTCCAGAACTGGCCTGTCAGTTGTTCTCATTTTCATTTAATATCAAATCCAGATAGTACAACCATCTGGTCAGTTTTAAACCAGCTTGGCAAAGATTTTAATTCCCCTCCCCCAATTACCTACTATTTCTTTTCTAGCATAGTCCTTAAGTTTATACACAATAAATTAACTAACATATGTAAAGAAGCAATAAAATTTAGACTGTGACCATACATTTATTTCAGTGGATTTGCTCAATTTTGTGTTGGGCTGTCGCCTCTTTCATTAATGATATAATCATACCAACCCCCCCCCCCAAAAAAAAAATACAAGAGAAGTGAGACAAGGTGAGAAATAATATTCAGAGACATAACCATAGACTCTTTCACACTGGAGAATGTCCCTCCATCCCGAATGAAGGGGAAAGTGAGGTCAATTCGAAATTTAGCATTATAACATAACAACAACAACAACAACAACAACAACAACAACTTTATTTATATACCGCCCTTCCAGTGATCAGGGCGGTGCACAATTACACAATTAAAAACATATACACAGTTAAAAACACTCTATAAACACATTGAAATGTCAATATCAACATCAGCCCAGGGCGACAGTACAGTAGCAGAACTCCAAGTCCACTCATAATGAGGGGGAGATAGTAGCAGGGGGAGAAGAGCCGGGGTAAGCCTGCTCGAATAGATATGTTTTTAACCCCTTTTTGAACTGGGCAAGAGAGGCAGCCAAGCGGAGCTCCATGGGCAACGAGTTCCAGAGGCTTGGGGCCGAGATAGAAAACGCCCTCTTCGCAGTGGTTGATAATCTGGCCTCTGGAACTCTTAATAATTGTTGCCCAGTAGATCTGAGTGTGCGGGGCGGATTGTGTGAGGAGAGACGGTCCTTCAGGTACTCTGGGCCCAAGCCATTAAGGGCTGTATAGGTAATAACCAGCACTTTGTACTGAGCCCGGAAGCGAATAGGCAGCCAGTGGAGATCTCTTAATACTGGTGTTATGTGGCAGGCCCTGGGAACCCCAGTGACCAGCCGTGCTGCCATGTTCTGCACTAATTGTAGCTTCCGAGTGTGATACAAAAGCTGCCCCATGTAGAGCGCATTGCAAAAATCCAAGGTTACCAGAGCATGTACTACCGTTTCAAGGTCCCTCCGGTCCAAGTAGGGACGCAGCTGGCGTAACAGCCGAAGCTGAAAACAGGTGCTCCTGACCGTCGCATCCACCTGGGAAGTAAGGTGGAGCAACAAATCAAGGAGCACCCCCAAGCTGCGTACAGTGTCCTTTACGGGAAGAGTGAGCCCACTCAGGACAGGTGGAACTACCTCCATCCTTGGGAGGGGAGGACCTATCACAAGCACTTCCATTTTCTCTGGATTCAGGCTGAGTCTGTTTTCCCTCATCCAGTCCATTACCGATTCCAGACAGACCACGAGAGGAGCGACGCCATCCCTGGTCACTGCATCAGTCGGAGACATAGAGAAGACTATTTGGGTGTCATCAGCGTACTGATAACCCCGCGCCCCATGCCTCCGGATGATCTCTCCCAGCGGTTTCATGTAGATGTTGAAAAGCATGGGGGACAGAATAGCTCCTTGGGGGACCCCAGAGCTAAGGGCCCTCTTATCGGAGCAAGCATCCCCCAGCTGCACCATCTGGAACCTCCCAGAAAGGTAGGACCGGAACCACTGGAGCGCAGTGCCTCCTATTCCCACCTCTACCAGGCATTCCAGAAGGATACCATGGTCGATGGTATCGAAAGCCGCTGAGATGTCCAAGAGCACCAGCAGGGACACGCAGCCCTTGCGAAGGTAATCCAGGGCGAGTTCACAGGAAATCTTCATATCATTTCCTTCCCCACGCTTTCCAAACTTTGAATTAACAATCTTGTGCATGCACAGAGAGTGCAGAGGCGTGTCCTGACCTCTGTACACTTCCGGGTGAACCCCCCAGCTTCTTTCCTGTCCCTTGTTTCACGTTATTGCTTATTTTGTGTTATTTCATCCATTCTCATTTCCCAACATGCAGGTTTCGTCTGATCTCAAAACTATCCTTTTCTCTCTATTCACCTACAATGACAGAGTGTGTTGTTTCACTGGAAAGGAGGATGATCCATTTTGAGACAATGCAGGAGCAACATGCCATGCGGCTCACCCATTTTGGAGCCTTGTGCTCCCCCCCCCTACCCTGAGTTTGGAATGCATATGCTACATGTTCATACACACACACACACACACACACACAAGTACTAAAAATAAACAGCAGGCATGCAAACTGAACAGCCACAGCAACGGAAATAAATATTTGCACATGACTTGTCATGTTTTCAGTCTTCCACAGTTGAATACCTGTAAATGTATAAATGTATATATGAATGCATGTATATGTAAAGGTAATTGTATTCATGTATATGCATATGCCTGTGTGTATATATATATATATATATTTGTTGTTGTTGTTGTTGTTGTTGTTATTATTATTATTATTATTAATTTATATCTCGCCCCTCTGGATGAGCAATCAGGGCGGGGTACAACATATAAAATACAGATACAATTAACATATAGCAACCCAATCCTTCCTCCCACCCCTTAAGATAAAATTAAACTGAGGTTAGATTAAAAAATGTAGATAAAACCATAGAACATTAATGTGGTACTCATAATGCATATGTATGCATACAAACAGATATGCAGGTATATATACAGATATGTATGTATATAGATATGTTATGTACACACACATATATGTGTGCATATATAAAAATAAACCTATACATGTGTATGTATTTATATATATACATATATATGTGTATGTGTAAATACATATATACATAAATATACAGTGGTCCCCCGGGTTACGAAAGTAATCCGTTCCGGCACCACTTTCGTAAGCCGAAAAAAATTGTAACCCAGGAGACCACTGTACGTACAGGGAAAAAGTTGGCGCGATTTGAATTTTGCACAGTTTTTTTTTCGGAACCCGGGGTTTTCTTCGTAACCCGGGGCCGGTTTTTTGGCCCCGGCTCTTTCGTACCCCGGGGTTGTCGTACCCCGGGGGATTCGTAACCCGGGGGACCACTGTACATATATAGATAGATAGATACACAAACATACATATGTTTGGCGGTGCAGTGGTTAAATGCCTGTACTGCAGCCACTCACTCAAAACCATAAGGTGGCGAGTTCAAGACAAGCAAAAGGGCTCAAGCTCGACTCAGGGTTGCATCCTTCCATGGTCGCTAAAATGAGTTGGGGGCAAGTAGCTTACAGTTGTAAACCACTTAGACACCCCTTCGGCGGTTTGAAGCAGTATATAAATGAAGCTGTTTGTTTTTTCTTTGTTTATATACATATATGATGATTGTATGTACAGTGCTGTGTAAATTTACAGTGCTATATAAATAAAGGTTAATAATAATAACAACAACAACAACAACAACAACAATAAATAATATATGTATATCCATCTATGAACATAATATATGTATATATATACACGTATGTGAATGTGTACATATAAATGTGCATATGTATATACACATATATACATGTATATACAAACTCGCAGATACAAAAGGAATAACAAAAAAACTAAAGGCTTGCAAGCAGAGCAACCACAGCAGTGGAATTAAATATTTGCACATGACTGGGACAAGAGGTTCTCTGGGGAGATCAAATGGTGGAAACCACAAACCCCTCAAGGTGGTGGACGTGGGGGTAAGAGGCATGAGCAGGTTCATTCTTGCCCTTCACCCCTTGCTGTTTTCCCCTTCAAAACAGCTCCCTTTCCATGGGATCCAGAGAAGTCCCTAGGCAAGCAATCCAGAAGCCAAGCCTCTGAAGAGGATAATGGGAACTGAATTTTTTAATTGGGGGGGGGGGGGGGGGTAATCCCAGGGCAGAAGTGAAAATGCATTCTGTACAAAAGCTAAATCAAATAAACTTAAAATTCACATGGGAAAAGGACTTGTAACTTCGATGTTTTCCGAATTTACATAATCCTGGAATGACCCATGGATGTCTCTGCATTGGCCCCACATTGCCAGCAATTGCGTATGAACGTCTTTTGCATAATAATGCAAATCCAATGGATAACACCGAATTGGCGCTACTTTAACCTTCCAATTTAGCCCTGTGTGAAAGAGTCCAATGCTAGTCTGGAATATCAATATGCAAAGGGTCTTGTAGCACATTTGAGACTAAAAGAGTGAAAGATGTTGCAGCGCAAGCCTTCACAGACTTGGTCTACTTTCTCACATGTATCTGAGGAAGTAGACCAGATCTACAAAGGGTTATGCTACAACTTCTTCCACACAGTTAAGTCTCAAAGGTGCTACAAGATCCCCTTGTATATAGTTGATGGTACTAATCAGTGTTATGGGTTAAGCAAAAATTTCTTAGAACCAGCATGAAGTCCTGACTAGTATACACTAAAGGCTGTGGGACGTGTATGAAATTTCCACTCAGCCATACAATAACCTTTAGACCACTGTGGGCAACTTGGATGAATCTGTTGAAGTTTAGCTTAAATCTGAGGGTTGTGGTGAGGCTAATACATCATCCTTGAGATATTTATAGACAACATGAGATAAAACTGTAATGCACACAGTTTCCTGAGACATTTCAGAAATAAAAACATTCTGAAGTTTTCAAAAACTGGGGATTATTTTTTTTAAAAAAAAAAAAACTGATGACAGCAATAAATATGGGATCAATTTATTACACAATTTAGTACATAATTTGTCATGATCAGTTTCTAATATCCCTTACTTTATTTCATTGTGAAAATTTCATTAAACACATAATGAAAAGTGTTAGACTAAAAGGGTGGGTTATCAGTCTGTAGTTTTTGGATGTAAAATAAACTGAGTCTGGCAATCTGTTGAACATAATTCACCACAAGCAAAAAGTTTATGGAGTCCCTAATTAGCCATCATATGTAGATAGCAAGCCATATTTGACCTGGAAATTACGAAATTAGCACCCAATTATTATATTCTTACACTTTCTACTTCTGTGGATTTATGGATACTAGGGGAAGTGTGATACTGTGTGATTTACCTCTGCTATAAACAGAAGGTAATTCCATCCCAAAGTTCCTTTCCATTTTAGCATTGTGCAAATTGGAACATTTCAAGATGCACAGAAAATAATTCTCAAAACTAGAACATTTTAGACTGATGGGGTAAGTTGGCTCTTGATGAAGCTTTACAGTATGTTACAATGTCAGTAATATATGTCTTCTTTTCAGGAAGTCACAAAACATCTTGTCATCATGTAAAGCATCTATCCAGCCTCCTGCCCCATTTTCCCAGTCCATGCTCCCTCTCTTTTACAATGTTCAAAATTTGTTAAATTACCAGTAAATAATATTACATTTTGTGGTAAAAAAAATGAAAAAGAATTGTGTTCCAGAAAGCTTGGATCTTCTTTAGAACAAGGCACACATGCCTTCACATTGCACTTTTTAACACTTCTGATACAAGCCCATGGTGGATTCCAAGGGGGGAAATGGTTCCTGGACTCAACAATATGGGCATTCATTTACCACAGGTGAGTTAAGTTTAAAGGCAAGCTCTTGAAAGAACAATACTTATTGATTGTAGTATTCTATATGTTGCTCTAGTTTTTCATATAGTTGTAATAAAAAATAATTCCTGCTTAAAAACCAAAGACTTACAAAATTCTGATGTTCCCAGAAAATCCAGATTTCTATGGATTTGAAAGGTAAGAAGGAAAGAGTTCAGAAAGATGCAACATCTGGGGCTGTGATGTGATGGTCAATGGACTGAGGAGTAGTCAAATAGAGGACAAATTGTCTAAGCAAAAATGTTGCCAAAACAGGCAGGTGTGATTGCCTCCTTGGTCCCTATGGTTATCTATTAGTTGGCAGGCAATCATATGGGACCAGAATGGGAGGCTGCTCTGCTGTGACAATAAGCAGATGAAATGAAGAGATGGTCAGTTAGAGAACATATGCTGCAGGTGCACAAAAGCCACTGAATACGAGAGAAGGCCAGCAGGACAAAAAAAAATGCACAGTAATAATAATGATAATGATAATGATAATGATAATAATAATAATAATAATAATAATAATTTTATTTATACCCTGACCCTCTGAACTGGAAATCGGGGCAGGGTACAACATAGTTAAAAGCATCATGTGTTAAAATACAACAATCCCATCCCCCTCACCCACCCCTTAAAATAGAATTAAATCGCTAAGAATTAAAAACATAATACAAATAAAAAATTTAAAAAGTAACTTCCCAAAGCTGCATAAAACAATTTCAATGGGGGAAAGGGGGTTAAGAAAAAGAGTCAACAATAGATATGGAGCCAGGAAGTTAGATACTATCTGGGAAGGCCTTCCAGAAGAGATGCTTTTTTAAAGCGGTCAACGGATGTAATAAGACGCATCTCATCCGACAGGTCATTCCACAGCTTGGGGGCTTTAACTGAAAAGGACCTCTGGGAGGTCTGTGACAGCCTGGTCTTCAAAGGCTGTAGCAGATTCCTCCCAGAGGACCGGAGCGTGCGGAGGGGAGGTGGTCCCGGAGATAGGATGGACCCAAGCCATGAAGGGCTTTAAAGGTTAAAACCAACACCTTGTACTGAGCCCGGAAACTAATTGGCAGCCAGTGGAGAGCCTTAAGCACCGGTGTTATGTGCTCTCTCCTAGATGTTCCAGTAACTAACCTGGCTGCCATGTTTTGAACTAACTGCAGTTTCTGAGTTAGGCACAAGGGTAGCCCCATGTAGAGTACATTACAGTAGTCCAGGCGAGAGGTTACCAAGGCATGTACCACCAATTCCAGGTCCCTCATCTCCAGGAAAGGGCGCACCTGGCGTATCAGCCGAAGCTTATAACAGGCACTCCTGACCATCGCATTCACCTGACTCGTCATGTTGTGTAGTAGTGCACATAAGGAACTGTTGCACTTCTCCAAGGAGACTTTATGTGTTCACACAGCTTCCTATATATAGCTCAGGAATTTGGTTTCTCTGATCTTAGTGTTCAGCTACCTATTGTTCTGCCTTCATTACTCTGACATCTGGAAAACTGAACATAAATAAAACCATTCTAGAAAGTTTATAGAATCATAGAATTGGAAGGGACCTCATGGGCCATTGAGTCCAACACCCTGCTCATTGCAAGATCTCCAGCTAAAGCATTCCCAGCAGGTAAGCCTCTTTTTGAAAATGTCCAGAGAAGGTCCAGCATTCTATTATTATTATTATTATTATTATTATTATTATTATTATTATTATTATCCTTTATTTATATAGCGCTGTAAATTTACACAGTGCTGTACATACAATCTTAAATTAGACGGATCCCTGCCCTCAGGCTTACAGTCTAAAAGAGACAACACAAAAGGAAGAGGGGAAGTTGATGGGAAAGGGGATGAGGTCCAGTGGTTCTTCTCTCTCTCTGGGGCCAGGACCAAGGCAGATGGACTGGAGGGAGGGCACAGCTTCTTAATACATGGTTAATACATACATTCTATGTCGAAACGAGGCCAGCTAGACTTAAGCATCTTCAAAGCAGGGCATGGTAGTGGTGCCTTGCTTTGTTTATCCTGCTGAAGATGTAAATATATACACACATGAAATCTTTTGGCAAAGAAATCTGGAGGTTTTGCTCAGAATTTTTTTTTTCTATGCTGGAAACTGGTTTCCTTCACAGAAATGTTATTTTCCATTCAAAAATGTGATTTTCGCAAAGAGTAAGGCCCGGTACTGCGCCAGCCTAGGGCCAAAATTAGGGCTTGGGAGAGTGGAGCATCTGCACACTCTCCTAGTGCCATTTGGGTGTGCATGTGTTCACAATGTATGTGTGCTGATCACGTGCCTTATGTTCCACGTCCAAATGGTGCAGCACACCGCACTGCTCCAGGGCGCTAATGGTGCCTTGGCAGAGGCGCGGAAAGCAGCTGTTCCTTTTTGGAGTGGATCGTTGCCATGCCCATGCAGTTGCTGCAGCAATGATCTTGGGGAGAAAGGGGCAGCCTCTGTCCTCTCCTTTCTTCTCATCTGTATAGCCCTTAAGTCCCAAACTGCAAAGATTCTCACTTGTCTAGGATTTTGCTTACCAGCATTTCCCAATATTTGAGAAACCAATTTTAAACTTTTTGTTTTAAAGTTTTTGAATATTCTGTCCATCCATAGTCCTAAGGCATATTATTGTTGGACTTGTGATTACCATTTAGCTATAATATCTTAATGCCATTTATGAATTTCTCCAGTCTCTATGAATGGCAGATGATTGAATTGTTTTCTTTTAAATTAATGAATTAAATTTAAAAAAATACTATCTAATTTTAAGATTGTATGTACAGCATTGTGTAAATTTACAGTGCTGTATAAATAAAGGTTAATAATAATAATAATAATAATAATAATAATAATTCTCTAAATTTTGTACCATCGTGTCTAAAAAATGTAAACTTTATTTCCATTTTCAATTAATTCAATGCCATTTTTGTAAAACCACTGGGTTTTTAGCACACATGCTTTGACAGCATTTCTCTGATTGTTGAATTAGGATAGCTTTCAACGTGTGTATGTGTGTGTGTGGCTCCAGTTCAGTGTACAAAGGGCAATGTTTCTTAAAGTGTTATTGATGGGGAGGAGGTAACAGTTCTCATCCAGAATCATGGCCTATTTGTTGCCAGTTGAATTGCAGCAAGTCAACTGTTAATGCTGTATATATCTGCTGTTCAGAGAGTGAACTGGTCCATTTGCCTCACTGTTGTTCTTTGTCAGCCAAATAGAAAATCATTCTGTTGGTGTTAAATGCACTGGAAAAACAAGGAAGTGGGAATACATAAAATTTTCATCCAAGCTCTTAACCTGAAGAAGAGACACTAAAGAGTTGCATATCGTAAATTGAATGAACTTTAATTTTGCAGATTAAAATCTTCCTGCACAATGTATATGTTGTGGAAAAACAAAAGCCAAGGGGGCCACTGAGAGGTGTCTAGAGACAGTACAAAGCTGATATCTGAGGCTTGTTGTATAAATTCTAGCCATAGGTTTGTCAAGGCAACTTGAACTGCACAAAAATAGCCTAGCTCAGATGTGTGTTACAAATGTCAAGGCTTCTTCAAAAATAAACAGAAACGGGTCAATAATTTTTGCAGGGTTTCTCAAAAATAATTGAGAGCTGCCCCAATTTGAGGTAGGCATTGCATGCAGGATTCCAATAAGGGCTCATATACCTCTGCCTTAAAATGGACTGAAGAAACATCTTCCTGCTCCCCTATCCACTGACATCTTTCACTTCCACTACTTCCCAAAAATAGAACAGCTGATAAAACAAAGTGCCACTATGTTAAATTTATATTTCAGTTGGGAAGATGACTATATGAATTGTGTTATAATATGTGCAGTGTGGCAGTACCATTGAAGCCGGTTGAACAATTTTTTTTCCTGACATACTACACATACTTAAACATTATTTAACAACCCAGCCTCATGATGCTCTTGCCCAATTTATCACATCTCCTTTCTGGTTCTAGCCTGCACACACAATATTCCAAAACTCCCTCCACCATTCATATGTTCCTCCACCCACCCAGGCCTTAGGCAACATCTTCCTGCTTTTGTCCCTCAATGGCCATAGATAAACAACTTGTCACCTCATCACCATAACTGAAAGTTTTGCATTTGTGTGGCTATACATATAGTCTGCTTATAAAGTTCTGTTCCTAGGCACTAGTTCATCCCATGCACTTCCAGAAGCAGACTAAGGGCTGAAACAGACCAGCCCAAAGGGGTGGTGTCATGCCACCCCTTTGAGCACCAGATGGGGGATGTGACAACTGCACGCTACAGCCCCAATCCAGTTTTTTTATGGTGCAAAAAGAAGCTGCAAAATGGTGCTCCTTTTTGCACCAGAAAAAGGGTGCCCTTCACACCGCTGCCACAGCTTTTTGGCAGCATCTAAATGCCATACAACTGAAGTACCAAAAAACTGCCACTGTATAAATGGCTGGGCAGCTTCACAGTAGCTTCCAGCCAGGTTGGGGGTGTGCATCGTGCATACACCACACCCCCAAGCCACCGGGAAGCTAGCGTATTTTGCTGGTCTGTTCTGGCCTTAAATCTAAGAAAACTTATGTTACAACTTCTTTCTTTCAGTCTCAAAGCTACTAAAACATCCCTTTGCATGCTGATATTTTAGACTAACATGACTATGGGGCTCAACAGATGGGCAGAAAGGGGTGGCAAGATGCTACCCCTTTCTGCCCCAGATTGTTCCAACAGATCTGAATCCTTTGCATGGCTTATATAGTCATATATAGGGAGAGGTTCCCCTTCAAGTTATGAGATCCCAAGCCACATAAGGGCTTTAAATGTCCTCAGCCAGCAACCTGAATTCGCACCAGATGCATATTGGCAGCCAGTGCAAATCCACTGAAGTCAGTGTTATATGCTCCCTATTTGATGTAGGTAGAGAAAGTGTATGAGTCACATATAGCCCTTGCGGCTGTTCTTGTGTTCTCCAGGGCTCCACAGCACCATTTTTTCCCTTAAAAATGGGAGTGAGGTTTCCCCCAATGACCCCAGGGTGTGTGAGGTGACCATTTCATCACATTTTGTCTCTGCCCCCCAGTCCGTTTTAGACTAAGAGAAGACATTTTTTTCCTAACACAAAGTGAACTGTAAATTGATCTCCCAGTTACTTTCTGTTGCAAAAAAAGGCTACCTGGGGCAGAGCAGATGAAAGAACAAGGATCCTCCCCCCCAAAAAATAGGTGCAATTTTTTTAAAAAAAACAACTGTGTTGTCAGGATGGGCTGCAGTGGGGAATGCAACCCCACAAAGGCTGGTGAGTGCCAAGGTATGGCCCATACCTCTGAAAGCCTCCCACCTCTGCTAAATGGTGTTCTGTTCAGTAGTCTAACTGATACACTTTGCACTGGATGCAATTTCCAAGTCATCTTCAAAGGCAGGCTGATTTCAAGTTCATTTCCAACTGGAAAGTTAGCAGTGTTGGAGTGGACATTTTGCAACAATGCTTGTCTCTATTGAATTGGGAATAGAGGAATAACTTCCTTGTACGTAGAAATCAGTTTTAGGGACTCCTCTATGAAAGTTTTTTTTCCCCTACTGATTGCCTACTTTCCTAGGTACTAGATGAATTCTTTGTAATACCAAAGTTAGTCTTGTGTTTTTAACCTTACTAATGTATCCTGTTTCTTTACCAGAAACTCAGATACGTATCTTTTGGCATACACACTGCTACTCTGCTTAATATGTAAACTACCAGTTTGACTACATGCATGGACAAATATCTCTAGGCTATCCCTAAAGCCCACCAGTAGTTTGAGTGACAGAGATGGACTTCAAGGTATTCCCAAGAGACATGCTTGCTCCCTTTATGCAACTCTACCCAGGATAGGTCACTTAAACAATTCCTGGAATTAAGTCCCACCAGTTCACAAGATTTTTGTTTTGTCAGGATCCAGCTTCAGTTTATTGGCCCTCATCCAGGCACTGGTCCAGCACCTGCACAGCTTCAGTCAACTCCAATGGAGAAGTAGAGCTGTCTTCAGCTTATTAATGACATATGCCCTACAAAATCCATTTGACTCCTCCACTCACAGCATAGATATAGCATGGGATCCCATCATATTCCATGATCAACACTCCACAATAATTTTAAGAATCATAGACTCATAGAGTTGGAAGAGACCTCCAGGGCCAACCTACAACCCTCTGCCATGCAGGAACTCTCCATCAAAGCATCCCCGACAGATGGCTATCCAGCCTCTGTTCAAATACCTCCAAGGAGGAAGACTCCACCACACTCTGAGGGAGTGTGTTCCACTGTCAAACAGCCCTTACTATCAGGAAGTTCCTCCTAATGTTGGGGTGGAATCTCTATTCCTGTAGTTTTCATCCATTGTTCCAGGTCCTTTTCTCTGGAGCAGCAGAAAACAAGCTAGCTCCCATCTCAATATGACATCCCTTCAAGTATTTAAACAGGGCTAGCATATCACCTCTTAACCTTCTCTTCTCCAGACTAAAATCCCCAGCTCCCTAAGGCATTCCTTAGAGGGCATGGTTTCAAGACCCTCCTTGAATTTTTTTTTTTTTTAAAAAAATCTTAGCCCTCTTTTTGGACACACTTCAGTTTCTCAACATTCTTCTTGAATTGTGGTGCCCAGAACTGGACACAGTATTCCATGTGGGGCCGGACCAAAACAGAATAGAGTGGCACTATTACTTCCTTTGATCTAGACACTATACTTCTATTGATGCAGCCTAAATAGCCTTTTTAGCTGCCATATTGCATTGTTGATTCATGTTCAACTTGTGGTCTATCTGATTGATATTATCTTAAAGAAACAACCACGAACATGACAATTCTAGAGAAACAGTGAAGCAAAATGTAGCCAATAAAAAAATGAAGTACATTTGAGAAGACAGAATAAAGCAATAATATGGAAACCTGCAAAAGGCAACATGCTGTGTACCAATATTGTTTCATGTGGATGCCACTGATTTCTTTCAGCTTCTAGTGCATTCTTAGAAAAGAAGTTGTCTCCAAAAGTGGGTGGAGGAGGAGAGTGAAGAAGATGCAGATCCTTGGGTCTTCCAAGCTTGCTCTGCAAGATTCCTTGATTCATGTCCTCAGCAGATACATTTAACAGCACAAGATGTAATAATCCACCATCAGAAATTTTTCCCTGGTGAAGTAGTGAGTACAAATGAGTTACAGGATCCCTGTCCCCTTGCTGCCTGGCTTTGTATGGGCTGCTGATTACTTTAAGTTGAGCCACATTTCTGTTCTAGCAAACTTGAAACATATCCAGGGTGATTGTGTTGGCTGTATAACAAAGTCATATAATAAAATATATGTTGCAAGCTTTCAACACTCCACTAGCTTCTTCATCAGGCAAAAGATTTTGGATGTTATTGCACTTTTCTATAAGGCCAACACAGCTAACCCAGATATGGTTCCTGGATGTGAAGATACTGTATTTTAGCTGTGTGTTTGTTTTTAAAGGAGCCAATGGACTGGTACTTTACTATTTCAGTTTACTACCTGCAGCAAAGGTTAAAAAAAATAAACAATGGAAACTGAATTAGCATGTTTTACCTAATAGCACTCAAAATTTTCCTAATGCAAAAGCATGAAGGCTTTTTGAGATATTCAGTGTTCTCTGCCTAACAAAGGAGTTTGCCCTCACAAAGGACTGAGACATTCTGGATCTCAAAGGAAGTATCTTTTGTGCTGCTAATGGAATTACATTTTATTTCCTTGATTTTAAAATACTTTGTTTCCGAGTACCAGAAGGCCAGAAGGAGGAGTGGACTGCCTGCACACCGAGACCAACACCAACAACGTCTTGGCAACATGCAGGCCTGTGATTAAAATTGTCTTTTTTTTTCCTCTTGTATTTTTAAAACACTTTTGCCTGATGAAACATCCAGTGGAGCTTCAAAAGCTTGCAATATATATTGTATACATTTTGGTTGGCCCAATGAAGATTTTAGATTTTGTCGATTTTAGATGTTATTGTACTTAGCAAACTCATAGTTGCTATTCCACTGGGATTTAAAAAAATGTTTCTTGTAAATTGTTTCCTTATTCATTCTAAATAAGTACCAATGATTATAGTTGGAGTACAAGTAATAGACATGGAAGTGATACAGAAAAGGTGGAAATGGGTCATGTGACAGTAGCCATTCATTGTTGCTTCCTAGCATCCTGTACTCCTAATGAGACTACTGGGATGGTCCAAGTAACAAGCTGTCAGCTGTCACCCAGTTCTGCATTATATCCTTAACCTACCTTATATTCATGAGAGAATAAAAATAGTCTTGGGATTTTTCTCCTACTCCCCTAAAATAATGTATTTGATTTCTTCAGGTTTAGATGCTTCATTATCCCTAGAGGGAAAGGAAATGTTGAGTTCTGTGCTTGTAGACTTCTCAAACAACCCTCTGAAGGCTCCAATTAGGCACCCGTGGAAAGTTTTGGCCTTATAGCTTATATGACTTTTAATGGTGTCCTATAGGGTTAGTTTTTGGACCACTAGTGACATTACATGGGGGAAAACATGTAATAGGCCATGAACTATTGTGTAGAGCGTAAAGCACCAAACAGGTGTAAGGGCCTGAACAGAAGTTTTAATGAGGTACAAGAAGGCAAATTCTTCCTACATGACAATATTTACTTCCAACCTTCACACTAGTGTATTTTCCACAGTGCCGTGTTCCTCCCTGCTCTCCTGATTCCCTAAGGTTTTATCCTGCTGTGAAGTAAACGTCTATTCCCTTTTCTCATTCTTAGGATGCTTTAGAATTTCTTTTGGTGCCATTTTTTATGTTTACTTTTATTTAAAGTAAAAAGCACATCAACACAGGTATCACATGATCAGTGGGAGTAGTGATGAGCAGCTGGATGGTCCCTGGTGTTTTCCCCCCTCTGTCTGTCCTTAGAATGGTGTACTTAGGTCTTTTCCTTCCTGCCTACCTCCGGAGATCACTCCCCTCTTCTTCAAGAAACACATAGCCAGTTTGCTTTGTTCTCTTTGAGTATGGGGCATAATGGTTGCATGTTTACTTCCACAAATAAACAACAGCTTTAAGGGCTCTTACAACCAAGTAGACATATTTTTATTTGTTTGTTTATGCCCTTTCTCATCCTTTGTTGGCTTTTCCAAGTTATGTTCTTACCTTAGAAAGCACCGACAGCATTCCAATTTCTGCCTTAAGCTCAATTGCATTAACCTGTTTCTTTCTGCTTAGGATCACTACTAAATACTGTATGTTGACAACTGTATTGTTGCAAAGTAGCCAAGGATACTGTGAGTTCTTTAATTTTCTCTTACACATCTCTCCATTGCTTTTCAGATTCTCATGGTTTCCATCCTTTGTCATATGAAAAAGGCTCATCTTTCCCTGGGCTTTTCATTCATGTGTGGAAAGGATGGGAGTACACAGGCTCCTAGAGAGAAGATGATTCAATAAAAAACCTCTACCTTTCAGCTATCTTGTAACTAACAAAAATTCAATGCCCCACTTTGATTTTTAACCTCCCTTGATTTTTTTAAATAATCATTTCTTCTCTATCAGATTGAATTAGAATGATTGATAAATTTTCAGAACAGCACAATATGCTAGGGATGTAATTCTTGACTAATTTTTCTTTTTGAAGGAAGCAAGAAGTAATTTTACCAATTGGAAGTTGAAGGCTTACCAATTTCCTTAACACTTTAAGTCTCCAAAATTTTGCACAATTTTCAACAACAATTCACAGTCCAGGATGTATTTCTGTGCAGAAAATACTTTCTATTAATTGTTGTTGTGTGCTTTCAAGTAATTTCTGACTTATGGCAACCCCTCAAGTAATTTTTTACTTAGGGTCTCCATAAGGTTTTCTTGGCAAGATTTGTTCAGAAGGGGTTGTCCTTGCCTTCTTCTGAGGCTGAGGCTTCAAAGAGTATGACTTGCCCAAGTCCACCAAGTGGGTTTCCATGGCTGACAGGGATTTGAACCCAAGTCTCCAGAGTTATAGTCCAACACTTAATCCACTACCTCATGCTGGATCACTTTCCATTAATATATTGATATTATTTTATGTTCAGAAAAGGCTGTTTCCTGTGCAGAAAATATTAGTTCCGTGAGAAACAAACATGTGTGAATGTAATATATAATAATTTATATAGCTTGATGTTTTCATAGTAATAGAATCAAAAGATTATTCAGCAGAGTACTAAAAAACAAGAAATCTTTGACTTTTTGTGGGACCTGGTCTACATTGAAAGTAATGTATCTCTAAGCCTGAGTGATAGTTTCATGTGAAGTTTCGCTTTTGGCAAATGTCTGTCTGAAAAATCTGGTTTAATGAGCTGGTGTTGTACATTTTTACTTAGAATGATTTAAACTTCATTTTTATTCCTTGTTGTAAATTCAGTTGTTTGTCTCAGCTAGCATAGACTTAGAATTAACTGCACAATGGTAAGTTGCTTGTATAAATGCCATTGTTTCAATGCGTCAACTTTTTTGGAACAAGCAATTGGATTTAGGACACTTATGTTTTAACATTATAATTTGTTCAATGATGTTTTAACATTGCAGCTTTATGGGTTTGTATGTATCTTTTTAAAAATCTTGCTGTAAGTTGCTTGCTTTCTGAGTAAAGTGGAATATCAAGCAAATGAATGAATGAAAGAATTTTGATTTTGATATTTTTCTGAAAATTTGGCAAAAATTATCTTTCATGATGAGCAAGATGTTGGTTAGAAGAGCAAGTGAATATGCCTTACAACCAAGAAGATTTCAAAGTTAAAATATTGCAATAGGGGCATTAATATTGCCACTGAAACTGCCTTTGTGGATACCTCCAGAGATGACATTGTGTATCAAAAAATTACTTTCATTCTTCCAGTTCCACACACATACATTCAATGGCACTATTCTAAGAAAGAAAGCATATAAGTTCAGTGAACTGTATGCTTCTATGTTGTTTACCCCATGAATTAAAAGTAGAATGCAAAGATATCAAGACTATATTTAACGGATTTTTCTTATTGCCTTGTACTGAGAGGGGAGATATGAAAACTGCAGGAGTGGCTTTGGGTATCTATGCCAGTGGGGCACTGAATTTGCTTCAGATTTTACTCTGAGCTTCAAAGGATCTGTACAAAGTGCTCCACCTATTTTGGGAGATAGGGTACTAGTCCTAGAATGGCTTCTATAAATGCTCTTAAAGTTCAGACTACAATATAGACTGGATTCACCATTGCAGCGACATGAGTGGCTTTGTCATAACTCACCCCGTGGATGACTCAAACAAAGGGGGGGAGGGGGAAGAGAGATTGCCAGTAGTCTGCTGCTAATGATAATAGAAAATGAATAGCTGAGGACTAAGGCAGTGGGACACTCTGCTCTCCAACGGGAGACGGAAGAAATTGAAGATGCTGAAGATGACACATGCCCATCCAGAAACACTGATTCCAACAACTGTTAAGTCGTAGACACTGACCCAAATAGATATCTCTGTCCTTGAAAGAACTGCCCATAAATATCCCAGCACTTCCCTCCCAGTTTTGATGCTGAAAATTATCCTGCCTTGCTGACAGGCAGTATTCTCTAGCATTCCTGTTTTCATGACCTTGGACTGGCTACTTTTGACAACTTTGTTTACTTCTTGCTGCTTTGTGTGTCATGAGTACTGACCCATTGCAATGACTTCTGCGCCTGGCTGATGACCATTCTCTTCCTTCTCCCTCCATCTTGCTCAGATAACCTGTGACAGACCTGGACTGAACTAACTACCCAGCAGCTCTTGCACTCTAACCATCTTCTTCCTCAGGCACTTTCTGACTGGTGTATGAGACAGGCTGCACCAAGGCAAGATGCATATCTTCCATCTCCTAATATTTCCTCATTCTTGATTTAAAGGATTAGCAGAATTTCCCACTTGACTTCTGCTTCCTCCAAGATGCAACAAGCAAAGATTTAACATCTACCACTCTGGTATATACAATAGTGTTCAATAATATAAATAATTTACCATTTAAATTTATGGTTCCCAGTCTGGAATCTTTCTGATAAAATATTGTAAATAGAACAATATAAAATAAAGTATTCATCCCAAGCCAGTGGGAGATCTCAGAGGCTGCTACATTTGTTCTTCTGAAGCCAGACTCACTATTATACAGAGCCAACAATAAGTTGCAATGGTTTTAATGTTGTGTATATAGGAGAAATACTAGTTTAATATCATGAGTAAACCATGCTTTAAAAATAACTTCAAATGAATAACCGTCAATTTTTATTTAAAAGAAGAATTCAATGAAGAATTATAATCTGCAGGGAAATGTAGCTAATATGTTACACCATCTATGAATCAAGTCAAATAACATAGACTGTATAGCATTTTTTTCCTTCTCAGCCAACAAGAATGTTTCCAGCAATGCAATTTCCACAAGTGCAAGGAGAATACTAACAATATTAAATGGACAAGGTACTCTGTTCAAATCAAATGTGCAGTGAGAATGTTCATTTTCTTATACAATAACAAATGGACTTGTCAAAAATAAACAGAAGGAAGCCATAAAATGAAACACCTGCTCTTTCTTTTCTTACAGATGGATTTGCATATGGCCATCACAACACAAATATAAAATACTTTAATTATTATTACCAAGCAAATTAATTACTCAGTAGCAATCTCCTAACCTCGTTCACAATAACAAGACCAAAATAAAAATAGCTCCATACTATAGGCTCAGTAGGTACTGCTAATTGCATTTAAAATATCTTTTCTTATGAATTTCTTTTGTGGCCTATACATTCAGGTTTTCAATAAGAGATAGTTTGCAGTGGTGGTGGCGACGTAAAACATACAGATGGGTAATTGTATTTCAGCTTGATTAACAAAATGCTTTAGGAGAAATAGGAGTGTTTTTGTTTTTTGTCTTTTTGGAATGGCATTGTTTAAAATGATTTGTACCATTATGTTACCAACTGAAAGTACTGGAGAAATCTTCTTATGGTTCCATGGCTCAGGATGTTGCATGATAAGAAGGCCTTTTAAATCAATCATGCATAACTTTTGGCAGAAATGGTTGGTTCTTCTTCAGCCAGTGGGACATATTTGCTGATGTCATTACGTGTGCTTGAGGCATTTACTGATCACTGTGAACTGATGTACTCACTTAAATCAAAATGTTCAGTTTTACCTAATTGAAGTTAGACATAGGGCCACACTATTCTTTTGACTTTTTCTTTGTGTTTAATAAATCAGAAAATCTGCCCTGTTTTTCCTTCATTTCTCTCTCTCTCTCTGTTTGTCTCAGAGTCCTTTCTCAAGACAAGTTACTACTCTGAGATGATCTTGGACTATGTCTAATAATGTGTTCTTACTGGCATTTGATACCTTTCCAAGTGCCAGTGGAAAAAAACCTTACAGTCCACTTAGTAAGAAGAGCACTGTTACATTGCTAACCACAACAGACAAAATGGCTCCCCAATTAAGAAGGGCTGCTGAGTAACAATAAAAGTTAATGTGAACAGAAACCTGAAGCACCTTTGCTATTAATACACAGAACTAGCAGTAGAGCAGCAAGTCTCAGCATTCTGAAGTCTGATAGTCTCATCTTAATGTTAGGCAATTTTTTTAAAAAAATCATCAATCTCACTAAAAAAAATATTATGGAGAGTGAAAGAAATAGGAAACCATTGTTAAAACTTAACAATGTGAAAACAGAGTTCTTTGTTATTCTAAGTGATTGGTGACATACTTAAAGAGGCACTAAGAAAACTAGAAATGGGGCAGAAATTATTTCCATTTATATTTTAATGCACTTCTTCAGCTAAAACATGAACAAGATTATTTGTACTTCTTCAACCATAACATAAACAAAAAAGTTATTGTTTAATATTCTCATAAGATGTATCATAATTGATTTATCGTAATGTATCAGTTTTGCAATGGGATAAAATGGTATTTAGAGACAAACATGTTATTTCAATTTATATCCCCAGTGATAGAGTATTTAATTAATGGTTGATGGGGTACAGTGATGGTGAACCTTTTAGGGACCAAGTGCCCAGACTGCAACCCAAAACCCACCTTATTTATCACTCATGCCAGAGGATCACCGTCACTGATGTGGTTGGGTCCTGCATGTTCTTATTTTTGCTAAAAGATTGCATTTCAAAGTTGTCCAATGGTCAGAAAACCACACTGCTTTAACTTATCATAGTGTATATTCCATAGATGTCAATTTCAAGAAACTGTGTTTTTGGTCATATAGTAAACTCCTATTAATGTACATGCCTACCCCATGATCACATCCTATGTACCTCTACCTACCGTATTTTCCCTCCTCTTTCTTCTTACCATTTCTCTATATATATGAGAATGATATTTGCCTTGATGTAAACCAGACCACAATATTATCTTAATTTAAACAAAAGAAAAGTTCTGAAAGAATCCTTATAGCTGTGTAAAATCCATCATAATGGAGTTGTCATCCATGCAACCATCCTTGCCTTAATTATTATTATTATTGAAAATGAACAATAATAATAATAATTAAGGCAAGGATGGTTGCATGGATGACAACTCAGTTATGATGGATCTTTTTATTATTATTATTCACCTTTATTTATATATCACTGTAAATTTACACAGCACTGTACATACAATCTTTTAAATTAGACGGTTTCCTGCCTTCAGGATTACAATTTAAAAAGACACAACACAAAAGGAAAAGGGAATGGTGGTGGGAAGGGGATCAGGTCCAACAGTTCTTCTCTCCCTCTGGGGCCTGGACCAAGGCAGATGGACTGAAGGGAGGGCATGGCTTCTTAATACAAAGTTAAAACGAGGCATCCTGGGGCAGATGGCACAGTCCTGGGAACGCTTCCCTAAACAATATAGTCCTTAACTCAATTTTGAAATTAGTTAGAGAAGTGATGAGGCGCGCATGTGTGGGAAGAAGCTTTCAGTAGTGAGGGGAAGTAAGTGAGAAGGGACGAATCCAGGATGAGGCAGTGGAAGTCCTAGGGTGGGACAGGAGACCTTGACTACCAAAATGGAAGGAATGAGTAGGAATGAAAGGAGAATGAAGTTTAGATAAATAAGGAGGTGCCAGTCCCTGGAGGCCAGTCCTGCCCCAAAATTTTCAAGGCCCTTCTGATGCACTTCTGTATAAATTAGATGAACCTTTTCTCAGCAGAAGAATGTGTTCCCAAAGTAGTAAACCTGTTCAGTATGAAGCTTAGTTCCTGGAGGAAGTTAATTGCCAAATTTGTGCACAGAACTGTAAATTAAACTGGTTAGTTTACCTATTGGTATAACTTCCATCAAACAAGAGTTGCCAAACACCTTGCATGAACTAATCTGGAGTACATGCCAGGGATTGGGGAAGAGCTGCTGTGGCAAATCTGATCAACACCCAAAATGTCCCTAGTCAGCTCATATGCAACCTGCTAATTTATACTGTAATATCTGGGAAAATTTGAGATAATAATGAAAGAAGGCTAGTTTGCCTATTTATTAATAACATCTCTAGCTGAACATCTAAATGCTGAATATATCTGTTCATTGCTGTCTACTACTACTACTACTACTATTTATTAATTACACTTTCTTATATCCCACCTTTATCCCAATACAGGGACTTCATGCTGGAGCTTGGCACAATGCTATCTCTACCATATGCAATCTGAATAACAATGACAACATCAACAGTAGGGGTAGCAGCAAGACTAGTAATAATAATATTTTCATTATTTCTTACCCTCTTTTCCCCACGACTCAAGGTGGGGTACAACATAGTCAAATAAAATATATAGTTAAATACATTAAACAATTTGAACACATAGGTTAAAACACATGAACATAGGATTAAGACTACCATTCCACATTAAAATCATTGAGACTAAAAATTAAAAATATACCAATTTAAAATTCATAGTTCAACTGGGTAGGCCTTTGATACTGTTTTAAATTCAGATAGGATGTTTAGTTGTTTAATCTATCATGGCAGGTCATTCCACAGCCTAGGGGTGGGTAACAAAACGGTGTTCTAGGTGATAGTTGCCAGTTGCCAGTGGAAGTAAATGTTAGGAAGAACTTTCTGACAGTAAGAGCTGCTTGACCGTAGAACACACTCCCTTGGAGTGTGATGAAATCTCCTTCTTTGGAGGTTTTTAAACAGAGGCTGGATGGCCATCTTTCATGGGCCATGGGTGCTTTGATTTTGTATTCCTGCATGGCAGGCAGTTGCAGTAGCTGGCCCTTGAAGTTGCTTTTGACTCTATGGTTCCCCCAGATCCCATGGTGGGTTATATGGGAATAAAGTGGGGAAAATCTAGTTACAGTTAAAATTCTGGTAAAATCTATTATGTCTGAAAACTAAAAATAAACAATGGACCATACATCACAAAACCATATGTGTACTTCTCATGGAATTGTTACAATGGCCTGAATTCTGCTGATAGTGTTACCTAGATTAAACTCATACAATCAAAGGGATTTACATAGGTTTTGATTCATATTGAAAGGAGTTAAGATCTGAGAGGTATCAACAGTGAACAAGAGAGACACTCATAACCTGAAGCCCAATTGAAATTGATGCAGCTGCATATGAAAAAAGTTAGTGAATAGATAAAAAGTCATTTGGGTCATTGTATTCTAAAGTTTGAAAAATAATAGGAATCCTAGTGACAATACAAGAAAAAAACAGGTTGGGTGGGGGAGAGATTGGGAAATTGCAGCAAAAAGAAAATTGGCTTCCAACAACTCTGAAAATTGAAACAAAAATGAAAACTAAAAATAAATGGTCATTTCAGCAATAGGATGCTCGTGTAGGGGTTATGGGCAGCTGTGGTGCCAAAGGAAATGGTCTACTCATTACTATTTTTAGATGCCATAAGTACAGGGATCAATATTACACACTGTTTGAAGCTTGAGGAACAAAAGGAGTGAGGAGACAGTGAAATCTGATAATACATTTATTGAGTCAATTCCTTTCTAGTAGACAGCCGTAGTGTAAAACAACATTTTCCCCAGTAGCTAAGTAAACCCAGTTGTCACAAGAGTACCAACGGTATCTAGATAAACTCTTTCCTGTTTGGGTCTATAAATCTAAGGGACAAACTCAATGTAATGCTTGATGGTGTTTCTTTCAGGTCTAAAAAATGCCAAGGAAGTGGATGATTGTGGAGGCTATATTGCCTGGGGAGGGAAGGGTCAAATCTCTCTTTCCTGTGGTCTCAAGGAAAATTACCTCATCTGTCATAACAAAATAAACACCTTATTTGCTTTCTAATTATCATCTAAATCAAATTACTAGTCCCAGCTCAAAGAAGTAATTGCTAAATATTAAGTTAACACTTATATAAATTCCATTGATTCAACAGATTTACTCTAATTGGGACTAGCAATTGGATTTAGACCTGTTTGTTTAGATTTCTTTTCTTTTCTTTTTTCTTTCTTTTTGGATAAATAATATGCCTTTTGTCTCAATATTCTTGTCCTCTAATCTTTACTCTGTGAGTGTGTATATGTGTGTAAGTAAGTGTGTGCAAATACTTTACTTAAAAAAGGGGAAAGAGGCTAGTTTCATGCAGAACGTCTTGCATAAAGTGCAGAGAAATTGAGAATAAAAAATAAAAAAGCAGTTATCATTTGATTCACATGTAAGAAGAAAAAGAATTTTTATGCTTTCAACAGAATGTCTCACCATGTTGAGATAACCCATTCCACTCAAGGGTGAAAAAGTTAGCAAACATGCTGTAAATAGCAGACAATTGTGAATGTGGCTTTTTGGGAAGGGTTTTGTAATAATGGGAGCCTCCCTCCCCCCCCCCCCCCGCATTACCTGAGCAGCAAACACACTTCCTAGGTAAGAAACAGTTAAATGTGCAAGGAGGTAAAGTTGCATTTTAATGAGGTTTAGCATCACAGAGGTGGTGAGATAGCAAAGGGGGCTGATCAACATTGGACAAAGCAGTCCAGACTCCTATCTACCCCATGAACATCAGGGACTACAAATCCCATCTGAGCAATGAGTAGACTAGGAGAAAATATTGGCGTTAAATCAGGTTTTGGTCATTTTTCCTGATTTGGCTGAAATGACCTAATCTGTCTGTAACTGGAACTTTTAATTTGAGCCTGAAGGACAACATGGTTCTTCACATAAAAATATATCCTGTTGTTAAGAAGATCCATTATTTAGAATAAAACCTTTCCTTTGAAAAGTACATCTATCTCTCACATTTGTCTTTCACGTGCCTTTGCTTGGTTTCATCTCCTCACCACGGTTGCAAGGGGAAGGGAAAAAAGTCTCTGCAGCATCAGAAATGGAAAGTAATCCCAAAGTCACTTCTAGTTATGTAAGTAGTGGCATCTTAAAGTCATTTAAGGTGGTCTCAGTCATCTCAGGCAGAAGCAGGAGAGGGACACAGACAGGGTTGGGGAAAGTCATAGAACCACATCTTCATACAAAGCAGAAATGGGGATGAACATAAGGCACACTCTCCAACATCTTCACATGCCCAACCATTGTCTATTTTTTGTATGCTTGGTTTGAATACTGGATTCATGTTTTAGTTGAATACAGTTTGGAAACTCCCAGAATTTCTCCTTACATAGGCTCTATAGCCACATTCAGAGCTATATTCAAATCTTTACATTGATTGTACAAAGATCTAAATAACAGTTAGGCATATGATGACACTCTAGCCATAGGATTTGCATGTGCTTTCATTATTGCACCCCTAGTGAGCACCTGCTTTGTAGGTCCAAAGCTTGGATTGCAATCAGCAATTGGAATGATTGGTGAGATAACTACAGGTACACTTTACTTCAATCATGTGCTTTACTTCCATTGGGCATCATACAACTGAGAACATTACACCACATTCCTGGACCTTAACTGGCCAGTGTTGCTGTTGTTATGTGCTTTCAAGTTTGTTTCCGATTATGGTGACCTGAAGGTGAACACATCATGGGGCTTTCTTGGCAAGATTTGTTCACAGGAGGTTTGTTATTACCTTCTATAGAGGCTCTATTTGACTTGCCCATGATCATCCAGTGGGTTTCATGACTGAGCTGGGAATTAAACTCCAGTCCCCAGAGTTATAGTACAATACTCAAACCACTATGCCATGCTGGCTCACTTTAACAAGCCAGCCCCACCCCAAAAAACAAATCCTCAAAACCTCTGTTTCTTTATTATTACCAGTAGGCTACTGATCCACTCTGTGGTGTGTTTTTTCCCTCCAGCTGGTGCAATGATGCCTTTATTTAACTGTATTGGTTGCACTGTGAAGCTATCTCTAAACTCAGATTGCCTTCAAAGCATGGAATAAGCCTCCTTAACTTGATAAAATGCTATGGTACTGTCCTTGTTCTTCTGTAACATGGAAGATGCTGTGGTATTGCATTGTAAGAGATTATCACACCCAGAAATCCTGCCAGGATAGACATGGGACTGAAAAGTCAAACAGGGTCTTATTGCAAACAACCCTGGCCAGGTGAGCGTGACCCATAAGCAGCCCAGGCCCCATTTTTCATTCTAGTCCTGCTATGCAGTAGAATAACACATAGAAGATTAAAAGTGGATTCACAATTCATCTGGAATGTTATAGGCCTTTGCATTATTAGCACTGTTGCAAATATATCTGAATCATTATAATAAAGTTTCAACTCCATTAGCAACAGAAAAGTAACTTCCCTTGCGATCAAGCTTCCTGTCCTGTGCACATTTATTTATGTATTATTTTATTTAGACTATTTATACCCCGGTCTTCAGCCACAAAGGCTTTCAGAGAGGGTTACAAATTGGTTAATTAGACAGTTCTCTGCCCACAGGCTTACAATCTAAAAAAACAAGACACAAAAGGAGAATGGAATGGTAGTGGGGAAAGGGATCAGATCCAGCAGTTCTTTTCTCCCTTTGAGGCCTGGACCATGGCAGATAGACGGGAGGGGCTCTTTCTTCCTTTAGGCCAGGCCTGATGGAGCTGGCTGGCCTTTCTCTCCCTCTGAGGTCTGATTATGTCAGATGGCAAAGGGAGGGTTCATCTTCTTATTCTAGGCCAGGTCTGATTGAGCTGGCCTGGCAGGCCTTTCTCTCCCTCTCATCTAGATGATGTCAGATGGCAGAGAGGGAGGGCTCATCTAAATCAAATCTAAATTTTATTGTTGTTGTGAATTACCTTCAAGTTGACCTAGACTCATGGTGTTCCTATGAATTAGATATTTTCAAGATACCCTTTCATTACGTTCTGCATACTGAGGGTCATGGCCTCCTTGATTGAGCCTATCCATGTGGTATGTGGTCTTCCTTTCTTCCTACTGTCTCCCACCTTTCCAAGCATTCCAAGCTCAAAATTCTGCAGCATAGACTCCAATAATATATGGAGAGAGAAATCCCAGAGGAGCAAGCAGGGTTCAAGAGGAATTAGAGACCACATTGCAAACATATGGTGGATAATGTAGTGAACCAAAAATTCCAGAAGATCAGCTTGTGCTTTATAGCAAAGTTTTTGACTACATAGATCATGAAAAGCTATTGAATGCTCTTGACGAAATGGGAGTTCCCCTCCATTTAGTAGTCCTGATGAGAAATCTGTACTTGGGACAAGAAGCTACTGTTACAGCAGAAGATGAAGAATGGTTCCCAGTTGGCAAAGGGGTCAGATAAGACTGCCTTCTATCACCCTATCTGTTCAACTTGTATGCAGAAAATATCATACAAAGAACAGGTTTAGACATGGAAGAAGGAGAAGTGAAGACAGGCTAAGCAGGGTAAGCCCTGGTTAGTAACTTAGATGGTAGACCACCAACAAATACCGGGTGCTGTAGGGAGAAACTGACAAAACCACCTCTGAGGATTCCTCTGAGCATCCCCTATGAAATTCATGAGGTCAACATAAGTCAAGAGGTGACTTGAAGATGCACTCACATACACGCCACATAAAATTATTTGTTGAATTTTTAGCTAGACTGAACAGCCGCATAACAGCCACAAAATTTTCAGTGGACATATAAAAATGTCATTTCACCTTGAAAAATGTGCAGCTCTTCACATAATTAAAGATAATAGTAGATATCCTTCATAAAAGCAACATCCAGTAAACACTAATGTGTTGCCTATATTAGGTAGTTATTTTGTACACAAGAACTATCAGATCAGTCAGAATGAGGCCCTGTGGTTTCCAAGTCCTCTTACTGATATTTCAGTAGGCAGAATTTCCTGTAAATGCTTAAGACTGAGAACTACCATGCAACATATGAACAAATCCAATTAGCACATGAGTTCCAGCTGTAACTTATTGCACAGGCATTATCAAGTTCACTGGTGTTAATTTGAAGGAATTTATTATTTTGAACTGCCTATTCCATCCAAAGTTGATCAAAACATTCCTATTTACATGGAAAGGCTCATTCTCTCTAAAAATAGACTTATACACTAAGTGCAGATTCTTCACAAGCAATGAAATTGTCTTCAGGTGATTCCAAAAGATAAAGAGGGAACATAGATTAATATCAAAAAACCTGCTGTACAGTAAAAGTCCATTTCCTGCTGCTAAATAGGTTAATATTCCCTGCACTTTTTATAATGTGAGATACCCATAAGGCTTGTGCACGAGCAACAAAAGTAAATTTATTAGGCCTCCTATAGGTTTTGGGGAGGTAAAAGAGTTTATTAGATCTCTTGCGCTCTTTCAAGAAATAATTTCAAAGAGGTATGATTACAATGGCTTACTTTCTATTATTAAAAAAATGAATTAGTGAAAACTCAGCTTGTACTGCTGTGTTCCTTTGTGCTTCAGCTGAAAATATATTTAAATGTTAAGTTAACATTCAACAGTCATATGGTAGGTTGGAAAGAAGTAAAATCTCCATCTTTTGTGTTGAAAAGAGAATCAGAGAACATTTAAGAATATTATGTAGACACCACAGGGCTTAAAAAAAATTCTCCTTCAGGATCTGATTAATGCATATGTGTTTTTACCTGAAGGTGATAGTATTTTGGCAGGAAATGAGAAGCCTCCAAGAAGTGACAGACCCCATAATGACCTGATGTGCAGGAAAAATTCTTTAAAATATTAGTGAAGGATCAGTACACCTCAGCTTCTATTAATTTGGACTTGATGACCAAATAGCTCAGTTCTACAAAAGCTTGATAATTTTCTTTTAAGTAACATTTTGACCATAGTTCTTCTTTTCCCAAAGTAACACAGCAATTCTAGCTTGTTCTTGCTTTAAAAGTAATTCATTAGTAATGACACATTATTTTGCTGCTTGTTAGTTTTAAAGCAATAAACTAAAAGACACAGTGTTGCCCCAAAATATACTCTCCAACAGCCTTTAGGAGTAATGAACTGGACTGAAAAGCAATGCTTTTTTAAGATGTAGTTTGCAAACAAAAAAGAACCCTTTCTACTCCTGCTTTCTGAATCCCAAGAACCTACACCTGTGATTCATGCAGTTCTTAACTGTTGCCTTCAACCTCAGGTGCTCTTCACTTTTACAGCAGTGGCATACAATCAAGCCTTTCCAAAGTCAATATTTAATAATAGTGGGGTTTTTTTTACAAGTCTTTGTCTTCCTCCCCATTAAGGTCAGGATCCTTTTTGGGAATCCATTATTTGGGGTTCTCTTAGCAGCTAAATCCTAGTGGCTAATTAGGCCTATTTCCTATAGACTCATCTGGCCCTGAAAGGGATACAGGTGCTCTGGCACTCTCTAGGGAGCAGTAAATGTATTGAGATATTTTACTTCAAGTCTCAAGTTGAATCTCAAGTCCATGCAAGACACTTTCAAATCAAGTTTCAGGTCTGGGAGCCAATTTTAAGAGGGAAAAAATGGTGGCGTACAGGGTGGCATTTCAGTAACTAGAAGAATCAAGAAGATGTGTACAAAGTGAGAAAATTATTGGAGGGGAACAGAAAACATGTTAATCAATGCACCTGAGGCAGAGGGAACCTTTTAAAACTTTTCTAGAGTGTTAGAAGGCTCCTCTGACATGCAGAAGGGACAGGCTGGCTGCACATCTAAAACCTTCTAAATCTTTTCCTAGGAGCAGCAGCAGGCAAAAAGTCACATTTCTTAAAGGGGAACAGCAAATGCATTCAGCCTGAGACAGAAGAATCCTTCAAAATCTTTAGAAAGCTCCTCCAATGTGCAGTGAAGATAGGCTGCCGAATAGACCTCAAGCTCTGCCTCAAACCCATTGACTAATGTGTTTGCTGCTTCTGAATGAAGTTAGTCCACCAGATTGGTAACTACAAATTTACAAGTCATAAGTCAAAATGAGTCAGTGTGTCATTTATTGCTGAGTCTGACTTGAGTCCAAGTCAACTGACTCAAGTCTACATCATTGGTTGTAAACCCAAGGAAAGCAAACTAACAACAGACTCACAAAAGAATAAGACTTGCCTTCCCAATCAAAGCAACGTTTCCTGTTGCATCCATGCCATTAAGGTAGATCTAGGTGGTTTAGGCCTTTCCTCTTCACCCACAACTGTCCCACCTGACACTCTTCCTTACAAGCAGCTTAGCAAACTGAGAGGAGAAAACAAAATGGTCTCTCTTCCAAACCTCACCCCAACATTTTAAAGCTCCATGAGAGCTTTAAAAAGAGACGCAGCCCCAGGCAGGCTGTGATAAACAGAGTGAAGTTTGGAAGGCATGTAATTAGCTTGACTTCAGGCATTGGGGAGTGTGTTTATGTGTGGGTCAGCTGCTTGCATGTAGACACAATATTTTTAAAAAATAATTGTAAACTGGAGTCTACACACACACCTAAGCTCACATACAGGACAGAATCAGCTGTAGACTCCATCCAAGCAGCAAGCAGACACACACTAAAAAGGAATGGAGAACATGAGAAGCAGAACCATCCTCAGAGAGATTGCAGTAAAGCATGCAGCTGCTCTTCCTTCCACATTGTGGTGGCTGCACACTAGCTGTTGTTGATTCCCTCTCTCCACTCACTTGTGTATGTCATTCTCTGCAAATCCCCCTCCCACTCAGCAGCTCTTTCTATCTCTCTATGACGGGACCTCCTCCTACCAAATACTTTTCTACTTTGGTGTGTGTCTGAGTGTGTGTGCGCACACACCATGAATGTGTGCATCAGAGGAGCTTCAGTATGTTGGTCTCTAAAACAAACAAACAAACAAACAAACAAACGTCATGAGTTCAGTAATGGCAGGGCATCATTTATTGCTGAGTCAGGCTGGCTGTAGCTGCTCCTGGCACTGCTGTCATGGGTAGTGTGAATGCAGCCTGTCCGTCCAACCTGTCTGCAAAGCCATTTTGGTTCTCCTGCTTGTTTTCCACTTCCATTAAATCAGCCAGATCCTGCTAGGTAGCTTGTTGTAGCCCCACACTCAATCAGTTGCTATTGGTTATCCTGCTCAGAGTAGTTGCCTTCTATCCTTTCAAGCATTGCTGATTCTTCTGGTCTCCCTTACCTGACACAAGTGGTATTCTTAAGTGTCCTTGGGTGTGCCTCTAAATTCCACTCAGTGAGTCCCTACAGCTTGTTACCAACACATAAAATGTTACAGGTAATACTATTGTCATGCACTTCTTCTGAGTTTGGTCTGACATGTTTCTCTTAAATGAGGGATGGTTAAAGAATGAGATGGGTCTGCATTTTGGAGTGAACTTTTCCTCTAGACCAAACATGTAGATAAGGATTTAGTCCTCTTTCAGAATCTAGAGCATTGAAAATCATTCTGAGGGATTCCAAGACTACCTTTTAAAAATGCAGAAGTCTTATGTGAAATCTGGCAGCTCTCCACAATGTGATGGCAAGCAGGAAGTAAATTGCTGTAAAGTCATGGTTGAAGAGCACTGTACCAAACCCTTCTATTCGCTGCGTTTTCAGGGGGGTAACCTTGCCCCTGCCTGGATCCCAGACCACTGCTTCCAAACACATGTCTGGTGGCTGGGAGCCATGAGCGTTGCTGCAAAAAGAGCACAACAGACAGATTTTCAATATATGAGCTAGCACCACAAGTTGCTAATATACTGTAATATGTTTAGAATATGCAAATGTTTGCTAATATATTTTAATATGTTGGTAGACTTTTTAAAAAGCCCAGGATTTTTTGTTGATACTGTGAGCATCATGTGAGTTCCAGATTGCACATTTTGAAATTTAGCAAAGCACCTGCTTGGCTGTATAACTGGGGGACAAATTTCTGAAGTAATTAGCCAGATTTCAGGAACTCTGGGGATTCGAAATGGAGCTTTTCACATTCCTTTCTACAACAGGACAAAACAATCAAAGAACCATCTCCCTGTTCATGCTTTTGACGTTTGTGCTTTTGACACACAAATTGAGTAAATGGATTTTCTAAATGAAAGGCTTCTACCACTGTATCCCTTTGATTGTGTTTTGTTTTCATCAGCCTGCAAAAACACCTCAGGTAAGAAGCCAAATTTTCAAAATGCAATACACAGTGAACTTCTTTTTCACAGAATTCTTGCATCTTGACATAAAACTAATAATGGTGATGCTATTGACTACTCTTGGTTTTTTTGTGTGTGGTACATGAAGTAAAACAACTGCTAGTAGCATACACAGGGTGTAAAAGTAAAATAAGAAGGCCCAAGGTACTGAAGAAGGGCAAGATAAAAATTGGAAAGACCCTCCTCAGCAAATTAGCAGGTGCGAGAATTATAGTCTGAAAAATTGAATTGGCTATTATGGTTGAAATGACTCATTATATGCTTTTTCTCTCTCCTTCATTCCCCTTCCTGACTCCCACATAGTGCATTAGAAAAATAACAGGTTGAGGTGTGGACAGAAAAGTGCCTCAGCAAAAGAGTTTTAAAAAATATTTCTCCCAGGGTCCAATGGTAGGTGGACACAACCAGAGTCAGAAGCAAACACAGAATTGGTGGGGGGAAGTCTCAAGTCCTCCATCTAAGTCTGTGGTATGGGGGCTGAGTCTCCCCACCCACCCTGAAAAAATGAGGAAGAATAAAAATGAACAACTTAAGGTATGGTAACTATTGTAGGGAAGTCCTCTTAGCAATAACACACAAAAAATAAAAAATAAACAAAAATTAAATTTAAAAATGCTATGCATCCTATGCACACTTCCTCTGCATTAAACTACAGTGATCACACAAAGGAGATGCCTGAATTCACATTGCTCTTGTAAAGAGTGTTCATAATTAAAGGTGATAGAATGGTATTGGAATGTGAGAAGAAATTTGCCCTCCCCTGACTTTACCCTCTTGCACTATAGTAGCTGTTGGGTTGGCCTGACTAGAAATTCCAAATTACAACAAGAGGTAGCCTGCCCTGCCTTCAGTGGACCCCACTTTTATGTTGCTTCCCATCAACTGAGCATGATGACAAAATGCTGATGGATGGGGTGGGGGGTGGTGGTGGAGAGATTTCTTCTCTTTCTGGAAAACTGGATTTAAAAAGTGAAATCCTAAAATATTTGTTGATAAAAACTTATTTAATATAGGTCAATGTAGAGAGGGAAGGGAACACTATGATCAGATAATTATATAATTTAAGGTAAAATTCTAAACAAAACAAATGAAAATAAACCAAAAAAAATTCAATGGAGCTCAATAAAATAATTGCCTAGCATTAGATAGCTCTTCTGACTTAATATCTGGAATGGAGATTTAGCACTCAGCTGGTCACTTTCTGACATCGAATTGCTGACTGCTGGAGGCATATTGAGTGAGAACATTTGTCTGCACATTGTATTTTCTTCCTGGGGCTTTTTATACACTCCTTACATCCACTCATAGTCTCTTTAATCCTGGATGTGATTTTGAGTTCCCCACAAGGTTTTTTGGGGGGTAGGGGTGGATTATCACAAAGAAAGCACAATGTTGTGCTTATTACTGTAGAAACTACATTCTCCTCATCTTCACCCACCCCCTTTTATTCAATCATGTTGAAAATCCACACCAGTTCTGCTAGTGACTTAGCGGCTTATCACAGTACACTGTTATAGGGCCATCTTCCACTTTATCTAACATGGCAACATCCTATGAAATTTTGGGATTTGCAGTTTAGGGAAGTGCATTTAGAATTATCATCCAGAGAGCTGCATAGCCTCTCTAAACTACAAACCCCAGAATTCCACAGGGTGTTGCCATAGCAATTAAAGTGGAAGATAGTACATTTCATATACTATTTGAACTATAGAAAGTGCTATAACAGGATGTTATTTTTGCTGTTGTGTGCCTTTAAGTTGTTTCTGTCTACACTGAATGTATCCTGAGGGTTTCTTGATAAGATTTATTCAGAGGAGGTCTGTCATTGTCTTCCCTGGAGGCTGAGAGAATGTGACTTGCCCAAGGTCACCTAGTGGGTTTAGTGTGATCAAATTACTAGTTCTACTAGACAAAGGGGGCACAACTCCACCTCAAAGTGTTCTGGGATTGACACTGGCTTGGTAGTTGGAATGCTGGCCTGATACTTATAGTATTCCTGAGAGGAAGCATTTCAATAGTGGCTAGAGCAATACTTCTGCACAACTGCCACAAAAAACAACACACCAGAAGATTTTAAAACTGTTTGAAGAGCTAAAGTGATAAGACAAAACTTGCATGATATGGTTTAAGGGAGGCACAGTAGAAATGTGAAAGCTAAAGCTCTTCCACAATTGATCATGAGAAGCCAGTGGTCATGATAACCAATGCTGAAGGGAAAAACAAAGAGAGATATATTGTAAACCAATCCGGAAGTTAAAAAAAAATCCAGACAATGCAATAAGCAAGTGCACAAAAGCCAGGGATAATTAACAGTTGCGAACAAAAAATTTTTTTCCCAGCAGCTGCATTGGGATTTATAGCCACATGACCTTCAGAAGCCAGGTGTTTGATTGGTCAGTGTATATTATTTAAGAGGCGTTGAATCCTTCTCTGAAGGGATATGGGAAATGTTGTAATTTATCTTGCTCCTCTCTGGAGTACAAGATATGTCAACTTGGTTGCCCCCACCCTCCTGCCCAGACAGGCAAACCATTCCTGACAAATTCTAGGAGAAAAAAGTTCTATAAAACACTCAGCTTACTTTCTTCCCCTAATTCCTCTTGCAATTAGTGGTGTAAACCATAAAACTCTGTTAGCAGTGTCTAACAAGGAAGGATGGCCTGTTGTTCAGCTATACAATGGACATTCCTCTCCTCTTGCCCTCAAAGTGCCTTGACTGAGATTCACACTAAAGCACTGTGACTTTTATTACTTAAGCAAAAAAATTAAAAATTAAAAATTAAAAAAAGGGGGGGGGGAAGAAAAGAAAAGAAAGAAAAAAACTCCTGAACATTGAATTTTTTCACTTAAATGCCCATCATGTTGTTTCTTTTGCAAATGAAGTGTCTGAAAAATCTCACACCACAGTGGAGCAGGTTCCAGATTTCATTGTGCATAATTACTTGAGTATAAATAAATAATAAATCTAGAAAACCAAAAATCCTGTATAGTCAGCTCTCCATAGCCATAGAGTTTTTACACGTGAATTCAATAATCCACCACTTGAAAATGTTTTATAAAATATATAAATTCCAAAAAAGCAAACCTTGATTTTGATTTTATATAAGGGACAGGTTTTTGAGGTTTTCTGCTAGTATTATGGTGTCATCTGTGTATCTTAGATTGTTGATATTCCTTCCTCCTATTTCCTCCTGCTCCCTTTTCTGTGTTCAAACCTGCTTTTCTTACAATGTGTTCTGCATATAAGCTGAATAGGTAGAGTGATAAGATACAGCTTTTCTAACCCCTTTGCCAACTGGGAACCATTCTGTTTCTCCATGTTCTGTTCTGACAGTGGCCTCTTGTCATGAGCATAGATTTCTCATCAGGACTATTATATGTGTTGGCAGTCCCATGTATTTAAGGGCATAATTCCATAGCCTTTCATGATTTCTGCAGTCAAAGGCTGTGCTGTAGTCTTTAAATCACATACTGATTTTCTTTTGGAATTCTCTGGTGCTCTACATTAGCCTTTATATTGTTGCAATGTGGTCTTTAATGCTGCTTGGACCTCTAGAATTTCTCTCACCATGTATGGTTGAAGTCTATGTTACAGAATTTTGAGTTTAATTTTGCTTGCATGGGAGATTAGTGCTATGGTCCTGTAGTTGTTGCAGTCTTTTCTGTCTCCTTTTTTGTGGATGGGGATGTATATTGATCATTTCCTATCTGTTGGTCATCATTTTTTTTCCTGTATCTGTTGCCATATGTTGGTTAGCACTATAGTTGACTCTGTCAATGTGGATTGCAGAAGTTCAAATTGAATATCACCTATTTCTGAATGAATTTTTTCCTGTTTCTCTTATTGCAGCTTCCACCTCACTTTTTAGAATTTGGGGTTCATTTTCCTATGGCTCTTCATTCCACATGTCCTTCATTTTATAATCTTTTTTATATTTCTCTTCTCTGTGTTACATCCAATGTCTTTTTATTCCTTCTTGATCTTGAATTATTGTTGTACAGTTGGCAAAAGCACAGAAGCTGCACCATGAGTTGAAAAGGCATCAATGACAACCCAACATTAGCTTTATGACTGAACAGAAGTTCACCTCCCAGAAGCCTAGTCTATCTGATTTGCTTGGAAGATGGATTGTGTAAACAAATTCAGAGCTGCTATTGGTGTCATACTGAATAACATAACATTTATTCTGCTGTAGTCCCACTGAGAGACAAGTGGAGTATTGTAAGAAAATGTTTTAATGACAGCCCTTAGATTTCTGAGGTAGCCATCACAGATTAGGTGAGTTTTTATATTGCAAAAATGTAGTACCTATCAGTGGGAGGCAAACTTCTTACATAGTCAATAAACTTATCATTTGAACTGCTTATGCAAATCACTTAGCAGATAAGTAAGAAGTATTATGTGCCTGCATACATACACACACACACATCAATATACCATGTATAAATGGTTACTGTATATTATAAAATAGTGACTTATTAAAATTCTGTTTTAATTGTTTTCATTAAAAGTAATTTATGTTTATACTGCATTTTAATGTTTGAAATTTTTTGTATTGATAGTACACTATAATTGTTATCATATATAATATATTAATATAAATCAGTAATGTTTTCCCCAAGTTGTTTTTTTTTTTGGGGGGGGGGGAACAGATTATATGTTTTTAAACTCTTTTTTATTAACTATCAATCAATCTATCATATATTAAGCTGTATTTGTGAATCATACAATAAAATTTTGATCTGGGCTGAAAATATAACTAAACAAATAGATCTTTCAGTAATGATTTTCTTCAAGTATAATGTCCAGTGTCACTCCCTCATCCCTTTTTTTTTGGGGGGGGGGGGGGAGGAATGGTTGTTTATTCGTTCAAGTTATTCATTATCCTATGTGCACCTGAACCCATTCTGTTTGACAATATAGTGACAACTGAGAGCAAATTGTATTGACAGAGCCCTCTCAGCTATAATTACTTGGAAGGAACCATCCTGAATCAATTAATACTGTAACTCAGTTTTAATTTTGTGGCTTTCCAACTTTTAGAGAAGCAATCAGTTACATGGCTTGTAGCCAAATCTTTCTCTTTTGCTCAGGCTTATAGTGTTGATGATTTCACCCCTGGTAAAAAGCCAATCAGTGACTGAAGTCCACACATAATTTACACAAGGTGTGAACCTGGTGCACTGATTTTAATTGGAGTGTCTGTCTGAAGAATGTCCTCAAATTTTCAGCATGGTTTGTAAGAATGAATACAAGACTGTGTTGAGCAGATTTCCATCAGTGAAGCTGGACTGAGTTATGAATGGGGTCAAAGCATCCAGAGGACAGAAAGGAAGGACCATAAAACATTGCACATATGTCCTGAGACATTAGTGAAGTACAGCATCACATTGCAAATATATATTTGTTGTAGCTGCTGATTAACATGAATACAAGGGAGCAGGAGGGCTTTTGCTAACAAGAATTAGCAGGCACATGGATAATTAGCCCTTTCGGATCTGCTATATCTTGCTGATAAACCATCTTCCCTACTAACACTTTTCTTTCATTAAATCTGGCTACGATAGGGGACATTTTGAAGAAGCCTGAAGATGCAGAGAAGAACTGAGCAGTTTGGGAAGTGTCAAAAACTCTTTTGGGTTTTAATTAGCTAACCAACTGGACACTCCATGCATAGAATCATAGAGTTTGGGCCATCCAGTCCAACATAAACATATTGTCACGCCCCTGCCCAAGTTATGGGGGAATGGCCACCATGGCCATGTGTGTCCATGGTTCCAAGAAGACAGTTACAGTCTTTAGTTGCTGGTGTCAACAAAATTTATTAACACCCTCCAACAATAGTCCAAACGTAACAGGTTTAGCTTCCCCCAACATGAGATGAATCAACCAAAAATCCAAAGAAGGTCCGAAGACACCATCCTCATTCTCCTGAAGGTAGTTTCTTTCTCACTTCCTGTCTCAGGCTAAGGTTCATCAGCTCTTCCTGGGGTTAGCATCACTCCTTTCTCACTCCAATTTCTCTGGAAACCACCTCCCCTTCCTTGGCTGCCTAGCACCTGGGGTCAGGCCACAGGTCTATTCCAAGCTGGTCTCTTTCATCCAAGTACAGGAGCAGAGGAGGGCTAATTGAAGGTTGGTATATATAATAATAATAATTTTTATTTATATCTCCCGCCTCTCCCTATGGATCGAGACGGGCTTACAACATGATAAAATGCAATACAATAAAATCAGTATTACATTATCCCAATTAAAACAATCACAATAAAAACATATTACATCATAAAATCTGTAGCTTCAGAGGTAGTTCTAATACAGAGGGGATTAAATAAGATCAGGTGGATATGCCCACCGGAAGAGATTCGTCTTCAGCGCTTTTTTAAACACCTCTAATGTAGGTATCAGACGGATCTCCTCTGGTATGTTCTTCCACAACTTTGGAGCCACAGCTGAGAATGCTAGGTGAGACGTAGATGTTAGTCTCGTATGATGATGGTTTAACAATTTCTTGTCAGTTGTTCTTAGGGTGCAGGGCGGATTATGTAGGGAGAGGCGTTCTCTCAAGTAACCTGGGCCCATGCCATATAGGGCTTTAAAGGTGATAACCAACACTTTGTATTGCGCCTGGAAGCAGATTGGAAGCCAGTGTAGAGATTTCAGAATGGAGGTGATGTGTTTCATCCTTGAAGCCCCCATCAATAAACTGGCTGCTGCATTTTGAATCAATTGGAGCTTCTGAACTTGATACAAAGGTAGCCCCATGTAGAGTGTGTTTCAGAAATCTAAACGAGAGGTTATCAGTGCATGTACTACTGTTTCTGGGTCCTCCCTACCCAGGTAGGGACGTAGCTGGCGTATCAGCCGAAGCTGATACCAGGCACTCCTGGCAGTCGCCTCCACCTGAGATGTCAATTGTGGAGATGAGTCCAGGAGCACCCCCAAGCTACGAACCTTGTCCCTTAGGGGAAGTGTGACCCCGTCTAGGACAGGTTGATGAATCTCCATCCCCGGGCCTGGAGAGCCTATTGCAAGTACCTCCGTTTTCTCTGGATTCAGTCTGAGTTTATTTTTCCTCATCCAGCCCATTACCGAGTCAAGGCAGGCATTTAGGGGAGAGATGCCATCCTCAGTCACTGTATCAGTCGGAGACATAGAGAAATAGATTTGGGTGTCATCAGCGTACTGATAACACCGCGCCCCATGTCTCTGGATGACCTCTCCCAGCGGTTTCGTGCAAATGTTAAATAGCATGGGAGACAGGATGGCGCCTTGTGGGACGCCAGATGTCGGCTCTCTTTTTTGAGAGCAACTGTCTCCTAGCTTCACCATCTGGAATCTGCCTGTGAGGTAGGATCGGAACCACTGAAGTACAGTGCCTCCGATACCCAATCCCCTCAGGCATTCCAGAAGGATACCATGGTCGATGGTATCGAATGCTGCTGAGATGTACAAGAGCACTAACAAGGTCACACTTCCCCTGTCCGTGCCCAGACGGAGGTCATCGACTAAGGCGACCATGGCCGTCTCAACTCCGTAGCCCGTCCTGAACCCAGTTTGAAATGGGTCTAGATAATCGGCTTCCTCCAAGACTGTCTGGAGTTGGTGGGCAACTGCCCTCTCGGACACCTTGCCCAAGAATGGTAATAAGGAGACTGGTCTATAGTTGTCTCTTAGCAGGGGATCTAGGGAGGGTTTCTTCAATAGAAGCTTAACTACAGCCTGCTTGAGTTGGAATGGGAATTTCCCCTCCCCGAGAGACGTGTTGATGACCCGTTGAAGTAGTGTCACCACTACATCTCCTCCCTGCAGGGTCATCCAAGAAGGGCAGGGATCGAGGGGGCATGTTGTCCTCCTAACAGATCCAAGCAGCTTGTCCTCTTCCTCGGTACTCACAAACTCAAACTGATCCAGTTTAACTAAGTCCATGGAGTCACTGAACACCTCTCTTATAGTTTCTGTTTCAATGTTGGTGTCCAGATCAGCCCTTATCTGAGAGATTTTATCGGCAAAAAAGTCGTTAAAAGCATCACAGCAGGCCTTAGTTGGTTCTAACAATAAATTCAGGGTGGGAGTAGGATGTGTTAGCTCTCTAACCACCCTGAAAAGCTCTGCTGGACAGGACTGTGCTGATGCAATATGACCAGCATAGAACAAGTTCTTTGCTGTATCGATTGCCACTCCGTAGGAACTAAGAAGGTCCCCAAGGAGTGTCTTGTCGGATAAGCGTTGGTGTTTCCGCCAACGGCGCTCTAGTCGTCTCACAGCTCGCTTCATTCTTCTTAGATCTTGAGTATACCAGGCCTTCTTATTAGGGGCGAGCTGGAGAGGACGCTCGGGAGCAATGCTGTTTATCGCCCTGGTGAGGCCGTATCCTCTGTCTCCATCAAGCCAACCTCTGCCATCTCTCTGGAGCTTTTCTGTCCAAGCCCGGCAGCCTCTCCCTGCCAAGGTGGGGCGTGCTCCCATCCTTCTGCCACCCATCCCTTTCCTTTCCTCTCAGCATCTCTCTCTTCTGTCTCTGACCATTCCCACCTCCTTTTAAAGCCTCAGCGTCTTCTCCCTTTTCAGGCTCCCTTTGCTCTGCCCTCCTTCCTCTTTCCTCCACCAGCTGTTGATTAGCACTGCCAGTCTCCTTGCTTCCTCAGCTCCTTCTTCCCTTCTTTGCTCTTTCCTTGACATTCCTTGGCATTAGCTCCAATAGATTCTGAGCTTCAGTAGAGGCCAGGTGTGGGGATCTTCTTCCTTTCCCTTTCCCGGTGACTTTGTGTGAGTCCGGGGCTGTTGATTCACACCCCATCTCCTCCTCCTCCTCTGTCTCACACATACACTTGATCCTTTAATGACAAAAAGGTATTTTATGCACTAATAGAAAAGTACAAGAGTAAAACATAAAACACATGATGATACACAGGGTGAAAATAGAGCTATGCGGGGTGCTGCCCTTGAATTCAGCTGCAGCACACCTTGACACCAAAACTGATAATAAAATGTTTGTACTTCTTAGAGAACAGGTGACCCAAATTCCATCTGAGCTAGGCAGTGCTACACAATAATGACATGGGTTGCTTTGGGTCATTTGCTCTCAATGAAATCAGTTCCCCAAGAAGATTGTGATACTACATCTACACATGAAATGATCCTGAAATATCTGAAGGAAATAAAAATGGTTTGCATTAAAGGTTTCCTCCTTGTATCAGTGCTGATCTCTGTGGGGGTGGGGAGTCAGTCCACCTGAATATGTTTTGGCCTACAGTTCCAGAATATCTATTGTATATTTATTGATTGATTCCTTAAAAAAATAACCAATATGGATATTGGAATGGGTTACATACAATAAAACATTGCATTGTAAAACTATAAACATTAATTTGCAATCAAGTATAAAATCAGCCATGGTAAATTAAAACTTGAGTCAGTAAAATCAAAACATGTGGGTAATTGTGAAGATGAATCTACTGCCTAGATTACTATATTTGTTCCAAAATCTCCCAATTATACTAAATGATTTGGTGTTTAATAAATGGGAGCATGAATTATCTAAATTCATATGGGCAGGGAAGAAACCAAGGATAAGGTGGAACACATTAATTGATATTAAAGAAAATGGGGATTAGCAATGCCAGATTTGAAAATATATTCCATGCATGTGGATTGGATTGGGTAAAAGAATGGATATATTTGAAGAATACAAAACTGTTAGGGCTGGAGGGTTTTAATTTGGTTTTCGGATGGCACATATTTTTGTGGTATGAGAAATCGGAAGAAAACAAACAATTTAAGGATCATATTATTAGAAGGGCACTTTTAAGAATATGGAAAATATACAAGGGCAAAATGTACAGAAAAATTCCAGATTGGGTTTCACCACAGGAGGGTCTGTTAGGAACAGGGAAACCAATGGAAGAGCGATGACTAAAATACAAAGATATCCTAACAAGAGAAAAATGGGAATTTAAAAATGAAAAGCAAAGAAGATCTGGCGCAATATGGGATAGAAATAAGTTGGTTTCTGTATTTACAGTTGAAAAAAGAGATTTCAAATGGATAATAAACAAGATGGTGTAACAAATATAAAAAAAGAACTTGATGAGGTATTTGAGGGAGAGGCAAAGATCATATCTAAATTATATAAAATATGTCTAAAATTACAATTGGACACTATAGAAACTATCAAAAATATATGACAGAATGGGCAAAAAAAATGTGACATAATATTCCATTATTAAGCTGGGAAAGGACATGGGGTAAGGACTTGAAATTCACACTGAGTACAGATATTAAAGAGAATTTCTTTAAAATGGTATACAGGTGGTATTTCTCACCAATGAAATTGGCTAAAATATATGAAGGAAAAGAAAGTTTGTGTTGGAAATGTTATAATGTTCCTAGAACATTTTATCATATGTGGTGGACATGCCCAAAAATTAAGAAATTCTGGATAGAAGTACATAAAATTATAAGAGACTTTACAAATTAAAATAGAACTGAAACCAGAACTGTGTTTGTTAAATATGGTGGAAGAGATGAAAGCAAGAAAATTGAAATATACAGTATGTTTAGTAACTACAGCTAGGATTGTAATTGATAAAAATTGGAAAGAAAGTAAATCTCCAGAAATTGATGCTTGGCTTATTAAAAATCTAGAAGTTATAGAAATGGATAATTTGACAGATTTATTTAGAAAGGAGGAGATTAAAGAAGAAGATCTAGGATGGGAACCCTTTATTAAATATTGTGAAGAAAAAATGGTAAGAGAACAGATAAAAGGAAGAACAACAACCTTTATTTTTAATGTGAGTATTATAGGAATATGAGAAATATTATTAGCGAAAAAGATAATAATGGGCTTCGGCAATGATTAAATGTATAAGTGAATTTAATCAAGGTCAAAATGATTGATATCATAAGAAATATCTTAAGAGAACTGTCAAGATGAGTACACAGTTCTTAAAAGAATAGAATCTTTGGGGCTTTCTAGATTGGCAAAAAGAAGTGTGTTCATGGCTGCATGAAACTAGCCTTTAGATGAGAAAAAGGGAAAGTGTGCCATGAAAACGCTTTTTTTGCATTTTAGGGGAGAAGAAGCGCCTTTAAAAAGGTGCTGGTTTTCCCAGTTTCTTTTTTAAAAACTGCGGAACAGCGCAGCTCCATCTAAAGGCTGTGGTGCAGCTGCTAAGCATTAAGGAAAAGGCAACTTCATGTCACACTTTCCTGCCAATCTAGAAAGCCCCATAGAATCATAGAGTTGGAAGAGACCACAAGGGCCATCCAGTCCAACCCCCATGCCATGCAGGAACTCCCAATCAAAGCATCCCTGACAGATGGCCATCCAGCCTCTGCTTAAAGACCTCCAAGGATGGAGACTCCACTGCACTCCAAGGGAGTGTGTTCCACTGTCAAACAGCCCTTACTGTTAGGAAGTTCCTCCTAATGTTGAGGTGGAATCTCTTTTCCTGGAGTTTGCATCCATTGTTCCAGGTCCTGTTCTCTGGAGCAGCAGAAAACAAGCTTGCTCCCTCCTCAGTATGACATCCCTTCAAATTTTAAAGCAGGGCTATCATATCACCTCTTAACCTTCTCTTCTCCACACTAAACATCCTCAGCTACCTAAGTCTTTCCCCATAAGGCATGCTTTCCAGACCCTTTGCCATTTTAGTTGCCCTCCTTTGGACACGCTCCACTTTCTCCACATCCCTTTTGAATTGTGGTGCCCAGAATTGGACACAATATTTCAGGTGGGGCCTGAACAAAGCAGTGTAGAGTTGCACTATTACTTCCCTCGATCTAGAAACTAAACTTCTATTGATGCACCCTAAAATGGCATTGGCCTTTTTAGCTGCTGCATCACACTGTTGACTCATGTTCAACTTGTGGTCTACTTGGACTCCTAGATCCCTTTCACATGTGGTCTCCTTCCCCCATCCTATATCTGTGCATTTCATTTTTCCACCCTAAATGCAGTACCTTACATTTCTCTGTGTTGAATTTCCTTTTGTTAGCTTTGGTCCAGGTTTCTAGTCTATTCAGGTCATTTTGAATTTTGATCCTATCCTCTGGAGTATTAGCTACTCCTCCTAATTTGGTGTTGTCTGCAAATTTGATAACTAGGCCCCCATTTATTTCATTTATATCCCACCGTTCTCCCCAGAGAGACCCACGGTGGCTCACAGATAAAACCTTTAAAATTATTATAAAATTCAAACAATTAAAACATTTATATATACAATCACATAAAATATATACAATAAAATATAATATAAAATTGCATAAAATATAATTAAGTTAAAAACAGACTAAAAACCCACCTGTTTTGTAAAACCACCCTGCTATTGCTTATGGACAGAAAGCCTACCAACAAAAGTTGTTTTTACCTGGTGGCAAAAGGTCAGCAGGGAGGGAGCCAGCCTAGACTCCTGAGCAAGGGCATTCCACAGGGTGGGAACTGCCACTGAGAAGGCTCTCTCTTGTGTCCTCATCAGGCGAGCCTGTGATCTTGATGGAATGGAAAGAAAGCTGCCTTCTGCAGATCTTAGGGCTCTTGAAGGTTCATATGGGGAGAGACGATCTCTCAAATATTCTGGACCCAAGCCATTTAGGCCTTTATGGGTCATAACCAGCACTTTGAATGGTGCCTGGAAACGAACAGGTAGCCAGTGGAGCTGTTTTAACAAGGGAGTTATATGCTCCCTGTAACTGGCTCCGGTCAGCATTCTGGCTGCAGTGTTTTGAACCCGCTGAAGTTTTTAGACAATTTCCAAAGGCAGCCCCATGTAGAGTGCATTGCAGTAGCCCAAACAGTATGTAATAAAGGCATGTGTCACTGTAGCCAGATCTGATGTCTCAAGGAATGGGCACATCTGGTGCACAAGTTTAAGCTATGCAAATGCATTCCTGGCTCAGAGTGCATCCAGGCTCAGAGTAGAGTCCAGGAGCACACCCAAGCTGTGAGTCTGAGATTTTAAGTGGAGTGTAACCCCATCCAGCAAAGGCAAAGCCCCAATTCCCTGATCTGCCTTATGACTGACCAGGAGCACCTCTGTCTCATCTGGATTAAGCTTGAATTTGTTTGCCCTCATCCAATCCATTACTGACAGTAGACAATGGTTCAGTACAGAGAAAGCTTCCTTGGAATCAGATGGAAAGGAGAGATAGAGTTGGGTATCATCAGCATACTCTCCCAGCAGTTTAATGTAGATGTTGAATAATATGGGGGACATAACAGAACCCTGAGGGACCCCACAGACCAGCAGCCAAGGAGTTGAACAGGAGTCCCCCAACACCACCTTCTGAGTCTGCCCTTCCAAGAAAGACTGGAACCACTGCATAATAGTGCCCCCAAGTCCCATCCCAGAAAGGCGGCCCAGAAGGGTACTATGGTTGATGGTATTGAATGTTGCCGAGAGATCCAGCAGGACCAACAGGGACACACTCCCCCTGTCCAGTTCTCTGCATAGGTCATCCACCAAGGTGACCAAATCTGTCTCTGTCCCATAGCCATGTCTGAAGCCAGATTGAAATGGATCTAGATAATCCGTTTCATCCAGAAACCCCTGAGGTTGGGAGGCCACCACTCACTCCAAAACCTTGCCCAAGAATGGAATATGATAGACCAGCCTATAGTTATCCAAAATAATGGGATCTAGAATGGTCTTTTTCAGTAATGGCCTTACCATAGCCTCCTTTAGACAAGATGGAAATCTGCCTTGATGCAGTGAGGCATTTGACTCCCCACTTACCCACTCGGCCAGTCCCTCTCTGGTTCCTTTCAGAGGCCAGGAAGGACAAGGATCCAGTATGCATGTAGTGGCCCTCACTTCTCTAAGGATCCAGTCCACATCCTCAGGCTGCACAAACTGAAACTTATTCAACAATGCAGAACAAGCAGGTGCCAAGATTACATAAATTGGACCTAAATCAACTAAGACATCCAAGTCAGAGATTTTGTCTGCAAAGTGTCTCACAAATTCTTCACAGCAAGCTGTTGAATGATCTTTGTTTTGTCCTTGGGGGCCAGAATGTAGAAGGCCCCTAACCACTTGGAACAGCTCTGCTGAATGACACTGGTAGCAGAGAAGCCTAATTTCTTAGCTGCCTCCATTGCCTTGGCATAGGCTTTCCAATGGGCCCTAGCCAATTTTTGATCAGATTCACTCCAAGTCTTCTGCCATTGTCACTCTAGTCTCTGTACCACTCGTTTCATCATTGCCAGCTCCCTAAAGAAGCAAGGGGTATATTTGTCTCCATTTCATGGGAGGGAATGCTTAGGAGCAATCGTGTCCACTGCCCTGGCCATTTCCCTAATCCAGAGATCTACCAGGGCTTTGTCAGGATCAACTGCCAAGGCAACAGGAAACTCCCCAAGAGCCATCAGGAATCTGTCTGGATCCATAAGCCTTCTGGGGCAGACCATCTTAATTGCCCCCCACCCCACCCCTGTAGAGGCTCTGAGTCCCAGTGAGTCTAAATTCTACCAAGTAATGATCAGTCCATGACAATGAAACTACAGACAGTTCCTCCAGATCACTGTCATCCTGCCCAGAACAGACTGTGTCCTGCAGTATGGGTGGCCCCCGATATTACTTGGGACAGCCACATGGTTGTCATGGCAGAAATGAAGTCCTGAGCTGCTCTTGATAGAGCAGTCTCTTTGTGGATGTTGAAGTTCCACAGACCAACAAGCCGAGGGGACTCCAGTGCCACTGCAGAGACTAATTCAGCCAGGTAAGGCTGTTGTGCAGCGGGGTGGGAAGTACACCAACATACCCAGTAGACTGTGGGACAGGGCACTTAGTAAGGGTGATGGAATCCCGATAAGCTACTGCAACTCACTTTTCTGCCCCCCAGGCCTCACTTGCTGCTGTACGGAGAATCCTGGTGGACAAAGCTGGGAGAGATTAGCCCCTCTAGCTTCATCCAGCCAGGTCTCCTGTAATACATGCCAGATCGGCGTACGCATCCAGGACAACCTGGCATTGAGCAGCAGCATTTTTAGCCCAGGGGGCCTGTTGAAACAACTTGATCCAGAGTACATTGAACCGATCCAGTGTGTTTTGCTTTCAAAAATGACTAACAATTTCATATCTGTTACCTCTATCATGTAGAAACACGGTATGTAGGGCGACCTCTCACATGCAGAGTGACTATAGGTAGGTTCACTTCTGGAATATAGAGGCACCACATGTGTGAACAGTTCCACTTCACATAAAATGAAGCATTTAGTAGTTTAAATGCATAAGCTCTGCCAGGATGCATTCCATGGATGTCATTGAATAAAACAGATTACTCTTGAGGAAGCTTGGGTAAAAGCTCAATTGCTTACCTGCTGAGTCCACAAGAGAGGAATAATGGGCTCCAAGTTGATAGCACACCTGGTGAGCTGAAGTGAAATAAAGGCCCAGTCAGTAGTCAACATACATCAAGCAGTTCTCCGAGAAAGCTTTGCTCAGGGAAGAACTGTAATGTGGTGAGGTGCCACAGGAAGCTTGCATAATTGCTTTCTTCTAGTCTGACACATTTTAATGGGCACTTAAATATTTCAACCAAGCAGCATCAGTTGTGTTGTTTTTCTCAGCAGCATCAAGGCAGATTTTTCTTTTTAAAAAAGTGTGTGTGTGTGTGTGTGGGGAGCATTTGAAAAAAAAATCTCTAACATTTTTAGCACCTTTCAGTTAAACATACAGAACAATTTGGATTCATAGTGCCAGTGAGGAGCTTTCCAAGATGTCAAATTAAGCTGCTGCTTCTTTTTCGTTTTTTCTTTTCTTTTTTTGATGCATGCAATGACAACCAGGTTAAAGTAAAGATTGGGGGGGGGGCAGTAAAAACAGAATGAGATATAATAAAAACAAGTTTCTATTGTTTCATTGTTGTTATTCCATTACCTACATTGTTATTCCATTACCTACATTCTGATAGATGTCTGAATGTTTGCCTTCAACATTTCTGAAGTGGAAATCAAGTAGGTGGGTGCGTGGTTATTATGAAAGGTATATGACCTGAAATGGAGATCAATCATACACAATTATGGTCTAACTTATCAGTAATGGTTTATAACCATTCTCCTATTATTTAGTAAGTGACACAAATTACAGAAATGATTGAGGACTCTGCAAACCTATATAGATTGAGCCCTTCTTCTAGATTTTAGTCTAGATCAGTGGTCCCCAGACATTTTCAGGCTACCACCTTTCTACTTGGGTGACAATCCTAGCACCACTCCAACACCGCTTTGTTGATGGTAGGCCTACTGGTCTACTCAGAATTCAAAACAACCAACCTCAATTGCTTGGCAGCAGCAAACAAGCAGCTGACAGAGCAGCAATGGAGAAGCCTCTCACCCATGCTGGCCTTGGACAAAAGGCCAACACAGGTGAAATGCTTCTTGGTTTTTCTTCAATTATCTGTTCAGTTGCTGCTCCCACAGTGATTGTGTACAAAGAGAGAACTTTCTTCCTGGCAAGGAAGGACTCTCCATCCTTCTTTGTTGGAATGGAGAGGGACAAAGCCAGCTTCCTACTTTTCTCTCTGGCAAAGAAGGATTCAGTCTGAGAAGGTCGAGAGAGGTGAACACAGATACTCATACCCCACATTTCCTGAAGAATGCCTTCCACATACAGAATCATAGAATCACAGAGTTGGAAGAGACCACAAGGGCCATCCAGTCCAACCCCCTTCTGCCATGCAGGAACTCCCAATCAAAGCATCCCGACAGATGGCCATCCAGCCTCTGCTTAAAGACCTCCAAGGAAGGAGACTCCACCACTCTCTGAGGGAGTGTGTTCCACTGTCGAACAGCCTTTACTGTCAGGAAGTTCCTCCTAATGTTGAGGTGGAATCTCTTTTCCTGCAGCTTGCATCCATTGTTCCGAGTCCTGTTCTCTGGAGCAGCAGAAAACAATCTTGCTCCCTCCTCAATGTGACATCCCTTCAAGTATTTAAACAGGGCTATCATATCACCTCTTAACCTTCTCCAGGCTAAACATACTCCAGCTTCCTAAGTCTTTCCTCATAGGGCATGGTTTCCAGACCCTTCATCATTTTAGTCACCCTCCTTTGGACCTGCTCCACTTTCTCCACATCTTTTTTGAATTGTGGTGCCCAGAACTGGACACAATATTCCAGGTGGGGCCTGACCAAAGGAGAATAGAGTGGCACTATTACTTCCCTTGATCTAGAAACTATACTTCTATTGATGCAGCCAAAAATTGCATTGGCCTTTTTAGCTGCTGCATCACACTGTTGATTCATGTTCGACTTGTGGTCTACTTGGACTCTTAGATCACTTTCACATGTAGTTTCATCAGCCAGGTGTCTCCCACCCTATATCTGTGCATTTCATTTTTCTGCCCTAAGTGCAGTACCTTATATTTCTCTGTGTTGAATTTCCTTTTGTTAGCTTTGGCCCAGGTTTCTAGTCTATTCAGGTCATTTTGAATTTTGATCCTATCCTCAGGGGTATTAGCTACTCCTCCTAATTTGGTGTTGTCTGCAAATTTGATAACTAGGCCCTCAGTACTGCCATCCAAGTCATTAATAAAACTATTGAATAGCACTGGACCCAGGTCAGAGCCCTGTGAGACCCCACTGCTCATTTCTCTCCAGGATGAAAAGGAACGATTGTTGAGCACCCTTTGGGTGCGGCCAGTCAACCAGTTACAAATCCATGTAACGGTTACCTTGTCTAGTCCACATTTTTCAATTTTGTTTGCAAGAATGTCATGGGGAACCTTGTCAAAGGCAGTACTGAAATCAAGATATACTTTCAAGTTGTCCACACACACACACACACACACACACACACCTCTTCTCTCAGATAAAAGAAAGTAGGATCAGTAATGCAGCTCCAACCTGACAGCCAAAGCTCACAAAGCTTAAGCAGGATCCCAGATTTAAAACTTGTTTTTGCTGGCATCTCCCCTGCTGCCACATGCTGTAACTCCACACTTCAGTCTTTCAATCTGTCCCAAAATGGTGTTGTGAGATACAGCTCATGCAGACAGGCAAAGACTGGGAGACACCAGCACATGAAGTAATCAAGAAGACTGTGCAGTAGTTTTAAGTGACCCTGAAAAAGGAATGTTCATGTAAACTTCATCCTCACCATGGTTCCACTTGTCATTCTTGGGTGCCATTACTTTGACTAAGGTCCCCCTGCCACCCTGTTTTCCCTCACAGCTGGCCTGCTGTCTATTTTCCCCTCCTTGCCCCTCTAGATCTATACACCATCACCTGGGAGGAGAGGGGGTGTACTGACCACTTTGGGTATCACTGGTCTAATTTTAAAGGTGGTTCAGTATCACCTCTTTTACTTGCCCATTTCTTTCTTTCCCAGATTTACCAAGTTCAGAAGGACAAGGAAAACAATCTGTAATCTGTTTTTTAACCATGTTGTACCCCGCCTTGATTGTTTTACAGAGGGGTGGGTAAGAAATAAACATTATTATTATTATTATTATTATTATTATTATTATTATTGAAAAACATGGAAACCAAGGCAGCTGAAAGTTATTTCTTAGCCATTTCCTTCTCTCTGCTTGTACCACCAGATGAATACTGGGAAATGGAAATTTGCATATACAGATAAATACAAACAAATATGTATTATTCCTCCTGACTTATTGGCTAGAGCAATAAAATCTGAATATGCTCAAGATTTTTGGCCCAAATCCATTTGCCACTCTCAACTACATTAGACCCATTGGATCAATGAGATTTATATAAGTGTTGACTTACTATTTAGCAATTGAGTCTTTAGGTTTACTCTAGTTAGGATTAGCAATTACATGCAGGCTTTTAGTGGAGTGGGGGATGGATAAATATGAGAAAAAGGAATCATAACTGACTTACACCCAAATTTGAGAGAAGCTCCAGATACTTGTACTGTATTATTTATTTATGTATTAAAAGCATTTTATAGATCACATTTTTGCCTTCTACACTTTCCAAATTTATGAAGAGACAAAGACTATATATATATATATATATATATATAAATACACTTTTAAAACCCCAAAGTCATTTTAACTAATAGCTTTCCATAAACTAAGAAAGGCTACTTTCCTTCAGAGGGATTTATACCACTGAAGAGTCTCTTACCTTCCTTGACAGCAATCCCCCATGTTTTCAATGCCTGTGAATATGATTGCTTTATGATGGAAAGGTCTAGTGGACACCTAGGGAACTCAGCAGGTCTCTTTTGGGCAACTTGTGCCCATCTTTAGGCTGCACCTTTGAAAAGTGATCTGCCAAGCCCCACTTTCATGTTGCCTCTGACCCAGAATCTACATGTGGAGCTTTTGCTCCCAGTGTTGGGATGGAATATGGCCAGACCAGTTTCCAGGATATATGATGACATGGTCCAATGACTCCATATTGTTTTTCTGGTGGCAGCATCCTCACTTGGGCTCAACATCCTCAAGGATGTGGGCTGCTTTCTCTTTTTTCTAAGAATACACAGATGTGATTAATTCCCACATACTGTACTCTCTTGTCACCATGACTATATTATTCACCCTTCATTAGTTACCTGCTCAGGCTAGCACTCCTGCCAGTGCATAGAAGTATTATGCTTTTTCCTCCTCTTATACCTGCCATGCCTTGCCTCTAGGTTCCTGGCATGGACTCCTGAGTCAGAGAATGAAGGCTGTGGTAGAGACCCTGACAGCCCAAATGACTTACTGGTCTGCAGCCACAAGAGCAGAATCCCCAGCATCCACAGTAGCAGAGTTCCTGGCTTCCATGACCCTCAGAGGAAGATGTGAACTTTCCTATACCCACCCCAACTAAGACATGTTAGGGCAAAGAAGGTCATAGATGCTCAGAATGCTTATATAGGAAGTATGCCACGGTTAGGGAGCACCTACAAGAACTGATCAGGCTATAAATGATTCAGCACCTTCCCTGGATGAATGTTGCTTACAAGCAGCTTTGGTAGAAGCAATGCTGATGCTGTGTTCAGTAACCATTTGCTTTAAACTCTGTTTAGACGCCTAACTACACTACTGGACTACCATTTGGATTGCCTGCCTGGACTGTGTACTGAACCATGGATGACCTGTACCAGACTAGACTACGTCTACTCAATTGCATTGTTAGGGGGCGCAGAACACATCATTTGACATCCTAAGAGGGGTGACACCACTGCTCCTCAGCAGTGGCATTCATCTGTGTACCATTAAAATGCTGAAGAGATTGTATGAGTGGGGTGAAACTCAGTGGGTGTAGAAAGGAGAGGCCTTAGGTTGTTGTTGTTGTTCATAGAATCATAGAATCATAGAGTTGGAAGAGACCACAAGGGCCATCCAGTCCAACCCCCTGTCATGCAGGAACTCCCAGTCAAAGCATCCCCGACAGATGGCCATCCAGCCTCTGCTTAAAGACCTCCAAGGACGGAGACCCCACTACACTCCGAGGGAGTGTGTTCAGGAAGTTCCTCCTAATGTTGAGGTGGAATCTCTTTTCCTGCAGCTTGCATCCACTGTTCCATGTTCTAGCCTTCAGCAGCAGAAAACAAGCTTGCTCTCTCCTCAATATGACATCCCTTCAAATATTTGAACAGGGCTATCATATCACCTCTTAACCTTCTCATCTCCAGGCTAAACATCCCCATCATCCCCAGTTGTTGTTTTTTAAAGGGCTATTCGACAGTGGTACATGTTCCCTCAGAGTGTGGTGGAGTCTCCTTCCCTGGAGGTCTTTAAGCAAAGGCTAGATGGCCATCTGTCAGGTATGGTTAGTTCCTGAATGGCAGAGGGTTGGACTGGATGGCCCTCGTGGTCTCTTCCAACTCTATGATTCTACAATTCTATGATTCTATTTTTTTTAAAAAAATGTTTTGTATTTTTTTATTTTTTCTTTAAAAGCACCACATTTTACCAAATTTTTACTTTAAGCACATGAAACTATGTATACGTAAAACACATTTAGGTTGTGCATTTGATATTGTAATTTAAAGGTATAATTTTTAATTGTGCTAGTTTTTTTTTATGTCACAACCATTACCATTACATTCAGTAATATATGGAAATTATTATTTTTGAGTAACATTAGTACAAAAAACAATACTAAGGATTCTGTGTGGTGTGGTATAGAAGGAGATCAATGGGGGGGGGGAGTTGCCACATTGGATGACATCAATCCTAGTGATGCCACTGCCTCTGACTCTCAGCTGACATCTTGTGACCTCTGACTCTCTCCTTGTAACTTGACTGGATGCTGTGATTTCATGCTGAGATTCTGGTTTGCTTCCCAAGAGCTATATAGGACAATACTTTGCAGGTTTTTTACCTGGTTTTGGTTCATGAAGAATCTGGAAGTACCAGGTGTGGCACTACTGTTTGGCATTCAGCTGCTGTTCAAGTGATGTTTTAGAACTCATGTCCATGTTCGTTCTCTGCTTCCTGAGATATCATGTTGGTACTATTTTCTCCTCCCGCCCCCCAACAGGCTGCCATGTACTTTCCTTCCTTCTCTCGTTGTCAGTCACAGAGGGCTTGGAGGGACTTTATACTTGGGGATGTCCTACCTTTCTTTCTTTTAGTGCATTTCCTAATTTGGCTGTCATGCTGGACCTTGTGAAAGTCTGCTCCCCTGGTTGACAGCGTGTGAATTCCTGAATCAGAAAAAGGTAGGGAATATGACTGAGAGCTTAGTACGCTCTGTCCCTGTTTTCCCTGTAAGGATTCCCTTGGGATATCTGCAGGCTTCTTTGTGAGCCACAGGCACAAGACACTTTGTGACAACAATATTTCTTTATAGCAACACCTGTGGGGCTTCTGTCTTTTGCTTACATTTGAGCCACTAATAGATAGCTGTGGGATATGGTTTTTGGATAACCACTGTGTACTGTTTCCAGTATGACAGCCATTTGCTGGTGATTGCATTAACTTGTTGGGAAACACATTGCAGTAAGCTGACAGCACAAACCCATTGTTATCTAATACCTTCCATTATGCTTAGTGCTACTTAATCTAAGGTCCAAAACACACTGCAGAAATAATCCAGTTTCAGGCCACTTTAACTGCTCTGGCTCAGTGCTAGAGAATTCTGGGAACTGTAGTTTTCTGAGACATTTAGCCTTCTTTGTCAGAGAGCTGACAATAAGCTATAGTCCCCAGGATTCTCTAGCACTGAGCCAGGGCAGTTAAAGTGGTCTCAAACTGGATTATTTCTGGAGTGTGTTTTGGACCCATGTGTTAGATCTAAGATCATTGTAGGTGCAGGTCCTGTCCCTGGATGTTATCACATTGGAGGAATTTCAATTTCAAAAGAAATCAAAGTGGGGCCAGTTTGGAATTGAGTGAATTTGTTAGTTCAGTGAATTTACGTGATTGCATATTGACACTGCATCGCGTTCAGAACTGCCAAAATTGCCTCCCATTGCCTGAAATTGAGTGTGATAGTTTCTCACGCAATAACATGAAACCCCACGATTGTGTTCGGAAGGACTTCCCTGTAGTGAAAAGACCCCAGACACAGCAAACCCCGGAGACAAGAACAGCCAATCACAGAGCCCCAGGTTTCCAGCCAATGGGGAGCTGGCTGGGCAGGGCTATATAAGAGCCGGAGCAGTGAGAGAATGGAATTTTGAGGGGAAGAGACACATCAGAGGGAGGGTGTGCTCTCTAGGTTCCTGTATGGGACAGGTGTAGGTTAGGTTTTAGGCCAGACAGGGTATGTAGAGTCCAGGAAAGGGACTGATTAGGCTTTAGGTTGTAAGCCAGTTGATCTAAGCTGAGAGTATTTGGCAGTTTGCTTGAGGGCTGAAGTACTGTGTCTATGTAACTGGGGTAACGTAACTAAGAAGAAAGAAATGCAAAAGCCTTGAAAGTAATTTACTGACTACTTTGATATTTGTTAATAAACTTCAGTATTATTTTATTACCACTTGGCCTCTGTGAAATATTGTGGCATGCTACTAGAGATAACAAAGCCTTAGAAAAGATAGGCAGTGGTGGAGAAGATCGCCACAGAAGTATTTTGGTGGCAGCGGTGGGATGAAAAGGCCCAGGGTGCTGTCATCATAGAAATTTGGTGGTTCACCACATTCCCTTTGCCCGAAAATGCTTGTGATCAGCTTTCATGCAATAATGCGAAAACCCATGAATGCATTCAGACTGCCACTGGATTATACTTCCAATTCCCACCATGTGATAAACCTGTGGCTGAAATTGCTTAGTGGTAAACTTGCCAGTCTGGCTCTTTGCAGGTAGTAAAAACGTGTTCCTTGGGCCTTATTTTGGATTTACCAGCACTGGCATGGCTATTTCAAGTGGCATAACCAGCCTCCCTTCTATTCCTCGCCTGCTGAGGTGCAGTACAGTTGCCTTTGCTCTGTGATGTTCCTTTTTGCCTAAGATTATTTAGATGCCACCATTCCTTTTTCCTTTTGTGCCTTGTCTTTTAAGATTGTAAGCATGAGGGCAGGGAAATTTCTAATTAACAAATTGTAAGCCGCTCTGATAGCCTTGGCTGAAGAGCGGGGTATAAATTATTATTATTATTATTATTATTATTATTATTATTATTAATGCTTTCCAGGGAGCAAAATTCACAAGTTCCAGTGGCTCTTATTGATGAGAAGATACTGGCCAGAATTTTGTTGTACAGTTACCTATACTGCTACGTATTTATGATCCCTATAGTTTAGGAGCTACATACTGACCATTAAACCCCCCAACTCCATTTATTAATAAACAACCACTGGGATCAATAGGAGTCCATTATCCTGTTGATCAACAAGCAGCTGCCTAATGTCTCCCCCCCCCCCCCCCGAGCAACCTCCAGCATGAGGGGATTTTAATGAGGTCCCTTTCCTGTCCTTCATGCCAGAGATTGCTCACAAGAACGGGTGGGAATGTTAGGCAGCCTCTTCTCCATCAAAATGGGAATGGACCCGCATTGATCCCATTGGCTACTTTCCAGTAAATGAGATTGGGGAAAATCTGGCTAATGCTAACTATGGTGCTACATAGTATGTAATGGTTCTACATAATTTTGCTGATTGTTCTGTGTCCTGTTCATTTCCTGATTTTTAAGGCTTCCCTAGGGCCTGAAATGACATGGGGGAGATTGCCCCCATCCCACCCAAGGACATGGGTATGTGTTTTTGTCAAACATTTTTTTCCAGAAGAAATGTTTTTGAATTCTGGGGAACTGTGCTGCACACCCCTGGGAGACTCAAAAATGGCCTTGGGTGAGCATTGTACAACCTGTGGCATGCACTTTCCTACCTCCTCACATATTTGTTTTATGGTAGGTTTGGTGGTTTTACAGCCAATATCCATCAGGGTCTTATGCAGTTAAAGACTGGATCATGGAGGAACTAAAAATATTAAAAAGGTTTTTATGGCCACCCTTGACCTGCATGATGCCAATACTTCTCCAAGCTTGTAGCAGCTGAGGGCAGAGAGGGAGTTCTTAGTACATATGTGAAGCACTCTCTATATCCTACTCATTACACTTCTCTGAATCTCAGTTGCCTCTTCCTCTGTTTGTTTGTTTGTTATCAGATTGTGAAGTTTCATTTTTAATTTGTGCATTGACATTCAGATACATTTTAAGCATAATTTTGCTATTGTATGCATTTGCTTATGCATTCTATGAATTTTTTTTTTCTGACTGGCGAACCTTTGTATGCATTTTTAAACTATCCACATCATGATTGCTCACATTTAATTTCATGTATTTTAAATTGTGTACATTATTTGTGAGCAACTTCTTCATAAGCCCTGCAAAGGAGTGCATTGCCAAAGTAGCTTTATTTCTTGCAACGTCTCAAAAACTGCAATAAAGCAGCTATTTTTGCTGAGATTCTCAACAATTTCATCTGGAGGTGTGGAAACCCTCCCCTACAGAATTTTGAGGATGTTGCCATTGGTCCATTACAGACCAACATTTTGCACTGGCCTGGGGCTGAAATTAGGGTTATGTAGGACTGGTCATCCACACACTCCCAGCCCTATTATCAGTGCCTGGGCACCATCATTGCATGCACCCGTCCATATCTGTTCACACTTCCATTATTATGCACCATAATTGGATTAGGGAATAATAATTTCAAAAGGGACAATCCAGTAGCTAGTCCCAATTAGATCAACCTCTCTGAATCACTACGCTCTGATAGCCTTTAGGGCTAAAGAGTGGGGAATAAATAAATAAATAAGACTTGTTAAATTAATATTCATATTAATTCCATTGATTCCCTGGCCTAAATCAAATTGCTAGCCCTGAACAATGTAGATCCATTAAATCAATTTTATTTACTTGTTAAATAAATATTTATATAAATCCCACTGATTCTCTGGCCTATTGCTAGTCCCGAATATAGTAGACCTATTAACTCAATTTTATTTAGTGTATGTTTAAGTCTAGTCCCAAAATAGACTCAAAAAACCTTGGTCAACTTATCCACAGTTCAGTGTAAATACTGTACTTTAATTCTTATCAAAAAAGGAACCGTTCCTTTCTCTGAATAGAGTGATGAAAGGTGAGAGCTTTAGCCTGTTCGGGGACAACTGAAAAGAGGAGCCAACCCCCTCTACTCTGAATGCCTGGAGAAGAAAATTGTAGTGGTAGCAGCTGTTTGGTGCTTCCCCTCAAAAAAATCACTGAGAGGAATCAGGCTTTGAAGGATCTGCAAGAACATTTGTGTGTTGGTCAGTTTTTCTGGGTTAAAATCAGGCAAAGTTGTCACATTAAAGTTAAAGGCTATAATGACTACACAGGCAGTCTTTTTTTTTTCTTTCCATTTTCAACCTTTATGATGTGTATGTATATTGTCCCTACCTGTGTTGCCTTCCCCACACATTTCATTGCCATGATCTACCATGGTTCCCTTTTCCACCACCCAACCTTTAGGATGTCCAGAAACAGTTATGCCTGCCAGAATTTATATATATATATATATATATATATATATGATATCATTTTTCTTTGCTTCATTGTTTACATCCTTTACATCCTTTGATACATGCCTCTAAGCTCTACCCTTGACTTATCCATGGGTCAAATCAAAATCCTTAATTTTGGCCCCCCAAACCTGCCCCCAACTTATACATGAGGTTGACTTATCATTGGGTCTATACGGTACATATATGTTGGCCTTTTATATGACAATTTGTTGAATGAGTCTACTTTAGTTGGGATTAGCAATTCAATTAACACCAATGTGTCAGCTCTGGTTGTGAGTAATAGCTATTTTCAGCCTGAACTAATTGTAAAAGGATTTACAAATTGCACACCTAACACCATCAAAGGAGGGGTACATGTTGCTGAAGAAGAAGCTAGTGCTGTCGCTCCCACCCTGGGCAAGAATCACTCAGCTGTAATCCTAGGAGGAAGTCTTTTGCTGATTGAAAATTCTGGCCATCACAAGATTTCAATTTGTGATCTCAGCTCAGGTCTCATGTAAACACTCACACGACCACAGATCTCATGGTATACAATGAGTTTTCCTGTTGCTTATTTCCATTCACCCACCCTGTTTCATATCCCATATGATTTCCCAATCTTTGGGTGCATCCACATTGTAAAAATAATGCAGTTTGACATCACTTTAAGTAGTGTAGTTCAACTGTATGGAATCCTGGAATCTGTAGTTTTACTTTAGTCTTCTTTGCAAAAGAATGCTGGTGCCTCACAAAACTACAAATCCCAAGATTCTGTATGATGGAAACAGGGCAGCTAAAGTGATGTCAACCCACATTATTTCTACAGTGTAGATGCACCCTGTGTTTGATTGTTTATAACAATTACTGTGTTATAAGGTTGTGGCCATCCACATTTATCCCATAATTCTGGTGTCTGTCCTTACTGTATTGGTGTAACAGTGCCAAAATATGTCCCCTAATGTATACTATTGGCCTATATAGCATTACTCAGAAAGTCCCTTAAATTTAGTCTTCTGACATGTATGCTGTTACAAAGAGCGTTAAATAGCACGAGCAGTCTTATTAAACAATCATCTGTATCAAATTCAGAATTGTTCTTATTTATCTTGAGGCTTTCGACACCCACATAGCTAAGTTCTAAACATTTAAAAGGGGTGGGGGGGGGAGAGGAAAGCTTAGCATTTCCAGATGTTTGGTGTTTCTATAAATCCCAGTGAATTTGCTGTACAAATTATGAACATATGTTGAAAAATCGTAACCCTTAAGTGTGAATGAATTATTTGTCTTCCCTCCCCCCCTTCAATTAAAACCCAGCTGAAAGCTTGCAAATTGTGGCTATTCCAGATCTTTAGTCACACAATGTGCAGTAATTCCTTTCACTCATCAAGACTTTCTCCTTCTGGAGCCAGAAATGACAGTGAAAATTATGGCTGAAGGAAGCAAACATACCATAAACTTAACCATGGAAGGAACTCAAGGAATGTGCTACAAATTCAGTGCTATATAAATTTACACAGAAGTCTTATTTTCTGCAAAATAGCCATTGTACTATTGCCAGTTAGTCCCATTCCAGGTCCCTCCCTTCCTTCCTCCTTATTATTTATTATGCATATGTCTCATCCATCAGTAAATTCTCAGGCAGCTAGTATAATCAGAATATGGAGTGAAAATAATTTATATTAAATTCCTCTTTCTCAGTGATTTAAGCTGCATCCACAGTTCAGGGGGAAAAAAACCAGTTTGATACCACTTTAACTGTAATGGATCAATGGTATGGAATTCTGTGAACTGTAGTTTTCAGAGACAGCTTTCTCTGTCCAGAGGCAGATGATTAATAGAGCAGCTGTTGAATAGGCAGATGGGCAGTCTAATTAGTTTTTGAAGTCAGTCAAGGAAGGCCTGCCGGAAAAGATCCATCTTAACTGCCTTTTTAAATGCTTCAAGAGTATCAATCTGATGGATCTCGTTCGGCAGGCTATTCCACAGTTTTGGAGCAGCTGAAGGAAAATCCCTCTGGGAAGTTGCAGCCAACCTGGTTTTCTTTGACTGCAAAAGATTCCTCCCAGAGGACCTAAGAGTGTGTGGTGGATTATACGGGAAGAGACATTCCCACAGGTATGCAGGACCCAAGCCATGTAGGGCTTTATGGGTAATAACTAACACCTTGGAGTTTATCACACCGGGCTCCAGCCCAGTCTGAGAATGGCCCAAAAGGGGCCGGGATGGGAACAGAACTGTTCAGAACAGTTCTCAAAAATCTCCTCCCCTGGGACGGAGTTGGAATGGAAGGGAAGGGGATGGAAAGAGTGAGGGACTTGTGTATGCAGTAAAATGCATCCCTCACTCATTCCTGGTCCCTTCCGTTCCATTCTGGGACTGTTTTGCCGAGCCCCTGTGTGATAAACTTCCTTGTATTGTGCCCGGATGCTAATTGGCAGCCAGTGTAGAGCTTTTAGCTTTTAGGTGAGATTCCTTGGAAGTACATTCTGTAATTCTGTAACATTAATCAGGAGGTATAATATCTACATCACCTAAGAAGTCTAGAGCATTTGGAGAGCAGCTTCAGATCATGGATCCCAGTCTCTGGTTATATTTTGGGACAAGTGATCCTTTAAATACTCTGGTCTCAACCCAAAATTCTTTAAAAGTCAAAACTAGCCCTTTCTATCTGTAAGACTTTCCCATATTTTATTACTGTTTGTACTTGGGAAAAAGAAAATATTTTTAACCAATTTACAATCTGAGAGTCTGGTTATATTCCAATGTGCCATCTGCCTCCTTATTCCTTTATCTTTATTATACCGTATGGGAGGAAGGGAGCTGACAGCAATCCATATAGTGATAAATAATAGGAAAGCATTCCTTCCCATGCAGATTATTCTGTATACAGGAAAATAGAGAAACATTTGGAAAGTAAATAACTTGAAGTTTGGGCCTATGAGTTCTACACTCAGTGAATATAACTTACATCTGTACTGGTTTGGGGATGAAAGAGGTAAGCATGTTATATTCCCCTTCCCCCGTGTAAACATGCCCACTGAATGGTAGAATTGTGCTTACATACATACTTTGCAAGTTTCAGTCTGGTGTTAATTTAGATTTACCAGATTAATTTTCCAGGTGTCCATTGAACATCAGGAAAACTAATCAGTACTCGAGATAAATTATGAATTAGACTTCATATTAGACCATTCATATTCAAGCATTAGAAGCAATTATTAGAAGCATCTCAGTACACATACAGTCATATGTGTATATACACATGTTTTATGCATGTATATATCAGAATGAGTTGGAATACTTCTATACAGTTTAAAACTTTACAGAGAGCAAAGGAGAAGATCAAATTTCAGAATGACCTTAATAGAGCAAAAAAGAAATTAAATACATAGATATAGGACATTTGGGTAAATATGTGAGAGGGATCTAGGAGTCCTAGTAGACCACAAGTTGAACATGAGTCAACAGTGTGATGTAGCAGATAAAAAGGCCAATGCAATTCTAGGCTGCATTAATAGATGTATAGTTTCTAGATCAAAGGAACTAATAGTGCCTTAGTCAGGCCTCACTTGGAATACTGTGTCCAGTTCTGGGTACCACAATTCAAAAAGGATGTTGAGAAACTGGAGTGTGTCAAAAGGAGGGTGACCAAAATGGAAAAGGGTCTAGAAACCATGTCTTATGAAGAGAGACTTAGGGTGCTGGGTATGTTTAGCCTTCAAAAGAGATGGTTAAGAGGTGATATGATAGCCTTCTTTAAATATTTGAAGGGATGCCATACCGTGGATGGAGCAAGCTTGTTTTCTGCTGCTCCAGCGACTATTACCTGGAACAATAGATGCAAGCTACAGGAAAAGAGATTCCACCTCAACATGAAGGGGAACTTCCGGACAGTAAGGGCTGTTCGACAGTGGAACACACTCCCCCAGAGAGTGGTGGAGTCTCCTTCTTTGGAGGTCTTGAAAGAGAGGCTGGATGGCAATATTTCAGGGATATTTTGATTGTGAGTTCCTGCATGGCAGAGGGTATGGTCCTTGTGGTCTCTTCCAACTCTATGATTCTATTATTCTATAAGGGGGTTGAAAATAAATAAATAAAAAGAGGTAGCAATCAGTACTCCTGAATATACAGGATTGAAACCCAGACTACAGGATTCGAACCCAGCCCAGCATTCAAAGCCTTGGGCCTGGATGGATGCATCTGTTACTTTCAGCTTTCAGCTGATGTAAATGAAAGCAATTCTTACAGAAATAAGAACAATTATTTCTTAAAAAACATGGTTCAGGATGGTCTTTGTCAGTTGACTCTTGAGCCCATTGCATTACTGGGAGCAACTGCTGGGAGAAGCCAGACCTCTTAAACTACACAAGGCTTGGAGAGGCTGCATTTTCCTTTAAGAAAGGAGAAGGAGGAGGAGGAGGAGGAGGGGGCTTTAGTCCATGTGCTTGGGTGAGATCTAATCTAATTTACTCTTGAGCCCATTGCATTACTGGGAGCAACTGCTGGGAGAAGCCAGACCTCTTAAGCTACACTAGGCTTGGAGAGGCTGCATTTTCCTTTAAGAAAGGAGAAGAAGGAGGAGGAGGGGGGGGCTTTAGTCCATGTGCTTGGGTGAGATCTAATCTAATTTACTCTTGAGCCCATTGCATTACTGGGAGCAACTGCTGGGAGAAGCCAGACCTCTTAAGCTACACAAGGCTTGGAAAGGCTGCATTTTCCTTTAAGAAAAGAGAAGAAGGAGGAGGGGGCTTTAGTCCATGTGCTTGGGTGAGATCTAATCTAATTTACTCTTGAGCCCATTGCATTACTGGGAGCAACTGCTGGGAGAAGCCAGACCTCTTAAGCTACACAAGGCTTGGAGAGGCTGCATTTTCCTTTAAGAAAGGAGAAGAAGGAGGAGGAGGAGGAGGAGGAGGAGGAGGAGGGGGCTTTAGTCCATATGCTTGGGTGAGATCTAATCTAATTTACTCTTGAGCCCATTGCATTACTGGGAGCAACTGCTGGGAGAAGCCAGACCTCTTAAGCTACACAAGGCTTGGAGAGGCGCGCGCCTAATGGCGCACGAATTTTCATTTTTCTTATCTAGTCAAGGAAGTTTTTAGAAAATAGAAGGGAAGCTGGCCTGAAGCATCAGAGGAAGTGAATCAGAGACTTGCCTCTGGAAGGAGCTAGTAGCCAGCAGCTCACTACATACCTATAGGCCCCGTGACTTGAACTCAGTGACAGAGCTTGGGAACAAAGGCCAAGTCTAGCAAGGGAAGCCCACAGTCTTATTTCAGTGCCTCTTTAAGACTTCTCAGTATGGACAATGAAGGCCCTGCAGCAGTCACCTGCAACACCTGTGGGATGTTTGTCTTCTTGCCTACAGATGTGGGGAACTACACCTGCCCTAAGTGCAAGTTGGTAGCCCTCTTAGAAGAGAAAGTACAGCAGCTAGAGGAGCAGATATCTGCACGCCAGCATCATAGACAGCAGGAGATTCTCCTGATCAGAACAGGCCAGAATGTCTTGGGTGGGAAACACACAGAGGAAATTGCTGGGGTGGATGAGAACACTCCACATACAACAGAGGTAGATGCTTGGAGGAAGGTCACACACAGAAGTAAGGAAACCAGGGAACGTTCTGTGAGCTGCTTGCAGCTGCAGAATCGCTTTGAATCTCTCTCTGTTGTCAGAGATGATGAGGAAAAGCAGCAGGGACAGATGTCAGGGACAGAGCAGGGGAGCCTGAGAATAGCACCAAAGGGAACGGCCACTGCTAAGCCTCGGAGGAAGTGCGTAGTCGTGGTGGGGGACTCCTTGCTGAGGGGTACCGAAGCAGTGGTTTGTGGGCCTGACATGATGTCTCGGGAGGTGTGTTGTCTCCCTGGGGCAAAGATCCGTGATGTGGCGGAGAGGCTGACAAGACTTGTCAAGCCTACTGATCAATACCCCTTCCTTTTGGTTCATGTGGGAACCAATGATACTGCAAGGCACAGCCTTCAGATTATCAAAAGGGATTATGAGGCTCTGGGAAGGAAGCTGAAAGAGATGAATGCACAGGTTGTCATCTCATCTCTTCTCCCGGTGGAAGGGCATGGTCAAGGAAGGGAGAGGAAAATAGCAGAGGTAAATAACTGGCTCCGTAGATGGTGCCGCCAAGAACAGTTTGGATTCTTGGATCATGGGCTGCGGTTCCATGAGGAGGGACTTCTGGCAAGGGATGGGCTTCATCTCACGCCAGTTGGCAAAAACGTTTTTGCCAACAGTCTGAAGAATCTGATCAGGAGGGCTTTAAACTGAGTTATGTGGGGGAGGGAGACAGCATTCTGGAAGGCAAAAGGGATGGAGAGAATAGTTAAAGTGGCATAGAGGGAACAAGGCAAACAGTGAAAGGACCCAAGAGTAGGAGGCAAAAAACCATGCAAAAGCAGCAAGTAAAGAGGACACATGGTTTCAGATGTCTCTACACTAATGCACAAAGTATGGGAAATAAGCAGGATGAACTTGAACTCCTAGCACAACAAGGGAAATATGATATAATAGGCATCACTGAAACCTGGTGGGATGAGTCTCATGATTGGAATGTAGAAATAGAGGGATATAACCTTTTAAAGAGAAACAGGCCAAACAGGAAAGGAGGAGGAATAGCATTATATGTCAGGGATATTTACACCAGTGAAGAGATCCAGGAAGTCAATACTGGAAGTCAGGTGGAGAGCATCTGGATAAAAATTAAAGGAGAGGGAAATAACAGGGATGTTACTGTGGGAGTCTACTACAGACCCCCAACTCAGGCAGAGGAACTGGATGATGCCTTTCTAGAACAGATGACCACACACTCAGAAAGGAGAGATGTAGTAGTGATGGGGGACTTCAACTATCCTGATATTTGCTGGAAGTCAAATTCACCCAAATCCTCAAAGTCTAGCAAATTCCTCACTTGCCTGGAAGACAATTTCATTGTCCAAAAGGTGGAAGAAGCAACAAGGGGATCAGCCATCTTAGATCTTATCTTAACCAACAGGGATGACCTAGTCAATGGGGTGCAAGCGGTTGGATCCTTAGGTGGAAGTGACCATGTCCTCCTGGAGTTTGTTATACAGTGGAAAGGGGAAGCTAGGCATAGTCAGACACGCACTCTAGACTTTAGGAGAACTGATTTCAATAAACTTAGAGAAATACTGGGGGTGATCCCATGGTCAAGAATACTAAAAGAGAAGGGAGTTCAAGATGGATGGGAGTTCCTCAAAAGGGAGATACTGAAAGCACAATTTCAGACAGTTCCAATGAGGAAGAAAAATGGGAGATGTCTCAAGAAACCGGTATGGATGACTAAGGAACTTACAACTGAGCTAAGTTTTAAACGGAACATGTATAAGAAATGGAAAAATGGAGAAATCACCAAAGAGGAATTCAAACAAATAGCCAGCACATGTAGGGATAAAGTCAGAAAAGCTAAAGCGCAAAATGAACTCAGGCTTGCTAGAGAGGTTAAGAACAATAAAAAGGGCTTTTTTGGATATGTCCGCAGCAAAAGGAAGAAGAAGGAAATGGTAGGACCACTGCGTGCAGAAGATGGCAAAATACTAACAGGGGAGAGAGAAAAGGCAGAATTACTCAACACCTTCTTTGCTTCAGTCTTCTCAGAAAAGGCAAAAGGTGCTCAACCTGAGGACAGTGAAGAAGGGGACAGAGTGGGGGAATTTGAGCACAGAATAAGTAAAGAGACAGTACAGGAATACCTGGTTAATCTAAATGAATACAAATCTCCAGGACCAGATGAACTACATCCAAGGGTATTAAAAGAACTGGCAAAGGTGATATCGGAGCCATTGGCGTTAATCTTTGAGAACTCCTGGAGAACAGGAGAAGTCCCAGCAGACTGGAGGAGGGCAAACGTTGTTCCCATCTTCAAAAAGGGAAAGAAAGAGGATCCCAACAATTATCGTCCAGTTAGTCTGACATCAATACCAGGGAAGATTCTAGAGCAGATCATTAAGCAGAGAGTCTGTGAACATTTAGAAGCCAATGCCATAATCACAAAAAGCCAACATGGGTTTCAGAGAAAGAAGTCATGCCAAACGAACCTGATCTCTTTTTTTGATAAAATTACCAGCTTGGTAGATGAAGGGAATGCTGTGGATATAGTTTACCTCGATTTCAGTAAGGCCTTTGACAAGGTTCCCCATGACATTCTTGCAAACAAGCTTGCAAAATGTGGGATAGACAAGTTAACTGTTACATGGATTTGTAATTGGTTGACTGACCAAACCCAAAGGGTGCTCAACAATGGCTCCTTTTCATTCTGGAAAGAAGTGACCAGTGGGGTCCCACAGGGCTCTGTCCTGGGGCCAATGCTGTTCAACATCTTTATTAATGATTTGGATGACAGAATTGGGGGCATATTTATCAAATTTGCAGATGACACTAAACTAGGAGGAGTAGCTAATACCCCAGAGGACAGGATCAAAATTCAAAATGACCTGAATATACTAGAAAGGTGGGCCAATGCTAACAAGATGAAATTCAACACAGAGAAATGTAAGGTTCTGCACTTAGGGAGGAAAAATGAAATGCACAGATATTAAATGGGGGACACCTGGCTGAATGAGACCACATGTGAAAGGGATCTAGGAGTCCAAGTAGACCATAAGCTGAACATGAGTCAACAGTGCGATGCAGCAGCTAAAAAGACCAATGCAATTTTAGGCTGCATCAATAGAAGTATAGTGTCTAGATCAAGGGAAGTAATAGTGCCACTCTATTCTGCTTTGGTGAGGCCCCACCTGGAATACTGTGTCCAGTTCTGGGCACCACAATTCAAAAAGGATGTGGAGACACTGGAGCGGGTCCAAAGGAAGGCAACTAAGATGGTGAAGGGTCTGGAAACCATGCCCTATGAGGAACGCCTTAGGGAACTGGGGATGTTCAGCCTGGAGAAGAGAAGGTTAAGAGGTGATATGATAGCCCTGTTTAAATATTTGAAGGGATGTCATATTGAGGAGGGAGCAAGCTTGTTTTCTGCTGCTGCAGAGACTAGGACGCGGAACAATGGATATAAATTGCAGGAAAAGAGATTCCACCTCAACATTAGAAGGAACTTCCTGACAGTAAGGGCTGTTCGACAGTGGAACACACTCCCTCGGAGCGTAGTGGAGTCTCCTTCCTTGGAGGTCTTTAAGCAGAGGCTGGATGGCCATCTGTCAGGGATGCTTTGATTTGGAGGTCCTGCATGGCAGGGGGTTGGACTAGATGGCCCTTGTGGTCTCTTCCAACTCTATGATTCTATGATTCTATGAGTTCTCATTTGGACAAGCTAGGAAAAAGAAAGAAAGCAAACCACAAGATTTCCTTGTGGTATTCATAGACATTGACCCATAAAGTGATAGTCAAGGGCTTGCCAGTAGCAGTTTTGGTGACTGAAACACAGGATTTACAAAATAATGCAGCTTCACATTGCAATATTCTGAACCATTTTCACTCCATTTTGCACCACACTGAAGTGTTAAAATCTGCACTTGACTGTGTATTGATGGACACACCACCTTGTTCCAAACAATTCATTTCATGTCATATTTGAAACTTCAGCTGCTGCCAGATGATTTTTAACTGGGTTTTCCCAGTCACACTAGAAAACCTGCTCTGAATATTTATTTATTTATTTGTTCCCACCTTCAATAAGATAAAAATTACTGTCAGACTATATTCTGCTCTAGGCCTGCTGCAGAGTAAAAGGTGAGATTTAAATAAAGCACATACATTAATGCCTAAAGGAAGTGGTTTCACTCTGATAAACAGCCCTATGTCATGTGTTCCTTCAGAAACAGAACCGATGTTTTGGCATTCCCTCTGTCTGATCTCCTTCCTTCCTGAGTAGCTAAGTGCTAATTTGGGAAATGTGAGTAGCTGAGTGGCTTATAGGGGGAGGACACATGCCTGCCCTCTTTCTTCTGGGAGTGGGGGAAAGAAGACGAAGGGTAACTACACTCCCCCATCAGCTACTCAGCCACTTGCTCAGGTGGGAAGGGGAATCAGATGGGGAGAGGGAAAGGAAGGGCACACATTCACTGCCTCAGTCACTTACTTGCTCACTCTGGTAGATATGTGCATAAATACATATACACACTGAAGTATTTAAAAAATCGACAAAGGTAAATCCCTTTTGGACCCATCCCCCCATCATCTTTGCCCACCTCACACCCCATACATACACTGAATGTTAGTGTTTAAAGGATGGCACCATTTCACAAGCACTGCTAGCCTTCAGTTTCACCAGTATTCATTCAACATTTAAAAAAGGCCACATAGACCACAACTAAGTGACCACCCAACAGTCCTCCAGTTAGCCCACACCCCAATTCTACCTCAATTCCTGACAAGATGTGCAAAAAAAAGCCATATTTCCTAAAACTGAAGTGTAAAAGGTGAGGTGTTTTTTAAAGGCATTAATGCCTAAAGGAAGTGGTTTCACTCTAAAAACAGCCCTATGTCATTTGTTCTTACAGAAATGGAATTGATGTGGTTACTAATTTTTTGTATAGTGTAGATCCAATCTAAGTTTTATTACAGACCCCACTTGTTCAAGGAAGAAAAAGAAACTGACTGCCATAGTAAACATAGGAAGGAAGTACATAAAATTGACCTTATATAAATAAAATGTTCCAGACACTGTCACATTACTTTCTAGTATGATAAAACGTCAAGGAAAGACAGGACCATCATAGTAACTTAAAACAGGCTAGATGCATGCATATATAACATTTGCTCTCAGAAGCAGAGTGTGAGGTAGAAAATGAATGCAACAGGTTAGATAAAAAATGTAATATTGTTATGGAGCACCTGAAGCCATACTTCTAAATTTTGTTCCAGGGCTTTCTTATTCAAAGCCCTAAAATAATGGAACAAAATAGAAAGCATCTATTAAAATCATCTCAAGAGAGAGAAGCACATTCAGTCTTGTCTGGGAGCATTAAAAGAGGAGAGTTGCAGACTCACCAGCCATTTTTAAGCCAGTTAAGTCCTGTACTAATTGCCATCCATGACCACAAGGTCTCAGCCGCAGCTTTTTAGAGCAGTCTTTAGCATTTCCTGTGGAGCAATTCAGCTACTCTTCTTTTTCCTTCAGTATCTTTACCACAATTTTTCCCCCTATTGATCCCCTGTCATGGGGCTTTCTTATCAGAGTAATTCTGTGCTGTTCCTTGCTTTTCTCCCCGCCTCCATCCACCATCTTAGTAGCCCCTGAACACTATTATTGATGCTGCTACAGCACATATGAGTGTGTTTGCCAGACTGGTGTCCAATCTGGCGGATCAATATAATGACTGCTCAAATCCCTTGACTTCAACGAGAAGCCAGATGCTGTCTAAATAAAGCTAAACTGAACATAGTTACAGACGCTGATTTATAGAAAATTGAAAGTGACTAAATTATGGAAAATTGAAACCAATGAATTATGGAAAATTAAAAGTGAAATGTTGAATTTCATTGATTGAATATTCACGGCTACATCCAGAGTCACAGCAACAAGAGCAGCAAAACTGGAGGGTGTGTGGTCCTCCAGATACTATTGGACTGTGACTTCCATCAGCCATCATCATTGGCTATTCTTGCTAGAGCTAATGGGTACTGCAGATAAGAACATCTGGAGGGTCAAATGTACCTTATTTGTGCAATGTACTGTAGCTCTATCTTATGCTCTGCAACCATACCTACCTAACATAACTGGAGCTGAGTGATAGCTACTGGAAGATTCTGTGTGGTTACACTTGAATTACACTTGAATTGACACCCCATACATGTCCTAAAGGCACCAGAACAGGTGTGATCTGGAAGCTAAGCAGGGTCAGCCCTGGTTAGTGCTTGGATGAGAGATCCCAGGTACTTGGATGGGAAATCCTAGGTACTATTGGTTATATTTCAGAGGAAAGAACTGACAAAACCACCTCTGAGTCTTCCTTACCTAAGTAAACCCTATAAAATTTGTTGTCAACAAATGACTTGAAGGCATGCACACACACACAAACACACATTTACATGAAAATAAATTGTCATGCCAATGTTGTAGGTCAGCTAGGTTCATATAGTTCTGGTAGGATTTATTACAATACAGTCTGGTTAATTCATATGTGAGGCTCAACTACAATGAGGTTGTTTTCAGCAGTATAATTTCAGTGCCGTCAGAATTATATTATGTGTACAGTGTTGGGTCGGCCCTGGTTAAAGAGTCAAGCAGCATTTTATTGAACTAGGCTTGGAAGAAAACTTTATCAGCTTCTAAATGTTCCTCTTGTAGAAACAGTAAACTGTTCAAACCTCTAAATTCTCTTTTGGCTTTGATTAAATCATCCCACTCCCCAAATCCCCGTCTCAGACAGTCTAATCAATTTTCATACACCATATCCTCTAGCTTTTCAGTTCCTCAAACATTTTGTCCCTCTCTTCATATTATTTTCTTAATCAGGAGCTAGTCAAACTAACATTGTTTAAAAATTGTGGATATGAAATTGAGACTACCTGATACTTGAAAACAAATCTGAGACTGCACCACAATTTTGCCACCTCTTCCTCCATATTGTTTCTATGAAAGAAGAAAAAGAAATGGCGGCCTTAGATCACATATTTCCATCCTTAGTAACAAATAAGTAAGTAAGTAAATTGTCCTAGTAAGAAAAAAGGCAGAAGAAACACTGGGAAATCACACTAAAACAGAGAGTGTGGGAACCAGCAGAAGACAACATTATTGGAACCTTTTGCAAAATTCAATGAAGGAGGATGGACCATTTCATAATAAAAACCTTTCTTTCCAACACCTTATTTTTTGATTCTGACAATTTTAGAAAAGGAATTATTGGGTGAGGTATGCCAGTGGTTTCGCTTGAGTAATGCAATCCACCATCCCCCAATTTTTAATTTCCCAGCTTGTCTTTCTATGAGGTTCTATCAAGCCTTTAGAAATAAATGCCAATACCATAAATTACACTAAGGGGAACAAAGCAGATTAAGGCAATGCTACCCAGTTCGAGTTTTCTGAATCCCAGTGATGATCGGGCTATTTTAAAAGGAGAAAGAGGATCAGCTGAGATTATCTAATTCCTGCTCACAGGCAAATCTTGTGGTAATGTAGTCACTTCTTACTTAATAATATAGAGATGAGGAGTTAAAAGAAAATGAATTCTTTTATGAATAATCATAATAGCTAGCAGGCACATGGCATTTTCATTCCTTTCTTGTGTGATATATTTGACATTTTCTAACTGTACATGACCTCCTCCAACAGCTGAAAATCATCCTACAGAAATCCGTCCTTGCAGATCAGTATTTGCTAGATGAACTACAAAGCATAATCACCTTTTCAAAGTGCCTCTCTTTTTTGATTAACTTATGTTCAGGGAGTTTCCTATCTTCATGCACATATGCACATCATCATACATCTTTTTACTGGGGAGGAAAAAACCCTCTCATAAATTATGTTCGAGGAAAGAAGCTACAATATGGTTTGAAGGTTTCTGTTTCTGCTAGGGTTACAAATTTCACTATGTTGTTAAGCATACCTATATGATTGACATGCTTTGGATTTGGCATGAAGACACATGAAGAAAGATTGAAGACAGGACTGCCAAGCAGTTTGGCACAATCTAGCCATACATACATTAGACAAAGGAATCACAAAGTAGTTTTCTTTCTTTTCTTTTTTTAAAGGAACAAAATAATAAGTTATAGGATATCATCATCATCATCATTCATTCATTCATTCATTGTCATTTATTTGTATAGTACTATAAGTTTACATGGCTCTTTACAGATAAAGGATAAAATGTTGGACCAAAAATAATATTAGCAGCCACAACTGATCCTCTTTACAATCCACTGCTGATGTTTTCAGAAATTTGCAGATGACCTTTTGGGCTGCTAATGCTAAGGTGGCAACCTTGAATGTGATGGATTTACAATGATCTGCTAACAGGTCACAAATAATATCAGGCAAAATCCAACCTGTCCTGGCTCTCAGGAGGTCTCCCAAAAAATGCCTTGTGGGCTTGCTATATAATGGACAGTGTATTAAATAGTGGTTAGGTCTTCCATCTTCCTGGAGTCACAGATACAGAATCTTTGTATGTAGGGGATATGTTTGTACCTTACCTTCAGGTAAGCTGATGGCGGTATATGAAAACAGGGCAGTAAAGGCCTTTCTCAGAGCAACAAATGATAAGGCTTGCAAATACTTTTGGAAATATTGTTCTCACTTTATAAAGCTGTACCATGGAGAGAACACTTGCTGTTGATTTGCAAGCACATTTTCATGAGAATCAAACTCAAAATTTCTATCTCTAATAAAATATTTGTCCTTACGAAATCTGGACATGCTCAAAATATGATTGGGACAGTGCTGAGCAATAATGGATCTATCCACTCTGAGTGAGTTGCTTAGTGAAACATAGTTTTGCTACATTGCAATCATTCAAGAGCATCAATTTTTGTCTATAGGACAGTGGTCCTCAAACTGTGTCCTTTAAGAGATTTTGGACTTCAGCTCCTCTTGATTTTTATGCTTCCTTGGCATCCCAATATCACTGACTCCAGTGTTGCACTAAGGGGTCATAGGCTTACTCATAGGGGAAGCAGCACATAGCAGTCATAGTGCTCCAAAGAGCAGTGGGGACCATGAGCATTGTGTCAAAATTTCCAACAGTGCCACAACATAGTATAGCATTCAGGCACAGCAGTAAATATAAAACAGCCAATAGAAGGGAGCTGCCCACTGCATAAGGTCAAGTCAAGCCAGTGTGGTATGAAGATTAGATCTTGGAATCATGATTCATAAACAAATAAAGTTTCTGAAATAACAAATAGCTATTCCATATGTAAAAATTCTAACGTTAGTGTAACTATAATCACAATGTTTGAAAGTTGCAACATTGTCCCTAGTTATTCTTCTTGGAAGATTCCAGGTTCAGCCATTACTGTAAAATGCCTCACCTCTGAACTGAGGTAAGCAGCCAATGTGATGAAGCAGATAAAATTGTTAGACTAGCATTTGGGAAATCAAGTTTCATGTCTTTGTTGAATCATGAAACTTACTGGGTCATCATCCACTCACACTTTCTCTGACACTGGTCTTGTTCACAAGGTGGTTGTAATGGTAGGGCAAGGAGCACGAAAACAATGTACACTGTTCACTGGGGGAAAGTGGGATATAAATGTAAATAATTAATGTAACTTGGTGTCACAGGTGGAACTAACAGAAGCGCCATTAAAGGTAAAGTCTAGCTGGGGACATTTTTTTAGCTATTGCAGCATGCAACAGAGTACCAACACCAGGCTGTCCATCCACCCAAAAATCAAAAGGATATGCATGTCTTTCCATTTCAAATCTTTTTGATGTTATAATGTTCATTCTTAAGAAACTGACAGGATAGCCTAGAGCTAAGAATGGGGACAAACTGATCTTATTTGAAATGTCAAAAAGTGGCTAGAGAGTGAAGGTGGACAGGTTGCGAGCACTAACGAAAAAGTGAATTTTTCACAAAGCTGATATCATAAACTATACCAGGCTTTGCTGCTCCAGATAATAGGGCATAAATCATTGGTTTCAAATATCATGAAAAGAGATTCTGCCTAAACTGCATTTAATCAAAGGTATAGTGGTGGCCATACCTTAAGATGCTGACTCTGATGATACAAGGTTGACAGTTCAAGACCCAGGCATCACATGACAGAGTGAAATCACTAGTCCCCTCTTCTGCTAACCTAGCAGTTCAAAAGCAAGTAAAACTACAAGTAGATAAACAGGTACCATTTCAATGGGAAGCTAACAGCATTCCATGCAGTCATGCTGGCCACATGATCATAGAACCATCTTTGACAGTGCTGGCTCTTCATCTTAGTAATGGAGATGAGCATCGTCACCTACATGACTAGACAATCTTGTCAAGGGAAAACATTTTCCTTTTTATGGAATCTAAGGTCACATTTTCTCATATAAATAATATTTATTCACTGAATAGAGCACTGGAAGGAGCAGGAGTGGGAGTAGTGGTAATTATGGAACTGCCCATTTATCACATTTTTTGCTGCAAAAGCCAAATGAAATAGGGTATTTGCATATTCATATCTGTGCATGTGGGAGGAGGAGGGGTAGAAGGGATTGGGTGCAATTCTATGATTCTTGGGAGGAGGTTCTTGGCAGGCCATAGGATTGGCTGTCTTGCTTTCCATAGACAAAGGAGATCTACCTTTGAAGGGGAGGTTGGTTTCTCAAAAGACAGTGTTAGTGTAGGCAGTGTTAGTGGGAGAGAAGTGCCATTATTCTAGGGTTGGTGTATGTCTTCCTTCTAGGGCTGTTGTAGGTCTTGCCTGCCCCAAGATGACTCTCTCCACCTTCGCACAACTGGTGAGATAAAAGTTTGAGCAGCTGACTTCCTCCTCCAAAGGTAGATCTCATTTTCCAAAGAAAGCAAGACAGCCAATCTTATGGCCCACCAAACAACCCTCCCAGGGATCATAGTATTGTATCCACTTAGCTCAATTCCATTCCCCATACATAAATACAAATAGGCAAATAGCCTGTTTCACTTGGCTTTTGAAGGAAAAAAAACTTCTGATTTTTAAGTATCTAGAAGATCATTCTAGAAATTTAACACTTCTATACAGTATTGCTAATGTAAAAAAGCACTAATACTTCAATTTCTCACCACTACAAATTGCACAGCAATTCATATCTCCTTGATGATGCTTTGGCTTTGTATATTCATCCTTGAAATTCTTCTCTTTGCTCCTTTTTGAGCATGGACTTTTTAAATGCAAGCAAGGAAAAATAATAATAGGGAAGCACAGGGCCTTTAATTGTTTAATTTCTTTCTATGGCTCAAGGCAGCTTTCCACCTTGAGAATATTTTAATATATTTGATTTTATGGAACAAAATATTCCAAACAAAATGCATGTTTTTCCATTCTCAAATCCCAGCCTTTCACCCAATATGACTCTCAAGGGCAAATGTGAAGTCTGGTTGTGTGTTCATGTTGCTGAAGGATAACATCTAGAAACAATGTTGCTGAGGGGAGCCTGGAGCAATCTGTGGGCTGCTAAGCATGCTAAGCAGATGCTGAACCTTGCCTAAGGACTGTGTGTCCTGTAGGATATAAGAAGGGTTTGTGTGAAGTAGGCTGAAGTAGAGATGGAACTTCTATTGATCCCCAAACAAACCACCTGTTTGCTCTTCAGACAAGCAACCCCCCCCCCAAAGGGAGAGAGAATATCATTGTCTGATTTCTGAAGTAACCAGCTGTTGTACTCTGTTTGTTGTTAACTAATGTGCAAGCTGCTTGTGTGATGTCAATTTGTTTTGTTGCATGTGTTTTTAGTGCAGATATGGGCATGCATTTCTTCTTTTGTAGATGTATCCAGCAGATGCATGAAAAAAGAAATAATACACTTGATGGTACATTTTGGAAAGCAACATTTAACTTTAATATAGCTGCTGCTACTACTCCTGTGGTAGCAGAAACAATATTGTAGTCAGCCCTCCATATCCATGGATTTTTTGTCCATGGATTCAAGCATCCATGGTTTGAAATTATTTTAGAAATATATAAATTCAAGAACCCAAACCTTGCTTTTGCCATTTTGTATAAGGGATACCAACAAGTCCTTGTTATAACTGTATTATTGTTGCTTTATATTTTGTGTGTGTGTGTGTGTGTGTGTGTGTGTGTATTTCCCTTCTAGCTAGAGTCAATTATTGTTAGTTGATTTTATGCTATGTTATTCTTTAACTATTATTATGTTATGTATTGTATTTTGTAATTTGTATGTTTTTCATACTTTTTCCCTTTTTATTTTGGTATTACATGTTTTTATTTTGTTTTAATTTATTTAATATTTGTTGAGTGGAGTTGTGCTAGGGAAGGAAGGGATTAATTATAACCTTTATTCATTTGTAATGTATTCTTTTGATATTGTTTGAATTGTGTTTTATTATATTGTACTTCTCTATTGTTGGAACCCGCCCGGATTCCATGTGACTGGGTGGGATTTAAATAAATTATTAATATTATTATTTTACTGTGTCATTGTATTTAATGGGACTTAAGCATCCATGGATTTTGTTATCCACAGAGGATCCTAGAACCAAACCTCAGCGGATAACAAGGGTCCACTGTATAATTTAAATAGGATGATATCTTCATATGTTATGTCTGAAATAAAAATACTAGCTTCCACAAATGATGTGTGAGCCATACTAATAAGGGGGAAACTCTCAGTACTATGAGTTATTGTGAGTAAACAAATTATCTTCTTTGTCAAATTATGATTGCCTTTGAAATGTTGCATTACAAGTATGGATAGCAGGATCTGTGGGCTAGTAAATAAATGTATCAAAACATGCAAATATTAATGATGCAGACTGGAGACCTTCGTTACATTGCCAGGAATTTGTAGAGAATGCAGTTCTACTGTCTGCTCTCAGAGAAAGGGAGACACAAGATTCCCTTGCCTGTGGTAAAGTCCACAGTCAATTGTCAGATTACCGACATATGAGGGCAAAAAAGATGGTGTGCTAGGGGGATGCTGTGAGAGACTGGGGATCTATAGAATCCAAAGTATTCCTATACTCTGATGTTCCCCCGAAATGGAGGAGAAAAACCATGCCAACTCTGGAGTAGGAAAAAAATTTAAAATTGAAAAATGGAATTGAATAGGATGAAACACAGCTTCTTTTTCCCCTTCAAGTGTGAATTTGGTAGAGAACACAATAAGGTGATTCCTTTTCTGCATTCTCTCTCTCCCTTTCTCACAGATTCACTGTGTCAACTGTACTCCTGCATCCAATCTAAAGTCCAATTAAATGCCATTGGGATGTATATTTGAGTGTATACATGTAAGGATGTATGGTTAAACATTTCCAGTCAGTCTGTGTCTGCTTTAATAAGTACAAATAGAAGAGTCTGAAGTTCTGTGTGAAACCCCCTAGTAAAAGAGGGAAATTTTAGCCCTTGTTCTTTCACCGGAAAAAACAATTCCAAATACATTTTTTTCTTGAGAAGGTGAGGTCAGGGTTTCTACTTGACTCTCATATAGTTGCCAGATTGAAAACTTCTGTACCTTTAATGGTTGTGTAGAAGAGGGAATTTCAGCAAGGGTTTTTGTTGTGCAACTAGGCATCACCTGCAGAAATCCCCTGTTCTACACAATCATTGAAAGTACAGGAGCCAACTCCAGTTTTCACTCTGAAAGTTCTAGACTGTATGGAATGGCTGAGAGCTAAAACCGTTTCTCTTCTTTTAACTAGCCTAAATGTCCAGAACTTTTCACAGACAGGCTTTCAGTTAGGCAACCCCTCCTAGGATTCTCTTGTGACCATTGTGAAACTGCATAGCGATAAGGGCATTCTAGAAAATGCTGTCAGGCTGCAAGTTACTTATTTTTGAAGAGTCCTGCACTGCTTCAAGCACAAACAGACCTTAAGAGCTTAAGAGAAGCTCTGTGTGCACTTAGAAGTAGGAAAAGGAATGTTATATTACATTCTTCAGCCCTTTCTAGCCTCTTTTTCAAGACTCTTCATTACACACATGTGTACATACCTCCTATTGTCAAAAAGAAAAAAAGGGGGAATATTGAGCACAAATTTAGAAGAATGCAAGGAGTATGCTTTTTCAGTTTCGAGCCTGACAGATTTTTCATGCAAGAACAGTCATCTCTTTCTTTTGCACAATAGGTAACTTGCTCCTCTTAATATTCACCAGAATGAAACCCTGAATTTCAGACAGGGTGGTTGGAATAGAATAAATGGATTTGTTTGAAGTCAAATTGCTGACTGTGAACTAGGGTATTTTCAGATTGGTTGACCCATATCCAGATTGCACTGAATGAGGGGTGAAACAAATAAACAAGGATTGTTATTCTTTCTAGTATGCCTGTGAAAACTGTGACTGATATCAAGGCAACAGACTATGAGTTTTGAATGTTTAAGACAAAACTAGTTATGGTGCTAATTTAGACTAAATCCAGTGTAAACTTTGCTCTGCAATACCAGCACAAAAGTACTTTCTCTGTACTCTCCCCTCTACCCAGCAGCTCTTGGTGCCATTCAGAAATGGACAGTGCAAGGTTTCTCAGCCCTTCAAGGCAGATGTTTGCGGTGAATAATGTTAGGAAATTTAAGAAATCATAGTATATCTCACAAGAAAAGTTATTAGTGTCTGGAAGCAGAAGATGAGCAACAACCAGTCCCATATGACCCCCACCCCCACCACAGGATCCAGGAGAAAAATAAAGACTTATTCTTCTATGAGTAAAATTAAGTAGGGGGCAGGAAGAAGTAGCCAAAGGCTGCCTTCCGCCCAGTGTGCCATGGGACCATGGTAGCTACACACCGCAGTCCCAATACCAGCCCCTAATGGACCACGGCAAAGAACAGAAAAGATCGGCTCCTTTTGCATCTGGGTTCGAGCCACCCTGGAACAACCCCAGCATGGCTTCCATGCAGGTTGGGGGTGTGCATCATCTAAAGGCCATGCCTCCAAGCTGCACGGAAGCCAACTTTTTACTGCTGGCTGTTTCAGCCTAGGTTTACTTACAAATAGCAAAGGTTTCATAATGTCTCACACTGACCACATTACCACACTACACTCTTATAGTGCTGCTATTCCACTTCCATTGCTCTTGTTGCTTCCTGGGGTTTGTAGTTCAATAAGGCCTAAATGCTCTCTGGCTGGGAAATCTAAATGCCCCTCCCTAAACTTCAAATCCCAGAATGCAACAGGAGGCAGCCAGAGCAGTTAAAGTAGAATTGTAGCACTATAAGAGTGTAGGGTGGTAATCTACTGATAGGCATAGCAATAGTAGTTTAGTGAAACGTTTAGCCTTCTGTCAGATAGCTCTGAACGAGCCAGGGCAGTTAAAGTAGTCTCAAACTGGATTATTTCTGCATTGTGTTCTGGACCATAGTTAAGCTCTTAGACATATATGCTTGTTGTTGTTATGCATCCTGAAGTCATTTCTGACTTACAGCGACCCTAAGGCATAATTGTCATGGGGTTTTCTTGGGAAGATTTGTTCAGAAGGGGTTGCCTTTGCTTTCCTCTGTGTCTGAGAGAGTATGACATGTCCAAGGTGGATTTCCATGGCTGAGCAGGGATTTGAACACTGGTCTCCAGAATCATAGTCCATGCTCAAACCATTAGACATGCTGACTCTCTACATACTAACAACTACTAAGTTTAGCTATTTTAATACTGCTGTCTCTAACAAACAGGGGTCTGCAGGAGTGAAGAGAAATCATACCCTTCTAATGCTACTGAGGGAAGCAGTTCCTTCAGTACATGCAGCCATTTCAATCCAGCAAACCCTTCTTTAGCTACATTGGGGCCGCAGCAACTGCATGCCGCTACCCTGATCCGGCTTTTCCAGGGCATGAAAAGGAGCCACAAAAAGCAGCTTTTTTTCGTGACCTGTAAAGGGTGCCATAGCTCTTTTGGTGCTGTATTTTATGGACATAGTGCCAGAGGAGAGCCATGACACCTCACACCATATGGAACGGTGTGCATTGTCATGATGCCCTGGGGGTGGAGTCGAGGTGTGCATAATGTGGACGTGATGCCCTGACTCCGCTCCCAGGCCATCCTCAATGGCCGGTCTGAACAGGGCTTTTGTCTCTTTCTATATCCTCTTATCTAGTGGGCTGGAGATATTTGTCCATGCAGGTACAGGCAGTTTGTCCACTCATGGTCATGATTGTCTGTGGCCATGATTTCCAATGTCCATGACAGTCCCCAACATTAAAATAGCTATATTTTTTAATCCCCCCACTTCTTGTCACTGTTGTGCCTCACTTTGTTCTAGCTGAGCAGAAGTGTGCAGAAGCAGGCTTTCTGTAGAATTGTGCTACAAAATCCTATAGCTCAATGATAAGACAAATCCTGCACACCTCTGACCACATCAGAATAAAGGGAAAGTGAGTCTATCTATACCTTGAAATACCTATGTATACCATGGTTCTTTTCAACCATGATTTTATTTTGCTTCTGTAAGCATATGCAGAGAGAGCACTAAAGCCAGAACCACACCAAACATAAAACCAAGAGAGCATTTATTTAATATTTACAACAGACAAGATGGTAAAAAGTAACAATATTCATAAAAATGCTGAAAGTACAGAATATATGACATTAAAATTTATGATAAAAATTATAGTTAAAACATAACAACTAAAGTTATAATATGCATACAATATAGGCAATTATAAATTATAGAGTATTGTAAAATATCAAAAACAAAAGGAATATAATTATTCAATCACTTAATTATACAGTTAGTTATACGATTAATTATACGATTATGTTCATGCAAAATAATTATAACATCCTCTAAGAAAATCTTCCAGCTGACTACTGTAGGAGGATGAGTTGTGGATGCCAGTTAGTAGAATGCTGAAAATAATATGCTGAGACAATGTATGAAATAACTGAATAATTTAAAACCACATGAACAGGAGAGTTTATCAAATTAAAAACAGACATGCACAAAGGAACTTCTCTGGAAATTGTTTCTGCTCTTGTTGTTGTGTGCCTTCAAGTTTAACTTATGGCAATTCTATTTCAAAAATTTTATTCAGAGGCAGTTTACCATTGCCTAAGTCACCCACATAGTTTCCATTGCTGAGATGGGATTCGAGCCCTGGTATCTGAGTTCCAGTCCAACACTGAAAATCACTATTCCGTTAGAAGGGCAATGACACTTAGCACTGAAGATCGGTATTCAAAGGGATCTTGTAGCACCTTTGAGACTAAGGGCTGAAACAGATGTCCCTATAGGGGTGGCTTGACTACTCCTTTGATAGCTAGATCAGGGCCACAGCAACCACAAAATCAGGCTTTTATCCAATGCAAAAAGAAGCAGCAAAATGCTGCTCCATTTTGCTCTGGAAAAACACCTCCTTTTACACTGTCGCTATAGGGCTTTTCAGCACTCCTGTGGTATGTGGCGCCTAAATGCCATGCCATCAGAGCACGAAAAAACTGCCCCCATGCGGGCAGCAGAGCAGTGTAATGCCAGCTTTGAGACACCATCAGGGCGTGCATCATGCTTATGCCACACCCCCATGCTTCCAGGAAGCCAGCATATTATGCTGGTCTGTACCAGCCCTAACTGAAAGATAAAATTTGGTAACATGAGGTTCCATAGATGCATCTGAGAAAGTAAGCTTAAGGAGAGAAACAGATGGTCCCGAAGGGGCATCTTGAAGCAGCCCCTTCCAAAGACAGATTGGAGCTGCAGCAACCTCATGGCAAGGCCCTAATCTGCCTTGAAGCTGGCCAAAAAAGGAGTGGCAACGATCCGTTCCTGTTTCAACTGGGGAAAAGCCAGCTTTTCCCACCCTGCTGCAGACCCATGTCAGCTTCATGATGCTCCAGTGGCATGTGACATGTAAACGCTGTGCCACAAGAGCTTCATGAAGCCACCCACGGCTGGGCAGCTTCTAGCCAGCTTCCCGGTGTCATCAGGATGTGTGCTATCTAAATGTCATGCAGCAATGACACCTTGAAGTGGGCTTCTTTGGGCTGTCTGTTCTTGCCCTAAGTGTATAAAATGTCATGCTACAACTACTCCCTTTCAGTTAGTCTCAAAGGTGCTTCAAGTTCCCTTCACATACTGATTTTCCAGACAAACATGGCTAGGTCTTTGAATTCTCACTGGAGAGTCAAAAATGTCTCTGAACAGGCAGGAGTAATAATGTTAGATAGTTTGAGTGATCCAAGGGGGCTTTCTAGATTGGCAAAAAGCAGTGTGTTCATGGCTGCATGAAACTCTAGCCTTTAGATGAGAAAAAGGGAAAGTGTGCCATGAAAATGCTTTTTTTTTTTCTTTTTTGCCTTTTAGGGGAGAAGAAGCACCTTTAAAAGGTGCTGGTTTTCCCAGCTTCTTTTTTTAAAACTGCGGAACAGCGCAGCTCCATCTAAAGGCTGTGGTGCAGTTGCTAAGCATTAAGGAAAAGGCAACTTCATGTCACACTTTCCTGCCAATCTAGAAAGCCCCAATGTGTCCTCACTCCTTATCTACCTATCATGACACACACACACACACATGATGTAAATAAAGTGATCAGTCCCCTCTCAGCTCTTTCCTAGAATGAAGCCAGATTAGATCAGCACCCAGAGTAAGGAGTGAAACAGATGGTCAAAATAATCAGGTTTCTAGCCGGCTTCACAGAAGGGCATTTAGATGATGCACATTTTGAAGCCAGCCAGAAAGTGCACCCAAGGAGAGCTATGAGAGAAAAGGCAGAGTAAAAGGAGCTTGATTTTTCCACTTCTTCCCAGAAAGTGCTGCACACCTTCACACGTATGTATAAATGTACCAACACCAGGGCAGCTCTGAAGGTGCACTTTTTCAAACCCTAACCCTAATTGAGCATGTAAACACTCTATCGTAGGAGTGCATTTAAAAGGGATGGAGCCACTATACCATGCAGTGAGAGTGGCAATGCCTGTACCTTGCTGGCATCTGCATGGGCACACCTCTGCACCAATACCATGTCCTGGTTAAGCACTGCACATGTGAATGTGTGCAGGTTCACAGAGACAGCTATGCAATGGGGTGATAGTTGCCAGTGATTTGCTCTTGAAAAAGTGTGCAGGGATGGTGGGGGTAAAAGTACACACACACACAAAAAAAGAGTACCCAGTGGCATGGCTTGAAGCCTTCCCATGTGGTCATGCCTTGGAGTTGGCTATGCAATTGGTAGGGTTCCAATGCAGCTTTGGAAAAGGTAGCTTCAATTCTGTATGAGTTCATCCAGAGGCCAATTTGTACAATAATGCAGAATATTACAAGTGCTGGGTCATCTTCATTGATTGTGTCAAAAATACAACCAATTTTGTCATGTTCAGCTCCAAAGGTCCAACTTAGCATCTCTGAAGCAAAGTTTTTAACTTTCAGGCTTTGTCTAGTCTCATCATGTTCACAGCATCCAAAATATAAAGTGAATGCTATGGTACCCATTTGCTCCTCTTTTAAAATAGTGCAATTTGACACTTTAACTGCTGTGGCTTCATCCTATAGAATCCTGTGACTTGTAGTTTGTCATGGTACCAGACTGCTCTGACATAGAAGGCTAGGTATCACACAAAACTATAAATCCCATAATTCCATAGCATTTAATTATGGCAGCTAAAGTGTGGTCAAACTGTATTAATTCTGCAGTGCAGATTTAGCCATAGGCACTTGGTTAACCACTGTGGTCCAAAAATTGCAGCAATATTCCAGTTTGAGGCTGCTTTAATTGTTCTGGCTCAGTTCTGGAGAATCCTGGCACCAGGATTTATTTAGTTTATTGTGGCACCAGAGCTCTCAGAGAGGGAATGTCTCACACAACTACAGTTCCCTGAATCCACTATTATTGAGCCAGGGCAGTCAAAGTGGTCTCAAAATGGATTATTTCTGCAGTGTGATTTGGACCTGAGTAACTAAAATTCTGTACTAAAGAGGTCTTCCAGCTTACTCATCAGAGCTCTTCACATGTTCTTGTACTCTTCTGAACACCTCAGCAACACTGCCAAAGGAAATATGGGGGCTTGTTCCTTTTTGGACTATTTCTTCCTGCTGGTTGGAGCAAATTAGAGTTGGGATTCTGTTTCCTACTAGAGGATAAATTCACTTTCATGAACAATACTGGAATTCTGAAGTATAAAAATTTCCAAATTGCAGTGGATGGGGGGAAAGGAAGGCATCTTTTAGAAGCTGAGTGAGGAAAGTATTTTGTGTATGTTATGTATGCCGGTGTGCACAGCATCGTCTGAAAAGCTATTATGAAATTTTCCCTAATGCCTGGGATTACTCTGCATTGTGACCATTTTAACCTTCCATTTTTTTCTCATGTGAAAAAGTCCCATGTAAGGAATCTTTTAAAAACAGATGTATGCTGTTTGCCACCACCAATTTTCCTGCATGGAAGGAGAGGCTTTGCAATCCAGCCAGTGAAAAGGGCTTGGACTGCTGTTCTTGTGGTATATCCTGCAAACTTTGCTGGCAGTGAGGAAGGATGAGGCAGCAGTTCCAGGAGATGACAACTATCATGAGGAAAGAAAGTTTCCTTTTCTACAAAGCTTAAATTTCCTTTGGTAACTTTGGCTGCATGCACACTGCAGAAATAATCCACTTTGACACTGCTTTAACTGCCATGGCTCAATGCTATGGAATTCTGTGAACTATAGTTTATTGTGGCACCAGAGCTCTCCTACAAGGAAGCATAAATGTTTCAAAAACTCCATTTGTCAGAATTCCATAGCATGGAGCCATGGCTATTACAGGGTGTCAAGCTGGATTATTCTGTAGTGTGGATGCAATTTTTGTTTCTATTTAGCCAGTATACTGTTTGTTCAAAATGTCTCTGTTTTTATATAGCATTTCACCCAATCCCAAAAAGTGGTTGAGTGTACCTTTAGTACACAATACAGCTCAGTGTGCATCCCACTTGTCCTTCCATGGGAAAAGTATGTTGTAATCTTATGCACACTTTCCTAGCAATAAGTCATATTGTGCACAACATAGATGGGATTGTGTATTCTGTAAGAATTCTTTCCAGGAGAAGGAGTTTTCTTCCTTTCTCCTTTCTGAGACAATTGAACTTTCTGGGCAATTTTGCACAGAATCAGTTTGAGTTACGTAGGATTAGGCAGGTCGCAAAAGGAAAGCTGGGGTTTCTTCTGGGGTTTCCAAGGTTTAGTGATGAGCCATGTACTTATCCCTGTTGTTTCCATTATAATGGCAGTGGCCACCATGCTGTCTCAAATTTCCTTAAATGCCAACATGTTTCCCCAAAATAGGAGACCCCTGATTTAAGAAAATTAATATAATTTATGGAACAGGAATTTGTTCTTAAACAGTCTCTCGATCATCTGGGCATAAATTAATTGAATAAGAATACAAATTTGAGATACAGATTAATTTGAGGTACAAGTTAATTTAAGACTGGGGGAAGTATTTGAGTAGAAAATTGTTTTGTCTAATACAAAACATAAATTATCATAAGTACATAAATATTTACAAATTTGGAAAAACATAATAAGGATATAAATTGAATGTTGCTTGGCTATTTTTTGGAGGGAGGGGGATGAATAACTGGTCCCCCTATGTAGAAGCATGACCAGAGAAGTCAAGTCCAATAGAACTGAGATGAGATGCTTTATATTGCTTTATTTTATTATTTTACAGTTTTAACCCTCCACTTTATTGATACTTGTGCCTTGCAATATGGCTTGCTTTTGAGTAAAGAAAATGATACCTAGCAAAATGAATCAATCTATATGTGATGGAGCAGCACCTTAAATGGTAGGAATGAAATCTCTATATTTTTAATTTTCTGATTTGCTAAATTATGGTGCTATCTCTTTGAAAAGACTGAAGAATATGGGGAGTTAAACAGGTTTGCAGTCCTCCTGCAATCCTAAACCCAGACACCTGTGGTTGTTAAATGGGCTTTCATTTGCATGAAAGTGATCAAGACTTTTAAACCCATAAGTGAATAGAAACATTGCACATCAATGCCTGTTAGAGGACTGTCACCTGCCCATTTTGCATGCTAAATGGTAACATAACAAAGAGGAAGGCTGCTGTCATAAAATATTTGCTGAACAAAAGTGTGATAATGGGTTCCCCCATTGTCTGGGTAACACAGCTGAAGGGTATGGGCTTTTCTTCAGGAAAAAACATCATATAAGGTCAACAAAAATCATGAGAGACATTCACCCAATGTGGATGACAAGCTTGTGAAAAATATGAGAGCTTTGAGATGTTTCCAAGATGTGATATTATAAAATATGGTGCCACAAGACTTGAAAGAGACTTTTGGGACTAATAGAGAAGTAGAAAAGGTAGTTGCATGCCTCACTATCCTTATGTTCGATAAGGAGGCTCACACTCCTAGATTCTTATGAGCATCCAAATAGCTAGAACACCATTGGTATTGTGAATAGTCGTGTTAGACCTTATATTTTCTTCTAACCTTGGCTGAATAGGATTTGAGACTATTTTGGTAACTCTGTAACTATTCCTAAGTAATAGATAAAGGTAGGTGCCTTCATGTACAAGGTACTCTTTGCTAATGTAAATTGTTTAGAATAAAAATTACTTTTAAAAATTCCTCTCCACTTTCTCACCATGTGTTTTGTGTGTCTCTGTGTGTATATGATTCCCATCTCCTGTAGAAGGGGAAAGGGAAGTCTTTGCAAAGTCCAAAGTGGAAAGGGGGTAAAGTAAATTTCTCAGTGGTTTCCCACTAAGCTACTGGATTTCAGTAATAAATTAATGTGTGATGACAGCTGATGGAATTCAGGATCCTTTTTTATTGCTCAAGAGCAGGGGACAGGATGGGTCCTGTAACTTATGGTGCCTTTATCCTTAGGTTCAACTAAATGACAAGGAATTTTATGGACTGCTAAAGTGATGCTAATCTAATTGGAGAAATGATGGGGGGGGGTCATGTCTGACTCTGCCTATTGCTGCCTCCACCTCCTGCTACTGTTTTCTTTGTCCATGGCTGAGATTTCTTAGCTTAAAATTATCACTGTCATTTTACTTTGTGCCTCTGTTGCTGTGTTTTGTTTCAGTTAGGCAAACATTCAGGACCTTTTAGCAGTTGCATGATAAACAGAATCTCTACAAAATACAATGAGCCACCCAAAATGCACAAAATATGTTCAAAACTCCACTGGCTTCTTCACCAGACACAGCTGTTATAAATTATACAGGAGAAGCAAAAAACATGATGTTAGAGTCACAAACCTTACATTTTGTCAAGATGCTTGTTGGTTGTTGTTGCAAGTTAGGAAGGGCCGGAGGTATATCCATGTAGGCAGATGCTACTTCAGTCATATGGACTCTTGGAGACAAAGAGTCATAAAAAACAGGAAATAAAATTTCAAATCCATTGGTATCAGAAACTTTTTTGTGATCCAAGCAGTTTGTGCCCTATGTGAGGCTTTCTTAAGCAGAGAATATTGAACTTCTCTGTACTGTTACACCTGGAAAAACTTTAGGTGCTGTATAGGTAGAACATAAATCACTACAAGTGTAACTTTTGCCAAAGATGTGGACACTAGCATTCAACAACTTAAATTTTGCAAACCACAAAACCTCTGCTTCTTGCGGAAACCTCACTTTTACCCTTGCAAAAATTTCAACTCCTTCCTTCCTTCCTTCCTCAATTTTTCATGAGCTTACTGAACGACAATGACTCCATTGTGCTAGGTATTATGTTGTGATATAGTGTTGCTTGTGTTAATTGGTTTGGCTTAATCATCTCATATCTCCTCTGGTGAAATTGTCCCATATATGGCTGGGAATGGGTTTTGTGTGTGTTGACTCTTTCACACGGGAGGAATTTCTCCCAACTTCAAATGGAGCCAATGCGAATTCACGTGAATTCGCTAGTTTAGCGAATTCACGTGAATCCCCATTGCATTCAGAAGGCGTTTGGAATGACTTCCCATTACCCGAAAATAACCCCTCCTTTCCCGAAATTGCGTGAGAAGCTTTAATTCGCAATAACGTAAAACCAATGATTGCATTCGGAGCGACTTCCCTTTTGCCCGAAATTGCTTGAGAAGCTCTAATTCACAATTACATGAAACCCCATGATTGCGTTTGGATCGCCCTTACTTCCAATTTCCCATGTCTGAAAGAGTCCTCTGTGTGTGTGTGTGTGTGTGTGTGTGTGTGTTTGGAAAGGCCACATCTCCAGGTGTAAATATAGAGGACCATTTCTGGTATTCTCCTTTCCCACCACAACACAGTTTAAAAAGGGTGATCTGTGCAAATTATGAATAGCATGGAACCACATTTCCTCCCTTTTTGAGAAGGAACAATACATCTGATTGAGCCACAATCAGCTATTTAAATGATCTGCCTTGTTCATACCTATTGTTATCTATGAGATAGAATGGAGTTCATCTTCATTATCTGAAGCTGTTGGAGTCCCAGCTGAAGATATCAATAGGGACATATTCTTCTTTGGGAGATTTTCAGCTACATTACTTCATTGCTTTGTGACTTGGTGTTTCTACTTATCTGTTTTTGTTTATTCTAGGTTTTATATCACTGTGTTTCCAAATATTGTTCATAGTTAGTAACAAACAAACCACAGTTTGTATAGTCTATCCTCACTAAACGAATCTTGTGCTTTAGACTACATTAAAAAAAATACTGAGAAAAGAGAGCAGGCAGCTCAAGTTGAACCCATTTCTAGACAGTGGTGCAGCCATACAGCTTTATGCTTCCCTTACCACTGGTACTTTCATTTACAGTTGCATAATTGATAGCTTAACCCTCTGGCCTCCTAGTAACATAAAATTCAATATATATAAATCATTTAACTTGAGCACTATTGCCCTTCTGCTCTTTACAAATGAAAAAAGTGTACTGTTTCTTCTGTCCTTTTATATTAAAAAGGGATTCCTATGGTATTTTGAACTTACCATTTTTCAGTGAGCTTGCTGAAGACAAATGAAGTTAGAAATACAGGGCGTAATCACCCACACTTTCCTTTAGCTTGCATTTACTCCAGTCTTTTAACAACAATAACAACAATATTTCAGAATGCAAGAATGGTATTAAATTAAAGAGTTAAGGGAGAAAAAGATTAATGGTGTTCTAAAGGGATAAAATTTGGGGAAATTGATGCCTATACACTGACACTTTTAAAAATGTTTCTGATAGTTGAACATGGGAATTTGTTGAAAAGGAAACTCAAGATTAGAGTTGTGGAACATTTCAAAGTTATGAGAAATGCAACATTCATCTTGACTGAACTGTATGTTGTCAAGAAGCCAGCATAGTGTAGTGATTGAAACATTGGACCAGGATTCTGGAGACCAGGGTTTGAATATCCACTCAGTCATGGAAACCCAGCAGGCGATCTTGGGCAAGTTACACTCTCAGCCTCAGAGGAACACAAAGGCAAACTATCTTTATACAGTGAAAACAATTTATAAGTGTAGTGTACTATCCCACAGAAGGAAGAAGAAAAGAAGAAAGGAGAGGAAAATAATTACCTTTCTATCCCACTTTTCCACCAGACAGTAATAACGGTATTAGGATGAGAATCATCAGAATCATCCATGCCCATTCGCTTCCGGGCTCAATACAAAGTGCTGGTCATTACCTATAAAGCCCTAAATGGCTTGGGCCCAGAGTACCTAAAGGACCGTCTCTCCCCACATAATCCGCCCCGCACACTTAGATCAAGCGGACAACACCTGTTAAGAGTTCCAGAGGCCAGGTTCTCGACAACTGCCAAGAGAGCGTTTTCTATATCTGCTCCGAGCCTCTGGAACTCACTACCTACTGAGCTCCGCCTGACTGCTTCCCTCCCCCAATTTAAAAAGGAGTTAAAAACGCACCTATTTAATCAGGCTTATCTTTGATTGTTACTGATATCGCCATCTTCCCCCCAGATAAGCCGTTGGAATAAGCCATTCTATATCGCATTGGGGAGGATAATGTTTTTTACCTGTTTTTATTTCTTGTGTTATTGTAAATTTTTTATTGTATTGTTCGAAGTGTTTTAACTGTAGATGTTGTGCACCGCCCTGATCGCAGGAAGGGCGGTATACAAATAAAAGCTATTATTATTATTATTATTATTATTATTATTGTATTTTTTTATTTCTATGTATGGTTGTGAAAGCTGGAAGGTGAAGAAAGATGACAGGAAAAAATAAACTCATTTGTAATGTGGTGCAATAAAATACCATGGAACTTGAATTCTCCCTAGAAGCAATGATGACTAATCTGTAGGAATGGAAATAACATTCAAAAATGTTTGAAAATCATGTCTTTTGAGTATTGAGGAACCCTGATGAGAGAATCCTGGACTGATGGGAATGTTCACAGTTTGGGATTTATTCTAGGCAAAATTTGCATATGATAGTTTTATGCAGCAAATGGCATTTACTACATGGAAAATAATATCTGAACTTAGAAATTATGGGGAAAAGCAGTCAGGTAGCAAAGAGCAGCCTCTGGCCACTCCAGCTGCAATTTGCCCTGGATTGGCTTGGGACCATGATGACTGCATGGCTCACTCTCAAAGCAGACCTCCACTCCTTTTTCTTGTGGCTTCTTGCTGCCTTTGATGGCCTCGGAGTGGCTTCTGGCCACTTTGGGGGTGTGCGTCATCTGAATGCCATGCCCCCAAAGCAACCAGAAGCCATTTCTTTTGCCCCATCTATTTCAGGCCATTAATTCCTTCTCAGAAAATTCTCTTTTTTGTGCAGAAACTGCTGCACTTGGCGATTTATTCTATTTAAAACTTGCACATGTTTGATTTGCATAGAAAACAGTATTTTCTATCAGGAATTAATAATAATACATTATTTTCCATGCAGAAAATGCTGTTTTGTGCACAGAAATGCTGCTTTCTGTACAAAACAAATGTGCAAATTTTATGCAGAATAAGTCCCAAATTGTGCATAGCCTTCAAAAACTGTGTGGTTTTTGAAAGCATTCTCACAGCAGGAAGAAAAGTGCTGAAATTACTTGTTGCTACTTTTGAGAAGAAACTTAGGGGCTAAACAGACAGGCAAAAAGAGGTGCATTCAGAGGACTCTTTCAGACGTGGGAAATTGGAAGTATAATCCAAGGGCAATCCAAACGCAATCCTGGGATTTCACGTTATTGCGAATTAATTCTTCTCATGCAAATTCAGGCAAAAGGGAAGTCACTCCGAATGCAATCATGGGTTTAACGTTATTGTGAACTAAAGCTTCTCACGTGATTTCGGGCAAGGGGGGGTTATTTTCGGGTAATGGGAAGTAATTCTGAATGCCTTCCGAACGGAGCAGGGGTTCAGGTAAATTCGCTAAACAAGCAAATTTACTTGAATCCACATTGGCTCCATTCGGAATTGGGAGAAATTCCTCCCGTTTGAAAGAGTCCAGAGTGGCTTGAAGGTGTGGCATTTAGATGACACGTGCCTTGAAGCCAGCAGAAAAGTGCCCTTATGCAGAGAAAAGCCATTTCAAAAAGAAGCAGCTTTTTCTGGCTTCTTTCTGGCTTAAAACCATGACATGTGGTCATGACATGAGCACTCCAGCTGCCTTGGGAGACAGTGGTGCAGTTGGTGAGCTTTCAATGTGGCTTCAGAAAAGGCAGCTTCAATTCACTTTTTTCTGCCCATCTGTTTTGCCCCTTAGTGAAGAATTACATCCTTACTAAACTGAGGCCATTGTACTTTGGATATATCATGAGATGGCCTTACTTATTGGAAAAGACAATAATACTTAGTAAAGTGGAAGGCAGTAGGAAAAGAGGGAGATCACACTACAAATGGATTGATTCAATCAAGGAAGCCACAGCGCAAAGATTGAAAGACCTGAGGAGAACAGGTGTTGACTCATCATTTTAGTGGTCTATTATTTCCTGGTCAACATAAGTTGAAGTCAACTTGATGATAAATAACAACAATGACAATAAATAAACTAGGAAGTGACATCTGGAAATACTTCCATGGATCATGTACACGAAGCAGCTCTGAAAGAATGTCTCACAGCAAGACTCAATGCACATATTATTTCATTTAGAGTATCTACTATTATGTATGTATCTTGAAAATATGTCTTCAATTTATTTTCCATATATTACTTGTGTGTTTGTAAAGCATCCTTAATTACAGCATGAAAAGTGTTTTGATAATCTGCATAGAGGGCACACTGCTGTTATACTAAAATAATAAGGATCTCTCATTATTCACATTACATATTCTTCACTGATTATTGTGAATAAAAGACAAAACAAACAATTGATTTTGGTGTTCAAATCCAATCTTGCTAATTAAATGTTTGATGAAAACCATCTATGGCATATGCATGCCATTGTTATTCAAATATTCTGTAATGATTTCTCCTGCAGTGAACAGAATGCATTTGGCTAATTTTGCTGCAAACATATATCAGCAATTCATTTGAGATAGTCATGGGGCAATGTCAGCAGCAGCACTGTCATTGGAGATTATTAGAGGGGGGATGGAATGTCCTTGTCTTGTCCTTGTCCCATCCTTTCCATGTGATCACAGAAAGGACTTTCAGATGATATCGTGTTGATCCTGTCATTGTTCATCCGGGAAGCACAAATGACAGCGATGGCATGAAAGACTTTCAAATGATGTCTCGCTGATCCTGTCATTGTCCCGTCAGTAAAGTGGAATTGTTCCATCCTTGCCCTTCATTTTGCATTAACGGAAGAACCCGTTAATGCAATTTCACTTCACTGACAGGTTTATGACAGGATCAGCACGACATGTGAGAGTGTATTTCATGCAATCACTGTCACAGACAGGATAAGGATGAGCTTTGTTCCCATCACCTGTCTGATAATATCAATGGTCTCTGTAAAGTTTGTATCAAAGGAGAATGTCATAACATAGCATCACATTATTAGTCTCATTTTTTTTTTAAATTTTACTCATTCAAGTTTATTTCCATGAATATCTGGAGGGCCACAGATTCTCTTCCCTGTTACAGAGATTCCATGTGCCTCTATCAGTTTCATAAATAATGGGCAGGTTTCTCCCTCAAAATAACATTGTTCCCATTACAGATGTATAGCAATCATTTATGCACAAGAAGGACACATAATATTTCTGGATATCATCAGGGGCAGGACTAAGCATGTCCCTAGTGATTTGCAGCATCTGAATAGAAAGGCAGTATTTTTCTCTTGTCAGTTCTAGGGTTCTTTAATATCTCAATTATTTTTAGATAAAATTTCCTGGTCATATGAAAACCACTCACCCACGCCCCCTACAATGAGTTATCATGTTCCTAGATGGGGTTGATGTCAGGCACATCTTTCATACAAATCAAGCACTTATTTGAGCCGTGTTTGTCCCACTAAACTGTACATTATTTAATAATTCAATAGGATTTGCACTAAGTAAATTGCTTGACAAATGATAATATTCATTTCACAGAATTTCTCAGAGAAAGGACATTGATTTCTATTTTGCAGATGGATAGCTAAGGTGAAGGTCATCCAATGTATCTAAAATATCCCTTTAATTTAATTTAATTTAATTTAATTTTGATTTTTACATCAATCTACCACAGATCATTCAATGATATCCAAAAATATGTTGAAGTAACTGAAACTTCAGATAATTAAGCAAAATTGTTAGTCACATCTGCACAAAACATCACTGAGAAATTAATTTGAAGTTGCTGATCAGGCTCTTAACTCTTATGTGGTCTAAATGCTAAGTGCAAAGGGCTGGGTCTTTGAGATGTAAATTAAGGGCATATTTTTCTGAGAAAATTTCTGTTTTTCTCAGTTTTTTTCACCATGTAGAAAAAAATAAGTTTGCTTTGCAGATTATTATTATCTATCCATTATGACGATGGGCTTTACATGGGCTCAGCCACCATTTTCCTCTCACAATGCCTTAGCATATTAGTTCAAAGGTATCACTGAAGATGCAAGATGATGGCCAGAATGCCAATGGTACTGTTCTCCTCACAAACACTCTCTTTTTTAAAGGCTAAGGGTGTGGAGGGGAGAAAGATGTTCTGGTACTGCTGCTACTAATAGTGAGCCCAACCACCAAGAAACTTGAAGAGCATATCTATTCCTGTTGAATAAATTTAGTGAAATATTTTCCATAATTCCTTTGCTCATAAATAGGATTGGGAATTTTGAGAGGCCATTTATACATATCTTTAGGTGATAGATGGTTTTTCTCTCTCTGGATTAAGTGGTGTAAGAAACAGCAATAAGAGCATTTAAGATTTTGAAAGAAACTCATTTTAGGCCTTTCCACTACATAACTTTATACAATTGGTAAAATAGTTTAGATAGTCACAGACCATAGATTCAAAGAGGAGCAAGATGAAGAAACTGTTAAAATAATTTAAAAACTGAAACAGGATTGTCTCAAAGGGCAGTGGGCTGTGTGGCAATACAACCTTTCATTAAACCTCATACTGTGTATGCATCACACATGCAGAGATGCAGAACTATGCATGTGTTTTTAAAATGTGCACACAGCACAACATTGTTAAGAATTCCACCATCAATATGAAAGTTGGGACTGCATTATGAGAATAAACATGCACAGCAGTATTATTAGGATTGCTGCTTAAAAGGATATCTTATTTTATTTGGTACTGTCTAGATGAATTAGAATACAGTACAACATAGTACAACATCACTACAATTATATTGTCTTGGGATGATGGGACACATCTTATTTTTATATAATTTTATTTATATATGCATTTGCAATACACATAAAAATGACAGCACATTCTTATTTATATCTTTTGTCATTTCCTGATTAATCACTTCCAACGATCCTTTAACAATGAAACATCTTTTAACAATGTCTTATTCTTTTATTAAACATCATTATATATCCATGCTCTCTTTCAAAGAAAAGCGGATAATATTTTTATCCAATTCTTGTAGTTTATAGTCATCTTGTTAGTTAATCGTTAGTTCACCTTATGCTCACTGCCACTTATTATTACAAAAATAAATTATGGGTAACCATTCCTTATAAACAATCTCTATTTTTTTCTGATTTATGCAAGCTGTCAACCTGTCCATTTCTTTCATTTCTATTAATTTCAAAAACCAATCCTCTATTGTAGGTATTTCAGAGTCCTTCCATATGTTTCCAAAGAAGTTCCTCCTAATGTTGAGCTGGAATGTCTTTTACATTTGAATCTATTGCTCCATTTCCTATCATCTGCTGCTGAAGAAAACAAGCTTGCTCCAGCACCAACATGACACCCCTTCAAATACTTAAACAGGGCTATCATGTCACCTATTAACCTTCTCTTCTCTAGACTAAACATATCCAGCTCCTTAAGTCTCTCCTCATAAAGCATTTTTCCAGACCTTTCACCATTTTGGTTTTCTACTTCTGGACATGCTCCAGCTTGTCCACATCTTTTTTGGAACTGTGGTGCCCAGAACTGGATGCAGTATTCCAAGAGAAACCTGACCAAAGCAGAATTGAGTGGTACTATTACTTCCCTTGCTCTAAACACTATATTTCTACTGATGCAGCATAGAATCACATTGGCTTTTATAGCTGCTGCATCACATTATTGACTCATGTTCAATATGTGGTCTAATAGTACCTAAGACCTCTTTCACATATACTGTTGTCCAACCAGATATCCACCATCTTATATTTGTGCATTTCATTTTTTTCTGCCTAAGTGTAGTACCTTACATTTCTCCCTGTTGAAATTCATTTTATTAGTTTTGGCCCAGCTTTCTAATGTGTTACAGTCATTTTGAATTTTGATCCTGTCCTCTGGGGTATTAGCTACTCCTCCTAATTTGGTGTTATCTATAAATTTCATAAGCATGTGGTAGAATAGAAACAGAGTATACCTGAACTATACGAAAGGTAAGGCATATTCTATCTGTATGAGAGAGCACAGTTTGAATCAATAGATAAGATTTTCACCTAATTTTCTCTTCCATGTGTTTGGCTAGTGCAGGTAGGTAGAGCATATACATAATGGTTTGTTTTACAAATTTGTATCCTGCCTTTTCTCTGTCTCTCTTTTTTTTTAAAAAAAAAGCACTCCAGGAGGGTAACACAACTAAAAATCACTTCATCAATAAACACCAATAAAATCATTACAATAAAATTAGTACAATGGGTACTGGGTTCAAATACAGGTAGTCCTAGTGTCATTTGGCTTTCCACAACTCATTTGCTCCATTTCTAAGTTCTAAAGGTAGATTATAGAGTGAAACAGATGGGTCAAATGAAGTGGTCTGCACCCTCTTTTAAGGTGGGGTATTTAGATGATGCACACCTCCAAAGCAGGCAAAAATCAGATTGAAGCTGAGTTCTGGGACTAAAAACAAGGGGGAAAAAGAAGCCACAATAGTCCAACTAAAGGTGGAAAAAGTGCATCTTCAACCCTGCATATAAATGCCCTGATGCCAGAGCAGTTCTGAAGGAGCAATCCATACTAACCCTAACCCTAAAGCTGCATATAAAAACACTGGTACAGGTGCACATTTAACAGAGCCACCATACATAGCAGTTGGGGCAGAAATGCAAAAAAGTGAAAATGTGACATCTCTAATGGATATAAGTACAGCATACACAAACCAGACAGTCCAACAGGGGGCATGGGGTAAAGAGGGGGGAGGGGGCATGTAGGGGGGCCCATGATTGTGCTTTGCATTTCACTGGGCACACTGATGCTCTGATGCCCTGTACCGGTGGAGGTTTACAGGTGCAACTGTGTTGCCGATCAGAGGGGTGGCTATCCAATGGGATGGCATCAAGGAAGCGATAGTAGCTGGCAGTGTGTTTGTGCAATGGTTTGCGTGCATGGTGGGGAAGTAAGAAAAAAATTACCCAACCACATAGCTCAATGCTGTGCCATACATTTGGGCCATGTGTATTCAGGTGACCTTGGGAGCAGCCAATGTGGCCAGCAGGGTTGTCACCCACTTTTGGAAAATGCAGGTTCAAGCCACTTTTCCTGCCCACCTATTCCAGGCCTATGCTCCTAGTCTTTTCCCCTTCTTCTTCCTTTCCTCCCCCCCCCCAAGGATGGACAGAACTGTTACTTCACAATTGTACAGCCTCATAATCATACGGTGCACTTTGAGAGTCTTCTTAGTCTTATTCTTGTCATTTTAGGGGTTTTTTTTTTAGTCTAGTAAGAATAAATGTTAGATAACAGTAATTTAAATGATCATTTTTATTCATACCTTTTGTATGGAAGCAAGCTATTCTTTTAATGATTTGATGTCATACATTATGTGGAATACATCTATGTATTTTAATAAAAATAAAAGCTATATTTAAGGTCTTTTTTTTTTACTAATATTTGTTTGTACAATCCCAAAATGGAACTCAGCTGGTAGCAAATGGTAGCACAGCATAACAGTCCAGGATCATGTTCTGATAGCAAGCACATGAGCACAATTACTATCCTTCAGAATATTTGAAATACTGAGAGTGGTTCCTAGAGGATGCCTAAATCATTTTGTAATTGCTTTCATCACACAGCTGGCAATGTTCTCCTATGTAGTGGCTTGAGGGAAGGCGGGGGGGGGGGGGGTCAAAATCATCACTAGTGAATTTCTGACAGAGCTGGTGATGACTGTCCCTTGTCGGCCCACCTTTTCATTCCCACAGTGGCCAGTAGGAGTGTTACGGACAGCCAAATCTGGTTCTGGAGAAGGTTCTCTATGGCCTGAAACAAACAGATAAAAAGTGCTGGCTTCAGGCTGCATCAGGGGTATGGCGTGCAGATGATGCATGCCCCTGGATCAGCTGGAAGGTGCTGATCAGCTGGAAGGTGCTAAGGCAGCATGAAACCAACCAGAAAAGGAGCTGCAAAAAGCTGCTTTTTGCCAGAGGCCATTTAGGACTGCAGCAGCAAGTCAGTTTTGGGACCTTGGCATCCAGTCACCATGGTCCTGTGCTGCTCAGGGACTGATCATGGCTTGAGTGGCCAGAGGGCACTCCAAGCCTCCCATCTGTCTGACTCATTTGACGCCAGCAGTTTGGAATTGCCTCTGAGCAGCATTGCTCTCCCCAGATCCTGTCCCTATTTGTCTTACTTTCACAATGAGATCAAGGATAGGTGGTGAGTAGAATATTGGTGAGGGGGCATCTAAAATGTGTAATGGTGGTTACATCTGCTCATATGGCAAGAGGGGTAGGAATACTAATGACCCCTTTTTTAAAAAAAATATATTTAACTTCCAATTGAAATAAGAAAATAGCTATGACATGTACATGGACTTTCACCAAATGCAGCTCAAATGCAGCTCATCACCATTTAAACCTTTTCGACAGAGCAGAACACAGCTCGCTTGTCTAACACTTAAAAGGCTGGCATTTGATCCCCAGTAACATTTATGAGCAATGTGGCTTTATACATGATGTGTTCATTAACTAAATTGCTGCTAACATTTTCCTGAAATCTTATTACTTTCTTTTTATTAATTGACTTTTTACAAATTAGCATGATTAATTTAATAAAGGATGAGAAAGAGGGAACAACGTTTAATATATATACAAACTAAAACACACAGAAAAAGAGAGAGGAACAAGTGTATATTTTTCATATGGTTTCATGTGGAAACATTGCATTGGTTTGAGATAATGCATACAAGATGTCTAATAGGAACCCCAGCTTCGGTATGCTTCTCAGCAAAAACATAAAAACTGAACATCTTTAGACTTAAATCAGCTAACAATTTAACATGGTTCTCGGAGGAACTCAGGGAGATGAGGCGGGTTGGACGACAATTAGAGCGCAAATGGCGGAAGACTCGACTCTTCTCCAACAGAACTCGCCATAGACAGCATCTTCACGCCTATCGGGAGGCTTTGCGAGCAGCGCGGAGATCCTTCTGCTCTACATGCATCGTGTCTGCAGAGTCTGGCTCAGCAGAGCTGTTTAGGGTTGTGAGGGAGCTGACGCAGGCTCCCCCTGCACCAAATCCCCTACTGGACCCAACAACAGCCTGCTGTGATGAGTTTAACACCTTCTTTGCAGACAAAATCTCTCGGATAAGGGCCGACTTGAACGTCAATGTTTTGTCAGAGCCCATAGGTGAGGTGTCCAATAACTCTGTTGCTGTTTCTTTACTGGATGAATTTCAACCTGCAAGGACGTGGACAAGCTCCTTGGAAGTTTGAGAAAGACGACTTGCCCTCTCGATCCTTGTCCATCTTGGCTGGTCGCCCAGTGAGGGGATGCAGTGAGAACATTCCTTTGGGATGTGATCAATGCATCCCTCAGGGAGGGTTCTCTACCATCTTGTCTAAAGGAGGCGGCCGTTAGACCCCTCCTGAAGAAAACCTCCCTTGATCCCCTGGATAAAAACAACTACAGGCCAGTTTCCTTGCTCCCATTTTTGAGCAAGGTCATCGAGAGAGCAGTTGCCTCCCAACTCCAAGCTGTCTTGGATGAAACTGATTATCTGAATCCATTTCAAAGGGGCTTCAGGACAGGACATGGAGTTGAGACTGCCATGGTCGCTCTGGCCAATGACCTCTGCCTGAGCGTCGACAGGGGTCGTGTGACCCTACTGGTGCTCTTGGATCTCTCAGCCGCCTTTGACACAGTAGATCATTCCTTCCTTTTGGGTTGACTGAGAGAGTTGGGGATCGGAGGCACTGCGCTCCGGTGGTTCCGGTCCTTTCTCTCCGGGAGATTCCAAAGGGTGAGGCTCGGGGACAGTTGCTCTTCTAAGATAGAGGTTAATTGTGGCATCCCTCAAGGCGCCATCCTGTCCCCGATGCTGTTTAACATCTACATGAAGCCGCTGCATGAGATCATTCGGAGGCATGGAGCTCAGTGTCTTCAGTATGCTGATGACACTCAAATCTACCTCTCCATGACAAGATCATCGGCCCAGACTGCAGATGGCATCTCTCCTCTCAATCACTGTCTTGCAGCAGTAATGGATTGGATGAGGGAAAACAGGTTGAAACTCAATCCGGACAAAACGGAGGTACTAACTGTCACAGGACCAAAGTCAGGATTGAGAATACACCTCCCGGTCCTAGATAGGGGTCACACTCTCCTCGAAGGACCCTGTTCGCAGTCTCTGGGTACTTCTCGATTTGTCACTTCACATGACTAGTCAGGTGAATGCGGCGGTCAGGAGTGCCTGTTATCAGCTTTGGCTGATCCGCCAGCTCTGCCCTTTCCTGGAGCTGAAGGACCTGGAGTCAGTGGTACATGCTTTGGTAACCTCACAATTGGACTTCTGTAATGTGCTCTACATGGGGCTACCCTTGTGCCTAACTGGGAAACTTCAATTAGTTCAGAATATGGCAGCCAGGCTTGTCATGGGAACATCGAGGAGAGAGCGCATAACACCGGTGCTCACATCTCTCCACTGGCTGCCGATTAGTTTCTGAGCGCAGTACAAGGTGTTGGTTTTAACCTTTAAAGTCCTACATGGCTTCTTCCATATGAACACCCCCCCCCCCCCGCATACTCCGATCTTCTGGGAGGAACCTGTTGCAGCCTATGAAGACTAGGCTGACGCAGACCTCCCAGAGGGCCTTTTCGGCTGTCGCTCCCAGGCTATGGAATGACCTGCCGGACGAAATGCATCTTATTACATCTTCTGATTGCTTTTAAAAAGCCTTGAAGACGCATCTCTTCTGGCAGGCCTTCCCAGAAAGTCCTTAACCTCCCGGCTCTGTTTGGGTTAAGCTCTCCCATTAACACTTTAACATCTTGACCCTGATGTCTATGCCATGGGTTGCTGTTTTAAATTGTAATTTTTATGATGTCATTTTAATTGATGTTAGTTTAATTCAATGTTAAGGGGTGGGTGGTTGGGTATGGGTTGTGTATATTTTATCTTGTATTTTTAATTGATGTAACCTGCTCCGATTGGATACAGAGGAGCGGGCTATAAATAAAACATTGTTGTTGTTGTTGTTGTTGTTGTTATCTTAATGATCTAAAAAGATTTCATGTGCCAATAATGATATTACTCCATCATCTGAATATACTGGGATATATTCCAATTTACTTTAGTTCAAGAAAATCTTCAGTGTTCCTTTAATAATTGTCATGGGATGATGAAAAGGCAATATATGTCTCTTGCATTTGTTTGTGATTAAACTAAACTGAACAATATGTTTGGGCCATATGGTTGTTGCACCTTATGGTGTCTGTATCATAGGCTATTCTTGACAATATTTGTTCAGAAAAAAAATTGCTATTATCTTCCTTTAGAACTGTCAGAGTGTGATTTACCCAAGTTCACCCAATGACTTTCCATGAATAAGTAGGGATCTGAACCCTGATTTCCCAGAGTCATAATCCAGCTGTCAAACCATTTTACCAGATTGGCACTTGGGTCAACATACAAATCCCTTTATGTACAGCACTGTGTAAATTTACAGTGCTATATAAATAAAGGTTAATAATAATATGTGAATGTTGACCGAATTTGCATGCAGTTTTTGCAAGATTAACATTTTCATCTGCATTACTGAGAATTCAACCCATTCTTCCAGTCACTGGAACTTGAAATGCAAATGCAATTTGAGTGGTGCAAAACCTTAGGATGTTTCCCCATTGATACAGAAACAACTAGAAACAACTATTTCATAAGGTGGATGTTTATAGAAATTATAAATGTGCAAATATAGCCACTCTCTTTTCTTACATATATACACATCATATTTTTCTGGGTGTTTATACATCCTAATGGCTGAGTCTCAGCCAGTGAAAATAAGTGGAAGAGACACAGTGAAAGGTTAAACGTATCAAAATAAATGCGAACTAAAGATTGTGACCGTGCACCTTGTAAAATAGTTCACTATAATCTATTCGATAGGATAATTAAGAGTTTAGTCATATGATGTTTTCCAAGCATGTTTTAAGGAGTTACAATTAATTATTTACAGACATGCTTCAGTTTCTATCCTAGCCCCCTCACCCAGTCTTATCTCTCTAAAAACAATTGTGGCATAAAATCACTTTTCTTCATAAATTGCTTTCTAAACTTGTCTTAATATTCTGAATTATTACGTCTGTGAAACATGTATGCCCATATGAAGGAGCCCTGCTGGCGCAGTGGTTAAATGCCAGTACTGCAGCCACAAGGTTGTGAGTTTGATCCCAGGCAGGGCTCCAGAGTCGACTCAGCCTCAGTTCAACATAGTTCAACAAACATGTTTCCAAAACTAACAATGTAAATATGTGGAATGAAACAACCAGGCCATATAAATCTTGCATTCAGTTTTAAAAATATTTTGAACCTTCTCAAGGTATTTGAAGCTATTTCCAAAATACATTCATGATTTTTTTTTTCCATTTACTAGTCTCCACTTTACGTATGATTTACATTCTGGTAGTCATTTTTTTTTTTTTTTTAGAGTTTTTGAATATGTTGTACGTAGCGGGAGAGAAAATCTTATTTATTCTTTGCTTTTCTCTCTGTTTTGCTGTTCAAATATGGTAAGTAATGGATTCCGAAGGCAACTGCTTTTTACTATGTCTGACATTGGCAGACACACATAGCAACAGTAGGATTGACTAGAACAGAATCTGATTCTTTTCCAACTCAAGTTTTATTGCATTGTTTACTGTGGACAAACTGCTGCAATAATTGCATCAAATGATTTCTCAAAGCCTCTTGCACCTCCTAATGGTGCTAGACATAAGAAAAACACTTTAGGCTGGCAGAAGTCAGCACAATATAGTGATTTCATAGCAGCATTGGGGTGTGGTGTTCAGACAGCGCACCCTTTCACACCACCAAGAAGCCACATGGCTGACTGTATGTGCACAAGCACAGTATTTAGAAGCTGTGTGCCACCACAGTGCCGCAAAGCCCTAGTGGGGCAAGAAAAGCTGCTGCAAAAAGGAGCAGCAATTTTCCCCTTCTTTTTTGTGGGGGGAAAACACCAGAGTGGGGCTGCGGCATGCAGTTGCCACAGTGCTCTCCCGGCTCTTTCAGCAGTGGCATCACGCTGCCCCTTTGGGCTGGTCTGTTTGTCAAAGGAAGCTTCTTTGACAGCAGCATTGTTAACTGAGCTATACCTTTAATTGTATATATTTGTATAGCACAAAATCTATTGGCTGTGAAAGAAAGGCAACTGCAATTTTCTGGGTCAACTTGCATTTGTTGACCTAGTTTGCCATAAGACAATGGTTGCTGACAGCTGAGAAACTCACCACCACCCTGTTTTTGACAAGAACATGGGACTTATTATGGGAAGGCTTATACTGCGTTGAGTATTTGGGTACAGGCATCATCCTTTTTTTTTTAATGGCAATATTGGTACATCTTACTGGCCACTTTCTTCCCAAGACTTTGTACCAGTTAACATGTTCTCAATTTAGGTGAAATAAAAAATGGCATTTAAGACTAGCAAGACTATCTACTTTTTTAATCTGTTCGTTTTCTGCTTTGGGAAAATGCCTTGCTCACCAAAGATAGAGCTATGCATATCAAGAGCTGAGCTTTATCCTTATAATTGCACTGTTATCCTACTACATTCAAAAATATCTTCTGTACCACAATGGCAATATATAGAAAAGTTCAATGACAGTAAAACTCCATGGCTGATGTACTCGTAGCTGAACCATTGTAGGGACCTGATCATGTCATTGTATTTCACTGAGCCTTGTTCCTCGCTGGGGTTTGGTTCCAGGATCCCCCATGAATACAAAAATCAACTGATGCTCATGTCCCATTGTGTCTGTGTGTCTGTGTGTGTTTGCCTGGAAGTCATTTCTGACTTATAGTGACCCTAAGGTAGTTAAGGAATGAGGTGGCTTAGTGGTTAAAATGCTGCATGGGTGCTGCATGATGGGGTGAGCTCCTGTCACTTGTCTTCACTTGTCAGAGGCAATTATCAATCTTGCAATCTGGCAAACCTGTGTATTAGCCTATGGATTGCAGAATGTAGGTTTATGAACATCATTGTAGTTTGTGAATAGTGTCAAAGTTTTATTTATTTATTTTTTGTATCACATTTTTCTCTGACCTCACCCCCACAACTATGGACTCTTTCAAACGGGAGGAATTTCTCCCAACTCCGAATGGAGCCAATGCGGATTTATGTAAATTCGCTTGTTTAGCGAATTTACATGAACCCCTGCTCCGTTCGGAATTACTTCCCATTACCCGAAAATAACCCCCTCCTGCCCGAATTTGCGTGCAAAGCTTTAATTCGCAATAACGTAAAACCCATGATTGCATTCGAATTGGCTTCCCTCTTGCCCGAATTTGCATGCGAAGAGTTAATTCACAATAACGTAAAACCCATGATTGCATTTGAATTGACCTTAAATTATACTTCCAATTTAGCCTTGTATGAAAGAGTTAAATGTAACTGTGTATATATACCTGGGGTTTTAATACAGTATTAGATTCCCCCCCCCCCAAAACACACCCTAAACACACACATACTTTGTTAGTCTTAAAGGAACCAAAAAGGCTCATTATCCTCTCCTTTATTTCCATCTCTACAGCTCTTCTTCACTTCACTTGAATCTCTTAAATTGACTAATTTATCAGGCAATTCCTTTGTTCTTTGACACTATCTCAAACCTGGTCATTGTTATACAATATCAGAAAAATAATCCTGTTTTCAGGTACTGTATGCATGTATAACAGTAGCTTCTTCGGGGATACCACTCTTAGCTCAGGAGATAATAAAAGAGAACCATATAAATGCAGTAAATCTTTATTAACTGCCTGTGGCTCTGACCCTATAAAAGAGCACACAGCTTGAATAAACACACTATCAGCACAGGCAAACGGACTCAGAAGGCTTGGGGATCCATAATGGAGTCCTCTCAGCCAGCTGCTGCTGAAATTCATATGACGCATACTAATAAAACCTCTGTCACTGCTAATGCCAAATGTCTCTGCAATAACACCTCCCATTTCCATCACCAGAACCATCCAGATTCTGTGATGAGAATATGCTAGGCAAACTCAGCTTCATTTTCTAGTTTATTTCCGAAAGCCCATTTCTCAATATTTTAAAAAGGGAACAGAAAATGTAGGAAGAAATAACTGTACTGAAGAAAGTGTAAGTGAATGGGCAACAGAGACTGTAATGGAAAGGCTGTAGAACAAGAACTTCCTCCAGACTTTATTGGGTGGTAAATGCCGGCATCCCTGACCACTGACTCTGCTGGCTCGGCCTAATGGGAGCTGAGGGCCAACAGTATCATGTACTGAACTACATGTGTGTGTCTCTGTGTGTCTCTGCCTTCAACTCACCTGTCCATTCATGACAACCCTATGAATTTTATAAGGTTTTCTTAGGCATGGAATAATTTGGTTTGATTTTGCCTTCCTCTGAAATATACCCTATACAACCTGGTATTCTTTAGTGGTCTCCCATCCAAATAATAACCAGGGCTGATCCTGTTTCTTTTCTAAGATCAGACAGGGTCTGATGCCTTTAGAGTTTCAGAACATCAATGTGTGGTCAAGCACATGTGGTCAAGCCATAATCTTGCCCTTCCCAATAGGCTTAGGCAAAATCAAACAGCTGCACCCTCTCCTAGCTTGTGTGTTCTTCCTTACTGATAACCTTCACCATCTTGACCACACTCCAATGTTGCTTGACTGTTGGTGTGGTCAAGATGGTGAAGGTTATCATTAAGGAAGAACACACAAGCTAGGAGAGGCTGCAGCTGTTTGATTTTGCCTAAACCTATTGGGAAGGGCAGGATTATGGTTCCTCCTCTTCTTTCCTGCACTTGCACTTTGGACACATCACATTATTAGAAAAGACAATAATGCTTGGTAAGAAAGAAGGAAATGAGGAAAACCATATTGCAATGGATAGAGTCAATCAAAAAAGCAATGGCCCTGGATCTGTAGACCTGAGCAGAGATGATGATAAGATAACTTGAAAGTCTCTTATTCATCAGGTCACCATACGTTGAAGCTGACTTGATGGAAGTTAACAACAACAACAACAACAACAACAACCCTGCAGTCATTCAATTCTCTACCATATAGAACAACATTCTACTACCCTCTTGCCCCAGTAAAGGCTGTGAAAGGTGCGGTCAACTTCTAGCAGCAGCTGTGGCCAATAGCATGTCATCGATGGTTGGTGGCACAGTCCTGAAGGACTTCATGGAGTCCAGTGTAGACACCTTAACCCCAGGAAATTACATGCTTCTGTTCTGAAGGAAGAATTTGATTTCAGTACTTTTGCCATATCAGTTCTCTTCTGTTTCTGATGAAGTCACAAGGTGCTCTGGGATACATCCCATGCAAGCCACAGAACGCTTAGACCAGTCAGGTATTTCTCCTTTCCTACAAACCCTTACCAGGAGCTCCAGTCTTTTGAGAAGGTGTTCCAGACAATTGTGTACAGTGCCCATGGCATATTCCATGGGCCACAACAGTGGTGCCACTTTCTGTAGCCTCTCATCATGGTATTGATAGCACTGCAACTCAAATGCAGGCCAGGCCAGAGGTCAACTGAAGAGAGGGAATTGAAAAGAGGATTGTGGTGAAGAATAGAGTAGGAAACGAAGCTATCACGGCTGGTTGGCTTGCATATCCCTGCAGGAATTTCCCAGTAAATATTTCTCTCCCATCCCTTGAACCTTTAAGTGTGCTGGGGGGGGGCATTTATACAGGGAGCAGGGCTGGCTTGAGAATTTTTGCTGCCTGAGACAGAATAGTAAATGGTGCTCATTCTCCTCACAAATCAATATGGTAGAGTGCAAGGCTGCTCAAGTTATTTTGGAACCTGAGAGGAAAACAAGCAACACTTAGAAAGAAAATTACAAAACTTAGTTACTAATAAAATATTTCCTGACTTGTCATGGCACTGCCCCTTAGTTAAGGTAAACAATTGGGCAAACTATAATAATATATAGAAAAAATTATATCCTAAATTGACAAGAAAAAAACATGCATCTATAAGCCAGCAGTAGGTGAATCTGATTTTTGTAACTTTATATAGTATCAGAGTCATGAAAAGCAATTCTATACAGACATATGTTCTCTATTTTTTACAAAACGGTCCACAAAATAATAAGTGACATTTGTGATGTAAAAACGCTTCATATGGATGACAATGTCTTTAGGTCCTGGAGGGCAATGTCCTGGCGGCTACCTCCGGAGAATTATGAGGCCGTTTCGACTTCTTATGGTCTTCATCAGCATCAGCAAGTTATATGAAGCCAGATAGGTAAATCAATAAAGATTTTTTTTTCCAACCTGAAAGGTATGTCCTTTATTTTATTATGTTTGAGTTATAGTTGTTTATATTTATATAGTTGTATATTTATGCTGCTAAATGCATAAGATTAATCAAAATTAATAACTCAGTGTTACATTAACTACAAAGTGTCAAATTTAACACCATAAGAACAACAATGAGTATAAGCTTACCACAAACATAAATCATCAGACTTAACAATAGTCCTGTGCATGGTGGGGAATCAGCAGTGATTGTATGATATGATGTACTCATTTTATAACAAAGCCTACAGGTGGCTGGCTATTCCATGAAAACTCTTAAAGGCATATGTACCAATAATGTAATACACTATATATCCCAACATGTAAACCTGGAGTCCGGCTGAATATGCATCATAGATACTTAGTAATTCATATGAATACAGTTCTGAACACAATTCTAAATACATAACACTCCAAATATCAACAATAATAACTTCATTATGTCAATAGAACTCTACACTAGATTTTACCAAAGGGCCTTAATGAGAGTTTGGATCTGTCTGCCTTTTTATGATATTCTTATCTATGTTCATTTGGATTTTTTTTTAACTTTGCAGCTCTTATGGATACATCATTATAATTGTTTGAGGCAGTCTAAGTATGATAGAGTTCTATTGACATAATGAAGCTATTATTGTTGATATAATGCATATTCAGCATTTTCATGGAATAGCCAGCCACCTGTAGGTTATTGTAATCATTAGGAAAACAGCTCTTTTTTATTAATGATTTAATCTGTTAATAAGAAGGGGCTGTTTTCCTGATGATTACGATAATGCTTCCATGACGAAAATGAAAGTGTTATGCTTTAATAGCGCCAGGCATGATCCCACCATGGCACTTCCGTTGCAGTTTGGTGATGTTTGGGTGATGGGAGCCCTTGTGTGTGATAAACTTCATACTTATGGCTACTTATGGCACTTTTGACACTATGAACCTGGAATTCTGTGTATTTCAAGAAACAATATGGCCAACTGTGTATTTATGGGGTGATGAGGAGGATAAGAACTGAACACTATGTCCAGCAGTAGCCAAGTAATTACATGCCACAATTTACAGTTTTGAATTAATCCTATCTTCTATCTGCCTTCAGTCATAATAAAAATAAAGATAAGATATAAATTTAATAAATAACTGAGATGGGGAATTTGTGATCTTTCAGATGCTGTTCATTGTACTGGCTAGATTTGATACTAAATTCTGGGTAACATCTGGAACATGAAATGGTGTTATATTTAACTAGTATACTATGTCTAATTTATTTTTTCTGCATCAGTCTATAGAGGAAGGATAGTACGAAATCATCATCACCACCACCATCACCACCATTATCATCATCCAAGGTGGGAATCCCATTGTGAGAGAAAGGCAGGATATAAATCCTGGATGTAAATAAATAAATAGATAAATACATCACCATCATCATTGAGAAGGCTGCATGTTTCCATTCCTCTGTAACAGGTCTTGGTTGAATATTTTGATATAGCTGGTGATATATATTCCTTCTACGTTGCCTATGTGCACAAATCATGGACTGAGAAAAAGTGAAGTGGGTGGGAAAAGAGTACGGGAGATGGCACCAGCAGGAGATGATATCCTGCACTGTTATTGGCAGTCTTCATTAGGTGGAGATGAAAGCAGGGGGCAACTGGAATCAGTGCCGAGCAGATCTCTGACTGCTAAATCAATATGATTGAAGTCCATGGTGCCAAAACCATGCGTATCCATAGTGCCAGATTTATGATCACATTTTCAAGGGAGAAGGGGGGAATGGTGTTGAAGGGGGAGGCTGAGAAGATATGGATGGAAGAGCATGAGAAATTTAAATAAAGGAGCAGAGAATGAGACGCAGAAGTAGAAAAGGTCTGGAAAGGGGGGAGAAAGTGAAAGGAAGTGTGAAAGGAAACGTCCCAACCCCAGCCCCAGCCTTGTGAACCAATGCAAAGGCAAAGAAAGTAGTCAAAGACAGCCTAAGAAGGCACCCGAGCCTAAATGAGCAGACACACCACAGAATGTCTCAAGTAGGGAAGCTTTTGAGATTTTCCTGTTCACAATAGCAGCCTTCAGGGCTAGAAACAAAACAAACAAACAAAAAACTTCCATAAAGAGTGCAACTGCTCATTTGGGAGGTGGCAGAGCTGCAGTGTATGAAGCATCTATGTGAAATATTCTTGAACTTTGGGCTGACTGTGCTGGCTTTGGGGTGATCTTAGAAAGGAAAAATACAAAAAGTGGATTGAGATTTTTCCGCTTGTCTTTCTGGCTCTTGTGTGTTTCAGTGAATTCCTACACTCTGGCTCCTACCTAGTTAAAGGTATCTGAGATACTGAATGTTATCTGAGATACTGAATCTATTTTGGTTTCTGCACCTTGGATAGCTCCTTCAGTGTTCACACTGAAATCCAGTCATCACCACACCAAACTCTACTCCTTCCATTCATTTGACTCCTTCCATTCATTTGACTCCTGGTTTGTTCTCCTAACTCTTTCACCTCGGCACAACGTCTGTGCTTTCTTTGATAATTTTCTATGTCTCAGCCTGGATGGTTGATCAAAGCATGGGCTGTTATTTTGTTGCTGATGATGTTGTTGTTGTTATTATAGAGTTTCAGGTTTTTTTTAAAAAATGCACAAAAGTTAAAAATAATTAAACATTGGTTTAGTTAAAAACACAAAGTTAAAACCACATAAAACACAATTAAATCACAGCAACCCCCTTTAAAAGCACTATGTGCTAAATGAATCAGAATCTCAAGGCCTGCCTGAATAAAAATGTATTTGTTAGCAGAAGGAAAAGAAAGATGGTCTGTGCAGGGTTTTAAAGGTCATAACCAGCACTTTAAATTCTGCCCAGAAATGGACTGATGGCCAATGAAGCTGTTTCAGTGGGTGGAGTTGTCTTGTCTAGATTAAAACATTTGTTCTACTAAAAGATGGAAAGACACACAGAGATAAACTGAACATGGACTAGACTGAATGTGGAAATAACAGGTTTCCAGCAGGCAGGGCATACATTTCCAATTTGGATGCATATTTTGAAAGGAGAAAGTATGCATTCATCAACACATACCCCTCTGAAAAAATGCATACATATTGCATATATATATATAATGTATTGAAGCACAATTTGGTCAGACATGTATAAATTTTATTCAAGTCACAGACCAGCTTTTACAGTTAGAAAATAAAGAGTAAACAGTGCAAGTTGTAGGCAGCCAGAATGGTCTTGGGTACATCTAGAAGAGACCATATCACACCAGTTTTAAGATCTCTTCACTGGCTGGCCATCAGTTTCCAGTCCCAGTACAAGGTGTTGGTTATTACCTTTAAAGCCCTAAGTTGCTTAGGTCAGAAATATCTCCAGGACCACCTCTTCTGTACAATCCACCTCGCACACTTAGGTCCTCTGAGAGAAATTTGCTACAACCTCTGGGTTATCTACAACTGCCCAGAGGATCTTTTTGGCTATCACTCTCAGACTATGGAATGGCTTGCTGGGTGAGATCCGTCATATAACCACCTTAGACAGCTTTAACAAAGCTGTTAAGACAAATCTCTTCCAGGAGGCCTTTCCTGAACAGATGCCCTACCACCAAAGAGAGAAAGAAATGGATTGATCCTGTTTGCTGTTTGCCTGCCTGTCGTTGTTTTATTGTCCAAATTGTCATTTTTAACATGCTTTAATTGTAGTATGTTTAATTCTGTTTTAATGGGAGGGAGGGTTTGGGGATATGGTATGTATAATTTTAATTCTGTAAGCCATCCCGATTGCCTGAGTGCAGATGGGGTGGGATATAAATAAATTTTATTATTTATTATTATTAGGCATAGGAATATTCGAAAGATGTATCCACAAATAGCAAAACTGTCTAAAGTGGGGTACCTGATTTAGTCTTTTGAAAACATGAACCTACTGGTGTGTCCACAAACAAATTCATTTGGGAAATGTGCTCAAATGATACATATGATATACAGTATGACTTGGTGGCACAGGGTGAAAGCCTAGAGAAACAGGCTTCATGGATGTATTTATTTCTATTCTATTCTGCCTTTGTGGGTTCAGATCTGCTGACCTTGCCACAAATATCTTAATCTGGCAGAGTTAAATAGAATTAAATTCCATTCTTCTAGAAAACAAGGAAAGGGTAAAGAAAAACAAATTAAATCCTTGTTGCAATTACCAGAATTTAATGCAACAGTTCTCATAGGCTTATCTGCATTGCCTTTCCAGTCAGACACAGTACTCAAAGAAGAATGGGGTTGTATTTGGAACTGTTATTGGAGCTGGCCATCTCATGGCAGTGGACTGTTTTCTTTTCTTTTCACTTTTAGATAACTGATCAAGATCCTTTCAAGGTTTCTGGAGAGTGAAAGAAGAGACGATGGATTAGATAGAAGAGCAACAATAAATGATAGCACACCAGAATAAATATGAATGAGAACAAAATGAGGGAGAAAACAAACATGATGATCATTCAGATGCTGTGTAGTCAACATAAGGACCTGAACAAAATAAAAGAAAATAATGAAATGAAATAAAATAAAATAAATAGAGTGAAAAAAGGAACTAATAACATCTGTCTCTATTCATCCATAAGGTTATCTACTCTCCTTAGCTTGAAGCAACAGCCTTCATCCTGTGTTTGACCCTCACAACCATAGTTAAAATTGAATTTGCCATACCCACAAGGTTTTGAATTTCAATTGACATTTGCAACACAACTGGCTTGTGTAGGTCTTCCCTGGACTCTCTACTCTGCCCCATGCATTTGAAGAAGCCGGGTCAAGTGTATGAAAGCTCATACTATCAGCTTCTTTCTTTCATTTAGTCTCAAAGGTGCTGCAAGATCCCTTTGCATCTGTCTCTATGATGACTTCTGTATTTCAGTTTAAGTCGTTGGCAATTCCATTTCTCATTAAAAATGAGAAAATTTACAAATATGATATAATGTACAACTGCTTTTCCTTTCAGGGTACAGTATTTGATTTACCTATTATGAATGCTCGGTGAGATTAGTAACTCAGAAAATATGAGGACATATGTCCGTTCCAGAGTCCTCAATGTTTGTAATTTTTTGCATTCTTTAAATCATGCTTTTCATGGTTTAAATCGATTAGACATCAGCAACTATGCCTTCTTCCCTGATTATGCCTAGAAGACTTTTTTGCTCCTTAGTAACCTTGAAGCCTTTCTTAGACAGCCTTCTAGGGCAATGCCACTTCCTATTATGCAGAGAGGGAGGAGCATTGCCCCGGAAGGTTGGCTAAGAATGGATTCAAAGTCAGCTAGGGGCAAAAAGGCTTCAGGACACCATCAATGCAAGAAGACACATTTGTTGACCTCTAATCTACCTGGGTAGATATGCAGGGAGGTGTCCCCTTACCCCCAGTGGGACCCAGCCAGATAATACATCATGATGTTTACCTCTGTGATGGCAATGATGCTGAGTGTAGGATAGAATGAAACATTCAATCATTGACCTCTTTTATTCTTGTGGTGTTTGCCCACCCTCCCTATTGTTCAATGTATTCTTAATTAATTGTTTCTGGACCTGGTAATAATTTTTGGTACCACCTCCCAGAATGACACAGTTGGAAAAATGGGCAGTTACCTGAAATAATGAATTAAAGGAATTATAAGACAATTAGCAACAGCATGGCATTTTAGCACTAGCATTTACATTTCTGTACCACTTCATAGTGAACTAAGCATGATTTACAATCTGTAAGTCAATTGCTACCAACAAGCTGGGTACTCATTTTACCAAGCTATAAAAGGATGGAAGGCTGAGTCAACCTGGAGCCTTCTGGGATTGAACTCACAACATTGTGGCTGCAGTACTGACATTTAACCACTGCACCACCAGGGCTCCCTATGAATAATAAAATCATAGAATCAGAATTGTAAGGGACCACAAAGGCCATCTGGTTCAACCCCCTGCCATGCATCAGAACACATTTAAAACACTCTGAAGAGAGAGACATCCAATGTCAGCTGAAAGACCTTAAACATCACAGAGTCTACTATTCTCCAAGGCAGTCTATTCCACAAAGTACTCTAACTGTCAGGAAATTCTTCTTATTGTTTTGTTAAAATCTCTTATCATTTGAATCATTGCTTCTAGTCTCTGCAACAGCAAATAATAAGCTTGCTTCATCTTCTATGTGACATCTCTTCAGATATTTAAAAATGGCTATCATAACATCTCTTGATTGTACTGAGGCAGCTTTAATTAGGCCATCACAGGAGGCATATACACACATCAATAAAAGCCATGGGGCACCTTTGTTGGCACAATGGATCCATTCAAGGAAGGAGAGTGTGTTTAGGCAGAGCACCTGAACCCAAACCCCTTTGATCCATGGAACTTTGGGGAGAAAAGGATGATAGCAACACCTTTGCCCAATGGGAAGGGTGGCCAATAGAAATTCATGAAAAAAAATTTCCAGTCATTGAGATGGAAAAGGTCCATGGTGGGTTCCTGTCTCTTAAGCTGGTAGATTCTCTGCAGCTGTTGGCACATTGTGTTTCGAATCATTAATTTAATTAGTCATATTCACCCTTTAACTTGCACTTGGTCTCTCTTTCCATGCATTCTGGTGGGCAAAACCTAGATTCTAGAGTCAAAGTGTTCAACACACACATTAAATATGAATTGTGATGAAACAATGAAATTATGTTGGTAACATTTATATTGCCAGTGTCTCGAGTTTACATCGAACTTTAGTCTCACACTTTCTTGAACCAGTCTCCCTTTCATTGCTTTAGTGTTGTTGTTGTTTTTCAAATAGTATTTAAAAAGCAATTAGTGCATTCAGAATTGCTTCTGACTAATGGCTATTTTTAAATGTCAGCAGCTTGCTTTTTATAGCAGTTTTTAAAAAAATATTCATTAACTTTCTGTGTCACTTGATGTCTTTTTGGCTTATTCCTTCCCACTTCTGTTTTCTTCAGCTGCTTTCCTGTAAGTGGCCAAGAAGCAAAAACATCTGACTGCAAAATACTGTATAAGTCCATTATCACCATTTTCATCAGTTTGTGTGTGTGTGTTTCAGAGAGAGAGAGAGGAGAGAGAGAAATTAGCAATAATGACAGTTCAGAAATAGCAGTAAGATAATAGCACTAATGTTTCGCAGCTGATATTTTCCTTCCACTTTCTGAAAGATGTTACTTACACTGGCTCTTCCTGATAGGAAAATGAATAGACTTCTATGCTTTCAGATAATCTCTTGGCCTCTTCTTTGAAATTTTAGTGTACCAATTTCATTTCCAGTCATCATGAAAATGCAGCATTTTGGTCTAAAAGAGCATGTTCTAGTATATCTTAAATGGGATGAAATGAGGCAGAATGTGCTGGGATTTGATTTAATTCTTCTCCCCTTTTCTCAGGCATTTCCTGCTTTTATCAAGGAAATGTAACATTTAAAGAACACCAATGCTCCTAAGCCAAAAAGCATTTTCTACTTAGGAAGAGCATTCTCAAGAAAAGAAGGGAAAAAATCCCAATCCATTGCTCTTTAGATCTTATAGAAACTGAGCTTTATAAGAAAATGTCAGTATGAAGTGACATTTTTCTGTATTGTTCTGTGTTTGTTCTTACAAATATAACCCCATATTGTGATATCACAATGCAATATGCTAGTTAAGCTTTCAGTCTATGAATTTTATTAAAATTTTTATACTCTCAAAAAGAGTGTCTTGATAATAATTGTTCAACATGAAGAAATTACGGGGAAATATAACTTTGTGTTGACAGTCATCCCCATATTACCTCAAATAGACCAGGGGTCCATGGAATCTGCAGAAAGACTTTTGCTTTTCAAATCCATTTTTTCACTATATTTCAAATGGTAAGCACAAGGGGAAAATGTGTAGAGACCAGGGAAGAAAATTGAACTGAATTTCACATCTTGAACCAATATGCAACCCAAAAGATAGGTTTACTTCTATATGCTCATTTTTCTTAATTTTGTACGCAGTTCACCAGTGAAAAAGTGTATAAAAATGAAAAGTGTTCAAAAAGATGCAGAGGCTAGACCATACTACAATTTTTTTAAAAAAATCTACAAAAATGTGCTCAGAATTGCCTACAAATTTACGTGCAGCCTATGGTACAAATACTATATTAGAAAATGAATTTAACTTTAGAGAGGTTAGAAACTTAGGTAAATAAAAATTAAGAGATTCTTCTATTTGTACAAAATATTGAACTACCATGAGATATCTGTGTATACATTTTAATTCCTTTTACAATGTCATTTTCTCAAAAGAGCTAGATGCTCCCTTCCAACAGTGATGATAATATTTCTGCATGTGTTTCTTTTGCTCAACTTAATGATTGGTTCTAGTTTCATTGACACTTTGTCATTCCTATGATTATTAGGGAGTATTTGATGAAATCATAAGACTATAAGAAGTAGCCTGGCAGGAAGAGGTTAAAATGTTACAAGGATGAAGATATAATAAGAGTTCAGAATGCATATTCCTGCGGCACTAGAAAACATTAGAGCACTTCCTGCTTAATGAATTCTGTGAATTTTGCCAAAAAAATAAAAAAATAAAAAATTGATTGTGCTAGGTCTAGTAGCTATTTCTACTTTAATGGAACTCTAAATTTTGAACCAGATTCATTCCTCTTCCATTCCCTTTCAAATATAAACTTACCCACAGTTCAAAGATAATTGTACACTGATAATTAGAGGGATCCATGAAGCCTGTATTTCCCATATAGCAGAGTGGGAGCCTTCAGTACCATTGAGATGAACCCAATAGAGATAAATTGCAAATGATTTGCTACCATTTTGTAAAGAAAGAAAATGGCTTATCAGATTTTTCACCTAAGAAAACACATAGATTAATAATAATACTAATAATACTAATAATACTAATAATAATGTTTTATTTCTATATCCCGCCTCTCCCTTGATCGAGGCGGGATTACAACAATTTAAATAAAAACATGCACATACAGTTAAAACAACTCCATTATAACAGCATCATAAAATTCCTAGTATACCATCTCAATAAATAAATTGAATTGCAATAACAAAATGCAATATTCAGTATCAGTGGTTGGTAGTCCACCCTAGTGCAGTCGTTTGAGCCATTGGTTAAACTATATCTGGTAGATAAGCCAGCATCTAAAGTGCTAATAAGACCGATCTCCTCTGGCAGGTCATTCCATAGTTTTGGGGATGCGACTGAAAATGCCTTGTGTATGGTAGACACCAATCTCGTATTTTTAATTTCAAGCAGATTCTTCCCTGTAGTTCTAAGAGTGTGGGGCAAATTATGTAGGGAGAGGCATTCCTTCAAGTAACTCAGGCCCAAGCCATATAGGGCTTTAAAGGTAATAATCAACACTTTGTACTGCGCCTGGAAGCTAATCAGCCAGTGTAAAGATTTTAATATCGGGGTAATACGCTCCATTCTAGGAGTCCCCGTAAGCAATCTGGCTGCCGCATTTTGGACTAATTGAAGCTTCCGGACTTGATACAAAGGTAGCCCCATGTAAAGCGCATTGCAGAAGTCTAAACGAGAGATTACCAGCGCATATATCAATGTTTTGAGGTCTTCCTTCCCCAGATAGGGGCGCAGTTGGCTTATCAGCCAAAGCTGGTACCACGCACTCCTGGCCGTCGCCTCCACCTGAGAAGTCAGGTGGAGAGACAAATCCAGAAGTAAGCCCACACTACGAACTTTGTCCTTTAGGGGAAGTGTGACCCCTTCAAGGACAAGTTGGTAACCCTTCTCCTCCGGGTTGGAGGAACCTATCATAAGTACCTCCGTTTTCTCTGGATTCAGCTTGAGTCTATTTTCCCTCATCCAGCACATTACCGACTCTAGACAGGCATTCAGAGCCGAGATGCTATCCTTGGTCACTGATTCAATCGGAGACATATAGAAGAGTATTTGGGCATCATCAGCATACTGATAACACCGCACCCCGTGTCTCCGGATGATCTCTCCCAGCGGCTTCATGTAAATGTTAAACAGCATGGGAGACAGAATGGCGCCCTGGGAGACACCAGATGTCAGCTCTCTTTTATGAGAGCAGCTGTCTCCCAGCATCACCATCTGGAACCTGCCCAAGAGGTAGGAATGGAACCACTGGAGCGGAGTGCCTCCGATACCCAAATCTCTGAGGCGTTCCAGAAGGATACCATGGTAGATGGTATTGAATGCCGCTGAGATGTCCAAGAGCACCAACAGGGCCACACTTCCCCTGTTGATGCCCAGATGGAGATCATCGGCCAAGGCGACCATGGCCATCTCAACCCCTTAGCCTGCTCTGAAGCCGGTTTGAAATGGGTCCAGATAATCGGCTTCATCCAAGACGGCTTGGAGTTGGATGGCGACTGCCCTCTCGATCACCTTGCCCAGAAATGGTAATAATGAGATCAGCCTGTAATTGTTCCTTATTAAGGGATCCAGGGTGGATTTTTTCAGCAGTGGTCTAACCACTGCATACTTAAGTTCAGTTGGAAACAAACCCTCCCTGAGGGATGTATTAATGATTAGATGGAGTAACCTCATTGTTTTTTCCTCTCCTTGCACGGTCAACCATGATGGGCAGGGATCGAGTGGGCACGTCATCCTCTTAACTCTACTGTACTTATAGACTCAAATTGATCCAGTCTAACCAAGTCTATGGAGGCGCTGGACGTCTCTCCCATAGCTTCTGTATTAATGTTGGTGTCTAGATCAGCGCTTATCTGAGAGATCTTATCAGCAGAATAGTCATTAAAAGCTTCACAACAGGTATTTGTTGGTTCTAATAAAGGATTCAGGGTAGGAGAGGGCTGAATCAGATCGTTAACTACCCTCAATAGCTCTGTTGGATGAGACTCTGCTGATGCAATACATGCAGCATAGAACGTATTCTTTGCTGCATCGATTGCTGCTTCATAGGACTTCAATAAGTTCTCTAGAAGCGCCTTGTCAGATGAGCGACGGTGTTTCCGCCAACGGTGCTCAAGTCGTCTAGTCTCCCGCTTCATCCTCCGAAGATCTTGAGTATACCATAATTTCCTATTTGGAGCAGGTTGGAGAGGATACTCAAGAGCGATGCTGTTTATAGCCCCGGTGAGGTCGGTGTTCCAGGTATTGACGAGGGCATTAACAGGATTGCCGTCATTCCCAACCATATATCCCTCTAGGGCTTCTTGGAACCTTTTAGGTTCCATCAGCCTTCGAGGGTGGATCATCCTAATAGGTCCTCCACCCCTGAGGGGGGTATGGGTAGTGACCTTTAACCCTAGCTTGACCAGGTAGTGGTCCGTCCATGACAGGGCAGTAGTACCAATGACTTCTGCCCACAGATTGTCCTGGTCCGTACAAAAGGCCACATCGAGGGTATTACCAGCACAATGTGTTGGCCCAGAGATTAATTGGGACAGGCCCATTGTAGTCATGGTATCCATGAACATCCAAGCTGCACCATTAAGATTTGATAAACCAGCCTTGAAGGGGATGTTGAGGTCTCCCAGAACCAGAAGCCTGGGAGACTCCAACGCCAGCTCCGAGACCAGCTGTGTCAGCTCGGTCAGGGAGTCTGTTAGGTTACGGGGTGGACGGTAAACCAACAGAATCCCCAAACTGTCCCTAACCTTCAGGGTCAGGTAAATACACTCGATGTGGACAGTTTTCCAGACAGGTCTCCTGGACAAGTTCATTGTTGTTTTATGGATCAAGGCCACTCCCCCCCCTCACCCACTCTCTCTTACTTGCTCCTGGACAGTGTACCCAGCTGGGAGGGCCTTGGCCCATGTCACATTGCTACCATCTCCCAGCCAGGTTTCTGTAATACAGGCCAGGTTGGCATTTTCATCCTCTATAAGGTCATGTATGATCTATGATTTATTTTTCACCGACCTGGCATTACAAAGGAGCGTAGTAAGAGATTGTGGTACGGATGGGATGACTCTCGGTTCTCTCAGGTTAACAGGGGGTTTGGAAGACGGTATAGATTCCAACCATCTAACCCATCTTCCTTCTTGTCTTCTTACCACCCTGTTAATGCCATACCTCCCATTGCCCCGCACCACTTGAATGGGAAGTCCGCAATTACCTGATACTTCATTCATGCTTCTCTCATTTACATAATTATGATGTTCCATGATCGCCAGTATAGCTCCAATGCCTACTAAAATGCTAGCAAATAGCATAATAAAATAGAGAAGATATGACTCCACTCTAAGTGGTAGTCTTCTTCTACTAGCAGTTGTTCTGTTGGAGTAGAATTAAAATTAGGTTAAATTATCTATATTGGTGGACAGTAGTCTAATTAGCCGCCCCCAGAGAGTCCTCTACTGCCGCTGCATGGCTGGTGTAAAGTGCGGTGTGCTCAGGAGGAGGCTGGTGGGCAGGCTTCTTCTGGGCGCCGCTCCCACTGACACCCGGGCCCAAAACAGTCCTCCACTGCCACTGCGTGGCTGGTGTAAAGTGCGGTGTGCTCGGGAGGAGGCCGGTGGGCCAGCTTCTTCTGGGCGCTGCTCTCACCGATGCCCCGCCCCCAAAACAGTCCTCTGCTGCCGCTGCGCAGCTGGTGTAAAGTGTGGTGTGCATTTTCTTATGACTATATATGTATGTGTATATAGTGAGACACAAGTTGCTTAAAGAAACTTAAAGGAAGGCAAGTTTATGACCTGCTTCTAGAGGAGCAAGAAGGTCTGCAAGTCTGGCATCCAGAGTCCATCCAGCTTTGTTCTTTACATATCCTTTGTCCCAATGTGGCCTGCTTGAAGACACGGAGCAGTATGTATACTGAAATGATAACTGAAGGGATATTTTCTCTATGGTGGACTTGGAGTAGAGTTAACCTACTAAAAAGTTGATCATCACTTCCTGAAGAAGGCTTAATTAAAGGCCTTGGGACTGAATTATATATTTGATGTTTTTTACTGTCTTTGACTTAGCCCCCAACTCATGGCGATCCTGTGGGTGAGACATTTCCAAGACACCCTATCCTCCGCTGAATCCTGCAGATTCAGGCCCATGGCCTCCTCAACTGAGTCTATCCACCTGGCGTGTGCTCTTTTTCTCTGTTTCCTCTTTTGGTGCTACTTTCTGCCTTCCCTAGCATTATTGACTTTGCTACGGAGTCATGCCTTCTCATGATATTTCCAAAATATGACAGCCTCAGTTTCATTATCTTGGCTTCCAAGGAGAGTTCAGGGTTGATCTGTTCTATAATACATTTCGGCTTTGTTAAATCTGGAGACCCATTTCTGAATGATGCTGCCAGCTGAAGCAGTTGAGGCCCAGTACAGACAGGCAGGAAGCACCATCATGGGGCCAAAATGAGGGCTCAGGAGAATGCAGCAACCACACACTCCTGAGCCCTAGTATGTGCAGGTGGCGCCATTATTGAGCGGCACTGCCCACATGCGTGGGCATGTCTATGACATAGGGGTGTCTGAGTGCCCAAATGTCTGTGCCAGGAAGGGGTGTCATAGGCTTTATGACGTCTTAAGGAAGAAGCTGCTCTAGGCATTGTTGCCGTACAGTTTGGTTGCTGCAGCAATAATGCGCAGCAAAGGGGGGCGGCATTTCACCAGTCTTTCTGGCATCAGCTGAAATGTGTTGGTGCTGTTGCTTTTCAAATCAAAAACCATTTCATAGTTTTATTCTTTTAATTTTTTTTGGGGGGGGGGGTTAGTTTTATATTACGTTTTTACAATGCAGTCTTACAATACCTGTTCAGAATTAAGCCTCATTGAGTACAGTGGGGTTTTCTCCTAGGTTGCAGTAAGTAGATTTTTATGGACTTTTTATTTTTAATATTCTTATTTTTTTATATCAAAATATTATTTAATGTGATTTTTACTTGTAATGAAATAATGTTTATTTTCTATCAAAATATGATTTTCATATAAATATTGTTTGTCATATTTTAATAGTGTATGTGAAGGGATTGTTTGACTGGTAGGATATGAAAGTAACAAAAAAGATTGGTGGTTGCTGTCACATTTTGGCTATGCTCAGGCTTTCTAGTATTTGTCTGTGGCATTTCATCATACACCTACTCAGCTCCAAAATGCTGATTCCCCTTCCATGGCCAAGTATTTCCCTTCCTGTGCTTTCTTCTAGATGTACTATGAGGAATGATCTTACTTGACAAGCTGTTTACAAGAATTTCCCAAGACATTTTGATCAAGCTGAATGAATTTATGTGCTTGAAATAGCTCTGGATACTTGAAGTTTAAGAAAATATTTTCTTGCATGTGGTGAATTTTTAAGTGTTGCCTATTAACCTTCTGAAAAAATATATAATCAATCTTTGTTGTTGTGTGCCTTCAAATTATTTTTGACTTATGGCAACCCTAAGGTGAATCTATCATGGGGGTTTCTGGCATTGAGAGTGTGTGATTCACCCATGGTTTCTGTGCCTGAGGAGGGACTTTAACTCTGGTCTCCAGAATTGCAGTCCACCACTCAAACTACTACACTATGGTGGCTACCATAGGATATCAAGGGTTTTTGATTTTGTTTTTGTTTTAGAGGGGATCTATTGTAGTGCAGCCATATCATCTTAGTCATAGAATCATAGAAGTGAAAGATACCTCCTTTTTGAGTTTGTGGTCATCCAGTCCAACCCCATTCTGCCATGCAGGAATGCACAATCAAAGAATCCCTAACAGATGGCCATCCAAGTTCTGTTTAAAAACCTCCAAAAAAAGAGAGACTCCATCACACTCTAAGGCAACATATTTCACTGTTGAACAGCTCTTGATGTCAGAAAGTTTTTCCTAAAGTTGTGGTGGAATCTATTTTCCTGTAGTTTCTTGTAGTCCTGGATAGTCAGTATGAAATCAAAAGCAGCCCTTTGGAACACTGACTGTCTTGGGATACTGAATAATGGCATAGCATAGCAAGGAGGACAGTGAGGTTTGATTTGCTATTTGTCTGAATTCCTCTTTGATGATCCCCCCCCCTTTTCCTATTTCTTATGCATGTCCCTTTAAAATGTAGCTCTGTTGAGTCCTTTAGTCATCCATCTTGGTTTCTTGAGACACCTCCCATTTTGCGTCCTCATTGGAAATGTTTCATATTGTTCCTTCAATCATTACTTTGAAGAAATTCCCATCCATGAACTCCCTTCTCTTTTACTATTCCTGATCACCCAGTATTTTTCTGTTTACTGAAATTAGCTTTTCTAAAGTCTAGAATATATATCTGACTGTGTCTGGCTTTTCCTTTTCACTCTATAAAAAACCCCTCTACAATCCACTCATGAGACTCATCCCATCAGGTTTCAATGATGCCTATTCTATCATATCTGGTTTGCTGTGCTAGGAGTACAAGTTCATCTGGTTTATTTCCCATGCCCTGTGCATTAGTATATAGACATCTAAAGATATCTGCATATACTTCCACATGCTCTGTGAATCCTGATTCTAGAAAAATCCATACTGTCCTATTACATTCAGAACATGGTTAACTGTGGTTAAACCCCCCCCCCCATTTTGAATACGCACACACACACATACACACACACTGCGAAAAATTGCTGCTTTTCTTTGATACTTAAATTTTCTTCTCTTTTACATAAATCCCTTTATTTTGTACAATGTCCTCTGTTTTGAGTCCCCTGTTCTGATTTGTTTCACAAAAGAATCCCAAACCACAAAAATTAATCCAAAAATGTATTAAAAATGCTTAAATATCTTACTGCATGGATGGGGGGGGGGGGGGAGAGAAGGAAATTATTACAAAAGAAAACTAAATAAGTGAAGATTTCCATCCCTAATGTATTTACAGCTTTTTTTTCCCTTCATTTATTCTTGTTTCAATATGCTGTCCATGTTCATAATATGCAAGCCAGGTCAGTTTAGAATTTCTGATTATGAACTACAGTGGTCCCCCGGGTTACGAATCCCCCGGGGTACGAAAACCCCGGGGAACGAAAGAGCCGGGGCCGCAAAAACGGCCCCGGGATCTGAATAAAACCCCGGGATCCGAAAGGAAAAACTGCGTGGCCCCTTTAAATTTGCCGCGCGGTCCGTCAAATAAAGCGGTCCCCTGGGTTGCAAAAATTTCCGGGTTACAAAAAGTAATCCGGAACGGATTTCTTTCGTAACCCAGGGGACCACTGTATAGCTACAAGAAAAGAAAACACATCTGTGTGTGATTAGTTCTTAAGAGGTGACATCCAACTAGGGACATACACATGCAGAAGTCATACTATTCATATGAGCCCAAAAAGTTACCATTGTTCAATGAGCTGTGGAAAGCAACAAAAATGAAATTGTTTAGCCAGCATGTTCCTCTCTCCATTGCATGTTGTAGGTATCCATTGTGAATTGCACATTGAAGTTCTTCATTGGAGGCCAACATGACTAAACTGATGCTGCAGTACTTTGGCCACATCATGAAAAGTTATGACTCGTTGCCAAATGCAATAATGCTAGGAAAGGTCGAAGGAAGTAAAAGGAAAGGAAGACCACATGCTAGATGGATGAACTCTAATGAAGGAGATCAAGGTTATGAATTTACAGGACCTAAGCAGGGCATTGGAGGATAGAGTGTCTTGGAGATGTCTCCACTGGCTTGCCATGAGTTTAAATTTAGCCATGGGTTGAGATTGACCTGAGTGTGGTTAACAACAACAACAACAACAACAACAACAACAATTGTGTATTGGGCATTGTGGTTGTGCATTCCAAATATTAGGCACCCTAGTACATTGTTCTGAAGACAATTTTGAGTTATGAGAGAAAAATAGCTTTTGAACAAATGCTACATTTTCAAAACACCACAAAATAGATCTTATTCCCAGGTTTTCTTCCCAGCCTCCTAAACTAGGGTTTCATATTGTCTGGTCTCTATCTCTCTCTCTCCCTTTCCCTCTCTCTTTCAGATCCATCCTGAACAGGCAATATATTGAACTGATAATATTTAATAGCTTCATATAAGTAATCAAAATGTCAGTTGAATAAAATAATTATTTTTTCCAAGCTTTTTTTTAAAAAATAAAAAAATAAAAATAGGTACCTGCCACTTGACAAGGCTCCACAGATAATCAGCAGAAAGAGTAAAGAAAGAAAGAAAATAAGAATGGGAGAAACATACACCCTAAACTTAGGGAAGCACACTTATTCACTTTTCTAGCATCTGTTATGTGGGTGTAAATTTGTATCAATGTTGTGAGGTCTCAAGGACTATGTGGGGATTAAAGTAGCAGGTAAAAGTAGCAACAGAATCCATTGCAATAGGTAGAATATGGTTTTATATTACAACACGATAGGTATTATTCTTCCAGAATAGTAGGGTGCTTGAGCCATTCAGAAAGACAGAAGTTATAAATTTTACAGGAGACAATCTGACACAATTCAGAAATGAGTGAAAAACACCAATAATGGTTCAGTTGGGAAAATAATTAGAGGGTACCTGTGACATTTTTGTGAACTTGAAATGTATATTTCTACTTGTATGTAATTTAATGAACAATTACCTTGATTTGAACAGTACAACAATGCTCTGATGGAGATTGGTGTGGTTTAACCTGATATATATACCAAGTAATTTTGCTGAATAGAATTTAATTTGAAACTTAGCAGGGGAAGTAAACGAATCTCTGGAAGTCATGGCACAATAATCAGCATTTTTATTTTATTTTATTTTAGTATTCCAACTGCTACTTTAGTTGTTTTTATGAGCTATGGCCCATCTCAGCTGTTAGTGTTCTGTCTCTCCATCTTGTAATTGCTTCAGTTTGCTTTTGTGTTCAGAGTAATCCTCAACACTATAAACATGGGGGGGGGGAGTGTGCTTATGTGCATACCTACACACAAACACACACACCTCTATTTGTACCTTTTCTTTTTAGCTGTAGAAATGGGGGGGGGGGGTGGACTCTGGCTAGTTGTGATTTTTTCCAAACTTACACTTTTTAAAAATTGTGTCCTGTTCTACTTCAAAGGTTTCAGAACTTTATGAAAATCTCCTAAGACACTAAAGTCAACACAAGACTCTCTCTTATGCTGCATGTGGCGACCTGGGCTTATCATAAAGCAAAGTGGCTTACTCAAGCAGCATATTAGGAGTAGATCTCCACTACAGTTGTAGCATGGCACCATCCTATGGAATCTTGGGATCTGTAGTTTGCTGAGTCCTGAGAATTCTAGAGTTCTCTGCTAAAGGACCAATCTGGGATTAAGCCAAGGCATTCTAAGATACTAAATTGGATCAAGTAATGGATCCATCACCAATATTACAGATACCAGGAACTTGAAGTTATCTGCTAGTTCTTTAGTTAAGGAGAGTGATCTCCTTAGCTAAAGAACTAGCAGATAACTTCAAGTTCCTGGTATCTGTAATATTGGTGATGGATCCATTACTTGATCCAATTTAGTATCTTAGAATGCCTTGCCTTAATCCCAGATTGGTCCTTTAGCAGAGAACTCTAGAACTATCCTAGACTAGATGGAAGAAAAAAAATCTTCCTTATTGTGGGTGTATGTGAGAAAGGAAATGGAACATTACACTCTGTATCAAAATGCTACATTGGGCACACAGAGTGTAATACTTCAGCTACACAACACCATCCATCTGGCAGCTGTCAGATCTCAAAACAGGCTCTTCCTTCTATTTACTGGTGGGAAAGGGGGGGAGGGAGCAGTTCAGATGATGAAGTTGCAGGTGGTTTTAATTTGGCGAGGGAAAAAACAACAACAGTGCAGTAACAGATGGAATGTCCCCTTCTTTTTCTTTCCCAGGAAGCCAGACCAGCTTTATTCTTCCACTTAGAGACTGCTTAATTCAGTATGAAGCAGTATAGAAATGTAGCTGCTATTGCTACAGCTACAGTTCCCAGAATTCCCCAGCATTGGGCCAGGGCAGTTAAAGTGGTCTCAAACTGGTCTCAAAGTGGGTGACCTTGAATGAGTCACATTCTCTCAGCCTCAAAAAAGAGCCCTGTTATAGGTTCACCTTAGGATCACCTTAGGATCAAGTCAGAAATGACTTGAAGGCACACCACAACGTCACTGACAGTATGTCACCCCATGGCTGAGCTCCTACATCCCATGAAGTGTTATATGTCCTCCCATTACCCAGCAGCTGTGAAGGACTGGTAAGGATTTGTCCCTGCTGCTGTGACTCACTAGAGTTGTGTGAGAGGGGAGGTGATTCAGATCACGGAGAAGCAGCCGGTCTTAGATTGACTGGGCGGGGGGAGAAATGAGACTACACTCAAAACTGGAGTGCACCTACCTTTTTCTTCCTTCAGAAGCCCTGAGCAGCATGGTTTGAATCATATCCCTGCTTCCTCTTCACTGGTAAGAAACAGCAGCAGGGCTTCCTCCTCCTGGAGCTTGCCAGCTGCCAGGCAATGTTAGAATTTGGGGTTCAATGCAAAGTCAAGAGAACAATCCTCTGTGCCTTATGTAAAAAGGGTCTTATGTGTACATAAGTTACACTTCCTCACATGTAAGGTACTAACAAGATGCTGGCCTAGGTTTGTTAACTTCAGTCTGCCTTCAGATGTTTATCTTTTGGAGATTGTCTTAAATTCTAAGCATAGAAAGCTGGAACTGGAAATAATGGGTGTAATGAATCTGCTGTGCATAATTTCTGACTCTCAAGGAGCAATCCAAGGTGTTCTATCAATGCCAAGATCCTGCATGACAGGCTGCTATGTGTACCTTTGTGATGACAAGCTACCACACTGATGCAATACACAACCATGTCCAAGACTTGGCAATTATGTGCAACAGAATACCACAGAAGATGTCAAAATGTGAGTGAGGGCTCTGACTGGTAATGGGGCTCAGTGCAAGATGTCCCGTTGCACAACAGGGGCTCCTACCACACAAAGAGGCACCACAAATGTTGGCGACATTTTCCCAGCTGGGCATTATTCACCCATGATTTCCCCTGCTATCTATTCTGGATTACCAGTGCCCCATGGCTCTGGTGGGGGCTGCTCTGCCCAGCTTGGGCTGCAATTGCACAAAAGCAGCCTGTCCTGCAACGTGCAGTACTGTTGCACAGAAGGACTGTTTCACAATGGCCATGCTGCAAACTCCTCTTGTCTTGATGCACAGCTATGACAATGCTCCCCTCCTGGGGATGCAATTGCGGTGCAATGCTGCAGTTGTAAACTGAACAATTTTAGATTGATTTATGATGTCATAAATTCCCAACAGGATTACACACCCTGCCTTAGAACAAAAGAGAATATGTTCAGCACTGGAGAGCTCTTTTAAAATCTAAAATAAAACTAGAACAGATTTGCGCCAATGCAGACAAGAAAAACTATCAGCTTTGGCTGGTGGTACACTTTTCTGTCAGAAGGTTTTAGGAAATGTAAAGATTGTGTTTTCATCAAGCTTTTTGCATCCAACGAATTTTTCCTCATGACAACAGGAAATTGGTATAGGACAGCTACATTTCAAAAGTTCTTCCTCAGCACTAGAGCTAGGAAAGCAGTCTCAGTCTGTAAAATGTTTTCCATGTTAAGAGGTCTGAAGAAAATATTTCTTCTCAAATTGTGTTTCCAAATTGTCATAGTATGGGGTTAGAAAACTGAAACATGGACTAAAGTTATTTGCTCAAGACTGGGCAAATGTTATTACCTTACTGTGTGGTTTTGTCATCTCACCTACACATTTTTCTTTTGTTTTGTTTTTAAAGTGAGGAAATCCCCATCAATATCACCATACGCTTGCTTGCAGTGGGATTCATTCCCAGTGAAATATTTATAAAGCCATTAAAACAAATGGTTCTGCATGAAACTGAAAATGAAGAAAGTTGTGACTGTCATGAAGACAAAGGATATGTTCAAGTTATGCAGCACCAGATGTTTCCTGTTGATTGCTGGAGTCTGGATGACAGTTCAAGAAAAGAAAGAGACAGTCAGCCCAGCACATGATTCTCCAGCAGGCACCCATTGTTCCTTCGCAAGTTGGCATACAAGACAATGACAAAAGCTGGTCTCCTTCTCTTTTGTTCCTATGACATTTACCCATGTATGTACATAAGTATGCATTTCAAATGGAGAAAATGCACTGCTAGCAATCTGCTATGTGATTCATGGCTGACAATACGAGAGGTGGAATTCACTAAGGCAGTTACCTGAATTATGCATTTGTGACTGGCTTTTATTCACAATCCCCACATATTTCCTAGTTTAGGGAATACATAGGGACCATGAAAGTCATCTGATTGCCACTTATCAGGTAGCAGCATCTACAATTGACAGAAGTCTGTTCTGTATCTGATGTTGCAAGATCTTGAGCATAATATTTAATATTTATCAAAGTCATACAGAGTCTGTTGAGACAAGGGGCCCTTTCACAGTACAGAATTAAAGCACTATGATTCTGTTTCAATTGCCATGGCTATGGAATCCTAGGGTTTGTAGTTTGGTATTAAAAGAGCCAGCATAGTAAGACTCTGGAGATCAGGGTTCAAATACTACCTTGGCCATGGAAACCCAATGGATGATCTTGGGTAAGTCACATTCTTTCATCCATTGAGAAGGGCAAAGGCAAAGGAAAAAGCAAACCCTTTCTGAACAAATCTTGCCAATAAAATCCTACAATAAGTTTGTCTTCAATTCACCATATGTCTGAATTACTTGAAGGCACACAACAATAACAACAACAACAACAACAACAACAACAGTGAAGCTCTCTGACTGATAATTCCAAATACCTCTCTTTGAAATGAAAATCCAGGCTTCCATAAGATGGAACCTATTGTAGTTAGTGGAATCATAATTTTATAATTCTGTAGTATGAAAGGGTCCAAACAGTCCAACATCACAAGGATGCATTCTCTTGAGAACAAGTAAAATCAGTTACCAGCATATCCATTGGCAGATTTTATCAGCATCTGTGATCAGGAAAGGTTCTGAAAAACCTAACTGTATGCTATGGGTCTTTTTCTTTAAATCTCATCTGTTTTGCATTTCTTTACTGCTTTCTAGATCCATAAAGTATGTTTCAAGAACAATGTGAAATACTGACAAGAGTCAGAAATCTTGTGGGGCCTCTCTCCACCATGTACGTATCTGGGAATGTATCTAACTGAACTCAGGGGCATATATGTCTTAGTACACATGTACAAGATTGTACTGCTAATTATATGCACTAATATTCTACATCAGCTACTTGGTTGCATATGTGTAACTAAGTAGTATCTCCTGACATGTCAACCTCACCTCAATCCACATTAACAGCCAACAGCCTCACCAGGTGAAGAAGGTCTGTTTAGCTTCCAATCAGGATACACTCAGGATACACTGTGCAGAATACACTATATCCAGGATACAATCAGGATCGAGCCCCCTCCCATAGGAAACAAAGCTATGATGAAATTGTGGGGGTCCTGCTTCTCATTTTCACACCCCCATTTGCTGGTGGGAGGGAGTTGCTAACCTCCCTACACCACAACTGGCAACTAAAAAGGCCTTGTTTGCCCAATGTAGCTGCTGATTGTTCAGCTTGGCTTGGGGAGAATTTTTTTTATAGTGTCAATAATTCCATGATTGTAACTACTTAGCTCTATTGAATATGGAGCAGTTAGTGGATCTGTAACTCTAGGTTATGAATTTATACCTGCCATGCAGAATGTCAGCCATTATCGTTTAGTTAACACTTGGTTAAGCTATCAGTTACATGTTTCTCCTAATATCACTGCAACTAAAATGGCTAGATCATTACACAGTAACCTTTACAAAAAATGAAGATGAACTAAAAGGGTAAGCCACTGAATGCTGCAAATGAGAAGGGGATAAAATGTTCTCGTAAATGCCAGAATTTATTCTGGCCTAATACATTTTGGAAACAATGGGCTAAGATGCTGGCAACAGGGAGTGGGGTTCTGCCCAAGTGGAACTATGTCCTTTCTTCTTTTTCACTCCTGTAAAAATAATAGAAATCTAGCTTCTACAAGTTACACCTCCCAATATGGCTGTTTACTAGCTGGTGGAGAGCAGAGAGTGTGGGGGGGGGGGTGAGGTGGGGATGGCAGCACTGAAGCATCCAATTCTGTGCTTGTAGTTGCAATCTTTATTGCAATTGTCCTGCTACTGAATTCCACCAGCCATATTGAGGAGGTACCACATGCAAAAGGAAGGGATTTTGGAGGGTTTGGGTCATTATGTGATGTAAATATTGAATTTCTTCCTTCACAACACCACCCAACCACCCACAAGAGAAATAAATACACCAGTATTATATTGGTGTGTGAAACTAACATGACACCAGTCAAAAATTGTTTCTTCAGTTTAAGACTGCTTTTGCAATTTAAAAACTTTAAAGAAAAAAATGAAATTACACATAAAGCCCTTTAAAGCCCTACATGGCTTGGGCCCAGGTTACTTGAGGGAACACCTCTCCCTACATAATCCACCCCACACCCTCAGAACATCAGACAAGAAATTACTAGATTATACTTGTACGAGATTAACATCAGCTTCTTGTACGGCATTCTCAGCAGTGGCCCCCAAACTTTGAAATGACCTGCCGGAGGAGATCTGCCTGATAAACACTCTAGAAGCATTTAAGAAGGCACTGAAGATAGATCTCTTCCGGCAGGCATACTCATCAGCTCTTACATAACATCTTATTGAGATTCCCCCCACATTGTTGGAACACCACAATTATTCATGTAAAATTAAGTAACTGACTCCTTAGATGTATATGTATATGGTTTTAATGGTTTTAACTAGTTTTAACTGTTGTATTGGGACTTTTTCTAGATGTACTGTATGTATTGTTTTGATATGCTGTAATCCCGCCTCGATCCGCAGGGAGAGGCGGGAAATACAAATAAAATTTTTATTATTATTATTAGTAGTAGTAGTAGTAGTAGTATATAATAAAATGCTTCAGACCATTATGATAAAGCTGATAAAAACAGAGACCAAACAATTTATTTTAAAGAAAAAAATATCAGAAAAGAGCATGAAATATCTTTGAAATTGCCACCACTTCCTCAGTCTTCACCCTCCCATGCTCATCCCTGTCATTTTGCTGCAGGGATTCATTAAGTTGATGGACTAAACTTAACCACTGATGATTATATGATGGGTCTATAGCTATGAAAGGATTATCCTGTTGGCTGGATATATAGATTAGGAGATAAGTCAAAAGTGATCATATCATTTGTGGGCATGCATGTGTGTGTGTGTGTGTGTGTACTATATTATGTGACACAGACATGTATGACTCCAGTCATGTTCCCCGCTATATATAGTGGTGCCTGACTGCAAATCACACTCTCTCTGCCTTAGAGGGAAAAAAACCTGTCTCTGAATAAATCTTGCCAATAAACCATGATAATCACCACAAGCTGGAGGGAATCTGAAGGCACAATACATTCAACAAGCCTGGCAGCACAATTCCAAGCTGGGTGGTGATAGTGATGGCATTGTTTCCCCTGAAATTTCAGGTGACATTGTAATGACGTCAATGGCACCGACACCATGAGCTGGAGACAAGCTTTAATAGCCAAGTAGGTTTAAGGGTGGCAGTTGGAATTTGCAATATTACTGCTGAGAGAACAGACCACATATATGATGGAGTACAGACAGATTTATTTATTTTCAATGAAAAATTTAATATTGCTAGAAAGAAATCATCTATAACCAAGAAAAATTCTATTCAGCCTTTAATATACTCACTTTCTTTATTACAGCACTGTGGCCATGCTGATACAGTTGGCCCTTCCCATATGTGGCGGATCAATTCTAGACCCCTCCCCCCAATGTAAAGGGGAAAATGTGTATCCTCAAGCCCTGTTTAAAATAATGAGCAAATGCTCCCATGCACAGTTGGGGAGGGGATTGTTTTCAACTGGGCTTGCCTTCCGCATAAGATTAAAGCTGCATATGGTACACCTGTGTATGGCATGGGCGCACTGTATTTTGCTTTTTGTGCATCCTCGCCACAGGAATACATACTAACGTCTCCATACAAGCTGGGACCTGTGATATGGGTTTCAGGTATATAAGTAGGCCTTCCCTCAGCAGAGATCCATGTTCTATGCTGGGACTCTAGAAGTTGGGATCCCTGTTCAGCTCATGAAACTCACTGGGTGGCCTTAGGCAAGTCACATGCTGTCAGCCTCAGATGAAGGCAATGGCAAACATTGAATAAAACTCTGAATAAATTTTGTCCAGATAATCTAAATCAGAATCACGTGAAGGCACATAACAAAAACAACTACAATCACATACAAGCTCTATGTGAATGTTTCCCCACAGTAGTGGCCAGAATTTTTTTTTTTTTTTTGGCTGATGCACAATTTCCTTATTTATTTCAGGGCTGTGGATGTGAAGGTGCACATGTGGTGCCATTTGCACACAGTTGCACACAGCCATACTACGAGGACCATATTATTCTCCTAAGGCAACAGCTTCTTGTTTCTGGGCACCATTAAAGGTGCTAATAATGATCTGTAAAGTCCTATGTGGCTCAGGTCCAGCCATCTCACAGACCATATCTGCCCATATGGGCCTACTCAGGCCTTGAGATCATGAGGAAAGGTCCTTCTCTCAGTCCCACCCCAATTGCAAGCACAGTTGGTAGGGGCGTGAGACAGGACCTTCACAGTGGCTGCCCCTAGACTCTGGAACTCTTTCCCAAGGGAGGCCAGAATGGGCCCTGCCTGCTGTCTTTCAAATGGCAGACAAAACCCTTTTCATTCCAACTGGCTTTTAAACAGAAGTTTTTAAAGAAGGTGTTAAAGGATGCTGCATTGTTTTAATCTGAACTTTTTAAAAAAAAAATAATAATAATTGCATCTTATTAGTTTAGTTGTAGGTTTGAATTGTTATAATACTGTGAATAGTTTATTTCTATTTTAACACTTACTTTTGGTATGTTTTAGCTGCATTGTTCTTTTTGAACTGTAAGCTGCCTTGAGTCCCCAATTTTGGGAGAATTGACAATGATGATGATGGTGATGATATGCACATTCTGCACTGCTGTGCATGGTTGTACATTACACAACTATCACATAACTCTGTGAACATGTCTCTTGGATGTGAGATCTCAACCATGACATTGAGGGAGGTTGTTTTTTGTTGCTGTTGTGTGCTTTAAAGTCATTTCTGACTTATGGTGACCCCAGGGCAAACCTATCAGGGTTTTCTGGGGCTGAGAGTATGTATCTCACCCAGGGTCACCCAGTAGATTTCCATGGCTGAATGGGGAATTGAACCTGAGTGACAGTCCAACACTCAAATCATTACACCACATTGGTGCTATACAATGAGACTCTACTCGCTGATTGCATGTTGAAGACAATAAGTCTACAATCAGGTCTTCCAAGAAGTCTTCCAAGAAGACAATTGAATGAAAATACCAGATTTGTCATTGATATTCTAGAATATTATGAGAGAAATAATCATAAAAACTTAGGTTTAATATTCTTGGATGCCGAGAAAGGGTTTGATAGTGTCAACTGGAATTGCATGTTTGAAATAATGAGAAGAATGGAATTAGGAGCAGACTTTGAAACCTGGATAAGAAAAATATATGAAGATCAAAATGCACAAATTATAGTCAATGGGAATAAATCAGAACAGATCGAGATTGAGAAAGGTACAAGACAAGGTTGTCCAATATCATCACTTTTATTCATTATGGTTTTAGAGGTGTTACTCAACAGAATTAGAGATGACTCAACAATAAGTGGCACTCAAATTAAAAGTTACAACTACAAATTGAAAGCGTACGCAGATGACGTTTTGATTGTAATAGAGGACCCTATAAAGCAAGTACAACAGCTGTTTGCAATGATTGAGGAATACGGGAAAATATCAGGTTTTAAAGTAAACTATCAAAAAACTGTTATGATCATGAAGAACTTAACAAGTAAAGAAAAACAAGATCTAGTAAGGATTACCGATTGCCAGGTGAAGAAGAAGACAAAATACTTAGGAGTTTGGATAACTGATAAAAACACAGAATTTTTTTTAGAACAACTATAAACTAAGATGGAAAGAAATTTAAAAAGATATGGAAAAATGGTCAAAATTGAATTTGTCTTTGTTTGAACGTATTGAGCCAATTAAGACGATGATCCTACCGAAAATAAATTTCCTATTTCAAACTATTCCCATTTTAATTAATGAAAAAATATTTAAAGAATGGCAGAAAGATTTAAATTTATTTGTATTGAATAACAAAAAGGCATATGTGAATCAGAAGATAATGGACCTTATCACATGTGAGGAATTTCTCTCAATTTCGCAATAGTAATTTTCGTATTCAATTCGAAATTTCGCGTGATTGCGTGAAAGTGCATCACACAATGATATAGCTAGGTTATTTCGCAAAATAAATTGCGCTATGGATTCGCAAATCACGCGATTGCGCGAAAGCTTATTATACATTATTGTACATGTATACAAACACATTCAGGAATATCTTATTACACCAGTGGATTTCTAAATGCGAAATTGCTCTCCTGCACATGCCCAGTTCTCAACCGATGCCATGGTGACCTCATGTACTTCCAGGTCATGGAGTTTGGGTACTCCCTCTGCAATTTCCGGTTCCTCCCTGAAATGTAAAAGTACTTCTTCCTCATTTTCACGTGAAAGCCTGCAAGCAGCTAAGGGTTTTACTTGCTGTGCTTTTTCCTCATTTTCACGTGAAAGCCTGCAAGCAGCTAAGGGTTTTACTTGTACTTTTTCCTCATTTTCACGTGAAAGCCTGCAAGCAGCTAAGGGTTTTACTTGCTGTACTTTTTTCTCATTTTCACGTGAAAGCCTGCAAGCAGCTAAGGGTTTTACTTGTACTTTTTAGGAGGGAGGAGAAATGAAATGCACAGATATAGGATGGGGGACACCTGGATGAATGAAACTATGTGTGAAAGGGATTCAGGAGTCCAAGTAGACCATAAGCTGAACATGAGTCTACAGTGTGATGTGGCAGCTAAAAAGGCCAATGCTATTCATAGAATCCTAGAGTTGGAAGGGACTCTAAGGGCCATCTAGTCCAACCCCCTGCCATGCAGGAACTCTCAATCAAAGCACACCCAACATATGGCTATCCAGCCTCTGTTTAGAGGTGGGTGGCAAAGGCCATGTTCCCTCTGGCGAGGGCAAGAGGCCATTTTCTGCTTTCATTGTGGGATGCTCTGTGGCAGCCAAAAAAGACCATTTTAGAGTTGCAAGCCTCAGCTCCTGCTGGGCCCTACCTAGCTTACCTTAAAGCCATGCAGCCAAGATGGCAGAGATGGGATACAAATAAAATTATTATTATTATTATTATTATTATTATTATTATTATTATTATGTGCCCGAAGAGGAGTCCTCTGCCTCTTTCCACACATTTCATTATAAGAAGTCAAAGGGAATGTGCAAGAGCCCTGGGAACATCACCATGTGATTCCCAGGCTGCAACAGGATCTCCCATATCTGGTGGGATCCTGGGTGCCACTGGGACCAGGAATGGGAAGGAAGGGGGAGACCCCTCATCTGCCCTCCTGGCAGAGTCCCAAGCCTTATGCTAGGCATAGTGCCTGCAGTAGCAATGGCAGAGGCCTCCTAGCAAGGACTACCCATAGCAAGGCATTAGATCTGGGAAAGGTTCCTTGCTGGCTGCAGAGAGGGCCCACCCCTTTAGGTTGCATCAATAGGAGTATAGTGTCTAGATCAAGGGAAGTAATAGTGCCACTCTATTCTGCTTTGGTCAGGCCCCACCTGGAATACTGTGTCCAGTTCTGGGCACCACAATTCAAAAAGGATGTGGAGAAACTGGAGCGAGTCCAAAGGAGGACAACTAAGATGGTGAAGGGTCTGGAAACCATGCCCTATGAGGAACGCCTCAGGGAACTGGGGATGTTTAGCCTCGAGAAGAGATGGTTAAGAGATGATATTTGAAGGGATGTCACATTGAGGAAGGAGCAAGCTTGTTTTCTGCTGCTCCAGAGAACAGGACCCAGAATAATGGATGGAAACTCAATAAAAAGAGATTCTACCACATTAATAAAAGAGATTCTACCATATTAATAAAAAGAGATTCTCTCTAGGAGGAACTTCCTGACAGTAAGGGCTGTTCGACAGTGGAACACTCTCCCTTGGAGTGGAGTCTCTTTCTTTGGAGGTCTTAAATCAGAGGCTGGATGGCCATCTTTCGGGAATGTTTTGATGGAGAGTTCCTGCATGGCAGGGGGTTGGACTGAATGGCCCTTGTGGTCTCTTCCAACTCTGTGATTCTATGAATCTATGATTTTGGACCATGCCCAAAGCTGCATGCACGCTGAGATGTTGGTGTGCCATGGAGGAATTCCCCATCAAAGCATCCTCCATGTTGGCCCCGCATCCTAAGTCGCATGCGTGCTGAGATGTTGGTGTGCCATGCCATGCAGGAATTCTCCATCAAAGCATCCTCCATGTTGGACCAGTGCCCAAAGCCCCATGTGCGCTGAGATGTTGGTGTGCCATGCAGGAATTCCCCATCAAATCATGCTGCATGTTATTGGTCAGAATAGAAGACTCTCAGGACCCCATGCCCCATGACGTGAGTGTCATCTTGAAATCACTGTAACAGTGCCAATTCTTATCTACCCGGACAAGTGGTGCCATGCACGAATTCTATGGAATGAATGGGAACCAGGGCAGATGGGGGGTCTGTTTGGATAGCCCTTGGGGACCTCATCTTAACTGGGCAAGTGAAGGAGGAATTGCTATGGAAACTGTTGGAAGGCAGGAATCACGCAAAAAGATGAGGGTAAAGCTGGCACTAGATGAGCATAAAAGTGCTCCCTCTTCTGGCCACCTGTTCATGCATGGCAAAACATTTTGGGCACTACAGGAAGTAAAAAGGAGAAGCCAGCGCCATGAAGGATCATGGGAATTGTAGTAATGATGGCGAAATTGGGGATGAATAGAAATGACTATCACACCCCCAAAAAGCGAAATGAATACGAAATTGCCAGGGAATAGGAATTGTAAGTCCGCTAGTTCACCGAATTTGCCTATTTTCTGATTGCGTTTGGACCACATTCGCATATTAGGCAAAAGCATATAATAACCTTTCACGCAATTACGTGAAAACTCCAATTTCGTTCGCAAAAACAAGCAATTGCATGTAATGAGAAATCACGCAATCGCGCGAAACCTAATGATTGCGTTCACAAAATCAGCAATTGCATGTGGTGAGAAATCACGCAATCGCGCGAAACCCCATGATTGCATTCGGTTTTTCAGGAAAAAATTGGTCGTGTAATAAGCTCCAATGACATACCAAAAAGAAGTTGGTGGAGGAGGAATTCCAGACCTAAAGCTTTACTATGAGGCAAATGTGTTAAACTGGATTACTGAATGGATCAGGCTGAAAAATGAAAAACTCCCTAACTTAGAAGGATTTGATAACAGGTTCGGTTGGCACGTGTACTTATGGTATGATAAAGCGGCTATACACAAAGACTTTTCACAGAACTTGATTAGGAGATTCTTACTTAAAACAAGGGAAAAAATTAAGAAGAAAACATTTCGAAAAATACCTTTGTGGGTATCTTCTCAAGAAGCATTTTTGGGAAAGTGAGGAAGGATCTCGACACTTGGCTGACTTACAAAGACATTTTAATCAAATCAAGTAATAATATATATGAAATGAAACTAATTGAAAACTTAAAACAACTTGACCCTGAAGTACATTGGTATCCTTATATGCAGATTAAAGAAAGATTTAAAATAGACCAGAAATTACAAGACTTCGAAAAAGAAACTTCAGGTTTGTCAAAAATTTTATTAAATACAGTTGACAAAAAGACTGTTATATTACATAAATTTCTTAGAGAACTTGAACAAGAAAAGGAACCTGTTTTGGATACAATGATAAAATGGGCTTCAGATCTACAAAATACTGTAGAGATGGATAGTTGGATGAACACAAGAGAAAGAACTAAAAAAATCACTAAATGTCTATAAATATGTGTAATATACTAAATGTCAAAACCTCCAAGAAAATTATTGGAAAATGGAACACAGATAGTACTTAACACCAAGCAAAATAACAAAAATTTATAAAACAGGTCCGGATCTATGTTGGAAATGTGAAAAGGCACGAGGAACTTGATTTCATGTTTGGTGGAAATGTCCCAAACTAAAGTTATATTGGAAAAGTATACATAGAGAAATTGAATGCATTTTTCAACTGAATTTTGAAATGAGACCACAAATGTACTTATTGAATATGGTAGACAAAGCTCCTGCGCAAATCAAAATTAAACATGGGAGAACAATAGTATATTTAATAACTGCTGCCAGAATTATATTAGCTCAATATTGGAAAAGTCAAACAATACCCGATTTGGACCTTTGGTGGGTAAAAATTCATGAATTTTGAGAGATGGACATTCTCACTGGCTGTTTATCTAATAAAGACGCTACACTAATAGATAAAGAGTGGGAGCAGATAATGAAAAATTGCAGTTTAGAGACATAAGAATGCTCTCCGCTTTCAAACAATGCCCTTAGCCATGATTGACGGCAGATATTTACATACACCTAAGGACTCTCATTTATGTGTTTGATGAGCACCAGAAATTGAGGACCTACCTCACTACCTTCTTTTTTGTTCACTTTATACTGATCCAAGAACCAAATTTTCGGGATCTATTCTGTCTAATTTACAGTCCAATATTATTTCTGAAAAGATTTTTTATCTTTTATCTGATATTGATACCATGGTGACTTACAAGGTTTCACTGTTTGCCTCAGCAGCAATCAAAATCTGGGCTAGAGTTATAGAGGACATTGCAGCTGATTGCCATGGGGATGATCTTATCTAATTTATGGAATTGGTTCTAGTGTTGTTTTAGTTACTATCTGGGATTGTATCGTGGCCAATGTATAAAATTTGATTGTTAATTATCTGATGGAGCATTTTATATTTACTGGTTTGTTTTTTGTTTTTGTTTTTTAATTGGTTTTAATTGGTTTTAAATATTAAGTATGCGAATGGCCTTTGGCTCAAGCATTAGTAATAAAAATTGAATTGAATAGAATATAAAATGACATAAGAATGCAGACACGATAACTAATAAGCAATTTAACATTTAAGAAATTGTACGATTTGGGGGTATATACTTCGAGGCAACAGGAAGTAAAAAGAGAAAGTGACATAAAAAAGAGAGAATAATGAAATGTATGGGTATAATGTTTGGGAATTGTTTTTAAAGTGACTTTGGAAGTACTGATCTCTAAACTTCAATATATTTTCTGATACTATGTAGTAACTTGAACCTTTTTAAATTGTTTTTGTATATAAAATGCTTCTATAAATAAAAAAGAAGAAGAAGAAGACAATAAGTCTAGTAAAGAATGAAGAGTGATACTGTAATTTGGTCATCAAACATTTTGTGTTGTGCACTCCTGCATCTAGGGTAATAATAATAATAATAATAATTATTATTATTATTATTATTATTTATATCTCCCGCCTCTCCCTTCGGATCGAGGTGAGCTTACAACATGATAAAATACAATACAATAAAATCACAATTAAAAGAATATCACAATAAAACATATTACATCACAAAACCTGTGACTTCAGGGATAGTTTCAATACAGAAGGAATTAAATAAGATCAGGTGGATATGCCCGCCGGAAGAGATCCGTCTTCAGCGTTTTTTTAAATGCCTCTAATGTAGATATCAGACAGATCTCCTCCGGCAGGTCGTTCCACAACTTTGGAGCCACAGCTGAGAATGCAAGGCAAGACGTAGATGTTAGTCTCGTATGTTGATAGTTTAACAACTTCTTGTAGGTAGTTCTTAGGGTGCGGGGTGGATTATGTAGGGAGAGGCATTCTCTCAAGTAACCTGGGCCTGAGCCATATATTGCGCCCGGAAGCAGATTGGCAGCCAGTGCAAAGATTTCAGTGTGGGGGTGATGTGTTCCATCCTTGAAGCCCCCGTCACTAGTCTGGCTGCTGCATTTTGAATCAATTGGAGCTTCCAAACTTGATACAAAGGTAGCCCCATGTAGAGTGCATTGCAGAAATCTAAACGAGAGGTTATCAGTGCATGTACTACTGTTTCTAGGTCCTCCCTGCCCCGGTAGGGATGTAGCTGGCGTATCAGCCGAAGTGGATACCAGGCACTCCTGGCAGTTGCCTCCACCTGAGATGTCAATTGTAGAGATGAGTCCAGGAGCACCCCCAAGCTACGAACCTTGTCCCTTAGGGAAAGTGTGACCCTGTCTAGGACAGGTTGATGAATCTCCATCCCCGGGCCTGGAGAGCCTATTGCAAGTACCTCCGTTTTCTCTGAACTCAGTCTGAGTTTATTTTTCCTCATCCAGCCCATTACCAAGTCAAGGCAGGCATTCAGAGGAGAGATGCCATCCTCAGTCACTGCATCAGTCGGAGACATAGAGAAATAGATTTGGGTGCCATCGGCGTACTGATAACACCACGCCCCATGTCTCCGGATGACCTCTCCCAGCGGTTTCGTGTAAATGTTAAATAGCATGGGAGACAGGATGGCGCCTTGTGGGACGCCAGATGTCAGCTCTCTTTTTTGAGAGCAACTGTCTCCCAGCTTCACCATCTGGAATCTGCCTGTGAGGTAGGATCGGAACCACTGAAGTACAGTGCCTCCGATACCCAATCCCCTCAGGCATTCCAGAAGGATACCATGGTTGATGGTATCAAAAGCTGCTGAGATGTCCAAGAGCACTAACAGGGTCACACTTCCCCTGTCCATGCCCAGACGGAGGTCGTCGACTAAGGCGACCATGGCCATCTCAACTCCGTAGCCCGTCCTGAACCCAGTTTGAAATGGGTCTAGATAATCGGCTTCCTCCAAGACTGTCTGGAGTTGGTGGGCAACTGCCCTCTCGGTCACCTTGCCCAAGAATGGTAATGAGACCGGTCTGTAATTGTCTCTTAGCAGGGGATCTAGGGAGGGTTTTTTTCAATAAAGACTTAACCACAACCTGCTTGAGTGGGAGTGGAAATTTCCCCTCCCCGAGAGATGTGTTGATGACCCCTTGAAGTAATGTTACACTACATCTCCTCCCTGCACGGTCATCCAGGAAGGGCAGGGATCGAGGGGGCATGTTGTCCTCCTAACAGATCCAAGCAGCTTGTCCGCTTCCTCGGTACTCACAAACTCAAACTGATCCAGTCTAACTAAGTCCACGGTGTTAGTGTAAATAAGCAGGAGTGCGCAGTTCAAGCAATCTCTGATGCCTCCAATTCTGGCAGCCCTGGAGCTTCGGCTTTATCAGGAATCCTCCTACCAGTTGTTGAAACAGACTGGAGCCAAAAGTCTCTTCTCAGAGGCTTTATTCTTAAGTTGCTGTATTTACAAATATACACACGCTCGTCTGACAAATTCTCTCCAACCATCCATTACAGAACAATTACCCAACCATCCTCACTGAAGTGTGCAAGCTGGTTATAGACTTGTGTCATGTGGTCACAAACCCCACCTCATTTGGTAATTCTACTTCCGTTTGTATAGCCTGCTTTGTTGTCCCCTCAGTTAGGAAGACACAGTTGTTTTCATTAGGTTTACGTGCAAGCAAGCACTCTGACCTTCAGCACTGTCTGCTCCCAGCCCTCAGCTGTAAACAAGTCTAGCCATAATTCCTGTTTTTCCATTTTGTGCACATCTGTACATTTCATACTCAGGCCTCAAAGCCTAACACACGGAGTCACTGAACACCTCTCTCATAGTTTCCGTTTCAATGTTGGCATCCAGATCAGCCCTTATCTGAGAGATTTTATCGGCAAAAAAGTCATTAAAAGCGTCACAGCAGACATTAGTTGGTTCTAACAATAAATTCAGGGTGAGAGAAGGATGTGTTAGCTCTCTGACCACCCTGAAGAGCTCTGCTGGACGAGACTCTGCCGATGCAATACGAGCAGCATAGAACAAGTTCTTCACTGCATCGATTGCCACTCCATAGAAACTAAGAAGGTCTCCAAGGAGTGTCTTGTCGGATAAGCGTTGGTGTTTCCGCCAACGGCGCTCTAGTCGTCTCACAGCTTGCTTCATTCTTCTTAGATCTTGAGTATACCAGGCCTTCTTATTAGGGGCAAGCTGGAGAGGACGCTCGGGAGCGATTCTGTTTATAGCCCTGGTGAGGCCGTTGTTCCATGTATCAACCAGGGTTTCTACAGAATCGCCGTCATTCCCAACCATATGGCCCTCTAGGGGTTCCTGGAAGGCTTTTGGGTTCCATAAGCCTTTGAGGGCGGACCATCTTAATAGGTCCTCCACCCCCGAGGGGGGAATAGTTAGAGGCCTTTAACTCCAGTTTGACCAGGAAGTGGTCCGTCCATGACAGAGCAGAGGTAGCAATAACCTCTGCCCATGGATTTTCCTGTTCCGTGCAGAAGACTACATCAAATGTATTACCTGCAGAATGTGTCAGCCCTGAGACCAATTGAGACAGGCCCATGGATTTCATGGAATCCATGAACTCCCAAGCTGCACCTCTCAGATGTAATAAGTTGGGCTCGAAGGGGATGTTGAGGTCTCCCAGAACCAAAAGCCTGGGAGACTCCAACACCAGCTCCGAGACCAACTGTGTCAGCTCGGCCAGGGAGTCTGTTAGGTTACGGGGTGGATGATAAACCAACAGAATCCCTAGATTGTCTCTGGCCTTCAGGGACAGGTAAATACACTCGATGAAAGTCGTCTTACAGACAGGTCTCCTGGTCAGGACGATAGTACTCTTATGAGTTAATGTGACACCTCCCCCTCGCCCACTTCCCCTCACCTGCTCCTGAACAGCATACCCGACTGGGAGAGCCTTAGCCCAAACTGCACCGCTATCTTCACCCAGCCAGGTTTCCGTAATGCAGGCCAGGTCAGCATCTTCATCTTCCAATAGGGTGCACTATTTTTAAAATAATAGGGAACTGAGAAGAAGTAATACATAAAGAACTGGATAATTCTGAACTTACATGTGTGGGTGTTATGAAATGGAGGGAGGTGTTTATCTGAAAACAGGTTCTGTGGTAATAGCTGAAGATGTGGCTTGGCTTTGAATCTCTTTTATCATCAGTTGGGGAAAAAACTTTTTCCTTCTCCATTCAGTGTATTTCAAACGTCACAAAATCTTTTCTTCTAGTCCTACTTGGATTTATAAGCAACAGATTAAAAAAAAAGAGAGAGAGAAAAATCCTAAAGGTTATCTGTCAAGATAGTGATCTAGCAGCATTATTGAAAAATATATATGGCACCATTGCATTTTGTAAAAGAGAGAGAGAAGCATTTAGCACACAAAAATATAAGTTTGAGTACAGCTTCCTCATGTAACATTGTTCATGACTATGGCCCAATACAGACAGGTGGTTTGGGGCATCCTGGCAACAAGCTAGGGTTGCCCGGGGGCGGAGTGACTACATGCCCCACAACCCTAGCACGTGGCCAGGGCATCATTGCTGCACAGTGCTGTATAGACAGCGCGCACAGCGATAATGTCGCAGGTGTGCCGTGTCCAAACGGCATGTCACACCTGTGACATCACCGTGGCACCCTATGGGGCTTGTGGCATCGCACCTGCATGTGAGGATGCACTCTTGCACTCTTCTTTATAAAGTAATACAAATGGCCAATATAGCAGGTGACTAAGACATTTTTTCCTGCACACTGTTGCTGCTCTATTTGGCTGCTGTGGCGATGATGCCAAGGAAGAAGAGTTGGCTCTGGACCACCCTTTTGGTTGGTCTGTCAAGCCCCTATATATCCCTCTAAAAGAATTCTCTGAGTGACATAAATCAATCTCTTTTCCCGCTACCAAATTTTTGAAAACAATTAAGTGACTTAACGTTTCACACATGTACAGCCTGGTGTAGTGGTTTCAGTTGTTTCCCATCATAATAGTCACCACTGCTTTTCCACTACTTCTTGAATCTTTTTTTCTCACTCTGGAAATCCCAGTGAGGAAGATGATAATTGCCTGCAGTCTCAAAGAGGAAAAAAGTAATGGGGAGGAGCATTGAGGCTCCAATTTTCAATGGTACAAAGTTCTTAATAATGGTGTTGGAAAGGGGGCTGCTATATTCACAGAAAAAGACTTGAGCCCAGAAAGGCCTTCCAGAAATAACATGAGAACCAAACTTTCTTGGATGTGGCTGTTAACAGAGCATGGTGTTGTATTGATCTGGTGAGGCATTACACAGCTTTAGCCATACTTTATAATGTCTTAGTCATCTGCTATATTGGCCAGTTGTATTACTTTATAAAGAAGAGTGCAAGAATGTATCCACACTGCAGAAATAGTGCAGTTTGATACCCCTTTAACTGCCGTGACTCAATTCTATGGAATTCTGGGATCTGTAGTTTTGTGAGATATTTAGCCTTTCCTGTCCCACCAAACTACAAATCCCAGAATCCATAGCACAGAGCCATGGAAGATAAAGTGGTGTCAAACTGCTTTAGTTCTACAGTGTGGCAGCAGCCCAAGTCTTTCTTTTCTAAAGAGAGAATAAAGAGCATGGGCTTTTTCAACTTTACCACAACAAGCAAATCAGAACTGGGTGGCAGATGAAACAGGCAGTGGGGTCACATGGGCATCTCTAAATTATGGAAATTATTTCTAAATTTGCATATGCAAATATGTAAAATCCATGCAAAACTGTGACCACCTTTTGTCCCCTTTTTTGCTGATATATTTCCTCCTTTTTGTTAGTGAGTAACTTGCCATACCATTGTCTGCTCATCCTTGGAGTGAGATTATAAACAGCACAGGATAAAGATCTCAAGGGGTCAGCCTTTTCACTGCATTTTTAAAAATATGGAACCATAGTTCTTTAGGGAGAGAGAAACTGACATTGGGATATTTTTTAATGAACACTGATATTATTTTAAGCTTTTCATCATTTTGGACAGGTTTGGCTAACTTAGGGATTCCCTTCTGAGCAGCTCATCTGTATTTTTTCACTTGGCCATTTTGAACTACAGTGATTTTTGGTTTGTTTTTGTTTGGTTTGTTTTCGTTCTTGAGGACTAGAACACGGAGGATTCATTCTTCACCCATGAGGCCAGTTCTATGATGCTCTGAAGCATTTTGTCTGGTAGGCTACTCAGTTGTTTTGAGTCTCTGATTATCTTTGTTCTTCATCACAACTCTTTGGGGGAAAACTATTCTCAACAAGTGATGAATTTCCTTCCATGGAGCTTCACTGCAGGACTTAAGGTCCCTCTCTGAGAGCCAGTTAATTATAAATCACATGCAATTTCAGGAAAAATTGGGGACACTTGGGCTCTTTTGCCTAATGATTAATGACTCTAGTGTCTACTGACAAAGCTAAGAAAAAAGTAAATATATCTTAGCTATCAATTCATTATGCCTTTTTGGTGAGACATATTTTGTTTGCCTGACAACTGTTGGGATGGTCATGCAACAAATATTCAAGGAACAGTTGGAATTTTTGTATTTCCCCCTTTCTCTCTCCCCCTTTCCTTACTAACAAGCAAACTTTCCCTCCACCAGACACATTATAGAATTGACATTAAAAAGGAAAGGATAGCAACACATTGAGCTAGGTCTGGGGTAGGGAAGGTGGGGCCCATGGGCCACATGTAACTGCTAGGCTGTCTTTGTGACCTTCGGAATCCCCAGCACATAAAAAAAAAAATGACAGAGAAAATCATTTTTGCCACAAAGGGTGAAGTGAGTGACAATTTTGCCATATGACACTCTCCCCAGGCTGCTTAGGTTCCATGATAAGCCCTTGTTCTAATAGGAAGTGACCCAGAGGTTGAACTTCCAAACACATCTTATTTTACAAAGGGCTCTCTTGGTTATAAAGTGACCTAGTGGAACAAAGGTGCCCCTAAGTTCCCCATTTGGGCAAAAATATTATTGGGGAAAAGGTAGCAGGGTGGCATGGTCTCCCAATGATCCCTGAGCATTCACTATGTCCCCTTGACCTCTGACTCTTGCCATCTGTGGGCTGGGAGAAGTGGCTCATGATATGAACAGATCAGAAGACCACTTACCTGTGTTACCACATTTCTAGAAGTGATCTAAACTTCCATTAACCACATTCAATAATTTACTTGTTTGACCAAATAAAACCTTTCATTAAGCAACTAAGCAAATGATCAAACTACCAAAAGTGTTTCTCTGCTTTTGATCCAAGTAGATCCACTCTTGATCCATTATGAATAGGTCAGATACAAGTGTGTTAAAAGGTATCAAAGGCTCCAGGGAGCCATCATGTCCCTGACTAAACTCACAAAGTACTACTACCAACCTTTGTTGGTAAGCTTTTAACAGCCTTGGTTAGTGACCTTTTATAATAAAACTGGAAACGACATGCAGAATGACAGGTAAGATTTGCCATGCATGGAATGCCACTGTAGCTTTTGTTGATCTAAGCTATTATGTCGACCAACACAGCTCTTTTTGTCTGTAGAAATGGGCTTCTAGAATGACTCATATGACTGATTATTGCTATTTTGAGTCCCCCTTTGGGACATAAATGAAATAAATAAAAGAAAAATAAACAAATATTGCATTGGAGAAAAGATGTCAACTGGCAGGATGCAGTCTCTGAACAATCTGCCTATGATAATGGGCTGCATGATATTAGCTGGCTGATCTAGCATGACCACTGTCATAATGCTGTTCTGTTATTTCTCCTCTTTACCCATGTGGACACATGCCACTGTAGCCAGGAGGAAGCTGAAGAGGCACCATTACTACAAGAGAATAGCTCGCTGCAGAAATGGCAGTTTCTACTGTAGTCACCCACTGTTCACTGTCACTTGCTTCATATCCCACTGCTTTTCTCCCCTCTCCCCCCTTGTAATATTCTTGTATGCTATTAATTTATTATTATTATTATTATTATTATTATTAATTATCCCACCTTCCCCCTGTACAGGGACTCAAGGTGGCTAACAAAAGTCAAAACAGTATAAAACATTAAAAATACAAAGTTTAAAAACAATTAAACAATTCAAAAAATTAAAAACATTACATTATTAAAATTTAAGAATTTAAAACTTTTTGAAACAAAAACAAAACAGCACCCATATCAGTATGTGAAGGCCTGGCAGCATAAAAAAGTTTTTATCTGCCATTGAAAAGAAAGCAAAGATGGAGCCATCCTGGCCTCTCTAGGGAGGGAGTTCCAGAGCTTGGGAGCAGCCACTGAGAAGGCCCTCCCTCTTGTTCCCAACAAAAGTGCCTGAGAGGTTAGTGGGACAGAGAGAAGGGAGTCTCTGGATGATCTCAACACCCTAGTGGGCTCATTCAGGGAGATAAGGCCCTTCAAATAGCCTGGACTATTTATGGGCCTTTATAGTTCAAAACCATCACTTTGAATTGTGTCCAGAAATGGACTGGCAGCTAATGGAGCTGTTGCAACAAAGGAGTTATATACTCCCTGTAGCCGGCTCTAGTTAACAGCCTGACTGCCTCTCTTTGGACCAGCTGAAGTTTCTGAGCACTTTTCAAAGGCAGCCCCACATAGAGCACATTACAGTAATCCAAACATGATGTAACCATGGCGTGTATCACTGAGGCCAGATCTGACTTCTCCAGAACAGGCACAGTGGATTCATGAGTTTTAGCTGTGCAAAAGCACTCCTGGTGACCGCCGGTACTTGGGCTTCCAGGTTCAGGACTGAATCCAGAAGTACCCCCAAATTACAAACCTGAGCTTTCACGGAGAGTATAACCCCGTCTAACAGAGGCTGAACCCCTATTCTCAGATCTGACTTTTGGCTGACCAGGAGCACCTCTGTCTTGACTGGATTAAACTTCAATTTGTTTGGCCTCATCCAGTCCATTACAGCTGCCAGACACCAGTTAAAGACAGAAACAGCTTCCTTGGAATTAGGTGGATAGGAGTTATAGAGCTGGGTGTCATCAGCATAAAGGTGACACTCCAAAACTCCAGACAACCTCTCTCAGTGGTTTCATGTAGATGTTAAAAGCACAGGGGACAGGACTGAGCCCTGAGGGATCCCACAGGCCAATGATGAAGGAGTCAACCAGGAATTCCCCAGCACCACCTTCTGACAGCCCCCTCCAGGAAAAAACAGAGACACTGTAAATCAGTGCCTCCAAGCCCCATCCCTGAGAAGCAACTCAGAACAATACTATAGTCGATGGTATCGAAAGCTGCTAAGACGTCCAGCAAAACCAACAGAGGCACATTCTCCCTGTCCAGTTCTCTGCATAGGTCATCCACCAAGGCGACCAAAGCTGTTTCTGTCCAATAACCAGACCTAAAACCAGAGTGACATAGATCTAGATAATCTGTCCCATCCAGGAATGCCTGGAGTTGGGAAGCCACCACACACTCCAGCACCTTGCCTAAAAACGAAAGGTTGGAGACTGGCCTATAATTATCTAGCACAGTAAATCCAGGGAATGTTTTTTTTCAAAAGAGGTCTTACCACAGCCGCTTTTAGGCATGTTGGGACCCTGCCTTGGTGTAAAGAGATATTAATCACTTCCCTTACCCACTCCACCAGTCTTCCTCTGACCTGTTTAATAAGTAAGGAAGGGCAAGGGTCTAGTATACATGTAGTGGTTCTCACCTCTCCAAGAATTCTGATATTCATCAATGCTAGACAAGGAGGAGCCAAGGTTATATCCACTAAAACTATATCAACTCTGGCATCTAAGTCAGAGTGAATCCAAGCTTGTCATATGCAAAATTTTTACTTTAACAATATACATTTAGGCTGTGCATATGATATTATAATTTAAAGGTATAATTTTAATTTTGGTAGTTGTTTATGCCACATTTACAGTGGGCCCTTCCCAAATGTGGGGGATCCATTCCAGGCACACTTCCCTCCACGTAAGAGAAAAACATGTATGTTTAAGCCCCATTGAAAATAATGGCTGCAGATTCTCACATGTGGTGTAAAACGCACAGCATGGGCGCCATTTAGTCCTCCCGGGCTTGCCATATGCATATGCTTAAAGCAATGTATGGCAAGCCTGCATATGGCACAGGTGGACTGTATTATCATTACATTCAGTGATATACAGGAATTACTATTCATGACTAACATTAGTAGAAAAAACATTACTAAAGATTTTTATGGTGTGGTATGTGAGGAGGTCAATGAGGATAACACTATGAATTACCACACTGGGTGATGCCAACCCTAGTGGATAGAACATGAGAGAAGGGTGTTTCACTAGCTTCTGAGCCAAGCCATAATGGAGCTGTGCCTGGCAGCTCTTCTCTCCTTCAGAATCAAGAGCAATGGGAGTTGGAACATGGAGAAAGGGTGTTTTACCAGGTTCTGGGTCAAGGCACAGTTGCCTAAGCATGATCTTTCTTAAGATTTAGGGACTTGCAAGTTTTCAGCTTGACACTCCAAAATTATGGCATGTTTGCTCAACTTGTCTTGCATGGTATGCCACACAGATGTCTCTGTAGGATTGTTTCAGAATTAGTAAAGGGTTTCTCCAGTATTACATTCATCTTTTACCTTCTTTCTGCTCTGATAAATTCAGTCCCAGATCACACTAGCAGTTATGCAGAGGATCAAAAGAAGTACTTTGAATTTAAAAAGTAGCTAGGATGTTCAAAGGTTTATTTTTCAGCGTCAATCAAATGTTTCAGCACAGGCCTCTTCAAACACTATTGGTCTCCATATTTGGGTCAGTGGGGAATTTTTCACCAAGAGACATGGGATTATATTGAATTTAAATGTTTGTAGAATAAGCATAATGGGTGTTGTCCGTGGTTGGGTTATGCCAGTGCCTGAATATCAAACGGTGATTTACAATCCTATGGAGGAAGGGGAAGAGCAATGTATCTAAACATCCCTCCTTGGACAGTGCATAAGAGAAGTTCTGTATATATTCATGTATAAGTCTAGAAGTTTTAGTCAAAAAGTTGACCAAAAAACAAAACAAAACACTGAATCGACCTATCCACGGGTCAATGTAAATTCTGTACTTCAACTCTTATTTAAAAAAAGGAACCATCCCCTGGTGAAAGGCAAGAGTGTAATCTGTCCTGGAAGCACTGACCTCCCTCTACTCTCTTTAGTGTAATGTACATTTAGTGTAATGTACATACAGTTCTGCCTGTTGGAATTTTGTAAGTTCTTTGACTTTGTTTTCCTTTGCTTTAGATCCTTTGTTACATGCCCATAGGTCTTACTCTCGATTTATCCACGGGTCATATTAAAATCCATAATTTTGGTCCCAAACCCTGCCCCTGATTTATACATGAGGTTGACTCATAGTCGAGTGTATATATGATAGTCGGAATCAAGGATGAACCAATTACACACAATATTAATTGGTGCTCAGTTAGGATTGTGCCTTGATCCACTCCAGATCAACAGGAACACAATATGATTTGGAGTCCAGGTAGGGATCACAATTTTGAAATCTGGATCCTCCCAGATTTCCAATCTATTAAAGTTAAGAGAGCTGTAAAGATCAAATTATAAGTGGGGTTTAAATGAGTAAGGTTAGGATCCCTCTTTTTTTAATCAAAATAGGTTATCTCCAAATAGAAAATGACAATGCAATCCTAATCCTTAAACTTATTTATTGATTTGCAATTCTTAAAATAACCATATCCCAAATATAAACCTAAGCTTACACTCCTAACCCTACCTGAAACCAAAGTTTCTACTTAATCTGTAATTCATAAAACAGCAATATACCAAATGTATCCTTAACACTACATCTTCAGAACCTCCAGCCCATGTCTCCTCCTTGATAAAGTGCTAGCCTGCTCCTTAAAGTGCTACTCCTAACCCTCATTCAAACCTATAATTTGATCTTTGCCACCATCTTAACCTTAACCCTAACTCTAATGCTAAGCCAATCCTAGCATTTATCCTTGACTCATAATTCATAAAAGAACCATATTCTAAAGATAACCCTAATTCTACATCCTACTCCTAACCTCCATTCAAACACCACCTATAGTTTGATCCTTATAGCTCCCTTAACTCCCCCCTTCCCCTGTCCCAGACTTATTTCTTGTTGATTTATAATTACTAAAAGAACCATATCCCAAATATAAGTCTACATCCTGATCCTAACACTCATTCAAGCACCACCTATCGCTTGATCTTTGCATCTCTCTTAACTGTCACCCAGATTTAACCTTTCTTCTTGACCTTCAGTTCATAAAAGGATAATATAACAAATGTAACTCTAGTCCTACACACTACTCCTAACCCATCATAACCAGTATGCCTGTTCAGTCCAGTGCACCTTAGATGTATGACACCTGAATGCAGGTATGTTCATAGTGGCGGCTTCTTCTTCTTCTTCTTCTTCTTCTTCTTCTTCTTCTTCTTCTTCTTCTTCTTCTTCTCTTATATAGCACTGTACATTTACACAGCACTGTACATACAATCTACATACAAGGCTTACAATCTAAAAGGCACAACACAAAAGGAAAAGGGAATGGGGGAAGGGAAGGGAAGGGAAGGGGATCAGGTCCAGCATTTCTTCTCTCCCTGGACCAAGGCAGGTGGACTGGAGGGAGGGCTCGTCTTCTTTCAGGCAAGGCCTGTTGGAGCTGACTATCCTATCTTCCTCTCCCTCTGGATGATGGTGGATAAGGGAGGGCTCTTATACTTTCAGGCAAGGTTCAGTGGAGCTAGTCTGCCTGTCCTTCTCTCCCTCTGGATGATGGTGGGTGTAGGGAAAGCCCTTCCTCCCTCCAGCAAGGCCAGATGGAGCTGGCCTGCCCCTCTCTTTCCCTTGATCATGGTGGGTGAAGGGAGAGTTCCTTCTCCTCCAGACAAGACTGGATGGAGCAAGTTTGCCATTGTCTCTCTCAAGATGGTGATGGATGCAGGGAGGGGTCCTCCTTTTTTCAGGCAAGGCCAGATGGAACAAGCCTGCCTTTGTCTGTCTCAATATGGTGATGGATGCAGGGAAGGGTCCTCCTCTTTTCAGGCAAGGATGGATGGAGCAAGCCTGCCTTTGTCTCTCCCAAGATGGTGGAGGGTGCAGGGAAGGGTCCTCTGTTCAGGTGAGGCTGGATGAGCAAGCCTTATCTCTCCCAAGATGGTGAGGAGTAGAGGAGGCTGGTAGTGCCTTTTACCTGGGGCCATCACCATCACAAGGCTTTAGTTGGGTTCTTTTGGAGACATAGTAGAAGCAGCCTTGGTGACTCTGCTCCTGAACGAATCGTGCATTTGGCATGTTATCTAAGGAGGAATGATGCAAGTATGCTGCTTCCTGTGAGCCACTGGAGCAGAGCATGTATCTCGGCTCATCACCGCCCTACACCACCACCTCCACTCTACTGGCCATCCAGGCAAGGACTTCCACTCACAGGGGAGGTATGTGACAAGCTGCTCCTCTGGTCCAGTAAGGCAGGTGGGTGGAGTAGGGGCTGGTCAGGGTTTGAGGAGAGGGAACATGAACAACGAGGCCTTTGGGCAGCTCTTGGAAGCATCATGGATGGCAGAAGATTTGGGCACCCAGTAGAACCAGCTTCCAAGAGGCCCTGCTTCCCCCCCCCCCTAAAAAAACACTCTCACATGTATGCTCATTCTTTCACACACTCAGTTTCTCTCTTTTCCTTTCACATTCTCACTCTTGCAGGGGCACATTCACTGAGTTGCTAACCGATTTGTCTGAAACAATTTTTTTTCAGTCTCAGAAGTTGGTATACAGGATTCCTTTATCTCTTTCTTTGTGACACATACAAATCTCTTTCTCACTCACATGCACACACATTGCCAGTTGCCCATTCGTTCTTGCTTGCTTTTCCCCTCATACATTCTTAGCCAGTTAATGCTTACACACACAGCTCATGATTCACACACGTTCTCAAACAGGCTAATTCTCTCTCACACCTGCACACTGTGACATACTTTCTCTCACACAATGACACATGCATTATTTCTCTCTCACACACCCAGTACCTCCCTCAGTGTATGAGTGACATTCTCTCACACACTAATTCTCTTGCACACATGCTCAGTAATGCTGTGTTTCTGACTCTCTCACCTTCAGGTATGTTTATTCATGCACAGATGGTGTCCCTTGTGCAAAATGGCAAAATCAAGGTTTGCTTTTTGGAATGTATATATTTAAAAAAATATTTTCAAGCTGTGGATTGTTGAATCTATAGAGAGGGAATCCATGGTTACAGAGGGCTGACTGCAAGACTTTTTGAATTTAATTCCTTCATATGTACTTGCTTTGGTGAAGCTATGGAACAATTGCAACAACAGTAGAAATCTTAGCAAATTATGGTTTTCCTTGATGGGTATGGCTTCCACAGTAATGGAGGAGCATTATATTTCCTCTATACCAGTACTAAATTTAACCAGCTGAGAACTTCAAAGCAAGCTGCAAGAAGCTACATTTTATGATGCAATGACTACTATAATAATCTATATATATTTAGAGGACAGATCTTAAAATTCATGGATCCTATTCCTTCTTCCATGCTTGTCAGCACAGATTTGACTCTAGTGCTCATCTTTCATGTACAGAATGGCAGATAATTTAGGGAGCATATTAATTATCCTAAAGGTACAGATACAGAGCAAAGTTGGAAGAGGAGAGGCCAAAGCTTAATATAGTATTGGGAGGAGGAACAGAATACATGCTCAGAGCAAGCCAGTAAGAATTCCTAAAGCTATGGTATATAAATATTTTTTTTCAAAACATAGTGAAGTGCATTTCTTCTTCATATCTTTCCTCTTTTCTTAAGCCTTTCTGCATAAAGCAAGCATGGCATTGTACCATACATAAAGAACTATGTTTGGCTACTGGATTGTAATCTAAATAAACTGATTTACGAGAGGGGGGAAATGAGAGAGGGGGGTTTAAGAAAAGATAATGGAGGGAGAAAAATGCTGCCAGTGCAACTGTATACATATCTACCCAGAAATCATTCCTAACATATTGGATTGAGTTTACTACTGTGTATTTATTTATTTATTTATTGGTTTTATATCCCACCTTTCTCCCAAAATGGGATTGTATAGGGCTGCACCGCATGCTACCTTTGATCCATGAATGAAATATGAGAGATTACATGCAGAGCTTGAACTGGTATTGAAAAACACATAATGTTTCTGCTTCTTAATTTGCCAGAGTATGTCTCCTTGGTTTTATACACTATTAGAAGAATGTTTTGCTAATATACTACTAGGTGTTTTTGTTTGTTTGCTTGCTTGCTTGTTTTTGTTACCTTTGAACAAGTTTTTACAATAATTATAACATGGCCAAAAATCTTCTAAAAGAGCCCGAACATAGTGTTTGAGGCTTACACTGTTTGTTTTTTCTTTTAGTAGGAATTTTTCTGGAAAAAAAAGCTTTCATTGTATTCCCTACACCTTATATTTCTTTTAGTGGGACAACATGTCTTGGTTGTTTTGTATGCTGTCTGTTGAAAAATGCAAGTAAGCCCTGTACAAGTAATGTGAAATCTGAAAATAGTCATTCTGTGCATGGTGGAGACAAGCAGAATTTGCCCACTTCCCTCCCATCATTCACATGGTGATTAGATTTTTGTACAGGACCAACATATGCCAGGTTGTATTCACATGAACTGTGTAGAATCGAGATAAAGAGATTGAGACAAAGGGCAAAATCCTGTTCTGCTTTTCATGCATTGAATCATAGAATCATAGAGTTGGAAGAGACCACAAGGGCCATCCAGTCCAACCCCCTGCCATGCAGGAATTCCAAATCAAAGCATCCCTGACAGAACCTTTTGCTATTACCATCTTACCACCACCAAACTCTAGTGTTTGCTAAACATTTTGCCACACATGAGAATGTGAAAGGCAAGTAGCAATAGCAAGTACTGCTTATCACTTAAGCACTCCTTAAGTGCTTTACAAAGTGTAAGCTTATTGCCTCCAACAAGCTGGATACTCATTTTAGTGACCTAAGGGGGACCCTGGAGTGCTGCTTGGGATTGAACTCACAACCTTGTGGCTGTGAATGGCTACAGTACCAGCAATTAACCACTGCACTACCAGGGTTCTTTGTTCTTACAGGGCGGAGAGCAATACACACACACACACACACACACACAAAAGCACATGCACACACGCACATACACCTTCCATTCCTATCATCTTTGAAATGCATTTGAAAAAAACCTTCACTTTGTCTTGAATGACTGAAATACATTGTTCAATTTTCATGTAAAGCAAACCTGTGGTTGGGAAATCTTTCCTTTGGGTACCTGGGATCCCAAACTTTGGTCTGCCAGATGTTTTGGATTTTAGCTCCCAGAATTCCTTACTGTTGGTTGGGGCTTCTGGGAGTTGAATTCCAAAGCACCTAGAGGACCAAAAGCTTGGTAACCACTGTGTTAAAGTGAGGAATCTTTTCCCTCCCAAGAAGCCAGATTCCTGACTAAGGAAGGATAAATCTCAAAATTGGGTAGTGTCAAAGGCATTGGAGAATGCTGAAGAATGAGTACACAGGTCCAGAAAAAAGTGGATAGCAACAGATATTTCTTACCAATCTGGACATTCCCTCACTAAATATGCAAAACAAGCTCAACTCTGTCCACATCTACTCTGGCAGAAGCCTCAATGTAGCTGGAATTCTGCTTGATCAATTCCATGCAACAGGTTTTCTGTGTGCAAACCATGAACTAAGTTCCATGTAGGATATTTAGGCATGATACGGACAGCCCAAAAGGGCCACCCCTGCACCATGATTAGGGCTGGGGAGCACACAGCATTCACACGCTCCCCAGCCTTAACACGTATGGAAGGAGCCATTTTTAAATGGTGTCGTCCATACAGGCACACTTTAATGACGTCTCAGTGCGCACTGTGTCCAGATGGATAGGCATGCGCCTGATGTCATGGCATCACTGGTGCTTTCAGGGGTGCTGAAAGGAGCCCCGAAACAGAGTTGTTCCTGTGGCAACTAGATTGTCGTGGGAAGAAAGTGAGGGAGAAAGGGGCCAGGAGGCCCCTTTCTCCCTTGCCGCCGTCGGTCGTGCTGTCTGAGGACAGCCCTTTCCAGGCTGTGGAGAAGGGGCATTTTGCCCCCTTTCCGCTGCCTGGATAAGCGGCGGATTGGGCCTCTGGGGCTGCTGGTGAGGCTGCTCTGGTCCCAATCCACTTCTCAAAGGGGTGGCTACAGACTGCCTCTTTGGGGTGGTCTGTAAAGGCCCTTAATCTTCAAGTACATTTAGATGCTCTCTTACCTCTCATCAGTAACAGGCGATAAGAGCTGAAGAAGCTTTATGACTGATGAAGAACTTTTGCAGGCTGTATCCAGGCCATGGGGTGAGAAATTATTCATCCCTGGTTGTGGTATAAATATTGTGAGATTATTGTTGTTTTAAAGCAAATTCCACATCTGTTAGAAATATCGTTCATCCTACTTCATCACACCAGAAAAAGGACCATTCAGTTTTCTCTCTTGATGAAAATCCCCAGTGACAAAAAGGAACATCGACTTTTTTCCTTTAATTGTATGTACTGCCACTCCAACCAGCTACTTACTGAATCCAATGCCTTGGCAATAACATCTTCAGCTCTGCCTTCTGGCATAGTATTTATTGAAAAGTGTTTCTCTCTCAGGAGATGCATATATTGATGAATAGAAGGATTTGCACTTTTTTTTCTAAAAAGGAGGGGCAGATCTGCCAAAGTTAAGTATTTTTATGATATGTGCTGTTGATGAGGCAGTAACAGATTTAACAATGTTTAATGTTGTCTGAGAATTGCTCCCTAAAACATGTCATTTCCTTCTTCCAACTGTTTTGCTTTTATTTTAAGATTTATCTTATTTGCTATGTGCTTGCGTTGTTGAAAGATGTTAGCATAAGTCTGCCAAATATGAAGTTGTATCCATGAACTCCATTTTATCTCCTTTTCTCATCAAAATCAAGAATTTTGGTAAGTTATTTTAGTAAGGAATGGAAATAATATCTGATTTTTGTTTTGTTTGTTTTTTTAAAGAGGAAAAATGTTTTTTCTTTTGCAATGGGAAGCCCTGGAAAGAAGAATCTGGTGAGCAATGGTGAGAATCTTCACAGTTCAGGACTTATTCTCCACAAAATTCATATGGAACATTTTTATGCAGAAAACAGCATTTTCCATGCAGGAAATATTTTCTAAGAAAAAAAAATGTATGTGAATTCTGCACAGAATAAGTCAACGAATGTGCAAGCTGCAAATAATTTTTGAAAACTTCACCACCCAAAGGGAAGATATTTTTTACCATACATCCAAGGAGTCACAGACAGAATAGGGAAAGTGGTGAGGAAACACAACTTGCAAATGGTTTACAAATTGATGAAGAAAATCCAGCAAATGCTTCGCTAAACCAAGGACAAGAGAGACCCTCTCACAGCTGCAGGGGTCTACCACATTCCATGCAGCTGCAGACAAGTCTACATAGGGACCACCAAATGCAGTGTGCAGATAAGAATCAAGGAACATGAGAAACACTACAGACTGGGTCAGCCAGAAAAATCAGCAGTAGCAGAACATGCTATAAACCATCCAGGACATAAAATGCTGTTTGAAATCACTGAAATTCTAGAATATGCCAACCACTACCATGTCAGAATGCACAAGGAAGCCATTGAAATCCATAAACACCTGGACAATTTCAATAGAAAATAGGAAACCCTGAGGGTAAACAAGGGTTGGCTACCAGTCCTGAAGAACAGCAAGGTTAAGACTCAACCAATGCAAATAAGAAACAGCTTGGGGTCAGAGGATTCCCAGAAGATAATGAGCACTAATTAGCAGACTTTAATCCTCTTTTGCACATCCGCCCACCCTGAGGACTGCCATTAGCAACAGAACAATACATTTGCAAATCACTCCTCCCTTCCCAGGGTCACACAGGATATATATATATCCAATCCTTTTCCAGGCAAACATTCTCTGAAGATGCCAGCCACAGATGCTGGTGAAACATCAGAAAGGAACTCTTCTAGAACATGGCCACATAGCCCGAAAGCCCCATAAAAAACTATGGATGTCGGCCATGAAAGTCTATAATAATAATATTTATTTATTTATTTATTTATTCCCTGTTCTTCAGCCCTAAAGGCTATCAGAGCGGCTTACAAATATTATTTTAATTAGACAGTTCCCTGCCCTCAGGCTTACAATCTAAGAAGACATGACACAAAAGGAGAAGGGAATGGTGGTGGGGAAGGGGATCAGGTCCAAAAGTTCTTCTCTCCCTCTGACTCCTGGACCAAGGCAGATGGACTGGAGGGAGGGCTCTGCTCCATACTCTAGGACAAGTTGGATGGAGTTTGGCCTGTCCTTTCAGTCCCTCCTGGGTAAGATGGTGTAGCATGGAGAGAGGGCTCTTCTACTTGAGGCCAGGCCTGATGGTGTTGGTAGGCCTCTCCGGTCCTTTCACTCCCTCCTGGGTAAGATGATGTAGCATGGAGAGAGGCCTTCAACTCCACATTGTATTTGTGGAATTTTTTAACACTTTTTTTGGAAGGAGGAGGTTCATTAATGTTCTTTCCACTGTATCATGAAATGCCTGACAGATCATCTACATCCACATGTATCTCTTTCTCCTTTGAAATCTTTAAAGGAGTTCCTTCTCTACTATTTGTGGTAGAAGGCATGGGTACTAAAACATGTAGCCTATGTGGTAACACAGGCTTTGGGATATTTCCCCCTGTCTAGTCTGCTGGGGCAAGGAACTGCACACAGTCTCAAAAATACAAACAGTTTCTTCAATGGATAAAAAATGCCTGCCAAAATGTGTTAGAAGAGTGCATACAAAAATATACATTTGTGAGATAAAAACAAATTATGATTTTTTAGGCAAAACAAAAACGAAACAAAACAGCAGGCTTTGTGACTTGATGTGGAAATGGGATGAAATAAGAATGTTGGCTGGGAAGTTGAGAAACTCAACAAGAATGAGACTGGCAGGTTTTCACCTTCCCATGCCCTAACCATTAGAAGCTGTCACTGAGAATCATGAATCGTTCTTTTTGCAGTGCAATCACTGAACCTAAGTTTATTTCTGAATTTCCAAACTCACAGTTGCAAGGTTTTCAGAACTATCATTGAACTAATGCATCCAGTATCCCTCTAACAACATTCATTCCTCATATAATAGGAAATACTATCTGGCATGCACTGACATCAAGATAAGAGTTTATCTGTAAAACCTTTCCACAAAATTAATTTTTGTCTTTTGCTAACACATCTCTCTTTTACTAACACATCAATATTCTTTCTACAAAATGTGAATCTGTATCATCTTGCAAAAGTACTGCATATCATTTCACATCACAATTAGATTGCTGAAGTACTTAAAATGATATGAAAAAAAAAATGGGTGTAGAAGCCAAAACATACAATAGAGACTATTGAATTTAGCTAATTTGAGACATCAAAATACATACCCATTTGTAATGGTTGTATGCCTTTTAAGCTTTATTGTAAATAACATCCACATAAAGCAAAGGCATACCATAACAGTTTTGAGAATATAGATTAGTATGGAAATACAAATAATCGGTGGCTGCAAATCTTGTAGGGATGAATCATATAGAATCACATCCCTCTTTGTCAAAGAGTAAGCTTAAGGCACCTAGGAATTACTACAGATCAGTGGCATCCAGTAGTTTGAATGTGATGGACCCTATCCCCAAAATAGATTCAGAGCCCGGGATAGTTCCTTTAAAGTTGTGAATAAAACCCCAGAGTGGATTCACCACACCTTGGACACAGAAGCCACTGACTGACACACATATATATTCATTTATCAAACATACTAACAAATTGAAACGTGCATCTAAACACTTGGTCAGAACTGGTGGTGGCAGAATCTTCCTGGTGGTGTCTGAATCTCCTTGTTTTCAGATTCCAGATTTTGATATAACCACACTCACTTTCCAAAACTACCATTACTTTTCCCAACTCAGGAAGAACTCTTTGCCACAAAAAATGTTCATGTAAACAAAGAACTGGCTTAACAGAACTGGTGGAAGGAACGTTCCAAATATTAGTTTAACCAGGGCTGACTATGCCACATTAACCTTCCCCTATCACCACATTTTTTTCTTTCTTCTGGAAATGGTACTAAGGGTGCAGTTTGGTGTAGAAATAATGAAGTTTGACCACACTAATTGCCATGGCTCCATCCTACAGAATCTTAAGATTTGTAGTTTTGTGAGGTATCAGCATTCTTTAGTAGAGAAGGGTAAAAAGCTTCTAAAACTACAAATCCCAGGATTCCATAGCATTTAGCTACACCACTTAAAGTGATGTCAAACAGCATTATTTCTACAGCGTAGATAACAAAATGTGTACTCTTTTCACACATTGTCTTAGGTGTGGAATTTTCTTACAGTGCCAGTGGAATATATGTGTTGTCCTTGCTGGTTTCAATATAGGCCAATATAGCCTTCAGCCCATTCCTAAAAAATGCCTAATCATGCTAAAAACATTTATACCAGCTTCTTCAGTGATAACATTTTGATCCAAATCCCTTTTGCATTTAAGACACACACCAAGTATATGTTTTGATGTCTCAGGTTAAGTCTTGTTTGGTTGCCTGTCAACATTTGATTGCTTGGTTATCAAATAAGTTGTTGGGGAAAATACAGGAGGGGAAAGTACTATGTTTGGTGATAATGATTAGAGTCTTTTGTTGCAATATATATTAAAGCACTTATTCAAGGATTTAAATACTTTCTTTCTGTACAAAATACTACTATGGTAACCGAATCATCATAATATATGTCCTGAAATGGACATCTAAAATGTGCAGTGGAAGAAATCGTATGTACCAATTATGAAATTATTTTTAGAATTTCTCTGGGGACAAGATGAAGATGTCATATCTGCCAAATACTGTAGAAACAGAATGGAGAAATCTGTACATCCTTATTATCTCAAGTCTATTTAAATTAAGCTTTCAGTCCTTTAAATGCCTTTTAGACTTCTAGGAATGAATATGAGTGCTTTTGAAAGAACAAAATCCTGCCAGTTTAGACTAACTTAATCTATGGAGAATTTAACAGCTGTAGGGAATTAAACATACTGGTTAAGGTAAAATGCCAAACATACCAATTTGGGAGTAAGTTTCAATGAACTCAGTAAGCATTGGGAATCCATAAGTTACTGCTGTGCCTTTAAAAACTTTTCTAAATGTTAATCTTCATTCTTAAATATATTTATCCATGCTATGTATTAGCTTTCCTTATGCAAAAATTATAAATGCATCAATAAATACATATCAGTTCCACTACTCAAATTATTGTGTTATCTTCCTATCACTTTCACTTGATATAGTTCTCACATCATCAGTGTTCCTTGTGTAAAGTTGCTATTGTTTTATATAATCTAAAGCAGGGGTTCCCAACATTTTTCACTCAAGGCACCCATTTTAAGATTAACTTTCTGTGGCAGAGTCCCTAACAGGCCTATCCTATACAGTGGTCCCCCAGGTTACGAAAGTAATCCGTTCCGGATTACTTTCGTAACCCGGAAATATTCGTAACCCGGGGGACCGCTTTTTTTGCCGGACCACGCGGCAAATTTAAAGGGGTCGCACGGTTTTTTTAATCGTAACCCGGGGTTTTATTCGCAAGCCGGGGATTTGTAACCCGGGGGACCACTGTATCTTACAAGCCATAGAATCATAGAATCATAGAGTTGGAAGAGACCACAAGGGCCATCCAGTCCAACCCCACACCATGCAGGAAATCACATCCCCAACAGATGGCCATCCATCCTATGTTTAAAAACCTCCAAAGAAAGAGACTTCCCCATACTCTGAGGAGGTGTGTTCCACTGTCGAACAGCTCTTACTGTCAGGAAGTTCCTCCTAAATGTTAAAGTGGAATCCCTTTTCTTGTACCTTGCATCCATAGTTCTGTGTTCTATTCTCTGGAACAGCAGAAATCAAGTGTGCTCCATCCTCAATGTGGCACCCGTTCAAATACCTAAACAGGGCTCTCATATCACCTCTTAACCATCTCTTTTCCATGCTAAATATACTGAGCTCCCCAAGTTTTTCCTCATAAGGCATGGATTCCAGAACTTTCACCATTTTGGTAGGCCTCCTTTGGACATGCTCCAATTTCTCAACATCCTTTTTGAATTGTGGTGCCCAAAACTTGACACAGTATTCCAGGTGAGGCCTGACCAAGGCACTAGAGTGGCACTATTACTTTCCTTGATCTAGACACTATACTTCTATTGATGCAGCCTAAAATAGCTGTCTAGGAATGCTGCCAACACACATACACGGCTGATAAGAGCGTGCTCAGCCAAGGTAAACAAAAGCAAGCTGCCAAGAAACAGTTCCACCACCAACAGTACCAGTGTGACATCTGAATAGAATAAGTCACAAGCCAGTCCCAAGTTCAGGATTCCAGAGATCAATTCCACAAGTCCAGTCCAAGGTCAAGGTCAAAGGCAGTCAGAGGTCCAGGGAGCAGGGAATCCAAGGACAAGGTCTAAAGGAGTCAGGGCATGCAGTGGTCATTAATGGAAGCAAATAGCTTCTGACAAAGGAGCTCAGTGTCTGCCAAGTGTCTTATATCTCCTGCCCGCTCCCTTATCACAGCTGGGTGACTAGTGAGTGTTTCTCAGTTAGCCTTCTGGAATGCCAAAGGCACACCCTTCTGTCCTCCTTTGGGTGAAGGTAGGAACCTCAGTGTCCTGTTGATCTATGTCTCCCAGGCCTGAAACCTCTGCTGGGGAAAGGCCAGGCTGCTGAGCCACAGGATCCACTGAAGGAGACACAACAGAACCAGCACCTGGCTGAGCCAACTCTACTGGGGCTGGGAGGATAGAGCTAGGACCTGGCAGGGCAGAGCTGGGGTCTTGCAGGGCAGACTTGGGACCTGGCTCAGCCTCAGGTGCCACCTGCACCTGAGGGGCCAGGTCCTCCTCCTCGTCCTCCAAGTCCACCTCTTGACTGGCCATGACAATAGCATTGGCCTTTTTGGCTGCCACATCACACTGTTGACTCATGTACAACTTATGGTCTACTAGGACTCCTAGACCCTCTTCACATGTAGTCTCCTTAAGCCAGGTGTCCCCCATGCTATATCTATTCATTTCATTTTTTCTACCTAAGTGCAGTATCTTACATTTTCCCCTGTTTTAGTTCATTTTGTTAGTTTTGGCCAAGCTTTCTAATCTATTAAATTCATTTTGAATTTTGATCTTTTCCTCTAGGGCATTAACTACTCCTCCTAATTTGGTGTCAACTGCAAATTTGACAAGCATGCCCTCTATTCCCTCATTCAAGTTATTGATAAAGATGTTGAACAGCACTGGGCCCAGGATTTATCTCCAGCATTTCCTTTGTCTACCAACCTGCTAGTTTTATCAAAAAGGAGATCAGATTAGTCTGGCATGACATGTTTCTCAGAGACCCATTTTGACTTTTTGTGATTATGGAATTGCTTTCTAAATGTTAACAAACTCTCTGCTTAATGATCTGCTCTAATCTCTTTTCTGGTATTGATGTCAGACTAACTGGGTGATCATTGTTGGGGTCCTCTCCCCCCCTCCCCTTTTTGAAGATAGGAACAAGTGTTTGCCCTCCTTGACTCTGCTGGGGCTTCTGTTCTCCTGGAGTTCTCAAAGATTATGGCTCTGAGACTACATTTGCCAGTTCTTTTAATACCCTTGGATGTAGGTCATCTGGTCCTGGAGACTTACATCCATTTAGATTAACTAGGCATTCCTGTACCTCCTCTTTATTTATTCTGTACTGCATCTCTCCTATTGTGTCCTCTGCTCCACTTCCCTCAGGCTGAGCACCCTTTTCCTTTTGTGGAAAGACCGAGGGAAAGAAGGTGTTGCGTAATCTGCCTTTTCTCTGTCCCCTGTTAGCATTTTGCCATCTTCTCCATGCAGTGGCCCTACCATATCCTTCTTCCTTTTGCTGTGAACATATCCAAAAAAGTCCTTTTTATTGTTCTTAATCTCTCTAGCAAACCTGAGTTACTCCCAGATAGTAACTAATTTTCCATCGCCTGATGACACCCCCCCCCCCGCCCCCATCCAGCCACCTACAGGGGACTTTGAATTTTAAATCTTGATTTTTTAAAATTATGATTAGTTTAATACTGTTTTAAAGGGAGGGAGGTGGGTATGTTTGGAGGATTTCAACTGTATATGTTTTTAACATGTTGTACCCCGCCCTGATTGCTCGCTCAGAGGGGCGGGTAATAAATAATAATTATTATTATTATTATTAATATTATTATTCTGCGCTTTTGCTTTTCTGACTTGACCCCTACATGTGCTAGCTATTTGCTTGAATTCCTCTTTAGTGATATCCCCCCTTTTCCATTTCTTATACATGTCCAATTTAAAACTTAGCTCTGTTGAAAGTTCCTTAGTCATCCATCCCAATTTCTTGAGACAACTCCAGTTTTCCTCATCATTGGAACTGTTTGAAATTGTACCTTCAGTATCTCCTTTTTTTTTTTTTAATATATTTTTATTATTTTTAAAAACAACTCCATACAATTACATCATTGCAAATTTGGTAGAGGTTACAAAAGGAAGCGAGAACAGAGAAAAACAGTGTTACCAAAGTAAATTACAACTTATTTTCCACAAATGTCTACATTATATCCTTCCATTATCTCCATGTCGAGTGTGTCATATAATTTAATGAGTATTTCTTATACTTTTGCTTAATACAATTTAATGAATAATTCTTCTACTTATATTTAAATATTTCCTGTATATTTCATATATAAATATAATAGCTTGACTAGAAAAGGTAAAGAAAGAAAACAGAAAAAGAAAAGAGCTCTTAGCATTCATAATTCCATCATTTTTAGCCTTTGTCCTTAGCTTTCCTTTCTGCCATATCTTTCCTCCTTCCTTAACCCCCATCCAAATTCTTTTTCTTTGAACAACCTTTCCTTTACCTTTCATTTCATCTTCCCATTCTCTCTTCTCTTCTTGCCTTCCTAATTCCAAACTACTTTCTCATACCCTCATCTACTTGCCTAACCTTTCTGACTTCATTCTTTGGTCTTTCACTCTTCAACCTTTCGTACCTGACTTCTTTCCTTTTTCCCACTGGGTATCATTGCATCTATGTCTTACCTTCTTTTATAAATATATGTGTATGTAAATCTTTCTTAAAAACAATTCTCTTGTATCTTTCTCTATAATTTGTTTATCATAACAGGTTTAATTCTTCTTGCAAGTCTATTTAAGGATTACCCAAAGCTTTCGATCAACTATTTCTCTGCGTACAATATAATTATATTCTGTTCTGATTAATATTTTAAAAAATTTTCTTTTCCTTCCTTTCTATTTGTATTTTATTTATGATAGATACCCATAGCTGTCCACTATTTTAAGCTCTAATAAATTGCTGCTTCTTACTATCCAATAACTTTGTTATCACTACCTTTTATTCAGTTGGGACCATATAAATTTCTGTAACTTCCCTATTGTAGTCTAGAATTTACGTCATATCCTATAGTCGCTAAGTTGCCCCATTCCTTTTTTAAATAATCCAATACTTTGCCCCATTCCTTTTCTATTTTATCCATTTCTTGGTTTCTTATTAGCGATGTAAGTTTATCCATTTCTATTATATCAAATACTTTAATAAGCCAATCTTTGAGATTTGGTATGTCTTTGCTTTTCCATTTTTGCGTTAAAGTAAGCCTTGCAGTGGATATCAGATAATACAACTTTTTTCCGTAATCTTTGTCTAATTTTTCATCCCACATATTCAAGAGATAAGTTTCTGGTACAAATTTTAATTTGTTTTCTACTATCGAGTTTATTACTTCATTTACTCTGATCCAATATCTTTTTACTTTTTTGCAAGTCCATAAACAGTGGTATAAAGTCCCTGGTTCTTGCTTACATTTCCAACAGAGATTATTTCCAGTTTTATATATTTTTGATATCTTGTCTGGCGTCAAATACCATCTATAAAAAACTTTATAGAAATTTTCTTTTAGGTTTTGGGAGGCCGAATATTTTAATCTTTTCCCCCATACTGATTCCCATTTTTCCAAATTTATTGAGTATCCAAAATTTTTCGCCCATTGTATCATGTTTTCTTTAACAATTTCTTCTTCCTCAAACCAATCCAAAAGTAATTTATATAGTTTCTTTATCCATTTAGTGTTTTCCTCTAATATTATTTTATCAAAATCGTTTTTCTCTTTTTCAAAGCCTGTTGTTTTAAGGTCTTGCTTGTATTGTTCTTTAATTTGCCAATAACCAAACCAGTTTAAATTGTGACCTTTTTCTTTTATTTCCTGCAGTGTTTTCATAACCAAGTTACCTGTCTCGTTTTCTTTCAACAGTTGTGAATAGGTAAGCCAGTTTAAGTTCTGTCTTGTCTCCGTCCTTTGGATGGCCTCTTGTGGGGAGAACCAAAGTGGCATTTTTGGCATAATCCTAAATTTGTATTTTTCCCAAACTTTTAACAGTGGTTTCCTAATACAATGAATATTGAAATTTTTGTTCGCTTTAATCTTGTTATATCCTAGATACGCGTGCCAGCCAAATATTAAATCTTCTCCTTCAAGATCTAAAAGTTCTTTGTTGCTTAGAGTTATCCACTCTTTTAACCATACCATGCAGCACGCCTCAAAGTATAACTTTAAATTTGGTAGCCCAAGCCCTCCCCGTCCAATTGTGTCTTGCATTAATTTAAGTCTAATTCTTGGCCTCCTTTTCTGTCAGATAAAATTGCTCAGATCTCTCTGCCAGAGTTTGAAAAAAGATTCTTTAATTACTATGGGGAGGTTCTGAAATAAAAATAGCATTTTTGGTAAAATTGACATTTTGATCGCTGCTATTTGTCCCAAAAGTGATAATTGTAATCTATTCCAATTTTCCAATTTCTTTTTAATTTCCTTCCATGTTTTTTTGTAGTTATTTTCAAATAATTCCCCTAAATTTTTAGAAATGACAATTCCTAAATATTTTGCCCTCTTTTTTACTTCTATTCCTGAAAGTTTTATTAGCTTCTTTTCTTTTTCTCTAGATAGATTTTTGGTTATGATTACTGATTTTTCTCTATTAAGTTTACATCCTGAAATCTCACCAAATCTCTCAATTATCTCATTCAACCTACATATGCTATTACAGGGGTTATTTAGAAAAATTGCAAGGTCGTCTGCGAATGCTCTAATTTTAATTGTATGATTTTTAATTTTTACGCCTTGTATATGTACATCATTTTTAACTCTTTTTAATAGTCTTTCTATTACTACTATAAAAAGTAGTGGGGACAATGGGCAGCCTTGCCTAGTTCCTCTGTTAATGTTAATGAAATTCGTTCTTTCTCCATTGATTATAATTTTCGCTTTTTGTTCCTTATATATCTCTTTTATCCAGCCTATAAAATTTTTCCCTAATTCCATTTTGTTCAAAATTTCAAAAATCGTATTCCAGTTAACTGTATCGAATGCTTTTTCCAAATCTAGTAGCAGCAAACCCAATTCTTTCTCACTATGTTTCTCGTATACTTCTAGGATATTTAAGACTATTCTTATGTTATCTCTTAATTGCCTTTGCGGTAAAAATCCCCTTTGTTCCGGGCCAATCCAATCTTTTAAATAATTTTTAAGTCTCGTGGCTAAAATAGAAGTGAATATCTTGTAATCTATGTTCAATAATGAGATAGGTCTGAAATTTTTGATATCTTTTATATCCTTTCCGTTATATCCGCTTCCCTCCATGATTTAGGAATCCCTTGTTCTAGAATTGCGTTCATTGTCGTTTGTAGGGGGCCACAAAGTTCTTCTTTAAACGTTTTATAAAAGAGTGCGTTAAATCCGTCTGGACCTGGAGCTTTGTTGTCCTTTAAATTCTGTATAGCAGTCCTAACTTCTTCGTATGAGATTCTTTTATTTAGATCCTCGAATTGTTGTTTCGACAGGCTTACATATGTCTCTTCTTGCTCATTTAAGTATTCCCGAATTTTATTTATGTCTATCTTTTGTTCTTTGTATAGATTTGTGTAGAACCTTTCAAAAGCCTCTTTGATTCCCTCTTGTTTGTTAATAATAATGTCTTTTCCCCTTATTTCCAGAATTGTTCTTTTTTTCATCAATTCAGCTAAATTTTTCCCTACTTTATTGGCATGCTCAAAATTTTTTGGTTTTACCTTTTTTAGATTGTTGCTTATTTCTAAAACATTTCTTTTATTTTCTTGTTTCCTGAGTATATTTAATTCTTCTATTACTTTAGTATTTCCTGGATTTTTCATTAATTCTTTTTCTTTTATTGTTATCAATTCCAATATCTCGTTTTTTTTCTTTTTTCTTTTTTTGGACAAATGCCTCCTGATTAATTAATAGTCCCCTAAAGACTGCTTTCCCTGCATCCCAAATATCAATCATTTTTACTTCTGGGGTCAGATTTTCTTTAAAGTAAAATGCTATTATTTCTTTTGCTTTTTCTACAAAGTTTTTATCTAATAGTAAAAAGTCTTTTACTTTCCATGTATATGTTTTTTTTGTTTGGTTAAAGGTTAGCATTAAAGCATTGTGGTCGGATATTGTCCTCGGTAATATTTCTATAGATTTGACAAATTTGCTGAATATCATAGGCGTCCAGATCATGTCGATTCTCGACAACGAATGGTGTCTATGCGAATAAAATGTAAAATCTTGAATTCCCTTGTTATGTAGTCTCCAAATATCGCACAAACCATATTGATCAGCCAGCTTAAAGAAAGACATTGGTAGCTTCCCTTGATGACTTCTTGTTTCATTGTCAGATTTCCTATCTATTTGAGGTTCCACTACTCCATTAAAATCTCGCAATATTATGATTTTGTCATGTTCCAATTTACTTAATTCCCTATAGATTTTATCATAAAACAGGCTTTTATTTGCTAGCGGGCTGTATATACCTACTACTATGATTTTTTCCCCTTGCCACATTATTTCTATGCCTAGGTAATGTCCTCTGTTGTCATTTAGTACTTCTTTAGCCTGAATATTACGCTTCACGTATATTGCCACCCCCTTTTTTTTTTGTCTCGTTGCCGAAATAAAATCATTCCCTAAGTTTTAAAATCTAATTAGGTTTTTTTCCGTTTTTTTAATATGGGTTTCTTGAATACAGAAAATATCACAGTTTAGTTTCTCTAAATAATGATTCACTTTTTTCTTTTCCCTTTTAGATTCAATCCTTTTATATTCCAAGTCAAAATCTTCATCCTAACGGCTTAGCTTCTTTTCAGGTAAGTGTTTTTGGGTTTTTTTTTCTTTTTTCTACCTTGCTTAGCTTTCCCCCCCCAATCCTTTTTGATTCTCTTTGTTGTTACCGGTTTCTCTCTTCTAGAGATTCCTTTTCCAGTTCTAACTCTTCCTCCTCTTCTCTACTGTCTTCTTCACTCTCAATAATCCTTTTGTCAAGACCTATTGCTCCTTCGTGTTTTTCTCTTCCCGATAGAGATTCTTCTTCTTTTTCTTCTGTCATTTTCCCAATGTTTAAAACTCTGTTTTGTCTATCATCATCTCTTTCTTCAGGGTATTTTCCATCTTCAAACATATTGGTGCGGCGTTTGGATATTTCTTTTCTAAATTCCTTCCAGAATTCCGCTGCTTTTTCTACTGTATTTAGTTTGTGTCTTCTTTGATTCCAAGTCACTGATAAACCTTCTATTTCTTCCCACCTAAAGGGAACCCTGTATCTTTTCAAATGTTCAGTTAAGAACTGATAGTCTTTCCTTCTTCTTAGTATTTCTGCCGGAATGTCCTTGAATACCTGGATTTCTATTCCCTTTATTACGAATCTTGTTTTGAAATTTTTTTGGATGAAATTATCTTTCATTTGTTTTCTTACCCAATAAATTACTATGTCTCTTGGAACTTTCTTGACTCTAGCCGTGTTGGAATTTAATCTATACATCCTGTCTATTTCCGTTTGCATCTGTTGCACTGGCACATCCAGGTATCTTGCCAGGTAAGGTGTTAAAGAATTGTAGAGATTTTCATTGGCTTGTTCCGGCAATCCTCTCAATTTTACACATTTTTCCCTTTGTTTGATTTCCAGTTTTAATATTGCATCCTGATCTTCTTGTTGGTATTTGTTTAAATCTTCTATTTTTTCTTCCATTTTCCTTGTCTATTGTTCAATTTTTTCTACTTTTCCCGTGATTTTTTCGATATCCTTATTGATTTTATCCAAATCTTGTCTTATCTTGTTTGCTTCATATTTTAGTTCCTTTTTTGTCTCTTCTTGCGATTCTCTTATTTCCCGTCTTGTTTCTTCTCTTGATTCCCAAATTTCACTTTTTATTTCTTTTTTTAGCTCCATATGGAGTCTTTTCATCTCTTCCATTAAGTTAGTGTTGGAATCTGGTGTAGAAAGTCTCTTTTGATTTGTCAATGCCATTGCTGCTGAGGCTTGCGCTTGTCTTTCTTTCTCTCTTCTTGTTGAGGCCATTGTCTTCTATTTCTTTCCTTCCCTCCTTATTTTTCTCTTTCTTTATATTTCCCTTTTCCTCTTCCTCCACCTCCTTCCTTTCTTTTCTTTTTCCTTCTCCCTTATTTTTCCACAAAATAATCAATTTTAATCACAATCTAGTCAAGTTTCCGTTCTTAAATCTTAATTCTTGTCTACTCAAACCTGTAGTTAATTTATAGTCAAATTAATCCCACTATCACTTGTAATAATCTCGATTATTTTCTCAGTCTCCGAGTATACAATAGCTAATATGCCTCAAAAGTCTATTGTTCTTTTGCTGATTACTAAAGTTCTGTTTGTTCCTTATGTATATTCTAATTTGTTTTGTGTAGATGCTTCTGGTTTATGATTGCTTTAAGTTATGTGTTATTCAAAGTTGTTATTGAACTAAAAAGTACCAGTTGTTTTGGCTGTGTTTTAGTTTTATAAAGGTTAAATAGATTTATAATATATTGGATCAGGTAAATGTCCACTGCAAGAAAGAAAAAGGAAAAAAAATGCTTCAAGAAAGACAGGCATCAAATTTTCTCAAATTCTAAATTGCAATTTAAAATCAGAATCTATAAAAGATTTCTATTCTATCACTTAATTTAGTTCAATATGTGTTCACCTACCTATGTAATGTAAAAAAAAAATTTTCCCCCTTACCCTCCTAATTATATCGAATAGAAGTACTCGGAGTGTTATATATATATGCTACTATATATTTTAAGCGTACTATGTTTCAATATTAAGTATCAATTAACCAGCTAGCAAAAAAGAAAAAGGAGAGAGAGGAAGAGAGAAAAATTTCAAGCTTTGTAGACTGGAGAAATTAGAAAACAAAGTAAAGTAGCTTACACAATTTAAATAATTAACCAAAAAAAATGATACAGTTCTAAGCTGATCCCCTCTTGACTAAATCAGTTTATATTATTGTAATAATTCAAACAGTTCACTGCTGCAGCAAATAGAGATTAAAGTCGCTCCAGTTTTCCTATCATACAAATTTGCCCTAAAAAACACAATTCTAGCAACACTGTAATATATATATGAGAAGCGATATAAAGCTAGTGTTCCCCCTCCTTTCTTATTTCAGCAATTCTATACAATTAATGAAACACACTTCTATTAGTAATAAAACAATAAAGGCAGTACTCTATATATAAGATACAATATATGAGTGCAGTGTATTAATTCAGACTAAAGTTATGAAGTAGTTTTAACTTACTTAGCTTCCCTTCTTTTTTCTCTCAATTAATTTCAGAGTCTTTTCAAATATTTTTCAACTATTTCCCCAATAACAAACTTACTAAAGCAGGCAATGTTATTATTTTTAACTCAATATATTCCAAATAATTAAGTTTGTCCCACTTAGTTAATCCCCCCCCCATTTCCCCTCTTCTTTCACTCTTAATTGAGTGTCAAGCCTAAGGCTGATTCAATTCGATGGGTTTTCCCTTCTACTTCGATTATTCTTTTTCGTCTTTCCCCCTATAGCCTTGTTAGTTTTTCCCCCCTCCCCTCTTTCAATTGATTTCCCCAATGATCTCACAAAAAAGAAAAAAGGAAAAAACAGAGAAACTGAAACGTCCAGTCTTCTATATTGTGTCACTCTCTCCAACACTTGTGCTTTTGATGTTCCGATGCTACTTTGTTTCTACTTTGTTTCTTTTCACCACCCAGGGAGAATCTTAGTCCATCCAATTCGAATTACAGGTACCAGTCCCGATCTCCGTGTTTCTCGAAAATATAGATTTTTAATCACAGTTTCTTCCCCTTATTTCGCTTTTAAGTCTACGTTAAGAGTAAAGTAAAGAGTCAGTTCTGGTTGATGCTTCTGTCCCAAACATTAACCAGGAGTCTCAAAAGTCCAAGATGGTGAAACCTCCTCTTCTTGCCAGTCCAAGCTTTTTTATTAAATTCAAATTCTGCAGAACGGAATGGGACCCGATTTTGTAGAGTTAAAAAGTTTGGGTTAATTTGGTCCCTCTGGCTTTTAATTGTTTAATATTTGAATAATAAGGCGAAAATTTCTCTCTTTCAATATTTTTATCCTGTTAGCATTGCGTGCACAAAAAAGAAAAAGAAGAGAAAAAAAGGGTATTGAAAGTGCTATCCGTTTCTCCACTTCATAATTAAACACACAATCCTACTGACGCGTATTGTTTAGATCTGATCTGCCGCAGAGAAGTTTCCCCTCAGAAGGTACTTTCCCAAAAGGGAAAAAGGAGTCACCTTTGTCTCTGAAGAATTGAAGTTAAAAACCGCAGCGGCGGGGCTTGTGCCGCAAAGCGCGGCCCGTTCCCGGACCTGGCTAGCTCAAGCCTTTTCCATGCTCCTTCAGCGTCTCTCACCGGCTGATCTCAGTCGCCTCGTTTCCCCCGATTCCCGGGCCGCTTCGGAGCACTAAAGGCAACTATTGAGCCCCTCTCCTTCTCCCCTTTCTGAGAAGACACTTTATATTAAGCAGCAGTTTGTTTTCTTTTCAAGAGTCCTGGGAACAGCAACCTCCCTCCCGGAGTGGCTTTGGGGGGTAGGTTATCGCTCCGCCATGCCACCGGAAGTCCTTCAGTATCTCCCTTTTGAGAAACTCCTATCCATCCTGAACTCCCTTCTTTTTTACTATTCCTGACTAAGGGATTACCCTCAGTATTTCCCTAAGTTTATTGAAATCAGTTTCCTAAAGTCTAAAATGTGTGTCTGACTATGCCTGTCATCTCCTTTGCACTGTATAAAAAACTCCAGGAGAACATGATCACTTCCACCTAAGGATCCCACCACTTGCACCCCATTAACCAGGTCATCCCTGCTGGTTAGGATCAGCTCTAAAATGGCTGATCCTCTTATTGCCTCTTCCATCTTTTGGACAATGAAATTGTCTTCGAGGCAAGTGAGGAATTTGCAAGACTGTAATGTTTTGGTTGAGTTTGATTTCCAACAAATATCAGGATAGCTGAAATCTCCCATCACTATTACTTCTCTCCTATCTAAGAGAGTGGTCATCTATTCTAGGAATGCATCATCCAATTCCTCTGTCTGACTTGGGGGTGTGTAGTAGACTCCCACAATAACATCCTTGTTGTTTCCCTCCCCTTTAATTTTTATCCCAATGCTCTCCACCTGGCTTCCAGGATTTAAGCCCTGGATTTCTTCACAGGTGTAGACATCCCTGACAATAATAATAATAATAATAATAATAATAATAATAATAATAGAATTTATTTCTATTCCACCTTTTCCTGCAGGGAATCAAAGCGGATTACAGCAGTTAAGCAAACAGCTTCACTTATATACCACTTTATACCACCTAAGCAGTGTCTAAGCGGTCTTCCACTGTAAGCTACTTGCCCCCAACAATCTGGGTACTCATTTTAGTGACCTCGGAAGGATGAAAGCCTGAGTCGAGTTTGAACTCTTTTGCTGGTATTGAATTTGCAACCTCATGGTTTTGAGTGAGTGGCTGCAGTACAGGCATTTAACCAGTGCACCACCAGTGCTGTTCTCCTCCTCCTTTCCTGTTTAGCCTATAATGCTACTCCTCTTTTCCTGTTTAAGAGGTTATACCCCGTCTATTATTACATTCCAATCATGAGACTTATCCCACCAGGTTTCAGTTATGCCTATTATATTGGATTTGCTTTGCTGTGCTAGGAGTTCAAGTTCATCTTGCTTATTTCCCATGCTCTGTGCATTAGTGTAGAGACATCTAAGACCATGGGTCCTGCCCTCTAGCTGCTTGTGTAAAGTTTTTTTCCCTCCCATTGTTGGGTCCCTATGCTATTTGCCTTGTTCCTTCAACAACAGCTTGACTAATATCTCCAGCCCTTGATGAACTCCTGCCTTCCAAAGTACTGTCTTCCTCCCCTTCATAACTCAGTTTAAAGCCCTCATGATCAAATTTTTGAGACCTTTGGCAAAAAGTTAATGGTGTCACAAGGGTGGGGAAGGAAGAAGATGAGGTTGTTGTAATTTTCCTGGAGCGGCTCAGAGCACCTGGAAAGTGCATGAAGAGCCCCAAGGCCCCTCAATGCACAGGCTGGGAACTGCTGGTCTAAATCCATTGACAATATAACAACAACAATTGAAAATAACATTATTAACAAGTTAATCACTTGCCTTTTGACCAAAAGATCATGGAGTGTGCCCATCTTCCCTTAAAGTGCATGGTCCAAAACCCTCTATAGAGGTGCCATGTTGAAAAACCTCCATAGAGATGCCTGCTGAAATAAAATAAATGCAACAACCTTTGCAGCCACACTACAGTTTTGTACCCAGGTGTGTTTTGCTACCAATAAAAATACAAGAGAGGGGAAAGAGAGTATCAAAAACAAGTCTGATTTGAAAACAAAGGGAAAAGTCAATTGAAGTGATTTTTTAAGATGCAGTCAATTAACTCCTCCTAGCAAATATGCCCCCTTTGAAAGTGCTCAATGTGTCTATTTTCTGTTAAAGAAAGCTTCTTATTACTTCCATGTGATTTTAATAAAGTTTTCCTGTTTTATTGAAAGAGGTTTCTTTCTTTTCCTCTTCCTTCATTCTTCTTTCTTTTCAGGGAACAAAGTTTTCTTGTGGGGGCTGGGTGGGAGAGAATGAGAAAATAATTCAGTGTGCATTTTTGAGCTGAATTCCTTAGGCAGACAGCTATTATACTACAGGCTGCATGCCATTTTGCAATGTACATTCTCATAATATGTGTCTGGTAGGAGCTAGTAAGCATGGGTGCCCCAGGAGGTGGCTGTCCACTTCTAAAACACCCCTCTTCTCCCTCCCTTCCTTTGCATTTCTGTTCCTCTGGATATCTTTCTAGCTTGCAGTTAAACAAATCGTTTGCATCTTTCTCCCTCTGCTCTCAGGGAACCTTGCCTTCTTCGTTATCTCTCACCTTCAAGGGCTCTGTATCCATCTGTGTGTGGCAGATATAACCATTTGGATAAGCAGGGGATGTGGTCTAGCATTTAAAAGGGGAGGAACTCAGCACAATACTTCCCGGATTTTCACTTAGCTTTTCTATTGACTCACTGGAGTAAATCATGCAAGGTCAATTTCTGGCTGCAAATACTTGAGGAGGGAGACCTAGCTGTTCACACCCAAGGGCCGTATTTGAAATGCATTAAAAATCACAAGAGCTACAGCTGAAGGCCTTTTCACATGACATGTTTCTTTTCCCAGTACTTCTGGAAAAGTGTTGTGTGAGTGCTGCAATGTATTATTATTATTATTATTATTATTATTATTATTATTATTCTATATTATTATTATATTTATTTATATCCCACCTGTTTCTCAAGACAGGGACTCAGGGCATTTTACAACATTAAAACAGTACAATTACAAGCATACAAAAATAGTACATTAAAACAGAATTAAATTATTGCAATAATTAAAACAAATTACATATTAAAATATCAAATAGTTTAAAAAGATAAAAATATTTAAAACACATTAAAATAATATCACAGCCCAGCCCATTTTTAAAAAGCTTTCTGTTTTGAATGCCTGCCTGAAGAGTAAAGTATTTGCCTGCTGATGGAAGGCCATCAAGGAAGGGGCTATTCTGGTCTTCCTGGGAAGGGAGTTCCACAGTCTAGGGGCAGTCATAAAAAAGGCCCTCTCTTGTGTTCGTGCCAGCCCTGCTTGTGATGTTGGTGGGATGGACAGAAGAATCTCCCCTGAGGATCTCAAAGCCTGGGCAAACTCACATGGGGAAAAGCAGTCTGCCAACTTGCCTGGACCTGGGCCATACAGGACTTCATAGGCCGGCAGCCAGTGGTGCATATATGATATATGCCAAAGCAAACCATGTGGATTACACTTTTTCTAGGACAGGTGATGTACAAATCTATTTCATTCTGTTTTGTTGTCCTTCTGCATTGTTGCTAAAACACCCTGATATAGCTGAAATGCTCAGGGCAGGTATGTATTTTTAAACTGTACATATATAACTGAATAAATTACCCTTCATACTGTCAAGTCATATCAAGAAAAAATCCAGTATATGTTCCAGATCTGTTGAAAGACACTTGGTTGCCTCTTAACATATTTACTAGCTTTCGATACTTTCAAGTTACATTAAGGAACTGTAACAGATGTGTTTCCCCATTAATCTTTACACTCTGGTTACATATTTAAGTTACATTGCTGTTCACTGTTGTCTCAGAATTTCTCCATTCTTACACATGAAGATTTCTTTTCCACCTAAGATTTGTAGATTACTATCTGTATTCTTGAGATTCATGGACAGTTGGAGGGCTTTAAACTGAGTTATGTGGAGAAGGGAGACAGCATTTTGGAAGACAAAAGGGCTGGAATAAATACTGAAACTGACATAGAGGGAACAAGGCAAACAGTGCAAGGACCCAACAGTAGGAGGCAAAAAAAAATGCACAGGCAGCAAGTAAAGGGGACACATGGTCTTAGATGTCTCTACACTAATGCACAGAGCATGGGAAATAAACAGGATGAACTTGAAATCCTAGCACAACAGGGGAAATATCATATAATAGGCATCACTGAAACCTGGTGGGATGAGTCTCATGATTGGAATGTAGAAATAGAGGGGTATATCCTTTTTAAGAAAAACAGGCCAAACAGGAAAGGAGGAGGAATAGCTGGAGCATGTCCAAAGGAGGGCAACTAAGATGATGAAGGGTCTGGAAACCATGCCCTATGAGGAACGCTTTAGGGAGCTAGGGATGTTTAGCCTAGATAAGAGAAGGTTAAGAGGTGATATGACAGCCCTGTTTAAATACTTGAAGGGATGTCACACTGAGGAGGGAACAAGCTTTTTTTCTGCTGCTCCAGAGTACAGGACCCAGAACAATGGATGCAAGCTCCAGGAAAAGAGATTCCACCTCAACATTAGGAGGAACTTCCTGACAGTAAGGGCTGTTCAACAGTGGAATAAATTTCCTTGGAGTGTAGTGGAGTCTCCTTCCTTGGAGGTCTTTAAGCAGAGGCTGGATGGCCATCTGTTGGAGATGCTTTGATGGAGAGTTCCTACATGGCAAGGGGTTGGACTGGATGGCCCTTGTGGTCTCTTCCAACTCTGTGATTCTATGATTCTATGATGAAGTTCCACCGGGACTTCAAAATCTTCTGCCCCACTATCAACTTGAGGCTAGAATAGTTCAAACAGCAGCTTCTTTTTCTAGACAGAACCATACAAATACATAATGGACATTTGAAGACCACATAACATCAGAAAACAACAGATTGATACACACATACTCACATCTCCACCTATTATACATAACACAACCCATGCAACCATTTACTTGGATGGAGAGAACGAAGGGGGCACTTAGGAAGCATTCCTCTGCAGCTTTGCAGCCAGGAGAAGAAAACTGACATTTCTCTACTTTGGGCTGGAACAGATGGCCCATTAAAGACACCTTCTTTGGGAACACAACATTTGTACGCTGCATGCTCTGGAGATACCTGGAAGCTATCTGGAAGCCAACCAGCTGCCGAGTCATGGGTTGGCTTCAAGACGCTAGCAGCAGCATGGCATTTAAAAACCACATGCCAGTGGAGCATCTTGAAGCTGCCCTGGGGCTGTGGCAGGGCCAGGAAAGCTGGCTCTTTCCCACCCCAAATAGGACTGGATCTTTTCCGCTCCTATTTGGTCTGGGTTCAAGATGGATTGGGAACATGGCATGTGTTTGCTGTGGCTCCAATGCATCTTTGATGGGGGCAGCTTCAAGCTGCCTCTTCTTGCCTTGAATCTCCAGCAACTTGCTGTAGGAGCAACATAACTTCTCCCACTTGGCTGCAGAACTGCAACCATGTACTGTCTGAATGCCTCCTGCACTCCTGCTAATAAAAAGCCATGGCAGCTGAGACTACATGTTTAGAAGCTGCTGGGGGGGGACACTGTGCAATGAAATATTTAATTTTCCTTTCTGCAATAACCCAGAGAAGTCATATGCATGTGTATATGTATCACCTACATTATTCTCTCCTTAGACTTCCAATAACTGTGTCATATCCTTTAGAGAAAATTCATGGCTAGAAGGTGCCATTACTACATTACTCATGGTAAAACATACACAAGATCAAATGCAAAGTCACAAATGTAGTGGAAATTTTTCAAGACCTCCAGATAGGTATGCAATTCTATGATGGTTTTGCCCTTTCATACTAGGATGAATGATACTTTTCCCCCAACTTCAGGACAAAGCAAATATTTCTCTCCAGAATTTTCCCCATATTTAAAAATTCAAAAGCATTTCAGGCCAGGGCATTCTATGGAAAAAATATCTAGTGTGAGTGGAAGAGTGAATGTCAGCCTTTCTCACAAGAGAGTACTGGGTACACAGCAACATATTCTACTACATACAGTGTGTCCTTGGTAACTACTGGGGTTTGGTTCCAGGACCCCTTCTCAATAACAAAATCTGTGAATGCTATTAAATACAGTGACATAGTACAGTGGCATAGTAAAATGGTGTCCCTTATATAAAATGGCAAAATCAAGGTTTCCTTTTTGGAATTTATATCTTTTTAAAATATTTTCAAGCTGTGGATTGTTGAATCTGTGGATGACATTTACAGTCTATCCTTCAGTTCAGTCATTTAAAGGGAAGACTTTAGAAAGTTACAGTCTTGAAATTATTCATATTCTATTAATGACATAAGGCTAGAATGTCTGTTTCTGTATGAAAACTTTACAAATTCCAGTGCACTACCATATAATAATCCTGCACATGGGGTCAAATGGCTCTAAAAAAAAACCTGATTCTATAACACAATCTAAGGCCATCATTTATTATTAGATCAATGTCAGGTACAACAACATTCAACAGAATTACTAATTTTGCTGTAGTTAAATACATGCACAGTTACGGCTAATTGTGCCATAATTCTTATTTTTGCTCATCTTTAGCAAGGATAATTCAAATAATATTAAGAACTTTCCCATTTCAAATACTATTGAAATGTTAATTAGATATTGTTTCATTTTTTTAAATTAGATATTGTTTCAGTCAACCCTGATAATTTTCATTTATATGTCTTGATTTCAAATTAAATAACATTCTCTGATATTGATGACAACAGTAGAATTAAGTATTTCATTTGATGTTTGAAAGGCCCAGTCCTAAAATGATTGGGCTATGAAGCTAGCAAACTAGAGAAACTGACTGTCTTTTGATTATGGATTTTAATATTCCTCATATACATTGCCAACATCCAAACATCCAATCCTGTACACAGCAAAATCCATTTTCATAAACTTTATTTAAGGAAAGCCACAAATGGTAACACACTCTATTAGAATCTATGTGCTGTATCATTGCACATTATGGATACACTTTACACAATTTTTCACCTAATGTTTGAAGGAGGGGAGCTATCATAAAATACGAACAGTAATACCAAAATGGTAATGATCTCTTTAGGTCCTTTATGCACTTCATTTACAAAAAATAAAAAAATAAAAATGATAATAAAATATTTACCAGAGCTTTGCCAGTCTCAAACAGCACAAATTGAATTGTGTCGTGTCTTGCTTCAAAAATGAACTGGTTTGATTTAACTGCAAGATAGGCTGGGAAGTAAAGTCTGCTTTCCTAATACATTCAGGCATGTATTGGTTTTTGAATTCAATGGTTATAAATTATTTTTCATTCAAGTTACATGTATCAAGAAGATATTTCTAGAAATTCCTTCTAAATGCCCTTAGCCACAGAATTTTACAAATACACAGAAAGGAGAGAGAGAGACTAAGAGAGAGACATTGTCTTCCTATTTTGTAATGAGAGAATACTGGATAACCTTTGGAAGAAAAAGATACATTCTATTTTTTGAAAGCTCTATGTTTAAAAAAACACACCAAAAAATGGGCTAAATACCAGAGACATGGGGAAGTGATTAAACCTCTAGTGCAAAATGGCCAATTTGTGAATTTTGTTCAAAAAGAATGCAAATAATGGACAGCATCCTGCTGTTCAGTTACAAATGTGCTGTTTTGTTGTTGTGTGCCTTAAAGTAATTTCTGACATGATGATTCTATCACAGAGTTTTCTGGGGCTGAGAGTGTGTGGACTCTTTCAAATGGGAGGAATTTCTCCCAATTCCGAATGGAGCCAATGCGGATTCATGTAAATTCGCTTGTTTAGCGAATTTACCTGAACCCCCTGCTCCATTCGGAAGGCATTCGAAATCACTTCCCATTACCCGAAAATAACCCCCCCTTGCCCGAAATTGCGTGAGAAGCTTAAATTCGCAATAACGTGAAACCCATGATTGCATTCGAAGTGACTTCCCTTTTGCCCAAATTTGCGTGAGAAGAATTAATTCGCAATAACGTGAAACCCCAGGATTGCGTTTGGATTGCCCTTGGATTATACTTCCAATTTCCCATGTCTGAAAGAGTCCTGTGACTCACCCAAGGTCACCAAGGGGGTTTCCATGACTGATTCACTTAGTATTACTTCTCATTACTAAAACTGTCATGTCATGATCTATACAAAGAGTAGCTTTGTTTGTTTCTGATCACACAAAATCATGGGAAGGGAGAGGCAATACAAGTTTTGAATGTCCCTCTTCCTAAAACATCATTAATCATGCACAACTTCATGAACAAAGAACAAATATAGTAGCAAGTTTTTTTTCTCTTAGTTCCATGTCTCCAGTACTTCGAATCAGTACACACTGAGGGTTGACCTTATATCAGAGCTGGGGAAAGTAAGGACAGGGGGCTAAAATGTATGGTCCCCAGAACACCTCCACAGACCCTCAATTCCCCCAATCCCTAAGAAATCTTTTGGAAAAATCATCCTGGGCCATTATCCTCCTGATTTTCCAGCTGCTCCAAAACACTTACAAATACCATGCTTTCACTCACTCACTCACTCACATGAAGTGTCCAACATTGGCTAGAAAATGTGGGAAATGTCAACTCAAAGTGCCATCACATTACTTCTGTAGAGCCAATGATATAAAGGTGTGGTCCACAGAAGGGGTGGGGCATAAATCCCCCCAGTTCCTATGCAGTTGCCTATCTATGCCTTACACAAATTATTTTAGATCGGAAATGAAATTTTGATGGTTTTTCTTTTTCTCACCACAACTACATCCTTCTCCTTCCTATGCCAAAACAACCTGTCAGAATTTCATTTGAATATTCTTCATTATTTTTGTGTGTCTATCATTCCCTGTCTCAGACCCAGAATTATTCTAGGCCTAGGGTATTGTCTACAGGCTACCTATACAGTTTTATGCTCACCACTTCCCTCTCCTCTTTCTTCTTTGTTTTTCTTTTTTGGAGGGAGGGCAAGCTTATGTTTGTGAGCTGCCTAACTTTGAGAGAATATAGGAAAATTTCTTTTCCATTGGAGAAATTTGGTGAAATGGTCCCAAAATTATCTGTCATTAAGTAAAGTGAAGAATACTGAAGCCATTTGGACACATCTCTATACTTTTTAATGTAGTGACCATAATTCAAATCAACTACTCTGAGTGGCTATACAGACCGGCAATTAAGGCCAGCCTGGGAGCAGAGTCAGGGTGTGATGTCCACATGATGCACACCCTGAATCTGTCCCAGGCTGGTGTGATGCTGTGTGCCACACCACACAGCATGTGGCATCATGGCGCTCCTCTGGTGCTGCATCTACATGATGCAGCACCAAAGGAGTGCAGAAAAGCAACACTCTGGAAGCTATGGAGCCCTTTCCAGGGGCAAAAAGGAGCTACTTTTTGTGGCTCCTTTTTGTACTGTGGAACAGAGAGATTGGGGCCACAGCATGTAATTGCTGTGGCCCCAATCCAGCACTAAAAGGGGCAGTCTGTCAAGCCCCTGGGTTCCCCAAAAGAACAGGCTCTGCATATCTGTGCTCAACACTAAAAGGCCATTTAAGAACAGCTGGTTGAAGGCCTAGTTGAGTATACAAATGGCCATTGATTTACTAGAATATGAATCAGAAAGAAATCAGATGATCTTATTCCTAAATTGGTTAGAGTACACATTTGTGCATTTGGTCATCCCTGAACAGAATAGGATTGTGGTTCACATTCAAATTAACCCCAAATCCTGAATTGACCAGAATTCCCAGAACTGAATTGGGCAGATTTGGAGAGATGTGGCAATTCCAACAACAGCTTTAATCCATTTGTCTCCACATCCTATATGTGATAATATATATTTTTAAAAAATGAGATGGTAGAATTTTCAGTTTTACCAGTGCTCTCCAGTCCTAGTGATTTGGGGTAGGGTGTTGCAGTGTTCTTTGCAAGTTCTCCCTCCCAATAAGAGGAATGTCAAGTGTGTTTGGATTAAATCTAGAGAGCCTTGGGAGAGAATAGCATTAGATACTTGCTGGTTCTTCATGTCCTTCTCTCTCTACACAGCATATTCCATGTCTGTCCGATTGGACCTCTATCCTATTGCACTTTAATGGCAGAACGGGTTGAAATTTTCAGGGATAGTGTATCAAGCATGCCAAGATTCAATAGAATACACTGTGGGAGATTTGTTCAAGGACAGAATTTGCACTATAAGGGAGAGAGATTGGTGCAAACAGAACTGAGTTGTTATATGTCCTGTTTTTATATCTGCTTATGCAAAGACTTACTCCCCCACCTTTTTTTTTTCTGTCAGTTCAACAATGCAATCTTTCCTCTTACTAACATGCATTTATTTATTTATTTATTTATTTATTTATAGATTTGATCATATCCTTTATCACAGGATCTCAGGGAGGCAATACAAACAATTTACAACATTTGCAAATCAAAAGCATAAGTAATTAGAGCAATATAAAAATCATGTTATAAACTAAAAAATAACTAAAAGAATTTTAAAACTAGCAGTTAAAATGACTTTTAAAATGACAATTTAAAAAAAATAAACAAGTACATGAGCACAGCATCTCCATTTTCCTATACTGGCCAATATGATTACTCAGATCAAAAAACAACAACAACAACAACAACAAAATCAAATATAAAAACTTAAATGAATGCATAAATTTCTTTACAAAGACCCACATGTAGTTTTCCTGCATATATTTGTGAACAAAAAACAATATTTTTGAGCAGAAAACAATGGATTTTGCTTAAAATCCAGATTTCTGCTTGGGAAAAATTACAGTTTATTTCCTGTGAAGTCTTGAAGTGCAAAGAATCTCACTGCTGGTATCCTTTTCATCACTGGAAGGCTTTAGACACTGAGACCCTTTTTTTCATTAAGGATGTGAATGTTGATGAGCATTTTCCCCATCTCTCGCTTGACCAGGTGGCTATTCACACTATTCATGTTTAGTGCTATGATTCCACTTTAAATGCTGTGGAACCATTCTGTAGGATCCTAGGATTTGCAGTTTAGGGAGGAACATTGGAATTAGCTAGAGAGCTCTATTGTTTCACCAAAACTGTTGAAACAATGGAAATGAAAAAGACCAAAAGCAAAAGGTACTATAAATAATCTTTATCTATATCTACTTAAAAGGTAACAAAAACAATGTATACAACAAAAGTATTCAAAACCAATAGATAAAAAGATACAAAATGAACCTTAGTAATGATGGCAAACAGAATAACACAAAATAGCAAATAGATTAAATAATATAAACCACATTGAAGCATGTAACACCAAATACAATGCAACAGAAAAGAGGCTAAGAGAAAAGAGTGAGTGAGAAAGGGAGAGAGAGAATCACAAACTAAAGATAGCCTTATAGGGCAATACACACAGCTGAATATTATCTCTATCTCAGTAGCTCACCACTAACCCTATAATGGTAATTAACTCTATAATGACTCAAGTTATAGATCTTGTTCCTATTCCAACACAAACCATAAACCCCAGAATCCCACAGGCTGGAACCATATCAGCTAAAGTGGAATAATAGCATTTTAACTGTTTAGTGTGAATGGGCCCCAAAAAACGCAGAGATGTTACAATTTGCATTATCCCAATGGTCAGAATCTTTCCTGAGATGAGCCATGAGGATTAACTCAAAGACATAAAAATAGACCTTCTCTGTCTATTCTCAACCTCAACAGTTCTTTCTAAGTCATGATTAAGGGGAAACATTTTGCATATGGATAGTGAAAAAATTGCTGGGATGTTCATAAAAGGTTATTAAATGTGGAACAGTTTTTACAACAGTTTAAACTCATTGACATTTGGCTCAGGTATAATACAAAATATGTGTACCACACATCGATTGTGAATACTTCATCTGCTTTTAAATATATCTTTATTTTCTCTACTGTACATTCAGAGCTTTGATTTTTTTTAAAAAATAATTTCTATGTTTCCATAAATATAGTACAGAAAAGCTGTAGTGTAACATTTGTAGGTGTACTATTCACAATTATGTAAAGTGTGAATGAGCCCTAAGATGGCAACATGCAGTGAGCAGATGTCTAGAAGTTATGAGCAGCACAGATCCTGTCTTAAAATTAATTCAACTTGAAATAGCTAAAATCCTCAGTATGTTTCCTAAAAAATATCTTTTTAGAAACCCTTTCTGCTCCACCAAATCCAGATATAAAATGTTGTTCTGTGATGATCAAGATGCTTGTTTCTGCTGTGTGTATGGCTCAAATCCTTCAACCATGACACTAATCAGTGCACCCACCCACCTGCAACTACCCCTGTGCATTGACCCACAATAAATATCCTCTCAACACTACAGAAAGAATGATTGTGCATGGACCCTCCAGATAGATACAAGGGATTAAGAGTTTTACAGAATGTTTTGGCTGCTGAACCCAGTCTGAACCACTTAGTCTCGGCCACAAAGAAGGATGACAGTGATATCATACACAGCCTTAGAAATAAGGCTGGCATCTTAATTTTTAAAAAGGCAGTCAAAGGTAAGGCAATGATTGCCATAAACAAGTTTGACTTGTTCAACTCTCCAGCACTACATATTTTGGGGATCCTATCTCCAAATTTCCTTCTGAACCCCTAGCAAGAACAACGCACCATGAGGAACACATTTCCTATAGGTGTACATTACTAAATCAGCATAGATATACCCCAAGGACGACTTCTTCTTCTTCTTCTTCTTCTTCTTCTTCTTCTTCTTCTTCTTCTTCTTCTTCTTTTCCTTCTTCTTATTTACCTTCCAGTTGTTTCCAACTTATCACAACCCTAAGGCAAACCGATCATGGGGTTTTCTTGGCAAGATTTGTTCAGATGAGGTTAGCGATTGCCTCCCCCTGAGGCTGAGAGAGTGTGACTTGCCCAAGGTCACCCAGTAGGTTTCATGGCCAAGCTGGGAATTGAACTCTGGTCTCCAAAGTCATAGTTCAACACTCAAACCACTATGCCATGCTGGCTCTCTTCAACATCATTAGTCTGCTACCAAAAATGCACAACCCAGGTAACCCTGGCAGCTCCATTGTTTTGGTCATGGATGCTATCATAGATGAGATGTCTTGTTGTATGCACAACATTCTCACATAACAGACGGGATGATGTGAATGGAAAAGCTGAGCAAGCCTAGTTGGTGCCAGCCAATCATAGCTCTGGGAATTCTGTGAAGGGTGTGGGGTTACAGGAGATCAAGAATACAAAACTGAGCCTTGTCTCTAATGGAAAATCAATAGAGGGAAAGAAACGTATGAAATAACATTAACATTCTTTGTACACCATGAATTATGAACCCCACTGTATGGATGAGAGAAGAAAAACAGATTAAATGCAAGGGTAGCATGAAGAACAAAACAGAAGTGATAGGCAAGTTATCTTCTCATTGAGTATGCATTCTCCTTCACAAAGTTCTCTTATACTTGTGTGAAGTGTGGGCGCATGTGTATATTTACTCTTCAAGTTGCGTGTCAAATTATGGTGACCTCATGCATTTCATGGGTTTTTTTAAAGGAATGAAAGTAACATTCAGAAGTGCATTGCCATTGCCTTTCTCTGAAACAGAACTTACAATATGGTATTCCTTGGCAGTCCTCCATCCAAGTTTTAATCAACTTTGAGCCTGCTGAGTTTTCAAGATCAGACAGGTTCTGGTGCCTTCTCTATATTTAAACTTTAAATTGTATGAAGTGAAATCCTGATGTGTGCTTCATCCTGGGGTGCTATCACACTACACAAAGTGTAATGTTTCCACTATATCTCCCATGGTTGCCTCATATGGAATTCTGGGGTTTGCAGTTTGATTTGAAACACAGCAGAGATCTGTGGCAGAAGAATCTAAATGCTTCTCCATCATATGCACATCCCAGGGTTCTATAGGATGTGACTATGGCAGATAAGATGGAATCTGACAAGTATTATTCTGAACCATGAAAGGTGGATACTTCCTTGAGAGAAAAGGGAAGGAACGTCCTGCTGTTCTTGTGAGGGACTTGGAGGAGCATGCATCATTGTTGCCTGCCTGTTTGATCCTGATTATAGGTAGGCTACAATGAAAGATGTGGGGCTACTTGAATCTCAAGGTTCAATAACAACATCACCCTATTTGATGTGCTGACTTGTGTTGCAGCCTGGGGAGAATGTGGGAGATAAATAATGTGATTGATGAATACATTATCTTGGTGCTAATAAAAGCAACAATTGTTCTGTCTTCCCCTCCACTAAGCAAGTGTGTGTGTGTGTGTGTGTGTGTGTGTGAGTGTGTGTTTGAAATAGCACATTAGTAGGTTTCTAAATATTTAGGTTTTTAAAAATATATATATAACACAACTTATAAGACATCTGACAGTAGAATAAATATTGAGCATTATTGAGAAATACCTGGGACAAATCAAGGTATTTGTTATTTGTTGGTTTTTTTTAAAAAAATGAGGCTAATTGCCCCCATGTGGAAATTTTCTAAATATGCTTGCCTTTCCTTTGAATATCCAGCCACAGGGAATGCTTGGTTGTGGCTCTTTGTGGAACAAACATTTTCAGGATAACCACATGATTTCTTTTGTTTCTAGAAACATGCCATTTAAAAACACCTCAATAAGATAGGACTATTGAAGGTAAGCTTGAGATACATCATCATTGTTCTCATCATTGTACCTTTTATATATCTATATAGGGTTTAGATCTAATATTATTATCATTTCATTATTGTGGGAGAAAATTATTGATGATTCCGAGAGTGAAAAAACAGTCATCAGCACAGCATCTTTATGCCTTGATTCCAATAGTTGAGCAAAAGCCCTCCCTCCATAATAATTTCTACTGCTGTGGCCTCTAAAGGAGAGAACAGCCAGGATCTGCTGGACTTAGAAAGGATACAGACCAGCACTTTGCCTGTGGTCAGAGCCATGGTGCAGCGTCTGCAAGCTTGATGCCGTGATCCCACCCCCATGGTGCCATTTTGGCATGTGTCCATTTACACAGCATGCACCATGTTGATGCCACTGTGGTGCAGAGCCCAAACAGAGCAGTGGGAAGGGGCGTCATTATGGCATGTTGCTGCACCTATGACACCCCTTCCAGGGAGCAAAAATGAAGCTGCTTTTCATGGCTTCTTTTTGCTCCCTGTGGAGGCTGCGACATGTGGTTGTTGAGGCCCCAATCGAGGGCAAAAAAGGGGTGTAGTTCCACTGCCTGTCTGTAGAGCCCCATCATCTTCTCCCGCACTGTCATCCTCTTGTGTGTCATGCCTCATTTAGATTGTCAAATTGACAGTTTGTGGGTCACTCTGGAAGCCTTTTTTGGCTCAAAGATGGAGTATAAATGCTAAAAAAAAATCTTTTATATTGAGTAGTTATCTTCTACTAGTTTCTTATGGCTCTGTTACCCCAATATGGGTATCTTAGGAGTCTATTTATGTAATAAGGAAAGAATAATGAGAAAACCAAATAAAAAATACAGTAAATAAATGAATGCAAAGGTATTTTTTTTCTTTTTGGATGAAATGAATACTTGTGTACTGAAATGCTCAGCATCTCTCAACATAAGTAAACATCAGCTGCTATTCTAGAAATAATGCTATACGTTGCCTGAGGACAAAAGTCTTTGCTAGAAGTAGACCTCCAGTGACATAAACATCCAGCTTCTATGAACTTCTCACCACAACTGAAATGGAATATCAGGAAGCAGCCTAGTAACAAATGAACTTGGTACAACTGTTTGGACTGATAGAAAATACAATCTCCTATAAGTGAGATTGGCAATAACTGGTAGTTTATATTATTCGACATGCCATTACTCTTAAGAGAAACCTCCTAAATGCTTCCATTTCCAAACTCATCTTGGCTGAAAACAGAGTAGGAGGGTAAATGAGAGTCATCTACAGTTCATCTCCAAAGCTGCAACACTTGTGATGAAATTTTCCCCTTCTCTATTCCATTTCCTGATGAAATGATAGGATAGGTTCACTAGGAGAGAGAGAGAGAGAGTGAAGTTTATGAGAAGAGAAACATAATACAAATATACAAATATAACTCATGTATGCTGAGTACTAATATCCACATGAGAAATGGAGACCGAATGTTAAGCAAGTGTTATTTCACAATCGTGGGTAGTTAATTTACAGAGTAATTTTAGCTCCAGTCCTTATAGTAAGGATAAACTAAACCTGTGGACATGAATACCTTGTATCAATATTTTTAACAGCTTTCAACATTCATTCTTCTTTGGGGCTTAATTTCCTAATTCCTATCCCTTTATCCTAGTTGCCTGGGTGATAAGGGATACATTTTTAAACACCCACATTGTTGGCTTTATCTATCCCCGAACTACAACTGGATGTTTATCTTCCATGAGAAACCTGCCTTTCATTTATTTTTGTCTAAACACTGGTGCTGCCTTTATGGCAACTGTCATTATCATTGTGGGTGTCCAGAGATAGCGATTTTCCTATTTACACTTCATGACTGGTCCTTGTGAAGTTTAGTAAATTAAGTCAGTGGTTACATTTTTTGATAGACTCATCACCAGCTTCCTGATTGTAGCCATCAATATATGCAATATGCAATAAATGTATCTCCTGGCAAAATGGGAAAAGGTGTATGGAGCAATGACATGTGATGACTTTTGACGTACAATGGAGTTGGAAATAAGGAGGCAATACATAAGTAAACAGCTTAACTTAGCCCATGTTTATTTAAATTTACAACATCAGCATAGGTTACTGTGTAGTAAACTGTGAAAGAGTGGCTGGCAACTAGCCTGATCTACCCAGGTAGAGGTTTCATATTTGTCACCACCAATAAGCCAGGGATGAACAAAGTGTATCTTTGGGGACACATCCAGCACTGAAGGCTGCTTTCCAAGCCCTAACTTCCATGGAAAGACTCTGGTGGGCAGCCTTTTTCTAGCAAAAATAAGGTGTACAATGTCCTGGAAGCTTCCAGGAGTAGCAACTCACTATCTAAATATGGTTCTTCTCCATTTCACTGTTTAATATCAACATTGCCTCTTTTTAAAAGTGGATTTAAACCATTTGTGATTTATTATTATTATTATTATTATTAGTAGTAGTAGTAGTAGTAGCAGCAGCTGTCTCTGTGGCTCTGAGCCATTGTGGTGTAGTGGTTTGAATGTTGGACTATGTTGACTCTGCAGACCAGGGTTGATATCACAGCTCAGCCATGGAAATCCACTGGGTGATTTTGGGCTAGTTACATGCTCTCATCCCCAGAGAATGGCTAAGATAAAGCCCCTCTGAAGAAACTTCCCAAGAAGGTTTGGTTTGTCTTAGGGTCGCCATAAGCTGGGAACAATTTGACGATATACAACAACAACAACTGTGGTCCCAGGGGCAGAAAATTGCTTTCCAGGTCTGCTGGACTTTCCAACCACTTCTCTAAGCAATACATTCACAAGGAGGTATTCTTCAGTCACCTCTATCAAAGCCTATGAACTATTGTTATAACGTCAGAACTATCTCAGGCCCTGCTACTTCAGTGTAAAAAAAAATGACCACAATAACACAGAATATAGAATTTAAAAAAAATTAAGCCTAACAAAAGGAGAAACTATATATAACTCCACTTTTCAAGGCCACAATCTCATATGGAGATTCCTCCCCATTGCCCTGAGGTTCTGAAAAGAGGGTACAGACTAGGCCCTGAGATGTTGGGGCCTTAGCCAGAACACCAAATAGGTGAATAAGGGTCATCCAGAAAGTGCATGAGTAATCACAATCCTGAGGAAATTTTTGGAAATTGTTCTAGTATGCCTTCATGACCCATTTTTGATTTATGGGTACCCTAAGGTGAATCTAGGGTTTTGTTTTGTTTTGTTTTTGCAAGATTAGAATAATAGAATCATAGACTTGGAAAAGACCACAAGGACTATCCAATCCAACTCCATTCTGCCATGCAGGAACTCACTGTCAAACCACCCCTGACAGATGGCCATCCAGCCTCTGTTTAAAAAATAACTCTAAAGGAGACTCCACCGCTCTCCAAGGGAGTGTGTTCCAGTGTCAAACAGCAATTACTGTCAGGAAGTTCCTCTTAAGGTTGAGGTGGAATCTCTTTTCCTGCAGCTTGCACCCTATGTTTCACACTCTATTCTCTATTCTATTCTGGAGCACCAGAAACAGTGGCATCACTGGGGAGAGATGCAGCCCACACCGGGTGACACCCCAGAGAGGGGTGATATCCAGTCCCTCCTTGCTTCTGCTCCTCCTTGCCACAGCTCGATTCTCCTCAGAGAGAAGACAAGGCGGAGCCTGCCCCTGCCTCTCCTTGCAAAAGACTCACCCTTTCTGCTTTAGAAGTTCTGCCTCTGCCTTGCCCAAAAGCCCCAACCCTTGGACCAGGTGACACCAGAGGCAGGGACACCACTGATCAGAAAACAAGCTAGCTTCCTCATCAATATGACATCCCTTCAAATATTTAAACAGGGCTATCACATCACCTCTTAACTATCACTTCTCCAGGCTGAACATGCCTAGCTCCCTAGGTCTCTCCCCATAAGGCATGGTTTCCAGACCCTTCACCATTTTGGCCATCCTGCTCTGGACACAGTCAGTTCAGAACTGGTTTGCCATTGCCTTCTCCTGAAGCTGAGAGCATATGATTTGCCCAAAGTTACCAAAGTTTATCATACGACAGAATTTGGGGGTATAATCCAATGGCAATCCAAACACAATCATGGGGGTTCATGTTATTGCGAATGAGTGTACCTCACACAATTTCAGGCAATTGGGGGGGGGTCATTCTGAAAGCAATCATGGGGTTTCAGGTAATTGTGTATCAGAGTATCTCAACCAATTTTGGGCAATGGGGGGTCATTTTTGGGAACTGGGAAGTCATTCTGAACACATTCTGAACACAATCAGATTTCATGTAAATTTGCTAAACTAGCGAATTCATGTAATTGCGAATTGGCTCCATCCACAATTGAGAGAAATTCCTCCCATGTGATAAACTCCACTCAGTGCTTTTTTATGGCTGAGCTGGGAATTGCACCCTAGTCTACAGAGTCCTAGTCCAAAACTCAAACCACTATGCCATGCTGGCTCCCTTAAAGTGAGTTATCTCAGTATGTCTTTGGTTTGACACATGTGGCAGAATATAACTTAGTCTTGGTTTTTGCTATTGGACAGATTCCAGTTTCATTTTAAAGTGGACATTACAATCCATCCACAATTTCACCCTTACCTGAAATGATACAGACTGGTTTTGTTTTAGTTATCTCATTTTGTATTTTGTTTGTTTGTTTGTTTGTTTTACTTAGCTTTTGCCTTACCCTTTCCTCCAGGACCATTCTTTATTCTCTGTGTTTTTTTCCTCATCCTTTTACTGGATCATGTACCTGGCCACAGAAAGGAGGTGAGCCACAATTTCAAAAAGCTCTTCTACTTAGCCAGATTATGTGTGATTGGTATCTGGTAAGTCAATTATTACCACAATTTGCATAGGTGAATAGTTAGAAAGTGCAGCCAAGGATTGGGGATTTGGAGACAGGGGAACAAGCAAGAGGGAACTGGCCCCATGATGCTCCTGATTATTTAAATTGGGGCATAATTGAATTTGATTTTATTCATGACTGGTCTCACAGTAAGATACTTAATTCCCTGATATTGTTGGAAAAATGCTTGGTTTAAAAGTTAGATGGAAGATGGGTTGTAAATTCCCCCAAAAGCCATAATATAAATATTTCTTTGATTTTGCTGATGGTCGGGGGGGGGGGGGGGGGCAATTTTTTTTTTTTACCCTTATCACTGAAAGAAGCAAAATTAGTCTGGTGGGGAAAAACACCCAACTATTATTAATGAGAAGCCTAAAGGATGATTGAAAGATATATGCTTCTTGCAATTCAGCTTGAAAATATATTGCTGTTTGTGTTTCAGTGTGACTTGAGACCTTTCCCCTCCTTTTTACACTTTCCCATACCTGATATCTACAGCTGTGTTCTCATCTACTTTCTCTCTTTTGGTGTAACTCTTTGTGTTGGAAGTATTGGACTGGTTGCTTTGAAGTCTTGGCTTTTGTTTATCTACCTTTGCTGGCAATGTTCTTTTTTCCCAAAGTAAAGGCTTGTCGATGGCCCCCTGGCAAGACTTTCATTTGTGGAGAAAAGTATTTTGATGAATGCCCCCTTTTTTCTTTATTTGAACCTTGTAGGTAAAAGTTCCTGGCATGTAATTTTTTTATCCTGATTTCTATATTTTATGTTTGCTTTCACCTCTGTTTTGCAACATCCTCTATTTTAAAAATGCATTTTCTTGAAGATTGTTTTCTTTCTTAACTGCACTGTAGACCAACAATGATAAGCATGGGAAACAAAAAGAAAAGTTATTTGACATGTTGTTCTTTAAAGACAAGTAAAAACCTACTTTGTCGGTGAAAATCTTTCCACCAATTTAACAGTTTCTTTGGGCCAGACCATTCTTCTGAAATACTTGTTCATTACAATTTCCTGTATGTATGATTAAAGAATTGTAGCATAATAGGGAAATCTCCATTTCTTTTTCCTTCTTTATTCTGCATGTTTTTTGAGAGCAATTGGTCAATTATTGCTCCAGGTTCCATCTTTTATACAAACGTATTTATCTAAAGGATAACTCACCCAACTCCCTTCTGATGCTGTGAAATTAATTCCAGCTTCATTAGTTAATTGTATTGAATTGTGCTTAGAAAACCTGACATATCCAAGTTTGTAGTGTGTTTGGGAAGAGGAAGGAAGGAAGGAAGGAAGGAAGGAAGGAAGGAAGACAAAATGTGTGCACAGAAAAATACATATAAAAATGAAGACCAATATGTTTCAGTTGATAGAAGAACATGCTAAATAAGTGCATTGGGGGAAAAGTACAAAAAATTGTACATATTTCAGATAATGTTAGCCAAAATGCACCTAACTTTCTAGGGGCAGAAGTGGAATTTGATGCAAAACTGGGATGGAATAAGCATAGTTGGTGGCAGTGAATAAAACTGAATTCGACAGATTTGTTCAACTTGAGTCATTCCCCTATTCCCTAGCTGTAGGCTCCCTGAAAGTCTACAAAGGGACCAGGTGCTTTTTCAATTTTTCACAAATGGATTTGAGTTAGGGGTGGGTATAGAGGTGTCCAGATTTGTTGTCAACAGAAAATTGCTTAGAGTGTGAGCATAAATATGAAGAATTCCAAAGGATGGCTCCAAACTAGGCAATGGGCATCAAATTGCAATGATATGAGAAGTAAGGAAAGGTTAAGTGAGGTAGGTTGGAGCCAAATAAAAAAAAATCCCAGAGCCATACAGTGAGGGGGTTTTACATGACAGGAATTGAATAAGAATGGGGCCTCAGTATTAAGGCAAATAGTGTGCTGATGCTATTAAAAAGTCCATGTTGGGCATAATTAGATAAATCATTGAAAACAGAAGTCCCAATATCATACTGATATCATATCATACATATGTCCGTCCATCCATCCACTGAGCCAGTATGGTGCATTGGTTTGAGTGTGGGACTATGGGCCTTACAGCATTGTTCCTTTATTCCACATTAGTCTGCTCCAGCCACTTATGGCAGGGTAGCTGGTTGTAAATGAACTGTACTGCACCTTGACACCATTCTGCAGTAATCTCACCACTGTCATGTTCTACAAACAGATTTCTCTTCCAGTGTCATCACTAGAGGACAGATTTTTTATTTGGTGGGAATATCCTTGCTATCTAGACCTATGTAGCTACACCCTTGCTCACTAAGCCATATCTCATTCGACCTCATGAAACCTGCTTATTAGACCTCACTAAGTCTAATCCAGCATGACTACATACTTCTTCTAAACCTGCGCCTAAGGTTGATGCCACACTGCAAAATTAATACACTTTAGCACCACTTTGACTCCCATGGATCCATACTATGGAATCCTGTGATTTGTAGTTTGTTGTGGCAACAGAGCTCCTTGGTACAATGCTAAATATCTTACAAAATTACAAATCACAGAATTCCATAGCAGGGAGCCATGGCAGTTAAAATGGTGTCAAACTGCATTAATTTTTCACTGTATCTGAAACCTATGGATTCAACTGTTGCTAGTGTCATTATTTGCATATTTCTTCCAATTCTACTGCAGCAAAGTCAAAGGGGAAAGGGTTTTAAGAAAGGTGCACAATTCTGTGCAAAACTCTAGCTGAATATTTGCTTAAGCTGACACGCTGGAAATGGCAGATGTGCTACTGCGTCTGGAAAGTCAAGATGTTTGTTTCTGAGGGGATGGATTATATTGTTTTCCTTTCCTTTCCTTTTTTAACACTTCTGGTTTTAATTGTTTGTTTCCTTGACTGTAATGAAATAAGAAGATAATGAGTTCTTCATTGTTCACTAATTGTCTGCTAAAGACGAGGCACAGTCAGCCAACTGTAAACTGCTGCTTTACTGTAATGTGTGGGTATTTCAGCACAGACACAAATACATCTGTTCCTACATAAAGTCAAATGCTTTGTTATGAAAATAAGCTGATGCAGGGAGGAATTTTAAAAAAATAACCATGATGACTTTTGTTGATTAGAATGTGGCAGCTCCAGAGCTGCCTTTCATAGCTGAGAAACATTTTGCATCTCACAAGCTAAGCAAAAGCCAAGCTAAATTACAGGTTCATCTCTCACGATATTGTATTTAAATTGTTGGCTTGAAGATAAGAGTCAGCTATAATGTAAGCTACAAAATCAAAGTAATAATAAGATGCAAAATGACACCACCTTTTAAAGCTTAAACTCCCCTTGCTTTATCTCAAGCTGTTGCTAAAAAGAAACAGGAGGCTACAAATAAAATGCTATGCTATCATGCATTTTCAGGCATGTGTACCTTAGCCCTTTATATATATATATCTCAAGGACAATTCGTGCATATCTACTGAATTGTGGTGTCCATCATAAATAGTTGCTCCACTTCTGTGGACTCTATGTTTCTGGGAATGTTTCCGATGGCTCCCTGCATGACTGTGAATACAACAGATACTGGTATGTAACTTAAATATAGTGCTATAGAAAATAGCTGTGTTAATCTGTAGAATCAGTATGTAGAGAGATCTTGTAGCACCTTTGAAACTAAACTGAAAGAAAGAACTTGGCATGAGCTTTCATAAACTTAAGTCTACTTCCACAGATGCATCTGATGAAGTGGAAAGCAGGGATAGACCTATATATGCCCTTGGTATGATAAGGAGAGAGTGATGTGATGAATGGGTCAAGGGTGCCCCTATAAGGTTTGAAATTAGTTAGTGTGCTAGGAAGCCATTATCTTTATTCAACCCACTGAGTATATTCAACCATTTAATATATGGGCTGAGTGTGGTACAGGCATTGCACAGTCAGACTGGTGATACTGAGTGATAAGGAAACTGAAAAAGAACCTCACCATAAGCAAATGGAGTTTGAATGCCATGTCACAGAAGCAGTCCTTTGAACAAGATGTTTCTGCTCCAACAGAAAAAAACCAAAAAGTCATCATAGTTTTTTCACAAATCAACTGTAAACACATTAAAATTAATTATTCCATTAATTAATAAAAACACCACTCACAAAACTACCCCACCAAACATTGTTGTAATGGTCTCAACCCATTCAGTTCACCACTACTAGCCCTTTTCACTGCAACATTCACAATTCCACACCCTTTCTCTTTTTCCTCCTTTCTTTCAGAATCACCACCTCCACCACCTTCCTCAGCCATCACTTTTGACTGGGAGGGCCAGCCACTTTTTGACCTAATTTACTGGTCAGCAACTGAGGTCCATTTTTCTTTCCTTTTTACTTAAGCATCTGCCCAAGGACTGTGCCTTTGTCGCATTTCACAGGTTTCTTTGTACCTTATTCAAAGTTTAGTGTGATGGCATTCAGACATATATAATCCCTCCCCCAAGCATTCATCTAACTTCTAAAAAATGTTTCAATTTCTTGGAAATATAGCCTTAGTGTATCATTCTGTGTACTTGTTTGGATTTCTGGTATGTCTATGTCTAACCTAAATTCTAGACCTGCTAAATGCTAGACAACTTGGATACTAAACATCCTGTCTGAATTTAAAACAGTATTAAAGATCTATATCCTCTGGTAGGTGGTACCTCAAAAAGTGGGGGGGGGGGGACTTGATATCATCACCCACAATGTCAGTATCTCTTTGGTATTTGGGGGAAATAATTAGCTCAAAGAGAAGCCTGCAAGAGGTTGGGTAACTTTATCTTTCCACCTGTGTGTACCTGTGTGTATCTGAGGGTAACACAGTGATTGGGATCCATGGGCAAACTCTGAACAAGTGTGGGCAGCTGTGCACATGCTGGCTATGTTTAAAACTGATATTAATATTTGGTTTTGTACCTCAAGGGGTTCATAGTGTTACCTTTCAGTGTAATGCAGACATGGTCTTCCCATGGAAAGGAAAATAGCATTCCAGAATAACTGTTGGCTTCAGGAGTACAAAGACATTGATAGGATTTGAGACAACCCCTGGATGGCTGGCTAGGAAAGGTGAATAGTGACACAACATGGAGTGAGGTGGAAATATGGTCTTTAACTGCTCTGAGATATGATTCACTCAGTCCTTACTGCAAGAGGATATGCGGAAAGCCTGGGGGAGGATGGCGTAAACAATAAACCCATTTAGACTGTATTTTCATGCTATCTATGTCATCCACATGTCTTCAGGCCAGCTTGCCTTTCCCATATGAAACTTCCTGGTGTTTCAAAGGTCATTATGATCTCTTAAAAATGCCTGAATGCTAGATGTAAAAATATGAAAATATGATTCCTGCAAGAGGGGTGTAGTGCATGCTAATACAGGCCTATCCAGTCAATTGTAAACTATGCATCTTAAACTGGTAAATATTGATATAATAATAATAATAATAATAATAATAATAAGCTTTATTTTTATACCGCCCTTCCGAAGATCAGGATGACTGTAATGTGCAATGGTCACTTTAAGCCCATATTCATGTTTTTTTTAAACTTAGTTTTAAAACCTTTTAAAAAGTGGTCAGTCATACATTGTATTTTAATTTTTGTTGTACCTTGGCTCAAGCCTTGAGGAGAATAATTGAATCATCAAATCGGAGAGTTGGAAGAGACCACAAGGGCCATCTAGTCCAACCCCCTGCCATGTAGGAACACAGAATCAAAGCACCCCTGACCAATGGCCAGCCAGCCTCTGTTTAAAAACCTCCAAAGAAGGAGATTCCACCACACTCTGAGGGAATATGTTCCACTGTCAAACAGAAATCAGAGGTTTCTCCTAATGTTTAGGTGGAATATTTTTTTTCCCTGTAGTTTGCATCCATTGTTTTGAGTCCTATTCTCTGGAGCAGAAAACAAGCTTGCTCCAGCCTCAATATGACATCCCTTCAAATATTTAAACAGGGCTATCATATCACATCTTAACCGTCTCTACTCCAGGCTAAACACACCTAGCTTTCTAAGTCTGTCCTCATAGGGCATGGTTTCCAGACCCTTCACCATTTTAGTCACCCTTCTCTGGATGCTCCAGCTTATCAACATCCTTTTTAAGCTGTGGTGCTCTGGAACTGGACACAGTATTCCAGGTGAAGCCTGACCAAAGCAGAATTGAGTGGTATTATTACTTTGCTTGATCTATTGATTCTATTGATACAGCCTAGAATCACATTGGCCTTTGGGCTGTTGCATCGCACTGTTGAATCATGTTCAACTTGTGGTCTACAAGGACTCCTAGATCCCTTTCACATATAGTTGTGTTAAGCAGATGTCTCCCTTCCTATATCTATGCATTTCACTTTTTCTGTCTAAATGCAGTACCTTACATTTCTCCCTTTCAGGTTCATATTAGTTCAGGTTAGTTTAGACCCAGCTTTCTAATCTGTTAAGGTCATTTTCAGTTTTAATCCTCTCCTCTAGAGCATTAGCTACTCCTAATTTGGTGTCATCTGCAAATTTGATAAGCATGACCTCTAATATTTTGTCCAAGTCGTTGATAAAGATATTGAATACCACTGAGCTCAGGAAAGAACCCTGTGGCACCTCACTGGGCACTTCTCTCCAGGATGAAGAGAAGCCATTGCTGAGCACCTTTTGGGCAGGTAAATAAAATCATAATCACCACCCTAGCCTTTACTCATCTCTACTCATCATTTACACCTCTTTTTGATTCCATGTCAACATTTTCTCTGTTTCTATACCTTTCATCTGCATTAACTCTACACCACCTCAGTGAGTTTGACAGCAACAACCCTAAAAGGCTTTCAGTCTGCCAGTGACTGATACCTCTTAAGTCTATTTTGGAGTTGGGTCATGAAATCTGATTGGCTGATAGTCTGAAATAAATAAAATTTATAAAATAAAATACTGTGAATCTCTGAATCCAGATAGCCCAAAAGCATCACAGATGTAGTTCTGTAAACATTTTCCTCATACCTACCATTAATACTCATCTATAAGTTAAAAAAATGACCCTAAAATCTGGGGTCAACTTATATACGGGTCAATACTGTACTCATGGGTTGAGATTGACTGGAGGGCAGTTAACAACAACAAACAGTAATACTGCTTAGAAAGACCCTTAAAAAAGTAGTCCCAATGCCCTACTCTCCACACTTCAGCAGTGATTTCTGACAGAGCTGCCATGGCAGGAGTGTGAGTGTGTGTGGTGATTCTCCTCTCAAACCAATGTTAAAAGTGTCTCTCCCCTTCTTCTTCTTCTTCTTCTTCTTCTTCTTCTTCTTCTTCTTCTTCTTCTTCCTCTTCTTCTTCTTCTTCCTCTCCTCCTCCTCCTCCTCCTCCTCCTCCTCCTCCTCCTCCTCCAGATCTCTTTGATCACCAGACACCCTATTTCCCTCCACTTTCTTCACTTCCCAATCCAGTGTTAAAACCTTTTCTTCTCCACTTCCTTGAATTTCCCCTGACTAGCAAACATCCCATTTCCCTCTACTTCCCAATCCAATGTTAAAACCTCTTCTTCTCATCCTCCTCTTCCTCTTCCTCCTCTGGATCTCTTTGGCCACTAAATAAACCCATTTCCCTCTACTGCCTTCCTTCTCAATCCAATGCTAAAACCCTCTCCTCGTTTAAGTTTTACCCTCAACTTATCCACAAGTCAAAATCCATGATTTGGCCCTAAAAACTTTCCTCGACTTATACTTGAGGTCAAGTTGTACATGAGCATATATGGTACTTTGCATTTCTGTAGGCATGAATACAACTAAAAGTGCCTGTAACAGTGGGGAAAGGGACACAGAGAAGGTATTTAAAATTTTATCAGAGCACTGGAAATCTGCAGGAGTGGCATAATGGGCCTCTTATTGCTTAGCCATGCTATATGTACACACATGGGCTGAGATTGTTAGGGACATATGCTCACATAATTTTCTGTTGCATGTGCATATGTCCTCAAGGAACTAGTATTTCCTCCCTCCTTCTGGAGCATCCTCTCCCCTGTCTTACTGAACAGCCTCTAAAGCCTCCAGCATGGTCATTCCTTGCTTTGTCGGCAGCATACTGGATCTCACAAGCATCTAACCATAGCCAGATGTGAAATGATTGCATTTGTACTGAGATCCAATGGGGTCCTCTTTGATTTCAGAACTGCTGTGATTATTTTACATCTGGCTACTATTTCATAGCTACATGCTTCTGTGATTCTGTCCACTCCCAAAGAAGCAGGGAATGGCTGTGTCAGGGAGGGGAGCCTTAGAGGCTGTTCAGCAAGCCAAGAGGGGTTATATGAGTCAGCCTAGAAGAGGTTCCAAATGTGAACTTACTATACCATGCTGAGCCTTACAACACTGCAACCATAGTTTCCAAAATAAGCACCATTTTGGATGGGAAAACACTGTAATATTTTATGCAAGTGCAACTGGATTTTGATCTTGAGGCTCCTTTCTTAATATCTTATTTTAAAAAACAGCAGCACATACTTTAAAAACCTTATAGAATCATATAATTGGAAATGACTTCAAAGGTTATCTATTTCAACTGGCTCAAGGCATAGAAAATCCACTATTACAATATCCTTAACAAAGCAGCCATCAACTTCTGCTTTAAAACCTCTTTAAAAAGAGAGTGCATGGCCTTCTCAAGGTAGGCTATTCTACAGTCAAACATCTGATATCATCAGCTCTTTTAGCTGTTGTTATTAACTGCCCTCAAGTCTACCCTGACTCATGGCAAACCATGTGGATGAGACATCTCCAAGACTCCTTATCCTCCACTTTTAGTTCATGTTCTGCTAAAACCTTTAAATACTTTTCACATGTACTAGTGTCAAAACATGTCATCCACCTTGTATTTGCATGACTGATTCTTTCCACCTCAGTGCATAACTTGACTTTTACATTTGTTGAATATAATTTTGTTAGTTTTCTTTACTCAGTTGTCTGTCATGTCAAGATCATCTGCTTCTGTCTTCTAGTGTATTGTCCCCCCCCCCCCCTTTGTTTAAGCTGCTAGAATTAGGAAACTTCCTTCTTTCGAGTGGAAAAAGAGAGAAATGTGCAAGGCTATGATAAAAGCAAGACCACCTCTTTTCCAACTATTATATTTTTGATGGTCTTAGAGAGGAACTGAGATGGAAAAGAAGTGACATTCCTTTGTTATTCCTGTTTGAAATGGCCGCACACAGATACACAAATCATGCTGTGATGATTCTAAATGAATTGGCACTTTGAACAAAACCTCCAATCTTACTTCCATTAAAGCCATTGGCTGATTCTTACAATTGACCTCTGCTACACTTATTCAGTCTTGGTAATAACAATGTGATAAAATTGCTTTCAATTGGAGTGCCATTCTTCTAATGGAAAAAAGAAACCCAAAAACTTTGGGTGAGAAAAACTTGAGTGGTGGTGCCACATAGGTGTTTCACTTTAAATAGTTTTGTTTTGTTTTTGGTGTTGTTGTTTTCACAGTCACATCTAGGAAAAAAATTATTGAATGGGGTAGAGAATGTTTTAGCCCACCTTTTGCTCTTCACACCACTAGAGCCCCAACTGTTCATAATTTATTACATTATTTCGCCATAAACCCCATCCTGATTTTAAGAAGATACTTTACACCAGAAATCCCTCCCTGATTTAGGCTCCAGTTTAGGAACAGGGCTTACATCAATAGGATCCAGAGTGTCCCATTGGTCCTGCTGCTTTAGATTAATTTCAGTTATTGATACAAGGGAATGAAAACAAAGTGATTGGTCCTAGATGCCCTGCTTCCTTAGAATGAAATCTTATCCATCATAATGAGCAAAGAGCTACTGGAAGACACTGCCAAATTCTCTACTCAGCATGATCAGAAATGACTTAGGAGAAAAATAGACTGCCCCAAAGGAGAGGCTTGCCACCGCACCTTTGACCACTGGATCAGGGCCAAGGTAACCACACACTGTGTCCCTGGTCTGCTTCTTTTTTTGGGGGGAGGGGGACAAAATGAAGCAGCAAAATGCCACTTCTTTTTGGCCTGTAAAAAGGGTGCCCCATGTCGCCACCAAGCTAGCGCTTACTGCTGGTCTGTAGAGACCCTATATGACTTATTCTGGTCACACACAAATGTCGCCTAATTTTGGGGGAAAAAATGAATTTGACACTTTCCCTCCCTGCACACATATATTTGATAGTGAGGGATCACTTGCAAGTCTCTCAGATCCTTGACAGTCAAATTGCATCTTTGTCTAGCCAGAAGAGAGTTTTCCTAGTCATGTAAAGTATTTGAGGTAAACAGGCTTCTATCCATGACTTAAAAATATTTTTTTAAAAAAATCCAAAAAGCAAACCTTGATTCTTCCATTTAAAAACAAAACAAAACTAAGGGACATGATTTTACTCACCATTGTAAATAATGGGACTCTATCATCCACAGATTTTGGAATCCTCTGGTGGGCGGGATCTGGAAACAAACCCCAGTGAATATCAAGGACCCATTGTGCATGTAAAACAACTTGTTTAGGGGGCTGAGCACATCTCTTACATAAGACTTTTCCAAGGATCATCTTCAGTGGATTAATTGTACTCATAACCAATAATGCCTCTCTTAAGTCTAAAATGGAAGCTCGTTGCTTCCAACAGAGGAGACAAGAGGCAAATAGATCTAGTAAGATCAATGGGAATGTAAGGAAACTTTCCAATCTCTCTTCATTTTTAAACTTCCTGATAATGACTATAATAATGGTGGTTTTTCTGTTTTTTCTGTTACTGTTCTATCATATATAAGATAAAATACACTACTAGAACTAGTGTTATGCTCCTACTCCTACTCTACCCTCCCATTTTAATTCCAAGACTCTTTGAATACACCGAGACCAAAACATGGAGGAGAAAAATCTAGGTATAAACAAACAGCTTAGGAAGTAATATTAGTGTTTTATGATGGACAGGTGAAGAGAAGGGATGCTTTGGAAGCAGTGGGATTATGCTGTAATGAGTGGCCTCAAGGGTTCAGTTTGAGAACACAGGCAAGAAAAACTGTGATTTGAAGTGCTCAGGTAAACATGGACTGCAGATATTCATTTGTTTAACTAAAGTGCAGTTGTGGCAGGAGATATAAAACAGAATACTGAAATAAATTCAAAGGTAGTGAGATACAACAGTCTTTATTTACTGCAATGGTCATTTGTTTTCCTTTCAAATTTGACTCCCGACCTAACCATTTCTTCAATATTTCAAATATAGTGAGTATGGCTTAGTAAAGCAAGACCTGGTGTCAGATACCTAATGAAGTTCTTATTTACAGGTGCAGACAATCCAGAACAAATAAACAAAACAAATATATCTGTTTGTCTTTCTTTTAAATCTGACACCTAACAGGATTCATAATTAATCTCAGAAAATCCATGGTCTCCAGTGTGGTGAAAAGGTTGCCCTATTAAATTCCATATATTTTCTTTCTCCATCTCTCTATTCATCTTACATGTCACTATATCAATAAGAATATCTAAAATTCATATTGAAATTAATACTAGAATTCTTAAATTAATGTTCTTCAGCTTTCACATTCAAAAAATTACCCTCCCCCCAGTAATGAATTATAAGCAATATATATATACCCATAACATTATGTTTTTGTTTGGCAACATGGGTTACAAAATAATATATATGAGAATGATATTATCCTGAGTGATTTGTAATTATTAATGTTGTGTAGTTACGTTGGGGAACGTTTTGGGTAGATTTTTCAAAGTTGATGGCATTCTGTCAACTATTTTATTTTAAAAAGGAACTAAAAGTAGTGAAAAATAGCAAATAACATAATAAATGTCACAATCAATTACAATAAAAATTACTGCATCATTATTAATAATAAATTGAGGTTGAAAAGAAGTAACTTAGGGCTTTAATAGACAGTCCTCAAGGGGCGGCTTGATGCCACCCCTTCTGATGATGGATTGGGGCTATGGCCCAATCTACCTTGAAGCTAGCCAAAAAAGGATCAGCAAAGACCCGCTCCCTTTTGACCAGCAAAAAGATGGCTTTTACCAATCCACCATGGCTTGTAGTTCGCTTTAAGGGGCTGTGACAGTGTGCAATGAGCGACTGGGCATGGGATAGTCGTACTAAATGTGTGGCCAGGATTACTATTCAGGAAAGGCCTGCTGGAAGAGATCTGGCTTGACAGCCTTTTTAAAGCTGTCTAATCTAGTAATATGATGGATCTTCTCCAGCAGGCCATCCCATAATCTGGAGCAGTGGAGGGAAAGGTCCTCTGGGTGATTGCAGCCAATCTGGTCTTTATAGGTTGCAATAAATTCCTCCCAGAGGACCTAAGTGCACAGGGTGGATTATACAGAAGGAGGCAGTCCCATAAATAGGTTGGACCCCAGCCATGTAGGTGTTAGGAAGTCTCTTACTTAGGGGAATTATAATTAGCTCAGATATGCAGAGAGGAAGATCCTAACAAAGTCTTTGCGCCGGAATTGTGGTCCCAGAATTGTCTACCAGAGGTCCGCCGACAAATCCCAAGAGAAGTGACACTAGTCCAAGTGAATCAAATAAAATACACAATTTATTAGGGGGCATAAATATCACACAGCAAGGGGACACACACACACTCATTCACTGCTAAAGAAAATGGAGGGGTAAGATTGGGAGTTAGGTTTGAGAGAAAGAAACACCGCTGGAATATCTACCATAGAAGTCTTCTCCTAGAAGACAGATGGATGTGGATGAGGATGATGAACATGACCGCCGGGATGAGGGGAGATTGGCCATTGGAACTATAGGCAGAAGTCAAACTGGCATGGACCAGCCTGTCCTCAGAGAATAGCATCGGGGAGTGATTCAAACTTGGAACCTTATACAGTGGTCCCCCGGGTTACGAAGGTAATCCGTTCCGGGATTACCTTCGTATCCCGGAAGTTTTCGCAACCCGGGGGACCGCATTTTTGGAAGCACAGTGCGCCGGAAGCGCACTGTTTTAAAACTTCCGGGTTCTGAATTTCTTTCGCAACCCGGGTTTTTTTTCGTTGGCCGGGGGCTTTTTTTCTCCCCTGGCTCTTTCGTTCCCCGGGGATTTCGTTCCCCGGGGGATTCGGATCCCGGGGGACCACTGTATAGTGCTGAACATATCCTGAGGCTAGGTATCAAGGCTAGACAAAGGTGCTGATCGCCTGGGCTTTCTTAAGCCAAGAGCAAATAGTCTGTGTACAATGTGCTTAGGTTTGGACACAGTTCGGAGGGGAAGCTGGCTTAATGGCTGAATAGTTAATTCAATCACTGATACATCAAGTGTGAGGCCAAGGGTATTGTCTTTACTCCGGAGGGCAGTGGCAGAACTAGTCTGGTGACTCCTAACTTCCTCTAGAGAGTTGCTTACTATGAACTCAATTCCTCCAAGCTGGTCTACCTACGTATTCTTCTTGCTTGGGACTTATGGAGGGCCTTTGAATAGGTCAAGCAGGGGTCATGATACAGTCCACATGCTCCCAAAATTTTATATTAAAAAGTAGGTATCATAACATAGGGCTTTAAAGGTCATAGCCGACACCTTGTACTCTGCCGAGAAACTAATAGGCAGACAGTGAAGTGCTTTTAAGATAGGTGTAATATGGTCACTTCTACAGTTTCCTGGGACCAACCTGGCTGCCATATTCTGAACTAACTGGAGTTTCCGGACTAAGCACAAGGGTAGCCCCATGTAGAGCGCGTTGCAGAAGTCAAGTCGCGAGGTTATCTGAGCATGTACCACAGTTGCCAGGTCCCCTGGTTCTAAAAATAACCCACAAAAAAACTATATAGTATTGTATCACATCTGTTTTGTGCTTTATTTATTTTACCAGTGCACACTTGTGGCAAAGTTATGTGTGTGTGTGTGTGTGTGTGTTTGCACACACACCTTCAAGTCACCTATTGACTTCTGGATGCATCTAATTTCATAGGGTTTTCTTAGGCAAGAAACACTCAGATATGGTTTTGTCAGTTTCATCCGCTGAAATATAATTTACAATATCTGATATTCATTGGTGGTCTCCCATTCAAGTACTAACCAGAGCTGACCTTGCTTAGTTTGAAAGATCAGATGGAAATGGACCTCATGCCTCTAGAGTATTTAGGCCATGCCATGCCAGAATCTGTGGTCCAAAATACACTGCAGAAATAATCCAGTTTGAGACTGTGTTAAATGTCCTGGCTCAGTGGTAGGGAATCCTGGGAACTGTAATTTCTTATGGCACCAGAGCTATCTGACAAAGAAGGCTAAATGCCTCATAAAACTACAGTTCCAAGAATTCCCTAGCATTAAGCCAGGGCAGTTAAAGAAGTTTCAAACTGAGTTATTTCTACAGTATATTTTGGGCCTAAGTCTCTCTGTTTTCCTTCACATCAATACAGGAATTGTGAGCCTATTCTGCATGGTTTCATCCCCAATGTAAACACCACAGGAAGTTTTCTTGACTGACTAGGATATGTTTCAAAATGTGCAGGAAAATTCAAAATCCATCAAATGGGAAAAGCAAAGGATTTATAGTTTGCCAGCATCATTTCTCAGTAACCTTCTAGCCTCTTGTTTCTCAGATCAGAAAGCATTCATTACTGTTGTTGGTTTTTTTCTGCATAAGTTGTCTTATCTTTAAAAGCAACATTATTATTCACTTTCCTTATGCTGCTGACAGATTCATCTTTATCTCTCTTTAAAAAACAAAAATTATCCTTAATCTCATAAGTACTCCCTGCTTCTTCATGCTGTCAGCAGCTGTACTCTGCCTTGTCCACAGCACATGCCAAGATTCACATGCCCAATAAATGAGGATTGGCAGGCCCTCTATGAAAATATTCAGATGCCTCCATCAGACAGAATAATATGGCAAAGTGATTGTTATATAGCTAGAATGAAGAAGCAACTGTCTGCCCGAAAATAAGAAATAATGATTAAACTAACCTCATTTACAGTGGGAATTTAAAATATATATTAATTGATAGGCAGCTAAAAATGTGTAGAATTTCTGACTAGCAACTATTAGGGAAGGATGACTATCCATTCTGCTTTCCTTTAAATTTTTTTTAAATGTGTAGAGAAAAAAAATGTAATTTTTGGTTTATCCTATCTCAATTAAAGATGAATAAATTAAAGTTTATTTTAAAAAAATAAACTTAAGGAAGTTCTTCACCATCTGAACTGGCTAAACTGAGTACGTACAGCGATTCCCAGTATAGAGAAAATTGCATCATACCTGTCTGCCAGATAACTTTTAAAACAGAGGAATCTGTCTGTAAAATGAGGTGGTCTAATTTAGCAACATAAATATGGTAGAATAAACATCTCAGTGGCTGTCTTTTAAGAACTCAGAACCCTCTCATTGCTTTAGTGAGTCAGTTTTGCTTTCGCTTAGTTCTTTCCACAGTATGTATGAAGAAATTTGAAAATTCTAGAATGTTCTTTTCCTTAAAAAGGAAGGAATTCTCACTCAACCCTAGTCACTATTATTTTTATTACTGGGACATTAATTTTATTGGTCTTATCTTCTCTTAATGGTGCATGTCTGTGAAGTCCTGTGATTATAGAAGTCTTAGGTTATTAGTTCCTGCATGAAATTTAGGAAGTCTGATATCCTGTATATTAGCTCTTCTCACCTCTTCAAGATTTATTCCTCTCCTAGAAAGATAACTTGTTTGAGGATAAGATAAATGTTTCACTATCAAAGCTATTGGGATATTGCTAGTAGCTGCAGTTTGCACAGCATTTCTTTTTCTTCTTTTCCTGCCTCTGCATCACTGCCATCCTCTGGCCCTCCACTGTGCTAAAGTCCGGTGGATTGTCCTGGATTGTCCTGACACAGATAAGTTGATGTTTGTAGCACTTTCCAAAGAAGGAGAACCTTTGCCTGCTCCCTCAGCTAGATAGTATGGCTTTAGCAATAATCCACAGAGAATGAGGATCCAGTAACTCTTGAGCTTGCAGAAGCCAAAGGACTCAGAATCATAGAAGGGCTCTTTTGAAGAAGACCTCTGGTTCCATCATAGAGGTCCTGCTTAACAAACAACAGGTTCTACCTGTCTTTGCAGTGCTTTGGATGGTTTCCTCTTGAGGCAACATCATGCATAGTTTAATCAGTCAACAATCCTTCCAAGAAACAAGCAAGAGCTGGACAATGAAGAAAGCTGATAGCAAATAAAAAACACATTTGAAATGTCGTGCTGGAGAAGAGTGGTGTGGATAACATGGAGAGCCAAAAAGACAAACAAATTGGTCCTAGAACAGCTCAAGGATGGGTTCTCCCCTGGATGCCAAGATAACTGTCATGCTTTGTCCACAGCATGAGAAGACATGACTCACTATAAAAGATAAGAGCAAGACTATATATCAGATGAATAGAGTCAAACAGGGAGGCTATGTCTCTGAACCTACAGGACCAGAAGACTTGGAGATATCTCATTCATGGAGTTGCCAGGAGTTGAGATCAACTTGAGGGCAATTAACAGCAAGAACAGAAAAACATTTTTCACACGATGTCTGTATAGGCCATGCTTATATATATGAAGACATGAAATTTTTTTTTAAGGATGATAGATTTTAAGACACAGTATTCATGCTTGTGTGTGTGTGCCTACCCAAGGGTGTGTTGCTGAGGTACATGACTCCCCCAAGATGACAGAGAGCCCCCTGTGTCCCCAGCATCTATTTATTTGCTGCCTCTGGAGAGCAAATGTGCCACAGTTGTGCCTGTACAGTGTGTTTTACACCAGGGTGCTTTTTCTTATCCAGAATCCTTGGTTTCCACCAGAAGGTGCTTGCTATGTCCTTGAGATGTTTCTGCTAATTAACAGCATCTTCACTCCTGTTGTCCACTTTTCATTGTTAAAAGAGCCAGCTTTTCTTTTTTTTTTCCTTAAAAAAACCACAAATATTGCTTTTTAAAAAAATAACTTGTATGGTTTGACAAATATCTGTCCTCAGAGAAACTTCTTCCTTTGCACATATTTTCCAACAGTTCAGTGTGGCTATTCTAATGTCCACTGTAAGGAACAAGTCACATGAAGGAAAGCTTTGAATAACTGAATCCTACTAATGTGATTTTAGTCATTTGTATGGCTTCATGCACTACATTTTCCATATTAATGTTTTTCATGACTATTCTGACTGTTCATCAATGGCCTTTATTGGATTTCTCTGTGTTGTCTTTCACATAAAATCTTATGACTACTATCTATCCTGCTATGTCTGCAGCATCCTCAGAAGGATACTCTATCTTCATTATTATTGTCCACTGCTGTTGTTACTGTAGTTTTTAGTCCTCCAGAGTCCAAATGCATGACTCAGGCTTCCAAAATATGCATGGAAAATCCAGTGTAACAAGACAAAATTGAGTACCAGAATGGTGCATAGGAACGAAGGGATGGTGCAGATAAATCCCTGATTCCCAACATAAAAAATGCTGTAGGAGAGCTTCAAGTGTGACATCTCAAAATCTTCACATTGAACAAGATCTTCTGCTCTCAAGTCTTGTTTTAAATGCATAATGTTAGCACCGGGGCTCTATTCCTCACAGGAAAGGCTTCTATAAGCTACATATGTGTAAGCGTAGGGAATCTACAAGGAATAATGTTGTGTGCCAAAGTAAGCTTCTAAATAAACTCATATCTCCCCCTTTTTTTAAAGAAAAGAAAAGAAAGTCTCTAGTTCTCATGTATTGAAGAGATGCTAAAAATTGTTTGAATAACATCTGCAGAAATGAGAGAAGCCAGGGGCTAAATAAGTTTTAATTTTGCTGGGAAGAATGAAGTTTCAGGGATCTCCATCAATCCCTAACATTCAAGTAGCTAGCAAAAAAAGGAAGAAAATGATGAAAATTTGGGGGAAAAGTTCAAATCTGTATTAATAGCATAACATTTACAAGCTGCAGAACTGTGGGTGAGGTCTGATGTAGAAATGATATTGTCTTGATACAAGATAACATTTCTAGTATTTAAGAATAGGTGATTCCTGTATCAGAGCAAAGATCCATCAAATTTAGCATCAGGTCTCCTACAGTGCTGAACACAGATGTCAGATCTCTCATTAGCAGGGCATCAAGCCAAATGTCTTCCTGCCAGTGATTGTTATTCAGTGGCACACTGCCTCTGAACATTAAGGTTTTATACAGCCATCAGGATAAGTCAATGATGGACCTTACCCATTGATTTGTCTAAACCCCCTTTAAAGTAAACACCACATCTTAAATGGGCCTATGTTACAAATGTGCAAAGTTCCAGGAAACTTTGTTATTGTATAAATTAATTATGCAGTGTTGAAAGAGTGTTTTCTTTTGTCTGCCTTGATTCTACTGCAAATTAGCTTAGTTGTATGACTACAGATTCTCATATAGAAAAAGGTGAATAAATTATCTATTCACATTTTCTATGCCATGCTTAATTTTGTACATTGGTATCATGTTCCCTCTCAGACCTCTCACTCCTCTAAACTAAACAGAATAACATTCCTTTAGTGTTTTCCTTTTCCATTGCCCCGATGTTATTATTGTTATTATTGACCTTTATTTATATAGCGCTTTAAATGTTAATAAGACCAGGTTTCCTGATGGCCCATCATATTTCACCTAGCTTCTGTAGTATAAATCTGAATCATGAAGTGGGATGGGAGAGATACCTGGTTATCTCAATCAATGGCAAGGGATAAATGAATAAAAGATAGGTGTGCCTATCAGACTGTTTTTTCATTTGACTGCATGTCTGTTTATGGATTTACATATTTTTTTTTTTGACAAAAGTGATTTAAATGAGTTTACTTGACCCTCACCTCTTTGAGCAAGTATGGAAACAGACACAATTTGTGGTAGGAGATCTGTACATTTCTCAGCTGGTGGTGCATTCTGTGACAGTGGAAGAAATGCACAAGAACCCTATATACATCCCTACATCAAAAAAGTATGCATTTGGAAACATATAAATATTTGCACCCCAAAAGGTAACAATCCATACAAAATCTACCACAAATAAATTTGGAGGTAGACAAAAGGGGGAGTTGCATGAAAATGGACTTTACAGATATGCCTATCCATACACATGGCAGAAATGTCTCCAATCTTTGCTTCTGTGGATGAGAATCAGTTTGTAACACCTTGTTGCCAGAGAAGAATATCCTATGAGCCAAAGAGGTTTGTGTAGAAGATTGCTTTGAACTTATACAGATTGAATTGATAAGTAAATAATTTGTAGAGGAGCACTTGTTTTCTAGTTCCTCACAGTTGTACTCTTGATAGCCAGGGAATGTCCCTCTCTATTGCCAATTTCAGATTGTAAACTTTCTGGATATAGGGAGCCCTCTCTCTTTTTTATTCCTTAAGAAGATCTATAAATGATGATGATGATGATGATGATGATGATGATGATGGTCATTGTCATCATGACCATCACCATTGCTTGGCAGTAACAAATAGTATGCAAAAATGGAAGATAATGGTCCTAAATGTAACACATGTGGTACTTATGATAGCCCTGTTTAAATATTTGAAGGGATGTCATATCAAGGATGGAGCAAGCTTTTTTCTGCTCCTCTGGAAACTAGGACATTGAGCAATGGATGCAAATTATAGGAAAAGAAATTGCACCTGAATATGAGGAAGAATTTCCTGACAGTAAAATCTGTTTGACAATGGAACACACTCCCTCAAAGTGTGGCAGAGACGACTTCTTTGGAGGTTTTTGAACAGAGTCTTTTGGGGAATTATAATGGCAGCTTCGTGGACGTCTGTGCAGGCATCACACTGGGTTCTTGCAGTGGGTGCAGATTCCAATGCTGATTAAAAGTGGTTTAACTATGATTCCGAGTATTAACACCATCATTACCATCCTAAATATTTCCCTTCATGCCAAAGCATGAGCTTCTTGCCCTTTCAAGGCTGCATCCTTATAAATATTAACCTGGATCTAAGTCCCGTTCAACTTAGTAGGGCTTACAACTGGAAAAAATACATATAGGCTTACACTTTTTATTTTAAGTTTTTTTTAAAAAAAAATACAAGTATGGTTTTCTGTTTTTCCATATAAATATGGGGATAAGCTTAATAGAGGCATACACAGTAGATTAAGCAAAATATGGTACTTTAGATAATATTTCTTCACTTCATTGATTTGCTATTTCTTTTAAATGCTGTCTTGAAATATTTTATTTTTATCCCTTGTGTATGCCTTTTAATTTATTTATGTCTCTATTAATGGCTTCACGGCTGTGAATGTGTGTGTTTATAAACACACACATGGCTGTGCTTGTTCTTACAATATAATCAATTGCCTCTTCTACCACATACAGTTTATCATTCAGCATAGTTTATGGACAGTGTTTGCCATGAAGATTTGCATGGTACACTAGTCCCCTTCTAATAACACTAGTCTTTCTTCTTTGTTCATGCACATTAATGTCGCATTAATGTCAGCTACTGTAGTGAGAAAAACCTCAGAAAGGACATTAAAGCATAATAACATGATGCAGAAACAAGAAACAAAATTGCTATTACATTTTCATTCCAACTTTAGAAACTGGAAGTAGAAGATGCATCTGAAAAACTGAAACAATATTGGCCAGGAAACTGAGTTAAAAAATGGAGACAGGGCTTACACTGTGGAGTGTGCAGACTGAGACTCCATCCACACTGCAGATGTAATCCAGTTAGATACCACTTTAACTGCCGTGGCTCAATGCTAGGAAATTCTGGGAACTGTAGTTTTGTGGGACGTTTAGCCTTCTTTGTCTAATGCCACAACAAACTACAATTCCCAGAATGTCACAGCATTGAATCATGGCAGTTAAAGTGGTGTTAATCTGTGTTATTTCTATAGCGCAGATGCATTTACCTAAATTTGTGGGAATATTTCTCCTGTTTCTCTCACCCTTCTTCCTCCCTCCCATACCTTAACATTGTCTTTTTGTGCCCTCTTGAACTTTTCTATTCATATATGTACTCCACAACTACTTGGGATCATCATGACCTCCTAGATTTCATAGAATCATAGAATCTTAGAGTGGAAGGGGCCATGAGGGCCAACTAGTATGATACATAACTACAACACTTCTGAAAGATGTCCACCCAACTTCTGTTAAAAGACACTACCTTCCAAGGCAGCCTATTCTAATGTCAAATGGTTTTTATACCAAATAAGTTTTCTCTTCTGTTTTAACAGAATCTCTCTCTCTCTCTCTCTCTCTCTCTCTCTCTCTCTCTCGGTCATTTGATTCCATTGGTTCATGGTCTAGACCTGCCTTCTTGTTACTCCAGCTTGCTGCTACCAGTTTCATTTGTCCGCTTTGAAAGGAGATAAAACTTGGCTGCCTCCTGCAGTGGGCTAGCTACCAAAGGGGCTACCTTCAGGAGTGGAACAAGGACCAGACACTTTGTTTGGGAGAGAGAGGAGAGTATGGGTTTTGTAGCTTTTTACTTGAAGTTGTGCTTCCCCCAACACCCTTTTTAAATTTTCAGCCTGCTAGAAAAGGAAAAAAAAAGTGTTATATGGAGAGCATCGCAGGGAAACAACCCAGGGAGCACCCATTACAATATTATTTCTCCACCTGGAAACATAAGCCACTGGACAGCCTGCTATGAAAAATTTGCAAGGCACTTTTGAGACAAAATCACTAGGGATATTATCAGACAGGAGAAAAAAAAGCCCAGATTAAAAGGCATACACCTGGGAAAGTTGCACGATCATGCTGAAGATTTTTAGACACATCATGCTTACCCAGGATGTAACCCATGAGGATCCAGGAATGCTCCAGCAACAGACCATTCACAGGGAAGTCCCGGGATTAGTTTCTTGCTGAAACATTCCTGGATCTTCATGGGTTAAGTCCTAGATAAGTGCAATGTCATCTGAAAATCTTCAGTGCAATCATGCAACTTTGCCAGGAGTATGCCTTTTTCTTCCCTGATATTAATTTCGGTGACAATCTGTTTGTCTTTCAAGAGGCCAATGTGCCAACAAAACTTCAATGCTTTCAGCTTTGGCAGGCAGCCTTCTTCATCTTGGGAAGCCCCTGAGCTGGTTCAAAGGGAATCAACGTTTGCTCAGTCTGATGCATTGCCCTATTTATATTATTCACCTGAACAATTCATAGTCCTGATTTTCATATCATCTCTGGGTACATTCAACAGTCATGTACACAGTCCAGTACTTTAGTAGCACTATCTATTCCTTCCTTGCCTTTGCTGTAAGAGCATTAACAACTGCTATGAATAGTCTGTAAGAAACAATTTGGCATTGATTATGATAAAAATGTCAAATATCCCGAGTACCTGACTCTTTTTGCACAGCATACCTGAAATGGTGTGTTGCACTAAATGTCTCTTGAATAATATTACAGAGTATCCAATAAAAATACCCAAGATTCTACATCACATATGTAGAAGACATAACTACATATTGTCTCCTGACCCAATCCCACCTCCCAAACCTATGTAAAAAGCCAACAGATGCTCCAAATGATGGAGACCAGTTCTGTGGGTAACTGGGAGGCACAGCAGATTGCCAGCAATCTCTGGTGCAATGGGAGTTCCACCATGGTTCACAAACTTCTGATGGTCACATTAGAGATCACTTGCAGGAGAAGTGCATTCTGCTATGCCCTCGATGTCAGCAAAATCAACTTACATTGCTTGATGTAGCTGCTGAAAACTGGGGCGCAGCAGGATGACAGTGATGTCATGATTGCAAACTGAGCCTAACTTACACATTGGTAACTGCTGCACAGGATGCTAGCCAATTTTCCTAAAAGGCCTATGAAAGAAAGGGTGGGAGTCTCAGGGAAGAGAAACTGTTGGCTGATTTATTTTTTTCTGTGTATCAATGGGCCATGAGGGAATAGGAGGAGGTTCTTCACCTATACAAAGCCAGCATTACCAGCCAACACATTTAACAATTCCTTCCACATTCATTTGATAGTTCAGCCTCCTCCCCCTTCCTCTCCCATCAGCCTCCTTAATCATGACTGTGAAAGAAAGCATCAGGGTAACAAGAGAGTTATACACACACACCCCTTGCTGCATACAACCAGGAGCCAGGCACAGAGAAAAACAATCGGTGAACAGGTGGTTGCATGATATCACCATATGGCCTGGGAGGTATATAAAACACATCTGTGGGATAATGTAATAATCTGGATGAAAGAGGGCTAGTTAAAGGCACCCAGCACTACTTCATACACCTGGACTTTGATGCTACAAGAGCTGAATGCTTCCAAGAAAGCTTTCTTGCATGACTGGAGGATGCACAGAAACACACTAAAGCCACCTATAATTTAGCAACACGGGGTTATTTTCTGGGTGGGGGGGGGAACCCCAGGTGTTTTTTATTTGTTTGCTCACTTGTTTGACAGTTTTGTTTGTTAGTTAGTTTGTTTGTTTAGTCCTCAAATGCTGGAACTTTCATTGCTGCCTTGGCTTATCACTGAATGCACAAACACTGACGTGTCCCATGGGATACTATCAATGCTGCATAAGTTTCTCTGTTTACCAGCTTTATCCTAGTTTGCCTCAACAATTCCATTTGTGAGAGCACTCAAATGTATGTCTCAAAAATATGTTTGCAGATACATAATGATCCTGATCTCTCCATGAATAATGAGCCTATTAATGCACAAACTGTCACAGTGTTTGTCTTTTCTGATGAGGTGTACAGCTGTGTGCTAGCCTGAGGTAACTGAACACAATATCCATGTGCCAGAGTTTGGCACATTCTCACTACATTTGGAAGGGATTTGTTTTAATGATCATGTTCAATGTGGTGAAGGGTTTTTTTCCTGTTACCCCAGTTCCTACTTTCATTCAGCCATTATCTATGGATGCATGCACAGAGGAAGACAAGGATTTAATGGGGAAAGCCATTGCCCTGGAAAGTATGGAGTGATTACAGAAAAGCATATGCATAGCGCTTAGAAGGACATCAATTATATTTCTTTCCCACCATTACTCTGCTAATGGCCTCACACATCAGTGAATGAAAGAATGTTTGTATGTCTTTTCATACATTTAATGAACACTTCAGGGAAGGATACTCAGATTACCTCTCCTTTCAACCTCCACATATTCAGCCAAAGGTATGAAGAGCGTCTATGTACAAGTTGTACTCAAATTGGCCTTCTCCATGCTGTTGGGAACCCTTCAAATGCAGAGCCCCTAACAGTATGTGCAGAGGTCATGTATTTACAGTTGCATGTGCATAGGATCGTTCTAGAATCTCAAATGGCTATGCTGGACAGAGCCAGTGTGTGAGAGCCCTTTCCATTAATATGTTTATCTATTACTTGAATTTATATACAGTGGTCCCCCGGCTTACGAATCCTCCAGGTTGCGAAAACCCCAGGATCCGAAAGCCGCAGGACCGCTAACGTATCCCCCGGGATCCAAAAGATCCCCCGGGATACGAAAAAAAACCCGCGCGGCCCCTTTAAATCGGCTGCGCGGTCCGTTTAAAATAGCGGTCCCCTGGGAAACGAAAGCTTCCGGGTTACGAAAGGTAATCCGGAACGGATTACCTTCGTAACCCGGGGGACCACTGTATACTGTGGTTATATACATGTTCATTCAACTGTTCATTCCATTTTTATTCCACTTTTTCTCCAATGCATACTTTTCATAGTAGAATAATAGAATAGAGGTGGAATAGACCACAAAGGCCATCCTGTCCAACCACTCACCATGCAAGAAGACACAATCAAAGCACTCCCAACAGATGCTCATCCGGCCTCTGTTTAAAAATCCTCAAAGAAGAAGACTTCAGCACTCTCTGAGGCAGCATGTTCCACACCATTGGAGAGCTTTTACCATCCAGAAGTTCTTCCTAATGTTTAGATAGAATCTCTTTTCCTGTAATTTTAATCTGTTGCTCTGTATCCATCTTCAATATGAAATCCTTTCAAATATTTAAACATGGCTGTTAGCATGTCACCTTTTAATGTAGCCACCTCTCATAGGAGTATTTGTTTTCTGGTGTGGTAGCAATAGCAGTAGCATTTACATTTCTATACCACTTAATAGTGAGCTCAGCACTCTCTCAGTAGTTTACAATCTGTAAGCCAATTGTCCCCAAGAAGCAGGGTATTCATCTTACCAACCTATGAAAGGAAAGAAGGTTGAGTCAACCTTGGAGCCCTGGGATTGAACTCACAACCTTGTGGCTGCAGTACCAGCATTTAACCACTGCACCACCAGGACTCCCTAGTGTGGTACATACAATTCTCTGTTCAAGATATCTGATTCAAGGGAAGGAGTGCACCAGACATCTCTCTAGCATTCTGGTTCCTCACCAAAGTACAGACTCTATAGCTCTCACAAGCAAAGCCATGAGTAGATGAGACTGGTGCGTTCTTGGTCATGGAACAGATAAATCCACTCCAGCTTTTTTCCCAAATTTTAATGGAGCAATCCAAGGTGCTAAACCTGTTTTGGAGGTTGGCTTAAGCACACTGGATGGCTATTTTAAAGTTCAGAATATAACTTTGAGTAAATTTTGTTGCTGTGTGCCTTCAAGTGGTTTCCACCATATGGTGACCCTAAAAAAAACCTATTATGGGATTTCTTGGCAAGATTTCTTCAGAGGAGGTTTGGCATTGCCTTCCTCTACGCTGAGAGGGTGTGACTTGCTAAGGTCACCTACTGCATTTCCTTGGTTGAACAGGAATTTGAACCCTGGTCTGCACATTCCCAGTTTTACACCCAAACCATTAAATCATGCAGGCTGCCTCTTACCATCCATTAATATGGAAGCCATCAGCCACCACTGGCAAAGAGGTGCTCCAACTATGAGTGTACATAGATACCATTCTATTTCATACAATTCAACAAGCTGCCTCATTGGCTTTAAAAGAAAATGGCAACCTGGATTGTCAGTGTGATAATCCTAAAAGAAAGAAGAAAGGGTTTGCCTATTTTTTATATTAAAATGTTTATGTGCTACCTGTGGAGAGACCTCAGGGCAGCATATCATATCATATCATATCATCATCATAATTAATTTAAGATATTTCAAACAAATTTAAAAAATTAGAAAAGAAAAGGATAATTTAAGAAATCAAATGACATATTGAGCAACATGACAATTTAGGGCAAATTAAAGCAGTTTAGAATAATGTGCATGTGTGACTTGGTTGAAGCCATTAGACCCAAAAGCTTTCATAAAATGTCATGCTTGTACTTGGCACCAGCATTAAGACAGTATTCTTACCAGCCAGGCCTCCAAGACCAGTCAGTCAAGACCAAGGAGTGCCACAGCAGTTGAAGCCCTTTCCCATGTTTTCTTGTAATGCATTTTCCCCACTGGTATTGTTCCCATTGTTGTGACAAAATGGAGGCTCCTCCAGCAAATGTGTACTCTGGTAAGCATGTATAGGGAGAAGCCATCTTTCATGTATTGAGGTCCCAATCCAGATGTGACATGAAGTGGCTTCTGCTACACTGCCAACAGGCCAGTGCAACAAAAATTTTTCCCTGCCTGCCCATGCCATTGCCCACCCTGATGGGGATACAAACCAGTGTGTGATGTGATGGAATCCTGTGATAGCCCACAGCTTAAGAGCCACAAAGCTGCACAGGAAGGCACCAATACAATTATTTAGAACAGGCCAAATATCTAAGTACTCTTTCATACAAGGCTAAATTGGAAGTATAATTTAAGGTCAATTCGAATGCAATCATTGGTTTTATGTTATTGCAAATTAACTCTTCACATGCAAATTCGGCCAAGAGGGAAGCCAATTCGAATGCAATCATGGGTTTTACCTTATTGCGAATTAAAGCTTCGCATGCAAATTCGGGCAGGAGGGGGTTATTTTCAGGTAATGGGAAGTAATTCCGAACGGAGCAGGGGTTCATGTAAATTCGCTAAACAAGCGAATTTACATAAATCCACATTGGCTCCATTCGGAGTTGGGAGAAATTCCTCCCCGTTTGAAAGAGTCCTAAGAGTAGAACCACCATAATATAGGGCTTCTTGTCATGGGCCAGGATCTGGATGTAGAGGAGGAATCCAAAGATGAAGAGGAAGAATGGAATTAGACCAGTTCTTCAGGTGAAGAGCACCATGCAGCTCTCTGTTGAAGAGCAGCCTCAGCCAGCAGGATAAAGGCAGGACTCAACTGCAGCAGATGCAGCAAAGGATACAGCTTGGGATGCAGCACAGGCTCCAAGCGTGAAGGCAAAAAGAAAAGGGCAGACCAAGAATGCTCAATCAGGCTGCTTGCCAAGCAGTGGCATTGGTAGGGTTGGTGTCACCTGGTGCAGTAATTCATGGCATTACTCCCAACATTGACCTCCTCCCATATCACACCATGCTTTTTGTACTAATGTTACTCATAAATCATAATTCCCATATATCACTGAATGTAATAGCAACAGTTGTGACATAAACAACTAGCAAAACTAAATTATACCTTTAAATTACAATATGATATGCACAACCTAAATGTATTTACATGCACATTGTTTCATGTGGCTGAATTAAAAAATTGATAAATTGTGATATTTTTAAAGAAAATTTAAAAGAATATTTTAAATTAAAAATTAATTATTTAATATTGTAAGATTTCAAATTATTTAAAAAAAATAACCTGGGGCCTCTCCTTTTTCTGCCCATGAGTCTTGACCCATTCACACCATCTATTTAGCATTTTAAAGGGATGCACCACTACACTCAAAGGGAGTGTGTTCCACTGACGAACAGCTTTTACTCTTAAGACATTCTTCCTGATGTTAAGGTGGAATATCTTTGCCTGTAGCTTGTATCCATTGTTTTGTATTCTAGTCTCTGGGGCAGCAGAAAACAAACTTACTCCATCTATTGTGAGTTCCTGCATGGCAGGGAGTTGAACTGGATGGCCCTTGTGGTCTCTTCCAATTCTATGATTCTACCATGACACATTTTTGTCAACAGGCAGATGTTTGTGGAGAAGTGGTGTCAATTCCTCCCCTTGGGTGTCACCTGGTGTGGTCCACACTCCCTGCACCTCCTAGTGATGCCCCTGTTGCTAAGCAGCAATGGGTAGGCTTTGATTTGAACCAGCTGGTGTCAGCCCATTTAAGAGCTAAGTCTGCCTAATACCACTACTGGAAAAAACTTTCTGTTTCTTGGCCAGAATTTCTGTCTCCAGACTCCTATGTCCAGACTTCTGCAATTTGAACCCTTGTCTTCTTTAACCCTTGGACTGTGTTGTTGGCCTTGCTTCTTGTTAATTTTCTTGATTTGGACTACTTGAAAAACATGTTTCTCTGGATCAACTCCCACAGGCAAGGATACTTTCTGGGTGTTGGTGATTTACTGACTTTGCCAGGACTATCAATTAAATGTTTCCTCCCAGTCAGACTGTGTATTTGTTAGATGAACCAGGATAATTCCTGCTCACATCTGACAGACTTGTCCCAGAAAGATCCCATGTCAAAAGCTTTCTGAGAGATCCAGAAAATCAACAGGAGAGTACTATTCCAGCTTGCACCAGGAGAAAGTCATCAGCTAGTGCAATTAAATGAGACCTGACACAAAACCAGACTGACATAGGTCCAAATAATCTGTTCCTTCAAAAACATCTGAAGATGCCACCCATCACATTCCCAAATACCTTACCCTAAAGGAGATATTAACAATGGAATGCTAGATCTCACATACCTGTGGTTATATAATAGTCTTTTTTTTCCGGAAGGGACATGCTATAGCTTATTTTGAAGCAGCAGTCAGACTTGGGCACTTACCAATCAATGAATCCAGCCATATAAAATCTAAGAAGACAACATAGACAAGGGTTAAGCTTACAAGCAGTAGAACAGAGTGATACATTTTTCTTGTTTGCATTATCAGGGTACAACAACTGAAAGTTGGTCAGATGGTACACTGGATACTTTCCTAGACTCTGCAACCAGTGTGACATCAAGTTCTGCAACAAGTGTGACATCAAGTACTAAATCCTGCAACCTGTGTGACATCAAGAACTGCATGTAAGCAGTTCTATCAAAGTGACTTTCTCTGGAATATAACTAGCAAATTTGTCACTGAAGGTAACCAATGGTGTCATTCCTGGTCCCTCTTGGCCTTATCCCAGCAGGCAGAAAAACTCTGCTGGAATGGCACATCAGAGACACAGTAGTAGAGACAAAGTACTGTATGAGCTTGTGGATTTTTTGTTTTGTTTTGTTGTTTGTTGTTGTTTGTTTGCTTGCTTGTTTTTGTCCACTGTTGCATAGTAAACACAATAAAGAGTCCTCACTAATCATTACTCATAGTCAGTGTGGGACATATACCACCTGTAATTCTAGCTGCTGTCCAACCTGGTTCATTGCCCTCAGATCTGTTCTAAAACACAGATAATTTACTTCCAAAACAAGATCAAAGCCTCATTCAAATTACCAGCTCTGGGAGCTAAAAATCTCCTACAGTATCCAGTAATCCTTTGGATTCAGTAGGTCTCTCGGTGGAGATTATATTAATTGGTTTTCCACCCTTGCAGAGAAAATCAACAATCAACAAATCAAATCTCACAAATACATGACTGGATCACAACAGGGTTGTTCCAGACACTTCCTGCCCACAAACAGGAGATACCAGGTCCACACGTGTCAACAGCATACTGGCATAGTCCCATGGTTGTCAGGCTAGCTGTGAAACAAACAAACAGCTTCATTTATATACCGCTTCATACTGCCTAAGCAGTGTCTAAGCGGTTTACAACTGTAAGCTACTTGCCCCCAACAATCTGGGTACTCATTTTAGCGACCTCAGAAGGATGCAAGCCTGAGCCAAGCTTGAGCCCTTTTGCTGGTATTGAATTCGCTATCTTATGGTTTTGAGTGAGTGGATGCAGTACAGGCATTTAATCACCACCAGGGCTCCTTGGTGAAGTCCCAAATGGACCATGTCAGGATACCCACCATGTTGGATCTCCTCCCTTGTCCCCAGTCCTGTGGTTCCCTAGCAGCATATCTAAGACTACCTTGGCCAGTTCAGGGGGAGAGCTTGATGCCCAGCAGTATGGGTGGTACAGCATGCCTGTTATGTCTTTCTCCTGCAAGAAGATACAAACCCTCAAAACTGGTACAATGGCAGATTTCTCTTAAGAGAGATAGGCTTTATATAAATGACAGCAAATCATACTATACAGCTCTCCAGTCCAGGCTGGTAGTGATACACACAAGGTCAGCCACTTCATATAAAACTTAAGTTATAGAAAGTGTGTCTTTTATTGTGAATTAGTCTGGCATTCAACATCAGCAACAACTAATGGTGGACTGATAAGGAAATCTCCGGGATATGGAAAATACTGAAACATGGAATTGGTTTCAGCTATCCGTGTTAACTTGATGTAATTATCTGAGTGTTGGACTATGACCCAAGACAAGGATTCAATTCCCAGCTTGGACATGAAACCCACTGGTTGACCTTGGGCAAGTCACATGCTCTCAGCCTCAGGAAAAGGCAATGGAAATCTCCTATAAACAAATCTTGCCAAGGAAAACCCTATGATAGGTTCCCCTGAAGATTGCCATAAGTCGGAAATGGCTTTTAGGAACACAACAACAGCGAACAGAAAGGAGACAAGCTTCATGTGCTCTAACATGGTCAACAGTTTGTTCAGTGTTTATCCAGTGTTTAAAAAGCCCAGCACATTTCAGCCACACTAGGCCTACTCCAGGGGCTGAAAACAAATATAAATACACTTAAAATAAATATTTTTAAAGATAGGACAACACTTATCAAATTATGATACAAAATTATTCTTATAAATCAAAGTTCTCCCTTTGAGAGAAATCACTGGAGTTGTAAACACTTTTCAAATTACATGACCATAGGGATAAAGGGTCCAGACAGTGTATCATTTCTGTATATATACATGTTCCAGATTACCTTGGAAAAGCATAACCAGTGATATATCTTAGGACAGGACACAGTGGCAAGTGATGCAATCTCTCCTGACAATTGTTCATTCTGTTCATGTCTTTATATAATTACATTACATTCATACCCATAGATGTGTTATGATGTACCACAAGACCAATAAAATGCAGAATAGGGGAACACCTCTCTAATCTAAAAAATAGAAGAGTGGGAGCTCCCTTAGTCATTTTGTAGAAATGTAATATTCTAGAGCTGATTCCTGATTTGAGGTTATAGAAAGAACTTATGTAATAAAGAACATATTTTAAAGAAAAAAGAGAAAAATGGATGCCAAAACTAAATCCTTGGTGCTTGTAGGTTTTAATGAAGATTTGGACCTACAATCTTTAATTTGAATATAACAGAAAAATGATACATAAGAACACATGTATGGGTATGAATGTAATGTAATTACATAAAGACATTAACTAAGGAACTAAACAGACTGGCGTTTAATGCCAGCCTTGGGGCAGAGTGGGGGCATGGTGTCCACATGCTCCGATGCCACCCCAATGCCAGCATCACATCACACGCCTGACCACATGGAGGGGGCATCATAACACTCCTCTGGTGCAGTGTTTAGACATGCTGTGCCAAAGGAATGTTGAAAAACTTGCCAGTGCTAAAAGGAGAAGCATTTTGCTGTTCTTATTAGCTCTGGCAAAGTGCTGGATCATTGATAACATTTATAAAAATAATTTTGTATCATAATTTGATGAGTGTTGTCCTATTTTTTTAAAAAAATATATTTATATGAGTTTATTAATATTTCTTTTCAGCCCCTGAAGAAGGCCTAGTGTGGCCAAAACATGTTGGGCTTTTTAAACACAGAATAAACAGTTGACCATCTTAGAGCATGTGGAGTTTGTCTCCTTTCTGTTTGCTGCTTGGCTATGTGCTTTCAGTTCCTTATTTATAAACAACAACAACAACATCTGTTCCAACATCCTGGCATATCATTGTTCAAGTTGTCCATACCGCCCTGTGCCCCCAAATAGTATTAAATGTGGTCCTCCATTCCTCTCCCATCTCCCAGGTTTCATTCCAAGAATATGTACAGACAACAGAAACATGTAAAGAGCAGCAGCTTAGCAGAATTAGACCAGTGTGAAATATGGTAGGATATTCCACCAAATACAAATACACATCATCTAAGCACCTCCTGGCCCTCCCCCCAAGCCCTGACTCTCACTCATTCACTTCATATTCTGGAGGTGGCTTCAATGGAAGCAATTTGCAGTTTTATTATTTCATAGATCTGGCTTTCCACTCAAGGTTTGTGTCCATTCTTCTGGAGTTCTATCAAGCAAAGTGGTGCCCATTCATCTTCCTTATGGGGTGAGGGCTAAGGGATTATTACTCCTTTAATGTCAATCTTTTACTATTGGATGATTGTGCTTTATGTTTGTGCTTCAGTCAGGTATTGGTATCTGATGTGAGAGACTTGCATTTTTCCATCCCAATCACTGGACTGTGATTCTGGAGACCAGAGTTTGAATTCTTGCTCAGCCATGGAAACCCACTGGGTGACAATGGGCAAGTCATATTCTCTCAAACTCAGAGGGAAACAAAAACAAACCACTATGAAGAAATCTTGCCAAGAAAACCTTGTGATAACTTTACCTTAGTGAGGCCAAAAGGTTTTAATAAACAGCCATGTTTTTACTTGGTGCCTAAATGAAACTAATGCTGGTATCAGGCTTCCAAAGAAAGACCATTCCACAACTGGTAAGGCCCTCTCCCCACAACAACAAGGCAGGGACTAGTGCCATACTTGTGGCCATCATCCACAATTTTTTCTTTCTTTCCTGGAAGCTCACTGTAGATAAGCAGCTCATAGTTCACAGACCCGCACCAGTGTGAGGACCAACATTTTGAGTAGCACTACTTTATATCTCTTCACCACCCAGGAAGGTGAAGATCCTAGGAGAAGAGGAACAGCTATTCCTGATCAGGAATAAATCTTGGTCTTGTAGCAACTAGCACAGCCCCAGATCTGAGTGGAAATGACACTTCCAAGGGAGTAGAGGCCAGATGACAAAGCTATCCTCTCTCTTCTGCAGTTACAGCAAGGCACATATTTGAATTGTGTAATGAGCTCCAGCTTTAGGAGGGTAAGTGGATCCCACTGGTCTGAGTTTCTGACTGCAGCTGTGGATCAAGGCATATGTTCTGCCTGTGTGGAACTCTCCATCTAATAAGCTCTTGGTACAGTGGGAAGCATTTATTTATTCTCATTTCTCAACACACAAAAAGGGAGAGATTTCACTCCAGCTGGGTTGTTCAGTCCCAATTCTCTTTATGATCATGGTCAATGATCTAAGAGATGAGGGTGTCTGTCTGTCCAGTCCCAAGACAATGACTCCTGTGAGAGTGTGTACCTGAAGGGGAGGAAAGCTGTGTGAGCTTGCACCTCAATAAGTCTCTCTTTTGTGTATCAAAATCCTCCAGCACACTAGCTGCTGTGTGCCTTCAGAATAGAGTGTGACATAAAATATATGGTGCAGTGTCTAATTTCTTCACTGCTGCTATTGTTCATTCAGAACTGTTTTATCGCCACCTAAAATGCCTTTGTAGAATGTTCATCTTTAAAGCATTATGTTCTTTATTTAAAAGTATGAGTTTATGCTTCTAGGGACATTTTATTTTCCCACCAGGAAACTAAAATGTCAGGAGTGCCTTAGCAGACCCCAGAGCTTTTTCAAAAGAAGGAAAACTTTCAGTTAAGAATTCCCACAGGACTTATGTGGCATTTGTACATGGCAACTGTCAGAAATTGACTTTTCTTCTGCTGCCACCATTTTTCTCTTTTCTTGAAGAATTGTTGGTGCCATGCTTTATCCTGACTGTTTGTATGCCAAGAGATAAAAGACTGTAGCTGGCACAGTATAAAATGGTCTTTCTGAGTGTTTGCGCACACTCACATGTGCATGTGTTTGTGTATCAGAAGGAGTGTGTTAATGTTAGGGAGAAAGTGCAGGAGAGCATCTGTCCATCTCCACAAAAGGACAAAGATCTATTTGCATACAATATGATATGATAATAATACATACAATTCATCATATGATACATGCAAATTTAGATATCCAAATCTATATGCTGGTACCAACTAGAATAGATACACTGAATTGGCGAGTCTGCTCTAGCTGAGAATTAACAATGGGATTTAAATATAAATGCAGCATACCTCGTCACCTTTTGGTATGACCAGGTGACCTGTGTGGCTGCTTAACCTCCTGTAAAGATGCCAATTGTTGGTGAGCAACTTAAGGTCCTTCCTCTTCTTTTTTGTGGAACTTTGTCTTAGATTTTGACTGGATACCCTTCAACAACAACCCTGTTCTCTGTAAAGTATGAGACAGAGACATCTGAATTATTGGGTTCAATCTATTAGTCTTGTAGTCTGCCAGCATGGTGTAGTGATTTGAGTGTTGGACTAGGCTATGAATCCCCACTCAGCCATGGGTGACCTTGGGCAAGTTACTTTCTCTCAGCCTCAGCAGAAGGCAGAGGCAAACTCCCTCTGAATAAATCTTGCCAAGAAAATCCTGCTATACTTTCACCTTAAGCACACCATCAATTGGAAACAACTTGAAGGCACACAACAGCAACAAATGCTAAAATGATAATGTCTGTCTGTCTGGTGTGAAATCAATTAAAGACAGATTTACATAAGAAAGAAATAAAAAAAGTGTATATTTTTCTCCCTAAAACTGAGGAAGTCTCGGAAGTAGAGAAACATGATAATTTAGTACAATTTTACTTGCTATTTAGATATTATTATTTGTTTCCCACCTTTCCCCCTGCTAACTGAAGACAAATTCCCTGTACTAGGAGGAAGGCGGGATAATAATAATGCCCAAACCTCTTATTCTTTAACTATACTCCCTTAGATATAATCACAATGTAAAATATTTGACTGCATCTGATTTTTTGTTTCAGGCAAGTGTGAGTTAATTCACCTCCATTTGACCTAAGGTGTCACTCTCCTAATGGAATCCAGAAAGATAGGATTGGAAAAACAAGGTGGCAATGCTGCGCCTGTGCAATAGCAACCAGAGTGTGCATGATGGGATGAAGCTCCCATCAGTGCCCGTCTTCTTTCAAGATTTCCTGCTTCATCACCACTGCCACATTATAATCAACCCGTCAGTCTGTGATGAAAGAGAAATTCAGAATTTACTGCTGAAACTTGCTGAGTGTGCCAGGACATTTTCTAGTCCCTTCAATCTAGGATTTTCCAGGTTTTCCTGGAAAATGGCAACTCTATCTGCCCCCCCCCCCACACACACATAAGCTTTAGTTCAGCTCCCCATCCTTTCCTTTTCACTTTGTATTGACAGAATAGATACAGTCAGCACTCCATGTCCATGGATTCTTTATCCAATGATTCAACCATCCACAGCTTGAAAATGTTTTTTTTTTAAATTCAAAATGAAAACCTTGATATTGTCTTTTATATAAAGGAAACAATTTTACTATGTCATTGTAAAGGTCTCCTGTCCCAGCCTAGGATCTCTACTGCCCTGTCCCAGATTCATCCCTTCTCACTTGCTGCCCCTCACTCCTGGAACCTTCTTCCCCCACATGTGCACCTCATCACTTCTCTAACCAGTTTCAAAATTGAGTAAAAGACTATATTGTTTATGAAATCATTCCCAGGATTGTGCCGTCTGCCCCAGGATGCCTCGTTTTAACTATGTATTAAGAAGCCGCACCCTCCCTCCAGTCCATCTGCCTTGGTCCAGGCCCCAGAGGGAGAGAAGAACCACTGGATCTCATCCCATTTCCCACCACCTTTCCCTTCTCTTTTTGTGTTGTGTTTTTTAGATTGTAAGCCTGAGGGCAGGGAACCATCTGATTATAAGATTATATGTACAGCACTATGTAAATTTACAGTGCTATATAAATAACGATTGTATTTAATGGGACTTGAGCTTCCATGGATTTGAGATCCACAGGGGGTATTGGAACCAAACCCCAGTGGATACTAAGGGTTCACTGTAGGTAATAAATAAATAAAACATGTGAATAGCATTGCATAAGAGTGGGAAATCTGTCATTTTGTGAATGGCCCTTGGTGGAAGAGTCAGCCACACATGCACACATTTATGAAATGTGAGTCATTAATTATGCCCATGGACAACAGTGCATCCATTCAATGAATATCACACATTTTGACTCTGGAAAATTCAGTTAAAATCAACTTAAGTCCTTAGCTGTCCTGAAAGAAAGATAACTAAATTTACATAGGTGTACCATTCTCCACATGATGCAAAGACTTCTCTTAGAAGATAAAAGAAGGATTTACTGAAAAGCATCTCCTGACTTAGCTTCATAACATCAAACTGCCCTGAGATACCAACAGGCCAATGGCCAGGTGATAGAACAAGAATCCCCCAACACTACCTTCTAAGGGTCAAATGTGCCACAAGGCATGTGTGGTGCCACAGTGCCGGCACGAACAGCTGTGGCACAGGCCCAGCGCAGGCCTTTTGGATCTTCTGTTTGAGGCCATGGTGAACAAAGCAGTCTCTGTTTTTTTGCCAGACCTGAAGCAAGATTGAAATGGACCTTGATAATCTGTTTAATTAAAAAAGCCCTTGAGCCATCATATGCTCCAGAACCTTCCTCAAAAAAAGGAAGTAGGAGACTGGCCAGTAGTCATCTAATGAATTCAGGTCCAGGGAGGGTTTTCATTGTTAACAGTCTTACCACAGCCTACGCTCAGACAGGATGGAAGCCCTCCCAGTCCCTCCTGCTACAGTACGTACTTACAGTAAGTGTACTACATTTTTTTTTCTTCTCAAGCCACAGTGGTCCCCCGGGTTACGAAAATTTTCGGGTTACGAAAGGTAATCCGGAACGGATTACTTTCGTAACCCGGGGGACCACTGTACTTTTTAGGCAATAGATCACATTGGGCACAACAACACAGCTCCCAATGTAAGTTCATTTAGATTCATGCAACTCATTGCTTAAAAACAATATTCATTGTGTAAGATTAAGGATGCAGGCCAGAATCCTGTTTGGGATTTATGCCTTAATTACATCTCCTGAAATTAGAATTTGGCATGTGTGTAACACCTGTATTTAGTAAAGGGCTGCTGTTACATTAGTATGTAGGGGAGCCAGTGAAGTGACTGATGGGCATTAGGACTGATACACGATTGAGACATTGATCCCAATCCACATTCATCCAGGTGTGCATAAGGACACTTGCTAGGGAGTCCTTGTGCACATTGGCAGAGCTCAAAACTAATTGATGTCCTGTTACATATCTTCAGAAATCGCAAACAGGATGTCTTAGCACCTCTGCTAGATAGATATGGATATGTAAAATTATGTGACAATCACTGTAATAGAGGATTCCAGCTGCAAAAGTTTGCTTGTTTTGTAAGAAAAATAAGAAAGTGAAAAGCAAAACTTTACAGCTCTAACAATCCAGCATATTGGAAATGTAAAAAAAATGTAAAAAAAAAAAAATGCTATGGCTCATGGTTCCAACATGTGGTGGAGATATCTGGTGAAATTTTGGGAAAAAATACATACCACAATATGTGAAATTTTGAAAATATCTTTTGATTGTACACCGGAGATGTATCTTCTGAATATGATACAGGATATACAAAAAATAAGCCGAAGAAGACTATGGAAGGTTACGCTATACATGATTACAAATGCAAGATTATTACTAGCTAGTAAATGGAAAAGTGTGGAAATGCCTAGTATAGACGACTGCTGATTAAAATGACTGAGACAATGGAAATGGACAAGGTGAGTTGTAAAATTGAGGGAGAACATATTAACGATACGAATGACGATTGGAAGACACTGGTCAATTATTATAAGAATATCTGGAGTAGACGAATTCTTCTTTTTTTCTTCTTAACATATATTTTATTTGTTTTTCTTAATCTTCTTTTTGATGGATATTTGAACATTATGAGATATTATACCACTTTTGAATTAAAAGAGAAAGAGTGAAAATCTAATAAATCTAATAAATTGAATGTGCGAACATTAATAATAATGGAGGGTGTAAAATATAAATATAACCAGCATAATGACAATTAATATGGAAGTATTGAAAATACATATATACACAGACTATGCCACCCTGGACGGATTCCATTAAACATATGGGGGGTATGGGGAATTAGGAATAAAACCTTCATATATTCTTAGTAATCTTTTGTTATTTGTTATCTGTTTGTAATATTTGGAATGTTTGTAATAACTTGAGATATGTGGTAATTTTCTGTAATCTTTTCTAAAATGAAATTTTTAAAAAGTGAAAAGCAAAATGACAAGAAAATTTAAAGGGTTTATCTTTACCTCAGAAAGTATGAGAGTTTTTGTTCATTCTTTGATTATTTCTTGCATTTTAATACTTTCTTGCAAAATTTTCACAAATATTGCAATGTTTTTCACAAAACCTCAACAAAAACGCACAACTTAAAAAAAAACTTTCTCGGCTATGAAAAAAAGCATGCCTCTCTTCCTCTTTTTTTACATCGCTGGACAAAATCCAGACAAAGTTCAGCTCTCTTAATTGTTGTTTATTTCATTAGAAGATGTGCCATCACACACACACACTATTGTCCCATTGAGATTAATGGGATTTTAATTTGGCTACATTTTATTTAATAATAATAATAATAATAATAATAATTTATTTATAGCCCGCCTCTCTGAACTGGCAATCGGGGCGGGGTACAACATACTTAAAAATAGAACAAGTTAAAATACAACAATCCCAATTCCCCTCACCCACCCACCCCTTAAAATAGAATTAAATAGCTAAGAATTAAAACATAGTGCAAATAAAACATATAAAAGTAACTGCCCAAAGCTGTGTGAAACAATTATGAAGCGGGGGGGAGGAACTAGGAGAAAGAGTCAGCAGTGGGTATGGAGCTGGGAAATTAAATGTTATCTGGGAAGGCCTGCTGGAAGAGATGCGTCTTTAAGGCTTTTCTAAAGCCGTCAATAGATGTAATAAGATGCATCTCATCCGGCAGGTCATTTCATAGCTTGGGGGCTATGGCTGAAAAGGCCCTCTGGGAGTTTTGTGTCAGTTTGGTCTTCAAGGGCTGCAACAGATTCCTCCCAGAGGACCGGAGTGTGCGGGGGGGGGATCATACGGGGAGAGGTGGTCCCGGAGATAGGATGGGCCCAAGCCATGAAGGGCTTTTATTGTTTAAAAGAAGCTTTCTCAAATCAATGATCAGCTCCCAGTCAATAAATTTGACATTCAGATTTTGCCTGAGATATTTCATGGCAAAATTTTGAATTCTGCTTGCATCATTTTAGTTTGTGTGTTGCTATTTTGAACTGAATGCTGAAAAAAAATGTTATCTCTTGTGTGATTTAATTTTGACAGACATGAAATATGGTATCTCGCCAACTGTCAAATTGTCAGCTACTAATTGCTTTTACCATGACAGTACACCAAACTGATATTACTGTATGCCAGCCAGCATATATACTATAGTATGCTAGCAAATTTTTAATTTTTTTTTTTTTAAAAAAAATATTCTAGGGACTTCTGGGTTCTTTGGGGGTTTATCAAGTTTCCTCAAGGAGAAGAGAACAGTAATACCATAGTTCCAACTGCTCTTATTTTTATGCCAGTTGGAACATTTTGAGGAGTTGTGTTGAGATGTGGTGGCACCTAGTGGCTTCCATATCAACAGGGAAGTGAATCTGTTGTGTGTGTTAAGGCAAAACTAAGGGTTACCAAACTTTGGGCATCCAGGTGTTTTGGACGTCAATTCCCAAAATCTCCAGGCCAGCTGATCTCCATGAAGCTGTAGTCCAAAACACCATGAGGACCATTATGCTAAACTTTAAAGGAATCATAAAATCCCAGTGTTGAAGAGACCACAAGGGCCATACAGTCCAACCCTCTGCCATGCAGGAACTCTCATTCAAAGCATCCCGAACAGGTGGCCATCCAGCCTCTGTTTAAAAACTTTCAATGAAAGAGACTCCACCACTCTCCAAGGCAGCATATTTCACTGTCAAACAGCTCTTATTGTCAGGAAGCTCTTGCTAATGTTTAGGTGGAATCTTTTTTCCTGTAATTTCAATCCATTACTCTGTGTTCTGGAGCAGCAGAAAACAAATTTTCTCTCTCGTCAACATAACATTCCTTCAGATATTTAAACATGTCTATCATGTGACCTCTTAACCTTCTTTTCTCCAGATTAAACATACCCAGCTCCTAAGCTACTTGGTTTCCAGGCCTTTCTGGAACAGACCTTTTTTGGCCACCCTCCTCTGGATAAACCCCCAGCTTGTCAGCATGTTTCTTGAATTACGGTGACCAGAACTACACAATACTCCAGGGTGAGTTCTTTTTTATTATTTAGTATTTTGAAATTTTACAAAAAAATAACATAAAAACATATTATATCATTCTTTCCATGCATATATATGTACTTTAACATTTTACTTATTTTTTATTTTATTTTTTACTAAATATCACCTCAGTGCACCCTTCCCCCAGAGCCATTCCCATCTTTATACTCCATCCAAAATTTTAACTCCTCCCATGGAGGTAATTTCCCATCCTCTATTTCTAATACATTTTCAATATTTTTCCCCATATTTCATCAAAATCATTTCTTTTCCATAATTCTTTCTGTACCTTCAATTTACATGTTAATTTATCATTAATTGCTAATTTCCAAACTTCTTTATACCAATCCTCCAATTCCACATTTATTTTTGTTTTCCAGTTTCTTGCTATAATTAATCTCGCAGCCGTAAACAAATTTGCTACAAGGTTTTTCTCTTTTTTCTATTCTAATTCATTATATGATAATACTACTATATTCAGTTTTATATATATATTTATATTCATAATATTTTCTATTTCTAATATTACTATTTCCCAAAATTTTTGAACATATTTATATTGCCACCCCATATGTATATACGATCCTACATCATTACAACCTCTCCTACAATATTTTGAGTTATTTTTATTTATATTATGTAATCTCATTGGTGTTAAATACCATTTCCAGAACAGTTTATAATAATTATCCTTAATTCATAATTTTATTATGAATTATTATTAAAAAATCGATAATTTTTTCAAATTTCTTTGTTCCCAAATTCTATTCCATTCATTTTCACAAATTTTATATCCTAATTTATCTTCCCATATTTCTTTCAAAATATTTTGGTTTAATTTTTCCCTTGTACTCTCCATTAATATTTTATACATTTTGCTTGTTATTCCTTTCATATTTCCGTTTTCCTCCCTTTCTTTCCCTTACTGAATTGTGTATATTTTTCCTTTCTTATATTCGTTTTCTTCCAATTTTTAAACCATTATTCTACAGTGGTCCCCCGGCTTACAAATCCCCCGGGTTACGAAAACCCCAGGATCCGAAACTGGCGGGACCGCTAACGTATTCCCCGGGACCCGAAAGATCCCCCGGGATACGAAAAAAAAACCGCGCGGCCCCTTTAAATCGGCCGCGCGGTCCGTTCACTAAAGCGGTCCCCCGGGAAACGAAAGCTTCCAGGTTACGAAAGGTAATCCGGAACGGATTACCTTCGTAACCCGGGGGACCACTGTATTTGCATATAATGAAATCAGGACATTTTTATTCCACTAAACTTTTCTTTTATATTTTTTCCCTATCTTTAACTCTGTACAATTTTCTATTTTATCCATTTTCCTTTCCTTTAGTTCCTTATCTAATAAATCTCTTAAATTCTTTGGGAATGATTTTTCCATTATTATTGGTGTTATCATTGAATTTTCATTCATTTTTTTATATATTTGTTCCATATTTCTAATATATTTTTCATAAATTGGTTTTCAGTTTCCTTAATTTCCTTCCTACTAAAATCTTTTTAAAAGATTTTATCTATTTTCATATCTATTTCTTCTTTTTTTATTTCTAAGCAGTCCATGTCTGATATACATAACTTCTATTACATATTTTAAGTGGTTGGCCTCATAGGCCCATTTTAGATTGGCAAAAAGAGGTGTGTTGAAGGCTGCATGAAAGCCCAGCCTTTAGATGAGAAAAAGGGAAAGTGTGCCATGAAAATACTATTTTGGCATTTTAAGGGAGAAGAAGTGCTTTAAAAAGGAGCTGGCCCATTTTACATTGGCAAAAAGAGGTGTGTTGATGGCTGCATGAAAGCCCAGCCTTTAGATGAGAAAAAGGGAAAGTGTGCCATGAAAACTCTATTTTGGAGTTTTAAGGGAGAAGAAGTGCCTTCAAAAAGTAGTTTGATTTCCCCACTACTTTTTTAAAAAGGGTGCAACATTGCTATTGCATCTAAAGGCTAAGGTGTAGTTGCACGGTTAAATGGGGCTCTGTCTCTTTAAAGCACTCATTTAAAGGTAGCGATACAAGTGTGGAGGGAGGGAAGGTGCCAAGACAAGAAGAGACCTTCAGAGCCCGGCCAGAGTGCGCCTGCACCTTCCTTCACCTCCTCCCTTTGGCTGAGAGAGTGTGACTTCTAGGGAGACAGCAGGGCACTGGAGGCGCTCAGCCAGGCCAGGGCAAGCTGGCAAGAGGAGGAGGAGAAGAGGAGGGACCTGGAGCACCTCCGCTGCCCTGCCTCCCTGCAAGTCACACTCTCTCAGCCGAAGGGGGGAGGAGAAGGCAGGCCCAGGCACACTCTGGCCAGGCTCCAGGGCTCTCTCCTGGCTGCCTTCCTCCTCCCTTCGGCTGAGAGAGTGTGACTTGCAGGGAAGCAGGGCAGCGGAGGTGCTCCAGGTCCCTCCCCTTCTCCTCCTCCTCTTGCCAGCTTGCACTGGACTGGCTGAACGCCTCCAGTGCCCTGCTGTCTCCCTAGAAGTCACACTCTCTCAGCCAAAGGGAGGAGGAAGACAGCGGGGAGGGAAGGAGCCAGGAAGAGACCCCCAGAGCCTGGCCAGAGCACGCCTGGCCCTCCTGCTTCCTCTTCAAAAAGAAGGCTGGAAAAGTAGGACGTGTCCTGGCAAAGGAGGACGTGCCTGGTCAACTTGGAAAAGGGGGGGGGGCTCTGCTCAAGAATGGAGGACATATGGGAATCCCTCCTGGACAGAGGGCTGAAACCTCAAGACAACTCAATACTGTATAATGCTCTGACAGAACACAGACTACAACTCCCATGAGCCTTTGCTACCATTTCCCAAGATGCCTTAATTTGCAACAGAAAGCCGACCAGTATGTTCATATGTGATGAATTCTTTCGTATTGACTCTGCATTTTCTTTTTGTGTAGATGCTCTCTTGTCTTGTGTGATGAGCTTGTGCGTAATCATGTGCATTTCCGAACTGACCTCACTTTCTCCCTCTTTCGGAATGGTCCTGTACTCCCCCATGTGATAAGCTCCGACTGTATGATGTACCTGCGCAATTGCGCAATTCGCAGCCAGCAAGGGAAAAAAAATGTTTAAAGCGCGGCTAAAAGCCACGTTCCTTGCCGCCCATGTAGCTGCTCCGCCTGTGTTTGTAGCGTTTTGACAGCTTCCCATGTAGTTGCTGAGCCACAGAAAAAACCTCAGTCTAGCTGCCCTGTACTTTTTAAATGCACACCTGGGGCTTGCTGTCTAGCTGCTCAGCATTAAGGAAAAGGCAACTTCATGTCACACTTTCCTGCCAATCTAAAAAGCCCCATAGTATCCCTTTATATTAGGGAGGCCTAACCCTCTCTTTTTCCCAGATCCATACCAAAATTGTTTGTTTACTCTAATTCTTTTACCTCCATTACAATGTGTATTTAATAACTGCTGCCATTTATTTATTTCAGATTCTGATATTTTTAATGGTATCATTCTAAATAAAAAATAATAATTTTGGTAAACTTTTCATTTTAACTAATGCAATTCTTCCAAACCATGATAATTGAATTTTCTTATATTCTACCAATTTTTTCCCTTATTCTTTCTGTAGTAACACTAATTTTTTTCCCTTCCACTTCTTTTAAGTCTTTCATACTATTTATTCCTAAGTATTTTATATTATTTTAAATCATATTTCTAAATCTTTTTGTCTCATTAATTCTAATTCTTTTTCTTTTGTATAATTAAATAACATCATTTCTGAGTTCTGATCAAAGTAGAATAGAGTGGAAATATTATTTCCCTCAATCTAGATACTGTACCCCTATTGATATAGCCTATAATTGCATTTGCTTTCTTTGCTGCTGCATCACGTTGCTGACTCATGTTCGACCTGTGCTCCACTTTTCAACTTGTGGTCCACAGGCACCTAGCAGGTATGCTAGGTGCTGAAGAAATTTAGTGCACACCTTAGCACCTTAGATAGCCCAAACTAAAACCCAGATCTGGGTCTCTGCCCCACTGACACTAGGGAAGTGTTAAAAGGCTGAGCTGTAGGCTGTAGGCATTGTGTCCCAAGCCCTGCACCTTAATGACATTAGGTGCAATTCAGTATGCTCCTCCATTGCCAGATTGAGGATTAAACATGGAATAATGGATGATATCAAATTCTCCTTGAACTTGGGTAGCAAATCTCTTATATCAGTCCTGTATTATCTGCACAGTGACAGTAGAAATTTGGATGTACCCTATGACACCATCTCTGTTCTCACCAGTAAACAGAGGCTTAACTTTCCCTTTCTGAGTTGAATAGACCTTGGCTGCTACCATGCTGCAAAAACTAATCCAGTTTGACACCACTTTAACTCCCATGTGCTTTCACTCAGTGCCATGGAACTCTGGGATTTGCAGTTTAATGAAGTACCAGAACTCTTTGAGAAGAAACGCTAAACATTTCACAAAACTACAAATCCCAGAATTCCCTGAAATTGAGTCAGTTAAACTGGTGTCAAATTGCTTCATTTCTAAAATGTGGCAGCAGCCAATGTTTCAGAATACACTGCAACATACAGGAGTTTTGTGACAGATAGAGACACATTCAGAAACAGATGTGCAGAATATTCCTTGAGAGAAAAAAACAGACAACTGTTTTGATAAAGCATTGCATGGCAGATATCAAATAAGGCTAAACCCCACAATTTGTCAACTAGCAAGTTCTACAAAAGGTTGGCTGTCAGCTTTCAGATAATGAAATGAAATAAAGTTCCATGACAGATAATGGTATCACATATTTGGAGACCATCTAAGGAAAACACTGGGAAAATGTTCAACATCAAAGGATAATTTTGAGGGAAATTTGTGTGAGTACATTTTTTTCCAGCACTATGAGGAACATGAATTCCTGATTTAGCGGGTATTCCTTTCTTCTCTGTGTCACCTTTCTTTCTCCCTCCCTCCATGAGATCCCATCTGCAATCTACTAATGGTTTTAGGCACCTGTGAAAAATGTTATACATCCATGGCTCTTAGTTCCTCCTGTACAGCAGCCAATTCTCTTTGAAACAACACCAGTTTAATTATTGCAGTTTAGCATTCACATCAGCCCAGAAAAGAAAAGCAATTTCCTGTGTACGTAAACACTGTATTGTTGTGGATAAGGCAGTTGTGTTAAAGAAAGAGAGAGAGACACACAGAAAAAAGATGTTAATCACATTATATATATGATATTATCATTTGCTACAATTCTAGGATGGGAGGGCAAAACATTTTCAGAGTAGTTTTGCATGTAGTTTATTTAGCTACTTCCAGGAATATCACAATTCAGCAAATTCAGATTTTGGGCAATAGAGAAAGGAAACTCAGATTTTGGACAATAGAGAAATGGAACTGAGTGAGTTCTGCTGAAAAGGAAGTGAAGTGGATGTTAAAATTAAAATTTTTGGTCCTAGTCTTTGATTTAAATGGGTTTTTTTATGGCTGGTTGTAATGAGATATTTCAGTTTTGAGACCGTTCCTCTGGCACAGGTTCATCTCTATGCCCTTGAATGTTATCTCTTCTTGTTTTCTACCATATGCTCATAACATACATATAAATATAGATAGATAGATGGTATTTATTCACCTTTTCATTCTACCAGTAAAATGTGCAAATATAGTAATGATTTTATGGAATATGTTGTTATGTCTGTATGGTTGTCTTTCCATGATTTTCTAGTAATGAAAGAGCATTTTTGTGGCATGTCGAAATACCTCTTTTTTCTCTTTTGGATTTTACCAGACAATCCCTAGCTTTTGCTGTTTTAGATACCATGAGCTTTCACTTGGAGAGGTCCAATGTTTGCTCCTTTGTTTTAGATGCAAAAGTGCCTTGGGCTATCATGGATCTGCTTCTGAAAAGCTCCGAGTGAAGCTACCCTTCCCCCATACTTACCTTGAAATACCTCTCCTACACTCTTTTCCTCCCTCTTTCTATGAGAGTTTTGTGTAATAAACCCTCATCTGGGGAAAATGGCATGTAAAAGAAAAACATGAACACTTTCCAGACCATTCATAACACAGACTAGAATGTACAGAAAATCACCTCACTTGTATTTTTTTTTTTTTTTTAAAAAAAGGGCAATACTGCAGCTAGGCCTCATTAAACTATTCATCCTGGCATGGCACCTTCAAGAAATAAGAAGAAGTGAGAATGAATTAAATCCACATGCTTTCCTTTGGGAACCAGTGGGTTTGCATTCTCCCACCTCCTACAAACTAAGCTATAAGAGATGTACCAGTGGGTGGGTGGGAATTTTGTTGGAGCTACTTCTCCATATGAGACTGATTTCTTGTTCTTGTCATTTAGCTGTGTGGGCAAACATATAACAATCCATGTTTTCAGTTATGCCTTTGTCTTCCTCTTCAGGGTTATGAGTGGGTCTGCAGCATCTCAGGGACATATGTGTTCTCATGGGAACTTTTCCATTATAATGGGAGACGGGGCTAGAAGAGAAGCTTTCCCTTATTAGGAACACCTGCTGCCTTCTTTATTATTCAATAAAAATTCATTTATACCACTGTCTCCTGCTAATCTGGGTAATATACAAATCTCTCGGGGAGGCCTGGAATGGGTCCATTCAAAGTTCAGAACACCTTAGAATAACCTCCTAGGACTCAAGGACAGTATGTAACTGAACAAACCTCTGGCATTTCTGCAGTAGTTCATTGCCCACTTCTAAATGAAGAGCTGGATTCAGACTTGGACATACTTAAAGTTGAAACAAGTACATTGATTTAATTGTTGGGATAACTTAATCCCTGTGTTTTTGGCCACAGGATCAATTAGAAGGGGCATTAGACTCTGGCTGTATATCTTACCTTTACCATGGAGATTATTGTACCTGCTGTTTTTCCCCAATCTAGGCACAGGCTGAGACAGTGTAAAAACAGATGTTATCGCACAGCTCTGTGCCTGGATCAGAGACATTCCATACATGATTGGTAATTCTCCTGTACTGAGCAAAAAAAATTGTTCTTTTTGTTCACTACTCAGTATGGGAGAAGTCACAACTGAGTATGGAATGCCTGTCCAATAACATCCATTTTTACACAATCTCAGCCCATGCCCATATTGGGGGGAAAAGCTGTGTGATGATCTCCTTTGGTAATCAAAGAAGTCCTTTGGTAATCAAAGAGGACCATCAGAGGCAAGGAGAGTTGGGCTGAGTCTAATCTCCGCCCTCCAGCTGAGCAGCAACACAAAGAGGACCATGAGGAGCAGGAGCCAAGGGAAGGTGGGCATAGTAAAAATGGAAATGGAATGCATGAACATAGCAGGACTGGGAGTGAGTGAGTTAAAATGGACAGGAAAGGGCCACTTTCAATCAGCCAACCACACAGTATTCTACTCAGAGAATGAAAAGACAAGAAGAAACAAGGTGGCTTTCATACTGTGAAAAGATATGGCAAAAGCAGTCAGATAATACAATGCAAAATCAGCCTGAATCATTTTAGTAAGGCTCCATCGTAAACCTATGAGTATCACCATAATTCAAATATATGTGCCAACCACAGAGGCAGAAGAGGAAGAAATTGATAGATTCTAGTGGTATAGGAGGAAACTGACAGCACACCAGCACAGGATGTCAAGCTGATCATTGGAGATTGGAACACAAAAGTTTGGCATGAAGAAGAATTAAAAAAAAAAAAAACAGCAGGTAGATTTGGATTAGGCAAAAGAAATGAAGCAGGTGAATGTCTGATAGATTTTTGTGAAGCCAACAACTTATTCATAGCAAACACATTTTTCATAGAACCAGAAAGAAGGCTATACACATGGCCTTCACCAGATGGTCAACAAAAAAATCAAATAGATTATATAATTGGAAGTACAAATGGCGGAACTCTATACTGGTGGCCAAGACAAGACCAGGTTCCAACTGTGGCACAGATTACAAATTACTCATATCAAAAATAAGAGTAAGACTCAAGAAGAAAACAAAACCAACAATTACACCAAAATATGATTCAAATAATATCTCAACAGAATTTACTGACAACATAAGAAACAGATTCGCAGTACTAAACATAATAGACCGAGAACCAGGGGAACTATGGTCTGAAGCCAGGGACATAATAAAAGAAGAATGTAGACACACACTTTTAATAGACAAAAAGAAAGAGAAAAATGTTGGAAAATGGTCCAGAGGGAAAATGTGCAGTTGTGAGTGAAAGATGACAAGGTAACTATGAGTCACCTGCAGCCATGATGACAAAGCAATTGGGTTCAGCTGAGTCACAGGATGTGTTGTCACAGTGAGGTCATCACGTGGAAGCACTGCAAAGTGCTGCAAAAGTGTTGTAAATATGCAAAGTCTCCCTGCATGGGTTTAAGGTGACACACCAAGAAGAGGCTGGACTAAGTGGCTGCATGGCACAACTATATATAACGGTGGAGCCACTTTGTACAGTGTGGGTCGATGGTGGATTGGTGTAATGCGAATAACTTTGTCAGAGAGAATGAGATTGTACACAGAAGAATGAAGACATCTGCCTCGTGTCTGCTTTATCAGTTTCTGAAGGGAGAGAGGAGTTTCTCTTGCATGCAGACAGCTTCTCGTCACTTCTAAGGTGGCCATCCTGGTGCCAAGCTTTAGCGTGATCATACACACCCAGCACTAATATACTAACAAAACAACAACAACAACAACAACCATGGATGACAGAGAAAACTACAAGCAATAAAAAAGAAGAAGAAGAAACAAAAAGGAGATAGGAAAAAACTAAGAATTATGAGTGCAACAGTACAACGGTTTGTGCAGAAAGACAAAGAAAATTACTACAATGACCAATGCAGAGAAATAGAAGACAACAACAAAAAGGGAAGAACAAGAAATCTATTTCACAAACAAGAAAGATAAAAACTAGAGTCTTTTCCTATTGCTACTTCCACAGGCCAGCCAGCAGCAAAACAAATCTACATTTTCATTCATTTCCTGTTTACATTACAGTCTGGCCTCTAATCTTGTTCAATCACTTTACAAGTCAACATTTCCACCTTATGTTAATGCTCCTTCAGGTGGTAGGTTGACCAAAAAGCTTCATAAAGTGATACTGCAATCCTTGTGGTTTTAATAATGAATACAGCTTGGGGAGTGGGAGTGGGGGGAATCGGACACTGCTCTTGCAGGTGAAACAAAATTCAGCTGAATCCCAAAGATGTGTGTTGCAGAGAAAACTGTACAGATGACTAATTAAGAGTCTTATGTGGAGGGCTATGAGATGATACAGAGCTTGGAACCACTTTTCTTCACTGTGTTGTCCACTTATACAGGCAATTATATCATATTCAAAGTGGAATTACTTCTGTATGGAATGTATTCAAGAGCAGTAAGAGTATCTCTCATTTCTAAAGTGCTATTAAACTCATACACCTAAAGAGCATGATTATGTCATATCACAACTATGTGTCTTCTTGCCAGCTACTATCTGCTTAAAACTTGATATGATCAATTTACTTTTGCACTTTCATGACAGCAGTCACAACCATTCTTTTTTTGAATCCTTTTTCTATCATTTTTTATCAAAGCTGTACCAAAAGTGTGCATGCACCCATCTTCATCCCTATTTTTTGTCACTTTCATAGAAGGGGCACATAAGTTGCAGTACTTTCAAGCATTTTAATACATATTTATATATTTGTCTTACATACATAAAAAGGTCTCCCTCACAGTCCTTCTGACATTCCACCAATACAGCTCCCTGCTCACCATGGGAGTAAAGCAGATATGTGTATTGTCCTTGTAAGTTCCTTAATGCTAGATAATGCCAACTTTGATAGTATTATCTCATAGATCCTGGACCACTTTCTGGATAAAAAAGTGATTCCTAAAAATATAGAAGTTTGCCATCTCTAAGCTAGAGAATATAGAAATGTGTGGTATTTTTACAAAATAAGAAAGGAAATGTCAAGACATCCCAGTAAGAGTGGAGGTTGCTACTTTTTTGTTTTTGTTTTTGCATTTTTGCTTTTTCAAACAAAACTAACATTTCCCCCTAATGACAGCGGCCCCCTCCCCAAATACTGAGAAGTGAAATATTTGCCAAAAGTCGTTAAATGCAACAAACAAGAAAATATATATATATGCAAAAGCATCTTCTAGCACCTTTGGGCCCAACTGTGTGAAAGAAATTGTACCATTGTGTTTCATAGACCTGATCATCTGAGAAGGTGACAAGGTTTATGAAAGCTAATGCTACAACTTCTTCTGCACACTTAGGCTCAAAAGTGTAACAAGATCACTTTGCATATTGATCTTCCAGATTAACACAGCCATGTCTCTGAATTAAAAATAAAAATTAAGTACACATTTAATCTTGTCCACTGAGTGTGAAAGAAAACTTTTGAAAATATTTATTCTTCCTCACAAAAATAATAGACAGAAAGATTAATATCCCTAGTGACATGAAACAAGGGGTGAAAAGAAGACCAAATGCAATTTATATGTATAGAAGGGGAAAGGAGACTCCAGCCCCCTTTACAGGTATAACAGACAAATCAAATAGACAAAGTAAAGAGGCAAATGGATCAGAAGTGGAAATGTCTCAGGAATGCATTTTGTAGGGAACAACCACCAATGACTGAGTGGAAACAAATTGTAAAGAGAGCTTAAGAATACTTTTTAAAATTAGTCACACACAGAAAAAGAAAGAAACCAGTGATGAACATTAAGGAGCAGGGCTTGACATAAATATGACCCAAGTAGGTAACTCAGGGGAATACAGATAGCACACCCACATACCCAGTGTGGGGGGAAGGGTTCCAAAAATGTATTGGATACTTCTCTCAAACAGTAGTCTTCAGTATTTCCTCAATATTTCTCTGTAGATGATATTATGATGGAGAAGATCTTATCACTAGCTTCACATTCCTAACAGAATGGTATTTGAAGAGCCCTGGTGGTGCAGTGGTTAAATACCTGTACTGCAGGCACTCACTCACAAACCACAAGGTTGTGAGTTCAAAGCCAACTCAGCCTTGCATCTTTTCGAGGTCACTAAAATGAGTAACCAGCTTGTTGGGGGCAATTGCCTTACACATTGTAAACTGCTTAGGAAGTGCTTAAGTGCACTGATAAGCAGTATAGAAATGTACTTGCTATTTCTATTGCTATTATTTGTTTCTGGCGAAATTACACTGATTACAGTATAGTTTCACAAAGATTAAAATTAATTTTATGTTCAAAATAGGGTTTTGTGGAAATGTTACACAAAGTTCATCACCCTTCTTCTCAGAGAAAGGGGGGAAGAAGGGGAGAGGCAGAAAGAGAGGGGGGGAGAAGAGAGAATAATTGTGCTTCAAAATTTTCTAATAACTTGAGGTTAAATCCAGAAAAGTAACAGAACTCTCCCATATACAATTACTGTAGTCTGAAACACAGTGTGTATGGAAATGTTTTCCCCATGATGTTCCAAATGAAAGTTGTAGGCACAGATGAAAATTTTAGGCAAGAACAATATGTGGCTGTTCTTTTATAAACATGAACTGGCTAGATATCCCTACCATCACCAACCATTACATGGCACTATGAATTAAGCCTCAAACTTATTATCCATGAAAACATTAATCATAGTCATTGTGTGGCATGGTTACATTTCCTTTTCCTTTTATTGTATTCTTCTAAGTATGTACTTCTCAATTATAGCTTCTTAAATAGGACACAATGGAAAATGGATCCATTCCATTGCTGAGATCAGTTATAAAGTTGTAGCCATTTGAACTTTCAAAGCATTTTCCTCTGCATTCCTTCCACCACTGTTCTGTAAAGTATGCAGCTCAGAAAGTATAATGTATAAATATGTATATCTGTATGCTAAAGATAGGTGTAACATTAAACTAAGGCTACTTGAAGTCTTTTTTAGGATTCTATCCTATCCTTACATATTTTACATTTCATGGAAGCTTCCTGTCTCAGTCATATTCACCCTCCATGTGCTTTTCATTGGAATTAGCTAGTTTGTATTTATCGCAGCAATATTTATTCCCAGCCACAATAGCCTCTGACATAAAAGTAGTTGAATTTTGTTTTTGTTGTTGCATAGCCCATTTCAAGGTCATTTCCCCCAATTAATTTATAATAAGAAGAGTACAGTTTTTAGAAAAAGGGAAGAGGCTTCCTTATGAGAGTAACAAGAGACATTCCCTAAATTGATGGACAATGTATTTACAATGCTGCACATCTAAAAAAGGAATTGTAAGTCCCATAGAACTATTACTGACATTTAAAAGTGCAATAAGAAAAAAACATAAACAAACAGCAGAAACAAACAAACAAACAATAAATATCTGAATAATATTAAGATATAACATGGAAACATAATATTTACTCCCTTGTTTGTTCATTCAGTTGATCCAGAGTTTGGTTCAAAGTACCCACACAGTACACAGACAAAATATATGAGCAATGAAACCTAGGGGGGAAATGTATCAACATTTATCCATCAATGACCTCATAACAGGAAAAAAAATCTCCATTTATCCATTATCCTACGTGATAAAAGAGATATATATCCAAACTCATTCATTCATTCATTCATTTTTTTTACCTCACCTTTCTTCCAGAATGGGACACAAGGCAACTTAGAAAATATATCCCACAAAATAATTGGGCTCCATGAAGAAAGTGAGAAGGACCTCTCAAAAGTGAATTGGCCAGGAAACAATGGTCCAACAGATTCTTTTAGCACATCTTTCAACCTTGGTGAGAAACAGCTGCAAGTTTCTGAGGATCAGATGTTAGTGATGGACCACAAAGGTCCCTTGCTCTCACAGTTGAATCTGGATATATTTCTGTTCTTTTAATTGAATATATAGAGAAATGTGAGACATCACTTTAAAAAAAGAAAATAAATTCTCAGCCATTTGCATTAGCCAAATTAAACTGGTTGATTATTCCCAGTATGGAATGGAGTGTGTTGTACCTGTTTCTAAGCAGCAGAGAAAAAAGCAAAGCTTTCACAAGAGTGAGGGCAGAGCTGGCAGATCTAATCCATTGACCGAAACATGGTTCAGTACTTTGTATTTAAACACTAAGCATATAAAGTCCTCTAGTTGGATAAGGAAATCTTTGCATTTCACTTTCTTCCCTACTCTAATTCTTAAAAACAAACAAACAAACAAACAAAAAACCTCAGGACCAAAATGCCCACACAAAGGGAAGGGGGCAAATAGACTATTATAAGGAAAAGTTATTCCTCCCATGGAGATGGTTGAAGCAGGTTGAGCAATATTCTCCCTCCCTCCCTCCCTCTCTTTTTACAAATCCTTTTAAAATCCCATCCTACCTGTTCATGGCTGGTCCCATAGTGTTTGGGTCATTCAGATATATTTTGATGTGCCTCCTTTTTGTCCTTCTATCAGGAGAGTTCCAATTTCAAAGAAGACGGGTTTCCTAACTATAGTCAGGAGGTTTGCCAGGTCTAATCCCCCTCCTTGGTTGTGGGTCATTTTCTCTACATTCAGAAAAAGATAACAAAAATAGTTTGTGGCTCCTCAGACTTCCTCCAGGAACCATAGGATTACAACCAAGTTGCACGTTCTTGAAGAACTAGACATGGAGCTTGTGTTAGACAAATAAGCTTTATGTCATCTGTCTGGAGTGAATCTCGATACAAGGAAGCCAAATGTACAGTTAATTAAGGCCTTTGAATAACAACAGCTGACTTATTGCAGTTATGGATTTGTAACCTAGAATTATCAATATATAACTGCGACATATTTATTAACACTACGTATTCACAATTGTGGCACTATTGTCATGATCATCTTTCCCCCTCTCCCCCCTCCCAATACGTAGGCCCCAAGTTATTTTAAAAAATGCATAAACTGAAAAAAACACAAGGGGACCCCAGTTCTGTAAAAATGGTACAACTAACATGGGAATATATATCAGAAAAGTCAGATCCTAGCTAATCTTAAATTTAATCAGTTTTGGGCTACTAAGTGAAAAGCATGTACCCCCAAAATCTTCATCTTGAAGTGGTATCATAGTCATGTTGTATTTATTCTAGAACAAATCTCCACTCCCCCTTAACAAACATGAACAATGACAATGAACAATGACCCCTAATTCTTGTTCTGTGTGTTAGAATTCAATGAAGCATTTTGCCAAGAGACTATCCTGTTATTTATTCTGTATTTTGCTCACAAAAGCCTATCTTGCTCCCCAAATGCTTGTTTCTGCTTGCACAGAATAACACACAGCTTTTGCAGTTTTTTTTCCTTAGCTGTCTTGAGTCACAAAAGGCAGGATATAAGTAACAGCAAGGGGAAGAAGGAGAAGGAGAAATCCTTTTTATTGTCTATTTTTCATTGGATTTCAAGAATGTATGGGTTAGTTAGGATCCACAAATAAAACATTTTGGCTGGAAATGGGAAAGTCCCACTGTCTTCTTTATTCATTTAATTTCTCAGAGCCTTGATCTTCCCCACCCTTTCTCCACCAATTTTGAATTGAGGCTGGTGTGGGTGATGGAACAGTTAATCCAGAAGGCCTCCTTCTAGGCCTTGTTGCTGGATCCCAATTGATGTTAAAACATGGAAACACTGATGACACTGTTAGCACAAAGAAACTACAGCACCAAGCAGCCTCTGCAAATGTCTCCCCCAACAGCCATTAAATGTCTTTAAAATCTTCTGATAGTAATCAAAAGCCCACTGGTCCATTGCTATTGGAGTCAGTTATTGGGTCTAGATTTTGTATAATGAACTGAACTTGTTTATGTCATAGAAGCCTTGTGTAGTATGAATTATGTAGTATGAAGCCTAGTAATACGGAAAAATAATCAGTTGTGGGAGGAGGAAGTCAGTATGTTTGTTCATTTTTGTTAGTTTTTTTGTGTTATGCTAGGATAGTTGTTTCATTCGTAGTTTTGTGTGGTAGGAATTTATTATATAATAATATAATTATATTTGTGCATGCTGTGTTTTTTGGGTATAATAAAAATGTTTGTTTTTTTTAAAAAAAAAAATACTGGCAGAGTAGCAAACTAATCAGCATGAAGGCAGATTGCAAATGGCATGTGAAACAAACTCAGTTTAAAAATCCACCAAACAGGGGTGAGTTAAAATTGTGCTGTCACTATTTTTCCTCTCAAACACTAACACAGATGCTGCAGGTGCACATGGTTGCCTTGCGGTGTTTAGAGTATTGTGGGTAGTATGGCTGGTATAGGTACTGACAGCATAAGAGTGGGTCTCAGGGGTAATAGATTTTCTATGCAACATCAATTCAATCAGACTGCACAAGAAGATTGCTTGTATTATTTGTGTATCTTTGACACAAGACTAGATTTACAACGCAGCTGGTGTTGTATGATGATATGCAAATGGATAAGAATGGTTTTCTTCTAGATATCTCCTGTCAGAACAGTAAACTCAAGGCTACAGACAATGTTGTCTGATATTGTCCTACTCAGATTTCTCTGTTAAGTTTCTCTATCTGCTAAATCAGACATGAACATCTTCTGGTTGTGCATGATGCTGTTACATCCTCAAGCAATTCACCTAGGTCGCACTCAGCTGTTTTATTACGCATAAAATTGATTTTATGTCTCCTACCATTGAAAAGTGTACCCATGTGGTAGATTTCTAAAGACTAGGAACAAAGCCAATCCAGAAAAATAAGTCCATCATCTAAGCTAAATAAAGATGGTAGCATGCATTAAAATCATCACAGTTTGGCACATCTGAAATCAGATTGTATGTTCCTCTAGCCAGCTAAATTGCATACATTTTTGTGTGGAAGTACTTATACGATTAAGAAAATATCAGATATCATATTAATAATTACATTTAACAATTAAAATGGTACTTATTGAAGTAGGCAACTGCAAGTACTCACTATTATAAAAGGATTCTTTTGGCATTTTAAGGACCTACAAAGTATAACAGTATAAATTTGTCCCCCACTGAAATTTGGGGGAGGCGGGAGGAGGGGAATGTAGTTCAGTAATGGAAATACTTGGTCTTGAAAGGGGATTCGTATTGTTAAGATCAGTAGCACCCACCCATCCTTTCTTTTTCATTTAACTTTCATCTACTGAGGCAATAAATAAAAGCTTTGTGCTAGAAGATCTTATTTCATGATAGAAAAGGAATGTCTCTTTCTTAAGTCAATTCTGTTCAATGATTAGTTAAGTATACATTTCAAAACATGCAACATAAAAATAGGCTATGTGGACCAACATGGGAAAGGTCGGGGGGTGGGAATTCCCTACCAGTAGCCCTTCTAAGAAGACAAACCTATCAGGCTTTGCCCTGGTGGCACAGTGGTTAAATGCCTGTACTGCAGCCATTCACTCAAAAGCATAAAGTGGCAAGTTCAAGACCAGAAAAAGGGCTCAAGCTCGACTCAGGCTTGCATCCTTCCGAGGCCACTAAAATGAGTACCCAGATTGTTGGGGGCAAGTAGCTTACAGTTGTAAACCGCTTAGACACTCCTTAGGCGGTATGAAGCAGTATATAAATGTTTTGTTTGTTTGTTTACCTCACCAAAGATCTCACCTCAAACATGTGCCAAGAAAGAAAGAAATTGGATGTATGTATGGGAGGGTAGATGGAACCTATATAGTTAGAATTTCTGAAAGAGCTACCTGGCACTTTCAGAAGAGAGTTTACCATTCTGAACTTGCATACTTTGTTTCACTTTCAGAGTACAACTATGTGTTCATGTTTATAAGCCAACATGACCTAACCTCCATTCTGTCTGTCTAGAGAATATTTCTCACCATAATCTTTCAGATTTCTGGGACTATAACAATGGCTGCATCCACACTGCAGAAATAATCCATTTTGACATCACTTTAACTGCCATGCCCCATACTATGGAATCCTGGGATTTGTTAGATCATTGGGGCATTAGAGCTCACTGACAGAGAAGGCTAAGTATCCCACAAAACTACAGATCCTAGAATTCCATAGCAAGGAGACATGGCAGTGTCAAATTGCATTATTTCTGTAGTCAGATGCAGCCAATATCTCATCTGCAATTCTAGCTATATGGTTTATTTTGTCTGTATATCCCACTCTACCCATTGCTACTTCTCCACTTCAGTAATAGTTCTTGCTATATCTCTCTGCTTCTACTGCCATCTGTAGACATAACTAATGTTGTTTACTTCCTCTACTAGGTCATTAATAACTGTGTTAAATGAAATTAAACCAAAACAACAACTCCCTTGGTATATGCCGATGGACACCTTGTCTCAGCATGGATTAATCATTCATTATCCATTGGCTTTATTTAAGCGCCTTTAGCCAGTTCTCAATCAATGTGACAGCAATCTCAGATTGATTTTATGTTGATTGATTTTAATTTAAAGCAATGGAAAAGCATAAAGTTTTAGAAAATGCTCCTCCCCTCTATTTTACTTTTGCCCTACCACATTTCTCAAGCAAATGAACAATGTAGCCACAAATATATTTGAACTGAAGGCTATCCCAAACCTCTGTTTATAAATGTATGCATATCACCAATTAGTGAAGTGCATATTTCCTAGGTTGGGTTTCTTTGAAATTCTTTAAAAAAATAAAAAAGCGGAATTGCAACCTACTACCAATACATTTTATTTTATTTCTTTTTAAAAAAAATGCCTTACATTTTTTTCCAGATATTTCACTAAAATAGGAATCCTCTTGCTTTCCTACAAAATTTAACCTAAAGGTTTAAACTTGCTGTCAACTTTATAAGCTTTTCTTTCTGAATTTTTAAATCAGTTCCTTTTCCATGCTTATAATTTATTTACTATAGCCTCTGCCTCCTCAGTGCTATTGTCTTTTAAGAAAAGCACTGGCTCATTAAAGCAGTGCTCCCCAAAGTGGTGGTCCAGGGACTTGTGTAAGGCTGCAGCCCATCAACTGCTGGTCTTTGCTAAATTTTCAGGAAAGAAAGAAACAGTTCTGACCAATGGGTACAAATGTGGTAGGTCTCAGGAACCTTTGGGAAAAAGCCACCAGTCCCCTACATCAGGTAGACCTAGAATCACTGTGCTGAAAGAAACCAAAACTGCTAGTTAAGTGTAAGGAGCCAAGAAGAGACAAGGTCATGGCCAAAATGTATCATAGAAGCTACCAAGCAAATGCAGTAACCCAACAGGACCTCTGTCTTATTTGCATTTAGGATGCATTTGTACTTCAGAAATAATGCAATTTGTTACCACTTTAGCTGCCATAAGTCAATGCCATGGACTTCTGGGATTTGTATTTTTGTGATATATTTTCCCTTCTCTATCAGAGAGTTTCGTTGTCACAAGAAGCTACAGATTCCAGGATTCCATAGCACTGAGCCATGGCAGTTAAAGAGGTGTCCAACTGGATTATTTCTGTAGTGCAGATGCAGCCTTAGTGGCCTTTGTTCAGTCCACAAGTGCCTCTAAGAGCTAAGCCAGCACTTGCATATTTACTTGAGATGACAGTTAGAAACTCTCAATGTTGTATCAATGTACTGCTGACAGCTCACCACAAATTCCCTGATAACCTTGATAGAGATATTAAGAGAGCAAGTAGAAGGAATTAAACCCTGCATAATTCTATAACACAACTGTCAAGGGGTTGAGCAGATAGCCTACCATTTTTATGGACCAATTCATACAGAATTCCCAGGCTTCCTATTCATATACAAGATACCATGGTCAATTGTATCAAAAGTTGTCAAATGATCCAGAAGAATCAGCAGGCACATAGGATACTGGCATCTCTACCAGTATGAAAGAGTTCTTTCATTGATAGATTAGGCATGAACCCAAACTAAGATATTTTAAGAATATCTACATCCCCTAAGTGCTCCTGAAAGTGATCAGCAACCATGTTTTCCAAGAACCTTGTCATTGTGAGCAAAGCAGACCAGTGTTTTGTGGATTTCACTCTCTGAGATATCTGAAATACAGCATCAACGAGCTTGCCGCCTTATTAAATAAAAAAGCAAATCCTTATTAAGATAAATGTACTAAGGCAGGAAAGTGAAGTGTTAATTTTAGATAACTAGATAAGCTAAATAGGCAGGGAGCCATGCTTGTCTCCATGATCTTGGAACAAAGCCATGTTATCTTCTCCTCCTTAGAAGGGAATCAGTAAAGACTGGGGAAAAGAGGGAAAGTGAGTCAGCCTGGTTCAGAAGGAAGGCTAAGTATTCCAAGGACAATTTGGAAATTTTAAGAGGTCTATATACCTACTCCTTCCCTTGCAACACAGGCACCTTGAGAAAATGTGGAACTGTACCTCCATTCTTTCCAACATTCAGAAAGAATATCCTTGATTTATTCAATGGGAGATACTGATATTGCTTCTTGGTGAGTATGGCTTCATGATAACATCATGGGCATGAAAAGAAAGGAAACAAAAGGGAGGGAGGGAGGGAGGGAGGAAGGGAGGACAACAAATGCAAAATGATGATGATGGTGATAATGATAATGATGATGATATAAAATGAAAGAGGAAGCAAGTTTTTATTTTATTTTTTCATTTTTGCTTTGAATCATAAAAATATTTCATTCCTATGCTGGCAATATTTGAAAATACTCAGAGGAAAATGAATTATTGCAAAATATTTAGCTGTTGATAGCTGGGAGAATTGTAATAACATCACATTGGCAAGGTTCAGTAAAGCCATAAAATATTACTTGGTACAATAAATGTGGAAACATAATGGATAAATTAGCTAATCAGATTAGACATGTTCAAGAACAAAGAAAGTGTGATGTGTTTAAAATTTGTAAGAATTGTTCTTGAGGCACACCTTTTTTTAAAACTAAAAGGATAAATTAAGAATTCCAATGTTAGTATATCTGAATATTAAGTGATCATTATATTTTCATTCACGTAACTATAGATTCAGTACTTTTTCAATTTTTTCATTTCTTTAAATGTGCTGTAAGGGTTTCTTTTTCTGTGTAGTATTATTTTATTAAATGCCTTTCTATTGGAACTAGGAATTTACTTGGGGCAGGGAGAGAAGATAAACAATTCCTTGCCTCCATTTTGTAGTAACAGAAAAATGTGAGAGTTCAGAAAAGCTTCCAGAATTTTGTTGGGCCCAGAAGGAAAACAATGAAACTTCAGATTTGACCTTCATTAGTGAATATTCCTTATCTCTGCTGTTTAGTAAAGCAGTGGGTTGCAAGTTCAAAGAGAACCTGTCAGAACTGCTTTGAACCCTAGAGCTGTAGCAGTATCCTGGTCAAAAGCAGAGATTTAACAGTGCAGTGGTTACTGTTGCTTGATGAGCCAAGCCAGGATGATACCTTCTCCTTACCTGTTGCTTATGTGAACTTAAAATAATAATTAAAAAAAACTCTGAGTTTTTCATCTGCTTCAATTTCCCCTAATTATAGAGAAGCTCAAGCTGAAATAGCAACCTTTCCCACCTTCAACTTTTCTTTTTCAAGGAGAACCCATGTACCACTCTTATATTTCTTTAGCAAAAGAATGTTTATTTTGTTTATTTTGCATATATCAGCCTGGCTTTCAAAGCCAAAGGGGTCCCAAGAGCAGTTTAGAAACCATTATTTAATTTCACTGCAGATTTGCTGATGCTGAAGCATTGTGGCTAGAACAAGGAATATGAAAAGAAATCCTTTCAGGCATTCATTCACATGGATGGTTAATGGGTATATAGGCTTAAAACTTTGCTTGGTTCGTTTTTGTTTGCAAAAGCAAAGAATGTCAAAAGTTTTCTCTGTGATGACTTTTTTGAGAAAGAAAATGTTGCATAAAAGCTACTTGTCTTTTGCACAAAACACTGTTTTTATATAAAGTTTATTATTAAAAACATATAACATACATAAACAAATACATCCCAATACATACCAACCCATCAATACATTTGCATACATTTACCATAAATTACATTCAAACTACATATAGAATATCTACATCCAAATGTGAAATTCCTTTCAGGATTTATCTGACCTATCAAATGACATGATGATGATGATGATGATGATGATGATGATGATGATCTTATACCCTGCCTTTCTCCAAATTTAGGGGCTTTCTAGATTGGCAGGAAAGTGTGACATGAAGTTGCCTTTTCCTTAATGCTTAGCAGCTGCACCACAGCCTTTAGATGGAGCTGCGCTGTTCCACAGTTTTTAAAAAAGAAGCTGGGAAAGCCAGCACCTTTTTAAAGGCGCTTCTTCTCTCCTAAAACGCAAAAAAAAAAAAAAAAAAGAAAGAAAGAAAGAAAGAAAGAAAGAAAAGCAAAGCATTTTCATGGCACACTTTCCCTTTTTCTCATCTAAAGGCTAGAGTTTCATGCAGCCATGAACACACTTCTTTTTGCCAATCTAGAAAGCCCCATAGTGACTAACTTATTACTAATCTTTACCTAATTTATTATATATTACCTCTTTTATTATGGTAACATAGAATCATAGAATCACAGAGTTGGAAGAGACCACAAGGGCCATCCAGTCCAAATCCCCCCTGCCATGCAGGAACTCTTAATCAAAGCATCCAGCCTCTGCTTAAAGACCTCTAAGGAAAGAGACTCCACCACTCTCCAAGTGAGTGTGTTCCACTGTCGAACAGCTCTTACTGTCAGGAAGTTCCCCCTAATGTTGAGGTGGAATCTTTTTTCCTGTAGCTTCCATCCATGGTTCCAGGTCTTATTTTCTGGAGCAGCAGAAAACAAGCTTGCACTATCCTCAATATGACATGATATATTCCATCCATTCATTTTCACTTACTCATGCACCTTCATCAATATATTTCAACTTCCTTTCCTTTTCCTTCTATTTTTCCTTATCCTCATTCCTTCTTTACTCTTTCTTTCCACTTCCTTATCCTTTACACTTCTTCTCTCCTTTGTATTTTCTATAACCCACTTTTCATCCCCTTTATCATCCTTTATTCCATCCATCAACCCACCACTCCAAACTTACTCCAACCACCTACACTACCTTTCTTCTCCATTCTTTCACCTTTTATCATCTTTCACTATATTTACAGTCCTATAATTTCTATTCTATTATTTCATTTCTTCTCATTCTTACCATTCATACCGACTTCCTACCCATCAATATTTGTCCTAGATATTCTCTTATTGACTTTCCTATATTTTTCTGTTTATTAGTGAACATTGTCTTTTACTAAATTAAATATTAATTACTGCCAAGTCCAAAAAAATCCATTAATTTATCCTCATTCCTTCTTATAAAACTGTTATTTTGGTTTATTCATTAATATTTGTGTCAATTTATCCATCTCCATCATATCATATAACCTATAACGCCATTCTTTTTTTGTATAATTGATCCTGATCCAATATTTCTTTCCCTTATTACACCTTCACCAACAGTGAAAGAAAGTATCCATTACCTTTTCACATTTCCAACAATTGTTGTTTTGAATTTATGTATTTTTGCAATCTTATCATTTGAAAGGTACAATTGAGAACATCTTATATACATTTTCCTGCAAATTTTGAGAGACTGTATATTTTATTCCATTTAACCATATTCTTTCTCATTGTTCAATTTGTATTAAATGGTCTATGTTCTTGGCCCATTTAATCATTGGTTCTTTGACGATTCCATCTTCCATCACATATTTCAATAATGTTCCATATATTTTCCCAATTATCCTTCTCTTCCGTTAGTATCTTTCCTAATTCTGTTTTTTGTTCTTCTTTTTCAAACCCATATAATTTTTATCATTTATAAATCTCTCTAGATAAATTTATGAGCTTATAGGGTATCCTTTTTGAATTTTTTCTTTAGATTTCATAATTAATTTAGACCCTTGTTGTTGTTTTTTAGAATGACTTTGTATTTGAACCATCTTTCTTCTCTAACCATTTCATTTCTATAGAAAGCTTCAAACAGGGAAATCCACACAAACATTTATGGTAAAATTTTCCTTTTATATTTGTTCCATATTTTAATTAAGGCTTTCCTAATACAATAATTTAAAAAGTTTTTATTTTATTTATCTTTTTTGTATGGCACATAGCCATGCCACCCATATCTTACCCCACTTCCTTCTATTTTTAACAATTCATTGTCATTTAATTATATCTATTCCTGTGTCCATAATAGCCAGCACACTTCCTAATATAGTTTTAGGCTGGGGGACCCGGGGACCCTTTTTCTCTTGTACCTTGCAGTAATTTTTGCTTGATCCTGGATTGCCCAAAACACTGTTTTTGAACAGAACAGGGTTTTTTTGGGGGGGGGGGGGCAGGGACAATTTATTTGCAAAATTTTCTTAAATCAGGAATATTTTTACATCCTTTTTAGTGAGTAAATAAGGATATCAAGAAGGCACACCAATGTTATGTTTGCACTCTGTACATGTCATTTGCATTTTAAAAGGCATAGTGGGAGTTTATGACAAAGGGCGGCTTTTTGAACACTGAAACTAGATAACATGGTGGCATATGCGGTGGCAGCGGAGGCATAAAAATGTCTGGGGAGACCAATGTTGTCTAAACCTATATGTTGTCTACACCACATTATGGATGGATATCTGAAATCTCCCTCCCCCAAATCTCCATCCTTTGTTGGTTCATTTGTCACCAGGAAAGAGTTTAGAAATAGAGGGTTTTTAATGCTATCTGCCTCCCTTGCCTGATCCTTTCTGATGCCAATAGAGCCAACTACCTTCCTTTATGTGCATCCCCATAAAATTATGTTTGGAGAGAAAACATAGCTCAGTAGGAGACAGAGGAAGGTCAAAAGAAGGGCATTGGCCTCTGTAAGAATTCTGCCCTCCAAAATTTATTTTCCAAATTTCTAGCTTTACAAAGAATGAGAAATTTAAAATTCTTCTCACCCAGATTAATCATTCACACCAACTCTATTTGCTGTGTTTCCATTCCCGTGGGAACTTTACCTGCTTTTCTCCTAGATGACTAAATTCTATTTCAAAAGGCTCGGCTGTAATCCCTGGCATTAGCATCAGCACTGAAAAGCATCAGATAGGATATGATGAAAAATACTTCTGCCTGAGATTTTATGGAGCTAATATCAGTCACAATGGACTGTACTGGTTTAACTAACATGGTATAAATTAATATTGGGGGGGAAATGACCACGTTAGTCTACTTTGACAAAACAGCGAACAGTTGTCTAGCACCTTTAAAACTAACAGGTTTATTATTGCATGTTTGTTTATGGGCTATAATCCTCTTCTTCAAATGTACCTTAGAAAGTAGATTCTAATTCACAAAAGCTCATGCTATTATAATGTGACTTCCCCATTATAAATAGCTGTGCAGATTTCCTTTCAATGTGGAAATGACAAATGACTTATATTATGTCCCCTGGCTGGACACCAAGGTATTCTGTAATCCTTACTTCATATCCAATGCTACAGATTTCTTTTCCCACTGCCCCTTTCATCATAGCTTCATGACTAAAGCTAATAATGGATTTATCTTCATAGAGAAACCTAAGAAGTATTATTCTTAGGACTGAGAAGTAGACTAGGACTTAACAAAGAACTTCCAGCACCTCACAATATTGTGGTTCCAAAGATTATTTGGGAAAAGCCATAGCAAATTAACTCTTTATGCTGGTACAACATGATGTACCTATTAAATTCTGGTTTATTGCTTTGTTGTGTGCCTTCATGTCATTTCTGACTTACAACTTTAAGGTAAACCTGTCACTGTGTTTTCTTGGCAAGATTTGTTCAGAGGAGGTTTTCCTTTGCCTTCTCTTGAGGTCAAAAGAGTGGGTTTTCATGAGGAGGAGGAGAGATTCAAATACTGCTCTCCAGAGTGCTTTATCGCACTAGGGGGCAAACAGGATTTAAACAAGAGTTAAACGAGAGTTAAACAGGAAGTGTCCTATGATAAACATAGGGCATTTCCTGTTTAACTCTCATTTAACTCTCATTTAATCCTGTTTGCCTCCTAGTGTGATAAAGCAGATAGTCCAACCCGCAAACTACTACATGGTACTTACTCTTAGGTATATCTCAGTTAATGAATGTAGATGTGCTCCTGGACATTACTTCTTTAACAGAAAACTAAGGGGTGAGACAGACTGCCCTAAAGGGGCAGTTTGAAGCCACCCCTGAGAAAGCCAGGTTGGGGCCACGTAAATCGCGTGCCACAGCTCCAATCTAGCGTTCTGCCAGCTCAAAAAAGGAGTGGCAAAATGCTACTCCTTTTTGAGTTAGCAAAAACCCAGCTTTCCCCTCCCCACCATGCCTTTACAGTACTCCTGAGGCATGCATGTAAACAATGTGCCACTGGAGCTCCATGAAGCTGGCCCACATGTGGACAGCCCAGTGGCTTCCAGGTGGCTTCAGGGCAGTGTGTTGTGTACACCATGCCCCTAAGCTGCCAGGAAGCTGGTGTTTCAAGCTGGTCTGTTTTGGCTCTTAGTACCAGAAGTAAAAATAACATGGAAAGAATAGGGATAGATTCCTACACCAAAATAAAACAATAAATAAATAAAGCTGTTCTACAGATTTCACTGGTTTTTTTTTTCCCCAAAACTAATAGCTCATACATAGGAACCAGGTAAGCCTTGCGTGAGAAGTTAATAGCATACTGAGCTTTTTTACAGACCACTTGAAAGCTCCTTCCAAAATGCATCCCAACATTATTCTTTTCTTTCACTAGCATCTGCTTTTGCTATGATTTCCATTTTGTTGGCCAAACTTTCAGCTCAACACTTTTCAAACAGTGTTTGAAAACTGGGGTAGCTGGTGAGGCAAGCTAATTCACATCTCCCTTTTCTCTCTGTTTTGCTGTTCACGCATGCTCAGTAAAGGATCCTAGGGAATTTATCACACAGGGACCTATGTGCTTCCATCACGAAAATGGTTAAAGTGTTGGCATCCTGGAAAAGCAAGCAAATTTGCTAATGATTATCACACAGAGAACACAACAACGCATTAAAAGCACATTACTTAGGCAAGAAATTCAGTTGAAAGTGAATTTGGGTTTCAGACAGATGAGGACAAATACCTGTTGCTAGCTTGGAAATAATGTTTTTGTGCATGTGCACAGAAGCAGTAGTGACACCCAAAATTGTCATTTCCAAGTGTATACACACACATGCTCCATAGAGGGAAGGGAAACTGGGGAGGAAAATTTCAGAGGAATGAAGGCTGAGGTTTCCATTTGCAAACTCCCATAAAGCAACACAAACCACACACACACACACACACACACACACACGTCAGAGGACATCGCTGGTCACTCTGCTCCCACATAACTTCCATATCTCCCTCTTGTCCAGGAGGAATCACAAAACATCCTCTCTCATACTACATTGTCCCTGCCTTCTCTCACCAGCTCTTCCCTTTCAGAGGCTAATGGGGCAGGCTGCAGGAGGACGCGACAAGCTGTGGGGGAGAGAGAAGCTTGTGTGTGTGTTCCTTTAAGACCCTGGATGCAGCATAATCTCTCAGCACAACAAAGCAGCAGAGAGAAACCTGGAAATACTTTCAGACTATTGTGCAAGGAATTCAATTGTGCAAGGAATTAAATAGAAATGAAAGCATGGTATTTTCCCAAAAATACCTATTTCCGGATTCATGTCACTTTCTGTTTGGATTCTAAGTGGTTTGTGCACATCGTCATCTGAAAACCAATTTTGCAATTGTGTCTAATATCCTGGATAACTCTGGGTTCTAAACAGTTTAAACTTCCAATTTTCCCCATGTGATAAACACCTAGGAGTTGCTGCAGATATTTTGCCTGTTGTAGAGTAGAGTAGGATCCGTTGAAGAGAATCCCATTCTGTCCCAGATGAACATTTATTACAGTTCTCTGCAGACATGCTCATGCAACCCAGCATCCTCCCAATTCCAATACTGTTTAAAACCCCACAACCTTTCAGTTTGAAGAAGAACAAGGAGGAAAAGAGATGGGAGCTAGGTGAACAGAAAAGGACTTTGTAAGAAGGAGCCTTTTTGCTGACTTTGTTAACTTAGGCAAGCTTCTTTGGCCAGTGGCAAAGGGGGAAAGCCTGAGATTCAAAGCACTTGAACACTGATAGATTTTGCCCCCTGTGTTTTCATGTCTTTCTCTTCTCCTTTCCAACACTCAGTAGTAGCAGTGTTACACTTTAATCCCACTGTGTTCAAATTAATATACATTTGATCAAAGTACACTAATTCAAGCAATCATGTTTGCAATTCTGGGTATTTTCTGGGATTAGCAACTGAGGAGGATGACGGATGGCTGTTTGTAATCCCCACAGAATGATCAACATTGAGTTTTACAGCTAGCAATGGTTGGGGGGAGCAAGCACTATGGATTTCCCCCCAAAGTCATTTTTAATTACACAAGTAGAGCATTGCTGTAGGATTACTGTCTGAAGCCAGTCAGCTTGCTTGAAACATATCACTGAATTAAAACCACTTTCTAAACAAGACAGCAATGACAAAAGAGTTAAGCCATAGAGGATACATCATTATCATGATTTTTAAGGCTCCTGTATATCTAGGCTTCTGTTCCTATTAGTTACAAGTGTAAACCGTGGTGGGATGTTTCCATATACCAGAATACACAAAGCTAGGAACAGAGAAAGTAGTTCATGGGTAGAGCCACATTCATACTTCAGAAAAACAAATGCAAGAGTTTGGGGACTAGAAACCTTTAAGGTTTGTTTGGGTTTGGGTTTTAAGGGAGCTACCTTTTGCTACTTCTATTTTGTTGTTGTTGTTTGTTTCCTGTCACGCACAAATAAAATTTGTAGGGATAGCTGCTGCTTCAAAGGGTCAAATTTCAGAAGAGGTAGAGGGATTTTGTTGTTGAAATAATAGTTTACTAAGCATCTTCTTCCTTTGACTTTTTTCTTTCTTTCTAAGGATTCCAACAGATAATGAATCCATTACAGAAGTCTTGCTTTTTTTTTTCTTCTCAGGCCACACTTTGTCTCCAAAATCAGAAGGGTTAAATTCCTCTTCTCCCCCAAAGAAAGACAAGACCTGAGATGTCAAGAATATTACACAAAGTTCAAAATTGTTGTTGTTGTTGATGAATTACATTCACAATCCCAATAAAAACCACTCACTTTGTATTTTCTCTGGGGGAAGAGGGTGGGAATTTTTTTCTTCCTCCTAAGGAAAACTACCAGCTGCTGATGGAGGAAATCAGTGAGCAGAGAGTCTGCTGGGACCAATTAAGGCAACCTGGATATAAAGAGGTGAAGAGAATGGATTTCTTGACTCTTTTTGCTGATGGCTTGCCAGTTTTGGCTCTCACACAAAGTACAAGGCAATGAGCTCATGAGACATCAAGGCAGGGGAAAGGACTGGATCAGCCTGAAAAAAAGAACCTGTGACTTGTTTGAGTCAGTCCTATCCTAGGATGAAACTGATCATCACCTGGACATAAACGATCAAAGGGAGTTTTAAAAGCTGCAAGGGCTTTTCTATTGTGCCTTTTCCTCTACCTACTCTAGACCACCCAAGCAGGTGGTTTTCTGACTGCCAGCTGACCAAATGCTACTCAAAGATCACTGTGGCTTCACTTTGTTTCATTTTCTCCTCAGGCTGTTCAGTTCTCAATTAGCTTTTAAGTTGCATTATAGATCCGCTAACAGTTGTGCAGTTAAATCATTAATTACTTTCCCCAGTCAGCTGGGAACTCAATTTCACTTTAGTTTGCAGTTTGTGCTTCATACTAGATTACTTAGCTAATCCATATAAACATCTTCAAATGCTATAATTTAAAAGAGTTAATGACAAGGAAGCTTAGATAAGTTTATCATAAGATAATTCATAGTTGGAGATTTGAAGAACAGCAACAACAACAACTCCTTTTAAAAGCAGAGGACTTTAAGTAGATAAGGATATCTCTGTCCCCACTTCCCTCACACACTATAATTCACAGAATAAGTAATATAACTATGAATGTATTTTGCACAAAATGATTTTTTCAAGGTTTACAAAAAAGCATAATCATCATCATCATCATCATCTTGAAGACTGATGCAAAAAATTGGTACAAGGTAGGAGTTGTGCTGTAATCCAAAACTGCTATTTTAAAATTGAGTTTTTGAATGAATGTCATTCTAGGATCTTTGCCAATCCTGTGTTAGGTGTAACAAGGTGATATAGTGGTTAGTGTGTTGAACTTAGACTGGGGAGATTCATGTTTGAGTCTTCAGTCATCCACATATTTAATTGGGACTAATCTGTTTAACTGAGGTCACAAGGTAGCATGCACTTTGTGAGAGAGCACCAATGTTTCCATTTTGGACTATCACATTATCTTCTGAGTGTAACACAAATGTGTCAATTTTGTCTAGAAATACGAGCTTACTCCATATTAGAATGGAGATGGTGGGTTTTGCAGGCCTCATCACACTTAACCTTTGAGTAGACATGCATAGGATTGTGTCATAACAGATAAAATTCTATAGCTGTCTGCACAAACATTGACAAAACAGTTATAACATTACTTTGGAAAGTTTCTTGTGGGTGACATAAAACTGATAACTCTTTGCAGCACTTCTTGCTTCTTTTATTTGGGAAAAAGGTAAGGCAGGAGGAAAAACCAGGTTGTGGCTTTATTTAACATTCCTTAGTATATCACAACTCCCTTTATTTCTTTTCTTTTCTTTTCAGTTGGACATTGGCCATTTTGAGCCATGCTGTCATCAGATTTGACCTTTCAATTCAACAGTTTCATGCATCTTAACTAACTTTCAGCCTTTTTATAAAAATGCAGAAAAATTGATATCTTGAAATCTCTCACCTGCCTTAACATCTGGGGTCTACCATTTACATTTAGGAGTTATTTTTCATTCATAGGTCCATTTCTATGAAGAAATGTTGACTTTTTTATCTTGACAATGGGGACAAATTCCCTTCCTTCCTTTGCACGCACCTTGTAGGATAGGCCTGGAAACTGTGGCTCTCTAGACACTTATCAGCCAAGGCATACTGCCCCTAATATGAGAGGAAGTAATTATGCAGTAGGACTAGTATCTGTTGATATCCTCATAGGCTATGGATAATACCCTGCCCCTTTAAAACCATTCCTCCATCTTATGTTGCCAAATATTGTGTTGCTTGAAGAAATGCTTCCTTTCTGAATCTTCCACCACTCAGAGATTGAGAAAAACTTCCCAGTTGGATAGGTCAATTTTGTCTGAAGATGTTCTGCTTTTTATGCAATATGACTGCAATAATATGAACTAATGTTTCATGCACAATGGCCTTAGCGCATGTCATAACACTTGCATTAGGTTTGCCAACCCTGCAATGCAGAACCTTGACTAATAATGGACTTCTAAATCTAAATTTTAAATATTAAAGTACTGAAGATATATTGCTGTGATATCCATGGTACAGTGGTGAAACAAACAGCAAACAAAACTAATTTAAAACCTAGAACTCAAATGATTGTGACCATGACTTCTCCATAATTCATGGATGGTTTGCTTCAAAGTATATATTCTCTTAATGAGCCTCCTCTAAATGCAGTGATTGTAATTTTTCTAAGCTTTTTCCTTTGAGAAAGCAATAAAACCTAAGTGATAACATTAAAACAAAATCCCTATTTCAGTGGTAGTGCACAGTGCATCTGGATGTAAGTTAATGGTTTACATATTAATTTGCTCATCTCTCTGATGGGCAGAAAATTGCTTTAATATAAATGCAGTTAAAATTGTCATTTTACATCTACACAGCTTATGCTGTGAAATTTATTATAGAACCTAACAAATTGTTCTATGGCAATTTAGCTGGCATTTGTGGTTGTGTTTGCATAGTTTGTAGGATGAGTTCTTTTTTAAATTGTCTTCGAATAAAACTCTTGTATAGTTCTATCTTGTTTGTCTGATCAAGACAAAGGAAGAAAGGGTTGGGTTTAATCTTTGTGAATAATGAATCTAATGCCTGAACCCTTATCTTCCATAGTCCTAGTCCTACACTCAAACCACTGCATGACAGTCACTACCATGGCTACACTGGAACATAGTGTATATTTATGCTATACACTAAAAGTACAGAATCTCAAGCAGAGATTGCACAGCACCATGAGACATTGTCTTGTCCCCAAGAACTGTGTTATATCAGAGGCTGTACAGTTTTCTCAACCCTTAAAAATCGATCTTTTGGGGAGGGGGAGCCTTGAAAATCAGTCTTTTGGGAAGCAGGAGATTTCATAGTTTTGCCAGCTGTGATTAGTACCCAGGATCTAAACAATACTCTCATTGTGGAGTCGAAGGCTTTCATGGCCAGCATCCATAGTTTTTTGTGGAGCTTTCGGGCTATATGGCCATGTTCTGGAAGAGTTCCTTTCTGACATTTTGCCAGCATCTCTGGCTGGCATCTTCAGAGAATGATAGCCTGGAAAAGGATGGAAATATATATCCTGTGTGACCCTGGGAAGGAAGGAGTAATTTGTAAATGTATTGTTCAGTTGCTAATGGCAGTCCTCAGGGTGGGAGGATATGCAAACAAGGATTAACATCTGCTAACTGTTGCTCATTGTCTGCTGGGAATCCCCTGGCCTTAGGCTGTTCCTCATTTGCATAGGTTGAGTCTTGACCTTGCTGTCCTTCAAGATGGGAGCCAAGCCTTGTTTACTCTCAGGGTTTCCTCTTTCCTGTTGAAATTGCCCAGGTGTTTATGGATTTCAATGGCCTCCCTGGGCATTCTGACATGGTAGTTGTTGAATTTCAGTGCTTTCAAACAGCATTTTATGCCCAGGATGATTTATAGCATGTTCTGCTACTGATGATTTTTCCAGTTTGCAGTGTCTCTCATGTTCTTTGATTCTTGTCTGCACACTGCGTTTGGTGGTCCCTATGTAGACCTGTCCGCAGCTGCATGGAATGCAGTAGACTCCTGCAGCTGTGAGCGGGTCTCTCTTGTCCTTGGCTGAGCGAAACATTTGCTGGATCTTCTTCGTCGGTTTGTAAACCATTTGAAGGTTGTGTTTCTTCATCACTTTCCCTATCCTGTCTGTGACTCCTTTGATGTATGGTAAAAATATCTTCCCTTTGGGTGGTTGCTTGTTTTGAGTCTTCTGGGTTTTTCTGGGCCTGGCAGCCCTTCTGATGTCTGTGCTGGAGTAACCATTGGCCTGTAGAGCGTGGTCCAGGTGTTTCAGATCATCTTCCAAGAAGCGGGGTTCACAGATACATTTTGCCCGGTCTACCAGTGTTTTTATAGTGCTTCTTTTTTGTCCTTGGTGATGGTTGGAGTTTTCTGTATACTGTGTGGCCCAAACGTTGGTCCATACTCTCATTTACCACTATTATCAAATATACCAAATTGTCATTGTAATCCAATACACAAATGTTGACATGAAAATTGAAATGTTTAAGGTTTTAAATCACCCCTGGCATGATGAGGTACATCCCAAAATGACATAATGCTGTTGTCTTGAAAGAGATATGTATGCCACATGATATATATGGCATGTAACAGAAGTCTTCTCCATCTATCTAGCACATTGGGTTTTTATAATTCACTGCAGCTATAACAGTAACATACTTCTCAATTGATTCCTTTACTATCCTTCATAAACTTTCTTTCTTCATTTTTCACTCTGTGATATCTAATCCATTGCTTTTAAATCATAAGATCCTAACAGTACTACTTTCTTACCCAATTTGTATAGTCTAATATTTCTGGTTTCATTAACACTATGATGTGTTTGTTTTTATTTACAGCAGCATGTCTGTATACTGTGTGCAATTATTTTATCACATAAAAGGTTTCTTTATAAGGAATCATGTCCAGTTTGGTATATGTTTGAGAATTTCTTTATCAGAGAACCATCTAACAAGCATCATCTAACAAGCATGCTGTAATGTATTCATCTTCTCTTTAATATTCCAGATATTTAGGTGATTATTACACATGACTTCTAAACCATGATTAGAATGCTGTGTCCCTTTTCATTGATGAGGAAAACCTGTCAATGGGGCTTTCTAGATTGGCGGGAAAGTGTGACATGAAGTTGCCTTTTCCTTAATGCTTAGCAGCTGCACTGCAGCCTTTAGATGGAGCTGTGCTGTTCCGCAGTTTTTAAAAAAGAAGCTGGGAAAACCAGCACCTTTTTAAAGGCGCTTCTTCTCCCCTAAAATGCAAAAAAAAAAAAAAAAAGTGTTTTCATGGCACACTTTCCCTTTTTCTCATCTAAAGGCTAGACTTTCATGCAGCCATGAACACACTTCTTTTTGCCAATCTAGATCAGGCCATAGACCTTGTAATTGCACAATTCCCCAAGTGCAAAATCTTTTTACCAGGGCAGTTGCAATATTGGCAGTCATGTAGTATCAATGTCTCCTCCTTTCTCCTGTCCTCCACTGCCCACTATTTTCAAGCGACCTGATCATCATCATCATCAATTATTAATTATTATTTTCCTAATTCTTTGAGATGTTTTTAAAAAATTTCAAGTGCAGCAGCAGAGCTCCAAAATTGCATGGAAAGGTGAAAATAAAAATGAAATGAAATGAAACCAAAAGGAATGCTGGGTAGGGCATAGGACAGGAAGGTGCGATTAGGGGGAGTCAGGAAGAAAGTTCTGTGGTGGTAGCAGTGCTAGTCATGCAATTAAAAAGACATGCAGTAATGGCTGCTATACAAATAGGTTTAATTCCCTTTTAATTGGCAAGTGAAATTGTGTTGAGAATGGGTCTTGTACAGTAATGTCTCTAGTATTGTAAAAATACTGTGTCTTACAATACTAGTATTGTAAAAAAAAATACTATGTTTGGTAATGAAATTCACAATTTTAATTTTGATATTGCTTCAGAACAATGATAGCAAGTAAAACCATTAATCTGCACAACTAGGAAATGGGGGCAGAGGAGTTACAATAAATTTTTCATGCAGTCAAGTTCCATTTTGTTTGCTGTCAAAGTCAAAGGGCCAAAGTAGATGGGCACAAAAAAGCTTTCTCCAAAAGCAAGTCAAAAACCTGCTGTCTGCATGGCTTGTTCCCAAGGCAGACTGAATACCCATGGGCAGACTGCATGACACCACATCAAGCTACACTTCTGGATAATTTTTTAGTCGCCTCCTGACCATGCATGTGTATCATCGCACAGACATACAACCAGTAACTTCCAAGTACCCCTCTTTGATAGGCCACACAGTAGCACATGTGATGCTCTCCCTGTACAGCACATCGGTGAACTAGTGTGCAAGTGATATACTGGCAAAGTACAATCATGGAGGCCCCCTATACATGCTCTCTTGATTCCTTTTCAGCCTGTGCCCTCCTGTTGAATTTTCTGGTTTGTGTATGTTGTAAGTACATCCATTGCATATTGGCCATCACCTTTTTGTTTCGCCACTGGTGCCAGGCTGTTTATATGCAGAAGCAATTATGCTAAACCAGAGTATTCATCTTTGGTTTTTAGTGTGGCTTCATTTCCCTTTCCATCCGCTTTTGAGGTGTGCATCAAATAAAAGCAAGGCCTTCAAAGAAGACGGAAGCTGCTTCATTTTTTCACCCTATTTCACCACTAAGAGAGCGGTCCTCTTGGTACCAATAGAAGCAGAAATCAGTATGCCATTTGAGGGCTGGCATCCCTTTTCTTTCTTCTTGCTGCAGGATGCTTGTGCAGTTACATAACTTCTCCCAGTTTTCCCCAAATGACCCAAAATTGCCTCTCCACCAGTGACAAAGGGTGAAGCTAAAAGGCAGCTCAGATTTATCCCTCCTCATAATCCTTTGCACCAAAGCTGTTCTTGAAGAACCCCTCCACCTCCATCCAATAGATCATTTATAAAACATCCATGAAAAATGAATCAATTTGCAGCTTCTTACAAAGTGGAAATGATTTGGTCGTTAAGAAATTCAGTGAACTGTCTCTTCATACTACTGTTTGATAGTAGAGCAATTATGTCATAATTTACTGTGTGGAATCTGACAGAGTCAGACCCTGAAAGGATTCTGGTTTTAGATGATAGCTTCTTTCCTGAATCTAAGTAGCTAATGGCATGTGGACATGTATAGCTGATGGGAAATTAAGAGGAACGACCCACACCTCAGATAGAATTAGGTGACTCATAGGAAATGTCCCTATCTGTTGCAACATGTTTATAGATATAGGAGCAGTGACTAAGGAGGCAGCACTTCTTGCAAATGTGTAAACATGAAATGCTGAGTCCACAGTCTGGGGATAACCAATTGGCTTCTCAAGGTTAGGCAAGTATAAATCTCTGAGTCGCTTCTGGGAGTTCTTGTAGTTCACAATTATTTGGAGAAAGTTCTTGAAAGGTTCCCAGGCAGATCTCATAGAATCATAGAATTGGAAGAGACCACAAGGGCCATCCAGTCCAACCCCATGCCATGCAGGAACTCACAATCAAAGCATCACTGACAGATGGCCTTCCAGCCTCTGCTGAAAGATCCAGCCTCTGCTTAAATATAGCTTGTATACCTCACCTCATCTTTAAGATTCCTCTTTAAAAATATGTATTTGAAAGTTGCAAAGTTCTGTACATTAGAATGTACAGGCGTATAGGATCGAATCCCATAATGGCTCACCCTAACCCTAGTAAATTAGATCTGGAATTGATTTAGAAATTGGTAGTTGAGCTGCTTTATTTATAAATACAGAATTTTTTGTGCCTGGGGGCTGTTGATTTTTTTTTTAAAAAAAAACAACAACCTTGATTTCCCATTATCCTTTGCTTTTGACCTTTTATGACCTATCTATGATGGTAATAAAGTTAATTAATTGGATTGGAGGAATTATTTATTATGTTAACAAAACAAAAAAAGAACTCTTGCTCTGCACCACCATTGGACATTGGTAATGGCAGGCATTCAAAGATGTCTTAATAGCATCTCTGCTGTTGCCATATTTAACTATTGGCAGGCCATAGTTAAATGTTGAACCATTCATTTTCCATGGACTGCTAAGTGACTTTGGGGTAAAGCTGCAGTCCACATTAAGGCTATTTGTTTCTTGGAATGATAACCTGGATGCTGTGATGGCAGCTGGAAAAAAACTGGCTCTGTTTTTCCCTATGAAAATCAGCTTTGGTGACCGGCTTTGAGGGACAAGGTTGCTCTTCAAGGAGTCAGACATATATAATGTTCAAAGAATAGCTTTTTGTCATTCTAAAATATAACCACAATTAAATTATCTCTCCTGACCACAATGGGGAGAAATAATTTAGCTTAAAGATGCCAGTGTTTGATCTGCATTTTTAATAAACCAACCTGAATGCATTTATACTTCCATGAAATTTCTCAGTTAAAAAAACATTACCAGAATACATATAAAAATGTGTCTTTTAGGACAAAATGATAAAGGTGACACATGCCTTAGTAACATCGTGTTTGGATTGCACACTCTGTGGGGGACTACATTTGCATAATGTTTGTTTACATCATCTGAGCCAAAGCAACTAAAATGGTAACAGGGTCTGGTTAAGGAGAGCACATAACTCTTTGTTATGAAAACTCCACTGGATATCAGCCTGTTTCCATGTGTTGGTTGTGATTCTTATAAGGTTTTGGCTTGGGTTATCTGTATCTTTCCATATGAGGCTTTCCAAGCTCTGAGTTCTTCAGGGGAGTCTCTTAAATCCCACCACTGTCACAGTTGTGTTTGGTGGGAACATAGGACAAGATCGTGGTAGCAAGCCCAGCCTCTACCACTCCATTCCTGGGAAGGTTAGACTGGTCTTCTCATTGTTCTTCCATTGGAAAGTGGTGACTTTTTTGTCCAATGGACTAAAGGAAATTGACAATAAAATATTTTGCTATTGAGATATTTTATGGATTTTATTATTTTTAACAGTCATAATGCATTTGTGTGTGTGTGAACATATTAGAAAAAAGACAAGATATAAATAAAATGGTTTTCATACTGTAGTTTAATTATGTTTCAACTATAACTTTGTATACGTTTTTAACTACAAGTTTATTTGTGTCAGTTGTAACTTTTGTAACTGCTTTTGAATTTCAGTTCTTATGAAGATGCAGGATACAAAGAAGTAAAATACTACTACCATTCTCACCACCAATAATAACTATGACAATGACAATTATAACAACAACACAAATAATAATGCAAAAAGATATGCTTGAGGATTTAAAATGTTCAAGGGTGGCTGTTTGTACAAATCTTATTGACCAGGACTAGCAATTGTATATAGGGATCAGAAATAAGAGTTTAGCTAATGTGGTCAAATCATACAGCAAATATAAACTGTAGCAAAATGCTTATTTTTGATAAAATATTCATATTTAATTGTGGATTATGCTTTTAAAATCATAGATTGATATGGATGTGGGATAGAAAGCTGTTATGAAGGAGCAATTGTTAAATAGACACAGATAAGAAATAGATTCATCAATTTCTATTTTAGGTATACCTAATGGTGTCTGCACATGAACTGGATTTTCTATTTAAGATCCACCCATCCATTAAATAGCCACATACTACGGCTAAAATTAAAAACAAACAAAGCATAATACTGTTCAACACAAAGCAAAATATGGCATAGGTTCTCAAGACAAAGCAATAGAAAGTGCAGTGGGTTTGGAGGCCTGTTCTTTGCCCACAGGATCCTCCAGGAGCCACACAAAACTTCCAAAATATATTTTTAAGGAAAAGGGAAAAATATAAGGAGTTAGAAGTTCAATTCTGGCTTTGAAAACAATATTGATATTTTTCAATGTTAAGCAGTACAGAGGAGGCATATTTCAATGGTGAATCACTACTGGAGGCTTCTAAGAGCATAAACTAACCCATTTTGGAGCAATAATTTATGTCCCTCCCTTTCCCCAATAATGGGACACAAAGAGGCTTACAAATTATGAAGAACCACTACTGATCAAAAACCAAATAAAACACCAGTAACCAAAACAAAACATTTTAAAAAGAATTTCAGTATTGCAACCATTTAAAATTCATTAAAAGACAGTCTTGTAACATTAACAAAGCAGTACAGCACACCACTACATGCCCATCACCACCAACTCCTAAAAACCTGATGGACTTGGAAAGTTTTCCTTTCATGGCAGAAGGGAAACAAGCCCTAGTTTTCCTAGGAAGGGAGTCCCAAAGGCTGGAAGCAACTGCCCAGAAGGCCCTCTCTCATATTTCCACCAAATAAGCCTGAAAAGGCAGTGTGTCAGAGAGAAGAGCCAAGGAAAATAGGATGTCTGTAGGAGCTGGAGATGTCAGGAAGCACACATAGCCTTAAAGTTGCATGCTGATGATCCTTGATATAATATGCACACGTGTGCATGCACACACACACCAGTAAATGGTCAGTTGTTGATGATGTTGTTGTTATATTTTATCTCACTTCTCCCCAAAAATTGGAATTCAAAGCAGCTCTTAAAAGAGGAATCCAATTAAAAACATACAAAGCATGAACATTAAAATAGAACTAAACTATTACTTTTTTAAAAAAAATCACACATTAAAAGAATGAAATGCAATAAACACACTCTTTAAAACAGTACAATTAAAACTGTACAGCATCTCCTAGCCTGCTCTTTAAAAAACATTTTTTTTAAAAAAAAAAAAAATCTGAATTAAAAGATTTTAGCCTGCCAGTGGCCTGCCAAAAACAACAAGGAGAGGACCTTTTTGGCCTCCCAGGGAAAGAAGTTCCAGAGTTTATGATCAACTACTAAGAAGACTCTTGTGTACCCACTATGGTGGTGAGACTGAAAGAACAGCTTCTCTTGATGGTCTCAGAACCAAGCCCATCTCATACAGGGAGATACAGTCTATCAAATAACCTGGACCTGAGCCATAACATGTGTCCACTCCAATAACCCTTGAGCATCAAATAACCAGTCTCACTGCTGTTAACAAAAATGTGACCACTATTAAGATACCAGTAAAAATGTATCAATTCACAAGTACTTTACCATGAAATTGGTTTGATCTCCCTGGCTGTGTCATCAGTAAAGGCATAAAAAGCTACAGCCCTCCCCACAAGATATGCCATGAATTCCATTTCATGGTTATTACAAAGACAAACCCAGAGAGACAGGAGAACAGCAATATATCTTTCACAAAATATTTGATAATTTAACACATTAAATCTAGGCAAAGTGAAGGGTAGAAGCCATGGAATATTTAACTCAAATAGACAGCTAACTGGAAAGGATTTTCATTGAAGATGCTTGAACAAGGTGAGCAGCTAGTATATGCATTAGCAGTAAGAACCAGAAAATAAATATCCCCAGAATATTTGTTTTATTGGGATTGATGCAGAGGTAGGGGAAAGAGAAGGAAGGGTAGAGGGAAGGAAGAACAGGAAAATCTATTTTAATGTGTTTTTGGGACAATGCTGTCCAAGAACTACTATAATTATCATCAAGATATTATTACAGTAAGCTCTTCACCTGCCTTAAATGTCCAGTCTTCAGTTTTCTGATCAAGTGTTGCTTTTAATGTGATACTCCCTATTTCCAGTAATATAGCTGCTTCAGGAAGGGATCTGGGAATCTGTGAACAGGATTTTTAAAACAAGCTAATCTTTTACTTTGCTGATGTATGATAACCCCTTTTGTCCTGATCTCAATCACTTTTATTCAGTGCTTCAAGAAGAACAAAAGAGAAAAAGCAAAAAGCAAGTCATGTATACATTGTCAGGTGAATGCGACGGTCAAGAGTGCCTGTTATCAGCTTCGGCTGATACGCCAGCTGCGCCCTTTCCTGAACACGAAGGACCTGGAATCTGTGGTACATGCTTTGGTAACCTCATGCCTGGATTTCTGTAATGTGCTCTACATGGGGCTACCCTTGTGCTTAACCCGGAAACTTCAATTGGTCCAAAATATGGTAGCCAGGCTTGTAACTGGAACATCAAGGAGAGAGCACATAACACCAGTGCTCAAGGCTCTCCACTGGCTGCCGATTAGTTGCTGGGCGCAGTACAAGGTGTTGGTTTTAACCTTTAAAGCCCTACATGGCTTGGGTCCACCTTATCTCAGGGACCGCCTTTCCCCGTATGAAACCCCCCCCCCCGCACACTCCGATCCTCTGGGAGGAACCTGCTACAGCCTGTGAAAACTAGGCTGTCACAGACCTCCCAGAGGACTTTTTCCGTGACCACTCCCAAACTTTGGAATGGTCTGCCGGATGAGATGCGCCTTATAACATCTCTTGATTGCTTTAAAGAAGCTCTGAAGACGCATCTCTTCCGGCAGGCCTTCCCTGACACCTTTTAGAACCCAGCTCCGAACGGGACCTATAAATTGAATTTGACCCCTTGCCTGGTGCTATTTTTCTCCTCAATCTAAGAACTATGGAGGATGAATTATGTTTTTAATGTTGTTGGTTTTAAATTATTGTTAATTTAATTTATTTTTAAGGGGAGGGTGGCTGGAAATGGGTCAATTAAGTGTTTTAATTTGTATGTTTTAATCTTGTTGTACCCCGCTCCGATTGTACTCACAGAGGAGCGGGCTAGAAATAAAGATGATGATGATGATGATGATGATGATGATGATGATGATTACATCATACACACAAAATGTTGGTTTGTAACAATGACACTCTTTTAATCCAAGTAGTTACTACACACTCACACTCACACACCATAGATAGATAGATAGATAGATAGATAGATGATAGACAGGTTTGCTCAAAACTGACAGGGGAAAATAGGCACCTTCTGCGCCTGGCAATTAGACAACACATGCCCCCAAACTGCATCGAAGCCATGCCAGGGCTGAACTGGGGCCTTCTAAGGTGGCCCAAACCTGGTTACAAAAGGAGCAGTTTTTATCCACTCTTTGCCACAGCCAGTTCAGGACCGCAGCAGTGGCCAATCATTGTGGGCCTCTGGCCACTCCTTTTGCCCCATCTGCTTGAAGTCATACATAGATATCTGAGCACTTATCTTAGCACTGAACACTTTGATAATTGCAGAATTTTAAAATATCAGTTCAAAGTGACAAAGCCAAAGCCCTACTGGGCAAAAAAACCTAACAGTTTGATTATTTGCATTTTAGTTACCTATAATATCACTGGGAAGTAGTTGTTGTTTTTCAAAAAGGAAAACTCATATATTCACAAATTTAAGAACATTGTTCAGTGGTCTGCTTGTAAATACAAAGGTGCTCTGTTTCCCCCTCTCATTGAGACTTCGGTTCCTGCTCATTGTTCTTTAAAGATCACAGCTTCAGAAAATGAATATATATCTCAGAGCTGTTCTTTTTTTAAAATTGCACTTCTGTTGACAGCAGAGGTTGAGCAACCAAACAAGTTTCTAGAAACTCCGGATCATTCTCTCTAAATTCAGGTAAGTATGGCAGGTAATTAGTTCCAAGCATGTAGTCCTTTCCTCTCTTGGTTTCTTGCTAGGCTTCCATTCAGGCTTTCCTGCACCTGCCAGACTTCATTCTCCACGTGCGCCAGCGATAAGGCATTCAAGGTGCCAGAACCTGGATGCACACCCAATGCACAAAACTTCATGTGTGGCGGATGTAGGCAGAATACCCCCACAACTCTTGGGAGCACCTGCCATCCTCCCCTTCACTGGAGGCTCCCTCACATTCACCCCTTGTGACTCAAACTGTTCCTTTTCTTTCTTCTTTCTCCCTTCTTGCTTTTTTCTTGTAGTCTCTCCACTGCTCTTTCTCTTCACTGCCCTTTCATTGATCTCCCTTCCTTTAGCAAGAGTATGTTTCCTTCTTCCTCCTTTTTCTCCCTTCTCAATGCCTTATTCAGCTTTCTCTCTTCTGTCTCTTCCTACTTCCCCTGCCCTTCACTCCTACCTCTTGTCCCATCTCTTTTTTCATGACTACATCCTCCTTGAGTGCTCTTAGCTATTCTCCTTTTCAAGCCTCCTCAATCTTGCCAGGTTTGGGAGTGCTCCTGGATCAATCTCTCCAAATGTCAGACCAGGTAGATACAACGGTCAAGAGTGCTTACTATCAGTTGTGGCTGATGCACCAGCTGCACCCCTTCCTAGATCTGGAGGCCCTAAAGATAGCGGTGCACACACTGGTAACCTCAAAGTTGGGACTTCTGCAATGCATTTTACATTGGGTTACCTTTGTGCCAAGTTTAGAAACTTCATTTGGTTCAAAATATGGCAGCCAAATTCATTACAGGAACATCCAGGAGTGAACATATACCCATAATCAAGTCACTCCATTGGCTGAGAATTAGTTTCCGGGCAAAGTACAAAATGTTTGTTTTTGACCTTTAAAGCCCTACATGATTTGGGTCCAGGTTGTCCATAGGACCGCCTTCTGCAGTACAATTCTTCCTGAATATTTAGGTCTTCTGGGGGGCAGTTGCTGCAGCTTGCATGAACCCAATTGGCAGCTGTTACCCAGAGGACCTTCTCATCGGCCACCCCAAGACTGTGGAATGACCAGCCAGAAGAGGTCCAACAGCTAAACCAGCTATCAGAATATACTGTATATACATGAGTATATACATAAGTCTAGAAATTTAGGTCAAAAAATTGACCCCCAAAAACTGACTCGACTTATCCATGAGTCAATATAAGTACTGTATCTTAACTCTTATTTAAAAGAATGAACCATATCCTGGTGAAAAACAAGAGTATAATATGGGAAGTACCAACCTTCTTTACTCTCTCATCCATAGTTTTAAGAGCAGAGGTATGACTGCTGGAATTTTATAAGTTCTTTGATACTGTTTTACTTTGCTTCATCCTTTAGACCCTTGCTATATGCCCCTAAATTTTACCCTCAAATTATCCACGGGTCATAGCAAAATCCATAATTTTGGCCCCAAAATTTGCCCTCGACTTGTACATGAGGTTGACTTATAGTCGAGTATAGACAATAAGACACATTTGAAGACTCATCTCTTCCAGCAGGCCTATCCAGGCAGTTTTTAATCATGAATTTTAAACATGAATTTTATATTTAATTATAGTTCTACGTATTGTAAAATATATATTGTGTAGCTCTCTTAATATGGGTATTTTATGCAGCTTAATATGGGTATTTTATGTATTGACTGTGTTTTAACTGTGCTGTAACCTGCCTCGAGCCATGAGGAGAGGCAGATGATGATGATGATGATGATGATGATGATGATGATGACGATGACTGTTTTCCCTCCTCTCAGCTGGAACTCCTCTTGCAATATAGCCATAGCTGGGTATGTGTAGCACCCAGTGTTGATGCCATCAACAGGTGCCACTGGCTGCCTTCCTCCACAGCCAGTCTTGTCCTCACTACCAGCAATGCAGTGCACTCTCCGTTTTCTCACTCACCCCTACCACCAGAAGCCCAACATATCTGCATCTTCAGACTTTCTGTTCATTCTGTGGCTTTTGCCTCCATCTCAATCAGCTTGAAAGTTGGTTGTAAATTTGTTTGGCAGTTTCCAAGAGATTTTTTAACCTCCATAAATTACTTCAGTCATCAGCATTGTACTCCTTTTCTGATTAAAACTCAAACCTTCTACTATGTATTTTTGTCTTTCCTGACCTTTATTTTCACTTACAAATAAAGGAATGGCTTTCCATATTTATTTATTGAGGAGCTGAGTTGGCAGTGGTTGTACCAGTATTATTCAGTTACCTTTTGCAATGAAATTCAGTGCCACTGAGGTACTATTTAGTTCCTTTCTCTCATGAAATTCTGTTGTGGACTGTGTAAATAGATTATATTCTGGCCCAAAATATATGCTCACTAGTTACTAATCTTAGCCAAAACTAAAACTGCTTTGGTGAGTGTTTCACAATATCTTCATAGGTCAACCAAGAATAATTACATTTTTTACTTTCTTAGCCTTATTCTTTATACTTTATCCCCAAAATTAAACACATGAGTGTGACAATTGTCTTTTTAAAAACCTATATATGTTTGTCAAACCACTAGAATTGATTGACAAGTAACTGTACAATCCTTTTGAGCAAACAAGATGTGACATGTTCTAGTCATCAATCACATAATTGTTGTGTTGTAATAAGTGAATTGCTTTCTAAGGGGCTGTACAGACCACCCCTAAGGGGAAGCCTGCAGCTGCCCCTTTTACAGCCAGCTTGGGGCCACGGCAACTGCACACTACAGCCCCAATCTGGCCATTTCAGGGCACAATAGTTGTGGTGCCGTGGCTTTATGGAGCTCCTTCGGCACTGCGTCATGCAGGTGCGGTGCCAGAGGAGTGCTATGATGCTGCGTGCTGTACATCATGTGGATGCTACGCCCCAATTCTGCCCCCAACCCAGTCCTTATGGCCAAGTATGCATAGCCCCTTAGTGACAGAAATATAAAAAGGATAAATATAATGTGAAGGGAAATGTCTGGGTGGTTGAAGAATTGACTGCAGAATTTACTTTCGTTTCCTTAGTGTCTGGAATAAAAAAGTTTTTAGTATTTGGTTCTGGTAATTTTGTATTTTTGAATAAAATACAACATGGATGTGAGGGGGGTGGGGGGGAAGAGATACTTATAAATCTAAACTTCAGTCATCCCACTGTATCAATAGATTATTTATCTATGGATTCAACCATCTGTGGCTTGAAAATATTTATATTTTATCTATGGATTCAACCATCTGTGGCTTGAAAATATTTATATTTTAAAAAATCAAAAAGAAAACCTTTTTGCTATTTTATATAAGGGCCATTGTTTTACTTTGCCATTGTATTTAATGAGATTTGACCATGCACAAATTTTGGTATCCACAAGGAGTCCTGAAACCAACCCCTTGGGACTCAAAACAGTTCCTTTTCTTTCTTCTTTCTCCCTTCTTGCTTTTTTCTTGTAGTCACTCCACTGCTCTTTCTCTTCACTGCCCTTTCATTTATCTCCCTTCCTTTAGCAAGAGTATGTTTCCTTCTTCCACCTTTTTCTCCCTTCTCAATGCCTTATTCTGCTTGCCCTCTTTTGTCTCTTCCTACTCCCCCTGCCCTTCACTCCTACCTCTTGTCCCATCTCTTTTTTCATGACTACATCCTCCTTGTGTGCTCTTAGCTATTCTCCTGATACCAAGGGCCCCCTGTATAAGCAGGACCCACCTCATTTTTCTCCCCATCAATAATATCTGGACCACTGCACCCCCAACTAATGATGTAAAGAATATTTGTCAAAATTCAATAAACACAAGAAATATCTGTTATTCAAAGATTTTGAAAGCTTTTTAAAGAAAGATTTTGAAAGCTTTTTAAAGAGAAGAAATTATTAGCACTTCTCGATCAACGAGTAAGAATCAGCTGAAAATTTGATGGCCAGGATTTGAACTCCTCTTTATGCCAAGAAAGCCCTGTTTTTTCAAGCAGAGGAATGTTCTTTAAACTCTGCCAAACTTCCTTTTGACATGCTAATTGAGTTTGAAATGCCAGGTAATTAGCATAAATGTTCGCTTTATCTTTTATTGTCATTCGAGAAATCTGTGAAAAATACTCCTCTACAGAGAGAGACAAAATAACCTTTTGAAAGTGAGACTTTTGAAAAGAATATTTTTAAAAATAGTTCTCGATGGGAGAGAAGAAAAAAATTGGTTTGTCACAACACGACCCCCAACCAACAATCAACTTCTCAAGAACGAATGCCAGGAATCACTTTAAGAAACAAAGACAGGCCAAGAGAACTTATTCCTCTTCTTCCCCACCATCCCGGGCCTTCAACTGTCTCCTGGAGGTCCTGGCCCGAGAAGGCAGAAGTTCCACCTCCCAGATGTCCCATCTCCCCAGAAGTCCCACTCCCCCAGCACCAGGTGACACCAGATGTGGGAACACCTTTGAGTTTAGGCACATTGAAGATCTTCACACTTGCCCGAATCAGTTGTAAATCATCCTCCAAACGTCCTGCAAATGTCCTCCAGAGGTGGCTGAAAGAGCAAAAAAGCCTCAGTGTCTGAAACCAGGAAGTGCTCCTGAATCATCATGGAAAGGGATTTGCCAGAAGTGGTTGTAAATCATTCAGAGAAAAGCAGGGAAGCAGCCAGACTCCTATAAACGCTCACTCAGTGTCAAGAAGGGAAAGAAAGGGGGAAAAAAGCCTGCTTCCCTGCTTTTCTCTGAATGATTTACAATTGCTTCTGGAAAATCCCTATCCATGACGATTCAAGAGCACTTCCAGACACAGAGGCTTTTTTGCTCTTCCAGCCACCTTTGGAGGACATTTGCAGGATTTTTGGAGGATTATTTACAACTGATTCAGGTAAGTGTGAAAATCTTCTCTGTCTCTAAAAGGTTTCAGACATTTTACCATTTTAATCACCCTCATCTGGATATGCTGCTCCAGCCTGTCAACATCCTTTTTAAATCGTGGTATGCAGAACTGGGCACAGGATTCCAAGTGAGGCTTGACCAAACCAGAATAGAGTGGTACTACTATATTATTTCCCTTGACCTAGACACTATACTTCTATTGATGCAGCCTAGAATCACATTGGCTTTTTTAGTTGCTGCATCACATGGCTGCCTCATGTTCAAATAATAATAATAATAATAATAATAATAATAATAATAATTTATTTGTATTTCCCGCCTCTCCCCCGGGATCGAGGCAGGATTCCAACAGGCAAAATCTACAGAGTCAAATACAATTGCTAAAAACCAGTTACAGTCATAAAATCATTAAAATCAATTAATTAAATTGAGGTCTACTAGGAGTCCTAGATCCATTTTATATATTCTCTTGTTAAATCAGGTGTCCCCATCTATGTGGCTTTCTAGATTGGCAGGAAAGTGTGACATGAAGTTGCCTTTTCCTTAATGCTTAGCAGCTGCACCACAGCCTTTAGATGGAGCTGCGCTGTTCCGTAGTTTTTAAAAAAGAAGCTGGGCAAACCAGCACCTTTTTAAAGGTGCTTCTTCTCCCCTAAAATGCAAAAAAAAAAAAAAAAAAAAAAGTTTTCATGGCACACTTTCCCTTTTTCTCATCTAAAGGCTAGACTTTCATGCAGCCATGAACACACTTCTTTTTGCCAATCTAGATCAGGCCTATGTATTTCATTTTTTTTTCTGTCTAAGTGCAGTACCTTACATTTCTCCCTGTTGAAATTCATTTTGTTAGTTTTGGCCCAGCTTTCTAATGTATTAAGCTTTGTAATGAATTTTCATTTTGAATTTTGATCCTGTTCTCTGGCATATCAGCTACCCTTACAAGTTTGGTGTCATTTGCAAATTTGATAAGCATGTTTGCTATTCTTTCATCCAAGTCATTGATAAAGATGTTAAATAGCACTGAGCCCAGGGCCAGGACAGAATCTTGTGGCACCCCACTGGTCACTTCTCTCCAGAATGAAGGGGAGCCATTGCTGAACACCTTTTGGATTCGGTTCGTCAACCAATTATAAATCCACACCCCCTCCCCCCAACACTTGTTAGCTATTTGTTTGCATTCCTGTCTGGTGATCCCCTGCCGTTTTCCATTTCTTTTACATATCCCTTTTAAAATCAGCTCAGTTGAAAGTTCTTTAGTCATCCATCCTGGTTTCTTGAGACACCTCCCATTTCCTCCCCTCATTGGAACTGTCTGAAATTGTGCCTTCAGTATCTCAGACAAGTACAACAGGTAATTAGTTCCAACCATGTGGTCCCCTCCCCATTTCTTGCTATACTCCCACTAATGGTTCCCTATACCCAAAAAAAGCCCCTTTTATGTGATATTTCCACTCTTTCCTCTCTATTATTTTCCACAAAGGTTGGGCTCTCTTTCCTTTACACAATGCATCATGAGGATTCCACTTCTTACTTCTCTCTCCATCCTGTTCTTTGCCGCCCATAACTCTTGTCACTTGCCACCAACAAGTCACCCCAACATGAAATATTCTGGTGAGGATGGCAGGGGAGGTGATGGAGAGAGAAGCAAAGAAGCACATGAAAACCCTCCTCTCGTCACATCATCCTCAAGAAAATACATCAAAATTACACAGTGTTTGACTTTGAAATTGTGTGCTTTATACTTTTGATAATTTTCTTAAGAAAAAAATAATTTAACATAATGTTAATTCATTTGTTCCAGCTTCTGGGTCAGGCTGCTGCTTCTTGCTGCAGCCATTTATTCTCCATCCCCTCTAGTTCTGCTCTGCATTGTGTGAAGGTCCTGCTCAGTCTTCTCAAAAGTGAGCATTAAGAGTTCATTCAAGACTTAACAATGAAGCAAAAGACTACAATGGCTGTTCCTTGACATTTCTGAAATAATGAAACTGCCTGAGATACTTGGTAAACCAGAGTAGCCCATTTCATATCCTTGTTGAGACAGAATTTTACACTATGAAAAAAAAGAGTCTAAATATCCTAAAGGCACCAGATTCCCTCTGATCTTGGAAGCTAAGCAGAGTCAGCCCTTGTTGGTCCCTGGGTGGAAGACCACTAATGAACACCAGGTGCTGTAGGCTGTGTTTTCAGAGAAAGAAACTGGCAAAACATCTGAATACATCTGAGTATTCCTTGCCTAAGAAAACCCTGTGAAATTTGACAGTTGACTTGAAGGCACATTCACACACATTTCCTCTGAGTCTCAGATACTGAATTGACATCCTCTCCCTTGTCCTATATGTCTGTTACTCTATCTCACTCTTTCTGGACACATTAACTAATTAGGACTTCAGTATGTTAAATGTAAGCACTGCACAGAGGAGTTTTGAAAGAGGATGCTACAGCAGCATGTTCAATTTACAGTCTAAATATGATTTAACTCTGAGAGTGCACCAGGTAAAACCATTAACTCACCACTGCTCCTCTCTTGACAAAAAAAATAAATAAATAAATAAATAAATAAATAAATCTGTGTTCTGCCTTCCTTACCTTCCTATCTATGCTTGGAATATTTTTATTCCTACATCTTTGATGAAGGCAGAATTAGATTTGAAAAACAACTCTAGAGGACACCTATCTACACATACCAATTTGTTTATGTATAAAACATGCATCAAGAATTAAATGCAATTTAATGGGATTGTTTGCTTTTGCCTGCCTCTATCCTCCCATGGCCACACTCTATGTCCAAAGATGCCCTAAGGACCCTGTAAATTATAAATAGGTTATTTTGGGAGAATGCTGGTTTCCCCCCAAAAATAATTTACTTTTAATTGGCATATGAAGTGGTGAGTACACCATGCTTTCCTATCTCATCGGAAGCCATTGAACTGCTTAATGTAAGGTGATGGAACTCAGGCAATGACGACCAGGAGCTTGGGGGACTGACATCACTTTAAATTAATTGCTCATACATTTATGTATCAGAACAAAGAGATGCCAGCACGTTTATAAAAGGGATGAATAATTTATCATGAAGTCATTTAAAAGTCTCTCTGTCATACCTGGTGAACACACCGGTGAAGCCCTTCTATTGATTCCAGTTTCAGATGTCAGCTCATTCTGCCATCATAAAGTAGGATGTTAAATACTTTTTTCATAATACATCATGATATTTAAAGTACTATTTTGAACTATAAAGGTTACCTTCCCTAATATACATTATATGAACCCTCCAGTACTGGCACTCAAACTTAGCTTGGATCAGATATCTGTCCTAGCTATGCATTGATCGAGATCTTAAAGCTTCAGCAAACAAACTTGCCTTGGAAAAGAGCTACCACGGGAATAAGTACGAACACAACAATTGGGAAGATAAAGCTACAACTTTATTTAAGAACAGCTATAAACAACCAGAATGTAGGATTGGCTTCAAAGTATGAGATCTGGATCTGTCATCCATCAATCCCTGATCAATGGATGAACCCAAGTGCCTGGTCACGGCCAAGCTTCAGGATGACAAAGGGATAGACTGATTAATTGCCCATCTGACCATCAATAACCAGTCATGTGATTGATTGCATCTCCACCCATGCGATTGTTCACATATCTGTCCCTTGTCACCAGGGGATGCTGTATCACTGTTGCCCCTTGCAATGGCAACACCACATTGCTCTCAGAACCCCCATGTCCCTTTTGGACTCCTGATCCAGTGCTATGCAGCCCTGGAAACCATGCCCATCAGATCCTAGACCTATGCTGTCAGGGATGATGGGAGTTGTTGCACTTTACCCAGGCTTAATTCCTCACCATCTTGGTAAAGTTGTGCTGACCAGTGTTGGTCAATAGTATGATGTGTTGCAAACCTTGTAGCAGAGTTACCGAGAAGCTGCTGAAGATCCTGACATCTTTCAGTGCTCTCTTTCAGGAATGAAACCGCCAGCTCTGGAACATCTGGAACTTTAGTCACTGCTTAATTCTTCTTGCATCCAGCAGTCAACAAACCACACGAGCTGTATTCTATAACTACCTTTATTTGCTACTTGTAGAATTCAACTGAACAAGAAAATAACAAACATCTTTGCAACACATTTGCTAAGCACTATTTTGCTATCCTAAGTAAACTATATACATCCACATCTTCCTCCTGCACAAGAAACTTAGTTTCAGCCAAGTTGGCTGTTCTCTCAGTTTGCTTACATGATTAAGTTACAAGTTCACACACAATCATAAGTTCAGGTTACAAGTTGAGATCACACGTTGAGATCAATACAATAGCTCAGCGGAACAATACAGAAATATTGCTGTTATTAGTTGCCACCCACTGGGTGTGTACTGGGTGTGTACAAACATTATCATTGGTTACCTTCACACTTTCCCATACTAAGTCCAACCTCCTTTTATGACTCTATTTTCCATGTGATATTTTCTAGTGATGTCATTGTTTACTTCTCTCGACCTTCTTTCCCTGAGCTTTGTGTTGTTTTTCCTTTGTGTGTTATGACTATGTGTGCAGCTGTTGTTGTGTGTACGTGCCTCACCACACTGTATCATCTCGGACTGGAAATCTACAGAACTTTGGTTCTCACACATACAGCTTTGCATTTCAACTACTATATTTCCCATGCTCCATATCCTAACATATGCAACCGTGAAATGGTGCGCCCAGAGTGCCACGTGGCCTTAAAAAGTCTACTGACCAATGAGAGGCTGGGATGGGGTGGAGGACCCACCTCCCAGACTCCCAGCAAATCCCTGGCAGCACCAAGGGATGACACCACCCAATTGGGAGAGATTTTTGCCTCCCAATGCCAGCTGGGACATATAGTCCCAGCTGATGGGTGGAAATATCTCCCTCTCTGCCCAGCCACTGGCCAATCCCGGCTTGGGCAGCCTCACTCTCAGCCTTCTGGGGCTGCTCTGAGCTGGGGGGGGGGCATGGCCAGCAAGCCACAGCTCCCCCCACATGACAACTGGGCCGAGTCAGGTGGCCTCCTTTCACTTAAGAATAAACAGTCTTGCATAATGCAAAGCAAAGGTGTACATCTAGCTCCCCCATTAATCATCAAACAATAAGCATATGTTTAATCCTTATTAACTAAGGTCTGCAAGACAACATTTACACATTGTATAAACAGAGAGTTAAAATCATAAGAAGCATCCTTACATGAAAGATTCTTCCAGGCTGGTCTGAGGAAGTGTGCACTCCCATGGTATATCTGTATGCAAAGGGAGCTTGTAGCACCTTTGAGACTACCTTGAGTGGTGGTAGGGTTAAATAAGACTTCCCCAAACCCATTCAGAGCTGCAGCACCTTTGAGAACAAATGAAATAAAGGAAGAATTAAGTAGTATAAATTTTTGTAGGATTAAGATCTAAACTGCACTGAAGAAATGATGCAGTTTGACACGGCTTTAACTGTCATGGTTCAATCCTGTGGAATCCTGGAATTTGTAGTTAGTTGTAGCACCAGTTCTCTCTGTCAAAGAAGGCTAAATAGCTCATAAAACTACAAATCCCAGAATTCTATAGCATCGAGGCATGGCAGTTAAAGTAGTATCACATTGCTTTATTTCTGCAGTGCAGTTTAGATTTTAACTGTACTTCCTCAGCCAGATCTGAAGTGTATGAAAGTTTATGCCATCAACTTCTTCTTTCTCTCAGTCTTAAAGGTGCCACAAGATCCTTTTCCATAATGATATACAAGAGTAACATGGTTATGTCTCTGAATTCTGTTCCAATAGTATGCCTACTTAGAGTTTGCCAGATTTTCCCCACAATTATTGTCACCTCCATTTCCACTTTCTCCATTCTTTTTTAAAAAAATTGTTCATAGTGATTTCTTAGATCCTAGTCCAAAGCATTTTTTTACAAAATAGGGACAAGGTTTCTGGTGAGGTGTGTGTGTGTGTTCAGTTTTACCTTCTATTTTTTTAAAAAAAAATCTTAAAAGTTATTGTGCTATTCTGCAAAAGTGCCATTTCACCAATGCATTATAACATTGTAGTTGTAAAATAAACATTACAAAAGAGAAAGAAGAGAAGGATACCCCCTCCCCCAATTTCAGTATGTCTTGGAATGAAAAAGAAAACCCCTTGGAAGTGAGAATAAATTGTTGTGAATTGAGCTAGAATTGTCAGAATATGGAAACGTTATTTGGATCTTTTAAAAACCCGGAGTATTGCAGCAGAAGTTGCCACAATCTCCAGTAATCTCCCAATACATTAGCCCTCTCTGAAAGAGTTAGACTATTCCTCCATCTGCCTCAGATATATTGACACAGACTATCAGCAGGTTTTCCAACCAGAAACCTTCCCCATCCTGTTCGGAGATGCTGAGAATTGAACCTAGGATGTTTTTCATAGAAATCATGCACTCTGCTACTGCCACTTTTCCCATTCCCTTTCTTTCTTTTAGAACTTCCTTCTCCATCTTTATCACATCATGCTGACTTCTTTTCAGGTTGCTTCCTATATCTTGTTTCTTACTTCATTCTCCTTGGATTTTTATGTTTCTTCTTACACCCTCCCAAAGCCATCTTGAGCCTGGTTTGTTTGTTTGTTTGTTTGTTTTGTTTTGTTTTTACTCTGTGTGTGTATGGGCTGTATGCTCCCACCACCATAATGAACACTGTCATTCAGATGATTCATACAGTCTAAGCTAAGTGTTTCTCAGGCAAAAAGACAAACCTTAACCAGCAAATTTTCATAGTCTTAGCAGATTTGAGAAGTTGATACCGTCTGTTCTAGGACAAGGATAAGAGAAAAAAATGTTGTCATTTGCTGCAAATTATGGTGATCATAGGAATGACAGGTTTCCAAGAAACCCTGCTATCAACAACCCAGTTCAGGTCTTGAAAATTCAGTGCTTTGGCTTCTTTCATTGCATCAACTCATCTGCAACAAATTCTTTCTCTTTTCTTACTGCCTTCTACTTTTCCCAGAATTATTGTCTTTTTCCACTGAGTCATGTTGTTTCATGATATGTCCAAACTACAATAACCTCCATTTATTCATTTTGTTTACTAGGATGAATTCAAACTTAAATCACTCTTGGACCTGTCTTTTGCAGGACCCAGAATATCTGTAGGACTTTTCTCCAGCACCAAAAGTCAAATGAGTTGATTTCCCCACCCCTTATCGGCTTTTTTCACTTTGCAGCATATCCAAACACAGATATATGAAATGTTGGCCTGGATGGTTCAAACTGTGAGATTCAGTAATATGATATGGGCAAATACCTCTTCTCTAAGCTGTTTCTTTAGAATACAGCCAATGTATCCTAGTTGGCAGCACATAAAACTGATCTAACATTGCTCTGTTTTGGCCTGGATTTTGGTTTCTAAGTGCACCATGGTAAAAGCCTGATCAGTGTCAACACATGTACAAACCTGTGAGTGCCAAAATGATCTCAATTCCAATATAACAAATAGAATTTAATGGGGAAGGTTTATAGTGTTTAAATTTAATAATGTTTCCAGATAAGAGATATTTTATTTATTTTTTAAATTTATTGTAAGTCAACAACCATATACAAAACATATAACAACAATTCAGCAAAATAAAACAATTCATCTCACAGCTTTGAATTGGGTTGTGGGTCTCCTTCTAGGGTTCTGTTCAATGTAAGTGGCCATTTTAAAGTCCAGTGCTGTCTTTGTGTAAATCTAGTCCAGAATGTCTGACCTAAGGTTCAGATGAGATGGAGGTAGCCTGAAACCCCCCAAAAAACTATGGATGCCAGCCATGAAAGCCTTTGACTTCACATTTATATTATATGTTGCTACTATGCATTCTTGTCTCTATACATCTAACCATGCATATGCATGCTACCGCCCCAAACCAAGTTGTGACAGACCACTCCACATAGGGAGGGGGGAGGGTGAGAGAGCTGAGCTTCAACTGTGGCTGACAGGAGCGTGAAAGGGCCTTATATAGGCCAAGTAGCCAATAGGACAGCAGGGATGACGGAGGCACCGCCCTCCCTGCACCTCCCAACCAATCCAGTGTCTTGGAATGAACCAGCCAGCCAATCAGATCCCTCGTGCAAGGGATGAGGGGACAGGTATTCCCTTTTCCTGATTGGCTGGCCCCGCTCCCGCTCTCCCCCAGCAGCCAATAGCCAAGGAGCCCGCTAGCGCCAAAGCTGCTGGGGAGCAATGGCCCTGCAAGCACGGGCCCTTCCTACTGCACACACGCAGCAGCAACAGCGCTAGCCTGGTAAATCAGGCAGCACCATTTGCCCCCTTTCTGAATCACTTCAGGGATTGGATTAAGTGGGAATCATGCTCATTTAAACCGGATTGTATTGAATCATGATCCAGTTTAAACCATAGTGACAATGAGGCCATGGTGACCCTATCACAGGGTGTTCTGGACAATATTTGTTCAGAGGGGATTTACCAATGCCTTCCTCTGAGACTGAGAGAGTGTGACTTCCCAAGGTCACCCAATAGGTTTCCATGGCTGAGCAGGGATTTGAACCCTGGTCTCCAGAGCCATAGTCCAACACTCAAACCATAATGGAGGACTATCTCTGCTAAATCAGGGCAGTTGTCGAGTATATAGATGTTCAGGAATAAGTTTTTAGCACGAGCATGGCCCTTGACTGAAATCTGAGCAAATAAATAGGAATAGTGGGAATAGCAGGAGTTTACTCTGCCCTTCATTACTGCTCAGAATAGTTCCTGCTAACATGCTTTCACCATACTGAGTTGCAGGAGACCTGTTAGTGTCAAATGCCAAAAGTGACTGTTTCAGCCATGTGCATTACCCTGGGGCAGAAATATTCACTGTTCACAAATGATTGGAATGGATAGGACTTTGCATGATACACCAAGACACTTGTTAAGTCCTTTATATTCTCAGCATTAAAGAGAACACATCTAAGCTCAAGTTTTCTTAAGTTTGGGAATATTGAAATCTGTCCATAACTGTGTGGAGTGGTGACACCTCAAAAGCTTCACTTGACTGGAGGGACGTGAGGTCAACACCCACTGATAATTCTACCCTGCACACAGTGGAATTTTCTAGCTTTAATGGTGGTGTAGCATATTGTGGTTCTTTGTTGATAAATGAATGCCTGGCATGGAATGACATGAGTAGTAAAAAAAAAAATCTTGAGGGGAGGGAGAAAATTCAAAAGAAAAAAGAAGGGGAGCAATATAAAGTGCAATTTTGTTTGTACTTTGGCTCCTCTATCAAGAATCCATTATGCTGCCTGAAGAACAGATCACAGATTTAAACATAAACCCCATTTCAATCCTATTATCTAGACCAACAGTCGCCAGAATGAGGTATTTAGTGATCTAAGGCATGTCTATTTTGTATGATACTGTCTAATGCAAATGCAAAAAAAAATACACTTTAAGTAGCAGATAATACTTCCTAATATGCATATTTATATATAGAGTCTGTAAACTCAAGAAGAATTTAATCTACATATGAATGCTGATTTTCATGCTAAGCAATAAAATCGTTGATGCTACTAAAGTGAGGGTGTAAGAGATGCAAAGTCCACTTACCACTATCATCTGAAAGTAAAACTGAAAGTAATATACTTACAGAAAAAATTACTTTTGAACTGTAAAAAAAAATATGAGTAGGTGTTATTATTAATATTTTCTATTTTGTTTTTTGGTTGTTGACAAATTTCTCATATTCAAGATAGGAAGAAATTGGAATTGAAAAGATCTCAATGTGGGAGAAACTGACTTGTCCATCTAAGCCCAGAATTATGGGTGCTTAACCATTTAAGTAATTGGGGTTTAAATCCCAGTTTATTCAGCTTATCACACTAGGGTCAATTCAAGAACCATCCCACAATTATCCTATTACCATCTCACAATTATCCCATTGCCAATAATGGAATATACGTTGCCAATAATGGGATAATTGTGGGATGGTTCTGGAATTGACCCTAGTGTGATAAAAAAACAAAACCTTGTTAGGACTGATTAACAGTTGTCACATTTTCTTTCTCAGAAGCTCCACATTTTTAATATCCTTTGTGGCAGGGACAACATGGTGCTTTCCATGCTGGGAATAGCTGTATCTATTGGAATTTGGCCAATTCAGGCAAGGGAGAATTTTATTTCAATTCATCTGTGAAGAATTTGCCAAAATGTGCAAATTTCTTTATATTCTCAAAAAACAAATGAGGTTTTAAAAATTTGAAAATGGGAGAAAGCAAACTTGATATTTCCCTATTCCTAATGTGGGCCTTGTAAACATAGAATAGGGTAAAGCAACATTAAAAGAACAATACTGTAGTTTTGTTTGCTGTTTATTCATTGGGATGTTACACTTGCTTAAGGTGAAGTGAATTTAAATGTTATATGTAACAGACCTTTCCTTGAATCTAGGTTTCTATATAATTTCAGGTACTAGACTAGGCAAACAGTGATCTCTAGGCCAATCCTGTAGGTAAAAACAAGAGATTTCCTTCCTTTTGGTTGGTTGCAGGATAAAGACAGGGATCACTTTTTGGCTCTTAAATAATCAGGGACCAAAACGTTTGGTATGTAGAGAGATCTTGTAGCACCGTTGAGACTAACTGAAAAAAAGAAGTTGGCAGCATAAATTTTCCTAGCCTTAAGCCTACTTCTTCAAATGCATTTCCACAGATAATGCATCTGAGGAAATAGACTTAAGTCTACAAAAGCCCATGCTGCCAACTTCTTTCTTTTAGTTAGTCTCAACGGTGCTGCAAGATCTCTCTACATACTGATTCTGCAGATTAACATGACTATATCTTTGAATTCTGAGTGGGGCAGAGATCCTCTTCAACCAGCAACTCTTTTCTGCTGATGTTAAAGGATAAATGTTTACTATTAGGACAAAGCAACTGCTTATAGAGTATTTCTAATCAAGAACGTTCTTATTACTGCCATTTCACCAAAATCACTGAATTAAGGCTATTGTACTTGGGACACTGCATGTTCCACCTTTTATCCCAAATGTGGGGAGTTTCTAATCCTTATCCAACCAATTGGGCAATCCCACCAATGATACCAACTGTGAGGATTCCTCTCAAGCAATCACACCACTGTGGCCAAATACAAGGTTACTGATCTTTCATCCAACTGTGAAGACTTATGTGAAAATTTCCACTGTACTCATTGCAAGTACCAAGACTGAAGACTTTCCCTGATCCTTGCCAAATGTGGGTACCATCTAAATGCCCTCCAGGTATATATGAGGATTTATGCAACTTCTGTCCTAAATGGATATCATCTCTCTATATTCAGTACAGCCACCAAGATAACATGTCTGAATCCAAGTTGCCGCGCAGGTCAGGCCCCCCCAATAAATACAGAAATCTGGTTGGAGGAAAAAAGGCCACAACTTTATTAACTGTTCCACACATGCAGAACAACACAAAACCATAGGGTTGGCCCAAAGCATAAGGTCTGGATCTGGCCATCAGCAACACCCTGGTTGGTTGATGTACCCTTGGTAGCAGGGGCAAACATCGGGATGACATAGGTGCCAAGCTCCGCCCTGTTGCGCAGTTAGGCAACTGCGCTGCTTCACATCGAATTGCGAGACATCCTAGTCACCGGGTATTAATCGACTGTGGCCCCCACAATGGCCACAGAGAACCGCTCCTTACCCGGGTCATGAGGACTCCCGATCCAGTCCAGCGGGCCCTGGAAACCCCTACCCCAGATCCAGGCCTATGCTGCCATCCAGAACAGAAGTTGTGACCATCAACTCCCATAACAGGGAGGGAGGGTGGGAGAGCAGAACTGGCAATGGTGCCGGCACTCACCTTACATGGCCTTAAATAGGCCCAACAGCCAATGAGGGCTCAGGAACGATGGAGGCACCACCCTCTCCGAGCTCTCCACCAATAGGAGGGCACGCCATACCCTGCTGTGGCAAATCAGACAGGTTCCTTTCCTGCTGCTCCCAGTGGCCAATCAGCATTCGCACCGGCCGCTGGGGCGCCCAAGCCTGGCGCGCGGGAAGGGGAGAGGCCTTCCTTCACACGGCAACAGCTCCGGCCTGTTAATTCGGGCGGCGCCATTTCTCAGACAAATAGCATTTCAGAGGCCAAATGTGTAAACACAAAAATAAATCTCAATTTACAAAAGTTAAACACAAAACAGCAGATTTTTTTATACAAAAATAAATCTCAATTTACAAAAGTTAAACATAAAACAGCAGATTTTTTTATTTCATTTATAACATCACACAGATCTCTCTCTCTCTCTCTCTCTCTCTCTCTCTCTCTCTCTCTCTCTCACACACACACACACACACACTTGTCTTGAGCTAACTCAGAGCCTTACTAAACACACAACTCAAACTCCCTTCTCTGAATATAACCCTGGTCTAACTCCACTCTGCTCAGATCCTAGGCTAACTGCTTCCCATTTGAAACAGAGCTCCACTCCAACATTCCATTCTTTCCCTCCTTCAAACATTATCTCATTTTCAGCTTGTGGTGAGCCTGGTATGGGGTTTTCTTGGCAAAATTTGTTCATAATTTCTGACTTATGGTGACCTTAAGACAAACCTATCTTAAAGATCTCCATGTTTTCCTAACTGCTGCAATCCTGAACTCTGCATGTGCTCTGTCAGATACTGCAGTAATTGTGGGCACCAGTTTTTTGTTTTTGTTTTGGCCCTGATACACTCTGGGGTTGCATGGACTGCAAAACAAAGAAAATTTGTTTGGATAGGTAACAGAAGTGACCAGAAGTCCACATCTGTACTGACATGCTATTGGTGAATTCCAGTGGCATAAGTTAGACTTACAACTCACTTTTTTCATTGTTTTAGTGGTAAGAATTGTCTGGTTGCCATACAGTGACCCAAATCCCCATGACCCAACCTTTCTCAGAAGTAGAATCATTACTGTATCTATGCGACTATAAATCAACCTCATGTATAAGTCGAGGGCAGGTTTTGGGGCCAAAATTATGGATTTTGATATGACCCATAGATACGTCAAGGGTAAGACTTAGGGGCATACAACAAAGGGTGAAGCAAAGGAAAATAATGCCAAAGAACTTTCTAGATTCCAGCAGGCATTACTGTTTGTGCTCACACTAAAGCTTGAATGGATGAGAGGGCAGAGGAGGGCAGATTTGTCAGACTTGCCTTTCACCATGAGATAGTTCATTTTTATTAAGAGTTAAAGTGCTGTACTCACATTGACCTGTGAATAAATCAACTCAGATTTTTTGAGCCACTTTTTGACTAAAATTTCTAGATTTATACATAAGTATATACAGTAAGTGTCCAGCTATTTTCCTGTAGGTGGACATACTTCATCAGGTACAGACAGGGACATCAATGGGTATCCTGGAATTCCACGAAGTCAATGCCATTCATCTGCGTATACCTATAGGAAAAGATGTTGGACTTGTTTGCTGTTCCCGCTGCTCTCAATTGACCAGGAAATGGTTACATTTGGTGCTGAAAAAAGGTGAATTAGGAGACTGGTTGGAAGATGGATTGTAGGTATATCTTGTAGCTGCATCTTTTGATGCAGGATCACACTTTTGAAAAACAAGCATTTTTATTGATGACAAACAACAACAACAACATTTATTTATTACTCACCTGTCCCCATGGATCAAGGTGGGGACAACAGCAAATCAATAATGCACAACATCAGTTAAAACACATCAATTAAAACATGCAACAGTTTAAAAGGACAAATAAGACATACACATTTTAAAACAATCCACATTTAAAATTCATCATTTAAATTTACAATTTAAATATCATCAGCATAAGCCAGCTAGAAGAGACTGGTCTTCATTGTTATTTTAAATTCGGACAGTCTATTCACCTGTCAAATGTCATCCAGCAGATAATGCCAGAATCTAGGGGTGGCTGATGAAAAAGTTCTCTGGCTGACAGTTGCCAACCTAGTCCTGGCTGACAAGTAAATGGCCACCCCTCCACTCCAATTGAAAAGTAAATTCACATTTTTGTAGGCTTTGAGAAGAAACTATTCAATTTTAACTTACATGGCTTCATCCTACAGAATCCTGGGGTTTGTAGTTTTGTGAGACACCAGCATTCTTTGGCAGAGTAGGCTAAAGACCTTGTAAAACTATAAATCCAAGGATTCCATAGGATGGAGTTACAATGCTTACAGTGGTGTCAAACTATATTACTTCTGCAATGTAGATGCAGCCTGACTTACATTTCCCACACTGTGCTATTGGCTACTGGGCTCTGTCACATCTCTTTAAAAACAAGAAAAATGACTTCTGGTTAAGTCACCTGCAGTGGTGCCTGAACCCAAGTCCATTGTTCAGAGGAGGAGGTGACTGTTTTATTTCACAGCCCCTGCAACTCACCTGTGCAGCTTTCTGATACTATTGGATTATTTCATCTCTGGTCACTCTTATTACTGAGTTGCATTTTGATTTCCTATTTAGCCATGGGAGCTGGTTTTTCCACCCATATTTTAAATTGGAAATGTGATTCTCTGATCACTCTCCTCCTGCCTTCGCATTTTCTCCACTGTCCCAAATGAATCTAAATAGTTTTAAAACACTTTGCATATATTTGTAAGCATGTGTGTACATTTGCATGTTGATTGGTTTTGTTATGTAATTTCATTTTCCTTTTTATTATAAATGGATTGTTATGAAGGAAATATGTTTCCTTGCCAAGGGTGATAAGGAGTGCTAACTCATTGTATTGCTGCAGTGTTACTGGAAGAGAGTTTTGCTACTTAGCATATGCTCTTGTCCCTCCAGTCACCAGCACTAGTTTTGGAGATTATGGAAATGTGGCACCATGTGGGAAAAGAAAAAAAAATTCAATCTTCCAGTGACTGAGCTTTGATCCTTCCTTTGGCCATGGTTCTATCAAAACACATAGGGGGAGGGGAGTTGGTTCAAACTCATTGAACAGTTGCACAGAGGACAGTGAACAAACGTTTGTATGCAGTCAATGAAACATAAAAGCTGTGAAATGTTACACTGCCCATCTGGTTTTGTGGCTATTTGTTAAATATAGGCCCCTAGAAAGAATACATTCTCTATACCAAGAACATTTCAGAGCTGGTTAGTAGACTTATACATGTAAGATATTCTTTTCCAGCCAGGCGCAACTGCTGTTGGAACTAGAATCCATTGCTTGGGATGTAGTGACAGCTGTAAGCACATCTGGGTTCCAACAAGGCTTGGAAAATTTAGAGAATATATTGAATTTTGATTATAACGAACATTGCACCTGCACTGTTGCTTGATGTAAGTTAGGGATACCCAGGGTTGGGGGTGCACATGACCCTCACCAGACCATGTCGGGGGGGCCCACAGGCCACAAAACAAGTTACCCTCCTTGTTTATGTTTTACTTCTTCAAGGTTTTTGTATTCAAAATAACCCACACCATCCTTTAAGTGGGGCGTGTGGGACAGTTTCATCTTGTTCCTTCAAGCTAGAGTATTTTAGGACTGGGAGAAGTCTTTTGTAAGCCAGCAAGAGGCCTTTGTAAAACTTTAGGTAAAGCAAAAGCCACTTTTTTGTATAAACACATACCCAACACTGAAACCTTGCTTAAAACCTGATTTAAAACAAAAAGAAAGACATGCTGTATAAAGTGTTCATTCACAGACCAGTGCTGGTGCCTCAACCATTGCCTGCTGGTCCATAGCAGGTTTCCAGAAAAGGAAGAAACTGTTTCTGTCAATGAGCACAATACAATACCAGTCAGTGGCAAAGACATTTTTATTCAAACAGGCTTTTATTGTATAATCATGCCAGGGAGGCTTTTATATTTTTTTGGGGGGGGGTATTTTTGTTGTTTTTAACTTTTCTGTGTCTTTGTAATCTTATATTGTCTTTTTAGCTAGTTGACTTTTATTTTGTCTTTTAATTTTTTCTTGTAAAGTTTTGAATGGTTTTATTTGTCAGCAGTGGTGGGTCCCCTTCTGGGGGAAAAGGCAGAGTGGGACATATATATAATCATGTGTTCCATGTTCCAACCTTTTATTAAAAAGGCTCTAGCCTGTCTGAAACAGGAGAGAAAACATGGAAGCAGTCACTAGTCAAAATGTCCTGCAAGAAACAAGTCCACCTGAGAAACTGAAGCATGAGGTAAGGGAAAGAGAGTGGTACAAGCATGGAATGGAAGAACCAAGTGAGAGCTGCACTGGAAGAGTGTGAGATGAGACAAAGGATAAAGGGATTAGAAGGAGAGAGTAAACAGTGTGAGCTGAGGAGGGCAAGAGCAAGGGAGGAGTGCATTGTGAGTGTATGAGGCAAAGAATGGAGCTTGAGGGAAGCAAAAGCAAGTGATGTGAAAGGAGGAGTGCAAAAAGAAGCATGGGACACATTGTGTGGGTGTGAGATGAGGTTGTGAGGGAGAATACAAAGAAAGGGAGAATGAGGCAAGAAAAAGAAGGGAGAAAAGGGAAGGGAGGATGAGAGTTGTAATGGTAGGAAGAGTTGCATTGAGCAAGAGAATTGGGCATGATAAAGAGCAAGATTCAAAGGAAAGGGAAATACAGCAGCAGAGGAGCAATAGAAATAGAGTGGGGAATGCCAGCATTCAGGGAGAGGAAAGAATGTGTGTGAGACAGTGAGGAGAACAATGACAGAGGCAAGGTAGCATCAGTAGCAGTCCATAAAGGAAGACTGCCATACATATTAGACCACTTGCATTCTGACATCAGTGACTAAGGGCCACCTCCCTTGGCCAGTAATGAGAATGGTCAGTCTGGTGAGTAGAAAGGGAAGGGCTTGCTTGCTTGCTTGCTTGCTTGCTTGCTTGCTTGCTTGCTTTTTAGGTAAGGCCCAACAAGTATGGAAAATGCTGCCAATTCTAGTGTATCTGACCTAGTTATTGCAAGGCACTGGGAAAGCATTAACGATACATTTATTTTCTTTATGTGTTTTTTTTTAAGAGGTGGATTTTTATGAATTGTTAAGTTAGCTGCAATTATTTAAAAAATAATTGTATTGTAATTAAAAATAAGTATTGAATGTTCATATTTTATTGGACTGTATGTTTTAATTTTTTTCCTGCCTCTGATTAATGGTTATTTTGTTTTGAAATTTTATTGTTTTGGTTATTGTGATTGTATTATATTAATATTGGAAGTCTCCCAGACAGGGCTCTCCCTCTTAAAAGTGCCCTACACATCTCTCAAAGGGAAGGGGGTGATTCTGAAAGCTAAATCTGACTTAAAGTGAGACAGAGCTGCCATAAATGTTTTATTTACTTTTCTTCATAATGTTTATGACTTGTACTCTAGTTGTGTGTCTTCAAAGTCGCTTCCAACTTTGATACTAAGGCATCCTAAGGGTTTATTTGACAAGATTTGTTCAGAGAGTATTTATCATTGCCTTCCTCTGAGGCTGAGAGTGTGTGACTTGTTCAATGACACCCAGTGGATTTCTATGGTCTTCAAGTTTTGATTGCAGATTTGCTTGGAAGTTATCTCTCACGGCAACTTGTTGAAGATTGTTGATTTGGAGTCTCCTCTTTAAAGATGCTACCCTTCTTAGGTTTGAGCTTAAGATGGAGATTTAGTTTGCATCTTACAAGGAGATGATCTGTTTGGCATTCTGCAATGGGCATCACTCAAGTATGATGGACATTGCGAATGTTTCTCTGGCACACTAGAACATAGTCAATGAGGTGCCAGTGTTTGGATCAGGGATGCACCCAGGTTGTCTTCAAGCTATCTTTCTGTTGAAAGATAGTGTTTGTAATAGTCAGCTGCTGTTCTGCACAAAACTCTAGCAGGAGGCATCCGTTATCATTTCATTTTCCAACACCATGCTTGCTCAGAACACCTTTCCAGGCTTTGAAGTTCTTTCCTACTCTGGCATTGAAGTCACCAAGGATAATGATTTTATCTTCTGCAGGGACTTTTTGTATGAGGTGGTGTAGGTCTGACTAGAATTTGTCTTTTCCACAGTGTCGGCTTGCATAGTTGGGGGATATATACTGAAGAGAACAGCATGAGGGAGGCGTAAGGAGATAATGCGACCAGAGTGACCTGTTGGCCGGGTTTTGAGTTTGGAGGCAATGGAGTTTTTAATCATAAAGCCTACTCATGAGAAATGTTTTTCAGTTTTTGGTTTGCCAGATCAGTAGAGTGTACAGCCAGCACTGTGTTCATTAAGGCTGCCTTCCTCATGGAGACAATCCTCACTAAGAGCAGCGATGTCAATATTAAGTTGTGAGAGTTCATGGGCTATTAGAGCAGAATGACACTCAGGACGTCCACTATCTGCAGAATCTTGCATGGTTCTGATGTTCCAGCATGCAAGCGTCAGCCTGTTTGCACCTTTGGAGGCCGGTGCGTGCCTTTGTATCTTTGTTTTTGTTTGACCACATCAGAAGATGCCCGTTGAGTGTGGCTTGCCAGCCGGGTAGATGGAGATGAGCTTTCTTTAGGCCACCTTTTCTAGGCCCTTTTCCATATGGAGCAAGCAGGGCTCTCCTTAGAAAAGGCTGCTTGGTCATTCAGGATGCTGCCAAACAAGACTGTCATCTCCCGGTCAGTCTCGAGTGACCAAAGTCCTAAACAGCCTGCACGCAGGGTTGGGTCTGTGGCTTCCAGTGCATCTTTCAACTGCCATTTTGTCCCTCACTTATCAGTACAGGACTTTTTTGGGGGGGGGGCATTGGATGTATCCTTCGAGCCTGTGCAATGAATTTTTCTGGTGGAGAGCAGCATGCACAGAACTGGACTTACCCTTTAAACCAGAGTTTCGTCTCCTGGGGCCAAACAAGCAAGGATGGCAGCAGCGAGATCCTTGGGTCATAGGTTTGATTAGAGTTTCTTTCTCTTAGATGGTTTACCTTACAGGGTTAGACGAGCACCATCTGCCCGGGTTTGGGATTGGAGTTTTCCTTCTCCTAGGATGGTTGTCATAAGGCTAAAGAGCCCATCCTGCCCTTTGATGCTCTTGGTCAGACCCTTCAGTTGTGACCTGTCTGGCATGGGAGGCCCTATCGGTGGCTGTTTATGCCATAGCCAGCATAGCTCACAACTTAATTAGGGTAAGCAAGGCTCTCCCCCACTACAAGGGGACGTCAATGGAGAGGAAAATTAAAATACATTTAAAACATAAGAGATGCAACTGAAAGGTCTGAAAACTTATGAAGAGAAATCAGGCCTTGGGTATGAGAGGAGGTATATTTCTTCTTGAAGGTAAGAATGAGTAATTTCAGTAATTTTCTCCCAACTTTAAGATAATTTTCAAAAACCACACAATTTTCAAAGACTATTCCCAATTCAGGACTTATTCTGTGCAAAATTTTGATGTGTTCTGCATATTTCCTGTGTAGAAAATGCTATTTTCAGTGCAAATAACTGTGTGAATTTTACGCAGAATAAATCCCCAATTACAGCGTTGTCTATGCAGGAAACAGCATCTTCTGTGCAGGAAATAATACTTTAACACAGAAGTAGTATTTGCTGCACAAAATGCTGTTTTCTGTACAAAACAATATGGGAAATTTTGTTCAGAAGAGGTCCTGGACTATTCAGATTCTCATTGGTCCAGGATTCTATTTTTCACAGTTTCTCAACACTAAAAAACAAACAAACAAAAACATGATTTTTAATCATTTTTAAAATAGATATTTGAATAGAATATCATGTAGGAGGTAGCAGAAATGGAAGGATCAGGGTATTCCTACAACTGAAGAGTAGATTATAAAATTAATGTATCTAGCAACAATGGATAAAATCACGAGTCAACTAAATAATGTTTCAAAAGAGAAATATGAAAAAGAATGGAAAGAAGCAGCTAAGTTTTGGAAAACTAAACAAATGGGAAATAATACTATCATTTTATGTGACAGGAAGTGAAAATTATTGTAAATTATCAAAAGTAACAAAAATTAATGTGGTATTGATATTTCACTGGGTTTAAATCTAAAGAACAAACAACGGGGAACAAAAGACTTAATATCACTGATGGGGATAAATACAGGTTTACCTTTTCTTTTTGTGACATTAATGATGGAGGATATATCAAGACAAACTGAAGAACATGATAGCAATCAACTTATGTTCTGAGTTAGAAAGCATAGTATGAATGAAGCTTGAATGTTAATTTTGAAAGCAAACTGACAAAAATAGAAAATAGATGATAGACTTTAAGTTAATATATTACTATATGCTGATTATTTAGGCATGTTAAAAGTGACCTATTTTATACATTTGTGTATGCAGTGGGCCCTTGTTATCCGCTGGAGTTTGTTTCCAGGACCCTCCATGGATAACAAAATATGTATATGCTAAAGTGCCATTAAATATAATGCCACAACAAAATGGTATCCAATATATAAAATGGAAAATCAATGTTTGCCATTTGGAATTTATATTTTTGGGAAATATTTTCAAGCCGCATATGCTCAAATCCGTGGATTAAAAAAAAAATCTGTGGATAAGGAGAGCCAACTGTAATTGTTGTGTATATTTTGTTTTTGTTTTTGTTTGTTTGTTTGTTTTTTGTATGGAAGTATTTTGAAAATAAAATAAAATATTGTTTTTTTTAAAAGACTAGCTTTTCACACTTTAGAAGGCTGCAAACAGTGGGTGGTGAAATCAGTATCACCCAAAAGAAATTGCCTTTCTCTTGCACAGTGGAATCATTGGATCCATGCCAGTGCAAATTTAGATAATTCAGATCTCATTTCAGTTATATGAGTGAGGTGTGCAATTGTCTTTAACTATTGCATGCTTGAAAGATATATCAACTCTGAGAAAGAGGGGAAAACATATTTTGTAGTTTACATGATTTCTTGCTGTGAGAATAATATATTAAGATAACATTCTGACCCCCAGAAGAAACAGATCCACACAACACAGCCCTAGGAGTCCATTTCTTGTACTTTCATCATATCCCATAGTGCTCAAGGTCCATTTAGAGAAATAATGATCCAAAATAAGATACATTTGCTATTTCTCTATCCCCCCCCCCCCCCAAAAAAAAACCAGGAGAAATTGCTTCTCTTATTCATGGGCTACAGCTGAGCAGCAATGAAAGAAAACTACTGCTGTTATAGTTGTCTGAGAACACTTTCTGAAAACAAGGAATATGCACTCCTGCAATGCATGATATGGTACTTGCATATCGAACTGAAAAGAAAAATGATGTTGGAAATATCATTAGAGTAAAATATCTATAAGCTAATCTTAGATGCACTGTGAGTAATATTCATTATTACTGGTTCCTTTGTTATAGTCCTAGATTGGTGTGCACATGCACAATCTATTTTTCTCCCACTGGGAAGGGTTTTTGATGTTTTCTCTATTACTGCTATGGGAAAAAATTCTAGGAAGATTGAGGACTTCTCACCATCTCTTTCCAGGGACTCATTTCTTTTCCCTTCCTAGCAAAATAATTCTATGGCAACATCAGTTAGAGAGGCTAGATTAGCCTTACCAAATCAGAGAAGGCTGGTCTAGTTACAGTACTAGAAAACTGGATGTACATTCCCCAACCCAACAGGAGCAAAAATGATAGATAGATAGATAGATAGATAGATAGGAATCACACCTACAATCAAAGTGAGGCTAGGTGAAGTGAGGACAGGTGCGATGTTCCTTTTTCTCTTTCCCATAATCTTACATGCTTTTCCCAGGTCCTGGAAGAAAGCTAGCCAATCAGAGGGAATTATCAATTTGTACCCGTGCTGTGGACCAATCAGAGGCAAGGTGCAATGCTTGGGAAGACATGGAAATTTCACTCTTGTCCATCTATACTCATATAAGTATCTTATCCCAGCATGCCAGTTGTCAGCTGGCTACAATTGTCATCCCTACCCAATCTCCCTCTATGATTTAGTCTAACAGTTACAAATCTACCCAATCGTACCATTGTCCAGGCCATGTTTTACCACTATCATGGGGAACCATGTTAAAAGTGTTACTGAAATCAATATATACTGAGATATTTTACATCCACAGCATTCTACATCTCCTGATCTACCAAACTTGTTCTATCAAAAGAGAGAGAGAGAAAGATGTGATGTCACATGTATTTGAGAAATCCATGCTGGATTTTGTAAACACAGCATTTCTTACTACAGACTGACTATTTATTGATGTGTTCTAAAACCTTTTCTACTATTGACATCAAGCTGAGTGCTTGGTGGTTGCTAAAATGTCCATGGGAACAATATTTGCTGCCCTCAAGTCTATTGAGATTTCTCCTGTTCTCTAAGAATTCTCAAAGGTTATCAATGATGTCTCTAAGATCCCATTTACAAGTTCCTTTAGTACTCTTCCATGCAGTTCATGAGACCCTGGAGATCCAAATTCATTTAAAGTAGCTACATACTCCTTTTATTACCTCTTGACCTATTCTGGGCTGTAGTCCCCTTACTTCATCATTTTTTCTATTTGTACCAAGTTGAACACTGTTTTCCTTTTGGGAAAAAACTGGTGCAAGGTAAGTGTTGAGCAGTTCTGCTCTCTATCCCCCACAGCTTTTTACAATCCACAAACGAAGAAGCTAATTGGTATAGCTTGCTGTACTCAAACTTACCCAATAGTAATAATAATAATAATCATCATCATCATCATCATGTCAAAATGGCACCCCACAGGACTTCAGCTTTGACTGGCTGATGTGCCATTGAAGTTTTCTTTGGGGTGGAGCATCCACAACCCACTTCTGGATTGTTGAGATTATATATTGGAAGTCAACGGTGTTCTCTTACTTTGTTATCAAACTAGATATTTCACTGGTATGTGAAACCAACATTATATGCTTGCCCCGGTGCAGTGGTTAAATGCCTGTACTTCAGCCACTCATTCATAATCCACAAGGTTGTGAGTTTAATACCAGCCAGGGGCTCCTTGTCTACTCAGCCTGACATCTTTCTGTAGGTCGCTAAAATGAGTACCCAGCTTGTTGGGGACAAGTAGCTTACACTTTGTAAACTGCTTCATACATCAGTACGTGGTATAGAAATGTACTTCCTATTGCTATGTATATTGTTGTATTATGTCTTTAACTCATTTTTGACTTACAGCAACCCTAAGGGAAACTTACCATGAGATTTTCTGGGGCTGTGACTCATCCAAGGTCACCCAATGGGTTTTCATGACTGAGCAGCGGGAATCAAACACTGGTCTTCAGAGCTGTAGTCCAACACACAATAATAATAATACCACAGTGGCTTACTGTATGCACATCTTTAATAAACAATTGTGTTTATTTAATATAATTCCAAAAACCTGAACAGATACAGTGGTGAAAAAGACTACATTATCCTCCAATGCCTAAAGTCCATTCTATCCTACCCTTTCCAAAGAACTATGATTCTCAGTACTCACCACTTCTAAATTGATCTGTGCCAAGTGTTTGGCAGTATCATGCACAGAAATGTTTTGTGATGTGGTTTTGTTGTTATTGTTGTTGTTTTTTATTTTGTTGGCGCAACAGCATTTTTTGAGATAAGGAAATTATTTTTCTGTTAGTGCTAGGATCAGCCACCACATTATATACACTTTAACACAACTAGACAGGAATTGTTGATGAATTATAGTAAGTTGAACACTGCACATAGACAGTCCCCTACCCATATTCCTGCTACTGCTTCTCTTGATTTTTTTATCCTGTTGTACCTCTTACTACACTTTCTACTTGTTTAACTTACATTTATAAATTGTAATGAGAGCAAATACAAGAAAGGCCCATTATTCTTAGTTAAAATAACCAAACTCAGGAGTAGAATTTGTAATAATAATATTAATAACCTCCTCCACCTTCACCCAAGAACACTTCCCAATAAGGGTTAATCCTTTGGTCATTTTTTGTATTGCTTTAGAGGGCAAAAGGCAAATTTAATTTCTAGGTTGTCCATTCCCCCCTCCTCACCTTTCTGCTGAGACAGCTGCCATTCTAGCACATGGCTCCAGCACAGAATTTAATTTAAATGTTGAAGAGTTAGAAAGGAGGCATCACCTCTTGCCCCACCTCCAGTCCAAAGAAATCACTGCATTGAAGGTGTGTTTAAAATGGTGGTACAGCAGCATAGAATCATAGAATCATAGAGTTGGAAGAGACCACAAGGGCCATCCAGTCCAACCTCCTGCCATGCAGGAACTCCAAATCAAAGCATCCCTGACAGATGGCCATCCAGCCTCTGCTTAAAGACCCCTAAGGAAGGAGACTCCACTACACTCCGAGGGAGTGTGTTCCACTGTCGAACAGCCCTTACTGTCAGGAAGTTCCTCCTAATGTTGAGGTGGAATCTCTTTTCCTGCAATTTATATCCATTGTTCCGTGTCCTAGTCTCTGCAGCAGCAGAAAACAAGCTTGCTCCCTCCTCAATATGACATCCTTTCAAATATTTAAACAGGGCTATCATATCACCTCTTAACCTTCTCTTCTCCAGGCTAAACATCCCCAGTTCCCTAAGGCGTTCCTCATAGGGCATGGATTCCAGTCCCTTCACCATCTTAGTTGCCCTCCTTTGGACCCGCTCCAGTTTCTCTACATCCTTTTTGAATTGTGGTGCCCAGAACTGGACACAGTATTCCAGGTGGGGCCTGACCAAAGCAGAATAGAGTTAACAATATGTATTTTACTGATATTGTTGGAGAACTGGGTGTTTCTTTTGTGAGCAATGCATTTTATGTCTGTGTGTATGGGGGTGGGGTGAAGCATAATAACAGAAGCCCTCAAATTTTCATAGAAATGTTATTCAACTGTCACATTGTATTTGTCAATTTGTTAATTTACTTCCTGCCTTTCTCTCAGTTCTGAGACCCAAGGCAGCATAAAAAAGTTAAAACAGATACAGCTAATAGTACACACCATATAAAATACATCTGAGAAAGTAGGCTCCAATCTGTAAAGGTCATGCTACAAACTTCTGCCTTTCACTTAGTCCCAAAGGTTCTGCAAGATCCCTTTGCATCATGTAAAAGTTAAAATACTATTGAACTAACAGTAGAATTAAAAGCAGTTGAAACATGCTCATTAAAAAAGCAAATATAGACAATAGAGTACACTATACAAGGCCCTTTACCCCTTTGGTCTGCAAAGGGCTGCCAAAAGTTGGAGTGGAGTCTTAACCTATCTAAGGATGGATAATGAAGAGAGTGCAAGTCTAGTCTCTCTAGGGAGGGAGTCTTACAGCCTGAGAGAACCCATTAAGAAGCCCCTCTCTTGATTTTCCACTAAACATATCTGTGTGGGAAGTGTGCAGTGGGACAGAGAGAAGGGCTTCTCCACAAGATCTCAAAACATTGGCATGCTCTCCTCTTTCTTTTCCTCTTCTTCTTCCTCCTTCCTTCCCCACCTCTCCCTGTGGATTGAGGCAGGAAACAACAGCAAATAACACATATAGTTAAAAAAACCCCACATAAAACCAATAGATAATAAAATCCATCAAGAAATACTTTAAAAACTATAATTTAAAAATAATCTGGATCAGCCTACTGGAAGAAACTGGTTTTTTATTGCTAATTTAAACTCAGATAGCATCTTGAGCTGATGAATCTCTTCTGGCATATGTGCAGAATGCAGATACAGTCTGTCATATATTCTGAAACTACATCACATAGAGCCACATGTGATTGAATGACATTTTGCACACAAGAAGCTCCATGGTCATGTTTCAAGAAGGTTTTATGAGATACCTAGAATCCAAACCTCTTCCTAACAGGCATGCATAGAAAAGGAAGGTATGTGGATATCAACTTAATTTTAAGCAAGAAAACATTCTGTGATCTTCCACCTATACAATATAAGATATAATCTATCCTGCCACAAAAAAGTGTGAAAATATAGGCTGAACATATATTTAACAGCAGATAGGACTTTGGATTATAGTCATGCAGTGTATTCAAAATGTCATTTCATGTGCTTGTGAGCAATTGGAGTGGACATGGGCTAGAAGTTGAGAATTTCAGCTGCCAGAGCATAACTAGTGTGTTCCAAAAGGCTTGTCAAGAAAACAGCAGAAATCATTGTGGCCTTTTAACAGTCTCAGCAGTTGCCAGGTTAGCCTTTGGATAATCATAGGTTTATTGTTGCTTGGAGACAAAGTTAACCTGATAGGGCTGCTGCTCTTCCATCCAGAAAAAGGATCACACTCTCTTGGCATACCAAACCATTCATTAGATTAGAAAACATGCCAGCAAGGAGGCGTTTTGTGAAATACGATCATCAAATATTAAAGCAAACTCCAGAAGTGTATGGGCAAAGGATGAGTATGGTTGAAGAGGAAAGCATTGGGAAATTCTAGAATGCCTATGAAGGGTGAAATCTTTTAATAATGAAGGAATGGGGTACTATCTGCTCTAATTAGGGGGGAAAGTGACACACCTTTCCTCTATCTGTTTGTTGCTCATTTATTTATAGTAGTTAGCTTTATTTTGGCATTGCCTTCAGCCAGAGAACATCTTAATGCTCTTCTCCTCTGTTATTCCAAAATATCACCAAAATCGCTCATCAAAATGACTATGAATCCTTGATACACACAGTTCTGTATTTGGCAGCTAATGGTTCCCATTCATTCTAGATTTTGATTGAACTTTAAAGGACAAAATCACAACAATGAACCTATTTCAGGACCAGGATTTAAACCCTTGAATAACTCATTCAAAAGTCATACTAAAAGCAAGAGGGGTTCAACACTCTGCAACATAGAAGCAAACAGCCACTTGTGGAGTCCATCAGTCATGGGCATTGGTGGAAGCTTAAATGTGTTATGTCTTCTCTGACAAAGATTTCTATTTACAAGCTGAGAAAAAGAGAAATCTGCAATACTGAAAAATGTCAGTGAAGTTTTACCCCAGGTTGTAAAATGTTTCAGGTGCATGCAATGTGCGAAAGGGGAAATCCTGACTCAGAGAAAGCCGATGAAATTTCAGTTAGGTGGATGTTGGTTGGTGGCGGATCATTACGTCAGATAGTGTAAATATAGCTGTCTCATGCTTGTAAATATTTTGTTGCAACTAAGATTAAAAGCCTCTTTAGAAGAACCTCAGCAGTTGTGAGTGAAACTCTGTTTGGAAGTAGGAGCTTTTGTGGTAACTAAAAAAAAAAAAAAAAGATTTTGTTGGATATCTGCTTTTAAACCAGAGAAACAGAGTGCCTTTTAAATTTCAACTTGAGTGGATCTACAATGTGAAAATAATGCATTTTGATATCCCGTGAACTGCTATGATCCCATATTATACAATCCTGGGATCTGAAATTTTCTAAAGTGCTAGCACTCTTTGGCAGAGAAGGCTAAAGACCATGTGGAACTACAAATCCCAAGATTCCACAGGATGGAGTTGCAGTAATTAAATTGTATTATTTCTACATTGTAGATGTACCCTTTGAGTCTTCCTCTGTCTTACTGCATTGTAAGAAGGATCTCATGAAAAATTTGTGGGGGGAATGTTGCTTTCTATTTTCTTCCTAGTACAGATGAATAAATCTGTCATTTTTGGTTTTTCCCAGTTTCTATTTTTTCCCAGTTTTAAGTTCATTTAAGTTCATTGAGGATGCCAATCACCCAACATTGAGGATGTTACCAATCTGAAGTTTGGATCACATCATTAGAATTATACACACACACACACCTTGCTTGGACATGCACAAATGTTTGCATGCATTTTTCTTAAACACTCAAAGTTTGTACATTGTTTTTATAATTTTTTTATTTTTTATTTTTTTGCAAACAAAATGTTAACTTTTTCCCCCCAACACAGTTTTAAATAGCGCTTTTTTTTCTATGTATTGTCTGGAGAATTCTGCAAAATTCAGAAAAGTGAGAAGTGCAAAAGACAAATCAATTTTGAATCACAAGGTATTGTTTGTAAAATACAAAGTTAGCATTCACAATATATGATGATCCAAATGTATTTCTTCCCATCCTGATTTATCATAAGCAATCATGAATTTGGATGAATGTCTTTAAGTATTTAGCGAGATCTTGTGAGAGTTTTGGAGAGAGAAAAATTTTAGAACATGAAGTCTTAGGCCCGATCTACACGCACCTGAAGAGGCGCAATAAGGGCTCGAAGGGGCGCCTTTAGGGTTCGGGAGGTTGCAGCATCTAGACCCTCCCGAACCCTAAAACGTATGGACGCCGCCATTTTAAAATGGTGGTGTCCATACAGGCATGCCATGACAACTTTGCACCGTGGAAGGGCACCAAGCATGCCCTTCCCGTGGTGCAAAAAAGGAACTTAGAAAATGAGCTCGTTTTTTGCGCTGGGTCTTTGGCACGGCTTTCAAACAGCCGCACCAAAGAACCAGGGAAAAAGGGGTCACGGTGGTGGCCCCTTTCTCCCCTTGCCGCCACCGAGGGAAGCAGGGTGCAGTGGGCACCCAGGGCACCTGCTGCACCCTGCTTTGAGGCCACAGGGAAGCAGCAGTTTGTCGCTTGCCCATAACCTCCGGAAGCGGTGGGATGGGACCTCTGGGGCTGCCAGTGCAGCAGCCTTGGCCCCATCTTGCCACTTCTTGGGGCGGCTACAGACCACCCCTTTTGGGCAGTATGTACTGCCCCTTAGTGGCTCAAAATCTGCCATATATCCTGACAGATGAACCACATGTCATGGGTATAATTTCAGGACTTTCGAACAAACAAATATTCAGACTGAATCTTAAATGGATTGCATAACTTTCTTGATTAATCCTGATTGATCCTCTGTCATCCCACTTTTGAGCTGCTTTTAAAATATCCCAGTTTCTTTCTCTTTCTTCCACTTACCTCCTTTAAACTCAGCTTATTTCCATAGGTACAAGATGAGTTCACAGTTCAAAAGAAGTTTGTGTGTTCATCTTCATTCAGAACTTTTGCCATCTTGCCCATGCTCTGATGTTGCTTGGCCACATGTGTCCCAGTTTTCACCTGTGAAATGTTAGAGGTTAGGGGATGGAGAATACAAAATAAGAGATAGTAGCGGGGGGGGGGACCACAGTCCCTGGAAAATTCCTTATCACTGCAAAGAAAGGGTGGAAAAAGTGTTTGAAAATATTCAAAACATGTTTTTCAATTGTTGAAAAATCTTGTTAAGACGAGTCCTGGAATGATGAGGATCTTCACAGCTCAGGACATACTCTGAAAAAAAAATTGCATGTGATTGTTTTTCACAGAAAACAGAATTTTCTGTGCAAAAATCAGCATTTCTTTGCAGAGGTTCTACACAGAAATATTATTTCCTACATAGAAAATGTTGTTTCCTGAATAGAACATGTTGTAATTGGGGGTTTATTTTGTGCACGATTTGTACATGGTTGTTTGTCAGAGAACATTTTTTGCACAGGGAATTTTCTATTTAAAAACGTGCATTGGAAGAAGTGGCATGGATAAACTAACATATTTACTAAAGGACAGAGTAGGGAAAAATGAGAAAGACATTATATGTGGGATATTTAAAAAGAATAGAAGGAGATTTAATGTGCAAAAGAATTGAGAATTAAGTGAAAATTAAGATAGGATTGAGGTAGATGTATGTTTATTATATTTCATTTTGTAAATTGATATAAGTATAATTTGACTGACATTTAGGTGATATTTATAGTGATTTATTTAAATTAGAGGAAGTAATAATGATATATAGAGCTATATACTTATACCAATATACTTAATATACTTATACCTATATACTATATACCTGATGAAACATGGTCCTCATTTTAGAGTAAAGATATATTTGTTTAAGTTAGAGGAAGCATTAATGATATGGTCTTGACAACATGGTCCTGATTTTAGAATATAGATATGTTTGTTTAAGTTAGATGAAGTAATAATGATATATAGAGCTATATACTTAAAGTGGGTATAAATTGGATGTCTTTCTTTAATGTGTTTGATGTTCTATTTGTTTAGTATAGATTATATTGTGAGTGGTTTTGTTTCTGTTTTGTTTGTCATTGTCACTGTTACTTTTAAAATTCATACAATGATAGAAATTTTCTGACCAGAAAATGCTGTTTCCTGTGCAGAAAATGTTGTTTTCTGTGCCAAACAATGACTTGTAATTTTTGTGCAGAATAAATCCTGAATTATGCATATACTTCTAAAACTGTGTGGTTTACCAATACTTTTGCACAGCAGGAAAAACATTAGTTAAATTGCTTGTTGCTTCCTTTAAGAAATACTTAGTGAAAAATTACATCCCTAATGGAAACTATATGGTTTTTTTTTTAATTGCTAGTAGTCCACATGACTGATAAGCAAACTGAAACATATCCTGCCAAATCCTATGTGCAACAACTCTACAGCTAATCTTGTACAACTGTACTAGCCATCCAAGAGCTTAACCTGAGAGTGAGAGATAAGCATTTGCTCAGGGCAAGCCAGGGAGTTTATGGCTTAGAAGGGAATTAAATAAACAAACCAAGTCCAGAAATTCAAGCAATAGGCCATAATTACCTCTTTATCATAAATTACTCAGTAAAACTTTCCTGGTATCAGCAGATTTTCTTTCACATAACAGAGAATGATTTATATATTTATGGATCAAAATGTTGTTCTTTATTTGCTTTTGCTTTCAAAATAACAGCTATATACCTATTTAGATTATAAGATTCAAGAGCCAGAGAAGTTAGAGATGAGACAAATGCCATGTTTTTGGTTTCTTATGAACCAACCTAAAACTGAGTAATAAACAGAAATAGTTTTCAAACAGCAATTACAGTAAATGTTTAAACCCTATCTTGCTACTGTTGTATAAACAGGGAATAGATGTCTTTATAACTTGCTCATCTTTTGTTCCTGAAAATATGGGATTCTGTTGCTCCTGGTTGATAACTCAGGGCCCACATTAATCTGATGTCATTATATTAATTAAAATCAATTTAATTAAGCAGGGCTTGTAAAATTATTGAATCTTCTTTGAAAAGATTTAAAGGGATGCCATAATTCAATTATAATGTCAGAAAGAGGACAAATCTCTCTCCATGTCTTTCTACTGCCAGGCCTGCATTTGAAAGCATTAACACTGTAATCCTTACTCAGAACTAAGTTTCACTGAGTTCAGAGAGACTTCCTCCTTAGCAAAGATTTTTAGACTAGCAGCTTGGATGATTTGTAAACCAGGCAAGGTGTTAAAATGGTTTTCCTGTCCTTTAATGACAGACCCTGGAGCACGGAACTTTGTCTTATCATATGAAAGCTTGGTACCTCCTTCATTCACCATTTTGATAGCGAATTCACTCTTGCCATCGCTGCCTTAAGCTATTGCCGGTCAAATTGATAGTAAAGAGTTAGCTAAGCTGTTGGTTTGATTGAGTATGAAGTACCCCCTTACAGAAGTTCATCTTTTATTCACCTACTGCTGTTCCTGAGCAACCACACCTACTTTAAATTAATGTATGACCAGAAGCATTCTGATGAGGCTCCGCAGTTTCCAACATGAAAACCACTTTTTCAGAGACAATAGCCAGAACATAGGACTGGGAAGGAAGGGGATGCTTTGTGGTGCTCTGTTCCCTATAAATATTCCTCCCTCCCCGATGTTTGTAATTGATTTTAATAAAAACAAGATTCATCACTGTTTCATTGAATAACATGTGAAAAATGTGTAAAGTGGGACTGATGCATCCCTCCAGATATTGGACTACACATCCCAGAAGCACTAGCCAGTAGAGCCAATTGTAAGGAAAATTGAGAGCTGAAGCCCACATTCACTTAGGAGTTTATCACATGATGGGAATTGGAAGTATAATCCAATGGCAATCTGAACACAATCATGGGGTTTCCCATTATTGCATGAAAGCCAACCACACACATTTTTGGGCAATGGGAAGTCCTTCTGAATGCAATCATGGGGTTTCATGCTATTGCATGAGAAACGATCACACACAATTTCAGGCACTGGGAGGCAATTTCGGGCAGTTCTGAACATGATGTGGCTTCCACTTTCATTTCTTTCAAAATTGAGAGAAATTCCTCCCATGTGATAACATCCCATGAGGAGTACATAATTCTTAGCCATTGTAATTTTATAGTTTCTGTGGGTATATTAAAATGATTTGAGGTGGGGATTTGTGCAAACCTCACATGTCCACATGTGTCTCCACAGATTCCTTCCTTCCTTCCTTTGGGTAACATAGTCATTGGACCACAAAAACTATTCCAAAGTAAGTCCAAAAGCTATTAAAATTTTAACTTCTGTTTTATATATGATTTTATAAAAGAGTAATTTATATTGTAAGCTGTCTTGGGTCCTATAGTAGTAGAAAGGCGGGACATGAATTAAATAAATGGTGGCAGGAAGCACGGTGCAAAACAGCAAGTTGTATTGGGGAATGAATCCACCTTCCCCAGTACACCTTCTCCTATCCCTACCAAGCCAAGTATTGGCAAGAATCCACTAAGGATATTATAAATGAATAAGAGTTATGTATCTGTGACTGTTTTTATTCATGATCCCTACAGATTCCCTAGTTTAGCAGGCACACACTTATCAGTCAGAAGCTGCTGTGAGTAACAGCAGTCTGTTCCCTTGTTTTGGGGAAGTAGCTAGCTGGTGTTCCCATCATCCTTTGCATGAATGATCGCTGGTGTGAGGGGGAGACTGCAACAGGGTCCCTTATTCTGCTTGTTGCATCAGAGATAATTCACAGGATGAGGTGGGAACACTGGTCAGCTGCTTGCTATTAAAGGGAATAAATCCCCTTTAATTGTAGCAGCTGCTGCTCTGTGAGTGGGGATTGTGGTTTGGGTCAGGATTCACTCCATCAGCTATGTAACTATGGTGGTTACCTATGTGTAACTTTCCAGGTTGTTTCTGGCCATCATTTATTATGAAGCAAACATTTATAGTGGCTTATAGCCATAGCAAAGTTATTCAATTGTACATTCCACTTGAAATATCCTGAATATTAGAGGTTGAAATGTTGGTTGGGATGGGTAGAACCCTTTCCCCACCCCAGGACAGATCCCAAGGAGAGTCCAAAAATATAGGGGTTGATACATATGTTGTTCTCCTTTAAGAACATTGAAAGAGTAGTATAATAGAATGCCTCATAAAGCCTTCATAATACCCAACAAACCTGTGGTGATGTAGATGTCTCTCGCACTATGCAATTACAGCACTACAATACCACTTTAATTTCCACAGCTACCTATCAATGTAGTTTCATGAGGTTGTTTGAATTCTCATCCAGAGGGCTCTTCTAATCCCGGGGTTCCATAGGATACAGTTATGGTGATATTAAATTTCTATAATCCTGTAGTATGACAGAGACCATAATGGCCTGATTTAAAATATAAATATGGATAAAACGAAATTGAAAGGCAGTTGAGTCCTCTTCCTACCACCTCCTTTTTAAATTGCCTGTAGAACTGCAGCAGTGCTGTTTAAATGATAACAAGCTCCCCAGCCTGGAGGGAGAAATGGCAGTATATCAGTCAGTCAGTCAGTCAGTCAGTCAGTCAATTAGTCGATCAGATACCTACAGTGGGAGGTGGGGGTGCAATCTCTTTTCTTTTTTTCACTTGTTTTGTATCCTTTCTTTCCCCCATAAACTGAATTAACCATTTAAAAAAATCAATCTTTTAAAATATTTTCTTAGAAAGTTAAACAATGCAGCTTAAAATAACACATCTCTGGTGGCGCAGTGGTTAAATGCCTGTACTGCAGCCACTCACTCAAAACCATAAGGTGGCGAGTTCAAGACCAGCAAAGGGCTGAAGCTTGACTCAGGCTTGCATCCTTCCGAGGTCGCTAAAATGAGTACCCAGATTGTTGGGGGGCAAATAGCTTACAATTGTAAACCACTTAGACACTCCTTAAGGGTATGAAGCGGTATATAAATGAAGCTGTTTTGTTTGATCTCTTACAGCACTTTTCTTAAAAGCCTTCAGTTCTAAAAGTTTGTTTGAATAAGATCTTTGCTTGCTGATGGAAGGACAGCAAAGAAGGGGCCATTCTAGCCTTTTTCTTCCTCCTCTCTCCTTCCCTGCCTGGATGCTGAAATGTACCTAGATCAGAGGTACTGAAGCATGAATGTGGAGAGGGGAATGCAGTTGCCCTTTAGTGTCTGGGAGAACTCCATTCCCCAACATCTTCAGCCTCTGGGAACCTACCATGAGAGCTTCTATGGGATGTGGATGGAAGAAAGAGTAAAAGGAGACAGGTAAGATTACCTCATTGTGTTCTCAGAACATTCTCAGAATGGTATAAAACAGGAGCAGATGGCACCAGAAGTGGCCGTTCCCATTTTGTACTGTTTTGAGAACGTTATGAGAATGCAATGCGATAAACTTTTAAGGTGGGAAGGAAGGAAATAGGAGGAGGAGGGAAGGAGAGGAAGAGGAAGAACAACTTCCTTTTCTCTCTCTGCTGTTATTGCTATCACTGCAGAAGACAAGTTGGCCAAGGCTTTTCAATCAAGAGACAGCCAAAGGGATTTTGAAGTTTCTAGAATGGTTATGGAAGAAGGATTCAACTCTCACTGAGTTCCCACTTACATGACTGAGAGCATCACAGGTTCCAAATTGGCACTAGAGTTTGGACTAATGGATCAATTTCCCACTTCAGCTCAATTTACTAAAAGCAATTGTGAATCAAATTTGGTATAGAGACTTTATTCATCACCAATTAGCAAAGTAAATAGTCTAAAAGCATTCATACAGAGACTTGAAAAGTGGAAGGAAAATTCAAGCATTCTCAATGGCTGAAGATTGAATGATGGAGGAAACTATCTCCAATTTCTATGTATTATACCCAGCCCAATTGTAATGAAAGACCCCAAAGGGGTCTAAAATCACCCAAGTTTGTGAAAGGGAGATGGTGGTGTTGGGGGGGAGGGGAGCTTTCACCAGGGATAGCCTCATCTCCAAGGTGCATGATATCCAACACTGGAAGATTTATTTTTGGTGCCAGGGGAAGAAAATTCCAGACCTGCCTTTCCTTGGGCTTAAAATAAAAATAAATCATTTGCTGCTACTTCATGACATATAAAACCAGGTATCAGAAGTGCCCCTCACCCCATGGTCCATAACAGATAAGCAGGGAGGAAATAGTTGCTTAGGTTGTTCTTGTTCTTATGCACAAGAATTAAAAATCTCCAACTACTACCATCATAATTATGCAGCAAGATGGGAGAGTTTTTTGCCTGTTTTGTGAGGAGATGCTGCTGTTGCTGATATTGTTTTGCTTTTGTATTTGCATTTGTAAGATTTTTGCAAAAATTTTGCAGAAGGACTTTACAATAATTTTAATGTAACCTACTTTTTGCTGGTGCTACAATATAAATTGTATAGATCTCTCTAAAGCAGAAGCATTATATGGATTAATCTTTTCTTAATCAATAGTCCTGTCCTTCTGGGCTTGCTGTCTGCTTTCCTTAATAAAGGAAAAAAGAGGCTACTTTTGTATAGAAGCTTCTTGTACAAATTGACCACAAAAGTTTGTCTTTTCACTCTCCCGGAGAAGGGGGGGATTCTTAATTTTTTTTCCCCAGCCATTTTTATCAGTCTTTTTCACTGAGTATAAGAAAACTGTGGTTAAAAACTTTTAATTTCACCCTTACTCCTCCCCCCCCCTCCCTTCTAAGCTCTTTCTGCCTGTTTCCCATGTATAGGGTGTCCTAGTTGTTCTGAAAAAGTTGAGTCAGTTGTTTTTTCTCTTTTATAAAACACTGAATCTTCCAAAGTCCTATGAAATTTCTTTGACTGTCCTAAGTATTCCACCTTATCTTTGGAAATTCATACAAAGGTTTCATCTATAGAATCATATTGATTTTAACCCAAGCAGAGGCACGCAGACACAAAACCATATGTTGAAATTTCAGTAGGAACTCTAAATACTATCTTTCCTATCTGCTGCCCAAGCAAATGTGCTGTCATATGGTAGGCAGCTGCTGACAGGCATAGCCCTTTCCTAATCATGTTGTCCCATGCATGAAATTTTAGTCTTCTGAAATATAATTGCAGCCTTGAGGGAAACAGTAGGAATATCGGCTCTATTAAATCAGCTCTTCATATATTCCATTGCATATTATTCTTTGCCCTTGCCAAAAAAAAAAAAAAAAAGTACCAATATAATGACGCCTTTGTGCAATGCTTGATATTTTTCATACAGGTGCAACAGTAGAGATGGCTTTTGAGAAAGACTTTGACAGAAGGTGTTTGTGTTGTTGGCATGCCATTCAAAGAAAAGTGACTTTATTGTTTGTTTTATAGCATCCTACAGACAACAGGGAAAAATCATCACAGCTCTCTGCTGCTTTGTTGTCCACCTCGGTTGTGTCCTGTCAAATAAAGAAAAGTTGGACGCACTCTTATAAAATAATAAAAGATTGTCACAGAGATGAAGCAACCATTTTCTTTTTCTCACCAGATACATCTTCTCATCTGTCCTCTATTAATATGGAAATCCTTGAGCCCTTGAATAAAGAGACTATGGTGGTAGACCATTAGGAAAGGAAGGAAGGGAAAAGAAAGGAAGAAAGATTTAGACTCATAATAAAGGAATGGGTCCAGTCTATCTGCTTCCATATAGTGATGGTGGTGGAGGGGTGGTGGTGGTGGTAGTGATTGTGATGATGTTATAAAAATAATTATAGATCACCCTCTACTTATTTAGATTTTCAGTATTTATATCATAGTATGAAATACAACAGCAAAACCCAATGGCATTTGAGCAGCTGGTTCCTGTATCATTCCAAATAATTCCTCATGCTTTTAAACATGTTTGAAGCAACTGTGTGAGCTTGTCTAGGGACTTGAAAGGACAACAGAGCCCTGTTGACTTGACATGGAGTGCTATTTCTCCTTGTTAGCTCAGTTAGCTCAGTTTCCACCATTGGAAAGATCCTGTTTTTGCTACATGTGGACATCAAATTGATATCTGGGATTAACAGAGAACCAGTCCTTTATGTTCTTTGACATGGGGAGTTAATAGTATCAGCAGTGTTAAATTCAACCCAATTGGGATGTATCTTTTGGGAAGCTGTGCTTCAGACAGGAATATTATGCTGTATGATATGAGGCAATCAACTGCACTGAAAAAGGTTATCTTGGATATGAGAACAAATACACTTTGCTGGAATCCCATGGAAGCATTCATTTTGACAGCAGCAAATGAAGACTATAACCCTCCCTCCATCCACCATCTTGAGGGAGAGAAAGGCAAGCCAGCTCCAACAGGCCTTGCCTAAAAAGAAGACGAGCCCTCCCTCCAATCTATCTGCCATGGTCCAGGCCTCTGAGGGAGAGAAGACCTGCTGGACTTTCCCCCTTCCCCACCACCTCTCCTTTTTCCTTTTGTTTCATGTCTATTTAGATTGTAAGCCTGAGGGCAGGGAAATTTCTTAATTAACAAATTGTAAGCCGCTTTGATAGCCTTGGCTGAAGAGCGGGGTATAAATAATAATAATAATAATAATAATAATAATAATTAGTTAAGTGAGGCTGTGGAAATGCTGACTTTGTAATGGGCTGAATGCTGTCAAGCTGGATGTATTGAGGGAGATTTTTTTTGGGGGGGGGGAGGTTTCTAGTCTATGACAATGATATTCATCTCATTCTAGATGCAGTCAAACACAGTGAAGGAATATCTTTGCAGTTTGGGGATGCTTCTTCATCCAGTATTGTCAACACTGAAAAAAGACTGAAAGATGGAAATTAATTGGGGGAGTAAATCTTCTTTTCAACAACCTACTTGCACAGTGCTCATAGCTATAGTGATGGGAAACAGTCATGCCTGTGCATTTCACTGTTTATTTCTGTGCTCTGTAAACCAGGAGAGCCCATCATCCATAGGCCTCACGCTAAGAGGGAGAGGCACACCCCAGCTAAGGGAGTCTAACCATCTACAGAGAAATGGACTGTTGGCCATGGGATAGTCTGGGAAGCATTCATAGCAAACTATACCACTTAATGTGAGGAGATGCTGGACCCCACCAGCTAAAGGTCAAGAATGCTTTCTCTTACAACTGTGATGTGTTTTAGTTTTTAGTACCAAGCACAACTGAACAGCCAACTGCAGACATTCCAGAATAAGCATGCATAATCTGGCTATAATATATGCAGTGGGACCTTGTTGTCCACTGGGGTTTGGTTCCAGGATCCCCCGTGGGTAACAAAAATCAGTGCATGCTCAAGTTCCATTAAATATAATGGCAGAGCAAAATAGTGTCCCTTATATAAATCGGAGAATCAAGGTTTGCTATTTGGAATTTATACTTTTTAAGGGCCTATTCACACTTGCGGAAAAACGTGCATTGGAATTGGGCTGTGCTCTGCTTATGAAAGAGATTCCAAAAGACCCCTCATTCACACTATGAAAAGGGGCCTTGTTTGGAACCGCTTTCTTAGCTGGGAATGCTTGTCGTTCCCACTGGAGCTGCCATGTAAGGTGACAGCCCTTAATGCCCCAACCCCTTCCCTCAGGGGAATTTTTTTTATTGGGGGGGTATTGATCGCAAAATCAATCTTGTGCATTTGTGATCTTGTGCATTTGCGATCAGTATAATGAAGAAAATGAAACACACACACACACACACACACACACTTGCTCCTGGGGGGGTCCTTCCTTCCTTCCTTCCTTTTTTTCTCTTTTTCTTCATTATACTGATCACAAATGCAATCTTGTGCATTTGTGATCTTGTGCATTTGTGATCAGTATAATGAAGAAAAAGAGAAAAAAAGGAAGGAAGGTGGGAAGGAAGGAACAAAGGAAGGACCCCAAGGAGCAAGTGTGTGTGTGTTTTTTCTTTTTCTTCATTATACTAATCGCAAATGCGCAAGATCGCAAATGCACAAGATCACAAATGCACAAGATTGCAAATGCACAAGATTGATTTTGCGATCAATACCCCCCTCCAGAACAACAACAACAACAACAAAAAGGATTCTGACCAGTGTTCCCACTTACTGGAAACGCTTCAGAATCGTGTTTTCCAAAAAAGACCACGTTAAAACTAGTGTCAGGAAAGCCTGGGCTATTTGCTTTTAACCCGGTCCTTTCCTCCACTAATCGATCCGATGAGGATCAGAAGTCGATTGGAGTGTGAACGAGGGTCATATAGCCCGCGTCACACTTCGAATCAAAATGTAGTGGGAATGGGGCCTAAGAATATTTTCAAGCCGTGTATGCTTGAATCTGTGTATAAAAAAATCTGTGTATAAGGAGGGCCCACTGTATATTCTGGTAAACCCCAGATTCGATTACTGCATGCCTCATTACTAAGGGCTGCCTTTGAAAACAATTTGGAAGCTCCAACTAGACCAGAATAGAGTTAGGTACTAAAATTCTGGCTATTTTATTTTTTTAAAAGAGCAAAAATGGGGAGCTTCCATTGAAATCCACAAGAGGAAAAAAAACATATTTTTAAGATCATGAACAATGGTCTTATTTGCTAAAATGCCTGATGCATTTTTGGTTTACGAAGGCACTTGATATCAAAAGTGCAGAAGTTTCAAGACAAGCAAGAACTGAAAATGAAAATGAAAACCAGGCTGTGGCACTAATAAGTTTATCGCATTCCTGGCCCTGGAACATTCCAAGAACAGAATGCAAGGGGCCAGGAACAAGTGAAGGATGAATGGAGAATGCATTTTACTGCACACCTCGTCCGTCACTCAATGTGTTCCATTCCCATTCTGTTCCAGAGTCTGTCCCAGGGAGGCGATTTTCTGAGAACTGTTCTGAACAGTTCTCAAAAATCGCCTCCCTGGGATGCATTCTGGCATGGAATGGGAATGGAACGCATTAAGTGAGGGACCAGGTGTGTGCAGTAAAATGTGTCCCCCACTCGTTCCAGCCCCATTCCGGACCCACGTTCCAGGGCCTGTGCAATAAATTTATAAGCTGGAACATGTCTGACAGACCAGCAGCCTGGTAGATGCAGTTCTCAAAAGGGAATCTGCAGTGAAGAATGTACTTATTTAGTTATGACCTGTGCACATCATTCCATAAAATAATGTTCTCTTTGTGGTTTGCAATAAACAGACATTAAAAAAATATTTGTATATGAGATAAAACAAAACCATAAAATGAAAAGCCACATAATATACAGCAGGAAGACAAAACTCACAACACCCTAAAATTAAGCATAAATATTTTAAAATTGAGAAGCTCAGACAGAATCAATTATCCAAAAGGCCATGCTGAAAAGAGAAGTCTTCACTTGGCACAGAAAAGACCTCTCTCATGACATTCCTGGCAGTTCTCTTCATGTGTTATCAAAGGTGGTTTTAATAAATTTTTTGGGAACATGTACTCTGATTGACCCCCCTAGAGGACCCACCATTAGGCCAAAAGTGAGGAAGTCATGTAGGCAGCCCGCTTTGGAACGGCAGAGTCCTTAGGAAAGACAGCATTGGGAAATTTCCCATAGGAAGTTTGAGAGTCAACAAACAGGAATCACCACTGTTTACCCAAGTAAGACAATAGACTTGGCCTCACACTTGATGGGCTAGTAATCTGCTCAACTACTTGGCCATACAAGTCAGATGTCCCTCCGAATTGTGTCCAGACCTAATGCACTGTGCAACATATTACCTCCCCCAGCTTGACAAAACCTAAGCAATCAACACCTTTTTCTAAGCCAATCTTCATAGCCTCTGGACACGTTTCACCCTATAAAAGACCCTGAGTTCTGGACCCCATTTTGTGCTACTATCAGCTTGCGGGCTGGTCCATGCCAGTTCAAGCTCTGATCCTAGCTCCCTCGGCCATCTTCCCCAAGTTCCAGCGGCCATGTCCCATCACTCATCCAAGCTCCATCAGGCTTCCTGGAGAAGAATTCTAAGCTAGTATTCCCCAGTGGTGCCTCTCCTTCTGAACTATTCCCTCTTGGCTAACAATGTGTGTGTGCATGCATGTGTGTGTGTTCCCTTCTGTTGTATGATGCTTAATGAATGCTATATTATTATTTAGACCAAACTGGTATCAGTGCCTCTTTATCTTGGGATTCATTGGCAACCTTTGGTATATATATATATATATATATGGGACCCAGTTCCCACATAAGGCTTTGTTAGGACCTCCTCTCTGCAGCATTTGAGCTAATTGAAATTCCCCTAAGTGAGAGACTTCCTAACACATGCATGAGGACCTCTGGGGAAAATCCTAGGTTTTAGATATTTATGTGGAAGGTAGTGTTTTAAGTAAGCTATAGGCCCAAAGTAGATGGGCAGCAATGAGTGGCCTCTGGCTGGGATTGGGCTGCAATCGGACCAAGACCACAGCAATGGCATGGTCTGCTCTCCAAGCAGTCCCAAATGGGCCACTGCCAGGATCAGATTAAATCCGCTCCTTTTTTCATCAGCCTTGGGACACATTTCATGGTGGACCTGGAGCAGCTTCCAGATGCTTTGAGGACATATATAAGTCTGAACATCACACCCTGAAGTGACCAGAAGCTACTTCATTTGACCCCTCTGTTTTAGGCCATAGTAATCTATTTTATGTATTTTGGATGAATCCCAATTTCTCTATCATTAAAAAAAAAAACAAAAAAAAAAAAAACAGCCTCACCTGCAATGCATTGCAGTAGCCCTTACAGGACGTTACCAATGTGTAAGTATTTGCAGTAGCCAAGTTGTCTCCATCCCAGACCAACCCTACTATTTGGCAAAATGAGTAGTAGGTGCTACCAGTGGTGAATGGAAGTGGTATACTACAGGAAGACAGAACTGTATAAGTGATCTGGCTTGGCCTGTACTACTGATCTAATCTTGTCTCCAGTGCGGAGCGGGTACCATCTCATTACTAGTGTTGGATTAAGAGGCTATTGTCAATTTATTCAGTGCCCACTGAGTTCTGTACATGGAATGGGGAGAATCTATCTCTAGTCTTTTCCCTCAGGCTAGGAACAGAGATTGCTCTGGTACAACCAGGTAGAGTCAAGGTGGCATATCATATACCCTCCAAGATGAAAGGTATTTCACAGATGAAAACTGAGACATGTGCGGCTAAGGAACATTGGAATGTGATTAAGATGGTAACAGTTGTTAATGAGGAAAAAAGAACAAGCCAGGAGTAAGTGTAGCATTTTACATATATCTGAGCCTAGTAGGAAGAGGAAGGATCTGCCCTCTCCTCTCCCCTTACCTGATGGGTGAATTGTGTGCAAACTACTGTTGCATTTTAAACTCAGTTTATATCAGTTGAAGTAAATAGAAGACAAAGAGGTAAAGCGGGAGGAGGAAAGAGAACCTAGGACATTTTAAAAACAGCTGGAAAAAATGGAATAATAGAGAGTTAATAGGGACTGTCCCTGCCAAACTGGGACAGTTGGAGGGTATGGTATCCTCCAAAGTTATTAAAAGGCACTTTTAAACACAACAGTCACAATTCTTTATTGAGAATAGTGGATAGGGGAAAGGTGGTATATAAATGAAACAAACAAATGATAGCTTTTTGTAGTTCTTTATCTGCAGAGCATGGCCATGACTGACCATGATTTTCTGAGAAAAAAGCCACAATTGTTAAATTTCATTAAAAACAACATTGAGGGATGCAATAAGGAGCACTGACCCTAAGCCTTAACAACTTTTCAGTAAACTAGTAGTGAGACAAGGCTCTGATATTATCATCCATTTTTCTGTTTTTGTTGTTTGTAAGGAGTATCAACTGCCCTTAAAGAAATGAAGCCTGTAAACTTTGACTTTCGCTAGGTTCTATGCCTGGCCACCAGTTTACAAATCATTTACTATGATTTGCAGGGTCTGATTATCATAGCCATTAATGGAAGCAAGTCAATGCAGAACCAGTTTGTAATCTGAAAAAATATCAACCCATATGATCAGTGTATTTGGGGTAGGGGTGTGTGGAAGAAGGGAAATACTGGGGCTAAATCAGCCTAAGAAAATGAGACACAATCAGTGGAGTGATTAAGCAAGGAAAAGATGGGAACAATCTAAATTTTAATTTGTCAAGTGGCGATAATCCAAAAGCTTGATATTTAAAACTCTCTGTGGAGGATAATGAGCTGCTGATAGACCTACTTGTTCTTGCTTATCAAAATGAGTTAATTAGGAATTACAAATTTAGTGCTTAGCATATCAACTTTGTTTTTAGTGTTACAACTCCCCAGGTTGAGGGGGGGGGAATCACAAGGTGAGGTAAAGAGTGTTCTACGAAAGCAGCTTCTGCCACTGAATAGTTTTAGCTTGAGTCTTTCTTCCCAGGATCTCTTGTTTACCTAAAACACAACTGTGCTAGGGAATGCCATTTTGGGTGTCTAGTTTCAAGAGCTGTTTTCTCTTCTGGCCCCCCTGTGTGGTGTTTAAAAAACAACAACAAGTTCTTCTTCCTGTGGAACCTATGCAGACGTTAAATGGCATCTATGGTTGGCACGTGCAGCATGAGTTTAGTAGTCATTTGGGTGCCATTGAAGAAACTAGAAACATATGGTTGTTGAGTGTTTGGGATCTTTCTTTTTCTGTGGCCTGTGCTAGCCCATATTGTGTCAGTTAATACACTGCGAAAAAGTAAAGAAGAGTATACTGTTTGGCAATTGTAGAGCAATCCCACACATTCAAGACTCATTACCAGAGCAGCACATATGTTGGAAGATAAGAGTGTTTATCAAAGAAGAGGAGGAGGAGGAGGAGGAGGAGGAGGAGGAGGAGGAGGAGGAGGAGGAGTTTCTCATTCTAAATGTCTAAATCAGGGTTGGGGATGTGTAGCAGTCCACCTTTTGGACTACCATCAGTACTAGTCAGAATAGCTAATGGTGTGGGATGATAGCAGGTACAACAACAATTTATTTCTGTCACTGAGCAGTATAAAAATAAAAATACAGTTATTAAAACAAGGAACAAAATTAATCTCTGCCACCTAACCTCAATTATTACTAACTATCTGAAGATGCATTTCATACATAAATTTGGCTACTTTAAGTATAACAGTTTGGTTCTGACTATCCAACAGATAGCATAAATTAAAAAACAAACAAACAGTGTGTCCCAAAAATTTAGCTAAAAGAGAGGTAATCAGTTGGGGGCACATGTCCTTATAAAATTGGCAATACAAAAGTAGATGAGCTGTAGTTTCTATAGCACCAGTAATCATAGAGAATTTTCTCATATTTCTCTTCCAGTACTGCTGTTAGGAGAACACTGAATCAAGCTAATGATAAAGCTCTCTTAAATTTAGGCACTGTAACATTGTTAGAATTGTGCAAATTCAAAACTTCTGTGCATCGAAGTTCCAATGTGTTGAAACAGTGAAGAACTTTATTGAGAACACATAGTCAAAAATTCAGCATTCAGCGTTTAAGCCAGAACTGCCCACCCAAAGCCAAATAATACATTAAAACCTCAAAACCTTAAACTCCACCCTCTACAGCTTGGCTCCGAAACTAGCACCCACCTACAATTCCCACAGCCTATCCCCTACTGTTAACCAACCCCCCCCCCCTTTCCATCCTTCTCTCAAGCACTATCTCTCTCCGTCTCAGACATTCCCATCATCTAACCCCCTTTCTGTTACTACCAGCCACCAACTCCACTTAGCCTACATCCCACACATTCCAGAAGTTACCATTCCCATAACTATTCCAGCCATCTGGAACTGATCCCACCCCCTAACTAACTAACCTACACAACTACCCATAAGCCCCAACACAATTATCCATTCTAATAGCAATTAAAACATAAACTTATCAAAATACATGATTAATACAAAAAGGCAAACCTTTTATGAAACATAAAACAATAGAAACCTGACCAAATCCATGCAGTAAGCATAGTTCTGACAAACATAATTTTAAGTATGTAGCTGGATTTAGAAGCCAGCATTTGATTGTTTGCAAATGTGTAATTGGAAAAGGTAGAAATTTCTGTCTGACCTTCAATATCTAGAATCCTTTGCCTTACAACTGATTTCTCTCGATCCTAATCTTAAAATGGCATCACTGGAAGATCCATAAAGATCCATAAAGGCTCAGTATCTTGTGGTTAACTGTTTCCCAAGAGGATTTATAGTTGTCTACCAATATTAACTGGGACAATCCACCAGGGTTATTATTTAGCTTTAACCAGTAAGTAAAAATGTTTATCCACAGACTAGAGTTGAGTTTACTGACTCCTGCTTCCCTTCAAAGTACAGTAAATGGTACACATCAGGCAACCTGAAATATGTTCCTCAAAAACCTTTTTTGAACTGGATTCTTCTAGAAACTCTTCTAAAACATATAGCCCAAAAAACCCCCACAAAAATCTATGGATTTTGGCCATGAAAGCCTTCAACTTCACATTTGTTTGAACTCTTTGAAGAAATAGGTGTGTGTGTGTGTGTGTTTAGGCTATGAGGCTGTGTTCTAGAAGAGTTTATTCCTAATGTTTCACCAGCAGCCATGGCTGGCATCTTCAGATAATGCTGCCATGGAAGAGAGTGGGGTATATATACTGTGGGTTAAGAGGAAGTGATTTACATGTCAATCTGTGTATTGTGTATTCAACAACACAAACATACACAGATTAACATATAAATTACTTTCTCTCAACCCACAGTATATATACTCTACTCTCTTCCATGCCATCATTCTCTGAAGATGCCAGCCATAGCTGCTGGTGAAATGTCAGGAATAAACTCTTCTTGAATATGTCCTCATAGCCCCAAAAACCCACAAAAAGCTATGGATACCGGCCATGAATGCCTTTGACTTCACATCTTTCAAGAGAGATCATATTGCTGTATGGCCTTAATTGAGCCCCATATAAAAGTTGAGCTCGAGCTTTGTCCATGAAAAGCTTAGCTGCTGCATGTGAGGGTGATCTAGCTGTGACATCTGTTGATCACCAGGGTTGATTTGCCTGGCTGGCTAGGCAGGGGTCCCCTTTCTCCCTCACATCACCATGTGCATTTCTCCCGAAGCTGTGTGCTTAGTGGAAAAGAATAAGCATCCCAGATAGAAGGAGTGTACCATTCTTTGATAACAGGTATAATTCATAACAATGCATCTACACTGTAGAGACAATGCAGTTTGACACCACTTTAAGTGCTTTAGTACCATCCTATGGAATTCTGGGGTTTGTAGTTTTACAAGGTCTTTAGCTTTATCTCCCAAAAAGTCAAAACTACAAATCCCAGGATTTTGTAGGACAGAGTCATGGCAATTCAAGTAGTGCCAAACTGCATTATTTCGACAGTGTAGATGTGTGTAGATTTCGACAGTGTAGATACGCTGGGAGGTATCGTTTTTTATTGTTTTTAATCTTGTATTGTTTTACTTGTTTCATTGTATTGCTTGGATTTTAAACTATGCTTGATGTTTTAATGTCTTTTTATCTTGTACACCGCCCTGATCTTTTTGGAAGGGCGGTATAAAAATAAAATTTATTATTATTATTATTATCCTAAGTAGACAGGAACAGAGAGAGACTAAATCAAGAATAGACAAGTTGTCTACCCACAGATACATCTATGGCTACAATTTACAATGTCTATGACTGCCTCCCACATCAATGCTACTGTATTTCTTTGTCCCTCTCCCATAATGATACTGGGGGAAAGTTGCTTACTTTTGAACTATGTCCTTGCAGTTTGAGAAAAGTAAAATGGGAGTCTCAGGGGGAATACAGATCGGCTGTTTCTGTTGGCCTCCATGCGCAGTACAGCTGAGGGAGGGTGGAGCGTTTACATGCTCCTAGCCTTTCTTCCTCTGTCAGGGCACCATCTTGGAGCATGCCCGTTTACCTGGTGGGCGTCATGATGATGTTCCCCCTTGCACAGCATCCACATGGTGTTGTGCACAAGGGATATCATAATGCCATGCTATGGCAGTTATGGTGCTCCTTCTATGGTGCTAAACGAAGCCCCCTTTGGGGGCTTCTTTTTGTGCTGTGTGCTCAAGCCGCGACATGTGGTTGCCACAGCCTGCTTCCAGGGCAGAAAGAGGTGGCATCTTGCCACCTCTTTCTGCCAATCTGTCCAGCCCCTTATTTACAGCTGTACTAGAGATTAAGTTATTTTCTGATGGGGGAAGAGAAAAAAATTGGTGAGACAAAGGAGTGAAATACCTTGAGTCATAATCCTTTGGGTTGAAAGGCAGGTCTATCTGTCAGAATATGTGTCCTTGTAATAATGTATTTGCTCTTTTCAAATGGCTCAAGAGACTTACAGGCTAGGAATTTTGCTGTCCACACTGCGGTGAATTTGGGGGCAGAAAAACATCTTTTATAAGCTGAGTGAGAAAGTGCGGAATGTATGTTGGATATGGCCAGGGTGGTATCTTTTTAAATACATAGGTTTATTTTTTAAACACCCCACCAACAAACAATTATTGCCTGGACCAAGACACTACGCAGCATATCAGGCTTAAAGAAGGCATATTTCTGCTCTTGCACACCTTACAGTTAGTGGGGAAGGATGTGGCAGCAGCTCTCAAAGTTGAGAGTTACAGGGCAGTTAAAGTAAAAGAAAGCTTTGCTTCCTGGTTATGATTTCATCACAGCTTTTGTTTCCATTCTGCTAGTATATTATTCATCTAAAGGCTTCATTAAAAAAAAATGTAACCTACAATCCTGAAAGTGGCTGATCATATCTTTAGTGCCCAATATCCTTCAGTGTGCCTTCCATTTAGGGTCGTGCAGTTCACTCCCTGGGGAAATTCAGCTGTAATCCTATCCACATTTTCCTGGGGGTAAGTCTCACTGAGCCAACATGCATGTGCTTGTTCTGGAAGAACTGCTTCCATGAGTGGGAGCTTGCTTCCTTTCTCTTCCCCAGAAAGCTGAACTCTCTGCCCTGTAAAGCATACAAGTGAAACTGAGATTGAATGGGAAATGCTCTTAAAATGTTCCTACATACAGTTCTGTTGTAAAGGGAGACTGAGATTCCTTCAGTGGCCTCCAAGGTTTTGAGAGGAGCCATGCTCTCATTCCTGTTGTAACTGTTTTAATGGTGAATGCCTCAACGCTTTCTACAATTTCCTCAAAAATCAACAAGCCCACAAAGGTTAGATAATCCTGATTTGACTACAAAGGACTAACATACAAGTGTACCTTTTTTATCTGTATCTGCTTCCATATTTATGCACACATATATAATTTACTTATGTTTTATTGCTATAAATTACAAAATTAGTTTTAAACTCAACATTGCTGATTCTTGTACCATGCAATGGGACTTGCTTCTGAGTAAAGAAAAATTGAATATTTTATGTGTGGTGGACTTAAATAGGTGGGGTATAAATAAATCTTTTGCTTTGTAATTTTATGAATTTTTGATTCCATCTTTTTGAAAAGAATGAAGAGCACATGGAGTTAAGGTAGCTTGTTCTGTAATCACTAAGCCCAGACACCTGTAGTTATTAATGGACTTTTATTCAAATAAATAGGATAGTTTGTTCTTGCTACTATTGATGTTGTTGTGTCCCCTTTAAGTCATTTCTGATCTATGTCAATGCTAGGGTGAACCTATCCCAGACTTTTCCTTGCAAGATTTGTTCAGAGTTTGCCATTGCATTCCTTGGAGATGAGACAGTGTGATTCACCCAAGGGCACCCAATGGGTTTCCATGGCTGAGTGGGGATTCAAACCCTGGTCTCTACAGTCCTGTTCCAATGCTCAAACCACTACACTATTATGGAACAAATGGGACCATGCTGCATTGATGCTTGCTTGAAGACTGAAACATGCCCATCCATCACAGCAGGATTCACAGCTTCAAAGTCTGCAAAATGTTAGGAGAAGAGAAAGCAGACACACTGTTACCTGTGCTAAACCAAGATATGACTATTAAGTTCAACTAGGCATTAAGAAATTGTACCATGGGGCTTAAGTGTTATTACTCTAATTTAAACATGGATGGGAATGGTGTGCGGGGGGGGGGGGGGACACCAGAATTACCCAAGCTTGACTCCATCAACAGCTGATGGCACCTCTGACAGGGTTTTTTGTTTGTCTGTACCCAATATGCATTATAGTTTAAAAGTCTGTTGTTATTTTCCTTGGTGTCTAAACCTTCTGGGCTATATATTTTTCATTTTCATAATATGGTGGGGATTTCTGGACTTGGTACCCTATTTTCAAACATTGGGTTTAATTAGCATACTTAAGGTGAGCTTGCTCTCTTGGAATAAGGACTATAATTTGTACTTTTGGGACTCTGATAGCAAACAACCAAACATCCAGTCACATTTGCTCCCAGGTCATTTTCATTTTGAATTCCTGCCCTTTTCCTAAGTTCATAACAAATATGATTTACCCCTTCAATTTTCATGTAAAAGAGATGGACCAACTGTTTATTTAGGGAATAGAAGCAAACAAACAACCAGACCTGTTGAACTGCCTGTGACAAATGGTGTTCTTTCATGATGATGATGATGATGATGATGATGATGATGATTGCAGTGGTTTTAAGAGACTTTATAACAACAGAAACAACATTCCCAAAAGGAATGTGTGCATCCATGGCTGCAGGTAATACCTTTTTTTCCTTATCTATTTCCCCTTATGATAAGCACCTATGTTCCCATGGCATGCACAGAGAACAAGAAGAAATAGGTCATGTACTATAAGGCCAAGGCTTAACCAGGTTAGTAGGGAAACATAAACTTCTGGAAACAGCTCTGAGCAAATGTTTTACATTCAAAGTCCATTAAAACTAAAATAAATCAGAAAACTTTCAGCTGAACTGTTTATAGAACGGAAAAAAATGACACTTTTGCACTGAAAACTTGCAGTGTCAAGATTATTTTTTAAAAATGGTTAATGCAAAGTTCCAACACAAACCCTTAGAAGCTGTACACCAGTTTTGCATTAAGATGCTATAACACTATTATTCTAGGAGAAAACAAAATAATAAAAAGGCCAAAGAAGACAATTTCAAAACAAAAAATGTTTTCAACATAATCCTAACAACCGAAAATTGCCCCCCCCCGCCCCCAATTTACATCCATGAAAATGTTAAATCCACCGACACAACCCACTGACAAAGAATGACTCGATGTGAAGGTAATAGCAAACTGAAACACTTGGCATAGCCTGTAGTAGGGACATTATGGGTTAAATTCTTCATTCCTGCAAGACATCAAAGAGATTGCAGGTTGGAGGAAGTATGGCAAAAAGTTAAAATCTAGAGGGAGTTCCCACATCTAACAGTGAATGCAGCCTTCCTTGGCTGCCTTTCCCTCTTGCTTGACCAACATGATGGAGATTATCACACACAGGTTTTAAATAGCAATTATAGTAATAAAATAGCACCTTTGGCAATACGTATAACACAGTGGTCACCTCCTAATAATAATAATAATAATAATAATAATAATAATAATAATAATAATTTGTAACCCGCCCCTCTGAACAAGCAATCGGGGTGGGGTACAACAAATTTAAACAACAACAGTTAAAATAGATCAATCCCATCCCAACTTCCCTCCCCTTAAAATAAGATTAAATTAGCAATAAATTAAAAACATGGAACACTGTACAAAACAATGTGAAAACCTAAAAATTCTTGAGCTATATGGATAGAGCTGAAATCATAAGGGAGAGAAGCTGGAAAGATTCTAGATCTTGAGTTTGGAGCCGGGAGATGTTAAACAGCCTATAGCTGCTTTGTCTTCCAAGTGTGGTTAAGGAGTCTTTTTTTCATTGACAGGCAAAACCTGTCAAGCAGCTCCAAGTCACACTGCAGTCCCATTAGTGTTGTGCAAAATGTCAAGGCCTTGGTAATTTCAATATTAGCAGTCAAGTGGTGTCATAGTCTCCTCCTCTCCTGCTGCTTGCTATTCCCATGCAGCCTGATTTCCTTTATTTTATTTTATTTTATTTTCTATTTCTTTTTCTTTTAAAACTTAAATCACATTATCATAGTTCTTGGATTGTGTTGAAAAGTAATAAATTAATATAATATAATATAATAATAAAATAAGTCTGAAAGGCTTTTTTTCCATCCCTACATTGTAGTAACAGCACTTGCTCTTTTAGGTCAATCTGGAAGAGCCATCTATGCGTGATCAGTCATAGGGTGTTCCTCCAAAACCAAAAATAATGGCAAGTGTATGAAACTGAGCATTCTCTTTGCCTGCCATTTTGTACATGGAATATTGTCTGACTCATAGGGCTCATTCACACTGAGAAGACAAGTGTCATTAAAACATGATTAAATTGTGGTGATAACATGATCAAGGGGAAGATTATCACATACCTGTGTGCTTCTCCCATTCATGTTCTGTGTGTAAACTTTAATGGATGCGTCATTGGGTAATAACAGGAGTTTCTGTTAGAACCCAGTGACACGTCCATTACAGTTTACACACAAGATACATATAGGAGAAGCATGCAGGGATGTGATAATTTTCCCCCATCACGCTATTACCACCATTTAATCACATTTTAATGATGTCTGCCTCTCATGTGAAAAAGTTTATAGAAGAGCATGTAAAGAGATCACAAATGTGTGCAGCTGAATCTACAGTTCCTTTATACAGCTGCTCGAGCAAACATGTTTTTCTAAATTTCTTGTTCCCCAGTAGGCAGAAAGATGTGCTGCTTCCAAACAAAATTAAAATTGAATTTTCTCAAGCCAATTTTCCGCTATCCTTCGTGAATCTGTTTTCTATCTACGCTGAAAAATCATGGTAGTTTCTCTTAATTTTTTCCTTTATTTTCTTTATTTTTTGCTCCCTGGTAAGAACTAGGTTATTTTCACTGCACCTTAGTGCATTTGTTTATGCAAAAGTAGCTACAAAGTACATGTTATTAAATGCTTGCTGGGTTTAGAAAAGTGTGTATCTCTCAAAATTAAATAGATATGCCAGTAGCAAGAAGACATATTGAATAATAAAATGCTCAGTGTGCCTTGCACTGCATTGTTGGGTAACTCTACATTTATTTATAGATTTTGATTTTATAATAGGGTTTCAGAGTGCATCTCTGCTTTACGGTTTGCCAATGCACCCGGAGGGAAAGTTCATTCTAATCAAATTTAGTATCACAGAAATAAGTGCTGAGACAAATCAACAAACCTCTGGCATTGTAAACATTGTAAAAAGACAGATGATTGTGTTGCTATTTTGTTTCTACCTTGAAACAAAATTCTCTATGGCTCAAGTGTTGATTCCCTAACTGTGTATTGCTCATCTAGGTTTGTGAGGAGTTGTACTTAGAGCAAGGAACGGTACCAAAGAGATACTAAAATGTTACGGAATAACCAGCATCTAGACAGCCATTTTACACTGACAGTGGCAATGATGAACAGTGGCAGCCTCTCTGCAACACTGGAAATGAGAAGATTTCAACTTTCCAAATTCTAGTATGCAGCAAAATAGTAGCCAAGCATAGAAAATCCCTGATCCCTTTCACCCACTGTACACCTACTTGTTATTAGACTGGGTTTGTTCAGTGCTGACCTCACCTTAGATGGCATTGTGGTCAGTTCAAATACCTCACATACACAACCTCGCACTTCATCATTCATGTTGTTAACATTTAAGCTCTGGTTTGGGAGACCTTCTAGAGTAGATATTCAAGGGAGCAAAGAGACTGCAGGAGTGGAAGAGGGGAGGGAAAAGTCCTACTGCACATGGATATCGTTCCATGTCTCTATTTTAGGAGGTAACAGTTTTCTAAGATGATAGGACTGACTCTATCAAACTGGACTGTAGACTGGAAAATCACTATTTCAAATATTCCATTGTGTGGGGTTGGGGGTTGAGTATAAAATAAGTCCAGCTAGGTTTGGATTATGTTTGGATCCTTGTCCCTGATCTGCTATATTTTATTTTATTTTAATCCTGCATTTCTCCTGATTAGGATGCAAGATTGCAGGTGGATGGTGGTGCAGTTTCCTTACATTTATGTAAAATGTAAAGTATTAGATAATACAGTCACAGTTGCCTTCTTGAATGCATGAGGTAGTAATGTAGCAACATTGTGTTTGTTTTGTCTTTGCCATCAATCAGCTGTTGTGCTTCCAGCACATGGGTGCTTAGCTTCCCAAAGAAAAATATATTTGCTTGCGTAGAAACAGGAATTTTCATAAAGTAAAGCAAGCAAACACATAGCAAAAATAGACATCATAGTCTCATGCAAGAGAGCAGGGCTGTACCCAGAATGCACAATTATAACACCCAGAACCTAAGCAGTCTTGAAGTTAGTAGCTTTCATGGAGTGCTCACCAGAGAACTTTAGTGCAGGGGGGTAGATTAAAGAGATCTAATTCACAAAATTATCATTCTCAGGATTCTCTAAGATGGTGACATGGCAGTTAAAGTGGTATCAAACTGCTATAGTTATGCAGTGTGGATATAGCTGTGATCTCTTAGGTTTCCTAAATGTTCACAATGCAGTCTTATTGTGCTTGGATAATCAGATTGGCATAACATCTTGGGAGCAGCAGGACTTTTTTTTTTCACATTCCTAATGCTGATGCATACTGCACTGGACACTGCCACCAGTGTGAAACATTGTAGCTCAAGTCAGTTGTGATTTACTTTTTCTGTTCAAATGAATAACAGCTAATTCCTTCTATGTGAAAAAGAGAGCATTGCTCTGAAAGATACCACTGGTGAGTCAGGGTGGGTCAAATAAACCTACCTGGTTGCCTCATCTAAAATGTAACAAAACCTGCCTGGTTACCACAGTTTTTGCACTGTGCCCAGACATAGAGCCACTTTTCTTACTCCCCTACATACCAATGGTTTCCTCTGCATTCTGTGGGACAAAAATAAATATACTGTAATATAAGACATGAGGCAGCATTGTGTAATGGTTCAAGCATTGAACTATGATTCTGGAGACCAGGATTTGAATTCTGGCTCAGCAATGGAAACCTACTGGGTGACCTTGGGCAACTAACACTCTCAGCCTCTGAGGATGGTGATGGCAAACTTCCTCTGAATAAATCTTGCCCAGAAATCTGATGAAAGGTTTGCTTTAAGGTTATCATAAGCAGAAAATTACTTGAAGGCACACAACAAAAACAACAACAGAAATATAACACACTACTGAAAAGAAAATTGAATAGTTTAGTAATATACTAGAGTAATTGTTTTCTGGAACAGGATTCAAGTTTGGCCCTTATTTCTGTGCACCTATCCTCTGGCTGCAATGAATTCCTGGCAGGTTCCCTGCCAATGGTTCTCCAAACATTGTTGGACCACACCTCCTAGAAACCTTGCCCATGGTTCATGGTGGCTGGTGATTCTGGGACATGGTAGTGCGACAGCATCCCAACCCCGGATTGGGAATCAGTTCTATAAAAATAATTCACTCTGCTCACAAGAGCTTCATTGACAAGAGCTCTTTCTGCCCCTAATAACAACTGTGCAGGGTGTTTGACTTAAGTTTCACACTGAAAACTCAGGTAAGGTGTAGTAGCTATATAGTACCTTTGGATTCAAAAGATTCAGGTTTAAGTCCTCACTCAGTTTTGAAAGTCATTTAGTGATCTTGGGCCAGTTACTACTTTACAAGGTTGTTGTTAAAATAAAGGGTGAGTGGGTGTGAAGACCACTATACACGTTGCCTTCAGCTCATTAGAAGCAAAATTAGATTTTAAAATGCAGTGAAGGGATGTACAATAACATCAAAAATCCACAAAACAGTGATACCTTTATTGGGCTAACCAAAATGCAGAAGATATCACTGTTTTGAGAATTTTGGATGTTATTCTACTTTGCTATATGCCCAACATGGCTACCACTGGATATGGTATCTGATAGATGGGTGATGAGAAGGAGGAAGAGGAGGAGATGATTTGTTGTTGTTTAACTGCCTTTGAGTCAACCCTGACTCCTGTGCCCTCTGTCCTCCACTGATACGCTTAGGTCTTGCAGATATGCCCATGACCTCCCTGAGTGAGCCTATCCGTCTGCCATGTGGTCTTTCTCTCTTTCTACTAGCCTCCACCTTTCCTAGCATTATTGTCTTTTCTAATGAATCATGCCTTCTCATGACATGGTCAAAGTATGACATCCTCAATTTAATCATCTTGGCTTCCAGGAAAAGTTCAGGCTTGATCTGTTCTAGAACAGTTGTTTGTTTTTTTGGTCATCCACACTGTGCTCAGCAATCTTATCCAGTGCCACATTACGAATGAGTTGATTTTCCTCCTATATACTTTCTTGACTGTTCAGCTCTCACATCTGCACATGGAGATGGGGAATACAATGGATTGGACAATTCTAACTATAGTGTGCAGTGGTATACAGTATCTCTACTCTTAAGGATCTTATCTAATTCTTTATAGTTGCCTTTCCCAATCCTAGTCTTTTTCTGATTTCTTGACTGCAGTTTCCAATTTGTTCAATGTTTAATCTGAGAGAAGGGAACTCTTTACTTATTTTGATTCCCTTGTTATCTAGGTTGAATTTATGTAAATCCTCCATGGTCATTATTTTTGTTTTCTTTATGTTCAGCAGTAAGTCTGATTTTGCACTTTTTAAAATTTTTGTTAGTGATGTTCCAAATTATTGTTTACCACTAGTATTATGATAGCATCTCCATATCTTAGATTGTTGATGTTCCCTCTTCCAATCTTCACTTCTCCTTCTTCTGAGTCTAAACTTATTATTATTATTATTATTATTATTATTATTAGTTTATGTGTATTTCTACCCCACCTTCCTTACACTACAGGGATTCAAGGCAGCTTCTTATAATATATTCTGAATATAAGTTGAACAAATAAGGTGAAAGGATGCACCCTCGCCTGGTCCCTTTGCCAATTGGGAACCATTCTGTTTCTTCATATTCTTTTCTAACTGTAGCCTCTTAGCCTGAGTATGTATTTCTCATCAGGACTATCAAATATAGTGACACCGCCATTACCTTAGAAACATTACATATATTTCAGTATCTATGAAGTTAAAGGCTTTGCTGTAGCCTATAAAGCACAGGCTGATTTTCTTCTCGAATTATTTGGTTTGCTCCATTATTCATTGTATGCTTATGATGTAGTCTTTAGCGCTTCTTCCTTTCATGAATCCTGCTTGCACCTCTGGAACTTTCCCCTCAATATATGGTTGGAATCTATGCTGAAGAATTTGATCCTATAGTTACTGCAGTCTTTTGTGTCTCCTTTTTTGTGGATGGGGATGTATATTGATTGCTTGCCGTCTGTTGGCCATCATTTTGTTTACTATATTTGTTGGCCTATTTTAATTAGCAATTGAGTTGATTCTGCTGCCATATAAGAATATAAGTAGAATATAAAATCAGTACATTAGGAGCCCTGGCGGTGCAGTAGTAAAATTCCTATTCTGCAGCCTCTCACAGCCAAAGGATTGTGAGTTTGATCCTGTAGGGCTCCAGAGTTGACTCAGCCTTACATCCTTTCATAGGTCACTAAAATGAGTACCCAGCTTGTCGGGGGGCAGTTAGCTTACACATTGTAAACTGCTTAGGAAGTGCTTAAGTGCACTGATAAGTGATATAGAAATGTACTTGATAATATAATATAGAAAAAATATAAATAAATTAAAATACCTTGGCAAAGATTTTCAGGTTTTGAAAGAACAAATTTTAGATCAGTAATGAGAAATGTGCCTTTCCAGATGTTACTGAACTAAAACTCCCATTATCATTAGTTGTGTTGTGGCTAGGGCTGATGGGAGTTACAGGCAAACATATGTATTTCTATAAGTTATCTGCCTCTATTTTAAATTTAATATTCATGTGAATTGTTACCAGAAATCTTATATATAGTTAAGTTCCTGGAGGCACTGTGAATACTTCTTGCAGAGTGATTTATTAATACAAAGCTTCCTTTAATATTTCCTGTACCACCATTCTTGTTTTTTCAGTCCAAGTTTTAAATGTTTTTCTTGGGTTCTATTCTCAGCTAGAGTTAGTCTGTCTAAATCTAATTTCTTTCCAGAAGGTATGTTGATTTACTCCAGCTGGTAAATTGGCTTATATTCTCTAACAATCTTGAAGAATTTTTCATTTGGTTTCATATTCACTCAGGTTTTTGGGTTATTATTTGCAGCCAGTTTCTGCACTCCCACTGTGATTCAGTCATTAGTTAAGCAGGCAGGTGATTGTGAATTACCTACAAAATATATTTTTGTAGCAAGTTAAATCACTTGCTGGAGGAGTTAAAATCTGAGGCTGAGATAAAAATTATCTTTACTGTAAATACAGGAAGCATAAACACAGATAAAAGTAGAAACAGCAAGATCTTTTAGCCTTTGAGAGGCCCTTCAAGTTAATATAACTCTGAAGGACACAATCCTGAATTTAAAGAGAAATAATTTATGCTCATTGTGTTAGAATGGAAGGAGAAATCCATTTTAATGTGGAGTGCCAGAGCAACTTCAGTGGAGGATTATTATAGAATCATAGGCCCGTTTTACACGGGCAAAAAAAGGCGCTTTTAGGGCTAAAAAGCCCGCATTTAGGGTTAGGGAGGGTGTAGCCTTTACACCCTCCCTAAGCCTAAAATGCATGGACGCCGCCATTTAAAGATGGCGGCGTCTACACGGAGGCGCCATACAAGTGTCATCACGTGCGCAGCATTTTGACGCGCTGCGCACGTTTTGACGCTCTGGCGGCGCAGGAGGGCGCCAATCGCGCCCTTCCCGCGCCGCAAAAAAAGAGCTCGATCCCGGAGCTCTTTTTTGCGGCGGGTCGTTGTGGCGGGATGAGGCCTCTGGGGCTGCCCGTGTGGCAGCCTAGGCCTCATCTCGCCGCTAGAAGGGGCGAGTTTGGACCGCCCCTTTTAGCCAATCTAAAAAGCCCCATAGAGTTGGAAGAGACCCCAAGGGCCATCCAGTACAACCTCTTGCCATACAGGAACTCTCCATCAAAGCATCCCTGACAGATGGCCATTCAGCCCTTGTTTAAAGACCTTCAAGGAAGGAGACTCCACCACCCTCTGAGGGAGTGTGTTCCACAGTTGAACAACCCTTACTGTCAGGAAGTTACTCCTAATGTTGAGGTGGAATCTCTTTTCCTGAAGTTCGCACCCATTTTTACGGGTCCTAGTCTCTGGAGCAGCAGAAAACAAGCTTGCTCTCTCCTCAATATGACAGCCTTTCAAGTATTTAAACAGGACTATCATATCACCTCTTAACCTTCTCTTCTCCAGGCTAAACATACCCAGCTCCCTGAGACAGGAAGTTCCTAAACCGAAAAGAGAGAGGGTGAGTGGGGATTGCTGAGCTGGGAATGGTGGCAAGGCCCTGGCCCACATGGCTTTAAATAGCTCCACTGTCCAATGAGGGGTCAAGAAAGAGCAGCAGTCCCTCCTTCTTGGGCCCTAACCAATCCTGGGCAATGCTGGGGCTGACACTGCCCAATTGAGAGGCACTTCCAGCTCCGGTGGCTCCTGGGACCGGTAGCCCTGGCAACAGGAGGAAGTGCCTTCCTTTCTGGCCCCCAGCCAGCCAATTGCTGGCCTAGAAGCCCAGGCAAGGGCTGCTGGAGGCCAGAGCTTGCCGGGAGCCGGCTGGAGGACACGGCTCTCCCAGCACAGCAACTGGGCTGTCGCGCTGAGTCGGGCGACCCCATTTACCTGCTTTTGTCAGAGCATGGAGATGATTTTGTAGTTTTTCTCTGTTTGTCTTTTTAAGACTGACTCAGTGTCATATTCTGCTTATTTAAATTGTTTAAAGAAGTGTGGTTCTGCTCCTGGGGAATCTGAACACCAATATTTCTGGACAGTCCTGCCCTGGGTTTTGTCATCAAACTATTGCCTACTGTTTTACCAACCCATCAGAGCATTAATTAGCTTCAGTAGATCATCCATTGGATTATAAAACTGCAGGTAAATTTTCAGTAGCAACAGTGAAACATTTAGTTGGCTGGTTAAGATGGCTTTCCTTGTGAAAAGGTACAGAAAATGGTAATGACTCTCTGAGATGCCCCAAGGTGTACCACAGGAAGCTAGCCAACTAGTGTAATATTTTTTTTTTATGGGAACCTTGATTATTTGACATTAACAGCGAAGACTTCTGAAGAAGGAACACTATGGGCATTTATTTGTCTCTGCTTGAGTACTGTCTTCAATAAAACAAACAAACAAACAGCTTCATTTATATACCGCTTCATACCCTTAAGGAGTGTCTAAGCGGTTTACAATTGTAAGCTATTTGCCCCCCAACAATCTGGGTACTCATTTTAGCGACCTCGGAAGGATGCAAGCCTGAGTCGAGCTTGAGCCCTTTGCTGGTCTTGAACTCGCCACCTTATGGTTTTGAGTGAGTGGCTGCAGTACAGGCATTTAACCACTGCGCCACCAGGGCTAATAATAATAATAATAATAATAATAATAATAATAAATATTTATTTCTAACCCACCCCTCTGAGCATTTAAAAGCATATACAGTTAAAATATTACTATCTATACAACACATACCCACCTCCCACCCCTTAAAACAGGATTAAACTATCACAAGTTAAAACAAGTCAAATCTAAAAACAGTGCAGCATCTCAAGGTCCAGTGTAGGCGGCCATATGTCCATTGGGAGAGGGAAGGAGCTAGGAGTCATCAGGCGAACGAGGGATTAATTACTGTCTGGAAAGGCCTGCCGGAAGAGATGCGTTTTGGTTGCTTTTTTGAAGCTATCCAAGACACATCTCATCCGGCAGGTCATTCCACAGCCTGGGAGCAATAGCAGAGAAGGCCCTCTGGGAAGTCTGCGACAGCCTAATTTTAATAGGCTGCAACAGGTTCCTCCCCGAGGACTGAAGTGTACGGGGGGGGGGCTCATGTGGGAGGAGGCGGTCCCTGAGATAAGTTGGTCCCAAGCCATGTAGGGCTTTAAAGGTCAAAACCAATACCTTGTACTGTGCCCGGAAACTGATCAGCAGCCAGTGGAGAGATTTAAGCACAGGTGTTATATCCTCTCTCCTCGGTGTACCAGTAACTAACCTGGCTGCCATGTTTCGGACTAATTGAAGTTTCCGGGTTAGGCACAAGGGTAGCCCCATGTAGAGTGCATTACAGTAGTCCAAGCGTGAGATAACCAGCGTGTGTACCACAGTCTCCAGGTCCCTCATTTCCAGCAAAGGGTGCAGCTGGTGTATCAGCCGAAGCTGATAACAAGCACTTCTGACTGTCGCATTCACCTGATGCATCATGTGAAGCGATAAGTCTAGAAGTACCCCCAGACTGCGAACAGAGTCCTGTGAGGAGAGTGTGACTCCATCTAGGACTGGAAGATGTATTCCCAGACCTGGTTTTGGGCCGGTGATAGTCAGTACCTCCATTTTGTCAGGATTTAGTCTCAATCTATTTTCCCTCATCCAATCCATTACCGCTGCGAGACAGTCATTGAGAGGAGAGACGCCATCAGATGTCTGAGCAGATGATCTGGTCATGGAGAAATATATCTGAATGTCATCAGCGTACTGATGACACTGAGCTCCATGCCTCCGAATAATCTCACCCAGCGGCTACATATAAATATTAAATAGCATCGGGGACAGGATGGAGCCCTGAGGGATGCCACAGTTTAGCTCGATTTTAGAGGAGTAACTGTCCCTGAGCCTCACCCTTTGGGACCTGTCAGAGAGAAAAGAACGAAACCACTGCAAAGCAGTGACTCCAATACCCATCCCCCCCCCAACCAGTTCAAAAGGATGGCATGATCTATGTTGTCAAAGGCCACTGAGAGATCCAGGAGCACCAGCAGGGTCACACTACCCCTGTCAATACTCAAGTGGAGGTCATCTGTCAGAGCAACCATGGCAGTCTCAACTCCATATCCTGCTCAGAAGCCAGTTTGAAATTATTCTAGAAAGTCGGTTTCATCCAAGACAGCTTGGAGTTGTGAGGTGACTGCTCTCTCGATCACCTTGCTTAGAAACGGCAGCAAGGAAACTGGTCTGTAGTTGTTTCTGTCCAGGGGATCAAGGGAAGATTTCTTCAGGAGAGGCTTTACAGCTGCCTCCTTCAGACAGGATAGAATAGTACCCTCCCTGAGGGACGCATTGATTACATCCCGAAGGAATGTCTTCAATGTATCCCCTCCCTGGATGACCAGCCATGATGGACATGGATCAAGAGAGCAGGTTGTCTTCCTCATGCTTCCAAGGAGCTTGTCCACGTCATCAGTATTTATAGATTGAAACTCATCCAACAAAATGACAGTAGTGCATTGCAATTTTTATGGCCTGCTGACTATCTTTTAACTTACTATTGCATTACTCCCTGTTTCCTACAATGTCTGAATTGCTCTTTATTTCTTAATGTCACTGTACCCTTATGACTGGGGAATGAAGACTGCAAGTTGCAAAACGCAATCCACGATTATATATAATATTATGAAATATTTTCAGAAAAGGAGGCATCAAATGACACCTTTCTGACATCTAGTATTTAGCAACATGCAAACTCTTGATCCCAAAAGCTACCACAGCACATTTTACTATCCCTCCTACACACATACACACATGCACAACTACTTCTTCACATTTATGTATAAGCCATCCTTGCAACATCTCTCCTCAGTGCAATATGGTTGAACAATATGTTTTTAAAACTGACATTATTTTTGTTTTCTTGCCAAGAAATGTCACTGTTGTAAATATCAGACAGCCATCACCACCCCAACATTAAAAAAATGCAGCCAATACAGTCATCACTATCATCAATGTGACAATAAACCTTACAATTCTTCCCTAGGTTTCTTTTAGCCTGTCTTCAGTATTGATCTGACCATAAAAATGGGTTATATTAATAGTGAAGGAAAACAGCAGCTGAAGTATTGGGGAAGTATCTAAGGTGCTGGATTTAACATACATTCTGAAGTAGCTTGTAATTCATTTGAGCAAATTCTGTTTAAAGCTACAGAGACAGAATCTACTCTAATTCTATCTAAAATCTATTGACAAATATGGAAAACAAAATAATAGCTCACAGATTGCAAGTGCTCAATATACATTCCAATCCACAAGAAAGGGGATACTAGGGATTGCAGTAACCACAGAACCATTGCATTAATCATCTAAGAAATCAAGTGATGCTTAAAATTCTGCCACAAAGACTACAACCATTTATGGCATGAGAAATGCCAGATGACCAAACTGGCTTCAAGAAAGGAAGCTTAACTATGGATGAAACTGGAAACATACATTGAATAACAGAACACACCAATGAATTTCAGGGGAATAATAGCACGTGCTTTATAGATTACAGCAAAACCTTTGATTTTATATACTGTGAAAAAGAAATGAATATCTCACTACATTTGATTGTCCTGAAGCATAACATGAACTCAGAACAAGAGGCTATCATCAGGGCAGAACTGAGAAAAATGGAATAGTTTCCAATTGGCAAAGGGGTCAGGCAAGGCTACATCTTATCACCCTGTCTGTTTAACTTGTATGCTGAACACATCATACATAAAGCATAATTTGACTAGCAGGAAGTAGGCAAGAAAATTGGAGGAATGAACACCAAGCATTTAAAATATACTGATGACACCATACTACTAGCACAGACACACAAAAAGGCTTGGAATGATTACTGAAGAAAATCAAGGAAGAAAGTGGAAAGGCAAGTGTAAGTTGAATAGTAAGACAACAAAAACAACGACCATAGATGATTTACATAACTCTAAAGTAGATGAGGAAACTATTTAAATTGCTCAAGTTTTTCTGTACCTTGGTTCTGTCATTAACCAGAATGGAGACTGCAGTCAAGAAGTCAGAAGACTAGGAGGAGGAGGAGCTATGAAGGAACTAGAGTATAGACCAAAGTGTAAAGATACATAGTTGAATACTAAAGTTAGGATTGAACATGTCATTGTATTTCCTGTTGCTATGTATGGTTGTAATACTTGTATCCCGCTCCGAGTGTATGTACAGAGGAGCGGGCTATAAATAAACTATTATTATTATTATTATTATTATTATTATTATTATTATTATTAAAAGCTAGACAGTGGATAAAGCTGACTAGAAGAAAATCAACACATTTGAAATGTAGTGCTGGAGAAAAGTTATACAGATACAGCAGAATGCTAAAAATCCAAATCAGTGACTTCTAGAGGAAAACATGCCTGATGACTAAACGGAAACTGTCATACTCACTAGAAAATACAAGAATGTTTAGGGATGTAAAAGGAGGTAGGAGGTAGGAAAATACAAGAATGTTTAGGGATGTAAAAGGAGGAAGACTATATTTCATATGGACAGACTTAATCAAAGAAGCCACAATCCTGAGACTGCAAAAAAAGAAAAGAAAAGAAAAGAAAAGAAAACAGCTTCATTTATATACCGCTTCATACCACATAAGGAGTGTCTAAGCGGTTTACAACTGTAAGCTACTTGCCCCCAACAATCTAGGTACTCATTTTAGTGATCTTGGAAGGATGAGCAGGGCTTTTGATTAGAGGGTGACTTAGAGGTCTTGCATTTGTACGGTCAAATTCAACCTGAGGGCAGTTAATAACAATAAAAATGGGTCATCCAATAACATTCAATAGTGGGAGATTTTGAAATAATAAAAGAACATGCTCCTTCATATAATGCAACTTGAAAGCATGGAATTTACTATCACAACTTGAATAGTTATAAAAGAGAATTAGACAAATTAATAGAAAATAAGTCTATTTGCTGACCAACTCATTCAATAGCAAGACGAGACACAGAGAATTGGATTATAAAATGGGCAACTTTATTAAACTCATTTAACTTTATTTCTTTGAGAACTCCAAAATGGGGGGGGGGGGGAGATAACCTCATGTGGGAAGAGCTGGCGGATGGTCTGCTCCTAGACCAGTACCCCAGCTCCCCCTGGGCAAAAACACTTGAGCCCCAAGGGCAATCCAGAAATGGGTTACTCATTGGCCTGTCCACATCTGGAAGGCCAACTCAAGACTCCCCCACTTAACTCGCAAGACTTAAATGAGGGTTTAAATCACAGGCAATTCTCTTTCCCTTCATGTTTAGTTCCAGAGACTTACCTTCACCCTTTAGGAGGGTGCTGAGGTGTTCACCAAAACATCTATCTCTCCCCACTGCACCCCACCCGCCTATGCCGCGGAACCTATTTATGACCACACCATAAGCCAATTGTCCAAGTCCCCAACTAACAGTGTAGGCTAGGCAAAAAACCCTTGGAAAGGGGAGAAAATTCCTACCCAGCCCTGAAGTGACGAGAATTAATCTCACACTGCTGTTCAGGCAGGAGGGTGGGCCAGCATTTCAGGCAAGTGACAGGGGATTTGGGCAGGTGAGCCTCAGACAGGCTAAGCCACCCCGACCCCATCTAACAGTCCACAGAACACATCATTTCTATTTAAATTGCTGGTCTCTCCAATGAGAGGCCAGCAGAGCTTTCTCCCCAGATCACCAGGTTGGGAGAAGTAGAGTGGTTACTAATGGCTGTATAATATGCCTAGCACTAGAGGAAGTATGACAGTTCCTGTATACACCAATTGTTGAAGAACATGGATGGGAAGGTGCAATTCTATGAATGCTCCACTTGAGGACTTCATATAGGCAATTGATGGCCACAGTGAGAACAGAAGGCTGGAAAAGACATACATTTGATCTGATCTTATGCTTTTATGAGCTCCTAGTCTTCTATATAAAATTCCACTTCTGTTCATTCCTGGCTTTCTTCATTTAAGGACTCTATTTAGGAAGAGAGAGTCATTTTCTTCCCAGTGTTATAGAACCTTTGGAAGTTTGAAATCCTTATGAATGTACTGCAAAAAGATTTATCAGAATATGAAGCTCTATTTTGGTTTACACATACCAAATTCAGATCACTGAATCAGATCAGCCAATTTACAATCTGAGAGAGTTTATCAAATGTTCCATTACATGAGTCCATTCCATCTTCCCACCATTTTTGTATACTTTATCCTTACAAATTGTAACTAATTTCACACTCATTTTGCCAATTTCACATTCTGAACTGCAACTTTGTCACTATTTTACAACAATTTGCATAGCTGCAAATAACACTCGTTATGAAGTTATAATATAGTAGGTGGAAAATAAACAAACATCTGTTTTTGAAAACTTCAAAGGATGGAATTTCAAATGCATATTCTACACTGAAAAGTGTGACTGTGTGAGATGAAACATTTAGTTGCTTTGCTATGTACAGGATATTTTCCCCCTCCTGGGATTATCAGAAAGAAAGAGTCTCACAAGGCTGGGCTGAAGATCTATGTGATCTAGAATTCTTTTTCCAAAATTAAGGATATAAAAATCCCTCAATCTTGATTTTTCTTCACTTCTCTAGACTTTACATGCATTTTCTTCCAATTCTTCTCTGATGTCATAATGCAAGACTTTGTTTTTTCCCCCATGTTGAAATTTGCAGCACCTCAACACATTTTCCTCTCCCCATGATTTTCACATATATTCGCAGAATTGAGTTAATATACGGTCTGAGTAGACAGGCCAAAATAAAGCTGCTTCAGGTCACTTTGGAGGTATGCTGTTTAAATGATGCATGCATCCCAAGCATCCAGAAGCCATGCCAAAGCCATGCTCCAGTCCTAAGATGAGGTGAACTCAAATATTGTCTGGTCTTGATTTGTTTCGTGATTTACATGTTAACAGTTAAATCTTTAACTTGGCTGTGTAGCTTATCAACAGTGTAATTTCATTAGGAAAAGTTGTTATAGGAACAACCTTGGGTTCCTTCAGGTAAAAAGGGAGCATACACATGAAATAAATAAAAAAATAAAATTAATAAAACCTGTGGTTATATGTCACACTATCTACGGCTACTGAATCAGGCCCAAGGAGGATGTTATGATACAGTTCTCTGGTTCCGAGATTAATAAATTATGGATCATTGTAACCAAACTCTCCTAGTCCAAGAATAGCTGTAGCTGTTATACTACTGGAAGTTGGTGGATTTTTTAAAAAAAATATATACTAAAAACTCCTAGCCACTAAGAGCACTTGATCTTCCAGTGACCAATCTTGTTCTAGTACACCCAAATTATGTATCTGTTCCTCTGTAGAGACTGCTGTCCTAGTCAAAACTGGCAGCCCACCTACTTCTTCAAAGTGCAAAAGCTAAATCTTCATAGCATTCATATTCAAATTATTAGACCCTAAATCAGCTGAGCAGCAGGGCAGGGACTGCAGGGACACCAGATTGATATTTTGTGGGGAAAAGCCAGAGATGAACATCATTTGCTTTATAATATCAGCTTGATCTAAATTCCCAAATGACCACTTGCAACAGACCACTGGGAACTCTTCACTAAATTTCTTCTCAAATAAAAATTTCAGCAATTTTTTCCAGCTTCAACTGCAAAAATATAATCCAGTTTCAACACACTTTAATTGCCATATCTTATTTGAGCTGTAGTGCTAGAGAAGAGTACTGAGTATACTTGGATGGTCAAAAAGACAAACAAATGGGTTCTAGAATGAAAGTTGGCATGATGGCAGTTAACAATAAACACTCAGTCACACTGATGCTAATTGTTGTAGGTCTAAACTAAAAAAAAATGCTTACTAATTTGGCACAGTTGAACTCTGGATGCAGTGAGCATTATTGGTTTATAATATCTTGAAGAACTCACTCCATCTTTCCAATCAACTAGTTTCCCTTCAGCGCTGTCTTTGTAGCAATCATCTCATATACCTTCTTCTGAAGGTGATGGCACACAACCAGAAAGTAGCTTTGACTTCATCTGGTGTTTATCAAGCTAACAGCAGTAGTTCAATGTTTCCACTGCAGCTAATTTTCATGCTGGAGCTGTCTGAAATTATATTCATGAAGTTGTTAAAGATGTTCACTAGAGGGAACCTTCACACATTTGATTAATACAGAGACATCCAGATTTCCTTTAAAGATACTTGTTCTCCGTCCTGCACTATCTATAGGGAAAGGGCCATTTAAGTAATGTACAGGAGCTGTGGGGACTGTTGCTACTTTTTGTGTAGGACATTAGGGGGGTTGGTTGCAGGTGGGTTGGCATTTTATGATTATGAAATGTGTCTGTATCACCAGTAAACCCTCCTGCCTGTTGTTAAGAGGTGATTACTGAGGAAACGACTTACATCGTGTCAACAAAATGGCTTGAACACAGCTCCCAGCTGAAGTGTTACTGCCCTTAAGTCATAGAAAAGGGTAACTGCCCTTGAAACAACACTTTTTTGCTCTAGTGTTTTTTGGAGGATTTTTGGAAATAGATCAACTCTTGGACTATAAATCACACTCCTTCACTGAGTTACTGGACTGTGAAAAGATTCTTTAGAAGAGTTATGAAGTAACAATAGAGAAAAGAGGAACTGAGATCACTTTTTAAAGTCTATGTTGCTCCTTCATGTATATACAACTGCATGACACTCAGAAAAGATACTTTGTGAACATTTCCTAACTGTTTTTTGGGAGAACAAAATAGTGACACGTTAGAAGCAAACATATGACAAGAGGGGCTCATTTGGACGAAGATACCTCTCAATGAAAATATCTTCTCAGTTAAACCTCATTCATATACATTGTGTTGTGTGTGTGAGTGACTGTATGAGAAAAAGAGTGAAGGAGGAAGGGACAGAGAAAGGTTTTTTCACCCATTGGGATCTTTGATTATTAAGTACCATTCTTGTTTTGAAAGTCAGGTCAAGGATATCACAATAGCTTTCAAAAGAAAGTATCTGCTGGGAAGATTAAAAGCCACTTCTCCATCTCTGCAGTTTCCACTTTCTTCCTCTCTCTCCTTTTGAGATCTACCACAGACAAATTGCATTCCTCCAGCGATGCAATTCTCGGCAGTAAGAAAGTGAAGGGGAGTGGGGAGAGATTTGGCAGTACTGGTTCCTTTTGAATTTAAGTGCAATAAACAAGCCCTCTAAATAGATGGCCAAATACAGAAAATGGTGCAAAGGCTACACAGTCCAGAAGTGCATCTTCAAGTTCCTCGGAATGCTATCCCCATTTTTAGTAGCAGATCAGTGCACTCTTGGAAGAGCAACCTTTAGAACTCATAATTTTTAAAAGAGAAGGACCAATCCATCTATATCAGTGTAGCCTTATTCAAATATTACTTACAGGGCTTGACTCAAGGTGCAAGCAAAGTCATGCCTAATCCTGCTCCCTCTAACATCACTTCCTTCACATGGAAAGCTTCAGGTCTTAAGAGGAAAAAACTGTGTTTGTGTGAAGACTGTCTACACAAGTAAGCATCCTGAATTACTAGCATCTTTTGTTTGTGTAGAGTCTCTATGTCAGCGAGCACTTTTCAAATGAGTTATTACTTTGCAAATATGAAAAGCAATGATGGAGAAGGCTGAGGTCCCTGCCCATAGGTCAGTTTGAACCCACTAGGTAATATCTGAAAGAGACTCATGTGACACGTGTTCTCCAGCTTTTATTACAGTGTGTCTGTATTAATTGGATTTTAAAAAATCTAAAATTTGCTTTCAAATATTTGTTTAAATAAAAGTTTAAATGTGTTTCTTCCCAAACTATATGATTCTAAATGCATTATCTCTCCCCATCCTTCTCCCTCACTCTCTGTACGTATTAAACATGTAACATAAAGCAAATTGTTATTGTGTTTCCTTACTCTAATTCCACCTGTGGTTGAAAAGCAGAAACACTGATTCAAAAGTCAGTCAGTTTTCTCTTTAGAAAAACTGGTTGACACTCAAATGAGTGACATTTACCCTTGAGATTATGATTCTACTGTGCTTCTTGGGCATATGGCAGAATGAATATCTGAATTTATCTGCCTATCAGTTACATTTTCTGCAGTGTAATCATGGCACACAAGGCTCTCCTTGAATCAGCTTTATCCTCACAAAATCCTGTGAGACAGGTCAGGGTAAGGAATTAGTCCAAGGTCAACTAGTGAGTTTCATAGCTCTGTGGGTATGTGAACTTGCATCTTCCAGATCCCATTCCATCATTATTAACTGCTGAGCTGCATTGGTTCCCTCCTAAACATTCAGACCTGAGCTTCTTAACTACAGTCTGTTGAACTGGATCCACTCTTTTCTGGTTAGTGTATGCTCAACTTACCTGTGCAATATGCTTGAGAACACTTACCTTTTCTCTAGCTATATCTATAGGAAACTATCTGGTTTCCTGACTATTTTCACTTCACCTGGGCTGGCATTATTGCACTTAAGGACTGGTAACACAAAGATCTGTAACAGTTGTGTATTCAGTAACACTGTGTAGTCATGATCATGGCACTACTGCCACAATTGGAAATACCCCCCCCCCCCATAATCCACCTTAACAGCCAGCAACCACATTAGTTTCAGAAGGACTGTTTAGCTGTGATCAGGATGCAAGAAGGAGGATGTTTCCACCCACCTGCCACTAGTGAGAGAGGCTGTGACAATCAAAAGCAAAAATTGTCTTGCAATTCCTTGTTGCAGCGTTGGTGTCAGCAAGAGGGGGCTGGAAACAACCCTCTCCTTGCATCACAATCACTAGTGAACAGACTTCACTTCTATCACTGTGGCTGCTGGCTGTTAAGGTAGGCATGAGGGTTCAGGCTGGGAGACATTGCTTGGCTATGCATTTGTAAGTAAGTAGCCAATGTATGATATTGGTTTTAATATTTACTTACTTTGCCATGATTTTTATTTAGGACTATGAATCTATCCTGGAGATGTTCACATGAATGTATATATTATCTCAGGGAATGTCTTCTACCATAGTGTTCCTCATTCCTGAGATTTGTGATAAAGTCCTGTTTCAGATTCTGTCTTATGGTAAGCCAAATTTAGTTCACTCAGAAGCAAGATCTTTTCATAATGCTCCTCATGCTACCAGAACTCTCTGGAACTGGACTCATCCCCCAACTGTCTTTCTCAAAATGTGTTTTGGGGAAAAACACCTCTTTTGAAATGAGACTTCCAAGAGCTATTGATTGACCATTGTCATGCTTATTTTTGTTCTTTTTTAGCTGCTGATGATACTGTTACCACTGCTACTGATACTGCTGTTGTTTTGGTCTTAATTTGCACTGCTTTTTAATTTTTGCTAAATTGCTATGAAAAATTTAAATCAATAATGGTATAGAAGCATAATTAACACAATACTTGCATCTCATTTGTATCTTGTATCACAATCCTTCCCTCTCTTGTTAGAACCTGACAGCTTTTTATCAGAATTTTCCAGATAATGCACATCACAAACAAACCTCAAGGAACATCTTGATCAAGTGGAGATGATCATCTAGCCCAGACATTTAGCCTAATGAGGCACTTTAGAGCACATGCAGAGGATCAGAGCACATGCAGAGGAAACTGAAGGAATATCTTCTAGGGAAGGACAAATGAATCTGTAATGAATCTGCAACAATTCTATTTCTTTAATGTTTTATAGCAGCCTTTCCCAAAATGGTATCCTACAGATGGTCATTGGCCATACTGCACTGGGATGATAGGAGTTTTGATCCATATGGCCCTGCAATTCCCTACATTCCAGTCCTCTGAGAGAAGTGTAGCCACATCCGAATGTCATTACTCGTTTTTTTAAAAGTAACTGGGAAAAAGCCCCCTAAGCTTTCAATTTATGGAAACCAATTTGCCAATTTCCTTCAAATTTTTAAGGTTGAGGGGCTTTTTTTTACACTCTGAAGTGACTTTTGTTCACCTTGAAAACCACACATAGCAGCTCTGAATGTCAATACCAAGGAGGAAATCTTTCCAAGGATGATTTCATGAGCCATATCTCATTGTGTGTGCATATGTGTATGCAGATAAGCATGGGTGGTAATAATTAGTACAAGAGGTAGAGTAAGGTAGTTCTGATGCTGGCCTTAGACAACAAAGCAACACTCCTGAAAACTTCATGAGTTCAGACTCATCATTTGACACCAAGAGGAAGCTTTTTATGATGTTCTTCAAAGGACTCAGGCTGATTTTATTTGTGGCAGCAAATGCAGAGAACTGAGCCTGAAATCTTTCGATTTGCAAGGGAGGAGAAGGAGAAACAGTGTGATCCTCTACTCTTCCACACATGTATGGTACACCTGTCATGCAAAAAGAGCACATTGTACTTCAGGGTATTTCTTGAGTTCCCAAATTCGGGTGCCCACATTCCCAGGTGGTACAAGATGAAAATTCAGGGGGTGCAACAAAGATATTTGTGCGAATCTGGATTAAGTTCATTTTTGCCAATCAAGACAAAATCTAAGATCATCTGAATCACAGTAAGAAACTTCCATGTTTTGACAAAATCATCAATGAAAACCAGGAGCAAAGAAGTCATTGAATTTTAACTTCACAGTTGATACTGATTTTACTGTTTGCAATGTTGTTGTTTCAGGTTGGGATTGGTAGTGGCAGCCCTCTCCCAGTTGTTCCCATCTTTTGAGTAGTATTGCTATGTGCCACATAATCTGTCCTGCACTAGGGATGGAAAGAATATTAGAAAACATTTGAAAAAATGGTTGAAAAACATGTTTTTCATATCTCAAGAAACCTTGAAAAGACTCTTGGACTGACAAGAATCTTCACAAGTCAAGACTCATTCTGTGCAAAATTCACATATTTGTTTTGTGCTGGTAACATAATTAAATATGGTGTTGTTTATATTTAATATAAACAACTCAGTTCATAAAACAATTTTACTATGCAGGAATATTAATTTTTGTTTAGAAAAAGCTGTTTCCAGCACAGAAAATGTTGTTTTTGTATTTGAAAAACCAACTGCATGCAAATTTTGTGTGAAGTATATCCTGAATTGCAAAACGGCCTCAATAACTACATGGCTTTCAAAAACTTCTCAACTTGGGAAGAAAATTATTGAAATTATTGGTGCTTCCTTTGAAAAGAATTTAGTGAACAGCTACAGCCCAAAATCTTAAAACTAACTGGATGGAAGATGTTTCTCTGTTGCCAGTGTTGAAATTAGAATCAAATTCCAGTGCAGTTGGCTTCTGTAAGTGGAATAAAGAGAACACCCCTATTTCATTGTGTCATCCAGAAAGATTTTAGAAGACCATATGAATAAGAGAAAAAGTATGTGGTTTGGGTCCAGGCTTAGTCATTCTTAGGATATACCCAGTGGAGTCAATGGGTGAAATCTCACATTTCTCTTCCCCCCACCCTGTTGTTGCTGATGATGATCAGTGGGGAGGGGAGGGATGGCAGGAAGACTGTTCATGTTGATAAAGAAGCAGCTGGTCTCAGGTTGGAGGGAAGAAAAAAAAGAGGGTATACTCTCTTCATACTTACCCCCAGAGCTTAGATCAGCCAAATCTCCATCTGAGTTGCCTCTCACTCACTTCCTGCCAATAAGTGACAACAGTCCCTTCTGGGATTTGACAACTCTGGGGGGCAGGTTTTGTGTGAGGAACTTAAAAGGTTTGTCAGTATGCCCCAGTAAAAAAGAAATGTGCATGTAAGCCACACTTACATATCTCCATGTTAATAACAAGATAAACCAATGTAGGGAAGACAGGTAGTTTAGAATCTTGAGAACAACTAAAAATGGTGGGGACTGATCCCAGGAGTGAGTATAAATACAAAGGAGCCATTTGTCAGGGAAGTGTGTCATTGTACCCTAAGGGGTTAGCAGCCAAGGACGCTGAAGGGGAGTGTGTCATTGTACCCTGATGGGACAGCAGCCTAGCAGGCTGAAGGAGACTGCTGATAGGTTCAGTTAGACAAGATTTAGTTACCCAAGCTAGGGATTAAAGGAGTCAGGAGTTAAAGTGTATGTGTTAATATCCTGTGAGATATATATATATATATATATATATATATATCACTAAGAGGCAATGGAGATGATTACAGTCATCTGGGGAACAGATGATTATTTTTTTTTTTAAGGAAATTGAAGAATTCCAGTTAGAGTGGTTGTTGGTGTAACAGATAACTGGAAGGGTTAAGAGATACAGAGGCTAAATAAAGGTTCTGTGGGAACTAAGACTATACGGGAATGTTCATAAAGTCAAGTGAAAGAAACTGTTAAACTTTGTAACTACTGAAAAAAATATACACTGTATCAAGCGTGAATCACATCGTGCAAGAAAAATACTGTATTCAACTTTGCTTGTAAATAAAATTTGTTCCTTTGTTTCAACAAGTAGTTGCCTGAGGTGTGCTTACAGACAACATCAACCACACTACCAAACATAAGTAAAACTCTACCAAAGGAAAAAAGACCTTTTATTATTTAAGACACTTCAGATAGTGACATTTGGTGTCAAAAATGTTGGGATTTTAAATCACCCACCTTGGGAGTGTGCAGTGAAGATAGTAGAGGTTCCTTCCAAATCAGGAAACCCCAAGCGTGACCCAGTTGTTCCTCCCCATCTGCTCAGCCCTAGGGATGTAGCTCTTCAGGAAAATAAAGCATTTTGAGCTACCTAGAGGCTGGGAATTTGTGGGGGGTGGGGTCCAATTATCTTTATGCCCTAGAGGTCCTTATATACCACTAAACTCTTACCTTGGCTTGCTTTAACACCTTGTCATCTGCCTTCTTTGAGAGTAAATACCAGCCACCTAGAATAGCAGGCTCTATTAGCATAATTATGCATGCTTTGGTCATTGAACATGCACGTATTAGAATTATCCAGCATTTCTAATGTGCATGTTTATTTTGTACTTGTTTATTTTATATCTGTAAAGTGTGGCATATGACCATAATTAAAATTATGTAAGATGTAGAAATTGGTTGAGGGGCCTTATTCTAGTTGAGACCAAGAATTGGATGTAGGCCTGTATATGTGACTCCCACCTATAGCTAGACCTTGGCATATTAGGCTTGAACATTAATTTGGTAATGTGAACCACTAGACAATGGAAGTTAATTTATTACTACAAACACCAATAATTACAATATTTTAAAAATTAAAAATTAAAATATGAATCATCCTGTTAATTGATGCTTTTGTTGTGCTAGACATGGGATTTGCAGAGAAGTCATGGATCACTTTAAAGGACCATGTTTTTTTTATTAGCTTCTCCAAAATGCCTCTTCTTGCCCTTATAAAGTTGCCTTCCTCCAACCTAGATTTTTCTCATCACTTGGTCTACAAAGCCAATAATATGACTGTAGCCCAGTTAAGGTGGGAATCCAACATACCTGAGAACATTCAGACCAGGAAATGGTGTGCCCAAGTCACAAATCCTATCTTACACCATCTTCAGCTTGTCACCCATCTCATATTCTTTCCACATCCAGTAACATGTTTTTCCCCCCTTAAAGCTTAATAAATACGTCAGAGGGGAGTGGTTCAAGTTTTGCAATATGCAAAACATTTTTTTCTCCATACCTGAATCATTGCATCTTTTCTGACTCCTTACCCTCACACAAGAAAAGTGGGCTACAAAGATCAGTGGTAGAGAACATGTTTTGCATACAACAGTTATCACCCGTTATCTCAGTTTCCAAAAAAGCCCATTATTCTCTGCAAGAATTTTACTATAACTGCAGGGAGGGGTGGATGGGAAAGGGATAGAGAAGACAGAGAGAGGGAGAGGCCAAGAAAGGACATAAGAGAGAGTGATGGAAACTTCTAAAATAAGATTTCAGGAGGGAGTCATCACAATTCACTCCAAATAATATCATATTAAAATGTACATTATACAATAAGGAATATTATTATGAAAGAGTCATGGATGTTTGAGGGCCTTGGTCTCCTACTAAGCAAACTAATTAGCTGTTGGCTAGTCACTGCTGCTCACAATCATTGGCCTGATCTAGATTGGCAAAAAGAAGTGTGTTCATGGCTGCATGAAAGTCTAGCCTTTAGATGAGAAAAAAGGAAAGTGTGCCATGAAAACACCTTTTTTGCATTTTAGGGGAGAAGAAGCGCCTTTAAAAAGGTGCTGGTTTTCCCAGATTCTTTTTTGAAAACTGCGGAACAGCGCAGCTCCATCTAAAGGCTGTGGTGCAGCTGCTAAGCATTAAGGAAAAGGCAACTTCATGTCACACTTTCCTGCCAATCTAGAAAGCCCCATTGATTTTCAAGACTCACTTTTTCTTTTACATTCGATTTTTTATTCTCCACAAGCCCATCTCCTCTGTTCTGACCCAGGCACCAGAAAGTTACCCTCCAACTCTCTTTCTAAAGAAATCACAGATACTAGCCTGCTTAACAACAGAATTGTGTGTTGCATTTCTCTCCGTTGTCGCATTTCTTCTGAGGCTGCAGGTTCTTGTTTTTCTAAATGTTGCAAAGGGAAAGGCACACATCTTAATGAATTCCAATGACAATAAGTGGCATTTTATATTGCAGTTATCAATTTGTAACCTAGAGTTACAGATTCATAACTGCTCTGTATTCAGTAATACTATGTATTCATGATTGTACCACTGTTGCCATGATTGTAAATGCCCTGACATACCCGAACAGCCATCAGCTGCATTGAGTAATCGGGTGTTGATCTGCTGGCATCCATGCACAGAATGCCAACAGAAGTATGTTTCCAACCCTCTCCCACCAGTGAGCAGGTCTGCAATGATGAATTGTGACATGTCCTGCCTCTGACTATAGGATCTCATCCTAATTTGTCAAGTATTAGTCATTAGAAAAGTCATTAGAAAAAGTGGATTAACAATTTATTGAGTAATTTGCAAGTAAATCCCAAGAACTACCTTCTCATATAGCTCACTTTATTAATGTATATAATACAAAGATATTAGCAATACTATGATATAATGTAACAGAATAACACAGGTGAATATAGTGACTGCCTACACTCCACTGCAAAATTAAAGTGCTTCAATACAGAGCTGGAATGAAACCACTCATTATTTTCATAAATATGTTGAACAATGCACCACCTCATTTAATTTTATAATAATAATAATAATAATAATGTTTTATTTATACCCCGCTCTTCAGCCAAGACTATCAGAGCGGCTTACAATTTGTTTTAATATTTATTTACAATGCCTCTATTTCTCTTTAATTTGCTACTGCTCAGATAACTGCTTACATTAATATAAACTTGCCCAGGTCTTAAATTCAAACTACAAGGGAGATGGTGACACAGTATAATGAAACTATAAATGGTCAAAAATAATGTCTGTGAAGGTTTTTACAGTTATGTTATCCACTACAATATATTTAAAACCACCATGTAACAGACAATTAACCAGTTTCTACATACATTTATAGTACAAATTACTCTAAAAATATCCATTGACAATACTTATGAAAAAGTTCATGTACTGCTAATCTCAGTTTATTTCCACCCACCTACCCCCACCCACCCACCCCACCCCGATACAAGTCTGTGGCAGAATCTGATCCACTCCTATATCCAGCCCTCTAAGCATAGGCTACCAAGCCAATAATAATATGTGCTGCACTTCTTAAGTTAATCCAGCTACATCCCTTGAAACTGCACTCCCTGAGTTGGTTCAACTATATTCTTTGAAAGTACACTCCTTGAGATGGCTATTCCTAGGATGTTATATGGTAATTTTGTGGTCCTTCATCAGCCAAAATACTATGTTCATAAATTTTAAAATTCTTCACAATGATTCTTCATCAGTCAAAACTACCATCTGTCGGAGGCCATCTGTCAGAGATGCTTTGATTGGGAGTTCCTGCACGGCAGGGGGTTGGACTGGATGGCCTTGTGGTCTCTTCCAACTCTAAATTTCTATGATTCTATATATTCTATATATAAAGGTTAAAATGTAGTTTATTAGTAAAGGAAGTTAAAAAAAATACAGTGGGCATTTGGTTCCAGGAGCCCTCATGGATTCCAAAATCTGTGAAATCTCAAATCCCTTTATATGCAACAGCAAAGAAAAATTGTGTTTCTTATATAAAATGATAAAATCAAGGTTTGCTTTTTGAAATTTGTATATATTTATACAAAAATATTTTCAATGTGTAGATGGCTGAATCTGTGGATACAGAATCTGTGGTTATGGAGAGCTGACTGTACAATTCCCCAATTGGAATAAATACTAAGTGTGCTATGCTCATGAATTTCATTGCTTTCTCCACAGTGCCAATGCCACACCCTTAGTGTGAAGACATGTAACAAGCTGTGTTTGCTTTAAACTTATATAGTCCATTGAAAGATAAACATGATCACTCACCAGGGGCAATGCAGAAGCTGAAGGGAGCTTCCAAAGTAGGCTAATGTTAGCCAACCAATAATTGCGAGATTCTTACATTTAATATCATTTTCCATGTACTGTGTAGAATAAATACTCACTACAATGATCATGAAATTGCTAGATGCTGCAGCGACAGTGTGCAGTTAAAAAGGAGCGGGGAAACCCTGCTCCTTTTTTTTGCATTGCATTTGCGATGCACAAAATGTAAAAGGTGCCATAGCATGCCTTTGCGCCGTTGCAACTGTGCAGCGCCATATGGACGCTGCGTAGCTGCGACAGTGTCGCTACATACATCATTTAAATGGTGCTCCGTAGTGACACCATGTCATGTGCTTGGGTTTCTGGGCATGTGGAAGCCCTGCCCTGAGGCAACCCTAGCACGTGGTGGGGGCGCCTTAAAGGGACGGCCTGTACCGGCCCTTAGTATTAATATTTAAGCCACTGTTGTCATATTAATGTTGCTCAACCTAATAACCTATTTATTGTGCACCACACTGTGGTATGATTGTTTCTGATATTGAGAAAGATGGGATGAATATCTTTCTTTTACACACGCACAAACACTTCGATAAATTTAGTTCTGGTTTTCTCGTTCCCATCTTCTCCTTACAACACATCCATGTGATTACTTCCAGATCACTCAAAGAGAATGTCACATCCAAACATGTATCTCCCCAGTTCAAGTCCAAGAGTATAACTATTACTTCACGCCTAATGGTCACTTATGAGGCTTCTAATGCATGCTTTCTAATATAGTGAAAACACCATTGCAACTAGTCCAGGAACAAGAAAGCAATAACAGAAAGAAGGAATTAAAAAAACCCATCAGGATATAGAAAAGTTGAATGTTTGCAGAAATTAGAGTTTTGGGGTGGGTGGAGTGGGGGGTTCTCCTAATTTCTTACTACCTTGGCTCCCATATTGGAAGAAAGGCAGTACATGACTTCAATAAAAACAAGCAAGCAAACAAACAAACCAAAAATCAAAACAGCAAAATAATTTGTGCACTTCTGTCAATGTCCCACTGACTTCCAGGCAATTTATGTTGCCTGTTTTTGAGGCTGCTTCCTTTCTGTGTTTCTTCTATAAAATGATGTATTTTAGAGCAGCTTTCCTTTCAGTTTGACACCCCATGCTGTGGGGCTCTTTTAAAATGCTCTAAGGCTATTTCCTGACACAGTAGTTTTCCTGTTTCTGCTTCTTCTAGAATGCTTAATTGTGGGTCTATTTATCAAACCTTTGGTTTCTAACATTCCTTCTTAAAACTGCTTCCCAAGAGAAGTCCTCAGTTCCTCAGGCCTGACAACCACATAAATTATTTCTAGGTGTTATAGCCTTCTGTGTTTGTGGGTGAGTTATGTTGTTCACTTAGGGAAGCTCTTGGGTTCTTAAAGAAATCTCCTGTGATTGCTTTCCAACACTCGTATTAGGAAAAGTAGCCTCAGTTCATGGCCCTGAATCTTTGAGCCTGGCTCATAACAAATGTACTAAATTAGTGAAAATCTTGCATAGAGGAGTATGATAACACTAGTTTGAAACACTGAATGTTTATCAAAACTGGAGATGAGCAAGCTTTGCAAATGCCCTTTGAATGAATTTGAAAGAGATTGGGCAATGTGTCATAAACAGGCTGTACTCCTTTTCAGAATTTTAGCTTCCCAGGACTGCAGCACTGGGTGTGCAATGAAAAGATGTGGTAGATTTTAGACAACCAGGGGCAGAAATAAGAAGTGATGGTGCCTTTGTATTCTGTCAAAGCCATTTCTGTGTAAACCTTGGAAACGTTGATGTTAATGAAAGTTGAACTGAGGCTGCTGCCATACTGAAAAATTAATACAGTTCAGCTGCACCTTAATTGGCAAGGCTTAATGCTATGGCATTCTGGGATTTGTAAATAACACACAAAACTAAAAATCCCAGAATGCCATAGCATTGAGCCATGGCAGTTAAAACAGTGTCAAACTACATTAATTCTGCAATGTAGATGTAGTCTGGAGAGACAATGTAGTGTAGTGAATTGCATGTTGGACTATAACTCTGGAGATCAGGGTTCACGTCCCCACTTGAGCATTAAAAATTACTGCATGACCTTGGACAAGTCACACTCTCTCAGCTTCAGAAGATGCCAGTGGCAAAACTCCTTTGAAAAAATCAATCATGAAAACCCTATTATAGGTTCACCTTATAGCTGCCATAAGTCTAAAATAACTTGGAGGCACACAACAACATCAGAGGTAGCCTGAGTGGAATACAGAATTAAGATTACCCTATACAAATTAATCCATAAAAAACAAACCTAGCTTAAATATCTAAAATTTCTCTAGATTTAAAGCTACATTTAGTTCATCAAAGCATATTATTATGTTTTAAGTATATTAGACATGATTAGACCTCTTTAGAAAGAAATTGTCCACTTCAGCTACATGTTGGCAATATAATACAGATAATGCTTCCCTGTAGCATATGATGTAGGCATGTTCAGAGGTTACCTCTTTTTGATAGGATGAATTACAGTGTATTAATTTTGTACTGGAAATGCCTTTGGAGTTTGTTGATGCACATGTTCTTTCAAATATACCACTGCAGTGTGGAATTTTAACTGATGATCTGTGTGTTTGGATTCTGCATGTTCTTACTGTTGCTAAAAGGCTTATAGTTCAACTTTGGAATTACAAATATTTACCATCTAGTTTTCAATGGTCAGAAGATTTCAGTCCTTTTCTGATATATAATTTAAGCATTTTTTGCACAGCAAAATAAAGTGACTTACTGCTCCTGAATTCAAGCCAAATTCAGGCTGCTCCTGGTGTTATCACACAGCTTTTGTCCCCAAATCCGAGTACAATCCGGTTCCAATATTGGTCCCTGAGCTCACTTTGGCAGCTCTTTCAGTTTTCTGAAAGAAAGTTGGAAAGCTCCCAACTTTGAAAAATGGCTGCTGAAGCAAGTTCAGGGACCAGTACTGGAACCAGGCTGTACCCAAATGGTGGTTTTGGGGACAAAAGCCATGCAATAAAACCAATGTGCAGCCCGAATTTGGCTTGAATTCAGGAGCAGTAAGTCACTTTATTTAGCTGTGTGCTAATTCCCGTATCTGAAAATATAATTGAAGAAATGTAAGGAAGACGATATAGACCTTGATATTTCTATTTCAGAAGTGCAATATGTCAAACAATGAGTCATGCCATCTTATAAATCAAACTGTATTTAACATGTCTTTTAAAACGTGTTTTTACTTGTGTTTTTTTAAATAGAAATTTAATTAAATTGTTTTAACTTTTGAATTAAGAATTTTTTAAAAAAATGCATTTTAATTTTTATTGAACATTTAAAATATTGTCAATCACACAAATATAAATAGCATTTCTTTAAATAGGATATGTGACAAGCTTAGAAAATTGGGAAAATACATGGAAGAATTTGAACAAATTTATGGCATCACAGGATCTTAAAGTGAATTATGTTAAAATTGCTAACAGATGGTATTATACACCTGTTAAAATTGCTAAAATATATCATTTATAAGATAATAAATGCTGAAAATGTCATAAGGAAAATGGTTCATACTACCATATGTGGTGGACATGTCCCAAGATAAAAAAAAATTGGTTAAAGATCCATAGAAAAATACAAGGAATACTAGAAATAGATTATCCATGTGTCCCGGAACTATATTTATTAAATATGACATCTTTCTTAGGAGAAAAAATCTGAAAGAAAATATTGGAGAGTAATTCTATACTTAGTCAAAACTGCTAGGACACTTATAGCAAAATACTGGAAATCAGAATATGTGCCTAGAATAGATGAATGGTATATGAAAACTATAGAATTAAAAGAAATTGATATTTTAACTGCATTAATTAATAATGAATCAAAAGAAAAGAGAGAAAAGGAATGGGAGCTTATTAAAAATACTGGAGCAAGACATTGAAAAGTAAAGAAGAATTATTATAGTATGACAGAAAGATATATAGAGATAAGAATTGTAAGACTAAGGAGAGGCTCAATGATGGGCATAATAAGAAGTTTAAAGGCTTAGATAGAGTATAAAAAGATATAAAAGATGTTGATATTGATTGGTAACATCGTAATACTTGTAATATTTGTATAATAATAATAATAATAATAATAATAATAATATGATTTATTTCTATACCGCCCTTCCATAGATCAGGGCGGTGTACAGCATATAAAAAACAGTAGGACATAAAAACCATTAAAACAAGCCGGTAACAATAAAACAATAAAAGCAGTAAAACCAGTAAGACAATAAAATCACAATAAAATCACAATTCTCAATATCAGTGCTAGTGCATATGCAGCAGCAGAACAGTGGGCGGCATTACAACAGGCAGATAAATAAAAGTCCATTCAGCGGTAAGCCTGGTTAAATAAATAGGTCTTTAAGTCCTTTTTAAATTGAGCAAGGGAGGGGGACAAGCGGAGATCGATAGGTAGAGAGTTCCAGAGACAGGGGGCAGAGATGGAATATGCCCTCTTCGTCGTACTCGCCAATCTAGTCTCCGGAACTCTCAGTAACCGCTGACCAGATGACCTAAGTGTGCGGGGCGGATTGTATGGGGAGAGACGGTCCTTCAGGTACCCTGGACCCAAGCCATATAGGGCTTTATAGGTAATAACCAGCACTTTGTACTGAGCCCGGAAGCGAATCGGCAGCCAGTGAAGATCTTTCAGAATTGGTGTTATATGGGCGGCCCTGGGAGCACCAGTGACCACCCGCGCTGCCATATTTTGGACCAGTTGTAGCTTCCGAGTGTGATACAAAGGCTGCCCCATGTAGAGCGCATTGCAGAAGTCCAACCGAGAGGTTACCAGAGCGTGTACTACGGTTTAAAGGTCCCTCCGGTCCAGGTAGGGACGCAGCTGGCGAATCAGCCGAAGCTGATAACAGGTGCTCCTGACCGTCGCGTCCACCTGAGAAGTCAGATGGAGCGACGAATCAAGGAGCACCCCCAGACTGCGTACTGTGTCCTTCACGGGGAGCGTGACCCCGTTCAGGACAGGTGGAACCACCTCCATCCCTGGACCGGGAGAACCTATCGCCAGTACTTCCGTTTTCTCTGGATTCAGGCTGAGTCTGTTTTCCCTCATCCAGTCCATTACCGATTCCAGACAGGCCACGAGAGGAGCGACGCCATCCCTGGTCACTGCATCAGTCGGAGACATAGAGAAGACTATTTGGGTGTCATCAGCGTACTGATAACACCGCGCCCCATGCCTCCGGATGATCTCTCCCAGCGGTTTCATGTAAATGTTAAAGAGCATGGGGGACAGAATGGCTCCTTGAGGAACCCCAGATGTAAGGGCCCTCTTATCGGAGCAAACGTCCCCCAGCTGCACCATCTGGAACCTCCCAGAGAGGTAGGACCGGAACCACTGGAGCGCAGTGCCCCCGATTCCCACCTCTGCCAGGCGTTCCAGAAGGATACCATGGTCGATGGTATCAAAAGCCGCTGAGATGTCCAAGAGCACCAACAGGGACACGCTACCCCTGTCGATGCCCAGACGGAGATCATCGACCAGGGCGACCATGGCAGTCTCAACCCCATAGCCCGCCCGAAAACCGGTTTGAAATGGATCTAGAAAATCCGTTTCGTCCAAGATCGATTGAAGTTGGAATGCAACCGCCCTCTCGATCACCTTCCCCAGAAATGGCAGCAGCGAGACTCTGGACTATATATCTGGACTATATATATTTTTGGCATATTTAATAAAGATAAAAAATAACATTTCTTTAAACATTCCATAAGCATTTCATAAACATACAATAATTATTCCTTACTACTCTAACTCTGTTCTAACTAACATTACTTACTAATTAATCTTCCAGTGAACTCAACTTGTATTCCATCATTAGTCATCAATCTTCATATCTTCTTCCTTGCATTCCCCTGTATCATCTTCTTATTTCCTTTGCTCTTTCATATCCAAACTCATTCTTTTTCCTTTCTCCATTTTCTTCCTTCCTTATCCTCCCTTCTACTTCTCCACATTCCCCTTCTCTTCAAACTCTTCTCCCACATTCTCATAATCCTTCTCTGCATACTCTCACCATCGACAACATACTTTACCCTCACTTCTAACCATACAAATCTACCATTCATTCTCACTTCCTTCCTTTAAACACTGGCTTTATTTCAATTATCCTTTGACTTTCCTTAAATATTCTAAATTTGATACATCTGTTCTTCTACCTCTACTCATAATATTCCAAGATATCCAGAATGCATCTTACTTTTTCTTGCCTTTGCCTTTGTGGCAGGAAACCTCTTTGTTCTTCTCCAATTAATTCATTTAAACTCCTTTTAAACCTATTCACCAAAATGATTGAAAATATTTTATAACTACATTCAAAAGTGAGATGGGCCTAAATTTCTTAGGGTCTGTTGTATCTTTTCCTTCTTTGGGAATTACCACAATGTCTACATCCTTCTTTGCTTCTGATATGCTTTCAATTAAGATTGCATTCATTATCAGTTGCAGTGGTAGAATTTACTCATTTGCCAAAAATCCATCAGACTCGGGTGCTTTGCCATCTTTTCTACATTTTTACCTTGCCTCGATAATCTCCACCACTATTATCAGTTTATTCAATTGTTGCTGTTCCTCATTTAGCATTGTTATGCTGCATTTGCTTTTGTAATCTTTTATATTTTCCTGTTCTATCATTTTTAACATACAACAACACATAATATTTGTTAGAAACTTCTGTGATCCTTTCCTGACTTGTGCATGTCTAATTCCTTTTCTTGATTTTCCCCAAGTCTCTTCTCCCTGTCTTTTCTGTTTGAAGGCTACCCTTTTTCTAGGTTTATTTGCCCATTCAAACTCTTTTTATTTTGCTAATTTTAATTTTTGCCATAACTAACTTGTAATTACAGTTGATTTCTGTTTCTTTATCATTGTTATTGCTTCCAACATGGTTTCTAGGTTTGCTTTTCAATTTTTCTTCCTTTAGTTTAAGCAATTTATCACATGAAACCATCTTTTCTTTCAGATTAATCCCAAGATATTTTATCCTTACTCAGGAGCTATCAGGACTCCTAGCACAAAACATACATAAAAAGCAGAACATGTACAGATGCATGCAGTTCTGCATCTCTGCAGAACTCATGCAGCAAAGCTATATTCTTTTCACCTTAGCAAACAAAAGGGAAATCCATACCAAGCATGTATAGGTTGTATTATCCCATGATGATCATTTTGTATTAGTACGGCATCTAATCTGAGGCAGTAAATACTTCACTTGTGTCATTCAGGCAACTATTACAGGGGGATCTATAAATGAACAAATGTGTTCACACAACATAATTCTGAGAATTCATGAGGTGCAGAAGAGAAAGAAAGAAGTCTTGTGTTGCAGACACAGAAAAGTTCACAAAAACTGCATACTTACTGTTTTTACTTATCTGTTTTTTTTCCAGAAGTTTTTTCTTCTACTATAATTAAATTTCAGTTTCTGAATTTGTACATTCATTAATGAATGTAGGCTATTTAACAAGTCTTGCAGTTAGCAGTGCTGTTAAGCTGACAGTAGCAACCCGAGCCTTAGACAGGCAATCCTATTTGTTTGTGGTCATGGTTCAGAACAAATCACTGGAAGAACTGCACTATTTCCAACCTGAAATAAAATCTAAACAAAGAGATGCTACATCAATTTTTGTATCAAAATTACATTACAGTACCTTGTAACACCAATCTTAAAGAAGATGCACTGGCTGCCAATTCACTTCCTTTCTGAATTCAGGGTGTTGGCAATGACCTTCAAAATCCTAAATGGCTTGGGATTTTGATACTTTAAGGAATGTTTCTGCCTTTATAAACTTGCCCAATAACCAAGATCTACTATTCTGTATCCCAGTAACAAGAGAAAAAAATGATGCAGGGACACGAAACAGGGCCTTTTTTGGTGGTGGCACCCCATTTATTGAATGTCCTTCTCTTGGAGACCCACTTGGACTAACACTACTATCCTTTAGCAACAAAGTGAAAGCAATGGTTTTTATTCAAGCCTCTGGGGCCTTGTCATGTTACTTCCTAAATGTCCATGTACATGGTCTTAACTATTTTAGCTTTTCTGCTGTTTTAGCCAGGTGATTAATTCAATATACCTTTTCTTATTTAAATCATTCTGCTGGTTTTACCTGGACATTTTTTTTTTAAAAAAAAAGTCTGCTTATATTCTCTTAATTATATGTCAACCTGAGATCTCATGATAGAGGATGAGATAGAAATATGTTTTACAACAAAAATAAGTATATACTGTTATTATACTACCTTACACAAATAAAGAATACAGGACTCAGGACCAAGCCATCTGAATCAAAACCACACACAGAGTTGTTAGAATTGAATGATGGGACCAAACTTTACTAACTACATGCATCACTTCTCCAGGTATTAATAATCTGTGACATGTGGAGTTTATTCCTAGTTTCATTGTTGTTGTTAACTGGTATTCACTTTTAATGATTAACTGCCATCAATTTGGCTTCAATTTATGGGACCATATGAAAGGTAAGCCAAGTCACCTTGACATCAGCATCAGGTCTTGCCAGATCAGGCCTGTGGATTCCTTGACTGCAATGTGTTCTTCATCTTTTCCTAGTGCCTTCCACTTTGCCGAACATTATTGTCTTTCAAGAGACTCATATCTTCTCATGAGTCCAAAGTGCAATAGTCTCCTTGTTATTAATACCACCTCATTTCTTATATTTCTATTTCCTGAGGAAAATATTGTGTAGTTATCCGACTGAAAATATCCCATTTTTGCCCACTTGAGTTCACTTACCCTAACTACTGTAATGTTTACACTTTCCATTGCTTGTTTTACTATGTCTATCTTCCCCTGATTCATGATTCTCACATTCAGTGTTCCTATATCTGTTTAGTTCAGCTTCACATTTTTCTTTCACCTCAGGGCATGTCAACAGCTGAAAGTCCTTTTGGCTTCAGTCCAGTTGTATCATTAGCCACAGCATTATTCACAGATGTCGTTTGCTTTACCCCAGTCGCTTGCTGAATGCCATCTGACCTTGGAGTTTCATCTTCTGGCACTATCTCCTGTTTCATTTTGGATTGTTTCATTATAGGGTTTTCATGGTAAAAGACATTCAAAAAGGGTTTACCATGCCTCCTTCTGTGTAACAGTAATGAATGTTTACTATGGTGCCACTGCCATTGTTTCAGAGAGATCCTATGTCAGTGTCAAGCCCCCACCACCACCACCACCACCACCACCACCCACCCACCCTGACTGCTGCTGCTGCCCAGTAGCTTTTTGGCAAATTTTGTCTGGACTGTCTGAAAAGGGAGACTCTGCCTGCAGCACTCTTGCCTTCCTGGATTATGCAATCCCATAACCTCAGAAACGTAAAGCCATGGTGAACCTATCTTCTTTAATTACTCAAACAGTGAAAGACACAGGGATGGGCTCATCACCATGCAGAAGGAACCCCAGACTTTCCTTATAACTTCCAGATAGTCTACTATGAGTTCACATTGAGACAGAAGTCTCTTGGTGATTCATGTTCATATAAATGTTAGCCAACATAAATATATTTCAAAAACTTTGTGCAAGTAGGTAGCCAGAACTTCCTTATGCATAGCTTTCATTCTGGCAGCAAAATGACAGCTGTAGGTGCCCAGGTGAAACTCCATTGCCCATCCAAATACCCACCTGGAAGCATTCCATCTACTGTTGCATAGCCAGTACTAAAGAAGTACTGGTAGAGCATTACATTCCGGCAGTGTAAAGTGGGGTCTTGGCCATATGTTACAATATAATAACAAATACTCATGCTGGAAATCCATTTTGTATAACCTTCTATGCATAAGTTCTTGTTTAGGGCCTAGAAAAAGTGCTTAGAAGGCTATGCAACAGGGAGTCCTGTGGTGAGTAATGATCACAGCACCATAATCTATATGTGAACATAAAGCTATGGCCAAGGATAGGCTGAGATGAAGAGGGAACATTATCTGAATCTCTGCACTTCTATAGATGAAACTGTGCCAGAATGAGGAAAAGGACTGTGATCTATTTTTTTTTTTAAATCTCACTCCTTCCACCCCCTGCTAAGCAGTGCCCCCTTTAAATTATTAATGTCATACTGTTTGGGAGGAGGCTGTTTCTGACTCTACAGAAATTATTTTTGTTCTGTTTTATCCTTTTAAACTAAACCATTTCCTTGTTCCTTTTAAAGAATATTTCAGGTCACAGGTCTTTCCTTCTTCCGAGTGCTTGTCTTACTGGGTGTAAAACATTTGTTTTCTTTCATTTGCAAACCTCACTTAAAATATTAACGGTATTATGTATACTAGATCTGTAGAAACAAAAATGGACTCATGAATAATAAATTGCTGAGAATGCTTGATTTGGAATCTTTGGTTCCTGTTAAGGACTTAAGATGAATGCTAGCTCCTGTGCTACTCACCCTGCATGTTTGTAAAGTGTATTGCATTATAAGGAAATCATCCAAAAATCCACTTTGGAGGCAAAATATGACATTGCTTCACTTCTCATAACTGGGCAATGAATAAACTGAAGGCCATATGCACCCCGGGGAAAACACCAGACATCTATCTCCTCATGGCCTACCAAGGTCCCTTCTACCATGTCAGAAAATACCTTTACTAAGGTATCTGGAGTAAAAAATGAGATCAGCTTCTCTGCAGATCTTCAGTGTAAGGAAAGGGGATTGCCTGCCCCCAGAGCTGCAGCCAGAACTTCCATACCTGCAGGAGCTCCATAGACGGGCCACTCTGTGCACCACCACTTCTCCTGAGGGTGGGCTTGCCTGTGTGACCACCTCTGGAGACCACAGCCATGTGATCAGGGTGTGTGAGAGAGAAAGAGGGAGAGAGAGAGAGAAATGATTTGATTTACTTGAAGGATCACTTTTACCCTGTTAGTATTATGACTTGTGTTCATATCAGTTTTTGGAAACTGCCTTGATATTTTTTTTTCCTTCCAGGCAATACATTAAACACCCATGAATAACCTCTAATGAATAAAATAAATGGTGCAAATGGAATGTTTTTGAGAATGAAAGAACATGAGAGAGGACAGGTATGAGTGTGTGACTGACTATGGTGTGTGCTTATGCTTGGTTTAATTAATTTAATTTATTAAATATTTATATTGTTCCCCAGAACCAAAGGGATTCTCAAACCAATTTGTAGATAGCTGGAAATACAATGTGTAAAACCATAGTCTTTAAAATCACTAAAAACATCCATTCAAAGAACTCCAGAATATACACTCTGTCCTGCACAGGACGGTTCAGAAGATGTAGCCACCCAACCTGAAACATTAAAATAATCCAAATGCTTTGGAAGAGAGAAATATTTTGATTGGCAAAACTGGGGACCTGTAGTCCTCCCTGGAGAGAGCATTCCATGGCCACAATCCAGCATGGCACAATATTTTTACATGTGTAAATATGCTGTGTTGAGCATTTATCACCATCTATATTCACTGAATTGCAGCAGAAGCCACCCCTATGGTCCTTCCATTCCTGGTAGCGATCAAGGATGATGAGGGTGGCGGTGAAGTGTCTGGCCTGTAACCAGACCTGAAGTGATTACATCATCTGCTGAGGTTTGTTGACATTCACTAGAGACTTCAGCAACCAATGTAATCATTTTGCATCTGGCTATGGATGCCACTAAGGGATGCCATTATGGGAGTGCAGGGAGTATAGATCACACTGAGTGACACCCTAGAGAGGGGATGTATACCTAGTGTGGCAGAACACCTGTTGTGACCGACATGGTTGCTGAGCAAGTGAGAAAGGTCATTGTCTCCCTTTCTCAGTCACCCACAGCAATGCCCAACTGTAAACAAGCAGTCCAAAGGCTGCAGCAGCTGCTGCTACTGAGGAGATTGGTGCCTTTTGTTCAGGGTTTGGCATGACTGCTCACCCTGCAGCTGTACCAGTTCCTAAACATGGTATCTGAAGGCTACAGTACCACCCTCCAGCCGCAGTCTGTCTGGGTGGTGGAGAACCAGCTGGGGCAGGTGAACAAGGCAGTGGGTGAGGCAGTCTGACATTCCCTCCTCATACACAGCTCTTTCTGGGAACCTACACTAGGTGACAGCACTTGGAGTGATACCACTGGCTATTGGGACACAACCAGATGTTTCTGTGATCCCCTTGTTCTCCACAAGCATGGAAGGGGCTTCAACGGGGTGTAGAGGCTTTGGTCTGAATAGAGGGCAGAAGAGAATGCCACCTCCAATGTGACCAAAAATTGACATACACAAGAACAGGGTTCATTTTTTCCTACATACTCTATGCACTAACAGGATGCTAGCCCACATGTGTTTATGAATGAATGGCTTTACATTTAGTTATGGCTCCACAAGCTTTGTCAACACCCATGAACAGAATACACCCCACATCAATTTCCCCTTTGGGAATGCATGTAGCCCTTGAAGGGTGGAAGGTTTTTTCACCACTGCATATAGGATGGTAGTGCAATACCCCACTGCTGTCATCTATAAAATTGCAAGGACAACTCAATTTGTACAACTCACATTAAATCAAATAAAGCAGTAGTCAGAGTAAAATGAATCAAGAAAGTAATCTGAAATTATAAAATGCTTGAATTGTTTTCCCCAAAACAAACTGATTCAAAAATAGCAGATGTTGTTTGACTGTGTCTTGTCTTGTGTTTCTGTTTAATTTTTTGTCCTTCTGTTAGAAAACAAAACAACAAAGATTTATTAATGCAGCAGGAAATTCTTCAAACAAAGGTCTTGATTAATTTGACCAAAATGCTTCCACGTGTCTTAAAAAACAACAACTCCTTAACAGTTGGACTTTCAAATAGCCAAGATCCCATTCTTCCTTTATTTTCTCACATATCCAATTACACCCACATATTTTTCCCCAGCTATTAAGGATCTGTGTGCACTAAATTTACAGAAATGTGTCAGGAAAGGCTGTGTGAAATCTCCTTCTTTTATCTGCTTGATGGGAACAAAAGAGATGGCAAGAGATTAGGCAGAAAGGAGATTTCAACCTCTGAGTACAATCTACATAACAAATCCTAAAATAACACATCAGATGTACGAGGGAGACAATTCAAACCCTGCTTGAATAATCAGGTGTTCTTTTTAAAGCTGGGGAAATTGTTGTCTGTGGATTTTTTTTCTTTATTTTTAAAAATCCTCCCTAGGTAGTTTTTCTGCCCTGAGTAAGTAAAGTACCTTAAGGTTCTCTGCCTGACTTAATATGCATATAAGAAAGGTGCTTTTATGTGCTAATTTCCCTTCAGCATTAGATAAAATTACACAGCAGGGCAAGTCTAGGATTAGATATGGGTCTGTGAATGTTAGGTATACTACAGCAAAGTGAGATTCTTTCTTCTTAAATACAGCATCCTTGCTTGTGTTTCCAGACTCTAATGGAACATTTCAGAAAATAATATAAACCAGCATGCATTGTTTCATATTCTTCCGTTATGATTTTTCATGTCAAAGACTCCTCTTTCCTCCAATGTATTTCCCTTATCTCCCAGAACATTTTAGAATATCTACAGTTAACCAATGTTATGTAAAACAAATGATACATGTTGGGCTTTAAAGCCTATATCTCCCCATGGAGTTGGGAAGTCCAGACTTTAGCCACAGTCTTGAGCTGCCCACTTCAAAAAAGTTAGGTAAGATGCGAGATATATGAGGTAAAGTATGTAAATCTTGATGCACTGGTTGCGATATTCGTAAGCAATAATTGATGTCAAATAAAAAATAAATAAAAAGATGGTAAGATTACCTGTTATCCAAATTTCTAGGTTAATGAGATGGCACCTACAAATTAATATATAATAGGGGAATTTTAATAGCTTACATAAAATATACTTTGGCTGAATCAACGTTGAGCCTAGGAACTTACACTTTGTATATTGGTTCCAAACCACACAGAGCTCCAGAGGCAATTCCAAATAAGGTTTCTTAGGACTCTTTCACACGGGAGGAATTTCTCCCAAACTTCGAATGGAGCCAATGCGAATTCCTGTAAATTCGCTTGTTTAGCGAATTTACGGGAATCCCCATTGCATTCGGAGTAACGCTCCATTTCCTGAAAATGACCCCTCCTTGCCCGAAATTGTGTGCGAAGCTTTAATTCGCAATAATGTCAAACCCATGATTGCATTTGAATTGACTTCCCTTTTGCCCGAAATTGCGTGCGAAGCTTTAATTCGCAATAACGTCAAACCCTATGATTGCGTTCAGATTGACCCTAGATTATACTTCCAATTCCCGACATCTGAAAGAGTCCTTAGTCGTAATAGTGAAATAATCAACATGCACACAAAGACACACACACGAACTAATGAAGCAAAGGTGCTTTGGGAAAACCTTGTGACTTACATTCCAGAGAGTAAGATACTGAAATGAAAAAGCAGAAAAGGCAATATTTTAGGGGTGAAAATAAAATATTTAAGTAAAATATGATGTTGAAAGTTGCTAAGAGATGATACTACCTTTCCTGAAGCATAGCTCCGATCTGGGGATCAGCCTGGTTGTTGTGGGGAGAAGTGGAGGTGTGAGCACAGATGGAGTGTACTCTTTTCTTCCGTCCCCCAGCAACCCAAAGCATGATCTGAGTTGCTTCTCTCCTTGCCATTGATAAGAAGCAGCAGCTCTTACCAGTGCTTGAATCTGAAAGGGGTGAGGTTTTTGGGTGAAGCAGGAGGGCAAGAAAATAGCTCTATGTCTCCCATCCAAAAAGGGACATATATGCACACATGCTGCATTTAGGTGTATGCATGTCACTAACACAATGCCAGCCAATGTATCCCAAACTTTTTAACCTTTAACATCCTCTGAACTCCATCTATTATTCATACACAAATCAAGCCACACTCAAGTGCCAAGAGATTCTCATGCAGTCTGCTGTTGCATGCAAGGTTCACTGACATGGTAGTAAACCAAGGCTGGTTATTTCTTTGCTTTTTTCACAAATTTTTATCAGCCTTTTCCATATAGACATTTCAAGGCGATGTAAACAAATGATGAAAACATGCAATATAAAACAGTACTGTACTTATAAACAAAATACAAAATATCAAGAAACAATGTTTAAATTATTCACATTACCAGTGGTAAGGCAAATTACAACAGGACGGTTTGACAAAATAGGCTTATCTTCAACATGTGTCTAAAAATAAGATATTATTTTTAGAAAATATCTTATATCAGAGTATGCCACATAGCAAGTGTCACCACAGAGTCAGCATGTCATAGGACGTTATCACATGGGAGGAATTTCTCTCATTTTCAAAAGAAATGAAAGTGGGACCAGTTCGTAAATGAGTGAATTCGCTAGTTCAGTGGATTTATGTGATTGTGTATTGATGCCGCATCACGTTCAGAACTGCCCGAAATTGCCTCCTAATGCCCAAAATTGTGTGTGATAGTTTCTCATGCAATAACGTGAAACCCCATGATTGCATTCAGATTGCCATTGGATTATACTTCCAATTCCCATCATGTGATAAACTCCATAGTGAGTGCTTACTTTTAAACAACTGTAGAGTACACTTCAGGAAAGCTTAAAATGTATATCATTTGAAGAGAAAACACTACTTAACTCTGTGTGAGCATGTATGTGTTTTAGTTTTCTTCATTTTCTTTATATGATTTTGGCAAAATAAATTAAAAGAAATCAATACACATACCTCTTCATTAATGTACGGCACCAAAGCTTGAATGGGAGTATAAGGGAGAACCAAGTCCCAAGCTGTTCAGAGCTTCTTTATATACTAACAACAACATTTTAAACCTGGCCCCATAGCAAATACATAGCCAGTGTAATACCTTCACCAAAAGTGTTAAATATACTTTTGGCTTGCCACACTTGGCTAAATGAAACATTCTGTGAAAGCTACAGTTTCTGGATCAGCTTTAATATTAGCTTCAAGAACACTGAAGCCTTGAGGTAGCCATTGTTGGGACCACCATTCCTGTCCAAGAATAACTGCAGATGGGTTATTAGCTGAACTGGGTAGCAGATACTGTAAACCTCTGAAGTCAATTGGGCTTCCAGAGGCAGAGATGGATGCAGCAATCCCTCCTTCCCAACTTGCACAGTTCAAAATTCCTTACAAGGAGTGAAGCCCCATCCAGAACAGTTAGCCTACATATCTCCCAAATCTCCCTTACAAAGCATTCGTCTTATCAGGATGTATTAACTTTAAGGTAGTCTACCACCATAATCAAATACAATATGAAAACCCAGATGACTGTACCTGATTCAGCATATGGATGATAACAGTGGTGTATGTGTCATATTTGATACCCAGAGTGAATTATTTTCTAACAGAGGTTGGGGGAGAGAATTCTCCCCACCAGTCTCTGAAAAGAAATGAGATTTCTGAAAAGAAATGAGATTTGTTTGGTGACATGTCCAGTAACGTGCACACACAAAGGGAAATATTGTTGCAGCTCCTCTAATCTCATGCTGACATAATCTGACAGTGGTTCTCTACTAGTTCACTTGGCCCTAACTCCACTGCACTGGTTGCCAAGAGAAGTGCCACTTCTAGGTGATGCCAGAGGAGAAAAGGGGAGGTCTTCCATGGTGCTCTGTGGTATTCTGCTGCTGGAAGGAAGTGCTATGGATGAGTCAAGAATGATGAGCTTTTAATTGGCCCAGAAGGAGGGCTAAGGCTTCAGTGCAAGTGTAAAAAGAGAGTGAGGGAGTGTTCTACTGACTTCAGAATGTCATCTGCACAAGAGAAACCCCATATATCAGGTTCAAACCAAAATTACTTTTTTAAAAAACCTACAACTTCCAGAAGGAGAGATTGTGGCGCTGCTGAATTGATCTTCCTGGGCCCACATGAAGATGAAGGAGGTGGATACTCAAACAGCAGCAGCCCTAACTTGAGTAGAATCTGTGGTAGCACTGAGCCTTGGCTTAAGACCATGTCTCTTTCTTTTATGTGCAAGACCATGTTTTCCTCTTACTCCCCAGTCAGACTCTACATCAATGCATCCAATTATTGCACACACCTGCAGGGACCTCTTTCACTGTCCCTCCCTTGGTACACCATTAGATAATAATCCAATTTGAAATTTACTCAAAATCATCTGCTAATTATTCTCAGTGATTTTGTAGTTGAAGCTATAAATAAAATGGTACCCCATGGCACAATTGTTGGGAGAATAAGACATAAGTCTTTAAATTCCACTCTCTGGAATCCTCCCTGCAGGTGGGAGCAAAAGTGCTGACCTATAGTGCCCCACTTCCCAAGACAATCCAGGTGGCTTTAATAGTTGATGGTGTCAAAAATTGTTGAAAAGATAGAGCAAGTACAACAGGGGTGTACTCTCCTTCTCCCACTCAGTAAATTTCACCAGGTTGTTCAAAAATGATTTAGTACTGAAACTGGGTCTAAATTTATATTGCAATATTCAGGTAATTTGTATCATCCACAGATTCATGCAGAGGCATCACCACAATTCTCTTGAGAAACTTTCCCTGCAAAAATTGTGACCAGACAGTATTTGTCAGGAACTATTGGGCATATGATGTGTTTCCTTAAGAGTAGCCATACCACTTCTTCCTTAAGGACAGCAGGAACCACTTTCCCATATAAAGAAATATTAATCACAAACTAGACTCGCCTAAGCCATATCTCTTTGCTTAGATTTAATCTGTCACACAAGTAATAAGAACCCACACCATCATATGTGTTACTGCAAAATCTTTGTCCACACTCTCTGTCATCTAGTATTAGAAATGGCAGTGCAAGACAACTCTAACCTCATCTTATCAGTACAGAGACCCGTATTACTGAAAAGCTCAATCACAATGTTTTTTTACACATTCTCTGATATGTCTCTGTTGTAACAGTTCATCTGTTTGCTACATGTTCATTCCCTAAAAGGATGTATGTGGGAAAGATTATTGAAATCTAAGAGCAAAAGGATCCCTATGGTAGTATAGTACTCAAAAAATTTTATTTCCTTGGTTGTTAAAAAAAAAAAATAAAAAATACATGACCTACATGTCCTCTACTGTGATTCATTCACAAGGTGACAAGTAATGGGAACACCACATTAAATGCAAATATTTCCCTGACTTTAGGCTCACCATTGCAGTTATACAACCATAAGGTAATCTGCAAACTGGCTAGCCCATTGCTTCATTGGGAACAGTCTAGTCAAACTTGGTTACTCCTTATTCTATCTCTATTTCTCTTTGCAAACCACTCCCATAGATGGGTGAGAAATGTGTTCAGTTCATACATTCAAATTTTACTTTCTGAACATGATCCAGAATATAATTAGACATAAAAGTAAGCAGATTTGTGATGCTGCTCCCAAAACAGGATACAAAAATATATAGAGAAAACAGTGCTGACCAAAAATGTGTATATTTCAAATAATGTGTCCAAAATGAATGTATTTTTGTATGTTCAAAGTATATTCAAAGAACATATTTATTAAATTGGAAAAATAATATGTAAAAATCTAATGCACTTGAAAATATATACACACAAATATGTACCAAATATTTTGGAAGATGGCATGAAAATTAATATTCTTATCAATAAAATAATCACAATCCAATGTGGAACCAAGATGGAAATAAATTTGCAATAAAAAGTGAAAGCCTGACAGAAAACAAGTTCTGATGACTTTGACAGCTAGGCAAGCCTTGTACCTTCATGTCCTCTGTTCGGTTGTTCTTGAATGGATTGTGTTGTAGTTGTTGTTATCTACCAAATGCTTGAGTGAATACAATCAAGCTATTCTTATGCTTGTTCCAAACAGGTACTAGATCATTTAGCAGAACTGGTTGCTTATATAAGCAGCAAGCATGAGAAAGGACTCTTGGCAATAGTTCCACACCTTCTCACCTTTGATTCAGGTGGTTAAGGAGATATAAAACCCTATTTCCTTGGCATATTTACAGAACTTCATACTAACCCCTTGAAAATTTCATTTAGCTACCCCCAATAAATGAAAGGAAACCCATAAATATAATATTGGTTCTTACAAGACATTACAAGTCAGAGGCTAGCACCATTGTTGCTCCTTACTGAAACTGACCCTGCAGATAAAAAGCAGATCCATCATAACACTTTGCTTTCTACAGCTGTATCCAAGAAGATACCACTGCTAGACCTATGAAAAACTGATGAAAGATCAAGGACCAACTGTCTTCTATTCCCCTGTCTCTCATTTAACAAAAGTTCTCAGGATGACTGTAAAGCAGAAGCCAGGCAGGCTAGCCAATCACAGCTTGTGGGATGCTGGGATGGGTGTTATGGGAAAAGATTATAAAACCAGAAGCTCCTTGCCTTTTACCCCAGGTAGAAACAGAAACAGAAGCAGGAGCAGATAGGAATGGATTAAAGCTTGAGATCAGATGAGTGAGGGATAGTTAGGAATTGAGAAATGATAAGGACTAAGAAAAGACAGGGACAGTAAGTGAGAGGGAACTTTGATTTGATGAAAGATGAACATGTAGAAAGAGCTCTTGGAGAAGTGCAATTGAGGTGTTAAATCATATTTTATTTGGAGCCAGCATCAAGCATATACAGTGCAATCTTTGTCTGTATGTTTTATATTTTAACCATTGATAAGGATTATCTGTCATGCATTATCACACTGAACCTGATAATGAACACATCTGCTTTTCCTTTGTAAGTTTCACCTTGAGGTCTGAGAACCAGACCAAGGAAGGGGTTTTAAGGGTAAAAGGCAAGGTGAGTGATAGAATCCCAAGGGCTGGAACTGCAAGACCAATTTGGATAATGGATCTGACACAGTGACTAAATACATTTCAAGCTTTAAGCTGTAGAACCACCATCTTCTCCAAAAACTTGTCCAAGAAGCCAACCTTCCTGTGCATAGGAAACACCAGAAGAAAGTAAGGAACTGTGGAAGTGGTAGCTCTAAAAATAGCTTATTGCAGAAGACAGTGCACCTTCTGTGAGGATCTCAAATGGCAAATTCTAGCATTTCCTGTACTAACACACAAACATATGATATATAGGCAGACATGTAATCTGGACACTCTCTATATAGCAAGATTTTGATGGCCAGGCTTTGAAGTGGGGAGACCAAAGAGTTAAGTGGGACATCCTCCTTCCCATGATATTAATTGGGTGAAAGAGTGGCCAGAGGCTGCTTTGATTGCAGTTGGGTAGAGTCTACCACAACCACATGGCCTGTTCTTTAAGCGGGCCGCCACCTTGGTCCCAGACAAGATGCCAGTAGGAGAGGCTTTTCTCAGCTCCTTTTTGTGCTGGCTTTTCCTGGCAGCACATTCTCTCCACAGCTTCTGAACACCACATCCCCAAAGTGTCCAGAAGCCATTTTATTTGGCCTGTCTATTTTGGACCTATGTTACATGGGTTTAAAACTCAATATGTTTGCCAACCCACAATGGAAACAAAGGGGCTGTATGCCGCCCCTTTCCTGGCCAAAGAGGGGCCGTGGCATGCTGGGGCCCCAAGCTGGAGTTTGGAGGGCACAAAAAGGAACCACAAAAAGCAGCTCCTTTTAGTGCACTTCAAAGAGTACTATAGCTGCGGTGGCATGGCGGTATGGTGCCCCGTAGGTGCTGTGTCATTTGGATGCAATGCTGGAGGTGCATCATGACACTGCATGCCGTCTGTAGCAGTACACAGAATCATGGCACCCTGGTGGCATCATCAAGGGCATGTGTCATCTGGATACTGCACCCTGACTCTGCCCACAGGCTGGCACAAAGTGCCGGTCTGTACAGGGCCAAAGAGACCAAAGAAATTGGGTTAAAAGGGGGGCACTTTATTGACCTATTAAACTATTTCATTAATTTAAACTCCATGGCAAGCTATGTAGGGGGAGCAACCTCTTGAGGGAGCAACTGAGGCAGTAGGTCTTGACCAGATGTTATCCCGGAAACTTCAATTGGTTCAAAATATGGCAGCCAGGTTAGTTGCTTGAACATCTAGGAGAGAGCACATAATACCTGTGCTTAAATCTCTCTCACTGGCTGCCGATTAGTTTCTGGGCACAGTACAAGGTATTGGTCTTAACCTTTAAAGCCCTACATGGCTTGGATCCATCTTATCTCAGCGACCACCTCTTCCTATATGATTCCCCTGCATGCTCCAGTCCTCTAGGAGGAATCTGCTACAGCCCATGAAGACTAGGCTGTCGCAGACCTCACAGAGGGACTTTTATGTGACCGCTCCCAGACTATGGAATGGCCTGCCGGATGAGATCCGTCTTACCACCACTCTTGACGGCTTCAAAAAAGCTGTAAAGAGGCATCTTTTCCAGCAGGCCTTCCTGGAATAACTTCCCGGCTGTAATCTTTCTGGCCTATGACCCCCCTGCTGCCACTGCCTATGCTGCCCTAAGGAATTTGATTTTACTGTATTCACTGTTTAAATTGTTATTTTAATTTTGTACTAGTTTAATTTAATTTTAAGGGGTGGGAGGGTTAGGGAATGGGCTGAGGGAATGTTTTTAACTGTTGATTGTTTTAATTTTGTTGTATACTGCCCCGGTTGCTTTGCAGAGGGGCAGTCTAGAAATAAAATTATTTGTTGTTGTTGTTGTTGTTGTTGCTGCTGCTGCTGTTGTTGTTATTATCCTCAGCTTCCTTGGGCAAATACCATAGCCACAAGGAGAACTTGGCAGCATAATTTTTTGAAGACTTCAGTCTACTTCTTCTAAATGGATCTGAAGAAGTAGACTGAAGTCTACAAAAGTTCATGCTGCCAACTTATTTCTGTCTGGGTTGATCTCCAGCCAGTCCGAAAGGAAAGCAAACTCAGGGAATTCCTCCATCAAGTCTTAAATCCCTCCACCAAGTCACCAAGATTTAAAGTGATGGCACAACACTCAGACCAGTACTAAAGATAGTCTCCTTCCTCAGCTCCCTGGTCACACAACTTAAAGACATAGGTCCAGAGGGCATCTGTTCACCAACATGGGTGCCATAGATGTTCACCATAATTTTTCTTTTCTCCCCAACTATATTCCATGGACAAGGGAGAAACATCTGCTTAATCTTTTTCTCACCCCACTCCCACAAATCACAAAAAAACAAAAAAAAAAACAAAAAAAAAATATTGCCCTATTCAGAGAAATGAAAGCCATCATCTCTATAAAGTTCATACTTTCCCCCCAAAATACTATTTAGGGATGTGGTAAAAATGGCCTGTCTCCATGACCTGGCTGTGGGGCCTATCCACATGTGGATAACCCTTACCCCACCAATTGGGCTCAAATAACTTGTACAATCAGGGCATTTACTGATAATAGTAAATGCACCCCAGATCAAGTATGAATAATTTGAAAGTCATGGACTAGGGAAGTTATAGTGCCACTCTATTCTGCTTTGGTCAGGCCCCACCTGGAATACTGTGTCCAGTTCTGGGCACCACAATTCAAAAAAGATGTGGAGAAACTGGAGCATGTCCAAAGGAAGGCAACTAAGATGGTGAAGGGTCTGGAAACCTTGCCCTATGAAGAACACCTTAGGGAGCTGGGGATGTTTAGCCTGGAGAAGAGAAGGTTAAGAGGTGATATGATAGCCCTGTTTAAATATTTGAAGGGATGTCATATTGAGGAGGGAGCAAGCTTGTTTTCTGCTGCTGCAGAGACTAGAACGCGAAACAATGGATGCAAACTGCAGGAAAAGAGATTCCACCTCAACATTAGGAGGAACTTCCTGACAGTAAGGGCTGTTCGACAGTGGAACACACTCCCTCGGAGTGTAGTGGAGTCTCCTTCCTTAGGGGTCTTTAAGCAGAGGCTGGATGGCCATCTGCCAGGGATGCTTTGACTTGGAGTTCCTGCATGGCAGGGGGTTGGACTGGATGGCCCTTGTGGTCTCTTCCAACTCTATGATTCTATGATTCTATGACTACTTTGAGAATCAGGGTTTCCACTTCAGAAAACCAAGGTCATTGCCCCTGAGGTAATGTGTGGTAGAGGGTCTCTGCGCTCCTCAAACAACAAAGGAAGTAAACCATGCCATTGCATGCCCCTCTTCCTCAGCCACTCCACTGTGGGAGATCGGAATGGACCTCTCTTTCCCTCTTCCTGTGCCATCTTCAGAATCATGTCCCTAACAAATGCTTTCTAAATCCACAACTGAATGCATATTTTGATATCTAAAGGGTAAGCAAATATCTTTATAGGAGATTCAAAAATGTACTCTTAACCCCTCCTTGCATAATAGTTTCTGGGAATCCTGCCAAAGGTGCTGCGCCATCCTGGATCTCACAAGTGTCCTCCACTGGTCCAATAATATCTTCCCTTTTGGAAATAGTGCTCAAGGACACGTAGGTGGTCAAGAATCTGGTTAGAATTCAAAGATATAGCTGTGTTAGTCTGCAGAATCAGTATGTAGAGAGATCTTGTAGCACTTTTGAGACTAACTGAAAGAAAGTTGGCAGCATAAGTTTTTGTAGACTTCAGTCTACTTCTTGTAAATGGATCTGAGGAAGCAGACTGAAGTCTACAAAAGTTCATACTGCCAACTTATTTCTTTCAGGTAGTCTCAAAGGTGCTGCAAGCTCTCTCTACATAAAGAATCTGGTTAGTTACCTTTGACTTTCCCCCACATTTATTTTCTTTCGTATTCAGAAGGGTAGTTTGCTTGGGCTGAACTCAGGCTTTCTCTAAGGCATCATGCCTAGACAAAATTGGTCCCATATTGATTGCCAGATACAAAGAGGAAGCAGAGGGGGCAGACAGAACATAACCTGCACCCCGTCATGCTCAACATCACAGAACAATTGCATATTGCAATTCCTAAACAGGCTTTTCCTTAAACTGTAAGCAAATCCTGACTCATTTAGTCATTTCACTGCCTTGTTATTAATGTGGTATGCAATAAATGAATCAATAGTGTGTGTTTGGGTGGGGGCTGTTTGCCCTGACAAAGCATATTGGTCTAACCTCATTTCCCAGGAAAACATTTCTAAATCCACAGGCTTGCAAGCTCTAATTTTTTCATTAGAGTAGTGAATTAAACATTTAGAACTGAAACCTATTTAATCAGGCAGCAATAAGTTCCTTCATTTTAAACCAAAGTACTGTGGTCATGCTGTAATTCAGGGTTCACTTTAGAAAAGCAAAATGGAAAATTCTTCAGTTGGGTATCAAAATGTTAAATACTCCATTTATTGATTATTCTGAAGTACACACACTTAAACCACAGTTAACAAAGCCTCCGAAAAAGAAGCTTTTTGCAAAATCTTTTTATACCTGCTGAACCCTCTTTTCTTCCTCATGTTTTGATGCTGGGCATTTTTTAACAGCTTGGGCAGTGGAAGGATGGTGAAAGTACTACCCAAAGAAAGGAGGGGTCCCCATCAAGTATGACATTACTTTAATTGTTGGAGAAATTAGCTTTTCAAGAGACTTGGTAACCTTTAGAATTGTTTGCACCTGTTTATACCAGTCACATTTGAGGAGAACTCCAAATCTGGGGTGAATTACAAGGGTTTTATGCAATGTCATCACACAGAGAGAGTAGCAATTCTCACAGACACAGCATTCAGAGCTAACTGAAATGGAAATATGGAAACTGGATAGCACAGTTTAAAGAGGTTGCAGGGGTGTGTGTGTGATAATTATCTATCTGATTAGTAGAACATAGAAATCTGGTGTGGCTCAGACTGAGAGGTTTGAGGGTGGTATAGTTACATACACAGAGGGCAGCCTGAGACAACTGTATATGTATTGTGAGTATGAAGAGACTAGGTTTCCGAGATCCATACTTAAATTGAAATCTAGCCCCAAGTGATGGGATGTCTTATCATGTAACCTTCCCCAGTAATCAACAGTGGGAAGCTGGGCTGGTTGATTACTTTAATTTTAGTGTGATAATAACAGTGATTGGATCAGGATATCGCCAGGATGGATGGACAGGAAGTTTGAGAGGGAACTCAACAGGGGGTAGGCAGGGAGGTTGTCTTACTGATTTAGGTGCAAGGAGATCCTTTGTCACAAGATGCAAAAAGAAATTCAGATGACTTGGGGGAAGAAAGGAGCAATTACGGTACTATACCCCTTTGGATTTGATTGTCCTACTACCTGAATGTGCTGTTCTCACCTATCCTTAATACATAATTTAACAATATGGGGCTTTTAGTACTTGTTACTCCTTAGATTGTTTATCAGTACTACACATATGCACATCTGTAATATCTGTATTCACAGATTTTCACTGTCTCCCACATCCATCTTTTGTCCATGCTTGCTTCCATTGATTGTGCTTTCGGTTTTTACAGGACAAGAATTGTCCTCTTAAGTGCTCCCCCCATGAATAATATTATGTATTTGTACATTGCTTGAGCATATTCATCCACTGATTAGTGGGTGTTAAGAAATGTTTTGTTCTCATTTAAAATCTGCATATTTTTAATGAACACTTTTGAATCATGCATCCCCTCACCCAACTGCTCATCAGTGGGAAAAATCCCCATACAAAGTACATCCATCCTGCAGACAGTACAGGACAAGCAGGCCAAGGCAAGCTCATTGAACCTCAGACTGAAATCAGCTTTGCAGCCCCCTGTTTATGTTTACCTGGAAGGCTGTTGCGGATGGTTGTTTTCTGTGTTCTAGTTAAAAGAAAGTTCTTTCCCTTTCAGCAATCTTTGTTCTGAAAGAAAGCTGTTCTTTCTAAACAAGCTCCAAGTGGTTGTGCAAAGCAGCTCTTAAACAGTCAGTAAAGATAAGTGTTCAACCAGAAGACATAACTAAGTATTTCAGTTTATGAAACCGTGCATGTGTTTTAAGATGTTCTTTGCAGAGAATGAATGCTTAATGATCTGGAGCGAAAAATATGTAATAATGACAACATACATATTTAATTGGGCTGATTTTTTGTTTTTTTCAAATATTCTCAGCTCTTTTTTCTTCACACAGGTTTATTATCCCTTACCTGGAAATCCAAAATCTGAAAAACTCCACAATCCAAAATTGTCCATAGTGACACCTGTGCTTTCTGATAGTTTAATGCACACAAACCTTGTTTCTTGGACAATTTTTTTTTAAAAAATATTATGTATAAAATTACCTTCAGTCTATGTGTGTAACTTGTATTTGAAACATAAATAAATTTCATGTTTTGACTTGGGCCCTATCTTCAAGATATTTCAATATGTATATGCAAATATTCCAAAATCCACAAAAATCTGAAATCCAAAACATTTCTGTTGCCAAGCATTTCAAATAAGGGATAGTCAACCTGTATTTGCTTTAAAATTGTATTTGTTTGTTTGTTTTTTAGGCATACATGATGAAGTGGCATTGTGATTTTCCTGTGTATTGCTAAGACAAGTTCTGTGCTAATTCTATATGTACTAACTCAACAGCTAAATATGGTTTTGTATCACTACTCAAATTCAAACTTAGAGTGGTATCAAAGTTCTATAATTGTATAGTATGAAAGAGACATTAGTTTCATTCAGTGAAAGTGTTCTCCCTGCTGTGTAGATATGCTGCAAGTAATTATTTTGTAGTACATCTGTGATGACCCTAATTTTGGTTTCAGTTATAGAATTGTAGAATCATAGACCTTGGAATTATCCAGTACAAATCCCTGATCACTGCAGGATTTTTAATGCAGGATTTTCATGTAGCACAAAAAATGATAAACAACCTACAATGTAATAACAAATAAACTACAGTATCTACATCAGACGAATGTTCAGCTTCTGTTTAAACATACCCAAAGAAGGAGATTCCAACTATAGAGATGAATTGATGAGCCTAAGAGCATTGATTGTTTGACTGCAAGTGTAATTGTCTCCTGTCCAAACTCATTTGGCAGTGCAAAAAGTTGCAATGGTAAAATACTTTAAAATACTAAATTAATATAATATAATGATAACTAAATAATATAAAATTAATATATAAATAATAATATAAAATTAATATACATAAAAATCACTAGGGAATGAAACATTTCAGCATATCAGGTATATTAAAACCAACAACAAATTAAGGGCTGAATCTAATCACTAATTTCAAAATTTCAGATCTCTGACGTTTTACTGTAAGTATCAGTGCCAGTCAGGCCACCAAAAGGAGGGCATTGCACAACTGAAAACGTTACAATATTCTTCCATTAAAAAAATCTGAGTCACAATGGCAAATGGAATTTTGGGAAGGAAAAGTAAAGGAAGACCAAGCACAAAAGTGATCAAAAAGAAGAAAGAAGGCCAATCTCACTGCTCTTTGCTAAATAGCATTGGCAACAGCAAGTGCACTTTGTTTGAAGATCAGCTGCTCCATCAATATCTGAAGGTGATTTCAGAAGCAAAAGAATAATTGAGCTGAGAAAATGAAAGGATACCTCACACTAAGAACAAGGCAAAATGAACTTTTGAATGGGAAAGAAAGCTTATTACTAATCTATCCAAGGAAGAATTCATGGCATATTATAGAAAATGACAAAGGAGATAATAGCAATTAGCTGAACAATATCTGAAAAGTGATCCTTAATACTAAATTATTAGGTGTTCTTGCCATGCTACAAATTATTATATGATAAAGTGGAGGGAGATTGCCCATAGTGCATGAATACAGTATGCATAATTGAATTTTTTTTTAAAAGAAAAAAAAAACCCTAATGAAGACGTTACACTGGAATGATCTGGAATGAAAGACATGTATATGAAATCATTTTTTTATGAAGAATATGATACTCCAACATTCATAAGCTGGTATTTTATTGAAGTTCTTTGGGTTAAAGAAATCTGGATGCAATGACTTATTGGAAGATCATTTTCACAGTACTACTACAATAAAACTGAACCATTTGTGTTGAGAATATAATAGTGGAATAGGTTATGGGATATGCAGATATAATAGAAAGTTGTAGCCATATAGTGTATTCTACTTTCTTCAAGTAAGTAGAGGTGTTCTACTTATTATGTGAAGGAACATTCAAAGATATGACTGCTCACATGTATACCATAACCTCACACCAGAAATTTAGAAAATTCTGATTAGAATAACCTGGAAAAGCATTTCTACCGATTCTTTCACACAACACACAAATCCATTTTGCAGCCTACTGCTGTTAGTAGAGAAGAAGGTGCAAGGGAATACTGCTGTCCATGGACTCTTTTTTATATTCCCTTAGCATTAACTTGGCTTCTATGTGCCCGAGACCAGTCTGGCTGCCATATTCTGTCTAATTGGAGTTTCCGGACCAAGCACGAGGGTAGCCCCATGTAGAGTGCATTACAGAAATCCAGATGTGAGGTTACCAGCATGTGTACTATGGTCTCAAGATCTCTGACTTTCAGGAAAGGGTGCAGCTAGCATATCAGCCAAAGCTGATAGCAGGCACTCCTGACCATCACATTCACCTGATTTGTCATGTGAAGCTATGGATCTAAGAGCATCCCCCAGACTGCAAACACAGTGCTTTGAGGAGAGTGTGACCCCATCCAGGACTGGAGGTTGTATTCCGATATCTGGGTTTGAAGCCGATACCGTAAATACCTCCGTTTTGTCTGGATTCAGCTTTAATTTGTTTTCCCTCATCCAGTCCCTTACTGCCTTAAGACAGTCATTGAGAGGAGAGACGCCATCTGAAGTCAAAGCTGATGACCGAGACATGGAGAAATATATCTGGGTGTCATCAGCGTACTGATAACACTCTGCCCCATGCCTCCAGATGATATCTTCCAGCGGCTCCATATATATGTGGAAAATCATCGGGGACAGGATGGCACCTTGTGGGATGCCACAATTAAGCTTTTTCCTTGTAGAGCAAATGTCCCCAAGCACCACCCTCTAGAATCTGCCCAAGAGGAAGGAACAGAACCACTGCAATGCAGTGCCTCCAATCCCTAGCCCTCTCAGGCGATTTAAGAGGATATTATGATGTACTGTGTCAAAAGCAGCTGAGAGGTCACACTACCCCTGTCGATATCTAGACGGAGGTCATCAGCCAGAGTAACCATGGCAGTCTCAACTCCAAATCCTGCCCTAAAGCCAGTTTGAAATGGATCTAGATAATCGGTTTCATCCAAGACAGCTTGGAGTTGAAGAGCAACCGCCCTCTTGATCACCTTGCTCAAAAACGGTAATAAAGAGACTGGCCTATAGTTTTTCATATCCAGGGGTGTCAAGGGAAGGTTTTTCAGGAGCAGCCTAACCACCACTTCCTTCAAACAAGATGGAACATGACCCTCCCTAAGGGATGCATTTATGATGTCCCTTAAGAACACCCTCAAGGCAGCCACGAAGGGCAAGGGTTGAGAGGGCAAGTTGTTTTCCTCACTCTACCAAGGAGCTTGTCCACGTCATCAGTACTTACAGATTGAAATTGATCCAGTATAACCACATCAGCAAAGTTGCTGGACACCTCATCAATTGATTCTGCTTTAACTCTGGCATCCAAGACATGCATTTATGATGTCCCTTAAGAACACCCTCAAGGCATCACCCCCCTAGACGGCCAGCCACGAAGGGCAAGGGTTGAGAGGGCAAGTTGTTTTCCTTACTCTACCAAGGCGCTTCTCCACGTCATCAGTACTTACAGATTAAAATGGATCCAGTATAAGCACATCAGCGGAGTTGCTGGACACCTCATCAATTGATTCTGCTTTAACTCTGGCATCCAAAATCTGAGAGATTTTATCTGCAAAGAAGTTGTTAAACACATTGCAGCCAGCCATTGTCGGATTAAGTAAAGGATTCTGTACACGTGGAACCTGTATCAGTTCCCCTACCACCCTAAACTGCTCTGCTGGACAAGACCCTGCAGACGCAATACATGCAGAGGAGAAAGATCTCTGCACTGAACGTATTGCCTTTCTATAGGAGTAAAGAAATTGCCTATGATGAGTCTTGTCAGATAGGAGACGAGTTTTCCACCTGATGCACTCTAGTCATTGTCTAACCTGCTTCATTTTCCTCAGTTCTTCAATATACCACGGTTTATGATATGAAGCGGGTTGGAAAGGACACTTGGGAGCAATCATGTCAATAGCCTTGGTGAGATTGGTGTTCCAGGTATTAACCAAAGCTTCGACAGAATCACTGGCATTACCAACCATTAAACCCTCTAGGGCTTTCTGGAATCCAATTGGTTCCATTAGCTTTCAAGGGCGGACCATTCTTATGGGTCTTCCACCCTCAATGGGGCTGACAGTGGCTCTTAGTTCAGCCTTGATCAGGAAATGATCCATCCATGACAATGCAGAGGTTTGAATTACTTCCGCCCATGGAAGTTTCTGTTCTGTACTAAAGAGTGCATCAAGTGTATGACCTGCACAATGTGTGGGTCCATCGACCAACTGGGATAGGTCCATGTTTGTCGTGGACTCTATGAACTTCAGAGCCACACCTGTAAGATTTGATAAACTGGTCTCAAGTGGAATGTTGAAATCACCCAGAACTAAAAGTCTGGGTGACTACAACAGCAACTCAGAGACCAGCTGTGTCAGCTCGGTTAAGCAGTCTGTTAGACAAGGGGTGGACGATATACTAACAGAATCCCCAAACTATCCCTGGTCTTTAGACTTAGATACATACACTCGAAGTGGACTGTTTTCCAGACAAGTATCCTTCTCAAGAGAAGACTGTTTTTATGAACCAGAGCCACTCTGCCTCCCCCCCCCACTTCCCCTTACTTGCTCACTAACGGAGTACCCAGCTGGGAGGGGCTGCGTCCTCTCCCAGCCAAGTCTCCATGAAGCAAGCCAGGTCAGCATCCTCACCTAAGAGGAGGTCATGGATAATATTTTTGACTGCAGAGGAGCAAGGTTAGGTTCTGTGGAATGGTTGGTTTGCTCTCTAGTCCATTCCAAGACACAGAGTGAACTGAATGTGGGATAGCTTTCCGACATCGATCCCGCCTTCCTTTGTAACAAACCTTCATTCTGTTACCGCCATACCTTCCTTTCCCCTGCACAACCTCAATCTTTGCTCCTAGATTTTGGCCAGCCTCACCTAGATGTTCCTTGTTCAATGAGCCTTCCAGAACTCCTTAGTTGATATTGTTCTGCTGTTTGCATAGTATAGGGCAAGCCACGACTTCTCATTATTTGGGAAGGAGACTCTGGAGTCCATTGCTTAGTGTTCGCCTAACGATATTAATATTCCCACCACTCCTCTGACCTGCCCCCTTGGCATTTGTCCTGGTGGTTTGGGGAGAGAAGTAGAAACTGGAGGCCAAAACTCCTGGTCACACCCCTCTTGCTGCTGCCTTGCCTCTGCTGCCTTCTTTGGCTCCTGGTGGAGTTTGGGGAGGGGAAAGGGCTGCTTCCGGGCTTAGCTCAGCTCTTCTGCCTGGCTGGCTGTTCTTCCTAGGGCTGGGGGAATAGCTTTTATAGCTCGGGAGCTCATGGAATCCATGGCAGGCATGAACCTTTCTCAACTAGTCAACGGTCCCACTCATTGTGCGGGTCACACACTCAATGGGATTTTTAGTATGGAACAGGAGTATCTGTGGGCGGAGGTAATTAAAACCTCCGCATTGTCATGGACGGATCACTCTCTGATCAAGATGGAACTTAGAGCTGCACCTCACTCCTCCAGGGGTGGCGGACCCATTAGAATGGTCTGCCCTCGAAGGCTAATGGAACCAATTGGTTTCCAGAAGGCCCTAGAGGGTTTAATGGTTGGCAACGCTGGTGATTCCATCGAAACCTTGGCGAACACTGGGAACATCGATCTCCCCAAGGCTCTCGATGTAATCGCTCCTGAGCGTCCTTTCCAGCCCGCTTCGAACCGCAAACCCTGGTTAACAGAGGAACTCAAGGAAATGAAGCGGGCTGGACAATAACTAGAGTGCAAGTGGCGAAAGACTCGGTCCTCATCCAATAGAACTCGCCATAGGCAGCACCTTCACACCTATCGGGAGGAATTGTGTGCAGTGCGGAAATCCTTCTGTGCTGCACGCATTGCGTCTGCGGAGTCCCGTTCTGCAGATCTGTTTAAGGTAATTGGGGAATTAACACATGTTCCCCCTGCGTTCAACCACCTTCTTGACCCAACAACGGCCTGCTGTAATGCATTTAACAACCACTTTGCAGACAAAATCTCTCGGATAAGGGCCGACTTGGATTCCAACATTTCTCCAGTGTCCGTAAATGAGATATCCAGCAACTCCACTACTGTCATTTTGTTGGATGAGTTTCAATCTATAAGTACTGATAACGTGGACAAGCTCCTTGGAAGCGTGAGGAAGACGACTTGCCGTCTCAATCCATGTTCATCATGGCTGGTCGCCCAGGGAGGGGATACATTGAAGACATTCCTTTGGGATGTAGTCAATGTGTCCCTCAGGGAGGGTACTATTCCATCCTGTCTGAAGAAGGTGGCTGTAAAGCCTCTCCTGAAAAAACCCTCCCTTGATCCCCTGGACAGAAACAACTACAGACGAGTTTCCTTGCTGCCATTCCTAAGCAAGGTGATTGAGAGGGTAGTTGCCTCACAACTCCAAGCTGTCTTGGATGAAACTGACTTTCTTGATCCATTTCAAACCAGCTTCCAAGCAGGATATGGAGTTGAGACTGCCGTGGTTGCTCTGACAGATGACCTCTGCTTGAGCATTGACAGGGGTAGTGTGGCCCTGCTGGTGTTCCTGGATCTCTCAGCGGCCTTTGACACCATAGATCATGCCATCCTTTTGGACTGGTTGGGGGAGATGGGTATTGGAGGCACTGCTTTGCAGTGGTTTTGTTGTTTTCTCTCTGTCAGGTCCCAAAGGGTGAGGCTCAGGGGCAGTTACTCCCCTAAAATCAAGCTAAACTGTGGCATCCCTCAGGGCGCCATCCTGTCCCCAATGGGTGAGATTATTCGGAAGGATGGAGCTCAGTGTCATCAGTACCCTGATGCCATTCAGATATATTTCTCCATGACCAGATCATCTGCTCAGACCTCAGATGGCGTCTCTCCTCTCAATGACTGTCTTGCAGCGGTAATGGATTGGATGAGGAAAAATAGATTGAGACTAAATCCTGACAAAATGGAGGTACTGACTGTCACCGGCCCAAAACCAGGTCTGGGAATACTTCCTCCAGTTCTAGACAGAGTCACAGTCTCCTCACAGGACTCTGTTCACAGTCTGGGGGTACTTCTAGACTCATCGCTTCACATGACGCATCAGGTGAATGCGACAGTAAGAAGTGCTTGTTATCAGCTTCGGCTAATACAGCAGCTGCACCCTTTTCTGGAAATGAGGGACCTGGAGACTGTGGTACACACGCTGGTTATCTCGCGCTTGGACTACTGTAATGCACTCTACATGGGGCTACCCTTGTGCCTAACCCGGAAACTTCAATTAGTCCAAAACATGGCAGCCAGGTTAGTTGCTGGCACACCAAAGAGCACATATAACACCTGTGCTTAAATCTCTCCACTGGCTGCTGATCAGTTTCCGGGCTTTAAAGCCCTACATGGCTTGGGTCCAACCTATCTAAGGAACACCTCCTCCCATATGAGCCCCCCCCCTGTACACTACGGTCCTCTGGGAGGAACCTGCTACAGCCTATCAAAACTAGGCTGTCGCAGACCTCCCAGAGGGCCTTTTCTGCTATTGCTCCCAGACTGTGGAATGACCTGGCAGATGAGATGTGTCTTAATACAACCTTGGATGGCTTTAAGAAAGCGACCAAGATGCATCTCTTCCGGCCGTCTTTCTCAGATAGTAGGTAATCCTCCTGCCACCTGAATGATGTCTAGCTCCTCCTATCTCCCATTGACATGTGGCTGCCACACTGGACCTCGAGACTGAGTGTTTTTTAGATTTGATACTGTTTTAATTATGATTTAGTTTCATCCTGTTTTAAGGGGTGGGAGGTGGATATGGATTGTACAGATTGTAATTTTTTCACTGTATATGTTTTTAATTATTGGATATGTGGATGTAAACTTTTCTTTTTCAGCATCTTAGTTATGGAATTACTTCCCAAGGGAATTGGTTGGGTGTGGGATGGCTTTTATATTGGTGACAAAAAACATTTTTGTTCTGCCTCACTTTTAAGGGCTTGTAAATTTTATTCCTTTAGGTTTAGAACAGCAACAGAAATAAAACAGAGCATTTAAAAAAAAGAACAACATTTAAAATCCCTTAAAAGCAAGGCATTTGATTTTTTTTTTTTTGGCATGTTGTGTTTATAAACTGTCATGGAGACACTGGTTGGTACACAGTAATGACTTTAAAAATAACAAATAAATTTAGATTCTACAAACAAGATTTAGATCTGATTATATAGAAAGAAAATAATGGCTGAGGTGACCTTTCATTCAGGAAACAGGGTGGTAGTGACATTTTCCCAAATGCAAAGAATTCCCTGTATGATATTCTTTGCATTATTTGTAATATTAATATTTGTGAAGAAAATTACTCCAAGACCAGAATCCAATGGAGAACATTCAATAATTCAGTGGAATAGGAGGTACAGTGTGCCCGTGTTATACATAGGCACACCTTACGCGGCTTCCAGCATATACTGGAAGCCCACGTCGGAAGAAGCCTTGGCGTGCTGCAGAAGGGGTAATGGCGCATACACCTATGGCACTCACTGCACCGCGCCGCAAGCACAAGCGTCATTATTTTTAATGGGGCTCGAACATATGCGGAATTACCATTACATGGGGGGTGGGGGGTCTGGAACGGATCCCCTGTGTAAGGGAACAGCCCACTGTATATGAAATCTTGCCTTCTTTACAGTCTCCTGTTTACTCCAAAAACCTGCTCCAGAGGGCTGGGAAACCCTCAGGAACTGCTTTGACACATCGTCTAAGACGGCTGCAGGGGAGAGAGTAGAAGAAAGTTCTATCATGGTAGTGCTGCAGTACAACTGATGGATCTAGGCCCTGAACATTGTAAGTAAGGGGGAGTAAGTCCAGGGACAAGGTGAAGGCAGGCCACATGCAAGGAATTTTGAAAATGGACCAGAATATCAGTACCTAATTGGTGGTTTAAGAAATTATCACACCAGGTCCTTTCTCACTGCAGCAATACTAGCAAAAATAAAATGGCAACATACCGATGTTAGAGTAGCATTTCTTCCATTCACACAACTGGGGTTGCTGCCTCCATTGTGCTCTCTTCCTGTCATCTCCCTTAATTTTGCCCTCTATGGTGGTTCTTTATGTTTCCCCTCCACTCCTACTGAGCTGGCTGGGACCCCTTGAGACCACCTTTAATCCCCAAAACAATTTACTGCCACCACCCAATGATTAACCAGTTACCCACTAGCAATGCATTGGAACATTGTTGGGCCTTCTACTGGTAACCAGTGAGGCAATAGCCAAGGTAAGGTTGTGAAAAAGGAGTGTAAAGAGGCAGTACATAAGGCTAAGGTTTATTTTAAAGTAAAGAACATTAAAGAAAAACAACATAGGAACAAACTTAAAGTATCAATTACAAAATTATAATCATGCCTGCCAAACATAGCATACTCCAAACCTGACACCCTGACTAATACTGAGACAGGCCCACAGACTTTTTTGTGCGGCTTTTGGGCTATGTGGCCATGTTCTAGAAGAAGGAACTCTTCTAGAACATGGCCACATAGCCTCAAAGCCCCACAAAAAATTATGAATGCTGGCCATGAAAGCCTTCGAGGCCCACGGACTGTTCGATCATCTTTATTGCAGTCATAGACCAACACAGGTAAACAGGGGATACAGAATAAAAGAAGGTAATGGTAGAAGTAAGGTAAAAACACAGATTAAAAACAGTATTTAAAATATCTTTTTAAAATCCAGTGTGGCAGGGCAAGATTAATACTAGCCTTTGCAGTGGTCATTGTGTGATGGATTTGAACTGCACAGAATACGGCAACATTATATATTATATCCTGATTGGTGTCCAAAAGAAACAGAAAAGTGTAAAATTGACGGTCATGTTGATGTTTACACAAAAGAGGTGAAATAAGGCTGAAACGGATGTTCCTGTAGTATGAGCACTGGAGTAATACATGCTCTGTTGTCTCTATTTGGCCAGAGTCATGGGGGCATAGTCTGTTTGAGAAGGGAGGGGGGGCATAGACTGAGGCCTTGCTCTACCTCAGACCTTCTCTCTCCCAACTTCTCCTCAACATCCTCCAGAAGATTCTCCCCCAACAGCCAACTGATTGGATGGCTGCCCTCATACCACCAGTGATGTTATCCTCCTTTTATTAGCTGGGGGAAGGCCCTGATAAATGGAGAGATTCCCATTTATCACACCCTCCCTCTCTTGTGACTTAACCAGCATGCCTTTGGGGGTGTTTTAAATTATTTTCTCTTCCCATGCAGTTCTGGAGCTTTGCAGCCCTGATTTAAGCTTTTAAAAATGATTTTTAAAACTTAAAGGGTTCAGAGCTCCATTATTGCATGAAAAACAGGGGGAGATTTTTAAAAAATAGTGAGAGGGGGGAGGAATGGGGGGAGGGGACAGTGGTCCCACATGACTGCCAATCCTGCAAGCACTCCAAAAATGGCTTTTTTGTACCTAAGGCATTATGCAATTGTCATTTCATTCATGAGTTTTCTCGGTGAATGAAAAGGGACAAAAATGGGGCCACTACTGGTCATCATGTGATCAGGATGACCAAAGCTGATTCCTTCCAAGGGAAATTGCAGTTTAAAAGTCACATGTGATAATCTCCTTAGAGAAGTTGTAGCAGATGATACAGGTACACCTTCTAGTTGTCCACAGAAGACAATAGCTGCAAACCTGGTACACTGCAGTTTGTAATAGCCTCAGCAGGGAGTTGCTATTTTGCATGATGATGGAAGGTTTTTGGATTGGACTATACTGGGAGCAAACCAGAGAGTTCCAAAAGAAAATCAGCATGTGTTTTATAGACGATAGCAAAGCCTTTGACTGTATAGATCATGAAAGGCTATGCAATGCCCTGCAAGACATGGAAGTGCCAATACATCTGATAATCTAGATGAGGAATCTGTACTTAGGAGAAGAGGCTACTGCCAGAACAGAACATGGAGAAACAGAATGGTTCCCAACTGGCAAAGTGGTCAGACAAGGTTGTATCCTTTCACCCTATATGTTCAACTTATATGCAGAAAACACTGTAAGAAAATCAGGCTTGGACCGAGAAGAAGGAGGAGTGAAAATAGGAAAAAGGAATATCAACAATTTGAGATACGCAGATGACACTATAATACTAGCAGAAAACATTAAAGACCTGGAACAACTACTAAGAAAGATCAAGGAAGAAAGTGCAAAGGCAGGCCTACTGTTGAACATAAAAACAAAACAAAAATAATGACCACAGACAACCTAAGCAAATTTGAATTAGACAACAAAGAAATAAAAATAGTAAAAGAATTCTCATACGTTGAATCAAACATCGATAGAAATTGAGACTGTAGCCAGGAAATCTGAAGAAGATTAAGAATGGGAAGGACAGCTATGAAAGAACTAGAGAAGATTCTAAAATGCAAGGATATACAACTGAGTACAAAAGTTAGAATCATACAGGCCATTGTATTCTCTATTGCTGTGTATGGATCTGAGAGCTGGACAGTTAAGATGGAAGATAGGAGGAAAAGCAACTCATTTGAATATGGGTCTGGAGAAGAGTGCTAAGGATTCCATGGACTGCCAAAAAGACAAACAAATGGGTCCTGGAGCACATCAAGCCAGAAATCTCCTTAGAAGCCAAGCTGACAAAACTCAGGTTTTCGTAGTTTGGACACATCATGAGAAGGCATGAATTACTGGAAAAAACAGTAACAGTAACATGGTAGATGGAAGTAGAAAGAGAGAAAGGCCGCATGCAAGATTGAGTTTGTGGGAGCTGAGCAGAGCAGTGGAGGACAGAGAGTCTTGGAGATGCCTCATCAACAGGGCTGCCATGGGTCGAGATTGACTTGAGGACAGTTAACAACAACAAAATATTGGTGTGTGTGTGTGTGTGTGTGTCAGTTCTCTGAATAAAACAGACCTTATTACTATGAACTGTGAAGTTCAGTGTCCTGCTGAGCATCTAAATGGACAGCCAAGTTTATTGCTATAAGTCCCCAGTCCTCAGCGGAATTCTTAGAGCAGGGCTTAGGGTGAGACTCCAGGCCAGTGTACCATTCAGTAGAATACGTATGGCCCCAAACCAGCTGTACCTGTAGAAAAGTGCAGAACTAGCTGTACCTGTACAATCAATTGGTGGCTGAGGGACAGGTGCTGCTAGGCACTATCTGGCTTTAGCTTTGCATCTAAAAAAGTGAAAGAGGCATCACCCTCCCAGACCTCTAGCAAATATTTATTTATTAATGTCTCATCCAACCTGTTGATCAGAAGATCTCAGGCCAGCAGACAGATAAAACAATGGAAATAATTTAGACAATTCCCAGTTGGAAACAATAAATAATTTAGACAGGATAAAAACATATTAGACGAAGTCAGTTGCTAGAATTATCAAAAAAATATCACCAGCAGGATTCCTGCACTTATTTCCCTCAAAGAAGCAAGAGAGAGGTTTTGGAGAAGATGTAAAGTGGGTCTAAGAACTGCAGGGCTTTTTGAAAAGGTAATAAAGTAGTGGGCTCTGTAACGGACGCTATCAAGCAAAATTCTATGCAGTCATTTGAAGTCAATCTTTTAAAATCAGAGGGATTGACCTCTCAGTGTATATCCACAAAGATGTAGAAATTATTCAGAAGAAATTATTCAGAAGAAAGGGCTTTCTAGATGGACAACTCAGATTTGTTTCTAATGAATACATACCTATAGGTAGAGTTTTCCTTTTTCCTGGACTCTGTATGAGGAATTGTACTTCAGTACACTGCTGGTAAATGTTTTGCAAAATAGAGACAGTGGCTGAAAAATATTTTACCTATATACAAGTGGAGTGGTATTCAAGTGTTAATTTAGAGGGAAAAAAAGGACTGTCATATCTTGGGTAGGCATGTAAGAATATCAGGTCAGGGTGTTCAGAAAGTGAAAAAGAAAAGCCAGCTTCTTTTGGTTCAATTGATTTTAAAACAGAGCATTCAAGAAGCCTCTTGTATTCTGCACCTTTCCAAAAATCAATCTGGCAATCATTCTTGATGCTACACCTAAGCTTTTAAAAAATATTCAGGATTTCAGCATAAAATTCAATCAACAAAATAGGATACATTCTAACCTACCTAATTTCACTGTTGACCTATTTCTGTGACAGTATTTCTGTGAGAAAGTAGGAGGGAAGCTGTGCATTATACAAAAACTCCAAATACAGTCATGTTCTATGTGAAAGCAAAGGAGAAATAGAAGAAAAATAAAAGCAACGGCTAAATAATTGGAGGCAAGCAGAAGTAGGATTTAAGAGCAAATGTAATGTAAGAGTGGCCTTATTTTAGAAGAGAGAACATTGCTTTTATGTTAGATTTTCAAGAACTACAATTCCTAATTGAAATCAATATAGAAGAGAAGTAGTTAGAGTGGTGCAGCATTTCTCTTTCTCTTCCTAGTTAGGGATGCTTGAGGAATTCACTCTTTCCACATTCCAATATTAAATTATCTGAGCCACATCTCTAGTTGGCTCAGAACCCAACTAGCCACCAAATTTTACTCTTCTTTGAATTTTGCAGTGAAATTATTTGCAGTATGATCACATCAAAATCCACATTTAAGCACATATTTTGAAAGTGCACACAGATATAACCATGGGTGATATCTAATTAATTCTCCTTCTGTTGGGAGATATTCTGTGATGTTCACTTTCCCAGCAACTGTGCTCAAAAAGTAACATAGAAGACTGGAGTCTCACCCCAGCCGAGTTGGAAGAGAGCTGTATTGGTTGATGCAAAGCCCTGGTGGTGCAGTGATTAAATGCCTGTACTGCAGCAACTCACTCACAAACCACAAGTTTGTGAGTTCAGTACCAGCCAGGAACTCAGCCTCAACTCAGCCTGGCATCCTTCTGAGGTCACTAAAATGAGTACCCAGCTTGTTAGGGGCAATTAACTTAAACACTGTAAAGCGCTTAGGGAGTGCTTAAGTGCACCCTCACAGCCATCTCCACATCAATGGTGAGCAGGGGGAGTGGCAGAGGAGAATCCTGCTACTTTCTCATAGATGGATGGACAGCAATGACATCATTTTCATGAACCTTCAGAGGTCCTCTGGGAAGTCCTGGAGAATGCCTATCATACAGCTTCCAGCTAAAAGAAAATATTTTTTTTCTTTTTTCTTTTTTCTTTTTTAATGAATGTGGTTTGCTGAGGTGGTCCAATAGTTTGACAGGCAATTTTTCTTGTATCTGGATTTATTTTATTTTATTATAACTTTAAGAATTTCAGAGTTATGGTGCTAATGTCCATTCCACGTATGTATTCCAGGACTATCCCTCTAAAAACAAAACAAAAAAATAAAAATAAAGAAGGAATCATACAGTTTTGATAAGTCTCAGAATTAAAAGGAAACCCACCTGAGAGGGAATAAAATGTTGCAATTGTTACCAGGAATTGCCAGAAAGCAATCTGGATCAACAGAAATGTCATTTGTATGCAAGGAAATCTTTTAGCACCTTTGAGAGCAACTGAAAGGAAGAATTTGGTAGCATGAGCTTTTGTAGATTTGAGTCTACTTCTTCAGATGCATGAGTCTCAATTCTATAAAAGCTCAAGCTAACAACTGTTTTCTTTCAGTTAGTCTCAAAGGCGCTGCAAGATCCCTTTGCATATTGATTTTCTATATCAAACAAACAGAACAGCAATAAATACCACAAGCTCCCTAAACATATAACCTAACAGGAGGATCCCTCAATCAAGCTCTTCCGCCAGAGGACAATTATTATAAGACCAGTGGAGTAGTTGTACATTAAGCCTGTGTCAGATGAATTGCATGTTGCCATTTTAACTAGAAACCAGGAGGCTGTTGCTACTCCAGTTTATAATCAGAAAACAGCTTGACTGATTGTGCTGAAACCTAGTATAGCAAAAGAGATTGCTTTGAGGATGGCTCAAGTCAATGCAGAGGTAGAAAGGTTAAGAAATTGTTTATTTATAGAAGCTTACATTTTGACCAATCTCCTCCAGCAGTTTAAACATCAAAGACTCATGAAGCTCCTAAAAGACGTACACATTTCTTATACCATGAACTTATAGCCCACTTCTTCAAATGCAGTTTGGCAGGTGTTGCTTTTCAGTGTGGTTTTCTGGAAAACAGCATTTACCTTTACTGGCCAGTTCCTCTTTTTGTGGAGCATTTTCTGGGAAATTGATAGTCAAGGAAGGCCTAGTAGTAGCACATTAGCCGCAATGGAACAGATCTGTAGAGTTTATACAAGTATGGTTGAGGGCAGGGGGTTGTTTTCTTCTAAAGAGGTTCTGCAAGTCAAAATGGAGGCAGACTCAGCACTCTGCTCTGGACTGGTCTGGAAGGAGGCAAGTATACAAAGTGATTCAAAGTGGTTGATCCTCAGGAAGATGGGAGAAAGTGTAGTGAAGCAGCAAGTAAGGGTGTAAAGAAAATCCCAGTGCTTGATGGTATTGGTTTTCTGATGCTGTAAAAAACCATGCAAGGGAGAACCATGCTTCTTCAAAAATTCCCACCACAGGTGCAAATATAAGAATGTAAGAGTTTTTCCTTCACCAAAAATATCCTTTTTTGATGATCTCTGAAGACTTAGGAGAAGACTATGCAGAATCTAATTATTTCTCTACAAATTCTTTGTAATTTGCACTATTTTTGGACACATTTTATGGCTGGTACTGAGCCATTTGTTTCAAGTTCCTCAGGCTCATATAGTGGGAACAAGAGAGGCCCTTTTTGGTGGCTGCTCCCAGTATTTGGAATTCCCTCCTTGCTCCTCTTCCATCAGCAACTGAAAATATTCTTCTGTCATCAGGCATTTAGAAACAATTTGCAGTGGGCCTTTGATAATGTGCTGCACTGTTTAATGTTCTGTAAAGTTTTTTTTAATTTTTTAATTTTTTAATTTTTTTTACGCTTTGTCTTTCATCCCCCCCCCTTTCCTTGCTTTTTGCCTTTCTTTCTTCTTATGTATTTATAGAATTTCAATGTATTTGAAAACTTTCAATAAAATATTTTTTTTAAAAAAATCAGTTCTAATGTTTTTAATGTTTAATATTTTAGCTTTATAAATTATTTATTTGTTTTTAACTAACGTTTATATTTATACCTTAATCTAACTTTTGTATAGTTTTTAATCTATACTGTTTTTAAATATATTGTCCCATTATTATAGAAGGAGGAGGAAGAGGAGGAGGAGGAGGAGGATGTTTTGATTAGGGCCAAAAAAAAGGGGGGGGGGAATCTGTGCAGTGTTCATTTTGCACAACCTGATTTTCTGTCTTTTTTTTTTTTCTTTTCTTTGAAAACCTGCTCAACTTTTCACTGAGGTGAATTTTAAATTTCTGGATTTTTTTTAACCTTTGAAGAGAGAATTGAATTGAATGCTTACCTCAACCTCTGTTGGGAATGAAATGAACAATATTTGCATCCCCAGCAAGGAGTGATGTATAGGGAGCACTTTGTCAAACATGGAACATTGATATATTTTGGGCAAAACAGGAACTACAGTATTATTTGGGCTATTGCTAGTTTGGTACTCAGAGAGATTTCAGCTTAAGTAAAGCACACTCTTGCTGTTATTTCTGATCAGTGAGCAATGATCAGAGGGGACAGAAAGATGCACTTGCATGCATCTTGCTCTGCTTATTGCGAAGGCCAATGGTGCACAGAGGGATCTCCTTTCAGAGGTGTGGCCAATGGTGTCTGGCCAGGGGGAGCTAAGGAGAGAGCGGAGCTTTACCAGGGTTCCTGTGGCTTGGACAGAGAACCTTTGGGGCCAGATGAAACCTGAGGACCAGGCAAAAATCCCAATTCATATTACAACATGGCCATGGTCTGGTAACAGTTTTTTTCTCTCTCTCTCTTTCTCCCTAAGCTATTTCATAGAATTTCTATTAGGATTGGGGAGGCAGGGGGAGTTCACTGTCTTTGAGAAAAAGTGTGATATAAATGAATAAATACCTTACTATGTTCTCACTGAAAGAATCCAACATTAGTGTTTGATCCTACTGAGCCTGGGAACAGTGATGAACTGAATCATGTCACATGGTGGTGAAGAACCTTTACTTCCTAAATTTAATCTAGCCCTTGGTGACACAGAAGGCCATGCCCTGGATGAAGGTAATTTAGCCTCTGAACTGGATAAAGATACTAGGCTCCCTCTAGTCTCCTGGGGACACCAAACAAAAGAAAGGGCTTGATTTAAGACTGTCTGGAGAAGTGCTTGGCTTCAATGAAGTTCTCCTTGGAAGTAGCAGCAACTCCAGGGGCAAAAGGAAGGATTGTGAGTAGGACTTTCCTCACAGAGAGATATACAGCTGACTGATTTACACCTGAGCTTTGGTTGCATCAACATTTATGAGTACTGTCTAAAATACAGTGCTGACTATAATGCTGCCTTCCTTGTATTGAGCCTTGTTACAACTGATATACCTGTGCCACATTTTGGATTTTATTTTATTTTGTTCTTGAGTCTTCCTCTCCCCTTGGCAGTATGTAGCTTTAGCTTTAGATCAATTTATACCAGTCATTATTGGAGCATTCCCACGTGAGGTAGTACACACTCTTTCCTTTGACACCAGTTCAGTGCAGAGGTATGGTAAACTTCCTCAAAAGTAAGTTCTGCTCTGTTCAGTGATGGGTGCATGGGCATGGGATTGGAGGGAGCCATGAAGAGAAGACTACTCAGAAGATAAAATATAGCAACCAATTTTCCCAGGTTGGGAGGGGGGTGGATCAATTGCTATGGGTATTGTGAATGCACCATGGATTTTGCTACTGTTTATTCTGCAGCTGCTCAAAGTTAAATGGGAACTTGGGGGTTCTTGAAACCAAACTGCAACAAATACCTAAGTCCCATCATAGAACAATAAGCCCCATTGGTTCAAAGTATCCTAACCTCAGAGGCCTTGAAGCAGAGATGGAAAGAATATTTGAAAAGATTCAAAAACGGTGCTGGACTCTTGTTGTTGCTGTATTTATTTATATCCCACCTTTTCCCAGTCCAGGACTCTAGGCAGCATACAAAAGTTAGCTACAAAAATTTCCAAGTCTCATTTGTGACTGACTTTTGCAGATTTGATTAATATACTATCTCTAGGAATCTCTTGGTACTCCAGCGCAACTCTGCCAATGTTGACCATAGAGTTATGTTGGAGGCCTTAGAGGTTACTAGAGAAAACACTTCTCTGGGCATTTGTAGGTCCTCTGGCATGATTCTGTGGTCAACTTCTGGCAGATAATGATCACAGAATTTCACTGAAGGACCTAGAGATTCCTAGAGGAGTCTTCTCTCAGGTTAAAAAAGTGCTTTTATTTTTTAAAGTGATTTTTCCACCCCAGCAAATGTGGAGGGCCAACTGTAAACAATAACATTTTAAAAAAATTAAAATTAAAAAGAATAGCAAGAAATATTAAACAAAACAAGATATGAAAGGCCCTTTCCCCCTTGAGCAGTCATTCCTCAAAGGTCTGCTGAAACAAAAAGGTCATCATCTGCCTACTGAAAGATAGCAAGAAGGGCAGCACGCTAACCTCTCTAGGAAGAACCTGGGAACAGCCCCAAGATCCCATGCTCCCTCCTTGTGTACCATGCAGTAACTCAGCACTAACAAAGCTTCTACTCAATTGAGAGAAACTGTGGCAATGATCCAGAGTGTATTTGTCACCTCCTCAGTGGCAAGGGCTGCTATATTACCTAGCCATGTTTTCTTTGAAATCTAGTCATCTCATTCAGTGCCTGTTTACACTATTAGCTGACATAGAATCATAGAATCATAGAATAGAATCATAGAATCATAGAGTTGGAAGAGACCACAAGGGCCATCCAGTCCAACCCCCTGCCATGCAGGAACTCCAAGTCAAAGCATCCCTGACAGATGGCCATCCAGCCTCTGCTTAAAGACCCCTAAGGAAGGAGACTCCACTACACTCCGAGGGAGTGTGTTCCACTGTCGAACAGCCCTTACTGTCAGGAAGTTCCTCCTAATGTTGAGGTGGAATCTCTTTTCCTGCAGTTTGCATCCATTGTTCCGCGTTCTAGTCTCTGCAGCAGCAGAAAACAAGCTTGCTCCCTCCTCAATATGACATCCCTTCAAATATTTAAAGAGGGCTATCATATCACCTCTTAACCTTCTCTTCTCCAGGCTAAACATCCCCAGCTCCCTAAGGCGTTCTTCATAGGGCAAGGTTTCCAGACCCTTCACCATCTTAGTTGCCCTCCTTTGGACATGCTCCAGTTTCTCCACATCTTTTTTGAATTGTGGTGCCCAGAACTGGACACAGTATTCCAGGTGGGGCCTGACCAAAGCAGAATAGAGTGGCACTATTACTTCCCTTGATCTAGAAACTATACTTCTATTGATGCAGCCTAAAATTGCATTGGCTTTTTTAGCTGCCGCATCACACTGTTGACTCATGTTCAGCTTATGGTCTACTTGGACTCCTAGATCCCTTTCACATGTGGTCTCATTCAGCCAGGTGTCCCCCATTTTATATCTGTGCATTTCATTTTTCTGCCCTACGTGCAGAACCTTACATTTCTCCACATTGAATTTCATTTTGTTAGCACTGGCCCAGCTTTCTAGTCTATTCAGGTCATTTTGAATTTTGATCCTGTCCTCTGGGGTATTAGCTACTCCTCCCAGTTTAGTGTCATCTGCAAATTTGATAAGTATGCCCCCAATTCTGTCATCCAAATCGTTAATAAAGATGTTGAATAGCACTGGGCCCAGGACAGAACCCTGTGGGACCCCACTGGTCACTTCTCTCCAGGATGAAAAGGAGCCATTGTTGAGCACCCTTTGAGTTCGGCCAGTCAACTAATTACAAATCCATGTAACAGTTAACTTGTCTATCCCACATTTTGCAAGCTTGTTTGCAAGAATGTCATGGGGAACCTTGTCAAAGGCCTTACTGAAATCGAGGTATACTATATCCACAGCATTCCCTTCATCTACCAAGCTGGTAATTTTATCAAAAAAAGAGATCAGGTTCGTTTGGCATGACTTGTTTCTCTGAAACCCATGTTGGCTTTTTGTGATTATGGCATTGGCCTCTAAGTGTTCACAGACTCTCTGCTTAATGATCTGCTCTAGAACCTTTCCTGGAATTGATGTCAGACTAACTGGACGATAATTGTTGGGATCCTCTTTTTTTCCCTTTTTGAAGATGGGGACAACGTTTGCCCTCCTCCAGTCTGCTGGGACTTCTCCTGTTCTCCAGGAGTTCTCAAAGATTATTGCCAATGGCTCTGATATTACATTTGCCAGTTCTTTTAATACTCTAGGATGTAGTTCATCTGGTCCTGGAGATTTATATTCATTTAGGTTAACCAGGTATTCCTGTACTACCTCTTTACTTATTCTGTGCTGAATTTCCTCTATTCTGTCTCCTGTTCCATTATCCTTAGGTTGAGCACCCTTTGCCTTTTCTGAGAAGACTGAAGCAAAGAAGGTGTTGAATAATTCTGCCTTTTCTCTGTCCCCTGTTAGCATTTTGCCATCTTCTGCACGCAGTGGCCCCACTGTTTCCTTCTTCTTCCTTTTGCTGCGGACATATCCAAAAAAGCCCTTTTTATTGTTCTTAACCTCTCTAGCAAGCCTGAGTTCATTCTGCGCTTTAGCTTTTCTGACTTTACCCCTACATGTGCTGGCTATTTGTTTGAATTCCTCTTTCGTGATTTCTCCATTTTTCCATTTCTTATACATGTTCCGTTTAAAACTTAGCTCATTTGAAAGTTCCTTAGTCATCCATCCTGGCTTCTTGAGACATCTTCCATTTTTCTTCCTCATTGGAACTGTTTGAAATTGTGCCTTCAATATCTCCCTTTTGAGAAACTCCCATCCGTCTTGAACTCCCTTTTCTTTTAGTAATCCTGACCATGGGATCACTCCCAGTATTTCTCTAAGTTTATTGAAATTGGCTCTCCTAAAGTCTAGAGTGCGTGTCTGACTATGCCTGACTTCTCTCTTCCACTGTATTACAAACTCCAGGAGAACATGGTCACTTCCACCTAAGGATCCAACCACTTGCACCCCATCAACTAGGTCTTCCCTGTTGGTTAAGATCAGATCTAAAATGGCTGATCCCCTTGTTGCCTCTTCCACCTTTTGGACAATGAAATTGTCTTCCAAGCAAGTGAGGAATTTGCTAGACTTTGAGGATTTGGCTGAGTTTGACTTCCAGCAAATATCAGGATAGTTGAAGTCACCCATCACTACTACATCTCTCTTTTCTGAGTATGTGATTATCTGTTCTAGAAAGGCATCATCCAATTCCTCTGCCTGAGTCGGGGGTCTGTAGTAGACTCCCACAGTAACATCCCTGTTATTTCCCTCTCCTTTAATTTTTATCCAGATGCTCTCCACCTGGCTTCCAGTATTGACTTCCTGCATCTCTTCACTGGTGTAAATATCCCTGACATATAATGCTATTCCTCCTCCTTTCCTGCTTGGCCTGTTTCTCTTAAAAAGGTTATACCCCTCTATTTCTACATTCCAATCATGAGACTCATCCCACCAGGTTTCAGTGATGCCTATTATATCATATTTCCCTTGTTGTGCTAGGAGTTCAAGTTCATCCTGCTTATTTCCCATACTCTGTGCATTAGTGGAGAGGCATTTAAGACCATGTGTCCTCTTTACTTGCTGCTTTTGCACATTTTTTTGCCTCCTACTGTTGGGTCCTTGCACTGTTTGCCTTGTTCCCTCTATGCCACTTGGACTATTCTCTCCATCCCTTTTGCCTTCCAGTATAATGTCTCCCTCCCCCACATAACTCAGTTTAAAGCCCTCCTGATCAGATTCTTCAGACTGTTGGCAAAAACGTTTTTGCCAACTGGCGTGAGATGCAGTCCATCCCTTGCCAGAAGTCCCTCCTCATGGAACCGCAGCCCATGATCCAAGAATCCAAACTGTTCTTGGCGGCACCATCTACGGAGCCAGTTATTCACCTCTGCTATTTTCCTCTCCCTTCCTGGACCATGCCCTTCTACCAGGAGTAGAGATGAGATGACAACCTGTGCATCCATCTCTTTCAGCTTCCTTCCCAGAGCCTCATAATCCCTTTTGATATTCTGAAGGCTGTGCCTTGCAGTATCATTGGTTCCCACATGAACCAAAAGAAGGGGATAACGGTCAGTAGGCTTGACAAGTCTTGTCAGCCTCTCCGTCACATGATGGATCTTTGCCCCAGGGAGACAACACACCTCCCGAGACATCTTGTCAGGCCCACAAACCACTGCTTCTGTACCCCTCAGCAAGGAGTCCCCCACCACGACCACGCGCCTCCTCCGAGGCTTAGCAGTGGCTGTTCCTTTTCGTGATACTCTCAGGCTCTCCTGCTCTGTCCCTGATGTCTGTCCCTGCTGCTTTTCCTCATCATCTCTGACAACAGAGAGAGATTCAAAGCGATTCTGTAGCTGCAAGCCGCTCACAGAACGTTCCCTGGTTTCCTTACTTCTGTGTGTGACCTTCCTCCAAGCATCTACCTCTGTTATATGTGGAGTGACCTCCTCCGCCCCAACAACTTCCTCTCTCTGTTTCCCACCCAAGACATTCTGGTCTGATCTGTTCAGGAGATTCTCCTGCTCTCTATGATGCTGGAGTGCAGATATCTGCTCCTCTAGCTGCTGTACCTTCTCTTCCAAGAGGGCTACCAACTTGCACTTGTGGCAGGTGTAGTTCGCCACCTCTGTAGGCAAGAAGACAAACATCCCACAGGTGTTGCAGGTGACTGCTGCAGGGCCTTCAGTGTCCATACTGAGAAGTCTTAAGGAGGCACTGAAACAAGACTGTGGGCTTCCCTTGCTAGATTTGGCCTTTATTCCCAAGCTCTGTCACTGAGTTCAAGTCACAGGGCCTATAGTTATGTAGAGAGCTCCTGGCTAAAAGCTCCTTCCAAAGGCAATTCTCTGATTCACTTCCTCTGATGCTTCAGGCCGGCTCCTCTTCTATTCTCTAAACACCTCCTTGACTAGATAAAAAAAAATCAAAATTCGCGCGCCGTTAGGCGCGCGCTTCTGCTAGGTTCGAAGCTTTTGTTAAAGAGAAACAAAACTCCTCATGAGTCTTTAAACCACATGTGAGCCAAGGTATGGAACAATATGTGTAGCCACCATTCTGGTCAAAGGTCAGGGCAATGGCTCATAGCAGGTGCCTGCCATGCCCTTCCATGCCTCTCTTCCAACCAGCTGCTGAAGAGAGTATGTCATACACAAACACCACAGCCAAGAGAATCAGAGAAAGAAGAGAGAGAGATGAGGAAGATTGAGACCACACAGGAATAAGGTGGAGATAGCAAATAGCAGCTGTAAGAACACATATAACCAGCAGGGAGGTGAAGCTCTCAGAGCTGAACAGGAGGTGGACACATATACAGTATTGTTGTTGAGGTGTTTAAGGGAGGGAGACAGAGGCCTGGTGGGGGGAGGTGGTATTGTTTTGCTAACTCAAGCACCCAGAGCACATGGTGGATTCTTTGCTGAGGGGTTGGGTAGGTCTGGAGACAGGAAGAGACTGCAGATTAGGGTAGCCTGGAAGCAGCAGCAGGATAGCAACAGCTCCATTTGTGGCTGGAGTGGAGTGTTTTTTTATGTCTACAGTCCCAGCATGCCTAACCACTTTCTGGACACTGTATGTCTGTTTAGGCTACTTAGCTTTGGAGAGGCCAGTTAGTCTGGAGACACCAAAATTTGGTGAAGCTGGTGCTGAAACCTGGAGAATGTTTTGAGTGCTGGTGTGTGCAGATTAGTGAGATCTGGTTGTATTCTGATGCAATGAGTGTTGGGACTCCTTTCCTACTCCTCCCACTTCCTGAAAGATTAAATATATTAAATAAAATCAACCTTAATGGAAGGCATATTTGTACAAAAATTAAATTACAGCTCTTTCTATATCGTTAAATATTTGATTTGTGGACCCTGCAACATCCAGACACCCTAGTCAGCATAGCCAAGGAAGAGAAAAGCTAAGAGCTGCCATCCAGCAATATGCTGAGCACCACATTATTCCAACAACATCAGCATGGAGGGGTGGGCATAGGAGAGATTTATATTGAGAAGTGGAAGCAAAATATGTGAAGGTGGTGTTGAAAGGGCACAATAGGTTCTGCCCCACTGTATTGGCACTTATTTTGAAATTTGTTTTGCAGGAGATAGGCAAGCAGGCAGCCACATGAAGTGAGAGGCAAGTGGTAATGAAGAGGAAGGCAGAAGGGATAAAGCAAAAAGAAAGAAGGAAGTTCAATGGCTGCTCCAAGGGAGGCAGATGATGCAAGAAAAGGGAAGAAGGGGTGAAACAGTTTGAAGGAGAATGGAGGAATGGAGTAAGGCTACAGCAATGACAAGAAGCCCCCCAAGAAGGAGAGAGTGGAGCAATTCACTGTTCCCTGGCTGCCTTAGTTGGGCTGTATTTGTACTGCAAAAATAATGCAGTTTAACACCACTTTAACTCTCATGGCTCAGTGCTATGGAATTCTGAGAATGATAGTTTCTAGCGACAGAGGCTAAGCATCTCACAAAACTACAGATCCTAGGATTCCATAGTATTGTGCCATGGCAGTTAAAGCAGTATCAAACTGCATTAATTCTGCAGTGCAGATTAGACCCCTGCCACTCTGGCTAGTGGTGCTAGCTAGTTAATGTTGTCAGGGCAACAATGTGATTAAACTATGGATTTCCCAATTACTTCTCTGTCTCATACTAAACATTGCTTCTCATAGGCTTTGAACGTAACTAACATCCTGGTTAAAGTACTAATAAATCAAGCTTTTAATGATGCTGATCAAAGATCAAGCTTTGGTAATGACCAAAGATCAAGCTTTTATTGGTACAACAAGATGTCTTATTCCAAACAGTGCTTCAGCTTCTTAGAGTACATATTATCAACTGTAAGAGACGAAGAGTTTTAAATTGCATAATTGTATAGTGATTTATTTGTTGAGGTTTAACTGTCTACTATGGCAAATTTCTACATTACAATAAATTTCTTGTTTGCTTGCAACTATAGCAGTGCAATAATGCTACCTGATTTTTAAAACATAATGGCCAAATATTTACACTACTTCCTATAAATTTTAAAAAAGTTACATAAATCCATCATACATAATAAGAATAAGTATAAAACAGTATAAATAAGAATAAACTGAATCAACCAAAAATGTAACATAATTCCACCAGAACATCCTTGAACAACAGACATGCTACACATATCTGGAAATAAAAAGTGAAATGCTATTATGCTGTCAGGTTGCACCAGAAAAAAATAATAAAATTAAAGCAAACTGACTGAAATTGTCTGTTTTGCACAATCAAAACAGAAATGCATAGGACGGAACCATGGCAGTTAAAGTGGAATCATAGTACTATAATTGTGTAGTGTGAAAAGGCCATTAATTGTTGAGTCATTTTTTCTACCAAAGCTAGTAATCAAGCCGTCATGTACCAAGTATCAGAATTTGCTGGCATCTTTCCATCTTTTGGCTACTTCTATTCTACTGCAGCTGGAAAGAAGGGAATTAAGGGGTTTTGTTTTAGGGTTTTTTTTTTTTTAAATGTAGCACTGTTGCATTAATCTTGGAGAAGATATCTGAGAGCAGCTACCCAGGCATAATATAAAGTTCCCTATTGAGAATCAGGTTACTCCTTCCACTAACAATGTAGGTGGCCATTTTCCATGGTTCTCTTCTCTCCATTTATGACCACAACAACCTGTAAGGTAGGTTTTCTTGACAGGTAGAGATTGACCAAAGGAATTAAGTAAACTTTGAACTGAGGTATTTGAATATACTAGGACTAGTGTTTTAACCATTGCATTATATCACCTCTCTTAGATAAGTGCTTCCTATGTAACTAGATTCAAGGGTGCAACATAATGGTGAAAACTACTGGATGGAAAAGCAATGCCAGTATGCAACACAAAATAAGCTCTCTACACAGGGAGAACCAAAGACAGTCCTCCTGCTGGCTTCAGTGCTCCTGTTGTTTGTTGTTGCTGTTGTGTGCCTTCATGTCTTTTCTGACTTATGGAACTCTTATCATGGGGTTTTCTTGGCAAGTTTCTTGAGACAGGGCTTGCCATTGCCATCCCCTGAGGCTGAGAGTGTGACTTGCCTAGACTAAACCAGAAGGTTTTTATGGACAAGCCAGGAATCATAGTCCAGTGCTCAAACCACTACATCACGCTGGGTGACTTCACTAAAACTAACTAGAACAGGCCATGCAGTGGGTTGCTGTAAGAAAATCTGAACAGGGGAAGCTTTGAAATCAGACTCAGGCACTTTCTAAATAGGGAAGCCAAGACAGTCAGAATGCTACAGGATTTCAATCTTAACATCATTTAAGGCCCTCATTAAATAAGCTGAAGCATGTTCAAGTGTCTGTTAGAGTGAAACAGCTGTCTAACTATTTTTATAAACAATTACATGGCCCTAATTGCTAAGTGTGCCAGAGGAACATATCCCTTCAGAATAAAGAGATTGCTATAGTCATTATATGCTATTAAAAATTACTAGAACACTGCTTAAAATACACAGCTGTATGCAACAGCTTCTTGAATATATCCAAAAGGAAGTCCTACAGACTTGTGCTTATAATGTTTCCCCTCCTGACCAAACTGAAACATTGAAAATTATGCCCCTGTTTCTATCCCTGATTCATATAATCAATGGATTGCTGTTAGGAGCAGACAGTCATCTGTATTCTTCTTTATTCTTTGTTCCTATCATCCCTACAAAATTGGAAGGGAAAAGAAACTGCAAGGGATGACTTCATTGCAAAGCTGTCATACAGATAATCCTCTGGAAGCAATGATGAGTGGTTAATAGTGTTAATTGATGTGTTAATAGTGTGATTCCAGCCTCCATTCTTTATTCTCTAGGGTTTTTTAAAAGTATATTTTTCACCTCATTCAAAAACGGTAGGCCAAGATGTTTGCTTTATTATTATGTAGAGTGAGAAGTAAATATAAAGCCACCAGAACTAAATGGATCTTGAATAAAAAATATAGCTAGGTGAAGGTTCTTAAGGGAATTATTACAGATTATTATAACAGCTATTTAACTAGTGATAGTTGGATCTACATTTTTCTGTTCAACAAATATTTTCAGAATTAAAATTCCTTGTAAAAGATATGTTTATCTTCTTTTTAGGTTATGAGGCTTTTCACTTAACTTGTAGATGTAAAATTTAACCAGTTCTTCTCAGTTCAGAAAAACTATTAGTCTCAAAACACCCTTTAATCCCACTCTACTCAAAAGGAGTGGTAGGAGAAAAAAATCTATATATATTCACAAGAGTGTGTCACTATCTAGCTCACAGAACACATATAACCTAAAATTAGCATCAAATAGCATAACAATTAACTCTGGTGAATGCATAATTATATCTTGTTTCTGTTATTTTCCTTCTGGACATGTGATGCAGTGGCTTAGCAGTTAAGATGCTGACTCTGACAATCACAAGGTCAGCAAATCTGCAGTTCGAGACCCAAGTGCCATGTCACGGAGGGAGCTCCCATCACTAATTCCAGCTTCTGCCAATCTAGCAGTTCAAAAGCATATAAAAGTGCAAGTAGGCACATCCACTGCCATGGATCATTCGTCTAAAGAAATGAGTGTGGGGTCAGTTTGGACCCATGGCAGTGTAAAGGATGACCCCATAACTCTTGTGTCTTGAATTCTATCCTCAGACTGTATCAACTTCAAATCTATATGCTAGTTAGGGAAACATAATTACTAAGCCACCCAGTGACTGAAGATGGAACTTCAGCCTTCAAACACACACATTTATGACAATAAGTATGTTTTAAAACTCAAATAATCGCTCCTGGCATCCCCTTAGTATTCATGCTATGTTTCAGATTTCATAGTCTTGGAGCTATGGCTGTGACAGACATATGTTATCACTACAGACAGAAAATAAGCTCTTAAAAATCTATGCTACTAACAGTTGTGTTGGCATAACTCAGACACAACCAGCATTCTAGCTACCTGCTGTCTTACATCATGTACTGAAGACCTAACATAAACAAGGCAAGACAAAGTCATATGACATGTCACAGGATTCCTGGGAGCAACTGTGTTGATGGGCAAGAGCAATTTGTTGCTTAGCTGCTGTTTAGTTAGAACAGCAGCAGAGAAGCTGTCAAGCTCAGTGTGTATACACAGATCTCTCAAATAATTCTGCAATCCAGTTGGCTGCATAAGACTCTGAGAGTGGGATAATCCAATTTATTTATTGCCCACCTACTAAAATTCACCCGAATCTCACCTCATCTTTTAAAAAAAGTCCTTTGAGCAAGACGACAATACTGTTTTAATTCCCATCTTGTCTAGAACACCAGGGCTGTGTCCTGCAGTGAACATTAAATTTAGTGCTTGATCCACTAGATATTTAAATCAGTTAATACTGCATTTTGATTAGTCTTAGGCCAAAAAAGAAGTGGCGTTAAGATCTTAGGAAGCTTGTCCAGGACTTTATTAGATTATCTTCAGTATCATCTCCATGTGGGATTCCTCTATCTTAATCAGGAAATACAGATCTGACTCTGTCTATCTAAGAGTGGCATAACAGCATGTCATGCAATGGCAAAGTATGATGGGTAGAGCACATATTAAAGGCCAAAGGCCCCAAGGAAGTTCTTGACCAATAATGGATATTATTGGATGTTAAGCATTCTCCCATTCTCCCAAAGTATAGTAGAATTCACATACAGCTCCATTACCGCCACCACCACCACAGTCACAAGAATATCCCCAGAATGAACTCTGAAATGATGGAGAAGATACTAGCATCCACCCCACTTCTGTTACTGTTGCCATCTATACAAATAATGCTGGTATAGTTAGCCTTCCGTATCTATGGATCCTACATCCATGGACTCAACCAACCATGATTCAAAAATATTCACAAAAAAATTAAAAAAGCAAAACTTTATTTTGTCCTTTTATATAAGGGATGCCATTTTATTATGCCATTGTGTATAATGGGACTTGAGCATCCATGGACTGTGGTATCCATGGGTGTTCCTGAAACCAAGCCCCAAGAAACACCGAAGCCCCACTGTAGAACAATAAGCTCCACTGGTTGAAAGTATTCTAACCTCAGAGGCCTTGAAGCAGAGATGGAAAGAATATTTGAAAAGATTCAAAAATGGTCAAAAGCATATTTCTTGAATTTCAAATGAGATGAATTCTGGACTGATGAGAATCATTGTAGTATAGAACTTATTCTGCACAAAATTTGCAGTAGTGTTTTCTGAGCAGGAAACAGCATTTTCTACTCAGAAATATCATGCAAAAATACCATGCCCACATTTTGCACAGAGTTACATCCCCAACTTCCACATTTTATGTGTATAAAACATTCACTTAATATAATAATATTTATGCAGAGAAAATGACGGGGCGGGGGTGAGGGTGGGAGGGTTGTGCGAAAATACCATGTGTGAATTTTCTGCGGAATAAACCCAAACCACAACTACCCTCTGAAAATGAGAGTTTTCCAAGACTTTCTTGCAGGGGAGGGGGGATGCTCAGATTAATCATTGTGATCTTTGAGAACAACATTAACAAAGATTTGCATTCCTACTTTGAAGATTCTGATTTTCTCTTTCAATGCTAAGATGTTCTAAATTTAGGCAAATATCTGAACTGGGTTTTTATATTTTGGTATTTCATATTCTGGTCTTGCCACTGCCCCAGATTCCCTCCATTACCTCTGCATTCTGGAGCAATGGTCACAGGCCGCTTTGCCACCTAGATCCACTGCCATTGGCATGAATGACTCGATCTGAAATCAGAAATAAGGTGCCCAGTATTGATCACATGACCTCAAAAAGTAGCGGCCACACCAGCAGCGGTAGTGCTGAATTGCACAGTCGGACACGTGTAAACAGCTGTGTTATGTCACTGCAGAGTGCTCCAGATTTTGTAGGAAAATCTGGAGCAAAACATAAGGTTTTAAAATCTGATTTAGACAAGGATGGGCAATATTTGGTGCAGAACTGGCCTTCCTTCATGAAGACAGTCTGCACTCAAATCAGGATTTTGGCCCTGTGTTGTGAAGACAAGTCATGGTGAGGGTGGAGAGAAACTGGTTTAATTGGTCCATGTAGGCATGCCCATATCTGATCAATGCATAGGTGGCCCATGCCCTGAGTATTATTATTATTATTATTATTATTATCCTTTATTTATATAGCACTGTAAATTTACACATGGTGGGGGACCTCTTCTCTCAGTGGCAGTGTAAAGCATCTTGTTTCTCCAACCATGGCCACCACTAAAAGAGCCTGGCTTGACTATGAGAGCATTTTTCATCTTCAGAAATGAGAAGCTACTATTGCCTGGATTCATGACTTACTAATCCAGAATTTGAAACATATGAGATTGGAATGATGCTCAGTTAGGCAGACTTTGATGCACATATGTGTGCAAAAAAGGGAAACAAAGAGGGGTTAATAGTTTATGGACTCAGATCCTTCTTCATCAAACCTTTCATTGGGGGGGGGGGAGAACTCCTTTAATTTTTCCCCTTCCATCTTCATATCCTTTCTTTATTTGAATGCTGCTATTTGTCATGCTGTTTAAAAGAAAGGGGGAAGTAAAGATCAAATGAGATGAGTTTTTAGTCTGGCTGTGTAAGAAGATAAGATCCCTTAATAATGTGTTGTTATCAAAGAAGAAAATGAAAAACAGAAGAAACATTGATTTCAGTCTTCTGATCAGTACAATTTCTGATTAGTTTTTACATCTATCAAGATCTGTAGAATCTGCATAGCTCAAAGTCCCCCCTCCCAGTTTCTTTATCTTTGCCGTCTCTTAAATGCTGACATCATAATTATGTAGAGCCAGATAGAGTTAGCTTTTATACTTTATGTTAGGCCTTCACCCTGGAAAGACATGGGTAAATGAGGGCTTTTCTTGAAAGTTCTCTTCATACCTCTTGGTTGTATTGGCCATTAGAGGAGACAGGCATTTAAAAAAATCAAAAGCAAACTAGTATGTCTTAAAGAAATGCTTCAAAAGATTCTGATTTTCAATTTATTACAAAGATTTCTTTAAAATGTACTGAAGTTTCCCTGATTGAATTAAGGTGGTGGTGGGGCACACATGGCTAGCACAAATCCCATCTTCCCTGAACAGTAGTCATGTGGGACCAATGAGTCCAACAATATCTGAGGGGCCACTGGTTCCCCATAAAAAATATACTAACATACAGTCATATATTGCCAGAACAACTGCCTGTCTATTCCCAGTCCACTCTAATTGGGAAGAACTTTTGGGGCATGTGAAGGAGAATCAGTGCTCCTTGATGCACATACAATCCGTGGTGCAGTCCATGCCATATCCTTTCTTTCTGTGGTGACTTCCGCCACTGTGTAAGTCCAAATGTCAAAGTGCTGATGACCACCACACCAACTCTTCCACTTGCCTCTCTCACAAAACGTTACATTACATGTAAGGATAGATATTCTAGATAGCTGAGCTTTACTTACTGTTCCCTAAAGTAAAGTAAAAAAGAGCTTTGGGGGCTCATCTGCAGGCAAGATGTCAGTAAAGCCTGTGGTAGAAAAATTATTTATGTGAACATTCTGCTCAAGGGAGAATATATATATATATATTTGTTGGAACCAACCTGCCCATTTTACTACTCCTTTAGTTTGTGAGATCTTTGACTGAATCCTGTCAGTTATACCCAACTAAAGTTGCCCTATGAATACATTTTTGATTGATGAGTCAACTCAGAAGTAAATTCCACTAATTCAATACATCTGCCTTAGTTGGGACTATCGATAGGATTCAGGCTTATATCCCAAATGGACCAGTCAGGATCACAGTATTGGGACTATGCTGTGTTCTCAGTGGAATTCAGACCCTTCCCTCAAAGTGACATGGTGTCAGTAAGTTTTCATTGGTAAGGTATTTTTGATGTGGCAGAAGATGGTGTTAATTTGTTATAAATAACTGTCATTGTTGTGTGCCTTCAAGTCATTGTCAGCTGACTCCAATTCGTTGCAGGGTTTTCTTGGCAATATTTAGTCAGAGTAGTCTGCCTTCCATTCACACTGAGAATGACATTTCTATGGTCATCGAGTTAGTTTCCTTGGCCAATTGGTGATTCAAACTTGGAGTGCTAGTCCAATGCTCAAGCCATTGAAGCTTAGTCTGAATAAATGCTTTTAGAAATAATTTTTCTCCAATAACAAAAATATAACTATATTATGTTTTGATTGTGACTTAATGAGGTGTATCTTCACTCTTTTGCAAACATTTAAAATATTTTTATAATAAGTTTTCAGAAAAAGAGAAATACACATAACTGAATTGTTGGGCCTCCTGATATCTCTATTCCATTGTGGCTGATGAGGTGATACAGAAGTGAATATGTGAACATTATGTTTTCTACCACAGGCCAGCAGACTGTAGCATTCAGATCAGTTTCATTTTTTCCCATAATAGCTATTTTAGTTGCTTTTAAAGAATAACAAAAGAACAGTCTTGCATTTGGAAAACCCAGCTGTAATTATGACTAATTATAACTACTCCAGGGGGTGGGTGCTAGAACTGGAACTATAACTATTTTTTAAAAAGTAACTTCAGAATTCTGGGTGAGTTTTAAGACCCTGAGGTATACAATGCTTTGATTTTATTACTCTATAATGTTATGATTTCTGAGAACAATCCTAAAGATTTTAAGGATTAATTACTTAGCCAAAGGCAGCTACAATTTTAAAAAAGATTTCCAAGACAAAACAAAGTTCTTTGTGCATTACTACCAGTCACAGTTTCATGAAGTTCATAGATTTGCCTCAATTATATTAGAGGCAAAATTTATCAAGAAATGAGCCCCTGAATGAGCCAACAGCAGCGATTAGATCTGTGTCATATTGGGACAGGTGAATCATACCAGAGTCCTAGTGTCACATTAGCTATTGCTCAATGAAATCATATAGATTTGTGTGCTTTAATCTTCCCTCATAAATCAATTCCCCTGAGCCCCAGTTGCTTCTTTTGCTCCTTCATAATGAAAATGTTAAATAAAACCAGTCAGGGCTAGGAATGCTAACATAATTCTTCCCACCTGAATATCTTTCCAAATATGGAATTTCTAATTTATTCTCGCTAAGATCCTGTTTGAAGTTGGAGAAGGAAAGGTTCTGTCAGTGTATTCCTCTGGAAGTCCAGGTGCTGGAAAAGTAGGCTTCCAGGGGCTCCCTATGGCCAACCATGGGCCAGGAGGTAGAACTGCATCCCAGGACTTGATTGCAGCCACTGAACAGCCTGCAAAAATAATTGTGCATGGAAATAGAGGGTGATAAGGAATAGGCCTCAGCCAGGCTGTTCATGTGGACAACCTCCCCAACCTATATTAAATAATTCCAAGTATTATAGGTTGTTAGGAGTCTTGAGCAAAGAACTATCTGGTGAGACTTCTGATGTGTTAATGGTCCTTCTCAGGTTTACCTGGTGATAGCAGCAATACTGCTAATTTCTCTTAATGCCCTGAAGAGCCAGATACAATGCCACTCCAGAGTATTTGGGAAATTCCACTGTATGATTGTGAACTTATTTGTTGATGGCAAGTGTCAGGGTGTTCTTCTGAGATAGTGTGACCATACTGGAGTCTGATGTCAGCCTAATCCCAAAATTTAAATACATCCTGTAGGTTAAATGCAAGAAAGGGAAGTTCCTCAAACATTAGTTTCTTTGGAAGCCACACCTTCTGACAAAGAAGACCTGACTTGTAGAATGGGTTTTGATACACAATAGTGAGAAACCATGACTCTGCACATATTCAGAGACATTCTTATTTATTAGCTTTAAGATAGGTTTTCCCCCTTCATTCATGATTCTTGCAATGGAAACACAAAACATAACATTGACTAGAATATTCATTTGTATCATGACTGCCTCTCTTCTGCCTCTATTTCATCATATGGACAATGATTGGATGTGGCTATAGATCTGATAGAGAGGCTCAGGGGTGATTTTAATCTTCATGTGTGAAAGCTGGCAATTAGAAGAATGAAAATATTTCTATCAGAATGTGCATTAATTCAGGTCATTGAGGCAGGGAGAACAGCACTCTTGCTGCCCTTCCTAAATGGTACTTTCTTATCAGAATGAAGGAGAAAGAAAACTTACAGGTAAAATTATCTAGGGCTTGCAAAGAGTTACCAACCAAGAGAAAGCTTGCCATCTGGATGTGCTATTGGGGAAATAGGTAAAAAAGAATAGCGAAAGCCAGAGCACGTCGAGGGCAAAGGTAAGGCACTATCATCATGGTGAGTACAAGTAGTAATAGGATACCAGCAAAAAGATAATGTCAGAACTAGAATTCATAGCATGTAACAGAAGTGTAATGCTAGTATGCTGCAGTGGTTTGAATGTTGGGTTAGTATTCTGGGAAACCAGGGTTTGAATTCTTACTCAGCCATGGAAACCCCTTGGGTGACCTTTGGACAAATCACACTCAGTCAGCATCAGAAGAAGACCGTGGAAAACCCTCCTCTGAGAAAATCCTGCCATGAAAACCCTGCAACAAGAATTATATTAGGGTTTCCATAAATTGTAAATTACTTGAAGGCACATACCAGCAACAAAACAGAAACTACACATGTATCAGAAACTTTTAACAGAATTGCTGGTAGAATCCTCCTGTGGTGACACAACTGAGGTCATCATCTCAACTTGCAGGGTAGTGGTGGTCATAGTGTGAAATTCATCTCAGTAGAAAACAGAAAACATCTCATTGAAAGTAGGGGGGGAAAAAACTAATTTATCCAGGATTAGATTGACAACCAGTGTGGCATGGGGTTTTAGTGTTGGACTCCAAGAGATCAAGATTTAACTCCTTGTTTAGTGCCCATGATAAACCACTGGATGACCATGGGCACGCCACACCCTCTCAGTCTCAGAGGACAGCAATGGTTCACCTCCTGTAAATGAATCTTGGCATTAAAACCCTACGACAAAATTGCCATAAGGGAGAGTCAACTTGAAAGCACACAACAATGACAAACTTTTTGCCTAACATGCATCATTTTAACATAGATTTTTCTCCACACAGGTTATCATTTAGACAGGGAAGCCTGAAATGCTACACTCTTCTCTTCTGCCTAAGGATTCTGTTTCCTTATCTTGTTGCATGTATAGATAAAGGCACAAGTAAAAGCCCTTCAGAGGAAGGAGAAAGATAATGAGAGTCCAGATGCCTTTGGCATGTTTCTCGAATACATAGTTTAATTTTTTGTTAAGAAATTAATCAAATGCCCACCATCTAAAATAATCTGAACATAGTTAAGACCTCTGAAATGAATAGTTTTAAACAGAGACAGGTAAGTTTAAGGAGACTGAACTCTTTGTATCTCAGGTGGATAAAAGGAGGGTGGAAAATCCATAGGAAACAAATAATTGATGAATAAGAAGCAAAAGCAGGAGAAGCATGGTATGTCCTAAAGGAGAAAAGCATTAGCTAGGAAAAAGATTTTATAGAGACTAGAAAATAGATACAACATGAAAGGAAGGCTAAGAAGAAGAAAGGTCACAAAGGGACCTTTTTTGTCTGACTAACAAGATGACAGAAAATCCCTTTTGTTTTTTTCATAGCTGCAGGATTCATTCATGTCTTCTGTGGTAGATAATGATAGAGAACCATACATCTAAGAGTCAATTCAGATGTTTGCAAGGAGTGTTAATTTCAGGCACATCTAGTATATCTGTCCATCAAGGGAACTCAGAAATATCACCTTGTGGTTAGAAGACATTTTAGCCATATGCAGATTTCATCACAGGCATGAGAATGACAGACCTCGGCTCTGGGCAGCATTGTATTTGAAGTAAGGAAATGTTGTGGTAAACATTATCATGAAATTAACCCACCAGTCTACAAATATTACAGTTTCCAAAAGAACGTAATAATAATGTGGAACTGTCAAGAAAGAGTTCAAAAACAAATCATGTAAACTTACCAACTTTGGCTGTTTCCATTTTAGTTGCTAGTTATAGTAGAAAATTGGCAAAAAAATATCATTGGGTGGGTTCAGAAAAATAAAGTCAGAAAAAACCTGTTTCATCATGAAATACAAAAAAAAAGGAAAGAAAAAAGAAAGAAGCAAAGGTAGAAAGAGAAAAAAGTAAGAAAGAAAATATCATTGTATTATCTGTAAGGAGAAAATGGACTGAATTTTTTTGCTGTAAGACACCACCTTTGTAGGATGCAATTTCTGTGACCATGTTTTCTGGGGGAAGGCAATGAACTTGCCACTGAGTTACATTTTATAATTGTAGTAGTGGCTGTGCTTGTTTGCAAGGAAGTGAAAAAACCAACAACCTGAAAGTGTTGCTTTTCTAGCACTCCAGGCTTCAGGCAGAAAAACCCCATGCAGACTCTAACAAAGAGAAAATCCAATGTGTGTCTAAACATTAGCACCTGCTACTGAGATGTTCGCCTTCTGTATCACCACCTGCAAAGAAGGTGGATGTGGCACTCCAAATGAAATTCACCTTTTAAAAATTGCAGCTCTACTTCTGAGGTTCAATCAAACATCTCTATTAACTGATTAAAAATAGGATTTTAAAAAGCAACAACTATCACTATTGGCTTTGTTTATTAAAATATTTTCTCAGCAGGGCTTCCAGGAACCGTAAAAATCCTCTGCTGTTTCATGAAGGCAGGAACAATAGAACAATGTTGGAAAACACCAATAAAATTGAAGGTATCAGAAGAAAACCACTCAGGTACACAGAGGTCTATTAAGGCATAGCCTTCTTGAAGATTTCTAATAACTTGAAAGAGCATGCCATTTTCCGCTTATAATGGTTGTTCAGACAACAATTTCTTCCCCTTTTCTTTAGAAAGCACCCCCTGTTGGCATGTTGGCCCAAGTTATTTCCCCTTTCTTATATTGTCAACAAAAAGCCACTTGGTTTTCACATTTTGATTCTCATCCAGACATACATTCAAAAGGCAATAGAAAGAAGAATGCTGAAAACAGCTGAGTTTAGAAACTTGGAGTTCAAAGTAAATAGCCATCTAGTCGAGATTAATAAGCCTTGGGGGGAGGGGATAGGAGAGAGTGTATTCCAAGCATATTTTGAGACATGACGATCCAATTAGTGTCATAACCACTCTGCAAATTCATAAAGATGAAAGAAGAACCATGCTGGACCAGAAGAAAGATCTATCTAGTCCAATGCTCTGTTCACACCATAAACTATTCAATGTCTCTGGGAAGCCCACCATCAGGTCATGAGAGTGACTGTGATGTCCATTTCATGCTGCCCTTCAACTGATACACAAAGGCATGCTTCCTTTAATACTGGCAGCATAAAGAGGTTTCATCATAAAGAGGAGAAGACTATCTAAAGAGATGTTGGGTTCTATATTATATCCCATAGTGACAGAAAGGCAGGATTCAACTCAAAGAAAGGAGGGAGGGAATGGAAGACAAGGTAGGACAACGTAAGACAAGACAAAAGAGAAACTGGTGAGAGTGCTGAAAATTCCAAAACACTGGAACTCCTTGCTAAGTGTGGCTACGCTATCTATCTGTCTATCTCTTGACTTTACTGTGGTGGTGGTGGAGGAGGAGTTGAAACAGGACCATACTTTAGTTTATAAAAAGGTTTGTTACTAGATCAGTTTTAAATGATTGGGTGTATTTTCTCTTTTTGATTATTTATATGATTACATTTGTGTGTTGTAGTTTTTTTGGGGGGGGTGTTTTTTGTTTTTGTTTTTTGGTGCAGAAACACAGGCTACAGATGTAATAAGTACATTTCTGTGTGTAGTCTGTTGGAGAAGAGTGCTAAGACTACTGTGATCAGCCAAAAGACAAACAAATGGGTCCTTGAACAGATCAAGCCTGAACTCTTCCTGGAACCAAGATGATTAAGTTGAGGTTGTTATACTTTGGCCACATCATGAGAAGGAATGAATCACCAGAAAATCAATGATGCTAGGAAATATAGAAGGCAGTAGAAAGAAAGGAAAACAACAGATGGCTAAACTCAATGAGGGAGGCTATGGGCCTGAATCTATAAGATCTAAGCAGAGTAGTGGAGGATAGGGGGTCTTGAAGATGTCTCATCCACAGGGTTGCCATGAGTTGAATCGAGGGCAGTAACAACACAAAGTCTCTAACTGCAGCCATTGCCCTATTATAATCATTACCATAACCATCTTCATCATCTCAACTTCACAGCCTTCACAGTTTCAGATTTGTAACTCTTTTCTTTCACATTTCTCAGAAGTAACTACAATAGTTAATCTTAGTTACTTTAAAAATATGAATGCTAAAAAGTTACATTATTTGAAACAAGACACACTTCTCTCATTCAACCTTAATGGCTCCTCCAAACCTATACTATTGCTTGAGACAGCACCACATGACTGAATCCTTGAACTATATAATATTCCTTCTCCACCATTTAATGAAACGATATCCACATAACTATGAAGGCAATTAAAAGTTACAGCAACACCAAAAAAAAAAAAAAAAAAAAAAAAAAAGGAAGAATACCGTTTGTTAAGTTACAGCCATAATGTCTTGTGGTTAGCCCTTCATTATTGGAAAAAGTACTAGTTGGTTCAAAACTCTGCAATATGGGCTAGGCAAGCCCATGACCTCCTCAGAACCTTTCCCAAGAAAGCACCACTATGTTCACCTTAGGGTTTCTTGAAGTCAGAAACGACTCAACAGCACAAAGAAACAATAAGTAGTAATGAACATTCATTTGCCAGCTAGTATAACATCTTCTACAATGTCAGTGATGGGCTGGTTTGGGATCTAAATGCCAACTCATGAGGACTGAGGACCAACTGAGGAGGAGGATTGAAGAAGATGCAGGACCAGCCCTGCCATTAGACAGAGTGAGGCCAGGAGTGTCACTAGGGGGTGCAGCAGGTGTCAGCTGCATCAGGCGACACCCTCAGGAAGGGTGAAACCACTTCTCCCCAAACATCTGCCTTTTGATAGAAAGAGGCTATGACCCTTTAAAACATATAGCTCAGTGGAATGGGACGAAGCTCAGTGGAAGGAAAAAAAGAGAGGCTTCATGGTTATTTTTTAAAATTTAAAAATTTAAATTCTTTTTTCCAAAATTAAATTATTTTAAAATTTTCTCTAAAAACATATCTTACCAAATTTTCACTCTAACCACATGAAACTATGCACATGTAAGTACATTTAGGCTGCATGATATTGTAACTTACAGGTAAAACTTTAATTTTGCTAGCTGTTTATGTCACAAATAGTGTCATAACATTCAGTGATGTACAGTGATATACAAGAATTACAATTTATGAGTAACATTAATACGAAAATAATTATTAATTATTCTGTATGGTGTGATATAGTGCCACCATGAGTTACCCCACTGAATGTTGCCATTCCTAAATGAGTGAGGCTACAATCTACAATAGTTGATCCACTGGAGGATGGCTTTGTCCTCCACCTGTTAAGCTAACCTGCTGCCCTCTGGTGCAAAGAAAGATGCAGTTTCCTTGCCACGGTTGAAGTAAAATTCAACTAACAGTCCAGTTTCCCTCTCTATATGGCATAGGAGAGGGATACCATCTGGTTGTTTGGCTTAGGCAGCAAAACATCTTGGGCCAGCTCTGCTTCATGCCAGGATTAAGACAGTCCTCTGAGCCATTGCATCAGCCCAGCCAATTGTAAAATCAAGTTTTTCCTTTCCTTTCTTCCTTCACCTAAACAACAACTATCTCCTATAAGATTGTGACAGCCACTGAATGCCATAAATAATAAGAGATTAAAATGATGCCACACAAACTTAGTTATGGATGTTTCTGAAATTGAAAGACTTCATCTAGTAATATATTATATGGGGCTGCAACAGCTAATCATACTGTGGATTTGAAGTTGAAAAAAAATGATGAAATAGATGGCAATGTTAATAGCCCTTAAAGAAGGAACTGGGAGAATTACAGTATACATGAATTTTCACCTAGAAACATTTTTCATTAACTCTATAATAAAAAAGTTTAATAGCAAACCTAGTATAAGTAATTTTACAACATTACTTATGACTTACCTTAATGCACAGAAGCAGAAAATGAAACAGAGCACATATCTCATGGCACAGTTAGGAATGAGAACTGTAAACAACGGAACAACATACGTAATCCAAGTTTTTTGGGGAAAAAAAAAAGAAAACTCTAGAAAAGAAAAAGGCAAGCATGTCACTATGGAAGAGTTCTCTTATGTGTGAATTCACAAGGGAAGCACCACATGGCAGCAACACAATCTCAATCCCAGTAAATGCATGATACACATTCCCATAATTCCTGTAAATAATAGGAACAAGAATTCAATAATGGGTGATATTACAGAATTAGTGAAAATGGAAGACTTCTAAAAGAGAAGAGGCAGAGTCTTAAGTTCAAATATTTAGGCGAGGTTCTATTGATTCAACCGTTCTATTCTTGTTGAGAATAACAATCAGTTTTGGACCATTATTGCTGTTTGAAATGCTTTAGAACCACGTATATAAAGCCCTAATAATATTTTCTTCAACATCCTCAAAGTTTACCAACTTATTCATGCCATGTTCTACAAGTCTGGTGACCCCTATAAAATTAAAACATCATTATAACATAATGATAAGGAAAATGTTATCTGAAGGAGGTGTCCTTGGATGAAGAAGTGTCAAGAGGCTGAGTCCTGGAGGAGTCAGGGGAGGCTGACAGCTAGCCCTGTTGTGACAGACACAAGGTCTGGGCCATCAGGCTTATGGAAACTACAAATCTCTTTATTGACAATTGGAAACTGTGGTTCATTTTTTAGAGACAAACATGAAGATCTGCAGCCACAGAACATATGATGAACATTGTCTGTTACCAACACTTGATAGTAATTACATCACTAAGTATCGCAGAAGAACCAGGCTTCCTACACAGATCTGAAAACATCTTATTTGGAACTTTTTGGACCAACAAAGAAATGAAACAATAGTAAGCAAACACTAAAATTCTCTTCACCAGACTGAATGTCGCCACAAATAAAGGGGGTGTAAGTATTTTTCTCTTCTGTCCCACTACCTTTTTGTCTAACTTCTGGTATAATGTATATTTCTGCAAAATCCAAAAAAGCCACTCACCAATTTGAGTCATAGTTGGTAAATACCTTGGGAGCACTTGACTGTTACTAGTTATTTGTTATGTCAATCTCTGGCATGATGTATACTATTGGAACCAGTAAAAGGGAAACTATTGAAGACATTCCTTCCTAATTTCAATCCTGAAGGTAAGATGTTTCCTTCACTTTCAGAGTCCAGGTGAGCCTCAGGTCTGTAGGGCTGCAGTTCTATACAGATGTATATTGAGCTCAATTTGTCTTACAGCAGACATAGGAAACAGGATTAGTCATCCAGCCAATCACAGTATGAATAAAATAAAGAAATGAAAGATAGAAATCCAAAATCATGTATGCCAAGTATTCATGGGTTTTAGTCCCAATGAATTGGTTTACTTACTGTGAAAAAGCCATTCTGATCCCACTCATGAACCTGACTTCTCTTAATAGCAAAACACCTGTAACTGTATTTTTATCCTATTTTACACAACCTTCTGGTATGGTAGTTAATGTTATCCTTTGCATTTGTTTGCATACACTTTTACTTGCTATGTTAATTCAGTGCTTCTCTGTTCATTATCCAACCCAAAGATAAAGACAAAAAATGAAACTTCCACAAACATAGACGATGAATAAGCATAGATGAGGATGTAGCCTCATCAATAAAGGCTTTAGAGTCAAATAAAATAAAGTAGAAAAGGGTATCTTTTGTCAAGGCTGTTCAAAACTGTGTAATTGTTATCAATCAGTCTCCAAAATATATAACAAAGACCAGAGGTACTTGCAGAAAATACAAAGATAAACCAGAAACAATTGAACATGTAATAGCTGGCTGCCCTTCCTTATCCAGTGCAGAATTATCTTGCCAGATACATTGCTTGCAAAAATCATTCAATGCCAACTGGGAATGTAGTCTGAAATATTCCATTTGGAAATTACAAGGCTGTGTCTTTTAGAGTATACTTGTTCATTTTGAGGGAATTTTGGTTTATTATTGTGATAGAAAAAAAAATGACTTTCATGAGTTCAGTGTCTAGTAGCCTTGTTTATTAAACTGCTCAAGGAAATTCCCTCCATTACCAGAACTATATTCCCATACAGTATTGTAATATATACATTTATTTAAATAAAGTTGATTGTTGGTTAAAATATATATGATTAAGTAATTCAGATTTTTCAGTTGCCTGGCAGCCTGAAAAATACTTCAGTCCACATAGCACTTTCCCCAAGTACTTGAAAATGCTTCCATGTTCCAGCTTTGCTTGGTTTGTCAATCAGTTTCATTCTCCTCTCCCCTTCCTCTCCCCATATCTGCTGGTGTTTATATTCCTGTCTACTCTGTGGATGGACAGTCTCTAGCCCTTGGGTTGATCTCAGGCAGCCCTTGGCTTAATTCCAACCCCCTTGTGAGGAATAAATTCAGGACTCTGTGGCAGAAATCAGTTCTTTCCCCTACAACCTGCTAGGCAACAAGAGAAGGCATAAAAATGCTATAATTGTGTAGTGTGAAAGAAAACTCTGATGTCTTTCATGTTACAAAGGTATGGTATTTTCATACCACATTAACCACCATGGCTTGCATCCTTTGGAATCCAGTGATTTGTAGTTTGGTGAGGCACTAAAGCTCTTGGACTGAGAACCAAAAGTTTGTCATGAAATAACAGGTCCCAAAGTTTCCATAAGACAAGGCTTAGCAGTTAAAAGTGGCATCAAATGCTATTACTGCATAGTGTGAAAGGGACATGATAGAGAAAGTAGGACAAAGAGATTAAAGACTAGGAACTGCCTACTTTTGGATCTGGTCCTATCTACCATTGGCTTCCACTGCTGGCATGTGGCTTTAAAAAATTAACCCCAAGGGAATATAGCTCTCAACAGAAAATGTCTAACCCTTACCATAAGTGAGCCCAATCTATCAAGCACTCCTTCTTCTCTATCTTGCCATGCTCACAGATTGGCAGAATCCCTCCCTGTATTCTTGATAGCCTTGGTCAGGCATTCGAATTATCCCTTCATTGAGTGGGGAATGAAACTATCCTTGTCGATTTCTCTTTCTGTTGCCATCCTCATTGCTTTTCCTGGAGGTGAACAATACCAGTGAAGAGCCTTTTCTACTCATGGGGGCTCATCATATTTTAGAAGCCAGGAAAATTCAGAGATCTAAATCATTCAGGAATACTATCTGTTAGAAAAATCTTGCCACCACTGACCTTGTCTCCAGTTCATAAAGCCCGGCATGGACAGCAGCAATGGATGGGTGGCCAGGCTCTCCCTTGTCATGCAAGTACTTTCAAGATCTTGGTGGGACTTTTGATGCACATTAATGGAAGTGGGTTAATTCCTGGCATTTCCTCCAGTGCATGTCCTTCCATTAGCCTTGAAATACCTCTGAAAACCTTTCTTGTTTTAATTATCTCTCTTTCTAGGCTATGGCTTTGCTCACTTGCCACCTAATGAATGAACACAACAAAAGAAGATCTGGTGTTATTTTTCTAAGCAGCCCAAGAGGGATTTTTGTTTGTTTTGTTTTCAGTAAAGCCCCAGTTGTAAGTTCCTACAGATGTTTCGATCATTTGTCTTACCTGAGATTCTGAGTCGTCCACAGTAGATAATTAAACTCCAAGGGAGTCGGATGTGGGGGGGGGGGGGGGAGAAGACAAAGAAGAAACTATGAAGAAATTATTCTGGGTTTTATCCAGAGAGAAGCTAGCAGCAGGAATTCTGGCAGTGGTATTATTCCAGAAACAGTAATGCAATAGTTCAAAGACATAGCTATATTATTCCAGATCAGGGTATGCAAAGGGGTATTGTAGCATCTTTAAGACAGGTCTACACTGGCCCAACATACAATGGTCTGCTCCTTCAACTGCCCCAAATTCCTCCTGTTACCTCCACATTCTGGAGCAATGCCAAGTGGATGTCTACACGCACATTCTGCTGGGCTGCCACTAGCAGGACTAATTCCCTCTTTAAAAAAAAAAGAAGAAAAGAAATGAGGTGCCCAGCATTGATCACATGGCTGGACACTTCTCTGTGACCTTAGAGGGAGACATTTGTGCCAGTACTGGCAGTACTTGGCAGCACTGTTCATCACTCCAGAACCTTCATATTCTCCTACAAAATCTGGAGCAAAAGGTGGTCTACACGGCTCAGGTCCACACTATTTGGCAGATCATTTCTTCTGGTATGAACCAGCCTGGACTCTGAGATTCTCTGGAGAAGCCCTTCTCTCCATCCCAACATCATCACAAACACAGTTGGTGGAGACACGAGAGAAAGCCTTCTCGGTGGCTGCCCCTAGACTCTGGAACTCCCTGCCCAGGGAGATCAGAATGGCTCCCTCCTTGATGGCCTTCCGCCAGCAGGTGAAGACCTACCTGTTCACACAGGTGTTTAAGGAATTATTATAAGGACAGGCTGGGATGTTAGACCATTTTAAAAATGTTTTAATACCATAATAATTTAATTCCCTTTAATGTCTTCTTTTAGTGTATTTAATTGCACTGTTTTTAATGCTGTGAAGCCGCTCTGTGTCCCAGTCCTGGGAAAAGAGCAGGATACAAATAAATATAATAAATAAATCTGCTTTATGAATGGCCTGGATTTGATGAGGAACTGGCTTTGGCTTTGGCTTATGAAGATAGGTTGTGGCAAGAGCAGAGGCATATTGGTTCATTTGGCCATTGTAGACATGCCCTGAGATAGAAATTTTTAGCATACTTTCCTGGGTCCAAAAAGCCCAGTTTTGAATTCACTCTTCACTACTGAAGATTTAAATAAGCATACCAGATATATCTCAGACTAATGACTATAAACTAAGATTATAGCAATAGTAAGTATGATTCTATATCACTTACCAATGTACTAAGTGGTTTACAATGTATAAGCTAATTGCCATCAACAAGCTGGGTACTCATTTTAGAGACCTATGAAAGGATGCCAGGCTGAGTCCACCCAGAGCCCTTGGCTGGTGTTGAACTCATAACCTTGTGGTTTGTCAGTGAGTGGCTGTAGTACAGGCATTTAACCACTGCCTCACTGGGGCGTCTAAGATTAAACTATTATATTAATAGTTTACACTAAACTCTTTAAAAAACACCCCCAAATAGCAGTAAAATACATTTTATTCAAAGCTAAATGTTATTATTATTGTTGTTATTATTATTATTATTATTAACCTTTATTTATAGAGCACTGTAGGTTTACACAGTGCTGTACATATAAACTTATAATTAGACAGTTCCCTGCCCTCAGGCTTACAATCTAAAAGACACGACACAAGAGGAGAAGGGAAAGGTGATGGGGAAGGGTATCAGGTCCAGTGATTCTTCTCTCCCTCTGAGGCCTGGGACCAATGCAGATGGACTAGAGGGAGGGCTTGGCTTCGTAATGCACAGTTAAATGTTGTCTGAGTTCCCACCCCCAATGGTCTTGTACTCACAGTAGCAACAGCCATAAGCTCTGGTCTAAATTCTATCATTAGGAAATTATCAAATGGGACTTTAAAACGGCTGATAAAGCTAAAGAATAATGCCTTTGACTACACTTATCACACAATGCCATCTTTGTTTAGTTGTTGCTTTGCTATCAGGTGTTGTCAGAGCACCCTTTTTCATTGATGGGGAAAACCTGTCAATATGCTCCCAATTGCACTTCAGTCCCATTAGCCCCCAGGTACAAAATGTCACTTCTGTGGCAGTTCGGATATTGGTACTCACATGGTATCAGTGTCTCCTTCCTCCCCCTTGTTATCCCCAAATAGGCTGATTTCCTTTATTTTTTCCCTACTTATTCTCTTTACTATTTAAAGATTAAATTGCATTGACATAGATTTGGAATTGTGTTTAAAATAAAATAGTAATAAAAAACCCTGAAAGGTATGGAGGGTAGGGCAGATGGCAAAAAGCTGGGATTAAGGGGCAGTCCAGAAGAGAGTGTGAGGGACTGTCGATGGCAGAAACACACCCAGTTGCATTATTGTGATGTATGATATGGCTGCTTCCAAACTGCTATGTTTCTATTTTCTTTAACATGGTTATGACAAGAATGGGGGCTTGCATGTTGATCTCTTTAGTCCTCACTCCAGAAGACCCAGAAAATCAGTTGGATTTATCTAAAGGACTCACCATTCAGTAATTTAATCAGTGAGTGTGCTCAATGAGGAAACTGAAATAGTAAAAGAGTTACTGTACCTTGGATCAAACATTGATCACAATGGAGACTGCAGTCAAGAAATAAGATGACTAGGAATGGGGAAAGCAAGCATGAAAAAGCTAGGTAAGATCTTAAAGTGTAAAAGATATACAATTGAGCACTAAAGTTAGAATCACCCAAGCCATTGTTTTCTCCATCATGATGTACAGATATGACAGTTGGACACTGAGGAAAACAGAGAAGAAGGAAATCAATTCATTTGAATCGTGGTGTTGAAGAAGAGTGCTAAGGATACTGTGAACAGCCAAAAGGAAAAATAAATGGGTCCTTGAACAGATCAAACCTGAAATCCCTGGAAGACAAGATGATCAAACTGAGGCTGTCATACTCCGGCCACATCATGAGAAGGAAGGACTCACTGGAAAAGACAATGATGCTAGGAAAGGCGGAGGGTGGCAGAAAGAGAGGAAGACTGCATGGCAGATGGCTAGACTCAATCAGGGATGTCACAAGCCTGAATTTACCTTGAGGCCTTGTCTGGAAGCATTTGTGGAGTTATATTAGTTAATTTGAACACATCATGAGAAGGCCTGACCCATTGGAAAAGACAATAATGCTAGGAAAGGTGGAGGGTGGCAGAATGAGAGTAAGACCATATATGGATGTATAATTACGGAGGTTACGGTATGAATCTAAGCAGCGTAGTGGAAGATAGGGGACTTGGAGATGTCTCATCCACAGGGTTGCCACGAGTCAGGGTTGATTCGGGGGGGGGGGGGGGGCAGTTAACAACAAACAACCCCAAACTCCACTGAAATGGTCTCTCCATATATGCCGCTGTTTTTTCATCAGTACAACTGAATAAGTGGAAGGGGTTTTTTGGGGGGGGGGGGGGAAGGCCAGTGGATGCTGTGCCCCTCACCCACCTCCAGTGTCCAGGAGAAAGAATGAAAAAAGGCTGATGTGTGATGGCAGTTGTCTCTCTTTTTCTCGGTTACACTCACCAGCTTCATTTCCCTCCACACTCCCTCTGCTGTCTCTTTGCCTGCATTTAAAATCCACGAAGAACAGAGCCCTTGTTTTCGGTCACTCACTTTGTAAGGTACAGTTAATAAAAACATAAACAGATAGGTAATAATGACATTTCAAGGAACCCAACGAAATCCTTTTAGGCACTGCTTTGCCCCTGTGGGGATGTCTCCTTAAGCCTTGGGTGTGTTTATCTCTTCCCTGCAATTAAAATAAATAAGTACAAGGAATTTGACTTAGCTGAAAGTTAGCCCAAGCCCCCCTCCTTCCTTTCTTCCTCATCACAGAAATTTTGATCTCCTTCTTTCCTCTCTTTCATATAAAGTTCTCTTAAGGAATCGTGGCGGCAGCATTTTTTAAATTAAAAATAAAAAATCCCATATAGAAGTGAGATGTAGCTTTTGTTAGTCCCTTTAAAGCTCTAAATCCCATTTGCTGATGCTTTTTTTTTTTTTTTAATTCTCCAGACTATCTAATCACTAAGCAAGCAGTTTCCCACAAAACATCCAAAGGCTTCTGTGTTTTTCCTCTTTCTTTCTTTCCTTCCTTCTTTCGGCATGCCAGCAATTTCGAGCTCCCCTCTCTGCGGGCCCATTGCGAGTCTGTGGGCAAGTGATCTAAAAACAACAACAACAACACACTCTAATTATTTCTGACCACACTCTCCTATGTTTTATGATGGCCGGGGACCAGCAAATTACTCCCAACAAAGACTGTAATGCTCCAAATAAATGCTCTCCTTAAGGATTAAAGTCAGGATCACGAATGCAATTTTTATCCGCCTTTGATGCAGCCTCCGATTGATGTGGGTTGAAACAGCAGCAAAAGCAACAAGGTGAAGTCTTTGGGAATGTTTTAAGCCTGAGGTTCTGGGAAGGACAGCAGCCCAGGCTTGGAAGGATCAGCAAAGAAGTGAGAAAAAAGGAGTGTGTGTGTGTATGTATATATGTGCATGCAAGGTGGGGAGACTATATATATATATATGTGTGTGTGTGTGTATGTCTATTTCTGCACACTTTGTGTCCTTGGTGCCTACTAGTCAGGAAGCCCTCTCAGTGCCAGACTGGTTCTCCTCCTGGAGATGAGCATAACTTTGACAGTTCAGACAGTTGAGAGACAAATGGATGGATGGATGACTGAAGCCACCAGGCCCAGGAGACGATTGCCTTCAGAGGCTGAAGAGACACTTGGCCTTCTCTGGGGTCTGACTTGGGGGCCAGGCCAGGGTTTGGCTTGTGGTCTCGCTTGTTTCACATTCTTCCCCACCACCAGGTTGCCCAAGATTCATTATTGATCTATCTATCTATCTATCTATCTATGTGAGACCCCTCTCTGCTCTGGGCAGGGAGGGATTTGTTTTGAAAGCTCAATTTTAAAAACAGAGCCCCATCCCCCACATTTTTTGGGGGAAAGAAGAACCAACTGGGTGCAGCTCTTCTCCAGCCAGGAATACACACACACAGAGAGAACCCATACATATTCCTTATAGGAGTTTTGCGTATGTTTGTGTGTGTGTATATATATATATATATGTGTGTGTGTGTGTGTGTGTGTGTGTCTGTCTCTATCTCTACCTCTCTGGGGGTCTGGCCCTTCTGGGGGTGTTTTCCAAGGCCTGCCAAGAGCGGACTGGGATCCGACTCCTTCTGCCCGGCCGCACGAGAGAGAGGCCCCTGGACGGACCTGGGCCTGGAGAGTCACACTCTCTCAGCCGCCCGCAAGAGGAAGGCAGGCACTAGGCGGGCAACGGCACCCCCCCCCCCCCTTCCCGAAGAAGTCTGTCCAGGAAAACGCGGGGACAGGGTCGCCAGGAGGAGTCGGGGACGAGGGGAAGGCCCGCAACAGCCGCAACGAAACAAGGGGTCCCCCCCCCCCCACACACACACGAGGGCAAAGGCCCCGCCGCCGCTGGAAGGAAGAAGAGGCTCCCTCCGCCGCCTCTGCTCCCCCGCCCCCTTCGCCCCAAGAGAAGACGCCGGAGGGGAGGCTGCCTTCCCAGTCTTCCTTCTTCTTCCTTCCTTCCCCCTCTTTCTCCCTTTCTTTCTCTTTCCTTCCTTCCTTATTTTCTTTTCTCTCTCTTTCTCCCCCTCCCTTCCTTCCTTTTCTTTCTTTCTCCTTTTCTCTTTCTTTTTTCCTTTCCTTTCTTTCCTTTCTCTCTGTCCCTTTCCTTCTTTCTTTCCTTCGTTCTTTTCCTTTCTTTCTCTTTCTTTCCTCCCTCCCTTCCCTTTCTCTCTCTCTCTTTCTCCTCTTCCCTTCCTTTCTTTCCCTCCTTCTCTTTCCCTCTCACTTTTTTCTCCCTTTCTCTTTCTCTCTTATCTTTCTTTCTCCCTTTCCTTCTTCGTTCCTTCATTTCTCTCTCCTTCTTTCCCTTCCCTTCCTTCTCTCTCTCTCTCCCTCCCTCCTTCCCCGCCTGCTCTTCTTCCCAGGTGAGAGGAGCATCATCAGCACCTCCTTCCCTTCTTTCCTTCCCTCTTTCTTTCTATCTTGCCTGGGGGGGGCGGGGCCTGGGGAGGGGAGGGGGCGGGGCTTGGTCTCGGGAGCGCGCAGCAGAGGCGCGGCCTCGTGGGCATCATCCTATAAGGCTCCCTCCGAGTCTCCTTCTCCTCCGGTCGCTGGCTCCGCAGCTGGAGCGTCGTCGAAGCAGCTGCTTCCCGTTGGCTTCTTCTTCTCCTCCTCCTCCTCCTCCTTTGGGGACTAGCAGCAGCAGCAGCAGCAGCGTTGGCCTTTGGGGCGCTTCCTTGGGAGCAGCAGAGTCTTCCTCCTCCTCCTCCTCTTGGCTGCTGCCTTGGAAAGAAGAAGAAGAAGGAGGAGAAAGAGAAGGAGGGCGCCTGGATGCCGGATGGAGGCTTAGAGGCGAGGAGGGCCAGCAGCAGCAGCAGCAGCAGCAGCAGCAGCTCTTGGGGCGACGGAGACCGGGCCCGGCATGGAGACCCTCCTGGGACCCTGGGCTGCCCTGATCCTCCTCCTCCTCGGACCCTGGGCCCTGGGATTAGCAGCCCCCAACTGTAAGTAGCACCCACGCTTCTGTCTCTGGATGCATCCACACTGGAGGGAGAACCCGGTTTGAGAGCGCTGGAAGCCTTTCTGTGGCTCAAGGCTATGGAATTCTGGGAGTTGGAGTATGTTGTGGGGCCCAGAGGGCCCCACAACATACTCCAACTCCCAGAATTCCATAGCCACTGACCCAAACAAAGAGTTAAAGGGATGTGCAGCTTCACTTCAGTGGCAGCCGTGGAACTGTCTCCATAATGAGATTATCACACTAGGGTCAATTCCAGAGCCATCCCACTGTTATCCCATTATTGGTAATGAGGCAACGGGACAATTGTGGGATGGTAATGAGATGATTGTGGGATGGCAATGGGATGATTGTGGGATGGTAATGGGATGATTGTGGGATGGTAATGGGATGATTGTGGGATGGTTCTGGGATTGACCCTAGTAGAAGTGTGGTGTAAAAGAACAACCCATTGGCAGTTCTTTGCTCTGAGAAGGTGCAAGGCAGGGGCACCAAGCGACAGGGGACTTAGGAGGAGAGTGGCAATGTTGAAAACTTAGAAATGCGTGCCAACAAAACCACAAAACCTTACTCGATTTGAGCTTTTGTATCCAAGCGCTTCCACGCCAGAAGTGATGGAGGTCCTCAGCGTCCACCAAAGTAGACCCAGCTCGCATTCCTGTCGGAATCAGATTGCGGAAACTGTTCTTCAAGAAGGTGCCCAATGTGGCTTATCTTCATTTACTGAATATAGTTCCAACCCATGAAGGATAGCAAGGATATTGAGAAAAGGAAGGACATTCTCCAACTCGGTGGTGCAAAAGGATTAGCTGTTTCTTCAGTTCTGGTGGCTTTCTGAACGCTAGAGGTCACTCTTGCCTTTTTGATTCAAAGTCCTTTAAGGCAGGGAGGGGGGCACTAAAAGAAGAATATCTTGTCTGAATCGCTCAAGTAATAGAATTCCTTGAATAAACAGAGAGTGGCAAACGCAATAAGGATCGTGAGTGGTTAACAACCCTTTTTGTGGGTGCGCCTTCATGTTTGATTTTAATGAATAAAAATACTAAGCTGAGTAACACCCCCCCCCCCTCCCCACCCCCGGCTCCTGTAACATAATGGTTAATATGGTTTAATAATGTTCAAGAATACTAAATGGAAGGCAGTTTCACCAAAAAAAAAAAAAAAAAGGCTTGCTATTACCAGTCTGGCAATAAAGATAATTTGTATCTTTTAAAGGAGAAGTCTGCACTAATGAGTTTTACTATTTCACGGGTGACACTTTAATTTTCCAGTGCCGATGCGCATTCCGATTGAAGACACAAACTGCTCCCTAAATATTTGGGACTCAATCTTTATAAAACACAATGATCAATCCTTTTATTACACTGTACAATTTTTACTTATTCATTAAGCTGGATTCTCTTTCCCAGGAGCTCACTTAAGAAGTCTGCCATGAACCAACACAGTTACAAGTTTCTCCCAGTTTTTCAAACCCTTCAAAATGGTTGAGCCACAGTGTGTGTATATATATATATATATATATATATATATATGCTCTTGTTTAAAGTGTCCTTTTTTCACTAAAGCAGGCCAGTATGTTGGTCAAAATCTAGAGCTGATGTAAGATAGTTAGCTCCTGTTTCCATTAAATTTGAACAGTTTTCCATTCTTTTGAATACTCCGATCCTCAGCCTTTGTCATCTTCCTTCAGATGTTCACACCAATTCATCATCAGGAATAATTCATTTGAATGATTAATATTATAAGCGACTGGTATACAGTGACTACATTATTTTCACTTCTTTCAGTACTGGCTTTTCAAGATGCAAAAAGATAACTTTGAAGCGACTGGCTAGGTAAATTTACAGTGAATCCTGTGAATGTTTCCTTTGCAATAAATCCCAGTGTGTTCAGTGGGATTTGTTCCCAGATAAATATTAATATGAATGCAAACCATAAATGGAGCACTGGAAACTTTAAAACAAAAAAGAAGAAGATGCAAAGTTTGTTGATCTGTAACTAAACTTCCATACGAGAATGTAGCTGTAGCAAGAATTCTAGTTTGTTTGGTTTTTCAGATTGCAGGTGTTTTGAGTTTCATTTGAGGTACTGGTTTTATCACAGCATGTCATTGGATGACAGCGCTAGCCATGAAACGAATGCAGCCTCCATTCTGATATATGTATACCTAATTCATCCCCCTAACTCCTTTGGTCTGTCTAGTACATGTCTGTTGGTGTTCATACTACTTTGGAGTAGCTATTAATTGGAAAAGAGTTGGTTTACTAGAGGGTCAGCTGAAATTGACGGAAATCAAACTTTGTTGTACAGAAACTGAGCTCTGGGCAAGGCAGAAAAATAAATGAAGAATGCTAGAACTGAAAGAGAGAAGAGTCAGAAGAGTCACCTAGTTCTCCCCTCTGTACTAAGGTGGTATGCACCAGATTCCTTATAAATTAGTCCCATGTCAGTCTGGCTCAAAGTGCACATTGGCTGAGGAGTTTGATGCCAGAGGTTCTTGCAGAATAAGGAACAACCTTGGTAAAGATCCTGTTAATGCTTCTGGACAGGTTTTCCTCATCTGTTTCTTCATAGATCTGTTTCCTTAGCACTTCTTAACACAAGCGCTGTTGTCTAGCTCCTTTATTTTTGGCACCGAGTTATAAAGATATGTCTTTGTTTATGTTCTTGATCAGTGTGGCACATTACTAAGAAAATGTTTCACAAAATATAATCCTGGTTATAGGATAGTGGGGAAAGGGAGCTGGCAGTGGATATTGTTACAGACATTAAAGTTACTTCTTTATAATGTCATTCCAGAAAACCCCAGGCTTGATTCATCACAGCACTTTATTAGATTAAATAACTACAGTCGCAGTGAAATTTCTCCCCAGGACACCAATTACTGAGAAACAGATACAATAGACACACGCACTACTGAATGCAGTATCTCATATGTAATAGGCAACATGCTTATATACATATAATGTCATAGTAAGCCTGGAAGAAGAGTCCTCTGTTTCAGCTCTCAACCTTTTTTCCTATTTCTCTGTTCAATGTTTCCATTAAACATAATCCTCATATCTTTTTGTAGACTGTCTTGTGAATTGGTGGGGGGGAGGGGGTGATTTATAAAATGTTGTTACAATTACAATATATCAGATCTGGATAACATCTCTATTAGGAAAAATTTAAAGTACCAAAGGTGGTATGTATGTGGCACTGTTGTTACCTTTTAGACAGCCTGGGAAAATCATAATACTGTAAACTGGAGGGAAATTTTCAAACTGGAAGATTATAAAACAGTTGAGAGTAATTATGACTGGGCTGCGCAGACTCATGTGGTTCCTTCCTCTGATATATAATAATTTCTTCAATGGCTGTACTAAGATAAGATCCTACTATAAAATTTATGATCAAACATTGAAGGGCATTACAGTAGTATGCCTGTTTTATTAAAACACTAATTTTGCCAGTCTTTACCCTTGAAATGGAACAGATGTTGGGAAGAGGCAGGGAACTGGTGTAGATTGGAAGGACTACATCAAATATACAAGAAGAAATAATGTGGTTAGAAAGGAAAGGAACTGTTTATTCAGGGTTTTCTTTTTCTTACTGGAGCGCTCTTGTTCTCTGGGCAGAAAAATCTAACTGTTATTAGATCAAACTTCTAACGGTCATTACATCAAATGGTCATATTAGTAATAGCACAAGGTCTAGCAGTATGCAAAGCTCCTAAACTGATAACAGATAGATTATTCTAGCAGAGATATACTGGATTTTTTTCTGTTATAAAAATATAGCTTCATTTTACTTCAAAGGAACTGAACATAAATATCCTGTTTTAGCTGGAATGATAATCATCTTGTGATGTTGTATAACATGTTTCTAAACTGAATGGTTATTAGATATTGATCTTCTGGTTTCTGAAATAAATTGAAAAGATGTCCCTGTATGAGACAAATAAGTTTTTTGTTTGTTTGTTTTGCATTAAAATGTTTCTAGACTCTCTTTACCAAAGAAGAAAGAAAAGCAAAGGTTGGAGCAAGATTTCCAAATAGGAAATCATTTACCAAAAGCATTGTCATGAGTTCACCATGAAAGATCCTTTCCTTCCCTTCCTTCCTTTCTTTTTGGGGTGGGGCTATCTGTTCTCCTGGTGTTGTTGTTGTTTTTAATGTGGCCAATCATATGTTTCTGGCAATACCACAGGCAAGAAATAACTTTAGTAGTTCTAAAGCTCCCAAATAACTGGTATTTAGCATCAAACTGCCTGTAAACCAAGAAACAATATATGTACAGGATAATTGGCATGACTGGTGTTCATAGATAGGTTTCCCATCTACCTGTTGGTCTTATTATTATGTGCCTTCAAGTTAGTTCTGATCTATGGTGAGCATAAGAGAAACCTATCACAGGGTTTTCTTGGCAAGATTAATTCAGAGGTGGTTTGCTTTTGCCTTCCTCTGAAGTTGAGAGAGTATGTCTTGCTTCAGGTCACTCAGTGGGTTTCCTTGACTGATCTCCAGAGTCATAGGCTGCATCTGCACTGCTGAAATAATGCAGTTTGATACTGTTTTAACTGCCATGGCTCAGTTTTCTGGAATTCTGGGATTTGTGGTTTTTGTGAGATATTTAGCTTTCTCTGTCAGAGTGTTCTAGCACCACAACAGATGACAAATCCCAGCATTCCATAGGAAGGAGCCATAAAACAACATCAAACTGCATTATTTCTGCAGTACAACTGCAGCCATAGTTCACTGCTCTCTCAAACCACTGCACCATGCTGGTTCTTACATACTGGTCTATTCACATTTTAAAGGCAACTAAATTAATGACTATCTCCACAAATCCCATATACTAATTATACATTGTTTGAAGGATCACACAATCTTGTTTCTTCTGGATTGTTTTCTAGCCAAGCTCCAGACTTTCTCTTTCTTCTGCCTTCTCTATATAAAAGGTGACTTTCTTAAAAGAATAGCCTCTTTCTATCTATGAAGGCTTTATGTATGATTTTGAATCCACAAGGAGACCAAACACATGAAGTACCTCCACACCTAGTACAGCAGAGGTAAAGAATGTATGATCCTCTAGATCAGTGGTCACCAAACTGTGCCCTTTAAGAAATTTTGGACATCAGCTCCCAGAAGCCTCAGCCATGTTGGCCAATAGCCTGGGATACTGGGAACTGAAGTCCAAAAAAGAGCACAGTTTGGGGACCACAGCTCTAGATGCTGTTCAATTACAACTCCCATCACCCTTCATCATCAGTTATATTAGCTAGAAATTTGCAGTCTAATATCTGGAGGAGTGCACAGTTCCCAGTTCTGGGTAAGAGCATGCATAAATCTGTGCTGGATGACAACCAATGTTGTTGTTGTTAACCACCTTTGAATTGATCTTGACTTATGGTGATCCTATTGATGAGACATCTCCAAGACTCCTTATCCTGCATTGCACTGCTCAGATCCTGTAAATTCATACCTGTGACTTCCTCCATAGAGCCCATCCATCTTTGTTAACAGAAAGAAAGACAGAGCACCCTCACGGACTCTGTTGGGTTCATATGGGAGAAAATGATACCACTCTGGTCTCCAGTCCATAATAATGTATGTGCTTAAGCAATAAATATATTTAGCAACCCATTTAGAGCCCCCAAATGGGAGTTTTTAGAGGAGAAGATGCTAGATTTGAAAGTCATAAATGCAAAAGCCATGGTGCAACTGGATGGGAGCAAATCTATTATTTGCATGTTTCCCAGTCACTAGATAGTTCTTTCCTTAATCTAGCTATGAGATACAGAGATATGGAGCTACATATCCCCAGCCCTATCTACCTACAACATCTATTTCCACTGGGGACAGAGATAATATCAACCTAATATGAATGAGTATGCATATATGAATAGGGATATATACAAACCAGCTTGCATCCTGCTTGTACCATTGTCTCGTATATCCAATCATCAGTCCATTCTATCTGGTTTAGGATTCTGATTTTTTTTAAAGAACAAAACAATTTATTTTTGTATGGAACTTTTCTTGATATCAGCATACTGTGCATGCATATATTAATATTTATTTGTGAAAATACATTTTATAATCCAACCTTATATCGAAAGATCTCACCATGAAATACAAACAGTTCAAAACAATTCAAGAAGAAAGAACAGTGTTTCACAGTATACAATAAAATAGACCTACACAAAGAAATCATGCCATCATTTGGTAACTTGAAATCAAAATGAGTGTCATTTTTGCAAGCACTTTTATCCAAGAAAGGCATCTTGAACACATTTTAGTATGGTTAAACCAAGAATTTCAGTTCAAAATTTGAAGTACAGAATGTGAACAGTAAGTGTGCTATCTTGGTTTGAGAAGTGCAAATTACAGTATGTTGAAAGTCCACCTGAAACAAAAGGCTTGGCAACTTCCAGCAGTCAAAGAACCAAATTTTCAGACAACTAGCTTCATCAGGGCCATAAATAAATGAACCAAGTAAAATAAAATAAAAAATGGAAGTTACCAAATGTCCAATTCTGATCTATTTTGGTGGATGAGCTTTTAAGGAAGCTTGGGGGTAAGGGAGAAATCTGCATTCTATTTTAGCCCAAAATTGCTCAAAAATATCTTGATGGGAAAGTTCTAGAAAGATTGTGGGCTTACTACATCCCTGCATCTGAACACCCATTGACGCTGGTTTGTTGAATCAGCAATGCACGATGCTCTTTCGAACCATTTGATTTAATATGATCCCGGGCCACTATTGTAACACATCTTGTTAGTTAGCCTTTTAGCAAACAAGGGCTTTGTTTGCTAAACTCCTTTCCTAAATTCTCCATCTGGCCATTTTGCAGCTGCAGTGGGAAGCCCCAGTGAGGTTTATCCCCATGTAATTAAATTCCGCTTCTCCCAATGAGATTTCAGAGGGCCTGCCTGTCAAAAAAGGGAGCATCACCACAGCGATCAGCCTATCTCCTGAACATCTGCAAAAGAGGTAGATTTCTATGTACAGTGCTGGGTAGATGTCACTGATAATTAATTCACTTGTATTAATTTTATCTTTGCATTTTCTAATTGCCCTGCACAGATTCTTATGGGCTGGTCCTGCCATCTGTTCTGCAGTTCAGTAGAATTGATTGAGTTTTAAGTGATGACAACAGGGCAATATAGAACCCAGAGAAGGTAGTGGATGCCAAAATATTGCCATATTTTATTTTTAACTATCCAGGCTGTTGTGCAGTTGAAAAAGAGAATTTTGGGGCATGATAGCAAAATTGCTGTGACAAGACAGATGTTCAGTAGGTTTTTCAATTTTGGGCCAATATCTACTCTTCCAAAGAGAGTGGGAGTGTAGAGACAAAAATGTAATTTATTAGAAGTGAACAGAATGCTTGAAGTCTTTTAGGATTTCTTTATTTTTTTGCCATTAGAGATGGTTTCCACATTTAATCTGCTATTTTTACCCCCTCCCCCAAGAAAAGAAATGAAAACAAAAAAGATGCAATATTCTTTTTAAATCCAAGTATTACTTAAACATCTGTGCTTTGAAATGTTGAAAATGATTCATGTACATTATCTAGCTGAAGAACAACCCTGTAAATCAAATCTGTGTTCTTAGCCTTAATATTGCACCTGGAAAAAACTGAGGCTGTGAGAAAATGGCTTGCCCTGGGTTCACCTAGTGAGATCATGAGAAAGACAAGCTTTGAAGGGGGATGGGGTTACTGATTTATTCTGCAGCATCTTAGCTTCCATGCTACACCAATTCTTGCCCTTGCCGAATATATCCCAGCTTTCTCCATTTTATTGTAAATATGAGTCAGAATCTAAAACCAAAATATAGAAGATTACCGCCAAACGTGGATACAGAGTGAGTGCATTCATTTCCTGTAGTCTTCCCTCTGCTTTCTTACATCGATTCCATTTCATGGCCATTTTCTTGCTGTCCATCACACAATCTGACCTGGAAGAAGGGGATGGCCAAGAGAGGAGAAATGATGAGTGAAAAGAGTGAGTAGGGAAGGTGCTCAGTAAGCCACTTTTCAACATTTTTCTCAATATATGTATATTTTTTGTGGACCTTAAATGGTAAACATGGATTTGCCACAGGAAGGCTGTTTTGCTTTATAGCCTCTGGTTTTTGTCTATGTATGCTGTGGATGGCTAAATTCTGTGGATGGTGAGACCTTGGAAACAAAGTGATGTGCTGCAGTGCAAGTGATTAGAAAGAGAAGCACAAAAGAACCCCTATGAAACACCAACAGTTTTGTATCTTGTTCTTTCCTTCTCAGCAGTTCCTTCTTGGCCTTCTCAGGCAATCCAGGCAGCACTAATTGGCCCCACACTGTGCAGCCCACACCAGGACGTTCCCGAAAGGCTGATCAGAGCTGTGCCCATAGAGGCTTGTATGTCTGGAATTTATGAACCAGCAGTTAGACAAAACTAACAGCAGAAAATTGAGGTACATGGAATTGTTTATGGAGGAGTATCAAAGCAATGCTTTTACCTCGAAGGTTCTTTTCTAACAGTTTATCAAAGCATCAAGAACCAAGTAGCTTGGGTTAGTTTTTTTCAAAGGCAACGTACCAGTGTGGTATAGTGGTTTGAGTGTTGGACAAGACTCAGGAGACCAGGGTTTGATTCCCTGCTCAGCCATAGAAACCCACTTGAGTGACCTTGGGCAAATCACAGTCTCTCATCCTTAGGGGAAGGCACTTGCAAACCTCTTCTGAACAAATCTTGCCAAGAAAACTGCATGTAATACTAAATCACAAACAAAAACAAACAAAACAAACAGCTTCCTTTATATACTGCCTCATACTGCCTAAGCAGTGTCTGAGCAGTTTACAACTGTAAGCTACTTGCCTCCAACAATGTAGGTACTCATTTTAGCGACCACGGAAAGACGCAAGCCTGAGTCAAGCTTGAGCCCTTTTGCTGGAATTGAATTCACAACTTTAAGGTTTTGACTGAGTGGCTGCAGTACAGGCATTTAACCACTGTGCCACCAGGGCTCTATCATAAATCATAATATTACATTTGAATCTCACTAGTACATTACTAGCAAACAGCATTCTACCATGTAAATCACCTGTTTTAAGACAGTTTTCAAAATAGAAGAGTTTTTACTTTCTCTGGAAAGACTTCAAACAGAAACATTAACAGCTTCCAACAGGAAATTATGGTAAAGAATACTTTCAAAAGAATATGTTAACCATTATTACGGCTTTCTGTCATTCTTTCAAAAACCTCAAATAGATCTTAATTCTTATGTCTAGGTGATTATGCTTGGGAAGTAAATTTTCACTGATTTTGTTCTGCCATGTAAGAATGAAAAGTCCCAAACATTATTTGCTGTATGAGATTGCAAGAGGTTTATGTACTTTGGATTTTCTTTTCTTTTGCCCTCCTCCTCTTCCTCCTCCTCTTCTTCTTCCCCTTTGAATTTTAGGATTATTCTTGAAAATGTAAGAAAAAAAATGGTTTCGTACAGAAACATTTTGCACCAAAACCTGTCTTCACACAAATAACTTTTTTCTTTGCAAACCTTTTGCAATAAATACATTCTTATATAAAGACATAAATGTGAGGCATTCTGTAGCACCTGACCATTTTATTTTTTTTAAAAAATTGAGTTTCTCTATGTGTTGATGAGAAAAATATTGAAAATTCTTTGCATTCCTAATGAAAATAGAGGAAGACAGAAGCTGAAATAATGTTGGATTCATACACATGGATAACGTTTTGGGTTTGTTTGTTTTTTACATGTGTGTTTATAGTTGTTGGCTGTTGTGCAATAGACATAGTTAGCTTAAGCAGTGTTCTACAAGTGTAACCATTTCACATAGGCCTAAATTTCTACTGTTAGTTCCAACTAAAGTAGAGCCATTGAATTAAGCATTTTTTCTTTAACTCAGAATTTAACATTGGGAGCAGCCAACAGAATTCCAGTGATTGCATGCTTGGGTGGGATATAACCATGCATGTGTGTTTTCAGTGTATCACTGAGATTGCAGAGACTGCAGTTGTGTTTTCCCCGTAGCTTGATCAGACAATAAGCAAGTATACTGGCATGTATACAGTTTGCACGATGCTAACTGTTTAAGTCTGCACAAGGATGGTGTAGTGACCCTACCAGTTAACTACAGTCTAATCTGTACTATAGAAATAATGCATTTTTATATAATTTTAATTGTCATGGCTCAATGCTATGGAGTTGTTGGATGTGTATTTTTGTGAGATATTTAGCCATCTCTGTCAGAGAGCTCTGGTGCCACAACAAAGTACAAATTGCAGGATTGAGCCATGGTAATTAAAATGGTGTCAGACTGTTTTATTTCTGCAATACAAGTCCAGCTTGCATCAGTTTAGATTTGCACTGCACAAGTACAACATAGGATCTCAACCAGAGGGATGCTATACAGAAGAAGTATTTTTATTAACTGGAATTTGGTTCCAGAATTAAGAGACAATAATTTCAAAATTAATAGCAGAAAATGTTGTAATAATAATTGAAATCATATGGCCAGAACACAACACAGTTTGTTTTAAAATAAGTATGCAAAGATAAATTCTGAAGGAAATTGAATCCCATATACAAGGATCTCATATACAAAGTCATTATAATTTTAAAAAATTAAAATCTAGATTCCATTTTTTACCAGACTTTAAACTGCATAGTAGACGTAGGGAGGGGGAAGTGGTACCATAAGTTTTATTAAGATGCACTAGGTTGTATCCAAGATCAGTGGTTGGAGGAATATGAGTCCCATCTCTAATTTATTTAAGACTCCCTGGGTTATCAGGACTACTAGACTAATTAGCTGAACTGAAGTCTTTACCCAATAGGTTCTTCTGAATGGTCTCTGAGGTGCAGAACACTCACATATTTATTCAAAGTTAATCTTCAGAAGAAGCAATGCTCATGAAACAACTCCACCTCATGTGCAGATGCATCCTGGGTAATAGTTGAGTGTGCTTTCAGAGATAGTATATTACCTTCTGAACAACTCATACAACGGCTTACCAAATCTTTTTCACATTTATGACATTCCCACACCTTTCCCCAAGGCTGATTGAAAAGGATTGCGTTGCCTCCTGTAGAATTAAATCCTGGTAATACTATAATTCCAGAGCATCATTTTATGATGACTGAACTTGACAGAGAGGTAAAACAGCCTGAGTTTCTGCTTTCAAGCCTTTCTGTATTAACTCTCAAATGCCACTGCTATAAAACCCAGTCCAGTCAGTGTATTGGTTTCAGAGTTAGACTGGGACTTGAGGAGACCAGAGTATGAATCCCCACTAAGCTGTGGAAACTCACTGGGTGACCTTGGGCAAGTCACAGTCTTTCAGACACTGAGGAAGGCAAAGGCCCCCCTGAACAAATCTTGTCAAGAAAACCTTGTGATACATTTTCCTTAGGGTCGCTGTAAATCAGAAATAATCTGAAGACATGCAACAAAAAGCCATTGCTACAAGGCCCATTCCTAGCAAGTAAGAGTAGGCAGAGAGCCTTCCTTCTTCTTGCTACTATAATTTGCCTCTGTTTACCTGGTTGCGAAAGAAAACAGGGGAGGAGAACGAGCAACAGTAGTGGTTGGCTTTTTGCAGAGTTATATGCCTCAGCAGGTGCCTACCCATACTGAAGCCTTGTTGCCAGTTCTGTCTCATCAAGAAATCTGCATGAGCATGGACATGCGAAACTGATGCTCCAGTTTTTATGATGCCTACTTTTCTAGATTAAAGTTGGTTTGTTTGCTTGCTTTTTAAAAATCTTGCTACACTTCTCTTGGAGAAGTTGAAGTTGAAAAAAACCAAACAATACAGAAATGCATATTTGCTATAATGTCAGTTTCTTACACAACATCACCAGCTTCAGACCTCAAAAAGTTACAAGTTTAAGCCTGGACACAATGCACTTGGATTGAAATGCTGGACTGCTAATTTATTTATTTATTTATTTTTTAAAAAATATGCTTCTTAAATTTCTGGTGTTTTAGAAGTTGTGATACAAATTAATACATCATTTGGAAACATTGGCTGCCATCTGGCATCCTGTGTTGGCATAAAGAGATGCCAAGTCACACCATCATGCAAAGGACATATTAATGCAATCCATTAATTGCAAGAGTTTTACTGTTCCCTGAGTATTGTCTATTCATGCCTGTGCAAAATATTGTTGATGGTAATTCAAAAGCAAAAACAGAGACGACCTCAAATTGCCAGTTGTTAATATTTATATATTCCAAGTAAAGACAGGATTTTTTTTTAAAAATGGTAAAGATTTAGAAGAGCTATCCCTCAGACCAGGATTTGTGGTAGTAGCATACAGTAGCAGAGACTCAGAAAGACAGCTTTGATGACAATGTGGTTTTTCTGATCATAGAGGTTTAAGTGCAGTCAGGTTTTAAGGTTGTCAGTTTTAAAAATTCTAGATACAGGCCAGATACATGTCATAAACACCATTGTTACAGGGCTACCCAGTGAATTCTAGCCCAATACCCCCATTGCTGCTGCAGTTGACTGGGATCTGTCACACTGTCTCTTAGGAAGCACATTACAGTTGCCCCTCCTAACTCGCAGGGGATCCATTCTGAACTTCCTTGCGAAATGGCGACTGGCACATATGCGAGACCCATAGAGAATAATGATGCACACACCCATGGTGTGTGCATGGGGCTGCGTGCGGGCATGCACACTTATTTTAAAGATAGCAACTCATCCCTCCCGTGAAGAGCCAGACTGTAGACTCCAAGTCTGCACATATGGAGGGACAACTGTCCTGTCATTCCCATCCTTCCCATGAATGATCTCCAGAATGGCAGCCAGGAATGGGACCCCTGTTGCCATTCCTCCTTGTGCCAAAAATCACCTGCACTAGAGGAGCAGGACCCTTAACCAGGTGTTTCCAAAACAATAGCATAATGGCTGATGGAAATGAAAACCTAAATGAAATCCACAAGTCCTACCTAACACCAGACTTTCCCTTTCATCCAGTGCTTTCAGAATCCAAATATGAATCACCAACCACTCACTGGGGGGGGGGATTCCTCCTTGCTTCTTAAAAGAATTATGAATAATTCCTACTTCCTTGGGAGTGGTATTATCTGTAAATGAGATTCCAAGTTAAATCAGGCAAAATAAATTCATTGGTGAAACCAGTGTCTGCATGTGATCGAGGCTGAATTTGCAGTGTATTTTTCCCTTTACTGTGTTTGTGTGTGTGTTTTCCCCATTTGGAGTTCTGAATAATTCATCCTGCTCTATTTGTCTGGAAAAATAAACAAACAAAAACAAAAACAAACAATCCCCCACAAACCTGTGAGCACATAAGAACTAATTAGAAAAGTTAATCCTACAAATGGCTGAATATGGAGAAAATTGGTGCTTTTTTTTGTTTTAAAAGGCAGATTCACTGCAATCTGTTCTAATATGATTTTGCTAGTGGGAGTATAATTTAAATCAAACAGACTAAGCAGGGGTTATGCAAGAAATGAAGTTCTCAATATTTAATAGAGGACAAAGGATTGTCTATTGCACAGAGAATCAAACAAAGGAGAATGGACTCTTTTACACAGGGTTTATTGTGAGGGGAAAGCTGGGGAAAGTAATTTTTAGGCCTTGTAGGTAACAGCAGTTAACATTTCAGATCTTGCAAGAAGATTACTTTGCATTTGACATAATTATGAAATGAAGATGGGATGATCCATATGAATGTATTTAGCATATCTCAGACTTGGTTGCCCCGTAGATAAAAACAGGAGAGTTGTGTTAGAGAAACAGAAAGTGCCTTTTTAAAAAAGTAAAAATATAGAAGCTATGAACTTTTTATACTGCTACACAGGCAAAAATTCGTCAGGTGGGGTTTTTCCTAGCGGGAATGTAGTTATGAAGAAGGCTTTCACAGCAGCTCAAACTTACCTCCTGAGGTGATATCATTGTAACTGGGTCATCTTTGTTGCTGATACCTGTAGAAAATCTTTTATTATCTTATTTAAGGAGCTAACCTGGTTATGTCTGGCCATTTTCAAATTTGTTTTCTGTGGACACTTCCATTAAACCTGTTGAGGCAGGCAATTAAGGTTGCTTAAAAATTGCTTTGGCATGAGTGGCTTTAGATATCATTGTCTTTGTTGTGTAAATGACCAGAATAGAAGGAAAAGAAAACTTGAATCTAAGTATTTTTTGATGGTAACATTGGAAATGTTTGGAAAATATAAATTGTTCCCAAAGTGTATGTCTGGGTAGATGGTATAATTCCATCTAGAAATAATGTTGACTTCTATGGATTACTATATACTCTTGAATGTGTATGTTTATCCATTAGCATATGTAAAACTTAGAAAATTTCTCAAATGGCAGAAGAGATTGGTTGTCACTATAAAACCTTTGCAACCCACCATTTAAAAGTTGGCAGTTGAAAATAACTAAATTATTTTAAATAATTTAAAATAAATACTTTTAAATATGTATGTGTGTGTGTATGTATATATACCTAAAATATAAGGGAAGGGAGCAGTAGTCCATTGGAATTTGAACAGGAAATTCAAATATTACGGTTTCCTTGAGTATAGAATAAAGATCTGGGAATGAGATGATGGAGGTTTCAGCCTAAAGGTAATTCAGTAGACATCTTGAATCAATGGAACCCATATAAGCATTGACTTGCTATATTCCCATGATTCATTGAGTCCAATTTAGACTAGCAATTGGATTTAGCCCTTGGAATGCCCCTCCGTCTTTTCACCCTTTGGTTCTAATCACATTTTGTGTTACCAATATCTAACTATGATTATTTTTCCTGTGGCAGAACTCTAACTTTGGCTGCATCTGTACTGCAGAAATAATGCAGTTTGTCACAGCTTTAACTATCGTGGCCCAATGCTATAGAATTCTTGGATTTTTAGTTTTGTGTGACATTTAACCTTCTCTGTCAGAGACCTTTGGTGCCACAACCAAATCCCAGGATTCCATAGAGTACAGCCATATCAATTAATTAAAGCAGTGTCAGACTGCATTATTTATTCAATGCAGATGCAGCCTTTATCTTGCTCAGATCTAAAACAATTAGTGAAATCAAACCAGAGGCTTTTTGGATTTGTTGCTGTTTTAACTGTTAGGACTTAGAAGCATTCTTTAAAACTGGGTTGTAAGATTTTCATGAATTCTACCGTAGTATGCTGCCACCTCAAGAGGCAAACTGAGAAGGTCTCAGTGCTGACAAGCTTTGTGGAAGTTATTAAAAGGAGTGCTGTAAGGTCTGGGTCTGTTCAAACTTAATTCTTTAAAGATTGGTCTTGTTCTATGTTCTAGGAGTTGTCAAAAGTAAAATTAGTTGAAGCTATTTCTGTGTTGCACTGTTTCTCAAATGTAGTTATGCACTTCTGTATCTTTTATATTTAATGACTTTTGTGTTGGTAGTTTTTTGTGGGGTTGGACTGGATAATCCTTGGGGTCTCTTCCAACTCTATGATTCTATCTCTTGACTCTGGGTGACCTGTTTTCTTTGTTTGATTTATGATTTCTCCTAGTTTGTCCTCTTGTGTGCCGCACATTTGGACCTACATCCAATTGCTAGTCACAACTGAATCAATTTCTATCAATTTCAGAACAGTAAAAAAATACTTCTGAAAATCCCATTAATTCAGTGGGTCTACCTTAGATGGCACTCGCTACTGAATGCAGACCTTGATCTCCTGTTTCTGTTTTGCATTCTGTGGTATTTGGCTCCTTGACAGATTCTCACTGCTTGGTCTGTAGCCAGTTCCTATAATAATGTGATCCTTTATTATTGACTTAGTAAGATACATAAAATTACAAATCAGGTTAATTAATTTTTTAAGTTAGAGGTATTCCTCAACACCATCATTGAACTCTTATATGGAGCCCTCTCTGAAATGGCTCACTTCCTTTGGATGTGCAGTGTTTTATGAACTTTTGTGACATAATCACATGTGCCCTCCCCACCAGTTTACTTGTGTGTTGTTAAAGAAATCGACCACCCATAACCTCATTTCTATGTTCTCTACACATCTTCCTTTTAATGATACACTTTTCTTGCACAGATTCAGATACGAATATGATAACCATTGGGTTTCCACTGCAAGACTCAGCAGCTTTAACTTGAAAGTTTTAGCTCCTTGGGAATTTTTAAATGCACTATCGTCTCTTCAGCATTTTTTAAATCTTCTTTTCATTGAACCTCACACCTGGTCCCATGTGCTATTTCTTTATGAAGAAGCAAGATTTCTTATTTGAAAAAGAAACATTCTTTATTAAATTGCACAGATGTTATTTACAGTGCTGAAAGAAGCTCTTTCTAGAGGTTGCATGTCTATGTACTACCTAGGTACAGTTGCACACACTCTCGTAGATCACATGTGCACAATAGGTCTTAAAGAGACAGTGTGCATTTTCTGCAGGAAACTGGTCCCTTTGTGGATTACAGGTATAAAAGTCTCCACAGAATGAGTGGAAAGTTGCCCCACTTTAATACTTTGTTCCCAGTTCTGCCTTTGGATATCAGTTTATGGGCTGCAACTCTTCAGATGCTCAATGCATATAAAAATAAGGCAAGGACACCTGCAATGTCAGTGTAGTATTTAGAATATGGCCCCAATCCCAATAAATAATTTGGAACCTTGCCACATGTATGTTTTGAAGATCACTTAGGATTCAGAAGGATGTTTTAGAAAAAATGTATTCATAGTGTGGTGTCTAAAGAAGAAATTTATATTTTTGTGTGTGCAGTGCCTGAGGCAGTGTCCCTTTCTGTATTAAATTCATCAGACATCTGTTTTGGATCAATAGGGTTTAGTTAACAACATTAGCACAATCCTTCACTTCCACATGCTTTCTTGTTAGTTGCCATATCTTTGTGATCCTCTGTGAATACTACATTTGGATTATCATTAGCATTGATCAGTGTTGGGCTTAGATGTGAATAATGCAAATGCTCTATCAGTCTAGAGCCACATGTATATGTCCAAGTGAGCCTGCTCCTGTTTTTCAGGACCAACAGTTCTGTTCCTGCTGGCAAAAGACACATAAATGCAGAGCTTGGAATAGTTAAATTTTGAGGAAGAACTCTCACAGACTTGCTAGGATTCTTGGCATTGTAGTCTATGAAAAGTAATTTTACCAAGCTCTTTATAAAGGTTATTCCATATTCATATGCATGCCATGTGTTTAAGGCTCAATTCCTAGGAACAAATACTTAGATGTTCAGCAAACTCCCTATGGCTTACGTCTGGTTTAATATACATTGAACTTTCAGACTAAAGCAGGAGTGGGTGACTTCTTGCTCTCCAGATGCACAGATATTACAATACCCATAATCCTTCACCATTGGCTATGCTGGCTAGGGCTCATGAAAAACTGCAATTCAACAATATCTGGAATGCCACCAGTTATCCACCACTGAACTACAGCTGGGACAAGAGTAAGCTCGAGCTCAAATAAGAACCGTTAGCTATGGTACAGCTATTGTCTGCATGCTGTAGGCAAACAGGCAGTGCTCTTGTCTATTCAAGCTGAGATTTCCCCATTCACTTTACTGTTTGGGACAACTCTATGTCTGTACTCTCAAGAAGACTCTTGCACTTGTTGGGTCAGCAAGCTGCCTCAGTGAAAAGACTCAAGTTCTCCAAACATAAAAGATTATTTCTTTCCCAAGGATCTGTTATCCCATCCCACTCTAAAGAAACAAAGAACACAGTGCATGATGGCAGGCAGGCTAATAGATGAAGCAATTCTTGTACATTTCAAGAGAGGTGTTCCATTTTCTATTGAAGAAATAACGTAATCTGAAATCACCTGTGCTTACTCTTATCTTGTGCAAGATATTTATGGTAAAACACTTCATTAAGGTATGTTGGGCAAAGGGCCACCCCTGTGATTGTAAGAGGTACACACAATGGGGATCCCATTCCTCTGGCTGCTTTTGCAGCACAGATGGTATTAATGAGGCTCCCTTCAGATTTTTCAAATGGATGATCTGAGATGGATCTCTTCCTCTTGCTTTTCACTCCACAAGGGGCAGTGACTGTGGGCAAAGGCATCTGTATCACATTCTACCTGGATGAAAGATCCCCTTCAGAAGCTCTTATACCATCAAAAGAGCCAACATCTATGTTTTTGTAATGGCCTTAAGGAAAGACACAGGGAATTTCAATCATGCATAATTCTGAAAGGAAAAAAAGCTTCTTCTTCTTCTTCTTTTTAAATAGGGTTATCCTAGTTACTAACCTAGTAACTGCACATGCATATACACAGGGGAAAAACAAACTAGAAGAAAATTCTAGTACAATGATAATTGTACAATGTACAGTGATAATTGAAGGGTTTTTTTTTTTCATTTGTGTATTTCTATGTTGACTGTTTTGTCAAGGACATTCAGCCATTGCATCTCTGGATTCAAACTATGTAATCTTTTACTACTGTTTGGAACTATGCTTTTAGTTGTTTATGAGCCACATTGGTATAACAACTGAACATGTCAATCTTGTCATCATACTGTGAGTTTCCATGTTTCCACTTCAAGGTTCTGGAGCTGCGGAGGAGGACATAGAGATTCCCAGTGTAGTGTCCAAAAATGTATTGAGAACATTTATTTTGCCTCCCAAGATTCCCTTGAGTTTTTCTTTAAAGTATGCATAGCACATGCTACTGAAGCCCAGTTTAAAAATGTGCCCATTACAGAATGCTGGTGGGTTTTCTTTGTGTGTGCATGCCCTTTGGAGCTTGGCATCAAATTCCATTACATTTAAAAGCCTATGCAGAGAGGGAGAAAATCTTCAAAACTGGAAATTTGACAGGACTAGTGCACAACAGCAATATTTTCAGGCTTTAATTGGAATGAGGGAAGCAAATTCCATCTCTTCTTACACAACTACTGGATATCACTTTCACTAAATGTAGGCTTGTATTAACATCTGGAATGCATGTTCCTTGTTATTAAATACCTGATCTCATCTGTTCTTTCCATGCATATCTCACTGACCATAGGACTAGTCTACATTTTTAAATACTCCCCATTCCAGTTGAATAAAATGTTATCTGGCCACACACAATTCATGGGAGTTCAGGATTTAGTGCCCCCCCCCAAAAAAAACCTTCTTAAACTCTGTGGTTTTTACTGGTGCACCTGTTGAAATTCTCAGAAATGCACATTACTTCATATGAAACCATTTGTCTCGTTGCACATTTTCAGGATATAGAGGGTGAATAGATGTGAATAGATGAGAATTTCTCCTGGAATATGAAGATAATTATCCATTAATGCAAACTTGTTGAAATGATCACCAGTTTGCATAATAAAGTTACATGTAGACTAGCCCTACATTGTGAGACTTGAATGGGCAATGGATAGGAAATCTTTTTTTGCTCTCTGGAGCAGTGTTCCAGTTGCTAACTAAAGCCATTCATGGGGAAAGGTGGTTTCCAGACTTATTTTTTTTCTAGGAAGTTTGCAGGGGTCCACTGTCACTGGGAATAGAACATTCCAACCAACGGTACCCATTGTACCAAGTAATAAGCCTCTCTCTATTATGACGTAAGATGACTGTGATGATGAGATAGAAAGAATATTCAAAAATAATTGATTTTTCCCCAAGAAAAATTGTTTTTCCCAAATGTCAAGAAAACGTGATGAGAAGAATCCTGAACTGACGAGACTCACCACAGTTTGAGAATTGTTCTACACAAACTTCAGAAAGTTATTTCTTTTTTGCACAGAAAACAGCAAATTTCTGTACAGAAAACAGTATTTCAGAAAATGCTTAGGCTTGAAATTATTTCACACAGTTAGTCTCAAATATGCTACAAATTCCCTTGGTATACTGATAATCTAGACTAACATGACTTTGTCTCTGAATTCTACACTGACATAAGATATAATGGAAGCACAGTGGGGTGAAGATTTTTTAAAAAAGCAGATTTCTTTAATAGTAATCTTGAATAAATTGGTGCTGGTTCAAAACAGACTAGTTCTTCAGTGTTGGGCCTTGAGGGGAGGAAGTTGTCCTTGGAGTTAAAGGTGTTCTGAGAAGGGTGGCTTCCAGGATTTCCCATCCCATGACACAGGCCATTCGGCAAGCCACCATTCCCATGGTGGTTATACCTCTGAGGACCTCCTGAAAGCCAGCACTAGAGAAACATGTTGTTTGAAGACAGTAGTCTTCTTTTTCAGATAGCAAGCATGAAAAAAACTGCCTTGCTTCTTTCCTTTGTGGGATTATGCAACCCAGCAAAAGTGCATTAAGGTGGACATAATGGATCATTGTGATAGAATAATGCACCAATAGGATTCCAGCCAGACAACTCATCTAGTGCTACTACTTTCAGTAGTCTATGCAACAAGGTAACAATAACTAATATCCCCCCACCTTGGTTTAGTACATTTTATAGACATGCACAGACACACATGCATTCACACACAAACCAATCTTGAGAATGCACAAAATCGCTTCAAGGCAGATTTTTAAAAGTATATGTTTTCCCTAGTAAGGGAAATTGCATCCCTACTTTTGTTGGGCTGGCAGATACAGAGGTAGCTTACCAAATGGCAGTCTGATAGGTAGTAGCAACTACTATATGTTAGTAGTAATTGATGGCAGCCACTGAGGTGTTTTGCTTGATGAACGTTCTGGCAGCCATGGTGTGCAATAATTGTATGGTACAAAATAGTGTAGTAGGTCCACATGTGGGCCTACACTACATTAAACCACTTTACCAATCCCCTTTAACTTACTGAACAGCCTCTGAAGCCCACTGCACAATCATTCTAGGTTTCATGGAAGCTGGCAGATCTGAATGTTGATATAATTATTTCATGTCTGGCTATGGAGACATATATCTCTTTCCTGTAAAACATGGGATGTTCACAAGGGTGGCTTCAGAGGCTGAACGTTAAGCGGGTTGAGGGAGGTTTGGTGCTATGAAGGGAGGAAGGGAATACCAAGCTCTGAAAAGAAGATATTTAGAAACATAGGGAAAATTTAACCTGTGGTATGTCCCCTAGCAGGATTCCAGTAATGGAAGGAGGAAAGTGTGGAACGAAGCTTTCTTGTGCAGTTTTCCACACTGAGGGCTTTCAGTGAAGATAAAGTTATGATTAAAGACAGTGTCAAGTAAGGACATCACTATGGATGGGATGAGCATTCATTCTGATATCAGCAATTTGTGCCCACAGTGAGGTTACAAACCAGTCACAAACTGCCTCCACTGACAGTGCCTCCACTGACACCACCTACTCTAAAAAGGTATGGGCAAAAGACCTCTTTTCGCCTATATTCCTACCAATGACTGCAAAAATTATTTAAAACATTATTTATAACATCAAAGGTAAGTGTTTTCCCTTGACATGAATGTCTAGCTGTAACCGACTGTAGGGGCCAGTGCTCATCTCCAATACTAAGCCAAAGAGCCAACATTGTCTGGAGGTGACTCCGGTGGTTATGTGGCCAAAATGACTGAACCGAATGCTGTTACCTTCCCACCAAAGTGGTACCCATTTATCTACTTGCTTTTATGTGCTTTTGAACTGCTAGTATGGCAGAACCTTTGGATCTTCAGATCATCGAAACTGGTGTCTTAACAAATCTGCCACTGCAACCCTATTGTACAACATTACCTTCAGGCTATATTTATAAGGTGTATATGAAACACAGATGAATTTAATCGTTAGACTTGGGTCCATCTCCAAGCTATCTCAGTATGTAAAGTTGGCCCTCCTTATCCATGGAGTTTTTATCCATGGATTTGAGCATATACAGCTTGAAAATATTCCCAAAAAGTATAAATTCCAAATAGCAAACCTTGATTTTTCCATTTTATATATAGGACACCATTTTGTTGTGATATTATATTTAATGGGACTTGAGCATACACAGATTTTGTTATCCATGGAGGGTCCTGGAACCAAACCCCAGTGGATAGCAAGGACCCACTGTATATGCAAATATTCTAAAATCCAAACTAAATTATTTATTTATTTAAGTAAATAAATCTGAAATAATAATAATAATAAAAAATCCTGTCCCAAGCATTTCAGCTAAGGGAAACTCAATCTAAATATTTTGTGGCCAGATGGCACCATCCACACATAAGGGTTGTGGGAAGCACAAAGTTTGAGGGAGAAAAAGAACATTTTCCGGGGCAGAAGGGAACTTCAGGAAGAGGAAAAATGTCTTTGAAACAGGCAGTGAAAAAGAATTTACTCAGCATAGTAAAATTACTGTCAGAGGAAGATAAGGAAACACTAGGGGATGGGCATGGCATTGTGGAACAGGGTATGGCTGACTGACTTGGAGCTGTAAATGGATCTTCTTCACCTTCCTTTTTAGTAACAAACAATTTTGTTTCTTTGTGGATTTCTGTTCTGTTCAGGTCTACCAGTGCTGAACCATACTTGATTTGAGTTCCTTTCATCCATGGGATGCTTCTGTTTCAGTAAAGGAAGATCATTTATGGAAAGAGGATGGGGGCCACTTTGTTTCCATCCCCAACATGTTCCAGAAAGTTGCAAAAGCCTCAGAACAGACTAGGGGCTACCGAGAGACAGGAATAAACAAAGACTACCTCACTGAAATTTTGTCAGTGGAATCTTTTTCAATGGAACTCCACTAAGCAACTACTTTGGCTGAGAGAAAAGAAGCTAGATTCCACTCAGTATCATCAATTTCCCTTGTTGGGACGGGGGGAGGGGGGGATGAAGGAAAGGCTGTTTGGCTTGCTTACATTTCTAGAATTGCAGATCCCATTGCTGAAGTTCCAGTGTTACACAGAAGGTGCCGTGGGAAATCAATTTGTCCTTTTGAGCCTAACATTAGATCATGCCTGCCACTGATATGGCGACTTCAAAGGGGAGCCTTAAACTACCACTGGAAGAAATCTCTCTGAAACACTTTCTCACACCTCACAGTTAGCCATATTTACACATCTTGCTTACAAATATCCAGAGGCTTCTTCTGCCAACCTCCATTACTATTTGCCAATGCATGAATGCTATTTCAATGGCCCAGAGCTCTTGCCAGTTGTATTTCTCTCCCTCCTTCTCTCTCGGTCTCTCTTGCATGCTTTTTTGAGTTTCAACAGTGGCTTATTTTTCATCACTAACCTCATTACTCTATTTGCTCCAGGGAGTTACAAGACTCCTACCTGCCACAAAGACAAATCTGCCTGTAACACTTAGGTTTTGATTGTAGGCTTTTCTGCTCATTCTCTCTCCCCTTGTTTTAGCAAGAAAAATACTGGTTTGGGGTAAACCAGGATATGCTTTAAATTCAACATGTGGAAAAGTAATTCCTATCTAGCTGTTGTCTCTCAGAATGCCCACTGCCCTGCAGTTTTGACTTCTGGTAGGCTGTTTAATCATGTTCAGATATGACCTCTGGTCTTGTGTTCTCTACCATGTTGAGGCTGCTGCTTTACACAGGAGATAGAGAGTGACCAATTAAAAAATTAATAGCTTCTCTGGTGAGTTTATGTATATGGTGCTTTTTTTGGGGGGGGGGGGGGTTAATGTGTGTCACATTTTCAATGTTTAGAACTAACTTAGAATCATAGAATCACAGACTTGGAAGAGACCATAAGGGCATTAATTCCAACCCCCTGCCATGCATGAATTCAAAATGAAGGCATCCTGGACAGATAGCCATCCAGCCTCTGTTTAAAAACCACCAAAGAAGGAAACTCCACCACACTCCGAGGGAGTGTTCTTGGCTTGACAGGTTAGAACAAACTGTATTACATGGTTGAATAGAAAATTCAGCAGAAAGCTTGTGGCCTCACTGCCTTGTAAACTCCAAACCCAGCTGTGATGAAATTCACCCTTTTATAGCTGTTCAAGATAACATAGGGGCTGTGCAGACTACCCTTGAAGGGTTGGCCTGCAGCCACCTCCGTCTTTGCCAGATTCTTTTAATATTCTACTACTTAAACACAATCATTTCTGCTTGGAAACTTGAACTAGGCAAGATTGTCATTTGTTTGGATAAGAGAGATGTTTGTATAAACAGGACAGATGAGCTCTCTTAGCTAATTGGCTGAACAGAGGGTGGGGAGAGTATAAACTAGAAGCTATTGGGGCAGCAAGGCACCAGGTTTTGCTCTCAGCAAAGCTGCTCCATCTCTTGGTGGCTTCAGCCACTGATAACCCAAAGTACTATGAGTGGTAGGCTGTATTTATTTCTTGATGAATTTAGTTCCCTAATGCCCAAACAAGTTGAAATGTAGAATTAGTTGTAAACAGAGGAAGCGGATTGTAATGCTTTGTTATGGTTCTAAAAGAGATGAAAGTTTTATAAGAAGTGTGCCTGGACTGTGTGTGCCTGGTTCAAAGTCTGTGTAAACTGTGCCACTGAGGATAGCGTGCTTATCTGTGTTGTCTGTGTTACAAGAATAAATAATAGTATAAAGTGGCAACACATTCCTGATAGACAGTGGCTTAAGAATACTTAAGGGAAGTATGAATGTTGACCGAATCATTGGATGACACTGAGATTTGTAACCTTGGAGCCTAGATGACCAATACAGCAAATTCCAGAAAATCCGAACAGATTCAGACTAGCAAGTGTAAGTCAAAGAACTGTCAACTTTAAATGTTACAGGGTGGAGAAACCATGCCTGTGTCCATTATTGTTATCATTGGGGCAGTACATACTGCCCCAAAAGGGCGCCCTCCCGGCACCTGTTTTTCCACCGGAGGGAAGCCGCAGTGGCTAAACCATGCAGCTTCCCGCCGGCGGAAAAAGAACCTGCAAAAAGCAGGTTCTTTTAAAACCGCGGTGACACACCACCGCAGCATAATGAGCGTGCAACTAGCTGTGCTGTACCGCACTGTGCCGTGCGTAAGTGCGGCACTGTGATGTGCGTAAGTGCGGCACTGTGCCACACTGTGTACATAAGTGCTGTGTGGCACTGTGTGGATGCTGCACGGTGCTTATGTAAAGATGGTGGCGCCCAAGTAAACAGGGCACCACCATCTTGACACCCTTGTCATGTGCTAGGGTTGCAGGGCGTGTGGAAGCCCTGCCCCGTGCTAACCCTAGCACGTGACAGGGGTGCCTTAAAGGTCTGTACTGGCCCAAAATTTTCTTTTTAGCCATACACATAGGTAGAACTCAGTTCCCCAAGCTCTGGGTCTTCTCCAGGCTTCATCCAGAGATCAGTCTTGTTTACTGTATGTCAGGAGATGGCACTTAGTATCCCACCTATTCACTTGCTTAAGTCATGAGACTACCCCCCCCCCCTCAACTCAGTGAATGAGGCAGTTCCAGTAGTAGTTCAATTACAATCATATCCCCTGCTGACACTTTTTGAGTGGAGTACTATACCGTGCTGAAGACGAATACGTTGCATTGCAATGGTAATGTGCTGTATAGGGCTACTGGCTAATTTTATGTGCCATGGATTTTATAATATTTTCTATTCCACTAATATGGCACAGGAGCCATATTAGTGGAATAGTAGTATGATTCTGCCAGCTCAAAAAGGAAGAGAAACCAGTGAGAATCTGAGCATAGCATTCAAATGTTGGTATTGGTGTTCACTTTAGCACATATAACTATTGGGACCTTGGAATCTATCAGAACACTTTCTCCTATTTGTGGTCATTGTTGTTGGGTGCCTTCAAGTCATTTATGACTTATGGTGACCCTATCACAGGGTTTTCTAGGCAAGATTTGTTCAGAGGGAGTTTACTATCACCATCCCCTGAAGCTGAGAGTGTATGACTTGCCCAAGGTCACCCAGTGGTTTTATAACCAAGCAGGGAATTGAACCTTGATTTCCAGAGTTGTAATTTAACACTTAGACCACTATGCCATGCTTTAAGGTCATGTATAGGCTTTCTCCATTTGCCACAAAAGGAGAGCCATTTGTGCTAATGGCCTCCCAGTTTTACATTGCTTTCTACATGGAATTGCACTTAACATCCAACAGTGGTTCCAAAATTGTGCCCTTTAAGAGATTTTGGACTTCAGCTCCCAGAAACCTCATCCATATTGGCCAATAGTCTGAGATTCTGGGAGCTGAAGTTCAAAATCCCTTAAAGAGCACCGTTTGGGAACCACTGGCATCCATGTTTCTTTGTTTTGGGCACCTTGCCAAGACTTTTGCTGCTCCCAGGCATTTTAAGACCTTATAATTTTAGCCCATATGACAATATTTATAGCTTCAGCTCCTGTGTTTACTGGTTGGCTTCAATTCCAGAGTTTGGCATTGTATTTATTTTACTTTGTATCATGCTGCATTGGTGTTTGTATGACAGAGTTTTAGATTTATTGCTGGATATTTAACATTATATTATTGATGTGTAGAATGCCAAGGGAAACATTTTATATAGATCTAATAAATACAAACAAAAACAGACAAGATAATAATTTAGTCAGAATCCTATGCTTGCCTTGAGGTCCACCTTATGATGATGTGCCATGATATCTGTAAGAATGGAGCTGTTGGCTGCAGGCATAAACTGCTTTTCTTTCAGGCACTGATGATTTCTTGCAGGAGAGGCATTCAATTCCATCCCTATCAGCCTTCTTGGCCATGTCATGTGTCTAACATGCTTTGCATATGGTATAATGATAACATCATGGCATTGTGACTGTTAACATGTTTTGACAACAGTCTTCCAGCCTTCGTACCTTCCTTACAGCTGATATTGGCAGGGATGGGGAGAGGAATCACCAAGGTATGCTATATGACATTATGGTTAATGGTGGGTGATGGGAGGGTGGGAATGTATTTTATGGGAATAGACATTAATGTTTCTACATTAGTGTTTAAGTTCTGTTGGTGTGTTATTGTTGCTGAATATAGGTTTACATCTACATTATGCTGACATCAGCTCAGGTATAGCAATAAGGGCATGTAAGTATGGTCTATCCATCTCTCCCCCCCCCTCCCCATTTTTGGGAGATATTCCATCCAACCTTTGGACTTGGAGGTTTTCCCAAACCTTGCTTCATTGCCCCCAACCAAATGCATGGCTTCTCTAATAATTCTTTCTGAAATAATTCCCACTTGGATCATTTGAAAGTTTGGTGACCAGAGGAAGCAACAGAAGTGGCAGCATTTTGATTGATCGCACCCTTTTTGCTCATCTTATAGAAAAATCGTTATGAGACCTCTTTATCCTGGCTGTGCGTCAAGCCATTCTTTGCACATGAAACTTGCCACTAGTTTGTTCAATAAATTTTAAGCCCTGTTGGGAGGAGGGTTTGACAGTGTGTGATGGCTTAAATATGGGCCCTCTGCTGATAAATATGTGTCCATTACAGGACAGATTCTAAAATGCATGGCACATAAAATTATCGATCTTGCTGACGGACCCAAATGATTTTACTGTTGCCTTAGGCTCCATTAGCAATGTGGAAAATTGAAAAGGACTCTCAGGCAGGAAGTGGCATAAGGCTGAAATGACAGCTGAAGGGCTGTCAAAAAGAGATGTCCTGATGAATGATAAACAGTACAGGCCAGAGATGGAATTAGACTTTGGGGTTTAATAAAATTGATGCTGATACAGCAGGTGCTGCAACAAACTTCCTGTGGAAATATAGTATGTGTATTTGTGTAAAAGTAAAGCACATCACAATTATATCTTCTTTTGTCTATTTCTGAGTTGGATTCTAATCATAAGAGTTCATGATGTTATATCAGTAGAGTAAATAGTGTGGCTGAAATATTTATCAAATAATTTTACTCCCCCCTCCCTACCCTAATTGTGAATATTTTCTTGTTTCCTTTAGGGGTTGTATTCAGGTCAGGTCAGTTTCTTTCTTGTCTACCAATTAGAAGCTCTTCATTAGATTAGCTCTTTTTGTTTAAATGTACCAATATCAACTGACTGCACTAAGTACTACAGAATGCCAGCATACAGAATGCAATAGGATTTTTATAAGAGAAACTTTCAACTAAATGCCAGAGATAAATAATTTTTGATGATGGAATGAAAATCTTTATACACAGAAAATGGTAGCCTGGAGAAAAAGAACTGAGGAAAAGTAGAAAAAGAGATGAGCAAATTTCGCTACACACTTTGTTACTCTTTGGTGTCCTTCTGAACTACATTTTTCTACTTCTTAATTATAAATTAAACAGAAGAATTTTAGAAATTCTGGAACTGGATCAAATGCAGTTTATTGCCATCTCACATCCTTGAATTTTTAGCATCCATTCATCATTACTAATTATTTGTGGTATTACTAATGCACCAAGTTTATTTGTGAATGCACTGAACAAAGAAATCCTGATGAAACTGTATATACAACTGTGATAAAATTCTTTTTGTATGATGTTTCACTGATGTGTGTATGTGTTCCAAAACCAAAAGAATGACATAGATAACCATCAGTGGTTTGGTGGAGTAATGATTTCAGTGCTAACGGGCTGGCCCTTAACGTATACTTCACTATCAATCTAAATGTTGTATATACATGAGAAATGAATCCCAAATATGAAAACAGTTGCAGTTAGGTAACTGTTCTGTATTTACAACATTGCCATGATCACAACCTGCCATCATCATTATTATTATTATTATTATCATCTGATCATCAGCTGCATGAGGAGAAGGAGGTCCATTCTTGAAACCTGGTGTAATATATTCTCTATTCAATGCTTCTTTTGGCAGTCTAGCTGCTATAGTTTGTACAAGCTGCAGCTTCTAAATCATCTTCAAAGACAACTTCACTATACTACATTACAGTAGTCTGATATATATTACAGTGGGCTCTTCCCTTATGTGGGGGAGTAAGGGGAGTGCCACGTTTGTGCTCGTGCCCCATTGCTTGTGCCCCATTGTAAACATTAGGGTGCGTACTTGCAGCAGTGCACGTGCCATATGTTTTATTGTTGTGCAGCTTCAGCGTAAGCTTGAAGCTGCGTATAGTGCACCCGCATATTGCACGGGCACACTGTACTAGTTTGATTGTTATATATTCTGTGTCCATTGAAGGGGTGAGCAGAAACAGATATATCTACTTACAGATGTACAGTACAGAATAAATTTCTTGCCTAAATTCTGTTGTTAGCCAACTAAAGCAGACCCACTGAATCCAGGTGATCTTACATTACTGAATTACTGAGTTCCCATTTGAGTCAATGAGTTTCTTCTCCTTAGTACTAATAGCTGGATTTAGGCCCCTAACCCTCAATTTTATCATCAACAAAATGACCCCATAACACAGAAGGAGAAAGACTGCAGACTTACATTGCTGAAATGATAAAATGAGTTTTTATGTGGAAGGGCCTATTTAACTGCGGTACTCCAAGCAAGTTCCTAGACTCACAATTCTAAACACTATTCCAACATTATATAGGTGTAGTATGTTGTGCGTACAAGCTCTTTGATGGAAACTATGTGTGAAGTGGTGTTATTATGTTCATGAATTGCTGGTCAGGTCTTGAGGATTATGGGAGTGCTGAACTCAAAACTGGTCAGGAGATAGCGAATAGAAATGACAAGAGAAGATGTTGGATTGTGTCTGAGTGTTTATGAAGAGAAACAGAGAACTAGTCAATGTTATCACTCTGGACACACTGATCAAAACTACCACTTGTCAAATATAGTGATCACCTTGAGGCCTCAGTACTAGATCCTGGAAAGGATCTTAAGAGTAAAAGGGCAAACTGTGTGGAAGGAGCCAAAGTTTTAGGACTATGGGGCCATTCTGAAGAGAGATTGCATTACACATAAATTTCCTTGAAAGGGGTGAAGAACCCTAATCAGTTTTATTTCCTGTCTTCCTGTTGGAATCTTTGTGTATGTAGAAGAAAGCTCACTTCAGGTAGAGCTGATCACAGGGCACTACAGAGAGAAAGGTTACATCTCACATGTTGGGGGATTAATAATGTTGGTCAATCTGGTCCAGAACCTGAAAAGTTATTTTGTTCATGTAATTCAGTATTATGATTATTTTGTAATAACTTACTGTTAAAATATCCATGACTTTTAATTCATGGGGGGGGGGTCATCTAAAATAATTGGATATGAATATAACTTTAGGGGGCAACAAAATGACCCAAAACATTAGAATGGTTCACCCTCAAAGGCTAACCAAATGGCTTCCAGAAGGCCCTAGAGGGTTTAATGGTTGGTAGCGCCGGTGATTCCATTGAAGCCTTGGTGAATACTTGGAACACCGATCTTCCCAAGGCTCTTGACGCAATCGCCCCCAAGCGTCCTCTCCTACCCGCTCCTAACCACAAGCCCTGGTTCACAGAGGATCTCAGGGAGATGAAGCGGGTTGGACGACGACTAGAGCACAGATGGTGGAAGACTCGACTCTTCTCCAACAGAACTCGTCATAGGCAGCATCTTCACGCCTATTGGGAGGCTTTGCGTGCAGCACGCAGATCCTTATGCTCTGCACGCATTGCTTCTGCAGTCTCACTCAGCAGAGCTGTTTAAGGTGGTGGGGGAGCTGACGTGGGTTCCCCCTGCGCCAAATCCCCTACTCGCCCCAACAACAGCCTGCTGTGATGCATTTAACAACTTCTTTGCAGACAAAATCTCTCGGATAAGGGCTGACTTAGAAGTCAATGTTTTGTCAAAGTCCATAGGTGAGGCTTCCAACAACTCTGTTGTTGATATTTTACTGGATGAATTTCAGCCTGCCAGTACTGAGGACGTGGACAAGCTCCTTGGAAGTTTGGGGAAGACGACTTGCCCTCTTGATCCTTGTCCATCTTGGCTGGTCGTCCAGGGAGGGGACACATTGAGAGCATTCCTTTGGGATACAATCAATACGTCTCTCAGGGAGGGTTCTCTGCCATCTTGTCTAAAGGAGGCGGTCGTTAGACCCCTCCTGAAGAAGCCCTCCCTTGATCCCCTACAGCTACAGACCAGTTTCCTTGCTCCCATTTTTGAGCAAGGTGATCGAGAGAACAGTCACCTCCCAACTCCAAACCGTCTTGGATGAAACCAATTATCTAAATCCATTTCAAACTGGTTTCAGGAGACAGGACATGGAGTTGAAACTGCCATGGTCGCTCTGGCTGATGAACTCTGCTTGAGCATCGACAGGGGTAGTGTGACCCTACTGGTGCTCTTGGATTTCTCAGCGGCGTTTGATACGATAGATCATTCCATCCTTTTGGGTCGACTGAGAGAGTTGGTTCCAGTCTTTTCTCTCTGGGAAATTCCAAAGGGTGAGGCTTGGGGACAATTGCTCCTCTAAGATTGAGCTTAATTGTGGTGTCCCTCAAGGCGCCATCCTATCCCCGATGCTGTTTAACATCTATATGAAGCCACTGGGTAAGATCATTCGGAGGCATGGAGCTCAGTATCTTCAGTACGCTGATGACACTCAGATCTACCTCTCCATGACAAGATCATCGGCCCAGACTTCAGATGGCGTCTCTCCTCTCAATGACTGTCTTGCGGCAGTAATGGATTAGGTCATATGGATGGAGCACTGGAGGAGCACCATTGGTGGCAACCGTGTGGAGTGTTGCACAATGTAAGGGCATCTGGAGGGTGCAGTTGGGCATGTGTCATGTGGATGCTATGGCCCAACTCCACCCCCATGTCAGCCTTAATGGCCAGTGTATACAAGGCCAATGTTATCAATGATTGTTATATTTAAGAAAGGAAACATTAATCTGCTCTTATCACCCCAAAATTGTCACTTCTAAGATGTAATTTCCAGGTTTTTAATGTTCTGTACTTCAAGGTTGTGTTCTGGAGAGACCTACACAAAATAGTCCACATCCCATGAGAACAGCCCATAAAGATGAGGTAGGTACATAGGTGTTGAAAACTCTGGTAAATCTCCAACTGTAAACTGTGAAGAACAAGATGAACAATACCAGAAGTATACACAACTAAGGAGGAAAATGCCTTGCAGAAGTTAAAAAAAAAGCCATATGTCCTAACTCAAAGCAAAGCAGCCTCTTGTAGAGATGATATGTGTTTCTTTCTCTAACCTTGCCAAACTGACTTCTGTGAGAGGGACTGAGGGGCTGTGCAGACTGCCCCTTTTACAGCCAGATTGGGGCTGCAGCAACTGCACACTGCAGCCTGATCTGGCCTTTGCAGGATGCAGTAAGGAGCTGCAAAAAGAGGCTCCTTTTTGCACCCTGCAAAAGGCACAATAGCCGCACTGTTGTGGCTTTATGGGGCTCCTTTTGTGCTGAGGCATGCGGACACAGAGGCAGAGGAGCATCCTGATACTGCACACTATGTGGTGCAGTGCATGGCATCATGCCGCCCTGGGGGCAGAGCCATGGTGCGCGTCATATAGACACTATACCCTGACTCCGCCCCCACAGCGTGTGCACAGCCCCTGACTTGCTTTCAGGTAGCATATATGGCTTTTGTTATTACTTGGACAAACCCAGTGGGAATTTCCTGTGGAATAGCAATTCTGCATCAGTACATTAATCAATATATGCTGTGAAAAAGATTGGCTGTTATAAAACTTGCCAAACAGAAAAGTTAGGGGAGGAACTTCATTCTCTTATTTAGTATAAAACTTGTGTGTCTCTCCCACCCACCCCACTTGCAACTAGATATATATTGAATGAACATAAATATTCATGTAACTGAACATGAGATAATTTTTAATGGTGTTCTTTGTGGAGGATTTACAAATCTCAGCAGGTGTGATTCCTATGTGCCCTATTGGGCACAGCTGCAACTGTGTAGTCTCTTGTTTTCTCTTGTTTTTTGAAAAGATTGTAAGCTCAACAGAGAATGTTCTTTTCAACATTAAATCCAGCATCAGGATGTAATCATAACAACAGAGGTGGAGGGGGGAGGAATGAGATCTTTTTCCTGGGTGTTATCAGTTTGGACGTCCTTATCAGGACCTACAGATATCATTGTAATTATATTTCTGAAACCTTTTCTGTAATAGAATATTATTAAACTCTGGCTGTACTGATATGGTGAAACTGGAAAACTAATTTCAAAAGGACTGCCAGAAGTTATATCATTTCATCTTTCATTATCTGTCTGTTTTAAATCATGTTCCCTTATTTTGATTCTTTTTAGTATTCATTTTGTGAAACTTGTCAAAACAATGGGCTTTAAGTTCAAGCATGATCACCATTCCAATAAGTGATTAATCAGTGTATTATCTTTTTCTTTCCTGCCTTTGTTTGCATATGCACAGTGATTGTGAGTTGAATGAAGAATGTGCAAAACCACAGGCCATTGTGCTCACTCCCAGGAAGGTACACAAGGGATATGTATGCTATGCAGTAGATCAAGAAAAGTTTCTTACTCTTTACTACTTACATAACAACACTTTAAGAAATGACATAAATCTTTAAAAACCCTCTGAGCTGCATTTTGAATGGGTGTCAACACTTATCTAAATCCCATTGATTCAATGGGTCTCCTGTCTAGTGGGGACTGGCAGCTGGATTTAGGCTTTTATCTGCTTTGGGCAGCTTTCCGGCAACTCAGCTGTGGGAAAGGCTACCCCTAGGACCCTTCATCCTATACAATTCTAGTACTTTGATTCCACTAACTGTTATGGTTTCATCCTATGGAATCCTGGGATTTGTAGTCTAGAGAGGGGCATTTAGAATTATCACCCAGAGAGCTCTAGTGCCTCAACACATTTCATATACCCCAGGATTATTTGGGGGGGGGGGTGGAGGAGGAGGAGGACACATGTCTTTTGAAATTCCATCTGAAGGTGCTAGGGACTGAAACTGAAACCTTTTGAGCTATGGAAAACAAATTGAAAGCATTAGTATGTGATTATATATTGGAAAAGCAAAAATATGTAACAAATATGAAAAATACGAGGGGGTATCATAAAGTTTTAATGAACACCTTTTTAAAAAATTGACAGAAAGTTTGTTTTGATTTGTAGTTGTTAACTTATCTCTATGTAGTCACTATCTAGATTAATATACTTTTCCCAGCGTATCTTGACCCTCCAAATACCTGACATTGTAGAAGTCTGCAGATTGCGCCTTACAAGGGGGTATCGTAAAGTAATAATTATCACCCAGAAGTTGTTATGGCATACTGATGAAATTTTGTCAGTGTCATCATTGGTGCCTAAGTGCACATTGCTGAGAAAATCAATTCATTGCATCCTTTTGTGTGTGTGTGTGACTGGCTGTGCCAGAAGTGACTATAGTGTAAAATCCTTGTGAGGCACAATCTGCAGACTTGTATAATAATGGTACTGTATATACTCAACTCTAAGTTGACCTCATGTATAAGTCGAGGGTGGGGTTTTTTCTGCTCACCCTAAAGACTGGAAGGATGAGAGAGCAGAGGGGACCACTGCTTCCATGACAGATTATGCCCTTGTCTTTGTTCAGGGAATTGTTCCTTTTTAAAAAAATAAGAATTAATTTACAGTACTTATCTTGACCGATGGATAAGTTGACTCAGTTTTTTTGGGCCAGTTTTTTGACTAAAATTTGTAGACTTATACATGAGTATGTACAGTATTTGGAGAGTCAAGAAACGCTGGGGAAAATATGTAAATCTGGATGGTGACTACATACAGATAAGTTAACAACTATAAATCAAAACAAACTTTCTGTCAAAAAAATTTTTTAAAGGTGATAATTAAAACTTTATACCTCCTCATATAATAAATCTCTAAAATAATCAGTTGTTCAAACTAAAGCTACCAGGCCCAAAAACTATAATTAGCAATATGAGAGAAGATCTATATGATGCAAATCAATTGTTGAAGGAAATAGATGCTTAAGACCTTTCCAGATTTATAACCGAAAAAGAAGGGTTTTTTTGGTGAAATCTCTTGTGCTATGCAACTTAGCTATGGGTCAATAGAACCAGAGAACAAGAATAAAAACTCCCTTAGATGCCATAAGGTGTTTATTAAGGCTACTGGATATAAGTCAGTTTCATAGGCTGCATAGGGTAATTGACAGAATGGGATGTTTCTTAAGTAGGTTGTTGCTGCTGCTACTGCTATGTGCCTTCAAGTCAACTCTGAGTTATGACAACTCTATCTTGGTATTCATGTTACAATTTTTTCAGAAAAGATTTTTCATTGCTTTATTCTTAGGATAAGAGAGTGACTTCCCAAGGTTATCCAGTGGATTTTCTTTTTTTGGGGGGGAGGGATGCTGAGTAGGGACTTGAACACTGGTCTCTTGAAGTCCAAGTCGAAGTCTTAGACCAGTTTTGCTTCGAAAGGTGTCTAGCTGATGTTTTCACACACCTAGACAAGAATATTTCCTCAGATACCTTTACTGGAGTTTTCTTCAGGAATACGGATGAAAGTGTTGATGATGGGTCTTTTCCAGGGCACTGAAAATATCATCAAATGAAACCCTATTGCTGACTCTCTCACATTTCAGCCATAAAGTTATTTAAATCTCTCAGCAAAATTGATTGTACTGTGTTGCAGTAAGACGTGAGATAAACCTTGTGCTTGCCAACACTGCAAATGGCAAAATATGGATTCATGCAATAATTAAGGATATCATAGATGAACAAATCTGTCTTTGCTATTTCTAGTTTGGGAATTTGATCTACTGCAATTAAGAAAAGAAAAGAAAAGAAAAGAAATTCTTGTACATCCCTGACAGAGGACATAGTGAAGCTGTTGTCTGTCAGAATAGTTTCAGCTCTAGGCCTCCATGTACAATATGCCCTTTCCAATAAATCAGTGTGATTTTGGATGAAACAAAAAGCAAGCCAGTTATAGGCACAATATTGTGTGCAAGAGTACATAGGAATAAATTCTAATTGAATTTAGTGGGACTGACCTCAAGTTAAGCTTCGCAGAATTGGACTGCAAGTTATAGACAGCCACAGCTTGCTATGCCCATAACTTTTATCTTCATTACGTTTCCTTACCTGCAACTGACCTATATAGTAAATATAGAGAACAAGAGATTTTTATCTGGATTCTCCTGAGTGAATTTGGCTAATTCATAAAAGCTAAAGCCCATCTACTGCTGTATGTTTCTCCTTGTGATGCCTCAGCAAGTTTACGAGCTGTTCAAATGAAAGACCCTTTGGGGACCTAATCCCTCTCACACTATACTACTAAAATGCAGACAAGAATTACAAGGACACTGGGACATTCTCTCACTTGGGGGATATCAGAACAAGTACCACAAAGACACATTCATGATACCAATTAAGTGGAGAAGAAAATCTGGCAAAGCCACACTGCCATGCATTTCTTAAATGGACTGATACCACATTAATCATTTCTTTCATCAGTGAAAAGTAATTTTGAAACTACATTGTTCCCCTGGATTCGTGGAGGATATGTTCCAGGGGCCCTCGCAAATCTGAAATTTCGCAAATATTCAAGTCCCATGTTACCAATAGCGTCATTGGGGACAATGAGACATGACTATTTGTGAAATTCCCTCCCTCCCTCCCTCCCTTACCCGCATCTTCCTACCAGTGCTGGGGACTTGTAATCGACCCTGGCAGCTATCAGGGCTCTTTCTCAGCAGTGCTTGGGGCCCGGTGTGCGCATACCCCAACCCCTCCGCTGCAGCCAATGGGTGTGTGGAACATCAATTGGCTGTGATGGAGGGGTGGGGCGTGCACACAGTAGGCCCCAAGCTGCTGGGAAAGTGTGTCCTGGTGGCTGTCAGAACTGATTAGAAGCCCTGGAGGCCTGGTCTCTGATTAAAATCCCCAACACTGGGGGGAAGATGCCAGTAAGGGAGGCAGGCAGGGAGTCGTGGATGAGGTCCAGTGGTTCTTCACTCCCTCTGGGGCCTGGACCAAGGCAGATGACTGCAGGAAGGGTTAGGGTTCTAATACAAATTTAGAAGGAGGCATCCTGGGGCAGACGGCACAATTCTGGGAACGCTTCCCTAAACAATATAGTCTTTAACTCAGTTTTGAAACTGGTTAGAGAAGTGATGAGGCACGCGTGTGGGGGAAGAAGGTTCCAGGAGTGCGGGGCAGCAAGTGAGAAGGGACGAATCCGGGACAGGGCAGTGGAAATCCTCGGCTGGGACAGGAGACCTTGACTACCAGAGCGGAGGGTACGAGAAGGAGTGTGAGGAGAAAGAAGTTCAGACAATTGATATTAAAAATAGTAATTATTATTAATAATTAATTAATCACAAATTAAAATCAATCTATGGCCTGAAGAAGTTTCGCCTGCTTTCATTTTGGCCCCTACATATGGCTGAGTTGTGCAGGTCTGGACTAAAGCAAACATTATTCCCAGAGTTCCTGTTATTAAGGAAGGATTCATAAGAAAGAAAGTGAAATAGGGATAGACTGCAGTTTTGTAAAACATTTTTAACTACCATTCTTCAGTCTGTCTCACTCCCTTTGACTTTCTTCTTCTAGTCTTTACAAGTCTACTAGTTTTGTAATCTAGGAGACATCAGAGATACAATGGGCATAAGAGCATGAATGTTGGTGAAGATGAGGAAATACTCCCTGGCTAACTCAGAAAAGTCAAACTCATTTTCAGTGTAATTGTACAAATTCATCTACGTCTGCATATTTTACATGAATCTCAATTAGAGCTTGGACAAGTTAATTTGTTGGACTTCAACTAACTGGTGGTTTCTGGGAGTTGCAGTCTAAAAAAGTAACTTTCCCCAGATCTAATCTTAAATTTCCTATCTCTGCAAGACCAAACTAATCTTTCTTTGGATGAAGCAATGTTCTCAAGAAGTTGTACATCCAAGTGCTAATGATTGCTCAGCTCCCTGTTGGAAAGTACATTGGATCAAATCAGATTTAAGACTGAACATAATGGTCTTCATTCTGGTCAGGACTATAATTTGTCAGATTACTATGGTATCTCTAAATGTATGATGAAGGATGCAGTCTCTCAAGGGCAACAATGTCCTAAATGGTTGAGCTCCCTCCCCACCCCCAGTCTTTTCAGTAAGGTCTTTCACCAATAGAAGCCCATGTGAGACCTATAAAATATGAAAGACTTTTATAGATAGACTTCTTTTGTATGAAGGGATGTTCAGGTTTCAAATTAAAGAAAAGAAAAGAATGGTTTGTTTCTGTGTGGATCTTTTTAAGCTCCTGAAAAAGATTGTTTCAGTCCTTTTAGTTAACAGAAAATACTTGGCTCACCCATTTTAAACCACTGCTATCCATCTCTGCAAACTGTCCAACTCCAGCTTAAATGTATCCCATTTGTCTTCCCTGTCCATGTGTTGTGCTTTCAGGGGCCTATTAATGTGAGTCTAACAGACTTATCCTACTATAGGGATCTTTCTAAGAGTCGGAAGGGGGCAAAGAAATGAGGGATGGAGTGAAGTGACCTTATAGAGGGAGAACAGAAAGACATTGATAACCAAGCGAAGGGAGGATTCTAAGCTCTTGTGCTTCAGGGATTGCACAAAGTCAGTAACCTAGTTTAAAGCAACATTTGTCATTCTACCCCTACAAACTTCATATTGCTACAGAGTGATATCAACCATTAAGAAATGAATCCTCATATCCCCTCCTAAGGCAGACAAGGCAAAATTGCTTCTCATGTTTAACAGACAATAACAGAAACCTGCAGGGACATGGGCTATTTAGAGATGATCATCTTGTTCAGCTCTCTGATTATGTTTTTCAACTGGTGAGAACTGAAAATGTTTTTGTTCTATTTTCTTAAGAGGAATTCCCCATCTATCTAATAATACTGTCCAAATAAATGTCACACAAAAGAATATACTACTTATGTTCTTGGCCTCTCCTTAAATAACAGCAATACTTACTCTGACAATGGTGTGTGTGTTATTTATTTCTTTGCTATAAAAAAAATAAAAAATAGAATTCTCATGACATAGTTGCTTGGAGTTCGTTAGATTTTTGCAAGTTGTTGATTCCTGTGCATCCACCCAGTCCATTTTTGTTTGGGGGCAAATTCCTGGATCTACACTAGTGCTTTTCCAAAAAAATATTTATAAACAATAATAGGATGAGGCTTCCTGAGTTAGGTCCAAAACATACTGCAGAAATATTCCCATTTGAGACTGCTTTAACTGCCTTGGCTCAGTGCTAAGGAATTCTGGGAATTATAGTTTATTGTGGCATCAGGGATCTCTGACAGAGAAGGCTAAATGTCTCACAAAAGTATAGTTGCCAGAATTCCCTAGCACTGAACCAGGGCAGTTAAAGCAGTCTCAAACTGGATTATTTCTGCAGTGTGTTTTGGACTGAAGTCCTTGTTGAGAAGGACAAATTTCTCCTTAGATTTTTTTTTTAATGGTATAGTACAAAGGTGCTATTACACTGATATACTATAGTATTATAGGTCTTTTAAAAAAGAAAGAAGAGAATTTATTATATTTGTTTGTTATATTTCAGAATTAAAAATAAGCCCACTTAAGTGTGGGAATAAGTGCTGCAGTTGATGCCCGGAATTGCTGGAAAATACAACAGGACAATAGAACAATTGCTGATTATTATTATTTTTTGAAAAAAACAACAACCAAGAATTACAGCAACAAATATACAGCCTCGTGATACACTTTGCATCTTCTAGAGGAGCCCTGTGTGTTCACAAAGTGTCCCTTGATATTAAGTGGCAACTTGTGGACAAGTTCTTGTATGTACAGCACTGTGTAAATTTACAGTGCTATATAAATAAATAAATAAATAAAATATCCCTAGAATACACAGCCAAAGGTAAGAAATTCTGTGAGCTGTGATCCGTCTGACGGCTCATGCTTACATCTAGTTGCCATTTTTTATGCAGAAGAAGATGTAGAGCTTCTGGATATCTGTGTTCTACAACCCTTTGAGAGCAGTATAGATTTCACCTGAACTCTTGCATTAGGAGAACAATATGTCTAGAACTAAAAGGAAAAGTGCTATTGAACATACACAAAGTAAAGTGATGACAAACAGAACTGCGGCTGAGGTCATGCTCAAAGTGATCTGTACCCATCTCAGTCCTGCTAGCAATCATTTGAACTGAGATGCTTCAAATTCAAACACTGGAACACTGAATTCTTCCTTCATTTTAAATACAGTGGTCCCCCGGGTTACAAAGGAAATCCGTTCTGGATTACCTTTCGTAACCCGGAAGCTTTCGTTTCCCGGGGGACCGCTTTCGCTAACGGACCGCGCGGCTGATTTAAAGGGGCCGCGCGGTTTTTTTATTCCGGGATTCCGGGATTTTATTCCGGGGGATCTTTCGGATCCCGGGGGATATGTTAGCGGTCCCGCGGCTTTCGGATCCCGGGGTTTTCGCAACCCAGGGGATTCGTAAGCCGGGGGACCACTGTACAGGAATATAAAGCAGAAACACAGAACAATTTTCAAGGGAACCATTTTTTTTTCTCCCTGTAAGTGGAAGTGGATTTTCAGGGAGCTCCACAAATCCTTACCTCAACTCCAAATTTGCCTAAAGTGAAACTGAGAGTCAATGTAAGGATTCTACTTTATGTGGAACATTTCATAAAAATAAAATAGATCCTTCAAAATGAGCAGTTTTTGTTGTTGTCAGAAGGGAAGCTTTTTTATTTTTTTAAAGGACAGGGGACTCCACTGGTTGCCAATAAGTTGCCAGGAAAGCTACGAAATGTTGGGTGTCAATTTTAAAGCTGTCATATATTAATGCTACCCATGTTTGAAAAAGGATTTAAGGAAGGAATAAACTTTCCAGCCATTCGTGCATCAGAATGAGAAGTAGTCTCATACAATGGCTAGGTAGCATCATATGCCTTGCTCATCATGCGAATCAGTTCAGCATTTTCTTCGATAAAGTTGCCAGTCTCACAGCTGTCTGTTCATTTCTGGGTTGAATATGCCTGGCAATGTATACACACCTGTTCTTTTAGTATATATCACTCCACTCCAACAAGCAGATGTTTTATTTGTGTTTGGGGGTAACCACACAATAAAATACATCCTGTTTCCTAAAATGTTTGACTTGGGCTTGTTTGGAGGCTCTTGCATAACCCAGTTGCTCACCGATAAGTGTAATTCTCTTCTAATGACTTTCTAAAAACCTCACATTACCTGTAATTAACAAACATATTAGCAGATACAATTATCAAACATTTCAATCCATTTAGTGAGAACAGGAGTTCTGTGTTGAGCAGCTGTTTTATAGTTCCTTCCTTCACTCTGATTCTTTTCTAGAGCAACGCTAACTCCCTGTTCGCTTCAGTGGAATATTATATCTGTGCCAAGGAAATTGCAAGGCCTGAGGAGAATGAAAGGACTTCAGAGAAATGTAGATACATGAAGTCTAGAAAATATTAAAAGGATCTTGGCATGTGAAGAAATCAATCTCTGTCCTCTACCTAATTGTAACAGGCCTGGATCTCAAGAATAGGAATCAAGTGTTATAACACAAACTTTAGTTTGGTATTTCAGAAATATTATTTTGTATGCCAGCGCAGACATGAAATCTGAATCAGTAGGTTGAGCCAAGCTAATTCATAACATGATTATCACAGTGAACTATATGATGATTACCTTAGTTGTGGCAATGTTATTGCCACAGGGAAGTAACCACAGGGTTATTACCACAGGAAAGCTGTTCTGGGGGAACGTCCTCGCTAACTGTACCCTGTAAGGATCAGTCGCTTATAGTAGCTCCAATAAAGCTTTTGAGACTGCAAGACTGTTGCTTTGTTCATGGAGTGGGTGTTAGGCCTGTCACATTGGGAAAAAAAATCAACACATATAAGATGGTCCAGATGATAGGCACAAGTTGGCATGTATAAACAGTGGGTGTAGCAAACATATGAATAAGTTGTTTTTTGACCTAAACGTCACAATTCCCCAACAATCAGGGGCTAACAGAAATAAAGTATCTTTGCAAAAACCCAAGAGAACTAGGCTTCTGGACAAAGAACTAGCTGAGAAATGTAAATTTTGTAAGCTCTCCAGCACTAGCTCTCATTTAATTAGTTAATAACTTGATAACTGCTGAAACTGCAGCTTATGATAGATCAGTAATTTTATACACTGCAAAATTACTTCATAACAGCGTTTAACAAATTAATAGAAGCTTTAGTTGTACAGTACCTGATGTGGATCAGTATGGTTGTACAGTACCTGATGTGGATCTGTACAATGACAGAGTGGGTAACCTTACTTTGCAAGTGTACTAACTTATTCACAAGTATGTATTGAAAAGTTCATTAGTTAATGGACTATAAGAAATATATACTGAAGTATCCTGAATATCCATTTAATTGCAATATACATTATGATGTGGCACAGTGTATTTGTAAACTCTTGCACATCAGTATATCAATCTGAATTGCTACATTAATGATTGATTAAAATTAAGGATTGAATAGAGATATGGAGCATAATATTGATATGGAGATATGGATATTGAAGTATATGAAGAGCCAACATGGCATAGTGGTTTGAGTATTGGACTACAATTCTGGAGACCATGGTTTGATTCCCAGCTCCGTCATGAAACCCACTGGGTAACCTTGGGCAAGTCATATGCTCTCATCCTCAGGGGGAGGCAATGGCAAACCTCCTCTGAACAAATCTTGCCAAAAAAACCCATGATAGGTTCACCTTAGGGTTGCCATTACTCAGAAACAAAGGCACACAACAACAAACAAACAAAAACAAAACAGCTTCATTTATATGCCACTTCATACCACCTAAGGAGTATCTAAGCAGTTTACAATTGTAATCTACTTGCCCCCAACAATTGTGTACTCATTTTAGCGACCTCAGAAGGATGCAAGCCTGAGTCGAGCTTGAGCCCTTTTGCTGGTTTTGAACTCGCAACCTTATGGTTTTGAGTGAGTGGCTGCACAGGCATTTAACCACTGCGCCACCAGGGCTCCAAAATGGAGCATAAATGCTGCAATAGAAATCATGCTGTATAAAGTGTTTTGTGAACTTTGGCCACAGTGAAAGAGATCTCAAGTTCTGTGTTCTAGGGAAGGGAAATGACATGCTCAGTTCTTTATTGATACTTCCCCAGCATTTTAGCTAATTAGATAACCCATGCACACATCTATGATCAAGGAAAATTGGATGACATGGCTCATCTGCAACTAAAGATGTAATTTGCCTAGCACATGCTACAAAGGCTGCGTCCACACTGCAGATATAATCTGGTTTGAAACCACTTTATCTGTTACGGCTGAAGGCTGTGGAATTCCAGGAACTGTAGTTTGTTGTGGCCCCAGAGCAGATTAAAATTAAAATTAAAATTTAAAAGGAAAATGGCCAATGTAACAAATAAATGTTACAATGAAACCATGCATAACAATGTTACAGGTTTTTTTTTTACATTACTTTGTAAAAATATTGGCATAATCTCTTCATTATTCCCACCCATCCTCCATATCTAATCTAAGATTCTAACGGTTATTTATTGAATACATTACTGGGTACAGCTGTTTTTCTTTCCAGTCTTTCAGATGACCTCATTTCTTGGAGAGATTTTACTCATTTGAGAAAGAGATGCATCATGGTCTCTTGATTTTACAACTTGATTACACTTTTTGTATTCTAGATTTCACAAAGATGATCACCTTATATAAAGCAAATAAAACTCAAAAATCAAACTTACATCTCCACTCAGCTGTTGTGGGCCCTGTCAAAGCAACAGCAGAGATACTTGTATCTGACCTTTGTGCAACACCTTGCTAGCCCTCTGGTCTGCACTGAGCTCCTCAGGGCAAGTTCACAGGGCTTGATATAGTCACCCTTGCTATTCAATGGGGTTTGGTTCCAAGATTCCCTGAGGATACCAAAATCGGTGGATGCTCGAGTCCCATGAGGTACAATGGCATACTGAAATGGTGTCCCTTATATAAAATGGTGACAGGTAATTGGTACTGAAATATACCTTTCTTTCAAGGTCATACCAGCTTTACATTAAGGATAAACATATGATAGGGCAAAGATTATACCACTTACTATTGTGTAAAGTCAATGCTGTGGCTTCTGGGAGTGGTCAATACAATAGAACAATTGATAAATATGTTATAATTTATGAGCACACACACTTATATATACATGTATGTAAAGGTGTATATATTTATATATACCCATGTGCATATGTATGTGTGTGGAAAAACCCCCAGCAGTACCATCTACACCAAACATTCATACACCCAACTCCATGTGTTTTCCAAAGCAATGACTTAAACATGTTTATCTTACTCCTAGACATATTTGTTTATAGCAACTGTCACTCAAGTGCAGAATCAATGATCTGATCAGAGGTACAGAACCTCTTGAAGAAAAATCACTTGTAGCCTGAAACACATAAGAAATAGGAAAGAATATCCTTTTTGTCTTCTCTTGAGTATTTTTGACATACTGAATATTCTTGACATTTTTTGTTTACCTGTTACCTATTACCATAGTTTACCAAAGAAGTTGTACATGTAAGCATGTAGGAAAGACATTGTTTTATCTATTACCAATACACTGCTTCCTGGAGAAGGAACTTTAGAAATTTAAGCAGGATGCATTTCATTTCAGTGCATTAAAAAAAGGAGGGGGGGGAATAAGATAAAGAGAATGAGAAACATGAAGAGTGAGCAAATAATACATTTGAACCCAGTATCTCATTCCACTGTGTTTGGGGGGCAAAATTACTGTCTGCTAGATGGATATAAGTTGAAGTTCTCTTTCTCTGTGTCTCTGCTTAATTCCTCTTGGTCCATGGGAGGAGGTAGTCTTCCAATATAAACCATTATATAAACTACTGAGTAACAGTGTGGTGATGTCTCAGTAACTTCCATGTAATGATAGATCTCAAATAATTATTCCATTCCTCTGTCTGCACTTTCTATTAGTAACAGATAGTGAAGACATTACCTTAATTCAATTCATGGTTATTCATGCATATGAATAGTATATACAATTATTATCTGTTGAGCTGGTTGACATTTCTGATTAAATTTCCTACCTATCCAGAAAATGAATTTTCTTCTTTTTTAAAATCCATAATTTTCTCCACAGATACCCTTCATATTTTGTAGCTGCTTATTTTCAAGATATTAGAAACATTATCAATATATTTTGAGTTAGAATGAAGACTAGTATGCACTTCATTTCAATTTATTTATATATCAGTATTCTCCCTGAGGGAGAAAATTCCAGCAACAGCAATGATAAAACCATTGCTTTATTTCTTTTAATGAAGCTGTTTGTAGAGTCTTACCTAAATTTTCAATTAAATGCAATAACCCTTTCACCAGGTCTAATAGCACAAGCCTGTGGAGTTTTCTAGTTAGGAAAACTCTGATTTGTCTATTTGAGCCTTTACAAAACTTTTTGTTATCATAAACACCTCTAAGACCTCTGAGCCCCCCCCCCCCCCCATTTTATATTCATTTCTGAAAATTATTAATAGTTTCTCTTTGGATCACTATGAAACAAGGCAAGGTTTGGATATGAGTATGCAATCTAGCTATACTTTTGAACCCTGGCCAATAGGATCTGTGCTTTCTCTCTTGGCTGTCAGGTACGTGCTTAAGTGGTGTCAGTTGGTGGTTTTTCTGGCTAGGAGTTTTGATAGTCCCAGTGGCTTATCTCCTTGTAGCACCAGTATGTTTTGGTCTGGTTTATTACTTCTGTATGTCTGTACATGGTAGATTCACCAACAAGGGTTTATTCTATGCTGAATAGGTCTGGCTGAATTAGTTATTACTTCTGTACCATTTGCTAGCTTCCTGCTGTAATGAGTATCTTACAGTAACTGGTCTCTTGCCTCAGAGCTTCTTTGACATGTTCATAGATAATGTCAATACACAGAGTGGTGGTCTGGTGCTGGGTCTGATGTCATGTGCTATCAGACCTTGGTGAGTTTTCAGGAAAGAATTGTAGCCATCAGACAGAAACATGGTACTGGTCCCTAGCTCCCCTTATCGGATGTTTTGGAAAGCACAGGATTAAGTTTTAGCTTCCTTATATCACTTTAATGTTAGTTTCATTTTATTAGCTAGCTTCTTAATAGTAAAATGACAAGCATTTTCATCTGATTTTTCATACCCAGCTCCATTCTTGCATGACAGAGGGTGATGTGTGGGAGAAGCTGACTTTCCAGGTGCCTGGTCGGAAAAAAAGCCAGGTATCTAATGTTGTGTCAGAGAACCTAGATTGTGGCAGAGCCAGACATACTATGAACTCCAAACTCCTCCTTTTTTCTCTCTTTCAATAAATCTCATTGACCCATCCTCACACCTTTGGTACATTGTAAGATTAGAATGTTTCTTTGTGGTCAGATAGGATTTCCCCTCCATCCTTTTTTGGTCAATGCTACACTCTAGGCAGGCAACTTTGAGATGAAATAGGTGGTCACTTGGCAGTTATCAGGGGAGAAAAGTAGGCTATGGTAAACACCTTTGGCATACATTTGGTGAAGAGGGGCCATGGATCTGCCTCTTTAGGTCATGGGACCCAAGTAGTGGAAGGGGGGAGACTACTCTTAGGACTGGCCTCACTTTAAGTCATGGAACTGTAGGAGGACTTCCCCGGTTTATCTTCCATTAGTAGACCAGCCAGGGAGCAAGCCAGCTACTGGCTTGTTATCAGGGTTCTGGTGTTTCACTCAGGTGAAGCTGAGGAGGATATATAGAGGGGACCACCTTCCTCATCTGATCCTACATTTGGTTATTCCCCTTCTTTTGCCTAGATCCTGCTCTTAACTGTAAACAAGATTCAGAAGTCCACAGTCATTAACTGTTGTCAGCCGGAAGGCAAGGACCAATAATCACTATAAAGCGCAAGAGATAGCTGATGTCAAAAAATCCAGGGTCAAGAAAGCCATAATTAAGAGTCAGGTTTCCAGGGAGTAGATATGGCCTTCTCCTTAAACAGTCTAGGGGTCATAAATCTGTCATCAGCAACTTGATAGCCTAGCACTCAAGAAAGACTGTAGTTCTTCTCATTGAGGTAGCTGGTGTTCTTAACTGCTTTTTATAGGCAGAATGTTCAGTTAGTGGCCAGATCTCAGGCAGCATTTAAGAAGGGTATTCCACAGATATGCCTATCCCAACACCATGGTTGTAGCTTCTCTCTAAATTTGGAAGCAATTGTCTGGGCCAGACATCTGAGCCTTCACCTTCCATTAGGCAGAGAGACCTTTCCCCCAGCTCTTCTTCCTTTTTCAGAACCTGACCTGACCTGCTGAACCTGATCTACTGATGCTCATCTACTGGTAAATTTGGTTCATCTTCTGATGAAGAAGTACTTTTGGAGGGGGGCATGAGAAGGACTGAATTGTTTAATTGGTTACATTGGTTAATAATTAAATAAAGTGGCTCTTATTTAATTCAATCCTTGCATCTATTTATTTTCATTGTGGGTCAGCAATAAAGTCTTACATTAGTTAGAAAAGGTGAGATTGTGCTTTTCACTAGTGACAATATGAAACTACAATTGGGGAAACATTTTTTAACCACTCTTACAACAGCTGAAGCAAGGAGGTTATCAGATGAGGAAAGCAAGTGGATGTTCAGCCAGAAAGTAGCACCTTTCTACATGCCTTAATACATGACATCATAGTTCTTCAGTTCTTTTTCCACAGGAGATGGTTGTAAAAATGAATCTTTTGTCAAACAGTTTTTTTCCCATCTAGAAAAAAATATTCACTTTTATGACCATCTCCCATTATCATTTTAGTTATTTTTTTAAATTATTAGTTTAGATCACACTCTGTCTAAACAATTGAGGTGCCATGGGATTTTCTTATCTGGTTTACCATTGAAATGGTGGTAGACAGTTTTGTGGATAACATCTCTCAGTTACCAGTCTAATGTCCTGTACTTTAATTTTACACTTTATAATTTGAATAAAATTGACAGTGGTTGCCGCCTGTTTTCACATACCAGACATTTTCACAAATTTGATTTTACTAACAGTTGGAAAAATGGTAAATATTGGCTGTTTGTTTGTTTATTTGTAAGGAGTACAGTCAGCTCTCTATATCCACAGATTTTTTTAATCCATGTATTCAAGCATCCATGGTTTGAAAATATTTTAAAATTATATAAATTCCAAAAAGCAAACCTTGATTTTTTTTTTCATTTTATACAAGGGATACCATCTTACTGTGTCACTGTATTTAATGGGACTTGGTTATCCATGGGTTTTGTTATCCATGTGTGGTCCTGGAACCAAACCCCAGTAGATACCATGGGCCCACTATATTTGACTACAATGGATGGAAAGAGTAATGATCTCTCTCTCTCTTTTTTTAAAGTCAAAGATTGTTGCAATAAATTCTTTGTTCTAAAGGTAAAGAGTGCTTAGAAAGAAATTCAAATAGTTGGTGCAGTTAATTTACCATGAGACAAAATAACAGAATGAAGAGCAGATTACTTAGAACACTTAGATCCAAAAAACAATGAAAAAATAATCCAGTTTGAGACTAGTTTAACTGCCCTGGCTCAATGCTAAGGAATCTGGGAGCTGTAGTTTTGTGAGACACTTAGCCTTCTCTGTCAGAGGACTTTGTTGCCATAATAAACTACAGTTGCCAGGATTTCCTAGCACTGAGCTAGGGCAGTTAAAACAGTCTGAAAATGGATTATTTCTGCAGTGTGTTTTGGATCATTGGATCTTCTGATCAAAGAACATAGGGATTAAGATTATTAAAACAGGTTTAGCTACTTTTTCTGTGTTTAACTTGTTGCCTAATTTCCTAAGGCATTATCTGTGTGCAGCCAATTTCTCTTTCAAATATATATTTCATATACATACTTGATGGCTTATTGGAATTGGGATCAGCAGTTATGCAAATGGGTTTCATTGATGAGGATATTGTTCTCATTTTACAGAAACAGGTTGTACAACAGGCATAATTCAGGTATAGGACAGGGTGGTCCATGGTCAAAGTAGGGAGGTGGTACCTCACCTCAAAGTGATGAGGAGAGCCACTTCTCATCAGTCAGACCATGAATCATGGGTAAAATAAAATACCATATGAGATCATATACTATTCCAGCTGGACCCCCCCCCCCCATGTTTCTTGTAGTAGGTACCTAAAATAGTATTCATGTTTTGATAAATGGGAAAGAGCATAGATTTTGTACCACGGGGATATGAATGGCAAAAGGCAAATACAGGTCAGGTTGAACCTGTTAAGCTGCTTGTCTTCAGGGGACATGAGTCAGGCTTCTGCAATGTATCACTACATTCAACACTCTTTTGGGCAATATCATCAAACTCTTGTCTACGAACCGTTGTTACAATACAAAAATCTAATTTTCTACCTCCATTAGAGTTTATCAGTGAATGCTGCCTTCTTACATACAGGCACTTCAATCAGATAACACATCAGGTTCTTATACAGATGGATGTAACAATTTGAGATTTGTGCTAGGTGGGCAAGAAATTTCCATCTGGAAATGGTTTCTTGTCTACCTTTTTCTGAAATAAAGGCAAACTACACAGCCAGTACCCAACAGTACTCAACAGACTGTGTAGTTTTCCTAGCTTTTTAAAACAAAACAGAACAAAAACAGGATGGATATGATTCACCTGTTTCATTAGTGTTTTACTGGGTGGTGGTTCTCCTTCTTGACATTTAGGAAACTTGTAGATCAAGCTGTTGTTAAAAAGGAAAGCTGCAGATAGCATTTCAAATCTCTTTCATGAAAGTGTGTCACAGGCACCTATATTTGATCTAGGTTGCAGACTTCCTTGACCAAATCTCTGGCCATGCTCTTTTTAATTGTGCCCAGAGGCCAAACTGTCTATTGAGTAATTTAGTCCATTGAGTTATCTGAAAAACAGTGCAGTACTGATGTCTCTGCTATCAAGTTCTTGTCCTTCATTTGGGCTGGTAAACATCAGTGGTGTATCATAGATCAAAGAAAAATAGACACATACTTTACAACACAATGGCATTCAAATGTCAACATGGGAGATGCTTACCAGTAAATCTTTCTTCTGTCTTCTACGATAACCCTTTCTATCAGGTAGAGAATATGACAAATATGTAAATTTAGTTCTCTTCCTTTCAGCAGTTGCCAGTGTCTCTTTAAAATGGTATGAAAACTTATTAATTAAATAATTGTTTCCATATTGTGGCTTTTAGCCAAACTATTGACTGTTTAAATGAACTTGGGGGCGGGCTGTTATTCCAGGGTGCTATGGGAAAACACGATCTTCCATCACTCAGGCTGTATTCCTCTTTTTGGTGTATCTTTTATCCTGCTTTACAATAACAGTCTTTATATAGAGAACTGCTGGAGAAAAACAAAAACCAGCCACTGTTCCTCCCGCTTGCAATTGGCAAAGCCATCTCTAGATTATCCTCCACATTAGATGACAGTGATTCTGAATGTGTTTGGCCTTGCTTATGTTAGTGCAGTTCCACTTTTCAGACAGTTTTTCACCATTAAGTATTATTATTTATCACTGCTTATTTCCTAAAGTGTCGATAGTGCTTAAAATCTGGGGGTGAAATGGTTCCCTATTATACTTAGCCAACAATGTGACTGTTTTTTATATAGAACAAAATAACTTCTAAGATTTATTGCCTTGTAAATAATCAAAATGAATTGCAGGAAGAGAATGAAGGGTATTAATATATTAGGACAAGTGTTGTAGAAAACAACAGACAGAGTTTATAACATGAGAATGTTGAGATGCAGATCTCTGCAGAACAATTTGTTTGCCAACAAGGCAATGGCCAGTCAACTTTTTCTCTCTCTCTCTGAAGAAGTTGCTAAGTCTTCCTGGTCCATGTCTATGGAAGGAAGAAACTGGAGCTGATCTACATATCAGTCCTTGTCTGTGTGAGTAGAAGCTCATTGGTGTGGTCTGTTTTCTTGTTTGTTCATTTTTAGAGTGATATCCCGCTAGATTTTCAAAGCAATTTACAAATTAAAACACAGAACAACCCCAACAAACTATCAAACACAACCATCTCATATATTAATCAAAATAACATCTAACAAAAACAACCATTAAAATAGTACAAATAAAAATTGAAAAGGCTGCTTTATAATTAAGTATACTAATAAAAATATTTTTAAAAATATTGGTGACAAGTTGCCAAGCAGAAGTTTTCCCTTGTTTAGCAAAGGCCTTTCTAAAGTGGAAGCTGTTTAGTATCTGTCAGTATATTGTTGGTGTAGTGTGCACCCTTCAGAAGAGAAGAGTCATTTACTTCACTGCTTTTGTGCTAGTTCTCTAGTGACAGTATGAATGTTTTTGAAAAAGTGACAGTGTTAGAATCATAGAATCATAGAATCATAGAGTTGGAAGAGACCACAAGGGCCATCCAGTCCAACCCCCTGCCATGCAGGAACTCCAAGTCAAAGCATCCCTGACAGATGGCCATCCAGCCTCTGCTTAAAGACCCCTAAGGAAGGAGACTCCACTACACTCCGAGGGAGTGTGTTCCACTGTCGAACAGCCCTTACTGTCAGGAAGTTCCTCCTAATGTTGAGGTGGAATCTCTTTTCCTGCAGTTTGCATCCATTGTTTCGCGTTCTAGTCTCTGCAGCAGCAGAAAACAAGCTTGCTCCCTCCTCAATATGACATCCCTTCAAATATTTAAACAGGGCTATCATATCACCTCTTAACCTTCTCTTCTCCAGGCTAAACATCCCCAGCTCCCTAAGGCGTTCTTCATAGGGCAAGGTTTCCAGACCCTTCACCATCTTAGTTGCCCTCCTTTGGACATGCTCCAGTTTCTCCACATCTTTTTTGAATTGTGGTGTCCAGAACTGGACACAGTATTCCAGGCGGGGCCTGACCAAAGCAGAATAGAGTGGCACTATAACTTCCCTTGATCTAGAACTATACTTCTATTGATGCAGCCTAAAATTGCATTGGCTTTTTTAGCTGCCGCATCACACTGTTGACTCATGTTCAGCTTATGGTCTACTTGGACTCCTAGATCCCTTTCACATGTGGTCTCGTTCAGCCAGGTGTCCCCCATCCTATATCTGTGCATTTCATTTTTCCGCCCTAAGTGCAGAACCTTACATTTCTCCGCATTGAATTTCATTTTGTTAGCACTGGCCCAGCTTTCTAGTCTATTCAGGTCATTTTGAATTTTGATCCTGTCCTCTGGGGTATTAGCTACTCCTCCCAGTTTAGTGTCATCTGCAAATTTGATAAGTATGCTCCCAATTCTGTCATCCAAATCATTAATAAAGATGTTGAACAGCACTGGGCCCAGGACAGAACCCTGTGGGACCCCACTGGTCACTTCTCTCCAGGATGAAAAGGAGCCATTGTTGAGCACCCTTTGAGTTCGGCCAGTCAACCAATTACAAATCCATGTAACAGTTAACTTGTCTATCCCACATTTTGCAAGTTTGTTTGCAAGAATGTCATGGGGAACCTTGTCAAAGGCCTTACTGAAATCGAGGTATAGTATATCCACAGCATTCCCTTCATCTACCAAGCTGGTAATTTTATCAAAAAAAGAGATCAGGTTCGTTTGGCATGACTTGTTTCTCTGAAACCCATGTTGGCTTTTTGTGATTATGGCATTGGCCTCTAAGTGTTCACAGACTCTCTGCTTAATGATCTGCTCTAGAACCTTTCCTGGAATTGATGTCAGACTAACTGGACGATAATTGTTGGGATCCTCTTTTTTTCCCTTTTTGAAGATGGGGACAACGTTTGCCCTCTTCCAGTCTGCTGGGACTTCTCCTGTTCTCCAGGAGTTCTCAAAGATTATTGCCAATGGCTCTGATATTACATTTGCCAGTTCTTTTAATACTCTAGGATGTAGTTCATCTGGTCCTGGAGATTTATATTCATTTAGGTTAACCAGGTATTCCTGTACTACCTCTTTACTTATTCTGTGCTGAATTTCCTCTATTCTGTCTCCATTATCCTTAGGTTGAGCACCCTTTGCCTTTTCTGAGAAGACTGAAGCAAAGAAGGTGTTGAGTAATTCTGCCTTTTCTCTGTCCCCTGTTAGCATTTTGCCATCTTCTGCACGCAGTGGCCCCACTGTTTCCTTCTTCTTCCTTTTGCTGCGGACATATCCAAAAAAGCCCTTTTTATTGTTCTTAACCTCTCTAGCAAGCCTGAGTTCATTCTGCGCTTTAGCTTTTCTGACTTTACCCCTACATGTGCTGGCTATTTGTTTGAATTCCTCTTTCGTGATTTCTCCATTTTTCCATTTCTTATACATGTTCCGTTTAAAACTTAGCTCATTTGAAAGTTCCTTAGTCATCCATCCTGGCTTCTTGAGACATCTTCCATTTTTCTTCCTCATTGGAACTGTTTGAAATTGTGCCTTCAATATCTCCCTTTTGAGAAACTCCCATCTGTCTTGAACTCCCTTTTCTTTTAGTATTCCTGACCATGGGATCACTCCCAGTATTTCTCTAAGTTTATTGAAATTAGCTCTCCTAAAGTCTAGAGTGCGTGTCTGACTATGCCTAGCTTCTCCCTTCCACTGTATTACAAACTCCAGGAGAACATGGTCACTTCCACCTAAGGATCCAACCACTTGCACCCCATCAACTAGGTCTTCCCTGTTGGTTAAGATCAGATCTAAAATGGCTGATCCCCTTGTTGCCTCTTCCACCTTTTGGACAATGAAATTGTCTTCCAGGCAAGTGAGGAATTTGCTAGACTTTGAGGATTTGGCTGAGTTTGACTTCCAGCAAATATCAGGATAGTTGAAGTCCCCCATCACTACTACATCTCTCTTTTCTGAGTATGTGATTATCTGTTCTAGAAAGGCATCATCCAATTCCTCTGCCTGAGTCGGGGGTCTGTAGTAGACTCCCACAGTAACATCCCTGTTATTTCCCTCTCTTTTAATTTTTATCCAGATGCTCTCCACCTTGCTTCCAGTATTGACTTCCTGCATCTCTTCACTGGTGTAAATATCCCTGACATATAATGCTATTCCTCCTCCTTTCCTGCTTGGCCTGTTTCTCTTAAAAAGGTTATATCCCTCTATTTCTACATTCCAATCATGAGACTCATTCCACCAGGTTTCAGTGATGCCTATTATATCATATTTCCCTTGTTGTGCTAGGAGTTCAAGTTCATCCTGCTTATTTCCCATACTCTGTGCATTAGTGGAGAGGCATTTAAGACCATGTGTCCTCTTTACTTGCTGCTTTTGCACATTTTTTTGCCTCCTACTGTTGGGTCCTTGCACTGTTTGCCTTGTTCCCTCTATGCCACTTGGACTATTCTCTCCATCCCTTTTGCCTTCCAGTATAATGTCTCCCTCCCCCACATAACTCAGTTTAAAGCCCTCCTGATCAGATTCTTCAGACTGTTGGCAAAAATGTTTTTGCCAACTGGCGTGAGATGCAGTCCATCCCTTGCCAGAAGTCCCTCCTCATGGAACCGCAGCCCATGATCCAAGAATCCAAACTGTTCTTGGCGGCACCATCTACGGAGCCAGTTATTCACCTCTGCTATTTTCCTCTCCCTTCCTGGACCATGCCCTTCTACCGGGAGTAGAGATGAGATGACAACCTGTGCATCCATCTCTTTCAGCTTCCTTCCCAGAGCCTCATAATCCCTTTTGATATTCTGAAGGCTGTGCCTTGCAGTGTTATTCCATTTTTTCCTGCTGTTGCTGCATTATGTGGTATTCTGAGGTTTGTATTTTAGTGAAGCCTAGGAACTCTCTGGATGAAAATTGTAGATGACCCTCCCTAAATTGCAAATCCCAGGATTCTAGAGGAGGTAGCCATAGTAGTAAATGTGGAATAATAGTGCTATAACAGTGTAGTGTGGTATTGTTTTCTAAACAGCACACTTACTTCATAGCCATTTCCAAAGTGTAAAATATATCACACCTATCAGAAAAATGTCAAAGGGATTAAAGTCCAGAACATGTACCATGGCGAGGTGGTCATGACTTGGGCTCCTCCAGGCTCTGAGAAAATCAAGAATGCTTTAGACCCTCCTGATCACAAGAAGTGCTCTTAGCCTCACTGAGCATCTCCTGAACTTCATACACTGGGACCTGCTCCAAAGCTGCTACTGCCTGTTGGCTGAGGATTTGGCAGCAGCTACTATTGCTGCATCTGATTATCATATTTTATTAGGAAGAAGGACATGGTGGGAAGAGGCCCAGACTTCTTTAATGCACATCGTTTTTCCTTCTCTTTTCCTTGGGGTTACAGCAGTAACTCAGGTCTCTTGAGAAAAACAGGATGCAGTGACCTAAATTTTGGTCAAAGATCAGAACTGAAGAAGGAACTCCCTTACAGAAATGAATTCTTACAGATTCATGGCTGTTCTTTAGCACAGGGACTGGCTCCCTCTCTAGCTAACCCCAAATGGGTTGTTCTGAGAATAAAAAGGGGTGATGGTAGCTCAAGACCCTTCTGTAGCTGATGATGTAATTTCTTGTGTCACCTACAAATGTTAAGGGCAGATATATTAGTATTAATGAGCTCAAAAAGATATAGATTGCTGCTTAAATGTGGTATGATGGAAACTTCAGAAGATGGTATAGTGGTATCATAGTTTGAGCATTGGACTGTGGGAAAAAGCCAAACTGAAAAGAGTCATAAACAAAACAAAACAAACAGCTTCATTTATATACCGCTTCATACCCTTAATGAGTGTCTAAGCGGTTTACAATTGTAAGCTATTTGCCCCCCAACAATCTGGGTACTCATTTTAGCGACCTCGGAAGGATGCAAGCCTGAGTCGAGCTTCAGCCCTTTGCTGGTCTTGAACTCACCACCTTATGGTTTTGAGTGAGTGGCTGCAGTACAGGCATTTAACCACTGCGCCACCAGGGCTGATACATACATATAAGCCAATGCAATACTAAGCTGCAATGTGTAGATTGAAGGAAGTCATAGTACCAGTCTATTCTTCTTTGTTCAGATCTCACCTGGAACAGTGTCCAGTTCTGGGCACCACAATTCAAGAAGGATATTGACAAGATGGAGGAGGGTGACCATAATGATGAAAAGTCTGGGCACCATGACCTATGAAGACCAGTTTAGGGAGTTGGGTATGTTCAGCCTGGAGAAGAGAAGGTTAAGAGGTGACATGATAGCCATGTTTAAATATTTGAAGGCATGTCATATAGAGGATTATTATTATTATTAACCTTTATATAGTGCTGTAAATTTACACAGTGCTGTACATACAATCTTATAATTAGGATAGAGCAAGCTTTTTTTCTGCTGCTCTAGGGACTAGGACACAGAGCAATGGAAACAAACTACAGGAAAAGAGATTCCACTTCAACATTAGGAAGAACTTCCTTATGGTAAGAGCTGTTCAAAAGTGGAACATGCTGCTTTGGAGAGTGGTGGAGTCTCCTCCTTTGGAGGTTTTCAAATAGAGGCTGGATGGCCATCTGTTAGGAATGTTGTGATTGTGTCTTCTTCCATGGCAGGGGGTTGGGCTGGATGGTCATTATAGTCTCTTCCAACTTTATGACTATATTGTTCCATGTCCAGGGCTGTGAGTACTTAATGTTTACAAATCTGAATTTGGCTTCTCTGTTTATGGAAACTTGAATTAGACTGCCACCTCTCTCTTTTTTCTGAGAGATTTCATTTTTTTAATGGCTGTAAATCAGGTTAGTATGACATTTGTGCCAAGAAAAAACATGCCAGTTAAATTTGGTGCAAGAATTTCATTTCTTGGTGTGTATGCAAATTTCATATTTGGGTAGCAGAATGCAAGGCTTTAAAAATGCAAACACAGATGAAAGCAATACTTGATAGATTTTCACAGCCTTATTTGTCAAGCCATCCATTTAATTAATTTTTGGGGCCTGGGGCTGGCATCCTTCCTTTAGATGCCAAGACTTGGGTTAAAGTTGATAGAAGGGACACTGCAACTAAAAAAATAAATGTATTTTGACTGGTACATGTTTTTTTTCCCTTGTGTGTCAAAGATCCAAATCTTGGTTCTCCCCCTGCCTCCAAAGCTATTCAGTCTTGCTATTTTCTGTTTAGGACAATGCTTGTTTTGCTTCATTTGCATGGCTAAGCTCTCCCAAAGCTGAGCAGTATCTTTTAATAATACCTTTGTTCAGCCTCTCATGCAAAGATGGGTCACCAAAGACTTTGTATTCCCTTTCCAGAATAGCCTGTGGGAAGATGGATATTGTAACTGCAGATCCTGCAAATGTGCAGAAACTCAATAATGCTTGGATTATAGCAACATAGAAAAGAGTGACAATAGCATATGCATAGCAAAGACTTGTGGATGAATGTTCTGTCTTTTGAGTCTTGGCACATTGTCTTTTCAAAAATACAGGAAATGTAGTGGGAAGAGAACCTGAAGGTTATTTCAGCCTTGTCCTATATAAGTTTAATTAGAATGGATGTTGCACTGAGTTCAAAAGCATTTATTTTCAACTAAGGGCTGGTACAGACAGCTCTAAAAGGGCAGCTTGATGCTGCCCCTTTGAACACTGGATTGGGGCTGTGGCAACCACATGCCACAGTCCCAATCTAGTATTTTTCCAGCCCAAAAATAAGCTGCAAAATACTGCTCCTTTTGGGGGAGGAAAAAAGCTGTCCTTTCTGCCATGGCAGTGGCTCTTCTTTGCTCCAGTGCCTTGCATGCAGTGTCTAAGCACCATGCTGTGGGAGTGTCACAATGCTGCCCGCTGTCTGATCAGGTGACTCTGGGTTGGGGGCATGGTCTGGGTGTGTATCATCTAAACATCACACTTCCACAACACTCTCAACCTGGCGCTTACTTCTGGTGTGTTCAGGCTCTATGTGTATCAGGATTGAACCTAGAATATCTTATGGATTAACTTGTACAGTCTACCTCTTGCTTCTCGGTTGATGTGACAGACTGACAGGTTGTTTCCCCTCAGTGTGCCAAGGGACTTGTACCACCTTGTATTTGCATAGATTCATGGAAATATGTAGCAGACTGGCAGGTAATGACTCATAGACCAGTACTAGCCAGTACCAGTACTAGACTCACAGACCAACATTTGCACACTCCCTAATCCTAGTGCGTATGGACAGCGCCATTTTAAAATGGTGCTGTCCATATGTGCACACCATGATAGCATCATGGCATGCGCCGCGTTTATATAATGTGGCGTGTGCCTGACTTCATGGCACCGCAGGAGGGCTCCTAGGGCACCCTTTCTGTGGCGCCAAAACGAGCTCTAAAATGGAGCTCCTTTTTGGTGCTGGTCCTTGGCACGGCCTTTACACAGCTGCACCAAGGACCATGAGGGGAAAGGGGCCACAGCGGTGGCCCCTTTCTCCCCTCGGGTCCGGTGGGGATGACTGGGTGCAGCGGACACCCAGGGCACCTGCTGCACCCTTGCTTTCAAGCCACTGAGAAGCGGCAGTTTTCCGCTTCTCCTTGGCTTGGAGAAGTGGCGGAATGGGGCATCTGGGGCTGCCGGTGAAGCAGCCCTGGCCCCATCCCGCCGCTTCTCTGGGTGCCTACAGACCGCCCCTTTTGGGCAGTATGTACAGCCCCTTTGTCTCCCAGTGTGTAACCCTAGAAGCAATGTAGGAACAGCAGGCTTCAGAAATACAGTTCCTTACTACCAATCTAGTGGGTGAGGTTGTATTATTTGGATGCACCCTAAATTCTTCACCTTCCCTGACATCAGCAGCCTCTTAAAAACACAGCCAATTGTTGTAGGCAAGGCAAGAGAAACTTTGGTGCGTTTAGTCTACACCTCTGTAACATGTGCAGTCCAACCATGGCTTGAGTGTGCTGCAGATTCAGTATGTGGCAATAGTAATATCAACTACATTTATATACCACTTATCCATGTACTAGCACTCCCTAAGTGGTTTATAGTGTGTAAACAAGTTGCGTACTCATTTTGCCAACCTATGGAAAGATGGAAGGCTGAGGGGACCTTGGAGCCCTCTTCTACTTACAATGTTGTGGCTGCAGTACCAGCGTTTAACCACTGTGTCACCAGGACTCCAGGCAGGGAGAATGATCACATAGCACTGGTCTTTAGAAAGGCTGTTGTATTTAAGCAACTAAAATAAAAAGATAGCAAATCATAGATGCACAATTTCACACTCCGATTCCAAGCAAGTGAACATAGGGGGTGGGGGAAGAGAGAGAAAACAATCATACAACACAGTGGCTATCAGAGCTGCAAGCTTGTCTGCAGAGCAAAGGTCCTTTGTGTACTAGCATCTTATACACCATTGTGTTCTTCTACAGGCTTCTAGAAAATCATCATATCATCTAACCAAGGAAAGGGAGGAAGACATTCCCATGAGCTGGGACATCTTATCTGTTGGCATTGGGATGCAATTCATTTACCTCCCTGTACCAGCCAGATGCAAGGAGAAAACTTTCTTTAGCCCATTCTCTTTAATAAATAGGCCCTACCATGAAGCTCAGCCTGAACCAAACTTTTGCTAAAGACGTAAGCCCCAGGCCAAACAAACCCATTTCAACTCCAGCCCATTTCAACTTTCTCTGTGAAGAAAAAGCCCTGAGGCACAGGTTTGGCTGGGGCTTGATCAGTAATTAATGAGGAGAGATAAAATAGGATATCTATGTGTGCTACACATCCTGCTAATAGACACATGGCACAGACAGTATTTTTATTATACAGTTGGCCCTCAGTTTTTGCAGGGAACCGTTCCGGACCCCAACACATGAAAACAGAGGCTCATGCATATTCAAACCTCATAAGCTTGAATGGGGCACGCCTCCATGTGCGTGGCCTGGTCATATGCACCGGGTGCGTATGCCATAGGAAATAGCGGAGGTCACCCCTCCATAGATATTCAAGGGCGACTATTATCTGATCATTGTTTAAAGATTGCAGTAAAATTGCCTTTCTTTCAGTGAGCAATATGCAGGAGGATCTCCTTGTCAGCATCTGGGTCATGGGATTTCAGATAAGGCTTTTGGGGAGATACTTCTGTGGGACTCGCTGCAGGTTTGATAGGGAATTTTCTGGTTCATGCCAATAGGCTGGCCATTCTTCATTTTTGGAATGGAGTATGCATGACTTACCAGCTTTTGAACAGAGTGTTTTATACTCCCACATCCATTCTTCATGCATATTCACCGGACCACATTAATAATGCAAAGAATATCCCAAACTTCCCTGTTCTTACAGAGAAAGAGTTCTTGCCATATTGAGACTCATGTCTTTGAAAGGAATATATATATACGTGTGTGTGTGTGTGTGAGTATTCAACCGTCATGAACTTTTCAGTCCAGCAAATGACCAACGGTCTCACTGTCCTGTTTTTAATGTGGATTTTTTTTCAAAAAAAAAAAAAAACCCACACAAAAAAAACCAAATCAAAACAAAAGTTGAAAATGCACACAAACATGTGTAATTTCGAATGCAGAAAACATTTGAAATGCTTCGTTTTGATATGCAAAACAAAATCAAATAAAATTTAAATCTTTGGGCTAGATGGATAAGTAATCTGACTTGCTGTAAGGCAACTCCTAGAAACTCTGTTTTTGTCACTTTCTGGTATTATAAAACACAACTTTTCCTGCTATAATTCTAGCCAAGGGTATCTCTGCAGAGACATAACATTTCAATATCCTTGCTCCAATCTGTTAATAAAATTTAAAAGTAACAATTCAATGTTTAATCTCAACCAGATCTTCCAGATTTCCAGAGCTTCTGTATCTTTAGCAGATGGCTGGGGGAAAAAATGAAATGCTTCTCTCCTCAGCAGAGAGAGAAGTCTTGCTGAGTTTGGACCCTGAACACACTTAATCAAGTCACCGAAAGCAAGGCAAGCAGCGGGAACAGTTTGGAGCTGGCTTTATTATTGTTAAAAGCCTTAGGCAGTAAATGACCTCATCAACTTGAGCCTCATGCTTAATATACCTAAGTCTGGAAGTGGCCATGCTGCCTCATTCAAATGCAGAACTGAGGGAGCCAAGCTCCCTTTACAGGCTGCAGGAGGCAGCTGTTCCAGTTTTCCTTCTTGTTCAATTTTTTCCTTGCATTTTCCAATGTTTACCTTCTCAGCTTTCCTACTGATGACACCTCCCCCCCCCCAGTCTGCATGATAAAAGTCTCTATATTTTTCATTACTAGTAAAACACCCATTAGGTTTGGGAGGTGTTCTTCCCCCCTGCAGAAGGGATGATTTTTAAAAGTAGTACAAGAAAAAGTCAAATGATGCTGCAACAAGACTCTTAGAGTGATGTTGGCAGGGAACCTATAGGTCATGTTGCCTTAAGTCTTGGATCAGCAGGATTCCCTTCAGACTTAAGACACTGAAGGGTCTTTTGTAGTTGTCTTTCTTGAAACATGGAATCATGCTAAACAAAGAGAGGTGGTAGCTATACTTTTTATTCCAGTAGTACAGTTAACTCATTTTTGTACAGGAGTATGAATACATATATATATATATATACATGCCTCCAAAGTTGCCCATTCCTGCAAATTCACTACAGTTTTGAAGTGGGAAAAAGTCAGGATATAAATAAATATCACCACCACCATCACTGCCATCAGAGAGTATTGGGACTGAGGCAGAGACAACAACAATTCTTTCAGCTGTAAAAAGGCTGTAGAAAGGTTGGAATGGGGATAGGAAAAGTGTATCCCTCCTGTTCTTCCTCCAAATATTTTTGGTACAAATTTTAGATTATTTTCAACCTAAAGTACCACACCAAAAGCCTGCTAAACATGAAAAATTACCTAGCTTTTCCCTCAGTTCCCCAATACCTCATTTTTGACTGTACTCAAGCCAAGTGGTGACGAGAAGTAATGTGATATCACTTTGGCATTTGGGGCCAGAAAATGCTAGAAAAGAAGGTAGTGTTACACATGATCTGAGAGTGCAGCACATGGAAATGTCATGACAGAACTGATATTTTCCCCCTTCTCTGAGTTCTCCCTTCCTGTGGTAGAATAATTCACAAAAGGTTATTTGGCATATAAGAATTAGATATTAACATGATAACAAGATTCTGTTGCAACATACTTAAGGCTGCTAGCCTACCAGGTTTTCTTTCTGATTTTTTTTTGCTTTAACAGTAAGTGACCAAGTAGCTGGGCACCATGAAATAGATTGCATTTGAAAATTTTCTGGTTCCTTCCAAACCAGTGCCCAGTATTTGACACACTTAATGGAAATAATGTTGACCATTATTTACACAAAGCTCACAATGGGTTGTTGGTTTGGTCCAAGGTTGGTTTCTATGGGCATTGGGATCCCAAAGCCACAGAAACTACAGGAATTGTAAGCCTGCAAAAACCCTTCCTTTGTTTATCCTCCAAAAATGTCCATTTACCTTTCTCCATGAAAGCTTGATCTTAAAATAATAAGGTAGGAGCTAAAGTATATGGCCTATCATTAGCAATACATTTGTTGCTACTGAGAGGCAGCTTCTAAAGCAAGGATGGAAGTCACGTTGTTGTTGTTGGACTTGAACTGTCACCATTCCTTACTATTCTCTAGGTTATCTAGGTCTACTGGAACTTGCACTCTGGAAAGCCACATTTCTGCACCTTTGCTGTAAAGTAACAGTACAGTTAAGATCCAGGAAACTGTTCTAGGCATGTAAGATGAACAGTAGTAACATGGTATGATGGTATGGGAAGACATACTGGATTGCAAAAGAGGAGTCCTTGTTGATATGCAAATAGACTTTAAATTTCCTGGACTTTGAAAATCTCCCTATTGCCACATGGTCAGAAGTGGAAGGACCAGCCTGCTAAAGATACCCTTCCTATACCATCTTAACTAAGGACAGAAACAAGATGCAGGCATCTTACTAAAATCTCCATTTTTTTCTCCTGTTTGATATGTAACATCTTGCCTGATGAGGAAGCCAGTGGAGCTTTGAAGGCTTGCAACAAGTATATTGTGCATTAGGAAATCTGTGGGTTCATCTACACTGTGGAAATGCACTGTTTGACACCATTTTACATGCTGTATCTCCATCCTGTTGAATTTTTGCAACTGCAGTTTTACAAATTGTAGATTAGTTTAGAAATTAGATAGCTTTCTAACCTGATCAGACTTGCAGCTAAATGCATGCTTAGTAATACATAATGGAAATGATTTAATTTGCTGTCTCTACCAACAAAGACAATGAAGGACAGAAGATTTATTAGTTTATGACATGACCTCTGCACTCAAATTTTAAGAACAGCACAATAGAACTGAGACCAGAGATGTATGTTTCATGCAAATCAAAATTTCATGCTAAAAAGACCCCAGAATCCTGACATTGATAAAAAATATATTTATTCATATGCATGTATTTCCTAATGAAAGAATAAATGATTAAATTAATAGTTAAAGAATAGAAAAATGAAACCAACAGAAAGGGAGAATATGCATGAATTCATTTTTAAGCTTCCCTTTCTGTTCTGTACTGGAATGCCTTGAAGCGAACAAACCTCATTATAAGCAAGTAGCCTCTACGAATTGTTAAAAATACAGCTGATCACAGAGTGCTTCATCACCCTCAGTTCCATTCTCAGGTTTGTGAAAGTGGGGAGTAATTGGTACATATTTCCCAGTCAATTAAAGAAACTTGAAATAGTATTTTTGCTAGTTTATATAGCAAAACACACAAAGCTAGTGGTGGAGCCAGACTGATGGCCCTGAAAGATCATCAAAGCAGTGGCATCACTAGGGTTGGTGTCACCTGGTGTAAGGTTGGTGTCATCTGGTTACTCACAGTGTCACCCCCAGCACCGAGTTCCCGCATAGCACACCATACAGAATCCTTAATGTTTTTGTACTAATGTTACTCTTACATAGTAATTTCTGTATATCACTGAATGTAATGGCAATAGTTGAGATATAAACAACCAGCAAAATTAAAATTATACTTCTAAATTACAATAGCATACACCCAACCTAAATGAATTGACATTTACATAGTTTCATGTGATTAAACTGAAAATTTGGTAAGATGTGATATTTTTAAAGAAAATGTTTTATATATATATATATATATATATATATAAAATTTAAAATGTTTAAATGTTAAATTTTATGTTTTTAAAATCACGAGGCTTTTTCTTTCTTCTCTGACTGAGCCTCAACCTAACTACAGCATGTCCAGTGTTTTAAAGGGATGTAGGCAAATGACACAGCCTGTTTCTGCCAAAAGGCCGATACAGTGGTGTCACCCACCTTAGGATGTCATCTGGTGTGACCTCCACACACTGCACCCCATAGTGATGCCCCTGCATCAAAGCTCTGAGCTTCTATCTCATATGCCTGAAGGCTGGCCACCCAAAGGCTGTGAGGGAAGCATAATATGTATATATTGAAAGGAATTTTCTCTCTTTATCCCATACCATACATTTCTCATTAACACACATATGTGAAAGCGTGCTCATGAACACACAGGCCTGAAACACATGGGCCAAATAAACCAGCACAAAGCTGCACCAGTGCCATTTCTGCCAGGACTGCAGCAACTACATGTGCCTGGTCCCAGTCCTGCCCACCGCAGTGGACCTGAGATGGGCCACCTTCTTGGTCAGGTTCATTCTGGATTATGTGGGTTTGACATGGCCTCTGGCCGTGTTCAGGGTGTGCATCATCTGAATGCTACACCCTGATCGCTACCAGAATTTGTGTCATTTGGTCTGTGTATTTCGGGCCACAGTTCCCTGTGAGTGACCACTGTCAGTTGCATCTGGTGGCTTTAATGACAGTGGGGTAATGAATCTGGGGGACATGGTGGGGTCAGGGCTGGCAGTGGAAGAGGGTAGCAGTACAGTTCTTTTTGGCACTCCTTTGGTGCTGTGTCGTCTGTGCCGCTGTGCAGTGGGGCATGCAGCATCACACTGGCATGGGGGAAGAGTCAGGGTGTGCATCATGTGGACATCACCACCCTGACTCCACCCCCATTGCCATCCTTTGATGTCAGTCTGTACAGCCCCAAAGTCCCTGGAGCAGCAGAAAACCAGTTTGCTCCACCCTCAAAATGACATCCCATCAAATATTTAAACAGGGCTATCATATCATCTCTTAACCTTCTTTTCTCTAGGCTAAACATACCCAGCTCCTTAAGTCTCTCCTCATAAGACATGTTTCCAGATCTTTCACTGTTTTGATTACCCTCCTCTGGGCATACTCCAGCTTGTTAACATTCTTCTTGAATTGTGGTGAAATTGTGGATTTCAAATGAATTAACAATGATAAACAAAATTGTGTATTGCACGATACTAAAGGTTTTTAGCCAATCTTTTCTTGCTTCAGGGATGAGCAGGGCAGGGTCCCAAGTGAAGGAAAGAAAGCTGCAGATGAGCAAAAGGAGGAAGTAACACTAAGAATGGGGTGCAGGGAATGAGAGGTGCTAGTGGTATTGGAAGAGGCCTCCAGTAAATGCAAGACCTTCAGTGGTGGTGGTGGGGTAGCTTGTCAGAATCTGGCCACTCCCTTCAGTTCAGTAAAGCAGTTGTCTGTATGTTAACAGCAGAACTTTATTTCAGTAGCTAAAGAAGTTGACAATGTGGCTTCTGTAGACAGAATTACCATAAATCCCTAGTTAGAAGCATATAGTAAGCAAAGCACCCCCCCCCCCAATAGTTTGTGGGATTTTTCTTCATTTGCTCATAAACCAAAACATTTCTGCATTCACTCTTGCCACAAATCTCATCATACAATACCACTATGCCCCTCACACCTGTATGAGTATGTGTATTACAAAGCAGCTTTGTAATACTGCTTAAACATAAGTGTAGTCAAATCCAGCAATTCTATCAAAAATATGAAGATAACATAAGAAATGAAAAACAACAACAAACCACCTTTATGGTAGGATCTGTTGGAATCCTGATATGGAATCCAGACACAGACTGAAAGTGATCAGCCCACTATGGACTTAGCTGTCTGGAGGAGGAGGAGGAGGAGGAGGAGGTCGACTGAGCATTGACCAGATCCAAAAAATCTCCTGGTTGGCCTGAATTGGGTACTGAGGGACATGTGATGTGTCTTCACCAGTTGGTTAAGATATCCAAAAGTGGGCTAGAAATGTACAGGGTAACCTTGGGGTGCAAGTCAAAAAAATAAAGTTAGCTACTGGATGTGGGTATGGGGGTGTCGGAAGGCTACTGACTATGAGTGGCAGTGACTCTACCACAAAGACTTCAGAGGTTCTTGAAGAAATGACCAAATTTGTAGGACCAGCATTTTATTTTATTTTTTACTGGGGCTCATACTTGAACTTGGTAGACCTGGTGAGAGTGATGGTAATAATTTTGACTCCCCCCTCCCCAAAATTCCTCTCTTCCTAAGATTTCTTCTTTTAAAAAATATAAATGGTCTGTGGATTGAGATATCTGTTACTTGAATCATGATCAGAACTTAACAAAATTTACTTTTTGAATTGTGACTCTTAGAATTCTCCAGCAAATGTGGCAAGTATGGTCATAGCATAGTTTTTGGGGGGCTTTCAGGCTATGTGGCCATGTTCTAGAAGAGTTCCTTTCTGACATTTCACCAGCATCTGTGGCTGGTATCTTCAGAGAAATGGTCATATGGTCATAGCAGACTATTAAGGTAGTATGGAGACAATCTTTTGATGTCTTTCCATGTTTCTTTCACCATACCATGTGTATGGCTGCCCCTCTTTGGGATATTTTAACTGAGTAAAGACATTTTTATTCTAGCATTTCTATTCATTCCCCCACTGATGGTTTATTTCATTTAAAAGTTGTTTTAACTATCATCTCTGTGTGCACATATTGTATATTTATTCTCTTTCACTGAAAGTAAGATTTCTGAGTTTAAATCGCTATCACTACTTTTAATGATTTTTCACGGTATGTCCAACCCTCCACTACCTTAAAATGACCCCAGTTTATCCAACTATGAATGACATGGGGAGAGGAGTGTGTGCAAGCTGCTTCGATGGGTGCAGGAGGCAAAAGAAATACAGATAATTTTCTCTCTCTGTATATGTATGCCCAAATGGCTGGCTGGATATACAGATGGACATATTGGTAGGCAGGCAGGGTAGATAGATATATAGCCTTCTAAACATCATGCTGTTTTTTTCAAGAAACCTAAGGAGAACAATATGAGGAAAACAAACAGCAGTCAATTGCACATCTATTATCAATATTAGGTAATAACGTAGTGAGAAATCCAACATTACTCCTACCTAGAGTAGGCCACTTCAAATGAATGGGACTTTTTTTAAAGGTAGAACTGACTTACATTGCATTGATTTCAATCAGTCTATTCCACAATGTTGGATTTTGCCCCTGGTGTTTCTTGAGTAATACAAATTTTAGTGGTTTGTTTAGTCAAACAAACAAATTGCAAAAACTTGTTCAAATTACAAAAACTACCTACAGTTTTTCTTCTGGCCCCTGAAGGAGAAAATCTGTGATTTTCTTTTTCAGCCTAAACAACTATCTGGCAACCGATCTGGGATTATGCATCTTTTCCTTCTTGGTGTTCAACATGCGTAACAATAAGAATATTGTGCTATAAAGGCCCAGCACTGGTGTCCTTGCTATGAACTCTCCTGATGAATTAGTATGGCTGTTCTTAGGGCCTGGGATATGCAATTGTGTTTCCTTGTGGAGTACTTTCAATGTAGCTGTGCCTTGTATGATTAGGCCTGTTGAAGAATACAGCAATGTCTCCTGGAAAAAAATTCTGTCTATTTATAGATCTCATAACTCTGTATGATTTCTTACATGGCAAATCACAATAAATAATGATTTGCTGTAAGAGAACTCCTATGAATTCTCAGAGCTTCAATATAGTAATTTGAAAGAATATGATTTTTAGATGTTAGCCCAAGGTATTCAGTACTATATTGTCTATAATGTATGGCTAGTTGTAAAATCAAGGAAAGAAGGAGGGAAACAGCTTTCTGAGTGACTAGTTGCAGATTAGTTACTTCTAAGAAACAAAAGGTGTAACAGTATTGCATTATGGGTGAAGTATAACAAGGGATAATACCTCTCCTTTTATGCTGTAGCTGTAAAGCCTTTTTATTTTATTTTATTTAGAGTATTTATACCCTACTCTTCAGCCACAAAGACTCTCAGAGCAGATTACAAATGGTTAATTAGACAGTCCCCTGCCCTCAGGGTTACAATCTAAAAAGACATGACACAAAAGGAGAAGGGAATGGGGATCAGGTCCAGCAATTCTTCTGTTGCTCTGAGGCCTGGACCATGGCCAGATGGACTGGAGGGATGAGGGAGGGCTCTGCTTTTTAGTCTAGGCCAGGCCCAGTGGAACTGGGCCTGCATCTCTACCTCCAAGGCTGGATGGCACCAGATCAACTAGAGTGAGGGCTAATGTTCAGATATGTAACTTTAATCATTCTTTGAAAGGTCAAATGGTTATATAAAAGGTGAGGGAGTTACATCAGAAATGCGCCTTCTGTTGCTTCATTCTCTCTTGTAGGTACTGAAGTGATTCAGTCAGCCCTGTTGTCTAAATCCATAACCATATGAATGATGGAGGGAGCTATTAGAATGTAGTGTGATGCTGGCCCAGAACTGGAAAGGACATGCATATTGCCAGTCCTTGTTGTTGAGGAAAGCAGTGTCAGTAATCATTCTTGATAGCTATGACTGAGAATCTGGGGGGGGGGGAGGGGTGATCTTGCCTTGTTTCTTGAAATCAGCAACCTTCAGCAGCACTAGAAATTTCTAATTTTCATTAATATGTATTAATGGATGTCATATCTCTTGGACCAGGGGTGGAGAACATTTGATCCTCCAGGTGCTGTGGGCTTTGATAACCTGAAGCTCCAGACAGCATGACCAATAGCAAGGTATTGTTCAAGTTGTAGTCCAATATGTATGGAAAAACCAAGTGTTTTTTCCCACTCTTGTTTTGACTAGTACTCTGAACCTCTTGATCTGCATGAGATTACTATTGCCATATGGATCTGATGGAGCTCAAGCATTTTGCTTTCATTACCAACAATGGAATCAGCCTCTTTGTATCAGTAGGCCAGTTCTACATTGCTGGATTACAGCCTGCTTCTTACGCCAGCAATGTTGTATACACATTAGCAATTCTGTATCATTGCTATATTACCTTCTCTGGTGTAATGATAGAATGCACCCCTCCCTATTCTCATTCAGTCGAATAAAGATACATCTTGCACTGGCCTTCACTTGAAGTAATCTCTGTGTGACACTTCACCTCTTCTTTTCCTTCTTTCCCTCACTAAAAAAATAAATAAGATGCCTAACACAAAGTTGCAATAGGGCAGCCAATTGCAGTGTGGTGTAACCCAATGTTGTTGGACTATAATTCTTTTCATACAGTGTCTTGGGTCTGAACTGCACTGCAGAAATAATGCAATTTGGCACCACTTTAATTGCCTTGGCTCAATGCTATAAAATGCTGGGATTTGAATTTTTGTGAGATATTTAGCCTTCTCTGCCAGAGAGCTCTGGTGCCACAACAAACTACAAATTCCAGGTTTCCATAATATGGAGTCAGGACAGTTAAAATGCATTATTTGTTCAATGCAGATTATCCATCTATCCCATCAGATAATGGGGCCAGGAACAATCTGGGAGTGGGTATTGAGGTTGTGTGGGGGCAGGGAAGGTATGGCGGTAGCAGAGTGAAGACATGTTACAAAAGAAGTAGGGATCGATGTTTAGTATCTATCCCTTCTTCAGTTCACTCTGTTACCCGGGATAATGTGGAGAGTGTACCAACCATTCCACAGTCCCTTAATCTGCTCCTCTGCAATGTCAGGTCGGCCAAGGGTAAGACTCATATCATCCACGATCTTCTCGTGGATGAACAAGCCGCCCTGGCATGCTTTACCGAAACCTGGCTGGGAGATGCTAGTGCAGCAACATGGGCGCAGGCTCTCCCAGCGGGCTATACGGTCAGTGAGCAGATAAGGGAAAGTGGGCGGGGGGGGCGGTGTGGCTATAGTCCACAAAACCAACCTAACCTTGATCAGGAAGCCTGTCCGGAAAACGACCCACATCGAGTGTATGTACCTTAGCCTGAAGACCAGGGACAGTTTGGGGATTCTGTTGGTATACCGGCCACCCCGTTGCTTAACAGACTCCCTAACCGAGCTGACTCAGCTGGTCTCTGAGTTGTTGTTGGAGTCGCCCAGACTATTGGTTTTGGGCGACTTCAATATCCCTCTCGAGACCAGCCCTTCTGATTTACCTGGAGCAGCTCGGGAGTTCATGGAATCCATGACAGGCATGAATCTTTCCCAATTGGTCAACGGGCCCACCCATTGTGCGGATCATACACTCGATGGGATCTTTAGTACGGAACAGGAGTATCCGTGGGCAGAGGTAGTCAAAACCTCCGCACTGTCATGGACGGATCACTTTCTGATCAAGCTGGAACTAAAGGCCACTTTCCGTCCCCCCGGGGGTGGTGGACCCATTCGAATGGTCCGCCCTCGAAGGCTAATGGAACCAATCGGCTTCCAGAAGGCTTTAGAGGGATTGATGGTTGGCAACACCGGCGACTCTGTCGAAACCTTGGTGAATACTTGGAACACCGATCTTCCCAAGGCTCTCGACGCAATCGCTCCCGAGCGTCCTCTCCAGCCCGCTCCCAACCATAAGCCCTGGTTCACGGAGGAACTTAGGGAGATGAAGCGGGTTGGACGACGACTAGAGCGCAAATGGCGGAAGACTCGACTCTTATCCGACAGAACTCGCCATAGGCAACACCTTCGTGCCTATCGGGAGGCTTTGCGTGCAGCACGGAAATCTTTCTGCTCTGCATGCATTGCATCTGCAGAGTCCCGTTCAGCAGAGCTGTTTAGGGTGGTGGGGGAGTTGACGCGGGTTCCCCCTGCACCAAACCCCCTACTTGACCCAACGACAGCCTGCTGTGATGCGTTTAACACCCACTTTGCAGATAAAATCTCTCGGATAAGGACTGACTTGGACGCCAATGTTTCAGCAGAATCTATAAGTGAGGCTCCCAATAACTCCGTTGCTGTCAGTTTACTGGATGAGTTCCAACCTGTTAGTACTGAGGACGTGGACAAGCTCCTTGGAAGTATGAGGAAGACGACTTGCCCTCTCGACCCCTGTCCATCTTGGCTGGTCGTCCAGGGAGGGGATGCATTGAGGGTATTCCTTCGGGATACAATCAATGCGTCCCTTAGGGAGGGCTCTTTACCATCTAGTTTGAAGGAGGCGGCTGTAAAACCCCTCCTGAAGAAACCCTCCCTCGACCCCCTGGACAGGAACAACTATAGACCAGTGTCCTTGCTACCGTTTTTGAGCAAGGTGATCGAGAGGGCAGTTGCCTCCCAACTCCAAGCTGTCTTGGATGAAACCGATTATCTTAATCCATTTCAAACTGGCTTCAGGACAGGACATGGAGTTGAGACTGCTATGGTTGCTCTGACCGATGACCTCCGCTTGAGCATCGACAGGGGTAGTGTGACCCTGCTCGTGCTCTTGGATCTCTCAGCGGCTTTTGACACTATTGATCACTCCATCCTTTTGGACCGGCTAAGGGAGTTGGGGATCGGAGGCACCGCACTCCGGTGGTTCTGGTCCTTTCTCTCCGGCAGATCCCAAAGGGTGAGGCTCGGGGACAGCTGCTCTTCCAAGATTGAGCTTAATTGTGGTGTCCCTCAGGGTGCCATCCTGTCCCCGATGCTGTTCAATATTTATATGAAGCCGCTGGGTGAGATCATTGGGAGGCATGGAGCTCAGTGTCTTCAGTATGCTGATGACACTCAGATATACCTCTCCATGACAAGATCATCGGCTCAGACTTCAGATGGCGTCTCCCCTCTTAATGACTGTCTTGCGGCAGTAATGGATTGGATGAGGGAAAACAGATTGAAGCTCAATCCAGACAAAACGGAGGTACTCACAGTCACAGGACCAAAGCCAGGTCTGGGAATACATCTTCCGGTCCTAGATGGAGTCACACTCTCCTCGACGGACCCTGTTCGCAGTCTGGGGGTACTCCTAGACTCGTCGCTTCACATGACTAGTCAGGTGAATGCGACGGTCAGGAGCGCTTGTTATCAGCTTCGGCTGATACGCCAGCTGCGCCCTTTCCTGGATCAGAAGGACCTAGAGTCTGTGGTACACGCTTTGGTAACCTCACGATTGGATTTCTGCAATGCGCTCTACTTGGGGCTACCCTTGTGCCTAACTCGGAAACTTCAACTAGTCCAAAACATGGCAGCCAGGCTTATTACTGGTACAGCGAGGTGCGAGCACATAACACCAGTGCTTAAGTCCCTCCACTGGCTACCCATTAGTTTCCGGGCGCAGTACAAGGTGTTGGTCTTAACCTTTAAAGCCCTACAGGGCTCGGGTCCATCTTATCTTAGGGACCGCCTCTCCCCGTACAATCCCCCCCGCACACTCCGGTCCTCCGGGAGAAATTTATTACAGCCTGTGAAAACGAGGCTGTTGCGGACCTCCCGGGGGACTTTCTCTGCTGCCGCTCCCAGGCTATGGAATGACCTGCCGGATGAGATGCGTCTTATTACATCCCTGGATAGCTTTAAAAAAGCCTTAAAGACGCATCTCTTCCGGCAGGCCTTCCCTGAAACATCTTAACTCCTGGTCCCGACACTGGCTTACGACATTGGGACGTGCGCTCCTACAAGTTCCCATCACTTTATCTAGGAAGTTTACATCTACAGTGTCTATAGAATTGACTGGCTGCCTGTTATGTTCTATGTTCTATGTTGTATGTATGCAATTTTATTTTTATTTTTTATTTTTTGGATTTTAATCTGATATTGGTTTAATTTATTTTTAAGGGGTGGGAGGTGGGGTTATGGGTTATTGGGATTGTTTTATCTTGATGTCTTTTAATTATTGTAACCCGCTCCGATTGATGACAGAGGAGCGGGCTATAAATAAAATTATTATTATTATTATTATTATTATTATTATTACTTTGGCTGAATTGGATTTGTAGCCAAAATCTTTGGACAGTAGCACAGATGGGGAAGCTGTCATAGAGAATAGGAAACGTATGTTGATTTCACACTCCCTCGTGTAGAAACCCCAACGTTTTTATGTGTTGCTAATGAAAAAAAAAAAACACACATAAAGCAACATGATCACATGGTGCATTTCCCTGTCCTCCTGCAACAACAGCAGGAGGAAACAGATTTTTTAAATGGCATCACATCCTGTGTCTCTGCAGTTGCATGATGGAGGGAAAGGAAGCAGATAAGATGCCCAGAGGGATGCCATTCCCAACAAGAACTCTGGGATCTGCATCAGATGTAATTTGGCCAAAGCCCACCAGAAAACTATTCCTTCATCCTTTTTGATGAAAAGAGAACATCAGTTTCATCTGTTCTCTTTGATTTCTTTTCTTTTCTACACTGGGAAATAATCTGCCAGTGGTTAAAACAGCTTAGCCATATGGACCAACAGATGTGCTGTGCACATTAGATGAACAAAGTGTTACCTTCTGGTTGGAAGATGGACTCTTCTGTTTGTAGATGGAATGGACAGACAGGATTGGAGATCTGTAGCATGCCACCCCAGGCAAATCTTTGTTTCCATTTCCCCCTAGGTGCCATCATTGTAAGCCACTACAAAGTTCTGACCCTGGATTTCATTAGAGCCTTTTCCTTAACCCTCTCCCCAAACAGTGCTGATAAAGCATCTCTACCATAAGGAGGTTTATTTTTCAGAATATTGCACATGGTTTTTGACCATGTGACTCCATTAAAAGATAATGTGCATTTCCTATGACAAGCCTCATGGCAAGAGAAGACTCTTTTGATCTTTAAAAGGCTTTGCCAAGCTGAGGGATATATTTGAATAGTATATTTATTTGTGCAAACATTTGCAGGTAATTAGATTTTGAGTCTCAGAGCGTGAGGAGTTTGCAGGAATGATTCACGTTTCAAAGGGTTCAGAATAAATGCCAGCTTGTGGCACATCTCTAGAGATTTAGGAGTGCATGAACCAAAAAAACACAAGGTTTTACTAATTGTTTAATCTACACAAAGGGTACTATAAGAGGCCATGTTTTGAAAGGGACATACAGAAATGGCTAAACCTTGGGAGATGTGAGAAAGCAAGTTCAAAGGGGGCGTTGATTAAACAAAATTCAAATCATGTTAAGAATGATGCAACCACTGAATTCTCCTTTTTTACTTTTAACTGAAAATGTTCTCAGTCTATAGCATAATGATATATATGGCATTTGAGTTAGTAACTCACCATGGAAGTGGAGGAGGGGGATACATTTATTCAAGATGACAAGCAATTATGGAGTCCGACTAAGCTGTCTGTTTGTCATCTTTGAAAATTAATTAATCAAATTAGTCCCAAAGTTGTTCTAAATTTAACTCCTGTGCTTGTCAATGGAATCAAATCTCACATTAAACTGAACATACGGTCTTTTAAAGAACTAAGAAGTATGCTTTGTGTGTGTGTGTGCGCGCATAAGCATGAGTGTGAATCAGTACATTTGTAAACTTTTAAGATTTTTAAATAGTAACATAAATATCAAAATACAAGCTCACATTCACTTTTTACTATGTCTGAGTAACAGAAGAATAGGGAAGTAATAAATACATGTTCTCAATTTTTCTTGCACTTGGCACTCAAGAAAACCAGCAGTTTACACTGTTTTGGAAATAAATGGTAGTTTCCATGTTGTTGTTTTTGTTTGTTTGTTTGTTTATTTTTTGTATGTAAAGGCCATTTAAAGTGAAAATTCTATGATGTAGTTGTTGCACAAAAAACATTGTTTTTTGTGTACAAAACAATTTTTCACACACAACACTTCAGATTTTGTGTGTGTGTGCACACATACGGTGCGTGCACACACACAAACACATAACTCTCACTTTGAGAGGGAGGATAGCTGAATTATGAAAACTGATTGAAAAAATGTGCAACGAATTTCATACTCTTATCCATTGTGGAGAGCACTTTTATTTAAACTGAAGGAAGAAGTGTATGCCTAGGGAACTTTTGTTTTTGTTGCTGTGTTATAGATGTTATTAACACATCAGTAAGAGTGTGTGGAGCACACCTTTCCGTATATTAATTTCAGGTATCTTCTCTTAGTTTGTGGCATCTTCATTGAAAAAAGAGAATAATTCACATTTCTTTAGTACCATAAGTAATATAGCATATCTTTCTTGAACCCTCAAATCCATCTGTATTCATTTGTGGGCAAGGTATACTGGGGTGGTGGTGGGAGATTTGTTCTATTACATTGTTCATTCTTGCAACCATAGTGAAGTTTCTGTGAGCTAATTCTGTGACTAGCAATTCAGTGGTAGAAAATGTATCACTCCCTATTAGTTAATCTGGAATCTTGTAAATGTGGTGCTACTTCATCAGCCCCTCTCTAACCAAGATTTCTAGTTCCTTGGGCAGTAGTAGCTGTGATATAATAGTATAAAACAGTGGTTATCAAATGGTGGGTCAGAACCCCTGGGGGACATAAAAATTGCTTGGGTGTGTGTGTGCAAAACCTGAAGGCTCTAATCTCTCCTCCTTCTCCTCCTTTCCCCAAACTTTTTAAAGTGTAAGATTTATGCATGCATTAAGTATTGAATGTACTTAAATAAAACTGTTATAGTTTGAACAATGTACAAATTACAGCCTCATGTACATCCTCATAAAATGTTAAAATATGAATATACATGAATGTGCAAATTAAAATACACATTCTAAATAAAAACAATATAAGCACAAAATAAATACTATAATAATAATAATAATAAGAAGAAGAAGAAGTAGTAGTAGTAGTAGTAGTAGTTTATTTCTGTTTCCTTCCTCTCCCATTGGATCGAGGCAGGATTCCAACAATAGATAAAATACATGTGTATACATTCAATCATATGAAATCTTAAAAACACTATCTAAAATTATAAAAACATATTAATCTAATACAATTTAATCCTTGGCCTACCAAGTTACTGTTAATATTCTGGTATGGATCAGGTTTACAATAGTGATGGTATTTCTTATAGTGAGTCAGGAGGATAGACCCACCAGAAGAGATCTGTCTTTAACGCCTTCTTAAAGGCTTCTAAGTTGGTAATAAGATGGATCTCTTCTGGTAAGTTGTTCCATAATTTTGGGGCCACAGCTGAGAATGCCCTCTGGGAAGTTGATGTTAAGCTAACATTATTATACTCTAACAAGTTCTTCCCTGAAGTCCTGAGAGTGCGGGGCAGATTGTGTAGGAGGAGGCGCTCCTTCAAGTAACTCAGGCCCAAGCCATATAGGGCTTTAAAGGTGACAACCAACACTTTGTATTGCGCCCAGAAGCTAAATGGGAGCCAATGTAAAGATTTCAGAACAGGGGTGATATGATCCGTTCTTAGTGCCCCTGTAGGCAACCTGGCTGCCGCGTTTTGAATTAGTTGAAGCTTCCGGACTTGGTACAAAGGTAGCCCCAGGTAAAGCGCATTGCAGAAATCTAATCGAGAGGTTACCAGTGCATATACCAGTGTTTCAAGGTCCTCCTTGCCCAAGTAGGGATGCAGCTGGCGTATCAGCCAAAGCTGATACCATGCACTCCTGGCTGTCGCTTCCAGCTGAGCCGCCAACTAGAGTGACAAGTCCAAGAGTACGCCCAGACTGCGGACTTTGTCCTTTAGGGGAAGTGTGACCCCATCCAGGACAGGTTAGCAAATCTCCATCCCTGGGCCCGGTGAACCTATCACAAGTACCTCCATTTTCTCTGGATTCAGCTTGAGTCTGTTTTCCCTCATCCAGCCCATTACTGACTCCAGGCAGGTATTCAGAGGGGAGATGCCATCCTTGGTCACTGCATCAGTCGAACACATAGAGAAGTGTATTTGTGTGTCATCAGCCCCATGTCTCCGGATGATCTTTCCCAGCAGCTTCATGTAAATGTTGAATAGCATGGGGGACAGAATGGTGCCCGTAGGGATGCCAGATGTCAGCTCTCTCTTACGAGAGCACCTGTCCCTCAGCGACACCATCTGGAATCTTCCTGAGAGGTAGGAGTGGAACCACTGTAAAACAGTGCCCCCGATTCTCATCCTCCTCAGGCGTTCCAGAAGGATACCATGGTCAATGGTATCGAATGCCACTGAGATGTCCAAGAGCACCAATAGGATCACACTTCCCCCATCGATGCCCAGACGGAGATCATCGACCAAGGATCGAGAGGGCACGTTGTCTTCCTAACACTTCCAAGGAGCTTGTCCACGTCCTCAATACTAACAAACTCAAAGTGATCCAGTCTAATCGAGTCCACAGAGTCACTGGACACCTCTTCTATAGATTCTATATCAATGTTGGCGTCTAGATTGGCCCTTATCCGAGAGGTCTTATCAGCATTTTCTCATTCTAGATTTAAAAAAAAAAAATGAGTGTCAGCCCATGGAGAAAGTGTGAAATTGGTGTTGTTGGTTTTTTGTTTTGTTTTGGGTTTTTTTGCATTTTGTGATGTATTTAGAGAGAAAAAAATTACTAAAAAACGTTGATCTTTGTTTTTGTTCAGAAAACTCTATTATATACAATGCACATCTTTTTTTCTTTTTTCTTTTTTTTGAGCAAACACAAGAACAGAATCCCCAAACTATCCTTTGTCTTCGGGCTTAGGTAGGTGTGCTTGAAGTGATCTGATGGCTTGGGAGTTGCTAGTGATCATTACCAATAGCCCCTCATTTTTAACAAGAAGAGACTTGATACATGGGAAAAGATAGGGACAGATGGGGAGAGCACTTCCTCAATGGGGGACCGGGTATAGAGGAAAATGGTCAGGCAGTGGTAGTTGAGGTTGTGCAGGGTAAAGGAAGATATGGTGATGACAAGATGAAATATTGTTACAAGGGAAGGTGAGATTGATGTTTGAAAGCTATCTCACCTTCCCTTCACCCTGTTCCCTCAGGTGGGTTAGAGAACAAACCAACTCAATCACAGAACCTTTCCTTGCTCTTGTGCAATTCCTGGTTGGTTAACAGCAAGACACACATTATCCATAATCTTCTTTTAGAAGAGGAAGTTGCCCTGGCATACTTTAGAGAAACCTGGCAGGGAGATGATAGCATTATAACTTGGGCTCAGGCCCTACCAGCTGTGTATACTGTCAGTGAGCAGATAAAGGGAAGTGAGCGAGGGGGTGGAGTGGAGTGGCCTTGATCCATAAAACTAATGTTACATTGACAACGATACCTGTCCAGAAAACAGACCACTTCGAGTGTTTTTACCTAAGCCTGAAGACAAGGGATAGTTTGGAGATTTTGTTGGTATACTGTCCACCCTGTTGTCTAACAGACTCTCTGAGCTGACACAATTAGTCTCAGAATTGGTCTTGGAGTCGCCCAGGCTAATAGTTCTTAGTAACTTATTGTTGTTGTTGTTGTTAGACACAAAAATCCTGAAATGTAAAAGAAAATTGTTGAAAAACATATAGAGACTCTGGTAATCTAACCCAGCTTCAGAAACTATTCACTTTAACATCCTTAAATAAAACAAATAAAGACTTATAACCTTATCATAATAATAATAATAATAATAATAATAATAATATGTTTTATTTCTAGCCCGCCCCTCTGAACGAGCAATCGGGGTGGGGTACAAAAGAGAATAACAATTAACAAAGCAAAAATACAAAGCAGTTATAGCAACAACAAAAATACATAGTAATTATAGCAAAAAATAAAATTAACAAAGCAAAATACATAACAATTAACATATCAAAACAAGTAAAAAGAAAATCTCCATTCTCAATCCCCATCCCAATCCTAAAACAATGTGAACTGTACACAATCTAAAAAGAAAAGAAAAGAGAAAAGTGTGTGTGTGTGGGGGGGGGAGACAAGACTCCTCCTTAAGCTCAGGAGCCAAGGCATGGGAGTAGCCCAGGTGGAGGTAGGGCAAACAAACACTCTCTCAGCCAAGTCCTCTTCACTGGCAGATGTTGGGGAGGAGGGAAAAAGGCCCATTTCTCCTCCTTAAGTCCAGGAGCCAAGGCATGGGAGGAGCCCAGGTGGAGGTAGGGCTCATATAGACATATGATATTGTGGAAATGAAACACAGACAGAATTTTATGCCACAATTTGTTGTGGAATTTGGATCTCAGATAGGGCTTTGTTGACCTTTCACTGAATAGCACCAATGGCTCATCACTTGTGCAATTCATATATAGTTGGGGGTCAAAATAATATTGAAAGCCACATGTATAAGTTTTGTACAGAAGTATAACTATGATTATAATACAAGGGTTTTGGGTAGGGTAACAGTTGATATTGGAACAAAAGTAACAGGCATAAACATATAACAGATAAACAATGGTATTACCAATATTTTCTGTTCAATATCCAACTTTAAACAAAATACTCCAAAAGTAACTATACATCAAATCATATCATATCATAGAAAATAAATTAACAAATACCTAGTGGCATAGTGTGTGTTTCTGATTATGTCCATTATAGACAACTCACTTGACAGACGTTTGTTATTTTATGTTATGTTTTATGATAGGAAGTACAGCTTTATGATAAGTACAACTTTTGAAATATGTTGTTGTTGTTGTTATTGGAAAGTAAATATCAGTAATACTACTGTTTATCTGTTATATGTTTATACTTGTTACTTTTGTTCTAGTGTTTTCCTGTCAGAGGTTTTGTGGTAGCAACAGCTGATACTGCCTCAACATACTCACTGAATGTAGGGGCAAGTCAAAACTATAGTCAGTACATGGACAGTTCAAATGCCATTCCTATAGATATTTACTCTAGCGAAGATTAACTATTGTTTTGCAACCTATCTTGTGCATTACCCCACCTTTCTTTGCTCTAGAATCAGAAGTTTTCTGGTAGATCATTTTTCACTTCCTCTGGGTTTTGGGGTCAACTTCTCCTCCCATCAGTACAAACAGCATGAATATAGATGAAGAAACCCTGCAGGCAGTGGCGAACAATTGTTTGCAAATGGTCTTTGCAGTGTTTGCTTTGCTCTTCCTGTTAATATTGTTAAACATCCTTACACATGTGTGTGTTGTATATTTGATAAGGCAGTCTTATTCCACATAACAAAGAATATAATGTTATGTGTTGTGCTAGGTCTCTGTGACCCCCTCCTCCCAGTTTTTAAAGTGAAAGTTGGTGTTTCAGGTGTATCTCCCAGTCTTTCACACATTTTTTACACCTTGTTCTTCCAGCCAACTACTGGTACAACCTCTTGGCACTTCTTTAAATTTTGAAAGATTTCTTCGTTGAATGTTCCAATTCAAAAGGGGATCATATAGATATTTAATGGCACTCTGTAGCAATTCAAATTTGGCTCTGAGGCAGATGAAACTCACACATTGTCCTATCTCTGAAAAGGAGGGGCGGAATGTGTCACATTGCCAAGGCATCTGGGCAAACAATCCACATTGCTCTGGTGATTTTATTGCACTGATGGTTTACCACTCATTAGGGCTGTGCTGGGATAGTGTGCTGGGACACTTTCCCTTTGCTTCACCTTTTGGATGCTTGACATGTGTGACCAGAGAATGGAAAATACATTCAAACATATTTGGAAAATGGTCAAAGAAATGCATTTTTCAAGTAAAGTAAACTTGATGAGACTGATGAAAATCATCCTGGACTGATGAGAATCTTCACAGTTTGGGTCTTAGCCTGTGCAAAATTCACACATGGTTGTTTTGCATCGAAAGCAGCATTTCTGTGCACGAAACAGTGTTTTCCTGCACAGAAAATAATATTTCTGCATAGAAATATTCACCAAAATTCTCCACCGGCTATTTAATTATGTATATGTAACTACCTTGTTTCCCCGAAAATAAGACATCCCCTGAAAATAAGACCTAGAAAAGTTTTTGTATATATATATATATATATATATACATAATACAATAAATGTTCATTTTTTTGGTTCAACAATAAATGTGAATTCTTCTTCATGGAAAAATAAGATATCCCCTGAAAATAAGACCTAGCACATCTTTGAGAGCAAAAATTAATAGAAGAAATAGTCTTATTTTTAGGGAAACACAGTAAGTAACATCTCCTGGCTCAGCCTTTCGTAGTTCACCTTAACAGCTAGCAGTAAGGTCAGGCAAAGGAGATCTATTCAGCTAGTGATAAGGGTGGAAAAAAAGAAGATATTTCCTGCTCTCTCCTGCCAGTGAGTGAAGACCGTCTGTTGGATATGGAGTTGAAAATGTCACCCTCCTTATGATCACCAGCTGAACAGACCTTTTTTATCCAATCTGGCTGCTGGTTAATAAGATTGTGTAGTCCTATGAATGCACAACAATTTCAGATCCATAACTCTAGGTTTTAAATCTGTACCTGCAATACTGAATACCAGCCAATATTTTCTGTGCAGAAGATTCTGTCTCATACTCTTTTATGGACACACAAAAAAAAACATGTCCAAATATTGGAAGTGGGGATAAATCCTGAATTTCGGATGGAATTTGAAAAACTACATCATTTGTTAAGACTTTCTTATAGCAGGAAGAAAATTGCTAAAATTACTAATTGCTTCCTTTTAGAAGAAAATTAGTGAAGAATTACACCACTAGAATAGAGCAAAAAAAGACAGTTTTGGCCTAATTAAATCTCTGCCAGCATGGATAGTTCTTGACCCTCACTTCCTCCCAACAGTAGCCAGTCTCTGGACTGGGGAGAGGAGAGGATTTGTGTTCATGTTTTCATCCCTTGAGGCCATCCAGCTACTCTTGCACAATGAGGATAATAATAATAATAATAATAATAATAATAATAAATTTATAGCCCACTCCTCTGTCAACCAATCGGAGTGGGTTACAACAATTAAAAAATACAAGGTAAAAATTACAATAACCCATACCCAACCACCCACCCCTTAAAATTGGATTAAATTGATATCAAAGTTCAAAACAACAATTTAAAATTTTCACAATATAAAACAACGATCAAATTGCATGGGAATCAAGGGTTGAGATATTAAAAAAATTAAAATAAGGGGAGAGCTAGATAAACGCATTTAAGATTTTTTTAGGGGACTCACAGGACTCCCAAAGGGCAATGTTCTTATTCTTCTTTGCTGATGATAGGTTGTTAACAGAGAAAGGGTTATGATATCTCCTTCTATTCCTCAATGTACATGTACCAGTGGGATTTAAGGTTATGCCGGTATGTCATCATCTATGGGATCCTAAAATTTTAAAACCCAAGGCCAGAGAGTACAGTAAGGTTTTGGGTGCCTGTTTAAGCTCAACAAGGATGAAGCCATCCTGATTTCCACAACTATTTTCCACAACCAAATTCCTGGTACAGATTGCTGCTATCATGCCAATGTAGTATCTTGGCACAGTGAGACATGCCACAGGAGCTGTGTTGCAGATCTCAGATTCTGGGCAATGTCATACAGGAGGACCAGATTTTGATATATCATGAGAACATGCCAATTGGGGCATTATACGTCAAAATAAGCATCTTGAATTGAAGTAGGAAACAAGTCATTGTAGTTGGTGTAGAACCAGGGACATATGCTTTGAATCTAAAGTGCATGCAAGACATTAGATAGATAGATAGATAGATAGGGAGAGAGAAAGAGAGAGAGAGAATAGTTCCCAGCTCTGCTCTCTCTCTATATATATGTAGAGAGAGGGGCTATACAGACCGCCCCAAAGGGGCAGCCTTCAGCTACCCATTTCCAGGCTGGACCTGGGCTGTGGCAACCTCACACCATGGCCCCAATCTGGCCTCTGGAGGGTGCAAAAAAGACCCCCCCAAAAAGCAACTCCTTTTTGCACCCTCCAAAGGGTGCCATAGCTGCAGCAGTGCAGCTATATGGCACCCTTTCAGCACTGCATCATCTGGATGCAGCTCCAGAGTTGCATCATCTGGAATGTGGCATGGTCTCTACACACACACACAGAGAGAGAGAGAGAGAGAGAGAGAGAGAGAGAGAAAGAGAGAGAGAGAGAGAGAGAGAGAGAGAAACTATTCTGTCTCAAAATATAACTGCTCTCCATAGAAAACAAAAATGTAGGAGCTAACACTAAGATCACAACCATTTCTCTTTATCATCAACAAAGGAGAACAAACACATTGTCTCTCATCAACAGCCTTTATGAGGTCCTGTGGTCTCATGCAGCCACAAAAGTTTTTCTCAATGGATTTTCCATTAGGTTCTATAATAGAAAGTGGCAGCACCATGACTGCTAAAAAGAACAATGAAGATATAACACACAACACACACACACACACACACATTTATACATGCATCTCACAACATCAAAGCAGGGTTAACCTTTCTTAACAACAGAGCTCTTAACTTGCAAACTGACTCCTTATCTAAAATATTCGCTTGCATAAAGCATTCTTCTTTTTAAGGAAAAAATGGATTTTTCCCTTAAGAAATGCATTTTTGTTTGAGGTTACTGAGACATGAAATGATTACTTATCATCCCATGAAATGACATTACATTTTAAATGCAATGGTACATGGGCACTTACTACTCCCTTCATCTCTGCTAATCCACACTCACAGTCTGCAAATTCAACATCCTCTCTCAGCTATATGGAAAGCAGTCAAGCTCCATCCGAATTATAATTGCTTTTCAGTGTGCCTTTCTGCATGTTATTTGATTTGAAAAGATTCCCTTCCAAATAAGAAAAAAATAGCAAGCACCATTTGGTGTATGCCTCTTCTATTTTTAATCGGCTGCAGTCATAATTTGAAGGATTGCGTGAAGCTGCAGAGAAAGATGAAAACGGAGCTCATCTGACCATGATGAATTTGAAAATTCAGCATGCAGTTCAAACTTTATTGATGTTTTAAAATTTCTCCTCATAACACATGGACATGTCTATAGAATACTTATGACATTTTATGTCTTTATCACTAGTTCCATGGCTTGCTTTAGAGTCAAGGGCTGCAGATTTACAGTGTGCAAGGAATACATCTAGCAAGAAAAGGATGAAAGATTGATACCTACTAAGATAGTGGCCTCCTTGGATTTCAATCTGTCTGAAAATTACGTACAGAGAGAGAGAGAGAGAGAGAGATAAACACACACACACACACACACGTCATTACAGCCTGTGGGACAAATAGTGGTCAGAACTAATAGAATCATCATGGAACAGATCTGTTTGGTTGAGAAGGTTATACTTACAGTCTCTAATGTTAGCTGCAGTTGTCACATCTGAGTATACAGTTGCTGAATAGACACTAAATTATGGCAGTAATTCTGATGAGTTCATATTCTTTTTCTCACAGCTTATGTTCCATTTTGGGTATTATTACCACAGAAGCATAAGCATAGGAACATGTATCTGGAGATAGCTGTGTTGGCCATTTAACAAAGCACAATAACATCCAAAATCCACAAAACATTGATATCTTTATTGGCCAACCAAAATGCACAAAATACATGTTGCAAGCTTTCAAAGCTTTACTGGCTTCTTCATCTGGCAAAATCATATAGGAGGAAAAATATGATGATGTAAGTCACAAGCCTGAATTTTTCTTAAGGTGTTGCTCTTTTAAGTTCAGGTATTGTTGGAGGGACATTGATGAAAGCTGGCCCCTGCTCCTTCTGGCCATGTGGGTACTCCAGGAAAAATTTTTAAAGTTCCATTAGCAAGACAAAAAGAGATGCTTCTTGACTTTCATGTATTAAAACAAGGGAGATTTCATATGAACCCAGATCTTAATCTGTACTTTAAAGTGGCTAGAGTTCAGCATCATGAATAAAATTCAGAATAAAAAGCCTGAAAAGATGCATAGGCACCAACTGGTGCTGCATCAAAGTTAGTATTCTCTGTATTTACTGATAGTGATGCTCCAGGGTTTTAGACAGGAGTTTTACTCAGCTGTTCCTGGAAATGCCAAGGATTGAATATTTGACCTTTTCATGCAAATCATATTCACTAGCAGTGAACCACTGAACCATGGTCCTTTCCTCAAAAGACAGACCTTGCATTTGCACTTCCTTTGTATCTCAAATGCTTTTAAAACCGAATAAAAATTAGGGCACTGAGGTTAGGTGGTGTGAACTTTGTACTGGCACATATTAGGGCATAATAAGTATTGATTTTTTTCCCTGTTTGTGTTTTATTGGCTTTGACTTCTGAAATCGTTTTCCCTATTCTGAAGTAGGCAGCATTCAGTTAAATACAGAGGCTTGTGTACAATTAACTAGTCCATAATTACATGAGATGTAAACACATTGTCCTTTTAAAAAAGGCTGAAGTTGCTTTCTAATTTTCACAGGGTTTTTTGGTGCAAAATTGAAATACAACTGAATCATCCAGATCAATAAGGATGTGGTATTTATATTCCAGTGAAGCCCAAATCCTTCTTTTAAAAGCCTATTTTTTTAAAAAAAAAAATTCCACAACCAAGATATTCTCCCCCCCCCCTTTTTTTTTTTGGCTTGCAGAGTTCTTTATTTTTTTTTACGAATATTACAGCCTGTGTACCTATATTTATAGATATTATCAAACTATAACATCATATATCTCTGTTAGTATACATTTATACTTCTACCCCCCCCCTTAGACTTCAATAATCTAATATTGTTTCTTTAAGTAATTTTCCATCTAACCCTTTATTAACAATATTCTGCTAAATAAGTTAGTAATTCCAAATATCTATTTCTAAACAGTCATCAAATATGATGTCACAACTCCCCGATATTTTTCCCATTCTAACATATCCTTTTTATTTAATAGTGCTGTTAGTATTTCTAGTTCTTTCATTTCAAATATTTTATTTCTCCAGTCTTCTATACATGGAGTAATAGGTAGGTTCCAATATTTTGCAATTAATATTCTTGCCGCTGATATTAAGTATAGAATTATCTTCCAATAATTCTTTTCCTCTTCTTGTCCTAATAGTGTGGTCATATTTAAAAGGTATAGTTCTGGTTTCAATTCAAACTCCGTTTTTAATATCTGATTAAGTTCCAAATGGATTTTTGCCCAATAACTCTTTATAATTGGACAGTACCACCACATATGTAAATATGTGCCCACTTCAATTTTACATCTCCAACACAGATTGTTATTTTGTCTGGATATTTTCTCTAATGAACATGGTGTGTGGTACCATCTATTTACCACTTTGAAATAATTTTCATTTAAAGATTGTGCTACTGTAGATTTCTTTGTTTTTACTCTAGCTTTTCCCCAGTTGTCCAAATTTAAATTATATCCCAGTTCCTGGGCCAAATTTATCATTACTTCCTTTACTTCTACTTCTTCCAGTTGTCTTTTCAGTTTTCTTTTCAGTATTTGCAATACCTTACTGATATTCTCCCTTTTAAGATAAAGAAAGTCATTATTCCAAACTATACAATTGTTTATCTGGAAGTGATATACAGATGCATGATAATCCCAGATGATAATCATAAATAAAGAAATGAGCATCTATACCCCCAAAATAAACTGTGGATATCCCAAATCACACACTTTACCACCAGTGAAGTGTATTTTATGAGCTGCTATTAAATTCTATCTGGCCTGAAGCTCTTTGAACATACAGGACAACTTAAGGTGCAAAATTAACGAGGAACTGAGCCTGTGTACCCATAAATAATCAGCATGCCATGCAAAAATCATGCACACCTGCATCCAGGGCAGTATCTTCTGTGACAGGCTACTGAGTCTGGTCTCATATAAAGCTGATTATAAATGCAGAGTTCTGTCAGATGTGCCAATGCTTGCCCATTACCACAAAAATTAATCTGAAGAATATGGTAATGAACGTCTCTACTCTAAAACATAGGAATATGCAAAAGGTGGATTTGGGCTTCAGAGACATAGTACTTTTATCACACATGGAAAATCAGGGGCTTAAACAGCAAAAACCATGTGAAAACCCCACAATCATGGTTAACATTTTCACACAATGTCATGATTAATGTGCCATTATCCCGGGAATAAACAGGCAACAAACAGCAACAAATCATTCATGGGGAAATCCCATGAATGACTTCTTGCTGTTTATTGCCTGTTTATTCCCAGGATAATGGTTCTTTAATTGTGATGAGTGTGAAAATGTTAATCACAGTTGTGAAATTTTCATGCAATTTTCACATGACTTCCTTTGTTTAAACCTCTTTCTCCATGTGATAAAATCCATATAAACCTAACACCTTACTCAATTCTTCACAGTTCTGTACAAATAAAGAACTGAAGACCGAGAGTTAAGGCAACAACCTTCCTCATCAGATTTCTTAGCTAAACAGTGTCTGATCTTTAGTGTACTGAATTCTTTGTACAATTCATCTTAATAAAACAACAACAACAAAAACAACAACAATTTATTTCTAGCCCGCCCCCCTGAACCAGCAATCGGGGTGGGTTACAACAAGATTAAAAAACACTACTATTAAAATATACCATCCCATCACCCAACTCCCCCCCTTAAAACAGGATTAAATCACAACAACATTAAAATCAATAAATGAGCGTATAAAAATAAAATAAAAACGACAGAAGTTCCAGTCTGGGAACCTTAGCTGTATAAGGGTGAAATAATGCTGGAGAAAGGATGGACCCGATCCATGTAGGGCTTTAAAGGTCAACACCAATATCTTGTACTGTGCCCGGAAACTAATCGGCAGCCAGTGGAGGGATTTAAGCACTGGTGTAATGTGCTCTCACTTAGATGTACCAGTGACAAGCCTGGCTGCCATGTTTTGAACCAATTGCAGTTTCCGGGTCAAGCACAAGGGTAGCTCCATGTAGAGCGCGTTACAGAAGTCCAGATGTGAGGTTACCAGTGCATGTACCACAGTTTCCAAGTTCCTCATCTCCAGAGAAGGGTGCAACTGGCGTATCAGCCGAAGCTGATGACAGGCACTCCTGACCGTCGCACTCACCTGGCTAGTCATGTGAAGCGACAGGCCGAGGAGTACCCCCAGGCTGCGAACAGAGTCCTGAGAGGAGAGTGTGACTCCATCTAGGACTGGAAGTTGTATTCCCAAAACTGGTCTAGAGTCCGTAACTGTGAGTACCTCTGTTTTGTCTGGATTGACTTTCAATTGATTTTCCCTCATCCAACCCATTACTGCCACAAGGCAGTCATTGAGAGGGGAGACGCCATCTGAGGTCTGAGTAGAAGATTTGGTCATGGAGAAATATATCTGAGTGTCAACAGCGTACTGATGACACTGAGCTCTGTGCCTCCGAATGATCTCTCCAAGTGGCTTCATATAGATATTGAATAACATCAGGGACAGAATGGCACCCTGAGGGATGCCACAGCTAAGCTTGATTTTAGATGAGCAGCTGTCCCCAAGTCTCACCCTTTGGGATCTGCCAGAGAGAAAGGATCGGAACCACTTAAGAGCGGTGCCTCCAGTCCCCAGTTCTCTCAGCCTATCCAAAAGGATGGGATGGTCTATGGTGTCAAATGCTGCCGAGAGATCCAAGAGCACCAACAGGGTCACACTACCCCTGTTGATGCTCAGGTGGAGGTCGTCAGTTAGAGCAACCATGGCGGTCTCCACTCCATAACCTGCCCTGAAGCTGGTTTGAAATGGGTCGAGATAATCTAAAGGAGGATTGTTTTCCCCAGACCAAAACATGGAAGTTACTTTTAAAAATAATCAATATGATGACATGCTGAATCTATTTATAGCTGAGCAGGAGTAAAATGATGCATTAGGTCCCACATGATAATCCTACCATTGTTCAGTTATGGATGGCTTCAGCATGACTTTAAGTTCATACTCTTTTAAAGCAACTTTCCAGGATCCAGGGTGCAACTATGGGGGTGGATTGGGGGAATGGGATCATTATCTTCAAATAAGAATTCGGCTATTTCCTCCTAAAAAATCCCTTAGGTTCCCAAATTTCTAGCATTTCAAAAACTTAAAACTGTAGTAATATTGTTTAGACATCCAAAGAAAAGGAGAAAGTAAATTTACCAAGGGAATGGGAACAAGCAAATATATGAGGCCTAGGTATGAATTATTTTCAGTGTCTCACTCTATGCAATGCAAGAAATGTTGATATTGAAATAAATATTGGCAAGGGGAAGATGCAGAATTCTTACATAAGGATGTTGTCTTCATTCCCCATCCCCCTGATACATCTTCCAGGATGTGCCACCATCTCATACAGACTTCTTGTCATATTCTGCTGTTCATATCCTGCATTAGTTCAATAGGTCTACACCAAGTCCATGGGTTATACAGAAAAGCTGCAAGTTAGAGCTAGAGCTCTGATGGTATAGGATGGTGAGCTGAGGAACGAAGAGTCATATAATCACCTCAAGAGAATAATTTATGCCCTTATTCTGATACTGCCACTAATCTTGTTGTTATATGACAATTCTCTTTTCTCTGTGGGACAGAAGAAAGCTCAAAGAGAAAAAAGAATTGTCATATAACATTCTTGGTTATAATTCAAAATAAGGTTGAAATTAAGAGGTTCCAGGTATGCTTCCTAGTTGCTGTCTTTGTTTATTGTGGTAGGATTATTATTTAGAGCAATAAGCACCCATTTAACTCAACTATGACTTCAACATAGGCCTGGGAGGTTAGAGCCAGATTTAAAGATTATGGGAGTATTTCAGACCATCTGGATGAGGTCAACCCCCACTTTCTTGATTTTCGTAGGGAAATCCTGCTATTAAAGATCTTTCCCCTTTCTCCAGCCTGTGGGAGGAATACCCTGAGAGGGGACAAGATGGGAAGGCTTTCTCTGCTGGGACTCTCCATTTGTGAAATGGTCTTCCCTTGGAGGCTTAGTTGAAACCAGTATTGGCTTTGTTCTGCCAAACCAAAACATCACATTCTATAAAAACCTTTGGAGCCTAATTGATCTTTTCCAAATGGGCATGTAAATGGTTTTATACTGCTTTAAACTTTTAACCTGTTTTATCATATTAAATTGCTTCATATGTTTCTAGTCTTTTTACCTTATTTTTATTGGTTGGCAATCAATAATGTAGTTATGGATTCGTAATCTAGAGTTACAAATCTGTAACTGCTCTGCATTTAGTAAGACAATGTGGTTTTACTGTAAAACTACATAAATGCCCTCCAATCCAATTGAACAAGCAGCAGATGAACTGGGTAAAGGAAATCTGTTCGGTTGCTAATCAAGGCACAAGGGGAAAGATGCTTCCCACCATCTCCCACCAATGAGCTAGCTGCATCAAGTTCTTGTAACAGGAGGCTTGCTTCTGATGGCGGCACACTTGATCAATGGTGGGAGTGAGTTGGAAGCATCATCTTTCTTGCACCCCAGATGGCAGTTGAACATACACCCTTTGCCTGATCCAGCTGCTGGATGTTAAGGTGGACTATGGGTGTTTGCGTTGTGTGTCAGTTTCAGGCCAGGAGACATTACTTATGCATAGCTTGCTAAGTAGCTAATGCAGAATATCAACATACACACATATAAAATCTATATTGTTTTATACTTTTAAAATAAATTTTATTTGTATACCACTCTGAGGGCACCTGACAGTGGGCAGAAAATAAATACATACACACATCCAAGTTCCAAGGCAAATGATGCAGCAACTCAACTTATGGCGAGCCTAAGGTGAACCTGTCGTGGAGTTTTCTTGGCATGTTTCTTCAGAGGGAGTTTGCCATTACTACCCTCTGAGGCTGACAGGGTATGATTTGCCCAGGATTACTCAGTGGGTTTACAAGGCCAAGCCGGTATTCAAACCACACTCTTCAGAGTCATCGTAAAATGGTTAAACCACTACACCACACTACTCACATGCACACCAGCTCACACAAAGTCCAGTGGTGAATTCACTTTAGGCTTTGGTCTGAACTTTAAAGAGGTATCCATATTTCTGAAGCCTGTCTCCAGACAAGAATCCAGAGCAGATTCACCAGCTAAACTGACATGGAAGCCACTGCCTCCTAGGGAAAAAATCTATGTGAATTACACACCACTTACAGTTCCATAATGAGAAGAAATGTGAAATATGTGTTTTCACTTTGGTTGGATGCTTTCGGAGGAATTGGGGCAGACACGAAGTGCTTGTGTTTGGCTGCACAAAGGCATTGCCAAATGTGTGATTTCAATATGTGGTGAATGTCAAATGCTTTATTCAGAAAATCGAACTCACACATGGTTACAGACAGAAGCTAAATCCAAGTTTCTTAATCTGTGCAGAAAAACCAGGGAAGTTTTCTGTGTTTCTTTGACAAGTGCTGTCATATTCTCTAAGACTGAGTCACTTAGGTCCCTTGCCAGTTGTAGTCTGTTGTCTTTGCTGTTCCCTGAGATCTAAATGCTGCCAGGCTGTAATAAAATCTGATGCAAAGATGGCCTGCGTTTTCTCCTGAGATGACGGCTAGCTAACAAGCTCCTAGATCATAGTTCCATTCAAGAAGGGTTTTGCACAATTGGCAGAGAAGGAGACTCATTCTGGGACAGTTCCAAAGACCTTTTTTTCACTTATTTGAATGGGTTTTTCACACATTTTGATGTATCCCAGCTGAACAGAATGTTGTTACTTCTACTTTTTGGCAACAGGTTTCCAGGAGAGAGAAAGAAAAATACTTCAGGAAGGCTAGAAGTCTGCCATTGTTTTTCTTTTTTTCCCCTTTTTCTTCTTTTGAAAAAGAAAGTGTCTTCCTGTGACAAAACCCACCACATATTTCAGCTGAAATAAGCTGTAAAATCAGTTGAATTGACATGAATTTTGTAAGCTGCGGTCCTATGAGAGCACTTCCTTCATTAGTAGATCTATATGGAGTTCACTTTACAACAAACATGAATAAGATTGGATTACAAATTCACATGTTTTGTTTTGGTTCCTCGGTCTTCCTTTTTCTTTTCCTTTCCTTTGCCAGGAAATGAAATTAGGAGCTAGTAGATAGTTGAGAGACATAAAACACTGGAAGAGCAAGAGTGAACTTTGAACTCACATACTATAATACAGAGTGATGGAAGTAATTTAAATTGTACTTGGCAAAGTTATCTGGTCCCTAGCGATTGAAACTCTACTAAAGACTTCCCATAATTAGATATGGGAGATGTAGGCCTACTGAGAGGTCTTCTGGTTTCATGTAGTGGACATTGATCTTATTTCTCCTATTATATGCACTAAAATGGCTATATGGCAATAATGAAGGGTATAGAGAGAAAGTGTAAAAGTCTCCCAGTTCTGCCTTACTGAGCATCAACCATGGTGAGTGACAGAGGTCTGTTCTCCTGTTGATCACGATGCAGATAGATATTTCCAATGCTCTCCTGCCAGAGACCTAGGGTGCGAGGAAGAGTTGTGACAGGGAAACTGCTTCTGATTGTGGAGAGTGATAGTGGGAAGTTGGCTCTTATCCAAGACTATGAAATGATCATTAAAAGCTTTATAGCAAGTCACAAAAGACTCTAAAACTGGATTCAGGTGAGAAGATGAGTTAGATGCCTCACCGCCTTGAATAGTTCAGGTAGATATGAATTCAGAAATGCAGAGAAAAAGGCTTTTTATTTTAGTTTATACTATATAGGAACAAAAATGTTATCTGTTTCATGTCTTGTTAAGTCTTGTCAGCTATAAGTCAGGTTTTCAATCATCTGTGTTCCAGCCATCATCCTACCTATCTCAGCTCCCTGAGTCTTCTGTATACCAAGAAACCTCATTAGCATTGAGTTGGAAAGGCATTGGGAGTAATCATATCAATAGTCCTAGTCAGGTCTTGATTACATCTATTGACCAGGACTTCAACAGGATAATCGGTGATTCAGGCCATAAAACCTACTAAGTTTTTTAAAAAAAATTCTGAAGGATCCATTAGTCTTTGAGGGTAGAAAATCTTATTTTATTTATTTATTTGTTTGTTTAATCTATATGCTACTTTTCTCTTGGAAAGGGACCTAGCTTTAAAACTTTATAAAGAAAATGTAAAAACAATTAAAATCTTTATGCTAAATCACATAAAACATACAAAGAGTAAGAAATAAATTTATTGTTGTTGTTGTTGTTGTTGTTATTATTATTAACATAGAGCACACACACACCATATAAAAGCCTCCCTGACAATGAATATAAATGAAAAGCTTGCTTGAATAAAAATATCTTTGCCTGCCAGTGAAAGGAAAGTATGGAGGGAGCCAGCCTAGCTTCCCATGCAAGGAAGTTTCAGAGACTGGGAGCAGCCAGCAAGAAGACTCTGGCCCTGTAGACACTAGCCATTAAAGCCAGCATGGGGCAGAGTCGGAGCATGGCATCCTCACAATGCATGCCCGACTCCACCCCTCCAGGGCTCCCTGATGCCACGCTCTGCTCCACATGGCACACAGTGTCATGGTGCACCTCCAGCGCTGCATCCATACGATGCAGAGCTGAAGGAGTGCCATATAGCTGCGGCAATGCATTTATGGCATCCTTTCGAGGGTGCAAAAAGGAGCCGTTATTTGCGGCTCCTTTTTGTTCCCTCAAAAGGCTGGATTGGGGTTGTGGCACGAGGTTGCTGCGGTCCCAATCATCTAGGAAAGGGGCCACATCCACCATCCCTTAGGGGCTGTCTGGACAACCCCTCTCTCTCATGCCCTCACCAAGTGAGCCTGTAATGGTGATGGGACTGAGAGAAAACCTTCCCACTTAATAGTTCAACCACCTCTGCAGGGACAGATAGTAGCCATGGCCCAAAAATGATCTGCCCATGTCAATTCAGAGGAATTAATCACTTCTGCCCATGGGTCCATATGTTTGGAACTGAAACGGTGTGACCTACTGAATTTGTGGACTCTGAGACCAGGTGGAATAGGCCCATGTTTGTCTTGAATGACAAAATCTCTCAAGCTGCATCTGACAGACTAGCCTCAGATTGGATGTTGAAGCCCAAAATGTTAGTAGGTAAAATGATTCATACTGGGGTATAATATCTATCTATCTATCTATCTATCTATCTATCTATCTCTGCCTCACATATATACTGTGGGGATATGAGCTGATAGTGGCTGACCAAGGGATAAATGTCAACATGCTGATAAATGTGTGTCTGCTGTTTAAAGAAAAAGAAGAGGGTCCAAGTTGGGTATAATTAGAAATTGAATCAGAAGTAGAACTACCAGTGTTGCATTGACTTCATATAAATCCTTTGTAAGATTACATCTGGTATATTGTGTTCAGTTCTGTTACCACATTTTTTAAAAATCTTGTTGACCTGGAAAAGGAATAATAATAATAAAAAGACAACCAGTGCAACTAAGGGACAGAAACAACTTGTCCATGAAAGCAGAGTCCAGGCAAATCTGCGGTTCTCCACAGTTGCTGGAGAATGCAATATGGAGAATGCAGATGCACTTGCAATCCTGATGAAAGGCTTCATGGAGAGATCTGTCTGGATATTGTGCTAACAGAATATTGAACTAGATAGCTTCTTGGTCTAATCCTGCATGGCTATTCTTATCTTGTTAAATCAGTCCAAAGATTGAAGAATCAAGAATATTGCGGTGAGATTCTCTTAGAGCCATGGGGAAGAAATTTCCCAACTTACTAGTTACTATAACTGAAGGTTTCTTGTGCTACAGTGGGGAAAACAGGATGTGGTTTATCAATAAGTGCCACTTTGAATGTGTTATAACTTGAGGGGGGAAAGCCAGCAATGTTTCTGCACTGGCAGATGGATTTCCCAGCTGCTCATGTGGGCAAGCCAGCCTTAGGGAAGAAGGAAAGAGGCTTTCCTTGCCAGAAAGTACAACTACATCACCCTCCCTTTCCACTTCATTTTAAAAAAAGATATAAAAAAGCAAGGTGGCAGAAACAAGGAGGGGGGATCTGCATATTTTGTAGGAGTAAATATAGGGCTGCCCACACTCTATTTATATAGAGATATGACAAATTATTCTGTCCTTTTCACTAGTGTGTGATTATTTCTGAATCCTCCCCCCCTCACACACACACACACACATTTTGTTTTCTGGTTGCACTGTAAAAAGGATGCAGTTTCTGGCAGTAAGGTCTTGTTTTCTGTTAAATGTAGAAAAGCAATGCTGTTAAAAGTGGGATTTAAAAGTGGGATTTATCACACTCCTAAGTAATGTTGAAAGCATTGTAGAAAAATGCCACGTTTATGTCTGTAAAACAAAGTAGGGTATTAAGCATGTGATGCCAAGAAGAATTTTATCTCTTCTTTTTGTTTTAAAAAATGAGTATTTTTAACCATATGGAAACAATTTACAGTTTCAATCAAACTGTATGCATGTTGTTTGATTACAGCAGTATCAGCAAAATTTACTAGGATATTAAAACATGAATATAATGAAATGTTGGAAGCAGAACTCTCAGAGTCAATAATGAAAGCCAGACATGTACAATGTCAGTTTCTTAATCCATAATAAATCATGTATATATCATTACAGAAGTAGAATCATTACTATGCAGCTTTAGCTTTTGATATGCCTGTTTGTAATAGGGATTTCGACTTTCCCTTAGTTATGTGTCACTGGCTATCAGACTTTTAAAAAAATCTTACCAACTCAGAAAGCTTTTATTAGGAAGGAATTGATAATTGTAAGTTTTTAAAGCTTTATTTAATGATTCTAAGTAAACACTTCATGGCTTCAGGAGCTGAGTCTCACAAAATATTTCAATATAATGGCTTTTGGAATCAAGAAAGATCACAGGATGCAAGCAATGGACCTTTCCTTTCAGTAAAATTCACAGAATTTCAGTTGTTGATATGTCATATTTGAATCGTTCATCATGAGCTACCATACAGATCAATATCCAAGTTCTCATCATTTCCTGGTAGAAATTCTTTTCTAGGGAATAAGTAGAATGTGGCAGTGACTTGCTAAAATATGTATACTCATTGTCAGCCAAGATAGTGTTGTCTCTTATCTTGTTCGTTCTCTTGACTAACAAGAGTACATATGTTTTACTCATAAAATAATTGCTTCAGTGTTACTGGCCTGCACCATCAGATCAGGGCACAATAAGAGGTGGGAAGCTGGTACAAATTACTTGAGCCTGGTCATGAGGAAGTGAACCTGGAGTACAGCTGTGTTGCCCTCCACTCTCAGTAGTATCACTTTTTGATTTACTGTTTTTGATATCGACTCTAAAATCAGCAAATTGAAAATAAATAAATAAATAAATAATATGCAAACTCTGAAATTATGTGTAAAGGTTTTTAGCTAGGTTGTCTATGGTTCAAAATTGCTGCCAGACATGCCGTCTTTGGGAGTTGTGCCCTCAGATTCCAAGAGAAGTAGCCTGACCATGGGAGAAAAGGACAAAAGTCCTCCTACTTCCAGCTAACTCAGATGCTAGGTTGCTCTTAGCACTCAAACATTCACCCTGTCCACCACACCAAACAGCTGGATCACTCTCCTCCCATTCCCTACCCACCCAGTGTCTTTCACTAGGAACACCATGGATTTACTCACTTTGTGGCCCCCAGAATCTCTTCCCTGTCTGCAGAAAGTCATGGAGGGAGTGGGGCAGGAGATGATTATGATTATGATTATGATTGTTAATCTTTATTTATATAGCACTGTAAATTTACACAGCTCTGTAAATATAATCTGTTTAATTAGACGGTCCCCTGCCCTTAGGCTTACAATCTGTAAAGACGCAACACAAAAGGAGAAGAGAAAGGTGATGGGGAAGGGGATCAGGTCCAGCAGTTCTCCTCTCCCTATGAGGCCTGGACCAAGGTAGATGGACCGGAGGGAGAGCTCGGTCACTCAACGGATAGTTAAAACGAGGCATCCTGGCACAGAGAAGGGCTCATACTTGGGAACGTTTCCCTAAATAAAATAGTCTTTAACTCAGTTTTGAAACTGGTCAGAGAAGTGATGAGGCATGCATGTGGAGGAAGAAGGTTCCAGGGGTGAGGGACAGCAAGTGAGAAGGGATGGATCCGGGAGGGGCCAGTGGAAGTCCTAGGGTATGACAGGAGACCTTGACTACCAGAATGGAGGGAACAAGTAGGAATGTAAGGAGAAATAAGTTCAGATAAATAAGGAGGGACCAGTCCATGGAGGGCTTTGAAAGTCAACAACAAAAGCTTGTACTGGATGTGGAAAGGGAAGGAGATGCAATGAAAGGAGGAGAAAAGAGGAGAAACACGGTCAAAGCAGCGAGTGGATGTGATAATTCGTGCAGCTGAGTTCTGAACAGAGATTAAAGATCCCCTTTCATTATTCCATCCCATCATTTATATCTGGGAGCCTCTTTCCTGCTCAACCCAAAGACAGTGTCCTGACCTAGAGGTGCTTAGCCAGCTAGCCAGACCATAGTCACTGCCCAGTGGCCATCTCATGTGTCATGTATATCTGCCTTTTAGGGCCTACCCAATTTCCCCCTCCCCCACAGGAACATGAACCCACTCTTGGTGGCTTTGGACAGTGTGGGAGTTAGTTCAATAGGTCTCCTCCTCTCTCTCTTCTCTCTTTTCCAGAGAGAAAATGTACTCCTATTGTAGCATGTGTAGCTTGCTTCCATTTTTTCCCCCTCACAAAACAGTTTTGTGTATGGGTGTAATTTCTTTCTTTCTTTCTTTCTTTCTTTCTTTCTTTCTTTTTAAAATAGCATTGCTAATGTAATTTTTTAAAAACATATCAAATTAATTGTCCCCATATTGCAGGCTGGAAGGTGCAGTAACTGGAAAAGAAGGTGCAGTAGCAGGCAGCCATTTGGTTCAGTTTCATAGGGTCGTGGATAAGTGATTGGCATGTAGTCTGCTTGTACGTTTAACCTTAAACTCCCCTTATACCTGTATATTAAGAAATCATCCTCATTGAGGATCATTCCCAGCACTCTCTGGGCACTCTCTGATTGTTTTTAATTCTAAACTGGAGATTTCCCAACTCATTTCCCCTAAGAAATATTGCACTTTCCTTCAAGATTAGGAATATGCAGAATTTGGCCTGAACCCTATTGGTTAGTCCCAGCTAGAGTAGACCTACTGAATAAATAGATGAACAATAAATCAACATTTATGTAAATCCCAATAATTCAGTGAATCTGCCTTTGTTCAGGTTTTTGTTGTTGTGTGCCTTCAAGTTTCCAATGTATAGTGACCGTAAAGTGAACTTATCCTGGGATTTCCTTGGCAAGATTTGTTTAGGGAAGTTTTGCCTTTTTCTCCCTTTGAGACTGAGTGTCAGAACAGGGGTCCAGAATCCCAGACAATCAACCAGTCAGTTTTATGTAGAATAAACAGAACTTTATTGATGCTCCAGGATCAGCAATACCACACCACTCAGCTTCTTAGCTGAGACTGACCAGTTCCCGCCCAGCACCTCTATACATCCCAATAGCCATACTCCTCCCCCCTCTGCCAAAAGCCCGCGAACTAACACATTCCATGTCTTTTCCCATCAGTTTCTGTTTCCCCCCTGTCTCCCCCCTAAGCTGCTCTCTTCCCACCAAATGCTGTTGCATTCCTAGCCTCAGAGCTGAGCAGCTACAAGGTCAACTGATAACATCCTCCTGGCACTGTTATGCACTCCTCCCTTCTGTCTAGCAAAATGTAGCTGTACCTAACTCTATATCCATCATCCCCATAACTACCACAAAACTATATCTGATAGAAGACTAAAAGGATTCTAACACTGAGACAGTGTGACTTGCTTAAGGTCAGTCAGTAGATTTCCATGTTCAGATTACTTAACAGGATTCAGGTCGTTATTTTTTTCTCACTCTGGGCAATCATTTTCCCCCCACTTTTCATACTTCTGTTCTACATCCAAGAATAGATCATAAAATGAAATCATTTTGACTATTTATTTTTATGTGTTTAAGCCCTCTCCTGTTTTGCTAGAATACGGTGATATTTTGTACAAAAATACAAATGTACTTTATGAAACAAATGTGTGAATATGTGTCAAAAAGAGAAAGATGACAGATGATGGAGAGGGAAAATGAAAGACACAAACAAGCTGTCAATTTAATACTATTATAATTGGAATTCATGTTTTGCCCATTTTTGCATTATAGCTCACATTCTGTAATTGCAAAAGCTCTTGAGCCTGTGATTGTGAAAGATCTAAATCTGTCTTCTGTTAGTCTTTAATCTGGTGGAGAAACATCTGAACATTCAGTTGCAGTTCAGGCATAACCTTAACCTTTTAAAAACACATCCATATGTTTATTAATCTAGAATTTGAAATACATTTTCACATATACATTTCAGACTTTTTTTTACTAAGCAATGGATATAGGCATGACTACCTTCAAACCCTTCAAGCAAATTAAACGTTAGATTTTTAATGAAGAACCTAAATTCCTATATGAAAATCTCCATAGCAATTTTGACATAAATTTAGAAATACATTGGGGAGGATAGACACACTGAATGGGCATGTCAGGGAGTCAGAGGCCCATGCAGTGTTGCAAGCTTCTGCCACCAACACTTATACCAGTTTGGGGCCTGCTGGTCAAGTATTCACTGGTCATATGAAGAAGTCCTACATGCATATAGATGTACCAGTATGTATGTTTTTTTTTTTTTACAGGAGGATACTGATTGTTTTCAGATCCTGCCTTACATGGGGCTTGTCTACATGATTAAAATACTCCACATTCTATTAGAATAGAATGTTATCCCTCCATGTGGGATTTGGAAGAAATCAGGGTTTGAGGGTGGGGAAAAGCCTTAAACTCTGCAGAAAATGGAATTGTGGTTTTTACTGGAATATTTGCAATGATTCACATTATCACACATGTGGCTGTCTGTTGGCTTTGTATGGCAGAAGGAGAATGAACAGATATGAATTTGTACAAAAAGGTGAAGACAATTAAGCGTCAACATGAATTCACAAAAATCCTCAGCAATTAGAATGGTCTGCCCTCGAAGGCTAATGGAACCAGTTGCTGTCCAGAAGGCCTTAGAGGATTTAATGGTAGGTAGAGCCAGTGATTCCATCGAAACCTTGGTGAACACTTGGTACACTGACCTTCCCAAGGCTCTCGATGCAATCGCCCCCGAGTGTCCTCTCCAACCCGCTCCTAACCGCAAACCCTGGTTCATGGAGGAACTTAGGGAAATAAAGCGGGCTGCATGACAACTAGAATGCAAATGGCGGAAGACTCGGCTCCTGTCCAACAGAACTCGCCATAAGCAGCATCTTCGCGCCTATTGGGAGGCTTTGCGTGCAGCGCGGAGATCCTTCTGCTCTGCACGCATTGCATCTGCAGAGTCTTGCTCAGCAGAGCTGTTTAGGGTGGGGGGGGGGCTGACGCGGATTCCACCTGCGCCAAATCCCCTACTTGCCCCAACAACAGCCTGCTGTGATGTGTTTAACACCCACTTTGCAGATAAAATCTCGGATAAGGGCCAACTTGGATGCCAATGTTTTAACAGAGTCCATAGATGAGGTGTCCAATAACTCCGTTGCTGCCACTTTATTGGATGAGTTTCAATCTGTTAGTACCGAGGACATGAACAAGCTCCCTGGAAGTTTGAGGAAGATGACTTGCCCTCTCGATCCTTGTCCATCCTGGCTGGTCGTCCAGGGTGGCACAGATTGAGGGTATTCCTCTGGGATGCAATCAATGCGTCGCTCAGGGAGGGTTCTCTACCATCTTGTCTGAAGGAGGTCAAAGGCCGCTGTACTGAAGAAACCCTCCCTCGACCCCCTGGACAGGAACAACTACAGACCAGTATCCCTGCTCCCATTTCTGAGCAAGGTGATTGAGAGAGCAGTCGCCTCCCAACTCCAGGTTGTCTTGCATGAAACCGATTATCTTGATCTATTTCAAACTGGCTTCAGTACAGGACATGGAGTTGAGACTGCCATAGTCGCTCTGGCTGATGACCTCCCCCTGAGTATCGACAGGGGTAGTGTGACCCTGCTGGTGCTCATGGACCTCTCAGCGGCCTTTGACACTTTCCACCCATTTGAGTAGGCTGAGGGAGTTGGGGATTGGAGGTACTGCACTTCGGTGGTTCCGGTCCTTTCTCTCCGGTAGATCCCAAATGGTGAGGCTTGGGGACAGTTGCTCCTCAAAGATCGAGCTTAATTGTGGCATCTCTCAATCTTGTCCCCGATGCTGTTTAACATCTATATGAAGCCGCTGGGTAAGATCATTCAGAGACATGGAGCTCAGTATCTTCAGTATGCTGACGTCACTCAGATCTACCTCTCCATGACAAGATCATCGGCCCAGACTTCATATGGCGTCTCTTCTTTTAATGACTGTCTTGCGGCAGTAATGGATTGGAGGAGGGAAAACAGATTGAAGCTGAATCCAGACAAAACGGAGGTACTAACAATTACAGGACCGAAGCCAGGTTTGGGAATACAATTTCCGGTCCTAGATGGAGTTACACTCTCCTCCAAGGACTCTGTTTGCAGTCTGGGGGTACTCCTAGACTCGTCGCTTCACATGACTAGTCAGGTGAATGCACCGGTTAGGAATGCCTGTTATCAGCTTCAGTTGATACGCCAGCTGCGCCATTTCCTTGACTCAAAGGACCTGGAATCTGTGGTACATGCTTTGGTAACCTCACAATTGGATTTCTGTAACACACTCTACATGGGGCTACCCTTGTGCTTAACCTGGAAACTCCAACTAGTTCAAAACATGGCAGCCAAGCTTATCACAGGAACATTGAGGAGAGAGCACATAACACCTGTGCTCAAGTCTCTCCACTGGCTGCTGATTAGTTTCCAGGCACAGTACAAGGTGTTGGTTTTAACCTTTAAAGCCCTCCATGGCTTGGGTCCATCTTATCTCAGGGACCGCCTCTTCCCATACGATCCCCCCTGCACACTCCGGTCCTCTGGGAGGAATCTGCTACAGCCTATGAAAACCAGGTTGGTGCAGACCTCCCAGAGGACCTTCTCTGCTGCCACAAGCATCTCTTGATTGCTTTAAAAAACTCATGAAGATGCATCTCTTCCGGCAGGCCTTCCCAGAAACCCCTTAACTCCCGGCTCTGTTGGTGGGTCATGCCCTCCCCCCAAACCTCCAATATCTTGACCATGCAATGATTGTTGTTTTATATTATTTCTTAATTGTGTTCTTGTTTTTAATCTAGATGCTAATTTAATTTAATTTAATTTTAAGGGTTGGTTGGTTGGTTCTGGGTCACAGAAACTGTTTTTACCTTGTGCTTTTTAATTGTTGTAACCCGCTCCGATTGATCTGACAGAGGAGTGGGCTATAAATTATTATTATTATTATTATTATTATTATTATTTGTTTAGACCAGCCATGGTCAATCTACAGTTGTAGGTCTGCACATGCAGAGGACTGCACAGAACATTGAATGCAACCTGTGAGTGTGTCAGCAGCAGAAAGCAAGGCTAACAGGTCTAGCCTTGTCAGACCCTAATGCTTTTTAGTGCCCCTGCAGCTGTTTCTAGCAAACATGATGTTCCTGTTTGGGGAAAAAGGGTCTAGACAAGACTTAAATTTACAAAGCTCTAAATACAGTGAACTAGTCAATAGTGACCTTGGAGACTCTGAGGGATATTATTGGTTATAGGATAATTTTTTGGTGGGGTAGTGGGTATGGAGCCTATGGTCTACACTTTACCACCTATGATTCAGTGAGAAGCTTTCTTTTATTGCATAGCCTTGCTTCTTCTATCATAACAAAAAATCAATCAGTCAATCAAATTAATTATTTATATAAAACCTATCTTTTTTGTGTGTGGGGGGGGGGGAGGAGGAATAAACATTTGAAAAGAAGATGCTGTTGACCTTTAGGGAAGTTAACTCCTACAATACATCTAATATGGTTTGTCATGTTTCTTAGAAATGTCAGCTATTTCCGCCAAGCATGGTACTGTGAGCCCACAGTTCCACCTACACCCTTTTCAGGATAATCTTCACTTTTTTAATGACATGATTTAATTTTGCTGCAGTGAAACATCTTTAACTTTAAAATGTGGTAGGAAATGTCTGATGTTCCAAATTTTGTTGAACATGTCTTCTTTATGATTCCATCATGCTATGAAAATGCAGGCTCTCCAACTGTCCCTATTTGACAGGCACAGTCTCAATTAATCCTCTGTCAGTTTTTCAACTGCTTTTAAAATGTCCTAGTTATACGGTGGTGAAGCTGGGGCTCATGTGCCCTCTCTGGCACATGAAGCCATCTCTGAGGGCATGCAGTGACTACAGCAACCAAGGCAGGGCACACACGTTAGCCCAGGTCCTTGTTGTGGTTTGGTTTGCCTTTGGAGAAATGGGCCACTGCAAGGAGGGGCAGGGAGCCTTGTGCAGCCTGGTTCTCCTGCAGAAAATTGAGCCGCAACAAGGAGGGGCAGTGTGCAGCCCTTCTGGGTGGAAGTTCCATCCTTTGCTATGCTATGGGATTCTCGGAACTGTAGTTTTATAAATGTAATGAGGCCATCCATGTTTTTTTTTTTTTTTTTTTTGGCAAGATTTCTTCAGAGGAGGTTTGCCATTGCCTTCCTATGAGGGCAATGAGAGTTATCCAAGGTCTAAAAGTGGGTTTCATGGCCAAGCTGGGATTCGAGCCCTGGTCTCCAGAGTGGCATGCTGAAAATGATGGCTCTCTTTGCTCTTTTTATTGTGCTGTGCCTTCTGTGTTTGATTATGCTTGTTGTTGTGTTGTTATGTGCCTCCAAGTCGTTTCCAACTTATGGGCCCAGAGCACCTTCCCTCCCTTCCAAGCACCAATTCCTGGTGACCCTAAGGTGAAACTATCATGGGGCAAGCTTCGTCAGAGGGGGATTTACATTACCATCCTCTGAGGTGGAGAGAGCGTGAATTGTGTGTGTTGTGGGGGTGGAGAACCCATTAGAATGGTCCGCCCTCAAATACTAATGGAACCAATTGGATTCCAGAAAGCCTTGGAGGGTTCGTTGGTTGGTAATGCTGGTGATTTTGTCAAAGCTTTGGTTACTGCCTGGAAAACCAATCTTACCAAGGCTATTGACATGATCGCTCCCAAGTGTCCTTGCCAGCCCACTTCAAATGGCCAACCATGGAATAAGAAGAACTTAGAAAGATAAAGTGGGTTGGACAATGACTGGAGCATGTGTGGCGAAAAACTCGACTCTTATCTTTCAAGACTCATCATAGGAATTTCCTTCGTTCCTATAGAGAGCCAAAAGTGCAGCACAGAGAGCCTTCTCCTCTGAACATATTGCATCTGCAGAGTCTTGTCCAGCAGAGCTGTTTAGGGTGGTGAGGGAACTGACACAAGTTTCCACCTGTTCAGAACCCGTTACTCAACCTGACAATGGCCTGCTGTGATGCATTTAACAACTACTTTGCAGAAAAAATCTCTCAGATAAGAGCCAACTTGGATGCCAGAGTTATAACAGAATCAACTGATGAGGTATCCAACAACTCTGCTGCTGTAGTTATACTGGATCAATTTCAATTTGTAAGTACTGATGACATGGCCTCTCGACCCTTGCCCTTTGTGGCTGGCCATTCAGGGGGGTGATGCCTTGAGGGTGTTGTTAAGGGACATCATCAATGCATCCCTTAGGAAGGGTCATGTTCCATCTTGTTTGAAGGAAGCGACAGTTAGGCTGCTCCTGAAAAAACCCTCCCTTGACCCCCTGGATATGTAGAACTACAGGCCAGTCTCTTTATTACCATTTCTGAACAAGGTGATCAACGGAGCAGTTGCACTTCAACTCCAGGCTGTCTTGGATGAAACCGATTATCTAGATCCATTTCAAATTGGCTTTAGGATTGGATTTGGAGTTGAGACTGCCATGGTTACTCTGGTTGATGACCTTCCTCTAGGCATCAACGGGGTAGTTTGCTTTTGCAATTGTGGATTAAGCTACTGCTATTTAGCTTGTGTTACCATCTCTTCAAGCCAGCTTTGACAGACAGCACCATAGAGCAAGGTTTTAGGAGAGATAGCTCAGGAGGAAGAAAGTCATGGTGACCAAGCTGCTTCCACTGAATGAATGGTAGGAACCTCCATAAACTGGGCCAGAAGAAGCAAGATGATTTGTACCCTAGGGTTTATGTGTTAGGACTACTTCTAATTGATTTGCAGACATTAAAAAAAACATGTAATTCCTCCAAACTCAGGCCGAGCAGGAAGACATTTTGTCAGAAAGCAGAGAGGAGAGGACTGGTAGTCATGAGTCAATAACCTCCAACTTTCCCAATTAGGCTGGGAAAGTTCCATTTAATTGTTTTTAAGCTGCTTTTAAAAAGTCACAATTTTCCCCCCTACTCCTACTTTCCCTCTTTGTCCTTAGCTTCCTTCATTTCTTGCAAACTGAACTAAAAGTGTGCTTATAGCTGATACTCAGCTAATTGAGCAGGGAGGAGCAGAGAAGAGACAATGAAGACTTGCACTTCTCAGTAGACTCTGGCTAAAGAAAACAGCTGCAGTCTCTTCTAACTTTTGTGTTTCTCCCCATTGATCTTTTTTGGTTTGACTGTTTGGCCACATGTATCCCAGTGTTCATCTGTGAATTGTGGGAAGATATGTGGGTCTACTTTGGATTCCTCTTTCTCTGATGGGCACCAGTTTTCTCTAGGCTTGTCTGTGTGTCAACTATTTTGTAAAGAGGTGGGAGGGATCCTGAGGAAGCTATAATTGTTAAAAAAAACCCCACCAACCTGCTATATTCATAACTAACATATGCTATAGTAATAAATATTATAATTCCACAGATAATTTCCATTCTGCAATGAAGAACAAGTATGCCCCCTTTGAGCATCTAATGTCTTCATAAATTTTTGAAACAAGTTTAACTGTTAACCAGATATATTCAAAGGGATTTTGAGCACTGCATGGGTAAGGCTGGTGTAATTTCATTGACTCGATCATCCACATTTCTCCAGCTGAAAGAACTGGGCAATGATGGGACTTAGGCTGTACAAGCTTTGCTAGGTTATCCAAGGATGAACCTACAGAGGCCCAGGACATATAAGCTCCTTACAGATTACCAGGCTGCTGAGGGAAGGATTTTTTTTAAAGTATAATACCTCTTGGAAAGTTATTTGGCATAACTCAGCACATCCATGCTTGAGAAAAATCCCATCTTCGTGCTTCTGTAGTCTGGTTCAAAATATGCAGTAAATTAACATTTCTTCACAGACAAAACCTTTTCATTCCTTGAGTCTTTTAACCTTAATGTAGAATTAACATATCTTTATATATAAATGTGCAAAGTCATATTTATATGAGCTGGAAGATGTGGTAGACTCTTGAGATACTACTCACCTCATTAATTATATACTCAAGTTTACCTCTGAGGGAGATTCAGTGACAAGCTGCAGGTTTATGCTTGAGTGAAATCCACTGCTATGTATGTGCTAAGATTGTAGGCAAGTAATGGAATAAGAAATTGGCAAGCCTATTTGTGTGTTTGGTTTTTGTTTGTAACTTCATTTACATTGTAAAACCGTGGGTTCAAAAGGCCAATGGAGGATTGATCTTAGCTGTGGAATATTTTCTGAATTGCCTTTAAAAGAGAGGGAGTGAGAGAGAGAGGGAGTGAAAGTGAGAGAGATAGAGATGCCGCCCCCCCTTACCTTCTGTTCTCTGCCCAATGCTATCATGAGTTATACTGGGTGAAAGAAAAATGTGGCCCTCCACATTTACAGCTCTGACTTTTGCAGATTTTATTATTTGCAGTTTTGATTAATATGTTCTCTTTAGGAATCTCTAAGTCCTCCAGCACAATTCTGCTGGAAGTTGACCATAAAATTGTGCTGGAGAACCTAGTTGTTCATCAAGAAAACACTTCTCTAGGCATTTGCAGGTCCTCCAGCATGATTCTATGACCAACGTCTGGCCACTGGAGGACCTGAAGATTTCTAGAGAGGTGTTCTTTTAAGCAAAAAGAATAGGGGCTTTTATTTGCAGTTTTCCATATTCACATGGGTCCTCTATCCCTAACCCCAGCAAATGTGGAGAGACCACTGTAAATGCAAAACACCAATTAATTATTTGAAGGGGCAATGAATACCACATAATAAAATAAGTATTTTCAAAATATAAGAGTTTTCAACAATATGACTCTTGATACATATTTGGGCTGTGTGTAATTTCGAGAAGAGTTGCCCAACCTGTCACATTCTAGAGTCATGTACTCTGCCTGCCACGGGCTTGACAACAGCCTTTTAATTTTTGTGGCTGCAGAATGAGAACAGCAAGCAAGCAAGCACAAATACCATGCATAAATGATGCTTGTTTTCAGCTTTGTGGGACATGAGTTGTACATGCTAAGCATAGAGAGAGCTTGCTTTCATTTTCCTATTTCCTTAGAATCAAATAGTCCATTGGAAATGGCCTGTTGATTGCAAAACAAAACAAAACAAAAACACCATTGGCATATCTTAGTGGTAACTTTTTAGATATGGAAGTCTCTGTGGAGGCTTGAAGGACAAAGCCTGCAATAGAGTCTTCCTTCTCCTCCTTTCCCCTCTTCCTTTCTTAATAAGCTATGAACAATCTTTTTGATTGAGCTAAGAATTTGTGGGTTGTATGTGAGTAAGACGTTTGAGAGACTTTTTTTTTTTTAAAAAAAAAGGTTCATTTGCTTAAGCTGCTTAAGAAATTTCTTGTGCATGAGGTTAACTGTCTAAGTCCACATTCAGATGTGGACTTAGCAATTATAAGGAAATATGGAGAAGAAATAAAGCCCTCTCTATGATTGTTTGTCATCTCCCTTTTCTTCTGCCTCCTTTTAACACATTTCCCCACTGAAGAAACCTGTGGTTTTAAAGCTTGCATGTACATTTTGGAGTGGATTTTGTTTGTTTGTTTGTTTTGTTTCCCTAATAATGATATTAAATGCTGGAATTATGCTTAGGGCTGACTCAACTATCTATGTTTGTTCATTTCATTTCATTTGTTACCAGTGGATCTAGGTAAATTATAAATTAAAGGCACTCATCATGAGAGGCTTTATGCTCATGCTTTCAGGGGGGTCCCACCTCCCAAAATTCATGCAGCTGTGTTGACACATGTCTATACAGTCTGCATCTCATGTTCTTTCCATTTTACAGTATGCAAAAAGTGGTGTGCATGAGATTTTGTCTCATTAAAAATCTATGAACTTTAATTGGACTTTAAAATACTATTGTTTTCTGTTCTTGAAAATTATTTCACTTTCCTTACTCTGTGGTGAGGTAACTATGTGTGGCATCTCAGATGGAAGATAGTTGTGAGAAGTTTAGGACTGCCAAGTCATGGCTATCCCAGGCTCAGAGATGTCACAGCCCAAAGTTTAAGACCTAAGGATGACCCCCTTTGATGTCACAGGAGGTGATGCTACAAGGCACAGTCCGTTGCAATTTTCATTAAGCATTATATGTTAAGTATCAGCTACCATTGTAAAGAATATGCTATTTAAATAAAAAGCACCAAGTGTAACAATCAGGAGGGGAAAACATATTTATAAACACTTTGCAAAGCAGGGTGCTTGTCCTGAGATTTTTTTACCTGCACTGTGAGGTCCAGAGAAGAGAGGCCAGGCCCTAGGAACCCTGAGGAAATAGGCATTCATTAGCACAGTATATCCACTATACTACTTAGCAATGTATGTTCACACAGACACTATTAAGTGACCATACAGGTGCACAAAATGGGTCTAACTTAGTAAATTACAGATTATAGCTGCCAGCAGTTATTATAGCCATGCAGGCCTGTTCCAAATATTAAAAAGTGGCGTGGGTGGGGAAGTTGAGGAAGCCCATCACTGACTCTCAAAAACTTCCACCTGATCTGTTGAAAGCTTATCCCCATGTTTTCTCAAAGGAAAATATCAAGTCAGCCTATTTGTTATGCTTTAATTTTTTTCACAGGTGCTTTATCAACCTTGTCGCTTCTAGAAACAGCTAATTAACTGCAGCATGTAGGAAATCAGACAGTTTTTGGGGGGGGGGCATTCAAAAAAAAGTGTTGCTAGGCCAAAGGTGTACTTCTTTTATATTTGATTTCTGTTATGTTTTCTCTTGTTCCACAGATAATTGTGAGGACCCACTGGTACTCTCGTTACCTGCGACAGCATTTGACAGCTCCTCCGAACTCTCCAGCAGTCACAGCCCCAGCTTTGCAAAGCTCATCAAACGGGATGGTAAGAACACTGACAGTCTTTATAGAGCGGTGATACATAATTCATTGGAGATACTGTATGTAATGTTTTAAGTCATCTGAAACAGAGGTCTCCCATAATACCCAACAGATAGTGTTTGTTCAGGTGGAAAATGGCAGAAGCTCCTCATGGAACTAGTTTAAAGAGCACCTTTACACCTGTTCAGAGGTTAACTGTTGGGAGGTTGGGGAACTTGTGGACTCTCCATATGTTGTTGAGTTGCAGTTTCCATCATCATTCCCCATTGGTCATGCTGGGTGATGGGAGTTGCTGTCCAACATATGGAAGGCCAACACACCTGAATTATATAAAAACCAAAACAATTTTACCTGGACCTCTTAGTTGTACTTGTTAAATTCACTTGATGGCATGAAGTCCATTCAGTACAGCATGCTCCCTCTCCATAGGCCAGCAACACAGCTATTTCCCAGCCCTCTAGAGTTCTTTCTGAAAACTAGCATAATGCTAGTGAGGAGAGGAGGCAAGTTACAGATTTCTCCCACTGGACTTGCATCTTCTGGCATTACATCTGAGTATTGTGATGTACCAGCTCCCAGACCACTGAAGTAACATTAGAAATCTGATTAGCATTTCTAGTTGGCTGTGCAGTAGGACATACTGAGATCCACAGAGACCTTCCTTTTTTCCCTTTTAAAATATATTCTAAGTCAACCCTATAATACTTGCACTATTTTGGCTTACTTCTCCCTTGCTGATTAGCAGGCTATGCTTGAAAGTACATTTTTTTTTGGGGGGGGAGGTTATAATTTTGTGTTTAATACACACACACACACACACAAGATACATTAGTATATATATTTTTTTTATTTATCACGTTTATATCCTGCCACCAAAAGTGATACAGAAACTGCCATGTCTCTGTGGCCACATCCATTTCATCTTTTTTCTTTATGACTGAAAAAATAATTTCCTGTATATAGTGAAGGACTCAGGTTTCCAATAAAACTTTAACTGAAGTTATGAACAGCACAGACCCGATCTTACCTGTGATCCCACAGACACCTGATTCTCTTCAACGTGTTTTTGTTCTCTCCACTTCCTGTGCTCTTTTTCTTAATGTGTTGGAGAATATTAATTCTCTGTGTGGGGAACAATAACACTTCTGAAATTTTATAGAACAGCTTGCAAAATGTTTCCATAAAATACATGTAAAACAGTAGAAATAAGAATAGACTCCTAGGGTTTCTTCGTGTATCACAACATTAGCATGGAGGAGCCCTGGTGGTGCAGTGGTTTATTGCCTGTACTGCAGCCACTCACTCACAAACTACAAGGTTGTAAGTTCAATACCAGCCAAGGCTTCAAGCTTGACTCAGGCTTACATCCTTCTGGGGTTGCTAAAATGAGTACACAGATTGTTGGGGACAATTGGCTTATACATTTTAAACCACTCAGAGAGTGCTTAAGTGTGCTGATGAGTGGTATAGAAATGTACATGCTATTGCTGTTTTTGGGATTATCTAAGTGATGCACCTATGTGTGGATGAATACAGGGAATCTACTGACAGAAGCTGGATATTGGAGTGACAGCTTGTACTCTAGAGAAATAAATTAAATAGTAATTTGGTGCTTTGCCAGTGGCACAAATGGTACCTTATTTTAGCCAAAATCAGCTCAGACTGCTCCAAGACTGATTTTATATTTTGTACATGGACTAGCTTACAACTGAGTCAGGATACTGATCAAGAGTGTGAAGTGGTTAGACATATCTGATCACTAGTCAGTTGCCATTCATATATGAAGCAGATTATCTAGACCCATTCAAACCGGCTTCATGAGGGGATACCGAGTTGAGACGGCCATGGTCGCCTTGGTCGATGATCTCCGTCTGGGCATCGACAGGGGAACTGTGACCCTGTTGGTGCTCTTGGACATCTCAGCGGCATTCGATACCGTAGACCACGGTATCCTTCTGGAACGCTTGAGGGGAATAGGAATTGGAGGCACTGTACTCCAGTGGTTCCATTCCTTCCTCTCGGGCAGATTCCAAATGGTGCAGCTGGGGGACAGCTGCTCTCGAAAGAGAGAGCTGACATCTGGTGTCCTGCAGGGCGTCATCCTGTCCCCCTTGCTATTCAACATTTACATGAAGCCGTTGGGAGAGATCATCCGGAGTCATGGGACGCAATGTCATCAGTACGCTGATGACACTCAAATATATTTCTCCATGTCTCCAGCTGCAGCAGTGACCAAGGATGGCATCTCTCCTCTAAATACCTGTTTGGAGTCGGTAATGGGCTGGATGAGGAAAAACAAACTCAGACTGAATCCAGAGAAAACGGAGGTATTTGTGATAGGCCCATCTCGCCCAGGGATGGAGATTTGTCAACCTGTCCTGGACAGGGTCACACTTCCCCTAAAGGACAACGTTCGCAGTCTGGGCGTGCTTCTAGATTCGTCACTCCAGCTGACTGCTCAGGTGGAAGCGACAGCTAAGAGTGTGTGGTATCAGCTTAGGCTGATATGCCAGCTGCGCCCCTACCTGGGCAGAGAGGACCTTGAAACATTGGTACATGCACTGGAAACCTCTCGATTGGATTTCTGCAATGCACTTTACATGGGGCTACCTTTGTACTAGGTTCAGAAGCTTCAATTAATACAGAATGCGGCAGCCAGATTATTAACGGGGACAATAAGAACTGATCACATAACCCCCATATTAAAATCTTTACACTGGTTGCCAATTAGCTTCCGAGCGCAATACAAAGTGTTGGTTATTACCTTTAAAGCCCTATATGGCTTGGGCCCGAGTTACCTGAAGGAACGCCTCCTCCCCCACAATCTGCCCCGCACCCTCAGAATATCCGGAAAGAACACCCTGGAAACCATGAGTACTAGGTTGAAATCGACTTCCAATAAAACCTTCTCTTCGATGGCTCCGAAATTATGGAACGACCTCCTGGAAGAGATCCGTCTTATTACCACCTTAGATGCTTTTAAGAAAGCACTAAAGACGGATCTCTTCCGGCGTGCTTTTCCATCTGATTTGCTATAATTTACTGACAACTGATACCAGTGACGGATAGCGACACCAATGCATGCTAGATAAGGATTACACTGTTTTTAATGATTTTGATGGTAATTGATTTTAATAATTGTGTTGGAATTTGTATATTTTATGTTGGAATCCCGCCTCGATCCTTGGGGAGAGGCGGGAAATTATTATTATTATTATTATTATATATTGTTGCCATGTGTGCTTAATCAGGATGGCAAGACCTGAAATGATCTGTCCTGTGACAAAGCCAAGCTAATTTTCTGCAAACTAAGTTGTTTTTAATAATGCAGTAAATTATTTGGCCTTTAACTTCACTGCTCCCAGTGATGTTCTATTCATGTTAAGAGTGAAGAACTTTCAAACATCACAAATTCAATCCAGGGTATCTCGATATGTAGCTGGAGATAGCAAATGCAGACTTGGGATAAAAGAAGACTCACTGGATAATCTTTGCCATTTGTAAATAACCATCTTCCACTTTCCAAGGCTGCAAGTAGACTGAGCTATCACATCTCAGAAATCTTTATATTTGCAAGTCTTGCAGTATGTCTCTCAGAAATCTGTATATTTGCAAGTCTTTGCTTCAGTCTTCTCAGAAAAGGCAAAGGGTGCTCAACCTAAGGATAATGGGACAAGAGACAGAATAGGGGAATTCCAGCACAGAATAAGTAAAGAGATAGAACAGGAATACCTGGTTAACCTAAATGAATATAAGTCTCCAGGACCAGATGAACTACATCCAAGGGCATTAAAAGAACTGGCAAATGTAATATTGGAGCCATTGGCAATAATCTTTGAGAACTCCTGGAGAACAGGAGAAGTCCCAGCAGACTGGAGGAGGGCAAACGTTGTCCCCATCTTAAAAAAGGGGAAAAAAAGTGGATCCCAACAGTTATTGTCCAGTTAGTCTGACATCAATTCCAGGAAAGATTCTGGGGAAGATCATTAAACAGGGAGTCTGTGAACATCTAGAAGATAATTACATAATCATAAAAAGCCAACATGGGTTTCAGAGAAACAAGTCATGCCAGACAAATCTGATCTCTCTTTTTGATAAAATTACCAGCTTGGTAGATGAAAGGAATGCTGTGGATATATGATATCTTGATTTCAGTAAGGCCTTTGACAAAGTTCCCCATGACATTCTTGCAAACACGCTTGCAAAATGTGGACTAGACAAGGTAACCGTTACATGGATTTGTAACTGGTTGACTGGCCGCACCCAAAGGGTGCTCAACAACAGTTCCTTTTCATCCTGGAGAGAAGTGACCAGTGGGATCCCACAGGGTTCTGTCCTGGGTCCAGTGCTATTCAATATCTTTATTAATGACTTGGATGAGAGTATTAGGGCCTAGTTATCAAATTTGCAGACAACACCAAATTAGGAGGAGTAGCTAATACCCCGGTCGGCAGGATCAAAATTCAAAATGACCTGAATAGACTAGAAACATGGGCCAAAGCTCACAAAATGAAATTCAACACAGAGAATTGTAAGGTTCTGCACTTAGGGAGGAAAATGAAGTGCACAGATATAGGATGGGAGATTGAATGAGACCACATGTGGAAGGGGTCTAGTAGTCAAGGTAGACCACAAGTTGAACATGAGTCAACAGTGCGATGCAGCAGCTAAAAAGGCCAATGCAATTTTAGGCTGCATCAATAGAAGTATAGTGTCTAGATCAAGGGAAGTAATAGTGCCACTCTATTCTGCTTTGGTCAGGCCCCACCTGGAATACTGTGTCCAGTTCTGGGCACCACAATTCAAATAAGATCCAGAGAAACTGGAGCGGGTCCAAAGGAGGGCAACTGAAATGGTGAAGGAAACCGTGCCTTATGAGGAACGACTTAGGGAGCTGGGGATGTTTAGCCTGGAGAAGAGAAGGTTAAGAGGTGATATGATAGCCCTGTTTAAATACTTGAAGGGATGTCACATTGAGGAGGGAGCAAGCTTGTTTTCTGCTGCTCCAGAGAACAGGACCTGGAACAATCTCCAGGAAAAGAGCTTTCACCTCAACATTAGGAAGAACTTCCTGACAGTAAGGTCTGTTTGATAGTGGAACACACTCCCTCGGAGAGTGGTGGAGTCTCCTTCCTTGGAGGTCTTTAAACAGAGGCTGGATGCATCTGTCAGGTATGCTTTGATTGGGAGTTCCTGCATGGCAGGGGGTTGGACTGGATGGCCCTTGTTGTCTCTTCCAACTCTGTGATTCTATGTTTTGTAGGTTCAAAGAATACAAGCAAAGCCATATGTATATTGCAAAAGTATGCTGGCTAAAAATGTGCATATTTGGAAGAAATAAGTGCAGAAACAGGCAGAGATGACCCTATCATTAGGTACAGTGAAGCAACAAACTCAGATGCAGATGCTCTGGGTAGTGAGGACCACCTCTCAGCTGTTCCTTATTTGTTCTTCAGTTTTTCCCTTGTTTTGGAGGACAGTGCTGTGTATGCCACACAACATGTTCTAGCAGGTCTACCAGCTCAGATGTGAGATAAGATATCATTCTATTGCAAGTGTTGGAGGAAAATTTGACTGCCAGTTCAATTAGTTTCAGTTGTATACTTGGGATGGATGCCATCTAGTTCTTTGCTCCAGGTAGTGAATCGACTTGGGCCAGTCCTGCAAATACATTCTATACTCAATATAAGGGGACAAAAAAATGTACAAAATACAAACAGTATTAAAAATGAGGACAAAACCTTGTAAAAAAATCTATTAGGGGAAAAAAGGAAAGACTTGCAACCTGATACGGAAATGGGAACAGAAAGAGAATGTCACTGGGAAACTGAGACACTTAATGAGAATGAGGCTGATAGATTTTTACATCCACAATACAAACTGTTTATCATATTGAGAAGAGGGTGAATGGAATCAGAAAATTGGAATTGAACTCAGAAAACAGAGATAGCCTATAACTGCCTTTTGCCGATAAAGAAGTCAAGTTAGCAATGCTGCAAGATAATGGTTTCCATGACTGGCATTGTAAATGTATCTTTGTCAGGTGATCAAATACCTCAATCCATTTTTCCCTTGCTCACAACAAAATGAATGAGAATTGGTTTGGTTTTGTTGAATATTTATATGTTGTGTTATTGTATTGTGCATAAAACATACAGACAGGGATACAAATCTATACTTCTTCATGGACTCTTTGGGCTTCATGTTCAGTGGCTGTATTCCTCTAAAATAATTCTTGTGTGGGTGAGTGGGAGAGGATGAATGCCTTTATGACCTACTTATGGGTTTCCTAGAGAGATCTTGAAAAGAATCCTGTACTACTTTGACCTTTGATCTGAATTAGTGGTTTTGTTCCGAAGTCTTTAAGAGGCCTCAGTTATTATTTCTCAGCTACAGCTGTTTATTTGTAGTTTGAGAATATTTGGAATCTTTTTAAATGAATTAATTTCATTGATATGTTTCCTTTATAGCTTTGCTCTTGGGAAGGCATGCAGTAAAGTAGACGATATCAAAAAAACAAACAAACAAAAAAACAAACAAACACACACACACACACACACACACTCAAAATACAATTATAAATCAAACAATCATTTTTTTTTTTTAAAAAAAGACAAAATATGAATATGGATGCCATAGCATATTGTTGTTTTTTTAAAAGACCAAATGTGATAATTATTCAGATTGCACCAAAAATCTATTTCTGAGAGGTCTGGACAGTGTTCCCAAAAAGCTGAATCATAATGGGAATGCAATCTGATGAAGCTTGCAGATTCTAATTAGGAGAAGTCAGTCTGTAATGAGGTTGCAGAATTTCTAGTTCAGGGGTGAGAATTATATGGCTTGCTGGCCAGATGTAGCATTTAGAGGTGTGTGTAGACCTTGGAAAGGGCAGCCATAAAAGAACTAGACAAGATATAAATTGTAAATATATACAGCTGAACAATGAAGTTAGCATCATCCAGTCCATTGTATTCCCTATCACCATATATGGAGGTGAGAGACAGTGAAGAAAGCTGATAAGAAGAAAATCAATTCATTTGAAATGTGGTGCTGGAGGACAGTGCTGAGGATACTGTGGATAGCTAAAAGGACAACAGGTGGGTTCCAGAACAGATCAAGCCCAAACTCTCCCTAGAAGCCAAAGCGATGAAACTGAGTCTGTTGTACTTTGGCCACATTGTGAGAAGGCACGACTCACTAGAAAAGAAATCTTAATAATGCTGGGAAAGGTGGAAGGCAGCAGAAAGAGAGGAAGACCGCATGACAGATAGATAGATTCAATTAGGGTGGTATAGGACTTGAGCAGAGCGATTTCTGTCTCCTAACAGTGGATTTTGATTTGAGCTGATGATCCTCCTGCAAAAATATTCTACTGAGAATCATAAATTTGCCTGTGGAATTCCTCTGAAGGCTTTTGAACATTGCTAAGTAATAATTGTCAAAACCCATCCCCTACAGTAAAAAAAAAAAAGTACAGTAGAAGTTATAATGTTCCATATAATGCACTGTCTAACAGTCTTTTAAGATAGGAGAATATATACAAAGAAGAAAGCATTTGGAATGATTGGGAGAAATAAATATAAAGGTAAATCAAGCTTGACCCAGTTCAACATAAGCTGAGGTTTTATTAGCCAAATTTGTCCATGTTTCACACAATATAATGTAAGCTTTTGAATAAATAATGAATGGTTGCTTGTAAAAAAAAAATTGCAGACTTGAGTTGTTAAAAGAAGAACTAATTAATACTCTGGGTATGACAGAATGAGTCTCATTATGCTTGTGTAGGGACTTGACTTACACATGCAGGCAGGTGGGACTTCAGCTTTCTTTTACAAATGTTTTTCCAAGGGGGTAGGGTAAAGACTCCTGTGTTTCCAAGGAAAAGTATTTCTGGGGGAAGTCAAAGACATATGAACAAAAGAAAAAAATATTCTGCAGGGGCAGCCCATGTTATTTTGCCAATCAATATGAAGAACAAAGTCATACCCCCACCTCAATTTTTATGTCAGAAGCCTACTAGTGGCCCTTTCACATACCTCCCTACATATCACTGATGAGAACCATGACACATATGGCCAAACAATATCAGAGAATGATCAAGAGGGCAAACATTATTAATGAAGAAGAAAGGACCATCTAGAAGAGGCTGCAGTGAGTCTACTGGGAAGTGGAAGTGTCCTCTCCCTTCTCTCTTCTCCTTTCTGATGAGTTAATTAAGTGTAAATGATTTTTGCACTTTGAACTCAGTTTGCAGTAACTGAAATAAGATGAGGAGAAAGGCATAAAACTGGAACATGGTAAAAGAAGCTGAAACAGTGGGATGATAAATGATTAATCTGGTTGGTTCCGTTCAAATCAGGGCAGTTGCAAGGTTTGCTTTCACACTATACATTTATAGCAGCATGGTTTCAACATGAATTGCCATAGTTCCATCTTGTAGCGTCCTGGAAATTTGCAGTAAAAGGGGGAACATTTAGAATTCTTGACCAAAGAGCTCCTCCAGTACCCCTAACTAAAATACAACCCCCACCATTCCATAGTATTTAGCCATGGAAGTTAAAAGTGGGATCATAGTGCTACAATTGTTTGGTATGAAAGGAACATAGACTAGCTGTTGAATCATATTTGAATACTCCTTATAAGAGTGACTTCTTCTGTTCGTATGGGTAAAAAGATAAAGGTAGTCCCTTGGCATGAATATCTAGTCGTAACTGACTGTAGGGGGCAGTGCTCATCTCCATAACTAAGCCAAAGAGCCAGTGTTGTCTGAGGATTGCTCTGCTGGTCATGTGACTAGCATGACTGCACAGAACGCTGTTACCTTCCCACTGAAGTGATACCTATTTCTCTACAGTGGGTCCTTGTTATCCACTGGGGTTTGGTTCCAGGACATCCCCCCCCCCCGGCGTAGATAAATAAATCCATGGATGTTCAGTCCAATTAAATATACAGTGGTCCCCCGGTTTACGAAATTAATTTGTTCCAGCACCCCTTTCTTAAACTGAAAAGGTCGTAAACCGGGGCCCCTTAAACCAGCCCCCTTAGCCAATAGCACCATTTGAATTTCCTGCCACTTTCTTTTCATAAACCGGGTTTTTTCCCGTAAACTGGGGCCCCTTAAACCAGCCCCCTTAACCAATAGCACCATTTGAATTTCCCACCTCTTTCTTTTCGTAAACCGGGTTTTTTCCCGTAAACCGGGGCCGTTTTTCTGGCCCCGGCTCTTTCGTAGACCGGGGTTTTCGTAGGCCGGGGTAGTCGTAAACCGGGGGACCACTGTAATGGCAAAGCAAAATGGTGTCCTTTATAAGATAAAGGTAGTCCCTTGGCATGAATATCTAGTCGTAACTGACTGTAGATATTCATGCTTCTGATTAGTTTCCGGACACAGTACAAGGTGTTGGTTTTAACCTTTAAAGTCTTGTATGGCTTGGGTCCATCCTATCTCAGGGACCGCCTCTCCCCATATGAACCTCCCCCCGCACACTCTGGTCCTCTGGGAGGAACCTATTGCAGCCCATGAAGACCAGGTTAGCACAGACGTCCCAGAGGGCCTTCTCAGCTTCTGCTCCCAGGCTATGGAATGGCCTGCCAGATGAGATACATCTTATTACAGCGTTAGACTGTTTCAAAACAGCTTTAAAGACGTATCTCTTCCAGCAGGCCTTCCCAGAAACTGTATAATCTACCCGGCTCCTACTATCTACAATCCTCCCAGCCTATTCTCTGCCCCCCCTCCCCCGGTACTTTGTTGTTACCCATGCTGTGGCCAGCATTGTGGTGTTATGTGTATAACATGTTGGTTGTTTTATGCTTGAAATCTAATTTTAAACTCAGCTAGTTTAATTCTATTTTAAGGGTGGGAGGTTTGGAATGGGATCATTGAATTATTTTAATTGTAATTGTTTTTTAATCTTGCTGTACCCTGCCTTGAGTGTTTTTACAGAGGGGTGGGTAAGAAATAAACATCATCATCATCATCATCATCATCATTATTATTATTATTTATATAAAATGGAAAATCAAGGTTTGCTATTTGGAATTGATTTTTTTTAATATTTTCAATCTGTGGATGCTTGGATCCATGGATAACAAAATCCATGGATAAGGAGAGCTGACTGTACTTCCATTTTCATGTTTCTGAACTGCTAGGTTGGAAGTAGCTGGGACTAGTGACAGGAGCTCACCCCATCATGCAGCACTCAGGCCTTGAAATGCCAAATTTTCAATTTTCTGATTGTCGGATTTGGCATCTTAACCACTAAGCCACTACATCCACTATGGGTAGAGGGTAGAGGGTGCAAAACAGACTATCCTTCACAAACTTATTGCCACTCCTCAGTCTCTGACATCTACCAAATTATTATGCACTGCTTCATTGTGTCTAATGTAGGTCTGACCCTTGGAAACTCCCCTTCATCTACATTTTCACCAATTCAGTGTAAGTATTGTTTAAAAGTATAGCTGAATTTCACTGGTATAGCAGGTTGATAACACTATATGTGTAGTTCATTATCCTAAGGAAAGTGGATATTTGTAGTTTGCTGGGGCACTATTCTCTCTGCCAGAAAGTACTAGAGTCTCTAGTAAAAAAAAAATCCCAAATTCCTCCACAAATTATAAATCCCAGGTTTCTACAGGAGAGAGACATGGCAGTTGAAGTGATATCAAAATTGTTGGATAGTGGATGGTTGGCTGTTACATATATATATATGCATGTACAGGCAGGAGGAGTGTTTGGCTTGAAAACTGATCCCACCCAGGTTTCCATCAGCCTAGCAAGCAGGAGGAGTGTCTGGCTTGAGAACCACTCCCAGCTTTCCCTCAATCCAGCAGTCAGGAGGAGTTTCTGGCTTCAAGACTGCTCCCACCTTGCTTCCCATCAGCCCAGCAGACAGGAGGAGTGTCTGGTGGCAGTAGGAGCTTTAAAATTGCTCCTACCTGGCTTTCCATTAGCCTGGCTGCTAGATTTATCATTTATAGCAGATGAAGAGCGCTGACTTTTTACCCTTATCTTCTCAAAAACCCTAGCTTATTTCAAACAACAAGAGAAATTCTAGCAGACTGATAGATTGATTTCACAATTTCCAAGTAATCTGTTATTATATTATATATTATTGATTATTGACATCAATCATATTAGCCATTACAACGGACTTGAAGGCAACTTTTCAAGTTGGCCTTCTAATGAGCTAATTAACGGTTTATTGTTCTTTGATGTTGGATGGTTATTATTGACTTGATTGAGTCTAGCTGTTTCGAGCCTGACAATTCTAAGGACTATTGACTGTTCTAGGATTTTTATATTTTCTTTTCTCTCTTTCTAATATTTTTCTTGTTAATTTATTTTCTTCTATGGCTCCTACTTTTTTTCCTAATTTGATTCCCATTAGATGTCTTCCCTGTTCTCATCTCCCTTTCCATTGCTTTCTTTGGAACTGCTGATCAGTTGGCTTGAAACCAACAAAAGTCCATGACTTTTTTTCTTGCTAAATCTCTTCATCTTCCTGCTCTCACTGAAACCTGGCTTCCAGCTCTGCTCCTCTCTCATTTGGTGGACTTTTCTTTTCTTACACTAGTTGCCCAGAGGGCAGAGGGAGAAGGGTCGGTATCCTGATATTCAACTCCTGTTGGTTTCAACTCTTATCTTCTCCTCAACAGCACTGTTTTTCTTCTTTCGAACTTCAGGCTATTAAACTTTTCTTTCCACTTCAGCTTCGGGTTGTGGTTATCTATTGCCCACTGGGATCAACTACTAAGTTTTTGCTGTATTTCAAGGCCTGTCTGACTTTCTTTTTAGTGGATGAAGTCCCCTCCTTGATTATGGGGGACTTCAATATCCATATGGATGACATTAATAACCGTATGACTATACATCTCTGCTCTGTGTTGTCTTCTTTTGGTCTCAAACTCTGTCCTAATGCACCTACTCATTCTTCTGGTCATTGCCTTGATATTGTTCTTACAACAAATGTGTAACCTCTGACATCATGACTAGGGATTTCCCTTTGTCTGGTCATCATTTCATCTCTTTTGCTCTTACCCGTAATCCACCTTCTTGTCAAACTGTCTAACACTTCTTTTGCAACCTTCAATGTGACTTTTGGCCAGGCTCTGGATTCTTATTCTTATTCTTATTATTAGCTTTATTTATAAAGTGCCATAAATGTACACGGTGCTGTACAAAAACCAATAAAATCAAGAATATATAAAAAGCCTGCCTATGGCATACAATCCAGAGGTTAAAATAACAAGTTAACAACATCATAAGAAAACAAATTAAAACAGCAGATATCAAATATTGCATCAAAACTACCAGATCACAATCACAAACTCCCTGGGAATGCTTCCCTAAACAATATTGTCTTTAACTCGGTTTTAAAACTGGTTAAAGATGTGTTGAGCCATTCTTGTCAGGGAAGGAGGTTCCAGGAGTGAGGGGCAGCAAGCGAGAAGGGATGAATCCGGGACGGGGCAGTGGAAATCCTGGGCTGGGACAGGAGACCTTGGCTATCAGAAAGGAGGGAACGGGTGGGAATGTAGGGAGAAAGAAGTTCAGAGAGATAGGGAGGGGCCAGCCCATGTAGAGCTTTGAAAGTGAGCAAGATAAGCTTGTACTGAATGCAGAAGGGAAAGGGGAGCCAGTGAAGTGATGACAATAGGGGGAGACATGGTCATACCAGTGAGCAAGTGAGATAAAGCGAGCAGCTGAGTGCTGAACAGAAATTAGTGGGTAGAGGTGAGAGAGAGGAAGCCCTGCCAAGAGAAGATTGCAGTAATCTAATCATGAGACCACTAGGGCATGGACCAACATCTCTGCAGTAGAAGCTGAGAGATATGGACGGATTTTGGAGATATTATAGAGAAAAAATCTACAAGCCTTGGCTGTGGCCTGGATCTGAGTGGTAAATGACAAAAAGGAGTCAAAAATGAAACCAAGACTGGGAGCTTCCTAGACCAGCTGAATAGAAATGTTGTCAACAGAGTTAGAAAAGGAATATTGAAGAGTGGGCTTGGGAGAGAAAACAAGAAGCTCCATATTGGATGTGTTGAGCTTGAAGCACCGATGACGCATCCAGTGGGAGACAGTTGTCAGACAAGATGAGACTTGCTGTTCGAGCCTTGGAGAGAGGTCTGGGGTGGAAAGATACAGCCGAGTATCATTGGCATACAGATGATAAGAAAAACCAAAAGAACTGATACGTTTACTGAGAGACAGTGTATATAAAGAGAACAAGAGGGGACCCAAGACAAAACCCGGAGGAACTCCAACAGTAGGGGAACAGAGGACGAAGTCTCTTCCTCATGATTTTCCTTAAACCTTGGAGACTCGGTGGATCCAGCACTTTCCTTACTCAATTTTACCTTATTGGCAATCCTCGATAGTTTTGCACCTTTATTGATACATGTGGCCTCTTCTAATAAGCCACAGCCCTGGCTCACTCCCATTGTTAGGTTTCTCTATTCTTGTTCTCAAGCTGTCAAACAGTTGTGGGAAAAGAGAATGGGCTGATTTTATTCATTATATTTTTTATTTTATTTTTTTGTGCACTATCTCCTTAGCAAAATAGAATTATTATAAATCTGTGTTTTAGGCCAAATGACCAGTAGCCACAGCGTCTTTTCTCCGCATTCAATTCTCTGCTAAAGCCTTCTTTTCTGTTGATTCCACACTCATTTTCACCCACTGATTTCACCGACTATATTACTACTAAGATTGAAACAATCTGTTTCAACCTTGATTCGCTGCATTCTTCTTTTACTCCAGCAACTCAATAATCTATAACTGGAATATTCTCTGCTTTTTCTTTTGTTTCATTAGGTTAATTGTCTAAGCTCTTGAATTCTTCTAAACTGACAACCTGCCCTCTAGATCTGCTTCTTTCTCATCTTTTGATTTCTTTCCCTCTCTATTTTACCTTCTCTTCTTTATACTATGGTGGGCCCTTGTTATCTGCTGGGGTTTGGTTCCAGGACCCTCTGTGGATAACAAAATCCGTGGATGCTCAAGTCCCATTCAGTTTAATGCACAACAAAAGGGTGTTTTGCATGGTTACATGAGGTCAAGTTTCTGCCTCTGTCTCATTGGCTTTTGGAGTCCCTCAGGGTTCTGTTTCGGGTCCTTTACTGTTCTCCCTTTACACTCTGTCCCTGGAGAATCTTATTAGTTACTACGGCTTTCAATATCACTTGTATGCTGACGACACCCAACTGTACTTCTTTACCCCTGAGATTTCTCTGGGTGTTGAGCAGCAATTACCATCATGTCTTGCTGCCGTCTCTGAGTGGATGATTCACTGGTGCCTGAAGCTCGATATGGCTGAAACTGAGCTACTTGACTTCCCACCCAAGCCATCTTTGCAATGTTCTTTGTCAATTATTGTGAATGGCATTTCTATCAATCCGTAGTCTTGGCTTCCTATTTGACTCTTTGTTATTTACTCTACAGATCAGGGCTATAGCCAATTCATGCAAATTCTTTTTTTACAATCTCATCAGAATTCAACCGTTTCATTCTGTTTTGGTGGCGAAGACTTTAGTGCATACCCTGGTGATATCATGCCTGGATTATTGCAACCCCCCTAATCTCTGTGCTCCGAGTCCAGGATCATCTTCTCTGCCTGTCGCTTTGACCATGTTACTCCCTTGTTGTTATTTCTCCATTGACTCCCCATTCATTTCATAATCTGATATACATTTCTTCGCCTGACCTTTAAAGCCCTTCATGGCTTGGCTCCTTCTTATTTATCAGAGCTCATCTCTCCTTACCACCCTCCATGCACATTGAGATCCTATGACACCAGTCTTCTGACCAAGCCAAGGGACTCCTCCTCCCCTGCTTGAACCCACCCCTTCTCCTTTGTTGCTCCTCATGCCTGGAATCTCCTTCCTGCACAACTAAGAACATAAAATTACACAGCAGATAATAGACATTACCAGAAAAATAACTAACAGTCATAGTTAAACTATATACCCAACACTAGGAGAATATATGACTTCCCACTCTCTGGCAAATAGATATATTTGAAAATAATTCTACTTTATCTAAGCCAAACAAATATGATAACATAGTCAAAGAATTGGCTTAAGATCCTCCAAATTCTGCTATCTCTAATGATTCAATTTAAGCTTCAAAATGTGATACTGTCATGCTTTCCTCTTTCCTACTCATGTATTCTATATATAGTTTCCAGTTTTCTTTAAATGTCTCTAGTATCTTGTCCTTTAAAAGATTTGTTAATTTATCAATTTCTTCTAAGTGACTGAGTTTCACTATCAAGTCCTCAACAGAGGGTATCCCTTCCACGTCTGGGCATAAATTATTCTTGCTGTCGTAGTTATGTATTGCAAAAAATTCTTCCATATTTCTTATCCAGATGTTCATCTAACAGTCACAACAAAAAAGTAGCTGATTTTAATTGCAGTTTCTCCTTTAATATCGCGTCTATTTTAGTGTGAATCATAATACTTTAGTTTGTTATTGTTTTTATTAGTAGCATTCATGTTTTGCTTTTTCACATGTCTGCCACCTCCTTTGGAATTACATTTCCATTTTTTAAAAAATCACTTGTATATCTTAGACATCGCATTAGGAGTTAAATATCACCTATACATAATCTTATAGAACTTCTCTTTAAGATAATAACTTAGTTTTTCCACTTTTCCCTCAACTTTCCAATTGTATATTATACCTATATTCCTATACCTATACCTATATTCTGTGCCCAATTCAACATACAATCTTTCAGCAATTTTCATTTTGAGCATTTTTTTTTTACATTTTAGTTATTAGGTGATTATCATTTGCAAACTGTTGTAATATCATTCCTCCTGCTTTTGTCTCCCAACAGCCATTGTTAAAACTGAACTTGATACATCATCTCCATACCCACAAGGTTTTGAATTTCATTTGACATTCTCATAGAGACCCAGCTTGTTTAGGTCTGTCCCTGTCTGTTCCACGTATGCATCTGAAATAGTAGGCTCAAATCTATGAAGTCTCATGCCAGCAACTTTTTTTCTTTCAGTCAGTCCGAAAGGTGCTGCAAGATCCATTTGCATACTGATTTTCCAGACTAATACAGCTAAGTCTTTAAAATCTCATTTAGTTCCCGCAAAACCAAAAAGCTTTGAATCCATTTTAAATTTTTCAGTTAGTTGTCTAAAGGAAAGGTACTGTAACTTCAAACCCGGTTCTTCCAGTTCTTCAAAAGTTTCATTTTAAATGGCCTTTCTTCTAATTTCAGAAGGCCTTTATAGGTAATCCATTTGTCTGACTCAAACTAACTCTTCTCTCACAAAAACAGAGCTTCATGTGGCGAGACCCCCATAGACATTTATGAACAACACAGTGGTGCTGTCCGAAAATGCCTATGTGAGTCTCACCACATCAAGCTCTCTTATATATATCTTATTCATGTATGTTTGATAAAATACATTTTTGATGAAATAAATAGTATATGTTTTAGATGCATTGGATCCAAATCTGTACTTATCCTGATTTGTACATATTCTCAACCTAAATAGAGAGTATGTTTTAAAAGACTTCTTTTCTCTCTTCTCAGATCTAATGCATTTGATTTGAGTGTTAAGGTAAGGCTAAAATAGGAAAGTACCAGGCAATTTGAGAGTGAGAAACCACAGTATAAAGCCATTTGTGCTGAATAACTGTCCTCTTCTTTATAGACATAATGCATTTTTTCTCCTTAAGTAGCCACTTCAAAGTGATATTTTCTCAAAAGAGGCAGCCAGGAACAGCATTACTGCTGGTGATCTAAAGTCAGTATCTCTGAGCTAAAAATGAAGACAATGCTGAGAATGAAAATGTTGGGAATGATACATGAAGAAAATACTTCAGTTACTTGGCCTAGTTTTTTAATTAAAAATACAATTTCTAATTCTCTTGAATCACTGGGACTTAATATCATCTAGAAATATATGAAACTCATCCAAGAAATTTCCTTAGTCTTAACAAAATCCTTGTAGCTTCTCCTTCATTGGATGATTATCTGAGAGGAATGGCCAAGTTAACCTTGAACTTTGCTTTGGGAAACATCAGGTCACTCTTATATTCACACAAAAGCAGCTATGTTTCATTGAGGTTAACAAAATGTTCTCCTGGCATTGCATTTGACAGAAAAGTGCTACAGATCTGCACAGATGACCTTTGCTAGTTAAGGCAAGAAAAGAAAAAATGTCTCAGTTGCTGGAATTTTGGTCAAAACAGGTTGTCTCAGCAAGGAAAGACTGCCTGTCAAGCATTCAGCAACCATCTCATGAGATCGCCCCTCCAGTGCATGAACAAAACACATAGTGTTCTTCCCCTCTCATTGCATTTCCCACACTTTGAAATGGGCATGCAATTCTTCACAAATGTCATTTGTGGAGGAAACAGTGTGGTGTAGTGGTTTGAGAGTTAGGCTACAACTCTGGAGACCAAGGTTTGATTCCTAGCTCAGCCATGAAACCCACTGGGTGACCTTGGTCAAATCACATGCTCTTAGCCTCTAGGGAAGGCAATGGCAAATCTCATCTGAACAAATCCTGCCAAGAAAAGCCCATGATAGGTTTGCCTTAGGATTGCCATAGGTCAGAAATGACTTGAAGGCACACAACATACACACACAACAGGCAATGCTAGCAATTTTTCTCCCACTGTGAGAAGGTTTTTGAAAACTGTGAGGTTTTCAGAGACTGCACATTTCAGGACTTACTTTGCATAAATAAGTATTTTTGCACAGAAAACAACATTTTTCAGTGCAGGAAACAGCATAGAAAATGTTCCACAAAGGAACTATGGCAATCCTGAACTATGAAGGTTCTCATCAGTCAAGGATTCTCCTCATCAGGGTTTCCCAACACTAATAAAAACATGACTTTGGACTATTTTTCAAATATTTTGTACATTCTTTAATTCCTATTTTAGGCAAAATGGCTATGTGATGCCTTCTTTCTTTTTGTGAGGCTAAGTACACACAGGGCAAACGGACTGATCTTTGATCAGTAATGATTGATAACTACAAGTTACAATAAATGTAGTTGCTGTACAGAGCATAAGTTCAATATGGGAGCCCAGTGAGAGAATTTTATTTGTACCAGTTGCACCTTACATCTTGCAGTATGAAATAAACATGAGAATTTCTTTTCCTCTGTTCCTAGATAAAGCCTTCCTGGGAATGCCAGTTGAATATGAGGGCATGGAGGGAAGAGGAAAGGAGGAAACTCCATGGATATTTTTTTGAAAATATTTGCTTCTGTCAAAGTTTAAATATTTGAAGAAATGTCATCTTGAGGATGGAGAAAGCTGGTTTTATGCTGCTTCAGAGAATAGGACCCAGAACAATGGATGCAAGCTACAGGAAAAGAGATTCCACCTAATAAATAAATAATAATAAATGAAACTTTTATTTTTACCCTGCTTTTCTGCAATAAAACAATCAAAGTGGCTAACAGCAAGTTAAAACATCCCCATACAAATTACAAATTTATGCCTCAACATTCCCCCCTTAAAAAAGAATTAAACATCATACTGTTAAAATTAAAACATTAAAATAACTATTAATAATAACCATAACATGGGCAATGGAGCAGCATAGTGAGGAGGGCATCATTCTTTGGCCAGGCAATTTAATTCAGGAAAGCCCTGCCAGAAGAGATCCATCTTGGCAGCTTTTCTGAATTTGACGGATCTTGTCCGGCAGGCTATTCCATAGTCTGGGAGCAATTGCCGAAATGGCCCTCTAGGAGGTTGTAGTTAATCTGGTCTAAAAAGGCTGTAATAAATTCCTTCCAGAGGACCTGAGTGTGTGGGGCAGATTACATATGGAAGCAGGCAATCCCTCAAATAGGTTGGTCCCAAGTCATGTAGGGCTTTAAATGTAATAACCAACACCTTGTACTGTGCCCAGAAACTGATAAGCACCCAGTGAAGTGATTTCAAGACAGGTGTTATCCAGTCACCCCTTGTCATGAAGTTACCAGTGCATGTACTACAGTTCTAGGTCCCTTACTTCCAGGAAAGGGCGCAGCTGGTGTATCAGCCAAAGTTGATAGCAGGCGCTCCAGACCATTTCATTCACCTGATTAGTCATGTGAAGTGACGGATCTAGGAGTACCCCCAGACTGCAAACACAGTCCTTTGAGGAGAGAGTGATCCCCATCTAGGACTGGAGGTTGCAACCCAATACCTGGTTGGGGGGGGGGGGGCTACTGTAAGTATCTCTGTTTTGTTTGGATTCAGCTTGAGTTTGTTTTTCCTCATCCAGTCCATTGCCACCTCAAGACACTGACTGAGGGGAGAAATGCCATCTGTTGTCAAAGCTGTTGACCAGGACATGGAGAAATACATTTGGGTGTCATCAGCGTACTGATAACACCCCACCCCATGTCTGCGAATAATTTCTCCCAGTGGCTTCATATATATATTGAATAGCATTGGGGATAGTATGGTGCCTTGAGAGACTCCACATTTGAGCTCCGTCCCCGAGCATCACACTCTGGAATCTACTTAAAGATTAAGAGTAATTTCCTGACAGTAAGAGCTGTTCAATCATGGAACACACTCCCTCGAAGAGTGTTGGAGTCCCCCTTTTTGGAGGTCTTGAAACAGAGGCTGGATGGCCAATTGGCCATCTGTCAGGGATGCTTTAATTATGAGTTCCTGTATGGCAGGGAGTTGGACTGGATAACCCTTGAGATCTCTTCCAACCCTGTGATTCTGTGATTCCATGATTCTAAGGCACTATCAGCTGTTTTATGCATCCAATTTCATGATAAATTCATGGGTACTGTGGATATTTCTGGTTCTGCTGGGGAATCTAAACAGAACAGAAGTAATAAAAGCAGACATAATTAGATGAACTCCTCTTAATAAGAGGATCTAGTCTTTGAAAATCATCTGTCGTGTATGCTCCTGCTTGGTCTTTTAACCTACTCCTGTACTGTTTCCTCTCCGTGCTATTGCTGATGCTGTAGCAATAAACTTTCATTTTCCTGGGCCTCAAGGACTGGCATATGCTCCCTGGAGTGTACATGTCATAAGGGGGAGGTGTAACAGATGGCAGGAAAGAAAGCGGCACACTCTAAACATGGCAAAATATGCACATTCATTGCAATATTTTTTTAACAAAAAGAAAGAAAACAATCCAGTGAATTAACTCAGGGGGAGGGTTGCAGCGTCTTAGGAACAGATGCAAACCTGTCTTCAGCTTCCTTTGCATTAATTATATATGTATAAAAATATGCATTGTGTGTAGGAAAAGCAAAAATATTTACTTTGGCAACTCTTACAACACCTGGCACTCAGGCTGGTTCTGCAGAGTTGAACATCGTATGGGAGTTTGGGCTGGCTTGCAATGTTGTTTTTTTTTAAACTGCTTTCACAGTATCCAATTAATTGCCTCAGAAAACAATATTAGTAGATATATATTTCTGCACATTTGTTTTCTAATCTTTTCTAGCTGAGTGTCACAATTCTGGCAAAACATTAAAAGTATTTTAAACCCTCAACAGTGCAACACTGTGCAGTTGTATTGCTCTCTATGGGGGATAGTGTGATATTGCAGTTTGAGTTTAGGACAAAGGGTGGATCTATATTGGCCAGAATACTCAGATTCCAAAATATTCTGGCCCTGACCCCATCTCAGATTCTCCCCATTATCTGGGCACTGCGGAGTGATGCTGGGCAGATGTCTATCTGCATATTTCATTGTGCTGCCCAGAACCACTGCTGCTGGCACAAGTTGCTCTCTCTGGTGTTGAAAAATAACATGCCTGACATCGATCACATGGCTGGACACCTCATTGTGATCTCAAAAGGACTGAGTCATGCTGAAAGCACTGGTGTCAGGCAGCACAGCAAGACACTGTGTGAACAGCCATCTGGTGTCATCCCAAAATGCTCCAGAATTTCTTATTTTTTGGTCATTGTAAAGGTTGGTATTCTCTTCCTATCTTTGCAACAATCAAAATCTCTCTGACTCACCATTTATCTACTGATAGAGAATGAGAGCTGTGTGGTATGGTGTGGTGTGGTATGATATGGTATGGTATGTGAGAAGCGTCTGGCTATATTCTTGTACCCAAATACAGAGTGATGACGACTAATGCTGGCACCTCCAATACCTTTTGTTCCCCACCAACTAGTGAGTGGCCATATGAGGGTACAGCATATGGCTTCTGTTACTAAATGGTGAATCTAGGAGGAGAGATCGAGACAGTAAATTTAGTCTGTGGAACTGTTAGGCTATGATGTGCCATGCAGGATCTCAGATGATGTGGAAGAAAACAGGCACTAAATTTATGTCACTCCCTCTGATGTCATCAACAGGAGAGGAATTTCATATAAACTTTGGCTTGGGATCTCATCAGTTCTCCCATTTTTTCGCCTTTTCCCTCAGGCCTATGTGCCATGAAGCATCTGTTTTAAGATAAAGACCCTCTGGTTTGTGAGCAACAATAGACAAGTTAGGATCAAAAGGAGATAGAGCTGAAAGAGTGGAGAAGGTGGAGCTGCTTGGCATCACCAACTCTCAGCTAGTGAAGGTTGAGGGTGCAAAGAATGCTATCAAATTGCTTTCTTCTTGACGAGAAAGGGTATCTTGATGCATTGAAAAGCCCCTTCAAAAACAATGCTCAACAGTCTTTTTTTTTTTTTTTTTTCACAACACAATTTTGTGAAAACATCCCATTTGTGGGTGTGAGGAATGGGAGTTGTTCAGAAAATACTGTTTTATGCACAGGACTGTTGTTCGTCTGTCCACAGTGTTTGCTAAAATAAAAATTTAAAAAGTGGAAAACCTCTTGTAATATCACGCAGTAGTAACAAAACCTTTGCATTGTTTTGGTTTTCTGTGCAATAATGAAATAATCAAGAATTTGCATTTCTAGTGATGGGTAACATTTATCTTCCATCCACAAGTCTCTCAGTTTGTATTAGGTGTGATAGTTGGCACAGTGACCAATTAAAAAAAGTCAGCTACAACTAAAAAAAGAGATACACAGAGATATACAACATGGATATTTCTTTCCCACCTTTTACCAGAGCACCAGCAGGGGAAAGGAGCAGTGAAGTCCCCTACATTCTCTTTCTATTGCCCAAATTTTACCACTTGCTTGATGGTGCAAGTCTCAATTACAAGAGAAAATGGAATTTGGTGTAGGTGAACTGTGGATGTTTTTCCATCTTGAATTTTAATCTGAGCCTTAGAAGAATGTGGATATTTCCTAATATTGGCTTTTCTCTTGAGAAGTTCAAGCTTCACAGCCTGGGAATCCCATGGGAAATGATTGCCAGCAAAACACACCCCATGCTATAGTGAATAATATTTTAAAAACAGAAGAGTACTGCAGTGCAGCAAGTCTAGTGAGGGATGATGGGCGAAAGGTTATGCAGTTATTAATATGCAAATTGAATGTGCTAAATTAGCATTCTTCATTGGTATTATTCCAACAGGTTCTTTAACTTCATAACATGTAGAAAAAGATTTATTAATTATTATTATTAGTGTATCAGATTCCTAAACAATAGTGCAGTACATGAAAAGAATGGAAAGGGAAGGTTGTGGGCTAAGATATGGAAGAGGAGGAAGGAAGGAAGGAAGGAAGGAAGGAGGGAGGGAAATTTTGTGGACAACATAGTATTTTTTATTTCTATGTAGGGTTGTGAAAGCAGGCGAGTTAAGAAAGCCAACAGGAAGAGAACCATCTAATTTAAATATGGTGCTGGGATGACTTCTGCAGATACAATGGCCTGCAAAAAAAATAATAATAAATGGTTCAGGGGAAAAAATTAAACTTGACATCTTTCTAGAAGTCAAAATGACTAAACTGAGACTGTGTACATTAGATACAAAATGAGATGACAGGACTTACTAGAAAAGATAATGCTTGGTAACATGAAAGGCCGTGGGGAAAGGGGAAGACCACATTATAAGTGGATAGGCTCAAGTAAGCAAGTCACAGTCCTGAGTTTCCAAGACCCAAGTAGAATCGTAATAACAATGTGCTCACAAAAAGGGGTGTCAAGCCTCCATTCAGAGATGAAATGAAGTTAATATATTGTAATATTTATTCTGGGGTTCTGATCTTTTTCTTTTAGGAGCTGGTGGCTGGTCCCCATTGGATTCTGGTAGGGAACAATGGCTCCAAATTGATTTGGGAGACAGAGTGGAGATTACTGGTGTTGCTACTCAAGGAAGGTATGGAAGCTCAGATTGGACAACAAGCTACAGTCTAATGTTCAGTGATACAGGTCGCAACTGGAAGCAGTATCGAGAGGAAGACATCATCTGGGTAGGTCTGAAACTTTTAGATAAATGGCTATGATATAATCAACTACCTACAGCAAAATACACCATTCTGAATTGACTTTCTTTCTTTTTCCCCCTTATCCAGAGTCACTATTGTAGTACAGATATATTTTTTCTTCATGCATAGGGTACAAACATGGCTAGGATACAGATGGAAAGCTAAACAATCCACACTGCCAGCATTTTAAATAAGATCGTTTCTAGTCCTGTGGCTGTAATGGAAAGATCAAAGAGCTTGCACGGTATTATATATCCAAGAACTCAAACACATAGCAAATAGATAGTATGTCCTGATACTCAACATATAGTTTTGCAAATCCCATTGTATGCTTTTCTGAGATTGACAGAGACGTTTGGCAGATTGGTACAGACGGCCCCTTTGGGCCGTCCCCGCGGCATGATTAGGGCTGGGCAGCGCACAGCATTCACACGCTCCCCAGCCCTAGCAAGTAATGATGGCTGCGTAGTTAACATAACACAATTTATATGGCATACATAACGACGCTGTTTCAAATGCGCAGCTTCTTTATGGAGCTGTGCAGTTGCTATGGTGTAAAAGTGCCCAATGACACCTTTTCTGTTTAGTGGGTCGCAACTGTGATGCTAAAAAGGAGCGGGGTTTTATCGCTCCTTTTTAACTGTGCACCTTCGCCACAGCCTCTAGCTGCTGCAGTGAAGGTCTGCAGCAAAAAAAGGTGGCTACAGAACGCACTTTTTGGGCAGTCTGTAAAGCCCCATAGAATCCTTAATCACTACACATTACAGACAAGCTACTATATTGTATTTTATTTTAAAAAATAGAGGTGAAAAGATGTATCATACCATGACCATGAACATGAGCTAGAAGTCTCTGATTCAAATCTCTTTTGGAACATAAATGTACTCAATGGCCTTTTAAAGTGGAAACTGCCATTCTCTTAGGCGCAGTTGTTGACCTCTAATATGGGAATAAAAATGCTAGCATGTCTTAGTGCTCTTGTAAGGATGGCAAATGAAATGTTTAAAATGTTCAACAAGTGCTCTGTAAATGTTAAACATGTGAAATGTTGTTGCTATTTCATTATCACCAGAGGGCTCACAATTTAAATATAATATGATGCCAAACTATCTGTCCTTTCACACTTCTTCTAATAACGTAACTTAGAATAATATGGTTAATAAAGCAGTGGGAGTTCTCTTGAGGGTCATAATTGTTAGCCATTGCTGTGGCTTGGATCAACCATTTCTGTATTGTTTTATTTATTCCATAGTTTATATATCTGTCTTTATTATTGCTACTCCAAGGGTGTCTGAACAAAAAACAGAGATCTTAGTGTTAAAATTAAACCAATTATATAAAAACTGTAGGCAAGGAAAAAACAACAACAGAATACCAGTGGCAGAATAAAACCTAGAAAACCTCAGCCAAGTTTAAAAAGACAGCATAATCTGGATAAAGTGTTTTAACCTGGCATCCAGATGTTGTAAGAGTAGTCATCAAGCAACCTCTTCCCAGGGAGGAATTCCAGAGCTTCAGCTAATTTAATGTACACTGGTTGCTACTGTGCTTTTGGGCCCTATTTAAAGTGTTAAAATTTCAATTAACGTCCTACATGTCTTGAAACCAGATGATCTGAAAGATGGCCTGTGCATATCTGAACCTACCCAAACCCTAAGATTGGAAACAATGCAATATAGAAACTATGCAGTTTGGCACCATAAACTTATTTGACTCCATGCTATAGAACCATGGGATTTGTAGTTTATTGTGGCACAGCAATGGTTCATTTTCATCCTGGAAAGAAGTGACCAGTGGAGTCCCACAGGGCTCTGTCCTGGGCCCAGTGGTATTCAACATCTTTATTAATGACTTGGATGACAGAATTGGGGGCATACTTATCAAATTTGCAGATGACACCAAATTAGGAGGAGTAGCTAATACTTCAGAGGATAGAATCAGAATTCAAAATGACCTGAATAGACTAGAAAACAAGGGCAACGGTAACAAAATGAAATTCAACACAGAGAAACGTAAGGTTCTGCACTTAGGGCGGAAAAATGAAATTCACAGATATAGGATGGGGGACATCTGGCTGAATGAAACTACATGTGAAAGTGATCTAGGAGTCCAAGTAGACCATAAGTTGAACATGAGTCAACAGTGCGATGCAGCAGCTAAAAAGGCCAATGCAATTTTAGGCTGCATCAAAAGAAGTATAGCATCTAGATCAAGGGAAATAATAGTGCCACTCTATTCTGCTTTGGTCAGGCCCCACCTGGAATATTGTGTCCAGTTCTGGGCACCATAATTCAAAAAAGATGTGGAGAAACTGGAGCATAGCCAAAGGAGGGCAACTAAGATGGTGAAGGGTCTGGAAACCATGCCCTATGAGGAACGCCTTAGGGGGCTGGGGATGTTTAGCCTGGAGAAGAGAAGGTTAAGATGTGATATGATAGCCCTGTTTAAATATTTGAAGGGATGTCATATTGAGGAGGGAACAAGCTTGTTTTCTTCTGCTCTAGAGACTAGAATGTGGAATAATGGATGCAAACTGCAAGAAAAGAGATTCCACCTAGACCTAGAGGAACTTCCTAACAGTGGAGTCTCCTTCCTTGGAGATCTTTAAGCAGAGGCTGGATGGTCATCTGTCGGGAATGCTTCAATTGGGAGTTCCTGCATGGCAGGGGTTGGACTGGATGGCCCTTGTGGTCTCTTCCAACTCTATGATTCTATGGTTCTAAGAACTTTTTGACAGAGAAGGCTAAATATCTCACAAACTGCAAATCCCACAATTCCATAATATTGAGCCATGAGAGTGGTGTCAAACTGCGTTATTTTTGCAGTACAGATGCAGCCATAATAGTAGTCTTGAACATGTACTTTCACAAAGTTAGGCAGTAGAAAAGATTTGGCCAAATGGGCTTGGCAGGACTTTTTTGGTGGTAGCCGATTCTTGTGGAAACTGTGGATCTATCCATGACTTCTTCCTTCACTGCTTTCAAATAGGTCTGACAGGCCTCGATATTCCTGCATTCTTCTGAAGGAATGAATAGAGTTGGCCCTCCTTATCCACAGATTTTTTTATCCATGGATTTGAGCATACACGGCTTGAAAATATTGTCAAAAAGTATAAATTTCAAATAGCAAACCTTGATTTTCCATTTTATATATGGGATATCATTTTGCTGTGGCATTATATTTAAGGAGACTTGAGCATCCACGGATTTTGTTATCCACGGAGGGTCCTGGAACCAAATCCCCAGCAGATAACAAGGGCCCGCTGTACCTATACTCATGACCCATGTATGATGCGTGCTTGTGCTTGAAGCCAAGTAGTACTGATCTAGAGCTGAAGCAAAGATTCTGGAGCATTTCAAAAGGGGGATATTAACCTAGCAAAGGTTCAGTGTCAGTCATGATTTCTATGTGCTCTGTGTTGCCCCCCACATCTGTCTGTTTCTCTGCTGGGTCAGCTCTTGAAGCTAGAGATCCTCTCTCCTGCCAAGAGGTCCTTTCCTCTAGAGTTCAACCCCTCTTGATAGAATCTTATGACAGCCAGACAGGCACTTCTGCCATGACTAACCTACCATCATTCAGTGATTTTCATGCCTAGTTGCAAATCTGAACACAAATCTCCCCACTCAAACCATTGCCTCATGCTGGTATTTCTCAGGAGTGTCCTCAGTTGTGTTCCCATATTAACAGATTTAGACTTTAGGCATTTCTTGCCTCAATCAACATTCTTGAGAGTGTCTAGTTGTAATCGTAATTGCTGAAAGATGCTATAATCTTAGCAGTTTAGATGTTATCTCGTGAACAATGAAATCTCATCAGGGGAAAAAAGTAATAAAAGAGAATATATATATATATATATATATATATGAGAAAAGGGAGCGAGAATGAGAGAGTGAGGAAAAGGTACACCTCCAAGTGATTCTGTAACACTGTGTGATTCCTTATTTCTATTACTGTTCACCATGGGAACAGATGGCCTGCAGATAACTGCAGTTTCTGCTAATGCTGACAATGGTAAAACAAGTTTCTTATGGGGAACAGAGTTATTGGTTAGTAAGGCTAGTAAAGAATGGAAAGTTAAACCAAACTTTGCCTCATGGCTTAGTGTCTGCCATATTTACCCCATTTGATATAAATGTTAAAAAAAAAAGTAAAAGTAGAATATAAAATAGAAAACAGCTACAGTGTACTTCTCCAGATTATAGTAACTACAGGAAGAAAGACAGAAAGGAGGAGGCAGAAGAGGGGGAGGGGAGAGAAAAAAGAAGAGGAAAAGGTAGAAGAGCAAAAGGACACCACCACCAACGAAAACCATAGTAGGATTGCTCTTGGGATAACAAATCAAATGCATTTAATAAAATGTTCTGGTTCATTCCAGGGAAAGGGAAAATTGAAGATCTGCCAGTCTTCATGCTTCCAGAAGATTCTTTGTGATGTTAGAGAGGGATAATTTAGACAGGGAAAAAAAGCAGCCTGAAGAGAAACTTTTCATACCTCTTTAGCAGCACTCAACCCCAATTGAGAGCACAATAGGAGCTGCTGTGAAAGTAAAGTGTAGGAGTTCCCTCCTCCGTTTCTCTTTCTTCTGATTGCATTCCTCACACACCCCTATCTTTCTTCTGGTTTCTCAAGTAGGATGAGAGCGCATAAGTGCCGATGAAGCAAGACAAGAGCCTGCTACTTTATGAGAGCTTAGACAATGGCAATCTTGGGTTTGCCATGGAAAGTGCACTTGACAGGACTGGCACCCTAATCGGAGCCATATTTTGGAAACCAAAGTTCACCCTCTCTTGTTATTCATGATTTGAGAACATTCAACCCACAATTAGACAAAATCCTTGGGTGAAGCTTGCAAATTCAAAAAGCATTGTTCATAGACTGGTTGTGTAACAGTCAGTCTAGGGTTCTGAGGAATAACAGTGTTTTTCTCTATCTCCTTTGGGTGATTTATAATGGGTCAGATAGTGGCAGGTGGGTGGGGATATCCATGTATCTATTCTTGCTTACGTTTGGAATCTGCATTTTGGATGTTGAATGTGTATTTAAGTTTCACAAGATGCTAGGCTTCCCTTGCATGGGAGGAAGTAAAAGACAATATTGCAGTGGAGGCTCAAGCTCTCATCAGAAATTGTTCTTATTTGTTATATATCTGTTGTATATACATACCACAGAGATGTCTGAACCAGAAAATGGTTTGAATGCAGAGCTGTATAAACAAAGACCTCCTTGTAACAGAGATTCACATTGCATGCTCTGGGGGTGAGATGGCTGCCATGGTCTTGTAGCACATTGATTAAATGCATGAGAATAATCCCTGAGAAGAGCTTCTATCTGTTTCCTATACCTGATGACAGCCACCACTGAGAATTAAACTTTCTCCATAGGATCCATCATATGTGCAGGCAAATTGATCCTACTATAGCAACAGTTGGGGAGTATTTGATTTTTTATTGTATTTTTACAGCCACGAGTCGGAAGATGGATTTGTGCAATTTTTTTGTCTCAAGCACAAAATAATTTGGCTGGCTTTGCATCTTGACTTGGGTCTACCATTTGGTGTTCTGCCTCAGGCAGCAAAGTGTCTTTTTGCTCCTCTCTGTATAGACCTATCTTGGTTTCTGTTTCTTATCCAAATCTTGGGTCATTACACTGGTGTGAAGCCTGGTTACATAAGCAAATGTGTTTTTATCAATATTTGCATGTGTCCAATACCCGCTTATGCAAGCCTCCATTTGCCTACTGTGTAATGAAACATGGGTAAACCTCCAGCCCCTACCCCAAGACTAGAATGGCCATCGAAACATCCATAGAATGGCTCCTAGAGTAGCTGAAAAGATACTTGAAACACACAACAATTGCTCCACCACCTCCATCTGTATTAAGTCTGTGAGTGTAGCTTTATGTTACACAGGTTTTTAAACAGAGTCTTGGCTGGAGTGTGACTGAATCAACAGAAATTGCTTTTCTCTATATTTTGTAAATTTAGTATTAGGCTTATTGTTATGGGTTCACCAAACTGTAATCCCTTTTAGGATTAACAAGTGAAAGCCATGTTGGGCATTTGGGAGTTGAATTCAAATCAATCTTTGTATATTCATTCAGCCTGAATTTGTGATGTTGGTAAATTCTACAGCTGGGATGTAAGATAAAACAGATTAGCCATTTAAAACCAATTTTCCAAACCTATTTGTATTGAAATAATCTGTTACAAAAGGCTGTTGCATTTTACAGCCAACTAGGCTCATAATTATATTTTTAATTTGGATGTCAGCTGTGTGTGGACGTATGGCTATTGATTGGAAGACAAAGGCACCAATTCATTTCTTGAGTAAGCAAATTATTTTATTCCATCTTGTAAATTATGAATAATTCAGAGGGTATTTCAACTCCACAATACATCAGTATCTTTTTGATATCAACTTGATGGAGAAATCCTTGTACACAGTGGCTGCAGTCTCCTTTTCAGAACTGCAGATCCCTTTATATCTCGTATCAACATTTTACCTTTTTAAAGCACTTTTGAGAATTTAAAATATAATGTTACATGAAGAAAACCAAGGGCTATTCTAACTCTTCCTTTCTTCTTAATGACAATTACCTGTCTGTTTAACTCTTCTCACAGTTGAGCTACTGGTTCAGAGGCAAAGAGGCTACATTCAGTGGCTGCCAATTATTCCCAGAGAACTGGACTGGACATAGGAATGAAGTTTATGAATTGGTGCTCTATCACTTCTGCTTTAGAATTCTGTGACTGTGGCAAAATTTTCAGGGACCTTTGCACAGAAATTGAAATATACTTATGAATCAGTGACTTGTACAAAACTCTTTCTCACATGGAGGGCATTTGAGTGCAGTAGCGTTGAAACTGCTGGAGAAAACATTACACTGCTGGAGGAAATTATGCTGTGTTTCTAGTATAATGAGCTCTGTGTCGCTACATACCATAGTCAATTACTCATTGTACTTGCCCACAAAAATGCCATCTTCTGCATTATGTGCAGCATAATATTTGTTTTTTGTCAAAATGCAGATCCTTCATTTCAGCTAAATTGGAGACTGTTTAAATCAGGTTATAGAAATATGTGATGTTTCAGTACAGTATAACGTGGCCAGATGCAAACAGAGAAACAATTCTTGTACATATAATTATATAAGAATAGTTTCATTTGGCACATGTCTGTCATGATAAGTTACATCTGCTGAAATTCTCTCCTCTTTTCTACTTTCAAAGTTTGTTGGTTTGTTTTGTGCATTGATTTTCTACCTTTCATTCTATCAAGAGATTTAGTACATGGAGTTCCCAAGTCCTTTTGTATCCAAGCAATCCAAATACAATGTCCTCAGTGCAGGAATCTTCTTTGGAGGAAGATCTTTGAAGCTTCCCAGACAACATAGAGGAGAGAGCTAGAAACAGAGCATTACAAATGACCCCTCGACTTCTGTGGTGCTGAGGAAATAATCTTCTCCAGGGGCAAATCTTTTCCAAAGTTTTGAAAAGAGTCTATAAAATTCTTAACATAGGAAGTACTATGTAAAGTCATTAAAACAAAACAAAACAAACAAAAACTAAGTTCTGGGGGATCCAGAGGTATTTAGACAGATTCAACCTAGACAACAAGGAAATAGAAATAGTAAAACAATTTTCTTACCTGGGATCAAATATTGATCAGAGTGGGGACTGCAGTCAAGAAATCATAAGAAGACTAAGAACGGGGAGGGCAACTATGTGAGAACTAGAAAACATCCTAAAATGTAAAGACGTACAACTGAACATGAAAGTTAGAATCATAAAAGCCATTGTATTCCCTATTACCATGTATGGATGTGAGAGCTGGACAGTTAAGAAAGCAGATAGGGAGAGAATTGATTCATTTGGGATGTGGTGCTGGAGAAGAATGCTGAGGTTACCATGGACAGCCAAGAAGTCAAACAAATGGATCCTAGAGCAGATCATCTCTCTGGAAGTCAAGATGACTAGACTGAGGCTATCGTACTTTGGCCATATCATGAGGAGGCAGGAATCACTGGGGGGAAAAAAACAATAATGCTAGGAAAGGTGGAGGGAAGCAGAAAGAGAGGAGGTCATGGGTGTGAATTTGCAGGACCTGAACAGAGCAGTGGAGGATAGGGAGTCTTGGAGATGTCTCATCTACAAGGTCGTCATGGTTTGAGATCGACTCAAGGGTGGATAATAATAATAACAACAAAATGGGTCACTTAGGGAGTGCAGGTGGTAGGCCACATACAGCCCCTGAAGAATCCATTTAGGATTTTTTTTTTTTAAAAAAATCAAATACCCCTGAAGCCCCCAGACTATAGACTATAGTGGGTGTTTTTTTAATAAGAAATGTCTAAAAATGATCTAAAACATACAAACAAACACACCCACAAACACACCAAAGCTGGCATAAAATCATGGTGGTCAGGGTCCTCTTGCTCCACACTACTCCAACCCATAAAAGTTGTCCATATTTGACTTGTGGGGGAATCACAGAGGGGAAATGGCTCCTTCCCTAGTAGCACAGTGGTTAAATGCCGGTACTGCAGCCACAAGGTTGTGAGTTGGATCCCAGGGCTCCAGGATTTATTCAGCCTTCCATCCTTTTGTAGGTAAGTAAAATGAATACCCAGCTTGTTGGGGCAATTGGCTTACAGACTGTAAACCTCTTAGAGAGTGCTGAGTTCACTATTAAGCAGTATAGAAATATAAATGCTATTTCTAAATATTGTTCCTCCTCTTCACTTTTTTACTCCTGATCTAAAGCTGTAGGTCAGCTTGGGGGCCATGTAGAGGCCCTCACAGTATTCACCCTATATTCAAATGTCCTGAAGTGCTGTGGATGAATTATTCTATAGAGAAAAATGGTTCAGTTTGTTTCACAAAATCCTGCCTGTGCAGGAAACAATGTATTATGTGAAGGAGATCCATTTTCTATGCAGAAAATAAGGGTGTTTTTTTTTTGTTTGTTTTTTGTGGAATGGATAGTTGGAAAGAAAAACATGATTTTTCCTGTAGATAATTCCTTGGCCTCTATTGTAGAATGTTTGAATAGAAGGAGAAAAATTCCCCAAATTCTTGATAGTTGAATAATGAGGTTTCCCAAATAGTCAACCTGGGAATAAATAATTATAACTATTCTTACCATCCATAGAACACAGTTTAATAGGTGACCTCCATGCTTTTACATGTTGATATTGGTGAAGGCTTTCAGGCTCTTAAAGATTTTGGGCTTTGAGATGCCCCCACAACCAGTACAGCTAGTATTAAGTTCATGTGCCATTTGGTCTGGCTGCATGGCCCTTCAGCTCATTCCTGCACATTTGACACCGGCTGAAGTTTCCAAGCTGTCTGCAAAGGTAGCTTCACATACAGTGCATTACAGAAGTCCAACCTGATGTTATGAATGCACAGATAGGGGCTTTCTAGTTTGGCAGGAAAGGGAGACATGAAGTTGCCTTTTCCTTAATGCTTAGCAGCTACACTACAAGCCCCAGATGTGTAATAAAAAGGCATAGGGCAGCTACACTGAGGAGGTATGTGGACGACTTATCTGAAGTCTTTTCTGTTGCTCAGCAACTACATTGGAAGCTGTCAGGATGGTAGAAAACAGGCGGAGCAGCTGCACAGGTGGCAATGAATGGGGCTTTTGATCGCACTGAACCTTTAATATTTTTGTTGTTGTTGTTGCCGGCTGCGAACTGCGCAGTTGCACCAGTACAGCATACAGGAAATTGTATTGCAAGCTGCGAACTGCGCAGTTGCACCAGTACAGCATACAGGAAATTGTATTGCAAGCTGCGAACTGCGCAGTTGCACCAGTACAGCATACAGGAAATTGTATTGCAAGCTGCGAACTGCGCAGTTGCGCAGGTACATCACACATGAATTGTGCAGTTATGAAGAGCTGTCAAATTACCAGCGCCAGAGAGAAACACCACCAGCCGCGCAGCTGAGGCCCTGAGTGGGGGCGGGGACGCCGGTGGGAGCAGCTCCCTTCTTCAGCCGGCCTGCCGGACCCCGGACTAGCGCCAGCGCCAGCGCCGGAGAGAAACACCACCAGCCGCGCAGCTGAGGCCCTGAGTGGGGGCGGGGACGCCGGTGGGAGCGGCTCCCTTCTTCAGCCGGCCTGCCGGGCCCCAGACTAGCGCCAGCGCCAGTGCCGGAGAGGAACATCACCAGCCGCGCAGCTGAGGCCCTGAGTGGGGGCGGGGACGCCGGTGGGAGAGGCTCCCTTCTTCTTCAGCCGGCCTGCCGGGCCCCGGACTAACTGCTGAGCTTGATGGCAGAAAGAACGGCGGAACTGTGCAATTTCGCAAGAGCGCTAAAGCACCCTCAGTCGGCTCCCGGCCCTCCTCCTCCCTTCAGAAGCGCTCTAGCGCCGAACATTTACCAAACTGAGAGGCGGAGTTGCTCGGCAGAACGCTGCTCACTTCAGAACTTTTTTAGCAAAACATCGATAACACCACCGTGTTAGTGGACCTTGTGATTGGCCTTTATATCCATCAATCCCTGTCTTCTTGTTGCTGGTTGGGGAGGGAGGGGGGTGGTGAGGACAGGTTGAGGTGGTTGAACTGGTGGGGTGGGTGGAGAGTGTGGTTCCTGACATGAGCGGGGCCCTCATCCCAGTTGTGTGGGGCAAGGGGAGGTATGGCGGTAGGAGTAAGGACCAGCGTTACAGGGGAAGGCGGGATCGATGCTTAATATCTATCCCTCCTTCCAGTCCTTCTCTTAACCAAAGGGACCTGAGGGTCTCTCCAGCCGTACCACAAACCCTGTCTCTGCTCCTGTGCAACGCCAGGTCCATTAAAAACAAGACCCACATCCTTCAAGAGCTAATAGAGGACAACAACTGTGACCTGGCGTGCATAACCGAGACCTGGCTTGGGCCTGAAGGTGATGCTGTGTGGGCTCAGGTCCTCCCATCCGGGTACTCGGTGAAGGACCAGAACAGGTTAGGTGGGTGGGTGGGGGGTGTTGCTTTGGTGCATAAAAACACCTTGTCTCTAACCAGGAACCATGTCCGTCATACTTCCTATATCGAGTGTATTTACCTGACCCTGAAGGCTAGACACAGTCTAGGGATTCTGTTGGTCTACCGGCCACCCCGTGCGCTAACAGACTCCCTTAACGAGGTGACACAGTTGGTCTCGGAGCTGGAGCTGGAGTCTCCCAGGCTTTTAGTCCTGGGAGACTTCAACATCCCCTTCGCGGCCAACAACTTTCCATCTGGTGCAGCTCGGGAATTCATGGACACCATGACAGCCATGGGCCTGTCTCAGCTAGTAATGGGTCCTACGCATTTTGCGGGGAATACACTCGATTTGGTTTTCTGTACGGACATGGAAACTCCATGGGCGGAAATTACCAACATTTCCGCCCTGTCATGGATGGATCATTTCTTGGTAGAGGCAAGCATCAAGGCATCAACCCAGATCCCCTCCGGGGGTGGCGGACCTATTAGAATGGTCCACCCTCGAAGGCTGATGGAACCTGATAGGTTCCAAGAAGCCCTAGAGGGGTATATGGTTGGAAGTGACGGCGATACTGTTGATGCCCTAGTTAGCACCTGGGATACCGATCTCTCCAGGGCTATACACAGTATCGCTCCCAAGCGCCCTCTCAGGCCTGCTTCCAAAAGAAAGCCCTGGTATACGGAAGATCTCCGGGCAAGGAAGCGGGTCCTGTGATGGCTAGAGCACGCCTGGCGGAAACACCAGCGTTTACCCGACAAGGCTCTCCTAGACCATCTTTTGAAGGACTATGGAGAGGCGATACAAGCAGCTAAGAATTCGTTCTATGCTGCTCGTGTTGCGTCCGCGGAGTCGCGTCCAGCAGAGTTGTTCAGGGTAGTGAGGGAGCTAACTCAGCTCCCCCCTGCCCCGAACCAGATCCTTGAACCTACTAAGGCCTGCTGCGACAAATTTAACAACTTCTTCGCGGATAAAATCTCTCGGATAAACGAAAGGTCTGGACGCCAGGGTTGAAACAGAGACCAGAACAGAGGTGTCGAGAACTTCCGTGGACTCAGTTGTACTGGATCAGTTTGAGTCTGTCAGTACCGAGGATGTGGACAAGATCCTTAGAAGTCTTAGGAAGACAACCTGCTCTCTCGATCCCTGTCCCTCGTGGCTAGTGGCACAGGGGGGACCGGTTGTAACTTCATTGTTACACCGAATCATTAATTCATCCTTGAGGGAAGGGCAGTTCCCTGAAGATCTTAAATTGGCCATTATAAAACCTATATTGAAAAAGCCCTCCCTCGACCCCCTGGTTTATAATAATTATCAGCCAGTTTCGCTGCTGCCATTTCTGGGGAAGGCGATCGAGAGGGCGGTTGCACTCCAACTTCAATCGATCTTGGATGAAACGGATTTTCTAGATCCATTTCAAACCGGTTTTCAGGCGGGTTACGGGGTTGAGACTGCCATGGTCGCCCTGGTCGATGATCTCCGTCTGGGCATCGACAGGGGTAGCGTGTCCCTGTTGGTGCTCTTGGACATCTCAGCAGCTTTCGATACCATCGACCATGGTATCCTTCTGGAGCGCCTGGCAGAGGTGGGAATCGGGGGCACTGCACTCCAGTGGTTCCAGTCCTACCTCTCTGGGAGGTTCCAGATGGTGCAGCTAGGGGACGTGTGCTCCGATAAGAGGGCCCTCACCTCTGGGGTCCCTCAAGGAGCCATTCTGTCCCCCATGCTCTTTAACATCTACATGAAACCGCTGGGAGAGATCATCCGGAGGCATGGGGCGCGGGGTTATCAGTACGCTGATGACACCCAAATACTCTTCTCTATGTCTCCGACTGATGCAGTGACCAGGGATGGCGTCGCTCCTCTCGTGGCCTGTTTGGAATCGGTAATGGACTGGATGAGGGAAAATAGACTCAGTCTGAATCCAGAGAAAACGGAAGTACTCGTTATAGGTTCCCCTGGCCCAGGGTTGGAGGTGGTTCCACCAGTCCTGAACGGGGTCACGCTCCCCGTGAAGGACACTGTACGCAGTCTGGGGGTGCTCCTTGATTCGTCGCTCCATCTTACTTCTCAGGTGGATGCGACGGTCAGGAGCACCTGTTTTCAGCTTCGGCTGATACACCAGCTGCGTCCCTACCTGGACTGGAGAGACCTTGAAACAGTAATACAAGCTCTCGTAACCTCTCGGTTGGATTTCTGTAATGCGCTCTACATGGGGCAGCCTTTGTATCACACTCGGAAGCTACAATTAGTGCAAAATATGGCAGCCCGGGTGGTCACTGGTGCTCCCAGGACCGCCCATATAACACCTATATTGAAAGACCTTCATTGGCTGCCTATTCGCTTCTGGGCTCATAACAAAGTGAAGGTCGTTACCTATAAAGCCCTAAATGGCCTGGGCCCAGAGTACCTAATGGACCGCCTCTCCCCACATAATCCGCCCCGCACACTCAGATCCACGGGGCGACAGCTACTTAGATTTCCAGAGGCTAAATTATCAACAACTTCAAAGAGAGCCTTCTCCATCTCGGCCCCTAGCCTCTGGAACTCCCTGCCCACCGAGCCCCGTTTGGCCGCCTCCCTCAGTGTATTTAAAAGGGGTTTAAAAACATACCATGCATACCCCTGACATCTCCCCACATGTGATTCCCCTTCCATATTGGTTCCATGCCCTGACATACTGCTACTACAATTGTTACATTGTTTTAATATTTTAATAATTTTTATTGTTTTATATTGTTTATTTTTATGCTGTACACCGCCCTGATCGCAGGAAGGGCGGTATACAAATAAATTTTTTTATTATTATTATTATTATTATTATTGAGGTTTTGCTTCCCTTTTTTAAGTGCGCAGTTGCATCGGTGCACCATGAGTGAACCCCTTTATTTTATAATAATCATTATTATTACAATTGAGGTGGCTTACACATTAAAATACTATTGCATCAATAAAACAAACTGCATCCCTCCCCCCTTAAAAAGATATCAAATCTGTTACAATTTAAGTTTATGAATAAACTTCTTTATTTTATGAATGAATTGACATTTTATGCACAGTTGCATAAAAGTTACAGCATCTCAGAGTCCCTACTGCACCTGTCTAGGGTTCGGATTAGGGCTGGAGCTAGGGTTTGGGAGCTTTAAAAAACTGCACAGTTGCACTGCAGCATTTAGACACAGCTGCACTGTTACACCCTTTTTAAAAAGAATCTGGGAAAAGCAGGTCCCTTTTAAAGCTGCTTTTCCCCCACTAAAATGCAAAAGAAGTGCGTTCATGCCAAACTTTCAGTGTGGGTCATCTAACGGCTACACTTTCATGCAGGCATGAACACACCCCCTTTTTGCGAGTCTAGATCAGCCTATAGCCTGTGCTCTGCAAATATGACCTAAATTGTATTCTGTGCTGCTCCTGCCACCTAAGCTTCCCCAGAGAGCCTGGGGGAACTCCCAATGGTGTATTTGAGGGTCTGTAATCCTATTTAAGAAACCCTGTTGTGTATTTATCAAGGAAAGTCAGTTTTCCTACCCTATGTCCTGTCTGCATTCAATTTCAACTTGTTCTGTACAATCCACCCCATGATTGCCTGTAGACACTGATTCCACATGCACTCAGTGACAGTCAGATTGAAATGAGAAATATCAATTTATGATTTAATCATAATTCAGAGACTGGATATGTTATTCAAAATTTTGAACAGAAGTGAAAGCTCATAAAGTAAGAGTCTCAAAATTATTTTATTCGTGAAGTTTCTCTACTTAGTGTTGTGTAAGTCTGAAGAGAATCAGTAGTATTTTGGCTATTTTGGCTATTTAAATATTTTAATAGTATCTTAAAAGTATTTTAATATTAAGATGCATTTTAGAAATTAATTAATTTGGGTTTTAATAATAATAATAATAATAATAATAATAATAATGCATTATTAAAGGCATAATATCAAAGAGTAGAGTATAGAAGGACTAAACAGATTGTAAACCATTTGCATCTTAATATGGTCTCTACTCGGGCTGAGCTTAGAAAAGCCTGAGATAAAAACACATTACTCATTTTAGTCCAGAAATCAATATTGGAATATTATGAGTTAGTAAATGAAGGAAAGGAATCAGAAGGAAATGAGTAGCAGCTGGATTCTAGAAGATGCAGCTGATTGGGTATGAATCAAAGAGGGTTCAACATAATTTTCTGGAACCTGGTAGGCTGGGAAAACAAAATGGCACATAAGGAATTTATTGCAACTCTTCAAAAATATGATATAGTCTGCCTGTAAGAACCTGGACTCACAAAGATAACCTTCTATACTGCCAGGTTTACAAAGCATTTAGGCAGCCAGCTGTATGGTAATCTAAGAAGGGGTGAGGAAATAGTGGCTTAGTGTCCTTCATTTCAGTAGAATTGGCAGGAGAATCACAGATAGTGGACTTTGGTCTGCAAAATAACTATCTTTTTCCAGTACAAATTAATACAGATACAGGAAAGATTTTTTTCTGTATAAATGTCTACTGTCATCCTACAAATTGCCAGCTACTGTCCCCCATCGTATGGAAAGATTTAACACTCCTGCTAGAACAGATAAATCAGAAATTTCCCAATGCTTTTCTTTTTATATGCAGGGATTTTAATGCCTGAATAGGAGCTTCTTCAGAAGGTCTTTTACATCCACTAGGCCTAGAATTAGAAGTTATTTTACTAACATCAGATACTTCTATGGATAATAAATATAACTAGCAAGGATTAAAACTTCTAGAATTTATATTCCAGCATAATCTATTCACTCTGCATGGGAATCCTGTGGTCATAACAAGGAGGTATTATACTTATTTGAGCAAACAAGGTGGCAGTACCATCAATCACATATTAATCTCATCCTTGTTGTTCCCTTAAGTAAATATTTTTTGAAATTCTGGAATATACAGAAATGATCACTTCCCTTTAATAGTATCCTTATGACCAATTCCTGAACAGGCAGCATTAGCTAAAACAGAAAGTTTATCTGGAGAATTGCTAGTGGGGAGGAGGCTGAAGTCGTGTATTATACTGAGTAGTACTGTACAGGAGAAATTAAATAGGAACTATTTGTCAAGTATGTGCCAGCTTTTCCATGATCATTAATAAATCACTTAGACATCTATCAACAAATTGTGACAGAACTTAGATTTTGTTTAATAATAGATAAAAATTTTCAGCCTAAAGAATATGGATAGTATTATACAGAATGCAGGGCAGCCAAAAGAGACCTGGTCAAAAAGATAAAAGAATCCTGCAAAAATCCATCTGGAAAGAACATGGAAAGTTCAACTAATTTCAGGGTGAAATATAAAAGTCTATTAAAAATTAAGAAAACCAATCACATAAAATCTCAATGGCAGGATCTGGAACTTGCAGTAACAGAACAGAAGGAAGACAAATTCTGGGAATTTGTTGGCTGTGACCTAAAAAAAAAAAAGCAAGAAATACACTGGGAACCTCAGTCACTGTCTCTACATGGATTAAATATTTTTCCAATATTTTTTACCATTAAGCCTTTTGGAAGTGCCCTGGACGGATAAAGATTTTTCTAAACTCCTTGCGTGGCAACCAGTCACAGGCAATGAGATAAAAAAAATTTAATTGCATCACTGAAACCCAAGAAAGCACCAGGAAAAGATATGCTTCCTCCAGAACTCTTTAATGAACATGCTGAATGGTGGAACCCCATTCTTGCTGGTCTATTTACTATAATAAAGACAGTACTGGACAAATGCCTCATGGATGGAATATGAACATTGTTTCACCAATTTACAAGAAAGGAGAGAAGAATGATTTACAAAATTATTGGCCAATCCACTTGCTTGATATCACTTCAAAGCTATATGCTCACCATTTGCTTCACAAATTAATGCACTAGCTACAAGAAAACCAAGTCATACATAGATCAGCGCTTCACATTATCTTACATTATAAGGAAGTATATTGAGGAAAATAAGAAACATTTCTATGTTGCATCCATTGATCTTTTAGCTGCCTTTGATTTTATTAATAGAAACAGATTATGGAAAAAACTACAGGGTTCTCAGATTGATAATAGACTCTTAAGACTGATATGGGAACTATATAGCCATACAGAAATGAGGGTTAGAGTTGGCTTAAATGGTTCCCTGACAGAAGCTTTTACAACAACTAGGGAAGTGAAACAGGGATGCCTACTGGCTCCTACTCTTTTTAAAATCTATATGAATGATTTTTCTTCTCCAGTAATCAGGAATAGAAAGAGCTTCATCCTGATGTATGCAGATGATGTAGTGCTTATTTCCCTATCTTGTTTGAGTCTTAAAAATTACTGAATGTTTTCAGTATATATTGTCAACAAGAAAACCTGTCAATATTCCAAAACTATTCCAAGACCAAGGTTATGGTTTTTCATAAAAACTGTCCCAAGACATAAATGGATCTTAGATCAATATACCATAGAACAAACATACCTATTTAGATATCTGGGTATTGTTTTCAATTAGTCTCTTTCTTGGAAATGGCATAGGGAGGCAGTAAAGCTGAAAGCTGATAAAATAGTTGGAGCACTGATGAAATCAGAATGGCCGTCTGATTGAACCTGCTCTAAAAAAATTCAGTAGTCAAGTAATTGCACAGATGCTTAATTTTGCAGAAATTTGGGGCTTAGATATCAACACTTTCAAAGCCTTGGAAATAATACAGCAGAATTTGCTTTTTTGCATACTGAATCTGGCTACTCACCAGTTAAAACAAGAATAGATTGTGCACAGATAAGGTATTTCAAACAAATTGCGACCTTATCAACCAACTGTTTTTCAGCATTGTGTTACATGGAACTGTGTAACAACCAGTTTTGGAAATCAAGTTTTCAAATTCTTTTACATAGTTTTCAATTCTCTGAGCTGAACACTATCTTTGGCATGGATAAGAGGCAATTAAGAAACTGGCTATTCTGTACAGATTCAAGAAGGATTTACAGTCAATTAGGACCTCAAAATTTTCCCCATGGTTCTCCTTTTTAGAAACAAAACATTTTAGAGCCAGATATTTGACCAAACTCAAGCTGTCTACTTTAAGAATTGCCTTCACTGAGCTACGATTTCAAGTAAAGCCAACTGCAATTCTAGATGGATGCTATAACAAAGTGCTATTTGAGAAAAGACTATGCATCTGCAGTCAGTCTCAGGTGCAGGACATTGTCCATTACATGCTAATTTGTCCTCTGTATACCAATCCTAGAGAGAAATTCCTAACACCCTTGCTGACAAATAGAAGTGGGAGCCGGTACAATTTCTTTTAGTGATACTAATGATTATGTAACACATAAAGTAGCTCTTTTTGCAATGGCTGCAAAAAAGATGAGGAAGAGAGAGTTAAATAAAATTGGCATATATTCCCATAGAGATTCAAAGTATTTATTAGATTTTTATGATGGCAATGTATACATTAACCAATATTCAGGAAATATTTATCCACTTTGGGACAAAGGCAGGATTAAAATAAAACAAAATAACTCAAAATAAATAATTATCTTATATCAGTAACAATTTTAACTGCATGTTAAATGATAATATGTGTTTTGCTTTTTTGTATTGTTGTGCCTTTTGTTTTAAATAATTTGTGTATTTTGATAAGTTTTTTGTCATGGCCTTTGGCTAGCACAATAAACAATTTGATTGATTGACTCAGCAGTCTGTGGTTGTCTCATAGAATATGTGTCATTCCTTGTCACCTGCCATACAAAATATTTTTTCTATTGTTAAAAGGCACAATTACTCCAACAGATGATTTATAGCTTGCATTTTAGGACAAAGCATATTGCAACTGATTAAAATTACAAGACATATAACTGCCACAGTACTATGTCTTTTACTATTGTTATATTAATTTAACCATTGCATTCAAATTTGATAGCGAAAGAAAAAGTAAAATATCAAGTGGTTGTGATCACTATAGAAACATGTGGGTTACTGAAACTGTTTTATTATTTTCACTGCTATCTGGATTTTGCCACTCCTTTGAGGACTGCTTGCCGCCTCTACTCAGCCCCCCCCCCCCAATAAGGAAATGGTCAAAATATCTCAAGTATGACCCTTCTTCTCTCTTGCTTGAACATGCCAAACTATTCAGATCCACAGGGTGTCTTTGTACCTTGCACAGCATCCCCCTCAGCACATCAAACATGCTTTTTATTAATCCTTCTTTGCATTAATCTTTTTTAGAGATTAAAGGATAAACCAGCATGTTATCTCTCCCATTCACAAATTGCTCAGTATAGATAAAGAATGCATTTTCAAGCAAGTACTGTAGCTTCATAATTGTATCAGTACCTTGACAAGTGAGGCATGTAAAACTAGCAAACCTTTCTCAAGGGGGAGGGACAAAATGAGGAGTTATTGTAAATCTTGGTGAAGGGTACCATCACAAAGAGCGCAGCAATCTTTATGTCAAGCTGTTCACTCAAAAAAAAAAATCTCTCTAAATGTTTTTCTCCCTCCTTAAAAAATGGAAGCATGCCTTTTCTTATTAGAGTTGAATCTCAGTGTTTCTGACATAAAGGGAAAACAAGAAATCAAACATAGGTATGAATGATTCATAAAGATATGAGGAATTTTTTTTCTCCTAAAAGAGTATTCCTTCCATAAGACAGTGGTGCAGCTAGGCAGTTTTAGATTCTGGGCTGCATTGTTGTATGAAAGGTCAAGTACATTATTTGTGAAGCACACAACTAACAGTTCTCTCTCTCTTATTCCCCTCCGCCTCCTGCTCTAAACATATATACACCATTTCATGCTTTATGACTGCTTTTGCTGCCACACTACTGAGTTTTTACAGTTTGACTCTGCTTTAACTGCCATGGCTTCATCCTGTGGAATCCAGGGGTTTGTAGTATGTTGTCCCACCAGTGCTGTTTCCAAGAGAAGGCTAAATATCTCACAAAAGTACAAATCCTAGAATTCCATAGCATTGAGCCATGTCAGTTAAAGCAATGTCAAACTACATTAATTCTGCAACATAGATGCACCCTGCTTCTTTAATGTTAACTGCCCTTGAGTCAATTCCAATTCATAGTGACCCTGTGTATGAGGCATCTTCAAGCTCCCCTGTCCTCAACTGCTCTGCTCAGGTCCTGCAGGTTTAGGCCATGACTCAGTCCATCCATCTGGCCTAGGACCTTTTTTCTTTTTCTACTAACTTTTGCCTTTCCTAGCTTAGTTGTTTTTCCTAAAGATCCATGTCTTTGCATGATGTGGCCAAAATATGACAGTCTCATCGCTTTGGTTTAAAACTATGGAATCCAGGGATTTATAGTATGTTGTGGCATCAGAGCTCTCTGACAGAGAAGACTAAATCTCTCACAAAAGTACAGATCCCAGAATAGCACTGAGCCATGGCAAATGGTGTCTGCATTAATTCTGCAGTGTAGACACAACCATCATCTGGATCAGACCCTTCAACTTTCACTATTATGTTGGAACCACTGATTGACTCTCATCTTTTAAATTAAAATTACTATGTGTGAAATGTGGGGCCGATTTAGACCGCCCCCTTTGGAGCAGCCTCCGCACAGCCTCCACGGCCCTGTCCCGCCGCTTCTGGAGGCCGCGGGAAAGCAGCAAACTGCACCCCGCACCCTCTAAGCCCTGGGCACCCGCTGCACCCCGCTTGCAGAGGCGGGGCGGAATCGAGGAAGGGGCTGCTGCCGTGGCCACTTCCTCCCTTGGTCTTTGCCACGACTGTCTAAAAGCCACGGCAAAGACCCATGCCAAAAAAGGAGCTCCGTTTGGAGCTCCTTTTTTGCGCCGCGGAAAGGGCACAATTTGCACCCTCCCATGGTGCTAAGGTATCATCACGTGTGCAGCGCATCTAGCAGCTGCGCACATGATGATGCTCTTGCGGCTCGTCCATATGGACGCCGCCATTTTAAAATGGTGGCGTCCATATGCTTTAGGGTTAGGGAGGGTGTAGACACTGCGCCCTCCCTAACCCTAAAGGCGCACTAAAGAGCCCTAAAGGCACTCTTTAGTGCCAATCTATTGTGTTAGTCATCCTATACTAGTACTTCACAACTGATTTCCCCCCTGCCATTCTGCACTTATTTCTCATGGATAATTGCCAAAAACAGAGTGGAGTTCTACTTTATTTAGGATTAATAACATCTGTATTTTTTCCTGAAAGATAGATTTTTTATTTTCTGTTGTGATTCATAAGATTTTTTTAAAAGCCGCAGTTTTCAATTTTACATAGAACTTACCAAAGCTTTTGCTGTCAACTATAGTTTTTGGGGCCTAATTGGTTTTACACAAACTCTTGTACTTGATTTTAAACTCTTGTAAATGATTGTATATCATTTAATTTGATCAGTTTAATATATCTCTTTATGTTGTTGCTTGTTTATTATGTTTTGAGCCTTTCAAATTTACATTTACCATATATAAGTTGACCTCAAGTATAAGTCAAGGGAAGGTTTATGGATTTTGATATGACCAGAGGATAGGCTGAGAGTAAAATTTAGGGGCATGTAAGAAAATATCTAAAGGATTTAGCAAGGGAAAACAATGCCAAAGAAATAGCAAAACGCATCAGGCATCACTGTTTGTGCTTATATTAAAGGATGGATGGATGAGAGAATAGACTGTGGTCAATGCTTCCAGTTCAGATGAAGCTCTTGTCTTTCACCAAGGAATGGTTCCTTTTTAAAATAAGTTAAAGTACAGTACTTACATTGACCCATGGATTAGTCATCCCAGGTTTTGGGGGTCAGTTTTGCACTAATTTTTTTTTTACTTATGCATGAGTATATACAGTATTATTATTATTATTATTACTACTACTAGTTGTTGTTGTTGTTGTTGTTGTGTGCCTCCAAGTTTTTTCTGACTTATGAAAATCTTAAGGTGAACCTACCATGGGGTTTTCTTAGAAGATTTGTTCAGAGGAGGTTTGCCTTTGTCTTCCATTGAGGCTGAGAGTGCATGACTTGCCCAAGGTCACCCAGAAAGTTTCATTTCTGAGATAAGAACTGAGCCCTGGTATCCAGAGTCTATTTTAAATTTGTCAAATTGGCTTCACTGTATTCAGCCTTGAGATTTCTGAATTTTATTATATTTTATTTATTTATGGGATTTATATCTTCCTTTCTCCCAAAAATCAAGGCAGTGGGATAGAGGGTGAGATATAAATATTTGAATAAATAAATTATAAACCAGTTTCCAGCTATTATTCTGTTTTGCAACTGTAGGCATTCATTGCAGGAGGAGAATAAAACATGCAGGACAAAATATTTTTTGTGCAGTAGGCAATATGTCTTTAATCAAGAACAGGATTGTTTCTCACATATAGTTGAGAAAATGACAAAGAAATGGAAGGTTAAAATGGTCATTGTTACCTTTCAGTCTTCACAATCTTAAAATAATAGTGTATTGTTACTATTAAATAGATATATTGTTACTTAAATAAATAGTATATTGACACTCTTAATTAGAACCACTTACTTGACAGTTCCACTTGTAGCCAAGGGCACATACATGGTAGAAGCCTTGGTTCCAGCTGTATTACCGTAGGTATTGTCATTTGCATTTCTTGATTTAGTGTAATTTTCTTTGCTCTCTTTCACAGGAGGACAGTTTTTCAAATTAGAAGGTGCTGAAACATTTGTATATCCTGTGCTAGCACAGGGGTCTAATCAGACCGTACCTCCTCCACATCTCCATCTGACACCCTACAGTCTTCCTGTGACTGCACACAACTGGGCCATACTAGCAAGATATTTTGATTTGGAAAAAAATTGGATCACCAAGATGAGCCCCCGCAGGCATTATCAATCAAAAGTTTGCAAGCAATTAAGCAATTAGCAGTGATTGTCATTGACCCCTCCCAGGAATAACAAAAGCTGCATCTAACCTATCCTGTGTACACTTACATGGGAGTAAGATACACTGACCACAAAGAGAGCATTTGTAAGTGCACATCATACTTCATATTTAATGATATTTAGATCATACTGTATTTGAATGCCATGGGTTACTGGATGAACTGGGGAGAATTGTCTCCTTGGTACTGGTGTTGTTGCTTTTTGTGCAGTAGGAAAAAAGGCTTAGAATAAAGCCTAGAAGTTTTTATCAGTGATCAACTGTTAACATTAACAAGAGAAGCTGAGACCCAAAGGCCCCTAGGGACCAGCACTTGCCATCCATTGGCCCCATCCTTCTGCTCTGCTTTAAAAACCTTGCAGGCAAAGAGACTGTAAGCAGAAGCAAGAGAAGTTGAGGCCTGAAGGCTCCTAGGGACCAGCACTTGCCATCCATTGTCCCCATCCTTCTGTTCTGCTTTAAAAACCTTTCAGGCAGAAGAGACTGTAAGGAGGCAACCTCTGGTGTTGTTTTTTGTTTTTTTTTTTAATTTTTATTCTTAGTATTTAATGTTTAATGATGGTTGTATTTTAGATAAAGGATGAGAAATTTTAGTTGTACATATTATGTTTTGTTTTGGTATTTTATTTATTTGCTTATGCAAATTGTTAATATTTTATGTAATTGTTTATGTAATTTTGTTTAATGATGGTTGAATTTTAGCTAAGGGATGAGGGATGGAATTTTAGTTTGTATATGTTATGTACTGTTTTAAATATTTTATTTATTTGCTTATGTAATTCATTTATGTATTTTATATGTTTTTATGTAACTTTGTAAACTGCTTTAATCTTTTTGAAAGGTGGTATATAAATAATTTACTACTACTACTACTACTACTACTACTCTGTTTCCCCGAAAATAAGACATCCTCAGAAAATAAGACCTAGTAGAAATTTTGCTGAATTGCTAAACATAAGGCCTCCCCCAAAAGTAAGACCTAGCAAAGTTTTTGTATATAAATATATATATACAGTATATAATAAATGGTAATTTTTTTGTTCAACAATAAATGTGAATTCTTCTTCATGGAAGACATCCCCTGAAAATAAGACCTAGCACATCTTTGGGAGCAAAAATTAATATATGACACTGTCTTATTTTCGGGGAAACACAGTACTACTACTACTACTGCTACCTGTTGTTGGTATTCCTGGTACCATAAAACATGAGAAAACAAGTTTATCCCTTCTAAAGATGCATTAATAACTGTATCAAGTCATCCTAAATTCTACACTTGGTAATTTCTTTATGTTAATGAAAATAATTCAGCTTTTCACATCATTTGTTAATACAAATAAATCAGTACAAAGTGTCATACTTAACCCGCCAATATCACAGAGCACATGTAAATTCACCAATATACAAACCACTGAAAAAATCCTTCCCTAGGCAACTCCCTGAAATAATTATGCTCCTTCAATGCACATTCATGTACATATGATTTGCAGCTGTTGTTGTGTTCCTTCAAGTTGTTCTCATTTATATTGATCCTAAGGTGAACCTTATCACAAGGTTTTCTTGGCGAGATTTATTCAGAAGAGGATTGTCATTGCTTCCCCATGAGCCTGAGAGCATGTGACTTGCCAAGTTCACCCAGTGAGTTTCTACAGTCAAGTGGAGATTTAAACCTTGGTCTCCAGAATCATAGTCCAATGTTTAAGCCACTATACCACACTGGCTCCTAAATGTCCATAGAAACCATTATGCTTAGAGGAAGGAATGAGATCAAGCCTACTCATTCTGCAGCCTGAATGCATTTGACATAATTTTTTAAACAGTCTTTATTCATGTGTGGGCAATTTTCAAATTATACAAACTAGAAGGGAATTCCCTAGCAAAAGGGAAGAGGCTAGGTGGTGCAAGAGCACATTCTCCTCTTTCCCCCTTCTGCTTGTTACTCACACCTTTCTCTCTGTGTGTGTTTGAAATGTGCACAGTCATGTATAGATGTATAGATCCATCTTACATATACTCACTGGCTTTTCCTCGCTAATGAAGATTCAGTAAGGACTATTCCATACTTACTGCAAATGCGTTGATGACTAAAAAGGCCGATCTGGGATAAGTCTGGTTACAGAAAGCACAGCAGAAAGTCTCCTTGGGTGATGTTACCAAGTTGTGGTTCTTTCTGCATTGTCGTTTCTCTTCGAGACTCATTCGGCGTGAGTTCTCGAATGAGGCTGCAGCATTGTGGATAGTGTGTCTCCATGCCTTCCAATGTAAGGCCAGGGCAGACCATTTTTGGTGATCAGTTTGGCCAAGCTTGAGATGTTGCTTCAGGGAGTCCTTGTATCTCTTCTTTGGGACGCCCCTCTTACGCTGCCCTGTGGCGAGTTCACTGTAGAGTACTATTTTGGGGAGGCGGTGGTGGTCCTCCAACCTAGAAACATGCCCTGCCCAGTGCAGCTGTGTTTTCAATAGCATCGCCTCAATGCTGGTGATCTCTGCTTGCTCCAAGACAGCAACATTCGTCACATAGTCAGTCCAGTGTATGTTTAGGATTGTGCGTAGACAGCGCTGATAAAAAGTGTTCGAGGAGTCGTAGATGCTGGTGATAGGTGACCCATGTTTCAGACCCATAGAGGAGAATGGATGATACAATGGCTCTGTACACACTGATTTTTGTGCTTCGCCTCAGGTGTTTGTTACTCCAGACTCTTTTGTGAAGCCTTCCGAATTCTCTATATGCCTTTGCTAATCGCATAAACCATGTTAGGAAAATCCACTAAACTTGACACTGAGCTGAGTTGTGAATGAATAGAGTAATGACTGTAATACAAAGAGTCATGCTATTTCTGGTACATCCAGAGATCATGAGAATTCTCATTGCTGACACACAACTAACCTCAAAACTGAATGTCAGTGAATTACTGAACCTTTCGTGCATGAAGCTGACATTTGTACTCTAGAGTTTGTGCAGAGCAATCTGCATTCATTAGCACACCCAAAATTAGCAAACTGACTAAATCTGTTTTCTTCAATATGGTATTCTCTAGATGTTTTGTACCAAAACATCCATAATTCTTGATTACTGACTGTAATGGGTGTGGCCAGTGAGAGTTGCAGTCCAAAACACTACATCGAGACCAGGTTGGAGAAGATTATTTATAAATCATGATTAAATGATAGTCTTCCTGACAGTGGTGTCACTAGGGTTGGCGTCACTTGGTGCGGTAACTCATGATGTCACTTCCTCCCATACCATACCACACCATACCATACAGAATCCTTAGTAAAAAAAAATGTACTAATGTTACTCATAAATTGTAATTCCCACATATTACTGAAAGTAATTGCAAGAGTTGTGACATACTACATTAAAATTATACCTTTAAATTACAGCATCCTATGACCTCACTGAATGATTTAATCACTTTATGCCTATTAGTTGCACATGGTAATTGATGCTTTTAACTATAAGGAATGTTTTTATTTCAATGTTTTATTGTGTTCTTGTAAGAATGTTTTATTGTTACTCTTTTAACTGTTGTAATCCCGCCTCGATCCAATGGGAGAGGTGGGAAATATTAATAATAATAATAATAATTATCATTATTATTATTATTTACAGACTACATGTATTTCCATCTACATAGTTTCATGTGGTTAAACTGAAAAGTTGATAGAATGTGATGTTTTAAAAGAAAATTTAAAAAGAGTAAAATGCAAAAGAAAACCTGATGTCCCTCCCTTCTCTTCTCACTGAGCCTCACACCACTCCCTTTGTGAGCTACCTTGGGTCTCACTCTGGGAGAAAGGTGGCATACAATTTAAATTGTTGTTGTTGTTTCTGCCACTGACATAGAGTACAGCTTCATTAGCTGTTTGGCTCAGGACATGTCAAAAATGTAGAGCATGTAGGAGGAGTTGACAAATTGCCTCCAGATCAAGTCAGCAATGCCAAAAATTGAGGCAATGACTCCATGAGAAGAGGTGCCTGTAACATTTCTTGAGCTACATGGACTGGAGACATGTTACAGTATCTCCCATGCCACAGAAGGCACCATGAGCACTGAGAAAGGATCTTCTTGTCTGCCTTTCCATTCTCAGAAATCATTATTCTATGCCATGGTAACCATTATGCCTCTTTGGGACAAACAACTTGTCTTTACTTTTATTTTTAAAATAATAATGGGAATAAGAATAAGAAGAAAATGTCAGACAGGTTTCCAGTTAGAATTCTTCCAACACGCAACACTTTGTTTTTCTGATACTAACATAAGGATGCTGAAGAGGTAGCATCTTTTTGCCATTCCAAAACAAAAAACAAAAAAAAAGAAACCCTCCTAGAATAAAAATTCATATGTATTTAATTTTATCCCCCCCGCCCGCTTTGGTGGCTTTCAGCATAATATGGATTTATTATTCAGAGGATCTTTTTTCCCCAAAGCTAAAAAGGCTTTAAAAATTATTTACTGTTCTCATTATCATTAGGAAGGAAGTTTTATCTGATCCCCTCCCTTTTTTTTGTAACTGTCACAGGCTCTGTTTTAATATTTCACTTTTTGAATTACCGCTCCCCATTGCTGGAATCAGCAAAGGATGGAGATAAGAAAAATATCTAATATATGCCCTTTTGCCTGAGCAAAAAAGCAGTGAAGAACTAAAGATGATGATATCTTTTAAATACATGCAAATATTATACTTCATATAAAGAGCAGTGCAGCTTTTTTGATATCCACCCTCTACAAAGCAAAATTATTTGCACTCGGTAGCATCTGAATTTATGCAGCATGGAAATTTAAATAAAAAGTCCCGTCTATTCACCTTGAGGGTCATTACTGTGATTAATTTTAATTCCAGATTTCCCTTTCTTTTGGTAAAAAGAGGCTTGAAGAGATCCCTTATGACGAAAAGAAATTGTTGAAAGCATCACCAGAATAAATAAATCTGTCAGTGCTTCTCCAGAATGTAACATGTCTACTAGTCTGTCACTTCATTGTGAAGTATTAGAGAGAAAGAAATTGACAGTGCAGAGGAGTGAAATATATCAGTCTTTCCAGAGTCATCCTAAATTTCTAGAGATATTCATCAACCTTAAAATTAAAAAGACAGGGACTTAACCTAAAATCTGAGCTAGGTCTTCAAGGCTGCACTTGCTATATCCATTTACCTACTTGAAAGTAAACTCTGTTGAATGCATTGGGACCTTTTTCTGAGCAAACATGCATAAAATTGCTCTGTAAATAATTATCTGGAATCAGTTAAATGTCAATATCTGGAACAGAGCTAAAGAAATCTTGACCTTTCAGATTTTTGGGCCTAGAGTTCCCATAATCCGTTACCCTGGTGGCACAGTGGTTAAATGCCTGTACTGCAGCCACTCACTCAAAACCATAAGGTGCTGAGTTCAAGACCAGCAAAGGGCTGAAGCTTGACTCAGGCTTGCATCCTTCCAAGGTCGCTAAAATGAGTACCCAGATTGTTGGGGGGGGGGGGGGAATAGCTTACAATTGTAAACCGCTTAGACACTCTTTAAGGGTATGAAGCAGTATATAAATGAAGCTGTTTGTTTTTGTTTGTTTACCAGTGGCCATATTGGTTGGTGTTCATAGAATAAATCTTTTGAGTCTACTATGTGGCCATAGAATCATAGAATCATAGAAATTTAGAGTTGGAAGAGACCACAAGGGCCATCCAGTCCAACCCCCTGCCGTGCAGGAACTCCAAGTCAAAGCATCCCTGACAGATGGCCATCCAGCCTCTGCTTAAAAACCTCCAAGGAAGGAGACTCCACCACCCTCCGAGGGAGTGTGTTCCACTGTCGAACAGCTCTTACTGTCAGGAAGTTCCTCCTAATGTTGAGGTGGAATCTTTTTTCCTGCAGTTTGCATCCATTGTTCCGAGTCCTGTTCTCTGGAGCAGCAGAAAACAAGCTTGCTCCCTCCTCAATGTGACATCCCTTCAAGTATTTAAACAGGGCTATCATATCACCTCTTAACCTTCTCTTCTCCAGGCTAAACATCCCCAGCTCCCTAAGGCGTTCTTCATAGGGCAAGGTTTCCAGACACTTCACCATTTTAGTCGCCCTCCTTTGGACCCGCTCCAGTTTCTCCACATCCTTTTTGAATTGTGGTGCCCAGAACTGGACACAGTATTCCAGGTGGGGCCTGACCAATGCAGAATAGAGTGGCACTATTACTTCCCTTGATCTAGATACTATACTTCTATTGATGCAACCTAAAATTGCATTGGCCTTTTTAGCTGCTGCATCACACTGTTGACTCCTGTTCAACTTGTGGTCTACTTGGACTCCGAGATCCCTTTCACATGTTCTCTCATTCAGCCAGGTGTCCCCCATCCTATATCTGTGCATTTCATTTTTCTGCCCTACGTGTAGGATCTTACATTTCTCTGTGTTAAATTTCATTTTGTTAGCTTTGGCCCAGCCATGTTGTAGAAGAATTCTAGGCCATGTTCTAGAAGAATTCCTTTCTGATGTTTCCCCAGCATTTGTGGCTGGCATCTTCAGAGTTCAGTATAACTTTATCTTTACAATATGAGGGACAACTTCAATAATACTCAACATCTATTAAATCCTTGGATTTCTGAGTGTACATCATTCCAGATAAATGTGTATACATTTATTCAAAAAATGAGTCTAACTGAGAAGTAGATACAGTGCGCCTGCAGCATATGTGGGCATACCAAAAATGGCTTTCAGCTTATTCTGAAAGCCATATGCCAGAAGAGACAATTGTGTACATGCCTGTGGCATGCATGCCACGCCACTTGCACAAGCTCAAACCACGTGTTTTTTGCATGTCAAAAAATCTGGGCAAGGAATATTCTGGATTGATAAGTATCTTTGCAGCTTGAGACTTATCTTGTGCCAAATGAATACACTGTTATGCATTCATGAGGATGTAGGTTCATGTTGTCATGAGATGTCACAGCTACCATTGTGCAGCAGCTTTTTCTCATGGCCAGGAGAAATATTGAAAACCACTTCACACTCTTAGGGTAGAGACAGGAAGATATCTCAGTCTTTATCTTACTGATTTTTTTCTGAATCTCACCAGTATTCCCTTTTCATACATTGTTTTCTGTCAGAATATGAGACTGCACTGAAATTCATGCTGAATTTTGGACATGTTTTTCTTAATTGTACATTTTCTTGTACAGCCTACATAACTGGTGTACTTTTTCCCACTGATGAAAAAGATTTTTGTATATTTCCCCCAATTATATGCATTTTAATTATTAACATTTTAAAATATGTGTGTCAGCTTATGTGCACATAATTTCTTGTAAGTGTCCTGCCTGTCTTGTAAATGTTTGCTCAAAGGGAGTGTCCGGATTTTATTGCAGTAAGTCTCAAGAGTAAAAAAAAAACAAAAAACAAAAAAAAAGTTATTTTTGATAAAACTGTCAAGACCACTTTTCATGCCTAGTTCACAGACAGAAGATGCTATTTCTTGTAACAGGCTAACAATGGGAAGACATATCCATTTCTCTCCTTGAAGAACAGAGGTACCAACTGGTGATTGTTAGCCAGCAACTATCTTGTTCCTCATTAGATTTCGCCCCCTTACAAGTTCAATAAAAATGTACATCAACCAATTTCCTGTCTCCAGTGGTAGCTTGTGGCTTCCATGTCAGTGGTGAACACATGCTGCTTCTTAAACCAAACATTAAAGGATCTCTCCAAGATGTTGAAACATACCTCCAAAATAGGTTCAATAGCTGGGTTCACTCCTTTAAAATTCAGATTAAAATAATGAACAAATGCAATGCCCCACTGACAGGGAAAATACCATTCACCATGGCCTGTCTCCCAGTGTAGGGTGTGGATGGGTGGGTGGATGGGCAAAGTAAAGAAAGATAGCACAGATTTATGCTTATTAATTAGATGATCCATGAACTCAGATAACTCCCATCTTAAAAAATAATAATAGTAATAAATTAACATAGAAATGTAGTAATGTGATCTTTCCCCACTCTACCAACTTTCAGAACTCTAGTAAGACACTATTTGAGTCAGAGTCAAAAGCCAGAGCAAGTGATTGGGTGATATTACCATCTGAGCTAGACACATGGGCTATGGATTTAAATGTAAATGCTAGCCTTTATGATAAGCCTGAATTTCCCTGCATTGAAATGTTCATCTCACCGGAAAAAGATACCTTTTGCCAGAGGGCAGAGAAGCTGCTGTCTCTAATGCAACAGATAGAAAAAAAATCAAATACATTTTCTCAGTGCTTGAGAGTGAAATATCAAAGATGTAAGTTCACCAAATGCTTCTACATATAAAATCAAAATCCAGCCACTGAAACACTATTATATTAGAATGGTTGTTATAAGTAATGGGCAAAGGCACTCAACAGACACACGGAAGAAAATAGAGATATATACACCTGACTAAGTAGACCTTTTTATACATATATATACACAGATTGCTGCATCTGACCCTTTCTGCTGATGGAAATGATAAACTTAAATATAATGCCTATTTTCAATGCCATCATTTGCATTATCCTTGAGAATAAAGCACTGACTGATTATTAATGAACTGTATCCGTAGCTTTTTGATAGAACAGAGCATTTTGTGACCCAGTGTCAATAAAGGAGATTAACAATGAAAACTATAAAGAAGGACTGAAAGCAAGCGACCTTTCAGATAGGTAAGAAAATGGGGAAGAGAGGGAAAAAAGTTAGAATACCTCCTGAAAGCCAGCACAGGACTCTGCATTATTTGAAGGTTTTCAGTTTTCTGATAATAGCTTCCTGGTCTTTAATTGTTGTGCAAGTAATTAATATGTAGACCCTCCCTCAAAGAATCTTGGACTGATGAGAATCTTTGTAGTTTGGGACTTATTCTGCATAAAATTCTCTACCAGCTATTCAGGAAATTCTCTACCATCCAAGTGGCTTGGGTCCAACCTATCTGTGGGACTGCCTCCTTCCGTATAATCCATCCCACACACTCAGGTCCTCTGGGAGGAATTTGGTGCAACCTTTAAAAACCAGGCTGTCTGCACCTGCCCAGAAGACCTTTTCGGCTTCAGGCCTTTCCTGAATAGATAGTAGTCCACTAAAAATCCAATTTGATGACCCCGATCCTGCTACTGCTATTGTGTGCTGTTTATATTAATGTTATTATTTCAAGAATGTTTTAAAACTGTAACTTGTTTAATAGTATTTTAAGGGGGTGGGGTGGGACTGGGATGATGATGATGATGATGATAATGATGATGATGATGATGATTTATACCCCACCCCTTTGAGATCAATCGAGGCAGCTAATTCAGTAAAATGCCATTACATCAAATAAAACAAGCTGTATCCCTCCCCCCCCCTTAAAAAATATTAAATCAATTACAGTCATGGGATTGTATATTTTAATGTTGGATTGTATATTTTAATGTTGTAAGCCACCCTGGTTGTGTTGCACAGAGGGGTAGGATAATAATAATAATAATAATAATAATAATAATAATAAAATTATTATTATCATTATTATTATTATTATTATTATGTGGCTGGTCTTCCTCTACATCTTTTATCCAATGGTAATGTGTTCACCAAATATCACATCTCACTTCTTTTCAGTTTTCTGTGATATATCCTAAAGGTCTAAATCCAGTTAGTCCAACTGGAGTAAACTAACTGAATCAATGGGCCCATGAACATTCCATTGATACAGTAGGTTTGCTCCAGTTGGGATTAAAAGATATAGATGAGATCCTGAATTGAAATATGTATCATATGGTTCTTTGCAGGCAGAACTATGAAGCATAGCCTCTAAGACCAGCTGCTTTAGCCAGCACCTGCTCCCCATGATGATTCCTGGCTAGTGGAGTGTTGAATAGTGCCATACAAATGCCAAGCTATGTTCTTCTAGTTGAAAGCTTATTGACAAGATATAGTTCAGGACATTCTAGGGGACTGCAAGACATGATGGAGGATGGCATTAGTGCTCTGTGAAACAAATCTAGATGCTTCTCCCCATTCTCCACCAACCAGTAGATCAGCATTTGGGGAAGCTGACTGTAGCAGCTAAAAGATGGCTTTGGGAGGGGAGTTTGGTGTTTATTCACAGTTGTTAAAAATTGTGACTTTTGCTACCAAAAAAAAAAAAAAAAAAAAGACACACACAAATGTAAGTTGTACTGACCCCTGCATAAGTCACTGACAGGCTGCTCTCCCATGCCCCATAATTAAATGAAGTTTGCCAGAAACATGTTTTCTGGAGAAAGGAAGGGATCTGCACTAATTAATACCTTATTTTTTTGTTTAGATTCACTCTTTGATGTTGCCTTTGAACAATGTTTGGAACCTGTATTTTTCAAAAATATAGTAGCTCTGATAATTAGATGTGTGTTTTACACTGGGTCTTGGATTACACAGGCTTCCATGTTGCATCCAGGCAATATTCAAGGTTCTAGTTTTGAACTAGAAAGCTGTAAATAGTCTGAAGTCAGGATATCTGAAATATCACATCCTTCCATATAAACCTCATCATAATTGTCATTATTCATTGGAGGGCCAGTTTTACGTTCTGCCCATGACCTAGAGAAACTAGGCTAATGATACTGCCAGTTGGGATACACTCTTTTAAAAAAGAAGTGAGGACATCCCATCAATCAATAAATTAATAAAGGAACAGAGATTGAAGAGCCAGCATAGTATAGTGGTTTGAGTGTTGGACTATGACTTTTGAGACAAAGATTTGAATCCCTGCTCAGTCATGGAAACCCACAGGGTAACCTTGGGAGAGTCACACTCTCTCACCCTCAGAGGAAAGCAAAGACACACACACCCTGAACAAATCTTGCCAGGAAAATCCCTTCATAGGTTCACTGCACAGTGATCGTAAGTCAGAAATGGCTTTGAAGGCATGCTAGAACAAGAAATATTGCCCTACTGTGTAGGTATTTTCAAGCTTTTCATGTGTTATCTCTCATTAGGATTGGATGTTGCTGTTGTTTTTACTTGTATGTTTCTTGTTTTTATATGAAACTGTGAGTCTTTATTTTTCATTGCTTCATGTCCAGACACCTGGATGGGAAAGGATATCATTGTTTAAATAAATAAATAAATAAATATTTCTATTTCTATCCCGCTCAATCACAAAGAATCTGGGCAGGTTACAATAATAAAATACACCAGTTACAATAAAATCAAACCCTAAACCTCCCTCGCCCCCCATTCCCAGTACTAAAATTGAATTAAATGGTAATAGTATAAAACATTAAAAGCATTAAAAACATTAAAAGCATTCCACAAAGACAGAGAAACAAGCGGGGAAGAATAGGCGGATAAGAGGGCAGATATCTCTATATCTGGGGAAGGTAGCTAAGTTGGAAAGGCCTGCTGGAAGAGATCTGCCTTGAGTGCTTTCTTAAAAGCTGTCAGAGTGGAGATGTGACGGATCTCCTCCGGCAGGTCGTTCCATAATTTTGGAGCAGTGGTAGAAAAGGCTCTCAGGGAAACTGACGTTAGCTTAAATTTTTTTAACTGTAATAAATTTCTTCCAGAGAACCTTAGAGTGCGGGATGGACAATAGGGAAGAAGGCGTTCCCTCAAGTATTCTGGGCCCAAGCCATGTAGGACTTTAAAGGTAATCACCAATACCTTGTACTTTGCCCGGAAACTAATAGGCAGCTAGTGTAGGGACTTCAAGACCGGCGTTTTATGATCATTCCTAGAAGTTCCCATAATCAATCTGGCTGCCATGTTTTGTACCAACTGAAGTTTCCAAACTTGGCACAAGGGTAGCCCCGTGTAGAGCACATTACAGAAGTCCAATAGAGAGGTTACCAGTGCACGTACTACTGTTTCTAGGTCCCTCGGCTCCAGGAAGGGGCACAGTTTGCGTATCAGACGAAGCTGATAACAAGTGCTCTTGACTGTCACATCCACCTGAGCTGTCAGATGGAGCGACGAGTCAAGGAGCACCCCCAAGCTGCGGACAGAATCCTTCAGGGGAAGTGAAAAGCCATCCAAATAAAGGAACAAATAAAGTGGAATCTCCAACTGCATCAATGTCTATACCATAGTTTTAAAAGTGAATCAAACAGATGGGGAAATTATGGTATAATGAGAAGTCATCAGATTTCAAATAGAATCTAGATGATATACTGTGCACAGAACAAGGAAATAATAATTGATGTGTAGAGTATGAAATCTAGATACCCTACTGTTTTTCACAGGCAGAAAACAATTCCTGTGGGTATTTTACACAGTACTGTAGAAACCCGTTGATCCCCCCCCCCCTGCATATTTAAGCCAAGAATCTGTACCAAATTAGTCCCTTTCAAAAATTGTACATCGACTAAATATAAATAGTCCTGCTTAAATTCAGGACTGGGCTGTAAATGTGTAGAAATGATTTGCTGGAAAGTGGTGGAGGAAATCTAGAGCTGTATATTAATGGATTCTGGATGGGAAAGAAGCCAGGCATGGCAAACTGAAAAGAATTTCTATAGACTTTGTTCAGACAGTCCTAGGAAAAGAATGACGCTGATGATTTATAATTACCATGATGAAAGTAATGATGATTTCACTGCCATGTTTTATGGTAGCCTCAGGGGGATCTTAGAAGTAATTATGCTACAGTCAGGTGATTCTCAGGTATTCATGGATTTAACTATTTATCATAATTGGTTTCATCACTTGGACTTAGTCCAGACTGCTTATTTCAGCTGGTTGACTGTAGGATGGGAAAATGCATGCAAGCAATTTTGTCTCACAAAGTGTCAGTCTTTGAAGCAATGTATTTCTTATCTCATTTCAAGGTATCTTACTACAGCTGATTTGCAGGAAAAAAAAATAACCCAACTAGTCAACACTCCCTGTTTTGTTAATTCGGAGTCTAATACCCCCACAATTCTGGCTGCTCAGCAACTGATGGCATTCTTTTTTTTCAAATATACAAAAAAAAAGTATTGGAAGGAAAACTCCTGGAAGAATCTAAGTGATACACTGCATGGAGAAGTGGCAGAATCATATTTGGCATAAAAACAATTGCCTTGCTCAGTCAGATCAAATTCTAACTATTAACAGCATTCTGTCTTCAATAATTGCTGCCCAGAAGGCTTTCAAAGTTGAGAAGCAGGATGAGTGTGATCCTCACCCCCCGTTGTTTCTCAACCTTATGATATTGAAAACTATGCTGTCTCCAGAATAAAGGTTCTATATCTGTTTCTACCCTGTTTCCCTGAAAATAAGACATCCTCTGAAAATAAAACCTAGTAGAGGTTTTTTGAATTGCTAAATATAAGACCTCCCCCGAAAGTAAGACCTTGCAAAGTATATATATATATATATATATATAAAATAAATGTTTAGTTTTTTTGTTCATGTTCAACAATAAAGGTGAATTCTTCTGCATGGAGAAATCGGACATCCCCTGAAAATAAAACGTAGCACCAATTAATATAAGACACTGTCTTACTTTTGGGGAAACATGGTAGTAGCTATAGAATCTATTCCATTTAAGAAACAAAAGGAACAAGGAATAAAATATGTCTCTGTTTGAAAATAGGGATATATTTGATTATTCAAGATGCTCCAAATGTATCGTAAAGTTTTAATTATTTTGACAAAAAATTTGTTTTGATTTGTAGCTGTTAACTTATCTCTATATAGTGACCATCCAGATTTACACATTTACCCCAGCGTTTCTTGACCCTCCAAATACCATTATTGTAGAAGCCTGCAGATTGCACCTGATGAGGATTTTACACTTTAGTCACTTCTGGCACAAAAATAAAGGATGCAGTGAGCTGATTTTCTCAGCAACGTGCACTTAGGGACCAATGATGACACTGACAAAATTTCATCAATATGCCAAAATAACTTCCAGGAGATAATTATTACTTTATGATACCCCCTCGTAACGCACAATCTTCAGACTTCTACAATATCAGGTATTCGGAGGGTCAAGATATGCTGGGAAAAATGTATAAATCTAGATAGTGACTACATAGAGATTGTTAATGTATGGAGCCATATTAAAAATGTTCAGATGTGGCAAAAGGAACAAAATTATTGTTCATGGACAGAAAGTGTTTACAGCTGTGAAAGCCAGGCAGCTGGGAGCTCAAGGTCGCAGTATGTGCCAGACTGCACATAGCACAAATGTAAACATTCTGTGTCAGCTGGAGAGATAGGAAAGTTTTCCATGCTACACACAGGAAACTGTACAGGAAGAGGTTGAGCTAGATTGCCTCATGGAAAAATGTACATAAAGCTCTATCCACCATTGTACAGTTCTGTTGAGTCTGTCAGTGTGGGTTAGTTGGTTGGTGTATTTCGGAAAAATTCTGTAGCTGTATAATTTTTGTAGTTTTTGCAACAAGTATAATAAATCACAGTTAGTTAACAGAAGCCAAGTCTTGGCATGTTTATCTAACAGCAGGGTTATTGCTGGCAAAACTCCAGTCTGCCGGATTGAGTGTCTGAGCTTCTACGGACTTCCAGGTTTATGCTGTGCCAAACTCTGCAACTTATCACAACAAGGGTTATGGGTCCAGATAGTGAGATTGCCCAGATCAAGATATCAAGGCATCGGCTGGCTGTAAGTTTGCTGTTTTCTTGTTGCATGTTCTTCACTCCAGTGCCGGAAGGCAGAGAAAGGCAGAACAGTGGGAGTTTAAAAGCTGTCTGTACTTTGTCATCTTTTTCCAGTCATGGAGACAGCAGCTAGATTTCCCAAGCTTAATAACTCCAATTACAGCTCTTGGTGTGCCTATTGTGAAGTGCTCCTTATTAGAGAAGGACTTTGGTGTGTAGTACAGCATGGACCAACTGAGGAAACCATCGAAGATGATAGGAGAGCAAGAGCTACAATAATGTTAACCCTGGAAAGAGCCAGATAAATAATATAAGATCCAAAAGGACTGCAAAGGCTGTGTGGGATGCTCTCAAAAAATGTGCATCAGAGCAGTACAGCATTGTCCAGGATGATGCTTGCAAAATGCAGCAGGGACAGGATCCAATAAAGCATCTGGAGATAATGAACAACCTTTATGGGCAAATCAAGACCCAAGGCATAAATCTTCCAGCTGAACAGAAAGTGTACATCTTGTTTGGCAGCCTATTGGAGGACTATGAGCATATTTTGCATAGTTTCCAGAATATTCCTGAGAACCAGATAACTGTCGAATTGGTGTCTACACATGTCCTAGAGGAGAGCCAGAGATGACAGTTCAAGGCTGGGTTCAGGAGATAGCGGGCTGTGCAAACTTAAACCTCTACAAACCCATCAGACTCTCTGAGGGAGCAACAGCCGGAGAAGGCAGCTGTGTCAAAGGAGAAGCACTGTTCCTATTGTGACAAGGCTGGTCACTTAAGGAAGAACTGTTGGAAGCTTGCAGCAACCAAGAGGAAACAACCCAAAGATCCTGGGACCAGGAGTGGTGCTGCATCTATGGTGAAGTATGATGGCTGCAAAGCCCAGCAGGAAGCATATGTGTAACGCTCCCCATCTCCTTAAAAGCAGGACTATTTCTAATGTACATTCTGTTGCCATCGGTGCACTGAGGGAGGTAAAGACGATGGGAACTGTACACATTCCAAGTTTTGGGCATGATTTTGAAAATGTCTTGTGTGTCCCCAAATTGCAGAATTGTCTTGTTAGCATGTCTGCATTAACAACTGATGGGCATACATTAAGTTTCAAAGGGGATGAATGTGTGATAAGCATGGGTGATCAGGTATGTGCAAAAGCACAGAAAAAGAACAAAATGTACTATATGATTAACAAGGGAGAATGTGCTGCAGTCAACAATGTGACTTTGCACTCAGACTGTTCACATTATCTTCATTGTGTACTGGGCCATATTAGTTTTACCAATTTGAAGAAACTGTGTGAGGTTTGTCCTGATTTTAAGGTAAACCCATGTTCACATCATTTAGACTGCACGGTTGAAGACTTTTCCTGTGGTAAAACAAACAAAACAAACCATGCAGAGGCCATTCCAGTTTGTGCATGCAGATTTGGCCGGGCCTTTGATCAAAACAATTGGGGGAAATCAGTATTTCATGGTGATAATAGACTGTCACACAAGATTTTACTACGTGCAGGCCTTAAAGAAAAAAGTGCTGCTGCAGAGTTATTTAAGGACTGGGTCAACATGGTGGAAAGAGAGTTCACCTACAAGGTGGGAACATTGGTGACAGATAGAGGGGGTGAATTCATGTCAAATAACCTGAAAATTGGCTGAGAAGGAGAGGTATACACCACAATACTACAAATGCAGGTGTTCCTCAGGAGGACGGGCTTGTGGCATATTGAAACAGATCAAAATTTGCATGTTGTTGGATGCTGAAGCTCTTGAAAATCTGTGGGGTGAAGCAATCCAGGCAGCAAATCATGTAGCCAATAGGGTTTGGAATTCAGCCATAAAACAAACCCCTTATCAAATGCTGTATGGCAGACCTCCCAATTTGAAGTACCTCAGAGTTTTGGGGCATATGTATATGCCAGCAGCCTTTAGAAAGAAGAATGAGCCAAAATGGAGGAGGCTCATGTTTGTGGGGTATTCTGGAAATAATTATAGGTTTCACATGGGTCACGGAGAAATCCTGATGTCCAGAAATGCCAATTTAGAAAAACATTCTGTTTGGGAAAAAATTGCATGCCAATCATTAAGTGTTTGTAAGGCTGGGGCAAAAAAGATGAGTACTGGAAATGGAGGGGTGAGAGAAGAGTCTTCACCAGAGGTAAAACCAAGTACATCACAACAACAAACATAGACACAACCTCCACAACACTCTTCAATAAAAACTAGAAAGTTTGAGCAGGTGGCAGTGAGAGAAACTGAGGTTCAAACCATCTCAGAGAGTGAGGATAAAAGGGGAAGAACCAAGGTGATTGTGCCTAGGAGGATACAAAGAGTCAGAAAACCTGAAAGGTTTGTGGTTCAAAATGCAAGGGCTTGTACTGAGGTGGCTGATGAGCCAGAAAGTTTCAGTGACTTGCAGAATTACCCAGTGGAGGAGAAAGAGAAATGGTATGTATTGTGCAATGGACAATGAGATCATGTCTTTAATAGGAAAGGGGGTGTTTGAAGTTGTGGATAGACCCAAGGACCACAAGGTGGTTGGATGCAAATGGGTTTATAAGAAACAAACAAACAAACAAACAAACAAACAAAACAGATGCCGGATGGTAAAAGTACAAGGCTAGATTGGTGGCAAAAGGTTTTTCTCAGCAGAGGTTTAAGAGTTTTGCTAAAACCTTCTCCCCAACAGAGGCTGTTGACTTTTTGCCTTCCAACTGGTTACTAATCTTCCCTTTCTTCTTCATTTTCCACATGGGTTCAGAGTGTTTTTTCCTTCATAAGACATTTACAAGTCCACTTTCAGTTGTGAGTACACTGAAGCATTCCTTATCTTTGCTGTGGCTCTTATCATCTTCAATTTTCCTTCTTGACACACTGTGGATCAGGCACAAGATATCTGTGTGGGGAGGTTCATTTCCCCTCTGTCTGATATTGCTATGTCCCCATCACCCTCATTCTCAGTTGGGTGTATCAGGACACACCCACACACATAAACATACAAACGCTGTTGTATACCTGAGCATATAAGGTAGAACATACAAATGTACATATAAATAAGAATCCCTATCATGCAGAAGACCTGTTTGTGAGAGGCAATTTGTATGCATATAAATAGGCATTTTCATATGTCTTTGTCAAAGTGTGGAGGTTGTGACCTTCTTTAGGGTTATGTATGCACAATGTTTGTAATAGAAGTATATAATCTCGTTGCAATCATTTGTTTAATGGCTTACCTCTTTTATCTGATCTTGGCTAGCTAAGTATTTGAGGTTCTAATGTCAAATGGAGAACCAAAGAATGAAGCCATATTCCTTAATGATAGTTCATAGCATTAATAGTTATAAAACAGTACCATTGTTACTGTACTGTACTGTACCAACTTTCCAAAGCAACATCTTTCAAGTTAGGTTCCTACGTCAGATCTACAACAGTTATATTCTTAAGGTATTTAAAATAATCACATTCTAAGCTTGCACATTCATCCTTCAGCTATTGTCAAAAATATTTCCCTATATTTTACCTGTGTATTAAGTAGCTGGAAAACATCAAACCCTAAAATTAGCAATGGGAATTTCATCCAACTCTCACTGCAGCTTTCATTGACTGTTTTGTCTTTTGCAGTGTATAACACAGTGCAATAAAATTCAATCAGTTTTAGCTTTTGGATTTAGATAATACTTGTATATATTACAGACCTCTGGAGATGGAAAGCAAATCAGCAGAGTGATAAGAGGATGAAGCCTTCTAGATTAATAAAGGGGGTGGTGGAATATCCCTGGGGCTCAGAATGTAGCCTTATGAATTTTCAAGCAGATTAATCATCCATGTAAAATAACCAAAGCACCAAGAGTTCTTTAAATGTTTTCTTAATAAGGCACAACTGAATGAATGTAATGGAGTGGGCTTTTTCAATTTGCAAATCGAAAGTGGGGATATTTATTTCTTCTGTGAAACACTGAAATTTGGATTCTCATCCTCTGAGAACTTCTCTGCTTACATTTATATTATTCTTATCTCTATATTTATTTGTGTCACTTTCATTTTATTTGAGAAGGGGCTATTTGCTTTGATGATGGATTCAATACATGGTTTCATAGACTCTTGAGAGGAAGTATAGCATTTAAAGCATAGGAAACACTACTGCCATGTTGTTTAGAATTGCAGATGAGGTCTGATTATGGAGCCTTGCAATCCTAGCACTGAAGGAGATTCTTGAGAGAAACAGTGAAGGGAATCTATAGCAGGTGCACAAAAACATATTGATAGATTAAAATGGCCATAAAATTGCATTTGAAGTTCTTTGGTGCAGCAAAGGGCAACAGATCCAAGATGACTTTGCTAAAGTATATATAAAATGAGACAGCGTGACATACTGGTTTGAGCACTGGACTGCTATTCTGGAGACCTGGGTTAGATTCCCTGCTCATCCATTAAACCCACTGGGTAACGATGGGCTAATCTCAGCCTCAGAGGAAGGAAATGGCAAACATCCTCTCAACAAAGCTTGCCAAGAAACCCCCGTGATAGGGTTGCCATGAAAGTGCATGCACACACAAACAATGTGCTCTTTTCTTAAAGATGACTTTGAAACTATAGCTACAGCAAAATGACTGAATTACCATATTGAGAACACATAACATTGCTTCAAAAATAGGACCTCTTCCTATTTATACAAACCTAAGAGCTGAGGTCTGTAGGAAGGACCCATATCTGTGATTGTCACCAGTAGGGCAATTATGTGTTAGAGGACTTGGCATGATCTCCCTTTAGAGGTCTGATTGGTGGCAATATTATCTTCCTTCTGGCACCAACTAAAACATGGCTTTTTATTTGAGCCATTGGGATCTAGTTTACTTTTAAGCATAATGTATGTTTACATAGCTTTTATGTAGCTGTAGCCTTTTCAACAGTTTTAACATATTGACTTGTTAAAGTTTTTTTTATCCTACTTAACTCATGTTGTTGTTGTAATCTGGAATTGTTTTGAATTGTTTATGCTGTTTTGTTTGTATGCTACTCTAAGATCCTGCAACAAGGAGCAAGATATAAATATTGAAATAAACTAAGAGAGAAATGGCCCAACTGCTAAATAATAATTCAGTGTCCCCAGCCCATTTGGTGGAGAAACATTGCAGGATGGAGGGTTAGCCTACATGGGGGCAAACCACTGTCTGTGGGCCTCTGCTGGTAGGCAAATTATTTTAGGGTCCTTGTTGCTATGATGGCTAAACATTAACAGCTGTCCAGTGACATAAATTGGATTAATTTGCATTATCAACTTTGATTTATTAATTTATTGTTTTTTTTTTCTGCATTAGTCTGGCAGATTGAGGCTGAGAAAGTTGAGAACAGACTAGGGAAGAAAATTTTCCTCTGTTGCTAACATGCCTGTTGTTTACATAGCAATGGATGAGGGGAGATGGGTCACACTTGTGCATTTCAATTTTCTTTGCTTGCTTCTGCACTATGCAACCCTTGGGATCCCATGTAACATCAACCTCACCCTAGGAGAGGATGGCTAATTAAATTGCATACTGGGGTTGATGTGGATATAATTAGTTGTTAGGCCCAGTTCAACATTTGGTTATGAGGGGATAGCAGACCATCTATTATTTTACCCATATGAAGCTGATCTTATAACAGTAACATGTCTTACAAAAAACAAATAAATACATAAGGGGGACTGCAATAATAATACTGATGTTAAAACAGGGTTTTAAAAATAGAAAGTGAAAGGAATTCTTAATATTAAGGATAAGAAATACTTATGCCAGATACCTGGACTGGTTTATGTAGTGTGGGTTCATCCACACAGTTATGAGTATTGCATTTTTCATATAAAGCTGAAGATTCTTTGCTAGAAGTTCTTAATTTTCTTAAAATTACAACCCCTAAAGTGTTTTAACAAGAAACTATGACACTCATTGTTTAGGTCTGAACTGCAGGCAGGCATTTAAAGAATGGCTGGAGAACCTGTAGTATTTAGAAGTGGACTACAATTTCCATAATTCTTGATAATTGGTCTTGCTGGATCAGGCTAATGAGATTTAGAATAGAACAATACCTGGAAGGGTATAGGAGGAGAAAGTGGGTAGAGTCTGAAGGAAGCTTTAGTTCCCCCCCCCTTCCACCCACTGCTCATTTCTACTTTAGATGTATGCATAAAGATTTTAGAAAGGAAATAGGTATAACTTTTGAAAGGTCAAGTACGCATGCATCATTTTGTCAACCATATTCAGGATGGTCTACAAGCCCTTCATGCCAGATTTCTGCAAGGCCATTGCAAGAATACATGGCAGATACACATTTGTCCTCCCAGTGGAAAGGAGTAGCTCAAACCGCACTGAAATATAAGAAAGCAGGTGGCCAGCACTGGTGGAGAGCTTTCTTGAAAATGGTATAAATAAGGGTTAGGTGTTTTTGAAATTTTCATATAAAGGATTCTTTTAATGCTTTCCAAGTCTCACTGAGAAACAAAGCAATGTTGCTTTAAAAAATTCAGATATGTACAGGATGATCAGATGTCACAACTGTAAAGAAGGACAAGGAACCTCAAAATGTAGGACACTGAAGAAAAATGTAGGGTATTACAAAAAAGCTAAAATGATAATATACATTTAAATTCATTTCATATGGTTTATTTACAAATATATTACATATAGTGTTTTATGATGTACAAGTGTATTATGGACAATATTTTATGGGCTTGCAGTAAAGTCATAGAACTCTGAGCAAGAAAAATACCTAAATTTTTACTTCATTACAGCAAATCCTTGACTGAATCTATATTTAAATTATTCCCTTCATTTTTTGATTGTGCTGAAATTAAGGGAAAAACCCTTTCAACATTTGCATTGTGTCCTCAAACAGCCCATTGTCTAACATGTTTGCTATCCTTTTCCCATCAGCGAAATAAATGTGCCCTGAGCTGGCAGGGGCATGTATTGTCTGCTGCTGCTCCTAGGAATAAAGAACTTCAGACAGATATATAACTATCCCGCTATTTCTCGAAGGGGAACAACAAATGTGGTGTTACACAATGGGCTTGTTATTCATGCTCAAAGGGAGGACGTTTTGGAATTCCTCCTGGACAAAAGGTTGAAATGTAGGACATATCCAGGAAAAGCAGGACATCTGGCCACCCTGCATAATGTAAAGTGTGTGGTAAGTTTTGAAAAAAAATAAAAATAAAATATGCATGAAATTGTGCATACATTTTTAACAAAAGTGCAAATGGCTAAAAAATAAATACAGTTGCAAAATATTCATGAACATACTTTTAGTCAGTGGAAAACATGTGTAAGAAATGCCTACAAAAGCCCATGTGGGAACTAAAAACATAGTCTTACAACCCAATGTGGGTAAAGGGTGGAACAGGAATGTGAGTGGTATTTAGAGAAACTCTATATTAGTGAGAATTTTTCTACATGCCCTATATAACTTGTCAGTCATTAAGCTACTTTACATGTTAAGATATCAGTCCAATTGCAAGGTCCAAGTATAGTATACCGATTGAATCATACACATATACACTTGATTTGTGCACACTACAAATATAATTTACCACCTAGGATTGACCTTGGGCCCTCCCTTACAGTTTTCATGCCTTACCTCATGTACCTCATATGAGCATGACAAAGAAGATGAAAATGCCCCATGGGGAATAACGAATAAGAGGCTAGGGGTTCTTGCTGGCGGCCCTCTTTTGAGGTCATTGGAAGTTGAGGAAGGCCTGGCCATTTCAAAAGAGATCCCTGCCAGGACCAAAGAGAGGACACAGATGCTGAGGAAGAGAGGTCTCCACATCTCTGAGGGAGATAGTAGGAAAGAGTTCAGCTGCAACAGAGTGCAAGAGTCCTTCACAGCCTGTTAGAATCTCCCTTGTTAGCACCAGCTGGCTTCCCCTGGATGGCTGAATGTATTATAAGCACATACTGTTGAAACATTTGGCTGCTGTGAGCCGTATTTCTAATTTTCCTGCCTGTTATTGGACTTCCTTGACTTAGCTGACCCTTGGCAATTTCCCCAAATTTCTCATTGGATTGCTCTTTGTTTGCTTTTTGAAGTGGTAATACTCCACTCTGTCTTTCTAACCTTGGAAATCCTGCATATTGATGGAACTGTCTGTCTATTCCTTCAAACTCTGATGTCCTTGGGACTCTCTTTCCACTGGCCCAGGCTTGCCTTTGAATCCTTGTTCCTCTTCTCTACTTGAAGCCAGAGGACCAGACACATGTAAATGGCAGTCTGCATATTGCCATTGAGTGCACAGTGGAACCAAGGTTGAGTGGAATTTTTACAGTACATCACACTATTGTCCTATCTGTACTCACAAGACTTTCTATATGGTCTTATAATAGCTCGTAAAGAACAAAAATACAAGTTGATAATACATAAATGGTGGCACCATTATGAAACATACTTCAAAATTCTGTTTCAGGTTTAAATTACTATTTCTCTGCAATGTTTTCATGTGAGATATCCAGAACTTGAATATATTAATTGAGATTACTTTCTTGTAAAGTGCACTGATACATCCACATTGCCCTTGTAAATTATGTACGCAGGGATTCAAAGGAGTTCCCTAGATCCTTTCACATCATAGGCTAACAAGCCTTATTGATACACTTGTCATGAGTAATCTAAAAGTATGAACCCAGTGGGGTTGTATTTTATAGCCAGAGTTGTTCAGGTTTTCCAAGGGCTATATTAACCATTCTACTAAAATAGCAGAGTCCAATATAAACTGAAGATTTTACTGTGTATTACATTAATTGAAATATTTCCAGTATGGTATTTTTTATCATCCCCCCCCCAGTGGAATCCTTTCAGATTGGACAACAGTACCCACTAAGAACCCATTAAAGGCAAGAAAGTAAATACAAACCAGTGCATTACTGAGAGACAGATGCCACTGCCACTTTGAAAAAACTGTGAACATAGTACAAAGATGCTAGTCCTCCATACAAACAGAGATAACTGGTAGCTGCATTACTTCAGTACCTTGGATAGCTCCCATAAAACTGAGAATAGATTCCATAAAACTCAATGTGGGTTCACTATCCCAAAGCAATGGTTGACCAGCTGTCACTACATATAAGTAAGAAACTGAAACGGGATACGGAGACAGACAGACAGTAGGCTCTTGGTTTCCACTGGAGTTTGGTTCCTAAATCCCCAAGAACATTAAAATTCATGGATATCCATGTTCCATTAAATATAATGGATAGTAAAATTGTGTCCCTTATATAAAATGGCAAAATCAATGTTAGTTTTTCCATAGATAGACAGACAAACAGACAGACAGACAGACATAGATATGGATATAATATTTTTAGGCCATGGATGCTTGAATCCATGAATAAAGATTCTGTGGATATGGAGGGGTTACTGTAATAGGTAAATCCAGCATGTTAGTATTGCTTTCTCCCACACCCAAATTTTAATCCCAAGTTCTTTCTGTTTTTTATGTGAGGACATTTTCAAATTTTGGTAGATTATTATCAGATATGGACTGAAATGAAATTCTCTGACATCTCTGCTTTAGAGCCAGGAATAAATGGCACAGTTATGTCACACTTTACTTTAGAGCACTTTGCTAATACAGTGCTTTTCAATTACTGAGTACAGCACCACGTTGTTACCCTCACTCAGTCTGTTTACAACATTTGTGCACTTCATGTCTCAGTGTTATCTTCTGACAATTTATTATTTATTACTTTTACTTTTGCAAAACAAAAACATTAGATCAAGCACTATTGTGAAAATACTGGTACTAGAAAGCACAAAATAGAATCCACAAGCAAAAGAAGAAACAAGCCTTTACTTGCTAACTGATGGTTGCTTTTTATTCTTTTCAAAGGCTGTATGATTATCTTGTTTTGTAATGTGACCACCTTACAAAACAAGATAATCATAAATCTTTTGAAAGAATAAAATGCAACTATCAACAAGCACATGAAATTTTTTGGGGGGTCAAGCACTATTGTACACTTAATAAATGACAATATAAATATGGTTTGTTTGGGGATGTTTTGGCTTTAATATACATTGGCATGTAAAAAAAAGTGGGGTGGAGCTGTGATTTGCTTTAAGGTAATATTTGCTTTACTGAAGTTATGTCTCCTGAAACTCTGCTTTGAACTGATGAGTCAGAGAGGAGAATGCTTGATAACTGACCATTATTCCCATCTGAAATCTGAGAGCAGCCATTGTGGGAAACCACAAAAGAAGCAAGAGCTGGCAGTTATTCCCAGTTAGTCCTTTCCTTGATATTAATGAAGATAGCTGTCACCATGTGAGAGAGACAGACGTTCATATCTCAAAAATAACATAAAATGTTGCCAGACCCCCACAAGCAGCCAAAAGACCATGGCTTAAAAAATGCGTGAGAAATTTCTGCTTAGCTAGGAACAAGTATTCTTTTAAAGAAGGAAAATAACACTTCTGTAGTAATATCAGCTGAATTGACACTAAAAACTTCAAAATACTTTGGGAAATTAGGCTTTGGGAAATTTATCTATAGGTTCTGTATATCTGGGATGTATGCTGGCAAGCTCTTCCATGTTAAATATTATATCAATAACTTGATAACAATTAATAATAATAATAATAATAATAATAATATAATTTATTCATATTTCCTGCCTCTCCCCCTGGATCGAGGTGGGATTCCATCAGCTAAAATTCACATCCAATACAATAGTATACATTTAAAAACATAAAGTACAATATAAAACAATTAATTCACATACATACTTAGTAAGAGACATCCATATCTATCATCAATTAGGTCTCTAGTTGTCAATTTAGGTCATCACAGTCATCACAGGAGGTCAGATGGATAGGCTCGCCGGAAGAGATCCGTCTTTAGTGCTTTTGTAAAAGCATTTAAGGTAGAAATATGACGGATCTCTTCCGGTAATTCATTCCATAGTTTAGGAGCCGTTGCAGAAAATGCTCTATTTGCTGTTGTTGTCAATCTCGTGTTCTTTTCTTCTAGTAATTTTTTGCCTGATGTTCTAAGGGTGAGGGGCGGATTGTATAGGAGGAGGCATTCCTTGAGGTAACTCGAGCCCAAGCCATGTAGGGCTTTAAAGGTAATAACCAACACTTTGTATTGGGCCCGGAAGCTAATTGGCAGCCAGTGCAAGGATTTTAATATAGGGGTAATATGTTCAGATCTTGATGCCCCTGTTAATAGTCTGGCTGCTGCGTTCTGGATTAGTTGAAGCTTCCGAACTTGGTACAAAGGTAGCCCCATGTAAAGCGCATTGCAGAAGTCTAATCGAGAGGTTACCAGTGAATGTATCAATGTTTCAAGGTCCTCTCTGCCCAGGTAGGGGCACAGCTGGCGTATCAGCCGAAGCTGATACAACACACTCCTGGCTGTCGCTTCCACCTGAGCAGTCAGCTGGAGCGACGAATCCAGGAGTACGCCCAGACTGTGAACTGTATTCTTTAGGGGAAGTGTTACAGTCCCTAGTTTCACTATATCTTGTCACCTGGTGGTGCAGTGGTTAAATGCCTGTATTGCAGCCACTCACTCACAGATCATAAGGTTGTGGATTCAATACCAGTCAGGGGCTCAGAGACGACTCAGCCTAGCATCCTTCTGAGGTCACTAAAATGAGTACCCAGCTTGTTGGGGTCAATTAGCTTACAGTTGTAAACCACTTAGGGAGTTCTTAAGTGCACTGATAAGTGGTATAGAAATGTACTTGTTATTGCTATTGCTATCTAAAGGACATTTCAAGAAGTTTCCATGGCCAAGCAGGGATTGTTACATAGCTTTGAATCCTTCTATTTGTCTGTACTCACTACAGTCTTTTGATAGAGAGTGGGTTATAAAAGCAAGATGGTCAGAATAAAAATCTCATCTTTAAAAAGATTATAGCAAAGCAACATCAAACAAAAGCTATAGTGAATAAGGTTCCCAAGCTTCAGGTTGAGGGGAGACATCTCTGCGAGAGAATGGTAACCGGAAAGTAATAGAGAGATATTAATTTTGTCCTTTTACCCTCCATTGTTATATGATGTGGAGCAGCTACTATAAACTGTCCAGAGGGGCCAACTCAGGAGGGCCCTAGTATATCTAGTTATCTATAGTAGCATTGTTATTATGATGATGATTTTGGGAATGAGGAAGGATTCTACAACCTATTAATAAAAAAGGAAATATAGCAAGTGGGGGATACTGATTAACAGGAGTTTGGAAAATTTTCTTTTTGCTTGGAAATGTGTTTTGTTTTGGTGAAACTGTAACTTTCATGTTCCAAAGTCAATAGTTACAAATGTGTTCAAAAGGTAGGAAAGTTTTTTTGTTTTGTTTTTTTCTTTTCTGTACAAAGCAAAATTTCAAAAAAAGTTTATGGCTTGATCTAGATGGGCACTAAAAGGCACCTGGGCGGCACCATTAGGGTTTGGGAGTGTGCAGCGTTCACACGCTCCCGAACCCTAGCACGTAATGGCAGCACTGCAGCTACGCAGCTTCTGTATGGAGCTGCGCAGTTACGGCGCCACAAAGGCGCCAAATGGCACATCTAGAATCGCCCTATGTGTTTGGATTACAACTCCCATATATTATTAGAACCAGTGGTTGAAAAAGTGTCAAAAGCAATTGGAAAAAAATGGTTTAAAAACAAACATGGAAACCTTGCTTTCCTTGAGTGCCACAGCTATATTTAAAAGCAGTGCTTTCAGAGATGTTAGAAACAGTGTTACGAGAAATTTGGTTTTTTTTTAATTATTATTATTATTCTGTTGGACACACAGGTAGAAAGCCTTAAATTCCAGTGACTTCTTTTTATTTCTTATTTTTTAAAATTTGAATAACAACTCTGATCAGCTGTGTTTGATGCTTAATGTAATATTGTATCAATGTGATGTAAGAGATCCGCCTTACCACCACACTTGACAGCTTTAAAAAAGCTGTAAAGACACATCTCTGCCAGAAGGCCTTCCTGGAATAAACTCCTGGCTCTAAACTCTAAACTCTCTTAACTTTCCGGCTCTAAATTCTCCGGCTTAGGTATCTCTGCTGCTACTCCCTATGCTGCCCTAAGGAATTTGATTTTATTGTATTTATTGTATTGGTTGTTTAAATTGTTATTTTAATTCATGTATTAGTTTAATTTAATTTTAAGGGGTGGGAGGGTTAGGGATTGAGTTGAGGGAATGTTTTTAACTGTTGTTTTAATCCTGTTGTATACCGCCCCGGTTGCTTTGCAGACGGGCGGTCTAGAAATAAAAATTATTGTATTATTATTATTAATATGGTTACTTAGGACTCAGGTTGCAGCCTTTTAATCTTAGAGCCAGGGATACTCCTGTCTAGGCATTTCTAATGCTAACACCCATAATGTTCTCCATTAAAAAAAAGTTTCCATAAAACAACTTCAGAAGTCTGTGGCTGGAATCCTCTAGCGCAGTTATGCATACATAACCTACAGTTACAAATTTGTAACTGCTACACATTCATGATCACTGCATAGCCCCTAATTGAGGGATTACATAGGACCTAAAAAGTTCCTCAAACCCCACTTACTAGTAAGCAGTTGCTGGGATCAACATAAGTTTGTTCCCTTTCAGTTACCTTATGTTGCCACTGCCCTTCATGCAAGCAATCTGCAGCTCACATAAGCAGTTTGGCAAGTTTCCCTCCCCTCTTTTCATTTTCTTCCTTTTTACAACATACTTAGTCACAAATTTCCATGAAGAAAATGAATGTGTGAAATATCATTGCCCAGATATGCTCCAGCTGCCCTTTATGTGCTTGTAGCAGTTCAGGACTTTACTGATACTTGCTTCAGTAAGAAGTAAACGATACCCCCAAGTCTCCTCTGTCATACTTAGAAACAGTAAATTAATCTGGCTTCCGTACACATCCTTTCAAATGGAGTTGGTGAGACAAAACATATTAGGAAGAATGTACTTTAGATGTCTGCCTTCAGCACATTCATTACAATAAGCCAGGTTGTGAATTTTGCAGCGTGTCACTTAATACCTGTCTGCCAAGTTTTTATGCGACTATTGCTTTTATTGTTAACTGGCATGCTGCTAGTCTTATTAATGTAGAAACTGCATCATTTCAGGGTGTTATATAATGTGTTTGCATTTGTTAGTAGTTTTTTAATTTTAGTGGCATTTTTTCAACTCGATGCATCTGTAGCCACAAAATCACAGAAAGAGTTGACTGCAACGAAACAAATTTTCTGCTTGCATTGAATTAATAAGGGAAGAACCCTGTGTTACAGAAGAAAAGTACTGGGACGAGTTTATTATTTGTGCTGCGGTTGCTCTGGGTAGCAGAGAGAAAAATGTATCAAAAAACCAAAAAACAATTCTTACTATATAATGAGCAAGGCTTCAGTTTAAGGTCATGTTAGACTGTGTCCCTGAGAAGAATCAATGCATTTTTCAGTTAGAGAAGGAAAGCACCACCAGAATTGTGCTTGGGGAGTGCAAAAACTAAGTTCTGAGCCTTCATCGATCAGTTTGCAGTATGATGGGATGTTCAGCATCAATGGAATCATATTGCAGCCATATTAAAAGCATCCAGGAGACAGTTTCCAAGTTTTGAAACACAGTCATGTAAGCATTCTGAATTTGCAGCCTCTCACCTACAACACTCCAGCAGTTCTTCATTGTTTGAGTCACATTAGCTTTGGGCTACTTTGGTATCAATTTTTGTGATTACTTCTACAGGCAATCAGCACTTTTTAAAGCTATGTTCCCTCCCCAGTGTATGTTTTTTGTATGTATTCAAATCTATCTTTCTTATGGAAATCCTAAAGCAAACCTATCACAATGTTTTCTTGGCAGAATGTGTTCAGACAAGGTTGCCCTGCTTTCTTCTGAGACTGAGAGAATGTGATGTGCCCAAGTTTTCATGACCAAGCAGGCATTTGTACTCTCTTCTCCAGGTGTCCTAGTGCAATACTTAAACCACTACACTACTCTGGCTCTCAGTGAATAGCACAACCAGGCAATGCCAAAGTAATAAATGCTGGGAAAATGAAGCATACCCTTCATTTTCAACTTTTTTTTTTTTTTCATCTCTGAGTGTGTAATCACATTGTCTTTTTATTTTATTTTTTTAAAGAAATTCAGCATTGACAGGAGTGAGTAGACAGTAGATTTCTGCAGAATTGACAGTAGATTGGCACATTTCCATGGACTGAGATGTCTGACTCCCAATTGTTTGGCTAAGGCAGAAACATTATGTCTCCCCAGTCTGCCTTAAATTATACTGTTGAAATGAAGAAAGACTGAGGTGATGAGAAGTGTGTAGAAGAAAGACTATGAGTTCCATGCGGTTTTGATGCTCAAACTAAAGTTCTTAATTGTGCTTTTCCAAGTGTATGCCTTTTTTATCAGGGGCTTGAGATTCTAATAATGATGACGATGAAAAAGCAGATCTCACAAGCCTAAAGTCCACCCACCATCCTGCTTGCACATTTTTATGCCATTAGACTTTTACAAACTGACTAGAGCTGGACTTTTTTTTTTTTTTTGGAAAGCATATATATTTAATACTGTTAATTAAATAAATTCTTAATTTATTCCACTTTCCATATGTGTGTGTGATAGTTCTCCCATACATGCTACAATAAAGCACTAGCTACAACAGACTTGGGCTTTCAATGTTGTGCAGTGCTTTGAAAAAAAATTGTATATAGTCTTTTAATGAATTTGAATAATTTTAATATCTAAGGTCTTGACATTACAAATTGTTTAATTGCTTATTAAATTTTATATGTATGTTTTTATTAAAATGTTTTTCTATTGTTGTAAATATGTTTTTCTTTATATATGTTTTTGGCAGCCTTGGGTCCCTTCATTGCAAGAAAGGCCTGGTTATGGGGCAGAATGTCCTGTGCAGGGAACTAGCCAGAGGGAGTGAGTCTCTAATGAAAATCATCATCATCATCATCATCATCATCATCATCATCATCATGCTAAACATGAGTCAACAGTATGATGCAGTAGCCCAAAAAGCCAATGTAATTTTAGTCTGCATTAAGAGGAGGATAGTGATAGAGATGGAGCTAGTACGAAATAGCAGCAGCAGCAGCAGCAACACAGTATTTACTTCTGGTCAGGCCTCACCTGGAATACTGGGTCCAGTTCGGGGCACTTAAGTTCAAGAAAAATATTGACAACCTGGAACATGTCCAGAGAGGAATGATTGAGGTAATCAAAGATCTGGAAACCAAGCCTTATGAGGAATGACTTAGGGAGCAGGTTATATTTAGACTGCAGAAGAGAAGACAGAGAGGTGACATGATAGCCATTTTAAATTATGTGAAAGGATGCCATTTAAAAGATGGTGTGAGATTGTTTTCTGCTGTTACAGAACTAGAACACAAACCAATGAATTCAAATTGTAATAAAAAGTTATTCTTTTTTATTTTAATATTTTTTTTTACTATGTAACTTGTAAAGCACATTACATTTTGACATTATTTTACTGACAATATTTTACAAAGAATTCATTTCACAAATAAGACTAACCAAATTTTGATAAATTTCTCACTGAATTTAGTCTTCTTTAGTATTGCCATCTCTACAGCCAAAATTCTTATAGTTCTTAGCTTTTAAATGACCTTCCCCAATAACATTTGATCTTGTGACTGATTTTTATAATTTTTTCTACTTCTGTTAGGTGTCATCATAATAGTAATTTCAGTATATATAATGTTAACATTAAATTTTAGGAATAGTGAAGGGAAGCTTGTTAGGCTAAGTTTGGTTTTGTGTTTATTATTTCCATTTTTCTTTGCACTAGTTTGTAATGGCTTCTCATTCCTTTTCTGTATTTTCTTATTTTCCATTTATAAGCTGCATATTTTTAATAATCAGTCATCTATAGTAGGTAATCAGATTTCCAGAATTGTACTATGAACAATCTTGCTGCAGTAGCCCCACATAGAATCTTAACAAAAAGTGATTCTGTCTAAACATTAGGAAGATTTTTTTTATTGTAAGATATGTTTGACAGTGGAACAAACTGCTTTAGAGGGTGGCAGAAACCCTTTATAGTATATTTTAAAGAACCTTTAGATGGACACCTTTTAAGAGTACTGTAATTGTGGTGTTCCTGCAAAATAGGTGTTTGGATTAGATGGTTCTTTGGGGCCCTTCTACTCTATGATTCTAGGATTCTGTAGATGTCTGTTCCCCATCTATTTTGTAGACTTCTGTCCTGGAGTACCTTGACCTTACCTTTCTGAATATGGAATATTCTATCCACTACTGTGTTTCAGGGCTTAATGAACATGACAAGAACCTCTCTTTGCATTGCTATCTCCAGACAAGCTTAAATAGGAAAGGGAAAGGAGATGCTGAGATCTGAGCTGATTATATAGTTAATCCAAAATTTGGTTTGAACTTCATTTAGAACTAGCTCAGCCATTTCAAGCTATGGAAACTCATACTCAAAACTCTCCTACTGCTGTAGGCCTGTGGAGTGTATTGTTATCACTTATATTCAGCATTTCCCTCCCCATCCCAAACCTGATTTTTGTAGTACTTCAAAAAGTAGCATAACTAGTGGGACCAGAAACACCAGCAGAGCAAAAAGGACCAGAAACACCAGCAGAGCAAAAGAAAAGAATTATTCCTGAAACATGTTTATCTGCCTCCAGCCTAAATGTTTATATTGATAAGTCTGAAAAAGAGAACCTGCTGCAGATAGTTACCACATTAGTCAGTAATCTCCACCACAGATCATTGCCTCTTTATCACATCAAGCAATTATCTAACAGTGACAATGGATGCTCATTACCATTTTTCTTATCATAAAGTGACTCCATTGAGCTTATTTACATCAGAGATCCCTGTGCAGCTGCATCATGGGACCACAGTGAACCAACATGACTACTGCATGATATTGCTATATTTCAAGGACTCAGATAAGCCATCAATTGATTCCTTTTGAGCAGTGGCGGCTGGCCATCACTGGATCTGATGTCAGTGGAAGAGTGGACACAAGGTGTTGAACCACTTTGGGGGAATAGGTCACCAAATCTTGGAGAATTTCTTTGTGTTTTCAAGCTTATTGTCAATATTTTATGATATGATAATTTTATATTTGGTTATATTCTTATACTGTAAACTGGAGGCAAGGTTTTTTTTTTATTGGCATTTGAATGTTCATTTTATATAGTGCTGTGCAAATTAAAAATTAAGAAGAAGAAGAAGAAGAAGAAGAAGAAGAAGAAGAAGAGGAGGAGGAGGAGGAGGAGGAGGAGGAGGAGGAGGAGGAGGAGGAGGAGGATTTAAACTAAAACTTGGAACAGCTTCTTTGACCCACTGACATGGAAGCTACCAGCTTCTACTGCTACTTACATCTTTTTATTGTTTTCATGTTATTGTCATGCACAGCCCATCCTGCATACCACATGTCTTGTAGAGGCTGGGAGTTCCAGCATTCATGTTTGTATCACTTTCACCTGTACAGTTTCAGATGTCAGCAGTCCGCCTGCTTCTCTTCCAGCCCCAGACTATGCTAGTATCTAGGGCTGCAGGCTCATTTAGTGGCCATATGAAGGAATTATTATTTAGAGAGAGAGAGAGAGAGAGAGAGAGAGAGACTCTTTTCCTGATTTTTTTAAAAAACATATTGGAGGCATAGCTCTCATACAAGTAGTTCTTCTGTCTAAGTACCTGCACTGAACTACTGCTAATTCTGGGGTGAGGCTGTGGGAGACGAAGCCTATAAAACCTCAGTTTTAGGTATAGATGGTTACTGTGATGATGTCTTTCTACTTTAATAAGCCCAGCATGTCTGTGACAATCTATTTCTTCCTGTACTTGCCTTTGTTATGTATTTGACCCTGAACTAACTCTTGCTGGATTTACTATTACCCAAATTTTAAACTTTGATACTTAGCTTTGACTTCGCTTCCAGAACCCAGCCACATTTATCTTGACTCTCAGAAGTATGCTCTTGATTTTATCAAGAGCAGAGAAAGCTTCATGTGAAAGAACTTAAATTATTCATTTTAGGATAAAAAACATAACAGAGATGTCTAAGTACTATCAGCCTGTGATATTGGATAGATCTGACAGTGTACAGCGATCCAGTGGTGGTTGGTGGCTGGTGGCTTCCTAGAGAGATGAATTCATTCTAAGGTTTACCTCTCTAAGGGCTGAAATAGACTGTCAAGAAAGAGCAGCTTCCAGCTGTTTTGGGAAGAGAACATTTATATGAGACACCCTGAAAGTGAATGGAAGCTGTGCAGAAAGCACTCCAACCTGGAAAAGTTGGCACAAACAGGAGTGGTGAAAAGCGCTACTACTGGCAGCTGGGTTTGGGACTGTGGTGGCGGTCTGTTTCTGAGGTGGGTCCATGTGATCATTGTAGTCCTGGCATAATCCTTTTGGCCTGTCCACTTTTGGCCTCTGTTACTGAATCAGTTTTGGTGATAGGATTCAGCACTATGGACAGTTCCTTTAAAATAAAGATTCAAGAGCAGTACAGATGGGTGCTGCCCCTTCCTGCCCCAGGTTGGTGCCGCAACAACTGCACACTGTGGCACCAACCTGCTCCCAAAAAGAAGCTGCTCTGAGCAGCTTACTGGAAGGGGTGTCACAGGTGCACCTGCATGCCATGTTGATACCCCTTCTGGCCAGCACTGTTTGTGAGCTGTGTGCCATGGAGGTCATAATGGCATGCACCATGTGGATGGGCGTATAACATAATGGTGGTAGGATGACGTGCTAAGGGTTTCAAGTGTGTGAATGCTGAACCCTAGTCCATGGCCAGGCTGGCATAAAATGCCTGTTTATCGAGCCCCTAAAACCTAGCATAAATTCATTATCCTGCTGACATTGAAGCCATCAGTCACCACTGGAGCAAACACTTCTTTCATGCCCGGCTTTCCTTCTGCTTAGACCTGGATACTGTAAGCATGAACTTTCACTCCCTTTTTTATATTATTATTTAAGAGATAGCATGCTATTAGTGGAAAACATCACATGCTTGGAACAATTACTAAGGAAGATCAAAGGTGAAAGTGCAAAGGCAGGCTTACTGCTGAAAAAGGTATACATAAATTCTACCTAGACAATAAGGAAAATCAAAATAGTAAAAGAGTTCCCATACCTTGGATCAAACATTGATTAGAATGGAGACTGTAGTCAATAAATCAAAAGTGGACTTGGAATTGCAAGGGCAGCTATGAAAGACCTAGACAAGATCCTAAAGAGTATAGATATACAAAAGAACACTTAAGTTATAATTGTCCAATCATCATATTCTCTGTAAAAGCTGCACAGTGAAGAATGCAGAAAGAAAGAATATCTATTCATTTGAGATGTTATCCTGGAGAAGAATGCTGAGGATACCTTGGACAGCCAAAAGGGCAGACAGATGGATCCATGAAAAGATCAGTCCTGAAATTTCCTTGGAAGCTGAGATGACCAAATTGAGACTGTCATACTTTGGTCACATCATGAGAAGGCATGATAGACTGGAAAAGCCAATAATGCTAGGAAAGGTGGAGGACGTTAGAAAGGAAGACCTCACACCAGATGGATAGATTCAATCAGAGAAGTCATGAGTATGGATTTGGTAAAAGTGCACATAAATTCTTGCCATTTCACTCAGAAGGGGTATGTAACCTCTAATTCTCTGTTATTGTGCGAGAGAATGAAAGAAGCAAACATTAACTTAGGACTTTTTTGGAAAGTAAATTGCTACTTTTTTTTTTTTTAAAAAAAAATCCCAACTAATAATTGTAACTAGCTGCTCTTTGGGAGCATTAAAATTAAAACTGAAAAGTATCATTATCATCTCTGGTTTACCTTGAAATGCAGATACTCTCACTTATCAGAGAAGTCACATTTTCAAGAAAATTGTCAACATTCTTAGCCTAATGTCAGCATTGGAGTTATTGATACCGGTAGTATGTATTCACTACTTTACCTAACTCTCAATATAACCGAATTTCTATAACATCTCCAAAATTTTCACATTTGTATGTCAAATATCATACTACCACTTTCTACTCCACAGATATTTGCAATCTGTAGAACAGCTCAGTCTCAGGTGAACTGGTGGTGTCTCATGCATTGCCAGTATAAATTCAATAGCAAGTCTACTTGGCCTGTGAAAATGCAATAGGGATACAATCTTGTTCCATGCTTCAAGCAGCAAAAATGTTTTTTGCTGCCTGTAAACATATCTGGCAGAGCACATTGTTCATGTCTGTTGTTTCTGAGTTAATGAGAGTTTCAGTAAGACAGAGGACATAATTCACCCAAAACTTTTGTGTATTGTTGTCTTTTTCAGTGAGCGACATTATCTCATGATATCCCCAAAATATTATAGCCCCCATCTAGTCATCTTTGCTTTTAGCGAGAGTTCAGGCATGCTTTGCTCTTAGTCCTATTCATTTGTCTTTTTAGCAGTCTGTGCTATTGGCAGAACTCTTTTCCAGAACCAAATTTCAAATTAACATTTCACACTTCAGTATTTGTGCTACTCATTATTCTACATAACAATCAGATAAAAAAAATGAGTCATCATTCTCTCTATATAAATAGATGTGTAAATATGTTGTTTGTTCTACTCCCGCACTAACTAGTAGACCATAAGTTGAACATGAGTCAACAGTGTGATGTGGCAGCTAAAAAGGCCAATGCAATTTTAGGCTGCATCAATAAAAGCATAGTGTCTAGATCAAGGGAAATAATAGAGCCACTCTGTAATGATCTCTGGGGGTCCAAGCATCCAACAGCAGCCCTGTTCTTGGCCGTTACCACAGGCCCACACTGGGAAGGGTTAGATTCCCAGTGGCAGAGAGATTCTCTGAAAAGCCAAGCCGCATGGCCTCAGAAGACTTTTATAACCCTCCTTTGGAAGCTTCTAGAACCTCCTGGTCTTGCTCCACTGATTGGCCAATTAGCTATGATGTCACCATTCATCAGGATGTAAACTTTGGTTGTCTGAGGGAAGTCCTCCAATGACTAGAGGCCTAATAATTACACACTCTATTCTGCTTTGGTCAGGCCCCACCTGGAATATTGTGTCCAGTTGTGGGCACCATAATTCAAAAAAGATGTTGACAAACTGGAGTGTGTCCAGAGGAGGGCAACTAAAATGGTGAAGAGTCTGGAAATCATGCCCTATGAGGAACACCTTAGGGAGCTGGGGATGTTTATCCTGGAGAAGAAAAGGTTAAGAAGTGATACGATCGCCTTGTTTAAATATTTGAAAGGATTAAATATTGAGGAGGGAACAAGCTTGTTTTCTGCTGCTCCAGAGACTAGGACCCGGACCAGTAGATGCAAGCTACAGGAAAAGAGATTCCACCTCAACATTAGGAGGTATTTCCTGACAGTGAGGGCTGTTTGGTAGTGGAACACACTCCCTTAGAGTGTAGTGGAGTCTCCTTCCTTGGAGGTCTTTAAACAGAGGCTGGATGGCCGTCTGTCGCAGATGCTTTGATTGGGAGTTCCTGCGTGGCAGAGGATTGGACTGGATGGCCTTTGTGGTCTCTTCCAGCTCTATGATTCTATGATTCTAATGCCCTTGGATTTGCTGCCATTAATTAAAAAAGAAAAAGAAAAAGAAAGAACACTTGAGCGGCATCCAGAAAGTAGCTTGGATTACCTATCTGCATCATACTGTAGAAATATGGAATCATAGAATCATAGAGTTGGAAGAGACCACAAGGGCCATCCAGTCCAACCCTCTGCCATGCAGGAACTCCAAATCAAAGCATCCCCGACAGATGGCCATCCAGCCTCTGCTTAAAAACCTCCAAAGAAGGAGACTCCACCACTCTCCAAGGGAGTGTGTTCCACTGTCGAACAGCCCTTACTGTCAGGACGTTCCTCCTAATGTTGAGGTGGAATCTCTTTTCCTGTAGCTTTCATCCATTGTTCCGGGTCCTAGTCTCTGGGGCAGCAGAAAACAAGCCCGCTCCCTCCTCAATATGACATCCCTTCAAACATTCAGACAAGGCTATCACATCATCTCCTAACCCTCTCTTCTCCAGGCTAAACATCCCCAACTCCCTAAGTCGTTCCTCATAGGGCATGGTTTCCAGACCCCTCACCATTTTAGTCGCCGTCCTTTGGACCTTCTCCAGTTTCTCCGCATCCTTTTTAAATTGTGGTGCCCAGAACTGGACGCAATATTCCAGGTGGGGCCTGACCAAAGCAGTATAGAGTGGCACTATTACTTCCCTTGATCTAGACTCTATACTTCTATTGATGCAGCCTAATATCAATGGTGGTGCTTCCTTAAAGGAGCATTTTGCATTCATAAGATTTGAATTGGCTTCCTTTTGAATTGGCAGGAAAGATGTTCAAAATAGAAATCATTGTTCTGTTTAAAAAAACAAAACAAAGCATTTTCCCTCAAAAAAGCCAAGTGTTATTTTATGATTTTCTAAGAAAAGAAGACATAAGGAAGAAGAGGGGGAAAGAGAGAGTAAAACATATTGATTTAAATGCTAAGAGATTACCATGAGGACAGGAATATAGTTTGGAGTCTTTAGAAAAGTGTAGCATTGAACTGATGAGAAAACACTCTGACAGACAACTCTCCAGCACCACATTTTACATGCATCTGTCTTTAGACCCAGCAAAGGAATATTAGGAGAAACTATGCACACTGGTGAAGAAATGTCTACAGATGTACATAACACAGTCTACATGGATACACCTCAGGGGCTTTGATCTGCCTTCTGTTTGTATAAAACAGAAACAAAACCAGACAAGCCTGGCTGCACCATTGTTCTAGGAATTAGTATCACATTTACAACTACAGTTGCCTACATGTATGGTTGTTCTTTTTTATACCACAAGTAAACAGTGATCCAAATTATCTAGGGGACAGAATTTCCTGAACCACTGCAACCTGTTGACAATCTTAGAGAAAATATTAATGCACTATATGTCAATAGCTCATAAAAAGATGATACATTTAGCCACCAAACTTTCTACTTTCTCCTTCTACTTCCTTACAATTGCTACAGCTTTGACAAGGACTTATATCTTCAGGTCAATAGCACAAAGCATGCCAACATCTACATGGCTGATTGGGAACAACACCTTCTCACATTCTATCTTCAAAAGCTTGTTGTCTGCCTTAGGTTCACTGTCAACATCTTTAATAATTGGGTTCATGTGTAAGAGGCTCCAGCAAAATCCTGCTAGATCATTAGTATCTTCCACCCTGCAATTAACATGAATGGAGACTAGTCCAAAACTCCCTTCACCATATGACCATCTACCCACTCTAGCTTTAGGCAGCATCTTCTCTCCTGCCTTTATTCCTCAACAGCCATAGCCATAGCAATAGCAAGTACATTTCTATACTGCTTATCAGTGCATTCCCTAGGCAGTTTACACTGTGTAAGTTAATTGCCCCCGACAAGCTGGGTACTTATTTTAGCAAACTTGGAAGGATGCCAGGCTGAGTCAACCCTGGGCCCTTGGATGGGATTTAACCACTGCATCACCAGGGCTCTTTAGTTAAAACTGAACTTGTCACCTCACCATACCCACAAGTTTTGTATTTTGATAAGTATTTATGCATTCTAATTAGAAAGGTCTTTCCTGAGCATCAGTTCTGTCCATGCATCTGAGGAAGCATACCAAGTCTATGACAGTTTATGTTACAACTTCTTTCCTATAGTTACTTTCAAAGGTGCTACAAGATCCCTTTGCATTACTGATATTCCAGACTAACACTGCTATGTCTCTGAATTCTAGTCCACATCAAAGTTCACTTTCTCCACAAGGATTCAAAACTTGTGCATATAAATAAGATATTTTTCAGTCTGCAATATACAGCTGAATAAGAAGAAAAATAGAACAGAACAGATGAACAGGAACATACTAGTCCTTAGGAACAATCTACTACAGGATAAAAACAGAAAAGATAACAGCAAAACACCACTTGTTGTCTCCTGTAGTTCCCAGCTAAAATGATCTAAACGTATCTTCAAGTGATCTGCAGCCCATCCTGGAAATGAAACTTCTCTCATACAGGCCTTGTGTATTATACATATGCTTGCTTAGAGACAGCCATCGACCTATAAAAAAGATTTATCACCAGCAATAAGGGACCTCACAATAGTAATGCAGAGATGTAAGTCTGCATAAATTTCTTTCTTGATGGCAAGAATGAAGACATTTCTGTGCAGAAAATAGTAGCTGATAAAGGAACCTGGGGGTTATGGTTGAAATCTCTCAGAGGTCCCCTCTATATGTTTAGTGTAGATTACTCCCATGTAAGTGTGAATGAAATACAGTGCATGCATCCTTTGGTATTCCCAAGAGAACTCAACTGTAACAGTTGTCTGTTGTCATTATTTTGTGCTTAATCATGTAGATACACTTCCTATAATTTCTAACTAGGCTCAACTACCTAAGAGCATTGCTGGTCCAATTTTTCCTGATTATTGTGTGGGATGTTGGGAGGTGAGGCCTCATTGCAGTTTTTGAAATGTCTTCAGCACAAATGTTGGAGATGCAAAATAAATAAATAAATAAATAAATAGCCAGCCAAAGGGACTATGTACCACATGTGGTGGACATGCAAAGTCATACAAAAATTTGGGGAAAATATCCACAACACAATTCAACAAATGTTTAGGATCAAGTGCCACAAGAAACCAGAATTATATCTACTTAACATGACTTATCTAATAAATAATGCTAAGGAAGAAAGAGTGTGGAGAATACTACTTTATCTAATTACAGCAGCAAGACTGGAAATTGCCAAAAATTGGAGAGAAAAAAACCAGAACCAACAAATATTTAACATTGGCTACAAAAGATTCATGAGATGAGAATGATGGATAAACTATCCCACAAGATCAGGAATAAAAGTATGACACAACATGAGAAAGACTGGTCTCCAATTCTTGAATACTGGAACAAAAAGTGAGGAATTAATAAAGCACTATTAAAGAGTAACTGATAGTTTATATTAGTAGAAAGCACAAGATAATAAATGGGACAAAAGTTAGGCCATCGGACTAGGGTGATAAGAAGTGAAATATAAAATTTCTGTACTGTATACCGAACTTAAGGAAAGAAGGTGGATACATCAAACGTATTGTACCGGAAATGGCAAATATGATAACATGCTTATTCCTGTATATAATAATTGAAAATTAATAAAGATAATAATAACAATAATAAGCCAAAAGAAAAAAAAAAGAAAGGTCTCCAGCAGATTCAGTGTATGCACCCTTACACTGTTACAATATCCCTTCCCCCCCAAAAAAACCCACAAATAAATTGAAAGATGTGTTGTGAAGGAAGTGGAAGTTGCACCTGTACAGTTAATAGTTTCCTTTTCTTACTGGTGTGGGTTTTTTCAGTGTGATTCCTTGTAGAATATAAATGCGGCCGTGTTTTGGGGGTGTTGGGTGTTATAATTGGAAACCTATGGCTTAGCATCTGAAAGTATTCTGGCAAGACATGCATTTGTGATTTTATCCTACTTTTAGGATCTTGTCCTACTTGGTTTTTAAGTTTGTGCCAGCATTGTCAGGCTAATTCCATGGTTACATTGGTGTCATGCTGCAATCATGCTGCAACACTGGTGTATGTTCATTAGTATCAGTCATTTATCTAGTAGATACAACCCAAGAATAAGAGTGCAACAATCTCACTTGAAAAAATATGATCAAAAATTAAAGGAAAAAACCCCACTCCACCCCAAAAACCTCTTCCTTCTGAGCTCTCATGTACAACTGTTATCTCACAAATATTTCATTTAGTGTGGGAGTGCAATGTTCCTGAAATGCCAGTAGCACACTCTGAAAACTACTTTAATGTACTTTGATCAGCTGCACACTGTTTAGCCAATGTAATGCTTCTGACCAAACACTTCTGAGGGAAAAAAAGTACCATACTGTTGGTTCAGCATCTTTTTCTTGCAGCTCTTCTTGCTTTCATGGAGAGGTTATCTAAATCTCTTTCAGCTCTCTGGTGTATATCTCAAGACAGTAAGTCTTATTCTTTGCCGCAAAACCAGTTGCTGTTTCACCTATTTGTCAGAAGTTTGTTTCAATAGCCTGTCTGATGACAATCACTCTATTATCTCTTTCAAAAGAGGTAAAGCCTCCCTTTGCTTTGAAAATGGTAAAGCCCCTCTTATAAAAACAAAGATCATCTTCAATTATGCTGCACATACATACACAGAATATTGTGTATGTTGATTTGCATTTCTTCTCCTGCACATTTTTAGTAAACTGAATACAGAAATACCATGAATTCTCTGCTTAAAATAGTAATTTTGTGCATTCTTCTTTATTAATAACTTTTGCGTTCTTGCTGCCTAGCTACAGCCTTTTGCCTACACTCTGTGGTTACTTGGTCAGAAATAATCCAGTTTTCATCTGAAAGATGTTGGAAAGAATGTATCTACAGAAAGAAAGTAACTGTCACTTGGTGTTCCATAAGGGAGCACCAGTTGTTGTTTGGTTTTCCCCCAGCAGAAGTTTCATGACTATTACATGATAATGCAGTGCTGAATGTTCATTAAGAACATCAAGTGTTCAAGCCTCTGTTTTATTTAGTCACAATGGGGCTTTCTAGATTGGCAAAAAAGAAGTGTGTTCATGGCTGCATGAAACTCTAGCCTTTAGATGAGAAAAAGGGAAAGTGTGCCATGAAAACACTTTTTTGCGTTTTAGGAGAGAAGAAGCGTCTTTAAAAAGGTGCTGGTTTTCACAGCTTCTTTTTTAAAAACTGCGGAACAGCGCAGCTCCATCCAAAGGCTGTGGTGCAGCTGCTAAGCATTAAGGAAAAGGCAACTTCATGTCACACTTTCCTGCCAATCTAGAAAGCCCCAATGTAGCCTTCCCAATTCTCCTTTTTCAGAATGGGGTCAAAGTCAAGTTGGCCCTCCTACCTTGTTTGCTCCATATACCGTAGTGTTATTTTGCAGCTTTGAACAGAGGTGAGGTCATACCGTACTGTTACCTGTGAAAATGGAATAAGATAATGAAGTCAGAATCTTTGTTTGAGATCATTGTAGCATGGAATAACAAAAAGACCTCACTGATCATAGCTGGCAAATTACCAGAATCAACAAATATCATACTATCTGGCTAAGTGCTTCTTGATGATGTTGAATAGAGAAAGACACTGCTTTCCATTATTGCTAGACAATGAACGTATTCCTTGCATTGTTAGTTGTACTAGTTTAATCCAGGACATGCAGGGATGTGTGGAATTTATGTAAAATATAAGGATAAAGAATTTAATTATTACTGGATCTGCATTCCACTTTATTGGCAAAGATGAATCTAGCTGAGGTGAGCCCAGAAAAATATGCATGCCTTTATGTGCTAAAATTTTAAATCTAAAGAGACTGTGGCACATTTGATTGAAGATAATTGTTGGGTGAATCTGGTATAAAGGGTATGTGGTGAAGGGGAGAGAAGGGGGGGGGAGAGACAGAGAGACATTTTATATTTATATGGCTTAGATTTTATGGCTTAAATGGTTTTGCAATGTTTCTGTAACATTAATATTAATAATAGTTATAAAATATGTTTTATTGCATCTCAGCATGGTTTACCACTCTGCTCTGACATTTTAAAAGATATATTTGAGGGATTTATACCCTTAGCTCAAAGACAGTGGCTGAATTGAATATAGCATCCCATTTCTTTAAGAGCACAGCAATACTACACAGGCAAAGAACATCAGATTTCTTAAATAATGCTCTGGCTATTTGATAACCATAAAAGTATTTAGGTATGCCAAAGGTTAGACAAAAAAGAATAAAGAAACATTTTTCTGCAATTCCTAAAAATGATGCAGTGGCAGAGATGCAGCAAGCCACTCATTACCACTAGGATGGCAAAATCCTGTCTTCATCAGCTAAACTGGTTCAAATACAAAATACCATTGCCTTCTCTTTCTTTTTGTATTTTTTTTTTTAAATTTTGTCCCTTTTGGTGGAACTGTAGTGTTAATATTTGTGCTGCTTGATGTCACTGAGCTTATTTTGGGTATTCTATAATTCTTAAAGTGTGTCATTCTTATCATCCCATTAATTAATAAACAAGGACAGAAGAGCATCCTATTGAGAAATTCAGTGTTCTCTTGTTGTTGTTTTGCTGGGGGGGGGGGGAACCTCTTATGCTTACAGCCATTAAGAAATGTCAACTTCTAAATTTTAAATATTAGAAGTTAAAGGAATCACACATATGCACTCTACCAAGAAATGCTTCTGAAGATATGTCATAGAAGAGTAGGCCCGTTTTTCCAGTGCCATATAGGGATATAATTCTTTATTAATTTAGTTCTTGAAAGAAGCAATGAGTAATTTTAGCAATTCTGGCTCTTCTACAAGAAAGCTTTTGGAAACGGAACAGTTTTCAATTGCCTTTTTGCAGTTTGGAGTGTGTTCTACATGCATGTTGTCTGTACAGAAAATGCAGTAGTTGTAGTCTTCTGTGCAAAATTTACATGTGATATATTTGAACAGAAACAGCATTTTCTGTGCAGAAGCAGCAGTTTCTCCACAACAAATTCTACATGTGATGTTTGTGTAGAATAGCTCCAGGACGATAAATATTCTAGCGAGTTCACATTTTTCCTTTTCAGAGTCTCCCAACATTTGGGAAATACATTTTTGATCATTTTTTCAATTATTTTCCAATATTCTTTCCATTGTAGTTCCATGTGAAACAGAGCAAGGGAAGAAATGATAAGGATGTTTTGAATGGATGCTAGCTCATTTGCTGATTTGTTTTTTCCAATTATTGTCACCATCTTACTCAGTATCTATACTCAGAACTAAAGTTCAGTGGGCTGTAAATCCAAGAAAGGAAAGAGAGGAAACATAGGATCAGCTTTGTATATCATGTATTATCCAGGAAACTCATGTTTGCTTACAGAGTAAGCAAGGCACTGCCCAGGCTAGACCAATCTTGTTATGACAGTGTAACAATTGGGAGGGGAGTTTACTTGAACCTCTCATACATACTCTCTGATGTCCTTGATCAATCTCATGCCTTCCCTCTACCTTGGAAGCCTGGGGCTGCAGCTATAGCTATTTACTAGTCTGGTGGTGGGGAGAAACAAGATGACTTAGTTGCCAAAGTGTTAGCTGGTTTCAGCTGTCAAGGAAACCGGAATGTGCTTTCACTGGTGGAATGCACACTCATTTTTCTTCCTCTAGCAGCTGAGGCCAGGCATTTCTTTGTCAACTGAGTAATATCCCTTTTCCTTCCCCAGCCAGTAAATAGCAGTAGCTGCTCCCATCATCAGACTTGACAGCTGCCAGGGAGATTTTGGACAGGTTGCAAGGGACTAGAGAAAAGCTCCTGTCCAAAAGAAAACATGCATGTGCATAACCTAGTTACATTTGTATATGTCAGTAACAGTATTCCACTCAGTGTGTTGTTGACCATGAGCAGTCAGGTCAGGATATCATAGGCTCAGTCTGTGCTTTGATAGCCCTGGTGCTCACTTGGGTTGGTCCTTGGGTCAGCACAGGGATGGTTCACATACCTGTCCCTGTACTGACCTAGGAGTGGGACAGACACAGAATCCCTACCTTGCCAGCCATCACTATGACTAAGGAAGCCCCCCCCCGGTTATTTTTTGTGGGTCTTTCAGGCTATGTGACAGTGTTCTCAAAGAGTTTATTCCTAACATTTCACATGCATCTGTGGCTGGCATTTTCAGAGAATAGTGACATGGAGATGTGTGGGGTATATATACTGTGTGACCCTTGGTTGGGAAAGGGGAGTGATTTACATCTTAGTCTGTGATTTGGCCTGTTGGTGAATGGCAAGGCCTCAGGGTGGGAGGAATATGTGAGAAGACTTTGTGTCTAATTAATTAGTGAACCATTGCCTGCTGGGAAATCCCTGACCCTGGGTAATGTTCATTTGGAACACGGGAAACACCACGGACTGAGTCAGCCAAAAAAAATCAGCAATAGCAGAATGTGTTATAAACCATCCTGGACATAAAATGCTATTTGAAAACACTGAAATTCTGGACCTTGCTAACAACTATCAGGTCAGAATGCACAGGGAAGCCATTGAAATCCAGAGACACCTGGACAATTTCAACAGGAAAGAAGAAACCCTGAATGTAAACAAAGTTTGGCTACCAGTCCTGAAAAACACCAAAATCAAGACTCAGCATATGCAAATGAACATCACCCAGGGTCAGGAGGTTTCCCAGTAGACAGTGGATCACTAATTTAAAAGACACACAGCCTTCTCACATATTCCTCCCACCCTGAGGCCTGACCATTCACCAACAGACCAACACACAGCTTACCATGTAAATCACTTCCTCTCAACTAAAGGTAACACAGTATACATACGTACCCCACTCATTTCCATGCCAGCATTTTCTGAAGATGCCAGTCACGGATGCAGATGAAACATCAGGAATAAACTCTTCCAGAACATGGTCACATAGCCTGAAAAACCACAAAATACTATGGAGGCTGGCTGTGAAAGCATTTGACCCCTCTCCATCACTGATTCTGATGAATCAATGTGGTCAACCACCCTGTTTCCATATCAGATGCAGTGGCAGGACTTTTTCAGTCAGGGCAGTGGCTGGTAAAATAAGGAGAATGGCAAAGTAAGGTGTAAGTAGTGTGCATAGTCATGTTTTCCTATAGAGTTTCCTGGCAACTTGCTGGAAAACCAGTGGTAAATAACCCCTCCTCCTGATTTAGGTCTGGCCCATTCCTGTCCTGGGGTTTTTGGCCTGTATTATCTGACATGAGACCAGGGGAAACCTGGGCCTTTTGGTTCATGTGAATAACCTCATTTTTGGTGTGTCAAAGTGCATAGCCAACAGTGCCATGCTGACCATGTCACCTCCTTATCACCAGTTTAGCAGTCAAGTAAAGGCACCATTTCTGTGTTTGTCCTTAAAAGCTATTATACCTAGGGGTACATCCTGGACTGCTCAGGATCTTCCCTTACATAGAGAAGTTCCACATCAATTTCTATGTGAAAGTATATTCCTTTAATACAGGCATCAAATGAAATGGTAGCCAAAATGTTTCACCTGTTTTCATATCCATCATGGGTATCAAGATGTGATTCAATTCAGAAAGCTATTACTTCATGAGGAGAGTTGAGTGCTGTACTTACACCTACACACCCCATAATTTATACCCAAACCCAAGACTGATTGCACCAGCATTGCTCCAGAAATTAAGGATGAACATAGGGGTCTGATAAGTTTCAAGTGGCATGGCCTAGGTTGTGGTGAATCTGCCTCAAGACTCTTGCCACCTAAATAATTAACTTGCTAGTTTGAGAATTTTAGGTAGGAATATTAAAGAGGTTGTCTATCTAGTTAGCTGCATGTACTTATTTGCACCAAGCCAAAACTGATTTTTTTCCCCTGATCTATCTGATTCACATGCTGAAATCAGATTATACACTCTTAACCACTAGTGATTGAAATTATATGCCATTGAACAAGGGATCTTGTTGCACCTTTGAGACCAACCGTGCAAAAGAAATCTATGACACACTTACCCTACAAAAAGCTTTCCAAGTCTACAAAAGGTTATGCTATAATTTCTTTTCCAAACTTAGTCCCAAAGGTACTACAAGATTGCTTTGCATAATGATATTCAGATAACACAACTATGGGCCAAAGCACATAGCCCGTGCTGGGACTGTGGAAATTGCATGGCCCACTTCCAAAATGGGTTGCTGCTGCAATCCCAAGCAATCATCAGCAGGAGCAGATTTAATCTGTTCCTAAAAGTCCCATCTTTTACTGCTTCTGAGTAATAATAATAATAATAATAATAATAATTATTATTTTTATTTATACCCCGCTGTTCAGCCAAGGCTATCAAATCGGCTTACAATTTGTTAATTAAGACATTTCCCTGCCCTCAGGCTTACAATCTAAAATAGACATGAAACAAAAGGAAAAGGGAGAGGTGGCGGGGAAGGGGGAAAGTCCAGCAGATCTTCTCTCCCTAAAAGGCCTGGACCATGGCAGATGGATTGGAGGGAGGGCTCTTCTTCTTTTTAGGCAAAGCCTGTTGGAGCTGGCTTGCCTTTCTCTCCCTCAAGATGGTGGAGGGAGGGAGGACTCTTCTTGCTTTCAGGCTCTTCTCTGAGTACAGCTTCAGAGCAGCTTCCAGCCACTTTGGGAGTGTGCATCATCTAAATGCCACACTCCCAAATTGGCTGGAAGTCACTTTATTTGGCCTGTGCATTTGGGGCCTGCCTCTGATTTCAACACGGCCTATTTCAATATAGGTATACCTAGTAATTGCAGCCTAAATGACATCTGTGATCATGACATCAATGGGATATTGTCACAGAACATAAAATTTATCATTTTGGAAGAATATCACAGACTTTGAGTGCTAAAGTCTGGTGGCCTTTTGCAGCAAACAAATATATTTATATTGTTTGGGATTTGAAGCAGATAAGTTGTGTAATTTAGCAGCTCATGATGGGTGTGTTTCTGCTTGACTGAGCCACACAATTAAAATGCACTCATGTGGAAGGCTGTATCTTATCATGGACTCTTCTCCCCAGCTGAGTAGATCGTCTTCTAAGTTTCTGTTTTAAAATTGCAGCTATTTACTGTTACTACAGATAAACAACCCAGTTAACTATCTGCTTTACTACATGCATTTTTCCAGGACCCCTAACAACAAATAAAATTAAATTTTAGAAATAGCATCCTGTATTCAGTCACTACCCAGTACCTTTTTAAATCCATAGGGGAAAAAACCTTGACATTATCAGTATGATATTTCTAACAGAATATAAGTAGGAGTGCAGAGAGAGTTTCTTTTTTCACTTGGCATACACTAGATTATCTGACATGCATTTTCTCCTATCCTCATAAAGTATACAAAATGTCAGGGAACAATATTGTCAGGGAAGGCATTCTCCCCCATAAACAGATATTGCTGGCTTCAACATCTAGCCACTCTTCCAAAAGTTGTGTGAAACAAAAATTTCAGAAAGACAGATGATACCATCTGGAATCAGTCCATATAAGACACCCACATGTAACTATCCAAACAACCAAATGTTTTTATTCTGGTGTGGCGGGGGGGGGGGGGATGTCATATTACATAACTGTAGTGCTTTGATTTCTTAACTGACTTGATTCCATCCTATGGAATTCTGGGATCTGCAATGTAGAAGGGGACACTGAATTTTTAGCCAGAGAGCTCCTCTTCTGCCCTTGACCAAACAACAAACCCCATGATTCCATAAGATGCAGCCATATAGGTTAGAGTGGAATGACAGTGCTGTAGTTGTGTAGTGTAAGAGAGTGCCAGGTGCAAAAAGAAAAGACCAGATATCAGATACTTCTAATCAGCCAATGGATAATATTCTGGTATTACGGGGGCTGCACTGGACCCCCCAAGCAACAAGGGTAGGGGAATTCTGTGGTTCAGAAGAGTCCCACAGAAAATCACCATGATTTCAGGATAAGTGGAGGTGGCCACCTCTGACATTAAATTATGAACCACATGATTAGAAGGAAACAATAATTCCCTATGCCAGTAGCCAGAAAAACTACAAAGCACTAGTAAGGAAATTTTTCACATGGTTGTCTAATTTTATTTATTTATCCCATTTGTACCTTGTTCTTCCTCTGAGGAGCTCTATGTTATATACTCATTTCCATTATTGCCATAAAAGCTCTGTGAGATAGGCTAAGCTGAGAGATACTGAATGGCCAAAGATAGCACAATGAATTTCATGTCTGGGTGGGAATTTGAAACTGTTTTTTTTCTCCAACTCCTAATTTGACATTTAAACTATCACACCTCACTGACATTAAGCCAAAATCCTTGGTTACAAAAGGCTTTCTAATGTTAGAGTTGCAAATCAGTTGTTCCCGAAGAGATGTCCTTTTCTTGTCTAGTTGTGCTTTTACAATGAAATGTTGTTGTTGTTGTTTTAAATCTATTTACCACAGCAAGCCTCTGGGATTCCTTTACCTAAATATTCTTAAGGCACCATATCTCATCTGAACTTGGAAGCTGAGCAGGGTTATGGTTAGTACTTGGATAGGAGACCACCAACAAATTCTGGGTGCTGTAGGCTCTCCATCAAAGGTATTCACAGAACTGTAGTTTTGTGAGGTCTAATGAGGCCATCCATGGGGTTTTCTTGGCAAAATTTCTTCAGAGGAGGTTTGCCATTGCCTTCCTCTGAGGCTGAGAGAGTGTGACTTGTCCAAGGTCTTCCAGTGAGTTTCATGGCAGAGCTGGGTTTTGAGCCCATTACAGGGGATACCCAATGCCATCCTCTGAGGCTGAGATAGCATGACTTGTGCATGTGGTGCCGTCAAGTCATTTTCGACTTATGGCGACCCTAAAGTGAAACTATCATGGAGTTTTCTTGGCAAGTTTCATCAGAGAGGAGTTTGCTATTGTTAGCTTGACGGTGAGAGTGTGCCATGGGCTTTCTCTCCGGAAAAAATGGCAGTCCTGTCCCCAGAGGTCCCAGCCCTGGAAGGGGGAAGTTCAACCCCCAGAAGTCCCTTCCCCCAGCACCAGGTGACACCCAGTGCAGGAACACCACTGGGTTTGGGCACTCAGTCTCTAAAAGTTTTGCCATCACTGCTCTAGTGGTTACTATGGACCTTCACTTTCCCTTATAAGAGAATGACTGGTGATTTCTTATCCAAGAAGAAATATACACTGCCCTTGGAATAACTGTCATTAGTAAGAGCCTGTGCCACCGTTATTCATTTTAGGTGACAAAATAGTTTTTTTATGGAGGTGTAGGGTACATTGAAAGAGCAAGGAGAGGAATCCCTACCAAAAAATGTTACAGTAATAAGCCTGTCCCTCCAACATGGCTTCATCCATCCTAATAAAAAGCATTTTGTTTGTTTGTTTTTTGGCTTCAAGTGATTTCCAAATTATGGCAACCCTAAGATGACCTTCTCACAGGGTTTTCTTGGCAAGTTTTGTTAGAAATGGTTTGATATCGTCATCCTGTGAGGTTAAGAGAGTGTGATTTGTCCAAGATTACTCAGTGGCCAAGTGGGAATGTTTAAGTGAATCCTGGTCTCCCAGAGCCTAGTATAACACTTAAACTAATAAGATACACTGATTCATAGAAACCAGCATGTTGATTGTATAACACCCACCCACTTTCCTTTCAAAGTTCTGAGCCTGTGAGGAACAATTAAGGATGATTAATGCACTTGTATACCCAATATATAGTGTTTCACCAGATGCAGGCAGCTTGGTGGGCCTGGTTCTTAAAGTCACTGTCAGTATCATAATCATCAAAATGACACCTTTGGCAAATTTTGCCAAATCCACAAATACTGCATCTTTACTAAATGTCCTTGAAATTAATTAGCCTTTAAAGATGTACAGTTTAGAAGAGAGTGTCAGTATCACTTAACCGGTACAAAGTGGATGAGATCTGTTCAGTGGATTGCAGTGGGCAGGGCTTTGCATCTGATCTCTATTGCTCTGAGCCATTGAGTAATGCAAATTTCGAACATCTGTAGTCCTGAGCTTTCCTAGTGTTTACTTTTTTTCCTCTTTCATTTCACATCACCTAGGTGACTTTGACAGAAGAGAAAGCATTAGCTACCTCTTCAAGTAACTCCCTTTGGAAAGTAGTTAACCTCCAGTCTGCCATCTCACTAGTCATGTTTGTGTGCCAACATTGCTTCTTTCCACTTACAGTTCAAACCTACCCCATTACCTGCCTAATAAAGTGGGAGAAAAGATAATCACTGTGGTCATTATGGTAGCCAGCTTGTGGAGATCTGTAAATACATTGCTGCTAGCCATCCTGTGGTTTGTGCTATCAAGTGAGATAGAAAGTTTAACATCAGCCTTGTCCTGATGTTGCCATTTCATTTATTTTGCCTTGATGAGCAGACAGTCTGTTCCAAGGGAAGCCTTTGCCTTCTAACTTGCCATTACATCTATAGCTATAAGGTTCTGATTGCTTGTTACACCTGCTTTCCTAAAGGTAGATACTTAAAGTAATGGAGGATTCTTCATCTTTTCTTTCTCAGCTGGTCTACACAACAGAGGCATCATTGAAAACTGACTTATCGATTACACAGAGAGGATAACTTATTTTTGTAGTTATATCTCACCAGCCCCTTCTAATAGATTGAGTTGATGCTGATATTGATAGGTGCAGTCAAATGAACATTGTGGCAGATTTTTATGGCTTCTACACAGCCCTGAGCTCTAATTATGTGTCTTGAGGAAAGCTTCGTATCTCATTTCTGATTACATAGATATGTGGATCTCTTTACTGCTCATATTTAAGCAATGAAATCAGTATGATGTGTCTTTATTATGCATCTACCTAATAGAACATTCAGAGGCCCCATCAAATACTCTTTAGATACTCCTTAAGAGCACCTACTTTCTGCTTTCCTTTATAGCAGTGCTAGTAATAATAATAATAATAATAATAATAACGTTTATTTATAGCCCGCTCCTCTAATAAAATACTCGGAGCAGGGTACAACAAGTTAAAAAGAATACAGAGTAAAAACAACAATCATATCCTTCCCCAACCGCTGCTTAAAACTGAATTAAACCAAGACAAATTAAAATTAGCAGAGTTAAAATTGGTCAATAATTATTAAAACAAAGTGCAATCTCATGAACTATCCACGTGCAAGTCCGCATTAAGTAAACTCAGCAGGTATAGGCAAGGCAGCTGACATAATTCCCATTTCTATCTATGTTATCAGAGCAGGGAGTAAATGTTCCATTTGTTTCCTTTTTCAGGGAATGGCCTGCCGGAAAAGATGCGTCTTTAAGGCCTTTTTGAAACTAGCCAGTGATGTAATGAGATGCATCTCGTCTGGCAGGCCATTCCAGAGCTTAGGGGCGGTAGCTGAAAAGGCCCTCTGGGAGGTCTGGGACAGCCTAGTTTTCACAGGCTGCAGCAGGTTCCTCCCAGAGGACCGAAGTGTGAGGGGCGGTTCATATACGGGAAGAGGCGGTCCTTAAGGTAGGATGGGCCTGGGCCATGCAGGGCTTTAAAGCTTAGTACCAACACCTTGTACTGTGCCCGGAAACTAATGGGCAGCCAATGGAGAGCTTTGAGCACTGGTATTATGCAAGAGGTCAAGCTCATTTCAAAATTAGATCTTGCACTGTTTGAAATTAATCTGTTATAGAATCCTGTTAAAAATACTAACATACACTTAAGGAGGTTTTTAGACTTTAAAAACTAACAACCAATGCACATATCCATCAAGCTGAACAACGGGGCTTTCTAGATTGGCAGGAAAGTGTGACATGAAGTTGCTTTTTCCTTAATGCTTAGCAGCTGCACCACAGACTTTAGATGGAGCTGCGCTGTTCCACAGTTTTTAAAAAAGAAGCTGGGATAAGCAGCACCTTTTTAAAGGCGCTTCTTCTCCCCTAAAATGCAAAAAAAGCATTTTCATGGCACACTTTCCCTTTTTCTCATCTAAAAGCTAGAGTTTCATGCAGCCATGAACACACTTCTTTTTGCCAATCTAGAAAGCCCAAACAAGTTCCTTTTGAAACTGAGGCATATTTATGGCAAGGCAAACAAGAGGCAAGGGTGGTCAAGCTATTCAAAGACAAAAGGCAATATGAATAACATTAGATGAAAACTTCTGTCTGATCTCAGTATGAAGAACTATATACTTTGGTAGTAATTCAAGTGCACACCCCCGCAAAAAAACAAAAACAAAAAACAAACAATCAAAAATCTAATGGAACCCTATATCTATAGCTAATCTAACTAGAATAGACCCATTAAATCAATAAGATTTACTCATCTGTTGACTTACTGTTCAACAGCTGCTTCAGTAGGTCTACTCTAGATGAAAATGACTAGTAAGATTCAGGCTGCAATCTTCAGAGAAGCGTAGCTTCAGATCTGAAAAAGTAATAGACTATTTTGTTCTGGCCAGGCCATCTCTGGAGTACTATCATCAGTCCTGGGGACCACATTATAATAAGCATAAGAATAAGAAAATGGAGTGTCCTGAGCAAACCAACTATCATAATGTAGATTTTAGAAACCAAAGTTAATGCAATTACATACATACAGTTTTCCATTTCATAATAGTTATAGTATAATAATTTTATATTATGATTATAACATAAGAAAGGATAGCTATACACCTTTCATGATGTAGCTAACTTTTGTTTACTTTTATAGTTCTGAGGTATAAAGCCTCCCTAAGTGTTGGAGAAGGAATAGCATATTGTTAAGTTTTGTTTATTGTTTCACCCACTGCTGCTGCTGCCCTGTGCTTTGTTGTGGGTGTTGACTTGATGATTAGCCGAAGAGGACAAGAATTTGTTTTGTACTACAGGGTAGCATTTGCATTTGTGTGTGTGTGTGTGTGTGTGTGTAACAATTTTCCTGGTTAGTCACTATTGAGAAAATTTCCAGTAATTCATTGGCCTTATGGCCAATATCATTACCCCAAGAGGACATGCAATCTGTTTTCTTGCAAAATTCACACAGAACTAAACCTACAATGTAGGTATTTCATCACATTGTCAGGTCTTCCTTTCAACAAGTAGCTATATATGTGAGTTTGGAGGGGGATGTGTTAGGTAAATCCTTAAAAGTTGTCACTAACCCTAACCCTGATCCCACATATAATTCTCAACACAGTGGAATTGCCACAAAGTCAGAAAATAACTGAGAACTCATGCAATTGCGTTGCAATTTTTTTTAAAGTCAATTTGGATGAGGATTTAAAATTAGAAATGTAACCAGAACACTTTTTTTGTAGAACTCCGACAGCAGACAATAATTATTTAAAGTAATTTTTCAACCTCTGTTGCAGGGGAAAGTCATGTACCCCTCCAGAAGTTACTGAACTGCAACTCCTATGAGCACTAAGTGGTGAAGAATGCTGGAAGCTGCCATCCACCAACATGTGCAGAATTGCACAATTATTACCAACACTCAAGTAGAAACCAGGACCTATGAAGAATGGTCCAGAGAGATGGATATGTTTAGCCTAGAAAAGTTAAGTTCAGTAGTAGAAATAATAGTCTAGCAAGTATAATCTTTGTTGCTCCAGAGAGCATAATGAGAATCAGTGGAAAAGAAACTGCAATGAACCAAGTTTTGGCTAAACTGTAGGGAGAAATTCTAGCACCATGATTTATTCATCAGTGGAAAAGGGTAAATAAAAATATAATAGTAATAAAACTTCAGTAGTAGACTTTAGTGGAAAGGTGCTGTAGGTGTTTATACAGAGGATGGATGACCATCTATCAAGGTAGTGTAGTAACATTCTTCTTTGATGACCTTGACCAGATATTCTTGGAGTGATTATATCTCTTAAATCTTATTATTTAACCTATATCCCCCATACACTGGACTTCTTAGGAACAGTGACGCTCTTCGACAGTGGAACACACTCCCTTGGAGTGTGGTGGAGTCTCCTTCCTTAGAGGTCTTTAAGCAGAGGCTGGATGGCCATCTGTCAGGAATGCTTTGATGGAGAGTTCCTGCATGGCAGGGGGTTGGACTGGATGGCCCTTGTGGTCTCTTCCAACTCTGTGATTCTATGATTCTATGATTCTATGAAATAGAGCATAAACCTGCTAACCTGTGTTTGGATGTCAGCACCAATATTTAAACAGTGGACAACAACTATAGCTAACTGACGAGTAAGCTGTGTTTCTTTTGGGGGTTAAAAAAGAATTGCATGCTATCTCTATGTCAGCAAAATTACACAAGCTTCTTTTTCTTTGCAGGTCTTCCAAGGGAATGCCAATGCTGACAGTGTGGTACAGCACAAGTTTCTTCACTCTGTTAAGGCTCGATTTGTTCGATTTATTCCTCTGAAATGGAATCCTGGTGGAAATATAGGCTTGAGGGTTGAAGTTTTTGGGTGTTCATACAGTAAGTATTCCACGTAATATATCATAAACTACTGATTTACTGTATCTCTTTTGTTTGGAAATCACCTCTGTTTCAAGCCTATTTCACAGAAATACAAATTGGTTTTATCACTGACTGGAGCTTCAATGGGATTCTGTAGTCAGTCCTAGGTTTACCTGTGTAACCTATGGTATTTTTGTTTTTAAAGAAAGTCTTCTCGTCCCAAAGTCTCCTTGTCACTTTGTTCTTTTATATACCTTAAAAAAAAGAGTTTCTTAAAATTAAAAAAAAACCCTATATATATATAGATATAATTTGAAACAAACTGAAACAATTGCTTACCATCTGGGAAATAATGAGACCAGACAACAAAGATGGGTAGTGGTATTAAAGGTCCATTTTGATTAACTAATGAACTTCACATATTTATGATCTTGGCGGGGGGGGGGGGAGTCTAAAGTGTGTTCTAGCTGTGGCAGGAGGGGTCTCATCCTGACCTCCTCCAAAGCTACCCCTGGGCAAAACACCTAACCTCTGAGTACCAACCACTCATTTGGTTGGACATCCAGCCAATTATCAACAAGGGAGACCTTCCAGGATATCTCACCCTGATATCATATGACATAATCCCTTCCCACCCCCTAGGTATCCCCCCCACCCTTTATTTATTTATTTATTTATTTATAACCCACCTTTCTCCCTGGAAGGACCCAAGGTGGCTCACAGATAAAATGTCCAGAGGAGGATAACCAAAATGCTGAAAGGTCTGGAAACCATGTCCTATGAGGAGAGACTTAGGGAGCTGAGTATGTTTAGCCTAAAGGAAAAAAAAAAGGTTTTTTAAACAGAGGCTGGATGGCCATCTGTCAGGGATGCTCTGATTGTGAGTTCCTGCATGGCAGGGGTTTGGACTGGATGGCCCTTGGGGCTTCTTCTAACTCTGTGATTCTATGGGGCTTTCTAGATTGGCAGGAAAGGGCGACATGAAGTTGCCTTTTCCTTAACACTTAGCAGCTGCACTGCAAGTCCCAGGTGTGTAATAAAAAGGCATAGGGCAGCTACACTGAGGAGGTGTGGGGACAACTTATCTGAAGTCTTTTCTGTTGCTCAGCAACTACATTGGAAACTGTCAGGATGCTAGAAACACAGGCGGGGCAGCTGCACAGGTGGCAATGAATGGGGCTTTTGGCTGCTCTGAACCTTTAATATTTTTTTTGTTGCCGGCTGCGAACTGCGCAATTGCACTGGTAGATCACACATGGACTGTGCAGTTATGAAGATCTGTCAAATTAACATTGTGGTTTTGCTTCCCTTTTTTAATTGTGCAGTTGCATCAGTGCACCATGAATGAACCCCTTTATTTTATAAAAATAGTTGTTGTTATTATTATTATTATTACCCCACCCCTTTGAGATCAATTGAGGCAGCTTACACATTAAAATACTATTACATCAATAAAACAAACTGCATCCCTCCTCCCCTTAAAAAGATATTAAATCTGTTACAATTTAAGTTTATGAATAAACTTCTTTATTTTATGAATGAATTGACATTTTATGCACAGTTGCATAACAGTTACAGCATCCCAGAGTCCCTACTGTGCATGTCTAGGGTTCGGATTCAAGCTGGAGCTAGGGTTTGGGAGCTTTAAAAAACTGCACAGTTACACTGCAGCATTTAGACACAGATGCGCAGTTACACCCTTTTTAAAAAGAAGCTGGGAAAAGCAGGTCCTTTTTAAAGCTGCTTTTTCCGCTCTAAAATGCAAAAGGTGCGTTCAGGCCAAACTTTCAGTGTAGGTCATCTAACGGCTACACTTTCATGTAGGCATGAACCCACCCCTTTTTGCCAGTCTAGATCAGCCCTATGATTCTGTTATTCTGTCCTATTTAATTGCCATATCCAAGGTCAGTTGCACAAAATCTATATGTTACAGTATAGGCTAGGTTTTTTTTTTTTTTTTAAAAAAAACAACTCCTGGGAAAAATAACTGAAAATGAGAATACCCCCAAAAGTTATCAAAATGTAACCCAGTAATGTTATTCATTACATATTTGTCATCCCAACACATTGAGTTACTTCTGAAATGTAACATTGTGTTCCTTCATTATTTCAAATATCACAAGTCAATTTGTTATTTCAAATATCACAAATATCACTTAACATGGCTTGTTCACTTAACATGAAATTGAACATGCAACTGCAATCTTTTTAAAGTTTCCTTTGCTACAGATACCTTAAATAAATATGTATTAAATTAATATTTAATATTAATGAAACATATGTCCATCATTGCCTTTGAATATAATTCAGTCATGGCCTTTAAAAAAAAAGAATTAACTACACACGATTGTATTGGAAGACATCTATTCCACAAAGACTATTTTTTTTTCCATATCAAGTAAGCAAATGAAAGGTTTTGTAGAAGCTAAAGATTTAAAAAATGTAATTTTAAATGTAAATAAATACAGATTGAAAATAAAAGCTTTGGGGATTGCAAACAATGGAAAATCCAGTAATATCATTAAAGTGAAGCACAGTGGGAGGGCTAGATGAATCAGAGAGACAACTGATCAAACTTTGAAATTCAATGTTTTACTTTGTCACATATGATGAAATCAGATTTCCCCAAAAAAACAATGAGTCAGGTTATAAACAATTAACAAGAAGTTATAGTTGGTATGTATATGCTTGTTAATCTCAAATCCTCTTCAGTCATAAATCTGGATGAATGATGGGACATCAAAAAAATAGGAAGATAGTGCCAAACCCTCAACAACACTGTGTGCAGCTACTGGTACCATACTCCTCAGCAGGCATGTGACCAGAGCAGTTTCAAATGCCATACTCTACACATGTAGGGGTTTTTGCCATAGAAATAGTTATTGTAATTGACCATTTTTTTCTGTCTTCATCTTATAAACCCTCAGTTCTGCAAGTGGAAACACTGAAGAAGCTGGGCATAGAAGTGTTTGATTCCCTGTTCAGCCATGGAAACCAACCTTGGGCAAGTCACATATTTCTCAGCCCCAGAAATGACTATGATAGGTTCACCTATAAGTGCTCATAATTCAGAAATGAGCTGAAGATAATTTCAGCAACAAAGTAAAAAATTGTTAAGATCAAGCCAGCATCAAGTGGTAAAAAAATAGGCTGGAAGCTCAAGTTCCTAAAGCCCAGGAGTAAAAGAAGGGAGTTCCCTTACAAATGTATCCTAGACAGATTCCCTTTTCACACTACACAGTTATATCATTATGATTCCACTATGATAACTGCAGTAACTGCATCTTATGGAATCCTGGAGTTTGGAGTCTGGTCAGAGGCACCAGAGGAACTCTTTGGCTCAGAATTCTAAATGCCACTCCCTAAAGTATAAATCCCATAGGATGAAACCATGACAGGTAATATAGTATCAAACTGCTATAACTGGATAGTGTAAAAGTCCCATAATTATCTTTTCATTTTCTGTTGATTAATAGTAGTTTGGCTGCTGGACCACAGCTCTGGAGACAAGGGTTGGATTCCCAGCTTGGCCATGAAACCCATTGGGTAACCTTGGACAAGTCACATGCTCTCATCCAGGGGAAAGCAATGTCAAACCACTTCCAAACAAATCTTGCCAAGAAAACCCCATGATCGATTTGCCTTAGGGTTGCCATAAGTAAGAAATAACTTGAAGGCACACAACATTATTATCTATATGAAAAGAGAAAGAGTCTGTGGAGTTTATCACACAGAGGACAATTGGAAGTATAAATGGTGATTAACCTGTTATTATCACACAATTGCACTAATGGTTTTCTCATCGTGTTCAAAGTGATATTATCCTCTGAATAATCTGTTATTATCATGCAATTGTGCTAATGGTTTTCACATGATGTCGAGGTGAAACATGACTAAAGTGCCATTAACCTGTGAACAACCAGGCAAGAAATAGCAGGATTTTCCCATGCAAAAATAACTTTTTGCTGTTTATTGCCTGGTTACTCCCTGGTTATTCTCTTGTGTTAATCTAATTTCAATCACGTTTTAATGTCAGTTGCACATTTTTCTTGGACTAATCACTGTTTAAAGTCCCAACCACCACCATCCCCTCCATGTGAGAAACTCCTATGTGTATATGTGTTGTGTCTGGCAGTGGATTATATGCTTTAAAAAAAAACAAAAAACAGTCTGGGTTGTGCTGAGGATTTTGTTTTGCTCTTGTTAGTTCATTTTCCTGCTTTGCTTCCTCAAAGTTAGGAGGAATTGATCAAAGTTAGCCCATGATTCTTGTTTTGTTCTTGTTGTTTTTCTTCTTCTTCTTCTAGTATTATTCATTATTGACAGTATGTGCACATTGACTTTTTCAGGGCTAAACTGAAAGGTATATCCTGTCTGTGACAAGGTATAGTCTAATATAAAACAAAAGGAGTAGACAAGTAAAACAATGAGGGTTATGGGTAGGCAAATAATGTGTGGGAACAGTAGCTAGAAGTGAAGCCTTTATGTTCAGCTGTTAGGATAAAGAGGTGCTTTGTGCATCTTTAAGCATGGGGTGATTCCATCTTGCCTAATGGAATGAGGAAACAAGAAGAAAATTCCCCTGTACCAAGTTTAGATTAATTCAGATCTCTAGCTTTTTGTCCCTCACCTTCCAAAATGATAAAGTTTCTAAATTAACACAATTTTAATACCTCTTAATTCTGCATTCTTAAATGTTAGGCCTCTCACACTGAAATATTTCTTAGATCCACGCATATCATGTCTGAAAAATGCACTTAGCATTTCAAAGTATCTCTTCAAAGAGTACAAATGGAGAGTAAGTTAGATTTGGGAAAATGCTATTTTACTTACTATCCTGAACTCAATGGGGCTTTCTAGATTGGCAGGAAAGTGTGACATGAAGTTGCCTTTTCCTTAATGCTTAGCAGCTACACTGCAAGCCCCAGGTGTGCATTTAAAAGGTACAGGGCAGCTAGACTGAGGGGTGTGGGAACGACTTATCTGAAGTCTTTTCTGTGGCTCAGCAGCTACCGTGGCAGCTGTCAGAACACTACAAACACAGACGGAGCAGCTGCACCAGCGGCAATGAACGCGGCTTTTAGCCGCGCTGAACCTTTAAATTTTTTCCCTTGCCGGCTGCGAACTGTGCAGCTGTGCAGGTTTGCCAGCAGCCACTGGGAACTGTGCAGTTGTGCAGGTGGCTGGAAACTGTGCAGCTGTGCAGGTGGCTGGAAACTGTGCAGTTGTGCAGGTGGCTGGGAACTGTGCAGTTGTGCAGGTTTGCCAGCAGCTGCTGGGAACTGTGCAGTTGTGTAGGTGGCTGGAAACTGTGCAGCTGTGCAGGTGGCTGGGAACTGTGCAGCTGTGCAGGTTTGCCGGCTGCCGGTTGGGAACTGCGCAGCTGCGCAGGTACACCATACAGACAATTATGCAGTTATGAGGATCTGTCAAATTATCATTGCGGTTTCTCTGCTTTTTTAAACTGTGCACTTACACTGGTGCATCATGAATGAACCCCTTTATTTTGTGAATGAATTGACATGTTATGTGCGGTAGAATAACAGTTACAGCATCCCAGAGTCCCTACTGCACATGTCTAGGGTTTGGATTAGGGCCGGAGCTAGGGTTTGGGAGCTTTAAAAAACTGCACAGTTAAACCCCAGCTTTTACACCTGCAGGGCATTGAACATTTTAATTAGAAGTGAACTGGACACCATGCATGCTCCCAACTCACGATCCATTATGATCCACACTTGTATCTCTGTCTTTAAATGGGCGCTTTAAAGATACAGCGGCCCCTTTAACTGCGCAGCTGCACAGCAGCCTTTAGATGGAGCTGTGCTGTTCCGCAGTTTTTTAAAAAGAAGCTGGGAAAACCAGCACCTTTTTAAAGGTGCTTCTTCTCCCCTAAAACGCAAAAAAAGCATTTTCATGGCACACTTTCCCTTTTTCTCATCTAAAGGCTAGACTTTCATGCAGCCATGAACATACTTTTTTTTGCCAATCTAGATCAGGCCTATGTTCATTTTCTTATGCAGCTTTGGGAACTTACTGGGTGTAGTCTTACTGATGTTCCATGACAGTGAGGTGGTGATTTTACTCTAAGTTTTAATCAGAAATTCCATATGTTCCAGAATACTATCTAACAAATGTGGTATATCCAGGGGTAGCCATGTTGGCCATATCACAAAGTATATTAACATCCCAAATCCACAAAACAATGATACATTTATGGGGCCAACCAAAATGCACAACATGCTGCAGGCTTTAAAAGCTACACTGATCTCTTCGTACGGCAGAAGGTGTTAAGTATCATACAGGAGAAAGAAAGAAAAAGGTGACAGTGTTCATCATAGGTCTATTTAATGTGGTAGTTTTTTTCATATGGAGAAAAGAATTTATGTGGCTTTACTGTTTAATGAAAAATTCTCAAGGATACTTTATGATTCTTTAACATAGTTCTGGCAGCCTAGTCTACATCTAGAGGAAAATAATATTTAAGTTATGTTAGGATGTGATCCTAATATGGGCTACAGGGACCAATGTGGTCCTACCCTGTCCAAAGTTGTTTGAGAATCTGCTAGCATTTCCTTGGCCTTTTCTCTCAAGTGCATTAGTGGAAAATGAAAAGTGATGAGTTGGACAAGGGAATAAAAGAGAGCCTGATCGTGAATTAATTAGAAGAGCAGTTGGGTGACTGCCAAGATGGTACCGTTTGTTTAGGAGCAAAGCCAGGAGAACAGGGCTATGAGTTAAGTGTCTCATTAGCACACCAAGGTTGAAATCACAGCATGGCTTTCATTAGGTGCACCCTTTCCTGACCATTCCACTGCCTTTGGGTTTTGGAGAAGTTTTTTGCAAGGGAGAAGCCATTATATATTTATGAAATAGACTACCAATCTGAAATCTTTTGAAATGTCCTGATAACTATAAATAATATTTCCATGCTATTTGTTTATTTTTTAAAAAAGGATATTATCCTATGGCTCCTAGTGATGGGTGAAAATTCTGTATTATGCTATTGTTTCTCCATATTAATTTTTACCTGAATTGTTACCTCTAATTCCCATGGAAACCACAGACCAACCGGTAGCCTGCACTTGTCTCTTTAGGTTCAGTTCTGTAGGGATTTGTGTAATTGACTATGGTTGAACTATTTCTTCTAAATGAACCTTAAAATGGTGTTTTCAGACACTGTGCAATTTTCTGAACTTCCTATTCCCCCTTTTAATAAGTGATACCACAAAGATCCTTAAACTTACATTTTGATAAATACAGTATACAAAATTGACTTAAAGCAGTTACTTAATATGTTTGCTGATGCAAGATTAATCATCTCCTTTTAATATAGATAGATAGACAGACAAGTAAAAAACTAGAGGAAGAAAATGTGTAAACTCAAATCGTGAAACAGAAAATTTAAAAAGTAGGAAGAGCCACTTAAAAATGCCTCAAGGATATTCCTTAATAATCTATTTTTGTAAAACAATGTATATACAGAGGGAGTAGTGTATTACTACTACTTCTGCTACTACTACTACTACTACTAAAAGGACCACACAGGGAGGAAAATTGAATTTTTTTTACATTTGCATGTGCTTACATGCTTTCATGTCATCTGTCAATTTATGGTGACCCCATGAATTTCATAGGCTTTTCCTTTGAGGTGATTTTCCTCTGAGGTAAATATGCCAGTTTCTTGGAAGTCCCCCATCCAACTACTAACCAATGCTGACCCTGCTTTGCTTCCAAGATCTATCTGTACTATAACTCACAAAATGTTCATGTACTCGTGCTCTCTAGGGGATTCTGGGAGTCATAATTGCCACAGCCTCATCATTTGACAGAAGCACTCATCATCCTGTTGCTGAGCCTCTCATTCAGCCAGAATTAATACACATTTTTCTCCCCACATGCTTTGCACTGTCCCATGGCCACCACCTTCATCAATCCTTGCTTCAAGTCAGACCTGCCAATGGCCAGCTTCTGCTGTCATTACCAGACCATTCATTATCCTCTTTTGGCAGTAGTATTGCCCACCATTTTCTCACTCATTGCTACCATGCACAATGAGCCCATCAGATGCTGCTTCTGTCTAACTTCTGTGAGATCAACAACCTGGGTTATGCGAACTATTGTAAATTATATTTGACAATTTAGTTATGGAACACCAGTTTGTTGATTCATACCATAGAGAATATAGTTACAAAACTGAATGTTGTAAATCACCAAGAGTATAATCTGCAAATTGTTGAAACATATGGCCAGGAACATCTTGCCTTAGGCATGATGTTTATGAAATCCCATCAGCATTTTTGTTAATGATTAAATTTAAACATAGCAAGTTGTTGGATATGCTGGGAAAAGCTGGGATCCCCATTGTATTATCTAGAAATGTAAAAACACTTGCATATGACAAGTGATGAGAGTTAGCATGGTCTATAGTTTAAGAGTTTCACTATACTATGGGAGGTCACGGTCCAAAATCCAGCTTAACCTTTGAAACCCACTGGGTGACCTAGTGTAGGTCACACTCTCTCAGCCACTGAGGAAGACAAAGACAAAGACAAAACCTTTCTAAAAAATCTTGCAAAGAAAACCCTGTGATGGCTTGGCCTTAAGCTTGCCATAAATTGGAATCAACAATGACAGATTGTCTAACGGAACCTTTAGCAAAATTTTAGAATGCAGCTTTCTTGGAAAGTTCTGCAAAACCACTCTGCAGTTGATTTTATTTTTCTGAAAGGTAATTTTTGGAATTTTGGAGATAAATCAGTGGGGCATCTGTCCTATCTTGGTTTCAGAGTTTGTACTAGGGCCTTGGTGGCAGGGCAGACAACATCTTCACAAGGTAGGCTTTTGCACTCAGGCAACATCTGCACTGCCCAATACAGTTTGACATGGTTTGAACTGTAATGGCTCAGTGCTTTGGAATTCTAGGATTTATTTGTTGTGGCACTAGAAGTCTCTGGCAGAGAAGGCCAAATATCTCACAAAACTATAAATTTCAGAATTCCATACTAATAAACTATATTGGTTAAAGTGGTGTCAAATGGCATTGTTTTTGCAATGCAGATGCAGCCATAGTAATGTGATCACTTAGAGAAGATTGGACACTGGGAAGATATTGTTCTGTCTAAAAAGCAAATTGTAGTTCCCTTCGTAAATGTACTACCTTTTTTGTCTTCTTTTGCTAACCTGACCAACATATAGTCAGACCACCACCACCTTTAACTTCCATCAGCCTCTGCCAGCAATATACATAGTGGAAGCTATTGTCCAAAACATCTGGAAGACCAAATGTTTTCTATTGCTATATTAAACTGTTGTACAAAAAAGGGCTTCAATTCTATTTTCATAATTCAGTTTATAATTTTAAGCTACATATTGTGATCTTAACATAATGTCCACTAATTATATTGACAATAATTTATCTGTGTAGTAAAGTTAAAATAATCCAGATGAGGCATATTGTTTATACTGTTGTTAATTAATTCTGAAGGGTAATATTAATTTGTTTTCAGTGTATACTTGTAAATGAAAAAAAAAAAAGCTGCAAATTGGTTTAGGGGCGAAAATTGAAAAACCCCATTCTTGTTTGGGTGCTTTGCTCTGTACACAGAGTTTTTCTTCCAGCATATTGTAGTGACAACATTATAAAACAACAAAGTTATAGAAAAAAATAACATCATTGCATTTTGCAACAAATTATTGCATATGGTAATGGTTGTTCCTCCATACAAATGCTTGATAATTATAAAGAAGAAGTAACCCCTGAAAAGGATGGTTGTTTTTCAAGGATTTGAAAGACTTTTCACTGTCTAAGTGGAAAAGAAAAAGAAAAAGCTAGAAAAATATGTATGTTTTTCCCTCCTCCTCCTCCACCTCCTCCTCCTCAAAAAATCCTGGTCAATAAGACTGTATATGGTACAAATGCAGAAGCCACTTGCTACCAAGTCTTGATCAGCAATCTGATCTGTTGACAAGACAAACAACCAGAGTTATATTGGAAGAAGTGTAGAGACAAATGGCAAGTTGATTGTTTGGTATGCCAAGAGGAAAACAGGTTATCTTTATATTCCAGAAAGTCCTTGTTAGCTTATCACAAGCAAATTCTGCTGACCAGTAGTAGTTTTTTTTTTTAAAGGATGAGATTTATGGCCACATTTGGGATGCTGATTGTATTCTAGGAGTAGGTAATGGTTTAAAAAGCATCAGCACAATCCAGCATAAATTCTGCTAACCAGCTAAGAAGAAGTGAGGAGAAGGCAGTGAGGGGGAGAGAGAGAACATTATAATCCAATGACTGCAGGAAACTCTTAACCACCAGAGATTAGAAAGTCTGATTTCACCTTTGGGAGCTGGTGAGAAGGATGTGAATGGGACAGAATAAAAATATGATATTTGGTGGAGGGGGGTCAAGAGAAAATTATTGTACAAGCAGCTTCCCTTATGCCACTTCTTCTTTTCCCTCACTGCCTGTCTTTCGTGCCATGAAATAAAATTAATGTTCTGTGGACAAATGCTTATGGACTGGAAGTGGGGATAGTTTAATTCTTCATAACAGACAGAGTGAGAGAAAATGATTGAAATAACTACCAGGGTTGGCCCGAATGCATAAGCAACCTCATGGCATGGCAGTATTTTAGGTATGTCAGGTGAAAAAAGTGGGACTGAAGAGTCTTACCTCAGCAGTCTTTGTGACATTGCAGGGATCTTGGAATTTGCCCTGGGTTATGTAGTGCAGCCATTTGAAGGTGATTGTGGGCCTCATACTGAAACACCCTCTGCAATCCATCAATACAAACCTTTTGCAGAAGTGATCTGTCCTTCTCTAGCAGTTTACCAGGCAAGGAGGAAGCAGGAACAAGAACATGGGAGGCAGAGAAGGGGGTTGGGGTGCTCCAAAATAGAGGGGAAATAGTCCTGCTCACTTTTTTGCAGGCCCACTGCTAACCACAGGTAGTGCACAACCTTCTGACAGATTAGCACTAAGTGATTCTTTTGCCCTCAGTAGAATTGAGATTGCCCACCCTTTTCTCAGTATAAAGATCAGTAACTATCTGTATGTGATCCAGTGTGGTGTAGTGGCTTGAATGTTGTAGCTACGGCTTTGGCGACCTGGGTTCAATTTCCGGATTGGCCATTGGGCAACTCACACTCTTTCAGCCTCGGGTGAAAGAAATGGCAAACCTCCTTTGAACAAATCTTACCAAGAAAACCCCATGATAGGTTCACCTTAGGATCACCATAAATAGAAATGTCTTGAAGGCACACAACATCAACAACAACTATCTTCATAAATTGCAGAGGTTCTAGAGTTTGAGAATCTATAAAATGCTGTCTGCAATCCACCTACCCCAACATGAACCCTCTGTGTACAGATATGATCTTTAGAATCCCTCTTCATGATGCCACTGCTGTCTGGGATGAGACAGAAGCTGACAAAAAAGCATTCCCTGTTGGAAGTGGATCCTGGGAAAATGTCCAGATGTAGGTGAAAGGTGACAGGGTTACCATTTGTCACCTGCAGCCATGATGAATAATTGGACTGTGCTGAGTCACAGGAAGTCACATCATCAGAGGCTGAAAATCTGCAAAGTCACCCTACATGGGGGGAACTGTAAAAATGTAACACACCAGGAAGAGGCTGGACTAAGGAGCTTATCCCACATGGGGCACTTACAGCTGCCCAAACGTTCCCAAAGTGTTGCCCAAGTGGTGCCCAAATGTTTCAGTGGGTGGGGTAATCTGTCAAGTGGGATAATCTGTCATGCTTCTGAAACATCATTGAGGCTTCCTGTTTTCCTTCCGTCGCTGAAATGTTTGTGGGGAAGCCTTGGAAAAGCCATTTTTATTAATGGGGTCTTTTGTTAATAAAAATGGTTTTTCCAAGGCTTCCCCGTGAATGCTTCCATGATGGAAGGAAAGTGGGAAGCCTCAATGACTTTTCAGAAATGCGACGGATGATCCCAGCTCTGGCACTTGTGAGACATTTGGGCAACACTTGGGCAACACTTCAGGAACGTTTGGGCAGCAGTAAATACCCTGTGGGATAAACTCCTTAGTGACTGCATGGTGCACATGTATATAAGGGAGGAGCCTCATTGTACAGTGTGGGTTGTGTGGGGGTCATTGTGGAGAGTTTGTGATTGCTTATGGTGTCTGGTTTATTGTGTGCTGCTGTGGCATTCAGGGCATTCTTGCATGCAGAAGAACAAAGATTAAAATGCCTCCTTAAATGGTATCTGCCTAGAGTCTTGTGTGTCTACTTCTAGAAAGGGAGAAGAATTTCTCCAGCTGCACAGAGCTCCATGTCGCTTCTCAGGTGGCCATCCTGGTGCAAAGCTTCAGCTTGTGACAACGGAACCTGTGCACAACATGCTAACATCCCCCCCCCAAAGCTTTACTATTATGACACTTATGGAAAGACCTCCTCAGGAAAAGTCACCAGGAGCACACTCTTGAGGATGTTTTGCCAGGCAAAGACCTGTTTTGAGTCACAAGATTTATATGTTCATCCTGTTTATAGTCTTGTCCCACCTGCATTTTAGTATATTTTATTCTCCTCAGCCATGTTTAAGAGTATAAAAGGTAAAAGGCCAAAACTGTATTTTTACAGCATTTTCTTTAACTCAGCAGCTGTTATCTGGTAGGTCCACTAGTGGTGGATAAGAGCACCCTTCTCTTTGTAATCTTCAGAATATTGCTGCTGATTGCCTTGTGCTCCATGAATTTCTGTAGTCTTCTTTTTAAGTTATCCAGTGTGTTGGCTGTCATTTCATCTTGTGGCAGTGAATTCACAGATTAAGTGTACAATATGTGACAAAACCCTTCATTTTATTTATCCATTATCACCCATCATTTAGCTGCAGTGGATGACCTTCAGGTTCTAGTAGAGTGATAGAGAGAGAAACATTTCTCCCTGTTGGCTTTCTCCACATCCTGCATAATTTATCATAAATTATAAGTTTATTATTGTTTTGTAATTCCTTTCCCTAGCTTTTAATGTTCTCTGTCTTAAGTGGCATTAAATGTCTCGTTTGCCCTTGTGAGATCCAAAAGGCAGCATAAAAATGGAAATACATAAATAAGAAAATGACATTTTCCAGGAGGTTATTTTGCTCTGTAGAAATGCTCCTGTGAAATAATGAAGATGTAACACTGCAATTTACAATCACATAAATATACACTAGGTCTCACAGGTTTCCATGGGAAATTTTAGAGAAAGAGGTCCTTGCTCACAAGGTGCTTACAGTTTAGGCTAGATTACAATTAAAACTACAGAAAAGAGAGATGGAAGAAACAGGAAAGGGAAGTAAAAACATAATGGAATCATAGACTTGAATTCACAAGGGTCATCTAGTCCTGCCTATGAAGAACTAAACAACTAAAGCAGTCCTGCTTAACATCTGCTTAAAACTCTGCACCAAAGGAATACGGCCAACTTTCAATGACTATATTCTACTGTTGAACAGATCTTGCCAGAAAGAATTTCCCCCCTAGTGTTTGGTTTGAATCACTTTTATTGTAACTTGAATCCCTTGGTTGGATTCCATCCTCTGGATCTGTCAAAGACAAGCTTGCTCCATCTTCCACATGATAACCCTGCAGATATTTAAAATCTGTTATCACATCACACCTCAATATTCTGTGCTCAGTATTTTCTGGGCTTAATAGACCCAACTTCATCAACTGTTCCTTATAGGACTTGGATTGCAAGTGTTTTACCATCTTGGTCACCCTCCTCGGAACAAGTTCCAGTTTGTAAAATATCCTTCCTAAATGATAGTGCCCGGAACAGGACACAACTCTCCAGGTGAGGTCTGACCAAAGCAGATCAGACATGGTTACAGTTGAGAAGGAGAGATAAGTGATAATGAAAAAGCTGCTTGGGAAAAAGTGAGTTTTAGGTAACATTTATAGAAGAATGAAAGTTAAATAATACAAGTCTTCAGGTAGAGATTTCAGTGTTGTTAGACTGAAACTGACAGTCCATATGAGTCACCTGGAAAAGATCCATGACATGTTATATTAGATTTTTACTCAATATAAACATTATTAATTATGAGTCCCTTCATGATACAAAGAATGTTTCATCAGGAACCACTAAATTAAAGCATTTCAGCCTTCAAACACAGGATATAGAATGCAGTATGTATCCTGACAATGCTCAAGAAAGTTTATTTTAAAATAAACAAAATAAAACTATGTTCCCAGCATTTAGAGTTGCAAATTCAGGCTTGAAAATGTATCAGAAAAAGGGATGGGGAGAAATTTAGTGATTTATTAATTTTAAATAAGCACATCAAATTTTGTATTTTCACACCAGATTATTAGCAGCCTTTAGGGCCATGGTAGGGATGAAAGTTGCAATAACATTTTCCCAGGATCCACTTCTTTTTTGAAGGTTACTTAAAACCACTGCATAGCCTCACTGATCACTCTGTATGGTGGAGTCTCCTGCTCTTCTCCTCCCATTTCAAGCTCACTCCCTTAGCCATGTCTTTCACTGGTAGTGGCGGTTGGGAAACTCTCATTAGACTTGTTTGAAGTGGCACCATTTTGAGACAGACTGATTGACTGGAACAAGGAATTAGAGCATGTAGTGGCAGGGGGAGAGTGGTGACAAAAAGGAGCTTTCAAATTTGTTAACCTGCTTAATCTTTCTGAGCTTGGCTGAGACTTAGCTGGTAGGTTGGAGTTGCAGTGTCACTTCTGCTTTCTTTTGCTGGACAGACCAAAAGAAGAGGTAACAGAAGAAACAGGGTTTTTTTGGGTGGTGGTGGTGGTGTACACACGTGATGCTATGCATTGGGAGGCACATCTCTGAGAAAGCAGAAGGAGCAGTATCTGGGGTCAATATTGGAAAGAGCCTTTTGTAGTTGTTCCTGTAGTTAAAATCTCTCCCGTTCCCTGTCCAGAGCATGTGGCCTTTGTAAACCCCTTACATATCTACTATGCCCACCTCCATCCCCATGAAGAAGGATTGAGAGTTCTTGCTCACTGGGGAGAAGCTTCTCTCTTTACACCTAGTCATCTTGCGAGCAGCAATCAATCAGCTGCCTGAGCAGTGACAAAGATGCCTCTTGCCTGCATTGGCCTTTACCACAAGGCAGGCACAGGCAAGAGGCTTCTCAGTCACTGCTCAGCCACCTGCTTAGTTGCTGCTCCCAGGGTGACTGGGTGGTAAAGGGAGTAGCAACCAAGATTGGTTGCTTTGAACTTGCAGTACAACGATAGATTTAATATAAAGAAATATAGATGGTGTGGTGCTAGGGTTGTCACCCAAGAGGAAAGGGTGCAGTAGCCAAAAAAAGTTTGGGTACCACTGATCAATGGTGTAAAACTAATGCAGTTTACCACCACTTTAACTATCTTGGCTACAGAATCCTGGATTTGTAATTTTGTAGTTTTGTGAGTTTAAAGTAGTTTTGTAATTTAAAGACATGGGAGTGCCACTACATTTGAAAGTCCTGATGAGAAATCTCTACTTAGGATAAGATGCTACTGTTAGAACAGAATTTGGAGAAACAGAATGGTTTCCAATTGGCAAGGGGTCAGGCAAGGCTGCATTTTATCATCCTGCTTGTTCAACTTGCATGCTGAAAATATCATATGAAGAGCAGGTTTGGACTTAAAAGAAGAAGGAGTGAAGATAGAAGGAAGGGATATCAACAATCTAAGATATGCTGATTACAACATACTACTAGCAGAAAAATTATTAAAGAAGGCAAAAGAAGAAAGTGGAAAGGCAGGTTTAGAGCTGAACATAGAGAAAACAAAAATAATGACCATGGAGAATCTACACAGATTCAACCTAGACAATGAAGAAATTAAAATAGTAAAAGAGTTCCCATACCTTGGATCAAATATTGATCAGAATGGAAACTGCAGCCAAGAAATCAAAGAAGACTAAGAACAGGAAGGGCAGCTATGAAAGAATTAGAAGAGATCCTGAGGAGTAAAGGTATATTGTATTCCCCATTACCATGTTAGGATGTGAGAGCTGGACAGTGAAGAAAACAGATAGGGGGAAAATTAATTAATCTGAGTTGTCCTTAAGAAGAGTGCTGAGGATACTGTGGATGGCTAAGAAGAGAAACATATGAGTTCTAGAACAGATCAAGCCTGAATTCTCCCTAGAAGCAAAGATGATTAAACTGAGACTGTTGTACTTTGGCCACATCATTGGAAGGCATGACTCATTAAATCCAGGCCTTGGCTCCTGGATTTAAGGAGGAGGAATGGACCTTTTTCCCTCCTCCCCAACATCTGCCAGTGAAGAAGACTCGGCTGAGAGAGTGTTTGTTTGCCCTACCTCCACCTGGGCTACTCCCATGACTTGGCTCCTGGACTTAGAAGTCTTGTCTTCCCCCTCCCCCCAATTTTTTCCTTTTCTTTTCTTTTTAGATTGTTTATAGTTCACATTGTTTTAGGATTGGGATGGGGGTTGAGAATGGAGATTTTCTTTTTACTTGTTTTGATATGTTAATTGTTATGCATTTTGCTTGGTTAATTTTTTTTGTTGTTATAATTACTATGTATTTTAGTTGTTGCTATAACTGTTTTGTATTTTTGCTTTGTTAATTGTTATTCTCTTTTGTACCCTGCCCCGATTGCTCATTCAGAGAGGTGGGCTAGAAATAAAACGTATTATTATTATTATTATTATTATTATTTTTAAAAAATGCTAGAAAAGGTAGAGGGAAGTAGAAAGAGAGGAAGACTGCTTTCTAGATCAGTGGTGGGCAACCTTTTGAGATTGGTGTGCCAAACTTCACCAAAAAACTGAGCATAACTCGGATGGTGTGTCACTCTGAGGAAAAAACATTATTTTGCGATATTTATAGTTTAAATCACTTGTTTTTATAGTTTATATATTTATAGTTTAAATCACTTGTCTCAGTAATGATGGATTAGAAATCCATGACACCCCAGAACAGTAGATAATGGTTGCTATGGTTAACTGTTATTTGGTTACTGGTAATGGAAGGGCCTCCAGAGATGCATCCCCTTTTGTGTTCCACTGCTCCCTGCTCTGCTGGTGGAAGTAAGGGCAAAGATCCCGCTTAACCGGAAGTCCCAGAACTAGACGCTCTGTGATGGACTTCTGTTGTTTGGGCCTACAGACCTTGGCACAGAGTGTCTAATAGGGGTGGATGAAACATTTGTGACTTGTTTCATACTCAGGAGCAGCAAATATTTCATTCTCCCCTATTAGACATTCTGTGCCGGAGGTCTGTAGGCCAAAACAACAGAAGTCTGTCACATAGCATCTAGTTCTGGGACTGGCCCAATCTATATAGGCACTAAAGATTGCCATTAGGGCTCTTTAGTGTGCCATTAGGGTTCGTGGGCATGCAGCATCCGCACGCTCACGAACCCTAATATGTAATGGTGGCAGGGCCATTCCTGAACGCCATTTAGATGACGTTTGTAATGGCACCGCCGCAGCTGCACAGCTGCTAGAAGCAGCTGCGCAGTTGCGGCAATGGAAAGCTGCCAAATGGCGCCTCTTCAGGAAATCATGTTGCAACTGTGGTGCAAAAAAGGAACATGGTTTCCCCGCTCCTTTTTGGTGGCACAACTGCGCTGCAGCATCTAGCTGCTGCAGCGCAGTTGCTTCACAAAAAAAAGTGGTGCCAGACCGCCCCTTTTGGGCAGTCTGTATCACCCCTTGGAGACTGCTCAGTGTGGTATGAAGCAGTATATAAATGAAGCTGCTATTGGTACAATATAGATTCATCTTTAGACCTGTCTAGCATAAACACTGAAATGATATGCATGTCTGCTTAGTAAAGCCAAATTAGGTTTATTGGTTCTAAGACTTCCAGATATGTGTGTGTAGAGCTGTAGTCTCAGTCTCTATGTACAGTTATGTGGGTGGGAGTAAATTCAATTCAGTGTGGTTTTCTTTGGCATAGACATGTATGAAGAGTGTTGCACTGTCAGTTCTTCAAGTTATTGCATACACATTTCCTAATATTATAGTATAACTGAGTAGATTTGAGCTTTTTGTACTGGATTTCCTAGCACAAAACTGGGGTCACCTTGCTGCAGAGCTGCACTTTTAGACTCTGAGCTGCAAACCACCTGAGTCTCCTAAATATATATAACTATTGGTTTTAATAGCTGCTCATTCTGCCTGATAATCTTCCTGCAGCTCATTTATTCTCATTCTATGCTTCATAACACTGATGGAAAATGTTAAAACTACAGGAAACTCTTGACTGGACAATTTTGAGGCATCCATGAGACATATGAATGAAAGGGATGGTTTACAGGGATTATGGGAGAATCTTTGGAAACAAACCAGTGGCTCAAATCTAAATGACATCATGTAAACACATGTTAGCATGAAGGTATAATCTGTAATGACTTGTTTGAAATATAGGTAAGAATGTTCCCTCTAACCAGACTAAGGTCCAAAGCACACTGTAGAAATAATCCAGTCTGAGACTGCTTTAATTTCCTTGGCTCAATGTCATGGAATTCTGGGAACTGTAGTTTTGCGAGACAGTTAGCCTTCTCTGCTACAATAAACTACAATTCCCAGGATTCCTTAGCACTGAGCCAGGGCAGTTAAAATACTCTCGAACTGAATTATTTCTGCAGTGTGTTTTGAACCTAAGGCATCCAGTGCTCCGATGACTGTAGGCAAAAGCATGACCCTGAAAAACAAGATGGGGTATTAGAAAACTCAAGAGAACTTCAGGTTTCTAAGTAAAAATATATCCATGTAAAAGTAGAGTGTGCCCGTGTGATACGCGGGTGCACAATACACGGCTTTCAGCATACGCTGAAAACCACACGGAAGAAGCATAGAATCATAGAATCATAGAATCATAGAAATTTAGAGTTGGAAGAGACCACAAGGGCCATCCAGTCCAACCCCCTGCCGTGCAGGAACTCCCAATCAAAGCATACCCGACAGATGGCCATCCAGCCTCTGCTTAAAAACCTCCAAGGAAGGAGACTCCACCACCCTCCGAGGGAGTGTGTTCCACTGTCGAACAGCTCTTACTGATGATTGCGATGAATGATCGCAAGAATAGCTCTTACTGATGAATGATCATATGTCTCGTATGATTCCAGCAATGATACGCGCTGGAAGAAACAGTGCTGTGCACGCCTGTGGCATGCATGGCGCACTGCGCCATGGTGGTGCACTGCAAGCATGAGTCCTGTCTGTTTTTATAGGGGCTCCACCATATGCAATATTTTCCTAATGTGGTGTGTGTTTGTGTTCTGGAACAGATCCCCCGCACAAGGAAGGGCCCACTCTATTCACACCCACCTCTTTTCTAGATTTTTTTCTTTACAACCTGGAAGTGAAAAAAAGATTTAATTTGCATTGCTGCCATGTTATTTATAGAAGATACTAAACACTGTAAAGGTGCAAGATATGTTATTGATAAAAATAGATCCTTGATCTTCATAATGCTTTTTATTTATATATGCTCTCCATTAAACTTTGGAAACCTCTAGAAACAGTAGTATTTAATCTGTGATTATATGACACTGAAATTCCATTCAAATGCACTCCATTCAACTACATATATGACTTCTTGTGTCAGTGGGTCACTTACTGAGGCATGCCATGGAAAAGGGGTAAATATTTTTGCAATGAACAGGGATTGCACACCAGAAAAAATTAATGCAATATAATAAACAAAAAGATCTTATCAATAACTATCAAAATTGAATCTTTAAAAGAAAGAGAAGACCCAGTAGTTGTTCCAAGTAGAAAGCTTAGGTAGCCAGCTGTTATACCATGAAGGGACCAGATCCTATGTGATCTTGAAAAGTAAACAGGATCAGACCTCATATGTTCTTGGATGGAGTACTGGAGGCTACTGGAGGCTGTATTTGTGATGATTCTATGCCTAAGAATACCTAATAAAATTCATGAGGTAGACAAATGTTGACAGTGACTTGAGGGCACATACTTCACCTTAAAAAGGGTAGAGTGCTGCTTCAAAATGCTGAGGGACTACCCTGACATACAAAGCTTATGAAAACTGCTTTAGGTGGCAGCATGAAGGGTAGACAGAGGAAGACATAGGCTGTTCTGAATAAAAGGAGGCAACAGTGAGGCTTGACTTTCAGGGAGTGAAATAGCTTGGGTCTGCAGAGTACAGATTTACACATTTGTAAAAACTAGTAAATCCACAAAGAGTGGGAAGATTGTCCCTGTAGTCCTCTAATGCAACAAAGCTTTCTGGTTTGTTCAGACTGCAGCTATGACTCAGGATTCCATTAACATTAAGGTTTTGTGTCCTATTCCGAACCTTTGGCTGTTAGCTGTCACAGAATGGTGTTTTAGTGGTTTGTGTGTACATGCTATACATTTGACTTCATTTTTGTTGTTTTCTTGTGGTTTCAAGTCAAATCTGCATTCTGGTCACCCCCATCACAGCATTGATGTGATTTATCCAGCATGCCCATAGTCACCCAGGAGTTCCATGAATGAGCAGGGCTTTCAATCCTGGCTACCCATAGTCCTAGTCCAACACTCAGACCACTACACCACTCTGGAACAGTTTATCTTCATTACTATGTTTTAAATTCTATGTTTCGAATATTATTACTTATGTTTGGTTTTTTTAAACTATCTTGTTTTGTTTTAACGTATACTATAAGCTGCTATGGGTCTCTTATTGGAAGAAATATAAAATGAGTCCTATTTTTATCATGTAGCTCTGGAATGAAGAAAACTGCAACATCATAACCTGGTCTGTCAGAGTCATTCTCCAAGCCTTAGAAGATATTAGTACTGAATGTGCTGGCTGAAAAACAGACATTTCTCAGTAGTTACCCCATATTTTTGCAACTCTTTCCCCAAAGAGATATGGTCCTAAAGCCAGTTGTTAGTGCCAGTTTATTTTAGAATATAGATCCATTCACAAGCCACAGGAAAAAAAAATGACTTACTACATTCTCACTGATTCAGAGGATCGTCTCTAGTTGGTACTATTAACTGAGTTTACACCATGTTGCTGTCTTCTCCTTCTGCTTCTGCTTCTCCTTCTTAAATGTTCTTAGTTACCCTGAGAATAATAAAACATATTTATTTTTTGAACTGTATTCTATTAAATATATATATATATATATATATATATATATACACACTAGGTTTTAAATTGCCATTGATTGGATTTTTCTTCTTAAAACAATTTCCTGGTTTTAATTATTGTTTATAATCTGGGGGGAGGATTTACTCAGAAATGTAGTGTATTGCAGTGTGTTTGTGTGTGCATGTATGCTCATGTGTTTGTGTTAGTGTGTGTGTGTGTGTATACATACATATGGACAGAAAAGTATACACCTAAGTTCGTTCTCATTTTCTATTTGTTTCTCCCTCTCCTTGCAGAATCTGATATTGCTGACTTTGATGGAAGGAGCTCCCTCCTCTATAGGTTCAACCAAAAGCTGATGAGTACCTTCAAAGATGTTGTTTCCCTGAAGTTCAAGAGCATGCAGGGAGATGGAGTCTTGTTTCATGGAGAAGGGCAGCGTGGAGATTATATTACCCTGGAACTGCAAAATGGAAAGCTTTCTTTGCACATCAACCTGGGTATGTTTATACAATTCAGCATATCTTGAATCAGTGTGGTAGTGCAGGTTGAGGATGGTTTTTATCATTTAGTCTAGTGTTACCAAATGTACACCACTTTCAAAGTTGGAGGAGGAACTGGGGAGCAATGCAATGGCATGCTTATATTTGGTTTTCATGATGTGTGTTTAGGTTTTAAAAGTTAGTTCAGAAATCTCAAATATTTAAATATTCCATTCATTTGCAGATTTCATACTTAACATATAATCAATACATGTACACTGTGTTGAGAAATGCACTAGATGACTCCCACCCTCTTATCCTACTGATCTGAAAGCATGGGGTGATTTGAAAGCAAACTAGGGATGTAAATATTTGACTGTTTAAACTTGCATTCAAAGATGGGAAAGGGGAATGAAAATGGCTTTGCTTGTGCTAACCCCCTAAAATGCTTGCATCTCTTGCTACTTGTACATCCCAATGCTATGGGATATTCCTCGCAAAAAGCAAACCGATAAGCAAGTGAAGGTTACATAGCATATTTTATGTAGCTTAAAAGAATGTTATATATAAGCAACTTATTTGCACAGTTTTCTTCTTACAGTTGGAGAAAATGAGTATTTCTGTGTAGTGTTCATCTGGTATTCACACAATCCAATGTATTTTTGTAAAATATTGTGTGCACAGGTTTGTTTGTTTGTTTGTTTTTTAAAAATAAAATAATGAGTATTTGAGAGGTGGGGAATTGAGGCTTTTTTGCTCACCAATTTGGTTAACCAAAACACCACAAAACTTCATTTGTTTTTCCAGAAACTTTTTCCACCCACAGTTGGTGGAAACAGCAAGGGGTGATTTCAGTATGCTCATGATACCAAGCAATGTTTCTCTGTTACACCTGAGTTAGGTGGGGCTATTCAGATTCAGTAGCCAGAAACAGTGTTGACCTGGATGAGGAGAGCAAAGCTAAAACTGAATCTTGACAAGACAGAGGCTGCATCTGCAAAGTGCAGAAATAATGGAGTTTGACATGGATTTAACTGCCATGTCTCGATGCTGTGGAAATCTGGAATTTGAAGTTTGTTCTGGCACCAGTGTTCTCTGACAGAGTAGGCTAAATATCTCACAAAACTACAAATACTAGATTCCATAGCATTGAGCCTTGTAGTGTCAAGTAGTGTCAAGCTACATTAATTATGCAGCATAGATGCACCCAGAACCTCTATGACCATGTGGTTCCTGGTGTGGGATTTAGTCAAGCTGACTGTTCAGGTGGGAGGAGAGGTTCCACACCCATTGAAGAATAGGTTCAGATTTGTAGTCTTGGGGCCCTTCTTGAACCATTCATGTCATGGAGGTGTAGGTGGATATGAGTGGATATGTTTTTGTTTGATAGGAGTGACTTCTAGTGACTTCAAGTGATATACCATATGGGATACAGGTAGCCTGGGCCAGTGGTGTCCCTGCCTCCAGTGTCACCAGGAGCGGAAATGTGCTTATGAGCTCCAGGCGGGGGTAAGGCTTTCTGGAGGCAGCAGCACATTTGCCCTTTTCCCACTTCTTCTGCTACTGAGGAGTGCTTGGCCCTGTCCTTTGCAGCCACAGCTTTGCTCTCGTCAGGAGCAGAGTGGTGCTGTGGCAGCTAGGTCAGGGGGGCTGCATTCACTCCTGTCCTTCACTGCTATGGTGTTGTTCTCCTCAGGGGGAAATCAGCACCATGGCAGCAAGGTCAGGAGGGCCATGCACAGTCATCTCCATCCCTGCTGCAGCAGCATTCGCCTCCGGGGTAGAACAGTGCTGTGGCAGCAAGGTTGGGAAGGGTGTTGTGGAGGCACCCACTGTAGCAGTCCTCACACCCAGCTTGGCGGGGGGGGGGGCTGAACAAGGTGTCCCCCCTCTTCTGGGGTCACTCATTCTGGACTGCACCAGTGCACCCTCTAGTGATGCTACTGGGCTGGGCACAGTGCTCTGTATTTTGGTATTTCAGGACTGGATTTCTGATTGGTGGTTCAATGTATTTGCTTATTTAGAGATAATAATTAAATGTTCTCAGAGGCAGGGTTAAGGCATTCAATTTATGACATTAAATCCTTAATATGCAATTAAAATTGCAGCCTTACTAGTGTTTAATTTCATGCAGGATTGTTCATATTCAGTACAGTCCTCTCTCTATATATCAACTCAGAAATAAGACTCATTGATTGCAAAGGAGTGTATTCCCAAGTAGGCAGGTATAACAGGATTGCAACTTCAGATATGTTGTCTTTCAACCACACTGTCTGAATGGCATTAATTTTTGATGGGTACTGATTACACAGGACTTATTGGTTATGTGTTCTCTATTGGTGGCTGGTTGGTTGGTTTCTTCCCTGCTCGCTCTTTCTTAAGCCATGAGCTGTATTCTCTCTCTTTTTCCCCCTTTCCTGTGGGTTAATTTACTTAGAAATATGTATAATTTCAATTACCTTAGCTGCTTTTAATGCATTGTTTGCTTCAGTAGGAGTTGATTATGGTAAACCAATAAAAAAGAGCTTGTTAGGCTGTCAGCTTGTCAAAAAAATAATGGTGATTTTATTTAAGCTTTGTTGATTTCAGTCCTTTTAGAAATACAATGTAAACACCATTCATTTTGAAAACAGCAGCAACATAGTGTCACTAGTATTTCATATAAGTATTGATCTTGGCCCAAGAGACAATGTGTGCTGTGGGAAGGTTGTGCTTTATATTTAAAATGGAAGGATGCTATTTATTGAATCCAGGACAAGACTTGAATCAAATACTGAACAAGTTAGTAAATTTTGGCATTTTATCCCCAAAATAACATGAAATGAAACCCTCTCCCTCATTTGTAGAAGTTAAATTTAATAGGCATAACTGTTACCCACCCTATGACTCCTGCATAACACATAAATGTTAAGGATAAGGATGAGAAACCTTTCAGAAGTGGCAACCCCCAGTTCAGCACTAATATGGCATACATGTCATAATTTATGTCATTAGGATTGTAGTTTTGTGAGATGTATAGCCTTATCTGTCATAGAACTTTGGTACCACAATATACTCCATATCCCAGAATTCCATAGCACAGAGACATGACAGTTAAAGTGTTGTCAACCTGAATTATTTCTGCAGTGTGGAGCTACAAAGAAGGCCAGTTTGATTTTTCTAGCATAAAGCATTCCTTCTCCCCTGATAGGATTGCATAGCTCTGATTGGTGGTTCAATGTATTTGCTTATTTAGAGATAATAATTAAATGTTCTCAGAGGCAGGGTTAAGGCATTCATATTTATTCTCATGAATTAACCAACAAAAGAATCTGTTAAAAGCAGAATAGATAATCAACCAGTACCACTAATTGTTAGATACACTGTTTTTGTTCCTTTCCGTTTAAAATGTGTTAATACAGAATAATTCACTTGCGGGCTCTGCCACAAATTTCTCACTCTCCCTCCTTCTGGCCTCTTTCTCTCCCTGGTTAGAGAATTATTATTTTTTTTCTCTGATGAGCATTTTAGAGCCCTGGTGTCTCCCAACCCATCTGTCCACTTCAAGGATTCATTTCACAGCTGTTTCAGCTCTTCGCTGTGCTGGGTCATCTCTGTCCACGCAGAAAACTGGTCTTTGATTCCCTGTAATTGAACCCCCGCCTTGGGTGAGGCTTGTAAGCTGAATGTTCTCTATCCAGCTATTGGTACCCAGTGAAGCAAATAAAAACAGCGAAAGAAAGCCTGGAGTACAGTATATAGAAAGAGAGTTCATGCGAAGCAAAAAAGACAGCATCAGATCCCCAAGGAGAAAAGGAAGTGGAAAAGAAAAGGCGGGGGATACAAAAAAACCCTTCCTAGTTTTCTGTTCATTGCTCCTTTTGCAGTGCAATCTCTGTTCATTAGCATCAGATAAGAGGGAGCATCTCTCTTGTAACTAAAACATAAACATTTCATTACATGATGATTCCTGACCTGAAACTTCTTGTATGTGTTTGTGCACATGCTCTTTTAGGTCACCTGTTGAGTTATGGTGACCCCATGAATTTCATAGTTTTTCTTAGGAAAGGAATACGCGGATGTGGTTTTGCCAGTTCTTTCCTCTAAATTCCTGGTGGCGCAGTGGTTAAATGCCTGTACTGCAGCCACTCACTCAAAACCATAAGGTGGCGAGTTCAAGACCAGCAAAGGGCTGAAGCTCGACTCAGGCTTGCATCCTTCCGAGGTCGCTAAAATGAGTACCCAGATTGTTGGGGGGCAAATAGCTTACAATTGTAAACCGCTTAGACACTCCTTAAGGGTATGAAGCGGTATATAAATGAAGCTGTTTGTTTGTTTTTTAAATTATAGTCTACAGCACTTGGTATTTGTTGATGGTCTCCCATCCAAATACTAACCAGGCCTAGCCATGCTTAGCTTCCAATATTTAAAAAAAAGATCTGGTGTCTTTAGTGTATTAGAATGTACATGATAAATGTTCTGCAGGAAATTGCTGAAACAGATCAGGCAGGAACTGCTGCCTTTAGGGTATTTAAGCTACTTCAGAAATAAATAAAGGATTGTCTTGTTTACAATTTTTTCTTGATAATACATAATAGAATCTCATTTGAAAAACATTCTTGTCATTTTCTAATCAGCATTCCATTAATCAGAAACCACTGAATTATTAGAGCCAGGACAGAAGTGAATGAAAAGTATTGGAATCTCCTCAGTACAGTGATACATGTGCGTACTAGTCATTGGCTAATTTTCTTTTACCAGCATACACAGTTGTTAAATACAGTGTTTGGCTGTGTATGTCCTTTTTATTTCTTTGTTTTGTTTTGTTTTAGTTATTGTGGAGGATGTATTCCTTTCTTTTCCCTGCTGTGATCAAAAACCCCTTCCACATTCCCTGTTTAAACATGGCACCACCACCACCCTCCATCATGGCCACTCGATGTCTGTGGGAGAGCATGAGAACTGGAAAAGTGTCTGGCTGTGTTATGTAGCCCAGCACAGAATGATGACATTATCTGCTCTCGAAAATCCCAGCAGATCTCATCAATCTCCATCTGGCTATGAGGAGATAGCTAGATAAAATGAACTGGGAAGCATGATGTCTTTCCTGGTGCACTTATCCAGGATGCCATTGACACATTACTGAAGCTTCTCAAGAACACAGAGCAGTACCCCTTTCTTTGGATTCATGTGGGCACCCGTGACACTGAAATAACACCTTTCAGCAGATCACTTTGGACTATGAAACCCAAGGCAGGAAAGTAAAGAATTTGGAGGCATAGATGGTATTCTTGCCAATTTTACCAGTGAATGATAGAGTCCCACACAGGGAGAGGAAGACACTGCAAGTGAAGGACTGTCTATGGAAATGGAAGAGGTTTGGCTTCTGGGTCTTCACTTCTTATATGAAGGACTACTGGTTACAAATGGGCTACATCTCATGAAGACAGGGGGAAATGTATTTGGCAGAGCATGGCAAATGTGATCAAGAGGGCTTTGAACTAAATCATTGGGGTGTGTGGAGATTATAGTTTAAATATCTGTCCAAAGGCAATCTGAATTCTAGAGAAGAAACTGAAGGAGAGGATATGAGCACAGGAAAACTCACAGTAAAAGTTGAGAAAAAAACAATATTTCATTTCATTTCACTTGCATGCCACCTTTCTCCCAGAAGGGACCCAAGGTGGCTCACAGATAAAGGCATTTTTAAAAAATAACAATAAAATTTAAAACAGTTAAAATCCTCTAAAACAGTATAAAATAATATAAAATATAGAAAAGTTAAAAAGCATGACTAAAACATATTTACTCCATAAAAACCACCCTGGCACGATTACATATTGAGCACCAGCTTAAATAAAAAATATTTCAGCTTGCCAGCAAAAGGCAAGTAGGGAAGGGGCCAGCCTATTCTCTCACAAAAGGGAGTTCCAAAGTGTGGGAGCAGCCACCCGGTAGGCTCTCTCTCATGTCCTCACAAGTGAGCCTGCAATGATGTCAGGACTAAGAGAAAGCCTTCCCCTGAGATATTAGTGTTCTGGTTGGTTCATATGGAGAGATAGAGTTCTTCAAATAATCTGGACCTAAACTGTATAGTGCTATATAGGTCATAACCAGTACTTAGAATTGTGGCTGAAAATTAACTGGTAGTCAGTGGTGCTGTTTTAACAAGGGAGTTATATGTTCCTTGTAACTGGTCTTGGTCAGCATTCTAACTGCAGCATTGTGAACCTACTGAAGTTTCCAAATAGTTTCCAAAGGCAGCCCCATGTAGACTGTGTTGCAATACTTTAGATATTTATACCCTGGTGCACAGAGTTTGGAAAACAAACAAGGCAAGCTTGAAGTCCTTGTACAGGAAAGTAAATCCAAATTTATAGGTGTAACAGAGACTTAGTTGGGTGACTCCCATGACTGAAATACAGTAGACCCTTTTTATCTGTGGGGGTTCCTTTCTGGAAACTCCCATCCCCACCCCGGGGGTGGCAAAACTGAGGGACCTCAAGTTTCACAACATTCAATGTGGCACATGTGGCCACTCTCTTGGGGCCATGTACACATGTGGTCATTGAAATCAATGGGGCTAACTGTCTGTGGATGCTTAAAGTTGGTGTGGGCTCACTGTATAACAATTGAATGATAAAATCTGTTCAAAAGGAATACATGGGGAAGAAAAGGAAGGGGAGGAACATTATATATCAAAGATGAGTAGCACAGAAATCCACATGGTTGATCAAACTGGACCAATGGAAAGCATTTGGGTTTTTTCTTTATTTTTTAATCAAGAAATAAATAAAAGCAACTCTGTAGTAGGAGTTTACTATAGTGTACGAAACCAAGAGATGGTAGATGATGTTCTCCTGAAACAAATCACGGAAATCTCCAAGAAACAAGAGCTGGTAGTTATGAGGGACTTCAGTTATTCTGATATTTGCTAGAAAACTCTGCTGTGCATAGGCTCTCTCTCAAAACAAACAAAAACAAAGATGATGTGCCTTGCAGATAATTTCATTTTTCAAAAGGTGGAGGAAGGAACAAGGGGGTTGGCAATCTTGGACTTGATCTTAAACAGTGGGGAAGAGCTGGTCACAGGAATCAACTTGAGTGGGGGAGTGATCATTTAATGGTAGAATTCATGACTGTGTGACACGGTACAGATAAAAATCAACCCTGGATTTTAGAAAAGTTGATATTATCAAGCTCAGGGAAATACTGAGCAGAATTCCATGGCTAGATATGCTACAGGAAAAAGACACCAAGCATGGGTGGGATTTCCTGAGTGAGGAACTGCTAAAAGTACAACCACAAACAATTCCACGGAAGAAGAAAAATGGGAAACATCTGAAAAAGCCACTGTGGGAGCACAGTAAACTGGAGGAGGAAATGAAAAAAAAAAAGAAAAAGAAAAAGAAAGATCACATATAAATAATGAAGACATGAATTGCCAATGGAAAATACAGATGTGTTCCCCAAGCTTACAGAGATGGTGTAAGGAAAAATTAAGCTTAAAATAAACAGATTTGCTAGGCAAGTAAGGAACAACAAAAAAGGTTTTTTCAAATAAGTTCAAAACAAGAGACTGATGAAAGAAATGGTGGAACCAATGCTCAGCAATGATGATAAAATGCTAACAGATCACTGTGAAAAGGCAGATGTGGTCAGGACCTATTTTGTTGAAATATTTTCCCCCAAAGGGGACTGTATGCTTCCATGCATTAGCAAAGACCTTGGCAAGGAATCTAGCTGAAAATCAAGAGTGATAAGAAGTTAGTCAGGAATCACCTACGTAACCTAAACCATCTGGCAGGGCCAGATGAACTGCATCCCAGAGTATTGGAACTTGCTTACATAGGCCTGGTACAGACCGGCACTTTGCGCTGGCCTGGGGCTGAAAGCAGGGCTCGGGAGAGCGGAGCATTTGCACACTCCTGAGCCCTACAGTGCTCCACAGATGTTATCTTGGCACACCATCATTTACATGGCATGCATAACTATTATTATTATTATCATTATTATTATCATCATTATTATTTATATAGTGCTGTAAGTTTACACAGTGCTGTACATACAATCTTATAGTTAGACGGATCCCTGCCCTCAGGCTCACAGTCTAAAAGACAACACAAAAGGAAAAGGGGGAGGTGGTGGGAAGGGGATGAGGTGCAGTGGTTCTTCTCTCCCTCTGGGGTCTGGACCAAGGCAGATGGACTGGAGGGAGAGCTTGGGTTCTTAATACATACATAACAATGATGTGGCTCATGTGCTGCATCCAAACGGTGCATGAGGGACATCATAGCACCATTCCAGAGTACCTATGGCACCTCAGCAGCAGTAAAGAAAGGAGCTGTGTTTTGTGCCTCCTTTTCCCAGCACATCATTACCACACTGTTTGGTTGGTGCAGCCGCAATCCGGGAGAGAAAGGGGTGGCCTCTGTCAGCCCCTTTCTCTCAATCTGTATGGGCCCATACTTACATAAACACGTGCCATTATTTTTCAGAAATTTTGGTGAACAGGTGAGGTGCTAGGGGACTGGAGAGGAGTAAACAATGTCCCTCTCTTTGAAAGAAAAAGGCAAAAAAGAAGATTCAGAAAACTATAGGCTAGTCAGCCTGACCTCAGTGCTTGGAAAACATTACAATAGATTATATAAATGTCTGCCCGTGTCTTGATCACAATATAGTGGTTAGTAGGAACCAAAATGGGTTTGTCAATAACAAATCCTGTGAAACTAACCTTATATTATTTTGTCATCCAAATCACTCATTTAGTAAATACTGGGAATCCTGGGATGTGATGGGAGTGAGAAAAAAACAGGAAAGTTATGTGCTCTAGGTTGGTGGTGGGATGTATATGCCTCCAGATGTTTATGGACTGCTAGTCCCAGCAGTCCCCCCCCCCACCACCATGTAGCTAGGGTTTCACAGGGGGCTTGTAGTATACCGTTACATATCCTTCTGGGGGAAATCCTCTTTCTGTCAACTGAAGGTATATGAAGTTTATTTTTTTCCTTTGGACGTCCATTTATCACCTATGCATATGAACTTAATTTTAATCTTGTAACAATGGTAATTTTGTTTCATTTTGGTAGTCCTAAAACTTAGTTTGGCTGGAACCTGTGTGAATCATTCCCTGCATTTACCACACACATATTCTACTACAACAGCAAAGTAACCACTGATGCTAATCCCAAATGTCCCCAGATCATTAATAGGTAGTGAAAGTATGTGTGGTAGCTATTTGGGAGGACGAAAGATAAATTCAAGAGTGGTGCAAATATTTTTTATCGGTGGGAGTTCTTGGGTTCCTTAATACTAAGAGATGAGGCTAAGAGTTTAGAAGAGTTATTTCTTTTCATTGGAAAAATTGAAAATACACTGGGAGCCAATAGTGAAATTTTGGAAATAAAGATGGTCAGCTCTGAATAACTTTTGATAATCCTATAATAAAATGTATAATTTAGGATTGCCTATGACAGACATGTTTATTTGAGTGGTACAAACAAAAACGGTCAAAGAAATGAATTTGTATATCAATAAATTGATATTTATAGGTAGAATACACAAGTAACGAATTTAAGATATTATGTGATATGGTAAATAACAACAAAAACAAAATGGAAGTAATTTTGCCACATAGAATTTATATTTTATCAAAAGTGATAACAAGACTGAAAAGAACAAATAAGAGATGTAAGTGTGTTATGTTGTATTTTCTTTGCTTGATATTTCTTATTGGGATTTTTAAAAAGAAGTAATGGGAAAATTAAGATATATCCATAAGAAGTGTAAAGTGGCAGGTTGAATATACACACACACACACACACAGACAGACAGACAGTAGAGTCTCGATTATCCGACATAAACTGGACCAGCTGATAGTTGGATAACTGAAAATGTTGGATAATCTGGAAGCTCCAAGAAAAGCCTTGAAATTACTATGAATTGCAAATATATTGAAGTTTTATTGCAATAACAGTAAAAGTAAATGTAAAGAAATCACTGATCAACATTGTGATGTACAGTATAAAAAGTTCAGTCGTCTGAAAATTTAAAGAAACCACAGAAAATTTAAAGAAACCACAGCAGCCACAATGTTGGATAATCTGGAATGTTGGATAACCGAAGGTTGGGTAATCAAGACTCTACTGTATAAAAGAGCAATCAGTTCTTTGAACCAAAGGCTAGAATCCTCTATAACAGTGTGTGTTACATAACTTGATGTACATCTAGGTATAAGAAACCCTGTTAGTGAATTGTGAAGATGCATAACAGTATACAGCATGAGTGTCCAGATGTGCATTGGGTTCTACTAATACCTATTACCATTCCCTAGTTTGTGTTCCCGTGACAGTGGGACCAATTCACCTTGGTCATTTTGTGGGGTTCCCAGCATAGTAATATAACAACAGCCCTTCACTGAGTTCATTATGGAACAATCCATTTTTAATTCCCACAGACCTAAATCCATTTATGAAAATATAATCCTCCAACAGGAATCTTCCCATCACTCATAGCATTGTCCAGTTGTTCCAGCCTCTGGTCATTTTAGTTAAAGCTGAAAAATCATGTATCATGCATCCAAAAATAATCCCAGAATGGTGTTGCACCATGGCGTACTGCTTGACATGGATTATTTTGGAAAATTAAAGATGGTAATCAGCAGTCATGAGAAGCCAAGCCAACAGCACTGAATGTTGTTCCTCTAAATCAGTGGTCTCCAAAAGGGCACAGGTTTTGGACTACTGCTCTAAATTGTTCACCTATCCCAGTGATATCCCACACTACAAAAGAGGGGAGAGAGTTTTGCCTCTTTCTTTTTCTCTTTTTTACATATTTGAACACAATTTATGAACATTCAGCACTTTCATAATGCAAACCTTTTGAAAGATTGTACACTGCTGGAGGTTCCAAAATTCACCCCCCCCCCCCCCACACACACACACCGTGTTAAAATTTCATTAGAGCAAAGCCCTCATGACCACAGTTAGAACATTGGTTTTAAGAGGAAAAAAAAAATATCTGTAACTGGTAGGCCATTGATGACCTGAGTCTAGCTATCTCAACCCTAAATTCATTTAGGTTGAAACAAAGTGACATTTACTATGCTTGCTTTCTATTTGCTATTGCAACTACATTTTATTTTCCTCTGAAGAAATAGAACTGAAAGCACTAAAAGAGAACTTGTTTAAACTCTCTCTTCTCATCTTTCCTTTTTTGTTTGTTTAAAACCCAAGTGGCAATTTCCTGGAGCTTTCCTCTTGTTGTTACATAAACCCATTAACTGTCATTTGTCCTCAGCTAATCTCTTTCTCGTTCTTACTTTTGTTCTTTCAAATCTGAAATTATTTCTATTATTTCTCACCTAAAGAAGATTAGTGCACTACAAATGCAAAATAACCATTGCTAAATGAATGTTTAAACATTGAGTTATTTGAGTGCAGCAATGACTAGGCTTTTCTGATATTCCCACCAGGATAACCTATGCATTTTAAACAGAGAGAAGAGCTATGCACAGTGCAAACCTACTAGAGCTGGAAAGAATATTTTTTTAAAATGAACTCCAATAGAGGTCAAAAATATATTGAGTATTAGGAAACTGATGGCAAGAATCTTCTGTAAACTGTACTGACAAGAATCTTCACAATTTGGGACAACTGGGGCAGTGTAAAGCTGCCATAGTTTTTGCACAGAAAACAACATTTTATTTGAGGAAAGAGTAAAAAAGAGTCATGCATGAATTTTGCACAGAATAAATCCCTGCAAGTTTGTGTATAGAAATATACTTCCTATTTGGGGGGTGGGAGAGAAATGCAAACTTTGCACATACTTGTGTTAGTTCCCAGACTACGAACAGATGTTGAAAACTGTAGTTTCCAAAGACTTTCACATTGGGAATCAAATTACTCGTAATTTCCTTCAAGAATAACATTAGCAAAAAATTATATCCCTGAAACCCGCTAACGCGTTGTTGTTGTTGTTAACTGCTATCAAGTCAACTACAGGCCCATTTTAGATTGGCAAAAAGAGGCGTGTTGATGGCTGCATGAAAGCCCAGCCTTTAGATGAGAAAAAGGGAAAGTGTGCCATGAAAACACTATTTTGGAGTTTTAAGGGAGAAGCGCCTTTAAAAAGTAGCTTGATTTCCCCACTACTTTTTTAAAAAGGGCGCAACATTGCTATTGCATCTAAAGGCTAAGGTGTAGTTGCACGGTTAAATGGGGCTCTGTCTCTTTAAAGCACCCATTTAAAGGCAGCGATACAGGTGCGGATCATAATGGATCATGGGTTGGGAGCATGCATGGTGTGGACTTCACTTCTAATTAAAATGCTCAATGCCCTGCAGGTGTAAAAACTGGGGTTTAACCGCGAAGTTTTTTAAAGCTCCCAAACCCTAGCTCCACCCCTAATCCGAACCCTAGACATGCGCAGTAGGGACTCTGGGATGCCGTTACTGTTATTCTACTGTGGATAACATGTCAATTCATTCACAAAATAAAGGGGTTCATTCATGATGCACCAGTGCAACGGCACAGTTTAAAAAGGCGGACGAAACGCAATGATAATTTGACGGATCCTCATAAGTATACATTTGTCCTGCGCAACTGAGCAGGTTTGCCGGCTGCCGGCTGCGAACTGCGCAATTGAGCAGTTGACAGCTGGCAATGATAATTTGACTGTATGGTGTAACTGCGTTTGCGCAGTTCACAAACCTGCACAGTTGCGCAGGAGAAATGTATACTTATGAGGATCCGTCAAATTATCATTGCGTTTCCTCTGCCTTTTTAAACTGTGCCGTTGCACTGGTGCATCATGAATGAACCCCTTTATTTTGTGAATGAATTTACATGTTATCCACAGTAGAATAACAGTAACGGCATCCCAGAGTCCCTACTGTGCATGTCTAGGGTTCGGATTAGGGGTGGAACTAGGGTTTGGGAGCTTTAAAAAACTTTGCAGTTAAACCCGAGTTTTTACACCTGCAGGGCATTGAGGAATTGCGCAATTCGCAGCCAGAAAGGAAAAAAAAAATTAAAGCGTGGCTAAAAGCCGCGTTCCTTGCCACCCATGTAGCTGCTCTGCCTGTGTTTGTAGTGTTCTGACAGCTTCCCATGTAGCTGCTGAGCCACAGAAAAGACATCAGATAAGTTGTTCCCAAACCCCTCAGTCTAGCAGCCCTGTACCTTTTAAATGCACACCTAGGGCTTACAGTGTAGCTGCTAAGCATTAAGGAAAGGGCAACTTCATGTCACACTTTCCTGCCAATCTAAAAAGCCCCACAGTGACCCTATGAATGAGAAACCTCCAAGTCACTCATCCAAGTCTATGGTTCTATGATCAAGAGCCATGCTCAGGTCCTGCAGACTAACAGCTGTGGCTTCTTTGATTGAATCTATTTATCTGGAATGTTGTCTTCCTCTTTTCCTACTGCCAAGGAAATGCCTTACAAAGCATTATTGTATTTTCTAGTTAGTCATCCCTTCTCATGATATGTTCAAAATACAATTGTCCTAGCTTGTTACCTTGGCTTCTAGGGAGAGTTCAGGTTTGATTTGCTCTAGGACCTATTTATTTGTCTTTTTAGCAGTCCCCAGTATTTGTAGAACTCTTCTCCAGCAATATATATCAATTTAGTTGATGTTATTTTTATCATCTTTCTTCACCCTCCAGCTTTCATAACCATACATAAGTATTGAAAATATGATCACATGGACAATCTAATAACTTCATCATTCAATGATACATCTTTATACTTCAGGATCTTGTGTAGTTCTTTCATAGTTATTCTTCCAAATCTTAGCCTTCTTCTGATTTCTTGGTTGCTGTCTCCATTCTGATTAATCACTGAGCCAAGGAATGGAAAATCTTGAACTATTCCAGTGTCTTCACTGTTATGTAAATTATCAGTGGTCATCATCTCTGTTTGTTTGTTTTTTAAATATTCAACTGTAATCCTCCCTTTGCCCTTTCATCCTTGACTTCAGTAATCATTCCAGATCTGCTATTTTCTGCTTGTAGTATGGTGTTATCAGCTTATCTTAAATTGCTGGTGTTCATTCTTCCAATTTTCATGTCTCCTTCCTCAGAGATCAGCCCTAATTTACATATCATGTGTCCAGAATACAAGTTAAACAGACAAGGTGATTAAAAGCAACTTTCCCTCATCTCCTTAACAATTGGAAGCCATTTCATTTCTCCATATCCTCTCCTGATAGTATTCTCTTGTCCTGAGTATGGGTTACAGATCAGGACATTGAAATGCTATGACAAACCCATTTCTTTAAGAGTTAACCAAGCTTTTCATGATCTAGAGAATGCTATAGCCTATAAAGCACAGGGTTCTAAAATTCTTTGGTGCACTCAATTACCCAAACTAATGTAATAATGTAATAAAATTTATTTGGTCTTTGACCAGTGTAAAAACACATCAAAACAGCATCATAAAAACAGCATCATAGAAAGAAAAAAAAAACTTGACATAAGCTGTACACATATGTATAAACAATATCTTATCCAATTATTCAAACTATATTTGCAATATGATACCTAGTGCCTCTTCCTTTCCTGAACCCAGCTTGGACATCTGTCAATTCTGGCTCCATATATAGTAAAATTCTTTGTAGAATTTTGAGCATGACTTTTCTTGCGTGAGAAATTAATGCAATGGTCCAGTGGTTACTACCATCCTTGGTGTCCCTGTCTTGGGAATTGGAATGTATATTGGAAATTTCCAATCTATGGGCCATTGCTTTGTTTTCCACATTTGTTTGCATTTTGTAGTTAATTACTGACATATGTTGTCATTGAATTCAGTGGGACTTACCCCATGATAAATATAAAAAACAGGGACCGATCATTATTCATCTGGGAGAAAAATCAAAGAGCCAGTAGGAGAGCTTTGTGTACAGCCCGTGCGTGTGAGAGAAGAAGGTTCCAGGAGTGAGGGGCAGCAAGTGAGAAGGGACGAATCCAGGACGGATTGTTTTATGGACCCAAAGTCTCAGGTGGACAGAGCCAAAAGCATACAGAATTCTCCACACTGTATGATTTCATTGTTCTTTCTGTACTACACTCTCCCTTGTCTTTCCCTTATACACACTGAAAAGGAAACTTTTCTCAACAGATTGCTCAGGAGAGCAAGAGGAAATTTCATAAGGCTGAGGCTCTCAATTTCATGAGGATCTAATTTCCTGAAAATAAGGCTTTAGGAAAAGGGAGTTATTGAAAGTTTTCTTAAATTAAGTTCTGTGTTGTTGAATTTCATATGATTCCAATACTATTCAATCTCATAATATGCATTTCAGAATTCCACTTTACTAGGATAATTGTGTTATGTCTTCCTGGAAATCAATAACCATCTCCTGGTCTAAATCTTGGGCTAAGATTTGATGTAGGTTTACGATGCTTTCTATTTGTTAACCATTATCTCACAGTTTGTTATCAACAACCATTCCCCTTTGAATTTTCCCAGAATCATTACTTAGGGATATATATATATATATATATATATATATACGTACTTATTTCATCCTTGCATGCAAGAACAAATAATTTCAAATGTTTACATAGCATAGGGTGTGATTGTGAAGTTTTTATGCATTTTTGCTGGGATTTTGGTGCCCAAGCCATTTTTTTAAAGTGCCAAAATGAAAAGCTCTTGTAGCAATAGGCCATTTTATTGATTGAGTGACTCAATGTGTAAAGAACAAGAAAACCTGTAAATCTTTGGTCTTGCTGGATGTTCATGCAGGGTGAACAGATGTCATAACTGCACAGGAGGACAAGGCACTATAAAAGAAGGACATTCAAGAAAAATGTAACACATTACAAAATAAAAGCTAAAAATACTAATATAAAAGTGAATTCATGATTCTTAGCCATGCTAAAAATGGAGGGCATTTCAAAATTCCTTCAGGGCAGAAGGTTCAAATGTAGGACATGTCCTGGAAAAAAAAAGACATCTGGTCACCCTGTGTTCTTGAAGTTCCTTGCTCTGTACTCATCACCCTCCTGCAGTCTTGCCCTCTCTGCTCTAAAACCCCATGCATTTATAAAACACATCATTTCACAAGTCTTTAGCTTTCTCATTTGATGCATCCCAGTTCAGTTTCTCCACTCCAGTCCTGAAATGGCTAAGTGGAAATAGTTTTCCCAAGTTCTCTGTCATATGAGGTACTCTGTAAAAACAAAACAAACAATATCAGTAGTGGCAAAATCAGATAAGCACAAACCACAGGCATCCCAAGAGTTTTATTCAAAGAATATGCACATCCATCTTTCTACTACACCTCATTATCCTGGACATAATAATTATCTCTAAATTAAGTCATCTTGCCTTCCTTTCCCTCACCTGCATTATTGAATGAGGCAAAATATGTTGAACAATCCTAGGCTGCAGTCCTAAAATCTGTACAAATAAATATTGCACTATGAAGCATGATAAAAATATTAATAGTGATATCAGTATCATCATCTTCTAAGGAGAGAGAGCTGTTAATTGTCTACCGCAGAGAAACAGCCTGTGGGTGTTTCTTTCACTACCAGTCTAAAAGAGTTGTTTTCCTTTCCATGTTTTCTTCCTTATTTTTTTTCCCTGAATATATGAGAGAAGTGATAAAAACATGTTTTTGTACATATTACAAAGGGGTGTGTTTTTTTCCTTTGAGTGTCTTTAAATTCTGTGCATGTAGTTGGCAAGCACTGAAGAAAGTATTATAGGAAAATTTGTGTGGATTTCCAGCCATAGGTTGTCTCAGGACATTGAATTTCTACCATTGCAATAATTTATTCATTGATTATTTAGAAATATAGTTTAGGCATTAAACAAAAAGAAGACAAAGTTACCAGGAGACTCTGAACACAGCAAATAAAAGAGTTCTAGATGTGAACAACATTAAATGTCTCACTCTTATCTGATGCTAGAAATTTGGGGACCAAAAGAAAATAATAAGTGAAAGACTCTAAGTAATCATATTTAAATTTATATTTAAGTTTGAAAAAGGAAGAGAAAAGGTTTTCTCTTTATCTAGGCATGAGGGGACTAAATTTTATGGGATATTTTGTGTTATATAAGAGACAGATCTCTTACACTGTGATTAAGAGGTTAGATGAGTTATCTCGGAAGAATGGAAAATATCTTGATTCAACATTATTTAAATGAGCAATTTGTTTTGTGGATATTTTAGGGTTATATGTAGTTATTTGTTGTTGTAAGTTGGATGTTTACATGTGTACTGTGTTTTGTTGAAATGTTGTAATGTTGTAATATATGTATGTATGTGTTTGGTTTAAAAATTATATAAGATAAATTATATTATTTATCTTATAAATTATATAAGATAAAAGAAAATTTCATGGGGCGGCATAATTCTTGTGCAATGGCCTTAGTTGGGCCTGCCATACCTACATCCCTGATCCTTGCTCAGTTCCAGGAGGAACAGATTGGATAAATCTGGGCGGGAAAGAACCCATAACAACATGAATTCGTAGCACATCCTTAGTCAGGACCTCCTGTAACAATCCATATTTGAAGCATGTCTCATTTCTGGATAAAAGCTTTGTTTGAGAGTACATTGGAATATGATACATTAATTTTTTTTCCCTTCCTGCTGTGTTTCTCCTTGTTTTAAGTGCTTTCTGTGGCAAAAGTTTTAAGTGCTTTCTCTCTATACTATCAGAATGCCTTTACATAGCAAACAATATTTGTTAAAAGCCCCCTACTAGTCAGTGGCGCTGTACAGTTTATCATAGTGGTATAAAACCTAAGCCATTTTTGTGACCAATTCATCTCTCAGCTTACTGTGGAAATGGTGTACAACATTGCTTATGAAGAAGCAAAATCATCACTTTCTTTCTCGTCATCACAATTATTTTTACTATTCCTCCAAGGAATGAGACTCTGGATCATAGCCATTCCACCACTGAAAATTAAGCCTCTATGCTCAGCATAGGGGGAAAACAACAACAACACTCCAAATGGGCTGCATAGGAAAAGTGGTTGTTTATGAAATTGGCAATTGTTGATACTAAATTGTTGACTGAGAGTAAGATGCAGTAAGTAGGTGAGGAAAAAAAGTGCTGTAAGGGCTGTTAAAGACATGCCTTTGTGGTAAGCCTCCTTCAGGATACAGTATATGGAAAGACATTAAAGTCAACCTTTGCATCTGGGCCAGTTTTCATCAGTCTGATCTCTTTCTCATGTGTTGGATTATAAAATCCATCATCACTAGCCAGCATGATCATTGGCCTAAGCTTTTCCTTAAAGTTCTCAACCAGGTATAATATCTATGGCACAGAGGGCCAGTTTTTGCCCAGATAGATCCATGAGCATGTGTAGAACCTTCATAATGGCTAGAATTGGGCCAAAGATTTCATTCAAATATGAGTGAAAGTCACTTCCGACTTTGATTCCAAGGGATTTCTGTCAGTTATGTGGAATGGAAGTGGGTGGGGTTGTTATAAGGCTAGCTCCCATTCCCCGCAGCCATTTTCTGGTCCATTTTTAATGTTTTCCCCCTAAAAATGGGGAAAAGATGCAGGGGCTTTGGGAGGAGTTGTGACATGTTTAGTACCACAAAGAAGCCCCCGGTGCTTATACCACTCTAATCTACAGCATGAGTTCCAGAGCTTGGAGAACTTTACTTCTTTGGTCTACAACTACCAGGGGGGCTTTCATACTGCACTATTCTACCACAAAGATTCCACTTTAACTGTTATGGCTGCATCCTGTGGGATCCTAGTCTGGTGAGGCACTGTCATTCTCTGGCAGAGAGTTCTAAAAACCCTTTTCTAAACTACAAATCCAAAGATTCCCATAGGATGCAGCCATAACAGTTAAAGTGGAATCATAGTGCTTTAATCATGTAGTGTGAAAATGCTCCTGAGGTACATATATTAGACAGGAAGTTACTCAAGAGTTACAGAAACATATAGTCAAATCTTTATATTGTTTCTGTTTCAAGTCATAGCCTCAAATGTTTCAAACAGCCTTCCCCAGCTTGATATCCTCCAAATGTATTTGACCAAAATCCCCCCATTCCAAGAATTATCCATGCTGGTTGAGGCTCCCAAAAGATGTAGTTCAAAACATCTGGAAAGCACCAGATTTGAAAAGGCAGGTCTATACCCATTAAGAACGGAAAGAGCAGATAAAAGTTTTAAGTTAAAGTTAGAGCACTGCATCACTTTGTGCTGTGCCTCAGCACAGGTCAAGACTCTGGCACATATTAAAGAACAAGCACAAGGAAGAAAAAGTTTTCTTCTTTTGCAGAAAGTCACTTTAACATGGTTGAGTCTTGATTTCAAAATGGTGGGGGGAAATCCTTTTCTCGCAAAGGGCAACATTTTTGAAAAGGGATGTGCTGCAAACCAGTTCTTCTCCCCCCTTCTATTGAATATTCTTTGGCAAAATACATTTTCTTTTTCACTCATGGTCTACTTCAGATTTAACACAAAAACCATGGCTTAGTACTAACTGAATGAGACTCAGCAGGACTTGATTTCACCCACACACATGTGTAGAGTCAGAGGCAGGATGCAGAGGCCTCTGTTTTCATTTTAAACTACTATAGCTTTTCTTGGTTTTTAATTAAACTGTGGTTAGTTCACAAAGAGTCTGTCTCAACATTAAAAGGAAAGTAAGGGGAGAAGAAATCTAGCAGCACCTTTAAGACTAACTGATTAATATCTCCCATTCTTCATAATCTCAACTGGCTGCCATTTTGTTTCCAAGTACAACTTGGAATTCCCTATGTTCTTGCTATGGATGTTTAAATGTTGTCTTATGGCAACCCTGTTATAGATTTATTTTAAAGAGGTTTGTCATTGCTTTCCTCCACAACTGAATAAATGTGACTTACCAAAAATTCACTAAGAGACTCAACAGATCGTCCCTTTGGAGCAGCCTGCGACTGCCCCTTTCCTCACCAGATCAGGGCCACAGCAACTACACAGCATGACTCACAGCTGGCCTTTCTTCAGTGCAAAAAGAAGCCGCAAAAAGCAACTCCTTTTTGCACTGCAGAAAGAGTACCCTAGCCATGGCAGTGGTAGTTTTTTGCCATTTCTTCAGTGCAGCACATATACACATGCTGAAGATGTGGATGATGCCACCCGCCGTCTGGTCAGGCGAGCAATGTGGAGGTGGTGTGGGGGTAGAATCAGTGTGGCCGGTGTGCAGTCACCATGCCCCTACTCTGCCCCAAGGCCAGTATTTAGTGCCAGTCTGTTGAGACCGTCAGTGGGTTTTCATAGTTGAGTGTGAATTCACACTCTAGTTTCTGAGAATCTAGGTCTGACACTCAAACCACTACACCATGCAAGATCAATCTGAATTCACATTCAAATCTCTAACCAAAAAGTACCTCTAAAAGATACTTTCCTATACCAGTTACATTGGTAATGCAATGGTACCTTTTAGCAGAGGTCCAGAAGGCCCAACCCCATCTACTTACCCATCTTCTTTACCCTGAATTGTTCCACTCCTGGTGTAGTGATTGATTTCAGGTCATCTGGTCTGGTTCTATATAGTTTCCTTATTGTAGATGGTTGTGCTTCCTTTTTTTGCAAAGTGCCTTGACCACAGTGTGAGGCAAGGGAAAAGGTAGGGTATAAATATTCTAAATAAATAATCTGATACAACTAAAGGAGGTGAACCTAGGAATTATTTATTCTTCCACTATACTGAACTCCAAACTGGAATCCTTTGTAAATATAATTTTCATTTCAGATTTCCTCTATGGCATTCTAAAATATTGGCATTCTTGTTTGTTGTGTTTTGTGCTCTGAAGTTGCCTCAATAGCAATGATTCTCATTAAAATTAAAATAAAACCTGTTGTGTGAGATGGCTTAAAATGCCAAGAGTAATTAAACTGCATTACCCCTGCGTGATAATGTAGCTGATACATTTATATGCTGCAGATTTTCAGATAATCCAGATGGTGTGTTTAAGTGTTACAGACTCAACTGCTCTTTAGATCTGGGCAACAGGCAATGTAACAATCCTCTTAATACTGTTGTGACATATTTAATAGCCTCTATACTTCAGCATCATTTAGGAACCAAACTTCTGGATTGGATTCCAGATATTCAGTCACAACCATCACTGTGGCAGATTCAATTTGGAGTTGACAGAATACTTTTTTTTATTAATTCTGTATCCATTTTTCCCCAGCAGTTCACTGGAAGTAAAACACATACTCCAGAACTGTTAAATGGAAGCAGAAGTGCTGAATCAAGGGGAGAAGTGGAATGCTAAGTTTGTATATTCAATTCTTGTTCTTGTCATATTGACTCTTATCCTGTTAATAGGTATACTGAAAACAATAAAATTATTTTGGGCTTTCCCTTATGGATCCTAGGACACATTTAAGATTGGCTTTACAAGTTGTGGAGTTGGAAGAGTTTCATCCAGTGCGTGGAGTCAATGTTGATGGGTCTTATGTGGCAAGGAAAGCCTGCAAACTCTGAGAGGAAGGGGCCTCAGGAATCATATGAGTGGTGTTGCATTAAATAAATGGGTAACAAAAATATTTGTGGTTCATGTTTTTTCCCTGCCTCTGCAGGAGATGCCAAGCTACGCTTCAGCAATGGCCACACCACAGTCACCTTGGGCAGCCTCCTGGATGATCAGCATTGGCACTCAGTTCTCATTGAGAGATTCAATAAGCAAGTGAACTTTACAGTGGACACACACATGCAGCATTTCCGGACGAAGGGAGATTCGGATGATTTGAACATTGATTATGAGGTGTGTCAGGCCTTTTGTGTAAGAAATGCAGTCATAGGAACTCTGGAGAATTTTTTCAGGGACTCGGCCATTATTGATTTGATATGTAATAGCAAGAATGCCACCTGATGTGTCCCTGCACGTTTCCATTAATTAAATTATTATTTCCCCTGCTGCATTAAAAATAAAAAAATGCTGTCAGTTACAAATTCATAATTTGGGCAAGAGCAAATAGGACCTTTTTGGCATATAATAAACCATGGAAGTTACAACTACTGCTGAATGTTACCTGTATACTATAGTATTAATAAACAAGAATGCAAAATGAGCTATGTTACACATTATAGGTAATGTAAAGAGAAAGTTATAGCAAAAGTACCAACATAACATGTAACTGTGAGCTTCACTAATCTAATATCCTATTTTAGCTTGATTGCATAGAACAAAGGCAGAGAACTGTCATTCCCCAGATGTTTTGGACTACAAATCTCAAAATCCCCCACCATTAATTATGAGACATCACCTGAACATGGATTCACAGACCATTTATACTGCTTTCTAAAAATGTGTCAACTCTAACTTGTTAAACTCCTAACTTTGTTTATATAAAACCTGTACATAAAGATTGTGAGACTGGGTCTCACAATCTGCTATTGTTGATGGGCAAGATCTACAGTAGGGATGCAGCTGTGTTTGAGTGAACACAATTGTCTGAGGTTGGGAAAATTCCCCCTTTTTGAACTAGACACCAAGAATTCCACAACCAGCATGAACAGTGGGAATTCCAGGACCTGGAAAGAAAAAGAAAAAAGCTTGCCTGGGCTCTGGTAGTTACAGAGCTGCATATGACTGAGAAGTCTTCCTTATCAAGAATTGTTGATCCTGTAAAGCCTTCAAAGATATGGATCTTTTAGTCTGTAGAATCAGTATTTAGGGAGATCTTGCAGCACCTTTGAGACTAACTGAAATGAAGAAGTTGGCAGCATGAGCTTTCGTAGACTTCAGTCTGTTTCCTCAGATGCATATATGTGTGTGTGTGTGTGTGTGTCTGCGCACGCGCACATATGTGTGTGTGTATGTGTATATGCATATATATGCATCTGAGGAAGTAGACTGAAGTCTTCAAAAGCTTGTGCTATTGACTTTTCCATTTCAGTTAGTCTCAAAGGTACTACAAGATCTCTCTACATTTAAAGCCTTGTCACTTGAACACAGCTACATTTCTAATGGAACCCTTTTTATTTAATTCTATTTTAATAGTATAAAGTTATTTTAATTTACATATCTCAGAATTCCATAACATTGAGCCATGACAGTTAAGGTGATGAATTATTTCTGCTGTGTGGATACAGCCTAGGATATCTCATTATGTATGCATATGCAAATATAGGTATTGCAAAATAAAATAAAAAAATAAATGAAAGATCTGAAACCCAGAATAATTCTGGTGCCAAACATTTTGGATAAGGGTGACTCAACCTTTATTGTTCTTTTAATTATAAGCCACTTTGAGTCTCAATTTTGGGAGAAAAGTGGGGTGGTGGTGATGATGATGATGATGATGATGATGATGATGATATATTTCCTATCAACATAGAGTGGTTGAGAGTGGAGGTGACAGGGCTGTATATTACCTGGTTCTTCATACAAACTGGTTTTGTATTCATGAACGGGACTTATTATGACAGTTCTGGAGTAGCACAAATTAGGTACAGTTAAGCCCATTTCACACATACACACACCTGCTCCTCACATAACAAGTGAACACACAAGGGAGAAACTGGTATGCCAGCTGCAATGATAGATGACTCCAATTGAATATATGAGAGTACATGGCTAGAGAGTCATGGAAGTATCATTGGCATGGCTGGCAGTGACATCTTACTGCTGCTTCATGAATTTGCATCAGGCAGTGTTGTGAAAAACATTCTGTTTATTAATATAACTGCTATACACTGAAGCAGGTGCAGTGTTTAGTGTAGTGTCTAATTTTGCCGTTTATACATGGCTCAAAGTCAGCACCAGCATTTCTACTTTTGTGTGCAATTAACCCAAGTGTTTCGGGAAGCTCGAATAATTGGTTCTTTATTCCCTCTCTTCCCTTTTGGTCTCAAGTGTGTGCTTCATTTTGAGAAGAAGGGGTCCTTGTAAGTTATTGTTTTATTGGCTCAGATTTCTCCACCCACCACCCCATTGCCTTAGCCATGCCAGCAAAACAGTGAAACATCGGAGCGGTTTGTGTTTGCCTTGATAGTTGCTTTTGGGGAAAGGGTTTAATTTGAGCATACTTTCAACCTGTTTTGTGACTCTAATAAAATAACTAGTTTGGACTTATCTATGATGTGTTATAAAACAAGATAGCATCCTACAGTATAGTATTAGCCTGGGTATAAAAATTATATTTTTTGGCATTAATGCAGAACTCCTCCCCTGATAAAAGAGATACATAAAATGTCCCCCCCCCCCAAAAAAAAAAAAACAGTCACAAAGTAGGTCACAAATAAATAGGAGAGAGGAGGTAAAAATATTATGTCTAAGCACCCACAGGGCACAGCCGAAAGCTGTCAGGATACAACCAGCTTACTACATCTAAGCAGGTATGGGGCAGCCAGAAATTTACAAGGGAAGAGACTAAAGGATATTTGTAGAGAAAAACTTCTCACGCTCATAGCACATTTCATTTCATAAATCATTACTTGACTCCAGTAACCATTTTTGCTCCCCTTACCTAAACTGACTTTAGTTTTGGGCATTTCCCCTTGATTGTTCCTCTTGCTGTGCCTAGTCCTGGCTATTTTATTTCCTTCTTTGTCTTCTCAAGCTTTAAATTCTGCATGGCTACAGGGGCATATAAAACAAGAATAGAAAACATGCTCTCAGCTCCTAGTGGTAAATATGCTGTTATGCATGAGACTTGGATGGTCATTTATTATTTTTATGGAGTAAAATTGGAAGCTGAAAGGATATGTGTACAGAACTGCATAACATACATACTTGTTGGGCTCTAGAAAGAACAGCTAAGTTGAGCCAAATATTTATCCAAAAATGTGATGATAAAATAAATTTGGAAAGACAATCCTATGCATGTCTACTCAGAAGGAAGTCCCATTGACTTTAATGGCTCTTGCTGTCCTTTATGCATGCATAAGATTGCAGCCTATCATAATACAAGGTGAAGAATCACATAATCTTCCAGATGCTATTGGGCTGCAGGTCCCAGCATCCCTCACTGTTGTTAGCTATATTGGAGGACTGCATAATTCCCATCCTTGTCTTTCAGCCTTAATGTGTAGCTAATACATAGCATAAATTCAAGTTGAGTATAAATTCAAAGGAGGAAAATGCCTTAAAATACTGTATATTTATTTGCTTTACCATGTCAGGAATTCCACAGTGTTAGAGAGAGCATATGGAACAAAAAGGTCTGCTGGCCAGATGGTGCAGTAGCACTTTACTGATATCACCAATTGATTATTTGTCATTCTATATAAAATGACATGGAACAGTATTTCATTCTTTTTTTAAAAAAATAAAATAAAATATTTATTATTAACATTAAAAATTCAAAAGTGAGTAGAGAATGGTTAGTTTTTGTTTGAACCAGAAATCAATATTTTTTTTCTTTTAAATGTCATGTTAGATTTATCTGACTGCAACTACAACATATCACTATTTTTTCCATTATAATTATCTATTTTTTTACAAATATTGCACCCAACATAGCTATATTTATAGATATTATCAAACTATAACATCATATATATCTGCTAATATACATTTATACTTCTACAACGCCCCCCTCCCTTAGACTCTATTAATCTAGCATTGTTTTTTTAAGTCATTTTCCATCTAACCCTTTATTAACAATATTCTGCTAAATAAGTTAGTAATTCCACATATCTATTACAGCATGTTTATTAGCTTATAACCGATCTGATGAATCAGGTAATAACAGGAGATTCAAGTGGGTGGTTGAGATGACATCTGGTTTTGTATTCTCAGGTCCAAAAGACATTGCATAAATAATCCAGTTTGAGACCATTTTAACTGCCCTGGCTCAGTGCTAGGGAATTCTTGGAACTGTCATTTTATGTGACTTTAGCTTTCTTTGTTAGAGAGCTATGGTGACACAATAAACTACAATTCCCAGGATTCCCTAGTACTGAGCCAGGACAGTTAAAGCAGTCTCAAACTGGATTGCTTCTACTCTGTGTTTTGGATCTTAGTCTCCTAGTTACTGTCACCATGGTACTGGTTCATCAGCAGTAACAACAAGTATATAGGAAATCCAATAACATCAAAAATCCACCAGACAGGGATACTTTTATTGGGCCAACCAAAAATGCACAATATACATGTTTCAAGATTTTGAAGTTCCATTGTCTTCTTCAGCAGGCAAGATGAAGTTCCATTGGCTTCTTCATAAGGCAAACCATATAGGAGGGGGAAAAATGAAGATATTAGTCACAGGCCTGCATTTTGCTGTTTTTGCTCTTAGTTCAAATGGTATGGAGGGATATCTCTTGCAGGCTGGCACCTCCTCCTTCTGGCCACATGGCTACTGGGATATTCTCAAAGTCCAGGAAATTTAACATCCATTTGCAGCACAAACAGATGCTTCCTTTTTAATCCAGTATGTCTCCATCTTTTGTGAGGCCACAAGCCACCCCTGGATGTTAACAAGTATATGGGATTTTGTTGCTTTTCTCAGTTGTTTTGAGCTCTAAGTAAAGGTTTCAAAAGGCCCTAATAAAATTCCTCCCATTATCTCCTGATGTACCACAGGATTTTTGAGTGCCAGACCAATGTCTAGTTAATCAATGTGGGAATTAGCATATTGGCATAATATCTTTAGGTTCACATGCTCCCTCTTCTTACGTTTCCTGCCCGAATTCCCATTTCTGAGAAACCATAAGCCCTATTCAGGTGTTCAGAAGAGTGTTGAATCAGCAGGCAAGAAAGTAAACTAGCTAGCCAAGAGTCTTCAGTTGTTGCTTTGATTGCTTGAAAAGGGAATGTTCGGAAAAGGAGAGCCTCTTCTACAAGTGGAGGGTTGCCACACAGTGATTTGTTGTTGTTGTTGTTTGTTGTGTGCCTTCAACTATGACTTGTGGTGAATCTATTCTAAGGTCTCCTTGGCAAGATTTATTTAGGGGTTGTCTACATGGGCCAAAAGGCCTGGGTTCCCCCAGCCTTTCATCATCTAGATTAGAGTATACAGGAGAAAACCTCTGGGGCAGGATTGGGTCTAATTCTGCCTGTTCTGCATGCATATACAGTTTTCCATTTCAGGTTTCATGAAATACTGTGGCTTCACTATTGTCAAACTGTGGTTTGCCATGAATCACAGGGTCTTAGAGGGAAGGTGCAGACAGAACATAGAGCAGAAGGAGTTCATAGAGAAATATGAAGATCATCCACATAAAAACAAATTGTAATTAGACATTGCCTGTGAATTAGGCCATACTTAAGCCCATTGATTCAATGGTGTTTGAGTATGTATAACCTTATATTGGGTAGTGAACTGAATTTATTCTTGCCTGTTAATGCTTGAATTTCAGCACATACTGATCTGATTCATAGCTACTGGAATGAGGTACAGGTTGGAATTAACTAAACATGAGATTTCATGCTTTCTTGGTATGCCACACAGTTCTTTGTTCAGTGAACTGATCAAAATGCTACAGCCCTGTGAAACTAGTCAAGCAGATAAAGGGAGGGGGGAAAGGATGGGGATGGGCAGGGAAGGAGGGAGAGAGAGATATTGCTCAGGATAGCTGAGTTTCATGGGGATGGGGGGCTAGAACCTGGACCAGCCCATCTTGGCTCGCACTAATTTTTCCATTCATTCATGTTGCATAGAGACGACCTCCTCCTCCTCCTCCTCCTCCTCCTCCTCCTCCTCCTCCTCTGTGTTTTAAATCCATTAAATTCTTAATGTCGCCATCACTTCCTCTTATGAATAAGTTTTAAACTAAATATTCCTCTCCACTGGTCTTGAAGTGACTCCACTTTAGTCTTCTTAATGTTTCCATCACTTCACCTGAACACTAGTATTGTCTAATGAAAGTTTATCTGAGTACACTTAAGGGAATAAAGACTAAGCTAAGAAAGGAAAACAATTACTTTGGTAATTAAAAATATTACTGATCCCGAAGGAAACTGGGTTTTTCCCCCAACAATGCAGCAGTATAATTGATATTGATTGTCCTGTTTTTCCTCCAATAATTCCACAATGAAATCCCAGAGATGGTGACTTTAAAAAAAGAAAAGAAAAAGGCAGAAGTAACAAACCATTGCAGGAGAGAAGTAATGAGTCCTAGGTGAAAAAAAACACACACACTGCTCTTTAAAATTAATTCTTCCTCTTAAAAACAAGTTGTATTTATTTCCCCAAACTACATATGCATATACATTGCTAGTATATAGCACAGTGGTACTTTAAATAAGGTTTGGTGGTCTTCATTCCAATACGCATAGAGAAACATGCACAGAGAGAGCTGACATCAGTGGGGGATTCTGGGAATTGTTGTCCAAAAAAAGAAATTTTCGAACATCTGAACTTGAGTGGCAGTACAACGTGTTCCTCTATTTTATTTAGCCATCCAGTTTGAACATAAAATTTCAATGTTGTGATGGGCTGCATCAGAATCAGAAGACCCCATTATTACTTCAAATATTACTTTACAGGTTGTCTGCTTTCATGCCCCCAAACAAAAATGTTTGTTTCGTTTAATTTCCCCTTAATGTAATAGCTTTTGAAATAGTGTTGAGGTTTGTTTATTTTATTTAAAATGTTCCATTTTTTTCTTCTCCCAAAGCTCAGTTTTGGAGGAATCCCAGTCCCTGGAAAACCAGGCACTTTTCTGAAGAAAAATTTCCATGGCTGTATTGAGAACCTTTATTACAATGGAGTCAATATAATTGACCTGGCAAAAAGACGGAAGCCACAGATCTACACCGTGGTAAGAATGCAATATATACTTGGTCTTTTTTTTTTTTTTTTTTGGACATGGTTGCTGCTGGCAGGTAGTGCTCACGCTACCAAAAATAATGTCCTTGACCTAGAGAAGATAGGCACATAATTTTCTGCTTCAAAGGAGGTACTTCAAGACTGCTGCAAAGAAAAGAACTATTCAGAGATATAGGTGTACACTCCATGACATAAGGCCTCCTGCTTCACTTGATAGAATAAGGAAGCTACTCAAGAGAGCTGAAATAGAAGGGGAAGATATATAGAAGCTTTGTCTTAATTGGTTACACATTACATACAGCAAGACCATATTTTGAAGCACAATGTGATAATAAGTATTCTGATTCCAAGCTGATGTATTCGTTCCATTACTTACATTTTCCACCTTTCAAAGTTTCTCCCAGGTAGTGAATATCAGCCCTGGTGGCACAGTGGTTAAATGCCTGTACTGCAGCCACTCACTTGAAAACATAAGGTGGCGAGTTCAAGACCAGCAAAGGGCTGAAGCTCGACTCAGGCTTGCATCCTTCCAAGGTTGCTAAAATGAGTACCCAAATTGTTGGGGGGCAAATAGCTTACAATTGTAAACTGCTTAGACACTCCTTAAGGGTATGAAGCGGTATATAAATGAAGCTGTTTGTTTTTGTTTTTGTTTTGTTTTGTTTTTTTTTTTTGTTTTTTTTTTGAATAAAATTGCAATCAAAATTTTCTGGAACCCTCATTGGCTCTTCCTTTCATAGTTAATTTTCCAGCCAAGCAGGGAGGGATGGATGGAGGTGAAATTCATTTGGGTCACATTTTAATAGCTGAACTTCCCAAAGTAACGTATGAACAAGAACACAATTTTCTGTCAATTTTTGAACTTATCTCAATTCTGTGACATATTTCTCCATTTTTTTTAATGAAAAGCATGCACTCCTCTGTCTAAAAGGAAATATTGTATAAAAGGCCCACATATACATGGAAAATGCTTGCAGAAATTTGTATAGTTAGGGAAATTGCATACAGCAATATGTATGAATGTTAGTGCATAAAGAAATCCATTTGTATTTTGTGCACTTTTTTAAAAAAATGCACATTGATTTGAAATCTAGATAGAAATGTATTGTGCTTGAAATTATGGGAACATCGTGGAAATATTAAAATGTGATTTATTCAGTTTTAGTGCCATGGGCATTACTGTTTTTGTTTGGTCAACATAGATAGAGGCTGTTATATTTGTAGTCTCAGGTGCATTTAATCATTTCAGTATTGGATATATTGTATGTTAAAGCCATACAGCAAAGTTTCAAGATATGGATAGCTGTTATTTATATTTCATTCATTCATTCATTCATTCATTGCATCTTCACCCTTTTCTTTAGCCAAAAATTCTCCTAGAGCTGATTGGAAACATCAGCAATAAATTTGTACTTTTATTCAGGCCTATAAGCTCAAATACATGATATCAAAGGAAAATGGACTGGGAAGGTGTAAGCAAAACAGAAAATTCAGACACTAGGTCTTAGTTGTGAACTTCTTACAGATGTTCAATCTAATGGAGAAGGAAGAAACATGGTCCCTGAATCTATTCTTTGTTGGCTGGTGGATCAGGCCAGGTTGATTCCTCCTTTGCTATGATGTTGTTTGAGGGAAGTTCTACCAGGTTCATTTGTTTCTCTGATTGATGGATGAAGCAATTTCATCTAATTTCATTTTTGGTTTCAAGGTACCATATATACTTGTCTACAAGTCAAGAAATGTATGCCCCAAAATTGACCCTAAAATCCTGGGTCAATTTATATATGGGTCAGTATGGTAATGCTGATGATGGCAGCTCATTCAGTGACAAACACACACATACACCTTCCTCCCCACCTTTCCTCAATGCCTGAGAATGAGCTACTGGAACCAGAGAGCATGCAGGGTGATTTTTATTTCTATGGGAGCAACAGCTGATCCACTCACAAACACACATACACCTTCTTCCCCACTTTCTCTAGTCCATCATGCATGCACACATGCACACACACATGTTCTGTCCCTCCCTGCCTTAGCTCCTTTTACATTTGACTCTCCCCCAACTGACCCTTCACCCTGCCTCCTCCCTTTTCTCTGTGAGAAGACAATCTGGCCACTGCAGACAACTGTGGATGGGCCAGCATTAAATAGCTTCCGTTCCAGGGAGAGTCTACTGTAACAGTAAGTTTCTTGGCATGACTGAAGGGATAGAGGGTGCCTGTGAGTGTTTAACCCCACTCCAAGGGAATAAAAATGGCTGCAACCAGGGCTCTTTGGTGCTTCCTCACTGTGGCAGCCTCTGTCTGCTGCCAGGGAAATGCTGAAGAACCACCATGGACCTGAGGAGCCTCAAAGTTTTACCCCTGACTTATCCAGGGGTCATACCAAAATCCATAACTTTGGCCCCAAAACTTGTCCTCAACTTATACATGAGATTGATTTATAGTTGAGTATATAGGGTACATGTTGTCCATTGTCAGTGGAGGAGAACTGAGCTAATATGGGTGTTATAGGAGAGTGAATAGGAGTGGTAAAACTCTAATGAAGCAGTTAATCCCATCCTTAAATTGATTGCGCTTTTGCCTCAGCAATAGTATAAGAAACGTCTGCTTTTCAGGTGATTATAGATTCCTCTATTATTTCACCTTTGATTATGCACTACTGTTGTAGCATATATTACTTATAGGACTGTGCATTTAATTACTCAACCTCCTCTATGGTGAGAACCATAACAGAAAAGACTTACTTGTTTAAACTACAACTCCCCAAATCTCATGTGGGTGGTGGGATCCTGGAAATTGTATTCCAGAACAATTTCCAAGCTGTGGTTAGAGTACTTATGTAGCAATACCTCTATTACTGAAATAATAATAATTATGTGAAGGGCAAATGAAGTGTTGATTACATCCCCCACACACTGTTTTGGAAAGGCTGGAATGCCCTTCAGTATGCCGGGATCAACTACAGAGACTTTTGCAACAGTGCCCTTATAATTATTTTGCTCATTAATGAGCCTCTTCACTTCTATGTGGGTGTAGACTCTTACTTGAAAGTGCACTCTTTCTCTGGCTATATTCAGGGCAGAATACCATCTAATTCACTTTGAGGAAATATCCACTACAATATGTCAGCTCTTGTAGGAGAGGTCTGTGTACTGCACCTGGAGATGTCTTTCAAGTAGTGCCCTAGCCCACCTAGAATAGAAGGCTATTCTCTCAAAGGTCTGTGGATATTTCAGATGACATAATCTCTTCTTCTGTGCAAATTATTTTGTGAAGGAAGAAAACATAATGGGAAAAGAAATGGGGATTTCTCAGACTGAAGCAAACCAAGTACATTGGATCTACTGCTTTCTACTCATCACTCTTTGTCTTCTCAATTCTTTTCTAATTTGCTATTCACCAAAGACAACTGTAAATTTATGTCCAAACATTCCTCCACTTTTATTCATCTTTCCACTTCTTTTTATTTTTCTCAAGATAGGCCTTGCCTACATCCCCTGAGGCGCCTTATCCAGTTTCCCCATTAAGTAGGCACCTATCAGCACTGGAAAGCCACTGATATTCCAAGATCCTAACACATCAAGGAATGATGGATGGCATTGTGACAGGCTAGAGAAACAATTGTACAGTGGCCCATGAAATGTTGCTGTCATAATCTATTTATTAATATTACAAGTGCCACAGCAGACTTACCCAAGCCATTTTGCACACTGCTTGACCTAAAACTTTCTGGTTTACTACTTCATTTGAAAGCGTGTAGTTATACTAATGCCAAGAAGGTGAAGTCCACCTAAATATAAGTGGGCCAAATGTTTCCCTTGGGCTGCTTGTAACCCCCTCCTCCCCAAAAAATATGTTTTTGTGGCCTTTAACACCTCCAGAATCCTCAGACCAAACTGTGTCTATCCAAAAATGAGAGGTGAATTGTTTCTCCCAGAAGCATCTAATGCAATATAACTTTTAAATGAGCTGCAAGGCATCATTTACTCTTTAAAATAAACATAACTGATTTTTGAGAACCAAAAATTATCAAGATTTGTTTCTGTGTTTTGGTAGTCCTTTTGTCTTCTGGATAGTCCCAGAACATAAAGTTCTGCTACAGTTGCCACTCCCTGTATAAAGTCAAGATTCCATAGCCCTATTTGGGTGCCCTTTGAGTAGGGAGATGGGTATAGTGCAACTTCACCCTTTGATTGTAAAGATTTAAAAAAATATATAGGAGTGGTAATTTCATTTGACTGAATGAGATCTCAGAGTTCCCTAAGGATTGAAAACCCAATGAGGCACGCTTTCCAGTCTCATAGAGTTAATATCTCCTTTTTAGATCTTTCACAGCAACACGAGGAATGAGTGAATGGAGTAGGCAGGATTGGAGTGCATGTTCTTATCTCCCTTTGTTCATATAGAGAAAATAACATTGGAATAGGGATTATCTATCTAGGATCAAACATTGACCAGAATGGAGACTGCAGTCAAGAAATAAGAAGAAGACTAGTAATGGGAAGGACAGCTATGAAAGTACTGTAAAAGATACTGAAGAGCAAAGACCTACAACTGAGCACTAAAGTTAGAACTGTTCAGGCCATTGTATTCCCAGTTACCATGTACAGATGTAAGAACTGGACAGTGAAGGAAGCAGACAGAAAACAAAATAACTCATTTGAAATGTGGTGCTGGAGAAGAGTACTTAGGAAACTTTGACAGCCAAGAAGTCAAACAAATGGGTTCTTGTACACATCAGACCAGATCTCTTATTGGAAGCTAAGCTGATCAAGTTGAGACTATCATAATTTGGCCACATAATGAGAAGGCACAGATCACTAAAAAGTTGACTTGGAGTTGACTCAAGGGCAGCAAACAACAACAAAAAGTGCAGATAGTGCAGTCTGGTCCAACACAAAAAGAAGACAATTAGAACATAAGAAAGCAAGTGACATTTTCCTTGCAGGAATTGTAAGGGAAATGTACTAAAATGGTTCTTAATTGCACAGTCTGCAGTTTTATCAGCTGAATGGACCAGAAGAAACCAGCAGAGGCTGAAATATCTCACCTGTCTGGGCTTCTGGGCCTGGAAATGCTGGTTCTGTAAATTATAACTCCCTAGAGAAGCCACAGGGAAGTTCTATGTGGAAGCACACTTACTTTTATCATGCTGCTTTGGAGAAATGCTTAATGAGTGCTGGCTGCGTCCAGATGCAGTGATTGTTGAGCCACTATTTTAAATATGGGAGTACTATGGAAAATTTGCAAGTTGGACTGTGGTGTGTCCAGGGAATGCAAGAACTGAAGAGCCTCCTATTTCTGTCTGGCTAAACCCTTAAAAACACACACATCCACATCCACCCATTTCTGCATATTATATCATAAAAATAGGCATATAGGCCTGGAAGGAATCCAGTCCCTTCAGCTTTCCTGTGAAAAACATGTTTGTGCTTCCAACTGATAGTACATTTCTATTTTAGCTTTATTCAGCTATCCTACCTCTGTGAACAATAAGCACATGAAAGGAGAGAACAAAGGCCAACTCCATGTACTCTACTTCCATCATCAGTATTTCCCGCCCGCTGTCCATGTGCTGAATGGGCTAGTTCTAAATTGGTGATTCTTTCTATTTATGTACCCTGCTTTTCATTTATTTATTCATTCATTTATTCTTATATGCCCCACACTTTATGACTCCCAGAGCAGCTTATAAATACATTAGTTAAATTGAGAGCCTTACACTCCAGAAACATGAGCCCAAGGAAAAGGGAAGAGGGGTGCATACCTTCCAATATTTCACCGATGAAAGTTGGAACATATACAGCCAAATAACAACAGTGTGTGCTTGAGATGGCAAAAATTATTAATGGGGAAGAACACATAATCTTCTTTTACTTTGAACTCAGTTTGTTGTGACAGAAGTAAGCTAATGACAAAGGGGGAAAAATGGGAGAAGGAGGGAGAAAGCAGGATATTTTAGAAGAAGCTGAAAAAGTGGGGCAACAGAGGATTAATCAGGACTGCCGCTGCCAATATGGGGCAGTTGGAGGTTATGGAGATGATGGGGGAATTATGTTCATCAGTCCCTGTTTCTTCTTCTCCTTCAGGGCAGTGGAACTTGAAGGGAGATGTTCTGTTATGGAAAATGCTTAATTTCCTAAGTGCCACATGACATCTGTCCTCTCTGTTTACATTTTAACTCCTGGACAAAAGTAACATAACACTCACTGTCTTCAGCAGATGATGTGGTGATGGGTCTAGAAAATGGTGAAGGGTCTGAAAAACATGTCCTATGAGAGGAGACTTAGGGAGCCGCGTATATCTAGCCTGGAGAAGAGACATTTAAGAGGTGATATGATAGCACTGTATCAGTATTTAAAGGGGTATCATATTGAAGATAGAGTAAACTTTTTTTCTGCTGCTCCAGAGACTATGACCAGGAGCAATTGATGCAAACTATAGGAATAGAGATTCCACATAAACATTAGGAGAAACTTCCTCATAGTTAGAGCTGTTTGACAGTGGAACATGCTCCCTCAGAGAGTGGTAGAGTCTCCTTCTTTGGAGGTCTTTCAGCAAAGGCTGGATGGCCAGCTGTCGGAGGTGGTTTTCTGCTTGGCAAGAGGGTTGGACTGGATGACCCTTGAGGTCTCTTCCAACTCTATGATTCTATGATATCAAATTATTATTCACAGCTTGCTACCAAAACAATATAAGTGTTAAGAGTTCAGTGAAGCATTGCTTTTTAATTACTCTTAAAAATTAGTTGCTATAAAATGCACTTTAAAAAGAAATAAAAACTTTCCCCAATGACTCCTCAGCTAAACTTTAAGAATAATAAATAAACATTACTCATTATACTAAGAAATGCAACAATTTTCCCAGTCTCTATGTGATTTCAAATACAGGATGGCAATGTTATCATACCTCAAAGTAATGCATTACTTCTAAGACATTAATTCCCAACTCTAGATTTTTCATAGAAGCAGGATAAGGTTATAATCTCAGCAAAAGCCCTTTCTTCTTCCCAGGTACTTGACATTATCTAATGATTATTTCTAGATTATATAGTATCCACCAGGAACAGAAGAGTTTTTTTCTTCAAATGAGATTCACAGAGCTTCTTCCCTGCTGTCCTTTCAGCACTATCTGAAAATCTATTTCTTTTCAGATGTTTAAAGACTGGTCACTGCTGTTTGCTCATCCAGGCTGGTGGGTTCTATGCCATTGGAGCTATGAAACCACTCTAGTTTCAGTCAGACCTTTAAGGGAATTATTATCTAGTATGCCTAAAATAGGTTCAATAGCATGGATGTATTCTTTGCATTTGATGAAAACCCAGTGCAGATTCATACCCCACCAGCGTGGAAGTCACCAGCTTCTATTGCCATTTTCTGTGCTGTTACTATAAATACTTTACACAAATAAATAAACAAAAAGTAATGTCATTTTAAAAATACTTTTATAGGCATATACCTTCCCGATTGTTGTATCATTTGACTGTTGGTCTTTCAGATGATTTTAATTGTAGACCATTGTGCTTCTTTTTAAATTAACAACAATATTTCTTAAAACAATACAAAACTGCTGCCCTTATATGTGCAGCAGGCTTGCCTGCATATATTCAAGCGTTCTGATATATGTTCTCCTGTCACCGCAAGCTTCTTGAGACATAAATTTGGTCTAATTTAAAAGAAACAGCAATGAGGAAAGTTGAAAGAATGTTTATCTACATGGCTGGCATGAATTTTTAAGAGCTGATGGTGACTTCAGTAGCAAAATAAGAGGCAATTTCCATTTTTTTTCTTCATGAGCAGGTGTGCATTCTCTCATGTGAGCTTGAGGCTTTGACATCAGATGGCTGTGCAGAGTGTGGGAGTGACAGTTTAGAATAGCTGGGGTCATAGTGGCAGCAAAATGGACTATCTTGGGAAATAAACCAAAAAAGGTAGCATCAAAAGAACAGAGAAAAATTGCCAATGACAGGTGAATGTAAGCTAATAATTCATTCTTTTTTTCCTGTGAATTCTAAACACATTACCACAGTAAAGTGCTTTCAGTGTCTTTCAGTCTTGCTTAGATGTTAATCTCATTATTAAGGAACTATTGAGTACCTTTGATCTCCCTATCCTTATTATTATCAAAGGCAATCAAATGCACAGTAGGTTTTGTTTGGGAGAGGGGACAAACCTTTAAAAACATTTTTGAAAAACATTTTCTGAATTAATTAGGGAACAAACACACCTAAACAAGAAGTTGCTACATTATGCTTTTCTGAGCAGAAAATGGAAAGTGGGTTTATTTGTGAATTTTCACTAGGATAGGTAAGAAATGTAGCATACTCAGGGTATCTGAAAAATATTTCTCTCTGTCTCTCTCTTGGTCTCCCTCTCTCTCTCACACACACACTTTTCAACAGCCTCTGTACAGACGTACACTGGACTATACATATAACAGAATGAATTAATAATGCAGTGGTAATATTATGGGAGGGTAGAAATAACCATGCCAGTGCAGGAGAGAGAATCATTTTTTTAAAATCCACTTGGAGTATGTGTGCATTTGAAAAAGAACTACCACAGGAAGACATGGGTTGTGATATCTCTAAGATGTATGCTCTCTCATTACTTGTAGAGTGCAAAGGGATCTTGTAGCACTTTTGAGACTACTGTATATACTCGACTATAGGTCGACCTCATGTGTAAATCGAGGGCAAGTTTTGGGGCCAAAATTATGGATTTTGATAAGATCCGTGCATAAGTCGAGGGTAAAATTTAGGGGCATATAGCAAAGGATCTAAAGGATGAAGCGAAGGAAGACAATGTCAAAGAATGTACAAAATTCCAGCAGTCATAACTTTTTGTGCTCACTCTTAAAACTGGATGGATGAGAGGATTGGTGCTTCCAAGACAGATTATACTCTTCCCTTTCACAAGGCGATGTTTCCTTCTTTCAAATAAGAGTTAAGATACATTTCTTACATTGACCCATGGATAAATCGACTTAGGTTTTTGGGGTCAATTTTTAAACCTAAATTTCTAGACTTATACATGAATATATACAGTAATTGAAAGAAATAACCTGGTAGCATGAGCTTTTGCAGACTTCATTCTAGTTCCTCAGATGCATGGGGTGATGTGGAATAGATTTAAGTCTATGGAAGCTCATGCTACCAGCTTCTTTCTTTCACTTAGTCTCAAAAATACTACAAGATCCCTTTGCACTCTGATTCCCCAAACCAACATTACTTGTAGTGTTTGTATTTATTTCTGATTGTTAGAGCTCCCAAAATTATAATGATGTTTCTTCACTTGAAGGAACACTGAGAAATTGTGTCTTGTTACGTGTAGTGGTACACTAAACTCTTACATCTTATACTCTGCTGCATCTGTTGACCAGCCCATAGTGGCCACAATCTGAAGAGCTATTTTGGGAATACCTAACTGTGTTTGAATGACAAACCCCTATATCATGTTGTCAAGTGCTTTTCAAAACAACACAAATATAGGATGGCTGACACCTGTCTTGAAAGCAGTATATATGAAAAGAAACTATGGGTCTTAGTAGGCCACAACCTAAACATGAGTCAACAGTGTGATGTGGTGGTCAAAACAGCCAATGTAATTCTAGGCTAGAACAATTGGAGTGTCGTGTCCAGATCAAGATATTACAGATATTCCAGAAAGACATGCCAGGAAGCCCAAGAAGTGAATGAAATTTCAGCCGTTTATTAGTCGTTTGGCTTCAGAGGAATATTTTCCCAAAGTCTGAAGCCCTGATTTACAGGTGACATGCTGTTTTATAGGACTTTAGACAAAGAACTTGCAAACCATACATTGATTGGATACATAAAATTAAACATATACACCCCTTCCCATTCATTGGTTGCAAAAACCTATACATTTTCAAAACCTTGTGATTACCATCATCAGTTTTCTTATCAGGACTATTTTCATTCACTATCCCAGCATGGCATTCCAGCATTCCTTATTTTGGGTAAATGCAGACATTTAGGCAACACTTAGGAACAGTAAACAGGCCCAGAATGCCATGAAGAAACCTCTTTGACCTGTTCTGTTATCTATCACACAAGCAGTCCTTTTCTCAAGTTCATCCTTATCTATCTTAGGCATTCTAGCTATAAAACATATTTGCTATTTTCCATTTAATTTATTTTTGTCAATTTTGTACTTCTCAAAGAGAGGTAGCAGCCACACTCTGTTCTGCTTTGGTCAAACCTCATCTGGTATACTGTGTCCAGTGCTGTGTCCAAACCTTATGAGGAAGGATTCAGGAAGTTGGGTAGGTTTAGCCTGGAGAAAAGAAGACTGTGTGGTGACATGATAGCCATCTTCTGATATCTGAAGGGATATCATATAGAAAATGGAGCAAGCTTATTTTCTGCTGCTTCAGACTAGAACACAAACCAATTAATGCAAAGTCCAAGAAAAGAGATATCAACTAAACTTTAAGAAGAACTTCTTTACCATAAGAACTATTCAACTGTGGGATAGGTTGTCTCTCCTTCTGTGGTGGGCTCTCCTTCTTTAAAGGTCTTTAACCAGCAATTGGATGTTCATATTTCAGAAGTGTTGTGGTATATTCCTTTGTGTGTTTTTTAACCAAGCTGTTGTTTAATTGTTTATTTTAATTTTTTTACAAATAATGTTATAGTTGTACCTGTTTTTTAATTGCTTGTAAGCCACCTTAGATCCTGAAAAAAGCAGGATATAATTTACATAGATTAGACAGACAGACAGATTATAACTAGATAGTTAGATAGCTAGATACCTAGATGCACTACATAACGGTAGTTCATCTTGTTTTTTAGCCTGTATGGCCTGTACCACCTTTCCACCACTTGGTGCCCTCAAATGTTTTGAACTGAATTCCTGAAATCCCTGGCCACTGGCCCTGCTGACTTGAGCTGATGACAATGAATACCCAAAACAATTGGTGAAAGACCGAAAGCTATTCTAGAACAAGCATTGATTACAAAGATATGCTACTATTAACAATGTGTGGTAGGCATGTAGAACCAAGGGGTACAAAGGTTCTCCATAATACTCAGAGTTTATAGTTGTTTAGTTACCTCTTTGCTTTAAGAAAGGAGAAAGGAGAAGGAGGAGGCTCTAGTCCATGTGCTTGGGTGAGATCTAATCTAATTTACACTTGAGCCCATTGCGTTAATGGGAGTCACTGCTGGGAGAAGCCAGACCTCTTAAGGTTACACAAGGCTTGCAGAGGGTTCATTTCCTTTAAGAAAGGAGAAAGGAGGAGGCGGAGGCTCTAGTTCATGTGCTTGGGTGAGATCTAATCTAATTTACACTTGAGCCCATTGCATCACTGGGAGTCACTGCTGGGAGAAGCCAGACCTCTTAAGGCTACACAAGGCTTGCCGAGGCGGCCACCTTTATTTTTTCTTTTCTAGTCAAGGAGGTTTTTGGAGAATAGAAGAGAAGCTGGCCTGAAGCATCGGAGGAAGTGAGTCAGAGGCTTGCCTTTGGAGAGAGCTAGTAGTCAGGAGCTCTCTACATAACTATAGGCCCTGGGACCTGAACTCAGTGACAGAGCTTGGGAACAAAGGCCAAGTCTAGCAAGGGAAGCCCACAGTCTTGTTTCAGTGCCTCCTTAAGACTTCTCAGTATGGAAACCAAAGGCCCTGCTCCAGTCACCTGCAACACTTGTGGGGTGTTTGTCTTCTTGCCTACAGATGTGGGGAACTACACCTGCCCCAAGTGTAAGTTGGTCGCCCTCTTAGAAGAGAAAGTACTGCAGCTGGAGGCCCAGGCATCTGCACTTCAGCATCATAGAGAGCAGGAGGTTCTCCTGAACAGAACAGACCAGAATGTCTTGGATGGGAAACACACAGAGGAAGTTGCTGGGGTGGAGGAAGACAAGGTAGATGCTTGGAGGAAGTTCTCACACAGAAGTAAGGAAACCAGGGAACGTTCTGTGAGCAGCTTGTAGCTACAGAATTGCTTTGAATCTCTCTCTGTTATCAGGGATGATGAGGAAAACCAGCAGGGACAGACGTCAGGGACAGAGCAGGGGAGCCTGAGAGTACCATGAAAGGGAACAGCCGCTGCTAAGCCTCGGAGGAGGCGTGTGGTGGTCGTGGGGACTCCCTGCTGAGGGGTACCAAAGCAGTGGTTTGTGGGCCTGACAAAATGTCTCAGGAGTTGTGTTGTCTCCCTAGGGCAGAGATCCGTGATGTGACAGAGAGGCTGACAAGACTTGTCAAGCCTACTGATCAATACCCCTTTCTTTTGGTTCATGTGGCAATCAATGATACTGCAAGGCATAGTCTTCAGAATAGGGATTATGAGGCTCTACGAAGGAAGCTGAAAGAGATGGATGCACAGGTTGTCATCTCATCTCTTCTCCCAGTAGAAGGCCATGGTCGAGGAAGGGAGAGGAAAATAGCAGAGGTGAATAACTGCACCGTAGATGGTGCCGCCAAGAACGATTTGTATTCTTGGATCATAGGCTGCGGTTCCATGAGGCGGTTCCATGAGGAGGGACTTCTGGCAAGGGATGGGCTGCATCTCACCCCAGTTGGCAAAAACGTTTTTGCCAACAGTCTGAAGAATCTGATCAGGAGGGCTTTAAACTGAATTGTGTGGGGAAGGGAGACAGCATTCTGGAAAGAAAAAGGGTTGGACAGTAAAGTCAAACTGACATAGAGGGAACAAGGCAAACAGTGCAAGGACCCAACAATAGGAGGCAAAAAAAAAAAAAAACATGCAAAAGCAGCAAGTAAAGAGGACACATGGTCTTAGATGTCTCTACACTAATGCACAGTGGAACACACTCCCTCAGAGTGTGGTGGAGTCTTCTTCCTTAGAGGTCTTTAAGCAGAGGTTGGATGGCCATCTGTTGGGGATGTTTTGATTGGGAGTTCCTGCATGGCAGGGGGTTGGACTGAATGGCCCTTGTGGTCTCTTCCAACTCTATGATTCTATGATTCTATGCTTGTCATTGGCCAGTTTTATGGATTTTGTAGAAATTCTTTCTCTTGAATAAGTGAGCTGTTGATAGCTCTTAATTCCTGGAAGGCATTCTTTAAAACATTTTTGTTCAAGTGGCTGTTTTTGAGTATATAAGGAAATAATCCCTTTGAGATTAGAGGAATTGGGTTTGAGTAGCTTCATAGTTCAACAAAGATGGATATATGCTTTCTGAAAGGACTCTGTCAGTAACACAGTGGCTACTTCATTATTTCCATAGTTGCACCATTTTTATTATTGTTATTTTCCTTTCCTTATTTTGAATGCCTTTAAGCTGATGGATAGCTGTACTAATTGGTGTATGATGAGCAGGTGTTTTCAATTTAGACAGTTTAGCCCAGAGCAGCAAAAGGGAGAAAATAACTTTGATTTAGGCAAATTTGAAACAACACTTTGACATTCAGAGTTAGTCTTCAAAGAAAATCTGAAAGGCATAATTTTCATAAACAAAGGTGGAAAACAATCAGAATTTGAATGCAAATACCATACTTTCCCATTTTAAAGTGAAAACATCTATAGTTTGATGTAAACTTGAAATATGTTGTTCTAGAGAATAAGAGCTGATGAGCTCCACAATATTTATCTTTGGTAAAGTGACTTTTTTTTTTTGAACCACAACCCAAATTTTTCCTCAGTGCGTATAGCTAGTTTTTCATACTCTGCTGATTTGGTACAAAGTGTTAAACGCATGCTTCTGCAAATCCACCCCTTACAGCTGTCCTAGCTTGCTCTCTTCCAGCAAGGTGAATTTGAAAGACTAGATCCAAGCCTGCTTTCTTCACATTCAAAGAGGGAAATATCCAGTGATCTATATTGTGTTTTGTCTATTGTTCCATTTTCTGTTTTTTCCCCCATTCATTTCTTAGTAAAATGATAGATGATTTTTAAAATTGGCTGCTGCTGTCTTCTGCAGTCGCGCCTCAGTTACTGGACCAGGTAATGAAGTGATAATGCTCAGTTACTGTGAGCGTAAAAGCTGTAAAATCTTTTGTTGCACTCTTGGCCAGTGACCTAAAAGCTTAGGAGACTCAGATAAAGAAAATTCAGTATTGCTTAGCCAAGCATATGATCTTCCAAGTCTCTCAAAGAGATGGAATTTCACTCTGTTGAGCACTTTTCTTTTTGTTATCTGATACTTTTCAGATCAGGGAAATAGGTATTCAGCAAAAGGCATTCCAATATGAATATCTAAGCTGTTTTTGATGACCATTGAAGATTTCATTTCTATCCCCCTAAACACACACCCAAAAAAAAAAAAAATGAAAGAAAAGAAAAAAAACCCACAAAAAACAACTTATTAATATTGTGTAGAATAACCACTATATTAGGAATATCCCAAGAACAGCAATGTCCATCTCTTTCTTTCTACCAAAACTCATAAAAGTTATATTTTAGGACTATTTCTTTCAATAACTGGCCAAATATCTATTGGATTCAGGAAGTTACAGTCTAAGAAGGTAAGTTTACTAAGCTCAGGTCTTCATTCATAAAAGGCTGTCTTGGTTTGATCACCAACTATAGGGGAAAAAAAAATCCAGGAATTGTTTTCTTCATATAAGAGAGTGTCAGCTCAAAGCAAAGGAAAAAAAAGCCATCTGAATCATTTCTCAGTCAGCATGAAATACCTGCTTTCTTGCCCACAACTCTTTTTGGCAGATTCCATAGGCCTGTGGTCAAACTATATGAAACAGTCGCATGTGTGTCCCACCAGCTTTTCTACTTGATGTACTGTATATACTCAACTATAAGTTGACCTCATGTATAAGTTGAGGTCAAGCTTTGGGGCCAAAATTATGGATGTTGTCATGACATGTGGATAGGTCAAGGGTAGAACTTGGAGGCTCCTTCAATGGGTGTATAACGACTCTTATTGAAGCTTTTCTTCATATTTTCAGTTTTCATTTCAACCAGACACAATGGTGGGAGGGGGACTCTTAAACAAACAGCAATATCAGTCAATCACCCAGGACTCTTTCTGCTTGGCTCTTTCTTGCTAATCTACTCTCCACATGGCATGGGGAAATCTGAAAGAGCTGCTATCATGTTTCCATAGTGACTTGTGACTTCCATAGTGACCTGGGATTTTTGGGTCAATTTTTGGGCATAAATTTTTAGACTTATAGATGAGTATATACGATAATATGCATACTTTTGTATGTACTCTTTTATCACTTGCAACTCATGTTTTCAGTTCATAAGCAAAATGAGGCTAGTAAATGCCTGAGTCCCTGTTCTGAAAGATTTTATGAGGGGAAAAATGATATTTATACATGCAAGCACTTCTCATAAGTGTCCCAGTATGCATGAACCTCTATCCATGCTGATGTATATAAGGTCTTCTGATAAGCTACTTTTTCAAAAAAGGAGAATAATACTGGAGTGGCAAGAGAAGGAGGCCCTTGTATTTTAGAAAGATTCATATAGATAACTTATCTTTCATATTGGTAGAATTCAAAGACTTAGCTGTGTTAATCTGGAAAATTAGTATGCATGGGGATCTTGTAGCACCTTTGAGACAAACTGAAAAAGAGAAGCTGGTAGCATGAGTTTTCATAGACTTAAGTCTACTTCCTGTACAAATAAATGATGAGGATGATGATACATGGGGAAGTAGACTCAAGTCTTACAAAAGCTTTTGCTGCAAGCTTCTCTCCTTTAGTTAGTCTCAAAGATGATACAAGATCCCTTTGTGTACCAATTTTCTCTAAATTATTAGAGTACCCAAAAATTACACTGAGAGCGACCTTTGATAGATCCTTCACTGCTGCTGCCCCCAGACTCAAGAATAGCCTTCCAGAAGAGTTCCGCCTTATTAACACTTTAGATGCCTTTAAGAAGGCACTTAAGATGGATCTCTTCCGGCAGGCCTACCCATTTGACCCACCATAATTGATTCTAGGGAATACTCCACTTCTGGATGATTTGAACACTGGACCGGCAATGGCACTGTTAGATTTGTTTTAATGATTGATTGTTTGATTGATGTTTTTAAGAAATTTATAATGTGACACATTGTGACATTGATTTTGTCTGTTGTGTTCCTGCCTCAATCCATGGGGAGAGGTGGGAAATATAACAAAGATTTTTTTTAACATGTGTTAGCTGTGTTCTACTTGCAGTAATCGTTGCAACATGGTCTCCCATCTACCCAAATTTCCAGCTACCCAAGCCCTTTATTATACATTTATCCTTTCTGAATGATATCTATGTAAAAGACTGGACTTCAAGGCCAATTGGTTCAGAAGGTACCCTCTGTTCTCATTCAGGTGTTAAATCTAGCTACATAAACATTGGAGGAGACACTGAGATTAATGCTTTTATGTCTCTTGGGCTTGCATCTGATATGTTAATTAGACTCATCACCTGCACTTACAAACATCACCTTTCTTCAAATATGAAATAGTTACCTACAATGGAATGAATTCACAAAAGGGATATTCTAGGTATTGCTCTGGCATACAGTACTCACATCTTGACTAAATAGGATTACTATGGCTGTCTGTGAGGCGTGAGTAGGGCTGGGGAGGGTGCAGCATTTGTACCCTCCCGAGCCCTACCGCGTATGGACGGTGCCATCTTTTTTGCGTGCTGTCCATACACGTGTGCCATGATGATGTCATGGCATGCTCTGAATTTAGAGAAAGTGGCGCGTGCCCAACATCATGGTGCCACAGGAGGGTGCCTAGGGCACCCTCTCTGTGGCACCAAAGGAGCTCCAAAATGGAGCTCCTTTTTGGAGCTGGTCCTTGGCACGGCCTTTACACGGCCGCTCCAAGGACCCCGGGGGGAAAGGGGCCATGGCGGCGGCCCCTTTCTCACCTCAGGAGCGCCGGGGATGGAGCTGCACCCTGCTTTCAGGCCAGGGAGAAGATGCAGTTTGCTGCTTCTTTGTGGCCTGGAGAAGCGGCGGAATGGGACCTCTGGGGCTGCCAGGGAGGCAGCCCTGGCCCCATCCCAGTGCTTCCCTCAGTGCCTCCAGACTGTCCCTTTTGGGCAGTCTGTACCGCCCTTATGATACAGAGTTGGTCAGAGTATACAAGAATTCCTAAGGGGTTTGCTGAAAAATCAGTGAAGACTTTCAGTAGATTTTACTTTGCTCTCCTTTTAAACATATTTTCCCATTTCCACCCACCAGTTATTGGTTTAGAGGGGAGAGATTACACATGAATACCCATGCTGCAAAAGTGGTGTCTCTCTTGTAATGATTTTGACTCAACAACTTGTTTCTGCTTTGATAGTTCGTGCAATGATCTGCTTGTTACAACAAAGACAATTCCCTTGCTTGCCTTGTCATTCCTGGAAAAAAGATAATGGCAGAACACTTGTCTAAGTGGATGAGGGCTGGGACAGCATCTACCAAGGAAATGTTAAATATCTCCATTTAATTGACTGAATTTAGGAAGTTCAGATTGTAATAAAAGCAGCAGAAGCCCCCTTGGAGTAGATTTCAGTACCTGTTAAAGGAATCGTTAATCAGACTGGAAACATTGGGCTCAATGGAGTTCTCAAATGCCAGATGAGCACTAGATGGAGTTTTTAGCTGCTAGACACATCTGATCTTCTGCTTCTCCTCTGGAGGCTAGAAACTTCTTATTCTATTTCAAAAGCAGGGAAAACTTTGGTTTTCAATTTAAACAAGTTCAGCTGTTTATTATATTAGCTATTTCAGAAAAGACTTTGTAAGTTAACAAGTTTGCTTCCTCAGTCCTACAAATCATATTGCTTACTGTAAATCATTGAGAAGTCTGGTGAACAGAATGAGAGTGACTGTGGTCACTACCATATTTCTCGTGTTGCCCTTTAACCAGCACCTTTACCATAGTCAGTAAAAACAGTAGGCTCTTGGTATCCACTGGGGGTTGGTTCCAGGACACACACACACACACACATGGATATCAAAATCTCTGGATATTCAAGTCTCATTAAATACAGTGGTATAGTGAAATGGTGTCCCATATATAAAACAGCAAAATCAAGGGTTCTTTTCTAGAATTTATATCTTTTTAAAAATATGTTCAAGCCATAGATGGTTAAATCCATGGATAAAGAATCCATGGATATGAATGGCTAACTATATCAGCATATTCAGTTAGTTGCTCTTTTGAAGTATAGCTCCCTGAAGAATCTGCATTATAGCTCCAAAAGGTCAATTACAATACTCTTTATTCAGTCCATAGTAGATATAACTGTTTAAATATACAAGTGCATTAAGTAAATATGCAACTATACACAGGAGTTCTGTGTACGTATCTCGCTGACTTAAGAACAGGGCAAAACTCTCCTCACCACTCAACCTTCTAAACCCCCACTCTAACTAATCTTGACATACCCCCTCTCATCCCTGAACAGCTGACTTACCCCAGATTTTCAAAATACTCTCAGACATTTTACCAGTCACCACACAGTCCTAGCAGTCGATTCTCTCACCTTCTTCTGATTGGTCCTTATCTCTTAACATCTAATAGACAGTGCAGTCATAACTATATTGCCTTAATAACTAATTAGTGAAACATTTTTTTACCTGAGAAGTCCAGAATACCACATACACTTGCACACACAATCACTTCCAAAAGAAAACGCCTAACATTTACCAGCTCCAAATCTTGGTCAGTTTCTAGTCTTATCCTTTTATACAGCTCGAGGAACTTTAGTTCGTTATTGGTTATTGTTGATTGTCTGTCTATTTGCACTTTGTTTTAACTTGTTGTTGGTTTAATCTCTTTTTAAGGGGGGGGGGGAAGGGGGGGATAGGATTGGATTTTAACAATGTTTTAACTTTCTTCTGTACCCCGCCCCAATTGCTTGTTCAGAGGGGCAGGCTAGAAATAAAATTTATTGTTGTTGTTGTTATTTGTACCAATTTGGATGTCTGTTATGTGAACTTTACCAAAATTCTAATTCCATCATCACCACCACCACTATAACATATAGAATGAATTTCATGTTATATTAGGAAAATATTCATTAAATATCTGTCACTAAGGGGCTGTGCACACCCGGCATAAAGGCCAGCCTGGGGGCGGAGGCAGGGTGTGGCATCCACATGACACACACCCCCTACTCTGTCCCCAGGGCAGTGTGATGCTGTGCACCATGCTACATGGCGTATGGTGTCACAGCACTCTTCTGGTGCTGCGTCCACATGATGCAGTGTCAAAGGAACACTTTAAAGCTGTGGTGCCACAGCTATCATGCCCTTTCTAGGGTGCAAAAAGGAGCTGTCCCAATCTGGTGCAAAAGGAGGCAGCTGCAGGGCATCTTTTAGGGGCCGTCTGCACAGCCTCAGAGTGACACCTGATAATCTTAGGTGAATTTGTGGCAATATCTAATTATAACACACAAAATCAATGCCCATGGCATCCTCTCTTCAATTGAAACAATGTCAGTCTTCATTTTATCCCGTGCTTGATTAGGTAGCCAACTTTTCAGTATAGATCATTATAGATGTGTCACAGATAAGACACTATTCAAAGTGGATTCATTGAAACGCACATGTTTCTTGTTCTGATTTTCTTTGTCTTATAATCTAGGAAAGAAAAAAGGGGGAATGGAGATTCTATGGAAGCTTTTGTTTCATCTACCCAGGAATTAAATCTCTTTTTGAGAATTATGTTTAATTTCCCCCTCAACCAAGAATGCTTAAAATCTATTGAAAGTAATGATAAGTCCTTCCATCATCTTGCCCTATCCTTTCAATGAGGGAATACCCAAGCACCCTATAACTTCCCATCAGTCATTTTTTGTTCCTTCTAATGTCATCCTGAGCTAACAAAACAGGGAAGTTTCAACATCATTGTGGATGTTGAAATCCCCCCCCCCCCCCGCACTGCGCACTATATAGATTATTAACAACACCCTCAAAATCACTAGCTAGCTGAGGAAGTGGAGCTGTTAAAACAACAGTGTGGGAAGTACACACATAGAGCTCCAGGGGCTCAGCTTTCTTGATTGTTGATTGTTGTTAACTACCCTCAAATCAACCCCAACTCATGGTGACACTACCCACATTCAGAGACACACACTGAAACCCTGATGGATAGGGCACCTTGTTAGGGGGATGGACAAACTACACTTACTCCCTGCACCCACCCACCCCCCACAGTTTCATCTGCTGATGCACAGACACGCAAGGTGGGCAAAACTGTGACAGACAGACAGACATTCACACACACACACACCAGCTGCATCCAACCAGGTATGTGATACAGGCAAAGTTGGCCTGTTTATTAAAAAGAACAAGGACTGAATGACTGTTGTTTCTCTAACCTGGCACTGAGGACCATTGCTATTCTCTGAGGCTAAGAGTGTGTGACTTGCCCAAGTTCACCCAGTAGTTTCCGTGGCCAAGTGAGGATCTGAACCCTTGTATCCAGTGTCATAGTCCAACACTTAAACCACTATACCATGCTGTCTCTCTATGGAGTTTATCACATGGGAGAATCCCATGCAAAAATTGGGGGGGGGGGATTGATTTTCACACATCATTGTTAAACTAATGTTAACCCGAATGGAAAGCAGAGGGAAAGTAGACAAAAGGCGGCCCTTTTTTAGTTGCGGAAAATCCTGAAAGTAAAAATGAGCGGCTCTTGTTTACTTTCCATTCAGGTTAACACAAGTTTAATTATGATGTGTGAAAATCAACCTGCTTTTGCAGGTTTTTCTACCTTTCAAATCCTGTTTTTGCATGAGATTTCCCCCATGTGCGGGTATTATATCCCTCCCAAAAAAAAGGCAACAATATATGTCAACTTAGAGGTGTTGCTAAACAGTTTTCCTTCTGTCTCCGAGACAGCAGAACAGGTCCTCACCCTCATGTCAGCCCAAAGATGTATCTCAATTTGGTGTGGCCACTGGTGGTGACGCCACCTCTTCAGGAATCCAACTTATATACCCCAGTCTAGATAGCTGACACCATAGTTAAGGGAACTGATAGAAACCTGGGCCTCAGTCTTAAGTCAGGGATGAAGAACTTTCTTTTGGTCTGAAGGACAAATCCCAATTTGAGAAAAGTCTTGGAGATCACAGTAAAAAATGGCAGGGTTAAAGACATGGGGAACTGCTCAAGCAAAGTGGGGGAGGCCTGGTGTGAGTAAGGCCATTAGGTCATTTTCCCATCAAAGATACAAACCACAGCACAATTCTTTGCATTCAAGAGTAAAATCCAGTAATATTAGGACTGCAGAACACAGTTCAGTTCCATGTAACATTTTCTAGGATTCCAAAATACTGCAAGGTTGCATGCAATTGTGTACAAGACCGCAAATACACATTTCAAAAATACGATATACCAGCTGAAATTAAACCTGGGCTTTTCTTCACTTAAGTCATGATGGATTCTCCTGATAATCATTGGCCCCAAAACTTGCTCCCAAAACATAAAATCTCAGCATAACACCAACATGTGTATTTCCTTAGTTCATTTTGTTGTTCCTATTCAGAACAACAGCAAGGCACTCATTCTTAAGCCTGTTAGAAGGTGACTCAATATCTCAGCAAGAAAATATGCTTAGTAAACTGAGAAACCTTCTGATTCTCTATGTGAGTGTGAGTCTGTCTATATATGTAGCATAATACTAAAACTACATTGCCTTCGTTGTCCTGCTGTTGTAATAACAGCAGGGTATTCAGAGCAGCCGGATGGGGAAACAGCTTGATTATTGTTTGTTGTGTTCCTCCCACCTCTTTGTTTTATTACTTTCCAGGGTAATGTGACTTTTGCCTGCTCAGAACCACAAATCACTCCCATCACCTTCGACAGCTCCAACAGCAGTTACTTGCTGTTACCAGGCACTCCCCAGCTTGATGGCCTGTCAGTCAGCTTCCAGTTTTGCACATGGAACAAGGATGGTCTCCTCCTGTCCACTGAGCTGTCAGGAGATTCTGGCTTACTCCTCTTGTACCTCCAGCATGGAAGGTTGGCACTCATCATCCAGAAAGCAGCAGAGAAACACATTACCATCAATACAGGTATTTCATGTCTACCCAGTAGCAGTTTCCCTCCTCTCTTTTGTTCTTAGTATTGTTATTAAATGAGAATATAAATCATAACGCATCATTTGCTTCAAGGGAATATTTAATATGAGAAACCAAGTTGAGAATAATAATAATAATAATAATGCATCTTTTAGTCTCTCTGACAAATAGTGGGAAGGAAAAACATGTATCAATATGCATTGTGGTTGATATGACAACAAGCTCTGGGCTTAATATTAGTCTGAAGGTCACTGGATGCTGAGATGACAGTTCAAAAGATAAGTCATAGAAAAACAGGAACAGCACAGAGTTGTGAAATTTTCAATTTATTTATTATTTATGTTATTTATATCCCACCTTTCTCCTAACATGGGAGAAAGTAACCAAGCCATTCTTTTGCCCCCAAAATACAAATAATTCTGTGATATCTTAAATATTCAGCAGTTCTTCAAAGGAAATGATTACTGTTCCATTGCAGTTGCTAATCCAATCTAAAGTAAATCCATTCAATGAATTACTGAATAGTAAATACACTTAGATGAACCCCTAAGTCCATTTGGCCCACCAGGGATTCAATCACTCCCCCCCCCCGGTAGGTGGCAAAACATGTGGACAATTATTCAATGGCAATAATGTGAATGCTCATGCTTTAGTATGTGTGTGTTCTCCTTATCCCCATTGGGTGTGTTGGTTCATGAGTTGTTAAAATCTCCAATGAGGAGCCTTCCCAAAAGGAGGACCCTCTGTAATTTAATGTGCCTACTCTCATTGAGGCTAGCAATTAGATTTAGACTTAAGCTATGTCACATTAACTAAATTCATCCCATTATTTAGTACCATCATACTAAATTCATAAAATTAAAGTCTTTAAGATACCATATAATTCTTTTATTTGAATGTTAGGTGGTTTCAAATGAAATTATTCTCTGGCATCTTTAAGATTTTGATTGAATCCTTAGTGGTCATTTAAATACTATATAGATTCAAAACTGGATCTCCCCTTTTCTTATTTTTTATAAGAGATCTTATTTTTCAGCAATCTTTCCTTGTAACTGTTCTTCCCTGACTTACAGTAGTGTGGGCTAGGTGAATAAAGAATTTAAAGAAACTATATAAAGATGAGAGATGTGGGCCATAGTTGCTCACCTCAGCTTTAGTTCAGCTGAGTGGAGGCACTTTCCTAAACATGGTAAAACAGATGGGAAAAAAATGCAGTTTCCTTGGTTATAAGATATCCTCAGGACAGACAGCTAGAGACAGTCTAGGGATTCTGTTGGTCTACCGGCCACCCCGTGCGCTAACAGACTCCCTTAACGAGCTGACACAGTTGGTCTCGGAGCTGATGTTGGAGTCCCCCAGGCTTCTAGTCCTGGGAGACTTCAACATCCCCTTCGCGGTCAACAATGTTCCATCTGGTGCGGCTCGGGAATTCATGGAGACCATGACAGCCATGGGCCTGTCTCAGTTGGTTTCGGGTCCAACGCATTGTGCGGGGAATACACTCGATTTGGTCTTCTGTACGGACATGGAAAATCCGTGGGCGGAAATCACCAACACTTCCGCCCTGTCATGGACGGATCATTTCTTGGTTGAGGCAAGCATCAAGGCATCTACCCAGATCCCCTCCGGGGGTGGCGGACCTATTAGAATGGTCCACCCTCGAAGGCTGATGGAACCTGATAGGTTCCAAGAAGCCCTAGAGGGGTTTATGGTTGGAAGTGACGGCGACACTGTTGATGCCCTAGTTAACACCTGGGATACGGATCTCTCTAGGGCTATACACAGTATCGCTCCCAAGCGCCCTCTCAGGCCTGCTTCCAAAAGGAAGCCCTGGTACACGGAAGATCTCCGGGCAAGGAAGCGGGTCCTGCGACGACTAGAGCACGCCTGGCGGAAACACCAGCGTTTATCCGACAAGGCTCTCCTAGATCTCCTTTTGGTGGACTATGGAGAGGCGATACAAGCAGCTAAGAACTCGTTCTTCGCTGCTCGTATCGCGTCCGCGGAGTCGCGTCCAGCAGAGTTGTTCAGGGTAGTGAGGGAGCTAACTCAGCTCCCTCCTGCCCCGAACCAGATCCTTGAACCAACCAAGGCCTGCTGTGACCAATTTAACAACTTCTTCGCGGATAAAATCTCTCGGATAAACGAAGGTCTGGACGCCAGAATTGAAGCAGAACCCAGAATAGAGGCGTCTAGAGCTTCCGTGGACTCTGTTGTACTGGATCAGTTTGAGTCTGTCGGTACCGAGGATGTGGACAAGATCCTTAGAAGTGTTCGGAAGACAACCTGCTCTCTCGATCCCTGCCCCTCGTGGCTAGTGGCCCAGGGGGGATTGGCGGTAACCTTGCTGTTACGCCAAATTATTAATACATCTTTGAGGGAGGGACAATTTCCTGACCATCTTAAATTGGCCATTGTAAGACCGTTATTGAAAAAGCCCTCCCTCGACCCCCTGGTTCATAATAATTATCGGCCAGTCTCGCTGCTGCCATTTCTGGGGAAGGTGATCGAGAGGGCGGTTGCATTCCAACTTCAATCGATCTTGGACGAAACGGATTTTCTAGATCCATTTCAAACCGGTTTTCGGGCGGGCTATGGGGTTGAGACTGCCATGGTCGCCCTGGTCGATGATCTCCGTCTGGGCATCGACAGGGGTAGCGTGTCCCTGTTGGTGCTCTTGGACATCTCAGCGGCTTTCGATACCATCGACCATGGTATCCTTCTGGAACGCCTGGCAGAGGTGGGAATCGGGGGCACTGCGCTCCAGTGGTTCCGGTCCTACCTCTCTGGGAGGTTCCAGATGGTGCAGCTGGGGGACGTTTGCTCCGATAAGAGGGCCCTTACATCTGGGGTTCCTCAAGGAGCCATTCTGTCCCCCATGCTCTTTAACATTTACATGAAACCGCTGGGAGAGATCATCCGGAGGCATGGGGCGCGGTGTTATCAGTACGCTGATGACACCCAAATAGTCTTCTCTATGTCTCCGACTGATGCAGTGACCAGGGATGGCGTCGCTCCTCTCGTGGCCTGTCTGGAATCGGTAATGGACTGGATGAGGGAAAACAGACTCAGCCTGAATCCAGAGAAAACGGAAGTACTGGCGATAGGTTCTCCCGGTCCAGGGATGGAGGTGGTTCCACCTGTCCTGAACGGGGTCACGCTCCCCGTGAAGGACACAGTACGCAGTCTGGGGGTGCTCCTTGATTCGTCGCTCCATCTGATTTCTCAGGTGGACGCGACGGTCAGGAGCACCTGTTATCAGCTTCGGCTGATTCGCCAGCTGCGTCCCTACCTAGACCGGAGGGACCTTGAAACCGTAGTACACGCTCTGGTAACCTCTCGGTTGGACTTCTGCAATGCGCTCTACATGGGGCAGCCTTTGTATCACACTCGGAAGCTACAACTGGTCCAAAATATGGCAGCGCGGGTGGTCACTGGTGCTCCCAGGGCCGCCCATATAACACCAATTCTGAAAGACCTTCACTGGCTGCCGATTCGCTTCCGGGCTCAGTACAAAGTGCTGGTTATTACCTATAAAGCCCTATATGGCTTGGGTCCAGGGTACCTGAAGGACCGTCTCTCCCCATACAATCCGCCCCGCACACTTAGGTCATCTGGTCAGCGGTTACTGAGAGTTCCAGAGACTAGATTGGCGAGTACGACGAAGAGGGCATATTCCATCTCTGCCCCCTGTCTCTGGAACTCTCTACCTATCGATCTCCGCTTGTCCCCCTCCCTTGCTCAATTTAAAAAGGACTTAAAGACCTATTTATTTAACCAGGCTTACCGCTGAATGGACTTTTATTTACCTGCCTGTTGTAATGCCACCCACTGTTCTGCTGCGGCATATGCACTAGCACTTATATGGAGAATTGTGATTTTATTGTGATTTTATTGTCTTACTGGTTTTACTGCTTTTATTGTTTTATTGTTACCGGCTTGTTTTAATGGTTTTTATGTCCTACTGTTTTTTATATGCTGTACACCGCCCTGATCTATGGAAGGGCGGTATAGAAATAAATCATATTATTAGAGGAAGAGATGCACATATTTGCTTATTTTATTAACACACACACACACACACACACACACATTGGAGGAAGACTTTACAAGACTTTTTAATGCATATTTGATTCCCCCCGCGCGCACACACAAACACACACACACACATTTTGGGCTAATAAATTTTCTGCAAAAAGAAAAAAAAGCTTTTGAAATACAGTAACAAAATTGGATTTCCCAACATTTTAATCTAGTGTCTGGGCACTGAGGCATTGTTTTTGACTGAGGATGAGAAAAAAATCGGTGAATACTTTTACACCCCTCATCAGAACCAAAGGGCAAACCAGGAGCCATGACAGAGGAGTAGATTAGAAATCAAGACCAAACCCAAAGATAGAGCAGCACAACAAAGCTCAGGAAAACCTTCATGTCTGGCAAAGCTTGGCTGTCACAGGAATTCCTCTTATGCTCTGGCTTATAATAATAAATAATAATAATAAATAATATTTATGTATACCACCTCTCCCCATAGATCGAGGTAGGAGAACAGCAGTAGAAGTTAATAATACAATATCGATATAACCTGTGTAACCAATACTTCTTCCTGATCTGGTGGTCTGGGGAGGAGGCTTTGCTGGCCTCTCATTGGTAGAGACCAGCAATTTAAATAAAAATGGTGTGCTCCATGGGCCGTTAAAAGAGATGGGGGGGGGGGCTTAGCCTGTTTGAGGTTTGCCTGCCCAAACCCTTTCACTTGCATCAAATGCTGTCCCACCTCAACAGCCGCGTGAGATTAATTCTGGTGGTTTTGGGGCCAGATAGGATTTCCCCCCCCCCTTTCCAAGGTTTTCTTTTTTCCTCCTCTACACTGTTAATTGGGGACTTGGGCAGTTGGCAAGGTGTGGTCATAAATAGGTTCCGTGGCATAGGTGGGGAGAGGAATAGAGGTTTTGTTGAACACCTTGGCACCCTCCTAAAGGGTTAAGGTGGGTCTCTGTAACTGAGGTTTACATCTGGTAACTAAACATGAAAGGAAAGAAACTTGCCTTGGGCCTGGTCTGCAATTTAAACCATCACTTATGTCTTGTGAGTTAAGTGAGGGAGTCTTTGGTTGGCCAGCTGGGGGAGCAACCCACTTCTGGATTTTCCTTGGGGCTCAGGTCTTTTCGTCCAGGGGAAGCTGGGGTACTGGTGTAGGAGCAGACCATCTGCCAGATCTTTCCACATGAGGTTCTTCCCCTGGGTTTGCAGTTCTTGAAGAAATAAAGTTAAATAAGTTGAGTTAAATAAAGTTGCCCATTTTATAATCCACTTTCTGTGTCTGGTCTTGTTATTCAATGAGTTGGTCAGCAAATGCTATTAAATGCAGTTTAGTGGTTTACTAGATACGAAAACCACAAGTTACATAGCTAAATGTCTAAGCTAGTGCTGTTTGTGGGCTTTGCTGTTTCTTAACAATTGTAAACCGCTTAGACATTCTTTAAGGGTATGAAGCAGTATATAAATGAAGTTGTTTGTTTGTTTGTTTAACTGTGCTGTTTTGACTATCTAGTACTCCCAATTTATCTAGAATTTGTTCTGCCAAAGATCCATCTTCATCAAACATGCACACCTTGACTCAAAATAATAATAATAATAATAATAATAATAATAATAATAATAATGTGTGTGTCTATCTCACCTCTGGTCCTAAACAAATTTGCCTAGAAATGAACTCAACAAAAAACAATTAGACACTGTTTAGAACTAAGATTGTTAATCCAATCCAATCTAAGATTGTTAATCCAAGTCAGCAATTATGTGGTGGAAAAAATCTCTTTCAGTGTCTCCTCATCAAAACACAAAAACAAAGGAAGAATTTCCACATTTAGATTATAAAAGAGGGGGATATATGGGGATGAGTGAGAGTTTCAATGCATTTTTTAAAGAAATCATCAACATTTCCCCCCCATATTTGGTTTAGACATGGTCAAGATTTAAAACACACACACACAAAGTGTGTGGGAACAACAAATTTGTGAATTCAGGCTTAGAGTTTGAGTGCTTAACTCTCAGAAATTTGGATTTGAATGCCTATGTATTTAGTCATGGTAGTGCTGAATTAGAATTGCCATCTCTTTTTATGAGGGACTCATACAGGTCAGGCAGTTACAACATGATCCAGTTTGTGTTGAGATAATTCCTGTGTTTAGTGTATTTGGCATGTGCAACTGGAGGAAAATTTCTTTTCATTTTGACTTTGCCTCTAAATTTATTCCACTATCATATTTGTACCAGACTGTATATTTGTTTATTTATTTTAAATTGAAAATGGTGGAATGTGAACTTGCATCTCGATTGCTGGCAATGAAAAGGAATAAAAAACTGGTATATATCACCTCCATTAAACTGAATGGGAAAGTTTCTGATATATGCTGCACTTCTATCTGATTTTATAGTTAATCACATAGGAACCAAGATTCATCTGTGTTACACTATTTATACCATTTTTTCCCTTTGACATTTCCTGGGTGGTAGTTTTGTTATTTCCTTGGAGTACCAGAATTATTCACAAGCATCACCTCTTCCTTTTCATCCATCTTGTCTTCTGTGATTGGTTTTATAATCTGTGTTTGTTTCCAGGCAATAATCTATATGATGGCCTATGGCACTCAGTTAACATCAATGCTAGAAGACATCGCATCACCCTAACTCTAGATAATGATGTTACATCTGCTGTTCATGCAACCACAGTTTCTCAGATTTACTCAGGGCACAGTTACTTTTTTGGAGGTAAGATGGTTCCCACCTTAGTAAAATGGTTAAAAAAAAACTATAGCTCTGACCCATTCTGTTGTTTTGTGTGTTTCAAATACTTTTAAATGTATTCTCTTAGTAAACAGTTATATTGCATTGCCTCCTGGAAAACTGAGAAACAAAATGTTTGGGGGTTTCAGCTGTCAAAACTTATAAAAAATGAACAGTTGCAATATATGAAGAAGCCAGATTTTATTCTCCAATTCCAGCAAATATGAAAGCATGTCAGTTTTGTAAACAGCCTGCCAAGCCTGAAATTAATGAGATGGTAGCAAGATTGTGGGAAGACTGTGAATGATGGTATTGTGTAGGGGTGGCGAAGTTGTGTGGAGGTGTCAGACCAGATTCCTCTATTCCAAACTCTTCATGGGCTTGATGACATTATGGGGTTCTGGATGATAGCTGGTCCACACTGAATCAATGAATGTAGAATAGGAATAATTTCTGAATTCACACAAAATTCCTGCAAATGAATCTCTTGTTTTCCTCTGGAAGCAAACAAGATGGAAAGTATGTGTTTGTAGGCACTTCTGTTTGTGGATATCAGTGGAGCCTATAGGATCTTAAAAATCTAGTTTTCAAAAAGACTCTGGTACAGATCAACGTGTAAGACAGATCATTAATAGACCCAATTTAAGACATGTGGCTGCCTGAGGCAAAGAACAAGATGGTGTGCCCACCTTCTTCACTCAAAATAGTACAGTCCACTGTTGCCATACACGGGGGATCCGTTCTGGACCCCCACCCTCCACGTAAGACAATTTTTGTGTATGCTGGAGTCCCATTTAATTGAATGGCAGTGTGCTCCCTTTTGTCTCTCACCTCTCACCATTCGTGTAAGCTGGAATCCACTTACGGTGAGGGTGTGAATGCGGAGGGCGGGCTGTATTACCATTGACCACCTTTGGGTACTGACATCTTCCAACACACCTGAGGACATAGAGCCAACATCAGGTAAAGTCAAACACTGTGTGACACACATCACACTGGACTTCAACCATGGGGTGTTGATGATGTCCATGTTATGGGTTCAGTGAATCCACTCAGGGCTTTATTCCAGACTTTAAAGGAGCTATCAAATGTGTTGAGACTAAAACAACAAAATGAGTCAGCACCCTGCAAGAGAATTCACTTCATTCTTCTTGTGGAAATACCAGATGTCTCTGCCTTCAACTGAGGGAAACAGCCAGGGGCTCAAAAGTGACAGATGTTGCTGCCTTTGGCTTTAGCTCTGCTTATGGTGGTTGCTACTGTCTGCCCAATGATAGTGCCTGCCCAGATCATTGCAGTTCTGGCTTGTTTGTTTTAAACTGTTTTCAAACCATATCTTCTAATTCCAAATTTTGGTGCTATGCTAGCAAGGTTAGAAGAATGTTTGTCTCAGTTTAATACCGTTTGGCTATGCTTTCTGTGTATGTGATGCTGTTTCTATTAAAACATCTAGAACAATACAAAGGCTTTAAAGACTTCATTTTTATTTGTGAACTTCTCATATTTCAGAGGGTTTACTCAGCATTCCTTCATTATATCCAGGGTGCATAGTGTTTTCAGATGGCATTTCCGTTTTCCCTTTTTATTTCTCCCTAAACATTACAGTCATTTTTGGCCCAGATGCTGATGTAACCCCAGCAAGATGCCATAAAGTTCGCTGCAGTCAAACACCATATTCCAAAAGATGGTGTAGGATTTCCAGGGCATACCTTGTCAGCAGGTGGCATGAAGTCATTCCCTCAACCTTACCCAGCTGTTGCTTCACTGCTATTATTAGCTAAGTGCACTGGTTTATGGATTTGTCATGGTTTAGCCAGGTGCACAGACATTTTAATTTTGTTTCTGTTTCAGCTTGCTAATTGAAGTGATGCAGGAGACAGCCTAGAGTAAGTCTGCATTCTTAGGACCTAGGAAGTCATAGACAGTCACTAATCATGAATTTGGCCTGTAATCTCAGCTGCATGTGTGATGCCCCTAGTTTTGCAATTCCAACACATAGCAAACAATGAACTTTGGTGGATTACAATGCATTCTAGATTAGATGGCCACTGAAGTTAGTACATCTGAGCAAAGATTGTTTGTTTTTATAGTTTTGGGGGTTTGTTTGTTTTGTTTTTCTAGCTTTGAGGCACATCTGTGGGTTTACAGAGAATACCTCCTTAAAAAGGAGTCCAGCAATGTGGTTTTATTTGTGTAATGTTGGTTCTATTTTATTGTTAGAAATTTAATTTTAAACCCAGCTAATCTAATTTAATTTTAAGGGGTGGGAGGTTGGGAATGGGATCATTGAATTATTTTAATTCAACTGTTTGTTTGTTTGTTTTTTTAACTTTGCTGTACCCCACCTTGATTGTTCTTACAGAGGGGCGGGTAAGAAATAAACATTATTATTTAATAGGCCACTTTTTGTCCTTTAAAGTTGCCTGATAGTCTGCAAAGCCCATAATCAGATAATGGACAATGGTGGAATGACTAGAAAATGTCAGGTTAGGAATGGCTGTCTGAAAGTATGCTATCTCCTCTTATGACTCAGATTGCCATCACCAACACTCCCTCTTCAAATGTCTTTTTTTTTTAAGCTTCACAAACACAATGTATTTCAGTTAGAAGTCACTGATCAACCACAAGAACATCAACCAGTTTATAGATACAAAGATCAGGCAGTGAATCAAGAATTAATTTTTCAGCTGAAATTTCTGAGTGTCTCTGACCATGTGCATAACATGTTGTTCTACATAACAAAATCACTGCATCTTTTCTGCCTTCCTACTTCCAGTCAAAAAGGGTAGCCTGCTAAGATCAATGGTAAACCACGTTTCACATGCAAAAGACAAAGATCCCATATTCAATCTGTATCATGTCTGATTTAAAAGATTACATATCTAACATGCCCACTCTTTTCTGTACCCATCTTACCTTAGTTGTATTATCAAAAGTTGTATTATCACCAGAAAAACATATATGATGTCTTAGCAGTTAAGATGCTGACTCTTATGATCTCAAGGTCATCTGTTTGGCAGTTCAAGACCCAAGTGCCACGTGATAGAGTAAGCTTCTGTCACTAGACCCAGTTTCTGCCAACCTGGCAGTTTGAAAGCATGTAAATGTGTGAGCAGATAAATAGTTACCATTTCGGTGGAAAGATAACAGATGTGCAGCCATGCTGGCCACATAACAATAGAGTCTTCTTTGACATTGTTGGCTCCTTTGGCTTAGTAGTGGAGATGAGCACTGTCCCTTACAGTCAGACACAACTTGACAATCATGTCAAAGGGGAAACTTTTACCTTCACCTTTTAAAAAACATAATGGGAAAGGTGATAAGACAGAGAGAGAGAAAGAAATGCAGGGTGAATTTGAGGACAGGTTCCCCTCACCCTTAACTACCCAAATGCTTTACAAAATAGTTATTTGCATCTCACCCCCAAATAATCAATAGAAGAAGAAAAGTTACCTTCATCTCCTAGAAAAGCTTCAAACATCTTCTTCCCATTCAGGCCCATGGGGAGAACACCAGCCTTTTATACCAAGAAACCAATAGGATTTGGCTGCTGTTAAATAAACAAGCCACTCCCCCACTCTCATTCCACTCCAGTGCTCACTTATCTCTTCTTTTCCGTTATTTCTTCCCAATCCCAGTTTTTCTGCCGTAATCTGGATTCCAGAAAGTTCTTCCTTTTCCTTTTCCTCTCCCCCTTCCATCCTTTTCCCTTCTGTCTTCTCAAAGAAATCACACAGATTAACATGCTTAACAACAGAGCTTTACTGTATATGTCTTCTGATTCTGATATATATATATATATATATATATATATATATTTCTCTGCAGGGAGCAGACCTTTCTATTTATTTGAATGTGACAAAAGGAGTGGCCCCCATCCTATAGAATTCTATCACATGAATCCTCTAAAGCACAGAATTCAAAACTATAGGCATGTTAGCCTGTAGAATCTGTATGTTGAAAGATCTTGTAGCAACTTTTGTAGACTTCAGTCTACTTCCTCAACATCTGAGGAAGTACAGTGGTCCCCCGGGATACGAACCCCCCGGGGAACAAAATCCCCGGGACCCGAAACCGCCGGGGCCGCCAAAAAGCCCCCGGGATCCGAAGGAAACCAGGGGATAAGAAAGGGAAAAACCACGCGGCCCCTTTAAATTTGCCACGCGGTCCGTCAGAGAATGCGGTCCCCCGGGAAACGAAGATTTCCGGGTTACAAAAGGTAATCCGGAACGGATTACCTTCGTAACCCGGGGGACCACTGTAGACTGAAATCTACAAAAGCTCATGCTGTCAACTTCTTTCTTTCAGTTAGTCTCAAAGATGCTACAAGATCTCTCTACCCATTGTTCAAGATGCTTTTTCATCACATTATTGTCCATTTTCTTATTTATTTTTTTTATTTATTACCACAGAACTTGTAATCAGATGCTCATGTTGAGCAGGTGATGAAAACGCTAAGAATAATTAGATCTTGCATTGGCAAATCCCCAAGAAATAAATTATCGTTTAACTATACTTCATCTAACTCTTTTCTCCCCTTTTTGTCCAACAGGGTGCCCTGACAATCTTACCGATTTGAAATGTTTAAATCCCATTATGGGATTTCAAGGCTGCATGAGACTCATCTTTATTGATAACCAGCCCAAGGACCTCATTTTAGTTCAGCAAGGTTCCCTGGGGAATTTTAGCAATCTCCGCATTGATCTCTGTGGAATCAAAGATAGGTAATTATTCTCTCTTTTTTTCCTTATGCTTTGTTTTCTTTCAGCTAAGTGGCTTATAGGTTTTATATAATGAAAATGTTCTAATCCACCAACATTATTGATATTAGGGATAATAGAACTGCTGATAAGAAATATTGCTGTGAAGATCTGGGAACTGGAAACCTGCATGTGTCTCCCTCTCTCACACTCATTGTCTCTCTTTCTGTCTTTCTCCTCTCCCCCATGCCAGTGTGTTGGAGATGAAATATGCAAAATTCAAATCAAGCTGCAGATTTGGCAAGGATTACATTTTATGCCCAAACTGTGTTTGAAAGCTTTGAAGTTTTAAAGGGATGTGAAGGAAAAGGATATGTTTTTTCAATCATCAAAACATGTCATCCCTTTAATGCTGTTGTACTTTTGTTTAAATGGATCATTTACAAGATGTATACTGTTAGGTATCATAGCATTTTTGAAACTGGTACATAGTAAAGAAATGTCTGCATAACGAAAATGAAAGAAACTTTAGGAGGCTTGATGCATTGAAGTAGCATTCTGATTTATTCTCTTCTTCAGGATCATAAATGATGACTCACCTGGTCACTGGTAGTGAGGAAGAATTGAAAGTAAGGCCTAACTCAAAACTAACAATTAACAATGAAGAAACAATATGTAAAGTTGATACTACCATACGTCCACACCCACACCTTAAAGTATAAATTATAGAAACAAGCACTTGCTCAATCACTCAAAGTATCCATATGGTTTGTTGTAAATAATCTAGCTATGTTGTGAATTCATAAATTATTGTTATAATGTAACATTTCTTTATATAGTGCTGTGAAGTTTGCTCAGTGCTTTACATAGTAAGGATCAAATAAAATAAAGGGGGGTATAAAAGCCTGCCAAGTGGCGTAAAATATAAAACAACAACATTACATGATTAAAATATCTCTAAAATAATACTAACTAGTATATAATAAAAACAAAGGAAGCAGCAGATTAACAACCAGTAATTTCAAATGCCTCACTAAATAAGAGTGTCTTCAATTTGGCCTTAAATTAGCCAAGGAAGTAATAGTTCTTAACTGTGTGGGGAAAAGATTCCAGGTATGAGGAGCAGCACAAGAGAAGGGGCAGATTCTAGCAGGGGAGGAGGAGACCCTTGGCAGAGTCAGGAGACTGGTGTCATAAGATTGCAATGCACATGAAGGGCAGTAAGGAGAGATGAGCAGTAAGGAGAGAAGAGGGAGCCAAGCCATTAACAACTTTAAAGGTCAGAAGAAGAATTTTATATTGGATTCTGAAAGGAATGGGGAGTCAATGGAGGGATAACAACAAGGGAGTAACATGATCAAAGTGGCATGCAGAGAAGATGATCCTAGCCGCTGAGCATTGCACAGAGATTAAGGAGCTAAGGTAGGAAATAGAAAGACCCATTAGAAATGATTTGCAATAATCCAGGTGTGATATCACCACTACATGCACCAAAATCTTTGCTGTCGAAACAGAAAGAAATGGTTGAATTCTGACAAGATTATAAAGAAAGAATCTGCATGATTTCACTGTAGCCTGGATCTGTGGAGTGAACAATAATGACAAGTCAAATAGGAAGCCAAGACTTCAGGTCTCATTGACAGATTTAATAGAAATGTCATTCACAGTAATTGACAAAGAGCATTACAAAGATGGCTTAGGTGGGAACAGAAGTAGCTCAGTTTTGGTCATGTTGAGCTTCAGGCTCCAGTGAATCATCCAGTCAAAGACAGCAGCAAGATATGGTGATAATCACTTCTCAATATCTAGAGAAATCTCAGGGGTAGAGAAGTACAGCTGGGTGTTGTTGGCGTATGGATGATATTGAAATAAGATTTCCCAGGGACAGGGTATAAAGGGAGAACAGTAAAGGGCCCAAGACAGAACCCTGAGGGAATCGAAAAGCTAATGAGATAGAGGCAGAAACCTGACTTCCTGTAACCACCGCAAACAGGTAGGATTTAAAACAATTTAAAACTGATCCCACAAAACTGAGGTCTTGGAGTAAATCCAGCCAGAGACCATGATCAGGGGTGTCAAATGCAACAGAGAGATCCAGGAGGACTAGAATAGAATAAAGACCTTTAGATTTAGCCAGTAAAAAATCATCAGTGATCTTAGTAAGAGCAGTCTCAGTCAAATGTAGTGGGCAAAAGCCAGACTGAAAAGGATCAAGAGTAGAATTAGCAGTAAGAAACTCCAAGCAGCAAAAAATAAACAACATGTTCTAAAACCTTAGATAGAAAAGGAATAAGTGAGATAGGTCAATTGCTAGAGAGTGAAGATAGATGAAGAAAAGGCTTTTTCAAGATTGGAGAAACTAAAGCATGCTTTGAGTCAGAAGGGAATGACCCATTAGAGATAGAAAGGTTGATAGTATAAAGAAGAGAAGGTAAAATAATCAAAAGACGAGAAGGAAGCAGATTGAGAAGGCAGGTTTTGGTTTAGAAGAATACAAGAGCTTAGATAATTCACCCAATGAAACTGAAGAAAAAGCAGGGAATGTTCCAGTTATAGATGTTTGAGTTTCTGGTGTAAAAGAAGAATGCAGGGAATCAAAGCTGGAATGAATTGTTTAAATCTTAGTAGTAAAATAATCAGTGAAATCAATGGGTGAAAATGAGTGCAGAACCAACAGGGAAGAAGGGTTTAGTTGAGAATCAAATGTGGAGAAAAGACTCTGTGGTGACTGGTTGTTAGCCTCAGTCACAGATTTATAATAATTCTGTTTTGTCAAGGAGAAAGTACACACACACACACACAGAACAAATTTATAATGAATAAAATCAGCCCATTTCCTGGTCTTTTCCCACAACCATTCAGCAGATAAAGAACAAGAATGGAGCAACCAAACAATGGTAGTGAGCCAGGGCTCTGGCTTATTAGAAGAAGTTGCACATGTCAGTAAGGGGGCAAAATTATCCAGGCTTGCAGATAAAGTAGAATTGAGTAAGTTGATCACTGGATCCATGGAGTCTCTAAGGTTTAAACGAGTAAGGATTAGCTGGCGAGAGTTAAACATGAAATGCCCTATGTTTATCCCAGGGCATTTACTGTTTAACTCTTGTTTAACTCTCATTTAAATCCTGTTTGCCCCCTAGTGTGATAAACCAGTTTGTCAGTCCAGGTTTCTTCTCATAGTGGCTTCTTAATAAGTACAAAAACATATTTTACATTTTTTTGGGGGGGGGGGACTATTTTTAAATATTCTTTAGTATTATAGATTTTATTATATCTTTCCTGCTTTCAGCTCTTCTCTTGAACTAGAAGAAAACTTATCATGCAGTTTGGAAACTATCTAGGCCATGGTTCTCAGGTCTGCATCACACATTATGAAGATACCGGGGGGGGGGGGGGATCGAACCTCCACATCCATGGATTCTGCATCCATAAATTCAACCATCCACAGGTTGAATTTTTGTTTTAATCCAAAAAGCAAATATATAAATTTATTTCACAAGTTTATATAAGGGGCACCATTTTACTACACCATAGTACATAATGGGACTTGAGCATCTATGGATTTTAGTATCCTCAATGGATACTGGAACCAATCCGCAGCAGATACCAGGTGCCCATTATATACAGAGTGATTTTTATATTCCGAGAGCTTTGAAAAGTTATTTTTTGACTACTGTTCCTTGAGTCTCCATGCTACCATGAATACTAGCATGGAACCCTGAATTATTGGTTTAAGTATTTTCTACTTTAGTGTTGATTTCATAAACACACACATTTTTCTTCCTTTACTTCTTATATTTTAATATACGTGTGTGTGTGCCTTCAAGTCAGTTGCTGACATATGACGACCCTATGAATTTCATAGGGTTTTCCTGGGCAAGGAATACTCAGGGGTGGGTTTGCTAGTTTCTTCATTTGGAATGTCACCTACATCCTCTGGTATTTATTGGCTGTTTCCCATTCAAGTACTAATCAGGGTTGATCCTGCTTAGCTTCTAAGATGCCATGTCTTTAGAATATCTGTATATAACAGAGAGCTATTCTTCAGGAAATTGCTGAAATAACTCACTATGTTTCATGTCTTGTCTGCCTCCCCCTACTCTCTTCTTGAAAAACAATTTTTTAAAGAATCAATGAAGATCTAAGTTGCTTATAGTTGGCTGGAGTTCAGAATATGTTGCCAGATAATCCTTACTTATTTTTGTCTTCTGATGCTGCATTATGCTAACTTTGCTACTAGAGATGGTCAGACAAATCTATTTCTGCTTTGCATATATTCACTCATAAATCTGTCCCTCCACTTTTCTACATGAATGTTTGATATTTGTTTAATGAAAAAGATCTGAACAGAAGTTCACATTTACATAAGTATTTATATATCATGGTGGGGGGGGGGGAGCACAAAATCCACATTTCTAAATGCATCTTATTTCAGTTTGAGAGAAAGTGAGAAAACTCCGAGGAGTCTGCAGCTTCTTTCTGATTTCTGTTGGTCTGGGAGTTGGCCAAAAGGAGATTCAAACTCTGGTCTCCCGAGTCGTAATCCAGTGCTCAAACCACTGTGCCATGTTGGCTCTCACTTCATTTATGTTTGAGCATTGGACTACAACTCTGGAGACCAGGGTTGAATCTCTCATTTGAATTAGATGGGATCTGGTACTTTTAGGGTTTTTAGGCTGTCAAAGTGGGACACATTAAAAAAAGAATGTATCCAAATCCTCACCAGTGTCAGTACAGGAAACGGATAGGAGGAGCTTATTGTTGAAACTTGCTGGGAATTTGATTGTAGTGAAAGTGCAGGTAGGATACTGAAGAGTCCAACAAAAACAAAACATAGATTTATTCCTTGATCTGACATGTCTGTGATATTTCAGCCTCTTGTAAGTACACCTATTGTTTAGAACTGAAAAACCTCTTTAAAATACCTTGCTGAAGTTGTGGACTCTTCTGCCGTAAATCTCAACTCTATTGCTGGTTTGCTGATAACATGGATGAATGCAGTGCTCTAGCTGTTCAGCAGAGAGAAATTATATCTGTTTTCTTCCAGAAAACACAATAAGGATAACAAAATTTCTGTAGAGCATATGTATGACTTTGATGAACATGAAGTGGATATTTTAAGCAGGAAAGGAGTTAAAGGGAAGCACTAAGTTTATAAAACCAATTTCAGGAAGCTTCAAAAGAACTTGGTGGATTACTGGGTGATGAGCACTGTCACAATAGTTTCTGGAAATCTGAAGTGGAAGCAATTATTAGCAAATAAATGAAAACACATAAAGGCAAAATTGGAAGGTGGTGAGAAAGGCATGGGGAAGTCTTAGTACTTCCCTACTACTTCACTAAAATTGGTACTGAATGCAAAGGTCAAAGACTGCAGGCAGAAAAAAATAGTGGATGTTTGAGCTTTCAGTATGGTTGGTGAAATATAATCCCAACTCCTCCTGCAGCATTAACAAGTAAAGAAAGATTTTTTTTTTTAAAAAAAAAAAATGAATTTCAAGATCTGAGATTGCTGTGTTATGCATGGCCTATAGTTTATCCCCTTAGTTGTTATTCATGGATTTACCCAATAGCATGTTATTGCATTTCTGTCCATTTTGTGCTTTCTATGCTTCTCTTTTCCTCTTTCTTTTTTTGCTTTTCTCCTTGGTCTTTCTCAGGGCCCTATCACACTATGAAGTTATAGCACTATTATTCCACTCTATTAGAGATTGGATGTTAGAGTAAGTGGGAAAGGTGAGAAAGGTGCGGGGGGAAGGCAAGAGCGGGAAACATGAGATCAGGTGGTGGCAGTGTGGGAAAAGTGAGATCAGGAAGGCAGAAGGTGAGATTGTGTGGTGGAAGGGGGAAAGAAGAGATCAAGCAGTGAAAGAAGTGGGAAAAGTGAGATTGGTATGCGGGGGGGGGGGGGAGGCAAGATCAAGTGGCTGGGAAAAGGAGCTATCGGGCACTGAGGGAAAGGCAATATAGGGTGGTGGAGGGAATGGGAAATGTGAGACTGAGTGGTGGGGGAAAGAAGAGATTGGGCAGAGGAGAGGTGGGAAAGATCAGGTGGTGAAGGGGTGGGAAAGGCAAGATCAGATGGCAGATAACAGCAACAAAAAAGAAAAAGGGAAAAAAAGGCAGGCAGGCAGGGCTCAGCCTTCTTGGGAATATTTTGGGGGGAGGGTAAGAGGAGGATAATCCCTCATGCAACATGTCCTGTCTCTTTCATTTCTGAAGTGGAAGATATTATTACATGATTGGGACTACATATATTAGTGTTATTGGGAATAATTGATGGGGTTTCCCATCAATAACAAAGTGTCCTTCAGAAACAGCTGAAGTGCACACCAGTTACAGGATTAAGCTTTGCTCGTGTAGTGATTACTTCCCATTAAAGCAATTACCTTGCTCTAGCCCTACAACAGTAGCCTTATGGGATGTTGTCCTTTAGCTGCTGCCACACTGCTGAATTAATGCTGTTTGACACTGCTTAACTCCATCCTACAGAATACTGGGATTTGTAGTTTGTTGTGGCACCAGAGCTCCCTGACAGAAAAGGTTAAATACATCACAAAATTACAAATCTCACAATTCCATTGCATTGAGCCATGTCAGTTAATGTGATATCTAACGTTATTAATTCTGTAGTGTAGATGCAGTCTGTGAATCTTCAGCCAGGGAGCCCCTTTAGTGCCTCACCGAACAAGGATTTTGTAGTATGTCGGAACCATTCCTGCATGGCAGGGGGTTGAACTGGATGGCCCTTGTGGTCTCTTCCAACTCTATGAATCTATGATTCTATGTTTTCATGGCAGTTAAAGAGGAATCATAGTAGTGTAAATTTACACTTTGTAGTGTAAAAGGACATTAGATTGTAATTCCTTTTGAACAGGGACACACAAACACATACACTCTTTTCCCACCTTTTAAAAACCCTTCACATTTTACATAATAATACAGACATCATTAAGCCTAAACCCTTTGGTGCTATATAGTATAATGGAGAAAAGTTTCAGCAGATGGGGATTGTGTCCTTTTTCCTTCCTCTTCCCCTTCCTGACATAACATTCCTTACTCTGAGCACCAAACAGGACTAAAATGCTTCTGTTTCAACTTCTCCTAGCAGCTGGAAATGCACTATAATACTGTGCTACAGATTCCCACTAATCCAATCCAATTCAGCTAATCTGAAACAGGCCAACATAGGGGTGAAACAGACCTCCCCTTTGTGCCACATGCTCCCAAGCTACCCAGAAGCTGCCCAGCCATTTACACAGAGGTGGCTTCATAACTCTCTGGCAGCACAGCTGGGTTATTTTGCATGACTCTGTTCATAGCCATTTTTTGGCCTTGAACCCAAACTAGCACTAAGACTTTAGTTTCAAACTAAAATAGCCACCCAAGACAGAAGATCCAAAACATATAATATATCAAGACACAATGTTGCAGTTACATTTTAAAAGGCAAAATATTGTCAACAGCTTCATAATTTTCTAACATTAATCAAATGCATTACATGCTTGGAGAAATCTATGTTGTCTACTCCCTTGGAAATAATCAGCCCAATCTGCAGATCTCATCTTGGAAAACCCTGCAGTCAGTGGAATTATACAGTAAGTTCAATATCACCAGTGTGTGAGATTTACCTGTCTGAAAAGCCACTGGACAAGAGACCCATTCAGACCACACAATTATAATAATATGATTCTGCTCTGATTGCCTTGGCAACATCCTATGCAGTCTTGGAACTGACTTTGAGGAAGCATTATTTAGAATTATCTGTCAGAGAGTTTCCATACTCACCAAATTTCAAACCTAGCATTTCATAGGAGGTTGCCATGGCAATTAAATTGGAATCATAGTGCTATAGCTGTATGATGTGAAAGAGACCCAAAACAGAGATAATTAAGCCATTGATATTATTTATTCATGGGACATAAAATATGTAAAACAAATAGTTACCTGGTCTAACTTCTCTGACCTCACAAACTCTTGTCTTCTGATCAACTCAGCTTGTCCACTCTCTTTTCTAACTCAGTTTTCACCAACTCTCTGTCCATATTAATTCCCTATTTTGTAACTCCTCAGCTGTTTCTGATATAATTCACAACCAAGGCCATCCCTACTGTTAGGTTAAGTGAGATGTCAGCCTCATGTGGCAAGGCCCCTCACTCCAATCTCCCTCTCTTCCCCTGCCCCTCACATGGAGGTGGACAGTGCTACTGCCAGTGTTCCATAGCGCACCATTGCTGCTGTTACTTCCACTCTCACTGCTTGATGACCTGGTGTCTCAACTGTAAAGAATCAAAGGCTGCACAGATCATTTTACTTTGCACTTTAGGACAGGTTGGGAACTGGAGGTGAGGTAAGGTGAGGTGGGGTGACAGAAGGAGAATAAAGTGACTGTAAGCAAGATGGATGAGGCTGCATTACTTCTCCCCCCACTTCAAGAAGCTCAGTCTACCCCTGTTATTGACTCACTTCCCCAACTGACATTAATTCTATCCATCATTCCATTTTGTCTTCTGATGTCAATCATCCCTCTATTTGTTCTGTGGCTATAACCACCAAAAACATATTTTAAAAAGAATTAGCTCAGATTGAGTATAGTATCTGCTAATCAGACCTGACTTTTAAATCTATGAATCTGCTTGCTGCCTGATTGAATCTCCTTTTTGTGTTCTTTTCCTAGCTTTCTGCTTCCAAATTTAATTTTGGATTTAACATTTTTCTCTCCCCCTTCCAAGTTTGTATTGCTGCATGTGTTATATTACCAAAAACAGCACATTGGGAAATCAAGTGCTAACACAAGGATTTTGTGGGGAAGAGGATCTGTGTGTGTGTGTTTTAAGAGGCAGAAATAAAAAAATGAAGGTTGTTTTTGCAGATGCCAGTTCTTTAACATTTAATTTGGGGATTACTGCTCAAATTACTAATTTCTTCTTTTTAAGTAAAGCTGGACATAAAAATGAGAGAATTTTCTCCCTAATTATGCCCCATGTGTGCTTCAGTGTTATTTGTTTTATAGTGAAATCAAATTCCCTTGCTTGGATTGAGGAAGTGAATGTTTAATATTGTCTTTGGCCTCATAATTAGCCTATAGTGAGCTAGAAAAAGTTGTCAGTGACGATGCTACCTGGTAGTCTTCTCTGCTTGGTTTTTAGCCAGTATCTTTACTTTACAGAATCCCATTCCATGGGGAAGGGGAATGCATAGTGAACATTCTCCTATCCCAGCCAAGGTCTCTTATCCCAGCCAAGGATTTCCACTGCTCTGTCCCAGATTTGTCCCTTCTCACTTGCTGCCCCTCACTCCTGGAACCTTTTCCCCCCACATATACGCCTCATCACTTCTCTAATCATGTTCAAAAGTAAGTTAAATACTATATTGTTTAGGGAAGCTTTCCCAGGATTGTGCCATCTGCCCCAGGATGCCTCCTTTTAATTAGGTATTAAGAACCCGTGCCCTCCCTCCAGTCCATCTGCCTTGGTCCAGGCCCCAGAGGGAGAGAAGAAGTACTGGACCTCATCCCCTTCCCACCACCTCTCCCTTCTCCTTTTGTGTTGTCTCTTCTAGATTGTAAGCCTGAGGGCAGGGATCTGCATAACCATAAGATTGTATGTATAGCACTGTGTAAATTTACAGCACTATATAAATAATAATAATAATAATAATAATAATATTCCAGATCTAGATAGATACAGAGAGAGAGAGAATATTCACTTTTCATCTTCTCCCCTATGCCTACATCTAATTTCCAGCAGTATAACCACTCACATTGTCACTCAGTCATTGATAGTAACATGGTTTCAAAATGAAAATTTTTCAGGGTTCAGCTCATTACTAGTGGAGGCTAGGTATGTCTCTTAGGTTATCTTTGATAGATATCTTTATCTATCAGGAAGGTAGAAAGGACAGAGATATATAAAGAGAGAAAGAGAGAGAAATAGGTGAAAGGCTGTCTGGTCTGTGTTGCTGTCAGAACATTCATCCATCTAGATTACTAATGCAATACAGTATAAGGAAGCTTTACATTAAATGGCCAAGGGACACTCTTTGCCCAGTCCTGTTATCTGAAACATGCAGATTTCAGGGACTGAGCTTTGGAACTAGAGTGAAGTCATAATTTCTCAGAATATAGATATTCCAGAAATTATTTGTTTGTTTCTTTGTTTTCATTTTTCTGGCTTTCTCAATTTGGAGTAAGAGTGAATAATATTTGTTAAAATACCCTACCCCTTTATTTGGCCACTTGCAAACAGAGTGCAGAATTTCAGATGCAACTATAAATCTAACACAGTGACTGAGACCCTGTGTCATACAATGTGGAACATATTGCTCTGTCTGGACAGTTTAACCTGGCTACCAATTCTTAGGTAAGCAGGCCTTCTTGAAAAGGTAGTTATGTGTTCCCTAGGCCATTTAGTGACCAGAGAATGTGAGAGATGGCTGAGTAGTATCCAGCAGTACATCAGCAGCCATATTCTTCTTGGAGGTTCAGGAGGAAGACAACTGCTTCTGGCTGTAGCCAGCTACTACCTGAGTGCTCTGCCCATTCCCCTTGTCACTAACTGATTGAGAGAATGTTACTGAATAGCTCTTTCTCTCTGAATGTAAAATCACATGGAAGCACCTGTATGCCACTGACAGAATCCTGGCCAATATATTTTTAATACAGTTGAAGGACACAATATATTCATTTTAAGGATGAAAACAATATTCACAAATTTTCAACTGGTGTCAACAGGTCAAGAAATTCCCCTGATTTTTTTTTAATCAACTAGCATTAAAGTCCCTAAGAGACAAATAACCAGCACTGTTTTCATGTTTCATCTTTGTTCTTTTTGTAAATCGTGCATCTTGTGCAAAATCTGTTCTGTTTTCCACAAAACGCCATGCTTTGCAGAAAATCTTGTTTTTCAGATGAGAACCCCCTCCCCCCGAAATGCTTCTGTGAACTTTCTGTAAAAAGTCCAAACATACAATAAAAAAGAAAGAAATAACAATGCATAACAATCTTTCTAGTCTTTCCCAGCAGAGGGAAAACTTTGAAATGTTTCATTTTCACACACCAAAATGAAATAAAGATTTCTATCCCTCCCAGGCTTCCATTTAACGGATTCCCCCGCCCTCAGCTATAACAATATTATTTCATTTTATATTAATTTATCTGAATTTTCATAAAAGAGAATTTTATGAGAAATGTTTTAAGAATTTCTTTCTTTGAACTGCTTGATAATTTCTCTTTCCCCCAGAGAATATTCAGATACATTTCCCTCCACCCCTCTACCCATTCCCTCCACCCTTCTACCCATTATTTTCAGTTAGCTTTACCTTGAATGTTTTGGTTTAACAAATTATTTGGAAGAACAGTGTGAGAGAGCTATTTATCCTATATGTGCTTCCCAGAGGTATCTGGTCAGTCAATGTGGGAAACTATATGTAGAGATCTTGTGGCACCTTTGAGACTAACTGAAAGAAAGAAGTTGACAGTGTGATCTTTCGTGGACTTCACTCTACTTCTTCTTTCAGTTAGTCTCAGAGATGCCACAAGATCTCTCTGCATACTGATTCCACAGACTAACACAGCTATATCTTTGAATTCTACCACTGTGAGAAACTAGAATCTGATAAATCTTTGGTGTGATGCAGCAGGATTTCTCCTGCTTTCTTATGTGTTCTGCCATTGAATTTTGACCTCACCCAAGTTGGTTTGAAAGCTACATCTCTTTTAGGTCACTGGAATAACCTGTGTAACTTATGCTTGGAAAGGTAATTTATATCACAAATGTGATGACAGATAAAGAATGGCCATAGATGCTGCTGTAATAGCAGCAGCAACAGCAGCAATATAATGCAACAAACCTATTAGAGATAGAATGAAATTTTCAGATAAACTCTTTTGAAATAGATGGAAGCTATTCCTCATTTGTAGCTCATGCTCTTATTGTGCAATGGCCTTCTTCTTCTGTGTGTGCCCATGGAAATTCAGGCCTATTCTTCTCCTTTGTATACTCATCCATACCCAGTTTGGTCATGCCGTCAATGGTTGAGTTTCCCTATCTGATTGTTCTTAGAGTGTCTCTGACAGGGAGGCATAATAAAAGTGAGAGATGGCATTGCCAGCTCCTGGAGAGCCAGAGAGTGCCTTCTGTGATAATTATCTGGCTAGAGTTTGTTTATTATTTGTCAAGAGCAAGGACACAGCGAAATGAGGCAATCAAGCCAGAACAAGCTGGGAAAGGAAATGGAGTGGGAAACCACTTTCTCTAATAATCCCATGGAAAGAAAAGGTGGTAACATTTTGGGTCAAAGCCAGGGCTTCGAGTCTTCCTTTCTATGCTATCTTTTTTCCTAACAGGATACTGTAGTAGGAGGAATATAAGGACAGAAAAGTTCAGATCACCCAGAGACATGTCAGTGATTAAGTTGTAGTTCATTTGTGCAGTTACAAGTCCCCCGTTTCCTAAAGGATTCAAGGCTTTCTAACCATAGTAACTTATGTGTGTTTATCTCTTTAAACTTGCCCTTGCACAAAGCTCAAAATTCGGAGTGCATGAGGTGATAATATAGAAATTAATTCCTGACTTGGATATACAGTTCCTTAGATATATAAGCCCAAATCCTTTTGAGCAGTTGCAAATGCATAAATGTGTAACTACAATGGTTACAAAGCTATGTAGAGCTGTACCCCACAATCTCCACTTATTGGGAAGTTGCCACTGCAATGGATAGGGTTCTATTCCTCTGTCTCTCAAGAAGCAGCCAACTGATGTTCCCAGCACTTCCTTGGAGTGATCTCCATCATAACAAGCAGAGTCCCTGTCACAATTTCCCCCTGCAAAAGAGATTCTTGCACAAGGTAAGGGGTGGAAACATCAGCTAGCTGCTTTCCAAGTGATAGGTGGATGGGCCCACACTGATCACAGCAGCTGCTTCCTGGTAAGTGGGTATTGGTTTCTACATATCTCCTAAACTAGGGACTATGCAGGGGGCCATGAAGCTTCAGAAACTATGGTTTTCAAATACTTTCTCAAAGTAGGAAAGGAATTGCTAAAATTACTGTTCCTTCCAGAAGAAATGAAGGATACCACCCTTTCTTGTTTCTACCTTAGAATTATATGGAAATAACTATAGTGGAATTCAAACATCTGATCCCGTCTAACCAGCTGTGTTAGAAGTAGATATTTCCAAAACATTAGCATAAAGTGGAGAGCAGCCCTCTGTGCACTGAAGGGAGAAGGATAGTCTCATTCTCCAGAATTCTCTGGAACTCTATAATAATATTAGTGCAGCAAATATGAGTGAAGTCAACCTTCACACTATTCTGGAGAATCAAATAAATCTGGTTTTCCAGTTTGATCTATTTATTAAGCTATGCAGAAAAAAGTTCAAAAATGTGAATTTGTTTTGGAAAAAAAAACAGCTGATGAACTAGTAGTCATATCATTTCGATAGTTTTAAATAAATTTAGGGTCCCATTTGATGATATGTACATTCTAGATATATAATAGGTATGCATTAATGGAATTCAAGTAAGTTATTAGTAATGTAATAAAGTTTTTACAATGTATTTTGATGTTTTTGATTTGCCTTATCGTTTGTTGACTGCAATAAATGCTGTTGTTGATAAAATGAATGCTATGTAGTTGTGACTAAATTCTCTTTATCAATTCTTAAATGAAAGCTTTCACACAGACAGAAATATAGAAAGTAAAATTGTAAATTATGTATTATATAACAATAAATAACCTTCTGGCTTCATGCTAGTTCTGTATATAGCACACTGCAACACTTTTAGCTTTAAAGTAGGTAACAGTTCTTTCTGAACTCATTCCACAGTCCTAGCTCCCCCCCCCCCAAAAAAAATCCTATTCAAATCTCTTTTATTCTTTTCTTCTTAGCTGGCTCTGTCCAAGTCTATTTTTAGCTAGCCTTTATTCTATTTCTACCTGATCATATCTAACCCTTTTATAGACCTCTATATTTGTCTATTTATCCTCCCATAAGCCCCCACCTTACAGTATTCTATGAACTATGATTGGAAGGTTCTACCCAGGCTTTGTCACATTCTCACTTCACAGATGTCCCCATAAAAAATTAGGTAGGCAAACAACAATAACAACAGCACTAACCCCTTATTCAAGTATGCTGAGAACAATCATTGTGTGATGGAAGACAATAGCCAGAATTCTGTATGGGAGATATATATGTGTAAGCACAGTAGGTACAGTGCTATGCAATGAACCCTGGCCTGACCCACCCAGTTCTCATTTACCTGGAAGCAGCTGTGCAATCCATGGGGTCTATTCCCCTGTCATTCAGAAAGCAGCTGGCTGCAGTTTCCAGAGCTACATAAGGATTATGAATATGTAACAGTTACAAGTACATAAATTTAGGTTATGCATTTGTTACTGCTAAAGAAGATTCCATCCTTGGCACCTTGGACATTCTTTCATTCCAGCATTCATTGCTCTAGAAGTTCACTGTATTTAAGTCACCAGGTATGTTTCTAGGAAGGATACGGAAGCAGCTGTGGTGGCATAACATGGATGGCCTAGAAAGGACAAGCTCATTATAAGCTGCAACTGAGCTTCAACAACATTTGAGTTTAGAGTATTAATGTGCACAGGATTGTACAATCTCAAGCTAATGATAAATAATTATGAACTATTAGTTGGATAATTATTAGATAATGCATCATAATTCGGCAGTAATTAGTTAAATAAATGAATATAATTCCCTCACAAAATTGTATGTAGTAGTTGATTGGTGAAGAATGGAACTGTCTTCTGAGGTAATAAATAAAATTAATAAATAAAATTTATTCTTATACTACTCCTTTCTGCTGCAGCAATCAAAGCGGCTTACATGACTAAAATATATTGGAATAACATACTCTTAATAAATAAATTAACCCCCCCCCTTTAAAACAGGATTAAATACAATACAGTTTAAAAATTTAACCTGTTAAAATGACAATGATGTTCTAGTAGAGGCAGTGATTACATAAAGTAGGGAAGGTACAGAAATTAGATTGAACTATTCTGAGAAGTGCTGCTGGAAGAGACCCATCTTGACAGCTTTTTTGAAGCTGTCTAGACTGGTTATTTGATGGATCTTCTCCGGTAAGGCGTTCCATAGTGTGAGAGCAGCAGCAGAGAATGTCCTCTGAGAGGTTGCCATTAGCCTGGTTTTTATGGGTTGCAATAAATTCATCCCAGAGGACTTGAGGGTGCAGGGCAGATTGTACAGAGGTAGGTGATCCCTTAGATAGGTTGGACTCAAGCCATATAGTGCTTTAAAGGTAATCACCAACACCTTGTACTGCACCCGGAAACCAATAGGCAGCCAGTGAAGAGATTTCAGAAGAGTTGTAATATGATCACTTCTAGTTTTACCAGTGATCAGCCTAGCTGCCATGTTTTGTACTAACTGTAGTTTCTGGACTAGATACAAGTGTAGCCCTATGTAGAGTGCATTGCAGAAATCGAGTTGTGAGATTACCAGAGCATACACTACAGTTTCTAGGTCCCTTACTTCAGGAAAGGGCACAGCTGGCATATCAGTCGGAGCTGATAACAGGCGCTTCTGACTGTCACATTCACCTGACTTATCATGTGAAGCGACAGGTCTAGGAGCACCCCCAGACTGTGAACACAGTCCTCAGAAGAGAGTGTGACCTCGTCCAGGACTGGAAGTTGCAACCCAGTACCTGGTTTGGGAGTCCCTACTGTAAGTACCTCCATTTTGTCTGGATTCAGCTTGAATCAGTTTTTCCTCATCCAGTCCATTACCACTTTAAGACATTGATTGAAGGAAGAAATGACAACTGTCATCATGGCTGCTGACCGAGAGACATGGAGAAATAAATTTGGGTGTCATCAGCATACTGATAACACCCTGCCCCATGTCTACGGATGATTTCCCCCAGCAACTTCATATAAATATTGAATAGCATCAGGGACAGAATGGCACCCTGAGGAATGCCAGCCAGTTAAGCTCTGTTTTTGGAGAGCAACTGTCTCCAAGCATCACATTCTGGAATCTGCAAGAACGAAACCACTGTAATGCAGTGCCTCCAATTCCAAACTCTCTGAGGCGTTTGAAGAAGATGTCATGTTCTATTGTGTCAAATGCCGATGAGAGGTCTAAAAGCATCAACAGGGTCACCCTTACCTTGCTGATGGCTAGACTATGAGGATTTTCATATTTGACTGAAAGGTTCCTGAAAGGTGCCTGAAACATCTTTAAAAGTTTCAGACAAGGGGAGTGTCTGAAAGTCCAGAGCGCTTCCCCAAATCGCTCCTCAATCACCATGGAAGCCTCTTAACAAGACTGAATTGTTCCCAGGGTGTTGATTTCCTCTAGACGCAAAGTGATCACAGAAATGATCCGTCCATGACAGTGTGGTGGTATTAATTACCTCCGCCCACAGATATTCCTGCTCCATGCTGAAGACCGCATCGAGGGTATGACCTGCACAGTGGATTTGCCTGGAAACCAATTGGGAAATGCCCGTGCCTGTCATGGAATCCGTGAACTCCCGAGCCGCACCTATTAAACTGGTCTCAAGTGGGATGTTGAAGTTACCCAGAATTAAAAGTCTGGGCGATTCCAGTAGCAACTCTGAGACCAGCTGTGTCAGCTTGGATAGGGATGAGGAACGTCCTGACAGTAAGGGCTAGTCGATAATGGAACACACTCCCTTGGAGTGTAGTGGAGTCTCCTTGCTTAGAGGCCTTTAAGAAGAGGCTGGATGGCCATCTGTCACGGATGCTTTGATTGGGAGTTCCTGCATGGCAGGGGGTTGGATTGGATGGCCCTTGTGGTCTCTTCCAACTCTATGATTCTATGATTCTCGGGAGTCTGTTAGGCAATGGGGTGGACAGTAAATCAACAGCATCCCTATACTATCCCTGGTCTTCAGGCTTAGGCACATACACTTTAAGTGGTCTGTTTTCCTGATAGATATCCTGGTCAAGGTAAGATTATCTCTGCAGACCAGAGCTACTCTGCCCCCTCGCCCACTTTCCCTTATCTGCTCACTAATAGAGTACCTGGCTGGAAGAGCTTGATTTCAAGTGATGGCACTATCATCCCCCAGCCAGGTCTCTGTGAAACAAGCCAAGTCAGCTTTCTCATCCACGTAGAAATGTAATTGCCCACCATGCAGTTGTTCAAGCCGATTTGTTGGATTATACATATAAACAGAGTAGGAATATAATTCTTTGTTAAATTTCTTCTCAAAGGTAGCCACAAATAATTTTAGTAATTTTCTTTGTGCTGCAATAAAGTCTTTGAAAACCACACAGAACAAACATTTTGACCCAGAACTATTAATTCCTGTGCGGGGGGGGGGGGGGGGGGGGAGAGGAAGAACCTGCAATGGAGAATTTGTTCTACATAAAACCTGCAGGTTGAGTGGCACAAAAAACCCAGCATTTTCTAGGCAGGAATTATTTGTTGCTACATCCTTTCTCTGTTTATAATTATAACCTAAAACATCTACTTTAACAACTGCATCCTGGGCAATTTCATTTCTGTTACAGGAAACAGCTTCATTCTTCACCAGTCAACTACTACATACAATCCCATATATGAATATTTCATTTTTCCTGCCTTGAAGTATTAACTTACATTTATCTCTGTTGAAATTCATTTTGTTAGTTTTTGCCCAGCTCTCCAATCTTTCACAGTCATTTTGAATTCTGACCCTGTATTCTGGAGTATTAGCTCCCCAGCTCAGTTTGGTGTCCTCTGCAAATCTGATCAGCATGCCTTCTATTTCATCATTAAAGTCATTTATAAGAATGTTAAAATACAATGGACCCAGGATAGAACCCTTTGGTAGCCCACTAGATACTTCTTTCCAAGAATGCTGTCTCGGTTTGGTCTGTTGACCAATTAAATGTCCATCTAACTGTAACACTGTCTAGCCCAGAGTTCGCCAGCTTCCCTGGAAGAATATCATTGGGAACCTTGTCAAAAGCCTTACAGATGTCAGGATAGACTACATCCACAGTATTCCCCCTGATCTACCAAGACACTGTGAAACAACAACAACAAAACAACAACAACAACATTACTTTAACATACTTTTGAAAAACCCATGCTGATTCTTAGTTATCACCACATTCTTCTCTATGCGCACAGTACAGGCTGACTGTTAATGATCTTTTCTAGAACCTTTCCTGTTACTGATGTAAAACTAACTGGCCAGTAGCTGCCCATGTTCTCTCCCTACACTCTTTGAAGATGGTGATAACATTTGCCCACTTCCAATCTGCTTTGAGAAAGAATTCTTTCATATTATTGGCAGTGGCTCTGAGATAGCATCTGCAAGTTCCTTGAATACTCTTGGATGTAGCTCATCTGGAGACTTGGACTCTATCTACACTGCAGAAATAATGCAGTTTGACACCCCTCCAAATATCAGAATTTCATTACATTGAACCATGGCAGTTTCATTGATGTCAAAATATGTTATTTCTACAGTGCAGATGCAGTCTTGAATTCATTTAAAGCACCTAGGACTTTTCTGCAGTTCTTCCTTGCTCTTCTTTTTTTTCTTCCAAACCCCTATTATTATTTTGAACCTCTCTAATTGGCCTGAGTTCATTCCAAGATGTGCCTTTTTCAGACCTTTGCCCTACAAGTATTGAATATTTGTTTGCATCCCACTTTGGTGGGTTTTCCCGTGTTCTATTTCTTATGCATGTCTCTTTTAAATGCCATCCCCTCTTAAGTTCTTTGTACACCAATCCTGATTTCTTAAGACACCTCCCAGTTTTCTTCCTTCTTGGAATTGTTTGCAAATATGCTTTCACTATCCTAGCTTTAAGGAACTCCTATGGACTATGGATTCCCTTACCTTGAGCATTTATGACCTTCAGATTTCACCCAGTATTTCCTCAAGTTTATTAAAATCAGCTTTCTTGAAATCCAAAACTTTGAACACAGACATGTGCATGCCATTTCTTGTTATACTTTAGGCAGCAAAATGATTTGATTTACACCAGGATAGTCCTAAAGCTCCTCATGTACACAAATGCTTATAGGAACAATGAGTGAAATGCATGTGAAATATTAATCATAGTCTTGTCCTTCATGTTTTAACAGCAATTTCCCCTGAGCACAAATTCATTGATCAATTTGCCTACCCAAAAATTTTGCACCTCGAAATCTCCAAAGTATAACAACAAACTGAAAGAATCCAAGGCCTAATGCACTTTCAATGCAAATTGATGCAAATCATTTGATTTTTTTAATACTTTTTCATACAGACTGAGAGTATTGAAGCTCAGAATGAGAAGGACAATAAAGTCATTAGTGGGATGTGAAGGGAATATAGGGACAGTAAGAGTAGGTGGGTTAATTTAATGTATTGATCTTATGAATTTATATCCAAGGCAAATTATTCCCAGCACAGTTCACTTGCAGAGATGGAACAGAATCTATAAATGATCTACATGGAATATATGATTTGTTCAGCATTCAGTGATCAAACCTCAGTCCTGTGCATGTTCTATAGATAATTAGGTTCTTCTTGTTATGGATTTCAATCACTACTAAAGGCTGGCACAGATTTTTGAAATAGAAAATGAAACCTGAAAGTGGTATGATAGAAGCATTACTGCTTATAGTGTGCATACATATTTATCCCTTCTATTGGTTTGGTCGGATAAGTTTTTCTGGGTGGCTTGTGGGGAGTAGGACTTCAGCAACATAGAAAATGGGCTGTAACAGAGATGAGAGCAGAATGAACTGAAAAACGGCATTCAGTGATCATTCTACTCTTGCAAAACTGTTATCTGTCTTGTGCCAAAGTGAGATGGGCAATTGATCCAAAGCAGTAAAACTGCTTTTACGTTATTGCTCTTGGATGAGTATAATTCTTTTTCAGATGTTTAAAGTGCATACAGTAATACACATGTGGGACAGGGCAGCAGGAGAACGGAAACACACTTCATTATGACTGACATGTACTCACTCAATGTCTGCATGAATTCATAGGTTGTGCACTGGGAGGCTTCCTGGACAAAGCCAGTTTCATCCATGTAAATAGGAACCAATTTGCAAAGAACATGGTGGCTGGAAACAAGTTAGTGGCTTACACATTATGAAATGATGAGCTAGGCAATCCTGGGTAGAATCAGTAAGGCACAACCCATGGAATGCTGTGAAACAGGACCTGTGGGGAAAGTATATACCCCAGAGGAGATTGGAAACACACTTCATTAAGACTGACATGTACTCACTCATTCATTGGACAAAGGAGGCAATGAAGGTGTGGGTAGATTATGTTTCCAGCCCGTTCCCACCTGCAGGTGAGGCTGTGTTTCTCACAACTTTGCTGGCTGGTTGGAGGGGGTGAAAACATTATCCACCTGATTGCCACCAGGACAGAGCTTCTTCACCCAATGCTGCTGATGTCTCATAAAGACGGTTTGGGAGGTCATTTTCAATTGGGGCAATAGTGTCACAATTGTGACTCCATAGACATGATTACAACACAATTACAGATGTGTATGCATCCATACCTGCAATAAAGAATACCAGACTAAATCTTCACTTGTTTTATTTTCTACAACAGTATCTGAATGTTTTTCAAAAACAGAAAGGGAGAACTGGACTTTATCATTTTGAATCTATTGGTCAGTACAACCATTTGTCCATTAAGGGGTCACCTTGAGGCCCAAGTATAAGATCCAGGAAGGGATCCTCAGGGTAAAAGGGCAGGGTGAATGACAGAAGTCCTAGGTGGTTCCACCAGTTAATTTACAATTAATCTATGCTTAAGTTTCCTTACATGTTGTAAATGTTTGGGCGTGGTGTAACATCCATATTACAAAGAAGGTGGTGGTAGGGATGTTTTCACTAAATTTCTTCTAGAAGGAACGAACAAGTAACTTTAGAAAATTTCTTCCTGCTATGAGTCAGTCTTCACAAAGCGCTGTTTTCTAAGCCTATTTGGGGCTTATTTGGTCCAAAATTTCCAAGTGGCTGTTTTGCACAGAAAACTTCATGGACCAAACAGCATTTTCTGTGCAGAAAATATTTCTACAGGAAAAAAAAAAACATTCTGTGCAGAAAAACTTTGGTCTGCACATAAAATTCTATTTTCTATGCAAATTAACTATGTACAAGTATTGACCAGAATACCTTCACAGTTACACCTGTGCAGGAAACATCATTTTTTGTGGAAACAACAATAATTGTATGCAGAACTTTTATATTGTGCACAGAAAACCAGTTTCCTGCACAGAAAACCTGTTTTCTCTGCAAAAGTAACAAGATACAAATTTTGTGCAGAATAAGACTTGAACTGTGAAGATTGATGCTAATCAGAGTTTCTCAACACTTGAAAAATCTGTTTTAAACATCTTTTCCATACCGAGCTGGGAGAAGTAGATATGAACATGTGGTGTCATTGTATTCCTCAAAGGAGATGTACATTATATATTACACAGTGCACATGCAGATGTACTTTCAACAATGCAATTTTGCATTTCTTATTTGTTTGCATATTCAATTGTGCAGAGTTGCCTAATGCACAATCATCATGTAGCTATACAGTTGTAAAGGTATACTCATCTCCTTCATGTAAAATCTCAGCCAGTCAGATAGTCAAGAGGATGCACATAGCTGGAAGTGTGGCCTATGATAGGAGATGGATGAATGAGATTTAATCATAAATTATCTATTTATTTTATGAAGAATGTGTAATTTTTGAAAAGCACATATCTAACAATTTTTTTTAAATTTAAAATCATTTATTTATTTATTTATTTATTTATTTCATTTGTAGGCTGCTTTTCACCCTGAGTGGGACCCAAGACAGCTCACAGAGAGAGTAAATTTAAAAACCTTAACAAAGATTTTTTTTAAAAAAAAAATCACCACATAAAATTATAAAACCAGTTGAAAGACATACAAAAGTTAATGAAGATTTATGGCTATGAATATATGTACGAGCACACACACCATCTGCACAGGGCACATTCAGTGGGTAGAATTATTCCCACTGTGGAGAATAGACTCATAGAATCATAGAATCATAGAAATTTAGAGTTGGAAGAGACCACAAGGGCCATCCAGTCCAACCCCCTGCCGTGCAGGAACTCCCAATCAAAGCATTTCCGACAGATGGCCATCCAGCCTCTGCTTAAAAACTTCCAAGGAAGGAGACTCCACCACTCTCCGAGGGAGTGTGTTCCACTGTCGAACAGCCCTTACTGTCAGGAAGTTCCACCTAATGTTGAGGTGGAATCTTTTTTCCTGCAGTTTGCATCCATTGTTCCGGGTCCTGTTCTCTGGAGCAGCAGAAAACAAGCTTGCTCCCTCCTCAATGTGACATCCCTTCAAGTATTTAAACAGGGTGATCATATCACCTCTTAACCTTCTCTTCTCCAGGCTAAACATCCCCAGCTCCCTAAGGCGTTCTTCATAGGGCAAGGTTTCCAGACCCTTCACCATTTTAGTCGCCCTCCTTTGGACACGCTCCAGTTTCTCCACATCCTTTTTGAATTGTGGTGCCCAGAACTGGACACAGTATTCCAGGTGGGGCCTGACCAAAGCAGAATAGAGTGGCACTATTACTTCCCTTCATCTAGACACTATACTTCTATTGATGCAACCTAAAATTGCATTGGCCTATACCTGCCCACCAGACAGCTGTTAAAAATCTGGCTTTATTTTTATTTATTTTTTTTAAAAAAAGTAGAACCTCTAAATCAGTGCCATAAGTATGGTCCAATAATAGATACAGAACCAGACTTTTAAGAAGTAAACACTCATTGCTTTCTGCCTGGATGAATGAGTCTATCAATTTTGGCGGGAATTCTAATGCTGTGCTAGTCTGGTGGATACATTTCTTCCAGGGCTGTGCAGGGGTGGTGAGAGAAAGCAGATAAATTTTTGCAGCTCTGCTCTGTCTGTTCTTCCAGTGCCTCACTTCCTTCCTTCCTTCCTTCCTTCTTGCTTTCCCTGTCTACAGTACCAAGAAAGATTCTGACCTTTGTTTTGTTCCAGGTTCATTAAAAAAAAAACACAAAAAAAACCCTCTAACAAATGATAAAATTTGAGACGTTGGGAATGTTCTTCAGGAAGAAGTTCAAAACCAAGATGGAAGTTCTGGAAGAGTCCTCCAAATATAGATAGACTGTTTTAATCTCATTGCTCAGGAATTGCAGCCTCAAAACAGACTTAGGCTGGGATCCTGTTGGTACACTAGTCTTCTCTATTGTATTATTACACTAGGATAGTGCACTTTGACCCAGGTTGTGTAGTATGATGAAGGGTAGCAAACCAATTCTTCATGGTCATTCTCGGGAAAAGAATGACTCCTTCTGGGAAAATCCAAACAATTAAAAGCACCCTGGCCAGGGTGGCATACAAAACTGTCTGTCTCACAGGACAGGCACATTTGCAAGCCAACCTCCCAAGAGCACTTTTAGCACCTTTGGGAGGCCAGCACTGGAGAAATAGCCAGCAGATTTCTTTTTTTCCTCCCTCTGTAACACTGTTACTAAAGCCCTTATACTTCTTCCATCTCTGTGTTGCTAATGCAGCCTGTGTGAGTAAAGTTCATGGGGGGGGGGGGAGCTGATAGAGGTTAGAGGCTGCTTTGCCCCTCCAGAAGGCCCAGAAGGCTTCACTCTCTGCAAAGCAATAAAAATGTCTCTGGGGAAATGGAACATTTATTCACCTTTTGCTCCATTGGTCTATTTTGGGCCTATGAAATGCCTTTTTTCAAAAATAAAACAAACAAACAAAAGCACACACATACCCCAAAATTGGGAAATCACCTAGATATCGCTTCCTGTTTTTAAGTGCTTCTATTTGGCCTAAAATGGCCTGAGGGTGCTCAAAATATGTAGAAAGTGCTCTCCATCCTTCACAAATATTTGAGGACATTTCAGGGACAATATTTTTTTGACTCTAGGGAGCCCTAGTGGAATCACAAAAATGGTCCTGAGGCCACATGCAGTCTATACATTACACTTTGCCCCCATAGTAGGTTTGATTGGGAAAATTGTGAATGTTTAGCTCTTAAATGTCTGACTTTGAATTCCTGTGCCACATTGATAAGCTCTGTCCACTTACCCACTCTGATGTGGCAGGCATGTCCTGGACAACATGTTTCTCTCCACTACCCAATTGGTACATCTATACCCAGTATGGCAGTGGTAGGCAATTATTACCCTCCAGATTTTTGGGATCTACACCTTTTATCAGCCTTTAGCCAATATGATAGATTATGGGAGATGGAACCTACCAAACATCTGCAGGGCCACATATCAACTTGCTATAATCGTTTAATTTTTTGATATATTTCTTAGACAAGGCATAAAATTTTTTATATAAATATCAGAGAAAAGAAAACCATTCGATTTTGTTTGTTCTTGCCCTGAGCTGAGTCTTCTACACACTACTTCAGCTTCCAACAGCATGAAATATTTCATGTACTTCATATTTCTTTCTTTACTTCCCAAGCACTTGGTAAGGAACCAGACTGGCAAGGGTGGAAAGATGAGTATTTAGTATATTATTCATAATCTGATCTGTATTTTAGTTTTACCTGTGTGTTATTTCTGTTTTCATTAAATACACCAAGATACTCTGATTAGCAACCAAAATTACAATGACAACAGAAAAGGGTGATATAAATAGGCCTTGCTGAGAGAAGATTTTGTGTTGCTTTTCAGATGGTATTTGTTCTCCTTATTGGATCCCAGAATAAAACAGAAAAAAAAATTGCTGCCTAGACACAGGAGAGAAGCAAAACTTGCCCACCCTGCTTTTTGGCATCCATTTGGGCTGCTGTTTCAATTCATTCTGTTCACTGCAAGCAATTTTTCTGAAGGCTTTTGTTTTCAAACCAAACATAGCACTGAGAAGAAAACAGCTGGTTTCCATCTTTGTGCCAGCATAAGGAGCCATAGGAAGTAAAGAGGTTTTGAGAAAACAGGTGAAGGGCAATGTGTTTCACTACATATTCTGTTTGCTGCTTAAAACTATCTTGCTCTTTTTGTTGAACTCTCTCCCACCAGGTGTTTGCCAAACTATTGCGAACATGGAGGAAGATGCTCCCAGTCATGGATGACGTTCCATTGTGATTGTAGTGAAACTGGTTATACGGGAATGACCTGCCATAACTGTAAGTGGATCATATTGTGAACAGGATAAAGTGGGAAAGTACTGACATAAATGTGAACAAGATTCATAGGGTAACCTAGAGTAATTCTTTTTGCTTTACATGAATTCACCAATGACATTTGTAAGACATTGGGAGTTAAGAGCTCATTTCAAGGACTTAAAACTTGTAGAAGCCCATAGTTCAGTGGTGAAGAATGTGCTTTACATACAGAGTTCAATCCTAGTAGGAATAGCAAAAAATAAAAGCAAAAACAAAATAAAACCTTCCATAAAACCCTGGAGATATGTTTTCAGTCCTTATAGATATTAGGTTATTTGAAGGGTCCTCTCTCCCTTTATGAGCCCAGTGTAGTGTTGAGATGGTCTGGAGAGCACTCTCTTATGCTTATTTGGTGGGAACAAGAGGGGACCTTCTCAGTGGCTGCTCCCAGGCTTTGGACCCCCCCCCCCCCCCCCCCCGAGAAGCCAGGGTCCTTTCTGCGGCATGTAAAAACATTTTTGTGCTGTCAAGTTTTTTAAACTGATGAGGCTTGGGCTTTGAAATGCTGAGCAAGTCAGATCAAGGTTTGCATATAGATTTCAATACATTTTAATATTTTTAATGTTTAATCATTTTAACTTTTTTAATTGTTTGTTTTCTTAAAAAATTATTTATTATTTTAATGTTTTTGTATTGTTTTTAAATTGTACTGTTTTGACTTTGTTGTTAGAAACCTTGAGTCCCTATATTGGGAGAAAGGCAGGATAGAAATAAATTTTGATCTTGATGTTAATAGGTTTGATTGACCAAAATTATGACAGTGTAAGGCAGGTTCCTCTGTTCCTAAGCAGTAAACTTTCAGCATATTAGAAATAAATTCCCATGAATCTAGTAGAGTTTACTCTTAAGTGTGTAAGCATAGGACACTGAGTACATTTACCTTAGTTGTAGCAAAAAAACATCTTCCCAAGTCTCTCGTGTAAATACAGATTATGTTATTGTGTACCTTCAAGTTGTTACAAATGTTGGCACTAAGGTGAGCCTTTCACAAAGGTTTCCTTTGCCTTCCTCTGAGTCTGAGAGAGTGTGACTTGTCCATGATCACCAGTAGGTTTACATAGTTGAGCAGGGATTTGAACCCTATCATAGTCCAATGTTCAAATCACTACACCACTCTTTCTCTCTAATACAGATTATATGGATGTATATATATTATAAGTGAGATGTGAATAAACAAGTTTTTGTGGATGAGTTCAAAAATGTAAGCAGAAAGAATAAACAGAATAAAAATACACTTTTCACAAGGAAGGGAAGTAAGTCATCATGTCATCCAGGAAGCTGTATTGCAATGGCTCTCGTTTATCTTCTTTTTAAATGGAGCCAGAATGAGCAGTGAGATTATCAAATCTGGAGATGATAGAAGATACTTCAGGTTGCTCAAAATGAAGTAGACAGCAACGAACTCCTAACCTAGAGATGGAATACCTGATGCCCCAAGATGGACTTAATTCTGATTTCACCCAAGTGTAAAAAAAACCCATTTTATAATCTTGAATTATGCTGGTTCTGTCACTGCTAACTCTGGTTCTGGCTTCAACCATTACTGAAACTAGTTCCAACCAAACCATCGTGTAGCCTCTAAAATATTGTTGCTATTAATTTCCACCAAGTTCGTTGATTAAACGCCATGCCTCCAAAGTGGCCGGAAGCGGCTTCATTTTGACCATGCGTTTCTCCCTAAAGTTTAGGCTTGTTTTGCTCTAGGACCCATTTAGTTCTCCTTTCTGCTGTCTATGGTATCTTGAGAACCCTCTCCTAGTACCACATTTCAGATGCCTTGATTTTTTTCCCTCTCAACTTTCTTCATGGTCTAATATCTACAACCACATGTAGCAATCAAGAATACAACAGACCGGATATTCCTGATTTTGGCTTTTAATGATATACAGATTATCAGATTATCCCTGAGGAGCATAGCCTTGATAAAGAATTTGTCCTGATGGGTATATGAGCATAAAAGGATAAATCAAGTTCAATGTAAATGAGTGTTTAAATAATAATGAGTTGCTGTGGGATAAAAGTAAGGCTATAAAGAGTACCCATTTTCATACTCTCCATAAGAAACAAGACACTCTGTTGAAAACAGTGTCATAGAATCATAGAACTGTACAATTGGAAGAGACCACAAGGGGCATCTAGCCCAACCTCCTGCCATGCAGGAAATCACAATCAAAGCATACCTGACAGACGGCCATCCTGCCTCTGTATTAAGGTCTCCATAGAAGGAGAATCCACCACACTCTGGTGGAGTGTGTTCCGCTGTCAGATTCCTCCTGATGTAGAGGAGGAATCTTAGTTTTTGGAGCTTGCATCCATTGTTCTGTGTTCTAGTCTCCGGGGCAGCAAAAACAAGCTTGCTCCATCCTCAATGTGACACCCCTTCAAATACTTAAAGAGGGCTATCAAATCACCCCTTAACCGTCTCTTCTCCAGTCTAAACTTACCCATCTCCCTTAGTCTTTCCTCATAATAAATAAATAAATATATATATATATTTTGTTTATATTTCTCACCTCTCCCTGAAGATCAAGACAGGATTACATCAAAGATAAAATATACAATGCAACAAAATACAGAGTACAAATACAGTATTATCTAAAATATACTATTAAAACAATACATCTTATCCCTCACTGGAGTAACCAGTCATCATATCATCGTATCTTTGTATATTTCACAAGCATAGCGGGGGTGGTTCTTAAATGATCTATAGAAGGCGTCTTAAGTGGTGTTTTAAAGGCTTCTAAGGTGGTAATAAGACGGATCTCTTCCGGTAGGTCATTCCATAATTTCAGGGCTGCGGCAGTGAATGCTTTATGGGAAGTAGTTGTTAATCTTGTTCTCTTGTATTCCAGTAAATTCTTCCCAGATGTATGGAGAGTGTGGGGCAGATTGTGTAGGGAGAGGTGTTCCCTCAAGTAACTCAGGCCCAAGCCATATAGGGCTTTAAAGGTAATAACCAACACTTAGTACTGCGCCTGGAAGCTGATCAGCAGCCAATGCAAAGATCTTAATATTGGGGTGATGTGATCCATTCTAGATGCCCCTGTAACCAATCTGGCTGCTGCATTTTGGATCCATTGAAGCTTCTGGACTTGGTACAAAGGTAGTCCCATGTAGAGCGCATTACAGAAGACTAATCAAGAGGTTACCAGTGCATGCACTACTGTTTCAAGGTCCTCCTGGGCCAGGTAGGTACGCAGTTGGCATATCAACCAAAGTTGATACCAGGAGTGCTTGGTATGAACTTCGGTTGATACACCAACTGCGTCCCTACCTGGCCCAGGAGGACCTTGAAACAGTGGTGCATGCACTGGTAACCTCTCGATTAGACTTCTGTAATGTGCTCTACATAAGGCATGGTTTCCGGACCCTTCACCATTTTAGTTACCCTCCTCTGGACATGCTCCAATTTGTCTACATCCTTTTTGAATTGTTGTGCCCAGAACTGGACACTGTATTCTAGGTGAAGCCTGACCAAGGTTACCTCCCTTGATCTAGACACTATACTTCTATTGATGCAGTCCAGAATTGCATTAGCCTTTTTAGCTGCCTCATCACACTGTTGACTCATGTTCAACTTGTGGCCTACTAAGACTCCTAGATCCCTTTCACACATAGTCTCATTGAGCCAGGTGTCCCCCATCCTATATTCTATGCATTTCAATTTTTGACCTATGTTCAGTATCTTACATTTCTCTATGTTGAAATTCATTTTATTAGCTTTGGCCCAACTTTCTAATCTATTAAGGTCATTTTGAATTTTGATGTTGTCCTCTGGGATATTAGTCATTCCTAATTTGGTATCATCTGCAAATTTGATAAGTATTCCCCCAATTCTGTCATCTAAGTCATTGATAAAGCTGTTGAATAGCACTGGGCCCAGGACAGAATCCTGTGGCACCCCACTGGTCATGTCTCTCCAAGATGAAGAGGAGCCATTGCTGAGCACCCTTTGGGTACAGCTGCTCAACCAATTACAAACCCATGTAACAGTTACCTTTTCTGGCCTACATTTTACTAGCTTGTTTTCAAGAATGTCATGGGGAATCTTGTCAAAGGCCTTACTGAAATCAAGGTATGCTATATCCACAGTGTTACCTTCATATACCAAGCTGGTAGTTTTATCAAAGAGAGAGAGAGAGAGAGAGAGATCAGATTAATCTGGCATGACTTGTTTCTCAGAAACCCGTGTCAATAGCTGCAAGATCTTTTTGCATTTGGATTCTTCTTGGCAAAATAAAATAAAATAAAATAAACCACAAAGTGTTTTGTACGTACATACAAATCATTTTGTACAAAAATAAACAAACACTGTTTTGTACAAAATTCATGTACAGTCGTCCCCCGGGTTACGAAGGTAATCCGTTCTGGGATTACCTTCGTAACCCGGAAGCTTTTGTTTCCCGGGGGACCGCTATTGTAAACGGACCGCGCGGCCGATTTAAAGGGGCCGTGCGGTTTTTTTCTTTCGTATCCCAGGGGATCTTTCGGATCCCGGGGGATACTGTAGCGGTCCCACCAGTTTCGGATCCCGGGGTTTTCGTAACCCGGGGGATTCGTAAGCCGGGGGACCACTGTATGCCTTAAATATATATGCCTTCAACTTATGGCAACCCCATGAACTCCATAAGGGTTTCTTAGGTAAGGCATCATCAGAGGTGGTTGTGCCAGTTTTTTTTCTACAGCAACTGGTATTCATTGGTGGCCACCCATCCAAATACTATGTAGGACAGACTTCCTAGCTTCAAAGATCATACATGATCTGATTTCTTTAGGGTATTTATCATATTTAAAGTAAAATACAATGACCAGGATCCTATAAAGACAAACTTCTCACAAAATAGACCATTCAGACTGACCATCTCATTGCTACCACAAGGAGGTATCTAAAAGGTATCTGCCTGTGAGAACAGAATAGCGACCAATGGCAGCGAGTAGCCCCAACTCCCACTCAACATCCATATTTCTTTCTAAAGGCTGGCTGGATCTTTTCATCTTTTCTAACTGCCTTGCCCAGTGGGGTCATTGGAAAAGAGGGCTAATTGAGAGGAATAACTCAGGAAATCATGCACTGTAAAAATAACGACAATTTGCTACACCACCCTTTCATTATTACCTCAACTCTGAAGACCCCACAGAGTCAGACAGTGAGTTAAAACACAACTGAAATATTTTGCGCAGTGTGTGTCAGGTGATCCAGCATACAAGGACTGAAATATAAGTAAAAATTTACACCAACACTTATAGAACAAGTGAGATTCAGATTTCAGTACTGAAATAACAAGGTATGTTTCTCACTTCCCTGCAAGAGCATTACAATAATTCATCCTGTGCATACATAATGTTAGGAATTTAATACCTTTCATACCAGTATCTTCTGTCAAGAACTGTCTTGACAGAAGCTGGAAACCTTGGATGTTGGCTTTCACTTTGTCACATTTGGACAGCAACAGTAACAAAAGCTAGTTGTCTTCTAATCTGTCTCTAAACATTTGTATTGAATGGGCATTTGTATAGATGGGGCTATCTGAACATTTAGGGTCAATGGCTATTTCCCACTTTAAATTTTTGTGTGAACCATTTTTCTATTAAAATATATTAGGGGAGAGTTTTTCTATTGTTCTCAGCTGTAATAACAATCTATGGATAGCTGTGTTTTAATGAAAACTGTATTAGAGTGTTTCATTCCTGATCTTTCACATGGCAAGGCAATTTTGCTTTATTAGAAATAGAGGCATGTTTCAGCATACCACTTTTAAAGTTAAGATCACTGCAATTCATTATTTTTTTTTTACGTACCTGCAAAGGATTATTTCTTTTTATGAAACTGTGCTTTTGACACAGGTGGGGGCAGGGAAAAATTGGTCTCACAGTACTAGGAACAGCTAATTGCTGCTCTGCGCATCCTACTGGAAGCTGAAACTGGGGCATTTGGTTTTATTGTCTCCCTGGGTCTCTAAAGCATTCTTTAGTTCCCTGTTTTCCTTAACAATTTTGTTGGTTCTGTTTTCCCAGCATGCAAACGTTCTGTGAAATACTTGAAAAAGAACCAAAGTGCTTATACATACAGATTGCCCCATATACATAACTGGGTCATAGGTCTCTGTGTGTGTGTTTTCCCCCTGGTTGAGAAATGTCATCTGAGATCCTGGACCAGGACCCTAGCAGTATCTTTAATACAAACTGGTTTATTCTAGTATGAACCTTTGCTGCTATCCATCCAGATGCACAGTTAAGAGCAGTGCCCTGGGTTCACTGGTTTGGGAGGAAAAGCTCCCCCAGGCACTAACTCTCTGCAGAACCTTACAGACTGAAGGCTTTAAAAATGGACAGTTAACCAGAAATATTCCATCTAAAAATGAGGTAGAAGGAAAGAACACAAGCTGATTTTGCTTGGCCAAGCCAATTTTGCAGCATAGCCTATTATTATTATTATTATTATTATTATCATCATCATCATCATCATCATCATCATTATTACTACTACTACTACTACTACTACTATTTAAAAGACAAAAGAAAAAAAAGATAGCAGTAGAAACCAACAGAAGAGTCTAAACTCAATGCAAGACTGTTCTCAGAGTAAAAGAGAGGGATACTTAAAATCCTATTTCTAACCAATCTCTGAAGGATGTAGCTAAACATGAGGGACTACAGACTAAAAAACATACACACACATACCAATTTTGTCACCCTCCATTGTGAAGAGGGTTTTAGGAGAAGGCCGGGAAGATCTGAAAGAGTCTTCTTTTGTGTCTCAGTATTTAACTTCTTCCTAAATTAGTGCTTGACTCCTAAAGTGAAAGGAACAGCTCTGGGTGGGATAAAACATGAACTCAATGTTGTCCTAAAGAGGGTTCAAAATCACCTATGCTTCAAATGATGAGTGCAAAGTTTGTGCCTCTGTGCAAAAGAGCAGATGATGAATATTCTTAGATGGTTGAATGGTACAGAACAATGGAACTACCTACACAAGACAAAGATAATTAAGTATAGGCATTTGCCTTTCTTCAAATTCAGATAGGGTTGCCCAGCATCTCTGGAAGCTGCACAGTATCTCACAATGTGTGTGTGTGTGGGGGGGGAGATGGGTTGTACCAGTCTGGGCCAGCTTATATGTCTCCATTCTGTGGAGGTAAACAAAACAGTCAAGCCCTGATTGCACTCATCATTTTGTGTTTTGACTCCCCCCCCCCCACTACGTATGAAAAGGATCTAGGAGTCCAAGTAGACCATAAGCTGAACATGAGTCAACAGTGTGATGCAGCAGCTAAAAAGGCCAATGCAATTTTAGGCTGCATCAATAGAAGTGTAGTGTCTAGATCAAGGGAAGTAATAGTGCCACTCTATTCTGCTTTGGTCAGGCCCCACCTGGAATACTGTGTCCAGTTCTGGGCACCACAATTCAAAAAGGATGTGGAGAAACTGGAGCGTGTCCAAAGGAGGGCAACTAAGATGGTGAAGGGTCTGGAAACCATGCCCTATGAGGAACGCCTTAGGGAACTGGGGATATTTGGCCTGGAGAAGAGAAGGTTAAGAGGTGATATGATAGCCCTGTTTAAATATTTGAAGGGATGTCATATTGAGAAGGGAGCAAGCTTGTTTTCTGCTGCTGCAGAGACTAGGACATGGAACAATGGATGCAAACTGCAGGAAAAGAGATTCCACCTCAACATTAGGAGGAACTTCCTGACAGTAAGGGCTGTTTGACAGTGGAACACACTCCCTCAGAGTGTAGTGGAGTCTCCTTCCTTAGAGGTCTTTAAGCAGAGGCTGGATGGCCATCTGTCAGGGATGCTTTGATTGGGAGTTCCTGCACGGCAGGGGGTTGGACTGGATGGCCCTTGTGCTCTCTTCCAACTCTATGATTCTATGATTCTATGATTCTAAGATGGACAGCGGTCCAGGCCACCTTCCCTACCTCTCCAGTATCCCTTCTTAACAATGTATGCAGGCTCTGGCAATGGCAGCTTCCTGCTTTGTACATCAAAGTCTAATATTCATATTTGTTGAGCATAAACCATTAGCAGACTTTATATCAAAGCATTAAAGTATATATCTCATAGAATCACAAAAGTCACTACTATTCGATCTGAAATTGTTTCTCCTGATTTGCCTCCTACCACTAATATCCTGGTACCTTCTACTAATAAACTCTCTGTGTTTCCACCTGTTTCTCTGGATGAACTCTTTATGCTGCTAAATTCTTCCAAACCTACAACTTGTTCTCTTGATCCTATCCCCTCCTATTTTCTTATCTCTATAACTTCTTCTTTTCTGCCCTCGCTCCTCTATATCTTTAATCTCTCTCTCTCTCTCTCTCTTCAGGTTCCTTCCTTTTGGACTTCAAACATGCTCTCGTTTCCCCAATTATGAAGAAACCCTCTCTCAACCCCTCTTCTTTGTCTAGCTATCATCTGATCTCTCTTCTTCCTTTTCTCTCTAAGGTTCTGAAACGGGTAGTTTATTCTCACCGTCTTGAGTTTCTCGAAGCCAACTCCATCCTGGACCTTTTTCAGTCTGGTTTCCGCCCATGGCACTCCACAGAGACGGCCCTCACCAAGATGGCCTCTACTCTATTCTCATTCTACTTCATTTGTCTGTGGCCTTCGACACCATGGAACACTGTCTCTTGCTTGACTTATTTTCGGACCTCGGGTTCTCCGACTCTGTTCTCAGCTGGTTTAAATCTTACTTGTCAGACAGATCTTTTTCAGTGGTCACAGGTGGTCAGACTTCCTCCTCTGTTCCCTTATCTGTTGGAGTGTCCCAGAATGCGACCAGCACACACCAACCAAAGCTGATAAGGCAGTTCCACAAACTTAAACGTTGTTCCTAACAATAGTCCAAAAGCCAGAGCCAAGGTCAGGGTTGGAGAAATCACAGCAGTCAGTCCGGCAAGGAAAAAGCAGCAAAAGTCCAAGTTGATTCAAGGTCAAGGCAAACCAGAATTCCAAAGACACAAAGCCAGCACACAGTCACACCAAGAGACTTTCAATAAATTCTGGCAAAGGGATGGTGTCTCATAGTTGCTTAAGTAGGATACACCCTCCCTGTTGGCAGCTGTGCTTTATTACCAGCTTGCTTTTCTGCAAGCTTGCGGGACCGACACACACTAGCACTCTCAGCCCTCCTTTCCTTAAAGGAGGGAACCTCCAAACTGGATTCTTCATCTGAAACCTCATTCAGCTGCTTAGCCTCTGAAGGGAGCTCCACAGTGCTAGAGCCTGGCTGGGCTCCCACTGCTGGGGCTGAAATGTCAGGGCTGCAGTCTGGCATGGCAGAACTGGGATCTGGTCTAGCCTCCAACTCCTCTTGCTCCTGAGGAGCTATGTCCTCCTCCTCATCCTCTGACTCCATCTCTTGGCTGGCCATGACATGGAGTTCCTTGGGGTTCTGTCCTGGGTCCCCTTTTGTTCTCTCTATACACATTGTCCCTTGGTAAACTCATTAGTTCTTTTGGTTTCTCCTGTCATCTGTATGCCAATGACAGTCAGCTGTATCTTTCCACCCCTGACCTTTTGCCAGGGCTTGAACAGCAAGTTTCATCTTCTCTGGCTGCCATCTCTCAGTGCATACGGCATCGGCGCTTGAATCTCAACATGTCTAAGACAGAGCTTCTCATCTTCCCACCTAAGCCCACCCTTCAATACTCCTTTTCTGTTTCTGTTGATGGCTTCTATTCAACTAGTTCAGCAAGCCCATAGTCTTGGCTTCATCTTTGATTCTTCTCTGTCGTTTATTCCCCAGATTCAGGCCATCACCAAGACCTGTAGATTCTCTCTCTACAACATTGCTAAAATCCATCCATTCCTCTCAGCATCCACTGCCAAGACTCTGGTCCATGCCCTAGTGGTCTCACAACTAGATTATGGTAACAAAATTAAGTTAGAGACTATATTGTTTAGGGAAGCGTTCCCAGGATTGTGCTATCTGCCCCAGGATGCCTCCTTTTAACTATGTATTAAGAAGCCGAGCCCTCCCTCCAGTCCATCTGCCTTGGACTAGGCCCCAGAGGGAGAGAACAACTACTGGACCTCATCCCCTTTCCCACCACCTTTCCCTTCTCCTTTTGTATTGTCTCTTTTAGATTGTAAGCCTGAGGGCAGGGAACTGTCTCATTATAAGATTGTATGTACAGCACTGTGTAAATTTGCAGCGCTATATAAATAAAGGTTAATCATAATCATAGAGTTGGAAAGGGCCTCATGGGCCATGAAGTCCAACCTGCTGTTCAATGCAGGATTTTCACCTAGAGCATCTCCAGCATCCAGCCTCTGTTTGAAGTCTTCCAGAGAAGGACACCCCACCACTTCTCTAGGCAATTGGTTCTATTGCTGAACCAATAGTGATGTCAAGTAGTTCTCTCTAATAGTGCTATAATTCTGCATTATGAATGAGCCCTTGGAGTGCTAAAGAATCCCTATGTCTTAGACTGCTTAGTGAAAGTAATATGTACTTATCTTGCACGATCTTGTGTCTTCAACAATTGAGAGCTCTCCATGGTCCTGACTTTCATCTGTCTGATCAGCATATTGTTTTTCTTCCCACAAGATTGTATGTACAGCACTGTGTAAATTTGCAGCGCTATATAAATAAAGGTTAATCATAATCATAGAGTTGGAAAGGGCCTCATGGGCCATGAAGTCCAACCTGCTGTTCAATGCAGGATTTTCACCTAGAGCATCTCCAGCATCCAGCCTCTGTTTGAAGTCTTCCAGAGAAGGACACCCCACCACTTCTCTAGGCAATTGGTTCTATTGCTGAACCAATAGTGATGTCAAGTAGTTCTCTCTAATAGTGCTATAATTCTGCATTATGAATGAGCCCTTGGAGTGCTAAAGAATCCCTATGTCTTAGACTGCTTAGTGAAAGTAATATGTACTTATCTTGCACGATCTTGTGTCTTCAACAATTGAGAGCTCTCCATGGTCCTGACTTTCATCTGTCTGATCAGCATATTGTTTTTCTTCCCACAAGGTCCAGGCAGGAACAGCCAATATACTTGATAGTGTTGATTTTTTTATCCCCCCCCCACTCCCTTTCTTCCAAGGTTCTCAGGGCCAAATGTGTGGATCCCCTCAAGTTATCTTTCAATAACTCTGAGTTCTATATAAGGATGGAAATAATATTCAAAAAATGTTTTTAAAACACACAACATGTATTTCAAGTGTTGAGAAACCCTGTCAAGATGAATCCTAGACTGAAAATATTTTTTTGCAGTTTGGGATTTATTCTTCTCATGTCATTGTTTTGTGCTGAAAACAGCATTTTCTGCTCAGGAAGAAGACACCACTTTATGAAAAATAATTCTTTCAATAATAATATTTATTAAATATTTATTTAAATAATAAGATTTTTTTTAATTCCTCAAACACTTTTATTTATTTCTTTTGTCCTTCTATTGCCACCAACCTTTTATGCCCCCTCCCCCTGCAATTATCTCTCGTTGCAACCAATAGATTATTTGCCATAGGTTTGTCTTTTCTAGTGGTTTAAGTGAAGTAACTTTGCCTTTATATTCCAAAAAATTAGCACATCTAAAAATTGTAACATGAGTAATTTAACCCCCCCCCCAAAAAAAAAAATTACCACAGTTCCTGATATTTGACTTGGTACATGCTAAACAGTGTACATACAAGAAATATCTCTTAGCAAGCTTCCTTTGCTGCCAGAGGGATGTTCAGTACAAAAAAGAGGGAGAGGAATAAATGTCAGGCAATTTCCAATATAACATATGCAGAAAATTAAAGCAGTTCCATAAATGGAAACTTCATCCCACAAGAAATGTCAACATTTCAACATTCATTTTGTCCCTACACTGAAATGACATACTAAATGCAGCAATGTTCACAAACAGTGCCCTTTCTCCTTCTTAAAGTCTCCTTTAAAAGATTAAAATATTTTCATGTTTACATTAAAACTTGGAGTCCCATCTCCTGACTAAAATTACATTTATAAAGTGATTTTTTTTATAGAAGTGTAGTTTATTGTTTCTGTGAAACCTAATTAAAGTATCTTGAAAGAAATATTTTTTTAAAAAAAATTGTGCAGAGAAAGACACATATATTGGATGTTTTACAAATAATATTTATTTATTTATTTATTTCCCGCTTTTTCTCAAAGGAATCAAAGTGGATCACATCAATGTAAAATAACAGATCATACAGTAAAATTACAAATTAGAAGAAACAAACCCCAAACTCAACACTCCCCCCATTACAAATATGTAATTATGCATTTACTTGATTAATACCATTTATGTTTTTGAAGATTTTCTTGGTCAAAATGAAGACATTTCACAAAGAACCGATTGCTTACCCAGAGGGACGGGATATAAATAATAATAATAATTATTATTGTTGACAATAACTTATTTTATTTAAGATCAATATATGTTATTTTATATCCACTACTTATTTAGTTATTTGTAGCAGCATAAGGGAATACCTTAACAGGTGCTATTTCATGACTATCTCTCTTTCTAATGGGGCACTTGACCGCTATGCGAAAGAGCCTAAGACAATGATTAGAAAACATCTAATTGAATGAAAGATTGTACTGGCTTCAATAAATAGACTTTTAGATTGTGGCAAGCATCTATGAATGTCCGCCCATTGTGGAGTATCCATTTAAGTATGGATAAAATAAATGTCACTGTATTTGAAACAGGCAGGAGCTGTTCTGAATACTGTTTAAGATTTTTTTAAAGGGTATGCAAAAATCTAGGTTCCCAGCAGAATTTGGGCTATGTATACTACATTTCTATACTACATACTGAACACACACACCTGCTACCACCTTGATGATGAAGAAACTAGCAGGCGTAACTAGTTTTACAAAACATAGAAACTATTTTGTCCCTTCTGCCCCCATCTGAGTGCTCTTTCCCTTTGCTAGTCTTTCTCTCCCTCCAACCCAGAGCTCATTCACCTTTTATCTCTGACGGTTATATTTTTTCTCTGCCCTTTAACAGACTTTAGGACACCCTTTCTCTTTCTGTCACAAACATCTGAAGAGTCTAAACAGAGGCAACCAAAAGGTGTTGCTAACCAGAGGCCTTCAACACAATAAAGACAACAAAACTGGGGCTATGGCCATACACCCCCAACACTTTAAAGTTATGCAAGCTGTCCTGTTATTTTCTTGTTGCTAGTAAGGGAGGGTTAGAGACTTTTGCTGACTAATGGCTACTACATATAGACTTTAATTGACTAAAATAAATTAATCAATTTTTTCCCACCACTCTGAAAAACATACTTATGGTCTTCTAAGACTAGAATTGTGTTGGTTAGCAAAACATCTGTTACACCATTCAGAGTGAAGTACAGTCTACAATTACCCAAATGTACAATAACCCTTTTCTCTCCACACATGACACTTCTTGAAGATGCCATAGCATATACCCATATTCCTATCAGTTATGAGTGGATGGCAACTTTTCAGGGACCACCTTTCAGTTAACCAGTCAAGGAAAAAAAAAACACTCCCTTCACCCTCCTGGACCTCCAGCCACTGACTGACCATTCAGATAGTGCAACCTGGTCTTTTCAGATTGGAGTGGTATAGCCATAAGAAGGGGAATCCCAACAGAATTTCAACTTACACATCAAGAGTATTTTGAGTTTACTGTCCATGTCAGTGGCATTATTAGCGAGATGTGCAGTGTGTGACACATACCATGTGATACCCCCAGAAGAGGGGTGACACTGGTCAGACCCCTCCCCACTGGCAGGAGTGAGAAGGGGGAGGCACATGCTTCCAGGCTTCACAGTGGCTCCCTCTTCAGGAGTGGGCAACCACTGTGGTAAAGAAGAAGGTGAGCATTCTCTTTTGGCTGCCACTGCCCCCATTAGCCCCCCCCCCCCAGCAGCTCTCCCATACACACAAACTAGGTGACAATTAGGACACCTGTCCATGACAGGTTTCATGCATCTTGGTTTTGAGTTTCACAGTCTTGGTGCTATGTCAAACACAGACAGAACAAACAGATATCGAGACACAGATTAGAACAAGATGTGTTGCAATCCAGAACTTACCAAAAGCACATCTGACCTCCTATAAAAAGTGGTGCAGAGTTCCTAAAACAGTATCTCCTTTATTGATCTTCGGGAAAGAATATTTCTTCTGCTAAACAGAAAAGAATTTTTTCCTATGTTGATAGGAGATGAGTAATCTCTTCAGCAAGCTTGATTAATTTTGGCTAAAATGTTTACCGCCCGTTGACCCTATAACATCTGGCCAGAATCAATCATGCAGAGGCAGTTATGGAAATTGTGACATGGGTCTTATTTAGAAATGTACCCATGAAAGAGATGAAATGGAGGATCATCTTCAGCACCAAACCTGGATGTACATACTCCCCTAAAAAACACTAGCACATGAGGACCCTATGTTGACACCAGCTCTAAGCCTGAGGTGGCCATCATCCCTGGAATGAAACTGGAATGAAGCCACCATGTTTCTTTCCTCAGCACCCTATGAGCCAACAACTGCTAAATCCAGCAAGGCCCTTTAAACTAGAATAGACTTCAGCTGATGGAAACACAGCTAGCTTTATGTAAGCCTCAATCTCAAGCAACACTTGAGCCTGAAGTATGGATATAAGTATACTTGTGTGTGCATGTCAGTGTCCAGACTGAGATCCATTTCTTGCCTGCACTTTAGTTTCTGATGGAATTCCTGCTCACTCATGAACTACTGTCTTTTTTTTGACAACCACTTGGAACAGAATAAATTATTTGTATGTGTTCAATAATGCATTATAAAATACTTTCAGTTTCATGAGTTCCAATGGTTGTATACAGATATATGCAGTGCAATAATATACATGCCTATTCAGAAATAAGTTACATCCCATTGAGTTCAATGGGATGTACTCCCTTGTACATGTGTTTGGAACTGCAGGCTTAAAAACTCCCCCCCCCCCCCGCAAAAAAATTAATTTTTTTAAAAACCTCTTTCTTTTCCTCTTGAATTTTTGTACTCCTCATACTGACAACTGCTGCTGAGCCCACTGTGCTCTGCTCGTTTTGTTTCCCATCACTCTTTATTCCTAATCAATAAAGCATATGTGGTCTCTACCTGACTTGAAACATGAAGCCCTGTTTTTGCCTGAATGAAAAATGCATCCAAATGACAGCCATTTCATTGACCTGAGAATTGTGGAAATGAAGGGAAGACATTCTGTGTCCAGAAAGAGAAAAGAAAAGAACATGTTTACACTTCCTGACCAATTTCACTCTTTTCTCTTCTCCTCTCTCTCACTCTCTCCTCCATGCACATTCCCACCCATCCCCCCCATCCCATGTCTAGGCATTTGTCTGAAAGCATGAAGACTAGGTGAATATCTAACACAACAGGAATAGGAACACTGAAGCTGACAGGTCCCACATGATCCCTAAGAGCATCTTTGTCCTCCCAAAATCCCACTGGAGCCTCCACACTGATCGAGAGAGAGAGAGAGAGCTCCCCATCATATAATTTATGCCTAAAATGCCCAAACCTCCATAAAATATAACATAATAAATAAATATGGAGGATTCATCCTCCACCCCCCATTACTGCCACTGGAAATATTTTTAGCCAAAACCAGAACCAGAACCAACAACACATCACTTCTCTTTCTGGTCCAACCTGTCAGTGTCACCCACCAAAAAAAGTTCAAAGCAAATAATTGTCCCTCTGCCACAGTTGCCCGTGCTAGTTATATCAGGATGAGTCCACATGCTTCCTCCCCCACCTTCTCCTTTTATGGAGCAGGGATATCTAAAGAGAAAGTTTCTTCATGTTCTCCTGAGGCTGATAGGAATATGGTGTTCAAATTCAGATCCTGCCTCATTGTGGTCACTGACCATATGTAACATTCTACTCTCATTCAAATGAACATGGCATGAACACTCCTCCCTACCTAAAGCTTAACAAGGGCTGCAGAGATGAGAAGACGAGGCAAGGGGAAGTTTTAACATAATACCTACAATGTTCACATTTTGAGGCTTATCTGAGTATGGATTCTCTGTTACACAGCAGACTCATATGAGGCCAATTCAATTTGAGAATTGAGGATGAAGTGTGGGAGGGCTTATCTTACAACTGTCTGACCCTCAGCAGGCCCCATCCATTTTCTCAAAAGAAAAACTGACAGTGGAAACTTATCATTTGCTTTCACTTACTAGCCACAAGAGGGTGAGGGAAAAAGAAGAAAGACAGTGATGGTGGCAGCAAAGACTCTAGCAATCCCTGTCTGCTGCCTCAGGCAAAGGCAAAGGCAAAGGCAAAGGTGGAGATGTTTGCTTGTTTCCAGGGGTCTTGGAAGCATGACCATTTTAAAGGGTAACATTTGGAGGGATACTCCTAGATCCCTTGGAAACATACTAAAAAGAACAGGCAGCCACACTTTTCATAGTAAGAGGAGAAAGGGAGGATGTGTGGCTGTTGAATACTGGCCTTTTTTTAAAACCTTGTTCCCCTAAACAAGAAAATTTATATCCACAAACATTTTTTTTTCCAAAGGGAGGGTCTGTGACAAGGAAGAGAGGGGTCATTAGCTGCTGAGATTTTATGTCAAACTGCTATATAAAGGGGGGGGGGCACCAGCTGATTAGAGTGGGGATTTGGAGGGACACTCGGGGGAACTGGGAGGCACAGGTGGACAAAAACCACAGACTTGGGAGGTGCATGAAGCTCATGGACCACACCATTTGCATCCCTATCTTAGCTTTTTATTACATGATAGCCTGACAGCTATTATTACATGACAGCCTGGTTGTTTGAAATCTCTGGAACCAGTGAGAGAGAACACTGTGTCTAATGAGGAGGACAGGAAGAAACAGGGCATAAACAAGTATGATATTTTTTGATTTGATGCATAATGGTTATGTGTGTGTATGAGAGACAGAGAGAGTAAGTGTCTTTATCATTAGTTTTTGACTGCCCTTAAAGAAAGAAAGAATCACATTTCTAAAACATGCTGGGACTTAAATATTCTCAGGCATTTCTTGAGAATCTGTTTCTGTCTTCTCTCTGGAGTTTATCACATGAGGGAGATCAAGGGGTTAATTTAAAGATATCCTGGAGAAATCGTGAAATTATGCGACACCGTTTCACATGACATTGCAAAAAAACCTGCAGTGAAACTAGATTTAAAGGAGGATTAAGCAACACTATTTCACATGACATTGCAAAAAAAACCCCAGTTAAACTAGGATTAATCCACGTCTTTTCAAGTTCGGATCTCTATAGAAAGTGTAAATTCAAAATTGCTTTAATTGCAAAATCACACATGAGTGTTAATTGCAAAATAATGTTATTTCCACTTTAAATTCACTTTAAATTTGCTTTAAATTCACAAAGGCTGAAGTTTGCTTTAACACCACTTCAATGTCATTTTAAAATCAAAATTGGCTCCTAACGTGATAAACTTCTTAGTCTGAAATCTCTAGCACCTCTTTTCAGTATCTGCGTGCTATTAAAACTTGAAATGGTAATTTATTTGCCCCTCTTCCTTGGCAACACATACCATTCAAATATGTATGTGAGTCTGAGCTAGCATCTTCAAACAGCCTCTTCTTCTCTCAATTTCACAATGTTTGAGTTGACTGGGAAAAATTGTCCTCAAAGATGGACCATACTACATGTCAAAATCTGAAGTACATTAGACTCCCATTGCCCCCAAATGTGCTTTTAAGAACTATTCTTAATCAAAAAGAATAATCTAAATCTAAAAAGACAAGACACTAAAGGAAAAGGGAAAGGTGGTGGGGAAAGGGACCAAGTCCAGTGGATTTCCTCTCCCTCTGAGGCCTAGACCATGGCAGAAGGACTGGAGGGAGGGCCTTGCTGCTTACACTGGATAGGCCTATATCAGACGAATACATGTGCCTCCTAGGTAGGCTAGAACATGATAAAACAATCCTCCATTTTTGTTTAGGTTTTAAGACTTGGGATTTTTAAAGACTCTGTATTTAAAAAAAACCCCTCATACAACTCTGTGTTTGTATGTGTGTGTGCATTTGGTATCATATCAGTAAATATGTATTTTTAACAAAGAGAAAATGAGCCATCTGTCATTCCTGAACGTCACAGCAGGGACTTTATTAGCCTGTCAACAGTGAGGTCTTGTCAAAGTCAGTTTTTCAATAATTCCAATTTCATTTCTTTTTGGCACTTAACATGACAATTGTATTATGAGGGCATGCATGACAGCCACTTCTGTGAAGTTCACTGCCTGCCTCTTAACATTTTTCTTGTTAAACCAACAAGGAGAGAAGCATGTCTTCCTCCCATTGCTCCCTGTTGTACCTCTTGTTACCAGAGATAATGTTTTCATCCAGTACTGTTATCTCAGACATGTCTAATTATGCCTGTCTGATCAGACACATAAAAGTTTTCAGTGACATCAGAGTGGTGAATTCTCCACAATAACAACAACAACAACAACAACAACAACAACAAATTTTATTTATAGCTCGCCTTTCTGACCGAACAATCGAGGCAGGTTACAGTAAAGTTAAAAAACAGTTGCAGTAAAAAGAAAATTCCCATCCCAGTCCCAACCTCCCACCCCTTAAAATAGAATTAAATTAGAAAAGATTAAAACAAAGCAAGCAATACCAATATAATAACAAACATAATAACATAAAATGCACTTTTTCTTCGGGCAACATGGGACATGACATCTAAATACATAACTGGGAAAAGATTGAAGGTGCTCAGGTAAGAACTTTTTTGGAGCCAGGAGAGTTAATCACTGTCTGGGAAGGCCTGCCGGAAAAGATATGTCTTCACGGCCTTTTTGAAGTAGTCGAGAGTTGTGATAAGACGTATCTCATCCGGCAGGCCATTCCACAGCCTGAGGGCGGTAGCAGAGAAGGTCTTCTGGGAGGTCTGCAACAGTCTGGTCTTCATGGGCTGTAGCAGGTTCCTCCCAGAGGACCGAAGCGTGCGGGCTGGGGGGGGAGGGGCTCATATGGGAAGAGGGAAATAGGAAAATATGGGATGTAGAGAATATTCACAAATTTTGGGATCTTCAGTTACAACAACATGTCACTGAAAAAAATGATCTATCACCCTAAGGGATAGGGTGCAGAGGAGACCCCTTCCCCCCCCCCAAAAAAAATGGACACGAAAATCAAAATTAAAAAGTGCAAAGAAATAAAATTACCAAGGTGGGACAAGATTTTTTTCCCCTTCCCTATGAGATTACCATGTCAAGATCTACATTCCCTATAATGGGCTGTATTTCCAATCAGAAAAATGGCAGAGACAGTTGATGTTATAAGAAGTAATGTGTGGTGCTGAACTCTTGCTAAATTGCCATATATGAACACAAATATAGATTTTTAATATATATATACAGAGAGATTTTGAATTTTTTAAAGACAACATTCTGTCCATGCACACTGAGAAAATAATGCCATATGGGGAATGGTCCACATGCACTTTCTGAAAGGCTCTGAATAAAACATACTGAAAGGCACATTCTTATTGCCTGCAATGATCATATCACCACATAATGTTGTATTACAGGCTGCCAGGAAACTAATCAAGGAAACAGAAGTGACACATATCCAGGAGAAGAAAACCAAATATGTGCATCATCTAAACAAAGGATGATGTTTAGAGCGTGTGAATATTGAGGAACTGGAAAAGGAAATATCTCCCTTCCTTTAATTTCTAATTTTCTCTCTCTGAGAACATACATGTTTATGATGGTATTTTGCCATTTTAAGCTTAGTATAAACATCTTGGTTTTCAGGATCCCTCCCCCCCCCCCAATCAATTTCTGTGATAACCTCTGAAAGACCCTTTTGTTGGCACAGATGCTGCATGATGCCATCTGCTGTCAGTGCTAATGAGTGGGCTTCTTTCCTTGCCAATTCAGAGGAAGTTTACTATTGCTGCACTAAAAAGTGCTATTGAAAGGTCAATGGAGAGAACCAGGTTCTCTGTCATCCAGCCATAGGTGCTTCATAACCAGAGAAGAGTTTCAGATGAAATATTCCTTCTCCTCAGTTCACAAGCCACCTACATCCAACCTCATCTATTTTATCTCTTTTTCATGAAGAAGTCAACTTATTTAAATCTGTAAAGAGAATTTTAGCTACTCACACACACTTGTATCTACTATCTGTACCAGTGTTTCCCAATCTTTGATCTTGGACTTCAACTCCCCAGAAGATCTAGCCATTTGGGCCAGCAATTGGGAATTCTGGGAGCTGAAGTCCAAAACATCTGGAGGACAAAGTTTGGGAAGCACTGATCTATCTGATGTGCATTCCCTAGATGTTGCCAGAGCACATAGTCTATACACAGAAGGGTCTTGGTTTCATCCCTTATGTATTGGTTCTCACACTTGAGTCTCCAGATGTGACTGGACTTCAGTTTCTGGAAGCTCCAGACAGCAAGGCCAACGCTTAGGAATTGTTTTTATTTATTTATTTATTTATTTATTTCATTTGTATGACCCCTTTCTCCCAGAAGGGACCCATGGGATACTTTCATTTCTCTCAAGACATATTGAGCAAGGGGTAAATGTAGCAGGGTTAGTGTTAGGCTGCAAAAACTTCAAAAGTTAAATCCACACACTGTGTTGGAAGACACTGCCCCAGATCTACATGAATTGCAAAAATAGATATGCATGTAGATTTGGAATTCAGAATGTACTGAAATGTACTAGGACAGGGAAGAGGTGCTTCATTTAGCTAAGAAACGAGAAGGGAAGGGAAGGGAAGGGAAGGGAGAGATAGATAGATAGATAGATAGATGACAGATAGATAGATAGATAGATAGACAGATGATAGATAGATAGATAGATAGACAGACAGATCAAAGCAGGGGGGGCATAACAGTGAAAACCACCATGCTGTAGTCCATACACATTCATCCAGGGCAGATTCTAATGAAATTACAACAGAGAGCAGACTTGAGAGAAAAAGAACAAAATGGGGTGATGATGGGGGAATCCATCATTGCATTATGGATTATCTCCTACAATTTAGATGTTGTTTTTTCCCCTGTATAACAATTCAAAATGGATCCCGTTTTCTCTTCACCTTACTGCCCTTATGACTTTTTTCCCTTATCTAGAAAAGCATTCAATATCTTTTTTCCAACTCCAACAAGATTCAAGAACAGTAGGCAAAATGGAAAATGTTTTTTTCCCCTCCTTTTTCTTCCAGCCCTTTTACTTGTTCCATCTAACCCCATCTCTGCCCCATTAAACCTCACTGAGCAGCCTGGCTTACAGTGGCAGAAGCAGTCTGGGTAATAATGACAAGGAAGTGGTAGAAAAGAGGTCTCTTCAGTGCTGGGGATAGAGGGGAGGTGGACAGAATTCCTCAGGAAGAACCAGTCTTCTGGGAACCTGATTGTGTTTCACCCAACACAATTGCAGCTGTATGGCTGCTTCCACCTGCAGAATTAATGCAATTTGACAATGCCTTTACTGTCAGGGCTCTATCCTATGGATTCCTGGAATATGTTTGTTGTGGCACCAGAACTCTGTCTGACAAAGAAGGCTAAATATCTCACAAAACCACAAATCCCATCATTCCTTAGCATTGAGCTTTGACAGTTAAAGTGGTATCACATTGCATTGATTCTGCAGTGTAGATACAACTTATTATTCCACTTTAGCTGCCATGCCTGGATCCTATGGAATCCTGGGATTTGCAGTTTAATCAGAGGCATCAGAGAAGCTCCTAAACTGAGGATTGCAAAGGCCCTTGCTTCAGCTGCCATTCCCAGGACTTCATATGATAGAATTGTGGTAGTTAAAGTGGAATCATAGCACTTTAACTGGCTAGTGTGAAATGGTCTATGGACCAATAAACAGTATCATCATCATCATCATCATCATCATCATTTTCTTATATCCCACCTTCCACCCAATATAGAGACTCATTACAAAAAAATTTTGTTGCAAAATGTCATCATATGCAAGTCTTCCATAAACACAAATTAATATCAGCCAGACACAGCAAAGCAGAATGTACACCTTAAGATCATCAAGCCCTAGTAGTAGTAGTAAAAATTTGTTTTGTAAGATTAAGGAGAGGAGCCCAAATGTGCATTTGGCCTGGTCCCAGCGGCACAGTTTATGAGAACACTAGAGCCAAAGGTTGCAAAAGATAAGATGACATTTACACTCAAGGTCCACAAGGACTGTCAAGACACTGGCTGGGGAGGTACTTCTTTTGCTTCACTGCTCAAAAAGCTTGGTGGTGAGTCTTATTAAAAGAGAAGGAGGAAAGCACTTCAGGGATCACTGTGAAACAGGTGATAGTGCAGAGGAGGTTTGACATTTGCTTAGGGACTGAAGAATTTGGATTTGGCTTGGAAACAAGTCATGATTCTTTTCATGTTTGTGGGGTGAGGAGGAGGTTAACCTCCTTATCAGCTAGACCACATGAGGTCACAAATCATTGGCATATTGTTCTTAATTCATATTATTCTGCACACAGAAGAATAATGATAATTGATCCACATAGGGTTTGTGCTTAAAGTGTTTTTTCCTTTATGCACAAGAATTTGTGTGTGAGAGAGAGGGGGGGGAGAGCACATGTGTGTAGAATGAATTTGGCTTGAATTTGATGCTTTGAGTCTGATTTGATGAAGAAATAGATAGACCAATAGACATATAATATTTATCAAATCAGACTCAAAGTATTGGGGACACTGGTGTCTGGTAATATATTCAATTGTAAGGGTATTAATTGGTTGGTGAAAAGCTCACTAAACTTATTCAACTTGATAATGTTATTTAAATTTAATCAGCAATGTCAGGGAGATCTATGCATTTCACTTAGTCAGTGGGGAAAGGCTATTCCAGTTATGTAGCATATATTTCTCTGTAAGAGGTTTATGTTCTGTCAGATGTGTCACAAAAATAAAAGCTGGAGAGTTGCATGTAAAAGCAACCTGCCAATTTTCTTAATCAAAACTACTACACCAATCAAAGCTTCCCTCCTTGTTAACAACCAAGCAGCTAATCAATGAACTGCATAGTTTTGATAGCTAAGGGAATCACTGCAGCTTTCAGAGCTAGGACCAAAATAAATAGAACTTTTTCAATGTTCCTCAAATCTCCCTTGGTCTGGGAGTTAGCACTATACTTCTGTATAGCATTTCATCATATTTGTGGGTGTTTAATATAGACAGGAGATTGCAGAGCAACACAAATATAGATTTGACCTTGGAATGGCCAATAATGAATAATGATTCCTAATCCCTTAGCTGTATGTTAACAGTAACACCAATAAGCTTAGTCTTTTATTACAAAGGGCAAACATCTGTGTTTGCATGCATGCTTGCAAAATGTTCCCAAACTATTTCTACCTCCTATGGAGGGAAAAATATATCTTGACAAATTGGCTGTGTATGGCAGTGTGCACATTTTAGCACTCCGCTAAGGAAAACAACACCAGTAAGCAAGCTGTTATGGCTAATGAACATAAATTAATGTATTATCGGAACAGCTGATTCCATCTTCCTAAAATGGAATGAAGAGGGTATACCTTGGTTAATAAAGTAGATGTGATCTTGAATATTATTTTATCAGAAAATTTGGTACCAGAGGCAGAAATAATATGGAAAGTGTAGCAATAGTTTTGTACACCAGAAAAAAAGAACTTGTGTCATCAAACTTTTCATCTTTAACTAGCAATATGTGAATGTGAAATGAAACAACCAGATTAGGTATCTCCTGTATAAGTAAACAACAACAACAACAACAACAACATCATTTTGAATCTTCTCAAGAATCTTCTTCCAAAATAGATCCAGAAATGTATTTTTCTTTCTTCAGCCTCTACTTTTTTTTTAATGATTTCTGTTTTGGTGGCAAAACTTTTGGTTCTATTTTTTATCTGGAGTATGCCTATATAAGGGAAATGAGAGCCTAGATTTGGTCAAAAGAGCTACAAACAGAAGCTGAGAATAAGACCAGACAAATATTATATTATTTGGAATATGCTTTTCCCAGAGTAAACCCAGAGCTTTGAAAATGACTTTTAAAATAATTAGTTGAACTTATATTTCCAAGAGGGCTTCTGTGACTAGAAGTGCTTACAATTATGATTCTTAATGCAACCCTTTATTTCTCCTTTTTCATTTTACTTTTGATTTATCTATTGAAGTTATGCCCATCTTTTCTTCCAGGGTTCAGTCAAAGGTTTTTGGTTACCAAGGAGGTTTTTGGTTACTTTCTCAAAAATAAAACAGTGACCTTTGAAATACTTTAAAAGCATCTAAATGCTATAAGCTGCCAGGTGGTGGTACAAAACTTTCTCTCTTGTTCATCTCATTTTTGTCTCCACACCCACAACAGAGCACTAAACAGCATCCCAAACTTAAATCACATGATATTCCTTCTCCTTCCTTTAGTGACTGGAGTAATGAAAATTATAGTTATACCCCATAAGGAACAGTTATAGTCATAATGTGATGCTGTGAGATTTCTCTTATTGGGGATGGGAATTAGCCACCAGTGCCTTGCAATTTTTATCTATTTGGCTGACGTCTTGCATGAGGAAACCAAGGTACAAAGACAGAGTTACATCATTGTAGGTACATCTCCCAATGCTGTCCCCAAAAAACTGCCCTTTCAGGACTACAGTTCCCTGCATCTGCAATAGGACACCACAGATTTCCTTGTGACTATTTGTTATAAAGCACCTTTATAAGCTGTACATCAATGTACACTGAATGCATCAATGTACACATTGTATACAATGTACACAATGTACACAGCCCCACTGTCCAGCAACTCGGAAATCCTTCTGTCGGGAAGAGCCATGCTGCTGAAAAGTTAGGTTTTGTAGTGCACTTTTGGTTGTTACAATGGTGCAACTACTATGAATATGAATTCCAAAAATTACAGTGTGGTAAATCTGGATAACAACTTTGTAACTATTGAACAGGATGTTTGCCATTTATTACAAGTACTCAGCAATCCTATAAGGAAGATCATTACAATCCATATTTGAATAACTGAAGAAAACATTTTCTCATGATGTCTAAGGTTTTTAGAGTTCAATTGAACACCCAGCACTTTCCACTTGTAGTAGGACAATTGTCTTCCTTTGATAACCTAAATTAATTGGATGCTGGTCTTTCTCAATAGTGCTTTCTAACCTAATCTACTCTTTTCAAATGCTAACATTTGATTGAATATTATACACGGGGGGGGGGGGGGGGATTACAGGGCTTGAATGACAAGACCATGGTTTTAATGAAAGAAATTGATACAGATCCTTTCCCTCTGTGTGAGATGGCAAAGACAGTACATCCTGCAGCAAACAAAGTCCAATGAAATACTCCTTAGCTAGTTGCCAGATAAACAGGACAACCTGCAGGTGGTTTAAAGTGGCACAATATGGTTTGGTAGTTGCTTAGAATCTCATTGTGAAACAGCTGTGCCCATGTGGCAAGGCAGTTTTCTATGCTAACTGGCCATGCACTTATGAGCTAAAGGACAATAATGTGGTAGAAGTTGCAAGTGTGTGACATTGTCAACTTCGCTCCTTAGCTATCAACTGCAGATAGCTGTCTCCCCACCCAAAAAGTTGTCACCGGGCAGTGAGATAGACAGTTATGTGACATAACACTAAATTGCCCCAAGCTAGCCAAAATATTATTTTTGAGTATATGTTTACTGTAAATATCTATTTCACTTCCTTTCAGCTATTTATGAGCAGTCATGTGAAGCCTATCGACACCAAGGGAAAGCATCTGGTTTCTTCCACATTGATTCCGATGCAAGTGGTCCACTTCCACCGCTTTTAGTCTACTGTAATATAACAGGTAAGAATATCCACACATCATCACATCTGCATTTAGTACTGGTCATAATGTTGTTGCTGTTGTTATAAAAATATAGAGCCTAACAACTACAGTATTTCATCTTTTTATGCTCATATAAGTGAGCTGGAAGAAGAAAATAGGATGAATGGATTCAGTTGATGATGATGTCAACCAAGACATATTCTGAAGGAGTTGTAATGAAAAGTGAAAGACCCGGTTGTATAAAAAGTGAAAGATGTGCCATGAACATCTCTGATGAACAAATCTAAGCCAGAGATCTTTCTCCCATTGAACACCACAAGGTTCAGAACTTTTGTGGGGCAAACAGATCACACCATATTTCATGCATGCAACTAGAATCACAGCTCACTCATACTATGCTGAATACACTTGTGCTGCTTGTCTATAATGCTTATAATGGGTGCAAGGCAGATAGGGAAACAATTTATAGATTATATGGGACAATGCAGCTACTATGTGGGAAACAAAACTTATTTTCCATTCCAAGCAGTACTCAAATATGTTCAGTCATCCTCATCTAATTATCTTTCTTCTTTCTTTCTTTCTTTCTTTATTTATTCAAAAGCTGTGTTTAGAGTCAAGGCTCATGTGCGTTGCCAAACATTGGTAGTTGATAGTTTTCATATCAGTCTGGCAGTGAACCAGTCTGGGTTTTAGCCCATAAAGATGCTATCCAAGCATCTGACCACTAAACCCCCACCACCACCACCAATAGGTTCAGCACCTTCTAGATTTCAGGCTAATAATCAGCACAGATGCTCCACTCTGTTCAGATGGTAGTCATCAGCCACTACTTGAGCCAAGAAATGCAATAACAGTTCAGAGTTCTGGAGTTCTGGAAGTTTGATATTTCCATTTGTCAGAGTATATCGGCACTCCATACACATTTTTTAACATTTCCCCCCCAAATATTTTTGAATATTCTCTCCATCCCTAATGCATGCCACTTTTCTGTACTTACTCAGTGTGTTGTCTCCAGCGAGTGACAGAAAAAGAGAATATGAGGATGAGATAGAGAGATTTAAATGTATAGTTTAAGCATTTGTTCTCAAAATAGTTGTTTTTAAAATCTATTTTGATAGGCTCTTAGAAGCTAGATCTGTGCTGGAACATTCAAGAATTGTAAGAGCCAATGTGCAGTTTATCTTTAATCTGCATATTGGTTTGTGAAGTATGAATTACATCATCTCATAGTGTAATTCACAAAGATCAAATTCTTCAAATATCATCATTCTGGTGCTCTAACTACTGTCTGAACAATGATGGCTTTTACAGCATTTAAGCACTAGCTAATATGACTCTACCTGCTACTGACCTGCAGGGGAGCAAAGATTTGATCTGCAGAACAGATTTGCATCTTGTTTTTTCTTGCAAAGAGTTTGGAGGACAATAAGAGGTATAGCTGGAGAACCTAAAAAGAAAGTGACTTGAGGAACGAGATAAAGAATAAAGGGGGAATTTTAATAAATACCGAAATGGATGAAAATGGTTGAGAAGCCATGGCCCTCCATTACATCTCCACTACTGAGTAGAGAATAACAAATCATTGGAAGGAAGCTGTTAGGAAAACTATATGAAAAATGATGCCCCACTTTTGGGTCTAGTTTGTCTATCTGTCCCAACAATTTTGGCAAGCTCCTCAAAGGGCAGGGTGGATTCTCCTGGCAAACCCCATGGTGGTGGTGGCAAGGAAATGTGTGTATGTTGTTGTTGTTGTTGTTGTTGTTGTTGTTGTTGTTATATGGTCCATCATCATTTGCAAACTCTGTGTTGAAGACTCTCCCATCAAAGAATGTGGAGGGAAGATACCTGTTCCCAACGTAAGTGTGTGCACTAGCAGTAGCAGCCAATGATCCTTTGGTGACAGGTTCTTTTATTAATATGCAAGTGTGCATATCCACACCACATTACATGCATACAAAATGTCACATCAAAATTGCTTCCTTGCAAGTTTCTCAAAGGGCATCCATATACCTTGTTAACATGGAGCAAGGGAAAGATAGGATGAAACTGGAAGCTGAAACTTGAATATACCTGCTTGAATTCCACAATTAAGGTTTAGAAATTCTCGTACTTTAGTTAAAATTCAGGAGGTGTAGAATGTAGGGCAGAGGGAATCCCCACAGCAACAGAAGAGGAGGAGGAACCGTATCCACCTCTTTACTATCCTTGAATATCAAGGACAGAAAGGCCAGCTTTGTTTTTCTTCTATGAAATGCCTCAGATTAAAATTTCATTTTGAGTTAATTAGGCAATCATTGTAACATGAATTAAACACTTACCAGTTAATTATTAAGAATGTTTTTAATTCAGGTGTAACAAATATTTAACAAGATGTGTCTGTGAAAACAGAGGTTGTCTCTTCACAAAGATTAAATGGTTGAACCTGGTATGTTTAGCTAAGCTTAAGTTCTTCTGCTCTCCATTCTCTAAAATGAAAATGGTCTGTGGAACACTGATTGAGATGAATGAAATGCCTATCAATTGCTTTTTGTTCTTTCCTCTCTTTATCCCCTGTTCATTTACTGAGCCAGGGGCACACCTTCATCTGACAGGATGGAGAGAGATTCTCTTATGCCCTATCATGAGTCATCCATGTCCACATTTCTTTTTGGGCCCCGTGTTTCTTCTTTCCAGCATTAGGTTGTGAAGGAACAGAACTTTGTGTTGATTTATATTTATATTTATGTATGTTCTTTTATTGTTCTAATCTGTTTGGATTCCCTGAGATTAAGCGGAATATAAATAATAATAATAATAATAATAATGATATATAGAATTTTAATAATGATTTGTCTTATTTTCTACTGCTATATATGAAGTTAATTTTGGATGGTGAAGTTTCTTGAGAAGGGGTTTGCAGTGAAAAGAAAGCAAGTGCAAAATTATGTGTATAAATGAGCCAGGCCCAGGAACTGGGGCTTTTTGGTTAATGTGAGAGCTAGAAGAAAGCTGAAAGCAGAAGTTGAGGTGAAGCAGTGGAAAGAATGCTGGAATGACAACAGAAGGGCAGATGACGTAGAGAGAAGGCAGATCCAAAGGACAAGTAGGCCAATGAGAAGGAACACACAAAAGTAATCATAAACAGAGAAATGGCCAGAGTATGAGGCTTGATCAGAATATGAGGCTTCCTCCATGGGAGAAAAGCTTGCTAGTAGGCCTCTGCAAAGAACTGCTCACCTGAAACAAGGGCCCGAAACAGACAGGCACTAAGGGGCACCCTCGTCATGTGCTAGGGTTTCCTCAGGGCAAAGCGTATATATGCCACACAACCATAGCACATGATGAGCAGCGCCGTATAGACGGTGCACACAGCAACAACATCGCAGCTGTGCAGCTTCTATACAGTAATGCACAGCTGTAAAATAGACATTTACATCTTTTTGTGTCACAACTGCGGGGCAGTACAGACTGCCTATTTGCTGTGCAGCGGCACAGCAGCAACCAAAAGGAGCTGCACCGCTGTGCACCAAAATAGGAGCTGCCTAGAGCAGCTCCTTTTTGTGACGTTGTAACTGCTACATTGCAACCCTTACAACATCACTTTTGTGCAGTGCTATCTGTCTACTGTGGTGCAGCTGTGCAGCTGTGACATCTGCGGTGTGGGCAGTATGTCACAGTGTGTTTGGGCGCCCAGCCCTATTTTGCCCTAAAATTGCCACCAGGACGTCACATCCTGGCAGTCTGTACAGGGCCTGCAATGAAAAAATGAGCCGCTTCTTTGGGCTCCTTTTTTCATCCGCACCTCCTCCGCTCCATGTGGTTGCTGCAGCGCCAGACCACCCTTTTTGGGTGGTCTGTAAAGCCCCAAGAGAACATGAAAAGAATTAAGACCTATATCTTTTAGAGACTCTCAGCACTTTCACACTGCAGAAATAAGACAGTTTGGTACCATTTTAACTGTCATGTTCCATCCTCTGGAATCCTGGGATAAGTAGTTTGGTGAGATCTGCAGCCTGGTCTATCAGTGAGGTCTGGTGCCTTAGCAAAGCACAAATCCCAGGAATATGTAGGATGGAGTCAGGGCAGTTAAAGTGGAGTCAAACTATTTTATTTCTGCAGTGTGGATGCACCCTCTGATAGGCTTAGAAGAATCCATTTATTTTTTCTTTGTTTTCCTGTTGATAAATAGGGACTGAATGTAAATAGAAAGAATTGTTTTGTTTTGTTTAATAAACATTTTAAGATATGACATTTTAGGATACAACTCATAACAAAATAAAAGTTTTGTTCTTCTTGTTCTTGTTGTTTTTATATTAGACTATAATAGCAAACTTTAACAGTTACTGTTGCTGTGGTTTGCTGGTATTGGTTGCTTACCCCATGGCTAAAGCCTTATCCTTCTAACAAAAGGGAATTTGTTTGTTAAAATCTGGAGGCTAAGCTGGTGGAAACTGACTAATACATTATAATTCACCTCATGGTAGTAGAAGTGTTTGTGGGAGTGAATGAAAGAATAAGCATATTATTGCAAATGAGGACATGTATGATTTTGGCCAGTTGCTTTCCCTGTCAAGAGAAGGGGCAAGGCCAGTCTGTGACAAGACTCTGAAATGTAGAATAAAAATGTTAAACTATTACAGACAGAAAAGGGTCCTTTACTCATCACACACACACACACACACACACACAGGATCTAGTTGTCCACTAACAATGAGGAACTATGCATAGATTGTAAGAGATCCTAATTTGCCTTCTGATCAGATCAGCGATGAGAAATTTGTGGCTCACCAGACATTTTTAGCATGTAAATCCTATCAGTCCTAAACATAATAAAAAGTGATGAAGTATTATGGGAGCTGCAATCCAAATACATCTGGAGGGTAACAGTTGACTACCCCTGCTGTAGATCATACACATGGGTGCACACCACATTTTTACTGGCATAAGTTTATTTGTATGTGCACACATACACACTTTATATAACAGTGCCTATAGATTTGTCTTTATTGGAAGGTTTGTAGTTTATTCCACTACCAAAAAGGCTAGATTAGTAGATATTCCACTAGGTTGGCAGTGCCTTTTCTGTAATTGCATCCGAGTTCTGGTACACTCTCCTGGGGAGAAGAGGTTAGCATCATCCCTGTCGAACTTAAAACAGGCTGTAAAAATGTGCTATTACACTAGGTTCTCATGAATTTTGATTTTATTTGGGCTTCTTTAAACAAATGTTTTCTATCTATATTCATTTGTCATGATTTTAGTGTTTTATTATTTTAAATAGTACATAACTATGAGGATCTCAACTGGGCAGGAAAATTAAACACACACACACACACACACACACGATGATGGTGATGATGATAAAAATGGTGATGATAGTAACAACAGTAATATTGTTGCCCAGCCCTATATGATTTGCTCACTCAGTGAATTCAAGCTCAAAACATGGAGGAGAAGGGAAAGTGCAAAATCAGGATATGAGAAATATATCTAGGTCTGCTATGCTTGATAATCACCTGAAGAAATAAGATCTCATACATAATGGGGAAGGCAAAAGCAGCTCTGTGAGCACCATAGTGATCCCTTCATATGCAGATGGTAGTGCCTAGTAGCCTGGTCAATCCTTTCAGGGATATCTAACAATTGGTAACAGACATTTGAAACACTGCAAAAACATACAGAGACAGCTAGAAGCAAATATGCTGGAAAATATATTTGTTTACAAAGAACATGTGAATTGACCATAACAGCACATAGATTGCAGTCTTTGTATTTATCTGCAGTACTGATTATTTTCTTCAGTCTTGAATTGATAGGCATGCTCCCTGTGGCTTGTACTGGCTCCCTGGGATGCTGCTATATAAATGAAGAATGTTTAAAATGAACCCTTTACATCCCCAAGAAGATGACGTTTTAGCTTCAGTGTCCGAACACTTTGGTTACAATGCTGAAAGTCATTCTACTGCTATGATGCTCCCAATGTCACAGTTTTGTTAGATTTAGACCCCAGGCCAAGAAATCAATAACACTTAGAAATTGGTATGACAAGATCAATGCTTAATTTTAACTTGGCCAGGTATTTATCCATTATTGCAAGCCTTGTTGTTATGTCTTTGAAAAAGTCAGGCATGGGAACAATGGAAATTTATTTATTTATTTTTAGCAAATTCTAGTGGCTCCATCCCTTTCAGAAAGACCTGACTCCTAGGGATGAATGAGATCTTTTACATTCACATCTCAGGCTGCAGCTGCTCTGCAGAAATAATCCAGTTTGACACCATTTTAAATTGCCATGGCTCAGTGCTGTGGAATTATGGGAAGTGTCTTTTAGCAAGGCATCTTTTAGCTGTCTGTCAGAGAGCTCTGCTGCTGCGACAGACTACAGTTCCCAGAATTCCATAGCATTGAGCCATAGCAATTCAAGTGCTGTCTAACTGGATTATTTCTACAGTGCAGATGCAGCCTTAGAAATTCATCTTTCTTTTCATTCTACTGTAGTGGTAAAGGCAGTTCTCATTTCCTTCTTTTCCAAGAGGGGAAAAATGAACCACACCAGGTAGAACACCATATATAAACAAGTGAGAGGAATGTGCCACGTGGATGGGGTAGACAGGTATTTTTAGGGAAGAAGTCAGATGACCAAAACCCTATTAGGGTAATAACTTTATCATGGCTGGTACATCATTTTGATATATAATTTTACTTATCAGTTGTTTGTTCAGTTTGAAATTATGGGGCTCCCATATAGACACAATCTTAAACTGGCATGTGGGAAGGAAACTGAGTTTTTAAACAGTAGTCTCTGCTACTTTTTTCTGATGGTTTCAACCAGGACAGTCCCTAGCAGTGCTGAGATGGAGAATCGGCCACTGTTTAGTTTTTCATTAAAATAAGGATAAATAATAATAATAATAATAAGAAGAAGAAGTTTTATTTCTAGTCTGCCCCTCTGAACAAAGCAATCGGGGTGGATTACAACAGAAGTTTAAAACATAGCAAATTAAAATATTCCCATCCATCCCCACCTCTCCCCTTCAAAAAGGATTAAATCAACTATAGATAAACCCTAGCTGTTATTTCCATCTATTTAGCTCTCTACTATTGATCAGATAGATTTAGTATTTTCCAGCTCACACCCAAAATAAGCAAAGATAGCCATTACTAAGAAATATTTCAATGTCCATGTTAGGAAAATTGCATTCTTAGGCCAATACAGAGGTCACAGATGGCATGGGTCCAATAGAGCTGATAGCACTCCACATTTAGTAGGGCTAAAGCTGGTTGGTGCCTGCAAAACTGGGGGAAGCCCATGTTTCATCTTTGGGCCCTTACATACTCCAACTGCAAATCCCAGAATTCCAAAAGATGCCAGTATGGTAGTTAAAGTGGAATTGTAGTGTTATAAATATGTGATGTGAAAGCTCCCCTGGCCTACAATAAAAAGGACATGGCCCATTTTAGATTGGCAAAAAGAGGTGTGTTGATGGCTGCATGAAAGCCCAGCCTTTAAATGAGAAAAAGGGAAAGTGTGCCATGAAAACACTATTTTGGAGTTTTAAGGGAGAAGAAGTGCCTTTAAAAAGTAGCTGGCCCATTTTAGATTGGCAAAAAGAGGTGTGTTGATGGCTGCACGAAAGCCTAGCCTTTAGATGAGAAAAAGGGAAAGTGTGCCATGAAAACGCTTCTTTTGAGTTTTAGGGGAGAAGAAGTGCCTTTAAAAAGTAGCTTGATTTCCCCACTACTTTTTTAAAAAGGGTGCAACATTGCTATTGCATCTAAAGGCTAAGGTGTAGTTGCACAGTTAAATGGGGCTCTGTCTCTTTAAAGCACCCATTTAAAGGTAGCGATACAAATGCGGAGGGAGGGAAGGTGCCAAGACAAGAAGAGACCTTCAGAGCCCGGCCAGAGTGCGCCTGCACCTTCCTTCACCTCCTCCCTTTGGCTGAGAGAGTGTGACTTCTAGGGAGACAGCAGGGCACTGGAGGTGCTCAGCCAGGCCAGGGCAAGCTGGCAAGAGGAGGAGGAGAAGGGGAGGGAACTGGAGCACCTCCGCTGCCCTGCTTCCCTGCAAGTCACACTCTCTCAGCCAAAGGGGGGAGGAGAAGGCAGGCCCAGGCACACTCTGGCCAGGCTCCAGGGCTCTCTCCTGGCTGCCTTCCTCCTCCCTTTGGCTGAGAGAGTGTGACTTGCAGGGAGGCAGGGTAGCAGAGGGGCCCCATGTCCTCCTCCTCCTCCTCCTGTTTCCAGCTTGCCCTGGCCCAGCATCAGGAGGACCTGGAGCACCACCTCTGCCCTTCCTCCCTGCAAGTCACACTCTCTCAGCCAAAGGGAGGAGGAAGGCAGCGGGGAGGGAGGGAGGGAAGGAGCCAGGAAGAGACCCCCAGAGCCTGGCCAGAGCACACCTGGCCCTCCTGCTTCCTCTTCAAAAAGAAGGCTGGAAAAGTAGGACGTGTCCTGGTAAAGGAGGACGTGCCTGGTCAACTTGGAAAAGGGGGGCCTCTGCTCAAGAATGGAGGACATATGGGAATCCCTCCTGGACAGAGGGCTGAAACCTCAAGACAACTCAATACTGTATAATGCTCTGACAGAACACAGACTACAACTCCCATGAGCCTTTGCTACCATTTCCCAAGATGCCTTAATTTGCAACAGAAAGCCGACCAGTATGTTCACATGTGAGGAATTCTTCCGTATTGACTCTGCATTTTCTTTTTGTGTTGATGCTCTCTTGTCTTGTGTGTGATGAGCTTGTGCGTAATCACGTGCATTTCCGAACTGACCTCACTTTCTCCCTCTTTCGGAATGGTCCTGTACTCCCCCATGTGATAAGCTCCGACTGTATGATGTACCTGCGCAATTGCGCAATTCGCAGCCAGCAAGGGGAAAAAAATGTTTAAAGCGCGGCTAAAAGCCACGTTCCTTGCCGCCCATGTAGCTGCTCCGCCTGTGTTTGTAGCGTTTTGACAGCTTCCCATGTAGTTGCTGAGCCACAGAAAAAAACTCAGTCTAGCTGCCCTGTACCTTTTAAATGCACACCTGGGGCTTGCTGTCTAGCTGCTAAACATTAAGGAAAAGGCAACTTCATGTCACACTTTCTTGCCAATCTACAAAGCCCCATGGTAATTCACAAGATGACCATTACTACCTCTCCGTCTCCTCCTTCTCCTCCATATATATATATATATATCCCAGCATTGAGTTCACTTGCATGCCATTTGCTGAAATAAGCCCTTTAAAGAGATTTTTCTTTTTGGTTTAGTTTGTTTTGTGTGAGTATAATTGAAGTGGACTGAACAATATAAGGGGATAAAAAAGACAGTCGAGAGTAAGATGCTTACTGTTATCTCAGCCTGGCCAATACCTGGCCAGTGTTGGAAGGATGCAGCAGTATATTGTGATGAGAAATGAATTCTGGCAAATGACACAGAATAAGCTGCCATTCAGCTTGTTCCTTCTAGGACATACCCTTGCTTTCCACAATAGCCTGTGCATCTTCAGCAGCCACATTTAGTAAAAGGAGTCATTACAGAAAAATAATGAATGACAGCTTAGGATAATTTTGCATCATGGTGTTTTCAAACTTTATAATGACTTTTGAACACATGTCTACAAATAGTGTGGAAAGACCCTGTCCATTTTCTTCAGAATCTCATGAGCTAAACTGGGCAGGCTATTAGGCTATTAGACAGCAACCAGACTTCAATTATCAAGTGGGACTCATGAAAAAGTGATTTTTCGAGCCCAGGTCTCCCCATTTCATTTTCATTATCCTCTGTACAAGGGTGAGAAACATGTGGTCCTTCAGATATTGTTGGATTGCAAGTCCAATAATCCCTATCCAGCATAACCAACCACTGGTGGAGGTTAGTGCGTTTCAACATTGGGGATGCCAGACTTTCCCCATCCTGGCTCTGTCTTATATAGCTTACTATCTTAAGCTAAATGCAAAAAGTATGTTAGGAAAAATGAGCTGAGATCATGAGATTCTGGACCTCCTCCCCCCCTCCCCAGACAAATAGCCATATAGACTATTTGGAAGCTAGATTATGGATAGTTATTATAAAAAGTGTGTTCATAGTGTGCTAAGACATAGTTTTAAGGGAAAGACTTGGGGAAAATTGCCAGCCCCATTGAACAATGCTTTGTATCATTTCTCAGAGCAATTTTTCACTCTTGTGCTCCTGTAGCATTTACCATGTGTTTGGCTTGTATGAAATTTAATCAGTCTGAATAATCTTGTTTGGTGACAAACGTTCTAAATCACAGGGACATAATTTTGTTTTCAGGAGAAAATCATTTCCCACAGGGATATTTCAAACAAGGCATATACAAAATGAGAGCTAAATGAGAACTTCTGGGGTTGGAGGGAAAGAAGGACAAAATTCTTTTATTTTTGCCTAGTTTAATTTATAGACTGCCAGTACCAAGCCATTCTATTCAGAACTTTGATGGAACTGTAAAAGGACTTCAGCTTTTTCCTTGTTTTAGAGAGTAGGCCTGCATTTATCTGTGCTGTGATTCTTTAACATGAATCTCTTTTCTGTATATATATGTTTTGTTGTTCAGGCTTTGGGTTGCATCCACTCTGCATAATTAATGCATCTTAACACTGCTTCAGCTAACATAGTTAAAAGCTATGGAATTCTGGGATTTGCAGTTTTGTGAGATGTTCCCAGTAGTTGTTCCCAATAGTTCCCTGAGTAGTCTGGTCAATGTTATAATCATGTCCATGCTGTGTATGCAAAATTATATGGAACAGAGCACTAATCCAATACAGTACTAATTTTGAAAATAATGGAATAAGGCATCCTGTACCAGGGCTCTTTCACATTACATAATTATAGCACCATGATTCCCCTTTAACTGTCATAGTACCATCCTATGGAATGCTGGGATTTGCAGTTAAAGAAGGCTGTTAAGAATTATCAGCCAAAATGTTTCCCATACTACAAACCTCAGGATTTCATAGGATTTAATTGCAATGACAGTTAAAGTGGAATCATAGTGATATAATTGCATAGTATAAAAGGACTCCCAGTGCCAACATCTCAATATGCTTCATAGTGGTCATTCCACCTATCCTGGGAGGGCCTAAGTATTCATTCTTAGAGCACCACTTTTAACCTCCTAGCATTTCCTGCTGTCCAAAGGAGGCTTATCTCTAAATTTATGAGCCAAGGCACATTATCACAGGTAAGGGACAACTCGTATAGTGAAATGACTTTGACTTTCAATATCAAAATGATTTAATTCTAAATCTAGCATGAGTAGTCACTGTAGGTGGAAGGGACAATTTTTACTCCCATGATGGGCCACATAGCATTATTTTTATCTCAAAATCAGCCAAAAATCATAACTAGAGGAATAACTTTCATGTATAACAGGTAGTTTGGCAGCAGATCTGTGGGACTGGGGTGAGGGGTTCTGGAGGGGACCCCAAAAGGGATATTTATGGGATGGTCTTTAGTCTTGAGTTTCCCTTTGAGTGTTCACTTTGAATGAGTATTGCCATATTTAGTGGAACCATAACTTGTAAGACTTCACTTGCAGCCCTATTGGTTTTGTCCATCTTGAAGACAAGTAATATACTAAATGCTTTCTAGAAGCCTGTTTGCATTTTATCCTATAACTACTGTAATAAATGTCATAGCTTTCAAGTGAAATGGTAAAGACTGTTTTAATTGCTTAGTGTCATAATTTAGAAGCATCTTCTTCCCATCGAAACAAAACAGATTCAAAAACTCAGGCTGGAATTGTAGCCCTTCAAGTTTTTCTTGGAAACTTGTGCTTATTTTTGGTCTCCAGGGAAGTCATTGGCAACACACTGGTACTGACAGCTTGATCGCCTTTAATCTTTGCTCCCAGAGTTTGTCTATGTGCAGTCTTGGGCTATGTAAGTTTACTCATGAGGGTGGTTCTCATGTTCTTAAAAGGCATCATTTGATCACACACCATATGTGCCTGGAATACAGAATGCAGCTAGTTCCTTGAAAACTGTGGCACTTTTTATCCATGCTGCGATTTCAGTGAAAGGGAAGGGAAGACTTATCAACCAAAAGCAAGAAAATGAAACCAGAACAAGCAAGGTAAAGATGAGAATTGCTCTGTCCTTCATTTCATCAGGCAACAGATCAGAAAAGAAATAGACTTAGATATGTAAGATTTACACAAAATGTCTATTTTATAGGGTCATCCCTCAGGGCTCTCTGCACACCACAACCTTTTAATAAACCGGGCCATTAAATAGCTGCTAAGACATAAAGCAGCAGCAAGGGTGGAACCGAACATTGTGCCTTATGCATGGCAAGATAATTTAACAAGCACTTAGGATATTTGGGTTTTGCTAGCTTAATTTAACCTTTCTGGGTCTGCGGCTAAGCAAAGAACATTAGCTGTCCTTCACCTGCTTTACCTGAGTCTGGTCTGAAACTTATCCATGAGTGTAATGAAATAATGAAGCTGAGTGTGTTGGGAGAGGAACCTTGTGTAGACAGCTGTCTCCCCCCCCCCCCCATTCTTGCTGCACACTAGCAACTCCAAGGAGACCTAATTAATTAGAGTCAATGGAAAGAGAAAAAATAGGACATAAATGTGATAGTGTTCTTCCATGTTTATTGACATGAGGAATGAAATCAAGGCTTGTTTACGTATCCTACGAATCACAGCCTATTTGGCCATGCTCTTTGAGCAATTATTTCTAAGGCAAAAGTGCAACACAAGAAGGCACACAGTTTGACTGGACCAGCACCTGCAATCTCAGAAGAGTTTATTAATTCCTTCAGAAATAAAGAATTGAAGTTTACTGATGTTTGATACTGTATCTCCAAGCAGATAGGGGAGTACATAATCTTTTTATATGGTAGAAAAAGACTCTTTCAACAATCAAAATGTATGAGGAGGAACAGGAGGAAGAACAATAGTGTGCTTATCCACCAATGAAAACAAAATCACAAGTCACCCAAACCCACAAATGTGTCCCAAAAGTATGAAGACTTTTAAATTCCTCATGCTAGGGAGCATAGAAAGCATGGAATAAAAGAAGAAACAACTGCCAAAAAAAAAAAAAAAAAGGGGGGGGGAAAGGAAAAGAAAAGAAAAGAAAAAGAAAAAGAAAAAAAGTCCAGAACATTGATGTTCTTGCTGTGAAGAAAAAGTAAAGAAAAAGCCCAAAAATCATTTGGATTTTCCCTCTAATTTTCCCCCACCTATGCAAATTGAAAATTATGGACTCTTTATCAGGATTACATATATGGCCTGCTTCCACAGAAACAAAGGAAAAGAGTAATACATGGTCTTTTGGTGGGGGGGGGGAGGAAATAAACTCTTTTGAAACCATATTTTTCTTTTAAAACAACAAGACATAGTTGACTTGCCAAGAAAGTGTGACATATCAGAAAGTAGGAGAAGAGAGTGGGGGGGGGGGGACCTACAAATGATTTCTAGGGGATAGGGAGTAGGGCTTCAGGGAATAATATAGGTCTTTGATCTTTTTCCTGTCTGGCAGAAACAGAATATAGGTCTTTGCTCTTTTTCCTGTCTGGCAGAAGCAGAATAAGTTATGAAAAATAAGAAAATTTATGAAAATATGTTTGACCTTTATAATTTACACAGGCAAATAATCTGGATTTTCTCAGTGCAGAATTCAGTATTATTATGATTTGAACTCATACAACCCTGGCTTTGGCCTCCTGTACAGACTTGTTTGAGATAAACCACGTTTGAATGCATTGCGTTTTAGTTCTGAGTAGATATGTTCAGAAATGTGCTGTTAGTGAACATTCCTAGTCCAGCATTGAGCCATTTTGTGCATGTGGTATAATTTGCTGTCAACTTATAACTGAGTCCATTTTGTGGAAGGAAAGTGGATTGCAAATGTTTCCTTCTAAATTCTGGCATCCCCCCATGTCTTATGATATCTATACAAACCCTTTTCTTTTGGCTTCTAGAAAACCACCCCATTCTAAGAACATTGTCCATTTCCTCACTGTTTTTTCCCTTTCCTCTGTGGCTTTCACAGCAACTTAGCCTTTTATATTAAGTGAGTATATAAAACATAAAGTACAGTTTATTCTAAATGATTTTTCCTAAGTACACAGCACATGAGGCACTGGCAAGATTATCTCTGTTGGGAATAAAAGAGAATGGTCATTTATACCCGTCAGTTGATCCATTTGACTCCTGTGATTTTACCATGGGTGGGTGGTTTTGTCTGGCTTTTAAAAACATTTTATGTGCTGCTTTAGTGATATGCAGAGTGGCAAATACCTTTATCTTAAAGAGGATAGCTCACTAAGAGTCTTTCATGTAGCACAGTAAGCCACAACTCCCACTGGTAAAATGGGAAATGTTGTCAGAGGCTCTTTAGCAAACACCTTTTAAAAGTTAGCATACATTTGCTTTGTCTCCCTCCCCGATTCCCTCTTGAATTGCCACAAAACCCAATTAGAGAACAGTACTGGCAGTCGCCATGCCTGCTTTTCATTCTAAACCTGTAATGTGCAACTTGTATTCATATTTATCATTGCCAGAAGATCTAATTGAATTTAGGAAGCAAACGATTAGAAAGATTACACACTAGAATCCAGATCTCTTACGGACAGGAAAAGAACTGAATGTGTGTGTGTATGTGTGTGCGCGCACACACACACACACATGTATATACGTAATGATAATGGTAGGAAACAATAGTAACTATTAATCATTCATGGGAGACAAATATAGGAGGGCTGTCACAGATGGAAAAGTCTTCCATCATTTTTTTTTTTAAAGCTTAGGCCCATTCTAGACGAGCACTTTGCGGTGCGATAAGGGCTGGAAAGCCTGCCTTTAGGGTTAGGGAGGGCACAGCTTTTAGACCCTCCCTAACCCTAAAGCATATGGACGCCACCATTTTAAAATGGTGGTGTCCATACGGATGCGTTGTCAAAGCATCATCATGTGCACAACTTTTAGATAGGCTGCACACATGATAACGCCACGGGAAGGTGCAAATAGTTCCCTTTCCACAGTGCAAAAAAGGAGCTCCAAACGGAGCTCCTTTTTGTGGGTGGGTCTTTTCCGCTGCTTTTACACAGCCGCGAGAAAGACCCAGGGAGAAAGGGGCCGCGGTGGCCTCCTCCCTTCAGGCCCGCTGAGGGAAGCGGAGTGCAGCGGGCACCCAGGGCGCCTGCTGCATCCTGCTTGGAGACCGCAGTTTGCCGCTTGTCTGTGGCTTCCAGAAGCATCAGGATGGAGCCACGGAGGCTGCTGGTGTGGAAGCCTTGGCCCCATTCCAGCACTCAAAGGGGCGGTTGTGGACCGCCCCTTTTGGACGGTCTAGATCGCCCCAAAGATTGTTAAAATAAGGTCTTGCTGTTTCTTTGCCAGAGGCAGCATTAGGAGTGAAACAAGGAAGAAAACGCTTCAATTCAATTTGAGTGACTGATTCTCAATGGAGGCTTCAAAGTTCACAGCAGAACCAACACCTCATTTGCAGAGGAACCACTAGCCTATGGTGCCACTCTCCCAATATATATATAGAGAGGCAGAAATAGATATACCGGTAGGTACAGGTTGAGTCTCCTTTATCCAAAATGCTTGAAACCAAAAGTGTTTTAGATTTAAGATTTATTTATTTATTTATTGTAATTTTGGAATATTTGCGCATGCAAAAATTTGGAGATGGGACCCAAGTCTGAATATGAAATTCATTTAGATTTCCTATATACCTTATACAAAGTCTCAAGGTAATTTTATACACAACATTTTTTAATAATTTTGTGCTTGAAACAAAATAGTTGTACATTGAATGATCGGAAAGCAAAGGTGTCACTATCTCAGCCACCCATATAGACAGTTTTGGATTTTGGAATATTTTGGATTTCAGAATTCTGAATAATGATAATAATATAATATGATTTATTTATATTTCCCGCCTCTCCCTGTGGATTGAATAATTGAGACTCAACCTGTATAGAGACAGTTACAAATGCAATATGTGGAATGAAGTTTGCCCTACATCACACATATAGCTGTCATCCTGTCAATGAATTACAATGGTAGATATTAGTTCTATGGTCCTTCAACTGACTTTTTTTGGAGATTGAGGATATTGGAATTCACTACCGATTGTGCAACAACCAAAATCCCCATCCAAACCCAACTTGTCTTAGCAGTAGTCCAGTCCCCTAAACCCAGCTCATTTCCAGAGAGTGTAAGAGCAGCAGACAGGCATCCAGCTCTTCTCCTAAAACCAGCCACAAAGTATTGACATCACCTGCTCTCTCTACTCTTCACCACCCAGGAAATGGCTAGATTTGGGGTGGGCTACCTCTGAGAAAAGGTGAGGTTAGATAAGAGACTAAGACAACATCTCATAGCTATATTGGCAGCCAATATTAACAGGAATACATTCACGTGAAAGAAAATAATATGTAAAGGTTTATTTTGCTCTACTCAATTCCTCCTAAAATATAGCTTGATCTACCATAACAGCTGGAGGCTATCAAACATCAGTGCCAGCATTCCAGGTTTTGTGAGAGATAGTATAACCTATTTTACATTATTCAGAAAACAGGGTTGGGGAAGAATAGAGAGCATTATCTTGTCCTATTTTGGTAGCTAAAACTAAGCACAAGGGAGCTGAACAAGCAGAGATCAGGCACTTCTGCAGCTGAATACAGGGCACTAGTTAAATTCTAGCCCCCTTTTTTCTCTTTCTTTCTTTCTTTCTTTCTTTCTTTTTTCTTGGTTCCCTCTCCCCCACTTCTTGGGTCACACATTTCAACCTGATTGGAATGGAGCTTTGGCTTCTAGATTGCATTTCTATTTGGTAGAGCTGGAGACCATGTGAGATATATCAGTGCAGCCAGTTTGGTGTCTATATACAGAATAAAGAAGATAGCCTGAGCTACATTTGTCACAAAAGTTAGATTTCAGGTTTGTGGGCATGTGTGTGAGGGAGCTGAAGAAGGGAGGAAGAGATTGAGAATGGAGGAAGATGGGATTGTAGGAAAGTCTGCATGTGCAGATGAGACCCTGGGGATTATGGCCCCTTTCTCCCCTTGGCACAGCCGGAGATTGCGGGGTGCAGCGGGCTCCCAGGGTGAGGCAGCCCTGGCCCCATCTCGCCGCTGCTCTGGGTGGTTACAGACCACCCCTTTGGGGCGGCCTGTACCACCCCATAGTTGGGCAAACTGCTGTAACTCCATGGATCCACTTCAGCTCAGAAAGTATGAAGATGCAGTTGAAACAGTGACTCATGAGAGCACAGACTGGGAGTTTTGCAAATAATTCTAACAAACCGCCTTCTCATAAGAATTGTTTTCCTGCCTGATTCATCTCAATTGTAATTGTAAACATTGCAATGATGGCTTCGATGAATCCGATAGAAAAAAAACAACAACAATCCTGAAATGAGACCAAGAGGAAAACAATCACATAAACTTCTGCACTTCTGTTTGCAGAGATGCTTGTTTTGTCCTTGGCCACAGTTCAGTTCACCCTTGGTTTTAAAATGGCCATTTTGGAATGCTTCCTGTTTTAAAATTAGCACTTCACCAAAGGGCATCCATTTCAGTGCTCTGTGTTCTAACATTTTTGTTTCTAATAGAGAAATGCATCAGGCTTCAGATGCTCTTGTCTTTTTCCAGCTTGCTTATCTGTTTTCCATTTCATTTAACTTAACAGAAGATAAGAGCTGGACCGTGGTCCAGCACAACAACACCGAGCTGACTCGAGTCCGTGGGGCTGATCCTGGGAAGCCATACACCATGAGCTTTAACTACAACAGCAGCATGGAGCAGCTGGAGGCAATGATAAATAGTGCCGAATATTGTGAACAGGAGGCAGCTTACCACTGCAAAAAGTCACGTCTGCTCAACACCCCAAGTAAGTGCCATAAAGTGAAATCTTTCCTCCTTAACTGTTATTGATTGCATAGCAGACACCAGCCACACTGCAACTCCAGCAAAAAAGTAGAGTGCAAAGTCAGGAACCTCCTTGCTTCTTTTTTCTCTTTGTCTCTCTCTCTCTCTCATACATCCCCAAGATGGGCTTCATGACAAATAATCACCTTGAATAGGAAAGTGTAGTGCCACCCATTATAGTCTTACTGCAGAAGCAAACACAGACCAGATAGCTGCCATGAAGCCATGGCAGGATGTAACCACCACAAGCAGTAGCCTATACTCCTGTCAGAGGGGAAAGTAACAAACCAGTTATCTCAGCCACCCCTACCTTTCTTTATGCCAGTAAATGGAGGTGTATATTCCCAGAGTGTCTCCATTAAACAGCCCTTAAAGCCCAGGAGGCTAATTACTGTCCAACTAACTCCTTGTGGGTATGACATTTAATATACTCACTCACACACACACACACAAACACACAAAACCTGTGGCATATGGCCAAGCAACGTCAGTATGAGGTCAAGATGTCAAAAAATATTAATGAGGACTAATACACAAGCTAGAAGAAGCTGCATACTTTTGCTTCAGTTGACAGGGAACGGCAAGATTTTACCCCTTTTCTCCTCTCCTCCCCCATCCCTGCTGAGTTGAATGCAAACTATGGGGCTTTCTAGATTGGCAGGAAAGTGTGACATGAAGTTGCCTTTTCCTTAATGCTTAGCAGCTGCACCACAGCCTTTCGATGGAGCTGCGCTGTTCCGCAGTTTTTAAAAAAGAAGCTGGGAAAACCAGCACCTTTTTAAAGGCGCTTCTTCTCCCCTAAAACACAAAAAAAGCATTTTCATGGCACACTTTCCCTTTTTCTCATCTAAAGGCTAGAGTTTCATGCAGCCATGAACGCACTTCTATTTGCCAATCTAGAAAGCCCCTATAGTGCTCTTTTGCTTTGAACTCAGCTTACAGCAACTGAAATATGCTGAGGACAAAGGGGGAGATTTTTATTTTATTTTATTTGTATACATGCTGCCTTTCTCCCTGAGTGGGTCCCAAGGTGGTTTACAAAAGAAATCAGTTAAAACCTAACACAGTTTAAATTGTTACATTTGAAACAGCTTAAAATTACATTAAAACAATATAAAATTGTTTTAAAAACATACATTTAAAAAAAAATTAACAAACACATGCAACAATAAGAAGCATTACTGTAAGCAATTACATATTAAAAGCCTCCTCAAACAGAAAGGTCTTTGCCTGCTAGTGAAAGAAGAGCAAGGAGAGGGCCAGCCTAGCTTCCTATGGAAGGGAGTCCCAGAGGCTGGGAGCAGCCCCTGATTAGGCTCTCCCTAGCTGCATCCACATTGCAGAAATGATCCAGTTCGACATCACTTTAAATGTCGTAGCTCAGTGCTATGGAATTCTCAGAAGTATAGATTGTTAATTTGACAATTTCTACAGTAAGGATTACTTACTAAGTAATTGCTAAGAATTTGGTATGGTATGTTATGGGAGGAGGCCAATATGGGGTGGGTTGACATCATAAGTTACTTCACTGGGTGACACTTAGTGACACCACTGCCCTCATTGGCTCAGAAAGTTACCATGATCATTTGTATCAAAAGCCACTGAGAGGTCCAGCAGAACTAACAGGTACCCACTCCTCCTGTCCAGTTCCCCATATAGGTCATCCACCAAGGTGACCAAATTTGTCTCTGTACCATAGCTAGGCCTGAATTGGATCTAGATAAGCCATCTCATCAAGAAACCCATGGAACTGGGAGGCCTCTACTCACACCAGGACCTTGCCCAAGAATAGAATCTTGGAGACTGGTCAATCGTTATTCAGAATGGTGGATCCAGAGAGGCTTTTTTTAGTAATGGCCTCACACAGCCTCTTTCAGGGGAGATGGAAACTTCCCTTGCTGCAGTGAGGCATTCACTACTCTCCTACCTACCTGGCCATTCCCCCTGTAGGTTGTTTCAGAAAGAATCTAGAAAGGGTGAGAATCCAGTATATACGTGATACTTTTCACTTCACCAAGGATCCTGTCCACATTCTCAGGTTGCACAAACTGAAATTTATCCAGTCGTACAGGACAAGCAGGCACAAGGTTAAATCCACTGGACCTGTTACAACTAAAGCATCCTAGTCAAAGGAGGTCAGAGAAACTGGAATATTTTATAAGCAGCTGAGAAAGTAGGAGGACAGAGGGTTAATCAATACTATTCTTGCCAAATCAAGACAGTTGATTTAGGTGTGGTATGAAAAGCAAGGTCTTGGGGGAAAAAGCTTTCTTTTGCTTTTTTATTTGTCTCTTTAAGGCAGAGGGGTCAGCAAAGTACAACCAAAGTTTTTGTTTTGGTTATTTATTTATTTATTTATTTATTTATTTTTACCCCTCCAAACTATTTTAGCAATAGCTAAAATATTGTTTCCCAAATAAAACAACAACAACAACAACATTTAATTTATAGCCCACTCCTCTGTCAAGACAATCGGAGAGGGTTACAGCAGATAAAAAATTACAGACTACAACAATTCCAGTAACCCACTACCCAACCTCCCACTCCTTAAAATTAAATTAGACTAGCAGCAAGTTAAAACCAGAAAGGCAATTAAAACATAGGCATTTGGGAAGGCCTGCCAGAAGAGATGCATCTTAATAGCAAACCTAGCTTTGGTCCTGTAGCTGTTAATACCTCTGTTTTGTCTGTTTTTCCTTATCCAATCCATTACCGCTGCAAGACAGTCATAATTATCCAGACAAACAAACAAACAGCTTCCATGTATTTCACATCACCTTTTCCTAGCTGGATCCACTGCAAGCCTCTATCTTGGGTTCCTTCTACATTAAACCTTTGCCTTCGGTTCTGGATCTCTCAAATCTACTCTTCTCCCATATATTGATCTTCTTCCTGTTGTAAATCCTTCTCTTAACTGCCAACTACCTTTTCTAGCATTACTTATATAATCTATTTTTAATTCCCCTCCCAGCCTCTTAGGCATTCAGGTGCAGAATAGACTCCAGGTTAAGTTTCTATGTCTCCTTAATTGCTAGATTCAAAACTGTACCTTTAGCCCTCCTTTGAGGTCGTTTTCTTCCTTAATCATTAAGTTCCTAGGCTCAGCTTTCTTGACCTTCCTGTGAGTTTTCCTGTCTTTAATGCAAATTCCTAGACTGAATTGTTCACCATCCTGAAAGAGTCTCTAACATGAAAAAGGCAACTATTTTAAAACCTCAAGAGCCAACACAAAATTGCTGAGAGTTTCATCCTTTCACACAAGTTAGATCCTACATGAAGTACAGTCAATTAACTGTGGCTGCTTTCCTGTCATTATCATTATCATTACCACCAAAATGAAAATATTTATTGAATATGGACTAATCTTTGTTCAGCATTCCCCAGTTTGTTACCCATAACAACTGTATGACTCCATCCCCTTTTCCCACTTTGCCCAACTACAGTTTCCTAGAGGCAATGAGTGTTCTACTTCGGTCCAGTTTACTGTTGTGAAAGTTTTAATCTTTATCTTTTGAAATTAAAATTCTAAAGAAATAAATGGAAGCCAACATGGAGAAATGGGATTAGTCTACCAGCTCCTGATGTCACAGTGTCCTCTGCCTGGGTATTGCTGGAACCGCTGGACCTTACAGCTGTGCCCTGGTGTTATGGGTCATTGCATTTTGATAGCTGCGTATCAGCTGAAGGATGATAGGTTCCCAAAACCATCTGTTTCCTCTTAGCTTTCTGTCCTACCTGTACTAGTGAAGCTGTTTTGGGGAAAGACTGTAGAATGATAGAATCAGAGTTGGAAGAGACCCCAAGGGTCATTGAGTCCCAAATAATGGCAGTTATTTGAGAATATTAATATTAAATTCCTTTGGCTGCTTTCTCATTTCATATATATTGTTAATACCAGTGTTTAGTTTTTGTTTTGTTGAGGATAGAGGGAGAAAAGGAGAAACATTGAGAGTTATTGCTTTAGGTATTAAATGTATATGTATATGCTTATCCTGCCTCTGTGCCAGAAATTATACTCAAGGTGCAATATTAAAATTCAAATAAGAAAAGAAATAAGTTCCACACCTTATTCCTAATGGAAGACAGACATATTTTATTATTTTTATTGGACTCTTATAACTATAAGAAAGTTCTTCCTGGCAAGTAAAATAAACTCTAGATATGGGTCACGATCAGAAATAATCTGTCTCATCACTTCATAGTTTCTATATTATGAGTCTCGATGCAATTTGAGTCTTGGTTATGGTGAATTAAAATGGCTTGATCAAGGGAAAGAATATGGCTGAGCAGAATATTGAACCTGGGTCTCCCACATATTATCCCAGCTTTCTGTCTCCCATACTAAACTGATCTTGCGATGATATGTTCACATGCCAGTGGATCACTGGATGTTGATTTCTGGACATCCTGACAAATACCAAGTAGTTGTATCATAAATTTAATAAATTGCAATATCAAGCATTTAAATAAAATTAGTTTCAGTAGCTATGTAGCTAGTCCTAGGTCATAGCTGTCATATCATTGGAGTGGCAAATCTGCTTCAGGTTTTAGCCTGAACAATAAAGGACATGTCCAAGATGATGTGTCTGTGGTATTTATCTTTGCTTGGCTCTTTCATAGGTTTATGTGCAAACCAAAAATTTGGTGTTAAACAACTTGCAAGGCAAAATTATGGTCTCCATTTTCCTTATTTATCTATGAAGCCAATTTATTTATCAATTCTTTGGAGTAGTATAGTTTTTCTGAACTCTTAAGCTTTTTTTATTTTGCTTTTACTGCATCTCCTACCATTTCTTTGCAGATATTTAACTCTTTCTTAAAACACAGCATATGAAATTTGACATAGTATTCCATGGATATCTTAATCAATACCAAGCAAGTACTGTCAGTTTCCCACTAAAGTATCAGGAAGGAATATTGCATTTTTCTTCAATATATTTCTGAGAACTGATAAAGGTACAAATATATATTAGAGGAATCTTGTCATTAGAATCTGTACAGTGAATGTGAACGTGATGGTGGTGCAGGTTGAATCTCCCTTATCTGGAATTCCACAATATGAAATGAAAATGAATTTTGTTTTTATATTTGGTGTCCAGTCTCCAAGATATTTCGTTATGTACCTGTATGCAGGTATTTCAAAATACAAATTTAAAAAATCCTAAATCCTAATCACCTCTGGTCCCAACCATTCAAAATAAGGCAAGTTTAAAACTGGTTTTATGTTTCCCTGTACTTCAAATGATTAACAAACATAGACTCTATAGCCCCCCAACCTCAGTCTAAAAACCAAAGACGACCTCTGAACCTTCACACACACACACACCCCACAAATATTATGTACACAAAATTGTGTTTCTGCCCCTTTCATCATTTTCATTCTAATAGACACAGTTCATAAAGATATAAAATGCATACAAACGACTCATTTCAGATAGCTTAAGATGAAGATGTGGAATTCAGGAGCTGGGACAGTGTGCACAATTCTAGTTCTTGTCCATTAAAATACATTTATTGAATATAGCTACTAAACATCTAGAATAGGCTAGCCTCTTTCTGTAGGTCACATTTATATTGTAAACCAGAGAAATGACTGCACATTATGGGAGTACAACCAGCACATTTGTGATGTGTCCAAATTTACTCCCCTATTCCATATTCCCTTGCCCCACTTCTTTTGTTTTTAATTATATCTGGCCTTTGTTACCCTGAACTTTCATTGTTTAGCCCAAGGCAGTGGAACTTAGTAAGATACATAAATAGTATAAACTATGGAACTTGCAAGGTTTCTGGGACAGCTTGTCCTCAATTGTACATAAGAGGCCTTTAAATGAAAGGGAAACCCCTGGGCAATTTGTGTCCATGATCAGAATGCATCATTACATTCATCTGTTAAGGAAGAAGAACATTCCTATCTTTTTGTCCCTGCTTCTATAGTATTCTGAACAATCTAAGTTGCACATGAGCTTTTGTGTTGTTCAGGTCATAGTCTGCCAGGTTAAGATGTACCTTCACTTCCAAATATGCTAGTCTCTCTTTCTCAGTACTCTATCCTCCTAGTAAGACTATATACTTCTATACCAAGGGAGAGCAAAGCATGGCCCTAGGGATACATGGAGCTCTCCAGGAATGAATGTATGGCCTTTGTCCTCTCCAGTTTCTCTGGACTGTCTTTCTCTGTGCACAGTAAATGGGGATGAATTACTTCTTCTGGAAGCTTCCAAAAGCGACAATTGTCTTTTTACACTAGGTCCTCATATATAACACGTTTAAAATCTGTTTTTCATAGGCACCTCCATTTTGTGTACACAAAAATAGTTCCATTTGGAACATTTTTGGTGGTCTTTGAGGTTCCTAGAAGGTTCCAGAAACAGAAAACTGATTTCTTGAACCATTTAAGTTTTCCATCCCTGTTCTGTACCCTAAGCTGTTGCTGACTTCTTCAGGTTGTTTCATGTTGCACTCTAAAGATGAGAGAATAGCTTTGTAGCCATCTTAAAAAGGAACTGAGCCTTCCAGTTGACTATTCAGTGCTGCCTCAAATATTTCTTCCCCTTGTTCATGGAAATGTAATCCCTGCATTTCCGTCCCATGTAATCTGAAGACCACAGAGAGTGTGGGAAGATAGGGAAGTGGAAAGAATGGGGTTGCGGGGAAGTGATTAGAAAGTAGTATTTAATATATTCTACTCTTTCCTTTCTGTTCTCTTACTTTTTTAACAAAAAAATATATCTTATTTTCAAAGGTGTGCTGCAGCTGAGCAGTCACAACATTAGAATGTCGTTTTGGCAACAGATGGTCTCCAGGCTGTGAATAGTTGCATCTGTTCAATTTGACCACTAGATACAAGTTTTGTTTAGCTTTTTCTTGTAATAAGAACTTTCAAAAATGTGTACTTTATACATTTGGAAGAAAGAACTTTAGGTTTGTTTAAAATCTATTTTGAGAAAGTCAAACTGATAGATCTGACCATCTCTAGTGAAGCCATCCTTCTTATTGCTTCCATAATCCTGCTTTTACACCCTTGTCAGAGTCCTTCATGTGGTTGCTGTTATTTGATTTCAAAACATTTTGACATATGGTGACCCTAAGGCATAGATGTCAAGACATCTTGACATATGGTAATCCTATCACAGGGTTTTCCTGGCAAGATTTGTTCACAGAATGTTTGCCATTGCCTTTTCCTGAGTCTGAGAGAGTGTGATTTGCTCAAGGTTACCCAGTGGGTTTCATGGCCAAGTTGGGAATCATATCCTGGTCTCCCGAGTTGTAGGTCGGCACTGAAACCACCAGGCTATTGCTATTGGCTGCTGGGGGAGAGCGGGAGTGGGGCCAGCCAATCAGGAAAAGGGAATACATGTGCCTTCATCCCTTCAGCAAGGGATCTGATTGGCTGGCTGGTTCATTCCAAGACACTGGATTGGTTGGGAGGTGCAGGGAGGGCGGAGCCTCTGTCATCCCTGGCCTCCTATTGGCTACTTGGCCTATATAAGGCTCTTTGGCACACCTAATAATATAATAACATAATAATATTGATTTACAGTATTTTTACCCCACTCTTCAGCCCTAAAGGATATCAGAGCGGCTTACAATTATTATTTTAATTAGACGGTTCCCTGCCCTCAGGCTTACAATCTAAAAAGACACGACACAAAAGGAGAAGGGAATGGTGTTGGGGAAGGGGATCAAAAGTCCAAAAGTTTTTCTGTCCCTCTGAGACCTGGACTAAGAAGGCAGATGGACTGGAGGGAGGTCTCTGCTTCATGATCTAGGGCAGACACAATGGAGTTTGGCCTGCCCTTTCACTCCCTTCTTGGCCAGATGGTGTTGTCAGGAAGGAGGGCTCTTAACTTGAGGCCAGGCCCGATGGTGTTGCTAGGCCTGTCCTTAACTCCCTCCTTGGCCAGACGGTGTTGTCAGGAAAGAGGGCTCTGTCGGCAGCAATTGAAGCTCGTCTCTCTCACCTTCCCTCCCCGTGTGGAGTGGTCTGTCACAACTTGGTTTGGGGAGGTAGCATAGGCCTGGATCTGATGGGCATGGTTTACAGGATCCGAAAGCTCTGTTTCTGGAGTCATTGGGACCCAGGTACTATTAGCGATTTGGAGTGGCCATTGCAGGTCCGCCAACAAATAACCACCTGGTGACTGGGTGCCTTGATTATCAGTTTGATGACGCAATTGTGTAATTTTGTGTTGAGCGTGGCGATGATGGTTGTAACAGCTATATACATCAATTAGCCAGGGTGTTGTTGAAGTTCAGATCCAGACCTTATTCATTGGGCCAACCCTATATGCATGTAATTTGCTGGTTGCTGTTAATAAAGTTGTGGCCATATTCATCCAAGATGTAATGCTGTTGTGTGTTTTCTTGGTGCACCACATGCAAGGCAACCTTCTTATTGTTTCCACAACCCTGCTTTTACACCCTTGTCAGAGTCCTTGATGTGATTGCTGTTATTTGATTTCAAGACATTTTGACATATGGTGACCCTAAGGCACCATATCACAGGGTTTTCCTGGCAAGATTTGTTCACAGAATGTTTGCCATTGCCTTTTCCTGAGGGTGAGAGAGTGTGATTTGCTCTTGGTTACCCAGTGGGTTTCATGCCCGAGTTGGGAATCATACCCTGGTCTCCAGAGTTGTAGATCAGCACTCAAACCACCAGTCCACAACAAGGAGCCAAATCATGTCATTTTCTTACATTCAGGACATACACAGTCATCTACTATATGTGACACCTTATTATATACAGTATAACTAATATTATAGTTAGTAATATTTTAGGATATGTATTTTGTTGCATTTCTAAAATTAAAAGTTCTGTTGTTTCCTTATCTGACCAGAGGTGGGGAAAAAACCCTTGGAAGTAAAGTACAACTTTAAATTCCACCCTGAGAACAGAACTCTGTCTTACAGGTTTTCAGTCAGAAGCTTTTACACTTAAAGGGTAACACCTTTAATAGCACCTCTCAAAATAGACTTTATGCTTTTTCTGGGTGCTATTATCATAATATAGTGTGATCTTGGATACAGTGGAGCAGTGTGGGAATTGTAGTGTCCCCCCAAAAAAGAGAGAGAAGCATTAACATTTCTGGATGTCTTTTTCCTTTAGCTTTTCTAGTCATGGATTTCCACCCATTGTTTCTCTTAACTTCTTAGAATCTCATAATCATAGAATCATAGAATCACAGAGTTGGAAGATACCACAAGGGCCATCCAGTCCAACCCCCTGCCATGCAGGAAATCCCAATCAAAGCATACCTGACAGATGGCAATCCAGCCTCTACTTAAAGACCTCTAAGGAAGGAGACTCCACCACCCTCCGAGGGAGTTTGTTCCACTGTCAAACAGCCCTTACTGTCAGGAAGTTCCTCCTAATGTTGAGGTGGAATCTCTTTTCCTGTAGCTTGCATCCATTGTTACGGGTCCTGTTCTCCAGAGCTGCACAAAAAAACCTTGCTCCCTCCTCAATGTGACATCCCTTCAAGTATTTAAAAAGGGCTATCATACCACCTCTTAATCTTCTCTTTTCCAGGCTAAACATCCCAAGCTCCATAAGTCGTTCCTCATAGGGCATGGTTTCTAGACTCTTCACCATTTTAGTTGCCCTCCTTTGGACACGCTCCAGTTTCTCTCTACATCCTTTTTGAATTATGGTGCCCAGAACTGGACACAGTATTCCAGGTGGGGCCTGACCAATGCAGAATAGAGTGGCACTATTACTTCCCTTGATCTAGACACGATACCTTTATTGATGCAGCCTAAAATTGCATTGGCCTTTTTAGCTGCTGCATCGCACTGTTGACTCATGTTCAACTTGTGATCTACTTGGACTCCTAGATCTCTTTCATATGTGGTCTCATTCAGCCAGGTGTCCCCCATCCGATATCTGTGCATTTCATTTTTCTGCCCTAAGTGCAGAACCTTACACATTTCTGTATTGAATTTCATTTTTTTAGCATTGGCCCAGCTTTCTAGTCTATTCAGGTCATTTTGAATTTTGATCCTGTCCTCAGGGGTATTAGCTACTCCTCCTAATTTGGTGTCATCTGCAAATTTGATAACTAGGCTCTCAATACTGTCATTCAAGTCATTAATAAAGGTATTGAATAGCACTGGGCCCAAGACAGAAACCTGTGGCACCCCGCTTGTCACTTCTTTCCAGGATGAAAAGGAGCCATTGTTGAGCACCCTTTGGGTGCGGCCAGTCAACCAGTTACAAATCCAAGTAACAGTTACCTTGTCTATTCCACATTTTGCAAGCTTGTTTGCAAGAATGTCATGGGGAACCTTGTCAAAGGCCTTACTGAAATCAAGATATACTATATCCACAGCATTCCCTTCATCTACCAAGCTGGTAATTTTATCAAAAAAAAAAAAGAGAGAGATCAGATTTGTCTGGCATGACTTATTTCTCTGAAACCCATGTTGGCTTTTTGTGATTATGGAATTATCTTCTAGATATTCACAGACTCTCTGTTTAATGATCTGCTCCAGAATCTTTCCTGATATTGATGTCAGACTAACTGGACGCTAATTGTTAGGATCCTCTTTTTTTCCCTTTTTGAAGATGGGGACAACGTTTGCCCTCTTCCAGTCAAAGATTATTGCCAATGGTTCCGATATTACATTTGCCAGTTCTTTTAATACCCTTGGATGTAGTTCATCTGGTCCTGGAGACTTTTATTCATTTAGTTTAGCCAGGTATTCCTGTACTATCTCTTTACTTATTCTATGCTGAAATTCCCCTATTCTGTCTCCTGTCCCATTATCCTTAGGTTGAGCACCCTTTGCCTTTTCTGAGAAGACTGAAGCAAAGAAGGTGTTGAGTAATTCTGCCTTTTCTCTTTCCCCGTTAGCATTTTAAAATTGGCTTTCCTGAAATTCAGAGTCCATGTTTGATTATAATCTTGTTTGCTATCTGAAATATAAAGCCTTTACCTTTAAACCTATAAGCATACCCCCTTTCCTCACCTTTTGGAATTATGAGCATGAAGGGCTAAAGACTCAAGGAAAGATCTGCATGGACATATATTTACACACATGTTTACATACACCTAAAATGTTAAGATAGTATGGATAGGATCAAATGGATGGCCTTCTGATATCCACTGCAAGCACTAAAAGTAATTCCTGGATAGGGTGAGGGCAGCATCTTGTTCTCTATCTTAAAAATTAGCATTCTTCCTTTGGAGAGAGAAATGATCCCCAGTATACAGTACTATCATGAAATCCAATTGGAATGGTGAGCCTTTGCATGCACCTGTCCTTATTTTGCTTAAAAAAGGGTTGGTAAGAATTCAGTGGTACCTCTGAATCTAAATGACTTATTTTAGCATGAGCTTTCATGAGATGCACTAATAGAGTGATATTAAAGTCACAGATATTTATTCACAGCTAAATAGTTGTGGTAGTGGAACTACACAATGTTGTAGTGGAGTTGCAGTAGAGGAACTACAAAATGTTTAATTCTTTATTACTATGCCTATGCCTATGTGAAGACTATAAAAAGTGAAATAACTGCTGTTTATGACTCAGTTGAAATTTCATGTGAGGAATTCCAGTTCATCACTGATCTTATTATCACATTTTTAAACCTCACACTATTGTAGCTTAGAGGATGATGATGATGATGATCATCATCATCATCATCATCATCAAGTCCTCCAAAACTTCTAGCTGGCTGATGGACCCCTCCCCAACAAATAGGTCAGGGTCTAAGTAAACACTGCCAAAAAGAAACGATATATTTATTTTCCCTGCAAATACTTTATACACTGATCATGTGAAGAGCAGATGCAATAGATGAAAATCATACCTTATCTGACTAAGACATATGCACTAAAATGCATAATTGATAAAGCACTGGAGGTCACATTGAAAATATGTCATGGGAGAGAGGTTTACAACTGATTCATATTATTACATACAATTTTTTTAAAAAAAAACATTTTTAATCTTAGATCAATTTATAAAAAATACTTTAGCATATTGCACTCAAATTTGTCGTATTAATACTACCAAAGTTGAGGTTCTTGAAAAGAAAACATTTTTATTTTCACTACTACCTCATTCCATGTCCTTCTGGCTTCTGCTAGCCAAGGCAAAAAGTTCAGAGGAGTGGCTTTGCTAGATTTTTCAACTGAACAGTTTTTTTGTTTATTTGTTTCTTGTTTGCTTGCTTGCTTTAACACTACCCCACTGGAGTCAGTAACCACTTGAACCATTATATATATATATATATATATACACACACACACACACACACGTGTGTGTGTGTGTGTGTGTATTTGAAATTGTGAGCCTTTGGTCATACCTACCCTTGCTTAATAGAGGGTAGGTAATAATCTAGCATCACCTCTGAATGTAAGTGGTTTGTTTAAGCATGAGCTTCCATGGATATCAATCCACTTCTTCAGATGTACTGATTGATAGAAATTAATAGATAGTTGAACGCTGGCACAACGCTGGCAAACTTCTGAAGCCAATACCATCTCTTATCAGAGGAAAGCCAATGGATCCTAATCTAGTTGTGCTCCAGCCCTGGAATGTGTTGTTTGCCAGGACCATATGTTTGCTACTTCTGCACAAACAAGTACCAATAATTTTCCAAAGGTGAGAAATGGACCCAGAGCCCCCACATCATTCTACTCTATCTAGATGGCAGCTCTGGTGGCCAGAATTCCTCTGTGATCAAGTTAATGTATAATGTGCAGTATAAGGGGGTAAGTCCTTATACATTTCCCCGAGCAGTGAAAATTTCCTAAGACTGGATGTGAGGGGATTATTAAAGTGGTTCTTTAACTAATTAATAACCAAACAAACACATAGCCATGTTAGTCTGAAAAAATCAGTATGCAAAGGAATCTTGTAGAACCTAAGAGATTAGGAGCAAAGCAGGTTTCCCAAAAAGGGTGGATTGCTGGTTTTTTTTCCCATTCCTTTTCAGGCCAGTTGTTTTCATTTAAAGCAGCATCGGAGCAGCTTCTGGCCGTATTTGGGACATGCGCATCTAAATGCCACACCCCCAATGCAGCCTGACAGCGTCCCTTTTGGCCCATCTGTTTCAGGCCTGATTGAAAGAATGAGGTTGGTAGCGTAGGCTTTCATAGGCTTTGGTCTATTGCAACTCCAAACATGCACCTGAGGAAGTAGGTGGAGTCTACAAAAGCTCGTGCTACCAGCTTCTTTCTTTCAGTTAGATGCAAAGGTGTTCCAATATCCCTTTGCATATTGATTAATAAATATCCAACTTTAGCTTCTCATTTGACCTAATTATGTGATGTCTTAAAGCCCATCACGTCAATTGCTTTTGTTGTTGGTATGTACTTTCAAGTCATTTCTGACTTATACTGACCTTAAGGTAAACCTATGTTGTTGTTGTTGTTGTTAGCAAATTTGTTTAGAGGAGGTTTTGTCATTGCCTACCTCTGAGGCAGAGAGGATTTGATGTTCCCAGGGCCACCCAGTCAGTATTCATGACTGAGCCAGGGTTTGAACCCTGGTCTCCAAAGTACTACTCCAGTGCTCTAACCATCACACCACACTGGTTCTGTCAATTGTTCTACCTTAGAAAAACGGACAGCTCAATGTTCTTGGCCATAAAGGCTAGAGAAGCCACAGAAGTACTTCACTATAGTTTTTTGTGTTTTCTTTCTCTTTCTTTCTTTCTTTCTTTCTTTTTTCAGGCTATGTGGCCATGTTCTGGAAGAGTTTATTCCTGACTTGTTGCCAGCATTTGTGGCTGGCATCTGAAGATACTAGCCCCAGATGCTGGCAAAACGTTAGTAATAAACTCTTCCAGAACATGGCCACATAGCCTCCCAAAACACAAAAAACTATGGATGCTGTCTGTGAAAGACTTCGACTTCACATTGTACTTCACCATATTCACACAATGACAAGATGTATGCTGTTCCTGGTTTGAGTGGTATGTGGTCACTTTTTAACATTGATAGTATAACATTCATAATGCCCCAACAAACTCATTTTAACTAATCAGCAATGCAGAAGATCTAATAATTGTAGGTATCAACAGAACATAGAATAATAGTGGAGATGTTTCTATACTATAAGCAGTTATCAGTTACTACCAACTAGCATGTAATTAGCACTTGGGAGAAAGAATTAAAAGACAAAGATTGCATATTAAAGACAAACCTGGTAATATTTTAAAAAGTTATATATAATACATTTTAAATCAAATGATTTGATAAATACCAACTGGGTTCTTAGCAGCATAATATAAATTTGAAGAAAATGCCTCTATAGTATAAGAGGTGCTTCAGAAATGTAATAGATTATTCCAAAAATTCAGACAGTTGTGTTGCAAAATCTAGACAACCTATCCATGTTTTTAAAGATTCTCCCTAGCCCACATAGTAACATATTATACCATAGTCTCCTGATTGTGGGGTATTACAGGCATAAAATATCCATATTTAGATTTATGTAAAACCTCAAGTTCTTTCCTATTCCAAATAAAAAGAAATTTGGAATTTTAGTACATTCTTTGCAAAGGAAGGATGAATCTGCTGTTCAGAAATAATCCAGTTTAACACTGAGTCCATCTCTCCCTACAATGCTGTAACCAGTTCCAATAAGATGAGTTAAGTGTCTTTTCTGTGCAATGACAGCTACAGTCTGTGAAATGGTTAAAGTTTTAGTCAAACTTTAAAGGAACACTCCAAAGTACTAATTCTATTTTAGGGATAGTATTCACATCTGCTAAAATTCAGACTGTTTAGAATTCACTGCCACTCTGATCCACCAGCCACTGCTGGTTCAATGACTTCTTACTAAAATTGGCAAGCCATGGGCCTCCCTCCCCTCTTACAAAGGAATAAAGTATTTTCAATCAATTTCAGGTTTCCTTTATTTCCCATGTGACACTAATCTGATTATAGTGCTAGGCACTGTTTACTGATTTAAATAATTATACCCTGCTTTTTGATCGGGTAGGTCCACAAAATACTTAAAATCGATAAATCAATTTAAAAGAAACAAAACAAAACAATTTGTAAGCAATAAACAAAAGCATGTAGGACACAGTGCCCAAGCAGCAGGAAAAACACATTAATCGTAGAATAACCAGTATGTACAGCATCTGAATGAACTAGAAATTTGCACAGGTAAAATATAGAATATTGAGCCCTACTAATATTTTGTGCATAGGAGCAAGTGTATTCTGGCTTTGGCAAACTGTTAGCTCTCCCTTGAGGTCGCCTCAAGGGTATTTTCCCCCTTCAGTTTCTGTATCAATGAGTGTGTTACAAAGTTTATTCTTTCCACTTTTAACTATTATTATTATTATTATTATTATTATTTATTGATTTCAAATCTTACAGGTTTTTTTAAAAAAAAATTGGTCTAAATCCTACCTGGCACTGGTGCTGCAATACCCATATGATGACACTTCTCCCACACAGTCCTTTGGCATGGCTGAAGATTGGCTTTAGAAGATATCCCAGCCTTCCAAAGCAAGTTTGTGGGCAATGTGAAAAGGAGTAATCATTTCCCCTCTTCCATTGGATTCTGCCATTCTGGTTGCAGCCAGCAACTCAGAACTGGCATCACAGCATAATGGATTCAAATTCCAAGACAAGATATTCCACCCAAACATAAGAGCTGTTTATACAGAGTTTAGATGTCCCTCTTTCAGGAGTGCTTTAGTTGTGTATACCTGCATGTCAGGGACTGAACTATAGGTCTCTTGAGGCCCCTACCAATTCTAAGGACTCTATCACACAAGGGATTTACTGTGTGGTAATGGTAGCCCAGAAGTTGCCCGAATGCTCCAGAAGCGTGGGGATGGGATAATCCATTGTGCTTCTGAAATGTAATTGAGGTATTCCCCTGTTCTTCCATCGACCAATCATTCACGGAGAGGCTGTTTTTGTAATAATGGAAGATCCCATTATTAAAAAAATGGCTTCTCTGTGAATGATTGGTCGATGGAAGAACAACGAAAGTGCTTCAGTGACATTTCAGAAGCATGACGGACGATCCTACTTCTGCGCTTCTGGAGTGTTTGGGCAATGTTTGGGCTACGATCACCACGCAGTAAATCCCCTGTGCGATAAGGGCCTAAGATTCTATGATTTTGTGAAACCACTTTTCATATCCCCTCTCTCTAGTTCATTTATCCCAATCTTCTGTGATATATTTCCAGGGGAAAGTCCAGCTCACTGTTTTTTGTCTCACCTTATTCTGCTTGAGTTGCCTTACTTTCAGCACTGCCAATTATTCTCTGGAACTGAAGGCCCCAAATATTCTCCACACACCCTCACATTATATTATCCCATCGAGTTATGGTTGTAGTCCTGGGGCTTGCCAAATATTCTGCTTATCAGCATGAAGCTCAGATGTATTAAAAGATTAAAAATATTTCCAACATACAGATTGTGAGAGACTGAATAATGACAGGAAAGATAGGACTTAGCTCAAATGTGTGTATAACTGGTGTGTGTGAGAGAGAGAGAGAGAGAGGGAGAGAGAGAGAGAATCAGAGGGAGGGAGGGAAGGAGGGAGAGAGAAGTTGTTCTTGCTAGCAAGGTGGTATGGAGAAATGTGTCTCAGAAAGTCACATTCATTATTTTACAGTGGCTAAATATTCTGCTCCAAGTATCTCATTTGTTTACTCCTGGGTGATATTTTCATCTGGCCTCAGAAGCCTCCAAAAATTGCAAAATTTGATATATGAAGAAGCTGGTGACAGAATATACTTAGAAAAATAAATGTGGAAGATCCCTTAAGTCAAATAAATCCAGTAACTTTGACTATATATGAAACGTTTATTCCTAATGTGTAAGCAGCTTACAATCCAAACACTTTGTGGGAGAGGGAGGGAGGGAGGGCAAAGAAAAGTCAGCCAAGACTAAAAAGCATTGTGACTTGTGACATCTTACCTTTTAAAAGGCATGGACCATATATGGCTTTTCTTAAGTGCTTAGGTGAATCATAATCTTGTCAATAGCAAATCACAACTTAGAAATATTGCTTTTCTGAATTCCAACTCCCAGAGTCACCCAGCCAGTATCACAGCCAGCATGACAGTTTTGCTGTATTGTATCTGCAACACAGCTTTACATTTTGGACTTCATTTTGCAAAATTCTTCCAAGGGGTGGCTTGCATAAAATGTTTATGGAGCCCTCCTCCTTAAGTCCTCCCCCCTCCTTTTCCTCCTTCTCTCAATAATGACAATCAAGACAGTTAACAACATACTTTAAAATAATACATATTAAAACTATACAAAAATGTAAATAAAAGCATAAATATAAAAAAATTGAAAAAAATTTAATGGTTTATAAAGTTTTTTTTTTAAAAAAACAACCAATAGCATTTATTTAAATTCTACATTTTTGTTGTGTGCCTTCAAATTGTTTGCAACTTATGGTGACACTAATGCAGGATTTTCTAGTCATGATTTGTTCAGAGGAGGGTTGTCCTTACCTTTCTTTTCAGGGTGAAAGTGTATGACGGTTTTTAAAAGGCTGTTGGAAGGAGGTCAAAGTTAGAGCCATCCTGGTCTCCCTAAGAAGAGAGTTCCAAAGTCTGGGAGAAGTCACCAAAAAGGCCCACTCCCTTGTTCCCACCAAATCAGCTTGAGAAGGTGGTGGAAAAGAGAAGATGGAAGCTAAAACCACATTAGTTCTACAGTTCTCCTTCCTAAGACCTGGCTTGGAGTGAAGAGAACATAATTTGCTAGAGAGCATATCATGCCAAGCCAGTCTTCTCATCTGAAGAAAAGTTATGGCAGGTTCAGCTACCTTATTGACTTTCTATAGCAGATGTGGCATGTGCTAATAAAGTTAAGTTGACTGCACAAAGTGTGACCCAGAAGTCTCATACATCCACCCAAGGCCATATTTCAGGTGCTCCAAAGGCTTGCTCCAGCTGAGTGCCTTTTTGGTCTTTAAAATAGGGGTTCTTTTTCCTGATGCAACAGAAGTGGCAACATAGAGTACAGGATCTGCCAACCACGCCTATTTTATATATAAAGTTCATACATAAGTGAATGTGGAATTCCAATCTCTTCCAGATTTAATCTTTTCTTTTTTAAAAAACACATGTAGATCTTATCCAATCCAGGGGCAAAAAGTATAACCCCCAGGCCACACACAGTTTCTTGCCTCTGTACTAAGAACAGGCTTATCTTTAAAAATGAGAAGGAGAGGAGATTTGTTTGTCAGGAAGTGTTGACCTGTGGAGACAGAGAAATAATAAATAGCTAGAGACCAAATACAGATGGAACCTAAACTTGTCTCTTTGCTCAACACAAGAAGCAAGTTGAATGCCTCCTGCCATTTTCACCAGTGATAGTTTGTTCAGTTGGTCAAGGAATTTTTTATTCCCCATGATAGTACCCACATCCCAGTTGCAAGCCTTCCCACCTTCCCACTGTACTTTTATTCGCACACCTGTTTTTATGATATTACACAGAATAAATAGCTATGGGATATTTAATAAGACAGGTTATCCTTGCAGTTCAAATATGGAAAGATACACTGTTTACAGAAGATCAGTATTTCTGTAAATAATCCAGATATTCCTCTGGAGGAATCAGCAGTGAAACATAATCACTTCTGTTCAGTTCATTCACAACTCACCCGAAATATTCATAACTACTATTATAGGGTATTCCCCCCCCCCTTCTAAATCAAATAACTGTTTGGACTGATAGGGAAACTTAGTAGCTCTTTCATGGTTTGGCCTCCTTTACTGTTATGGGGCTTGTAAATCTTTTATACTGTATATAAAGATATGCAACATTATTTTAAAATATTATTTTCTTATTTTTCTGTTTTCTTTTAAATGCTTAAGAGGCTGAAGAAAGATTGTGCAAATACACACAAAATTCCTTGCAGTACTTTGTGGAAACTTTATTTGAATTTCATGAGGCTTTGAAAATAGACACATTCACTTCCCCACCCAGATTTTGGGATGATTTTACTGGGCCCTGATAAGGAGCTCAATAATCCCTAAACAAATCTTTGTTTACTGTCTATATGGGGTTAAAAATAAGCAAGACTTTTAGAATGCAGGTTTGCATCTTCCGTTCTTCATGACAGTAATCCTCTTTCTTAGGACTTTTATCACATGGAGAAATTTGGAGTGAAACCGGGGCTTTAAACAGTAATTATCCAATGAAAATTGCATGATCACGAGTAAGATTTTCACACACATCATGATTAAAGAGCTATTTTCCCAGGAATAAACAGGCAATAAACAGCAACAAATCATTCACGGGATTTTCCCATGATTGATTTGTTGCTGTTTATTGCCTAGCTATTCTTTAATCATGATGTCATGTGAAAATATTAGAAGCATAGAATCATATAATCATCGAGTTGGAAGAGACCACCAGAGCCATCCAGTCAAACCCCCTGCCATGTGGGAACTCAAAGCACCCCCAACAGATGGCTATCCAGTCTCTGTTTAAAGACCTCCAAAGAAGGACACTCCACCATTGTCCAAGGGTGTATGCTACACTGTCAAACAGCTCTCACTATTATGAAGTTCCTCCCAATGTTGAGGTGGAATCTCTTTTCCTGTAGCTTGCATCTATTGTTCTGGGTCCTATTCTCTGGAGCAGCAGAAAACAAGCTTGCTTTATTCTCAATATGACATCCTTTCAAATATTTAAACAAGGCTATCATATCACCTCTTCTCCAGGCTAAACACACCCAGCTCCTTAAGTCTCTCCTCATAAGGCATGCTTTCCAGACCCTTAATCATTTTGGTTACCATCCTCTGGACACGCTCTAGCTTGTCAACATCCTTTTTGAATTGTGGTGCCCAGAACTGGACACAGTATTCTAGGTGAGGCCTCACCAAGGCAGAATAGTGTGGCAGTATTACTTCCCTTGATATAGACCAGTGGTCCACAAACTGTGCCCTTTAAAAAATTTTGGACTTCAGTTCCGAGCAACCTTAGCCATGTTGGCCAATAGTCTGGGATCTGAAGTCCAAAATCCCACTGATCTAGACACTATACTTTTATTGATGCAGCCTATAATTGCATTGGCCTTTTTAGCTGCCACATCACACTGTTGACTCATGTTCAACTTGTGGTCTACTAGGACTCCTAGATTCCTTTCACACGTAGTCTCATTCAGCCAGGTGTCCCCCATCCTGTATCTATGAATTTCATTATTTATTTATTTATTTATTTATTATTTGCCCTAAGTGCACTACCTTACTTTTCTCTTTATTGAAATTTATATTGTTAGCTTTGGCCCAGCTTTCTAATCTATTAAGGTCATTTTGAATTTTGATTCTGTCCTCTGGTGTATTAGCTATTCCTCCTAATTTGGTGTCATCCTCAAATTTGATAAGCATGCCCCCTATTATTTTATCTAAGTCATTGATAAAGGTGTTGAATATCACTTGCTTCAGGACAGAAGCCTGTGGCATTCTACTGATCACATCTCTCCAAGATGATGAGAAGTCATTGATGAAGCACCCTTTGGGTTTGGCTGGTCAACCCATTATAAATCCATTTAACAGTTGCATTGTCTAGCCCACATTTTACTAGCTTGTTTGCAAGAATGTTATGTGGGACCTTTTCAAAGGCCTTAGTGAAATCAAGATATGCTATATCTACAACATTCCTTTCATCTACCCAGCTAGTAATTTTATTTTAAAAAAGAAATCAGGTTCATTTGGCATGACTTGTTTCTCTGAAACCCATGTTGACTTTTTGTGATTATGGCATTGCCTTCTAAATGTTCACAGACTCTCTATTTAATGATATGCTCTAGAATCTTTCCTGGTATTAATATCATTGTAACTGGACAATAATTGCTAGGATTCCCCCCTCCCTTTTCTTTTTCTTTTTCTTTTTTTTTTTTTTTTTTTTTTGGGAAGATAGGGACAATGTTTGCCCTCCTCCACTCTGCTGGGACTTTTCCTGTTCTCCAGGAGTGCTCATGACACTCCTCCAGTGCTGTGTCCATATGATGCAGCACAAAAGGAGCACTGTATCGCCATGCCGCCGCTGCTGCTATGGCACCCTTTCGAGGACACAAAAAGGAGCCACTTTTTGAAGCTCCTTTTCACACCCTCAAAAGGCCAGATTGGGGCCACAGCATGCAGTTGTCATGGCCCCAATCCAGCTAGGAAAGGGGCAGCATCCCACCACCCCTTCGGGGTGGTCTATTGAGCCCCCTAGTCCCATATGTGCCACACAATCCTTTTGCATACTGATATTCCAGACTAAAATGACTGTGTCTATGAATTCTACATTAATACACAGCAAGCTTAATGTCTGTCCAAAAGTGGATTTTCTTGAAAGTGATATGGGTAAAATAAGATGGTAATGAGTAGCTGAACCAGAACATTTTCTGACCATTGAAAAATGGATAGTGAGAAATTTGCCTTTCTAAACTTGGAAAGTATGTAATTGGTTAACAGTAAAAGTGCACAAGATCCAGCAAGGTTAACTTTCAGTTAAATATCAAGTTTCAGTGATAGAATGTAAAAAGACATATCATATTTACAAATAAATGTCCAGGATTTTTTCCCTAATTTAAAATAAATGTGTTGTAATACCTTCTACTAGAAAGGTGTGATGACAGTATACCCACCTCATATGTTACAAAAAGGCACCATCTGTATTACATTTTGTGCAAATTGAAGAAAATTCACATCCAGCACTAGACAAGGGACCAATAATTTTTCTTCTGTCTTTTTTTTCCAGTTTTTACAAAACATCTCTGTGCAAAACCAATATCTTTATGAAAGTGAGCACAGAAACAGAAAGCACAAAAATACAGGCCAATTAATAGCAAAGGCACAGACAACCCCTCCAAAGTTACTGCTTTTGCTAGTCCATGCAGCAAGGGGACAGTTATATTCTTTAATTTTGTGCATTTTAGAAAAATGTCAATAAGAACTCCACCCATCCATTCTGATGAGAGGGAAAATATCTGCATTTTCTACTGAGTGAAGATGAACCAAGCTTGGATTTACATTCCAAATGAAACGTGGTCTGCAGGATTTCTTAAACACAATAACTAGAGATTTTGAGAGCTCACAAGCAAGTTCTTTTGGTATCCTATGTTGCATTTTATTTGGCCATGAAGTCTTGTGCTTATTCAAGGTGTCATCTGACCAAGTTTCAATCAAGGTCTTGAAAGGCAGTCTGGACTCATCAACACAATAGTTACTAAGGCTCCTTCCTCACTATGATTTAAAGCTGATCGGGTTATATGACCGTTGTACCCATTTCTGATCCTACTGGTTCTGATCGTACTGTGATTGGTTTCAATCAAGATGAAGTGAGGCAAATACAAAAAACAAACAAACAAACAAAAACTCTCTGTTTCTTGACACTAGTTCTTTGGCAGTTCTTTGAAAAGAATTGATTCCGAAGCGTGTTCAACAACTGGAAATGACAGATCTAAATTGCATCATGGGGGGGGGGGGAATAATGGCAGAGGAGTCTGCCAATGGCCACCATTCCCCCACCCCCACCCCAGTGCTGCCTTTGTGCTTGTGGTGAGACCTAAGGGTGCATGATACTTTTAAAAAAAATTATAAAAGATTTGATTCATTGTTTTTGCAACTTCTTGGAGTCAGTGAGGCAAGTAATTGCAAAACCAATGAATCGGATCTGCTGTCAATTAAAAAAAAGTTATCAAGCCGGGCTGCCCAGCTTGCCGCTTATAGAATCATAGAATCATAGAGTTGGAAGAGACCACAAGGGCCATCCAGTCCAACCCCCTGCCATGCACGAAATCCCAATCAAAGCATCCCTGACAGCTGGCAATCCAGCCTCTGTTTAAAGACCTCCAAAGAAGGAGACTCCACTACATTTTGAGGGAGTGTGTTCCACTGAAAAAGAGCCCGTACTGTCAGGAAGTTCCTCCTAATGTTGAGGTGGAATCTCTTTTCCTAGAGGTTGCATCCATTGTTCCGACTCCTGTTCTCTGGAGCAGCAGAAAACAAGCTTTCTCCCTCCTCAATGTGCCATCCCTTCAGATATTTAAACAGGGCTATCATATCACCTCTTAATCTTCTCTTTTCCAGCTAAACATCCCAAGCTCCCTAAGTCATTCCTCATAGGGCATGGTTTCTAGACTCTTCACCATTTTAGTCGCCCTCCTTTGGACATGCTCCAGTTTCTCTACATCCTTTGTGAATTGTGGTGCCCAGAACTGGACACAGTATTCCAGGTGGGGCCTGACCAAAGCAGAATAGAGTGGCACTATTACTTCCCTTGATTTAGACACGATACCTCTATTGATGCAGCCTAAAATTGCATTGGCCTTTTTAGCTGCTGCATCACACTGTTGACTCATGTTCAACTTGTGATCTACTTGGACTCCTAGATCCCTTTCATATGTGGTCTAATTCAGCCAGGTGTCCCCCATCCGATATCTGTGCATTTCATTTTTCTGCCCTAAGTGCAGAACCTTACATTTCTCTGTGTTGAATTTCATTTTGTTAGCTTTGGCCCAACTTTCTAGACTGTTCAGGTCATTTTGAATTTTGATCCTGTCCTTTGGGGTATTAGCTACTCCTCCTAATTTTGTGTCATCTGCAAATTTGATAACTAGCCCCTCAATACTGTCATCCAAGTCATTAATAAAGATATTGAATAGCACTTGGGCCCAGGACAGAACCCTGTGGCACCCCACTTGTCACTTCTCTCCAGGATGAAGAGGAACCATTGTTGAGCACCCTTTGGGTGCAGCCAGTCAACTCGTTACAAATCCATGTAATGGTTACCTTATCTATTCCACATTTTGCAAGCTTGTTTGCAAGAATGTCATGGGAAACCTTGTCAAAGGCCTTACTGAAGTCAAGATATACTATATCCATAGCATTCCCTTCATCTACCAAGCTGGTAATTTTATCAATAAAAGAGATCAGATTTGTCTGGCATGACTTGTTTCTCTCTGAAACCTGTGTTGACTTTTTGTGATTATGAAATTATCTTCTAGATATTCACAGACTCTCTGTTTAATGACCTGCTCTAGAATCTTTCCTGGTATTGATGTCAGACTAACTGGATGATAATTGTTGGGATCCTCTTTTTTTCCCTTTTTGAAGATGGGGAAAACGTTTGCCCTCCTCCAGTCTGCAGGGACTTCTCCTGTTCTCCAGGAGTTCTCAAAGATTATTGCCAGTTGTTCCGATATTACATTTGCCAGTTCTTTTAATACCCTTGGATGTATTTCATCTGGTTCTGGAGACTTATATTCATTTAAGTTAACCAGGTATTTCTCTACTATCTCTTTACTTATTCTGTGCTAAAATTCCCCTAGTGTGTCTTCTGCTCCATTATCCTTAGGTTGAGCACCCTTTGCCTTTTCTGAGAAGACTGAAGCAAAAAAGGTTTTGAATAATTCTGCCTTTTCTCTGTCCCCTGTTAGCATTTTGTCATCTTCTGCACGCAGTGACCCAACCGTTTCCTTCTTCTTCCTTTTAATGCAGACATACCTTAAATAGCCCTTTTTATTGTTCTTAACGTCTCTAGCAAGCTTGAGTTCATTCTGCCCTTTAGCTTTTCTGATTTTATCCCTACACGTGTTGGCTATTTGTTTAAATTCCTCTTTGGTGATTTCCCCATTTTTCCATTTCTTATACACGTTCTGTTTAAAACTTAGCTCAGTTGAAAGTTCATTAGCCATCCATCCTGGTTTCTTGAGACATCTTGCATTTTCTTCCTCATTGGGATGGTTTAAATTGTGCTTTCCATATCTCCCTTTTGAGAAACTCCCATCCTTGTTAAACTCCCTTCTCCTTTATTATACCTGACCATGGGGTCACCCCCAGTATTTCTCTAAATTTATTGAAATCAGCTCTCCCAAAGTCTAGAATTGATGTCTGACTATGCCTAGCTTCCCTTTTCCACTGCATAACACACTCCAGGAGAACATGGTAACTCCCACCTAATGTTCCAACTACTTGCACCCCATTAACTAGGTCATCCCTGTTGGTTAAGATCAGGTCCAAAATAGCTGACTCCCTTGTTGCCTCTTCCACCTTTTGCACAATGAAATTGTCTTCCAAGCAAGTGAGGAATTTGCTAGACCTTGATGATTTGGCAGAATTTGAATTCCAGCAAATGTCCTGATAGTTGAAGTCACCCATTACTACTATATTTCTCCTATCTGACTATGTGGTCATCTGTTCTAGAAAGGCATCATCCAATTCCTCTGCCTGAGTCGGGGGTCTGTAGTAGACTCCCACAGTAACATCCCTGTTGTTTCCCTCTCCTTTAATTTTTATCCAGACACTCTCCACCTGGCTTCCAGTATTGATGTCTTGGATCTCTTCACTGGTGAAAATATCCCTGACATATAATGCTATTCCTCCTCCTTTCCTGTTTGGCCTGTTTCTTTTTAAAAGGTCATACCCTTCTTTTAAAAAGGTTATACCCCTCTATTTCTCCATTCCAATCATGAGACTCATCCCACCAGGTTTTAGTGATGCCTATTATATCATATTTCCCTTGTTGTGCTGGGAGTTTAAGTTCATCATGGTTATTTCCCATGCTCTATGCATTAGTGTAGAGACATCTAAGACCATGTGTCCCCTTTACTTGCTGCCTGTGCACATTTTTTTGCCTCCTACTGTCACTGTTGACGCAAAGATATGTATTTTGAAGCAGCACAACCTATTGGGGATGGCAATCATGCCAAAAAAGAAGCGATTTCAAGAGGTAAATGAAAAGATCCGCTTTCATAGTGGGAATGACGGGCCTTTTGGAATCAATTCACCAACACAGAGCTAAGATGAATGCTCCCAAACCAGGAATTCTCCCAAAGACTGCAAAGGGGATTTGGGGGAGAAGATGGAGGTAAAGTAGGAGTTAAATAGTGCCACCTTATGTTTGTGTGCATGTTACTTACTAGAAAATAGTTCCTGGAGTCAGCACTGCAGTGCAGTTTTCTATACAATCTGAAGACACAATTTGCTTTTTAAAAATTCAGATCAAGGTGACATAAAGAAATTTAGTCTTGCTGGAGTCTTGGGGAATGAAAGTTTCATTCATTTTATACATCCGAACATTAAATTTATTAAGTGTATTTTTGCATGTGTCTATGCAAAAGTGAGCTGCACTTATTTCACGATGACTTGCTCATAGTTGTATGTAAGATTTCAGGTTCATGGTTATGTCTGCTGTTCTAACTATTTGAGCCCTATTCTTTTTAAAGCTTGATATATCCTTCCTGCTATTAGTCTGCTATATTTATTTTCTGTACACATTGCCCACATGCTCACACTGAGTGCTACCTGTCTCCCTCCTTCCCCAACTAAGACATTTAATTTCTCATCCTCACTTCTCCAAAATCGACAGTTTACCTAAAGGTTAAAAATTATGCATTCAGTTAACAAGCTCCAGCACTTCTTCCACATTAGCATTAATAGTGCATGAAAAAGGGCTCATGGTAGTTTTTACTCAGAAGCAGGAGACCGTTCCTCCCCCTCCCCCATTTTTCTTTCTATTCAGCCTATGTCAGTTAATGAGGCCATAATGTTAGCTGCAGCAGTTTGCTGATGGAATTGCTAAGGTGATAATGGCTCTGGGTCTGTACATTATTTCCCTTCCCCCATCCTTTTTTTAACCACCAAACTTAATGTTGCTCTGACATATTTTCTTTGCTGATGAAATCAGGCCTCCAGAGGAATATGCAGGTCGAGAAAATACTGTGTATCAAAATCCTCATCATTTGCACATGAAGAGGAATGTCAAGTGTACTTTGTTGCTACCACTAAATCAAATGGTCCCTATGTAGAATAAGGGGAATCATTTCAGCTAGACAGCCAGCCTCTGTTTCAGAGAAGTTTCATTAGGCTGGTGGGTGAGGGCAAAATCAAAAAGGTAGGATGAACAATATTAATGTATTGTAGCTTTAACTTCATATGGGTAAGGGCCTCAACCTTTGGAGTGTAGTCTGCAGGTTGTGTGAAGCCCATGGGGCCACAAAATGTGGCCGTGGAGGCCTGCAAATCCCCAGACGTCTTCAAAATTAAATTCAAGTGATTATTCCCCAAACTCCCTAAACAACTGAGAACTCTGCATAACACAACTGTGTCGCTTCCTCAACCCCCAAGTGACTCCCATACCTTAGAAACATGCAAAAGCCTCTCTGTCCCCATATAGCTATAAATCAATCAAATGCTAAACTAGAAGTGGCACAGATCACTTCCAGTTTCAATTCTGACCAATATTTGGAAATGAGAAGGGGGTTATGAAATGTTTCTAAGGGATGTAGGACTTGCAGGACCAAGAATATTGCATTTGAAGGAGCTTTGAGATGTTGGAGGAAGACTAGGGCAAATAACCTGCACTTTTTAATGTTTTACAGGGTCTGCTCTCATGCAGACTGCCAGTAGGGTGCAGGGTGAAACCACCTCTTCTGCAGTGGCCCATCCCTGTCTTGGGAGATGCATGTTAAATTTATAAAAAGGGATATGCAAAGGGATCTTGTAGCACCTTTGAGACTCACTGAAAGAAAGAAGCTGCTAGCATGAGCTTTTGCAGGCTTGAATCTGCTTCCTCAGGTTCATGGAATAGAGTGGAAGATTCAGGGAAAAAACTATATAAGCAGGCTGTGTGTGAGAATGACAATAGAAATGCAAAGCTTTGTGGGTAAGGAGATGAGGTGACAAGTTCAGTTTTAATGATTATTAGAAAACCTCTAAGACCTGGAACAACTACTAAGAAAGATCAAGGAAGAAAGTTCAAAGGCAGTCTTATTGTTGAACATAAAGAAAACAAAAAATAATTATCACAGAGAACCTACACAAATTTGAATTAGACCTTGAAGAAATAGAAATAGTAAAAGTATTCTCACACCTGGGATCAAACATTTATAGAAATGTAGAGGAAATCAGAAGAAGATTAAGAATGGGAAGGACAGCTATGAAAGAACTAGAGAACATCCTAAAAGTTAGATTCATACAAGCCATTGTATTCCCTATTAACATGTAGGGAGAGCTGGACAGTTAAGATGGAGGATAGGAGGAAAATAAACTCATACCAAATGTGATGCTGGAGAAGAGTGCTAATGATTCCACAGACAGCCAAAAAGACGAACAAATGGGTCCTGGAGCAGATCAAACCAGAAATCTCCCTAGACGCCAAGATGACAAAACTCGGGTTGTTGTACTTTGGACACATCATGAGAAAGCATGAATCATTGGAAAAAACAGTAATGCTAGGAAAGGTAGAGGGAAATAGAAAGAGAGGAAGGCCACATGCAAGATGGAGGGAATCTATTAAAGAGACCACAAGTATGAGTTTGCAGCAGCTGAGTAGAGCAGTGGAGGGCAGAGGGTCTTGGAGATGTCTCATCAGCAGGTTTGCCATGGGTTGAGATCAACTTGAGGGCATTCAACAACACCAAATTAGCAGACAATGGCAGGAGGAAGAATGCTACCTAAAGCCAAGATGAATAGATAATCATCTGAATGGTGGTGGGAGAACTGAAATGCAATGTGGCAGCCAGAAAAGAGATGTGATAAACTGGCAAATATTAACACAAATTTTGATTATAACACTTAGAAACAAAACCCTCCCCTCCAAAAAAAAAAAGGGGGGGCAAGACAACAAATGTTTATTCTGACATACTAATTGAAAACCAAATATTTAAATAGTTACAATATTATAACACCTCTAGAAGGTTTTTTTTTAAAAAAAAAATAAAAATCAAACCTATATATAGAGAGAGAGTTTATATATAAAGAAAAGTTACATGGTGAGTTGCTAGCAATATGTAAACACTGAGGCTTACCATTTGACTTTGCTACAGAGATCCTTTCGGTAGAGTTTTACACAGAGACCACCCCCACTCACAGAGAGAGGGTGGATTTCCCTGTGTTTCCTTTTCACTTTGGCACTGTTAGCATTTCTAAAATGATCTAGGTCAGAAGACCATTAGGAATAGGATCAGTGGACAACTGAAAAACAGAAATAGGAAGCTGCCTAGATTAACAGATTCCCCAAAAGAGGAGGGAAAGACCTCTTTTATTTTATAGGAGGTGTAATGATAGATTTTGCAATTTGGTGAGACTTCTGTAGTGTGGATGATTTCGTAACTTGATGATTCACCATTTGATAGATAGTTGGTTAGGGGAAAAAAGCTGAAAAGAAACTGGAGGACTCATCAGAATTGGTTGGCTCCTTCTTCCTCCAACTGCATTTTTTCTGCAGGTGTAGATGTGCCCTTATTTTAATGATAACGTAGAATTTATCCTTAAAATAAGGGTACATCTACATGTGTAGAAACATTGCAGTTGGACACCATTTTAACTGCCATGACTCCATCCTAGATAATCATGGGATTTGTAGTTTTGTGAGGCACCAGTGCTTTTTGGTAGAGAAGGCTAAAGACCTTGTAAAATTACAAATCCAAGGATTCCATATGCTGGCACTACAGCACTTGAAGAGGTGTTATAATTTATTTGCCCCAGTCTCGCTCCAGCATCTCAAAGCTCCTTCAAATGCAGCATTCTTCCTCCAGCACATCCCATATACCTTAAAATTACTTGATAGCAACTTTAAAGTTTGGTTTAAACCCAGATCAGCCCACTGACCTGGAAAATGTTCATCCCCACAGCTCAGATCTGAAGAGAAAACAAACAAACCACAAGTATGAATGCAGTGGTAGTTTCCTGCTTATGGTTCCATCCTTCCTTATTGAAAAATAGATTGTGAGTTTACCATGATGCTGTGTTATTTTTCAGATTTTCTTTTAGCTATGTCCAGGAAGCTGCCCATTCTAAAGAAAAGCATATACTTTTGGTGGCCCCTTAATTATCACTTGGCAAATCATTTTTATTCTATAATGCATAGAACTGTTTCCCCAATGAAGCTAGTAGTATAAGACCCCCACCTTTCGTCAAACAAAAAGTGACAGGTGCCCCGCCCCTTTTTGAGTCTTAGCCCCGCCCCCTGAGCTTCTTAGCCCCTCCCCCTGGATATGTGGGTTCTAGATCTTGGGGGTGTCAATTTTGGGGGTTCCCCCGGGGGTTCTAGGTTTTGGGGTGTCAGATGTTGGGAATGGGTTCTAGATTTGGGGGTGCTAGCTTTGGGGGTTCCGGCGGAACCCCCAAAGGTCGGCCATTTTGGTTTTTGGCCCAAGTTGTTTTTTGGGGGGTATGTGTGACCCCTCTCTGAACCCGGCTCCTCCCGCCCGACCAGTAGGAGAAGGTCCCGTCCCTACCTGATCGAGGGCGTGGCAGCGATCCGCGTCCGAAGATGAGAATGGGCGGCCATTTTATTTGCGCCGACGAAACTTTTCGGGGTGCTTGTGACACCTCTACGAACTCGTCTCTCCCTCCCGATGTGAACGCTCCAGAGGTCCGCCGCGATCTGAGCTAGGGGAAGGCGCGGCGTGCGCTTTGCTCCCCCACGCCCCGCCCAGGGGGTCGTGGCTTCAAAATCGGCGTCGCTGATTGGCCGAAAGGTTTACGTAAACGACGCTGATTGGCTCAAATCCCCCGCACTTCCGACCCGTCCAATGCGGTTCAGGCGGAAGGAACAACGCCTATGCGCAGTAGGGTATATGAGAAGGGGTCTCGGCTTCGCGGACGCTACCGCTGCTTGCTAGCGTTGCTCGCTACTGCTTGCTACGGCCTGCTGCGGCTTTTGGGACGACCTACCCGAAAAAATGCTGAATTTCGCAGAGATGACCCCTGAGACAACATTTCACCGTATGGATTCACCTCCGGTCAAAAAGCGCTGTGTTGCAAGGAAAGATGCCCTGGAAGGTTCTGAGGTGATCAGGCAGCTGTTTTCAAATGAAGCAGAGGAGACCAATTCAGACTGTGTGGAGGCCGAACATGCTGTGGAATCAGAGAGGGTGATGAAAGAGGTGTGTATGAAAGGATGGGGGAAGGTGGGAAGGAGGAGGAGCAGCCATATGAAATGTTATATGAAAGTGTTTTAAAATTAGTTTTAAATATTATCTTTCAGGACAGCGGGGCCGGTGATGGAAAATTGTGCAGCTGTTATGTGACAGAAGACCAAGTCGGTGAAGGCCTTGCCCATGAACAAGTCAACAAAACATTTGGCTTGGGAATAGAAGAGAGCCACTTAATTCCGGCAAAGAAAAGAGCGGCGATGATGGCATCCTTAGTTAAAATTTTATTTTACGCCATCCTTCAATATGCAAAATTTGAACGTTTAAAGGAAAACTGTCCAGGGTGCTTATTTGATGAAGGAAATCAAATGTCACATTGCTGTTTATCTTGGGATACTCGCTATATGGATGATGTTTTAAAATCTCTCTGTTCCAAGATCGATATGCGAAAGTTTTTACATACGTTAATTGCGCTGGCTCTGGCCCTAGATAGCCTCTCATTAAATAAGAATCACCTGAGCCTGGCATCTAAAATACAAAATCGTATTTTACGTTCAAAATTTCCTTCATACACGGTGGCTATGTTAATTAAAGAAAAAGATAAGGTGTATTTACGCTATGCTGAGAAACTAGTCCATGGTTTAAAATATACGTATTATCTCAATTTTTGTGATCTCTGTGTTGAAAAGGAATAAATGAAGAAGAATAAAATAAAAGGTTTAAAGCAACGCTTTTCTCCTTCTTTGTGTGTGTGTGTGTGTGGTGATGAAGAAAGACGCACAGGCAGGATGATGGGCTGACGGGATGGTCTTCTACGTGAGGTAGCTCATGCCCCAAGAGACCTGCTAGTCAGTGATAACACAATCATCATCCCCCACCAGGAGATAACGGCTACAGCTGGCCCCCCACACCCAGGGCGGGTTGCCAGCACTGAAGAAAACAACCATCCCCTACAAGTGTGGTGTGTGTGTGTGTGTGAGTGAGTGAAAGGGGGGCCTCATGTAGAACCCAAGCAGCTAAGTTCAAAAGTTTACATTCACAAATTCCATAGGAAAACATCATGCATTCAGTCTAAATGAGAGAAGTGGGAAAGTTACATTATGAAAAAAACAAGATTCAGGTTTTTAGGATTTTCCAATAGAAAATCCACTGCCTTTGGAAGGGGTGGGGGGGTTGCTATGAGAAATGTTTAAGGAAGAAATTTTACAAAGGGAAAATCACCACCATCTGGTACAACTAGAGAAATACATAATCAGGTCAGGCCCCAATTTGAGAAATGGAAAGGGGAACTGTTTAAGGAAGAGAGAAAACCCAGGGTTTAAAACTTCATTTGAAGCTTTAAAACAAGAATTTAATGGGGGTAATAATATTCTCAAAAAATTAAAGCAATGAAGCAGTGCTGGATTAAAAAGGGAATTTAAAAGCCTTTTCCCTAGCAACCATTGCTTCAGCTAATAATTTTGCTATGGGCCAAACCAATATTTTTAAAATAAAACTAAATATGAAAACTAAATAGGGTAATATTTTTCAGGGTTTGTTAAATGGGATAGGGAAAGGTCAACTTTTACATCTATCTATTGGAGTCCTTTAAATAAGAGGGAGAAAGTCACAAATATGGGAATTGTTTAAGGAAGAGAGAAAACCCAGGGTTTAAAACTTCATTTGAAGCTTTAAAACAAGAATTTAATGGGGGTAATAATATTCTCAAAAAATTAAAGCAATTAAGCAGTGCTGGATTAAAAAGGGAATTTAAAAGCCTTTTCCCTAGCAACCATTGCTTCAGCTAATAATGAGCAGGAGCTGCTATGGGTCAAACCAATATTTTTAAAATAAAACTAAATATGAAAACTAAATAGGGTAATATTTTTTCTGGGTTTGTTAAATGGGATGGGGGGGGGATGGTGCTGAGTTTGCAAATAAATAAATAAATAAATATATCGCAGGCTGCTGAAGTCTATTCCTGCCAGTATGATTGTTGACAAGAAGAGGCGCTTTTTAATAGATTTCAACAGCGTAGGACATAATTTGTGTTTCGCCGGTGGATTATTGGGAGCTATGGATTCTGGGGATTGTACAGATGCTGAATTGTTAGCTGGTGCTCAAAAATTACATATGGATCTGGGGTGGGATTTTCAAAGAAAAGTAGCTTTCTCAGATTTACCCACTGTAGAACGCCATTTCAGAATTAATATTCAGGTGCTTTCCTGGGGAGAAAAAGGATGGTCTCTGTTTAAAACAGAGGAACCTAGATATCCTAAAACCTACTTTATGTTCTTCCATGAAAATCATTTTTATGGCATTAAAAATGTAAGGGCTTTCATAGGCCAAAAAAATTACTGCAATCTCTGCCATTCTTTATATGATAAAAATCACCGCTGTTTGTACATGTGCCGGGCGTGCAGAAGGAGAGAGTGTGACTATGATAAGGGGTCATTGAGATACTGTGATATTTGTAAGGTTCTTTGTAAATCGCAAGTTTGTCTGCATGAACATTTGAATCAGGCATTGGCCCAACACGGCTTTTGTCACCCCCGTGAATGGTGTAAGGGATGTCAAAGCTTCGTTGGAACCGATCACGCCGGTCGTTGTCCAGGGAAGCGTTGTAGAATATGCAAAGTTGTCCTTAAAGGGGATGAAAATCATCTCTGCTTCATGCAGAAGCTTGAAAAACCTACAGTGAATGCCAGGCTAGTTTTTTATGATTTTGAAGCGATGCAAGAAACGGGAATTCATATTCCCAATTTTATTCACGCTAGGACACTCAAGTGTGAAACACATCCCGAGTTTGAAGGTAAAAAGAAATGGGCCCTACATAATAAAGAATTCACTTTCAGGGGGCCCTCATGCGTTTCAGAATTTATTAAGACAATCACAAAAAATAGTGCATTCAGGAATTCTGTTTTTATCGCGCATAATGCAAAAGGCTATGATAGCTATTTTATAGTCCGAGAACTTATTCGAGAGAAACTGGATCCTGAACTAATTACTCAAGGAGGAAAACTGCAAGCGGTCATGTTGAAAAGTCTAAAAATTAAATTTATTGACTCTCTTAACCATCTACCCATGGCTTTAGCAAAATTGCCGTCTTGTCTAGGGTTTGAAGGTTCCAAAGGATTCTTCCCCCATTTTTTTAACACGGCCGCAAACCAAGATTACATAGGGCCCTTACCGGCCCCCCATTTTTATGGTGTAGATGCAATGAAGCCTAAAGAGAAGGAGGTATTTTTAAAGTGGCACGCGGAGAACCAGAACATGACTTTTGATTTACAAAAAGAATTGGAGTATTATTGTAAACAGGATGTTAAAATCCTGGAAGAGGCCTGTACCCGATACAGGCATGAAATCATTTCTATGACCAGAACAGAGGAATTCGTAGAAGATAGGGATGGAAATTACAAAAAGCGAGTCATGGCTATAGATCCGTTCCAGAGCATCACCTTAGCCAGCGTCTGTCTTAAAATGTATAGGTTTTGCTTTCTCCAACCTGAAACAATTGCTATCCCCGACTGTAGGGATTACCACGGCAGCGTTAAACGCTTCTCAACGGCATCCATTCAGTGGCTGTCCTACCTTGAACAAGCGGAAAATATCCAGATAAGGCACGCCTTAAAGGGCGGGGAAGTAAAGGTAGGCTCTTACTTCCTAGATGGCTACGCGGTTGTAAATAACCAAAAAATAGCCTTTGAGTATCTCGGATGTTTTTTCCACGGCTGTCCTGTATGCTATTGTCCATCAGATCGGAATGATTTGACAGGCTCCTCTTTTGAGTTTCTTTACAACGCTACTCAGAGGAAGCTCCAGTATTTGAAAAAATGTGGTTTTCAAGCTAGAGTTCTTTGGGAACACGAATGGTTTTCTATGATCAGATCAGACCCCGCTCTTCAGAACTTTCTTGCGGCCGTCCGGTTCCCAGAGCCCCTATCCCCCAGAGATGCTCTCTACGGAGGCCGAACGAATGCGATTCGTCTCTATTACAAACCCCAGCCCGGAGAGCAAATTCATTATTACGACTTTACCAGCCTATACCCTTTTGTCAATAAGACGAAAGCTTACCCGATTGGGCACCCCACAATCATCTATGATGATTTTGAAGATCTTGAAAACTATTTTGGCTTGGCTAGAGTGAGGCTGGTACCCCCTAGGAAGCTGTATTTCCCCGTTTTACCCGTAAAAATAGGAGGTAAGCTAATGTTTCCTCTGTGCCAAACATGTGCGGAGAACCGTCAGTTAGACCCGTGTTCTCACGGTGATCATCAGAGAGCGCTGGAAGGCGTGTGGTGCACGCCGGAACTGAACTTAGCTCTAAAAAAAGGTTATAAATTGTTGAAAATTTTTGAAGTCTGGCATTTTGAAAAAAAATCTGACACTCTGTTTTCAGAGTACATTAAAATGCACCTCAGGAGAAAACAAGAGGCTTCGGGCTATCCTGACTGGTGTGTGACGGATGAGGATAAAACCAGGTACATTCAGTCTTATTATGAGAAGGAAGACATACAGCTCGATCCTGAGCAGATACGTAAAAATCCTGCCAAAAGGCAGATTGCTAAATTGTTTTTAAATTCTCTGTGGGGTAAATTTGCTCAGAGAGTAAACCTCCCTAACACAGAAATTGTGAGAGACCCAGACCACCTCTTCCAGCTTTTGTTTTCTGAGAAATTTGAAGTATCCTCTTTTGATTTTATCGATGATGAGGCGGTGTGTGTAAGTTGGAAGCATACTAAAGACAGGATAGTGCCGCCTTCTAATACCAACGTGTTCATTGCAATTTTTACAACTTGTTTTGCCCGATTAGAACTTTATGGGCTGCTCGATAAATTGCAGGAAAACTGTTTGTATCACGATACGGATTCTGTCATCTTTGTGAGCAAGCCGGGTGATTATCGCCCCCAAACCGGTGACTATTTAGGCGAATTAACCAGCGAGATAGCGCCAGATCAGCAGATAACGGAATACGTAGCGGCAGGTCCAAAAAGCTATGCCTACAGATTGTCGGATAACTCTGCGTGTATAAAGGTTAAAGGAATCACTCTGAATTCTGCAAACAGTGATAAGATCACCTTTAACAGCCTGAAAGATTTGGTTTTTTCATATGTCTCAAAAAAGGACGGACAGCCCCCTCGAGAGATAGTGGTGGAACAAAGCGGGATTGTTAGGAACAAAAATCAATTTCTGATAGAAACCAAGACCCTCAGGAAAACACAAAGAGTTGTTTATGATAAAAGGGTCATTGTGGACGATTTCAAAACTGTACCGTACGGGTATTGAAAATCATGGATACCCGTCTACAGCATCCTTTCTCCATGATTTTGGCAGGGCCTAGCAATTGTGGGAAAAGTTACTTTATTAAAAATGTATTGCAGTATGCTGATCATGTGCTTTCTGTCAAACCTGATAATGTTGTATGGTATTATTCATGCTGGCAGCCTTTGTATAACGAACTGATGTCTAAATATTCTTTTATTCGATTTGTGGAGGATTTACCTCAAACTCTGGATGATTCTGTTTTATTTCCACCCAATAAAGTTAATCTGGTGATACTGGATGACTTAATGGAAAAAGCTTGTGAAAATGAATCTGTTCAGGCGGCTTTTACAAAGCTGTGTCATCATAAAAATCTGAGCATCATATATGTCGTTCAGAATTTATTTTGCTCCGGGAAGCAGGGCCGAACAATCAGTCTTAATGCTAAATATATAGTTCTCTTCAAGAACCCTAGAGACAAATTGCAAATATCGATTCTGGCCCGCCAAATGTATCCTAAAAACACAGCCTTCTTTTTAGATGCTTTTAATGACGCCACCTTCAGGCCCTATCAGTATTTACTCATCGACTTACAAGCGGCAACACCAGAGGCATACAGATTGCGATCAGGGCTTTTCCCTCCTGATCTTCCGGCAGTCTATGTTCCAAAAAAGCCTTCAGGCCCTTATAAAAGGCGCTGATTCCTATATACCGAACTTTTAAGCCGCCCCTGGCAGCCGCAGCAGCATGTCCGCCAATATAAAGAAAAACCTGCCCCTCTTGAAAGTCCTTATTAAAGCGGGGCCCAGGCAGAGAAGAGCTATTTTATGCGGTGCCTCTGAGAGTCTTATAGCCGCTATTGCCGAGATAGCCCTTAATACTTTGAGAGGCAACGTGCCCTTAAAGCCTGGGCAGTTTAAGGTCCTGAAAAAGAAGAAGACCTTCATAAAGCAGCTGAGCGATAAAAAGCTCTCATTAAAAAAGAAAAAGCGCCTCATCGAACAGAGCGGCGGTTTCATCGGCCCCTTGCTCGGTTTTGCGATCCCGCTCCTGACCAGCCTCCTCACAAAGTAAGGATGGAATATGCTGAGAAAATGTATCTGGTTCCCAGTAAACAATTGGAAAGCTTGCGAGGAGAGCCAGAAAATATCAGAAACGCCGCTGTTAGACGCCTGGACTCGGACATGAGAGAAATTCTCTTAAGGACAGATCTGTCTGAATATGAAAAGGCTAAGCTCTACACCGGTGTTCTGCAGCGCTTTCTAACCCTAAACAGGATGGGTGAAATGGAGAAAAATCCCATTCTCCCTGACCTTCTACCACCACCACCACCACCACCATCACCCCCGTCTCCTCATGAAAAGGATGCTTCCATTCAAGAGATTTTGGAAGGTGTTCACGGCCGCTACAGGAAAAATGCTGAGCTTCTGCTAAATAAATTAAGTCAGCATAAAGACATCTCTGCGTGGGATGATCGAGGAACCTTTCTGTATAGAGGGAAAGCCATGCCCGGCTCCAACATCCTCGACTTGATCAGAGGCGTCACCCATTCTAATCCCATCCCCGATAAGAGAAAACCCCAAGGCTGGGATATTTTTTTGAAAGCTCTGGCAGAGCTAAATATACCCACTTCTCTTGTAGGAAATATGGACGTTAGACAAATTGTGGAGAACTTGAAAATACCCTCCTTACTGCCAAAGACACCCCGTTCCCACCCCAAAAGGCAGTTCAAGAGACCTCCCTGGTTAAAGCTGGAATCCATCCCTGAGACCCCTCCGAGAGAATTCGTTAAGAAACCTGAATGGCTAACTTTCTAACCTGTGTAAATAAATAAACGCAACAACGCTGAATCATACATCGTTCTCTCTCTTTTATTGTATTAGGATTACAAGCGGTTTTTACATCGGGGGCAGCATGTCTGAACATGTTGAAATAAGTCGTAAGGCTTCCGGCACCGCTGGGCTTTTCTGTCTCTGACAAACCTTATGACCATCCGGTCGTTTTTCAAAACATCGTTAGAATACAGTTTTAAAATCTGGTCAAAAGATAGTCCCCTCGCTCGGTTTTGTAAAAAGAAAACGCAGTGGTGCCCGCAGGTCACGGCTTGGGGGTGCTGCAGCTGATTCTGCTGGAACACCGTCTCTTCGGTCTGGTGTTCTAAAAACTTGGCGATGGTCTTAGGAAGGCGGGGATCATCGGGGGCCATGCCGTAGGAATCAAAAAATTCTCCCGGTCCCTCTAGTGGCAGGTGGATAGCGATCCAGTGTTGTCCCGGTAAATGGTGAGGGTGGGTGTTCACCACTAATCCCACGGGCCTTTTGGCGAGGAATCTCTTTGGAAGCAAATCACTGGGGTATACGTCTAGAAAGGTCTTGTTCCGATATAACAACTGCGATATCTGCCCTGTGTTCATCTTCACATATAATCAAAGAGAATGTTTCTGCTGTGGTTGATTTCAATCACATTGTCAAACACTCCATACAGGATCATATTAATAGTATTTGGCAGGGGTTGAGCAAACCGGATCTCGGCTCTGAGGTTTCCCGTTTTTATGAGGGAATAGTGGTCGGCGCAACTCTGTCCAGGACTCAGGTCAAAACCGTACAAGGTATATCCGTTTAAAAATTCATTACGGTTAATTAGAAGGGCCCGGTCTTTCATTTCTTTTCCCGTCACTTGTACCAGCTGCATGAACTCTCTCACACACTGCTCCTCGGCATAATTGGGTTGGAGGGGCTTAGAGGGTACTTGAACCCCGTCTACGTATAGGGCCACGAAATTAACATTGAAGTGTTTGAAATTGAAGGGATTTAGGGTGTAGTTGCCGCTAAAAGCGGCGTTGTCGACAAAGCCTATGACGATCTGCTTAGGCAGCTGTCCCAAGAAGAGGTTTTCTTGGTTGCATACGAGGCTTCCTCCGGGTATACTGAACACCTTCATCCCCACACGCTCGATGGGGTACTTGGCGTTAGCGGTAAGCAGCGCTTCCGCGTGCCCCAATCGGACACCCGGTGAAACTTTCACCCTTTTCACAAACAGGGCGGCATTCAAAATGTGCAGTTTGTAATTCTCATTTCCAGCACCGCTCATCAGGCAAAATGCGTCCTTGCTGCGGGTGAGTTTAATTTTCACGTCCACACCGTTCAGCAACATTTTATCCTGAAAGAACAAATCGCTGTGCAGAGGACCCATCAGATCCCATTTGCGGCTGCCGGCTGTTAGAGCCGCCCTAGCTCTAAACCCCCTGTTTCCGGCATCTGTGAGGAGAGTTTGCTCCATCAGTCCGGAGGTATCTTTATGGAAGCCCCCCGCCGTGAACTGGGTGCTCAGGGTGTCGCCGCTGTAATTCAGAATCAGTTCCATCATGGCTCTGTAGGGGTAGCAGTTGTTACTCTGAGTGATGAGCCGATCTCCCAGGGTGACGTCAAGTTGAGAAAAAAGAGAGGCTATGGGGTAATTGATTAAGGCCACCCGGGCGCCGTCGTCGATATCGGAGTCGTCCTCTTTTGTTATTTTACAACAGATGTATAAAAGAGTGTTGTTTAGATCGATGTAGTCTTCGCTGTTTCCCGTGATATAAAAATCCAGAGGCGCGTTGGGGGAAAGGGCCGCCAAAGGCGGGACCTCGATGTACATACTGCTCTCGATGCTGGTTTGGGTTGGGGATAATTGAAAGAGATCCAATTCGGACTTGGCGCATTCTTCAGAGGTTCCGTGAATGAATGCCATCTTAAAATATATCTCTGCTGTTCCTTTTCGTCCCGCCCTTTTTCTTCAGCGCAGATTTCTTCTTCTTCGCTGTCTGCCGCTTCTGAATCTTTGTTTGCCACACGACCGTCCTTTTTAAAGGCATCGGCGGCCCCTGACGCTGTTGAGACGCCTTGCGCTTCACTCCGCCCCTTCTTTTCAAGTAGGCCACGCCTGAACCCTCCTGGCGATGCATTCTGTTCATAACTCTTCCCACAACGTCCCCGGCAATGTTGTTCACTGCCGTCTTAACATGCGGCTTCATCAATTCCAACCCTTGCTTCAGAAAAGGAACGGCTTTTCGAAAAAGCCCGCGAAATATCCCTCCCAACCCCGCTCCGTACATCATAGGTGCCCCTATGAATCCGGGCAATCCTCGTCCGGCCTGCGCCCTGTAGTAGGCCCTGTAGGCATCGACGTCCCCGTAGTCTTTTAACACAACCATTTTAAATTAAAGATAGGCTTTCCTGGGTCGGAAGTGCAGCCTCACTATCACCTTCCCAACACGAAATGGTACGTGTCTGTTCAAGTCAGTCTTTATTTCAATGGTAATCGTGTGAATGTGGCTCTTACTGACGGGAATATAATTCGGCTTATCATAGGTCACGGTGATACACTCGTGACTTTTCCCTCTGACCGGTACGCAGCGCAGCAACGGCACCGAAAAATCCCCAACAATCTGGTGCTCTATAATATCCGTGTACAGGTACAGCGAGTTGAATCCTCCGGTAATGTCTGCTGTGCGACGTGGTTTTGTTAGATTTCCACGGGTATTATATATACCCAATATGCGGGATAGCTCCTCGGCTAGTGAAAACTCATAAACATCAGGGCCTCTAAAGTTCACTTTGGCCGTCACTGGGTCGTAATACAAATACACGGCGGGAGGGTTTGGTTTTTGTGTCTGTATGGCATGATTCATGGCTTTCACGATATCGGAGACGTCATTGTAATATCCTTTCTTCAACTGAAACTCCCAGTTCTTTGAATCTTTGGACAACTGAAACATCAAATGTTCTGTGACCGTGAACCAGCTGTTGGGGTACTGTATCTCTGCTAACCCCACTTCCCATTCTCCTTGCAAATCTAAAGGTTGAGCCAGCTGTATCGTGAAATTGGAACTTGTATTATGGGGATAGGCATCTAGACAGGCGTTACTGGGCAGGGTAATGTAAAATCCGCCGTTCATTTCTCCCGCCCCTTTGATTTCTGTTCAGGATCCGCGAGCTCTGAAGCGGCTACCCAGCTGTTAAATTTATCAGGCCACCCTAACCACTTCACCAAGTGATATTTTTTCTTTTTTCTGAACCTTGTGGAAATAATTTTTTCAATTTGGTAGCTCCTATTCTGCGGATCGTTCACTTTTTGTAATTCCTCGGGATAGAAACCACCCAACACCGCTTCGCCGTCATAATCTTTTAGCTGGTAAACCGGCCTCTTTCCTCTTCTGTGCACCTCGTCAACTATGAAAATTTCCTGGGAATACGTCCCTTCATAACTTTTTTCAAAACGACCCCTACTTTTGGATACCCTCACATGATCTCCTTTTTTGAAGGCCTCTTTTTGCTCCTTCGTTTGAAAATAGGGCCCGTAAACTCTTTTCCAGACCTGCAGAGAGTTGGAAGAATTCACATCCCGAGGCCTTTCTTGAATGGTTCTATGAAAGCTGCTGTTATAACTCTTTATAAGTTCCGGCAATATGTCGATATACCTGTAAGTGTTATTGGCTGTAAAGTATCTCCACATTCGTGACTTTAAAGTTCTATTGAACCTTTCCACTATTGCTGCCTTGACTTCGCTATGTGTTGAAAAATGGTGCACCCCGTGCTCCTTTAGCAGCTGTTTCACCTTTTTATTTAGAAATTCTTTTCCCGCGTCGGTTTGCAAATGGCGGGGGGTCCTTCCTTCCCCAAATATAATTTTGAAACCTCTGTACACCTCCGATCCCGTCTTATCTTTCAAGGGTACCGCCCAAGCATATTTTGACAAAATGTCCACTACCGTTAAAATATATTTATAACCCCTATTGTATTTTTGTAGATTTTGCATGTCCACCAGATCCGCTTGCCATTGGGCGTCCACATCAGAAACAACCGTTTTATTTCTTTGGAAATTCTTTCTGGCCTGTTTATGAAGGGTATATGCTTCCTGATCCTTTAACCACTCTTTCACATGGTTTCTAGTTACACTGCTGTGCTTGGAAGCTTCTCGAAAGAGCGCTTCCACTCCTCCAAAGCTACCCGATCCCCCCGGATTATAATATATCTTTTTTAATAAATCATTCTGAGAAACCATATTGAGCGCCGCACATACTCCAATAAAGACACAGGGTCACAACACACTATTTTATTGATCTTTTCATGAAGATTAAGCAAGCCTTTATTTCATCTCTTCTTCTTCGGGTTCAGAATTGGTGACATTTACACAGATACACGTCAGGCAACACTTTGTAGAGGAAATCTCTGTTACTTTTTCTGTATTAGAGTCCCCGTCGGTTATGTCCTGTGCAGCTTCTTCATCTTTTCTCTATCATAAAAACACAAAAGAAAATACCCAATAGCTCATCATATATGTGAACACACACACACACACACACCACATATTCCTTCTTGTTAGGATATTTACCATTCTGAGCGGGGCCATATCTTCATAAATTGGCTCCTCTTCCTCCGCTTCACGGCTCATTGGGGCCATTGGCATGTACGGGCTTTCCTCTCCATCGCTGCTGGAGATCTCTTCCTGGAAGCCAGCATCCGATGATACGTCAGACAGTGAGCTTATCCGCTTTTCAGAAACCCATTTTTCAAACTGTTCCTTCAGTTGTTCTGGAGAACCAAAGATCCGCTCCTCAAGCACCAATTTTGTTATAGATTCATACTGCCGTTGTAGGTCTCGAAGCCGGGGGCACAAGCCGTCTTTCCATTCTCTGAACATCTCTCTCCTCAGTCCCCGGAGAAGGCGGAGGAGTCTCCATCAGAGCTTGTTGAGATCTCTCTGGCACGGTCTCTGCGAAATTCAGCATTTTTTCGGGTAGGTCGTCCCAAAAGCCGCAGCAGGCCGTAGCAAGCAGTAGCGAGCAACGCTAGCAAGCAGCGGTAGCGTCCGCGAAGCCGAGACCCCTTCTCATATACCCTACTGCGCATAGGCGTTGTTCCTTCCGCCTGAACCGATTGGACGGGTCGGAAGCGCGGGGGATTTGAGCCAATCAGCGTCGTTTACGTAAACCTTTCGGCCAATCAGCGACGCCGATTTTGAAGCCACGACCCCCTGGGCGGGGCGTGGGGGAGCAAAGCGCACGCCGCGCCTTCCCCTAGCTCAGATCGCGGCGGACCTCTGGAGCGTTCACATCGGGAGGGAGAGACGAGTTCGTAGAGGTGTCACAAGCACCCCGAAAAGTTTCGTCGGCGCAAATAAAATGGCCGCCCATTCTCATCTTCGGACGCGGATCGCTGCCACGCCCTCGATCAGGTAGGGACGGGACCTTCTCCTACTGGTCGGGCGGGAGGAGCCGGGTTCAGAGAGGGGTCACACATACCCCCCAAAAAACAACTTGGGCCAAAAACCAAAATGGCCGACCTTTGGGGGTTCCGCCGGAACCCCCAAAGCTAGCACCCCCAAATCTAGAACCCATTCCCAACATCTGACACCCCAAAACCTAGAACCCCCGGGGGAACCCCCAAAATTGACACCCCCAAGATCTAGAACCCACATATCCAGGGGGAGGGGCTAAGAAGCTCAGGGGGCGGGGCTAAGACTCAAAAAGGGGCGGGGCACCTGTCACTTTTTGTTTGACGAAAGGTGGGGGTCTTATACTACTGAAGCTGATTAGGATTCCAGTCCAAAATGTAAGAAGTCTCTGCTAAATAGATAAAAATTTATAGACTGAAGAATCACCAACTCTCTGAACCAAAGTAATTACCATCTGCAATTGAAGGTTCCAAAGGAAGAGACTGCTCCCTCTTCTTTCATGCAAAAATGACTCATGACACTTTATCTTATTTTTGTATAACATGCAGGGAGTCCCCAGCCATACTGTAGAGAAAGGACATTGTATTATGGTCCATGTAACTTGCAACATTGCAGAGATTAATGATTAAAAGAACATCATAGAACAGACCATTTTAGATGTATTGTATTACTGTTCACACAACAGTATGACTGAATTAAAAGTACAAATAACAGAATAAATCTGAGAGTAGTACACTGATGTGAACTACAAAAATGTTTCATCTATCTGTGTTTCCACAAACCAAGATGACAAATATTCTAGAATTCTGGTTCATAAGTTTGATTTATTTCTGTTCTGGGACTTGAAAGCAGTGCACACTATAGTCTGGTAATCCTACCTTTGCTTGAATATACACCAAAATGTTGAGGGAATCAACACAAAAAGAATATATAAAACACTCTCAAAGTAAAGCAATATTTAATTGACATTTATGTGAGAAGCTAAATCTGCAATGCTATACTTATGTGAGTATACGTAATATTGAGCTCAGTGGTGCTTACTTCAAAGTAAACATGAATTAACAGCTTTATGTCTAGTGTTTTAAACAAATGTTAATACATGCAAAAATGATATGCTAAAGGAAAAATATTTAGTACTAACAAAACAGTGTCTGAGAATCTTTGTCCTACACTTTACTTTAGAACGTTAAACATAACACAATGACATAACACATTATTTTGTTGTGATGTGCCTTCAAAGCAACTTTGATTTATGGTGTCCTTATTGCAGGATTTTCTTAATATGAGGTTTACTAATGCATTCCTCTTGCTTATGGTCACTCAGGGGTCTCCATGGCTGAGCAGGTATTCAAACCTTTGTCTCCCTGAGTCCTAATCAAACAGACAATTACACCATACTAGCTATCCTCATTTCCAAGTCTAAAAGGACCTGGATACATTTAAGCCACCATTGTTAATATGGGTTTACCAGAAATTCTATTTAGGATAGGACTTAGGACTTTATCACACTACCCTACTGTCCTGCCACAGTGTGCCCATGGATTGCCAGAGTGTAGAAAAGTGTGATAATAAATGATGCCAAAGTGTGATAATTAATGATGTCAAACATATTGGCTTAGCATCATTTCTTATCACACCTTTCCCTGTGATAGTGCATTGGTGATCCATGGTTGCATGATCTGTTTTCCACACTGCCAAACACCATCTTCCAGGAAGAGTGAGAATGATGGATCACAGCTGCCAACCACCTCCCAAGCCAGCTGCTGTGTGTTTTTGCACACAACAGCTGGCTTCAGGAGGGAGTTAGCAGCCAAGATCACTCCTCTTCCCCCCTCCCAAAGCATGAGTGTAATTGCCACAAAGGAAAGGGGAAGGGGAAGAGGAGTAGAATCACACCCACTCACACCACATGACTGCCTGAGATGAAACTACAGCAGAAGAAACCTGCCACATGAAAGCAGTAACGGAATAGTGAGATTGATTGTATTGTTCTTTTAATGAAGCTGTTATGTTGTCAGTTGCTCTGGGTCCCAGTTCAGGGGAAAAGAGTGGAATAATAATAATAATAATAATAATAATAATAATAATAATAGTAGTAGTAGTAGTAATGATGATGATGATGATGATGAACCTATTTAGAGGTTTTGCCTATCAATGATTCTATGATTCTATGATAATGAAAAGGTGAACCACAGTAAAAATGGAATGCAAGACAGCAGCTGATGGATGCCATGTTGTGTGATAAGTATCAACCAAAGTCAGGTACACTTTTATCCTGTTAAAATTCCACTTTTTATTCTCATGTGATAAAGTCCTTATATACACAGTTCAAGCTTTAGTAAAAGAGTAATATTCAGAGAAAATTGTAGAACCAGCATAAATTCTCTAGGCTGATTATTTGTTATCTATGTGTGCCTGGCCATTCTCTTGCTTTGACCACAAAAGTGTTTAACTGAATGTGTAGGTTGACTAAAAGGATAAAAACACACAAGAATCTAGAACTCAGAAGATAAATAATTATACATCTGTAGTTTAGTGACTGAATGTGGTTGATGGTTACACTTCTTGAAAGGTTGTTTAACAAGGGTTCCTCATGTAGCTTAGCACAAAGATGTTGCTATAGTGAAATTGCAAACCCATTGCAAAATTAAGAAAACGTGCAGGTCCTAATTGTAGAATTAGGTGACCGGTTTAAGCAATAATATATCATCTAAGCTAATGAAAAGACATTCTCATTAAATAATGGACCACATCACAGATTTAATTATCCCAGAGCAAGGCAGTTGGTGCTTCATACAGACAAGGTCAATTACCTTATCCAAGAGAGCCAGTTTGAAGTGTATTATGAATAATTCACAGACCCAGAAATTAGCTATAAAAAATGTCCCAGATATAATGTGGAGAAAACATTCAAATTCATTCCTCATGTATTTAAGATAATAGCCAAAGGACAATTATGGTTCCTTAACTGCAACACTAGTTAGGTGACAAAAATGACATTTATACATTCAAAGCCATATCAAAACATTTTATGCTCTTTTGTACTAGTTTTAATACAAAAAGACAACATGCTGGGTTTATTCTCCTTCCAGCCATTCTTGTTCTCCATTAAACCAAACATGAGATGATGGCTTTATATGTTCTTCTTGCAAAGGCAACAAAAGATAAATGCCAGTTTGAATAATGCCATTGGATGAATTATTTCTAAGACATGAGAAATAATTGCTTGGCTGTTCTTAATCAGCATTATCATCATAATGCTTAAGCACATAGCATTTAGATCATCTGACCCCAACTGGACAAGAACAAGTAACTCAGGTTTGACTTTCAAAGTTCATAAGAAACTGGAATGAGTCAAGAATAATCTCATCAACAAACATTCTGAATATTAGAATTCAAAGGCATAGCTGTGCTAATCTGGATCAGTGCAAAGGGATCTTGTCACACCTTTGAAACTAAGATGCTACAGGATTCTTTTGCATACTGAATATTAGTTACAAAATGCTAGTTTCAGCTTCAGGGGAGGGGAATAAGAGGAAGTGTTTTATTACTGAATAGTGAGTTAAAAAAACTAATGTTTAAGGATTTTTTAAAAAAAATTCCCAATGAGAACAGAAAGTAGTGAGCAGGGATTTTGTTGAGGATTCACCATGCAAAGCAACTAGGTTTGGAAAGGGGAAGAGTGGTATCCAGCTGAGGAGGAGTCAGGACATGTGCAAGGTTGGAGGATGGATCCTAGTAGTCTATTAGAGTCCAATTGCCTGCTCCTTCCTTAGCTTCTTTTGATTTCCAGCATTTATCTATTCTCTCTTGATCTCATTGTAATACTATCTGGAAACCAACCCTGTAAACAACAGAAGACACAATAATGAGACACACACCAAAGCATGGGTTGAAAATTGGGCCATTTTAGTAACTTTACCTATTTGTTGATTTCTTAAGAGAACTGCACTAAGAGGGAAGAGTATAACACCAAATTAGGAGGAGTAGCTAATACCCCAGAGGACAGGATCAAAATTCAAAATGTCCTGAATAGACTAGAAAGCTGGTCCAAAGCTAACAAAATGAAATTCAACACAGAGAAATGTAAGGTTCTACACTTAGGGCGGAAAAATGAAATGCACAGATATAGGATGGGGGACACCTGGCTGAATGAGACTACATGTGAAAGGGATCTAGGAGTCCAAGTGGACCACAAGTTGAACATGAGTAAACAGTGCGATGCAGCAGCTAAAAAGACCAATGCAATTTTAGGCTGCATCAATAGAAGTATCGTGTCTAGATCAAGGGAAGTAATAGTGCCACTCTATTCTGCTTTGGACAGGCCCCACCTAGAATACTGTGTCCTATTCTTGGCACCCCAATTCAAAAAGGATGTGGAGAAACTGGAGTGTGTCCAAAGGAGGGTGACTAAAATGGTTAAGGGTCTGGAAACCATGCCCTATGAGGAAGGCTTAGGGAGCTGGGGATGTTTAGCCTGGAGAAGAGAAGGTCTTTTGTTAGTTATTGTTATTGTTAATTGCTATCTGATTTTATTGTTATTGTTTAATGTATTGCCATTTGTTTTTTAATTCATGTTTAATTCAAGTTATAGGTATTTTCTCCTCACCCCCGTGAGACTGTATAGATTTCAATTAAGATGTATGTGTGTACACACACATGCTTAAAGTGTGTGCTCATAGCACACTCTTTTTTTTAACAGACAGCTTTTCTCTTGAACTAGCATGCCGTCCTTTTTGGTCTCTGAGCAATATTGGTTAGAGTAGGATGCCTAAGGCAGTTTCAAATGAAAGGTAAAATGATCCTAAATAAGACCAAGCTAGCTTGACATATGATGACCTTAACAGGATATTTTAAAAAAAATGCTATAAAATTGCAAGTCTGGGGAATAACAAGCTCTTTCAGCATATTGTGTCTTAACAGAAACCCATAACCTTCACTCCTTTCCTTTGACTTTGGAATAAGCTGTGATGGCCAAAGGGAACCTCTTTGGGCTGCATTTTCAGGGATGCCTTTGGACACAGTGACTAATCCATCAGATCTCTTTGTTTACGTGTCTGCATTTAAAGTGTTGACATTTTGTGGGTTTAAAGCTTACCTACTTTATTTGCACTAAAGGAAAAGTTCAGCAGAATTTGAGACAATGCAGGAGAATTGTGTACCCAATGAGGGCCACCTTCTGTTGTTGTCAGTGTCACAGTCCACATTACAGAAAGCAAATTTGGTGAAAGCCAAGGGATGGAATAAAAAGGGGAAACAACATTTTCTTACTTTTACCATTATGTTTCCATAGTTCTCTTAAGAGTTTGAATCTGTCTTAAGAAAATGAGAAGATTTTACATGTATTATACCCTTTGCCAATGTTAGTTTTTCCAAAGTCTTGCCTGAACAAGAAGTTACTTTGTCCATTACTTTTTGCATTTAAACTTCCCATGTGTGAAATAGGTCAGTCAATAAGCTATGGTTCCCACATTATGTGAGACTTGGGAATTTATTACAGGAGCCTAGAAAAGTAGGATTTTAACAGAATGAAAACATATTTGGCCAGTGCTTATCACATGACATTGTCTTGCCTTTCTGCTGCCTTGCATTCTATTAATTACAGTAGTGTGTCTTTTGATTAACAGGGAAAACCCATCAATAGGCTCTCAATCTTGCCGCTATTCCAATAGTTCCCCTTTGCCTCACAATTCCCAAGCAGACTTTTCTTTTCCTTTTCTTTTTATTTTGTAGCAGAGAGAACTCTGCACCCTTTTCAGCAGTCTGGTCTTGTTCACCTTCCTTTTCTGCCCAGGCAGGCAGGCTGGTCTCTGTGTGCTCAAAGCTGGGATAAGGTTGCTAGTGTGATAAAGTCCTCAGTCTTATCCTAAAAAGAATTTCTGATCCCCCCCCCATGCTTTCCCCACCACCAATGCCACCACTGCAGGGATAGGGAGGGACAGCTTTTCTGGCCACAAGCAGCTTCCTAAAGCTGGCTGCTGTGTGCCCATTCAGACAGAAGACAGCTTCAAAAGGTGGTTGGCTCAGCAGCAATCACTTGTCCCCTCCACTTCCTCCCAGAAGGCAGCATTTGGCAGTGCAAAAAACAAATCATCCAACCATGGATCTCCAAAGCAGCACTATTGTGGGTAAATGTGTGGTAAGAAATGATGCTAAACCAATACATTCCATTCTTAAACTAGAATGATCATCGTGGGATAGCAGGCTGGTGTTAGTTGTACCCTCTTATTTGTACTGAGGGACTGTGGATTCAATGTTTGGCATGTTTTCAAAAGTCAATCAGGATTTCAGTGGAACCTAAGTGTTAAGCAGCTAGATCCAACCCTCTTTATAGATAGGTCAATATTTTTCCCACTCCCCCCACACAAACCCAACACATACAGAATTCATGTAGGAGTTTATCACACAGAGGTTCTTCCATGTGCTAAACGTAACGGAAACATGCCGGAAATGTCACCAAAGCACCAGGGATGTGATCCTCCATGGTGCTACAGAAGTGGAATTACCCCCCCCCCCCCCCGCTATGGATTCATCATGAAATCGTCAGCAGGGAAGCCTCCCAGAGTCCTTTTCTTATTAACGAATCGTTAATAAGGGCTCCAGGAGGCTTCCCCCTGACAATTCCATGATGAATCCATAGCGGGGAGCCCAATTCCACATCCGTAGCACCATGGAGGATCACACCCCTGGTGCTTTGGTGATATTTCTGTTGCCTTTCTATTACGAAAGGACCTCCGTGTGACAGACTTCATAGACTCTAGAATGTGGGTGAATATTCTGCAACCTACTCAATGTTACTGAACTCTAAGTCCCAACAACCTTAGCTGGTACAGCCGAAGGTGATTAGTTCTGGGAGCTGAAGTTCAACAATACCTGGGAACGGAACTGAAATTTAACAAGAACACACAATTCTGACCTTTAGGTGCTTTACAGACCGCCCAAAAAGGGTGGTCTGAAGCCTCCTTTTTTTTTCTGCAGACTTTCACCGCAGCAGCTAGATGTAGCAGCAAAGATACGAGTGTGCAAATGTTATGCGCTTCCTAGCCCTAATCACGGTGCAGGAATGGCCCTTTTGGGCCATCTGTATCGCACCTTAGTCTAAAAAAGACTAGCCATTAAATCATACATGTTCAGAGTGTGTAAACCATCATTTCTCTTAAACTTAAAGTTGTTTGTTATGTATACCACTAGGATAAAAAAAATGCAATGACCAAAAGAGCCCTAACAGACTCTCTAGCTGATAGTCTCATTTGTATGTGTGAATTTGAACAGATGTTTACATGGCCATGCTAAGTGGACCAGCTGTTTGAGAGCCATCAGTATATTTTCCCAGATGCAAAGCTGTGTAGTGAAGGCCACTTAGCTCTCTTGACAGGAAATGCAGGCACTACCTGTCTATCTCCCCACAGCACAACCTCTGTTTATTTTATCATATAACTGCAGTCTACTTGCTCTGGCAGACATCTGTACTTTATCTTAATATGGAAAAAAAATACTGCAGTAACATTTTTTTCAGTATATTTTTTCAGGAATTGCATATTTTGGTTTACAGCTGTTTGCATGGGACTGGCTGTTCTTTCAATCTCTGATGAAATGCAACATAAAAATGAAGAACAATTGTATTCTTCTTAGCAAATATAGAATACATTCTGTCTTTATGTCCTATGGGCAATAGCATTAGCATCTGGCATTATCTAAAGGTAATGGGGTACCACTTGCAAGACCAGGAGGTGGTCGTGGTAGTAGATAGCTATTATTTACTCACTTATCTTGCCTTTTCCCAAAACTGGGATTCACATCATCTTACAAAAATTGAACAGATAATCACAAAAGCATGATTTTAAAAAGTACTTCTCATTTTCATAGATGCCACAGTATGACATATCATAGGTCTTATCTGCACTGAAGAAAGTGCTTTTAGACAGTGCTTTAACAGCTATGGCTCAGACTCTTCTTTCATCTTCTCCCCCTTATCTCCAGCCCCTGAACAGTCACGAGGAAGTCCACAGCAGGTAAACAATGAGCTGGGTTTCAAAGTAGAGACATAATGTAGTTTGGCCTGCAGAATGTCTAACACTACAATCTGGTCACAGAATCACAGCCATAGTATGTGTCATCGTGGTCAACCAGGTTCAGATGGTGGGGGGTTACTATAAAATGGCTTGAATTAATTGCAAGCAGCCATAAATTGGACCTTAATTATTATTCAAAGATGGAGACTAAAACAGTCCTGTGTTCTACAAGGTGTAAAATGAAAACAAAGGAGCTTTACAGACCGCCCTTTTGGGGCAGTCTGCATCCACTCCTTTAAGCAGTGGCACGGGGCCAGGCCCAGAGGCCCCATTCCACTGCTTCCCCATGCCATGGAGAAGTGGCAAACTGCCGCTTCTCCGTGGCCTCAAAGTGGGGTGCAGCAGGTGCCCTGGGTGACCGCTGCACCCTGCAGGAGCAGGCTGTCCCAAGGGGAGAAAGGGGCCACCGCCGCAGCCCTTTTCCCTTCATCTTTCTTGCCCTTCCCATGTAAAGGGGCTGCAGCCGCTTTCCCTTTGGCTTCCTTGGCCTTCCTGTGTAAAGGCTGTGTAAACTGCAAGCCATAGGTGCCCTCCTGCGGCACAATTAGGTCATGGCGTACACCACACATCTAAATGTGGCGCGCACCATAACATAATTGCAGCACGCACTTATGGACAGCAAGGAAATAAGATGGCACTGTCTATACACGCTAGGGTTCGGGAGGGTCTAAATGCTGCGTCCTCCCGAACCCTAAATGTGCCGCAAGAACGCCTCTTTGTGCCCATATGTATCAGGCCAAAGAGGCTTAGATTCCTTATAGTATGATATACATGGGGAAATTTTTATGGCCCGTTTTAAAGGTGGGAGTTGTAGGACAGTAAAGCATAGCAAGTAGAAGAGTTGAGAGCTAGAAAATTCATTATTCATGAGGCAAGAAAAAACATTTCAAAGCTGATTAAGATGCTCTATAAAGAAGACAGGTTATTGTCATGCTGACCTTTAAAACTGGTCAGGATGTATGGCTGAAAGTCTGCTGGGTACAGTGTTCTATGAATTTTCTCATTTCTATTCTCTTGCCCTTTTTTGAAAAAAAAATATCTAAACATGCTGGCTTATATCCAGTTCATTTCATGGTGCTGCCTATACATATGTTCTGCTACGGCTGCATTTTTCCAAACTGCACAATCTTGCAGCCCTTGAGCACACCCTGAGATGACAAATGACATCCCTGCTGCTTTGACCAACAGAGACATAATTGCAGGGTTGCAAATGGGACAGCTGAGCCATGACAGTCCAGTCCAGTCATTTGTAGATGCCCTTAAGTTGCAATTGACTGCATTTGTTTATTGCAGTATGATTCCCCCTTCCACCACTTAGACCATTAACTACTGACATTAATTGTATCTTTTCCAGTGCTGGAATTACTCAGAGGTTGACAGCTGTGTTGAATCAGCAATTATTTATTTACAGTTGCTCTTTAATGTATTTTTTTAACACATTAGACTGTAAAGAGGTTTAATGAATGGCATTACCACTTGTGGGTGACTCACCAAGTGTGGGATGTGGTCCCTTTGTTAGGAGAAAAACAAGGGTAAATAAGTCCCTTCTCCACTGATGGAGCTGGCTTTTCACTTGAAAGACTTTTTTTTCCTGGCCATGGTTGGTGGATACAGAACTGAGGGCATATGGGTGGATTTGCTTATAAACAACATAGTAAGATAATCAGAAGTGTGTTGAATGCTCCACACTATCAGCATGAAAAAGTGTGCATGTATGTAAGTATGCATTTTAATGACGTCACAGGCTTTAGGGAAATGTCCCTATTCTTAATATTTGTTTGTTTGTTTGTAAATGCATACCCTCTAGCATTTCACAGATGAAAACCCAGACACATGTGGCCAAGAAGGATCAGGGTATGGTCAAGATGACAAAGGTTATTAATGAGGAAGAACATGAGCTAGCAGAAGTTGCAGCTGATTGATTTGCCTGAGCCTACTGGGAAGGACAAGATTGCATCTCCTCCTCTTTTCTCGCCCCTGTTGGATCAATTGAGTTCAGACTACTTTTGTACTTTGAACTTAGTTTGCATCAATTGTAAAAATCTGAAGAGAAAAGGAAAATGGGAAGAGGGAGGAAAAAATGGGAGATTTGAAAAGCAGCTAAAAAGTGGGACAAGAGGAGATTGAACGGGACTATCCACACCAAATCAGAACAGTTGAAGTGTACGTAAATGGGCTGCATGAATGCATATACATAAATGCATCTAAATTGCTGGGTTTAGTTCTTCCTCATAAACTCTAGACAAGAGTCTAGAACAGAAGTGTACATTGTTCAGCCCTCCCAGTGTAGTTGAACAAGACACAGCAGGGCCAGCCAGTGGTGTAACTAAAAGGTACAGGGGGTCCAGACTGCACCAGGTGTCACCTGGAAGGGGGGGGCACCACTGCTCCTAAAACATCTGCCTTTTGGCAGAAAGGGATGTGGCATTCACCTGTATCTCTTTAAAATGCTGCAGAGATGGGTTGAGTAGGGGTGAGGCTCAGTGGGTGGGAAAAGAAAAGTTGTTGCTTTTTTAAAATCAAATTTCAAATTTTAATTTTAATTTTATTTTTTATTTTCTTTAAAAATATCATATTTTTACCAAATTTTCATTTTAACCACATGCAACTCTGCATATGCAAATTCTGTGTGTATGATATTGTAATTTAAAGGTATAATTTTAATTTTGTTAGTTGTTCATGTTGCAAATATTACCATTACATTCAGTGGTATATGGGAATTAAAATTTATGAATAAATAAGTACAAAAAACACTACTAAAGATTCTATATAGTGTGGGATGGGAGGAGATCAATGGAGGGGGTGGTGGTGACACCAGGAGTTACTGCACCAGGTGACTGTAACCCCAGTGATGCCTCTAGCCAATGGTGATGAATGCAGGGAGCTGAAGTTCAGTGGCACCTGGGGCCACACAATTTTCAAGACAATAACCATAGTGGGACAAAATATCTTTATTATTAGGGCTTACTAACAGACAACAAAAGGCTGCGTAAGCTTCCTGGTTTTCCAGGACATTTTATCTTTGAGAGCACTTTATATAACAATACCAAAAAAGGAGGGGGATGGGTCAGGAGTGCCTGTTATCAGCTTTGGCTGATATGCCAGCTGCACCCTTTCCTGGAGATGAGGGATCTGGAAACTGTGGTACAAGCTTTGGTCACCTCACGACTAGATTACTGCAATGCGCTCTACATGGGGCTGCCCTTGTGCTTAACCCGGAAACTTCAATTGGTACAAAATATGGCAGCCAGATTAGTCACTGGGGTATCTAGGACAGAGCATATAACATCAGTGCTTAAATCTCTTCACTGGCTGCCAATTAGTTTCCGGGCACAGTACAAGGTGCTGGTTTTAACCTTTAAAGCCCTACATGGCTTGGGTCCATGCTATCTCAGGGACTACCTCTCCCCGTACAATCCTCCTCGCACACTTCGATCCTCTGGGAGGAACCTGCTACAGCCTATCAAGACCAGGCTGGTGCAGACCTCCCAGAGGGCTTTCTCTGCCATTGCTCCCAAGCTTTGGAATGGTCTGCCGGATGAGATGCATCTTATGACATCTTTAGATTGCTTTTAAAAAGCCCTAAAGACGCGTCTCTTCTGGCAGGCCTTCCCTGAAATCCCCTAATCCCTGGCTCCGGATCCAGACTCTTGATTTCATCTACTCCCACGTTTCCAATACCTAATTTATGACATGGCCACTCAAGGAAGGGTTTGGATGATGTCTTGTGTTTTAATATTGCTAGTTTTAAATTATAGCTGGTTTAATCTGTTTTTAAGGGGTGGGAGGTTTGGAAGTGGGTTATGGGATTGTTTTAACTTATGCCTTTTAACCTGCTCTGATTGTCTCTACAGAGGAGCGGGTTATAAATAAACTATTATTATTATTATTATTATTATTATTATTATTATTGAAAAAAGGAGGTTAGTCTCAAGGAAGATGCCTAATATTTAGCCTTGGTATTGAAATAAAGATTGCATGAAAGAGTTGTGGGGAGTGTTTCAGGTATCAGAAGTTACCTAGCATCCTAGAACAAAGTTCTGATCCCTCTTATCCCTGATGAATGGCTTAGGTAGAGTATTTTAAGCATTTCTTAGAATGTTTTCTCCACAACAAAAGGAAAAAAAAACAGCTGGTAGATTCATTCCACATGTGTGGTAAATCCAGTTTGTATATTAACATCATTCCTCCTTCAACTGCCTGTGCTAAACTAGGGTACAGCTGCAACAGAGATCATCATACAGGGCACTTACTGCTGCCCAAAAATTGCTGAAGTCTTTCCCAAATGTTTCAGAAGCGCTGGAGTTGGGATAATCTGTCGTGCTTCTGAAACATCATTGGAGGTTTCCCACTATCCATCCATCAGGGAAGTGTTTGTGGGGAAATCTCGTAAAGACCATTTTTTTAAGCAAAAGATCCTGTTAATAAAAATGGCTTTTCCAAGGCTTCCCCATGAATGCTTCTGTGATGGAAGGAAAGCAGGAAGCCTTCAATGACGTTTCAGAAGCACGAAGGATGATCCTACCTCAGGTGCTTCTGAAATATTTGGGAAACACTTGGGCAACGTTTGGGCAGCGATAAGTGCCCTGTGTGATAAACTCCTTAGCAACTGCAGGAGTAATGGTGGTAAAAACAAATCATATGCTGAGAGCATGCCATCCTGCAGTCCTGAATCGACATAGGCAGTCCCAGTGAATACTCTGCCATCTCACTTGCTGTTAAAATGTTCCAGTTTCACCCTATTCCACCTCATGGTTTTCGGTTTACTTCAGTTGTTGCAAACTGAGTTCAAATTGCAAAAGTAGGTTGCCCTCAGTTAATTCAGCAGGGGGAGAAGAAAGGAGATGAAAAGGCAGAGTCTTGCCCTTCCCAGTAGGCTCAGGCAAAAGTAAATTGCTGCAGGCTCTCCAAGCTTGTTTGTTTCATTTCATTGTATATTATTAAACTGAACTAAATTTCCAACTGAAGGCATCACCCCTGAAAAAAAAAATACTTGTGAACTACATAATGGTGCATTTGAGCCCCATATCAGGAGAAAGATGGGGTTTAAATAAAATAAAATAATAATAAATATTTGTTTTACTGAATGCCACCATGAAATCTTCAGATAGAGGACAGGATATAATTTTTTAAAATAAATAAGTAAGTGATACCTTAAACAGTAATTATCCTTCCCACCACCTCCTTCTTCCTGCTCCAGTCACTTTCAAGTACATAGTTACTGCTTCTCTCTCCTTTTCCCCATTTCTTTTGCTTGAAAGTGAAGGGGAATCATGGTCCTCTCCTCTGCATGCCTTTCAGCAGCTGCCAAATTGAGCATGCTCAAGCCTTGCTTGTCATGAAACAAGAAAGTAGACCTCAGCCCCTTGCTAGGCCAAGGGGAAAAAAAAAAAAAAGGATAAGAGGTGGCTTTGGCTGAATCCGGTTTGACCTTGTCACAGGAGAAGCTCAGCATCATCACAGTCAAAGGGGAGATTGGATGACAGTGTGGTAGGAGAAGTAGCAGCAGCTGGCAAAGGGCTTTTCACATCAGTTTTCTCCATCAGTGATGGAGAACCTTTTAGGGGCTACGTGCCCCTTTTTCTGGTACCGAGTGTTACCTGGGGTGGGACTTCTATCCTCTGGGGGCATGCACACCTGATTGTCCTCCTCCCCACTCATCCCCAGATGAAATGACATCACATGCTACTTTTGGTATGTGTGCCATAGGTTTGCCATCATGGCTTTAGATGGTGGTCTGAGAAGGGAGAGACTTCTAGGTATGGGAAGGTGGAGTGAAAGGAGAGAGACTTTTTGGTGGGAAACTGTGGAGAAAGAAAGGAGAAGGAGAGGACCCTGCAAAGAAGGGGTAGTTAGTTGTGTGAACAGTTTTTAGTGCTTAGTGATTTGCTGCCAAAGTAGTTGATTACTACTGATTTTCAGCAGTAGGATTTTAAATATGCCTTTACTATGCCATATATTTTGATGTAAGCATCAAAGCAAATATACGGGCTACCTGCACAATAGAAAATACTATATCTTGAAAAGTCCATATACATATCTGCACAATTCCATCAGGAAGATGTCAAAAAGAAAATGAACTCATTTGAAATGTGATGCTGGAGGAGATTTCTGTGGATACCATGGACCACCAATAAGACAAATAAATAGGTCCAAGAGCAAGTCATAACTGAACTCTCCCCACTAAGCAAAATGAGTAAACAAAGGCTTTTGTACTTTGGACATATCATGAGATTACAGGATTCATTGGAAAAGGTAACACTGTTCAGTAAAGCTGAATCAGGAAAAAGAGAAACTATACAAAACAAATTGATAGACACATTTAAGGAAAGCCATGGCCTGACTTTGCAAAACCTGAGCAGGGCTGTTGACGTCTCTCATTTGTAGGGTGCCGTAAGTCAAAGCTGACTTTATGGTACACAACAAAAATTCCATCAAGCAACTCCTAGAATATCAGCAAATGAGACACTGAGCAGCCTTTTACCCTTCAGGCAGTTTATGGAAACAAGAATTCTGGACAGGGCCAGTCTGGACACCTGAATCCACTTTGGGGCTGTTTTCTTTCTTACAGTAGGAGTACACTAATGGACTCACTAGGGTTTTGCAGAGATTTCCTTTAATTCAGTAGATGTCACAATTAATGCTGAAGTTCAAAATATTATCTGACATTCTGTTAATGAGCTAAGATGGGATAAGTCCAACCTATTGCATTGTCAGACACTTTTGGATCATGATGAAATTCAGAAATTTCTACTGGCCTCACACCTGGACCAAAAATCCCTCCCCCACCAGACCTTTTAGCTGCAGAAACCCTCTCTCCACAGTCATCCAGTGATCAGTGGCAAGCAGGTAGACCAGAGAAGAATGTAAGAAAAGAGGGGGGTGCAGATGAGTAACAGACTTAATTGAAGAGGTTGTAAGATAAGATCCCATGCTTAGGGACAGGTTTCCCCAACCTGACAGTTCCCATGTGTGCTGGATTCCCACTATTACTGGGCAGCAGTCCTATTACGAGATTTGTAGGCCATGGAACCCCCCCCCCCCCCAAAAAAAAAACCTAATGTGGAGGAACGCAAGAAAAAAGAGCCGTTTTGAAAAAACCAATAACAAAATGTGCTCCCTTAAAGTTAATAGAGATAACCTCCAGGTCATTCTCTGTAAATCCCATGGTGTGGCCTAACAGTTATTTGTCAAATGAGTTAATTAATAATTGCTCAACAAATAGAACAATAGAGTTAAATTGTTAATATTCCATCTTCTAATATTTAACACAGTTGAATTAATTTTCAAACCAAACATTCCAGCCTATGTTATTTCCCACATCATATAATTAAAATAATTCTACCAATGTTCAGGCCTTATCCGTTGTTTTGCTAAAGGCACATAGTTCTTTTAGGATTTGGAGACCAGTGGGTGAAAGCTTTTCACAATTTTATGGATACATCAGAAAGTTCTTAAGACATACAACAGTGAAGATGGTACAATTAGAAAACCTACAAAACTCTAACAAGCCAACTTACTTCTATGTTTAGCTGGTGGATCCCTAGGAGACATTAGTGGAGATACCTATAGACCATCAATGAACAGAATCCTTACCAAGTGTGCTTGTCTGTGTTGAGCCCTCCTTGAGCAATCTTGGGAGTATAGGCAAAATCTCTCTGGACTTAAATTGTTAATTTCTCCCACTAACTCACACCGGTCCTGTACCGGCCTTACACCTGTGTTTTTTTTCCTTATTCATCTAAACAACTATGTTAAACAGGTAACAGAATGCCCTTATCTTATGACTCAGGGATGCATTCTGGCAGTTGCTTAGTATAAATTCCTCCCTCCATTCCAAGGCTATTTCAAGGATAAAACTGTTTAGCTATTAAGGTTATATAACTAGGAGCAAAGATAGCCAAGGTAAAAGGTGTAAAGACTTCTGGAAGAAATATACCAAGCAGATTGGTATAATGGAAAAATTCACACATGGCAACCTAAACTTCCTTATACAATACCCTTCCTGTAACTTCCTCTACACCTGACTGATTAGTTCATAAAACAGCACCAGCAGCCTACAGTAGTTCACTCTTCTCTTCCCACACTTCTTTCTCTAACTGATGGAGTCTGAATAGCATAGCAAACCTGCAGGTGAAATCTTATGTTAGATTGGTAGCACTTTTAAGCAAATAGAAATATGCAACCACTGCAAACCCCCATGTTCATATCATATCTCTCCATCTTGAGGGAGAGAAAGGCAAGCCAGCTCCAACAGGCCTTCCCTAAAAAGAAGAAGAGCCCTTCCTCCAATCCATCTGCCATGATCCAGGCCTCTGAGGGAGAGAAGATCTGCTGGACTTTCCCCCTTCCCCACCACCTCTCCCTTTTCCTTTTGTTTCGTGTATATTTTAGATTGTAAGCCTGAGGGCAAGGAAATGTTGTAATTAACAAATTGTAAGCTGCTTTGGTAGCCTTGGCTGAAGAGCGGGTTATAAATTATTATTATTATTATTATTATTATTATTAATATTAATATTTGAAGCTAAGTAGGGTCAGGGCTGACTAGTACATAGATGGAAACCATGAAGGAATGAATACCAGGGATCTATAGGTAATAAAACGGGGGGGGGGGGGGGAGGGTAGAATACTGTCTGAAAATCTGGAGGGCTACTGCCATGAAGAATACTGGTCTAGCTGGACCAACAGAAGGCAGCTCCTATATCATGGTTTAAGCATTATGCAGAGATATATGTAAGATGGTTTGGCAATTTGACTTATCTTTTTGGCCATCTTGGTGCCCAGGATAAAAAGAAAGGAGTGGGGAGTGTTTACTTCCATCTGTGTAGTCATAAGCTACTGTGTTGTGTGGAAGAGAAGGGAGAGAGGGAAGGATGGGCAAGAGTTTTTCTTCAGATTTTTCTTCAGATTGTTGTGTGCTTCCTAGTCATTTCTTATTTATAGGAACTATAAGGTGCACCTATCAAGGGTTTTTCTTTCATTTTTTGGCATGATTTGTTCAGGGGGGTTTTCCCTTTGCCTCCCACTGAAGCTGAGAGTGTATTACTTGCCCAAGTTCACCCAGTGGGCTTCCATGGATGAGCAAGAATTCAGATCCTACTCTCCAGGGCCATAACCCAACACTTAAACCACTACACCATGCTGATAAATGGTATCAGTTTATGATACTATTCTCAAACCTCTGGTATTGCTGAATAATGCTAACAATAAAGATCATGCTAGTAAAACTCTTAAGGAATAAACCTGATGATCTCATTTGTCCGAAGATGTTGATTCAGTGCATGCCCTCTAACAGAATGTACAAATGCATTAATTTTCTGCCTCAGTGCAAAGGACCTTTAATTTGCTTATACTGATTGGCTGAAAATTGTTAAGGTTCTCCTTGTGTTATTCAAGATCCAGGAAGTTTAATGCTGGATTCAATTTCTCTCCTGTTACTTTTACTGGGCTATGCCCGAAACAGAAACAGAAGACTTTCTTGAGAATTATGTGAACACACCATGACAAATATTCTGAATATGGCAGTAATAGAAGTACAGATTTCCTGTTTCAATGAAACAGTACATCAAAAGCTAACAGAAGACCCTTTTTGTTGTCTTTGGAGATTATTGCACCCAGAAATCCTGTCGGGATAGATGTGGGATTGAAAAGTCAAACATGGGTGCTATTGCATACATCCATGGCTGAGCAAGTGCAGCCTGTATGCACCCCTGTCCCCAGCCACACTTATCCAGTGGCTTTTCAAAAATGGCAAGCTTCTGTTTTTGAAAAGCCACTGGATAAGTGTGGCTGGGGTCCCAGCTGCATACAGCTTGCACTCGTCCAGCTGCAGCTGCATGCAATAACACCCATGTTTGATTTTTCAACCCTGCATCTATCCCAGAGGGAATTCTGGGTGCAGTAATCTCCTTTGACTACCTAAAGTCAAAGTGATTCCAAGAAAACCTTGTCAATTTTATATTCTGAGTATAAATGGTGAAATCAAGAAGTCACTGTAACATAGTCTTGAGTATGAGCACTAATTATGAAAAACAGAGTCAGCATGATATTTTTTCAAAGTCTTTCAAACATATTTTCTCAACATTAAATAGCATGCCAATCCTGTCTCTGATCTTATCTGCATCTTATGCAACTGACCCATGTATCTCAGCAGTCCCAAGAAAAGGATGGCAGATTTCCCCCATCCTCCTTTGTATACTTTTTCTGTAACTTTTGCTGTGCTATATTCTAAGCACTTACTCTGGCACCTGGAATACTCAAATGTATAAATGATTCCTATAGTGTGAGAAAGTGGGATAACATCCTAGCTTTGTCCCTGCCCCCTTCCATCACCATCCTCATTCCCATTCCTTCCATGCATTGGAAGATCTCCAGATCTCTGGAAGGAAATCTCCACTCATGGAGCCTTTCAACATAATTTAAGAACACAGAAAATTTGTTTCTAAAAGTGTATCTATACTACACAGTTACAGCAGTTTAATACCTTTTTAATATTTATGATTCCTTCCCATGGAATCATGGAATCTGTAGTTGAATGGGGTTTTCCAAATTCTTTGCTGGAAAGTGCTATTGTTCAGGGGAATGAGCACACTAAAGTAGTAACTCTTTGATCCTTGTGTGTGTGTGTGTGTGCGTGTGTTTTGGACCTCAGTGCCCAGAAGCCCCAGAAAGATTGGCCAATGGTCAAAGATTATGGGAGCTGACATCCAAAGCATCTGGAAGACCAAGCATTACAACTGTCTAACAAAGAATCCTGAGTACCTTACCAAACTAAATCCCAGTTATGGATGGAGTCATAAGTGCTAACATGATATAAAACTGCTATATATAACAATATAATATAATTTAAATACATACTGAATGTAATGGGAAGCCAATAGGAATAGACAAGGCTCTTTCCTGAATAGGCTTGTCTCCATTTTGTGGAGGAAAATGACAACAGGAATTGAGGGCAGAGACCATAAACCTATCTCTGTTCTCCCCTATCCTGTGAACAAGTTGAACACCTGAGAAGGCCACAGACCAATCAGATGAATTTGTCTAGTGCTAAAAAGACTGTATGCTATTACTATCACAACTGTTGCTTTCCCAGAAATGAAAATATTTGTCTTTTAAAGATGTTGATTGCCTAATAAATGGGGCAATCAAGTAGTTTTGTTATGTTTCCTCTTCTAAAATCGAGACAAAAGCCGAAATGTTTTAAATGATGTGTGTGTGTGTGTGTGTGTGTGTGATGAGTCAGTGCTGGCACATTAATCCTAGCATCTATTTCAGTCAGCTAGTGTGGTATAATATTGCTCTAGCCTAGGAGACCAGGGTTCAAATGCATTCCCAGCCATGGAAACCCACTCAGTGACTTTGAGCAAGTCATGCTTTTGCAGCCTTTCAGGAAGGCAGTGACAAACTTCTTCTGAGTAAATCTTGCCAAGAAAGCTCAGGATAAAGCACCATACATTGTGCATTCATGTGAGGCTCGGGGACAGCTGCTCTTCCAAAATTGAGCTTGAGTGTGGCATCCCTCAAGGCACCATTCTGTCCCCAATGCTATTTAACATCTATATGAAGCCGCTGGGTGAGATCATTCAGAGGCATGGAGTGTGATGTCATCAATATGCTGATGGCACTCAAATATATTTCTCCATGACCAGATAATTGGCTCAGACTTCAGATGGTGTCTCTCCTCTCAATGACTGTCTTGGGCAGTTATGGATTGGATGAGGAAAAACAGATTGAAACTGAATCCAGACAAAACGGAGTTACTGACAGACACAGGCCTGAAACTAGGTCTGGGTATACAACTTCCAGTCCTGGATGGAGTCACACTCCCCTCCAAGGACCGTGTTCGCAGATCCGTCACTTCACATGACTAGTCAGGTGAGTGCAACAGTCAGGAGTGCTTGTTATCAGCTAAGGCTGATATGCCAGCTGCGCCCTTTCCTGGATATGAAGGATTTGGAAACTGTGGTACATGCTCTGGTAACCTCACATCTGGATTACTTCAACACACACTACATGGGGTTACCCTTTTACCTAACCTGGAAACTTCAGCTAGTACAAAACATGGAGCCAGGTTGGTTACGGAAACATCTAGGAGAGAACACAACACTTGTGCTTAAATCTCTCCACTGGCTGCCAATTAGTTTTCGGGCACAGTTCAAGGTGTTGGTTTTAACCTTTAAAGCTCTACATGGCTTGGGTCCATCTTATCTCAGGGACCGCCTCTTCCCGTATGATCCTCCCTGCATGCTCTGGTCCTCATTGTGCTTGTAATTTATCAGTTCAAACCCTACTTTATTGTCTATAGTTTATAAGGAACTTGTGGGGTAATTTAAGTTTCCTAAGGTTTCAGTCTTTAAAGAAAAACAAAATATTTAAATATCAAAATATCAGAGCCAAGGCTATTAGGGTCTAGCTTCAGAACAGCATAGTAGCAGAAATGTGCTCTTGACGAAGCATGCTTTCCTAAGAACTGAGACTGACTCCAAAAACAACACATAGTTTGTAGTTTAAAACAAAAGTTTATTAATAGCTTTAATCTAGATTTACATAGAAGCTATATCCTAATTTAGCTAGTGAATAGTTCTGGTAAAAGAAATATTTGGGCTTATACAGGTGAGCGGCTCCATGCAGCCCATTTTTGCTGCAGAAGGAGGCCTCAGCAACCACATGCCGCGGCCTCCAGAGGGAGCAAAAAGAACCCACTTCTGTGATGGGTTCCTTTTGCATCCTGGCAGGGGCACCATAGGCATGCTTGTGCGCCATGATGACACCCCTTGTGTGCAGCACTGTTTGGGCTCTGCGTCACATGGACGTCATCATTGTGCCTGCCATGTGGATGGGTGCACACCATAATGTCAGCCAGGTGGCAGAACTAGGGCTTGGAGCATATGAACCTGGAGGGCTTGAAGCCCTAGCTCAGCCCTAATATGCACACTGGCCAGCACAAAGTGCCAGTCTGTACTGCCCCATTTATCTCACCATCTATGCAAAGAAAGTTGAGAGAGCAGGAAGATGGAAACATAACAGCTCAGTTGAAAATATTTTGAAGGACTGTACAGACCAGCTTGAAGTGATGGCGTGGGGATGTGGCACTTGGATGATGCACTTCCCCATGCCAGTGCCATGCTGGTATCACGTCACCCACCCACCTGCATGGCAGGCAGCATCACAATGATCCTTTGGCACAGTGTTTATACAATACACTCCAAAAAGAGTGCTGAAAAGTGGTGCAGCAGCAGCAGCAAGGGTGCCTTTTTATTGGCTCTAATCAGCATTTTGCAGTTTCTTTTAAAGCCAGCAAAGCACCAGATCAGGACCTCAGCGTGTGGTTGCTGCGGCCCTGATGTGGCACTGAAAGGGGTGGCACGGAGCCACTCCTTTGCGGCAGTCTGTAGAGCCCCTGAGAGGATGTCTGTTAGTCCCAAACTAAGCCATATGGTTAGTTTTAATGAGGGGGGGAGGAGTTTGCATGCAGGAAATCCCTATCTAAGGAGTGGGAAAGGAGAATGCAAAGATCTTCCAACAGAATTTCCTTTACAAATTGTAGAGAGAAAAGGAAAGAGGGATGAGGCCATGGAAATGTTCCCTTTTGGACTACAATTCCTGTCAGTATTCAAAGCTCTGTAAAGAGGACATGAGGCTTGGTTTGTTTTAATTTTTGCAGCGCCCATATATCTTTTATCACCTCTAGTATATAGAATCAATAAAGGTCACAAAGGTTGACAGTTATGTATCTTCTGCCAAGCTATATTGGGCATTTTGACAGTTATATAACTTGAGCAGAACTATATTTGTGTACATGAAGTCTCCATAGCTATTCTATTTCTGTTTTGTTTCAGCTGTTTTTCTGTTGTTGGGGTCTTTGTTTACTGGCTGTCTCTTTATCCTGCTCAGTCCTCCTTTTGCTGTGTCTGTAATAATAATAATAAACAATCCTAATATGTCTATTGTGAGTGAATTCTCTGTCATACAGAACAAGAGAGTGGGGAAATGCATCAACTCTAATGTGTGTGTTTGTACAATTGGTTTCTGCCTGTTATTTTGGAGTAAATAAATGTACTGCAGGAAATAATATGAACATTGAATCAAGGGCTGCAATGCTTTGCTATGGGTGGGTTTTTATTCATGAACACATAAAATTAGAACATATAAAATTCCACAAGGCCAGTTAGTTTGTAATGCTTAATGTGTTCCTCAAAAGGAATAATGTGTCTCAGCTTAGGCAAAAGAAAGGTATTTGGTTGTTCTGTTCTTTAAAATGGACCGAAAAACAGGACAAATATGAAAATTATTACTTTAGATCAACCTTCTCCAGACTGGTGCCCTAAAATCTGGAAGACTACAGCTTCCATCATCCAGTGTCCTTAGTTCAGCATTAAATTAGAACACTGTAATAAAGTGTTATTGGCAATAAAATTTATATGACAATATAAATTAATATAGCAGGAAATTATTGTTAGTGAATGGTCACTATATATTTAGTATACTCTTATGCTATGTATACATTATGTAATGCTCTCTGAATGCCTCCTTTCATCTTCCTTGGGCTTTTGACCTCCCTGCTGGTCCCCAACTGAGAATAATACTTTAAATCAAGAACTAGTCTGCAAAACTTCTGCAACAACACTGTTGGTTTTTAAGATGCCTTGAGACATTTTAGTGTTTAGTACCTGCCATATAAATATGATTCCTCTATGAGTGGCAGAAGAAGAAATATACATGTGAGACTTCTCTCTCTGCAGATAATCTAACCATAGTAAACATCAAGATGGACACAAGTAACAGAAATGTTTATAGCATGTATGTTGGAATAGGAGGGGGAAGGGGGTAAAAAGGAAGAAAGGTCCAAGGCAATAGTGTATAAAGGACAGGTAAAAGAACTCAAAGCAGGAAAAATACCAATACTTTTATTGACTATGGACAACTTTCCTTATCTCACATGTAGTTTGCTATCACAGTATTTTATTACAATAAAACTGAAATCAAAGCTACTTGAACACTACTGTCACTTGTGGTAACATCTCAAGATTCAGTTTACAATCGACCAATTATTATGAGATTTATTTCCAAAACTACCAATGTACAGTCACCCCTCCTACCTCATGAATCTGTGCCCTCGAATATCCGCAGAGAGGCAACCACATGAATCACACATACAGTGATGCACCCCATTCAAGCTTATGAGGCTTGAATATGTGCAAGCCTCCATTTGCACAGGGGGTGGGGGGTGGGAGGTTGGAATGGATTCCCTGCAAAAACAGAGGGTCAACTGTATTTTTAAACAAGTAAATCCCAAGCATTTTAAAATAGATGCACAGGGTCACTCATCCTATTGCAGAGACATTGGGTTGAAGCCAGATATCGCATTGATCATACTTAATTATAGTTCTTCTCAGAGGAGATCCATTCAACTCAACAGAATGACTAATTTAAGTCCCATTGACTTGAATGGATCTCCTCTAAGTATGTCTGAATCATGCTGATAAAAACCTATGGAAACAGCTACTAGTGAGTGCTCTAGTTTTTGCCATTGACAGACATCTTTCATGGCCTCTTTTTGTTCGTTTTGATCCATCTTAGGATCTCCGCAGCAAACTTAGAAGAGGACCTACTAAAGAATAATTAAAATAAAACATTTCAAAATAATTATAATACTTCTAAACAGCATGTTAAGCAAACATGCACCAGTCATAACATAAGTACATCTTTCTAAAGCATGTGTTAAAGTTCTTCACTGAACCAATATGAGGGTCTATATGACCCTCATTTCTCCTCTTATTGCAGTTCAAGTGAACCATTATTTCATTTCTTAGTGGCAGAATCAGATGCTAGAAAAGATACTAAAAAAGATACATTAGACCATAGATGTCTATTCTCTATCCTTTGTCAGATTGTTCCCTCCGGTATATTAGCAAGTTCTCTATTTAGCTTGGTTTTAAATGACTCAGGCTTTGGCAAGTGTACTGCTTTAAGGAGACTTCCATAAATCTTTGGGTTGGTTTAGTACAATAAACTAGAGATAGTCAAACATAGAGAAGATATTATAAAACTGTTCACTCTTAATACCCTGACGCTGGCTGTTTATCTTATAACTATGCTCTAGTTAATGAACCTTTCCAAGAGGCAATAATATGAGGCTTGACTTTGATTAATGATCACTATTATTTCCTAATAGCTGCACAAACTTACATTTTAAAACTAAATATTTTCTTCCCCTGAATTAGCACATTTTTAATTAGACAGATCACTTCTTTCGTGTCTTTAAATTGTCAATGAAATTAAAGAGCTAATCCTAAATACTCTTAATAACTGGAAATTCTACCAAAAGCATAACAGACATTTTCGTATCTTGGGGGAGGAAGGTCAGTTGCAGCAAAACCAACAGAGTCTTATGACATCTTAAAGTTTAGCAAGTTTTATTGGACATATGTAAGCTTTCTTAAAACCCTGTATCTTTCAATGAAAGCTTGGGCTGAATAAAACCTGTTAGTCTTCAAAGTGCCTTAAACGTTTTGATAATATTCATACTACATTCTTAGTTTTGCATACTCCCCCAAAGATCCCTGACCAATGTGTTTAATAATAATAGAGCATTGCTCCTCTTCGAGAAATGTAAATTGCTCCTTCCTTCCAAAATATCTAAACTGCCAGTTGCAATAACAGAGAAAAGTGAACTGTAGCATCTTTTAAGGATCTGTTATTTAGGGAGATGGATTAGAGAGCTAGTCAGTGAAGTGGTAGAATAATTTACTCCCTTCATTGTTTGATTCAGGGTTTTTTTCCAGTATCTTCATGCACTTCTGTTAAAATGTTTACAAATGTGGCATAGATGGGATTAGTATTTCAAATGTAAGAATAATATGTTTGAAGTGCTAGCATTACTAGGACTCAAGTATTCAATATGTAAACTACATACTTAGTTATGTTAGTAGTAAAGCAGGAAGTGGGTTATATCTATATTCTAGAGATTCCATGACTGATAAACTGAAAGTGAGGGCACTCATTGTGCTCTTACCAATTTAAAAAAAAAGAAAGAAAAAAAGATGGCTATGCTTCACAGTCTGTTTGTTTTTCTTGTTATAACCAGCTCCACACTAACTCATCTTTTCAGATAAAATAAGAGATTTAACAATCAAAGTGTAAAGGAATGTTAAATCTGGTGATAAGGCTTGCTCTCTTGATGACAGGGAGTATTGCTCTGTAGGTGTCATGTCAATCAGAATGCTTGGTTTCCAGAATGGAAAAGGATAGGAACTATAGGATGTTCCATAGCTGTCATCTATTTCCATAGTATCACCTTGGGTCCCCCAACCTTATGTCTCATAGTTTGTTGTCATCATAATTTTGAAGGAATAGGTTTGAGATAATATGCATTAAAATCCTGCAAGTTTGAAGAATCCAAAATTAGTGGATACACACCAGGGAAATGTATATCGTTGTACTTTCCATTTTTATAATGAGTACCACTGGGTATTGGACAAAGCCCATGTCTCCTCATTTAAGAAGGCCTGAAAATAAGTGTTCCTCCTGCAAGGCTCCTGTTCCCACCTATCTAATCCCCCATTGAACACAGTTAGATTTACTTTGTAGATAAGATGCATAGGATTTCATAGTTTCATTGTTTTTGTAAGTATCTAGTCAGTGGCAAAGCAGTAGAAAAAGGCAAACCTGACTTGGCATGATTCCTTTCAGGCTCCTCCTAATAAGTACTTTTTAAGTAATCTTTTTTTCCTGTTTTGGATTATTATTATTTTTTTTAATTTTTGGCTAGGTAATACCCTGTTTCCCCAAAAATAAGACATCCTCTGAAAATAAGACCTATTAGAGGTTTTGCTGAATTGCTAAATATACGGCCTCCCCTGAAAGTAAGACCTGGCAAAGTTTTTGTATATAAATATATATACAGTATATAATAAATGTTCATTTTTTTGTTGTTGTTGAACAAAAAAAGTGAATTCTTCTTCATGGAAAAATAAAACATCCCCTGAAAATAAGACCTAGTGTATCTATGGGAGCAAAAATTAATATAAGACACTGTCTTATTTGGGTGGAAACATGGTATGTAATACAATTAGCTGTTGTTATATAAGGAAGAATCTAGTATGCTGAAAATAAACATTATTTGTGTGTCAGAGGGCTGATCTAGCCTGGCAAAAAGGGGTGTGTTCATGCCTGCATGAAAGTGTAGTCTTTAGATGACCCACACTGAAAGTTTGGCATGAACGCACTTCTTTTGCATTTTAGTGTGGGGAAAGCAGCTTTAAAAAGGACCTGCTTTTCCCAGCTTCTTTTTAAAAAGGGTGTAACAGCGCAGCTGTGTCTAAATGCTGCAGTGCAACTGCACAGTTTTTTAAAGCTCCCAAACCCTTCTCCAGCCCTAATCCAAACCCTAGACATGTGCAGTAGGGATTCTGGGATGCTGTAACTGTTATGCAACTGCGCATAAAAGGTCAATTCATTCATAAAATAAAGAAGTATATTCATAAACTTAAATTGTAATTGATTTAATATCTTTTTAAGAGGGGAGAGATGTGGTTTGTTTTATTGATGTAATAGTATTTTAATGTGTAAGCCGCCTCGATTGATCTCAAAGGGGTGGGGCAATTATTATTATTATTATTATTATTATAAAATAAAGTGGTTCATTCATGGTGCACTGATGCAACTGCACACTTTAAAAAGGGAAGCAAAACCACAATGGTAATTTGACAGATCTTCATAACTACACAGTTCATGTGTGATGTACCTTCGCAACTGCGCAGTTCACAGCTGGCAATACAATTGCCTGTATGATGTACCGGTGCAACTGCACAGTTCGCAGCCGGCACAACAACAACAACAACAACAACAACAACAACAACAATATATTAAAGGTTCAGTGCAACCAAAGGCCCCAAATGCAGCTGCTCCACCTGTGTTTCTAGCATCCTGACAGCTTCCAATGTAGTTGCTGAGCAACAGAAAAGACTTCAGATAAGTCGTCTCCACACCTCCTCAGTGTAGCTGCCCTATGCCTTTTTATTACACACCTGGGACTTGCTGTGCAGCTGCTAAGTATTAAGGAAAAGGCAACTTCTTGTTGCACTTTCCTGCCAATCTAGAAAGCCCCCTAGTGCTTTAAAAAAAAATCAGAATTCACCAGGTTCACTCTAACCTATGTGTTTATATATTTTTATAACTGATAAAAATCATTAAGGTGCTTTTTTTTTACTTGAACATATCCACATTACATAGGAAGTTCTTCGTCCACCTATTTTGGCCTGCTTGCGTGCCTTCCTATTCCCTTTTCTTCCCAGTGTCTCTTCCTGAGCAACCCAAAATTATATTATTGATTCATTTATTTATGTTATGACAATCTAAGCCAGAGACCCTAACATGATGATGTAGATTAGTATTCCTTAAGTGCTAGGTTGCCATTGTAATCCAGTGTGCCAGGGGGAGAGAGTTTGGCGCTAGCTCACGGTCAGCATTCACTTTGCCTACATCCTCATTGTCATTGGCAACATTGGAAGTAACTTTGAACTAACTATTTAATTTGGAGCTTGGAAGTAACTAGATCCATGTAACTAATTCTGTTTCCCAGGAATGAAGACATTGCCAAGTTACACAGTGATTTCAGTGTAATGAGAGATGATATTTTGCATTGTGGTTTTACAGTATATTTTGTTACATTTATAGCTATTGGGGGTGTGGTTCACCAAATGGTGTTCTGGAATTAACACATGGTTTAAATAGTGGTTTCTACTGCAGCTGCCATGGGCTGTTGTGGATGCAGGCAAAAGGTGGGTGGGAAGGGAGTGTGTTGTGACCATAAAACAACAGTTTGTAGTATTCAGATTTTTTGGAAAAGGAACTAAAAACAATCATTTTATTTTTAAGAAATGACAAAGAAAGAATGTTTTTTATCATGGTAACTGTAAGTAACTATGTGGAGGAGGGACTTGGCAGCATAGTTGCAACTAATTTTTAATGTACTTTTCCAAACTCAGATGTCCTTCTGCAAAAATTGTATTGCCATAAACTTGCATGAGGAGACAGTGCTTGATGGATCCCATGTAAGTGGGATAATGAGTCTATTTCTAATTTTAGTCAGTTTTTTAAAGAAGCCTTTCAAGATGCTTAACTGCTTTTGTGATTGGAATTCAGTGCCTTGAATAACTCCTTGAGAGCTCAGACTATAATCCTGTGGACATGAAAGGTGGAAACAACCACTGGAAGGAAGACAAAGCACAGAAAAAAAATGATCATTTTTATTGTTGGGGAGCAGTCCCATTTTACTAGGTTTGAATCTTGCCTGGAGGCAAGGTTTCCCCTTGAATCTATCACTCTTTTCACATCCTTGAAAATTTTGGGGGGAAATGGTAAAACCAATCCTCATTCTACAAAAATGGTGGGAGAGGGACTAAATTTATTGACTTATTGTCACTGGGGTGGGTGGTCAAGAGACTCATTGCAGCTCCAGGCCATTTATCCTTTTTTTCTCCCCTTCAGAGCACTGGTGGTGATCTCACTCACAGGAGTGTAAGTGATAGGGATGTAACTCACAGAGGCCCTCTACAGACAGGCATGAAGAGTTGGTGTGGGGGCATGGGGACAACATTCTGGCTGCCTGACTCCACCCCCACACCACTCCCCTGGCCAGATGCCAGGCAGCATCATGCCGTGTCTTTCACACAGGGTTTACATGTGCTGCACCAAAGACATGGTGAAAAGCCACCACCGCCATGGCTAGGGTGCCCTTTCTGTGATACAAAAAAGGGCCGCTTCTTTTTGCACCATGGAAAGGCCAGATAGGGACACGGCGTGTAGTTGCTGCAATGCCAGTCCAGTGAGGAAAGGGGTGGCTGCAGGCTGCTCCAGAGGGGCATTCTGTTGAGCCACTAAGTTTCTTCTCAAAGGTAACAGTGAATAATTTCAGCAGTTTTAGTCCAGCTGGGAGAAAGTCTTTTAAAACCACATGGTTTTCAATGGCTATTTTCAGTGTGAGACTGATTCAGTGCAAAAATTACATGTGGATGTTGTTGTTATTATTTATTTATTTATTTATTTCTATAGCACTGTACATGTACTCAGTACTTTACATACAAATAATCAAATCAATAAAATATAAACAAAACCTGCTAAAGGCGTACAATCTACAAATAAGATACAGAAAGCAGGATACAAAATATACAAATCGACAATAAATAATAATGTAAAAGTTAGTTTAAAAGGGCAAGCAAGGGACAATTAAAACATCATCAACACCCATTATCAAATCAAATAATGGATGAATGAATCACACAGTGCCTGGGAGCACTTCCCTGAACAGGGTGGTGTTCAACTCAGATTTGAAGGTCATCAATGACACGATAGCCCGTGTTCAAGGGAGAAGAAGGTTCCAGGAGTGAGGGATTGCAAGAGTAAAGGGACAAATCTGGGATGGGGCAGTAGAGAACCTGGGCTTAGACAACAAACCTAGATTACTAGAGCAGAGGGTCTGAGTGGGAATGTAAGGAGAAATGAGATCAGACAAAGGGAAGGGAAAAGGGAGCCAGTGAAGGGATTACAACAAAGGAGAAACATGGTCGAAGCAATGAGCAAATGTAATGATACAAGCCGCAGAATGCTGAACAGAAATTAAAGGATAAAGGTGTGAGAGAGGAAGCCCTACTAGAAGAAGATTACAGTAATCTAATTGGGAAACCATCAAGGCGTGGACCAAAGTCTTAGCAGTAGAGGTTGAGAGAAAAGGGTGGATTTTGGCAATGTTGTAGAGAGAGAATCTACAAGCTTTGGCTATGACCTGAATGTGGGGTTGAAAGACAAAGAAGAGTTGAAAGTAAAACCAAGACTGCGGGCTTCCTGGACCAGTCTAATAGAACTGTCACCAGTGGAGACTGAGAAGGAATATTGATGGGTAGGCTTAGGTGGAAAGACAAGAAGCTCCATCTTAGACATGTAGAATTTCAAATGCCAATGCACAGAAAACAGTGTTTTCAGCACAGGAAACAGCATATTTGAATGCAGAAATAATAATTCTCACACAGAAAATGCTGTTTGTAAATGATATTTGAATGCAGAAATAATAATTCTCGCACAGAAAATGCTGTTTGTAGAATATATTCCCAATTACATCTTTTTCTTTGCAGAAATCAACATTTTCCTGAGTAAAAAATGTTTTCTACACAATACAATTTACAAACTGCAAAGTTTCTCATCAGTCCATTATTCCTCTCATCAGAGTTACTCCACACTTGAAAAATATGTTTTGACCCTTTTTAAATATTTTCTAATATTCTTTCCATCCCCACTCAGTGAGATAGGAATAAGGCTTTACATTATTTGTAGCAGATTAGCAGAGATGACGGATGCAAATCTTTCATAAGAAGATTTTCATACCTGAAGATTTTCATACCTTGCTGTTAAAACGTTGCTGGATCACATGAAGTGCATGAGTGTGTAAGCCTGGCACACTTTCTGAACGTCAGTGAATCATTGGTTCCCTCTAGCATTACTGAATTGTTTAGGGAGAGGGAATTTCCTCTGAACGGAAAATTTGTGTTCAGGGGAAATCTGCTTTCCCTGAACGATTCAGTAATGCTAGAGGGGACCTGACAATTCACTGACATTCAGAAAGTTTGCCAGGCTTACACACACACACATGTTCCAGCAACATTTTACCAGCGAATTGGTCAGGTATGAAAATTTTCATATTACTAAGAGAAGTAATATTTGGGTTCAACACACACACACACATTGCACACATGTGTATGGTTAGTAACATATATAAACATACAAACATAGTAACACGCATGTGTATGATTAATTACATATATAAACCTATATCAATAGATAGATAGATAGATAGAGATATATAAACATATATCTATATAAGATTAGCCATACATATATGTATAGTTAGCTAAAAATAAATATAGAAAATTAATTAGTAGATGTAAAAAGAAGAGTTCTGAATTCCATATGAACTGGGCACATTTTTCCTCCACACAGAGAGAATTGCTCATTAAAACATGAAATAGACTAATGCTATTATCTTCTGGCAAAAAGAAATTCTCCAGATGAAATGTGTGCCATCCTGACCTCTGGATAAACATGAAGAAAGATAGTGATAATGGCTGGAGAACAATTATATATTACAATGGAGTCCAGTCTAGTTAGGTTGCAAAAAGTCAAACCCCAGTTAAATGCAAGAGGTCAAACTGGCCCAAACACATAAAAGGAATTGTGTAAATAAGAATTGAGGGGGGGGGGTGTAAACAGAGGCAGAGATAACATATTCATTTTAGGCGCTTGGGATTTGTTGTAAATTTTGATGACTTCAGCCAATAAAGTCACAGGGGTGGGAAAATGCTATCAGGAAAAGGGATTAAAAACTTGCTGCCTCAAGTTTAGGGTGTGCCTATTTGCCTAGGATGCCCCTTCTGGCATGATTGTAATTAATACATTTGATATTGTGCTTCACTTGTTTTGTCCTGATTAATTTGATTTGGTAATTGGGAAACTATATCTCACAATTTCTTCATGCATGTAGGGCTGGGGGGGGGGGGGAATCTTTTGTCCATAGTGAGATTTTACACATGCTTTGATGATTTTTCACATTTCACATTTCACAGTCAGCAAACATTCTGTAAAAATTATTCTGTGCAAAAAGAATTTCTGTGAATTAGACAGGGAAAAATGCATTTTGCCTCAAATACAATGGTTTGCACAAAACAAATGAAAAATAAAACCCTGGGACAAAAATGGACAGGGAAAAATTTTGCAGAGGGTGACAGTTTTGAAGGCAGATAGCCTAGTATGTCACACTCTTTTTCTCACTGAGAATAAGAAATAAATGTAAATATTCATTATATCCATAACATTAATCAAAGTTGGCCAAAGCCTAGTCATGATTCTGTTTCTTTGGCTCCCGAGCGTCTTTGGCTCTTAGTGTGTATTTGGGGGGGGGGGGGTTGCCCCCAAGTGTCCTTTGGGAATGTGGGTATATTTTGGTACCTCTTTATCCCCTTGGATCATTTTACGGCTGGGAGAGGCTTTTAAAAATAGGAAGTTAACATTTCCAGTCACTTCTTGTTGCTTAAAGATGGCTTCTCCTGGTCTAAAAAAAAGTTCCAAGTGCCAGAAAACATGGCAAAAAAAAAATGCTCCAAGGGCTTCATCAAACTACAAGTCACAGGATTACAAAGCATGAAGTAATGGCAATTAAAACCGTATTCAGGTGGTCTAACTTCTAGTATGTAGTGTGGATAATCAGAATACATTTGGGAGAATTTGGGGGCAAAAGTGCTTATTTAGAATGCAGGTTTAGAATACAGGTTACAGCAGGTATGTGAGAGCTTGATAAAAGATGAAATGTCAGCTATAAATGAAGAATCAAGAACAAAGAATATATATATATATATCGTGGAGTTTTAATGGTGACGACAATTTGATTACACTTTAAATGTGATTTTATTTATTTATTTATTTATTTACAGTATTTCTAAGCCACTCTTCTCAACCCCCGAGGGGGGGACTCAGAGCAGCTTCCAAGGCAATCATTAGATGCCAGCAGTATACAATTAAAACATAAATACAGAAAGTTAAAACAAGCACAAACAACAATAATTAACAATCAAACAGTTTAAAATCTCAATATATGATCCTTCCATATCCCAGAGTGGTAATCTGTGTTCTTATGACCATCAACGTTAGCCAGTCTCAGTGAAGTGCTGCATTACATTAATGTGCAAAAGCCTGGTCCCACAACCATGATTTCTTCCTAAAGGCCAGGAGGGATGGGGTTGATCATATCTCACTCGGAAGTGCATTCCACAGGCGGGGGGCCACTGCCGAGAAGGCCCTGTTTCTCATCCCTGCCAGCTGCAATTGCGAAGCTGGTGAGAGCGAGAGCAGGGCCTCCCCGGAAGATCTTAAGTTTCGAGGCGGGACGTAGGGGCAGATGCGTTCGGACAAGTAAGCCGGGCCAGAACCATATAGAGCTTTAAAGGTCAAAACCAGCACTTTGAATTGAGCTCGGAAATGGACCAGTAGCCAGTGGAGCTGACATAACAGGGGGGTAGTATGCTCCCTGTGTGAAGCTCCAGTTATTAGTCTGCCTGCCGTCCATTGGACTAGTTGAAGTTTCCGAACTGTCTTCAAAGGCAGCCCCACGTAGAGTGTGTTGCAGTAATCTATTCGAGATGTGACCAGAGCGTGGACCACCATCGCCAGATCAGACTTCCCAAGGTATGGGCGCAGCTGGCACACGAATCGTAACTGTGCAAAAGCTCCCCTGGCCACCGCTGAAACCTGGGGTTCCAGGCTCAGCGATGAGTCCAGGAACACTCCTGGATGGGTCCATCCTATGGGATTCACCATTTGGGTCCATCCTATGGGGTTCACCATTCTTTCCTTGAAGTGCTTAAATTTTCCCTCTAGGGAATTCTACTTCACACTCCTCTGAGTTGTAACACTAAAGATATTCAGGAAAGGATTCCAAAGGCTTCACCAAATTACAAATCACAGGATTCCATAGGATGGAGACCTGACAATTAAAACAGTATTCAAGTGGCCTAACTTCTAGTATGTCATTTAGATACATTCAAGAGTATTGTCAGAAAAGAAGAAGTCAGATTGAGGCCAGGGGTGCTTCTCTGAACAGAGAGCTAAAGTCAGATGTCACAGTTTAGATAGAGGTTCACAAATCAAACAAGACAAGATCTTTTTTAAGCTGACTGTGAGGCATCTAATGGTCACTGGGGGGGGGGGGGGGAAGGTTATATAGGTTTATGTCCAAGTGAGTGGTGAAAAGTCATTTCTCAAGTTTGGATGAAAACAAGTCAGGGATTACAACCAATGAAAATTTAAAATTTTATAATCAATTACCATAGCAGAAAAAAGGTTATGTAAATATGTCAGACAGGTTGGGTTTGGGTTCCTATTGGAGATTCTATTGCCACAACAATTAGAGAAAATATAAATATATTTTTCTCTAATGAATCCTGTCATGATCATTCTCTTTATCTGCCTTGTGAGTATTATAGCAAAAGGATATTGCAGCATCTTTGAGACTGAGAAAGTGTTAGAATACCCATTTGCTACAATAACCCTTGCATACTGATCTAGATTAACACTGCTATGTCTTTGAATTTTATCTGTTGAGATTAATTACATTTAAAAAAAAATTATTGCTATGAAATAGCTGTGCTTTGCAGCCTCAAAGACTGACTTGATTATCCATACTTCAGGAATACAGTGTGTGTGTGTTTGTCTATAAAATATGGATATAGTTAGTGTGCCTTGTACTTCACTAATTAATTGCAGTGCATGGCAGTTGGTTTAAAATATGCATTTGCATACTCCTACAACTGTTGTCAGTGGAATGCAAGAAATCTGAATGAATTGTCCACTGATAGCTGCAAAAATGGACTAGTATTGTCATGATCTGATCTTCTAAGAATTCCACATTTAATTTGATATGCTATACTTACAGATATTTACATAACCTCTAGATTCTTCTGTAAAATGCTCTAGTGAGATTGTATTCCTGTTGAGGAGAAATGTCTTTACCATATTAGAGGAAATCTTTATCAGTGTATTTCTTTGAATAGAGTTTTAGGATGCTCATGTAAGATCATTTTGAAATTATCAACTTCTAATTAAGAGCAGCACTTACAAACATTAAATACAACAGAAAATGCAAATGTGAGATGCTGAATTCAAAATGACATACAATGTTTCTTTGAGATTAACAACAACAACAATGTGCAGGATGAAGTTTCATCTTGACTGTCCAGCAAAGGAGGCCTCCCCATGTATTCTTGATTTCTTCTTTGTTTGTTTCCCCAGATGGAATTCCATTTGTTTGGTGGGTTGGTCATGCCAACGAAAAGCATCCTTACTGGGGAGGGTCTATTCCAGGAGTCCAGCAGTGTGCATGTGGATTAGAAGAAAGCTGCTTGGATCTGAGATACTTTTGTAACTGTGATGCAGATAAAGAAGAATGGTAATGATGGGTTTTTAGTTTGTTATTATTTTTTTCATATGTATAATACTATGAATGGCATGTAAGACAATTAAACTGCTAATTATTTATCTTTCTTTGAAGGCTTTTGTCAGTTCAACACAGTCAAAGAGGGAAGAATCACAGCTTGATTTGTGTGTGTGGGGGGGAGGATCTCAGCTTGTTTCCCACTGCTGCATACACCAAATGTGGGGAATACTTCTTATATTTCACTTAGTGCCATCAAATGTCAGGCAATCATCACTGTCAGTAAGGGTGGGTTTTTTTACGCCTAACCCATGAAATGTGAGGCTTTCCCATTGTTCTCTGTAAACACTCCATGTGAGAGCTTTCCCTGATCTGAAACTCTATGGGGCGATACAGACCGCCCAAAAGGGGCGGTCTGGCGCCACCTTTTTTGCAGTGCAACTTCACCACAGGAGCTAGATGCTGCAGTGAAGCTGCACAGCAAAATAGGAGCGGGGTTTCCCCGCTCCTTTTTTGCTCCGCAGTTGCAGCGCGATTGAGAGAAAAGGTGCCATTGGATGCCTTTCCACCACTGCAACTGCGCAGCTGCATCTAGCAGTTGCGCAGTTGTGGAAGCACCATTACGTGCACCATCTAAATGGCATTATGTAATGGCGCCAGTGCCATAACATAGTACGGTTCGGGAGCGTGCGAATGCTGTACGCTCCCGAACCCTAATGGCGGCTCAACAGTGCCTCTTACTGCACGTCTGTTTCAGGCCTATGACATGTAAATATTTCATCTTGGCATACACCAACTGTGGGTTCAGTCTAAATGCCTTCCAGATTCCTGTGAGCTGTTATAATACTTTTATCTCCAACATGACACTACAATCCAGTGCTGCCATGACTGGCACCTTGTTTGAAAACTTAATAATACAGAAGATCAATGTGATGTAGTTGGTTGTTGAGAAAAAGAAATAATTGAAAATGATTTGGTACTGAAAAGCCAGGGTCCGATTTCACAAAGAGCCTGATTCCAGGTTTATGTGCCACATGTCAAGTTATGATTTCAAGCAATGATAAAGAGGCATTATTGATGGGCATCCCTTCAGCTGTGTTGAATGTCCACACCATCTAAGTGAACAGGCAGTGGCTATTGTGTGGAAAAATGTTTCCACTTCTTGACTTTTGGGGATTTCTACTCTTTTGCCTGCATATTGGCCTCCTTTATTGAAGTGCACAAACATCTCTGTTCTCGCAAACTACCCTTGTTCCATCTGTGTATGTGTGGATCTCTGCTTTTCTTCACATACCTATAATAAGTATCCAAATCTCTTGAGGAAAACATTAAATAAATAGACAGTCGATTTATTAAGTTATTCACATCTGCTTAAGTTTGGCCCAGAACAGATGGGCTGTTTGTGCTGATAGTAGGGCTCGATACGGTGCAGCATCCATATGCACCGAGCCCTAATTTTGGTGCCATTATGTCACAAGGCTGCGGCCCCAACCACATGGGGTGCAGCCTTGTGGTGTAAGGGCGCCCGAGCACCCAAATGCCTCTGGGCAGAAGAACCATCATAGGGCTTCATCACAGCCCTTATGATGGCACAAAAAAGACAGCATGTCTAGACAGAATGTCTGTGCTGCAGCATACAGATGCTGCAGCACTGACACGGGGCAAAGATGGGCAGCATGGAACCACCCGTCTGTACTGCCCCATTAATAACTTATATGTGGTTTAGAAAAGAGAAGAAAGTTTGATGGAGTGGAAGAGGAGAACACATGATGCATACCGTGGAAGCCCTGTACACTGTGATGAAAGAATTACACTTTGAAGAATAAGGATTCTTCTCTTCTTTTTTATGCCTGACCTATATTATAGAAAAATTATAGCTATACAGTAGAAATCAATGATGAATTTGGTGGGAATAAAGCAGATAAACTGGAAAATGCACAAAAGACCTGAGTTAAAATTGTCAGTCTAAAAGGAGGAGGCTAAAAAAGAGTTGGCATTTTCAGTTTAGAAAAGAAATGGTTCACTGCTGCTGCAATAAAAGGTATATATCATTCTTAATATGTTGAGCTGGGGATGGGCAACATCAGCTACACACAAAGATACATCTGGCCCAACAGATGCCATCCTTTTGGTGTAAAGTGACCTTTCTTTTTCCATTTCTGCAATAATGATTTGTCTACTGGGGAGAAGACCTTGAGGCCATGATACATTTTATGGGCGTCAGATTCACTAATAATGCCTTTGGTGAAATACAAAGAGAAGTCTTTAAATAAACAATGGTAACATTTTGTTGACTGTTGGACCTCAATATAATTTACAGCCTAAAAGCATATCAAACTGTGCAACAAACAAACAGGAGAGCAAAAACCATGTACATGTACCACCATCATTAGAACTCAGACACTACAGTAAAAAAAAAAAAAAATGCTTTAACGAGGGGTTGAAATGAATCCAGTGTCAATCTAGCCTTTAAGGAGGGGGTATCCCATAACTGGAATGAGATTATTCTAGTTGGGAGCAGCAATTGGATTTAGGCCAAAAATATATGCTTAATGCCATTTTCAAAAGAGTCCATCGTGTGTTCTGAAAACCTGAGATTTGTAGTTGTTTGATGTTCCTTCAACTCTTTTCTGATTTACTGCAATCCTAATGCAAACCTATCACAATTTTTTTTTTGGGGGGGGCAAGATTTGTTCAAAAGAGGTTTGCATTTATCATCCTCTGAAGCTGAGAGAAACCCCAATGGATTTCCATGGCTGAGCAGGAATTCAAGCCCTGGTGTCCAGAGTCCTACTCTAATGCTCAAGCCACTATACCACTCCATCTTATGGAATACAGGAGAATCATAGAAACAAATATGGAAGAAACCACAAGGGCCATGTAGCCCAACCCCTTGCCATGCAGGAACACAGAATCAAAGCACCCTTGACTGATGGGCATCCAGCCTCTGTTTAAAAACCTCCAAAGAAGGAGACGCCACCACACTCTGAGAAGTGTGTTCCACTGTGAACAGCTCTTACTGTCAGGAAGTTCTTCCTAATGTTGAGGTGGTCTCCTGTAGTTTGAATACATTGCTCTGGATTCTATTCTCTGGAGAGCGGAAAACAAGAATATTGAACAAGATTGTTTTACTTTTTGTAATGCTACTTGAGATCTCCTAGACAGACTGTGGAGATCTTCTGAGACACCTTGGAGGACTATGAGCAGGATGAGTATAAATCATGAATATAAATGAGAAGATGGCCATTTTCCTCTTCTTTAGAACACAATAAGATTGGTTGGTTGGTTGGCTTTGGCCAGTATTGGAAACTGTCTGTGTATTTTTTGAGCAGTGACTCACCTATGTGAAATATTGAGTTCTTGTTGGATTATGAAGAATTAGTAGCACTAGGAAGGTTGTTTGCATCTTTCAGATCAAGCAGCCTGTCCTTTGGAGATTACTGTCTCTGTGTGCTGATAGCCAGTTTGGTGTAGTGGTCTGAACACTGGACTGAGGTTCAATTCCCAGATCAGCCATAAAACCCACTGAATTGAGTGACATCGAGCAAGTTACACTGTCTCAGGCTTGGGGTAGCCAATGGCAAACATCCTCTGAATAAATCTTGCCAAGAAAACACCATGATAAGGGATGCCATAAGACCAAAATGACTTGAAGGTACACAACAACAACATACAAAAACTTGGAAAGATACTAGTTTTACACAGATGCTTCTTAAGCAAATTGTCAGGAAAGCATACACCCCACCACCACCCCACCAAGAAAACAAAGAACTTGAAGTGTTAAAGGAATGTCTCAGTTGGAGGTGTCTGAAGAATCCTCAGCTGCCTATCTTGCCTTACTAAGATGACCTGTGTCAACCAAAATCTGGCCAAGATTCTGCCCCATAGTCTGAATGTTCAGAAACTTGACACATGACATGTGACCTGCTGAAAATAGTAAAACAGTGACACTCCCCAAGCACACTAACGTAAATTTGTGGTGGCAATGCAACCTTCCTTTGAGATCCAGATTGTAGCAGAGGGGAGGAAAGAGTACCTCAGCTGAAACAAAGTGCTACAGGCTCCCTCTTCTGGGTGTTGGCTTTTACCTGGTCTCACCTGGTGCATCTCCTTTTTTTTAACCAGGATTTCTAAAATGCAAGACAACAACAACAGAAACTTGAAGGGTTTTCTTTTTTTTTTTCCCAGTAAGAAAAACAGTGTGGTGTAATGGTTTGAGCATTGGACTATGACTCTGGAGCCTAGGGTTTGAATTCCCACTTATAGAAACTCAGTGGGTGACTTGCCCACTCAAAGGAAGGCCATAGTGAACCCTCTCTGAACAAATCTTGCATGGAAAATCTCATGATGTGCTTTAGAGTAGCCATCAGTCAAGAATGACTTGAATGCATACCACAAAGATGTCTTGATAGTTGAGGCATCTATTCTCATCAAGAAGGGGGAAATATGCTAGTATTCAGTTTGGAAAAATTCAAATTTTGCATAGCCCCCTGAAAGAGATCGCAAGGATAGATAGGATAGAAGGATAGAAGGATTATTAAACAAGAAGATTTATTGAGCTGCATTAAGATTGTCCTTAATGTGGTTATCTTCTAACATCACTGTTATTACATTATTGCCTGCAGTACCTTACAGTCCTGGTGCTTGAACTTCTTTAAAAGATATTTGATTACTGTATGCATGATAGAAATTAATTAAGCTGCTATCCTATTGCATTTTTAATAATCTACATTACTTCTAGTCTCAAATTTACTGGATCTGAAGTTAAATCTCATTGGCTTGTTTCCCATTTACCTAGCTGTAGACATATGCTGATGGCACATTTTTCTAAGTATACTGTATCTATCACAGATTTCACTAAATATCTATGCCACTTAGCTCACCTATCCATTAGAAGTTTCATTCATGTAAAAGTTGAAAATTTACCAGTAGGGTACCATAAGGGATAAAGTGATATTTAATGACACTTCTGTCCTACCATCTGTTGGGGATGAGAAATTTTGAATATTCTGCATAGATGAATGCTCAGCCTCTCTAATAGTACAAGATCCTGGAATACAGTAGAGTTGTGGATGGGAAGGGTTCAGCTCTCTCAACTCATTTATTAGACATAATGAAAAATAGTTATACAAAACTGTTGTACAGCTTATTTGTCTCCTAACTATGCTATGGTGTATCATTTGATTCACTTACTTAATGCAAATCTGAATTAATGGGCCACATTCAATACATGTCATGAGTTACATCCAGGTAGGCTGGCTAATTTCCATATCATTTATATATTCCCCTGTGAGTATCCATATTTATGGATGTGCTCATTGAGAGTATGATGTGAAAGCACGCGATGTAGCAATCTAGGTAAAACTAATCAAGTCAGTTTTCTGCTAACTAACTGCACCCCCATATAACATCCAGGGGTAGTCATGTTGGCCATACAGCATATCCAAAATCAATCAACAAATCCACCAAATAGTGATACTCTTGTTGGCCAACCAAAATGCACAATATACATGTTGCAAGTTTTTGAAGCTTCACTGGCTTCTTCATTAAACAGAATTAAAAAAAAATTAAAGATGTTGGTCATAGATGTGCATTTTGCTGTTTCTCTTTTTACTTAACATGGTATGAAGGGGTATATCTTGCAGGATGGCATCTCCTCTTTCTGACCATGTGGCAACTGGGAGATTTTCAAAGTCCAGGAAATTTATCATCTGTTTGCATCACAACAAAGACACTTTCTTCGCAATCCAATATATCTCCATCCTTGTGAGGCCATAGGCCCCTTTGTTAGGCAGAGGACACTGGATTTCTCAAGAAGTCTTCATGCTTTTGCATCAGGAAACTTTAGGTAGTGTTGAGGTAAAAACATGCCAATCCAGTCCAAATTTAAGGGGAAAAAGCTTTACCTTTGTTGGAGGTTGAAGCCTCAAATAGGAAGGTCCCAGTCCACTGGCTGACTCTTTAGGATTCCACTATTGCATATATAATGTGGTATCTTAAAATCCAGAAAACATCCAGCGGTAGCCGTGTGGGCCATTTAGCAAATGAGGTCAAAAAATCCACCAAAATATCTTTATTGGCCAACCAAATTGCACAATATACATGTTGCAAGCTTTCAAAATTTCACTGGCTTCTTCTTTATTGCATTTCCCCTCCTGTTTGGTTTGTAACATCTTGCCTAATGAAGAAGCCAGTGAATCATCACAAACTACCATGCTGAAGACCTTTTGAATTTTTTAAAGAAACATGTTTTTGGAAACAGACCTTTAAAAAAATAACTTTTTGGACTCTGGACTCCAAAATTCTGTAACAAGCATGAAAGCTATAGCCCCAAAGGAGTTTTCCCAAACTCCATTTGGAGGGATTTGTGTCTACCAGCACAACAGCCATTGTGTAAATGTAGCAAAGTCCAACATGCAAAGTCCTTAACATTAGCTCATTATGCTTGAGTTGATGCTTTTTTTCAGTTATGTTTTACCATATATACTCGACTATAAGTCAACCTCATGTATAAGTTGAGGGCAGGTTTTGGGGCCAGAATTCTGGGTTTTGGTATGACCCATGGATAAGTCAAGGGTAAAACTTAGGGACCTGTAACAAAGGATGTAAAAGATGAAGCAAAGGAAAATGATGCCAAAGACCTTACAAAATTCTGGCAGGCATAACTGGTGAGATAGTGGTACCTTTGCTTTCTGACGTTTCAGTGTATACAGACTTTATTCCATGCACAGTATAATTTTTAAAATATTGTATAAAATATTGTATAAAGACTGGACATCTGAGAGAGTAGAGATGGTTGGTGCTTCTTTTTAGGTACTCCGAGGATAGACAAAGCACTTGCATTTTGCTTCTCTACTCAGAAAAAGAATATATATGTACAGGATTTACCTTGACCCATGGATAAGTCGATCCAGGTTTTTGGGGTCAATTTTTTGACCAAAATTTCTAGACTTATACATGAGTATATACAGCATATTGAAATAATAAGCACTCCTCATTTCCTGCTGTGGAATATACAGTCCAAGTGCAGAGATTCCTTCAAGTACACAAATACTTATAGAAAGAGCAAAACTATCTTCCTGCATTTAGTTCCCACCTGTCATTTATTATATGTGGATATGGTATTACGTGAAACAGTCATTGAAAGAGATTCTCACAAGGAGTGTGCACAGAATATGCTATTTGGACATGCTTCAATTGGTTTCACAGAAAAGCCCTACATCAGCAATCTTCAAAGTTGGACTAATCTCTTTGGCTACCCTTGAAAACCATTTGAAAGATTCAGCTGGTACAGCATGTTAAAGGCTGTGATGTGAAGTCTACGTTAATTTCAATGTTTATATCTCTGGACAATGTTGAGTTATATGCATACGGAAAGTATGGTTTGAATCTCAGATTCTCGGAATTTCAAAAGTGTTACAGACCAGTTCTCTTACTGCCACTTCAGTAACAACAACAGGACTGACTCTACCATTAGTCATAGTGAGGAAGATTTCCATGGTATTGGGAAAAGGCAACAAATTATTATTTATTTAGTTTAGTATGCATGCTTTTTTTCTTTTTCTTTTTCTTTTTTCTTTGCCACAAGGAACAAGGAGAGTTACTGTGAGAAATTTTACCTCATCTTCCCTATCCCTTTTGAATTTAGGGCTCTACACAAAGGACCACTCTCCTTAGCCCTCTTCGGGTATAGCCAATATCCACACTGCAAGATTAAAGCAGTTTGACACCACTTTAACTACTACAACTACACGATCCTGTGAGGCACTAGAGTGCTGACAGACCAGACTGAATACCTCACCAAACTTCAAATTCCAGGATTCTGTAGAATAGAGACATGGCTATTAAATTGGTCTCAAACTGCTTTAATTCTGAACAAGAAGCACAATGACTTGTACCATCACCACTCAAGTGGCATCTGGTTCCTGGAAAATGACAATCAATTGTCTTTTCTGTCCTGAGGAAACCCCATAACATATTCACCCTGCGCTGTCAGAACTGGTACATACACATGGTTACAAGCCCCTTGGCTTTTGAATTCTAGCCCTAACAAAGATTGTTAGTGGCAGGAAATTCTTACTTATCACTTCTTGGTGTGTGACATGGCATTGCATTGCCTTCAGGATTTCTCTTCCTATGTGCAACTACATAGTCACAGTAGTTAATAAGGATAAGCTGCTTACTGCTCTTCCTCCAATGTTCACAATTTGAATTTCTTCCCTGGAATACCAAACACAAGCCATCAGCTATAGAGATCCTATGTCTGGTTCATGAATATGTTGCCTTCCTGGTCTGCACAGAAAAGGAGCAGAGGGGACAGTAGCAGAGCATAGTGGTTATTCTACTGATGGTATAATTCGTTATGATTCTTTTCATTGTCTTAATTAGATATTAACTGAGTTGCCCTTGAACATCACCCACAAGGTTTACATGATGCAGAATGTGGCTACCAGAGTTTGGGCTGGCTTGGCCAAACCATACTATGCATATTATGATTTATTTATTTATTTTAAATAGTGAGCTTCTGATTTGCTTCCAAGCCCATTTCAAGGCAGTTGCACCTAACCTAAAAAAGCTTGGTATTCAAATAGCTGAAGGCGTGTCTTTCTTTCTTTCTTTCTGCACCTCAATCAAAGATATGGTACATGCCAACAAGGGAAAGGGTTTTTTTTTCAGTAGTTACTCTCTGATAATGGAACATCCTTTCTGTAGAAGAGATGTGAGTAAGACATGTTCCAAAGGCCCCAAATGTTTGAAATAAAAAAGCAACAGGATTTTAATCCACATGCACTTTGGAGCTAGTGGGTTCAGTTTAAGAAACTGAAATGATAATAAAATAAATATATCCAGGTATTGTTGTCAATTTTCCTACAAAGATAAATGTTTGGGGTTTGAACTGTTAATCCAATTGTCTTTTCTATATGTGTATTTTACATCTTTCTATCTATCCAGGACCAATGATACCGGCTTCCTTTCCTTCAAAGAACACTTGCCTGTAAACCAGATTGTCATCACTGATACAAACAGACCTAATTCTGAAGCTGCCTGGAGAATTGGACCTTTGCGTTGCTATGGAGATAGTGAGTATCAGCGCTTTTCAGTTACCTTATGCACAGGCTGCACAAAAACTATGTGTGTGTAGACACACACGCATTCATTCCACTGTTTGTTCTACTGAGCATAAGCTCCTTAATATAATTTCAGTGTCTGATATGTTTCTGGGCTTTTTTAAAAAAAAAAAAGAAGAAGAAGAATGGTTTTGTGATATATTTTTGAATAAGATAGGTGTTGGAGTTAAGAATGTAAGCCAAGCCTTACTGGTAAGGCTTAAGATCCACCTCCTCTAGCATTTTCTTACCACGATGGGCCCAAGGGAATCCCAGTGATTGCAGAATACAGTGGTCCCCCGGGTTACGAAGGTAATCTGTTCCGGATTACCTTTCATAACCCGGAAGCTTTCGTTTCCCGAGGGGCCCGCTTTCGCAAACGGACCGCGCGGCCGATTTAAAGGGGTCGCGCGGGTTTTTTTATTCATATCCCGGGGGATCCTTCGGATCCCGGGGGATATGTTAGCGGTCCTGCGGCTTTCGGATCCTGGGGTTTTCGCAACCCAGGGGATTCGTAAGCCGGGGGACCACTGTACAACTCTTCTGGTTGTGTTCCCCAGCAACTGGTATTAAGAGATTACAAGATCTAAGATCTTCAAGGGAAGGCTTTCTTTTGGTCCCACCACCATCATAGGATTGCTTGGTGAGGACATTACAGAGAGCCTTCTCAGTGGATGCTCCCATGCTCTGAAATATCCTCCCACAAGAAACTAATCTGGCTTCCTTCCTGATTTCCTTTGTCCACCAGGCATTTTTGTTTAAGTAGGCTTTTCTGGTAAGCAAGGAAGGTTCTTATTTAGATTTGTAAAAACTTTTTGTATGACTTTTAAATAATTTCCTATTGTTTCATGTATGGATTTCTAAGCATATTAAAAAATTAAGTGTTAAGATTTTTTTAACTGATTATCTTTGGAAGACACTTTGCTTCCCACTCGGGGAGTAAAGTGGCATATAAATGAATTAAATGAAAATACCTAAATAAGAGACATGCAGCCTCTCATACTGGAGGGGGACTGTAGCTATCACAACGACTACCATGTCACAGCCGTATATTCCAGTATTTCTAGAATATCTCTTATTCCTTGCTAAAATCACCTAAAGTGATAACTGTCATTATATCTCATGGTAGTGGTTCCTACTGTCTAACTATGCACAGTGTGAAGTATTTCCTCTTATTTGTTCTGAATTGCCCACCATTGAGCTTCATGAGATTACTCTGGGTTTTAAAATTGTGTGTGAGAGAAAAAAAAAACATCTTTCTCTCCATGCTGTGAATAATGTTATGCACCTCTGTCATGGCCATAATATAGTTGGCCTTCCTTATCCACTGATTTTTTATCCACAGATTCAAGCATCCACAGCTTGAAAATATTTTTACAAAGTATAAAGTCCAAATAGCACACCTTGATTTTGCCATTTTGAATAAGAAACACCATTTTGCTCTGCCATTGTATTTAATGGAAATTGATCATCCACGGATTTTGTTATTCATGGGAAGTCCTGCACCAAACCTCAGTGGATACCAAGGTCCCACTGTATATCCATTTGAAAGAGTTGTAAACTATACATAACATTAAATTTCTGTAAAGGTGTATCGATAACTGGCAATTGTATTTCTAATCCCTTTTCTGATAATTCCCAACATGAAATTTTCCTTTTTTTAAAAAAAAAAAAAAGATGTCCACTAGGGATATAAATAGTATTTTCATTTATTTTTTTTTTCCTAATCGTGGATGTGAAAGAGTGTCTTCATGTATTAAGAAATCCTGTCCAAAGGTGTAAAAACTAGTTATTTGTTATTTAGGGACTTTTATGCAATTTTAGGCTGCATCAATAGAAGTATAGTTTCTAGAGCAAGGGAAGTTATAGTGCCACTCTATTCTGCTTTGGTCAGGCCCCACCTGGAATACTGTGTCCAGTTCTGGGCACCACAATTCCAAAAAGATGTGGAGAAACTGGAGCATGTCCAAAGGAGGGCAACTAAGATGGTGAAGGGTCTGGAAACCTTGCCCTATGAAGAACGCCTTAGGGAGCTGGGGATGTTTAGCCTGGAGAAGAGACGGTTAAGAGGTGATATGATAGCCCTGTTTAAATATTTGAAGGGATGTCATATTGAGGAGGGAGCAAGCTTGTTTTCTGCTGCTGCAGAGACTAGAACGCGAAACAATGGATGCAAACTGCAGGAAAAGAGATTCCACTTCAACATTAGGAGGAACTTCCTGACAGTAAGGGCTGTTCGACAGTGGAACACACTCCCTCGGAGTGTAGTGGAGTCTCCTTCCTTAGGGGTCTTTAAGCAGAGGCTGGATGGCCATCTGTCAGGGATGCTTTCACTTGGAGTTCCTGCATGGCAGGGAGTTGGACTGGATGGCCCTTGTGGTCTCTTCCAACTCTATGATTCTATGATTCTATGATTCTATGCAATTATTTTAAAACATTGTATTTTGTTCAAAAGTGTGCGTGTTTGTGTGTCTGTGTGCAAGATGTTTTTGCATAGAAACTCTTAGTGAAATTTTCACCAAAAATCTTGAAATATGAAAAAAAAAATCCAGAAAATATGTAACAATCTATTGTAATCTTGCCCAGCAGGATACTTATGTGCGGTAATTGTGTGATTGAAGATTAATAACTCTTACATCCATACATAACAAACTAACATTTGCATCAAATCATCAATCATGATCCCAAGATTTCTGTTTGTGGACTGCTAAAAGGATGTGCCTTTGCAACTTCTTTCATTATCTGTTTTAGGATTAACTATAGAGAAGGTTGTTGCTATTTGCAGGACAGTTCTGGAATTCAGCTTCATTCATCACTGAGTCCTCGTACCTTCTCTTCCCCACCTTCCATGCGGAATTCACTGCAGATATTTCCTTCTTCTTCAAAACTGCAGTAACATCAGGGGTCTTCTTGGAAAATTTAGGAATGAAAGACTTCATCCGAATTGAAATAAGCTGTGAGTGTTCACACTAAAAATGTTGGCATATTTTGTTTACTCTAGCGATCTGAGCGGAGGGGGGGGGATATACAGCTGTTGATTTAGTATCTGTTCTATGGCAGTGCTGGTATCTTTCTGTCTTCATATGAATGTACATAAAGCTTCAAATGTTCTGTCCCAGGTGGGGGTAATACATTTTGTGAAAATTTGGTACCCCAGTTTGGAAATGCTCTTACATCAGAGGCCAAAATGACACCACCGTTGGCTTAAATTTAGCACCAATTTCATATGTGGATTTTTATTAAAGCCTTTTAGGGTCTACTCATTTTATCCATTTCATACATGTACTTTATTTTAACTGTTTTAACTTATTTCATTTGTCCATATATTTTTATTTAAATTATGCTAAATTATTTAAACCTTTCATCTGGTATGAGGCACATGGATATAGGGCTGGATATAAATATTTTAATAAATTAAAATAAAATCTATGTAGTGAACAGAAGAAAATTTAATTAACTCAGTGGCAGATCTGTTGTGTTCTTGCCATTGTTTGCCATCTGGAGTAGAACACCGAATGGCTGCTTTCCATGATATTGTATTATATCAGTTACTAATTGCTTACCCCTCCTGCTATTAGATGGTGTTAGCTCCTGGTAAATTGTATTTATGCAATATGTCATTGGAAAGTAGTTGGTGTGCAAAGAAGCATGAAAGAAGAGATCAAAAATATGCACTGAGTCATTTTTGTGTGAAGTTTGTCAATCACACAGACTCATTCTGGGCCTGAATTGCAATTACTGCCCAGCATATTAAGAGGGGAAGATAACCCAACTGGTAGGTTTAACTCATATTTTATTCTGCTGGGTTAGTCTATTAATGAAAGCTGGATCATGTTGTGGCTTTAAAGTGAAATAAGGTCCTTCTGTTCCATATTCCATCAGGGTGAACAAATGGGGAATGAAATGCTATCATTTCATAATATGGTTATAATAATTCCAACATAAAATTTAATAAAATAAGGCCCCCAAGGCCTTTTGATTCATTAAACCCATGGTAAATGCCATGGTGCATTATCACTAGGTAATGAGGTATGGTTTAGTATTAATTGCACATCAAAGTTCTATTTGGTTGACACTTCAGTATGCTGTATTTCATTCTCAAGGGCCATTATTTTATTTTATTTTTCATAATCAAGGCCATGACATGGAATGATGACAAAATAATGCAGTCTGTCAAGACAAGAGTTTTATAGCACTTGGAAAAAAACAAAGAATTCAGCTGGTATAAAATGGAGCAGACATGCTGCTAGAGTTTTCATTAAATAAAATAATAAAAAATAAAATATTTATTTATATCCTCCCTCTTCCATTTGGGGATCAAGGTGGGTAACAACAGAATTTATACAAGACAAATAATAAAAATCGACAGAAACCCCTTTTCCTCCAACCTGAAACCTCCCTCCTAAAAAAATTAAAAACACAGTAAAACCATACATAAATACCTAACAATAAAATCAAATTGGTTAACATTTGCGACTGACAAAATAGCAGGGGAGCGTAGAAGGTGGAAGGATTCAATCCATTCTGGCCGTAATCAATCAGGGAAGCCCTGCCAGAAGAGGATTGTTTTTATTGCCTTTTTGAAAGCCTCAAGAGAGGGTAGTTGGCAAATCTCTTCTAGCAGGTCGTTCCAAATTTTTGTCAAACTCTAGATATCTTTTTGGGAATTTGTTGGGTCAAACTAATTTTGAAGACAGGAGGCCCTATTTTACATGTAAAGAGCTATGTTATTGTGCATGCATTTGTTACCTATTTGGATACAAAATTTGGCATACCTGAACTTACTGAAATGAGTGGCTTATTTATGAGATGGAAGAATAGAATACAGAAGGAAGAGTGAGGCCCGAAGCACATGGCCCAGAAAGAGCAGCCAGAGCCCACTCAGGCCGCAATTAGACAAGGACCATGGTAACTGCATGGCTCGCACGCACAGCAGGTCAGCCAGCAAGAGTGGGGTATAAAAACTCTAATAAATAAATAAATAATCTGCTTCTGAAAGGGCTGGCTTTTCCCATCTTGGCACAGCTTCTGGATGCTTGGGGGGGGGGGGCTGCATCATTTCAATGTCACACTCCCAAAGTGGCCAGAAACTTATTAGGCCCATGTGTTTCAGGCCTTAGATAGGCAATTCTCTGAACCATTAGTGTGAACTCTAATTTCATGGGAGAATGGTTATGAACTAACCCAGTGGTACAAATTGTGTGTCCCGCATGGGGACATGTCTGATGCGGCATTGTGACTTCCACAGACTTGTCATAGGCACCAAGAAATTGGTGAAAAGCATTATGCTGTGGCCAAAAATCATTTTCCAGATTAAAGAAAACCCTTTTACATGGCTACTGTATGCTGTTTTAGGGAGGTGCCCATTCTGAAAAAGCAAAAAGGCAAGGACCCCAAAATAACTGGTGATGAAGCAAAAGGAAGTGACATGTCATGACTTCCAGTCACAAAAATGGTGACTGTGATGTAGCCACCCAGAGCCAAATGAGCTAAAAATCAAGCAGTGCCGCAGTGGGAAATCTTCTGAAACCTGCCCCTTAGGCTTGGAGGAGGAATTAGGGGTTGGGCAGAATACATTGGAGGCTATAGAGAAATGGAAGGGAGAGAAATTATCTCTGAAGATGCCAGCCACAGATGCTGGTGAAACGTCAGAAAGAAACTCTTCTAAAACATGGCCACATAGCCTGAAAGCTCCACAAAAAACTATGGATGCCGTCCATGAAAGCCTTCGACTCCATATTGGAGATAAATTTTGTTTGGTTCACTTTTTAATATGAACTGGCTCATTTTGATTTCTCAAACAAATGTGCAAACCAGGACTATCATTATATCAAGGCCTTGGTCTGTAAACCTATTTGATGGCCCAACTGAGTCATAATACCCCAGAAAATATATAATTGATAATAAGTATTCACAAGACATTTGTATACTCTTTTGTAATTGATAAAAAGACAAATGAGATCTGGATGTGGGGTCTGGATTTATGTCCCCCTCCCCATGAACCTCCATAATAAAATAAAATAAAAATTATCAGTGTCTCATTTCTTCACCAGAACACATCTTCTCTTGGCTTACTTTTTATGACCTTCTGATTCATTTCACTCAGAATACCAGAGATATGTAACCTTTGTGCTTTGTGTGAGATATGTAACCCTTTTGTTTGCTCATTTCTTCCAAAGCTGAGTTGTGCAGCTTCTGGCATGGCAGTGATTTAAGCAGCAGAATAATCTCGATGATAATTGTATTGTAGCAATCTTCATAGCTGGAGTTGGCTTCACTTAAATAGTTAGGGAAAAGATCTTCTTGACTTTAGTCAAACTAAAAAGTGGGTTTTTTAAAATAGTAGAGTTGAAAAGGGACTTTTAAAAGTACAAACGTGGTTTATTTTAATAACAGATTTGAACTGATGTTAAACCTTCACATCATTTGAAAGCTGTCTAATTTTGAATAATTTCTTATCCCAAATGATTGCTTATGATGTCTCAACAAGTCAGTCTTATCTTTGAAAATATACAATTCAGTTTGAGACTGTCATTTAATATTAATCTATCAAGAGAATCGGGGACTTGGATAAAATGGGATGCTCTTTTTGCAAGCATATTAATTTTTCACAAACATCTCCCTTACTTTCAGCATTTTTTTCTTGAAAGGTAGGAATAACTGCTCTTATTCTGAATTGACATCATGAAGTCACTCCATAGCTAAAGATGTCAAAATTTCTCAGCAATTCTATCATGATTTGGATCAGGTTTCAAGGGTTATTTTTTCTCACGAGAGAAGTTCTTCATTTTCCACACTTTTATTTTTTTAAAAAAACAGCACACATTTTTGTACATATTTTGAAACATATACATGTTCATATTGACTAAACTGTTTTGAGCATGATTTTAACATTTATTTATTTATTTATTTTCTGCCTTTCTCCCATTATGGCACCCAAGCTAGCTTACAATGTAAGTTAAAGCAAAAACAACACATAATACAAAGTTAAAAATTAAATAAACACCTTATATGAAAACTTTAATTTACCACAATGGAAAGAGCAGTCAGAACATAACCAAGATGACTGAAAATACAACACACCTCAGGTAAAAGTTCTTCTTGCAAAAGCTCCTAGTGTTTTTATTTTAGCCAAAGTAGATTCCATGGGTAATGAATCTGTTACATTCATAACAAAAGGAATAACCATTTCATCAGGCCCTCAGTAGAGTAGCAGCACAGCATGTTAAATTTTTTGTTCAAAGGTTTGACATATGGTCTGATTTGCAAACTATTTCATATAGGATAGTGGATGAAAATCATGCGACACTGTTGTTGCTCGGCCAAGTAAAAAAAAAAATCCCTGATGTTTATATAATTGTCATCAGTATTTGACAAGAGATGTTCATATTTCTCACCTTATTCTTTCCAGCTCCAAAAGAGATCACCTTCACAGTAGATGTTGGCAATGGGCCAGTAGAAGTCACTGTCCAGTCTCCAGTGCCCCTGAATGACAATCAGTGGCATTATTTGCTTGCTGAGAGGAATCTCAAGGAAACTTCTCTTCAGGTGGACAATCTTCCAAAGAAGATTCTTGAAGCACCCACTGAAGGACATTTCCGATTGCAGCTGAATAGTCAGCTATTTGTAGGTAGGGATAGCCAGCAAATTTTTGCTCATGTTTTACAGATGTGATTTTTGTAGACTGTCTTTCTTTAAGTTACCAGATAGTTAAGGCCTTTGGTTACCTATTTTGTTTTGAGAGAATCTTAATATGCAGGACTGCATCAAATAAAGCCAGATCAGAAGAATGTATCTGAATTTAGCAAGTAACAGCTTCAGATCCAGGCAGGCTGGTGAAGTCTGCTTGATATAGCTGCCCGTATTGAATACCACAGATGTTGTATTAGCAGATAGCTGTAGCCATGTAAGGGTTCCTGTTAGGTATTTTTGTCTAATAGACCAGCTCTCTGTCAGAACTGGCTCTGCTTTTTAAAGGTGCTCTTTTCTGATACTATTAGAGACTCACCCTTCTAATCTGGGGAAAATAGAAGGGCACTTCATAAAGCCATGATGTCACAGGAACAAATACCGAAGTCTCCTTCTGGTGGCACCAGCTATACCCATGTTCATCATTTGTTCCCCACCACCACCACTAAACTGACAAGGAAGTTCTGAGAAAGAGCTGTATCTAATTGGAAACCATGATAAGGCAGGAGTGCCAGTTGCATGGAACTCTTCACAGTTACAGCTCCTTTGCAGATCTTCCCTAGTGCTTCTTAACCAGGTTGGCAGTGGTGTCTGCATATTGTTTATAATTTACCATCAAGAATTTTTGCTGTAAATTCATAGGGCAAAACACAAACAACTATTCTGCACCTTAAAGGGTGATGCATTGCATTTAGAATCTCAGTAGATATATTTGCATAAATACAATAAGGATCAATTACCTTTGCTGCACTGAGTTGTTGAAGGTGTGACTTGCACTCACATGACAAGGTTCTGGAAGCCTTATTGCCAGAACGGTGAAAACATCATACTGTTCATGCTGTGGTTTGTTGCTCAAGCAATTTCCTTCAACAATATCTCAGACTAAGTTTGCTAAGACTTAATGTAGAAGATTCTGAGTTCTGATGCATCTTAGTAAACATGTATTAGTTTCTACATCATCACATTTTTCTATGTACACTTTTCAGCTACCAGAGAGAGAGAAAGGGAGAGTGAGAGAAAAAACAAAGACCCTGTAAGATGTATGTGTGTGTGTGTGTGTGATAGGAGCCCTGATGGTGCAGTGGTTAAATGCCAGGGCTCCAGCCATTCACAGCCACAAGGTTGTGAGTTTGATCCCAGGTGGTCCAAGGTCCGCTCAGCCTTAAATCCTTCCGTAGGTCATTAAAATAGCTTCTCAGCCTTTTGACTATGAGCCTTTTGACAATCAGCTTACACAGTGTTAATCACTTAGGGAGTGCTTAAGTGCACTGATAAGCAGTATAGAAATGTACATGCTTTTGCTATTGCTATTGTGTCTGTGCTATAATTTTGTTCATTAGTCTTTAGGGTAGGACTGAACAACTGCCAGCAGTTGGTGAGCTTCATTGACCCTCCATAGGTCTGTACCCCACCATCCCCATTCCTTCCATGCCCCCTGAAATTTTAAATAATTTTTCTTTTGAATATTTTTGTTTGCCAAAAATGGTCCCTATGCTCCTAGAGGTGTGAGGGTAATTTCACCAATTTTGTGAAGAAACCCTGGACCATTGGTCCAAGAGAGACCATTTTTAAACAGAAGACCAGAACTGAATTTGAGTGAACTGGGTGCCTCCGGAATGGTCATGGATGGCTGCAGATGGTGGACAGGCTTCATTTTTCCTTCACTCCTACTGTAGGAGTTAAAATTAGATATATTTTACAAAGAGGGCTGTACAATTACATATGCATCCTCGCTTGGCCATTATAAAATTGTTAAGTATTGCTTGTGCCAGCCTTTTTTTTTATTTATTTAATTTTTTTCTGAATCATTCAATGAGAGCTCAGTGTAATTTACAATAAAACACAAACAAAATAGAACATAATTCCATACAAAAACAAAAACAAAAACAAAATTAATGAACTGCATAATTTAACAATGGAGCCTTTTAAAACCAAAGGGCAGCTTTAATCAATGAAGGATTGTGGAACAATATACAGTAGTTTTTCCCAGGCATCTTGTAACAATAATGAGGGACCCAACTTAATCTCAGTAAAAAGAGAATCCCACAGACAAAATGCTGTTATACAGAAGATTCTATCTGGAGTCCATACCAGGGTCAACTCTTCAAGCAGTGAGACACATAATGGCTTCAGATGAAGAAAGTAAACTCTAGGCATGCTCATGCAAGAGGAGATCTCTTAGCACTACACTAGTCAAGCCTCTATGGATTGGATCCAGCCTTTGGAACTGGGCTTGGAAACAGATAGGTAGCCACTGAAACAGTTTTAAGATGAGTGTCTGCAGAGCAAAAACAGTTTGTAAAAAGTTTGAAAAGACTTGTGGTTTCATGTTAGCTGTTGTTTCTGGACTCCTTTCAAAGTCAGTCTCTGTTGAGTTATAGCAACACTAATATCAACACATGGGTTACTATATGTAAATTTAATGTGTCCAGAATCTGACACAACAGGCACACAAGCCAAACATAGCCAAATATATTCCTTGCTATCATCATCTATCCATCCAGGGCCAGCAGGTGATACAAAAGTACTCTGCATATGTGATCCCTGGAGGGAGTGTGTCCCCATTAAGAGTAGGTTGTAAACTTAACCCTGGCCTACAAGCTATCTGTCATGTCTGGATTGAGCCCTAATGTATTCACCCAGATCCATTCTCTCACTTCAGTCTAAGGCTCCTTGATATCAACAGAAAAATACAGTTTGGGTTTGATATCAGCATCATACTAATGAGCCCTACTCCCAGAATCCTGGCTGCCTTTTTCATTCACTTCAATAGCAATAGCAGTTTTATTTATATACCACTTCATACCACATTAAGCACTCTCTAGGTGGTTTACAACTGTAAGCTAATTGCCCCCAACAAGCTGGGTACTTATTTTAGTGACCTCAGAAAAATGCAAGGCTGGTTCAACCCTGAGCCCCTGGCTGGGATTGGACTCACAACCTTGTGGTTTGTGAGTGAGTGGCTGCACTACTGGCATTTAATCACTGCACCACCAGGGCTCCTATAAGACTTCATGTAAATATTGAAAAGCATAGAAATCAAAATAGACCCCTAATATTATAAGATTGTCAGAAAATGAAATGGCTTGAGTTCTGCAAACAGGAAGGTATGCTTAAGAGGAATTGTCTCAACTGACCTGACCAGAATCACTGGCCCTTGTGGCACGAAATTTCCCAAAAATCCCCTTGGAGTCTTAAGTCCCCAGGGTGGCCATATTTAATGGTTCCCCCCCCCAAAAAAAAATTGACCCAAAATATCCTCTGGGGGTTCTGAGGGCATTTTCTTATGTTTTTGCCCCCCCCCAGGCCATTTTAGACCCAGTAGAGGACTATATCTGAAACAGGGAAATGAACAAGAAGTGACTTATGCTTGTTGTTGTTTTTCTGTTCATGACAACAATGTCTTTTCATCTTTCATCCAACCCACAAAACAACTTTACTCAGATTTAGGGAAAATCAGATGAAATGTGTGTCCTAACAGATCTGTGCTAGCAGTAAGGAAACTGCAGCCAAGACTCTGCCCCAAGGGAATGGAACATAACTTTATAGCCTTGCAGTTAGACAATGTTTGTGTAGCACCACCTTGTTAGTGAATTTCAACCCAATGTGCATGTCCTTCTGTATGTACCATGTACAAACATGCATGACACAAATGTGCAGCCATGTGTGGCGATGCACAATGCACATAGGGATCCTTACAGAATGTGCACCTGTGCACAATGATGCCACATATGTAACTCCACTTCTACATCCTTGAATAGAATGGGGTTGTTTTTCATCAGATGAAAATGTCCACCCACTTCTTCAGGAGAGCTTGCACATGTATAAGACACCAACAGGATTCTAGCCTGCATGTGCTATTAAAGACATAAGAAGCTTGTGGAAGGATAACTCATACTGTAGCTTAGGGCATCCTTTGCTATTATAACTCCTTAGGTTTATTCTATAATGGTTGGTCCTAGCCTACTACCACATATTTCTTCTAAATGGATAGTGTAAAGAATAAACCTAAGGCTTTATAACAGCAAAGGATGCCATGCACTGCAGTCCTTCCATGAGCTTCTGGATTATGCCTGCATGGCATGACTTAAGGTAATATTGATAAGAAGAAAGTCACTCCAGAATCTAGGAGCAGATCATGGAAAGTTGAATATAATTATCTGCTGGTATGGCATAAATCTTATTAAATCCTTATTATGGGTACTTCAGGTTACTTTTTTTCAGACACTGTAGATACTTACAACTGTTCTGTTGTTCATTTGGAATGTAGAGGACTGTTCTAAAACTGAGAGCCTCCAGACAAATGCGTTAGGCCTCCAAAGCCACTGTTAATTTTCCACTCATTAGCCTTCTTCCAGTAGGAATGTTCACTTCTATTATCACTGTATGTTGCATTCTTAAGTCAAGATTATGTGTCTTTTGTTTGGATGAAGGCATTTGCTACCTGACGTAGGACAGCAGCTGGTAGACACCATAGCAATATCTCCAACCAACCAAGATATGGCCACATCTGAGGCAGAAAAACTCCACAAGCAACTTTCTATATATTTCCTAGTGAATAACAACAACACAACAACAACTACTACTCCAGCAATAATAATACTGGGGTTTTATGATCATCTAAATCCTGGGCTGGAAAGGCCGGTCTGTGGGCAGAGTCAGGGTGCAGCATCCTGATGCTGGTGCCCTGACACTGCCCCCAGGGTGTCATGATGCTGCATGCCATCCCAGATGGTGCTTGGCATCATGGAGCACTTCTGGTGCTGCATCCAGATGATGCAGCACTGAAGAAGCACCATATAGCCATGCTGCCCAGTTATGGAGGGCAGGCTGGATCGGGGCTAGGATGGAAAAAAATATTCACCCTTATTTATTCTTTGGCCAAAAAAATAAAAATAATTTTAAAAAATGTGTCCAATGTTCAGGAAATACAGTCAAAAACATTAATAGAGAGACAAGAGTTTTGACCAAGAATCCATAATTTTCACCAAGAATCCATAAATCTTCAAGTTTTTCAGGAATCTATTCTGCACAGAAATGTACATTTTTGCACAAACATTCTGTATGTTTTGTATTTCCAGAAACACACATGGCTCCATGTGGAATAATAAAGGGCTTTGCCAATGAAAATGTGACTTCTTATTTTGTTTTTGCAAAATAACCAGATGTATTTCTGTACAGAATAATTTATTGAAATATTTCATGTTGTGCAAATGCCAGATGAAAATCAAATGGTAATATTGATTTTCTACTTCAGTGAGGAGAAAACTAAAGAAATTATTCATCTTTAAAGATTAAACAGTTGAAGATTTAGATCCCTAGGCCAGTCCTGGGTCAGTTTCCCCTAGCCAAAGTGCTCCTGTGTATGAAGATGGCCTTACTGAGTATTTCACAGCTATCTTTTTCACTACACATCGTGAGAAAACCTTTCATTTGGGCTTTATTTGCTAATGACTGGATAGTTTCAAGTATACAGATTTTATTCTACTCTCTCTCTCTCCCTTGCACAGGGGCAACTGCTTCCAGACAGAAAGGTTTTATGGGTTGTATTCGGTCCCTTCATCTCAATGGGCAAAAACTGGACCTTGAAGAGAGGGCTAAAGTGACTGCTGGAGTCAAACCTGGATGCCCTGGACACTGCAGCAGCTATGGCAACCTTTGCCACAATGGAGGAAAATGTGTGGAAAAGTTTAATGGCTACTTGTGTGATTGCACCAATTCACCATATGAGGGACCATTCTGCAAAGAAGGTAAGATGAAGAAATGAATTGTTGGACACCCCCCCCCCAAAAAAAAAATCCTCACTAAAGTTGATCTGAATTCCTTATATGAAGCTATTGAATGGAAGCTATTAATGTTCTGTGGGGAAATGTTGACTTTTAATGTCACTTTTCAATGATTAAAACCTCTTGGCAAATTTTGTATAATTAAAAATTCAGTCTGATTGTTTAGTTTCAGAATGGTTAAATAGAACCTACTTGATATCAGGGAGCTCAAGAATGCATGACATCCATATCAGGAATGCACATTGGAAGTTTAGAACCATTACAGGGGCAGGATTTTTTTAAAAAAATATATAGAATGGAATATTTGTCTTTGCATCCAGCATATGAAATGTCTTCAAATTCATTTAATATAAAGAGAGATTTTCTGGGAAGTGAGAATATTTCAAGACTAAATATTGCTCTGGATGCTTACAAAAATTATATTTTAATACAGTAACAGTGCCAACAGACCTAAATGATTTGTAGTTCTTCTCAGGGTGCTTTTCTTTAAATATCTCCATAACTTTGGAACTATTATTATTATTATTATTATTATTATTATTATTAAACTTTTATTTATATATCACTGTAAATTTACACAGTTCTGTACATACAATCTTATAATTAGACGTTTCCCTGCCCTCAGGCTTAAAATCTAAAAGGTATTTGTTGGGCCATGGGCTCTTTTATCCATATGTTAAATATGCTCAATCACTATCAATAATTTCACTCAGTATCAATATGCACAAATATCATCTGAGCATCTATGCTGGAGTCAACCCCAAATATCTTGCTGCTGGAGGAAAAGGACAAGATAGTGCCCCTTCCCATTCCATGTGTACCTCAGTACATCTAACAAAGAGGGTACACCATCTTGTTCTGAAGTAGCAGTTGAACCATTGTCAACATTGGCAATGAAATAGGATCCTTCACTGCACCTGAGGTCAGCAGGTCCATTTGGAGAACAGTGGGTGCAGGATTGGTTCTGTGGAATATATATCTCTTTGATATAAAAAAAGTCAGAAGGAGAAGCTTGGGGACTACCACTGCTCCCTCACTTTGCATAAAGGAAGGTTGGTCCTATTCTGTGCATGATATCTCCATGTCATTAATGAATTTGGGCAGCCAATTAGAATCCAGGTTGCAACTACACTGCAGAAGTATTGCAGTTTGACATCACTTTGATTGCCATGGCTCAATACTGTAGAATTCTGTGCTTTGTAGTCTTGTGAGACATTTAGTCTTCTTTGTCAGAGAGCTTTAGTGGCACAACAAACTCCAAATCACAAGATTCCATAGGATGGAGGCATGACAGTTAAAGTAGTGTCAAACTGCATTAATTCTGCAGTGTGCCAGTGAGCCCAGTCTGAAATATCTTCCCAGGGCTGCCCTATTAACCTTGCAATGCCTTGCTCAGGTCCTGTCCACCCAATTAGGCTTTGTAGCCCTATTAAGCTGTTCCTCTATAGCAATGGTTCCCAAACTTTGGTCTTCAAGATGTTTTGAATTTCAGCCCCCAGCATTCCTGACTGTTGTTCAAGCTGGCTAGGGCTTATGGGAGTCGAAGTCCAAAATACCTGGAGGACTAAAATTTGGGGACCAATTCTCTATAGTATCAATCATTCAATAGCTCAATCCTACATTGTGTTTCTCCAAGAGGAGGAGGACAGGAGGAATTCTGCCTGCCCATATATTTTCCTGATTGCCCATGTAAGACCACTGGGTGACCCTGAGCAAGTCACATTCTCTTAGCCTCAGAGGATGGCAATGGAAAACATCCTCTGAAAAAACGTACCTCAAAAATGCCATGATAGGTTAACCTTAGGGTCACCATAAATTGGAAACTATTTGAAGGCACACATCAACAACAGTAAATTCTTATTTGGAGGATACAGCGCTCAATTTGCCCTCCTCCCACTCAGCTACACAACTTCTTCTAACCTTGGATGGCAGGGGGCAAAATCAATTAGCTACGCTATTTCCAGTTCTGATGGTGAGCTCCTAGACCCCTGCAAGTCTGTTAAATTTCTCCTCTGTCTGAAAAAAACTCAGTTAATAGACTTGCTGATTTCTTTGCCAGCAAACAGTGTGGAAACTTTTGGGAAGCTCTTTGTGTACAGAGATAACACATAAATACACGCAGCCAACCCATGATATTTAATGAGGAGATTTGCCCCCTTGCCTCATCCAGCTTCCTCAGATGCATAGTAGCACGTAGGACAATAAATAATTTAATTCCAGAATCCCAGAGTAGATAAGAGAAACTTCGCAGTCTGTTTCAGTCAGCCTAGAATTTCAGGCCTGGGTCACATGAATTATTTGGGATGCTCAACATTCCATATTTCATTGAATTTGAGGCATCAGCAGAATATTCCATCAAGCTCTAATTATTTGCCAGGCTTAAATAGGACAACTCTGTAAATTTCATCTTATCATTCACCTTGGGAGCAGCCTAAGAAATTAATGTTCAGTACTCAGGTAATTGTAAGTCAAATGAGATGAAGAAGGGAGAGGAAAATAGTGTTTAGGGGAGTGAAGACAATGGTCTCATAGCCATTTCTCAACAGATGTTGCCTATACAGAGAAAGAGAGAGAAAACATGCTTTAAATGAAAAGTTCTTTTGGGAAATGTCTAAATAAGCCTCATAATCTTTCTTTGTTTTAAAATCACAGCAAAGCTCTGTTGGAGCATTTCAGTTTTAACTAGTACTCTTTCATACAGATATCCTCCTACATATAAGCATCAGACAGGAATCTGCCTGTTGCAAGGTAGTAGTGTCCTACTAAAATGGGTAGAGTTTGGGCTGGTTAAAGTAGAAGGAAGTGCATCTGACAGAGTGCTCAGAGTCTGAAGAGGGGAATTTGGAAATTTACATGTAGATTTCTTAGACATATGTGCTAATCTCTTTGAAATTTCCAGTCAGATAAAAACCAAAAAATAATTTCTTGAGAAGATTCATTTTAAGAATTGGTTTCTTAATTGTACATAGTGCTTGCCTCTACACAATTTGGAATATCTAATTCAGGGAAGAATATCTTGTAAAGCAAGAGATTCATTCAACAGTTCATGTCTGTTGTTTCCTGCATAGTTGCTAATAAATACTTTATGTATCCTTTAAATATTTGAAAATGTTGCTGTAATTCTCAGTCATCCAAAGAATAAGGCCCCGGGATAATATATTCATAAGCTTTCACTGTAAAGCACCACCACCTGAGATTTTGTCTGGAGAACCCACCTGTCCCTTTTGTTTCCTATGTGATTTTGAATCAGTGATTCTCATTTCTACACTCCCAACATCCCTCCCACACAATTTTAGCTTGAACTGATTTCCTGCCCATCAGGTCTTATCTTGGGGCAGCAGCAAAACAACACAGCTGCATACTATCTCAAACAAAATATTGAATATTATGTCAAACTAGATTGGCACAGGGTGTTCTCATGCCATAATTGGACTTTCCTTGTGTTAATATTAAAATGCCAGACCCCATTCAAAGGAAGTTCCCATACATGTGTATCTGCGGAGTAACCCTAGCATTTACTTGGGAGTGGCTCCTGTAACTTTGTAAATACTGTTTTCTTGTCATGCTGTAGTGGCTTCCATGTGGACAGATACATTCAGGGTGTGTATGCATGAACACACACACACACACACACACACACACACTGAACTAAGGCCTGTTGAATCTGATGGTCCAGGTCTCAACTTCTCTAGAGATTTCTGACCTAATGTTTTGAGTCTGTTTTTTAATGCTTCCATTTTAATTACGTGTCCTGTTTGGGGGCTTCCCATAGGTGTCTGGTAGACCACTGTAGAAAACAGATTGCTAGATGATATAGTCCTATGGTTTCTTCCAACAAAACTTTCTTATGCTTGCTTACTGTTTCTTTTCTTTTTTAGAGGTTTCTGCACTTTTTGAAGCTGGTACTTCCATCACCTATGTTTTCCAGGAACCTTATCCTGTGACCAAAAATGCAAGCTCTACATCCTCTGCTATTTATGCAGACACATTTACCTCTAAGGAAAACATTGCTTTTACCTTCCTGACAGCACATGCTCCAAGCCTCCTGTTCTATATCAATGCCTCTTCTCATGACTATTTGGCTGTTATCCTCTCTAAGAATGGTAAGTGCCGATGCAAAACTCACAGTCCCATAACAATGTCACTGTACTAGAACTTTTAAAGAAAACAATACTGAACACAAGATGGACATGTTGCTCAGCTGTTACAGTTTACTGCCATGCACTGTTATAAAATTTAATTATTTGATTGAACAGTTTTTCACCCCTTGACTTGGCATTCACCACCATGTATGCATTACATTCCCAAAATAATTATATTGTTGAAGTGGAAAAATGCTGGGAAGCACAATATCATTCGCAACTTTTAATTTATCTAGTAGAAATTCAGTTGCTCTATATCACAGTCAGTTTTGGTAAACATGTTCATCCTGTGAAATTATGGCCTTGTAGAGTTTCTGCTATTTCCGCCCATGATACTGTATATCCTAGGAAACACCAAGAACTGTTTTGAATAGGCATTGGTTTTGAATAATCTGTGGACAGGTTTGCTTGTCCTCCACTACACCCCAAAAGTAGTGTTGCTTTTCCTAGTGCTAGAAAGTTCTGTGTTGATTTCATTTATGCAGCAAAGAGCAGTGGCACAACCTACAAGCTTTTCCACCTTTGCATTTAGTCTAGAGAAGTCACATTCACTGTAGGGGTGAATTGAAACAATGTGGGTTGACGTATTATCTTTTCATGAGTAAAGGAGCTCTCTTTTTTTAGTTGTCCTCAGCGGGGAAGTGGGGACATGCCAATTTTATCACACTGTTCATTTTGGACATTGACAATACAGTCCTGTATATGCCTACTCAGGAGCATGTTCCATTGAATTTAATAGGAGCAACTATTAGGTAAGCATGCAAAGGATTACAGCCTGAGGCTGGAACGCTGCAGATATCAAACATGTATGTACAATTTTTACTTGTTCTGTACTTTATTTCCTTGCATTGCAGATTGGTTTCTATGGGCCGGTACATACTAGCAGGAAGTGGTGTGGCAGCGGCGATAGTAGGGCTCGATGTGGCTCAGCGTCCACATTCACCGAGCCCTAGTATTGGTGTCATTACATCACAAAGCTATCCACATGGAGCGCAGCCTCATGATTTAAGGGCTCCAGAGCACCCACATACTGCAGGAGCTGCGCTAGGCGGTTCCTTTTTTGCTACACCACATTGCTACCATGTTTGCTTGCTCTGGCAACGTGGCACAGCAAAGAGGGGCAGTGATTCCCTGCTAGTATGTACAGCCCCTCTATTTTCCAAAAGTAACTTCCATTCCTTGAGGTCCTTAAGTTTACAACTACTCAGCTTCATCAACAGAAGTGCTATAATGTGACTTCTGCCATTTGAAGCCCACAAAAAAGTATACCTCTGTTAATATTACAATGAGCAATGTTTTCTGTTACTAACATTAAAGTTACGGTGAATGATGGTCATGAGCACCTGCTACTTCAACACAGTTATGGGCAATGAGCAGCTCTCCAGATGATAGAGCTGCAATTCATCCATATTTCCCTGTCCTCTGCCATTTCACTCCCAGCTCAGGATATAAACAGACCTCATCTTCCTCCCATTTTCCTCCCCCCCCCCCGATTATTCTTCACTTTGAAAGGCATTATTATCATGTCTGAATTGTTTGAACAGGAGTCATTCCAAATAATTTACTGCATCTTTGGTGGAAATGTGAAGCAGTAGGGGGAAAGACAGTTCCAAACATTTTTGTCACAGCTTAGAACAGTTACTTTTTTGGATTTCAAGTACCAGAATCTTCCAGGCAAAACAGCCACCAGGAGTTGGTGTCCAAAAATGGGATGCAATTCACCCTTTCCCCAGCCAAAGAAACTAGGAGAACCAGTGTGTTGGGAAATGTGAGTGATAACGGATCTCTCAAGCAGAGTAATCAAAATGGTTAGGTAGAAGCTGAACAACTATCAGTCCCATATCGATCCATCCACACTGAATACAGCAGAGAAAGAAAGAAGCTTAGTCTCCTTTATAAGATACATAAAAGTAGCCCTTACAGATACTTGTGTATACAGGTACATCTTGAGGAAATAAAAAACAAAAAATAACAACTATTACAAGATATCAGAAAAAAAGCTTGTATCATCTCAAGGGAAAGCCCTTAAAACATGCTTTCAAGGAGGAGAGGGGGGGGGGAAATGCAAGCAGAGAGAAGATGTGGAAAAAAAAATAACAAACAGGAAGTCACTATAAAAGAGGTTGTGCCTAAACCCCTATGGAGTAGCATGCAAAATAGTGATTGATCAATACAGATATGCAAAGGTTGCTAATTTTAACACTGTGAAACCTGGAAAGTTTTGAATTACCCACCTGACTTGACCATGTGATATTAAACTAATTAGAACATGGCCTGGTTTGGGGGAAAGACCACTGATAACTTCCCTGTCAGTAATTTCACTGTATGTTCATGAAAATTTTATTTATGAGACTTGCTAAACTCAGGCAAGGCTTTCTCTCAGTAATTGGGTCATTTGAACAGAAAAATTCAACATATTCAGCCTATGCTGCAAATATTCAGTTCAGGTTGTCTTTAGGAGAAAAAAAAAAAGACCTTTTTCAAAGTCACTTTTAGTGGAACTGTCGTGGTAGAAGTTGCATTGTCAACATTTCTTGCCCAAAATGTCTGTCATTTCCTCATGCCTTTATGTATTTTATCTGTGCATCATTTTTTTCTCAGTCACAAACTGAAGTTATTTAAATTAAGAGTATCCTTCTGTTGCTCCACTTTCTCCTAATGCTATCAGATTATGCTTGCTGTTATAACAGAAAGGAGACTATGAATAGTAATATTCATAGCAGTGGTAAAGGTGATAATGAAAGGTATTACTAGTTCATCTGAGATATTTGCAGAAGATTGCTGTGTGCCATGGCATCTATATATTTTGTCCTCATTCTTTGCCTGAGGAGGAATAGAGAAGTACAGTTAGAGGCAGAGCCGCTTTAGTTTGCTGACGTTTTAGAGATTTTCAGAGTTTCATAAAGGCACTTTCAGCTGAAAGTAGAGACGGTTAACATTTAGTGTTGAGCTGGCTTGAAATACTACTTTTGTGGATAACCATTCATCAATGGCACATCTCCATACACGTTGGGCCTTTGGTATCTGCTGGTGTTTGGTTCCAGGACACCCCATGGATACCAAAATCCATGGAATCTCAAGTCCTATTAAATATAATTGCATAGTAAAATGATATCCCTTAAATAAAATGGTAAAATCAAGGTTTGCTTTTTGCAATTTCCATTTTTTAAATATTTTCAAATTTTCAAACTGTGGATAAAGAATTTGTAGATACCAAGGGCTGACTTTAATAGAAATTGTTGAAGGGTCAATGTTGTGCAGCTTTGATGAAGATGTTATATAGTGGGTATGCATAGTAAAATGGTTTCCCTTTTATAAAATGGCAAAGTTAAGTTTTGATTTTTTGATTTTATTTTTTTTAAAATCAAGCCATGGCTGGTTGAATCTATGTATGCAGGATCTGTGGATATGGAGGGCTGATGTTGTTATTGATTCACTTGTTTTATGGTTGCATATTGCATATGCACAAGAGATGGAATGAGTGACTCCCCAGCTAGTGGAGCCAAAAGAAGAAGAGGGGGCTGAAGTTCGCCTTTCTTTTAAAAGATTGGTAGCCTGACAAAATATAGGACATCTAGCATTTTCATATCCTCCATCAGTAGCAGCTGTTAAGATCAATGCCAGTGAAGTGGTGAATCCTTTATGGCTTTTGGTCTGAACTTTAAAACTCTATCTCCAAAATAGGTTTAACATTTTGGTTATTGCCTTTTAAGGTTCAGTCCAAAACTAAGAGCAGATTCACTGTCCCAATGACAACTGAGCACCCCTCCACCCCCTGCAAGCAATCTAATTTCCATGCATCATCTCTTCAATCTGACAGGGGAGAACCAGTGTTTCTATTCCACATCTCAAGCCCTAATTCGGATGCATTCCAAGGTGGGTCAACCAAAATGTAACTCTTCCACAATAGCATGTACCTATGTAAAACAAATGTTCAAATAAATATTCTAATAAAAAATGGTTAGCTACTGAAAATCAACTGTTTCTATCAGAAATAAAAGTGTATATGCTTGTTTTCAAGTGGAATGGAGAAAAAAGCCAGGGAAATGGACACAATGGTCCACTACAGACCATGAGTTTGCGGTGGCCTGGGGCCAATTCTAGGGTTCCGGAGCACACAGCATCCACCTGCTCTGGAACCCTAGCACATATGGGCGGCACTATTTTGACACAACGCCATCCACATGCTGCGCACGTCGATGACATCACATGCACATGGCATCCAAATGGCACAGCACATGCGGGACATCACCACAATGCTCCAGAGCGCTTTCTTCTAATCTGTACTGGGCCAATGACTTCTAAGCATCTCCTCTCATATATTGGAGACAAACTAGCAACCTCATTTTCCAGGAAGTTAATGGTGATGAAGCAAGTGGCATGACAACTAGTGATGTTGGTAGAAAACTCAGAGCAGATCTGATCAAACACAAGCTAAACCTTATCTGAGTAGCAATATGGTAGCAAAGACAAATTTCTTCCTCTACTGCATTTACAAGGTGCAGGCTAGTGGAGCTGTTTGGAGTGGTCAGGGGTCTTTTACACACCGGTGAAACAGAGGAAAATTCAGACAATTGAACAGCCTGCTGAGAACAATTTGCCTAGCATTTTGCAGATAAAAGCATATGGATCTGCTCTGACTTGGATGTTTTAATTGATACAGGTCAATTTGCCCTCTGCTTGTCCAGTTGAAATCAATAGTTTTCAATTTGTACAACTCAAGGATATGAACACTACACGTATGTTAGATACTTGCCAAGTAATGCTTATTTTTCACTCTGTCTGTCTGTGTACATGCACAACTTGCTCCCTGAACTATCGGGTTCTAGGCTCCTCTTCTTTCATGATCTGCCTGCTTACTCCAATTCTGGGTAGGCATCTGAAAAGGTAAAGATAGAGGAAGAGGAGGTAGGAGAGGAGTAGCTTTGGCAGGGATGAAGCAAATTAATGGGAATAAGAAGGATTCACTGAATTGGATTAGGAAGACAGATCAAAAAAGAAGGAGAGCACAGACTAAGAGCCCAGAGAGTCAATTGTTTAGCGGTTCCTTAGACTACAGAGTGAAAGGTGACTGATGGTGATTTTTTGCTGCATGCCTATCAAGGCAGACTAGAAACCAACTCCTAAGTTGCAGTATTTCTTTATTAATTCCTGGTATCTAATCCATCCATCCCTGTTGTCAAAAAGTTGTGCAAAATGAAACATTCATGGTCAGAGGGGGACCTACAACTATGAAGTTGTTCTTCAGGAAGTTGTGGGGTTCTGAATGAAACTGGGCAAAGCTCTTGAAAATGCACAGTTTTTAGATGTTATGGTGAGTTTCCCATTCCTTGTGGAAAAGAGGGTGTCCACTGCCATGGACTTGACATATCTGTTTATCCCTGATAAGGAACATTTTGTCATTTTGTCCACACTCACTCTTGGCAAGTAAGAATCAGGAGCTGGCTATGAATCAACTCTGTTCATTATTTTCAGCAGACACACACTACTTAACAGTTAAGTAGTGGCTGCTGCTAATGTTAAAAACAGGGCTGCTGCTAATGTTAAAAACAGCTGAAGATTTAACATATGAAGCTGTGACAAATGTGCAGAATCTAGAGCTAGGGATCATGTGCTTCAGATTCAGCAGCCTCTCTAATTATAGTAGTTAGCATTCTGAATCCCTGAGTATGCAAGCTGGATGTGAAGAGGCCAAGCCACAGTCAAGGACCCTGCTTGGCAGATATCTTGATCTGCTATATAGATGATAAAGAACTTGAGAGGTACCTTCTTCATTAGCTGAATTCATGGAGACCTTTTTAAACAAATCATTTAGGACACTGCAGGTTAGACAAGAGCCAACAGATGCAGAAGAGACCCAGAGTCAGCAGCCAAGAGACTCTGATTGGATTATAGCGAGAAGTGAAGGCTGTTTGAGCAATTTGTAACTCATCTGCATGCTGCATCCTGGCAGCCCAACACTCTCCACATCTGCCATCTGGGATAAAACCCTGTTAACAATGATCTTCAGCAAGGAAGCCTCTACCACTTTATTAGCTATAGGCAGCAGAGGACAGTCAAAAAGGGATTCCTTCTCCCTTCTCCATATGCATCCTCCATAGTAGATTAGATATGGCAGGTCGTTTGTCTTCATGCTACCACTGTTTCTCTAAAGGGCTGCTTTTGAACAATGCTGAGAAGAGATTTGTTGAAATCACTCCGTAGTTCATCTCTGAGGTACTCTCTTTTGTGAGAAGTAAAGAGTAGCTGAAAGGGAGGGCAGATGACCTTGTTACAGTGGGCTCGACTGTACACTTAACAGATACTTTTAAGGCATGTTAGGGGTTACTCATTTTGTGTGAATTGATTGTGATTATACATCACAGCATAATGTCACATTTAAGTTTACTCTCCATAATTAGGACCATATTTTCAAATGTTCTGTGTGGAAATATAAGATTATGAAGAAGCTTCTCTCTTAATTGTTTTTAAATATTAAATCTTTCAAGAACTGTGTTAATTCTACAGCATCCTGCATAACGAGGACACATCTTAATTAACCGTGCTCTATTGAATTTTCTTTTTTACAGTAAAAAATGACAAAGGGCCTGTACAGACAGATGCTTTGTGCTGGCCTGGGCCCGAACTAGGGGTGTCCAGCGACTGAGCGTTTACATGCTCAGCAACCCTATCATGCCCCCTGGCCACTATCATGGCAGGCCCCCTGGATGCCATCATGGTGCACCCCCGTCCATACGGGGCAAGCCGTGATGACATCCATGCAGCGCAGCACCCAAACAGCACAGCACCGCACCACACAAATGGCTCCTTGCTCCCTGGCAGGTTCTTTTTAGGCCTCCCAGAGGCTGTGGTGTTTGGTCGCCATAGTCCCTATCTGGGTTAGAAAGGGATAGTGTCTTGCCACCCCTTTTGCCATTCCACTGACACAAAAATGATCAGTTTCCACTGAAACAAAGGACTTAATGTTCAGGTAGAACATTTTGGTGTTATTTCTAGATAAGAACCTTAGCAGATTGATATTTGGGGACCTTAAAAGACCAATAGTGACTTTCTTGGAGCCTTCCACCACCCTTACCACGACCACCACTCCCACCCCAATGTATAGGTTTTGAAGCCCATTCAAGTAATCATGCTTGATTATCAGAGTTCCTTGTAACTGGGATGGCAAGTGGCAGATTTTAATGTTTTTTCCGATCACCACATGCTCAAATGGTATTGTCCAAAGTAGTAGGACAGTAGCTTCTTCTGTGACCAACCCATATATCCAGAACTAATTCAAGTTATTAATATCAGTGTATTCCAATCCCAAACTTTTGAGCTTCTAGTAATTCACCAGATCACTTGAGCTTTTAGCAATTCACCATTTCCACCATTTGTAACAATTCACCAGTGGGAGCTGATGGCTTGTGGATCAGTAATGGACCACAGTCTACCACTTTGAGCAGCACTGCCTTAAATAATTCCCATCTTTGTATATTTGAAGTCTTTCCAGTACGAAATACACTTACAAGTAGTCCCCTTCCCACCATTTTTACTTGTGTGCAAAAATAAAAGGGCTACAGTAGAGTCTCAATTATCCGACATTAACTGGCCCAGCTGATAGTCGGATAGCCGAAAATGTCAGATAATTCGTAACTCTACTGTAATGGTACATCTGAGGCCTCCGAGGCCTGATCCTCCTCCACCGCCACCGCAAGGGCCTCTATAAACCTCTGAGGCCTGGGCCTCCTCCTTCTCCTCTGCCGCCTCCACTGCTCCTGGGGCCTCCAAGGAGCAGCAGCAGAGGGGGAGAACCAGGTCTCAGAGACCTCAGAGGCCTGGGTGGCAGCAACGGAGGCCCAGGCCCAGACCTCAGAACAGGCTGCAGTGGTGGCAGCAGTGGCAGAGGCCCAGATAGGCCCAGTACAATTACAGTAGAATCTCGGTTCCGGCGTCGGATAATCCAGAATGTCGGATAACCGAATGTTGGATAGCAAAGACTCTACTGTACTATAATAATCAACGCAGAGAACAGAAGATAGTAAGAAAAAAAGGAAGAACAAGAGACGTCTTCTGCAAACTCTTGGAACTCAAAGGGAAATTCAAAGCAAGGGCTAGGATGTTCTATGAGAAGGAGAAACATACCACAGGTCCAAGAAGAAATATAAGGACATTGGATGAAACATGGAGAAAAGCTATATAAAAGAGATGAAAAAAAATGAGTGGCACGTGGAAGGAAAACCCATATGAAGATGAACTTCAAGAGTCTACTGAATCATAGAATCATAGAATTGGAAGAGACCACAAGAGCCATCCAGTCCAAACCCTCTGCCATGCATGAATGCACATTCAAAGCACCCCTGACAGGTGCAATATCCACAATGTTCCCTTCATCTACCAAGCTGGTAATTTTATCAAAAAAGAGATCAGATTAGTCTGGCATGACTTGTTTTTTGGAAACCCATGTTGACTTTTTGTGATTATGTCATTCCCTTCTAAACTCTCTATTTAATTATCTGCTCTAGAATCTTTCTTGGTTTAGATATCAGACTAACTGGATGATAATTGCTAGGATCCTCTTTTTTCCCTTTTTGAGGATGGGAGCATGTTAGAACACAATACAGCGAAACAAAATGGTTCCCACTTGGCAAGGGTCAGGCAGTACTTCATTTTATTACCTTACATGTTCAACTTTTATGTAGGAAATATCATATGAAACACAGGTTTAGACTTAGAAGGAGAAGATAGGAGGAAGTAACATCAATAGTCTAAGATATGGGGATGACATCAGTAGTATGGTATCATCCTCATAGCCTAAGAAATGGGGATGACACCATACTATTAGTGGAAAACATCATAGACTTGGAACAAACACTAAGGAAGATCAAAGAAGAAAGTGCAAAGGCAGACTTACTGATAAACATGAAGAAAATAAAAATAATAACCACAAAGGATTTACATAAATTCAACCTAGACAATGAGGAAATAAAAATAGGTGAATTTTTTTCTGTACCTTGGATCAAACACTGATCAGAACTGAGATTGCAGCCAAAAAATAAAGAGGAAAATTAGTAATGGGAAGGGCAAATATGAACAAACTAAAGATCCTAAAGAAAAAAGATAGATGTTTTACTGAGCATGGACACTAAATTGTCCAGTCCATTATATTCCCCACCACTATGTATGGATGTGAGAGCTGGGACAGTGAAGAAAGCAAGTAAGACAAAAATTAATTCATTTGAGATGTAGTTCTAGAGAAGAGTGCTGAGGATACCATGGAAAGCCAAAATGACAAGCAAATGGATCCTTGAACAGATCATGTTTGAGCTCTCTCTGGAAGCCAAGATGATCAAACTGAAGTGTGATAAACATCAGGCATTTCCTGCTTTTCTCTAGTTTAACTCTCATTTAAATCCCATTCACCCCCTAGTGTGATAAAGCAGGAAGACCCTATGCTAGATGGCTCGTCTCATTCAAGAAGATCACAAGCTTGAATCTGCAGGACCTAAGCAAAGTAGTGGACGATAGGGGGCTTAGATATACCTCATCCACAGATTCGCCATGAGTCAGGGTTGACTTGAGGGCAGTTAACAACAATAACAAAAACAACATACACACCTAAAACAAGTCTTCCTTCCCACTGTAATCTACCTCCCCTACCATAAAAAAAAAATGGCTTAAATCCATTTGTTAGTTTAGCTAGAATCTTGGAAGAACTTGATAAGTCACTACAGTTCAATGTCCATTGTTTCAGTGGGTCTATTCTGTTTGGAGCTAAATAATGGATTTATGTCATAATATGATTTGCAATCACATCCTGGGGCTGGGAGAAATATATATAAAAGACTTCTGATGCCACCAAAATAACATTAACATAGGCCCTCATCAACCTTCTTCAAAAAGGAAATTCAACAGATGGGGCAACAATACTGAAAATAAAACCTTTATTTTATAGCCACCTGCCATATTAATTTTGGTGCACATGGCAAGGGGCTTTGATTATGATCTTGGGGTATGGCAAATAACTATGACAGGAGACATTATTTCAGATTAGGTGTCACCACACTATTTTTAGATTTGTGTGTGTGTGTGTGTGTGTGTGTGTGTACCACTGTGAAATGATCTCAGAAACGTCTTGGTAGCCAGTTCAGAAGGCAAAGCACTGGCCTGAAGTGATCATGTGGGTCTTCCAAGTTAACAGTCTAGCTGCCCTGTTTTGCAATAACTTAGCCTTGTAAGTTGTCAAAGACAGACCCATGCATGATACATTTCAGTGATCCAAACAAAGGCTTAACAAATTTTGCTTAACATGCAAGACTATCTCTGTCTAGTCTGAGTTGATAAAAGGTGCTCTAAACTATTGAGACCACCTGTACTTTTTAACCTTTGCCCTGCTAGATATTTTGGACTCCAGATTCCCAAAGCCCCAGCCATGTGACCAATAGATAATGATTCTGTGAGTCCAAAATATCTGAGAACAAAAGCCTGAGAATACTTGCTCTACTGGCAGGAATGAATCCAAGAGTCAAATCCTCTCAGGAAGAAGTTTGCAGTGAGTCCAAGGATCATATTCATCATTTTCTGGATCTGCAAGCCACACCCTGCCAATTTTCGACACACATCCCCATGGCATAGAATTTGGTAGGCTACATTTTGACTACTCTTGCATTAGTGGGAGTGCAACTCTCTTCAGAATAGTTTGAATGCTACTGACCAGATAGATTTAACAGACATGACAGTATCCCCATCCTGTCTGGTTTGGGTCTCAGTTTATTGGCTTGTTACCTTTACCTTGAACTGCTTCAGAACACGAGGTTCTTCATCCATGGAAGTGAACAAGAGAAGTTAGAACTGGGTGGTATGATTCACAACACTAGATAATCTCTTTCAGCTGTTTGATTATCACAAAGCACAATCCTTTTGTTTTGTTTTGTTTTCGTCCCAGCCCCAGAGTAGATTTAATAATACAAACATACACACAAACATACACACCTGTGTTCTGACCTAAAGCCCTAGCAGCCCCATTCTTAGGTGTTCTGTTGCTTCAGGTCATTACCAGAAAGTTAGCATTGAGGATGTAAGCATCTTTGGGTAATCTATGCCAAGGAATGTGAATCTGCCATAAAACCATGGAAGCTCTGAAAAACAATATCTTCTTGGTGTCATGACACTGCAACAGCATTCCTGGATTTATTAATGTTACAAAGATCAGTGGTAGGTTAGAGTGGAAAGGGAAAGAGCTTTCTTCAGCACCAAGGCATCCTGTTGTAGTGGCTGAAATACAGAAAATAGTTTGGCTTCACTCATTATGATCATTGGTGAGATATATGTCCATGTAAGTAGGCAGAAGCAAATTTCACCCAGTCATAATCTTTGCCACAGTGAGGATTCTGAACCTGCCCAGTGTTTTTGAGCAACAATAACAACAACAATCATCCCAATTATCCTTTGATTCTTATAATAGGAATAGGGAAATCTGTTTTTTAAAGTTTTGTGGTGGGGAGGGCAGGCAAAAGAACGTTTTCCTTATCACACAGGAATCCATATGTATTTCCATGCACAGTTCTTAGTTGTTCCCCCCGCCCCCAAAAAATGATTCTCTTATTGACCAAAGTATGCTTTTGAAAATATACCCATTTCTCTATGCACATGCTTGAAGTACTGTAAACACTTTTTGAATACACATTTCCCTCACAAATTCTATTACAAGCTTGAGAATGGAATGGACTTATGACCAGAGTTTGCATTTGGATCTGTGTCTAGATTTTCAGAGGTGTGAACTGTGTATATCAGTACATGTTTCACAACCTTCCTTGAGGCTGGGGGGTTGAGACAAAAAAAATTTTTTTAAGTACCCCAGAAATTAAATTTCATTATAGCACAACAGTACCTACTCCACCCTCAGAAGATTACACTTACAAATCAGGCAATTCCAGGGAACATGTGGCTAATTGAGGAATGGGCTTCCTAACCAGCTGTTCCCATAGGAAAAAAAGTTCACTTTAAAATATCCAAGTGATTTTTTAAAAAAGGAGCTATGCTGCTGCATCAGGGCTCAGCGGTCATCCAGGAACATAATTTACACTGAATGGCATTGATAATAACTGGCTGTGACCAACAGGACATAATCTAGAGTTAATGCACCAATGTTCTTGCTCTTGGTACTCCTATCCTCAATAAATCACTGCAAGAGACTCTCCATGCAAATTTTTATAGCACATATGGAGTACACACTGTTATTAATTACTATCCTAATGTTATCTTTCCTTCTTCAATCAACACCTTCAGTAATTATTTTCTCCTCTTTAACAATCACTTGAACGTGTGCAATGATGTGATGAAAAAGTGTGGTCACTCTTTTAATAAGCTACTAAAAGCTTTGGCTGTTGTTGTGTTAAGATGACATAGCAACTATTTCCTTCTCACAACATCTGTTTTGGCCCTCTAAGAGGACATGTTTGCTATCTTTTTTCCACCTATGTCTCCCCAGGCCTAGTGTCCACAGAATCAAAACAACACACATTTTTTCCTGCAGATGTTTCTTTAGTATTGTTTTTAGAGAAACCTAATCTGCACAGCTGTTCCACTGTGTACTACCTGGCCTGCACCCTCTCTTGGATGGTTGGAAATCTGTGATCCTCCAGGTTCCCCACTATCACCATCCCAGACTGTTGACTATGGTAGTTAGACTAATGGGAACTGGAAACTAGCAAAATCTGGAAGGCTATACTCTCCCCACTTGTTTTCTTGCTTATATCTCTTATATATCTTTAGCCTATGCATTTGCCATGTACACTATTTTTTAATAAAAAAAGCTGTTTGTTGTAATTCACTTTCGATATTTGAAATGGAAAAGTGAGGGGAAATATTTCAACTAATCAATAAGTACTCACTGGAACATGGCGTAGCTCTATGCCTCTACATATCATTTATGGCTCTTACTGAATGTTCATGGCTAAGTGCTCACTGTAGCTATACATCAGACCATGCGGTGGTTATTTTTTTCACACTTTCAGATGAATCAAGGTGCTTCCTCTCCTTGTCTAGAAATTTCTTGGTTGATAAGAGAAGCATCAAAGGAACAATAAAACAATTGTTTACCAAACCAAACAAATTTTGGCTCTCCAAAAAGAGAACATCAGTGAGGCACTGGATCATAAGAAGATACTAAACATCCTCTATACATTTTGCTATAAATGGATCCTTATTTTTATATTGTTGAATAGAATGGGAAATGTAAGAATGGACAAATATGATTTCTCTCACTTTAAATTTTTTCTAATCCTAAATTTATGATTTTTGAAATTTCTTCCTATCATAAATTCAGTGCCTATAGAACAGTATTTTTTTAAAGGAGGGGTTATATGCAAACTAAAACAGCTTTGGACATTTCTCTACAGTATGTATTTCTGTATAAAACTTTATCTATCTTACACATTTTTAAAAGCAGTTTTCCAAATATAACATAAATGAATCCTGGGCTGGAAGAAAAGTATGATATAAATAAAAAACATAACATTAATTTAATAAGTTCTTGACAGTTTTTCATAAATATACTTATTTTTTTGTGTGTGCATTGACCCTTAATAAATGCATTTTACACATTTTTTTGAAAAAAATGGAAAATTATATTGTAAAATTTAGAGAAGTGTGAATTTTTGAAGTCTGAGAATGAGTTTGCATATTGAGTTGAGAATGCAGAATTAGGTAAATGTTCATTAAATGTGAACTAGAACCTGGAGCCCTAGAGCTCTAAGATCTCAGGAGAAGGCTTTCTCTTGGTCCTACAACCATCCCAGGTTTGCTTGGTGAGGATATGGGAGAGAGCTTTCTCAATAGTAGCTCCCACCCTGTCGAACTCCCTTCCCTGGGAGGTTAGGCTGGCTCCCTCCCTGCTGGTCTTTCGCCAGTAAGCAAAGACATTTTTATGCCAGCAAGCTTTTTAAAATCATGCAGGCCTGGTTTTATTGGGGGATCGGGGGTTGGTTTAGATTACTTTCAACACTGCATATTTTAATTTTGTATGTTTTAAAATTTTTTACTGTTTTAATTGGATTATTTTAATTTTTAAAAGTGTTTTAATGTGTGTGTGTGTGTGTGTGTGTGTGTGTGTGTTGTGAGACACCTTGGGTCCTAACCTGGGAGAAAGGCGGGATGAAAATAACATAAACAAACAAACAAACAAACAAACTGAACTAATTTTTCTCCAGTGTTAGGCAAAGGTCTGTTTGCTGCATTCTGCTTTTATTAAACAGCTTTTCCTGTTCACTTTTGGAGTATCACAAATCTACGTTAGAAGAGAGTGCTCTTAAAAGTCGACACATAGTTTAGAACTGTTATGCACCACACAGAATTTCTTTTTTTCAGGCTTAAGCTATGTTTTCCAATTTAGCCAAGCATTTTGAATTGAAAAAACATGGGGATTATCTTACAGAATCCAGTTTTGTCTAGCTGTTTAAATTCTGCACCAGTGTAAAGAAAGAAGAGATATTAGATCTTTGGAAATATTGAGAATATTATAGATAATGGAGAACTTGGAAGATATATTGTAGACTGTAAAATCATGAATTACAAAAGGTCTACAGAAACCTTCTTTGAGTAAAGAATTGGTTAGGAACATTTCAGAATTCCTTATGACCAGTTCCACTTCAATTAAATAGAATTACTCTGGTAGACAAAGATAAAGCTCATGATACAGTTGGTATTCAGCCATTCTTTAAGCATGTGTTTGGCTGTTTTGTGAGCAAGTCAGATAGCAAGTTTAATTGGCAGTATAGTTCCTAATGTCCTAAACAAGCAACCCAGTACATATTAAATACTGGAACTAAGCTAATATAGCCAATAAATATACATAAGGTATGCAGATGTACTCCAGTTTGTTTGAATTCATTTGTCAATTATTGAATCAACAATTGGTGCCAACTCAAAATGATATTCCCCTTTACCACTATCATCACCAAACATCTTGATATTTTGCAGTAATAACTTTTGAGATCTAATCTTCCTAATAAGTAGTTCAGTGGCTTGTAAGGGTTGTGTCTTGTTAATGATGGTTCTTGGAGGGGTTGAAGCAATGTTGCTTTCAACACCACTGGGAGGCAACAGGAAAATAATGACACCATGAAGGAAGGCCTACTGTGTGAGTTCCTTCCACAGCAATATCAACATTGGATTGAACTTGGTATGAGAAGGAGCATGAGCTTCTCGCACGTATTCCCGGGCCCTCCACATTTCAAAGGAAAGGAATACCAACAATCTAAGATATGCAGATGACACCATAAGACCAGCAGAACCAACAACAAAAAATGTTTTGAAACAATGACTGAAGAAAATCAAACAATTACTTGAAACCATTACTAAAGAAAATCAAAGAAGAAAGTAAGTAAATTTTGAATATTAGGAAAACAAAAGTGATGACCATGGAGGATTTTCATAAATTTAATATAGATGGCAAGGGAACTGCACTGCTTAAAAACTACCCATACCTTGGACCGATAATTGATCAGAAGAAAATCAGAAGACTAGGACCAGGAACGGCAGCACTAGACAAAAAGCACTAGACAAAATCTGCAAGTGTAAAGATATAAAACTGAACACTAACGTTCAAATTTTCCAAGCCATTATATTTTCCATCACCATGTATGGATGTGAGAGTAGACAGTGAAGAAAGCTGTTAGAAATAAAATCAATTCATTTGAGATGTGCTGGAAGAGAATACTAAGGATATCATCAACAGCCAAAAAGAGAAACAAATGGGTTCCAGAACAGATCAAGAATAGATCAAGCCTGAATTCTCCCTGGAAGCCAAGATGATGAAACTGATGAAACTATCATACTTTGGCCACATGATGAGAAAGCATGACTCACTGGAAAAGATAAGAAAAGCAGAAGACAGTAGAAAGAGAGGGAGACCACATACTGTATAGATAGATAGATAGATAGATAGATAGATAGATAGATTCCATTGAGGAGGTCACAGGCCTGAGTTTATAGGATCCTGGCAGAGTGCTTGAGAACAGTAGTCTTGGAGGTGTCTCATCCACAGGGTCACTGTGAGTTGAAGTTCATTTGAAGGCAGCTTACAACAGCAACAAAGTAGCCCATGAACTCAGTGCATTGCCACCGCTGGTATCACCCAGTGCTGGGGGATGCTGGAAGTGTGTGGCTGGTGGTGATGGGGATCAAAGAGCCTGCTCACCCTTTTCCTCCCCTACAGCCAAGGGAGCAGCAGTAGGGATCTACTCACAGTAAGAAGCAGCCACAGTGGTATAATAATAATAATAATAATAATAATAATAATAATAATATTTATTTGTATTTCCCGCCTCTCCCTTTGGATCGAGGCGGGATTCCAACAGTTAAAAACTAACATAGTTCAATATAATTTAACATTAAAACATTAAAAACTCCAAATCAATAAACTTACAGCACATATTCTTATTCTTGTCAATCTCACTGTGTCTATATTTGATCTAGTTCTGTTCATCCATTCCCGGTCCATTAAAGTAGATCCAGTGGGTAGGCTCGCCGGAAGAGATCTGTCTTAATAGCCTTCTTAAAGGCATCCAGAGAGGTAATAAGACGGATCTCTTCCGGCAAGTTATTCCACAGCTTTGGCGCTATCACAGAGAATGCCTTGTGGGAAGTTGCTACCAATCTTGAGAGTAGGTATGCTGGCAGCAATCTATTCAGTGGTTGGGGCCACCACCTTTACCTGTAAGTAGACTGATGCAGCCACTCCCTGCTTGTGAGTAGACAGCCACTGTGGCCTCCTCCTTGGCAAGGTCTGAGGAGAAACTGATTTCATCCAGTAAAGAGCTGCCACCACCTCCTTCATGAGAAAAGTTTCTCTGCCTCTGTCTCTCACCACAGCAGCTATGTGTGATGATCAAACCCAGAGGCAACAGTAGGCCCAGGTGCAACTGGGCAGGCACAGCAGCTGCCACCACATTGGCTACACTAGCTTGATGGGGAGCAAGTGAGTAAGTGGCAGCCAGGAGGACCCAGCAGCAGAGTAGCTGCCTCAGTGGACCCAGCTATGCCGGATGCTGTGCTCTGCTCTCCTCTGCTGCCTCTACACACCTTTCCCTCCCACAGGAGGAGAGCCCACTCGGGTGTCATTCTTTTTCTTGGCTGTCACCTGGTGTGAGACGCACCCCGCTCCCCTGCTAGTGACATTACTGCATGAACCTAAGGGAGATTCAGGCTGATATACACATTTACTTTGAAGTAAGTTTCAGTTATCTCAATAGCTGTAGACATAGATAGAACTTCCCAATTAGAATTTTTTTCCCAAACAAGTTGCATGGCTAATATGTTTTGTAAGCAATGGGACTGATAAGCACTTTGAGATAAAGTATGGGCAGGAGGGGGCAGCAGTTCAAAGAGCAAAGACAAGGCTTAAGCTATTGGCAAAATAGCTCTCTAGATTAGACACACACAGAGCCTTGCCCAGCTAGGCTGAGTTATTCCTTTATTGCTCTCATGCAGTCTGTCATCGAATGTTCATGTGATGACACACATGACACTCCAGGTTTAACATCATTCTACCCCAGTTTCCATGGCTTATGAAACTCCTTTTTCAAAAGATCTGTGGACACCATTTAAAGCTCAGTTCAAGATTTTCTGTTGTTATTTACTAGTCTGGCTTGAGGTAAATAGTTGTCAAAACATAGTCAAATGCAAAACCAGAATGTCTCATTTCTTCTCAGAATAGCTATGGTTTGAAGTTGAATACAACCTTTCCCCCAAATATATGGAACATTTAAACCATGGAGATAGTGTCCAATGTTCCATTTCTTTCAGAGAAGAGTTGCATATTTCTCTGAATCTTAAAAAAATATTTTCTCCCTTCTGCATGAAACAGTGAGCAAAACACTGGCTTTGCTTTTGTTTAAATTTGATAGAGATTCCCAGCAGCCAGATAAAAGAATCTTGTAGGCCATGATGAATGCAAAGACTGCCAGTTGTCCAGCCCTAGCCTGATGAACTATGAATAAACTTCTTGGTTTCATATTTAATTAGAAGAGATGCAAAATAAGCTGGTAGTGATTCTGTGAAATTGGCTGGCTAATAAATTGGCAGCAAGACATAGCTCAACCAATATTCTATGTTGCATGTGTACTGAAATAGACAAAACCAAAAGACACGATGACAAAGCAAACCTTGACTGTAATAAAGCTCCCAAAGCCATAATTTGCTGATTGCTTTAATTGCAATTACAAGGCAGAAATGATGCAGAAATGAAAATAAAATAGTTTATACCCATACTCTTATTGAAAGCATAATGTGGCATAGAATTCCAATCAACCAAAAAAATCCTAATTCAGGAATACACAAAAGGACCCTTTTATGTACATTTCTCTTTCTGTCACATATTTAAATGAAACAATTTAGATTTTGTATTTTTTCCCTCTCAGGCACATTCCATATTCCTCTAAAACAGCCAACTAATTGATCATTATGGTTTGACTAGGATTGTAGCTTTGTATAACATAACAAATGCAGGTGTAAAATTGTTCCTAGGCATGGAAATTCATCTACATTTCAAAAATAATCCAGGTTGACACCATTTTAACTGCCAGGGCTTACTGAAGGCTTTATTTTATTTCAGTTTTAGATTAATATTGAAACTACTTTTTATGTTGTGTGCCTTAAAGTTGTTTCCAACTTATGGCAACCCTAAGGCAAACCTATCACAGGTTTTTCTTGACAAGTTTGGTTTGCCTTTCTCTGAGGCTAAGAGAGCGTGACTTCCCAGTGTCACCCAGTGGATTTCCATGCGTGAACAGAGAATTGAACTCTGGTCTCTATAGCTGTAGTCCAGTGCTCAAACCACTACTCCATGCTGGCTCCCACTCTTTTAAAAAGCCTAGATTCTCTCCTCATATTACTCCCCCAACCCCTCACCCCTGTACACTGACAAAAGTCACTGCTGATTGAATCTGCATGACAAAGATATCTGTTGAGTTTATCTGGGGTGATAAGGAAGGATATGATGGCTTCACTAAAAGACAAACTCCCAAGTAAAAATTCATTTGCCTTGTCTATTTTTAGCAGCTCTGTGGTGTAGTATGGCCTATTTTAGAATTCATCTAATTGCTAGCAAAATCACATGTAATTATTTTACAGCATCCTATTTTACAAGCTGGAGATCTGGAATGGCATCTTGCTCTTCAGCCTACTTAGACACAATTGAGGCCCATGGCTGTGGATAGACTTTTTGGGACCTTGCAGAAGGAGGTATCAAATAACTCCTTCCACAATGCTCATACTATGTCATAAAACAACAGCAGGGGGAGGAGGGCTGTGCATGATCTATCTCCATCTTCTGACCTTTTATAGGCTTTGGGTGGGTGCCTAGTCTCATTCCAGTTGCTCTTGAGTGTAATTATACACTGAGTATAATTACAGCGCTCTAGAAATAAAGTTTAATAAGTTTAATAATAATGAGAGGAGAGAGCAAATTCATGCTGGACACAGAGGATATTCCTTCTTCCTTCCTTGCTCAGAGTCAGCTGGAATGAGCCCAGTCATACCTGACAGCTAGTCAGCAGCTGGGAAGATGGAGCTGTACCCAGACCTCCCCCTAACTTTCTTTCTTTCTTTTTTCATTGTGGGAAACATTGAGGCAATGGGAACAGCTTCTGCTGCCTCCTGTAAACATGCTGGTGGAGACTTATGTTCCATCAATGTGTTGTAGGATCTTGACCTTAATGTTTCTTCATGTAAAGTAACAACATATAGCTTTATCACATGACAAAAGAAAGCCAAAATGGATAGAAAGAGTAACAGCTTTCTCCATTCACATGATGTAGCACTTCTCTTCCAGAGAGAGACAGTAAATTAGGTGTGCCTTTTGTTCTGCTGGAAAAATCAATTTGGCAAAAGGCATGTTTTTATGGTTATCCCCCTCAGGAAGGAGAATGGAAATGCTACAACAGCATGTGGAGAGGCAAGGAGAAGGCTCCTGATCTATTTCAGCTTTCCTTTCTTGTGCAATAGGTTCTGACTAACCCATGCATGGAGTAAAATAGTGCAAATACTAAACCTTTTTCATTTATTTATGGCCTTACAGCTCTATTACTTCAATTAACTTCCTGTATTTTACTTTGCTTTTAAACAAAGTTAAAAAGTACAAGGAATTGTTTCAGTGTTTGAAAACAACTATGATAATCAATATATATTCACTTAGAGACAATGCCTTCTGTCTCTAAGGGACAAAACAAACTGCCCCAAAAGGGCAGGCTGGAGGTGCCCGTTTTAACTCCAGCGGGATGCCACAGCAGCCAAACTGTATGGTGTCCCTCCTCCCCAAAAAGAACCCAGAAAAACCAGGTTCTTCTTGGGATGCCATGCGGACATCATGGATGCCCCATTGGCACACTGTGGCACACCAGTGACGATAGTGACACACAGCAACATCTGTATGCTGTGCCTTGCTTACGCCCTCATGGCAGCCTATGTGTGGATGGGAGGCAGCCATTGTGCCACCTCCGCCGTGATGTTCTAGGGTTAGGGAGTGTGTGGTTGGTGCAAACTCCCTAACCCTAGAATCACTGCCAGGATATTGCTTAGGCTGCCGGGCCTAAGAAACTATGATTCACTTCCTAGTGGTATGTACCGGGCCTAAGAAACAAAGGGATGGTACAGACCGCCCAAAAGGGGTGGTCTGCAGCCACCCCTTTAAGTGGCGGGATGGGGCCAGAGCTGCCTCACCGGCAGCCCCAGAGGTCCCATCCCACCACTTCTGAAGACCATGGAGAAGCGGCGCACTTCCGCTTCTCCGCAGCCTGAAAGCTGGATGCAGCAGGTGCCCTGGGAATTTGCTGCACCCCACTATCCCCGGCTTTACTGAGGGGAGAAAGGGGCCACTGCCATGGCCCCTTTCCCCTCAGGGTCCTTGGCACAGCCGTCTAAAGGCCGCGTCAAGGACTAGCACCAAAAAAGGAGCTGGGTTTCTGAGCTCCTTTTGGCACCACGGAAAGGGCACCCCTGGTGCCATCCCACGGCGCCAAGATGTCAGGTGCACACAGCGTTGTTTAAATGTTGCATGCATCATTTTAAAATGGCAGCGTCCATACGTGTTAGGGTTAGGGAGGATGTAGATGCTGCACCCTCCCTAATCCTAATTGCGCTTTACAGACGGCCCTTTTGGGCTGTCTGTGTCAGGCGTATGATTCACTTTTTAAGACATCTACAGCAAAATTTGCAGAGACATGACATATAAGTATTTTGCCAATAGGAAATTTTACAGCATTGAGTTATCAATACATTTTGGGTCCACCACCCAATGTGGTTCCCACTTCTACTAAAGTAGCTAGTGTTAGAAAGGCCTTTAGTCTTCATCTGAAACTTGTGACATGGCTGGTTGACTTGTTTCAGCAGTCTAGCATGAATATAGTTTAACTAAACAGGTTCCTTGATCTGCAATATCTTGTGCCCTGAATTGCCTTGATTGTTCTCATCCTTCCTTTATTACAAACTGTTGTGCAGATATATTGATTGTGTATATCAATTTGTAAGGATTTTATGGGAAATTATTTTGTTTGGTACCATCCAGCCTTATAGTTGTATCTTAAGAAGGTCCTTGGTATGGACAAGTTTCCTTCAGAGTCCTAAAGGTCTTTAATCTTACGTATGTACATTTATTCTGTGCTTCTTCATCTCAATTTTCTAGTATGGGTCCTTTTAAAGATCAAAATGTTTCTTTCTTCTTTCTTTCTTTCTTTCTTTCTTCTTTTAAGGAAGTTTGCAAGTCCGATACAGATTGAGTAAGGACAGATCCCTTATTTTCACTATCGATTCTGGAAATTTTGCAAACCGAGAGCTGCACCATGTGAAGATAAATAGAGATGGGAGAGAACTAACTATTCAGGTATTTTATTCCCCTGCCACCTTCAACTGCCTGTTATATCCTATTGTTTCACTGTCTTCATTGAGAAAAGGAGGAGGAATGCTTGGGGTTTTTCTTCCCTCCTCTCTCTCTCTCTCTCTCTCTCTCCTCCTCCTCCTCCTCCTCCTCCTTCTTCTTCTTCTTTTTTTTTTTTTTTTTTTTGAAAAATTCTATTCTCAACATTTTATCTAAATCTCATCATTCTTTCACTTTGTAGATGACTGGACTAGACATTTTAGTCATGTTTTTACATATTTTATTCATTTATGTCCTAATTTTAAAATATAATCTATGGAATTCAAAACAGTATACTTTCAGAGGGTTTCATATCTCAGCACTTAAAAAAGCTCAGATCTCATATATCTGAGCAAAGTCGCTCAAGTAAGCCCACCCAGACTTGGTCTGTTATGAGCATTTTAAATGTGTTGTGTTTGAGGAGTTCCTACTGAATCCAAAATAAACAGTGGAGATGAAACTGTAAGATTACTCAGCGAAAGGCAAAGATGTAGCCAAAACCCAGTATGATTGTTTTGCAATACCTTTAGTATCAGCTATACAGTAAGGTCTGGTAAAATCTTCTGTGGCTACTTGATCAGTTTCAGATTATAAAGAGAAAGCATGAGTCTTAAATAAAACTCAAGTTATAACTGTTTCTGATGCTGGTATAGAATGGATTGTAAACATTGTACTGGAATTTCATTCTAGCCCCTGACTATGGGATAATTAGAAACAGTTACTGTATATATTTGACTATAAGTCAAGAAATTTATGCCACAAAATTGACTCTAAAATCCTCGGTCGACTTATATACAAGTCAGTACAGTAATACTTCTAATACTTCTTAGAAAAGTCCTGGAACAAGCACTGCCATGATGCCCCACTCTTTGTCCCTGGAGGCAGTAGTGTGTGTGTGTTGAAGAGTTTCCCAATTCGATTTAAAAACCTTATCTTCCCATCAAAGCAGCACCCAATTTAACTCCATTTCCTCCCCAATCTGATTTTCAAACCAAACCTTTCCTCCAGCACCTGGAAAGTGGTGTCAAGTGGGGTCCAGAGAAGGAGGGGGAGGGATCAAAGTGGTGTTTTCTCCCTTTCCTTCCTTTGTTATAGCCCCCTAAGTTTTACCTTCAACTTATACAGTGGTCCCCCGGGTTACAAAAGTAATCCATTCCGGGATTACTTTCGTAACCTGGAAGTTTTCGCAACCCAGGGACGGCTTTTTTTGCTGCACAGCGAGCCGGAGCGCGCTGTTTTAAAGGGCCCGGGTTGCTTTTTTTTCGCAACCCGGGGATTTTTTCGTAGACCGGGGCCGTTTTTCCGACCCCGGTCATTTTGGGTCCCGGGGATTTCGCATCCCAAGGGATTCGTATCCCGGGGGACCACTTTACATGAGTCATATCAAAATCCACAATTATATCTGGCAATTCCCCTCCTTTCCCTGTCCAATGTCCTTACAGTATTTGCCTTCACATTGTGCCATATAAAGGATCATTTATCACGGAAAAGTGTTACAGTAATATCGTCATCTGTGACATGAGGGAGCCTTGCCACCAGAGTCACAGGCCACATAGAAGGATGGCCCAGTTGTCCTTGCTCCATCTCCTAATGACAGCTGAAACATTGAAGGTGGGAGGCAGTGATATTTTACCTCCCTATGGACACACAAAAGTGAGAAGAGATGAGAAGAACTCATCTTGTATAGCCAAGTATAGCCAATTGCTATACTGTATTTTGCACTATCTAATGTAGTTGCCATAATAACGGAGTACAAACATTGTGGACAGCTTATGTGGCTGCCAAGGGCCAGTTGTTACCAAGCCACCCATAGCTTAACCCAAAGCAAGACCAAATTCTTCTGCAGTTGATTTCAAAATAGTAACATGAGGTGATGTCATGCCATCTCCTGTCACCAGTTTGGGAGGGACTGCAGAGATAAATGAAGGCATTTGGGGGTCGTGTGGTGCTTGTAGGAGAGGGGATATTTATGTGTATTCTCACATATTTGGGGGGCTTTCTGCATGGTTTTAATGTAAAATTGCCAGTATAGATGAAGATGTATAAATGTTGTGGGTTGTTTTATATTTATATTTTATACTTACATTATTTAGTCTCAAAAACACACATTTTTTAAAAAAATAATAATGCAAAATTACCCCAAAGTCACACTGGGTGGGGGATCATTAAGAATTGAGTGCTTTGGGAGCTTTGAGGAGATGTGGGGATTTTATGGACCCCAAAAATACATGAGGTGTTAGCAACCCACAGACCACACTTTGCCTAGTCCTAGAATAGAGGAACAGAGAGGAAGGAAAGAGGAGGCGGGAAAAACAATGCAACTTTCCATCTCTTCTGCTCCCTCACCAGTCAGACAAGCAAGGCTAGCATGTTTTACAATAGCAGGATTCTCTGGCTTTCTTCTAACAAAGAAGAGACAAGCATAGAAGTATGCAGTTTGGAGCATGTAACTAAGGCAGACTGAAGCCAAAGGGACTACAGAGCTCACTCTTGCTCATGTTAACAGTCTGAAAGATCAATGCAAAGAGGAGCAGCAGGATTTCAATGGTTCATGACATGATTACAGATACAGAAGAGACCTAAAAGAAGAACAAAAAGGAACCCAGCCAGAAATAAAATAACATTTTTTATAATTGATCCCCATTCCATTAATCACTGCAAGTAGAATAGCCATATTGCAACTTGACTGGAATGCAGGAATGGCAGGGACAATGAATTTCTTGACTCACTGAAGGCATGGCAGGATAGTGGGAATTAGTGTTGTACTGAAGTCTGTCCTCCAATTTCCAGAAATGTTTCTACCACTGCAAAAGAGGCTTCTATTTTCCTGCCACATTCTTGGGTCAAGAAGTTTGTTTTGCATTATTTTAGGGGTGTTTTAGAACACATCTTATGGGTTTTATTTTCAAGAATGCATCATTCCAGCATTATTTCGCTGGAATGGGCAACTTCAGCATATCTCAGCACAAATATTCTGTCCCTGGAACTCTTCTGAGACCTCAAAAACTGCTAAGAATTCCAATGCTACCCCCCTCCCAGCCCAAACAAGAAAGAAGCAAAATAAGAGTCTAAAAGTCCACTTCTGGCTTGTAAATTCAATGTGTGAAAGTGATTTTGTGTGTGTGTGGGGGGGGGGGGAGGGCGGAGACAGTGACTTGCTAGAAAAGTGAATTGCCTTTTGTGAAGGCTTCCAGGAGAGTCAATTCATCATTTTTCATCAGAAAAGGGGGGTAGTCTGAAGACTGTATTTTGCCCACATCTGTTCTGTAGCTTCCCTTGATGAGGCTTCCTGAGACCCTTTCACATTCCAGAAATGTAGCACTATAATTCCTCTCTGCATCCCAGTTAGAGTTTGGTCAGAGGCAGCAGAATTCTCTGGCTAAAAATTCTAAATGTGCCTCTTTAAACTGACATTCCAGGATACCACGGGAAATTGCCATAGCAGCTAAAGAGGTATTGCTTTAGTGCTATAACTGTGCTGTGTGAAAGGGCCCTGAACTGCTGGTGAGTAAGCTTTCTCAGGGCATTTTCCCCTGGGATGTAACTGAAGTTGAGGAACACAGAAAAAAGATTGTACAACAAAAGATGGCATGCTCCAATATCCCCAACATCTAACTTATAAGTAAACTGAGTACATTAGTCCCACAACCCAGCTATGAGAATCCCACTGACATTTTCTCCTCCTTGATTCCTTTTCCATCAAACTGAATATGACTGGGCTGAAAAGAATGCAGAATAAATTGTCAACATAGCACTAGTTTGGATCATCAGAAAAGGTGTTTGTACTGTTTTCTTGGAACTAATCATGCTTCCATAGGCAATTTGTGCACATGAGTATTTCTGCTCACAGAGAATAAAACACAATTTAATAGATGTGAGTTCTTCTCAGATTTAGGATAATAACTTTGATAGTATTTCTCCAAAGTAAAATACTTATGTATTTGGCCTAAAACACACTGCAGAAATAATCTAGTTTAAGACTACTTTAACTGCCCTGGTTCAGCGCTAGGGAATCTTGGGACTTATATCTTATTGTGGCACCAGAGCCCTCTGACAGCAAAGGCTTAATGTCTCACAAAACTACACTTCCCAGAATTCCCTAGAATTGTGTCAAGGCAGTTAAAGTGGTTTCAAACTAGATTATTTCTGCAGTGTGTTTTGGACCTTTGTTTTCCTATTTATAAATTGTGTATTGTTCCAATGATTCCATGTTTTGACAGCAACAAAATGAGATGAATTACGTAATTGTAATGTAGATCTACAAATGAAAAGCATGGAATTCTGAAATCATATGTATGCTTTTCTTCATGAATTAACTATCCAGTATTTAAGGACTGCTTTTCTGTGAAACAGATAGTATGATAAATGATGTCCTTACAATGCACCACAATATAATAGCCAACTAGATATACAACAGCCAAACCTAGCTCAGGCAGCTTAAGCATTCAAAAGGAAATTAAGTCTTGAGACAGTAGATCATTACTTCTAAGTAATGTGTGTTATATAAATTTTAACTGTGACAGGTGTCAGTTTGGAAAGAAATCCCATGAGCTACTGAACAAACATTGTCAAATATTTGGAAAGTTACCTCAGCAGAATTTCACACTGGACTAATATAGCTTAAGAACCAACAACCTTTGGAATAAAAGCTTAAATGCACATTCAAATGCACTGAAATGATTTTGAGTCAGGTTCCACATTCCACTGCAATGTGAGAACAATATATAGTGGTCATCTCTCTATAAACAGGATTAAAATATACATTAGATGCAACAGCTTTATTTGTTGCATCACCAATCTCAACATTGGATTAATGCTTATGGGAAACATTCTGAGTTTGTCTCTTTGATGCAGATGGAAATGAAAGGCTGTGAGTTATCTGTGGAGGTGAAACCATTTTTCAGATATTATATAACTTTTTTCCTGTATAGAAGGTTTCTTGCAAACCCTACTGTAACGGCATTTTGCCATGTCCTTTAGTCTTTCCTGTGTTTATTTTGCTGTCCATGGAAACTGATCTCTAGCAGGGGAAGGTATTACCTGCGTTCCAGCAATGATGCTCATGCTATGGATTCATTGTGGTTATCTCTGCATGCTCTAATAATGCTATTGCTTTTATTGATACCCTAACCACTTCCAGATTGACCAAGTTCTCAAAGTCAAGCACAACTTCTCCTCAGAGGCTGACTTCAGGGCCATCAAATCTCTAACCTTGGGAAAAGTCTCAGGTAGGCATTGATAATGCTCATTGATTTGTTGATAACTATGTGATGATCACCTGTACAATGTATTGCTTGGATATGTGTGAGGAAAGCTTTTATTTTATTTTCAGGGTGTATTTTTTTATTCTGTATAGTATACACCTTATAGAGTGTTAACACACAGTTTTGTCTGAGTCAAATAGTAATGATAGTGATAACTCAGGGATCATCAGTGTATAGCAAAAATAAAACAGAAGAGGAAAAAGTTGAGTGACTGTAAGTAATGGGACAGGTTTTGTAAGGTCTTGAAGAACTTCAAGGTTGGTCTACACATCAAAGTTCCTCCTGCCCCCCAAAATTGTCACCAAGCTACAAGGCAGTCAAAGGATACTTATTTAAGATTCACTAAATCTTAGATTTTATGAATCATGTAACAAATCTAACCTATACCATTTGAACTATAACAGTACAATTCTAAATAGGCTTACCCTGAAAAAAATGCATATACATTCGAGTGGATGTTTACCTTAAAAAGAGTTCATAACATAGCAACCTACAACATGTAAATGACTGCAAGCTCAACCCTTGTGGGAGCACCTCTCCCTTTATATTCTTGTCAAAGTACTGAGGACTGCATCTTACTGCTTATAATTGATATTACTTGTTTGGTACCAAAAGCTGCTAGAATATAGGGCAGAATGTAAATATTTTATTTAATATGTACGTGCATTCACAAATACATTTATGCAGCATAAATAGTGGGTGAGATCATATTTTGTTAGAAGACTAAGGACCAAATTGTGTAAAAGTATTGCTTATGGGTTCCCCCATGTTAATGCAGCTAAGAAAGATTTTGTGGGTCTAATATGGATGGACCAGCATAATATAATGGTTTGAGTATTGGACTAAGACTCTGGAAGACGTTTCAATCCCTCCTTGGCTATGTAAACATACTTGGTGACCTTGGGCAAGTCACACTCAGCCTGAGAGGATGACAATGGCAAACCCCTTCTGAACAAATCATGCCAAGAAAATCCTGTGATAGATTTGTCTTGGGGTCACCATAAGTGAGAAACAACTTGAAGGTGCATAACAACAACAAGCAACAAGTATGTCTGGCCCTTGTCCCCCAAGGAAAAAAAAAGTTATGTGTACCTTCAAGGAGTACACGATGTTATTACACAGTCTAAAATAACATGAGAGAGGGTTTTTTTAAAAAAAAAACTTGCTTTTTTCACAAAACCTTTGATTGTTATTTTTACAAAATAAGTCTCAAGATGCAAATCATCATAATAATAATCAACAACAAAATGCACAAAACTCTTATAGGTTCATCCATCAGGGACAATTTATTTTTTCCATTTTTCTTTCTTGGAATATGAAATGAGTAAAGATTTACATGGTCACATCTGGCAACCAAAAGTACACAAATAGGTGTTAGAGATACTTCCCGGAGTTGACATGTCCCAGACAGGGTCCTATCTCTGAAACGACCCAACCAGTCATAGCCTTTTGCCAAATTTCATTAGGCAGAATTGTGACTTTCTTCTATCATCTTTTCTTACACTTCTAGCTAAAATTATGCTACTTTGGAAATTTCTTTCATTTGAATTTCTTCCTGAATTTTAGGGATCTTTGTCACAATCTTTGTGGATTACTCTTTTACCACTCCTTTTGTTTGAATCTGCAGCTCTCTTCCTGCTTTCATGCATGCATGTTGCTGGTATTCTAGTCGACAATGCAATTGTAATGGCATGCACACTTACTTGGTAGTAAGTCCCAATGATTTCAATGGGCATAATCCCGATTACAGCATCAGTGTTGGATTGCAACAGGTGCTTGAAGTGGCAGTGATGGGGGACATGTAGCTGTCTATCTGGATTGTTGTTCCCAATCCCAGCATCTCTTGTTATAATTTTCCTTACTAGGATTAATGGGAGTTGCAATCTAACAGTATCTGAAGAGTCATACAAGTTGCCCCCCCCCCCGCCCAAGCATTATAGAGTTTAGCAGGAGGCTCCATTTAACTGTAATTAACTGACAAATACTAAAATCTATAGCTACATTTGGTTACACAATCAAGATGTGGTCTGCTTCCCAAGCAATCTGTTTTCCCTCTTTGCATATTTCTCACTTGGGAATTTTTAAGGACAATAAGGGAGTTTAAAGTAAACTATTGTGATGTCCATTTCAAAAGGTGTGTGGGTATGTGTATGTTTCATGTGTATAGTCTATCATGCAGGTACATAGCTCACCTGAAAGGGAAACATTATGTGACTGAACAGAAGAGAACTGTATACAAGTCAGTTCTTAAATGAAGCATAGACATATTCAAATTAAACAAAAAAGTTGGAGCATAACATGAGGAATACCACTGTAGAAAACTGAAAAAATAAAATAAAAAAATACTTTATCTACCTCTCACTAGATAAACCTTCTTGTCACATATTTTCTGAGAGTTGTTTAAATATGAGCTAAACTCTACAAAATAACAGCTTTGATGAAATAATAGATTTTAAAATTATAGTGTACCTGCAGAAACACTTTTGTTATTCAAAAGACTACGCTGATTTCTGAATTGCTGTCATCACTATTGGATGACTGCCCTTGGTTTTGATCCCAAATCTCTGGTTTCCTGTTAGGTGATTGAAGGTTGAAAATGCACATGTGATACCGAGTAGGAATTAGTATTTTATGCTTCTTCTCTGCCCCTTACAATATTCCTTATTAATAGTTTGTTTTATTCCTTATTCTAATGGTAGAATAATGTGTCTGATTGGCCTTTCTAACTTTACCTAGCTGGATAGTTTCGGTAAATAAAAAAACTTTAGATGGGAGGATTAATTTCATGAAGCCTTTTAGATCCTGAAACCCATGCCAGCTCAAAAATATTTAGCCCACCCAATAGCCACAGCTCTGTGAAAATTTACAACACTATAAAAATAAATCATCATCATCATCATTGCATAACGTAGCTGTTGACTATAGAACATTAGAGTAGAGGTGGTGAAACATAAGCGCTTCAGACATTTTGGAGTTCAGTTCCAGAAGACCCAGCCAGCATGTCCAGTAGGAATGGATTTGTTGGAGTTGTAGTGCAAAAGGTCTGGAGAGTTAAATGTTTAATCCTATTTTAACATACTGTTTTTGTATGTTTCAATTGTATGGTATTTTTAACATTGTAAGTTGCCCTGAATCCCAGTCTTAGACAAAGGGTGGGACATTATTATTATTATACATAATACACACACACATACACACACACTGTTTGGAGCCATACTAAATGTTACTGCTATTCAAGGGTTAACATTACAATCTCCAACTGTGAACTTTACCACTTCCATGGGAAGTGATAAGGACTGTTTCTTGTTTTCTCTTCATTGGATGGGTGACAACATTGTTTATTTTTGCAACTGCATTTTGCATTGTTGATGCACTGAAGTAGCAAGGGAGAGATTAAACTGTGTGAAAGAGATGGGATTAATAAGAAGACAAAATGGGATGCAGGCAAAGTTCCTCTTTCAGAGATACTATCCCTGCAGTTTAACAATATTCTCTTGCTCACTTCATTGAACTTAAGTTATTTGAAAAGCCAATTAACAGTGCAATCTTAAGTCAATTTTGTTAGGAGTGTTTTGAGTGGGAAATTATCTATGTGCATTGGTCAACACTTTCATGGTTTGACCTCTGATTTACATAATGAGCAAATTTGCATAGCATGCAAATCTGGCTGCAAGATTTGGGAAGGTGGAAAGTGGCAAATGTAAGAGAGTGAGAGCAAGAGTGAGTGAGAGAGAGAGAGAGATCCTTGTACCTGATAAGGATGGAAAAAGAAAAGCAGGGGCAAGAGTAAATGAAAACTGGTCAGAATGGGGGAATAATTGTTTCTGGAGTGGATGAGCTTCTAGCAGATGTAAAGTTAGCACAACTGAAGGAGAAAGAAATAGCACTGAGTGGGAACTTATAATGAATTTTGAACTCGATGGCTAAGTACTTTTGTTAGTTATTCCATAAAATAATATCAAAATGTATTTGCAACAGACTTCTCTTAGTTCTAGTTTGGGGTATTTATACCTTTATTACAACATCTAGTTGTAAGATCATTGCCTTAAATGTTTTCAAAAATAATTATATTTTTCAAACATCAGAAACAGTTATATAATATGTAAGACATGAAAAGGTTTGTCCCTATAATCCACTTGAAAATGTCACATTTGTTTGTTTTAGTTTTACTTCATCTTCCAGATTCAAATGCAGTCCTGTTGTCTCCAAAGATCTCTTTTGTGATCTCACATGTGCCCTGTCTTTAAAAGGCTAAATTGTTAAATGCCTTTTCTGCTCAAAATAATTCTAGCTTCTTGCTTTCAGACTCTTAAGTCCTGTGTCTACAGTGGTCACCGAGGTGTAAATATAAGGAACTACTTGGTTATACTTTTAACATTTTTGCCAAGGTTTCTTCATTTATGGCCATAAAAGAAACTTATTCTTTTATCTATATCCTGTGACTAAGTGGTTTAAGGTGACAAATTACATATTTATATTTATCTAGAATAGCCTTATAAGTAGAGATGGTGAGTCATTGTAGTGTAGTGGTTTGAGTATTGGACAGTGACTCCGGAGAGCAGGGTATGATTCCCAGCTCAGCCATGAAATCCACCAAGTGACCTTGGACAAGTCAAATGCTCTCCACTTCAGGGGAAGGCAATGGCAAACTTCCTCTGAATAATTCTTGTCAAGAAAACTGATTATAGGTTTGCCTTATAGTCAAAATAAGTCAAAAATAACTTGAAGGCAGAACAACAATATGAAAACTGGGGGTGGGGAAAATAAAATTATTTCTTTTTTCCCCCCCAAAGGTCCCCTTACCTCAGAAAAAAGAAATGGGTTATGTAATATTTTCTTTTAGAATGATGAATAAAATGTTTAACACATGGTGTTTTACTGAAAATATTTTCTTATAACTATGTAAGAGGAAGATTTTTATGTAAGGCTAGGTACTGTATGAGATAATTACAATTACTGGTGTTAGTTTCCTTTTCACAATTCTAATTTATGGGGAAAATGTGTTATGTTTGCTTGACACTATACTAAAACTAGTGGAAACAAAATGATTTTCTTACTAGTGTTGTGTGGTTTAGCAACAAGACTATCTTGCTATACTTATAATTCCATTTTGAGAACACTTGGAAGATCCATAGCACTTCATGTACCCCAGTCTTTTGTCTCCAGCTATCTTCTCTGTAACATTCTGCTCTGGTGGGAAGTGGAGGTAGGCAGGTGAATTGAGTACTGTGGTTGCTGAGGTTAAGTTTAACACTGGATCACCAAAGGAGGAGGAGGAGGAGGAGGAGGAGGAGGAGGAGGAGGAGGAGGAGGAAGAGGTGATTTATGTATATTTCCCGTTTCTCCCTACCGATTGAGGTGGGATTACAACATAAGTAAAAGTAAAAAACACAAAAGGGTACATTAACCCCTAAGCCCTCCCACCATTAGAAATAATAAAAATTCAACAGTTAAAATAGCTACATCAATAACATAATCTAAAATAATCAAAATTGAATGGACCATTAAAAGCTGGTGGGGCTATCCTTCTTCACGAAGTCAGTCTGGGAAGGCCTGTCAGAAGAGACCCATCTTGACAGCCTTCTTGAAGGCACCTAGGGTGATGATAAGACAGTCATTCCACAGTTTCGGAGTGGCAGAAGAGAAAATCATTTAGGAAGTTGCAGCTAATTTGGTCTTCTGTGGCTGGAGTATAGGAGCTGCCTATAGGAGTTGTGCAGAGCAATGGGAGGTATGGCGTTAACAGAGTGGCAAGAAGACAAAAAGGAAGACAAGATTGATGGTTGGTATCTGTCCCGTCTTCCATGCCCTCTGTTAGCCTAAAAGAACCGTGGGTCGACCCATCTATACCACAATCCCTTACCGTGCTCCTCTGTAATGCCAGGTCGGTGAAAAACAAATCTCACATTACTTACGACCTGTTAGGAGATGAGAATGCCGACCTGGCCTGTATCACAGAAACCTGGCTAGGTGATGACAGCAATGTAACGTGGGCTAAGGCCCTCCCTGCCGGGTACACCATTCAGGAGCAGGTAAGGGAAAGTGGGCGGGGGGGAGGAGTGGCCTTAATTCATAAATTGCCAATCAAACTGACCAGGAAACCTATCTGTAAAACTGTCCACATTGAGTGTATTTACCTGACCCTGAAGACCAGGGACAGTTTGGGGATGCTACTAGTCCACTGTCTAATAGACTCCCTGACCAAGCTGACACAGCTGGTCTCGGAGCTGGTGCTGGTGTCTCCCAGGCTTCTAGTCCTGGGGGACCTCAACATCCCTGCTGAGGCTAGCTTGGCAAATCCAACTGGTGCAGCTCGAGTGTTCATGGATACCATGACTACCTGGAACTAATTCCAGGGCTATAAACAGTATCGCTCCTGAGCGTCCTCTCCAACTTGCTTCCAATAAACAGCCGTGGTACACACAAGATCTCCGGAGGATGAAGTGAGAGACGAGATGACTAGAGTGCAGCTGGCCCCAACACCAACACTTATCTGACAAGGCACTCCTAGAGAACCTATTAAGGTCCTATGGAGTGGCAATCAATGCAGCAAAGAATTTGTTCTATGCTGCACATATTGTGTCGGCGGAGTCTCGTCCAGCAGAGCTATTCAGGGTGGTTAAAGATCTAATTCGGCCCCCTCCCACCCTGAATCCATTATTAGAATCAACAAATGCCTGCTGTGACGCCTTTAACGACTTCTTTGCTGATAAAATCTCTCAGATAAGGGCCAATCTAGACGCCAGCATTAATACAGAAACCATGACTCTGTGGACTTGGTTAAACTGGATCATTTTGAGTTTGTAAGTACTGAAGAAGTGGACAAGCTCCTTGGAAGTGTTAGGAGGACGATGTGCCCTCTCGATCCCTGCCCATCTTGGTTGACCGTTTGAGGAGGGGATGCAGTGACGACATTACTCCAGCTTGTCATCAACACATCCCTCAGGGAGGGCAAATTTCCATCAGAGCTGAAACAAGCCGTAGTTAAACCACTCTTGAAAAAGCCCTCCCTGGATTCCTTATTAGAAACAACCACAGACCGGTCTGTATGTTACCATTTTTGGGCAAGGTGATCAAGAGGGCAGTCACCTTCCAACTCTAAGCTGCCTTGGAAGAAGCCGATTATCTAGACCCATTTCAAACCAGCTTCAGGAGTTGAGACGGCCATGGTCGCCTTGGTCGATTATCTCCATCTGGGCATCGATAGGGGAAGTGTGACCCTATTGGTGCTCTTGGACATCTCAGTGGCATTCGATACCGTAGACCACGGTATCCTTCTGGAACGCCTGAGGGGAATGGGAATTGGGGGCACTGCACTCCAGTGGTTCCGTTCCTACCTCTCGGGCAGATTCCAGATGGTGGAGCTGGGAGACAGTTGCTCTCATAAAAGAGAGTTAACATCTGGCGTCCCTCAAGCCACCAATCTATCTCCCATGCTATTTAACATTTACATGAAGCTGTTGGGAGAGATCATCTGGAGACATGGGGTGCAGTGTTATCAATATGCTGATCATAGAACCACAGAGTTGGAAGGGACCACAAGGGCCATCCAGTCCAACCCCCTGCCATGCAGGAACTCTCCATCAAAGCATCCCGGACAGATATCCATCCAGCCTCTGCTTAAAGACCTCTAAGGAAGGAGACTCCACCATGCTCCGAGGGAGTGTGTTCCACTGTTGAACAGCCCTTACTGTCAGGAAGTTCCTCCTAATGTTGAAGTGGAATCTCTTTTCCAGGAGCTTGCATCCATTGTTCCGGGTTCTGTTCTCTGGAGCAGCAGAAAACAAGCTTGTTCCCTCCTCAATGTGACATCCCTTCAAGTATTTAAACAGGGCTATCATATCACCTCTTAACCTTCTCTTCTCCAGGCTAAACATTCCCAGCTCCCTAAGTTGTTCCTCATAGGGAATAGTTTCCAGACCCTTCACCATTTTAGTCGCCCTCCTTTGGACATGCTCCAGTTTCTCTACATCCTTTTTGAACTGGACACAATATTCCAAGTGGGGCCTGACCAAAGCAGAATAGAGTGGCACTATTACTTCCCTTGATCTAGATACTATACTTCTATTGATGCAGCCTAAAATTGCATTGGCCAACATCACACTGTTGACTCATGTTCAACTTGTGGTCTACTTGGACTCCTAGATCCTTTTCAGATGTTGTCTCATTCAGCCAGGTATCCCCCATCCTATATCTGTTCATTTCATTTTTCCTCCCTAAGTGCAGAACCTTACATTTCTCTGTGTTGAATTTCATTCTGTTAGCTTTGGCCCAGCTTTCTAGGAATTTTGTCCTCTGGGGTATTAGCTACTCCTCCTAATTTGGTGTCATCTGCAAATTTGATAACTAGGCCCTCAGTAATTTCATCCAAGTCATTAATAAAGATATTGAATAGCACTGGGCCCAGGACAGAACCCTGTGGGACCCCACTGGTCACTTCTCTCCAGGATGAAAAGGAACGATTGTTGAGCACCCTTTGGGTTCGGACAGTCAACCAGTTACAAATCCATGTAACGGTTACCTTGTCTAGTCCACATTTTGCAAGCTTGTTTGCAAGAATGTCATGGGGAACCTTGTCAAAGACCTTACTGAAATCAAGATATACTACATCCACAGCATTCCCTTCATCTACCAAGCTAGTGATTTTATCAAAAAAAAAAAATCAGGTTTGTTTGGCATGACTTGTTTCTCTGAAACCCATGTTGGCTTTTTGTGATTATGGAATTATTTTCTAGATATCCGCAGACTCTCTGTTAACAATCTGTTCCAGAATCTTTCCTGGTTAAAGTATGACTCCTCCAATGTATGTAAGTCCAACATACATAAACCTTGCACTATTGGCCATTGAGATACATATCTGACCTTTATTTATGCTTTGCAGAAAATGGGTAGAAGAGGCAAACCACTGGAGGCAGGCCTGCCACAGTCCCACATCTGCCCCTAGCATGCATTCAGCCTTATCTATTTTCTCTTTGTGTAATTCGTTCCTCATTTCAAAAAGGGAAGTTGGTCTGCACGGGTGTTTATTTCTGTCTGTAGAATGTCATTAAGGAAAGGTATTATTTCATTTTCCTCCATCTGCAGCTGGGGTGAGCACTTGTGCTGTGGGATGGATGAGATTTTCCTCCCACAAGCCACACAGCACATTTGTGTCAGACTGGAAGTGACATCATGTTTCATTTTGGCCATTCATCAGCTTTTTAGGGATTAGATTAGTTTTGTTATTTGAGAAGGCATGTTACAAGAGACAAATTGAGTCGTTTGCAGCTCTTTAAAGTATTTTCAGTTTTTCAGCTGCAGGACAATGTGATTCAGGGAAGCATAAAAAGTGGGCAGGGCACTCACAGGGCACCCAACCCTCTCATTTACTGTGTAGTGAGATCATCTGAAAATAGACTGTTAGGAGTTTCTAACATATTATGAATACTGGCCACTATTGGTTAATTTATCTTAAATCTAAGAAATCTCCAGTTCATGTTGACCTTCAAGCATGGTCCAATCCTATGAGCTAAGCAAAAGAAGAAGTCACTTTATGTTGTGAGAAAAACATTCTACATCCATCTCTGGAGACAGATACTATTTTCAGAAATAGAGTTTGCACAGTAATATTACTTAATTGCTGTATCTTATGTTACACTCCAGAGAATATCTATAGGATCCCTGTAGGGAGAGTTGTCGAAGCACAAGGTTGCAAAGTATCCACCCCCTTCCCCCTTGAGATTCTCTCTTGCAGCTTTATTTTTAGACAGAATTGAAGCTCTCCTTGCTGACTGCAGCTGTCTGCTATCAAAAGAATCTTGCATTCTATTGTTTGGCATCTACAGCTCCCCATTATGACAGTTCCATCAACCCGTTTTCTTATAACAGTTGTGAGCCCTGATTAAAAAGTGGAAAACAGCATGGGTGTGGTTGTGCTTTGATACATTGCTTTGCAAAGTTGGGATGGATGACTTTTGAGGTGGAACAGAAAGTATCATCTTTCTGCTTTGTAACCGTGTCTAAGATTTTATTTTCAACTCTTCTGGGATTTTAGAAATTTGGTAGACAAAATGTGTGTTGATATATGAGAACTATACTTAGTAAATACTTATCAGTGGTTTCTTGTAAAGTGCTGATGATGTATGATAAAAGTCAAATTCTGTCATGTATGATGGGATGAAAGCCAGCATGGTATAGTGGTTTGAATGTTGGACTAGGACACTGGGAGATCAGAGTTTGAATCCTCACTTGGCCATGGAAACCTACTGGATGACCTTGGGCAAGTCATACTCTCCCAGTTAGAGTAAGTCAAGGGCAGACCCCTCTGAACAAATACTGCCAAGAAACCCCCATGATAGAGTCACCTTAGGGTCACCATAAATCAGAATGACTTGAAATCAGAAAATACATCTGTACTTGGTCAAATAGGGTCACACATTTCCTATTTTTGCATCAAATTATATTACTGAAATTAAGAAAGCTTTAGGTACAAAAGAGGGAATTTTGATGTGAAAGGGCTGTCAGCACCATTCAGCTCTCGTAATCAATACAAGTTCAGAAAGTGTATGTCTGTTGGACACCATCTGGATGATCTAGGGGTGGATCTTTTTTTTTTTTTTTCTTAAGTAGATGCTTAAGTGTCTCCATCCCTGTTCTAAGGATTTTTTATTTTGATGAAAGATTCTTATTTCTTGATCACCCACAATCTCCAGTAGCTGGCTTTTTAAAGAAACTTTAGCACATTCACTTTTTAAAATATAAGTCATTCCTGGGTATATGTGTCCAAAGAGGGCAGCTGCTTGTTTTTGCCTACAGTTTGTTGCTGAAGTGGATACCAACAGACCCATTGTTTAGCTTTGGGGAAGCATGCAAATGTGGCTTTAAAGTTAGCGTGCTTTCTGTTAACCTTACTTTCTTCTCCTTTCTTTGACATGCGAGTTAGTAATTTTTTTTTCCCAACTGAAAGATTTCAAAAACACCCTGAAATTGCTTTCTGCCCTCGTATTGTTGGGAGTTGCTCCGTTTAACCCAGTGGGTTTTGCTTCTGAGGAAAAAAAATGGAAATGAAGAGTAACTACACTAAATGTTGAACCTTATGGTTCTAAATTGAATCCTGATTAAAATAGATGTGTTGAACAAATGGCATTTATTGATGTGTTGATCTACCAAATTACCATTTCTTCAGTGGGGCCACTGCTAGCATTTAAGCCTCACATAAAAATATTTCACATGAATTGGACCTAAAATTTCTTGCTGTTCAAGCAAAAATTCTCCAGATCTTTCATTTGTTAACAGAAGATATCTGCAAGCCTTGTATGTTTTGGTCCAGTTGGAGGAACAATGTTGTACTTTGTTGAGGTGGTTCCTTCCTTTCTTCCTGGTTCTCCTCTCCTTCTTTTTCCAGTACTTCTTTCTCCACTTTGGGGCACCACTATAAGCCCAATTTTCCACGTTCAGTGCTAATATCCTAAACATATACCTTTCCTTTGCAGAAATAATATCTCAACTCTATCTTTCCTCTTCAGACTCTGACTCAAGCATATTTGTTTTGTGTTCTTTCTCTAACAATTGGACCCAGAATTATTTTTAAAAATAACATTAGGAATACATTTTCCCATAGAAACAATGAGAGCAACACTAAAATGGTGGTAGATCAAGGAATGTGAGAGTGACTTTTTCATTTCCTTGTACAAATATCTCAGTTTGCCCAAAAAATCTGCTTGTCTAGACTCATCTTTGAAGAATGAGGCACAAACTCAAGAACCGCCTGAACTTTTCCTCCCTGCCACTGTGGTGAAAACATGGCCCATATTTTCTAACTGCAGAGTCACTTCCCAGAAAGCCCCAAGGACCCAATTTGATGTTTAGTGGCAGTGCTCGGAAACAAGTATGCCTGAGGGTAATTTTCTGCTTGCCTTGTGTGCTCTGGTGTAGAAATTCATTGCTAATTACTATGCATCTCTCTTCTATCCAATTCGTGACTGTGCCAGGCAGCAATTGCAACCATCAATTTGAAAGGACAGTCCAAAGGAAAATCTTCTTCTTATTATTATTATTATTATTGGGTGAAGTCCACTTTTGGCACTGGAGTTTCATTCTTCTTGGTTCTCAGCTTTCCAAATAATGAGATTTCTGTCTGATTACCAATATTGTTCTGCAACTTCTAGGCAGATTTTGGGGGGGAGGGGGCAGGGGGAAAGAAATCTACAGTGGCGATAAAAGTCTAGGCGAGGTACTGTTGGGTAAATGAAGTTATCTACAAATCTTTATGGATTTTTGCTGAGGACTGGTACCAAAATAGTTGTGGTTGCCCTTTATTCACATTCCTGATGCTTGGCTAAAGTGTAGTAGGGAGCAAGACCAAAGCTATTGTGCTACCTGAAATGAAGAACAAAATGTGGCTCCTCTACACTCCATGTACAAAAGCCAACTGGAGTAACAGTTTAGTCTTCATTAATGGCAATGGAATAGCATCCTCCAGCACACCTGAAGTCAGCATGCTAATTTAAGGGGTGCAAAGCCAGCTTTCTTCTCCAATATCTTGCTTCCAACTGTTGCACCTGTTGTGAGAGATGATCTAATGGAAGGTCTGAGTCTAGTAAAGAGCCATCAATATTATTTCAGACTGGCATATCCCAAGTGCTTTTCACTTTCATTTAGAGCTGATCTATCTAGCAAATAGCATTTCCAATGCATAAAAAAGAGCATCCCAAGAATCGGCTACAGTCATGTGAATCTGTTACTTCAGAATTCATACTAAACAAGACCATAATGAATGAATAAATATGCCTCAAACAAATGATAGGAACATGCTATAATATTTCAATCAATGTTAATATCAATAGCCAGCACAGATAAATCAAGCTAAGTAATCACAAAAATGCAGGCCTGAATAGAATTCCCTCAGTTTATAACATAGGTTAAAAGCATTAATAGAAAAATTACTACATCTGAAATGTTGAAATGAGGCACAGAAAGAAATAAAGAGCATCATATCCATGATGCATGTTTGCGTTTGATAACTTTTCCTCTTGCATTAGTTGGAATCTGTTAATCAGTGGTTTTTAACCTTTTCTTCAGCACAAATACATTTTCTTGTCATGGATCCAAGTCTTAATTCAGGATTTAAAACCCTAAAATGCATCAAATATTTAGTTAAAGCTGCTCTTCAAGGGTCTTCAGATTTGGAGAAAAAGGAGAAATAACTAAATGCACACTCTTTTATTATAATATTTTTCTTGGAATAATTCAACAACAACACTTGGACACATATTACTAGTTAACTGTAATTAATTAATTAAATAAATAAATAACAAGAAGGCTGGTGCTGCATTTCATTTACAAGCCTTGTTATATCAGGCTTAATAGCTGAAACTTGTATTCTGAATTCTGACTATACATTTTTCAAATGATTTCTGTACTTACTTTTTATATAAATGAGAGCAGAGAATGAGTTTTCACACAAGTATGGCATTATTTAAGGCATCAATACTTTCATAGCCCTCTTCAATAGTTCCTGGAAAATCTGCTTGTAAGTGAGCCCATGAATTTGGAAGGGACTATTCATTGTAGTGCAATTTAAGAGCACCTTCTGTGGATATTTCTGTGATCTTTTCTTTCTCGTCTGCTGTGAGTCCCTCTAGTTCATACATGTTAACCCAAAATTGATCTCTAATCCAGTTTTTGCCTCTATCAGAAACAGGAAAATATTCATGCAAACTATGCTGCAAATCTTTCAAATGCCATGTGGTAAGTGATGTGTCCTCCTTTGACACCTCTTCTTAGGTGGAACCAAGAAAATTTTTGAGTTTTCGAAATGTCTAATAGTTTCACTTTGATGGGCAATGATGCCACAATTCTACCTTTTTCATCATTTCTTTGATCTTGTGTTCAAGTTGAGAAACTAACTTTTTCTCCTTGAAGATTTAAGTTGAGCATATTTAAATGTGTGGTGATATCTGACAAATATGCTAATTTTACTAACTAAGAAAAATCTGTCAGATAATCACTAAGAAGAAATTGCTCCTCCATGAGGAATAATTTTATCTCATCTCTCAGTTCCCCAAAATGAGAAAAAAAAATTACCTCATGATACCCAATGAACTTCACAGTGTAGCAAAAAGTGATGGTGTTCACCATCCATATCTTTGCAAAGTTGCTCAAGAAGTCTTGGTTTGTTTTTTATAAAGTCGACAATTTTGGCTGATTTATTTAAACTATCTTTAGTTTTTCTGGTATCTTCTTAGCAACTAGAGCTTTCTTATTTATACAGCACTTGGACTAAGTCACTGACGGTGTGGTTTCCCTAATCCATGCTACAAGTCCAGTAAGCTTCCCAGATGTGGCTCATGACCCATCTGTGCTAATTCTAGTGCAACCAATCCATGTCATGAGATGTTATAAACTCAAACTGTTACATACTTCTTCAGCTGTGGTGTGTACCAATGTGGAGATGGGCAGCAAGACTTCAAAAATATTTCTCTCATGCTCATATCTAACTTTGCACAATACGATTGCTTTGTTTATTGTATCTGTGCTTTCAATCAGGTGTAGAACAAAAATAGGAGGACATGTGAATTATTTCTAATAACTTCTCCTTGATATTGCCCAACCAACTGTTTATTTGCTTGTTAACAGTGTCATATATTAAGGAAAAGTTCTTGCCAGCTTTCTTTTTTTTTAATCAATGCAGAAATCATGATTTCTGTAGCAGGTAATATAAATTCTTCAGCTATTATGTGTGGTTCTCTGATTTTTGCTGGTAGTTGTAATCTATAAATGTGGCCCTCAGTTCATTTTCAGTGTTACAACCAGTTGCAGTCTCTTCTCTTTCTGTCTCTCTCTCTCACTCACTTTTCAACATTTCCTTACTTTCCGGAAGTTCCTACTTCTTACGTTTGAAACAATCAATGATCTTTATGGCATGTTCATTATGTTTAGTATTGAAAGATCTTTGCAGTTTTTATGGTTTCATGCCCTCATTGAACTACATTGTAATATAACACACACTGTGGTGGTTGCTTGTGTTCTGGGCCTGTATATGAGAAGCCAATCAACAGAAATTCCTTTAATTAACAGCAGCACTTTTTAAAGATGACTTGAAGAAGCTTCATTTTACTTTGAACAGGATCATCTTCATCATCTTCACCCCTACTTTTACATTTCAAACTCAGCCAGCGACCCCCCCCCCCAAGGCTTAGCCAAAATGTATTGTTATAAAATCCATTGTGCTAACACCGAAAAGTCACTTTACAATAACTGAACACTTTTATTCATAGAAAATGAAAGAGAAACATAATCATTTTCAGTATTCCATAGTTATTATTCCAAAGTCTGTCATAACACTCACTCATCCTGACTGACTCCTACTCTTTCCACGTGCAAACAGTCTTTCTTTTATACATGAATTTTTTCAATGTCATTCTCAACACAACTACAAAATTATGGAAAGCAATATACGTTATGTACAGAAATTGTGGTAATACACTGTGGTTTGGTGCTGCTGGCTGTATGCATAGCACCAAGAAGTGTCATGTGTTTTCTCTTGGCCACTCAGCATCATTCATTTGTATGTTCTCACCACATGAAGCAGTGGCAAGTGCTGAGTACATTTTTTGCTATTAAACAGTTTCTTTCATAACCGTTTTTAACTTAAGCAGTAGGTTAATACAATCAGTACAATTAATAGATCAAACTATTACTCTTAAAATTATTCTTAAATAAATATTCTTTCTTTCTTTCTTTCTTTTTCTTCCTTTCCTTTCCTTTCCTTTCTTAACTGATAAAGCTCACCACATTTCTTTAAGCCTTTGTGGCCCTCCAGGGGTTCATAGACCACAGGGAATGAACCGTTGTACTACATCAAACACATACATATCTTATCACACATTGACTACTACCAGATTTATCATGACATAAAATTGTAAAAATAAGTGGGGTAGAAAGTAAATGCCACACTAAATCTACAGGTCTTTATGATACTGCAGGAAGAGTCTGGGTGCATGTCAGCAGGTGGATTCCTGGTGGGCCTTGAGGGTTTCTGCCTCCAGCTAGGGTGCATGAAATGAAGGGCAATGAGGTCACCAGGTTTGCGAGTGATTTATAAGAACTAGATGTGAAAGATTAATGCTTTTGAAAACCCCAGGGTGTAGTAGAAAATGAATCTGACATCTTAGGAGATGGTATTTTCTTCTCATTGCTACTGGTATTCTCTTATAGGGCACCATGTTGCCAGAGGTGCTGAATCTAAATTAATATGTAAAACCTAGCCCTCTGGAAATCTATAGTTATTAAACATCTTGCAGTGGGTTGTTGCAAAAGAAAGGTCAGCAGCTTTGGAATGCCTGCAATATTTCCATTATCTTGGTCTTAGATGACATCTTTGTTACTGAAGTTTTGTAATGAGCAACTGTAAATAACTTCTTGCATATTCAAGATATCTTACATTAAATCATTTCCCAAGGTGATTTCAATTGGCCTTTTGATTCCCTATACCTCTTGGTTGCTATCATCTTTGTCACATGGTGAGAAAAATCACACTTTTTCTTCTGTTAAATATCATCTCACTGCATATTCAAGTCATATTTTATTTTCATCAAGCCAATGGACATTGTAAGTACAGTACATACCATAAACATGACCCTCAGAAAATGCTGATTCCATCATAATTTGGATAATAAAACCAAAACTAAAGCAATTATATTTCAAAAATATTTCCCTGAGCACATACATTCAAGGCAGTGGTGGAGAACATGGTGTGTGATGTGTTTTACATTACCATTTCCATCAGTCTTAATCAGAATTGCAAATGTTAAGGATTGATGGGTGTTAATTTTCTATGCATATTTACAAGAGAATAAGCCCCATTTAACACAACTAGATTTATTTTTGAGAAAACCTATATTGTGCTGTAAAAGAAGTTCAAATAGTAGGGTCTACTCTACAACAGAAACAGGTAGAAAATAGTCAGAGATGCTGCAGTAGACTAGTTTTATGTTGAAAAATGGCTTGGAATATTTTAAACTTTATAGCTTGATTTTTAATGTGTATCACCTTTCCCCAACTCTTTGAAGGCAGAGTAGGCTTCTTTGGCTCATTCTTTCCATCTTAAATAACAGAGACAGCCATAATAACACAAGCAAGATTATAGCCATGAATCAGCAAACAAAAAGGTATCAGAGTCATCAGAAGAGTTATACAAAAGCGGGAATGAATGTAAAAACCTACTCCTTCATTTCAGGGTCAACAGATGCCAAGGAAAACATGGAGGTTAATAAAGCAGAACATTTAAAAATATATTTAGCATCAGAGTTGAAAAGATATGTTCAAATTGTTCTAATGTAGGAAGTCCCCCCCCCCCCAAAAAAACCTTCATTCACCAATTAATGCCAGCCATACAAAACATTATTATGTAAAACTCCATAAGGACTTTGTTAGTTGTGGACATATCTTAAGTATGGTAGCCGTTTACATTTTTTTCTTAATCAGTGTGTGTGTCTGTCTCAAATTTCAGCAATCTTTTCCTTGCTGGTGGCATGTGAAACACTAGGGCTTCCAGATCTCAAGCCTCACCCTGAGTTTGCATTAATATGGGAACCTTAGAGTAGGAGCCCTGGTGGCGCAGTGGTTAAATGCCTGTACTGCAGCCACTCACTCAAAACCATAAGGTGGCGAGTTCAAGGCCAGCAAAAGGGTTCAAACTCAACTCAGGCTTGCATCCTTCCAAGGTCACTAAAATGAGTACCCAGATTGTTGGGGGCAAGTAGCTTACAGTTGTAAACTGCTTAGACACTCCTTAGGCAGTATGAAGTGGTATATAAATGAAGCTGTTTGTTTGTTTGTTTAAAATTAAAATCTTAGGGCCCATTCACACTACACCATCATAATGTTATGGTTCCACTTTAACTTCAGACTCTGCCTCCTATGGAATCCTAGGGTTTGTAGTTTGCTCAGAGGCCCCAGAGGAGCTTCCTGGCTAAGGATTTTAAAGGCCTCTCCCTAAACTGCAAATCCCTGGATTCCATAGAATTGAAACACAGTAGTTAATGTAGAATAACAGCATTGTATTTTTGTAGTGTGAACATACCCCTGGTCGAGGCTCTAGTATGAATGATTTGGTGGGCCAAAGTTTTTTTCTGTGCTCCAAAAATTATAGCATTCTTGGAGAATGCAATGGAGAAGTTCTGCTTTCATCAACCTTTGGATTTCAGATTGTGTTGAATTGCTTGTACAGGTTGTGTCTCCCTTGTCCAAAATTCTAAAATGCAAAATATTCCAAAAACCAAAACTTTTTTCATTGGTGGCTGAGATAGTGATACCTTTGCTTTCTGATGATTCAGTGTACACAAACTTTGTTTCATGCACAAATTTTTTTTATAAATATTGTATAAAAGTATTTTCAGTCTTTGTGTATAAGATGTATATAAAACATAAATGAAATTTGTGTTTAGACTTGAGTCTCAATTCCAAGATATCTCATTATGTACTTATATGAAAATATAGTTACAGTATTCCAAAATAAATAAAAAATCCAGAGTCCAAAGCTATTCTAGCTTTGGATAACAGAGACTCAACCTGTATCGAAATTGTCAAATGAGTAGTTAAATAGATAGAAATTAAGTTCAAATGCTCTTTGATTTATATGTACCAAAAAGCCATTTTTTAAAAAACATTCCACATGCTTTGTATGTTACAGATGGTCAGGGACTGGATCCAGAAGTCTCCAAGGCAAACTCCTTTGGATTCATAGGGTGCATGTCATCTGTTCAGTACAACCATATTGCTCCATTGAAAGCTGCCTTACGACATCCAAGTATAGCACCTGTGACAGTTCTGGGTTCTTTGTCTGAATCAAACTGTAGGGCTTTGGTAGCAGTTGATGTGAATACAGCAACTACGATATATTCGTCATCAGGTATGGTCAACCATTTTGTGGAAAATTTCTTTGTAACATCTCTTGTTTTCAATTATCTTATTTTTAATTAGATAATTGAACTGGGGGACTAGAATGGTATTCGTCTAGTACATCACACACACATACCTCACCATAGCACTCACTGAGAAATATTCAATTGTATGACTAGATATTTTTACTAATACAAGTTGTTCACGTTGTATCAAGTAAAAGGGATTTGAATCCCACCTAGAAGGATTGCATTAAGTCGGCTCTTAGCTGTTAAGCCAATCTGGAAGTTGCAACAACTGGAAAACAGAAGAAATGTGTTGTTTTTAATTAGACAAGTGTCAAACTGATCAGAAATGTCTAAGTGAATTTATTTATATAGTTATCTATTTGTGTGCTTGGTTTTATTGAACAAATTTACAAGAGCAGACACAGAAAAGTTACATTCTGGAAACTCTGGAGAGGAGGAAATGAGCAGTCTGAGAGGTTTTTGTCTGTGAGAAATCACATTGTAACTCTTTTCTCTGTAGGAAAGACATAAGAAATCCTATCCTTTCAACAACATATGCAGGCTTCAGTGGGCTTGAGAGATCAGAACTCCAATGATCTTTTTCTTCTCAATGTTTATATGATTACAGCCCTCAGAGCTAATGAAAAAAAAGTCTCCATATTGCTACTCCAGTGCTACTCCATATTGTTCCAGTGTGCCATGTCTTTTGATCACTTCTGCAACACATGGCTAACTTTTTATATCTCACTAGTAATGTTCAAACAGAGGTTTAATCGGAGGTGGGAATAATGCAGCCCTCCAGATACAGTTGATCTGCTGTTCCCAGTATTACTCACCCCTGGTTATGCTGGATAGAGATTCCTGGAATTGCAATTCAACCATCTGGAGGGCTGCATCATTCCTCCCTAGTTTAATGATAAGCAAACATGAAACATAAATCATAATGGTGATTGGTCATCAATATGGTGAGAAATCAAGGTGAGTGAAATGTAGGAACAGATGTTTGTGTTCAAAAAAGTTATACAGCACAGTGAAAGTCTGCCATGAGTAATAGACGTGGAGGTAAACAGGCAGGGAATGATTTTGTTTGTTTGTTTTTTAATGGATTTGAAATTTGACACAAAGTAGCTAATAAATTAACAAGTGAAAACAGTATCAAAGCGGTGTCCCAAAACACAGTGAACAGTAATGCATTTTAAAAAATACATATTCATTATGATAAAAAAGCAAGATATAAGCAGCCATCAGTGTAAATGAATGAAGCTCAACAGTAGTCACCTTGATAGGCTATAGGTTTTTGCCTGCTGATAGACAGGGGCTAGAAAAATCTCCTTATGAAGGACTAAAGGACATAGGGGACCCTCTGGATCAAATTAAAGGTCTATCCATGTCAACAGTGTGACAAATGGGGATCCTATAAGCAAGCAATATATACAATACCCCCCCCCCCGGTGATGTTTAAGAACTGGCATTCAGAGATATACTGCCCATGTATGGCTGGTAAGAACCATTTCACAGACCTGGAATAAGTACTTTTTGGGTTACAACTTCTAGTATTCCCCATTCAGCATGAACTCTAACCATACTCTGACTATAATGACTAGCAGCCTCAAATAATTCAGCTTCTATTAATTTATCAAATCACCCTGAAAAACCATCCAAGATGGTAGATGCCACTCTATCATGTGGTAGTCACTTACATAGGTACTCTGTGTGAACATTTTCCCTCCTCCCATTTTACTATCCTGAATCTTTCAATATTAAACCTCATTTAATAGCCAGGTTCTCATCCTGTGAGTTTCTTTTGCCATCCCATACATCATTTATAAAGAACTAGCATGTTTTCTTCCAAATTATTTCCCCACCAAAACCTCAAACATTGTTAATGGAGAAATTGCTTCAGCTTCTTAGGTGCAGGCACTGACAAAGCCAAACACACCTCAGATATTTGTGGGACATAGACAAGGCTTTAATTGACAGAAATTGGATATACAGAATTGAAAAATAGCATATAGCTTTGAAGAAGGGACAATAGATCAGTGGGCAGTGTAAGGTGTACATGCAGAAGGCCCCAAAATTAATCTCCAGCATATCCAAAGAACAATATGGGTAACCCATACTGGTCTTGATGGACAAATAACATGAAATAGGCATGATGTATTGGTTTGAGTGTTGGATTACAACTCTCTTAACCAGGATTCGATCCCCAATTTAGCCATTAAACCCACCATGTAACTGTGAAAAGTCACACACTCTCAGTCTTAGGAAAGGCAATGACAAACCTCTTCTGAGCAAATCTTGGCAAGAAAACCTCATGATAGCTTCACTTTAGGGTCACCTTGGAAACAACTTGAAGGCACACAAGTATAAAGCAACTCACTATATGCCAGATTACAATGCTTAGACTGTTCAACAATGCAAGATCTGAAGATTCAGGCCAGGAAAGAGGGAATCTCTGTTTTATTTTTGTTGTATTACTCTGAGTACCACAGGAAGCTCACCCTCTCAGTGTTGTATTGATTATTCCCCCCCCCCCCCCAACTGTAAGGAAAAGTGTGTGTATTTTTGCATACATTTTTCCTAATGTATAATATTTTAAACTCATTTTCTCTATTTACTAAAGGATATCTGTGCTCATCTGATATACATTTTAGTTGTATTTTTTTTCAAATGGACACATGATTTGATGCATATTTTTTGTCACTAAAATGCATCTGCAATGTTGGAAGAGTATGGATTCCCAAGAAAAGTTCTGTTTTAGTCTATTAACAGACTTGGGAGGTTCAGGTGGATATTTATATAAGAAAACATGAACCTAACAAATTTCTTTTTCATCCTCAATGATATTCTCCTAAATTTTCTTTATCAACCAGTAAGGAAAACCTCTCCCTGATTCTGGGCTATAATGGCATACCCAGCTCATCATTAGAGTAGCATCTTGGTACATTCTTTCATGGTACAAGGTAACTTGTTCCTTGAGTTCTCAACACCAGTCACACTCATTAATATTTCTGTAATGATAGTGGTAAGGATGTGTAAGCTGGTACAAGCTCTTGAGTTTTCCTGTCTATACATTTTGGTCTGTGCTTGCCTCTTACTCTCTCCTTCTTTAAAGAGAGTCATATTACTTGCTCATGATGATCCCAGCAGTTCATTTTTGTCTGCAATGATTAATCAGCCCCTTGGGCATCTTAAGTGTTTTGCATGTTGGGATGGATCGCATATTGTCAGGCTCATGTTGGTATTACCACAGACTAGAAGCACAAAAGTAGCTGCTCTTGGATACATGGGGCAAAATTACCATGAATTAGATTAATGTAGTCAGTTGCATGCAAAAGGACATTCCAAAGGATTTAAAAAAAAATACAGTAAGAATGACATATATTGGCTGTGACCAAACATCCCCTCAGCATAGTGTAAATATTTCCAGGTGGAGATACACTGCATGAGTTCTACACAACTCCCCATGCAGAATAGCAACAAATGCTAATGACAAAGTGTCATTTACAATACAGAATACATGATGCACAACTGTGTATCCATTATTTATTTATCTATTTATTTATGGTATTTATACCCTGCCCTTCATCCCTAAAGGCTATCAGAGCAGCTTACAATTATCATGTAGGGTACACAGTGCACAGCCACAATGCAAAGTGTAAGATGCACAACTGCACTGTGTAATGATAAATGCAAAATGTACAACTTGTAAAAACAAGACACAGATCTCTGTGCAACTCTGCTTCTGCTGCTGTCAGCAAAATGTTTGCATTGCACAATGGTGACTTTTTGGCCTTGCATGCATATGTATGTTCCTAATAAGATGCTGCCCAATGTCTTGTAAAACATTATTGGATAATGAATTTCAGACTGAAACATGTCTATATATTCAGCAATTGTATTTAATCTCCCTCTCCAGATGTCAGATATGTAAGCTTTGAAATACTGCCATGTGCAGGCTCTTAAAACAACAACAACACCTATTTAATAACAATTTGATGACATCATTTAGCTTATTTTCTTCCAACACCATTTTAATTTGTAACATATCCTGATATCATTTGCTCCTTTACCCAAGGCATTCTGCAGCAAACAAGAGAAGTAATTGTCACCATGCACAGTGAATGTGAACTACCTTCACTCTCCCTGTGGTGAATAAGTTCAAGTTTACATGCTCTTGTTTGTTGTTCCAGTTGTTTGTCTGGCTCCAGCTGTCACTGAGGAAACACTTCTTGTGATTGGCATCATCCTCAAGAGTTTTTCTGGGTACCTACAAACAAAATTTCTCTCTTTTAGCCACATACACACAATCACCATCCCTTATCCAGCAAAGAAGCCTTTGTTTGACTTCTTACTGTCAAAAAACCCAGCAGTGTCAGCCAAACTGAGACTTAGTTAACTTCAGCAAATTTATTGCAATAAACTGACTTTCCACTGGGGCCTGGGATGATTGCATTTTTGTATCAGTACAATAGTAGTTGTTATAACAATGTTATAAAAAGAACAATGTCTGTGCTCCTCAAGTTCTGCACATACTGTTTTTCCTTTGTAGGCAATCTTTTATGCAAATACTTGTATGCCCCAAGAGTTGAGATACAGGTTGAGTATCCCTTATCTGAAATGCTTGGGACCAAAAGTACTTAGCATTTAGGATTTTTTTTAAATTTAGGAATATTTACATATACGTAATGAGACAACTTGGAAATGGGATCCAACTCTAAACATGAAATTCATTTATGTTTCATATACATCTTATACACACCCTGTAGGTAATTTTGTAGACAATATGCTTAATATTGCTTTTGCATAAAACAAAGTTTGTATACATTGAACCATCACAAAGCAAAAGTGTCATCATCTCAGCCACCCATGTGGACATTTTTGGATTTTGGATTTCCAGATAAAGGATACTCAGCCTGTAATCAATAAAACAGAGCATTTGAAGGAGCTTGTAGTTTAGGGATAGGCAGCTGTAACTCTGAAGATGTTTTGGATTACAACTTGCATCATTCCTAGGCAGCAAGATATCAGCCATATCTTCACTGGTTACTGACATGGGTTTTGTTTTCCTCACCACATAATGGTAGTGGATGGTTTCCATTACAGGAACATTTCTTAGGGCATTGCTTACTGATACAACAGAAATAAAACTTCCAATCCCAGTGAACTGAGTTGTATGAAACTGCATTACTTTATTCACTAATTATCCAAGGGCCAAGCAAATGTATTTCAATAATGTACACCATTCTATCATAAAGCAACCCATTTTTGATTTATGTTAGAGCAGCCATGGAAATGCCATACTTATTTTGCCCCTTAAGAATGTATGCCTTCCATGTGATAATTATGAGGGTCAAATGTATATTTAAAAAGAGCATCCTTCTCTGTGTTGTGCAAAACTGTTGTTTTCTTTGAGTTCAGAATTCAGCAGGGCCTTGCTACGGAAGCTTTTCTTGTGATTTACCATCTGCTTCCCTGCAGCAAAACACCTCTCTGAGCTTCCCTAATCTCATTTTTTAATTAAATAAATCATATTTCTAGGAAATGCTAAGGCCTGCCAACTTGAATTCTGAAACACACATGCACCTAAAAATAAATGATCAAAGTGACATATTTTAAATACATAGAAATAATTGCATAGAAATCAACTAAAGTATTTCCAAGGTCCTAGCCTCCATGGGGAAAAGTACATCAAAAATCTCAGTTTACGATCAAGCTCAGTAACAGAGTAGAGAGAATTTTTTTTTTAATTGTAGAAAGACATCAGGTAGGCAGCTTGATGAGTGGAAGGACGAATCACTTTGTAGAGCAGATAGGTGGTTGCAGGATAGGCCTCTGGAGCTTATCGCTCTGCATAAATAACCTGGTTTACCTCATCTGAATTCAAGCCTAAATTGGGAGGCAGCCAGGTCCTATTGCAAGGATTTTGCTGCTGAAGCTGCGAAGCGAGCACAGCATAGCTGCAACCCGGGTCCCAGATGAGCTCCAGCAGCCATTTTTCCAAGTTGGAAGCTCCCGACTTTGAAATAAGGCTGTTGGAGCTCGCCTAGGACCTGGGCTGCAGCAGGGCTGTACTCGCCCAGTTGCTTTGATGCCAAAATACTTGCGGTAGGACCCAACTGCGCCCCAATTTAGGCTTGAATTCAGATGAGGCAAACTAAATTATTTGAACCGAGCAATTGGCTCCTCTATCTGGAACCAGTATGAGGAGGTAAGATAAATGTCTGTACAGTTTAGTTAAATGGTAGTAAGTAGGTAAGTGAGTGCAGAATGAGAAACTGAAGTAGGGGGATACACTGTGAAAATTAGAGTTCCCAGGATCAACAACAGAAAATACTAATAAATCCAAGGTAGAAGGATTGAACAATGGAGGATGTTTTGCCTTGAAAACATACCTGGCCTTCCTTTTAGTGTAAGAAATTATCTTCCAACTCTCTAAGGGGTGAAACAGATTGTCTCTTTGTGCTGGCTTCTGGGTGGCTTCAGAGCATGGTGTTTTGACACCACATGCTCTGAAGCCTCAGGAAGCTTGTGTCATGCCACCCACCCACCCACCCATGGACCAGTTTCAGGGCACTTCAGCGATGCATTTACAGAGGGAGGGAAAAGCCAGCTTTTTGATGGCTCAAAAAGGAGAAGCAATTTGATGCTGCTTTTTGGGCCAGTGAAAAGCTGGATTGGGGCCATGGTGTGTGGTTGCTGTGACCCCAACCTGGCTGCCTCAGGGGCAGTTTCAAGCCATCCCTTTGGGACAGTCTGTTTCACCCCTTACACTGTCTCTTTAAGATTCTCCTGCATAGAATCGTACAGTTTGTGCAGGTATGCAAAGCAATAGACAATTTGTTAGATTAGTCATGGGTAACAATCTTCTTTTTTCTGGCTCAGATCAAGAAGATGTGCCTAATATCACCTCTTGCAACTCCTGCCCCTAACTTAGAGCTGAGTGTGGAGAGAAGGCAGAGTTTGGCCAGCCTATCAATAATCAATCAAGAGCGAGCTGGAGCCAACCAATCAAATTGAAGGCTGGAGAGGATAAATTGGGTCCATTGGTGACAGATAGGGATGGTTAGGGTTAGAGTCCAGAAGTCAGGGACACTAGACATATACAGAACTCTGAGAGAGGGGGTTGCTGTAGTGTAATCTCCTGAGCGATATCACTGGTGTTGGTGACTGGAACACAACTAAATTGAGGAAAGTAACCTAAAATGAGGACGGTGTGGGTCCTAGGTAAAAATAACTATTGTTCTCTGCAGAGAGTGTTGGGAAGTAAACTGTAACTGTAACAAAGTAGAACCAAGAATGTAAGACCTGGAAGTAACAAGTGCATAAAACATTTCAACAAGGGAAACATTGTTCAAACTATCATTCAAATAGTTTTATTATTGTTCACCTACAGGCTTGTCTGGGACTTGAATAAGTAACCATGCTACTGACATTTAAAAATAAGGAAATTCATTTCACTTAGAAGGTGGTGTACACAAAAGTGACCATCACACATAGGTGGTTGTGTCACAAACTAATAAAGCAAAGATTTTTAAAAGTACAAGTGCTTGTCACAAATTGGGGCTGCAGTGGGATAAAAAGGCCCCTGGAGCTGTCCATCAAAGAAAAATCATTTTTTAAAAAATTGGTGGTCCCTCACAAATTGGTGACAGTGGTGGGATAACAAAACCCCATAGGGCTGCCATCTGAGGAAAATATTTAGGTGACTGAGTGTCACATTTGCCTCTGGGACCTTATTGGACTCCTTGCTCTTCCCCTCTGGCATGCCTCTTCCTTAGCTGGTTCTCATCCGTTACAGAGACTAGGGAGCAGTGAGAGGCAATGAAGTGTCTCTGCTGAGTCCTATCTTTTCACATACAGTATGTGTATTTTTGCTTAAAGTGACTTCATCTTGCATACCAATGTTTTAAGTGCCTCTCCTGGAGCAAAAACTTAGTCATTGACCCAAAATGTCTATAGCTTTTTTGATGTCTTGGGGGGTGGGGGTGAGAGGTAGTTAATAATCTCCTGTGTGGTTATTTTCCATTGAAGTTTAGTTACTAATCTGGGAATTAATATTTGGTCCCCAAATGTGTACTGTATTTCTGTACTTCTTTGAGATGAGACTTATCAGTCATTAAGCTTGTGCTTTGCTAGGCACTGGAGAACAAAGACAACATTTGTCTTGAGTCTCAAGGTCCCATGCTTCGGTTCTGTCCATTAACCACACATGGTCAGAGCAAAAGCCATCTTGGTCCTCATTTAAGTACATACTTTTAGTAAGAGTTTCTGAATGACTGTTTCTTCTTCGTGGTCTCTGTGCCTCACACAATAGGGTTTGCGCCTGCGCAGAAGCTCCATTCGGAATGCTGAAAAGCTGAGCAGATTGGCGGGAGCCCCGCCCCTCCCATTCCCTGAGCATGCCCAATCCCGCCAATCTAGCTCCTCCTTCAGTTCTCTTTCGTCCGCCGCAAGAGTAACATCTCCTTCGGAGTGCTCTTCATCGCGACGGAAGCTGAGTAGCTAGACTCTGTCTATTTCTTTTTATTTTACTTTATTTTACTTTATTTTTGTTCTTTTTCATTTTCTCCCGTTTTTTTCCTTGAGCTGCCCCTTTTTTGTCGGAACTCGAGGGTTTTGGCCCGGACGGGCCCCTCGCGATCGGACCGGCCTCTTATGGCCGCCCCGTTCAAGAAATGTTCCGACTGTGGCGGTAAAATCCCGGTTGTGGATGGACACTCGAAGTGCATTTTCTGCTTAGGCAGTTCCCACATTCCGGAGAAATGCAAGCATTGCAAGGCTTTTAATCCCGCCACGCTCCGCCAACGAGCAGACCGGCTTAAGGCCCACTTGTGGGAGAAGGCCCTCTCAGTCTCCCACTCCTCGGACCCGTCCACGGACCCCCTAGGACGCCTTCCAATCTCTAAGTTCCCGAGGATCCCGAAAATCAAAAAACCGGCCTCGACGTCGACATCGACCTCGACCCCGACGGAACCCTCCTCGACACCGGCCTCGGCCACGACTACTATGCCTCACCCTGAAGGGCAACACAGGGAGCACAAGAAGCGGCCTCCTCCCGTCGAGCTGGAGAAGCCGAAAGCGAAAAAACATAAGAATAAAGAGGTCCTCACTTCGGTTGCCTCGGCGGCTGCCCAGGCAGACCTGGCCATGTCTTTCCTTAGACAGCCCTCGGCCATTGACCTCTCAGTCCCGGCCCCGGTCACTGTACTAGACTCGGCGCCGGAGACTCTGGAACCCGCATTTCAGCCTGCATCCACCCAGGTCTTCGCCCCTACGGGGACGGTCTCGACCTCGGCCTCTACTGTTTCGCCGATCTCGGCTCCGACCTCTGTGCCACCGAAGGAAATCCTAGCCTCTTCGGAGCGTATTTACAGGCTGCGGTTCCCATCTCCTCCACCCCGGAAGTCTCCGGAGCCATTTGAGGAGCATTACTTCGACTCGCCCCACTCGTCGGCCTCCTTTTTGGCGCGACATCGGGCTGAATCATATTGGAGAGAGCGCCATCTGTCCTACCGCTCCTACTCCCCTTCGTACCGGGATCGGTACCATGTTCGTGACCTCCACGTCGGAGACTTCTCTCGATCTCGGTCTCGATCTCGCTCGCCCTCTCGGTCTCGGACCGAATACAGAGCCATATCTCCTCCACCGGCCTCGACAGCTACGGTGTCGAAACCTCCGGAATCGAGCGCCATTATGACCGTCTCGGCCTCAGCTACCGCTACTACTTCGACGTCGATGGTCTCTGCTCCGATCAGCCACGCGGACGCCTCGACGTCGACCTTCCGTACGGCGCCAACACAGCCCTATGTGGATCCGCAGTTGCCACCCTCCCAGTCTACGGAGGAGTCTACGGGAGAGACGGACAACCGTCCTGACTCCCCACAGCCTGCCATCTCCTCTCCCAATGAGGAAGTTGAGGACCAAACACCGGGCTCGCCTGTCGAAGACCTCCATCTCTTTACTGGGATTGTCGACAGGATGGCTAGGGCAGTAGGCCTCCAGACGGCGCAGACGGCCCAGCCCCCTCGGGACCCCATCGATGGCCTCGTGGTACGTCCCCAGCAACCAGCGGTCATTCCATTCTTGCCTTCTTTCTCGGACATCATGGTGGCCTCTTGGACCAAACCAGCCTCGACGCCGCCCGCTTCTAAAAAGCTCGATTCGCTGTACAGGGTGCAGTCAGATACGGCACCTTTCCTGTTCACTCACCCAGCTCCCAACTCTTTGGTGGTGGAATCTACTTGTAAGTCTACAGGCAAGTCCCATTCTGCCCCTGTGGACAAAGACGGCAGAAGGATGGACATCTTTGGCCGACGTTTCTACTCATCCGCGGTGTTGGCAGCAAAGGTCGCCAATATGCAAGGTTGCATGGCCGGCTATCAGAAGTTCTTGTGGGACCGTGTGGCTGCCTTCATTCCTTATCTGCCTCAGGCACAACAAGAGGCAGCTCAGGAATTCTACGCTGAGGCACTCTCCCTCATTGCTCAGGAAGTGCACTCGGCTAGACATGTCGTGGACTGTTCTGCAAAAGTGATGGCCGGTGCTGTGGCACTCCGCCGTTTCGCCTGGTTGAGGTCTACTTCTCTCTCTGAGGAAGCTAAGGCCAAGATTGAAGACCTCCCCTTCGATGGTGAGGGCCTATTCGCTGCTAAAACTGACGAATCCCTGGACACCATGGCCAAGGCTCGTCTGAACGGGAAGAGGCTTGGGCTGACACCTAGCAAGCCCTCATCCACTCGTGTGTGGCGCCAAAGGCCATACGACCCTGGCTTCACCCGCTCTCGTTCGGCTCCGTCCTCCACCTATAGGACCCAGCCTTACAGCAGGAGGCCTTACAGACAGCCTCAACAACAGCAGCAACAGCAAAGGCAAGGCCAGCAGCGTCAGCAGCAACAGCCTTCTAGAAAGCCTTCCTCCAAGTCGCACTTTTGACGGGCTCTTGGAGGCGACACCCAATTTTTGTTTGCCAGTCTCCCTTTCCTCCGTTCCCAGACTTCGCCATTTCTACGAGAACTGGTCCAAGATCACCACGGACTCCTGGGTGCTTACCATCATCTGCCTGGGCTACGCCATAGAGTTCTCAAATATTCCACCAAATGGCGTTTTCTGTTCCACTCCCTCCTCTCCTCCTCTGCTGGAGGAGATTTCCTCCCTTCTCGACAAAGGAGCCATACAACGTGTTCCACCGTGCTTCAAACATCAAGGCTTCTACTCCAGGTACTTCACAGTTCCGAAGAGAGGGGGAGGTCTCCGTCCCATCTTGGACCTGAGAGGAGTCAACTCATACATCACGATTCGCAAGTTCAAGATGGTCACTCTCCAATCCATCTTGCCGTTCCTGCACCCAGGGGACTGGTTTGCATCTATAGATCTAAAAGATGCTTACTTCCACATCAGCATCAGACCTCAACATTGGAAGTATCTCCGTTTCGCCATAGATGGAGATCTCTATCAATATACCGTCCTTCCTTTCGGCCTCTCCACCGCTCCTCGAGTGTTCACAAAGTGCATGGCGGTGGTCATCTCTCACCTTCGCCTTCAAGGAATAAAGATTTTCCCTTACCTCGACGACTGGCTGCTGGTGTCGTCCTCCAAAACACGACTGTACAAAGACGTCCAGTACACTCTGGATCTGCTAGCAGACTTGGGACTCAAAGTCAATCTGCCAAAGTCCATTCTCCACCCCGTGAGGGTGATAGACTATATAGGCACGTCCCTGGACTCTGTGATGGGTCGAGCCTACCTTCCCACCAGACGGGCGGAGGCCCTCTGGGAACAGCTGCGGTCTGTCCTTCACTCTCACCGTCCGTCTGCAAAGGACATTCAGAGACTGCTAGGCCACCTGGCCTCAACTACAGCGGTGACTTACCTGGCTCGTCTCAGGCTCAGGCCTCTCCAAGCTTGGTTCCTGGCTGCCTTCGATCACTTGAGGGACAATCCGTCCAAGAGACTCTTGTTGCCACCTCATGTCAGAGACTCTCTCAGGTGGTGGATGTCTCCCTCCAACATCCTCAAGGGGATGCCCTTCCAAACGCCAGAACCGTCCAGGATGGTCACTACGGACGCGTCCATGTTAGGATGGGGCGCACATCTCAACGGCTTGTGTGTGCAGGGACAGTGGTCTGCTCAGGAGGCAGAACTGCACATAAATGCCTTGGAACTGTTGGCAGTCATCAAAGCCTTCAGGGCATTCGAAAATCATCTCCTCCACAGAGTTGTGCAGGTAGTATCAGACAACACAACCACTGTCTGGTACATCAACAAGCAAGGAGGAACTCACTCTCCAGTCCTCCTGCGTCTTTCCCAGCAGCTGTGGACGTGGTGCCACCACCGATCCATTCACCCAGTGGCCATCCACTTGGCAGGAAAGGACAATGTGCTGGCAGACTCCCTCAGCAGGGACAAAGTGCTGCAGCACGAATGGACTCTGTCGAGCCCAGCCTTCAATCTCCTGACGTCTCGTTGGGGATTTCCCTCAGTGGATCTATTCGCCACTCCAGAGAATGCCCAATGCCAGGTATTCTGCACCAGAGCGGGCAAAGGACGGGGATCCGTGGGGGACGCCTTCCTTCGCAGTTGGAGTCGAGATCTTCTATATGCGTTTCCCCCCTTTCCTCTGATCTCCAGGACGGTGGCCAAGATGACCAGGGACCGGTCCAACGCTATACTGTTGACTCCGTTCTGGCCCAGACAACCCTGGTTCACTCCTCTTCTTCATTTAGCCAGGGGCCAATACTTCCACCTGCCGAAGTGGCCAGACCTGTTGTCCCACTCCAATGGAGCGGTCCTACATCCCGGACTTGGTCAATCTACGGATGACGGCGTGGAGGATCCAGCCATAGAGTCTCCTGACTTGCTCAGGGTCCTGTCTGCCTCGAGAAAGGACTCCACCAAGAGATCCTATGCATATAAGTGGAAGCGTTTCTGTGCCTTCGCGGAGGCTAGGTCTGAACCTTCCTCACCTGTGAGCCTTAGTACTGTTTTGCATTTTCTGTTACACCTCAGGGATCAAGGCCTGGCCTTTTCTTCCCTCAAGGTCTACCTGTCGGCTATTGTAGCCAACCAGCCACCCGGCTCACGTTCAGCTCGTCTCTTCACGTCACCCACGTTAAAGAGGTTTTTCAAAGGACTTCATCACCTTTATCCACCTTTGCCACCACTGGCTCCGGCCTGGTCTCTCTCTCTAGTGCTTACACAGCTTACGAGACCTCCATTTGAGCCTTTGGGCTCTGCTTCCTTGAGACTGCTGACGCTTAAAGTGTCCTTTCTTGTGGCCATAACTTCAGCCAGACGTGCTTCTGAACTGACAGCCCTACGCTCAGATGAGCCTTACTTGACTTTTCATAGGGACAAGGTGGTCCTCAGACCGGACATTTCCTTTCTCCCTAAAGTGGTTTCTCAGTTTCACCTCTCCCAGGAGATTGTGCTTCCTAATTTTTATCCAGATCCTTCTTCGCCTCTGGAAAAGACTATGCACACCCTGGATGTTCGCCGTGCTTTGGCTTTTTATGTTCAGCGTTCTCAAGAGTTCAGATTATCCAATAAACTGTTTATTTGTTATGGTGGTGCCAGAAAAGGCAACCCAGTTTCATCACAACGGTTTGCAAAATGGATTGCTCAAACCATTTCTTTAGCTTATGAACTGGCTAAACGCCCTCTCCCGGTTGGTGTTCGTGCCCATTCCACCAGGGCCACAGCTTCATCTGCTGCCTTCCTCAGAGGTGTTCCACTGCCAGAGGTTTGCAAGGCGGCCACGTGGTCTCAACCATCCACGTTTGTGAAGCATTACCGGCTGGACTGCAGGTCCCGGAGAGATGCCAGTTTTGGTCGTGCTGTTCTTTCATCGATCTTGCAGTGACCTTCCCACCTCCATAGGTAAGCTTTTCAGTCACCCTATTGTGTGAGGCACAGAGACCACGAAGAAGAAGTACAGGTTGCTTACCTGTAACTGTGTTTCTTCGAGTGGTCATCTGTGCCCTCACACAAATCCCACCCTACCTCCCCTCGGTCAGGTCCCTGCCTTTTTTGCGGCGGACTTGAACTGAAGGAGGAGCTAGATTGGCGGGATTGGGCATGCTCAGGGAATGGGAGGGGCGGGGCTCCCGCCAATCTGCTCAGCTTTTCAGCATTCCGAATGGAGCTTCTGCGCAGGCGCAAACCCTATTGTGTGAGGGCACAGATGACCACTCGAAGAAACACAGTTACAGGTAAGCAACCTGTACTTCCCAACTCAAGGCAAATAAAGAACACACATAGCTATGAAGGCACGGAGAGAAACATAACTCTGAAGAAACAGAACTCTTAATTCCTATTTCACATAGAAGGCAAAAATTATAGGAAACATTCTAGGGTTTACTTTCATGCTGTGCAGCCTCACTTTCAGCAAAAAAAAAACAAAAAAAACAAAACAAAAAAACAAAAAAAAACAAAAAAAAAACCAAAAAAAAAAATAAACTAAACAAAACAAATTAACATTTTGAATTTTCCCAAGAGAATCATCATTCTTTCCTATGGGTCTTGATCCTGCTTCCTAGCTACTGGTGGTTTTCTGCCTTTGTCCTGAGCAAGACCTCTTGGTGCTGTGTCTTAAGGTGTTAGAGGAGGCTGCTAATGTTGTAACACACTAGGAATGTAATGCATGCTTAATGACTCCCTGCAATGAAGGTAAAAGCAAGCAACACAGCTTTGATTCCCTTACACTTCAGGGTGGTCCCAAACAGCTTTAAAATAGAGGCCCTGCCTTCATTCTAGGAGCTAACAAAAAACATCTAGGGACAGTGTAGGAAAGGCAATAACTTTCACAGAATAAATAAACATAAACTCATAAACAAATTTGCAAATAATAAGAAAGACATGGAAGGCTATTGAGCAAGACAAGGGAAATTAAAAAGAGAACAACACAAAGAGAAGAACTCAGATCACAATCAACAGCTCTCCACTCCTTAATATAACTCTTTCATGATGTGATACTAACTCAGTCAAATCTAATAAATGAATAAAGAAATGCAGGAGGAAATAAGTGGCTATATAGCTTCATTGACCTCACATAATATCTTCCCATAAGCCCTGTGACTTGAGCATCCTGTGAGATTCTTGCCACAAATTGCATAATAGAACTGTCAGTGAGTAAGTCCAGCTCCCCTCCTGCTTAACACCACTTTGGTAGTTTCTTTACATTGCCATGTTACTGACATACTGTTACCCTTATTTCTGCATACAGCGAGCCCTCTACATTCATTGGATTTAGGAAGACAGGACCCCCATGAAAGTGAGGAAAATGTGAATTAAAAAAAACCCACTTCTTTTTTTTCCTTTTTCTTTTTGGCCTGAGAAAACACCTCTCTGGGAATCTCTAAGTCCTCCAGAACAACTCTGTGGTCAACATCCATTGGAATGACCACAGAATTTTGTTCAAGGACCAACAGATGCCTCGAGGGTAGCCCTAGGAATGGGTAGCCTTCCCTTCCCCCTCCCCATGCAACCTCTGGTGAAAATTGGTCATAGAATCATGCTAGAGAGCCTAGAGATTCCTAGGGAGAACATATTAATCAAATTTGTGAATAATCAAATCTGCAAAAGTCAAAGCCATAAATGTGGTGATTCAACTGTATTTTTAAAATCCAGATTGAACTGAAACACTTTAGACTCCAGAACCAAATTGGACTAATGATATCCTATCCAGGGCTGGCACAGATTTGTATGAATCAGCCTAATTTGCTTCATTATTTTGGATTCAGCCTTAGTAGCAACAGTAATATAGAACATGACTGTAGAGTTTTGTCCTGTGGTTGCTTTATACTATCATCTCCACTCCAGCATGCAAGTCACTTACATTGGGCTGATTCTTACACCTCCTGCACTCTCGAGGGTTGAAGAAACTAGTGAAACAAAATAGGATACAACATGGAAGGATATATTAAATAGGAAAAAAATCAGGTTTTTTTGTTTTAAAAAATACATAACAATCAAGTGCCCTCACCTTGTGTTATCACAAGCCCTCTTTTCTAATGTAAATCCACCATTTGATAGACCGCATTGGCTTTTCAACACATTCTGAACTTTATTTCAACCCTGTTCTATTTGCTGTGTTTCTGTGATTCATTTTAGCAATGTGAGACAAGCTCAGGGCCAGAATTTCAAAGGTATATGTGCATAGATGAATTAGGTTCTTTCCCATTTCCCTGTAGAATGCATTTACAGTTCAGCTGGAAAACAGGGTGGAGGGAGGAAAAGAAAAGTATACAACAATGGAAAATGTGCCCACTTATAATTTCTCGATCTCCTGACTCACTGAAACTCAAATGAGAAATGCAGAGAGGAGACTCTAATGGGAATTTTCCTACCAGTTGATGTAATGTTGATTTGTAATGGATTCTGTTAGCTGATCTGCCTGTGAGGGACATGTGCCCTGACCAAGTAAATCAGAGATTACATGCATACATCCCATTGTGCTCTGTTTCTAAGGATTACTGTTATGTATGGAGCTAAAAAGTCAACAAGGCACTGTTCAATACACAACATAGAATTAAAGTAAAGCACAGTGTTAGAATAAACCAACTGGCACTCAGCTATTCTTGGTTTGCATATAATGTTTTAATTCTTTTCTTGTTTGAATTGTATTTGGTTTTTTAATCTACCTTGGATGCTTTTATTGAAAGGAAGTATAGAAATCTCTAAACATACACACACATGCATGGACACACATACACACACACACACACACAACCACATGCACACATTTTTTCCTGAAGGCTTTACCTACATATATCAAGACATATTCATATACAGAAAAATCCTTTTGGTTTAAAGCCTTTTCTGTCTTCCTTCATTTGTAACAGCACTGGGCTTTAGATTAATAGCATCTGTATATGAATTGTGTTGACGTGGCTTGAATATTTGCCTTCCTTGTACTAACCTTCAAGTCTGATTTTTCACTCCTTATTGTGGCTAAAAGCCCACAAATAGAAAACCAGAAGCTAATGTTATTTATAATTTACAAACCCAAATTTGTTGCCATTGAATTCAGTGGAGATGAAAGCATACAGGCAAACAATCTAGGATCCCATAGGAGCCTTGCAACAAATCTATGCTTTTTTTAAAAAACAGGATATTATATATAGAGATTTTTTATTTATTTATTTTGTCTCCCACCTTCTTCACACCTTCCCCTCAAGCACAGAATTCAACTAGTAGGTTTGGACTGACAGTTCCTTGGTGTCAAAGAGTGACACTGATCTTACTCCCAAACTGTTGATTCTGTTCCTGCACTCCACAGACAGACATTTCTCATTTTGTGTCATCACCTCAAATTTTATAAGTTATAATCCACTCATATTGGAGCAGATAAATGTCCACATTTTACAGCCAATTAGAATGTTTTGTCACAAAATGAGGAATCAAACCACTGTGTTCTAGCCCAAGCCAGCAAAATATGTTATATTGCAAGGCTATCAACAGTAAAACTATCTGCTATCCAGCCATCAGTTTTATTAAATTGCTGAGTATACATCTCAGTGAAAACCTGTTGCAGAGAATTTTTTCGTTTTATTCAATATTTGTTTATCTAGCAGGAAAACCTTATCCATGTCTACCCAGAAATAAAGCTGTTTCAGTGGGCCTTACTGAACATTGCTCTTTAATCTAAGCATTCTTGTGTGTTCTAGTCTAAATGGATTCTAAGTGCATGTATATATTTTAGTGACTTTTGAAAAGTTAAAGTACTCTTTCATTCTTATATGTCTTTTCTCTTTTGGTATCAAACTGCATTTGTCTTATTTTCACAAGCTGTCTACTTTAACAAACAGCAAAATGTGGGTTGATGATTTGCTTTGCTCCCACAAGTTCCAAGCACTGACCCACAGTCCCACCTTTAATCCTGTCTCAAATAAATCTGAGTTCAGGTGATAAGCGATAATTTAACCATTTACTTTTACCATTCATTTGGAGTGTTTCTACCCTTAAATGTCAGCACAAGTCAGAATTCAATTTCACATACTGCTTTTTAGGGCTGAGAGATTTCTTCCATGTTAGCGGCTTCCCAAGCTTTAAATACTCATTTTCCTCTTCTCTCTAATGAAAAATAACAGAAATTAAGAATGTGGTCAGAATGAGGAACCTCCACAGGCTTTATCTGAATAATGTACCCAGTGCCCCAGTTGAAGAAGAATAGCAATGTTGGAGATACTTAGCTCTTTATTGTAGTTCTATTTATCCAATTAAATCCCACCACCCAAAAAAACCAAACCACCTTTCTCTTCACATAACTGAGCAGACATATTTTTCCCGATCAAGAAAAAAGTGTTCTTTCTCTTTCCCTCCCTCTGTTATGTGTATGACTGAGAAGAAAAGAAAGAGAGAGTGGACTGAGATAAAAGGGATGAGTAGCCTTTCCATCCCCCTTCAAACGATCTATTCCAGTTTGCAATAGATCTTGTTCTTCATAATTAGAAATAAAACAAGGAAAGAAATTGTGCATAGCATGTGAATTGACTCTTGGAGTGGCAATTTAGATAACTGAAGAAGGGTAGCTCACAGATTTGGGTCAAGAAAGCCATTTCTGTGTACCAAACTCTCTACTACCAAGAAAGTATATTTGGTGGCTGGTTTTCAGGAGTATAATGCTTGTTGAGATATATTGCTTATACAGAATGATCTTTATATCATTTATGAATTATAGATCCATTTGGGAAGGCAGATGAGAAAGAGCCACTCACCAATGCTGTCAGGAGTGATTCAGCTGTTATTGGAGGTAAGAGATTTTTCAAAAAGCAGAGCAAGAAATGCTTTCTAATATGGTTAGTTAGTATTGGCACATATCTACTGATGATTGTACTGCACTCTTTCAGTTTTGTGCGGCAGTTGCTACTATGAGACCTCCGCCGTTGTTGTTATGTGTCTTCAGGTTGTTTCTGACTTATAACAACCTGAAGGCTAATGTAACACAGAATGTTCATGGGGGGGTTGCTTTGCCTTCATCTGGGACTGAGAGAGTGGGACTTTCCCAAGGTTACCAGTAGGTTTCCATGTACATGGCCAAGCAGTAATCTGAACCTTGATATTCAGACTTCAGTACATTGGCTCCACAGTACTTCCACAGTATACTTCGCAAATCTCTACCAATAAAACATTTACACTGGAATTATGCTTTTATAGCATAGTACCTTTAAACAATCCTCACCATTTATTCCTGCACATCTTCCATTCTTTCTATTATACATTCATCAATAAGGGTTTGTAATGGAATATTGCTTGCCCTTCTGTATCATTGCATGTCAATGCAGTGAATAACAAAGCTAGAATAACTTATTCTAGAAGAACTCCAGATTTTCCAATTTATGGCTTTTGAACCATGTGGAAGAACACTTATATGAGGTGACCCAAAACTGATATCCAGTGAACATTTATAGGATGTTCTGGAATAATAACAGAAACATGTAAGTCTAACCTTCATTTTTTTTACTAGAGTAGCCCTAAGTGATTTTGAAGGCTGCTATCTGCTACAGCGAGCCTACCATGTTAGCAGGCTAACCATCTGCAAATTGGAGGTCCCAGGGATAGTTCCATCCTATGGTGGTGCACGCACATGGGTGCACTGATGCAAGCACATGCTTGTCCCCACCTATTGACTAATATGAGCTTGGGTTCCCATGTTTTCCCCCATCCATGGGGGAGGAGGGACAGGAAGGCCCTGCTATACTTGTTCTGGCCAACTAGCTGTGAAGGGAGATTTGGTCATTTTGTGTCAATCCCACTTTGCTCTGAGAGAACAGAGAGAGAGAGAGAGAGAGAGAGAGAGAGAGAGAGAGAGGAGTTGAGAAAAGCAATCAGGGTTCCAAATTATTGATGCAGAAGATTCACATTGACAGTAGGAAAGGCTTCAGATTGGTTTTGATACACTGATTGGGTGGGTCAATTATCAAGTATCTAGGACAGTGAGTATGAGATCACTGAAGAAAGTTCACTGGCATGTTCAGCTCCATGTTCTGTAGAAAGGAAGGTTTACAGAGCAATCCTTTCTGTGGGATGGGAATATTCAAAGATGGAGGAACTACTTAGCTGCTTTGTAGCTCAAACCAGAAGGACAGAAAACAGAGAGGAGAAATAGCAATAGATATTCCCTTTTCTCTTTTCAGTCTTCCACTCTCATACCTTGCTTCCAGGTGGAACTAAGTAGAAAGAGAAATGTATACCTCCCAATCTGCATCTTACAACCAGATTTGAATCCTTAGCATCAGAAACAAAGGTTTCTGAAGCTTCCACTGGGGCTAAGAGAGGACATCTGAGGCGCCTCTATCATTTGCTCAGTAGGGCAAGTTCAATTGATTATGTACCCCTGAAGAAACTTAAGAGTATCTTAATATTCAATATTTATAGGAAAAAGATTTATTAGAAACAATGTTAGAACCCAGAAAGAGAGAGAGAAAGGGGGGAGGAGAGGGACAGACAGACAAATATGATACAGTTGTTGGTCTGCTCACAACTTCTGAATACTTCTTCAGTTCATTGCACTGCAGAATAGACCCAAGGATATAACTACAAGTCCAGTCACTTAAATGAGAAGAGTCTCATGTGTTCTTGATGAATCATCTGCTTTGGCTCAATCCACTGTTATCTCAGAGCACTGTAAAGCAATGAGTCATCAAACTTTATGACCCATTGGTCTTCATAATTGAATAGCATGAATTAGAATCCACAGAGGAAAGTAATTAAACTAGCACCATAAGCTTCCCCATTCTAACCCAGTAACCTAAACAATCACTTGCAGCTGGATAAGCATACAGGTCTTAAATCCAACAAATCCTCACAAAACACATGATACAATTATAGTCAAGAGCTCAAACCACTATGCAACATGATCTGCTAAGCAGTATCAATATGGAATTTATTAAATGATCAGTGTTTAAAGTGTCATAAAAATTTATATCATTATGAATTTATTAAATGATCAATGCCCAAAGTGTCATAATAGAAATATTATCACTCAGTGAATTTACATAGGTCCTATATAGATTAACTGAGTAATCAGTTCACTGAGTAATAATATCTCTATTCTTGTAGACCTTTTCCTTCTAGTAAGTAAATTTTGAGTTGCGCCCAACATCAGACAAGGGATTTTCATCTACATAGCAGAAGGGAACACTCAGAAAGGTGTAAGAGAAGGGGTTATCTGTTCTACCAGCAGTGTCCATGCACTGGATGCAGCCCTATCTGATGATGCATAATGACTATGTCCTTGTATCACCAACTGCTGTTAAGATGACTAAGAACCTGATGAAGTTCAATCAAAATTGTCTATTTCTCTAGTGAAACTAATCTGTACTGCAGAATTAATGCAGTTTGACACCACTTAAAATGCCATGGCTTAATGCTATGGAATTCTATGATATGAGGTTTATGAGGTATTTAGCCTTTTCTGTCAGAGAGTTCTTCTCCCACAACAAAATACAAATCCCAGGATTCTATAACATGGAGCCATGTTAATGGCAGTGAAAGTGGTGTCACACTGTATTATTTTTGCAGATCAGGTTGAACCTAAAACAGGACAACCAGGTACAGTTGATTTTGAAATCTCTGGCCCAAAATACCCAGGCCAAAAGAAGTGGCTTCAGGTCACACTGGAGGCATGCCATTTAGACAATCTCCATTGTGGCCAGAAGGCATACCAAAGATGCCTTTAGTCCTTTAGACCGGAGCAAAAAGGAGCCGGGATAATACGGCTCCTGGTGGCATAGGTTGAGGCCAGTGACCGCAGCCTACTTTCAGAGCAGGCCATGTGATCACCATGGACTTGCTCCGCTTACAGCAAAACTGGCCTCGGGCTGTGCTTTCCCAGCCATCTGTTTCACCCCTGTAACTGGAAATACAGCTTAGTCATAAGGAAAATCTTAACTTAGAAACATGAGCTTCCTAACATGATGTGATTCCACTCAAAGTGAAATCTGTGCTGCTAACTCAGTTCTTGTTTTGTTTTTCCTTTCATGTCTATGCTTTCCCCTCTTTTCCAGGTGTTATAGCAGTGGTAATCTTCATCATCTTTTGTATTGTGGCCATTATGAGCAGATTTCTTTACCAGCACAAACAGACACATCGAAGCAGTCAGACAAAGGAAAAAGATTACCCAGAACATCTTGAGAGTTCTTTTAAGACTGATATTGACTTGCAGAACACAGTGAGCGAGTGCAAACGAGAATACTTTATCTAAAAAATTCTCCAGCAACTTGTTACACTTTGGCATTTCTTTGATTTTGATGGTGGTGGTGGTGGTAGTGATTTATTTTATTTTTTTACCCATCAGTTTCTTTGGAATTACCCCACCCTTTTGGAAAGAACCCACTTTGCACAGAAGAGAGCAACTGCAATTTCTCTGTCTCTTTGTTCAAATGCACCACAACAGTTAATGCTTAACAGTTCAATCAACTGTGTGTTTTATCTAAGTTCCTCATAACATGCATGGTTTATCATTTAGTTTCTGGTTGAATATTTAGTTTCTGGACAGCATTTAATTCATCATTTCATATCGGACCTGAGTGATATATACTAGAGGTAAAATGTACAAGCTAACTATGTAGCAACACAGCTATTGCAACAAAGTAGTGGGAAAGAATATGACCAAATTATCTCATTTTTTAAAAAATGTATGTTTAAGAGGAGCCAGATTGGTATAATAATTTTGTTTCATGTTGGTGGTGCTGTGTTGATTTTGCAAGTTGAAGATCTGGAAGACTTTATCCCTAACATATCCTTTTCTAACCTTTTATTGTGACATTTTGACCTGAAGGTTCCTTTTTTTCCTGTTTTTACAAAACAACTTTGATGGAAATTGTGCTCCAGATTAATGCTGGGTCAAAGTATTTGTACCAGAAATTTTGGCCAGAGATTAGGTGAAAATGTCTCCTCAAAGATATTTCTAACCTTTTGTGGGGCTGCGCTGGGAAAATGGTACTATGTTTTTCTTCTTCAATAAGAGAAAGTTTTGCCACCACTTCACTCTGTTTCAGAGCTGCAATAGGCAGTAGCACATTATCCTTCCTACTCCCCACTCTTTAAGAACACCAATGGCAACAATATTTTGTGTTGTTGTGGTATTTCCACTGATGTGATCTGTTTACAATCAGGCATAGGCTGCTTTTCTCTACTACTGTTTAACACCTTTGCTGCCTTGTCTCTATCATGGTAAGCCACATCTCCCCCAAATATTAAAATTCTACCACATATAAAAATCACCCAGACCACAGATGGCTCTGTGAAAAGTGGGAGTAGGTATTTGGTCCCAGCTTTTGTCAAAGCACACTTCCATTGCATCCTACATCTTGTCAGTGATCTGTGATTGAACATTTACAGCAACAAGTGATGCATGGAAAGTAGCACCTTCCACTTTCAAACATTCTAGGAAGTCACTAGGGGTTTCTGCAAAATACTAACTTCAACAAAATTGTTAGTTGTGCTACTTAGAACTGGGACCATAAACATAAAAATTCACATCACTTTTATGTATCTTAATTATGAGGTAGGCAAGGACTCTTTTTGTGTCTTCTTTTTACTGTACTACCAGAAACTTGGCAGGAATTTCCCACACTTCTGTTAAAACCCAGTGGGAGGTAACTTCTCTCCTGGTTCTTTTTTAAACTAGGAAGTGTGAGCAGTCAAGGAAACTGAAAATGGAGAGATGTGTAATGCATGGAGTGGGAAATCACAAAACACTGTCATCCACCATCATTGAAAAAAGTAAATTCAAAACCGTAACCAAAATATTTAAAAACAAACAAACATGGAAGCAGCTAAAATGTAATACAAATGATCCAGAAAAATAGAAGTCTTTTTCATAATAGAAGAAAAGTGGGAAATTACAGCAAGTGGGTCGCAGTGTTCTAGTGGGGGAAAAACATGGTGTGTGTGTGTGGGCAGGGTACATGTCATGTATCTCAGGAAGACCTGAAATATTCAGCTTTTAATTTTCAGTCCTTGGGAAAGGTTTTGTGGTCCTTTCTTGTGAGTGAAGTTGATCATTGCAAGTCGGACTCAGTCTCTTTATACCAGGGATTCATTTTATTTTTCTTATTTCATTATTGCATGGGTGGAGAATTACAAATGTTTTTCCCTTCTGGGTCAACTTGAAAGCATTTTTTGTGCATTTCTGATGATTTTGCACATTTCTGGATCTTTCTACAAAAATATGTTTATGGAGAAAAAATGTTTTTCCCCATTGCTTTGCATAGATGAGGATATTTTTGAGGGTGAAAAAACCCACTGAAAATGATTAAGTGAAGGATGAAAAATCTCAAGACAATTTTTAAGCCACCCTGACAACTTTTGTGGCTGAAGATACAGGTATAAATATTAAAAATAAATACTATTTTTCCAGATATCCTTTCTCATAAAGGATAATAAAATTTGAACATATTATTTATATCACTATTGTACATGAAAAGGGAAAGAAAGAAAAAAGTATCTCACACACTTCACAGCTGCAGTCTGATTTTTCTGAATGGAGAAATTTTTCACCATCCATACTAACTTCAGCAGCACTTCAGATGGCAACTTGTTAGGGATGAGGATTTTCTTTCAAAATGAAAAATGAATTTTTCAAGTGTCAGACAACCCTGACAGGGAAATGCTGGACTTACAATAACCCTCATAGTTCAAGACTTATTCTGTGCAAAATTTGTTCCCTGTCCAGAAAACACTGTTTTCTGTGCTAAAATTCCACATATGAAAAATGGGAGGGGGGGGGGGTCAAGACTTTCTTACATGGGAAAGAAAATTACTAAAATTACTCACTACAACTTGCCACCCCTTCTGGGAATATGTTTATTGCCTGCAGACATATAACTTTGTCCCTTTCCAGTCCTAGACCATTCATCTTCTCCTCAACTCTTTATGCCATTAATGTCTCTCTATAATTCTAGGAGGTATTGTTACTGTAGATTTAATTTCCATGAACATCTTGCTATCATTCTGTACCTTAGAATATATACCTCTGCTTCCATGTATAGGATAATCAGAAAAGGGTGTTATTCCCAGAAACAACTAATATATTTCCTCTGTAACTAAAAATGCTTATTACATCTTGAATCAGAAGATCAATGAGCCTTCCAGTTAATTTTTTTAAGATGGCAATGTGTAAATCCTCTTGCCCGGTTTTAATTATACATTTCTACAGTCATCTTAGACTAGAAACTGCACTGAACTCACAAATGTGTGTTGGAACGATGACTTTATACAATGTAGGCCTGATGCTTTGTGATCTGAAAAATATCATTTCCCCCTTGATAATAATTAGAAAAAAATCCTTCACTTTTAGATGAGATGAATGCCACAGACCATTCAACTTTGTAAAGAACATTCTGTCCATTGTAATGATTATGTTATTACAACACCCTAACAACAAACTTCAGCAAACATCATCCTTTTTATTTGTGATTTTCAGAAAGTTTTATAAAAATATTACAGGAGTTATTCTCATTAAAGGTACTTCAGTATCTTTGTTTCACCTATTTCTATGACTTGGATTCTGAATGATTTAGGACTGAATAGGGAAGAGAAGGGAAAGGCTCAAACAAATGGAGAAGTTGGTAAGTTCTTTCTCTGTTTGAGAACTACATATTTCCCCTTATTATTTTAACTGTCCTTTGGCCAAGCCACTCCACTTTATAAGATTTCACTAACAGGAAACCAGTCATTCAAATCATGTTTAATTGAATTCTCAAAAAAGGAAGAGGAGGAATTCACATTTTTATTTGAATGACTCACACACCATGATTCTGTGACATTTTGCCCTTATTCAACACAGCTATTAAAAATCACCCATTTACTCTCTACATCTGCATTTCTTCCCTTCCATATAAAAGTCAGGGTAGGAATCTAGCCTTGAGATGATACATCAATGGGATTGAAAAATAGGAGGTCCAAACAAAAAGAGGAGATGGATTCTTTCATTTTTCAAGTGTCTTATGAAACCTGATCTAGTTTCTTCCAGTTAATTTTTTATCAGTCCAGATCATAAAAATGCTACTCTCTCTCCCCTCCCCCTCCACCCACTCATTTTTGAGAGCTTAACTAGGAAGATTCCAAGCTGCTCATCAAAAATAATTTCAAATTTCTTTTCTCTGCTAATTTCTGTTTACTCAAACTCATCAGCTTTTTTTTATCCTTAAAGAGAAATATGCTTGTATATGCATGATTAATTTACGTAGGGGAGGGCAGGAGAAAGCAGGACCAGGAGCATGCCGGTGGACTCCACCCCTAGGGTGAGTATATTGTACATCATATTTCTAGTGTTTCAAGCCAGACATTTTAACTGCATATATAGGTGGCAGAGCTTGTATGTCAGTGCAGCTCCATGGAACACAATGGTACTTACTTCTGTAAACATGTTTTTCATCAGTCAGTCTAATCTTTGGAGCCCTTAGCTGAACTTTTGACTGACTTGCTTTTACAGATATAAAAGTAAGACCAAATCTCTCCCTTATTTTCTAAAAAAGAGAGGTTTTTACACTCATGGATTTAGAGAGACAGTTAAATTTGACTGGGTTTGCCATTTTGCTTCCTTATCTTAATTGGCTCACTACACAGTGGTGCATTCTGTGTTAATTGGAAGCTTTCTTGTATAGGAAAGACACTTACAGACCAATACACAACTCGGTTAAGCAGAAGTACTTAGATTTAAGTTTAATTAGCCCAGTTTTAATCAATTGGACAAAATCAGTAGAGGTGTTAGTATCTCCACTTTCACCTAGCTGGGGTATGGATTAGGTTGTCAATTTCATTAAAGGGCATTAGATTTTTTGTTTGCTACTTTGTAGATGTCATTTTGCCACTCAATAGGCTAACACAGGATATACAAATGATTACAGTATAAGCATGAGGCCTGTCCTTGCATCAACAAGAGTTTGGTCACTGGTGTGTCTAGAAAGATGACAAAACCTGACATTACTAGAGACAATCTGAAATCTGACTTATGTCCTCATCCATACATTGAGTGATCCCTGTTTATCCCATCATAGTATTATCCCTTGGGAAACAAATTAATTTATTTTATGAGTGTTCTGATTAAAAAATAAAAAGAAACTCAACAAAGGAAAAAATAATAGTGGGCAAGAAATATTTTTCATAATTTTGCTGCTGTCTCCAGTCAGAGTAAAATGTCAAGGTGGACTAGTTGGATGGGTTGGACCTAGAGGTCAGAATTCTCTTGTAGGTTTATTGTAGCATAACCATAACATATATGGTTACATTTTCTAACGCCGAATAAGGACATATCTGGTCCTGCCTAACACAGCAGCTGCACAATGGCTGCCAGGTGATTCCATCTTTCCAACCCAAACCGTCATGGATGTGAACAGGGAATGTTCTCCAAAACTGCTGCTGGCTGGTTACCTTCACACACTTCTCTTTATTGTTCTCCATTTGTCTTCACCTTCCTCAATTTCTGTGTAAATTCATTGGTGGACTCTACTCCATCATCTTCTGATAGGAATCTATGCTGTAATAGGCAGCAGAAGTATCCCATTGGCTCTGCTGGCATAATACAGCCCACACTTGCCAAGTAACCATCTATCTGCCTAAATATTTTTTAAAGTAGTTCCGTATTACCGCCCAGCCCAGAAGTGCTTCCAAAGTAATGAACAAATAAAATAAATTAAAACAATTCAAAGATGAAAACATTTTCAAAAGTTCATTAAAATATACTTCAAAATTCCTAAAAGCAATCTAAAGACAATCCTAGAACCCAGTTTTGAAACAATTAAAACAGCAATTTCAAACACCAAGTGCTATGTGGAACAGCACAATTTTGGATGGCTGCCGGACATTTAAAAGAGATGGGGGCAGCTGAGACATTATAATGCAACTCTCACTTAATTCAGAAAAAGACCCTGTACAAAACTAAGAGAAGTGTGCAAAATGGAAGGAAATTGACATCTGACACATCATAGCATATGGCTGGAGGGCCAGATTAAGACCTCATAGGCCAAATGTTGTTTATATAGCAGATATACAAAATAGGACATTCCTTTGACAGCAAACAAAACAAATACCTTTTAACCCACCCCACCCCATATAAAGTTCTCAGAAACCTCATTTCTCCTTGTCAGCCTTTATGGAATTTTAAGTGACTTTCCTTAGGCAGAGAAGACCTTAAATGGTGTGAAGAGCCAATAGATTAAGTGGCTGGGGATTCCATGCCTCATTTCCTGCCACAACTTGCTCCAGGCAAAAAAAGAGTTCCTGAAGGGCACCTTCATAGATGCATATCCTAAGTTTTGTGAGCTTCACTAACCTTTTGGAAGTGTACATTCTTAGCCACAATTTAGGTGCAAAATTGAGTCCTAGGTATTTATTACATCTGTTCACATGATAGATATATACTCAATCTCGCCAAGAAAATCCTCATAAATTTGTCAGAAGATTATTAAAAGACAAAAAATAAAAGAATATCCCCCCAAATAAAAAAAATTAATTAAAACAGCATCTCCTCTCCAACCCTCCCCTAGAAAAAAATCCCTTAAAATAATTTAAAGCAGCCAGCAAAAAATCAACAGAGAGCAATAAAAACTGCTTTGAAATACCTGTGAAGAGGCTATCATTGAAAAGGGAGTGTTTTACAGTATCATAGGGCTACTACCATTGAAAAGTCCCCATACCTGATAACCACCAATTTGATGGTTTGTAATGGTGGACCAGAAAACAAAGCTTATAGGATCAATGTCAGGAATTGAACAAGTTCATATTGGTGCAGACAGTTTTTCAAACAGATGTTTCATTCAACATGAGCCAACTACAATTCAGGCCAGAAAATTCACAGGCATGTTGTATGCCTGTGAAAAGTGGTCATTACTAGTATCACTTCCAGTCCATGTGCTCATTTTAAAAGCATGGCTGGTTTGTAAGTGTACATTGATTTGGAAGTTCTTGCACATGTGAATGAGCCATGGCAGCTTCACAGCCAAATGTAGAACTCTAACAGAATGTGATGCCCCTCACAGTACTTGTTAGTGGAATCAATTAGCACATGAAGTAGCTGATTATTTACCCAAGTCATTATAGTTGAACTGATATACTTGAACGCATCAATCTGCCCCAGGTTGCAGGTCATGCTTTCATTGAAGTAACCAGATTTCTTTGAAACCTTGGTCTTGACCTAATTCAAATATGGAAAGAAATCATGTGCAAATTATTGTGAACTTGGTCCCTTGTTGTCCCATCTCTCTTCACTCACTACCTACATCCGTCATTTCTAAAGCCAAGAAAATTTCTTGATTCTCTAGTAAAACTGCAGAATATATTTTGCATTTCTAGCCAGAAATAATTAATTTCCACTCCCCACAGCTTATTGTAAATCATAGAATGACTGGATTCATTCTGTGTTTTGTTTAACTTGTGAATTTTTTACATAAGCGGGGGGGGGGGGGGGGGAAGAGGCTTTGGGGACAGAAAAAAGTATACTAACAGGAATTTTTAAAGTTAATTTGTAAATTGCTAAATTGTATATTAGCTTTAATTTGTGAGTTAGTCATTTGGTCTTTCAAATTGTTCTGTTTCTAGAAAGAGATCAGAAGCAAAGGTTTGTATCTGGAACTTTTATCTAACCCCCTAGTGTCATATCTATTCTTTTCATTCAAGATGGGAAAAGGGCCATGCCATGCAAGCATTAAGCAGGTGCACAACCTGTATCTCTGGGGCCACCTGTAGCCCCCAGCTGTTCAATTTGTGGTTGCCAAAGTGAGTAGGATCCCATCCACTTTTTCCTGCAGCCCAGTTGATCAGTTGGGCTGCGGTGAAAATATTGCTGTTTCCTAGTTTCCCAGATTGCTATTAATCCACTATTCAGCTGAGATCACTGGAAGATGGGCGTGTGCTGATATATGTGTGATAGAGCAAAATGTGTGTACGTATGTTTTCTGAGATACTGATGTACCGTGTGTGCTGAGATGTTGGGGAAGGAGGAGCATGTACAATTATGCATCTGCTTACATGTGTATGTTCCCTTTATCCAGAATGGTTGTGAACCCCTACACTAAACCAGTAAGAATTGCCATCCAAAGAAATATCATTGCTCATGAATAGCAAGAGATAACTGGCTCCTGTCTTTTAAGCAAGACTTGAAATCTAGCTCCCCATTACTATTGTCATTAGTACTATTTTCATTTGGGCCTTTTTAGTGGACTTTGAGTTTCTGGGGTGGGGGGTGAGGGGATGGGAACAGATCTGACAATAGCTGTCCACCTCCAATATACAACCAATAGATTAGATGCAACACAGTAAGGCTGCAGTTCTGTATGCTTAGCATAGCTATAGCTGACCATTCCCTGGACACAGCGAAAGCAATGGAGGATCTTAAAAAATCATCTGGCTAAATCCCTGTCACCAAACAAGAAATGATTACATCCTCTGCTGAGGTTCACTGAGATCCTTCAGAGATCTCAGTAATCAATTTAGATCTGGTAGGGACATAAGCAGATACTTCTGTGAGCCCCTTCTACTCATACTAGGCATAGAATGGCCATGAAGGAGAATGCAGGGATTCTACAGTATGCTGGGATGGGGTAGGGTGGAGTAGGGCTGTGGTCAGTGCAGAGGGATAAAAAGAGACAAGCACAGGCAGAAGGTTGGCTTACACCTGGGTATGCCATTGACAGGATGCCAGACTGAATAGGACATTCTCATGCTATGCCTGTATGTTTCCTCTCTGCAGTTAATAGCAATTCAAAAAGGGTGTGCATTTACATTGTACAATTGGTATAGGGTTAAATGGTTTTAAAAACATGTATGCTTTTAAAATAGATAATAGGCTATGTGCAAGGTTTTATAATAGGGTACATACAAGGTTTCTTTTAGGATAAGAAAAATATTGGCACTTCTCTCCACTACCTCCTGAAAGAACAGGAAGGTATTTTGTGCCAACATTCTTGGGGTAGAAAGGCAAATGAAAAAAGGAAAAAAATGTATTGAAATGTTGAGACCCAAAATAGTGTTCAAAGGGGGGTTCTCATCTTTATCCAGAGAGATGTTCTGTCACGACAATAATGTTATTCGCATTGTGGCCTATATAACCATTGTCTGCTGCTGTTCCAGGTCATTTGGAGTTGCCATGAAAATTTCTGCAGAAAAGAAATAAAATGCTGATGTCCTGCCTTTATTGGCAACCCCTCCCACTCCCACCCACTCTTGAAACTGGGTTGGTTTGTTTGTTTTTGCCTTACTCCTCAAGGTAGCTAGTTTCCCCCTCTGATTTTATTAAGAGTTTTTATTCACCCACCGTCTCCCGAACATGCTGAAAATTAAATCAAATTATTCAATCCAACATTTTAAAAAAGATTCCTTTACAAATGTGTGTTGAAAACCCACTGCACTACAGAATATGAAACTCAAAGAACAATGTATTAGCACCTTCCCAGCATGGTTTTTCTCTGGTAAATTGTCTGTTGGGATTAATAAGAGTCAGAGGCTGATAAAACATAGTCCTTTCTCATTCATTTCAAAGCATTAAGATTTTTGTCCTTGGCCTCCCCCTCCCCTGCTCTTCCATTACTAGCATGGAAACCTTCATTTGTCGTAAAACTGCTGCAGAGTAGATTCAGCATCGGGGTATGGAAATTTTTAAAAAGTAACCAAGCTAAATTATCCTTTGTCAAGTGAAGTTTGCTGGTGTGCTATTATGAAGTTGGCTGTTAATCCTTAGCAGCATTAATCCAGTCGGGAAAGGCTTTCTTTAAAAAGGGTATTTCCCATTCTAGATATCTTCAGCAAGGCTGAGACACAGGGAGGTCTCAAGTGGGATCCAGGAGCAATGTGAGAGGTGGGAACTTAAGCCTTCAAGGATCAGTATACCATGAGGGAGGAGGGACTGGGAGGCTGATGATGCACCAGTGTGGAAAAATGAACCCTACTGAGGAGAACCAATATTCAGCCTGGGGTCTCTCTGATGGTGGGATTGCAGGGTGTGGAAACATCCTGCTGACGAAGTTTGTTGATACCAATGTAGTTGGTAACTTTGTGGTTCCCAACACCATCTCATGATATTCCAAACAATCGCCAATGGTAGAGCTAGCTGCATTTAATAGGATGTACTACCTCCCCAGGTACATTGTTCCAGCCTAAATCATCCAGACTTTTCCAGAACTTTGTGTCATTTAGCTATGAGGAACTACCAACCACATTGTACTATTACTACTACTACTACTACTACTAATAATAATAATAATAATAATACTTTTTTATTTATAACTTCTTTGAATTAGGCCTTTAAAATTTCCTGAAGTTCTTAGAATCATAGAATCATAGAAATTTAGAGTTGGAAGAGACCACAAGGGCCATCCAGTCCAACCCCCTGCCGTGCAGGAACTCCCAATCAAAGCATCTCCGACAGATGGCCATCCAGCCTCTGCTTAAAAACCTCCACGGAAGGAGACTCCATGACCCTCCGAGGGAGTGTGTTCCACTGTCGAACAGCCCTTACTGTCAGGAAGTTCTTCCTAATGTTGAGGTGGAATCTTTTTTCCTGCAGTTTGCATCCATTGTTCCGAGTCCTGTTCTCTGGAGCAGCAGAAAACAAGCTTGCTCCCTCCTCAATGTGACATCCCTTCAAGTATTTAAACAGGGAGATCATATCACCTCTTAACCTTCTCTTCTCCAGGCTAAACATCCCCCAGCTCCCTAAGGCGTTCTTCATAGGGCAAGGTTTCCAGACCCTTCACCATTTTAGTCACCCTCCTTTGGACAGTTCTTGTTTAAAAAGAACTGATGGAACCCATTGATTTTTTTTTTAAAGGAAATATTTTAGACCTCAAATTTTGTGGGAGCACATCACTGTGATTATTCTTCGCTTATAATTCTAAATGTCTTACTGGATCTAGCTGGACCTCAGTCAGATGCAGCTCAGCATTGAAACTTGGACTATCAGTTGGGCATCTAGGAAAAAACATGGAGCTCAGGCTAGATGGGTGGTTTGAGAAGTAGAAAAACTTGTGTAATTCTGGAGGAGCAGCTATGAACTATTGTCAAAGGCCATCTTTGGCATTTATTTATTTATTTATTTATTTATTTATTTATTTATTTTAAAATTATCTGTACCTGGTCCTCACATGTTCTGTCTATTCCTAATAAATCTGGAAAGTGAACTCTTTTCTGGCTTAATCTATGCTAGCATAGCTAAACAATCTACAAGCTTCGATCGATCAATCATTATGCTTGCCACTAAAACCAATAAGCCCTTGACACTTATATCTTTATAACACACATTGATGGTTGAAAATCTACCATTCCATTATATTTTGCTTGTGACCATTGTAATGGGGATATAAGAAGTGTCTTCTTTGTCTAGAGCACACCTAACTTTACTGTAAAGTTGATAACTAACTGCAATTTTGATTTTTAAAACATTTTCTATGTATGGTATTTCAGCAAAGTGGCAACAAATCATCTAAGAGAATAGTAAAACCAAGAATCATTTAGGCCATTCAATGAAGCCAGGGGACAGGAAGCACAGTTACCTCATGCTTCCTGTTCCGTGTTCTTCTTTGTATTGTCCCACATTGATTGTCATCTTTCTAGTTGTGAGATATGTAAGTTGGCCTCTTCTTGCGGTTAATTTGCCTGTGTCACAGCAATATCAGATATGAACATTGTAGTTTTGGATAGTATGGAAAAATAGGGAACAGGAAGCATGCGGCAATGCATTTCCTGTTTCCTTTGCTTCTCTGAATGTCCAAAGGCACACTAAAAACATATTTAAACATACGCTTATCTTGGAGGATAGTCTTTCAGTTACAGTAAAATATATGAAACCAGAATGGATGTCCAACTAACTCTTCTTCCACTGTTTACTTTTAAAGATAGAATCCCCTAGGATGTAGCCTCAGTCCAAGTCAGTTTTGTAGACCATGTTTCATGTCTTAATACACTGTATGGGGATTAAAACAAACAAACAAAAAAAATAGCCTTAGCTTTTTTTGTTTTCTATGGTTATTGTTGTATAAAAGGAAGACAAACTGTAAATAATGTATATTTAATAAAGAGAGCTTTTTGTATGATTTTGTGTGGAAGACAAACGTCTCATGCCTTGATTCTTTTTAGTATATAAATGGACAGTTATGGGTTGGTGGGGGGGGGGTGCTAATCCTGAAAAGAAGTTTCATTCTGTTTGGGTAGGCGATTAATTCCTACAACAGGAGCAATGCTGTGGACAGTAATAAAAAGTGAAGCTCCCACAACTCAGATTTATTGATTTCAAACATTGCTAAAAGTGCTGTCACAGGGTATTTGATCACTGCACAGCATCCCTGACTCTAGTCACTAATCATGGTCTGCAGCACTTGCCTCTGAAGTGCATGAGGGCAAATGTGTCTGCTTGATAAAAGTCAAGACTGGAGATCCACTTGGGGTCTGATTACAAGGCACCTCCAGAAGCAAAGAGCTTCCCACGTTCTTTGTATTCAAGCTGGACACATCCACCTGCTTCCCCTTACAACACACACACATGCGCACACACAGACACATGCATGCATAAAATAAAATATCAGAATTACATGTTTTCATTCTCACAATAATGCCCTGCCAAAATTCAAACAAGAAATGAAGAGAGCCAGCTGAGACTACTAGCAGGAGCTATTACCAAATCCTTATTCCTATGTGACATTAATTATATAACTACAAGGTGTGTGTATGTTTGGAAGTGAGGAAGGGGAGACAGATGCATATAGTTTTTTAAAAAAATCTCTTTCTACCTTTCTCTCTCTCATTGCCATGGACATGATGGCAATCTCTTATTTGAAGATGTTAATAGTATTAAAAAAACACTTCTCATTGATGGAAATGAAAATAACCCAGGGAATGCATATAGCAGCTTCAGAGAGAATTTTTCAGAGGTTTATGGCAGAAGAGGAGGGGGAGGGAGCCTGAGGCTGAGCATAATGCTCTTCCTCCATGCTTCTCAGTTTTTCAGTTTCTAGCTTTCTAGATCTCTCTCTCTCTCTCTCTCACACACACACACACACACATCTATTTTGGTACAGAAATTGTTTCTCTTGTCAAATTACAGTAAGTCTCATTGGATCATGGCTTTCAGAGTCTTTAAGCTGATGGGAAGTCAATAAACATACAGTGTTAAATATGCAGCTACATTAGAGGCCCAAGAAGACAGAGGATGATGTTTTTTCAGGCTGTCCAGCTGCAGCCAGACAGTGTCCCATCCCCTTCACACAACTTGATCATGGGATTGTGTTTTAACACCTTTAAACTAGGATCACTTGGAGTGGAGAAGGGTTATTGTACAAGAAGGTCCTGCCTACCTCCTCTTGCAGTGTCCAGAAAGGTCATAATCTGGCATATTGAAGTTACACCACAATATGTCACCAACTTGATTCCAGTTACTATTTTCATTATGAAGTGCTTTCATTATCTTTGGCTTATGTCTAATTGTTAATCCCATCTAGAGTTGACCCATTAAAGAAATATGACGATAATGTTGAAAGTTAGGATTAATATCCATATTGGTTGAGGTAGAAGTCCTACATTTTCTGTCTCCTAAATTGCTCTAGACTAAGTATAATTTGCATGTAGAAGGAATGGTGACAAGTGGGAATTGTGACTGAGTGTTATTTTTTTAAGGGAACAGACAGGATTATATAATTAATATACATTAAACAAAAAGGCCTCTCTGCTGCAACAAAGTGGCCTACTATATGCCTGCTTTTTTCATCCTGAGGGGGAAATTACTAATTTATGGGTACTGTGATAGCATACACATCTGAATCTGAACTCCAGGAAATCTTTGCAAGGACTTCCACCTTTCCCTTGCAGGAGGCATTGCACACAACCATCAGAAAGTGGGAAGAGAATTACTAGGGACAACTGAGCATTTATTTTGTTTCTGTATTACCATTGCTTTTTGCAGAGACTATTCTCCTTTTTACTTTGTTGCTAGGACTATATAAGGTCACAGACACAATCGAATGACATTGGTAGAACCTCTGGTGTAGCACTCGCCATCACAGCAGGACATAAAACTAGTGAATTTTATGAATCTACATAACTGTGAATCCCCTAGACCAGCTCTCTCAGGGGGCATTGGTCCAAAACAGATGGGCCAAAAGAAGCTACTTCTGGTTGCTTTGGGGGCATGACACAGATGATGCATGCCCCCAAAATGGTCAGAAGCTGCTTTATAGCCATGCCAAGGAAGCAGGAGCCAAATTTTTCAGGAGCAGATTTAATCCATGTCTGACAGCGACCCATTTGGGACCATGGTGGTGACCACTATGGGAGCAGGCCATGTGGTCACTGTGGCCCCTGCCCAATTGGGAATGGAGTAGCCCCTGACGATTCCTTCCGGGCCATTTTTATCAGCCCATTGTTCACAACAGTAACACAACAGAAACAAAAAAGGAACATCTCCTTCCTCACTGGCTGCTGATCCTTTCATACCATGATGGGAAGGTGCAGCCTGTGAGCTGCACATACCCAGCCAAGGTTATTTTTGTATCCTCCTTCCTGGTCTCTCATTCCAACACATATTAATAAATTTAAAGAAAAATAAAGAACCATACTCCCAGAAGCATCCAGAAGATGCAATTCTTGGCCATAACAAGATGTGTGTCACCTTATTTTAACCTTGCCAAACCACTTTTGAAAAACCATATGAACCTCTAGGTACTTTGTTGTCACCCACAGCAGCGTTTGAGAATGTGGGGAAAGGTTTCCAAGGCTACTTTGACTTCTATCCCCTCCTCTGTACATTTCTGTTCATGCTTCTGAGAGATGCTGACTGCACAAATTACTTTCAACAAATACGAAGCTAGTTACAATATGACAAACCAGATATAACCTTAAGTATGAAAAGCAAAGTAACATTTTCATTAGGAGCAAGCAATGGCCACAATACAGTATGGAGGTACTGGATTAAACAGATTATTTAATAGCCTGGACATTCTCTCATACATAAACTTGCAGGAATGGCTGTACAACCTGCCACAATTCACAAGACCTCATCTTGTTTTGACTGCCCTATCACAGCTGACTCACTTTTATGCTATTACCAAGGATTAAAATGGCAGAGCATTCATTGCCAGCTCTCAGCAACACACTAGGATCGTTTCTGAATTGCCAGGCTATAACAAAGTTGCACGGTGATAAAATTTCAGTCAATCATATTAAAAAAAAAAAGACAGAAATAACCAGTTGCCAGATTTCTTTCATTGAATCACGGCAGTTCTATAGCAACGTTATTTCTCCATTTTTCAAAACTACATCAAGGTGACCATAACTAATTTATTCAGTTGATTTCACACTGCATCCTCTTTGTTATACAGGAATAGGTTTTCCTGTATATATAATACCAACCTGAAGGCAAGTTTCAAGGTATCTTTCTGGAGAAGACCATCTGTCATTAGTACCTTCTTTCTTACAATGTCCAGTTATCCTCAATTCACTATGTTGTCTATGGGTCCATGACAGAATAATTCTAATAACAGCTCTCATTATCTCTGATTGTTTTGGGCAGCTCTATCTGAAAGCAAGCAAGCAAACAAAAAAGCTCATTATGGTTAATTTCACTCAATAAACAATCACAACAAACAATTATGCAGCAGTCAACAGGCTGGAATTACCCTCCAGAGCTCTCAAACCCAAATCCCTGCATTAAAGCCATATACAGTACTGTATGACAGAACAATGGGTTTATGTTTTTTAAACATAAATAACTAACTAACCTTGATCCTATGGGAGAGGTGGGATAAAAATAAAACCACTTATTATTATTATTATTATTATTATTATCAACCTGATCTATGCTTTCAATAATATGGGACTGCGCAGGGAGAGTGTTCAGTAGAAGCAGCAGGTGGAAATAAAGGGGGGGGGGAATCCTTTCACACAATCTTGGCTTATCTCCATCAATGTCTTCTCTGGTTGCTTATTCTCTTTTGTGGTTCTGAAAAATGGTTGTTGGATGAACATTAGCAAAACCAGTGTTCTGGGGAAGAGGTTGCAGATGGCAGGTTGTGTGGAGGAAAGGGTTAAGCATATTAATTCCTATGTGAAGTCAAAGGCTTTCATGGCCAGCATCCATAGTTTTTTGTGGGGTTTTTGGGGCTATGTGGCCATGTTCTAGAAAAGTTTATTCCAGAGGTTTTGCCAGCATCTGTGGCTGACATCTCTGAAGATGCCAACCACAGATGCTGGTGAAACGCCAGGAATAAACTCTTCTAGAACATGGCCACATAGCCCGAAAAAACACAGAAAACTATATTAATTCCTGTTGCTTCTCTTCTGGAAATGTCAGCTCCATCGAAACAGCAAAAAACATATTTCAGTAGTCCAGTATTTGAAGCTAAAGTGATCATCCACTATATTAAGTAGTAAAGAATTCTTCCTAGTACAATTTTATATGTGGATGGTCATCATCAGATGACAAATCTTCCATCATGACACATGACTGTTATGACATACAACAGTCAAAACAGTCTGCTTCACAGAGGCATATTTATCTCTTCAAAAATGATGCATGTGTGTGGATGGCTTGTTCACAGGACATGCCCAAAGCATTTTGCTGCCTGAGGTGAACGATTAGCAGATGTATCCTTCTCTTCAGTCTACATGTAGAGATTGACTGGACTGCCAAAGCTTATTTGAACACTGGCAGTGGGTTAGTATTCAAAACTAACCAGCAGGCTGCTTTAGGAGGCCAAGGACAGTATGCCATGTACACAGTTCCATCCTTCCAGTAAGGGTAACGACTGTGGAATTCAGGAGAAACAGCCACTGGTACTCCCCCCACACACCCAGATTCACATAGATCATGACCTGTTTTCTGAGCTGGATGCCTCAAGTCACCTAAATAGCAGGGGAAGCTTTGTAACACAGACCAAAGTAACATATCACCTGGTTTCAATTTATTAGGAGCCCTGGTGGTGCAGTGGTTAAATGCCTGTACTGCAGCCACTCACTCAAAATCATAAGGTTGCATGTTCAATACTAGCCAGGGCTCAAGCTCAACTCAGGCTTGCATCCTTCTAAGGTCACTAAAATGAGTACTCAGCTTGTTGTGGGCTAATAGCCTACAGTTGTAAACCACTTTGAGAGTGCTTAGTTCAGTATGAAGTGGTATATAAATGAAGCTGCTATTGCTAATTTAAGTATGATGAAGATGACATCATACTACTGGAAAAAAAACTTGGAAGGACAGCTATTAAGGAACTAGATAAGATTTCCACGTGATATATAATTAAATACAAAAGTCAGGATCATCCATGGCATCCTAATTCCAATTTCTATATATGGTTGTGAAATGTGCTGCTGGAGGAGATTTCTACAGATGTTATGGCCTGAAATAAATGGGTCATAGACTAAATGAATCCTGAAGTGACACTAGAAACAAAAATGTCTCAACTGAAGATATTATACTCTGGACATCTCATGAGATGGCATGGCAATATAACAGAATGCTTAGTCAGGTGGAAGGCAATAGAAAGTGGAAGACTGTATTGCAGGTAAATAGACTCAGTCAAGGAAACCACACCCCTGAGTTTGCAGATAGCAAGAGTTTAATAACAGGGTGTTTTGAAGGGTTCCAAGCTGACATTATGACTGTTTAATAATAATAATATTTATTTCTAGCCCGCCCCTCTGAGCCAGCAATCGGGGTGGGGTACAAGATAAAATTAAAAACAAGACAATTAAAATATCCAATCCCATTCCCACCTCCCCCCCCCCTTAAAAAAGAATTAAACCAACAATAAGTTAAAACCAAGTGCAAATAGTGGACAGTCAACAATAACAAACTAAAAGTTCCTTGAGCTGTATTGAGTGATAAGGATTAGGGACTGGCGAAAGGTTTGGAGCTGGGTGACATTAAGCATTTTCCGGGAAGGCCTGCCAGAAGAGATGCATCTTCAAGGCTTTCTTAAAGCTATCGATGGATGGAATGAGACACAACTCATCCAGCAGGTCATTCCAAAGTTTAGGGGCAACCGCTGAGAAGGCGCTCTGGGAGGTCTGTGTCAGCCTAGTCTTCATGGGCTGTAAGAGACTCCTCCCAGAGGATTTAAGTGTGCAGGGGGGGGTTCGTACAGGGAGAGGCGGTCCCTTAGATATGATGGACCCGAGCCATGTAGGGCTTTATAGGTTAAAACCAACACCTTGTACTGTGCCCTGAAACTGATCGGCAGCCAGTGGAGAGATTTTAGCACAGGTGTCATGTGCTCTCTCCTAGATGTACCTGTAATAAGTCAGGCTGCCATATTCTGAACCAGTTGTAGTTCCCGAGTTAAGCACAGGGGTAGCCCCATGTAGAGTGCATTACAGAAGTCCAATCATGAGGTTACCAGAGCATGTATCACAGTTTCCAGATCCCTCATCTCCAGGAAAGGGCGCAGCTGGCGGATCAGCCGAAGCTGGTAACAGGCACTCCTGACCGTTGCATTCACCTGACTAGTCAGGTGAAGCAACGAGTCTAGGAGTACCCCCAGACTGCGAACACAGTCCTTAGAGGAGAGTGTGACTCCATCAAGAACTGGAGATTGTATTCCCAAGCCCGGTTTTAGGCCTGTGACTGTGAGTACCTCCATTTTGCTTGGATTGAGCTTCAATTTGTTTTCCCTCATCCAATCCATTACCACCGCAAGGCAGGAATTGAGAGGAGAGATGCCATCTGAGGTCTGAGCAGACGATCTTGTCATGGAGAGATATATCTGCATGTCATCAGCGTACTGAAGACACCGAGCTCCATGCCACTGAATGATCTCGCCAAGCTGCTTCATATAGATGTTAAACAGCATCGGGGACAGGATGGCGCCCTGTGGAATGCCAATATTAAGCTCGATCTTAGAAGAGCAACTGTCCCCGAGCCTCACCCTTTGGGATTTACCAGAGAGAAAGGACCAGAACCACCGAAACACAGTGCCACCAATCCCCAACTCTCTCAGCCGATCCAACAGGATGGCATGATCTATAGTGTCAAAAGCCACATAGAGATCCAAGAGCATGAGCAGGGTCACACTACCCATGTCAACGCTCAAGTGGAGGTCATCCGTCAGAGCAACCATGGCAGTCTCAACTCCATACCTTGCCCTGAAGCCGGTTTGAAATGGATCGAGATAATCGGCTTCTTCCAAGACTGCTTGGAGTTGGAAGGCAACAGCTCTCTCAATACACTTGCTAAGAAAAGATAGCATGGACACTGGTCTATACTTGTTCCTGTCCAGGGGATCAAGGGAGGGTTTCTTCAGGAGGGGCTTTACAGCCACCTCCTTTAGACATGATGGAACAATACCCTCCCTGAGGGACTTATCACCTCCCGAAGGAAAGTTCTCAATGTGTCCCCTCCCTGGACGACCAGCCAAGATGGAGCTGGATCAAGGGAGCGAGTCATCTTCCTAGTACTGCCAAGAGGTTATGGATGATGTGTGTTTTCCTCTTGGCCGACCTAACATTTCAATAGAGCAGATTAAGGGATTGTGGTGTGGTTGGGATGCTCTCCACCCTATCCTGGGAAACAGAGTGAACTGAAGAAGGGATAGATATCAAACACCGATCCCTACTTCTTTTGTAACATTTCTTCACTCTGTTACTGCCATACCTTCCCTGCCCCCACACTACCTCAATGTTCGCCCCCAGGCTGTGCCCGGCTCCATTATCAAATAACTGTGAAGAAGGATCCAGTTTAAACAGTGAGCAGTAAAAAACAAAAGCGAAAAATGTACAAAATGCAAATTGCATCCTTTAAAACAGCTCAAGGAGGGCTGAAGGGCCTAGTGTGATCTATATATAGCCCAGGAGAGTCACTGCTGCAGAAAGTCCCCTTTCTGAGGAGGAATGGCGGGGGCCTCTAAAGGGGCCAGATGGTGCTGCCAGTGTCCTCCTCCCTGTGCTCAGTGCGTTGCTGCCGAGGGGGAATGGCGGGAGCCTCTTAAGGGGCCAGATGTTGCTGCCTGAGTTCTCCTCCCGGTGCTCAGTGCGTTGCCGCCGAGGGGGAATGGCGGGAGCCTCTTAAGGGGCCAGATGTTGCTGCCTGAATCCTCCTCCGGGTGCTCAGTGCATTGTCGCCGAGGGTTTACTCTCAGGGTTTCATCTTTCCTGTTGAAGTTGTCCAGGTGTCTGTGGATTTCAGTGGCTTCCTGTTTAGTCTGACCTCATAGTTGTTGGCATGGTCCAGAATGTCAGCGTTTTCAAATAGCATTTTATGCCCAGGTTGGTTTATAACACGAAGAAAAAAACCCTTAAAGAAAACAAAGTTTGGCTACCAGTCCCAAAAAAACACCAAAATCAAGACTCATCACATGCAAATGAACATCACCCAGGCTCAGGGGCTTTCCCAGCAGACAATGGATCACTAATTAAATAGACACAAATCCTCTTCATATACCCTCCCACCCTGAAGCCTTGCCATTCACCAACAGGCGAATGCACACATTAATGTAAATTACTTCCTCTCAAACAAGGGGCACACAGTATATGTATCTCACACCTCCATGCCACCATTCTCTGAAAATGCCAGCCACAGATGCAGGTGAAATGTCAGGAATACATTCTGTTAGAACATGGCCACATAGCCTGAAACACACACACACACACACACACACACACAACTATGGATCTCATCCTTGTTTTAAACTAGTGGTTTCCAAATTTTTGTCCTCCTGGGAGTTGAAGTTCAACTCCCAGAAGCTCTAGCCAACTTTACCAACACTCAGGAATTCTGGGGGTTGAAGTCCAAAACATCTGGGAGATCAAAGTTTGGGGACCACTGCTTTAGACAGTATGACCTCATCCTCCAATGAACTCACATGTGGTACTTTTCATTGATAGAGTGTGTGCAGCACTTAGAGATCCTGATTAAGGAGCAAAACCACCAAATGGTTTAGAGAAACAAATTAAAGGCTTTATTATAGGAAGTCCATTCAAAATATAAGCAAGTTACTCAGGGTGCTAATCTAAGCTAGTTACATTCTAGAGAATTGCTGAGAGAGGACTCTGGAAAAGAGAAGGGGTGGAAACATTCCTAAGAATACCAGTTTACATCACAGAGGGAGCACAATAAGTAAACAAGGAGGGGGGGACACTTTGGGTCACTCAGACCATCTAACTCGGTTTCTACTGTCTGCTGTGAGGCATTCTTGAGTCTTCAGTGATGTTGCACTTCCACCATTCATTGCAGAAAATTCACATGTTTCAATGGTGAGTATTAAAGTGATCAATCATAAAGTGATCAGGCACTGGAGACATGAAGTCTCATGTGTGTATCAGCATCGACTCCAACCTCAAGAAGGAATCTCAGTAATTTCTTCTGGCAAGCTGTTCCATTGCCCAACTGTTCCTACAGAATTGCTCCCTGTGATATTAAACCCTAAATCTGTGCAGCTGCTGTTTAAAGCAGTTGCCAGAAAGGAGATGTGTATGTCATAATCTATTAAGATCTCTTCCAAGCCTTCAGTTATATAATTTTGAAAATGACACCCTGAGTAGAAAGGAAGGAATTAGGAATGGGATTTTCTATACTTTCCAAAATGGAGTCATTTCACAGTTGGAAGAAGTAAAAAGCTTCATTTAGAAGCCTTCAACAGATACAAGAGGCAAGAAAAATGTACCCTCTCAATTTACCTAGTCCATTTTTAAAATAAGCCTTCCTTAAACCACCTTCAAGTATCCTTATTTTGGGGCTATTTACTTCACAATTGGAAACTGGGAATAGAACAAATCAGTTGGAGATAGAGTCAGTAGGTAAATGGTACTGTTATGTGGCTTTTTAACAGAGCTGCCTTGAACAAGATACCTTTAGCGACTTGTTGAGAAAACAAGGGGAAGCAACCCTGTGTGACCTATTAGAGATTTTACACTCTTCAGAGTGTACATTCTTCAGAGTGATTGCTGTTTAAATAATCACAACAGCAAATCAATTGGCAACTTATGTTTGTCTAACATTTCAAGATAGTTGACTGAACCTGTGACAGAAGGCATTTTAGTTCAGGGTGGCCAACAGAAGGAAATCTTTGCTCAGAAGTTAGAAGAGAAGTGAAAATCTGTCCTTGAAATCTGTTATGTTTCTTAGGATCCCACCAACATTTTCATTTTGTCCAGTTCCCATTCTCAGTTCTGAAACCTTTTGTTCTTTCTGCATGACAGTTCATTGCTATTTTTGGCCATTCTTTTTCCTACTGGCCACAGGTTCTGCAAATTTTCTCATTGACATACATTTTTGGTCCTTATAATTTCAGAGGGGAAAGGAAAGTCTATATAATGTTGATAGGGAAATGACTGATGCTCCTGAGAGCAGGGGGAAAAACATTTATGTGTTCTTTGGTTATTAGTTTACGAAATCCTGTATATATTTGTAAGTACACAGTCTCAATTAATATGTCTTCCCCCAACCCCATCTCTCTAGAATAAAGAAGAAGGCAGGAAAAGGAAATAGATGGAAGATAGAAGCACATACCCCATACTCAGAGAGAGTAAAGCCAAGGAATGGCCAGTCTTGAGTGTTAAATTTTTTGTCCAGCTTCCATTCTCTCCCACAGGATAAACAAATATGTGGAATGCAGCCCTGTATGAGTTTTTCTCTATTCACAGGTGAGAATGGGGCCCCTTTTCCACATTGATACTATACTGAACAGGAAGGGGAAATTTAATTCTTCTCTTCCAGCCACCTCCTCCATAGAACAGTTGGTGAGAAGGGGAACATTTTCCATTGGTCACAATGGGAGGTTTCTGTCACTAATTAATTATGGTGAGCAGCTATTTCTTGCTAATTGTTGGACTGGGAGCCTGGTGGTGCATTGGTTAAATGCCTGTACTGCAGCTACTCACTCACAAAACCACAAGGTGGTAAGTTCAATACCTGTCAAATGCTCCTTGTCAACTCAGCCTGGCATCCTTCCATAGGTTGCTAAAATGAGTATACTTTGTAAAATACTTAACACATCAGTAAGCAGTGTAGAAATGTACTTGCTATTATTCTCGGGATTATATGAAGATCCTCTGCTTTTCAGACCTGAACCCAGATCAGACAGAGAAAGCACAACTTTAAATTTTGCACAATTTTTTGGAAAACTGGAACTGGACCATAGCTTTCATGGGAAACTTGCACAGCTTTCTGGAAAACTAAGCTGTGTTGGGGGACATTCAGTAGCTTTCTTCAGAAAAGTGCAAGGTTTCTCATCATTGCAGGGGGAAGGGAATTCCCAAGAGTATTAACACTGCAGGATGAAAAATTAATTGCTTTTCCCAAACATCTTTGGAAATTAGAAATCTAGAATTGTCACCCCTAGCCCACAGACGGAGGCAGAAACAAGAGAAGGCCAGCTGTGCTAGTAGATTCCCTTATGTTCTTTTTAGTTTGTTTTTATATTTGGAGCGGGCAGCTGATGGTCCTAGATGGTCCAAAGACAGATATGTTGATGTTTGAGATGCTTTGGATTTCATCAATTGGAGACACTCTATCTCTTTGAATCTTGGTCTTGGTGACTTTCATTTTTGCTGTTCAACCGTCTTTCAGTCCTTCAGAGGTGAATGAAAGAAAGACCTACATCTGCTTATTTCTGTATGTTCAAAACCAAACTGTGCTCTGCCTGTCAAACATTTCAGAGAACCAACCCCCCCCAATGATTGTCTTTTTTCCACTACATAGAAGAAGCTAATGCTGCCTCCCTCCTTCATACCCCCTCAAATCCCCAAAGCATTAATTATCTGCTTATATTTTTCTCAGCCGAATAATAAAAGTAATGCAGGTTGCCATGCCAATTAAGGCGTTTACTCCAGAACAAGTCTCTCTTGTTATTAAAACTGTTCTCCCGGGGGAAAGAGATCTGAACCAAGTTGCTGCTATCCGGTTCATTTATATGGGAGTCTCAGAATAACAACCTAGCTGTTCCCCACAGGCTTCCTTGTTTGGGATTCTCATCTGCAATGGTCTTCTGATGTTGCTGAATTGAAAACAGCCAATGATTTTTGAAGACGAGAGAGACATGCACAAAGCTGCCTTTCTTTTTATGATAGGGTGTCTAACATGTGGTCTTCCAAATGTGGTTGAATTCCTGTCATCCCTCACCTTTGTAGCTTGGGCTGAATAGTGTTGTCACCCAACAACATCTGGAGTTTCACAGGTGCCTGCTTCAGTTCTAACCCTCAAACATAAGACTTCTGCATCACTCCACTGCCTCCAGTAATTCTTACAACTATTCTGTGGCCTCAACAGACCTATGCCATTTCAGGGGCCGAGGGGAGCAACTAGGTAAGCTTTTGGGGCAGATAATTTCCTGGCAAACAAGTCAAAGTAGTAGTGAGAGGAAGATATGGTCAGTGGAGGTACTTGTTACACAGAGAAAGACAATCATATTTGATTTCTTGTTGTAGTGTTTCCCCAATGTTCTCAATTATTCAGAGAACCTCTGCATGAAGGGAGTGCCTTCTTATCCACTTGTGTGAATGGAGGCTGTCGAGAGCTGTACTAGATAAGCTGGGTCTGATCCCCCCCCCCCCAACACACACATGCACACACCATTCATTTAGGTTTTTCTGGTTTTAGAACACAAGAACGGGGCTTTAACTGCATTTATAAAATGCCTGACACTAGATGGATAGATGGTGGCTGGATGGAGTGTTGGATGGAAACTGATGGAATGACTTCATGGGGAAGGGGAGCTGAAGGTTGCAGTAGACTTTTTAAATACTGTCAGGAATTGACTCTATAAGGAAAGAGTTTTTCATAAGACTCTTTCAAACGGGAGGAATTTCTCCCAACTTCGAATGGAGCCAATGCGGATTCATGTAAATTCACTAGTTTAGCAAATTTACATGAACCCCTGCTCCGTTCGGAAGAACCCCTGCTCCGTTCGGAATTACTTCCCATTACCCAAAAATAACCCCCCCGACCGAATTTGCATGCGAAGCTTTAATTCGCAATAACGTAAAACCCATGATTGCATTCGAATTGGCTTCCCTCTTGCCCGAATTTGCGTGCGAAGAGTTAATTCGCAATAACGTAAAACCCATGATTGCATTCGAATTGACCTTAAATTATACTTCCAATTTAGCCTCGTATGAAAGAGTCCATAGTGTGTTGTACTGTTTCTATTTCTTGCCTCTATAAGGATTTTTTTTAAAAAGAATCTTTAATTTTATAACTAGCTTAATTACATTTTAACAATAACTTGTTCTGTGTTTTTACCTATACATGTTATAATCTGAGTATCTGTTTTTTGCAAGCTACCTTGAGTCGAAAATTCATGGGGAATGCAGGTGATAATACTACTATTATTACAATTTTCTTTTAGTACTTAAAAAAAGTTTAATAACACTCTCCTCTCAAGTGTCTTTAGTTAGACTCCTGGCCAACACAAAGATAAAGTTTCTCTCTGTACATTATTAACTTGTTTTCTTTGACTTAATTACTTTTACTTAACTGTTCCACTTGGCTCCAGAGAAAACAAAGTGATTGATTCTCTAGAAACCTTACAGAATTCTTTCTTTAAAAGTTTTTCTTTAGTCCTAATTTCACCCCAGAGGACAGTAAAAACAGCAACACGTGTGAAAACGCATGCATGGACACACACACACACACACACACACACACAATTATATCTTCCCACTCAGCTGAAATATTCAGTATGTGATGTATTTTTCTGATAGTGGTGGAAAAACTAGGTAAGTTTCATGAGGACATTATGTCTATGGGGAGTAGAGGCAGTAAAGAATGAGAAGCCTACATCGCCCTGTGGGAAAAGCAGGTCACATTTTCATCAAACTTCCAAATGTTGTCAGAAAGCAGAGGTGAGCAACACACAACTAAAAGCCACATGTGTCTCATTCATTCTTGTCTCCCCCGTCAGCTGCTGCCAGTGGGATTTTTTAAAGCTTTAAAACAAGGAGAATCAGTACTCCTGGAAAACCTCCTGGATTAGCAATTATCCTCTAAAATATGGCATAGGGTCTTGCTTTGATTCAGGGATGGGCAATTGTGATGGGTGTGTGGTGGGGGAAATTTTCTTCCCTGACCCTCTGTGGGCCTGAAAGATTGCCAAAAAATAAATGAAATAAAATAAAAGGAAGAGAAACGGTTTTGCTATAAACCCTTTTCTGGTTTTGAAAAACTAATATATCTGAAGGATTTAGAATATTTAAAAAGTGAATTGCTGTTCTTGATGGCTTCCAGGAAAGGCAATTCATCCTCTTTTTTTGGGAGGCCAGGAAAAGGGAAGCCTGGGAAGGATCAAGCCACACAAACAAGAAGGGACAGAGGCACATGTAGCCCCAGAGCTGCACTTTGCCCTCCTCTGCTTTAACATAAGACTGGGGCTTCAAATCCAAAGGTGATTTTCACACCATTTCTGGGTTGGGGGAAGAGAGATTAAAAAGCATGTTTCAAGGGACTGGTCGAAGTTGTCCATCCATATCATGAAGAAACCAGAGACCAGGCATATGTATGTATGTATTATGTATTTATTCAATATCCCAGTATAGGACCCAAGGTGCAATATAACACCTTACTTCCTATCCTCCTGATTTGGCAGAGACAGTCCCATTAATCCTCTGTCATACCACTTTCTCAGCTACTTTTAAAATGTCTGTTTCTCTTTCCTTCTCTAACTTTCCTCCTTTGTCTTCAGCTTACCTTAATTTATGCAAACTGAATTCCAAACTCAAAAGTAATTTGTACTCAGATAACTCAGCAGGAAGGAAAAAAGAGGAGGCTGAGCCTTGTGCTTCGGAGCAGGATCACGCAAAAAACAAACTGTCACTGCCTTTCTTAGCTTGTCTGTTCTTCCTCATTAATAGATATTGCCATCTTGACCACACACTGGTGTAGCTTGGCCACATGCACTCTAGTTGACATCTATGAAATGTTGGAGGGTATGTTTCAGATGACTGTTGCAGAAAGAGCCTGCTGACAAGATGTGATGCTTTGTTTGATGGAAACTTCTAGGGAAGGACCATGAAGTGAATTGCTCAAGTCAGTCCCTACAGTCCCAGCCTGAGTGGCAATGGTTAGTAACCCAATTCTGCAGTAGGTCTGTTGCCCAAATACCTAGTTACCTGGAGTATTTGCACAAAAAGTGGTACATGAAGCATCTCTGTAGAGAACTTTAAGACACTTAATCCTGATAACACTTTACAAAATATCTTGGAAATGGTGTGATGCAGCATGCATTGATATGGAAATGCCCTAAATGTGCTCTAGGACACAGAACTGGTAGAGAGCTATGGAAAGAACCACGTACTGTTATGAGCAGTGTAGTTATTTTTTTCTTTAAGAAGGGAAAAAAGAGAAAAAGATGCAGAAAACTTTAGGCTACCTTGAAGGGTTAAGTAAGGTAAGCAACACAGAGAGTCAGTTAATTCATTACCTTTACTTGGTTGTCATTGGCTAATTATCTTTACTTTAGAACAGGATGGAAATTCCTACAACATTTGTCAGACTACTTTAATTCTCATTCTTTTTAACTCTCCCAAACCTTAATGAACTTACCTTTTATTTGCCCTTATCCATGGTCTATTGTCACTTTCACAACAGTCCAGGAATGTTACCATTTTAATTAGCTCTTGCTAATTAAAAAAGCACTCCTTGAATGTTAGATTAGAAATTACAAAAGCATTTATGAATTGCTCAGGAACATTCTTTTTCAGTGAGCAGTTGGAGAAAACCAACCTGCAATGAAAACAATGACTCTGACTGAAGAGTATTTGAAGCCTATGGAGACATCACTGTAAAGGCCATTCAAGTATCCATTGTATAAAGTATGGGATGACCTCAGAAAAACAGCCAGAGCCTTGGTATGAGTATCATAGCCTATATACTTCTATTGACTTCTCTTCCTGTTGACGTCCTATAGCAAAAAGGAACAGAAGACTGGTTCATGCTCAGTTTTAAAAGGCATTATATAAATGATAATAAGACAATTTTTTACATTGATGTTCTTTTAAAGAAAAACAAACATCTTAAAGGGCATTGGCAATCAATGAAATGAAGACAACAAATGCAATTTTCAGGGATGTAGAAACTGAAGCTGAATTGTCTGCAAATAATGAAGACCCTTCACTGAAGATCTGTGAATAAAATTCAGTGCACTTTTCCACAGTTCTAGAATCCAAAATTCAAATCATGATATAAAATGGAAGAATGAACAGGGATAGGTTGCCCATCAACACCAGGATAGCAGATGAAACTAGTGGACAGGCTACCTACCTACCATCTACATGGGCCAAATAAACCAGTCTCCTACCCATCGTCCCATTAGAGAGTCTGGATGAGGCAAGACCCAATCCCAAATCTGGTGCAAACAATGTCCATCCAGTTCTGCACCAAACCTAGAATATACTCCTCTCAAAATGGTGAAAAATAAGTCTCTGTTTGGTCTGGATGTTTCCAGAAGTTCCAAAGCCCTCCATACTGATGTCAAGTGTTTAAAACATGTCCTGCTGTGCTGCCCATTGTGGCTGTGACAGTGAGTCACTCATCCTGAGGTCAGAACAAGGTATTAATTCTGCAGTGTGGCAGCAGCCACAATCTTCTCCATTGTGTTGAGATGTATTGTATTTACATTTAATGTACAGTATTGACCAAAGAGAATCAGCATGGTGTAGTGGTTTGAGCATAGGACTTGAACCCTGAAGATTGGGGTTCAGTTCTCCGCTTGGCCATGGAATCCCACTAGGTGACCTTGGGTGAGTTACACACATTTAACACCAGAAAACCCTGTGATAGGTTCACCTTAGGGTTGTCATAAACCAGAAATGACTTGAAGGTACACAACAACAAAATTGGCCAAAAAACTTTGTGGCTAGAAGGAATTTTTTCAAACGTTTTTGGTCCAGCAGACTTAAAGGCTGTCCTCTCAGCTGTGGGAGGCTCTGAAACAATGGAGGAGTATGCCCCTAGAATTTAGACTGGAAAGAGGAATCATTGAAAATTAGATGTTGGTGATTTCTACCAGCTGCAGGGTTTCTAGGGTTCTCCATTTGAGGCAGCTCCCACTGGTGAAGTAAATATGTGTACCCACCTCTGATTTGACCATGTTAATCTCTTCATATACATGGAGACATGTAAATGTTATGGAAATCTATAACTCTTTTTTTTTGGGGGGGGGGGTCTGTTTCCATTGGGGAGAAATGATACAAAAGGGGCCACCATACTCGCTTTGCCATGGACATTTGAGATCAGAGCTTCAGTTAGTATGCACAGCACACACACACATGATAGGGCCTGCTAAACACAGCCTAACACAGCATACACATATACACACAACCCCCCACAGATGATACACATGGAGCAAGAGTTATTATATACCGTTCAACAAATCTACTCAGCCCCCACCCCTTTCTCAGAGTGCTCAATGAACTCCTCTGTCTCCATGCCCTTTTCTGTGAGCTTGCTTGAGGTCAAGAGGTATTTTGCAGAAATCTCTTGTACTTCATCAGCTAAGCAAATTGGACAAAGCTGTAATTGTCTGATACTTTTTGAAACTGATGGAATAGTTTTCTAGCTGTTGTGGATGAACTGGCATTTTACCGGCTCTGCTCAGCATCTACAAGCAGTGTTAACAAGCAGGCTATAAGAAGAGATTCATCTCTAATGAAGCTGGGACACTTCCTGCTGCACCTGAAAGGCCTCTTATTTTTTATTCAAGTGCTACATCACAGCACACAATGCAGACTTTTATCTCATGGGGCTATCAACACAGCAGCAGGGAAAATGGATGCCTTCTGGATGGACATTCTTTCTAAACATGAGCCTTTCACAAGGGTACGTTTTCATATCTGCAAGCAGGGTGTTTCAAGAGCGACCCTGGGTCTAATAACAGTTCTTTGGCAAGATTTCTTGCTGTTTCCTTTTAGTTAAGGATGAGAACATCTCTCATTCTCCCAACCAGCTGCTGTTCCACATTCATTTCTGCAGAAACCAACAGAGTTGCATGCCATGCATGTTTTTTATTTTACAAAAGGCTTTGCTTTAATGTTGAGGGAAACATTAATGGAGGACCCAGCCCAATAAGCCTGATTCTTCATGAACTTCTACAGCATCACAAACCCTTAATATCACTGTATTGCCTCTGCTACTCATAAACCATCAAGCAGGGGAAAGAAACATTTACAAAGTTATACATGTCCTAGTTTTCTTTAATACAATGCCATTCTCACCCTGCAGCACAACAGTGTCCCTGCCTGAATTAGCCAGGGTGGTTTGGTTTCAGCGTTGGTGTTGGAGCCTTCTCTTTTATGAGTGCTGGGGGACTTCAACATCCATGCTGAGACTGTCCTGTCAGGTGTGGCTCAGGACTTCATGGCCTCCATGACAACCATGGGTCTGTCCCAAGTGGTTTCTGGCCCTACTCATGCTGCCGGGCAAACCCTGTTTTCTGTGCTGGGTGGGACGATGATGATCTTGGTGTGGGGGAACTCTCCACAGTTCTGTTCTCATGGACAGATCATTATCTGGTCATGTTTAGACTCACTGGGACCTGGAACTTCTAGGGGTGGGGGACTGATTAGGATGGTCCACCCCAGGAGACTGATGGATCCGGATGGATTCCTGAGGGCTCTTGAGAAGTTTCCTGTCACTTCGGCAGGTGAATTTGTTGAAGCCCTTGTCAACCTTTGGAATGAGGAAATGGCCATGGCGGTGGACATGATTGCTCCTGAGCATGCCCTCTTGTGAAGTGGAGCCAAACCATCCCCTTGGTTTTCATGGAGTTGATAGTGATGAAACGAATGAGATGGAGACTAGAGAGACATTGGCGGAAGACTCAGAATGAATCTGACAACATGAGCTACCATGTTTCCCTGAAAATAAGACAGTGTCTTACATTAATTTTTGCTCCCAAAGATGTGCTAGGTCTTATTTTCAGGGGATGTCTTATTTTTCCATGAAGAAGAATTCACATTTATGGTTGAGCAACAAAAAAGAACAATTATTATATACTGTATATATATATATATATATATATATATACAAAAATTTTACTAGGTCTTACTTTTGGGGGAGGTATTCTATTCAGCAATTCAACAAAACCTCTACTAGGTCTTATTTTATGGGGATGTCTTATTTTCGGGGAAACAGGGTAGAGCCTATTTGAAAGCCTACTCTGTGGCAATGTGTGCAGCAAAAAAATATTTTTTTGCTGCCAGCATTGCATCTGCAAGGAGCCATCCAGCAGAGATGTTCCAAGTGGTCAGGGATCTTTTTCACACTTACCCTCAAGCAGAAAATTTAGACCACTTAGAGGCCTGTTGTAAAGAATTTGCATGGCATTTTGCAGATAAAGTGCCATTGACGCCAGTGCCATTGACGCCCCCTTGTTGTGGGTCAGAGGCTTGCATACCCTAATGAAGCTGTGAGCTATGCTGGCAGTGGCATAAACAGCCACTGGTAGGGCCTCCCATGCCAGACAGGTCACAACCGAAGGGTCTGACCAAGAGTGTCAAAGGGCAGGATGGGCTCTTTAGCCTTATGGCAACCATCCTAGAAGAAGGAAAACTCCAATCCCAAACCCAGGCAGATGGTGTTCGTCTAACCCTGTAAGAAAAACCATCTAAGGGAAGAAAACTCTAATCAAACTTACGACCTGAGGATCTTGCTGCCACCGTTCTTGCTTGCTTGGCCCCAGCAGACGAACCACTGGTTTAAAGGGTGATGCCAGTTCTGTGCACACTGTGCTCCACCAGAAAAATCCATTGCACAGGCTTGAAGGATACATCAAATCCACCCCCCCCCCAAAAAAAATCCTGTAATGATAGGTGAGGGACGAAATGGCAGGTGAAAGATGCACTGGAAGGGTCAGACTCAACCCTGGATGCAGGCGGTTCAGGACTTTGGTCACTTAAGACTGACCGGGAGATGACAGTCTTGTTCGGCAGCATCCTGAATGACCAAGCAACCTTTTATAAGGAGAGCACTGCTTGCTCCATATGTAGAGGGGCCTAGAAAAGGTGGCCTAACGAAAGCTGATCTCCACCTACCCGGTTGGCGAGCCATGGTCAACGGGCATCTTCTAATGTGGTCAAACAAAAACAAAGATACAAGGGCACACACCAGCCTCCAAAGGAGCAAACAGACTGACGCTTGCATGCTGGAACATCAGAACCATGCAAGATTCTGCAGATAGTGGACGTCCTGAGTGTCATTCTGCTCTAATAGCCCATGAACTATCACGAATTAATATTGACACCATTGCTCTTAGTGAAGTTTGTCTCTATGAGGAAGGCAGCCTTAAAGAACACGGTGCTGGATATACACTCTACTGGTCTGGCAAACCAAAAATTGAAAAACATCTTTCAAGAGTAGGTTTTATGATTAAAAACTCCATTGCCTCCAAACTCAAAACCCTGCCAACAGGTCACTCTGATTGCATTATCTCCTTATATAGATGCTGTCTTCTTCTTTGAGATCTGCTGTAGTCCTTTGGAGCATCATGCTGAAGAAGACTGTAAATAGAGTTGGAGCGAGAACACAACCTTGTTTCACACCATTAGTTATTAGAAAGGGCTCTGAGAGAGCATCGCCATATCTGACTTGACCATGCTGGCCCTCATGTAGCAAGATAATCATTTTGAGGAATTTGGGGGGGGGGGGCATCCTAGTTGTTCCAGGATCTGCCACAGACCCTTTCTACTCGCAGTGTCAAAGGCTTTGGTAAGGTCGCCAAATGTTACATAGAACCCTTTGTTCTGCTCTCTACATTTCTCTTGCAGTTGTCTATGAGCAAATAACATGAAAACTTTGGAAATGTTCATCCCATCGATTCAGGATGGAGGCTTTGTCTGTGATTAGTGTTTGACCATCTGTACTATATAAGGAGCTTTGGACCTGATAAGTAGGTCCAAACACAGCTTTAAGAGCTTTGTAGAATCCTCTGGAATCTCCAAGATCTGCACAACATTGTGTCTTTTCTGCTAAATTGATCCACCACTTGTTCTGAATGTCTCGGAGTTTTTGTTGGAGTTTACTGCATGCGAGACGGAAGGCTGCTTTTCTTACATGGCAAGATGGCTGAGTGAGGTGTGCCTGATGAGCAGTCCTCTTCTTTGCCAAAAGCTCCTCAATCTCTTGGTTGTTTTCATCAAACCAATCTTGGTTTTTCTTGTGGGAGAACCTGAGGGATTCTTCCGCAGACTGCAGGATACTGTTTTTAATATGTTGCCAAAGCACTGTAGGAGAAAAATCTATAGGATGGTCTTCAAGTTTTGATTGAAGATTTGCCTGAAGTTATCTCTCATGGCAGCTTGTTGAAGATTGTTGACTCGGAATCTCCTCTTTAAGATGCCACCCCTCTTAGGCTTGAGCTTAAGATGAAGATTTAGTTTGCATCTTATAAGGCGATCTATTTGACATTCTGCACTGGGTATCACTCGAGTATGATGGACACATGAATGTTTCTCTGGCGCACAGTCAATGAGGTGCCAGTGTTTGGATCAGGGATGAATCCAGGTTGTCTTCAGGCTATCTTTCTGCTGAAAGAAGTGTTTGTAATAGTCAGCTGCTGTTCTGCACAAAACTCTAGCAGGAGGCGTTTGTTATCATTACAGTTTCCAACACCATGCTTGCCTAGAACACCTTTCCAGGCTTTGAAGTTCTTTCCTACTCTGGCATTGAAGTCACCAAGGATAATGATTTTATCTTCTGCAGGGACTTTTTGTATGAGGTGGCGTAGGTCTGAGTAGAATTTGTCTTTCTTCACAGGGTCAGCTTGCATAGTTGGGGCATATATACTGAAGAGAACAACATGTGGGAGATACTGTTCTCCTGTTTGTTCTCCTGGACCTCTCAGTGGCTTTCGATATCATCAACCATGGTATCCTCCTGGGCCTACTCTCTGGGATGGGACTAGGAGGCACTGTTTTACAGTGGCTCTGTTTCTTCCTGGAGGGGCGAACTCAGAAGGGGGGAGGGACTCCTGCTTGACCTCTTGGCTATTGGCCTGTGCAGTTCCTCAGGGTTCTGTGCTGTCCCCTATGCTATTTAACACATACATGAAACCGCTGGAAGAGGTTGTCCAGAGTTTTGGGGTGAGGTGTCATCAATATGCAGATGGCACTCAACTCTACTACTCCTTCCCACCCCAGTCCAAGGAGGCTGTCCTGGTTCTAAACCAGTGTCTGTCATCAGTAATAGACTGGATGAGGGCAAACAAGTTCAAACAAGACAGAGGTGCTCCTGGTCAGAAGGAAATCAGATCAGGTAATAGAATCCAGTTTGTGTTAGATGGGGTCACAGTCCCCCTGAAAACACAGGTTCACAGTTTGGGGGTACTCTTGGATTCATCTTTGAACCTGGAGGCCTAGGTCTCTGCTATGAACAGGAATGCTTTAGCACATTCAAAACTTATGTGCCAACTGCACCCATTCCTTTAGATGCCGGATCTGGCTACACTGGTACATGCTTTGATTACATCCCATTTGGACTCCTGTAATGGGCTCTACATGGGGCTGCCTTTGAAGAGTGTTCAGAAAATTCAGCTGATCCAAACAGCTGTGTACAGGCTGCTAACAGGGACAGATTATAGCGACCACATAACACCCCTGCTGAAACAGCTTAACTGGCTGCTAGTTTGTTTCCAGGCACAATTCAAGGTTGTGGTTATTATCCTATATATGGCTCAGGCCCACACTATTTGGCAAACAGTATCTCTTTTTATGAACCAGCCTGGGCTTTGAAATCTTCTGGAAAGGTCATTCTCTCTGTCCCAACACCATCCCAACACCATCACAAGCACAGTTGGTAGGGACATGAGAGAAGTGGCTGCCCCTACACTCTTGAATTCTCTGCCCAGGGAGATTAGATCCCTCCTTAATGGCCTTCTGCCAGCAGTTTAAGACCTACCTGTTCACATAGGCTTTTAAGGAATTGTTATAAGGACAGGTTGGGATGTTAGAATCGTAGAATCCTAGAGTTGGAAGAGACCACAAGGGCCATCCAGTCCAACCCCCTGCCATGCAGGAACTCTCCATCAAAGCATCCCTGACAGATGGCCATCCAGCCTCTGCTTAACGACCTCCAAGGAAGGAGATTCTACTACACTCCAAGGGAGTGTGTTCCACTGTTGAACAGCCCTTACTGTCAGGAAGTTCTTCCTAATGTTGAGGTGGAATCTCTTTTCCTGCAGTTTGCATCCACTGTTCTGTGTTCTAGTCTCTTTGAAATGTTGTACCATTTCAAAAAATTTGATACAGTTTATATATATATATAAATATATATATATATATATATATACACTTTTGTCTTTTTAAAATGGGTTTTATTCTTTTAATAACTATCTGTTTTAATACTGTAATAATTTAATTCCTTTTTAATGTATTTTTTCCTATGTTTTAACTGTACTGTTTTTTAATGTTGTGAAGCCGCTCTGAGTTCCAGTTCTGGGAGCAGGATACAAATAAACATCATCATCATCACCATCACACTGTATTTATTTTGGTGCGTTATAATACATGATAGAGAGAACCCAGAATGCCATGGGCCATTTTGCATATGTTATGCAGGTCCAAAATGTTCAGCCAGACTGCCAACCAGAGCTGGTTCCAGGGATCATGTGATTCTTACCTTGAAACAGCTTCACCAGCTACCTGTCTGTTTCCAGACAGAATTCAAAGTATTGGTTTTGACCTTTACAGGTTTATGTGGCTTGGGTTAAGACTATCTGAAAGAACTTATCTCTTTAAACAAGCCATTGTGAGCTTCAAGATCTGCAAGAAAAGGCTTTCTCTCAGTCCCATCTAGGGATGGAAAGAATATTTGAAAATATATGGAAAATTGCCCCCCTCCCATAAAAACAAACAAACAAACAAAGCAGGCTTGACTAGAATCTGATGAGTATATTTGCAGTTTGGGACTGTTTATGTGCAGAAATATTAATGTGCAAAAAAGTTAATCAGTTTTTTCCCCTCATAAAATGTGTACATGGTTGATTTGAATGGAAAATGACATTTTCTGTGCACAAACCAAAATTTTCGGGTCAGAAACTAATATTTCTACATTGAAATATTATTTTCCACACAGAGGATGCTACTTCCTGCGCAGAAAAATGCTGATTTCTGTGCAAAACAACCATGTACAAATGGAATGCATTATAAATCCCGGATTGTGGGTAGTCTTCAAAAACTGTGCAGTTAAAATTACTCACTGATTCCTTCAAAGAGAAACTTTGTGAAGAATTATATCCCTAGTCTCACCACCTTCACAAGTGCTTGTTATGAGGACTCAGGAAGGAGCTTTCTTGGTGGGTGCTACCAGGCTGTAGAACTCCCTTGCACTGGAAGTCTGGTTGGCACCTTCCCTTCTCTCTTTCCATAGGCAAAGACATTTTTACTCAGGGAGGCCTTTCAATTTTATTTATTGAGCAGTAGCATGTGTGTGAAGTAGTGTGCTGTATTTATTAATCTTTTCTGTGAAAACCCCCAGCCAATCTTTTCTCTCTCACAGCTCTCCAAACCTGGTCATTTCTGAGTAAGTGGTGAGCAGCAGAGCCACTGTGGAATAATGGCTTGAATGTTGGACTACAACTCTGAGAGAGTAGAGTTCGAATTCCCACTCAGCCCCAGAAACCTGTTGAGTGACCTGGTGTAAGTCACAGACTCTTATCCTCAGAGGAAACAATGGCAAACTCTCTCTGAATGAAACATGCCAAGAAACCCCCATGATTGTTTCACCTTAGGGCTATCATAAGTTGGAAATGACTTGAAGGAAAACAACAAGAAGAAGGAAGCAGCGGACACACATCAAGCTATTTTTCCTATTCTCTGATAGCTGGACATAGAACATTGACATCATACAGAGGGACCTCCAGAAGAGCTCCCAACCATCCTTGTGGATGCTGGTTCCTGGGTGTCCAGCTATTAGAAATTGCCCAATACCTCTGTGCTTCTCTGCCCTCTCTACACCAAGCAGGTAATGGCCAGAGCTCAGAGAAGGTGGGTTGTAGGTTGGGCAGGTAACTATTGTAGTTTTCTCTCACAATGCAGGGTTGCAGTCACAATTTATTGCAGAAAACTAAAGGCACCCTTTAAATGACCAACCACACATTTATGGGTGTAATGTAAATAGGATGTGTAGGGTGCACAGAATCTAAATAAGCAGAATATCTTGCTGAGTTTCCAGTGTGAAAAATAAGTGTGTCATTGAGTTTTGTCCCTTCGAAATCAATGAGGAAATGCTAAACTTTGATGAGGATCTCATGCTGGCTGGTGGATAATGGCATTGCTTCCAATACATAACAGATGAAAAGCAGGTTGTGTTTGGCTAAGCAACATCAGACTCTGGGCAACATGGCAAAAATAGTAAATGAGGAAAAACACATAAGCTAGGAGAAGCTGCAGCACTTTGCTTTTGTCTAAGCCTCCTGGGAAGGGCATGATTCCACCTAATCTCCCCTCCTCTGCTGAGTTACTTTTGCACCTACACTGCAGAATTAGTGTAGCTTGACACCACCCGAACTGCCCTGGCTCAATGCTATGGAATTTTGGGATTTGTGGTTTTGTGAGCCATTTAGCCTTTTTTGTCAGAGAGCTCTGGTGCCACAACAAACTACAAATCCCAAGATTCCATAGGAAGGAGCCATGACAGTTAAAGCAGTGTCAAGCTGCATTAATTCTGCAATGTGGCAGCAGCAGTTTGCAGCAATTTCAGTAAGTTGAGGATAAAGTGGGGAAAGTGGGAGGAGTGGGATAAAACGGGACATTTTAAAAGCTGCTGTAAAAAGAAAATGACAGAGGATTGATCAGGACTGTCTCTGCCAAACTGGGACAGCTGGAGGGTGTGTGAAGACATGGTTATAATCGTACACATTTGGAGTGCATTAAATAACCTTTATGGCCTGAAACAATCACAGCATGCCATTTGAAATGCACCAGTGAAAAGACTGAAGTTCTGTGTAACAGTACATTTAATACAACAACAAGTAAATGAGCAGACAGCGCTTCTAATGTGGGAACTCACCCATGAAACCTGTGAATCAGTTCTATCCAAATGAATATTGTGTCTTCTTCTTGCCACACTCCATGCAGAGCAATGTATTGTTGTAAGAGTCAGCCCTTAGCACAACAGTAACCTAAGCAAAATGGCACAGTACCTTTAAATATGTGCCCTATTATCTCCAACCACAGTATGTTTGTGTGTTTATTTATCTATTTGCCTGTCTGTTATCCATATGCCTGTATACCTAGGTATAGAGGAAAGGTTTTTAGAGAAACTTGATAAGGGAAAGGAATTTACTATAAATGCCTCAGGTGAGGATAAAGAATTAAAAAAATGATCAATTCCTAAAGGGGGTTTAAAGCAGCAGTGTTTGTCCATTTTCAGTTTTATATAGGTTATATGTCTGGCTGGAATGATCTTCACAGTACTCTTTCAGTGTGCATACTCTTTTAGAATGCTTGGTTCACTGATAATAGACCCTTATCCATACCTTAGCACTAAAGTATTAGAAATTCCTTTAGAGAAATATCCATTCTGTTTATATATCCAGAAATCTCTGCTTTGCCATCAACTTATTTAGAGGGTAAGCAACATTACAGCTTTCTCCACAGGCACAATGGTAAACAAGTTGTTGTTGTCATCAATGTTTTAATGCCATTAAGGGCCAGCATGTACACTCTGGTGCAGCCGTACACAGGTTTATAATCTCAGTAAGAACTAGGCCTCTGGGCTCACCTTTTTGCATTTTTATGGCCAGTGTTATTATTGAGATATTAGAGTTTATGCTACTGCCCTGCACAATGGTCACTCTTCCTCCTAACAACATTTTGTGTTGACCTACATTGTTGTTCACTTTTTGTGTTTATTATAGGGATAATTTACAGTGATTTTGTCATACAAAGGGAACTTGTAGCATCTTTGAGACCAAGGAGCTGTGCAGACCAGCAACTTTGACTGGTCTGGGGATGGAGATGGGGTGTGGCATCTACATGCTGCATGCCCCAACTCTGGCCTAGGCCATCATGATGTCACATGCCACACCACATGGCTCCTCTGGCACTGCATCTACATGACACAGCATCAAAGGAGCATGGAAAATTTAAATGCTGGTGACTATGGCACCCTTTCCAGGGTGTAAAAAGGATCTGCTTTTTTCAGCTACTTTTTGTGCCACAAAAAGGAGAGATTGGGGCTGCAGAGTGCTGTTGCGATGGCCCCAATCTGGCACAGATAGAGGCAGCTGCAGGCTGCTTAGAGGTGGTCTGCACAGCCCCTAAGTGATTTTGTTGTTCTGTTGTTTTTGTTGTAAGTATCCCAATAGTACTGTTCTGGTGTAGCAAAGTTTATTTGCTCTAGTGTTTATTTGCTCCAGGGTACCTGAAGGACCGTCTCTCCCCATATAATCCGCCCCGCACACTAAGATCTTCCGGACAGCGGTTATTGAGAGTTCTGGAGACCAGACTAGTGAGTACGACGAAGAGGGCGTTTTCCATCTCTGCCCCCTGTCTCTGGAACTCTCTACCTACCGAGCTCCGCTTGTCCCCCTCCCTTACTCAATATAAGAAGGATCTAAAGACCTATTTATTTAAGCAGGCATATCGTTGAATGGACCTTTTTATTATTAGTCTGTAGTAAGCCGCCTACTGTTTTGCTGCTGCACTTGCACTTGTACTGGGAATATTGTTTTTATTGTTTTTATTGTTTTATTGTAATTGGTTTGTTTTTAACTTATATGGTTTTGATGTTTTAATGTTTTTATATGTTGTACACCGCCCTGATCTATGGAAGGGCGGTATAGAAATAAATCTTATTATTATTATTATTATTATTAGTGTGTTTCAACCACAGGTACAGTATATCTGAGTCTCTTGGGTCATTTCTGGGCACTGTAGCCCTCTTCAGTGGGTTTCCCACTTGTTCACTGGACACATAGAGGAAAGTGCTGGTCTTGTCCATGAGTCCTTATGTATCATTATGCCCATGTTTTTTCTTCCTGCTATTCTTACATTCAGAAGATTTAAAAGACAATGTGTAGTTGTCCAGTTTGTAGGTCCTTCTTTTATCTTGAGGATATTGGTGGCTTAGCCTGCTGTCAAAATGATCTCAGGTGTCAGTGCCAAATCCAGTCCCATATCCTTGGACATTTTTTTTTTTTTTTAAAAAAAACTGGACATGAATGGCCAGATTGTGGTCATGATGGCAAGAGATACTAAGAAGGAAAAATATATAAGATAGTAGAGGCTGTAGCAGTTTGCTCTTGTCTGAGCTTCCTGAGAAAGGTAAGATTCTGTCCCCTCCTCTCCCTCCTGTTCCCTGCTGATTTAATGGAATCCAAACTATTGCAAGCCCAAGGTCTGGCCCTCTGCACTCATCCTCTTTCTCAATATCAGGTGGATATTGAAAGAAATGTTTGAGGCATATAGCTAAGCAGGCACCCCATGTGCAGGAAACTAGCCATGCTATGTTTGGAGATCTAGGGCCCGATCTAGACGAGCATGAAAGAGCGCGATAAGGACTATAAAAGCAGCGAATTGGGTTAGGGAGGGCACAGCTTTCACACTCTCCCTAACCCTAGCACGTATGGGCACCACCATTATTAAATGGTGGCATCCATACGGGCTTGCCATGATGGCATCATGGCGTGTGCAGTTGCTAGATGCGCTGTGCATGCCATGATGCCTTTGTGCCGTGGGAGGGCGCAAATCACACCCTTTCCATGGCGCAAAAAGGAGCTCCAAATGGAGCTCCTTTTTAGCATCGGGTCTTTGCTGCAGCTTTTAGATAGCCGCTGCAAAGACCCTGGGAGAAAGGGGCCGCAGCGGCAGCCCCTTTCTCCCTTCGGCTGTTTGCTGCTTCCCTGTGGCCTCTGGATGCAGCGGGATGGGGCCGCGGATGCTGCCGGTCTGGCAGCCTCAGCCCCATCGCACTGCTTCCTGGGGCGATCGCGGACCACCCCTTTTGGGTGGACTGGAAAGCCCCTAGGAGTCCCAGCATAGGAAAAGCTCAAGGGCACATAGCCAAAGATAGATCAATCAAGATTAAATTCTGCATAATCCTTTCATTGACAGGAGTGAGTGATAGACCTTGTATTTACAAGTGAAGAAGCATCCAGAAATAGTTCCCTCTGGAAGCAATACTCCATTGTCCAGAGATATATGCACTGATTGTCTGGCCATTTGCAATTTCCCTTCTCATTCTTCTCTCCTGGAAACTTCACTCTAATCCCAAAATCTGTCTCAAGATAGGTTTTGCCCGACCAATATGCATGCTCAGGCACCCCCAATTCTGTCTTGCTTGAGTTCAGATAGACTCTCTGTCTCTGTATCTCACTTAACTCCTCAGCATTACTGGCAGCTGTTGAGCCACTTCTACATCAAAGTGTCCTCCAACTGGAGCCCTGCCCTCAGCAATCCCTTCGGTCACTATCAGCTATCGCCTTTTATATCACTCGTTATTGGAAGTGTTTGTTAGTGAGTATCTTTGTGTGAATGATGATACCCCTTGATTACAAATAAAACTACATTTGAACCTTGACTCAGGAGTTCTGTTTCTTGGAACCAGTATATATGGCTTTATTTCTGCTTTGAGTTGCCCAAACCCTCCTGGCTGCTGTAACTGAGCTAATAAAATTCCCCTATTAAGTATTGATTAAGAGCCTATACAGACCAGCCTGAAAGGATGGCCTGTGGGTGAAGTCGAGGCGTTGTGTCCAAATGATGCATGCTCTGACTCTGCCCACAAGGCACCATGATGCTGTGTGATGCTCCACACAGCGTGCAGCATCATGGCGCTCCTCCAGCTCTGTGTCCAAACAATGCAGTGCTGAAGGAGCACCATATAGCTGCACCGCCGCAGCTATAGCATCCTTTTGAGGGCACAAAAGGGAGATGCTTTTTGCGGCTCCTTTTTGCGCCCTCGAAAGGCTGGATTGGGGCCATGGTGTGAGGTTGCCATGACCCAATCCAGTTAGAAAAGGGGCGGCACCCTGCCACCCCTTAGGGGGCTGTCTGTCGAGCCCCTGAATGTGCCCTCTTCGGACCCTCTCATTTTGGGTAACACTACTCTTGCACTTCGAACTAAGTTTGCAGTAGTGAAAGCAAGCTTAGAACAAAGGAGAAAAGTGGGAAAAGGAGAAAGAAACTGGGACATTTCAAAAACAGCTGAAAAAATAAAATAAAATGCTAGAGGATTAATTGGGACTATCCCCGCCACATCAGGTCATTTGGAAGATATGTAGTCTGGTCCTCTGTAGATTTTTAGATATCTAGACTGTCTCCCTGTCTTCCTCATGACACAAGCATTTTGTGGATTCCTGGCTTTTCTATATTTCATTTTTGTTCTAAAAAGAAGAAATGCCTTTCTTAAATCTGAGATTCTGGCAGAAAGAATGAACCAAAATATGCTGGGGGGGGGGGGCTGGGGGTCACACTTTTGTCATTGATCCCATCTAGCATTTCAAATATGGCCCACAATAACTTATCTGAAATTGATTTAAGCTCTCAGTGTGAAACAGATCTTCCAATCTTACTACAAGGCTTATCCTGTCAGTAGTGGAGACCACCTTAAGAAAATATTTCAAGTGTTCCAGTAAGGTACTACAGCTACAAACGCTGTTGATAGTCAGTTACTGTAGCTGGTGGTGACTTCTATGTGAGTGGGGTAGTGAAGATATTTATTTATTTATCTGGAGTATTTAGATCCTTCAGCCAATATTTGAGAGCCAGAATTAGGTAGTGGTATGAGTGTTGGACTATAATTCTAGGTCCGTTTTACATTGGCAAAAAGAGGTGTCATGAAGGCTGCTTGAAAACCCAGCTTTTACATTAGAAAATGGGAAAGTGTGCCATGAAAACGCCATTTTGGCGTTTTAAGGGAAAAAACGCGCCCTTAAAAAGTAGTTTGGTTGCCCCACTACTTTTTTAAAAAGTGCGTTATAGCGCTAGTACATCAAAACGCTAAGATGCCATTGCGCAGTTAAATGGGGCTCTGTTTCCTTAAGGCGCCCATTTAAAGGCTGCGCTGCAGGTGCGAATCAGAATGGATCGTGGGTTGGGAGCATGCGTGGTGTGGACTTCACTCCTAATTAAAACATTCTATGCCCTCCAGGTGTAAAAGCTGGGGTTTAACCACGCAGTTTTTTAAAGCTCCCAAACCCCCTTTAAATCATTTAAAACTGCGCAATTCGCAGCCGCAAACAGCGCAATAGCGCAGTTCAAGCCTCGACCCTCGCAATAGCGCTGTTCGCGGCGGCACGAACAGCGCAACAGCGCAATTCGCAGCCGGCAAGGAAAAAAAAATTAAAATCGCAGTTTAAAGCCGCGTTTATTGCTGCCCATGTAGCAGCTCCACCTGTATTTGTAGCGTTCTGACAGCTTCCCATGTAACTGCTGAGCCACAAAAAAGACCTCAGATAAGTCGTTCCCACACCCCTCAGTGTAGCAGCTCTGCACTTTTTTAATGCACACCTGGGGCTTGCTATGTAGCTGCTAAGCATTAAGATAAAGGCGACTTCAGGTCACACTTTCTTGCCAATGTAAAAAGCCCCCCAGAAACTAGGATTCAAATCCTCATTCAACCATGAGAACCCACTGGGTTACCTTGAGCAAGTCACACTCTCTCATTCTCAGAGGAAACAAAGGCAAACCCCCTCTGAACAGATCTTTCCAAGAAAACCCCATGATTGGTGTTCCTTATGATAGAAATGATATGAAACCACGCAATAATGACAACAACAATCTTCAGACAATATACTCTAAAAATATTCTGGAGCTTAGTAAAATCATCATCATCATCATCATCATCATCATCATCATCATCATCTGTGCACAGAGCTGAACTTTCCCCCCAAATTAGGTTCAATATCTTGGATACTTCCTTTAAAATTCAAACTAAAATCTGTAGCAGCCTCACGTACCATTGACATGGGAGCCATCTGCCACCAGTATATCCACAGAGCTAGGGACCATTGGGATCTGTGTCTATAACACTTTGTCTAATAGCTAGTAATGTTACACATGCCTTTGTTCCCCAGAAATCAACACAACAAATTAGTCTCAAAGTATTTAAGTGTCATTTGGGACTTAATTTTAACTAACTTTTATCTGTATAAGGGCCACTGAGTTTTGACCCAGAACATGAAATATTGGCAACATCTTATTTATAGTCCTTCTGGTCATGTTCAATAAAATACTATTTACTCAGTCATGAATAATTATATGGACTTGACCTTTCGACAGAAAATGAAAAACAGCCCTTTTTATCTCCCACCTCTTTTATGCCAGTAGTTAAGCTGAGTTTGGGAACTTAGGAGACCATTATGCAGGCCTACTAGAATCTTGACAATTAACCTTTGAAGGAAACTAAGGAAGAACAGGGCCTAGAAATGGGTAATATGAACAGTTTAATATGATTTATTTTAACTGGGAAATAGGAAATATCCAAGACAGCAGATTGTCACTATGAAAACATCATTTGTCATGGTCCTAACTTTGATTTGTTCCATTACCTAGAATGTTTCCAGATATAGGTTTGGGCATTCTGATATCTGACTGATTGATTCACAGTGAAAAATAACTGTCAGATACCTAAGGCAGATATGCACTTTGCCTTATTTATATTCCTTGGAGAAAGGGTAGGATATAAATATAATTAAATAATCAGTCAAACAAAGAAACATATATATATATATTCTACTTTAGGTTTTGATTTGTTTTCTCTAAGGTTTTTTCTAAGATGTGCATCTTACTTTTACTCCTGACTACAGAACCACTGAAGATGCATCTGCACCAGCCAAAAATATCTGGCTACTGCTTGGAGTATTCTACTCTTGATCTGCCCCAGATCCACTATGCAAGTGCCACTTACACCAGCATGGTCAGCTGGGCTGACTCTACATCAGTACCAGTGCTGTCTTTCCAGTTACAGAAGCAGCTCCTTGGCAGGAGAGCCTTGCTGGCTTTGTCACCTCTGGTGTACTCAGAATGAAACACATAGCCATGTGATCAATGAGGGTAGGGTGACTCCCTCCTCACTGATTACATGCCAGGTGCCCTGTTCTAATGCCAGGGATGAAATATGTTGACAGTGAGGCTCTGCTAGCAGCAGTGGCATCACTGTGGGCATGTGGGGGGATACAGTCCGCATCAGGTGGCACCCTATGGGGTGAGGGGTTGACACCACGGTTCCTCAGACACCTACTTTTTGGCAGAAATGGGCTGTGGCATTTATTTGTTTGTTTGTTTCAGTATTTATACCCTGTTCTTCAGCCTTAAAGGCTATCAGAGCAGCTTACAGTTATTATTTTTAAGTAGACGGTTCCCTGCCCTCAGACTTAAAATCTAAAAAGACATGACACAAAAGGAGAAGGGACTGATGGGGAGGAAGGGGATCAGGTCCAAAAGTTCTTCTCTCCCTCTGAGGCCTGGACCAAGGCAGATGGACTGGAGGGAGGGCTCTTCTTAGTTCAGGCCAGGCCTGATGGAGCTGGCACTCTCCCTCTGATGATGTAGATGGAAAAGGGAGGGCTCATCCGCTTAATTTAGGCCAGGCCTGATGGAGCTGGCAGGTCTCTCTCTCCCTCTGATGATGTGAAGCTCAGTGGGAGGAGAAAGGGGAGGCCCCAGAATTTTTTAAAATTCAAATTTCAAAATTTTAAATTATTTTTTGAATTTTTTTAAAAAAATTATTCTTTTTAATTTTTTTTTTTAAAAACATAACATTTTAACCAACTCTTCTTCATGCATATCTAAATAGATTTAGGTTGTGAATACGATAGGTATAATTTTATTTTTGCTAACTCTTTTATGTCACAACTATTAGCATTACACTTAGTGGTATATTGGAATTAACTATTTTTGAGTAACATTAGGGCAAAAAAGCATTGCTAAAGATTCTGTATGGAGGAAGTCGGGGTTGGGGGCATGACACCATGAGTTACTGCACCAGATAACACCAACACTAGGGATGCCACTGGCTGGCAGGGGGGAGGGATGCTTGTCTGGGAAGATGGCAGCAGCTGAGAACCTGGAACACTGGAGAGGAAAAACATTTTACCTTCCCCATCAGTGGCTGGGTCCAACTGAGGAATGGGTGGCAGGCAGCACTGGACTTTTAAGGATAATGACACATGCGACCCACCTGAATCAGGCCTGATCCCTGTAGTCCACACTTGTGAAACTCCAGACTTCCACGAGAAAATCTAGAGCAACCTGTGAGATTTTTAAAAGCAGATTAAAGGCTAGGATGGGTGGATTTGTTAATCAGGTTGTACTGTGTGTAAACAGATCATAGCAGATAGAGTGTGAGCCTTGGACTTATGGATAGTGTAAACAATCCCTGATTCAGTTGGATTTACCTACATGTTGACCCATCATGATTGCATAGTCTACTCTACCTGAGGTTAATGAACAGGATTCTAACGTTTGTGTGTTGCTTCTTTGACTCCATTTCTTGGCAATTACAATCCAGTCCTCTTATAAATAGAAGCATTTAAAAAAAAAAAACAATATTAATTTCCCACAAAATTGTTGTTTTTCATTGCTAAAAAACAATCTTATGAGACATATGTCTGCAGCTCTATACTCTCTGTGAAAGCTCCCCACAACCCATCTTTTAAGTAATGCCCCACATACCAGCCATTTGTGTGTTGATGAAGAGCCATGGGTCCTTGTCCCATCCCTTTCCTGTCCTTATAGTATGATTGCAAGAAGATTTTCATACAATGTTGTGCTTATCCTGTCAGTGTCCCATCATTAAAGTGTGATTGACCGCAATTGCATGAAAGACTTTCCCGTGACATTGTACTGATCCTGTCATTGTCCCATAAGTGAAGTGGAAATGTCTGGTCCTTGTCTTTCATTTTGTATTAACAGAAGAACATGTTAATGCAATTCCACTTCACTGACAGTTTAATGACAGGATCAGCGTGAATATATGAATGTCTTTCGTGTGATCTCTGTCAGAGATGGGATAAAGACGGGTTTCACTTCCATCCCCCATCTGATAATCTCCATGGAATCAACAGAGATACCCCGAGATATTTTTCTGTAGTTAATGTATTGCAAGAATATTATCTGGAGAGATCAGCTGAGGACTGCCTGATGTGCCAGATCCCCAGTCTCTGTGGATCCCTCCATGGTCCAACAACAGGCCCAGAATGGGGTGAGAGATCTGGGAAAAGCACAGTGTGTGTATGTACCTGGGCCCATTATTCCAGTAGAGCAAGATATGGAGTGGAGTGCCAGGGTTTTGATGTGTGAGACCTTTCATATAGCTACTGGAGGCAATAGTGGTGCAGAGTGATGGGAGTTTATCAGACGATGGAAATTGGAAGTATAATCTAATGGCAATCCGAACACAATCATGGGGTTTCATGTTATTGTGTATTAAAGTATCTCATGCAATTTCGGGCAAAAGGGAAGTCATTCTGAACGCAATCATGGGTTTTACGTTATTTCATATTAAAGCATCTCATGCAATTTCGGGCAATGGGCAGTCATTTTCGGGTAATGGGAAGTCATTCTCAACGCATTCCAAATGCAATTGGAATTCACGTAAATTTGCTAAACTAGCGAATTCATGTGAATTTGAATTAACTCCAATTGGCTCCATTCAAAATTAAAGAGAAATTCCTCCCGTCTGATAAACTCCTAGGAAAAAGTGACTTCCCTGCCTTCCTGAGGCCCATTAGGAACATAAGGCTTGGAACATTTCCCCACACATCATGGTGCATTAAGGAATGACTTCTATTGAGCACATTTTATTGTCTGCCTGGCTAAAAACAAAACAAAACTAACTTTCCTGTTTCTGGGTTGTCATATTACTTTGTTAACTGAGGGTTATCAAACTTCTGGGCCCATTTACCCAGATTTCTTTCATGCCTGTTTCCACAACCAGCTGACCCAGGAGCAGGTCTGGCCCATCGGTCAATCTTTGACTTCCTTGGATTTGTGAGATCAAAATGACCCTACTCCATGGCATCAGAAAGGTCCTATCTGCAGGTATCTGACCTTGAAATCTCATGGGATGCAACACTGCTGATCTGGAAATCTGATTTTCTCTTCCTTCCACACCCCTTCCTTCTTTTCTTCCTTTTTTTATTTGAAAAATATAGTTTACTTTCTCATGAGATTAATATTGTTTTGTGGAAGTCTTTTCTATTTCTCTGTGGATTGATTCTTCCTTCTGAATTTGCTAGAATCAATCTTGTTCCACCTTCTCCTGTGTCTCAAGAATGCTGCCCCTTGTAACAGGTAGCTACAGAGTTTTCTCAGATATTAGGCCAAATAATGCTAAATAACTGGGAAGAAAAGTAGAGCAGGGTCTTGTGAGTTATCTGATCCACACCATATTTGTGCCCAATGGCCTGATCTAGATTGGCAAAAAGAAGTGTGTTCATGGCTGCATGAAAGTCTGGCCTTTAGATGAGAAAAAGGGAAAGTGTGCCATGAAAACACTTTTTTTGCATTTTAGGGGAGAAGAAGCGCCTTTAAAAAGGTGCTGGTTTTCCCAGCTTCTTTTTTAAAAACTGTGGAACATCGCTCCATCTAAAGGCTACGGTGCAGCTGCTAAGCCTTAAGGAAAAGGCAACTTCATGTCACACTTTCCTGCCAATCTAGAAAGCCCCAATGATTACTTTTTAATTTCTTTCCTGGAAACTTTTCAGGGACAATGGCAGTCAATGGCTTGGGGATCAGCATCAGTGCTTTGAACAGCACAGTGGGCTTGAACAGCACTGGTCAGTAGCTTTGAACAGCAATGGACTAGACGACTGGTAGAAGATTACAGTTAAATGTAATGTTTCATAAAGACCCAACTATGGCTAATTTTGCATGCAGTAAGTTTTCTGTGTAAATTACAACTTCATCTGATTAGCTTTAGTTTTTTACATTGCCTTTTTCATTTATTCATTGTTTTGTGTTTTATCTGAATTGTCTTGATTTCCCCCTGATTTCATGTCTATCTATCATGTCTTCATCTTATAAACCTAATTCTCTATCTCCTGTAATTTAAATAAACTTTTAAATTAATTGCATCTATGAATAGCCTCAGTGATCATCTCTGGTTACACCCTCTCATCTACTGATGTAAAAAGAGAAGCTAGTTTCTGCAGTCAGAAACAGCTCCCTGTGTGTAGCAACAGATCAGACAAGACACTTGGACATTATGTTGCAAGCCAATGTTTAATGGAAGAAAAATATACTTGCAAAGTACATTAATTAGCTTTGTGGGATGATGGCCACACTTGGGATAAGGTGGCAGAAAAAGAGGTAGAATAAGCAGAGCACAAAGACATGGCTAGAGACATAGGATGGCAGGATAGCAATTTTCTGGAGCCCTCTCACATCTCAACAAGATATAGATAAGCTCTTTGATTTCAGGCTCTCAGTAATTCACAGCCTGGATCCTCTACTATTCTAACCTATCCTTTTCCTTCTTTCAAAATCCTCCATTTCCCTCAAGCTTAGTCCCTATGTTTTCATTCTGAATGAAGAAAGGCAGATCTAGAGAAGCACATGTAATGCCATTTTCCACTATGCCGTATTGATTTGTTGTTAATGTTATAATTTGCTGTCAAACCAACTTTTTCTTATGGTGGCCCTATGAATGGAATACCTACAAGAGACCCTGTTATTAAATAGTCTACTTGGGTCTTGCAAACCCAGTGCTGTGGCTTTGTAATCCATATGTAATGTGGACTTCTTTTCCTACTACCTACAAATTTTCACAGCATTATCATTCTTTCTAGTGGGCAATGCCATCTAGCAAAATGTCTAAAGTACAATAACCTCTATTAAATCATTATGGTTTCTAGTGACTGTTCACATTTGATTTACTCCTGATCCCATTTAATTGTCATTTTGGTGGTCCACTGTATTTTCAAAACCTTGCTTCAGCACCACATTTCAAATGAGTCTGGAGCTAGACAGACCACCCCAATAGAGCAGCATCTCACTGCCCCTTTCCTTGCCAGAATGAGGCCATGGCAACAGCATACTGTGGCCCTGATCTGGCACTTTGCTGGTGCTAAAAGAAATGTCAAAATGTTTCCTTTTAGCACTGACAAAAAGACGTCCTTGCCACAGTGGTGGTGCCTTTTCGGTGCTCCTTTGTTGCATCATGTCTAAACGGCAAGCAGACACCACAGCCCCACGCTGCCCTGAGGCCAATGTTAAATGCCAGTCTGTTTAGTCGCAAAGTTTTCTTCCTCTCAGCTTTTTTCACTCTCCAGCTTTCACAACCATTCATAGAAATTGAAAATACTATGGCATGGATAATTGTGATTATAATATTTAATAATATCTTTTTGCACTTGAAGATCTTATCTAGGTCGTTCATCGTCATCCCTCCAATTAGCCTTCTGATTTCTTGCCTATAGTCTCCATTTTGATTAATGATTGAGCCAAGCTTTTTAAAAAGTTTTAATCATTTTAAAGCCTGAGTCACCCACTGATACATTATTAGTTTTGTTACATTTATACATTCCTTTCATCTTTTCATCTGTTGTTGAAATTTAGATCCTACATTCCTTTGTACAAATTCTATGGTAATATCTGCACAAAAGAAGCAATGATCTCCATGGAAGCTTTCAAAATGAGGTAGGTTTTTTTCTCCATCAGGCAAATTAATTTTTAAAAGCATGCATTGGAAATATGTTTTCAAATGTATATATTAGAGCCATATGGTTTGCCTGTTGTGTTGAGATGGTGTGGGGAAGGGTCCAGGCATTATTGAATTAGGCACTCAGTGGCATTGTGTTTCCTCCAATAAAGGAAAAGCAAGAGAAATTTCCTCGAGGAGCATCACTAGGGGGTGTGGAGGATGTGATCCACAGCAGGTGACACCTAAATATCATTACTAAGTATTCTTTATGATGTGCTATGGGAGGAAATCTATGGGTGTGGGTGATACTATGAGTTACTGGTAACACCAACTCTAGTGACTCCACTGTTTGATTCTCCACTTCAAAGTAGACACACAAAAAACATAGCAATGAGTTTCTCAGGTATTCTCTATAAAGTCATACTTAGAGACAGTAGACTAGATTGTGGATCAGAATTCTGTCTTGATTTCATTATTTTACTTTGCAAAATGATTATATTAACCATGTATGGTGAACTGGCACATTAATGAGGAATATTTATTTATTTATTTATTAAAAATACATACACCTCTTTTAGTAATCTAACATCCAAGTGAGAGATGAACAAGCTTTGTTTGCAACTAACACTGGCTCTAGGGAAATCCATGTGAAAAGCCCAAAATCCTCTCCCTGATATATATACCCTATTAATCTCCAAACAAGAGTCAGAAGCCCTGTTGAGCTATGTGGTGGAAATTCATTAGCCTACTGAGCCTGAAGTCCAGCAAAGATGGGCATAGCCTGGATTAATCATTATGATAAATACTTCATAGAGAGGCTTCTACTTAATTGGGGACCTTGCTGGTGTTTATTCTGCTGAAAGCTTCTCAACACACAATTTATATCACAGATATAAATTGGTCAGAGCCAGCATGGTATAGTGATTTGAGAGCTGGGCTATGACTCTGGAGACCAGGTTTGAAACGCCATTAAGCCCTGTTTAACCTACTGTGTGATCTTGGGCAAGTCCTGTTTTTTTTAGCCTCAGAGAGAGAGAAAGGTAAACCTTCTCTGAACAAATCTTGCCAAGAAAACCCTGTGATAGGTTCAACTTAGTGTCACCACAAGTCAGAAGTGACCTGAAGGTACATATAAAGTAGCAGAAGAAGAAGCTTTTGTACATTGTAAAAAGAGACATTGTTCCCTGTCACATGAAAATGTAAACACAAATATATTGATATATCGGCTAGCACTGAAGATGGGGGATTTTCTGTCCTGAAAATGTTCTCTTTCTCTTTCTTTTCCTCCTGTCACAACTGATATCCTCCCTCATCTATCATTCCATCAGAGTTCAACAGAGGTAGAAATCAGGCAAGGCCACTCCATCAGCTCTGTTGAGAGATTCAGGTCTCTTTCACATCACACAATTATAGCATTATGATCCCAGGTCAGATGCTGTGGTGACATCCTATGGAATCAGGATTTGCAGTGTACAGGGGGACATTTAGCAGTCTCTGCTGGTGCCTCACTAGAGAACAGGATTCCATAGAAAACAGTTATGGCAGTTATAGTGGAATACAGTGCTATAATTATGTAGTATGAAAGCACAGAGTTTCATTTTCTTTCCTTTCCACTACAGTTATTTTTCCATTGTATCAAATGGTGCCTGAGTACACTTTTCCCTCATCTCCCCCAATCTCTCCACCCCCTTTGTGCCCTATCTTGCAGATATTAACCATGTGAGCAAAAGCAGTATTGTTTTTACTGATCTTATGCAAGCCACTGGCTGTACATGCAGACCAATAATGCTTCAAACAAGTGACTAGGTTTGCCAGTACTTGAAGTGATATTAGGTTGTTTCATGCAAGGAAGCCCTAGCTTCTGACAAGAAAAGATTTTTTTTTCTAAAATCTCCAGTATGCTCAGCTGTGGCCATAGTTGTTAGTGATCTTTAACAGAGACTTTAAGGCTCCTGCACAAAAAGTCAAGTTCCTATTGCTCTGACATGGTTTGATTCCATTGCTTATGTGATGTTAGCATACACTGATGTGAGACATAGCCATGCTAGTTTAGAATATCACCATACAAAGAGATCTTATAGTACCTTTCAGACTAATTGGCATGCACTGCTATTAGCCTCGATTGAATTTCACCATGCTAACTCAAAAAGAACTCTAAACTGAGCAATGAACTGCAGCAAGGTTTTGCCCACTCTACTTACTCACTGACCAGTTCACCAACTGTTTTAATATGAGAGGAAGTGCAAGGCTCCAGAATACACATGGTGGCTGTCATCTCTCTAAGAACTGGTAATGGAAAGAATATTCAAAAATATTTGAAACCTCTTATTCAACAATATCAATTTTGAAGTATAATTTTCGTTATTTAATTATTGTTGCCTTGCATGTGGTGCACTAAAAAAGACACAACAACATTATGTCTTGGATGAACATGGCCACAACTTTATTAACAGCAACCACCAAATATAGGGTTGGCCCAAAGCATAAGGTCTGGATCTGAACATCAACAGCACCCCAGCTAATTGATTTATATAGCTGTAACAACGATCCTCGGGATGACATGGATGCCAAGCCATGCCCGACATGCAATTATGCAATTGTGTCATCAAACTGATAATTAAGGCACCCAGTCATCCAGTGATTATTGCCTGTGGCCCCCAAAATGGCCACTCCAAATCACTCATAGTACCCGGGTCCCAATGACCACTGAAACAGAGCTATCAAGCCCTTTAAACCAAGCCCATCAGATCCAGGCCTATGCTACCTCCCCAAACCAAGTTGTGATAGACCACTCCACAAAGGGAGGGAGGGTGAGAGAACCAAGCTTCAACTGCCACCAACAGGTGCACGAAAGGTCCTTATATAGGCCAAGTAGCAAATAGGAGGGCAGGGAGGATGGAGGCACCACCCTCCCTGCACCTCCTAACCAATCCAGTGACTTGGAATGAACCAGGCAGCCAATCGGATCCCTTTCCCAAGGGATGAGGGGACATGTATTCCCTTTTCCTGATTGGCTGATCCTGCTCCTGTTCTCCCCCAATAGCTGAGGAGCCTGTCAGTGCCAAAGTTGCTGGGGAGCAATGGCCCTGTAAGCATGGGCCCTTCCTGCTGCACACACGCGGCAGCAACAGTGCCGGCCCGGTAAGTCGGGCGGTGCCATTTATTGTTGTTGTTGTTCTTTTCCCTTTTTTAGTCAATAAAATTAAAAGTAAATTGTAAATAGCTTGTAAATAGCTTGTTTCTTTAATCTTCATATAACACATTTATTTAGTTATTGGTTAGTAAAAACACCAGCGCATATTAGAGAATAGCCAAAAATTAGAGGCTAGGAAATCATTTTGTGTTATCAGTGTTTTTCTTTAGGTGAATCTATGATGGTTTTTCTTAGCACGACTTTTTCAGAGGGGGTTTGACATGGCCTTTCACTGAGGCTGAGCAAGTGTGACTTGCTCAAAGTCACCAGTGGGTTTACATGGTTGACCCGATATCTCCAGAGTCCTAGTCCAATGCTAAAACCACTACACCATGCTGGCTGTTGTCCAGAAGTATCATGCACCAACCCTGTACCAACCATTCCTAACCTGACTGTTTTTAAATGAACTTTTTATAGAACAATAAGCAAAGTGTCAGATACTTGGAGTCATATACAGATTCTTGCGGGGGGGGGGGAGGGGGTGGGTGTCCATCAAATGCAACCACAGCAGAATATATGAACACCTGACATAAAGATCTGTTCTGAGCCATGAATTATATTTGGAGGAGAATAGTAAACACACTTAAAGTTTAAGCTTTATAGCTTGGGCATAGCTAGGCATTAATACAACAACCAAAGTAGCTTGCTGCACTTCTTTAGAAACACAAGCATCATAAAATTAATGATCTTAGCAAAATAGTCCCCCATTCCTCATAGAGATAAACAAATCTGCAATAAAAAGAATGGGCAATGTTGTATTTCACTCTGTTGAGGGAGGGGGACTTTAATGTACAGAGAATGGAAATTTAAACACCCTGAAAGAAACTTTATGAAGATAACACAGAAATAAAAATGCTATCTAATTTATGTCTGTCACAGCCCAAAATGTATGTGTTATTTTTATTTCAGTGGGTTGCAGGTGGGGTCATTAGGAGCAACTAGGATGAGAGAAAGGAATGGTGAATGCACACATTATTGTTTGTTGCTGGTCAGGTCTCTTTTACCCCAACCATTTAATTTTTAAGCTCTCCCTCTTCTGACGTTCACTGATATGTTTTTGCACTATTTAGCAATCATCTCTGACATAGTTGCTTGTCAAGCTCTGAGTCAACTGCTTGATCAGCCAAGTATTACATTGTATGGAACACAAACCAAAGCACTGTGGAGCCAGAGCAAAGGAATGATACTATGAAAATGCATATCACACACAGCTGCACTGGATCTGTTTCAGGCTGACTAAGGAAGGAAACAATGGAAGACATAAGATGGAAGGGTTTCTTAGGAAAACTGGACAGATGGCAAACATCTGTCATGTAAACCCTGGCCATTACCTTATAACACTGGTCACAATTATTTTCATTTTAAAAACAGAGAACTGAGGCTTAGAGCAAGGAGCTTCCAAGAAAATGAACACTGAGGTATTTAAATCTTTTACTCCAATTCTAAAGTCAAGTCTCAAGTCTCTACTTTCAGATCTCAAGTTGAGTCTCAAGTTTTAGTAGGAGAAAAAAAGGGGCAGGGCATTGTTCTCAGAAAGGAACAGCAAATGAGTTAAGCAATGGGCTTGAAGTAGGGGTTAAGGTCTGCTTGGTGTCTATCTGCCATAAGTCTGTTGCCCGATACATGTGCTCTTACCCTCCAAGAAACGTGTCCCACACACTAGGGGAAAGTCTTGCCTGCTGCTCAATGTGAATGGCACCAAGTTAGCTGCTAAAAATACTAGTAACTAGTCAAGTACAGTCAGTGTGTCATTCATAGCTTAGTTGAGTCCAAGTCATTGAAGCATCTTGAATCCAACTTGAGTTTGGGAGAAATAAAATGAAGTAAAATAACACATGAGTCAACAATGCAATGTGGTAGCCCAAAAAGATATTGTGATTCTGAGTGGCATCAACAGGAGTACAGTGTCCAGATCAAGGGAAGTAGTAGCTCCACTCTGTTCTGTCTTGGTCAGACCTCATCTGGAATACTGGCATGCAGTTCTGGGAACCACATTTCAAGGATATAGACAAGCTGGCAAGTGTCCAGAGAAGAGTAACCAAGATGATCAAAAGTCTGGAAACTAAGCCTTATGAGGAATGAGTTATGGAGCTAGATATACTTAACTTGGAGAAAAGACAGCTAAGAGGTGACATGGTAGCTATTTTTATATATTTGAAAAGTTGTCCTGTAGAATATGAATATGAAATAAGATTGTTTCCTGCTTCCTCTGAGACTAGAACATGAACCAATAGATTCAAGTTACTAGGGATTCTACCTAAACATTATGAAGAACATGTTTACTATAAGAGAGTGGAATAGACTGCCTTAGAAAATGGTAGACTCTCCTTTTTTGAAGGTCTTTAAACAGAGGTTCAATCTTTAGTTGTCCATCCCTGCATGGTCTATCCCTGCATCTAGATGGCTCTTGTTGTCCCTTCCAACTCTACAATTCTGTGAAAAGGAGCAGCAAAATCATCCATATCACTTTTAGGCTTTTCCTGCACTACAATAACAGTTCAGTAAAGTTCACCTTTTTCTTAGGAATAACTAATTTGTCTTTTAGAACATTTCATAAGAAGAAAGAATCTGTCTTCTCCATTCCTGATCAACCACTTTAGGAATACGTCTCATAACTATGTTAAGATGGCTCAAGCACAGGCATTTATGCTCTACCAATCTTGACATGCAGGAGTGCCACAGCATCTTCTCATATTTTTATATCTTTTTTTCAACAGCAACAAATGATTTGTTGCACATCCACCACTCTCTGCTTGTCACCTGCTCATGCCACACTGTGTGCCTCAGTAATAAATACAAATTAGCATTCAGTCTCAAATGAGCCTGTATTAATGCTTTTGACATTTCAAACCGTGCAGCTCATTCTTTTTCATACACAAATTCATTGTTTAAGTGTAGATTAAAAGTGATGACTTCTTTTCTCCACTGTTGTGTGTGACACATGCCCATGTAAAATAATTTGTTGTCATGCTAACTCAGAAAAGCATCATTTGCCAAAAATGTAAGATGAGAGAATGTACATCTGGGGCAATGTTCTAGAAAAAGAAAACATAGCACAATCAGCAGTGACACTGATCTGTGATAGCTTCAAGATTTCATTACCAAATTGCAGGATACAGTTGGCTAGTTGTGATTCCAAATGACCCTTGCCCAAACTGCAAAGCCTATCATTCCTAGCCAGAAAACAGACTCATAGTGCAACACTCAGGGAGGGTATCAAGTTGAAGAAGACTGTTCCAAGCTATTTAAGACTTAGATCAGTTTTCAAGTTACTGAGTTACAGAGCTGAAAGAACCAAAAAGGCCACATAGGCTGTATCTGCACTGCAGAAATAATCCAGGTTGACATCACTTTAATTTGCATGGGATAATACTATCTAATTATGGGATCTGTAGTTTTATGAGACATGAAGCCTTCTCTGTCAGTGAGCTCTGGTGCCACAACAAACTACAGTTCCCAGAATTTCATAGCACCAAGCCATGGCAGTTAGTGGTGTCAACCTGGATCATTTCTGCAGTGCGGAGGCATCTGTAATCTGTAATCTGTTTTGCAAGAAGAGACTGTTGTACCATGGGTCACATATGAATGCACACCATGAAGATAAAACTAAATATTTTTGGGTCTCTCAGAAGGGAGGCACATGCAGTCATCTAAGACTGTCAAAAGGTGTATTTCTTCTAATAAAATGTGAATACAGCTTTAAAAGGTGAAGTCAATGCAAACAAAACATCAGGAATAAATTATTCCAGAATGTGGCCACATAGCCTGGAAAACCCACAGCAAACGACAGCTTTGAAACTTATGTTATAAACATAAGACCATATGTCAAGGGCTTTAATCTTGCTCTAGTTATTTCAGCTATTAACATTCTCTACGGGTCTTATTCTGTTCTGTAATCTTTGAAGTAGCACATGGACATTGACTAGCTTCTGCTAGTCCGACCCAGCATAGACCCATTGAAATGAAAGGAATATGCTAGTTGCAACAAGTTCCATTGATTTTAATTGGTTTAGACAATCTAACTCTTAGATAAGGTCATAAGAACTAACAAATATTTTTTTCCCTAGTAACTTCACACTTAAGAGATAGGCTGATAAGACTCATCAAGCCCACTGACCATTCATTATCCCTTCCTTTTGGTCCATGTGGGAACTAATGAAACTAGAAGGCATAGTCTTTAGGATATCACAAGGGATTATAAAGGTCTGGGTAGGAAGTTTCAGGACCTTTATGCACAGGTGATCATCTTGTCTGTCCTCCGAATTGAAGGACATGGCCCAGGAAGAGAGAGGAAAATAGTGGAGGTGAACAACTGGCTTTGCAGATAGAGACACTGGGAACAATTTGGCTTCTTGGACCATGGTCAGTGGTTTCATGAAGATGGCTTCTGGCAAGAGATGGGTTATAACTCACAGAAGTTGGCAGGAATTTTTTTGCTAAGAGTCTCCAAAACCTGATCAGGAGGACTTTAAACTTACATGGAAGTAGGAGACAGTATTCTTGAGGGTAGGAGTGTGTCAGGTGCTGGAGGTAATAGCCCACATGTTCTACAGGAAACTGGGCAAATAGTACAAGATCCCAACAGTGGGGGAAAAATCTTAAATAAGCAGATAGAGGAAATGGTTCATGGTCTTAGATGTCTCTACACTAATGCATAGAGCATTGGAAATACACACAATGAACTTTGACTCTTAGCAAAGAAAACACAGTATAAAAGGCATCCCTGAAACCTTGTGGGATGGTTCTCATGATTGGAATGTAGTAGTAACATTATTATTATTATTACTATTATTATTATTATTATTATTATTATTATTGTTTATAACCTATTTCAGAGAGATAGACCAAACAGGAGGTGAGTAGCATTATATGTCAAGGATGTTTGCACCTGTGAAGAGATCCATGACTCAAATCCTGGAAGCCAAGTTGAGAGAAACTAGGTAAACATTAAGGGAGAGAGAAACATCAGGGATCATTGTGGGTATCTACTATAGATCACCAAACTTGGCTGAAGACTTATATGATGCCTTCTTGGAACAGATGAGCAAACATTTATAAAAGAGAGATATACTAGTAATGGGAGAGTTCAACTATCTTGATATTTATTGGAAATCAAACTCTGGCCTTGAGACTGATCTGAAAGGCTGGTCTGGGGTGGACTCAGGGATTCACGTCCAGATGATGCACACTCTGATTCCACCCACCCCCCAGGATGCCATGATGCTGCACACCACTCCACACAGCATGTGGCATCATGACATTCCTCTGGTGCTGCGTCCATACAACACAGCACCAAAAGAACACTGTATAGCTGCGGCAATGCAACTATGGCACCCTTTCCAGGGAGCAAAAATGAACTGCTTTTTGCGGCTCCTTTTCGTGCCCTGGATTGGGGTTTTCGTGCCCTGGATTGGGGCCACGGCATGAGGTTGCTGCACCCCAATCCATCTAGGAAAGGGGCGGCTAGAGGCCAAGTTCATCATTAATAGCATTTCTGTTTCATTGAGGATGAAAAATGGGAGGTGTCTAAAAAACCAGGAGGGATGTCTAAAAAACTTTCAAGTTAGTTAAGATTTGAAAGGGACATGGATAAAAAAATGGAAAAGGAGGAAATCACTAAAGGAAATCACTTGTTGTTCTTAACTGTCCATGAGCCATGTTCATTTTGGACTCCATTGTAACAATAACAGTCTTCTCTTATCAAATTACTCTCCTGAAATCACTGCACCTTTCGCTAAGATCAAAACTTAGAAATTACAATGTATCCAAATTGTGCAAAGCTATGAAATTACTTCAGTGAAAAGTTTGTGGGGAGGGGACTGAAAGAAAAAAAAATTATTGACTTCTCAGATATTTAGACCACTAAATATTTATATTTAGACAACTAAAAAGCATAGACAGGAAACCTATTTATCCAACTGTGCCCAATCTCTGCTGCAAGGAAAACTCTGAAAGGAATTAATTTTGTTTCTGGGTTATTATTCCCCCCCACAAACACATCATTGCAATTTATACATATAAATTGTTCTCCAATATGCTGTGAGTGCAAAGAACTGGCAAAAAACAAAACAAACAAACAAACAAAAACAAAAAACAGAAACAAAAAACAACGTTTTATTAGTTGGAGTAGCTGGGTCACCCCCCAAGACACTCGTGCAAACAACTTGGCTAATTTAGCCTCAGAACACCCCAGACATGGCAACTTGGGTTGTAGTTGGCAGAGGAGAAAAGATATTTCACACAGTAATGAAGACAGGCAGAAAGCAAAGGCCAGGGTGAGAAGAGGCATGTATACAGAGCAGGTATGTCAGGAGAGATAACTGCAAGCGGTATCTGAAAGATAAGATGAGTGTTCCAGCCTTGAGCTCAATTTCTTTCTCTTTGTCTTTTGTTGTTCTTTCTTGCTTACAGTGACACTTTGGAAGGAAAGCGTGCAAGCTAACAATTGCAATCTTGCTGCTTTTTTTTTTTTTTTTTGGAAAACTCCACTCTTCGTTCTTTGCTTTCTCCGGAGACCACCTGCCTGGAAAGGCAAAGCAATCAGTTGCTGCCATTCCAAATGTGGCCATGAAATATATATGGAAAGAGCAAGGCACTGCAGAGCAAAGTTTCTTGGCTTCCATTGCCTGTTTGCTTTGCTCCTCTTCCTAATGAATGCATCTTTTGGATGAACATGACACACATTGTCATGCTTTCCAAAGCTCCAGTTAGGTTTCCAAGATGTTACAGATTTATTATGCAGGACAGTATTTTTCCAGGGCATTGAACAGTATTGAAACAGAATATTTTCTGTCTGTGAACTCTGAGCAAACAGCACATTTTAAAGGTGCCATGCTCTACAGGAAGAATAATAGTTATATGAAAGGGGCCTAACATTTTTTTCAATCCTTCAAATATAGAAATTAGTTTTAGAATAATATGCAGCATCTTTCTTTTTAATTATATTCCCAATAGGATATATGAAGTACTAATTCACAGCAAATCTATGCTTTGCACCCATCACATATTTTGAAACTTTGTTGTTGTTCTTAACTGTCCTTGAGTCAAACCCAACTCATGATGACTGCAGATGAGACGTCTCCAAGACCCCCCCTGTCCTTCACTACTCTGCTCAGGTCCTGTAGGCTCAGGCTTGTGGCCTCTGCAATGGAGTCTAACCACCTGGCATGTGGTCTTCCTCTCTTTCCTTTCCTAGTATCCTTGTCTTTCCCAGTGCTTCATGCCTTCTCATGATGTGGTCAAAGTAGAACATCCTTTAGTCATCTTGTCTTCCAGGTGGAGCTTGGGCTTAATCTGTTCTAGAACCCATTTGTCTTCTTGGCCATCCACAGTATCTTCAGTACTCCCCCAGAACTACATGTCTACAGAGTTTATTTTCTTTCTGTCAGCTTTCTTTGCTGTCCAGCTCTCACATCCATACATGGTGATGAGGAATACAATGGCTTGGACAATCTTCACTTTGATGTACAGAATTATATCTTTACACTTTAGGATCTTGCAAATTTCTTTCATAGCTGCCTTTCCCAATCCTAGTCTTCTTCTAATTTCCTGACTACTGTTACTGTTCCAATCAATATTTGATTCAAGGTATGGGAATATTTTTACTATTTCAATTTTCTCATTATCTGGGACCAATTATTGTAGATCTTCTGAGGTCATTACTTTTGTATTCTTAGGGGCTTTCTAGATTGGCAGGAAAGTGTGACATGAAGTTGCCTTTTCCTTAATGCTTAGCAGCTGCACCGCAGCCTTTACATGGAGCTGCGCTGTTCCACAGTTTTTAAAAAAGAAGCTGGGAAAACCAGCACCTTTTTAAAGGCGCTTCTTCTCCCCTAAAACGCAAAAAAAGCATTTTCATGGCACACTTTCCCTTTTTCTCATCTAAAGGCTAGACTTTCATGCAGCCATGAACACACCTCTTTTTGCCAATCTAGATCAGGCCATAATGTTCAACATCAAAACTAAATTGGCACTTTCCTCTTTGACATTCTTCAGTAACTGCTCCAGGTCTTTGTTGGTTTCTGCTCATAGAATTGTGTCATCTGTGTATCTTAGGTTCTTAATGTTCCTTCCTCCAGTCTTCACTCCTCCTGCCTCTGAGTCTAAGGCTGCTCTGTATAAGATACGTTCAGTATACAGGTTGAATAAATAGCATAATAGAATGCTAACCCTTTGATAACTGAGAACCATTTTGTTTCTCCATATTAAATTCTCATGGCCGATTTGAAACTTACAGTAGGCATTGTTCATGCATCCTTGCTCCTGGAAGTGTGCATTGACACTTCTGTGTGTTTTCTTGCCAAGAACCTGGGCAAGTCTCTTTGATTTTCACCACTTCAGGACTCAGCAATGGATGACTATTGTATAATGTGGTGATGGTGGGGAATTGGGACTGTTAATGCTTTGTGGTATGGAAGTTCTGTCTGTAGCATTTTATCTACAATGGCCCTGTTGCTGGGCCCCTAGCCATCCCTGGTAGTGTGGGGCTCCCTGCAACCTCCATCACATCAGAAGGATGACTGAACTTTGAGGTGGATGCTTGATAACTTTATTAAACTATAATTGAACCAACAAACAAAGCATTGTCCCACCAAGCTCGTTACTTCATGGCTACTGGACTAACTAGGGTTCCCTGTGGAGTATCTTCCTCCCTCCTTTCCTGGAGCTCTTCACTTCCCTGAGCCTAGTGTGGGGACCCGATTGGCCAACACCTTCCATGAATATCCCAGCAAAGGTTTAGGCCCGGCCCTATTACTGGTCGAGCCTGGAGGAGCCCTTCTTCTGCCTCAAAAGTGGCTGGATGAACTCTATTGGCCAAGAAGCCCTCCTCCCTCAGGTCCCATAGTTCATCCCCTGCACAACTTCCTCGCCGGGCCCACAAGTGACAGCGTGTTAGAGCTGCTTTCCACACCTCCCGATTCCACCTTCTTTCCTCTTCATCGCCCTCCAGCTCTCCTTCTGTCTCCCACCTTCTCCTTGACTCCTTCTCTCTTCCCTCTACAGTGCCTTCCTCCACCTTTATAGGTCGCATCCACACCCTACCCTCAGGAACCACTCCTTCCTCAGCTGTATCCCATGTACTGGCAGGGTCCCTAGACCTCTCTCATTCTGCAGGGTCCTGCTCCCCTTTTTCTTCCTTTACGGGACCCCAACTCTCTTCCTCCCCAGTATCTGCCCTCTGACAGGCCCTTTTACATACTAGTCCCAGTCAAAACTGTGAAGATCTGCCCAGTGGACACTGGGACCTCCTACATCAGTGGGATGGTGAATCCATTCTGAGTTCCTGTCTGAGCCTTAAAGAAGCTGGCCTTTTTTGGTGTTTCTCAGAATCTTACCCACATTCTTCTCCTGTGCTATTTTTTCATCACGTTGCTTCCTTCTTGGAGGGAAATTTTTTCTATTTATGTGTATATTCATCTGCCCCTAGGAATACATTTTTATATTCATTTTTACTACACATTTTTGTATACCTTTTCTCATTGGTTGGATTATTTATTTATGAATTTTGAAGTACTGTGTGTGTATGTGTACACACACACACACACACACACATTCTCCTGCCTATGATGGCAGATCCTTGACTGAGCAACTGTATAGGAAATAATAATATTAAGGAAAATAGTAATAATATTTATTTATTTATTTATTTATTTGTATCCCGCCTCTCCCTTTTTGAGGATTGAGGGGAGTAACAGCAGAGCTTGATACAATACAAAGAAAATATAACAAGAAAACAAACCCCAGCCCTCCCCCAGCCCTTTCTCTCCCTCCCTCCCTTAAATACAAAATCACAAGAATTAAACCATATAAATGCAAAACAACAATTAAAACAATTCACATGTGGTGGTAGCAAAGGGGCTTAGTGAGATGAGCAGATTTGTTGTATGTTAGTCCAGGAAGGCCCACCTGAAGAGGACTGTTTTTATCACCTTTTTAAAAGCCTCAAGAGAGGCAATTTGGCAAATCTCCTCTGGCAGGTCATTCCAAATTTTTGGAGTGGCAACAGAAAAGGTCCTCTGGGAATTCATCATCAGTCTGGTTTTTCTCGACTGCAATATATTCTTCCCAGAGGACCTGAGTATTAGGGGAAGATTATATGGGAGGAGGCATTCCTTCAAGTAGACTGGAGCTAAGCCATGTAGGGCTTTATAGGTAATGACCAACACCTTGCACTGTGCCTGGAAGCTAATAGGCTGCCAATGGAACAATTTTAAAATAGATGTAATTCAGTTGAACCTAGATTTTCCTGTGACCAATCTGGCTGCCTTATTTTGCAAATGTTAAAAAGCATGGGGACAGTATGGCGCACTGAGGGATGCCACATGTTAGCTGTCTTTTAGAAGAACAACTGTCCCCCAGCATCACCATCTGGAATCTGCCCAAGAGGTAGAATCGGAGCCACTGCAACGCAGAGCCTCCAATTCCTAACCTAACTCTTTCAGGTGTTCCAGAAGGATACCATGGTCTATGGTATCAAAGATTGCTGAGAGGTACAAGAGCACCAACGAGGTCCACACTTCCCCTGTTGATGCATAGATGGAGATCATTGACCAAGGCGACCAGAGCAGTATCCATATCACGACCTGAAGCCAGCTTGAAATGGATCAAGATAATCAGTTTCATTCAAGACTGCTTGGAAGCTGGTTTGCAACTGCTCTCTTGATCACCTTCCCCCAAAAGGGAGAAGAGATACTGGTTGCAAGCAACTTTTAAAAATATCAGGGTTGGCAATGTACTATTCATTGAATTTTGTTTAGTTTCATTTCCATTGATTATAGTGCATTTATTGATTTATGAATAGCAAACACCCTCTGAAGAAACTTGCCAGGAAAACCCCAAATAAATTGGCCTTAGGGTCACCATAAGTCAGAAATGACTCGAAGAAACACAACCTTAGTCAGTTGCAAGCCACAAACTAGAGTACAACCACTGAATCTATAGGAATGTGAATAAATAAGTAACACTTATGTAAATTCAATTGATTCATTCATTCTATTTTGTTTGGGCTTGACACTTGGCTTTTGGCCTAAAAGTGTGTGTGTGCATGTGTGTGCGTGAGTGTGCATGCACGCACATGCATGTGTGAGTGCCAGAGGTGGGGAAGAGAAAATCCCTCTGTGGTAGTTCAGTTTTTCCACTACATCTATTTCACCATGGCACTTTAATTTATTATGAACTAAACAGGATAGATTTTCATTTGCTTTCTATTGCCTTTTTCTTTATGTCTCTTTTTCCCACCAAGCAAGACCAAAAAAGACAAATTCAAATGGACATATGATTCCTAAGTTCTATGCCTGCCAGGAAACACTAACCTTACATAGGAACAGTTTCATTTGAAGCTTTGACGGAAAAGGCAGAGCGGCCCAATGCAACTTGTCATATAGAAATATGCAGATAAACCCTTTTTGCAATGAATGTGGCATTGTACCCTTGGTTACTAAGATTCATGGGTGCCAGGAATTAATAGTGACAGGTGAGCAGGTTCAAGTTAAAACAAGACACCCAGCACATATAGACTGCCTTCCAAAAACTCAAATGTAAGATTAAATCAACCTCCTTCTGAAGGTCAGACTCCTCCTGTAAGTTATTTTCAGTGCTTTTCATGCAGCTTACTTTTCAAGTCTGCATGAAACATAGAACTAGAAGAAGCATGTTTTAGAAGATAAATAGAGGAGTTTGGTTGGCACGCTTTTTATGATATCACAAGTTGAAAGTAAATACAGACTTTAACAATCATTTCGTAAGACATGCTATTTTAATGATTCAGAATAGATACAAACGCAGATTATTCCACAAAATTGTTTTTGGAGTTTCTATCCAAGAAGCTTCATATCAAATAGATAAACAGATCCATGAAAAGTGGATTACTTGAAGAGTGTAATAATGATGGAGTTAAATTTAAAATACAAGTGAAGCTTGTTAAAGATGGACTTGACTTCCATTGGTCTTGTTATAAACAATTGTTGGAAAGATTTACTAGTTTACTACACAGGGCTCCAGGCACGGATGGAGAATGGTGCAAAAGGGGCAAGGAAGGGAATGGAACAAGTGGGGGACACTTGTCCCTCACTCATTCCCTTCCCTTCCCTTTCATTCACAATACATCCTAGAGGTGTTCTGAACAGTTCTCAAAAAATCACCTCCTCGGGGATGGATTGGGAACAGAACGGAAGGGAACGGAACAGAATGGGGACTTCTGTGTGCAGGAAAATGTGTCCCTCACTTGTTCCCCATTCGTTCCCGGCCCCTTTCGTTCTGTTCTCCTTCTGTTCCATGAAGCCCTTGTGTGATAAACAAATTAAACTTGATTAAAAAAAAAATTAAGAAAAAAATGGATTTGAATTAATTTTAATTACTGATAATGAACATCTGATTAAAATATGTATAAGCTGTGGTTAAAAATAGAACTTGAAGATGATGGTTAATGAATCTATAGTTAAATGGACTCAAAATTTTGGATATAAGATTGAGCTAGAGTACAGGGAAAATGTGGACTAGTGGTTTAAATGATAGATTGAGTTATGATCTTAGAGACAATTTTTATAAGATTGATGGCATTTGAATCAATAATGTCTAAGATGTGTAAAGGACTTAAAAACAAATGTCAGAAATGTTATATACATTGTAACAAAGGGTCTAATTAGGGGAATTTTAATTAGCTCAATTAAATGAAAGTGGAGTTGTTACAAGGACCCCATGAGACTGTTTCCCCAAATTTTATACCAAGGAACCAATCAATTCCTTGAGAAATGAAGCAGAGGCAGGTCTCTTGACTAATTTTATTTTTAAAGGGGAGCAGCACACACAGTAATTTACACACACACACACACACACACACACACATATGCACACACACACATGCACACGCAAACATTCAAGGCTGAGAGAATCAAGGGTGGAAAGAAGGGAATAGTATGGAGGCAATACTAACAGCTATACTTACTCCAAAGGAGACCTTTTCCAAGGATCCAATGAAGAGAAAAACGAAAGAGGGAGACCCAGTCGCTCGGAGTGCATGGGTGGGTGGCTGTGTCAGAGCGAGGTCGAGTCACAAACTGATGTGGAGTCAGTCTGTTCCCAACTTAGCACATGGAATGGAGCAACCTATGGATTTTTAAAGGGGGCCAAACTGGGTCTGGGCAAGAGGTATGTAATTACTTTGGTGACACCTGGATACAGGTGCCAAGAGGGGTAATCTCATGGGTCAACAGTCAAGGAGAGGCACTAAGCTGATCAATGTGGGCAAATATTGCACCTTTTCCAGTACTTTGGATAAAATGATAGACTCGTTTACACCTCTCAGATTAGCTGGGTGGATATTGTTTGCTAAGACTGACTTCATTGGGGTGTATTGAGTAATATGTCAAACCTTGGGCCAGAGTCCATCTGGGGTCATACAGGCTATCATTTATGCCCAAAATTTTAGGGAAAAGGGTAGCCCATAACAACATGAAGATGCTTTTTATCATATGTGATGCTCTTGTAGAAAGCTAGGATGTGTTGGAAACCAATACAGAAATTGATGAAAATATTTTCAAATTTAAAATACAGTGGAGGCCAGAATTATTTTTGCTGGGCATAGCAAAATATAAATTTAAAGGATTTACATTTAAGGTGTTGTATTATATGATTATGCCAGGAAGTACGTTATATGCTCAGAAATGGAAACACAATATTGGAAGAAGAAAAGATTACCCAAGACTTCAAAATGGCTGAGATGGGCAAACTCACAATGTTTATTAAAGACAAATCTTTGGGTAACAGTTTAAATTATGTGGGATTATTTTTATGTTACTTAGAATCAAGAAGCAAGATTTTTGTAAGATATTTAAAACTATTGTTATATTTTATAGTCAGAAGTAGTAATGAGTGATGTTAGTAGTATAGAGAAGTTCATTATAATTATTATTTGGTTTTATATTATTGAATTTGGAAGGTAGGAAGTTGACTGTGTGATTTTTTTCCAAAAAATATGTTTGCCTTGTGGGAAGATTGGATTGAGGTTCTTATATGCATTAGTATTCATATTTTTAGAATAGTATATTGCTTATATGTTTAGTCTATTCAATGTATGTTATAAATTAATAACATATATTATTTAAAAAATAAAAAGACAAAGAGAACAGAGTGGTGGGTTCCTCTGCTTCATATGATATTGGATGTGGGGATGTGGGAAAGCTTCCCTAACTTTCTCCCTTCCCATCCCATTAAATCTCCTGCAGTTTTCCAGGGCCTATTTAGATAAGCAGTCTACCCTTGGCTGATCTGTTTTGATTCTGTGCACATGCCAAGTGCATTGTCAGAATAGCTGATTGAATGGCATGCTGCTTTTCAATTCATATAAGACATGTTTGTAATGGTATAAGTGCCATATTGGCAACCTACCCTCCTCAGGCATGGTTCATCATGCACAAACCACTGGTGGATGAATCCTTCCTGAAAATAAAAGTAGGTAGATATGTATAGTGCTCGACCAAATTCTCATCAGTTAATCTGATGCAAATCTGGTTTCACTATATTTAACATGTCACAGGTTCCCCAGCCTAATGCAGATATGGGCAACCTGTGGGGCTCAATATGGTGCAGGATGATGACTCCTAATGTTCCTGAACATTGGCAATACAGGCTGTTGGAACTGATGGAAATTTGAGTCCAATAAGATCATGTGCTCCATTGGTTTCACAGTTGTCTGACTTTGTCCTGCTTCTTTAAGATTTGTAGACTTCTTTCTGCTTTCATCAAATGTAAGATATTTTATGCTCCCTGACAGCTTATTTCACACATCACTAGCCATGTGCAGTGGCATGCAAAATGAGAAGTCCATAATATTCCAAAATACTGGAATCAGGGTATGGAAGCCTAGAGGAACAGGTCTTTTGCAAAACAAACAAATTATTCTTTGAAGACAAAACTATCCATTTGGATTAAAACAGGGATGGATAGTTTTGTCTTCAAAGAGTGAAGCCAGTGAGCCAGTGTTTTGTAATGGTTTGCATGCTGGACTAGGGTCTGATCCCTATTGCAGAAATAATGCCATTTGACATGGTTTTAGCTGTCATGGATCGATGCAATGAAATTCTGGGATTTGTAGTTTTGAGAGATATTTAGCCTTCTCTGTCAGAGAGCTCTGGTCCAGAATTAACTACAAATCCCAGGATTTCATAGGCTGGACACATGGCAGTTAATGTGGTGTCAAACTGCATTACATCCCTCCAGATTCACTGGGGTTAGGGGCATAGGACCCCTCTGAATGTGAAAAAAAACCTGCAGACAACAAAAATACAATGTTTTAATCTGGGAGAACAACTCTTTTGGAATCTATAGGTCTTCCAGGCTAACTCTGTGGTCAACATCTGGAGGATCTACAAATGCCTAGTGGAGTGTTCTCTCTAAGAATCTCTAGGTCCTTCATTGTGACCTTTGGTAAAAGTTTGTTTGTTTATTTATTTATTATATTTATTTGTATCCAGCTTTTTCCCCAGGATGGGAACTCAGAGCAGTTTCACAGCATTAAAAACAGTACAATTAAAACATTTTAAAAAATGGTTCAACATCCCAGCCTGTCCTTATAATAATTCCTTAAATGCCTGTGTGAACAGGTAGGTCTTCACCTGCTGGTGGAAGGCCATCAAGGAGGGCGCCATTCTGATCTTCCTGGGCAAGGAGTTCCAGAGGCAGCCACTGAGAAGGCTCTCTCTCACGTTTCCGCCATCCGTGTTTGTGATGGTGTTGGGACGGAGAGAAGGGCTTCTCCAGAGGATTTCAGAGTCCGGGCTGGTTCATACCAGGAGAAATGATCTGCCAAATAGTGTGGACCTGAGCCATGTAGGGCTTTACAGGTGATAACTAGCACCTTAAATTGTATTCAGAAACAAACTGGTAGCCAATGAAGCTGTTTCAACAGGGGTGTTGTATGGTCTCTGTAATCTGCCCTGTTAACAGCCTGGAAGCAGCTCTTTGAACCAGCTGAATTTTCCAAACACTTTTCAAAGGCAGCCCCATGTAGAGCCCATTACAGTAGTCCAAACAGGATTTAACCGAGGCATGTACCACTGTGGCCAGATCTGGTTTCTCGAGGAATGGGTGCAACTGGTGCACAAGTTTTAAATGTGCAAAAGCACTCCTGGTCACAGCAGAGACCTGGGCCTCCAAGTTCAAAGCTGAGTCCAGGAGTATTCCCAAACTTCAGGAGGAGTGTGACCCCATCTAACATAGCTGGATCCCTATTCCCTGATCCACCTTCCAACTGACCAGGAGCGACTCTGTCTTGTATGGATTAAGTTTCAGTTTGTTTGCTCACATCCAGTCCAGCCCATTACTGAAGACAGACACTGGTTTAGGAGCAGGACAGCCTCCTCTGTATATTGATGACACCGCACCCCAGAACTCTGGACAACCTCTCTCAGTGGTTTTATGTATGTGTTAAACAGCATAGGGGACAACACAGAACCCTGAGGGACCCCACAGGTCAATGGCCAGGGGGTCGAACAGGAGTCCCCTAGTACCACTTTCTGGGTTCACTCCTCCAGGAAGGAACAGAGCCACTGTAGAACAGTACCTCCAAGCCCCATCCTAGAGAGGCAGTCCAGAAGAATACCATGATCGATGGTATCAAAAGCCGCTGAGAGGTCCAGGAGAACCAACAGGGACATACTCCCCCGGCCAGTTCCCTCTGTAGGTCATCCACCAAGGTGATCAAGGCTGTCTCTGTTCCATAGCCAGGCCTGAAACCAGATTGAAATGGATCTAGATAATCCGTTTCATCCAGAAACCCCTGGAGTTGGGAATTCACAACATGTTCCAAAACCTTGCCCAGAAATGTAGGTTAGACACTAGCAGACAGTTATTCATTATTGTGGGATCCAATGATGACTTTTTTTAACAGAGGCCTTCCAAAAGCCTGCTTTTGTTGACCATAGAATTGCACTTGGAGGACCTAGATATTCCTAGATAGAACATTATTAATAAAATCTGTGATAATCAAATCCACAAAAGTCAAAGCCGCAAATGTGGAAGGACAAGTGTATTTCTGCAGTGCAGATTAGACCTAGAACTGTGTGAGACCACGGCACAAATCTCTACTCGGCATGGGAATTTTCTGGATTACCTCAGACTAAGAGGATGGCAATGACAAACCTCCTTTGAATAGGTCTTGCAAAGAAAGCTTTAGATAGGGTTACTAGCTGTAAAGTTGACATGAAGGCAGATAAGAGCAACAGGGATAGCTCACCAAAATCATACCATTGCTGAAGGAAAAAAGCATTTTTTCTTCCAGCTTTACTGAGGATTTCAGTTAAACTCAGAAGGAATAGGAATGCTGGGGGGATGTTTCCATTGCTCCTGCTAATAAAAAATGGATTCTGAACCTGTAAACCCTGATTCTACTATAGTACTAGCACACAGTAGGTATGGGAGCTCTTGATAGACTGGCACATGAACTGAATTCCTTTTTTGCATTTTTGGGAGGTTTGATTTTTCTTGTTGTTGAATTGCTGTTTTCATTTTTAAAATTCATTTTTGTTTTGCATTCCTTCAGTGAATCCTGTGCTCTGAAGCTCCTACAGAATTTAGCAGGAATTGCAAGCTCTAAATCATCTCTTCCAAAAAAGCCATCTCTTAGAAGAGAACGCTAAAGAATAAATAAAGCCCAGCAACCTGCTGTGCCTCTCCTGCTGAGAATCAAATGCCAAAAATCCAAAGTACTATAGTTTGCTTTATTTCAATAACATAAGGAGGTGGAGAATGTGGAGGGATTACTCAGTGAGATCACATAGGTAAGCAAAAGGTACTTCACAAGGAATCTCTGGCCTACTGTAACTCTTTGCTATTGTCAGTTCAGCTTTTTATGCTTTTGCTTCTGAAGTGTTAAAAAGGGGATTACATGTGTTGTGATTGGGGACACATACTGGCATCAGTTCAATATGGCTCAATATATCATATAATTCCACATGTAAAGCTACCTCTATGTGGATACATTTACTACCACCACTTGGATCTACTATATCCATGCTGATGTATGTCTTGCAGGAGGTTTGATGGGGTAGCAGCTTTTGGCTATGTCCCTGTATCCAGAGGTGAAGAAATTAACTCACCTACTGAGTTGTGCTGGGTTCCTCCAAAAATAGCAGCAGTTGAGGCAATTCTGTCAATGTGTACATGTACATTAATGATATGTATGCATATGTTAAAGCCAATGTGATGCAGTGGCTTGTGCATTGGACTTTGACTCTGAAGAACATAGGCATGGATAAGATAATAATAGACAGGGATGAAAATTGTGATTCAGTTCATACCTGATCAGAATTTACCAAAATTATTTGCCAATTTTATATTAAATGTAAATTAAATTTAAATTAAATGATCAAACTTATTTGCAGATGACGGGGACTATCAAATTCCTCAAAGAAATCTCTCTTTTCTTAAATATATTCCATAAATTTGGCAAAATATCTGGTCTAGATGTAGATTTTTTAAAATCCAAATCTTTAAGTTTAAATATGATTTTTACAGATAGAAGAATACTAAGTGAGACTACTGAAATTCATATGGATACTTCTTCATTGAAATATCTATGTGTAATAATTACCCATGAGCTATCTAAATTATGCTCCCTTAATTTAATCTATTAACTAGAAATGAAATAAATGGAAAAAACTCAATTATGTCTTGGTTGGGGCATATATACTCACTCATAATTTCTGTTTTACCTATGTTAAATGTAGCCATAACTGTTTCAGTTCCTAATAGTTTTCTCTGTGGCAGAAAATACTGAAAAAAATAGTAACAAACATAAATAGTACAGGATATCCAAATCAGCATTGTATAGATCATCTACAAAAGGGGGACTGGGAATTTCAAATGTAAAGTTATACTTTGAGGGTTACCAACATACTCAGATGATGTGAACAATGATCAAAGTCAATGCTGAAATTTAGTCTTTTTTGAAATTGGAAAAGTGCATGTTGATTAGGTCAGGGGTTTCCTTTGCTAGAAATCAAAAACAAATGCATTGAAACTTTTAACAATCCCTTTTTTGTGCAATACCTTTACAATCTGGCTTAATTGGAAGAAATATTTATTACCATCCTCTGTGGCATTAATCTCATTTTTATGCCTTCCATTATTTTATGATGTGAACAAATTTGATTCATTTAAAGGCTGGGAGGAGAAAACACTATACAGACTGAGAGATTTGTATGATGGAATAAAATGAAGAAACTGTCTCCCTTTAATGTTCCCTGGTTATCTATTTGCCAAATTCTTCATTTTACTGCCCTTCACACTATCAAGAAACAAGTGCAAGAGTCCCTGTAAGGCTGTGAAGAACTTATATTGAATTCTGGAGAAAATAAAAAAATCCCTTACCTTCAAGCTATATTCCATTTATCTTGACAACTCATTTGGAAATTTCATAGGGGCTAAACAAGCGTGGGGAAAAGATTTAGAAGCTCCATTATCTGTATCCTCAGTTCATTGTGAATAATGTTTAAAACTATTCACAGATGGTATCTTAACTCTATATGTTTGATGTACATCAGTCCTAATTTGAAGGGCATCTGTTGGCAAAGATGCAGAGAGGTTGGTACATAGATTAATCCTTGTTGAAAATGTCCAGATATAGTTCATATTTAGTCAAATGCATTCTCTGAAATCAGTAAAATCACAGACCGCACAGTTTCTGTATTTCCAGCAGTTGCTCTTTTATCTCTTTTCCAAAGATAATAAACAACTGTCACACAAAGATCTTATTATAGTCCCATGTTGGGCAGCAAGATTTTAAAGGATTGTCATTAGATCAGTGGCATACACATACCTGGAATATCATGCTTAAGGAAAAACTAACAGCACGAATAAATATTCTTAAAAATATAAAATTATTAGATAAATTTATGGTATTTGGTTTCTATATCATAATGTTGCCAACAATAATTCTGATGTTTGTCTTCCGAGGTCCCATGCAAATTTTGGATATGTTGTGGCAGGACATGTTGTGGCTTATGCCTTTGTTATGGTCAATTTTTAGAAATTTAGAAATGTACTAATTTTAAGACTGCATGTGATGTATTTTTCTTGCCTTTTATTTAAGAATATAATTCAAAATAGTTTTACTTAAGGATAGACTTTTTTTAAAAAAATCAAAGGATACAATAAAAAACAAACAAAAATCCCCCCCAAAAACACTAAATGATTCTCTGTAACAGGAAGGGTGATGGTATGATTCAGTTTCACCCTGTCAAATTAGCATACCATCCAGACCTTATTATAGTCCTATACAGGCATTATGCAAGTATGCAACATAAATACAAGAGGACAGGAAACATGCCCCCTCCAGTGTTGCTCTCCTCACCTGATGGGTAGCTTTGCAAAGGGGAGAGCTGCTTCTATATGTGGCATCTCTCCACGTAATTTTCCATGGTTCCAGACTGTGTATGGAGGTCCTCCATGGATAAAGGTGTTTCTCCTTTTACAAAGTGATTGTTTTAACAAATGAAATGGCAGAAACAATATCAAAGGTAGATTGGTTTGGAACACTTGCTTCCTTTTGGGTTTATTTTATCCTATGTGAAGAGTTCAGTTCTAAGGAACTCTAGATCCATGCTTTCGGGGGAAGTGCAGATGTAGACACATCCTAGATGATGAGGAGATTGAAATAGTTAAAGATTTCTCCTACCTTGGATCAACCGTTGACCAGAATGGAAATTGCAGCTAACAAATCAGAAGACTAGGGCTGGGGAGAGCAACTATGAAAGATCCAGACAAGATCCTAAAACAAAAATACATAAAACTGAACACTAAGATTAGGATCCATTTTAGTCCCCATCATCATGTACAGATGAGAAATGGACAGTGAAGCTCACAGAAATAAAACCAACTTGTTTGAGATGTGGTGCTGGACAGTAGATCTGCATGTACCATGGATGGCCAAAAAGACAAGCAGATGGGTCTTTTAATGGATCAAACCCAAACTCTCCCATCATGAGAAGACAGACATTACTAGAAAAGACAATAATGCTAAACACACACACACAGACACACACAACTGGAGGGGATTACAAAGAGATGGGTACACTCAATCAGGGCTTGAGCAGAATGGTTGAGGGTTTGAGGGAGTTTCCTGCACAGAGTCCCCATGAGTCAAAGGATAAACCTGCACTGCACTGTTAAAGTGCATTATTCCACTCTTACAACTATGGCTGCCTCCTATGTCAATCTGGTTTAGCAAGGCCTAAGAACTCTGTGGTTGAGAATTCTAAATGCCCTTCTCTGAACTGCAAATCCCAGGATTCAACAGGAGGCAAGCATAGTATTAAAAGTGGAATAATAGTGTATTAATAGTGTAGTGTGTTAGCCAACTTGAGCACAGCTAACAACAGACATCAGATATGCAGTAGTCTTAACCTTCTTTTGAGGGAGAGGGGAGATTATGAAACTTTTACTATGATAGGGTGAAACTTTGAATTCTTCTTCTAAAGGAATACAAAATAGCTCCCATGATGTTTTCGTCCTTGGTCAATAATAGATGATCGACTATAGTTTCTTGTGAAATGTAAATTGTATTTGTTGAGGTGTAGAGATGAGTTGGATACAGGGGCTGGGAAGACTCCTGTGGTTTATTGTTCACAAGAAACACAGTAAAATCTCTTTGTTTCTGTGTGCATAATAACCTTAACAGAATTATTATACTGTCAGCGCTCAGATGTTTATATGTTTATACTTCTATGAGGATTGCAGAGATGATAACAACAGAAAACATTTAAAAAGAGCTGAATTTCAGCATAATGGTGTAAGTTTCTTCAGATCAGCTGGCTGAAATATAATTAAGGGAAATACAGACATTTAGAATAATAAAGCATTTTCAGATGTATTTGGGGTTGGATTTTCATTAATACAGTCTTAGAGATCTGTGATGTCTTTTATGCAGAGCAAAGCAAGTGGACTGGTTTTATTCAGTTAACCAAAAATGCAGTGAAAAATCACTTGTCTTGCTTGGCTTTGGGCTTCTCCTTGAATGCCAAAGAGATAACAAAATAGTGTGGGGGATGTCTACAGAAATAGAAAACGGAATTTCCAGAGGCACTTACCTTCTCTCTGGGTTGCCTCTGGCACTTGCAAAAGATCTGTCTTCCTGGGAAGAAAGAGCACACACAATTTGCCAACTCACTAAGCTGAAGGTGTGTTGCACTCCATGTGACCCTTTTCTGCTTCTCTAGATACTTTCTTTGAGAGATGGTTGTTGAATGAATGCCTGACAAGCAGCATCAGGAACCTTAATGTCACAGTTTCCTTTACCCTAGTCAGAAATTTACCTGAATAAATAGCAAAATAGGAAGATGTCTTATTCTGTGTTAGACCATCGATTCATGTAGCTCAGCACTGGCAACTACATGGGGTGTGGGGGTTTCAGGATAGAATTCTTTCTTAGCCATACCTAGAAATTTCTGGTATTGCTTGGTCCAAGCACCGACTGGGACTCATTCTGTGTAGCTTTTGATATCAGACAAGACTGGGGCCTTGTCTGCACTGGCCAGGATAGTTTGTGGGAAGGCCAGAGTATCCTGGGTCTACAGCTGCCTCAACTTTCCCTTGTTACCTCAGCCTCCATTCCTGATCATAGCATGATGGCATCTTATGCAAGCATCCCGCTGAGCAGTTTGGCACGTCACCATGGGTCACTCACTTCTGAGGTCAGAATGAGAGGTTCAACGATGGTTACATGGCTGTGTGATTCATTTTGACTTCAGAATGATTGATTTGCTGTAATGACAGATGCAGACAGCCACTCCGTTGCAGGAACAGAGGTAACAGGTATGTTATTTTACTCTGTTTTAAGTCTGGTTTAGTTCAGTTTTGGTGAAGAATATGCCAGACATCATCCAGACTACTTGCTCTAGAACCAGGGTTTGGAATGTGCATCATCCAAGCAGGACAATGCCAGAATTGGGGAGGATGAAAGTGAGAATGAACAGGCCTTTTGGCCCATGAAGAAAAGACCAATGGCTGAAATTCTGTTGGTTTATCCCAACTAGAATAGTCTCATTCAATCAATTGTTGAATGGTGAGTCAACATGTAAGTAAATCCCACTGATTCAATGAGTCTAATCTAGTCAAGACTACCAACAGGCCTAAGTGTGTTCAGTGCACTAGGATGGTATTAATGAAGTGATAGCTGAAACTGCCTGTGTCGCCATGGCAATCCACCCCTGCCTTCTCAGTCCCTAACCCTCCCATATTAAGTAGATGGGTATGAAGAAGTGTTCTGCTCTAATTTTTAAAACATCAGTAGAAAACTTTGTACTGTATATACAGGCTCTCAGTTTGATCAATGTCCCTAGTCACATGGAGCATTCTGCTCACGTTCATATGAATACAAGTAGAGTGGTGTTTTTTTTTTAACACACCACAAAGAAGACTGAGGAAGATGGGGGTAAATAAAACCAGCACATGTATGACCCCATTTAGGATTCCCAGAATTCCAGGTGACAGCTGTTGAGTCCCTAGTTTCCTTGGGTCCACTCTGGGTGACAGGCAGGTGTTCAACTTCTCCAGTTTTTGTGGAACCCGCATGAGATAAGTGACAAGACTGCATGTGAACCTTCAAGCAGGCAGGCTTTTATGAACTTTTGCAATGTGCAGCAAACTACACAGCCAGCCATTTCTAATTGGCTGTGTAGTTTGCTGCACTTTGCAATAGTTCATAAATATAATTCAAGGGTTACAGTTTGCAAAGGTAAGTTTCAAGTAGGAAAATATGTTATGTTTCTCTCTGTGTGTGTTTGAATGAACAAGCTGTGAACAACTTTGGTTGCTGTTTTGCACATAATGATATCATTATAACACCAGGCCCCATTCTAGTGATATGACTGGGGCCATCCCTATGTCTAATATTTTGGCCCGAAAATGTCATGGCTTGGGGATGATCCTGAACTAGCAACCCCATTGTTTTACTTCTGATGTTACACATTGAGGCTTGTATCCAACCAGGGATCTAAAGTCTCATAAATCCAGATTTGGATCTCACTGAAACTGTATTGCTGATAATCTCAGTTTAGAAATGCATTAAAGCAATTGCCTCTGTTGACAGAGCTGTGTATAAATTATGCAAATAAAGAATAATTTATTTCCTTCCTTTCTATTCATGCGGGGAGCTAGAGAGGGTCATATGCAGGACACTGAGACCCAGTTTTGGCATAAGGAAAGAAAATAGATAAATACATACATAGACCTTGGTATGCAAAAAATATTTTCATCATTATTTTTAAATAAATAATAATGCTGCTTCTGATTTATTTATATTTATAAACAACAAAATTATTCTGCTTGCACATCTCTTTTTTATTTTATTTTGTTAGTGAAAATATTCACATCAGCAGGCAGGGGGTTACAGTACTGTACAAAACTACAGCTGTGGATCAAGATGTTAGCTTAATAAGCTCTGTACAGAGAGCACAATGTGCTAATAGCAGAGAAGGTTAAAAAGGCAAGACAAGATGTGTCAGATTTGAAAACTAACAAGTCACAAAGGAAGACAGGCCAGGTAATATAATTGAGAGATACAAAGAAAGGTCAGCTTACACTACTGTTTGCTCTTTTTGATGTGTGTGCATATGTGTGTGCTGTGTGTACCTGTAAAATTTCTACCTTTCTAAACCAAAACTCTTTATTTCTTGCCCCTAGAATCTCTGCCATATTTCTGTCATGCTTGACTTATGGAAATTAAGAGAAGGGGATGGCCCTTTTGGCCAGCCTAACAAGGCTGGCATAGATGGTGGTAGAAAGAGACAGCAGCATAGTAGTTGTGTGCATGCTGAGTCTCCCTTATCCAGAATTCCAACATCTGAAATATTCCAAAAACCAAAATTTTTATTCATTGCTGGCTGAAATAGTGACCCGTTTGCTTGCTGATGGTTCTGTGTACACAAACTTTGTTTCATGCATAAAATTATTTTAAAATTGTATAAAATTATTGTGTATGTGTGTGTGTGTGTGTGTGTGTGTGTGTAAAAAATATCATGCCCCAAAATTGACTCCAAAATGCTGGGTTGACTTATATATGGGTCAGTACAATAACACTGCTCAGAAATGTCCTAAAAGAAGTGTTGCTGGACACACCCCATCTCCCTGCCTGGACAGTGAGCTCTGAAAAAGTGGGCAAGGCAGGGAAAATGTGTGTGTATGTGAGAGAGAGAGAGAGAGAGAGGGAAGGAGAAAGAGGCAACAGGGGTTTCTTCGACAGTCAAACAAGTGCTGTCAGACATCTCATATCCCCTGCCTAGGCAGTTTCCAGCGGCTTTTTGCAATGCCTGGGAGTACTGAATATTTATTACGGCACTTGGCCAGCACAGAAATAAATAATAAATAATAAATGCCTGGGAGTGAAAATGGTAGATGTGGCTTTTTGGCACTTCCCTTACTTGGAGAACAGAGGCTGATTCTCTGATGCAGCAGGAGAGCCTCAAAGAGTCACTGTAGCTATCATTTTTCCATCCAAACATTGTAAAAGGCTCCCAGAGAGTGCAGAGTGTTTAAAGTTGTACCCTTGACTTATCCACGGGTCATATTAAAATGCAAGATTTTGGCCCTAAAACCTTCCCTCGACTGATCCCTGAGGTTGACTGTATGAGGATCTACAGTACTTTCAGGCTATGTGCATAAGGTATAATGCAACATAAAAACATTTTGTGTTTAGCTTTTATCCCATCTCCAAGATATCTCATTTATGTATTTATATGCAAATACAGGTAGTCCAAATAAAATAAAATAAAATAATCCAAGACACTTCTGGTTCCAAGCATTTTGGATAAAGGATATTCAACCTGTAATTCTTTTGAAGGGAACAAAGAGAAAGTCTTCAAAATCTGCACTATTTTCAAAGACCATTTACAGTTTGAGACTTAGAATCCAAGAGGCTAAAGAGACAGGCAAAAAGAGGTGCTTTCAGTCTGGCTTGAAGGTGTGGTGTTTAGATGACACATGCCTTGAAGCCAGCAGAAAAGTGTTCTTGTGCAGAGAAAAGCCATTTCAAAAAGAAGCAGTTTTTTTCAGCTTCTTCCTGGCTAGAAGCCATGACATGTGGTCATGACATGAGCACTCCAGCTGTCTTGGGAGCCAGCAGTGCGGCTGGTGGGGTTTCAATGTGGCTTCAGAAAAGGCAGCTTCAAGCCACTTTTTCCTTCCCATTTGTTTCGCCTCATAGAATCACAGAGTTGGAAGAGACCACAAGGGCCATCCAGTCCAATCCCCTGCCATGCAGGAACTCCCAATCAAAGCATCCTCATCAGATGGCCATCCAGCCTCTGTTTAAAGACCTCTAAGGAAGGAGACTCCAACACTCTCCGAGGGAGTGTGTTCCACTGTTGAACAACCCTTACTGTCAGGAAGTTCCTCCTAATGCTGATGTGGAATCTCTTTTCCTGGAGTTTGCATCCATTGTTCCGTGTTCTAGTCTCTGGAGCAGCAGAAAACAAGCTTGCTCCCTCTTCAACACGACATCCCTTCAAATATTTAAAGAGGGCTATGATATCATCTCTTAACCTTCTCTTCTCCAGGCTAAACATACCCAGCTCCCTAAGTAGTTCCTCATATGGTATGGTTTCTAGACCCTTCACCATCTTAGTTGACCTCCTTTGGACATATTCCAGCCAGCCCCGGTCCATCCTTTTGAGCCACCATCCAGAAGCAGCTCCTGCTCCTTTCTCTCATGCACTGGCAGCACTTTCTGTGCGGTGCTGTTTCAGAGTTGGCAGGCAGTGGCAGCTGGGGAGAAGAAGGAGCCTTGAAGGCCAAGCCATTGCCTCCCAACCTTCCCCACATGACACGCAACAGCAGCAGCGAGGAAAAACAGAGAGAGACAAAAGAGTGAGCGTTTTTACAAGGAAATGTGGTGGCAAGTTCTACCACATTGGATGCCAGTAAGGAGGAGGCGAGGCTGGAACACCCTTTTTCCTCCAGCCACGGTGCAGCAGCGAACTCCCCCCCCCACCCCCGGAGGAGCAGAGCCATATCTGAATCCCAGTGGGTTAGTGAGCAGCATGTTTTACCAGGCTCCTACCCCCCTATTCCACCTGAGCTCTGTCTATGTTTTGTTTTTGTTTTTACTCTAATTGGGATTAATTATGAGGCAGAATGTTTGTTATAGTATTGGGATTTTATATATTGTAATTGGTAACTTTCCCCCTCCCACTGTGTATATACTATGTTCTGAATATAATTTGTGCAAATTTGTTTGTTTTGAATTTATGTTGAGGGACCAAGGATGTATATTGTTACTATAATATGATTGTTACTGTATTCTCTTTGATTGCTAGTGTATTATATTGTTTATTGCATTTGTTGTATATGCATTGGTTAGGCATTGTAATGGGTTGACTTGTATTTATTGTACTTTTGTATTTTATTTTCTATTGCTATAAGCCGCCCAGATTCCTTGTTGATTGGGCGGGGTATAAATAAATCATTTATTTATTTATTATTCTCCATATCCTTTTTGAATTGTGGTGCCCGGAACTGGACACAGTATTCCAGGTGAGGCCTGACCAAAGCAGAATAGAGCGGCACTATTACTTCCCTTGATCTAGACACTATGCTTTTATTGATGCAGCCTAAAATTGCATTGGCCTTTTTAGCTGCCGCATTGCACTGTTGACTCATGTTCAACTTATGGTGTACTTGGACTTCTAGATCCCTTTCTCATGTAGTCTCATTCAATCAGATGTCCCCCATCCTATATCTGTGCATTTCATTTTTCTGCCCTAGGTGCAGTACCTTACATTTCTCTGTGTTGAATTTAATTTTGTTAGCTTTCTAGTCTATTCAGGTCATTTTGTGCAAAATTTGCACATGGTATTTTTGCTCAGAAAACAGTATTTTCTGTGTCAGAATAAGCGTACTATTATGCCCCATTCCAAATAAGCGGACTATGATGCTAATGTAGAACATTAACAAGATGGTGTCCTGTGAGTAGGGGAACATCACATTTTCTTATAGCAAATCTTTGCTCTCTTAAGGCTTTGGTCTTCTCTTCCAGTCCTGGCTTTACCCAGAGGAGTTACAATGAAAAAGATGAATGAAGAAAATAAAGAATTGTTCCTTTCATCCCATATAACATCTTCACACAGCGTAAGGAATGCTTTAATACTCTAATACTTCCACTCCTGTCCTTTCTAGATCTTATTGTGCACAATTGTATTTGCATGGCACGACTTTTGCTTTGCCCATTAAATCACAGACATCATCCTCATCATCATCCTCATCATTTTAATTTCAGAATATGTGATTGTCCTGTTGGATGGTGCTCAAGCACTTTTTCTGAATTGGAAATGCATTAGTGAGCAGCCACTACAGCTTTTTGTATGTAGTGAGATGACCTTTTTAATTTTTATTTTGTAGCAGGGAAGAAGGATTTACATTTTTCTGGTTCTATAGAACATGGCTTCTTCATTCTCATACTTTCCATTCACAGTGGCATTTGAGCTAATGTCATTTCGCTGCTTGGCGATCCCAACTTTTTCAAATGATTGGGCTTTCCCCTTTTCTCCTATTTAGTGTTCATTCAATTTAACTGCCTTTCATTCACTTATTAAATATGCAGGATCTTCATAATGCTGCTGGGAGGCGAATAATGTTAGATTAACACAAAGCCTTGCAAAGCTTCCTTCTCTTTTTTGTGTATGATTATTAATATTAATAGCACAGGCCTCACACATATTTTTATGCTTTGCTAACCCGAATGTCAATAGAATGTGTAATTCAATTTTCCCCCTCTTTCTTCTTCAGATCAGTTGTATTTAACATGAGGCAAATGGGTTTGTTGGAAATCTCAGGCTTGCCCAGTTCTGTTACTACATGCAGAATTGTTCATTTAAAATGGATGAGTGAAATGCAACCTAGCAAGGCTGTTTTTCCAGCCCTCGGTGCCTTCGGACTCTCCAGACCACCTTTTTTCTGGCTAAGAAAAGAAAAGAAAAAATGAATTGCCTGCCTAGGAAGCCTCCAGCAGTGACAATGCATGTTTTAAGTAGGATGCAAAGCACTGCATTGTCAATTAACCATTATGTTACTTAACTCTGGACTCTTTCTGCTTTGTTTTGGGGGTACTGAGGTGTTATTTTTTGTTTGCCAGTTTTGCTAGTCCATTTGGCTCCCTGAGGTTCACAGTGCAGTCTGTGTGGCCCTCTAAATCCAGTGTTTGGGTGAAGAGATAAAGAGGCTGTAGGCACCTTAGGAGAGAACTCCTTTTATTATGAGTTCATCCTACCAGAGTGAATCCTCTTCATCACCATCATCATCATCATCATCAATCATCAATCATCCCAGATCTTATCCTCCTCCTCCTCCTCCTTTTCCTCCTTCTCTGCCTCCTTCTCCTCAGCTGGCATTCTGTGTTATAGCTACACATTCTAGAGTTATATATCCATAATGGCTCTGTAGACACTAACACTGCATAGTCAATACCGTGGTACTATTGTCATGTTTGTAAATGTGGCAAAAATTACCAGGCAGCAGCCACACCTACAGATGGAGGTCTGTTCAGCTGACGATCACAGTGTAAGGAAGATGATCTTTCCATCCCCTTCTCCCAGCAACTGAGCAGTGACAATCAGCAGCAGTATCCCATCACAATTCCTTGTCACAGCCTTGCTTGTTGGCAGGAGGCAGGTAGAAGCATCATCCTCCTGCATCCCATTCACCTGCTGAACAGATCTCTATCTCTCTGTATTACTGCTAACCGGTAAAGTAAGTGGGGAGAGGAAGTTGGGTCAGGTGATGTTACAGTTAACATATTTGTTATGCATTCATAATGAAAAAATGTGATATAGTAAATGGGCCATTATGGTTATGATCTTTATTTCTACCCTGCATTTTTTCAAAATTGGGACTAAACATGGATTACAAATTAAAATACAAAACAATTAAAATATAGAAAAGATCAACATTAAAATGGAATTAAACTAACAACAGCATTTACACAATAGCTGTTGTTTTTGTTTTACCACTGAGAAAACATGATCCATTCATCTGAAATGGAAGAAGCTTTTAAGCAAAGGCAAAGGTTTATAACTTCCTAGTTAAAACAGTTTGTTTTTCAAAGATTAACCATAAGGGAGTCAGAAAATTATTTATCCATAGCTGGATCATTGTTTCCTTTACTTGTACAGCCAAACCAATCAGAGCTGTAACTCAGTAAAGGATCCTGAAAGAACAACATCAAATCCTATTTGACAAGCATCTTGTGCCCTTTGCACCCACATTGTCTTTTTGCTAGAAAACAGAAATAAATGGAAGACAATTGTAGCACCAGTTTTCTCAGTATTAGACTGGGTGTTTGATAGAAACTCTTGGTGTTTGATAGGAATCTGACTAGAAAACAATACAGACAGGAAGATAACAAGAAAAGCCATTTATCTCGTTGACAGGCATTACATTTTATATGAGTGTAAACTCTTTGTGATGGAATAGGGTTGTTTTCCCTTTCCCTTAACCTCATAACCAATGTTTTGGTTCAAGTGATGTTCCCATTTTAGAGCAGCTGTGTTATACCTAGGGGTATAGCTAGAGAGTAGAATGAGGGCATTGTCTCCCAAATAACAATTCTGCTCCCACTGAAAATTTCCTTCACTTTCCAGATTTCTAGCACTGTGATAACTTAAAGCTTCAGTTGAACATTTGGAGATATACAATTACAAAAAGGAGGGCAGACAAAATTACCAACACAATATGAAGACAGAAAATATATGGGTTCTAGGTATTTATGACTGTCATTTCTGGGGGGACAATTTTTATGAGGAGGTCAATGTTTTCATTCCCACCCACCCCCCACCCCCCATAGTTACATCCCAGACCAAAATGAAACTGTTACTAATGAACTCAAGGAAGCATAAAATTCAGGGTGTATAATCTGGTCTTGTCATCAAACATCAGGTACCCCATGACTACAGCCAGTTGGATATTGCTAAATGATTATTACATTCTGGGTTTGTCTGATTTAACACATTTTGATGCAAGGCATTTTAAGTAAATCAAGAACAGACAAGTAGTTCAACTGATTTGTAAGTTCTCAAAGGCAAAGCTATGCTCAAATCATTATTCTGCTTTCCTAGACAGAAAGTCTGGATTAATCTTTATCATTTCCCATGAGTAATGCCAAGGACAGGTAACAAAGGATTTGATAATGCTTCTCATGTGCTTACATACTCAGTATAAGCAATGTACATTACATCGTACATATATTGATTAACCCCAAATTGCTTTGGAAATCTTTGCCCATGACGCCAAATGTATATAAATCTTATATACTAACAATTTGACAGTAAGCCCTAGTGTAAATACCCTGAAGAGACCAGTTCCTGGCTAATCTTGGAAGCTAAGCAGGCTCTGACCTGGTTAATATATGGCTGGATGACCACCAAGGTATACCAAATACTGTAAGATGCATTTTAGAGGAAGGGAATGGCAAAACACCTCTGACTACTCATTGCCAGGCGAAAAAAATATGAAATTAATGGGGCCACCATAAATCAGTTTTAAGGCACATACACAAGGCCTAGTATGTCATGTTATACTCCTCTTTAAGTGTTACTTCAGCTGTCAGTATCTGATATAATGGGGTGTAGTACAATGAGCTTGCTAAACTAGGACCTCAATTTTTCTTGAATTAAAAAGAAAGAGGGTGGAATCTATGGTTTCTTACCAGGCAAAATGAAGAAGAAGTGAAGGAGAGGCTTAGCAACACCATCGGGCCTGGCCTCAAGTAGAAGAGCCCTCCCTTCATGACAACATCATCTGGTTGCCTAGGAGGGAGTGAAAAGACAGGCCAAACTCCATTGGGCCTGTCCTAGATTAAGAAGAAGAGCCCTCCCTCCAGTCCATCTGCCTTGGTCCAGGCCTCAGAGGGCGAGAAGAACTGCTGGTCCTGATCCCCACCCCCACCACCTTTCCCTTCTCCTTATGTGTCGTGTCTTCTTAGATTGTAAGCCTGAGGGCAGGGAATCGTCTCATTAAAATTATAATTGTAAGCTGCTCTTTAGGGCTTAAGAGTGGGGTATAAATAAATAAATATTATTATAATAAATATTATAAAATGAATAAAGGTTGTCAATTTTGACATTTTTAGAGGTGCCTCCCTGAGTCTCTTTCCTTCAAATCCCCAGCGCTTTCATGTTAGCCCATTCAGTCCCAGAGGGAGTTTCTGACCCACACTAAATGACTTTCATAAATTCAGGAATGCCCCTGTTGTCTTAAAGACTACTAACTCGTTTTGTCTTAAAGACTACTAACTCAATTCACATATGCTCTACCTACAGTGACATCTCACACAACTCATTATGTTTGTTCCTACCTTTTTAGAAATGGCAGCCCACCTCCCATTAACAGCTATTTGCCTCAGCTAGAAATACAAAGGCCCCATTCCCACTTACATTTATACTGGTTTGCAATTCACCTTCGCTCCATGTCAGTGAATCAATTCCAAAAAGTCTGTTGTTCCCTCTATAAAGCGGATCTTTTCATTATCCCCTTGTAATCGCTTCTTTTTTGGGATGATTGTCATCCCCACTAGACTGCACCATTTCAAAATGCATGACAATCATCTGTGCATCATTGGTGATGTAAGTGGCAGCTCAGCTTGGGAGATAGATAGATAGATAGATAGATAGATAGATGATAGATAGTTCCCAAACCAGGCTGCCACTTAAATCATATATTTAAAAATGACAGAAAATCCGATTCATTGGTTTTGCAACTACTTGCCTCATGGAGCTGCTGTCAGCCCTATCGCCTAGCTTGCTACCTGAGTAATTGCAGGTAGTTGCAAAACCAGTGAATCAATTCTTCTATCAATTTTATTGTTAAAAAAAAAATCATGCACCCATAGGCCACACTACAAGCACAAAGGTAGCGCTGAAAGGGGGAATGGTGGATCTACCAAAAATTGAGGAGGGATGGTAAACACCTCTCTGCCATTAGCCCCTCCCCTCCAGAGTGATGCAATTCTGATCCGTTGTTCTCACTTGCTGAACACACTTTGGAATCTTTTTTTCTCTCAAAAGAACCGCCAAAGAACTAGAAAAGAGTTCAAGAACAAAGAAAGAGTGGGGTTTTTGCGTTTGCCTCGCTTCATTGCAATCAAAACCAATCACACTAGGATTGGAACCAGTTTCAAATGGGAATGATAGTCATATAACCCAATCAGCAATTTGCTTAAAATCATAGTGGGAATGCAGCCAGAGTAATCACAGTTAATCTGGGTATATGGGGGGGGGGGGGAATTCTATTAGATGCAATAGTGACAGCTTATAGAGCAAATGAATTAAATAGCACCAGCTTAAATGACTCTGGCAGGATCTGGGCCTGATAGAGACATATTGACACTGTATACATCCACATGATTTACCATCAGGCCCAATTGAATCTCGGAAGCTGTCAAAAATGGTACCAATAGTCATGGGCAAAGAATTAGGTTTTCCAAATTTCAATTTCTATCAGTGGGTTGGCTCCAGATTTAGCCATTCTTAGAATAATATGTGAACTGAAATAAATGAGACCTCAGTTAGTCATGACTTAAATAAGTTAGTCATGACTATCTTAGGTCCCATTGATCTCAAGGGGTCCAAGTATGATTATAGCTGGATTCCATCTTATGTCCTTTTTTCCCCCAGTTGCATCATGCAGCTACATCTATATGACACATTCAGGCTTCAGTGTTGTCTCTGATCCAGTTTTGCTCATGTCTCTCTTTTCCTTGCATCAGACATATAATCATCTCAAACAAAGCAACAGATCCAAGTGCTTGTGCTGAAAAAATGGAAGTGTGCCATATCAAATGGGATATGGCAAGGGCGTTGTGCATACAAATTAAATTTCTCAGGCATGATTGCTTCTTGAGAATATGAACTTAACCTAGGAAAAAAATGCACTGAGTTTTGATTGAGTGTATATCTTTTCAGCTTTTTTTAAAAAGAAACTGTGCAACATTTTAAAAAGGAAAGAAAAGATAAAAGGACAGAGATTTCCCCTTTCCAAACTTGATCGGTTTCACATTGTGAAGCACTGCTATGCATATTAATAGCTGTAATGAAACCTATCCTAAATAATTCACACATGGCATAAACAGCTTTGTAAATGTGATGCATTTAATTTTTCTGGCAAGAACACATTGTTCTGATCTGAAGCAATTAGAGGTAAATTGTGCCTTTGTGCCACATCTTTCTCAAAATGATTAATCTTTCCTTAAAATCCAAATAATGGGTGGAACAGAAGGAGAACTCAACTTTAAAAACAAAAGAATCTGTTCTATTTTACTAGGGATAAATGCTAATCTGCCCCCCACAAGGGGAAATGATGGCACAACCTGCACTCATTTATTATTAGCTATGCATCTTTCTCCAGAAGCAGTGTTTTCTGGTGTATTCTGTGCACATATAAATAGTGTGGGAGCAATATCAAAGTAGTGTCTGGATCATCCATTTTCCAAATGGAAGATCTTTCACACACCAGAGAGGCTAGGGAGATTATCACATGGAGGAAGCAAGTATCCTCCTTCCGTGATTAAATCCTGTTAATATCGCTCTCAGGGGGAAGATTATCACACCCCATGAACTTCTCCATTCTTGTCCTGTTTGTAAAGAATAATGGAGGTGTCATATGGTATTAACGGGAGTTTCCGTTATTACCAAATGACACTTCCATTACTATTTACAAACAGGACAAAAACAGAAGAAGCATGTAGGGGTATGATACCCCCCCCCCCCCCCGGTCGTGCTATTAACAGGATTTAATGGCGATTTAATCATGAGAGGAGGACACTTGCCTCCCATGTGATAAAGACCTTGGCATCAGTACAGGTTGCAACAGAAGAAAAAGGGGTTCATTCATTCATTCCTACTGCAGCTCCTTTTGTTAATACACACTGGGGAGAAATTGCTGATTTTTAGGAGACACACTCTTCCTGGTCACTTCCATTTGGGGCAAACGTGTCAGGAGGTTGTAGCATTTGTTCCTGTGATTCTTGGATTATTTTTTTTTTAAATATCCAAATGATGTTTCTGTTGTCCTGGCACGAGCTGCAACACTGCATACCCACCTCAGTTCGTGTTCTTTTGATTTGAGATATCAGAACAACAAGAAGTCTCCTTTAGTTTCCTTTAGCCTCCTTTTTAAAAAGGATTTGTTAGAGTGTTATCATGGTGTACTGCATCACTGTTATAAGTTTAAGACATCACTCTTAAGATTTTTTTTTTCTTTTCAACTACTTTGCCTTCAAATTAGAGGACCACTTCAGAAAATGATGATCTTTATTTAAAAATAATGTTGGAAGAGCATTAGTGCAAATCCAAGAAATTGCTACAAATAGCACTTCCTCCAGGAAAAAAAAAAGAAGAAGGAATGATTGGACCTATCTCATTGTCCTTCCACATCTAAATTGCTGACCAGTCTTCACCAATTTATATTTGGTGTGTTTGGAAAATCCTCTGCCCAATTCAGACTAATTAGGTTCAGGCTTTGGGACTCAGCCAAATATAAGACATGTCTTTCAAAATCACTTTGCTTCCAAGAAGGGTTCAGTTGCTATAGTCTCCCCCCTCCCTTTGCAAAGGTGCTTAAAATACAAAGGTCTGGAACAATTTTCACATGTGTGTGTGTACGTGTCTGTTTGTGTGTGAGAGTGTGCCTTCTTCTGTATATTCATTCAGAGGTGAATCCTATTATGCCAGAGTGGGTAAATACAGCAGATTTCTGGTTCACTTTTCTGCCCCAAGGATCTTTGGGAGGGGTGTCACAAAGACTGTCAAAATGTCTAGGCAATCCCTTAAAAAAGTAGTCCTTTCACATCGGCGTCTAGTTGTAGGGGACTGTAGGGGCAGTCCTTATCTCTATTACTAAGCCAAAGAGCCAGCATTATCCGAGAACCACTCTGGTGGTCATGTGACCAGCATGACTGCACCGAATGCTGTTCTCTTCCCACCAAAGTGGTACCTATTTATCTACTTGTATGTGCATGCTTTCAAACTGCTAGATTGGCAGAATCTGGGACTAGTGACAGGAGCTCACCAGAACTTGGGCCTTGAACTGCCAACCTTCATATCTTCCGATCGTCAGATTTGGCATCTTAACCACTAAACCACCACATTCCTTCCCTGTTTAAAAAGTGAATTTTACCCCTGAAAGCTTTGAGGAGAAGTGATTCACCCCATTTTCTTTTGGGTTACAGAAATGACTAGTTTGGGGAGACTGGAAGGGTTGAGGAATTTAATAGTAGTATTGGAGGTACCATGTGGCCCCAGGGCTATACTCTATGTACTCATGCATTGTATTTGCTAGTTCTCACTCCACAACAAAGACTTTAATTTTACAGGGTTAATTTTAGGTGCCATCAAGAAAGGAAAGTCAGTTCCCTCTTCCATCGTAGGAAATAAGAGCTTTGAAGGAGATAAGCATCACCTAACTATCATATCACTCCATGGTGACAGGAGAGCTATAGGCTGTGTTCCCATTATGATTTAAAGTGAATTGATAATTGGGTTATATGACCATCGTTCCCATTTGAAACTGGTTCTAATCTTACTGTGTTCGGTTGAAATTGTGATGAAGTGAGGCAAATACAAAAAACCTGCTTTTTCCTGATACTAGTTTTTTTGGCATTTCTTTTGAAAAGAATTGATTCCAAAATGTGTTCAACAAGTGGGAATGACACATCATTCTGGAGGAGAGGGACTAATGGCAGAGGGGTATTTACCACCCCCCATCAGTTTTTGGTAGATCCACCATTCCCCCCCCCCCAGTGCTGCCTTTGTGCTTGTCATGTGACCTATGGGTGTGTGTGTGTGTGTGTGTGTGTGTTAAATGATAGAACATTTGATTCACTGATTTTGCAACTACTTCCAATCAGTGAGGCAACTAGTTGCAAAATCAATGAATCAAATCATATTCCCAAGCCAGGCTGCCCAGGTTGCTGGTTACATCACTGATGACTCACAGATGATTGACATGCATTTTGAAGCGGTGCAAATAGTGGGGATGACAAACATACCAAAAAAGAAGGGGATAATGAAAAGATCCACTTTCATAGTGGGAACGATGGACCTTTTGGAATTGATTTACCAACATGGAGCGAAGGCGAATCGCAAACTGGTTTAAATGTAAGTGGGAATGAGCCCATAGACTGAAGGGAATTTCCTTGGCTATTCTCCTCTGTCAACTGTTTGCCTCCATTTATCAAGAATCAAAGTCAATATCAGATACAAAAAAAAAAAAAGAAGAAAGGAAGGAAAAGAAAAGAAAAAGACTGGAATTGGACACAAGAAAGTGGCATAATACCTGAACCAGGCCCTGCTACATGCGGCATACACAGTCTTTGATCCAGCTTGTCTAAGGGCTCCCGATGAGCCATGAGCCACCCATTATTTTTGAAGAATTGCTCAACTTCAGCAACATTCCACTGATGTATAACATTGAATTCTAAGCACAGCAACAGCAACAAAAATTCCATCCTGCTATAAAACAACAGTAAATAACCTCAAGGGATCAATAGGGGCTGTTTTTTGGCAGGATGATGGATGAGCTAATGAAATAATTTGGGAAGAGCCATATTGATGCATGTCTGGGTGCCAATAGTTTCATTTAATTTCTGTGTAATTTGAAGGGCTTTGATTGTGATCGATACACTCCAGTCTATTATATTAAAAAGAGAGAGAGAGATTATTGTAAAAAGAGATTAAACCATCGTGATGTATGAGAGCATTTCACCCGGGCCTGCTGGTACCTCCAACCTAAGTGCTGACCTACCATTTTCAATCAACATTTCCAATAGGATTATAGAGACGTATACATAATAATTACTCAGAATTACTCAGTCTTGGACATATTAAAGCAAAGGGGTCAATGTACTTGATTAAATCAGACCCCTTTGCTGAATTGGAGAGCACATTCCTTATGCAGAAGGTCACAGGTTCAATCCTGGCAACTCCAGTTACAGTATGTCACAGCAGTTCACAACCATTTCAGCTCTGAGGGCCCTGTGAGATTTTGGCTAAGGGACTGGGGCCTTCACTGCAGTCACATGTGCACACATGCACACACACACAGTCCACACTTCTCTCTGAGAGCAGTGGAGAGTCTTCTTTCTGTCATCTAGCAATACTGATACAGACTTCTCCTTTTGAGAAGAAGCAATCTGAATGAATATCTCTGGGGAAAATAAGACTGGGATAAGAAAACATTCCAGTTTCACTTTCTCTTGCCCGAGGCTGTGAATAGTTATAGCCCAAATTCTTTCGGTCCCAGATAAAGAGAAATATATGAATTTTGGCAAATTCTTCAAAAACAATCTGACCTGCATTTACACTGCAGACCGAAATACAGTCTGACACCTCTTTAACTGTCATGGCTCAATGATAAGGAATTCTAGGGATTGTAGGTTTGTGAGATGTTTAGTCTTCCCCGTCAGGGAGCTCTGGTGCAATTACAGACTACAAATTACATCCCCCCCCCCAAGAGGAGATGCCGGAGGACACCTGGGCGTGGGGCCTGGAGGACTCTGAGGCTATAAAACCTACCTCTCCTCCGTGCCAAACATCCCCCCTCAAGAGGAGACACCGGAGGACACCTGAGCAGTGTTTTTCTGGAGGGGGAGCAAGCCGCAGCCTGCAGAGCACCAGTTGGTACTGATGGGCCATTGTGGAAGATACACAGACCACCTCCTCACCCACCTCCTCATGAATATTGTGCCTTCCCTCCCACCCATTCCATTGGTCCCTTGCTCGCAGAGGAGAGGAGAGGAGAGGAGAGGAGAGGAGAGGATGCACCTGGGTCAGCTACTGAGGCGTTGGCCTGGCAGGCAGTCGTGGAATCTATTTTTACCTCCTTAGAACTTTCATCTTTTATAATAGTTTTTTATTAACTCTGATAAACTGTAGTTTTTTATGTTTATTATGTAGCATGGATTATATTTTTTTGACATAACTGTAATTGTTATCTTTATATTTCTTCTGTTACGTATTATGCTTATATTTTATTTGCCTAATATTGTTTTGGTGTGGACTTGTGCCGAGGGGTTGAGGAAAGGTTTTTCCATGTACCTTGTTTAATTTGTACTATTCTTATGTTTTCTTTGATTGCCAGTGTATTGATATTGTTCATTGTTTTGTCTGCTTTATATGGCTGGGGGGCCGGGAGGGGATTAATTTGTTTTTTATTGTATTTTTTGCTGTACTCCACTGTTGTTAGCCACCCGGATTCCTCGTTGATTGGGCGGGATACAAATAAATATTATTATTATTATTATTATTATTATTATTACAAATCCCAGGATTTTATAGAATGGAGCCATGACAGTTAAAGTGGTGTCAAACTGCCTTACTTCTGCAGTGTGACAATAACTTGAAAGAAAATTCTCTTTGCACCTCCATACTCAGCATATAAATCTATTCCTACCAGGGGGAATACTGTGTTGCATTTCCCTGTGGCATACAGATAATGAGGCACTTCTCAGGGAGAAGAGAAGGTAGCAACTGTAGTTCAGCACTGAGAAGACTGAATGTACAGGATTCAGACATGTAATAAATAAGCACACAAAGACCTTGGTGCAGATGGGCAGCTCTGTCACTGATTTCTCCAGCAGTTGAATACAGCGGGTCCTTGTTATCCACGGGGGTTTGATTCCAGGATATCACAATCCATGGATGTTCAAGTTCCATTAAATACAGTGGCATAGTAAAATGCTGTCCCTTATATTAGATGACAAAATCAAGCTCTGATTTTGGAATTTGGAATTTATACTTTTTTTAAAAAAAATTCAAGCAATTGATGCTTGAATTCGTAGCTAAAGAATCCATGGATACAGAAGGCTGACAGTATTTTTAATATTTTTACATCCTGAATATTAACAAATTTATAATTGTTGGCAAATATGTATAAAAAAAATTCTCAGCCATCCCTACTCTCTTGTCCTGTCATAGCAATTTTCTTGATATGGATTTTTTTTCTTTTGTTGTTAGTAGCAACACAGAAAGAGAGATAAATAGGAAACTAGAGAGGAAATCTAAGTAGAGATTTGGTGGTAGTGGGGTCAGGGCACACCCAAGGGCAGCAATGGGTATCCTTCTGGCATATCATAGCATAAAGGCAGTGTTCAAAATGGGATGGGATACTGTCCTTTCAAGGAAATCATTTAGCCATCCAATTTTAAAAGGCAATAATAATTGAGTTGGTTCTTAATTTCTCTTTCAATTTTTTCTTCTCTTTTGAAACAACCCACTTCCTTCAAAACAATTCAACTTTCTTCACTTCCTCTCACCTTCATCACTGATTATATAAGAGACTGGAAAAAGCCTTTATCCCCAAATTTAAAGAGCTTCTGGTGGTCAAAAGCAACAATGATAGGTAGATGGATAAAAGGAGGTTGATTTAAAAACAAAAAACAAAAAACAAAAACCAGACTTAGTTTTTTGTGGAGCTTTCAGGCTATGTGGCCATGTTCTAGAAGAGTTCCTTTCTGACATTTCGCCAGCATCTGTGGCTGGCATTTTCAGAGAATTTCTCTGAAGATGCCAGCCACAGATGGTGGCGAAACATCAGAAAGGAACTCTTCTAGAACATGGCCACATAGCCCGAAAGCTCCACAAAAAACTATGGATGCCAGCCATGAAAGCCTTTGACTCCACAAAAACCAGACTAACTAAAACTAACAGACTGAGAAACCAGCTCCCATAAGAGACAGCATATCTTCCAACCGTGCTGAGTTTGGCAGGAACAGTCCTGATTAATCCTCTTTCTACTTTATTCAGCTGCTTTTAAAATGTTCTGGTTTGTCTCTCCTTCTGCCACTTTCCCCCTTTGTCATCACCTTACTGTAATTGCTGCAAAATTATTATTATTATTATTATTATTATTATTATTAACCTTTATTTATATAGCGCTGTAAATTTACACAGTGCTGTACATACAATCTTAAATTAGATGGATCCCTGCCCTCAGGCTTACAGTCTAAAAGAGACAACACAAAAGGAAGAGGGGAAGGTGATGGGAAAGGGGGTGAGGTCCAGTGGTTCTTCTCTCCCTCTGGAGCCAGGACCAAGGCAGATAGACTGGAGGGAGGGCACAGCTTCTTAATACATAGTTAGAAGGAGGCATCCTGGGGCGGATGGCACAATCCTGGGAACGCTTCCCTAAACAATATAGTCTCTAACTTAATTTTGGACCTGGATAGAGAAGTGATGAGGTGGACATGTGGGGGAAGAAGGTCCCAGGAGTGAGGGGCAGCAAGTGAGAAGGGACGAATCCGGGATAGGGCAGTGGAAATCCTTGACTGGGACAGAAGACCTTGACTACCAGAACGGAAGGTACGAGAAGGAGTATGAGGAGAAAGAAGTTCAGACAAGTAAGGAGGGGTCAGTCCGTGGAGGGCTTTGAAAGTCAACAACAAAAGCTTGTACTGGATGCGGAAGGGGAAGGGGAGCCAATGAAGGGAGGAGAAAAGAAGAGAAACATGGTCAAAGCTGCAAGCGGATGTGATAATACGTGCAGCTGAGTTCTGGACGGAGATTAGAGGATGGAGGTGAGAGAGAGGAAGCCCTGTCAGAAGAAGGTTACAATAATCTAGTCATGATACCACTAGGGAGGGCATGGACCAGAGTCTTGGCGGTGGAGGCTGAGAAGAAAGGACGGATTTTAGCAAAATGAGTTCAAAGTGCAAAAGTAGTTTGCACTCAAATAAAACACAGTCACATATCCAAATGAGCAGAAAAGAGAGGTGAGAGTAGGTGGAATTTTGCTCTTCCCAGTAAGTGTAGTCAGAAGCAAATCCTGCAGCTTCTGCTTGATTGTGTGTGCTCCCTCATCAATAACTTTTGCCATCTTGACCACAATCTGGGTGCATCTAATGGTCCAAATAAAAGGGTCTCACCAAGTTTTCACAGCAAACTGTCCAAATAAAATACAGGAGAATTGAGGCTGAATTTGGGCCGTTTCATTGTCTCAGGGCTTTAATCCAGGGGGTTTGGAAATATGTACATTTGCATGATTGTGTGTGCATATGTGTGGAGGAGGGGTGTTGGAAAAGAAAAGAGTGGCCAAAGCCATGTGACTGCACATACTGCCATTTATGGGACCAAGGTTTGCTCCGAATGAAGAACTGTGTGGGCAGTTCTCCTAACCTGCCCCCATGTGTGTAGACAAACTGCAAATTGGGATAACCTGAAACTAAGCTGGAATTTCCTGTAAATGTAGACATGCCCCCTGATGTTGCTTGGCCACATATGTCCTGATTTTCAACTGCAAAATGTTGGAGGATATGTGACAGGACTCCCTCAAACACTGCAAATGTATTACGATGTGTGGATGTGTTTGTATGTCAGAGAGGGAGAGGAAATAATATTTTAATAAAACTGTTACTCTTTTGTAAATGACTATGGAAAGAAAGTTCCCTAAAAATGGCATAGTAATAATGTTGTAATAACTTCAGATGGTATAGTATCTTACTTGATAATTATTCTAGAATTATTAGTGAAATCACATTTGGGAAATGATTTCCCTGTTTGATACAAGACAGCTTCATATTTGTATGTGTCTTTGATAGCAACATGAAGATGCAAAGCTTAACTCCCAGGACAATCCTTTCCTGAACTGACCATTCTAGTGATTTAAATTGCCAGATAGCAGGTACACTGATTTAGTCACAACCCAAGATTCACAGTAGTGCTTTTAGGGATGGTTAGTGAAAAGCGTATGGGTAGCACTGTTGAAATAATCCAAGATTAGGGATTGTTTAGCTTTGTTTTAAGAAGGGTGATCCTGCCAGTCTATTATGAGAACAAAAAGACACCTTGTGGCACCACTTCCATGGACAGCAATCTACTTCATCATATCATTGAAGTGTTACCATGGAGTGTTGCTTAGGCAGCTCAGTTTGTTGCCTAATTGTTGATGAGTAACTTCAAGTAAATAATAATAATAATAATAATAATAATGTTTTATTTATAACCCCCCCCTCTGAATGAGCAATCGGGGAGGGGTACAACAAAATTAAAAACAATTACAATTAAAAGTTCTTACACCCCGATCCCTACCTCCCACCCCTTAAAACAGAATTAAATTAACACAGAATTAAAAAACAATAATAGTAGAACAAAACAATATCTAAAACCAATCATTCTTTGGCAGTATGGTGAAGGTGTCTGATATGTGGCAGAGGAAGGCTGGAGGGAGTTCTAGTTTAGTTTTGGAGCCGGGAAGATTTAACCACTGTCCGGGAAGGCCTGCCGAAAGAGATACATCTTTAGAGCTTTTTTAAAACCAGCAAGGATTGTAATAAGACACATCTTATCCTTCTATTATCTTCTCCTATGGACATGGACCAGATAGCCCTTTAAAAAGAGGACATCCATTTGTAAAGTAGCAGTTACTGAATCCTTTGACCTTGCCCTCTCATGTCTCTGCTCCAGTAGTCTAGCACATGACCTTCATTTTCCCATTTCTACTATCTGCAGCTACCAGCATTCCCTTTGCCCTCAAAATCACTGCCAGTTCCTCATAGCTGTCTTGTATACTTTCCTCACAAAACACATTAATTACAGCACACCTTCACCACATTACATAATCACACATCTGAATACCTTGGGCCCAGAGTACCTAAAGGACCGTCTCTCCCCACATAATCCGCACACTTAGATCGAGCGGGCAATATCTATTAAGAGTTCCAGAGACTAGATGAGTGTTTTCTATATCCGCCCCGAGTCTCTGGAACTTGCTGCCCATAGAGCTCCGTCAGGCTGCCTCTCTCACTCAATTTAAAAAGGAGCTGAAAACACATTTATTTAAGCTCGCTTACCCTTGATTCTGATTTTTATTGTAACAGCCCTCCCGGATGATCCATTGGAGTAGTATCATCAAACGTCAGCATTGGGTTATAATGTATTTATATAATTGTTCATTTTTATCATGTTGGAATGTTTTTAACTGTATACATGTTATGCACCACCCTGATCACAGGAAGGGCGGTATATAAATAAAGACTATTATTATTATTATTATTATTATTATTATTAAAAAGCCCATTTCTTTGTGTCCTTTACCCATTGAGACATTGAAGATTTTCACACTTGCCTGAATCACTGGTAAATCATTTCCCCAATTTCCTCCAAAGGTTGCTGAAAAAGCAAAAAAGCCTCTGTGTGTGAAGGCTGGAAGCACTCCTCAGTCGCTATGGAAATGGATCTGGCTGCAGCGTTATTCAAACGTTGCAAGAGAAGCAGGGAAGGAGGCAGATTCCTATTAATGCTAACTTAGCATTAAGAGGGGAAAAAAGAAATCTGCTTCCTTCTCTGCTTCTCTTGCAATGTTTGAATAACACTGCAGTCAGATCTGTTTCCATGTATGAGAAATGTATGAGAAATCATTTACAGCAGTGTAGGTAAATGACCCCAAGGGCCATAAATTCCAACCCTTTGCCATGCAAGAATAAACAACATTCCCAACAGATAAAAACCTCCAAAGAAGGAGACTCCAACATACTCAGATGCAATGTCCTACCATTAGGAATTTCTTCTTAATGTTTAGGTGGAAACTCTTTTCCTATAAGAAAAGAAACATGCTCATTGATATGATTTCATACCATACCTTGTGGGTCTCAAAGTAGTCATAAGAGGAACCACACTAAATAAGGTGAAACACCTTTACAGTGCAGCATTCTGTTTCCATTGTTGCCCACAAAACTCCTATGAGGAACCCATCAACATAACATGACTTCAATAGCACCCTCCCATTTGGTTTGCAAAATTTCCTTTTTTGAATGCAAACTTCTAAAATTTTCTAACAAACATGGTCAATGGTCATGTTGATTGGAGGAGTGTGGGAGCTGTTGTCCAAAAAGTAACTTTTTCAAGTACCATTCTGGCTTGTGTGCCCCATCAACTGGTATTAAAAAGTAAACCAGTAACTGGTATTCCAGGCATGTTGCTCTAAGATTATTTTTAGTCTAATGAGCATAGATAGATAAAATAGATTTTACACTAGCACCAAATCTGAGTTTTCTGTTTACATTGACTATATCTTGCTATATATTGGTGCTTGTTTATACCTGTATGGAAAATGGCAGCTGAAGTTCCACTGCAGTCAGCAGTAGCACTGATATAGTTCTATGCACATTTCTCTTTTTTAATCTGAGTGGCATTTCTAGCTGGTATCTCCTGTATACTAAATTAAAAGTTAACATGTGTGTGTGCACATGTGCGTGCATGTGTGCGGTGAGAGATTTTTGTCTTAATTAGGCAAGGGCTTTGAAACACTCAAGGCAAAACAAACAATTATTAAATGATAAAACATATTTAAGAAAAGAAATGATACATTTGGGAACATGGAAAGAAAAAGCAGGGGACACAAGAATTCCATTCAGCATACCGGTAGTCATTTAACTTACATTTTAAAGGCATATTTAGACCAATCTACAATGGTGCCATACTTTTATTTGAACAAGCTAGAAATCATCTCTTGACCTGATTTGTTATTATATCCCACTTTAATGCCTCCTACTAAGTATTTCCTCAAATACTTCCCAGAGATTTCAATCTTATCTTTGTGACTTTAAGTACACATTGAACTTTCCAGAAGCTGATACTTCAGATGTCTTGGACTACAAATGCTATCATGACCAGCCAGCATGATCACAACACCCAACCTTTCTCTTAAATTCCATAACCAGATCTATAATATCAATCAATATAGTAAAAGTGAAGTGCTATATATGTTTACTGAGAAGTAAATCCCATTAGATTCAATTAGATTTACTCCCCAGTAAGTGCATTTAGGATTATAGCCTTAATTTAGCTCTGTGTAAATTCCAGGTTTAAATATACTGACACTTTCTCTACTGAGTAGTGAGGGGAAGCTAAGTGGATCTCATTACCCAGTAAATAAACATAATACCTATGTTTAAGATACACACTCAAAAAAGCAGGTACTCTGTTATCTCCTATGAGATAAAGTGTGGGGGAAAACATGTACATCTGCTTAAAATGTTTTTAAAAGCAAAACTCTTGCCATTCTCTTTTACTGTCATTTTAACACATGAATCAGAGTTCATACAATGCTTTCTAGCTGGAAACATGCATGAAATTGGATAGGAATCCCTTTGGGAATTTACAAGAAAACTCTAGACTTTCAAACACAATTTATAGGCATATGGTGGGGAAGATACACTGAACAGAAAAAGAGAATTTTTTTTTTAAAAAAAAAATCGCAATATAACAATCAAATGAGGTTTTGAGATGCTATCTAATACATTTGCACAAGTTATAATGAAATTGAAACAAGAGGGGAATCTATTTCAATGATTAGCAGGAACATAGTCAAATCTGTAAAAATTGCATGCAGCTTTGTAATACATTAATAAGTAGGATCTCAGGATATATATACAACAATACCTAATACAGTATGACAAATAAATGGTTGCACATTCAATTTTCTTATAAATTAAATAAAGTTATGGCAATTAATCCCTTATATTGTGACTCCATTTTAGGTTAGGTGGGCAAAGGCATTGTCTGGATTACAGCGAACTTTTCATCAGTTGTACTCTCAAACTTACTGGTAGTTAAGGTTTCACCCCCCCCCCCGAGGAGTCAGATTTATAGATAGACAGGCATCTTGTGTGTCCATGCTTCTTTTAGGAGTTCCCCTCCCCCCACCCGATCAATGGTAACATTTGCTTGTGAGTAATTGCCTTCCTTGGCTGGTTCAGGGTCCACATGCTAAACTGCATTCCAGAGGGAACCTGGAAGAAATATGGTGTTTGAGAATTCACCCAAGAATAGATTCAGGTTACCTTAGGGTCACTAACTAATCACTGCTAAATTAGATCCATTGGTCAAGGAGAACAATGGTAAATCAATATTTATGTAAGCTCCACTGATTCAAGTGATTTTAAAATAACTACCTTGGTGCCAAGGCAGTTTCTAGACCTAATGTAATACCTCAATGATGATGATGATCTTAAACATGGTCTAGGCCAAGGATACCTTAAAGTAGAAGTGCATTCAAGGTCAAATAGTTGCTGTCCAAGGTGTACAACAAAGCAAATATTTTTGTACAGTTTTCTTCCAGAATTCAAGAATCTGTGTGTGTGTGTGTGTGTGTGTGAGAGAGAGAGAGAGAGAGAGAGAGACAGAGACAGAGACAGAGACAGAGAGAGAGAGCACACATATTGTACAAAATCCCACCATATTTCCCACCTAATTTTCTATAAAGAAAAATAATCCAGAAAAGTTTGGATTGTATTCAAATACTGGAAGAAAAGTATGTCAATTCTTGCTGCCTTATTATCCTTCCTGACCTGGCCTTCAGACTTTAATGAAACCCATTTTATAATTACTAAATGCATAAATATATAAATAAATATTTTCCAATCTTAAAACAAACAACTGACCACCACCACCACCCCCTTTCTACGAGCTTTTCTTCTTCAGACTTGTTCAAGGTCCTTCCATGAGTGTAATGTCATGGAGGAATGACTGGGATTATTCATTCTTGGTCATTCTTGCTCCTCCATTAATGTAATTAAGGTACCAGGTAAAAAAAACTCTGTTTCAAAGAACCCTCTTGAGATTCAGTTTGCTGATATGCTGTGTCTTCAGAAGTATACAGATTAGTGTTGAGCTCCCCCACCCCCAGATACTTTGTCTGTTCATATTTCTTTGTTATTGTTACAATGCTGGCTTCTGAATCACCTTCAAGGCATTCTGACCAAATATTGGGTAAAAATGATGTAGTTAATAAATAAATGTGAGCCGATATAGTTTCCTTACAGATAGTTTCCTTACAGATTTACCATTCCTCCCTAATATTCTTGCTCTTTTTCATGTCTCAAGGGTTACCATCTCCTCCTCCCAGAAACTTTTGTATTTTTTAGGGCATTGTAGAAGTGAGAAATCCAACCGGTGCAGCTGGAAATATAGGAGAAGCATGACCTTTTGGACTTCTTGCCTCATGGTAGTCAAGATGTGGGAATTTCTATCAGGTGGTGGAGTGGAGAGGTGGCAATATTGCCTGCATGTGGAATTGCCACATAAGTTACTGTATCATCATTGTGTGACACCAGAAGAACAGAATGAAGGGTGGTTATGAATATAGAAAAACTCCCCAGATATGTCCTTAAAATCAGCCTAATCTTCTTCAAGAGTTCTTGTTCTTGATCTCTGAGAAAAAATTGTAGTACAAAATTAATACATAAACTGAGATCCTGTTATCAGGAGACAAAGCTAAGAGTTTTCTCAGCGGCAGTCCCCTGAACCTGACCATTTCTTGGTTGGTGTAGGGTGAGCGGAATAGCAGACAACTATTCAGCTAGTTTCCTATAGCAATAACACAGAGCAGTAAGATCTGCAGAGATCTCCATAGTAAATTCTAACCTCCAGAAGGATCAAAATGGTGAGTTGCAATGGTATAAGTCCAAATTATACCATTGTAGTTCACCAACAGGAAGAGAGCCATAATTTTATTATTGTCTAACTAACAGGCTTCTTTCGCTGTTTCAAAATGCTGACATCCTTAGAGATTTCTGTTTGGACAAGTGGGTTGAAACAGAAGCACTGCTCTTACAGGAGCAGCAAGACAAGGCTTCTGGAAAATGTCTTCTGTCTTGGGAGAAATACAATAAAATCATCAAAGTTTAGGAAATTAAGAAGAACTGGAGGGTGAAGGTCTTCCCAAGATTGTAAGAAATGAAAAATGAAAAAGAGACCCATACATCCTGCACTGAGATAGATAAAGGCCTCTGTTATTGGACTGCATAAGCATCTCAATCTAATTGTGGAAATATACATGTTGGAGTATTTAGACCAAGAAAGAAAGAAACAGGGATGACCATGCTCCTTGCCAAAGCTGAGAAGACTAATTTTTAAAGGTAATTAATTCCCATACTCATCACAGAGTTTGACAGTCACAATTATTCACTGCAGTGTTGAAAAGGATATCACACATCACTTTTATGTTACCAGGGGAATGCCATTGTTTCATTGTTTTTATTGCATTCTCCTAGGTCTTAAAAGGTTTTAGTTTTAAAAGAAAATGACATATAACTCCAATATACAAACAAACAAAAATCCTAGTGTGATGCCTCTATGTTTATAGCTGTGCTGAGGTCTCTTAATTCAAAATGGATCATCCTGATTCATTTTTGTTGGTCCAGATGTACAGTGAGCCCTTGGCATCTGCTGAGGTTTTGTTCTAGGACCCCACCTCCATGAATATCAAAGTGTATGGATGCTCAAGTCCTATTATATACGAAGGCATAGTAAAATTTCACCATTTTATATAAAATGATGCAATAAAGATTTGCTTTTTGAAGGGAAAATTGGGGGAGGGGATATTTTCAAGCCATCAATTGTTCAATCTGAGTTGGAGAATCCATAGATAGAGGGTGGAATGTATTCTGATCTGAACCCTGAAACTGCTTTGAGTTTCAGGAATCTGGATTGCCAGATCTTGCCAGCTGGCAAGTCTTGGGCAACAAAAAGTAACTGAGGAAGGAAAAGGCTCAATTGCCCATAAATATGCTCTTAAAACATCACTTTTAAAAAACTAAATGTAAGTAGAACCCACTAATTGTTACAGCAATAACATGACTTTCCTCTTACTTATTGTGCTACTTTTGAATGGTACACTCTTCTTACCCCAAATGCAACTTGTTACATGTAACTATGTCATACCCTGTCAATTCCAAGCTGTGCCCCGTATATGCAAATGCCAGTTTTGGATAACATGGATGATCTTGATTATACAGGCTGAGCTTTTCAAAAAAGCAAGATCTATAAGAGCCAGCTTAAATACACTGAAAGCACAAGATGCTGTCTGGCCTTAGAAATTAAGCAGAATCAGGCATGGTTAACACTTGGAAGGTAGACTGCCAGAATATAACAGGTACTATAGGCTATATTTAGAAAAAGCAACAGCAAACCTCTTCTGACAAAATATTGCCAAGATAAACTTATGATAGGATCATTATAAGTTGGACTTGACATAAAAGTACATAACAACCAATAGCTGTATGAAGGAGATACATTTGTGACCTTTTAGGCTGCAATGCCTATGTGCACTTTTCTGGGTCTAAGTTTAAATGAATTCAGCAGGAGTTTTCTTTATGTGGGTATGTGCTGATATCCACTGTTATTGTTTAATTTTTCATGTGTCCTGAATCTGGATCTTGTCATGTAGAGTTTTCACTCATCGCAGACAGATGAACAGTATGGAGAACTAAGTAGGTTTGGGGGCCAGCTGCCACTATATTTTACTATTGGCTTTCCTGCCTGGAGTCCAACTCCCCATACATTAGGGATGTAATTCTGCACTATGTTTCTTCTTGAAAGTAGCAATGAGTCCCATTTGTGGGATATCCTTGAAAACCATGGAGTTTTCAAAGACTATTTGCAATTCAGAACTTAGTCTGTGCAAAATCTCCACATGGATGTTTGCACATGAAATAGAGTTTTTGTGCATAAAACAGCATTTCCTGAGCAAGAAGTGAACAGCCTTATTGAAATATGTGTTTCTTGTGCATAAATTACTGATTTCTGCTCAAAGAATGCTATTTTCTATGCAAAACAACAACACACACATTTTGTGCAGAGTAAGTCCCAAACTTTGAAGATCTTTCTCATTCCAGGATTCCTCTTAAAAATATCAACACTTGAAAAAACATGTTTTGACCAAATTTTGAATATTTTCATATAGTCATTCTATCTCTAATCCATGTGAACACAGGTTTCCTACCTCCAAAGTAGATGGCAACCTCACTACTGTTTTTTTCTCAGCGTAAGTATAGAGCAAATTTGTTCATAGTGTAGTATCACAGGCCTGACCACAGGGTTTTTCATACAAGTGTGTGGAGACAAATATTTCCTACCTTTAGTATCTGAAATTCTTCCAGGTTCTTTTTCCAAAGACAGATGTGCAGTGATTTGTGCTTTGGGACTGTGTTTTGCTACTGTTTTTATTCTGGCTCTTTTCTTATTTTGTTACTGAATTATATCAGTCTCCATCCTATACCTGGGTAGAATTGCAGCTCCTTTCTTCTGACAAAAACAATTCATGTTGACTTCATAATATATTTTTGACTGGTTCAGAATCTGGAATCTGATATATTGCTGCTTGGAGGATTTGATCCATGTAAACTTTGACATGAATGAACTTGATCTGCACCTCTGGGATTAAGAGGTAAATAAGAATGTATTTATTCATGGTTTTATTTTATTTTTTTACATTTCTGGCACAGTTCTTGGCACAGTAAAATACATGTCAAAATGTATTTTTAAAACCCATTATTGGAAAAAATACATTTAGAAATACATATCAGTTTGAAAGAAAGTATGTCCAAAGCATCTTAGTTAAAACACATTTATGCAGATTAAAATGCTGAAGCTTAATGTGGAAATGGAATGGAACAGGTTTATGAATGAAAAATAAACTGGCATATGCTGGAAATGGAAGCTCTATGCAGGTGGCTGCCTATTTGTGTATAAGACAAAATTGTTTTTAAAGGTTTGGGAGACAAATACACCAGGGCAGGGTTCTAGATCTTTGGACACTGTGCATGAAGTTCTACATTGGTCTGTATAACCATATTCAGCTAAATGCAATTACAGAACTCTCACCAGGTTCCTGATTGCAGAAGCTACGTAACAGTACTCATTGTAACATAGATACAGAGTATTATAGTTGGAAGAAACCACAAGGGCCCTCCAGTCCAACCCCCTACCCTGCAGGAATAAACAACCAAAGCAGCCCCAAAAGATGACCATCCAGCCTCTGCTTAAAAACCTCCAACGAAGGAAACTCCTCCATGCTCTGAGGGAGTGTGTTCCAATGTCAAACAGCTTTTACTGTCAAAATGGTCTTCCTAAGTTTAGGTAGAATCTCTTTTTCTGTAGCCTGAAACCATGAATTTATAGTGTGTGAATTGGCTCCTGGTGGCAGAATCACATTTTTGTGATTAAAATGAAAGCTGTGTTAAAACGAAAGAAGCAGGAAAGGAAAATATCTTCATTTAAGTAGAAAACCAGTATAGCAAGGCCTGGGCTTCCCTAGATCAATTCTCACTGCCACTCTTGTTTGCTGCTTTGGTGAGAATTTTTGTACTTGAAAGGGTGATTAAAAAACCAAAAAATCTGAAACACACCATTATCTTCACCTGTGATTCGAATTTGTAATCTAAGTCCATTGTTTTCTGCCTATTTGAGACTTGACTGCCACCATCTGCTACAGACCCTTAAGAATTCCTGAATGGAATAATCTGTCTGAAGACATATTTTGTCATTAGACCTTCAGACAGACTTATTATGATACACAATACACAGGACTCATTTGTCTCTCTTGGCCTCAGGCACCTGAAGTTTCTTTAAATCTCTGTTGGTCACTCCCTCAGAAACTGCCAGAAAGAAGAAAGGAAGAGAGAGAAAAAAAGAATAATTTTCGGGCTTCAAAAAAAAAAAATCATTATTTTGTGTATGCGCTTTTATTCTAATAAAATACAGAAAAGATCCCAGTACAGTAGGAAATACATTTGCATGAGGAAGCCTAAAACACCTTCATTTTTCTTTTCAAATCTTTCGTGGGTTTCAAAAGTGAGAGATAAAACCCAATTGGAAAAAAAAAAAGCATTTCAGTGTGAGTTACTGTAATTGCCAGTGAAACACGAAGGATGTGAGTATTAGGGAAGAGAGAAAGAGAGGCAAAGAAAGGAGTGGGAAATCTGTATTACTTGGTACTCAGGTGTCTCCCAGGCAAGTAAAGTGAAATAAATAATTCATTTTGAAAGGCATTCTAGCTTTAGTGATTTGTATCTCTCACAATCAATTCTTCTGCTTTGGAAATGTCGAAAATAATTCAGGGAAGCAGGCTGTAAATAATAATAATTAAAAAATAAATCCTCTGAATTTGTAGAGTGATGCTCCATTTCAATTTGCCTTTCTACCTCCTCCACCCCCCAGACAAGGGATGCTTCTCATTTAATAGATCAGGAAGTAGCACCCTCTGTGGGGTACTGAATTAGACTATGGATTACTTAGGTATAATTGGCAAGCAATGCAAAGACATGGTGGATGCTTGATCTTCACGTGTCTGCCAGTCTGAAAATCCAGTCAAAGCTTTAGGCACAGATCATTAGCTATTTCCAGCCAGCCAGACTAGATCCAGCAGACCAACCACACAATAGTAAATCATGGCCCATGTAGGCCCCATAGATTCAATGGTTTTACTGTAGTTGGGAGTACTAATTGAATTTAGGTCACAGAGTACCTGCCCTTTCTGTATACTGAATGATGAAGAGTAATACAAGTTGTGTCTCCCTTATCCAGAATTCTGAAATTTGAAATATTTCAAAAATCAAGACTTTTTTCATGGGTGGCTGAGATAGGAGCTGAATGTATGGGCCAAAAAAACAAAACAAAACAAAAAACAAACAAACCTGTGCTCCCCTGGCCTGGTGTTCTATATGGAAGATACAGGCCAATAGCCCTAGGCTGGAATCGGCCAGTCCAATCTAGTGGTTCCAGACTGATCCTAGCCCAAAAGGCTATTGTCCCGGTCTAGAAAGACCAGCTATTTGTGGTGGAATTTCCTGGAAACTTCCCCACAACAGATGGCATGGCCCCATGCCCCCTTACCTGCAGCTGCCATACTATTTTCTGTGCAGGCCCTGGTCATGGTCTAGGACAGTAGAAGGAAGCACCTGGTAAAGCCAAGTGTTCCGTTTCTGCCCTTATGGGCCATGGCAAAGATCTCCCCAGGAGACACGAGAGGGTTGGCAGGTAAGTGGCATACAGCTGGGCTAGCCCGGGAATACTATAATGTTTGGAACCACAGCCGAGATACCACAGGATTGGCCCACGGTATTCTGCCCGTTTGTATGGGCCCATAGGGACACTTTTGCTTTCTGATGGATCAGTGTACACACATTTTGTTTCATGCTCAAAATTATTTTTAAATATTGTATAAAATTACTTTTAGGATATGTGTGATATAAGATGTATATGGAACATAAATGAACTGTGTGTTTACTATTGGTTCTCATCTCCAATATATCTCATTATACAGTGGCCCTTGGTAGCCACTAGGATTTGTTTCCAGGATCCCCATGGATACCAATATCTGTGAATGCACAAGTCTTACTATATACAATGGCATCATAAAACAGTGTCCCTTATATAAATGGCAAAAATCAAAGTTTGCTTTTTGGAACTTATATTTTTGGGTAATATTTTCAAGCTGTGGATAATTGAATCCATGGATAAACAGCCATGGGTTTGGAGATACTGTGATGATGATGATGATGATGATGATGATGATGATGATAATAATAATAATAATAATAATACATTTTTATTTCTAGCCCGCCCCTCTGAATGAGCAATCGGGGCAGGGTACTGTCAGGGACAGCCAGGTGGAGGACATGGAGGGCTCTGAGGAAGAATATGCTGAGTCAGGTCCTAGCATAGTGCTGCCAGATCCTAGAGACTTAGGTGAACCTGGACCTAGTTCTATAGGACACAGTGAGGCACAGCCCCTACCTCAGCAGCCTAGGGTTTCCCCAGAAGAAAGCCTTTCCCCAGCAGAGGTTGCAGGCCTGGAAGAGATACAGGAGCAAGAGACAGAAATCCCTTCCTTTGCTCAAAGAAGAGCAGATCGGGTGGGGTTGAGACGCTCTCTGAGATTGCTAGAGAAAGCCAAGTTGAAACAGCTGTGAGGGGAGGAGCTGGGGGCTGTATAAGAGATCAGGGAAGACAAACTTTTGTCAAAGCTTATCTTGGTTTACCGGCGAAAGCTTTTGACTCTCGGCTTGACTTTGGAATTCTCATTACCTGTGACCTTCGGAACGGCTTTGGAATCTCTGTCTGCGAAAACCCTAGACCTCAAAACACCCATTGGACTTGCCTTTTGCCTTGTGGACTTTGTATTTTACTACGGCCAGCAATTACTGGTATTTTGTTTCTATTATAATTGTGTTTTGCCAGGGACTCATTATCTATCAGCCACGTGTTGGCAGCTTTCCGGACAGGTACAGAAGGAAGTTAAAACATCAACAGTTAAAATGTCCAGTCCCATCCCCACCTCCCCCCTTTAAAAAAAAAGATTAAACCAACAACTAGTTAAAACATAGTGCAAATAGACAAACAATCAACAATATCAAACTAATGTTCCTTGAGCTGTATAGGAGGATGAAGACTAGAAACTGACCAAAATTTAGAGCTGGGAGATGCTAAACGTTTTCCGGGAAGGCCTGCCGGAAGAGATGCGTCTTTAGGGCTTTCTTGAAGCCAACAATGGATGGAATAAGACGCATCTCATCCAGCAGGTCATTCCACAGCTTGGGGGTGATGGCTCTGGGAGGTCTGCACTGTATATGCAAATACAGGTGCAGTAGAGTCTTGATTATCTGACATAAACGGGACCGTTGGATAACTGAAAATGTTGGATAATCCAGATTCCATTTGTTCCCAATGATGGCACATGCACACCTGCATCCGTGCCGCTATTGGGGACAAATGTCCCTCTCCTTCCCTCCCCTCCTCCCTTCCTCTTTCTCTCCTTTTTCTGTCCCTCCCTCACTCCCTCATTCCTTCCCTGTCTCCTTCCCTCCCTCCTCCCCTGCTTACCTCCTGGGCCTCCTCCTCCTCTTCCTCCTCCTCTGCCACTGCTGCTGGGGCCTCCGAGGCCTGGGCCTACTCCTCCTCCACTGCCTCCACCAGGGCCTCTGCCTGGGCCCTGCAGGCCAGCCAGCAAAGGCCCAGAGGAGGAGGCCTCGGCTCGGCCAGGCCTCCTCTGCTGCTGCCACAACCTAGGCCTCCACAGTTGGGGCCTAGGCCTCTTCCTCCTTTCCCTCCTTCTCTGCCGCTACAGCCGGGGCCTGGGACTCCATCGCTGTGGTTGGGGTCTTGTAGGCCCCGGCAGAGGAGGAGGAGGAGGCCCAGGTCCTGGTGACGGCAGCGGTGGAGGAGACCCAGGTCTCAGAGGCCCTGGTAGAAGCAGAGGAGGAGGAGGAGGACCTGGTGGCAGCAGAGGAGGAGGAGGCCTGGTGAGGCCTTCTTCTCCAGGGCTCCTCCAGCAGTGAAGGCCCCATCTCCTCATCCATCTGTCGAATAATCCGGAATGTCAGATGACCAAAGAATGGACAATCAGGACTCTACTGTATTCCAAAATCCAAAACACCACTGGTCCCAGGGGAGACTCAGCTTGTAAAGGGCTTCTTCATGGGATTTCAACAAAATATTTCTTTTGTTATACCACCTTTGATGCCAATATCCTTCTGTTACTCAGAGAATGTTCCATTGCACCTATAATGCTTTCAGAACTTGTGACAAAAATAATAATAAAAAAATCCAATAATCATGCTCCACAAACCATATAAACCAGTGCAAGAGAGATTCCATCATCTGGAGTCCTGTCAGCTCCATCAGGCCTAGCCTAAAGGAAGGAGATGTGCCCTCCCTCCAGTCCATCTGCTATGGTCCAGGCCTCTTCCCCACTTCCATTCCCTTCTGCTTTTGTGTGATGTCTTTTTAAGATTGTAAGCCTGAGGGCAGGGAAATGTCTAATTAACTATCTGCAAGCTGCTCTGAAAGCATTTATAGCTGAAGAGTGGGGTATAAAAACAGTAAATAAATAACTAAATAAATTCCATAAAATGAGAGTATCACATGAAGCTTGGTACAACTGGACTATGGCACTTTATTTCATGGGCCCTGGAGAATGGGCCCGGCACGGAACAGAAGGGGGTGGGAAGGGAACAGAATGGGGATATCATGTATTTTACCACATGGGGGAATGCCGTGAGAATGCCACCAATGCCACCGGAAGTTGCCAATTCATTTCCCAACCATCCCATGGGAGGCGATTTTCAAGAATGTTCTCCTGTGCAGTAAAATGGGTGATATCCTCATTCCATACCCTTCCTGCCCCCTTCCATTCTACAAAGTTCCCATTCCCCAGGGCCTGTACAATAAGCTCCTAAGCCACAGTGGTTATGTGCAACCAGGCACATTCCAGAGCTTGTAAGGAACATGTTATAAACAATACATTAACTATCATGCATTTCTTTCTAGCAATAAGTAAGACATAATTAATTTACATTATGGCTATACACTGTAGCATGTTGAATTCATAAATCAATAACTAAAGCTATTATAGTTACAGTTGGGGAACAGATAAATAGTATTAATAATTTTATCTGTTACCTTCATGTCTGTGTGTTGGGGGTGAGTGGACTTGGAATTGTAGTTGAAATGGATTACTTTTTTAAATTGTTAAAGATTTGAAGATGACAGCTCTCTTCTGGCTGCATAATTCTACCTTGGTGCTGCCCACGTGTTTCCATTTCTCCATCCATCCTTCCAGTCAATCTGTGTGGGCAGAGTGTTATGTTTCATATATGGAATACAGGCTGCCAGCCATGGTGACCCTAATTGCAACCATCTTACAGTAATGGATCTTGCCCCTTGGCTGCTGTATTACAGGGGAAGTGGGTGAAGTTCTCTGAATCTTTCTGCCTCTCTGTCCCAATTACTATTGCTTCTCTCTACTCCTTCCCTCACCCTGGAAGACGCACGATACGGCTGGGCTATTCTATAGGAGTATCTAAAGGGTAGTAAGTTGCTGCCACAGGAGAGGGTTTTGACAGCACAATTAGGGGCAGGGGTGAATTCATTTACTCCAGTCCACAGGGGCTGTCAGCAGCAGGTTGCATTTGCTTGAAGGTCCCTTTAAGTGAGCATATTGCACTCAATATAATATTTCTGTTTGTTAATCACAAGGATCCTATCAGCAAGCTAATAAATGAAACTTTCCAGTTTAATATAGAAATTTCCATACATATTAGATGTTCTTTTCCTCCTTTCATGTATTAAGTACAGGAGTCATGGTCTGGCTTTTTATTATCATATTCCACCTAAATTGTCTATATATATTTATGCCCTGTGGACATGAAAAAGGCAGACATAGGGAGCCTGAACCTTACAAGGTTGTTGTTGTTGTTGTTGTTGTTGTTGTTGTTGTTTTATCCAGTTGTGCACCCTATAAATTACAAAGCTTCCATGGCAGTTTGACTGTTTGTCAAGGGCAGCAACTTTTAGATCTAAAGTTTGAAACAAACAAACAAGAGGCATGTGGACTGTTTAAAGTATAAAACGTGCCACATGTTGTTGTTGTCCTCATTTTCTTCATGAAAGGAAAGCAGTTTCAAGGTTATCTGATCAGAGGAGTCTCTCAAAAGATATTCCAAATGATTAAAATTACAGTACCAAAGAAGAATGTTTTTGCATCTTGTTCTCCAGCTGTTCCTGCTTGCTCCTTTTTTTCCCTGGGATGTCTCCCCAGCAATTCACTAACCCAATTCTCTCCTAGGAAGATATAGTTTTATATTATTTATCAGTTTAATCAATAATCCTACAGTCTCTAGGATGGCCCAGAGACCATAAGATATAGTAGCACTCCTTTTCCTTCTAAGAAAAGAGAGTCCATGATTGGAGAAGAAAAACTGACTTTTGAAGTTTCTTTCACATGGTGATGGAAAGATCCACCACAATTAGGACTCCAATATTTTTAGTTCCTGAGAGCAAATAATAATAATAATAATAATAATAATAATATATTTATTTATTTCTTACCCACCCCTCTGAGCAAGCAATCGGGGCGGGGTACAACATGTTAAAAACATATACAGTTAAAATCCTCCAAAGATATCCACCTCCCTCCCCTTAAAACAGTATTAAACTAATCATAATTAAAAGAATCAAGATTTAAAGTACATTCATTCAAAGTCCCCTGTAGGCGGCCGGATGGGGGCGGGGGGGGGGGGGTTCATCAGGCGATGGGAAATTAGTTACTGTCTGGGAAGGCCTGCCGGAAGAGATGCGTCTTGATCGCTTTTTTAAAGCTTTCCAAGGTTGTAATAAGATGCACATATAAGAAGGATTCTGAGCTTAGATTGGGGAAGCCTTGGGATCTCAAGCCCTGCTGCTTCTTCAGCATGTGTCCAGAGTGTGGAATGGGCTGTGTCAGACTTATAGAGCTGGTGTTTATTTCCCTCCCATTTAGAGCGATGGGTTGAAAGTTTTTAAAAGAAAAAGCAAGAAAGTCTAGGGGAGGGGACAGTTGTGTATAGTTTTAAGCACCTTGGATAGATCCTATACAATTCAAACTAAAAGCTAGAAAAAAGACACACCACCCCAATGACATGGAAGGCCATAGTCACCATTGATCATGGCTTGGTGAGACTGAAAGGAACAAAAGGCAGGCAGAAAGGAGCAGGGACTGTGTTAGCATTGCTCCTGGATTCATGTCTAGCTAGAGGCTTACCCACTTTCACACATCTTACTTCTTTATCTCTGGATCTCCTGGCAAATACCACCCCCCCCCCCCCGGTTTGTTAGCTTTCTCCTTGTAGGCAGATTTTTATTTATTTTTTATTTTTAAAAAGATCATAGATGACTTTCACACCCCCACAGCCCGCTTCTGTGCATTCTAGAAATGGGATGAATATTCATACATATTCCAATAAATTTTTAAAAATGGGTTTCCTGAATGGGTTACAGAACTCTGATGAGAAGAATCCTGGACAGTGATTATTGTCATAGATCAGGACCTACTCTGTGTGGAAGACACCCATGTCGTGGGTGTATGAGTGTGTGTGTATGTGCAGAAAACAGTAGTTTCTGTGCAGAAAGAAAGTATATTTTTTTTGTGTGGAAAGTAATATACTGTATCTGTGTGTGTGTGTTTTCCAAATAAATCCTGAACTGTAAATAGCCTTTGAAAACCACACACTTTTTGAGAACTTTTTGAGGACTTTTTGCATGGAGAAAATGGTAAAATTATTCACTGTTACCCATGAGAATCCTGTTTATGAAGATTTACACCCCTAATACCTTCTGAAGTGTTACTAATCTTGTTACTACCAAGAAGAGTATATCACATATCTGGTCCCATCATGTGAATTGACACTGTTATTATAGTTGTGTTGCCATTTTAAATAAGTGAGAAACTTGTTTTAACTTCTCATTGACTTACAGTACAAGGATCCTGCTGGCATGGTGTAAATGAATAAGAGATGACAAGGTGCCTTACCATCTAATTCACCTTATAAATTTCTGCTTACTTTTTCTACTTTTATTGTGGTTGCTGTTGCAACCTTGGATCTGGAGAACTGTATAACTTGATTTCTCCAATAAGGCCAGATGGTTGATCATTGATCATCCAATTAAGAAACTCCTTGTTAAAGTTGTCCCCCTCCCTCTTAATACTCAATAATATAGAGTTAATAACTGTGAACATGTAACATCTTCTGTTTTAGTGCACTGGTATTTTGAACAGTGACCTCAAAGAAGTGGGTTGTTGTTTTTTTTAATAACTCATAGGCTAAGATCTCATATGGGACAGAGTTCTGCAATAGTAACTATGCTACCTCACACATTTCAATACCCCCCCCCCCAAAAAAAGAAAGAAACCCCACAATTTAGCTGCAGTAGCCCCTCATGGCTATTCAGAGCCTGGTGGAGGTTGAGGAAAATCAGGGAAGATTTTGGCCTTTCTTTCTTTCTTTCTTTCTTTCCATGTTAGCATATGCCCATCCATACAATGGGGACCTATATGCTACCAGTCCTGTGGAAGTGCCTATGGAAATTAAACTGACTTCCTTTTCAGACTTTTCACTCTGCTGAACAGGTGGACATCAATGGGGCACAGCTATCCCTACATTCATGGATGTGTACATGAAAGCTGTTGTGTGAAGGAGGCTAGACATTATAGGAAATCAGGTATGGACAATAGGCAGCTCATTAGCTCCTTCTGCTAACTCTGGGATGAATAATAATAATAATAATAATAATAATAATAATAATAATAATAATATGCTCTTCTGAAATAAAATGTATAGGTTCTAACTTTTTAAATATTTTAAAAACTCTTTTTAATTTAGTGCTGGTTTATAATATGCCAGTTATTCTAGCTGTGTTCTCTTTTCATCTCTGCTGTCAGTCAGGAGGAAATGCAGCCTATGGAACATTTTTCATAGAATCATAGAATCATAGAGTTGGAAGAGACCACAAGGGCCATCCAGTCCAACCCCCTGCCATGCAGGAACTCCCAAACAAAGCATCCCCGACAGATGGCCATCCAGCCTCTGTTTAAAGACCTCCAAGGACAGAGATTCCACCACACTCCGAGGGAGTTTGTTCCACTGTTTTGTGGCCTGCAAGGTTCTCCAACCCCCAATTTTTTGATTTTGTTAAAAAAAAATGTATAACTCAAATCATATGCACAAATTTGAAATTTCTTAAATGGTTTCACAACTAAAATGCCCTCTGTGCTCTCTAGAGGGTGCAAATTGCCTCTTTCTCAGTTCATTTAGGCTTTTAGTCCTTTCTGTTTTGGAGTGGGGTGGGGGTGCGGGGAGAGCTTCTTTGTAACCTAAAATTACCAACACCCCTCCTCTGTCCCTCCCAGAAAAATCTGCTCCCCAAGTTTAATTATGGACATTTGTGGTCCTCAGACCTCAGGCAGTTGTCTATCCTGGTGTAATTCAATCTTCTGTGTGGGACTGTGAGACCTGGAGGGACCCATGGTGTTTTAGAGTTTCAACTGGAGGATTTATCCCTAAGATAAACATTTTAAGAGTCTAACATGCCTGGTATGAGCCCTACCAAGTCACTACAGATCTATGTACTGTAAGCACCAGCAGAAGAGTACATTTGTCCTGCCTCTTCCTAACACATTTCTCTCCTACAGTTGTGAAAGCAGAGAGTAGCTTTCTGAAAAGGAGAATGGTCCTTTGACCATGGAGGCTCTCCATATGATCCAGAATGACAATATTCCTGGGTTCCCTTATATTCTCCTGTATAGTAAACTATGCGTCATTCCTACAGTTTGGATGTCTCAGCACCATTTAAATTAAGGCATGATTTCCAAGTTAGAGCCATGTTCTTATTCTACAGCCACTTCCTGACAGTTTTTCAGAATGGCTTGTGTAGACTCAGTGATGAATGCCTTGCTTTCTTACCTAATTACAGTGTAAAATATAGAACAGAAAACAAGCTTTTACCCAGGATTTGCTCTAATTTAATCACATATTTACTCAGATCCACTTAAGACTAATTGAAGTGATGAATGTCAGAGGCTGAAATGCCATTTGTCATGAGTTAATGCAGCCCTCTTTTGGGGAAAGCAAACTAATGCAACAACCAGACTGATTAGACAGAATTTGTTAGAATGTAAATAAATGAAGCTGGTGGAATAAATTGTGTCATAAATATATGTGTGAAATTTTCCCAGGAAATTAAGGAGAAGAAAAGATGAGATAAATGCAGAATGTAGAGAACTCCAAAATGGGCTTTTAAACAACTAGTATGCGGGCTATATTTATGAGATACAGAATTTATATGAAATATTCTTAAGCAATGTATCACCCCAGAACTGAAATATATTGGTAGTTACCAACAATTATATGCCTCTTTCTGTCTGGAGGTTATTAGAACACTTACATGGCAGCACTTCTCTCTCTCTCTCTCATAAAATTCCTTCCCTAAATCCATCTAATCAGTGAATCTATTGTTTTGTAGTGCAATCCTATACACTGCTTGCTATCACTATGAGTGTATAACATCCAGATTTAAGCTGCAATCTTATACCATATACAGTAGAATCTCCATTATCTGACATAAACTGGACCAGCTGATAGTTGGATAACTGAAAATGTTGGATAATACGAAAGGTCCAAGAAAAGCCTTGAAATCACTATGTATTGCAAATGTATTGAAGTTTTATTGCAATAACAGTAAAAGTAAAGTTAAAGAAATCACTGATCAACATCGTGATGTACAGTATAAACAGTTCAGTCCTTTGAAAATTTAAAGACATCACAGAAAATTTAAAGAAATCACAGCAGCCGCAACATTGGATAATCTGGAATGTTGGATAACTGAAGGCTGGATTATCGAGACTCTACTGTACCTTGGAGTATACCCCTTGGTACTCAATGAAACTTACCTCTGTGTTGGAAGCTGAGGACCAGATTCAGGTTCAGAGGATCTGTGGAGGCTATATTTGAGTACTGTGTAAGACCAAGGGCAAAAAATAAAGGGACCCAAAAGGCAGCTCCAAACGCTAGATTCTGTCCAGTAACGTTTAAGAAAGGTGCTTCATTTTATTAGATTGAGAAGCGAATATACAAAAGCTGAGAAACCACCAAAACTCTTTAAGGAAGTGGGAATGGGCAGATAGTGTTGCCAGATCAGTAAAATCCCAGACTTTGAGGTTTCAGGGCCAAAACGTGAGACCTTGTGATGTCATAGGGTGTGAGCTGTAATTGTGGCAATATCATTAAGCACAATACCATAAGCATCAATCACAGTTGCACAGAACATGCCACTCAAATCGGAAACACTACAAACAAATCAGGAAAATGCATGCGTGTGTGTGTGCGTGCGCACACACACACACACACACACACACACACTTTTCAAGGTGACAGTCTTGTCCTGAGATACTTTCCATCCCCCCTGAGGATTAGAAAGAAGGGAGGATGAAATCCTACATCTGAGTGAGCCAAAAGGTCCACATTCAGCCGTTGGGTTTATGGTTCACCACTCCAGCCTTAGATTTTATACCAAGCATAGGGCTGCCATTTGTCCCAGAAAACCTGGAAAATCCTGAAGTGAAGGGACTAAAAAATGTCCTAGCCAGCTGGGCCAGTTGAAGTAGTACACCCCAGATTTCTCCTTCATTGCAGTCCAATGGGTAGGTTAATATATGGCAGTGGCAATGAAGCCCTAGTGGGAGCCTAATCCAACCCTGTATGTTCCAGGTGCTACTGAACAGGGGTAGCATTGTTACCTTATTGTTCATTTCCTTTTGTTTCCTTTAGTTTCCTTTCATTTCCTTTCCTTTCCTCCCTCTTCTGCAACAGGCCCAGAAAACAGGAAAGGAAAAATGGTGAGCAGAGATGGCCTTATGTTGTGTGGTGATTGTGCCGGCTTCTTGAGCCTAGGGCTAGACAGTGTGGTAGATCTTCGCTTCCAAACACCCTTGAAAGAGTAAAGGGAATCCCTTTATGCTTTGCGGCTGCTAGGAAGTCTCTCTCTTTTCACAACAACTAGGGGGAAAATAAATTTTAAAAATAGCTCTTAGCTTAGTACTGGCACGGAGATTGAAACATAATGGTAGATAAAGTGCAATAATTAATGTGTTGAATTTCCATAACTAGAATGCAAATTAATAATATACATAATTATAATAATATGCATAATATATAAATTAGATGCCCAGATATGAGGGAATGGAATATAGTAACTGTAACTAAGCAGGTCCATATCAGAATTATTGCAAGAAACAGGCTCATATGGGAGCAGTGAACCCTCAGGTAACTAGGTTCCATCTGGAGCTGCCTAAAGTGTTCAGAGAACTTGGGTGAGAAAGGTGTTAATAGTGACAAGATAGGTTGCATATATTCTTTCCAACTGAATAATCCAGCTGGCACCTCTGTAGAAATGTCAACAGCAAACCTTTGTGCAATGCAGCATGGTTAATGAGGGTGCTTACTCACATGGGTGATCCCCTCTGTACTATAAGCAAAGAGGCTTCCTACTGAAGACCATTACTCTCTAATTCATATGGGGAGGGTGCCAGGAGCATGAAAGAGATGAGACTTACTGCACTTTTCTCTGCTTTCCCTCCATGCTGTCATAACCACAGTGGCCAGCACTACCCTTTGCAGAGTGACAAAACTGCTTCAGACAGCAAATTCTGGGGACCACAGTGGCAATCTCCCAGTTGTTCCACCTGAATTTATCTTCTGTTCTTTGGGAGTAAGACCTGTATATGGTATATAAACAATCCCAAAGTCTCTAAAGGAGCCTGCTGCCTTTTAAGTGTGGTGAAGTGCATTATTCTGTCTCAATTTTATTATAGTTGTGTTCCTTCAAGTCGTTTCTGACTTATGGCGACCCTAAGGTGAACCTATCATGGGGCTTTCTTGGAAAGATTGTTCAGAGAAACTTTGCTGGTGCCTTCCCCTGACTATGTCTCAACTACTGAAATGCAATTCAACTGTCAGTCCAATCAACCTCTTTACATGAAATGAGGATAGAAACAATATTGTCTTTGACATGAGCTGCATAATCTCTTGGGCTGGCCCCATTAACAAATGCCTTCAGTAAAAACTGTTGTCAGAACTTGGGGAAATTACTTCTTTGGACTAGAACTCCTAGAATTCTCAACCAGCCATGCTGGGAAGGGGTTTCTGGGAGTTAAAGTCCAAACAGTAAAAAGAATTTGCAAATTTGTGCCATTTGTGTGCATGCACCTATCTCTAGTTCCTATGGCATGCCATAGGAGTCACGGAAGTGGCTGGAGTGAAAATGAATGAAAAAGGAGGTTGTAAGTATGTGACCTTTAGTGTGCCTTTGGGACTCATGTTGCAGATGCAGCCTCTTGTCTTTCCTGTGTCTTTGAAAGGCTTTGAAATAATGATTCACTTTTGGCTCACTTTCTTCTCAGACAAAGCCTATGCTTCATGCACTATGCGTCAAGTCTCACAACCTGAAGGCATGAATTTCAGTTCTCTCTTTCAAACAGCTTTATATTACATGCCTGGTAGAGAAATACCAGAGTGCATAGCCTCAGATCTATCTTAAAGGCTCAAAATACAGAATCAAAGCAGCCATGTGTCCCCCTCTTCCTGCACAAAAGGATCTCATGGTTCTAGGTGATTTGATTTTCTTTTTAAAAAAAATCCCTTATGTCATTGTTATTGGTTAAGAGCTGCCGAAACAGTGGAATGTGTTCACTGGGTTTTACCATGTGGCAAAATAAAATCCTGCCAAGTTCGATACAAAGTTTAGAAAGTAAAACCATTGTATTTGGACTTCTCTTCAGGGGAATTTCTACAGTGTGACTCTTCTTTGCATGGTCAGATGGCATTTTCTGGAATGGAAAAGAAAGATTAGACTCAGTGAGTGCTACAGGCTATTTGACTAGGTAATATTCATTACACTGTAGTTGTGGAAGATTAAATAATTCTGGATAATGACTGTGAAAGAAGCTTGTACCTATTTTAATACAGAAGAAAAGAGTTTAGCAGAAAAGTTGCTAAAGGCAAATATTGGCAATACTGTTCAAATTTGAGGAGGGAATCAAGAGACAGCAACTGGGACTGCAACAAGGTATTGCTGTATATAATAAGTCTGTTCAGGTTTCTAGCAAACCATGCCAACATCCAGGGTACCCTTTCCTGCTTTGCGTGGAAGCATAATCAGCATTCTGTGACCACAGGATATATTCAGTTCTCATTTTGAAGGTCATTCTACTTTTAGGGATTGTACACAAAAGATCCTTATGCAACCCAAATGGTACTATCCACCCACAAAAGAAAGATATTCCCTGGTTTTGAGAAGTAAGTTTGCATTTGGGTTTTTGGGGTTTTTGGGTTTTTTTTAGAATATCTGCCCCACTCATCCCTATGTGCAAGCGGCTAATCCACAGCCTTACTGTGAACATATTTGTCAGATTTTGTGTTTGCTTATTTGAACATCATGCTCTGAATAGTTGATGCTTAGTGTTTAAACGTTAAATTGTTTAAACAGTCTTTATTGATTTTAACTGTATTTCTTTAACTGCTTAAATTTTTAAGTGGTTTTGGTCTGTTTAAATTATTTTTACTGATACACCCACACACACACACACTGATTTTATTGTATGCTGCCCTGAGATCAAGTGATATAGGATGGGTTATGAATTTTTAAATCCACCTAGCAATCACTTGTGTTTAATGCCATCACATTGGTCTGTCCCTGGCTGTGACATTACAAGAGGTCATGTCTCAGTTTCAGTTTTTTGGCCTTGAAATCTCCATGATGGGGTTGCTCCTCAACTAGTAGCCCTATTATACTTGGCCATATTGGATCACATTCCTAACTGATTAATATATCCAGCTGAACCAATACTAGATCAAAAGATGTTCTGCAGAATCCAAACTTCTCCTAGCCAAGTGTGTTAGAGGACTACACTGTCTCTGGTCTAATTTTGTGCCATATTCATAGCTATGTCCTTGGGCTGGAGGAACCTGTGAACCTGCCTCTCCCTGTCTCATCTCTTATCTGCCATGATTGACTCTTCTGCTGGCAGATCTTAGCCAGCAGAGCAGTTCTGTCAGCAGATTACTCTGTTAGTAGGCCTCAGAGATCAGTAAGCAGAAAGGTGTTATGTGGATTTAAGCTTTTAAGCATTTAAGCTTGCAGAATTTGATTTCTGTGTCAGAAGATATTTGTGCCTAATCCTATTCCCTCACAACAACAGGTCCAATATTGCTTTATAGTAGCATAAATATATGCTAGCAGAGTTATATTACACAACCTGTGTACTGAGAACTATTATAGGACAATGTACATGGCTCACTGAACAATGTGCATGGCTTGCAATTGCAAGTGCATTGTGCAATTGCATTGTGAGATGCACAAACCAATGCATAGAAGCAATGCTATATGTTACTCTGTGGACTTTAAATTTCTGTCACATGTGCTATGGTTTAAACTTGCAACTCTAGTTACACTGCCTTCAACTAAATATGACCATCATGTGCTGTCCCCCAAAAATCACACTGCATGAACAAACTGAAGACAGAAACTAACAAAATCCAACTAGCAGTTATATACAGCTCCCAAATGAGACCACTCAGATGCATCATCAAAGAACTGTAACTTATTTTGGACAATAATGCTGCCTTCTCAAGGGCTCTTGATGGCAAGTCTTTACTTCTTTACAGACAGCATCCCAATCTCAAACAGTAATTTACTTGCTGGCAGACAAACAACATCTATGGGAAGATGGGTACAAGATCTTGACATAAACTCAGATGCCAACTCATCTTCTCAGGAAATTTTATCACAGGACATAATCACATCAACCAGAATATTAGAAGTGCTTTCACTTGCTCATCCTCTAAGGTGATATATTCCATTCTGTGTCAATAATGTCCTACAGAACTCAACATTGAGCAAACTGGGCAGTTTCTATGGAGGCTATTGCACACAGAAAAACCAGTGCTAGAGACAGGATTTAAAAGACAAAAATGGATCTTATCCCATTTACCTGTACCCAGGCAGTCCTTATCCACTCTTCTTGAAAAAGTGTCTACAGCCCAAACATGGGTAAATGTGATAAGATCTATTTTTTGTCTTTTGGATCCCATGTCTCTCCCAACATTTTTCTGTGTGTCATAATCTCCTGTGCCAGAGGATAAATGGATATAAATCAAACATTAGGAATGGGAATACACAAAACCAGTCACAGAACACTTCAATCTTCCTGGGGATTCCATTTCTTATCTCAGGACAGTAATCCTTGAATAAAAACAACCACAAAGGAAGATTGGAAAGAGAAACAGCAGAATTGAAATAGGTCCACAGATTCCAGTCTATTGACAGAGGGTTGGACAGAGACAAAGGTTTCCTGCATACTACACATATTATAATGCTGGTTAACAACCCAGCCTCATGAGGGTTCTCTTGGCTAGTGCATCACCTCTCCTTTCTGCTTCCCAGGCAGAGTCACTCTACATTTCATTAACTCCCATCACCATTCATATTGTTATCTATTCAGTTTGGCTTTAGGCAACATCCTTCCTCCTGCATTTGTCCCTCCACAACCATGGTTAAACCTGAGTTTGTCAGCTCCTCACTATTCACAAGTTTTGCATTTCTATTGCTATTCACACACACAGCTCAGCCACTCTATAAAGGTGTGTTCCTAGGCACTTCACCCCATGCATCTGGAAAAAAAAAATTAAGTCTACAAAAACCTATGCTACCAACTTCTTTCTTTCTCTCAGTCTCAAAGGTGTTCCAAGATCCAGTGTGAAGCTGAAGACTTTCATGGCCAGCATCCACAGTTTTTTGTGGTTTTTTGGGCTATGTGGCTGTACTCTATGTGGCTATGTATTTGAAGTCCACATGAGTGGTGCAACGTGTGCTTGCAGTGTCAGTAACAGGATATCAACCAGTTAGGATTGGACTTTCAGCTGCATAAGGGCCCACTCACAATCATAACAAGGTTGTAATGATATTTTAAGTAATGAGAAGAATATGGCCATCCAAAAGTATATCTCTTCTTCTGCTGTTGTACATTCCTCATCCTAAGATCCTACTGCTTATGGAAGAAGCTTGAAGATGGAAAGAGATCTAGCAGTTTCACCATTTTACTTAGTATTCAGCTATCTTGGTAAACCATGTTCTAGCCAGGAAGAAATATTCCCTAGATGATTACTTTCCTCTTTTTCTGATGGCATAGTTGGAGGCTTTATATCATCTACATGGCCTTGTACTAATACAAAGAGCTAGGGAAAAAATATTTCATTCAGCTTCAACAAGTTGTCTTGCTTTAGTCAATAAAGGTAATTGAATATTAAACCTATTCAACCCACTTTAGAGAAGCAAACATTGGCTCACCTTTTTAAAAGCACCACTGACTTGTTTGCTCCTCATTTTATTGTATTGGTTAGCTTTACTGGAATCCATTATTATTTTGATAATATTGCAACAATATTGCTGATCTGCTGAGTTTTCTTAAATGTGTCACACAGTGTTTTAAGAATTAATTAAAAGAAAAACTATGTAAAAGAGAAAGAGGTTGGGAAGACAAAAACAGTAAGGCAAAATATATCCCAGCTTTTCATAGTTTAGCAGACAGGGAAGCTGACTGGAACATATAACATGGCTCACTTATTTGAGCATATACTTACTATGGCCAACTTGTCCATTTGCTAGAAACCCTTAAATAGGAACTCTTCAGACAGTAGTGGGATATGTAATTATGGAAGAATAAGTTTCTGCTTGCATGTTTGTGCTGGAATCCTGTTAGTGACATTTGCATATGCAAGTGTGGCTTAACTGCACATATGTCTCTATCAGGAAAAAGCACAAGGTGCTATTCCATTTCTGCAGTCCTTTCAGCAATGTCTGAGCTCCACCCTGAGCCTACTGTCATGCTCCCGAAGTGGTGGGTGTGTGGCTACTTCTTAATGTTGGAGGGGGAGGCAGGTCAGATATATTGCTCCTCATGTAGCTATAAAGAGAAGCAACAGAACAGTACATTCAACCCGTGAGCACATTCCCATTTCTTCCCACCTCTGAGATGCATTGAGCCAGTTCTTAATTGTCTGAGTTGTCTCCCTGCTACCTTCTCTCCCCATTATATGGAGCAGCAAAAGCCTCTCCTGAATCATAATAGCTGGGGGAAGGATTTGGATGGGGTGCAAGAGGCTAGAGAATTGCTCGTTGCCCCCTATCTAAAGAGAAAAATGCAGGGAGTTGCAATAGAACTGTCTTAGCAGAGTGTTACAATTCCCTTGCCAGTTGTTGGATCTCAACCCTGGTGTAACTTCCTGTCAGAGTTTTCAGATTTCAGGACCTGACCCCGCTTTCTGAGTCCTCAGAGAAAGAAGGAGGAATCTGAGAGCAAGAGCACTGCCTTGCAAGATTCCCTATCTGCATTCCCATTGGTTTACTTACTCCCCAGATTTCTAGCACTGCAGTAACAAACTTTAGTTCAGCATTAAGAAATATTTATGCATCCAATGAAAAGGGCCAGGCAAAGTCACCAAGGTGATGAAAACACAGTAAGTAGAAGCAGTCTAGGTATGAACAATTTTCAGTGTCTCATTCTCTGCAATGGTCCAAACTTAACAAGACTGAAGGGAAATTTCATTGGTGAGCAGAATTCTCATTTGGAGGAATACTGCCCTGATTTTACACACACAAACACAGACACCGAGATATACCCCTGCATGCAACCAACTGATACCTTGACTACAATGAACTGGCAGTGGGCATGCTATCTTTAATTCTGAAAATGCTTCACAATTTTTAATAGTTGCTCTCAAACAATTTTATGAGCTCACTGGTAATGTTTCCAAAGCTATAATCGAATCTGTGGGTACATCAGATTTCCAGTCCAGGTCAAAGTCCTTGTCTCTGCTTCTGCCATATCATTTTTCAGAAAAGAAATACAGCTCGGCTAGATCAGGTAACCAAAACTTGCACCAGACCAGAAGAAACCCTGATTCATCTCTTTGCAAGTAATGGGTGTTTTTTGCTCTGTAGAAAGCTTGAAAGTATGTTTATGTCCGCTTGACTGCAATGTTTATGGAAGATGCAAGGCTATGCTCCTCATCTATCCTCCTGATGAGATGAAAGTGAAACTCAGGCTGAATGTCTCTATTTGATCAGCTTCCCTCCATGAGGTTACAGCCAGCAGTGTGTTGGGAAAGACCCTGTTTTCAGATGTAATCATCTCCTCCAAAATAGCTTTGTAAAGTTCAACCAACCTAAAGTAAATAATGGAATCCTCCTTCTTGGGGCTGAAGGTCTGGCTCATGTATAGAGGACCATATACTTTATAGCCAACTGCTTACACCATGTTATCCACATTTCTATTTCATTTAGGGTGGACGAAATTGTTCTTTTAAAAATATTTATTTGATTTAAGGCATCTGTGTCCTAAATATCTAAGCACATATTTTATTGGAATTCATCACACAATGGCAATTAGGATGTTGCATGGTACCCACCAATCATGTGGCAAATTTAAATTGACATCTTCATATACCAATGGCATATATGTGTCTGTCCCTGACTTCCACTCCACCAAATGCATCTGAGGAAGTAGACTGAAATCTTTGAAAGCTCATGCTTCCAATTTATTTCTTTCAGTTAATCTCAAAGGTGGTACAAGATCTCTCTACGCACTAACTCTTTAGTTTGTACTTAAACACTCTTTATGGCACACACATTTCAGATGAGATCATATAACCAGTGATGGCTAATGGTTTCCAAGTCAGTAGTGCAGTTAATCTAAGGTGCTGAACCTATTTTAGATATGGGTGGCCAAAACAGGCAGATGATTGAGAGAGAGAGAGAAGAGAGACAGGGAGGGAGGGGAGGGGACTGATTCATGGATAAATGGAATAGGACGAACGTATGAGTGGATGTTGCATGGGCAGACCAGTAATTTTCCTGCAAGTGCCCATTTGAAACTTACTAAGGGCCCATTCCCACTTGTGGAGAAACCCACATTGGAACCAGCCTGTGCTCTGCTTATGAAAGTGATTCTAAAAGGCCCCTCGTTCACACTATGAAAAGGGGCCTTGTTTGGAACCGCTTTCTTAGCTGGGAACGCTTGTCGTTCCCACTGGAGCTGCCATGTAAGGTGACATCCCTTAACACCCCATCCCCTTCCCACAGGGGAAATTTTTTTTATGGGAGGGGGGTATTGATCACAAAATCAATCTTGTGCATTTGCAATCTTGTGCATTTGCGATCTTGTGCATTTGTGATCAGTATAATGAAGAAAAAGAGAAAAAAAGGAAGGAAGGGGGAAGGAAGGAAGGACCCCCCAGGAGCAAGTGTGTGTGGTTTTTTTTTCTTCATTATACTGATCACAAATTCACAAGATCACAAATGCACAAGACTGCAAATGCACAAGATTGATTTTGCGATCAATACCCCCCTCAAAACAAAACAAAACAAAAAACCCCACCAGAATCGTGTTTTCCAAAAAAGACCACTTTAAAACTAGTGTCAGGAAAGCCCGGGCTATTTGCTTTTAACCCGCTTCTTTCCTCCACTAATCGATCCAGTGAGGATCGGAAGTCGATTCGAGTGTGAATGAGGGTTATATAGCCCACGTCACACTTCGAATCAAAATGCAGTGGGAATGGGGCCTAAGTTTATACCTGGAGTAGGCTACTCATTCTTCCCCTGGAACATTTGAGCTGTCATTTCACTACAGCTGTAAGGAGCAAAAAGATGGTCTTGTTTTGCTATACATCAGAGGGATATGGTTCCTCAACTTCCAAATATGTGTGGAGAAAGAAGAGAGCTTGTATCCCTAGCAACAATGTCCTGACTCCATTTGCATGCAAAATTAACACAAGTCACAAATCCTTTGCAAGCAGCTTTACTTACAAAAATTGTCTGTTTCAACTCTGCTGAAGAAGCTGCTTTTCTCACAGCCTACCCCTCAAAATAGGATTCCCAAAGCCTTTTGCGAAAGAAAGAAAGAAAGAAAGAAAGAAAGAAAGAAAGAAAATTGTCTTGGGGTTGGAAGCAACAAGGAGACAGCCCTCTCATGTTTGTATGTGTTCCAAACACATTCTGGATTTGTTTTAAGAAAATTTTCCCCTATTTACATATGGTATAGAAGAGTATCTGTGTGTTTAATAAAAGTTGCCAAAATCCCAGCAGCAACCCCTAAACCTTGTAAGAAATGGCAACAATCTGGCTGTTGCAAAATATTTTTTGAAATACAGCAAAGAAGAAATGGAACTTGTAATTGGGGCTGCTTAACAAAACTGTACTGGCTAAGGCTTTCCAGTCATTACTGGGAAGCAAAGTACATACAAACTTGGCAAGGATTTTTGAGAATAAAAGCAGGGGGAAGGCTTCATTTTGTATTGAGGGCAGAATGTATCTTTATTTTGTTTCTTCCTTATAAAATCAACATTGGAGTTATACAGATGCATTTATTTATAGTAACTTGGGCATATAGATATATAAATACAAATATGTATTGTGGTGGTTCTTATTCTTGTTGTGTGTGCCTTCAGGTCACTTCTGACTCATGACACTGGGTTTTCTTAGCATGATTTATATATACCATGGTTGCCATTGCAATCTTCTGAGCCCGAGAAAGTGTGGCCTGCTCAGGGTCATCCAGCAGGTTTCTATGACTGAGCAAGGATTTGAACCTGAGTCTCCCAGAGTTCCTGCACTAGCCATGTAAACCAACTGTCTCAGAGGATGGCATTGGCAACCTCATTCTGAGGAAACTTGCCAAGAAAACCCCATGACAGCTTTTTCCTAGGGTCACCATCAGTCAGACATGACTTGAAGCTACACAACAACAATTCCTAGAGTTCCAGACCACTCCCCAGGGTCCAGATTGAATGTGTATCTAATAAAAATGGAGGCTTCCTAACAGGACCAAACCTTTAAGAGTGTATCTGTACAGTATTGTTATAGTAGACTGATATTACTTTAGCTTTCATGGGATTCTGAGATCTGAACTTTGATGAGGAACTCAGAATTTTTTGCTATAATCATGAAGCACTAGACACCTCTAGCAAAGAATTCTAACTCCCTCACCAAACAACAAATACCAAGATTTTGTAAAACAGCGAATGGCAGTAAAGTGGTATCAGACTACCATAGGTGTGTAGTGTGAATACTCTCTAAAACTGATTCAGGGAAAATCTTCAGGCATTGAATGGGGCTTTTGTTTATAATTCACCTAAGTTTATCTGCCACCTGTTGTGATCCATGAAGCTGTAGTGTGCCAATTTGTATTGGCTTTCCCTTGAAGCCTGGCTCTACACTAATCTATCATGATGCAGACTACGGGAATCTAATCATCATCCCTGACCTCAAGGATCTTCCAGCTTCTGCTTCTGTGTTCTTCTTCTGCAGCATGTTTCTGTGGGATTGAGAAAACAAAAAAAAAGTTCATTTAGTGTGAAGATAAGCAAAATGGCTGGATCTATTTATTCTTACATGCCTAGCCTGCAGGGAGAAATGAATACCGATCCTGCAAATGAAAGGCACAGAGAAGGCTATGAGATGCAGGTATAGCAGTCGATGAGGCAGGCATCATGAAGGGAGAAAATAAATTGAGCAATAAATGAGTAGAGCCTGAAGGCCAAACTGTGGAGATGAGGCTGACAAAAGGGGACACCAATAGCCAACACTGTGGGTGAATGAAATATTACAGCATAAGTTAATTTATCTGTGTGGGATGGGTACAAGCACATATTTCTGCAGCAATGATGAGTTTAGCTAAATGTAGAGAAAGAGCATGTGTTACTTGCTTCCCTAAAGACATACGAGCATGTGTTACTTGCTTCCCTAAAGACAATGGTGTGGTTCTCCTGAACAAAGTGGCAAGGTGAAAATGTGGAAAGTGTAGACAGTCATGTAACCAACTGCTTCATTACTGGCCTAGCTAGTAATTGAGTCTACCTTTGCCATGACACTGAATAGAATTTGTCAGAATCCAAAATTTATGGATGACACAGATAGGACAGAGTATGCCTGCAAAGTGTCCTTAGAATTAGGATTTTCAAGTTCTAGCCATTTTCTCTGATCCTCAGGGCAGGGGGAGGAATCTCAGGTGGGGAATGGTGCCCTGGGAAGGAAGGTTCTGGGTTTTATTCTGTATTATTGGCCACCACTGCTTTGGAGTGGCTGTTGGTCAGGATCATCTTGGTCAGCATCTCTGATTTTTCCTTCTCCCCTTTCAGAATTTCTCAGGGCTCAGGAGAAGGAAGTTATCTGAGCATTTGCTCTTCAGGAGTTACTGAAGATTGAGTCTTTGTGCCTTTTCCCATTCTTTTGTTCCCATCCCAGTTTCTGTTCCCCATCCACATTCCTCATCCTCACATCCCTTTCGTTCTCTTTCTCCCTTTCTTCCAATTTTTGGCTAAATGTTGCTTCTTTCCCTTCTCTTTTCTTTTTCTCCCCCACCTACAACTTTGTTGTTCTTAACTGCCATCAAGTCAACTTGAAGCTAAGCCAGAAGCAGCCTTCCTTCTCTCCCAACTCCACCTGGGCAAAGAAGGCAGCAGAGGCCAGGCAGCAGAAAGAGGGTGTGGCAGGAGTGGTGAACTATAAATCCACTCCTCTTCCAGCCCTCAGGAAGACCAGAAGCCAAGCCAGAAGCAGCCTTCCTTCTCTCCCAACTCCACCTGGGCAAAGAAGGCAGCAGAGGTCGGCCAAAGGAGCAAAGGCCCAGCGCTAGCGCCGGAACACCAGTCTGCAGCGGCGGCGGAGGACTTTAGGGGCGGGGCACCGTTGGGAGTGGCGTCCCCTTTAAAGCCAGCCTGCCGGGCCCCGAAGAGCTCCCAACGCCTGCGCTGCCACCACCACCGCGCCGCGGAGCAAAGGCCTAGCGCTAGTGCCGGAACATCTGGCCACAGCGGCAGCAGAGGACATTTGGGGCGGGGCACAGGTGGGAGCGGTGTCCCCTTTAAAGCCAGTCTGTCGGGCCCCAAGACAAGCTTGAGCGCTCACAGGCATTGGGGTGAGATATTGGGGGTAGTTACTAAATTCGGCTAAGCACCTTAGAGACCCCCTTATTGCCGTACATACCACTCAAAATGCTGCAAAATAAACTTTGAGGTATCCACTCAATTTTGTTTCTGGTCAGCATTCAAACATCTGGAATAAAATGGTGGCACAGTGGTTAAATGCCAGTACTGAGCCACTCACTCACAAAGCACAAGATTGTGAGTTCAATCCCAGCCAGGGACTCAGGGCCAACTCAGTCTAGTATCCTTCCAAGGTTGCTAAAATGAGTATCCAGCTCACTGAGGTCAGTTAGCATACACATTGTAAACCACTTAGGGAATTCTTAAGTGTACTGATAAGCGGTATAGAAATATATTTGCTGTTGCTATCGCTATTTTATCACCTACTTAACTGACTCTCTGCATGGCTATGAACTGCTCATGAATTATAAACACAATGCATTCCCAGGTAATCTCTAATGTCTCAGCAATTGTTTTAGTCAAGATTTGCTGATCTGTCAAAATCATGTCATGAACACACCCATCGGTTTTGGGACTTGCCATTGTCTGAAAATCTCCATGCTGAAAGTTGGTGCAGCACTTACTGTATTCACAGTTGAGTATGATGGGCACTTGTCACTCAGTTTTGCTTCATACACTCATCTCATCTTTCTCTCTCATTTTAATCATCTTTCTTCTTTCCCCCCTCAACACTGCCATCTTCTCCCTTGTTCCACAGTCCCTCTGGTTCTCTGTTTTCTCTACCCATTTACAACTTCCCCTTCCTTCCATTCATCTTCCCTGTTCTTCTCCCCTCTCTCCCTCCATGCATCTCCAAGTGGCACTATACAAGTTCCACTGTTTTCCCTATCTTCCATCTTCTTTTCTTTTCTCCTTCTTTTTAATTCTCCAAGCTATATTTGTCTTCTTCCTTTTTCTTCACCCCTCTCATTCTCTCTCTTCCTCTTTGGGCCTGAGCAGATATAGGGTAAAAGTTGGTCTACCTCCAGGGTTTCCCAATTCTCAGGGAGAACCTGCTAACCATACTGCCTGCTCCCACAACAGGCTGAACACTCAATGGGCAGTCTGTGCCACTCCCTTTCATCTGAAAGGACAGACCTTCCAAAATGGGGCATTCACAAGTACAAGTTGTGCTATGCCATTATTTTTTTCTCTTCTGCCTCAGACACGTGCACACACTCACAAACATTCTGTCAGAAGCCACCAATTGTCTCCCTTGTCTCCCCAAGCTGCCAGCCCATTTGACACCCTGCATAAACAACCATGTGACTGCCTACTTGAGCACACAAGTGATCAACTACCTATATATTACTACTACTACTACTAATAATAATAATAATAATAATAATAAATTTTATTTATATTTCCCGCTTCTTCCTATGGTCACCCAGTGGCATATTGGCACAGCATATTCATGTGCCAATATGTCATATACATGCCCCCTTCCCCCCTTCCTCAAGCCCCCTGTTGGACCTGCCAGTTTGTTAATGTTATGATTAAATCTATTGGTCGCAACTCATTTTGATCATCATTTCACTTCATGGAGGGTGCAATGGGTTGATGGTGCGGCTGGCCAGCGGTATGCATGTGCAATATGGGCAGGTATGCCACCAGTGGTTCACTGGCTACTTCTCCTATCACCGCACTGGCACACACCTTTATCACTTGTGAAAACAGCCCCACAATCTTCTTTCCTTGACACTTCTTCTAATTTTGGCCTTCTTCCTACTCTTTCCATCATTCTCTGTTTCTCCAACTTTTTATTCTTTACCACCCCCTTTTTCATTTTTGCCTTCCCTCAAGAAAATCACCTTTGAAACCATGACTTAAGTATGTTTGGTTCTCAGCATTTGAAAGCTGTAGATCTCACTAAATTTAATGAGTAGATTTGCATAAGTAAGATTGTCATGTTGGTCTCCAATGTCCTTTTGGTTTTCTGTAGCTGTCCTTACCACTATCATCTTCTAAATATTTAGTAATTATTAATTGAATTATTTTGCTGATTATTACTTTGGGGTGAGAGAAGATTTCACAATACTGACTGAGAAAGAAAGAAAGAGAGAGAGAGGGGGGGGGGGCAATAGTTAATGGAAACCATTCATTGTAAGTGGAGTTTGGAAAAAATTTCATTTTGTTTGGAAAGTTTATTTGGTTAAGTTGCAAATCCTGGGTATTAAAACCAGTTTTGGAATAATGTTAAAAATAGCTCACCTTTTTCTATTCAATGCAAGGAGAGTGCTACAGCTCTAGAATTCTGGACTACAGCTTTGATGTATTGCTAAAAGCAATGCTTGGGAAAATATTAGAAACAGAGAGCTTGGAAACATTTGGGATTTATCTTCAAAATAGATCTTGGAAAACTTTGGACGACAGCTCTGATACGTTCTTAAAAGCAGTGTTCACAAAGGTGTTAAAACGAGATGGGGAAAATTGTATACAAGTGTGTTTTGTTGTTCAGCGCAGAGGTTAGGAAATTTAATTTTGAAGGAGAGAAATATATTCTCATTTGCAAGACTATGTATTATATGTTTGAATGACATGCTCTAAACAACTGTGGTTGATCTTTATATCATGCTGAGTGACAAGCTCAGGGCTTGCCTTCTGTAATTTCACTGGAATCCACCCCATAACATCACCAATAGTCATCCTTCCATCTTAAACTTTGCCCCTAAAATTTGAAGGCCTGGAGAATACTTCACTTGGCAACCTTACTACTCTTTCATGTACATCAGTATGGCTGGATGATGAGTGAACATTGCTCCTCGTTGTTTTAAAATTCTATTTTGTTTGATTTGTTTGTTCACCGAACACTTACCAGTAATATAATTTGATGCCAGGAGTGTCTGTTCATGTAGGATGCATCTTTTTCTTCCCCTGAAAACATACTAACACTGAAGTAATCCTCTTGCTTTTTCCCCCTGCTAGTCTTCCTATTCCCAAATTGCTTCCAGAACTATGGCTTTTTTTTTTTTTTGTATCAGAAGTGCAGCTTTCAGCCTTCCTGAACAACTGCAGATAAGAGAACAGGAGAGCATCTGTAAAGGAGAACTTTAATGCAGTTGCTTTGATTTGGGCTTGGTGCTTTGCCAAAGGAATAATTATCATTTAAAGATTAATTAAAAAATCTGCAATTGTAGGTTGTGCTGAAGGTGCTTAACAGGAACTAGGTGTAAATTTTTCAAGATATTGCATAATAAACAGTGTTTGAGGCAATAAAATTCATGCATCTTTCAAATGTTACATTTTCATTTCCATTCCATGGGGGGGGGGGGGGGCTAAATGTCACTGAGTTCACAGAAATTCTGCACTCATTGATGAAAGTGATCAGAAGCCCAGAAGACATATTGCTAGTTTTTTTACTTTGGTTTTCTCCCCCAAGATTAACTTCCAGCATGACATTTTCCAAGATATCAAGGCAATACACAATGATGGTAATATTTATTTATTTATTTATTTATTTATATGCTGCCTTTCTCACTGGAGGAACCCAAGGTGGCTCACAGATAAAACATTTAAAATTGCATAACATTAAAAACAATTAAAGCATCTATATCCAATAAATAATCACATAAAATATACAAAAGTTAAAACCGTAATCTAAAATAAAACCAGGCCTGCATGATTTTAAAAAGCTTGCTTGAATAAAAATGTTTTTGCTTGCCAGCGAAAGGCCAACAAGGAGGGGGCCAGTCCAGCCTTCTACAGAATGGAGTTCCACAGGGTGGGAGCAGCCACCAAGAAGACTCTCTCCCATGTCCTCACCAGGTGAGCCTGTGATCTTGGTGGGACCGAGAGAAAACCTTGTCCTGCAGATCTTAGGGCTCTTGCAGGTTCCTATGGGGATATACAGTCTCTCAAATAGTCCGGACCCAAGCCATGTAGAGCTTTTTAGGTCATGACTAGCACTATGAATTGTGCCCGGAAACAAACAAGTAGTCAGTGAAGCTGTTTTAACAACAACAACAATAAAATTTTATTTATATATCCTGCCTCTCCCATTGGATCGAGGCGGGATTCCAACAATAGCTAAAATACAGTCATACAATTTAAGTACAATTCAGCAGTTTAAAATTCAGCAATTTAAAATTATCTTAAATCAATCACTAAAACCATTATTCAACAATTATTAGTGCAATCCTTAGACCTAATCAGTTGCTATCATTCTCCAATAGATCTTTAGCCATCCTTTATAATACATCGGGTGGGTAGGCTTGCCGGAAGAGACCCGTCTTAAGTGCCTTCTTGAAAGCATCTAGGTTAGTAATGAGACACATCTCTTCTGGCAAGTTGTTCCAAAGACTCGGGGCCACCACCGAGAATGCCCTGTGGGAAGTTGTCATCAGTCTTGTGTTGTAAAATTCTAATAAATTCTTCCCGGTGGTTCTGAGAGTGTGGGGCGGATTGTGTTGAGAGAGGCGTTCCTTCAGGTAACTTGGGCCCAAGCCATATAGAGCTTTAAAGGTAACAACCAACACTTTGTATTGCACCCCGAAGCAAATCGGTAGCCAGTGTAAAGATTTTAATATGGGGGTAATATGATCTGTTCTAGATGCCCCTGTAAGTAGCCTGGCTGCCATGTTCTGAATCAACTGAAGCTTCTGGACTTGGTACAAAGGTAGCCCCATGTAGAGTGTGTTACAGAAATCTAATCGAGAAAGGTAGTTATATCCTCCCTGTAACTGGCTGCAACTGGATAAATGAAATCTACAGTGCTATAGGACATATTTCTTTATGAACCTATGGTATACTGTACCTATATTAATGCCCCCCCCAGTTTTCTCTTATGTCCATATGAAGAATATAAGATGAACCCTGCTAAATTCAGCCAATTGTCTATCTAGTCCAGCATTTTGTTTCTACAAGTAGCAAGCTACATGCCACTGTGAAGAACATGTATCATATATTTCCAACTTAAAATGTCACTACATCTTGGTCTTTTCCACATAGTGATCCTAGATAAAGATGAGCAACTAATCAGACTGACCTAACAGCACCCCAAAATTTGTGCATTTTCAACATTTAGCCAGTACTGATTCCAATATCATTATCCATGTGTGAAAATCATGTGAACCTTTAGATTCTATGCCTTATGCCATCCCATTCAGTACCAATGACTTCAGGTAAAGGTAATTATTAAACAGGCTTTCACATTGGTTTCATGGAATTTTGGCCTACTCCTTCCAGAACTTCTTTGTCAGCCAGAGGACATTTTCTTCAGTCTTCCCTAGACTGTGGAATGACCTGCCAGAAGAGATTCGACACTTGAATACAAAGCCTGAATTTGAAAGAGCATTAAAGATCAATCTCTTCCAGCAGGCTTTTTAAATTGTGAATTTTAAATGATGAATTTTAGATGTAGATTTTTTTTATATATATATGTGTGTACATCTTATTTTTCCTTTTAAACTGATGTGTGTTTTCACTGATATGTTTTACCTGATGTTGCTTTTTTGTTAATTCTTGTTGTCCCCCTCATTGATCCATGGGGAGAGGTGGGCAACAAACATATATTATTAATTATCATTGTTGTTGTTCAAAAAAGTGGCATTTGAGGGCATAATTGGCTGAACAGCTTGCATCAAGTCCTCACATGATATTTCCATGGGATTTTTGTTTGAACTTTTACTAGTTCTTTCTAAAACATGGAGTGTCCTGTATGTAGATTTAGGATAATTATCTCATTGCATGACACATTTCAGTTCAGCTTCACTCATGGACAGATGACCCGCTATTCTTTTCTAGAATTTTCTGAAACTCTGCAGAATTCATGGTTGTGTCAATAATAATAATAATAATAATAATAATGTTTTTCTGTATTTCCCACCTCTCCCATTGGATCGAGGAGGGATTCCAACAGTTAAAATATATACAATTCAATTCAAAACAATTTTCAAAGAATAAAACAATAAAACTCACCACGTGGTTTTGATCATTAATCTGACAGTTGTTACTGTATCTAGTATAGATACAGTGATGTCTATTCATTCCTACTGGATTAAAGTATGTCAGATGGGAAGCCCGCCGGAAGAGATCCGTCTTAAGAGCCTTCTTAAAAGCATCCAAGGAGGTAATAAGACGGATCTCCTCTGACAAGCTGTTCCAAAGCTTCAGGACTACTGCAGAGAATGCCTTGTGGGAAGTTGATACCAGTCGTGTATGGATGGGATCTAACAGATTCTTCCCCGATGTTCTGAGTGTACGGGGCAGATTATGTAGGGAGAGGCGTTCCTTTAAGTAACTCGGACCCGAACCATATAGGGCTTTAAAGGTAACGACTAACACTTTGTATTGCGCCTGGAAGCTAATTGGCAGCCAATGTAAGGATTTTAATATAGGGGTGATATGCTCAGATCTTGATGCCCCTGTAAGTAATCTGGCTGCTGCGTTCTGAATTAACTGAAGCTTCCGGACTTGGTACAAAGGTAGTCCCATGTAAAGCGCATTGCAGAAATCTAAACGAGAGATTACCAGTGCATGTATCAATGTTTCAAGGTCCCTCTTTCCCAGGTAGGAGCGCAGCTGGCGTATCAGCCTAAGCTGGTACCATGCATTCCTGGTTGTCGCTTCCAGTTGAGATGTCAGACGAGTCCAGGAGTATGCCCAGACTGCGAACTTTGTCCTTTAGGTGAAGTGTGACCCCGTCCAGGACAGGTTGACAAATCTCCATCCCTGGGCCAGGGGTGCCTATCACAAGTACCTCTGTTTTCTCTGGATTCAGCTTGAGTTTATTTTCCCTCATCCAGCCCATTACCAACTCCAGGCAGGCGTTTAGAGGAGAGATGCCATCCTTGGTCACCGCGACAGTCGGAGACATGGAGAAATATATTTGTGTGTCATCAGCATCAACACTGTGCCCCATGTCTCCGGATGATCTCTCCCAGCGGCTTCATGTAAATGTTAAATAGCATGGGAGACAGAATGGCACCCTGAGGGACACCAGATGTCAACTCTCTTTTACGAGAGCATCTGTCTCCCAGCTTCACCATCTGGAATCTGCCCGAGAGGTAGGAACGGAACCATTGGAGTACAGTGCCTCCAATTCCCATTCCCCTCAGGCATTCCAGAAGGATACTGTGATCTATGGTATCGAATGCCGCTGAGATGTCCAAGAGCACCAATAGGGTCACACTTCCCCTATCGATGCCCAGATGGAGATCATCGACCAGATGGAGATCACTGCGACCATGGCCGTCTCAACTCCGTACCCCCTCCTAAAGCCAGTTTGAAATGGGTCCAGATAATCGGCTTCTTCCAAGGCAGCTTGGAGTTGGAAGGCAACTGCCCTCTCGATCACCTTGCCCAAGAATGGTAGCAACAAGACCGGTCTGTAATTATTTCTAATCACGGGGTCCAGGGAGGACTTTTTCAAAAGTGGTTTTACCACAGCTTGTTTCAGCTCTGCTGGAAATTTGCCCTACCTGAGGGATGAGTTGACGATAAGCTGAAGTAATGTCGTCACTACATCCCCTCCTTGGACGGTCAACCAGGATGGGCAGGGATCAAGAGGGCACGTCATCTTCCTAAAATTTCCCAGGAGCTTGTCCACTTCCTTGGTATTTATAAACTCAAAGTGATGCAGTTTAACCAAGTCCACAGAGTCACTGGACACCTCTCTCATAGTTTCTGTGTTAATGCTGGCGTCTAGATCGGCTCTTATCTGAGAGATCTTATCGACAAAAAAGTCATTAAAAGCATCGCAGCAGGCATTTGTTGATTCTAATAATGGATTCAGGGTGTGTGTGTGTGGGGGGGGGGGGGCAAATTAAGTCTTTAACCACCCTGAATAGCTCTGCTGGACAAGACTCTGCTGATGCAATACGAGCAGCATAGAATAAATTCTTTGCTGCATCGATTGCAACTCCATAGGCCTTTAATAGGTTCTCTAGGAGTGTCTTGTCAGGTAATTGTCGGTGTTGGCACCAGCGGCGCTCTAGTCGTCTCGTCTCTCGCTTCATCCTCCGAAAATCTTGTGTGTACCACAGTTGTTTATTCGAAGCGAGTTGGAGAGGATGTTCGGGAGCGATGCTGTTTATAGCCCTGGAGAGGTCGGTATTCCAGGTATTGACCAGGGCATCAACAGAATCGCCATCATTCCCATCCATATATCCCTCCAGGCCTTCTTGAAACCTTTTGGGTTCCATCAGCCTTCAAGGGCGGACCATTCTAATAGGTCCTCCACCCCCAAGGGGGATATGGGTAATGGCCTTTAGTTCCGCCTTGACCAGAAAATGATCCGTACATGACAGAGCAGTAGTATCGATGACCTCTGCCCACGGATTTTCCTGATCCATGCAAAAGATCACATCGAGTGTGTTACCCGCACAATGTGTCGGCCCTGAGACCGGTTGAGACAGGCCCATGGATGTCATGGAATCCATGAACTCCTGAGCTGCACCTGTCAGTTCTGAAAGGCTGGCCTCGAAGAGGATGTTGAGGTCTCCCAGGATTAGAAGCCTGGGAGACTCCAACACCAGCTCTGAGACCAGCTGTGTCAGCTCGGCTAGGGAGTCTATTAGACAACGGGGTGGACGGTAGACCAACAGAATCCCCAGACTGTCCTTAGCCTTAAGGGTCAGGTAAACACACTCAACGTGGTCAGTTTTACGGATACGTCTCCTGGTCAAGTTAATAGTTCTTTTATGGACCAAGGCCACTCCCCCCCCTCACCCACTTTCTCTTACCTGTTCCTCCACAGTATATCCGGCTGGAAGGGCCTTAGCCCAGGTAACCCTGCTATCATCACTCAGCCAGGTTTCAGTAATGCAGGCCAGGTCGGTGTTCTCTTCCTGTAATAGATCATAAATGATGTGAGATTTATTTTTTACCGACCTGGCATTAAAGAGGAGCAAGGTAAGGGGTTGTGGTATGGATGGGATGACCCTCGGTTCTTTTGGGTTAACAGAATGCGTGGAAGACGGGATAGATACCAACCATTGATCTCGTCTTCCTTTTTGTCTTCTAAGCACTCTGTTAATGCCATACCTCCCATTGCCCTGTACAACTCCTATAGGCATTCTCTGATAAATATCCATGTTCTCATTATTTCCTTCCATGATGGTAAGTTATGTCAGTACTGAGGCAGCAAAGGAGTCATTTCTATTATATCCACACTGTCCTCCTTGATGGTTGAGATGATCTTTTTTTAAAAACCCACAAATCTTGGGTTGTTTGCTTGTTTGTTCATTTGTTCTTGATTACCAAACGTATAGTTTCTCAATGAGGCCAAATAGTTGCAAATTTGGCCCATCTGTCCAGAGAATATTGTTCTAGAACATTGTCCTGGGGTTCATCTATGTTTTCTTTAGCAAATGTTCATTTTAGAACCAGGTTGCCTCCTGGCTCTTCTCCCCCATACACTATTCTTGTTCAGTCTTTTCCTAATTGTTATCAACACTCAGGTTAGCCAAGATGACAGTGACCTGCAGTTCCTTAGATGTTACTCTGGGCTTGTATTTTTTTAATTAATTTTATTTATTTTTTAAAGATCCAAAAAAATCAGAGTTGATTACAAACTGTACAACATAACATACCTCAAAGGTTCTAAAATAGAAACCAACCATGAGATTTTTTCTGGGATGATTCAGTAGATGTTCTGGATGATAAACTGCTAGGGAGAATGGCTGTGATTTTGAATTTTCCCTACTTTTAACTTATTTCTAAATCTTTAGGAATGACTTTGTAACATTTTCAAGACTGTTGATCATTAATATCTTATTTTCTTTATTTGTTTGTTTTTATTTTCTGAGGTCCACAGAAATGCTTTTTGACTGTAGCTTAGTTTTCATAACCTTATGTTACAGACCAAACTCAAAAGGTTTGGTAGATCAGAAGAGGAGGAGCTCTGGTGGTGGCAGTAGTTAAATGCCAGTACTGCCACCATTCACTCACAAGCCATAAGGCTGTGAGTTCGATACCAGCCAGAGGCTCCAGGGTTGGCTCAGCCTGGCATCATTCCAAGGTTGCTAAAATAAGTACCCAGCTTATTGGAGGCAATTAGCTTACACGTTGTAAGCTTAGGGAGTGCTTCTATACTGCACACACATAGAAAGTACCTTTCTCTCTTCACCATAGTAATAATACAATAACTGGAAGTCAAGCTAACTAATACCAATAAATAAATAAATAGCAATTCCCCAACTTTTATGATACCCAGATCTGATTGCCCAGCGTATTATTCACAATTGTTCAGCCTAGGATTAGAGTCAGCCTTCCTTTACACCATAAATATTCCTATTTAGATGTTTACATTTTGTGACCCATCTGGAAAATTTAAGTTATATGAGGTCTGTAACAATGTTATTTGGAAGGTTTGGCAGCTGATCTTGGGAATCGGGAGAGAACCCAAGGGGCATTCAGTTCAACCCCTTGCCATGCAGGAATAAACAATCAAAGCACCCCCCCCAACATATGGCCATTTAGCCTCTGTTTAAAAATCTCCAAAGAAGGAGACTCCACCACACCCCAAGGCAGAATATTCCACTGTCAAATAGCTCTAAAGCTATCATCAAGTTAGAAGCTTTTTTCCCCCCAAGACAGAATCAGAGAGGATAGTGGCTCACCCTCAGTAGGATTGGTTGTTTTAAGAGTGGCAGTTAATCTGAAACAAGGGTTGTATAACTGTAATCTGTACAGAACCCTTCCTTTGTACCACTAATTCCATATGTGAAATTCCCATGGTGCAGAAAAAACATGATTATTCTCCACACTACGTATATTGCAGATACTTCTGCCTACTTCTGGTGTGAGCTATGATTACTTTTAAAGATGGAAATTTCCACTTTAGAAAAGACTCTGCTTAGTGGTGCACTTAGCATGGCTATTAATGCACCCCGAGGTTGTATTTGAGATTTCCAAGGGAGCCATTCCTGTTACTTTAATGTCCTGAACATTTTTTTAAAAAAATCATGTATTAAATGTTGATGACATTTGTCTTTGTCTCAGTCATGAATTCCACACAAGGGCCCCTTAGTGTTGCTAAGCAATTGGTCTTTGGCAATCAGCTGAAAGTGGTTCTATCAGTGTGGTTTCACACAACACTTAAGGCAACACTATATTCTCCATTACAACTTTGCAGTATCCTTCCCAGAAAGAAACATAGAAGTGGGTGGCAACATACTGTGCAAGCTAAAGGAATCCCAGAGAAAATGTTGAAAATTGGTTGGTTAAAATGTTGAAAATTGATTTGTTATTTTTACTTTTTGTGTGTGCACGCTTAGGAAAAAAAAGAAATCTAACATAAAATATTGGGGGGATGACAAATGTGGTTTTCAGAGACATCAAAAGACAAGGAACTACATTAGGGGACATGCAGTGGTAGAGGGACTCAAAGGGATTGTCTACACTGGCCACAAGCCCCAGACTCATACTGTATCTGAGACAATGAATCCTCATGATGCATGATGCATATCCAACTTCTCTAAACTATTAATCCAGTCTAACAGAAAATGCTGTTTAGTCTGGAATTTCCAGGAAACCCAAATTTGTTGGCAGTGTGGACAGCTGGATCTGGATGGATCCAGAGTGACTCGGCTACTCACCCATCTGCACACCCACTGCATCGTCCCAGTGATCCATCCCCCTTGACCCAGCCATTGCTGCAGCATCGCCAACCAAGCAACTCTGTACAAAAGCCTCACTGCCGCTGTCATTTCTGATGAGATCAGAATGGGGTGTCTGTATCATCAATGAGGAGGGGGTAGAGCAACCCCTTCTTGTTGATCATATGGTGGGGCACCCCATTCTGACCTCAGCAGAAGCAACAGGGATGGCCAGGTTCTAACAGGGACCTGCTTGGCTGGCAAGGCAGCAGTGCCAGCAGCTATGGAAATTACTATGGAATGATCAGGAGCAACAAAATGGTGATTTAAGGGGAAAAAACCCTGCAAAAGTAAATAGCATTCAACAGCAACATTTACTCTGTGTGTTTATTCCCCCCCCCCATTATTTTTTTACCCAGCCCCCCTATTTTTATAACTCTCTGGTGGTATGAATAAAATCTGGTAACTCCCAATATGTTGTGCTTTCATGATAGCCAAAGCATATGCCTAAACTTGTCACACTTTCCCAAATGGTAGGGCTAGCCCTTCTAGTTGTTGTTTGCCTTAAAGTCACTTCCAATTTATGGCAACCCCAAGGCACAGGGTGTTCTTGGGGAGGGGTTGTCATTAACATCCTCTGAGGAAGAGAGAGTGTGGCTTGCTCAAGGTCACCAAGTAGGTTTCCATGGCTGAGCCAGAATTTGAACCCTGATCTCAAGAGTCATAGTCCAACACTCAACTACTACATCACACTGGGCTAATCCTTATGGTAGGGTAATTATCTGTAACTGGTAATCTCTGTGAAACAAAATACTCTGTGGAAATCAAGTCACAATGTAATCTTATTTGTCTCATGCAATTAATACTTTTTTTGTATTAATTTTTTCATTTCAGCCCCTGCCATTGCTAAATTGGTCTTCATTTTTTGTTTCTCTTATATATTTGCTTCCCCATTCAGACATACAAAAGTTAGCTCTCTGATAAAGGTATTTTTTTTTTTTTTTGAAAATGAGACCAGGAGGGTGGATCTTTTGAAGTAAGAGCAAGCATGGTGAATTCAATTAACTATGTAAGAAAGTTTAATTCACACCTTCAAACTTTCAATTGCACAATTTGATGCCCATTCAATTGGGAATCAACCTCACTGAACACAATGGGACTTATTTCTGTGTAGATGTGCCATAGATTACTTTGTAAGAGTACTAAAGAAAAAAACAAAATGTAACTGTGGCATTTATATTATTCAAAAGCACTGGATAATTTTAATATTTTGGAATGCAATAAAATCTAGTGCTCTATGCTTCTGGCATATACATTTGATTTACACTGCGATGCAACTCCCCAAAACTATTTTGTTGTTATGGTTGCTACTAACTTATTATTCCATAGGGAGCTTTCATCAGAACTTTGCTGACCTTCCATTTAGCAAACTGTTAAGCAATAAATGTTTGATCATTTAAGAGAAAGTGGCATAAATATAATGCTTTGTGAATGAAGATAGTTGGAGAGTAATTAGGATCTTTAATGCCTAAAGGATAAATAACATCTTCCTATTTGGGAAACATTTACAGGCTTTCCACAGAACAGCAGTACATAGGAAGCAATTAACTAAAAATAGATGTTGGGGGGAAATGCTTTGAAGCACCTTGTAATAATTTCTATGTGCTCTGGGACTCAGAGACCCCAATGAATGCTAGAACTTTTACTGTAATTGTTTCAATTTCAGGTAAAAAACACGTTCATATTTTCCCCTGCAGATATCATAGTCTGGTTCAACTTTGCATCATAAAAGGTGTAAAGACTAGAGTGAAAGTAAAATGTAAGGAGAAACTTTGACAATGTTAGAAGCAAATCATTCCCATTTGGGTCCCCTGAATTATTCTTGATAATGCCACATATCCAAAGTCATTCATCATGTCCTCAAAAGTTTTTTTCAAACAGCCAGTTGACCTGGGAAGTGCTAAGTATTCACAAGGCTGATTTAAACACATCCAGATCCATAAAAACAATAGGATGGTTGTGATAGTTGTCACTTCTTTGGCACCTAAAGAATGCTGTCTGCTTTATGTCCTCACAAAAGACTATTGATACTCTTCCCAGGTTATTTCTATTAGCCATTTACATGGTTCTCTACAGAAAAGAACAAAAACTTGCTCTCTCTTCTTAAGTGGATTGTTGTTGTTAACTGCCCTCAAGTCAACCTTGACTCCTGGCAACCTTGATGACACATCTCCAAGACTTCTCTACTGAGCTCTTGTAGATTTGGGTCCATGACCTCCCTGGTTAAGTCTATCCATGTGATGTGCAGTGTTCCTCTCTTGCTACATTTTTTAGCATTATTGTGCTTTCTAATGAGTCATGTCATCTCATGATAGCTCCAAAATATGACAGCCTAAGTCATTTTGGCTTCTAGGGAGAGTTCATGCCTGATCACTGAACACAACTTATTTCTATGTAGAAATGTCGTAGATTACTTTGCAAGTATACTAAAATAGAAATAAAACCTAACTGTGGTATTTGTATTTTTAAAAACATTGGATAATTTTAATATTTCGGAATGCAATAAAATTTGGTACTCTATGCTTAGGACACATTTGTTCATCTTTTTGGCTGTCCACAGTATCCTTAGCCCCTATCCAGCACCACATCTCAAAGGAGTTGATTATCTTTATGTTGGCTATCTTCACTGTCCAGCTTTCACATGGACAATATAATGGCTTATATTATTTTAACTTTAGTGCTCATTTGTATATCTTTACATTTTAGGCACTTGTCTAGTTCTTTAATTTTTTTCCCCTTCCCTTTCCTAGTTTTCTTATTTCTTGACTACAGTCTCCATTTTCATCAATATTTGACCCAAGGTACAGGCAATCTTTACAGCAGCAGAGGAGGCAAGGTTGGACCACTTGGGTCTACAAAGGCCCCAACACCAGCCCTTCCCCAGGCAGTGGCGATGGCACAGTGGTGGAGAAGGCGAGTCCAGACCATCTGGGCCTACAAAGGGCCCAATGCCAGCCCTTCCCTCAGCAGCAGCAGAGCCACAGCTAACTCTGGGCGGGTCAGAAATGGCATGTTCCATCTGGGCTCCTGCACCCCATTCCACCTGGGCTCTGCTTGTGAACTCTAAATGTGCCATTGTTGCTTTTAATGTAATTGGGACTAATGGTGTTTTACAATGTTTTTTTTTAAAGTAATGGGATTGTTATATATGGTAGTTTTTTCCCCTTTTCCCTTTTTTACCATACATTATGCTTTGTATTTAACTTGTGTAATTATTGTCTTGATCTGAATTTATGTTGAGGGTCTGGGAGAGGATCAGTTATGAATTTTATTTGTTTGTAATGCTTATGTTTTTGTTTTGCTTTGCTTTTTGTTGATTGCTATTGTATATTGTTTATTGAGCTTGTTTTTACGTATTGATTAGGGACTGGAAAGGGTTAATTTATATTTTATTGTATTTCTGTATTGTACCTTTTATTGTTGTTAGCCACCTGGATTCCCTGTGATAGGGCAGGGTATAACTAAATCTATATTATAGATTTATAATAAATATGTAATATTTATTAATATTATATATTAACTTTTCAATTTTCTCATTGTTTAGATTGACTACTACATTGTGTGTGTGTGTGTGTGTATGAATGTATGGAGTAACTGATTACTACATTGGTAGTAGTCATTTTTATTCCCGCCGCCCTCCACTCCACAGGCTATGTCTCCCTTCTAGAATGCTCTTCCTTGATCTAGTAGTCTCATATCTTCCTCCTTTCAAAACCCATCTCCTCCAAAATACAACATCCAAAATCCACAAACAGTGATACCTTTATTGGACCAACCAAAGATGCACAAAATATATCACACAAGTTTACAAACCTTCAGTCTTCTTCATCAGGCAAAGGTGCTGAAATCATATAGAAGAAAACCATAATGTCACAGGTCTAAATTTTGTCAAGATGTTGTTTTTGTTGTTGTTAGCTATGGTGGTCTGGAGGAATATCAGTGTAAGCAGAGGCCATGTGTCCAAACAAAGGTTATACACTCCAGGCAATAAACTTTCAAGTCCATTAGCAGCAGAAAATGTAGCTTCCCTTGAAATCCAGGCTGTTTCTGACAAGTCAAGTACAAAAACATCTTGACCAAATATATGCCTATGACTCTAACAGTATCATTTTGTTTTGCTTCTCTGATAGGATTTTTTAACATGTTTGCCTGATGAAAAAGCCAGTGGTGCATCAAAAGCTTGCTTGAAGTATTTTGTGCTTTATTGGTTGGTCCAGTAAAGGTGTTTCTATTTAATGGATTTTGGATGTTATTGCATTTTGCTATATGGCCGACATGGCTACTCCTTGATACATCTCCAATTTCTCACAAAAATAAGCATTTTCTAGAATGACACTGACTCATCTCAGAGAGGGCTGATTCACCAACAAGTCACTTTTGTCTCTTTTGGAGCACAAACAGCCCTTCGAGCAGAAACATTCTTCAAATGCTTTCACAAGTAAGACTGAAATTGCCCTACAGTCTCTCTTGTGCTAATGATAATGTCACATGTGTGTTAAAGTGGAAAACAGAGAAGCTATTGGCCAGCAAATATTTATTTACATAATGTAGGCTTTATTTTACAAATGCAACTGAAGCAAGAGCTGTTTTTACACTTATGATAAAGTAATCAATCTTTACTTATTCTAATCCTGACCTCACTTTGAAACACTAATTTTTTTAGAGGAAAAAAGTACAAGACATGAAATAATAGAAATGCATGTTTTTCAAAGGAGTAAAAAATTTCCATTTATTTTTCCTGTAGAGTATTGTCAAGGGGTAAGAGAAATCATTATCCTAAAAGGTAGGATAAATTGGAATTATAGTTCAAATTACTCCCCCAATCATTATTTCAGCTTTCAAAATGCACCTATCTGTCATACCACCATTGCCCATCTCTGTACTCAGGGATGAGGAACACATGGATTTGCTAATGTTGGGCTTCAACTTCCACTACACATAACTATGTAGTGTAATTGATGGTAAAAAAAATGGGTAATGCAATTTTAAAAAATCTAAAGGGATACATTTGCTCATCCTTGCCTTTCAAAACTATCCACCCTTACCAGATGCATTCTGTCTGCATTTCCCAGAGCTTAACTGCAGTGGTGAGAATTTGACTGTCACATACAAATAAAATAACCCCTGATTTTGGCTACCTTAAAGGGAACAGTGGAGGGGGGCATCTGTGGAGGCAATGAGGAGACATGTCATGGAAAAATGGTGTTTCAGCGTCTGACAGAATCTCTCTTCTTGATCAAACTTGGAAGGTGAACTGTGATCACAACAAAAAGGGAGTTTTGCCTACCTCTCATTCCACACTTTTTTGTTTGTTTGTCATTCCATCTCAAGTAATACGGAACTTGGCATTCTTCTCACAAGATGGGTTAAAGGCTTTGCCTCTGTTTCATGAACCAGGAATGGGGATAAAATGAATGCTTTTTGTTTTGTGTTGGAACAGATCTCTTTTGTCTCTCCTGCCTTGAGGAATTATCTCTTGATCTTGCAAAGAGAAACCTGTAAAGGTAAATGTAGTTGCTAGGTTTTCAGAAAGAGAGGGGAGGGCATTCTTAGTATCATGTTCGACTTTTTAAAGAAATGTGTTCAGTATAGTTCCTCAGCAATATCTGTGTTGTCTTGCAAATCTCAGCTTGTGATTGTGGATGAATTTATTTATTTAATAAATATGTTGCTGTTATTGTTTGGTAGTGGTGGTGGAGAAGGAGGATGATTTTTTAAATAATAATAATAATAATAAAGACACACTTTGCAGGAGTGCTTGTAGATATAAAATGAAAGGTATTCCTTAATAACAAAATACCTAGCACACACACACACACAAATATTCACATGAGATAGGGCATTTGCTTTAAACAGCTAACCATTAGGGTTGTCAGACTGAAAAGTGGAGACTGCTCCTGTATGGCTGTGTAGAAGCAGTCCAGACAAACAGCTTATGACTGCTGAATTGAATCTTCATTCAGGCTGTACCGTGGTGTTATCGCATGGCTTTTCTCCCCAAAACCACCATCTGGGTAGAGCCCGGCTGCAATGTGGGTCCCTGAATTGGCATCGGCAGCCATTTTTCAACATTGGAAGATTTCTAACTTTGAAAAATGGCCACCAAAGTGAGTTTAGAGCCTGTACCTGGGTGGCAGTTTTGGGGAGAAAAGCTATGTAATAACACCAGGGTATAGTCTGAATAAAGCTTCATTTCAGCAGTGGTAAGACACATTTTTTCAGTGGTGTGAAAATCCCCCGAGTCAACCCAAAATTGATTCCTTTTTGTCTTGTGAAGTCACTGTCAGGGCTAGTCTATGTGCAATACCAGAACAAGCAAGAGATGGGAATAAGCAGCCTGGACTGCTCTGTAATTAACAATAGAGGGCAGGATTAGAAAACAGCATGAGAGGGCAAAACAGACAAGACTGGAAGATGCAGGAGCAAAGAATGATTACAAAAACAAAGGCAAACATTTGGTGGCCATCACGGCTTCCATGTTAGGGGTAAGGTACACTCTGGATTTTATTCCAGACTTTAAAGGAACTATCCAAGGTGCTTCTCCCATCACCCAAATAGTTGCAGTACCTGCAATATTTTCTAAAACAGAATCACCACATCCTTAATATGAAAGTCACTGATGACCATTGAAGCCTATGCTCAGCTAAATCTCCTTGTGCAACTTCCTTCAGGGCAGGTGACAATGCTTGTTTCCTGCATATTAAATCTCAGCAATGGCCTTTCCATAGATTGTAGCACTGCTAAGAATATTCTGGCATGAATATCAAATTAGACCACCTTCAAAATCTCACAAGGGACTGATTGCCAGCTGTTTTGATTAATAACATACTTTTAATGCGGGTAGGGAACCATATGTCCTCTTAATTTGTTAATGATCCAGAAAAAGAGCCCACTAGTTCTCATTTTGGAGGAGTTGCAGGTATCACCAGGAAATTGACTTAGAGCAGAGAGCTGGAAATCCAAGGAGGAAAATTCAATTTATAGAGGTGAATAATCCTATCACTGACCCGGCAAGGATGATCATCCATCAACTGAAATGGGTTCCTGTACTTGAGTTGTCTTCTGTATTTACCCTCACCCCTTTCATGAGGCTGCTGGAGAAGGAAAGGGGAAAACCTACATGTTGCCCCAGAATGTGGAATGCATGTGATTTCCTCCAGGCAAATAAGTGGACCTATCAGTACTGATTATCTGTATGTGGGCAAGGAATCCTCTTCTTTTAATGGGTAACCAGTACTTGTGAGGCTGAACTGAAATGTCTCAGAAGATGCAGGAACACAGGAAGCTGCCTCATACTGGAGCCAGACCAGAGGTCCATCTTGCCCAGTATTCCCACCTCTGACTGCCAGCAATGGAGCTTCAAGGATTCAAGAAGGAGTCTTTCCTAGCCTGACCTACAGATTCCTGGAATACCCTAGTGTGCTGCACCCACACCGAAGAAATAATGCAGTTTCACATTGGTTTAACTGCCCTTGCCTAATACTGTGGAACCCTGGGATTTGTAGTTTGCCATGGCACCAGAGCTCTATGGCAGAGAAGACTAAATATCTCACAAAACTACAAATCCCAGGATTCCATAGCACTGAGCCATGGCAGTTAAAAACTATGTCAAACTGGATTATTTCTGCAGTTCGGATGCAGCTATGGCCTCCCATCCAGGTATCACTTAGTTCTAACTCTGCTTATCTTTTGAAAACAAATAGTATCAAATGTGTTCAGGGAAGTATGATGGCATAACATTTTTTCTGAGTAATTTTCTCATTGTTTTTTGTGGGTTTTTTTTGGGTTATGTGGCCATGTTCTAGAGGAGTTTATTCCTGACACTTCACCAGCAGCTATGGCTGGCATCTTCACAGAAAAACTTTTTCTGAAGATGCCAGCCACAGCTGCTTGTGAAAGGTTAGGACTAAATTCTTCTAGAACATGGGTCCATAGCTTGAAAAAAACACAAAAAACTATGGATTCTGGCCATGAAAGCCTTCAACTTCACAATTTTCTTGTTATTTTTCCTTTCCCTTTTAATAAAAGAGGGATAGTTTGCAGACTTTATTTTTTTATGAATATTCTTTACTGTTTCAGGGGCATCACTCCAAATGCCACCCCAGAATGTCCTAGGCTAGAGCAGGAATTCTGTAATATTTCAGATATTCTTGAACTGCCTTAGCCAAGAGCAACATGATTAAGATTTTTTTCCCCAACAAGGGGCTTACATTTTCCACCACTGTTTAAGAGCAACACAAATTTTGGAGACTGTAAATAATGCAAAATGGTTCCAGATTGCCAGAATAGATGCTATTGCTGCCACCAGTGACAGTTTCATCAGCAAATACAGAAGAAGAAGAAAACATAAAAGAAAAAGAATTTCTGCTTCTGGGCACTTTTTAATTCTCCCCCTAGCCAAAAATTTCATTGCCCTCTCTCATTGTTCAGAACATGAAAAAAATTTAAAACACCATTTGTGCATAGCTCTGCAAGTTCTGTAAAAAGTAACAGCATCCACTCTCTCTAAAATGAGGTGAGATCGCTTAAATATCATAAAGGCACTTCGTCCCATCTTATCTTGGAAGCTACGCAGAGTCAACCCTGGTTGGTACGTGATAACCAATGAATACCAGGTGCTATAGTTGATTTTTCAGGGGAAGGAAATGGCAAAACCACCCTACTACTCCTTGCCTAAGGAAACATTATGGAATTTGACATATGGGATCACCATAAGTCAGTAGGGGACTGGAAGGCCTATACATTCACAGGATAGGGTGGGAGAGGTAAGATCCTTATGTAGCGTTCATTTGCCATTACATTTGCAATTAATTTTTCACCCACACCACAAATATTCCCAGCTTCGACCTGCCTCCATCTCCATCTCCAGCTTTATTTGAAAGCTACTGTTTAGAGTAACTTTGCCTTATTGAAAACCAGCATCTTCAGGAATTCTGTGGAGGAGACACAATAATTTCCTCTACACAACTGGCAGTGTTTTGGTACCATGTCGAGGCTAGGGAGGAATGGTGTTAAGAGCATAGCACAGGGTTACCTGGAAGCAAAGACCTTTCCAGCAACATAACAGCAGTGCCAATTTGCAAAGGCTCGCTCTTAAAGTCTATAAACAAAAGCTACACACTCTTGAGCTGCCATCTACTGACATGTTTGTGATCCACAATGGAAAATGTAGCTTCATTAAGCATTCTTTTACACCAATAAAAATCCCTTCAAAATGAGTGAACTGTATGAGGGGGCTGGATTGGTTGTTTGTAATGAAAAACAAAAACAAAACAAGACCTGTGTGTTTGTGTGTGTGAGGTGGGGTGGTGGTGGAAGAGAGCCATATTCTGTTTCAAGCCAGTGCTGAAATCAATGACATTAAGGCTGTAGGGTGAGTCTTTGACTCCATCCTACTGGAACAATATTTCTGTTAACTGAACAGCAGGAAAGTTATGTAAGTAAAACAAGTAAAGGGTAGGACTGCAAATTATCACAATTTGTTAAAGTAATTTATTGTAATACAGTTTCCAGAATACTCAGTTATGCCTGATATTTTAAAATAATTTATTTCATTTATTTTTAGTGTTGTTAATGGAATCATAGAATCATAGAATCATAGAGTTGGAAGAGACCACAAGGGCCATCCAGTCCAACCCCCTGCCATGCAGGAACTCCAAGTCAAAGCATCCCTGACAGATGGCCATCCAGCCTCTGCTTAAAGACCCCTAAGGAAGGAGACTCCACTACACTCCGAGGGAGTGTGTTCCACTGTCGAACAGCCCTTACTGTCAGGAAGTTCCTCCTAATGTTGAGGTGGAATCTCTTTTCCTGCAGTTTGCATCCATTGTTCCGCGTTCTAGTCTCTGCAGCAGCAGAAAACAAGCTTGCTCCCTCCTCAATATGACATCCCTTCAAATATTTAAACAGGGCTATCATATCACCTCTTAACCTTCTCTTCTCCAGGCTAAACATCCCCAGCTCCCTAAGGCGTTCTTCATAGGGCAAGGTTTCCAGACCCTTCACCATCTTAGTTGCCCTCCTTTGGACATGCTCCAGTTTCTCCACATCTTTTTTGAATTGTGGTGCCCAGAACTGGACACAGTATTCCAGGTGGGGCCTGACCAAAGCAGAATAGAGTGGCACTATAACTTCCCTTGATCTAGAAACTATACTTCTATTGATGCAGCCTAAAATTGCATTGGCTTTTTTAGCTGCCGCATCACACTGTTGACTCATGTTCAGCTTATGGTCTACTTGGACTCCTAGATCCCTTTCACATGTGGTCTCATTCAGCCAGGTGTCCCCCATCCTATATCTGTGCATTTCATTTTTCCTCCCTAAGTGCAGAACCTTACATTTCTCCGCATTGAATTTCATTTTGTTAGCACTGGCCCAGCTTTCTAGTCTATTCAGGTCATTTTGAATTTTGATCCTGTCCTCTGGGGTATTAGCTACTCCTCCCAGTTTAGTGTCATCTGCAAATTTGATAAGTATGCCCCCAATTCTGTCATCCAAATCGTTAATAAAGATGTTGAATAGCACTGGGCCCAGGACAGAGCCCTGTGGGACCCCACTGGTCACTTCTTTCCAGGATGAAAAGGAGCCATTGTTGAGCACCCTTTGAGTTCGGCCAGTCAACCAATTACAAATCCATGTAACAGTTAACTTGTCTATCCCACATTTTGCAAGCTTGTTTGCAAGAATGTCATGGGGAACCTTGTCAAAGGCCTTACTGAAATCGAGGTATACTATATCCACAGCATTCCCTTCATCTACCAAGCTGGTAATTTTATCAAAAAAAGAGATCAGGTTCGTTTGGCATGACTTGTTTCTCTGAAACCCATGTTGGCTTTTTGTGATTATGGCATTGGCCTCTAAGTGTTCACAGACTCTCTGCTTAATGATCTGCTCTAGAACCTTTCCTGGAATTGATGTCAGACTAACTGGACGATAATTGTTGGGATCCTCTTTTTTTCCCTTTTTGAAGATGGGGACGTTTGCCCTCCTCCAGTCTGCTGGGACTTCTCCTGTTCTCCAGGAGTTCTCAAAGATTATTGCCAATGGCTCTGATATTACATTTGCCAGTTCTTTCAATACTCTAGGATGTAGTTCATCTGGTCCTGGAGATTTATATTCATTTAGGTTAACCAGGTATTCCTGTACTACCTCTTTACTTATTCTGTGCTGAATTTCCTCTATTCTGTCTCCATTATCCTTAGGTTGAGCACCCTTTGCCTTTTCTGAGAAGACTGAAGCAAAGAAGGTGTTGAGTAATTCTGCCTTTTCTCTGTCCCCTGTTAGCATTTTGCCATCTTCTGCACGGAATAATGCTTTATTTCATATATCGTAAAGGCCTTGGGCTACATACAGTAAAGTTTAAGATGATGAGAATTCCCAGCCAAATTCTGGAAAATCTAAAAAGTTACTTTAACAAACTCTGAAAATTATTTGGGAGAGAGATTAAGGGTCCTGAATTACATCCACACAGTCTTCATGACACACTGTTCAGGCTCCCTCACTCATTTTAGCCAAGTCATTCATGTCCTGGCTGGAATTGTCACAAATTTATGACCCCCCCCCCCCCATCCTCCAACTGTCCTGATTTGGTAGGGACGGGCAATATTAATCCTGCCATCCGATTTCCCCCCGCTATATTTAAAATGTACCAGTTTCTCTCTTTTCCTTCTTTCTTCCATTGTTCTTAGTTGACTTCAATTCCTGCAAACTGAATGCAAAGAGCAAAAATAGTTTGCACTCAGTTGACTCAGCAGGGGGGAGAGGAGAAGAGGGGGCAGAATGTCATTCTTCCTATTAGATTTAAGCAAAAGGAAACTGTTGCACCCTCTTCTATCTTATGTTTTCCTCATTAATATTTTTTCCAATCTTGACCCCATTCTGACTTTGCTTGACAACATGTGTCTTGGGTTTAATCTGTGAAATCTTGGAGAGTGTGAACTCACATTAGATTGAACTACTCCCCCCTTCTTTGTGTATCTGGACCATGTACAAGCTATTTCTTCCTTTCTTCTTTTGTGTGTTCCCTAGTGACACATAAATGATATTCCCCTTGATGCTCCAACTAAGCAAGAGGAAGTCCTTTCTGATAATAAAATCTGTTTGACAATAGGCTAGAGTATCTTAGAAGACGGTGAACTTTTATTCATGAAAGACTTTTAAAAAGAGGGTGGTGAGCAATATGGTTAAAATTTTGGAATCCAAGTGCTATGAATAACAGATAAAGCTATTCAATCTCTCCCTCTGGCTTTTCTTCACTAACAAAGATTCAGGAAGGACTCATGATCCCACGCTTTCTACAAGCCCATTGTTGACTAAAAAGGCCAATCCGAGATAAACAAGTCCGGTTACAGAAAGCACAGCAGAAAGTCTCCTTGGGTGATGTTTTCAACTTGTGGTTCTTTCTGCGTTTTTGTTTCTCTTCTAGACTTGTTCGGCATGAGTTCTCAAAAGAGGCTGCAGCATTGTGGATATGCCTCCCAATGTGAGGCCAGGGCGGACCATTGTTGGTGATCAATTTGGCCGAGATTGAGATGTTGTTCCAGGGAGTCCTTATATCTCTTCTTTGGGGCGTGCCTCTTTCGCTGACTCATGGCAAGTTCACCGTAGAGTACTATTTTTGGGAGGCGGTGGTCCTCCATCCTAGAAATGTGACCAGCCTAGTGCAGCTGCATTTTCAGTAGCATGGCCTCAATGCTGGTGATCCCTGCTTGCTCCAGGACAGCAACATTCATCACATTGTCAGTCCAGTGTATGTTTAGGATTGTGCATAGACAGCGCTGATGAAAGCGTTCGAGGAGTCGTAGATGCTGGCGATAGGTGACCCATGTTTCAGGTCCATAGAGGAGAATAGAAAGTATAATGGCTTTGTACACACTGATTTTTGTGCTTCGCCTCAGGTGTTTGTTACTCCAGACTCTTTTGTGAAGCATTCCAAATGCACTATATGCCTTTGCTAATCTGTGATCGATCTCTTTATCAATCTTGGTGTCTGAGGAGATGATATTTCCCAGGTAGGTGAACTGCTGAACGGACTTAAACACAGATTTGCCTACGATGATGTGGGGGTGATAGTGCTCTTCTTGTGGTGCAGGCTGGTAGAGAACTTCCGTTTTCTTCAGGCTGACTTTCAGCCCAAACAGCTCTGCAGCTGTTGCAAAGGAGGATGTTAAGCGCTGCAGAGCTGCTTCTGTATGGGCAACAAGGGCAGCATCATCAGCAAAATGTAGCTCACGGACTAGATAGTTTAGAGTCTTTGTGCGAGCCTTCAGATGGCTTACGTTAAACAAGCTACCATCAGTACGGTAACGTATATAGAGGCCATCTTCTTCTTCGAGATCCGCTGTAGCCCTTTGGAGCATCATGCTGAAGAAGATTGTAAATAGAGTTGGAGCGAGAACACAACTTTGTTTCACACCATCATTTATTAGAAAGGGCTCTGAGAGAGCATCGCCACATCTGACTTGACCGTGCTGGCCCTCATGTAGCAAGATAATCATTTTGAGGAATTTGGGGGGACATCCTAGTTGTTCCAGGATCTACCACAGACCTTTTCTACTCACAGTGTCGAAGGCTTTGGTAAGGTTGACAAATGTTACATAGAGTCCTTTGTTCTGCTCTCTACATTTCTCTTGCAGTTGTCTAAGAACAAATACCATATCTGTAGTGCTCTTATTAGCTCTGAAGCCGCATTGGCTTTCAGGGAGAAGTTCTTCTGCAATAGCAGGAACTAATCTGTTCAGGAGTATCCTTGCAAGGATTTTTCCAGCAATGGAGAACAGTGTTATATCTCAATAGTTTGAGCAATCCAGTTTTGCTCCTTTTTTCTTATACTGTACAGGGTGATGATAACTGCATCTCAGAGATCTGATGGCACTTCCCCTTTTTCCCAGCAACTCACAAGGAGCTGGTGGAATTTAGCATGGAGTACATGACCTCCATGTTTCCAAGCTTCAGGTGGGATTCCATCAATCCCGGCTGCCTTGCCGTTTTTTCATCTGCTGTATGGCCTTAATGGTTTCTTCCAAAGTGGGAGTCACATCCAATTCATTTTTCATCAGTTGTTGTATCATATGTTGGATAGCTGAGCCCTGGACGACTCGGTTGGCACTGAGGAGACTTTGGAAATGTTCATCCCATCAATTCTGGATGGAGGCTTTGTCTGTGACTAGTGTTTGACCATCCATACTATATAAGGAGCTTTGGACCTGATAGGTAGGTCCAAACACCTTAAAAAGAGGGTGGTGACCAATATGGTTAAAATTCTGGAATCCAAGTACTATGAATAACAGATAAGGCTATTCAATATATATATAGCCTGGAAAAAAGAAGGATTGAGTGGTGGTATGATTGTCATTAAATATCTGAATGGCTGTCACAGTGGAAGATGAAGTATGGTTGTTTTCTGTTGCTCCAGAGAATAGGAGCCAAACCAACAGATTCAAATGACAAGATACAAGATCTAGCTAAAGAATAGGAAGAGCGTCCTAATGGTAAGAGCCATTTGACATTGGCAAAGACTATCTTAGACAGTGGAAGACTATTCTCATGGGAGGTTTTTAAATAAAGGTTGGAAGGTCACTTCACAAAGAAGATTTAGCTGTGGATTTCTGAAGTAGCAGGGAGTTGGACTAGATGCCCCTTTATGTATTTTCCACCTCTGTAATTCCAGGTTTCTATGGACTTTATCACATCACCTCTGTTCACATCATGATTGTATTAGTGTAGTGAAGTGTAAACATATCAGATTGGTAGCACCCTTATCACATATCCTTTCTTTAGCACAATCAGGCTCTTACTGGTTCTGAGCACTCTCTTCCACCCTCATCCTTACCCTGCCCCCTTGCCCTTGCCCAAGGTGCCTTTTGTGGTATGCATGTTTTAAATGCACTTCTAGAGTTGAACAAGACATAAAAATAAAAATGGAAGTGAAACAAAGTAAAACAAACAAAACACAGCTGTTCCAGAATAGCAAAGGGAAGTGGGGGGGGGGGGGAGAGCGGAGGAGACATTGTGGACACATGATTGCCCAGTCCTAGAACTGCCATAGGATAATTTATGGTATCTATGGACTGGCACTATACCAGCATGATTGATGGGTTTTCTTAGTCAGTGGTAATGTGTGGGCTAATCACGATTGGGTGGCAAGGCAGCTGTGAGAGGGAGATTCTGTTGTGTAAAAGGTATCAATCACCAAAGGTGCTATAATTGAACTTGTTTGATGTTTTGAAAATGGTGTGTGATGAAGTTTTAAGTTTACCTTTTTCTTTGATGACATGCATTTGCATGTTTATTTCTGGCCAAGTAGCCAAGCTTTAGTGAGAAACAGGGATACCTGAGGTGGTGTTATATAGTGAGTAGAATACTAACTGGGGAGATCTGGTTATAAAATCAGATCTACAGCTACAATACATGGTGATAAAATCAGATCTACAGCTACAATACATGATGACTTTGGGCTGTTCATTATCTTTTAGCCTGATCTTCCTGTTGGGGTTGTTACAAAGAATTGGATAGGTTGGGCAGTGATGAACTGTGCTCATTGCCTTGAACATTCAAAAGGTGGGTGAGATTAAAAATGTAATAAAATAAACTCATGTGCTCACTGGTACTACTTCACTATATCTTACATTTAAAGTATGCAGATCTAGGCAACGGTTGAGAAGAGTGACAAATTCAGGAAAGGAGAGACTTGGAAGCTGAAATGTTTGAATCAAATTTAAATATTCATGTCTCTTAAAATGAAGGTAAATCTTTCTTCAGGGAAAAGTTAACAGTGGAATTGTAAAAGCTTACCCATTTGACAAAAATTAATCTTTCAGACTCACTTGATAAGAACATTTTTGACACCATGCTGGCATATGCATGCAAAAACCAGCCCATACAAATAAGATCAAAGACATGGGACTCTGCAAACGATTCCTACTCTAAAATATTTATGTATAAAAAGGTATTGGAATTTGCATTTTGGAATCATTTTCAGGCAGTGGTGATGATGGTGGGGAAATTCCTCCTTACGGATGCTTCAACAATTCTGATGTTAATGTGCCTTTGCAGATTGATGCATAGGCTTTTGTTCCCCCTGCTGTGACATATACTGGCCATGGAACTAAGCACAGAAATCAAATGTGAATGTATGTGAGTAATAAATTCCTAAGCAAACATAACTGTTAAGGCAGTTACTATCTACAAGTGCTATTTGTAACTACAAGCATAGTGCAACCAGAGAAAAACAATATATATGTATATAAACTCACATGGAAGTCTGTTGCTTGGATGAGAACAGTACAGATTGACCAAAGTTTTATAAACCAATCTGGGGGCTTGCTGCACAGAGAAAACTAGAACATTCTATGATGATATGAAATTCTTCTATTTCTCTCTCTTCCCCCCTGAGGGCACAAAGCCTTTCATGTGTGAGGACCCTTTGCCTGTGGATGGATAACATTAGTTTAGATGTGAATATTTCTTGTGCATTCTTATTTGTGATTTAATGGTTGTCTGATTTGGAAGCCTGTTGCTACATCTGGTGTATATGAAAGGCACTGGCCACAACACATTTTAGCACATTGGTTTTTCTGGATTCCATCTATGATTCAGCAATACGTTGAAGGACTATCAGAAGCTTTAGCCTGAGATGGGGAACCTGTGGATGATATTGGCTCCCAGATCTTATCAGTTCCTAGCAGGAAGCAATTGGTTGAACAACATAGAAACTAGAGTCCAAAAACACCTGGAAGGCCACATGTGCCTATTGCTTGGACTTCAGTGTCTTGAATGGCATCTCAAGGATTCAGGCAGGAATCTCAAAAACCTAAAAGGCAAGAGTGTCTCCCACTCCTGAACTAGTTCTAGTAAAGCAAGTGATATACCACTGAGTTACACTTCTCTAGCATGTGAAATAGAGGATATTCCAATAAATGTGTTAGAGGGAGCAGTCTGATTTACAGAAAAGGAATGAACACACACACACACACATATTTGAGCTCCTCATTTAAACCAACAAAACATTCTATAAGTTTCACATAATTTTGAAGGAAAAGCACAGTGCCCATCAGGGAATTCCTCAGATTTGATATTCTGTAACTAACCCGTATTTTCCAGCTGTCACATTTCTTTCTCCCTAATTTTCTGCAGTTTTGATATTTCACAGATGGGAACTGCATGATAGAAACTCATAAGGACAGGGAAAGATCTTAGTTCTTCAGTTTGATTATAATCTGTTGATTAGGAGACCACTCATTTTAACAACTGAGTGATAGTTGGACACAATCAGCCATCACACAACTTTTCTTTGCATGGCTAAGTAAGTGCCTCAGTGTTTGCACACATTTCACAGGAGAAGAACGTGAACAATAACCAGGCACTTGTCTGAGAGAAAACAGAGCTGGAAGAAAATAAGCAGCATCATTTTCTTGTAGGCATTTGTCACTCTTGCTATTTCTGGATGACATTTAAAATGCCTGGGAAGCTTAATTCTGCTCCCTCTCCCCTGCTGTGCTTCAGCTTGAGGGAAGTGGGTGGATCAGGCATACAATATCTACATACTCCTGCCTACTCTGACAATGTGAAACCTGTGCGCTGGGAGGAAGAGAGCTTTTTAAATGGATGTTGGATGTTGGGACAAAATGGTCACCTCAACCTTCAAACCTGCAATGTAGAACACAATGCAAGAGACCCTTTATATCATTCATCTAAGAAATATAATGCCAACAGTCCCATGTATTAAAATTGTCCCATAAACTGCACCAGGATTTTTGGAAATGGTGAAGAACAGTTTCCTTGTCTATAGCTTCTCTTTTACCGTATACTCGTTTAAACTACACAAATGTAGAACTATTATTCCACTTAAACTGTCATGGTTCCATCTTATTGTATCCTGGGATTTGCTGCTTAAGGAGGGACATTTAGATTTTGATATAACCTTACCATAATATTTCAGTAATCACATGTAGGTGAAAGCAAAGTTCAGTGCACATGTTGGTGGGAATCACATGTGTACAGTAGTTACTGGTGACTTCCATATCAGTAAATCTACTTAGAATCATAAAACTGGAAGAGATTACAAGAACCACCCAGACCAGTCCAATCTTGTGCATGAATACACAACCAAACCATCCCCAACACATGGCTGTCCAGCCTCTGTTTAAAAGCATCCAAAGAGGTAGACTCCACCACACTCCAAGGGAGTGTGTTCCACTGTCAAATAGCTCTTACCATTAGGAAGTTTTTCTAATGTTCAGGTGGAATCTCTTTTCCTGTAGTTTGAATCCACTGCTTCATGTCCTACTAGATTACTGCACTACACTCTTATAGTGCCGCTATTCCACTTTATCTGCTCTGGCTACCTCCTGTTGCATTCTGGGATTTGCAGTTTAAGGAGGGGCATTTTGAATTCTTATTCAGAGGGCTCTTAGGCCTCATTGAACTACAAACCTCAGAAGGCATCAGAAGGCAGCCAGAGCAGTCAAAATCAAATTACAGCACTATAAGAGTGCAGTGTTGTAATAAGACAAGTCTCAGGAGAAGCAGGAAACAAGCTTGTTCTTTTTTCAACATGACATCTTTTCAGATATTTATATATGGCTATCATGTCACCTCTTAATTTTTCTCTTTCCCATGCTAAACATACTGAGCTGCCCAACCATAAGCATAGTTTTCAGATTTTCATCATTTTGGTTCCCCCCCCCCCCCGCCGCCCAACATGTTCCAGCTTGTCAATATCTCTGTTGAATTGTGGTACCCAAAACTGGACACAATATTTCAGGTGAGGTCTGAGCAAATCATAATAGAGTCATACTATTTCTTCCCTCAGTCTAGACACAACTCCTACTGGTAAAGCCTAGAACAGTGATGGTGAACTTTTTAGAGACTGAGTGCCCAAACTCAAAGGCATTCTCACACTGGGTGTTACCCGGTGCCATTGGCAGGACTTCCAGGGGGATTGGACTTCTGCTTTCTGGGTGGTGGTGGTGGTGCAGGACTTCTGGGAGTGGGACTTCCCCGGTGACAGCTGAAGGCCTGGGGGGGGGGAGGGAAGAGGACTGGAGGAACAAGTGTGTGCCTGTTCCTCCTCTTTCCCCTACCCTCCTGGGCCTTCGTCTGCTTTCTCTGAGACAGGTAAAGGCCCAGGATAGTGGGAAGTGTATACCAAGACCAGAGGCACAAAGAATTCCAGAGACAGGGTCCTAAAAATAATGAATTTTATTTTAAAAGGCGAGATCAACAATGATATGAAAACACACAACCATTGCATGCTCACAAGGACCAAGAAGTTAAAAGGTGTTTCGTTGGAAGAGAGTAGGTCACACTAACGGAGATGCTACACCTGAATGGACAACTGCTCCTCTAGGTACATGTCTGGAGACAAAAGGGAAATCAATCGCTCCTGAAGCAAACTGGAATTGATGAGTGAAAGAGGAGCTAGCTGAGTAAAACTGGCAGCATACATGACTATTACTGGACTGATTCAAGGAAACAAAGGAACAGCACCGATATTTATAGTGAATTTTATCCCTGGGGAAAAATTCAAGGCATTGAAAAAGGCCAAAGGGTGGTGCCATCTTTGAAATGGGGTTGGATAATTTTGAAGTTGGTTTTCTGAGGTGATAACATTGTGGTGTGAACGTGAGTGATGGGTGCACATTTCCAAGGAACATGGAATTCCACTTCTAGTTCTCAAAAATTGGTGTTTTTAAGGTTGAGCAGTACAGAGAAGCCTTGCAACCTACTGAAAGAGTATATTGATGCAAACAAAGGCTGCTAGTAGCAATTTAGGCCCTGTACAGACTGGCTTGAAAGGCCGGCCTGCGGGCAGAGTCAGGGCATAGCACCCAAATAACTTACACCCTGACCCCACCCCCAGGGTATCATGATGCCACGTGCCACTCTACACAGTGCATGGTATGATGACACTCCTCCATCGTTGCATCCATATGACACAGCTCTGAAGGAGTGCCATATAGCTGTGTTGCCATGGCTATGATGCCCTTTCAAGGACACAAAAAGGAGCTGCTTTTTGTGGATCCTTTTGATACTCTTGAAAGCCTGGGTCAGGGCTGCGATGTAAGCTTGCTGCAGCCCCAATCCAGCTAAGAAAGGGACAACATCCTTTTGCCCCTTTGGGGTGGTATGTCGAGCCTCTTAGACTCCTTTATGGCCTGAAAAAGGTCAGTATGAAGATTCTTCAGCTATCATGTTCCACAAAAACATCATCTCTGTGTGAGTTTGTATGAAACCCCAGGGATTCCCTTTGCATACATCTGATTTAGAACTTCACACCTACAGTGCTTTTTGGAAACAATTTTCAAAAAACCTCCTGCATTTAAGTTTCTAAAATCCTAACTTATGAGGACATTTTACAAATTATGCTATAATCCTTTATAGAGTTGCATGGAAATAAGCCCCTTCTCACTCAACAGGTCTTACTGTACCTTTGAAGGTCTAAGCAGATATTCAGAATATTGCACTGTGAGAATTCTCTTTCATGGTGGATAGGAACATATACATTCTCATGCTCATGCATTAAAACATTATATTACAATATAAGCATTGCATGCCCTTGAACTTCAGGGGCAGGGAATCCTCTCTCATATTGCAGTAAAATCCCAGAGGGTCTGAGCATATTAAAAGCTTCTTGGTTAGCAGACTACAAATGGGAAGCTCAGTGGCTCTTGCAAGTTCTCAGAACTCAGCTTTTTGTGTTTCTCTTGTTTGAGGCATTTATGCTTATGAACACTACAGAAACTTTTTTTTTTTTTTTTGGCCGCTGGCTGCTAGTGATTCTAATAGATTCAAATTATCATGTTAGTACATTTTCATAACAGGAACAAAGGTGAAACGTGGGGTAGATGCCATGTTCATGATAGCCTGGACCTAGGATTGTAAACAATAAAAGCAAGAAATAAACAAAACAAAAACAAAACTAAAGGAAAGGAAAATCTTCTCAGTCTCAATTTTGTTGTTTTTCTGTAAACCCCACCTGCATTCCTGTACCTTCTTGTCTTTATATCTGTTGAACATGCTATTTTTCAGTTTCTTCATGGGCAATTGTGTGTATTTCCCATAATGTGTGCAATTATCTATGCACTTTTTCTAATGTATGCATTTTTATTCATTTCTTTCATTGACTAGAGTGCTTTTCTATTTTTTGAACTGTACAAATGTTTAACTATGTGTGCTTTAAAAAACCAACAACAACCCATCTATCATTTTGTTTATATTTTATTTCTCTGAAATTCACCAAAAGCCTCAGAGATGTGAGATAGCACATTTTGGAGGTAAGATATGCTTTGTCCCATACACCAGTGTGGTCTGTTCAGATCTGGATCTACACCGGTAGGCTGGTACACAGATACAAATTATAGTGGATGATTATTAGGCATGTCAAATTGTATGCCCAGCTGCACACACATGTACACACACCACTTTGTGCAGGACTAATGTTTGATCCCATATACAGAAACCAAAAGCATGCCATAAATCAATCACATTCATTATCATCACTATATGATAATTTCAGCCTGGTTTAGGCTGAAATAACCCAATCTATTCTCCTCAAACTGGGAAGTAATTTATCATATTTAAACATATTAAATGTCATCACTCTTCTATATGGTGATATCATATACAGGAATGGTGGAAAACATGAAGTCCTCCAGATATTGTTGGATTGAAACTCCCAATCTTCTTCACCATTGACTAGGGTTACTGGGAGGTGGAAGCCAGCAACCCCGTCACTGGTGTACACTTTTGAAATTACAGTAGGCCCTTCATATCCATGGGGATTCCATTCTGGACTCTCCACCTGCAGGTGGCAAACAAACAAACAAACAAGCTAACAAACAAAACAACAACAACAACAAAAACCAGGACCTCAAGTCCCATTCTTCCCAATGGAGGTGTGATGAATGCACAACCATGCTGGCACAGCTGTGTGCACACAATGCCACTGGGGAGAACAGGGCAGAGCTATTCACACATGCTGCAGTCCATAAATGGCAAGCCTGGCTGGGAAGGGCCAACTGTACATCTTTTTCAGAAATTCTAAAGTGATTCATCAATGAATTTATTTAAAATATTTCATCCCACTTCATAACCAAAAGGCTCCAAGAACACCTGGGGCATCAGTAACATTTCCTTACGGCAGCTTTTCAATCTAAAAGTCTTGACACAAAAGGGGGAAAAGGTAAGGTGAGAAGGTGAAAAAATAGTAATAATTTTAAACTATTTAAAACCAACTAAAAATATTTTTAAAGTTCAATGGTACATCTTAAGAAAGACTAGCTGGAATGGAAGCAATATAGGAAGGTAGGGAACCTGGTGGAACTGATTTTTCAGCTCAACTGATGGTATGATCCTACCTTCCATCATTTCTTGTAACAGCTTTGTTCTATGCCTGCTTTCTGGTTACAGATGACAAAATGATAGAGTGAACAATAAAGCAGATGAAAGTGAAGAAATAAATACAGTAGAGGAAGTTGAAATTTACTTTAACAGGCAGGAATAATTTGATTACACTTGATCAGGCAAATGGGTGTGACAAAAAGTCTTTCCTTACATCACTACTTTCATTCTACATAATTATGGAACTATGATTCCACTTTTAACTGTCATCATTTGATCCTATGGAATTGTGGAGTTTGTATTTTAAGGAGAAATCTAAACCAAACAATAAACCCCAGGATTACATGGGATATTGCCATGGTGGTTATAGTGGAATCATAATGTATTGTAATGTATGCTATACAATCATAATTGTATAGTATGAAAGGACACCAGGCTAATATCAAGACATCAAAAAGACATCTATTGATATTTTGTTCAAAAGTCCATAATCATATGAACATTTATTAAACCATTCCCCATGACAAAGTCAAATGACATTGCTCAGAAAGTAACTTGTAAAAAAGTGAACATAATGGCATATTTGAGCCATTCATAACCAAGCAGTGTCAGAAATTTGCAAATATTGGCCTTTAATAATCCCAGCATTAATTACAAACTATTGCGTTCATATTTTTGTTGTATGTTATTGCTCATATGAAATTCAATTCCTAGGGACAACAGTATATTAGACATGAATGATGAATCAGAGATGATGTTATTTACTATGTTGGCAGATTGAATGAATCAATACAGCATTTGTCAAAGTCACATAGATTTCATTGCTGTTGACCTCATGTCACTTAGATGCAGTGCTTCCAGAAAAGAAATTTCCCCTCTCAGAGACATTTGAGAACACTTTTATACAAAGGAAAATAATAGATCTAGTCTTTTATGGTTCTTACTATCTGACAACTACTATGCCAGTTGGGGTAAATTTTATGAAAATAAAGTAATTTCCGTGGGTTTAAATTTTGATTCTCTCCTTTTACTAACTGAAAAGGAGTGTTTTGAGTCTAGTAGGGTCTGCCTTGCAGAGAGAGAACATCAGTTGATATATCCAACTCCTCCTAGAGTGTGTTCTCCAGCAATACATGGTATTCCCCCCCCCCCCTTTTGCAGGGTAGAATTCCAGATTACTTTCAATCCCTTTCATTGTGGGCGTCGAGGAAGGCCTTTCTATTTGCAAGATTGAATATATACCCCTCAAATGTTGCTAGGGGCAGATGCTTGAAGATCCCGTTTTTGAATCGTGTATGTCACTGTGATCAAGCTCCAGATGTTCTCCATCATATTATATTGCTTTGTCAATTGTATATAACTCCGAGGGAAAAATTGTTAAGAAGGTTATTGGAAATGAATATTGGTTTGGATGGGTTATCAGTGGAATACTTATTGGAAGTCCGGAACCTGCATATTACCAGGCTAATGGCCAATTTTCTGGTGGAGGCAACAAGAGTATGGCTTAAATTAAATTAATTTAGTAATGATGTAGTGTTTTTAATAATGTTCTTGAAGTTCATTGTAATGTGTGTTGTTCTTGTATGCCTAATAAAGGTTAACTAACTGACTGACTGATTTATCTGAACTGTAAAGTGTAACTCACTGTGGTCTAATTCCCCCCGTTTTATTCTTTTTTCATCCAAATATTCTTTTTTTCCCCTGGAAGAGATGCCTACAGATTGTAGATATATTTTGTATTCAGAAATAATACTGTTATTTTTAGTTTCACATTGAAGTGTACCTGAGTTCTGCTTATCATTTAACAGCACTTGCTATCATTCTGGATATGATTAGGATTAGAGTCCACTAGAAATTGAAATGAGTAAATGGAAGAAACTCTGAAGAATATTTAAAAGTTTTGGGAAAGAAAAAAAAAGAATGGAAAAGAGAAAACATGGGCCTAAGTCCAATTGCTTACCCCAAACTAAATAAGCCAATTGACCCAATGGAATTTACACAAAAGTTCTTAATCATTGTTCAGTCAGATTGTTCATCCATTCCCAATTTATAGGTCCAATTCAGAAAAAGATCCTAGGAAGATCTGATAACTTTTACATCTTCCTTCTTTCAGATTCTGTATGTTATCACATTTCACTAGGAGCATTTTGCTTAAATTTCATCACAGCTGACTCTAATCCTACTGAATTTTATTTGGTAATGTCTCAGAAGCGAGCATTTGAAAATATATATATCAATTTTTGTACTTGTGACCTGTCTTTATAATGGGTTGTTTCTTGCTGCTGTTGTTGTTTCTGTTATATTTTTGACTTGTTTTTATGACTGATCTTTGACCATAATAACTGTTGACGGAATACTACAAGTATTGACTTGGTGATCCTGGTGTATATACATGAAAAATGGGTTTCTTCATGAAAAACAATAATCCAAAAATAATATTTCCTGAGCAGAAGATGCTGTCATTTGGGACTTATTCTCTGAAAACCTCATTAATGTTTTTGTGTGAAGAAAACAGTAAAAAAATTGTATGCACAATAAGTCCCCAACTGCAGCACATAAGAATGATGAAATTTGATTTATATCACAAAACTCATTTAAATAAACTAACATGAGATTAGTTTATGCTTTGTGTATCGTTTACTGTGTTTTTAATGTATTGTATTATTTTGGCTACTTTGTAAATGTTGGTTTCTTATGCAAAGGTTTTTGGCCAAAAGCAATACATATTTGAAAGATGCACTTGGGTTCCCTACCTCAGTGCAGTCAGTTGCTTACATCGGCCCTTCTCTGCTGTTCTCATAGTTCAATTCTATATAAGAAAGAAAAGAAAAATCTTGGTGCTCCTCCCCTTGAATCTGGCCATCCCATCACAATAAAATCACACTCTGAACATTTATCAGCTACCCCATGAGATCTTGGCTCCACTGTGAGACCAAGATGGCAAATTATTGCGTGTGTGCGTTTTAAATGTGCTTTCTATAGTTGTGCAATTTTTTAATGTAATTGGCACAAACCCCCTTATAGCTGAATGAAAGAATAGGCTGACCCATTGGAAATCCATGTTGAGATTTTTCTATACGAGTGTTTACATTTTACATTTACCATGTGCAATTGACAAAGAAGGAAGTGCACATTTAGCTCAAAGACAAAAAAAAAAAAGGGGGGGTCTTGCCATCTTGCAGCAAGTAGAACATTTTCCCATTCTTCTAATGAGTCGCACACACACAAAAAATATATAATCATACATATGCTCTCCGGAATACGTATTTGTTTGCCTCAGGATTGAGCTTTGCTGGAAAGGCCCTCCTGTTTTGCACCAATGAGATCAATGCACTGTCTGAGAACATGGGATAAAGCCTGCTCATCTGTGGCACCCGAACTATTGAATGCCCTCCCTTTGGAGGCCCAGCTGATGCCAACACTGCCTTCATTTAGGTGCAACATAAAAACATGGACGTTTATTAAAGCTGTTGAGTCCTAACTGGTCCCGCCTCCTCTGAATGACAACACATATTGTTTTCATTGTTTTCAACTATTTGTAACCAGAAGGTTTAATATGTTTTAGTCTATTTAAATTATTTTTATCAATTTAGTTTTTAAAATTGGCTCTCTGCTTAAAATAATTTTACTTGTATACTGGCCAAGTGATACAGGGCATTACATATTTTTAATATATATATATATATATATATATATAGGATTTGCATCCTAGTGGGGCCAACCACTCCCACCCCAACCCCCACTAAAAATGGTATCTTTACATGTTTCCTGTGTTCTACAAATCCCCTTGCAGTAGCTAGCTGTAGCTGTCATCTTTCTGCTTTAGAATTCTATGATCTCGACAGATAAAGGAACATCTGTATTTTGTATTCAAAGCAGCCTCCAACTACAATGACAATCCAACAAAGAGAAAGCAAATAAGGCTGTTAATTGTCTATAGAAGCAAACACACTCAATTATCTCAATGTTTTTAAAAAGAAAGTGAGAGAACCATTTGAAGAGACATGATTTAAGATGATGGCTAAGTGAGCAAAGAAAGAAAAAGGGAAAAAGCTGGACTTAAAGAAAATGGTTGCTGATCTCCTTCTCTCTCTCTCTCTCTCTCTCTCTCTCTCTCTCTCTCTTTGTGTGTGTGTGTGTGTGTGTGTTTTGCTTCCTATTTGTGTTTCTCAGCTCAGACTCCTACTAAGGGTTCTTAATAGTGACAGAGTCTGCAGTGTTAATACAGATAACTATATGGTGCCTTGCCTATTTATCAGTTTAATGATTATATACATGAGAAAAATTGCCATCTTCCTTCCAAAGCTGATGAGCTCTTCAGCACTTTATTACTAGAATAAATGTGGAAAAGCAAAGCTAGAATTTTCAATGCAGCCGATGATTAAAGGAATTCACTGCTGAATTTTAATTAGCAGTACAAGGACTATTTGATTGTTCAACTTAAAAATGGGCTTCTGATGAGATAGTAATATCCAGAAATGTCTTTCATAATGTTACTCTTGGAGTCATGAAAAATGCAGGCTTAATAGAATGTGGGCCTGTTTCTACAAGGTCCTGATCAACTTCAAATCTATCAAAGTTCTTGGAATTTAAATGAATGGTTCACATTTGACTTAGCTGCTCCAGGCTGTAGAAACAACCAAGCAACTCTCAGTTTAGTTCAAAATGTAGATGTTCCTTGTTTGTTTTCATTTCTTCTCATAGGCTATCCTGACTAGATTGATTATTTATTTATTTATTTATTTGCCAGCCCATAACCCACAGTAAATACAATGGATTCTAAAAGCTATCTATCTCATTCTCTGTCTGTGTGTGTCTCTCTCTCGACTTGGGCAAACTGGTGAAATCCTGTGCAGAAACGGGATTTAAAAGTCCACAAAACACCTGCAAAAGTGAGTTGTTTTTCAGACACATTGATGCCAATGAGAAATAACATGACATTAATCCAAATGGAAATTTGACAAAATTCCTCCTTTTTACTTTCATAATTTCCCACTCCCAAGAGCCAAGAGTGGGTTTTGTTGACTTGCTGTTCGGATTAATGCCGCATTATATCCCAATGATGCCAATGTCATTTGAAAAACTACCCGCTTTTGCAGATTATTTTTACTCTCTATTTGGGTTAACCCTGAATGTCATGTGGGCTGTTTTTACTTTAAATCCAGTTTCTTCATGGGATCCAACCCATGTGATAAAGTCCAGTGACTTCAAGTTACCTGCCAATTTATGAATTTCATAGAGTTTTCTTAGGCAAAGAACACTCAGGGAGGGTTTTGCCAGTCCCTGCTTCTGACATATAGCCTACAGCACTTGGTATTAACTGGCAAAATTGTACTAAAGTGACATTCAACCTGTTTAACACAAGATTTGGAAACAGGAAACATCTTATAGAATTACAGATCATAGAATCATAGAGTTGGAAGAGACTGCAAAGGTCACCAGGTACAACCTCCTGCAGGATACCAAAGCACTCCTGACAGATGGCTATCCAGCCTCTATTCAAAAGCATCCAAAGAAGGAGACTCCACCACTCTCCAAGGCAATGTGTTCTACTGTGGAACAGCTCTTACCCATCAGGAAGTTCTTCTAATATTTTGGTGGAATATCTTTTCCTGTAGTTTGAATCCACTGCTCCATGCCCTTTTCTCTGGAACAGCAGAAAACTAACTTGTTCTTTCTTCAACATGTCATCTTTTCAAATATTTAAACATGGCTATCATGTCACCTCTTAATCTTCTGTTCCCCATAGTAAACAAACCCAGCTGCCTAAGTTGCTCCTCATAGGGCATGGTTTCCAGAATCAAAGAATAATAGAGTTGATTTAATAGAATCAAAGAATAATAGAGTTGGAAGAGACCTCAAGGGCCATACAATTCAATCCCTTTCTGCCATGCAAGAACACACAATCAAAGCACCTTTGAAAATGGCCATCCAGCCTCTGTTTAAAAACAACCAAAGAAGTTGTCTTCACCACACTCTGAGGGAGTGTGTTCCACTGCCGAACAGCTCTTAGGAAGTTCCTCCTAATGTTGAGGTGGACTCCTTTTGGCCACCCTCCTGTGGACACACTTGGGACTGAAACATCTGAAACTCCTTCCCCTCTCATGTGAGTGTGCCTAAAATGTAAGAATATCAGTGGAAGCCTTCTTGCATGTTCTTTCACTCCACAAGGCTAGGGAGTTTATCGTAAGCACTTTTTTTGGTCTGTTCTGGGCATGGGCTTGGGGATGCACATGAGTGAGAGAAAATGGATTTTATCACACACTAAACTGTCAGCAAGCTGTTGCCATGCCATTGCCCAACCATCACCTATCCCCATGATGGGCTTACCTGCCCCATTTTCCTCTGCTGGAAGCTTTCCAACAGAGAAAAATGAGGCGGCTGAGCCTGGTTGATGACATGGTGAGCCAACAGTTTAGCTTGTGATAAAATCCATTTTCCCTCGCTCATGCATGTCTCCAGCCCATGCCCAGAACAGACCAAAATGTGCATGCAATAAACCCCTAGGCTAGTGGAGATACTTTACAAGACTTTTTCTGTAGCTGATCCACAACTATGGTAATCTTTCCCAAGTAAAGTCAAAATAGTTCCATACTTTTGGTCCTTAAAATTGTTCTGACTGTTATTTTAAAACTATTTTTAAAGAGGATGTTTTAGTTAGTTTTTTCCCAATGATTTTTATTCATGTTTTTAATGCTTTAGGATTTACCCAGAACCTCCCAATGCATTGAAATTTGACAAATGCTTTAAATTAATAACAAGGAGTGATACCTGAGAAGGGTGTTTCTATTGTGGGTCTGCACAAATGATAAATCATGCTTTGGACCTTCATAATAAGGGATTATTTGATTTCACTTGACTCTGAATCCAGCTTCCATTGTTTGTGCCCCTCAATGACTACTACTGGAAATCAACAAGCAGCTATAACATTTTGAGCATTTTCTTTTGCTGATCAGAACTGGATGGCATTTGCAAATATATTGGGATGATGTCTGCCAGGTTTCAGACAAAGAGATGGAGATATTTTGGGTTTTTTAGTGCTGTTTTCCCTTGACAGTTTTTTTAAAAAAAGGGAATTTTTTTTTATTACTTGGAAGACCAGATGAAATTTGCAGACAGAGTTGCACCTACTGATGGGATCAAGCCTGCCACATTTCAGAGGAATAATTGCAGTGAGTTTCGGTGAAGAAAAGCCTTTGCAGTCTGGGAATTTTTAATAAAGGATGTACTTATGTGCTGCTACAATGCCAAATTAATGCAGTTTGACACCATTTTAACTTCCATGGCTCTGTACTATGGAATCCTGGGATTTGTAGTTTGTTGTGAGACCAGAGCTCTCTGACAGAGAAGGCTAAATATTTCACAAAACCACAGGTTCCAGAAGTCCATAGCATTGAGCCATGGCAGTTAAAGTGGTGAAGTGACAAGACTTCTGAATTAAATTGTCATATATACAGTCATAAAAGCACAATTATAACAGGTGGCACTACTTGGAAAATGCCACATTGTTTGATGATACCCCAGTGATTCCTAAATCCTTGGATAGGATAGAAATCATTGATGGTCTAAAACTTCAATGCAGTAACACTGAGGAATAACAACAACAACAACAACAACAACAACACAGCAGCAATAACAGCAACAACAATAGACTACTCCTGTAACACTTGACTACTCCTGCATCTGTTCTCATGTTTTGCTGGCTTGAAGACTCTCCATCCTGAATTGCTTTATGATACATGAATGTATAGAATTACGCTCCATCTTTTGCTGCCACCTAAGTGCAAATAAATTGATGCAACAAAGCACAGCATTTGGCAGGAAGTATAAATTTGTTGCCTCTTAAATTATTTTCCTTCATACATTACTGCTGCAGCAGCAGAACTGCTTTTAGATAGGATACATCCATACTGCCACAGTACTGTCAGAAGAGGCGGAAGTTACATCGCCAGAGTCAGTGACACAGCCAGTTAAGGAAGGAGTAGCCAATGTGGCCTGGGTATCTGAGGGCAGTAGTACAGTCTTTCCTCTATTGGTGGGCCCTAACAAAAGGTTTGACCCAAGACATATTGCTGCTCGAGGAAAAAAAAGATAACAGCCAAGATCTTGCATCAAGAAGATGTGTACATTTTTTTTCCAGATAGAACTGCTCCAAATCTGTCTGTTTTTGTTGTTTGTCTTTGTTGTTGTTTGTCTTATTGCTACCCTTATGTGAGCCTATGGTGGTTTCATGGGGTTTTCTTGGCAAGATTTGTTCAGAGGAGGCTTGCCATTGCCTTCCTTTGAGACTGAGAGCATGTGACTTGCCCAAGGTCATGTCAGGGATGATGGGAGTTGTTGCACTTTCCCCAGACTTAACTCACCACCATCTCGTCAATGCTGGGCTGATCAAAACTGATCAATGGTGTGATGTGTTGCAAGTAGCAGAGTTTACCGAGAAGCGGCTCCAAGATCCTGACATCATCTTGCAGTGCTCTCCTTCCAGGAACAAAAACATCAGCTCTGGAACTTCTGGAATTACTGTTGCTGCTTCACTCTTCTTGCAGTCAACAAACCACACGAGCTGTATACTAAACTATCTTTATTTGCTACTTGAATAATACAAACTGTATATGAAAACAATAAACATCTTTGCAACACATTTCTTGCTAAACACACTCTGGCTATACTAATCAAGCTATATACATCCACATCTCCTCCTGCACAATAGCTTAGTTACAGGTTCAGGTTCACGATCTAGTTCACATTGTTGTTCACATTGTTGTTCTTGTGTTTGGGGGTGCGTGCATGCGTGCGTGTCACAATGGCTCACCGGAACAATACAGAAATAGTTCAATTTTGGTTACCACCCACTGGGTGTGCACTGGGTGTATACAAACAATACCATTGGTTAGTTCCACACTTTCCCATACCATAGTCCAACCTCTTACTATGACTTAATCACTCATGTGATGTTTTTCAGTGATGTCGTTGTTTATCTTTTACACGACCTTCCTTTCTGGATCTTCTGTTGTTATTCCTTGTGTGTTATGACTATACTCACATCTGTTGTTGTTGTGTACGTGTCTCACTACACTATCTCACCTCGTGCTGGAAATTTACAGACTTTGGTTCCCACACATACAGCTTTGCATTTCTATGACTATATTTCCCATGCTCCTTGCCTTAACAGGTCATCCAGTGGGCTTCATGGCTGAGCTGGGAATTGAACCCTGGTCTTCAAAATCATAGTCCAGCTTTCAAACCACTACACGACACTAAACTCTCCCTGATACTGCCTACCCCTGATATGACCATGTGGCAGCCAGTGGAGAGCAGGGTACAGCTGAAAAGTATTTGGCTATGTGAAGTTCTAGAGAATGCCTTGTGTATCTGGCGGTAGGCCAGTGGTTCTCAAATTTTTTTGCCCTTGTGACAACCTTTACATCTACATGTGAATGTCTCAATGTCTCATACCCCCCCAAAAAATTATTCAATGTGTCTGTTTTCATTTGCACATTCATACATATTCATATTTTAAACATTTGATAAGGAAATAACATTGTTCAAATTAGAACAGTTTACTTTAAATAAATTCAATTGAAATCTAATTTTTACACATACCCTCCAGGGCAGAAAAAAGTCTGGGAAAAAGAGAAAGGGGGATAAAAACCTCCAGGCCTCATACCCCCCCCTTGAGCTCCCCCCCCCTTATGCCCATCTGGGGGTCCTGCCCCATCATTTGAGAACCACTGCTGTAAGGACATATTCAAACACTTGTTAGCTGCCCCTCAACCTCCACTGGCTGCTACATGATCATGTCAGGTTGGAGACAACACAAAGAATGTGGGGTTTTAGGGGATTTGGGGCATAGCAGCAAAGGATATGGTGGCTCAAGTAGTTAAGACACTAACTCTATTGATTGCAAGATCAGCAAGTTGGCCGTTTGAGGCCTGGGTGAAGTGTGATGGGGGGAGCTCCCATCACTAGTCCCAGCTTCTGCCAACCCTAGCAGTTCAAAAGCATGCAAGTGCAAGTAGATAAATATGTACCACTCCAGTGGGAAGGTAAACAGCATTCAGTACAATCCTGCTGGCCACATGATCACAGAGTAGTGTCTGATAACACTGGCTCTTTGGCTTAGTAACAGAGATGAGCACCGCCTCCTATGGTCAGACATGACTTGATAACCTTGTTACCTTTACCTTAGCAAAGGAGGTAGAAGATAACAAGCTCTGAGGCACCCCACCCCAAAATAAGAAGTACACAGACATAAATTTGATTTTGGTCTTCATATGTCACAAACAGGATGCAACAGATCTGGAGCCCATTCAAACTACACACTTATTCCATTATTATTTCATCTTAACTGCTATAGTTTCATCCCATGGAATCCTGGGGGTATGTAGTCTTCACAGTATTGTAGCCCTGAGAGTTCTAAATGGTCCTCCCTAAAGTGAACTCATAGGATGGAACTATGGAAATTCAAGTGAAATAATAGCCCCATATTTCTGTACAGCAGTGTGAATGGGTCCTCTGTCTTCCCTCCACACACACACACACACACACACACACTCCTAGATTCCATATACTGTATAGAAGTCCAACAACTGCCAACAGAACACTGATTACTTTCTTTAACACACATAAGCTAAGCCAAATTGGCATTTTCATTTTACTTCATCACTGGTAACAGGAAAAGTGTTCTCTATTGTACCTGAGAGGTAACAGGCTAGCATATGGGACCCAGGCCACACTGTATCTCAACCCTGAGTCCCAATTCTGAGAAAGAAAAGTGGATATAACTAAATATATAAGTAGTAGATCTTTGTCCAGCAGCTTTTTTGTGCAGCCTGGCATCTAAACCACTTGTGGCAGATGGCTCACTCTTCCCGATGAGAGGGCTAAAAAGCTTATTTGGCAGTAGTAGCAGCTGTGAGTAGATGCATCAGACAGATGATAGCCACCATTCTGCCCCAAATGAATACTATGTAAGTGACACTAAGGGAAATTAAAATGGCAGCTACCGTCAAGCTCCTAGTCCTATTCATTGGGCAGAGCAATTTAAGAGACCAAGTGGGTCAGTGGTGGGTCCCATTAAGGTGATGGGGCCCTGGGAGTGCCCAATGTTGTCAGCCCTAGAATCAGCAACATTTGGCATGATTGGTCATGCTAATGTGGCTTTGCCCATTCTAATATGGAACAGAGACACAGAATCTCATTTCCTAGACATGCAAAAGGGACCCAACTGATACTTGAAATGCAGATTTCACACTGCTTCAGCATGAGACCACCAGTGACATCAGGTTCCTTCTGTAATCTCATAGATAAAGGTCTTTTACTTAAAGTATTACTTGGGGAATGAAAATTGTCAACTACGGTGACTAATTGTCTTTGCTATTGTTGCTTATTTATGTAGTTCCTGCAAGGGCATTGTTATTATAAAAAGATTAATACAGATCAGAGCTCGGCATGGTGAGAGGGGAAGCTCAGCAGAAAATGACTGATTGTTTAAATAAATGTGCAATTAATTCTACTCCTGTTTCAACAAAGTAGTAAGCTTAATTTTTTCTAACCTTGCTCTGTGGTTTTTTATACATTCAAATTCATTATATCTGACACAGGAATTCACATACACATGCACGTGCGTGCACACACACATATGGTAGGAGAAAAAAAAAACTTTATAAATCTGCTTTTGATCAAACACTTTTTCCAATTAGTCCTGGCATCTCACTATAATCATAATTAGTGCTACTAATTCTGGTGTTGTTGGTTTTTTACATTATATTAATGGTTTTACAGTACCAGAATAGGCAGAAGCTTTGGAATACTTGCATAGTGTGCATTAAATCAGCTTCTTCATGGGGCTTTCTCCCTGGGCTTTGAAAAGAAGCAGCAAAAGTGAATGTTCAAGTGACCTATTTCCTCACATTAGAGGAGAAAAACCTTAGCACCCCAAATCTCTCTTTGGATGAAAGGATCAGGAAGGATACTGTTGGTGATATGAAGATGTGACCCAGCAGGACTTTTGTTTTTAATGGTTTGGGCAACACTGTCCCAAAACATTCTACAGTCTGGGGAGAAGGAGGAAATGGTGCCTTCTGCATCATTCCACACACAGAAGCTAACTGGACTATCAGCGGAATCATAATGCAATACTAGGAACTGAGTCACATACAGTGGTCCCCCGGGTTACGAAGGTAATCCGTTCCGGATTACCTTTCGTAACCCGGAAATATTCGTTTCCCGGGGGACCGCATTAGGAGACGGACCGTGCGGCCGATTTAAAGGGGCCGCGCGGTTTTTCTCCTTCGCATCCCAGGGGATCCTTCGGATCCCGGGGGATGTTTTTTGGTCCCGCCGGTTTCGGGTCCCGGGGATTTCATTCCCCGGGGGATTCGTAAACCGGGGGACCACTGTACTGGTTTAGGGCATGAGGAGAAGCTGTATGAAAAAGGGATGTCCAGGACAGTCAGAAAGTATAGTCAGTAGACTTGTGCTCCTGCATCCACCATCTAATAGCTCAGGTGTTTGCCTCGCTCAGTCCAACAATAGTACATGTTCACAGGCAGCCTTGCAGGCCAGTGAAGAAATCAGGCTGTATGACAGAGCTCATATAAGAACAACTAGTTGTTATCCTATCCTTTGCCCAACAAAGGGCCAATTCACACTACATTTTAAACTGGTTTGCAAAGTGATTTTAATTGGGGTTGCTCACACTTGTGCCGGGTTTTCCTAACCTGAATTTTGGGGAGAAGGCATTCACACTTGCACAAGGTTTTCCTGACCCAAATTCATGGGGGCCCAGTGCAAATCCCCTTTAACATGGGTTTTTTTGAGACAGGGATTTCAGAGGTTCTTTTCAAAAGAACTGGGGGTTTTGCGGGAGCTACCAATGAGAACTCACAAGTCGATCCCATTTGGAGCATCCTGCCACCTCCACTATTCCTTCTCTTCCTCCCCCTCCTCTCCCCCTATTACTGTTACTTTTTCTCTTCCTCCTACCTCCTCTTCATCTTTCCCTCACTTCATTGTCTGTTGTCCCTCCTCTTCCTCTGCTTCCTGCACCTGGCCTGGATCTACCTTCCACCTCTTGCTGTCTTCCTCCTCCTCATCTGCCCCCATGGCCATGACTGCCAGGATCGAGTCCTCAGGGTGGGAGGATATGCAACAAGGATTAATGTCTGTTAACTGGTGCTCCTTGTCTGCTGGAAATCCCCTGGCCTTAGGCTGTTTCTCATTTGCATAGGTTGACAATTTCAACAGGAAAGAGGAAACCCTGAGAGTAAACAAGGCTTGGCTGCCAGTCCTGAAGGACAGCAAGGTCAAGACTCAACCTATGCAAATTCAAAACAGACTAAGGCCAGGGGATTCCCAGCAGACAATGAGCACCAGTTAGCAGACATTAATCCTTGTTTGCATATCCTCCCACCCTGAGGACTGCCATTAGCAACAGAACAATACATTTGCAAATTGGGTCCAAAGGAGGGCGACTAAAATGGTGAAGGGTCTGGAAACCTTGCCCTATGAAGAACACCTTAGGGAGCTGGGGATGTTTAGCCTGGAGAAGAGAAGGTTAAGAGGTGATATGATTGCCCTGTTTAAATACTTGAAGGGATGTCACATTGAGGAGGGAGCAAGCTTGTTTTCTGCTGCTCCAGAGAACAGGACTCGGAACAATGGATGCAAACTGCAGGAAAAAAGATTCCACCTCAACATTAGGAGGAACTTCCTGACAGTAAGAGCTGTTCGACAGTGGAACACACTCCCTAGGAGGGTGTTGGAGTCTCCTTCCTTGGAAGTTTTTAAGCAGAGGCTGGATGGCCATCTGTCGGGTATACTTTGATTGGGAGTTCCTGCACGGCAGGGGGTTGGACTGGATGGCCCTTGTGGTCTCTTCCAACTCTAAATTTCTATGATTCTATGATTCTACTCCTTCCTTCCCAGGGTCACACAGGATATATATCTCCAATCCTTTCCCAGGCTATCATTCTCTGAAGATGGCAGCCACAGATGCTGGCGAAACGTCAGAAAGGAACTCTTCTAGAACATGGCCACATAGCCCTAAAGCTCCACAAAAAACTATGGATGCCAGCCATGAAAGCCTTCGACTCCACATTGATTCCAACTACTCCATCTTTTTTGCCTGCCATGCTTTGTCTCTTCCCTTCCTCATTCCAGTGTATCACACCACCCTAGAGATTCAATTCTAGTGCAAAACTATCTTTTTATCCCACCACAAATCCTCTACAGTCCTATGTTTTTGTGTTTCTAATAATGCAGAGGGGTGTTGTAGCAACTGTACCCAGTGAAAGAAATTGACTGGAAGTCAAATAAATATAGGCTGGAATTCACTAAGGAAGTTACAGATGGGTGTGTAACCTAGGCCTGATACAGAAGGGTGCTTTTGGGTGCCCTGGTGATGTGCTAGGGTTGCCCAGGGGTGGAGTGAATAGATACTCCGCAACCCTAGCACATGGCCAGGATGTCGTCACTCCGCAGCACTGTACAGATGATGCGTGGAGTGATGATGTTGCAGGTATGCCACATTGATACAGTGTAGTGCACCTGCAACATCATGAACGTGCCCAACGGCACTTGTAGTGTCGCAGGTGTGGCGCAAAAAGAAGCCATTTTTTTCAGGCTCCTTTTTTCCTGCTTACCTTCGCTGATCCGTTTGGTTGATGTGGCAGTGGTGCGGAGGAAAAAGTGGTGGCTCTGGACTGCCCTTTTTGGGCAGTCTGTAAAGCCCCCTAGAATTAAATATTTGTGGCTCATTTGTATTCTCAATCCCTATAGGGACTCCATAGGGACCATTTAAATATCCCCAACCTCACAGGCAGCATCTACTGATAGCAACAGTGGTCTTTTCTATCAACTTGAAAGTTTTCATTCCTCCTGTCACGAACCATCTCTGGTGCATGGGAAAATTGTGGCAGGACCTGGCTTCTGGTTGTCACATCAGAAATTTTCATTGGGGGTGGGATAGAAATATCAACCACCTGCTTTCCAGTCGACAAGGGAACAGATCCCTATGGCTTGCAATGGCTCCTGCTCAGTAAGTGGGGACCAGGAAGGTCAGTCTGTGGGACACTAACTAGCTATGTAACTATTACATAGCTCAGCAGGTGATGCAGAATTCCAGCCATAGAATGATTTTCAGGATGTAAGCCCCTACACCTCCAGTTTTTGAAATCCAAAATTAACAACCTATCATTTTAGATATCTATAGCATGGCTCTCTTTTACAAGGAAAGCCCAGTCCATGTTCTGTTTAGTTTATGGAATATGACAAGACCACATCCCAAGGTTGTATAGCTTCAGGCAACATCTCAGATACCTATAATGGATTAAATTGCACTCACTTTAGTTTAATAGTCAAAACTACATCTTGTTTCAAAAAAATGGGTTTGTAAAATCTCAATGTGTTCTTTGCTTTTCCTTTTGTTTTTATGATTTTATGGGCGGGGGATACATCTAACAAAAAGAAAAAGTCAGGAGGGAAGAATGTCTTATCTCTCTCTTTAAAAAAAAAAACCCTCCTGAATTAAGATTTTAAAAGCTGTATGGAATGAAGCAAATGGGAATAGGAAAAGATTACATTTGCATGTAAAAGCACATATGCTGAGATGATTATGCTTTGAGATTTTCAGTATACAGTATAACAGGTAATAGAGAACTTTCAACCCTTGTTCAAAATTCCTGAAACAAGATATAAGAACAGTGGTGGTGGTGGTGTGGTTTTTTAAAGGCAAGCATTCACTCTTCGGTAAATAGACACACGTTTCTTTGATACATTTTAAATTATTGGATGGTAAAGTCTACAGCATTCAGCAGAAGCCAGAACTAAAATTACATAGTGAGGAGGAAGGCTTCTCCATTCTGCTATTGCAGAGACTACCTACATGAACTAAACCTCTGGCACAAATAGTCAATTGCAAGGAAGACGACCCTTCTCTCAGGATGGGAATGTTGTACCAAGGGAGTGAAGAGTGCCCTTATTTTTATCCATATAGTGAACCAGCTATGGGGAAGGATCATCCAGATTCAGCTGTTATGAAATTGTGAGAAGTTATAATAGATTTTATAGAAGGAATGCTCTTCTTACAGAAGTACATCTGGGTGGCATGGTATTGCCTAGAGACTCTCAGAACTATGAGCTCACAGCTTGCTAGCAAAATGTAAAATGATATATTATACATTATGGAGTGTTTTAGTGGATGATACACAATAGTTGCCTCTAACTGATGGCTACAGAAGTGGAGATTTATAAGTAAAACCTGTGTGTGTGTGTGTGGTTGTACAGTTGGCCCTCCTTATCCACGGTTTTTGTATCCATGGATTTGAGCATACACAGCTTGAAAATATTCCTAAAAATATAAATTCCAAATAGCAAACCTTGATTTTCCATTTTATATATGGGATACCATTTTGTTGTGTCATTATATTTTGTGGGACTTGAGCATCCATGGATTTTTGTTATCCATGGAGGGTCCTGGAACCAAACCCCAGCATCTAACAAGGGCCCACTGTACACTGATATTCAGAGCGTAGAGTTCAAATGTATTCAAAGGGTAGTGTACAAGACTAGGACATGAAGCAATGGATGCAAACTACAGGAAAACAGATTAAACATTAAGAACAACTTCCAGATGGTAAGAGCTGTTTGTCAGTGGAACACACTTCCCCAGAGTGTGGTGAAGTCTCCTTCTTTGGAGGTTTTAAACAGAAGCTGGATGGCCATCTGTCAGGGGTGTTTTGATTGTGTATTTCTGCATGGCAGTGGGTTAGACTTCATACTCCTTGAGGCCTCTTCCAGCTCTATGATTCTATGAACACTGCATGAAAACAATCAAGAATATTGGCTTCCAGTGTGCATTCATTGCACTACATTGCTATCCAGAATAAGCTCTTAGTAAAGGAAGCAGAACACAAGTCCACTGACAGCTACCCTAAACTTTTGAAGGACCTTGATTACTGTATATTTTAGTAATGTGCTTCATCTTTCCATGAAAATCACTGAGTGATCTGGGAGATTCAAGTTCTAGTCTCTGCCAACCCATAAAATTCCTTGCAGAGAGCTTGTACTAGTCATCCCTTTCAGCCTGCCTAAATTACCTGATTCAGGGGCTGTACAGATGGGTGGCATTCATTTGCCCCTTTACTGACTGGATTGGGGTCGCAGTCACCTCATGCCAAGGCCCTGATCTGGCCTCTGGACAGCACAAAAAGGAGCCGCAAAAAGCAGCTCCTTTTCTCACTCTCCAAGGGATTCCATATCTGTGGAGATGGAGCTTTATGATGTCCCTTTGGTGCTGCATTATGTGGATGTAGCACTGGAGGGGCATCATGATGATGTGTGCTGTGTGGACCGGTGCATGCCAAAATGATGCCCTAACTCCACCCACAGGCTGGCACAAAGTGTCGGTCGATATAGGGCCTCAGTTGTTACAAGGATAAATTGAGGAGGAAAGTCACGGATGTGACAGCTTAGAGAAAAGGTGTGATATGTAGCATACATATTGCATATACACAAGTAATCAATAAATAAGTATTAAGAACAAGAAATATGAGGGAGCAGACTTAAGTCTATGAAAGCTCATGCTGTCAACTTCTTTCTTTCAGTTAGTCTCAAAGGTGCTACAAGATTTCTCTACATACTTATTCCACAGACTAATATGGCTATATCTTTAAATATATGTATGCATATGTTAACCAAGTATTTTGTTAGAAAGCTTGACCATAGTGCTAAGAAATTTAATATATATCAAGTGGAAAATTGTCCAGAAAATTCAAGTGGCCATATTTAATTTTAAAATAAGGGACTCCCAAATTCTCATGTACTGGGCAACAGCTGATGTCAGCAACATGGGTTTGTTCCTTTGTCAATCAGGAAGCAGTTGATTGATGTTTCCATTCTCTGTGAGTGATGTCTGGTGCAACAGCCAAAAGCTGGTTTCCTGCCACAATTCCTTCCTTGCAACAGAGATCACTTGTGGACTGGGAGTGGGAGTGGTGGAAACATTCATCACCTGCTTTCCAATTGATAGGAAAACAGACCCTTGTCACTCACAGGGGGTGCTGCACAGTAAGAAAGGATGGGCGGCAGTGGGGACTTTCATGGTCCCCATATATTTTTACATTGGTCATGAAAGTTGGACCAAATCCATGCTCTGCCATGGAAACTTATTTAGTGACCTTTGACAAGTCACACTCTCTCAGCTTAAAAAGCAAAGCAAACGCACTTATGAACAAATCTTGCCAAGAAACCCCCATGATAGGGTCACCTTAGGGTCAATGTACATTCAAAATGAATGCACACAACAACAATAATATATTCCCTAAACTAGTGACTATGTAGAGACTGTGAATGTGAACGAGTTACAAATGCGTAACTCTTTGATTCATTCATAACTATGGGGCGAACAGATGGGCAGGAAAAAGTGGCTTGATGCTGCCTTTTCTGAAGCCACATTGAAACCCCATTTCCAATATGGTCCCAAGGCAGCTGGAGTGCTCATGTCATGACCACATGACATGGCTTCAAGCCAGGAAGAAGTGGAAAAAAGCTGCTTCTTTTTGAAACAGCTTTTCTCTGCCTAAGGACACTTTTTGCTGGCCTCAAGACATGTGTCATCTAAATGCCATACCTTCAAGCCAGCCTGAAAGCACCTTTTTTGCCTGTCTTAGTAAATTCTGGCCCATGTTTTTAAAGTGAGAGTATTTCCTAAAACGGAATGTAAAGACAGAGTTAGAAAGAATCTAACAACTTTAGGACTCTTGGGGCCTATTAAAAACATAATGGAAACGTAGATAAAATTAATACAATATACTGATTAGTAAAGTTACCCAAAGGATACCAGTTTGATTAAGGAGCAAAATCAAGAAAGTTATTGAAGGCAAGAACACTTTCTTCAGAATGTGGAAATCTTGTGTAGAAAAAGAGGAAAGAGCATAAATTCTAGCAAAACGTACATAGTCATAAAGCAAGCAATAGTAAAATGGAAGGGCAAAACAGATCAGGAACATTTTGCTAAAATGATTAGACAAGAAATTCTATACATACCTACGTGGGAACAAATCCCACTGAAATCAGATGGGTTTACTTTTGAGTAGTCATGTAGAGGGTTGCACTATTAAAATATCTCACTCTTCCAGCTATAACAGCAGTACACTATGCTCATGAAAATAATATTAATATTTTATGTCCACCAAGCACAGTTTCCGGAAAGCTTCCACTTATTCCAGTTGAGTTGAGATGTGAACTACTCACTTAAGAATATGAAATAATTATAGCCTTATCGAAACTCATTCTGCTTCCCTCAAAATCTCATTTATTTATAATTTATTTATTAAATATCCTATAAAATAGAATTTCACACACAAGCAATTGAAATGTTGGAATAGTAGAATTTGAAAAACAACCAATTTTAAAAGAACAAATACAACATAGGGGAAAAAAATTCTGAGCAACCAACAGGTAGGATCCATGTAGGCAACTTCTCTCATGAAAGTCACGTTTATTTGTTTGCTTATATATTTTCTGTATCACCTCCCAGCCCACAAGGACTCCTGAGGTTAATAAAATAAAAACTAATTAAAACAATAATTTAAAAAAAAAATGAACGTTTTTTCAAAACTTCTGAAAGCAGTCTAAATATAATCCTAGACTCCAGATTTAAAATTTAACAGCAGTTACAAACACTGAATGCTATGTGAAATGACATTGTTTTGGCTTCCTGTTGGAAGCTTTAAAAAGATTGGAATTCCACAGTGAAGGTGCTGCTACAAAGGAAGCCCTGTTACATGTACCTTAATTCAACCTTAATTCATGATGTGTTAGGAAATGCAACAGGAAATCCTCTGAAGACCTCAAATTTCTGGCAGGCTCATATGGGAGGGAGTAGTCTTTCAGATATCCTGGCCCCAAGTCATTTAAGGCTTTGTAGATCAATACCAGCATCTTGAATTGAGCTCAGAACCATATTGGAAGTCAGTGCAGTTCTTGCAAACCCAGTGTTACATGGGCTCTAAAATGCATACCTGTCAACAGTTTGGCTGCTGCATTTTGCACTAGCTGCAGCTTCTGAAAACTTGTCAATGAGAGCCCCACATAGGAGCTATTACAACAAGGCACACCAAGGCAAATCCCATGCAGAAATGGGATTTTAAAATCTGCTAAATACCTGCATATGTGGGTTGTTTTTCAGATGAGTTGGCAGAAAGAGAAATAATGTGAAAATAACCCAAATGGAAAAAAGCCAACAAAAACCACTCCTTTCTACTTTCAGAATTTCCCAAAACTAAAAAGGACCAGGTTTTGTCAGGTTTCAGTTCAGGTTATTTTTGCATTATTTCTCTTTCATGCAAACATTGTCTGGAAAACAACTCGCATTTGCGGGTTTTTTTCTACTTTAACCCCGAACATCATGTGAAAAATAATCCACAAAAGCATTGTTTGTTTGTTTTTTCACTTAAAACCTAGTTTTTGCATGGGATTTGTCCCATGTGATAAACTCCATAGAGTGCATTACATTAGTCTAATCAGGAGAAAACTAAGGCATGAACCAATGTGTCCAGATTTTCCTTCCCCAAGAAAGGGTGCCATTGGCACACCAGCCAAAGCTGAGCAAAGATACTCCTGGGTGCTGCAGCAATCTGGCTTTCCAGGAACAGAGCTGGATCCAAGAGCACCCACAAGATATGAACCTGATCTTTCAGAAGGAGTGTAAACCCCATCCATAACAGGCTGTGATCCCAATCCCAGGTTAGTTTTCCTGCTGGCCAGCAGCACTCCCATCTTGTCTGGATTAAGCCCCAGTCTATTCACCGACATCCATTCCTTTATTGCATCCAGACAGTGATTCAATACTACCACAGCCTCCTTGGTTCAAAACACACTGCATAAATAATCCAGACTGAGACTGCTTTAACAGCCTTGGCTCAGTGCTAGAGAATCCTGGGAATTGTAGTTTATTGTGGCACCAGATCACTTTGACAAAGAAGACTAATTCTCACAAAACCATAGTTCTCAGAATTCTCTAGCATTGAGCCAGGTCAGTTAAAGCGGTCTCAAACTGGATTGTTTCTGCAGTGTGTTTTGAACCCTTGGCATCAGTTATAATGTATATATAGGCCTGGTTATCTTAAAGAAGATGGATAGAGCAGAGCTGCTATTCTTTTCTAATTCCTTCTGGCAGAAAGCAACAATTATTTCTAGTATTTTTTTTTCTGCTGCAAGAAAGTCTTAGAAAATTACACCATTTTTGAAACGTATTCACAATCCAAGACTTATTCAGCACAAAATAGTCATAGTGTTGCTTTGTGCAGACAATGTTGTTTTCCGTATAGAAATATTGGGGCGGTACAAACCACCCAAAAAGGGTGGTCTGGTGCCACCTCTTTTTGTGGTGCAACTGTGCTGCAGCAGCTAGATGCTATGGTGCAGTTGCACCACAAAAAAGGAGCTTCTCCCAGCATCCTTCCCCAATATTCCAATCACATTCTGGCCAGCTTGCTAAACAAGAACAACAACAAACAACAACTTCTTCGTCTTCTTCTTCTTCTTCTTCTTCTTCTTCTTCTTCTTCTTCTTCTTCTTGGATCATAATTGTGTATATGTGACTAAGTGTGTATGAGACACACAGAGAGAGAATGTTATCCCAGATCTGTCCCCACTGATCAGGAACTGTACTCTAACAGCCTATGCTGTGGCCACCAAGGTGTTGCCCCGATCATTTATCCACCACTGCCTGGGGTTTTTAAGGATGCATATATTGCCCACCACTCTTCAATGGTCAAATTTATGTATTTTAAAAAATGTATTATTGTATTCTTTTTAGAGTATATCATTATGAAGGAAGGAAGCAGAAAATAATGAGAAAAGAGAAAAAGAAAATAAAGAAAAGAGGAAGTTCGCAGGATAGGAATAATCTCTAGGGATATACATTGATACAAGCTGACCATATTTACAAAAAAATTACATTGTCTTGAACCTGATGTCTATAACATATGGAGTCATGCATAGCCAAAGCAGTGCAGTTTTCTGAGCACTGAACAATAGACAGTGAATGCTTACCTTTCCAACCTTGGTGTATAAACATTTTTGCAACAGTAAAAGAATGCAGGATCCAAGAAAGTTTATCTTCAGTTAAACTCTGCATCACAGGGTACCTTGAAAGATGTAACCAGGTATTTTTCCTTTCTAAAAAATAATTATGTGAGACTTGATGCAGGTGTTTGAATGAAGGATAATAGACGTTGTCATTAGTTAAATCATTATAGTAACAGGTAGTTTGACCATTAATGTATCTAGGTAAATTTTGCTAGTGCAAGCATTCCATAACCATGGCCCATCACCACGTACCACCAAACTTGCCATAATGGCTTCATTTTAGATGAGTGTATAAACATAGGAAGCTGAACACAATGCTGAATAAGACCAATGTCCTATCTAGCCTAGTATTCAGAGACATAGCCATGTTAGCCTAGAATATCAGTATGAAAAGGGATCTTATTGCACCTATGAGACTAACAGTGCAAAAGAAATTATAGCATAAGGTGCTATAAGATCCTTTTGCATATTAGCCTAGTATGACAATCTTGACTGCCAGCACCGGCTCGCCACAATTTCGAAAAAGAATTTTTCTTAGTTCTTGAGATCCCTGGTACTCCGTTTATAGTCTCCCATCCAAGAACTAACAAGGCCCTGCCCTGTTCAAATTCTAACCAGCAGATGGTATGGGCCATGTTCACAGTGGTTAGATAGTAAATTAAATAGTGGTTATATGAAATGTAAGGGGATCTCTAAATTATTGTTATATATACTTCCAATGATTTGTTTCAGAGTTGCTCAGACATTTTTGATAGACTGTGCTCATGGGACTGAAGAACCCACAGCATACTTTTTTGTTCATAGTTTAATGACTATTTTCTCCTCTTCTGCCCACTCTAGCTTCCAGATGACTGCAGCTGATTTCACATTCTGTGGTGGAAAGCTGTTACCCATTTCTGTTTTCTACATTTCTCTCATTTTCTCAATCATCTGAGATTTTATTGTTGGGAATAAATTCCTCGTGGTGCCATCTGCCATTATTTAATAAGCAATATTGCTTTATAAATCAAACTTGAATTTATAATGAATTAGCTAATTTGTGTTTTAATACAAAACTTGCTTTAAAAAAAAACCTGTTAGACAAGATGAACAGCCACTGGCATAGACATTAAATGAGCTATTAGCACTTGAGGAAATGTGTATTGTTGGAAATTGTTTATTTTCAGTGTGGTTTTGTTACTGATCAAAAAGTGGAAACATACATCATGAAGCAAATGAGAAGTTGCCAAACTTCCTTCTTTGTCAGAAGCATATGTGGAACAGAGAGAACATGCACCTTCTGTTAAGAATATATGTGGAATCTGATTTTAATTCAAAGTTCATTATATTTTTTCCTGCATTGTTTAAGGTGTGTCATCTGGAAGTCTGACTTTGACAGACATATATCCAGACTTTGGATGCATCTGGGGGGGAAAAATGCATAGAAATAATGGGCATTTTTCAAATGTTCACATAACACTGTTTTAGGAGCTTATCACATTGCTTATTAAAGCAACTTACCTCTGTCTGCTTAAATTGGGCAGCATCCTGATATTATGGCAAGGATTTTGTCACCCAGTCCAGCACCCAGATCCATCCCGGGTCCATTCCTGATCCCAGGAGTGCTCCAGCAGCCATTTTCTTTAAAAGGAAAACTCTTGGTTTTGTAAAGAGGTGCACTGAGTGCCCCTGGGAGCAGGGATGGACCCGGGATGTATCTGGGTGGCAGATTTGGTGGTAAAATCCTTGTGATGATATCAGGATGCTGCCCAACTTAAAATTTAAGCCGGGAGAGGTAAATCGCTTTAATAAGCAATGCAATAAGCCTTATATGTGCTTTAGTCACATATAGTTGTGTTCTAGCAATGTATACAGTTGAACACATATGCAAACGGGTACACATTTGAGGAGAAAAGCAATGAAAGGTGTGGCTCTTGTCCTATTTACTAAAGAACTGATCATGACAGTCCCATAATAACAATATGATCTGCATATGGAAGGGAAGGAACTATGAACATCTATGAAGAAGAAGAAATGCGCACTTTCCCACCTGCTACTTCCTTTCAAAGTATGCCTTTCACCTGGCCAGAGATTATGGCTGGCTGAAATAAACTGGGGACTCTACCTTTCTTGTTTAAATCACCAGGTCATAAGGACGTGTCTATATATGCAACTTCGTGCATTGAACATTTTTATCTTTTGGAGGATGAATTGGGATTCAGGAGAAGCTTCCCATTGGGAAAATGGACTGCAATGATTAACTTCTCCCACTTGTTCAGAACAATGTCTGAAGTAAGTTTGGGCGGCATGTAATTAAACAAAATATCAGTACTCCCTCTTTCTCCAAGGAACTCCATTGAATGGAATGGAACTCCACTGAATGCAAATCTACATTCAAGGTTTGGATTGTGTTCAGATTGTGTTTAGCAGCATTCTGCTCCTGATGTGACAAGAGGATAGGGGTGAACTTAGTGAGTTTTCTTTGCAGTGACCCTTTATGCCCTCTAAAAACCTGCTCTTAAGTGGATAGGAAAGTCTTCATCAAAGGTGATGCAGATAGTTAGAAGTGGAAGGAGAAATGGGAAAGAACATCCCTTGCCCCAAGTTCAGCATCAACTAAGCCCCAGAGCTTTCTATGAACAGGCCCTCAGTCCACAGAATAAATTCATCTGATCTTTGATTCAACACCTTATATACAGGATGTGGGCTTGCTCCCCCACCCCTCACTTCATTACAACAAACTATCCCTTGCCTAGTTAGCCTCAAGCATGCAGTGTAATCATGTGTGTGTGTCGTGGGCCTTCAAGTAATTTCTGACATATGACAACCCTAAGATGAATCTATCATATGGGTTGTTTATTTTTTGTAAGATTTTGTTCAGAGTGGGTTTGCCATTGCTTTCATCTAAGACTGAGAGAGTGTGACATATCTAAGAGCTTTATCACACGAGGGAGATCAAGGGGTTAATCCAAAAATATCCCAGAGAAATTGCGAAATTACACAACACCATTTCACACGACATTGCAAAAAACCCACAGTTAAACTAGATTTAAAGGAGGATGCTATTTCACACAACATAGCAAAAAAACCCACAGTTAAACTAGATTTAAAGGAGGATGCTATTTCACACAAAATAGCAAAAAACCCACAGTTAAACTAGATTTAAAGGAGGATGAATCCACATCTTTTCAAGTTCAGATCTCTACAGAAATTGCTTTAATGTTATTTCCACTTTAAATTCGCTTTAAATTTGCTTTAAATTCGCAAAGGCTCAAGTTTGCTTTAACACCACTTCAATGTCATTTAAACATCAAAATTGGCCCTAGTGTGATAAACTCCTAAGGTGACTCAGTGGGTTTCCACAGCCAAGCAGAGATTTGAACCCAGAGCTCCAGAGCTGTAGTACAATGCTCAAAACACACATCATGTTGATTCTCTGTGTTACCCTGAACATAAACACAACAAAGGGAACAAAAGGAGAAACATATACAACCATGGTTGATAGCTAAGAAGCTGTAACACCTTCACGTTGTGAACATTTATAATGTCCTTGTAAAATTTATGTTGACTCCATGTTGACTCCCCGTGAATGTCTTCATTTATAAGCATTCAGTTTCTTACAGGTGTAATCCCCACTTTGTTTTCCAGTTCAGAAAATGGTGTGTGCATGTACATACCTTTCTACAGTTCTTTATAACTAATACTGTGCACAAGAATCAGGAATGTAATGAACTCTTGAGAGTGCATGCTCCTTTTGTATTTCCTTTGTTGCCTATGTTGAAGCTTAATCCTCTACCTTGTAATGTCACAGCTGGTGCTGCTGTTTGAGATTCATTTCTCAGAAAGGGAGGATTATGATTTTAAGCATGGATGCAGATGTGGGAAAGAGGGTGGTGGGGAAAAGTGGGAGGGGGGAACCAAGTCCTTGGGAAAATAATTTTAATTGTATCATGTGTTGCACATTATGGACCTAACCTTTCGGATTTGCTCTTTGGAATTTATTTCTTCTGATATGATAGGGAGTGCAGGACTACAGAGAGTATAAGAAAGCAAAGAAGCATTGATTCTAAACATCAGATAGGATTATGTGTCTAAGAGTTCCCTAAATTTCTCCAGAATGTTAGAACAGCCTTGTTGGATTAGATTAAAGGATTACCTGGTTTATCATTTTGTCCCACAGTCGCCAGCCAGATGACCACGAGAACCCAAAACCACAGCATGACTGAAATAACACTTTTTCACCATATTCTCCAGAAACTTGTGTTCAGAAGCATACTGTTTTAAGACTGCGCTACTGTATACAGCCATCATGACCAGTGGCTACTGATTGCCATCATCTCATGAATTTATAATTTCCTTATTTCTGTCATTTGGCTATTGCCTACCTCTAAAGCACGTATGAAATATTCTGTTGAATTGTTCAATAGTTGAATTGTTGAACCTAACAGAAATGACAAGAGCATGCCCCACAACAACTGTGAATGACATCTTACACCAGCAGTCTTCTTTACCCTGCATTTTACCAACCTGAAAGTTAGCTCATAGATTAACTTACTGTTTCTGGCATCTCTCTCTACATTAAATATTTCACACATTTATTTTTCAAATACTCCCTGAGTAAATATATGTCTACAGAGACATATTTTATCAGATGGACATGCCAATGAAATATTTTATTTCTAAGGTGGAATGTAGCAAAGGAAATACGAGGATAATAAAACATATAGTCATTGAAAGCTTCCTGATAGCAGCAACCATTGCCCGACCAGTTTTGAGAAACAAGAATAAATTGTGCTTATAAATAAGCATCAACAGGAGAGCATGAGGAGTTTTACTTAATTGAGAACTGTAAACCTGTATATTTTTACTGCCTACATTTTGGTGTGTTTGTTCATGCAGTACTGAAAAAAAATATCTATACATGATGTGATACTAATTGATTTCCTCAGAGAAAGCTGCTTGTGTTAAACTACTCTGGGACTCTTACAGAAGTCTTCTGAATTTTTAGAAGCAGAAATTTATATAGGCATTATAAATGGATTTTCTGCCATTCCCCACAAATACCGTGTTTGCTCTCCCAACTCTGCTTTGCTTCAATAGCCTCAATCCATATATACATCTTCTCAAATTGCATAGAAATCTGAAGAAACCGGTGCTGAGATGGCTAATATGTGGCATCCATTGGCATAACCTAATCAACTCCAGGATTACCAAGGGCACAGGATGATGTTCAGCATTCCTGCCAAGAAGTCTCAGGCTCGTTACTCTCAAAAAGTCTTAAAAGGAGGAGAGAAATCAGAAATTCTGGGAAGAAAGGGAAACATGTTGGTGATTTACCTCCTGCTCAGAGTTACATCAGCTTTGAAGCATATCAATACACTTGTTATGAATTCTTCTTTCATCCAGTAACATATATAGTTAAGTAAACCAGTAACTCCCCTGACCAAAAAACAACATAGGTGATAACTAAGGTGCTCAAGTCTATGGCTGCCCCTAGTAAATCCTTTATTGTTCTACTGCCACAATATGTCCTTCACAATGTTTTATCCAGCTTTGTTGTTTGCTTCCATTTGCCATCAAATCCACTTCAACTTATGGCAACACTGTGAATGACAGACCTCCAAGATCCCTTGTCTTTGACTGCTCTGCCCAGGCCTTGCAAACTGAGGCCTGTGGCTTTCTTGATTGAAACAATTCATCTGTAATGTGTCCTTTCTTTTTTCCTACTGCTTTCCACTTTACCGGGTATTATTGCTTTTTCCAGTGATTCATGTCATCTCATGATATGTCTAAAGTATGACAGCCTCAGTTTAATCATCTTGACTTCTAGTTAAAGCTCAGGCCTGAATTGCTGTAGGATTTATTCATTTGACTTTTTCTCACTTCATGGTATTGGTAGAACTCTCCTTCAGCACCACATTTCAAATGAGTTGATTGTTTTCCTATCAAATTTTCTCATTGGCCAGTCTTCACAACCACACATAGAAATCAGAAATATGATATCCCACATAATTCTAACTTTGGTAATAATATGTCTTTATATTTGAGGATCTTATCTAATTCCTTAGTAGTTGCCCTTCCAAGCCATAACCACTAAACCATTTCAAAGTTCTGTAAATCATCTGTAGTCATTATTTTTGTTTTTGTTTTTTAATATTCAACTGTAACCTTACTTTAATTCTCATTCCAACCTAACCCAACCCAAAATTACATTTTGGATAAGACATGCCTTTCTGTTGGGTGAGACTGGTTTCAGTTATGCATGTTTTTTTTCCTGGAAAATCCCATGCAATTAGTGTCACTACAGTGCTTAACATGCACTTGCATAGGATTATACACATTGTGTGTGAAGGGAGACTCAAGAACACTAGGAGTTGGAAGCAGTCTCAGATTATATGTCTTTTGACCTCAGTGTTCATCCATTCTGAACCACAGTGGCTATCAGGCAGAGGTCTTTCACATCCAGTATTTTAACATTATCTCCTGAACTTGGGATCTTCTGTGAGTTAAAAACATGGTCTCTACAGCTGAGCTCTGGTCCCTTTCCTGAGTACAGGTTTGGAACCCACCATTTCTTCTTAAAGTCTGTGTCATTCATTGGACTTCACTTGCAATCTGGCATTTATGTCCTCAGTTTAGTAATCATGTTGGCACACATGGTACAAAAATATTAAATTAATCCATATGACTATAAATCATACAGTACCAGGAGCCCTATGCACAATCCAATCATAAATCTACATTTTCTATAAAAGGCAAAACATTGATTGGAAACCTTTTATGCTTTTGCTTTTTCTCTGGTTCTCTTTTAGCAAATATACATCAAATGCAGCACAGCCCCATTTAATCAGATGCCCATCCCAACAGCAGTCCTGAAGAAATACAACCACCATAAAAGTCTGAGCTAGGGGAAACACTGTGTGGATAATCAGCATAAATGCCTCCCCCCTCCAAATATAATAAATTTATGAATAAAGATGTCAGGATTCACATTAATATGTTTAATAGGGAGGGAAGGAAGGAATGAGGTGCAAGAAGAATGAAAAGCACATTTCAGTGTTGCTGAAAGATGGATAAGGTAGCAGGAGGACACCAAGGTGGAAGTCCCTCCACACATTACTAAATCACAAAGCATGGTGAAGGGAAGCACCAAGGATTCCAGGATGGGTGTTTTTGGCTTGCCCTTTCCAAGACCCTGGATCAGTTATTCAGTCTCAGACGCTGTAAAGACAAAACAGTCTAACATGCAAGTTGTTTGCACCTCCAGAGCAGAGCCAGATACAGACAGAAATGTGTAAAATATGAATCCTGTGTGCAAAACAGAGGGCTGCTTAATATGCTTATTTCTAAACCCACATACCTTGCACTCCATTCCCTCCTCCACCAGGAAGAACAGGGTAGATGATAATGTGTTCCCTATATAGATAAGGCACAGGAAACATGTGGTCCTTTGAATGTTGTAAGTCTAGCTCCCATCAGCTAAAAGTAGATTGCTAATGATTGGAACTGATGGGAATTGTAGGCCAACAACATATGGAAGGCTACTTATGCCTCACCTTTTATAAACATTCCAGACAGAATTACAGCAATTCTATCTTTATCTTTTCTTGATTGTGTGGTTAACTATGGTATTTATTTATTTATTTATAATATTTGTTTGTTTCCAGCATCCTCCCAGGTCTCCAAAGTGATGCACAACATATGAAGGAAGACAAAATGTTATTTGAAAAGAAATCAAAATAATGTCTTAATAGACATACACACACAATTAATGCAGTCCCTTACAGTAAGCATGGTTCCAGGGACCAAAGGTTCCAGGGACCAAAGGTTATGCAGAACAGTGCAGTCTTGCCTATTACCAGAAGTCAACAGTAACTAATCCTGCCTGACTTTCTTCTGAGGGGAGTTCTATAACAGAATTGCTACTACTAAAAAAGATCTGTCCCATGTACTCACCAATCTAGTCTCCCAGGGTGGTGGAATTTATAATTAGGTCCTCTGTTACAGAAATCAAATACTAGCAGGCTGACATGCACATCCCGGACCCAAGACATTTAAGGTTTTGAGGTCAAAAGCAGTGCCTTGATTGAACTTGGAAGCAAATTGGAAGCAGAACTTTGTTTGCCTACAATAGAGCATTGCAGAAGACAGTGTAAAGTTATCAGGATTTTTTTTTTTTTTTAAAAAGAGAAAAATGGAGAAATCCCTGCCATCCTATCCACAGTGGTGGTAGTGGTTGTAGATATTAGGCAAATAGTAGGTGTCTCTTAAGCAATTATAAGTTATCCTAAGGAAGTAGTTAGAGACACTTTTTTTTTTTTTTTTTTTTTTTGGTCAAATGCACAACATATACATTCAGCATTCAGTTCAAGGTCCCAGAAGCTGAGCTGTGCATGTGGAGACAATGGGCATGAAGCTGGACATTTGTTGTGCCTTTGGTTGCATATTCATGTGAACATTCATTTGTGTAATGTTGTAATTCAATGCAAAGGTCAAATAGTCCAATCAATGTGTAATTCCGCAAGCAGAGATTTATGTGCTGGAAGCTTGATGTAGGTTCTCAAGCAGTGAATAGTCATGACATTACTGGGGGGGGGGGGGATTAGCTATGGGGAAATTGCCCCTCCAAGTAAGAATTCAGACCTCCAAAGAATTTTTCCTCATTCCCCAAATTTTTAACACTTCAGACAGCGAGACATTGAAAAGAGTTCACATCTACAACTCTTACATTTGCTGTGTTTGCATCCCTTTGGTCACTTTGCCTGCCCAATTTATTTGGATGCTTAAACTGTACTTCTAAATTTACAACTGAAATTTTAAGTTATTGCAATACTAGAAACTTGAGGATTAAAAGAAAAATTCCTTTGGACTGGCAAATTTTTTGGGAGGAGGCTATGCACTCATCCCCCCATAGCTATACCCCTGGTAAACAAGGTTTAAGTTATTGTGCCAAGATAATAACCTGGTGGGGGTCATTTTCAGGGATACATATATGTCCATATGTGTATTGTTAATTATATTTTTTAAAATAAAATAACAATTAAAACAATAAAAAACAACTTGCAAGTTATTAGCAATATAATAGGCACTCTTAAAATTACCAGTAATAAGTAAGGGCAATGGATTACTTTAAAAACCAACAATCAACCAATAAGTACTGAGTTACTTTGAAAAAGTAGTGTACCAAATGCTTACAAAGCAACCCTAAAAAATATCTGCTGAACTCAGTAGTGAAGGACCACTGGGGTTTGATCAAATGGATCTTCTCTTGTGTTTTGATTTTATGTTTCAGTTGTTTTCTTTTGTGAGAGAAACTGAAAACAGTTGTCTTCAAACAGGCTAAAGACAAATTTACCTGTTTTAGTCAAGCCTTTCTTTTCTTTCATCCCCCTGCATTATATCCATTAATTTGGCTGCTCATAATAAAAATTTGATTATAAATGACCTCTTTTCATATTCATCTTTTTGTAGAACATTTTTGCCTTCTTGTCTGATTGAATCACCATCCTACTTTTTCTCTTATATTCAGGTCAACACTCTAGGGAAGAGGGAGGGGGGTAGTGTGACACCATGTACTTATTCTCAAATCCCTGGGTGATTGAATTTCATTGTGTGTGTGCATGCACGTGTGTGTTGTGTATTGTAGCCAATCTCTGAAATTCAGTCCCAAAGGTTATTTGTGAACAGTAATATCCCTAGTGGTTTTTATAAGGTCAAAATGTAAGATTTATCTTTTTGCTTTTTAACTTTATTTGCCAAGCATTCACTTTGATGCCAGGTTACCTTTGTCCAACAAAACTAGTGTGTGTAGGGAAAAGTGCATGTGGAACTAGGGATTTACATAATATAGCACTTAGGCAGTTTTAAAGTCTAGATATTTATTGTTTTTACAGGCTAGCAGGATGGGAGTGTGTTAAATGTTTACTTCAAAATTTGACAAAAACAATATTCTGGCATGGAGTCCCCCTTGCTCATTCTGGTAAAACTCTGGGTGTCTGTCTCAAAGTCCCAACATGTGTGTATCACTGGATTTACTACTGGATTTACCTTTATTTGTCAGGACTCCTGTAATGTGTAAGAAGTAGGAATCTGTCAAAGGATCAACCATTAAATGCATTATACAAAATTTGGTCCTAATATTTGGTGGATGGGGCACTGCCCACCTGAACCCAACACCTCTCCCAGCCAGAGGTAGTGTACAAGGAGTAGTGTACAAGTAGTGTAATTGAACTTTACAAAGATGATGCTGGGTAGCACACTTGATGCAGTTGGCACCACCTTTGCTGTTCCCTTGGCTGCATCTTTGGTGATTGTATCCTCTGCTCCACAACACTCAGTGGGCACAAACTGCCGCTGTGTTATATCATCAAGTGAGAAGAGGACAGCAAAACTGTGACAAAGGAAGAATGGAAGTTTGGTAGTGAAAGAAGAAATTATAGCTATAGGATTAAAAAAAAAGAACCTTTTAAAAGTATGAAACACTTTATTGATAGTCATTGGTAAAGCTTTCCTCAGCATTCACATGCACTTTTAAGAAAGGGAAAGAAAGCTGCTAAATGAGGAAGAAATCTGATAAACCTCTATTTCATGAAGCTAAGCTATAATGCATGAAAATGAAATGTTGGTGACTCTTCAGAAACATTTTTTAAGGTTATGGTATAAGTAAAACACATCAAAACAAAGGGATTTTGAAATGACAATGAGTCAATCAAACAACGTATTATTAGGAGTTTAATAATAGTTTGTCTAATGTGTGTACATAATATTCATTAAAGACCTATCTTCATGAGTGTACATCATCTGTGTTTTCTTCTTGTTGCAAAAAACTCCTATGTAACACTGTTAACACTGTAAAGATATTTGCAGTGTAAGGTGCTGAGGTGTCTTGACTGAAACAGGAATCTATCTGCATCTAATTCTTATCTACTGGGCCACACTGGCCCCTAGAGGCAGTTTATCAAAGCATCAGTGTCTAAGAAAGTTCAGCAGCCCCTAGTTCAAGTTTCACCTAGCAAAGAATGTTTTTGACAGCCTTAGAGGCAATCCTCCCTCTCTCCTTTCTTTTCGTTCTTTCTCTCTCTCATTCTCATTCTGTACCCTCTATCTTTCTCATTCTTGCCTCATCTATAATGTGAGAAAAATAATACTTTCTGGGTCTTTAGGGTTAGTGAGATAATGTCCATAAAATACTTTGAAAACTCAGGAAATGTTCCATTAATATATATTATTATCATACTAGATGCATTGTTTCTGATTTTGTGACATCGATAGAAAGAGGGAATTAGTTAAGCCATTTGTGTATTTAATCCGCATACTTCTGGACCTTCTTTTTGATATTGTGTTCTACCATTTCTTTCTCTCATTTCTAAACAACTGATCTTGGTGTAACCAGCATGACTTCTCAATCACTGCAGGTGTTTGACACCTTATTTGACAGGCATCAAGCCTGGTTACCAAGTACAATGGGTTAGAGGAAGGATGGAAATCATGTGGCCATCCAAATGTTGCAACTCCCAATATTTCTCACCATTGCCTAAGATGCCCAGGGCTACTGAGACTTGCACTCCAATAACCTTTGGGTGGTCCAATAATTTCCATTCCTGGGGCAAATTAGAAGCATCACTAGGATATGCATGGGGTGCGACCCAGACTAGGAGACACCCTAGAATAGATGTGACACCCAGTTGGGCTCCTGTTGTGGGTTGAGAAGAGGCAAGCATTTCCCTCCTGACTTTGCTGTAACAGTAGCTTCTTCCTGAGGAGGAGGCCCCCATCATGAAGGAGAAGGAGAAAGCTTCTCCATGGTGGCAGCTTCCTCCGGAGAAGGATGCTACCTCCACAGTGAAGGAAAAGAATAAGTACACCCTTCCTGGCTTCACCATGGCAACAACAGTTTCCCTCTCAGGATGAGGATACTACCATAGAGAAGGAGAAAGGTGAGCATGTCCCTTTGGCTGCTGCCATTCCTGGTGACCCTCCCAGGCAGCCCCCAGCACCAAGTGACACCAGGGGTAGGGACACCAGTGAGACAGAGTATGACAGCTTTGTTCTACCATGTATTTTTCCCTCTTCTTTCAATCAATATTTAGCTCATCAGCCTGAGAAACTCCCTGGCAAGGTGGAGAGGTGACTACTAAAGATTCTTCATATGTACTGTGGCAGGGAGAGAAATGTGTAGCTTTCCCAATGTTGCTACAGTTCCCATCAGCCCTAGCAAACATAGCAATGGTGAGTGGTCATGAGAGCTGCAGATAGATTTCCAGGCCAGTGGGATCCCATTCCCTGAGATTTCAGTATCAAAACCTGAATCCAAGGGCATTTTGTGATGTCATCCAGGTGAGGAAACAAGAAAAGTTGCAATATGGGTAAATGGTTCAGGAATTAGGCTAAGGCCCAGAACCACAAAACAACAACAACAACACATGACATCAGGACAGGCCACAAAATGGGCTTGGTAGCTGCAGCTATTGCCACCATTTCTGGCTCTCATACTTGGCTTTTCGGTGCCCTGACTTTACACAATCTATACGTCTTTCTTGTGCTGAACCAGAGATCCCTGGTTCTGGCTGGGAACAGATGGGTGTGGTGTCCAGGACATTACATATAGAAATCAGATATTTTCTTCCTTGCGATAAATTTCCCTGCTTGGAGACCTGGAGAATTATCTAAGATTTTAGCTTGTGCCTTGAGACCTGGAAAGTAGTTGTAGTTACACAATATCTTCTATGGTTCCAGAAACCCCTGTAGATATAAAAATCTGGGGATGCTCAAATGGATAATAAAATAGTATTCTTTATATACAATGGCAAAATCAAGCTTCACTTTTTGTTTTATATATATATATATATATATATATATATCAAGCTGTGGATGGTTGACTCCACGGATAAGGAATCTGTGGATATGGAAGGCAGACTGTAGTAGTATTCTAGTGGTGGTGTTCTACTCAGAACCAAGAAAAGAGGGGTACCAGTCCTCTTGTTCTACAGTAGCCTCCATTCCCATCTCCCACACGTGGCTCATTTTTTTTAACAATTGCAATCCTTGTTCCACAGATTCAATCTGGTTTCTTTTTCCTGCCCATTGAAGCCAGTGGGCTTCATGACTGAGCATGGATTCAAACCGTGGTCTCCTGCAATTACAGTCAAACACTCAAACCACTAATCTGTTATATTCTACTTCTGATTATTATTCAATGAACCTTTAATTATCCAAATTGTTTTTAGAGCCATCATTATTTTTGAAATGCAAGGTGATGGAATGGCTATCTCAGCCCATTCACTTTTTGATTTCTCCAGATTTTAGGGACAGGGAGAATTTGATTTGATTTGCATTTCTCAGTGAACTTACTCATATTATTCCTTCCAAAGTAACATACAAATCAGAGCATAATTAACCTTGGAGTGCACAATTGCCCTGTTTTTGTAATGTAGATCTCATCTTGAAGGTTGCATAGAAAATGAGTGTGTAAGAGAAAGTTTCATACAAATAAATGCACATATATCGTGGCATATAAAATGCCTTTTTGTGAGGTGGGCACTACACCTGTGCAGAAAAATAAATGCAAGCTTTCTTTCTTGTTTTAAAAGCAGAAATTGATGTTCATCTCAAAGAATGAACTTACACCTGACTAGAAGTAAAACTGGCATACATCAGAAATAAACTGAATTGTCCATCTCTGACACACTAGGTTTTTATGTACAATTAGAATTTGTCAATAAAAATATCCAAGTAACACAGAAACAACCAATTTATTTTGAATAAGAAAAAAAGTATTTAATTCTTGTTTGAAAATACAATGCATTAAGTGATAATTATTTATACAGGGCTGGAAAGGTGGTACATAAAGGTAGGTGAAGATGGTAGTGTATCACTGAGAAGTTCATATCTCCTTCCCCTACCCTCATCTTGTCAATTATAGGGGAAATAGTGATCAAAATATCTCCTGAATGTTGAAGGGCCAAAAATGGCTCATAACATGGATGTGTGTGTGTGTGGGGGATACTTTTACAAGAGTATCTGAGATACCAGCTCATTAAGGGCTTTATATTCTACAGACCTGGGTTCTGTAGCTCACAGAAACCACTGCAGTGATTTCAGAACAGATGCAATATGATCTTCCTAGCTGTCTCTACCATGCATAGGATCTCCAAATGATTTCTAGACACCTACCAGGACCAAAACAACTTAGCTTCAGCAAGTTGGCTGCATCCTGTCTCTGCAGACTAGTGTTGTTTTACAGACAAAGGCAAGTATATTTAACTATAGTGATGATGTTAGCCAAGCACCTATAACTTGTGACCATCATCAGTGGAGTCTAACATAGCTCAGCATCCATACGGGGCTGCTCACAATGGCCACAATGAACTTCTTATTTTTGCTGTTGCTGAAATGGAAAATATGGATGTGGCAGGTGGGACATAATATACATGGCTGTTGTGCTATGAATTTATACTGAGATGTATGCAAACTGCTTTAAACCTAATGTAAGAATAAGGGAAGGGTCCAAATATCCTAATGGCACCAAATGCCATCCTATCTTAGAAGCTAAGCAGGGGTCAGCCCTGGTTAGGACTTGTATGAGAGATTGTCAATGAATAATGCATGCTATATGCTATATTTCAGAGAAAGGAAGTGGCAAAACCACCTCTCAGGGCTCTTTTACAAGGAGGAAGCAAGCATCATTAAATCATTATTAAGTCATGCTAATAATGTGATTGGGGGAAAGATTATCACACTTCATAAGCTTCTCCCGTTCATGTCCTGTGCATAAATTGCAATGGTTGTGTCATTGGGTAATAACAGGAATTTCCATTCTTACCCAATGACACACCCATAACAGTTTACACAAAGGACACGCATGGGAGAAGCCTGTGGGGGTGTGATAATCATCCCCCACCCACACTATTAGCAAGATTTAATAACAGTTTGATGAGTTTTGCCTCATGTTTGAGAAAGCCCAAAGTTTTTTGTGGAGCTTTCGGGCTATGTGGCCATGTTCTAGAAGAGTTCCTTTCTGACGTTTCGCCAGCATCTGTGGCTGGCATCTTCAGAGAAGCCCAAAGTATTCTTTGCCTAAGAAAACCCTATGAAATTCATGAGGTCACCAAATGTTGACAGTTAACTTGAAAGCATATACATACACACACAAGAATAAGATAATGCAGACGACTGAATGAAAAGGTATTGGTCTGATATCCAGCAATAGTGTAAGGATGTCATAACACTCAACCCATTTTGACCCATATTCTATGTGACTTAGGATATAGACTTGTTGTCTGCCTCATCCAAAGTTTTTTTTTCCAGACTACAGCTTCCTGGACCTGCAATCAGCATGATTTGGGGGAGCTGTAGTTTGAACAAGTAACTTCTCCAGTTACTCCAGTAACTCACCCACTGTGGTATCTGTTGGATCTTTCAAGCTCTTACAGTCATAGGACAGCATCCTGTTATGACATATATGTGCTGAAATGTGGGTTACATGCATGTAAGTATGTCTATTTTTCAATAGAGTGCAAAGAGCTATACTTCAGAACTTTGCACCTCATCAGATGACTATCTCAGTAGAGATGGAAATAAAATTCAAAAATATTCAAATAAAAGGTCAAAAGACTTTTCTTTTCTTTTCTTCTTCTTTCTTTCTTTCTTTTCTTTTCTTTTTGTGTGTGTGTGTGTGCTGAGACACCCTTACAAAAGAAATCCTGGGGCTACTTCTGCACAAAATTTGCATGTGGATGTTTTGCACAAAAAAAACCAGTATTTTGTGTGCAGAAAAACAGCATTTTCTAAGTGTACAACAATATTTCAAAACAGAAATATCAATTCCTGCACAGAACATTTTGTTTTCTATTCTGAAAATACTATAACTGGAGCTTTAGGTCCCAAACAGACTGGCAGTAAGCTGCAGCTTGGGCGCAGTGTGGGAGCATGGTGTTTAGTTGATGCATGCCCCAAAGCCGTCCCCAAGCCTGTATCATGCCGCTGCCCCATCTAGACAGAAGGCAGTGTTTTGGTGCTCCAGTGGCAAATTTTTGAACTGAGAAATAGCCAGATCAGGGACATGGCATTTGGTTGCCATGGCTCCAATCTGTTGCTCAAATGGGCAGCATCATGGCACCCCTTTAGGGCTGTCTTTTTTGGCCCTTGCTCTGCATAAAAGGCTTACATGGTTGATTTGCATAGAAAACGAAAAAAACTGCATTTCTGTATAGTAATTAATATTTCTGAATCGAATACTATTTTTCCATGCAAAAAATGCTCTTTCCTGTCCTGAAAATGAAAAACAAGCACTTGCAAATTTTGTGCCGAATGAGCCCTGAACTGTGACTAGACTTCAAAAATTTGTGTGGTTTTAGAAAGAAAATTGCTGAAATTACTTGTAGTTACCCCTGACAAGAAATTTAGGCTGAATCTGCACTTGCACAAATAATCCAGTTTGATGCCACTTTAACTGTCATGGATCAATGCAAGGGAAGTCTTGGAACTGCAGTTTTGTGAAACATTTAGCCTTCTCTTTCAGAAAGCTCTGGTGCCACAATAAACTTAAAATTAAGATGGTGTCAACCTGGATCTCCAATGCAGATGCAGCCTTAGTTAAAAATTGCATCCCTTTACCAAGGGTTTGACTCTAGGGAAGGGCTGCTGTTGTTTTTTAGCATAATGGGAGGGAATGGAGGAGTGAGGCCATTCAGACAATGAATATGCAGTTGCTCTGGGTTCTTGGGAGAAGGTAAAGAAGAGGACACTCCATCTGTGAGTGCGCCCTCATTTCTCTCCTCTAAGTTGTGAATCACTTTCTTCCCCTCTATTTACCAGTAAGCTGCAGTAGCAGCAGCAGGTGTTTCTCTTGGGACCTGAAAGCTGCTAGGCATTGAACAGGAAGGCCTCTGCTTGATCACTGCAGAGTTTCAGCAATTCCCTGCATCTTTATTTTTACTATACATAGTTTCACTGTTTATGCCTTTAAACACACACATGCACATGCACACACACATTCTCTCCATCTTGTGGCGTGAGATTTCTAATATGATTTATTTCCACACAAACAGTATGATGGCAGGTTGCTCTTGAGTGCACACATGATGGAAATTAGTCATTAATCAAATGAATCCTCCACAGAAGCACTTTAACTTAATGCACAAAAACAAATGATAGGAAGAAAAATATGCCCATGAATTAGACAAAGCAGAAAGATTACCAATCTAACAAGCACTCCAGAAAGGTTACACATATCACACAGTGTCAGGGTTTGGGCTTGTTTTGGTTCATTAGCTAGACTATTAATAAACAGGAAGTTAGAAAGAAGCCTGCACTTCCATTGGTATCAGAACTGGAAATGTTTTTGCTTCCCAAACAAATGATCTGCTCCTGGTGCCATTTTGTCACCCCATTAAGTTATGTTGAAGAATGACAGTATAAACCTATACCTATATTAAATCCTTCTCAAATTAATGTGATTTACTCCTGAGAAAATTTGGCTAGGACTGAAGGCTTGACCTTTATTATTTCTTTGATATTTTAAATCACAACAAGATTTTAAATCCATAAGGATTTGTGTGTGTGTGAGGGGGACATGCAAGTATCTAGAAAGTTCATAACTGACGAGAATCAACTTGGTTTAGAAATACCAGCACTACTAAACTTTGCATGCTCTGTGAAAGGAAAAGCTGTAGCACAACATTAAAGAACATATGTAGAATGACAAAAGTGCTACCGTGGTGGTTTTCTAGCTTATCGCGTGCTTAAAAACCGTGACTTAACTCTTATGTTTTCAAGTGTATTATGGGATAAAGTCAGATATTATCACAGGGAAATTGCCACTGATGCCACCACCTGACTGCATCCCAGCTAAAACCCAGCTAGAAGCCACGCTCAGCTGGCCAATTTGCAAAGACGGGAGCTTCCCAACTTTGCAAATCAGCCAGCTGAGCATGGCTTCTAGCTGGGTTTTAAGTGGGATGCAGTCAGGTGGTGGCACTGGTGGCATTTTTCCTGTGATAATACCTGACTTTATCCTGTAATAGACTTGAAAACGGAAGGGGTAAGTCAGAGTTTTTAAACATGCAATAAACTCCTAAGAAATGGATAACCACTGCTAGACTGGGCTATTATGGATAAAAAGTCTCACATGGTACTAGGGCTGCCACATGGCACTTCCCAAAACTTCCCTTCCAATGTTGTTGTGGCTTTTTAAACACCCCAAATAGCAACAATTCTTTTCACATTACCATGCAATTGCAAATCAATAACAGATTGATGATGCATCATATCGTACTCCCATTCTTTTTACCTGTCAGCTATCTGAGATTACATGAGTAAAGGAGCCTTGCCTTCATTTGGAATGGGTGTATATGAAGTCAAACCACTTCAAATCCCCTTTCTCCTGCCCCAGATGAAAAGGTTGCCTCTTGAGAAGTAAGAAATCATGCTTTCACTGGTAATGGGATGTTTATGCAATGAAACCCCTTTAAATCCCCTTTCTCCTGCTCCAGACAAAATGATTGCCTCCTCAGCAGTACTTGCTTTCATTGAGAATGTGTGTGTGTGCGCACACACACACACAGAGTGAAACTGGTTTAAATCTCTTTCTCTCTGAATTACCCTGGAATGACCTATGGCGCATACTTCAATAATGGGTTAACTGCTCAATTGACAGCTATTCACTGTTGATTAAAAGTAGAGGCAGAAGCACAGATTAACTACAGGATACCTACTGCCTAGCCACAAGGTCGTGCAATAAGATCCCACAATCACATTTTCAATCCCGCTTCTATCTCACTATTGAAGAACCATGCAATAATCTCCTAAAAGGGAAACTGAAACTTACCTAGCTGTCAGAAACATGAAACATAAGTCTGTACACCTCCAGTCCTCTTTGAAAATAAGCCATTGTCATTTTTGTATTGTCTGCTCTCCTTATGATCCAAACACACCTCAACATTTTTGCAGTAAAATTATAGGACTGTGAAATTTGGGAGACACTTGTGATCTTTTCATCAGGAACCCTCTATGTACCACACTTATGTTCTTCCAGGTTAGAGCCTCCTTCCAGTGATTTCCCTGATTTCCCCAAAATGTTCTATAATCTCACTGGTACTTAAGTCCAGAAGAAAAGTTTAGGAACCAGTGTCTCCCCTCCCAATGTTCCAGGACACTCCACTGTTTTTAAAAGAACTGTCATTATATCTGCTCTTCAGTGATAGTGGCCACAACAAGCATATGCATGTATGTGCACATAAGCGTGCACACACTCCTCCACTTCTGCACCCTTCCAGCCATGGAAGGGGGAGGGGGAGTTTACAGTGGTCATGTTTTTCTTATTTCATATAATATTAATTACCACTGAGAATTGAGCGAGAGTAATAAGAAACAATGAGCTTAATATAACCAAGGCCCAGTACAGATGGCCACTAAGCGCCGTCTTGGCAGTGATACTAGGGTTAGGGACTGCACACCAACTACATGGTCCCTAACCTTAGTTTGTGCTGGCATCATGGAGGCATCCCGTCCACATGGGCACTGCCATGATGACATCATGTACACACTGTGTCCAAGCCGTGTGGCATGTGTGTGACGTCTCTGCACCGCTAGAGGGTGCTTATCGGGCCTTTTCAGTGGTATGAAATGGAGCTTAGTTTCAGAGCTCCTTTTGGGTGCATGCATCATTCCCATGGCAACCAAACTGCTGTGGGGATGATGCTGAGGAGAAAGGGGCCAGGTGGCCCCTTTCTGCCATGGCTGTGGCTGTTGGGGTGTCCGAGGGCATGAAGCCCCAAGGACACTCCTTTTCCAGACCATGGAGAAACGGCATTTTGCCACTTCTCTGTCATCTGGAAAAACTCCGGATTGGGGCCACAGGGCTGCTGGTGAGGCTGCCCTGGCTCCAATCCACTGCAGAAGAGGGCTGCCTGCCCCTTTGGGGCTCATCTGAACCGGACCCTTGTTTGCATTCAACTCCTAATGGTTTCTATCCCTCCTGCTCTGTCTCTGTACTGCTGTGTGCTGAGTTATAACCTGGAAGCTGTTTCTTTAATCTGTATCTCCTCTCTTCATCACTAAGTCTCTCTACCCACCTATAGATCCTTCTCACTTATTTCCACCTACATTGGTACACTGACCTTCCCAAGGTTCTTGAAGCAATCGCCCCCGAGCGTCCTCTCCAGCCCACTTCTAACCACAAACCCTGGTTCACAGAGGAACTCAGGGAGATGAAGCGGGTTGGAAGATGACTAGAGCACAAATGGTGGAAAACTCGACTCTTGTCTGACAGAACTCGCCATAGGCAGCATCTTCATGCCTATCGGGAGGCTTTGCGATCTTTCTGCTCTGCACGCATAGCGTCTACAGAGTCCCGTACAGCAGAGCTGTTTAGGGTGGTGGGGGAGCTGACACAGGTCCCTCCTGCACCAAATCCCCTACTTGACCCTACGACGGCCTGCTGTGACGCGTTTAACACCTACTTTGAGATAAAATCTCTTGGATAAAGGCTGACCTGGACGCCAATGTTCTATCAGAATCCATTTATGAGGTGTCCAACAACTCCGTTGCTGTCACTTTACTGGATGAGTTTCAATCCATGAGTACCGAGGATGTGGACAAGCTCCTTGGAAGTATGAGAAGGATGACCTGCCCTCTCGATCCGTGTCCATCTTGGCTGGTCGTCCAGGGAGGGGACGCATTGAGAGTATTCCTTCAGGATACAATCAATGCATCCCCTAGGGAGGGTTCTCTGCCATCTTGCCTGAAGGAGGCAGCTGTTAGGCCCCTCCTGAAGAAACCTTCCCTTGACCCCCTGGACAGGAATAACTATAGACCAGTATCCTTGCTCCCATTCTTGAGCAAGGTGATCAAGAGAGCAGTCTCCTCCCAACCCCAGGTTGTCTTGGATGAAACTGATTATCTCGATCCATTTCAAACTGGTTTCATGACAGGACATGGAGTGGAGATTGCCATGGTCGCTCTGGTCAACAACCTCCGCTTGAGTATCGACAGGGGTAGTTTGACCCTGCTGGTGCTCTTGGATCTCTCAGCGGCTTTTGATACTGTAGACCATGCCATCTTGTTGGACCGGCTGTGGGAATTGGGGATTGGAGGGACCACACACCTGTGTTTCCGGTCCTTTCTCTCTGGCAGATCCCAGAGGGTGAGGCTCAGGGACAGTTGCTCCTCCAAAACTGAGCTTAATTGTGGTGTTCCTCAGGGTGCCATCCTGTCCCCGATGCTATTTAATATCTACATGAAGCCACTGGGTGAGATCATTTGGAGGCATGGAGCTTAGTGTCTTCAGTATGCTGAAGACACTCAGATATACCTCTCCATGACCAGATCGTCAGCTCAGACTTCAGATGGTGTCTCTCCTCTTAATGACTGTCTTGCGGCAGTAATGGATTGGATGAGGGAAAACAGATTGAAGCTAAATCCAGACAAAACGGAGGTACTAACAGTTACGGGACTGAAGCCAGGTTTGGGAATACAACTTCCAGTCCTAGATGGAGTCACACTCTCCTCGAAGGACTCTGTTCGCAGTCTGGGGGTACTTCTGTACTCGTTGCTTCACATGACTAGTCAGGTGAATGCGACGGTCAAGAGCGCCTGTTATCAGCTCCAGCTGATACACCAGCTGTGCCCTTTCCTGGATGTGAGGGACTTGGAAACTCTGGTACAGGCTTTGGTAACCTCATGCTTGGATTTCTGTAATGCGCTGTACATGGGGCTACCCTTGTGCCTAACCCAGAAACTTCAATTAGTTCAAAATGGCAGGCCTTCCCAGAAACCCCATAATTTCACGGTTATGGAATGGGTCATGCTTCCCTCTACCAGCTTTTAACACCTTACCTTTGAAGCCACAGTTTACACTTTTTATGGAATGGTTAGTTGATTTTGATAATGCCTATATTTTTAATTGCTTTCTTGATTTTAACTTGTTATTAGTTTAATTTAATTTTAAGGGGCCGGAGGTTGGGGGCCGGTTATTGGAATTGTTTTACTCTGTGACTTTTTATTGATGTAACCCGCTCTGATTGTTGCCAGAGGAGCGGGCTATAAATAAATAAATTATTATTATTATTATTATTAGAACTAGAGCATGGATCAAGAGGCTTCTAGTGACCCCACGTGGCTGGTATTCCATCCCTAGTCCAGCCTGCGTATGTGTCTGATTAAGTCCCAAGAATTCAAACAGAAGTCACTTCCTCCTAATTACGCGTTGGACTGAAACTATATTCCCTTTCCTCTTTGAAACATTAGCAAGGGTGGATTTCCCTGGTGCAGAAAACCTTACAAACTCCCTGTTTCGTTCCTTAAATGGAATAGATTATATTCAGTTGGATCTAAAAATAGCTTGGCAAGAGTTTACTGAGAGACCTTCATTAGCTGTGTATGTTTAATTTTTCATTAAGCACAATTAAACTGGGCTTATAAAAAAGTTCTAGGACAGTAAGAACAGGAAATTAAAAATAATATAAATAAGTAGCTCCTCAGAACACTGGAGGATTTCATTTCTGATTCTCCTCTGTTTTTAAAAACATAGTAGTGTGGCTTGCGCCTCACAAGCTGACCATCATTGGTCCTCTAATGACAGGATGGATTAGCAATTAGCAAAAGAAATTGAAATTGCTACAGTTGGGAGTCAGTATGGTTTACTAGATTGGGATGCTCATAATAGTTGAAACAGACAGGATGGAACTGATATATCTAAGGTGGCCATTCATGCATCATGGAAAAAGGGGAATGCAGATTAAAGAGAGGGATAACAATTTGTATTAGCAGTTGTTGTGCTACTGTCTCCAGCAGTGCTTCTTCATTTTCTTCTATAAAGGCTGGTGCTGCTTATGATCCATCTCTTAGAATGATTAGTTTCCATTACGTTTCTTAGACATGATAAATAAACTACACTTGGGCATTGATGCCAGTTTTCTTCAGGGAATCAAGACTCATTTTGTCCAATAAAAAGCAACACTGCAAACTTCTTGTTGCCCTTTGTGAAATAATACACACACGGAGAAAAAGCAATTGGATAACTTGCCAGAGTTATCTCCAGAGAGTTGTTGCAGATATTGCTACAAATTCCAGCTGAGAACATTTATTCAAACACAATGAAATTCAGTGAATTGATTGGAAAGCAGGGGACAGTACTGGGAAAGGGAGACCTCGCATGTGTGATAGTTTAGGATGCAATATGAACACCTTATATGGCAGCCACAGAAATTACATTGGTACAAAGTTAGGCTCAGGGAAGAACAAATATCTCTATCAATAATCTCTTTTGCCAACTACAATAGCATTAACAACAATAATGAGTATGCCAGGTGGTCTGCAGAACTGTGTAAAACTATTAGAAACCATCAGCTGGGGATCCAAATATCTAAGCAGTTGTATATGTCTCTATGGAGATGCAATGATGGATGCAAACAGATCTTAGTTTCAAACGAGTTTACTCAAACAATGTCTGTGACTTCCTATCCTATTTGATATACTTCTGTAAGACGAAAGTCTGGGGGCAGGCAGATAATATAGCTTACAACAGGAAGAACATTGGTTAAATGAAAAATAAGAGAGATAGTAAAGACCCTGTCATACCAGGCCAAACTATTTGTGAGTTTTGAGCCTGATTTTAAACCCTGTATTCTATGAAGCCCATGTTGGGACTCAAGTCAAATTTCCTGCTCCTGTATGGAGGGAGGTGTGTGGGAGAGTAAAATAAATCTTCCACTGCACTGTTCTCCCTGTATTCAGACACTTGTCAGTATTTCAAAGGAATCATTGTGTGGAGGAAGCAGGGGAGATCTCCCAAACCCACCTTGCTCTCTGTATAGAAAAGAGGTTTCCATGTTTAATGCAACAGACTGCTTTCTCCATTTTCAGCACAGAAAATAAGTTTCCATTGCAGGTAATTCACTCTCTACACTAAAAGCTTGGAGAGGAGACATATAAACCCACACACACACACACACACCACGATTTCCCCCCCCCCCCCCCCCCCCCCGCTGCAGAATAATCCCTTTGCAACACTTTTAGGCACTGAATACAGGCACAGAATTGTGCAAAATTTTCTTGGCTCTATTATTCTTTCCAACAGCATTTTCTGACTGTTGCAAAACCATTTTTTTCTGACTTGAGAATGAAGAATCAGGAATATCCTTCCCATCCCGACCTGTGGGAACAGCTAGTTAGGTCTTGGGAGTTTGAACTCCTTATAGAAATTTCCCTTTTTTTAGAGGAGAAAGACTTTCAAAAGGAATGATATTTGCATGTATGTGTGGGTGGCAGCTGAGTAGAGAAGAGGCAATTATTTATTGTATGAGACATCTTGTATGTCTCAAAAATCAGAAATTCCTTCTCTTCATACCTGTGCAATGACTCTGGTTTTTGAAGCCTAGTACTCACCTGGTAAAAGACTGTAATTTGAGGCTTTATTTAGGAGCAATGCTGTTGTAAAACCAGTCAGATACAGCCACCCAACACACACAAGGTCTAACAAAGAAATAAAGCAGGCTTAGCATTCTTTGTGAAAATGTCTGAAACAGCTTTACTTAAAAATACTAGAAGTTTCATAACATATCACAGTGAAATGCTCTGTAAACACCTCTTCCTCACACACAAAAGAGAAAGAGAGAGAGAATTGTAGAGCACAAATAGAAAATGAGCAACCTCTGAATAACTGCAGGCTAACTAATGTAAAAAGAGTGAGATTAGAGAGATTATTGCACCAGGCTCCAGCCCGGTCCGAGAATGGCCCAAAAGGGGCTGGGATAGGGACAGAATGAGTGGGGGACTCATTTTACTGCACACAGGAAGTCCCTCCCTCGTTCCATTCCTTTCCCTTCTGTTCCAAATCCATCCCAGAGGAAGAGATTTTTGATAACTGTTCAAAACAGTTCTCAGAAATCTCCTCCTCTGGGATGGATTTGGAATGGAAGGGAAAGGAATGGAATGATTGAGGGACTTGTGTGTGCAGTAAAATGTGTCCCTCATTCATCCCTCACTCATTTCTGGTCCCTTCCATTCTGTTCTGGGACCATCCTGCCTAGCCCTGTGCGATAAACTTCTAGGTTTAAGACCAACCAACAGGAAATGACACGGATGCATGCTATGTCTAAACAAGAAGCATGCAAATTAGCAATTAATCAATATAAATATGTTAAGGTTGCTATCTCTAACATTTGGAAGCAGAGCCAGTCACATAGATCATTGAGAGACTGAAAAAAACTTGCCAAGAAAACTGTATGATAGGATCATGTTAAGGTCACCATAGGTCAAAAATGACTTGGAGGCACACAACAACAACAACAACAACAACAACAACTCACAGAAAGTTTCAAATGCCATTCTCCCGATTCAAAATCAGAATACTAAAGAAATATCTGTTTCTAAGAATATTTGTTATTAATACTATCTCGCAATATTCAAATATTTCAGGTGTGTCATAGACATCCTCTGCCTGAAGATTCATCCTGTGTGTGGCTTTTTAAAGAGATAATGAAATATTAGAAAGGAGGGCAAAGACAAGACATGAAGTTGCCCATTGTTCCCGTTTGTTCCTATTTGAACAGAATGACTCACCAAGCAGACAGATCAGCTGGACTTCCCCACTATGAAGGCAATCTTTTTGGACAGGTCATACAACATGTGCCAAACATTACTTGGCAGCTGCAGTAGCGGTGGTGGGGATGACATTGGTGGAGGATCTCTCAGAGACAAAGACAGTGGCACTTTAGCTAACTCTTGTTAGTACTACATTCAAAAGGGACTGGTAAGCCATTCCTGAATGCCTTTTTACCTTGAAAAAAATCTACAAAGATAAAAACTTGAAATGGAGGAAGATATAATACTTAAATATGGGTCCCCCATGTTGGAAGCCACTCACCCAGCTGCTGTGGGAAAGAAATGGGCAAGTATGAGTAGTATTGTGTCTAATGATGCAACTGGACCCAATCTGAAAGAATGTTCACATGATCAGATGTGAAAGGAAAGTCCAAAGCTGCATAACATATGTAATAGGAACATGGGATACAAGAAATCAGGGAAACTGGAATTGTAAAACAAGGATTGGAATATATAAACATTTCAATAGTGAGCTGAAGTGGACAGAATGGGACATGTTTAACTAGCTAATTACTAGGCGTACAAAGAATATTTGAAAATATTGCATGTGTTTGAATATTGAAAATATTCATAATAAATGATTGGGGAAAAATGCTTCTCAAACATCAGGAAATGTGCTCGACTAACAAAGAGAATTCCTGGACTGATGGAAAATCTTTGTAGTTTGGAAGTTATTTGCACATTTTTCCCTACAGTGTTTCTCATACAGAAAATACTGTTTTTTTTTGGGGGGGGGGAATCAAACAGCATGCAGAATAAGTATTGAACTATAAATAGTCTTCTAACACTGTGCTGTTTTTGAAGACTTTATCGCAGAAGGAAGAAAATTACTAAAATTACTCATTACTTCCTTCAAGAACAAAATAGTGAAGAATTACATCCCTAATAATTTCATAGTAATTTACATTAGAAATGACAATCTAAGAAGAAAGGGGGTGGCATCAATAGTAAGATGAAATATAATAAAAAAAGTCAGGAGTATAATGGAAAATCAACACGATTTCATGGAAAGCCTGCTACAGAGACATAAGAGTCTACAGAAGCATACAGAGGCAGAAGAAGAAATAACATTCTATATAGGCATTCAGGAGGAAGTTAATTACACCAAAACTGGGTTGTTGATAATAATGGGTAATTTAAATGCGAAAAGTAGAAAACAGCAGAGATAAATTGTAGAATTTGATCTAAGAAAAAAGGCCTTCCTTCCAGTCCATCTGCCATCATCCTCAGAGGAAGAGAAGAACTGCTGGACTTGATCCCCTCTCCCACTGCTGTTCCCTTCTCCTTTTGTGTCATATCTTTTTAGATTGTAAGTCTGAGGACAAGGAACTGTCTAATTAACAATTTGTAAGCCACTCTGAGAGCCTTTGTGACTCAAGAGGGGAGTATAAATACTCCAAATAAATAAATAAATAAATAAATAAATAAGAGAAACTGAGAAACTGAATAAAGGAAAGTTCTTGATTGTATAAGTCATAAGAAAATGTGTTTCACTGTAAAAGAAATATAGGTGTTCTACAACATGTTATTGCCCTGATGCATAACCTATACTTTGAATAAGAGGTTATTGTCAGGACACAGTATGAAGAAACAGAATGATTTCCAGTTGCAAATTTGGGTCAGGCAAGGCTGTATTTTATCATCCTATCTGTTTAATTTATATGCAGAACATATCATACAGAAAACTGGATGAGACTCAGAGGAAGAAGGCATGAAAATTGTGAAAAGAATCATCAGCAATTTACAAGTATAAAACTATACAATTTAAAAAGAATACAAAATATTAAAATACAGAAACATACAATTTAAAAACAATTAAACAATTTAAAAGAGTAAAACAATTCTAAATTAAAATCTAATATAATAAAATACAAACCATTAAAATTTGGGAAGCCTAGCATAAAATCCAAGTCCTTCTCCGCTTAATAGGCCTGCCTGCACAGGTATGTCTTTACCTGGCATCAGAAGCATAGTAAGGATGGCACACTCCTGGCCTCTCTAGGGAGGGAGTTCCAAAGCTTAAGAGCAGCTACTGAGAAGGTCCTTTCTCTTGTTCCAAACACACCTGAGCAGGTAGTGGGACAGAGAGAAGAACCTCACCAGATGATCTCAGTACTTGTGGGGGGGGGGGTGCTCGTACAGGGAGATACAGTCCTTCAAATAGCCTGGACCCAAGCTGTATAGGGCTTTATAGGGCTGCAGCTCTTTGGACCACCTGATGTTTCTGAGCACTTTTCAAAGGCAGCTCCATGTAGAGTGCATTACAGCAAGTCAGATAGGATGTAACCAAGGCATATACCATCGTGGACAGATCTGACTACTCAAGGAACCAGCACAGCTGGTGCACAAGTTTTAGCTGTGCAAAAGCACATTAAAAATCTGGGCAAGACAGCTGAGAAGGTCTTTTGTGAGGTTGTGGACAGCCTTGTTTTATAAGGTTGTATCAAGTTCCTCCCTGAGGATCTGAGTGTGCGGGGAGGATTTTATGGAAGGAGGTGTCCCATAGATAGGTTAGACCCAAGCCATTTAGGGCTTTAAAGGTGATAACCAACACCTTGCACTAGGCCTGGAAACTAATGGGCAGCCAGTGGAGTGATCTTAAGATCAATATTATATTGTCTCTTCTGGATGTACCAGAGACCAGTCTGGCTGTCATGTTCTGAATTAATTGAAGTTTTCAGACCATGCACAAGAGCAGCCCCATGTAGAGTACATTACAGAAATCAAGGGGTAAGGTTACCAGTGCATGTACTATGTTTCAAGGTCCCTGACTTCCAGGAAAAGGTGCAGTTGGCATATCAGCTGAAGCTGATAACAAGCACTCTTGACCGTCGCATTCACCTGATTTGTCATGTGAAGTGACAGGTCTAGGAGTGTCCCCAGACTGCAAACACAGCAAGTGGCAGAAAGTGTGAAGTCCTGCCACATAAGGGACTTGTATAAATGTAACACACTGGGAAGAGGCTGTCCTAAATGCCTGGAGATGGCAAATGTATATAAGGGAGGAGCTCCAGTGCCCAGTATGGGTGTTGTATGGTGTATTGTATAGGCATGAGATTCTGTCTGCGTGAGTACTGATTTGTAAACATTAGAACAAAAATTAAAGTGCCTCTGACTGAGAGCTCAGTGTGTCATTGTATTTGCTGCTTCTCTGTGTGGGAGAAGGTTTTCTCTAGCCAGCACAAGCTCAGAGTGCCTCTTTGGAGTTTGATCCAGACGTACTGCTATGGAGGTGTGGATGGCTGGGCTAGCAAATGCTCCAACAGGAACTGGTCCTCATGGGCCAGATATATGAAAGTTAAAATCATCAATTATTATTATTATTATTATTATTACTATTATTATTAATATCCCACCCTTCTCCCAAAACTGGGACTCAGGGTTAATTACAATATTAAAAAACAGTACTATCCATGCCATAGTAGTTCCTGTTTTTATGTACAAATGTGAACGTTTGAAAGTGAAGCAAGATGATAATAAGAGAACCAGTTCAGTCAAAATGTGGTGTGGAAGGAAAGTTCTACAGATACAATGCACTCCCAAAAAGACAAATAAATGAGTCCTAGAGCAAGTGAAGTCTGAACTCTCATTAGAAGCCAAAATAGCTAAACTAATGCTATGGTTTTTTGACATATCATGAGATGGCATGACTCCTTGGAAAAAAGGATAATGCTGGAAAAGTGGAAAGCAACAGGAAATATATTACATATGGATTTCTTCACAGAAAGGAATCCATGATCCTAAGTATGCAAAATCAGCAGGTCTTTTGATGACCATAATTCTTGGAGGTCTCTCATTCATAGGGTTGCTATAAATCAAAGCTGCCCAAACAAACTGTCCTTTCCCTGACAGGATAAGGCTGCCTTACAGGTTGTTATTGGGTGTTATCACACACCAAAATGTTGCTGATGCCACTGGGCAACGACATCCAATCCCCAGCCGTGCTTAGCCCACTGATTTGGAAAGTTTCCATACTTCAAAATCGGCAGGCTAAGCACAGCTGAGGGATGGGCTGCCTGCAATTCGCTGTTGCCAAGCAGCATTGGCAGTGTTTTGGTGTTTGATAACACCCAATAGTAACACATAAGGCAACTTTATCCCATTGAGGAAAGGATGGTTTATTTGGGTGTGCGATAATCTCCTATGTCTCCTTTTCACTCCTCTTTTCTGGTCACCATTTCAAATGGAATTTTGGGTTCTACCTCTTGCAGATTTTGCTGTTTTGAACCACAGAAAAGTTTACACATCACTACATTCTAAATAAACCTCACCCAATTCATGCACTTCAAATTATTTGATATTTTTGTGCCTTCTGACAGTTTTTGTTCCAACCTGGCTCCATTTTACTAGTATTTAGGTGTAAGCAAAGAAAACAGTTTACTGTGCCACTGTAAACAAAATTGTGCTAATCATTTTGATGCTATCTCTTTGCTGTAGCATCTTTTTTAAAAAAGCTGCTCCATTCACCTAGTGCATTAGAAGACATTTGTCTCACTCTATTCGATAGATTAAAGACTCAATCTACCTAGTAATCCAATTACTCTGCATGAGAAAAGCAAATGTATCTTTGGTCAGTGCCCACGGAAGTTGAGGAATCCATTAGAGTAGAAAATGAAATCCAATTAATGGTAGGACCCCATGAATATCATTACTCTATTCATTTTTAATGTGTATGTTTACTACCTCTTTCAAGGAAGATTTGAGTGACTTAAGAAGATTTGCTGTATTGTACACAGCTTAATTTCTTTTCACACACCAGACATGGATCCAATTAAATTAGGATTGATCTGCAAGGAAAGGTTAAAGAAAAATAAATATGTACTACTAGGATAAAGTAGTACTACTGTAGAGACTGGTCCTGGTGAAGACAAGTGCTAGCAAATGCCATTTTTTTTAAAAAAAAAAAAATGAAGTGCCTTTTAAATGACTTCTTTCATACTTAAACCAATTCAAATGTCCAATTGTCTGAATGATTTGGTTATCTTCCAGATCCTTCATCTAAACGAGAGAGTAACTATAAATATATTAAAGGCCATTTTAAGAGCTGTGAATAAGAATGTAAAATAGCCTAACCACTTTTATCCCAGAAGCATCCCATTTCACAACTCATTTAAACTGAAATACCCTTGGATTAAATCTGAGGATCGATTTAAACTCTACAGCTCCCCTGTGGAGGTCACCAATACATTTTTTTCCTGATGGAATTGTGCTCAATAGGTGTACCATTTAAATGTGCCTTATGTATGTCCCCTGCTTGTCTTATTTACTTAATCATAATACCATTGTGCTAGGAAACAAAGTATATAAATAAGATGCAAACTACTGAGAGAGAGAGAGAGAGAGAAAGGGAGAGAGATTGAGAGAGAGAGCGTGTGCTACACAAATAATGCATAAAAGATGCAGATTTAAAGGTCTCTCTGGAAAAACAAAGGCTGCCTTTTACATTCTTAATTGGTCACCATTATTATTTGCAGGTGTAGTCCAAAGATATTTTGGAAGGAAGAGTTTGCCAACAGTACTTCTTTCAGGGGCATACATTTTCAAATTTTCTTAAGTATTTCCCACATCACTATAGTCCTGTCACATTGACTCAGTATGCATATTCACATATTTTTGTACAACTGGAGCTTAACTTCATACTACATCAAGAATGTTCTATTCCTCTCAACTACAGAACTAGCACCCTTTGAGAAAGAATCTAAGTCCTTCTCAGGATTCCATTGGATGGAGCTATGAAAGTCCAAGTACTATCAAAGTGGTATAAGTTGTGTTTCATGGCTACATTCTATGAAAGGCCTTGCCTGGTTTCTCTATGTACTCTCTGATAGTTCCTTGCCCCAGTGCAAAGATGGACTTTCAGGATGAACTGATACAAGGAAGAGGCTTTGCATGGATATTATTACATGGTCATTTTTGCCCTGTCTATGCATGGGACAGGATCGGGAAGAATGGGGGAAAAATTGGTGTTATCACACAGAAAATTGCTGCTGCACTGCCACCCAACCATGACCCATCTCCTAGGAATGCTCTGCCAGCTGATTTTGGTGGTATGGAAGCCTGTGATTGGCACAAGGCCACTCCATTAGGATCTTATTTTATATTTAGAATCTGACTTGATTAGGCAGTAAAAAATTAATATAAACCACACATTTACAAACCACAAGTAGAACAACTGTTTTTATTTTTAATTTTTTTGCTAAATTGACACTACTGGTTTTATTTTAAAAGTCCCACATTCCATTTCAAAATAGCACATATGTGGATATGAAAAAAAAAATGATGTAAAGGAAATGTTTGTCTATAAAAAATTCTGATACATAGTTCTTTATCTGGAAGGCCCTATCAACCTGCCTCCTCTGCTTGTGTTCATATATGTCATGTGATTGACCTCAACTGTATATGGAAAAGCTATGTCCAGACATAGGTTTACACAAGAGATGAATAACCTCTGTTTTCACCATTTTGAACATCTTTCTGTATTAATTAGCTAGGTGCCATGTTTTTCAAAAGATTTTTTTTTCAGATTCTTTCACTTAGGAATATGGGATGGGGGTGGAGTGGCAGTTGGGGCACCAGTGACAGTGAAGCAATGTATCCACTTGACTTTAGTGTGAAATTTAAATATTTCCTATCTATTACAGCTACAGAAACCCAGATACATTTTGGAATGAAAACTAGAACAGGTTTACCAAGCCAACTATTAGAACTGGCCAGCATTTATTTATTTAACATTAAAATATAGTAAAAAGGCTAAAAGCATAACAGATCCAATTAAAAGTGTGGAGCTCTGGTAGTGCAATGGTTAAATGCTGGTATTGCAGTCACAATGTTGTGAGGTTGATCCCTGGACTCTATGGTTGACTCAACCTTGTATCCTTTTGTATGCTGGTAAAAACAGTATTTAGCTTGTTGGGGGCAATTGGGTTACAGATTATAAACCACTTAGAGAGTGCTGCATTCATGATGAACCAGTATAGAAATGCAAATGCTAAAATGCTATTCTAAAAGATCCTTCTGCTACAACAGCAGAAAAAGAGCAGATAGAGCCAACTGAACCTCTTCCGGGAAAGAGTTCCACAACTTAGGAGCAGATATCAAGAAGCTTCTCTCCATGTTCTCACTAAATATATCTGTGAATGTGCATGGATGGGGAGAAAGCCCTCCTTTAAAGATCTTAAAAGTTGGGGAGGCCCATAGAGTGAGATATGGTCTTTTTGATAGTGTGGACCCAAGCCATGCAGGGTTTTACAGTTCATAACCAGCACTTTGAATTGTGTCTAGAAATGGCCCAGTAGTCATTGCAGTCATTGCAGTTCTGCAACAAGGGAGTTATGTGTTCCTTATAACGAGCCTGGCCACAGCACGCTGGCATGTGTGTGTGTGTTGATATGGAATAATTTCCTTTTTCTTTGGTCAAACCCTTTAACAATTGATGCCAGGTTCTGTACTAGGGTGGAGAAGCAAGGATACACAAGCTTATCCCAGGGAGAGAGGAGTTTTAAAGACATTTTTTTTCCTGTTTAAAGTTTTAATTACAAATTTTCTTATTGTATAAGAGAAGTACTGTTTTATATGAGTTATACAAGCTGGGCTATGAATATGATCCCTTGGTATTTTAGCACCTAGGTTTCCTAGAATTTAAACTTATACATGTCTTGTAAGTAAAGCCTCACTGATTTCCACGGAATAAACTCTCAAGTATGTGTGTGTGGAATTTTATCCAGGCTAAATGTTGTGTTGCATTATCTGGTGGTGGTGGTGGTGGTGGTGGTGATAATGATGATGATGATGATCATGATAGAAGAGGAGGAGGAGATGATGTCTGGGAACCTGTAGAAGAATGCAGGTTAATTTCACACAAAAAATGAAATGTTGGAGGGGGAGTACTCATTATTAACAGTTTGTCTGGAATGATCAGTCCTGGTGGAGCAGTGGTTAAATGCCTGTACTGCAGCCACTCACTCAAAACCATAAGGTGGCGAGTTCAAGACCAGCAAAGGGCTGAAGCTCGACTCAGGCTTGCATCCTTCCGAGGTCGCTAAAATGAGTACCCAGATTGTTGGGGGGGCAAATAGCTTACAATTGTAAACCGCTTAGACAGTCCTTAAGGGTATGAAACGGTATATAAATGAAGCTGTTTGTTTGTTTGTTTGATGGCAAGCATAACTGTTTGCAGGCCTGTTGTTCTGTGGATACAGCCCAATAGGCAATTCAGGGAAGTCACAAATTAACCCCATTGTTTCCTCAAGACGATGTTTCTAAGACCTATTGATTTTAAACTGTATTGTCAGATTCACCTGATCCATACAATCTGCCTGAGAACCCTGAGACAGAGGTAAGATCTTTTCTGGGTTGACTAGGCTCTGACTCTTCCAAAACATTGCTTATGGTGGCATCAGTTACCATGCCAGTCTTTCCTCAAGAGCCAGTGATCATCAAGAATCTCATTAGTAACCCTTACCCTGTGTGTTCTTGTGTTCCTTAGATAGCACCCTCCTCCCTGGAGGCTGTAATCTATGCAGAAATATGGCTGCTTATTGGAGTGAGGTCAGATTTAAGCAGAAAGATGGCTGCTTAGTGGAGTGAGGTCATGAAGACTATTGATTTGTCTTGAAGTAAGGGCAAGAGTCTGCAAAGTAATTTGATTGAGGGTAGCTTGCCACTGTGGCCTTGAACTAAGTTGAAGAGGTATTCTGCTAATGACTTCAGTTTGAGGAACATACTAGTGAGCTGGATAAGGGAAATTGCCAGAGTCCAGGACACACAGGTCCGATACAGATGGGCACAAAAAGGAGCGGTTAGGGTTCTTTGTGGTGCATTTAGGGTTAGGGAAGGTGCAGCATTTACATGCTCCCTAACCCTAAAGCATATGGATGCTGTCATTTTAAAATGGTGGTGTCCATACGGGTATGCCATGATGCCATCATGGCGTGCACAACATTTAAACAATGCTGTGTGCACCTGAAGACATCGTGCTGCAGAAGGATGCCAATGGCACCCTTTCCATGGTGCAAAAAAAGAGCTCCAAAATGGACGGCCATGCCAAGGACCCAGAGGAGAAAGGGGCCGCAACAGCAGCCCTTTTGGGCAGTCTGTATCACCCCATAGGAACCTATTTAACTTCAGCCTGAGAAGCCTACAGGGTACATGGCAGATATTTCAAACCAGCTCTTTGAACCATCATTGTTTCAAGCAGTTTGCTTCTCTGACTTCTTTGCTGCACCATAAGTGAGTGAGTCTGTGGTGGCTTCCTGGGTGGACCAATTTGGTAATGCTTTAGTGTAGAAAGATATGCACCTTATGTGTGACAACATTCCCTTCACAATATGTCAGTAAGGGCTGTGAAAAAGTATTTGGAGCTGAGAGGTGAGTAGAGAATTTACATCTAATTTACGCTTGTATGTACAGCACTGTGTAAATTTATAGTGCTATAATAATAATAAGAAGAAGGCACAAATTAACTTACAGTTGTAAACCACTTAGACACTGGTTAGGCAGTATAAAGCAGTATATAAATGAAACTGGTTTTTTTTTTAAATTGATGTATTTGTTTATTGGGAAATGATAAGACCAGGCAACATGGTTGGGTACTAAATGGCCACTTTATTGACTATAAAAATCTTTCACTGGGAGTGTTAATGATCTGCAAGGGGGAGGAGCCTACAGTGGGTTACAGCTGAGGCCTGTTCTATAATGCTGACCATTTTCCATTGATGAAATACCAATTCTGGGGAGTGAGTAATTGAGCCCCTTCATTCAAGCTATTGCTCACTGGGGAACAATTGTCTGACTGGCCAAGAGGGGCATTGGTTTGATGTTAACTGAGGGTGTTTGGAGGGGTGAGAGGAATCTGAGATGTCTTGATAGTGAGATGCAGAATTCCCTGGGATCAGGTAATGGGTACTATTCCTCACCAAGTTATATTATTTGAAATGCAGTATCTGTATAGAGCTGATGGGGTCCATCTCTCAGATGAAAGGAAAATTTTATTTTGCCTGATCTGCTGGAAGGACTGAGAGCCTTGCTGGCCAGTCTAGTGGGGGAAAGACACTAACCAGGTGCTGGTGGCTTGTTCATGGCAGCCAAGCAGAAGAGAAATTGAAGGGGGAGTGATGATCAGCACAATTAGGCATTGATTTAGTGAAGGGGATATCTCCAGACTTGTTCCTGTGGGCCATAGGGCCTAAAGGGTGGGAATGGAGATGACCCTTTGGGGCAGCCTGGGCCATGTTTTCTCTTTATGTCACAAGACATGGGGCAAAGTTCCTTAGGAAGGTCTCCCTTGTTCATGTCTGGTTGAATGTCCAGCAAAAATGGTAGCTGGCTCTCAGAGCTTGGCTGCTTTACACATGGTGGCTGAGGAGGAGGTCAAGGTGAGAACCCCTGGCCTCAGCTGTATCCCATTTTAGGCTCCTCCCCCTTGCAGATCATTAACACTCACAGTGAAAGATTTCTATAGTCAATAAAGTACCCAACCATGTTGGCCTGGTCTTATCATTTCCCAATAGTTAAGCAAATACATCAATTAAAAAAAACACAAACAAACCACAGCTTCATACCGCCTAAGCAGTGTCTAAGCGGTATACAACTGTAAGCTAATTTCCCCCCAGTATTCTAGGTACTCATTTTAACAACCTTGGAAGGATGCAAGCCTGTGTCAAGCTTGAGCCCTTTTGCTGGTATTGAACTCTCAACCTTATGGTTTTGAGTGAGTAAAGGCAGCTATCAAGCAGCAGAGATTGTATATTTGTGCCAATTGTTATAAAGCTGCTTTGAGTCCCATTCAGGACAAATGTGGCATATAAATTAAATAAGTAAAATAAATTTTAAAAAACCATCAGAGCTTGGGAGTTTATTTTTGAAAAGAAATTAGTTGCAATGCAGTTTCAAGGGCACCCAAGTATATTCTTATCACTGTAGTTACATTTTAAAATGTATTTCATTATTTCTCCTTTTCTTAAAAGCACTTTTCTTACAAGTACTTTCTTTGATTTTATTTATTTAGAAACACATCTGAATGGTATGATCCACTAGTCTATGGCAGTGGAAATTGTTGTCCCTATTCTCAGGGGAGAGGTGAGCACACCCTTTGTTTTCATTTCAAATTACCCGTGTTGCTGACCATATTTTGAGGACAAGGTTCAGTGCTTTGAATAATTCCTTTAAAGTTTTGACCAGAACACAAACAGGAGTAATTTGATGCACTGACATCAGAGGCACCAGCTTCTATTATGCTATAGTACAAAGCATGCTTTCCTCCCATCCACTGTGTTATAACTTCAACATCCACAACAAAGCATAAAGCAGTGGCCTAGGGCACAAAACAAGAAAGGGCACATTCTTCAATATCATAAAACCAAGGTTTAATATAGTAGAACTATGTGATATTTCTCCTCCACCATGTAGCACTAAAAGTTATAGTTAAACTGTAGACTTGGTAAAACTTTATCTTGTTAGGTTAGATCTGTAAAACAATTGAATTGCATCTTATGTTTGGGGAAAAGTGCCTATTAAAAGTAGCTGCTTATTTGTATTAAGTTTACTTCCAACCTTTTCATGAGGTGAAGTTCATATGTGGATCTGGAAAACAAACACCCCTCCCTTTCATTCTCAAATAGGTAGGAAAGGGGAAAAAACATTATTTTACTAATCCCTTCTGATGAAGTGTCATCTGTAAATAAAGCTCTGTGTTCACATATCAACAAAGTTCTTATCACTGGATCCCGAGGACTACAAAAGAGAAGATATAGAATGGAAGAAAAAGAAGAGGGAAGGACAGGTGAGGTTGTTCCAAGGAGAATTTTAATATCAAGGCAAATTCAGTATTAACTATCTAAAATTTCATAGTGGGTTTTAAAAGATTGATATACTATGAATGACAGATTCATAGTATGAAATGAACTTTTATTGCTAGAAGATAATTCTATCCAAATTATTCATAAAGGACTGTGGTATTAATAAATCAATAATTAAAATAGCATCCTCTTTTAAAATATATAACTCAGCATTCAGCCAAGTAAAGCTTAAGCAAGGAATATCAACATGGATACTTCTGGCACTCTACCACATGTAGGAATAAAAATATTTCATTAGAAAACATTTGGAGAACCAAAAGTAATTTGGTGTTGAAAATTTGTCCCTAGATAAGCAGAGATGGATTCAGAGGTTGTTTATATTATTCAGAGTCAGATTTTTTTTTTCAAAATATCAAGTTCAGAGCTGGTGACTGACCCCTGAAATTGGCATTTGATTCTATAACCAGTATTCAAATGTTGGCATTAAAGCAACTGGACAACTGAAGGATCTGCAGTCCATCCTGAACTGCTCCTTAATATCAAGTTTCCCTGTACATTCAGTTGTGATGCATGGCTGGACATTCAGAGAACCAAAAAGGGGTTATGAATTCATAACTCCTATTAGCAGGTCAGAGGATATCTCTTTATACATATGTGGAAGTGATCCCTCCATTCATCATGAGTCTTTTACTACAAACAAAATAGCAAGTTTATGCTGGCTGTATGTCATAATAAATTCATTCAAATAGCAAGTTAAATGGCTTTTAAAAATCTGTATTCATTTAACCTTCCCTTTAATAAATGTTGCTGTCCAGCTCCCATTCTAACAGAAGTCCTTCTGTGCAGAGTATATTTACATCCTCCCCTCTCTCCCCTCCAATTTTCCATTTTTATTTTATTTTTCAACTGACTCTCATTAGGGAAATACAAATCATGCTTGGGCTCATTGTGTTGGTTTGTCCTAGAATGTTAGTGTTTTATTTTGTTTAAAAATATATAATTATTCAAAACTCAGGGATTTCCTTAAGCACAATGATACTGCAAGTGTGCACCTGCTTTTATATATTTATTAGTTGGTTAGTTATGCCCCACTTTTCTTTTGGTCAATTCAAAGAGACATCTATGCCTGTCCTCTTACCCACTTTATCCTCAACAACAACCCTGCAAAGCAAGTTCAACTAAGAGAGGGAATGAATGACCCAGGTGAGTGCTGTGGCCCAGTATAGGCTACAACCTGAATCTCCTAGATTCCAGCCCAATACTCTTAACCACTATACTATACTGACACTTATTTTAGAACATGTAAAAAACCATGGTAGGTCATATCAAAAGCCTGTCTAATCCAAAATTCTGTTTACGCAGCATCCAACTAGTTGCCAAGAAGAAATCTGCCAGTAAAACATCAGTGTAACTGCACCATTCACTTATGATTCATCAGGAAATGGTACACAAGGGCACACTCTTTCTGACATTGGAAGTTTTATATATCCATCCTGACTAGTATCCACTAATGCTTCTATCCTCCATGAATTTGTTGTTGTTGTTTTGTTGGTTTTTCAGGCTATGTGGCCATGTTCTAGAAGAGTTTATTCCTGATGTTTCACCAGCATCTGTCTGCAAAAAGAAAGTAGGGAGGGTGCCAGTCTAACTTCTCTAGTAATAGAGTTTCAGAGCCTGGGAGAAGCCATTGAAGAGACCCTCTCTCATCTTTCCACCAGATGTGGTAGTACAGAGATAAGGACTGTTGCACAAATTGCTGGAGTTCTGACAGGGCACCCACCAATTAATATGCTTAGGGAAATTTTAGTACTTAGCTCAAAGGAGAGTTATAGTGCAACTGGGGCAACTGGGGCCTTGGGACCAACCCAATTATCACAGGCCTGAATTACATAGAATTCCAGAGGGAAATTCAAATAGGTTTTGGTTTTTAGAGAAAATTATTAGAGAAAATAACACACATAAGCACACATACACTCATACACACACACACAAGAACTGGGGAAGCAAAGGTAGAAGAAGTGGAATAGGTTTCAGGCCTTACTGATGGAGATACATTACCAATGTGGATCTTGATTCCAAGCAATGAGAGTCTGGAATGAAGAAGACTCAATAGCCACTGTGGCAAAAGGGTTGTTGGCTGGTGCATTGAGGAGCTTAGTCTAGCTAGTCAAACCAACACAGTGCCTGCCTGCTTACAAATTAGACCAAAACTGGACAATAGATGTTTACTACCTGCATATATACCCAGAATTGTACATTGGGGGCAGAAACCAAGGCTTGAAAGGATTAGAAGCCTTGCTAAATGGTTTCCCGGGGAAAAAGAATAGTTTGGACTAGAAGTGGATAGCTGTTGTGAATGTGCTAGGAAAATGGATTTGCCAGGTACTTTCAAACAATCACCTCCTTTGACCATGATCCTCTCACTGTCCTGTGTAGACAAAATGGATTATGCTGGGGCCCCGGGGAATCCTATCATGGTGGGTGACTTCTAGATCCTGCCTGGCCCTAACCCAGTGATGGGCAACCTTTAGAGCTTGGTGTGTCAAACTTCGCCAAAAAACTGAGCATAACCCGGGTGGTGTGTCACTTTAAGGAAAAAACATTATTTCGCGATACTTATAGTTTAAATCACTTATTTTTATAGTTTATATATTTATAGTTTAAATCACTTATCTCAGTAATGATGGATTAGAAATCCATGACACCCAGAACAGTAGATAATGGTTGCTGTGGTTAACTGTTATTTGGTTACTGGTAATGGCATGGGCCCCAGAGATGCATCTCCCGCTGCGTTCCACTGCTCCCTGCTCTGCCAACGGAAATGAGGGCAAAGATCCCGGCTTAACCGAAAGTCCCAGAACTAGATGCTTTGTGATGGACTTCTGTTGTTTTGGCCTACAGACCTCTGGCATAGAGAGCTTATAGGGGAGGATGAAACATTTGTGACTTCTTTCATCCTCAGAAGCAGCAAATGTTTCATCCTCCCCTATTAGACACTCTGTGCTGGAGGTCTGTAGGCCAAAACAACAGAGGTCCATCACAGAGCGTCTAGTTCTGGGACTCCCGGTTAAGCCGGGACCTTTGCCCTCACTTCTGCCGGCAGAGCAGGGAGCAGTGGAATGCACCACGGCCAAGTGTAGTAGCTGAGGATGAAACATTTGCGACTAGAGTCGAGCTGCAGGAGCCAAGGATGAAACATCCTTCTTGGCATGCGGCTGCCTCAGAAGCCGCATGTCATCAGAAATGGCTATGCGTGTCAGTGCTGACATGTGTCATAGGTTTGCCATCAGGGCCCTAACCTGTTTTTCCAAATGTGAGAACATCTGGCATCCATAGTGGGGTCATCGCTAGATCACTCCCCATTACCCACCCCCCAGCTTCACTTTTAATATTATTTGATATAAAATATGAGTGGCAATCAGAGGTCTGTCCCTGAGGTAACAGGACCTTTGCAGAAAATCTAAAAGAATAGTCAGCTATGTAGGGGAGGATACAGTCCATTAAATAATCTAGCCAATCTTGCATTAAAGCAGTTTATTTATGTTTTTGTTTATTTAATATTTCAACTTTCTCCCAATATGGAACCCAAGACAGTGTGCAACACCTTAAAAACACAATACCATGTGAAAACTCTTAATGCAAAAGTTAAAGGTTAAGGTAAAAATTTCCTCTTTGACAAGTTTGTCTACTCATGTCCAATTGTAGGGGGGCATGCTCGTCTTTCCTACTAACTAAGCCAAGGGAGCCAGAGTTGGTGAAGATGACTTCCATGGTCATGTGACCAGCATGACTGAACACAATACTGGTACCATCCCACCAGAGAGTACATATTTGTCTACTTGAACTTTTACATGCTTTTCAACTGCTAGGTTGACAGAAGCTGGGACTAGTGATGGAAACTCACTCCATCATGTGGCACTGGCCTCAAACTGCTAATCTGCTAACTTTGCGATCATCAGAGTTGGTGTCTTAACCACTGAGCCACCACATTGTCCCAAAACTTAACATACAATTACATTAACTTAGATTTTTAAACACAAATTAAAATAGCATTTAAAATATACACCCTCCCCAATTAAAATGCTACACCCCTTCCCCAACTGGATCTGCTGGGGAAGGGAGTTCCACCACTTGAGAGCAATTACCAAGAAGGCTCTTCCTTGTGTTTTCACCAGATATGCCTGGACAATGGTGCTACCAAGCAAAAGTTTTCCCTCACAGATCTTAGAGCACAGGCACATATAAGGAGATATGGTTTTTCAAATAGTCTAGATCCAAGCCATGTAGGGCTTTAAAAATGAAAGCCAACACTATTAATTCTTCCCAGAAATGAGTCAGCAGCCAATCGAGGGTTTTCAAGAAGAGGGTTATGTGCTCCCTGTAACCTGCCTCAGTCAGCATTCTGGATGCAGTATTTTGGGCCCACTGAAGGTTCTGAGCAATTTCCATAGGCAGCCCCTCATTGAATGCAATAAAATAATCTAAACATAATGCAATCAAGTCATGTGTCATTGTAACCAAATCTAATATCTCAAGAAATGGGCAAAGCTGACACATAATTTTACCTGTGCAAACCCACTCCTGGCCACCACTGAGACCTGAGCATCCAGGTTCAGATCTAAGTGCAAGAGCATGCTGTAAACCTGAGATATCCATGGATGTGTAATCCCATCCAGCACAGGTAGATTCCCTAATCCCTTTTACATGCTTTTCAACTGCTAGGTTGTCAGAAGCTGGGACTAGTGATGGGAGCTCACTCCGTCATGTGACCAGGAGCACCAATGTCTCATCCAGATAAAGTTTTAATTTGCTTGCCCTCATCCACTCCATCATCAACAGCAGAGGTGGAACTGAGTGGGAAGGAGAGTTAGAGCTGGGTGTCATCCACACAGTGCTGGCATCCAAGTTGAAAACTCTAGCTAACCTCTCCCAGAGATTTCATGCAGATGTTGAATAGCATAGGCAACAAAAATGAAGCCTTGGGGACCCAGCAGACCAACTGCCATGGAGTTGAATAGGAATCCCCCAGCACTACCTTCAGAGTTCTCTAGGACTGGAACAACTGCAAAACAGTGCCATAGAGGTGGGTCATCCACTATGATGACCAAAGCTTTCTTTGTCCCACAGCTGGGCCTGAAATAGATCAAGATAATCTGTTTCATTCAGGAACTCCCAATTCCTTAGAGGCCACACCAGGTGCTCTAGAACCTTGTCCAGAAAATGAAGATTGGAGACTGGCCATTAGTGTATCCAGTGTAATCAGGTTCAGGGAGAGAATCTTGTTTGTTTTGCTTTAGTAAGGGCCTCACTACAGCTTCTTTTAGACAAAATGGGACTCAGCAATGCTACAATGAGTCGTTCCCTACTCATATTACCCACTCAGCCAGTCCCCATCAGCTGCTTTTATAAGCTGGGTAGGTCAAGGGTCTGAGAGATTTTATTTGCAGAGTGTCGGGCAAACTCTTCACAGCAGGTTGTGGTCTTGTGGGGGCAGAACATAAAGGGCTCCTGATGACTTGAGACAGCTCCACTGGATGACATTATGCAGATGCAATGGTGGCACAGAAGAATTATTTCTTTGCTATCACCACCACCACCACATAGTAGGATTTCTAATGGACTCTAGTTCAAGTTCAATCAGACGGGCTCCCAAGTTTTCCACCTTTGGTGGTCTAGTTTCCATCTAATTTGTTTCAATTTGTTTGGGGAAAAACATTTGCAGTGTTCTGGTCAGTTTATGTTAGTAAACATCACATCACTACAATCTAATTACAGAACTCAAAGATATAGACATGTTAGTCTGCAGAATCAGTACATAGAGAGATATTGTAGCACCTTTGAGACTAACTTAAAGAAATAAATTAGCAGAATGAGCTTTCATAGACTTTAGTCTACTTCCTCAGATGCATTTGAGGGAAGTAGACTGAAGACTATGAAAGCTCATGCTGCCAATGTCTTTCTTTCAGTTAATCTAATTACAGTCGGCCCTCCATATCCATGGATACTTTATCTACAGATTCAACTATCCACACTTTTAAAATTTTCCTAAAATATATACAATCAGCTCTCCTTATCCACATGTTCTTTATCCACAGAATTGACATTGATGGCTTGAAAATATCCCAAAAAGAAATAAATTCCAAAAAGCAAACCTTGATTTTGCCATTTATATAAGAGACATTATTTTACCACACCATTGTGGGATGAGCATCCACAGATTTTGGTAACCATGAGGGTCCTGGAAACAAACCCCACAGGATAGCAAGGGTTTCCTGTGCATTAGATGCAAATGGTTCAGATATGGGAATACAGTTGTATGGAGTCTGTAACATATTGTATGTCACAGTGCTGTGTATAATATCAAATAATATTAAAAGTGAAGCTGGGGGGTGCGCAGTGATTTAGCAATGACCTCACCATGGATGCCTGACCTCCTCACATTTGGAAAAATAGGTTAGAGAATACTTCAGTTTGCCTTTTTTCTTTCTCTACTAGTTCCTCTATAGTCTCAGGTTTCACTCATCATCCTCTATTGATTTTTCCCTTCTTGTTGCCACTCATACTCCAGCAATGAAACACAAACATTAGTTGAAGCTTTTTGCAAAAATACAATGGAGTTTGTCAGTTTTAAAATATCAAAAGTGAATCTTTTCCAAAGGTTAAGATACAAAAACAAAGATATTGCTAAAGGTTATTACCATTTGTCTTCAACTTTGGAGAGGAGTTTCTCTTTAGGACAGAAAAACACTGTGTGCTGGTTACCTTGGCAATGTTTTTAATTAATGTCAAAAGCATTTATTAATAAAAAATGTCATCTTACTCAATAGTTTCAATATACATATTTTTCTAGGTTTCAACTAAACTCTGCTTTTAAACAACCTAAATAATGGAAATCATTATGCATTATGGTGCACCATTAAGTTACTATACCTCTCTCATTAAAATAATGCATCTAGGATTGTTGGTTTTTTTTTCATTCAGTTGTGCTGAACACATTTTCTATTGATTTTTTTTATTTGCATATGTAATGCCATATTTCATTTTTTTAAAAAAAATCACAATCTATTGATGTTGTAAGTGGGTTCTGTTATGCTTTGATAGTTTTCCATGAGTATGATTGCTCATATTGTTTCTTCCTATTCTTGGCCACTGAAATTTTTGGTTTGTTTTCCAGTTTGTTACCTTTCTTTGAAGTTTGTTGTCACTCTTCTGTAAAGAGTAGCAATCCTAGTGCAGGTGGTGGTTCAGCATGTTATCTGCTAATTTGAGTGCATCATCAAATGTTGGATAAGTAGGTCATATATTTCATGTCCTTCCTCCATACTTGTGACTGATTTTTTAAAAAATATGTCTCATACACTGGACCGTAATATGGGAGTTACTATTTCAGTTGCCACAGAGCCAATATTCTTGTAATAAGGTAGAAGTAAAACAGAAAAGATCAACAGATTGCACATTACTTCTTTTTACCTGTAAGCAACAGAAAACTGGAAAATTTCTTTGTTCGTTTGCTTGCTTCAATTTTCTATAATATATTTTTCTATTGCCTTAGAATCAAAACATCCTGATGGTTATTTACAACAAAATTACAGGAAAATAAAATAAAATAAAATAAAGAATGTTTGTGTGTTGTGTTCCTTCAAGACATTTCTGATTTATCATAAAATCATAGAGTTGAAATAGAGCCCAAAGGTCATCAAGTTCAACCCCCTGCCATGAGGAAACACAGAATCAAAGAACCCCCGGCAGATGGCCATCCAGACTCTGTTTAAAAACCTCCAAAGAAGGAGACTCCACCATTCTCTGAAGGAATAGGTTCCACTGTTGAACACCTCTTATTGTCAGAAAGTTTCTCCTAATGTTTAAGCGGAATCTCTTTTCCTGTAGCTTGCATCCATTGCTTTGGATTCTATTCTCTGGAGCAGCAGAAAACAAGCTTGCTCCATCCTCAGCATGACATTCCTTCAAATACTTAAACAGGGCTATCATATCTCCTCTTAACCTTTTCTTCTCCAGGCTTAACATACCCAGCTCCCTAAGTCTCTCCTCAAAAGACATGGTTTCCAGACTCTTCACCATTTTGGCCAGCCTCCTCTGAATGAACTCCAACTTGTCAACATCCTTTTTGAATTGTGGTGCCCAGAAATGGGCACAGTATTCCAGGTGAGGCCTGATCAAAGCAGAATAGAATGGCACTATTACTTCCCTTGATCTAGACACTATACTTCTATTGATGCAGCCTAAAATCACATTGGTCTTTTTAGCTGCTGCATCACACTGTTGACTCATGTTCATCTTGTGTCTATTAGGGTGCGTTTTACATTGGCAAAAAAAGGTGTTTTGAAGGCTGGGTGAAAACCCAGCTTTTACATTATAAAATGGGAAAGTGTGACATGAAAACGCCATTTTGGCGTTTTAAGGGAAAAAACGCGCTTTTAAAAAGTAGTTTGGTTGACCCACTACTTTTTTAATAAGTGCGTTACAGCGCTAGTGCATGTAAAGGCTAAGGTGTACTTGCGCAGTTAAATGGGGCTCCGTTTCCTTAAGGCGCCCATTTAAAGGCTGCGCTGTTGGTGCGGATCAGAATGGATCGTAGTTGGGAGCATGCGTGGTGTGGACTCCACTCCTAATTAAAACGTTCTATGCCCTCCAGGTGTAAAAGCTGGGGTTTAACTGCGCAGTTTTTTAAAGCTCCCAAACCCTAGCTCCGCCCTTAATCCTAACCCTAGACATGCGCAGTAGCGCCTTTGGGATATTGACAGTTTTGGTGGCGGATGTTTTAACAGGTGCAATGATAAGAGGAAACTTTCAATTTTCACACGAACCCCCACACACATTCCAGCGCCATTTCCCACTTGCATTTGTCCAAGTCAGCCGCTCCTAGGGACACTCTTGCCGAGGCTTTGCTGTGGCACTTTGCACAATGGCAGAGACTTCTACAAGTGGCCCAAAAAGGGGGAGAGGGATGTCTTGGTCTCATGCAGAGACCTCAGACCTCATTTCCATCTGGTCAAGGCCCAATATTTTAGAGAAACTGGAGTCCACCTACCTCAATGCGGATACCTATCATGAGGTGGCCCAAGCCATGAGAGGGAAGGGACACCGGCGGACTTGGGAAGAGTGCCGGCGAAAGTGCAAAGCCTTAAAGGCACAATATAAAAAATATCGAGACAATTTGGCCAAAGGTACCCAGGCAGGCCCCCGTCCTCCTTTCTACAAGGAGCTTCATGTGTTCATTAGCAAGGATGGGAGGATCAGACCCAACAGACTGTCCACCAGCGGACAGGTTGTGAGGGTCCCAGTGGGCCAGCCTGCTAGGGCTGAACCTATGGAGGACACCCCGGAACCACAGGTAGAGCCAGAATCAGAGCCAGAGCCTGATCCAAGCCCACAGACAAGCATGGAATGTGCCCAACATCTTCTGCTGCCTTCTCAAGGTAAGATGTGCCTCGGCTTCTGAGGGAAAGGGAACTAGGGGACATAGGGAAGATGTGGGATCAGGGTGGGCATAGGGGAGAAGTCACTCTGTCCCTTTGTCATGCAGAGGAACGGGAGCAGTCCCCGGACTCTGATGAGACATCCTACAGTCAGCAAGCTGTGGACATCGAGGCTCTCAGAAAAAAAGCCCGTGCCATAAAGTTGGCATCTACAGCTTCCTCAAGCAGGCCATCCTCCCGTACAAGCACTGTCTCTGCCAACGTCAGTAGCCACCGTGATCGGTCGCCTGTAGGACAGAGGACTGTGAGAGACAGCGATGATAGTGATGGTCAGGAAGCTTTGCAGGGTAAGACATGTGTGTGGCATGGGAAGGGGGGGGATTGTATAGTGGGCCAGTTACAGCAGAGGAACACAGGCGCTGGCGAAGGTTTTTGTTGGCATGATGGCATGTTTTGGGTAGGGGCTACAACGTTTATGTCAGTGTATGCTGTAAGATCTCCTTTGTATGACTGTGGTGTGTGTGTGTGTGTGTGTTGTGCTTCTCCTCAACTCTTCCTCTTCCTTACATTTGTCCAAGGGCCTGTGTGACATATTGAGGGTGCTTTGAGCGAGAGTTCCTGCATGGCATAATAGGGATGGATTGGATGCCCTCTGGAGTATGTGCTAACTCTATGCTTTTGTGTATCTCTGGTGCTTCGTCCTATAGAAGGTGCAGAAGGTGCACCAAGACCACCTTCAGAAGAAGAAGAAGCACCCGCCAATCCCACAGCTGCAATGCCACCGGAGGAGCGGCTCGCTGCCATGAGACACAGACGGGTGCGTCGCTCAGCAGCAGCAACATCTGCCAGGGCTATTGATCGTCTCGTTGGTGCCACCTCAGAACACATGACAGCACTCACACAACAGGGAGAGCGTTTCTATCAGCTGAGGTTGAGGAGCGTAGAATTTCAAGAAAGAGCAGTCGAGAATCAGGAGAGGGCAGTTCAGGTGCAGGTGAGAGCCCACCAGAATCAGGAGAGGGCACTTCAGCAGCAGGAGCTGGCCCTCCAGAATCAGGAGAGGGCCCTCAAGAATCAGGAGACGGCACTTCAGCTGCAGGAGAGGGCACTTCAGCTGCAGGAGAGGGCAGTCCAAAATCAGGATAGGGCACTTCAGCAGCAGGCAAAATCCATCCAGGAGCAGAGGCGGCTCACTTCTGTTCTTGAAGGGCAGAGTGGCCTGCTGGAACAGATAGTAGGGATCTTAAGATCAGCTCAGAGTGGCAGAGTGGGTGGTGAGGAGGAGAGTGTTACCCATAGGGCCATTCCCATGGCTGTAGAGGGGCCATCTGGGCATCAGGGTGGGGAAAGGGGTCGTGATGTCACTCCTGGCGAAGTCATTCTGGATCTGGAGGTCATTCAGGAAGAACCTAGACAGGAGTCTTCTGGCCTCTTCAGCAGCCAAGTGGCGGTTCCTATGGCGACTCGTCGCCATCCCAGGCGCAGGGGAGGAAGAGGAGGGAAGTGTTGTGACAAGCACTGAGTTCCCATTAAGCACTGTGGTGTCCTCTACTGCACTTATCTGTCTTCCCAAGGGTCTCCTTCCTTTCCTGCACTTCCTTTTCCACCAGGCACTACACTATAGCTATAGCTAACTCACTAACTCCCTATGGCAGTGATGTTCAAACTGCGCTGTTGATGACATGTAGGACTTAGGCTTCTGGGAGCTGAAGTTCAACATCTCTTCAAAAGCACATTTTGAACACCACTGTCCTACTTCAAATCTTAACACTAACAAATGGTGAAACAGCGCACTACCGCAACACCCCCATTCATTCATAAAAAAAGAATTTCATTCATACAAATGGGTCAATGGTGTACTACCGCTGTTGCGCAGTTCAAGACAGACAAATTTTTTTTTAAAAAATAAACTTTTTTATTTATACAAACTATTTACAAATTATTTACAGGGGAAGGGAAGGGGAAGGAAGGGGAACAGCAAACAAGGGAAAGGGAAGGAAAGGGAAAGGGGGGGGGAAGCAGCTTTACTGGGCAGCTGGAGGTGCAGCGCCAGGAAGGACTTGCAAGATGTTATTGAGGAGCTGCAAGATCCTTTCCTGGCCTGCCTCCAGCGCTGCCACCCTCCTATGCAGCAGGCGTTCTGTAGAGGACAAAAGAAAAAAGAGAGAGAAAGAGAGAATGGTTAGGAGGGGACAATGGAGCCACACACCCACTCCCACAGGCAGGGTGTATGGGCATCCCCACTCCCTTCTCCGGTTCTTTGGGTGCCTGTACTCACCTCCTCCCCTGTGGCGCTGTGCCTCAGGCATCTCCCTGGGTTGGGGACCCTGGGCCTCGGGTCCCCTCTGCAGGCGGCGGCGGCGGCGGCTTGGCCCAGGCTGGTCCTCATGGGCAGCAGCAGCATCCGGCGACGGAGGAGCTACTGTAAAAAGGGAAGAAAGGGGAGAAGTTAATACAGTGACATGAAGGGAAGGGACAGGACAGGAGTGTTGTGGAGGCTGCAGGCTTGCAACGTCCACCCCCCCAACCCCTTGGACACTAACCTGCTGCCAGAGGAGCCTGTTCTCTGGGCGGAGGGGCGGCATCAGAGGGCCCTGGCTGTGCTGCATCCTCAGGGAGATCCCGAGCCTCTCCCTGAGGTGCAGCAGCGGGGGACCCCCTGCCGGGCTGTTGGGCCTGCTCAGGCACCCTCCGTCCTCGCCTGGGCTGCATGCCTGCAAAAGCAAAGTGGAGGACAGGCATGAGGACCCATGGAGGACATTGGCAAACAGGAGGGAAGGGTCAGTGACAGGGACACAGGCACAATGAAAGGGGCCCAGACATACCTTGAGGACGGCGATCTTGCCACCGAGGCTCTCCGCCCCTCTGCCAGAGGGCCCGAAGCTGTTCGAAATATGGTGGCCTCTTCCGAACAGGCGGATGCGGACCATAGTCCTCCAGGGTTTCAAAGAACCTTCCCTTCAGGTCCTTAATCTTGCTCCGACACTGTAGGAAGGTCCTTTGAAACCCTCGTCGCCGGAGGGCTCTGGCGGCATCCATAAAAAAGGCCTTGTTCGGCTTGCTGCTAGAGGCCATCACAATCCGAGCAGCTTGCTCTGACATGAGGGCCTCCAGGAGGATCTCCAGCTCTTCAGCCTGCCAGTAGGCCTTGCGAACTGGAGGTCTCACCCTGGGAGCCATGGTCGCCGTCCTGAGGAAAAAGACAGGGGCTTTGGACTTTATAGAAATTTGTGGGTGAGGGCAAGGTGGGCAGAGATGGCTTCAGGCCAATGAAGTCCCCTCAGAGCTGAATTTTGAATCTTTCCCCCAATAGATGCCTCTGGGCTTCATATTGTTACAATTGAATGGGCCATTAGGGAAGCCTGAATTTCAAGGGGTATTGATACATTGTCAGAGTAAACGGTTGGCAGTTAGGGGCTTGTATCTTTATCTTCCAGGAAATCTGGCGCCAGGCACACCTATGCATGACCTTCTGTGAGTGTGTTTGTGTGTGTCAAGCCAACAAGCACATGGCAGAGACTGCCCACACAGCAGACCATGAATGATGGGCACACACAGACTGTGGCTGATGGGATACATTTATTCAACTACTGATATGATTATACAAAACAATTATGCTGTGGTATCACAAATGGAGGAGAAGTCCAAGTTCAAATTCTCCCTGTCTGGAAGAACTCTGCCAATGCATTCCTCACTTTGTGCCCTTCTTGTGTGCCAGGGTCATTTTCCGGAATAGGTGCCCCCAGGGTAGGCAACACAAAACGTCGCCTGTACTGCAGCCCCTCATCCAAAACCTTTCCCTTGGTCTCGCAGATGTTGTGTAGGATGACACAAGCGGCGATGATGGGCACCACGTTCTCTTCTGCCACAACAAGTGGTCCTGTCAGACATCTCCACCTGGCCTTGAGACGCCCGAACGCATGTTCCACCTTCACTCTGCACCTGTTCAACCTCCTATTGAAAAGCTTCCGCTTGGCAGTGGTAGGTTTCTTGTAGGGCGACATTAACCATTTTCTGAGAGGATAAGCTTTATCTCCCAGCAGGAGGGGTCCAATTTGCTGACCCTGGATGGTAATGGTGGGGTTGCCTGGCACAAAGATGCCAGCTTCCATAGTTTCAAAAATGACAGAATTTCTGACCACCCTGGCATCATGAGCTGATCCTTGCCATCCAAGCTCCACATCCACAAAGCGACCAGTGTGATCACATGTCCCTTGCAGGATAACAGAATAGGACCCCTTTCTGTTTTGATAACTCTTCCTCTGCCCCAGGGGTGGCACAATGAGACAGTGGCACCCATCCACAGCGCCCACTACTTGTGGGAATCCAAGCTCAGCGAAACCTTCCATGATCTGTAGAAAGGAAAGGGGGGGAAACAGGTGAATAAATGACAAATTCATTACATCCATGCAATTACACCACAAAACAACCCACACATGAAATATGCCACATACAGGATAGGATAGTTTGACAAGTGGAAATATATTTTGGACAGTGCCTTACCTTCCGGGCATCTCCCAAGTACACAGTCCGGGACAGCAGGAGCTTCTCCATGGCCAAGGCGAACTCCAGCATCATTTGCCCTGCAGTGCAAATGCCAACCCCAAAGAGCTCTGAAGTCACCAAGTAGGTCATTTTATGGGCCAGCATGAAGATGGCAATGGCCACTCTCTCCTCCACCGGGATGGCTTTCCTCATCACTGAATCAGACCTCTCCAGTTCTGGACGGAGGATGTCCACCAGCCGGTGAAAGAGGGCACGGGGCATTCGGAAGTAACGCCTCCATCGGCTTTCAGACCAGGTGCGAGTGACTATGACAGACCACCAGTGATCACTTCTCTCCAGCGTCCAATAAAGCCGGGTCTTCCTTTTCTCGGACATAGCAATGCCACCGGCTAATTCACACTGCTCAAGCAGTGAGACACCAACTGCAGCTATTCTCTCTTCTGTATCATCACTATCATCATCAGCTATCATTTCAGTGATCACATCAGTCATTTCAGTGGTCACATCAGTCATTTCAGCGAAAACAGCAGTCATTTCAGTGGTCACATCAGTCATTTCAGTGGTCACAGCAGTCATTTCAGTGGTCACAGCAGTCATTTCAGTGGTCACAGCAGTCATTTCAGTGGTCACTTCGACGATCCTGGCAGCAGTAGCGGAGGCAAAGGCGGCAGCTTTGGCTGTGCTTTGAACATTGACGACAAGTGCCGACCACAAAGGAGAGGAGGCATCCATGTTGGTGATGATGCCCACAGTGACCCTGTGCTGACGAATGCCAACGTCACTGGGTCAATGGCCAGCACTCCTCCTCCTTTGTCTTCTTGCAGATGCTCGGTCTGTGGCTGCTGTCAAAATCACTTAGGAGCCCCCTTTAAATCATTTAAAACTGCGCAATTCGTAGCCTCGACCCTATCAATAGCGCAGTTCAAGACTCGACCATCGGAATAGCGCTGTTCGCGGCGGTACGAACCGCGCAACAGCGCAGTTCGCAGCCGGCAAGGAAAAAAAATTAAAATCGCAGTTTAAAGCTGCGTTTCTTGCTGCCCATGTATCAGCTCCGCCTGTGTTTGTAGCGTTCTGACAGCTTCCCATGTAACTGCTGAGCCACAAAAAAGACCACTCAGATAAGTCGTTCCCACACCCCTCAATGTAGCAGCTCTGCACTTTTTTAATGCAAACCTGAGGCTTGCTATGTAGCTGCTAAGCATTAACATAAAGGCGAGTTCAGATCACACTTTCTTGCCAATGTAAAAAGCCCCTAGGATTCCTAAATCCCTTTCACATGTAGTCTCGTTGAGCCAGGTGTCCAACATCCTTTATGTAGGCATTTCATTTTTTTCTGCCTGAGTGTAGTACCTTACTTTTCTCCCTGTTGAAATCCATTTTGTTAGTTATGGTCCAGCTTTTTAGTCTATTAAGATCGTTTTTGAATTTTGATCCTCTCCTCTGGAATATTAGCTATACCTCTTGTGGAGAAACACAGGCAGAATAGAATGTTAGGGGCAGCCAGTAGGAATCAGGCTGGGAAAAGGTGGAGGCTGCTCTCAGGAATGAGTATAAAAGGAGAAGGAGCCAGTGATGTTAGCAAAGTGTGTCAGGATCCAGAGGGATTTACAGCCAGGAAGTCGGGGGGGGGGTATTAAAAACTGCCTGAGGAGTGGGTGTAAAAAGAGCTAAACTGAAAGGCTGAGCTGTGTGTATTGAGAGTGTAACAAGTAACCTTTGAGGTTTACAGCTAAGGATGCTGGGTGTAGGTTCTGTGTGAACTAAATCAGTGAAAGAATGTAAATATAGAAGATTTTCATACCATCTCTTAAGCACTGGTAAATCACCTCTCAAACATTAAGGAAGTGAGTTTGTGTGAAAGCCTAGCACGCTTCCTCATAGTCAGGGAATTGTTGGCTCCCTCTAGCATCACTTGAATTATTCCAGGAGAGGGCATTTCCTCTGAACGGTCAGAAGAAATGCCTTCTCCTGGAATGATTCAGTGATGCTAGAGGGAGCCAACAATTCCCTGACTATGAGGAAACGTGCTAGGCTTTCACACAAGCTCGCGTCCTCAATGTTTGAGAGGTGATTTACTGGTGCTTCTGCCTGGTGTGAAAATCTTCATAGTCAGTGAGAGAAAGCAATACATTTGTAACAACTAAAGTAATTTGTATACTGTAACACAAGCTTGAGAACCATTCACCAAGAAAGATACAATAATAAGTTCTGAATGTAAATAAAGTTATTTTTGTTCTTCAAGTTCAACAAGGAGTGGCCTGAAGTACAGTTAACATCAAATATGCTACCAAGAGAACAATTATTAATAAAGACACTTCAGTTAGTGAATGGGATCATTGTCACATATAAATTGGTGCCTAGTGATTGGGATTTTTTTTTAAAAAAACCCATTGGGCTAGCATGTGAGATCATGGGGTGTCCATATTATAATTGGTGGCAGCATCTGCAAATTTGATAAGCATGCTCTCTATTCTTTAAACCAAGTCATTGATAAAGATGTTGAATATCACCAGGTCCAGGACAGACCCCTATGGCACCCCACAGGTAGCACTTCTCTCCAGAATGAAGGAGAGCATTACTGAGTGCCCTTTGGGTTCAGCCAGTCAATCAGTTACAAATCCACCTAACAGATGCATTGTCTAGCCCACATTTTACAAACTTGTTTGCAAGAATACCATGGGGGACCTAGTCAAAGACCTTACTGAAATCAAGTTATGCTATATCCACAGCATTCCCTTCCTCTACCAAGCTGATAATTTTATCAGAAAAGAGAGAGAGAGAGAGATCAGATTAGTCTGGCATGACTTGCTTCCCAGAAATTCCTGTACTACCTCTATTTATTCTGTGCTTAATGTCCCTTGTTGTATCCTCTGCTCCATTTTCCTCAAACTAAGCACTCTTTTCCTTTTGTGAGAAGACTGAGGTAAAGAAGGTGTTGAGCAGTTCTGCCTTTTCTGTGTCCCCTGTTAGCATTTTATCATCTTCTACACACAATGGCTCTACCATTTCCTTCTTCTTCCTTTTGCTATGGACATACCCCCCAAAGCCATTTTTATTGTTCTTAACCTCTCTAGCAAGCCTGAGTTCATTTTGTGCTTTAGCTTTCCTGATTTCACAACCAAGATTGGAACAACCAGGTCCCTAAAGCCCAACTGAATGTTTAGTGTTCATTTTTTTGGTTCATATTTGAATATCATCCTATTGAATTTAAACTTCCTGGACTAATACACAATCCAGAATATAATTATACTTTGGTTTTCTCTAAATGTCACAATTCATTTCTCTGATTTTTATTTTAAAAAGTATTCAAAAAGACATGCTATGGAGAAAACCATAAATACATTTCCACACAAACCTTTTTTTTTTTTAAAAAAATTACAAACTGATGGGGAAACATGATAGATGAAATTTATATTTGAAAAAAGAATATTCATGTTATATAGCAAAACAGATTTACCCTTTCCTCCCAAATTTTCATAAACTGCTTTGATTCTCTTTGGCCAACCTTTTTAAAAAGTTTATAAGCCTTTCTTCATCTCACTATATTACAGTAAGATTTGTGAGAGAGTAAGACTTTCCATGTGCTTTGAGTGGCTAACTATAAACCCATTCCAAAAGACCCACAAACTGTATATGACTAAGCAGACAATTGCAAGGTCTATTAACAGATGCTACTTTGACCTTCATTCACTACATGAAACTAGATTATGTGAGCCAAATGCCTTTGCCAATTTATGTGGGTCATCAGGCAAATTAAGAATGACAATAGATGTGTTTCTTCAGGACCTGGCACTGATCCCATCTGTTAGGCACACTTAACGCTGGCATCGATACAACTCAATAGGTAATTTTCTGCTCATGACCCTGTAAAAGTGGCCTTGTCTTGTGCGTCTAGGCCTCCTTCTCTTACTAAGGCCTACTCTAATATAGGTTGTAGTCCTGCCCTCTTCTTAGCCTCAGAACAGATGAAGCAGACTTTTCAGGGCAGACTAGAGAACAAACACCCTCGATTTGTAGGAAATGGGATCATCACTGCAGCAAATTGAAGACTGCCAGAAAATCCCAACTCAATTTGCCATGACATTATGTGAAGTGTTTGGTGCGAGAGAATGAAAACTGTCAGAAACAAATGCTTTGCCACACATGTCTTTGCCTCCCCCCCCCTCCTTCCCCAGTTATCTTTTCTGAGAAAACTGAAATGATTGAGCTGAAAGGTTAAATCACCAGAAAGCATCCTTGTAACCAGTGTCACTTTCAAACAAAAACTTGTATTAGGACCAAGTGAAAGATCACAAAGGAGGGCAGAACTTTTTGAATTCACCCTAGCTCTTATTCAGGCTGGGTTTTAAGCAAAACCCGGGGGAGTTGATGGAATAGTGGCAGTGGTAATGTGACAGACTACAATCAGACAGGATGAAAAATGCCAGTCTTCTATTTTTTAAAAGAGTCTTGAGGATGAACACTGCAGAACCAACAAATACAAATTTACTTATTTATCTTACTAAGACTTCCTCTGACTAAATCTGAGGCTGAGTCCCACGATTTTCAATGAGGCTCACAACCTTGTAACAGGGGGTGCTAAAAAGTTCTCAACCGAACCCACTTCCCAAAATCTGAGCATAATTTTGTCACTGTTGTTTGAAATAGTGTTCTTTTGTATAGCAGTTTGTCAAATTGCAGGATTGTAGCTTTAATTTCTGATTTTGTTCACCTCATTGATAGAACCATGTCAATGAAAAATGTGGAATTTTCAAGTGCTGAGCTCTGGGCAATCATAAAGGCCCTGTTCCTGCAGAAGAAAAGTTTACAGGATATCCATGAAGATATGATGTAAACATTGAGTGACAAGTGCCCATCATATCCAGCTGTGAAGGAATAGTGTACTAATTTTCCACATGAAGGTTTTGATTTAATTGCCTAAAGGCAATTAAATGTCATTCCAAGGGTGCATTCTCACTTACATTTAAATTCATTTGGGATTCACCTTTAATCCATGTTGGTAAACTGATTCCAAAAGGTCTGTCATTACCACTATGAAAGCGAATGTTTTTATTATCCCCTTGTAATCACTTCTTTTTTGGCACAATTTTTGTCCCTACTAGTTTGCACTGCTTCAAAATGCATGTAAATCATCTGTGCATCATCACTGACATAAGAGGCAGTCCGAGCAGCCTGGCTTGGTTTTATATATATATATATATATATATATAGATAGATAGATAGATAGATAGTTTTGATTCATTTGTTTTCCAACTCCTTACCTCACTAATTACAAGTAGTTTCAAAATCAATGAATTGAATAGTCTATCAATTTTATTTTTAAAAAGGATAGAAGATTTGATTCATTAGTGTTGCACTACTTGCCTCCCTCATTGGAGGTAGTTGCAAAATCAATGAATCAAATCTTCTGTCAATTTAAAAAAAAAAAATCACACGCCTGTAGATCATACCACAAGTGCAAAGGCAGCTCTGAGAGAGGGGGGAATGGTGGATCTACCAAAAACTGAGGAAGGATGGTAACACCCCACTGCCATTAGTCCTTCCCCTCCAGAATGATGCAATTCAGATCCATCATTCTCACTTGTTGAACAAACTTCAGAATCAATTCTTTTCAAAAGAACCATTAGGAAACTAGTATCTGGAAAAACTTTTTAAAAATTTTTTTTTATTTATTTATTTTTTGCATTCGCCTCACTTTATCGCAACAGGAATTGATCAAACTAGGATTGGAACTGGTTTCAAATGGGAATGATGGCCATATAACCCAATTAGCAATTCACTTTAAATAATATTTGGAACATGCCACAAGTGAACCAAAAGAGACAGGGCTGAAGTACAGCAACAAAGGATCAACAGCTGAATCCCAGAGCATTTAAGTAAAGAGCTTAGATGGAATCCCCATGCAAGTTGATTCCACTGAAGAGCATGTTCTAAGGTTGGGGCTTTTTCAGGTAGTCTGGCACTGCAGCATGAATGGTGGCCCTGAACTATTGATAGTCCTGCCATTAGGAAATATGTGCCATGTCTTTCTGGTTTTGAGCTAGGGCTTCTAGTGGCCTGCCTAATCAGCTTAGGGCCCTGTCAACATGGTCAAATAATACATTCTCCCTCATCCTTTTTTCTTTTTTTAAAGTAGGGAACCAAGTTCTGGTGCAGTGTGGGTGTCCAGCCTGTTTAAAACCTAACCTGGGTATACCCCCCTCAAAATAAAATAAAAAACCCCTCAATATTTGCTCCACATCTTCCCAGAAGATCCAGATCCTGCTACTGCAATGCAGGATGGCTATTTAACACATGTCGCACTGTGCCATTGTCAACTCTGCTGGCAAGAGTCATTCATTCTCAGATTAGAATGAGGCACACAGGCATGTGGTGGATACTGGGCACCACATTCTGACCTGTAAGTGAGTGAGTTGCCTGTGGCAGTGGCCAGCACAGGCAGCACAGTGGGATGTGTGTGCAAACACCCACCCAATGTTGCAACAGATGGCTTCAGGTAATGGGGGGATGCTGGGTCAGTTCTGGGGCCAGAATTCTGGCCTGTGCAGACAGGGACCAAGTGGTTATCCTTTAAGGGGTGGGTTGTGTGACACAAACAGTTCTATGCCTCAGCCTGTGCTTTCTACTTTAAACTAGTGCCCTGCACTTAGTACAGTAGAGAATGGTGTACCATTACCATTAATGAAGAAAGATTCTACTGTCAGTCCAGTTAGCTTTTTATATGGCATGGAGGAGGTGTTGTACTGTTTCTTCTCAGCCAGACAGCCTTAAGCACTGAAGAAAGAGGTTCCATGATGGTAAAGAAAAGATCCCAGCTCCTAACTGTTGGAAATGCCAGTTTAAGGACAGTCCCATCTTAGAGAGCTGATGAGAAACAGTGGTGATTGTGGGGTGGTATTGGTGGAATTTCCTTCAATTCCTCATCTTTTAGCTATTCACCAATGAATCGGGGAGAATTCTGCTTACTAGAGGTAGAAAGTCTGCATCTGTTTTCTGGCCTTGTAAAGTGTCCATCATTATTAGCATAATGATGACACTTAACCTTTATAAATTGGTTATCTAATATATCTATGTTCTAGAGTTATCTAATCCACTGGGAGCAATTCTGATTCTTATGGCAGCACTGGCTGGAGACATTGTGAAACAGCAAAGCTTTGCTGTGGAGAATGACAGGGACAACTTTTAATAAGATGATTGATCTCACGGCTGTCAAATTGCATTATTACCAATAAAAATAGGCACTTCTTAGAGACCAGGTGCTGATCTAATATATTTTGTTGTTGATTTAATTTAATATGGTGGTCTTCTGCTTGGTAGACAGTAAATCTGCCTGGAGTTGTGCAAGTAAGAAAACCGTCAGCAGTTCTGGGCTGTACAGTTGAGACAGAGAGGAATCATTTTGTCTGAGTGACTGCCACTAGAGATTCCATCCACTTTATATCTAACATGTAAAACCCTTTCTTTTAAGACTTGTGCCTCTCTCTAGAGAACAGACCTTTCGTTTCATAATGCTGATTGGAGAGGAAATAAATGTGGCAAATTCTTCATTTCTTCAAATAATAATACAAAGGAATCAAACTTTAAAAGTATGAGTTTTTCATACTAAGAACTCTGCCACGTTTGCCAGGTGTGTTGGTTAATTATACACCTTTGATATGAATATACTTTATTTTATTCGTGTCAAAGAGCTTGGGTCACTCCTCCACACCTAGGCAACAATCCTGTCATGCCAAAAAGTGTCATCCAATTTAGCAGAATTTCTTCTCTGCTGAAAGTGATACAAGTCCATAGGTGAGGAATGAAATCATTGCTTATTTTCCTCCCCCATATGCATATTTTTTTCAGCTTTCCTGTAGATGTTTTAATGGCACAAAGTCAGGCTTTGGATATGCTAGATTCAAAGCCCTCACATCTTCCAACATGCCTACACAAGCATATGTTATCCTTCCACTAGACTGCCACTTTTTTTTTTTACTCACATAAGATACTTCTCCATAATTATTTAAGACTTTTGAGATCACAGCCTACCCCATTTATAATCAGTATTGTTTTTGCAGGCCTGAAGAAGCTCTCTTGGGGGAGAATGGGTGAGGAAGTGCACATCAGTCGATTCTGTTGCATTCAACTATGGCCAAAATCCTCTTGGATTTTTATACATATTTCACCTCCCCTATTGAAACTGCTGGACTTCTTTGTCCAATGAAAAATGCATTCATTTCAAGATTGTAGAAAATAGTGTTGTGCATATGGTGCCATTGTGCACGCAATATTGCATATATAGTGTTTGTGCATGAAGATGCATATTTGGATGCAAGTGCAGTGGTACATTCAGTTGCTTATAAGTATTCAGTTGTTCAACATGGTAAGTATTCAGTTGTACAACATGGCCATTCTACACAGGTCGCCTAATACAATCAGTTCATAACTCCACCCGCCTTGATTGTTTTAGAAATAAACTATCATCATCATCATCATCATCATCATCATCATCATTTATTTATTTATAGAGTGTCATCACTATACATGCGTAGGTTTATGCAGTAAATTTATGCATTAAAATGAGCCCTCCTTTAGGGTAGACACAGCACCACCTTTGACCCCATGGCAGGAAAGAAAGAACACTTCTACAGTAATTGCAACAATATAATACTATACCATATATTATTAAGTTAAACTTATGTATACCCCACTTTTCCTCCTATGAATGCAAGGAGACAAAGATGGCTCTCCTTGCCCTTAATCTGTTATCAATGCAATCCTATGTGGTATGTCATGTTGACCAAAAATGGCTAGTCCAAAGGAACCAACAGACTCTGGAGAGGTTATTACTGGACTACAGTTCTCAGAAGCTCCAGACAGCATGGTTTTGCTACCCAGTAAATGTCATAGCTGAGTAGGACCTTGAACATGCATTTTCCAAATCCTAAACCAGCACTCTTATATGGAACTATTGCACACCCACTGACCTTTTAAAGCAAAAGGAGGTATGCCTGTCTGTTGTTGTTGTTGTTGTTGTTGTTGTTATATTTATATCCTGCTTCCCCCCAAAATGGAGAATTAAAGTAGCTCACAATTTAAAAGAACAATACAATTAAAATTTACAAAAACAAACAATAAAATAGGAAAAGAGTCAAATTATTTGCATAATACTTCAGGAAAAAAAATGAAATTAAATTTAAATTTAAAAGATTGAAAAGCTCTTAAAATGGTTCAGTGAAAACAATACAGCAGCACCATCCCCATCTTATTTGACATGCATACCAACTATACAGGGCTATTTTATCACCAAAAATAAAAATAAAAAATAAAAAGGTGCTCAGTGAGTATATTCCCTCTCTAAATGATAGATCAAACTAAAAATTAGGACAAGTAGGAAGAGGTCCCAGGTGGAGCAGTTAAGCTAGCTGACATAATAAGTGAAGGAACCACACTATTATAGGTAATAATATGTGGCTTGTTTGACTAGTGTCAATTGGTGTTACATCAGCAATTTCACCTGAACTTTCTCATTTGGATTGAAATGAAGTCTTTAAATAAGTTTTGTTCCCCTTGAGACTGTCAGTCTTGAATATTCACAATTATTTTCCTCATTTCCTGACAGGAACATTATCTGAAGCGTGCTCTCCGAAAGTCCCATCACATAACTCTTTCCCCTACACACCCATTATTCACTTCTGTCTGAATAGTTCCACTCATTTCCTCTTGCCTTTTCATATGTTAAACTTCATCTTCAATTATGAAATCCTCTGGTTGATTTCCCCATGCCAGTGAAACTATTCAACAGTCTTGTCAGAGGTTAAGCTCACGTCAGAACATCAAGAAAGAACAGAACTATATTCAAAAATGCATGTAGCTCAGGATACTTGAGTGGATGACAAGTGCTGCTTCGTGCTCCAAGAGCTATTGTGCCTTAGGTAGCACAATGGCAAATGAACAAAATAGCACTTTTAAGGTTTTACCTCAGGACTCAGAGGTCTGTAGTCACACTTTGCAGTCTGAGGTGCTGAGACAATGTTCTTCCTTTGGTAGTCCTGCAAAACAGGGAGTGAAAGAACCCAAAGTGATCACACAAGGTGATAAAAAGGATACGCAGCTGAATAGTCAGTTCAGTTATACCACTGAGGTTTTCTGCTATGGATTCATTTTGAAGCATCATTGATATAGAAGTTTAGCGTTCATGCCTTCAAAGGGTTTTCTACCCATTGATTCTATTCTAACAGTGATCTTGTACCAGAAGGTTAAAATACAGATATACAGTTGGAAAAGAAAATGTTGCCACCTCAGCAGAATATGAAATGAACTAAGACAACATGGAGTACCACTCCATGGAATGGGCACTACCATTCTTTTTATGGAAGATTTGCTTTTGTAGTATTATCAGGGCTATCCCAAAGCGTTTTGGTTCCTGAAGGAGAGTAAAACTAGGGTTGTCAGGTCAGAAATGGTCAAGCTTTGACATTTGAGGAGCAAACCCTGAGATGCAGGGGGTGGACCCTTGTGATGTCACTGAACATGATGCATTAAGTGTTGCATACAGTTGCCCTGAGCATGCAAGTCAGATAAAACCCAGAAAGTCTAACAAATGAGAGAACATATCTTTTTGTCTGGAATTTTAGTTTTCCAAGCTTTGCATTGATCAGAAGAAGAAGAAGAAGAAGAAGAAGAAGAAGAAGAAGAAGAAGAAGAATCATCATCATCATCATCATCATCATCATCATCATCATCATCTATTGAGAGCATGGAGGAAGACACAAGACATGTATAGCTTTGGCTTCCAACACTCCATCCCCACTGTCTGTTCCCTGACACCTCCTGCCTGAGGTAGCTATCACACTTGGCCTAATGGTAGAGCTAGCTCTCAATATAACACTAAGCGAAGCCATATTCTGACTTATTTTTGTTTCTTTTTTTCAAACACACACTTTATTCCTCACCTCTTATTTTACTCTCACACCTAGGCTTTCTTGATTTTTTTTCAGGGCTGGTTGTGTTCAGTCAGATTAGACTTTCCCCCATTTAGTTTGAAGCCTGATTGATTACAGTGTGACCCGACTTAACAAGAAATCCCCTATAAATTGCACAGGCCAGCTGACAACAAGTTACCTTTCTGCAGAAGAGCATCTCTTTGGAAGAGGCATCTCAGAGTCAAAACAGACATGATGAGGAAGACAAGAAATCAGACCCCTTGACTGTTTGTTCCTCCAGTGAAAAAAAAAGTTGCAATAAGAGCTGCATGGTCAGAATTGTAATTTTTTTAGCCTCTGTTTTTGTTTGTTTGTTTGTTTGTTTGTTTTTCTTGAGGGGAAAGGGTTACAGCAGGAGATACCCCTACCTCCAGTGTGACTTTTGTGACCAGAATTAAACACAAAACCTCCACTTCTCACAGTAGTTTTTATTTTAAAAAAATAAATTAAAAAAATTGGATGTTCCTAGTATGAATTCCCACATCATCATTTCTGTCTTATTACACAGCAATTTGCTCTTTTAGTATGGTCACCCACAATTGACTTGACCATGCCTTTGAACCAGGAGAAAATTTTAGAAGTTAGTAGTGCTGTTGTTTCCACACTCGGTAAATAAGCTAGGGGTGGGAGAGGCTCTACCCCAGTCTTCCATTAAAATAATCTGGAAGACTGAGCTCCTACATCAGGGTTGAGCAGGGTAAAACTTCATGTGCAGAGTTTCACATTGACCATGCTACATGACCTTTGTGTGAAATGGCAACGTGCACAACTGGATGCACAACCAGTAGCATACTGCCCCCCAGTATCAGTAGGGACAGCTAGATAGGCATTGGCTGAGATATAACATATATCTGCATGTACAGTGGCACCACATTTATAAATGGGTTTCCATGAACTTGAACTGAACCTCTCTGGGAGAACTTAGACAAGTTTTATGGCCAAAACAGATGGCCCAGTAAAGCCGGTTTGGGGGCACAGAGTTTAGACATGCCAGCCAGCTTCCAGGCGACTTGGGGGCATCATGTTCAGACACCACTTGCCACAGAGCTTGTGAAAAGCCGGCTCTAGAGCTGAAAGGGCAGGTTTTTTTCTGCCCCAAATAGGAGCAGACTTTTTCTTCCCTGGTTTGGGGTGGAAGTTGGCCAGATTGGGGCAGTGGCATGCAGTTGCCACAGCCCCAATCGGTTCTCTCAGGGGTGGCATCACGCCATCCCTTCGGGGCCATCTATTTTGCCCCTTAGACACCAACAAGATTCTGGTCATAATGTAAAGCCTGCCAGGACTGTGCTATCCTGCCTGACTATATGCTGTTCATATGAACAGACCATTGGAAGTGTTAATGTATTTCTCTTTCTTTCTTTTTTCCCCTTCAGAGAAATAGGAAGCTGTCACAAGTCTATAAATGGGAAATAAGTTAATTGGAATTGAGATTCAATGAAAATATTTATTTTGTACATTTCAAGTCTTGCTGCAATATATATATATATATATATATATATAGTTTGGTGAAAAAGCCCTGGTTTATGAAAAAGGTGGAGTAGTAGTAGTAGCAGCAGCAGTAATAACAACATCAACAACATGCACTTTGCAATGATGATGAGCCTATGGGCCTGCCTAGATTTCCTTCTATCAACCATCTACTACTAGAGTATAACATTTCTAATATTTTTTTCAGTAGAAATTATCATTATCCAATATTTCATCTGGACTGATAATGCAAGAGAGTTACTTCTTAATCTTTCCTTTCTTCTATTCCCCATGAAAAGTTCTCAAAGTTTTTTCCCAATGACAGGACTTTATGGCTCCTCTGCCCTCTTTTAAAAATAACCTCCAACCATCTTAGAAATATATTAGATTTTAATAAGAAATGAGGAAAGAAACTGTATTGTAACTTGGGGAAAAATGGTACTGAAGAACCAGAATCATGTTGGAATAGCATATCGTGGGGTCCAATCACACTCACCACACAAGGAGCTCTGAGTTTCTGTCATGATAAACTTAAATTTGGTGATGCCACATTTATTTAATTTCAAGTATATGAAAACAATGGCTGGAATCCTATTGGGCAGTTATGAACGCCTGTAACTACAGTAGTAGTTCCAGGTCAACCTTCCCATCTCTGCTCACCAGGAAGCAGCCACTATGAAAAATGGGGTCCATTCCCCTGTTTGCTCGGGTAGCAGCTGACTGATGGTCTCCTCCCATGAGCAATCTCCAGTGTGTCAGGCAGAAGCATGGTCCCTATTACAATCCTCCCTTGCACCAGAGATCAATAGGAATGGGGGAGAATGTCAGTTAACTGCTTCCTGAGAGACAGGGGGATGGATCCCCATCAGCTGCAGTGGTTGCTTCCAAGTTCCTGGTAAGTGGGGATTGGGGTACTTTCATGGTCCCTACCCCTGTCCCCTAAACTAAAGGCTGCATAGGGATCATGAATACCATAGGTTACATGTTCATAGCTTCCCAACAGGACTCAAGCCAATAATCTTAAGGCAGGGATCTGAAAAAATGCAGTTCACAGGCCTGAACCCTATTTTTGTAGCTTCCAGATCATTCCTAGGTATACACAGAGAGTCTCAATCCCACCAAATAAAATTGGCTTATTTTCAGTTTTCACATGAAAACTGGCCCAAAGATCCTCAAACTGGCCACAAATGTCCACACACAGCCTGGAACCTCAGTCTCAGAGCCCTAGGATGTCTGAATTTTATTAATGTCATATATATTTCTTTGAAAACTTTCAAATGGGAAACTCTCAAGCAAGCATAGAAGCAATAAATATGCAAACCTCTTTTACCTGCAGGTAATGCTCTCATTTACTTCAATCGATAAGCATTGATTTATGGCTGATGTTTTTGTCTTTAGATAGCACGTTGCCTTGGAGCAGTCTCTCAGTTTTAATGCTTAAATTTAGGCATCTTCCTTTGGGAGAAAAAATAGCCTTTTTTTTTACATATGTGCTGAAGGCAACAAAAATGCTGATAGAAAACACACAGCATCTCTCACTCAATATTTAACAGAGTGTCTGTATCTGAGATAAATTATAAAATTATGTTAGCAAACACATACAGGCATGTGAAGAAACTGTTTTCTAGAGCTGGCAGTTGACTAGATGAAAATGAGATTACCATTGCTTTATTTCTTTTTGTAACACTAGATATATTTCTGGTCCAACTTTTGGTCTGGCACCGAAAAATCAAAGCAATGCTCAGCTGGCTTCAAGTATAAGAGGATCTTCCTATGTCAGTGGGCTCTAATAGGTCTCATGGCACTGGCCATGACATTTGTACACAACAGTAGTGCTGAAATCAGATGCTGTCAAAATCCCATAAGGCAACAAGTAGAACTAAATTGTGGGAAATTGAATTGGTGACTCCTAGATATAACAATAAGGGGGAGTTTGGAACAGGCATCATCAGTGTGATCTGCAAGGATCTAGCAAGCAGCTATCTGTACATGCTGAACAATGCTGTGCCTGTACTGATGAGTTTGGCGTTCATATGCATTGTCTCAATAATATTCATAATCACCTTAATAAATAAGGACTTTATCACACGGGGGCAAAGTGCCGAAATTCCATGGATAAACGGGGTTTAGATCCCAGGAAAATCCCATAAAAGTGGGATTGTTTTAAAACATGTCAGACTAACTGAGCATTAACCTGACATTAACCTGTGCAGAAAGTGGGCAAAATTGGCCACTTTTTACTTTCCAAAATAGAAAATACCAAAAGTAAAAAGCAGCCAATATTGCCCGCTTTCTGCATGGGTTAATGTTGGGTTAATGCTCAATTAGCCCAACGTTGTCTGAAAACAATACAGGATTTTCCTGGATTTAAATACTGCTTATCCATGGGATTTGGCCACTTCCCTCCCACGTGACAAGGTCCCTTAGGACTTCAAGGCTATATAGTATATTGGGGCTGAGGATGAAGCACAAATGGGTTGCCCTGTGAGGTCACTTATGAACCCATGATTAAAATTTAATATAAATCAGAAACAATCAACCAGAGCTTGAAAATACTGTAGTACAGTACAAATAATGATGTTGTCTGCCATGTCTTAATTTGGAGGTTAATGAGGGCACAGCAACATTCTTTTCAATTTCTTATAAATACTGGCTTTGAAATTTAGTTTTGGTTTAATTAATAATATTTCTTTGTTATATCCAAAATATTATTGTTATGATTATTTTAGTTTTTTTATGTTTTGTCTTTTTCTTCATTTTTATTTTTTAAAAATATTTAAACTATTATTCATAGTGTTGTGAATAATAGCAATAGTTGCATTTTTTTTTCAAAAGTAACAGCTTCAGTAAAATAATATCCCATGCCCCGTTCTGGGCATGTTAAACTTCACCTATTTCATTCTTGCTTACAAGGAGGGAAAATATCAAAAGTTCACCTACTGGGTTAGTTTAAGAGACTTTTCTGTGCTTTTCAATTATTTTTCAATGTATTTATTTATTTATGCCAAAAATTATGCAGAAAGGAAAGATTGTCTGAGGCACAATGCCCAGATTATGAACTGGGCATGTAGATATAATGTTGTGGCTATGTTCCATCTCCCCATTAAACCCCAAAGCCTACTTTCATATCAAGGCACCCATATTAAGAAAAAGAGTTCTGCAGTGCTGGCTAGAGGGGCAGTGTAAGGTGTCACATCAAACCAGTGAGTGGTTCATATGAAAAACAGAACCAGGGGCCTATCACCAATCCTAGCTGTACTACGTTTCACTAGCAAGAGGAGCTGGGTGCATCAAGCACCCTTCTCACCAGCACCACAGAACTCCATCCTTTGATATGGCTGCCTGGATTTTGATATATAATCATATCCGGGTGGTTTTTAGTGAGTAGCTACTTTATCACACAGGATTTAAATGACAGTTAAACAGGAAATGTCCTATGTTTATCACTATTGTTTAACTCTTGTTTAAATCCTGTTTGCCCCCTAGTGTGATAAAGCAGTAGGTGTGTTTTAGTTATGCTTTTAACACACACACACACACACACACACACATTGAATTTTTATACTGCTTTTAGATTCTTTTAATTGTTTTAAATTTTATTGTAGTTCGTTAAAAATGCTTTTATCTGTGAGCCACCTTGGGTCTTTTCTAGGAGAAAAGTGTCATACAAATGAAAATAAATAAATAAATAAATAAAATTTTTAATGTGGGCGTTGGGAGTATTTTCCATCATGGTAGAAGTGTCATGATCATAAATGGCAGTTGTGCTAGCAATAAGAAGATAACAGCTAAACGTTTTGTTTATCTCAAAAATAAATAAATAAATATTGATGACAATTTTACCAGCCTCTCTCTAGTGCAAATTGGGGGTGAAATGTGCTCATAGGTCAGAGGCATGCCTTGACCCATTTTTGTGCCTCCTCAGGCCCTCCCTAGCTCTCATATTCTCCAATTAGTGTGCTTTCCCAATGAAAATACCCTCAAGTGGTCAATTGCCATTTCTGGAAGCATCCAGGAGCCATGGATTCTCTCCCTCTCCCTCTCTCTCAAAAAACAAACTGTGGTGGTGTGGCTATTCACAGCAGCAAAAATTGGTTTTCACCACAGTTGACTGTCCTAGCTTCTCAGAAACTATATGGTGAAGGGAAGAACAACATAAAACAGAAGGTTAGGAACCTTTGCCTAAATTCATCTGCCAGCTCCAGCTGGAGCAGAACCAATGAACAAATTGAGGAATGGTAAGTCAGGTGCTTATGTAAATTCCTTTGATTAACTGATTCTACTTTTACTGAAACTAGCAGTTTGATGTAGGTGAAGATCATCAGTACATGTCCATTCTTATTCTGACAATCAAAAGAGAAAGAGGAGATGCTGAAGTGGCATTAGAACATACTGTTGTTGTATGGCCTTAATGTTGCCTTAAGTCCAAAATGACCTGAAGACATACAACAATCTGGATTGGAGACATAGACCTTTCACTGCATTCTTCCAATGCTGATTTGTACTCCCTGTTGATAGAATCCCTTGTTTGAAAATAATTAGCAGCATATAATAACAGCCTCACTTGACAAGCCATTTTGCCTGCTGCATCTCTTTCCAATGGCAGAGCTGCCCTTGGCTCCTGAAAAAAAAAAAAAGAAAAAAAGGTGTGTTTGTGGGGGGAGGAAATCTTCAGCAATAACTTTCACTAACTTGACACTAATTGAACTGTCATGTGTGTAACTGTTCCAGAGAAATGGTGATTCCTGTGATCTGTGGAGAGAGAAGAGGCTGGAGAAAGAAATAAGCCAAAGACACAGATAAGGAGATTTTATTCAGCTTTATTTGACAAGTTTTATTACACTGAGGAAAACATAATGTATCTAATCTCATTGCAGTTGAGGCACCCTTTCAGCTGTTATTACTTAAATCCTATTAAGTGCAAAATTGTTTCTATTTGTCAATGGCACAATATCTTTGCATATTATTCTGATTAGCAATGTCATAATCACCACTACCATCATCTTCATCAGGCATTGCTGGGAGATAAGGGCATGAATATAATATCCGATCAATATGCCTGTCAAAGGGAAGGACTTTACTATTTGGTTTTGTGTGTGTGTTGTTTTAGAAATGGTCAAAGAGGTGTGTCTATCTGCAAAGAGAGAGAGAGAGAGATTCCAAAACTTGTTTTGAAAAAGAGAGATGGAGAGGAAAATAAATGTTTAGTAAGGCAACATCAAAAGTTATAACAGAGATGGACCATGAATTTTGGTTGTATATAAGCAGCAACCTATTCCTTGTGATTACAAGGCCAAAGCCTGAGATCAGGGCCCTTTCACAGTATAAATATAGCACGGTGATTGCACTTTAATCCTCATGGCAACAGCTTATGGAATTTGGGGATTTGTTTTTAGGGAGGGAAAACTTAAAATTCTCATTCAGATAGCTTTAGTGCTCCATCAAACTACCAGCCTCAGGATTCCACAGGAAACAACCTTGGCAGGAAAAGTGGAATTATAGTGTCATAACTGTGTGAGGTGTGTCTTATTGATATTATTGGGATGCACACTGAGGTGCTCAATATCAATCACATGGTTGGGCACCTTGTTGTAATTTCAGAGGGAGTGAGTCATGGCACCAGGTAGCACAATGGGGCACCTTGTAAACAGCCACTCAGCATTGCTCCAGGGGGCTCCAGATCTCCTGGGAAGAGCCAGGGCAAATAACAAGTTTTAAAATTCTGCTTAAGGGAGATATACCCCAGAGTCTGTGCTAAACTACCTGGACATTGTCTGGACAATTCACACCAGATCTGGGGATTGGGCATTGTGTCATCTGGACTGTTCACTGGGAGGATGTGATGATGACATGGTATTGGATCCATGCTGATAGGGCCTATGACTGTTCCATATTGACAAAGAGCAGAAGGATGGGAAAGGAATTCATAACAGAAAGATATAACTGGCCAAGAAATGAGATGTTTCCAGACTAATTTCACCATTCTTTTTCTTTCCCTCAGAGCAAAGATCATCTTCCTCTGATTTGTGTCCTCTTCCCTCCCCTTTCCACAAATAAGGAGCAGCACCAGCAGCAACCTGTCTGAGCACTTGACAGTTGTGCAGGAAGAGGTTTGGGGCAGGGCACAAACAGTAAGAGAATAGCCCCCCCCCCAGCCCTGTTAAAAAAACAGGCACATAAATCCACAAGCCACAATCAACATGTAACAATATTCTTCCCATAATCCCAAACACTTGGAAGCACCAAGTTGCTTTCTCTGAGGTAATACTGTTTAATTGCTTCATGGACTTGTAATTTAAAATACATAAGACCATTTGGAATGCAACAATGTCTAGGATCCAAAGTATTGTGACAAACATCCTCATTTTCTTCTTCACATGGACATGGCTGAAAGTCCAATCCACTGGCGTTTTCCAGATCAGCAGAGCTTAGAAACCTGGCAAACAAAATGAATAATAAATACACAAACGAAGCCAAAAACTCACCAGGTATGTTAAGGGCCATTTTATTGCTTTAGCAGAGGCCATGTTTCTTCTTAATAAATTGCTAACTCCACTGCAAATGAAAGTTCTTATTCTTTATATTTCAGGAAGAAAACTCAAAGTCAGTGCTAGCTCTGCTTTTCAGCCCCTATCCCATCAAATGCTCCCATTTCTCTACATTTTTGTTCCTTTTCCCAGAGAAGGCTTACCTAGTAGTAAATATGTACTGAACAGCTGGAAACCACCCATGTCTTTGGCTTCCTACAATAGTTAAGCTATGCCAGAGGTATTGTAGGTAACACAAAATGGTCAGCCCAGACTGTGTGAGGTGTTGACATCATTGAAAACTGCCTTCTCCATTTCCCTGAAATATATATAGAATTTTCCCAAGAAGTTATCATGCTATTCTGTTTCAGTATAAAAAGAAAATGGAGGGGTGTGTGTAGCACATTTAAGATTAGCCCAACACATTAGAGCATTGGGGAAATAACAATAAAGGCAGAGGTGTTTGTTTTGTTCCTGCTATTCTGTTTATTGACATTGTAATCTCTAGCTTTCTCTTGTTTATTAGTTTAATTTTCTATGTGCAATATTGCTTTTATGGAACAGATTTATCTATGCTCTACACTGGATACTATTGCTTTAAAATTCTTCATGCAAATAGCTGAATGAAACACCTATAGTTTCAATCATATACCTTCACATACAACTCCACTTTACCTGAAGGATGTCATGCCTTGCAAAAATGCAGATGGGATATAAATATTAGAAACTCACAAGAATTCTATGCAATACAATTGCATACAAGCAGTGGTCCCCATACTTTTTCAAGCTATTGTCTCCTTCTCTCTTGGGTGAAAACACTAGTACCCCACAATGCATATTTCTTGATATTAGATCTACTGTCCTACTTCCAAATTAACCATGTCAATCGCTGCTCCCTTTGATCCAGTCACCCTGGGAGCAACAACCAAGCAGGTGGCTGAGCAGTGACTGAGGGGATTATCCCATTCAAAAATAAAGTGACTTACCCCTGTTTTTTTTTACAAGATGGAATCTGAAATTATTACACTAAAAATGCTGCTGATGCCACCAGGCAACTGCATCCCAGGTTCCAGCCACTCTTAGCCCACCATTTTTCAAAAACAGGAGCTTTCTGTGTCTGCAGATCAGACATCTGAGCACAGCTAAGAGCCGGGGTTCAGTCACCTGGCGGCATTGGCGGTATTTTTTTATGTGATAACTCCCAATTGCATCCTGTAATATGACTGTATCCCAGCAAAGGTAAGTCATTTTATTTTGAATGGGATAATCTCCTGAGAAGCTTCTTGCCTATGCCAGCTTTGCAGCAAAGGTCACTATGAGCAAGAGGGCTCTCAGTTGCTACTCAGGCAGCGTTCAGTTGCTGTTCTCAAGGTGACCAGGTGCAAAAGCGGATGATTCTCCCCAGTGAGAAGGGACTCTCAATCCTTCTTCATCTGGGCAGATGTTCAACTCTTAGCCTGTCCAGTGAAAGAAAGCAGGAACATCAGCACAGCTCTAATCTGCCAGCCAAATCCCAGCAAAACTCATTAAGGGTCTTCCGGAGGACCCTGGTAGGCCTCAGTACTACTGTGATCATTATATATCTGGTTAACCAGGACATAGCCATACTCTCCTCTGATCTTGGCTACTTGCTGCAAGGCATATAAAATGTTGAGAGGCTCCTGGGGTTGGATGGTATATCCAGGGTGAATGTCTGTGCTACCACTGAGGTATATAGTACTGCAGATCATGAGAAATAAAAAAGTAACTCTGAAGAGTTAACAAGGACATAATATAATAATGACAAAGATAATGTAACAAATGAGAATATTTACTTTACTGATGTAACAACAAATCTTTCCAAGTTACTTCTTAAAATATCATGTTGTTGTGTGCCTTCAAGTCATTTTTGACCCTATGGTGATCCTAAGGTGAGTTTTACACCAGGTTTTCTTAGCAAGATTCATTCAGAGAGGGTTCTGCTAGTTCCTCCCTCTGAGATTGAGAGTGTGTGACTTGCCTAAGGTCTTCCAGTGGGTTTCCATGGCTGAGCAGGGATTTGAACCCTGGCCGCCAAAGTCCAACACTCAAAATATTACACCACACTACTCTCTCTCTTTCTCTCTGTGTGTTTTAAAGGCCATTTTAAAGAATGTTGGAAAGCATCTTGATATTTCATGTTTACTATCAAGCTCTTATACTTTTCCAAAATAAAGAAAAAATAAGGAAAAAAGTAAAGAGCAATGCAACCAGCAACGAAATTTTAGAAAAAAACATACTGAGTTAGAACAACAAATTACTTCTCAAATAACATTATGAGTGATGGTATCTAATTAGATTTTTAAAACTAACCGTTGATGCTTTGATACTGAAGGTCTCACAATACAACAAAATTAATACAAAAATGGATATTAAAAGAACATATGTGTTTGATCGTGTAATCTTGTCTACATTTACCAATGACCAAATGCTCCACTAAATTAAATTGGACCTACTTCTGAACAGGTACATGTAGGGCTGAACTGACCATCTGCAATCACATTTCCCATTTCCTGGTCCTACTGAAATCAGTGCAGTTGACCTCTAAGTAAATGTGGTTGGGATTTCCTTATAAATAATGTGGGGGGAGAACACCTGCCTTTTGTACAGGAGGTTCACAGCTGTGTTCAGAATAAGAGTACTGTACTGAGATAAAGTTGTAATACCTGTACAATATATCTCTGTAGAACTGCAGTCACCATGTGCACATTTACATGTAAGTAATCCTATTGGTATTTGTGGATCTTCTATGGGAGTAAGGCTTTATTTGGAAGGGTAAGAACAATTTCAACCAGTATAATTTGTAAGTACATATAGCTTATTAGGAATGTGTTGGTCTTTTACTTTTTATTCTACTAATTCTCTGTCATCTAAAATAAGAACATTGGAAGAGACCCAGCATCTGCTAGAATACCCATGTCGTTAGAAAGAACACCATTTCCTTGGTTTGTTGTTGTTTAATTAATTAATTATACTCAGAAATTATTTAATGACTCCAGGGCTTCCCAGGTTCACTTCTGTTGATGCTTGTTTCTCAGTCATTACTACAATATAGGAAGTTTCACAAGTCAATTATGTGATGATGACAAACATCTGTCACATATCGCTCATTGTTTCTAAGACTTTTTCCCCAGGGCCAGTGTTAAGTTTGATAAGGATGTGCTTGCCAATTTCTGAGGATATTTTTTTAAATGTGATGATTTCTTTTAGCTTTCCACAGAAAAGCATTGCCCAAATCAACTAAATAAGTCTAGCACACAGAGCATAAGGCCATGAATACCTTTGCACTCTTAACTTAAACTTCTAGTGTAAAGAGTTTGTCAAAATAGAAATAATCACCAACCAGAATAGTCTCTCTCTATTTGAAGAAGTCAATGGGCCACTGTTGAATCTGATCAGTTTGGTTGCTTAGTGGCAGGATTGATCATTGCACAGAACAGAAAAAGTCAACATGTTTTATCCATTTCACAATGGAAAGACAAACTCTGGTCCCTATCACTTATGCCTATGGTGGTGAACCTATGGCCCATGTGCCAGAGATGGCACGCAAAGCCATTTTTCATGGGACACAGAGGACAGGGAAGAGGAGGAACAGGTGAGCACCTGTTCCTCTTCCTTCCAAGCTGTGCCAGGCCTTCAGCTGCATCCAGAAAGAAGTCAGCTGCATCCAGAAAGAAGACTCTGGAAGTCCCGCCTCTGGAGGGTGGAAGTCCTGCACTGGAGATCCTGTCCCATCCCCCCAGGAAGCCAGTGGTGGAAGGCCTTTTAGTTTGGACACTCGGTCCCTAGAAGGTTCACCATCATTGACATACGCTAAAGCTTACTCCATGTGTGCACTCTTTATGAAATGAGGTCAGTCATAGCATTGTCAATGATAATGTTTATGTAATATAGTATATTTTATTTCATATTCAAGCAGACACCCAGTACATCCTAGTCTTCCATTCTTACATATTTGGAAGGATAGGAGTCATTAAAAAGCAATGCTTTGGAATTTAACAAATAATGTTACCTGTTATATTTCCCTATTTGGAAGAACCTGTGCATGTGATGTTCCATGGTAGCTAATGATATAATCATGTAACAAGGGGATGTGTATGTGTGTGTTGGGGGGGGAGGGATGTTGAATAATTGTTGCTGTTTTCATTACTGATTTAAATCTGTAAATTTTTACAAAAATGTGTTTACAACAGCCACTTAAAAAGTTACCTTAGAACCAAGGATCTTATACTCCGTATTTTCTTCTAGTTTTTTTTCCACATCTAAGAGCATTGTCTTCTATTCCTGACTTGTAGGAAAAAGGGAAAGGACACTCTGAATTCGGAGTGCTGGTTCTGTAAAGCTTTAAGCATTTCTGGAATTCCTACACCATTTTGAGCTATGATTAGTGTCCATAAATCAGATAATAAACAAAAACTCTACTTCTCCTTTGTTGTTATTTGTTTAGCCATTTCATGAAAGAATGTCCACTCTATTCAATGTACATATCTAACCATCCTACTGAAACTTAGAAAAATTCAACTCGATAGCCCTATTGTTAACCCCGATGAAAATTTCAGTCTACTGAAATGCATGTCAGCCTACTTCTCAGGAAACAGGGACAGAAGTTGTGTTTTCTGGAAGACATGAAAAGATTCACTTTCTCCTTCGCTTTTCCTGGGATCACACTTCTAAGCATAATTGCCATCATATTTTCAAGCACATTACACCATGCCTTTAATTTATGTTGGTGTCTTTTGAAGTCTATAAACTGTAGTTTTAAGAATATTTTTATGGCAAGGACTGAATGGTCATACATAATCTTGCTTATCCAGGAAAGAAAATAGGGGTGGATGACAATTCTGGCTGAAAATGCCTATCCCAGTGCAGAAGGAGTCCCCATCTTACCGAAAAAAAAATTCCATTTTTTCCCTGGAATATTAGAGAAGGTATTCCAAGCAGAGGTTGGCTGGAGAAAGCGAATAGAAAGTTCCAGGACTGAACTTGAATTCTAATTATGTCCTGTTTTGTCCCCCACCCAAGACATATCCCACACAAATAGCTTGATCCAAATACCAATTAAAAGAGAAGCCCTGGGTTATCTGCTAGCTGAGTGATGTGCTGAGCTTTTATAGTTAATTGCATTAACTGAGTGCATTTATTTACTGCCGTGTGTTACAGTTCTTCAGACATCACAGTCACTTAAAGACATGGCTCAGCAAGTTTACTTTAGTTCCCCTCTGAGATCTCTCCTTGTGGTTTCCAAGAAGCATACTAATTAGGAGGGTATGACCGTTCTTCTCCTTCCTTCCATCGAAATATGATGGATTAATCATCTGCAAATTACAGTATGGATTTCTTTTGGCACAGTTGGCTGTGAAGAGCTGTTCCTTCCTGGTGGCCTTGCTGTAAACAATTTTAGTAGCTCTTGTGATTCAGGAAATGCATTTCTAAATGATTTTCTCAGTCTATAAAGGATGTGGCTGAGTTAGGTGGCTGGAAATGCTATCTTCATCACACATACTCATAAATAGATACATACATTTGTCAAATACACCCACTCTATCCCAGGGCCCATCCTAGCTATTAAGGGAACCGGAGATAGTCCAGCCACCCAACCACAAGTCTCAGCTCATGGAACAGCACTGTTAAATTGCAGAGAGACTGGAGAAAACATTTATCCATACTAAGCTGCATGGGTTGGATATTATAATGACTGCAAGGAGGGGTCACTGAAGTCACAGCCCTCAAGATTTTAGGGTGAGTAGAGGAACCTTTGGCAGAGCCTGGAAAGATGTCTTTTTAAGACAGTCACTCCCAGAACTCCAAAGGCAGCATGGCTAGTGGTTATACTGGATAAGAATAAAGACAGACAAAGATCCTGGGAGGTAGCTAATGGACTAAGACTTAATTCATTGTGATTTTTACGTCCAATAAAGGCCCGTACAGACCACCAAGATGTGATGTCCTGGCGGCAATACTAGGGTTCAGTAGGGCTGGGCCACCCACACAGCAGACATCACAGATGCACTGCAGCATTCAGACTGCTCTTGGCAGAAGCAGCATCATAAGGGCTGCAATGCATCCCTTATGACGTCAAAAAAAGAAGCTGCTCAAGGCAGCTTCTTTTTTGCTGTGCAGCCTTGCTGCTGCATTTCATTACTATGGCAACACTGCACGGTAATAATAATAGTAATAATGGTAATAATAATAATAATAATAATAATAATAATTTTTATTTATACCCCATCCCTTTGAGATCGATTAAAGGTGATAACCAACACCTTGTACTGGGCCCGGAAACTGATAGGCAGCCAGTGGAGGGACCTTAGTACTGGGGTAATATGGTCCCTCCCGGATGTTCCTGACAGTAATCTGACCGCCATGTTCTGTACTAGCTGTAGTTTCCGAACCAAGCATGAGGGTAGCCCCATGTAGAGCGCATTACAGAAATCTAGGTGTGAGGTTACCAGCATGTGAACTACAGTCTTGAGATCCCTTACTTCCAGAAAAGGATGCAGCTGATGTATCAGCTGAAGCTAATAACAGGCACTCCTGACTGTCGCATTTACCTGATTAGTCATCAGGAGCGACAAGTCAGGGAGCACCCCCAGACTGCGAACACAGTCACTGGAGGAGTGTGTGACCCTATCCAGGACTGGAGGTTGTAGTCCAATTCTTGGTTTCGGGGCCGCTACTGTGAGCACCTCTGTCTTGTCTGGATTCAGCTTCAATCTTTTTTTTCTCATCCAGCCCATTACTGCTTGAAGACATTCATTGAGAGAGGAGGCTCCATCAGAATTCGAGGCCGATGAATGGGACATGGAGAAATAGATCTGGGTGTCATCAGCGTACTAATAGCACCCAGCCCCATAACTCCGAATAATCTCACCCAGCGGGTTCATATAGATATTGAATAACATCAGGGACAGAATGGCACCTTGTGGAATGCCACAGGTTAGCTCTCTTTTGCTCGAGTGGCTGTCCCCAAGCAGCACCCTCTGGGACCTATCCGAGAGGAAGGACTGGAACCACTGCAATGCAGTGCCTCCAATACCCAATCCCCTCAGGCGGTCCAAGAGGATGCTGTGATCTATCATATCAAAAGCCACTGAGAGGTCTAGGAGCGCCAGCAGGGTCACATGCCCTGTCGATGCTCAGATGTAGATCATTGGTCAAGGCAACCATGGCAGTCTAAACCCCAAAGCCTGTCCTAAAGCCTGTTTGAAGGGGTAGCACTTCTCCATCTGTCTGTCGAGGCCCAAAGATAAAACTCTTTCATTTGGATTGCAATTGGCAAGTTTCATCTGTAGAGCACCTAAAAGTTTTTTCCAGAAGTAACAATACAAGGACATCTTGGGAAATTCAGTAATCCAGAAGGAATGGTTAGAGACAAGGACAGAATAGATCTCCATTGCTAAAGGAGTTAAAATTTTATTTCTTGTTGTTCTTGTTAATTGCCCTCAAGTTGATCTCGACTCATGGTGACCCTGTGGATGAGACATCTCCAAGACTCCCTGTCCTGCACTACTTTGCTTGGTTCCTGTAAATTCATACCCATGGCCTCCTTAATAGAATCCACCCATCTAGTATGCAGGCTTCATGTCTTTGTACCTCCCTCCATCTTTCCTAGCATTATTTCCCCCCAATGAATCAGGTCTTCTCATAATGTGGCCAAAGTATGATAGCCTCAGCTTAATCATCTTGGCTTTCAGGGAGATTTCCAGCTTGATCTGTTCAAGGACTTGTTTGTTTGTCTTTTTGGCTGTCCACGGAATCTTTAGCACTCTTTTCCAGCACCAGATCTCAGAAGAATTGATCTTCTTTTCTGTTTTCATTTTCTTCCTTGACCTTTTTGCTCTTGGTCTGATTTTATTTATTATTTAAAAATGATTTCCTGTCTTTTATTCCCCTTTGTCCCTGGTCCCCACATGGCCAAGAAGGAGAGTGGCCTCTGCCTGCATTGACATCTCTCTAGACCATCTTAACTGGCTTTCGAAATAACGTATGAGACAAATATAGGCCTGTGATGCTACCATTGTCACTTTTCTTCTATATGATTTTGAACATCTTTGCCTGATGAAGAAGCCAGTGAAGGTTCAAAAGTTTCCATGACATAGTTCCTGCATTTTGGTTGGCCAATGAAGGTATCACTATTTTGTAGATTTTGGATTTTGTTTAATATTTCGGTTACCTTTCTATGTTCTTTTTCAATATCAAAATAATATTTTGAAATATGCTGTGAGAAGAAGTGTACATAATATTTCAAGTGTGCTTGTATAGAAAGGCTGCATCTGGTGCCATAATATTGCAGAGAAACTGATCGAATTGACATATTTCAAAGAGTGAAAATGCAACCTAGAATCAATTTATTCTTTTAAGATAGACAAGGAATCTAAAGTAGATTGTGGGTCTTTTATTTGTATGAACAGCCTCTGAAGGTGGCCATATCAATATTTCTTATTTAAAACTTGTTCGGCTAATAAAATCTTTCATGTACATTGTGAGACTTAGTGTTTTTTTTCCCCCTTTCACAATTGGTTGATGGAAAATTAGCCCTTTTATGTTTGCTATTTTAAAGTAGGTTAATGCTCTCATTGGAGTGGTACAATGAGGAATACTGAGTTTGGAGCTGTGCAGACCGGCCTTAAAGGCCAGCTTGGGGGTGGAGTCGGGGGTGACATCCACCCCCAGGACAGTGTGATGCCACAGGCTGCTCCACATGGTGCATGGCATGACAACGCTCCTTTGGCACTGCTTCTGCATGACACAGCATTGAAGGCGCATTGTAAAGCCACAGTGCCATGGCAATTGCACACTAGGAGTGAATACAGGCATGTACTTCTATATTTTATAGACAAAAAAAATCTTTTCTCTCAGAAAACATTTCCCAGAAAACCTATAAAATGTGTTAAACAAGCCCAATAAAATTGCAACAATAAAACAAAAATGTTAAATAAAACAACAAGTAGTGAAGCATAAATGTTAAAACAGAATTGCTAAATAATGAGTCATGATCATGATGAGCCATCCTAAAATAATTTTAAAAAATATATTAGGGGAATTCCTGAATACAAACATTTTCAGGAAATGTTTAGAAGCTCAGTAAGATGAGAGGCTGGTAGACTAACCTAGAAAGAGAGTTCCATAATCAGGCTGTCACTGTAGAAAAGGTCCTGATTGAAAGGTACATCAGAGAACAAAGACTAAGGTGATGTCCTTAATTATACTGTACAGTATCTGTTAACAAGTATTAGGAATAAATAATAAAGGACAAGATGTAGGACAATATATTATTTCATCAAATTTCCTCCAGAGTTGTAGTCCAACACTCAACACTGTGCCACACTGGCTTTAAGGGCAAGCTCATATAGGGAAAATATGGTCTTTCTGATAACTGGGACACAAGCCATATAAAGCTTCAAAAGTCATAACCAGCACTTTAAATTGTGACTAGAAACAGATAAGCTATCCTCTCCTGTCTGGACATGTTCTGAAGGTGGTCTCCTCAGATGTGGAAGGAGCAAAGGAGAGCCAAGATAATAGGGTTCAGCTGGATTCAGAGGAATTTACAGATCAGGAGGATCAGCCTCTAATCCATAAATTAAAATGCTAGTTGCAAAGGAACAGGGGTCCTCTGATACACTTTTAAAAGAAAAACATAGAGATAATTAGGCCAGCTGGGCTACTTTACTGCTAACTATGTATTAGAGCCAGTGAGGTGTACTAGTTTGAGCACTGGATGATGACTCTGGAGACTAGGATTCAACTCCCTGCTCAGACATGGAAACCCACTGGGTGAGCTCAGGCAATTTATACACAGCCCCAGGAAACCCCATGATATGTTCACCTTAGGATCACCATAAATCAGGAATGATTTCAAGGCACATAATAACAACAAATATATTACCGTAGTTCAGTCCAACAGGTAATTCCATTGCTCTAAACAAATAGATCCAATATTCTCTTGCAAACTTGTCTGATGTGTCTGGCTTTGTGAATATCTTATCTTCAGTGTGTACCTTGGACTAATCTTTCAAGTGGCTTCCTTACTGGCTTTGGGCCCTGCACAGGGCTGCTTTTCCAGTTTACACCTTGGACTGCCTAAGCACACTTGAAATATCAATGAAACCTGTGAATGCTCTGATTTTCACCCCATCTGTTCCTATTTACTGTAGGTGCCCTTGCCTGGGTACTTGCCAGCCTTAAACAGAACACTGGCAGTCAATGTAGCTATCACACCAATAGCGTTGTGTACTCCTCCTAGTCAGGCCCAATTAGCATTCTGGTTGCAGCCTATTGAGATCACTTCCTTGGATTGATATTGAAAGGAGTAATGGGGCTGTCATCTGCATAGTGATGGCACAAGATCCCCAAAATCTGGATAACCATGCCCAATGGTTTTGTGTGCATGTTAAATAGAATAGAATAAATTAATTGTGTCTGGAGGGACACCACAGGGAGCAAGAATCCCTCAACATCATGTTTGGGGGATTGCCCCTCCAGGAAGTACTATAAAACAATGCCTTCAAGTCTCATCCCGGCAAGGAAGCCTAAGAGGCTACCATTACTGGTGGTATCAAAGGATGCTAAGAAATCCAACATACTCAACAGAATACAATTCCCCTGGAGTAGGCCATTTATCAAGGCAACCAAAGCTGTTTCTGTCCCAGGTATGATGGCATTCTGTCTTGTCTTAACTAGGTATCGAGTACTCCCTGTTGCTACTCACAGTTCCCATCTGGCTTTTTCAATAAGTCAGAAAGGTGTTACCCCAAAAGGTGGAGTGACTGGTCCCCACCAGCTGTGTCAGCTTCTCTTTAAAATATTGGGGAATTGTTTAGCTTTAAAAAGCATGTGAGGGGTTGAGTAATGTTTGTACCAGTATTTATACCTATTTATACCAGTACTAACTGAGGAGGATTCCAGCTTGGTGAATAAAGAAGATTTTTATTTAGAAATATGTAAAAGTGCAAGCCAAACAGACAATAGTATTTTAAACAGACACACTCTCTCCCTCTTCTTCCTTAAGATGCTGAAGTTTGAGCTGGGAGTTTGGCTAGCTTCCCAAGGACAAAAAGGGAAATGAAAAATCAGCACTAACTAAAATAGAGGTATGAAAATCAGAAATCGGAACTTTAAGTGTGTACTTAATATTTACCTGTCCTGGAAAGGAGACCATGGAAAATAGTATGTGGCTCAGATGGAGTGTGACAGCAACACAGCAAGTGCTCTGTGTGCACCAAGCACAGACTGAGGGCCAACTGTGCACAAGGTGGGGGCCAACTCTGTCCAAGGAGTCTAGGTTTGGGACTGGTATTTATTTCTGAGATCCTAGCCTCAAGGGGTGGTATTTGCTATCTTGTAATGTAAGAAAGATCTGATGGTCTTCCTAGGAAATCAACAATGGGATTCTGGAATGACTGATGGCTTTAACTTTGGAGTAACAAAAACAATGATTGGATTTAGGAAAACCCCAACATTGATGTTGGCTAGGGAAGTTGGCTAGGGATATGGCAGGGGATAGCTGGAAATGTTGGCTTACTTGCTTTTGCCATTACCTTTAGTAAGCAGATCTGGGGTGGAGGATGAAGTGATCAGTAAACCAAGGCCCTCAATAGACTGACAAGAAATGCCAGCCTGAGGGCAGAGTTGGGGTGTTGTGACTGCATGCCACCCAGGCCCATGTCAGCATCATGATGGTGTCATGCCTCACCGCACAACAGGTGGCTGTGCCAAAGAGCCATGGTGACAGCAGCTTCTTCTTCTTCTTTTTTTAGCAGGTTGGGGCATGGTGTGCAATTGCTGGGTCCCCAACCCAGCGCTTCCAGTGGTGGCACAGAGCCATCTGCTGAGCCTTATAGTCAACTTTTATTTTGGTATTTCCTGGGTCATTCACATGTCTTCAGGTTTCCTTTTTTTGTCCTTGAGAAGCTAGTCAAATCCCCAGCTCACACCTCAGCATCTTAAGCACAGAGAGAGAGAGAGAGAGAGAGAGAGAGAGAGAGAGAGAGAGTTTGGCTTACTAAAGTATCTGTAGCAAAACCAGTGGTTGTTTAATGCAGTCCTGGCCTTTCACAAGTCAGCAGTCAGTCTAGTAAAGCAGTCCAAAGGGTAATCCAAAAGAACTGTCAGAGTCCAGGCATAGTTCTAGGCAATAGGTAATCAGTTAAGAAATGATGCACCAGCATGGCTTTCTTTCAAGGAAGATGGATGGTTGTCAGCAATACTAGACTGAGGGAGGTGCTGGGATGTTTATAATCTGCCTGGGTCTCACAGGTGCTTCCTATTAGCAGCTTGCTTCTTGCTTAAATGCTTTTGTGGCATCTCTCTGTGGGGATAAGTAAGTCCATTGCAGCTGCAGGGAACTCGGCCCCTGTGCTGGTTATAACTTCACTTCCCAGAGCTGCTGGCATTGATGTAGCCCTGGCATGTCCCCTGGCCTCTCAGCATCTTTATCAAAGACTTCAGACTTCGAGGACATGCCCAGATCCTGGAGGCAGGGCATGATACTAGGTCTATGTGCCCTTCCCATGGGAAATTCAACAGGTGTTCCAAAGGTCATTTCAACCTTTTTTGAACATGCCCTGGCACCAGATATGAAAATAACTAATGTGGAAGTCCCAGATATAATGTGGAGCATGTTGGGATTGCTAAGAAAAGACTGAGGATTAAAAAAGTACCTGTGTTAGTGCTTACTTTCCCAATTCTCAGGCTGTACAAATTGAAATGTATCCATTATCACTGAATGGGCAGAGGTCAAAGTTACACCAACTGAGTTTGTATTAATTATGGCATCCAGGTCAGAGCAAAACGAAGTAATTTTAACAGTAAAATTCTGGACATGTTTTTCACATAGCCTTTCAAGTGGTCTGGATTCTCCTTCCATGAGCCAGCATGTAAAATACATCTGAGCACAGCATATAGCTCTGTTGGCCTACTCTTTACAGATGTAATAGGGACAAATTTTCAGTGATGTATTCAAGTCTTCTACCCCAAGTCTCAAGTCAAATCTGAAGTTGAGTTTCAAGTATGGAAGTCAACTTTAACAAACAAACAAAAAAGGAGGTGAGATGTGGGAGGGTGGGTGAGGCTTTGATAACTAGGAAATGTACATAAAGATGAAGATGTACATGACGTTAGTTTAAAAATTCTCAGAGGGAAACAGCAAACACATTGGGCTATGGGCTTCAGGCAGAAGGTTTTTTCAAAAGCTTTTGAAAAGCTTTGGAAGATTCCTCTGATGTGCAGCAGGGACAGGCTACTGAGTAGACCTCAAGCTCATTGCCTAACAAATTTGCCTGTCCCTGCTGCACATCTGTTTCTAGATGAAGATAGGCCAGCAAGCAAGTTGCTAAAATTTAAAAGTCTCAAGCCAAATCAAGTCAATGTCATTTATTATCAAGTTGGGTCCAATTCAAGTCACTGAAGCAACTTGAGTCCGACTTGTCCTTGGGAATCTGCAGATTCTCCTTTTTATTTTATTTATTTATTTATTTTTTTGTTTATTTATTGCTGCTTACATTGCCACAGAGTAGGCCCTGAGAAGAGCTGTAGCTTCTATTCAACAGGACTTGCTCCAAGTTTTGCTCTAATGCTGTCTCACTTGTTTCATCACAAGTTTGGGAGAGGGGCTCTTTGGATAGCCCTGGTGGTGCAGTGGTTAAATGCCTGTACTGCAGCCACTAACTCAAAACCATAAGGTTGCAAGTTCAAGACCAGCAAGAGAGCTCAAGCTCAACTCAGGCTTGCATTCTTCCAAGGTTGCTAAAATGAGCACCCAGATTGTTGGGGGCAAGTAGCTTACAGTTGTAAACTGCTTAGGCAGTATGAAGTGGTATATAAATGAAGCTGTTTGTTTGAGAAGAGCTCCTTAGGAGTAATCATTTTTATTGATCTGGCCATTTCATCATTCCAGGGGTCAACCAGCACTTTGACAGAATCTGCTGATGGAAACTTCTCAAGAATATAGGATTCAGGAATCCATCTGGATTCATTTAGCTTTCTATGGTGGGTTATCTTAATCAGTCCCACACCCCTGCAGAGGATCTGACCCTAGCAAATCTAAACCTCACCAGGTAAAACCCAAGATGATTCTTCATCCAAAATTATGGGGATTAACTACCTGATCCTTAAGCTTTATTGTAAATTCCATCAATACTCATATCAGCTTCTTAATAAATCAGTGCAGTTGGACTTTAATCAAAAATTTGTACTCCCCCCAAACATGCTCTTTTTAAGGTACTTGTGACAGATCTTTGTCTACAAGCAGTATACTTTTTCTCAGCAATTTTCCTCTCCTTTGGCAGAAAATCCATGATTTCTGGCCAGCAGAGTTGCTTTTCCTCCTTTGCCAGCTCTTCAAAACACAGTCAGCAGCAAAAACAAATTTTATGAGGTTTTGCCAGCACTTTCTTTGATGTTGGCAATAGTTCTGAATGGTAATTGTATTTTGCTACTTTAAAGGTAATATGATGTGGCAAATGCAATCCGCAAAGCATGTCATTGCTCAATACGTTACTGTCAAAAAAATAATGCAAACTAAAAAGTAAGTTAACACTGTCAAGGTATGTTACAGAAATCTAAATAATATATGTTACTGACTATCAAATGGAGATGGTTGACAAATGGAGACCTGCAGATTAATGAAATAACTGCCTTTCTATATTGCATGGTGGTGATAAAGCATTTTTTTTCCCAAAAAGAACTCTTCTACTATTTTCTCTAGTATTGCATACATGTCATGAAAACAGTACAAAACAGTCTTATTAAAAAGGAGTTTCTTCAGGGCTAGAAGCTATCTAAGTAATCTATCATCCCAAATGACAAAGATGGCCTTGCTGGGTGGGGACAATGCGAGCTGTATCACAGTTACATATAAAGGGCTCCAGAAAGGGAAGACCCATAAAAGACAGAAAAATTATTTTCAGCATTAATACCAGTCCAGATCAAGTACATACAAACAGAATGTACAGGGTGGGCTAAGTAACGAGGGGATGCTGAAAAGTTCTTAGCCTGACATACTTATCAGAATTTGAGTATAATTTTGTCACTGTAGCTTGAAACAATGTTCTTTTGTATTGTAAATTACCAATTTGCAGGATCATAGGTCTAATCGCTGAATTTTTTGAGATCATTGAGAGAACCATGCAAATGAAAAGTTTAGGATTTCTAAGTGCTAAACTCTGGGCCATGATGAAATTCCTGTTTCAGCACAACAAACTTCCAAAGGAAATCCATGAGTGTATGTTGCAAACATTGAGTGGCAAGTGCCCATCATACTTCATAGTGAAGAAATGGTGTGCCAATTTTCAGCATGGAGGTTTTGAGATTGAAAATGAAGTAAACTCTGGGAGGCCTTCAACAGTGTCAGCTCCTGAAATTGTTGGGTGTGTTCATTATTTGTTTTTGGCAGATGTTTCATGGATTTAGGTAATCTCTTTTTTTGATTTGGAGGAGAGCTTTTCAGCATCCCTCATATAACATTTTCTGCAGGGAGATGAACATGTGCAGAGAAGCATTCCCAAACTGTTGAGCAAAGCTAAAGCAGAACCTCTAAATTAGATATTTAATAATAAAATAGAATGTCTTTTCATGTTATCTTACAGCCATAACCTATCTGAACATAGTGCTAGGTACCTGAAATGTTGATAGTGTTTTTGTTTTATCATTCAGATTTCAGAGCCGAATTTCAAGCCAAAATTCCAGAGCCATGGGTGTCACCAGAAGAAAAGGTTATGGCCGTGCTCAGTTTTAAGAGGAAAACATCGACCTTCCAAATGGTGGACTTCCTAGGAGAAAAAAAGGCTGCTGATAAAATTTATTAGGGAAATGTGGCAGATGCCTCAACTTCTGAGGGATTGTTTTTGTTGTTGCCCAAGTGGAAGTTGCCAGTTTGAAGTCAAAATTTCCAACAGGCAGCTTCCTTGAAGCAAAAGAGAAGCCAGTCATAACTCATCAGCAAGAGCAAGAAAACAGGAGAGAGCTCTCTGAGACACTGATAATAAGATTCTTGAGATGGGAGGTAATTTAACAAAACACAGTAGAACTAAGGTATTGCTGATGCAATTTCTGAGATATAGTTAAAAATATGGAAACAGGAGACAGCTCTCTGTGGCTTCACTGTTAAGTTTCCTGATGCTAAAAACCAAGCAGAAAAACGATGTCCCCATGGATCCCCATGAGGGTATTCAGAACAGATCTGGTCATTGCTGAGTGTCATTCAGTTAGATATGGGTGAGAGCTCTCTTAGATACTCCTGCAAAGATTTTCAGTTTAGGAAAATATAGATGATGAAAATAAAAGAGGGCAGAATAATAATATCACCAATGCTGATAATTTTCAGAAGGTTAAAGAGAGAGTGAGTAAACTGGAGAGTGCTTTCTGAGGTTTTGTTGGTGAGAGTCCTACAGTTAACAAAAAGAGGGAGTGGAGAAACAGGAGCTCCCATGGATTCCTTTTGAGTTGTTAGGTATAGAGCCAGACAGTGCTGTGTATATTTCTGTTAGTAAACAAACTAATAAAACCAAAGAGCAACACTGAGGGCCCGTTCACACTGCATTTTAACCTGGGCTGCAATCCAATTTAAATGTGGGTCATTCACACTTGCGCCAGGGTTTCATGACCCGAATCAGGGGGTTGTTCATACTCGCACCAGGTTTTCATGACCCGAATTAGGAGGTCATTCTAGCCCGAATTGGGGGGGAGGGGCACAGTGTAAATCCCCCTTAACCCCCCTTTTTTTCCATGGATTTTTTCAAAAGAACTGTTTTGTTTTTTGTTTTGTTTTTTGCCAATGGGAACTTGAAAATCATTCCCATGTGATTCCTTCCATCCTCCTTCTCTCCCTCAGCCAACCCTGTTCTTGCCTCCCTCCAGCCACCTCTGTTTGCCACCCCCGATCTTGCCTCCATTCACCCCCTCTGTGCTTGTGCTTCCTTCTCCTCCTCCTTCCTCCTCCTAATAGATCAAGACTGAACTATTTCTGGAAGCCAAGATGACTAAATTGAGGCTGTCATACTTTGGCCACATCATGATGAAAAGTGAAACATTAGAAAAGACAATGATGCTAAGAAAGGTAGGAGGCAGTAGAAAGAGAGTAAGACCACATGCCACATGGCTAGACTCAGGGAGGACATGGATCTGGGCCAGCAGGACCTGAGCAGAGAGGCTGAGAACAGCAGGTCTTGGAGATGTCTCATTCACAGGGTTGCCATGTGTCAAAGTTAACCCAAGGGTAGTTAACAACAATGACAACATGCTAGCTCAAAAATATTCAGATGAATAATATAAATCTTAATGGTACAAAACCCAAGGTGGTTCAGGACCTACCCAAGTGGCAGCTTAGTACTGTAGCATGAAACCTGACCACCTCTGTTTTGGATGGCAGGACCTATAAAGTTTATCTTATTAGTTCAGCTTGATCTTTTCGATAGCACAGAGCACAGGCCTTGTGTGGCTGGAGGTGTACGAATTTAAATCAGTAGATGAAGATATAGTCTACAGAGTGATGCTCATGGTTTAATACCTGGCTTCTCCAGGCAAGTCTGAGAAGGATCCTTTGAACAACATGTGGTCCTGGAGGTATATAAGGTCCCCTTTATATAAGGTTCCCTTTATGTATAGTTCTTTTACATGAGTAAGGTACCTCTGTCTGCATATTTGTGCTAAAATATGCTTGGTTTTTATTTTATTTTTATTTATTTTTAAAATGTTTCTTTTAGATACCACCCCCCCACCTCATACTAATATATTCTGAAGATTAAACATGTGATATGAATTGTGGATAACAGCATAAAGTAGCAGACATATCTACCTTTATTATTTTTGGCAGCCACCCTGCATTGAAAGCTCTAGTGCAGGGATGGGCAAAGCATAGCCCATGGGCAGCATGTAGTCCATGGCCTTCACTTCTGCAGCAGTAGCATTCAAGAACTCCTTATCTACCCCTCTCCCAAAAACACCAGTTTGCTCCCTTAAAGCATTAACTAAATAATTGACCAAAGATAAAAACAAATGTTTAAATTTTTAAAAATAAACTCCACACTGTTGAGTGCTTCAAGTCAAACACTGCAGATTTTTCTTGTGCTCTGTTCTGTTTGTTGTTGTATTGACATCATGATCTCTTTTATGATAGTAACTCATCATTGGCCCAACACAACTCCTAATGTAATGTGGCCTCCCTCTGGAAATATTGGGCTAAAAAGTGCTGAGAGGGGGCTGTTTGGCCTTGAAAATATAAAACAACAGACTCGTGGGTCACCAAAGAAAACCAAGAAGGCCAAATCAGCTGCCTCTCCAAGGGCTCAGCAGCTGTTCAGCCAATGTTCCCTGCATACAAAATGTTTTTCTGTCAGTGGCAGCAATAGCAGCAGCAAATGATACCCACAGCATCCCCTTGTCTCCCACTGTGATAATTAATGTTATGTCAAGGCAGAAATCTTGCCATCTAGGCTTTAGGAAGTTTTGTGTGTGGCCAGAGGTATTAAAAATATTGTTGAGTTTTAGCAGAAACAAAAGGAAATGTAGACTTCAATAAGCAGAACGGAGTTCTTTTTTCTTTTCTTTTTTTTCTTTTTTAAAGAAATAGACATGATTTAGGCAATGTTCAATCACTGCTTGAACTATACTCCTGAAAAACACAAGGGGAGGCTCACCAAAGGTGGAAGAGGAGAGAGGAAGAAAGAGGAGAAAAAGTCTCTCTTTCACTTTTATACCACAAAGGCCATCTGGTCCAACCCCCTGCCATGCAGAAAATCACAATCAAAGCATCCCCGACAGATGGCCATTCAGCCTCTGTTAAAGACCTCCAAAGAAGGAGGCTCCACCACTCTCTTAGGAAGTGTGTTCCACTGTCAAACAGATCTTACTGTCAGGAAGTTCCTCCTAATGTTGAGGTAGAATCTCTTTTCCTTTAGTATGTATCCATTGTTCCATGTTCTAGTTTCTGGAGCAGCAGAAAACAAGCTTTCTGCATCCTCAATATGACACTCCTTCAAATACTTAAACAGGGCTATCATATCACCTCTTAACCTTCTCTTCTCTAAGCTAAACATGCTTAGATCCTTAAGTCTTTCCTCATAAGGCATGGTTTCCAGACCCTTCACCATTTTAGTCAATCTCCTCTGGACATGTTCCAGCCTGTCAATATCCTTTTTGAATTGTGGTGCCCAGAACTGGACACAGTATTCCAGGAGAGGCCTGCCCAAAGCAGAATACAGTGGCACTATTATTTCCCTTGATCTAGACACTATACTTCTGTTGATGCAGCCTAAAACCACATTGGCCTTTTTAGCTGCTGTTGACTCATGTTCAACTTGTGGTCTACTAGGACTCCTTAATTCTATGTAGTATTGTTTAGCCAGGTGTCCCTCATCCTATATCTATACATTTCATTTTTTTTTCTACCTAAGTGCATTATCTTACATTTCTCACTGTTGAAATTTATTTTGTTAGTTTTGGCCCAGCTTTCTGATCTATTAAGATCATTTTAATTTTGATCCTGTCCTCTGGGATATTAGCTACTCCTCCTAATTTGGTGTCATCTGCAAATCTGATAAGCCAGTAAAGTAAAGTAGATAGGTAAAGTGTGTTGGTGTGAAGTAGGATGACCACCAATATTGACTTAATAACATATAATGTGGTAAGACTTAATATGTGTACAATTATGTCAGTAAGGTTTTAATATGTTTGAGTGTATTTATAAGAGGATATGTAGTTGCATGCATGGTATATATGTAATTTAAAGATTTATGTGTGTTTAGATATCTAGTAAATATTAATTTGAAAAAGAATTAGCATTGGACTGATGTGTCCACTACTAGATAAACTGACTTTGAGGAAGACTTCTTTGGTTTATCTCTGACATACTAGATTTGTATGTGGAATAAATTGTTTGTATAGACAGCAATATTCATGTAGTCCACTCCACAGAGCCTTGGGTTCTATATTCCAGAAAGAGGTTTACTGCTGTACATGCATTTAGTGACAACCAGGCCAGAGTCATGAAGAAGGTTTATCAAGTAGTCTTTTTTATCAGCAGATAAGACTGATGGATCTTATATGATTGGAAGCAATGGTGCAACATCGCCATTAATAAAAATGAATTAGGCTGGCGTAATGAAGACATGGTAGAACAGTTGTCTAGAGGAGGATAAGTGGAAGCTATATGTCTAGTCATTAATATAGAAACTTTTTTCTTGCTATAAGTTGTATTGCTAATAACAGATTTAGAACAAAAATACCCCAAACAACTTGCCAATCTGCTTGTGCCATTAGGTTAGCTTAATAAAAAGAGGAATCTGGCCCAAAACAGACAGGCAAAAAGGGGCATGGTGGTGGCGTTACTAGGGTTAGGGAGCACACACCAGCCACATGCTCACTAACCCTGGTATGTGTGGGGGCCGCCATGATTGTGCGGCCCGGCCCACATGTTGCACGTGTCGGTGACATCGCAGGCACGCCATGTCACCACACTGCCCTGCAGCACTTATGGCAGCACAGGTATGACACAGAAAGGAGCTGCTTCTCAGCACTCCTTTCATGCCACACAGCTGTACTGTGCCATTTTGTTGCTGCGGCAATGCTGCACAGAAAACAGGGATGGCTCCAGCCTGCCTTTTCCAGGTGGTCTGTCTAGCCCCTCTGTTTACAAAAATACTGTAGGTCAAGCAGAGAGTCCCTGCACCCCTAAAAGCAACAGTTCAACCAGTTGTTTTGACTTCCTCTGTTTTGTACACTTTCCCTTGTGTAATAGCATCATGAGTATCTTGTTTTCCTGTCAGAAGCAGCCAAAACTGTAGAATGAAAAAAAGATGTTATCTCATTGGGTGATACCTCAAAAAGTGTTCAAAAATGAGGAAGAAGAAATTAGTCATATAATTGCCATTTTAGGTGGCATCTGGACACAAAAGTCAGAGTCGTACTGGGACACTATGGTGGTGTACCTCCAGGTTGTGGCAACGGTTGCACTTTTTACATGCTTCTGTAAGGAAGTATTCAGTACACACTAACACAAGCAGTTTGCCATTCACCCACAATGAAATGGGTTTGTTTAAATCCATGTACCATATGGGTACACCTCTTCCCAATGATCTACATTGGTCATAAAAAAAACCATTGCAATGACATCACTGATACTATCATTGAACAGGATAGTAGTATTATCAGTATTTGGACCTGCATGGCATAGTGGTTTGAGTGCTAGACTACATTTCTTGAGATCAGGGTCTGATTCCCAGCTCAGCCATGAAACCCACTGGGTGACTTTGGTGGAGTCACATGCTCTCAGCCTCAGGGAAGGTAACGGTAAACCTCCTGTGAACCAATTTTGCCAAGGAAGCTCCATGATAGGCTTCTCTTACGGTTGTCATAAGTCAGAAATGTTTGAAGCACACAACAACAACAACAACATGGTCAGGACCAAATGAAGAACACAAATAGACATCATAGAGCAAGTGACACAAGCAGACATCAAAGGGCAGCAACCTGTTACTGACATATGACAGTATAAGTCCACCTTATGCCTGTTTATGTATTTTATTTTATTTTGGTCATCATGAAGCTCTGCATTCTCTTCCACCTTCTGTCACAACAAAAGACATTCCCATATCCAGAAGTCATGGTTTTGCTGTGATAGTCCCGTTAATTGCCGTTCCCTGGCTGATGAAGAACATGGGAGACTGAAGAGGTGTCTGACTGTTCCCCATTGCAATAGCAATATCAATATCAATAGAGCAAGTACATTTCTATACCGCTTATCAGTGCACTTAAGCACTCCCTAAGTGGTTTACAATGTGTAATCTAATTGCCCCCAACAAGATGGGTACTCATGTTAGTGATCCTGGAAGGATGCCAGGCTGAGTCGACCCTGAGCCCCTGGCTGGTATTGAAATCACAACCTTGTAGTTTATTAGTGAGTGGCTGCAATACAGGCATTTAACCACTGTGCCACCACCATGCATACCAATGATATCGTCTGTGAAGACCCTGCTGGAGCTCTGTGTCTGACTATGAAGCATAGCAGACATTTCTCCAATCTTTCTCCCTCCACCATCCACAGAATGGGCATTTAGGGAAACTACCACAGCAAAACTTTGTAGGGGGGGGGTGAATGGTGGCCCACAGCAGAGTTTCTCCCACAGTGCTCTTACACTAAACCAGGCAACGTAGGATCTTGAACATAGTTTGTCAAAGTATACAACTCATAATTTTTAAAATTTCTCTTAACAGATGTGGGTAGTACTTAGCTGGCCCAAGTTGAATGTAACAAGTGAGATGTTTCTCATTCCACATGCAGAGGTTGACTGGGCAGTTAATTTTTATTCAGTATTGGCAGCAGGGTGGCATTTTCCAACAGCTCTGAGAGAAGCAAGTTAATTTAGGGGACTGGGGCAGTAATTATAGGCTTTTCACAGTTGCTTTGCAGACTATATCAATGGACTTCATCAAATTATAATTATCTTTTATCATTTGAACTAAGCATCCTGTTCTGAAGGAGTACATTCTCCTCCCTAAAAGCCCAGTGTTTGCCCTTGCTTGTGTGCACTTTTCTATTGTTTTTGCTGACCTCTGAGACCCACACCACTTTTCTGCCTGCCTTGCTCATTTGGAGAGTAATTGGACTGGAGAAACTCTTTACATCCTCTTTGTTCTCCTTGAGTTAAACTAAGGGATTGCAAATGTTGTAATATTTTTAAAAAATCTTCAAGACACTGAAGACTGGATGACATGACAGCAGCAATATGGGTCAAGGGAAGGTCAGTGTGTATGCCAGATGGTTATAATCCACAAAATAATCAGAACGTGAACCATATATGTCAGGCCATGAGGTACTGCCTCATACTTCTGGTTTTTGCTGCTATCTAGGATTCCAAAACCAAAATTTTTTATGGCTATTGATATCCTTTCATCTTGATAGATTTTTATTTTGTTTACTTATATCCCACCTGTCAGTCCAAAATGGTACTCAGAGCAATTAACAACAGTATAACAATTGCTCTGCAAGAGAGTTGTAGTTCCTCTAAAAGGTCCAGCTCATAGTCTGTCAAAATTCTTTGATGCTGTCGATAATAACCTCTACAGTTCTAATTAGTTTTGGCCCCCATTATTTGAAGGATCACTTGTCTCATTATAGATCTATATAGTAATTGAGATCTTCAGGGGATGAACACATGGAAGAGGGTTTCTCCTGTAGTGCTCCTAGATAGTTGAATACCTTCCCCTCAAAGTTGTGATGAGCTCCATTCTCACTGCTTTTAGAAAGGGTGTGAATCATTTCAGCTTTCTAAAATGTTTCAATATTTATTGTGGTGAATATAATGATTTTTATTGTGATGATTTTAATGGTTTTACTGCTTAATTTGTTTTTAATTGCATTGGCTGCCTTAAGCACTATCTTTTAGTGGGAGGGTGGGATAATAATGTAACAAATAAACAAGAAAAAAATCAAAAGAGAACAAGTACAATTGAAGCGTGAAAAGAGATTTAAAATACAGCTAGGAACCTATCAATAAAGCAAAGCTACATTCCCCTCCACCAAAGCATTTGATAAGGTCCCTCATAATATTTTGATTAGCAGACTGATTAAATATTGAATAGATGGAAACACTGTCAGATGGATTCATAATTGGTTGGAAAACTATGCTCAAAGAGTCACCATCAATAGCTGCACTTCAAACTGAAAGGAGATCTAGAGTGGAGTGCCTCAAGGTTTAGTCCTAGGGCCATTGCCCTTCAACATTTTTATCAATGGCTTAAGTGGCAGGGTGGAGGGAATCCTTATCAAGTTAGCAAATGATACAAAATTGGAAGGGGTAGCTAACATATTGGAAGGAAGGAAAATAATTCAAACAGATCTTGATAAACTAGAACACTATGAATAAATTGAATAAAATGCAACAGAGGAAAACAAATGCAAAATTCTATATTCAAACCACAAAAACCAAATGCACAGGTGGAGAATGAGTATAAATGGCTCAGAAATACTATATGTGAAAAGGACCTGTTGATCATAAGTTTAATATGAGCCAGCAGTATGCTATGTTAGGAGGACAGAGTTTGATTGAACATTAAAAGGAATTTTATGACAATAAGAGTGGTTCAGCAATGAGAGAGGTGCTTAGAGTGGTGGTGGATTCCCCTTCTCTGGACATCTTCAAAAGAAAATGGGACAGCTACCTGTGGAGGTTGCTTTAGCTTAGTGGTTCTCAAACTGTGGGGCAGGACCCCAAGGAGGGCATGTCAGTCGCTCAAGAGAAGCACAAGACTTAAGGGCTCTGACCCCTCTTCCTCTTCTGTAAAATTTACACTTGTGTTGAGTTAAATATTTGATTTATTTAAATAAAACTGCTTTAATTTGAAAAATGTTATTTCCTTATGAAATATAAAAATATTAATATACATGAGTGTGTGAATGAAAATATGCACACTAAATAAATGAAATATTTTTATTTATATACAGTGTTGAATGTAGGGGCATGATGTCCACATGTAGATATTGGGGGGGGGGGGGGGTGTTCCAAGGGCAAAAAGTTTGAGTACCAGTGCTTTAGCTGGAGATCCTGAATTGAGCAGAGTGATGGACCTCAAGGTGCATGATTCTATGATGCAGCTTAAATGCTAAAAGTCTTCATGAATAAAGAAGTGAATCAGTTTTAGTACAGTCAGATTTATATGTATTTTTCTAAATCATTTTTACACAGAGCTGTTTAAGTGGATGAAGATTACTAAAAGAGAGTTATTAGGGCAAAAGTCCAGCTAGAGTTTGTAACTTGTTGCTGTTATCTGCCATCAAGTAGGGTTTGACTTATGCTGGTCCTGTGAATGTGATGCCTCTAAGGGACCCTGTAATTAACTCAGGCCTTGCAAACTCAAGATTGTGGCTTTCTTGTTTGACTAAAAACATCTCTAATGAAAGCTCCCCTTTTTCCTACTGCCATCCACTTTTTCTAGCATGAGGCTTATAATTTACTTTTTTAAAATATTTACACCCCACCTTTCCTCCAGAAAATCTCATGTAGTATGCTTTCACTTATCTGGATCCCTGTAAGGCAGGTACAGCTAAGAGAGAAAGGGAGTGATGACCAAAGTCACCAAAAGTGATTTCTGCATCTATAGAATTTTGAACCTGTTTTTCCTTCATAAAACTAGGAAGAATATTTTAAAATATTTGATGAGGAAATGGTCAAAAACCTGTTTCTTAAAGAGGCAGAAAACCCTGATGAGAAGAATCTTGAGCTGACATGAATCTTTACAGTTTAGGACTTATTCTGTTAAACATTTGTACATCCCCCCCCCCCCCACACACACACAGAAAATAGCTGTTCTGTGTAGGAATCGGGAAATAGAAAACATTATTTGCTGCACAGATGTTTTCTGCAAGGAAAACACTGTTTCCAAACTAGAATAGATTTTGTAAATAATAAGTCCTGAACTGTGAATACTATTTGAAAAATAGTATTTGTATGAAAAGTTTTTAAATAATATGAAAATTTTTAAAAGACTTTCTCACAGAGGGAAAAAAATGCTAAAATTACTCCTAGCTCATCTTGAAAACAAATTTAGAGAAGAATTTCCTCCCTACTCCCTTATAGAAGATACTCTGACCATTACATTCCAATGTTTCTCATACCCTTCTTTAGATCTTTCATAGCATTCTTGCAGAGAGTGTGAATATTTGAAGAAATCATTTTTATTATAGATATCTTTGTTTCCTTTTTACCCAGTTTCCACAATATTTGTGAGTGGGTTCTTTGTCCCACAGTGGTGTTCCTTAAAGAATATCTATCTGGCTATTGGATGTGAAGATGCCATTTTATTATGCTTGCCTCAAAGTCCTACTGATCATTGTCCATGTTTCTTATGGAAGCCACGTTGGGTTCCATTTCACAGTAATTATGTATGGAGAGCACCTGTTAATCAACCATGGGCTAATTTACAAGGAAAAATTCCAATCTGACTCTGCTACGTTTTTCTCAATCAGTGAATATGACAAGAGTTAATTAACATCTTAATTAGATGTCATCACTCAATGTGCTATTTCATTAACTGAGTACAGTACTCTGTCATAGTGTTCCTTAACATCATATATTTTGTCTTCTAATGATGTCTTTTCACGGGGAGCTTAAAGTTATCCTAGCTTCATATTATCTGTCATGTGAATGTAGTCAGTAGTTTTGGACAGAATTCTTATTTGTGCTGCATGTGTGAACACCTCCTCCACCCCCACAGATACTTTTAACACTGATCATACAAATAACACAAGAAGCTTTTCGAAGAAGAAGAAGAAGAAGAAGAAGAAGAAGAAGAAGAAGAAGAATTTAAACCTTTTTTTTTTAAACAAACAAACAAAGCCAGATGAGAATGGTAGTTAACACAAATATTTTAGTATGAATTCACCTTACAATATCATCTTAAGACTCCTATATTTTGTTCTGTTTTTCTTTGCCACCAACTATGTTGGTTTAGTCTTCAAAGTTTCTAGCACATAGTAAAATGTGATTCAGGGGAGGAGATAAGATAGAAATAGTGTCCGTTTGGGCTGATAGCATCACATTTGCTATAGATATGCCAATATTATGCTTAAACCTCTATTATATATTGGTGGGGATTCGATTCCTCCACACCACCACCACCACTATTATAAGATATTGCAGGATCTCAAGTCCTTATAAGTCTATGGGTGGGGTTATGTGCATGTTCACATGGGTGCAGCTGCATGCATGCACAACCACTGACTTGGATAGCTAGCCTGCCAATATGGAAGGTCAACTCTATTTTTGCTTTGAAATAATTTTGGATTACCAAAAGAAAAACTGATCTATTTGACAATAATTATGGTATGAACAGGAAAGAAAGAAAGAAAGAAAGAAAGAAAGAAAGAAAGACTTGATACAATGGTCAAGATTTAAATTATCATTTTCAGGTAGAATGGCAGCAGTGAAAATGTTGATCCTTCCCAGATTTACATTTTTATTTGCCAATCTCCCTATTATAGCCAACAAAAAGCCATTTGAAATATGGAAAAGGGAACTCAATAAATTTATATGGGAAGGGGAAAAAACAGAATTAAATGGAAAATGCTGATAGACATTCAAGGAAAATGGTGGTTGCAGCTTTCCAGACCTAGAACTGGACTTTCAACCTAACGTTTTACTATGTCTGAAAGATTGGATAAATCTTTAAAAACAAGAGGCTACTAAATTTAGAGGGATTTACCCTCAGATTTGGGTCGCACACATACCTATGGTACAACAAAGCCAAGATACATAGGGACTTTTGAGCACTTTTTTAAAAAAAAAGCCATACTAAAATCTTGGTTAAAAACTAAATCAGACTTCTATCGTGGAAACCCTGGGTGGGTCTCTCCACAGGAAGCCTTAATAGGGAGATTTAAAATGACCCCAAAGTGGCTTGTACAGAAGGCAACAGAAATGAAGAAATGAAAGATATACAAGACATACAAGGACTGGAACAAAAATCCCATTGGCTATTACACAAACAATTAAAAGAAAGGCTTAAAATTGGCCAGAAACAACAGGGCCTATTTATGCAAGGAAACAATAGTATATTAACTGAAGACAAACCGAAATAAGCATCCAAATTAGATGTTAGAAAGAAAATTAAAGCAACGACTGATTAAAGACTATGGCCCAGATGGGTAAAATATATGGGAAAGGAAATACATCTAGAAAGATGGCCACAGGCGAGACAGCATACACATAAATTTATGAAAAGTCAAAACATCAGAGACATTATTATAAGATGGAGGTCAGATGACGACCCCAGGTAAGTTAGCCAAAATATATAAAACCTGGCAGCTGACCTGATGGAAATGTCAGAGAAATATAGGGTCATGGTTCCACGTGTGGTGGACATGTCCTGTAGTTCAACAATTTTGGAAGCAACTTATTTATTATTTATTTATTTACAGTATTTCTAACCCATTCTTCTTAACCCCTGAGGGGGGAATCAGAGTGGCTTACAAGGCAATCATTAAATGCCGGCAGTATACAATTTAAAACATAACTTCATGGTACAATATGTAAAATTTTGAAAATATCATATGAATTTGCTCCTGAAATATATTTACTCAATATGATCTACAAAATACAAACACAAGATAGAAACAACACATATCAGGGAATAATTCCATATATGATTTCTTCAGCTAGAATTCTTCTAGCCCAAAAATGAAGAAGCCCCATCAACTGAAGCTTGGATGTTTAAGACAATCAAAGCAATAGAAATGGATAAATTGGCCTGTGCAAAAGACAGAGGTTCTTTTGAAACACATTGACAAGATTGGCAAATCTCCATAGATTATTGTAAAAATAATTTGAGTTGTGAGAATCAAAACACACTGGTTTAGAAATCAAAGGAATTAACAATAAACAAGGAAACTACATTACTTCTTAAGATAACTTCAAAAAGCAAATAGAGATTTGAAGAAACATAAGATGGTAAATCAAAATGAAGTGGAAAATAGTAAAAGAAATATTGGCACCAACTGGACAGGATAAAGAGAATAAGAAAAAGAACATAATCCATAATACAATATTATAAAACAAACACCCCAAAATTAAAACAAATATTAGCTAGATACACATATTAAAGTATCAGTTTTATTTGTGATATCAGTTGTATTAGTTTTATTAGTTGTATGTATCGGCTGTGATCACAAAGGGAAAGGGAGGGGGAATGGAGAAATATTGTACCTAGCTAGCTGTAGTAACTAAAATGTCTTTTAATCTGAATTTTTTAAAATAAATAAATAATTGACTTGTATATTTATAAAGGACAAATTGGAGTCTTCTGGGACAAAAGGCGTATGCCTCCTACTTCTGAATCAAAGTAAAGTCCAGTACTGCTTGATTCTTACATTCTGACAAAATCAGAGACTGAGGCTGCTAACTTGTAAGTGTAAAAGTACCTGAATAGTGGGTGGAACAAATGGATGGAAATATTGACTTGTCAAGGAACAGAACTGGATCATTTTAGGCATGACCTAATTGGGACTATACTTTGGGCCAAAAGAAAAAAAGAAAATTTAACACACACAACACATTACACCTCAGCATTTCTAGTTCACTTCACAAATATCTGACCCTGAACAAAAAACAGAAATAACTAATGGTCAGGGAAAGCATCACATAGATGGCAGCTTCTTTAATGTTCCACAATGATGAGATTCTTCAACTTGACACAACAGCTTTTCACTGAGAGTCAGAGCTTGATTTCACAGAAGCTCTCTGTGTGTGTGTAAGACTGTAAGCAGAAGAACTTGCATTACAAGCTCATTATGGGTAGGAACCCATGAGGTTTAATCTTCCTGTTCAATATTAGCACCATCACTACCCCTCCTCTCATACTGATGTAAAAATAATAAGCAATAAAAGAAAGAATTGATTTCTTTCACTTCAACCTTTGAGAGCCATCAACCAATACTGCTAGGCTGACGTCCAAGAGGGAAAAGCTGAGCTTGAAGTTTCCAAACCTCCTCGCCCTGTTGCTTGTCACTCTTCCAGCTTTGTTCACACAAATAGGGCTGCCAGTCACAACAGAAGCAGCAAATCCTCTGCAGAATTAAGCCAGCCGGTGTTAGTTTTTCTGACCTCGCTCTGAGGAAACAGAGACAACGTGCATATTCCCCATGGGAAGTACATGTAAGCTGGTATTTGGCTTCTTTCCAGAAGCTTAATGTTACTGAACGAAGAGCTTTTAAAGCGCTTGGGAACAGACTGAATAATTAGAGGCTGTAATATTTCCAAGAAATCCGAGGGTGGAGGGAGAGGAAGGAAGGGAGAGGAACATACCATAGCATCAACGAAATGTTGTCTTTGTTGTGACTGATTGGATGCTAAGCTGGCATTTAGTACATCATAAGTAAACAGAATGATTTGTTTTGGAATAGTGAATAACAAGGGAGCCCATTTTGCTCTCAAGTGAAAGGAATCACTTCTCGAGTTTAGAAAAAATAATTTAGAGATGGAGAAATAAGAATTTTAGGCAAGGTGGTCATATTTACGAACAGCTTCATTTCATCTATATACCGCTTCATAACGCCTAAGGAGTGTCTAAGTGGTTTACAACTGTAAGCTACTTGCCCCCAACAATCTGGGTACTCATTTTAGCGACCTCAGAAGGATGCAAGCCTGAGTTGAGCTTGAGCCCTTTTGCTGGGCTTGAACTCGCAACCTTATGGTTTTGAGTGAGTGGCTGCAGTACAGGCATTTAACTACTGCGCCACCAGGGCTCCTAGCATGAGCTCAGATATATATAGAGATTTGGCACCACCTTAAAGCAAAAGGCTTCTCTGTCTTTTGGCTAAGATCAAATGTAGTGAAAAGAAAGGAAGGGCTTAAAGCAATGCTCAGAGTTTACCAGACTGTTCCACTGACTAGACAGCCTGGAAACATTGGTATGATACAGTAAAGAACTGACTGACCAAAGCTATCCCAGCATCAATGGACACTATTTCTCTAAACTGAGCTGTGTCTAGATAGCCAGCTGAGACCAGACACAGTCATCATAGATGAAGACTGCAAGAAGATAGCCATTGTGAACAGCACAATCCCTTTGAGAATAGGAAAACAGCCATGAATGAGGACAGTGAATGTAAACACCAGCAATATGCCCCTCTGGCTAATGTACTGAGCCAAAGAGGATATGAGTTCTCTATCCATGCATTTATTTTTTGGAGCCCTGGGTGTCTGAGAACCAGCAAATGAGCTTGTGCTAAGAGTCTATGGGGTAGGAAAGCACTATGCAAAAATCATGCAGAAGCCCATGGTGTCAGATATCTTTAGATCGCCCTGAGACATTTACATGGAGCACAACTTGGACCACCAGCAGTATAAGAATTCAGTTATTATTTCTGTAAAGTGAGGAACTTGATAAGCTGGGAGGGGGGAGTTTCTTTTTTCCTGTTGTGATTACAACTCCTTAAATATATTAGTAATTTTTGTTTGTGATCTAAAAGTAAAATACATTTTTGGTCTCCTTAGTATGAACTTTTTCTCTTAATATATGTTTTAATAATTTAATTTATCCTAAACATGAAATTTGCTTTATATTTACTTTTTATATATTATTATATTATTTCTATTTGTAATTGTGTTATTTGGATTTGAAACGTATTATTTAGTGTTCCTATGTTAAACTACATTTTTAAATATTCTCTAATAAAAGGAAAGGAAGGAGGTTAAAGTGATGCTCAAAGTTTACCAAGCAAAGGAGGCAAAAGAAATGGGGAGGGGTAGTTACATACACCCACATTGGTGGTCATGTACTCTTTAAATGTTATTACACTGATGAAATAGTTGATGTAGTAACAGTCCAATATTTGTCTTAACATGCCATTGTAAATAGAAAATAGTTTTTTGTGGAGCTTTCTGGCTATATGGCCATGTTCTGGAAGAGTTCCTTTCTGACATTTCACCAGCATCTGTGGCTGGCCTCTTCAGAAAATGATAGCCTGGAAAAGGATGGAGATATATATCCTATGTGACCCTGGGAAGGAAGGAGTAATTTGCAAATGTATTGTTCTGTTGCTAATGGCAGTCCTCAGGGTGGGAGGATATGTAAACAAGGATTAATGTCTGCTAACTGGTGCTCAGTAAACTGCTAACTGGTAAATAGAAAATGTTCATAAAAAGGCTTTAGCTATGACACAATAAATATCCTTTGAAACCTTTGGTAATCAGATGTAGCTCGGTGGCAAAGCATGTGCTTGGTACAAAGTAGTATCCAATATCATTCCCTAGTAATTTAAGAGAAGTTCTTTCTGAGACCTTCGGAAGCCACAGCCAGTCAGAGTGGAATACTCAGCTACATAAATCAGTTGCTTGTCTTGTTATAAGACAGATTATTATGTCATTATGTCCCTACAGTCTGAGATCACTGTCACAGAATGGTCACTCTCTAAGCAATAATCATGTTAAGTATACATTGAAAAGCATAAATAACTCCCACTTTTCTCAGCAGGCACAACTTATTCCAGTTCTTTAGATACAAAGTTTTCAGTCTCAGCCACATAAAGCACCTGCTACTTAACAGAGAAAGCTCACACAGCTTGCCATACTTCCATTTTGAAAAAACCTGAAATATTGATGAGAGAATAACATGCATGCAAGGGACCTTGATCAACCATCATTTTGAGATTATTTGCTCATAGGTGCAGCATATATAAAGAAATACAGACTGTGAAAAACAAGAGTGTGCACTGATCAGTACAAAATCCATTCATAATGGAGTGGGGGGGGGAGTGTGAACAAAAGGATTCATTTCCCATTCCCTCAGGAAACATCTGGTGCTACCCATGCTTCCTGTGCTGTTTCATCATAGAAAATGGGTAGGTTTATAGAGGCTCTGGGGCTCACCATGGTGATGAAATATCGATGGTACAGTCATCCAGTTGCCTATTATTCTTTGATCCCCTTATACTTTCAGACTTTTCCTAAGTCCATTCTTTTGTAGCCAGACAGGAGAGCACAGAGGTAATAGAAACAGGTTGCACTGATGTACAGTTGGACTATAAAATTAACTAGTTTTTGGTGAAGTTGGTGGGTGGGAATGATAACAACTCCACTTCATAAGGGCGCCCATGCAGTATCCTGAAAATTTTCAAAACATCCCAAAGATAGGCAGTCAAACTCTGTCATACCTAGCACTGTCTGTCTGGCAGAGATTTTCATAGAATCATAGAATCATAGAGTTGGAAGAGACCACAAGGGCCATCCAGACCAACCCCCTGCCATGCAGGAACTCCAATCAAAGCATCCCCGACAGATGGCCATCCATCCTCTGCTTAAAGACCTCTAAGGAAAGAGACTCCACCACTCTCTGAGGAAGTGTGTTCCACTGTCAAACAGCCCTTACTGTCAGGAAGTTCCTCCTAATGTTGAGGTGGAATCTCTTTTCCTGTAATTTGTATCCATTGTTCTGCGTCCTAGTTTCTGGAGCAGCAGAAAACAAGCTTGCTCCCTCCTCAATATGACATCCCTTCAAATATTTAAACAGGGCTATCATATAACCTCTTAACCTTCTTTTCTCCAGGCTAAACATCCCCAGTTCCCTGAGGCGTTCCTCATAGGGCATGGTTTCCAGACCCTTCACCAACTTAGTTGCCCTCTTTGGACATGCTCCAGTTTCTCCACATCTTTTTTGAATTGTGGTGCCCAGAACTGGACACAGTATTCCAGGTGGGGCCTGAACAAAGCAGAATACAGTGGCACTATAACTTCCCTTGATCTAGACACTATACTTCTATTGATGCAGCCTAAAATTGCATTGGCCTTTTTAGCTGCCGCATAGCACTGTTGACTCATGTTCAGCTTATGGTCTACTTGGACTCCTAGATCCCTTTCACATGTGGTCTCATTCAGCCAGGTGTCCCCCATTTTATATCTGTGCATTTCATTTTTCCTCCCTAAGTGCAGAACCTTACATTTCTCTGTGTTGAATTTCATCTTGTTAGCATTGGCCCAGCTATCTAGTCTATTCAGGTCATTTTGAATTTTGATCCTGTCCTCTGGGGTATTAGCTATTCCTCCTAGTTTAGTGTCATCTGCAAATTTGATAAGTATGCCCCCAATTCTGTCATCCAAATCATTAATAAAGATGTTGAATAGCACTGGGCCCAGGACCGAACCCTGTGGCACTCCACTGGTCACGTCTTTCCAGGATGAAAAGGAACCATTGTTGAGCACCCTTTGAGTTCGGCCAGTCAACCAATTACAAATCCATGTAACAGTTAACTTGTCTATCCCACATTTTGCAAGCTTGTTTGCAAGAATGTCATGGAACCGCAGTCCATGATCCAAGAATCCAAATTGTTCTTGGCGGCACCATCTACGGAGCCAGTTATTCACCTCTGCTATTTTCCTCTCCCTTCCTGGACCATGCCCTTCTACCGGGAGAAGAGATGAGATGACAACCTGTGCATCCATCTCTTTCAGCTTCCTTCCCAGAGCCTCATAATCCCTTTTGATATTCTGAAGGCTGTGCCTTGCAGTATCATTGGTTCCCACATGAACCAAAAGAAAGGGGTATTGATCAGTAGGCTTGACAAGTCTTGTCAGCCTCTCCGTCACATGATGGATCTTTGCCCCAGGGAGACAACACACCTCCTGAGACATCTTGTCAGGCCCACAAACCACTGCTTCGGTACCCCTCAGCAAGGAGTCCCCCACCACCACCACGCGCCTCCTCCGAGGCTGTTCCCTTTCGTGATACTCTCAGGCTCCCCTGCTCTGTCCCTGATGTCTGTCCCTGCTGCTTTTCCTCATCATCTCTGATACCAGAGAGAGATTCAAAGCGATTCTGTAGCTGCAAGCCGCTCACAGAACGTTCCCTGGTTTCCTTACTTCTCTGTGTGACCTTCCTCCAAGCATCTACCTCTGTTGTATGTGGAGTGTTCTCATCCACCCCAGCAATGCCCTCTGTGTGTTTCCCACCCAAGATATTCCGGTCTGTTCTGATCAGGAGAATCTCCTGCTGTCTATGATGCTGGAGTGCAGATACCTGCTCCTCTAGCTGCTGTACTTTCTCTTCCAAAAGGGCTACCAACTTGCACTTGGGGCAGGTGTAGTTCCCCACATCTGTAGGCAAGAAGACAAACATCCCACAGGTGTTGCAGGTGACTGCTGCAGGGCCTTCAGTGTCCATACTGAGAAGTCTTAAGGAAACACTGAACAAGACTGTGGGCTTCCCTTGCTAGACTTGGCCTTTGTTCCCAAGCTCTGTCACTGAGTTCAAGTCCCAGGGCCTATAGTTATGTAGAAGGCTCCTGGCTACTAGCTCTCTCCAAAGGCAAGCCTCTGACTCACTTCCTCTGATGCTTCAGGCCAGCTCCTCTTCTATTCTCTAAAAACCTCCTTGAATAGATAAGAAAAATTAAAATTCACTACTATCCTTGTGTAGCCTTAAGAGGTCTGGCTTCTCCCAGCAATGGCTCCCAGAATGCAATGGGCTCAAGTGTGAATTAGATTAGATCTCACCCAAGCTCATGGACTAGAGCCTCCTCTTTTTCTTTCTTCTTTCTTAAAGGAAAATGACCCATTTTATAGGGTCTAAGATTTTATTTCCTCTGCTCACAGTCAGATATCCTTTTAAACTGAGCAGGCCAAGGACTGGGCCAGACTGGGCCAGTCTGGGTGAACGATATGCGCTTCTACATCATTCTGACCTTTCAAGCAGATAAGTCCATAGTACTTGAACTTAGAATCCTTGGGAACATATTTACTTATTTACAGTACTTACTGACTGACTGACTGACCCATCCATCCTTCGGCTGACATAAAAGCTATGGCAGCTTACAACAAGGATAGACAAAATAAAGCACCATCATTATGAGGCCAAAAGCTCCAATCAAATTCCACATGCTGTGGAAGTGACCATCTCCCACATCTGTTTATGTGTAGTAAAACAGCGGATGTGTTTCTTTAATCCCATAATCTCCTCCCTTTCCCCATTTTGTTCTATTGGAATTGAGCTTCAGCAAGCATTTCCAGAAAACTTTGTGAAGGATCAGAAGAAGCAGCGTACAACCTTTTCATGCCTAGCCCAGTCCAGTCCCTGGCAGATTCCTTTTCTCTTACTCTTTCCTCTGTTCCTCCATCAGTTTTAAGCTACTTCTGTGAAATCCGCTCTTGCATTGTTCTTCAATTTTTGGCACAGCCCCCACTTACATCATTAGCCAACTTCTGAGGATGTTATCGTCTTTTATCTGCTGGAAAAAGGATAAGAGGAATAAAAAAACAATCTCCCAAGATGTGCCCATGGATTTCTTCACTCAATTACTTAGCAGCAACAACCTGACTGAGCATAAGTAACTCACACATCTCGGCAATGTTTCTTTTTTTCTTTTTAAATACAATAAAAATCTCTTACAAAAAGGCACAGAGGTTTTAAGGACAAGAGCAGGAAAGTGTGGCCTAATTATGTAGCTGCTACTCTCGAAAAAGAAAGCCCCACAAGCACTGCTTTCAACAAAAGTTGTTCTAGCTAAGAGTTCACAGAGATTGCAATTTAAGAAGTCTAGGAATTTGTAGGGTGTAGCTTTCCTTTTCTCCAACTAAATCCTAGCTACATTATGTCATGAATGCATAGCTTCCCCCCCCCCCAGCTTTTTATATAATTTGTTCATAATTTCTTACACTCTTAAGGCACAGCTGAGCAGGATATGTTGAAGTAAAGAATAGCTACAAATGGCATCTGAAACATACTCTGAATATCTTGTAGTACTTTTGAGAAAGTAGTTTGTAGCATAAGTTTTTGCAGACAACTTCACCAGGTGCAAAATTTATACTGTACCAATACAGACTAATATGTCTGTGTCTCTGAATACATATTTAAAATCACCAAAGAAGAGAGCTTAGTATATTCTCAATTTTTCAAGGAAAGGTAGAGAAATATCAGAAAGAAGAGTCAGTTCAGCATTGCAGCTATACCATGTGTCAGAGCAAAGATTACTATTGACTCCTCTAAGTTTGGGGTAAATGTGATAACTACTGCCAGCTGAATGTCAGAAGTGATTTCTATTGAGAAGTAGAGGTGGGAATCAGAAGGCTCCATGAGACCCTTTGAGGGTCCAGTGGGACTCTTAGGACTCTCACTGAACCCCAATGACTCTAGTTCCAGAAACCAGCCACAGATCACTTTGTAAACCGCAATGCCAGATAGTTCATTCTTCTCCAAAACTGTCTTGATTAGTATTTTAAATTTTTGTTTCAGGGGCTAATGGCAAGCAGAAGAGAAGTGATATTGCTTCTCTCCACCTCAAATTGTGGTGTGACCATTTGAACTCTGCACCTTACCCAGTCTGAACAATGGAGTGAAACCTATATCTGCAATGATCCATTTACATATGAAAGAGAATACTTGATGTTTTGGGGCCTGTACTGACTGACCTGAAAGGCCGGCCTGGGGGTGGAGTCGGGGTGTCACATTCAGATGACACATGCCATCTCTGCCCCTAGGGTTTCATGACACCACTCACCACTCCACACAGCTGGGGCATCATGCAGCTTCTTCGAAGCTACATCCATATGATGTAGTGCCAAAGGTGCACTGTATAGCTGTGCCACTGCAGCTATGGCACCCTTTTGAGGGCACAAAAAGGAGCCACTTTTTGAAGCTCCCTTTTGAGCCCTCAAAAGGCCAGATCAGAGATGTGGCATGCAGTTGCCGCAGCCCTGATCTGGTGCAAAAAGGGGCGGTCTGTAGAGCTCCTATGTTGTCAAGTGATAATCATGTGTGTGAGCCATAAATAACTACCTGATGCCTAGTTGGACCAGGCAGGAGGCATCCCATACCTGATCTGGACTTTTCCCATACTTTGCAAAGAACAGGATTCTCTCATTCTTTGCAAAGTACCGGAGAAGTCTGGATTGGGTACATGATGGGTACAAAATCCTGTTCTTTGCAAAGTACAGGAAAAGTCCAGATCGGATATGAAATGCCTCCTGCCTGGGCATGGAGGCATGCAATAAAATCCACATTTAAAATTTTTCGTCATGTGCTTAGCTTGGGAGAGAAGGATGGAAAAGGGCAGTGCGATAAACTCCTGTGACTCTTCAGATGTTGACATCCTTCTGGATCACCGGAGAGAGTTAGGAATTGGAAGCATTGTACTGCAATGGTTCTATTCCTTCCTCTTGGGCAGATTCCAGAGGGTGATGCTCGGGGACAGTCGCTCTTCAAAAAAAGGAGCTAAATTGTGGCATCCCTCAAGGTGCCATCCTATCCCCAATGCTAATATATATATATATATATATATATATATATATATATGAAGCTGCTGGGAGAGATCATCTGGAGACATTGGGCAGAGTGTTATCAATATGCTGATGACTCCCAGATATATTTCTCCATGTCTCAGTTGTCAGCTTTGACTACAGATGACATCTCTTTTCTCAATGTATGTCTTAAAGCAGTAATGGACTGGATCAGGAAAACAGATTAAAACTGAAACCAGACAAAACTGAGCTACGCACAGTAGGAGCCCTTAATCCAGGTATTGAGATACACCAATCAGTCCTAGATGGGATCACATACCCCTTAAAGCATTCCACAGGGACCATGGAACTATTTCTTAGGTGGTGGTAGAGGGTGAACACTGGCAGGCAAGCATTAACATTGCCTACTTACAGGTGAGAGCCAGTGTGGTGTAGTAGTTTGGACTAAAACCTGGGAGACCAGGGTTTGAATAGGGAATAGGCATGGAAACTACTGGGTAACCTTGGGCAAGTCACATTTAACAAATCCCTGCAATAAGTTTGCCTTAAGATCACCATAAGACAGAAACAATTTGAAGGCACACAACAGCAACAACTTCTTACAGGAATTAGCATGGGGAAGACAAATTCCCTTTCCTACCCATTATCATCGAAAAATCCTTAAATAACAATGTGCATTTAGAAGTGCCCAAGTAAATGTGCATTGGATATATTGTAGACATTCTCTTTTTTTTAATTCCTAGGAGGGCTCAGTGACAATAGCTGCCTTAGCATTTCTTCATGTTTGGTCATTTGGTGCACTTCTGATCCATAATAGATTAGAAAACTGGGCCAAAACTAACAAAATGTACTTCAACAGGGAAAAATGTAAGATACTGTACTAAGGTAGGAAAAGAATGAAATGGTTAGATATAAGATGAGGTACATGTGAAAGGGATCTAGTTGTCCGAGTAGACCACAAGTTGAACATGAATAAAAAATGTGATGCAGCAGTAAAAATGGCCAATGCTATTATAGGCTACATCAATAGAAGTATAGTCTCTAGATCAAGGGAAGGAATAGTGCCACTCTATTCTGTCTTGGTCAGGCCTCACCTGGAATACTGTGTCGAGTTTCTGGCATCACAATTCAAAAAGGATGTTGACAAACTGGAATGTGTCTAAAGAGGTCCAGCAAAATGACAAAAATGCTTTGGCAGAAATACCTTGACAAAATACAAATCCCAGGTTGGAGATACAGCACTTAAAGTGGTGTCAAACATCATTCTTTCCAAAGTGTAAATGCACCCTTAGAGAATGCTCAAGTTCCCCCTGCCCTGTTCCAGAGTCCAGAGCACTCTAGAAATAAAGGGATAAATGGTTTCATCATGTTTTTCCTTAGACATTCTTTTTGAAAATTTGAAAATTAAAACATAATAGCTGGGACCTTGAGTTTTCTTGCACTGCTGGGACTGTCCCCTAAACCTCTGAAGTGGAGTGATGCCCCATAGAGGGTCCTCCAATGCATCTCATATTGACTGGTGAATAGAAGGAGCCCTACCTTTCACAAAAGCCTTATTAAAATCCAACTTAGTGTCTCCCTATCCTTGACTAATGCCAGGAGGTGCCCCTTGCCTGTCATAAAATATTGGGTTGTTAGTGTGGTGTGTTATATTGAAGAAAAGGCTATCACTAAGACATAGTGATCTCAGACGCAGGTGTGGAGATAACAACTGAAGGGAGGCAAGCATGTTTCAGTGAAAGAAATCTGGTGGCAGTAGGGTTATGGGAATAAGAGGGCAAAGTGTATTCATTTATCGCAATGAATAAGAATAAAGCCGGCCGGGAGTTTGAAACTGTGTAGGCAATTTTAACGCTGCTGAGTTCTGACAATGGACATCACTGGACTGGATTTACAGTTTCTTAATAAAGAGTGAGTTTTAACTACTGAAGCCTGGTTATCTGAACTTGGTACTCTGCTGGACATGACAACTATACTCATTGTTAATTATAGTTTTAAATGACACATAGACTTGGACACTGAGTATGGCAGAATGGCATGTCCTAGAATCTGAGGTCTTGATTTGGACAATTGTCACCATTCTCCATTTTGAAATGAAAGAATTATGCTTGTTTGATTCAGACAAGCAGTGATGAAAACTATTTCATAACTCCAAAAAGCTGTGCCAAATATAAAACAATTAACAACATTTATTAGAGCCATTGTGTAATTCAAAGCTAGATTATTACCATTGTTATCTTTCATGGTATCCTGAAGCTCAGAAACCACATGAATAAACCATACATAAACAATATTATATTTCACATTCGCAGTTTGTGTGTAAGTTTCATCAAAATAAGCCTTTTAAATTAAAATATCTATGCCAACACTTATCAGAGTATCTAATATATGTTTGTTTCTGATCTGAATATTACTTTTATCCTCCCGCTTAAGATATCTTGGGGATTTCTTCTTCTTCAAGTATTCTATTCTCTTTTGCATAAGCTTCTGTAGCTTGTTTGCAAACTAGTAACTATCCAATATTTCTCCAACAGAACAACCACCAGAATATGACATCAAAGTATTTTTGAAATGTTTTCTTCTACTTGCATTGAAGATATATTTGTGAGAATATATTATGACTGTCTGAGATGAAGAAGCCAATGCCATCTGATAGGTTGGTTGAGTGGCTGGAAAATGCTATTATTTTTAAAAGATAAAAATTCCTATATATTATACTTGTGGTGACTCAATATTGATTATGTTGCATTTACTAGTCACAACTGGTTATACTTGAACTCATACCTGGAGACTTATCTTAGGTAATATAAGAAAATAAGACAGAAGTTGTTTTGAACCATGTATTCAACATATATAATGAATATCTATGGTTTTGTATGCATGGCTGTCTTTCCTAGCATTAGTTATTTAAAAGTCCTAACAAGCAAAGCATGGAGATGGACACTATCAGACATGTCAGGATCACTAGTTATTAAAAATGGTTTGCTCTAAACTTAATGAGACAAATATTGTTAATCAATATCTGGATGAGATCACTTGAACATTTACAACCTTTGGATTTTACATAAAAAAGGTATTATTCTGTGGAATACATAACAAAAGTAAAACCTTTGGCACGGGGGGGGGGGGGGGGAGAGAGAACACAGGAAAAGTAAATAAGAAACAGACTGGTGTGCCAAGAAACAGAAGATGACTTCTTGTTTTGTTTATTCAGATGTGAGTACTATTGTCGGAATACATAAACTGAACCAATAAACCTTCTGTCTGGATGAATCACGTCATTACACCACCTTCTTAACTGTTGGGTGTCTGGGAGATGACAGAGTGAACGTGGCAGATAAAAATGACAAAATAATTATATAAATTACTGTCTTAATTAAATTTTGCCCCAATAAAGTGTCCAATACATTCCTAAGAAATAAAAATCTAAGATATAGAACAAAGAATATGTCATATTCTGTCATTAGGGAGACAGAAGAGTTAGCTATCATGACACGGAGTGCATATAAAGAATTGCTCCTTTTAAGTGTTACGAATGAATATTGAACATTTACATATTTTGTTCACATATTTTTCCCTAATAATATATTTCCACAGCATTGGGTTATTATCATAAAATTGTGAAGTTTGTCACTGCTATGACTAAAAAAGTAATAAAGAATGCATTCTGCATTCTGCCATAAAGCGATACATTATCCAATAAGTGATTCTTTGTAGCATCAGGGCATATCTGATTACAAAATAATATGTGAGTTTTGCAAGCAAATCCTCCTCTTCTCCAAACCACAAACAGCATGCTAGATTACTAACTTCTTGTTTTAATTGTATCATAACACCTAAGGTCCTGTTTATCAGCCCAATTGCACAAAATCAGATTATGTTTTCAAATGGAAGAACAAAACATTCACAATTGTATTACACTGCTGTGCTTGACTTTTTATTTCAAATTGAACATTACAAAAGTATCTGTCTGCTCATGAGGCAAGGCCTGACGTTGAGACAGAAAGAATGTACAGTCAGCCCTCCTCATCCCCTGATTTATTTTTATACATGGTTTCAAGCATCCAAGGCTTGAAAATATTTTTAAAAAAGTTAAATTCCAAATAGAAACCTTGATTTTTTCCATTTTATATAAGGGACACCAGTTTCCTTTGCCATTAAGTTTAATGGGACTTGAGCAACCACAGATTTTGTTATCTGCGGGGGAACCAAAACCCCAGCAGATAACAAGGTCCCACTGTACTCAGTAAGAATTGAAATAGCTATGAAAATGCCCTTCTGCTATGAAGTTGAGGTGTGGCTCCAACACACCAATGAATACCTTCTACCACCTCCCAATTCATCTTTATTCACAACTTCCTTTTGCTGAAGAACAGATTGTGGAGCGGCCTGCCGGATGAGATCCATCATATGACCACCTTAAATAGCTTCAAAAAAGCTGTTAAGACAGATCTCTTCTAGCAGGCCTTTCCTGAATAGATGCCCGGCCACCACAGAGAATAAGCAAAGTATTGATCTTGTTCCTTTCCTATTAGTTTATATACTCTTATTCTAAAATATTATATATATATATATATATATATATATATATATGTTTTAGATTATAAATTGTTGTAAGCCACCAAGGGTGAACAGAGAGGTGGTAGAGCCAGGATTGCATAGTGGTTTGCATATTGGACTATGAGTCTGGAGACCAGGGTTTGATTCCCAGCTCAGCCACGAAACCCACTGGGTGAACTTGGGCAAGTCACACTTTTCCAGCCACAGAGGCAAACCCTCTGCAAAGGCAAACTCCCTTTGAACAAATCTTGCCAATAATACCCATGATAGGTTCACCTTATGGTAACAATAAGTCAGGAATGATCTGAAGGCACACGACCACCATGACCACCACCACTACCACAATGGCAGCTACAAGATGGACAATTGCCAGCTCACACCCCAATCACCACTGAGGTGGACAAAATTTAGAGCATGGAAAGTAAAGGTCCTTTGACTGTCAAAAGTGGGCAGTTAACACACCCACACACACACCCCAGTTTCCAAATAAAAAGGATCTGAGGGATGGCAACATGAAGAAAGGGGAAAACAGGGAGGGGGGAAAACAGGGAGGGAGGGAGGGAGGAAGGGGGGAGGGAGGGCTTCAGTCCCATTGTCCCCAATGGCAGCGCACCTGCATGCATGTGTCACCATTGACAACAGCATGGGCTACCCATCCATAGATGCTCAAATCTGTGGATGCTAAGTCCACGGATACCATGGTCCCACTGTACAGCAAAATGATTTCAGTACTCAAACAAAAGCACACACTCACACAATCGTACAATAGCTAAAGAAATAAAGGAAGGTTAAACTGGATAGTAAGTTGCTGGTTAGGGCAATACTTTGCCTGAATCCAGAATCTAGGATTCCAAATTGGAGGGAAAATTGCAGGGATGATGGACTCAGATTGCTACTAAACATGTGAAGAAGTTAGCAAATATGAGGAATTTTAGATGAAATCTGACAGTTTAAATGACTAATTTCACCCAAAACAGAAGACTGAGATACAAACAGCTCTTTTTATATCTTTTAACTTTTAAGGGCAGGCTTTTAGGAATCTTGGAATGGAATTTTCCAGGAGAAAGAAAGATCAGAACTCTGAAAACAAGGACAATGAAATGCTGCCATCCTAAAACAAAGAGGTGAGATTTACAGATGGCAGGCCCTTTGATTTCTAAATGTTTGTCAAACGCCAGGCCCATCTTTACCACCAAAATCAAAAGAACCAATATGAATTCCCTAGCATACTTTTAGCACCCTGGCTAAATTGGACTCGGGTGGCTTTTTTGGTACTACATGACAAGGCATCCTTCCTATCATGGAATTTGATATCAAAGTTCAATCAGAGGCAAAGGAGTCTTTCTGGCAGTAACAGAGAGAGGAAGGAGGCAGGCCAGCAGGCAGGCTGGCAGGCAGGTATGCAGGCCGGCCGGCCGGCTTGCCAGCCAGCTGGCCTTTGGCTTCTATCCCACCAACTATTGACCTGCATCTCCTGACTTATTATTACTAAGGGATTGAGTCCATTGAGAAAGAAACATTTTTAAATGGATTTAACTGCTACTTTGCAATCTGATAGTTTTTACCTAGAATAGTTGATATCAACCTTTCAGTTTCCAAATGTTTGGACTTCCACTTCCAGGATCCACCAGCCAAAATGGACAGCAATCAGTGATTCTCATAGCTGAAGTCCAGGCTGAGAACCACATGTCCATAAATCCCCAGAGGAGGTTATATTTTAATGGAGGTATCAAGAATGGCAGTTAGATCTTGTGACTTTTTCATGAACTTGCCCTCTTTCCATAAACTGCAACATATGGATATTATTGAGACTGCATGTAAACTGCAGAAATAATGTAGTTTGACATCTTTTTAACCATGGATTCCATGCTGTGGAATTGTGGGGTTTGAAGTTTTTGTGAAATATTTAATCTTCTCTGTCAGCTCTGGTGCCCCAATAAATGACAAATCCAGGATTCCATAAGATGGAGCCATGGCAGTTAAAGCAGTGTCAAATTACATTATTTCTGTACTATGAATGCAGCCTATGTCTTCCATAAAACCTTTGGCTTCTATCCTGCATTGTCAAAAATAACTACAACAGAGCAGCATCATTATAGTTACATATGATGATGCCAAACCCTTCCCTGCAACTTCTTACTTTTCCAACACGGCAGTATTCCAACTGAAAGGTTTCAGAGCTACTGCATTTCCTGGGCACTGAGAATTCCCAGCTTGTACCACTTTCCTCATTATGGAGCTCATGGAGAACAGGCATCTGGGAGACCAATAAGTCCTTTTTAAGAAGAAGAAAAAAGGACAAGAGACAATGAGAATGTCTTGTTGGATGAGTATTGTGAAATAAAAATGCATGTGTGCTTTAATAAATAAATGAATAGAAATGAAATACTGTGTCCTTTTTTGAGCTTTTCAACCACTCTTTAAAATTGTTCTTAGAATGCTGATGAAAGATGATTATCTGCCACCAAGCTATGACCTTGTCCTACAACTTGAAAAACTTTTCCCCCCATTTCTGTGAATAGGTATATGAACCTTTACTGCCAAAAAAAGAAGAAGAAAATCCCATATCTATGGACTTTGAAAGGTACTTTTAACAGTCCAGTCTTATTTATCCCTTTCAGGAATGAGTATATACAGAAGGAAGGAAATTGTATGTAGTTAGGGTCCAGTCAGCCAATCCTAATTTCTCCAAGGGCCTCATACTGCCACTGCTGCACAACCACATTTTGGCATGACTCACTATGCCTTTGTGGGATGGAATTTGGATCTTAATGAGTCCACCCGCACTCTGAAGCAGTTGAGAGAAAGCTTTCAAACCACTGACCCACCTAAAAATTAATGTATTACTAGCAGAAACCCCTGTCTTTGCAAGGCTTAGAGCCCTATTGCATTACAAAAGAAAGACAAAACTTAGTGGAAAAGTACTGTCTTTCTTTGTGCCTCTCCACATGCACTCAGAGCAGTTCCATTCCCCTCCCTTTTGTCAGATTTTTCCAAGGTGAAATAAGGCATACTTGTATGATCCTCTCCCTCAGGAAGAGAACAGAAGTGCTGCTACAGTATGTAGAAAGGCGAGAAGAAAACCGCTACTCTCCCGTTCTGTTTCAGCTCTCTTTTCTAATGTGATAAGTCTCTAACAAATCTAGTATTCCAGGATTAGCCCAGAATTCTTTCTCTTCCCTCCCCTAAACACCTCCTTTAAAAATCTCACTTTATGGGAGCCACAGGAAAACAGGAACAGGCTCTTGCATGTTTAATAGTTGTGTAGAAGACATTTCAGCAGGAATTGCTTGTTGTTACCCAAACTCATGCTACTGAGATTTCCTCTTCTGAGTGACCATTAAAGGCATAAGCGTCTTGTCCTATTTTTTGCCTGGCAACCTTAGCCACAGCTGTAAACTGGATTTTGAGCATGATCACTAGTATCTAGTGCCTGAAACTGTCTGAAAATTTTCATCTTTTTGGCATATGGATACCACTATAATCAGGTGGCTGCCACACAGCAGAATTAATGCAGCTTGACACCACTTTAACTGCCATGGCTCAATGCTGTAGAATCCTACGATTTGTAGTTTGTTGTGGCACCAGAGTGCACTCGCAGAGAAGGCTAAGTATCTCACAAAGCTACAAATCTTAGAATTCCATAGCACTGAAAACATGGCAGTTGAAGCCTTGCCAAACTGTATCAATTCTGCAGTGTAGATGCAACTCACTCCTTTGGCCCAGAAGTACTTTGGCATTCCCAGATGAACTGAAACACTTGTACTTCTGAAACCTTGCAGGCTTGTTACTTGGGATTACCTTTAGGCTGCTTGTTCTTCTTTGCAAAAAATGGTCCACAAGGAATGCAGGAAACTGTGTGCTTTTTTGATACTTTTAAAATAGAAAGTTTACTCTGATGCATGCACACACACACACACACACACACACATGCAATCTCTCAAAGCAATTTGTCTGAAGTTTGCAAGAATAATCCCCTCCAAAGGGAAGACTAAGCCTGCACATTTGTACCAACTCTACCAAGAAATAAAAAGCTACTAGCAGTTCATTTACCACAAAATTTAAAGCACAAAAATCCCTGCACCTATTAGTTTGCAATTCGATAAATATAATTTCCTCCTAAGGGGCAACTAAGCCTTCAAGGTTCAACCAAATGTGTCAAATAATTCCCCCTTTCTCACACACTTTACTCTTCTTTCTTTTTTTTTCCTTCTTGTATTTTTAATGTTTAAAATCCTATATGGAGAAAGAGAGAGAGAGAGAGAGTTATAGCCATTTTTTTATTTCCCATGGTAGTCAATGGGAGGCACAAATTTTTAGATTTCTGAATCTTGACTCTGGAGCCAAAGCAAATGCAACAGCTTCAAATATGTAACTATCCTGATTTTCAACCAGGGTTCCATGTACGGGGTGTAAAATGAGGGCAATGCTCCCCACAAATAAGAATTCTGCCCCCAAATAAAATTTTAATTCAGTCCCCAAGTTTCTAGCACTGCAGAGAGTGAGACCTTGAGAATAACTCGGGCCTACAATCCTCTCGCTTGCTGTATTTTGTTTGCCTGACCCTTTTCTTTGGATGCTTAAACTCTCCTTCTAAATTTTCAACTGAAGTTTTAAATTATTACAGTGCGAGAAATTTGGGGAGTAAAGGAAAAATTAATTTAAAAGGCAGAAATCTCATTTGGAGGGCAATGTCTTCATTATGCCTCCCCCAATAGCTTCATCACTGTTCAGAACTAAATTTGGGGGTCTGTGCCAATAATTCCTGTACAGTCTACCTTTCTCTTACTGAACTCCAGGCAGTATATTTCAGGTTGTTGATTCTTTATGATCTGGGCAGTGACTAGACCTGCTTTCCATCGGCAAGGCCACCACATCATGTGTCATCTGCCCACAATTCTGGGACCAAAACTGAGTCTTCACATTAATTTATTTTGGTGTAAGTACACCTTATGGCAAAGCTTTCAAAGTAAGCTGACAGACACCAAAGAGGAGCCCCATCCACATGCTGGCTACGGAACCTATTTGTATTCAATTTCTGATAACCTTGTAACAAATCACTATCAAAGGGAATTGGCTCCCTCTCAGGAGAGCAGTTTTATCCCTGATTTGTATAGGAAACATGAATGTACCATAACGGAAACAGACTGCCTTAAGACAGCCGCATGCTTCTTCCTCTTTTCTTTGTGCTTTGTTCTCCTTTATGATACATTGGTGAATTACAGTCTGTCTCCCCCTTCCCCTGCTCCATTTGTAATTAGAAGCAAGAACAGATGGTGATGGCTTAGTTCAAAATACCTTTGTTGAAATAACTCTTCAGCAAGCTGCCAAATGGCTGTGCCCTCCAACTGAGGGTTTGTCCTAGCAATGGGTAAACCGCACAAGGATTTTTTTCCAGTCTTTTAGGACATGTCAGATGCCCTCCCAGAACAATCCAATCTTCCAAAGCTTGGCAATTAGATGGAACAGGACACTCCAGAGCTGGAGGTCTAAGCTTCTTAGTAAAAGTAAATGGACTGATCTAAGCCCTTTAAGAATAAACATAGGATAGGATTACTTAGCTGTCAGTAACTGGGAAACCTCATGTTTTCATCTGCTTGCTGAATTAATCATTATTTTTACCTCACCTGCTACACAAAACTTCATCATGATGGGAACAGGAGGCAGAATAGAATGCAGTTTACTGCACAGGAGAATGCCACCACTGGAAGTTCTCATTGAATTCTGGATGTGTGACAGAGGGGGCGATTTTCAGGAATGCTTCTAAACAGTTCCTGAAAATCGCCTCCTGGGGAACACATCCAGAATGCAATGAGAACTTCCAGTGGTGGTGGCGTTCTCCTGTGTGGTAAACTGCATTCTACACCACCTCCTGTTACCATCACACCCCCTTTTGTATTGTGACAGGCCTGTTCCAGGGCCTGTGTGATAAACTCCCTGGAAAAAAGATTACAGAAAAACAAGGAAAACTACCAAATCCTTCTTTTCACTTTTAAAAAAATGTTTAATAGATGTGTGGAGATTAAAATAAGGAAATGCTAAGGATTTCACATTCTATTCAAATCGACATGTCACATTCAAGAATTGATATGTCTCTTGTTTCCAAAACCTTATGCACAAACATCATAAAAATAGATGTGTTGACAAAAATATTATCAGATCACAACCCAATATCTTTGACATTGAAAAATACAAATAAAAATATATATATTTGGAGATTACAGAAATACTTATTGTAAAATTAAAAAAAAAACCACTCTACAGGAAGCCAGACAAACATTGTTGCTATATTTTAAAGAAAATTACTGCTGAAGGAAGAGACAAAAAAAAAATTATTTGAGCAGCATCAAAGGCAACAATGAGAGGCTTCTTCATACAAAGAAACAGCAGATTAAAAAGGCAAAAAAGAGAAAAACTATAAGAAATATTAGTGGAAATAAGGGAAAAGAAATTAGAACTACAGCAAAAAATGATGAATTAAAAATACAAATAGTGTTAAAGATCTTAAAATAACAAGTATCATACAATTTGTCAGAAGAGGTAGAACAAAAATTGAAATTCATGGAACAACAACACTTCCAGTTTTCCAACAAATCATGGAGATGGCTAGGACAAAAACTAAGAAAAGAAAAGAAACTTTTAGCAAAAATTAAAAAGGAAATAATATATACACAAACTCAAAAAAATAAAAAATGTCTTTTGAAGATTATTACAAAAACCTATTCAAAGAAAGGAAAATTGAGATAAAGAAAACAAAAGAATACTTAGAAAGTACAAAATCCAACTGTTCACAAATGAGCAAAAGGAAATGTTAAAACCAACCTATATCAGAAGCAGAAATAAAAGAAGCAATAAAAAGAACAAAAAAGAACAAATCACTGGGACTTGACGGTTTTACAGCAGTCTATTGTAAAGAAATGCACGATATCATATTAAAACCATTGAAAGTAACTATGACTGATATTGAAAAAGAGAAACTAACACTAACCTGGGAAGAGGCATGTATAACATTAATACTCAAAGAAGACTGTGACCATCTGTATCCCAAGAACTACAGACCCATATCCTTATTAAATGTGGACTATAAATTCTCTATTGACAAATAGACTAAAGAATATATTGAGTAGCTGGGTTCATGAAGATCAGTGTGGGTTTCCCCTTAAAAGACGCCTAAACGATAATATAAGATGTGTGATAAATCTAGTCGAACATCATGAAGTTCATAATGAAAAGAAACTTGCACCGATCTTCATTGATATTGAAAAAGTGATATAGAAAAAGTGTTTGATAATGTCAACTTTGATTTGATGAAGGAAATGCTGGATAATGGATATCAGACTCCAATCAAAAAGTAAGAATTATCAACAGAAAAAGAACAAAAATAATACAAGTATAGAAAGGAAAACAGCAGGGAAGCCCCCTGTCATCCCTTTCATTTATTATAATGTTAAAATTGTTGTTGAAGAAAGTTAGATGAAATAGCAGTAAAAGTAAAGGGTGCAGAATACACTGATGATTTGTTGGCATCTTTGAGTGCCCCCCTAAATGATATAATAATCCTGCAAAAAGAATTGGGAAAATTTGAAAAAAAATATCTGTGTTGAGGATTAATAAAAATAAATAAATTTTGACAAAAAATATGTACTCTTTCCCTCCCTCCCTGCTCCCAGAATTCCCGTTTCTCTCCCTCCCTGCTCCCAGAATTCCCCTCTTTCTCTCCCTCTCTGCTCCCAGAATTCCCCTGTTTCCCTCCCTCTCTGCTCCCAGAATTCCCCTGTTTCCTTTCCTCTCTGCTTCCAGAATTCCCCCCTTTCTCCCTTCCTTCCCAGGCCTTCTTCCCCCTCCTCCATCCCCAACTTGGGGGCTTCTCCCTAGTCTCTCCCTCTACTCTCTCCTCCAGTCCTGCCAACACCCAGAGGAGCACAAATGGCAAAAAGTACTTACTCTGGCTTAAGCTAAGTCTTGTTTGTAGTGGGAATGAGGTACCTTTGGGGATCGATTTCTGACCCGCAGCCAAGCTGGATCAGAAATTGAATCATTCCTCCAATGGGAATGAGCCCATTTATTTTTCAATAAATTCCTGTGGTAGGTTTGCGTAAGGGTCAACATATCTCAGAAATGTCTTGAAGGCACACAACAACAACAACAGATTTCAAACGGAGTTTTGTCCTTTTTACAAGTTACTCCTGGTTACTGAAAGCTTTCCCCCATTTCAGAATCAATGTGGATAGTAAAAATACAATTTATTGCTTCTCTTAGACAATCCCAGAACTCTTGCCAACATTTTTCTAAATTAGCCAGATATCTAGCAGTAGATACTGATCCCCCTTAAACATACTAGTTCTTGTTCTAGAGCTGTAATTCACAAAAGGCTTAAATAATAAGACCATCTCTCAGATGGGAGAGTCCCTTATGAGAACAGAAAGCCTTCAAACAATGAACTCTTTCAGCCTCAGAGGAAGGCATATCTGACGGCTTCTAAGGAGTTTATCATACTACAGATTTGGGGATATAATGCCAAGGCAACCCAAATGCAATCATGGGGTTTCACGTAATTGCATACGAGTGTATCTCACGCATTTTCGGGCAATGGTAAGTCATTCCGAATGCAATCATGGGGTTTCACGTAATTGCGTATAAGAGTATCTCATGCAATCTCGGGCAATGGGGGGTCATTTTTGGGAAATGGGAAGTCATTCTGAACACATTCTGAACACAATTAGAATTCAAGTAAATTTGCTAGTGGCTCCATTCAAAATTGGGAGAAATTCCTCCCGTGTGATAAACTCCTAAGATGCAATAGTTTGTGTTCTTTACTAATACATCTGTTGAGTTCAGTACAAAATGGCTATCTATAAAAGTTTTTGCACAGTGTTTCAGTAAAACCAATATGTTACTTTAATGAAAATATCACTGTAGTGTGGCATAGTGGTTTGAATATTGGACTATGATTCTATACCAGGGTTTAATTCTCAGCTTGGCCATGAAACCCAGTGGGTGACCATGGGGAAGTCACACTCTCTCAGCCTCAGAGAAAGGGAATGACAACCTTCCTCTAGACAAATCCCGCCACAACCCCCCCCCCCCCATGATATGGTGAGCATAAGTCGGAAGGAAGGCATACAACAAAAATGTTAGTTATAAACAGAAACACGTTTTTTGTAAGCCCAGCTTACACTGTATAAATTCACCTACAAAACTAAAACCCTATGCTAATTAACTTTTTGAACCTTCTAATGTACATGTGCTACAGGTAGAGTGGTCATTATTACCCAATTGCAATGATGTTGTTGTTTTAGTGCTGCTTGTGTTTTATAGTCACCGATTATGTCAAATTACTAAGGATTCTGTATGGTCTGGTACAGGAAGAGGTCGGGGTGTGTGTGTGACACCAGGAGTTACCACCCCAGGTGACATCAAACATAGTGATGATGTACTGCTTTTAGCTGTACTTGTAAACAACAAGAAAGGAGGGAGAAATTTCATGATTCTTTCATTGAGGTTTTAGCTGTTGGTGCATGCCGGGAGCTTACAAAAAGGATACTACTGTTATTTTTCTTAATAATTAAGTGTTTTTATTTGTTTTATAACAACATTACAAAACAAACAATTAATACATAAATAACAAATAGCCTTGGAGGTCTATATGTAAACTTGCATAATAGCTATCTTTTGTGGGGTAATAGCAGTAACAAAGTCCTAGAGACATCACTCAGATTCGCTAGCTGATGAAGTTGGGATCAAAGTGTTTTTCCAAAGAATAGCTTGATGAGTAGGAAATCCGATAGCAAATGAGTGTTGATGTAATCATTAAACTCTGACCAATCATTTAAAAAGGTGTCTTGTTTCTTTTGTTCATTAGAGAGAGAAAAAAGTATAAGAAAGCTTTTACAATAACCAAGTGGCTCAAACTCTTTTCCACCAGTCGCTTATTAGAACATTTCCTGTTGTCCAGCTTCTTGCAATTATATTCCTGGCTGCTGAGATGAGAAACGTCATAAGCTTACAATGTTTCAGACGAGTGTTTTCTTTACAATAAACTGACAATAAAAGAAAGCCTGGAGAGAAGGTTACAGTTTATTTCACAATAAGAGAGATTTGCATCAGTATTGTATTCCAAAAAATCTTTAACACTAGGACAGTCCAACCACATGTGTTCAAAGGAGCCTAAGATGTTAACAGCTTCTCCAACATTTTGGAGAGATGTTTTTCGTTGTCCCGGACAGTTTCACAGGTGTTAGATACTATTTGTATATTAATTTTAGGGTCTCCTCTTTTGTCAATGCCAATCATTATTTATATGAGGGGAGATCCATATGCATTCTCATTTGGATTTGGAGATATATAAATTTAGGTCCGATTGCCACATTAACCTGGCCAATTGATTTTTGCTATAAACAGGTTGCACTAAATTTTTGTATATAATGGCTGCCTTCCCTTCCAGTTCTGCCCCTTGTCCACACATATGTCATAAAAAGTCATAGGATGAAGGTAGTTCCCTTGCAATGTCATATTCTTTGCAAAGGATAACACCTGTGATATCTGCATCCAGTTGTGGTTGACGTGTCTCAGGGTATCTGTCAGAGTCTTTATGCTTTTTATTTTCCCTTGTGTAAATAAATTGGCAAGTCTGTAAATGTGCCACCCTGCTTACAACCTTTAAACCGAGCTACTCTGCCTGTGTCATAAAAGTTTGGATGTAACAGAAATGGGCAAATGGGGGAAAGGCTTGGCGCTAGTATATGAATCCATTGTTTCCAAATAAAAAAAGGAATAATAAAGAAATGGGTTTTGGATCTCTCTTAATGTGCTCCGTGGCTTAATGGAGAAGAGCAATTTTAACTCAGTCATGCTATGGGAGTTTACCTTCATAGATACCCAACTGGTGGAATCTGCTTCCATAATAAGATTGGAGAGGTGGTTTAATTGGAATGCGTAATAATATAGTGCAGGTCCGAGATTGCTAAACCACTTTCTTTTTCGTTAGTGTACCTAACCGATTTGGGGAATCTAGGTCTCTTTTTATTAAATATAAATTCTGTGATTTATTTTATTTTATTTTATTTTATTTTTGGCCAGAGTTGGAATTTGAAGGGACCTGGTGAAATGGGGATGGATTGGAATATGAAAAAGAGGCAGAGGGTGAGAAACATATTAACAATGGCAATTCTCCTCAATATGGAAAGATTTAGAAGTTCCTATTTTCATCAGTTTGATGATGGGGTTGTAGTTTCTAGGGATCAGCTGGAAAGTGCTGAGGGTGAGCTTCCTACCTGCCATAGTGCGTTTCAAAGTTACATATCAACCATCTGGGTCTCTTCTTATTTCTTCTTCTAAGCAGGGACATTTTTTGTCAATTAAAATGGCAAGTCTTCTGGCTTTCATAGAATTTCCAGCATTGTATTGGTTTTGGATGTATGAGTTAGAAAAAATACGGTCTGCCCTTCTCTATGGGTTTCCTGTAGAAATGTGATATTGGGCTGTAATTTCTTCAAATAATTTGCGATCCCTGTATGTTTGGGGTTGGGGTGGGGGGATCTAGCCCTTTAACATTCAAGGAAACTATTCTAAGATTATCCAGATCTAAGGTAGAAGAAGAGCTTAAACATCTGCATCAATTTGTGGATCTTGTAGCTGACTGAGTGGAGTTGATATAAGCTTTCCCCAATAATATTCCTTTCGAAGGCCAACATATAAAATGCAAATATTCAAATATATAAACTTTAAAGACATCATCACCAAAAGGACAGGATCCCACATCAAAGCTAGGAGCCTGATCAGCACAAACATGGCTGATTTCCTAAGGTGGGAAGGGGGACAGGGAACAGTAGATAGTGTGGAGGAACTGGATCTCAAATACTGTTTAGGTTCTTTCAGAAGAGTACATATATTGGGGCTACAAGATAAAAGATTGGCAAGAAATGTTAGGCAAAATAGCAATATAATGAATCAACTTCATTGTATCCAATCACCATTAAAGGAGCCTTTAGCAATTCCCTTTGTTGGTGATCTGGTCCAGAGAATGATGGCATTCTGAGCCCTTGTGGGGCAGTGGTTAAATGCCTGTACTGCAATCACTCACTCAAAACCATAAGTTTGTGAGTTCAATACTAGCAAAAGGGCTCAAGCTTTACTCAGGCTTGCATTCTTCCAAGGTTGCTAAAATGAGTACCCAGATTGTTGGGGGCAAGTAGCTTACAGTTGTAAACAGCTTAGACACTGCTTAGGCAGTATGAAGCCGTATATAAATGAAGCTGTTTTTTGTTTTGTTTTGTTTTGTTTTGATGTGGAGGTGATGATGATGATTAGACCAATGACAGGGCTTCCTCTCTCTCATCTCCATCCTTTAATCTCTGTCCAGAACTCAGCTGCACGTATTATCACATCTGCTCGCCGCTTTGACCATGTTTCTCCTCTTTTATCCTCCCTTCACTGGCTCCCCTTCCCCTTCCGCATCCAGTACAAGCTTTTGTTGTTGACTTTCAAAGCCCTCCACGGACTGGCCCCTCCTTACTTGTCTGAACTTTTTTCTCCTCACACTCCTTCTCGTACCCTCCGTTCTGGTAGTCAAGGTCTCCTGTACCAGCCAAGGATTTCCACTGCCCCGTCCCGGATTCGTCCCTTCTCACTTGCTGCCCCCTCACTCCTGGAACCTTCTTCCCCCACATGCATGCCTCAGGACTTCCCTAACCAGGTTCAAAACTGAGTTAAAGACTATATTATTTAGGGAAGCTTTCCCAGGACTGTGCCATCCGCCCCAGGATGCCTCCTTTTAACTTTGTATTAAGAAGCCGTGCCCTCCCTCCTGTCCATCTGCCTTGGTCCTGGCCCCCAGAGGGAGAGAAGAACCACCGGACCTCACCCCCTTTCCCATCACCTTCCCCTCTTCCTTTTGTGTTGTCTCTTTTAGACTGTAAGCCTGAGGGCAGTGATCCGTCTAATTTAAGATTGTATGTACAGCACTGTGTAAATTTACAGCGCTATATAAATAAAGGTTAATAATAATAATAATAATAATAACAACAACAACAACAACAACAACAATGGGTGAGAACTATGCTTGAGAGATGAGCCAAGGTATCACAATCTGCTTTGAGGAATGGTAGGTAGAGTGCAGGGGCTGCAATTCAGAGTCTGGGGTGTTCAAAATTCAGCCAAACCACACCATTCAGCTACCAGTCCTGGAGTTATGGCAAAAGCTTTTAGAGATGTAGAAAAACAGCATATTAGTGTCTAGCTAACAAAAACATAAGCAGTGTTGGTAGAAGAAAAGAAAACAGTTTCTCAGCGGCGGCTGATTAAAAGCCTAAGCAGAACTGTCAAAGAAGGCTTAACTAGGACAAATGAGGCCAAAGAAGAACTGTCAAAATGGCAGTGTGAATATCGGTTGTTCATGAGTAGCAAAATAAAAATTCTCAGTTCAAGGTGTGGATTCTTTTCTTTTCTTGCTTTTTTTTCTCCCTTTGACTGTTTGTCATTTTGAACTTTCTTGTGCTACAGCCATTCCATTAGAAGAGGAAATTTCTTCCTTTATTTATATCTCTAACTCACAGGGGACTTTGATGTCAAGAGCTTCACAAATGTGCAGCATTTGTTCTCTAGAAGTTGCAGACACAATTGTCTTACCTTAAGCAATGATCAGTTTAAATGGGAATCCCCACTTGCATTTTACTCCTGCTTGTTGCAGCAGGGTTGTGAACGGTTTGAAGATCTGCCTCTTTTACAGCGTTTCAGAGGAGGGATCCAGAAACACTTGTGTTTTTGCGGCCTTGGTAGGAGACATCAGAGATGCCATTGAGTTTGGATAGTACTTGCACTTTCATCCGATAGTGGACAATTGAATAATGATGTCCCGTGAAAAATTATTTGATCTGCAATATGAGGTTAAGAATCAATGGGGCTTTCTAGATTGGCAGGAAAGGGCGACATGAAGTTGCCTTTTCCTTAATACTTAGCAGCAGCACTGCAAGTCCTAGGTGTGTAATAAAAAGGCATAGGGCAGCTACACTGAGGAGGTGTGGGGGCGACTTATCTGAAGTCTTTTCTGTTGCTCAGCAACTACATTGGAAGTTGTCAGGTTGCTAGAAACACAGGCAGAGCAGCTGCATTGGTGGCAATGAATGGGGTTTTGGCTGCATTGAAACTTTAATATTTTTGTTGTTGTTGTTGCCGGCTGCGAACTGTGCAGTCGCACCGGTACATCATACAGGCAATTGTATTGCCAGCTATGAACTGCGCAGTTGCGCAGGTACATCACACATGAACTGTGCAGTTATGAAGATCTGTCAAATTACCATTGTGGTTTCGCTTCCCTTTTTAAAGTGTGCAGTTGCATCGGTGCACCATGAATGAACCCCATTATTATTATTATTATTATTACCCCACCCCTTTGAGATCAATCGAGGCGGCTTACACATTAAAATACTATTACATCAATAAAACAAACTGCATCCCTCCCCCCCTTAAAAAGATATTAAATTTGTTACAATTTAAGTTTATGAATAAACTTCTTTATTTTATGAATGAATTGACATTTTATGCTCAGTTGCATAACAGTTACAGCACCCCAGAGTCCCTACTGTGCATGTCTAGGGTTCAGATTAGGGCTGGAGCTAGGGTTTGGGAGCTTTAAAAAACTGCACAGTTGCACTGCAGCATTTAGACAAAAGAAGTGTGTTAAAGCCAAACTTTCAGTGAGGGTCATCTAAAAGCTGCACTTTCATGCAGGCATGAACACACCCTTTTTTGCCAGTCTAGATCAGCCCTATCGGATGGCTTAAGTTTCAAGTTTGGGCAGATGCCATTGATCTAATTAATCAAGAATGAAAGTAAATCATCTTGTTCTGCATATTCCACAAGCCTTCTTAAGCATATGTTCAGGTGTTTCTCTTGATTTCCCAGAATTTCAATCTTCTTTTGAAGGTAACAATTTACCTGCTCTAGTTTCTGTATTCTATCTTTATGTAAAGTCCCCTGTTGAAGAGCTGCATTTGCTGTCTCTTCTATATCATGTATGCACCTGGTAAGTGTATCTAGAGGTTCAAGTGCAAGAGCCCAGTCTTTCTGGAGATCTCTTACCAGGTTCTCTTGAAGATTCTCAAAGAAGATTATCACATATGGACTTACCATCAGAGAATCGCTGGGGAAACGTTAGGGAAGTGCACATGTGTGTAACCCTGAAGTGCTTCGCCAGTGGCAGGGAATCATCAGCTCCCTCTAGTGTCCCTCTAGTGTGATGGAATTGTTCAGGGAGAGTGACTTTACATTAATAGAAAAAGTCACTCTCCCTGAACAATTCCATCACACTAGAGGGACACTAGAGGGAGCTGATGATTCCCTGCCACTGGCAAAGTGCTTCAGGGTTACACACATGTGACTTTCCTATTAATGAAAATTTTGCATTAATAGAAAAAGTCACTCTCCCTGAAGGATTCCAGTATGCTAGAGGGAGGTCACAATTCCCTGACGCTGGGGAAGCGCTTCAGGGTTACATATAGGCCCTTCTCAAACATTTCCCCAGCAATTCCCTTATGGTAAATCCATGTGTGACAATCTTCTATAAGTTCTGGGAAAGGTAGATCCAAAGTAGGAATGTGGTCTCCTCTCCCTCCTTTGTTCCCTCTATTCAATCTACATGTCATGGCAGTTTGACTAGGTGAGTGTGATTCTTCTGGTAGGATTTTGTGTTCTTTAGCCGGGGGGAGGGGGTAAAATCTTGAAATTGATCAGTCCATGAAGTGTTTTTGTTCCTTGCATCAAGTATACTGTTTTGAGATGCATTCTCTGCTTAATTAAACTGCAATTGTGAGAAATTTTTGAGATCCAGCCCTGCTCTTCTTTAAGCAGCTGCCGTGTTGGCTGGCTAGCCACCCCCCCCCCCCCAGTATACTATTATTTTAAAAACAAAGTAAAAGACTGTATGAATCATTGCTTAACCATCTGCAGCTCTAGCACCAACATATTATATTGTGCACATCTGTGGAAATGCTGAGGGAATAACCTGGTATGAAAGGAAGCTGTACAGTAGCATACATTTACAACTGCTTTGCTGCAAATTAATATAACCATAATACCAAGGAAAATGTTAAACTTGGTAGCCTGTATTCCAAACACCTGCATTCTTGTGACAGTGGGTAGTTTTATATTATCTGAAATATGAATTTGAATACTGTATTCTTATTTTATTATATTTTATTTTACTTACAGCCTATGTGATCATCACATCTAATTTGTTTTTTATTGCAGAGAAAGCTTATTATTGTACAGCTTCTTTTTATTTCTTTTTCTTTTTTTGGAAGATGCAACAAATTAAAATGTGAATGCTGAGTACCAACTGAGGGATACACAAAGCATCCAAGATAAATGCATAATAACGAGGGCCTCAAATTGCTTTTGTGAATATGCATCCAAATAGAATTACTTAACATTTTCAGGATATTGGGACTTTAAATGACTAAAATGGAACCAGTCCAGCTGATAGGGTTTTTTTGTTTTTGTTTTTAAAAGTGTCCCCAGATGAAACATTAACACAAGTCAGACAAAATAGTTGGATTCTAGATTTTTTTTTTAATGTGGAAGAAGTTTGGTGACTGTTCCCTACTATCAACTATAATGTTGGTTTAAGGCTGTGGTGGTCAATTTATTGGGGATGTAGCATCCATGAACTTCTGCACTCTTCCCCTGCCACTATAGTTGCAGCCTGTCCAGATGCCATAGAAATGAAGTGATCCTTATCATATGTTTTGTTGTTGTTAACTACCTTTTAGTTGGCCTCGACTCATGGAAACCCTGTGTATCAGACATCCCCATGACCTCCTGCTCTACTCTGGTCCTGTCCCAACTCAAATGCTTTGTGGATTATATTCAGTCTTGCCTTTCTGTAGGGTTAGAGTTCCCTTCTCTGACCTGAAGGAGGGTCTGTTCTACTCTTTTTGGACTTAATTCAAAATCCTCCATGATAGAAGAAAATGAAATCTACAAAATGTGCTGCCTTGTCCAGTCTTTCACAGAATAGCAATAGCTATTTCTATACCACTTATCAGTGCAGTCAAGCACTTTCTCAGCAGTTTACAGTGCATAAGCTAATTACACCCCAACAAGCTGGGTATTCATTTTAGTGACCTCAGAAGGAAGCAAGACTGAGTCAACCCTGCAGCCCTGAGATCAAACTCACAACCTTCTGGCTGTGAATGGTTTCAGTACAGATATTTAACCACTGTGCTACCATGGCTCCCTGCTGTACCAAGGGCTCCCTGCAATACAATTTCTTACACTATACAGTATCTAATACAAGCCTACAGAAGATACTTACTAGCATGTATCATGATACAGCATCTTCCACTAGATTTTGCATAATGATATTACTGTCAGAATGTGTTCTCCTAAAACATGCTAAGTTCAAGCCCTATATTTTTAACACAATAGATGCAGTCCAGTCCTTTTGATGTTTTCTCCAAACATACATTCCCCTAAGGGTTAACATTATTCTATCTTAAGAGAAGCAGGATGGCTACCGTGTCTTTCCTACTGTATTTACTCAATTGATGACATGTGGTAGTGAAGCTAGTCCAAAAATATTTATTGAAACAGTGAGGATCAGATACAGTTTATTTTTTCTTAGAATATTAAGATTGCTTGGAAGATTACCCATATGAAGATTTTATCATGGTCTTCAAAGTATGTGTTCAGTTGCACAGAGTTGCATTTTTATCAGATTGGGAGGCAGCTCATAATGTCAAGCAGATAGGGGAGCTCAAAAGGGAACACAACCAGAGAGCTGTCAACTTGGATCTAGTGGAAACAGGTGGCTGTTTTGCAGTGTCTTTGTTCATCTCTCAACAGCTTTCTGAGGAATGTCATTGCTTATGGCTTGCACTGTTAATGTAGAGATTTTAGGCAATCAATATCTCCATCACTATTTGTCATTGGAAAATAATTTATCCTCCAAATAGGATATGGCTCTGCTGAGAAGAGGATGTGTGGGTGGAGATAAATAGCTGGTTTCCCTGCTCATAAATAAGTTTTTTAAACATGAAGCAAGGGTTGTGGCTATTGTATTGATCCAGATTCTCCTCTGTCCCTTTCTTCTGCTTTGCTTTTTCCTTTAACATTATGGCAAAATTCATTGTTTTATATAATCTTGGTGGGCAGAGGTTATGGTGCTGTTTTATCTTCTGTTGCAATCTTAAATCACATAACATATGTGGGGTTATCCTAAAGTTTTGATTATCACCTTTAAAAAATTGATGGAAGGTTTGTCTTAATTTGTAGTTGTTAATTTATCTCTTCGTAGTCACCATCCAGACTGACACATTTTCCCAGTGTTTCTTGACCCTCTGAATACCGTTATTGTAGAAGTCTGCAGATTGCGCTTGACAAGGATTTTACACTTTAGTCACTTCTGGCGCAGCCTGTCACAAAAATAAAAGATGAAATGAACTAATTTTCTCAATATCATGCACTTAGGGACTAATTGTGACACTGACAAAATTTCATCAATATACCATAATAACTTCTGGGTGATAATTATTACTTTATGATACTCCCTCATAAGGCACAATTTGCAAAGTTCTAAAATATCAGGTATCTGGAGCGTCAGGAAACGCTGGGAAAAATGTGCAAATCTGGATGGTGACTACATAGAAATAAATTAACAACTACAAATCAAGACAAACTTTCTATCATTTTTTAAGGGTGATAATTAAAACTTTAGGATACTCACCTCATATCTCCTAGAAGTTACTAGGTGGCATAAGTAGGAACCCATGCCACTGAATATGTAGAACTACACCCATTGAAATCCCTGCTTTCAATAGGTTTCCTTGCATGCTCACAATTGGTCCATGATGCATAGAGGTAACTATCTGAATTTATGAGTGCTAGCAACTGATGAATACACAAATTTCAACAAAATCTTTCATTCTCTTGACTACAAGTTTATTTCACCTTGTGTTTGCACCTGTTGTAGCAAAATTCATCTGGAAAACATGCATATGAAAAGTAATACATATTTTTGAGAACATTTTATAGTGACTCTGGCTAATGTGTAACAATCTGTTTTGCATTTTTACTGATTATATCATATTTGTATATGTTCTTTTCCCTAATATGTGCTTTAATGCAGGCTTGGCTCTGCATATTTTTCATCTTGCAGGCTGGATCAGAAAATTCTGAAAAGTGTTGATGTTGGCAAACAGATGCAATCTAGTTCAGTTATCATTTTTGTGGGTCAAAATACAAAATCTAAGACCAGGCTTATATCTCCTACATCCCTGGTAGGTAGTGCATATGACTCACGTATGAACCTGCTCAAGCTCTTTGATATTCAAGTGAGGCTTTTCTCTTTATTCTACTACCTTCACAAACATGTTTGATGGGAATACAGGAAAGGGCCTTCCCTGTGGCTGCTACGATACTTTACAATTCCCTCCCTAGGGAAGTTAGGATGGCTTCTTTTTTGCTGTTGTTTCACTGGCATGTTAGGCCTTTCTATTCCAAAAAGCCTTTGGGAATTATTAACAAGGAAAGAGATTTTTATGGTGCTCTACTGTTTTTAATGTTCGTTCAAAGTAAGATTTTATTGGTTTTAATTCTGTTGGTAAATTTAAGATTCTTTTAATCTCAACATTTCCATTTTTTTAACTATATGAATTTTTATTGTAATTTTCTGGGAGAAAGGCATGGTATAAGTAAAAGGATGGATGGATGGATGGAGATGGGGTTGCAGATAAATGACTTGCATTCTGTATAAACTGGATCAGAAGTGTATACTGTGACTTCTGTCACACAGTTAAAAACTGTGTTCCTCATATTGTTCTTTCATGTGCCAAAATTAGCATGGAATTCAACTTTCAAATATTTAATAAAGGTGATGGAAGGAAGAAAATTGACAATCTTTTAAAAAACTTTTTTAAAAATTAAATGTAACATCCTTTACACTGATTCTTAAAATAATCCTCACACAGCTACAATGTAAACAATGTCTATGAGTGTCATACACCTTGGATACTAAATGTGAGAACAATTTGTTTCTCATCCAGAAACATCTTTATAACTTTTAATATTTATATACCAGATAGTCTATTTCAAAAAGTCTGAAGTTATACATAATATCCAATAACATATTTTTTTTTGCAAAATAATATTCAGATCTTAAGGTTAAACCAATTACAAAATCCTGATTAATATACAAACAAAAGCAGCACTGATTATCCCTTAAAGCTTATTAGAACATGTGTTACCACTTTCCCTAAAGCTTAACCAATGTTATTGAAATTTTCTTTTATACCAGGGGCATTCTGTGTCTGAAGCTGCATTGAGCAGATGTGTCTAAAAAGAGGAATAAAAACAGCACTCCCCTCAAGAACATATCTATTGAATAGGTTCATACTGGAGCTTAATTCAATAGCTGGTTACATCTAGAGGAGACCCACTGTGTCAAGGGCTTTATATGAATCAACTAACTTTTAAACAGTTCATTCAGTGGTCCATTATAGTGTGTGTGGGGGGGGGGGGGGAGGGAAGTTAACATAATTCAGGTCTTATGTTACTAATGTTGATTAAGTGGATTATCTAGTTGGAACTAAAATTAAGATTTGGTGTTTACTGGATTATGTGTTTGGTATTGTGCGATTATTATGCCTTGTCCCAAACTCTAAATTACATTCATTTCAGCACATCTTATGACCAGTCCATTATTTGCTGCAAGCACACACAACAAAATACAGAGTGTTATGGCACCTTTGAGGATAGCAGATTTATTGTGGCATCACTTTTGCAGACTTGAGTCCATGAAAGTTGATGCCACAATAAATCTGCTACTCTTTAAAGTTGTTCAAGGCTTCTTTCTATGTGTTCTCTGCAATAGTCAGACCTAGCCATCGTAGCTGTAGGAACTCCCAGAGCAATCAAAACATTTTTAAAAGATGTATGTGGTCCCATCCCTATATAATATTCCATCGCATTTGAATGTTTCTTTGGGTGAAAATGCCCTAGATATCTGGAGAGGAGCGTCAAAACATAAGGCTCTAAAGAACCAAGATTATAGAATAACATGACAATCAGCCCAGGGTAGAGAATGCTAGCAAAATTAACTCAGGAAATGATGCCATTTGATGGGACCTAAATTAAATTAAATGTGCGCAGGAAAGATTTGCTTTCTTTTTTTACTTGCAAATGTATGTGTGAGACCCACTCCAGGTATAGTCCACCACATCTATTTCCCGCCTAATGCAAATACCCTGCAGAAAGGAGAGAGAACTTTTTTGCCACTAATGGAATCATTTCTCTTTATTTGAGTGGATGGAACTTGGTAGGGAGAATTTATGGGGAAAGTGGCTGGGTAAGCTGCTGGTGATGAAGGTTTATACCTTACACTGTAGTGCTGACTTGGACTGGACCTCAACATGCTCACTTCTAAAGAAAGCAAGGCTTCCTTACATGTTATGTCTTTCCAGCATCTAGTCCCTAGTTTAACCCCAAGATCTCTGTTTCATGAGCAATGTATTTATCAGAAATCATTATGACATGATCATTTGGGAAGAAATTTGCCATGAAACCTCTGTGATGCTTAGAGCTTTAAGGACATGGAAGCAGTGAAATGAAGAAAATGTCACTCTTTGGTGAACTATCAGAGTAATGATAGATGATGTAATAAGTAGGATTCTGGGGAGGAAGAATACATGGCTCAGAAAGCAAGGTGGAAAGAGTAAGGGGCTAAAATCTGGTCAGGTGCAACTTTGGAAAAACTTTGGGGGGAAATGGAAAAAAAATTCTTGGAAAAGGAAATTCAGAAAAAGTTTCCAAACCAAGTTTGATTAGAGTTGGAAAAAAATTTATTGCTCTTTATTTCCTATTAGACTAACTTACCTGAATGTGAAGAGATTTCTTTAAAAATTGGGGGGGGGGGGGTAGTTTTCAAGTGTCTTCTGTTGGGTTACTGACTAATATTCCAAAATCCTTATGGGGCAATATATTTACTGACTCTGTTCCTTCATAGCAATAAGCTGAAATTCCAGAACTTATAAAGTAATAGACAAGCATCCCATGTAAGGCAAGAAATGATTTACACACTTCAAGCTCCAGCTTCCCTTGCTACCTCAAACTAATGCATAAAGTTTTTGTTAATTTGTTGACTGGAAAAAAGATTAAGAATGCTGAGTGTGTAATAAGTAAAGCCAGTGATTTGTGACTGCTACAAAGACTGCTGAGTAGCTTAGAAAACATTTTCCTTGCAAATATATCACAAGTGAGTTTTGTCTGAACACCATTAGTTATGTATTACATTTCTGATCCATACAAAACTTACCAGAAATGAAACTGTACTGCAGCATGAAAGAGGGATCACATTTGGACTGAACTGAGCAGAAGCTATTCACAAAACTTTTCAGATTTAATAAACACTCACGCATCTTTCGTGTCTTTTTTTTTTTTTAAACACATCACTTTTCAGGTTTATTTACTGGCTTATCTTGTTCCCTCTCCCAGCTGATTTCACATGTGTCCAGTCATATCATCATGCAGCCCTATTGATTTGCTAGGTAGGACCATGATGATGTTAACTACATGATTCCTGATTGGTTTGGATCACTCTTATGGCTAATGTAGAAAAGAGAATTAAATAACAGTCTGGGGAAAATGGGACAGAGCAGAAAAAAAAGCTAAGACACCAAACAGAACTGGAAAACAGATGATGAAGATTTTTGTTTTCAGGAAAATTTCTACCCCATCAAAATAACTATTGTTGACATGAAAATCTAAACTACTGGTTAGACATATCAATTTTTACACTAATCAAATATGTCTCAGCTACTATCTTGCTAGTGAAGCTAAATGTTATTCAAAGAATTATATTCCAACAAATGTTACTTTTCTATTGCTAATATAGTTGACATTTCATTAGCTGTCTTTTATTGCTCTTTGTCCCTAGTCCTTCCATAGTCAATAAGGGGAGAGGCCTCTGCCTCATTGAAATCCATCAACGTCATCTCAACAGACAACACTTCAGATACAATGTTGGTTTATGACTCTAACATCATCACCATTTTTCTCCTATATGATTTTTAACATCTTTGCCTGATGAAGCATCCAGTGAAACTTCAAAAGCTTGCACAATATAGTTTATGCTTTGGCGTTGTTCCAATAAAGGTATCACTGCTTGTGGATTTTTTATTTTGTTCCATTTTGCTGCACAGACAACAGGGCTACCCCTGAATATACTAAATTTCAAAATTCCTCATGACATTTGAATAGATGTTTATCATTGGTCTGGATGTACAAAGCCAACTTTAAGTTATGGATACTTTTGGATTTAGGGTGTAAAGTCTCTGGTAATTGCTCATTTCATTTTGGCTGGTTTTACAAATGGAAGAATATATTTATAGGGCAATGTTGGACATCCCATAAATCATGGAAGGGGAGGAATAAACAGAGAAGAAGAAAATCCAGCCAGACCAGTTAAACTTTGTGACCATGAATTATCTAAAGTCCTGAAATGATCTCTTCTCTATCAGTCTTGCTCTGACTAGATGTGCTATTGACTACACTTTTAATCTCTGGTCATTTGCTATGGCTCTGAATCATTTATCAGCTTCTGACATCATTGTAACTAATGAAGACTGTATCTGTAATCTGAATCCCTTGTGGCTATTTGAGGGATGGTCATCATCTACCATTTCCAAATTATAAAACTAAACAGGTTTTTAAGTAGGTGCCAGTCTTCATGCCCTGCACACATTAATCATTGCTCAAATCCCCAAATTCCCAGCACAGAGATGGCTACAGTTCAGTGCTTTGCAGCAATCTGTGAAGCAATTACTGATGTTCCTAAATATTATCTTTTAAAAATTCTCTTAAAATGCTAAGCAAATCAGGACCCTGAACTTATATTTTGTTAACTTCCTAAACACTTTGGTGCTCAAAGGAATAACCAAAGAAATTCAGAGTCACCAAATTTTCAGTCAACCCTGGTATACAATAGTTTCTTGGATAGCAAATAGCAGATTGCAATATTTAACTCCATGTCATGAAGATACAAAGTCTTCATTTCTAGGTTACTGAATGCACTGCTACAGAGGGCAGCTGAAATACTGGCTGGAACAGAAAGAATTTCTTGTGTGTGTGTATGTACAAGAAAGGGCAAGAGAGAGAGGAAGCAGAAGGTATTCAAAACTATACATTATATAGTTTTGAGCCTTCATGAGTTACAGTACTAATTCCTATGAAGCTAAATAAGTCAACACATCTTTTATATGTGTCTTCAAGTCACCTGTTGACTTAATATGATCCTATGAGTTTCTCAGGCAAAGAATATTCAGAGGTTTTGGTTTTGCAGATTTTTGCACTAAAATTATCTGTAGGAATTGAAAAGGCATCAACACTTGTTTCTTTAGTAATTTGAGGTAGAGAGGGAACTTTGAAGTGCATGTCTAGTTTTCTCTTTATGTCCCCAGATTCTATGTAATTCAAGCCTTTTCTACACCCTACTTATTGAAATTACTCCTTCTGCTTTCTTTCCAAAAGTTAGTTTTAATGTTTTACAACCCTTTGTTTGAGAAGGAAGCATCCATGAGGCTTCTCAGTTTCAGGATGGCTCATGCATGTACACATAAGAGTTAGGATTGTGGACTTCTACCAATGTAAGCTAATTTTCCTTTGAGTATTTCCTTTCCTATATCTGATATTAATGGAAACTCCCGTTAATACCAAATGACAGGTCCATTACTGTCTACAGACAGGACAAGAATGGGATAAGCATGTGTGGTGTGATAATCTTCCCCCCAATCATGTGCTTAATAGGATTTAATGACAATTTAATGATGGAAGGAGGATTCTTGCCACCTCCGTGTCATAATCTTCATAGTCACATGTATGTATTGTTCCTTGACTGGATCCGTAGCATTTTTTATTTTCATTTGCCCATTAGAACAAATTTCTTCTTGAAGGAAACAGTGAATAATTATAGTAATTTGCTTCCCACTACAAGAAAACCTTGGAAAGCCAGGTACCATTTTTGAAATAATGTTACATATTCTTTTCATACCTATTTACCCAAGCTACATTGAAAATGTTTAATACTGCACTGAAACTCCTCTTAGCCCTTCCCTAAAAATGAAATCTCAGTTTTATAATAAACAAATCTTTGCATTTCTTACAAAAATGGTGCTTTTCTTTTTAAAGCTTCCATGTTGCAGCTTTCTACCTGCAACTGTAACAAACGAACAAACAAACAAAACCATTATGCATAACAGTCATCTTCCTTTTTTCTTTTTTTTTTGACATTTTTCACTCTTTCTCTTCCCTTCTTTTTCTTTCTCTTCTATGTGTCTCACTCTCTTTTTCTCTCCACCTCCTTCTGGATTTTTAGGCCTACATCATCTCAAGTCTCTCCCTTCCTTCTGGCCCTCATTTCTTCATCCATTCCATTTCTTCTATATACTCCACAGCTCCTTTCCTACAAGCACACAGTACTATGGAAAACCATACCAGAAATATTGGCTGGATTCTATATTGCAGTTCACCTGACCTGGCTGCTGTCTCCAGTCAAGAGATGTTACAAAATAGATGATGTAGAAAATCTATGGGGCTGTACAGACCACCCAAAAGGGTGGTCTGTCGCCGCCCCTTCGAGCAGCAGAATGGTGGCAGAGCAGCCTCACTGGCTGTCCCAGAGGCCCCAATCCGCTGCTTCTCAAGGCCACAGAGAAGCAACAAACTGCTGCTTCTCTGTGGCCTGAAGTGGGGTGTAGCAGGCACGCTGGGTGCCTGCTGCACCCCACCATCCACGGTGGTCCTGAGGAGAGAAAGGGGCCATTGCTGTGGCCCCTTTCCCCTCGGGAAGCTCCTTTTGGCGCCGCTGAAAGGGCACCCTAGCTGCCCTCCAGCGGCACAATGACATCAGGCATGTACCGTGCTATATAAATATAAATGGTGCGCACCATGATGGATGGTGTGCTAAAAAGATGGCATTGTTCATATGCGCTAGGGCTTTGCACCCTCACCAGCACTACTCACGCCCCAGTGATGGCCCTTTGGGGCTGTCTATACCAGGCCAGTGTTCCTCTTTATATTTCTTCCTCACATTCCTTGGTGCTTTGGCCATAATACTGCTGCCTACAAATATCCAACACTCTAGGGAAGGAGGGAAACAACATACTAAAAGCAACACACATCTCCCTATCCCCAAAACTACACTACATTTCATTTTTTGAAAATGTAATTTAAATTGTTTTTTTAATGATTTAACGCAATTAATATTCATGCAGGAGCACTCATCTGAAATGAAAAGTAACAGAAAACAAATATCTATTGAGGTTTATCATATCTCAAGACTGTTTTATACTAGTTAATATGAGATAGGTGCAATTTGCAGCTTGGGAAGAACATGTATGCACCACATTACATGTCTACTGGATGGTATGGGTAATGTTATAGTGAAAGTCAAAATATAATTAAAGATCTACGAGACCTGAGCAGGCAGTGGAAGACAGGCTTGGAAATGTCTCATACATAGGGTTGTCATGAGTTGGGGTCCACTCAAGGGCAGCTAACAACAAACAAGAAATAGTGAGAATACTCCTGTAAGCGACACTCCTATTAACTTTTTTTTGACAAAGCACATTTTTCTTTAGGGTACAAATGAAACAAGAAACATCACAGTGAGTTTTCCCCACTTTACAAGTTCTCAGATGGAGAGTACTGTCAGATGTCAGCAGCTACTCCCCATGCACTGATCTGAGAGGCAATGTAAGGCAATTAAAGAGAAGCTAGCTAATTACCAGGTAATGTTCTATGAGGTGGTTGTGCTACTCCAGCTGCTCTAAGCACCTGCTAATAGCTTGGTTGTTACCTTTGAACCCCCTACCTCTTGAAGCCTGACAATTGTGCTTCAAAGACTAGCGAGTGAGGGACATTGCTTACTGCTGTTTTAGAAGCTGACATGAAGTTATACACACACATACACAGGGTTTTCTTTTGCTAGATCCAGGGTGAGCAGCACATGGTTTGCAAACTGCATGTTTGCATCCTGTTTTGCACACATGCAGAACTTTCCAAGAGTCTGTTGCTGATATTATGTCAGTTGTCAAATTTGCTAGCACAGTAGTTGCAAAAACAAACAACAAAAACAGCAGCCACACCACAATCCTGCATCTGGAGGTGTAAGTATGAGACACAGCTACCATAGTGTCCCATCTACTCCCCCAAACTCTTTTCTTAGCTGCAGCCTCCTGGACACATTGTGATGGGCATCCACAGGGACTCTCAGACTCCTCTGGAGGTTCCTAAAGATGATTTCAGTCGTCTGCACCCATCTATAGAGAAATACCCAACTGTTTGTCTGCTGATTCTCTCATTCCCTACCAAAATAACATGGCAGTTGAGCAAAGATTGGGAAGGGGGTATTTTTGTTGTTGAGCAGTTGGTGTGGAAGTTCAACTTCTGCAGTAACCAAAAAAAGTGAATTGTGATGGCACAAGTATCTTGAGTCCCACTGGGAGGAAGGGTAGGATATAAATTTTTAAAAAGGGATATTGTTAAAGAGATAAAGTTTACAAATTTTAAAAAGTCCTAAATAAATAAAATAAGCAAGTCTGACTTACACCATCAATGTTCACCAACAGGATCTCAACAAACATTTTATCTTTAAAAGTGTTTTTCCTCCCTCCACACCTTATTTTAAGAATATTTGTGCTCTTGGAGACTTCCTTGATGGCACAGGACTACATTTTGTCTCAGACTCTCAAAGGGAAGACATCTTTGAAGGCCCCTGCCCACATGCAAACAAAATAAACACCACCATCACCTCTATACCACAAAATTATTGTCCTGTTATGACATCCAAAATCTGTTCCCTGAAGCAACAGCCTCACTTTGCCTAATGTAGCAGATTTTCAATGTCATGAAAGGGCAGCAACTTATTATTCATTTACTTTGTTGTTAATTTTTACTGCCTGGGATGCGGAAAGTTGCTTGAGGGTTGTTCTGCCCCATGATTGGCATTGGATGCTGTATATCTTGATTTTGATGGGTCCTGGAGAAAACCATTTGCTACTCTTCCTAAGGTAGTAAAACCACTTGAACAAGAATCTTTGCTTGTTTTAACACTGAATTCTCATAGTCGCATACTTTTATGTGTATTTGGTAGCCATGTCCTTTACGAGAAAACCTGCTATGTACATCATTCTAATTGTGAATCATAATGAGGAAGAATGTGCTAATCCTTATTTGTGCTTCTAGCCTCCTCTTCTGAAATATACACAAGGGAGATATTAGCATGACTGTGCTATGTTTACACTGTAGTGTTAAAAGAGCTTTGTTTAACTACATCTCCACAGCTGCTCAAGAGCAAAGGCAATAAAAACAATTCATGGCAAACAAATATTTAAGAACTACCTTTTCCTCCCTCCTCTTTACTGAAATAGAGACCTGTTCTCCTTATTGTAAAAAGCAAAGCAACCATCTGGAAAGTTTACTGTACATTAGTAGATCATGCAAAAGTTATGTTATGGATTTGGGATAGGAATCCTAGAACTGTTTTTCATGCGTGAAAGTGTAACATTTGCAGACAGGTAATTATTAATTTTCACTCTTTGCAGGTGTCTCTCTACCAAACAATGAAAATGTAGATTACAGTGTGTTATCATCATCATCATCATCATCATCATCATCATCATCAAGCTAAAAAAATAACTAAAGTAACTATCTGACTTGCAATTGCAAAAATAATAGATACTTTTTTTACAAAACTGAGTACAAAGAGTCCTTGGTAATTGCTTTATCTATTGACTTTGTATAGTGAGGTGGTCACATTTAGCAACAATAATAAATTATTTAGGGTGTCCATAGCAAAAGGGGATTGTAAAGAGTTTCAAACGGATCTCCCTAAATTAAGAGAGTGGATTTTTAAACAACAAAAAAAATTCAGTCTAATTATTTAATGAAAAAAGTATATGATGACCTTGGAGCAAAAAATAAATAAAAAATGTCATCTCCACATATACACTGACAGTATGTGAACTGGCAGAAACTGTCCAAGAAATCTAGGGCTCATGGTTGATATCACTATGAAAATGTTGACCCAGTGTGCAGCTGTTTGTTTTGTTTTTCTGTCTCAGTCTGTATCTGGGGATCTTGAAGTGGTGTACAATAATTTGTATGGTTGAAAATAAACTTAGGGCTAAAAACAAATTAAACTAATTAATACTTAAACCATCATAGTTTAAGAACAGTTTTATAAGACCTATAAAAAGGCAAAATTCCCAAGTTCTCCAGAATCCACCACACACACACACACACACACACACACACAAGTGTGTGTGTGTATGTGTGTGTGCGTGCATGCAAACTTGTTAATTTAGTATACAGATTGAGTCACCCCTATCAGGAATTTCAAAATCTGAAACATTCCAAAATTCAAAACTTATTTTATGGATGGCTAAGACAGAGACACCTGTATTTTCGTATGGTTCAATGTACACAAACTTTGTTTCAACCCCAAAATATTTAAAATATTGTACAAACTTACCATCAGGCTATTTGTATAAGATGTATATGAAACATTAATGTAAATGAATTTTGTGTTTATACTTGGGTCTTATCGACAAGATACCTCACTATGTACATATATGCAAATACAGCTATTCCAAAATAAAAATAAAAAATCCAAAATCCAAAACACCTCTGGTCTCAAGTATTTTGGATAAGGAAGACTCAATATACAGTTCTGATTTATAATTCCAAAGGAGGCTCAACTCAACTATCTACTGGGGTTCTGTTCTGGACACACACACACACACCACAGTTGCCAAAAAGAGACTTTAAGCCTCGTTGCTTTTAATGAAGGCATGCGTTTGGCTGCGTTAGCAGGAAGAACAGGGTGGATTCACCTGTGAATGCTCCAATCCGTGGATGGCAAGCCCATGATATGAAGGGCAGACTGTACATGGAATTCTTGATTGTCAAATTCTTCCTGAACATTTGATGGGGAAAAGCCCCCTCCATTTCAGGGTCCATGATTTGGGTAAAGAGCCCAAGATGATGAAAGCAAAGTTTGAAGTTAAATGGTTGGAAAAGACTATATGAGGCTATCCTTCAAAATCTCCCTGAAGATAATTTTGGAGTACAACTCCTATAATCCTTTACCACAGGCCATGCTAGCTGAGCTTGATAATCACTAAAACTGAGAACTTCTAAAAGTTTGAATAGTGATCTTCTTTCTTTTTTTTTTTTTTAAAAAAGAAATTTATAAAAGTAAGATCACTACATACAAAGTCAACAAAACTTTTATATACTTTTTGAAAGTTTAAAATAGAGCTGACTGGATTAATCAATATTAAATCCATGTGAGTTTCATAACTCATCTTTCATAGGTTTCTTCCATTCCAGTTCTGCATTAATGTGTGTTTTTTAAAAAAAAGTTCAAGAAAAGTACACCACTTGAATGTATTTTCTTGCAAAATATAAATTTCAAAATGTATCTTATTAATTGTTTTACTGTAAATAATTATAAATTCTAACTCATTATAACATATGTATATATTAACATATATTAGTACAGAACTACATGCGAATTAACAAAGATGGACTCTGTTATTAATAATAAAGAAATATACTCCAACTGTTGTTGTTGTTGTTTTCTTACTTCTCCCAATCAAGGTCCACTTGAAATTTCCCCTTCCAGTGGTGCAAAACTATCAAAGTAGAAGAGTAATGTACCTCTCATTTGTGTTTAGCCAACCAAATTTATTTAGAAAATATATCCAAATCTGGGATATCCTAGAGATGTTTCAGAAATACCCTGAGTGTTTGTAATTCATTTGATGTAAGGGAACAACCACTTGTCAGTCAGAAGAAAAGAATTCTCTAAAAAGCATATCACTTGACTTTAGTTCTACATTCAACTTACATTATTTCAACACAAGAAAAATTGTGTTTCTAGTGATCAAAACCTGACAGAGGCAGCACATACAAATCGATACATGGAAAATTTAATCTTGCAAGCTGTCAGGATCACAAACAGAGATGGCAAATTTTAATGACAGGGAAGCAAACATATTCATTGTGGAAAAGGTTACCATTGAAAGGACTATTCTGACTTCTCAGAATCTCATGGAAGATATATTGCATTTTGACCTTAAAAGAAGTCAGAGATTGCTGTTTTTCTCAAAAATGTATGGAGTCCTAACACTTCTCAGCAATGCAACACTTTTCACGTAGAACATCCAGCCTTTTGCCTCCCCCATTGTGGCCTTTACACAGAAAACCTGAAAATGAAACATCACCCCACCCCACCACCACCACCATAATCACACAGTAATGCAATAGCAGCCAAGTTTCTATACAATCCTTTCCCGCAGAATTGTTTCACCTGATTTGCCTCATTGGATTTGCATATCAGCATACCTAATAGAAGCAGATATTTCTCTTTCTCTGTGGATAGACTAGAGCGCAAATGGCGGAAGACTCGGCTCTTGTCTGACAGAACTCGCCATAGGCAGCATCTTCGCGCCTATCGGGAGGCTTTGCGTGCAGCGCGGAGATCCTTCTACTCTGCACGCATTGCATCTGCAGAGTCCCGTCCAGCGGAGCTGTTTAAGGTGGTTGGGGAGCTGACGCAGGTTCCCCCTGCGCCAAATCCCCTACTTAACCCTACAGTGGCCTGCTGTGACGCATTTAACATCTACTTTGCAGACAAAATCTCTCGGATAAGGGCCGACTTAGACGCCAATGTTTTAGCAGTATCTGTAAATGAGGCTGCCCTTGTACCTAACCCGGAAACTTCAATTGGTTCAAAACATGGCAGCCAGATTAGTTACTGGGACATCTAGGAGAGAACATATAACTCCAGTGCTTAAATCTCTCCACTGGCTACCAATTAGTTTCCGGGCACAGTACAAGGTGCTGGTTTTAACCTTTAAAGCCCTACATGGCTCGGGCCCATCTTATCTCAGGGACCGCCTCTCCCCGTACGATCCTCCCCGCACACTTCAATCCTCTGGAAGGAACCTACTACAGCCTATCAAGACCAGGTTGGCACAGACCTCCCAGAGGGCCTTTTCTGCGACCGCTCCCAAGCTCTGGAATGGTCTGCCAGATGAGATGCGTCTCATGACATCTTTAGATTGCTTCAAAAAAGCCCTAAAGACGCATCTCTTCCGGCAGGCCTTCCCCTGAAATTCCCTATCCCCGGCTTCGGTCCCAGACTTTGATTTCCTGCCTACTCCCATGTTTCTGATCCCCACTTATGACGTGGCCGCATAAGGAAGGGTTAAGATGTTGTTATATGTTTTTAAATAATTACTGTTTTAATCACTGCCGGTTTAATCTATTTTTAAGGGGTGGGAGGTTTGGAAACGGGTTATGGGATTGTTTTAATCTATGTTTTTTTTTACTTGTACCCCGCTCCGAGTGTATGTACAGAGGAGCGGGCTATAAATAAACTATTATTATTATTATTATTAATTATTATTATTATGATGGATGTGTGGAGCAAAATGCAAAAGAAACTGTAAGAGGGGATAACAGAGCAGTGGGGAACACCATAGACTGAATCAGAGCTTGACTGCCTCTCTATTCCACTCTTATATCTTCCTTTTTCACAATTTGATCAATTGTCCTTATATGTTATGCACAAATCTTACTTGATGAACAGAAAAATAAACCAATTTATAAAATATAGAAAATAGGCAGCAAGTAAGGGGGAAAAGGTAGCACAGGGGATGGATATCATCAGGAAGATAAATTATTTTTTCTTTGTGGACATCTCCACAAAAAAAAAAAAAAAAAAAAAATCAAACCAGGCACTACAATAAAGCCTTTGCTTTATAGACATGAAGAACACAAGATTAATTTTTGTGTAAAGTGTGCAAAGAGTTATTCCACTGCAAGCAGGAGGACTTGGAAGAGTGTAATGGCTTTCTTGCCAGATTGGGGGATGGGGGAGGAGAGATCTACATTTCAGTCTTTAAAAGAACTAATGAAGCTTCAGCCAAGACACAAAATGAGCTTTTTCCAGCAAGCATAAAAAGTACTGTGTGCAAAAACCTATTGGTGCATATAAACAAATGTAGTCATCAAATTGCAGACATCTCCTTTTGGATACATATGTGCTTGGAAATATGCTTTATTCAAGATGCATATTAATGGGATAAGACTGAAAGCACTGGCCAGGACCCGACTCCTCTAAGTGAAGGAGACTTCAATAGGGCCTTGTATATACCATCAGTATTCATAGAGGGTAGTTAACCAGGTTTGTTATTATGTGATAAGAAACTGTGCCCATTTTCTGGTTTCTTTATTTCTTTATTATTATTTTTTTACATGGATCACTATTAATCAATTACTTCTATATTTCACTGTTTATTCTCCAGGGAACTGCCTCACAGATTCTCAGGTGATGTTAGACTGGCAGTCAATGATCCTGCTGGAGAAAGAGAGTTATATGCTCCCTGTAGCCAGCCCCAGTTAATGTTCTAGCTCTGGCTCTTTGTGCTAAATGACATTTCTGAATATTCTTCAAAGGAAGCCTTACACAGAACATGTTATAGTAATTCAAATGAGATACAACTAAGCCACATGTCACCATAGCCAGATCAGGTGTCACCCTTAATGTGCACAGTTCACACACTAGGTTTAAGTGTGCAAAGGACGTTTGGCCATCACCAATGCCTGGACCACCAAGCTCAAGGCTGGGTCCAGTAGTACATCAAAACTGTGAATGTTCATCTTAAGGGGAAGGGTTACTACATCCAGCACAGAGTGAATCCCTGTTCCCTGATCTGTGCTTTGAGCAGGAACATCTCTAACTTGTACCCACTTGTTAAGCACTTCTGCATACTCCGCATTGTATTTTGGGAACCTCATATTTTCATATCTCATATGAAATTTTTGAGAAATTAATGACTTTTCAGGAACATTAGGCCAGGTTCCAAAGAAAAAAGGATTGTTTCCCCTATGACATATATACATCCAAGTAAACAAACCCACCAAATTTAAAGTGCTTCTTCCTTCCCTTAAGTAATCTGCATTTCATCTCCAAATCAGAGACAAAGGACCTCTTCACACCAATCTCTCTCTACCTACCCCCTGTTGTTTCTCCACCCAAACCTCTCGTATTCCATCTTAAGGATATCCAAATCCAGTCACTGTGTTTGTTACACTAGTTAAGACTATCAACCAGTCCAGAATCCCATTATTGATTACTGGGACAAGTCAGTCAGCCTTTGTTACCTGGCTAGATAGCCCATCATCTAGAGGCTAGTTTTAAGGTATAAATATTACTTCAAAGCCTAGCATCTGTGCACACACCTCTCATGAACTCCCACACTCTGTGTACTGTGTCACCCTTGGAACTCCAAGCATGAGCCACTCCAGCTTCCTACTATCTTCACAACACATAGGTAATTATTACCCCACCACAACCTCTAAAATTCTACTATCCCCTTTCCATGTTTCCATTTCCATTAGCCCTGTATGCTGTGTTTGTGTGAATTTCTCTCTTGTGTGTGTGACTGCACTTTGCCTATTTTCTAAATAAATACATAAATAAATAAATAAATCTTTTTAAAATTCACTCAGAATTTGAATTCCTCCCAGTTAGTACAGGTATTTATTGGTACACAGAGTCCAAAGGTTACCCAAGCCTCCTGAAAAACTAATTTCCCCAACATTTGAAGTATCACTGAAAGTTGGTAGGGACCCTCCAGTCCCCCCACATGCTTTTTGGGCAACAGTGGTGGAGAACATGGGTAGCACCCCACAAATGCTAAACCTATGAATCTGCACACAAGGTCTAGGTGTTGTCTGACACAGGGAAAACTGTAGGCTTTTGTATGTGTGAATGCATAATTGTGTTTCTGTGTAGTACAGCCATCAGGGCTACCTATTGGGGGATGGAAATCTGCTCTCTCTTTTTGCTTGGTGTGTATCTAACAGCCACCCCCCCAAGCTGAAAATCTAGCAACAGCTTTGAGCCATTTGGGATCACAATCTCTGCATCTATCATGGTGTGGGATCTGAGAGTTAGACACTTTGGTTAAGAACACACACGACATATGTTAGGAACTTAAGTTGTACCCTTGTCATGGTGATGGATGTAGTAAAGACCCCATAACCCCAGTTTGTGTAGGCTGTGTGCCATTTGTAGGTCAGTGAAACTTTTGAATTCCTATGTAGGAAGGCTGTTTGAGTGATAGAGATGGTGACAAACTGTAGTTTGGTTAGCGATTTCCCAGCTTTGGAGGAAGGTACCCCTCATTTCTAAAAATCAGTATATAATTGGCAAGACCCAGCTAGGCCCTTAGCTCTCTTTCCCCTTTCACTAGGCCAGGCAGTAGTAAGTTCCTTAGAGTTCATCACTGGGCTTTGGGCCACCTTCCCAAAGCATTGACAGGTCTCAGACAGGATCTAGTCTCTTATTTCCCCAAGCAGCAGGGTGCTGGTAAGTTCCATAGAGTTCATTTACCTCCACTACGTATCTTGGTGGGCTACCCCTCAGTGAGCATGGGACCATGTTTGGGAAGGGGTATTTTAAAATTGTCAGGTGTCAGGCAGGTCCCCTAAACCTCTTACCTCCATTGGCAAGTCAAGAAGTGCTAAGTTCCTTAGAGTTACTTTTGCTCTTTTAAGGACCCTGGGAGTCTTCCTGTCACTAAGAACCTGGACCAATAATTAGTATGCACAGATGTTTTAAAGAGATGTCTTCATGCTTGAGAGTTGTAATGGCATTGTGGGAGTGTTTTAAGGAAATGTTTACACACCTTAAAAAGGTATAGTTTTAGAGCAGTTGAACTCAATAAGTGTAAAGAGATGTTCACAAATAAAAAATGGTCACATTGGAAAAGTGGGTTGCTAGTAAAGGAAGAAACCCATGGGAGAAGGAATCTTTTAACACTTTATGCCCTTTTGAGACACTGCATGGCACATTTCACATACAGTACAAGGAGTGATTGATTTTTGGTCACTCCCAAAATGTGATGGTAACCTGAAGATTCTGGTTGGCTCCAAAGGATGCCTATAACACCATGCTGGTGAACCTGTGACACACGTGCCCTCTCTGGCACACGAAGTCATGTCAGAGGGGAGGAAGTAGCCATAGCAAGGAGGGGTGGGGAGGTGTGCACAACCAGCCCATTCTCCCATAGAAAGCAGCCATGACAAAGAAGGGTGGTGTGTGGCCTTTTGGGCAGAAGCCCCACACCTTCCATCTGGAAAGCTGACAAAGTTCTGACCAAAGTCCTGTCCCTTCAGGAAGTCCCACCCATTCCAGCTGGAAGTCTCACTCCACCAAGGCACCTTCTCCTCCTTCTCCCAGACTTCGATGAGTGTGTGTCTTGTGTGTGCCTTGAAGTCATTTCTGGTGATTCAATCCTATCATGGCATTTTCTTGGCAAATTTCATGGGGGTGGGGGGGTCTGCCATTGCTGTCCTCTGAGGCCAAGAGAATGTGATTTCTGTGTGTGTGTGCTGTGTGCCTTCAATTAGTTTCTGGCAACCCTATCACGGGGTTTCCTTGGCGAGTTTTGTCAGAGGGGGTTTGCTATTGTCATTCTCTGAGGCTGAGAAAGTGTGACTTGGGTATGTGTGTGTTGTGTGCCTTTGGCAACTATATCATGCCTTTTTTTTTTTTTTTTTTGGCAAGTTTTGTCAGAGGGGGTTTGCCATTGCCATCCTCTAAGACTGAGACAGTGTGATTTTTCCCAAAGTTACCCAGTGGGTTACTTTGGCTTCATGGGGAATTGAATCCTGATTTCCCACAACAAACCTCTTACAGGATTTCCTTAGCAAGATTTGTTCAGAGGGGTTTGCTACGCTGGCATTTGTTGGCCATATATCAATGTATATTAACATCCAAAATCCATAGAATAGTGATATTCAGCCACTGGTGTTAGTTAGGGCTGCATCTGCACTGACAAAATAATCCAGTTTGACACCGCTTTAGACCCCAGGGCTGAATCCTCTGGAATCCTGGGATTTGTAGGTTGGTGAGATATTTAGCCAGAGAGCTCTGGTGCCGCAATAAACTGCAATTCCAGGATTCCCTAGCACTGAGCCAGGACAGTTAAAGAATCTCAGATTGGATTATTTCTGCAGGATGTTTTGGACCTCTGATGTCAGCTGCAGTGGCGGTAGCCTCATCAACCTTTTATTCTCCTCCCTTTCAGCCTTCTGACCAGAAGGCTGTCCAAAATGTCCTCTATTTCTAACAGGGCTGAGAAGGATGGATTTAATACTTATATGAGAGGGGGTTTTATGATGATTTTTTTAAAAAAACTTTCATTTGGTTGGGTCCTCTATTTTTTCCTTCCGTGTTTTCCCCCTGGAAGTCCTGTTTACTGAAAGTCTCACCCCCTGGAAGTCCCTCTTCCAGAAATCCCATCCCCACCACCCGATGACACCTGCTGCAGGAATGCCACTGTGCTTGGGCACTTGGTTTCTAAAAGATTTGCCATCACTGCTATAGCTCCATCAAGGAAATTTGTAGTATGGACAAAAAACAGGACAAATAATTAGATCAGTTAAGGACTCAGAATAGCATCCTGCTTGCCATTCCTCTTTGGAGCAAGACAATTGCTCAGACCCTGGCAAATAACAAGATTGAGAGGCAGGCTGTAGTGGAAAGAGTCACCTGGAGTACAACAGAAACCAAAGTCATTGGAGACCAGTTAGGTCCCCTAAACAAAGAGACATGGATTGTGTGGATGAATGCAATTGCACACACACATCCTACAGTAAATGCACAGAACTTGATATAACTTGCTCTCACACACTGACATGCCAGCCTTAGAATCAGCCCTAGCAGCCAAAGATGTTGCCACTTTAGATATGTACCCTTGGATGAGACGGTTTGTCAAAATCATGTGGCCAGGTCAGATAGCAGATGTTTTATATGTAATGGAGTGCCACATTCCTAGTAAGAACCCTGAGGCTTACATAGCCCAGAAAAAGCTATTAGCAATTTTAGCTGGCAAGATAATGTATGTGCAATTCAGAGGCATGTAAAATTTTGACCGTAATAATAATAATAATAATAATAATAATAATAATAATAATAATTTTATTTGTATACCGCCCTTCCGATGATCAGGGCGGTGTACATCAAGTTCATACATTAAAACATCATAAAAACATCATAAAACATCATAGAATAAAACAATCTAAATGCAATAAAAACAATATCACCCAATGCTATATACAATGGCAATAGAATAAGTGGCTTACATAACAAGACAGATAACAGAAAAAGCCCATTCAAGGGTATGCCTGCTTAAATAAATGAATCTTTAATTCCTTCTTAAATTGGGTGAGGGAGGCAGACAAGCAGAGCTCAGTGTGCAATGAGTTCCAGAGGCTTGGGGCAGAGATGGAAAACACCCTCTTCGCTGTGTTTGCCAATCTGGCCTCTGGTACTCTCAATAATGGTTGCCCAGATCTTAGTATGCGGGGCGGATTATGTGGGGGGAGACGGTCCTTCAGGTACCCTGGGCCCAAGCCATATAGGGCTTTATAGGTAATAACCAGCACTTTGTACTGAGCCTGGAAGCGAATAGGCAGCCAATGAAGGTCTTTCAGAACCGGTGTTATATGGTGAGTCCTGGAAACGCCAGTGACCACCCGTGCTGCCATATTTTGCACTAATTGCAGCTTCCGAGTGTGATACAAAGGCTGCCCCATGTAGAGTGCATTGCAGAAATCCAACCGAGAGGTTACCAGAGCGTGTACTATGGTTTCAAGGTCCCTCCGGTCCAAATAGGGACGCAGCTGGCGTATCAACCGAAGCTGAAAACAGGTGCTCCTGACCGTCACATCCACCTGAGAAGTCAGATGGAGTGACGAGTCGAGGAGCACCCCCAGGCTGCGTACAGTGTCCTTAGCGGGAAGCGTGAGCCCGCCCAGGACAGGTGGAACCACCTCCATACCCGGGCCGGGGGAACCTATCACGAGTACTTCCGTTTTCTCTGGATTCAGGCTGAGTCTGTTTTCCCTCATCCAGTCCATTACCGATTCCAGACAGGCCACGAGAGGAGCGACGCCATCCCTGGTCACTGCATCAGTTGGAGACATAGAGAAGACTATTTGGGTGTCATCAGCGTACTGATAACCCCGCGCCCCATGCCTCCGGATCTCTCCCGGCGGTTTCATGTAAATGTTGAAAAGCATGGGGGACAGTATAGCTCCTTGAGGGACACCAGATTTAAGGGCCCTCTTATCGGAGCAGATGTCCCCCAGCTGCACCATCTGGAGCCTCCCAGAGAGGTAGGACCGGAACCACTGGAGCGCAGTGCCTCCAATTCCCACCTCCGCCAGGCGCTCCAGAAGGATACCATGGTCGATGGTATCGAAAGCCGCTGAGATGTCCAGGAGCACCAACAGGGACACGCTACCCCTGTCAATGCCCAGACGGAGATCATCGACCAGGGCGACCAGGGCAGTCTCAATATAAGATGCTTCTTTATAGATGTTTTAATTCACAGACAAAGATGGCATTGGGCTTGATCAATCCCACCTTGGAATTATGGCATGGATTATCAGAAAAAAACTAAGGAGAACTGCAGATCTTCTCAGAGAGTCAGGAGGACTTAAAAGCATAGATAAAACAATGGAGGAATGTGGGTTCCAAATCTTGGGAACCTATTCAACTGGTCACCTATAGCAACCATGTGTTCCACACACAATGTAGGAATTTAGAAAATCATGCACCTAACAACTAGGGTGTGTGTGAGAGAGAAAAATGAAATGGCACAAGAGATCGTAACTGGAAGGACCAATGCCATGGGTCACTCCTGAGCTTTACTCATTACCGAGGCACACTACCTGTCCCAGTGCCATGGCAAGGAACTAGACAAGTCAACAGTGTATCTGTTGAGACGGTATAGGTCCATTTTTAGTGAAGCAAGGAGACACGTTTGGGAATTGCTAAAACAAGCTGGTACAGACATGTCCCAGTTCGACCAGCATCATACTATGGAATTGATAGATGCACTCTTCAAATACCAAAGGGATCAGAATAGAGATGGTGGTGGATTCTATCCTACACAAACAGACCTCCGACTCAAGCTATTCTTCTTAGGGATGCCCTTGGTCCACTGCTCTTCCCCATGTAATTATATAATGGCTGCAAGCTGATATCTGGGGGAGGCCTACAGTAAAAGCCATAACACACTTGCAAAGCTCTTAATGGATACCAGTGCTGCTCAGAATGTCCTTCATCTGGATTTGGCTGCAAACTGACACTGAACCTTCCAGATTATGCCACTTACTGGCTCTGAAGAAGACTGTCATCATGCAAACATATGAGGAAAGGTCCCAATACAAGTAGGGAAGATTTAAACAGACAAATGCTTGTGAAAATTGGAAAGCAGATGATGGTATTTTAGGCATGCCACTCCCTTGTGATCACAACCTGATCAGAGATATAGCCAATCCTGGCAGCTAGATGGAGACACCCCCCCCCCCCCCAAGATTAATGCTATTCACCTATGTACAGCATTTAGGGCACCATGCCCACTCTACCCCCATTAAAAGCAATCCCTGAGCAATAGAGTTCTTAGATATCTGGACACAGGACAAAGTGAAATGTGGCACCATAAAAGACCCTTGTGTTTTTAGTTAGGGAAGGTACCCTCTTAATGGAAATAGTATAAATACCCCCACCCCACCCCCAGAGAAAAAAGAGTTTGGAAAGACCATAGAGGGTTTATTTCAGTGGGATGTAATGATCCCCATGCAATCTATCTGTAATGTGTCCTTATGGCCAGTTCTCAAAGTTTTTCACCTTCATCTCAGATTTTGACCTGAAATCTCAGGACCTTGGGATGGCCATGATCATGCAACCCACTGGTGTAATGCAAACATCAGACCATAGCATGGGATATTTACTACTACTAGTAGTAGTAGTAGTAGTAGTAGTAGTTTTTCTTTTACTTCTTAACAAAACAAAATCAAAAAGCCTGTTGAAACATGTTCAAGCTGGTATTTTTTTCCTTTTCCTTTTTTGTTGTGGAGTAGGAATGTATCCCTATTCTTTCTATCTTATTCATGCATCTGGTACCAAGGTTTTTGTTAACAAAGTAAAGCCCAGGAATGCATCTACTTTGTTAACTGAGGTATAGCTGTCACAGTAAAAGTGAGAGCCAACAGCTGCATCCACACTGCAGAAATAGTCCAGTTTGACATTGCTCTTAACTGCTATGGTTCAGTGCTATGGAATTATGGGAATTGTACTTTTGTGAGATATTTAGCCTTCTTTGTCAGACAGCTCTGGTGTCACAGCAGACTAAAAATCCCAAAATTCCATAGCACTGAGTTATGACAGTTAAAGTGATGTCAAACTATATTATTTCTTCAGTGTGGATGCAGCCAATATGTGATCTAGTACATGCATTCCTTTCATAGCTTTCAAGTTAATATGCCATTCTAAAGATTGATATGAGAACCAGGTGGTTCTGTCTCTATTAATAAAAAACATAGAAGGAAACTTTATTTTCTTTCTTTTTGCATGTTCAACATATGCAATGTGGTTGCTCTAATTTAAAAAAGTTGCTTCCATACAGAGCTGTACATTCTCAGATAGTACTTTAGTTCATTTGTTTATGGCTTGGTAGTTATGAAAAAGGAGGAGGGATGACCAAGAAATGCCTCATCAGTGAGAAGGCACAGGCAGAGCTGAGAAAATATACTAGAATTTAATTTACCAGGTAAAACTGCACAAATAAAAACTACATCTTGTCGTCATAAGCAAAGACAGAAACATCAGCAGAAAGAAAACAATTTGAGGGCTAATGGTCTCAGGGCTACTATAGGACCACCGAAATGTATCTGTTAACAATGATCTCAGAATTTATATAGAGAAAGTTACCATCAGATTTGTTCCCATTTATTTGCCAGACTCAATAAGGGCACAAAGAGGCAAATGTTCTGTGTTCAAATAATAATTTGCATAATAATAAAATGAATATGTTCAGATCCCATTTTTTTAGAGGAGCAAACAGGAAAACAATATCAATAAAGAAAGACCCACTGATACACTCAATTTTGAAGAGACATTCCCCCTCTCTCAATTCTCTCTGCACTTTTTCCATATTTCATTTTCGATATTTGGTAATTTCAATTTTCTACCAGATAGCTGTGTTAGTGTGTTTCAGTATAGCAATGTTTTCCCTCTCTGTATCTCTCTGTAGAAGTCTTGTGGCCCTTTTAAGACTAGTACTATGAGCTTTCATGGATTACAATCCACTTTAATACAGCTCTTGCTAGTAGTAAGGTTTTAAAGACGGCATGTGATTCTTCTTTTTTCCTTCTCTTCTTACTGTAATGTTTTCAATGCTATATTTCAATGAAATGAAATAACATATTCAATGAAATGGTTTATTGTTTCATGCCTGTATTATTGTATAAGTAGCATTAACTGCATTTTTGTTTGTTTTTACATTGTAAAATTGTAAACTTTTGGATGATGATGATGATGATGATGATGATGATTTTAATGAAAAGCAGTATAAATGTGCCTTTAAAAACCAACCGACAAAATCAATAATCAAAGCACAACTTTATTAAGGCAATTATATATATTTTTCAACAAAAAGCCTATGAAATAAGAACATATCCATAAGTAAAGGTTAACGGTGGCTGTGAAGGAGAGTCCATCACCATCTGAGGCAGTCTATTCTATCACTGAACAATCCTTACAATGTTTAAGTGGAAACCCTTTTCTTGTAATTGGAATCCATTCCTTGAGGCACTCTAAATTACTATTTGAATATCATCATCGTCGTCATCGTCATCATCATCATCATCAGAAAATACTAAGAAGCATCAGGGGTGCAGTGTGATTTCATCCTGGCCTGTTACAGCAGAATGATATTGAGCACTTGAATTTTAACAGAAAGCTATAGCCTTGTGATCACATAGAAAAATCATTTGGTGATAGGAAGGCTCATGATTTCACCTGAGGAAAAGTGCAGGTAGAAGGAGTATCTGTATCTACCCAGTTGACTACTGATACATAATGGAAGGAAGATTTTTTAAAAAATGTTCTTGTCCTTTTCAATGATCAGATAATGCCCAGAGGCATGGAAAGGCAATAATTCAGCCTCAGTGAGTAAAGTTATAAATGTTACAGGCTATCATAAAATTACCCAGCACCTTTAAAATGCAGGTATGGTGTTTGACATCTTGACCTCCTCTGTAGTGTGAATAAATGCTCAATGAGGAGGTATTTCATTCCATTTGTTTTAAATTTGCCTGCCATTAACTTTGAGTGACCCCTTGTTCTCTAATTATGGAAAGAGCATGAAATGCAAGGACTGAATGGCGAACTCTCTCTCTCTCTCTCTCTCTCTCACACACACACACACTTTGCCTTTTGAGACATTCAGCACTTCAGTCACTTCATTCTGAGTTTAAATAATCCTTATTTTATGAAATGTCAGAAGATACTTTATTTGTTGGAAATTAACATCTGTGATGTCCACTATAAGTAATGAGTTTTGCTGTCTTGTCTTCCTTCTTCCATTCCTCTTTTCCGACCTTTTTCTACAAGATTCTTTATAATGATTATGCAATGTTGGTATAAAGAAGCGGTACATACCATTCCAAGCTGAGGCACATTATTATACACTGCAGTCTAAATTTCTGAAAGAGATTACTGGAGAGGGCATCAAAATAAAATAATAATTGTGAGGTCAAAGGCTTTCATGGCTGGCATCCATAGGTTTTTTTGTTTGGTTTTTTTTTGTTTTTTTTTTTTTTTTGTTTTGGGGGGGGGGGGTTCAGGTTATGTGGCCATGTTGTAGAAGAATTTATTCCTGACATTTCAGCTGGACTCAAGGGAAAGGTCAGGAATAAACTCTTCAAGAACATGACCACATATCCTAAAAACCCCACCAAAAATAATTATTATTTTGCACTGAAACCCCAAAAGAAGTAACAGAGTGGATTCAGACATCCAGTGGTTATTTTTTTGTTTTATCTTTTGTTTGATGAAAACTGGAGCTGAACACATGCACATGCACACATGTGCACATGCTCATACACACACACACACACACACACATACACAGAGGGTCAGTCTTCTGTATTCACAGATTCTGCTTGAAAATAAGCCCCCTCCAGTCCAAAAAACAAACCTTAATGTTGCCATTTTATATAAGAAACACTATTTGACTACAACATTATATATATAGCATCAATTGACTTTGGTATCAACCCCTGTAGTTACCAAGGGCTCACTCTCTGTGTTTATTCTTATTTATTTTTAAATCTGCATTATAGCTGCCATTTACATTCCTATTGGTGCAATACACTAGTATTTATTTATTTATGTCCAATGTTGGCAAAGGAGGGAACACAAAAGCAAAATCGTCCAAGTCTGAGCAGCCTACTTTCCAAATGAGACAGTTCCTTCAGTGTGCTTGTTCCCCTTTTAATCCTGTCATTGCTGCCTATGTTCTCTTTATATTAATTATTATAAATTAGTTGACGTGTACAGTAGTAAACCATGGCATCCTTGTTTGGACTGAAACAATACCTGAAAACTTAATTTAGTTTTCCCTCCACAAAAATGATTTTTAAGTAATAATAAAGTTAAAGAAATCATCTTTCTTTGCACCCACTTCACCAAACCCCTGAAAACTAGGGAGTCAATAGACTCCAATTTAAGAACTGTTCTAGATGATGGGGGTGAGTTTTGAGTGATTCAGAGAAACATTAAAACTTCATAGACCAAAGATGTGGGAAATAATGCTGTCCCGCTTTATAAAGTATGAAAATGAAACCATCTGTCAACAATCTAGCATAATTTATTTATGAATACTGTGTATATTACCATATTATTCTGAGGAGGCATCGGATAATGACTGTCAAAAGTCCTACAGCCTTCAAAATAGCACAGATGTCAACAGAGATTACCAGGCTTATTAATGGTTTCACAATCATAGCTTAAAAGCACCTCATAAAATGATACCTTGATATAAGATGGATGAATCATCAGGAGCTATCTATAGTCCTTTGATTTCCATGCACCCAATGGATTGTAGATCAGTCTCTGTTGGAAGCCTGTGTGCTCCTGTTCTTTAATGACAATGCTGCTCAAGATCATTGTGTAGGATCAGAATATGAGCTGCTCCCTGAGCAATCTGGCCCCAGAGCTGCCTCAAATTCCCCCATTTCCTCTTCATTCCAGAGTAATGCCTGGTAGCTGTCTACATGCATGTCCTGCTGTGCCACCCAGCGCCACTGCAAGTCACTGCCTCTGAAAAGAAAAGAAGTCAACCAGCATTGATCACATGGCTGGTCCCCTTGTTGTGACCTCAGGGGGACTGACTGTCACCAGCTGTGGCAGTAGTGGGACACACTGTAAATAGCTGCCTGGCATTGCTTCAGAACAAAAGTTTGTTTGTTTTTTAATGCAGTTTAAAACAAGGATGGTCTGGACTCAATGTGGAAATGGCCGAAGCCTAAAACTTTAGAAATTTGAAAGAAGGTATGACCCAGTATCACTTGTGGATTATTTATTCAGGTCTGGAGACCTTTAAATCCTGTCTCCATTTCCCTCCTTTCCTGGTCATTAGTTCCTACAGAGATATTTGTCCTTGTTGAAGCACACACAGAGAGACTATGGGGGCAAACCTGGACTATGGGTGAGTTTACTTTGATCCAGTTGCATCACTAGGGGAGTGCAGGGGGTACAGACCTCACCAGGTGACACCCTAAGGGTGTGTGTGACACCACTTCTACTCAAACACCCGTATTTTGCCAGAGGCCTTATGACATTTGCCTGTATCTCTTTAAAATGGTTTAAGACATGGCAGGAGTGAGGTGAGCCTCAGTGGGAGAAGAAAGGAATTTTTTTTATTTCTTTAAAAAATACTATTTTAATTTTTTATTTAAAAAATTACATTTTAACCCAATCTTCACTATGTATATATTAATACATTTAGGGTATGCATATGATATTGTAATTTGAAGGTATAATTTTAATTTTGCTAGTTGTTTCTGCCACAGCTATTAGCATGATATTCAGTGGTATATGGAAATTATGATTTACGAGTATCATTAGTGTAATTTTTTTTAAAAAAAATAAGGATTCTATATGGTGTGAATTGGGAGAAGGAGGTAAATGGGGGGGGGGGGGGGTTTGACACCATGAGTGACCAGACTGGGTGATGCCAACACTAGGGACGCCACTGCTTCAGTCAAGTCTCTGTCTCCACTTTTCCCCAACAATGTTTGAACCTCTAGCCAAAGAGAGATTCTTGCATTGTGGGCTGTGATAGAGATGATGATGATGATGATGATGATGATACTAACAAGAACAACAGGGGCCAAACCAGGTGAGGGAAGATCTGACTTGCTATGGACCATAGCCAGGGCCAGCCCACTCTTGCCCACCATCCCAATGTTATCTTGAAGTGTGTGTTTTCCCCTCCATACATACACACACACCTCCATAGGAAACTCATTTAGCTAGGAAGACAGTACAACATAACAAAGCCTGGAATTACAAATTTACGCTATCATCCACATTGTTGTACTTGCAGCACTATTATTTTGTCCCATCACTAATATTTCTAGAGAATCCACTTATGTGATTAGGCCTAAAGAGAGTGATAAAGAAAAGCTCTGCAGTACAACAAAAATAAAAATGCCAATCATATTGATGTGTCATTCTCCCCAAGGTAATGATACTTAAATTGCAAAATATGCCCAATGTAATATTGTTATCCCAACAATTTGAGGGCATTACAAATATAAGATATATTCTTAGATTTCTTAGGGCTTCTTAGGTTTAGAATCATAGAATCATAGAGTTGGAAGAGACCACAAGGGCCATCCAGTCCAACCCCCTGCCATGCAGGAACTCCAAATCAAAGCATCCCTGACAGATGGCCATCCAGCCTCTGCTTAAAGACCCCTAAGGAAGGAGACTCCACCACACTCCGAGGGAGTGTGTTCCACTGTCAAATAGCCCTTACTGTCAGAAAGTTCCTCCTAATGTTGAGGTGGAATCTCTTTTCCTGCAGTTTGCATCCATTGTTCTGCGTTCTAGTCTCTGCAGCAGCAGAAAACAAGCTTGCTCCCTCCTCAATATGACATCCCTTCAAATATTTGAACAGGGCTATCATATCACCTCTTAATCTTCTCTTCTCCAGGCTAAACATCCCCAGTTCCCTGAGGCGTTCCTCATAGGGCATGGTTTCCAGACCCTTCACCATCTTAGTTGCCCTCCTTTGGACATGCTCCAGTTTCTCCACATCTTTTTTGAATTGTGGTGCCCAGAACTGGACACAGTATTCCAGGTGGGGCCTGACCAAAGCAGAATAGAGTGGCACTATAACTTCCCTTGATCTAGAAACTATACTTCTATTGATGCAGCCTAAAATTGCATTGTTTTTTTTATCTGCCGCATCGCACTGTTGACTCATGTTCAGCTTATGGTCTACTTGGACTCCTAGATCCATTGGACTCCTAGATCCATTTAGATGTAATTGACGGCTCCGTTCCATGATACCGTATTAAAGTCGAATATAGAATTTTATTATAGAGTGTGGTTTCCAGGGAAGGAAGAACATGGCCTCTTCCACAAACTTATTACATGGAAATATTTGGATGTAAGCAACGGAACATTCATGCAAAGACCTAGTGTGGTTTGGTGGTATGTGTGCTGGACTCAAAGAGACAGGGGTTCAAATCCCCACACAGCTATGTAAACCAACTGGGTGATCATGGACAAGTCATATTTTCTCAGTCTCAAAGAAAGGGAAGGGCCAACCTCATCTAATAAATCTTGCCTAGAAAACGTATAATAAGATCACCATAAGACAGAACTGACTTGAAGAACCTAACAGCAACATTTACACAATCTTTCGAGTGCAGAGTAGCTGAAGATTTCCTCAGTCCTGGATGCCAAACCTCTATATTTCCACATTCAAAGGGCTGTATGGAATTTCCAAACATAGAATCAGTTATCTGGACAAGCTTTAGAAGAGAAATTTATTCAGTGTGATTCTTCAGATAAACCTACATTATTCACATTTCTTAAACCTATTAAACAACAACAACAACAACAACAACAACAACAACATGCATTTTGTGGATTGAAGTTTGCAAATTATGGGATTTATGTGACAGAGTTCTTTGGATAAAAATGTCTTCAGAAATCTATACATTAGCGGAAGTTGTGAAATATATATATATATATATATATATATATTACTGGAACTTATGCTTGAACATGTATTTATGACTGGAGATTGGTTAGAAAATGTATATTTACATGCATTAAAATGACTTTACATGCAAAGTAAAAGTAAGGTTGCATAAAGGAGAAACTGAGTTATACCAAAATCAGCTTTTCACATCCCTAGTCCTGTCCAGCTTGGACCAGAACACAGAACTCTGGGCAATGCTTAACTTGGACACTACACTGCAACTGCCATTGGGTACTACTACATGAGTTTTTGCATCCATGCAAATGAGCCACCAGTTGCATTAATATACTGAAATAATGGTGTCATGAATTCATGGCTTTGGTAGTTTGAAGTGTGAAGAAAAAAAAATACTTCTTATCTAGCAGTGCATCTATACTGTAGAAATTATGCTGTTTGTCAGCACTTTAACTGCCATGGATCCATCCCACAGAATCCTGGAATTTGTAGTTTTGTGGGGCACCAGTATTTTTTTGGCAAAGAGGTTTAAAGACCTTGTAAAACTACAAATCCCCTCTCATCAGTGCACTTTGTGATATGTCTGCATGTTGTGCTAGCCTACAGGTCTCATTGTATAGTGGATCTGAGCTTGACCCATGGTATCTAGACCACAGTATAGTTCCAACCTAACAGCAGATGATATTGAGTGACATTTAGTGGTCCAATGGTTCTGCCACAAGTATATCAAGGTGGTGTCAGCACGTATCCTACAAAACAAACAGACACAAACTGAGTAAGATCCAGGTATCATTTGTACTAAAGAGTTTATCATGCCAGCCTGCTGTCCCACCACAATCACACTAGTTTAAGAATGGAAGCATACCAGTTTGGCTTCATTTCATCTCACACTTTCCCCCACAATAGCATTTTGGCAATCCATAGCCACGTGATCTGTTTTCCACACTGCCCAACACTACCTGTGTGAATGTGCTGCTACTCCCCTTAACCAAAATGTGTGGTTTCCCTGCTTCAGAAACAATATCAGGAAAACAGTGAATGAGTGGAAGCAGAAGCAGCAGCAGCAGCAGCAGCAGCAGTCCCAGTGAGGAAAAGAAACAGACTTTAGAAAACAGACCCTCCAACCCCTGTTGCTGTCTGAGGAGAGAGGTGTTGCCTTCCATCTATCCCTGCTTGAGGGAGAAAAACAGCAATCCCACCCTGCTGCTTGCTGTGAGGAGAGGTGGCTGTAAAACCGGGGGGGGGGGGGGGGGGCGCTGTAAGGGGCACAGATCCAAAGAAACCCAAACAAGGGGCTTTATTGCATACGAGAGAGGTAGAAAGGAGGAGCATGGTTGATAGCTTTCTTGGCCAGCAGCCGTCCCATTTTTAGAGAGTAGGATTTCAACTCACTACTCCCTAAGTTATATGCAAAGAGATCTTGCAGCACCTTTGTGACTAACTGAAAGATAGAAGTTGGTAGCATGCACTTTCATAGACGTCAGCTTACTTCCTCAGATGCATGTAGAATGTAAGTAGAAAGGCATGGCTATCTAAGGTTTCAGGCATTGCTCAAGAGCAGTTTTGCATCAGGAAAAATGTGTGTGTGTGTGTGTGTGTGTGTGTGTGTGTAAAATACAATCAACAGTTTGATCCTAACTATAAACAGAAGTTGTTAGTAGCCATGGTGTTCCTTTTTCCTGAAATGTGGGGCTGCTATGTGCACATTCATACAGAAGCTCTACACTTCAAGTGGGGAAGGACAAAATGGGGTACATACCTGGGATGTGCATGCAGCAGCACATGTGGAAGCACATCCCCATTATAACCAATGGGACTTGAATATCTGCAATATTTCCAGTTCATGGGGGGAAGGGGGTCCAGAATAGATCCCCTGTGAACTTACTCCAAGTAAATGTGTACAGGATTGTAGCCTCAGAAGACATTCTAAAAAGCAACTGGAATATCTGTACAGTATTTCTTTGTGAGAATCATGTTTTTCTCCAACTGAATCTTTCTTAACTTATTACATTTCATTTGATGATCAATCATGGAATAACAAGAAGCCACTTTATTTGATCTATAAGCCATTTAATTTACATTGAACCTGGAAAGGAACAAGCGGGGGAGAAACCTCATGTGGATCCAGCTGCAGCCAGGTATCAATCTTTTACCACCCCTTCAGACTTCCCTTGGTTGAAACACCTAAGCCCTGAAGGGTTTCCCAATTGGGTTACCCCCAAGCCAGCAATTTACTGGAAATCAAACCTAGAGCACTTCAACCCAAGTTTCAGGAATCTATAAGTGGGAGAAAACCCCTAGATCAGCTTCAAAGGTAGACTCTGTCATCACCCTTGGGTTCCAAGACCTATAGAGGTCATTCCATTAAAGAACTCTACCCTTCACACTTCACCAAAAGAGTGCCAAGGTATATACTGAATTCACATATTCCCCCCACACCACTTTGCCATTAACAACCTACTTACAGGCTCCACCCTAAGCCAATCATCAAAATCCTCTAGATGAAGCACAGGGTAGGCAAAAACAAAAATAAACAAAAAAGGTGGTGGGGGTGTGGATAAATTCCTACCTGGTTCCAAAGTGATCAGCTAAGTGTATACTGCACTAGAGGCAGGAAGGCTGGTCACAAAGCAAAAATCCCAAGAGGGCACATGATGAGGCAGCTGGGCCCTAAATTTCCACCCACCCTCATTCCATAAAGCAACTTGTCATACAGCACCATTCACATCCATACCTGATCTCTGTCCTTGGAGGCCATCCAAAATGTATCTCCCCCCACAGCATGCAGGTACAGGTATGTATTATTTTCTGGAGCTAAAAATATTACACAATGTACAATCAAGATTGTATCATGAGCTGGTTCCTCATGGACTTCCTGACCCCTTTGGAACTCTAGCCCATAGTATTCTTCCTGTCATCCTTGTCAGGGCCCTGAATAATTGCTATGTTCATGCCAAATAAGTTTGCCAGAGAAAACACAGAGACATGAGAGAGATTATTTTTATAAACCAGAGATTACAAAATGCATGATGCAATATGACTGTGAGTGAGACAGGTACATGCCACAGGCATCTGGTCCTTTATCTGAGGTGAAGAGTCTATAGTACTGGAGGAACTGACATAAGAATACAACAGTTTAAGGGAAATCTCCTGCATTAGGAATTGACATTGGAATTAGTGACAGATTTCTGCTGACAAACATATATCAAAAGTACATAGAAGAATCCTGAGTGCACACCCATACACAGGGGGAAATGCTCATCTGTCACAAAGTACATATGCATATACAGAGGAGTCATTCTATATTTTGTTATGCTGATACCTCCTCCACTTGTCACAAGCAATATCCATGCTAAGAAGCAGGAATACTTTGGCAATAAAACTCATAGGAATGGAGAAACATGGAAACCTAATTTATAGTGAGCTGGACTTTTGGGTTATCTGAGAACTATCAATAAGTGCATGGAGTGGCTATCTAAAATCTGATACAGGCTTTTTTCCCCTGCTCAATCTGGCAATGACAGATCTTGAAATGGGGGCTCTCTACTTTCAAAGCAGGCACTCCACCCTTAAATATGACTTCTGATACAGCTTCATGTCAGTTCAGTCTACTTGTCCATGTAATCCAGTAGTGTCTACTCAAACTGCCAACAAGTCTCCAAGCAGGGGGCATTCATGCCACCTGTTACTAGATCCTTTTAAGTGAATATAGTAGAGATCCCCTGAGATCTCCCACATGCAAAGTATTTGCTCTTCCATTGAGCTGACCAGAGCAGATCTATTTTCAATATAACATTTCATACAAAGAGGTGTTACACTCATTTAAATGGAAATATATATTATAGTTGGTAGTAGTGATAAACCTTTGTGTGTTCCCAGAGGAAAAAAATAATACAAAATACAAAAGAGTTCCATTTATGTTTAATTTATATTTAATGAATATAAATCAACATTAACCTGAATTAATTAAATTCAGGTTCTTTTTCTCACAGCATGAATTATAATCCAAAGAGCCCAAATGGAATTGCAGAATAATTCTGTGTTATTCAAAGTGAACATCTCACAAAAGAAAGAAGCTGCAAAATAAATAAATAAATAAATAAATAAATAAATTTGAAAAACAAAACATCGGAATCCACATTTTTCCTGTCCACACCACCAGTGGGAGGGTCATCCCAATTTTGCCTCTCAGAATCCTTCCTCTTATAGGGATTGGTTGCCTCACTACAGGCCATCATAAAATTGCTGGGGACTGTTTCCAAACATGTCTTCCAGAGTTCTCGGTTGAGACGTCATAGATGAGGAGTTGGAGATAAATGACATAGGCAGAAAACTGTAGGAAGTTGCAAGAAGACAGGAGACAACTCCAGAAAAGCATGCAGTTCACCTGCTTAGGTTTCCTTTTGTGTCACTTAAAAGTAAAGATTTAATAGGATTCCAATAGAACTATGAATAAAGAATTTCTCACTCCTTTCTTAATAGAGCAGGCAAGAAATTATCTGAGGCATATTTGTCAAGGACTAACTGAAAGACAGGAGACATAGTGGAACACTATCTATTAGTGGACAATAATTCACACTATCCTATTGCTCCATTCATTCATGCATCATCTAATAAGATGACATTTAATACAAAATAAGAATGATGAAGGTTGCCTGAATTTGCACAATTTACTATTGGTGTCAAGCCATATTAGTTTTGCCAGCACTTGACTTAAATTTTGCTTAGGATTACTGTCTACCAGAATCAAAAGTTATTATTACCTAATGGTATTTCATTTTGCACTGCAACTAATACAATTAATATGGAGCTAACCACAGATTTGTTTCTGAGCCTTAAATGGAAGGTGGACCATTTCTTGGGAGGCAACTCTTTCATATTATGCACCCTCTTGTAATTGTGGTGGCTGGGGATTATTTAAATAAGAAAACAGAGGCAATGCTATCACTAAGATCCCTGTTCTATCTGCCAACGCTAGGATAAGGTGTTCCACTGTGTGAGGTGGGCAGCCAGCCAGCCACATTCTGCAGATGCTATTGTTACTACCCTTGCCATTGCTGTCACCACCTGTGCAGCCCAGTGTCTCGGCATAAAATCCTTCCTCAGACTTATACGTTTTGGGCAAAGTGTTCCTGAAAATTAGCTGAATCAAACAGTCCTATGTTGAATCCAAAACTGGGAAGGGAGTTGCAGGAAAGATAATCCAAACTTAAGTCAGGCCTCAGAGAGAAGCTGAGAAAATCATACAAAATCACCAGAAATCATTGAATCTAATTGCCTGCAGCATAGCCAGCAGTTACTCAACAAAGCTGGCCTGATCAATTTGGCATGGTTTACTTAGAGTGGAGGAGAGCATTTTAGGTGTTTCTGGACTTGGCATTTGAGTTATCAGCATAGAACAACGTGCAGAGCTTCTGTTTTCTCCTCCAAATTTGCAGGTGCTGGAACATGTCATAACTGCCAAATTCATCCAGCTGGGGCTCAACCTCTCGCTCTTCTTCTTCCATGGAGGCCTCCTCCAGTAAGGCACAGCCACAGGTAAGTTCCATGGCCACCTCACCCACAATACCTCCATCTGAAAAAGGACACCCTCAGATCAAGGCACTGGTAGGCCTAGTTGTCACTACAGAGGCACATTGGATGGATTCTCTCTGGAGAGTGAGTTTGACCTAAGTGACTCTCCGAGAGGATCCTTCTCAGACTGAGGCATTGTGATTGACCCACCGAGTAGCTGCCTTTGCCACTGCAAGAGGATGTCCAGCACAGCTTTCTGGAGGAGCTAGCATTCTTATGCCTTTTAGTGAATGGAGTAGGCAATTATGGAAGCTGGAGGGAGGGGTCCCTCTCATAGCAATGGAGGTGGGAATCACAATTCACCATCCTCACCCAGCAGCAACAGAAGTAAGGGATTTTACCATACCTCATGGAGTTTCAGTGCTTCTTTTCTAACTCATGTCTACCATTAGTTCCACAAGGTAGTCAGACAAACTACCCTCTCTAGAATCCTATGCTAACATGTCCTGCCTTTGTAAGATCATTGTAGGCATTAGGGAGGTGATATATGAACACCCCTAACATCTCTAGTCCTTTCAAAGTACAGCCTTCTAGTGCTGGTCAGGGTTTACCAAGCACTAACTGTTAAAACCCATGAATCACCTGTGAAGGGCTGAGCATTTACTTCTGATAGGCTTCAGTCCTTGAAAACACCCAGGTTTTCTGAAGAAATCAGAAAAAGATAAGCAGCAGCATATTGTATCCTTTGGAGGGTCACTGGCTGAGTTTGTAGAAGACTACAAGCACATGCCAGAAGTGTGAAAAAGACACTTGTATAATTCATTTTACAGATGTAACCCAAAGGAGCAAAGCATTTTCAAATCATTCCTGAGAAAAGGACACATCAGTTTTGAGACTGCCAACAGCCTCTTGAGTTCAGATATTTCCAGGATATTTTTTTCATAGACAACCCCCTCCCCATTGTGTCAAAATGAATCAGGACTTAGCTGGTTTATGCATGTCATGCTGTCAACCCACAAATGCATTAGAGAAGAAGCAGAGTAACTGTTAGAAAATGTCATTGAAAAGAGAAATCTATCTGGTTTGGGCTGAATGCGGCAGGTGGATCATCTAAGTGACAGTGTGAGTGGGGATGATCAGAACTGTTTTAGGCAGAAGCACCCTTCAAGGATCTTAGATGTTTCTTACACAGCCCATAGTGAACAACCAAATAACACATTCTATATAGAAAATATTTTTTTCAAAAAAAAGGGGGGGCATAGCAGATACATCTATCTATCTATCTATCTATCTATCTATCTATCTATCATAATCAACAATATTGTCATCAATGGTAATATCACAGCTCCTCAAAGGACATGTTCTATGGATCATTATAGTCATGTTTCATCCACCCCTTAACTCAGAAACTGTTCTTTACAGAATAGGCCCTAATAATGTTGAGAATTTTTTGTTTTGTTTTTGTATTCATTTCTGTTTTTTGAGAGGAACCACTTCGTAAAACATAACCTAACCAAAAGCGATCTAGATCTCCCAGAATGGGCGGTCCGCCTCCGTGACCGCCCCTTTAAACGGCGAGATGGGGCCAAGGCTGCCACAATTACAGCCTCCGCAGCCCCATCCCGCTGCTTCTGGAGGCCGTGGGGAAGTGGCAAACTGCTGCTTCCCTGCGGCCTCCAAGCGGGATGCAGCAGGCACCCTGGGTGCCTGCTGCACCCTGCTTCCCTTGGCGCTGGCGAGGGGAGAAAGGGGCCACCACCACGGCCCCTTTCTCCTTGGGTCTTTGACGTGGCCATCTAAAAGCAACGGCAAAGACCCACTGCAAAAAGGAGCTCCATTCGGAGCTCCTTTTTTGCGCCGCGGAAAGGGCGTGATTGGCGCCCTCCTGTGGTGCAAAAGCGTCATTATGTGCACAGCGTATCTAAACGCTGCACAAATGATGACGCTATGATAACGCATCCGTCTGGACGCCACCATTTTAAAATGGCGGCATCCATACTGTTTAGGCCTAGGGAGGGTGTAGAAGCTATGCCCTCCCTAACCCTAAAGGTGGGCTTTTTAACCCTAAATGCGCCGCAAGCTGCCCGTCTAGAACGGGCCATAGAATGTTTAATAAAAGCTTGCCAGACTCAGGGAAAATCATGAAATCCAGAGGTTTATGAAGGTGACAGGCCTTCTACTCCAACCTTTCCAGATAGGCCCATGCAAAAGTGAGAGTAGATAACAGTTTCTTCAGATAATGCTAGACAATGTAGTGTATAAAATAAAATCTTAGAGTTGGAAGAGACCTCAAGGTTCATCCAGTCTAACCTCCTGCCATGCAGGAACACACAATCAAAGCATGCCCAACAGATGGCCATCCAACCTCTGTTTAAAAACTTCCAAAGAAGGAGATTCCACCACACACTCTGAGGGAGTGTGTTCCACTGTCATACAGCTCTTACTGTCAGGAAGTTCTTCCTAATGCTTAAGTGGACTCTCTTTTCTTGAAGTTTGGATCCATTGCTCTGTGTCTTTGGAGCAGAAGAAAACAAGCTTGCTCTCTCCTCAATATGACATTTCTTCAAATATTTAAACATGACTAACATGTCACCCCTGAACCTCATCTTCCTGAGGCTAAACACACCCAGCTTCCTAAGCCTCTCCTCATAAGGCATGGTTTCCAAGCCTTTCACCATTTTGGTCACCTGCTCTGGACACAGTTCATCTTGTCCACATCCTTTTTGAATTGTGGTGCCCAGAACTGGACACAGTATTCCAGGTAAGGCCTGACCAAAGCAGATTAGACCCTTGATCTAGATATTATGCTTCTACTGATGCAGCCTAGAATTGCATTGGATTTCTTTGCTGCCACATCACATTGCTGAGTCATGTTCAACCTATGGTCCACTAAAACGTAAGGAACTGCAAATTACTGGCTCCCACCTATCTTATTATTGCCTCAGTTCCCACAGCAAAGCACCAGTCAGCAGCATGGGTCAGCACTTGAACCATTTGATGTTCTTCCATCATCACTCAATGAGGTCACACCCCTTGTATTTTCAAACTAAAACTTATAATTATACCACAGCAATTGTGTTGTAACTTGTTATGAAGTGTGCAACAATGCAATATAATGTACTATATACCTTTGTTAAGTTACCTATATCTTCCCTATTAGAAAAAAGTGATTTGTTACAAATAAACAATTATTTGCAATGTGTTGCTTCCAATTTCTGCAAATGAGATTCTGTATAAAGAATTATTGTTTTGCTATTTGCCACATAATTAACTTTTGCTTTAATATGCCCATCAGACCACCTATCCTTTTGCCTAAGGAGTGGCATTTTTGGAATATTGTACTTCATTTGGATCAATAAAATGACAAGGTCACATGGGATACTTGATTCAAAGTATGGACCGCATTTTGCTACCTTCCTACGTATGCTGCTATGCAACCAATCCTATTCCCTGACATTTTTCCTCCAAAGAAGAAGAAATGGAAGAAGAAGACTAATATTTTCACATTTGGAAGTCATGTCAAGATGTTTTCTGCCAATTAATATTCTTCTTGTTTTCCATTTTTAAGCCACTGGATTTGGCTGCTGTTTCTAATTTACAAAGAGGTGACATCTTCAATTGATTTTATCCCTTTGTCTTTCAAGAATATCCATTGCCAGGTATTGATTCCTGTTAACATATTCAAACACAAGTCCCCAGCATTAACAAGACCTTGTCAGAATACACTTCCTGTTTCATTGTAACTCCTGCCCATGGGCATCTATTTTGATGAGACTAGTGATAAGACATTTAACTGGGATTGCTGTCCACCCACTGAATTAAACCTGCAAAGCATGCAGCAAAAATGTCATTTCCCCCATTCCTTCCCTGAAGGATGCCAACAGGATACAAGATAATTAGGTAGGTAGATGAGACTGACATTAAATATAGGTACTGAAATACCTATATGGACTAAGAAAAATTGTTTCTCCTCCTCCACTGTTCCCCAAACTGAATACAGCAGTTAGTTCTTGAGAACTCTCAGGCAGATTGTTCACTTAAAATCTTGAGTTCATAGCTGATTAAGAAAAGGAATATTGTACAGTCCTCTTGAGAATTTAGCATGTCGGAATAAAAATAGGGGTTCTCATGTTTGAATTGTTCCTTCATGTGACTCATCCTGCATATACTGTACCACTGAATACAAGCTAAATTCTCTAAAGTTTGGTTGCAAAATAACCAATACACAAAATTAGCCAACTTTAAAGTTAAGCCTCATTTATATCAATTGAAACAAAATGAAACATGAAAACCTGCTGGGTGACCTTGGGGAAGTCACACACTCTCAGACTCAGAGAATGACAATGGCAAACTCTGAAGAAACTTTAAAAGAAAACCCTGTTCCCCCCCCCCTAGGGTTGCCCTAAACCAGAAATCATTTGAAAGCACCTCATACAGACACACCACCTATTTTAATCTCCAGTTGCATCCCATAGAAAATTGGTGCATCAAAGGAAAATCCAAAATACTGCTCAAATACATGCTAGTTTTCTACAAGCAGAACATGTTAATTCATTCTTTAAAATCATTGTCCAAAGATATTTATATATACATTCCAACATTTCAAAAAAAGAAGCCTTTTTGAAGTTTTATAAATTAATGTTTTAGATGGACTTTATAAATAAACAAATAAATTGTAAGTCAACATGGGGCTCATTTTTGGAGACAGGCAGGATATAAGTGTGATAAAAATAAATAAATAAGTGGTGTACAAAATCAAAATGTCAATTCAAACACAATAAAACAATACAGACATGAACTGAACAGAATATACCAGATGCAGCTTGGAAATACTACTTTTGTAGACTACAGTCTCTCCAATATTCCAACCAACATGGCACTACTGCATGGGATATTCTGGGAGTTGTTTTAAAAAGTAACTTTTTGAAGTATTGGGAGTGGATAGTAATATACATAATTAAACTCATACCTCTGGATATTCATTTTAAAAAAATGAACAAATTTTATATTACTGATAGTAATAGAGAAGCTTACAGTTAAACTTTAAGACAAAGGTGGGAATTGTACACCCCTGCAGATGCTGATGACCTGCATCTTGCAGCATTCCTGAACCACTGACTATCCAGACTATGTTCTCCTCCTCCTCCTCCTCTCTGGTTAGTCTCAGCTAGAATGTGTGCATTTACAAAACTGATTTTGCGCAACTCTAATAATGCACAAAATCAAAAATAACAATGTCTTCATGAATGGACACACCAATCATACTTTCCTGTATGGACAATTCAGAAATGGAAGCATTGGATAGTTTTGCTGCATCTGTGTGCAACCAGCCTATCTGATTTTTTTAAAAAAAATTAAATTATTTTATTTATTAAAAATCAAACAATCACACATCAATATAAGAGATACAAAAAACAAAAATAAAGAAATTAAAGACGGAGAAGAAAGAGAACATTCAATCTTTGTATACATCCAAGTCAAATCTATTCTTACATACATACATACCTTCATGTTTACATTCCTATCTGCTTATCTCCCCCAATCCCTATATATATGTCTACCAATAACTTCCGCTATTTCTACTATTTCCCTGTCTTCTTCTTCCATTTCTTCTTCCTTTCATTCTCTCCTTTTTCTCCTTTCTTTCATTCATTCTAACTAAAATGACTTCCTTTCTACCAATATTTGTCTTTTTAGTGTTATGTTGACTTTCTTAAATTGGTTCACTTTTTTCTTTGGATATATCTTATATGAGGCTATCTATATATCTAAGAACACTAATTCATCTTCTCTTCCTTCAAAAATTTGATTACTCTTCTCCATTCATTAGTAAAAGACTTTTCAGTGTTGCCTCTTAGTAGTTGGGTCAATTTGTCCATCATCATCCCGTCATACAGTTCTCTTCCCTATTAGGGATCTCTTTAGCTTTCCATTTCTGTGCAAAACATACTCAGGCAAGAGAAATCATATAAAATATTTTTCCCCCCCATATTTGGTTTCAATTTCATCATCTAGTATTCCTAAAAGGAAAATCTCAGGTTTGAACTGTAAATCTATATTCAGAACATTATCAATTATACTTTTAGTCATTAACCAATAAGCTTTTAGCACATTTGCAGGACCACCAGCAGTGGTAGAAAGTGCCTATCTCCCTTCTTCATTTCCAACAAAGGTTATCATTTGCCTTATACATTTTTGCTATTTTCTCTGTAGATAAATACCAAAAATAGAACATCTTGTAAAAAAATTTTCTTAGGTTTTGGGATACCGTATGTTTATAAATATTTTTCCAAACTTTCTCCCACTAAGAAAGTTGGATAGCATGCTATGCTATCCAGCCTATCTGACTGATATTGTTCTTTGTACGAGTCTAGCTTCAAAAAGAGAAAAAACCCTATAGACATTTTGTGTCAACTGAGCAAAAAATGGGACCAACAACAGCAGCAGCAGCCCATGTTTGGAAAAATCTCTCTAAACTCTTGCATCCAGTTTAATACAAAGGTACACTATCTAACTGCCAGCACATATTACGGGAGATGAAATCCTGTGGACCTTGATTTCTCCACAACTGTGCTTCCCTCCACATACCTTTTGATTGAGTAGCTGTCACTCTTAGAAAGAATTGAACAAAAGATATACATGTCAGGATGTGAGTCCTTAAGTTTGCCTTCCATACTTAATAGAAACCCACCATGCTTGCTTGTAGCATGTTATTGTATATTGATGCTGGATGATGGGACAAATAGATATACATTAACTGCTTAGTCTTCTGCCCACATTCCTTAGATAGTTAATAAGCAGATGGGAAGGGAAGATAGGCTGTGCTGGGGCTATCAAGGTCAGTCGAATGAAAATGATTGGTACAGGATTGGAAGGAGACAAAATATGATTGTTTGGTTTTATGGGCAAAAGGGGTTTCAGCTTGCTCAAACCTTAAATTATTGTATGTTTTAATCAGGCTGTGTTAAAGCCGGCTTCTCAGTCCTGACACCACACACCTGTTGGAAACATCTTTGGTTAGTGAACAAAGATTTCTGTTTCACTACTGAAGGCTGAATTTCTGAATTAAAGTTATTATGTACATGAGCATAGGCTGAAGAAGGGATATCTTTGTGGAATTCCACCTGGATTTGCAGTGCACACATACGTGTGTGGAGAGAGGGAAAGGGAGAGAAAGAGAGAGAGAGAGAGAGAGAGAGAGAGATCAAGTTGGATATAAATGTTTCTTCGGATTTTGGGATGACCCGTCAGACAACCAATGTCATTGAAAAGCCCTTTTTCTCTTTCTGCTCATAGACTTTTGGTGAAATTTGAATTGCATTGTTCCAGTGGGTAAACACAGGAGCTAGGAAATTCTCCACAGGGAGTGAAGCATTAGATATGCTATGTCTGCCCTGTGCATCAGCAAAGGATTTTAGTCTCTAACTATTGTCAGCTTGGCACCCTTTTCTTTTCTTTTTTCTTCCCACCCTCCCCAACACAACAAGCATAGCTACTTGCATTCTGCTGCCTGGATTTCATAAAAATCACTGTATTCTCACAGAAATCACTGCTTCCTTTTCAATAATCCAACAGACAAAATAACCTAGCTCAGAAGACTTCAGAGCATTTCGGTTCTCAAAGCCTGCGACTTCATTTCTAAATAATGCAGCAGAAGGGGGAAATAAAACAGCACAGTACCATAAGACAGGACTTGAGGATTTGAGCCTAAGGAGTCAATTAAGGTAAGAATGTCAGTGGTCCCCTAGGATACATTTTCAATGTGCTGCAAAGGTGTCTTGCAGAGAGATTTCACTAGGGAGGAAGGACTGAAGGTTTTATGAATACTGGCTTGCCTTCTGTCATTGCTGCCTCTCTCTATGGGAGCAGCAACTGGGCATAACCTCAGATGACACAGCTTCCTTACAGTTTTAGGCAGCATTGTCTGACTTTCTGACAAACTCTTATAATTTGAGAGCCTGGGCTGTGTTTGCAGCTGAGGTTCACACAGGTTCTTTTAGGAAGCAGAAAGTGACATGCACAGAACCTCTTGTTATGACAGCTAAAGAATCAGAATACTGTTTTCAACAGCAGATTAGGAATAAACTAAATATGTTGTCTAGCACATCTTCAACTTCTTCCATTCATTACATTTTTTTCCAATCTGGGATTCAAGGAGACTTACAGAAGTTAAAACAAATACAGCTTTTTTTAAAAAAATCACATCATACAAAACTTTAAAATATAATTAAATTATAAATAAAATTAAAAGCAGTTAAAAGCATGGCTACTAGAAAGAAAAAAAGAACAAATATAAACAATATAGCAGTATGCTGAATTGGACCAAATCAGAACCCTACTTATCCATTATTCAGCTGCCTAAAATCAGAGATGAACCACAAACCTGGCATAGCTGGGTTTCTAACACAGGGAGAAAGGACATATTTGGGAGGTTTCTAAAAGTTTGATTCTAAAAGATTCCAGAAGGTTTACATCTTCCCACTTGGAAGATTTCAAGAAAGAATGATCTAACCGTGTGTAATGAATGAAAGTGTCTTTTAAAAAAATAGGAGGATGTCTACATTTCAACAACCTCTATGGCAGACAAAGAGTTCAGCCAAACAGAAGACCTGTAGCTGAATGTCAGAGTATAGACTTCACATGGAGAAGAATTCAGGTTCAGTCTCTGGTATCTCCAAATGGGAGTAGGAAATGCCTCTGTCTGAAACGCAGGAAAATTGCTGCCAGTCTTTGTGGAGAGTGCTGACCTGGCTTGCCCAATGCTCTCGCTTTGTGTAAGGTAACTTTATATATTTCCATTGCCTAAGGCATAACTGAGTACTTGCAATACACAAACAGAACAGCTAGCACATCAGGGAAAGTATGTTCTGTCTCAACACAGATATCAACAACCATAGTGTTTTGCTGTGGGTAAAAAGAAGCCATCCATTTATATGTGAGGAAGTACAATGGTTCACTACTGTGATAATTGAAAAATAGTGTGAGATCCAGAAATAACTGGAAGACACATGAGCCCTGCCAGAGAAAGGGAGAGGGTAAAATATGGTGAAAAGTATTCCTTGGAGAGCACATAAAACACCTTGAGGAGCAATGTGAACCATGACCAAATAGTGTTTGGACTCAGGCATTTTATGCAAGGACTTCAAGCAAAAACCATGAACTACTTTCTATGCATAAAGAAACTGAAACGAGTGATTTAGGAAATTAATAAAGAATGGTAGAACTCATGTGCATAATGAGAAAATAATTTTATAATCTGGAAATGAGATTTGGGCAATAGAATATGGCACACTTCTGCTATTAGCAGTGCCTAATTGCAACTTGTGGGAAGAGTCACTGGGGAGAAGTAAACTGCTCCTCTTTCCTCCTCTAGTACTTATAATGTAAAATCTAGTCATTGAAACAAGGAATGAAAAGGATGCTCCTTCTCTACTTGAAGGAATATGGGGAACACTGAAAGCTTTTTACAAGTAGGATTTTTATAGTTGTACCAAATGCTACTCTGATAATGTGTGACACATTCACATAACACAGAGGAAAAAATGTATTGAACAAGATGAAGGGAATTCGTTTTTCAAAGACTACTCACTTTAAAGGCTTTTCATTGCACTACACAATATCCACACACTCTACAGTGTAATTTTTTTTCTGAGTAAAATATCCCTTTACCTAAGGTAACGTTAGCTACTTCTTTCTGAATACACCCACAGCTTCAGGACCACACCTGCACAAACACCTTGTACCTATCTGTTTGAAATATGTCAGACTTCAGTCCCTTAGAACTAGCAATGAAAATTTCATTTGAGTCTGGTAAGAACTAGAAAAGCTATAGGTACTTCCCTTTAAAAAAAAAATCAAAACTCCAAAACTCTTTCCTCAAAGAAGCCCTGCATTTATTTTTATGATATGTGGTAGGCTACATCCATTTAGAAAGGTACTGCAAATTTCATCTGTCAAAAAAAAGTGTGGGGGGGGGGATCATCTTCCTTTATCATATAAGAAAATCAGGTGGAAAGTATGGGGCTTTCTGAAGCAAGTGTCCATGTCAGAACTCAGCCAAAGAAAGTGACTTACAAATTAATTCTTTTTCAGGCATTCAAAACAGAAGGCTTCACCACGACTATGGAGAGACCCACAGCTGTATGCTCCTGTTTTCTCCCTTATACTCACAATATTAACATATCAGTGGTGAAGGCCTGTTAGAGCACTGTTGGATCTGTGGCTGAATTCACTTAGCAATGCCCCATGCGCTTACACTGCTCCAACAGGATGCCTGGTTTCCAGTTACATGGGGGGTTATCTCATGAGATCTTCTTCAACACTATAGGGAGGATAAAAGTCAATGCAGAACCAAAAGACACATTCCCTCCCTGCCTCCCTCTATCTACACTATAGAAATAATGCAGTTTGATGATACTTTTAAGTGCTGCAGCTCCTAGAATCCTGGGATTTGTATTTTGCAAGGCCTTTAGCCTTCTCTGTCAAAGAATGCTGGTGTCTCCCAAAGCTACAAATCCCAGGATTCTGTCAGATGGAACAGTGTCAGTTAAAGTAGTGTCAAACTGCATTATTTCTACAATGTAGATGCACCCCATAGTTACATTAAAGCAAAGTTGGATAACTAGTGGAAGTGTGGTTATTTATTTATTTATACTTCCAAACTCCCTCTCTCCTCCAGCCACTTTACAGCCAAGAGAGGCCTTTTTTTTTTTTTTTTAACAAGAACTGACCTGAAGTTAATATCTGGGTAACTTCCTATTAGAAAAAAGGTCTCTTAGTGTCTTAAATGCCTGGTAGCATGGCAAAATTCCCCCTCTCCCCCCCCCCACACTCCCTGGAAGGTATCTGAGTAAAGATCGAATGCCTGAAAATAGTTTTAATGTAAGCCAAACTGGGACCCTACTTAATGTACTGAAGGAAAGTCTTCTCACTCAGTCCACAGAAATACAGGGTCCTGTAGAAACCCTATATACTGAGATGTAGCTGTGCTAGTAAAATAAATGACTTTTGTTGGAGAATTTGCTGTTTTAGGTTAAATGAGATTAGTGAGGAGAATATTTTTATCTGTTTTAATTTGTCAGCCTTCTTGATATTAAAGTAGTGTTAAAACAAGTGATAAGTGAAAGATGTCCATAAAATATGGAAAACATAATGGCTAATTATGGAGTGTAAGTGGAAAAAATCTCTAGGGATTTGCACAGGGGGAAATAGTATATCTCCTGCAATACATAGGACATCACAAAATGGCTCTTTAAAGCAACTATAAGAATGTGCAGCTTACACATATCCTGAACTTTTTTTTCTTAAGAAAGGAAAGATTAGTTGGATTGCCTCTCAGGTCCTATATTTGGACATGACTGGATTATGGCCAAGAACAGATGGTCTGGTTGAATACATTTCCCACAGTTCCTATGTGCCTGAGAGAAAAAGAAATGCCTCTGAATATGTACCAGATCCATCAAATGTGTTTCTTAATAACAAGAACACAGCAGAAATGACAGTATAGTTTTGTTCAAATATTTGTATAGTTGATGTTTATAGGAATTACTTTCAGACTTTCTGGAGAGGCCAAACAGATAGCTTGTTATAGCAGATCTCAGCATAGCTGTGAATGTGAGGGTCCACTAAATCTCATTCAGTGCAATGATTCTATATACAGTTGCTTCGATATCTCATTTTAGGGAGCATGAGAGACAAACCCCATAACTTTCCATGGAAAAAGCAAAAATAGTTATTTCCATGGATGATAAGATTTGTCCACACCCAAAACCAACCACATCATCAGTCTTCTAACAGCATTTCCTGAAGTCTGGATCAACAAATTTTGGATGAGCAAATCAATTATTTTCTGGTTTGTATCAATTTAGTTTACACTAAGTCATATGTTCTCTCCCATTTTAACATGTATTTTTAAACATTTTCTCCCCAAAATACATACCTTCTCATACCTTTCCTGGCTCAATACACATTTGTAAATATACATATTTTGTGGAAAAAATGGAGTTAAGTATTTTGATGTTCTTGAAGTGACAGCTGTGGCAGAATGTCCATAAAATGAGAAAGTTGACAAAACAACTGTGTTGTGATTTGCACTTTAGTCTAGTAAGTGCAGATCACACCAGTTCACACTGGAATTCATGAAGATCAGATTCTTCCAGCACCCTTAGTTTCTGCTTGTCCATCTCAGTTCAAAACCATGCAAAGATTGAGATATTTCAATGCTGCTGCTGCTGCTGCTGATGATGATGATGATTGTTTTGTCTACTTGCTTTAGCTCACTTTATATAAAAAATAGAAAGCAGGGATATTCCTTTTCTTTCCATTATACCTTTGACATCTCCAGACATTCACTTACAGGTATAACATTCAAATCAGATGATTTTCAAATCAGATTCAAATCAGATCATAATACATGTTATGTGTCCTGAATTTTACCTGGGGTCTTGAATGCATTTACCTGAGGCCCTGAATTTTACTTGGGGCCTAATGAATGCATTTGATTGGATCTACAGTGGGCCCTTCTTATCCACAGGGTATCTTCTGTATTCAGTGGCAGTGCATGCATATAGCCACTCTGCCAGGACATTCAGCCATTGAAATGAAAGGAGCTTGCTATCCAAGGATGCTCAAATCTCCTGGTGGCAAGTCTGCAGTTGGGACAGATCCTCCAGACAGGGGTGTCATTGTTGGATGCAGGGTATATGGACCATACTGAGAGAGAGGTGAACAACACCCAGTGGAGCAGTAGTTCCCATCTTTCCCAACACTGCCCCCCTGGCCACCCTCTCCATCAGTGAGGGTGCCTCTGCAACCCATCAGCACTGGTTGTTGGTAGGGGTGGTAGCTGCTGCCACCTAAGTAGCCCCATCCAGGTTTAGCAAGAAACAAAAGGGAGTTGCTTCCTTTTTTTGCTTGGTTAACAGCCCCAACAGATCCACAAGACACTGCCAGGTGGCAGCAGCACCCCATCCCCACCAGCAGTCACTGGTGGTAAGGAACTGCCTTCTGGCCAGGGACATCCCTAGCTGGGGTATCACCCAGTGTGGGAGTGGGGCTTTTGAGGGGCAAGGCTTCTTGAGGAGGGGCCAAAATGGCCTTCCTCTACCTTGCTGCCACAGTGCTTAGAATGGTGCTACAGCAGCAAGGTGGGGGCCACACTTGGCCCTCTCAGTAGTCCCCTGGTATTTCAAGTTCTGCATGGCCATGGCTGTATGGGACCTAGAAGGCAGCCCCCTGCCTCCCCCATCCCAGGGTGTACTACCTCACCAAGTGATACCCCCCTCTCTGGGCACCACTGTACCCCTTCCAATGACACCATTGCTTCTGGGTCTGGTGGGGCTGCCCCAAGACTAAATCTTGTGTGGAAGTCACTCAAACCCTGAAGAATCAAATGAGCATATCGCTTTGGCCAATAGGCTGTCTTACCTCTTCCAGCTTCAATTCTGGGTCCTGGATGCCCCTTGATATTATCATAACTAAATTGCCACCGATTTACATGGCATGCTGCTGCTCAGATATATCCCAGGTTGAAGCCTCACTCAGCCTGTAGGTTTTTTGAAGTCAGGAAGCTTCCAACTAATAAAATTGGCCGGCTTAGTGAGGTTTCAACTCTGGTTGCATTTGGGCGGCAGCATACAGCGATATAGTTATGATAAACTCTGGGGGCGTCCTGGATCCAGAATTGAAGCTGGAAGAGGTAAGCCATCTTTCTTGGCCAAAGCAATCAGCTCCAAACTCTCTCTTTGTGTGTCTGTATGCATACAATAATACTCAACTGTGAGAGAAGTACAGCCTGAGGATGAGGATGAAGATCCTCATGCTCACTTTTAAAGTATGGGGCTTCAAGGTGATTTTTACAAGAAAGCTGGTTTAACAGATATCAAGGTAATCAAACTTCAGTCATTTTAAAATGGCAATTAGCCACTCCTGAAGTTACTTTTTTCTTTCTTTCTTTTTTTGCCCAGTAGCCTGGGACAGTCAGTCAGGGGCCAGGGACATGTTCAAATGTTAATTTCAAGGTTACTGTTGCAGCCCCTGACCTCAATAGACACCCTGCACCACCCTTTCCTTGGCAAATGGGACTAAATTTCCAAAAGGAGCAGCATTTCACTTTTCAAATTCGTTGCAGTCCCCTGCCTCCCTGCAAAGATAAAAAAAACAAAAAAACAGGCCCATATCAAAAATATACTCATTTCCATGATAATTTCCATGTTGTTGTTGCTTTCATTTTTTAGACGTTTGGGCACTCCATGTTGTTCTTAATGAGTTGCACAGGCAGAAAGCTGGGCTTTGGTCTGCCCAAAGTGACCATATTATTCCTCCAAATGATTTTTCGCCTACTTGCACTGCTCCAAGTTCAGTCTCTAATATTTTTTTCCCTTTCCAGCAAGCACTATAATCATTGTGCAATACCTAGCCACCAAAGTTGTTCCTCACTTGAACCTAGTCCAGCTGTCATGCACTTTAGTCACTGAGGTGTGTTAGAAATTCTACCATTTGAGTCCTAGGAAAACATCAAAAGTTGATTTCTTGGCTCAATGAAAGACTGTTTTCAGCATGTGGTTAGATTATGGTGTGAAGGGTGTTTCCTTATGCCTGGAATGAAGAATAGTCTTAAGACAAAACATATGAGCAAAAGTGGCTATCAGTGCATGCTGTTTTATTGTTACAAGCAATGTCTGATGCATAAAACAAATCTGATCTTAAGCCCTTGAGATGTTCTTATGACCATTTGACAGAAATGAATTCAAGACTGCATTCACAACAATGACATGCTAGAAGAAGAACAAATAAATGTTTGTGCAATAATTTTACAAATCAGTCAACTGGGAGTAGGTGCAGTCCCATGTTATGTATTCTCATGCTGATAGTTTTATGCTGATATTTGTGAATGGATAACCCTATCCAAGCTCCTTAGAACTGCCAATGGAAATAATATTCTTGACACTGTGTTCACTGTACTTTAATTTTAAATAGTTACAGGCAAGGCTGAATCAGATTAAAAGTAAATAAATAAAAAGCGCCAAAGAGAAACAGCAAGCTGAGTGGAAAATTGGTTGGAAATTGGAAATAAAATTGCATCTGGTAATGGTTTATAGAGGCAAATAGTAGGGTTTTCTCCATTTTCTATCTCTATCAATTACATAGATGAAAGAATAACAAGCTACCTTTCAGAAACTTACCTGTGATATTAATACAAGCAGAGGAAACTGAGTTCCGGATGCCAGCAGGGGAGTCAGCAAGCCAAGGATCCTGACCCAGGAACCCAGCAAATAGTATTTTAGCACAGACAAGTGGGTTTTGCATAATGAAAGTTAAATATTAATTGTTACAGTGAAAGAACAAGTGATGCAAGCAACAAATACTGGAGGAATTAATGAACTGTAATAGAGTCTTCATTCAAACTTACATTATAGGAGCAATCAGAAAAAAATAGAGTGCTGGGTTACTTAGCTTCAACACAAATCCTAAATAAATACCTAGAGGGAGTAATGGAATTCCATACCTCACTTGTTACTTGAGGTTAAGTATTTTTTAAACAATATATTTATAGGTAAATAGGTACAAATGAATGTGCTACTAATAATTGCTCCCAGAAATAGTTCCTATATATATTCCAGTAGCATACAGAAAGCTGTCAAGCCTTTAGTTGATTTTTGCATGTATTACTCCTGGAATAAAGAGTTTTAGTTATGGTTTTAATAACTACTACACTTGTGGATGTTTTGTTTGCAAGGAATATATATATATATATATATATATATAATCATACATTATTTCTTACACTTGTATACTCCCATTCAGGGAAAATGTTCTCATTTAAAAAATCATTATGTACTCTTTTATTTTCATTTCTTCCAAGCAATAATATATTTACAACAGGGGGGGAAATCACATGGCCCTCTAGACCAGTGAATTGCAACAGTCATAGATAGCATAGCCAATGGTGTGGCATTCCAACAACATCAAAAAACCCACATGTTTCCCATCGTTGATTTAAAGTGTGATCTTATATATGTATTAATCAAATGTAAATTCTATTATTTCTTCCTAATAAGTATGCTAAGGGATGTTGTAGCAACTTTGAAAGTTGTTAGTATCAAAGGTGCTGTAATATCCCTTAGCATACAGATATTCAAGACCAACAGTTATATCTCTGAATTTTTCCTAATAAGTATGTTTAGGATTGCAGCATGTAGTGAAATCCTATAGTCATGGTAAGTCCCCTTGAATTCAATGAGATGTGCTCCCAAATAAGTATGTACAATAAGACTGCACTCTTAGGCTTTTGGCCACTTTAGGGGTATGACGTTCAAATGACACATGCCCCCAAAGCAGCCAGAAGCTGCTCTGGCACCACGCTCTGGTCCTTTGGACTGGGTCAAAAAGGAGCTGGAATAATTTAGCTCCTAGTGGTAGCTGGCTTGGGAGTGTGGTGGTAGCCCACTTTGGAAGCAGGCTGTGCAGTCACTGCAGTCCTGGTGCAATCATGGTTTGATTGTGACTGGAGCAGACTCTGGCCATTCCTGAGTAATGAGTAGTTGATAAATAAATAGCTGCTCATTAGCCATATTAAAGTGAGATGGGAAAATCAGAGCCACTAGTTCTTTTCCTACTGCATACAGTCAAGACAGTACTGTTTTGAAGAATTCATCTCGTTGAAATATGTTAACTTTTTAAGGAAGTCATTTAATTTCTAATGACATATTAACCTCTGGCTGTCAATTTGCTTCTGGTCTGAATTCAAGGTTCTAGCAATAATATTCAGTGCCAAGATGGCATCAAGATGGCATCAAGATGGCCTGGGACTTTGATATCTGAAGGTCCCAATAGTACAGTAACTTGGGGTCTAGCGACGACTTGGTGGCCTGTGGATAGATTTCAGGAGTTTATGAACTTGGATGGGAATACATTTAAATTTTTATTTTCACTAATCTTTTTGAAATCTAGCATTTCCTTCTGTTATGAATGTAAGTAAAAAACAAAACAAAACAAAACAAAAAAACAGTAGGATTCACTGTACCTGATACTTTGGAGTTTAGGAACGCAAATGGCACGGGACAAAAGGGGGTGTGATGGGAATGGAAAGGGGTTATTACCCATTTTATCACATGCTGGAACGCCACTGATGCCACCAGAACTCCCCATTCTGTTCCAAATCCATGCCAGAGAGGCTGATTTTCAGGAACTGTTCTGAACAGTTCCTGAAAATTGGCCTCTGGGGGATGGATTTAGAATGGAATGGGGGCTTCCGGTGGTTCGTCCGGAGCCATTTGTGTTCCTGGAGCCCCATGTGATAAGCTCCATAATCACAACTAGGAATCACAGAGACAGGCAAAAGAGACCAGGACAATAAGCCAGCTTGAGGGCAGCATGAGGGTATGGTGTTTAGATGATGCACACCCTGACAATGCTCCCAAGCTGGCATCATGCATTTTGCCACTTCTTTTTGAGCCAGAAAAACACCAAGTCAGGGCTGCAGCATGTGGTTGCTGCGGCCCCGATCCAGTGATCAAAGGGGCAGCATTAAGCTGCCCCTTTAGGGTCATCTGTTCCAGTCCATAGTTTCCTATCACATTACAGTTGCTACAGTTATTTTGAAATAGCTTTTACACTCATCACAACTTTGAAATTACTCTAGTAATTAGACTTATTGACATTGATAAATTTATTGATATGGGATAGGGCATTCTCTCCTGTGGTGCCATTTATGGAATGGCCTCCTCTATTAGGCCCAAATGGTGACAACTTTGGGGCTTTCTAGATTGGCAGGAAAGTGTGACATGAAGTTGCCTTTTCCTTAATGCTTAGCAGCTGCACCACAGCCTTTAGATGGAGCTGCGCTGTTCCGCAGTTTTTAAAAAAGAAGCTGGGAAAACCAGCACCTTTTTAAAGGCACTTCTTCTCCCCTAAAACGCAAAAAAAGCATTTTCATGGCACACTTTCCCTTTTTCTCATCTAAAGGCTAGAGTTTCATGCAGCCACGAACACACTTCTTTTTGCCAATCTAGATCAGGCTATTGTTTTCTTTTATGTGTCTAATTAAAACATGGCATTTTAAAAAGGGTTTTGGGGCCTAATCTTATTATTTGTTTAAATGTACATGTATATGGTTTAAATTATTTTAACCTTTTCTGCCATTTTAACTTGGTGATCTGCTTAATGTATTTTTACATTTAATTTTTAATTGTTTTTATCTTGAGTTGTTTTTAATCATTTACAATTTGTTTTAAATTGTTTAATCATATGCAGCCCGCAGACCTCATGACAGATGGTGTGATAGAAATATTTTAGTTAATTTATACATAAGCCTTTCAAACCAAGCCATCTCCTCTAAGTCACCACCAAACCAAGGAAGGAAGGATCAGAATGGCTCAGTAATTACACAATTTAATATTATTAGAGTATTAGAAAGGGGCTGCTGTCGCTGCCGCTGCCACTGTTGTTGTTGTTATTGTCATTATATAAAATGCCCATGGATGAGAATAATATTTCTTCAGTTTTCAGACCAAGCTACCCCTAACGCAGTGTGGGTCTGAGAACAAATTTCTGCCAGCAGATTCAGAATTTCCTTAAAATTTTATTGCTTGGCATTAGGAAAAAAGAGCTGGTCACATATTTCCTCCTGCGGGTTCAGACATGACTATTCACAAAGGCAAGCTATTAAATGCACAATGGTGGTGTGCATATTGTGAACATCTTTACTGTTTCCCCTCACAGCTATTTATTTGTAAGTGGGGAAACAAAGCAAATCATTTCTCCTTCATTTGTTTTAAATTACTTCTAGATGTGTGTGGTTAGTACTGATGAGGGAAATATTATGTGCAATAACAGTACAAAATCGAGGTAATAAAGAAATGATGAGTTTGGTAAGTGGATGTTATATGTATGCGTATGTGTGTGTATTCACATAAACAAACAAAAAAAGAAACAGTATGTATACTTGCAGCTGAGAGATATGTGACTCTAGTTTTCTCATTGTGTATGGACACATTGGGGTCAAGGCAGTTGAAATATAGATTTGTGAAACCCATTCGGCTACCTGGCCTCTGTATCTTCAGACAGTATTAATAGGGCTCTAGCAGTGCTCTCGATGCAATATTAATGTAGCAATCCATTCCACTCACAATGGTCCATTTTCATTTTTAATAGGGACAGCTCAGTCATCCCAGGAAAGCCATTTTCCTGTCAGCCTATCTGTTTTCCTTACCACCTTGTCTCTGGACCTATTTGTTGTGCTGGATTATTTTTCTCCCCTTTTTATGGCCATCTTGGAAGCCATCCCTTTTGATTCCAGCTGCTATTCTTCTACATATACACAGTATGGATATGGTATTTTATAGCACTGAATCATAGACAGAATTGCACAAGACATATTGGGTGAGTGGGAGGAACAGCTGGATTATGTTTCTTTATGTATGCATCATCTTCTGCTTCTATAGGACTCTTGAGGTACAACTTTTCATGTCACTCAAGTTCCATTGTGAGGAAAGCTGCTTGCAGGGCCACCTTTCTGGGAAACAAGATCAGGACCTTGACCATTCTGTCTTGAATCAAGCTAGGGATAATATTTTCAGCTGGCAGGGGCAGCATAATCAAGGAAAATGAAGTTTCATGCAGGGGCACCATTGTGGGGGAGACACATAGAACACACTGAACATTTTTACATTAGCTGCAGTCATGCTAATTAATGAAAATACAAACATACCCATTTGAGAGCAGCCATTATGGCACATTTTGACAACTGTGTGACTGGGATTGGTTAGTCCCAACTAAAGTTGACCCACTGAATCAATAATTGTGAATGGTCTCCTGATCTCATAAAGGATCGTTGGAGGAGTTATCTCCAGACATATTATCCTTGAGTTTATGGTCCAGGAAAGCAGCTAAATGGCTGATAAGGCCAGCCTAGTTCCCAACAAACAAACCCCTAAATAGCAGAGTCAGTGCAAGCAACATAATCATGGAGACTAAAGGCAGTATCAGCAGAAGGATTACCAAAACAGCTGTCAAGACAGTCTGGAATTCATCAGAAAAGTAGTTTGATCAGGCAGTCCAAAGTCAAGGGTTCAAGATAGTCAGCAGTCTAAGAAGCAAGGGTTTGGTCCAAGAAGCCACAGGAGCTAGAGACAAAGTTTTTCCTCTAGGAAGGTCAGTTAATCACTGGCAAAGAGACACACGTGCTCTAGCTGCCTAAATAGGCAGGCAGCAGACATTCAGGTCTGCCTCATTACGAAGGCTTTTTTTTTATAAAGCCTCAGTGATCTTTGAAGGTCCTCTCTTTCAGCTTGATGCTTTCTTGAAGGTAGGCACACTTCTCAGGTCCTCTTCTATGTCCACAGCCTCAGCCCCAGGCAAATTTGGTGCTGAACCCCTGGAGGGGCCACAGACCCTTCTACAGCAGAGTTAGGGCCAGCCTCAGGCTCCCCAGTTGCAGGCTCAGGCCCAGAGGCTCTCACTCATCCTCTGAGTCCTCTGAGTTGTTCTCCAGGCTGGGCATGAAATTTATCACAAGGGAGGCAAATCCTGTGGATAAATGGGAATTAAATCTAGGAATATCCCGCAAAAGCGGGATTGTTTTCAGACGACATTCCCCAATGTTGCCATTATCCCACATTTAACTCGTGAGTAGAGTGGACAAAACATGCTGCTTTTTACTTTTGGGAAATAAAAAGTGGTCAAAAGTGGCCAAAGCCCCCACTTTAATTAACAGGATATAGGTGACATCAGGGGACGTCGTCTGAAAACAATCCTGCTTTTGTGGGATATTCTGGAGCAGATCATTAAACAGAGAGTATATGAATATCTAGAAGATAATTTCATAATCACAAAAAGTCAACACGGGTATCAGAAAAACAAGTCATGCCAGACAAACCTGATCTCTCTTTTTTTGATAAAATTACCAGCTTGGTAGATGAAGGGAATGCTGTGGATATATCATAGACATATCATAGAATCATAGAGTTGGAAGAGACCACAAGGGCCATCCAGTCCAACCCCCTGCCATGCAGGAACTCCCAATAAACTGACATATCATAGAATCATTAGGAGGAACTTCCTGACAGTAAGGGCTGTTCAACAGTGGAACACACTCCCTCGAAGTGTGGTGGAGTCTCCTTCTTTGGAGGTCTTTAAACAGAGACTGGATAGCCATCTGTCGTGGATACTTTGATTGGGAGTTCCTGCATGGCAGGGGGTTATACTGGATGGCCCTTGTGGTCTCTTCCAACTCTATGATTCTATGATTCCGAGATTTAACTCCTGTTTATCTACAGGATTTGGGCGCTTGACTCCTGTGTGATAAACTCCTATGATTCTACAAGTAAAGGTAAATACAGGAAGCCTATATGATATCTAAAATAATTTTACTATACCTTATTTTATCTTTGAAACATATTTAGAGCAAATTCTGTTCAATCAGATTCAATGACCATGGACAAAACTGCAAAAAAGCACACAATGATAACACTAATTTTATTTTAATTTATCTTTTAATTTCCCTTTTTTAAAAAATTGCATGGAGCAGAGAGAAAAAGCAGAATTAAAACCAGGATTCTTTGTGCAGTCTACCTCTGAGACATAGAGTTAGCAACTCTAGTGGGTGGGAAGTCTCACTAATTAAAGGATCCAGAATCAAATGGCTTGATGGTTACTACTTTTTATTTCTTTCAGCTGAAAGTATTGATCTGTACCATCAAATTATATAAAATACAGAGTCATAATGATACACAGGAATATGTGATAATTGCCTACAAATATCCAGGGGCTTTCTTATCCGTAGATATTTTATAAACAGCTTTATTTCTTAGAGATGACAATTCTTTTAATTTGCAATTTGCATGCAGATTTAGAGAGCCAAAATGATATAGTGGTTTGAACATTGGATTGTGACCCTGGAGACCAGCAAATCCCTACTTGAGCATGAAAACTTGATGGATGATCCTGTGAGTGGATGATCATGGCTGTTCATCCTCTCTCAGCTTTAGATTTCCTCTGAGCAAATCTTGCTGTGAAAATCCCATGATCGGTTTGCCTTAGGGTCACCACAAGTTGGAAATGACTTGGATGCACACAACACATTAGAGTAAACCTTCTGCTGAAATAATTGTTGAATGATGAGTCAATGGTATACCATAGTTGGGAGTAATAATCAGATTTAGTCCACATTCTTTCTTGTTGCCTTTTTCTGAATTGCTCAGAAAGGACCATAGACACTTTGAATACAATTGCTAGCTTATATGGAGTAAGATCATCTTTGATTCTGAAGCCAGGAAAGTTTTCAATGTGTGAGGAACATGGAGCTGTAGTGTATTTATACTATTGGCTTTTCAGCTGTGTTTTATGGATACAGATGGATATGGCTATAGATTGGTTGAATGGTCAAGAATTCTGGTGTTTAGCTAAAACCTGATAATATTTCCTATTTACAAAATAAATAGGTGAAATTTATTCACTGGGAGTGAGATCCTTTTAAAGCTGCTCAAAATACAGTGGCTCAAGTGGTTAAGATGCTGACTCTGTTGATTGCAAGATTGGCAGGTTGGCAGTTTGAGGTCTTGGTGCCGCATGATGGAGTGAGTTCCCATCAGTAGTCTCAGCTTCTGCCAACCTAACAGTTTGAAAGCATGCAAATACAAAAAGATAAATAGGTACCACTCTGGTGGGAAGGTAAACAGTGTTCTGTGCAATCATGCTGGCCGCATGATTACAGAGTAATCTCTGACAATGCTGGCTCTTTGTCTTAGTAATGGACATGAGCAGTGCCCCCAATGGTTGAATATGACTTGACAACCTTTTCAATGGGGAATACCTTTACCTTTACTCTTGGCACTTGATTAATTCAGTCTGATGGTAGCCCTTTTCAGTACATTCCAATTAGCAACATGGGGCAGTCAGTCTAAAATGAAAAATGATGCTTGAGTGGAGCAATTTTCATTTCTCATTGTGACAAGTGAAGGGTGACAAGTGAAGAGTCTTGAATACTGTACCTAGTCTTATTTGGTGAGATAAAAGGAGAAAGATGGGGTATATAATTGCATCTTAATTTAAACAGAAGCAAGTAAAATTCATAGCTATATAGAAGATCAGTGATATTGCCTGGGATCTATCTATGTATCATGTGTCCAGTTTCAGATGTAAGTTGTTTGGGACAGAGGCCTATCCTTTTATATCTCGAGGAGCAACATTGACATTGGTGGTCTTATTGCTTTTTGTTAGTAGTAGAAGTAATGGAGTAATAGCAACCTGAGCCTTGGTTAGCAAACCACAGTGTTCTTTACAGGTGGTCATCTTACCTAGAACTTCTTTTAACATTTAAGTTGGCATGGGGGAGGAAAAACTTCTCCAAGAATCAATATTACAGCATGCATGAAAAAAAATTGTTGCAATTATGCATTTGAGAACTGGCAAATGCTGTCTTCTGCTTCATAGTCACACAAACTCACTTTCAGCAATTGTGATGATTGTTCTAATCAGTTGAATTAGATTTTGAAAAAACTTGGATGAGAATGCCTTCTGCATTTTCACCCCATTTATTGGTTCCTGAACTTTCTTTTTGGGAACCTTTGCAAATCTTTGCCATTTCCATTCAGAGCACTTGTCAGAAAGATTATCATTTCAAGAGAAGCCCTCAACCCAGTGACTCTACTTCGGAAATAATGTTTATTCATAAAGAGAATAATGAGCAATGTTTATTTATAAGTGTGAGGTGACATGATGATATATTATGCAAATTGACATCTAAGCAGTATCGCTACATTTTAGTGAAATGGTTTAGAGCATCCATTTGTGAACTTGCTTTTCAAATGGGTTCTGCCCTCGGGTACCAAGCAGTGAAATGAAGGGCAAGAAGATGGCCTTGCTAAGCAGAAAGAACCAAGTGAGCATCCCACTGACTTCAGGACTTGCATGCCACGTATTGCTACTCATTCCATTGTAACCCACTTGTGATTTCATTCATACTATAATGTGCCCTATTGCACTTTGTTGTTGTGTGCCTTCAAGTTGTTTCCGACTTATGGCAACCCTAAGGTGAACCTATCATAGAGTTTTCTTGGCTACTGTTGTTCAGAGGAGGTTTGCAATTGCCTTTCCCTGAGGCTGAGAGCATGTGACTTGCCCAAGGTCACCCAGTGGGTTTCATGGCTCAGCTGGGAATCAAACCCTAGTCTCTAGAGTCATATGAGTCCAACACATGTAGTCCAACACTCAAACCACTATGCCATACTTACTCCCAAGTAAATGTGCATAAGACTCAAACAATAGGCCTAAATTCTTTAGGTAATCTCAGCTAGGTAGGCCTAGTGAAATGTCGCATACTAAATCAACACTTATGGAAATCCCATTTATTCAGTGGGTCAATGGAATCACCAGAAGGATTCAAAGACATAGTCCTGCCAAGGAATGAAACTATAGCAGTTAGTAGCAGTTAGTAATTTGTATGAATGGAACAAACAAATGAAAAATGTTAAAAGAACTATCCAAACAACCAAGAAAAACAGAAACAAACAAAACAAACAGCTTCATTTATATACCACTTCATACCACCTAAGGAGTGTCTAAGCGGTTTACAACTATAAACTACTTGCCCCCAACAATCTGAGTACTCATTTTAGCGACCTCAGAAGGATGCAAGCCTGAGTCGAGCTTGAGCCCTTTTGCTGGTCTTGAACTTGCAACCTTATGGTTTTGAGTGAGTGGCTGCAGTACAGGCATTTAACCACTGCGCCACCAGGGCTCTTACATGAGAATGAAATTAACAAAGCTTGGGAATGGCTAATTGCAAACAGCTAGTTACCTGAAATTAATCCCTTTCCCCAATAGCAAGAATATGGCTGCATCTATACTGAAAATTAATGCAATTTGACACCGCTTTAATTGTCATGGCTCAATGCTATGGAATTCTGAGATTTGTAGTTTTGTGAAAAATTTAACCTTCTTTGTCAGAGAGCTCTCGTCCCACAGCATACTACAAATCCTAGGATTCCATAGAATGGAGGCATGATAGTTAAAAGAGATATCTAATTGCATTAATTCTCTCACATGGCAGCATACAGTATCTAAATTTCATTATCATTTTATCCTAATGAGAGACCCCTCTTTTGTGGTTGTAACTGTAAATTATAGCACTGTAATATTTATGTATGTGTGGTCTCACTAAACAGTGGAAGCAGAATGTCACATGGTTCAAGAATTGTCTCATGCTGTGCCTTTTGAGGCTGCCTCTTGTGATAGTTTGGGTGTCAAGGTAAGGACAAGATGGATGAGAGAACAATATTTTTTGTAACACAAGCCAGTGGCATGTATCTTTCAGATTTTTAAAATAGTAACTTATAGTAACTAGTTTAATTAATTTTGAGACATGAAATGCTCACTAATCATTTTGGGGGGCGGGCTTTGGAATTATAATGGCAAGTAATTAATTTTTTTAATTAACTTTCCAGGCTCTGAAAATCTATAACAGACTGATATCTAACCAAAGAGGGACACCCCCCCCCCCAAAAAAGATCAAAAGTAAGAAAATCCATCAATTTAACTACAGACCTTACAGAATAGACAGGTTTTAGCTTACAATCTAAATGAAAATGATGGAGTTACCACTGCAAATGCCCTGCTCTTGTGAATTTATCCCAAACTTTATCAAGTGGAAACAGCCCACAAAGCCTTTGTTGTTGAATAGAGGGGGCAGGGATGAACATATACACAAACAGGTGGGCTCTTTGCATCACAGATACCAAGAAATTTTGAACTTTAAGAGGAACTCATTGTTCTGTCTTGGCTTGCCTTTTCTCCTTGGAGTAGTCATGGATGACTTAGGGCACAGTTCGTGATCTTTCCTGTTCTCTTTCCTGTGTACCCTATGAAGAATAAATAAAGGAACAAAAAGGTATCATTACTCCTATTTATGGTTTGCCTGCCTTTGGTGATATTTTGGCATAACTGTTTATGGAATATATTGGTCCGATCTGACAGGCACTAAGAGGCACCTGGGTGGCCCCATTAGAGTTCGTGAGCGTGCAGCGTTTGCACGCTCACAACCCCTAATGTGTAATGGCACCACTGCCATTACAGAATGCCATTTAGATGGTGTGTGTAATGGCAGCGCTGCAGCTGCGCAGCTGCTAGATGCAGCTGTGCAGTTGCGGCGGCAGAAACGCTGAAAATGGCACCTTTTCCAATAGTTGTGCCACAACTGCAGCGCAAAAAAGGAGCATGGTTCTCCCGCTTCTTTTTTGCACTGCAACTGCACTGGAGCATCTAGCTGCTGCAATGCAATTACTCCTCAAAAGGGGGTGGCACCAGACTGCATTGTTACATCTTCACTGCATCAAAAAGGAAGCTGTTAGTCTTGTGAAAATGAAGCCACTAGGTCTCCAGATAATTAAACATATGTGTTATTTCAATGCTTTCATTAGTGGCATGTCAAATGAAAGTCAAAAATTGTGCAAAAAAGTAGTACCCTTCTGGAATTGGGTTGTTTAAAGGATAGAAAATGTGGTGGAAACAAAATCAATGGCATTTTAGCAAACTAAGTTTATGCAGCTTGCCAAAGAGCAGGTGGGGCAGAGAGGTCCACTGGCATCAAGCCTTCATATTTGATGAATGCCAGCTTCACTACACATCAGGGGATAATGTTTTAGTATATTGAATGGAGATATAGGTTTGAGTCTTCCCTGTGACTGCCTCTGTATTACCAGCAAGCTACTATAACATACTGTATGAGTGACCTAAATAAAATGAGGCTCCCCGCCCCACAATTCACAATTTGCTAAATCTGACCTAGATTCTAGTTACCTGGGATGCCAACTGGCTTACTCTGGTTCAAGACCTTATGGTTATATTAATAATATGCACTGAATGTTAAAATTCACAAAACTGGAATTAGCTGGAAGGGATGTGCAATAACAATACTCTGTATTTCTGTGCTATGAATCTAAACCAACCTAAAACAGGAGAATGTATGTACCTTTGCTGCTATAAATCCCCCCCCCCCACAGACAATTGCTGTTTTTTCCTATCTGAACTAGAAGCTGGAAATGGCAGAAGCCAGCAACAGGTTACTTTAGGCAGAGGCTGTAATTAAACGTCGGATTCTTTCTGCATGTGTACACAAGCACGAAACATTAATTACTGATTAACAGGAGCTGAGATGAACTTGGGCATCAAGCGAGACTGCTTTGTCTTGCCCAATACTGTAGCACATTTTTCACAAGGAACCACAAAGAAGCATGCTGTATGTCTTCAGCTTTTGACATCACATGCCAGAAAGGATATCAGAAGTTTGGCACATTTTTTTTTGTGGATTAACAGCTGCATCTTGTGGGACTTTTTTGCAAATTCCAGTACCAGCTACCTCCTCTGTCTCTAAAGGAGTGGCCTACTATGTTCCTCCTTGGGGAAGAGGGAATAAGTTGCAGGTGGAGGGTTGGGAATGCAACAGCAGACTGTGTCTGCTCAGAAAAATTCAAGAGGAATGCTTGTGTAGTCGAGCATCCTTTCTTAAATTGTTGCAATACCTCTACTGAGTACAAAACAGTGTAAAAAGAAAAAGCATTGACACTCTGGATTTTATCTCACAGTTTAAAAATCTGAATTACCACTACTGAATTCAATTCAAATTTGGGATACATCTGTATTTTATTGCACGCATTTTTTCTGCTGACGCTGCTGGTCAGGAGCGTCCTGGGTAACATCCAGGTAGAATCCAAGTTCAGCCAGCCTCTTTTCAAAGCCAGGAGCTTCTTGGCTTTGAAAAGAGGCCAACTGAACTTGGAGTCTAGCCAGATGTTACCCGGAATGCACCCACCTGGCAGCATCAGTAGCAAAAACATGTGTGATAAAATCTGGATGTATCCCAAGTTCAAACTGTATTTGGCAGCAGTAATTCAAATTTTTAAACTGCATGATAATCTCCTCTAATTCTCTACTTTCCCCCCACCCAGCATAAAGGCTGATTAACTAAGCATGACTTTAGCATGACTTTTGGTCCTTCAAAAAGAGAGAAAGAGCTTGAATATGGATGTCTCTGTACAGTGCCTACCATTACACAGAGCCAACAAAGCATGAGTCAACAAAGAATGGAAGGAAGCACCAACAATCTCCTGGTTGTTCTTTCTAAGCCCCAGGCTGTGCTTTCCTGATGAAGGACTAATCTTTGTATACTTCATGGCCTGTTCTGGACCTCCTAAACTACAATCCTGCCTGAAGAGTGATGAAAATGTTTTCCTTTCACAAATATGGACTGCCAGCCCAGCCTGTTTTTGCACATAGAATGGTCAGGGGGACAAGCTTGTCTTTCTGCTCCAATAACCAAATATCTTTGGTTGGGCTAGGTGCGGTGTGACCCAAACCTTACTGGTAGCATTTAGAACACTGGCTGGTCCAAGAAAACCACAGTATTCATTGGACCAGCTTCAGCATTTTTTTCATCACATATTTGGCAACTCTTGAACCCTGACCTGGTCATCTTATATTTTTCTATGCTACATTCTCTAGTTGATGGGAAATTGGCAGCCTCAATATCACAGCAGCCCTCTTCACCTTGTTCACAAGGTGATCAAAAATGTGTAAATGCCATCTGACTTCTGATAGGGTGTTTGAGTGGCAGCAAGGTCTTCTCCACTCCACTTGTCTGTCAACACATGAACACATCCTAGAGCTCAGTCCTTCACACATTCCTTTTAAACCCTTTCCTCAGTTCTTTACCAATCCTCTGGCTCTATTTGTCAGGCAAATCAAAATCCACTTGTAATTATTTAGTCATGTTAGAAGCTATCACCCCTATCCACTTAAAGCTTGCCCCCCCCCCATTTCTGTTACACATTCCTTTCAGTTTCTGTTCTACTCAACATGATGTCATGCATCATGTCAACACTACCACATAATTGTGAGAAGTGAGTAAAGTTATGCAAATTGATGACAGAGTGGTCATGCTTCACTGCTTACATGGACCCTTCTCAATCCAGGGTCTGGGAAGACTGTGACCAACTTTTGGAATGTGGACCCCCATCGTCAGAACATAAATTTTCCTATGACAACACAGTATCAGGTCCTTAGATCACTCTTTTAAAGTTCAAAATAAAGCCTGATGTCCACTCACCATCCCATTCACATGGTTGACAAGTACTTCTAAAAGTGCTAACATGTGAGCTTCTTTTTCCTGCCTGTTTTGTATTCCATTTTCTCCAGTCTCGGTTGAAAAGGATTTTTCCATACCACCTGCTAAATGGAGGTGCCATGGACAGACTTCTCTGTGTTGGAAGGTTGGCTGGTCTTCTGAAAGTGCTACACTTAATTATGCCTAGTGCAGACTTCCTTTTTTAGTTGGAATTATAGAATGATGTTCTTCAGTTCAATTCAGTTCTGTGTTTTTTTTAAATATTATTCCCCCCCCCCCAAAAAAAAAAAAAAACAAGGGAAATAACTGGGGATGGGGGAATGTGACACCAAGTCAATTCTAAACACTACAACAGAATCTTTTACCAAAATCTCAATATGGATATATGGAAATATGAAAATGTTTAAAGCATTGTTGAATAATGATGAAAGTCATCTTGAACTAAAGAGGCCAAGAGTTTAAGGGGTGAAACAAATGGCTCAGATGGAGCAGCCTCATGGCGTCAGTTCAAGCTGGGGACCATGGCAACTGCACATACCTGATCCCAATCTGGGACACTACTACAGTCCTGAACTGGGCTGCCAAAAGGAGTGGATTGTATCTGCTTCTTCTTGGTCTGGTTCTTCTGGGAAGGGATGGCATCGGCATGGATTCCAGCCACATTCAGAGCATGCATCATCTAAATGCAACACCCCCAAGATTTTGTGAAGCCACAGCATTTTTCCTGTGAGCTTTGGGCCTAAATCACAGAAAATATATCTTCCAAGGTTTTAATGTTGATTGGAGTATATTGTTGCCATAATTTAAGAGTGGGCACCATTTTTTCTCAAATGATCAATTTGATGTCTGCAGTGCCTTCATTTTCACTGTCAATTTTTCCATTATCATATATACTCATTTATTAGTCAAAATATTTAAGCCCAAAAGTGGGCTCCAAAATCCTAGACAGATGCATATAAGGGTCAATACAGTAATATTTATCTGTGAGCCTTGGGAAAGCTGTGGAGAAAGGAGGGAGGAGAGAGAGGATGGAAATCAGAGGTCTATGTCCCCCTTTTTGCAAGCCATCAGCCTTGGGGAAAGGTGTGGGGAAGGAAGGGAAATTGGAGGTTTGTGTCCACATTTTGCATGCCCAGACTATGACCCTTGGGAAAGGTCCAGAGAGGGAGAAGGAGGGAGAAAAGTGGTGTTTTCCCCCTTCATTTAGATCCTTTGTTAAATACCCCTGGGTCTGACCCTCGATTTATCCAAGGGTAATATCACAATCCATGATTTTGCTCACAAAACCTGCCCTTGACTTACACATGAGGTTGATTTATACACAAGTATATATGGTAATAAAGTATTCCATAAATGATTCTACCATTTATCTACACTACATTGTCCTGATTTCCAATCTGGGCTATTTCTAGCCTTGTATTAGCTAAAAGGGAACATATTAATTATTTATATTTTAGATTTACATTGCCCTCCATGAAAACTGATAACAGTAATAAAGCTGGGCAAAACACATTATTTTGAGAAGTGATACCAGTAATAATGTAAAGTCTAGTCCTCCAGTAACTACAGAAATAATTACAAGAAATCCACATGTGTAAATATGAACCTTCCTTGAGGCAATCCCTCTAACAAAGTGATTAATATTTCTTAGTGATTTTAGCAGAGAGTCTTCGGGTGAGGTACCATCTATACATCAGTTTGAGAGAACATTCTTTGATAGAAGGGAGACTTGTCTTAAAAGTAGCGAAGATCTAAACTTTATGCCAGCTCAAATTAAGAATAGAAATTTCCAACTCCATCTCCCAACTTCATTTAAAAGTACTACTATTACCATACACAATTTCTATTAGCCAGTAATGAATAGTACCTGTTGCTTCTTTGGGGATCTTTTTTTCTACTTCAATCCTGTTTGTACAATATGAAAATGTGGTGAATCTGTCCATCTATCCCATCTGACATTGGGTAAAATCAAACAGTGAATAGTGGTGTTTCATATCTTTGGGGTTTTTTCCCCCATGGTCAATGTGACAATATACTTTTGATCAAATAAGACAGAGAAGGTCCTTCTAAGGTGAGTCATATGTGTCAGACAAAGATCAGGTAGATAGCTATGTCCTCTCCCTACCACTGACTGGTGGGGAGGGAATAAGGATGGATGGATGGATGGATGACAATTCTAGGCAATGTACAGACTAACAATTTCCACCATGACAAGCTCTGATGTTTACCTTCTTCAGACTGTGTTAACTTTTTTTTTAACTGTCTTATTCAGACTCCATTTTAAGAAGTAATAAATGTAAGGAAATATAGAAGCTGATTTCCCACATTTTTGCATATATTTATCAGCAGACAGCATTTGTCTTAATATTTGTCAGATCTACCATTATATTTGGAAATAGCACAGATACTCAATTTGCCTTAAATGGGAAATGCACATCCTTTTCTGAACTAATTCTACTCTCCTTTTCCTCTGCTATCATGCATATTTCATATAAACATAGAAAATACAACACCCCATCCCCCATTGCATTTTCAAGCCTCATGTTTTAGCATGCTACTATGTTCACTGATAGATTTTCATATACCACATGACCACTGGCCCTTGTTCCTGATTCTGACAAATAGCCTACACCCATGAGAAACCTTCAAGTACAGTCATATGCACAAATGCCATCCTGTTTGTACCATTCAAACAAAGCTTTAAATGATCATGCAGATATGTTTTATTCCTCCCCTACTTCCCCGTGACATGCCCACCTCATGTGTTTTACAATGTACACAGTCAAGGTTGTACCCCAATCCATCTTCCATACAAAGATTGCACCAGTCTCAGTGACTGTCTGACTCGAACAAAATTCTTTCTTAGGCAGGATTCTGTTTCCAGATAATGAAGGCACCTATCCAGCACAATCCACAAAATGTTCAATCCTGGATATTGTCAATAAAAATCTGCAAATGGCAGGATATACTTGTTAGATAGGTGTGACAGTAATTCAAGTGAACACTCTTCCACCACAACTAGTTGCAGCTTGGTGTAGGGAATTATCACTTGGATTATGGCTGGGGAGGGAAGATTAAAGCTCCCACCCTTATGCACTGTTTCCATCAGGCCAAGAGAGCCATCAACTGGGTAGCATCTGAACCAAGCTATGCATCTCTCTTTTCCAATAGTAGAAATGCTTCCTAATGTGCTTTTGATTATACTAACTTTAAAAATTTGTACACTTCTAAAATCTAATGGGAATATGCTCCAGATGTCATGCCTCACCTATCTACAAGCTATTTCTGGTATGTTGCTAGCCACGATAAGAGAGTATATTTATTATTGAACTGCTGAAACTAAATTTACTATCCACATTTCCAGTGAGCACTTAATCTGAGAAGGATTTCTGAGACTGATTTACTGCTGGAGGGGCTCTCTTGCTCCCTTTGACCCTTTGCTTTCTTAAGGTTATAAGAGCAGAATAGTCTTTCAAAAGAGAGAGTGAAGCAGAGACAGGTTCACACAGAAGAGAAATGTAAATCAGAAAACAACTATTAATAGAATTGAATAAATGGCTGGAATATTTCACATTTGAGGATTAATCCAGACAAAGTTTTCATCACACTGTAGCCCATTTCCAGGGCTGTGCTGGAAAGCAAGAGGGAACCAAGTAGTCCCACACTTCAGTTCATGGACGCCAGCTAGCCCCTCTCCTTCGCATTTGTGTGCACTCTGTAGACCTTTGCAGGAAGAAACTTTTGTCATGTTCCAGATCACATGTACACAAAAAGATCTTCTGTGCTATATGGGGACACAAAATGGTGCATATGACACTGTGTGTCAGGTTACTCAATTTGGAATGAGGATATGAATAGTAGATGGTGTTTGTATTAGGGCTGCTCTGCCCCCTCAGACTTTATCTGGAAGTTTGACCACTTGACTACATTTGGGGAGATTTTTTGTAAAATGGTGGAAAATAGGGGAGGGGAGGAGAGGAGAGAACAAGATATTCAGAAGAGATGAGGCCTGGGGCTTAACATCCCAAGGTTCCATAAAAATCACAATAAAGTAAAATTAAAATAATTAAAATGAATTACAATAGGTAAAGGCTGAAAACAAGAAGAGAGCTTCTGTTCCAAGGTACAGATGCTCCTTGATCCACTGAGACCCAAAATTGTTTTGTCTCTCTCCCCGCATCACTAAGATTAAGTTCTCTGTTGGTATATTGCAAGTCAAGAGCTCAGAGCCATTCAAAGAAGACACCTTTCCCCCTTCTCCATACTGTTCCATTGTCTTTTGGTTTGCTAACTCCTTGTCACCACAGCAACCATTTATCTGTTGGTTTGTTTTTGCTCATTCCAGGATCTAAAAGACCTAGGCTAAGACACAGCATTCTTCTTTGTGAATAGGAAATAATCATGCTCTATATGAACCAAACTAAATAGTTTTGCCCTTCCATTTGATAGGTCAATACTCCCTAGTTCATTGTCTCCAGTAACCTAGACCTGCAAAATATAACTTCAGCAACACCTTACTTTCTGTTCATTTGTAAATGCAAAGAATAGCTATGTTTGTAATGCTGATATCTGATAACCATTGCTTAGGAAAGTAATTTTTTTAGACTACAATTTGGAGCATCCTGCAGTCAACATATCTGGTGACTAAAGTCCAAAACACACTGCAGAAATAATCCAGTTTGAGACTGCTTTAACTTCCCTGGCCTGGATCAGTGCTAGGAAATCCTCTGAATTACAGAGTTGCACCAGAGATCTCTAACAGAGAAGGCTAAATGTCTTACAAAATTACACTTCCCAAAATTCCCTAGCATTGAGCCAGGACAGTTAAAGCAGTTTCAAACTGGATTACTTTTTCAGTGTGTCTTGGACCTAAGTGGTGGTGGTGGTGGTGGTGGTATTATTATTATTATTATTATTATTATTATTATTATTAAATTTTATTTATTTAGCGCTGTAAATTTACACAGCACTGTACATACAATCTTTTTAATTAGATGGTTCCCTGCCCTCAGCCTTACAATCTAAAAAGATATGATACAAAAGTAGAAGGGAATGGTGGTGGGGAAGGGGATCAGGTCCAGCAGTTCTTCTTTCCCTCTGAGGCCCTGACCAAGGCAGATGGATAGGTGAGAGGGCACTTCATCATAGGCAAGGCCTGATGGCATTGGACCTACCTTTTCACTCCCTGCCAGACTGGGAGGGCTCTTACTCTTTCAGGCAAGGTCTGATGGGCTGACTTGTCTTTCTCCCCTCTAAAGATGGTGGATGGAGGAAGTCTCTTCCCTTTTCAGGCAAGGTCTGATGGGGCTGACTTTCTTTTCTCCTCTCTGAAGATGTCTATAGCCAAAAAAGTAACTTTTCTGAACTCTGCTGAGAAACAATGCAAAATGATGTGCTCATTTCACATTGTGGGAGTATCTGTTAAAAACCCGTTGCTTTATGCACTGATTCTTATAAGTGAAATGTTTGCACATCAGCAATTGAGGACTACTCAGAGCTGGCATGGGCTAGCACACAGGGTAAGTGACTTTTAAAAAGCGTCACTCACTGTGAAAAGTGACAATATGGATAAATGCATTTTGTTCATCTCTCCATGGATAGTGATGTGTAACATTTAAGTCAGTTGTGGCCCATACTGAGAGGAAACAAAGGGATTAGAAACTAATGCAAGAATGGGTAACATCAGAAGTGGATGAAGTGTCAAATGGTGAGTTAGACTGCTGAGAAAGCAGGGAAGGAATAAAAATATTCCTCAGTAGTTTTGTAACCTCTTCTAGCTTGCTGTTAGGCCTGGCCCATAAGGAACATGAACAAGGAAAGGGGAATGACATTAGACTGTGAATGTCACAGAAGGGGCTCAAGAGTGTCCAAGTCTTTACCTAGCAAGCAGTCCATGATCAGTGCTACCCTTGTTTTATGTGGGTAACTGACTAATTCTGACCTAAGCTTTGAAAAAAGCATGATGGGTTAAAGTGAAGGAAAGCGAAGGAAAGTAAAGGGTGGAGAATCCCATGAATTCACTCTAAGGTTTTACATTATGTTAGGCTGTATCATAACTGATAGTAAAAACAGTGGTCACCAAATGTAAAATAGAAGAGCAGTGTTTATTTGTAAAGCTGTACATTTAGGGATGCTCTCATACACTTGGTTAGGCATGGCCACACAGCCTATCAGACAGATTTATTAGAACCAGGCATTTCATTATCTAATTACAACACCCGATAATTGTACATCTTCAATAGTCAAGAGCAATTGATTCCCCACTCCCTGTCTGTCCTGCAATGCAGAGCCCTCTGCCATGCATCCAGTCAGGAGCTTATTTATTTATGCATATGGCTTGCATATCTCAAGGCTAGAGGCATACATTTTTAACAGCTAAAATGCTCTTGAGGGAGAGGGAGGGGAAGGTTCATTTTCGAGCCACTCCGAACCTCTCCTGTGCTATCCCTTGTTTATCTGCTCATTACCGTGGCCAAAAATGGATTTGTCAGGAGAAATGTAATTTAAGAAATGGAAACATGAACATATAAAGGGCATCTTGATAACTCAGCAGATACACGCCCATTTCCCACTGCATCATTTTGTTGATGAGATAAACATTTTTCTTCTCGGTTTTTTTTAAAGCATGAAGAATCTTAAGTGACAGGTGTAGAAGGAAATAGAATATGCAGTAGGACATAGAATTTGTCCTACATGGTGGGGTACACTCTCCCATGAGCCAAGCAGAGTGAATAGACATTTACTTCTTTTTGGTGAGTGGTTTTCAATGCAAGAACTGTGAGATGGATGAGGATTTTTCAGTCACCCTTCATCTTGGATGGATGTGTCTTCTCAACGGTATTGCTGGGATGTCTCAATTGACCTTTTTCACATTCATGGGTTATACGTGGATTTTCTGTATTCATGTACACATTTTTGTACATATAATTTTGAAAGAATGTCATTCATCCACATCTATGTACCAGGCCAAGATAACCTGAAAGGAACCAGATGCCAAGTGATCTTGAAAACTAAGCCTTGTTAGTACTTGGATTGGAGACTGCCAATGAATACCATGTACTATGGGGTATATTTCAGAGGAAGGAACTATAAAAAAAAAACCTTTAAGTATTCTTTGCCTAAGAAAATCCTATGAAAATCATAAAATTGCCATAAGCCAAAAGGCAACATGAAGGCAGATACACACACATGGTGTTGAGGAGAGGTGAGATGCACTAGGGATACATCTACACTATAGCAATAATGCAGTTTGATACCATTTTAAGTGATATAGTGCCATCCTATGGAATCCTGGGATTTGTAGTTTTACAAGATCTTTAGCCTTCTTTGCTAAAGAGTGCTAGTATCTCATAAAATTATAAATCCTAGGATTCTGTAGGATGGAGCCATGGCAATTAAAGTGGTGACAAGTCACATTATTTCTACTGTGTAGATGCACCCTGATTTGTAACTAGAATACCAATCCAAATTCCATGATGAATTCATAAGAATCTATTAGTTTGTCAAGTATCCCAGCATTTTCTGGCAGAACAATTCATTATAGAAGAGAGGAAGGTTTCAGTGTCAGGCAAGGAGAGAGGAGTTTGTAAAGCAATAAAAGAGAGCCTATGTTTCTTTGAAATGGGCACTTGTGGAAGCAAAAGGAAAATGTAGTGTAATGACAGGGGGAATACTTGGATTTGGACTTTATAAGGCTTTGTCATTATATTCTGTCAAGTTAATGCTGTTTCCTGTAATGTCTTCCAGTGTAGATTATAAAATGATGGGCACATGTGCACACCAGCCTCTTACTTGCACAGGAAAGATCATAGAATCATAGAATTGGAAGAGACCACAATGGCATCTAGTCCAACCCCCTCCATGCAGGAACTCCCAATCAAAGCATTCCTGACAGATTGTAGATATATTAGTGGGAAGGAGTGGAGCAGTGGTATTTTTGGTATTACCCAAGTGGCTCAGGAATCACTCCCATCCCTCTACACCAGGGTACAGAGAATTTTGAAAGCACTTTAGAAATATTTACGTAATTTTCAATGAAATTTTCAATGGCTGGCAATTCCAACTGCCCTTCCTCCAGATTCCACAAATGATCCCCTGTCTGAGCCTACATGACTTTCACATTGCCAGGACATTGGTAATCTGATACCACTTGGTATCAAGGCTTCAGATTTCTTCAGATTTGGTAGAACTGATAGCTATACTTATATTTCAACTCTTAACAATTGAAAAGGTTTTGCACAGTTTTTGAACATTAGACAGAGAGAGAGAGAGAGAGAGAGAGAGAGAATGAGAGAGAGAATGCAAACAGCTGGTTTGCCCTTTACAACAATATCCATTATGTTCCTATTATGATAATATAATAGCACTTAATTAGCAAACAAGTAGGTAATATTGCATTTATTCTGTTCATTATCCAGAGGTTTGGGAAATGTGTTACAAAGTGATTATCTTGGTGATATTATCTTGCTCATTAGAAGAAATCAGTTACTTAATATCTAGTGGAAAGTATATAAATGTTAAAATTATTATTACAGGTTTCTTGTGTATATGGTGCTTTATTAATTTTCACAATGAAAAGGGCTATCAAGGTTTGGAAGGAAGTAATTACAAAAACTGTTGATTTTTTAAAAATTAGTTCTTTCCCCAATATTGAAATTATGAACACATTGTGCTCTTATTATAACCTGAGCAACTCCTTTTAGTGTTGGAGTCATGGTGAGCAGCCTTACTAAATGACAGAGTGGGAAAGTGCTGGTCCAAATGCTGACTTTTGCTATGCCTTTTTTCTGTTGTGGGTGAAAATAAAGTGTATGAGAGGAAAGTATGTTTTGTACAGCAGGCCAGCATCTTTTAGTTTATCACTTTGAATATTTTAATTCTTCAGAGGTTGACTATTCAGAAGTTGTCTCATTGACTCATATACCCCTGCATGTTGATGTGTTAAAGACTTTTTCCATTATAATCCTTACTTCTTTCCTTCCTTCCTTCCTTAGCCATCATCCTTCCTTTTTTCCTCTGAATATTTTTTCCCAATGCTCTTGTGCTCCATTTTCAGACACTTACAGAATACATCGACTTTGCTCTAACAGGCATATATGACACCCCAGTTTCCTTCAGGAAGGCCAATTGACAATGTACAATGCTACAGCAAGGCAACCATGCCTCTATTATGCATGTTTGATTACCCTGCTGCTAGCATGAGTGTTACACTAAGGGAGAATCATATCTTTCCTTGAATCAACAGGAGAAACTCTCAATCCTGCTCAAGTGACACAAATGCAGCCAGGGCTACATTTTCCATATGTGCCAACTCCTCCTAGAAGTAGGTAAAAATCTGGTCTAAGTTTCAGAATGTTATTTTGTTGGTCTGTAACACCCAGAACAACTAGCAGATTCTGAGCTCCATATTTCAACAGAACTACTTTTCCAAGCTTATTCAATATGTTCCATCAAAGATCCAGAGAACCTCTCCAGGCTGTTATTCATGGTAAGATTAAGCAAAACTTCCAATATTTTTCTGGTTAAGTACTCATTCTGTTCCTCAGGGTTAGCAAAACAAACATAAATTAAGCAAAATAAACCCATATACTTGAATCTGTATGGTTTAAAATACCAGAAAGGAGCTTTTGTTAATACAGAAGGTAATGTGTTTTGGAATATAATTTGTTTGTAAGTTATTTAAAAGTGGAAAATATGCAGCCTCCATCACCAATGGGGCAGGCATCAATCAAGGTACATTGTTTGTGTGGTTAACTGCCTCTGAGCCAACTTTGATTGTTGGCAATCCCACGAATTAGATATCTCAAAGCCCCCCTATCCTCAACCACTCTCTTGGATCCTGCTGGCTCAGGGCCACAGCCTTCTTGATTAAGTCTATTCATCTCGCATGCAGTATTCTCCTCTTTCTACTATCCTCCACATTTCCAAGCATTATTGCCTTTCCTATTGAGTCATGTCTTCTCATGATGTGACTAAAGTACGAAGCTCTAATTTAGCCATCTTGGCTTCCAAGGAGAGGTAAGGATTGATCTGTTCTAGGATCTTTTGTTTGTCTTATTGTCCATCCATGGTATCCTCAGCACTCTTTGCTCCACTATTGGAATCTGTTTACCACATATAATTATAGAAATGATTGTAAAATTCTAACCCTCATGAGAAGACACTTCTTTAAGTGTGCATACAAGATGGAATGGAAGGAGAAGGCATATAATAAAATAGTAAGTGAGGTAATGGGAGAGAAGGAAGAGATAAAAGAAATGAGACCTAGAAAGTAGTAGGAACAAAAGTTATCGAACAGGCACATAGTGGAATCAAATTGTTTCCTTCTTTTCCACTTAATACTAGAATGACAAACACTGGATCAAGATTTCAAATCTGCCATGGTGACAAAGGAAGTGTACCAGTTAGCATCTGGCCTCCTGCATGCTGTAGGGCATACTATTTATTTATGCGTCTTGCTTGTTTGTGTGCTTGATTTCAAAATTGTGCCCTTTGCCTAGCAGGCACTTGGAGTAATGCACAATAACACCATTAAAACTACAGAAAAAGTGCAGGGACAAACCCACACCATAAAATTTACAAGTGGTCATTACAATTAAAGAGAAGTAAACATAAACATTAAAAGAATGACAGGAAAGGACAGCCTTTATTGACCATTCAATGCACAAGGAGGAACCTAATCTCAGTCCCCTTGTAGACTGCTCTAGAATTCAGAAAGTATTCTGAATTTCTAGCCTATCTGAGGCAATTCTGGAGGGGGTTGGAAGATTTGATGGGAGGAGGGGGAGAGAGACTCGGGAGGCTGAGAAGTGAATTTTAAACAGCAGTTAAAGAGAGCAGATGAAAGAAGTGCATTTCACCCAATTATTATCGTTCCAAACCATAGGTTAACATGTAGATCATGAACCTCCATCACAGCATGCAGAGCAATGTGGAAACTCTGAGAATGCTGGTTACTGGTCAAGGGAGGAAGATGGGGGAAGGCAACAAGGTAACACCCAGAGAAAGAAATCTGAGGCCTCTTTCCTTGATCTCTAAATGCTGGAGATCTGGGAGCATGACCTCAGCTCTCTCCTCCCTGTCTGCAGAACTGCAGCTGGGGTCATGTACTGCATTGTTGCCCCTCCCTTCTCACCCAGCTTTGGAAATGTCCACTTGAAAGCTACTTTTGGAAGGGGTGTGCACTTATTATGTAAACAGTTGAAAAAGTGTTTGGATTTGCAAAATGACCAAAGAAAGGCATACACATGCATAAAGCTGCCATAATCTGACTTTTCAGCTAAGGTAACACTCACTTACACAGATTCCATTACATTACTTCTGCAACATACAGTCCCTCCGAAAGCAATAGAAGCATGACAATATTCTAGTTTCAGAATGAAGATAGGCATGTATGACATACCTTTTTCAGCAACTGATGGAAAAGAAAACCAAGGTACACATTGAACTGATCACAACTTCACCAAACCAATAAACACCTGACTTTCTTTGGAGTCTGTATAAAGTGCATAGCCCATATTTGACAGAAATATACAATACACCTTTTTGAAAACTGGACTAAAATGGATACTTGACACAACTTTCATGTACTTCCACCTACATTTGGGGTTTTTTAAATTCAAATTGTATTTTTTAATTTGTGATTTTAAGACACCGCTTATTAAAAAAAATCAATTTAAATTGTCATCAATTTCACATTGGCTTGAAATCTGGCAGCACTGTTGAATGTTTCTCAGGATATCTAATGGGGGCACTGTGGATGTGCTGTGTTAAATTACCCATTCCCACAAGGGAGAACAATTAATAATAAATTTTCTCCTCACTGCCAGATGTCTTTGAAAACTATGCAGCTGACAGGTAGATTGAGCCAGGAAGAAAGTTTCTGGAAGCAGGATCCTTTCCTGGCTTTCACATGCCATTGAGAGGTGGATCTGTTTGAGAAAATATGGAAAGACTCAGAGGAAGGGGCTTGAAGAGGATTTTCTCCCATGGTATTTTTGGGAACTCAGAAAGCTCCTTGCTTGTGCCCAATGCCCATCAGCATTCAGACATTCTCTGTATCACTACAGCAGGCTGGCATTTCCCCCCTTATTATGCCAAGGACTGCTGCCATATTTAGGCCCATTGGCTACACTTTTCCTACAGAGAGACAGCCAGTGGTTCACAGACCAGTGCTACTCCACAGAACAAACACCATCTTCAGTAGTATTATTGTAAGTTGAATCTCGCTTATCCATAATGCTTGGGACCAGAAGCGTTTTGAGTTTTTTAATTATTATTTTGGAATATGCCTATACATACATAATGAGATATCCTGGAGATGGGATGCAGGTCTAAATATGAAATTCATTTATTTCATATATCCCTTATACACAGAGCTTGGAGATAATTTTATAATAATATTTTTAATAATTCTGTGCATGAAACAAAATTTGTGTTCACTGAACCATCAGAAAGCAAAGGTGTCACTATCTCAGCCACCCATTTTTGAAAATTTTGGAATTCTGGATATGGGAGACTAAACCTGTCTATCAAATAGATCCAGAGGAGGTAGCCACTCAATAGATTTTGGAATTTGAGTGGTCAAAAGGTGTAAACTTTATAAGAAATAAAATTTAGGTGAACCAAAATAGTGACACTATATATGTGAGTGAGAGAGTCTGAGTCTGTTTCTAAGTCTCCTCAATTTAAGGGGTCCTCTTGTGCCCCTTTAACATCCAAATAACCAAACTAGAGGACACCAAGAGTAGTGATTTGAGTACTGAATTAGTACTCTGGAGATCAGGGTTTGAATCTTCAGCCATGGAAAACAGCTGGGTGACCTTTGAAAAAGCCACGCACTCTCTGCCTCATAGGAAGACAATGGCAAGCCAGAAATAATGCACACACTCTTCTAAGAAAATCCTATGATAGGTACTCCTTAGCATCTTTATAAGATGGAAATGACTTGAAGACACACAACAACAATAGCAACAACAATAATAACAACAACAAAGTCAGAGGCATACACAAGAAATTACTAATAAAAATTATAAAATAACCCATAGCAATAATACTTGGTATTGGTGGATCCATAGCTACCAATATAAGAGGCGCCATAGACTTTAACAATGCATAATGGCAGGAAAGAAAATGAAGGAAATAGTTGAAGGAAAGTATCAAAAGAATGAGAAAATCAAAAGAATCAAGCAAGGAAAGATAGACTCAAAGAGCTGGAGGAATCTTTGGTGAGTGTAAGCCTTTGAAGTCCCAGTATGTTTACTCATAAAGAAGCCTCTGTGACAGTTACTGTCTTGTGTATATTGCTCTCTGAGCTCTGAGCCTGTCATTTTGCAAGCAGTCCTGTCAACTGCTAACACAAAAATAGCAGGTGTTAGCCCATCTCCATTCTGTACTAGTCGCAAGGGCAAAACCAGTTTGCAAGTGATCGCTATCCTGAGTGTTCAGTCTGTCTGCAGATGTTTTTGAAGGGGACATATTAACAAGTAGAACCGACTCCCAGATTTCTTTGGCACTAGAACACAAGTTTTAATTGAGACCTGAAAACACTGTTAAACACATACAGAGGGGTCCTTCAGACTATCATAAGAACCAGTTTGCAAACCGGTATAAAATCGAGAAATTCATACTGAAACCGGATTTAACACTATCGAATCCAGATCTTGCACACCTGTAGCGGGGCAAATCCCCCTAAACCCAGTTTCTCCCAAAGCAGTATATTTACCGTTTCTTTTGGGAAAAACCAGTTTGAGCGAATGTGAACTTGGCTCCGATCATAATCGGGTCAACTTGACCCGATTATGATCGGAGCCAAGTTCACGGGAGGGGAAAAGGCCAGGGGGCGGAACATGCCTCCTCTCCTGGCAAAATCGGGCACTCCAGCATTTTTTAATATTTTTTATTTTATTCTATTATTAATTTTATTTTAATTCATTCTATTTATTATCTATTTCATTTCATTTCATTTATTATTGTATTGTATTTAATTTATTATTATTATTATTATTATTATTATTATTATATTTTATTTTTTATTATTTTTATTGTATTTTTTCAATTTGACAGCTCATGCACATTCTATAGGAGGCCCTTTAAACCGGAGTTTGCCTTTCTATTTGGAGGCCCATTCATTTAAACTGGAGGGGAAACCCCCAATCCATATATGGATAGTTTCCCTCCAGTTTGAAAAGCCCCATTCATAAGCCCCAGTGAGTTTATGAATTTATATGCAATTTATATAAAGCATTTTAAGGCAAAGTCTAGAAGTTTTTTTTTTTTTAAAAGGTCTGTAAAAAATTGGTGGCAGGGAAAGGATAGAAAAACCCCTTTGGGGCTGCCACAATAGAAACAGTAAAAGTGCTCTTGACAATGACAAAACCCATTGTACTGTCACAAGAGAAAAGAGTTAGGTGACTGTGTGTCACTGTCACACCTCTGAACAAATTTTGCCAAGAAAACACCATGATAGTGTCTCCATAATTCAGAACCTCTTTGAAGGCAAACAATAACAACAATGTACTCTCTAATGCAATGAATACATACAAAACATGAATATGAAACAGTCATGAAAGCATAATTCTAGTTTATGCATTCGTAACTGCCTAAGAGAATTCTGGCCAACAACAATAACATCCTGTTCAGGATTTAGATTATAAGATGGACTTTCAAGCTTGTAAATTTGGGAATGCTTCTTTACATTAGTTAATGACCAAATGTGACCCCTAAACCTACCTTTCAGCCTGACAGTTCTCCAACCAAAGGTTTTCTGGAGGGGATGCAGAATGGAGTGCTAGTGAATGATGATGTCTGCTCTTCTGCTTATGGGGTATATTGAGACAAGCAATTACAGCATGAGTCTGAGGGGTCTCTTGTGCTGCTTGTTCCCAATGAACCCTGTTGCACATGTCATTTCTGAGCTCCCTGATCTGAAGCACTTCAGAAATCCTTTGGTTGGAGTGATGCTTGCCTGAAAAGATAGTTTTCTTGGGAGGTGGGGTCATCATATGTATGTATTGTCATAATTCCGTCTGATGATGCAGGATCTTGGTTCTCATCTTCATCAACAACACAGGCCTGTGATGAAAAAGATGCCCCCCCCCCCCCAATTCCTTGCTCTCATTCTGGCAGCAGGTTAAAATATTTTATATCTTAACACTTTGTGGTGCTGGTTTTGAAGTCTGTATATAGTTTTTGATTTTGTTGCTTTAATACTTTAGTATTTTTAATTGTTTTATTATTGTTTAATTGAATCTTTTATACTTTCATTTTTTAACCTATACTGTTTAAAATATTGTTATTTACCTTGAGTCCTATTGGAGCAAGGCAGGATGTAAATACATAAATTAATAACTATAACATCAATAACAAACAACAGCAACAACAACCTAATTCAAAACTGTGCAAAAATTATCGTAAAGCACTAATATCTTCTTCTCAGTTTCCTGAATGAAAAACTAAACATGTTACCTTTGAGATCAGGGAAAGAAAAAGTAGCAAAATGATCCCAGTGGAATCCTGAGCAGGAAATAATGTGAAAGGGATAGCTTCATTTTCTCACAAGGTATAGTGTGCCTTTGATATTCTCCATGGATACTAAAATCTGTGGGTGCTCAAGTCCCATTAAATAGAATGATATAGTAAAATGATGCCCCTTATATAAAATGGCAAAATCAAGGTTTGCTTTTTAGAATTTATATTTTTTTTAAAAAAAAATTTTTTAAATGATGGATGTTTGAATCCATGGATAAAGAATCTGTGGCTATGGAGAGCTGAACTCATAGTCCCAATCCATTCCTTCGTGAGAAAAGATCCTTTGTCAGGGACCTAACCAAATCTGTTATTTCTGCTTTATCTTTCCTCCTTTACATATATCTAGTTACTGGTCATCTTTCTAGCAGTGGGGGAAAAAGGCAGGTTTCATACTAGCTTGGGGGTGCTGGAATTGCATTGGGATGATTAGGTAGTGGCTGTAGCCAGACATGTCAAAGGAATCTTTTCCTGATGAGGCTGGGCTTGCCCATGGTGAAACCTGCTCTAGTTTCTGCTAGATTGGATTGTTACAAATGCTCTATATGACAGCTCAAGGAAGAGTTGCCCACGCTTAAAAATGGCCTTTGGTCCATCAGAACAAGGTGAATGTAGATGAGTTCTTGTTTAAAAAATTGCATCACACCTATCTTGCAGGGATTGCACTGGTCAACAATTCGTTAGCATGTCACTATCCGTAGCAACAGAGCTCTCATACTAACATGCCAGTGGCCTAAGATCTGCCTGTGTTCCAGTTTCAATGAGAGCATGACTGAAGGGAACAACAGAAAGGGCCTTCAAAATGTTCATACCCATAAAGTGAATATCTCTGACTTAGGATGCTAGGTGGAAAGCATATAGGCAAAAACCTTCTTTGGGTTTTTTTAAACAGAGGCTGGATGACCATCTGTCACGGTGCTTTGATTGTGAATTCCTACACTGCAGAGGGATTGGACTGGACAGCCCCTTGTGGTCTCTTCCAACTCTATGATTCTATGATTTTGTTTTATGAGATGGGTAAGTTTGGCTTCATGCTGGTCTGTTATACATCTCTGATCATCTTATATTACCGTCATGTATGGAGGATTTTGCAGTATTTTCTTTCTGGATTTAATTGTGGTTAGCTGCCTGGAATATTGTGCAAGCAACAAAAGGAAAGAACATACTTTTTAAAATAGATAGATAGGTAGAAATATAGAGGCACTCATAAGATCAAGGTAAGTCAACTTACCTTGTTTATCTTACTGATGGATGTACATGACAGCCAAATTGGTCACCAATACATCTGGTTTGACCATATAACTCAAGTGTTAAAATCCCTTCTCTGGCTGACAATTAGGTTCTGCGCACAGTACAAGGTATTGGCTATCACCTTTAAAGCCCTACATGACTTGGGCCTGAGTTACTTGCAGGAATGCCTCTGCTTACATAATCCACCCCGCACACTCAGAACATCTGGGAAGAATTTATTGGAAGATTATATCACATGATTAAAATCTACTTCCCATAGAGTATTCGCAGCTGCAGCCCCCACATTGTGGAATAGTCTACCAGAAGAGATCCATCTTATTACCCTCTTAGATGCCTTCAAGAAGGCACTTAAGATGGATCTCTTCCAGTGGGCATATCTGCCTGATTCTATATAAAACTATAAGTAATGCTCCACTCTCGACTATGATCACTGGACTATAGCTGCTTGTATATTTTAAGGAACTAATATGAATGTTTAATTCAGTGTTAGTATTTTATAGTTCATATTTTGTATTATACTGTATTTTTCTAATGATGTAATCCCACTTCGATTCTTGGGAGAAATGGGAAATGCAAATACAAATCATCATCATCATCATCATCATCATCATCATCAAGTCCTCATACATGTACCACTTCTATCTCCAGTCTGTTGTTTAGGAGTGTCCCCAAAAGCAGGATGAATCCTCTTTTTTTCTGATTTCTTTCAAATGAGTACTTACCTGTGTATATTTTTTTTAATTGTACATACTGTTTGAAGGTATTCCCTCATTAACTAACCTTAAGCTTCCCCCTGGCTTTACATTGTCTAGTTTAAATGACACAGGCCAAAACCCCCATGGCAGGATCTGGTCTGACCCCAGGCTAAAATGCCTTTACTCTGGAGTAAAACAGCTCTGGTTTTCTGTGGCATTTCTGAGAAACTTGGCAGCAAAATCAGGATGTTCACACACACACACACACACACACCCCAAGCTTTTTACCTTTCTGGCAGGTGATTCAACTGAGAAGTCCCCTAGTCACCCCATCAGGGACCCTATTTCCATATCAGACAGGGTGACTGTGGGGCTTCTCAAATGAATCGCCCACTGGAAATGGTAAAGAGTGAACACCTGCCCATTCCCACACCAACCTAGGGATAACCCATGCTATCCTGCCCAATCTGCTCAGGCACAAAATCATGTTTGCTTTCCTAAAGACCTTGGTTACTCATTAGTTAGTTACCTATTCATGGTGATCCAAATGGCCAAACATAAATATTGATGGAGAGCCAGTAAGGTGTAGTGGTTTAGACTAGGACCTCATTTCCACTTCATAATAAACTGATCTTATTTGGTTTAAACAAACCTTGTTCGCACTTGCACTGAATTTCTGGTACAGTTTGCTGAGGGGGACACAGCACTAAACCCATTTAAACCAATTCTTCTGGATCTGTGGTACTCCCCATTTCTTTTGAAATGAACTGATTCAGCACAAGCATGAACACACTGTCCATTTGATTTGGTTCCTGTCACACAGTCAGCCCTATGAGACAACTCACTGTTGAATCAATCCATTGCTGAATGTGAATGTGAAGTGGATTAAATTGAAACAGGGAGGTTCAATCACAGTTCAAATAGTGTGGACATCTATTCGGCACTAAATCACTTCATCGATTCAACTCAAAAACCAATTTATTTTGTAGTGGGAATGAGGCCTAGGACTGGGTGACTGGGATTCGAATCTCGATCAGCCATGGAAACCTTCTGGGAGACCTTGGATGGGTCACACATTCTCAGCCACCCAAAGCCCAATGATAGGTCCATTTTAGGTCACCACAAGTTGGAAACAACTTGATTGCACTCAAGAACACCAAACAACAGCTGTGAAATATTCACTGCCTCCACAACTCCTTGTCTAGACTATAGTAGTATAGTAGGATAAGATGAATCTTTCCCTTAATACATTTTTGACTGTAAATCTTTAGGTTTCATCACATTAACAAGAGCACACAGGAAATCTAGAGGGTTCATTTATCCATAAAGAAAGTGTTTCATAAAGTCTAATTTCTCTTGCTATGACAAAACTGATTGTTTATAAGCACTTGTGATCTGATCTGTGCTTTCAAAGATATTTATGCATATGCTCAGTATGTTGCCCAAAAAAAAAAAAAAAAAAAAAACTGGAAAGGTTCATTTCAGTGTCCATGAATAATACATAGATTCAGAAAGTAATTTTTTTAAAAAAAATAAATAAAATGCCAATAGGGAAAAAATGCACCGGTCTGGGATAAAGCAGTAAGTAGAGCAAAAGGAGAAAAATTGCTTTGGTTGCAGGGGCAAGCTGGGATGAGGAGAGAAGGACCCAACAATACCTCGTATGCATGACATCTATTGCTATCTGAGGCTGTCAATCTCAGGAAACTGATGCTTCTGGATGTGGATTGTGATTTCATCTTCACTCTTCATTGCTCCATTCAAGAAAGTTCTTTGAATTGGACAGGTCTGGCAGCTAATCATTGAAAGACCCTTAGAGCATCAATACTGCCCTGTCATTTGTATTGGTGACAAGTGTAACTTGTTGAAAATAAAATCAAATGGGGACAAAACACACACAGAGCGAGCTTTGGAATGATAAACTTTAGAAAGAACTGGGAACCCTCTCCTTTGTTCCCAATCTCCCCCACCCCATCTTCTCTCTTTAAACTCATTCTGTTCACTGGGCACATGCAAGATACCATAGGTGCTAATTGTTGAGGAGAGTGTACCCTCAAAGCCATGTTTTTGGCATAAATTGATTTTGCCTTCACACGTTTAACTTAATGGGGCCTAAAAATTTTTTGCCCAATAAGATTTTTTTTTATATATTTTCATTGAAACTGTATAGTAGCCCAAATTTACCAGGTTACTGTGGCATAAAACATCTCACAGGTGGCTCCTGTTGTTGCTGCGTGCCTTTGATACATTTCTGACTTTTGGCAACCCTAAGATGAATTCTTAGGGTTTCAGAGCAGTTTTCAGAGGGGGTTTGCCATTTCCATCCTCTGAGGCTCAGAGAGTGTGACTTGCCTAAGGTTTCCCAGTGGGTTTCAATGGTCCAGCTGGGGCACTTGGGAGATTTTTCTATGTGAAATTGTGGCATAAAAAATCTCACAAGTATCTTTACCTAGAAATAAAAATACAAGAACAATAACATCAATGTATAAAATAAATATCAGTTTGTTGCCTTTTCATAACACTAGAACTTGAAAGCAATGAGTTGCAAGGAACATGAGGGACATTCTTCTCAGTGGCTGCTACCAAACTCTGTAATACCTTTCCTAGATTGCCACTGGACTGCAGGAACAATCCTGTTTGACACCACTTTCATACCATGGCTCAATGCTATGGAATTCTGGGAACTGTATTTTTGTGAAACATTCGGCTTTCTCTATCAGAGAGCTCTAGTGCCACAACAAACTACAAATTCCAGAATACCATAGCATTAAGCCATGGCTCAGTGGTGTCAGTTATGTCCAACTGGATTATTACTGCAGTGCAAATGCATTTCTAAAATGACTGGCTGGCTCCCTCCTTGCTGCCCTTTTTTGGCAGGCGAAGCCACTCCAGATATTCATGGTATAGATACAAATTGTCACATCCCACTCAGTCATGGAATTCTTATGGAAGAAAGCATTTCAAAGTGCAAAAATGTGGATTTGCAAAGGCAGTATGACAATATGGCGCCAGAACACATATGGCATCATGCTGTATGGCAGGCTTGCTGCTGGTGCTGTTGCATTGGCATGCCATTGTACTGTCATAATGTGATTAGCTGCTGCTGCTTCTTCTATTTATAAAGCAAATTAATTTATATAGGAGCCTTCTGGTTTAGAGTGATGCACAGGTTTTATGCTCTGTATGTTTTAAACTGTTTGAATTTTACAGACGGTTTATTATTTAGTGTGAATTTCTTTTGTATATTTCTAGTTACATGTGATATTATTTATTTTTTACCTTTTATCTTTAAGCTATCTAGATTCTCAGGGTATATCCACACTGCAAAAATAAAGCAATTTGACATGATTTTAACTGCCATGACTCTATCCTATTGAATCCTGGGATGTGCAGTTTGGTGAGTCACCTGAGCAATTTTGAGAGACCAGACTGAACTGCAAATCCCCAAAAGACACACCCCAGGATTCAAACTACAATTCCCAGGCTTGCACAAGATGGAGCCATGATAGTTAAAATGGTATCAGACTGCTTTATTTTGGCAGCATGGATACATCCCCAGTCATAAGAAGAGGAGGGGTATAAATGAAGTGATCATTTGGTAATAAAGTTTCATTTCAAAAGTAACACAAGTGTGAAGTTACACTGATGTAATAAATACTAGTGTCTGGTTACTCTCAGAAATTAGTTCTGAAGAACAACGTGAAAAGTTTGAACAGGATATTTTTGGGGGAGTGGGAACAGAAGTTTTATACTATTCTTTTATCAAGCCTAAAGGGTTTTTTCCCTCTTAAAAAAGTAATGAAAAAGTGATAAGTAATACAGTCAGCCTCCTGCATCCACACATTCTGAATCCCCAGACTCAAGCATCCACAGCTTAAAAATATTTTTTGTAAAAAAAGAAATCCAAAAAGCAAACCTTGATTTTGACCTTTTAGATAAGGGACACCATTTTATTACCCCATTGTTTTTACGGGGACTTGAGCATCCACAGATTTTGGTGTCCATGTGGATCCTAGAACCAAACTCCAGTGGATACCAAGGCTCCACTGTACCCAGGTATTAGAGATGAGATATAAATGTGGGAATATGTCTTGTGGGAACAACATGATCATGAAGAATTTTGAAGCTGAGGATCTCCTTTGTCCTTACTGCTAAAATCCAGAAATGTTTAAAACGTATTATAAGGATTTTAAAAGTGGGAATAATAAAGAACAACAAAAAAGCTGTAAACCTACACATTTGTAAGATAAATCTGTCCATTCACAAAATGTAAGATACTGCTTGGATCGTGATGTAGCCTTGATGCATTGTAAATGTCTTTTTTATTTGTATTTATTGTTGTTGTTTTCCCCCAGGTTTTGTTTTTTGGTCCCATGGCTTTGTTTTATAAGCACTCAGCACATTGCAGGGTGTTATAGCACACTATCATTTTTAAACCATTAAATGTTAACTTCATTTTCTTGTATGAATTATGCTTTGCTCTTTTAGGTTTGTAATGAAAAATAAGTACAGGTTATGCAAGCAATAACCTCCATGTAAGCAGCAGCTATCTTTTTTAAACGGTTTATTATGCCACAGTCTGGTACTCCATTAAATATAGATTACAGACTGTTGAATAAATGAATATCAACGAAGCAGCCCCAGCCTTCTGTACATATCAATGCAAATAATGAATCACGGCATCTCATGAAAATGTATAACGGAGGGGAACAGGTCAAGAAGTAATTACACATTTGTCTAATCTCATGCTTCTTGCACTCAAAGCAGCCCGAAAATGCATCACTGGTGTGGGGAGTGAGGGAGGGAAGAAAGTAAAGGTGCCACTGACCTCTCTTTATGGGGTGATAAGGACTTAAAATATGCTAGTCTTCTCATCGATAGGTTTTAGAATCTGTTCAGAAAGAAGTTACAGGTTGATAGGCCTAGGGATGAAAGCTCTTGGACAAGAAACTACCATGGTGAAAAATCCTCATATGAGAAATTGAAAGCTGGGCTATTGCTGAGACTGAGTGTTCCAAAAATGACTGTCTGAATCCAAAGAGCAGCAGTGCTGGTTCAGTAGTCCATAAGGCTCTGTAGCCTGTCTTCATTGTGTGGATAATTTGCATTAGAGAAGAGCTGAGAATCATGTAGCTCAGATGTCACTGAATTTCAGCTCCTCTTATCTCTGCCCATTGGGTATGTTGGCAAGAGATGCTAGACCTGTAGTTTGATAACCTCTGGAGGACCATACGGTTATCCACCATGATTGAGGGGATATTTGTGGCAATTTTCTCTAGCCACAAGTCATAACAACTTTTTAAAATGTACCTTTAAGCATTATTTTATCATGCATTAATTACATTTATGTCTCTCCTTTCTTCTAAGGCAGGGGTTCCCAACCTATTTGACTCACAGAGCCCATATTTCTATGGCAAAACCCCTAAGAGGCCTACCTCTATGTCTTACAAGTTAACATTGTTTAGGAGTACATATAGGAATATATTCTTATGCTTTAATTTCATTCAATTTTTGTTTCTTTCATTTTCCTGGAGCAGTCACAGAGCACCTGGGAAGTGCATGTGGAGCTCTCAGGGCTCCTTAAAGCACAGGTTTTAAGGGGTTCAAGGTGGCATTCATGGTCTACCTCTTACCCTTTCACCACAACCATATGAGGTAAGTGGGGCTAAGAAATGGAAAGTGACTGGCCCAAGCATAAGCCACAGGCATTTCAAGGCTCAGGGAGGACTTGGCTGTGAGTCTCCCACAATCGAGTCCAAAACTCTAACCACTGCAGTGATCTTTCTGGAGGAGCTACACTAGGCAAACCTGTCACATAATCACAGAGATTCTGAAGCTGTATTGTATCTCCTTTTTAAATTATTGCAACTGCTACTAAATTTTCATCAAGACACATGTTCTTGTATTTTCCTTTTGATAGCGGTACATTGCCTCTTTTTTTTTGTAATGCAAAAGCAGATAGCTATGCTGACCATTTTGTTTCTGAATAAGTACCCAATTATTTTCACAAATTATAACCATGGAAACCTTTCTCTCTCTCCCCCTCCTTCCTTTGAAAAACTTCAGTTAAATTTAACAAAAATCTCCCCTTCAGTCATTCTGCTTCCTATTTACATCTCGTATTACTTTTTTATTGATTGTGTTGAATTTTATTTTATTACGCAAACTTCCTTGACTGCTAATTACATTATGAGTAGATTGCATTCATTTGTGTAAAGTATTCCAGGCTTCAGCTGGAAGGGGATTTATTATTTATTAGGGACTTTGGGTAGAGTCTGGGACTCTGATGCTTTGCATGTAGAAAAGTCGCAGCTTTATCCTGTCACCAAACCTCTGCCTGATAGAGCAGTTCAGTACTGTACTAGATTCACAGTACTCTGACATATGCCTAATTGAAAATGTATGTTCATATTCATACAGTTATTTCCCTATTGTCACTGAAATAAAAAAGCAATTTGTGGCCATGATGTCAAGAAGTAATTGTGAGGTTTGAAAGCAAAGCATTTTTCTCTTTTTCTTCTTTCTGTTGTTTTATTTTCTGAATGTATATTATTTTGATTGTTAATTCAATTGTTCATGTTAAAAGTTAATAAATAAATTAAAAAAAGAAAAGAAAACAGCAGTAAAGTAACTCAAATGACCAGCACATAAATTAATTTCTGCCATCTAAGTCCACTACCATAAAGAGGTTTTGTAACCATAGAAAATTATTTGTGCTACACATTTTCTGACAGGCATAGAAATGTAATTTTTTTTGGGGGGGGGGGCATTATTACCACCACCTATGTATTCATTTAATTGACTAGCTTATATGACTGTTTCTACTATTTAAAATTCAGCTGATGAATTATCCCAAAATACAGTATGCAGCAAATCTTGACGAGGTAAATAAATAAATAAAAAAGCTTAAAGTAAGGAATATATTGATAGGAGCTATGCCCTGAAGTATGTTTAGCATGTCTTATGTGAAATATCAATAGTGGTTTATAAAGTGCAATGACTTAATCAGCTTTCAAAGATTATCCAGGAAAGGATGCATGGAGGGAATTAATCTTACAGAGAAGCATATAGTTACCCATCTGGTCTTATTCTGACTGCATTCCTCCCATTTGCAGTGAAATTTCTCATATTCTTATGAGTAGCAAAGTAGACACGTCAAAATGTTTATGTGAGGAGTGTTATATTTTGGCACACAGATGTTCAGTAGTGCAATAGACAAAGGAGTGGTTTGAATAAAAGCCATAATGGTTCCCATTTACACATTTTTCCCTTTAAAATGGGCCATACTGTTCAATAGTTCATTAGACAACTACTTTGAATAACATCTTTCAACACTTACAGGTCCATCTGTCTCATGATTTTTAGAAGTTCATCACGAGAGCCATTTCACACCACAAAGTTGTCACACATCATCTCAGTTTTCTTCACACAATGAACACATATGAAGTAGAGCTAACACAAAATTTCACACCAATTCCACATTTGGTTACATTTCAGAATACCACTGACAGTTTGAATGTCAAACATTTCTACTTACAATTTTTTTTTCAAGGTTATATCTGATTTATGTATCTTAAATCCATGTTGAGCAGAACTATCTGCTTTATCACAATAGGGGGCAAACATGATTTAAACAAGAGTTAAATGAGGGCATTTCCTGTTTAATTCTCATTTAACTCTGGTTTAATTCTTGTTTGTCCCCTAGTGTGATAAAGCAATATGTTAAATATTTTTTACCTAAAATAAGACACTTTAATCTTAAAAAATAGTTCTTAACTAGTGCTGCTTATAAAATTTAGATGTTTCAAAAGTATGAGAATATAAATGTTCTTATTTTTATTTTATTTTTTGTAAACAACTTCAGGTTAAAGATTTTGCTTGGGGTCCTTTTTTGAAATGTTATTTAAGAACTCTGGCTGGACTTGAAGTTGACCAACTATTGTGAGCCACCTGTTTAGCAGCCTGAGCAGAATCATAAGTCACCCAATCACAGTGTTCCCCCTTAAGGTGGGAATGTTCTCTCAGCAGCATATGATTATTTCTAAATTTCTAAATCTGTCTTAAAAAATAACATATCCTGAATTTAGCAGAGCTGTGTAACTATCACAGTTACAGTTACAAATGTGTAACCTAGAGTTATGCATCTGTAACTCATTTATATTCATGATTGTGGTAATAGTGTAGGAATCAGGGGAAAAAAACCCAGTAAGTAAACAATTTAGCTTGCAGTAAATAAGAAGTGAGAGCTAGAGTGGTGTACTGGTTTGACTTTGGAGACCAGAATTCAAATCCTCACTCAGCCCTGGAAACCCATTGAGTGACTTTGGGCAAGTCACACTCTCTTGCCCTCCGAGGAAGGCAAATATCCTTTGTACAAAAAACCATGATAGAGTCACCATAAGTTGGAAAACATTGAAGGCACACAATAACAACAAACAGGTCAAAGAAGACAAACACTCTGTTGTTACTACTGCATAATGCATGAAGCATTTCTCATTTTCCTCCACTTCTCAGTTAAGTTAAATAGAACTTCTACCAAGTTGGGCTTCGTAGAAGTATTATGAGGTGAGAATGGAAAACCCAATTAGATACAGAGCGGTACTATTGAGCAAATATATAAAAGGTTTTTGTTTTGTTTTTTTCCTCTTATGAAAGTGACTGCTGAGTACTTTGAAGAAATTTAGACTTTGTTCTTATAATTCTTGATTAATCAAGAATTCAGAGTTTTAGTACCCTCTTCAATTTTCTTTTAATGCTTGGGTATAGTTTTTTTTTTAATTGATTATTAAGTTTTTTAAAAAGAAAAAGAAAATTATTTTATTTTATTTTCTCCTTTTCCCCTAAAGAACTGTACACAAAGAAGATGAGAAAATAATGGAATGAATGGATACTGTAACATTTTAATGATATCATCACATTGAGCTCAGTCCAGATAAAGGTGAAATATGTGTGCTAAGTCTCACTGATTTCACTTGGAAAAAAATATGTGTAATTCTGCCATACAGATCAATGAAATATTCTAACATCACAAAATACAAGATTATAGGGAATGATATTTCTATGATAGTTCTATGATATTTAAAATATTATGGTTGGCATCTTGAAAGTAAGAGGATCTCTCATGATTCAGTTAATAAAACAGTCTGAATTCTGAATTATCATTCTACCCTCTGTGGATTCAAGCACACTCAAGGTTGCAAAAAATATGTTTATTTAGAATAGGAATTTTAAAAAGAACAGTAAAACTTCAGTTAAGATTTATTAGTTAAGATGCAAAGATACAGTATCTGTATCTTTAATGGACACATTTGTTTGTGTTTGGTTGAGAGAGCAGTAGCTGTGCATATAGCAGGAGCATAATAATGTTTGCTGTTTTCTATCTACAGATCACCCTTGATCTCCAAATAATGTTCATTGAGACATCATGATATTTGTGTGTGAAACCTGCATGCTAGCATCAAAAAATGAATACCAGCTTATCCCAACATTGATAACAACCTTACAGAGATATTGCTGAGCAATATTATGCATTTGAATTAGCTGTCATGGACTGCTACCCCATCTTCTGTCCTACTTCTCATGTCATTCTTACCATGCTTTCACCATTGTACAAATATCTAAAAATTTTACTGGTTGCAGATAGGAGGAAAAGAAATATGGGATTACATTTTAGGCACAGATTTGAACTGAGTGGCAAAATGTTTGCATGTGGAATCTTCAGGTAAAAGACAACAACATAGGTCATGTGAAAGTAGTAGCAAAAGTTACATTTTGCTGTGTAACTAAATTTCCTATGCTTATTTTGTTCTGTTTTGCTCCTGTTAAATATTTCAGTATTCCATTTTAAATTTAATCCATTGAGAAGAGAAACCTCATTACACACATATTCCTTACATATCATAAGAGTAATTACACTAAAAGAACTATTACATAACTTCCACATTTCTGTAAATGCTGGGAGAGAGTATAATCTTGTTATTCTTTTGATCTATATAGAAAGAAAGCAAATTTGTAGATAGATTTTAATTGTATTCCTCTTCATATTTCAGAGATGACTACTGCAGGGATGCTGCAGGGATTCACTGGACGAAGAAGAACACCAAAAGATATAGGCAAAACCACATTGTGGAGTCGAAGGCTTTCATGGACCTGCATCCATAGTTTTTTGTGGAGCTTTCGGGCTATGTGGCCATGTTCTGGAAGAGTTCCTTTCTGATGTTTCCCCAGCATCTGTGGCTGGCATCTTCAGAGAAATTGTCCCAAAAGCTCCACAAAAAACTACAAAACCACATGGCTAGACTCGGCATTCTGGTCACAGAGTTTGGCTAGCTTTGCCAATGGCCTATCGCTCTGGTGTGTAGATGCAACCTTCTTATGACATTACGAGGAGTTTTCCATCAGTTTCAGGTTTTGGCCCTGAAATTTCAAGGTCTAGGAAAGTCCTGACCTGACAGTCCTAACAGCTCTTTTATTTACTCTCCAGGGAAAGACAGCCTTGGTGTGGGGCTTTTCCTTCTTACACCAATTCTAACAAAGCAGTGAGAAATCTGGCTGCAGCATACCAAGTCTCCCGAAGGTACTATCCTACACTTCTTCTGCATGTGGAAGATGGCAGAATGAAACCTGACTGACCTTACACTGAGAGTGTATTTATGCCACACAATTACATCCACTTCAGACTATCTCAATTCCAATCCTGTGGAATCCTGGAATTTGTAGTGAGGAGCTTAAGAGTTCATTCTATTATACTGCTCTAATGCTGGAGTTGAAAAGGATACAGTTGACCTTCGGTATCTGCAGTGGATCTGTTCCAGATACCCATGTGGATACCAAAATCTGTGGATGCTCAAGTCCCATTATCCTCAACCATTGGGGACAATGGGACTTTGCTGCCCCAGCCACCTGAAGCCCGCCTTCTCTTCTTCATCTTCCCCCATCACCGCTGTTGATTCCTCCTCCCTCCTCTACCTCCTCTTCACCCCACCACTGTTACTTCCTCCTCCCTCCTCTTCCTCCTCTTCCCCATCACCAATGCCTCCTTCTTCCTCCTGCCTCCTCTACTTCCTCTTCCCCCACCACTGCTGCTTCCTCCTTCCTCCTCCATCCTCTTCTTCCTCTTCACTCCTTCACTGCCTCCTCCTCCTCTCTTCTCCCTCCTCTTCCTTCTCCTCCCCTTCCCCTACTGCTGCTGCCTCCTCCTCCCTCTTCTTCGCCCTATCACTGCCTCCTCTTCCTTCCTCCTATTATTATTATTATTATTATTATTATTATTATTACTTACCTTTATTTATATAGTGCTGTAAATTTACACAGTGCTGTACATACAATCTTATAATTAGACAGTTCCCTGCCCTCACACTCACAATCTAAAAGACACAATACAAAAGGAGAAGGAAATGTGGTGGGAAAAGGGGATGAGGTCCAGTGGTTCTTCTCTCCCTCTGGGGCCTGGACCAAAGCAGATGGACTGGAGGGAGGGCTCAGCTTCTTAATACATAGTTATTCCCCCCATCACCACTCTTCCCCCCATCACCACTTGTGCCACCACCACCTCCTCCCTCCTCTTCCTCCTCCCTCCGTCATCCCTCCTCCTCTGTACCACCACCTCTTCCTCTTCTTCTTTTTCCTCCTCCTCCTTCTCTGCTGCCTCCACCCACAGGCTTGACATTTGCAGATACTGGGATCCACAGATGGCAAGTCCGCAGAAACGGAGAGCCTGCTGTATATTTTAGAGCTCCCTAGCAGGGAATTGTAAGTACCTAAGCAAACTATAAATCCTAGGGTTCTGTAGAACGCACCCACAAGTGTCACTCAGCCAAATGCTGTTCAGGTGGTTCTCAGCCCCTGTAGACCTCTGGACCAGTTTCTGTCCAAAAAAAAAAAAAAAAGAGGGGGGATGAGTTGCTATTCCTGGAAGTCTCCAAGAACAGCCTGAAGGAAGATTCCAGAAGCAGAAATTGCCCCTTGGACATTTCATGATTCTCTAGTGCAATTTTTGGAAAGGATTTGGAAGTAAGAAGTAGAAGGTGGGGAAAGCGTTAAGCACACCATTCCAAACCATTTTGTTACTATCTCTGTTTAAACCTTATAGTTCAGGGTTCTTGTCATACAATTGTGTATGTAACATGTAGTTATCCCTTAAGAGGATTTCCTTCTTTGATCTTTCAGTTTATACCAGAACACTGTCGATTTGTTTTACCTCTGATTTTGATCATTTCAAAACTTGACATTGCTGGTTAATGCTTGAACAAACAATGAGGTTTTATTCATTTTGCCAATAATTTTCAAGCCTCAAAGGACCAAAAAAGGTTGACATACCTGCATAAATACCCTAATGATTTTTTTTCCTCCTTACAAAGTTCGTTGTCTGTGACTGATAGTTGACAGAGCAGTGGGGTTTATTTTTTAAAAAAAATCCCTCTGATGGAAATATGTATCAGCCTGTCATGCTGAAATATGAATCATCTTGGGGTCATGTTGGAAGAACTAGTTCAGATGGATGTTTTGATCTTTGAATACCCAAATTAGATGCTTTGAGGAAGGCATAGAATGAAAGACTATGAACAGTAATAGGAAGGATTTATATTCAAAACAGTCCGGCCAATTAGGTTGGGGGTCAGTCTACCATATTAAATTGGGTGGGGGTGTTAGGTAATCATCACCACATAACAACATTGCATGTACAATTTTAGAATACAAATTTAGTTCCATTTGATTTGTTTAAAACAGGTGAGCTTCATTCTCTGCTATCCTCTAACCCTGGGGTTCCCCAGGATGGACAAGATTGAATTTTGGGGAGTGCAACAAATATACTTGTGTTAATCTGGATTCATTTTTATTTTCTCAATCAAGACAAAATGTAGGAATGGTCAGAATCCACAGAAAGACCTGCAGATTGCAGTCACAATGAAAGTTCCACATTTTGACAAAATCATGAATGAGAACCAAGGGCAAAGAAGTAATTGAATTTTATGTTCACAATTGGGATTGATTTCACTGTTTAATTTTTTTCTGAATAAATTAGACTCTAATTGCTCGATTCAAATTTGCATTTTATGCACTGAGTTAAAGGCTCTCTCTTTTTAAGCTCACAGTGTTGTATGTGGTTTAAATTGTGGTTCAAAAACCAGAAATTAGACTTTTACATCTTCAGATATGATATTACTTCTGTAGGGGGTGTGAAACTCACTGAGTGACCTTGGGCAAGTCACATGCTCTCAGCATCAGAAAAGGGCAATGGCAAGCCTCCTCTGAACAAATTCTGCAAGAAAACCCCATGATAGATTCATCTTAGGGTCACCATATGTGTGAAACAACTTGATGGCAATAACAATAATAAAGAGGGTGCATTAATCAAACATTTCCTACAGGGGTGTGGAGCATAGAAGAGGTTGGTAAATACTACTCTAACCCATAACACAATTTAAGGTTAAGGTTAAATTGGAGTACTAATGCAAGATAAGACTGAGGAGCCTGTGGCCTTCCAAATGTTGTTTGACTCCATCATTTTCCAAAAGTGAAAATCTTCATCTACATTGAAGTGGTCAGTTTAAGCCCACTTCAAACAAACAAAACATGAATTTTACCCTACGTATCCCTCTTCCTTTTTTCTTTGCACAGTCAGCCACAATATTAACAATGCACATCAGAAAGCTAGGTAATGTTAGTAACTGTGTGGGCATGGCAAACCCTTCATCTGTACTGATTTGGCAGGGACAGTCCCAAACATTCTCTGTCATATTATTTTTCTACTGCTTTTAAAATGTGTTGGCTTCTCTCTCCTACTCCCATTTTCCTTCTTTCTCCTCAGTTTACTTCTATTGATGCAAACTTGATTGAAAATATACAAGTAGTCTGCATTCAGCTAACTCAGCATGAGGGAGAAGAGAGGAGTGCGCAGAAACTTGCTCTTACCAGTAGTGTCAGAGTAAAGCAAATTGCTGCAGCCTCTCCTAGCTTGTGTGTTATTTCTCATTAATAACTTTTACCATTTTGATCACTCTCTGATGCTGCTTGGAGACAAGTATCCTCATTTTCCTCTGTGAAATGTTGCAGGGCATTACATCATTACTATGGAGTTTATCACACAGGAGGAATTTCTCCCAATTTCAAATGGAGCCAATTCGAATTCACATAAATTTGCTAAACTAGCAAATTTACATGAATTCTAATTGTGTTCAGAATGCATTCAGAATGACTTCCCATTTCCCGAAAATGCCCCCCATTGCCCAAAATTGTGTGAGATAATCTTATATGCAATTACGTGAAACCCCATGATTGCATTCAGAATGACTTCCCATTGCCCGAAATTGCGTGAGATACACTCATACACAATTATGTGAAACCCCATGATTGCGTTCGGATTGCCTTTGCATTATACCCCCAAATTCTGTCGTATGATAAACTCCTATGAGTTAGTAGTAATCTCACCAGACACTACACTGCTTTGTCTCCTTGACAAAGCAAACTGCTTTGTGCCAAGGGCTGCCTTCATGATTTAAAACCACCCATGCTCCATCACTCTGTGTAACCTACAGGAATCTCACACTCCTGTGCTCTTTCACATTTCACAATTATAGCAGTTTGAGAACTACTTGCCATGGTTGCATCCCATGGAATTCCAGAGTTTGTAGTCTAACAAAAAGTGTAACAAATAAGAATTGACCCTGCAAATTTGAAGTTGTGCAGAGTTTAATTAGGCAGTGTTAAAGCCTGCTTTTCAATTCTGACAAAGAAAGTCTCTGGACTGGATCTATAGTTTCTTAATAAATATTAGAAAACTTTAAAAAAATTAAGATGAGTTTTAATTACTAAATCCTGAATTTATGAACATGGTATCCTGCTGATACTGGCATGTACTTAATACTTACCCTGGACAGAAGGTTGGATTCCATAAAAGTAACGTGTGTTCAGGTTAGTGAGGGAAGGCACCCTTCAATGGCCTAAATAAGAGATGGGAATCACAGAATCCTCCAGATTTTGCTAGACTGCAATTACCATCAGACTTAGCTAGAATAATCAATGTCAGGAAATGATGAGAGTTGCAGTTCAACACCATTAAGAGGGCTGAATGTTTCCACTCCTAAGTTAAACAGTTAGCTGTTACCTTCTTTCTTATTCACCCACACATCCCTGATGTCACCATAGAAATTATTTGTTTATTTCAGGGCTGTGTTCATTTGCCTTAGTCTGGGGCCAGCTACAAACTCCATTCCCTCCATAAACCACCTGTCAGCTATGTGCAGGAAACCTTGCCTCACACTTTGCCCTTCCTTTGGGGACTTCCATTACTACCTAATTAATACCAGAGAGTGGTGATGTCTATATTGTGTGAAATTCCTCTGCTCTTATAGTAGGGAAAACCAACATAGTGTCTGATATTTTAACAACACTTTTGGGCATCATTCAAACAGATTCAGGGAAGGTTAGACATCCTTGTGCCTTTTAGTGGTTTCATACTACAACTTTCATAAGGTCTAGCCAGCATGGTGAAGGGCCATGGATGATGATGATGATGATGATGATGATACTGAAGGCAGCTATGGGAGTTGTGGTCCAAAACATCTGGAAGGCACCAAATTCCCCCTGCAGCAGTAACTCGGAAATAGCTGGGCTAGAAGATAGGTTTACTATGGGACTTCAATCTATTTGTCCTTCTGTTCCATATTTTAATTTTATATATCCCAAACCACAAAGCAGCCCTCAGTCTTTTCATGTGTTATCTTCCATGGGGGGACAGCAAAACCAAAAGAACAATCCAGACACTTAGTTCATCTGAGCTTAGCTGACCTTCCCTCCTTCTCATTGTCCCCATCCCTTCAGCCTACTTTTACGTATGCTGGAATCACTGTGCCTCTCATTCAAATGATCTCACCAAAGGTCAACAGGCAAGACAGGCTCCTTTGTGGCAGCTGTGAAATTTGTCCTTTAGAGCCCAACATCCCAGATTCTATTACCAGGGAAAGGTAACACCTTCCTCTGCCCCATTCCCATTGCTCATTTAAGGGGCAACAATCTTTCTTATTGATTTCTTTGAATATCAGGCTCTGTTGTACAATCAATCTTAAAAAAAATTGTCAGTAAGGAATCAGAGAAAATAGAATGCATTTGCCAGGCCAGCTCTTAAATCTGGAAGGACGTGGCAGTGTGCACTACTCAGTTAAATCTGTTACAGTCCCTTCCCTATGCTGTTTAATGCTAATACAGCTGTTGCTTACAAGGCACAGCTGGCAGCTGTGCCCTTTCAAGTTTTTAATCAAGGGGATAGTTGTGATTTGCCAATACTCAGCAAGCCTGGACAAGGCAAATCTGATAATGACTTCTCACTCTCCAGTGGGATTAAAGTGACAGCACCCTATGCTGCCTTCCAGCCTCTGCCTGCTTCTTTTCCAGGCTGCCATCCAAACAACTCTTTGCACAAACTGACAGAAATAAGTCTTTGGGCAAAGTAATGCCATGCTGTGCCAGTGTCTCCAACATAAAATACAAAGAGTGCCCCCTGGTGTTAAACACACACGTGCACACACACACACACACACACACACACACACTACAGTCAGCCCTCCCTATGCACAGATTCTGTCTCCACAGATTCAACCATACACAGCCTGAAAATATCTTTTTAAAAATCCAAATACCATTTTACTACCACATTGTACATAATGGGACTTGAGCATCCACAGATTTTGGTATTCATGCTGTGCGCATGTGTGTGTGTGTGTGTGTGTGTGTGTATGTCCGTCCCCTGGAACCAAATCCCAACAGATACCAAAAGCCCAGTATCTTGGCTTGATTCCTATTGTTTGTCCCAAATAGAATAGAGTGGAATATAGCCATTGAATAAATGGGATTTACCTTATGTTGTCTTACCATTAAGAAACTGACTTGGTGAGTGATCCCCAAACTGTGCCCTTTAAGAGATTTTGGACTCCCAGAAGCCTCAATCATGTTGCCAATAGTCTGGGATTCTGGAAGCTAAAGTCCAAATCCCTTAAAGGGCACTGTTGGGGGACCACCGGAACCATTACAAGTTAGAGACTGGCATGTCTTTGAAGCAAAATCTCTTACATCAGTTGTCCATCTTACTGTGAAATGGAGACCTAGTTCTGGGCACAAGTTGCCATTTCCCAATGACCCGTGAAACAGTTCAAGAAATCTTGTTTGCTGTTAGGTAGGGCTTAATTTGATAAGAAGCAAAAGCATCCCAAAAAAAGAGGAAGTCCTGCTTCCACATTCTGGAAGTGTGGTTATGAGTCAGCAGAAAGCCTTTCTGCAGATGCTCAAAAGCCAGTCCCTGGTCAACAGAGTGATGGGATGAGGTCTCAGAGTTCATTTTCTATTGCACTACGAGCACTGAATTTTGGCAAAGACAAGAGTTGTGCAGAAAACTTCTAAGAATTAAAAACAGCCCATGGAAACCAAGAAGAGTGGCAAGATGTTAGCATTGCTAACATACACAGTACAGGTGTTGGTGTCGATTGTGTGTTTTTCTAATTTCACTCTTTTCCAGCAAGCTATGGTTTCCTGGTTTTATTCTCACAACACTGTGTTGCTACCAGATATAACCTCAGAGCACATGAATGGACTCTCTCACGTTCTAAGTGTACATGCCTACCAGGGATCTTGATACTTTGGCCAATCTCTAAAATGAGAATTTTATTGAACACACTAAATTGGATATACACAATAGTTGCATCAGGGAATAGTAAGCAATATGTTAAAGCTTCATAAATGGCAAACTACTCATGCAAAATACAAACAAATGCCTTATACAGCACAGTTGCTTTGGAATTAAACAATGCGAAGTTGTGTGGGTTGCTAAGAAGAGGATGAGATGAGAGAAAGTATGAGAGTCAACATTTGTGAGGCACAGAGAAAGTACTCCCTGAAAGACAGATATTAGAGATGACAAAATTTATCTCTCCTTGGGTTGAATCTTACTTGCAGGAAGCTAGGGAATGTCGGTACTTCTAGCTAGAACAATGCAAAGACAAGGAAGACAGGTGAATCACATTCTTCTGTGCCAGAACAAGGATTTTGAAAAAGAGAAAGAGCTACCATGATTATCTGGCCAAATCCCAGATTCTGAGGGTCTGAATGAGTGGTTTAAGCTCCAAAAGGAGTTGGAAATCTTAGCTAGTGATTTCAGCAAATGCCTTCCAGAAGAAAGAATCAGGCAGCTTGAGCTCTTGGTTGAAGCTTCAAGTTTACACACCTCCAAGAACAAACTATCTTTGAATGTGGCATTCTCTTAATCATCTCTAAGCATGATGAGAAGTTCTCTGAATAAAGAGGTTTCTTTAAACAAATTGGTTTGTGAAGGGATCTTGCAGCAGCTTTGAGACTAACTGAAAGAAAGAAGCTGGTAGCAGGAGTTTTCATAGACTTTTTTCTTTCCATTAGTCGCAAAGTACAACAAATCACTTTGCACACTGATGTCTTCAAATTCTTCAAGTAAAGGGTGTCTGTCTGGATTTCCTAAGAAACATTGCCTGGTACTTTGTTAAATAAAAAGGTGATAACATTTCAGACCATCACCTACTTAAATATCACAGTAGACTTAAGATCATCAAACAAACAAAAACAAAACAAAACAGCTTCATTTATATACCGCTTCATACCCTTAAGGAGTGTCTAAGCGGTTTACAATTGTAAGCTATTTGCCCCCCAACAATCTGGGTACTCATTTTAGCGACCTCGGAAGAATGCAAGCCTGAGTCGAGCTTCAGCCCTTTGCTGGTCTTGAACTCGCCACCTTATGGTTTTGAGAGAGTGGCTTCAGTACAGGCATTTAACCACTGCGCCACCTTATCCCATAGGTGACATTTCCAATCCATGTCATTTCTTGTCTACACCAACTGCAAAGCAACATGCTGGGAAAGACAGAGTTTTGTTTAATGGATATTCAGTTGTGTCCCAACTGTTTAATGAAAATTTTTTTACTTACTAAGTGTTGTCATTAATTAAATTTAGTATAGGATCTGGCTATAGGATTGGACTGGAGAAGCTTTCTAGCTAACACTTCTGTATGCTTGGCCCAACAATCCAAAGTAGCTCTATTTAGAGCTTACACATGTACATCTTGGCAGGAATGTTGTACAGTAATAACAGTATCTGAGATAGTTTAGGCTTGACAAATAGTTATTAGATTGCTTAAAGAATGTCATTATTAACTTGAGATTGGAACTCAAGCCTTTCTTTATATGCTCCTAATAGAGAATTCATTCTATATGGATTATTCATTCCACAAAGGGAGCAAACACACTGCATGTTTGGAAGAGGTAAAAAAGAAGAAGAATTAATTGAATCACAACTTTTTTATGTGAACAGGTCTTTTTTTGTGAACAGGACAAACAATTACTGAGATGTAAGTGACATTCTAATTTGCTGCCTCAGGAAACACTGTTTCTTCTTATACAAATCTGCTCCTTGGTTGGAAATGTTGTGGTTCTGTTCTGAGGAATACATCTAAAATGAATTAACTATTTTGTTCCAGCCTGATAGAAGAAATCCTCTCTACAAGGTGGTTTATGCCTCTGTTTCAGGTAATATAGACCTAAAATTGGTTTCAGATTACCTATATTACCCATGGTTCTGGATCAGCTTACAGGAACTAGTAGAAGATATTTTAGAATCATGTTCAGTCACATTATCCATGTATTGTTGCAAGTGTCACTCCTCGTGATGTTGAACTCTTCCCGTTTCCTGTAGAACAGTGTCTTGTGTTAACTCTAGTACTGACAAACACAGGCTGGTAATGGGAGATTCTCTTAACACTATTGTAGGAGGGAAACAAGCTGCCGCACTCCTCTGAGCAAAATTGCTTTAAGTTAAAGATAAAGTTATCCCACCCTTTACTGCTGTCAAAGAGATATATCAGCAATTTTCCCCTGGCAACAATAATGCAACATAAAAGTAAGGAAGCTGTTTTTCCAGGGGAACAATATAACAATTATCATAACAGTAATGTACAGTTGTTTTCTTCTTTAATGAAGAATTGAATGGATTACTTTTTTAAAAAAAATAGTAACATTCAAAGTTCTTGATTATGCATGTGGAAACACCCTTTCAGATACAGAACATGTTTCTTCCTCCCCATAAATTGGAATTGTCATTGGTGTCAGAAAACATTCCACAACTCACAGAATGTGAGGTTTTATTTTTGTTTTGTTTTGTTTTTGGTGTGTGTGTGTTTTAATTAAAACTAGTGCATGAAGGTTAACATCATTTCACTGTGCTTATTGAATAGCAAAGATTTTTCTGTCAGAGGAAACCCACTGTGATAGAGATTTCTGAATGTTTCTCAGAAAGGAAAATCTCTCAGGTAGCACTGTGCCACAATGAACATGCAAAATTATGAGTCAAACATTGCACAAATAGATCCACAAATAGGCTTTTAGATGGTGGTTCCCTGTCATTTAAGAGCTTGTGGGAAAGTCTACTCCATAGTACCGTCTCATGTGTTCATTAATAATGCTAAAACTAGGACTAACTAAAAACCCATTTTAACCTTCATCTGCAACTTGTAAAAAGTAGGGGGGGGGGAGGCTGTCCTCAAATTGCATAAAATATATATTCTGAATGTATTTTATCTCACAATATGATAGAATTGTTTTACCTGGGAATTCCATCAGAATATATAGGAAATGTAGCAGCTCATCTCTGACCTACACATTAACTTAACAAGTATGTACCAGGTTAGATCACAGTCACAAAGATGGAATATCTCAGGCATTTCTCATAGCCAGCATAGGATGATCCAGTAGATGAACAACTCCTTGGAGCCAGTCTTTTAAAGAAAAAGCTGTAGAGAGCAGCTATTCCTCCCTGCTCTTTGTTTGTTTGTTTATATGTTTCTTTTCCCAGTCCACAGTGAAGTGCTTAGTAGTTAGCGGAGATGGAGAGAATATTGGGGAAATGATTGAAAAAGATTTTTTTTTGTAAGTATTGAGAAGTTCTAATGGGAATAATACTGGACTGTGCAGAAAATAATATTTCTGTATGGAAATACTGGATGGAGATGTGTCAGAGATTTACCTGTTCACAAGTAGAGTTTTGTCTGCAGGAATCAGAATCAGGAATTCCATAATGTCTGCATCCAATAAGGGGCTGCTGTTATGTAACTACTATACAGATGGTAGTAGTAACTCCTATGTAGCATTGGGACCACTATAGAATCAATACACAACAGGACCAATGTGCAGTGGGACCAATGTGCTTTGGTACCATTGCACTTTGGGATATCAGTTTGAGAGTGTCAATTCACATCAACAGAGATGGTGTCCCGTTACACATCTTCATAATTCATGAGCACCTCTTCTACGTAGCTAATGTTATATAATGTAGGCAATGGTAGAGGATTCCATGGCTATTTTCTGCATAGAAAAAGCTATTTCCTACATGGAGAATACTGAAATTGGTGATATTCTTCAGAAAATTTGCATGTGGTTGATTTGTACTGGGGAAAAAAAAGGCTTTCTTTTTCTTCATGCACAGAAAATAATGTTACCATGTATCATAGAATCAGAGAGGTGGAAGAAAGCACATGGACCATCTAGTCCAACCCCCTGCCATGCAGGAACTCACAATCAAAGAATGCCCAACCCAATATCCAACTTAGACAGCTTCAAGAAAGCTGTTAAGATGGATCTTTTCCGGAAGGCCTTCCCGGAACAGCCCCGAGCCACGTAATGATCCCCTTGCCTTCTACACTGGTGTAATGCAGGTTGTGATAACGCTACCTACTATTAATATTGATGTTATATTTTTATTGAGATATAGGAGTTTTAACTAATGTTAGAATTTTAATATTATAATTGTTTAATCTCTTTTTAATGGGCACTATTTGTATAGATCATATTTGTAATTTTACATGCTATTAGCTGTTTGGGGTACAAATAAAAGTTTTATTATTATAATTATTTTTTATTATTATTATTATTATTATTATTATTATTATTATAACAGATATAAACGTGTTGAAATATTATTTTCTTTACAGAAAAATTTCTTTTCTGTAGAGAAAATGTTGTTTTCTGTGTAAAACAACAAAGCACACAATAAGTCCCAAATTGTAAATAGGCTTTGAAAGCTGCATGGTTTTCAAATACTTTCTCATATAGGAAAGAAATGACTAAAATTATTGATTTCTTCCTTCAAAAAGAAAATTAGTGGAAAATTACATTCCTGGTAGTTAGTAGTAAGGATGTCTTGGTCTATCCATATTCCATTTATGGAAGCAGCAGCAGAAGAAAAAACTCATTTTTTTTTTCTTTTTCCCCATGGAATTTATGGAAGATATTTCTAATTTTGGTAGTCTTGTTTGGTAACTGCAGCTATTCCTCAGTACACAAAGGATCTTGTTGTACCAGCCTGCTGTTAAAGCTGAAAAGCCTACCAGAAAGATGAGATAGCAACCCTAATCTTGCAACGCATGCCTGTCTGGATACTTAAAAATCCAAAATCAAGACTTTTAAGAAATAGGTTATCAAATGCTAGGAACTAAGAAGGAAGGAATCATTGCCTTTGTTCTCTTCCACATTTGGATCCTTAATTTTTTTGTTGTTAAAATTATGGGGGGAAACAGTTAAAAATTTGGAAATATTCATATTGACAAGCAGTGCAGACATAATTCTATCTCATCTCTAAATGTCTGGAAATTAATTTTCACTACTTAGGTCAATATACTGGTTCCCTGCACCTGCTGGATTTTGCATTAAACTTAAAAAAAAACAAAAAAAAACAGCCACATGACTTCTCAGATATGTTGACTATCCTCAGATTCTCTGTGCATCAAAGTTCCTTCCAACTTTTGATGTTTTGTTCTCATTCCATCACTTAAAGCCTCCAGATATTTTGCTTCAATTTTAATTATACAAATGGCTATAGAACTGGATCTATGTTTAAACAAACCGTGTGAAAGTCAGAAAAGCATTTCTGTATTTCTTTTATTCACTTATTTTTAAATTACCACTGCAATTGCTATTTGAGCTGCCATATTTTGACTGAAGCAGTGGAGTTTTATTCTTTTTAATAACTCTGAACAGCCTTTTCTCAAAGAAAATTAAGTGCCTTAATTTGAATTTTAAAATGCTTCAAACCCCCCTCCAAAATTAATTAGATAAAATATAGAGGAATAATTAAATTAAATGCCCAGAGTTCTAACTGAACATTTGTTATGGCTGTCACTGGAGAGGAGATTCTCTTTTTCACTACTTACACAGCTGTGGCTCTATTTTCAGACTTGTGTGTTTAGGGCTCAGGCAATGTAAAAATACAAAGGTTTTTTATAAAGAATCATGGAAGCATTGCAAGGAGAAAATGGGCTCATTTGGGCTCATTGTACTGCAGTCTGTTTTCTTCTAAACTATGGAAATATGCATCTCTGAGGTGAGGTGGGTGTTCTGGCAGCAACATATGTTGTGTTTAGCTTATATCTATTCAGAGAATTAACTGACATCCAACCACTGAGTTACATGAAAACTGAACTTTATTGTGGAACTTAGTGATAGTGCCTTAAAAAGGAGTTAAAATGGAAAGTTGTGATGAGTGATAGGATGAATAAAAAGAGATCCATGGACAAGGCTCTTCAGACAACAGAAAACAATTAAAACTGAGGAGGACAAAGCCAGAGGAAGGAGATTTGGAGGGGATAACCAGTCAAACACAGACAGAGGAAATCAGGGCTGTGCAGCTGACAATAGCTCTACATAGAATACACTGATAATGACATTTGGCACAACAGATCATAACAGAATACTCTCCACCTGGATTCATAATATAATACTACAGTGTTGACTGAGTATTAACTAATGAAGCTGCATTTCTATGTTGGTGGCTCAACACTGTGTCAACAGCAGTCCTAATAAATGTGATCAGTCTTCAATGTGATCACTTCACTGTGTCTGTTCACAAGTTCAAAGCAGTTCAGTTGATAGGGGAATATCCCATTTCAAGATAAATTCTGTTCCCTTTAACTACGTGGCTTTCATCAAATGAGCTGCTGGAATAGCCCTCATGGCACGGTCTGCAGAGTTTTGTTTTTTGGGGATAGAGTGTCACTGTTCTTGATTGTTGGTAAGTTGACACTGAGGTGTTTGGAATGGAAGTCAAGCCAATCCTAGATTCATCTTTGAAGAATTCCTGATCTATATTTTAAAGGAATTCTCTGCCTTCTATTGAGAGGGCAGATCTATTATCGTCTTTTCTTGTGTGGAACAACATATTCCCAAGTGTGTTTTCTTTCCTCTGCTGTATAGGAATATCGCTCTGCTGTTGTGTTATTCTCGCTTGACCAAATATTTTGCTTGACTAGGAAGTGTTCTGGGCACAGTTTAAAATTGAAGCCCATCCATCCTCTAGCATAAGGGTTCCCAACCTTTTTGGCTTGCAGAGCCCTTTTTTTATGGTGGAGCCCCTAAGAGGCCTACCCTATGTTTTACAAGTTATAAGTGTTTAGTAGTATATGTAAGAATATATTCTTATTCTTTAATTTCATTCAACTTTTATTTGTTTCATTTTCCTGGAATGGCTGGGGAGCACCTAGGAAATGCACCTAGGAAGTCCTTGAAGCACAGGCTGGGAACCCCTGCTCTAGCATATCTATTGCAAAGACATCTACACAATCGGGTCTGCACACTTGGTCTATGCAGACTTTGCCCTCTATAACCAACCTAAGATCAAGTCTTTATGCATAAATAGCATCAATGGAACTACTGTACTCTTGGTGGACCTTGTGAACTTGTAGTATGCCAAGTAGAAGTAGGATCTGAGCCTCAGCGGTGAGGTGAGGCTGGTTATAGAGTTCAGATAAGGGTGATGAAGAGCAGCATCTGGTGTGGGGATTTCATTCCTATTGTTTTGTTATTTGTTACATTCTTTCAGTGTGGGAACGGGTAGCTTGATACTGCCATATGCAGGTTTGATCACATAGCCATTTGCACTTCTTACTACTTCTACCATCCCTGCACACAGTTTGAGAGGGTATGGACTTCGATTTAGCTAGTGAACTGCTGTTTTGGTCATTAATAATAGTATACATCTTCACTGGCTTTATAGGCTGCCCTTTGGAAAACACTTTTACTAAACATATTTTTCAGTAGTACCTGCCACCATGGCCTTTCCCACAAACTAAAGTACATTAGGATGTGATCTCAGATTGGGATGTTCTTTCCCCAGCATCTTTTATTACAACAGTCTGGGGAAGGTCAGGCTCAGCAGAGTCTAAGTGAACAGCAATGATATACTTTTGGTTGGCTGAATTCCTCACATTCAACAGCCATCTTACAGTCTCTAGAGATGTCATCAATAGAACAGCAGCATCCGAAACAGATCCCAAAGGCTTTCATTAGGTTTTTGCATTCCTGTAGTGATTTCTGTCTGAACTCTCTGCATTTATTCATAGAATGAGGCTTCTTGTTAAGGGGATGCTGTTTTTCTGAGGCCTGTACCTCCTTATGCATAGGTATAGAAAAAAATTACATCTGTTTTATGGACTCACACCAATGCTCTAGAGTTGTCATATATTTGGTAATTAGCTTCTCATTTGGGATGTGGATTGCATTGGTCACACTGACTGTTTCAAAAGCAAAGCTTGAGTCATTCCTGGCCTTGGCTGTGTCATGAATGAACTTTGAGAAGAATGAGAAAAGTGGGGAAACACTCCCTTCTTTATATTTTGAACTAGTGAAGGGCAGGACATTCTAAAAAAAATACGTGAAAAACATGTTTTTTAAGTGTTGAGAAACCTGATGAGAAAAATTTTGATCTGACAAGAATCTTCACAATTTGGAACTTATTCAAAATTTGCAGGGTTTTTCTCCCATAAAAATCAGCATTTTCTGCAAGAAAACTAATATTTCAACACAGAAATGTCAAATTCTGCTTGGAAAATGCCATAATTGGGGGTTTATTCTGCATAAAATGTGTACATGCTTAGAAAATTTAAAAAAAAATAAAAGGATATTTAAAAAGTTATTATGTCCTAAGTATAATTTAGGACACTGTAACTAACGGGATGTCAGTCTATAACTGGTTTAAAAATTAAGTTGAGATAGGAGCAAAGGATACTTTTTTGTCCCAATAGTTCTTGGAATTAAAAGTAAACATACCTTGAGATGGGATTAAAATGATGCATCTGGTGCCAGAAACTGCCAGATTGTCCAGAAATGTTTGGATTTAAAAACAAAACAAAACAAAACACGAAAACAAAACCACAAACTGCTATTCGTACAAGCTCACAACATATTTTCCCTAGAGTCTAGAAGATCCTTCTTTCTATCAGAGGAAGGGATTGTTTGGATTCAACTTGAGAAGCTTTCTTGGAACCATTATTTTATACTTTTTAAAATCTGGGACTGAATTTAGGATGTAAATCTCAAGGATTTATTGAATCGAATTTCCCAATAGCCTGACTTCCCCTCTGAAACAAAATTCTCTATGCACACACTTAAAGCCTCGTGCAGATACCTTCTCTTTATCAGGTAGTAAAGGTCTAATTTGATCTTGATTCTTTACTGCCCCTTTCCTCTTATTGCCAGGTTCCAGTCTCAACAGCTAATAGAACAGCAGTCCCTCACCATCTGTACAGACCTCCCTCTCAGGCTGTTCAATTTATTTTCTCTTCTCATAGGAACAGCCCTCAGAAACAGTTCCAGCTCACCCTTCTCAGAGCTTAAACTGACTTTGACTAGAACAGTTTTCCTCCCTGAATTCATTATTGATGGCCTACTTTTCTAATTGAAGCAACAATATCCTTTCTCTCTCTCTCCTCCCTCAATTAAAACAAACTCTAATTTTAAATACAGCTGGTAGAAACAATTTATGTTTTTTTTTTCTGTTTTGTGTGCAGAACAACATAAAACTTTTCTCATGGGCCTTGACAGTTTTGTAGAAAATCAGAAATAGGATGAAACATAGCATCATTCCATGGTTATCTGCTTAGAAGCAAATCCTATTATGTTCAAAGGGACATATTCTCAGGTATGTATACTTCACTGTACACATTATAAGACTGCTGTCTTAGATGATGATACATTTTTAGACAGTTTTTAATCTTTATATATCTTTAGACAGTTTTTTTTAAAAAAAAAAAATGAGTTGAATCTTTTCCCCATCAGCTTTCCTCCCTGTCTTGTTTTGCATAGAAATTGGAAGTACTATGAAATGGATGGTGTTGACTTTAGTATTCAATTATATATCTTACATAGAAATTAGAAATACTATGGAATGGATAGCACTGATTTTAGTATTCAGTGATATATCTTTATATGTCATGATCATTTCTAGTTCCTTCATAGCTGCCTTTCCTAATCTTATTTCTTGACTAGCCTTAATTTTGATTCATGACTGAGCTGAGGTACACAAAATTTTTAACAAATGCAATGACTTCATCGCCCACTTTAATATAAACCTTAGAATCATAGAGTTGGAAGAGACTCTGGAGATTACCACATTATACTGTTATAGCAATATTTTTTCACTTTTATTGTTCTGGCTGTTTCCTGTTGTATTCTGGGATTTGCAGTTTAGGGAGGGGCATTTAAAATTTTCAGCCAGAGAGCTCTTAGGCCTCGCTGAACTACCAACCCGAGAATGCAATAAGAGGCAGGTAGAGCAGTAAAAATTGAATAGCAGCACTATAACTGTGTGGTACAGTTATCTACTCTACGACCATCTTCTGGGGATCTTATTTTTCTTTTCCTAATATTCAGCCATAATCCTGTTTGTGCATGTTTTCCCTTAATTTCCAACAGTAGTCATTCCAAATCTTTGCTGTTTCCTCCTTCAGATATGATATCATCTATGCATCTTTAATTACTGTCCATTCTTTCTCCAATTTTCACACCTTCTTCCTCTCTGTGTAGTGCAGCCACAAAGTTGTGAGTTTGATCCCAGGGTTCCAAGGTTGGCTCAGCCTTCTATCCTTTTGTAATTCAGCAAAATGAATACCCAGCTTGTTGGGAGCAACTGGCTTATAAACTGTAAACTGCTTAGAGAGTGCTGAGTTCACTATTAAATAGCATAGAAATGTAAATGCCATTGTTATATTCTGTGTATCTGTTAAGATGACAGGATCACAACCTGGCCACCTTGTCAGTTGAAAATCATCCTGTCTCGTCACATATTGTCAATGTGCATAAATTTATTAAATGTTGTGGTATACTTATTTATGTTAGAACAATCCACATTTTTTCATGATCAACACCATGAAAGACTTTACAGTATGCTATAAAGCACAGGCTGATCTTCTGCTGAAATTCTTTAGTGTGCTCCATCAGCCTACTTAAGACTGCAATATGATCTCCAGTGGCTTTTCTTTTACTTAATCCAATTCCAATATACAGTAGCAGTTTTCATTCCACTTCTTATCAAGTCAAGCCTTGAGGAACACTCTGCTTTCATGAGAGAGTAGTGTAATGATCTGATGGTTATTGCAGTCCCCATGTCGTCCCTATTGTTGTTGTTGTTGTTTGCTGTCAAGTCACTTCTGACTTATGATGACCCTAAGGCCATCATGGCATTTTCCTGGCAAATTTGTTTAGAGGAGCTTTGCTGTTGCCTTCCCTTGAGGCTGAGAGCACATGACTTACCTAAGACCACCCAGTGGGTTTCATGGCCAAACTGGGAATTGAATGCTGGTCTCCAGAGTCAAAGACCAACACTCAAACCACTATGCTACCTTGGGGATATCCAGTGCCATGTCCCCTTAGGGACCAGGATGAAAATACAGCATTTCCATTTTGTGGGCCATTGTCTTTGCCATATTTGTTTATTTTATTTATTTATTCATTTATTTGGATTATCTATATCCTGCTCTTCAGCCAAAAAGGCTCTCAGACTGGCTTATAAATTGTTAATACAGTCCCCTGCCCTCAGGCTTACAATCTAAAAATACATGACACAAAAGAATAAGGGAATGACAATGGGAAGGGGATCACATGCAGCAGATATTCTCTCCCTCTGAGGCCTGGACCATGACAGATGGTAGATTTGTTGACAATTTTTTTCTTAAAATTTGAATTAATTATGTCACTATAGATTGAAACAGCTCTTCCGGCATGGAACCTGTTCCTGGTGCTTTTTCTCCCAAGTGCTTTCAGGGAAGCTTCCATTCTACTTACTAAAATTGCTTACATTCTTTTGAAGAACAATTCTTCAAAGGAATCAGTTATATTTTATCTATCATAATCATCATCATCATTTATGAGGAGTGCTGTAAAACTTGCACAGTGCTTTACATAATGTAATTCAAGATAAATTACAAATTAAATTTATTTGATAATAAATTATTAAAATAATTAATACAATTATTTACTATTTATTTTGTCCTTATCCTTTGATGTTTACCCTTATTGACTTAAATTTCCTTTTGATTTCTTGGATCTTGTGTAAATGCTCTCCAGTTTCTCATTTTTGATATTTTTTCCTGTTTCTTTGCACTGATTATTATATTAGGTTTTTTCTCTAAAATGCAAATTGCTAAACAGCTGCATTTAGGATCATAACCTTGCTCCAGACACCTTTTAGTTTTTCATCTTCATGGTCCTTAACTGCTTGAAGAGGTTAAAAAGTAATCCAATGATGTTATCCTTTCTTTCTTTTTGGCTGCAGATGGGTTGTTGTTTTTTTTAAAAACAGTCTTCTTTATTTATTTATTTATTTATTTATTTATTTATTTTATTCATACCTCATCCTTCTCCTATCGCTGCAATAATTTAAAACAAAGTTGAGCTAAAATGATATTTTACAAAATGTAAAAACTAACTAAATAAATATTTCTGTTTAAAAAACACACATTTAAAAATGGTTTGAGAAGGTCTAATAATAGCCTGCAGCCATATGACACTGTCTATAATCTTTGATTTGCATCTGAGATTCTGCCAATGAAATTGCTTAGATTGGGAGATAAGATTCATAGAGCACAGAATAACAGAATCAAAGAGTTAGAAGAGATCTTAAGGGCCCTCAGGTCCAACCCTCTGTCATGCAGGAATACACAATCAAAGCACCCTCAACAGATGGCCATTCAGCCTCTGTTTAAATATTTCCAAAGAAGGAGACTCCATTAATCTCAGAGGCAGCAGTGTATTCCGCTGATGAACAGCTCTTACTGTCACAAAGTACCTCCTAATGTTTAGGTGGAATAACTTTTCCTGTAGTTTGAATCCATTGCTCGAGATCCTGTTCTCTAGAGCTGCCAAAACCAAACCTGCTCCATTTTCAATATAGCATTCTTTCACATTCTTAACTACTGCATTTTTAAAAATAAACTATGTGATTTAAAACAGTAGTACATACATATATACATATTTCCACTTGATGCTAATATATTTTGCTTGATATGCCACCTCTCCCTATCCCTCTCTCTCATGTCCTACTACTTTATCACAACAGGGTTTTCTCTAGTTTAACTCTTGTATAAATCCTGTTTGCCCCCTAGTGTGATAAAGCAGCTAGAATAAATAATTGGAATGGATGTACAAATGAATAAAGAGATGCATTATTTTAATTATACTTCTTTTAATGTCTTTGTAACATTTTAATTGTATGTTTTAAATCATTTTTAATGTTATGGATAGTTTGGTTTTATTTTAATGTTGGTCTTTTGCATTTTCTATCTCTGTTGCATTTGTTTTAATTTATAAATTTGGTTTGGGGAGAGGACAGGGTATACACAAAAATAACAACACTATTATTATTATTATTATTATACATTATTATTATTATACAAACAAAGTAGTGGTGTCAAATTGTGTTCTACTGATACTACAAAGCCTGTCCATTCCAATTAGTATTAGTATTTTAATTAATTAATGAAGATTACATATTCCAGCCACCTGAAATTTAGCATATGCTTCCATGTTACCAACTCTTCCCCCCAATATGTAATTGTTTGTATATAAAATATTTTATAGAGCAATTTACATTACGTGAAAGCTTTAAATACTTCTCTGAGGCATGAAATCTTTATCCATCTATTCTGTATGCCTTGTGAAAATTGACTCAAATATATGGAAATAGTTCCTTGCTTCTAATCCATTGTGTGACAATAAAATATGTCTCAAACTTCCATTAAATTGTAAGTAAAGGCAAGTTGTATTCCCAAATATATTGGAGTAACTGCCTTCTTCTGGATGAAGGCTCTTCTTAAAATAATGATGTCCATTGGCAAATGAAAAGACTTGATGGTGCTGAATCTTATAGAAAAATAGAGCAGGACTTTTGGAGATTGTGACTGTATGATAGTTTGTGAGATTTAGTTTTTTAAGCGTGTCTGTAAGAGGGGATTTCATATTGCTCATTATCTGAATTTGGAGGTCAAGGAGCCAATTTCTTTGCTATTGATTTCACCACCACTACTACCATTTCCTAGGATTCTGTGCAGGCTGTCATCTTCCATGAACCTGGAAGTGGTCAGCTGTGGAGATAAGCTCTTCATTTTAAAGCAGGTTTGCTGTTTCTGCAGACTTGAGGAGCAGCACAAGGAGGGCCCTGAGAACTGTAGGAGGTCGCTTACCCTCGCTAGTTTATCACTTACGATCTCCTCTTAATAAACATGTGTTTCTTACTAGATCCTGCAGTGAAAGACAGTGGAAGCAGAAAAATCAAAACAAGGGCTAAGCTTGACATAGACACAAAGCAAAACTGTGGGACACATTTAGCCCCTGCATGTGTAAGAAGAGAGTCAGCATGGTTTAGTGCTTTGAGCACTGGACTATGATTCTGGAAACTAGGGTTCAAATCCCCACATGGTAACCCACTGGCAAGTCACACTCCCTCAGCCTCAGAGAAAGGCAATGACAAAAATCCTCGAAACAAATATTTAAAAAAAATAATAAAATAAAAATGACAGAGTCTTCATAAACTGAAAATGAATTGAAGGCATAGAACAACAAAATCTGTAAGAAATGGGTGCCTGCACCTAAAATTGCTAGTAATCCAACATTTTTTTTTAAATTTCTTTGTTTTTGGTGTATGAAGTGACCTTTGGATGTGTCCAGACTAGCCTTCCCTTGTGCTCAGGCTGTGGCTAAGAAGGGACAGTGGTGTCCATGTTCTCCTTACTTGATCCTCATAATTGCTCTACCCACATTTTTCTGACTGGCACAAATAGATGCTACCTGCTTGCTGCCTATGGAGAACTACCCAATACCTCACTCTGAAGAAGCACTAGGGATGGAAAGAATATTCAGAAATATTCAGAAGATGGTTGGAAAATATTTTTCAAGTGGTGAGAAACCTCGCAGAAGAGAGCTGACATCTGGCATCCCTCGAGGCGCCATTCTGTCTCCCATGCTATTTAACATTTACATGAAGCCGCTTGGCAAGATCATCTGGGGACATGGGGCATGGTGTTATCAGTACGCTGATGACACCCAAATTTATTTCTCTATGTCCCTGACTGTTGCAGTGACTAAGGATGGCATCTCTCCTCTGAATACCTGCCTGGAATCAGTAATGGGCTGGATGAGGGAAAACATGCTCAGGTTGAATCCAGAGAAAACGGAGGTACTCTCAATAGGTTCTCTTAATCCAGGGATGGAGATTTATCAACCAGTGCTGGATGGGGTCACACTTCCCCTAAAGGACAAGGTTTGCAGCTTGGGTATACTCCTGGACTCGTCTCTACAATTGACACCTCAGGTGGAGGTGACTGCCAGGAGTGCTTGGTATCAGCTTTGGCTAATATGCCAGCTGCACCCCTACATGGATAGAAAGGACATTGAAGCAGTAGTACATGCACTGATAACCTCTCATTTAGATTTCTGTAACATGTTCTACATAGGGCTACCTTTGTACCAGGTTCAGAAGCTTCAAGTGATCCAGAATGCAGCAGCCAGACTGATTACGAGGACCTCCAGGATGGATCACATCACCCCCATTTCAAAATTTCTTTACTGGCTGCCAATCAGCTTCTGGGCACAATACAAAGTGTTGGTCGTTACCTTTAAAGCCCTACAAGGCTTGGGCCTGGGTTACTTTGGGAACACCTCTCCCTACATGAGCTGCCCTGCACCCACAGAACATCAGGGAGGAATCTCTTGGATTATACTCATACAAGACTAATGATGACTTCCCGTAGTGCATTATCATTCGTGGCTCCTAAACTACGGAATGACTTGCTGCTGGAAGAGATCTGCCTTATGCCCACTTTGTAGGCCCTTAAGAAGGCACTCAAGACGGATCTCTTCCGGCGAGCCTACCCACCAGATCATCTACCAAACCCTTTTTTCCTGACAGTGTTGAGATATGCACAATTCTGCTCATTCAATGCTGGGTAACTAACTTCTCTATGTAATAATGTATAGAATGTTTAATTGATTAATTTTAATTAATTTTAACTGTAATTAATGTATACTGAGATTTCATGATTGATTTTATTGTTTGCACTTGTTGGAATCCTACCTCGATCCATAGGGAGAGGCAGGAAATACAAATTATTATTATTATTATTATTATTATTATTATTTTGATGAGAAGAATCCTTGCCTAATGAGAATATTCATAGTTTTGTACTTGTCTGCACAACATTCACATGTGGTTGTTGGAAAAAAATGAATCACAACTCCTGGGAGCTTCCAGGAGCAGTAATTCTCCTTCAATTGTTGAGGAAATTATCATTTTTTGTGGGTAAGTCCAGTAGAAACTGGGAGACCCAAAGATGTGTTCTTGGAGACTGAATGTGACCTCAGGGATGCCCTTTGTCCACCTCTCCTTTGAGCAGTATTTTTTCCTGTCACAGGAAAGAATAATGATATAAGAAATGTGGGAACCTACCATAAAGAAGAATTCAGCAGGGCAAAGGACAATGCATGAGATAACCCAGGATGCTGCTAATGCTGCTAACATGATAATAACAACAAGTAGTACAGAAGACAGAAGTGGATTCTCCTGCCACAAATAATGCAATATATTGTGCTGGCCAGTGAGGTACCTTGATGCTTCTCTTAAACAATTTTCTTTAAAAAAAAAAAAGTCCTACAATTAGATATTGTTCCTTCTGCATATTCAATATGGATGTTCGTATGCCTTCATAGCAATGAAAACATGGAGTTTTGCCACAGGGTACTGTGGGGTGTGAATTTTGCCCACTATGAGAAAACACTGAATATACATCTAGATTTTTTGTATTTGTGAACTGCTTCTAGAAAGTCAGATGTCATTGGTCTGTCACCTGCTCCAACACACAAATAATGCACTTTTAGAATACTTTAGGATCTCTCCCCAGAAACAATAATGCCTGTTGCACACCTCCAGAATTTACCAAAAGCCCATGCTTCTCAAAAGGCTTTTATGAGAAGCTTATTAAAATATGAAATGGACCAAGAACTTCATCACATTCAGCTTTCAATAATAACACCTTTGGCAATACTTATCACATAACTCTATCCCCCTCTTGTTGCTGCCTTATCTTCCAATTGAGATAACCTTGCCATTGATAGAGAAAACCCATAAGTTCCTAATCACACTGGTATAGTGCTAGTTCAGAGGGGCAGTAAATTATTCTTGGGCATTTCCAAGATTGGACAGTCAGTTAGTGACTCTCCCCGTCCCCTCACCATTCACTATTCCAGAATAGCTGATTTTTTTTACATCATCATCATCATCATTTTTAAAATTAGGATTTATGTTGAAAACACACACACACACTCACATGCTGAGAAGGGCATAGGACAGGGAGGCAGGGTTAAGGATGAGGGAAGATGAGAGTCTGAAGGGGCAGCAACAGCAAAGCCATGCTAATGAAAGGATGGCAGTGAAGGAATGTGTGGGTGTCATGTGATAAAGTCCCAAGGCAGCATTGTTTTTTTCTGTAATATGAACACTGGGACAGTGGCATCACTTTAAAAGGCAGAAATGCAATTTGATTGACCTCTGTGGCTGCTATTTTAATATTGCCCTTCCACTGGTATTTCAAATGGAATCCCATAGGAAGCAGACTACATTTCCTCTCTAATAAGGAGCAAGAGACCTCACCCTCCTTCATCTGCCAGTACACATACAGATTTTTGCACAGTGAACTGATAATGAGTTGGTAAAGTTTCCTAAAAGCACCAGATCCTGCCTGATCTTGGAAGCTAAGCAAGATCAGCTCTGGCTAGTAGTTGGATGAGAGACTGTCAATGAATGCCAAGTGCTATAGGCTATATTTCAGGGGGAGGAACTGGCAAAACCACCTCTGAGGATTCCTTGCCTAAGAAAACCCTATTAATTCCATAGGGTCATAAGTCAACAGACAACTTGAAGGCAGACATACACACGCACAAAGTTCAGTGCAATTCCCAGTGAGTGGGACCTCCAGAATAGAGGAGATGAGACATGTCTACTAGGGAAAGAAGCCAAATAGTTCCCAGAATGGTTTGTGCTGGTTGCCTATGTGTCATCATGCATACATTTTAATTAGCAGCTCAAAACATGATAAAGTTTGTATAAATCCAGTGATGCCACTCAAGGTAACAGTGATGGTGTTCTTTGCCCCTTTTTCTCCCTTTTCATTTATTTACTACATTCATTATGAAATGCTTCTGTACACCCCTTAAATCTAAATTTCCAGGTGGTTCTCAGTAGTTCATAAAATGCAATAGAGCAATTTGTAAAAGTATAAAAGGTAGCATTAAAAATGTTCTCCTGTGTCTTCCTGTCTAGGACAGAAGAAGATTCCCTCCCTCCCTCCCTCCCTCCCTTTCTTTCTTTCTTTCTTTCTTTCTTTCTCACTATATCAGTTGGCATAACCAAGGGGCCCAAGAATCAGCTTCACTGTGGGATTTTCCAAGCCACCAGTCCCAGCCAGTATGGCCAGTAATCTGGGATTCTGGGGCTGTAATCCAAAACTTCTGAAAGACATTATGTCAGGGGTTGTGAGAGCCATCTTATTATAATGGGTTGAATGGTGGACTATGACTCTGTAATCCAGGGTTGAAATCCCTACTCATCCCTGGAAACCCACTGGGTGACCATTGGCAAGTCACATGCTTTTAGGTTTTGAGGCAGGCAATAGAAAATCTTGTCTGAACAAATCTTGCCAAGAAAACACCATGATAAGTTTGTCCTAGGGTCACCATAAGTCAGAAACAACTTGTGGGCACACTACAACAATAACAACGATAGCAGTATATATGTGTACAATCCTCCTCCTCCTCCATCTCAGGAAAAGTGATATTTGGTTAGAATTCTAGCATCTCATTCCTACCGCTATATTATAAGGGAGAAAGAAACCTCTGGCCACCATCATCCAACTGCACACCTTATGACAGGAAAGGAGAACCTTCGACCCTCCAGTTTACAATTGTCGTGCTTCATAACCTCTCTGCATGAATTTCACTCCTAAAGATAACACTGGGAATAACTTAATAAACCATTTGAAGTACAATTAAGATTTAAGTGGCAAGTGTTAGAAGTCTTATTACCATCAGCCATGTGGATTTTTCGTCTAAAACATCTGGGAGGCAAAGAGCCTCAACCTCTATTTTACAAGTTCAACACAGGAATCCTTCAACACACCAAAATGTTCCAATCTTAATCACTTTTATGTTTCAACAAACAGAATTTTTAAAATCCAAAGCCTGACTGCTTTTACATAACTTGAGTGAATGAATGAGTACACTTAAAAGCCTTTGCAACATTGTTAATTGAGCTTAATCTAATGTGAAGCATAGAAAGCTCAGCATATCACTACAGGAAGACAGAAGTGAAGCAGTAAGATAATTATAGTGTATGTGAGAGAGAAGGTGGGGGAGGAACCCACCCCTTAAATCTTAATTGTATTTGAAATACTTGATTAGCTTATTCCCAGTGCCCTTAAATAAACCTCCATAGAAATGAAATTCATCTGGAGATATCCAAATGTATTAGGAGTTGTTGCATGACAACTGAAATGTTTTAGGGCCTAATCTAACATGTAGCCTCCACAGGAAATATATTCACATTTATATCTGGCTCTGCTATAGCTTATGGATTGCTGTTGTTTTTACAAGATGAACCAAGAAGATTCTGTCTGTAGAAATTGTTTTGTCAGGTAGGAAGCACCTGGGAGCAAGAAAACAAAAAGGAGACACTGTACATCCAGGGAAAGTGTTATGTGCTTTCTAGATATTGTTGGACTGCAGACTGCATCTGTCTTCTGTTGAGGACTGCTAGGAGTTGCAGTCGAAGGGAGAAGATTCCTACCCCTGCCCTGAAAATTGTCTCACCTTCTTTTGACAGTCATTCTGTAAATTTATTTTTTGCAGAATGAAGTGGCAAACCATAGTCCTAGAATTCTGGACTGTAGGTGGAGAAGTATTTTTAATACCCTTCTGTGTACGAACTAGTGTTATAAAAATTTGTTATCTGTGCTGCATTATTTCTGCATGTATTCAGTCATGAACCTATTCAGTCCCATTTTTTACATTGTTCTGTACTTTCAAAATATCCATATAGAATTTCTTGGCAACCTTCCCAAACATATGCAATTTATTTATTTATGCCCTGCCCTTTATGTGAAGATCCCAGGGAGTGTACAATAAAATGCATAATTAATATCCAATTAATATAATTTTTAATACTTATAAATAAATGTGTACTTTTTTCATACATTTCTCCAATATATGCACCAGGTGCACCGCACCAGGTGACACCAACTCTAGGGATGCCACTGTCTCAAAGCAATAGTCCAAACAGTACCTTTTCTATACTCTGATCTGCAAATTAGTATGAGAAGTCCAAATTAGGCTGATATGTTTAACAAAGGTGGGACCAAAAGAATGTTCTAGTATCTTTAGTAACAACTTCTTATGTCTAGTATATAGACCTGTTCTGGAAAAATTTGAGAGCAAACAGGGAAACTTTTTTTGCATCTAGATCCAAATTGCTTGCTGGGAGCAAACTAGTGGGACATATTATATCAGGGACTATCTCCCTTGATAGCTTCAGGCTCCTGGTTCTATTGAACAGGCATGGGCTTAGCCCACCATAGTCTCCAAAACTACCAAAACTGCAGGATGTCTGCCACTCCAAATATTTTGTTTTCCCTATTGTGAACATTCCATTTTCTTCCTGGAACAGATGAAATATATACACATTGAGATCAATACCATCCAAAACATTGTCAGTAGAACTGAGGGACACACAATCAGCCTGCTATTTTGCTCTCCAAATGAATTGGTTTTTCATCACTTACCTCCATTCACTTCAGTAGCTGTAAGCATTGATGTGTGTGTGTGTATATGTGTACAAACCTTGTTTTCTTGCTGGACACATTTGCATTTTTGTACACTGACAATTCTCCTTGTCTTTTATGATTGGCCATATCTTAGTAACCAAAGAATTCAACTTTGCAATCACTAAATGTTATTACCACCATTTAAGGTTTATTTTGCTTGTTTTAATCACCATTGATTTTTCTTCTACAGTATGTTATTTACACAGTAATTCAGTTTTTATTGGTTAACAGTAAAAAAACAATTGCTACCTTGATTTTTTTCAAGCTGATGAGTCCAAATCCAAACCATCTAAATACAGGGATAGAGAAATAAAACTTCCCTTATTTCACATGCACGAAGATGAAAAATTCAGAAGGTTTGTCCCTGTTGTGTAAGATTATGAAAATGTGTTGTGATTTTTTGCAAAATGTTTGTAAAGTGTTTTGTGTGTACGAGCACACAATAGCTGCATATTTTGTATAAAAATAAATTATTTGAACAATAAATAAATAAATAAATAAATAAATAACTTTTCCTATGTTTTTGCCCTAAAACCTTGAATCTGAAGGGGGAGCCTCGGCCCTTTTGTTCTAATGTTGAGACAATAAATATAAACAATTAAAAAATAAAATAAAAATCTCACAGTACTGGGCTGGTTTCCCCCCCCACAATCTCTCTCTCCAAAATTCACCAATAATTATTTACATTCCTATCTAACAATCATATTTGTTTGAAAAGTGGTATTAGGTCATACTTATGACTTGGCTTCTGTCCTTCCCTTCCTTTCCCAAATCCAAAGTATAAGATAAGACCAAGCTTAGTACATATTCACACATGTGACTTGTATGGCTCTGCACCTCTTTTAATGAGAGGTAGGCAGGTGTATAGTCCACAGTCTTAAGAACTTCCTGCTACTTCAAAGAATGCCACAGTTTTTTTTAAAAAAAAATTTAATATATTTTACATCAATATAATCTTTCCTTCTTATTTATTCTTTTTAAATATAATTTATAAAAAGTTTGCACTCTTTTAAAAACTTATCCAGTGATTTTTCTCTGATCATTGTCAATTTGTCAATTTTTAGCTACAGTGAAAAAGAGTGCCACAAATCTCAGACACACATGTCAATTCTGGAAGGCACCTATGCTCCATAGTAGATGGTACATCTTACGCTCCTTGCTTACCATAATACAGTGGGCCCTTGGCATCTATCCACTGGTGCTTAATTCCAGGACCCCCTGTGAATACCAGAATCCATGGATGTTCAAGTCCCATTGTATACAATAGTGTAGTAAAATGGTGTCGCTTATATAAAATAGTAAAATCAGTGCTTCCTTCTTGGAACCTTTTTTAAAATAATATTTTCAAGCTGTGGATGGTTGAATCCATGGATGCAGAATCTATGGATATGGAGAACCAACAGTGACAGAAAGGCAAATTCTCATAAAGATGGTCTCCCCCCCCCCCCCCTTCCTATCTTCTTGAGATCAGTCAGTCTCATCTTACACAGGGGCAGCAGCACTGTTTACACTGTCTACTATTGTTAGTTTTACTCTTGGCTCTGCTACTAAGGAAAGCAAATAGGAGTACTCAGCAGCTGAATCTCAAAACAAACATCATTTTCCGTTTGCTAGAAAGAGTGACCTGCATGCTGTCCACTTGTTTACTTTCTCTTCTACTTTCTTATTTGAAGTTGGGCAGTAACTGTAAATTTCAGCGGATGTGGACAGAAATAAACCAGCAGAGTACTGTCAGTCATGTGAGGATGGGGCCAACACAAGTCAGATCAGAAGAATGTCATTTCATGCTCTGATGCTTTAATAATTCTAGAAACCCCAGTCTAGAAAAGGTTTCAAAACTCCCTTGCAATTTGTTAATAGAATACAATATTGTACAGACTACCACCAGGGTCATCCTGGTGGACATGACTAATTTTTTCAGGAATTCATAGACTATCCACTATGAAACTGCAATAGTTTGTCATGTATGTGTTCCGCATCATTGCACAACAAAAATAGTTAAGAACCAGCTTGGTGCAGATTTAGGACTTTATTGCATGAGGCTTGAAAAGTGGAATTAGGGCAACATTGTTGTCTGGTAGCTGGTCTATGGTCCATCTGTTTTTGGTGTGCTACTTCCCATTAATGGGAAAAACCTGACAATGCCTCCCAATTGCATTGCTTTTCCACTGTTGCTTCATGTATGATAAGTTCCTCCCAAAGCAGTTCCAATATGCAGACACTCATGTGGTATGAGTGGACATGATTCTGCTTCTCTCCCTTCTTCCCCTCACTATTTCCAAACAGGCTGTTATTCCTTCTACTCTTCTTCTTCTTCTTCTTCTTCTTCTTCTTCTTCTTCTTCTTCTTCTTTTTTTAATTTCATTTGTTTTTACTCAATGGGCTGCCATGACTGCACAATTGCACTAAAAATTAAAAATAAATAAAAATAACCAAAAAGTGTGCTGGGGGAAAGGTTAAGGTATGGAGATGGGGCTATGGAGGCTGACATGAAGATTACAGAATCTAGAACAGAATCAACACTATGACAATTTGGAAGAGCTGTGTTATAATGATAATCCCCAATACATTATGTTTGTGTTTCCTACACTAATGTCTTTGTGGCACCTTAGGAGCCTGGTGTGATAAAGTCCTTAACTTCTGTACAGTACAAAGGATAAGATGTTGATTTAGGCTATGAGATTTCAAGCTAGTGTTTACTCCTCTCCCCAAATCAAAATACGAGGTATCTGACTTTAATCAACCTGTTTTGGTAATTGGTATGCAAAATCCCAAAAGTGCTTCCTCCTTCCTGGCAGGATAACAATAATAAATGAAATATTTAACAAATTGCTGCCTCACTATTCCTGATGGTAGGGCCAGTATGGTGTTGTCTGTGGAGCTCAGGAGACAGTACTTGTGAAGTTGATGTTTGAGTATTTGATGACCAACCATGTAATAATGAGACCAGACACAAGGCAGTGGGTTAAACAAGGGCCACTTTATTTGACCTAATAATTTAGTTAATAAACTGAACTTGGGGATAAGTAAGTAGAAGACAGAAGCTGATGCAGGTCCACTTGAGACCCAGGTGTCAACCTTTGACTACTTCCCCAGCCTTCACTTAGGAGTAATACCTGACCTTAAGGGCAAGTCAGTATCATGGTTGCTCTCTAGCCAGCCATTTACTAAAAAGTGAACCAAGGGCACCCCCCCCCCCCAAAAAAAAATCATAGGCTTTACAGGAAATAGCAAACCCTCCACTCAGACCCAAGGGGAGCCTTTTCCCCATCCCTAGGCTCCAAAACCAGTGGAGGCTGACTTTAACCAAAAGGTCAAAGCAGCTACCACACAAAAAACCACGAATTGAGATGGCCTCATCCTAGAATTCACTAAAATACATCCCTGTTAATAAAAGTGAGTAATCAAATGAGTAAACCACAGATAATTAACAACAACAGCACACCACAAAAGCCCTTGCCTTGCTCCTGTCAATTAATGAAATCTGGCCTATTGACTGTACTGCAGACTCATCAATATTCCTTACAGGCACATGAAACTCTAAGAAGAAAATCTAAAGGGGGCTTGAGGAGTGGTGGCAGGGCCATAAAACACCTCTGGCTCTGCCCACCTCATGAGCTACAGCCTGGTGCTCAAGCACCAGCCCAATTAAAATTGGCCTCTGTTCCTAGAGACCATCAAATTGTGCCCTCCCCAAGAGCATTTACACACACACACACACACACACACACACACACCTTGTACGAACAATGCTGATATTGTTTATAATCAAAATTCAATAATTTTTCTCACCTAAAACTCAGGTCTCGAGGCACATATGCAAATTCCTTCTTCCTTCTTGTAGGTCTCAAGACCCACTCCACCACAAACTCACTGCAGATAATAATATTTCATATGTTATTCACTACTCAGAATATTCCTAAAAAAATCTCATCAGTGACCAAAACAATGAGAAGAAAAAGTTTTTAAATGGAGTAGAAAACACAGAAATTCCTATGTTCAATGCCCTTTGAAACCATTAGGCAGATAAGTTATGCATATATGCCCCAGAGAAGTCTGCCCTATATTTTCAGTCCCACTTTCTATATTTAGGAACATTTACATTACACATTTTTGTCTTTCTTTCTAAGCAAGTAGTTTGAAAACTCTTATTGGTCTGATTTTTTTTTAACATCCCTGGCTAGCTGAATTATTTTCCAATTAGCAAGTATAATTAATTTTCACACTTCATATACTTCCATGTGAATGACAGAAACACTTAAATGTTCATTAAATCTGCCAATATAGGAAGCATGAAATCAACAAAAGAAGATTTGTTGCTTACAGGGAGTTCCCCCACATGATAAATCTCCCCCTCCTTTTTATTTTTTTTATTTTATTTTATTTATTATTTTATTGGGCCGATTAACTAGGTATATAAAATTTTTGGCAGATCCTGTGGCCTTGTACATAAAATTTGAATTTTCTTGTGACCAAGAGCAGAGGTTAAGCATGCAGCAGACAACATTATGTGGCTGATGGGATGCATTGCTCAGCAGGAGACAAATCATGTGGGACAGCTTTGAAGGATCTCAGCAAGGCTGATCTACTCCCAAATTTAAAACCCATTAATTAAATTCATTGATTAAATTTATACCCTGTCCTATGACTACAGAGAGCAGCTCTCAAAAGCTCTTTCAGCTATTTCCATGCCACCACTTCTTCATCCCTCTGAGATGGGATTGGGTTTGTATCATTGCTCCTCAGCCCTGTACAGATGTTGAAAATATATGTTAACCTGTACACTTGAGCACCCTTTTTGTCAGCAATAATCTGAGAAGGAAATATGACAAGGATTTTTTTTTTTAAAAAAAAATGTAGAAGCTTCTAACATTGTCAGAATCCATGGGAAATCAAGTTTTCCAATTGTGTGGAGAAGCTCACTGTATAGCAGAGACTCTCAGCAGACTAGTGCTGTCTGGATAAAGAGACAGCTGACAAGGGAGGTGTGGCTGGCCTGATCCTTTTCCTCATGCATTTATTTTAAACCTTCTTTGTATGCCTAAATAGGGCTGCTATCCAATGTCAAAGGATGAATGATAGAATGCATTTGAGAACTCCATGCAGCAGACATTTACAAAACCTGTTTCAAATGGGAACAACGGTCATATAACCCAATCAGCAATTTACTTAAATCATAGTGGGAACACAGCCTATATGTATCCATGTGTTGAAGGTGGGAACAAGACTAAGGTTTTGGAGTTCTTTAAACATTTGACTAAGTGCTAAGACTCCTGAAGCAAAGAAAGCATGGTTATCAAAGAAAGTAACCCCAAGGTATGTCCTGTTGGGCACTGCCTACTTCAGCATACTGAAATTATCAAGTGCTATGAACATTTCAATAATAAGTGGAGCTGTATCCATGTTAATCCTGTTAATCAGTAGCTTGATCAAATAAAGCTTTCGTTGATTAATCATTATGACCAATTTTAATCAGTGAGGCTGAGAATTAAGCACACTTAGAAGGCTGTGGGCTTTCTTTAAAAAACATTTTGATTCTGAGATATAGGAAAAGAAAAAATGATTAAAGATGGTATGTCTTTTTACAATGAAGGAAACAGCTCATAAGCAACCACTATAGCCACATGTCTGCTTTATCTTTCTTTCTATCTGTCTGTTGCAAAGAGAAGAAAAACAATTCCAACAGAGACAGCAGCAGTACCATGATATGACAGTTGATTTGTTCTAACCCTTCCTCCCTCGCAGAGCATCTAATGATTACAGGAACTGCTGTGGGGAAGGGTGTCCTTTGCTCCTTCCACTGATCAGTTAGGAATGGTTGTTGTTTTGTTTCTTCAAGTCATTTCTGACTTACAGCAGCCCTAAGGTGAACCTATCAACAGTTTCTTGGCGTGAAAAGTTTAGGAGAATAGAAATTGTCTATGGAGGAAGAAAGATGTAAAATTATTTGATTTTCAAAAAAAAAAAAAAGCAGAAAAAAGCCTCAGATGAAGCAGCTTTACACATTCAACATAATAAGCAAATAATTTCTATGGCTGACATCTCACTTTTGTTTTAATCCACCCAGTAGTGTTACTGAGGCAGGACGGTGGTGAACCACACTGGGTGACACAACACAGGAGGGGTGACACACTGGTGAGGCCCTGCTCCCACTGCAACAGAGGCACAAGCACATCCTTCATGACACTACCACAGCCGCCCTCAGCCTGGGGAGGGAGCCAAGGTGGCAGCGGGGGTGACAGAAGGACACACATGCCCTTCATGCTTTTGTCAATGGCCTGGCTCTCTCCCTGGGAAGGAAGCCAGGTCAGCAACAAAGCCACAAGGGTTGAGTGGGGAGAAGGGGAGGGCAGGCTGATGAGACTCCCACCCTATCTCACACTGGTTGTAACCAAGCCTGGTGATGCCATTGAGTCTACTAGGAGTGGGATTCATATGATCTTTCAGACATTGCTGAATTACACTTCCTAGCAGTCTCTATGGTGGAAAGGATTGCTGGGGTTTACAATACCATCTAGAGTCATTCTTGATTCTCACTCCTGGTGTACAGAGACATATAGAAGGAAAGAGTGCATGTTAATGTATTATCATCACAGCAATGAGTTGCTGTATATAGCAACTAGTATTGTACCATGAGTATGAAATAGGTAAGTACAAAGACCTCCTAACATATTAACAAATGCAAATGTTGTCATTGTTGTTACAGGACTTCAAATTGACTCCAACATGTAACAGCCCTATCATAGAATTTTCTTGGTTTTATTCAGAGGAGGCTTGCCATTTGAAAAAAAAAAAAAAAAGCAAAAAGCAAAAAACAAAACAAAACAAAACAAACAAAAAACTACCAATGCGGGAAACCAATAAGCAATACTGGTCCCTCCCAATCTTACCTCAGTAGAATGATAGAGGCTGCACCTACACTGCTCCAACTACCATGGCTCAGTGCTATGGAATTCTGGAATTTTGTTGTTTTGTGAGATATTTAGCCTTCTCTGTCAGAAAGCTCTGGTGGTACAATGAACTACAAATCACAGGATTTCATAGGATGGAGCCACGCCAGTTAAAGGAGTGTCAAACTGCATTAATTCTGAAGAGGGAGCAGCTTTATTTTTCAGAATAGCTCATTCCTGTGCTTCTCCAGAAATGTCAAGAAGCCTACACTATAAGGAAAGAGTCTATGAAGAAGCTGCCTTTAATACCACTATTGGGTCATGGCAGGAAGGGCCAAGCAAGCATGGGAAGGGGATATATTGTATGGAGCAAGATAAATTGCAGCATATCCCAGACCATTGTCAGGGAATGGCAGAGGAGGTTTATCAGTTCACCAGAGGTAATCTCCATCTGGAATCCATAACATGACTGCAGAGTTCATAATGGAGTTCCTCAATTATATCATAATTGACAGTGAGTCATGAGGTTCACTGCTTGCTTTACAACAAAGTTCGTGTGTTTTTGCTCTTAGATCAACAATTAACAGTAACCTTCTCTCACTATGTTTCTCATAGTGAATGTGGTTTAATGAAGGTGAGTTTCAGCCCTCTAACTGAATGTGGATTTCCATGAAACAGGAGCTGTCATTATACCAGCACAGTTTCACAGAAAATGCATATGCTTATAGCTGTATTGCTAATCGCTTTCCTCTTTCCAAAACAGATGCTGGGTGACCTTTAAATATCACAAAGGCTAAGTAGCAAAGGGAGAATAATAATGATATTATAATTGATTTGTGAATTATTGAGTAGGGTGACTAAATGCTTGCTGTCTCAACCTTTTTCTTTCTGGAAGACATTTTTCAGGATAATAATCCCCCCCAAACATTAATATCATTGCTAAATCATATGGATGGGACAGTCTTCTTGGAGACAGTTAAAGTCTCTAGGTAAGCGGACATTGGGCACAGATACTCTTTTTAAATTGAGCAAAAACTGGAAAGCATCCAATGAAATCCAAGGAGAAAAGGGAGACATACTTCAGGATGCTTTTAAAAAAGTCTTTCATTTCTAAAATAGCCCCAGTGCTATATGAATGATGCTTTCATTCTGTAAGTGATTGTGGATTTCCTAGCTCAGAAATTTCTGCAGTGCTGAAGTGGCCATCTGAAGAAGGCCTAAAAGCAATCACATGCCAAAGTGCAATGGGTTTGTTGTTGTTGTTTTTAAAGAAAATTAAGACTATCTTTTTAGCATCACAAGATGTGTCTCTTTTTTTCTTTATGCATAGTTCCTCTGACCTGGATTTACTGATGTGTGGAGATACTGGTTGTGGTAAACCATCTCAGACACACACGGTCCACCCACACCCTATTCTCAACTGTGGCAGCCCTATGGGAATTTCAATCCCACCTCTGCCACCAAAATTCTGTGAAGGACTCCTGCCAGCCTTCACCTAAACACTGTCCTTTAAGATGGCACAGCAACTCTGTGTCTCTAATATTAGGTAGCACGGTTTGATATTCAAACAGAAGCCAAGTTGTATTGCAAACACTAACAAAAGTTTATTATAAAATATATAAATACACTATAAATAGGTTTCAAAGCTGTTACTATTGACTTATTATTTAGTTACAAGAAGTCCTTTCAAAATAATAATATTAATTCAGCCACCCAGGCAATCTTATCCCAGGTACATGGACCAAAATTCCCTTTTCAACAACCAGCTTGCTCTGAGCCTCTTCCTACTAGACTCCCCAAGCCAACACAGTCCCTCTTTGGACTCTCAAGACCCTTTTGTGGTCACCAAAACTCAACTAAATTGTTCCCTCAGGAACTCTAGGAGCACACCCTCCCTTCAATGTAACTCTTTCCCCCTCAAAACTAACCCCCCACTTTCACTCTCTGCAAGGCCCTTTTATAGCCCTGTCCAGCCAGCCTCCCATTGGCTGGTCACATGCCGCTCTGTGATTGGCTGCTAGATCGGCCTTTTCATTACAAATGTGTGTCAAAATCTTGAAAACAGGGCTTGCTGGATAATGATGCCCTTTGCTAGCTTCACACTTACTGGCAATGCAAAGGGCCCCTTACACATGGAGTCTCCTTCCTTGGAGGTCTTTAAGCAGAGGCTGGATGGCCATCTGTCAGGGATGCTTTGATGGAGAGTTCCTGCATGGCAGGGGGTTGGACTGGATGGCCCTTGTGGTCTCTTCTTGATTCTATGATTCTATGTTATATGTACATAAAGATCCACATATACCATCAGTCAAGAATCCCATATGCATAATATTTTTTCTATTAGAGTATACATAGCATCCCTTTACATGGCAAACTTAACACAGAGATGGGGATGGGGAGTGGTTGGCCAGTTCACAAATTGTTATGTAGGCAGCATGAGCTTGAATAGTTTTCGTGATCTCCCTAACAGTTGCTTTCAATTCTTGAGACTATTTATATGACTGCTTCACTGGTGTTGTGTTAATATCTCCATGACAGCTTATTCATTACCCTTCCCACTTTTACAAATTAGCAATCCTGGGCATTTTTATTATCCTTCATTGACAGTTGTAGGCTTGGAATGGACAAAAGAAATACTCCATGACGTACTTTTTCCTTACACACATTGTATTACAATCTTGACCACCGCAAGCTTGTCTATTGTCTACTAGAGCTAAATTGGGAGTGAGACAAGGTCACAGGCCTTCCCTAGATCCTTCAGTGATATCTACACACATTCAGTATAGATATGTACCCTATGTACATATGCTTCACCAAGGGATTGGGAAAGCTGTCTCATTGGGGATCAAAATCCTGAAAACGTCTATGCATACAGAGGTCTACAAGCATTAGTTTTCCTCATACTGGCATCTGCAATGAATGGAGAAGCTTAAATCCAATTACAACAGCCAACTAATACAAACCATTGAATCAAAGGGCAAGTCATCAAAATGTATGCCAATCTGCAGCAATGTGTATATTTTTGTCCTGTGACCACATGGATTAATTTCTTGGGAATTCAGGCAACTGTAACTTAATATAATGAATGAGAAAAGTGTACCTGATAAAATTCCCACATCTGTGTATCACACCTCTCCTTCTTTCTGTTTGATCACTTTGCTCTTATACACCCTATCTTACATCCTTAGTTTAAGAAAAGCCAGTGAAGGTGAGAATTAGTTATACCAAAACTATAAGAGGATGGGAGTTTGCCTGACACTATGAGTGTATCTACACAAAATAATAATTGCTGTTTGATACCAATGTGACTGTCATAACTCCATCCTGAGGAATCCTGGAATTTGATAATGGTAAGGCACTTGGAATTTTCCAGCGGGCCTATCCACCCGACCTACTCTAATGGATCAGAAATTAAAAACACAAATCGATTCAAATGGAATACAGGAGAATTGACTAGACTAAGTACTGAATTGTAGTTGGTTTTAATTGATTGTTGAAGTCTTAGGATGTTTTTAGATTGCATTGTTTGTATTTTGTATTTTAATATGTTGGAATCCCGCCTTGATCCAAAGGGAGAGGCAGGAAATAGAAATAAAATTATTATTATTATTATTATTATTATTATTATTATTTTTCTGCCAAAGAACTTTTTAGGGCTGGAATTCAGTGAACTGTGCTAGCATTCTTCAGCAAAGAATTCTAACTATCTCACCAAATGAAAAATCCTCAGGATCTATAGGATGAAGCAATGAAAGCTAAAGAGATATCAAACTTCTATATTAGTGTATTGTTTCTTAAGAGGCTTAGCATGGTAACATTTTCAGATGCTGCCATTACAAAGGCAGCCATTTTCACCTTGGCTTTGTTCCTAGAAAATAGCCATTTGACCAGTAATCCTGAAGAACAGTATCCACACTGAGCTAAATGCATCCTATAAACCATTTATTGTGGCCCACTGAGGACATGATTGGCCTGCTATTTTTCCTGCCTGAATGGCATTGTAAAATAGAGACAGGGTTCTTAAATCACACTGTATATCAGAATGCATGACTCCCTTAGTCATGCATTAGTCACAAAGTCAGATCAAATACAGAAAGTACTGTTTTCCATCTTGAATCAATCTGCATACCCTCTCAACTCTTAGTACCCTATGTAATATCATTTGTACAGTATTCTGGTGGGCATCATGCAATGCTTCAGATATTATTGGGCTTCAGTTCCCAGCAGCCCTTGTCAGTTCCTAGCAGCCCTAGCCCAATGATGAAGAATGCTGGGAACTCCAGTACAACAATAGGGAGAAGGCCGCAATTCCCATCCATGTTGCAGAAATATGTAGATTGGAGGAGTATCCATTGTCTGTGATGCCATTGTCTTCCACACATTCACTTTATCTAGATTATTTCAAAGGATTCCAGTTCTGGTTTGGGGAAAAAAATGTAAAATTTAGCTTTGGTCTCTCCTCCTCACTGCTTCTGAACCCCTTCCTTTATTTCCACAGCAGTTTGTTTTTAAAACCCGGTAAATTAAATGATTTAAAGGAGCTGTGCACTTTTTAAAAAGAAAAATGGATGTCATTTTCTTAGCTGTCTATAACCCAATTTAAGTACTCAGTGGAAGTAGCACATCTGTTTCACAAGACAATTAAGTTATTAGTTACAGATTAATTTAATAAGCCTGACAGATGATCCAAGAATCTTGAGGCATAATCAATAAACCTGGAATGCAAGGAATGGAAATTGGTTTTGGAACATTAGCAGAACTGTGCCATTGAAAGATGAATTTATACACAAATGCTGCTCTTAATAAGAAGTCTCAAGGGGATTCTGCCACAACTATACATTATATTGAGGGCAGAGAGTGATTTAACACAGGAATAAATAGAACAGGCCAGCACAACCTGTGACCCATGAAACCAAATACATGTGTTTTGACTTACCAGGTGCTTGATCATACCTGCAACACTTTGTTTCTGCTGTCCTAGGGAGTCAGAAAAATCTAATGCTGATATCACAGATAAGATGGGTGGATTAGAAAGATGCAGTGAATGCTAAGATGACCAACAATTTTAAAAGTAGTTCTTAAGAATTTTAAGAATAACATCTGTCAGTCTTTAAGTTTCGGTGGTCCAAAATACACTGCAGAAATCATCCAGTCTGAAACTGCTCTAACTGCCCTGACTCCATCCTAGGGAATTCTGAGAACTATGGTTTTGTGAGATATTTAGCCTTCTCTGTCAGAGAGGTCTGGTGCCAGGATTCCCTAGCACTGAGCTAGGGCAGTTAAAGCAGTCTCAAACTGGATTATTTCTTTAGTGTACTTTGGATCTACATAACAGTCCATTGTTTTTACAGCAACAGACTAAACATGGATTTTATTGTTAGTTCAAACTAGAGTAGACCTATTGAATCAGTGGGATTTAACTCACCATTCAACAGTTGATCCAATGTGACCACTCTAAACAGGACTAAACAATGATGTTCAGGCCTAACACAGCTATTCTGAGTGACTTGGAACAATGATACATGACTGATTTTAGAATGATGCATTTTAAAGGAGACCAGAGTTCCAGTGTAATCCATTCTGAATTGTTTGAATTTACTGTTTAGCAGAAGCAATCCAGTGACACTATAAATTTATTTTTTTGATAAATTGTATTGAAGATAAAAAACATATATCAAATATTATAAACATACAAACTGTAAACATTATAAACACTTGTAATATTATAAACAAATATTATAAACATTTGTATGTTTGTGTGACACTATAAATGTACAGATAAATTAAAAATATAAAAGAAAAGAAAACAATAAAACACAATAGAATGTGTAGCAGTGATAAAAGTGTGGAATGATCTAAAAGCAATTAAACAGTTCCTAAAATGCCTGGGAAAATAAAAGTGTTTGCACTTTGAACTGAGCAGACTAATAATATAGGTACAGCATCTTCCTCTTAGGGGAATGTATTCCACAGATAGATTGATGCTACTGGAAAGACTCTTTGTCTTCTAACTTCTGGCATAATCTCATTTGGAAAAATGGCTTCAGATTGTTTTCAAACTATAGGGAATGGGTAGACAAATATGGGAGGAAATATTCCTTCAAGTAAGCTGGTCCCAAGAAGTTTGTTTGGTCTATCTTAGTCTGAAATTTGCTCTGGTGGTGGCTGGAATTTTTGGAAATTAGATGGGCCAATTTATTGAAGTGCAAACAAAATTTGTTTTCAGAAACAAGGAACTGGAGGCAGATGTACATATGTACACTTAGCTTTCATCACACTTAGACTGTTTACATCTCGAGTTCTTTCCATTAAATGTACAAAGTAAAAAATGAATTTTGATAAGTTCTTATAAAAAATGAATCAAACAAAATTTCTATCCATCTGCCCTCAACAAAATCAATAGGTATAATTATTCCCAGTCTTAAGAGCATGGTACTTTATCTGCTTGCCTTGTAGCTGTTAAATATGAGGAGCCTGTTCGGGGGGTGGGGGGTGGGGGTGGCCATTCCAGCTGAGGGCCAAAAACAAGCCAAAACAGAAGTTCAAAATTAGATTTTAAAGAGCTAAGTGCTGAAAGCCCTATGTCGAGATGAGCAAATTTGTCAATTGTGCATTAAAAAAACAACAACAACTTATTTCCATTGACAGTATGAAGACTTTTTTTTTAGAAATTTTGATAAGCCTTCACCCAAACAAAATCTTCACCCATCCCTACAGTGAATCAATCATCCTCCAGATTCCCGTTGCTTATCTCTCCTTAGCTATGAAGAGGGGGAAAAAAACCCTCTAGTGTAGATCTGCATGTGGAGCTTTGCCTGGGAGTTTCATACTATTTCATTCATACTGTTCCAATAAACTACACAATTACAAATGATAGATAACATGGTGGTTACAATAAAAAGGGGAAAATACGTGTAGAAAAAGAAAGGTCAATTTATTGTGGGGAATGGATGGCTTGAAATATAGTGCCTTTTGATTTTGGAGAACTGCACTCCTGAATCTTTGGACTAAATACCATGCGTAGAAAATCCCCTATCAATGACACTACTTTTCTGTTGTGGTGGTATTTTGTACTCCTATCAAGCAAGAGGCTATGCTGATGGCAGTTGTGATGGAATCATCAACTGAATTGAACAACATGATGTTGAGGTGCTTGTACAGCAGGCTTGTATTTTTATCTTACAGGTTATTCTTGAAGACACCGCCCAGTCAACTAGTCAATCCAAAACAGAGCATAATAGAAAAACTTGTGCTCACTGTGCATATCATGAGCGCACTGATCCATGTAATCTGTTAATGAACAAGAATAGCACTTACCTTGGCATCCTCAAGTGTGTCAGCAACTGCATGAATAAATAGAGGAAATAAACATAACTGTAAGCACAGCATAGGAAGTGAAGCATGACTTTTTAATTTTCCTTCCCGAATCCTATGTTAATTTACATCTGTGACACATCATAGCCTCTAGGGTTTTGCTCTCTCCCCCTCTATGTTTTAATGCAAATAAGTCTTTAGCAAGAATTCCCCCTGCTCTTTCTAAACTCTTAAATTGCTGACTTGCAGAAGGTATTCTTAATAAAATACAATGAACATATAGTGTATTCTTAATAAAATACAATGAACATATAGTGTATATGCCAAGTAACTTCTGAATATTTCTGCTGAAAATTCAAAAATGGGTTATATTGGATTATATATTTTATGGTTCTCTAGTGCTTTATGTTTTTAATTTTAGATTGTTTATACACTACCCTGACACACACACAAAACCTCTGGTACTGAGTAGTTAAAATGTAAGAATTCCTTACAATCTTTGTTAACATACACTCTCACACACAAGTTATATTACAGAAATATCAAAAAAGAAACAATAATCAAATACCTATCTGTCCATTCCACTGTAAATATCCATAGCAAGTTCAGAACTTGTGGGGGATCTGTTCCGGCACACACACACACACACCACGAGCACTGTAAGAATGGAAAAGGTTCATGAAAGATCTTTAGAAGAAGGATCTCCTACAATGGAGCAGAATAGTTCATACTCAGATTACTAAACTCAGTTCAAATTGCCTCTTTAATGTAGTACATCACAAGAAGAATGAATATGCACAGACACTTGTGTAATAAGCAACATGCTAGTAAAACAATCAGATATGCCTGTGTGTGTGTGTGACTACATACACCGTCAAGTTGCCTATCAGCTTATGGCAACCCCATGAATTTTGTAGTATTTTCTGAGGAAAGGAATATTCAGAAGTGAGTTTGCCAGTTTCTCCTTCTGAAATATAGCCTACAGCACCTGGTCTTCATCAGTGATTTCCCATCCAAGTATTAACCATGGTGGAGGTTGCTTAGCTCTCAAGATCAGGAGGTATATGGTGCCTTTAGGATATTTATGCCACTCTTATAGGCCAATACTATACATGAATTAAGCACTTTTCCTAGGTAAGTGCATACAGGACTTCAGACAGAGAAGATGAGATTATAGGTGAAACATCTAGAAATCACTAGCTGGCCACAGATGAAAGAAAATTCTTTCCTGCAGCCAAATGGTGCACCCTTTGATTGTGAATTCCTGCATGGCAGAGGGTTGGACTGGACTATCCTTGTGGTCTCTTCCAACGCTACAGTTTTATGATTCGTTGGCCCGATACAGATGGGCACTAATAGGCGCCTGGGCAACTCCATTAGGGTTCAGGAGCATGCAGCATTCGCATGCTCCCAAACCCTAACCTGTAATGGCACTGGTGCCATTACGTAACACCGTAATAGATGGTGTCATTATGTAAAACCATTTAGATGCAGCTGCGCAGTTGCAGCAGCAGAAAGATGCCCAATGGCACCTTTCACCCCACTTGTGCCGCAACTGCGGTACAAAAAAAGGATCACTGTTTCCCTGCTCCTTTTTTGTGGAGAAACTGCGCTGCAGCATCTAGATGCTGCAGTGCAGTTTCTCTGCAAAAAGAGGTGGCGCCAGACAGCCCCTTTGGGGCAGTCTATCGCCCCTAAATTTAATATTTCACAATCCCTTTCAACTGAATTTCAAGAGCAAGGACTGCAGACTGTAGTCCATTCTTACCTTTCCTGATATCTTCCATAGGTATGAATCCAGTTTATGTTCAAAGGAAAAACCATCGAAGGGGCTGTACATACACTGTACAGGCACTGCCCCTTTCCTAGCCAGATCAGGGCTCTGGCAATCATGGCCCCAATCCAGCGTTTCAAGGGCACAAAAAGAAGCCACTCCTTTTTGCACCCTCAAATGAGCACCATAGCCACATTGCTGTGACTATATAGTGCTCCTTTGGTAATGCATTGTATGGACGCAGCACCTGAGGAACGCCATGATGCCGCGCACCATGTGGAGCAGTGCATGGCATCAGAGTGCCCTGGGGGGCAGAGTCAGGCATGCTTTATGAGGATGCTATGCCCCCAACTCCATCCTCATGCTGGCCTAAATTGCTGGTGTGTACAGGGCCAAAGGCAGTCAAGGTAGGAGCGGTGGTAACTCATTCTGTAACTCATAGCTTTTTTACAGTCTAATCAGCCTAATTCCAGTTACTGCCAGAGTTGCTTCATCAACTATTTCTGGATAAAGATCTTTTAAAAACCCATTAATAATTTCTACAAATCCTCAGTCTTAAAAGAAAGTAGTAGCTGTTTTGTTAAATGGAAATCTGCCTATGTCCATCAGCTTATTATGGCATATTTATTTAGAAGGTGTGTGGTTAGATAATAAAGAAAAGATACATCTTCATCTGAAATGTACAAGAAACAATGCTATATAGGAAATGAACAATGAAAGATGATTTTGATAGGAATCAATCTACAGAATGCCATATTAGGATAACGAAAGAAGTATCACTGGTGTGCAAAGCAAAAGGCTAAATCAAAATAATTATATCTTGCTCTTCAGGACCCATGGACTGGATGTAATTATTTGCAATAAAAAGACATAAGAGAACAAAAACAATTAAACTATATAAGTAATTGCTAAATAATGTAAGGGAGAAAGGAAAATAAATAAATAATGAACATTTTAAAACTGACATCTTAAAACCTGACTTGATACTTATAGCACATTTTCATAGACCAAAGCTTTGGTTAGAAAAACAGATGAAACAAAAATACTTTCTTGATTCATGAATTGCATTCCATTGCAATTCAGTGTTGTTTACTGAAATGTGCCTTTTTGGGATTTTCAGAAATCTCTTTCCCCTGAATTTAATAAGAGAGCAAATTAAACAACTGTCGTTGAGTGACAGTAGTTAATTTAACAGTTTTCTTAATGCAGAAACTCTTTTTGAAAACCTCTTTTTCAAAGATATTGTTAAATTCAGTGTGATTTTATTTTCAGCAAACATGTACAAGGAGAAAGTATTTGGAATATCACACTAGCACTATCTATTATTCTTCGAATTTTCAGTAGTCTGTAACTTCTTGATTTCCTTGAATGGAAATATGTGTTTGTAAAATTGTACAGGCATATTAGAACAATTTATTACCGGTACTTGTTGAAAATATGGAATTTTCAATCCCTCTTTGAAGCCTTTATTTCTAATAACTTCTGAAAAACAGTATGCTTGTGGGACTGTAATGTTTTGTTGCAGGCCTCAAGTTGACTTTGATTTATGGTGATTTTATGGATGAAAGACTTCCAAGTCGCCCTACCCTGCAGATTTGGGGCTGGGGCTTCCTTGTCACCCCAGGTCTTGAAGATCTGGGGCTGGGGCTTCCTTGATGGTGTCTATTTGTATTGTGGTCTTTCTCTTTTCCTACTGGCTTCTGCCTTCCCAAGCATTTTTGCCTTTTCTTGTCATGCCTTGTTCCCAGGACCCAGACTCTGACACAGACATGGAAACAAGATGATAGGTGGAGATGTCAATCCTTGAGAAAGTGATACTCCCCTGCAGCTGCAACACAAAGGCATGGACCTAATAATACGTACCATAATGGATCATAGACAAGAGAGAACGGGTTTGAGATGCTCAGAGCATTTACTGTATATAGGAACCTCTCATTAATCACACAACAGCTGTGAGATGCTGTCAGGCCTCTGGCTGACATACAAGACACGGCATTCATAGGAAATCATGTCTTATCATGATATGAGCAAAATCTCCATTTAATCATCTTGGCTTCTAGGAAGAGTTCAGGCTTGACTTGATCTAGGACCCAGTGATTTGTTCTTGTGGCAGCCCATATCTACAGAACTCTTCTCCATCATCATATATCAAATGTGATCATCACATTTCAAATGAGTTTATTTTCTTCCTATCAGCTTTCTTCATTGTCCAGCTTTCACTACTGTATGTAAAGAAATGGAAATACAATCGCATGAACAATCCTAACTTTAGTATTCAGTGAACTACCTTGACAACTTCAGGTTCTTGTCTAGCTCTTTCACAGCTGCCCTTCCAAGTCCTAGGAGATTATCATACACATTTTTCTTTTGAGCTGGGCAAGGGCTGGGTGGTGGCCCAAACCACTTAAAAACAGATGTTATTGCCCATCTCCATGCCCAGCTTGGAGGCATCATGTACCCAATATAGACTTCTCCTGGACTTCTCCAAGAACAGAAAAGTCCTGTTCTTTGTGAAGTCTGGATCGGGTACACAATGCCTCTGAGCTGGGCACAGAGGTTTGCAATAACATCAATTTTTAAACAGTTCATGCCCATAGCCATAGTGTTCATTCTGATTAATGACTAAAGTAGGAAAAGAGGAAGACCACACAGTACAAACACCATCAAGGAAGCCTCAGCCCCAGAACTTCAAGACTGTTTAGCTTTAAATCTGCCATTGCATTTTCTTCCTTGACTTTCTTCAGTATTGATCCAAGTCTTTTTCTGCTATTAGTATGATGTCATTTGCATATCTTAAATAGTGGGACAACAGAGTATTAAAAGGGACCGTCACTGCCAACCTGCGTAGGGTCCCATGGCCAGCAACTTGGCAAGGATTTTTTAAAACTGAAAAATTGTTTTATTTATCCATAGTGGGAGAAAAAACTTTGGAGACAATAATATGTATAAATACTTACACATGTCTAAATAATTATTAATTATTTGTATCACATTGCCATTGACTTGATTCAATGAAACATTGGTTTAAGCTGAGGAAAGTGTCACTCAACCTCATTTCCTTCTTCCTCATCTGATCAAGTCAACCAGGCCTACAAAAGCTTATGCTACAACTTCTTTCACTCATCTAGTCTGGTTGGCTGAGTCTGTACTGCAGAAATAATCCAGGTTCACATCACTTTAATTGCCCTGGCTCAGTGCTATTGAATTCTTGCAAATGTAGTTTTGTGAGACAGTTTGTCCTTCTCTGTTAGAGAGCCCTGCTGCCAAAACAAACTGCAATTCCCAGAATTCCATAGCCTTGAGCCATGGCAGTTAAAGTGGTGTCAACCTGAATTATTTCCGCAGTGCAGACACAGCCAAAAGTTCTGCACAATCTCTTTGCGTGCTGATATTTCAGTTTAATATGGCTATGTCTCCCATTTCTAGTTGTTGCTTTTTAAAAACCACATCCTTTAAACATCTGTCAAGATTTTCAGCCAAACAGTAACAAGGAAGCACTGGAAAAAATTAGGAAGTAGTAAAGTGATTTCTCAAAAGTTAACTTCGTATGGCATTGTGGAGAATAGAGGCTTTTTAAACAAGTGCCATCCTAATTGTGAAAATGGATATGAAAACTTCCTCTACTTCCCCCTTAAACTCATACTGGTGTTTCTTTAGCTCCTTCCTCAGACCATCAAGTTGTCCAGTACTTTAGTAGTATTTCCACTCATTGATTTCTCTCCATTTTTAATAAAGTCACTAAAACCGTATCAGTGTCCTTATGCATAATTCAGCACCTCTTGACGCCAAAGGCAGCTAAATAAAGGAAGTGATATGACTCCCATTAGAGATCTTTTATACTGTAGGCAGCTAAAGTGCACATTTTTTGCAGCTTGTCTTATTCACTCCACTATCTCACTTCAGCATCACTGACAATTTTGCTTTCTGTTGTCCTGGTTAAAACTGTGTTACTTTGTTGCTTCCAAAACCAAGTTTTAAGAATAGTGGGGTGAGCTGTGGCTTCTTGGCAAAGATAACACAGGGGCTTTCTAGATTGGCAAAAAGAAGTGTGTTCATGGCTGAATGAAACTCTAGCCTTTAGATGAGAAAAAGGGAAAGTGTGCCATGAAAATGCTTTTTTTGTGTGTTTTAGGGGAGAAGAAGTGCCTTTTAAAAGGTGCTGGTTTTCCCAGCTTCTTTTTTAAAAACTGCGGAAGAGTGCAGCTCCATCTAAAGGCTGTGGTGCAGCTGCTAAGCATTAAGGAAAAGGCAACTTCATGTCACACTTTCCTGCCAATCTAGAAAGCCCCACAAATTCTTCTAGACTTCAGCAAGCTTTGCTATTCCTCAAAGTTTAGTAACTTCATTTAAACCTACTTTATTTTGCATGTCCATTAGGGTTAGTTCCAAATTGGGGAAAACCTTGGAAAAGTGGGATACTTCCTTTATCAGAGGATGCCTGGCATTTACCACAGTGGGTACACTGTGGGAAACTAATGGGAAATTTTAAATAGTGGGTAACAATCATAAGTTACTGTGGACCATATAAGGCTGGACCATACTGGAGAAGTGGGGCCCTGCACCTTCCCCCAGATGATGATGTCAACTCTGTGTGGCATTCTCCATTCCTTAAGAGAAAATTTGATACAACACTTGGGAAAGAAATACCATAGACTCTCCACTTCAATTAAGCCCATATTGGCAAGTGTACCTTCTACACAACTTTTGTATCCATCTGTTCTATAAAAATCTTAACCAGGGCAAAAGCTATAGCTTTTTCAGACCCTGGGCTCTTTTACAGTATTTACTAGGAAATGGTCCCTCCCCCTTTTTCTTTAACCAATTTTGTATTTCCCCCTCCCCTGTCAATAGCAGGTTGGTTGATAAATCATGATAATAATGTTCTTAAAATATAATGTCCCTTTCCTGGAATTGTCTGTCATTAAGCTTTAGGTAAATATCCATGGTCACTAAGAGCTTCAGAGACTGCAAATGCATTCTTCCATAAAGGATATTGACATTATTTCATGACCCTTTCTGTTTTGTAGATAATTGTTCCATTTGAATTATAAAAACTCTAGTCAGTGCTTCCATTTTGCTTCATCTTTCCCTTTTTTGTTTTTTCATTTAATTTTTTTAAAATTCAGGCTATTGTTCAAATGTGTCCAATATAGCACATAAACACCCAACACATACACATACACACTCTATGTTTTATTTGATTTATTATTTTTAAATGCTAGTGTTTTTCTCATCTTCTTCATACTAAGAAAGCCTTGACAAAACAATATATTAGAATAAATATTAAATATTGTATGTAAAATGATTGATGATAGATTAAAAGTCATTTCTCTCTAGAAAGGAAGATGTGCATAGACTCACTCTTAATGAGTTCTTGAATGTCAGTATCCTGGCAAGTATCGCTCATTATTAAGAAAGGCATCCATTTCCACAATTAGATGGCACACTGAAATTCATTTGGTGCTGTCATAGTCATATGTAGTAGAAAATCATCCCATAGAAGTTCAAAGAAAGGAATCAAATGGTGATTCCTAGACTTGCTTTTGGTCCAAGACAGAGGGACTATGGTTTTTTAAATTTAAAAAGAAAAAAAGAGATGAGATAGACAGGGGAAAATGTAACATATGCCCCTCTTCTGTGCATCTATGTACTTAGATCCCTGGTGGCCTTTTCCTCAGAGGAGCCTGGCTGTGATTTATGGCTTGTTCGATTTGCCTTAATTGGAAAGGAGAGATCATTGTTGACAGCTTTTCCTTTGCTTAGTAAATAATGGAGTAATCTACAGGGAAAGCATGTTCAACCCCTATTAGGTAAGAGAAAAAGAAAACATTGGATACAATTTAAAATACCTATTAAATAAAAACAGTATGTTTTATTGACCAGAACACACTTTTCAATGAATTAATGGATTATTCTACATTTAAATGAAACCACTAATTTCTGCAAAAGTACATATCCTTAGAGATTTCTTCACTCTAAATCAAGGGAGGACAAACTGCAGTGGAGACAGAGCTTGAAAGTAACTAGTTAATTAACTTATTAAGACCACAACTTTTCATGGTTTTTCTCCTAGCATGGCTAAGTTTGCTAGATTTCCTGATTACCACCAAAATAAATCCTATACATTAATGAGTTAAGTGATTTCAGCACATTAGCATTTGTTAGAGTGGATGGGTCTTCCACTGGCAGGTTCACTAAAAAGACAGACATAAGGAAAGAAATGTACACTATGGCTTTGGTGCTAGGCAGTCTTATAAGCTTTGCTGTATCATGCTTGTCATGGGGCATGAGAAAGAGAAGGATTTGGAAACCTCACAGATGAAAAGCAGGAAAGCAACCCAAATGCTAAAATTGGCGTGCAACTAGGAGGAAGGGGAAGAAGAATGGAGAGTCATGGTATGGAGTGGGGTGACTGGAATGGAATGGGAATATAATTTATTTGTTTAAACCTCAAGCAACTACAATTCTTATGAAATGTCACTCTTTAGGTAGGAAGGATTGGGGTATGCCTTTCAGGAGACTGAGGTGTTGCATTATGTGTTTCTTCAATTCAATTCATTATAAAACTCTTTAAATTGTTCCATGAATATTGCAGAGAAGATGCAGAGATTAAATTGTATAGAAAAATGTTCTGCATACCTCCAAGAAAAAAAAGAAGGTGGACCTGTCTTGGGGTCAGCACTGATTGTTTGACTATGCTGTTTGGAGGTTTCTGAGGGTGTTTTTATTTGTTCTGGGGCCATGTGCTGGCCATGTAGTGCACTGGCTTGTCAAACAAAAAGAGAAAAGCAGCAGAATATGGATGGTGACAGAGTTGTTGCAGTCATCTACAACCTCTGTACCATATTTTCTTGTCTGTTGAAAGAGAGGGTACAGGAACTCGAGGCCCATATATCTGTACTTCAACTTATCAGGGAGGATGAAGCCTTTTTGGAAAAAATAAATCTGTCTCTCCTGGAACATCAAGTAATGGGGGATGTCTCTAGGGGCAATGACAATGTCCAAATACAGGAGGTGGATGCTTGGAGGAATGTGAAACGATCAAAAACTGTTTCCAGTGGAATTGGTTCCAAGCTCTTGTTATGCCTTGTCTCCATGACATGTCCTCTGAGTCTGAAGGCTCTGATGGAGTGTCTGAGACATGCCAGGGCTGCAGCTACAACTCCAGCAGCCTCAGGAGCAGAGACTGCAGCTAGCACAGGAACAGAGTTCCCAGCAGCCACAACCTTCAGATGAAGAGACAGACTTATTGATACCCACCCCCATGGTGAGACACCAGAAAAGAAAAAGGCACCAGAGCTCTCAATGTTTAAATAAGTAGACCAGTGAAAATAAGGAGCACCTGTGAGACCTGGATGGACAATAAATAACCCAGTATGTCCATTGGTCCAGTATGACTGATAGCTATCCTTTTCCTTGGGAGAAAGCAATACTTGTGCCTTGTTGTTGTTGTTGTTATTATTATTATTATTATTATTATTTATTGCATGTTGACTTGAACCCTACCTGGACTGTGACATTTATTTATTTATTTATTTATTTATTTATTTTTGGATTATCCTTTTTGGGCTGCTTTCCTGGACTGGATACTGTCTCATGAATAACCCAGACTCAACTAGACTACAGAGATTGCACCTGGAAATCCTTCTGGGATAGATGTGGGATTGAAAAGTCAAACACGGGTGTTATCACACGCAGCTGCGGCCGGGTGACTGCAACTTGTATCCAACCTAGACCCCCAGCTGCACTTACCCAGCAGCTTTTCAAAAAGGCAAGCTCCCATTTTTGAAAGACCACTGGATAAGCTTGGCTAAGGTCCAGGCTGCATATGGGTTGCACTTGCCCAGCTGCAGCTGTGCATGATAACACCCTTGTTTTACTTTTCAATCCCGCATATTTCCTGGTGAGATTTCTGGGTGCAATAATATCCTATCTCTGATGCCTAGGTGAGCTTGGATTCTCTCTGCTTAAAACCTTCACAAGATGCTGAGTCTTCACAAGATGCTGAAGCTGGTGAAATGTGTGCTAGACAGTGTTACATTAAGGAGGATCTGTATTTTGTTGACAGACCGAACCTAGAGATTACTCACAAATAGTTGTTCTTCATCTTGAAAAGAAGTGACTAGGGGATGCCTCAGGATTCTGTCCTGGGACTAGTGTTGATTAACATCTTTATAAATTACATAGATGAGGGCATGTTTACCAAATTTGCAAATGGCACCAATTGAGACGGGAAGGTAATACCCAGAGGACAGGATCAGAATTCAGAAGGATCTTGACATATTGGAGACCTGGTCCAAAACAAAACAAAATGAATTTCAACAGGGATAAATGTGAGGTACTATATCTAGGCAGGAAAAATGAATTTTAAAAAAATTTAAAAAGAAAAATGAAAAGCACAAATATAGGATGAGTGACACCTGGCTTGAAAGCAGTATGTGTGGGTAGGATCTAGAGGTGTTTGTAAAACATAAACAACACATGAATCAACAGTATGATGTAGTGACCAAAAAAGCCATTTTGGGCTGCATTAACAGGAGTTTAGTGTCCATATCAAGGGAAATTGCCATGCCACTCTATTCTGCTTTCATCAGACTTCACCTAGAATACTGTGTCCAGTTCTGGGCACTGTCACCATTTTAAAAAGATAGCTGGAATGTGTCTAGAAAACCTGACAAAGGTGGCCAAAAGTCTGGCAACAAAGCCTTATGAAGAATGTCTTGGGGAACAGGATATGCTTAGCTTGTAGAAGAGGTTGTTCACACTACATTATAAACCACTATACAAACCAGTTTAAAAAGAGGTCATTCACCCTTGTGCTGTTTTTTCCCAACCCAAATTCAGCCCCCCCCCCCAGTGCAAATCCCCCTTAACCCGATTCCTCTTGAAATGGGGATTTCAGCATGTCTTTTCAAAAGAACTGTTTTTTAAAACCTTTTTAACCAGGGAACTTGCTATTGATTCAATTTGGAGCACAGGAAGGAAGGGATTAATGTGAAGAGGATGGATTATGCCCACCCCTTTACTCTCTCTCCCTGCCAGCCAAAGCCAGAGCCAAAGCCAAAGCAGGGAGGGTTTTTTCCTGAAACAAAATTACATGATATCCTTTTAAAATAATTTTTTACAGCTCATGCACATATTTACTATTGCATGGTTGCAGTAGATAGCACCTTTAAATATTTGTGTCATCGGTATGACAAAAGTGTGCATGGTTTGATTGAACTTTTAAAAAATCCTATCAGTGGGGGTGGGGATCAGGGGTCATTTCTTCATCTTTCCTCAGAAATAAAACCACAACAGACTCTGATCCCAAGTTGGTGCCAACAAAGCTCTTGCAAACATTTCATTTATATCCTGCATTTAAATCCATGGAGGTTTCTTGGCTGAGAGAGTGTGACTTTCCTCAAAGTGTTAATAGGGTCAATGGTAACAGCTTCCATACCATTATCTATAAATCATGTTGTTGGTCCCAGAAAATTAATGCCATTTCTTCTTGACAGTGTCTGTATGTTAATAGGATATTCTAGAGTAGAGACATCTCTGCTCTATTCCCTTTTTCCAGCAACATGAAGACTGGTTGTGATCCTTAAACATTTGTCTTTGTGGGCTATATATGTAAGCAATGAAAGGAATATACTCTGTGCATGTTCAGAAATGATCTATTCTTCAAGCAGTCCAGAGGTACAAGAAAAATAAACCTCGCAGATAATGCATTATATGAAAAACTGCAGCCCTAGGCTTAATACATACTCTGTTTGCCATTAATAACCCACACTGAAATTAAACACAAAACATATAGTGGCTGTGAATATGATTTATTCTAAAACATGTATTCACAGTCAAGCTATGCAAAAGAGAGAAATCAACAAAACTGTAGTTCTAGAGCTTGAAATCAAAGATTTTGGTACCCAGGCAGGTGAGATAGGAGAGCCATCTGGGACTCTAAGTGAAAATTAGCATGAGACTAAGGTTGGAGCCAGTGACTGGAACACAGCTATCTGGGGTGGTTGTGAGGGAGGGAAATCTAGGGAGTCAGCTCAGGAATTTGAATGGATATTGAAAGACACAGAAACTATCTGTTCACCTAACTAAGAAAGTGGAAATCATATGCCTGTGACCCACATGTGGCCCCCAAGGCCATTTTGTAGATCCCAGAAGTACTGTATATCATGATTTTATACCATAAATCACAACCTCTCATATGTCTTTGCATCTTCCAGAGGAGAAGGCAATTCTCCTCTAAAGCAAAGGCTAGTATTTTGTTTTATCAAAAAAGCTCTTTAAAAACAAAACAAAAGCTTGTAGGGAGAGGTAACAACAACAACAACAACAACAATGCCTTTCCCTCAAAACTGGGACTTAAGGCATCTTACAAATTATGAAAGCCAGATTTAAACATATAAAAACATAACAAAATATAAGTATATAGACCTTATTTTTAAAACAACAAATGTATAGAATTAAAGCCATTTATAATTCATTAAGGTCATGCCCTAAACATCTTAGGGGCAGTACAGACCGCCAAAAGAAGCGGTCTCTCTCAAAGAAGCGTCGAGATGGGGCCAAGGCTGCCTCACTGGGAGCCCCAGAGGCCCTATCCTGCCACTTCTGCAGGCCGTGGAGAATTGGCGAACTGCCGCTTCTTCGCAGCCTGAAAGTGGGTGCAGCGGGCGCCCTGGGTGCCAGCTGCACCTCATTCTCCCTGGTGCTGCCGAGGGAAGAAAGGAGCCACTGCCACAGCCCCTTTCCCCTTGGAGGCGTGGCCATCTAAAGGCCACGCCAAGTACCAGGTGCAAAAAAGGAGCTCTGTTTTGAAGCTCCTTTTGATGCCACGAAAAGGGTGCCATTACGTCAGGCGCGTACAATGTTATCGTGCACCCGTATGGACACCTGTTAGCCTTTGAGGCCTGAGTATGAAATGTACAGATTTGCACAAATGGGAAAACAGGAATTGTGGCTAGAGTTGTCTGCACCTGAAGGCTGGAAAACAGACACTGCTCAAGGTCAGTATGTGCTTGCTTGCATGTAGGCCTAATGTAAACAACAAGAGTCTTCCTGTCTGAGGGGACAACTTTGTAGGTAACACAAGGAAGAAGAATCACCAGAAGAGGTTGGGTTGAGTAGTGAGTGGATGGTTGGAGAGATTTGTCGAGCATGTATATATATTTGCAAATACAGCAAGTTAAGAATAAAACCTCTGAGGAGAGAGTTTTGGCTCCAGTCTGTTTCATCAACTGGGAGAAGGATTCCTGATAAAGCCGAAGCTCCAGGGTTTCCGGTAATTCCGAAGGCATCGGAGATTGCTTGAACTGTGCACTTCTGCTTGTTTACATCAACAACACCACCATTTTAAAATGGCGGCATCCATATGTGTTAGGGTTAGGGAGGGTGCAAATCCTAATTGCACCAGAAAGGAACCTCATCAAGCACATCTGAATCGGGCCTTAGAGCTCAAACTGTGGAGTTTATCACACTGGAAAAAGAAATGGGATATTAGTGCTATGCTCCTGCCAGTATTCCATAAATATTGCGAAATAATACAATGCTTTATCACAACATCACATGACATTATCATTATTGAGTATTTATCCCGTGAATAAAGCAGCAAAATCGTGCTGCTTTTTATTTTGGAGAAATCTTGAAAGTAAGAAGCTGTGTGATTTTGTTGCTTTATTTGTGGGATAATTGTGCAATAATGATGACATCATATGAAAAATGTTGCATCAATGGGATATTGCTGGAGTATAGTGCTAATATCCCATTTCTTTTCCAGTGTGATAAACTGGGACACATAGGGAGATACAATCTTTCAAGTGGACTCCAGTAGATCTAAGAACAGGAAATGAGCCACTAGACCTCCAGATTTCTCCATTTTTAATTTAAGGAGTACAGCTCTAACATGTGATTATCTTTTTTTTTTTTCGTCTGGGAGGAAGAATCTGAGGAGGCTGGAGTTTTTATTTTTGTTTTTGTTTTACCTTTTGGGTGAGTGATCCTAACTCTCACAGCATATCTACTATGAAAAGTGATGCTAAGGTACACATTGTGCTATGAAATGTAATACATCATCTGGATCAAAGGGATTCTTTAATTATTTCAAATTTCCCTTGATCGTGATGCAGTTTAAGATACACTGAACTTAAACTCCATCAAGAAGTAACCTTTTCTACAACACACACACACACATACACAGGATTGGGGCTTGACTGTCAGTTCTGTTCTTCATGAAGATGACCTGTTTCAACACATAAGTGTACCTGGCAAGTATGGTGCTTTGCTCTGGAAATGTGACCAATCCACAAATGATAGACATTCTATGATTCTTTTGGTATATCTATATAGAAGTATCTACACTTCAGAAAAGCTGCTCTTTCAGTATTTGAGAATAACCTCCTTTGACCAGTTTTGAAAATGGATTTGCAAATGCAATTCCACATCTGAATTTTCACTGGTTTTCTTATTTCACATCTCATACTGGGCCAGGTCTGGTCTCTAAGCATTTCTAAGGTCACAGTCCTGAGAAACATGAGGTGACAAGCCATTTCAAAGGCAACAGTAGAAAACAGGCAAGTTTTAGAGAAGTGAGGACAAATGTAGATCTTTCACTGTAAGAAAAGGGGTTTGTTAGCTAGATTGAATTTCAAACAGGAGACAATCGAAACAGTATGTCAGCCAATCTCAGTTTAAAATTTCTCAACTGCTTTGGGTTACTTTTTGAATTAGCTTGAGACATCTTGGTGGTAATGATGGGATTGCAGTTAAAGAAATCAAGAGTTGTTAGATTAGGGACTTGTGGATGCTCAAGTCCCATTAAATATAATTGTCAATATATTTTTGCCCCACAGGCCGTGTAAAATCTCTCAGGTGCATGTAATGGATTAAAGAGGAAATGCTGACTCAGAGGAAGCTGATGCAACTTTAGCATGGAGACAAATCATAGCAGTTCCAAACTGTTCTATCACTGTGGCTACATGATAAGAAGTTGGTGAAATACTAGCAGGGGGTTGGATCAGAATCCTAACTGTGTTTCCGTGTATAAGGATGAATGCTACAGTACACAATGTGGTGGTGTGGATATCTGTTGATGGTGGAGCATTATGCTGGTTTGTGTAAATATTGTTGTATTGTGCTTGTAAATATTTGCTGCAACTAAGATTAAAAGCCTCTTCACAACAACCTCAGCAGTTGTGTCTCTCCCCTTAATGACTGCCTTGCAGCTGTAATGGACTGGATGAGGGAAAACAGATTGAAGCTAAATCCAGACAAAACAGAGGTACTAACAGTTACCGGTCCGAAACCAGGCTTGGGAATACAGTCTCCAGTCCTAGGTGGAGTCACACTCTCCTCTAAGGACTCTGTTCACAGTCTGGGGGTACTCCTTGACTCATCGCTTCACATGACCAGTCAGGTGAATGCGGTAGTCAGGAGTGCCTGCTATCAGCTTCGGCTGATATGCCAACTGCGCCCTTTCCTGGATACGAAAGACCTGGAATCTGTGGTATATGCCCTAGTAACCTCATGTCTGGATTTCTGTAATGCGCTCTACATGGGGCTACCCTTGTGCCTAACCCAGAAACTTCAATTAGTTCAGAACATGGCAGCCAGGCTTATCACAGGAACATCAAGGAGAGAGCACATAACACCTGTGCTTAAAGCTCTCCACTGGCTGCCCATTAGTTTCTGGGCACAGTACAAGGTGTTGGTATTAACCTTCAAAGCCCTACATGGCTCAGGCCCGTCTTACCTTAGGGACCGCCTCTTCCCATACAAACCGCCCCGCACACTTCGGTCCTCTGGGAGGAATCTGCTGAAGCCTATGAAAACCAGGCTGTCGCAAACCTCCCAGAGGACTTTCTCAGCTACCGCCCCTAAACTTTGGAATGACCTGCCGGACGAGATGCATCTCATTACATCTTTGACCAGCTTTAAAAAGGCCTTAAAGACGCAACTCTTCCGGCAGGCCTTCCCCTGAAGAGGGAATAATATATCACCAACCCCCGACCCTAATAATGCAAATGAAAATGTAAATGGCACCAGGGGATTAACTCTAACTGTCCCTCTGTTCAAACCTTCTGATCCCACCCACTGGGGATTGAACTGTACTGCCCATCAACTGCACTTTATTTTTATTATTTTAAAATTTGTTAACTGATGTCAATTTTAACTATTTTAATCTAGTCTTGAGGGGGGAGGTTGGGAAGGGATTTGACTGCTGTTTTATTCTTGTATTTTTTTAATTTGCTTTACCCCGCTCCGAGTATTCTATTAGAGAAGCGGGTTATAAATAAACCTTGTTGTTGTTGTTGTTGTTGTTGTGAACTACTTCCAAACTCAGCAAAACGGTGTTTGCCTTCCTGGTTGGTAGTTTTCTGCATGTGGACTCAGTTTTTTCCCCAGTGCTAACAGTAATTGTGTAGTAAAATGGTGTCTGTTATATAAAATTGTGTAATTAAGGTTTGTTTTTTGGGATTTTTATTTTTGGGGAGACATTTTCAAGCTGTGGATGGCTGAATCTGTGAGTAAAGAATCTTTGGATATGGATGGCCAACTGTACCTTGGTAGGGAATTCCTATATTTATGTAGCCTCATGAGTTTGCTTATGTGATGAAAAAAAAAAAATCAGTCCTTTGACCCACATGCATTTGCAAGCATTCAGGTAGAAGGCTTAATGCACCAAAATGAGTTTCAAGGCTTGGAAGGTAAATTTCATAGTTAGGAACAACCATAAAGAGACACTGCACATTAAAAATCTATTTTACACAGATTAATTGCAACTTCAGCTTTCCTTTCAGGTTCCAGCACAAGCCATAACATTATTAGATTTTCAGCTGAAGTGTTGCTTCTATTGCATCTTTACCCTATAATATTTGATAATTGATTCTTCCCTACTTATGGTGCCTTCTGTTTAAAACATTACCTGCATCATTGTCATTTGGGACATATTTAACTCAGATTTTTCATGGTAATTGTCCACAGGCTACAGAAATGCCAGTTTGACTTTGAAGCCTCCTCTCCCCATGAGAAGTGCTCCTGATAGAGGTTCACTCTCTAGCACTATGAACTCCACATGTCTGATTAAAATCTTGTGCATATATTAACATTTAAAGAAACAGCCATGACTGTTATTAGCCTTCTAGCAAAGGGATGAGACTACTCATGAAGATTCCTAATTAAACAATAAAGCTTTAAGTGGTATTGAAGTATTATGATTAATACAGCATTAGTAACATCTTAACCATAGCCGTGATTAAGACTGATGTTGTAGTGACTGAAAATATATTTTAAAAAATGATGGACAGCGTACTGCTGCCATTTTCCCATGTGCTTGTACTCATGCTCATCTTCACTTAATGCATTCAGAAGATAAGCCAGAGAATTTAACTTTTGACTCTGTAGGACTGCAGAATAAATTGAGTAAAAGGGAGCATTTTTCACAATTCAATGAACTGTTATGTACAGATAAATCCCACTGAAATCAATGCAGGTGAAATGCTCCATATTTTTGCTGGATTAAGGCCACCCCTCCCTCTGTAACAAAATTGTCTTCTGTTGTTTCTGCTTAATGTGCTTCTGATTAAGAGAGGTTTTTTTTTAAAGTATAGCTTTTTATCATATCATAACAGATTGTTACTGTGAGAAGTACAGCCATATGAATCATGGGAATAGTATGGCTTGCAGTCTAAGTGTAGATAAACAGGTCTGGATTGACTTCATTTGTAGGGTGTACACATGACCCTACACATTTCTATCCAACACATAAAGGGGTTGTGAGACACATAGGGATTGTACAGACAATGGAGGTGCTGGATTGAGGCCACAGTAACTGGACAGTCAACTTGTGGCCTCAATCCAGCATTTTTCCGGGCCAAAGAGAAGCGGCAAAATGTTGCTTCTCTTTGACCCAGAAAAGGGATGCCCTTGCGGCAGTATACCCCCTGACACCCTGACACTAGTGAGGAAAACGGGGTGGCACCTTTCTCCTCTGCATCACTGGTGTGGCCATGTGGTTGCCACACCAATGATGCATGCGCCAGAAAGGAGCTCTGAAACAGAGCTCCTTCCTGCGGGCGCTTTAAGCACCCTGGACCATCGCAGTGACATCATGCACACACCGTGCTATTTGGACATGGTGCACACATAACATTATCAACACGCCGTGTGGGCAGTGCTGCATCAAGAGGGCACCATCCATACATGCTAGGATTATGGAGTGTGCAGTTGCTGTTCAATTCTCTTCAGTTTGTGAAGTCCCTTCATATGGCTATGAATGCAGGGCTATGCAGAATGACCACATATGCCATTCATCTCATTTTCTCACAATTGATCAAGGATTAGAGCGTCTTGTTTCAGGGAAGGTGGATAGATGATGGATTCAAAATCAAGACAGTTCAAATGTTTAGACTGGTAGGGTCCAAACAAGGAGCCATTATCTTGACAATGGCAAATCCAAAACAAGGTCAAAAGGCAATGCAGAGGCTGAGTGAGTGGAGACTTTCCAAAAGCAGGTAAAGCAAGTATGGATGACCAAAAGCCAGAACCAAGAAGCATTCTAGGGTTCAAACTACTAAAGTCCATCCAGAGATGAAGCAAGTCAGAAAAGGGAAGGCAAAAAGCATGATCAAACACAATCTAAATTCTGGCACCAAGAGATACATCCGAGAAAGAGGGAAAGAAAAAGTCTTAGAACAGCAGACAAGGTGTGGAACCATATACAGACTGTGTCCATCCACATTAGCTTGTAAACATTTCAACATAAAGGGGCAGTCCATGACTGCCTCTTTAAGCGGCGAGATGGGGCCAAGGCTGCCACACCAGCAGCCTCCGCAGCCCCATCTCGCTGCTTTTGGAGGCCGCGGGGAAGCGGCAAACTGTTGCTTCCCTGCGGCCTCCAAGCGGGGTGCAGCAGGTGCTGTGGGCGCCCGCTGCACCCCGCTTCCCTCAGTGGGGCTGAAGGGAGGAAGGGGCCGCCACCGCTCCTTTTTTGGAGCTCCTTTTTTGTGCCATGGAAAGGGCACGATTTGCGCCCTCCCGTGGCACAAAAGCGTCATCATGTTCACAGCCTATCTAAAAGCTGTTCACATGATGACGCTTTGACAATGCATCTGTATGGATGCCGCCATTTTAAAATAGCGGTGTCCATACGCTTTAGGGTTAGGGAGGGTCTAAAAGCTGCGCCCTCCCTAATGCTAAAGGTGGGCTTTCCAGCCCTTATCACACCACAAAGTGCCTGTCTAGAACGGGCAAAAGTTTTCCCAAAAGGAGGGCTTTCATCTGAAGGTGGCTACTTTCAAGGAGGCCCTGCTTACAAGGTGCTCTGCCTTGCAAGACACTTGAAGCTTCACATCAGCCTCACTCAAGATTATATCTTGCACTGCTCTCTTGGCATGGAAAGAAACCTACCTCTTTCTGTCACTCAGGAAATAGATTCCGTGCTTATGCAGGAGGAGATTTCACCGCTATCCTCCCCCACCCACTGCCTCCAGGGGTCTAGGATCTAGGATTTTCAATGGTGTTCTGTTTCTCAGGATTCTTTCTCAGGATTCACCAAGATTCTTCCTAATGGGGTCTGTTTCTCAGGGCCATTTAGCCCTGGAGTGTTTGATGAGGATTCTTCCACTGAGGGGATGATAGAGTGAGCCTCTCTTATGACTTACTCTAATGAATGTTGTTGGCCAATGTTAACACTGTGTGTTGAGCCCTTCATACAGCCATGGTCCGTTTGTTTTATCAAACATATAGTGGTTATGAAAAGTCATCTTGCAGTGAAAGAAAGAAAAAAAGAACACCCCACGGCATTGAATCTGTGTTTGCTGAAATGAGAGTAACAGCTAATGTTTAATTTCACACAAGTCATAGGGCTTTTAACTCATGCTACTAAAAAAGGAATTATGTTGGAGATAGAATGGGACTGCAGGCTCAACAAGCAGCTATCATTTCATTGAGCAAGAGGTATATCCAGTCATAGCTCTCCTTTTTGGGAAGCAGCTTGGCGTTCATTACTCTTATTCCATAATGTGTTGATAATTCACATGTGTGGAACCTGTGTGATGCATTAGATTTCATTTTGCTTCACCAATTCAGCCAAAGAGGTCACCAGTGTTGTTATTAGAAGGAAATATGTGTGCAAAAGAAAAACAAAACAAAAAAGTTTTTTAAAAAAACCAGAAACAATTCAGAGACAGTTGAACTATACATAATGCTAACCAGTAGTCACTCAGCTGTCTTAAGAAAGGTAATTGTCAACTGCCTTTTTGATTTTCTTCTTTTAATATGGTTGACAAAGCTACCATCACTGGGTGCTTTATCTGCTGTGGTATCAATATTTATGCAAGACATTTACTTTTTGGAAGTCCTGACTCAAGACAGAGCAAATGATGCATTATGTTTTGAGATCAAAGAGCTCTATTTCTTGCAGCATTCCCTTGCTTCATGCATTACAAATCTTATACCACTGTCCCTGTGGACCACAGCTTTGAAACTTGTTTTCATTCAGCCTGAAGGACTAAGATAAAGAATTGCCTTTGAGCATGTGCAGAGCTTGTAAGGACTCTGATCTGTCTGGAAACATGACTGTCTGATATGTTATTCACTTCCCCACCTCCAATTGCTTATGTGTCTTTAATTACTTAGGGGGTGAAAACATGCATTTCACAGTTACTCAAGAACATTTCAATATATACTGGAAAGGTTTCATGAGTTTGCAAGAATTAGATCTTTACTTACTGTATATAGTATCTGAAGTTAATCAGACTAAGCAGCTAATTGCTGGCAAAAGGTTAGCCCTCATGGCATGCCTTTTTCTTCACTATGGATAAATACAATCAGCACTCACCAATCTGGACATTGAAAAATGTATAGTTAACTATCCAGTGGTTCACAAAATTACTACTAGCCGCTGACTGTAGGGACTTTTTCACACGGCAACCTATGTGCTCCCATCCTGAAAATGGTAGTGCCTGCATCCGTGAAACTCAAGTCCATTTGTGAATTGTTATCATATACAAGCACAACAAGAATTTAAAATAACATTAAAGTGGGCCCAATGTGCATCTGGGCATAAAATGGAGGAGGACAAATTCCCATTACCAGCTGGCGACATACCCTTTCTGTGCATACTCCAGCTGTTATTTTCACAACCCTCCCCCATGCTCCAGGGAGGGAAGGGTGGCTTTCTTGGGGCTCTAAAAGACAACCCCACGTCCACAGTGGTGGGGAGTCGGGCCAGAGTGCCCCTGGGCTCTCCTCTGCCTCCTCCTCCTCCATCACCTCCTCCTCCCTCCAGCTGAGAGAGTGATTGTGTGCAGCAGAAGATGGCAGGGCTGGGAAGGGGAGCTAGGTAACGTGGCCAGTGGTGGGTCAGTGCCCTGTGCTGCTCAGGGACACTGCTTAGTGAGGACCTCCTGCAAGGTCCTCCAGTGCAGCAGCTCCCTCAGCGGGCGGTCTTGGTGGCGCAGGTGGCCCAAGAGTCCTTGGAGATGGCCAGGTGGAGGGTTGGCACTGCTGTGGAGATCCTGCCTCCCATGGCCGCTCGGCTGGAGGAGCTGGGAGCTGCTGAAGCTGTGGGACCATGAAGTGGCAGCAGTGGCAGCTTTATTGGTGGCTAGGAGGCTCTTGATGGCCCTGGGGAAGAAAACTGCTGCCCTCAGAAGAGCTGCCACCACCACCCTTGAAGAAGCCCCGGAGGGTGCCCCCAGACCTCCCTGATCCCCAGCGCCCCCTCGGAGGCCCTCTTCCCCACAAAATTTACACTCTCTAGCACACACAACAGTTGAACTCTTTCATCTGGTGGGAAGTGGAGGAATAGGAAGAGGAGGAGGCAGTAGAGGAGCATCATGGGAATCAAAGGGAATCCAGGGGTGATCTAAAAACACATTTCACAACAAGCCACATGCAAATTGACTGCAAATTTGCATTGCAACAGAATTTGTAACTTTGATATTCTACCGAATTTACTCATTTTTGGGATGACTCGCCATTGTGTTTGGATCGGCACTGGATTCCATCCCTGAGAAGACTGGGCAGGAATCCTTCCTGTAAACAGCAAGGACGCCAAGTTCCTCTTCTTTCCTCCATTGCCACCTGAGGCCAAAGTAAGAAGCAAGGCAACAACTGTAGGAGGGGGTGTGGCCTTGGGCCCCTGGACTTGAAAGGACTTCAAACACCCACCTCCATCCCTGAGAAGACTGGGCAGGAATCCTTCCTGAGAGCAGCAAGGACGCTAAGCTCTTCTTCTCCTGGGAACATTCTCCCCTGGCATCCATGTGGTGGTGGAGGCGGCAGCAGCCAGAGACCACACAGGCCACAACAGACTCTTCCTCTCTCCCCCACCATTGGAAGCAGGAGTGGGGAAGACGGGTGGAGCTTCAGCGGGGGATAACCTCCCCGGAACATCCTCCCCCGGCATCCATGCGGCGATGGTGGTGGCAGCATCTTTTGGAATTTCCCCTTTTCTCATGAACTCATACCATCATCTGAGGACACTTTTTTTTTGCAATTTTTTGCACAGTGACTATGGGACTTTGGGACTTGGCTTAGACTGGAATGTAATTCTTCCCTTATTCACCATTGCATGCCCTTGTTTTTTTATCATAGTCAGGATTTGGTCGGGAATAGCTGGGCCATTCTCAGTTCTCTTTGGAATATGGAGATGGGAATAGTCTGGGAGTGGGCATTGAGGTTGTGTGGGGGCAGGGAAAGTATGGCGGCAACAGAGTAAAGAAATGTTACAAAACAAGTAGGGATCAATGATTGGTATCTATCTCTTCTTCAGTTCACTCTGTTTCCCAGGATAATGTGGAGAGCTAATCAACTGTTCCACAGCACCTTATTTTGCTCCTCTGCAACATCAGGTCGGCCAAAGGTAAGACCCACATCATCCATGAACTTCTCATGGATGAACAAGCTGACCTGGCATGCTTTACTGAGACCTGGCTGGGAGATGCCAGTGCTGTTACATGGGTGCAGGCTCTCCCAGCTGGTTATATGGTTAGTGAGCAGACAAGGGAAAGTGGGCGGGGGGCAGCGGAGTGGCAATAGTCCATCAAACCAACTTATCCTTGATCAGGAAATCTGTCTGGAAAACAACCCACATTGAGTGTATTTACCTTAGCCTGAAGACCAAGGAGAGCTTGGAGATTCTGTTGGTATACTAGCCTCCCCGTTGCCTAACAGACTCCCTAACCGAGCTGACTCAGCTGGTCTCCGAGTTGTTGTTGGAGTCGCCAAGACTTTTAGTCTTGGGCTACTTTAACATCCCTCTAGAGACCAGCTTTTTTGACCTACCTGGCAGCTCGGGAGTTCATGGAGTCCATGACAAGCATGAACCTAACCCAATTGGTCAACAGGCCTACCCACTGCACGCCTCATACACTCGATGGGATTTTTTATTATGGAACAGGAATATCCATGAGCAGAGGTAATAAAAACTTCTGCATTGTCATGGATGGATCACTTCCTGATCAAGAGGGAACTTAAAGCCACTCTTCGTCCCCCTGGGGGTGGTGGACCCATTAGAATGGTCTGCCCTCGAAGGCTGATGGAACCAATTGGTTTCCAGAAGGCCTTAGAGGGTTTAATGGTTGGTAACGCCAGTGATCCCGTCAAAACCTTGACAAACACGTGGAACACCGACCTTCCCAAGGCTATCAATGTGATCGCCCTCCTGCGCCAAATCCCCTACTTGATCCAACATCGGCCTGCTGTGATGCTTTTAATACCTACTTTGCAAATAAAATCTCTCAGATAAGTGCCGACCTCAATGCCAATATTTTACCAGCATCCACAAGTGAGGCGTCCAACAACTCTGCTGTTTTGGCCTTACTGGATGAGTTCAATCTGTGAGTAGCAAAGACGTTGACAAGCTCCTTGGATGCATGAGGAAGACGACCTGCCCTCTCGATCCCTGTCCATCTTGGCTGGTTGTCCGAGGGGGAGGGGGGCATGCATTGAGGGTGTTCCTTCGGGATACAATCAATGTGTCCCTCAGGGAGGGTTCTTTACCATCCTGTCTGAAGGAGGCAGCTGTTAGGCCCTTCCTGAAGAAACTTTCCCTGGATCCCCTGGACAGGAACAACTATAGACCAGTATCCTTGCTCCCATTCTTGAGCAAGGTGATCAAGAGAGCAGTCGCCTCCCAACTCCAGGTTGTCTTGGATGAAACCGATTATCTTGATCCATTTCAAAAAGGCTTCAGGACATGGACATGGAGTTGAGATTGCCATGGTTGCTCTGACCGGTGACCTCCGCTTGAGTATCTACATGGGTAGTGTGACCCTGCTGGTGCTCTTGTATCTCTCAGTGGCCTTTGATACCATAGACCACTCCATCCTTTTGGATCAGCTGAGGGAGTTGGGGATCAGTGGCACTGCACTTCGGTGGTTCCGGTCCTTTCTCTCCGGCAGATCCCAAAGGGTGAGGCTCAGGGACAGTTGCTCCTCAAAGATTGAGCTTAATTGTGGCATCCCTCAGGGCGCCATTCTGTCCCTGATGCTGTTCAACATCTATATGAAGCTGCTGGGTGAGATCATTCGGAGGCATGGAGCTCAGTGTCTTCAGTACGCTGATGACATTCAGATATACTTCTCCATGAACAAATCGTTGGCTCAGACTTCAGATGGTGTCTCTCCTCTTAATGACTGTCTTGCGGCGGTAATGGATTGGATGAGGAAAAATAGATAGAAGCTGAATCCAGACAAAAGGGAAGTACTAACAGTCACAGGACCGAAGCCCGGTATGGCAATACAACTTGCAGTCCTAGATGGAGTCACACTCTCCTCAAAGGTCTCTGTTCCCTGTCTGGGGGTACTTCTGGACACGTTGCTTCACATGACTAGTCAGGTGAATGCAGCGGTCAGGAGTGCATATTGTCAGCTTTGGCTTTCCTTTCCTGGACCCGAAAGACCTGGAGTCAGTGGTACACGCTTCAGTAACCTCACGATTGGACTTCTGTAACATGCTTTACATGGGGCTTCCCTTGTGCTTAACCAGGACACTTCAATTAGTTCAAAACATGGCAGCCAGGCTTGCTACTGGAACATCAAGGATTGAGCACATAACACCTGTGCTCAAGTCTCTCCCCTGGCTGCCGATCAGTTTCCAGGTGCAGTACAAGGTATTGGTTTTAACCTTTAAAGCCCTACATGGCTTGGGTCCATCTAACTCAGGGACCACCTCTTCTTGTATGATCCCCCCTGCACCCTTTGGTCCTCTCAGAGGAACCTGCTACAGCCGATGAAAACTAGGCTGTCACAGACCTCCCAGAGGGCTTTCTCTGCCAACAGTCCCAGGCTATGGAATGGCCTGCCAGACGAGACCTGTCTTATTACATCTCTTGACTGCTTTAAAAAAAAAAGCCATAAAGACGCATCTCTTCCAGCCGGCCTTCTTATAAACTTCCCAATTTCCCGGCTCCAGAATTGGGTTATGTTTCCCCGCCAGATCCCAACACCCTGACCCATGACGCCATAGTTGAAGCTGCCCATAGAATGGTTAGTTTTCTTTTCCATGATGATGTTTATGTTTTAATTGTCTGCTTGGTTTAAATTTGTTGTTAGTTTAATTTAATTTTAAGGGGTGGGAGGTTAGGTAGTGGGCTATTGGTAATGTTCTAGCTTGTGACTTTTTAAACCTGTTGTAACCCGCACCGATTGCTTAGACAGAGGAGCGGACTATAAATAAATAAATAAATAAATAAATACTGTTATTATTATGTCATTTGATAAGTTCATGTGAAATAACGTGAAACCCCATGAATGACTCTGGATTGCCTTCAATGTTTGTTTGATGATCTCATGCGAAATAATGTGAAACCCCATGATTGACTCTTCATTGACCCTGGGATAATCTTCCAATTTTCCCCATGTGAAAAAGTCCTAGAGGAAGGGTGCAAGGAACAGAAAGCAATTCATTTAGCATAGTATGTGATTTAATTAATTAACAACTTAAATCTGGAAGTCTAACTTAAGTCAATCCAGTTAAAACATACATGTAATTAAATTACCTCTTTTTATAATTGATAACTTATTTTATTTTAATTACTGGGTAATGTGGATGGCATTTGCAACTCAGAGTACATCTGGGCAGCTCCACAGCAGATTTTGGCTAGCCTTTCAAAAAAAATGTGTTTGAATATAAAGGAATTTCAGATTCATATAACTGAACTTGCCCTCTTATACTTATGGCACTGGTGTTCTCAGTCAATCAAAATGGTGGCAAGGGAGATCAAGGGGAGATGCAGCCAGCACTACTGAATATTTATCACCATTAAAGAGAGGAACCATAACTTTTGTATGGTCAGAAAGATTCTGGATTCTTTGCTCTAAAATGTGGAGTCATCTTTGTCTCACAAGATTGAGGACAAAACGGGTGGAGGAAAGAAACCTGTCTATCCTCCCCTTAGCTCGTTCAAGAGAATTATATGAATTAGCCTAGCTTTCAACATCACCTTCTCTTGGTCCAACTGCCTTCAAAAGTATGCGTGGTACAAGATATATTTTTGCCAGCTGCCTTGGGTCCCTTTCTGGGAGAAAAGCAGAATAAAAAATTAAGTAAGTAGGTAAATAAATAAATAAATAAGACAGGAGGCTAGGTTGAACTCTGTTGTTGTTGTTGTTGTTGTTGTTTTTATTGGTAATTTCTGTGTTGTTTGATTGAATTATGATATTCATATTCTCATTCTTTTTCCAGCATGGTAGAACAAAGCCTTGCACTGAAATGAGGGGAAGCAAGTCCAAATTTATGATTGAACACTATTTAACAGGATGCAGTACCATGTATCCCACTATGAGCTCTTTAGATAACAAACTAAATTATTTCAGTTTATTTTTGTAGGATCCATTTTGAAAGGGATTTATAAAAGGCATGATCACACACAGGATACATTGTCTCAGATTCAGTAGGTGTTTATGGTCCTTCTCATTTTTATGGAAATGTAAAGTTAATCCCAAATTTGGAGATTGAGGTGATAAAGAATATCACACCACAAATAAACTGGACAGATATTTAAGGGTGACTTTGCATAGAGGAGACCTGGAGATGCAGATTGAAAAATTGGGGCCTCCAAACAATAAATCATATTTTAAATGCTACATTATGTAAATGTTTGGTGTATGACATAGTTTGAGGAAAGCTACTTTTTCTTAGCCTTTACGCATAGTCAAATTGATGGTGATGGATACTGGCAGAATACCAATTTATGGCCTTGCTGAATTAGCATGCCAAGACCTTGTGGATCATCAAGAGTATTTTATCTTTTTTGTTGACGTATTCATTTGTCTCCCTAATTTATCATACAGTTCAACTCCCACCTTCTCCAAAAATTTTGCCAAATGACCAGATGCATTTCCTCTTTAAGTGTGGGAAGTGTACATAAAAAGTTATGATTCTCTTAATTATTAAATATTATCATCATAATGTCCACCTTTTCATATATCAGGCTGCTCTACCCCCAGCATCTGAATGGTGAAGAATAAAAAAACTTAAACTATTAACTTTAACAGATACTTCTCAACTCTCCCACCAAACTAGCTGTGCCTGTTTAAATTCAATTGTTACTCAGCCTTTATACTCAGCCTTTAGCTGATTTCCTTGTTGTTGTTGTTGTTGTTGTTGTTGTTGCTTTCCAGGATACAAATTATCTACAGCAATTGCCATTCTGCATTCTTAGTCCAACCCAAATCCACTTCTAAATGTGGTTTCATAAAAGTTTTGCAATTGTACTTTTGGGTGAGGTCAAAGAAAGGAAGAGTTTCCTGAAGAATGAGTGGTACCAATAGGTGGCTCCAGTGATTAGGGTTCTTAATGCCAGAGAGCTCTCAGAAACCAGGTGCTATCAGTGAATGGCAGCATGTGACAGTCAATGGCTCAGATATCTCTACTGACTGAGCAGTTTAAAGGTGAGTATTCAGCCTGACCAGATCCAAGCAAGATTTTTCATCCACAGATGAAGACCCCAGTATCTTGAGGTTCAAAGACTGCCTGTTTCCAAAGTTATACTCAAAACTTTGCTTGAATTGCTCTGCATTGCATAGTTCCATTGCTCTACATGCGGTAGAGGACCTGGAGAAGGAAATAAGTTAGGGAAGGAAATAATGTTCATAATTATTTATTCCCAGAATGGGTATTTAAAAAACAAACAAACAGATTTCATGAGAGTTCAGAAACCCCACTAGAACGAATAATAGAGAAGTAAAAATGTTCTGCAATATTTTCCTAGTAGTCAACATCCTGAAATATCATGGAGCCAGCATGGAATAGTGGTTTGAGCATTGGACTATGACTCTGGAGACTAGGGTTTGATTCCCAGCATGGCCATGAAACCTAGTAGGTGAACTTGGGCAAGTCGCATACTCTCAGACTCAGGGGAAATAAATTGCGATTTCCTCTGAACAAATCTTGCCAAGAAACCCCTGTGATATGTTTGCTTTAGGGTTGCCCTAAGTCTGAAACTACCTGAAGACACACAGCAACAGTCAACATCCTGAAATATTGTGGAATAATAATACTAATACTAATACTACTAATAATAATATTTATACCCCACTCTTCAGCCCTAAAGGCTATCAGAGCAGCTTTTGTGGAGAAAAACATATGGCTTTGTTTTGTTTGTTTGTTTGTTTGTTCAAAATAGCCTTGTTTTCTGTTTTCCTGAACAGAAAAACACTAGATATTTTTCAGATAAATAATTGTTTCTCTGAGTAGAATACTTTGGAACACTTTTTGGCACACTTTGAAATGCTAAAAAAGTTTTCTTGGGAAGATTTGTTCAGAGAGAATTTACCATTACTTTCATCTGAGGATAAGACCATGTGAGTTGGCCATGGTCACCCAGTAAGTTTCCATGGCAAGTGGGAATTCGAACCACAGTCTCCTAAAGTAACTAGGACACTCAAACCAGTACACCATGTTGGCTCTCCTATACCATTCTGGTTCTCCTTTTAGACTTTGCGTATGTGAAAAGTTGTCATCTCAGTCTACTCTTCTTCAGGCTTCATATCCAACTCAACTTTACCTTACAGGGTTTGGCTTCCAGGTCCTTTATCATTTTTGTTACCCAATATCCCTCTTAAACACTGGCACCCAGAATTCAACTCTGCACTCCTGGTCAGATCTGCCCAAAGGAAAAGGAAAAGGAAAGATGAATTTGTTATGCTTCCAAACATTTCCCTTATCAACTAGCTATAAAATGTTCAAGTGTGATTATTGCAGTCCCAAACCTGTACCAACTGAGTTAAATCTACCCTCATTTATTTTTCATCTAGCCTGCTGTTACCTACTTTGTCTGTACATTATTTACTTCTGTAAAGATCAAACCTAAAGTGTATTCCAAATACATTAAGTTTGACTTTATTTCTGTTTCTTACATATTCCACCCTGAAATTAAATCGTTTTAAAGATAACAAACTGTGGGGGTTTTGACATTTACAAAGATGCAAAACAAAAACCAAATAGGAAATTTTGTGATTAAAGTGATTAAAGGGGGCTCATAGGAAGTTATGCAACCTTGCCCTAGCAAATCAAAATGGAAACCAAAGGCAGTTTTATACATGCACAGACACAACTTGGATTTCAGAAAGAGCAGAAAAAACATTGCTAGTAACTCATTTGAATTAGCACTTGTGGAAAGAGCAGCAATTAATTTAAAGACAAATTGTTTTAAAGGACATTGAACTTTAAATAAATAAAAGGGAAAAGATGGATGTGCTAAAGTAGGAACTTGCAGGAGGCAACCCACTGGGTTTTGGTTAAAGTTTATGAGTTCTAATCTGGGTATAAAACAGCCCAAATATTTGTGATTAAAAATGTGACATAGCCTATGGAAGAAGTCTGAAAGCATTTCTTTTCAATACCTGAAGGCATTTTGAGTTGCTACTTGTGGCCACCATTTTTAAAAATGACAAAAAGGTAAGTGGAGAGATGACACACTAGAATATTCTATGACGAATGTAATGAAAATTTCAACCAAAGTGCATTTAGTACCATGCTGACTGATGGTAGCAGTAAATATATTTTCAAAATGGTAAAAGCAACTTTTCAGTATTTATATTAAGCTAAATTCTAGAACTGGAATATACAAGACACCTTTAGGTTTCCCATTTTCTTATGGGAAAGAGAAGCATCTATCCAATCACTTCTTACTCCAAACTATTAACATTAATTCACTGAGGAAAGATAGAACTTTCTAGAGACTTATACATGGACTCATAGTACAGAGCTGTGATCATGATGAATTCCAGCACTGCCAATAATAATATAGGAATACCTAAGTTGTGACAACATAGTCAGAATTTCTGTGAGCCTGATATTTTCCCTTACTGGATAAAACTGGAATGATCTTCACACATGAAATCTAAGAAGTAATTCACAAATGACTCTTAAAGAGCTATATTTAATGCTTTTGCAAAAACTAATGGCAAACCAATGGCATACTCCGATTTTAACAAAATGAGAGTAGGGTGATTACTACCTCTATGACATAACAGAAAGGAATATGTCTCCATTATTTATCGTGCTTCTACAAATGGTGGTGCAAAGAAAGAAAATAGGAATTATGTAGTACTGTAATAGTAGTTTAATTTATATCCTGATTCTCTGAAAGGATCGAGCAGGGTTACAATGTAAGATGCATAAATAAAATACATGAATACATACTTAAATCAATGCATAAAACCCCATATCCCTCATTCTTAAACTAATCCATATAATTACACAAAGAAAAAAACATCATTATTAAACAGTTAAAATCAGATTAAAATAGTCATGACTGGGGTGAGACATCTTTGGGGCAGACATTAGGCAATCCATATCCATGCAGCTGAGTCAATGAATCAAGGAAGGACTGCCGGAAGAGATCTATCTTGACAACTTTTTTGAAGCCATCACGGTTGGTGATATGTTGGATCTCCTCTGGCAGGCCATTCCATAATTTTGGATCAGCAGATGACAAGGTCCTCTGGGTAACTACAGCCAGTCTGGTCTTCACTGGCTGCAGTAAATTCTTCCCAGAGGACCTGAGTGTGCCGGGTGGATTGTATGAAAGGAGGTGTTTCTGCAAGTAAGCTGGACCCAAGCCATGAAGGGCTTTAAAGGTTATTACCAACACCCTGTACTGTGCCCAGAACCTAATAGGCATATACCCCCCTGTAAAATATAAGGAACATTAAAGATGTAAACACCTATATGCCCCTGCATCTGAGGAAGTAGAATGAGGGTTCTTGATGTTGTTCATTGAATGGCTGCAGCTTCCTGTAGTGAGCTGAATGTCTTAGGTCCAGACTATCTGAAAGACTGTATCTGCTTGTACAAACCTGCAAAACGTTTCTCTCTCATGTCTTCACCAAGCATGACTGTGATGGTAGCAGTTCTAAGAGAAAGCCTTCTCTTAAATATCTTAGGGCCAAAACAGACAGCCCTTTTGTTTCACTTTCTGGGTGGTTTCCAGCTGACTTCCAGGCACTTCAATGGCATGTGTTTATATACCCCATGCCGCTGATGCCTTAAAGCAAGCTTCTGGCTGCAGTAAGTGGAAAAGCTGGTTTATGGCCAGCTCAAAAAGGAACAGCTCTTTGCTGCTCCTTTTTAGGCCAGCAAAAAGGCAGATTGGGGGCACAGCATGCAGTCAATACGGCCCCAAGTAGCTTCAGAAGGGGTGGTTTGAAGCTACCTCTTTGGGGCAGTCTGTTTTGCATCTTAATCTTCAGGGGAAGTCTTTCTCTTGAATTCACTGCCATCATAAGTTTGCTTGATAAGGACACAAGACAGAAATTTCTGAGTGCTTCTTCCCACCCTCTGGAACTCTCTTCTTTGGGAGGCTAGGCTGGCCCCCTTCCTGCTCTCCTTTCACCAGAAGGCAAGAACTTTTTTGTTTAAGTAATCTTTTAATGTGTGAATACACTGTGGAGGCTTTTATATTGGAGATCTATGTTTTATTTATATATTTTTTTACCTCCGTGTGTTTTTAAATAATTTTTTTATTGTTTTAACTGTTTTTAAACTTGCATGTGTAGGTTTTAATAGATTTCCTTCTGTAAACCACCTTGGTTCTCATTCCAGGACAAAGGTAGCATAAAAAATCAATCAGTCATTCAATCAACTGTCCTATCACCTGTTAAGGGGAGGAAAGAAATTCTGCTACTGGCTTTTTCACAACTGTTACTAATCACCTCTTCTCCTTCTCAGTCTATCACATCTGGCTTCTCTGCCTTTTTGATCCCATGCCACCCCTTACCTTGCTGCAACTAGTGCCACAGCTGCCACCACCTACTTGATCTCTGATCTTCCTGTCCTATGTGTAAAGCCACACAAATCAACTAGCTGGATCCCAAACGCAGAGCATTTCTCCCCGGTGGAATAGATTGCTTTGGAGTATGGCGTACTCTCCTTTATTGGAGGTCTTTAAATGCATTTTCAATGGCATCTATCAGGAGTGCTTTAAGTGTGTGTTCCTGCATGGCCCTTGTGGCCCTTTCCAACTGTGTAGGAATGGAGCTTTGGAGTCAGTCAGTCATAATTTTATTGTAACTATCAAACAACCATTATACATTATGGAGTCGAAGGGCTTTCATGGCTGGCATCCATAGTTTTTTGTAGGGCTTTTGGGCTATGTGGCCATGTTCTAGAAGAGTTCCTTTCTGACGTTTCGCCAGCATCTGTGGCTGGCATCTTCAGAGAAATGAAGATGCCAGCCAAAGATGCCAGTGAAACATCAGAAAGGAACTCTTCTAGAACATGGCCACATAGCCCGAGAGCCCTACAAAATCTAACCATTATTCAGATCTATTACAAACATCACCTTTGGTCTTTGCACACAAGCATATGGCCAAAGTCAAGAATTTAGTAGTTCTAAAAGTTACATATTTGTTACACTCATCCAACAAAAAGCACAGTTTTTTCAGGGGTGACGAACCTGTCACCCTCGTGAACAATGGGAAGATATATCCTCTGCTAATAATTACTACACTATAAAACAAAATGTACAATATCCTCCACAATTAAGGAGTTACAAAAACACACTCATTTCCTTAGGGGTACCCTGGATGTATCCTGTCAAATCTACCAGGGGAAGGACATTTAGCCTTGCCCATGCAAAAACCAATCTCATTTTAGTGGAGGATAGATCAATCAGATATATTGGAAGATTAAAGGAGGAGGGGGCAAAATGCACATATAATTTGTTCGATCAACAGCTTACTATATAAGGCATTCAGGACTGCAATTCAATATCTTTCAAGCATTGTGGCAAGGTTATCTTTGCTGTATCATATCCCAAGGTCAATAAGAAAGGGACTGAAACTCTATGTTTGCAAAAATAGATTGGATCTTTTGTTTCCAGATGTAGGGCCCACTTCCTCCACTATAGACAATATAAATTCTGATGTCTGCTTAAATATAACCTTTTAGCCAACAGAACAGTGCAAGCTTCAGATTTTATCAACATTAGCCCCAATTTGGTGCAAATTGATGACAATTAAATTGACAATGGGACAGAAAGAAGTCTTCACACAAAAATTATTTTGGGCTCTCTTTATGAAATCTAATTTAGCCAAAGCCCATATTGGGCCCCATATAACCACTGTGGCAACATCCTAATGCAGTATAATAAAGTCAATTACACACAAGCTTGCCCCTTTAGTTCAATGAAAACACAGTGAACCACTAAGAATTTTATAAGACATTAAAACATTAGTGCCACTTGGAAAGACCAAGTCCTGCTTGTTGGAATATAACCCAAAGATATGTAAAGGAAGAGACTTGTTTTAAATTGTTTCCATCCATATTCCAAGTTATAAACTTGTATAGGTTTACTAAATGCCAGTATCTTGGGTTTGCTACAATTTACAGAGAGCTGTTCATTTTGACAGTAATGACTAAATTGCCTTAACAATCTATGTAGTTCTACCTGAGCATGAGATATTAGAATAGCATCAACAGCATAAAGTAGGACTGAGATCTTATTTTGTCCTATTTTAAGTGGAAAATAACAATTACCCTTTAGGAACTCTCCATTATGTTTTTCAAAAAGATTAAAAAGAATTGGAGCAAGTAAGCAGCTTTTCCTGACACCTTTTTTCATGGGGAGCATGCTAGATAATTTATCCTCCCATCCTATTCTGATTTTATGAGATGTCTCTGAGTACAGGCTCAAAATAAATTTAACATTTGTGGATCAGTCTCCAAAGTTTCTTGGGATGGAATTGAATGCCATTTTTAAGCCAACAAAAGAATCAAAAATCTATGGTATTTTGAGGGGCCCAATACAGATTTATCTATTATATGCTTAAGAAGGAATCAGTGGTCAAGTGTTGATTACCCTGTACAGAAACCAGCTTGACCTAATGCAAGTATTTTCACTCTACCCTGGCCTCCAGTTTCTCCAAGTGATGTCTGGCACAGATTTTCATGGAAACATCAAGAAGGCTGAAAGGTCTATAATTAGCTGAATCATCCTTGAGAACCAAACTCCAGTGGATACCAAGGGCCTACTGTATAACTCTTGAATCTTATTACCAGATTCAACTTATAGTTTAGTGGAGCTTTTGGCCTTACCTTCTTAAGATTTTATTGTTTTCCCCCAAATTGGGCTGATGCCTTAGTGTTTTCAGAAAGAGACAGAGAGAGAGAGACTTAGATTTATTGCTGGCCAACATAATTTGTTACTACTTTCCCTTATGTTAGAGGTTTTACTTGTCTTCTCATTGAGGTATATTTCATTTGAGGATTCTAGAGCTATTATCATTTGGGTTATTTGGCTTGGTTTTTAGTTTGCTAGAATTAATTAAAGATCCTCCTGAATTATCTGTAATATCCCCTCTTATGTTATTTATTACATAAGCAGTTGAAGTGCTCAACAGCTCCTCACACTCAGATAGAAGCTTCTTTAGCTGAAATATATCATCTGAGCAACCACTAAACATCGTTCTGATTAGCTTATGCTGGTTAATGAGAAAATTATTAATATCACATGAATCAGCATTCTTATCTCCAACAGAATTTAGGTAACTGTGGGCAAGACAGCTAAAAATTTTGCACTTTTGCACCTTCCATGAGGGTCACAAGAGTTTTTTCATGCAGTAATTCTTGAAGTGGTACATAGTTTGGCTGACTGCAAAATGTTCCTCCTCTACAGTGGCCAATTCTAAAGCTAAGATGTGTCTGCTTTCCACATGGGTTTCCAAATTAATGGAATTCAATAAACTCTGAGGTCCCAATGACCAATCCAAAATCTCCATCACTGATGGATTAATTTCTACATGAGATGTATCATTAATCCGAGGCTTTTTGAATCTGGATCAGAGTGACAAAACTGAGCGATTTTGGATTGGTTTGGGATCTGGGATTTAGGGGCTGTATACCTGGGTCTAAAGACCTGATTTGTTCATGGCCTGGTGCCATTCTATTTAGACAATGCTGGCCAACAGCCCCAGGCCAGGAATGGCTATAATGGATGCCATTTCTGTGGCCTAACTCCAGCCCAACCCCAGCCCAACTGGCTGTTAGCCCAGTTTTTGAAAACTGGCTGTTTGAGGTGGAGTTTCCCAGAATTACAACCAGTAGTGCAAATGGCCACGTGTCATCCTTATCTGCCACCACTGTTCTCTGTGCAGGCCTTATTCATGGCCTGTGAGGTCAGTAGGGAGGTGCCTGGCCATGTGAGTGAGGCCAGGCCCCCCGTTTCCACCCTTATGTGCTGTAGCATGTGTGTGAGGGGGTACCTTCAAAGAGAATGGTAGTGGATCCACAGCACAGTGGTGGGGGAGCATTTGAACACCTGCTCATTGCCGCACTGGACCAAGTAAGTGCCAGGAGTGGGAACGGGCCAGATCCATGAACTGATGGTGTTAGCTATAATAAAAATAATATATATATATATATATATATATGATTAAAACAGATAATAATAATAATAATAATAATAATAATAATAAATTCTTATATCCTGCCTTTCTTCCAACATAGGCACTCAAGGCAGCAAACAACAAGCACAAAACAATGCAATTTAAAAACAGCAAAATTTATATATATTAACAGTATAAATTAAAACATAACATGTTAAAATGCAAACCATTAAAATTTATATAGTACAACATTAAAAAACCCAGCCCTTATCAGTTTGCAAAGGTCTGCCAGCACAAGAATGCCTTTATTTGCCATCAGAAGGACAGCAGGGATGGAGCATGGCCTCTCGGAGGGGGAGGGGGAGTTTCAAAGTTTGTGAGCAGCCAATGAGAAGGCCCTCTCTCTTGTTCCCAACAAATATGCCTGAGAGGGTGGTGGGACAGAGAGAACAGCCTCTCCAGATTATCTCAGTACTCTGGGGGATACAGGGAGATACAGTTCCTCAAATAGCACGGACCCAAGCTGTATAAGGCTTAAAAGGTCAAAACCAGCCCTTTGAATTGTGCCTGGAAACAGACTGGCAGCCAATGGACCTGTTGTAACAAGAGAGTTGTATGCTCCCTTTAGCCAGCTCCAGTTAACAGCCTGGCTGCAGCTCTTTGGACCAACTGAAATTTCTAAGCACTTTTCAAAGGCAGCCCCACATAGAGCACATTACAGTAATCCAGATGGGATGTAGCCAAGACATGTACCACCATGGTCAAGTCTGGCTTCTCCAGGAATGGGAGTAGTTGGCACAAGAGTTTTAGCTTCCACACTCAGCACTGAATCCAGAAGTATCCCCAAACTACGAACCTGAGCTTTCGGGGGAGTGTGACCGCATCTAGCACAGGCTGAATCCCTATTCCCAGATCTGTATTTTGATTGACCAGGAGAACCTCTGTCTTGTCTCGATTAAGTTTCAATGTGTTTGCCTTCATCCAGTCCATTACAGCAGCCAGACACTGGTTTAGGACAGAAACAGCTTCCTTCGAATTAGGTGGGAAGGAGTGATAGAGCTGGGTATCATCAGTGTAAAGGTGACACCTTATTACAAACTCTAGACAACCTCTCCCAGCAGTTTCATATAGATGTTAAAAAGCATAGGGGGCAGGACTGAACCCTGACGGACCCCACAGGCCAGTGGCTAAGAAGTCAAACAGGTATCCCCCAGCACTACCTTCTGAGAGCGGCCCTCCAGGAAAGAATGGAGCCACTGTAAAACAGTGCCTCCAAGCCCCAGCCCAGAGAGGTGACTCAGAAGGTTGCCATGGTTGATGGTATCAAAAGCTGCTGAGAGGTGCAGTAGAACCAACAGGGACACACTTCTCCTGACCAGTTCCCTGTGTAGGTCCTCTACCAAGGTGACCAAAGCAGTTTCTGTCCCATAGCCAGGTCTGAAACCAGACTGACATGGATCAAGATAATCTGTCTCATCTAGGAATTATGTTTGCCAATGCAAAATTAGCAACTGTGCAATCATATTCCCAAGGACAGAATCTAAACCTATGTCCTATGTATCACAGCAGATATAAACTATGGTAAGTTCAATCATTCTTGCCAGATGAATTTCTAAGCAACAGCAAGGCATCAAGCATGCGATCTCTTGCTTCCTCCTTTTCCCCTTCACTTCCTGGTGGTCTCCACACTCCATACACCAAGAAGATATACTTGAAATGAGAATAGCCTCAAATACACTCCTAAGCAATAGTTAGTCAGGCTAAGACAGGTCAGATGTTGACAATTACTATGTTATCATTTGCCCAAATGTTGACAGTTATCTCTTGAACATTTCTTGTAAAACTTCTATTGTACTGTTTTTGTAGAATCCAGCCTTACGTGTCATGTCATGTAGTTCTTTATATAGTGAACCACTGCTGCCCTGTACTCAACTCCTCTAAGGAGAGGTTTTCAAGCACCCAGCAGTTGTTTCAGTTCTAGCAGAATAAATAATATGGGAGTCTGCAAGTTGCTTGCACAGCAAATTGGGTTCAAACAAAACAAAATAGAGCTAAATAAAATGAAATGAAATGAAAACAGCAGTAGAAAGCAAAGTAGATTTTCAGAAAACATCAGAGCAGCAAAAGAGCATAGCAAAGAACAAGACAGAGGCCAAACAGCCCCAAAGAAAAACAGCAAATGCCAGCACTCCTTAGAGTATGTCATATCATGAAATGGAGCTTTGGAGAGGAATTGAGCTTCAGGAGGATGAATATTGCTGAATCCACACCTTTGATGGGCCAGATCTAGTCCAAGGATCAAACATTCCATTCTTGTGCTTTAGATAGAAACATTTACCCTTTAGTTTGCTACTAAAATTGTGAAAAGAATGGGATTGCCATTTATTTCCTTCCTTCCTTCCTTCCTTCCTTCCTTCCTTGCATCCATTTTTCTTTCTTTGGTAAACTGGAGATACTGGGTTTTTGGATGTGGAATTTATTTAATGATTTGATTTGATTTGATTTATACCCTGCCTTTCTCCAAAAATAGTATCTAAACTACCTTAAGATGTGAGATTTAAAAAAGCAGCTAAAACACTATGTGGTATGAAAGTTTAAAAAAATTACTCAGTCCAATTAAAACATTACTTTCAAAGCATTAATTTAAAACAATTAAAAACATATAAAACATATTACATTTTTTTAAAAAAAAAACTTTGTTATAGAGTGAATGTGAATGTTATTTGGCTTTGTAAATTTCAATTAGGATTTTAATTCTATAGCATATATGGTTTGTGAGTAATATAACAAATAATGCACCAGGAATTATCCCACTAGTGCTAACAATAATAATTATTGGAACTTAATTACTATTAACATAACAAATCATTGTTTTCAATTTTTATACATAATGTTCACAGAATATTTAGGAAAGGAATGGGGATCTGTCATAAACATTCTTGCCAGCTCTCCCCTCCTGAGTTGCATGGATTTTATGATTCCTTGTGGGGGGAGATGACATACAAATAAATGCAGTAAGTTTGCAGTGATCCAGCATAGTGTAGTGGTCTGAGTGCTGGACCTGGACTCTGAGAGACCAGGTTTCGAATCCTTGCCTGACTATGGAAACCCACTGGATGAACTTGGGAAACTCACACTCTCTCAGCCTCAGGGGAAGGCAGTAGCAAAATCCTGTCTGACTATCTGTGGAGAAAAGACAGACTAGTAACAACCAATAGAATTGAGCTGGAGGCAGTCAAGGCTGAAGCTGCTAAATGGTCTGTTGATGATATTGTCAGATAGGGTTTCGGTTATGTCCAGAGAGGGACAGTTGTAGTGAGGGTTCCATTGTGAGAAAGGGGTGGTTAGGGGTAGAATCCAAAAGTGAGGGACTCCCTACCAGTATATGACCAGAGCTCTGAGAGAGAGAGAGAGTTGCTGGAGTGGGGTACCCTGTGGAATTTAATTAGCCTGGTTGTCTAAGAAATAAGTTTGAGAAGGGAGCATAATACAAAGATTGCTGGGATAGAGATAAGTTTAGGAAGGGAACATAAGGCAAAGTTTTAAGTGAAAATAACCAGTTTGCTCTAGAGAGAGAGTGCGTGTGTAAAAGAAACCATAACAGTAACAAGTGTATAAAATGGCTAAATGTGAGAACCATTGTTAAAACTGTTGTTTAAGTAAAGTTTTACTGTTGTTCAAGAAAGACTCATCTGGAACCTGAATACTTACCATGCTACTAACAATTCAAAACATATGTTGAGGGTAAAGTGACACTCACAAAGATGTGGCAGGATCACAAATTAATAAGAAAAATAGTGTTAAAAGTACAAGTGGCTTTGACAATTTGGTGGCAGTGGTGGGATGAAAAGGCCCACGGTGCTGTCATCAAAGAAACATAAAGTCGTTGTGAAATTATCTTGCCAAGAAACCCATGTGATATGTTTACCTTAGAGTCACCATAAATCAAAAGAGATTTGAAAGGCATACAACAACAATCTAAGTGTCCAGCCTCCCTGAACAGACATTTACTGAACTCATGCAGTTAATGTGGAGTTGATACGGAATCATAGGATCCTGGAGTTGGAAGAGGGCCATCCAGTCTACCTATCTACCATGTAGGAATACACAATCAAAGCACTTCCAACAGATGGCCATCCATCCTTTGTTTAAAAACCTCTAAAGCAGGAGACTCCACCATACTCCAAGGCAACATATGCCATTATTGAACAGCTCTTACCATCAGAAAATTCTGATGTGTGCTCCACTCTCAATATGACATATCTTCAAATATTTAAAGGGGGCTGCCATATCACCTCTTTGCATGCTCTTCTCCAGACTAAACATACTCAGCTCCCCAAACCTCTCATCATAGGGCATAGGACATAGGGCGTGGATATTTATAGTGAAGATAAAGCCAATGCATGGGGGTATTTCTGAGCAAAGATCCTTTTTCTGGGAGATCTACAGAGCCTTGAAATCAATAAGCTCTGGAAGGGAGGTTTTGATGGAGAAGAGTCTATTTTATTTTATTTTTGGGGAATGACAGAGCTAAATCTCATTTTTAGACCAAACTAGAGTAGACCTCTTAATAATTCCTTTAATTCAATGGTCTGCTCTACTTGAGAGTAATAATTGGGTTCCTAGTTTCTGATGAATAATCTTTCCTACAGCTTTGTTCTCCAGTCAGAATTCAAATTGCTGTTTTGTTTTGTTTTTATGTGTGCTATATACATTTCAACTGGCCACCCCAAGGGAATATTCCACTTGAGCCATTTCAAATCTAGCAGCCATTCAAGACACCAAATCACCTGCTCCTTTTCTACCCCTCCCTCACATAAGAAATATGGGTCACTTTCCCTTTCCCCTTTGTCACCTCAGTCCTGCTTTATCTGATTGCCCCATTCCTCATCTGTGTACTGCTGAAGAGCCCCATCCATCATCCTGCCAGTCACTCATTTTTACCAACACTGAAATCTTATAATTTAAATATGACAGACTTTCCCCCCATTTCCCAAAACATCCCACTGTCAAGTGATTTAGTGTCCAGGAACAACTCAAAGAGTGGCTGGACCTCACTCTCTCATGGCGTGATAAAGGTACACACTCAAGGAGAGGTTTGCAAAAATAAATCAAGAGCTCCAGGCTGTGCTAAACTAAGGCCATTTTTATAGCATTTAGATGATACTGCAGTGCCGTTAACCAGAGTGCAAATGATTGAGCAGGTGATAAATTCTGTAGAGGGAAAAGGCATTAGGCAGTTTTAAATCCATAAAAATACCCACTCTTATAAGCAGTAAAGAGTAACCGAATGCCCTTTTCTCCCATTTTTTTTTAGATGCTTGCTCTGACTTCTTAGGAGACATCTTCCAAGATAGTCTGTCTACAGCATCAAGTTGTCACCTTCTCTTTCACTTGAGAGACTCTCTGGCATGCTCTCCTCCTTTCAGATCTACCATGACCTTGGCAACATAAGATGAAACAGACCTAAAGACCTGCTGTGATGACCTAGATGCAGTTCTGTTCTATTCTTTTGGGTTGGATCTGGTCAGCTGAGAGAGGATTCCTGTAAGAAGCAGGATTGACATGGAAAGCCTTAGGTCAAAGAATTTGTGAGTGGAGTGGTGAAAGATGTGGAGCCATTGGCAATGAGAGGTGAAATGAGATGGGTCTGCAAAGGTTAAAAAGAGAAAGAAGAGCCCCAGGAGGCAGAATAAGAAGTCTTGAGGGAAAGGAAAAGGACTGGTTTTCGAAAGATATAAATACTGAGTATCCGAGATATTTTAAGGGCACCCTTAAGGGGACATCTGTATAGAAAAAACACTTTCATTTTTGATCCATTAGAATATAACAATTTCTGCATGAACAAAGATACAAATTTAAAGATAGGTAGTACATCAGTGCCCATCAACAGGTACTAGTGAAAATGGCTATTTATTATCTTCAGGATCTGAGATATTATGCCTCTGAATACTAGTTGCTGGGGAATGAGAGAAGGAAAGAGCCCCCCCCCCCCCGCATGTCCTACAAAATGTTGGACTAGATGCTTTTCTTTTATTCATGCATTTTGTATGTCTGCAATACTTTTACACTAATAAAGGCTCATGGGTTTTTTTTCCTTTTTAAATGTCCTTTTATTCCATCTTTCCATTAAAAATAAAGTTTAAGCTTAAAAATCTCATTAAAAGTAACTGAAATAGCTATAGTAATTTTTTAGTTTTTTACAGGTGGTGGTGGTGAAAGACATCCTTTTTTCCAGGCTCTCTTTTCTGTGTTACAGAACTTTCCAGGGCTTACCTGTAAGAAATCCAAACAAGAAGACTTCCAGTATCCCAGTATTTGTGATGGAATCAGACGTGGTAGATAAATGGTGTCTGATCAGTCCCACGTGGTTTTAGTTCCCATTGTGATTTTTCAAAAATGCAACGTTCTGGTGTTACACAGAGAGAGAGACCATTTCTGGTTCATAGAATTTGTGAAAACTAGTTGGTAGACATAACCATGCCCTAGCAGGCATCATTGTCAGTAGAAGGTCCTATTATCTGCCCAATGATATAAAGTCACTTTCCAGAGGAGAGTAGTCAGTGTAGTTGTGAATCTAATCCAAGCTTTATTCTGAACTTTCAGCCTGAATTTTAAAAGTGCTATCCATAGTGCTGAACATCTTTCAATCTGAATTGAAACCCTGAGCCAAACCAACATTTTAGTGACATTTCAGCCACCACCCACTAATTGCCACCCTTCTTTATGAATGCAAGCATTCAGGGCAATCCATTCTGTGCTGCTGTAACATGTTGAAGATATAAGCCTTACTAAACTCACCAAATTTATTATTCTGCCTTGGAAACATAATGCTGCTCATTTATTCCACCTTAATCCCTCCCCTCACATTATGTTGCCAAAACAATTTGGAAACCATCCATATTTTCTTTTTAATGTGACCACATGCAGTTGCAGGAAAGCTAATCTCTCCTCAGAGAAAATTTAATAGAAGAAAAGTTACACGAATGTGTTTTTTTAACCTACTCAACAAAAAAACAGTAACATTAAAGAGCTAATTTGACAACTTTTATACCTGAGTACTTTAACAATTTAGGACTGAAAAGTGTAAGTATTGTGAAGTCATGTTCTGATTTATATAAAGAATAGCTAAAGAAGTCAACCCAGCCTTTTAGATATTCATAGAATGGCTGTATTCTGATAGCAACTGTGTGAAATTTTAGTTGATTTTTACCATACTGCTTCTTCTACAAACACCTGGACAACTTCAACAGGAAAGAAGAAATGCTGAAAGTAAACAAGGTTTGACTACCAGTCCTGAAAAACACCAAAATCAAGACTCAGTAATACAAATGATCACCACCAGGGGTCAGGGGTTTTCCCTGCAGACAATAGATTGCTAAATAAATATGCACACTTCCACCTAGCATATCATCCCACCGTGAGGCCTTGCCATTGAACAACAGACCAACACACATATTAACATGTAAACTACCTCCTCCCAACCAAGGGATACACAAGTATATATACCCCACACACGCCCATGCCACCACCCTCTGAAGATGCCAGTCACAGGTAAAATGTCAGGAATGAATTCTTCCAGCCCGGAAAACCCATATAGAACTGTCAATTCACAAAATTGACACTGGTGTACTTGGTGATAGGGGCTGGATTATTTCTTTCCTTTCTAATCCAGATTTTACGAGTGACAAACTATAAATAACAAGTTATTTATAATTATTTTATTTACTAACAACACAAATTTAACTAGGGACATTACCACATGAACCCCATTCTCACCACTATCATGCAAGCCAATGAAAACAGAATTATACCTGTTGATACAACAGCAGCTATTGCACGTCTTCACAAACACACGACTGTGGGTCCTGCTGCAATTACACTCCCTTTCTGACTTCTTCTTAACCCCACCTCTCTGGCCTATGCTCTACCCAGCATGCCTTTGGGGTTTTATTTTTATTTTTTATTTTTATTTTTACCTTTTTCACGCAATTCTCAAGCTCTGCCAAAGAGACTGAAGGTTTTTTTTTTTAAAGAAATAGACAAAAATTAAAGAGAATCAAATCTGTTTTGTAATAGTGAGCAGAAGGGGTGGACAGAAGGAGATGAGGAAACACTATCACTACATGACTGCCAATATTGGAACTGCCCTGACAGTAACGTTTCGTACCTGGGGACTAGCACAGTTGGAAAGTCATGATGGGCTTCTCCCATCAATGAAAAATGATGCCCTAACCACACTTGGGGACAGAGCATCTATTAGTCAAAGGTGGCATCTTGCCATAAGCATTGCCAAAGCTGCTTTGTTCCAAGTCTAATCACAGTTTAAAAGCCACATTCAGTAATCTCCTAGGTTATATACAATTTCAGCATAAAAATGGGTTTCTTCTATTTGAGATTTAGCTGTAATATTTTATATACTTCTATAGTTACAGGGTTTGGCCTCATTAAATATTGGTTGATTCCATTCTAGTCTCATGCTTAGCTGTGGATGATAATGAAGGGATGGTACCAGAGTGTGTTTTCTGCCATAGGTTAATGGCTTCTAGCTTTTTATTTTTTTATTTTTTATTTTAAAAAGAAATAATTATAGTTGTTTTTGAGAAATAGCAAAGTAGAACATTACTTTTTTAAAAATTACAGCAATCACAATAATGAACTATTCTAGGAGCCATGAAATTGTAACTGAAAATAATTGCTTTTTTAAAAAGTAGCTTCCAAAGCTCAGTTCTAATCTAATGGTAAGTACCAAGCTAAGACTGAGTGTGTTCTCTCTCTTTTATATGCCAAAAGGTAAAATATTATAAGAGAATTCTTAGAGAGTACAGTTATATTATGAATTTACATTGGTTTTATATTAGTTAATATAAGGCTTTCACCCAAACTTCAGCTGTCCATTTAAATTTGGTGAGAGTGCTGATAATTTTCATGCAGAGATTTGTTCAGACAGGCAATGAAGGCCAAAAGGGGCGGTCCGCAACCGCCCCTTTAAATGGCGAGATGGTGCCAAGGCTGCCACACCGGCAGCCTCCGCAGCCCCATCCCACCGCTTTTGGAGCGAGGTGCACCTCTCCAAGTGAGGTGCAGCAGGCGTCCTGGCTGCCCGCTGCACGCTGCTCCCTTCAGCGAAGGTGAGGGGAGAAAGAGGCCGCCACAGTGGCCTCTTTCTCTCTGGGTCTTTGCCGCAGCCACCTAAAAGCTGCGGCAAAGACCCGCCGCCAAAAAGGAACTCCGTTTGGAGCTCCTTTTTTGCACTGCGGAAAGGGCACAATTGGCACCCTCCCACGTCACAAAAGCGTCACAACATGTGCAGCACATCTAAAAGCTGTTGTAGCTCGTCCGTATGGACGCTGCCATTTTAAAATGGTGGCATCCTTATGCTTTATGCTTAGGGAGGGTGTAGAAGCTATGCCCTCCCTAACCCTAAAGGCGGGCTTTTTAGCCCTTATTGTGCTGCAAGGTGCCTGTCTAGAACAGGCCTATGCACCTTCACACTATGGTCTTAGATCATCCTCTTACAAACCACAAACCCCACACATCACTGGAAAGAGAAGGATAGCTAAACCATTTTAAATTTGCAGTATAACTGAGTGGCTGTTTTTGTTGTTGTTGTTTTCCATACCATAGCAAGTACATATAGCAAGTACATTTCTATACCACTTATCAGTGAACTAGCACACCTTAAGTGGTTTACAATGTGTAAGCCAATTGCCCCCCAAAAGCTGGGTACTCATTTTACAAACCTACACAAGTATGGAAGGCTGAGTGGACCCTGGAACCCTGCAGGATCAAACTCACAACCTTGTGCCTATGAGTGGCAGCAGTACTGGCTTTTAACTGCTGTGCCACCAAGGCATCCAGCAGAAGAAAGTTGCCTTCTATTGAATCAAATAATTGATCCATCTATGGGGTGGGCAAAGTGTAGTTCTTGTAGATGAAATCCCAAAGCTGTTTCTATGACTCTTGACAAACACAACCTAGACACACCTTTTATCCTGGCAAAAAAAAAAAAGAGAGAGAGAGAGAGAGAGGGGGAGGGAGGGGGGAGAGTGAGTTGCTTCTGGAAGACTCTAGGAATTCACCTTTTAAATACTTTGCACCTATCCTCCTTGCCCCACATATATTGTTTAACATGGAAACCCCCCCACATTTTTTCCCTCAAACTAACTACTTCTCCTGGGGGCATTTTGGCTGTCCATGCAGGCTCTTGGAGGTCCCAAATCCCACCACTGTTCCCCGCTTCTATAGTGTCAATGTGGCTTGTCAGTGGCCAAATAGCAGATTTTTTAACCCTAACCAGAGATGTTAGAGATTTAACATCTCTAAAATTGAGCTACAGTTCCTTCTACCTGTTTTTCCACTTTCAATACACTTTTTTCTTTTCTTCTTCTTCTTTTTTTAAACAATGGGTTGCATAGGTCTGGGGCAAATAGTATAGGCCGTCATATGATATTTGCTTCAGATGTGGTGTAGACATAGTAATGATAGTGCTGCATTCATGCTTCTGGGACTAAGAATTTTGGGGAGGAGCTCTTTTTTCCATGCTCCTCACCGATAGCTCCTGGTTCCATTCAGAGCCACATGTACCGCCAAGGATAGGTTTCTAGCCTATCTTTTCTTTCAGTTCTAGTGTGACATCATGATATCTGGTATATGTTTTCGTGTCCCTCTAACTACTAGGATGTGTCCACCTTATACCTCTACTCATGTAGTTCAGTCACTGTTACTGTTTCCATACTCTTCTTCTCCCACCCCCACCCCTACCCTTAGAAACCCCACACACTCTGTTAAAATAAATAAATAAATAAGTTATCTTTTCTCTTTAGGCTGTTCATCTGAGTCATTCTGGTGACCAGTAGCTCTAGCTGGATCATATAACCAATCAGGGATCCCATGCTGGCATCCATTTCCCCATGAAGATATCAACCACTCCTTCTGAAAGAGAAATTATTCATACACCCCATAGAAAGATGACCTGAGTCAGCAATAGTAAAGCTCCCAGCCTGTTTCAAGCTTCAGCATCGCCTTTGCTTCTTGTCTGACTGTCAGCTCATCAAAGGAAGTGACCAGCTGACTGCAATATAATTGGGACTTCCTTGGCTTCTCTGAAACTTAAATAACTCAGCGAGCCAACTCTCCCACCTTGATACAATACATTTCTCTGTTCTTTTTTCCTCTCCTCCTGCTGTTGATATTGAATAACTGTCCGGCATGACTTTCTTTTTCTTCTTTTGCCTTCTGCAATGCTAGGATATGTGTCTTAGTTTTCTCACAAGTTCCTACATAAACTCTGGAAGATCAAGTGGGTGGAGGAGAATGGAAGTTCTGTCAGGAGAGAATTTGAGAAGGCTAACCCCTGGGGCTGAAGAATGGTGACTCACTTGTCACACATGGTGGGTTTAATTTTTTTTAATTTTTTTTTTTTTTGGTGGATCACACTAAAGAAGAAGAGAAATTGCTTCTCTGGAAGTTATATCTCTTTCAAACAATGTCAGCTGTCAAGTGAAAGGAAAGAAGCCACTAGAGGAATGACAGCCAATAATGCTGTTATTAAACATGTCCTTTGTTAAATTAACAATGGTTCCTCTGTGATGATAAACTTATTGTTGAAGCTAATTACTGCAGACTGTAAGTAGGGTACATTCAGCATTCTCCCCATGCTTTCCATTTTATACACTTTAAGGATACCTTCAAGGGTATTCAAAGCACCCTTGCTTTACCAAAAAAAGGATTTTTAAAAAATGCTGATGTGTTGTAAGGGCCCAATATTATGTATAAAGCAAATCAGAGGCCTATGGTCAATGAAAACAGAGATTTTTTAAAAAAAATAATGGATGAACAGGAATCCAAACACTGGTCTTCTAGAACCCTAGTCCAACAGTCAAACCACTACACTATGCTGGCTCTGAAAATATCCAGTAGAGTTTATGAAATAAAACAGTTCATAACTTCAAGAGCGCCTGTGTGGTAGTTTGAGCACTGTATTACTTCTCTGGATTTGAATCCCTGCTCAGCCATGGAAAGCCAGTAGGTGACCCTGGGTAAGTCATAATCTCTCTCTCACTTTCAGAGGAAAGCAAAGGGAAACCCCCCACTGAACAAATCTAGTCAGGAAAGCCACATTATTGGGTAACCTTAGGGTCACCATCAGTCAGAAATGAGTTGAAGGCAAACAACAACAATGAAAACAACTTCAATAAATTATGATTTCAAAAGAGTCAAGGTAAGTGCAAAAGGAAAGGAGTCTCTGTTTGCCCAGTCAAAGTAAATAAACAGAAACTTGGGCTTAAGAAACCAGATACATAGAATGATGAAATCGTAGAGTTGGAAGAGACCAGAATGGCCATCCAATCCAACCCCCTGCCACACAGGAATACACAATTAAAGTACACTCAACAGATGACCATCCTGCCTCTGTTTACATACCTCCAGAGAAGGAGATGCCACCACTCTCCAATGGAGTATGTTTCACTGTCAAACACCTCTTACCATCAGGAGGTTCTTCCTACTGTTTAAGTGGAATATTTTCCCTGTAGCTTGAATCCATTGCTCTATGTCCTAGTCTCTGGAGCAGCAGAAAACAAGCTTTCTTCATTCTCAATATGACATCTCTTCAAATATTTAAACATGGCTAATATGTCATTCCTTAATCTTCTCTTCTCCAGGCTAAACATACCCAGCAACATAAGCCAATCCTCATAAGATATAATTTACAGACCTTTCACTGTTTTGATCCCCCTCCTCTGGACAAGCTTCAGCTTGTGAACATTCTTTCTGAATTGTGGTGCCCAGAACTGGGTGTGCAGTATTCCAGCTGAGGTCTGGCCATATTTAGCAGTTAGTTTAAGAGATAAGAAGCTCTGTGAATTTAATCTTGCTCAGCTGTGTATGTGAAGGAGCAGGATAACTACAAAGGGTAGATGCATAAACACTGTAGTCTTGCACATACAGTAGCTTGTAAAGGAGGACACCAAAGTTGAATTCAGTCTGTGTGGTATAGCAGTCTGAACATTGGGCCCATCTGTGGGCTACTGAAATGAATCATGAACAAAAAGTGAAAATTATGCTTCTTATTTTTTTTTTAAATCCAATTTTACTAAGAGGGGAAAAGGGGTATTCTGGAAACAGGCAAACTCTGAAAACTGGCCCAGATGCTCTTGTTTGTTGTCTCAGCTGGGTTTAGGCTAGAACATAAATTATAAGACACAAACACTAAGGACTTTATCACACAAGGCATTTCCCATGCTGGAATCATGGCCCAAATGCTTCAGAACTTCAAAGGTGGGATCACTGGTTGTGCTTCTGAAGCATCACTGAAATGCACCCCACTCTTCTCCCATCAACGAATCTCTTGCAGAGCAGCCATTTCTATAATTACAGGATCTTCTATTATGCAATAAATAGCTGCTCTGGTAACGCTTTGACAACAGAAGAACAGCAAAATGCCTCAATGATGTTTGAGAAGTGCAACCGGCAATTCCACCTCCGCCCTTCTGAAGCGTTTGAACTATGATTCCAGCATGGTAAGTGCCTCGTGTGATTACTGCCTTAGTCAGTAGTATGAGAAAAAGTTAGAATAAACAGACATCATTTGCAAACTGGTGGGAATGGGAAGCCCTACTGATTCAGTTTTCCTAGCAAGCAAACTGCCATATCAAAGCATGCCATAGTTTTCTTAGGGTGCCACATCATATATATTTCCCCAGATGATTCACAAAAATGGTATCTCTCTTGGCAGCTTCATCCTGAAAAGCATATCGTGCAGTTACAACCAGCAGCATCTAGCCATATATATTTGTATTACATTACCCTGGAAACTTTACAAACCGTCAACAGTCTTAGCAAGGAGAATATTGCATTTTTATCCTAGATCATGTTTCCAACATTCCTCCCTCCCTTTCTTTTGATAGAGACATAAAGTTCTACTTTCACATTTCCGGTGCTAGTTTACCAGTATTAAGTTTCTTTTGGTTCTAAAGCAGATTTCATTTTAATTCACCAACCCTTATCATTAATGTATGATTTAACTCCCCTGTTTTTATATTTTCTCCTCTTAAAGACTAACAGGGTAACTAAAACAAATGGGTTTAATAATGTTGCTTCAGCTATATAGCCAATCAAAACAAATTCCCTTCATTTTCATCCTTGAAGTCACTTGAGAAATGATGTGAAAAAGAAGAAGAAAATTTTCCCCAAAATGTTACAATGAACAAAGCAATTTGGGTTGTTCCATTTTTTTGCATTCTCCTGCTCTGGAGGCAAATGGCTTTATGAAGTTGTTAGTTCCCCCCGCCCCCATTTTAATTTAAATTTTTATTAATTAAAACCATCAAACAAACAAGAATACAACAAATATTACAAACAGCAATCAACCCAAATACTCAAGGTACACTCCATCATAAGACATTCACCCCCATTACTCTCTCCCCCATTTCCTTCTTTTCTCCCACATACTTCTTCCTACTTCCATTCACCTTACTCATCTTTTCTTTTCCTATCCCTTCCATAATCTTCCATTAGCCTTTTTACCCCTCCTATTCTTTCCATTTCCTATTCCATCCTTTATTTTGACCCTAAATCTCCATCCCTCCTGTTTCCTCCTTATTCTTCACCGTCCTCTTCTTATCATACATGGAGTTGTTTTTTGACAGCATTAGTGAGAACTGTAATAACATTTCCCTATACTCAAAAACTTCACAAAGAGTACCATTTTCCTTCGCAGCAGCCACCTTTACCTCTCCCTCTCACCCACCCAGCCCAAGTTGAAATTCAAGGTTCCTACTGTGATATCACACTCAATCAAATGCGACAGGTTATTTCTATTAAAGTTTGGGGTTGAATGGAGACTAACTAGAATGGCAATTCTATGGCTGATAATTCATTCTCGGGTGGAATGCAGTAGCTTGGAAGAATTTAAGAAGATCAAATTTATAGCCTCATTGAAATGGAAAAAATTGCTTGTTTATGTTATTCAGTTATTTAAGTAAAATACTTTTTCCTCCTTCTATGACTTTTAAATCATTTTTCTTTCTAATTCCCTTTATTGGTGTATTTGTTTATTTGCTATTTGGTTGACAGATGCCTTATTAGCTAGCACAGTAATTATTCCTCTTTGAAAATCTTCCAGTGCCATCTTTGTGGAAGGAGCTGCAGTGTGCAGCAATGATCAGCATTTTTAACTTGTCATTCTCCTGTTATCTTTCCAAAAGAGAACACATTTTGTCAGCTAATCTGACAAAACACATAGGTTTGTGTTTGTGTGTTCTGAAGATGGGGAGGGGGAAGAGACCACAAGATACTCAAATATATCTTTTCCTAGAGTTCCTCTTAACAAGTTCTTTTTAAAAAAAATAGCATAATAAAAGTTAGTTCTTTCATATACTCTTTTCTTCTTTTCTGCCAATGACAGGGTTGTTTATTTCTTTCTCCCTTCTCTTTCTCACCCTCTCTCTCTTTCTCAGCTCACACATATTGAGACACACACACTCACAACCTTTGAGGCACCTGTTTCTCTGTTCTTAACTTTACCTGTATTTGAAGTCAAAAGCTGGAAGCACTGGGTGTGAATTACAATGTGAAGTATCTTCACAAATCTTGAATCAAATAGGCTGCTCTAGAGAGAAATGCATAGGAAACAAAACAATGGGAGATCTTAGCCAATTCAATAACACAATTAAGAAAGAAAATGTCAGATAAATGGGCCACTGTAAGATGGCATACTTCAGATATCCAGGCCTAGAAACACAAAAGTAAAAGGCCTTCAAGGTCCAGCAACTACCCCTCCTGAAGGGCAGGAATCTCTGCATCAATTAATTTTGCCTTTCCTTTTGGGTATTTGGGGCATGATATATTACACCCAGCTTCGGTGCATTTGCCTGGCTTTGCTGTCAAGGAGACTGTAGAACTTGAATACCATGTTATTAGAAACATTTCATTAGCAGTGAAGCAAAAGGGGTAAGCAGTTAGTGCTTGTAGAAAAGTTTGTTTTTGATTAACCACTCTTATTCTGTGAGGCAAAATAAGTGATTTACAATCTGAGAAAGAAAGAAAAAATGTGTATGCTTTAAAACCTTCGAAATTGTTTCACACAGCTTTGGGCAGTTACTTTTATATGTTTTATTTGCACTATGTTTTTAATTCTTGGCTATTTAATTTTATTTTAAGGGGTGGGTGAGGGGAATGGGATTGTTGTATTTTAACTTGTGCTGCTTTTAACTATGTAGTACCCCGCCCCGATTGCCAGTTCAGAGGGGCGGGCTATGAATTTATTATTATTATTATTATTACTGCCAACTACCCCAAGGATATCCAGAGTCATATATGAAAATCCTAAGGACATCTTACTGCATCTCCTCATTTAAAATAATTGATTGGGGATGGGGTGGGGGTGGGGAAATGTGGAAAAATATACAATATGGAAATGGCTTTGCATTGAGGACCTGGTCCCAATGAGCATCAATGCCATAGGTATGGGGTCAGTATCCTGTAATATATATGTTGGGAAAAGTGAAAGATAGTATGAGATCTGAATCAAACTGGAAAAGGTGAAGTGGTCATGAACTAGCCCCACCTGCACCTCATAATCCCATCCTACACTGTATCTAGTAGAGAAAAGAACTAAACTTTGAACCAATGGACAATGACATCAATGTATATCAGGACAATTGTGAATTGGGATGACAGCCAGAGAGCACCTATGAGCTTCAGTAGGGCCTGATGTGCATTAGGACACTGTTGCCAGTGTTCTTTTATGTGAAGTAACCAATGATATTCAGATCTGTGTGCACTGGGACTGATGCACAATAGGCCTGATGTACAACAGGACGAATGCAAATCTGTCCCATTGCCCATTGGGTCACCAGCTAGGCAGGGCCAATGCACATTGTTAGAGCCTGATGCTTGTCAGGACACTTTCACCAATGTCCTGTTACACATTTTCCTAATTTACTGGGTTCCTAAGGGGCAGTACAGATGGGTAGCTGGAAGCCACCCCTTTCTGCCCCAGGTCAGTGCCACAGCAGCCACACACTCTGGCACCAACCTGCAGCTTCCTGGAAGGGGCATCAGGAATGATTATATGGGTAACTATTTTCTATAACCACTTCAGTAATGCAGCAAATACAATACATCAGTTATTCTGGTGAAAGCAGTAGAATGGTTCCAGAATTACACAGAAAGACATTATTATAACAAGAGTTTTATTTGTGTTGTATTTTTTATTCTTTGTTTTTATTTGTTTTGCACCTTAATAATAATAATAATAATAATTATTATTATTATTATTATTATTTCTTACCCGCCCCTCTGTAAAACAATCGAGGCGGGGTACAACAAGGTTAAAAACAGATTACAGATTAAAATAATTCAAGAATTCCATCCCAACCTCCCCCCCCATAAAATAGGATTAAATTAGTTAAGTTTAAAATTAAATTACTAACAGTACCATACAACATAGTACACAAAACCGCAATGCTGGCCACAGCATGGGTAGCAATAAAATACAGAGGGGGGGGGATAAGGAGTTGGGAATTGGCTGAAAGATTTTTAGGAGCCAGGTAGATTATACAGTTTCAGGGAAGGCCTGCCGGAAGAGATGCGTCTTTAAGGCTGTTTTAAAACAGTCTAGTGATGTGATGAGACGCATCTCGTCCGGCAGGCCATTCCATAGCCTGGGAGCAGAAGCAGAAAAGGCCCTCTGGGAGGTCTGCACTAACCTAGTCTTCATGGGCTGCAACAGATTTCTCCCAGAGGACCGAAGCGTGCGGGGGGGGGTTCATATGGGGAGAGGCGGTCCCTGAGATAAGATGGACCCAAGCCATGTAGGGCTTTAAAGGTTAAAACCAACACCTTGTACTGCGCCCGGAAACTAATCGGCAGCCAGTGGAGAGCTTTAAGCACAGGTGTAATGTGCTTTCTCCTAGGTGTACCGCTAACAAGCCTGGCTGCCATATTTTGAACTAGTTGGAGTTTCCGGGTTAGGCACAAGGGTAGCCCCATGTAGAGCATGTTACAGAAATCCAAGCGTGAGGTTACCAAAGCATGCACCACTGTTTCCAGGTCCCTCTGATCCAGGTAGGGGCGCAGCTGGCGTATCAGCCGAAGCTGATAACAGGCACTCCTGACTACGGCGTTCACCTGACTAGTCATGTGAAGCGACGAGTCAAGGAGCACCCCCAGACTGCGAACAGGGTCCTTCGAGGAGAGTGTGACTCCATCTAGGACCGGAAGATGTATTCCCAAACCTGGTTTCGGGCCTGTAACAGCTAGTACCTCCGTTTTGTCTGGATTGAGTTTCAGCCTGTTTTTCCTCATCCAATCCATTACCGCTGCAAGGCAGTCATTAAGAGGAGAGACGCCATCTGAAGTCCGAACCGACGATCTGGTCATGGAGAGGTATATCTGAGTGTCATCAGCGTACTGAAGACACTGAGCTCCATGCCTCCGAATGATCTCACCCAGCGGCTTCATGTAGACATTAAATAGCATCGGGGACAGAATGGCACCCTGAGGGACGCCGCAGTTAAGCTCAATCTTGGAGGAGCAACTGTCCCCGAGCCTCACCCTTTGAGATCTCCCAGAGAGAAAGGACCGGAGCCACCGGAGTGCGGTGCCCCTGATCCCCAACTCCCTCAGTCGACTCAAAATGATGGAGTGATCTACAGTATCAAAAGCCGCCGAGAGATCCAAGAGCACCAGCAGGGTCACACTACCCCTGTCGATACTCAGGCGGAGGTCATCGGTCAGAGCAACCATGGCAGTCTCCACTCCATGTCCTGTCCTGAAGCCGGTTTGAAATGGATCGAGATAATTGGTTTCATCCAAGACAACCTGAAGTTGAGAGGCAACTGCTCTCTCGATCACCTTGCTCAAAAAAGGGAGCAAGGACACTGGTCTATAGTTGTTCCTGTCCAGGGGGTCAAGAGAAGGCTTCTTCAGGAGGGGCTTAACAGCTGCCTCCTTCAGACAGGATGGTAAACAGCCTTCTCTGAGGGACGCATTGATTGTTTCCCGAAGGAATACCCTCAGTGTGTCCCCTCCCTGGACGACCAGCCAAGATGGACAGGGATCGAGGGAGCAGGTCGTCTTTTTCATACTTCCAAGAAGCTTGTCCACGTCATCGGTACTCACAGGTTGGAACTCATCCAGCAAAATGACATCAACGGAGTTGTTGGACACCTCATCTATTGGTTCTGGTGGAAAATTGACATCTAAGTCGGCCCTTATCCGAGAGATTTTATCTGCAAAGTAGGTATTAAACGCGTCACAGCAGGCCGTCGTAGGGTCAAGTAGGGGATTTGACACAGGAGGGACCTGTGTTAGCTCCCCCACCACCCTAAATAGCTCTGCTGGGCGGGACTCTGCAGACGCAATGCGTGCAGAGCAGAAGGCTCTTCGCGCTGCACGCAAAGCCTCCCGATAGGCGCGAAGATGCTGCCTATGGCGAGTTCTGTCGGATAGGAGTCGAGTTTTCCGCCACTTGCGCTCTAGTCGTCGTCCAACCCGCTTCATCTCCCTAAGTTCCTCTGTAAACCAGGGCTTACGGTTAAGAGCGGGCTGGAGAGGACGCTCGGGGGCAATCGCGTCTAGAGCCTTGGGAAGATCGGTGTTCCAGGTGGTGACCAAGGCTTCGATGGGATCACCGGCACTGCCAACCATTAAACCCTCTAAGGCCTTCTGGAAACCAATTGGTTCCATCAGCCTTCGAGGGCGGACCGATCTAATGGGTCCGCCACCCCCGGGGGAACGGATAGCGGCTTTTAGCTCCAGCTTGATCAGGAAATGGTCCGTCCATGACAAGGCAGAGGTTTTAGTTACCTCTGCCCACGGATGTTGCTGTTCCGTACTAAAAATCCCATCGAGTGTATGACCAGCACAATGAGTCGGCTCGTTGACCAATTGGAATAGGTTCATGCCTGTCATGGTATCCATGAACTCCCGAGCTGCTCCAGATAGATCAGAAGGGCTGGTCTCGAGAGGGATGTTGAAGTCACCCAAGACCAAAAGTGTGGGTGTCTCCAACAACAACTCAGAGACCAGCTGAGTCAGCTCGGATAGGGAGTCTGCTAGACAACGGGGTGGCCAGTAGACTAACAGAATCCCCAAGCTATCCCTGCACTTCAAGCTGAGGTACATGCACTCGATGTGGATTGCTTTCCGGACAGGTTTCCTGATCAAGGTTAGGTTGGTTTTATGGACTATAGCCACACCGCCCCCCCCCCCCGCCCACTTTCCCTTACCTGCTCACTGACCGTGTAACCCGCTGGGAGAGCCTGCGCCCACGTAGCAGCGCTGGCATCACCCAGCCAGGTCTCGGTAAAACATGCCAGGTCGGCCTGTTCATCCACAAGGAGGTTGTGGATGATATGGGTCTTGCTCTTGGCTGACCTGACATTGCAAAGGAGCAGGTTAAGGGATTGTGGAATGGATGGTGTGCTCTCCGCCTTATCTTGGGAAACAGAGTGAACTGAAGAAGAGATAGATACCAGACATCTATCCCTACTTCTTTTGTAACATCTGTTCACTCTGTTGCCGCCATACCTTCCCTGCCCCCGCACAACCTTGATGTCAGCCCCCAGGCTATTCCCGGCTCCATGCTCACAAGAGGGTTGAAAACAAGCCAATTAAACCCACTCCAGTCCTAGCTCTAGTAGAGCCTCTGGAAGTCTTCAGACTCCTCCCTTCCTCTGCTGCCGGTGGTGTGGGCCTGCAAGGGATGCTGGGAGCCTCTGGAAGGCTTCAGGCTCCTCCCTTCCTCTGCTGCCGGTGGTGTGGTCTTGCAGGGGATGCTGGGAGCCTCTGGAAGGTTTCAGGCTCCTCCCTTCCTCTGCTGCCGGTGGTGTGGGCTTACAGGGGATGCTGGGAGCCTCTGGAAGGCTTCAGGCTCCTCCCTTCCTCTGCTGCCGATGGTGTGGGCTTGCAGGGGATGCTGGGAGCCCCTGGAAGGCTTCAGGCTCCTCCCTTCCTCTGCTGCCAACGGTGTGGGCTTGCAGGGGATGCTGGGAGCCTCTGGAAGGCTTCAGGCTCCTCCCTTCCTCTGCTGCCAATGGTGTGGGCTTGCAGGGGATGCTGGGAGCCTCTGGAAGGCTTCAGGCTCCTCCCTTCCTCTGCTGCCAATGGTGTGGGCTTACAGGGGATGCTGGGAGCCTCTGGAAGGTTTCAGGCTCCTCCCTTCCTCTGCTGCCGATGGTGTGGGCTTACAGGGGATGCTGGGAGCCTCTGGAAGGCTTCAGGCTCCTCCCTTCCTCTGCTGCCGATGGTGTGGGCTTGCAGGGGATGCCGGGAGCCCCTGGAAGGCTTCAGGCTCCTCCCTTCCTCTGCTGCCGATGGTGTGGGCCTGCAGGGGATGCCGGGAGCCTCTGGAAGGCTTCAGGCTCCTCCCTTCCTCTGCTGCCAATGGTGTGGGCCTGCAGGGGATGCCGGGAGCCTCTGGAAGGCTTCAGGCTCCTCCCTTCCTCTGCTGCCAATGGTGTGGGCCTGCAGGGGATGCCGGGAGCCTCTGGAAGGCTTCAGGCTCCTCCCTTCCTCTGCTGCCAATGGTGTGGGCCTGCAGGGGATGCCGGGAGCCTCTGGAAGGCTTCAGGCTCCTCCCTTCCTCTGCTGCCAATGGTGTGGGCCTGCAGGGGATGCCGGGAGCCTCTGGAAGGCTTCAGGCTCCTCCCTTCCTCTGCTGCCAATGGTGTGGGCCTGCAGGGGATGCCGGGAGCCTCTGGAAGGCTTCAGGCTCCTCCCTTCCTCTGCTGCCAATGGTGTGGGCTTACAGGGGATGCTGGGAGCCTCTGGAAGGCTTCAGGCTCCTCCCTTCCTCTGCTGCCGGTGGTGTGGGCTTGCAGGGGATGCTGGGAGCCTCTGGAAGGCTTCAGGCTCCTCCCTTCCTCTGCTGCCAATGGTGTGGGCTTACAAGGGATGCTGGGAGCCCCTGGAAGGCTTCAGGCTCCTCCCTTCCTCTGCTGCCGGTGGTGTGTCAAGTCAATGCCAACTTCAAGTCAATGCCAACTTATGGTGTCTCTGTCATATATTCAGTGGAGGTTTGCCATTGCCTTCCTTTAAGGCTGAGAGAATGTGATTTGTCCAAGGTCTCCAAGAGTGTTTTCATGATTTAGTGGGGATTTAAACCATGGTTTCACAGTGTCCTAGTCCAAAATCAAACTATTGTTCCACACTGGCTCTCTAATATACCTGAAGCTGAGACTCTACATGCATTATGGAATTAAAAAGAAATGGCAAATTATATATATATATATATATATATATATATACACACACATACATACATCCATACATACACACACACACTTGCTCAAGTAACCCTTTGTATTCTGTCATTAATTATTTGTCTTCCATTTCCACATTAGGAACTGGACCTCTATAGCACTAGTCTACAACCTGCCTAGTGTTCTCTTTCTAACTGTTTAGTATATGTCCCCATCTGTGTGTCTGCCCTTCAAATGAATAACATGTCTCTTCCTCCTCCTCTGATTCTGTTTTTTCTGATATACCTAGTTTGGAATTGAATTCACTGCAGCCTTTGCTATGGTGGATTTAACCTGTGCACCACCTTCATTTTATTTCTTTTGTGTGTGGTGTTTTGATTCTTCTTAAAGAGAAGTACAGAGGAACAGAACAGATGGGGACATATACCAAACAGTTAGAAAGAGAACGCTTGGCAGGTTGTAGACTAGTGCTATAGAGATCCAGTTCCTAATGTGGAAATGGAAGACAAATAATTAATGACAGAATGCAAAGGGTTACTTGAGCAAGTAAAGAAGTTTCTCTGCAGCAAAAACTTATTTAGGGTGCTTGAGACCCATCTGGAGAGATAGCTGATAACCCCTGATATAACTGTATGTCATGTCTGTGATTTTGCACAGACAAATTGCAAGAAATGACCTGTTTCAGCCAAATGATCATGTCAATTTTCTCTTCTGCTGGAATTTGCTCACCTAATTTCATAGGCCTGGGAACACAGTCATCTATCTAGGTTCATTGACTCAGCTAGATTGATACAGGTGATTTGGAAAAGAAAGGTCAAATACACAACAGGCTGCCAGAGCCACATTTTTTTAGGAGCGTCCCCTTGACTTTCAGCATCATCAGTTTCACCTGGAGCCTATGTGGAGCAAATGAAATGTGGCAGAAGGCAAGAGGAAAACTAAGAGTAAGTAGGCATGTGAAAGTGATTAATAGAGAAGTGCCCAACCATATTAATCATTGGTAAAACACACATACACAATGATCTTTATTGATGTATGTGTGGGTGTGTGTGACAGACATATTCAAGATCATTATTGGCTTGCAAAAAATGAAAAGAAAATTATGAAGTTACCATTTACTGTAGTCTCAAAGCAAGACTGCTGACACATAGGTTAAAGGCTCAGGGGGGAAAACGTTGGCAATGTTAGGCTAAACGTGGTCATGCTACCTCATTTCTTCATCTGCACAGACAGAATTCAACAAAATTATTTTGTTCTCTCAAAGGGTTACACTAGATACACTAGGAGGGATAGAAGACATATGTTTGTCATGACATGTTTTCCTCACCACTGTATCTTGTACTTGGTTTGTTCTGTTTTGTGACTTGTCATTAGAAGGTAAATGCTAACTTAAATTGCAACTCTGATTTCCAAAGCATATATCTGCAAGGAAATCTGTTCTTGACAGTAAAATGAGAGGGAATAAGTTAATCATAGGGAATACACATTTGAGGTATGTAACTGATGTAATTACATAAACCCACTGGAGAAAAGAAAATATTATCCTACCCTTATGCCTTTGGCCCCACCTGTCAGTGGAATGTGACCTCCAAGAACCTATCTGGAAATGAATTTGCCCGTTAGTCTCAAAGAAGTGCCCTACCACTGTATCCGAAGTCTTAAAATTGTTAAATAATCAGGGCTGAAAGCCAGGTAAGTTTGTTGGTGTGGTAGGACATTGTGAAGAGCATTGTACTGGTTTGCTGGTTTGGAGAAAAAGGTAATCTAAGCACTACCTTCTTCAGGACCTTACAGGCTAAGGTTTCAAAAATGGAAAAATTAACCAGAAAACTCTCCCTTCATGACCTTCCAAAATAAAATCAGTTTGAGGACAAACACAGAAAAATATTTGTTTATTAAAAATACAGAAAAAGGTAGCAAAGGGGTGGGAAGAATGTAATGCATGCTCAAACCATATTCCTGACCCATCTTAGGGGGCTAGAGTGGTATAGATAAGCTAAAGGACTACAGACTAAAACACTCACATGGTTTTTCTCACCCTCCAATGTGAAGAAGAGTATTCTTGCAAACAAGTTAGTAAAATGTGGGCTAGACAATACAACTGTTAGGTGGATTTGTAACTGTAAGCTAGTATTCTTGCAAACGATATAGTTGCAAGATAGTATTCTTTTGCAAACAAACTGTTAGCTAGTATTCTTGCAAACAAGCTAGTAAAATGTGGGCTAGACAATATAACTGTTAGGTAGATGAAGCAATAGAGGGCATGCTTATCAAATTTGCAGATGACACCAAATTAGGAGGAGTAACTAATGCCCCAGAGGACAAGATCAAAATTCAAAAGGACTTTAATAGATTAGAAAGCAGGGCCAAAACTAATAAAATGAACTTCATCAGGGAGAAATGTAAGATACCGCACTTAGTTAGAAAAAATGAAATGCATAGATATAGGATGGGGGACACCTGGCTTAATGTGACTACATGTGAAAGGGATCTCGGAGTCCTAGTAGACCACAAGTTAAACATGAATCAAGAGTATGATGCGGCAGCTAGAAAGGCTGATGTGATTTTAGGCTGCATCAATAGAAGTATAGTGTCTAGATCAAAGGAAGCAATAGAGCTACTCTATTCTTCCTAGGTCAGGCCTCCCTTGGAATACTGTGTCCAATTCTGGGAACCACAATTCAAAAAGAATTGTTGAGAAGCTGGAACATGTCCAAAGGGGGGGGGGGCATCAAAATGGTGAAGGGCCTGGAAACCATGCCTAATGAGGAAACACTTAGGGAGCTGCATATGTTTAGCTTGGAAAAGAGATGGTTAAGAGTTGATATGACAGCCCTGTTGAAGTATTTGTAGGGGTGTCATATTGAGGATGGAGCAAGCTGTTTTCTGCTGCTACAGAGATTAGAACATGGAAAATGGATGCAAGCTACAGGAAAAGAGATTCCACCTATACATTATCCAGTTAGAGCTGTTTGACAGTGGAACACACTCTGTCAGAGTGTGGTGGAGTCTTCTTCTTTGGAGGTCTTTAAGCAGAGGCTGGATGGCCATCTGTCAGGGATGCTTTGATTGTGATTTCTTGTATGGCAGGGGGTTGGACTGGATGTCCCTTGTGGTCTCTTCCAACTCTATGATTCTATGATTCTATGAAGAATCTAGCTAAACTGTATGGTGGAGATCAGCAGTGAAATTATGATGGAGGCAGACATGTGAAGGGTTCAAAATGAGGGAAACCCTCTGGAGACTCATTTCTTGCTTTGTCTGTCTTTGTATGGGGATTATCGTACTGAGGCTTACCATGCTTAAATCACTGGTAAAATGCCCCAGAAGTGTGAAGATGTGATAGTTTTGCTTCTGAAGCATCACTGAAGGGTCCCCTCACCTCTCTTGTTAACAAAGTATTTGCAGAACAGACATTTCTTCATAATGGTAGTTCTTGTTATTGAAGAAATGGTTGCTCTCCAAATGCTTTTTCAACTAGAGAGGAGAGGAGACACTTCAGTGACACTTCAAAAGCATGGCTGACTATCACACATTCATGCTTCTGGAGCGTTTTGCCAGTGATTTAAGCACTGTAAGCCTCAGGTGTGATAATCCCCTTAGTCTAACTGCATGTGAGATTGTATGTCTGAGTATGTCTGTGTCTCTTACTTTGCCCCTTTGCCTATATTTAAAGTTTTATTTAACTTGGGAGCTGTCAACTGGAATGAAGGGAACACCTTTGGGTGGGGCAAAACATGACTTCAATGTTATTCTATGGAGGGCTCAAAATGAAAACTATGTCCTTAAAGTAATGAATGCAGTGCTACAGAATGTGCCCTCCAGAGACTGGTGATGACTCTGAGATGGTTCAGAGACTGGAAAGAATAGAGTTGCATACATGATAAAATTCCAATTAAATATAAAGGATTGCCCAATATCTCTGGAAAATGCATAATACCTAATGATGGGGATGGGGTGTGTGCACTAGTTTGAGCCACTTTGGAAGGGTCTCTATTCAGTGGAGATAAACAAGACATTTAAGCACTGCTTCCTTTCCTGAACATATCAATAGGACCATTTCCTGATCAGCAGGAGGGAAGGAAATTCCAGTTTAGAATGAGATTCAGGCACTCTTCTTACCCTTCCCAGCAAGTTTGCTTACAATGCCTGCCGACTCTGGCAAGAGGAAGCTCTATGTCTTGTACATCAAATTCTAACAATTCATATTTATTGAGCATGGTTCATAACAGCATTTTCTAAAAAGCCTTGCTTAAAGGTAGTGTGGAAGAAAAGAACACTCTGATTTTCAGAAGGACCAAAAAGTCAAGCACTTATTACTTTAAGGACATAGTTTTCAGAAGATGCTAATCCAAATGTGTCTGGTGAAGAGTTGGCAGTGACACTCAAAACTGGGTATGGCTGCCATTTTTAAAGAAGGATTCCACTCCTGATGAGTTACACACAGTTAATGGAAAAAGCACAGAGCGGCTAGAATCAGCAGACTTTTCCTCCCTTAAAATTTCAAGCACATTAATGAGTGATGAGGGTGGATGCAAAAGAATAATTAAGCACTGCAGTAAATTAGATTGATTAAGGCTAGGATCATTTCTGACATTTCTAATCCAAAGTGAAGGACAACCCAGAGCACAGAAATGTGCATTTGTGACTTTTCTGAAAGGGCATCTGAGGATTAAAGATATAAGACAAATGTGAGCCATTAACATGAGGTGCTCAGCAATGTATATTATGTTAGGTTGTTTTGTGTTTTTGTGCAGTGCTTAACCTTCCCAGTGAAAAAGGGTCTGATGCCAAGAAGTGTCAGATCCATCGGGAGACTGCTCCAATGCCTTTCTTATTTGCTAAATCACGTAAATGTTAGTGTCTGCTTTTGTGTTTTCTTCTGGGTTGCCACACAAAAATAACTCTTCTAGGTCTTGAGTACATGAAAGGTGTTTGCAGACCACCAGCCAGAACACAGACCGCCAGCTATATATGGAGATCCACCAACTCCTTGGTCACCTGCCATGTACCATTTCCTGCCCAGCTATGCTGATATGGAATCAGCACTATTGATTCATAGCTCTGCTCTGAGGCAATTCAGAAGTCTGTTGCGTTTCAAAAGAGACAATGAACAGTTCTCAGGGCATCAGACAGCCCTCTAATTTGACAGAGTGAAGAGACACTCTTAACAGTGCATATGTACAACCTGAAAATGGATACTTGTATACCTCTTTCTTTCACAGATCCTGTGACTTCAAATTTAGAGAGAAAAACAAAAGCCATATTCTTGCATTTCTTTCATAGTCTATACTGTTATACACACACACACACCTACACTCTAGAGGAAGAGTTCTGGAGAACCTGAAAGCTCACGCCACTGAACTATCACATCTATAATATTTTAGTGATCCCAATAAAAGGTGTTGCTCATGCCTGATTTTTGTTTCTAACTCATGCATCACCCAACTCCTTTAACTTCTTGTTTTTGCAGTCCCAAGCAGCCCTCACTAGTTTCCTGCTGTGCTTTGCAAATGTTAGTGACACAGCAAGTGCTTTGCAAATGTTAGTGACAGAATCTGTATTTCTGTCATGGAATCTTAGCATCCTATAGTATATATAAGGTTATGGGTCTAGGGAAAATGTAAGAACTAGGATTATTGAAAATGCCATGTACCAAGTCAAACCACTGATCCTCTAATCCAGTATACACAGACTGGGAGAGATTCTGCATGGCTTCGGACTGATGTTTCTCCTCAGCTCTGTCTAAATATGCTACAAAGTGAACAAGGCTTTCCCCATGAAAAGCAATTCCTCTACCAGTCCAGCTGTGGAGATTCCTAACAAGTGTGCTGGTCTATGACTGCAATAAAGAAAGAATACTTCTACCCAGGGAAGCAAAGCTGTCTATTTGATAGTTAGCAAAAAAAAACCCTTCTATTCAGGCAGGCTGTGGCAATGACGTTAAGTTGCTGAGGAAGGAGTGTCATGAAGAATATTCACACAGTTTCCCATTCAAACTGCAGGCTTCATCTCCAGCACAAGAATGTGATGAGTGTTTTGCTTTTCATCAAGGGTGTTCACTTCATGCAAATATCTCTCAGAAAAACTTTTCTTTTGTTTCTTTGTGAAGGAATCACTGTTAGCAAAGAAGGATTATTTAGTTGTTCAGAAAGGTACAGACAATCCCCATTTTAGGGGAGCAGCTATTGCAAGTTCAGGTATGTAATTTGTGCAATTTACATAGAAACAGTTTGCAAAAATGTTAACCCTCTCTCAAGACAAACTGAAAATCTCTCACCCATCTCACCTGTGAGGAAAAGTAGTGCAAGAATGGGACAAGTAAGGATTTGAATCCCTACAGGCTTTGAACTTAGTGAGTTTTTTTTAAAATGGCTTTAAAAGAAATAGCTGTGCCACATTTTATTATCCTGATATCTAACCTATATTATGGACAAGAGGGCAATTTTAGGACACAATGTAGAGAAATAGAGCAGTTTTGCATTAGCAAGGGAGTCAGAAAAGGCAGAACATATCAACCCAAAACTTGGATTAGACATGGAGTAGAGAGGTGTGAAAAGTGAGGAAAGGAAGATCAACAATTTAAGATACACAGATCACACCATGAATTTGAAGAACCTGAGCAAGAGTGTTAATAGCATGATGTCTTGGTTGTCTCTTTTTTGCAGGATGGACCTACATTGAAGCCAACATGGAAGCAAACAACAACAACAACTATTTTTAATTGTGTTTTAATTTACATTATTTTTTATTCTACTTCCTCCCTTGCTACAGTAAGTGTCTTTCTTTGGTAGCATGGCAGGAGTATAAATCCAATAAATATATTTCAGCAAATCTAATGGTGGCTGGTGGCATCTTGGAGCTATTGAAACTATTGGAGCTATACAGGGGAAAGGATTCAGCACCTTGGACAGCTTCTTCCAAGCTAAAATGCAATGCTGATTCCACATTGATGTGGAAGCCTGAAATCTCCAGGGATCAAATCAAGAATAAAAGGAGTTCAGGGCCTTCTCCATGATCTCAAGCACTCTGCCTGGGCTTTCAGGTGATCCACTCTCTGGTGGCAATGGCGAGTCATTTTCTTTTCTTTCTGGTGGACAGAACACCTAGCAATAAATATTGCATTCTACAATTAAATTTTTAAATCCACACAGTCCACACAGGGGGAAAGGGGGACTTTAAATTAAATAACAGATGTTTGCATCCATTTCAGTCCAAGGGATGTTGTTACAGGACAGCAGCCTCCATAATGAACTGTTTTCATTAACCATGCCCCAATGATTACAGAAAAGCTTGTACTTCAGGAGACAGGAAATATGTTAGCCAGGTGAGACCAACAATGTAGTTGTATGTCTTTATCCAGCACACCTTTGCTGTATGTCACTTAGTCACTGGCCTTTGCCCAGTCAAAGGGAAATGCCTTGCATGTTAAAAGGATGTAAATTCTTGAAAGCAAGGGCTTGCTGTGCCCGTGTGCATGGCTTGGCTTTATCAGCAGTTATTCACTAACAAAGAATTTTTTTGATTTATGTCATGCTAAAAATGTCTATAGCATCATGTCCATGTAAGTTGGAGAATGGTATGCTGGTGGATGGTGATGCTGGTGTGTAGGTCTGTTTTTAATGAGAGATCCCAAATTAAGATACCTGCCTTTTCCAAAGGATGTGAAAAGGGAGGTAAGAGAAATTCATTTGGTTTATAATTTAAGATCAGCTTACCTCCTCTGCACTTTCTTAATGAGTTCATACACATGAACTCACCAGGCTAAATTTACTCCTACTCCTGGTTTAGATAGACCTACTGAAGTAATTGAGTCTTGCTTTAGTAGTGAATAATGAATGCAATTCTTTCCAGTGGGTCTATGTGGTGGGTTTACATCAATGTGCAATGTGATTCTCTGATTTAAAGAAAAAGGTGTGCAAAAATACATTCAGTAGGAAAACTAAGATGCACAGACATCACGTTGTTGTTGTTGTTGTTGTTGTTATATGGCTTCAAGTTATTTTGACTTATGATGACCCTAAGGTGACTTGGCAAGATTTGTTCATAGGTGATTTTTCTTTGCCTCCATCTGAGGCTGAGAGAATGTAACTTGCCCAAGGGGGTTTCCATGGTCAAGAAGGAATTTGAACCCTGGTCTCCAAAGTCCAGTGCTGAAATCACCACACCATGCCGGTGCAGTGTACAAACAAAAAGGATTACTATTGAAATGTTCATACAAAAAAAAATATTGCATAAACAAGCACATACCATGTTTTGTGTGAGTGAAAATGGATGTAATTGTATTCTGTAAACTTTAAAAAGATTGCAAAGTGAGATTCCACTGACAGACTAGGCACACTGCAAATATGTTACTGCCATTTTGTCCCCTATGAAGTAACAGACATTATTCATAGTTAGACCACAGAGCAATTTTTCAGCTCCTTGTCTATTCATTTCTGGAACTGCCAAGTAATAGCTGTCACTAGAGTTTATGCTGCTGGTTAATGAGGATTGAAGTTCTGGCAGGTGAGAGACTTTGCTCAAATCCTCCTGTTAATAATAGTGATACCCAGAACAGAACCAATAATTCAGCCTTCAAACAGATTTGTATTTCTCATTTAAAAAAAATTCTTCCAGGACATATAGCTATGGGTTTTTTTGGCAGCACTTTTTAGAATCCTAACTAGATTTTTGTAGGATGAAAATAATAGCACCAGACAGCCAACAGGTGTGTTCAGAGGAGGACTGGATTCAGGTTCCAGCCCCAATTCATCCATAAAGCTCATTGGATTAAATTGGGCCAATCATACAGAGGGTTGTTGAGGAAAAAGGAAGGTAAAATGTGTATGTATATGTAATATATACAGATTTTTTAAAAGGAGGGGTTGGATAAAAATATAAAAAAATATGCAGAATTGTTGATGCTGATGTTCATGATGATGATTTTATGACCTAAGTTCTTTTGTTAGCCCTTTTGTTAACTGGGAAGAGGTTGAGGGTGGAGGATGCTACTGTCACCATCAAAACAACTCCAAAAATGGCATGAAGTTATGAAGTGGCAAAGTCATGAAATACATTCAAAGTCACTGTGGAAAAAGGAATTTCAGCAACACAAGTTAGTTTAAATTTCCAGAGTTATTCCACAAAAAATACATTCCACCCTCCATATCCATGGACATGCCACTCATGGATTTGAGCATCTGTGGATGGCAAGCCCGTGGAGGGAGCAGCGGTGGGAAGAGGAGGAGGAGAGGGGAAGAGGAGGAGGAAGGAGGAAGAGGAAAAGGAAGAACAAAAATGGAGGGGGGTAAGAGGAGAAGGAGAAAGGAGGAGGAGACAGGGAAGAGGAGGAGGAAAAAGGAAAGGGAGGAGGAAGAGCATAGACAGGGTGAAGATTAGGAGGAGGAGGAAAGAAAAGGGGGGAGGAGCAGAGATGGAGTGAAGAGGAGATGGAGGAAGGAAAAGGGGACAAAAAATGGAAGAGTCGTGGTAGTGACTATGGGGAAAGAAGAGAAGAGGAGGAGGAGGAGGAGGGGGAGGAAGAAGAAGAATAGGTAGCCCCCTGCCATTGAGAAATATGGGACCTAACCATCTGTGGATTTAGGTATCCATGGGGGGGATCTGGAACGGATCCCCCACAGATACCAAGGGCCCATTGAATGGCTACTTATGATGGATATGAAGGCTAGATCATCAGTCTGAAGTAGGTTTGCCTCGTGTGAAATGATGCACCCTTTGAAACATCACAGTTCTTTAGTATGGACTCCCTCTTTATATTTGTTAGATTTGTTGTTTGTTAGTTTGTGCCTTCATGTTGACTCTGGCTTATAGTAACCCTGACGTAGGGTTATCTTGGCAAGATTTATTTGGAGAAGGTTTGCTATTGCCTTCCTCTAAGGCTGAGAAAGAGTGACTTGTCCAGGGTCACCCACTGACTTTCCATGACTGAATAGGGATTCAAATCCTTGTCTTCCTCACTCCTAATCCAACCACTCAAACTGCTATACCATGCTGGTTCCATGCTGTTGATAGGTAGGCATAATACCATCTTCTTTTATCTAAAACCAAATAAGAGATAAAACATAACTATTTGTGACATAGTTCTTACAACTTGATTTTCCCGCCCCATCTACCTTATGAGTACAACCTATATATTGTTTCACATTGGAAGGAAATTTGTTGGGAATAGAAAATTAGACAGGGCTACCATCAGGGGCAGATAAAATTGCCCCAGGAGCTAGGAATCTCAGTGATTTCCAAACTTTGATACTCTAGATGTTTTGTATTTTAGCTCCCGGAGTTCTTGACTATTGGCCAAACAGGATGGGGTTTCTGTGAGGTGACACTGAAAAAACCTGGAGAGTCAAATTTTGGAAACCACTGAGCTAGATCCCATCTATGGACTGCTAGGTGCTGTTTTCATTCTATGTCTTATGTTGCACAAATAAGGAGAGGTGGGGAGGAGGAATCTCACAGTAAAAGCTCATTGACAACAAATACATAATTTATTATTATTATTAACCTTTATTTATATAGCGCTGTAGGTTTACACAGTGCTGTACATATAAACTTATAATTAGACGGTTCCCTGCCCTCAGGCTTACAATCTAAAAGACACGACACAAGAGGAGAAGGGAAAGGTGATGGGGAAGGGTATCAGGTCCGGTGATTCTTCTCTCCCTCTGAGGCCTGGACCAATGCAGATGGACTAGAGGGAGGGCTCGGCTTTGTAATGCACAGTTAAAACGGGCCAGACAAAGTCACACATCTGGGAAAGCTTCTCTAAGCAATATAGTCTTTAACTCAGTTTTGAACCTGGTTAGAGAAGTGATGAGGCGTGCATGTGGGGGAAGAAGGTTCCAGGAGTGAGGGGCAGCAAGTGAGAAGGGACGAATCCAGGACAGGGCAGTGGAAATCCTTGGCTGGGACAGGAGACCCTGACTACCAGAACGGAGGGTACGAGAAGGAGTGTGAGGAGAAAGAAGGTCAGACAAGTAAGGAGGGGCCAGTCCATGGAGGGCTTTGAAAGTCAGTACTGAATTTCTGGCACTTGTGGACAAAAAAGATAGGAAAAGAACAGAAAACAATGCAAAGATGTTTTGTACAATAAACAGTCTAATAGGGGTGTCATTAGGGATTGGAAGGATAAGGACTGCACTGGGTGACATCTCAGGGGAGTGCCACCTTGTTGGACCCTCTGCCTGTTGCAGCCACTAGCAAGGTGCAGTGCTGCTGCCACCAGACAGTCTCTTCCAGGTCTGGCGAGTCTGCTGGCCAGCAGGGAAAAAGAGGTTCCACCACCAGCAGCAATAGCAGTAATGCCATGGACTTTTCCCTGTTATCACTATCTTCTTTTCCTGGCTGGCTGGCTGGCTGTTGGGCAGCAGCAGCAGATCACTGCAGCTGCCAGCAGCCACCCATTTTTCTCCTCTGCCTTGGGTCTCTCAGCTGATAGCGCCAAGGCTTTGGAGCAGCTTAAAGGGGGGGGGGTGATAGCAGGAAGCCAGATGCAGTTGGGAAATAAGTGGGGGAAGAGGCTGCCAGGAAGTAATAATCCACCCTTGGAAGCACCCCCAATAAGTGGAAGGGGCAGCCTATTGTATGCCAAAAAGCTTGAGTGGAATGGGGAGAACAGTAAAAGCAAGCCTGCAAGGTTTTAAAAAGCCTGTTTGACTAAAAATGTCTTCTCCTGCGGGCAAATGGCCAGCAGTGAGGGGACCAGTCAAGTCTCCCGTTGTAGAGAGTTCCACAGGGTAGGAGCAGCCACTGAAAAGGCTCTCTCTCGTGTCCTTACCAGGCGAGCCTGGGATGGTAGTGGGACAGATAAAAATCCTTCTCCTGAAGATCTTAGGGCTCTAGGTAGTTCACATGGCAAGATATGTTTTCTCAAATAGTCTGGACCTAAGCTATATAGGACTTTATAGGTCATGACCAGCACTTTGAATTGTGCTGAGAAACGAGCCAGTAGCCAGTGAAGCTGTTTCAATACAGGAGTTATACGTTCCCTGTAACTGGCTCCAGTCAGCATTCTATGTGTCGCATTTTGGACCTGCTGAAGTTTCCGAACAGTTTCCAAAGGCAGCCCCATGTAGAGTGTGTTACAGTAGTCCAAATAGGATGTAACCAAAGCATGTGTTGCTGTAGCCAGATCTGACGTCTCAAGGAATGGGCGCAGCTGGCACACAAGTTTTATTTGTGCAAATGCACTCCTGGCTACTGCTGAGAGCTGGGCATCCAGGCTCAGAGTGGAGTCCAGGAGCACACTCAAGCTGCAAGCCTGAGGTTTCAGGGGGAGTGTAACCCCATCCAGTTCAGGCACAGCCCCAATTTCCTGATCTGCCTTATCACTGGCCAAGACCACCTCTGTCTTGTCTGAATTAAGCTTCAATTTGTTTGCCCTCAGCAAGTCCATTACTGACAGCAGACACTGGTTCAGCACAGAGACAGCTTCCTTGGAATCAAATGGAAAGGAGAGATAGAGTTGGGTGTCATCTGCATACTGATGACACCGCATCCCAAAACTCCAGATGACCTCTCCCAGTGGTTTCACTTAGATGTTAAACAACATAGGGGACAAAGCAGGACCCTGTGAGACCCTGCAAGCCAGCAGCCAAGGAGTCAAACAGGAGTCCCCCAACAGCACTTTCTGGGTCCACCACTCCAAGAAAATTGGAACCACTGCATAACAGTGCCCCAAGTCCCATCCCAGTAAGGCAGCTCAGAAGGATACCATGGTCGATGGTATTGAAAGCCACTGAGAGATCTACTAGGACCAACAGGGACACACTCCCCCTGTTCAGTTCCCTGTGAAGGTCATCCACCAAGGTGACCAAAGTTGTCTCTATCCTATAGCCAGGCTGAAGCCTTGAAATGGATCTAGATAATCCATTTCATCCAGAAATCCCTGGAGCTGGGAGGCCACCACTCACTCCAGAACCTTGCCCAAGAATGGAATATTAGAGACTGGCCGATAGTTACCAAGGATGGAAGGATCTAGGGAGGTCTTTTTCAGTAACAGTTTCACCACAGCTTCCTTTAGGCAGGATGGAAATTTGTCTTTCTGCAGCGAAGCATTCACTACTCCCTTTACCCACTTGGTCAGTCCCCCTCTAGCTGATTTCAAAAGCCAGGAAAGGCAAGGATCCAGTATGCACATGGTGGCTCTCCCTTCTCCAAGGATCCTACCCACATCCTCAGGCTGCACAACTTGAAAGTTATCCAATAGTATGGGAGAAGACGGTGCTTATAAATATCTAAACTTTTTTTCCCCAATACAGAACAGTTTTTCACCAAAAATGCCCTGAAATGTGAAAAGATATCAAGATAGTTGACCATTTAGGAGGAATATTTTGTCTTTCCTGTCACATATATTGCATGTGCATATATTCTTTTGGGCCCCAGCTAGTTATAGGTGACCCATTGCTTTTTCTTATTTGGCACATATTTTATATCTTTATATATATATAAAGAAAGATATTCTGCCCACACAGAATACTGAGAAACAGAACTCCAGAGCAACCACTTGTCAGGATGTGAAATCACAACCTGATTTGTCTTTGTGCACTAAATGAGAAGGAACAAATAATTTCTTCTCATTGAACGGGGTCAACCTCTAAGAGCATTTTTCCATTTGTTTATGTTTCAAAATTCCTAAGAGTGTCTTTGCTCCAGACCTGGGGCTCATCTTCAGATGTTACATCTAATACCAATAGCAATAGCATTTACATTTCTATATTGCTAATCAGTGAATTCAGCACTCTCTAAGCAGTTTACAATCTGTAAGCCAATTGCCCTCAACAAGCTAGATACCCATTTTACTGACCTAAGAAAGGATGGAAGGCTGAGTCCTGGGATCAAACTCACAACATTGTGGCTGCAGTACCAACATTTAACCACTGTGCCACCAGGGCTCCTTTTCAGGGACATATGTTTCCCTGAGCACCTCCACTTTATGTTCTTGTGGGAAGACTTCCTTGTTGTTGCTGTTGTTATTCACTTATTAATATATTAATCAATTAATCGCTACAAAAACATCTGCCTTTAGATCAAGAGAGCCAGTATGGCATAGTGGTTTGAGTGCTGGACTTTGGAGATTAGGGTTCAATTCCCAGCTTGGCCATTTAAACCAACTGGGTCACCTTTGGCAAGTCACACTGTCTCAGCCTCAGGGGAAGACAATAGCAAATTTCTTCTGAATAAATCTTGACAAGAAAACTATATGATTGCCTTATGATTGCTATAAGTCAGAAATGACTTGAAGCTACACAACAAAACAAAAAACTAGATTAAAAAGTGTAGTATATCATGGACTGATCTATCCTCTTTCAGATGCCAGTTTTGTATTTGATAGGAGTTTTTTCCATCTTGATTTTAACTATTTATATCTAATTTTAAGGTTTAAATCCAACTTAATGCTTTTGGAGTCAAAATCTCTGCTAATTTATTAGCACCAGATTACACCTTTCTCCAAGGAACTGTAAAAATCTGTTGTGTAAGAGGTTGTGCAAGCAGCCTCTTGGTTGGAAAAATCTGCAATTGGTTGAACAAGTGGTCAAATAATTGTTTGTGCAACTAGTTGTGCCAAACATTACACAACCATTTATCCAACCTCTTATATAATAGGTTTACAAAAGTTCTCATTCAAGGATACTTATATTGGAAACCATCCTTGCATTAATTCTGAAAGAGTAACAGGATTTCTGATAGTACAATGACAAAAATGAGTACAGACCTAAACTGGTTTAGTGTAGTGATTAGCAGTATTTATCTTTAAGTACATTGCCCTCTATCTCTTTCTAGGATGAAGACATGGTATATGTCTGTGTGAATAAGTGAGTGAGTGTGATACATAAATAATTGAAAGAGCAGCAAATGAAAAGTTATTGACTAAACATGATTGGAAATAGACTATGAAGTTCCTGGAATGTAAAGTTTATTATTATTTACTTTAATATTTCTGTATCGCCTTCCAGTCCACAAGTGTATCCATTGTGAACAAGTAAAAATATCTGCTTACCTAATTTTATCATGATCTGAAATAGTAGCATGAATATTAGATTTGCAGAGAGATGAAATGTCAGTGAGTCCTTGTTCTCAGTCTAAGGACTATATTAATCTTTAATATATAATGTAGCATGGAAGTAAGAAACGAGAAGATAACTAACTTCATCTTTCATCCTAAACTGGTGGTATAGTCAAACTACCAGTGGAGAACAGAATATAAGAAAGCAGAATAGAATTTGATTAGTCAATTATTTTTAGGTTTTTTTCCCATAGTGACTCCTTATTGCAAGGAAAATGTAGACATTTCACTGAATACTATTGTACCTAGTATCTAGAGTGAATTTTGAATCCATTCTAGCTACCTTAGTCCATCTCCCTAAATTATTTCATGGAGTCAAAACTGCAGTTCTACCAGGATTCAGAATTGTCAAGAACTTTCTATACAAAAATAAATAAATAAACAAAATCTTGGGGAAATATTTTATGGTCTGAGGGCCATATCAAAGAAGGACAGATGAAGCCCAGTGGTTTGCTTGCACACCACATCATGAAGACATTTTACCACATGACTGTTTAGAAACAGTGCAGCTGTGAGAAAAGAGCCAGTTGCATCAGAGGAAGATACCTCTGTTTCTCCTTCACCATTAGGATTTGTCATTTGGTGAGGGATTCAGCCTGATTTGCCAGAGAGGTCAGATGCCTCACCAAGCTGCAAATCCCAAGATTCTGTACGATAGTGTCATGGTGGTTAAAGTGGTGTCTAACTGATTTATTTCTGCATTGTGAATACACCCTGAGTCTTAATGGTAGTCCCCAACCAGAGTAGACTGAATTCCTTTCAGTCAATGGAATTTACAGAACTGTTGCCACACTATTCAGTTTGAAGACTTTTCTGGTTAAGATTACCAATAAGTTTTAGGGCTAAATATTTCTGTAGGGTAGTGGCAGTGACACCTACCAATTTATTTATTTATTTTTGCTTTTTTCATTTGCTTATAAATAACATTTACAATTATTAGTTACACATCTTGCAATCATCTACAATTATCTACCGCAGCAGAGTTTCCATCTAATGACGTTATAAATAACATATTAATTTTTTCACATAATTTATAGATCTTCCATAAAAACTATAAATTTTGAGAAACTGACAGTCATTGAACATTTAAACAAAAAGAAGATTGTTATGTTAAAACATTTATCAGATAATTTGATACATCTTTCCATTCTTTTTCCCATTTGTCCATGTCTATTTTGTTAGTTATAGCTGTTCATCTATCTAACTCTTTCATTTCATGGATTTTATTTCTCCATTCTTCTATACAAGGTATAGCTAGTAATTTCCAATTACCAATTTAATATGTTAACATGGGAAGCACCTGAGAGTAAAATCTGAATTTTTTAAAAAAAAGAAATCCTTCTTGGTTCTGTGTCTCTCATACCTTGAGTATTGTAAGAAGTGGAGAAAAGCGTGCTAACTTTACAGTAGGGGTGAGAATAGGTTGGCCCTCCAGATGTTGCTGAACTGGAACTCCTGTTGATTCTCACCATTATCCTGGCTAAGGATGCTGCGAGTTGCAGTCCAACAACATTTGGAGAGCTGCACCGTGCCCATCCCTGCTCTTACCAGGAATAGAACTAACAAGTAGGACCACTTAAAGGAAATGCAGAAAGTGTAAACTACTTCCTGCTCCATAACACATGCAAAATTTATGGATCAACATGAAAATATACCATTGCGACAAACAACTTTTGTTGAGGAATATGCATACGGTACAATTAAAGCAATCCAATACAACTTTTGAGTGTCAGAGCTCCATCTGACAGGATTCTGGGATGGATAATTTTGTGTTACAATTCCCGAGCTCACTCCCCTGGATTCAAGTGCTCTGGAAGAAAATCCCAAGTATCTAATGAAACTGCAAATCCCAGACTTCCACAGGATGGGGCCATTGCCATTAAAGTGATATTGGAGTGTTTCAATTGTATTGTGTGGATACATCCACTGGGTGTCAAGATATAAAACACTGGGTACTTTGTGAGACAGCAGCAAAGATCCTCTACTGAAGATCTGTAATCTCTTCTGTGTGCCTGTAGCTGCTGGATGGTTGCACCTTGAAATTACCCCTGTAACTGGTCTGTACTCAGGTCATTGCATGACAAAGAAAAGTAGTATCATGTTGTTTCTGCCAAATCTAATTTAGATAACATCCCAGCTCTTTCCAAAGACAAGTGGCAAAAAAAATCCACATGTCAGATTGCTATCTACCTTTCCTTTTATTTTACCTCTCAGTGGCTATTATATATGTTTCCTTCCTTGGCTGCTTTCACATTAATGCCAGCAAACAGAAAACTATTTGTGGAAATTACTGCTTAAGGTGATTCCACTAAGCATACTCCCTCCCCAAGATTTTCCTTTCAAGATAAAAGGTACCGCAAGTGGATAGCAGAGGTCAGATGCTGTAAAGATTTCTTTGGAAGTTAAGTGCATAAAGGAAACATCTAATTGTCTTTATAACTAGAGAGGGAAAGGCTCCAAAGTGCCCTTTAAAACTGTTAAAGTGAAGAGTGAAGACATTTGGGGAGAGAAGTAAAATGTCAATGTCTGTTAGCATTGGGCTCAGCCTACTGTGTGCCTTACACTATTTTTTTGAAGTTATGTTTACTGGCTTATATAACACTCAGCTCATCATCATCACCATCAACCGTGTAATTCAATGCAGGGAGAAATACCTCTTAAAGATACTGCAATTATTTGTGCCTTGTTTATTTTATATAAAAGGATGGATTTCATGGCAATCATTAAATGAATCCCAAATGTGCAATTATATTCAATTGTGTGATGATGCTTTTATGCCTGAGATGGAAACTGGAATTACAGCTACACTTCACTGAAAAGGATATTGAGGTGGCTGTCACATGTCTAGCTGAGAAAGAAAGCTAGAACCAGACTTAGTGGAAATTAGTAGGGCTTAAACTGTGCCTGAACTGTCCCATTGATTTCAGTGGGATCTAAGTTCAATTAAATTAAGTTCAACTAGATAAGCAAGCAACTAGCAACAACAATGGTTCTTGTTAGCCAAGGCAGGAAAATGAAATGCTATCTTTTCCGCAACCTTGCTTCTTTATAGCCACATCACTTCCTTTCCCTTTTCTCCCCCATATCTCATTGTTGCCTCCCTCTTCACTATATGTACAGCAGTGGTGGCACTGGGACTGGTTTACTTGCTAGGCAGTCTGGGGAGCAGTCAGTAGGTGGTATGCTGATACCATGAGCTAAGGCAGTGTGTTGATATCAGGGGGAAGCAGGAGGAAGACAAGATGGTAGTGGCTTTGCCAAAGGAAAGCAGCAAATCATACCAATTCAGATAATTACAACCATCAAGGGTATAGCTATGGGGTGTCAATTTCCCTTTTAGATTAAAGCTGAAGAAACAATTCCGTGCCAAAATATGATCTAAAGAACTTCTCAACAGAATTTAAAGACAGAGTGACAAATAGACTTGCACTATTAAACCTTGTTGATCAGACACCAAAAGACCTATGGGCAGAAGTCAGGGACATAATAAAAGAGGAATGCAGAAATGATACCTGTGGCCAAAAAAAAAGAGAAAAGAAACAATGGATGACAGATAAAAAAAACAAAACAACTCGAAGCAGGTAAAAAAAAGATGAGAAACCAAAGGAAAGGGAGACGGAAACATAAGCAGAAGTTTGAATGTTACTGTCCAAAGATTTTCATGTAAGAGAACTACAACAATCAGCACAGAGAACTAGAAACCAGCAACAAAAAAGAAAGAACAAGATCCAAGAATTCAAAGAGAAATTTACACTAAGGCTGGAGGTGCTCTACAGTCAGAAGAAGAACATAATACACAACCACGATGAAATAATAAAAAAGTCCACAGACTAGAAGCGTTCAATATATATTACTATCTATAAAGGGGGGGGGGCATAAAAGATTGCAGTAATTGCAGAATGATCACACTAATTTCCCATGCAAGCAAAGGCATGCTAAAAATTCTACAGCAAAGATCCCTACCATATATGGAAAGAGAAATTCTTGAGGTACAAGCTGGGTTCAAGAAAGGAAGAGGCACTAGGAATCACATTGCAATCATATATTGGATAATGGAATGTACCATGGAATTCATGAAGAAAATCAGCATGTGCTTTATTGACTACAACAAAGCCTTTGGCCGCATAGAAAAAGCTATGACTTGCATTTAGAAGAATGGGAGTGCCACAGCATCTGATTGTCCTGATGAATGACCTCTACTCAGGACAAGACGATGTAGTCAGAACAGAATAGGTAGAAACAGGATGGTTCCCAATTGGCAAAGGGGTCCGGAAAAACTCCATAGTATTACCCTATTTAATCAACCTGCATGCAGAAAATGTAGTACACAGGACAGATTTAGGAGCTTATCGCTCACCTTTTTAAACAGGCTCCAGCCTCTGAACCGACAGCTGCCATCAGCCCTGGTCCCAGACAGGTCCAAGCCACACTCGTCCACACTTTTTAGAAGCTTTCTGACTTCTAAAAAGTGCTGCCAGAGAGCAGCTGGGACCTGGGCTGATGGTGGCCGGTGGTTTAGCGGCAATGTAGTGAGTGATAATCCCCACCTCCATCCTACATCCCAGCTCTAGCCCAGGAGGCTGGAGCCATTTTAAAAGTGAGTGATAAGCTCCTTAGACTCAGAGACAGGAGGAGTGAAAATAGGAGGAAAGAACATTAACACTTAAGATATGCAAATAACACAATACTACTAGCAGAAACAAAGAAAGACCTGGAGCAATTACTGAAGAAGGTCAAGGTGGAAAGTGCCAAGATAGGATTAATATTGAACATTAAGAAAACAAAAATAATGACCAGAGAAAAGTTAGAAAATTGAAATAATCAAAGAGTTACCATACCTTGGTTTAAATATTGATCAGAACAGAAGCAGAACGAAAATCAAATCATTTGAGATGTGGTGCTGGAGAAGAGTGTTGAGAATACCATGGACAGCCAAAAAGACAAACAAATGGATTCTAGAACAGGTCAATCCTGAATTCTTCTTAGGAGCCAAGATGAATAAATTGCGGCTATCATACTTTAGCCACATCATGAGAAGCTATGATTCTTTAGAAAAGTCAATGATTCTAGAATCATAGAATCATAGAAATTTAGAGTTGGAAGAGACCACAAGGGCCATCCAGTCCAACCCCCTGCCGTGCAGGAACTCCCAATCAAAGCATACCCGACAGATGGCCATCCAGCCTCTGCTTAAAAACCTCCAAGGAAGGAGACTCCACCACCCTCCGAGGGAGTGTGTTCCACTGTCGAACAGCTCTTACTGTCAGGAAGGTCCTCCTAATGTTGAGGTGGAATCTTTTTTCCTGCAGTTTGCATCCATTGTTCCGAGTCCTGTTCTCTAGAGCAGCAGAAAACAAGCTTGCTCCCTCCTCAATGTGACATCCCTTCAAGTATTTAAACAGGGTGATCATATCACCTCTTAACCTTCTCTTCTCCAGGCTAAACATCCCTAGCTCCCTAAGGCGTTCTTCATAGGGCAAGGTTTCCAGACCTTTCACCATTTTAGTCGCCCTCCTTTGGACCCGCTCCAGTTTCTCCACATCCTTTTTGAATTGTGGTGCCCAGAACTGGACACAGTATTCCAGGTGGGGCCTGACCAATGCAGAATAGAGTGGCACTATTACTTCCCTTGATCTAGACACTATACTTCTATTGATGCAACCTAAAATTGCATTGGCCTTTTTAGCTGCTGCATCACACTGTTGACTCATGTTCAACGTGTGGTCTACTTGGACTCCTAGATCCCTTTCACATGTTGTCTCATTCAGCCAGGCGTCCCCCATCCTATATCTGTGCATTTCATTTTTCCACCCTGCGTGTAGGACCTTACATTTCTCTGTGTTAAATTTCATTTTGTTAGCTTTGGCCCAGCTTTCTATTCTATTCAGGTCATTTTGAATTTTGATCCTGTCCTTTGGGGTATTAGCTACTCCTCCCAATTTGGTGTCATCTGCAAATTTGATAACTAGGCTCTCAATACTGTCATCCAAATCATTAATAAAGATGTTGAATAGCACTGGGCCCAGGACAGAACCCTGTGGGACCCCACTTGTCACTTCTTTCCAGGATGAAAAGGAGCCATTGTTGAGCACCCTTTGGGTGTGGCCAGTCAACCAGTTACAAATCCATGTAATGGTTACCTTGTCTAGTCCAGATTTTACAAGCTTGTTTGTAAGAATGTCATGGGGAACCTTGTCAAAGGCCTTACTGAAGTCAAGATGTACTATATCCACAGCTTTCCCTTCATCTACCAAGCTGGTAATTTTATCCAAAAAAAAAAAAAAAAAAAAGAGATCAGATACCTTGTCAAAGGCCTTACTGAAGTCAAGATGTACTATATCCACAGCTTTCCATTCATCTACCAAGCTGGTCATTTTATCAAAAAAAAGAGATCAGATTTGTTTGACATGATGCATGGAAGGAATGTATAAAAAAATCTCAAGTGTGCAGTTAAAATGCAGCAAAATATTTAAGGCCAATCTCTTAAACATTTCAGAGAAATGTCTCCCAGCCCTAACTGTAGATGCTAAAGACTTAACCTTTGACCTTTTTCATGTAAAGCACATTCTCTGCCATGGAGCTAGGGACTAGGGCAGTGGAAGAAAGCTTAGCCCTAGGCCAAAGGTCAAGCCAGGGACATAGAGCCAGAGCCAAAACACCTGAGGCCGCCTGCGGTGAGGAGACCTGGAGGAGGCGGGGAGCCGGTGGGAGCGGCCCCTGCATAAAGACGGCCTACCGGTTCCTCCTCCGCCCTAGAGCCAGCGCCAAAACACCTGAGGCCGCCTGCGGTGAGGAGACCTGGAGGAGGTGGGGAGCCGGTGGGAGCGGCCCCTGCATAAAGCTGGCCCGCCGGTTCCTCCTCCGCCCCAGAGCCAGCGCCGAAACATCTGAGGCCGCCTGCGGTGAGGAGACCTGGAGGAGGCGGGGAGCCGGTGGGAGCGGCCCCTGCATAAAGCCGGCCCGCCGGTTCCTCCTCTGCCCCTCAGCGTTCGGAGGACTTTTAATGCTAGCGCTGGATCACCTAGGTGCGCAGAGGATTCCAGGGGATGGGCCGACAACAGGACCAGCATTTTTTAAGCCGGCCTGCTGGACTTTCCCCCTCAATAATGCCACTAGCATTGGAATTCCTTCTTCGCCCCTTGAAGAACCTTGGGAGACTCCCCCCCCCCAACAGCGGTAATATTTGAACATCTTTGTCTGTGGAGGACCTTAGGAAGTGTAGTAATTGACTCTTGTTTTTTTGAAATTGAATTATTATTTATATAATTTGTATTGCTTGGTTGATGTTGTATTGTATGAGTTGAACTGCGACAAAATGTTGATATATTAGGTTTAATTTTATTGTTTGAATTGCATATGTATATTTCATTGTTGTAATTTTATTTATTTTGTACACCGCTTTGATCGAATTTGGAAAGGCGGTATATAAATAAAAATTATTTATTATTATTATTATTATTATTATTATTATTATTATTATAGACTATGTGGTTTTAAGACTTATCTAAGTAATGAAGAAATGTACAGAACTATCAGAATTAAGTGTAGAAAATACCCTCAATAATTAAGCAGACAGGAAATGCAGATACTTTCTCTCACTTCTATTGTGCATGTGTGCACATGCACAACACACATGCAGACATACACACACACCTTGCGTGTGAGACATAGAATTAGAATTGAGATCTAGGGAATGAGAGAGAGAGAGAGAGAGAGAGAGAGAGAGAGAGAGAGAGAGAGAGAGGATAGGATGCATGTAAATTGGCAGAGTACAATCCACAAGGAAATGTGGAAATTAAATTTAGTCAATAAAACTACTGAAATCCTAGCAGTGTTAGGGAAGAGTTGTCATTGTATGAGCCTTTCACCTGTTCTGATTCCAGGACAATCTAAAAATGGTCAGAAAATGGACACAAGTTTTGCAGCACTTTGATTTCTACTTTTGTTATCATAGCTCCTTCCTATAGAATCCTGGGTTCTCTCTCTCTCTCTCTGGTTCTTAAAATTCTCTGTGAGCTCCTCTCGTGCTGTACATTAGCACAGTGAGTGCACTACAGCTTTCTGCCAGATAATTCTGAATTCAAACTACAAATCCCAGGATGTTTTAGGATCAATCCACAGCTGGAATCAGACTGTTATAACTTCGCAGTGTAGCTATGCTGCTTGCCATTCAATGAGCCTTGTTCCTAATCCTCTTATGAGTGAGATGTGTGTTGGCAGGCATCCATTTTTTACACAGCCAGCTTGGCTTGGCTTGGTCTGTGTCAATTTAACTTGGGAGGTAAGTATACCTCACTATGTTAGAATTGCAGCATGGTATTTTGATGTGTTTTAAAAATCTTTTTATCTTTGTATTTTTGTTTGGTTTTTATTTGTCCATCACCTAGGAGCCCTTGTGTTAGAAAGAAATAGAAAGAAAGAAAGAAAGAAAGAAAGAAAGAAAGATAAAGTGAATGAGAGAGAGAATAAGTAAATTAGATGTTGCTGGATTGTGTTCTTTATTCTGTAAGGTTAGATGGTGACCATTTGGTCTTCCAGATGTTGCTGGCTAAGTTGGCTAGGACTGCCTGTGGTTTGTATTCCATCAACATATCGACGATCACACAATCCCCATCCCTGTGTTAGGACATATTTGTGTGTTAAAAACGTCTATACTGTTAGAAACCCATTGCACGTCTATTTGCCCCTAGCTATAGATAAAATGGCTTTGTCTACTGGACTGTCTGAGCTCTGATTCTGGAAGACATATGTGGACCCTTGACTTCTTAAAGAGAATAGCTGCTTAAAGGCTGAAGCTCTCATTCTGAGAAAATTATCAGAGGCTGGTTTACTAGTCCCACTGCTTTTTTTAGTGATATAGATATGAGAGAGAGAGAGAAGCAGAGATAAAGAAGGAAAAAGAGAAAGGTGTGAATAGGCCTATGCCAGGTGCCCTTTTAAAGGTCTCCACAGTCATGTCCAGAGTATATTTTGCTGTTGGGAGAAGATCTAACTGGCTTTCAGTCTATTTTTTAGTTTACCCCCGCCCCCCCCCCCCCACACACACACAGCCCTACACAATGTGTTGACAGAATGTGCAAGGGAAACTGGGGGATGCAATGTGGCTCTGTTCTCTACCTAAATTCAAAAGCTTCAAGTTCATACTAGGTAGGACTTCAGCTAATATAGAAAACAACCCTTTCCCACCTTACAAAGGAACATTACCCTAGAATTCAACATGCATGAAATTCATTTCACCAACTTTGCTTCTCTTTCCCTCCTTTCATATTCCTGTCCTTCCTCTGTTGTCTCCTACCCGGTCAAAATTTAGATCAGAAGCTACTCCACAAGGATATTGGGGTTTCTGTTACTCCATGAAGCAGCATGTATTGATGGCACTGCATAAATGATAACAACCTATCATCCAACAACTCTATTACATCTTCATTTTCTACCAGACTGAGTTCAAGAAATGGATGTTGATCTACAAAACGCTGAGGTGGCAATCTCTTCTACACTTACCTGGAATCAACTCAGTGGGACTTACTTGAAAATAAATATATCTAGGATTACTTTGTTAAGCTTCAATCCTAAACACACCAGCTAAGGATTAAGCCCCAATATACAGAGTGGGAATTTACTCCTAAGTAAACATGCATTAGATTACATGTGTGTGGCGTGAGCCAAGCACAGCTAATAGAAATAGAGAGAACTCGAGACAGAAGTTGCATCCGTCCATAGGCCCTGCAGTAGCTTATCTCTGCTGAAAAGAATCTCATAATGATTTCATCTCAGTGCCACACCTCTGCATCTTTTTCTAATGACTCACCAAAGCAGAAGCCTTCAATTTCTGGAAACAGTATATCATGTGGGAAGAAGGGTCTGCATTTTGGTATCTGAAGCCAATCTTTTCTGAAATTTAACATATCTCCTTTCTGGTTCCCAGCCTGCCCACACTACATTCCAAAATTCCTTCCACAATTCATATGGTCATTCACCCGTCCTCGCCTTAGGCAACATCTTCTCTCCTCCTTTTGTCTCTCAACAACCATTGTTAGAGAGGAAACTGTCACCCCTATCACCATACCCACAAGTTTTGCATTCCTATGGATTTTCATGCAATCTATAAAAGCCCTTCCTGGACATCAGTTTATTCCATGAATCTGAAGAAGCAGACCAAGCCTACCAATGCCTTTCACACCATTAGTCTCAAAAGTGCTACAAAATCCCTTTATCTGCAATTTTTTTAAGTTAATGTGCTGTTTTTATATTCTGTGGCTTTTATTTGACTGGTGTTTCTATTAATAAATTGTAAGGTATCATTTTGATTAGAGATACGTCAGAAATTTAAACATAGCTGTTAGTAAATGGTTTCCCTTTCCCTCCTTCTAGATGAAACCATCACTTCTGTGGGGAGCAGATGCTGACTGCTGTTCTAGGTACAGCTTCTTCTAATAGGATTAGCCCTAGACTTTTTGCTTTCTGAGGCAAAGAACAAGGTGGCACCTACTGAGCTGGCAGCTGAATCTCAGAATGTTCAGAAGTACGTTATGCCAGGGAATTTTTCTTTTAAAACCTAGTGTAATTAACACAAGACCCTTTCTCTCGCATACAGAAATCTGATCACATGCACATAGGTGAAATATGTCAGGTCATTAATATCAGCTACCAGGTAACAAATTGCTTGTCATGCTTCATTTATACATATTATGACTAAAGTGGAGAATTTGGAAATGGGCTATAAATACAGGATTTTGCACTTGAATAAAAAGTATTTTTTTAAAAAAAACAAAAACTCTTCAAACTGATTTTCCTTGAAAACACATATTTGAAAGACAGGAGGTAGACAAATGAGAAAAGAGTGTTTGCAAACAACGAGATATAAAAATTTATGAAGAGTAGACCAGTGTGGATTTAAGTATTTAGAAGATTCACCTGAGTTAATCTGCCCTTAATCAAAATTAATCTGCCACAAATCTTCTCTCTTATTGCCATTCAGAACTGGAGGGCTTGTCATAATGGAAAACAAGTGAATGTGTCAATTACCTTTCTGGGACACTTACACCATCTTTCTTCCATAAAAATAACTTCTGTACACCATGCAGTTTTGGAGAGCTCTTTTCATACATAACAGTCATTGCAAAATGTAAGGGCATCTATTTTCTTCTCTTCCATGATGATAATTTTACACATAGAGATCTGTCAACCACCTTAAAATAGAGATTTCTTGCTTTCTCAAAACAATTATAGCCACTGAGACTTGGGATGATGCTGTGGGATAATTTATTGTTATATTTATTTATTTGGAGTATTTATTCCCCACTCTTCTGCCACAAAGGCTCTCAGGGTGGTTTACAAATTTGACAGTTCTATGCCCTCACATTGGACACAACACACAAGAAAAAAGGAATGGCAGTGAGGGAAGGGATTAAGTCCTGCGGCTGTGGTTCTTCTCATCCTCCGAGGCCAGGGCAATGGCAGTTGGAATGGAATAAGGGATCCATTCTGGTAAAATGAAAGTCATTGAGCAAGGAGATGAAATTGTTTAACTTGTATAAAAAGAACAAAAATTGACCCCAGTTTCTGTGGTGTTGTTAGTTAATTTAGGAACACATTTTTATAAAGCCAATGAATGATCTCAAATAAGAGAACAACATGAATAAAATTGTTTGTTGACAGATGATTGTCAGGTTTTATTCATCTGAACTGTTGATAGAAATAAACATTACACAGTATTCATTGTTCCCCCCATACACATAGTTACCCTTTGGTCAACAAAGACTGCATCTACACTGTAGAATTAATGTAATTTGACACCACTTTAACTGTCATGGCTCAATGCTATGAAATTTTTAATTTTCTGAGATATTTAGCCTTTTCTGTCAGAGAGCTCTGCTGCCATAACAAACCACAAATCCCAGAATTTCACAGAATGGAGTCATGACAGTTAAAGCAATGTCAAACTGCATTAATTTTGCATTGTGGCATCAGCCAGAGTCAGTTATCCTGACTGGTTAGAGTGGTCTAGAATATTCATATACATAGTTGCTTTTCCAGCATCAGGAAAGACTATTATGAAAGAAAGACCAAAATGATAAGCCCAATGCCTAGTATGGTCTACTATAAGTGGCTTTGCACATGTCTATGGATATGAATGAATGGGACCTTTAAATCAGTGTTTCTTGATCTATCTGATGTGTAGGACAGGTGCATTTTTCCACAATGTGCCATGGATCACCACTGTTGACTACAACTGTTTCTTTCTTCCCTGGAAACTAATTTTGAATGAACAACCAATAGCTTGCAGACCAGTACCAGTCCGTGGACCACCACTTTGAGTAGCATGGTTTTAATTTACTTTGAATGTTTACTAACTTTTTACTGTATCATTTACATTTACTCCTAGAGCAATAAAAAAGAACCTAGGAAATATGAATCAGAGAATAGCTGAATGTTTAAAAAAATACACACAAAAAGAAAACAGTCCTTTGCACATGCATATTTTAAGCAGATCCAGATTCTATTGAACCCTGTAATATCTAATACAATTGGAACTTTGAAGAACAAGTGGAATCAGTAGGGATAATGTCATTAGGAATTGGAGGTTGTCAAAAGATAATATTCTCCTGTTGCTAGTGAAATGACAAAGTAATAGTTACAATTTTTAATTTTTTTGAAATGGGAAATTAAGCTGATGACAATAACACTTGCATTTCAAGGGTGCTCAGGTTGCCTCATTGATCTGATCCTTTTACCAAGTCGAAAGATGGTGAAATTATTTAATAGAAATGCAAAGTATGTCTACATAGCTTGAAGGGATGGTGGATGTGATAGAACATGATCCCATATGTATCATCCAAAAAGCAAAACAATCTTCCCTCTCCTCCCTCCCCACCCCCCAAAAACCAAACCAAACCAAAAACAAACAAACAAACAAAAAACAGGTGCCATGAGAGATCTTTCTGATGGTGCTATCAGGAGCTTTTCCATTTTAAGATGTGGAGTGAAAGTAGTGAAATGAAAAGATGAAGGGAGAACAAAAAGTTGCTCTGGGAAGCCATTATCCCTTTTTGCCCTCTATTCCTTAAAAAAAATGTACTCACAACTTCCCTTCCTTGTGGGAACCAACATCTGAGGCTGTGGGCAAAGACCCTGATGTGAGGAGTTACGTAAGAAGATCTTTATGGAACTGGATCATAAAGTGTTCGATGGTACTTTCCCCATAACAGCTAATAAAATTTGCTTTATTGCCTGAAAGCAATGTGAAGTATCCATTAGGAATCCCATTTTGTGTGTGTGCATCTAATATGTGCATGGTTTGGAGGGAGAATTATATATAACAAATGGAAAGAGCAGCTACAGGCAAAATTCACCCATGGCTAAGAACATCGGTGCCCAGGAAGCAGCTATAAATATAGATGAGACTTTCAGCTTCATGGCCAAAGAGGAGATTGTGGCATCAATTTAGAAGCAGCCCTCCCTGATGCTGATAAAAAAATTATAGGAAGGCTAGGACAGGATTTTATTTAAAAATAAATTGACACCATTCCAGGAAGCTGAAGTGATAAATAAAGCAGAGGCAAGCCTCTATGTAATATTTTTGTGCAATTAAAAAATGGTGCTCCCCCCTAGTTGATTTGATGTGGATTTACAACACTGTCTTAATTATAGTGTGCCTTTTATTTTAATTTAAGATGTTGCTTCAGTATGTGCTCCTCTTTGCCACAAGGACCAGTTATTGGAAAGATGGACTGTGCTTCTTTGTTTAAATACAGAGAAGAGGCAGCTACTCCAAGGGTAAAGATGATGGAATTGTGATGAAGCTTCCATATAAGTTCAGGGCTGAAAAGTAAGATGGGGTTCAGTTTTGGAACAGGAAAAATAATTCATTACAGAGTATTCTAATAATGAAGAAGACTGAAAAGGAAAATAACTTTACGAGTTGTGATGATCCGAGGGGTTAAGCAACCGAGCAACACCCTGCTCCTGGTCCTTAACCCCAGGGGATCTTCTTTTGGGTTTCCCCCTTGGAGTCCTCTGGATCCCTGTTTCCACTCCCTGCTGAGTGGAATGGGCACCTTAGAGGTCCTCCAAACCTATCTACTGCTGCCACCACCTAGCGAATTACAACTGAGTTCCCCTGTCTTAGCACACGCTAGGGCTTGCTAAAGGGATTTATAGTTCTTTTCCACTTCCCACTTGCTACCAGCAAGCAACCACCGAGCTAAGGCACGTGTTGTAGGAATAGAGAGCAAACAGATGCGTTCAAGAAAATGGATTTATTCTAACTACACAAGAATAGAGCATAGAGGTATCTCATTCATGCCAGGCCTCCTTGCCTTGCAGGTACAGGAGCATAGGTATACAATTGTTCAGTTCAAGCAAGCCATAAGAAACATAATAAAAGGCCTAAATCGCACTAACTAACATAACTCTAAACTACTCACATAGAGATATGGATTTGCAGTCTTTGAGGAGTCCCTGGGTGTGGGAGCTGGCCCCTTTTTGGCTACCTCAGACCACATCCCAGCCTGCCCTGTTGGCAGAGGTCCAACAGCTGGACTTCAGGAAGAAGACTGAAGACTGAAGACAAAAGAGCACATGGGCTCAAGGCTTTTTAAAGGTTTCAAATAGAAGGTTCTTGAAAAGTCCCGGTCCAATTCACTGATTGGTTAAAGGGCTATAGGTTATCTGTGATGTAATTACTTATTAGCATGCATTGCCAGCTCTCATTAGCATGTACCACTCCCAGATTAACCCTTTGCAGTCTGAGAAAGCCCCCAAGTGACTGGTGGGTCCCAGTCACTACACGAGTGTACTCCTGCCCCAGCCCCTCATGAATTAAATGTGGATACAATTTTAAGGCTGTTACTAAATGAAAGGGAATTAGTTTTGAAGATCCTCTGCTTTGGTTTTCAGTCCTTCCTATCAAATTATTGTAATTAAAAGCTTTGCAAAACAATAATCTGAACGGTTATGTTGGGAATGGGAATCATGCACTCCACCAGATGTTATTTGACTGCATTTCCCAGCATTCTTCACCATTGGCTTACTAACTAGTTGCAGTCCCACAACATCTGGAGAGCTGCAAATTTTGGAGCCCTGATTTACCTAATAGTAAGCTCCACTGTATTCAGTTGGATGATTACTCCCAGTTCAGTATATACAGAGGATCCTTGGTATCCATTGGGTTTTGGTTCTAGGACATGCAGTGGATACCAAAATCTGTGGATGCTCAAGTCCCATTATAAACAATGGTGTAGTGGAATGGTGTCTCTTATATAAAATGGGAAAATCAAGATTTGTTTTTGGATATTTTAAAAAATATATCTTCAAGCTGTAGTTGGTTGAATCTGTGGATGAGAAATCTGTGGATACAGAGGGTCAGCTGAACAGGTTTGTGGCCTTAAGGAGAGGAATATTTCTAATTTGTGAAACACAACTGTGAAGATCTTAGATAGCTGAGATTTGCCTGAGATTTGCCTGAGATATAGGATAGTCTTTTACATCATTCCGGCTGGTTCTGTGGAAGTTAAGTTGGAAGGGACTCTTCAGCAAAGTAAATGGACATTTTTACCGGTATAGGTTGTGGATCTTACTGATGTATTAAAATAGGAATGGACACTGCTTTAGGGTCAAGTAGCCCAAGTTCAGACTATTTGTTCAAATTCTTCTGTAAGCAATCAGGTCAGTTAATAGCAATTTATTGTATGATACATGCAGCTGATTAAAAGACAGTGTTTCCATTACTTTCACAGTGTCTTTTTAGACTATTGTGCTGCCCTGCTTTTTGTTTTTACCTGATTTGAAATTATTCTTGCTGTATGTCACCCTAATTGTTTTACTAAAAGGCAGCTTAGAAATCAATTGAGTAAATAAAACCCGATAAAATATGAAAAGCTTAGGTTACATCTAATTCAGTATTCATGTCCAGTAGATGGCACTAATTTTACTTATTCCAAGCGCACATGTAAAGCTACTGATCTGATTTCAGTTTACTCTAGTTGCTAAAAATGCAGAAAAGGCAACCCCCATCATTGCATTTGGCTGATCAAAATTCAATTTGTACTCTGAAGTTCTTATTCATCTGCCACATTATCAACTTGATTTGAACTTATGTCACACTCCAAATTAGGGATGTATGCAAGTGGCATTGTTGCATGCCTTATCCTATTTCTTGGCAGAGAAACTGGATGATGGGGGTGTATATCCATTTAATGGAAGTTTTTTTCCAATGGGAGGGGAAATTATCAAATAGCATTTTAGGGTTAGGAATCATTATAAGCAATGGCAGTAGCACCATTTCTTTCTTTTCTCACAGTTTCTTTTTGCTTGTTCTCTTCTGCTTTTCAGCTGCTACTTACTGTACCACCAGCAGCAATGGTCTTTCCAACCCAGCCACCAACCTGTTGTCATTTCTAGATATTGTACAGAGTAAATGGCTGGCACTACGGATGGAAAGAATATCCTTAGGTATTCATTTCTCAGTTGAAAAATGGGCTTCCTAACCATTGGAAGACCCTGTCACAGGTTCCAGTATTCAAGATCCCTGGAGTGTTCTGGAAGATGTTTGTGCACAGATTAACACATGCCTGTTTTGCATAAAAAGCATATTTGCTATGCAAATTTTTTTTTAAAAAAACAAACAAACAATATGTGTCTATTCTGTGCATAAAAAACCTTCAGTACACATTAATATAGGGAGAAAACTATATATTTTCCCCCTCTGCAACAGGTACTAACTACAGTAGCTGCTCATCTGTGTGAGCAAGAATTAAACAACTGAGGATTTGCATTCTTAGTTCACAACACTTTTTAAAAATAAAGCAAAGAAAGAGGGAAAATTTATTTGAAGAAAAATCAGCAAAGTGATCTCCTCCTCACCAAGAAGTGGTGACGGGGTTGGAAGAAAAAATTCAGAAATGTTCTCAGGGGACAGATATCATCTGACAATTGATGGGTCAACTCTAGGCTGAATGTATTGAAGTAAAAACAGGGGGATGAAGCTGGCAATCTAGTTAGCCTCAATGTGATCAATAACCTAGCCATTCTTGGAACAAGTTTGGAACAGTGTGAACTATCATCTGAAGACCTCTTCCCATACAACCTTTATTGTGTGGGAGGGAACTGTTGTGAAGGTAACAAGAAAAGCCCTAGAGCCCATTGTACCTCTCATCACCTCTAAGTAAGTGTGTTTTTGTATAGCAGAAGATGGACATCTAAGTAATTATAAAGTAGTTGGAATGAAAAAATGCTTGCTGAAACCATTTGTTGTTGTAGTGGTTGTGTGCCTTCAAGTCATTTCTGATTTATGGAGACTCTAAGGAAACCCTGTTGTGGAGTTTTCTTCGCAGGTTACTTTAAAGTGGTTTGTCATTAACATCATCTAAGGTTGAGAGAGTGCAGCTTGCCCAAGGTCACCCAGTGGATTTCTGTGGCCAAGCCGGAATTCAAACCTTGGCATCCAGAGTCCTAGTGCAATGCACAAACTACTACATCACATGCAGAGTCCATTTATAGCTCTTTAATTTTTTTTCTTTATTTTTTTTCTTCTTTCTTTTTCTTCTTTGGAGGGGTAGGATTTTGCTATACGAGTTGCATACTCTATAAGAAGATTAATTCAAAAAAAAAATGCTGGTTTGGAGAAGTAATTTCCTACATGGCTTCAGACTCAAACCAAATGAAACACAATTGTGTCAGAGTGTCATATAAACAATCTGGGGCCTAATGAGGCTGTTTTGGGATGCTTGTGTTTTGCCTGTGGCACACCCACAACATTCCAGATGAATTATTGAACTGTCTTCAGGGCTAGGAAGTTAAACTACCAAAGGCTACCAGTAAACATCAGCCTTTCCCCCATTCCGTTTAGATTGGCAGTGAATACCGAGAAAATGCAATCTGACATTTGTTACTGTCTGCAGTTTAGAGAAAGGGGTGTGGAAAGAATGAGCTGTGGTGACCTTTGTTCAGTAAAGAAGAGAATCTGTTGTTTTATTTTATATTTATTAAAATATTTATATGCCACCCTTTATTGCATGTGTGCAGGGAAGTGTACACATAAGATCAGCTGAGAACAAGTTAGAAAAATTTAAATATTCACCAATGAGGAATAATATAAACAGTACGGAAAGCCTACACAACAATATTTTGTGAACCTATTTATTATTTCTTAAATTTCAACTAGAGAAATTAAAACAAGACATTTACTAATTTAAATGGTTAAAAAAACCCAGGGAGATTTGGACAAACCCATAGGACACTTAAGAGTTTGATAAAAAGCTATGTTTTAACCTGGAGCTGAAAAGAAAAAAGCAAAGAGAACTGGTAACACCGAACAGAGGAGACAAGGAAAACAGATCACGTCTCATGGTATTGAAAGAAAGGAATAATTTTATTTGTAAAAATAGCCCAACACATTTCAGCCTGGAAATATTTTATGGCTTTCTTAAGGGGCTGTTAAAAGGGGGGGGGGGGGGAAGGAACAATGCAAAGATAACAGTAATTATAACAAGAGACAAGTTACAAATTACAAAATCAATTATATGTGCATATATCTTAATAATAATATTATAATAGTATTTATTTCTTACCCACTTCTCCCTCTGGTTCAAGGCAGGGAACAACAAAACACATCAATTAAAACATGCAACATATAAAAGGACAAATAAGGCACACACATCAACTTACATGTAAATTATCTCTCTCTCTCTTTTTAAAAAATGCATATTAAGCCAAATAAACTATACAAGTATAAAATAATACAGTGCAACCTTAAAATCAATCTGCAAGTGTTTTAAAAATGTGTGTCTCCAATGCTTATGCTTATCAACTGATAGTTTATAAAGTAGGAGGCAGAGCATTATATCAAAGCCAGTAGTGGCACCAGTTGCACCATAAGCTGGGCCCCATATCAGAGAAGGTTCTCTTCTATGTACTCTGAAAGACTATGACTGATAGGAGAAAGGAGGGCTCTTCCAGCAGACCTCAGGCCTCACCAGTTATATATGTGGGGATGAGTGTTCCAACCACTATCAAATTCCCAAGCCACTAAAGATGGAAAAAAATATTTGAAATATTCAAAAATTGGTAAACAAAGCAAAACTTTTTTTGTATGTCAGGAAACCTTGACCAGAAGAATCCTGGACTAACAAGAAGCTATACAGTTTGGGCCCTATTCTGCGCAAAATTGTCATATGGTTGTTTTCTGTGGGAAACAGCATTTTCTGCACATAAACATTATTTTCTGCAGAAGAAAATACTATAGTTCAGGATGATGCTAGAGTTGAGGATCCATTATGGGTAAAATTTGCATGTTTATTTGTGAAGAAACCAGCATTTGCTGTGCTATTTCCCACACAGAAAAATGATGTTTTATGGGCAAAACCCATATAATTTTGCACAGAAAATGTTTCAAATTGTGATTATTCTTTGCAAGCTGAACAGTTTTTGAAGATTTTTCTTCCCACAGGAAGGAAATTGTTACAATAACTCACTCTTCCTTCAGGAATGAAATTGAAAAAGAGTTATATCCTTACAAGCCATTTAGAGAGTTATATATCACTACAAGCACATTGAATTCAGTTCAGAAGCATATTGGCAACTGCTGCAATTCTATTAAGACTAGCATTATGGTTTCTGTGTCCCAGTCAGCACTCAGTTGCTGCGTTTTGCAATAGAGTTGCATGCCAAAGATCTTTAGCAGAATCAGGGACATCTGACTTTGCATATGTGTGGTGGTATCTGTGAAGGAAGCATATGGCATACGATGTGATAGTCTGTCAATGGCATGTGGGAAGGAGGTTTAGATGTGACAGAACAGTGTGCTATTGCTGTATTCATATGCCCAGAAGGGAGTCCATGATGAAGCAGTTTAGCTGGCAGGCAAGACATGTCAAATGCAGAACAGTGGGATTGGGTTGTAAACATTGCATTTAGGAGTAATTACTACTTTTACTAGTTTCCTAACTTTACAATTTCAAAAGTGCTGTTTGTACATTCCACAAACAGGTGAGAACAAATGCCCTAGATTTATTCTAGCCATTTTTTCACAGCAAAAATGTGACCTCTTAAAAGAACCAATTTTATTTCTACCTTTATGTTGTAGTTTAGGAAAATCCTATCATGTTCTCACCCCTACTCTGCAGGCATCTGACTGACATCTCCAATTGTGTTTTCCCCCCTCCTTTTTAGTTTGCAACATCTTGCCTGATGAAGAAGCCCATGGAGCTTTGAAAGCTTGCAACAAGTATATTGTGCATTTTGGTTGGCAAATAAAGGTATCACTGAAGGATTTTTGTTTGTATTTGTTAAATGGCCAACACAGCTACTCCTGCATCTCACATCTACTCTGTTATTGATGGAATGTTCTGGACTAACACCTGGGGGAATACTGAAGATATGGTATGGGAGCAATAACTGTAATTTGTGTTTTGTATATCCCTTGTTACCATGCATATTTAGTGTATGTTTGAAGTCATGCCTGGTAGGAAAATATATAATTCAAATGTAATAGCATATTTATTTATATAGGATACTTATTTTCCCATATTTGCTTTGCCACAAAAACCAACCATTTAAATAATGACTGTTCATTAGGAACATTTCCAACAAGAAAGAACCCAATTAAGAACTGGTGTTAGTCCAGAAACAAAACTACTCACCCATGATTCATTTTGGTTACATTGTTCCTCTACTGCCATCTGCTCAGTTTTCAGCATTTATTAAAGATGTGTAATTGAAATATTTCACTATCTTTACTAATGCTTTCAGTAGTATGCAGACATATCATCACACTAGAAAAGGAGTGAGCAATAGTCTTGGGGCTGGATGCCAATTTTTTTTTTTTACTCTGTTACCCTGTTTATGTCTGATAAATGCCCAAGTAAGCACAGCTATGGTCAAAAGGAACTGGTAGGGGGAAACCAGGCCAGTCCCAGGGCTTATAAAGGGTTACAAGCAAAGGTCTGGTCCAGGCATTCCCAGGCTCAAAAGGAAGAAACAGTCCTGACAGAGTCCAAACCCAAGAAGAGAGCTGCCTTAAAGATAAGTCAGAATTGTCCAGGCCATTGTATCCCCCATTACCATGTATGGATGTGAGAGCTGGACAATGAAGACAGTGGATAAGAAGAAAATCAACTAATTTGAAATGTGATGCTGAGGATGCCATGGACAGCTAAAAGGACAAACAATTGGGTCCAAGAACAAATCAACTCTCCCTGGAAGCCAAGATGACTAAATTGAGGATGTCATACTTTGGCCACATCATGAGAAGGCAAGCCTTATTTAAAAAGACAATAATGGGGCTCGACAGACTGCCAAAAAAGAGCGGCCTGGAGCCACCCCTTTCTGCTGCAGAGGGATGCTGCAGTCGCCAAACTGTGCAGCGTCCCTCAGCAGTAAAAAGAACCCAGTTCTTCCGGGTTCTTTTAGAGGCACCTGTGATATCAGGGATGCATAGTGATGTGCAGACACTGCATAGCAGCGACGTCATCATGGCTGTGCCCATGTGGACAGGATGCCGCCATGATGATGTCACCATTGCATATTAGAGTTCCGGACCGTGTAGTTGCTGTGTGGTCTGGAACCCTAGTATCACTGCCGCCACACCACTTTTGGGCTGTCTGTATCTGCCCAATGTTAGGAATGGTAGAAGGCAGTAGAAAGAGAAGAAGACCACAGGCCAAATGGTTAGACTCAATCAGGGAGGTCACAGACCTGAACCTGCAGGACTTGAGCAAAGAGGTTGGGAAAAGAGGGTCATGGAGATGTGTCATTCAGAGAACTCATGGTGTAATGGTTTGAGCATTGGACTATGACTCTGGAGATCAGGATTTGATTCACCTCTCAGCCATTGAATCCACTGGGTGACACTGAATGAGTTACACAATCTCAGGCCCAGAAAACTCTGTGATAGGTGCACCTATGACTTGAAGGCTCACAACTACAATAAATAACAACAACAGCAACAACAACAAATAATTGACACATTGAATTCACTGTATTTATATATGTGTTGGCTCAGCAACTTACAATGGACTGAACTGAGTCCACTCTAGTCGAGACTAACCAGCATGATTTCAGCAGCACCTTTCTACATTCCCACCATAATTCAAATTGCATTCCACAAGTACATAATATTTTGAGACCACTTACCTTCTAAGCACCATACAAGGCATACTGATTTTGAGGTTCAAGGATCTTTCCAAAATTGTTTAAAGAAAAGGGAGGGGCATTGAAGGGCTCCCCTGGGGATATATGAACACCACCCCATGTGTGGGATTTGTGTGTGTGTGTGTGTGTGTTTACTTGACTGGTTTCTTCAAACTTCAGGAATCAGAAAGTCATAGAATCATAGAATTGTAAGGGCCACAAGACTATCTATCCCAGCCCTCTATTATGTAGGAATTCACAGCTAAAACACTCCTGAATGATGCCCATAGAACCCCTGTTTAATGACCTCCAAAAACAGAGTGTTCACCACCCTCTAAGGCAGTTTATTCCACTGTTGAACAGCTCCTGCAGATCAGCTTTGGTATTTCAGCTGTTCCAAGCAGTGGTCTATTTTTGCATCCCAAAAATCTTGGCCATACTTTCACCACCATGAAAAAACATGGCACTATGAGAGGCATATTATTATTGTTGTTGTTGTTGTTGTTGTTATCTCCCGCCTCTCCCTACGGATCGAGGCAGAATTACAACATAATCAGTGCACACTCTAAGACCTTTGAGAACTGTTGCAAGTTGACCTTGGTTAGACAGTGTGGCATGGTTCAAGCAAACAAACAAGACAGCCCTCTTCTTTAAATCTGACCTAGACTCAAGAGTTTAGCAGAACACTACACAAAGATCATTAAACAGAGTACAAGAGCCTCATTAAGGGCCTTAGGGCTAATTAGCAGGTGTCCGAATGATGTTGTTCACCTCCATGGCAGAAGGGTAGGCAGCCAGCATTCTTGCTGAAAGCAAATACACACACACACACACACACACACAAAGATCCAGACAATGCCAACCACGAGGGGCTTAATGGGAATGAAGGACCAACCAGAAAACAGAGTACCTTTTCTTCTGTCAGAGAAGGCAGCATCAAAGCATTAGCCAGCCTCATTAAAGGTGTGCAGACCAATCATTGAATTCCATATGCTTCTTAGATGTTAAGCAGCTTGAAGCAGGTGAGGAAAAGGGTGGGTTATGTGCCCAGCAGTGAAGAGTAGATGCAGCCATTCATTATGTAAATCCCTTTTGTGCTTTAGACTGTTTGCATACATGTGTGATACAAGCATTAATCTGACATCCAGTCTGATTGCCTCATGAAAAATGTATATAAACTGCAAGCACTAATCCCTCTGTAATGTGAGGGCAGAAGTTATGGGCTGGCTTTGTTTAAAAAGAATCTGGAGCATCATTAGGGATAATCAGGGTACAATCTGCATGCATTCCCACCTTTTCTTTCAGTAACTGCTTGGCTGGTTTGTGGAGACAAAATGGGCATGAAGCTGATACCAGCAACTGAGTTCTGTTGTTGAACGAGTACAAATAGAAAAGAATCTTGTGTTATCCAAGAGATTAACAAATCTCACTATGGCAAACATTTTTGTGGGCTATAACCTGCATCATCAGATGCATGTCTTGGTACCTCAGTGCAAATTATTATATACCTGCTTAAGTGGATGAGGGATTAAAATGTAAATTGCAATATACATGAATGATCAGTTCTTCTACAGTTGCCATTAACAGGACAGCATTTGGGTAATGATAGAGACAACCTTTGACTGGTGAGATGATTAGCACATAGGAGCCAAGATCATGCATTTCTTCAGTGTAACATAAATATCTATTGTAGAGTTACATTAGAAAAGCCATATATTGAATATCTACATAGAGCAATGTAAGTGGATCAATGACCAGTGTGTATGGCTGACAATCCATTGCAAAATTGCATTGCACAGTGCACAAAGGCAATGCATGGAGGCCATGTGCAGTCACATACATCTGCAACTCACTTAACATTGCAAATCTGTCAAAGTAGACAATAATATATATGTTTCTAGCACACAAAGGATTCTTTGCCTTAAGGACAAGCTAAAAGCCTGCCTGTCCTTTTTGTATATGTATGACTTTTTGTTTTATGTTCACTGGTTCTTGTTTGAGACTAGAGTGTGATTTACAGACTTATGCTAATCCTATCTCACTTAAATAAAACAGCCTTTCCTGAGACCAGGACTGAGTGGCCCATTTTGGATTGGCAAAAAGAGGTGTGTTGATGGCTGCATGAAAGCCCAGCCTTTAGATGAGAAAAAGGGAAAGTGTGCCATGAAAACACTATTTTGGCGTTTTAAGGGAGAAGAAGTGCCTTTAAAAAGGAGCTGGCCCATTTTAGATTGGCAAAAAGAGGTGTGTTGATGGCTGCATGAAAGCCCAGCCTTTAGGTGAAAAAAAGGGAAAGTGTGCCATGAAAACACTATTTTGGAGTTTTAAGGGAGAAGAAGTGCCTTTAAAAAGTAGCTTGATTTCCCCACTACTTTTTTTAAAAGGGTGCAACATTGCTATTGCATCTAAAGGCTAAGGTGTAGTTGCACGGTTAAATGGGGCTCTGTCTCTTTAAAGCACCCATTTAAAGGCAGTGATACAGGTGCGGATCATAATGGATCGTGGGTTGGGAGCATGCATGGTGTGGACTTCACTTCTAATTAAAATGCTCAATGCCCTGCAGGTGTAAAAGCTGGGGTTTAACCGCGAAGTTTTTTAAAGCTCCCAAACCCTAGCTCCACTTCTAATCCGAACCCTAGACATGCGCAGTAGGGACTCTGGGATGCCGTTGCTATTATTCTACTGTGGATAACATGTCAATTCATTCACAAAATAAAGGGGTTCATTCATGATGCACCAGTGCAACGGCACAGTTTAAAAAGGCGGAGGAAATGCAATGATAATTTGACGGATCCTCATAAGTATACATTTGTCCTGCGCAACTGCGCAGGTTTGCCGGCTGCCGGCTACGAACTGCGCAATTGAGCAGTTCGCAGCCGGCAATGATAATTTGACTGTATGGTGTAACTGCGTTTGCGCAGTTCGCAAACCTGCGCAGTTGCACAGGACAAATGTATACTTATGAGGATCCCATGCAGCTGCTGAGCCACAGAAAAGACTTCAGGTAAGTCGTTCCCAAACCCCTCAGTCTAGCTGCCCTATACCTTTTAAATGCACACCTGGGGCTTGCAGTCTAGCTGCTAAGCATTAAGGTAAAGGCAACTTCATGTCACACTTTCCTGCCAATCTAAAAAGCCCCAGTGGTTCCTTTGTCAGCCTCATACCCCAAACCAACACAGCAAGCTCACACTGTGAGTGCAATAGCTTGTGTATGTCACTAACAGGATTCCAATTGCTTTGGAAGGGAAGAAAAGGGAAATAAACAAATAAATAACTACAGGATTACCATTTCTAATGTCAAATTTGCATTTGTTTATTCTTTTGAGTAGATAATAGTCTGTTTCCCTTCTCTATAATGCAGTAAGGCACATTACACCATCTTTGCACATTGAAAGAAAAATAGTTGTAGGTCTCTGATATTGTGAATGACATTACTATCTTTAACAATGTTGTGAGAATATACACAGGGACATCTTTTTAACCCAATTTGTAATACCTCGGCACAGTCATAGAAGCATTGAGAGGAAGAAGGTGGTTGTGCTGGTTTTCTCTGCTATCAAATGACTGCACTTAATTCCAAGTCACATGCGCTCAGCCTCAGTAGAAGGCTATGAAACATTTCCTTTGAACAAATCTTGCCAAGATTCACTCTCAGGATCACCATAAATTGGAAATGACTTGAAGGCACATGGCATACAATTCCTATCTTTCAAAGGGTTCTATGATGCAGTCAGAAGACTTTTAAACGTCACCATGCCATTAGCTGTACATCTCCTGGAAACAAGATATCTTGAGACAGTCAAGTTTCCTTCCTCCTGCCCCACTCATGAAACAAACATTGTCCAGAATCTTCTAGGCCAGTTACAAATATGTAACCTATAGTTATGCACTCGTGACTATTCTGTATTCACTATCATTACATAGCCCCAAGTTTAGGGACTATGTAGGGATCACAAAAGCACCTCCCCCACCCCCCCATTACCACTTATATGAAACAGCCATTGCAGTAGGATATGTTCCTCTGTCAGTCAGGAAACAGCTGCCTGATGTTCCCATTTTCACTAGCATGAGCAATTTCTGGTGTGAAGGGGGATTGTATCAGGGGCTTTGGAATGGCCTACCAGACGAGATGCCTCTTATTCCATCTTTTGACAGCTTTAAGAAAGCCTTGAAGACGCATCTCTTTCAACAGGCCTTCCCGGGAAATGCCTAACATTCCTGGCTCCAGACTTTCTTTTAGTTCCTAGTCTTCATCCTACCAAACAGCTCAGGGAGTTTTTAGCTTGACACTGTTGATTTTGTTTATTTGTATTTGTTTTAACTTGTTCTGGTTTAATCCTTTTTAAGGGGGGGAGTTGGGAATGGGAATGGATATTTTAATGGTGATATTTTAACTTCTTTTGTACCCCGCCTCGATTGCCCATTCAGAGGGGTGGGCTAGAAATAAAACTTATTATTATTAATTGCTTCTGCCTGTTGCACTGGAGTTGAAAGGGGGTGAAAATGGCAGTCAGTTGTTTCCTGAGTGACAAGGGAACAGATCCCCATCAACCCCAGTGACTGCTTCCCAATAAGTGGGGACTGGGTGGGGTCAAGCCAGGATTCACTGTGTAGCACCATAACTACAGTGCTTAAATATACAAAAATCTCATACAGGATTCCTACCATATTCTTGCCACGCACTTATTCAGGTCTTCCAAATCTGTACAGTCTCACATTTCCTTTGCTTTGACCAATGCTTACCTATTTTGCTTCATCAAGGAATATAAACCTGTTTTTTTTAAAAAAAAAACAAAAACAAAACAACAACAAACATATCAAACATACCACCACACATTTGTGTGGCAAAATGCCCTGTAATTGTTAATGCTGTTGTCAGATACTGAGTTGTCACATCCAGTGCTGATCAATAATTCATCCTTACATGGGTTGACCATTCTACAGATAAGAGTGTACACTCAAATTAGATATAGACTTGCTTGATAGAATTGTTTCCATTTGGAATGGCCCTCTCCCCTGGAAAAACTAACAAACACAACCCTCATAACTGAAAACTCTCAGTCCTTGTATTCACTCTTTTAGGGTCACTACAAGAGACCAGTTTGGTGAAGTGGTTTGAGTATAGGGTTAGGATTACAGGAGATCAGGGCCCAACTTTTACTCAGCCATGGAAACCCACTGGGTGACCTTAGACAAGTCACATTTTTGCAGCCTCAGAGGAAGACAATAGGACTCCCCTTGCACAAATTTGCAAAAAATCCCAAAATCTACATTCACTATAGGGGTTTCATAAATTGGAAATTATTTGAAAGTGCACAGCAATGAAGGTCAGCACAACCACTTACAGATAAATGATAAAAGGAGCCCAGCCAATGTGCATGAAATCTTTATATTATTAGTACAACAATATACCTTGTCATCTTGTTATGCCTCAGCTACTGTCCTTTTGCCTCAGCAGTTTTTAATTCAATAATCTTAACAACTCAACCAATGAAGCCTAAATTGTATATTGTATTGCACTTGAGGTAGTGAAGCCTGTTATGAATACAGTATGCATTAATGAGGAGAAAGAGTAAACAAGTTTGGGCAGCACTTGAGATACAAACGTTTCTGGATTCCACTTCATCAGATGGATGAAGTAATATCTTGAGTTATAGGTATAAATTGCACATGGTCACACAAATACATAATAAATCATGTGTACATGTGAAGTTAAAGGCTTTCATGGCCAGCATCCATAGATTTTTGTGGGTTTTTGTGGGCTATATAGCCTGAAAAACCCACAAAAATCTATGTGTACCTGATTTCAGATGGAGAAAGGGGGGGGGGACCACCATGCCTTACAGGAGAGAAGGTAATGATCCACTGATCAGATAACTTTATGTGAGGATTTACAAGCCAAAATTTGGATACTGCCTTCTAGACAAGCTAACAAAGAGCCAAGCATTTGAAAAATCAGCTGAATCATATCATATCATAGTGTAATGATGAAAGAAATATAGCTGACTTTTGACTCCCTAAGCATAGAATCATAGAATCATAGAATCATAGAATCATTGAGTTGGAAGAGACCACAAGGGCCATCCAGTCCAACCCCCTGCCATGCAGGACCTCCAAATCAAAGCATCCCTGACAGATGGCCATCCAGCCTCTGCTTAAAGACCTCCAAGGAAGGAGACTCCACTACGCTCCGAGGGAGTGTGTTCCACTGTCGAACAGCCCTTACTGTCAGGAGGTTCTTCCTAATGTTGAGGTGGAATCTCTTTTCCTGCAATTTATATCCATTGTTCCGCGTTCTAATCTCTGCAGCAGCAGAAAACAAGCTTGCTCCCTCCTCAATATGACATCCCTTCAAATATTTAAACAAGGCTATCATATCACCTCTTAACCTTCTCTTCTCCAGGCTAAACATCCCCAGTTCCCTAAGGCGTTCTTCATAGGGCATGGTTTCCAGACCCTTCACCATTTTAGTTGCCCTCCTTTGGACCCGCTCCAGTTTCTCCACATCCTTTTTGAATTGTGGTGCCCAGAACTGGACACAGTATTCCAGGTGGGGCCTGACCAAAGCAGAATAGAGTGGCACCATTACTTCCCTTGACCTAGACACTATACTTCTATTGATGCAGCCTAAAATTGCATTGGCCTTTTTAGCTGCTGCATCGCACTGTTGACTCATGTTCAGCTTATGGTCTACTTGGACTCCTAGATCCCTTTCACATGTGGTCTCATTCAGCCAGGTGTCCCCCATTTTATATCTGTGCATTTCATTTTTCCTCCCTAAGTGCAGAACCTTACATTTCTCTGTGTTGAATTTCATCTTGTTAGCATTGGCCCAGCTTTCTAGTCTATTCAGGTCATTTTGAATTTTGATCCTGTCCTCTGGGGTATTAGCTACTCCTCCTAGTTTAGTGTCATCTGCAAATTTGATAAGTATGCCCCCAATTCTGTCATCCAAATCATTAATAAAGATGTTGAACAGCACTGGGCCCAGGACAGAGCCCTGTGGGACCCCACTGGTCACTTCTCTCCAGGATGAAAAGGAGCCATTGTTGAGCACCCTTTGAGTTCGGCCACTCAACCAATTACAAATCCATGTAACAGTTAACTTGTCTATCCCACATTTTTCAAGCTTGTTTGCAAGAATGTCATGGGGAACCTTGTCAAAGGCCTTACTGAAATCGAGGTAAACTATATCCACAGCATTCCCTTCATCTACCAAGCTGGTAATTTTATCAAAAAAAGAGATCAGGTTCGTTTGGCATGACTTCTTTTTCTGAAACCCATGTTGGCTTTTTGTGATTATGGCATTGGCTTCTAAATGTTCGCAGACTCTCTGCTTAATGATCTGCTCTAGCACCTTTCCTGGAATTGATGTCAGACTAACTGGACGATAATTGCTGGGATCCTTTTTTTTTCCCTTTTTGAAGATGGGGACAACGTTTGCCCTCCTCCAGTCTGCTGGGACTTCTCCTGTTCTCCAGGAGTTCTCAAAGATTATTGCCAATGGCTCCGATATTACCTTTGCCAGTTCTTTTAATACCCTTGGATGTAGTTCATCTGGTCCTGGAGATTTGTATTCATTTAGATTAACCAGGTATTCCTGTACTGTCTCTTTACTTATTCTGTGCTCAAATTCCCCCAGTCTGTCCCCTTCTTCACTGTCCTCAGGTTGAGCACCTTTTGCCTTTTCTGAGAAGACTGAAGCAAAGAAGGTGTTGAGTAATTCTGCCTTTTCTTTGTTCCCTGTTAGTATTTTGCCATCTTCTGCACGCAGTGGTCCTACCATTTCCTTCTTCTTCCTTTTGCTGCGGACATATCCAAAAAAGCCCTTTTTATTGTTTTTAACCTCTCTAGCAAGCCTGAGTTCATTTTGCGCTTCAGCTTTTCTGACTTTATCCCTACATGTGCTGGCTTCCTCTTTGGTGATTTCCCCATTTTTCCATTTTTTATACATGTTCCGTTTAAAACTTAGCTCAGTTATAAGTTCCTTAGTCATCCATACCAGTTTCTTGAGACATCTCCCATTTTTCTTCCTCATTGGAACTGTCTGAGCAGATTATAAATGCTGTGGTTTTCTTACTGGTATAACAGTGAAGCATCAGTTCAGCCATTTTCCTTTGAGTTTCACCATTTAATAGCTAATAGGCCACTACAGTATGCTTTATGGGTCACCAGATCTTCTGCAACTGTGCAACAGAGAATGCTAAAAGATTATCATGTGTGGAATTGTCATAAGTACATCTCCAAAGAGCTGGGAAATATGCCTTTCTAAATTCTAAATCAGTGTAGACAAAATTGCACTAAGGGGGACAATGGTCTGCATCACTATGTGGGATTTTCCTACAGACTAAAATTTAAATTTAAGGTTTTCAGGTGTAAGGGCACGAAACAGGCACTAAAATAGAAATTGAAAATATGCTTCAGATGGCTGGAACTCTCATGCTTTCAAGGTCCACTGGTAGAAATCCACATGATCCATTTAGAAATAGCTCTTACCCATCTTATTAACCTCTTTATCCAGAAAGGCAGTACTGTTGTACGCATTTACTAAAAAGTTATTTTATTTATTTATTTATTATATTTTTTAAAAATCTGATAATGTCCTTATGAGGGAATCTTTGAGGTGCCTGACATGCTAAAATCTTTTCTTCTCAGCTCAGTACAATGGACTCTGCATATGCCATCACTACAGATGTCTTTGGATTGTCTTTGAATATTGCATTGGGCACAGTGCTTTCCACCATTTATAGACAGGTACCTGTACTTTCAGTAGTTGGATCAGCATAGCCATTCTGTTCCTCTGACCGACCAGACCTGGTACAGATCCATACTGGCACTAGAAGATGCCAAGATATTAGGAGAGTGTGGCTGCATCTTCACCATAGAAATTATGCAGTTTGACAGCATGGCTCAACGCTACGGAATTCTGGGATTTGTAGCTTTGTGAGATATTTAGCCTTCTTTGTCAGAGCATCTTGTGCCACAACAAACTATAAATCCCAGAATTCCATAGCATTAAGCCATTACAGTTAAAGCAGTGTGAAACTGCATTAATTCTGCAGTGCAGGTCTGGCCAGAGAATATATCCCATTATGTCAAACAGAAGAAAATACCATCATACTCTCCTCCCACCCACTCTACAACACTGTAACACCATCTGTCCATAATCCCAGAAGCTTTGTTCTGTGATTTTTTTCATACCCGTGTGTGAGCTCATAGGAAAATCTTTAGAAAGCATAAATGGATATTACCTTGCAGAAACAAATGTGATAAATCCGTTCATGCTAACCTTTAAGTTCTACTATCCAAGATAATAAAAAAACAAAATAAAAAAAAACTCAAGGCACCTGTTTGTCATTAAATGAAAAAATGTCAACCACCTAACTGAAACTTCAGCATTCAGTCTATCCATTCGCAAAACTAGTGATATTTTACTATTTGGAAATGGTATCATTCCTTAGCATTTTTAAACCATTGCTATCATTTATTGAAAGTTAAATATGATTTTTATTTACATTGGAATACAAAACGGGACTCGATAGTACACTTCACCCATGAGAAGGTCCCAGTGGATGAAGAGCTAAAGATGAGACAGCTGGGGAAGAAAGAAAGAAGTGGATATGGGGCAAATTGAAGAGTACACAGAAGTGGAAGATTTATAATTCAAACAGCTTTAGAAATTTAGACTAGGTGGATACTATTAAATTTAGTACTAGCATCATGCCTATTAAATGTTATTCATTCTAGCAAATGACTGTTTTTGGAGAGAGAGAAAAAGTTAAGATGGCTCATTCCTGTTATTATTTAAATACTTGTGTAGTTTATTGCTAGTGTAAATAGGTTTATAACCTTCCAGTATGAAGCACAGACATCTGCTCAAAGCAGCATTAAACATCTGGTTATTCCAGCAAAGCATATAATTATATTTAATGGCATAGAAGTGTTTGATGGATTGCAGCCAAGTTTCCCACTAAGAAAGTTACACAGGGAAACTATTTGCAGGAATTGGTCTGATAAAATGTGGCTCTAGACCTGCATGGCACAAGGTGCTGCAGAGGAGGGGATGCCGTTGATGGCTTCCATTGAGAGGTGAACAGAACCTACCTCTCAAAACCCTCCGGCTCTGCTCTCCCCAATGCATAGCATCATGGTGCCTTGCACCTGACATGTTGTGCCATGATGCTATGTATTGTGGGGCAGAATCAAAGGGTTTTAAAGATCTTTCCACCCCTTTCCACCCCTTTCTAGCCTCTTAAAACAATATTTTCAGTGCAATGAGGAAGAGCAGGGGATTGTGTTTGGCATCCCCATTTGCTGGTTTAATTGTAATTGGATGGTGTGGAATCGAAGTGGGCAATCAGCTTGAATCACTTCCCACTCAGCTTGGCGCACAGTTATGCATTCCCTAGGGACAATACAGGCATGAGGGTGATTGGCAAGTGGCCTGGGGTAATTAGCGGGGCTTGGAATGTTTTAAGTTATTAGGGGTTGTCCCTTTTTTCATTGGCTCATATGAAGTGGATTGAGGCTGGATGGCCATCTGTTGAGGATGCTTTGATACTATGTTCCTGCATAGCAGGGGGTTGGACTGGATGGCCCTTGTGGCCTCTCCCAACTCTATAGAGTTTATCGCACAGCGTTATAATAACGTTTTGGGAACATCCCTGTTACATTATCATCCTGTTATTTTGGGACAGGATGAGAATGTTACAAGTTCTGATGCGATAAACTCCTATGATTGAATCAATGGGGCTTTCCAGACCACCCAAAAGGGGCGGTCCATACTCGCCCCAAGAAGCGGCAAGATGGGGCCAAGGCTGCCACATCAGCAGCCTCCGAGGCCCCATCCTGCTGCTTCTGGAGGCTGTAGGGAAGCGGCAAACTGCCGCTTCCCCACGGACTCAAAACAGGACTCAAAGCGGGGTGCAGCAGGCCCCTTTCTCCCTGGGTCTTTGGCATGGCTGTTTGAAAGTGTTTGAAAGTATAAGGTGTTGTATAGGGCTTTAAAGCCCTACATGGCTTGGGTCCATCATATCTTAGGGACTGCCCCTTCCCATATCAGCTTCCCCGCATGCTCCGGTCCTCTGGGAGGAAGCTGCTACAGCCCGTGAAGAACAGGCTGTCACAGACCTCCCAGAGGGCCTTCTCTGCCATTGCTCCCAGGCTGTGGAATGGCCTGCCGGATGAGATGTGTCTTATCATGACCTTGGACACCTTCAAAAAAGCAGCTAAGACACATCTCTTCCGGCAGGCCTTTCCAGATAGTGGCTAAATCCTCTGCGGTCTCTAAAGACACCTATCCAGCCTTCACCAGCCAGACATTATGTACCATCTCTAAGCCACCCAATTTGTTTTGACTTGAATGTATTGTACTGTCTATTGAGTATTGTTTACTTGCTTTTAAATCTGTTCTAGTTTAATCTCTTTTTAAGTAGTAGGAGGTAGGGATGGGGTTCTAACATTTTAATTGTACTTTTTTTAACCTGCTGTACCCCACCCCAATTGCTCGCACAGAGGGGCGGGTTATAAATAAATATTATTATTATTAAAGCCACTCCAAAAACCCGGCTCCTTTTTGCACTGCAGGAAGGGCGCACTTGGTGCCCTCCCACAGTGCCATGTTGTCATGATGCGTGCAGCGTTTCTAAATGCTGCACGTGCCATGGCAACATTATGGTGCATCCATATGGACACTGCCATTTTTAAATCGCAGCACCCATATGCTTTAGGGCTAGGGAGGAACTAAACGTTGTGCCCTTCCTAGCCCTAAAAGCGGCTTATTAAGCCCTTATCACACCTCTAAATGCCCATCTAGATCAGGCCTATGATTCAATGATCACTAGGCTTGTTAGGGAGGTCTTCTAGGCTTCATTAGGCCACATGGTAGATTAGACCAGTGAGGCAGCATAGGAGGATTTTTCCATAGGCTATGTGTTGTGACCTGATAAGTTCATAAGCTATCATTTACCCCATTGGTCTGGGAGGAAAGTAAAGCTGGGAGGAAAGTAAGGAAAGTAAGGCTGCTGCAGCCGCATGGGCTTCTGCATCTGTAGAGTGATTCCATGGTGGGCTTGGTGGGAGAAAGGAACTAAACAGACACTTGTCCTTTTTCCATGGCAGGTAGTGCAGGAGATAATGTAAAAGTTTCAGTGAACAGCTTGGCATACTTTTGCTGAAGTGTGGGGTTCAGAAACTACTCTTTAGTTACTCTGACCCTTGAGGCTGACTTGTGACTTTGTTCTCACCTTAAGTCCTGCAACCTGGGTGGGTGTCTTGGGTCTGCCTTCCAGGAGATTGCCACATGGGGAGCAACTCCACTATTGGATTGCTCTCAGGGCTCAGGTGGTTTGTCCAGGGAAAGCCTGAGATGGAAATCAAGGATGACACCTGCCTCAGCTGACCCCACACCAGGTTGCTCACCCCCTTGCTCTTTTTCAGTTTCCATTCAGTTTAAATCCGTTTTCAATTAAATACATTGGCCCTTGTCAACCCATTTCTCTGTCTCTGGTTTCATTATTCCATGGATGGCCAGCAATATCAGAACCGAATTTAACAGTCCTTTTGTCCATTTCCAATACTGAAGTAATCTGGTGATTTCCCATTAGAACAGATACTATGGTCATTAATTCTAGGAGTGAGATCTAAGGCATACTGCTGGCTTCCAATTTGCCACTTAACTTCTTTTTCACTAAAAATACCTTAAGAACAAACATTGAGATAAGGATCCTTATTGTGCAGATGAGGTTTAAAAATTCAAAGACAAAGACATAGACAGGGATTTCTGAGAAAATCAGCTCAAGTCTGTGAAAGTTCATCCTACCAGTTTCTTTCTTTCTTTCAGTTAGTCTCTAAGTTGCTACAAGTTCCCTTTCCACAATGGGGTTGAATAGTTACATTTTATAAAGGAAAGAGTAGACCTCCATGTCTTTTGGCACCTCTGTAAGGCCACAGTTACTTGAGGAATTGCATTCTGAGTAGAGTGGGTGGGTAAAGAAACAAACCAGAAATCATTTGCTTAGTGCATGAGGAGTGACATATGGCTGGTGTGTGTGGCCCTCAGTCACTTCCTACTTCTAAAAGAAAATGTTTAGAAGGACAAAAGTGGCCCAAAAATGAAAAGGGAAAAAGTGGTCCCATATCTTTCAGAAGCTGCTGCCCACTCCTGGTTTCTTTGTCTGGTTTCTGATTTTCTGATTTCAGTACCTGAAATCATGGTTTTCTGCTCCCAAACAAGCCAGGATTTGTAAGCTAAGGACAAACCCTAGTTTATCTTTCTGGCTTATGAAGGAAACAAAAAGCAAAAAGAGTCAATAAGCCAGGATCTGGGTTAAGACAATGCATTAAGTAAGCAATTTCTGGGTTTTTAGTTTTGTGTCTAGGAAAAAGCCAAGAAAGAGTCCACATTCTGTGTGTACAAGCAGACAGGCCATTCACAGCCAGGATTCTTCAAATATATGGCTTTCTGTTCCATGCAAATGCAGTTAAAGTGTGCTGCTGACAGTAACCCTTTTCACTAACCCATTCCAGTCAGCCTCATCTCTCCTTTTGAACAGAGAATAATGTTCCAAGTTGGTGCTGGAAATGGCAGTTTAGAAATTTGAATCAAAGCTGACATTTCTGAGATAACAAACCTACAATGGTGCATTGCTCCGTCTTAGCACAATTGTGGGTTCTAATGGAGTACGTAAGTAAGCACAAAATTTATAAAATTGTTCTGTTCCAGCTGCTCTGCCACTTTTGTTACCAACAGACACATAACACACCAATAGTGGAAATAGAAATATAATTCCTTCATTTCTATTTGTTCTAAGTAGAATTTAATGAATATGTTGCAGTACTGTTTATCTAGATGTGTATATTGTCTTATTACAGGAGCAAAAAAAAGCACCTCAAAGACTGCCAGCTGTTATTAGCACTGTAAGAATCCTTTCAAAAATTTAAAGATGTGTTCTTCTAGTCTTTGGCTAAGGACAGAAATGTCTGAAACAATGATGGCAAAAATTCTAAAACCTCAGAAACAAGATGGCAAAAAATGAGAGTCATAACTCATTTTTCCAACTCCATGTGATGTTTCTAAGTTCATGTATGATAATTTCCATATCGGATATTTCAGTGTGTTTTCCCAACAATTTGAGAATGTTTTAAATAACGTAATATGGTGTGTTTGAGGCCCATGGAAATGACATATCCCATTTGGGAAATGTGTGTACCTAATTTATGCAAATTAACTGCAGCAAATTAACTGGATGAAAATATGTATTCATTGGCCCCCACTGATGAACAGGTTGCTCAGCCCCTGATGTGTTCATTTACCCTCTTGGCAGGTAGCCACCCACCAGGGACTCAACAGACAGCTAAGGCAGTTCCTGCCAATGTGTTTATCCCCTTGTAGCCAGAAATCTGCTGCCAAGGGCAGAAGGCAGTAGGGAATAAATTCTGATAGTTGACAAAGGTCTCTTGCTTCAAACGGTGGCTGGCTACATACCTGCTCTCTTGCATCAAATGTTATTATGGATCAACAACCAATAATAGCAGTGGTTCAAAGCAAAATGGGGTAGAAGAACAGGAAATTTTTTTTTTATGGGGAGACCAAACCTTCAGAGTATGCCCCAGTTTAAACTATTTCTGGATTTTAAATTTAAATTGGATGTCATATGTTCCAAAACTATCTAGAACCGATATGAAATGATACAAAATAAAAGACTGTGGATGCCACAGTATGGACATATAGCACTTTAATTCCATTTTAACTGCTATGGCTCCATCCTATGGATTCCTGGAATTTGCAGTCTGGTGAAGGACTAAGAATTTTCTATTGCACTGCTTTATACTACAGAATTAGAGCTCTGTGACAGACAACTAAGGAGCTTATCGCATGGACAAAAAACCCAGCTGCACCCAAACTGGATGCAACCAGGTTGTGGGATGCAGGCGGGAATTATCACATGTAATTCACCAATGATTCCACTGGGCAAATGCAGCCTGGCTGCAGCCTAGGTCCCAGACGTGCTTCAGAGGTTGCTTTTCAAAACTGGGAGCTTTAAGCCTCTGAAGTGCACCTGGAACCTGGGATGCAGCCGAGCTGCACTCGCTCAGTGGAATCAGCAATGAATTATGTGTGCTAATTCCTATGTGCATCTCACAACATGACTGCATTTCATTGGGGTGCAGTTGGGTGTTTTGTCCATGCAATAAGCTCCACTGTAGCTCACAAAGCTACAAACCCCAGGATTCCATAGGGTGCAGCCATGATAAATAAAATGGTACAAAACTATATAGTTGTACAATGTGGATATACTCTAAGTATGATATATTTTATGTAAGTGTATATTGTGTAGATAGCTGTAGTGTGTGTGTGTGTGTGTGTGTGTACAGACAGACAGACAGACAGGAAATGTATAGCCCTCTGGAAGTTCTTGGATTAAAGTTCCTATCAAGATACAATACTGCCTATGCAGGCATTGCAATCCAATTTTTAAAAGAGCTTCATGTTTCCCATCCATAATCTTCTGTTGGTATAGTAGTGATGGTGTGCCTTCAAGTCATTTCCAATTTATGGCAACCCTGTCACAGGATTTTTGACCCAGATTTGTTCAGAGAGGGTTTGTCTTTGACTTCCTCTGAATCTGAGAGGGTATGACTGGTCTAAAGTCACCCAGTGGATTTCCATGGCTGAGTGGGGATTCAAACTCTTAGCTCCAGAGTCATAGTCCAACACTCAAACACCACACCACACTAGCTCTCATCCGTAATCTACTGAGTATTATTCATTCCACCCACACAAACAAAGACTTCCTGTACTTTTATTTTAAAAAGGGATATGTTATAGATGGGAACGTTCCAGTCCAGAGAATTTCACTGCAGGTAGCAAAGAATGGAAACAGCATGTACCCCACAACCATTTGTTTAGGGACACTTATTTAAGAATATACCTTGAGATGTCAGCAGTGGTGAGGAGGATATTTACACACTCTATATTTACCAGCTTCAGCCTTTTCTTTCTCAATTTGATCTGGCAACAAATATTGAATGAGTTATATAATGTTTAGACTGCTTCCATTCACTCTTTGTGGAGATGCCTTTGAAGATTGTCTGGAAGTTTCAATTGATGTCTTGTGAGGTATGCAAGTTGCTAGAAAGTGCAAAGCATTATCACATTCCTCCAATAGTAAAAAGAGAAACTCTGAAAGTTCTAAATAACAAAAAACAAACAAACAAACAAACAAACAGCTTCATTTATATACCGCTTCATACCGCCTAAGGAGTGTCTAAGTGGTTTACAACTGCAAGCTACTTGCCCCCAACAATCTGGGTACTCATTTTAGCGACCTCAGAAGGATGCAAGCCTGAGTCGAGCTTGAGCCCTTTTGCTGGTCTTGAACTTGCAAATTTATGGTTTTGAGTGAGTGGCTGCAGTACAGGCATTCAACCACTGCGCCACCAGGGCCAAAATGACCCAAAGCCTGTCTCTCTGGGGGACTACTACATCACAGTATGCATTTGTGTAATTATTGAAATCATCAGAAGTGGACCTTTTAAGGCATAACCAACATCCCAAGCACACAAAAAAGGACCTCCCCTCCCGCCTTTGTTGATTTCAAACTCCAGAATGCAATTTGAAAATGAAATAAAATTTCAGATATACGTTCCCTTTCCTTCCGTGTTCCAGAAGGGCCTTAAGACAAATATTTTTCAGAATCTGTTTTTTTTTTTATTTTAATTTTGGGTGTTTACAGTTTTGATACATTTTACTATTTTCTTTGGGAATAAAAGGCCAGAGAAGGGTCTTTGGGTCCCCCTCCCTTCTCCTGCCTGAGCTAAATGGAATCCCTGGAGACCACCTTTTATCTAAAGAACTTGCTGCCACCACCCAATGATTTCAGTTCCCCACAACACACCAGGATGTTGCTGGGGATTCCGTAGCACATCCTTGCAGAGATGCTTCCTTCTCTCTCTTCCCACCTTTCAGGGGAAGAACAAAATCATGCCAAGCTAAGGCACATGAAAGAGGCAGTAGGAGAGTGTCAGTGTATTTTCAGAGAAAAGCTTTATTCTATGTAAATAAGTTCTATAACAAAAGAATATCTCTTACATGAAGAATGAGCTTGTCCTTCAGGCATATATAGAAAGTATAAGTTACAGATTTCAGCCAAATCAAGAAAAGAATAAAAATATCTTAAACATGACTATCTAGTACATTCTCCTAATTTCACTTACAGATCAGATGGGATTGGTAGTCCTTGATGTTGACAATGGAGTCCCAACTCCCAGCTATCCCATAAACATCAAAGATTAAAAATTCCATATGATCTGTGAGTAAAATTAGGAGAATGTACTATCCAGTTGTTAGGATATTTTCCTTCCTTCCTTCCTTCCTTCCTTCCTTCCTTCCTTCCTTTTTTCTTTTTTTTTCTTTTTCTTTCTTTCTTTTTTTCTTTTTTCTTTTGGATTTGGCTGAAATATGTAACTTATACTTTCTGTCTGTGCCTGAAGGACAAGATCATTCTTCATGTAAGAGACAGCCTTTTGCTATAGAATTTCTTTACTTCAACCTCATAGTCTGATTAGAGAAAGCCCTAGACCTTCTCTCTCTGGCTTTTCTTTGCTAATGAAGATTCAGGAAGGACTCATCCCACGCTTTCTACAAGTGCGTTGATGACTAAAAATGCCAATCCGAGATAAACAAGTCCAGTTACAGAAAGCACAGCAGAAAGTCTCCTTGGGTGATGTTTCCAAGTTGTGGTTCTTTCTGCGTTGTTGTTTCTTTTCAAGACTCTCCATGCCTCCCGATGTGAGGCCAGGGTAGACCAATGTTGGTGATCAGTTTGGCCAAGGTTGAGATGTTGTTTCAGGGAGTACTTGTATCTCTTCTTTAGGACGCCCCTCTTATGCTGACCCATGGCGAGTCCACTGTAGAGTACTATTTTTGGGAGGCGGTGGTCCTCCATCCTAGAAACATGCCCTGCCCAGCGCAGCTGCATTTTCAATAGCATGGCCTCAATGCTGGTGATCTCTGCTTGCTCCAGGACAGCAACATTCGTCACATAGTCAGTTCAGTGTATATTTAGGATTGTGCATAGACAGTGCTGATGAAAGCATCGAGGAGTCGTAGATGTTGGTGATAGGTGACCCATGTTTCAAACCCATAGAGGAGAATGGACAATACAATGACTCTGTACACACTGATTTTTGTGCTTCACCTTAGATGTTTGTTACTCCAGACTCTTTTGTAAAGCCTTCCGAATACACTATATGCCTTTGCTAATCTGTGATCGATCTCTTTATCAATCTTGGCATCTGAGGAGAAGATACTTCCTAGGTAGGTGAACTGCAAGCACAGATTTGCCAATGGTGAAATGGGGATGATGGTGCTCTTCCTGTGGTGCAGGCTGGTAGAGCACTTCTATTTTCTTCAGGCTGACTTCCAGCCCAAACAGCTCTGCAGCTGTTGCAAAGGAGGACGTTAGGTGCTGCAGAGCTACATCTGTATGGGCAACAAGGGCAGCATTGTCAGCAAAAAGCAGCTCATGGACTACATAGTTCAGAGTCTTTGTGCGAGCCCTCAGACGGTTAAACAAGCTACCAACAGTACGGTAACATATATAGATGCCGTCTTCTTCTTCGAGATCTGCCATAGTCCTTTGCAGGATCATGCTGAAGAAGATTGTAAATAGAGTTGGAGTGAAAACACAACCTTGTTTCACACCATTAGTTATTAGAAAGGGCTCTGAGAGAGCACTGCCATATCTGATTTGACCGTGCTGGCCCTCATGCTGGCCCCAGATCCAGAGCTCTTGATTAGAAGCCCATCATAGTCTTATTAGAGAAAGCCCTAGGCCTTAGATATGTCTTAAATAAATCAATAGCCTCTGTTGTGCACTTTTGGCTCACTTGCATAGGATGTTATGTGGGAATTATATCTCAGATGTCTGCTCGACAGGAAGAAAATGATGCTCAAGGCATTGCTCTCCCACTGAAAGGAAGGATGGTGAACAACATGATTCCAAGAAGGCCATAATGCTATTATAGATAAATCTACAAACTAAGGAGCAAATGGGACATAATGATACAGTGAGCTAAGGGGTTCAGTCAAGCCAAAAATCTCATCAGGTGAAAACATCTCAACTTGGAACCATTACTGTTAAGGCAATCTGGTTGGTAATCACCTGTTCTCCCATGAAAGGAAGCGGAACATCCCAAGTATTTCAAAGCCCTTGTGCTGGTTGGCACTCTTAGAGGTTGATGATGCTGGAGGCAAGGGATTGTCCCCCGCCCCCATTTCTTCACCATCTGGGAATGAGAAGTATGTGGATGGGATTTCTTCCACAGCTGATAATTCAGGAAGATCACCATGGCAGCATATCACCAACCTGAATGTTTGTACCCTGCCAGTTGTGACAATTAAGAATGCTGAATAACAAAATTAACCTGGGCAGAAGTATATTAAGGAGTGGATGGCTGGTGGTGGTGGGGATCTTTGCCAAGACCAGCCATGGAATGCCCCCAAAATATTACTCCTATTTGGTACCAGACAGTCAACTGAAGAAGCCCAGGCTATACTTTGTGGGGAAGGGAAGGAGAGAAATCATTCCTGGGGCAAGAAGCCCAAAAGCAGGTTATATATACACATTTTTGTCTCCACACTGCACTCCAGGGTCCCTCTCCCACCCAAGCTGTGAGAAGGCCCAAAGCACCCCTAACCAAACACTGGAGCGGTGAGGATACCTAGTGGCTGATCAATAGTTACTTTCTGTATTTCCCCATAAAATATCTAGTGGCATGATATTCCCTTCCCCCAGTTCCATTTCTAGAGCTGGTTTTTGAGCAGTGAAGGGAAATGACAAGCAGAATTAAGTCATGTCCCTTCTTATAAGACCTTATTAGAGAGAAATGTGAAAAAAAAAACCCACAGGTTGCTGGCAATCACATGTTTCTGGTTAGAATATATCCTTTAGATAAAATAAATCTGCCTTTGAATCAGTCACAAAGAATGCTACCAATGGCATAAGAAAATATTTCCTGGATCTCTCATTTATTTTCCCCAAGCAATACCAATGGCAGTTTGGATTCTGTACTCTTACTACAGGAAAGGATCTTCTACTGGAAACATCTCGGTGGTGGTGGGGACTACAATTACTATGTCTGTTAAACCTGTCCCTACCAATCATAGAGGATTTTTTGGGTCATGCAGGCCCTAAACTTCCCCTTCATTATTTGTGTAAAATGAATAATGGATGGTGCTTCCTGTTCCAGGCAAATGACCTCACATTTTCATTTGTTCTTTCACTGTCTGGTGCAGCCAGTCACATTAAGGATTACAAGGCCAGTTGTGTGGAACCTGATGCTTGAAGAACATTCTTCTTTAAGGGTCTCTGAACACTATGCTCCTCCATACAAAATAATGCCACAATTGAAAGTACTCTGAAGTCTGCATATTCATGGAAATTAATCTCTTTTATCTGTTCAGATCTGTATCTATCTTTGGAATGTTTTCTATTGCAGAAGATCTTTTAACTAGGAAGTATCCCATTGCATTTTTATCATCATTATTATATTTCATGGCCTTTTAAATTAACGTTTTGAATTAAATTGTTTGCTTAAAGGTATTTTCAATTTTTGTGTTATCTATTGTTTCGACTGCATTTTGTTTAACTCATGCTGTGAGCTCCTCTGGGTCCCATATTGAGTGAAAGGGTCAGATATATATTAAATAAATGAATGAATTTTTTTTTCTATCCCTGTATTTAGACTATTTACATCTGCTGAGCCATAATATACACAGAGATAAGCAAACTGTTTATGTAATGTTTTGGGAACCATTAAATAGCCTACCCCTTTCTCAGAAATGGTAAAGAAGCATCAGGATTCTCCATACATTGCACTCCAATTAGTCCTAGGACAGGCTGTAACATATCCATGGTGTCAGATACATTTGCATCTTCCTGACAGTATTTCCACAATTCTTGCAACATTTTATTTTTGTAGCAGCCATGATCTTAGAACATACAGGTAGATAGGTAGTCAGGGTCACATATTAAGTTCTACATGTCAGTCCCTACTTGGAATTCCAGGGATTCATTATGAGAAGAAAAGTTTGAATATCTGAACTGATCCAATCGTATTTATTACTACTGTTGGCCTCATCTAAAATTATACATAACAATTATCTGAAGCTTGCCCTTGCATTTGAAACCCTGCTAATGTTTTGATATACAGTGCAGCTGAGCAATGGAAATGTATTATATTTACATACAAAATTGTGCTTCCATCTTTAGAAAAAGAGAAGCAAATTTAGTCTTTTAAAGTACTATCATGCCACCAAACTCCATGGATCCAGAACTGCCCATGCTGCAGATCCCTTGTTACTTTACTATAAAACAAGTATACCTGTTCTCTCCTGTCTCCTGAAAAACATGCATTATTAACCCTATGGATTTTCATGGATTGTCCTACAATTAGGTGAGAACTGTAGTTTCATTTGCAGCTAATTGCAAATACAGCTCCTACATTCTGCGGAATTATTCTGGTGGGTCAACAGGAAGTCACAACTGGCTTTTGTCTCCCCGTCTTGGCACCATGCCTAAGATTGTGAAAAGAAACAGGAGAAAGCAAAGATTGTTGAAGCCAAAGCAAGTTACGGCCGTGCAGCATCTGTATGAAAGCTGTTGATTGTGTACGAAATACAACTGCACATTCAGGGAGCGGCAGACATTCACAGGCATGGAGGATTCAAAATTATGAGTAACATCTGCGACAGGGACATTGATTCTCTTCCCTCTGTGATGTTGCATCTTCTTCTTTTAAAAAAAACTAGTTCTGATATCACAACACACAGCTGGGAAACCTGATAGATAAAAGGTGAGGTCATGCAAGCAAAGAACAAGGCAATATTAAGCTCCATTTATACTAAAGTTGTCTAGCAGCAAACAGAGGAGTAACGAAACCCCTGCAGTCTTTCAAGGTATCTCCCCACTGTGTTATGCTTGCAGACTTAGTGCTCTCCCTGGCAATAGCAGCTGTATTGTCTCCCATTGATTTTAACTCTCTTGTTTATTTCATCTGAAGTACTTGGGATGTGGAGCTGATGGATGTCAAACATGCTGGACACACAAGTGGGGACCGCAGGTTTCAATCCAAGCCTACATTTTTGGACCAGACACTGCCATAGGCTAACTACTTCAAGGACCACCTGCATTTAAGAGAGCAGCACCAAAATGATGCAATCATCTGAGCTTCTGTTGCAATATTGCAAAATTAGATGATCCCCCCCCCCTTTGAGTTGAAAATTACACTGCAATTATATCTGCCTAGATTATCAAAGTACAACTGCCTCCACAGTGGTGATGGTGGTGATGATAATTATTAATATAGATAAATGGATTAAAGCCACCTACTTCTATTGTTTGAATTCAGTCCAATGGTCACATTGCTTTTTTACAGAACAAATGATTCAGAGTAATTCCACTCTCTACTTCCCCACTGTTTAACTATTTTTCTCAGATGATTTCTTAGGATAGTGAATGAAATACATATTTTATTTATTTATAAATCTTTTAATGTATATCCTTTATTTCCACCAAAAGGATACTCAATGTAACTAACACTGATAAAATACAGATTAACAGCAACATCTTGATTTTAAAATAAATAAATAACCATTTACAGAAAGTATTCTTTATCAGCTACTTAGTAATTGATGTAGAATACTTAGTACATAACTAAATAACCTCTCCTGGCCAAGTCTATATCATACCTGAAGGAAATGCATTCCCATGTGTTCTAGTCCCCAGTAGAATGGACATCCTTCTCTCCGTGCAGCTGATGCCTGGTAAAACAGGTAGGAAGCATCTACTTTCCCATCTGGTATTGTGGCAATAGTGTCAGAACTGTGTCTAATTAATGGCCATGAATATGAAAAAGTTACAGATGAGTAAATCTAGGGACCAATGACCACCTCAGTAAACTGTTACAAACCATCCAAAACATAGGAAGTAAAATCCAAGTGCAGCAAGCAGATAGGATTCATCTATAAACATTAATATCTTGAGTTCATTAAAAAAAACCAAATTGTCACATTATGAGCCCATGGCCTGATTCAAGGCAAAACAAAAGTCTCATCTCTGGACTAGGTATATGTTCCTGTTCATCCTACCTTTGAGCCTTTCATTCTCCAGAGGTGATATATCCTAGCCCCACAGGACATTATTGTTTCTGCCAAACATGGGCCAAGCTGGACATGAAATCTGTCATGTCTACAAACTACAGTGGCTTGATAAACAATGTGCTGCCAAGCATAACCACCTTCTTCCATTACCATACTCCACCCATGCTTCATTTAAATCACTCAATGGCAAAGGACAACTTCTCTTCACCTTCAGAGGGCAGTGTAAGAAAGATTCAAGGAAGATGGAGGGAGAAAGAAGAGTGCTAGTTGCTAACAGGAGCAAGATTGTCAAGGTGCTTTCTCAACCCCAGGGCATTTTTCCCTGTTTCTCATAATGTTGAAGCCTTCCAGAGTATAATACATCTGCAATTCAAGATCTTTCTGCATATCACATTGATAATAGTAATAGCCTCAGGTGAACATCCTTTGCTAACCATTTTTCTTTTTAACTATTTTAGGAGCAGGATCTGGAGAAAGAAAAATAGAAATATAGTATCAATCACCTAAATCAAATCCTTCTTTCTATGTTTCCTCTCACCACATTCTCAAAGAGTTTTATCAAATCAAAAGAATTTCTAAGGGTGCGGTGGGGATGAATCTAATCTAATGCAGATATACCACTGCATTTATTTATATGGAACAGAGAAAATGGTTAGGTAGTTTTGTGACCTACTCCTACAGTTCAGTCAGACAAGCAATTTTCCAGAGAAGACAGTGACCCAGTTTAAGAAAGTGTTGTTTGTCAACTCCTGATAACAAAGACCAGGCCATTTTCTCTTAGCACGAACTTTTCTCTCCACAGCACCCTTCGCCCCACTGCCACCACAGTTTTTTAGGCTCCAAGAGCTTCCTTGGCCTTCAGTGCTGGGAAATGTGTGTGTGATAGAGAGCACCAGACCTCTGAAATAGAATAAGCAATTGGAAAGGAAGAAGATGGACAATAACCAGAGTTAGGATGCCATTCTCAAAGCAACAAATAATTTTAGCATTTTTTTCACACTGTGATTTTTTGAAAATCATGCAGTCTTCTAGCAGCATTTGCAGTTTGGGACCGATTTTATGGAAAATTCGCCCTGGCTAATTTTTTTCAGTGTTTCAAACTATCTGGTAATTTGCTACACTCTCCCCCCCCCCAAAGCCAAGAATAAAGAAAAGAAAAAAAATCCCCTCAGTGAAATTAGTAGCAATACAGGGTTCAGATTCTAAGAACACAGAGGACTTGTTTCCTTACTTCTTGAAAGCACCTAAAGGTGATGTTTTTAGAAGGCTATAGTGGTATAATTTCACCAAAATTAGAGGACAGAACCTATAGATTTCATGAAGAGTTCCCTTCTCACATACGTTTTTTCTTATAAACGGAACACTATGGCAATATAAAAACAAAAGCAGTAAAAAGATATAAAGTGAGGGTTTTTCCTCTCTCATCTTAAGAGCAATTAGATGCAGATCAGGGGGTTTGGTCTATTCTTAAGCAAGAATAAACACATATAGCACAAAATTAATTTTTATATCTGCTATTAACTCCTCTTTTTGTTTTTACTAATATTTCTATGATGTGCCTACTGATTCTTGCTGACTTGTGAACGCCAACCCATTTGTGCCAGGTAGTTTGAGAAACAAATAAATCTTAGTTATTTCTGAACAAACCCAAAGATGGCCACCTGTTCAAGCTGATGTCTCAGCAGCTCCTTGAAGAAACAATGGTTTGCAAGGGCCACTGGATGGGCTCTTTAATCTTAATATGCCACAAGAGTACCAGAAGGGAGAAAAACTTCCCCTCTCTTTAATTATGGCCTTGTTCCCACTATGGTTTAAACCGGATCCCACTTCATTTGAATCACTGAAACAATTAAAAAAGGGGGGGGGGAGCATGGTTTTTACCTATTTTCCCCCATTTAACCTGCATCAAAAAGACGCTGGTAAACTGAGGTGTTTTTTGGGGGGATGAATCAATTTATTTGGCTGTTTGGAATAAAATCGATTCAGTCCAAGTGGGAACCAGAGGGAATCAAATTACATTCAAATATACCCTGGTGTCAAGAAGGTGCGAGCTGAGTTCATAACCCTTGTCGAAGTGAACACAAGCAGAGTTTATGTACTTAGACAGGATGCCTAGAAGAAGGTCTGTGAAGAATCTGAGTTGTGTAGCAAATTTCCTGTCACACAGAAATGAATCTCAGTACAGCAAGGTTTCTCTCAAATGAGGGTTCTTTAATTTTTGTTACATAACTATTTACAAAGATTACACAGAGTAAAAGACATCCGTCTTGAATACTTATCAACAAGTTACTTTACCAACCGACTGACCATAACAACAATCTTTGAGGCAGTTATTGTTAACACCAACTGTCATAACTGACTCTCTCAGATGGTGACAGTTGCATCAGCCTTCCCATGATGCACTGTTTTAAAATGCAGACTTATGTAACTGCCACTAGAACTGTAATAACCTCTGCTACAGCTCCACCTAGTAGCCACATCATTGTCATTTTCTTAGACCTGTTTGCAACATGGTCCTGATATTGGTTCCCACTGGCAACGGCTTTCCCGGCCATACCTCCATGCTCCGTCCTCAGTCCTCTGTCCTCCATCTTCCATCCTCCATCCTCCCAGCCTGCCTCTTTCCTTCCACCCTGGTGTGCCTCAGTCCTCCTGGCCTGCCTCTCTCCTTTGGCCCTGGCCTCTCCTCCACCCCCGGTATGACCAGGAGGATGGTGGGAGACAATGGCGGGGAAGCCGTGGCTGTTGCTTCCTTCACCAATTCTTAAAACCGGCTCAAACATAGTGGGAATTATGCTGTTTGCTGAACCGTTTTCAGGAATCGGTGCAGGAAGCGAATCAAGAGGTAAGTGGGAATGAGGTCTATGATCACTTACATGCTCTGCTCTTGATCAAGTGAAAGATCTAAGTGTTATGGGGGATTAGAACTTGACAAAGTAGGAAAGAGGGGTGGTTGAGCTGTATGGGGCTAAGTGGATATTTTAATGTAAGCCAGAACTTTTAATGCTCACTACTTTGTGGTAAGCACAAAGAGTGCCTAAGCTGTTACTGGCCTAGGGTTTCTTTACCATTAATGTCATCTCCAGTCCCTTACCACCATCCAGATGAAGTTGTAAAGATGTTCTCTCAACCATGTATTTCTTTTGTCAGAAATCTCAAGAATGTTCACCTGAAACAAGTGAAAAAGGAAGACCTTTAAAAATTGCTATCTTGTCTTTCTGAGATCAATAAGAAGCCTCCTTGTCTTCTTCAAAATTAAGTTAAGTAGCAGACCCATTTTTTTTGGGGGGGGGGCCTGGATCTTCCAATGTGCATCAAAATTTTATTACAACCCAAAGTAAATCTTTCTCTAATTCCCACCCCTGTTTTGATGCTACAAAACCTGCAGTTTCACTATTTAATTCTTTCTGACTAGACACATGTAGGGCTGAATTGCTTTAGTAGAGAAAGACCTTTCATCAATAGAGCAGAATGGTCTACTATGGTCTAAGTAGTTTCCAGAAGTTAATTTTTTAAAAGAAAATAATGAAAGATCCACACATTTTAAAAAACAGAGAAAATCCTCCACAAATATTGCCAGAAAAAAGCAAGTACTGTGGAAAACAGCATACCGGTAGCAATTAACAGGTTCTTGAACCATTCCTGTTAGGCAGACCAAGAAGTATAAACCTTCCCCAGTCATTCTCAGTACTATAATTTCACCTTGTTGTCACTAATATCTAAGCTATTAGGGTAATTTAATTTAATTGCTGTGCTTGTCCAGTCCTGTTAATGAGATATGCACTTTTACAGGGGCTAGAGGATGTGAAAATTTAAATTTTCAACAGAGGCCAGTCACTTTATAACATCAGCAAAGCTATAAAGAAAAGAACAATATGCATGGCAATTGTAGGAGCAATGAAATCTCATTAATTTTAAAATGGAGCTGTAGAATTTATGAAACAAATTCCCTGTCCCTGAAACTCACTTTCTCTTAAGCATCAGAGATGACAAAAGACACAGAATGTAAAACAGAAGAATATGTTTCTCTTACCTGATGTCATTCAAATTTATTGAGCTAAAGTTCAGAATGTCCCAGTGTTGTAGCCCAACACATCTGGAGAGTACATGGTTGAAAAAGGCTGTAATAGAACACAAGTATATAAGTGTATAAGTACGAAAGAGCCTTGTTTTGCACCAAAGAACAGTGTAGGCCACACTGTATGAACAACTGCCTTCAGCATGTCCTAAAGCAGGGCTTGTAAGTATCTTTCCTTCCTGTTGCTTCTCCAGCTAGAATGGGCTGAGTGTAGCCCATGAGTAAGATGTAATACTTGGAACCCTTAAGTATAACCCTGGAAGCTACCAGGCCCACCAAAATTAGTTTCAGGTCAGTTATCAGGTGATTTTTCCCAAGCCAGGCAAAACACCTGCTGGACTTGCAATGGTTCACTTCCCCTAAATCTCCAAAGCTCCCCAAAACTTCCCAAAAACACAGAAAGAAAAGATTAAATATATGTTGAGAATTGGCAAAAATGGTGGCTAAAAGTGACATAAGACCACTTTGAACATATAGACACTGTGGTGTAACCCACCACTTGTGGGTAGAGAGAAAAAAATGGCATGGAGCCCCTGCACAGTTACTCTCCCCAGTGGTAGAACAATAAGAGGCTGCACAGGCCACCCCTAAGGCGTGGCTTGTAGCTGCCTCTGGCTGTGCAGGATCGGGGCCACAGCAACTGTACGCTGCAGCCCCAAACTGGCTTTTCCAGGGTGTGAAAAGGAGCCACAAAAAGTGGCTCCTTTTGCACCCTGGAAAGGGCATGATAGCTGCAGCTATCATTAGGTTGATCTCTAATATTGCAATGTGCACTAGCACTGAATCAAGTTCCTGATCAACCAATGAAACCTATTGCTAAGTAATATGAATATGAGTAATATGTAAGTGATATTTAGTGTATGTTTTTTATCTCCATGAATCTATTTTTCCTTCCTCAGACGTGAGCAAGGAAGGACAGGATTATGTTACCTAAATTCTACTCTGCAGATTTATTGTCCATTTAAGTCATACTGAACAGCGGGAAGGAAAGACTGGGTGGGTCTTTTCTGAATAATGCCAAAGAAAAGATTGCATTACAGGGCAAGCGTGTAATGAATTCCAAGAAACCTGGTTAAGAGCTAGTATCTTCCCCCCCCCCCTTTTCCCCTCTTGCCTGTAGTGCTTATATCAAATCTAAAAAGATGCTGGGGTGAGAGACATCAGCTTCACCACCAGGGGAAAAAATCTCTAATTTTGCAATCATGTTGAAGAATCCAGTAATGTTAGAATTCCAGTGCAGAAAAGGTCAACATCTCTTACTGCCATTTGATCAATTTTAAGATTACATGCTTAGCTGATTTCATAGGATAATACAGATACACACAGAGAACTGGGAAATCTGACATCCCTTAGGATTCTTCACATGAAACAATTGTGTAAGGCTTACTTTTGCTACTGTCTTGAGAATGCTTCTGTCTTGAGAGTGGCAACATATGACAACTTGTTAAAAGCAAGACATCTACCTACCTTTCTGCCTTGTAAGGACACTGAAAGTCCAGAGTTACAAATGAAACCCAATAAGTGCTATGAAAAATCAATCAATATAAGTACTTAACTATTCATTTCAGAGGGGATCAGCACTTTTAAAAGTATGCATCTTGCTAATGTCTAGAACAGTCTCCTGAAATGGATGGCCTCCAAAAACACTTTTTCTTAAGGCAGAAATCAAAGATATAGCTTGGTTAGTCTGTAGAATCAGTAAGTAGAAAGATCTTTTGGCACCTTTGAGACTAACTGAAATTAAGAAATTGGCAGCATGAGCTTTCACAGACTTCAGTGTACTTCCTCAGATGCACATAATGGAGTGAAAACCAGGGCCAGACATATATGTGCCATTGTTATATGAGAATGTCAATTCAAATTCAAAATCCTTTGTGTATGGAAATGAAGAAGCAAGTCCAGTTTCAGCTATGATCATTAGTGAACAAAGACATTGTGAACTGGCCAGTGTGTATGGAAATGAAGAGGCAAGATGAGTTTGGCAATGGAAACTAGCTTGTAGGTGAAGAGAATAGATGAGTGTAGGATGCTCCTGGGGGGGATGAGGTCAGATAGTGTTGAAATGTGTGTAGTGGAGACCTTTGTCCCTATTCAATCCATTGCTGATGGACTGTAGTTTATGGATGAATTCCAATTCTGCTGTTTCTCTTTCCAATCTACCTTTCTAGTTCTTTTGTTCAAGGACTGCTATTCTGAGGTCTAAGGTGGAATGCCCAGGGAGATTGAAATGTTCTGTCACCAGTTTTTGTGCACCCCATTCCTAATGTCTGATGTATGTCCATTTATTGTACCCGGGCTGGAGATGAGCCATGCAAACCAGAGGCTCAGGACCAAGGCTTGAGATCGATCAACTTCAATGTAATCACATACACAGGGTAAGTCACAGTGAACTCATTTCTGCATACATGCTCTACACATACACTCAGAGAGAGAGATGCACAGATAAAATATCCTATATATAAGATTGCAGTATAAATGGGCCTAGGTCTTAGCTGTTGATATCCATGACAAAAATAGCTTTCTTTTTTTTTTTTTAATAAAAGTGTTACTGTGGGAAAAGTTCCTTAAAACTATGTTTAAAGGTGGTATTTGGTTGTTTGCCATTCACTCTTAATATCAAATCACAGGGCTTTGAACATGGCTGAGAATACCGGAATATTTTTTCTCTTCCCAGTACCCACTGAAATCTGATGTGACTTGATTCCTCTTTTGACATATGGGAGCCATGTTAGCACTCAGGCCCCTCCACACTGCAAGTCTCATGTTGAAGTACTAAACCAGAACTGAGAGAAAGCCCACATGTGTAACAGCCATTTCCTGCTGATGCTGTGACATGAAGGGGGTTGTTCAAGTTTATGCATATCTTTTCGGGCTGGTAATTCTTCATCATAGGCAGGGGAAAAACAGGAAGCACACAGGATGAATGTCCATGTAAAACAATATTAGGATTGAGTGTCTTGTAATCTGTAAATATTTTCTACGTGTTTCCGGAAGGTGTATTTGTTTTAGGCAGTAGTTATAAACAGCAAGGGCTTGCTGCTGTAATGTTTTTCTTCTTAGATGTCTACAAGTTGGAAAGTCTTGAATGAAAGCCAATCTGATACCATTTGAATGGGCCCCTGACTCAGTACAAAAAAAAAAAGATCAGTATGCAATTTATTATTAGAATCGCCCAGCTATATCTCTTCTCACTCTCCAGCTAGTGGATGAAAGCCATTTATAAAAATAAAAGTTGATAACTTCTGAGCAGATTTTTAAAAAGTGATGACAGTTCTGCTCACTTGGAAAGCTGTAATATACTTTTTGTATGACCCATCACAAAATTGGAATGGAAGAAAGATGACATCCACTGTGTTCACCATCCTTCTTCATTCTGCAGACATCTAATAACGTGATCCTATGCATATATACGTAAAAGTAAATTCGAGTGAGCTCAATAGGACAATCTCATGTAAACAGGAGTAAGATTGCAGTCATACAGTTATTACCCTGCTAACCAGAGTAATGGTAAAATTATTGTTGTTTGTTGTTGTTGAATAGTTATTAGCCAATATAGTTAAAACCCATAATCAGAATTCTGGTTTTATTTTTGTTTAAAGATGATTGCCATGGGAAAAGTATAAGTACACCAAACACGAATGTTAAAAATCAGTTTTCCATTTATTTTAAGTTGGCATGCATTGAAGTTTATGACATAGCAGAAGTCTGGCCATAATACTATGCCACAAGCTAGTCTAAACTGTGTACATTAATTTTTCACAACCTGGTACCTTCCAGATGCCTGAGATTGCAGCTTCATCCAACAGGACCAAAAATATGCTTTCTTGTGTATTACATATGAAAACATGACTTTAGACAGGTCTCCCCTTATTTGGTGAAGGCATCAAATGAGGGAAGGCTAATCCACTCCAGGGTTACATTTTCATACAAAATATCCTTCACTACAAACAAAGTACATAGTATAATAGAAGGGGTAAGAGTGAAATATACAGGAAATCAAAGCTGTATGAATTTAGAATACTTATGCACAAAACATGAATCATAGACTGTGGAGGAAGTTCGAGCAACAGAAATAGAATCATCATCATCATCACTGTCATCTTGGTTTCATAGTCTACTAATTATTACTGACTGAAGATTTTGGACCATCAATTGTTAATATTCTATCCAAATCAGTGAGATATTGTCAGATAATTTTTATTTTATTTTATTTTATTGTGAAGCTTTCGGGCTATGTGGCCATGTTCTAGAAGAGTTTTTGTCAGATACCATTATTATTATTATCAACCTTTATTTATATAGTGCTGTAAATTTCCACAGCACTGTACATACAATTATTTAATTATACATTTCCCTGCCTGCATGCTTACAATCTAAGAAGACACAACACAAAAGGAGAAGGGAATGGTGGTGGGGAAGGGGATCAGGTCCAGCAGTTCTTCTCTCCCTCTGAGGCCTGGACCAAGGCGGATGGATTACAGGGAGGGCTAGTCTTAATTGAAACCAGGCCTGACACCCTCCCAATCAGATGTTGGGCCTGTGACACCTTCCCAATCAGATGTCATGGGGAGGGGGCTCCACTTCTTCAAGGGAGGCAAGAATGGCTATGGGCCTCGGTCTCTTTTCTCACCCTTCTCAGACTCCCTCATGGTGGACTGTAGAAGAAGGACGGCTTTACTCACAGGCAGGGCTGGCTGGAGGATGCTGCCTTCTCAGTCTCCCTCATGGCATATGGCACATTCATGGCACATTCCAAACAATGTGGCACATTCCAAACAATCTTGTTCTTTGTAATTAGGCTGTTGTGATCTTATTACAATATTTGGTATTCCTCCAGGACACCTATAACTAATGGAACCACCATTGTTCTCTTTTCCCAGAGAACCTCAATCTCAGTTTGTAAGTGTTGATGTTTCATAATCTTTTTCATTTGTTGTTGTTGTTGTTTTTCTGTCCTCTGAGATTGTTACATTTTTGTAATCCAAACCACCACCATCACCTCTTCTTTTCTGCTCAGGTTTCCAGTCTATGGAGTTTATCACACAGAAGGAGAATTGGTAAAATCCTGTGCAGAAACAGAATTTTAAAATCTGGGTGTTGTTTGTCAGATGTGTTGACGTGAAAAAGAAATAATGCAAAATAATCTGAATGGAAAGCTCCTTTGTACTTTTGGAATTTAGCAAACTAAAAAAAACGCTGGTATTGATGACTTTGCGTTTGGGTTATTTTCACATTATTTCTTTTTCATGCAAATGTCGTCTGAAAAACATCCTGCAAATGTGTATTTTTTTCAACTTTCTGTTCTGGTTAACCCTGATAATCATCTGAAAAACAAATCTCAAATGCGGGTTGTTTTCAGTTTAAATTTAGTTTCTGCATGGGATTCGTCCCATGTGATAAACTCCTACCATTTGTTCCTGACCAGATATTTGATTTTAATTGCATATTGAAAACAACACATTGTTGTTATTAATAATATTATTATTTTGAATGGTTCAGTGGGCATTTTTGAATAATACAAAAGGTTGATCTATGTCTGCATTGAATGTCCCTGATGGGCTAAATGACAGAACACAACTTGAAAAACTTAGGATTCTGTTCCCAGTGCCAGTCTAGTGATTTGCATTTCCTGAGATGCAAAAAGTGTATACTCAGTTTTATTTTTATGCAGGGTCCAATACTGCCAGTTTTATGAATGAAAAGTTAATCATTTTTCTTCTTCTTCTTCTTCTTCTTCTTCTTCTTCTTCTTCTTCTTCTTCTTCTTCTTCTTCTTCTTCTTCATTATTATTATTATTATTATTATTATTATTATTATTCAAACACACCTTTTCAGAAATAAATCTTGCTCCTCTGCTTCTTTGAAAGATTTTATAAATGTTTCAATGAAAGAGGCAGGTTTGCATTTACAAAGAGATGCCAGAATACCAGAAACTTCACCCATCTGTGAAGAACAGACAGCTTCTTTCATCTGTGGAAATGTCCACAGGGCTCTTGATCAAGGGGGAAAGCTTTACAACTTTTGAGTCTAGATATCCCTGTGCCTTACTCTGTCAAGTGACTTAAAGGTGTCAGAAAACAGTGTCTCAAGTGGCTTTCACATCTTCCTGTTGTTTCTTTCTCTCATGGACCCATTTTTTTACTCACCTCTCATCTTCTCTTACCCAACTGTGCACATCTCCACAACCTTGCTTTCCTGCCTTTGCAATTGTCATATCCACCCAATGTCAGAATAAACAGGGTTGTGCATGTGACACCATTGATCATGCAGTACTTCATTAAAGTAGGCTTGTATATCAATGTGCATTGCTTCCATGGTTGTTTTTGCACATTGCACTTTGCAGTTTCAGAAGGGCCTAACATTTGCAATAGCAGTATTAACTATTTTCCTCTTTAATTAGACTCTTGAAATGAAGCAAGCTTGGAAGGAAAACAAGAGAGTATTTGTGTTTGAAAGGATTTGGGTACAAACCCCAGTTCTGCTACTGAAAACAAACTTCTTGGGCTGAGGATTTGCTGGTTCCACACTTCTACGCCTGCCTTTCTGAGTCCCTGTCTTTAGCTGACAGACTTCAACCCTGCTTATTCTACCATTAGGTGGATATGACCATTGCAAATTGTCAAAAATAATCACTCCGCAGACGTAACACAATTTATGCCTGTTTATGTCATGGTTTCAGCCTTAGGGGAAGGCAATAGCAAACTTCCTTTGAACAAATCTTGTGAAAAACAAGGTAGACCAAGCAAGCCTGGAGCATGCCTGCCCCTGATTTGTATGTAATAGGATAAAACACTGATGAAGTCAAAACTATTCCTCTTATCAGGAATTGTTAATGTTCCTCTAGTTCATTGCAACCTCAAATTACCCTCCTGAAAGTGGGTAAATATACTAGGGGCTGGAATGAATTCAGGGATTCTCATGCCCAGATAACTGTTCATGTAAACATGCTCTCAGACTAAATAATGGAGTGCATAAAATTCTACAAAAACAAAAGGAAGCAGGGCCACCAAATAAAAGAGGCACAAGAGACCAATAGAAAACCTGTTAAAATCACAATTTCTTCGTCCGTAATGTAGCCATAGACATTGTTTATTGAGTCACAGTGACCAAGTTCCTAACGTAAGAACATTTGCAGTCTCCATAAATAACTTTGCTGTTTTGTAGGATCTCAGTTCTGCTGCACAAGGATCACCTTCTTCAGACAGAGGCTGTTTTATATGCTCTTCTTTAGCCGCCTCATCCTGGCAGCTTTTACTGCCTGCAGCATATAAATGTAAGAGGAAAGTTCAGACATGGAAGAATTTAATAATTTAATGACACAGCAGTCTTTTTCTTGTTTTCTCATTGTCCTATTTCTCTGCTTCCCTCAGGGCAGGTGCAAAAAGAAAGAGACAGGATTAGGCATCTCTTTGTTCTGAATTCTTATCCCATGCTCCACATCTGCTCTAGGTAAAGTGAAACGGGGATGGTCTACTCTGAACATTTTCCTTAATGAACAAAGAAAGCCCTTGAATTTGAGTTGTTTGTGGGGAAAATGACATGGGAGACAGAGGTCCTGAATCAGGAGAGATTAGAATGTATCTGAATGTCATGGCAGAGTTCAATACGCAGCTCTAAACATGATAAGGTGTTTTTTAAAATGCTGGGCCAAATACCAAATTTCTTTCAACCTTCCTGCATAAACAATCTTTGATGTACTAAAGGAAGATTGGAAAGAGAGACAGTCACAAATTCAAACCCATTTGCAGAAGGAAGAAGAGTGATAACTGTTTCTTCGAACACTATATATATTAATATGTGAGTCTTCCCAACTAAACTTACAACAAAAGAATTATTCTCAGAGAAGTTTCCGCCTTCAAGGAAACAGGCTTTTGGGAAGTACATTTATTGCTTTCACACTTCAGTTCTAACAGACCTGAAAGACCTGAATCATCTTACAAACCTGTTTCAAAATATATGGCCAGGCTTGCAATTTGCATCTTTCTGTATCCTATTGTACTCTGTTGTTACTCCCACAGTGCTTAAATACCTGTGGCTATTGTAAACTTGTACTATACTCTTATCAGTTCATCTGAAGAAGTGGATTGCTATTCATGAAAGTACATGCTTAAATAGATCAGTTAGTTTTAAAGGTGCTACTAAATTGCTCATACACCATATTTTCATTTTTATGCAGATCTGTGTAGAAACTTCTAACATTTTTCATCTAAAATATTTCCATATTCAGCAAGCTAAATAGAAACCCATTGATGAACAGACTGTCACTGTTTGGGAATGGCAGTGACCACACACAACTCAAGAGAATAAAACATGGATGTCACTGTAGGTGATTTCCTGGCACTTTCAAGGCAGTGAAAAATAGCTGCCAAATAACTAGATATGAGAAAGGTGTTAGCAGAAAAAGGATGAAAGAGGTCAATGTAAATTGCATCATTCCAAAGATACCTATCTGAACTCTCTATGCAGCAATACTAGATTTCTCTATCTCAACAGCTGTATTGCTAATGTCACATGATGTACAGATGAGTTTCCTGTGAGAATGGCTATCAGTATGGGTTGGCTTAAAACAATACCCTTGCTTGACAAAAGAATGTTGATAACTGTGATAATGAGTTTCCCTTGGTAACAAAGAAGGCTAAATTATTATCAGATGGGCCGTAGGAAGGAATACAGGGGTGTAGCTACTGGGAAGGGCGAAACAGGGACATTTGCTCCTGAAATAAGAATTATAAACTCTTGAATTATTATTTTTCCCCTTTGTTGCCAAACTTATAGCATTGCAATAACCTATAATTTCAGTTGAGCATTTTGAAATATAGTTTAGGCATCCAGAGAAAAAGGTCAGGCAAAGTGACTTAGGTCCTGAACAGACCAGCAACAAAAACTAGCCTCAGAGCAGAGTGGGGGCATGGTGTCCAAATGACATGCACCCCGACGCTGTCCTGATGCCACCATCATGCCATGCACACAAGCACACAGTGGGCAGTGTCATGACACTACTTTGGTGCTGCGTCCAATGATACAGCGCAAAAAGGAGCACCAGAAGGTGCTGCCATGTTGGCCAAGGCACTCTTTCCACAGCACAAAAAGGACCTGCGGAAATGCCAGACCTGGGCTGCAGCATCTAGTTGCAGCAGCACCCAATCCAGTGCTGAAAGGAGTGGCTGCAGGCTGCCCCTTAGAGGCAATCTGTTCAGCCCCTTAGACACAAAGGAAGTTGGGGTGAAGACTGGAGGAAGGAACATCAACAACCTGATATACAGATGACACCATACTACTAATGGAAGCCAAAAGTCTTGGAACAATTAGTTTAAAAAATGCTAAGGTAAGCTTAACACTGAATATTAGGAGGGGGGGGGGGAGTAATGACCACAGAAGATCTACATGAATTCATCCTAAATGACAAGGTAATCAAAATAGTCAAAGATTTTCCATACCTTGAATCAAACATTAATCAGAAGGGAGACTACAGTCAAGAACTCAGAAGAATACTAGGACTGGGAAAGGCAGCTATGAAAAGACTAGACACGATCTTAAAGTGCAAAGATATGTCACTGAACACCAAAGTGAGGATCGTACAAGCCATTCCCCATCACCATGCATGAATGTGACCAAGGGAATGTGAACAGGAAATGGGAGAGTTCTAGTTCTGGATGATTTTCAGTGCCCATTCTGCAATGCTAGTAATTTGGAGACTAAAGAAAAATTGTCCTGCTGGTGAATGACATTAGTTTGGGAAATAATGGGGCTGGATGGGGGGTTGTGGAAGCTTAAATCCAAAAATCCAAGCTTTGTCAAATGCTAGGGAGTGACTTCATTCCTCCTTGTTGATACATGTTTAACAGCCATGTCATTCTGTTCAAGCTGTCCAGGTTCTGCCAATTCCTTCCTCAGAAACATAGCCTAAAGTACCTGGCATTCATTGGCACTCTTGTATCCAAATATTAATCAGAGTTGACCCTGTTTGCTTCCAAAAGCAGACAGGATCAGTAGCCTTTAGGATATTTAAGCTATAGAGATAGTATTAATGTAATCATCTCACATCCTGTGCCATTGAATGATGTTTGAGGTTGTGTGCCTTCAAGTCATTTCTGACTTATTATTATTATTATTATTATTATTAACCTTTATTCATGTAGCGCTGTAAATTTACACAGTGCTGTACATACAATCTTAAATTAGACGGATCCCTGCCCTCAGGCTTACAGTCTAAAAGAGACAACACAAAAGGAAGAGGGGAAGGTGATGGGAAAGGGAGTGAGGTCCAGTGGTTCTTCTCTCCCTCTGGGGCCAGGACCAAGGCAGATGGACAGGAGGGAGGGCATGGCTTCTTATGGTAATCCTAAGGCAAACCTATGACAGGGTTTTCTGGATCTGAGAGTATGACTCACCAAAGGGCACCCAATAGGTTTCCATGGCTGAGTGGAGAACTGAACCCTGATCTCCAGAGTCATAGTTCAATGCTCAAACCACTACAGCATGCTGTAGTATCTTAGGGCAAGTTACCCCTTGAATATTTCATTTCCTAAAGGCTTTAACTTTTTGTTTGTTTGTTATTTCACTCTAAACCTTGGGACTGTCCTGGTTTGCTGCTAGTTTCCTTTTGACCCTGACCATGGGAAGATAGGAAATGGTTGTTGCCATCAAGTTGGCTTTGGCATATGGCAACCGAACCCTAAGAATGAGTGATCTCCAAGACACCCTGTGATCAAGGTCTTCTAGTCTGTGGCTTCCTTGATTGAGTTTATCCATCTGGAATATAGTCTTCCTCTTTTCCTATTGCTTCCACTTCACCAAGCATTATTGAGCTTACTAATGAGTCCTGTCCTCTCATATGTCCAAAGTACAATAGCCTCAGTGTAGTCATTTCAGATTCTAGAGAATTCAGCTCATTTATTTTCAGACCCATTTATTTGTTCTTTATTGTTGCCCATGGTAGCCATAGAACTCTGTTCCAGCACCACATTTCAAATGAATCAGTTCTCGTCTGGTCACTTTTCTTAATTTTAAAATTATTTTAATTAAATTTAAAATTTTATTGTGTTTTTTTAAAAAAAAAAAAAAAACCCATATCCTGTAATCCTAGACTGGAAATGGGAGCAAAGCAAGAATTCCTGATAACATGAGCTCTGTTTTTGTGATTTTAAACTTCCCACAACCTCAAACTTTATTACAGAATAAATTTCCATGTAAACTTTGGTTTGTATAAATCTGTAGTGGTTGTACCTTGATGATTTTCCTTTTTTTATGGAGCTACATTTTCCATATAATACCCCCTTGAAGAAAAGCTGTGCAGCTTGAAATGAACTGAGAAAAACCTTGGATTCAGTTATCTGCCTTATATCAAGTAAGACTATTGACTCACCTAGCTCAAGATTCTCTAGAGTAACTGGCTTTGTTTCTCCACTGTTCTAAAAGACAGAGGTCTTTCACAATCCTACCTTAATATGCCAAGAATTGATTGTGGAATAAATGAGCTCCAGTCAATCTGCAGTCTCCCCTCTTCAAGGAGAGGTTTGGGCTGAAGGGTCAAAGGGTGCTTTCCACAGGGTGAGGGCCAGTCCTTTTGAGGTGCAAAGAAGGGGGCAGCACCTGTCTCTTTCCTACCAGCATGACTTGGGTCAAGATCCTCATTCATTCACTCCACAGCAGGGAATGGGGCCATTGCAGGTGGTAAATGCAGTGATTCTCAATCTCTGGCCTTCCAGGTGTTTTGGACTTTGGCTTAGAATTGTCCACAATGGCTGAGGTTTCTGGGAGTTAAACTCCCAATCGCCTGGAGGACCAGAGTTTGGGGATATCTGCTTTAGGTGAAGGTATGGGGATAGATTTCTACAGTCCTCCTCTCTCTAGGAGTAGCATAAAAATACAAGAAGCTTGTTTGTTATGTTTATGACAGCAATATGGGACTCCCAGCCACTGAGGTCTGGAACCCCTTATTTCAAGCAAATCATTAATAATCCAGCCGTGACCATAGTCCTTGATCTGTCCTCTTCCCCCTCTGTATATTTCTTGTGCATTTTCTATCTTAATAATGAGGTAGTGGTGGCTGCAGTGTGGAACCAGAGGCTCAAATCTTACTTGGCTGGACACTGGGTGTCCTTGGGCAAGCCAATCTATCATGTTAATTTATGTCACAGGGTTGTTGTGGACATGAAATAGTTTTATTAACTTCTTAGACCAGAGAGAAGAATGTCAGGCCCTCCTTGGTTCCAGTCTAGCCCTGGGTGTTACATAGATGACCATGCTTCTTTCCCCTTGACATCTTTGTTTGGTAGTCTTCTAAAGTTTTTATGTTTTTCCCCCATTGAAAATGTTTGAAATGCCCCTCTTAATGGCTTAGGCCCTGTATAGACTGGCACTTTGTGCCGGCCTGTGGGTGGAGTGAGGGTGCAAAGTGCTGACGCTGGACGCCTAACTCTGCCCCCAAGGTATCATGATACTGTGTGCCATTCCAGATGTGCGTGGCATCATGGCATGACTCTGGTGCTGCATCCACATGATGCAGCATTGAAGGGATGCCATACAGCCACGCTGCCGTGGCTGTGGCACCCTTTGGAAGGTGCAAATAGGAGCCTCTTTTTGCGGCTCCTTTTTGCACCCTCCAGAGGCTGGATCAGGGCTGTAGCATGTGGTTGCTGTGGCCCCAGTCCAACCAGGAAAGGGGGTGCTGCATGCTGCTCCTAAAGGGGTGGTCTGTAGCCCCATAGTTGGCTAACAGAAAGACATGTGAAGCACCATGCATTCTAACCTAAATTCAATGAAGAAAAGGTAGGATAGAAGTGAAACTAATAACTGCATGCCATAAGAAGATATACCATGTTTCCCCACAAATAAGACATTGTCTTATATTATTTTTTGCTCCCAAAGATGTGCTAGGTCTTATTTTCAGGGGATGTCTTATTTTTCCATGAAGAAGAATTCACATTTATTGTTGAACAAAAAGAAATTAATATTTATTATATATTGTATATATATTTATATACAAAAACTTTGCTAGGTCTTTCTTTCGGGGGAGGCCTTATATTTAGCAATTCAACAAAACCTCTACTAGGTCTTATTTTCTGAGGATGTCTTATTTTCGGGGAAACAGGGTAGTGGGTTCTTGTTTTACACGGGGGATCCATTCCGGACCCCCCCCCCCCGCATAATACAAAAAACATGAATGCTCGAGCCCCATTATATTAATGGGGCTCATGCTCAACACAAGTGTCTATGTGTATGCCACAGATGCACAGGTGCATAACACACACCCATGCACCATTTGTGAGCTCCATTGGATATAATGGGGCTCCTACTTGCCATGGGTGCATGTGCGCATGCCACATGCACATGTGCACCTTCCCTATTTCCTTGGTAGCTTCAGTGTAAGCTGAAAGTCACCTATAACGAGCCCGCGTATAGGGCAGGCTCACTGTATAGGGAATGATGCTTCCAAGGGAGGAGACATAAAACAAATGCTATCATCATCTTGAATTACTGGTAGAAAACTGAGACAAATAAATGTAAGTCCCAGGTAAAAAAAGAATACACTGAGTGATTTCTGGTGTATTTTCTGACCCATTGAAATGATAATGTACAGTCATCCCTTCTGATTTGTGGGGGATCCGTTCTGGGCCCCCTGGGCATGAATTAGAAAAATAGCCACTATTGGGGTCCCATTGATTTCAAGGGCCACATGTACCATTTTGTTTCCTCCCTGCTTGCCATACATTAGTAATCAAGACTGTGGCTCCCACGTCCACGAACAGGGATGGGAGACTGTATTTTATAGGATAAAAATATTCCACATTCACAGGAGCATTAATAGGTGTAGAATAAATGGTATTTCATAGTATCCAAAGACTCAGAGCCAGGAGACATATTTTCCCATGAGATGGAACATCTGTACTGAGTAGCTGATAGACCTTTCTTTCTGATTCCATTGTACAGGAGTTTAGAACCAAGGATATCTCAATATGAATATGAACCTCTCAATTCCACCAGTGCACCCAGCCATTTCCTTGTCATCACTCTCCCCTACCAAAACCTACAAAACCTGTTTAATAGAATGAGGACCCATGCATCCTTTCAGCTCTCTCAATACAAAACCAAACACAGTGGTATATTCTCAGTCCCTCTGTGCAGAAAGCCTGCTGCAATAAAGCCAAAGAAATCAAATAAATTGAAATAAAAGTCCCATTGTCAATTCTTCTCCTTGATTTGAGCAAAGCAACATCCCTTCCCCCTTCAGGTTCCCTCTTGCTTATGTTCGGATCTGTTCTGTTTTGTTCTATACATTGCTGGCATGAGGTGCATGTAGCTTTTCAGTCTGGAAGAAAGCTCCATTTGCCTCAACTTGTTGCTTGCTGGAGGTGGAAAGGTCTACGCTGGCTGGAGGACAGGAAAAAGAAATGTAAAAACACACACACACCAGTGAGTGCTTATCTTAAAAACCAGAGCCCCTCCCCTCCTCCTGTGAGTTGGAGAGGCCAAACGACATGACACATTGGGCTGCTTCCTTTTCCAGGGGTAAATGGCCAAGATCAAGAACCAGAGCAAGAGCATCTGAACAAGAGCTGCTTTCTCCTGCTTTCTCCCCAGCCCTTCCAGCTGTTCTGCTTCATCCATCTTTGGACTGCGCCTACGAGAGCAAGATTGTCTGTCCAAAAACAAAAAAGGGGGGACATATATATATATATTATTTTTTTAATGACTGCAAAAAGGATGAATTCCTATAACAGTTCAACATCTGCTCCACGTGAGTATTCATTCTCAACTCCCCCCTTTCCCTCTGTGCAGCTCTTAAGGTGAATATTCAGTTTCTGAAAAGAGAGATTCAAAGCATTCCCCCCTCCCCCTTTTCTCTAAAGTGGGTTCTTGAAACTTTCTGCCTCCTTTTCTCCCCTGCCTTGGTGTGTGTGGGAGAGTTTGCAAAAGGAGAGCAAAAAGAAAGAAAGAAAAAGAAATGAAGAAAAATTGAAAGCATGGGTGCAGAAGTCAAGGCAGAAACCGAAAGGCAAGAGTCATTTCTGTCAATCTGAATGCTTTGGGTGAAAAGTTTTCAAGCTTTTAAGAAAGAAAGGCACAGCTGGAAGCAGAAAGGGATTAATTGCATTTATTTCTTTGCTTATTTATTTTCCCCCTCTGCTTCTCTTCTGGAACATTTTCCTGCTCCACTCATATACAGACAGGGAACTGTCTCTGTGTAACATGAGAACCAAGCCCTAAACTGTCAGTCTATATTTAGCCACAATGCATTTTTGTTTTCAGAACCTTAGCAAACTAAGGAAATGGGGGGAGAACAGGGGAGGCATGTTTCCTGTTTCCATAGTTCCATATATATTCACAAACGTTGCAGCAGAAACTTTGTGGAGAGAGAGAGTAGCAGAAACTTTGTTGAGAAACTTTGCTGATATATATACACACACACACACACACACACACACACATATATATATATATATATACACACACACACACATACACACACACACATATATATATATATATATGAATAACGTTTCTGCTATGGTATTGCAGCAGAAACTTTTATATATATAGATATACACACAGACATATACACATCAACAAAGTTTGTGCTTATATATATATATATACACACACACACACACACACACACACACAGTGTGTAATATTGTGTGTGTGTATGTATGTGTAGAGAGAGAGAGAGAGAGAGAGAGTTTATTATACCCGGGAAAGATGTTTAACCAGGAAGACTAGGGTGGGCAAACACTCCAGCAGAAACTTTGTTGATACATACACACTGTATATATGTTACAGCACAAACTTAGCTGATGTGTTTGTGTATGTGTGCGTGTATCTGTTTGTGTGTGTATTGTAGCAGAAACATTGTTGAGCTATATATCAACAAAGTTTCTCAACAAAGTTTCTGTTACACACACACACACACACACACACACACACACACTCATTCTCTCCACAAAGTTTCTGCTGCAATGTTTGTGAATTCTGAGTGACTCTTTCAAGAACTAGAAAGGAGCTACAAGTTTCAGCAAGGGTCATTGGAGTAAACTCCAAGTTAGAGATCAAATTACAAATATGGGAAAGCCTGCAATTCAGCTGGAACCCATTTGGTAATATTACAGCAGATCTAGAATCAAGGATGGATAGCTTGATTGCACAGTCATATTGTTTTTTCATTTTGCATAGTGTTGTCAATATAGTGCTGCATTTTATCAAAGGTCCAATGCACACTGCAGAAATAATCTAGTTTGAGACCACTTTGACTGCCCTGGTTCAGTTCTAGGGAATCTTGGAAACTGTAGTTTATTGTAACCTCTGACAGAGAAGGCTAAAAGTCTTACAAAACTACTGTTCCCAGAATTCACTAGCATTGAGCCAGGACAGTTAACGTAGTCTCAAACTGAATTATTTCTGCAGTGTGTTTTGTACCAAAGTCTCATGAGCAAACATTGCCCTGCTAAGACACTTACAATCTAAAACCAAAAGTAATATAAACCCCCACATGAGAGGAATTTCTCTCAATTGCGAATGGAGCCAATTCGCAATTACGTGAATTTACTAGTTTAGTGAATTTACATGAAATCTGATTGCATTCAGAATGCATTAAGAATGACTTCCCATTTCCCAAAAATGACTCCCCCACCCATTGCCCAAAATTGCTTGAGATACTCTAATACACAATTATGTGAAACCTCATGATTGCATTCGGAATGACTTCCCATTGCCCGAAATTGCATGAGAAACACTCATTCACAATAACGTGAAACTCCATGATTGCGTTCGGATTGTCATTGCATTATACCCCCAAATTCTGTCGTATGATGAACTCCAAAGAGAAGGAGGGAAGGAAGTGAGCAAGAAGCAAGGCAAGAATGTGATCATCACTGTGATCAGTGTGAATGATCTACACTGTGATCATTCACTGTCCCATGTGTCCTGTAGAAACTAGATGGCTATCCCCTTAACCAGCAGCCTTTGTACCTTTTGTGCATAAAGGAATTCTTAGAAATTTGGGGCAATCAGTTCTTAAATAATTGGTAAAAATCTGAGAACATACATTCTGGACACAAAGGGGGAAGGTAGACATAATCATGCTTCTTTCTTTTCCGAGTTTTCTTTTAAGGAAGCTTCTACTACACACAGTTGTATGGTAGGTTGCCAAAAACATAAGGTGTGCATAAATGGCCTACACTGTGTAACAATGAGCAGTATTTTCTAAAAGAACTCTATGTAGAAGTATGTAACATTCTCTCTAATTTTGCTTGGAGAGTTTTCAAAACATAATCATTTTTTGCCAAAATGCAGAACCAGAAAGAATTCCCTCTTTTTTTTCTTTTTTTTTTTTTTGAATGTTTTAATTATTGTAAAACATGGCTTCATCTTACATGCCCTTGAGGTTTCCTACATGTGACCAAGAATGCAGAAAACGTTTGAATGTGGCATTGATGGCCTTTGTGCTGATTAGCTATATCTGCATGGACAGATGGTGTCATACTCATGTGCTATGGCCTGGCTCTTAAGAGCAGACCTTGGAACAGTCACTTCTCCTTTGGTCTCAGTGGCTCACTTTTTTGGATTACAGCTTCTAGAATTCCTCAGCCAGCATGGCCACCAGCTTGGAGGTTCTGGGGGTTGCAATTAAAAAAAAAAGGTTACTTTTCCAAATTCTACTTAAAATTATTGAATGGAAGGAAGTGTGTGCTGGAGGGTCAAAGGCCTCCCTAAACAAAGCAGAGGGAACACATTTTCAGGAGGCACAGATTGTTCCTGGGACAGAGAGAGAGAAGGGAAACATTCTCTGAAATTCATCCTATGTTCTTAGTGTCCTCAGCAATAAAACTAGAACTAAGTATTCCTGACTTAAGAAACCTTAATTATTCCTCACTTAAGAAAACCCTACGAAATTACTGGGGTCACCATAAGTTGACAGGTGGCTTGAAGGTACAGAGAAAGAGAGAGAGAGAGAGAGAGAGAGCTTCTAGTGTCAGTACAGTGACTGAGAGAGATGTAGGGGGTGAGATGTTAATCAACCTAATGCAAACGTTTTTGTGTTCACAATGTAGAATAAGGTAATTTGACACCACTTTAAATACCACAGCTCAGTACTATGGAATTCTGGGAAATTTAGTTTGCTGGGGCACCAGAGATGACACATGCAGTCCCCCGCCAAGGATTTTGCAGCTCTTAGTCCACTGCCTGACAGTTTTATTGTTAATTTTCACAAAAATTGGGAATGTGGCTTGCCTGTCCTGAAAATATCCTGAAAGTATCCAGGAACAGCAAATCACCTTTTAGATACATCTGCCATGCTTAACCAACAGATAGCAAACTAGATGTCCATATTAACGAAGTTCCTCCAAGAAACCTCTGTAATTACTGGCACTGAATATATACTCAGTGGTGGTCACATATCAATTGGGTCAGATGCCTGTTTATTAGATGACAGTATATGGACTTTCAAGAAAAAACAGTCTGCTTTGAGTAATTTCTAGGGTAGACAAATCTCTGACATAATTTGTTCTCCATCATATGTTACATCACAGGGGTCCACTGAATTCAAATGAACAATTCTGCCATAAAAGATTGCCAGTTCAACATTTTTGTACAGATAGAAACTTAGCATTGTAAAGTGGTTCCTACTGCTGTCGTGTACCTTTCCTAATGTGCATTTCTGGAAAGTATAGTTCCCCAGTAAGCTCTGAGGTTTTCTTGTTACTTCCAAGTCATTTCTGTCTTAGGGTGACTCTATGGTGAGCCCAACATAGGGTTTTCTTGGCAAATTTCTACACAAAAAAAATCATACTCAAGTTTGTTTCCAGATCTGTAAGAACACAGATCCTATGACTGGTTTCACAGTAAAAATATTTCTTTTAGGCATTAATGCACATTTTTAAAAACTCACTTCTTACTGTGCCATTTTAGGAAAAAATTGTTTTTTTACACCTGTGTCAGGATTGAAGTGGACTTGGGCTTGGCAGGCATTTGGAGGGCGGGACTAGTCTTGCAAGCTTGCTGTGTGTCATATATATATATATATATATATATACGTTCAGGATGTAGTAACCGAAGGCTAGCAGGGCTTCTAAAATGGATGCATATTTAGTATTTTATAAACTTTTTAAAACATACAGTCATCTCTCCATATTTGCAGGGGTTGGGATGCACTCCCTCACTCATTTACTTCTTAACTCATTCTATTTCTCTTTCTTGAAAGGAGATACCCCTCCCCCAATTTGCTTTGAAATGTTGTTTTCCTTGAAATTAGGAATGTATGTGGGATTATTTGTTCAATATGCTCAGTGTTGCCCACTTTGGCTAACAGTGGCTCTCCAGTAGTTCAGGAGAAAATCTTCTCTCTCCACTGTTTTCTGCTCTTTTCACCAAGGAAACCCAAGAACTGAATCACAAGACCTTCTGTACCACTCTGGGGGAAAACCAAAACAAGCAAACAAACAAACAAAAAACACCAAACACTTTGCTACTGAGGCCTTCCCCAAATTCACTGGCCATTCTGCTGTATGGCCAATGTCCAGGGGCTCTTTCACACTACATAATTACAGCACTATGATACCAATTTAGCTGCTGTGACAATATCCTATGGAAATTTGGGATTTGGATTCTAAGGAGATGTCTTTAGAAATCTCAGCCAAAGAGCTCCTCTGGTCCCTTTATAGATTGCAAAGCCCAGGATTGCATAGGATGCAGCCATGGCAATTAATCATAGTGCTGTGATTGCATAGTGTGAAAGGGCCCCAGTAAAATGGTTCCATTGGCAGAACTGGTTCCATCAGCAGAAATGGGTGAGGGTGAATCCTCAATAGCAATAGCAATAGCAAGTACATTTCTATACTGCTTACCGATGTACTAAGCGGTTTACAAAGTTTAAGCTAATTGATCCCAACGAGCTGGGTACTCATTTTAGCAACCTACAAAAGGATGCCAGATTGAGTTGACCCGGAGCCCCTGGCTGGTATTGAACTAGCAACCTTATGGTTTGTGAGTGAATGGCTGCAGTACAGACATTTAACCACTGTGTCACCAGGACTCTTTGTTCTGCAGCTCTGCATGCCTCCCTAAACATCCAGATCTGGCTGGGAAAATCTTTCCCCCTAGTTGGTTTTCAAAGGGAAAGGTAGGCAACTGAAGTCCTGTTGAGCTAGTTGTCAGATGTGAGTGAAATTTAAGCCTATAGAATATAGGAATGTTGAGTTATACTGAGTGAAGACTATTGCTTCATGCAGCCAGAATTTTAAACTCTGATTAGGACAGTTTTAGCAGGGGAGTAGCAAAATGGGCAGCAAAATGAGAGCATCCCCCTAAATAAGAATTCTGCTCCTCCCAAATTCCCCCAAATTTCTGATGGTAAGAGCTATTTAACAGTGGAATATGCTGCCTCAAAATAATAATAATAATAATAATAATAATAATAATAATAATAATAATAGGTTTATTTTTATACCGCCCTTCCCAAGATCAGGGCGGTGAACAGTTAAAACAAATTAAAATACATATAAAAATTAAAAACATCTAAAATCACAATAATGCATTATCAGCCAGGGGAGCACAATCACAATAACAAGAATACAACTCGCGGTGTAGAATAGGAGTAGGGGAGTAAGTCAGGGGTACGCAAGTTCAAAGAGGAAGGTTTTCAATCCTTTTTTAAACGCATTAAGGGAGGTAACTGAGCGGAGCTCCGTGGGCAGCGAGTTCCAGAGGCTAGGGGCCGAGGCAGAAAAAGCCCTCTTCGCCGTTGTTGACAATCTAGCCTCTGGAACTCTTAGACGTTGTTGCCCTGTAGATCTAAGTGTGCGGGGCGGATTATATGAGGAGAGACGGTCCTTTAGGTACTCTGGGCCCAAGCCATATAGGGCTTTATAGGTAATGACCAGCACTTTGTACTGAGCCCGGAAGCGAATAGGCAGCCAATGTAGATCTTTCAATATTGGGGTTATGTGGGCGGTCCTGGGAGCGCCAGTGACCACCCGAGCTGCCATGTTCTGAACCAATTGTAGCTTCCGAGTGTGATACAAAGGCTGCCCCATGTAGAGCGCATTGCAGAAGTCCAACCGAGAGGTTACCAGAGCATGTACTACTGTTTCAAGGTCCCTCCGGTCCAGGTAGGGACGCAGCTGGCGTATCAGCCGAAGCTGGTAGCAGGTGCTCCTGACCGTCGCATCCACCTGAGGAGTAAGATGGAGCGACGAGTCAAGGAGCACCCCCAAGCTGCGTACAGTGTCCTTCACAGGGAGCGTGACCCCATTTAGGACAGGTGGAACCACCTCCAAACCTGGACCGGGGGAACCTATCACGAGCACTTCCGTTTTCTCTGGATTCAGGCTGAGTCTGTTTTCCCTCATCCAGTCCATTACCGATTCCAGACAGGCCACAAGAGGAGCGACGCCATCCCTGGTCACTGCATCAGTCGGAGACATAGAGAAGACTATTTGGGTGTCATCAGCGTACTGATAACACCGCGCCCCATGTCTCCGGATGATCTCTCCCAGCGGTTTCATGTAAATGTTGAATAGCATGGGGGACAGAATGGCTCCTTGAGGGACCCCGGATGTAAGGGCCCTCTTATCGGAGCACACGTCCCCCAGCTGCACCATCTGGAACCTCCCAGAGAGGTAGGACCGGAACCACTGGAGTGCAGTGCCCCCGATTCCCACCTAGAATCATAGAATCATAGAATCATAGAGTTGGAAGAGACCACAAGGGCCATCCAGTCCAACCCCCTGCCATGCAGGAACTCCAAGTCAAAGCATCCCTGACAGATGGCCATCCAGCCTCTGCTTAAAGACCCCTAAGGAAGGAGACTCCACCACACTCCGAGGGAGTGTGTTCCACTGTCGAACAGCCCTTACTGTCAGGAAGTTCCTCCTAATGTTGAGGTGGAATCTCTTTTCCTGCAGTTTGCATCCATTGTTCCGCGTTCTAGTCTCTGCAGCAGCAGAAAACAAGCTTGCTCCCTCCTCAATATGACATCCCTTCAAATATTTAAACAGGGCTATCATATCACCTCTTAACCTTCTCTTCTCCAGGCTAAACATCCCCAGCTCCCTAAGGCGTTCTTCATAGGGCAAGGTTTCCAGACCCTTCACCATCTTAGTTGCCCTCCTTTGGACATGCTCCAGTTTCTCCACATCCTTTTTGAATTGTGGTGCCCAGAACTGGACACAGTATTCCAGGTGGGGCCTGACCAAAGCAGAATAGAGTGGCACTATAACCTCTGCCAGGCGTTCCAGAAGGATACCATGGTCAATGGTATCGAAAGCCGCTGAGATGTCCAAAAGCACCAACAGGGACACGCTACCCCTGTCAATGCCCAGACGGAGATCATCGACCAGGGCGACCATGGCAGTCTCAACCCCGTAGCCCGCCCGAAAACCGGTTTGAAATGGATCTAGAAAATCCGTTTCCTCCAAGATCGATTGAAGTTGGAAAGCAACCGCCCTCTCGATCGCCTTCCCTAAAAATGGCAGCAGCGAAACTGGCCGATAATTGCTGTGGATCAGGGGGTCGAGGGAGGGCTTTTTTAATATAGGTTTTATAGTGGCCAATTTGAGGTTGTTAGGAAACTGCCCTTCCCTCAGAGATGAATTAATAATCCGGTGTAACAGTGAAGTTACAACCGGTCCCCCCTGTGCTACTAGCCATGAGGGACAGGGATCGAGGGAGCAGGTCGTCTTCCTAAGACTTCGAAGGATCTTGTCCACATCCTCGGTACTCACCGACTCAAACTGATCCAGTGTAACCGAGTCCACGGAAGCTCTGGATACCTCTATTCTGGGTTCTGCTCTAATACTGGTGTCAAGACCTTCGCTTATCCGAGAGATTTTATCCGCGAAGAAGTTGTTAAATTGGTCACAGCAGGCCTTAGTAGGTTCAAGGATCTGGTTCGGGGCAGGAGGGAGCTGAGTTAGCTCCCTCACTACCCTGAACAACTCTGCTGGACGCGACTCCGCGGACGCGACACGAGCAGCAAAGAACGAATTCTTAGCTGCTTGTATCGCCTCTCCATAGTCCTCCAAATGAAGGTCTAGGAGAGCCTTGTCGGATAAGCGCTGGTGTCTCCGCCAGGTGCGCTCTAGCCGTCGCAGGACCCGCTTCCTTGCCCGGAGATCTTCCGTGTACCAGGGCTTCCTTTTGGAAGCAGGCCTGAGAGGGCGCTTGGGAGCGATACTGTGTATAGCCCTGGAGAGATCAGTGTCCCAGGTGTTAACTAGGGCATCAACAGTGTCGCCGTCACTTCCAACCATATGCCCCTCTAGGGCTTCTTGGAACCTCTTGGGTTCCATCAGCCTTCGAGGGTGGACCATTCGAATAGGTCCGCCACCCCCGGAGGGGATCTGGGTTGAAGCCTTGATGCGCGCCTCCACCAGGAAATGATCCGTCCATGACAGGGCGGAAATGTTGGTAATTTCCGCCCACGGAGCTTCCATGTCCGTACAGAAAACCAAATCGAGTGTATTCCCCGCAAAATGCGTTGGACCAGTGACAAGCTGAGACAGGCCCATGGCTGTCATGGTATCCATGAATTCCCGAGCCGCACCGGATAGAACTGCGTTGGCCGCGAAGGGAATGTTGAAGTCTCCCAGGACAAGAAGCCTGGGAGACTCCAGCACCAGCTCCGAGACCAACTGTGTCAGCTTGTTAAGGGAGTCTGTTAGCGCACGGGGTGGCCGGTAGACCAACAGAATCCCTAGACTGTCTCTAGCCTTCAGGGTCAGGTAAATACACTCGATATAGGTGGTCTGACGGACATGGTTCCTGGTTAGAGACAGGGTGTTTTTATGCACCAAGGCAACACCCCCCCCCCCCGCCCACCTAACCTGTTCTGGTCCTTCACCGAGTACCCGGAAGGGAGGGCCTGAGCCCACACAGCATCCCCTTCAGGCCCAAGCCAGGTCTCGGTTATGCACGCCAGGTCACAGTTGTTATCGCTGATTAGGTCATACAACATGTGGGTTTTGTTCTTGATAGACCTGGCGTTGCACAGGAGCAGAGACAGGGTTTGTGGTACGGTTGATGGATGGAGTGATGGAGTCTCCTCCTTTGAAGGTTTTCAAAGAGGCTACATGGCTATCTATTCAGAATACTTTGATTGTGTATTCTTGCATTACAGAGGGATGAACTGGATGGACCCTGTGGTCTCTTCCAACTCTATCATTTTACAGTTCTAGTCCTCAAATTTTTAGCATTGCGGTCACTTCAAACTTCAGTTAAGTATTTAGAAATATAATGTAGGCATCCAAAGGAAAGCAACAAACAAGGTGACTAGGGGAATGCAAAGACAGAGAATAGAAAAGTTCTGTTAGTGATTCTCATTGTGTCTCTCTGTGCAGTGCCAGACAGTTAGGTTTAACAAAATCTCATTGGAAAGAGCAAATTTTCATATGGAGAATGATGCCCTCATTTTGTCCTCCCTGAAGTTTCAGGTGGGATTCTTCTCTCGGTCATTATGGACACCTGGTACTTCCAATTCTGCATGTATCCCTGGTGGTTACCCAAACGAGTATTAACCAGACCCAACCTTACTTAGTTTCCAAAATCAGACAAGATTGGATTTCAAAACAAAAAAACAAAACAGCTTCATTTATATACTTCTTCATACCGCCTAAGGAGTGTCTAAGCGGTTTACAACTGTAAGCTACTTGCCCCCAACAATCTGGGTACTCACTTTAGTGACCTCAGAAGGATGCAAGCCTGAGTCGAGCTTGAGCCCCTGCTTGAGCTGGTATTGAACTCGCAACCTTATGGTTTTGAGTGAGTGGCTGCAGTACAGGCATTTAACCACTGCACCACCAGGGCTCCTTTCATCTTGTGTCTTATCAGTTTTGACCACTGTGTCAATAATTTTTTCACCATGTTCAGACAGATGACTGGTGGGGGACAGATGGCTACAAATAGAATGAAGAGAAGCTCCAGGTGCTTTTATTCTTTTTTAAAAGCCCTATGCATTTTGGCCTATATAGAAGTAGGTCTTCTTCAGAAGCATGCAACAAAAATCACTGGATGTTAGCATTAAGAAGAAATAGATGGCTGTCAGACATCTAGACTAATAAGCAGCCTGTATTTCTGTTTTTTGTAATTCCCAGACATTATGTGTCTATGTGTATTAGACACACACACACACACACATCACTATGATATGTGTGTGTGAGAGGGAAATAAACAAATGAAGTCATTGTCATTCAATCAAGAATTTTGCTCCTCACAATGATTTTTTTTTTTTTATTCTGCCACCCAACATGAAATTTCTGGCATTGCAGTAACTGGTGTAAATTGCAGAATATTTATTTATTTATTTACAATATTTCTAATCCGCTCTTCTCAACCCCCGACGGGGACTCAGAGCAGCTTACAAGGCAATCATTAGATGCCGGCAGTATGCAATGTAAAACATAAATACAGCAAAGTTAAAACAAGCACAATCAACAATAATTAACAATCAAACAGTTTAAAATTTCAATATATGATCCTTCCATATCCCAAAGCGGTAATCCGTGTTCTTATGACCATCAACGTTAGCCAGTCCCAGTGAAGTGCTGCATTACATTAATGTGCAAAAGCCTAGTCCCACAACCATGATTTTACTTTCTTCCTAAAGGCTAGGAGGGATGGGGTTGATCGTATCTCACTTGAAAGTGCATTCCACAGGTGGAGGGCCACTGCCAAGAAGGCCCTGTTTCTCGTCACTGCCAGCCGCAATTGCGAGGCTGGTGGGAGCGAGAGCAGGGCCTCCCCAGAAGATCTTAAGTTACGAGGCGGGACGTAGGGGCAGATGCGTTCGGACAAGTAAGCCAGGCCAGAACCATATAGAGCTTTAAAGGTCAAAAGCAGCACTTTGAATTGAGCTTGGAAATGGACCGATAGCCAGTGGAGCTGACATAACAGGGGGGTAGCATGCTCCCTGTATGAAGCTCCAGTTATTAGTCTGGCTGCCGTCCATTGGACTAGTTGAAGTTTCCGAACTGTCTTCAAAGGCAGCCCCACATAGAGTGCATTGAAATAATCTATTCAAGATGTGACCAGAGTGTGGACCACCGTCACCAGATCTTACTTCCCAAGGTACGGGCACAGCTGGCTCATGAGTCTTAACTGTGCAAAAGCTCCCCTGGCCACCGCCAAAACCTGGAGTTCCAGGCTCAGTGATGAGTCCAGGATCACTCCCAAGCTGCGAACCTGTGCCTTCAGGGGGAGTGTGACCCCTTCAAGCACAGGCTGTAACCCTATGCCCTGTTCAGTCTTTCGACTGACTAGGAGGGCCTCTGTCTTGTCTGGATTAAGTTTCAATTTGTTAGCCCTCATCCAGTCTGACACAGCGACCAAGCACCGGTTCAAGGTCTGGACAGCCTCCTTAGTAATAGGTGGAAAGGAGTGACAGATCTGAACATCATCTGCATACAGATAACACCTTACTCTGGAACTCTGGATGATCTTCCCCAGCGGTTTCATGTAGATGTTAAATAACATTGGGGACAGTACTGAACCCTGAGGGACTCCACAAGACAACAGCTGTGGGGTCGAACAGGTGTCACCCAATAACACCTTCTTTATTGAAAATTATTCACATTTAGAGGTCCTCTACTGGTTGTGTTCACTTTCCCTTGATGATTTTGCTTCCTTTTCTTTGGATATCTACACTGTATTTTTGAATGCTAAACTGAAGTTATTGAAATGCTAGAAATTTGGGGAGTGAAGGAAAATTTCATTTAGGGAAGCAGAATAGTTGTTCTCGTGGGAGCAATGCCTCTATTTTGCACAACCCCCACTCCCAATAGTTGCACCCCTGCAGATACATCCTCAAGAGGTATTGTAAATTGCATTGTGAAATACTTGTTTTTGTGAGAGACACCAAATTCACCAGACATTGCAAGTATACAAAATTGTGTCTGGTAACCACAAACAGCAGCCTCTGCTCAGGCTGCCATCAATCCGTGTGGGTGTTAGTGTTCATGGAGGCAGATGGGCATGCTATTAATACAGAATAATACTAGGATTGACTGCAAACCCCTGAGCTTTAGATGGGGTTTCTCCTGAAAATGAGATGGTGCAGAAGCTGCAATTGGTGCAAACTGCTGCCATGCTCCTTCAGATGTTTATGGTAAGGTGAAAAAAAAAAAAAAACAGATCTGAATAGTTTTCTGGCAGCATTACCAGCTATAAGTTTCTGCACATTATTGGAGATGCTATTAATTACCTTTAAAGTCCTTCTAAAACCCTGGAAGAGCATACTGGATAATGAACTATATATGTTCATGAATAAGTTGACCACTTGTATAAATTGAAGTCAGGTTTTGGGGGCCAAATTAAGGATTTTGATAATGATCTATGGATGAGTCAGCATGACATAGCAGTTTATTCATTCATTCACTAGGTGACCTTGGGCAAGTCACATGCTCTCAGTCTCAAGCAGAGGCAATGGCAGACCTCCTGTGAACAAATCTTGCCATGAAAATTCTATGATAGGTTCACCTTAGGGTTGCCATAAATTGGAAATAACTTGAAGGCACACACCACTACCACCATGACCTGTGGGTAAGGGTAAACCATAGGGATATATAACAAAGGATGAAAAGGATGAAGCAAAGGAAGATGATGCAGACATAACTGTTTGTGCTCACTCTATAAACTTCATGGATGAGGAGGGATGGTAAATGGTGGCTCTGCAATGTGTTGGGGGAAACAACCAGGTGTGGATGGGGCTAAGGAAATGTGCACCTGTCAAAATTGATATGAAGAAAAGAGTTATGGAACAGCATGAATGCTTATCAAAAAACTACCCCTTCACTGTGTAGAGTGGCAAAAGGCAAGAGCTTAGTCAATTCTGAGAAAAACCCAAAAGAAGCACTGATTCCCTCTGTCCCCGGGCACTCTTTTAGGGGGAAGTGCCAAGGGGACAACACTTCCACTCATATTAAAAAAGAAGAAGAAGCAAAATTACAAACTAACTAACTAAATAAGATCAGAAACTGCACAGCAACAGGAGAGTAGAGGTAGGGAGAGGAGATGTCAGTGCTTTTGGCGGGTTCTCATGAAATGACTAACTTTTTGGAGAAGGTGAGGTGGCAAAGAAGAGGATGGTTCCATTTTTGATAAAAGTTCAGTACTTACATTGATCAATGGATAAATTGACCTAGGTTTTTGGGCTCCATTTTTTCAACTAAAATTTCTAGACTTATACACTAAACATAAGAATCAGAGAATTAGGCTCAGCAAACTATAGATATATGAAGAGAACAAGTGCACTAAAATATAGCAGGGAAGCAAGTACTTTATTATTTTGTCCAACATGTTTAATACCAGTTGCAGTCTCATTTATGAACTCAGTGGCCCACACCATTATGTGGTATGATTAAATGGAAAGATAATGAAAATGCTGGAATGCTGGAGAGGGCCTCTTGGTTGGTGAGCTTTAGGTCAGTATACAATACTTTCCTTTAGGTGTCAGTACTCAACATGTGACTGCTCAGATGTATGCAACATCTGATTTTGCATCTCCCCTACCTGAAAGGGGTGTGCTTTAGCAAGACTGCATCAGATGTTGAGATTTTCCTGTATAGGGCTGTTATTTAATCTCTTTCCTTAATGTCCTCAAACTGGCCATCACACAGCAAATTGGAGAATTGATAAAGTTTATCATCTTAGGGGTGAAACAGGCAGATCCTTTCCAGCAGCTTCCCGGCAGCTTGGGGGCACATAATTTAGATGATGCATGCCCCCAAGCCAGCAGGAAGCTGCCGTGAAGCTGCCCACCCGCTCAGATAGTGGCCAGCTTTGTTGCACTTTGGCAGTGTGGCATTTATATGCTGCACACCACCGGATCACTGCAAAGCTGCTGCAGCAGCAAAAAGGGTGGACATTTGCCAGCAGAAAGCTGAATTGGGGCTGTGGTGTGTGGTTGCCACAGCCCCAATCCAGCTTTCTCCAGAGTAGCATCAACCTACCCCTTCAGGGCCATCTGTTTCAGCCCTTAGTTTTCAGCACCGCTAATTGTTCATTTTTTTCTAAAAGTGGCTCTATCTTCTTGTAACACTGATAGGATGATGTGGTGGTAGGCTTATCATTCAGAAGGATGCTCTGAAAGATGAGGCCTCAGTGATGATATGAAATAGCCATTAATGTTCTACAGTACTGCAGTTGAGTGGATGGGAGGAAGGAAAAGTATTCAAAATCTGGATATTTCTCAGCAAATCCTTATGGGATGCTGTTTTTAACATTGCATGCACTTTTTTTTTACATCTCTTTTTTTTTCCTCAGGGTATTCTATAAGCTTTGTCAGCAGAAAGGAAAGGAAGAGAGAGGAAAGGAAGGAAGGAAGTTATGACCACAGGGGAGAAAAACATAAATCTTTCCATTTCAACTTATGGCCTGGAGTGCTTTGGGTGTATGTATGTGCATATGGGGGATCTTTTTTCCTCTTCATAAGTCACTTCCTTTCTGAAAAGATCTCTTGCCCTTCACATTCCCTGTCCACAGCTCTCATTTTTGAAGTTGCAAGAAATGGATTGCTTTCCCTTCCATTTTAGGGAAACTCTGGGGGGTGGAAAAATGCTCCTTGAAAGGCCAACAGAGTTTATCTATTTCCTTTTAATTTTTTATTTGCTATTTGAATTGCAGATGAGCATAGGGACTTAAGTCTCATGCACCTTGCTTCATGCTCTGTGGGTCTGAATAGGAATGTGGAGTGAATATTTGTGTGCAGTGTGCATGTTGCCACTAAAGATTTGCCTTTTGTATCTAAACACATACTTATCAGTGGCATCTCTGTGCTGCTCATTTGCCTAGGAATGGGGTAAGTTTTACAGCCTAGAGCACAGACAGTTCTAGCGCACAGTGGAGAAGGCATTGAAGGCACAAGGTCCCATTGGGGATAGGTCACTTCACCTTTTTGTAAAAACTGGCTTCCTTCCTATTGTGTGCTTAGCTCAGCAGTCACTGAAATTCTTACATGTAACAAAATCAGCTGGAAGAGAGCCATAAGTTGCAGTCCTTCCTCCAGTGCTGCATCTGTTTGATCCTGACACAGTTCCCTAGAAGCTGAACATTCTTTTGAGCCCCACTCCAACACAACAACATATTTTCTTTTCACTGTAACATATAGAATGTTATTTTCTCTATCAACTGAGGGGGGGGGACCAAATATGGATGCAATACTTTAAAAATATGTATACCGACCATTTTTTAAAAAAGAGATATTAGATTTCTTCAGTAATTTCTGTAAACAGAATCATCTTATATCAGGGTATTTTTCCCCATAAAGAAGAATGATAGGGATGAAATGTTTTATTGTGATATTAGATTCCTCAATATTGTTGAGTTTGGAAACCAAGGGTTATGAGGCCACTGGGAAATACAGGTTGAGCATCCCTTATCTGAAAATCCAAAATGCTCCAAAATCCAAACTGGGTGGCTGAGATAGTGATATCTTTAATAAACCTATTAAAAGTATTGTATAAAATTACCATCATGATATGTATATAAGGTGTATATGAAATATTAATCAATTTCATTTTTAGACTTGGGTCCCATTACTAAGATATATTATTAAGTATATGCAAATATTCAAAAATCTGGAGAAAAAATCCAAAATCCAAAACACTTCTGGTCCCAAGCATTTTGGATAACAGATACTCAACCTGTACCTGATTTTCAGAAGAATAAATCCTGAGATACAGAGACCCTTTTTCTGAAGGCTATTGGTTATGCTATCAAAGACAGGAGGCTGTGAAAAACAAGGGCTTTTTTTTTTTTTTTGCTATATTTTCTTAAAGACTTTTGACTTTGCTTTGACAACTACAATTTCAAAGTGTTGTAAAAAGATAGTGCCTCATGTGATTTCTCTTGCCAAGATGATTTGCCATACAATAACAAAGTGACACTTTGACCCATACAGTCATGCTAACTGTGAGATAAAATATGTCCCCTTTTTATGGCACAAATAGATCAATTATAGGACGTATACTTTGGATCAATTGATCAGTCCACACCAAGCATTATGTCCTTTTCCATATTTAGTTACTGGTTACCTGCAGGTGCACTATAGGAATATTTACAGCCAGCATTTTTGGTGTCTATGGATGATCACCTGAGTTATCCCTCTTGTGTTGTAAATAATCATATCCACAGGGAATATGAAACCAACATGTCTAGTTTATAAATATTTATTGGAAGATTTTTTTTGAAATAGTCAGGTTATATTCATATATATGTTTAAATTAATACATGTCCTGCCTTGAGTCCAATTTCAGAGAAAGGCAGCATGTAAAATAAGTAAATGAATAAATGGCCCTTGTTCATATTCTGCATGTTTATATCAATTTCTCTTCTCCCCTTTTCTTTTTTATCTCCTGTGTACTTTTCTCTATTTATTTTCTCTCTTTTGTAATCATACCTTTAAAATCCAATAAAAAAAGATATCAAAGTTCTCTCAAGACCTTGTGGAGATGCTGTACAACCTATAAATGACAGTATTGGAAACACTGTCTGGAAAAACATTGGACAGAACAAGTACAAAAATAATTCTGCCATACTGTGAGGACTATTCACCAGGCTAACACCCACCTCTGTGATTTTTTACTTTTGTGCTAAACCCAGGCTGGCTCCAGACTGATGAGTAATCCTCCTTGGTTGCTTGTCTTCAGCCACTCTGAAACTATGCTCATAGGCTTGTCGGCCAAGAAGAACACAAGAGAATCAAATTTAGTTGGAAACAGTTGTGTCTGGAGTTGTGCTGGAAGGATCTCTGTCAGATAGTCAGAGATTAGACTATCCCAATGTTGGTTTTTATTTGTCATCAACTTTAGTGAACTATGGTGAACATACAAATGAGACACCTTCAGAAGTTCAGGTCATCAACTGCTCTGATCAGCTCTTGCAAACTAAGGGCTATGGCTTCCTTAATTCAATCAACCTGCCCATAATCAGTCTTCCTCTTTTTCTGCTGCCTTCCACTGCGCTGTGTATGGTCATGTTTTCCAGTCAGTTATATCATTTCATGAGGTGTCAAAGGTGTGACAGTTTCAGTTTAGTCATCTTGGCTTCAAGTGAGAGTTCAGGTCTGATTTGCTTTAAGATCACCCACTTGTCTTTTTAGCAGTCCATGGCATTTGTAAAGCTCTCCTCCAACACCACATTTCAAATGGCTTGTGGGTTTTTTCCCCCCTGTCAGTTTTCTTCAATGACAAGCTTTCACACCCATACACAGAAAACAGAGATAGAAGTAGTGCCATGCCCACCTTGGCACTACCTTTCCATGGTGTTGATGTTACATGCTCCAGTGAAGTATGAGGCTATGCTTAATGGTAGCAATACGACAGGTAGGGACTCCCACATCTGACAGGGTTTTACAGAGGAGCCAGACTAAATATGCCAAACAACTACTGAGAAACAGCAGTAGTGGTGGGTGACACTGGCAGAGGATTTCTCAGAGACAATGGCAGTAGAACTTCAGCTAACCCTGAAAGAGTTAATGCTGTGCAGAAGGCAGCATCGGTAATCCACTCCTGATTGTCTTTTATGTCGAAAACCTTATGATGGGGCTGCCCTCTTAATTGTCAACAAGGACAATGGTGGCTATGAGATGTGTGGAGGAGACAACTAGTTGTGTCTATGGCTAAAAAAAAGAAAAAAGCAGATGTCTATTCCCTCAGTAGTCCTTTGAGGGGGTGTTTCAAAGATCTACTGAAGCTGCCATTGTCATTCCCAGGTATTCATACAATCATAGAATTGGAAGAGACCACAAGGGTCATCCAGTCCACCACCACCACCACCACCCACCATGCAAGAAGTCACAATCAAAGCATCGCCAACAAATGGCCATCCAGCCTCTGTTTAAAGACCTCTAAGGAAGGAGACTCCACTACAGTCTGAGGGAGTGTGTTCCACTGTCAAACAGCCCTTAGTGTCAGAAGTTCTTCCTAATGTTGAGGTGGATTCTCTTTTCTTGAAGCTTGTATCCATTGTTTCGGGTCCTGTTCTCTGGAGCAGCAGAAAACAAGCTTGCTCCCTCCTCAATATACATCCCTTCAAATATTTAAACAGGTCTTTCATATTCAAATAGACCACAAGCAGCACTGTGGCAGAGAACAGAGGTAGGTGCTGCTTCTCCCAGGACAGACTAAGCTGTGAAACTTTTTTTCTGCTTCTTACCCTGTCTGAAATTCCCTCCCAGGGAGTAAGACAGAAGCAGAGGAACCCAATGCCAACATGGGAAAGTTCTCTGCTGACCTGGATGGGACCCCTTGAGATCACCTTGATCCCAAAAACAACTTGTTGCCACCACCCAATGATTAACCTGTTACACTCCAGCAGTGTATTGGGACATTGCTGGTCCTTCTCCTGTTAACCTACAATCAGAAAAGCACTAGCTGAGCTAAGGCCATTAAAAGGAATGAAGAAAGAGGTTGAGTAATGAAGGATTTTTTTTTTTATTCTAAAGTAAGAACAGAAAACAACATGGAGGACAACTGGTCTTCCAGGCACAAACTTAAAGTATCAGTTACAAAATCACAGACATATCAGCCAAACATTAATGTGCTCCCACACCTGACTCCCTGACTAAGAGACAGTCCGAGGTCTTGCTTTCCCTCAGGCTTTCTTACTCTCAACTGCCTCTCTCCAGCAACCATCTAGAAGGTTCTTTTCTAGCTGTCATTTGATGGTCTGGTTGCCCTCACCCTACCAGTGATGTCATATCTTACAGTCCCCTTCCCACAGGGAAAAAGGCCCTGATAAATGGAGGGACTCCAATTTATCACACAATAAATAGTGCCTCGGTATTCCTTTGCGGGAACGTTCCAAAGAGCAGCTGGTTGTCATATAGACCACAAGCAGCACTGTGGCAGAGAATAGAAGTGTGCGGTGCTTCTCCCAGGACAGACTAAGCTCTCACTTTTTGCCACTCTACTCTACTTATCATTTTTTGATAAGAGTTAAGGTACAAAGTTGATGGTTTGGGGGAGTCTTTTTTTTTTAACTAAACTTTCTAAACTTATATATGAGTATGAACAATAGTTGCAGGATAGTTTATTTTTTAATGAAGTTATCATAGTAGCCAATCCCATATCTGTTTTTGCTGATGAAGCCAGTGGGCCCTTGGTATCCACTGGGTTTGGGTTCCAGGACACCCCACGGGTACCAAAATCTGTGGATGCTCAAGCCCCATTAAATACAATGGCATAGTAAAATGGTGCCATTTGTATAAGATGGCAAAATCAAGGTGCCTCTGATTGTATGTATATTTTTAATATTTTCAATCTGTGGATGCTTGAATGCATGGATAAAAAATCTGTGGATATAGAGGGCCAACTGTACTACTACTCAGATGTTAGCTTCATTGATTTCATGGATAGATGCATGTAAGATTGCAGCCTAAAGTGCTATTTGCTCATTATGTAAGCATGTCTTAGAATTAAGATGTGAAGAGAGGACTGTGTTAGCCCTATCCGCCTCTCTGGTATTCTCATTAAATGGAAAGTGACAAATCTGAATGGAAGAACGTCCCATCCATGTTAATGTTTTCCACACAATCATAGTCCCAAATAATCATGGTGCCCAATCACCATAACACACCTGTGTTCATCTATGTTCCTGTGAAATGTCTGAGGACAGGAATAAAAAAAGAACCCTACCAACAAAAGGGATGTTCCTCACTGCAAGCCATTTGACAGAATGAGGAAGCCAGCTGGTGCTAACCTCTCCCTCTTCTTAATTTGAACACCCCCCCCCCCCCCCGCCGCTATCACATCTGCTTTTATTCATGTACCTTGCTAGATTTCTTGGCAACTTGGCTAATGTAAAATAAAGCTAGAACCAGATGGAGAGAATATATTTTACCAGAGCTTATGGTTCAGAGTGCTGATGGTTCACTTTAAACCAGTAAACAGCAAGGGATCTGGTTAGTGGGCACAGGAAGGACTAGATTTTACTACAGGAGCCAGATACAATCCTTCATACAGAGAGTAAAAGCATGGCTCTTCTTGAAGTTCTTTTTTTTTTCCCCGGGCAGACTTCCCTTGTTTATCCAGGCCTTTCAGCATGCTTTGTATTTCAACTCTTGTTCTATTGATCTGCTGGATAGTATTGATATGTCATGTGGCTCTGTACTCTGCAGTTTTAATTATGGAGTTTTATTATTTGCTTAATAGGTGTGCCACCCTGGAGGTTTTATATTGAATAGCTGTATATGAATTCATAAAATGAAAAAAAAAATATGTCTGCCTGTTTACTACGCATTGTGGTTCTTTATGTAAATACTCTACTGTTTAATTTCTTGTCTAGCTTAGTCTGACCACCTATTAGTCAGAGGGTATTCTCTGAGTATTCTGAATATGTCAATGAAAGTTACTACTATAGGAGGACAATACAATAATGGTTCATAAAAGTACTACTCAAAGAGGTGGTCTCAGTGAAAAAGCTGGACTCCAAACCTTGGCTGCCAGTCCCTGAAACAACTGTACCTAATGGGCACATGTTTAGTGCTGTTCCTTGATACATTGGGTGATGGGGATAATAATCATTGCTTCCCCAGATTGTATAGTCTGAGGAGCACTGGTTCATAACACTAGAAACAAAAGAGAGAGAGAGAGAATTGCTCCCCTCATAATACTGGTAAAGGGGGGGGGGGGGAAACCTTAAGAATAATAATGATCGTTGGCGATACATTGCTTTCTCTTCATTGTGTTACACATTTCCCAGCCCTGCACTATCTGTCTTAAGGACTGTCTGGTTCATGTCTGGTGTGAAGATAAAGTTCTACAAAACAGAGGGAGCAGGGACCTTGAAATTGCTCATCAACAATCAGTATCTGGATAACAGGCTAAACAGGCACACCAGCCACTTGGCCAGTATTCTAGAATATGGTAACAAATTACATAATTCTGTTGAAGCTATTATTTCTAAATATTCTTCAAATACTTTGAGACCCAGCGTGGTGTAGTGGTCTGAGTACTGGACTGGAGACCAGGGCTCAATTCCCTGCTTGGCCATGAAACCCACTGGGGTGACCTTGGGCAAGTCACATGCTCTCAGCCTCTGGGGAAGACAATGCAAACCTCCTCTGAACAAATCTTGCTGATAAAACACCATAATAGGTTTGCCTTAGGGACGCCATATGCCAGAAACAACTTGAAGGCATACAACAACAACAACAACAACAACAACAACATCCTTCAAATAAATTAGCTTGCGTGGATGTTATGCAACTCTCTGTCTTCCTTCGGCTTCTTTTCTTTTCTTTTCTTTTCTGGATGATGCAATTCTTTCTTTTTGGCAATGTGTTTGTGTCCATTCCTAGATTCATCCCACCCCACCCCATTCCTTTCTGCCTCCAGAGCCTCATAATCCATGCATCCTGTTTATGGAGTGTGTAAGCCAAGGGTGATTCCAGCTGAACTGTTTTACTTGTTAGGAACAAATCAAGCCTTTGGACTTTAGTAGCATCTGATTTTTGGTCAGAGGACATGTGATTGACCCCAGCACTAATAACAATATTGATGGAATGCTTGTTTGAAGAGCTTCCTGTCTGGGCAAAGACATGATGGATGAGGCTTAGGCAGGGAACCAACCAAAGAACAGACAGAGAGTTGATGTAAGAGGATGGCTTAAATGAAAGAAAGCAGCCTAAGGCAAAGGTCTCTCCCCTTCTCTTAGAGGCTTCACTTTCCCTGAAAGAGAAGGGATGTGTTTTCTGTCTTGTACTGTTAACAACATTATTCAAGCAGGAAGTGAATTTTGTGTTATGTTTTGCCGCCTCCCTGCTACCCTGCCCCGGGCAGTAATTGAGTTGATGAAATTATGAATTCCACATGTCTTCTCCATGGCATCGCTTCTCAGGGAAGGCTTTTCCTGAATCAATGAGGTAGCATATACTAGACACACTTTGCCCCCTCTCCTCTTTTTTAAACAGTGCACAGACCGATGCTGTGACTTACACGTCCTGACAGCTGCCTTGAGGTGACCAATCAGTGCATGGAGAGGTGAAACAGTAGCTTGCCTGTCTGAAGCGCGACATGACTATTTTTGTCAGATGGGTAATTGTAGCTATCTCCGGGCGTCTGCTGCACATGTCCTGTAATTAAAGATCCTGCTGTTTATTAATTCCACCAGAACTATTCTCTTTTCCCCTTGTAGCATAGAAGAAACTTTACTTTATTCTGCCAAGGAAAAGAAAAGAAAAGCCCAACTAGTGTTAGACTAGTGCAGTGAAAAAGAGTAGCTGGAAAGGCCAGAATTCTCTCTCTCTCTCTCTCTCTCTCTCTCCCTCCCTCTCTCTGCTTAATTTTTAACATATAAATACAATAAGTCCTGTACATTTTACATCCCATAGATTCAACTGACCATGGCTCAATTTTTTTTAATTCCAAAAAGCAAATGTTTGAATTGTTCACTCTTTTAAACCATATAAGAGATGCCATTTTACTAAAGGTAAAGGTTTTCCCTTTGACAAGGTTGTCTAGTCATGATCGCCTGTAGTGGGTGGTGTTTATCTCCATTACTAAGCCAAGGGAGCCAGAGTTGTCAAAGACAACTCCGTGGTCATGTAGCCAGCATGACTTCACAGAATGCTGTTACCTTCCTACTGAAGTAGTACCTATTTATCTACTTGCACTTTTACATGTTTTCAAACTGCTAGGTTGGCAGAAGCTGTGACTAGTGATAAGTGGTCCCTCTGCCAAAGTTGTCAGAGTTAGTGTCTTAACTGCTGAGCCACCACATCCTACTATTTTACTACACCACTGTATATAATTGGACCTGAACACCCACAGATTTTTATATCCATGGAGATGGGTCCTGGAATCAAACTCCAGCAGATACCAAAGGCCCATTGTATGTCCAAGTGCACTTAATTCTGCGCAAAGTAAACCATAATAAAAACATATGAAGAGCAAGCGTGATCAAACCAAAGGGCCATCTTGTCTAAAAACATATGAAGAGCAAGCGTGATCAAACCAAAGGGCCATCTTGTCCAACATTGTATTCACACAGTGGCCAACTGCTTTCCTATGTGAAGCCCATGAGCAGGGCATGAATGCAAAATAGCGCATTACCACAAGTATTTCCAAGATGTTGTTATAAAGCCTGTCCATCTGGACTATATTCAATAACCCAGTGTACTGGTATTGGTTTTGCATATCTGCCAGATGTCTTGGTTTTGCGGGGATGGTCCTTATTAATTCTCTATCATTCCATTCTTTTAGTCCTAAAATATCCTAGATTCTCTCGTCTCCTACTACTCAGTTAACTTCAGCTATTGCAAACTAAGTTCAAAGTGCAAAATTCGTTTCCACTCAGTTAAATCAGCAGGGAAGAGAGGAGAGATGGGACCAGAATTTTGCCCTTCCCAGTAGACTCAGTCAAAATCAAACTGCTGTGGCCTTTTCTAGTTTCCACATCAATGACTTTTGCCATCTTGAGCAGACTCTAGTGTTGCTTGTGTTCCAGTTTTCATCTGTGAAATGTTATAAGGTATAATACTGAGTGGCATTATCTTGGCATACATTTTGTATTGAAATATGAATTTTGTAATCACTTACTGTTTTAGAATATTGTTGCCCTGGAGATAATATGAGCTATTAAATGAAATAAAAACAACAGCAATACTAATTATACACTGTGAAAAGGGGGTCATTAATAGTGACTTAGCAAGTGACAATTCTAATTAAAATCAATTTCAAATCTATAGTTTCAAACTGTGATTGTTGTTGCATACTATAAGCAGCAAATGTCCTTTGCCCCAACCTTTCTATTTCATCAAAAGCTCTCAAAAAGCTCATTTGTTTTTGACCTGTTAGGTGTGTTTCAAAACACTTTAGTATGGGATGATATTTTTCTGGCATTTCATTGATTCTGGGGAATTTCTAATGCTATCTTGTGAGTACAAATCAACCAAATATTTTTCAGAATCTTCCTAGAGGACTTAGCAATGTAGGGCCAGTTAGCTGCTAAGAAGAAATGGATGCACATTAGAATTTGATTTGCTTGGTTAATAAGTATCATCCATATATTACATTAATTAAAGACAAGTTCCTTATGAACTCAGGCACCAGGGCTCTGTAATACATGTCCCTAGGCTGCCAGACTCTTCTATAACATTACTGAAATTTAAACTAATGGCAGCTAGATAAAACATGATACTTGTATCTGCCACTTAAAAGAGCCTTGGTGGCACAGTGGTTAAATGCCTGTACTGCAGCCACTCATTCACAAACCATATGGTTGTGAGTTCAGCACTAGCCAGGGGCTCAGGATTGACTCAGGCTTCCATCCTTCTGAGGTCGCTAAAATGAGTACCCAGTTTACAGTTGTAAACCACTTAGACTGCTTAGGTGGTATGAAACAGTACCTAAATGAAGCTGCTATTGCTATTGCCAAGGCCCACCATAAGATCAGAAGATGTCAGCAACCACTTAATGTCATTCAGCATGTCAGTTTGATAACTAATTGTTGACAATAACTGAGTGTTCCCCATTCCTCCCCATTCATGGACTTGGGATCCGCAGTCTTGATTACTCACTGACAGCAAGAGAGGAAAGAACAAAATGGGGCATGCACCCACAGGTGTGCACAGCCATTGAAATCAATGGGACCCCAATATTGGTGATTTTTCCTATTCACAGAGTGGTGGTGTCCAGAATGGATCCCCCATGAACTAGAGGGGATGACTGTAATAGTTTTAATCATAATGTACTATCAAGCATGGTGTAGTGGTTTGAGTACTGGACTATGACTCTGGACACCAGGGTTTGAATCCCGGCACTGAGTGACCTTGGACAAGTCACACTATCTCATCCTCAAAGGATGGCAATGATAAAGCACCTCTGCCAAGAAAACTCCATTAAAAATTCTCCTTAGGGTGTTATAAATTGGAAACAACTTGAAGGCACACAACAAAAACAAATAATCAATCTGACTGATTGATGGTGTCCCTATGACTGAGATATCTCCAAGAACCCCAGTCATGAATTTCCGTGCTCAGGTCTTGCAAACTCAGAGTCATGACTTCTTTGACTGAGTTTCTCCATCTGTAATGTGGTCTTTCTGTTTCTACTGTTGTTTTCGTGTGCCTTCAAGTTGTTTCCAACTTATGGTGACTCTAAGGCAAGCTTGTCATGGTATTTTCTTGGCAAAATTTTTTCAGAGGAGTTTGCTTTTTCCTTCCTTTGAGAATAAGAAAATATAACTTGCCCAAGATCACTACAGTGGGCTCTTGGTATATACTTGGGTTTGTTTCCATGATGCTCAAGTCCCATTAGCGATACTAAGTACATTTCTATACTGCTTATCAGTGCACTTAAGCACGCCCTAAGCAGTTTACAAAGTGTAAGCTAATTTCTGCCAATAAGCTAGTTACTTATTTTAGCGACCTCAGAAGGATCATAGAATCATAGAATCATAGATTTGGAAGAAATCAGAAGGCCCATCCAATCCAAGGAACTCCCAATCAAAGCATACCCAACAGATGGCCATCCAGCTTCTGCTTAAAGACCTCCAAGGAAGGAGACTCCACCACTCTCCGAGGGAGTGTTGTCGAACAGCCCTTACTGTCAGGAAGTTCCTCCTAATGTTGAGGTGGAATCTCTTTTCCTGGAGCTTGCATCCATTGTTCCGGGTCCTGTTCTCTGGAGCAGCAGAAAACAAGCTTGCTCCCTCCTCAATGTGACATCCCTTTAAGTATTTAAATAGGGCTATCATATCACCTCTTAACCTTCTCTTCTCCAGGCTAAACATTCCCAGCTCCCTAAGGCATTCCTCATAGAGCATGGTTTCCAGATCCTTCACCATTTTAGTCACCCTCCTTTGGACACGCTCCAGTTACTCCACATTCTTTTTGAATTGTAGTGCTCAGAACTGGACACAGTATTCCAGGTGAGGCCTGACCAAAGCAGAACAGAGTGACACTATTACTTCCCTTGATCAAGACACCATACATTGGCCTTTTTAGCTGCTGCATCGCACTCTTGACTCATGTTCAACTTGTGGTCTAATAGGACTCCTAGATCCCTTTCACATGTAGTCTTGTTCAGCCAGGTGTCCCCCATCATATATCTGTGCATTTCATTTTTCCGCCCTAAATGCAATACCTTACATTTCTCTGTGTTGAATTTTATTTTGTTAGCTTTGATGTTAGCTCAGGATGCAGGCCTGAGTCAAGCTTGAGTCCTTGGCTGGTATTGAACACACAACCTTGCAGTTTGTGAGTGCATGGCTGCAAAGTTTGCTTTTTAGAAATGATTTTTTTAAAAATATTTTCAAATCATGGATACTTGAATCTGTAGATAAAGAATCCCTGGATATTGAGAGCCAGCTGTACTACTTTCCACTTTACCAAGCATTATCACCTTTTCCAATGAATCATGTCTTGGATCTGATCTTGGGAGAAAAGTGAGGGGTTTGGATGGATGGATGGATGGATGGACAGACGGATGGACAGACAGGCAGGCAGGCCATCCAAAATATGAAAGCCCCAGTTTAATCATATTTCTTTCTAATGAGAGTTCAGACTTGATTTGCTCCGATACCCATACATTTGTCCTTTTTGCAGTCCTTGGTGTCCATACAACTCTCAGATGAATTGATATTCCTGCAGCTTTCTTCTCTGTCCTGCTTTCATAACTATGCATAGAAACTGGAAATACTATGGCTTGAATTATTCTGACTTTGGTATTTAAAAATATGCCATTACAGTTGAGATTCTTACCTAGTTCCTTCATGACTTCTTACCCAGTTCTTTTTGAGAAATGATACTATTTCATTTCTATTGGGAAAAGGACAATTCAGTTAAACTTGATTTAAAGAAACAGATGATCATAATACTTTTACTTATAGTGTATAATTAATTGTTTTGTTAGTTGTTCATTTAATAGCTGACATGTAGGGCAAGAAACAATATTTTGAAGTAATATGAGTTTATTTAAATCACAATTAAAATATAATCTATATCAAGTTAAAGTTGTTCAGTACTAGATTATTTTGGAGGATTAAATGGAAAGACCTTATGATAATTTCTAGGAAACACCTAAGTAAGAGTATTTCATAACTGTGGACTCAGGAAGAAGAATTCCTGCCTACATATGCTTGTTATATATATTTGATGCAAAAATGGTAAAAGCAGTAATCGACCTGTAATTTGTAAGCCAAATTGCACATGCAACCCAATAGTAATAGTGGCTTACACTCTGTGTTTTATAGACCCATACATGTAGTCTATCATGTACTATTTGGCTCATGATATGGGGTCACTAGGCAGCATTGAGCTTCATGGAACTTAGGTTGTGCACACCTTAACAAAAATGAAAGAGCTGTTCAGAACCAATTGTTACTTCTCATCAAGTTAGTTTTGACTTATAGCAACCCTATGAATGAGAGACTTCCTGTCATCAACAGTCCTGTTCAGATTTTGCAAACTCAGGGCTGCAGCTTCCTTTATTGAGTCAATCCATTTATGTTGTGGACTTCCTCTTTCCCTGCTTCCTCCCACTTTAACAATCCTTTATTGTTGTATTTTCCAGTGAGTCATGTTATCTGGTGATATGGTTGAAGTGAAGTGGGAAACAGACTGTATTATCTTTAGTTATAGAAGCCACCATTTCAGATCTTCAGTTATGAATCCATTTTAGGTGCATTGAATATTCCACACTCATCCTGAATAAATTGGTAGGGTTTGACTTGACTGGGTGTGGAGTGTCTCACCTGTCAGATGCCTGTCATACTATTATAGGCTTAACAAATCTCATCATTCCATCCATGTAGAACTCCAAGTGTGCTATCTTTAGCCTGCTCTAATCAACTGGAAAGGACTTTTGCAAGCTTTGATTCTTCTGTGTCATCCAAAATACTTCACAGGTCAGCTGGAGTCTACAGAGCCATGCTGTGGGTCTAGTTGACTAGGCTTTCACCAGCAAGCACTTTCACATTAACTCAGAAATGAAAGGTAAAAGATGGAAGGATGAAAAAGCACTCCACTTAAAAGACTAACACTGCAGTCCTGCAGCTACTTACATGGGAGGAAACCATACTGAACTCAGTAGGACTTACGTCTGAGTAGATACATATGGAATTGAAATGTCAGATCATTTTCAAGCTGTGCTGCTCAGGCTTATGTATGAAATCTGTCAGGAACATCCTGCCAAGATGGCCTGAAAATATCTGCCCATGTCCTAATGTGACAGCAATATTCCCATGGTGTGATAGGAAGGAACTTACTCCTCTTATACCCTTCCTCTTTCCCCTCTTGTTGAAACTCCATAGCTTTACTGCTACTTTTACTTTTTCACCCTGATTAGCTTCTAGTGCCTTCAAGGTATTGCCTATAAGCAGAAAAATAGGAGAATGAAAATATGATAAGATTTCTTCACCACTGCTACACCCCACCTTTTACCTCCTTGGTCTTATTGGCACTACAGAAATAATGCAGTTTGACAACAACCTAACTGGCATAACTCAATTATGAAATTGTGGGATTTGTAGCTTTGTGAGATATTTAGCCATCATGGTCTGAGAGCTCTGGTGACTCAACATATTCTATAAGCATTGAGCCATGGCAGTTAAAGTGCAGATGCAGCCCCTCTCATTGAAGCTACATTTAAAATGTAGTCTATTGTTACATGCATTAAAAAAAAACATAGCAGCTTCCTGAAGAAATAGGATTAGTGAAATATAAAAGCCAAAGAGAGGTGCCAAACAGGCAACTCCGTAAGGTGGTAGGGGGCAGATAGCAGCTAGATTTCTGAATTACAGAGGACTCTGGTATCTAAACTGGGTTGCTGTGGGTGGGAGCTTTGACTGGTCGAGCGTCCTTTTTAATTACATGCTTTTAATTGTGTCTGGAGGTGTGCTGTATTGTTACATATTTGTTTTTATTTGATTGTATCATTAGAGTTGAGAAAAGTCTATTTTTTATTTACTGTAGCAAATTCACTTTCCCTTGAAGAGCCACCTGAAGAAATGTCCTTTGCTGTTGATTTAGATCTCATTGTTATGGGTTCCAAAGGGTGATTAACTCATTCAAGTGCTTTTCCTTTCCCCCTCTTTCTTTATCTACAGGAACACCACATATCCACACGCTAAACCAAAAACCAAAAAATATTGTGAGTGGCTGGCTCAAGCCTACACAGTATAGGATGATCTTTCTTCAAGGCTAAAATCTCATCCCTGGACATATTCAGCAGAAAAGCAGGTGTCCTTCTCGCTTTTGAAAGGATTCTGTTTAATATACTGGGGAGGGAAAATTGGAATCCTCTCAAATCCAGTTCTGTCCTCAAAATCCTTCCTTTTAGTGGTAAACAGACAATTACTCCTTTTCTCACTAGATATATGAAAAGCTTTTGTGGCTTTCAGCTGCATTCGCTCCTGCATTATTTCCAGACCTGTGAGTCAGGTTGCTTTTGTCCCTCTCTTCCTGTATTGAAATTCATGTACGTTTCCCCAACTATAAGCATTTTGTTTGCACTTTTATCTATGGACTAATGTGTATTTTAGTGTATTTTTCAGTAGTATATACTTTAGTTAATCACATTTACAAAGATACACACTAGAAATCTCACAAATACGCAGATTCCTAAGGCAAGTGCACTATGTCCTTCAGTGGGTAATAATAGATACAAAGGAGGTACTTTGGTCAAGCATTTCTACTGCAGCAAAATTCTTTTCTACCCCATCCTCTTCTCATCATTCTAAAATTCATCCTCTGTTCTCTGTCTTCACTATCTTCCCTCCATTCAGCCACATCACTGTTCATACTTTCTGCCCTCCACTGAATCATTTGGTGACTATCCACTTCTTTACCCAGCCCCAGTGAAGAAAGATAATGTCAAAAAGATCTTGTATACAGCCTGACTATTCCTTTCTGATCATTGTGGCCAGGACCAAACTATGCAACAGTCTTTCTTTGCCAATGAAAGGGTGCAGAATGGAAGACTAAGGGACTGTGCTGTAGCTGTAAAGGCCAGCCTATGGGCAGAGTCAGGGCATGGTGTCCATATGACACAAACCCCAACTTCGCCCCAGGGTGGTGTGACACTGCATGTCACTCTACATGGTGCACAGCGTCACGGTGCTCTTCTGGCACTGTGTCCATGTGACACAGCATAAAAGGAGTGCCTTAAAGCCACAAAGCCACTTTTTGTGTCCTTAAAGGCTAGATTGGGGCTGCAGCATGCAGTTGCTGCAGCCCCAATCTAAAGCAATTCTCTCCAGAGAATTTGTCGTTGTTGTTAATTGTCCTTGAGTTGACTTGACTCATGGCAACTCTATGGATGAGACATCTCAAAGACTTCCTGCCCTCCATAATTCTGTTTAGGTTCTCTAAATGAAGACATGTGATCTCCTTAATTGAGTCTATTCATCTAGTATGTGGTCTTCCTCTCTTTCCTAGCATTATTGTCTTTCAAGGGATTCATGCCTTCTCATAATGTGGCCAAATTATGCCAGCCTCAATTTGATCATCCTGGCTTCCAGATAAATTTCAGGCCTGATCTATTCAAGGACCCATTTCCTTGTCCTTTTGGCTGTTTGTGGTATCTTCAGAATTCTTCTCCAACACATCTTAAATTGGTTCCAGAGAATGTGTGTCCTGTAGAATTAGTGCAGTTTGGCACCAATTTAACAGTCATGGCTCCATCCTATGGGATCTTGGGATTTGTACTTTGTTGCGGCACCAGAGGTCTCTGACAGGGAAGGCTATATATCTCACAGAACTACAGATCCTAGAATTTCATATCATTGAGCCATGACAGTTAAAGCGGTGTCAAACTATATTAACTTTCCAGTGTAGATGCAGCCAGAATCCCTCCCCTTTCAATCAAACTATGCCTGTCTTTCATAGGAAAAGGATCAATGGGGAGAGGATGACTTCAGGTACATTATTGCTCCTTGTTCTACCTTCATCCATCTTTACTTTCTTCCACTGTACTATTTCCCCCTGGGGAAATGGAAGTGTTAAGCTACTGAAAGCTGTTGCTTGCAATTTCCTGGTGGCATGCATCCCAAAAGCCCATCCCACTCCACCACAGTGAATGAGGAGGTGGAAGGTCCAGGAAGAACCAGACAGAGCAGATTTGTATGAGCTTTGTGGTAGCAAGCAAAGTGTCTTCCACCCCCTGATCCCAGAGTTTGTTCCTCTATGCTGCCACCTGCTGCTTGTAGTTCCTAAAAGCAGAAGGGAAGAGCTTCTTTGGATTCTTTTTACAGGGTTGGCAGTCCATTTCTTTCCTGCGGTGCACTGTCATGTGCTGCTCTTCCCTCTATTATGTTTCCTTGAAGGCTGCACAGAGGCCTTCAACTTTACTAATATAGCAAAGTTCCAGCTTGAGCAATATTCATCTTGCCTACATCCTTTGGGCTTGCAGAGGTTAGGAGAGCAACATCAATTTCTCTCCCATGATCTGGAGTAGAGATGCTGCCTTGCTATTTTCCTCTCAGATAAGGGTGTTGTTGGGTTTTTTTAGTCCTATCTTCAAAAGACAGGGAGCTTGTAGAAAGATAAAACACTTCCTGTGTGGTGCTGCATTCACAGGGGATATAAAATTCTCCACAGGATTTCAGCATCTTGTTTCCAAAGCATGAATCATCCCCCAAGACTGAGAGGAAGTTTTCAACAACATTTCTAAGTATTCTTGTGGCACTGAGCAGTCATTCTAGAAATATGTGAAGCACTTCCCCATGAGCAGTTAAATAGCTTTCCGTCAGTACGTAAAAGCAAATGATATAGAGACCACAAAGGTTTCCACAGACCAACCCATATGTGTATATGTGATTGTGTGTATCTCTCTCTCTCCCTCTCTCTCTCTGTGTACACCCCATTCTTTACGTGTGCATGTTATGAGGGCTCAGCACCTTGTAAATTGCTCCAATAAATAATCCATGAGAACTTGAGGGATCCTTTATACAGACCTATGTGTGTTTATGTGGCACACAGGTCCTCTCTGAATCACTCATAGGAAACTATAGTTTTGCTTTTGATTGGTGTGGGTTTATATTGTGTTTTAATTTTTTATGTGTTTATTTATTTTATATTTTAATTGCATTTGCACTATTTAATTATAAGCCAGCCTTAATGCCACCAACTTTATCATGTCAGTAATGATGTGCAAAATGGCAGCTTCCTCTCATCATTCATAATTTGGCTAAACACTGTGACCAAATGAATTAGTGAAGGAGGAGGAAACACTGACAGTGTGATGGAATGGTGCATAGAATAAGAATGAGTGGCAAGATGGAAACATTCCTGTGGAAGAATGACCAGCAGAGAGATTTGGAAGAGACAGAGAGCAGAATTTAAAAACTAGAGAGTATTGGAAAAATCCAGCATTCTCCCCCACTCCCCCACTGTTAGAACAATTGGAGTAAGATAGGGCAGAATTTCCTGCTTGTAAAACCCTTCTGCTTTCTCATCTGAAGTCCCCTTATTTGATTGTGAATCGCTGCATGGTAGGGGGTTGGAATGGATGGCCCTTGTGGTCTCTTCCAGCTCTATGATTCTATTATTTGCACTTCCTGTCCACTGAAATGTGTGGTCATAAATACCTTTGTTTATCAAAGTAACTAGATCACATGACTCAAGAAAAGTCCTATGGTCTTCAGTCTTATAAAGTCTCCCCCCTTCTCAGTCTCCAATATTCCTATTCCACTTCATCTCCTCCCCTTCAAACATGCTTCACTACCTTTTTGTTCCCATCAACAAGATGGTAAGTCAAGAGTGAAACTTCTCCTTTTATCTAATATTTTCATTAGATATATACCTTTTAGGCTCTCCATGCATATGTAAATGTAAAGCCATTAGTAAACATTTTCTTAGTTTGTAACTCAAAAATACCTGCCTTGTTTATTCTGAGTCCATTTCATTTCCAGAAGGAAATTTAAGAAAGTGGCATGCTTTACTTTGTTACTCTGCTAAAACAAGGCAGATCCCTAAGAGTGTTAGCTTTCATATTGTTTTCAAAAGGGCTAACATCCTGGGAAAATCTGATTCATAACAGATGGTAAAATGGCTGATGGTCAAAATAGTTAGTGAAAGGGTTAGATGGATATATTGGGTCAATATATGTGGTAGCCTCCAGACTGGATTACAGAAACAAAAGGATGGATAACTGGAATCTCATGAAGGCACCATGTTTTCTGTGACACCAGAACAACCAATCCAGTACCAGGTTGACAGACAATGACATCATTGTGTGAAAAGCTCCACTGTGATATCAGGGGTAGCTGAAGCAATGGCATTAAGGCTTCAATCCTGTACATGCTTACTTGGAAGAAAGTCCCACTGAAAGGAGAAGGATTTTCTTCTGGATTTTATAGGATTATACTGTAAAAGTGACAGACCAAGAGAGGGAGCTAGGGGTCAAAAAGAAGACCATAAGGTTGAAGTACTAAGAGGAACAGGAGAAACTGATTGGGAGGAATGCCATAGACAGACGGATGGATGGATAATAGACAGACAGACAGAATAATTTTGCTTATTTGTCAAGTTCCTTGAGATTCATAATAATGCACATAATAATGTGACATTTTCATGCAATTTGAAAATGTTCTTTGCATCAAAAGAAGTAGTACTCTTTGTGTGTGTGTGTGTGTGTGTGTGTGTGTTCATGCACACAATACATCATTCCAAGAGTAGTAGGCTACTTTTTTGTTTGCAGAAGCATTTTGAAATTTCATGAAAATGCCCCATTATTACATGATAGAAGCTCACATAAGAAAAGAACCTTTGACAGCATTTTGTATAGTTCAAAAATGTTGTGTGCTTTGAAGGGAATCTGTCTCTTTTTAGATAGCCTCTAATCTATATCCCTTGCCCCTTCAGCTATAGTTCATGCCATGCCATTGTTCCATTTAAAAAAAACAACACACCTTTCTGTCACCTCCTGCTAAAAAAATTATGCCATGGTTTGCATAGTTTGCAAAAATGCCAAGAAATACCATGACAGGCTGTCATTCAAATGAAGCAATTTTATACACATTTGTATAACATATTATAAATCTTGGATTTCTGTAAACTTAGTCAAGAATTTTAAGATAGGGAGAATATATGAAAGTACTCTAACCCCTAGTTGTTTAGGTGTATAGTATCAATCTCAGGGAACCATAAGAATAAACAAAATCATGCACTTTCACTGGATTTCATTTGGTCTGTCTTGTAGAAAAATGTGAACAAGGAACTGCTGTTGTTTTCCTTTCCACAATATTTGATCTTTGTTCAGTGTGCCTTTAGAACATTGAAACAAAAGAGCATCTATGCTCTGGGAGCTGTATACCAAAGTGTATCATCCCGCCTTGATCAATAAGCAATGGTACCATGTGGGTAAGAGTGTTGTGGCTCATAGGGAATATTTCCTTTCTTTCATTTGTAGAAAGCATTAAGGAAACTGTAAATCTCTAGGTTAATTAATCTTCTCTTTCATTTTTGGATGTGCCAGCCATAGCACTGCAGGCTTCAGGCATAAACTGAGCCAGCTCCACTGTATTTTAAAGCCAAAGGTGGGCTGCTCAGATTATATGGAGTCTATTAACATAATGAAATTAATTCATCAAACACTCTACAGTTTAACTGTGTTACTTTTGTGGAAAAACATTCAGCAAATGCCCAAGGTCTGTAATTTTATTTGGTACCGATGCAATTAAATATTTGCATTTGAATGCAATTCGAGATCCAATCCCATTCGCGCTGAATGGCCATTAGTTTCAGCATGATGAACACTGGGCCTTAAGTGTTTTGATTTCAAAGCAATTGGTGTGTTTATCTGCATTTTTCTTTAACCTCACCTTTTGAAGACAAGCCATTTACAGTCACCAAAATGATCAGTGTGGTTGTTATTCCCCCCCCCCAACTCACCATTATTATCCTTGTAATAATTTAGCATATAAATGGAGGCCAAATTATTCTGTCTCCTGTCCAGATTGACAGATGAGAAACCGTTCCTTAATTTTCAGAGAGCAGGGCTGATGAGTTTCCCCATCTCAGGGAAGAGGAGATGGGTTTTTTCAGCAGAAAGAGTGTCAGATTGATGAATTTGCTCTGATGACCCCTTCAGAAGAGTAGATGCCAACTCCAGTGGGGCACTGGAGTTTGCAGCAAGTATTTAAATAGATAATGGATAAAGATTTAACTCTAAAGAGGCATGTGTATTTTGAACAGAATGCTTCCAATATAACTCTGGGTAGAGAATGTTGCAGGTTTTTCTCCTTTGTTGTAAGATTTCAAGGTAATTTCACTCATTTTGCCAAAATGAATTTAGTTCTTCCACTGTTTCTTCACTTTATGGAAACTCACAGCTTCTCATAACTCCCCCTTAAATGTAAAAGCATAAGACCCATGTTTATCATATTAGCAAATTCTATTTTTATTTGTACTCTTTAAACATCCTCAAGTGCATCAAAATGAGTCAATGTGAGGTGTAGTGGTTCAGATGTTGGACTGGGACTTGGAAGACCCAGGTTCCACTCCTCTCTGAGCTGTGAAACTCACTGGCTGACCTACTTCACAGGCTGTTTGGAGGGAAATGCAGGGCAAGAGTTGAGAAACATTGCTTTTGGAGGAAGGACAGAGCAGAAATGTAAATTACTAATATAATACCATTAATGAAATGTAAGATTTGAGTGATTTGAGGGTTGGACTAGGATTCCAGGAGTCTAAGGATTGGGTCCTCAGCCATAGAAACCCAGTGGATGACCTTGGGTAAGTCACACTTTCTCAGACTTACAGGATGGTAATGGCAAACCTCCTCTGAATAAATCTTGACAAGAAAATCCTACAATAGAGTTGCCATAAATCAGAGTCAATCTGAAGGCATGTAACAAAGAAATATAATACAATATAGGTAAATCTTAAGCTAGTCCCTTGACATGAATATCTAGTCATAACAGACTGTAAGGGATTGTGCTCATCTCCGTTTCTAAGCTGTAGAGCCAGTGTGGAGCCAGTGTTGTCTGAGGACTACTCTGGTGGTCATGTGGCCAGCATGACTGCACTAAACACAGTTACCTTCCCACCAAAGTGGTACCCATTTCTCAACTTGCATTTGCATGCTTTCAAACTGCTAATTTGGCAGAAGCTGGGACTACTGATAGGAACTCACCCCATCATGCAGCACTCAGGCCTTAAACTGCCAACCTTCAATCCTTTAGTGTTATTTTCCTCTATCACTCTTCATGTGCTTTCCCTCAGTTTGTATGTTACCTCTCCAGAGACAGTGTTGGAAGCACAGTGCAAGTGGAACACCAGCATCATCCCATTGCATAGCTATGCAAGAAGGATTCAAATCAATGAGTAGTGACAACTAGGATAGATGGCCTCTGGAGGTTCCATCAGGTCAGGCAGAAGCATGAAGGGACCACAAGACCTTAATAGGCTGTTTGTGACTTTTACTCCAATACTCTAACCAATGGGTTCTGGCATAGGCCTCACTTATTTTTATACAATTTCTTTAGAGTAAATGGATTGTGGGTGACACCCATTACAACAGATAGAAAAAGAGAAGGCACGAGAAGGCATAGACTAAGGGAATATGAGTCTCTCAGTTTACTGATGCATTAAGTATGCTATCAGACAACAGTAAAGAAGAAAAGAACTGTCTGAAATTTTCCCCCTGAAAAATGATTTTACTTTTTTATTAGTCTGTGGGTTTTTTTCTTTCTTTCCTAGGAAAGACTATAATTAAGGTGGAGATTTCATGCCTACTTTTTTCAGCCTCTCATAAGTCTCACAAAGCGGTTTCTTATCAAGACTCTTAAAAGGCTGTGGTTGGTTTTTTCATGTGGTTTTAAATTGCAAAATTATCTATTCTGCCTTTATTATAATCCAAGAGAGAATGTAACTGAGGTTCCAGAAGCCAAATTCACCCCTGCTGTTAAAAAAAGGGGGGGGGGGGAAGGGGGAAAAAGTGCAATTTGACAAGTATTGTGTTACTCATGGCAGAAGACCCAGGCCCCATTCAGACTAGCCCATTTGCCCTGGTTAGATCCAGATGAGATTGTGCATGGCATTACTGAATTTCTCCAGAGAGAAGTTCATACTACCTTTTGCCCCCTCTGGTGCATTTTACCCCAACAAAGTTCATACATGCAAAAGTAACTATTCAAGATGGAGCCTCTTGGTTGTCAATCAAATGATGTCATGGTGACATCTGATGCAGCCATTGGCCCTGTGAGATGCTTGTTTTTTTTAATATTTGACAGCTTATGCTTATGGAACATAGGGCTGGGAGCAGTGCGGATTGAGGAGATCCTGTCCTCTCCTCCTCCTCCTCCCAGTACTTTTTAAATTATTATTTATTATATGTTTTAATATTTTATTATTTATTTTATTTTGTTTTATTGTGTTTTATTTCATTTATTATTTTATTGCATTTTTATTTTTTAATTTAATATATATTTTATTAAATAAAATATTTTATTAAATATTTTATTATATTTTATTGTATTTTTATTAATTATTTATTGTATTATTTTATTTTATAGTTATTTTATTTATTATTTATTTCATTGTATTTTATTGTACTTTATTGTCTTTTATTGTCTTTTATTTATTAGTAATTTATTGTATTTTATTGTATTTTATTTTAGTATTTTTTATATATTTTTTATTTCTTTTTTCCCCTAGCTTCACAGCTGTCATTCGCATTGGCTCCTTTCCCTTCCATTTTTATGAATGGGGCAGAGGGGGAACCCCTGTCCATATATTTGAAAGGGCCCCATTCATTCCCCTCCAGTTTAAAGAATGAATGGGGCCCTGAAAGAGAACCCCAGTCCATATATGGACAGAGGTTCCCCCTCTGCCCCATTCATAAAAATGGAAGGGAAAGGAGCCAATGCGAATGACAGCAGTCAAGCTGGGGGCAGCAGTCAAGCTTTCATAGAAGCTTATGCTACAACTTCCTTCGCACAGTTCATCTCAAAAGTGCTACATGATCCTTTTGTACACTGATATTCCAGATTAACACAGCATGCCTCTGAATTTTAAGGTTGTTGTTGTTGTTGTTGTTGTGTGCTTCAAGTCATTTCTGACCTATGACAACTGTAAGGTGGATTCTGTCATGGAATTTTCTTGGCAAGATTTCTCTGAAGTTTGCCATTGTCTTCCCTGAGGCTGAGGGCACATGACATGCCAAGGTCACCCAGAAAGTGTCGTGGCTAAGGTTGGGAATCAAATCCTGGTCTCCAGAGTCATAGTCCAACACTAAAAGCACTACACCATGTTGTCCTTATACATTTTACAACAGATTTGTTTAAAAAACAAAAGGAATGAAAATGTATCAAAGCACATAAACTGTTACAATGTTTCAGTTTGAAAGGATGTTTCTGTGTTAATTATAAAAAGTAACAATGAGGGGGAGCTTTGGAACGAGTTGTTTAACAGACGACATCTAAAAAGTAACTTCCTCAGCTCTGATAAAGGTACTATATGTATGCATGCAAGTCCTCTATCCAGTTGTAAACTCTGGCCATTCAAAGTCTTTGTGTTGGGTAGAGGAGCCTTACACACGTACAGCTGAGCATGTGAAAGCCTCTTTCTTCAGAATGCCAAATTTTGGGTCACATGGTCACCAGTCCCACCATTGTGTGGTAGATATAGTCATCAGGGGCATTCCCATTTACCCAGTCATGATCCCACCCCCCACCCCACAATAATATGAACATGCCTTCCATTCTGCCAGAGAGTTAGCAAACCTTGCTTGCCTATAGAATTCACAGATGTAGGCTGCACCTACATTGCATAATCAAGAGTGAAACTTGATTATGCAGTTTCACACTACTTTAACTACCATGGTCCAGTGCTATGCATTCTGGGATTTGTAGTTTTACAAGATATTTAGCTTTCTTTGCTAGAGAGCTCAGGTGCAACAACAAACTACAAATCCCAGGATTTCATAGGGTGGAGCCATGGCAGTTAAAGCAGTGTCAAACTGCATTGAATCTGCAGTGTTGCAGCAGCCATGGCCACTTTAATCTGGAATATCAGTATGTAAAGGGAGCACCTTTGAGACTAACTGAACAAAAGACATTATAGCATAAGCTTGTATAGATTTGCAGGCCTATAGTCATTCATTGCCGGATTGCATGTAATTATCTGGGAGTTTAGCCAAAGCACATATAGATTGTGACTTTCTATTGGTTCAGTTTTTTCAACATCCATACTCTTCCTTCATGATTCCAAACCAATCCATTTTACTTCTTCTCACCTCTCTCTCTCCATCATTACACTATGTATTTGAATATGCACAGGTATTATTAAGTAAAGTCAATTTATAAGTTTTACAAAGAAGATTAAGTTTAGGCCTTTTCTCCTAGACCCTAGCGAGTGGGGCTGGATCTGGCTGTTGTTCAGTTTCTGTCTTTAACTGTCATGGCTCAATGCTATGGAATTCTGGGATTTGTACTTTTGTGAATTATTTAACCACCTCTGTCAGAGCGCTCTGGTGCCACAACAAGCTACAAATCCCAGGGTTCCATGGGATGGTGCCAACGGCATAAATTCTGCAGTGCAGCAGCAGCCTATAGCAGCTTTTAAACAGCAATTACAATAGGAAAAAAACTCAGCTTTGGTAATACCTATCACATGCCAACACCTCTGACCCATAGCTGCTGCATCCCCCAACCACGATTAGGGTGTGCCTTTTCATTGACAGGGGAAACCCTTCAATGCACTGTCAATACCACAAGTGTCCAGGTGTGAATCCTCACTGCCAGGGAATTGTAAGATTGCATGTCACATAGTGCCAGTGGCCCCTCCTCTCCCCTGTCCCCCTTCCACTTCACTATTATCAGGAAGGCAGATTAACCTTTGGTTTCCCTGTTTCTCTTTTCCTTTCATTCTTTCTTTCTTTCTTTTTCCAGGTTTTTAATGGACTGCTGTAGCATGTCTCTGGAATTGTGTGCATTTAAATAAAATAAAAAATAAATACTGAAATGAGGCAGGGGGCAGGGTTAAAGGGGACTCATGAAGAGAGTGTGATGGCAGTAGCAACTCCATTTGTGCAATCCAAAAAACGTGTGATCTTGGGGTTCTGAACACTATATGTTTCCTTTTCCCCCAACACAATTCTGAGAGAGAGGGACTTGTGCAGGAAAGCCCCCCCCTCTCTCTCCCCCTCCCTCCCTCCCTCTCCCTCCCTCTCTCACACACACACAACATTTAGGCTCTGTAACTTCATGAATCTGATTGTAGCAAGTACAGGATTTTCCTTGTCTCTTCTCTCAGATTTTGGTGGGGTTAACTTGTGCCATATCAGAGATTCCACCATTTTCTTATCTCGAGGGTATCTTCTGCCATTCAGATTAAACAGTGCAAGTTTCTTTAATGGATTTCCTACTTGTGAGAGAAAATGGAGGAGAGAATGTTCTTGATTTTGAATATGTTCATGTAAAGATATTGCTGGAAAATGTTTGTAATGTTTCTGAGACATTTCCTTGTGTCACAGGACTACTACTGAAGTGTGCCAGTGATTTTGCTATGAGTTCATGCTGCCAGAACTCATTGTTTGGATTAATAGTTTTATTACCACTCTTTGCAGTTCAGATTCTTTATATGCTTAACTTCAAGGGAAGAAGAGGAAGCAAAGTGTTAAAACAAACCCTTCTCCATTCAGTGCAATGGCTCTGATGATTTATCTCCTAAGATCTCCTATCTAACTAGATATTGTATATTCTTTTTCTAGCTGCAAATATTGGAAGTTCTCCAACAGGAACTGATATTGCAGTCATTGGAGGTAAGAATATGATATTCCTAGATGGAAAACTGCATTTTGTATAAACTTTTTGAAGAAACAAATCAAGACCATCCTTGATCATGGGGAAAAGTACTCTGCCTGGTCAGCATTTTGCAGAATAATAATAATAATAATAATAATAATAATGTGATATTACCAAACAGAGTTATTTCTGCACTCCTCTTTCATATCAGAACATGAGAACAAGGAGAGTTGATAGCCCAGGAAAAACTGATAAGTCACTCAGGCCCAATTTGAGAAGTCATGAGAGGAAGCGACAGTTTTCCTAGAGAGTTTGCAGTACCAACTGAAAAGCAGAAGAAAATGTATACTCCATATCTGTAATGTGCCTCTAAAAACTGGCAACATATAGGGCTGGTACAGACCAGCCCTTTGTGGTGCCCTCATCATGTCCTAGGGTTGCATGGAGGTGGAGCGTATACATGCCCCGCAACCCTAGCGCGTGATGAGGGCGTCAAGATGGCGACGTCCTGTTTACATGGGCACCACAATCATAATGTACGCACCCTGCGGCATCCTCATGGTGCCTCACGGTACTTACATAATGAGTGTGCCACTGGCGCACTCATTACACTGTGGCAGCATGGCGGCACGGCTTTAAAACAGCCTTCACAGGTTCTTTTTCCGCTGGTGGGAAGCTGCATGGTTTGGCCGCTGAGGCTTCCCTTCAGCGGAAAAACAGATGTCGGGAGGGCACCTATTCAGGGCAGTATGTAAAGCCCCTAGTTTCCTGTTATTACAAGTTCCAACCCATTTTATAGATGGGCAAACCCTACTCCACACATTTATGCTCTAAACTGCATTGGTTCAGAAATGTTTTGGATTTCTCCCAAGAAAATGGAGATCAATAGGACAATTTCATTTCTGATCCAAACTTATGTTCAGAAAGTAGACCTACCATCATTCCTGCCAGCTATCCTGCATCCCCAAACACTCTGTCATCTCTCTAAATCCTCAAAAAGACATGTTCTTTTCTTTAAAGTCTCATTGGCCAGTAGGGATATAAATACTCGATTATATGACAACCTCATATATAGATCAAAGACAAGTTTGGGGGCCAAAATTATGGATTTTGATATGACCTGTGGATAAGTCAAGGGTAAAACCTAGGGGCATATAACAAAGGATCTAAAGGATTAAACAAAGGAAAATAGTGGTGAAGAACTTACGAAATTCCAGCAGGTATAACAGTTTGTGCTCACTCTAAAGACTGGATGCATGTGTGTGTGTGTGGGGGGGGGGGATCAGTGCTTCCAGGGCAGATTACACTCTGTCCTTTCACCAGGGGATGGTTCCTTTTTAAATAAGAGTTAAAATACAGTACTTACATTGGTCAGTGGATACATTGATTCTGGTTTCTTTCATTATTTTATTTTTACTAAAATTTCTAAACTCATACATGAATATATACAGTACTCTATTTTTGTATTTAAAAATAAATAAAAACTATGGGAAGTTGATGCCCCACTGGACAAAATCATGAAACATTTTGCACATTAAAAATATTTTGGCTTCTTTCTTGCAAAAATTTCATGTACTAAAAATGCCACATTGGTTTTGCCTAAAAATAATTTGGCACAAAATATGATGGCCTGTCTTATACAATAAACAATGTTTTTCTGCTCCCTCCCAATAAATAAATAAATGAATGAAAAGAAAAACAAGAATCCTTAGCAAGACAAAAAATCATTGCAAATTCCCAAAATGTGAAAAATCTTATAGAGGCTAATGTATATGTTTTTCAATGGGTTGAGATACCCTTTCTTATTAAAGACAAGAAAGTTCAAAACTATTATTTTACATCCCTGTTGGCCAGTGATGAGAAAAGCAGCCTTAGTGCATAGAGATAGGTCTATTATATCCTTTACCATGTCAACGTGGTGTATATCATGGTCCATGGGCAATATAGCCAAGACAATGGAGAATGGAGGGGGAAAGAGCACACTTATCCCTTTCCCTACCTGCACGATCTTGATAGCTGGTAAGGCTTTAACAGGAATAGTAATGGAGTGAGTGGGAAGTAGGAGATGAAAGCAGGGAGAGTGATAAATTACTTTGTTTATAATCTTTGTCAGTTTTGCATGTGTTCAGTTCTTAAAGTATTTTTGTCTCATTTTCTCCAAATTAAAAATGAACAGAAATGTACATTTAAATTGTACACTTTTCTCCCCACAAACACATATTTCTTAATTTTTGAGCAAAGATCTGCATCTGATATTACACAGTACACTTTTGGTCTTGTGTGATAACAAATGATAATCTAAAGCCTCAGTATATGAGGCTTCTCTTCTTTTATGCTTAGCTTGCTCTCCCCCTATAAGTTTAGGCATGGGGGCTGACAAGAAGGACATGCACAAAACCAGATTGTCACCTGGTGATAAAACGTGTATTCCTTCAATGGGATTTTCTACTGTTGAGAACCAAGCATGACAAAAGCTTGCAACAGAAGTTTAATTCTTGTCCCATTAGCACACTGTTATGCTAGTTCACTTGAATTACTGTAGCTCCCAAAAGAACAATCCTTAAATGTCAAGGTGTATTCTTTGGGTCTTTGCATTGCTATTGTGCTCCTTGCTTCCCTGCTATACTTCCTAATTTGAGCAATTCACCAGGTAGATTCCATGTCATTAGTGCAAATTAGCAAAGTTTTGCTGTATTTCCCTTTGGTTCCATCTCCTGTAACTTTAATCTCAGCTTCCTACACGTTCGCAGGATGAAAATTGAATTGTGCTGAGTCCCTAAGGCTTATTAATACTGTACAACATCTAAAGAGCATTAAAGCCTATTGTGTTTTGGGAGTCCATTGTGGTCCTTAAAAATTGATGAATCCCCTATTGAGGTCACGTTATTATAGTAGATACAACATCTTAACAGGAGCAATTTTCTTGTTCATAGCTGCAACTTTAGTTCCTGGAATAGGCAGCATAAATGCTCTGAGGGTTTCTTAATGCTTTGGATTCAAGTGGTAAAGTGGGTTTCAGTGCCATTGCAGAGGAACGGTGAGTCTTTTTCAAGATCCAAAGGAAAGGAATTGATGTAGAGCAAGAGTGAGAACCCTGGCATTTCAGATTGTATGGACCACAATTTTATAGTCTTTACCTCTGGTAATGATATAATCCTTACTTCTGGTTATGATGGTTGGATTGAGGAAGATATAGTCATAAGTCACAACTTCTGGAGGACCAAATATACATCACCCCTCATGTAGTGCCAAGCATTCATGCACTTACAGTCTTATACTAAGCCAGGTTGCAGTGTCTTCACTGATCCACATTAGATCCAGAATCACACAGGAAGCAGTGACTCAAACCAATGCTGGGTTTGTATTCAAATAGACAGTAGACCCTTGTGGCTTAGCAGCATCCACAACCAGAGAGTTCATCAGGGAGAATAAGGCAGATGCCACAAGCAGCAGGTGCTTGAGGGCAAGGAGCATTGGCCAAGCTTTGTAAGCCATATGGCTTTGTTTAGCCCATCAGCTACTTTATTTTTTAAAGTATTACAAGGGATGCAGTCACATTTCCAGTATTAAAACAACATTAAAGTCATAGCTTGGATGATAGGGTGAAGAGCTTACAGTTATTTTGTCTTTTGCCTCAGATGCCATAATATATCTTGGGTAAAGTCTGGGAGTATACAGTATGAGAGGAAGGGGTGTCCATACACTTAGTTACTTGACAAGATGGCTGAAGAATGGCTGTTGAATGAGGGATACAATTAGACTAAAATTGTACTAAATTGTACTTTACTAAATTTCTTCTTGAAGGAAGCAATAATTAATTTTAACTATTTTTAACAATGTTAATTTTGAGGGCAAAATATGTGCTGAATTTCAAAGATTCTTATCCCCTCAGGATTCTCTTTGTCAGGGTTTTCTGAAATCCCCTTTTCATCTGGCATTTGAATATTTATGAATATTCCAGAGAAGAGTGACTAAAATGGTAAAATGTCTATGCCTTATGAGGAGCAGTTTAGGAATCTGGCTATGTTTTGCTGGAGAAGAGAAGGTTAAGGGGCGACATAACAGTCATTTTCAAGTATTTGAAGAGATGTCATATTATCATTGTCTTCCTGCATGGCAGGGAATTTGAATGGATGGTCCTCATGGTCTTTTCCATGAATCTATGATTCTATGAAGAATTTTTTTCTTCCCTAAACCAGAGGTGTTTAGGGTCTTATCATTTTTTGAAAGTCAAGGGTTTCTGTAGTGATTAGCACTATGAAGATCTGGATCTGTCCAACAGTTACTAACTTGAATGCTTACAAGTTGACCAGAATTTTAAAAAGAGGAATTGAATATTTCCTTCTTATTGCTTTGTGTTTCTTGTTTCCCTGGACCTAGGCTTCATTTTCACAATGTCAAAGCATATTTCTGAACTCTTTCACTTTAAAGATCTAATGGAATGCCACCCGTCTATGTAAAGCAAAACAACAACAACACATGCTATTACAAATGGTAATAAAAAGGAATAAAAATGCAAATGTTTCTTCCTCCCCATAGGTGTTATTGCAGCAGTAGCTTTTGTCTTGATTTGCCTCTTGGTGGTGATGCTGAGATACATGTACCGGCACAAGGGCACCTACCACACCAATGAAGCAAAGGGAACCGAGTTTGCTGAAAGCGCAGATGCTGCTTTGAAAAATGACCCTACCCTTCAAGATGCCATGGATGAGAGCCGAAAAGAATACTTCATCTGAGTGCAAAGGCAGCCCCACTGAGACAAGCTTAGTCATTCTCTTCTTCCCAAGGGAATCAATCAGATGTTACATCAAAAAGCACTGGAAATGTGGAGACTGCACAGAAAAGAACAAGGGGACTAATTGAAATATTGATGTTTGTCCCCAAGAACTAAACACCAGATCTGTTTCTGTTTATTCAGATCAATATCAGATCAGGAAAAACAAAAATCTTAGGATGAATGAGTGATTAAGTGATAGCAGATAAATGTCAAACCTTGACATTTAGCAAAAATAGCAAGTATCAATGGAATCCTTCATCATCAACTCCTTGAACTGTCCTGCACCAATATGATACCTGAAAATGAATTTTAAGTGGCAATCCAAGTGGTGAAATGCATAAAACAAGGAGGCTCCTGAGCCCAAAACTACGTTTTGTAGTACAAACACTTTGTTTTCTGTAACATAGTAAGCTTGCCTGTGTGATAATATATATGTTTTTTGTTGTTTTATTACTCTATTACTTTTTTTTTTTTTTTTAAAAAAATAATGTCCTGAAGTTTAAATCAAGAAGCGAAACCAATGACTAGATTTTGAGAGGAAAACACTGAAGAAACTTTTTTTTTAAAAAAAAAATGAAGGATTTTATGTATAGATATTTTACATGGTATTATTAGATGTTCTCTATGCTGGGAAGCTATGTTGCTTTCTTTAGGGCCTGTATTGGCTCATTGTTTTTCAGTTCCATATCCATGAGCATATACTTTTTTCCTAAATTTTACGACTGCCTCTATCTATATCTTTATTCCAATTGCTTCATTCTCAGAGATTCATAATGTCTGTTTATGTTTACAGAAGCGATTGTGTCACTGCAAAGGATAACCTGCAGTAGAAATGGGAATATACAAACCAAAGACAAAAAATATACTTTGTGCTAACAGTAGGAATCCTGTTCCTACCACTTTGATATGAACATGGGTAAGTTTTAGGTAGAGTGCTGACTCTATCTTAGAGCCATTCCACACCAAACAGTGCATAGTAGACCTAATAAGGGTACAGACAAGGCCACATGGCAAACACACATCTGTTTCACAAAACCATGTTACTGCTGCTTGCACAACAAATGCTCCCTAATGTTACGGTTAGACCTGTTTTTCATGTTCATAGAAGAAACAGTGGTAGTTCCAGAACTCAAATTATAAGGGAACTGAAGAGGCAATGCCCTTACCTTTTGAGATTACTGACTTTTTCTACTATTTTTGGATGAATGCAGCCATACCATTATATTGCTAAAAATGAAGGGAGTGTAGGGTTGTGGACCATACACTTCCTTTGGTCCCCATACATTTCCACTCACAATTTGAACAGTAATTTATTTAGTTTTTCCCTCCATTTACCATGGTTTGTATACTTTCACTTACTTTTAATTCACTTGCCATGATCTTCAACTGTCACAATAAACTCATTTAATAGAAATTTATTTACTGCCTACTCACCTTAAAATTGTATGGGTTTGCATTATTCCACCAGAGACCACTTTTGCATACTAATTTGCTATGCCCTTGATGAAAATCTCTAATATGGCCATGATCCTCTGGTCACAAGAAAGTTTTTCATGGCAGCACAGGTTATTCTTCAGTGCATACTGCTGGTGCAAAAGATTTCAAAGTAACCAGGAAGCTCCACATGGCAAATCATGCTAGATATTTGCCATGATCAGATTTCTCCATGACAATTTAGCCATGTTGACTTTCACATTACCATTTGTATCAGTTTAAAATAGAGCCACCATATTAACATGTTCAATCACCATATTAACCATATTAACATGTGCAATTATCGTCCAGTTAGTCTGACATCAATTCCAGGAAAGATTCTAGAGCAGATCATTAAGCAGAGAGTCTGTGAACATCTAGCAGGGAATGCCATAATCACAAAAAGCCAACACGGGTTTCAGAGAAACAAGTCTTGCCAGACAAATCTGATCTCTTTTTTTGATAAAATTACCAGTTTGGTAGATGAAGGGAATGCTGTGGATATAGTATATCTTGATTTCAGTAAGGCCTTTGACAAGGTTCCCCATGACATTCTGGCAAGCAAGCTTGTAAAATGTGGGCTAGACAAGGTAACTGTTACATGGATTTGTAATTGGTTGACTGGCTGAACTCAAAGGGTGCTCAACAATGGCTCCGTTTCAACCTGGAGAGAAGTGGCCAGTGGGGTCCCACAGGGTTCTGTACTTGGCCCAGTGCTATTCAATATCTTTATTAATGACTTGGATGACAGAATTGGAGGCATACTTATCAAATTTGCAGATGACACCAAATTAGGAGGAGTAGCCAATACTCCAGAAGATAGGATTGAAATTCAGAATGACCTGAATAGACTAGAAAGCTGGGCCAACTCTAACAAAATGAAATTCAATGCGGAGAAATGTAAGGTACTGCACTTAGGACGCAAAAATGAAATGCACAGATATAGGATGGGGGACATCTGGCTGAATGAAACTACGTGTGAAAGGGATCTAGGAGTCCAAGTAGACCATAAGTTGAACATGAGTCAACAGTGCGATGCGGCAGCTAAAAAGGCCAATGCTATTTTAGGCTGCATCAATAGAAGTGTAGCGTCTAGATCAAGGGAAGTAATAGTGCCACTCTATTCTGCTTTGGTCAGGCCCCACCTGGAATACTGTGTCCAGTTCTGGGCACCACAATTCAAAAAGGATGTAGAGAAACTGGAGCGGGTCCAAAGGAGGGCAACTAAGATGGTGAAGGGTCTGGAAACCATGCCCTATGAGGAACGCCTTAGGGAACTAGGGATGTTTAGCCTGGAGAAGAGAAGGTTAAGAGGTGATATGATAGCCCTGTTTAAATATTTGAAGGGATGTCATATTGAAGAGGGAGCAAGCTTGTTTTCTGCTGCTGCAAAGACTAGAACGCGGAACAATGGATGCAAGCTGCAGGAAAAGAGATTCCACCTCAACATTAGGAGGAACTTCCTGACAGTAAGGGCTGTTCGACGGTGGAACACACTCCCTCGAAGTGTAGTGGAGTCTCCATCCTTGGAGGTCTTTAAGCAGAGGCTGGATGGCCATCTGTCAGGGATGCTATGATTGGGAGTTCCTGCACGGCAGGGGGTTGGACTGGATGGCCCTTGTGGTCTCTTCCAACTCTATGATTCTATGATTCAATCGTTTTTTCAAAAACTGTTAATCAAATGATGCACATCTGTGTCATTCTACTTCTGCTGTCATAATTGAAGATGTGACTCTTCATCAGGACATGGGGAGATTCTGAAGTTCTGGAAATGGTGGTGGGAGGTTTCCAGGAAAAGGATGGAGGGATGGAAAGAAGGGGGCCTCTGTTTACTCCCCCCACCAATCCCCAAGAGGTTCTGGCTGGGAACTGCAAGAGCCTTCCTCCGTGAGGCTGTCAGGAGAAAGAGAAGGAGGGATGAAGTGGCTGCACAGGGATTTTTGGCCAGGAGACCTCCTGCTCCATCCTTTCAGTGCCCATCTGCAGCTTCCAGGGATCCGGCTGCAGAGAGGAGCCCAGCCAAGAGGGTGCTGTTTCTCCCTAGCCTGTCTCAGCCTCAGAGGATGGTGATGAGAGTCACACTGTTTCAGCCTCAGAGGATGGTGATTGCAAGCCCCTCTGAACAATCCTTGCCTAGAAACCCCTGCAGACCCCCCCCCCGAAGCCATGTAAATGCAACAGTGTGCATATACTGTCAAGCTTTAAAAAAACACAAGCCACACCATCTTCCCAAAAGAACCCCCTCCCTGACTTTGGTGGCATTTAGGCATCAGGCATTGTTGCAGATAAAGGGAACTAATTCACTGGCAGAAGTGGTAAACACCTGTGTGGTGGTTTAAAGGGACCACTTGAGAGCATGGGAAATTTAAATCCTCTGGATTTAAAGAGCCAGTATCTTCACCACCAACCATGAGCACAGAGAGGAGAAAAACAAATGGTGGTTTGCCACCAAGCCAAGACCTGTGGGATGGGATGAGTATGTTCCACTCCTCTGCCCATTACTCCTCCCTCCTGGGTGCCCTGAATGGAATTGGAAATGTGTTCCCATTGGCAACTCTGTTAAAAAAATGTGGTGTTTTTCAAAAGACATAGAAAATGCCTCGGTTTCAAAAGCACCAGGTTAAGGGGGATTTGCGCTGCCACCCCCCCCCCCCAAAAAAAACTGGGTTAGGAAAATCCAGCACAAGTATAAATGTTCCCCTTTTGAACCAGTTTGCAAACTAGTTTATAATGGAGTGTGAATGGGGCCCTAGTATTTTAGGGGCAAAACAGACTGGCAGTAAGACCCAGGTTGGGGGTGACATCTGATGCTGGATGACCTAAATCTGCCCCCATGGTGCCATTTTGGTGAGCGCTAGTGCAGATGGCACATGCCATCATGACGCACCTCCGGCACTGCATCCACATGATCAAGTGCTGAAGGGGCATCATAAAGTTGTACCGCTGTGGCTATGGTGCCCCTTGGAGGGGCCAAAGAGAAACCACTTTTATGGCTTCTTTTTGTGCTCTCCAGAGGCCGGATCAGGGCTGCGATTTGAGGTTGCAATGGCCCCAATCTGGCCAGGAAAGGGGCAGCTGCATGCTGCCCTTATGGGCAATCTGTATAGCCCCTTTGTAAAATTATTAGGGGATTTTTTTTTAATTTGGATAATCTGGATTCTTTTGATTTAGTGAGGAAAACAAGAAAAGTATGTCAATAGTGGATGTGGGATAATTTTGATGAAAGGGTTGAGGTGATGATGTGAAAGTTCATATTCCAGTCTTGCTGTGAGGTCTGGAAAGTGAAGGCATTCAAATTCCACTTCTTTTGCTAAAAACAAATGATCTTGTGCCTGAATTGTTCCTGATTCTTATTGTCAAGCAGCAATGGAAAATCCAATCATACATTTGGCCCCCACACTGTATTCCTAGTATGAACAAGCCTTGTGTCAGCTTTCCTTTTAATCCTGATTTATTTTCTATGGGCCCGTTCACACTGGAGAAATAACCTGGTGTGGGAACCGGGTTATTTCCCTGAAATGCCACGATGGAATCTTTTCATGACATTTATTTCCAGGATTGATTCAATCTGTGGCATGGATTTGCCACAATTTTGGCATTTTACCCTTGGATGCCGTTCACATTTTGCAACGGGGTAAAATGCCACCATCCTGGCAGGAGGGGGGAAGGAGGAAGGGGAGGAAGAGTGGAGGTGGCTGAGGAAGAAGAGGAGGAGGAGGAAGCAGAAGAATGCAGGGGACAAACGGAGGCAAGACTGGGGCTATGGAATTCTGGGGATAGGGAGAGGAGGAAGGAGAAGAAGGCAGGAGATGGGCAAAGGGAAGATCGGGGGTGGTGAATGGAGGTGGCTGGAGGGAGACAAGAACAGGTGGCCGAGGCAGAGGAGGAGGAAGGAAGGAATCGGAAGCGACCAATTTTCAAGTTCCCATTGACTAAAAAAGCATTTTTTAAAAAAAGAACCACAAGAAAATCCAAAAAAGGGGGGGGGGGGTTAAGGGGGATTTACACACACACATACACACACCCCAATTGGGTTAGAAAACTCCAGCGCAAGTATGAACGACCCTCATTTAAATTGGATTGGAGCCCAGTTTAAAATGCAATGCGCATGGGCCCCATGTATTTCCCATACTCCAGTTTAGCTTCTAACAGAAAACAGAAGGTGGCTATTGGAACAAGAGCTAGGGTATTTTGTTTGTTTGCTTGTGACCTTCATGAGATTTATGTTTACTTAAATGAGAGGAAAATCTGACTTCAGGTTTGCATTATTTAGCCACAACAACAATCAACTTTTGACTTGAGGTACATCATTACTCTTTTTGTTTGTTTGTTTGTTTTCTAACTAACAGTTTAGGTGCAACATCTCATTTTCCTTCCCCCTTCACATCTGTAGTTATCATTATTGGCTAAAAAACCCCACATCTATTGTAACTAAGTTCCTATATTTTTTTTGTTTTGTTTTTTGTGAATTCTTTTCAGCTTCCTCCCCCTCCAAAGAAGCAATAGCAACTTATATATTTTATGTGCCTTCAAGTTGCCTGATGGCATATGATGAACCCATGAATTTCATTGGGGGGGGGGGATAGTCAGAGATTGTTTTGCCAATTCCTTCATCTGAAATAACAACTTCAGGTAAAGTAATCGTGATTGAGGCTGTATCATGGAGAGAAACAGACACCCCAGTAGTCCTGATCTCTCACTCACACATACTCGTGTTTTTTTAAAGAAAGAAAATAAAACAACTTAAATGTATTAATGTATTTTGAGCTTAGTAATAATATAAGCACAGGAGTGTTTTCCTTCATTTTTTAATATATCTAGAAAATTTCAATGCATCTTCAACATATCTTTTTGGATTTCCTAATAAGATGTCTGTGTGCACACCCTTCTTATTGTTATATTTAGACCAGACTTGGCAAACACTCCCCATGAGTCCAGAGTTCTACAGTAACTGTGATGGTGTTTCATATATCTCAGTTTTGGATAAGGCATTTGAGAAGGGGGTGGTATCTCAGTTTTAGCTATTCTTGGAAGAAAATGAGAGTCTGGATGGCCATCTGTCAAGGGTGCTTTGATTCTGTCTTCCTGCATGGCAGGAGGTTGAACTGGATGGCCCTTGTGGTCTCTTCCAGCTTTATGATGCTGTGAAAGGAGTAGGTGGTTCTTCAAACAGAAGATCCCTCTAGAAAGTATAGAGTTTCCCATCCTAAGTAATCAGCTCCTCTTCTTCAGCTCTCAGGGAAAGAGAGTGTGATCTTAAAATGACAGCACCACCTAGAAGAGTATGTGTACATTCTTTCCACATTTACTGGATTTTTTCTTTTTGAAAAATAAAATACTCTGTGCAGTTGTGGTTTGTGTATAAGGGATTATGCTTAATGATATCACCAGAAGTTGCCCCTTGTAACACCATCCGGGCTCACTACTATGACATCACAAACAGTCATCCCCACAGTCACCAAGGGGCTTTCCAGACTGCCAGGAGAGGGCGACATGAAGTTGCATTTTCCCAAATGCTTAGCAGCTACACTGCAGGTCCCAGGGGTGTATTTAAAAGGCATAGGGCAGCTACACTGAGGGAGTGTGAGAACAACTTATCTGAAGTCTTGACTCATGCTCAGCCACTACATTGGAAGCTGTCAGGACGCTAGAAACACAGGCGGAGCAGCTGCATGGGCGGCAATGAACAAGGCTTTTGGCCGCACTGAACCTTTAATATTTTTTAATTTTTATTTATTTTATTTTATTTCATTTTATTTGTTACTGGCTGCGAACTGTGCAGTTGCGCAGGTACATCACACATGAACTGTGCATTTATGAAGATCTGTCAAATTACCGCTGCAGTTTTGCTTCCCCTTTTTAACTGCACAGTTGCACCGGTGCACCATGAATGAACCCCTTTATTTTATGACTAAACTTCTTTATCTTATGAATGAATTGACATTTTATGCGCAGTTGCATAACAGTTACAGCATCCCAGAATCCCTACTGCACATGTCTAGGGTTCAGATTAGGGCTGGAGCTAGGGTTTGGGAGCTTTAAAAAACTGCACAGTTGCACCACAGCATTTAGATACAGCCACACAGTTACACCCTTTTTAAAAAGAAGTGGGGAAAAGCAGCTCCTTTTTAAAGCTGCTTTTCCCCCACTAAAACACCAAAGAAGTGTGTTCATGCCAAACTTTCACTGCAGGCCATCTAAAGGCCACACTTTCATGCAGGCATGAACATCCCCCTTTTTGCCAGTCTAGATCTGGCCCTTGTGTCCAAATTAATCCTCTACTGTCCAACTTTTTCTGCTGCTTTTGAAATGCCCCAGTTTCTCTCTTTTCCTCCCACTTTCCCCTTTTGCACTCAACTTACCTCAATAAGGCAAAACTGAGTTGAAAGCCCAAAAACAGTTTACACTCATTTAGCAGGGGGGAAATGAGAGGGGGAGGCAGACTCTTGCCCTTCCCAGTATGTTCACCTAAAAGCAAACTGCTGCAGTCTATCCTTGCTTGTGTGCTCTTCCTTAATATCTTTTGCCATCTTGACCAAACTTTGATGTTACTTGACCTCACATATCCCAGGTTTCATCTGAAATGTTGGAGAGTATAGTCATCTCTGGTCTTAGGTTTTGTCACGGACACATCAAGGCATGAACCAACCTTGGCCTGGCAACCCTAAGAAACAGGGTTTGTGGCCACCCTAAATGTGGCTCAATGCTACTCATCACTGTGACTGTGCTGAGAAACAAAATGTCCTGTTTACTTTTGCAGATACCAGCAAAGAGAATACTATTTGAAATATGATTGGGATGAATATTGCACTGAATCCCTTCGCTTTAAGCAATTCAAGTCAGAGTACACTAAAGTTATTTTGTTTTTATTTTCTCCTTTCTTAGTGCACTGAACCCAACCATTTGGTGGCTGACTAGCACAACAGAAAATAACCTAAATGAACTTTCAATAAGACAAGGAATCCCCTGGCAGCTAACCTGCTCCCTTATTCTGCAGCAGCTAAACTTGAAACTGGATGTAGTATTCTAGACAATGTGAAAGGCATATCCAATCCAGATGTTTTCAACCTCAGGGAGTATTATAATTGAATGTCTAGGTACCTGTGTGGGTTAATTTGTATACATAAAGCAGTCTGGATGGATTTTTGTTTAAATGGATTGTTTTCCTAGTGTTCATTTTCAGTGAACTAAGAAACCTGATGTCAGAAGCTCTGACATCACTTTTCTTACTGCACTCAAAATGCACATTGGAAAAGTAATACATTTAAACAAACAAAAGAAAAACAATATAGTGAAACATCTTTATGTATTTGGAGCACAAGAAAACTGCATTTCTTTATTAAACTGAGATAGTGTTATGTGGTCCTTTCCTAGAAATCTACATGTTTTAACCCAAAGAAGACTGAATGCTCTGTGAGTCTGAAGCCTATTCATATTGGGAACTGAAATAAATTGTAATGGATTTTTCAAGGAGAGTAACTAATCAACACAGCAGTTGATGAACAATACAACCTCATACCCACCATGCTCCACATACAAAGTCTAACAAAAAATAAACACTCTCAGGGGCTTGACAGACCGCCCTTTTAGCGCTACATTGGGACCTCAGTAACTACATGCTGCGGCCCCAATCTTCCCTTTTTGCACCCTGGAAAGGGTGTTATAGCCACCATTTGTGGCTTTTCTGTGCTCCATTGGTGCTGCGTCATGTAGACACAGCACCAGAGGAGTGCCATGACGCTGAATGCTGTGTGGTGCAGCATGTGGCATCACACCAGCCTGGGGGCAGAGTTGGGGCATGCGTCATGTGGATGCCACATGCTGACTACACCCCGAGGCCGGCCTTAATTGCCGGTCCATACAACCCCTTAGCCTTCTTTTTGAAACATGTAAAAGTAGTTTTGTCATTGTTGTGTACCTTCAAGTCACTTCTGATTTATGGTGACCCTGAGGTGAACCTATGACAAGGTTTTCATGGCTATATTTGTTCAGAGTGGGGTTTGCCTTTTCCTTGCTCTGAGAAAGTGTGAGTTGCCCAAGGTAACCCAGTGGGTTTCCTTGGCTGAGCTGGGATTCAAACCCTGGTTTCCAAAGTTGTAGGTCAAACCACTACACCATGCTGGCTCTCAGAAGTAGCTTTCCTTGTCCATAATAAAATATATAGTCTAACAAAAGAGAGATAGAGAGAGAAGAGAAAATGGCTCTATGTTAGAGTGGGTATGGAAATGACTGCAAGAAAAGAATGGGTATTTAAAAAGCAATAAAACATATGTTGTTCTTAAACTCCTAGACAGTTACATACAAACTAGCAATTAGTGAATATAGGTACACAAAGGTTGAAAACTCTAACAGATCTGCACATGCATCAGATTGAGGTATAACCATTCTAATGTGAAAAAATTGATTCTTTACCACTTCATATTGCAGGCATGACACTCCTCAAACATTTACCTTTATTTTATTTTTTCAAAAGTTTATATATGTGCAGGGAGCTGTTTGTTTAGAGCAGCAATGTTAAGTGTGCACCCCCCAGAGGTTTTGAATTACATCTCCCATCACTTTAAACCAATATAACCAATTGTGAGGAATACTGACAACCTCAGTCAAAAAACTCACAATTCTCACTCCTGACTTAGAGCCTAAATAAATAACAGAAAAATAAGCAAATAGACAACTTAGAAAGGAGTAAAGTAGACTGTAGCTTTGCTCCCTCGTATGTTTGGTTTTTCTTAGCAAAAAGTTGCTTCCATAGAGGAATGTGGTGCATTTATTTATTTATTTTTACCTCAGCACCACTCAGGCCCAAGTCACTGTGCATCCAGAGGTAGAAGGATAGCTGGCCCTTTTCTTTTTAGCTGATATACCCCCTGCCTCAATGTGAGGTATCCTTTCCATAGTGATGCATTGTGGACAAGGTGGAAAAAAACTTTTTGAAATTATTTTAAAATCTAAAGCAATGTTAAACTTAAAAGTTACCTTCAGCGATATTTATTGCCATTGTTGTATTTGGCTAGGGGACCCAAAGGGACAATGGACTAGACTCCTTCAGAGGATGGTGGATACTCCCTACTTTGAAGTGTTTAAACAGAGGTTGGATGGTCAACTTTCAGGAGTGCTTTAGTTGAGTATTCTTATCTGTCATCTATTGGACTAGATAATCTTTGTGGATCCTCCCAGTTCTAAGATCCCATGATTCTAACAAGTTCCTGGTCTGAGCAAGGCAACCTAGAAAGCCCTTCTCCAGCAGAAACAGTGCTCTATGGATTATGTTCAGGAGATGGAATATTCATGGTCATGGTGTCAACAGACCATCCACGGTAGTGAGGTGCATGATCAACATTTTTCTCCATCAGATGCCTGAGCTCAGCTTGGTTCACATCAGATCTACTCCTGCTATTGCTTCATTATGCTGAATGTATAAAATCTTGAAATGTGTAGAAAAGAACTTCTTTCCTTCTTTCTTTCTCATGCTTTATCTCATAATGTTTTTATATGCAAGAACTTCACTCTCCCTACAATTGAAAAGGCAACTTGAAAGGAGAAATTCTGGGTTGGGAGAGGAATGGACCAGAGAGAAAAGTGTCAAGTGGGCTTTCCTCTACCTGCCATTGTTTTTATTTTTGACACAGCCTACACAGCTTTCTTTGTATTAGAAAACAGCAAAGCAAAGAAATATAGTATTCCAAATAATGTATATTTTAAGTCTGAGATTGTATTGAAGGGACATACCCCTCCACATTTCACAGATGAAAATTGGCATACATGTAGCTAAACAACATCAGAGTTTACTAAGATGACAAAGGTATCAGGAAGAACACACAGGCTAGGAGAGGCCACAGCAGTTTACTTTTGTCTAAGCATCATGGAAAAAGCAAGATTCCGCCTCTTCCTCTCTTTTCTCCTACTGCTTTTGCACTTTAAACTCAGTTTGCACCAATGAAGTAGACTTCGAGGGAGAAAGTGGGAAGAAAAGGAAAGGAAGGCAGGCAGGCGGGTAGGCAGGCAAGCTGGGACATTTTAAAATCAGCTGAAAAGGTGGGACAATAAGATTATTCAGGACTATCCCTATCAAATTGTGACAGTTGCAGGAGTGAATGGAAATCATGCTTTCCTCCAGATGTTGTTAGACTGCATTTACTTGTCTTCCTCACTACTGTCTATGCTAGCTAGGGTTTCTTGGAGTTGCAGTCCAACATCTTGAGAGCTGCATAATTCAAGGATGACAACTGCAAAAGGGACCACCATTTTAATGTCATTGTATTCATGTATGTTTGACACTCAGGACCAGCTGAGGGAACAGAAAGGAGACTAGATGCACTGGGAGATAAATAAGTTCAATGCACAGGTCTTAGCACATAGAAAGTCTCTTTCAAGAGATGTGAAGTATTGTGAGCAGGTGAGATGCTTCCAGCCATATGAAGAGTCCTCCCAGAAAGGCAAATACCTAGAGATTGTACTAAGCCAGGGGAAAAAAAAACATGGCTGCAGGACAGATGAAAAGGGAAAAAAGATTCTGGTTCTTTTGCACAATATGTTTATAATGACAATACATGAGGCTTCTCCAAGTAGTGTCTGTCCAACAACTTTAATCATGTTCCAGAGGTTTGCTGAGGCCTGAGATAAATCATATTGGTTAAGGCGTAAGTAAGTCTTTATTCAGCTCTCAGAATTGTTATGCCAGAACACAATATATGTGTGTTGTAACTGATTTCCCCATTTCCCCATTATTCCAGGTATGTCCAGTAATATGGCTTATTATATTAAGAATAATGACCATATAATCTGAACAGAACCCATGTCTTTTAAAAACAGCAACTACCAAATTATTTTGGAATTGTTACCTTAAACAGTTCAAGGCAAAAAAGACATAAAGGAACCCAGTAGCACTTTTGAGACTAATAGGGAAGAAGATATTGTTAGCTTAAGCTTTTGTGGATACTGTCCACTTTATCAGATCAAGTTTTAATGGCTAATTTGTATGTAGGTGCCCTGGGCTCCAAATTTGCAAAAAGGCAATACAAAGAGAGGGAGGAAGTCACTAAATTAAGTTCGGCCAGAATCACTTTGGCACCAAATAGAATTTATCCACAGCACTATTTGTTCCCTGACTTAGAAATATTGGCAAGTTTCCTGTTTTCAATCCCCAGAACTGGCTGTGGAAATTATCCTGTTTATGTTCTCCACAGGAGATAATCAGGAATCACTTTTCATAGCTGCTTAATGGTATTTATCATGCTATGTATATTTGTAGTTTCATCATGGCAATGCAAGTACTATAAAGCGGCCAGCAGCAGAAGATGGGCATACCTTAAATGCCATCCTGTCACTCACATCAGTCAAAAAATGCTGTTATTACTTGTATTCTGTCACCTTTGATTGCTGGACCTGGGTTTGATTTATATTATTGCAGGCATTTTTGCTCCGTTTGAACAATCTATTTTCAAGTATCATTCAGACCATTCCAGCAACCTGTCATTTGAGATTAGTCTACTCATCTCTATGCAGTCACAGAAAAACCTCAAGTTGGGTTATGTTCTCAGTTACCCATCAACAGATTAGCTTGCAAATTTTAAATAATATTTTCCTTTGGAAGTGTAAGGTTACACACATCAATAATAATTTGCTCAGAAGAAAAAAAAAACAGCTTTAGAAATAGCACGTTTGCACACTTTCCATTTTAGTAATCCCTATCCAAATAGCCTCTTGTCGCATGTTACTAAGTTTATTGTCAGTGGGTGACCAGAGATAGTGGCAAAGGACAGAGAAAATCCTTATTTCACTTTCTCTCATATCATCATCACCATCATCATCATCATCATCATCATCATCATCATCATCAAAAATGACTTTTCTATCTGGTTTATAAATATTTTGGGGGGATTTTTAAATTTCTTTTTGGTGTACAAAGTAAATGAATCACTGATCCATCTGCCAAGGCCATATGTACAGCAATTCCTAACTGTCTCTGTCCAGTTGTTAAAGATGAAAAACCAGTAAGGGAAAAAAAGGAAGATAACAATTCTAATTAAGCTTACATATCAGACATATGGGCAATATTACTCTCTTAACAACTGATAATTGAAAGCATAGTACCTCTGTACCTGGATGTGGTATACAGTTATTATATCTAGTGGCCATTAATAGCCTTAGGAAAAAATCTCAAGACATGACTCAAGATGTTCAAAAGATTTTGTTGTACAGTATCAGTAAGAAAAAGTCTAGGCTCCATTTTCTTCAGATTTTATTGGATACTCCTCAATTATTGATTCCTTCCTTAATAGCCAAATCCTCCATGTATCTGCCTGATCTCTCTTTAAAGCCACCTAAACTGCATCTGCAGTGCAGAAATAATCCAGTTTGACACCACTGTAACCACCATGTCTCAGTGCTAGGGAATCTTGCGATTTGTAGTTTGTTATAGCACCAAAGCTTTCTGACAGAGAAGGTCAAATGTCTGATGAAACTACAATCCCCAGAAATCCATAGGACTGAGATAATTAAATTGTGTCAAACTGGACTATTTATGCAGTGCAGCTGTAGCCATAATTGATTACTGACACCATAGTATGGTCATGAATTTCTCAGTTTAACAAAAATGCTACCATTTAATCAGCAGGTAAAACATGATAAAAACCAACAGCAGTAGTGTCACTGAGGGGGTGCAGGGGTTGCAGAATGTACCAGGTAATACCCCAGAAAGGGGTGACATCCAGGGGGGGGGGTGACACCAGGTTTACTCCCAAACCCCTGCCGGCTCTACTCTGCCTCTCATGGAAGGTCTTCGGGGCCTTGCCAGGTCTCCTCAGCCCTGTTCGGGTGCTGCTTGGGGCCACCCGGTTGCTCTAGGAGCTGGACAACGTCTCCCCAACCCATGCAGGTGCTTCCTGGCCCCACCCAGGGGCTCTAGGGTTCAGGCCGGGTCTCCCCAGCTTTGTGCAGGCCCTGCTTGGGGCCATGCTGAGTATCCCCAGCTGTGTGTGGGCCCTGCTTGGAGCTGCAGGGGCAGCCCTCTGGCCCATGGGGGCACTCTCCACTCTGGAAACAATGCTGGAAATCCGGGGCTGGAAGTCCCACCTCCTGGAAGCCCCCCCCCCCTCACTGGGTGTGACCAAAGTCAGGTATGCCACTGACCAGCAGTACTCTAGAATATATAATTAAAAATCAAAATAAGTGTTAAGAACAGCAACCACCAGAGTTCCTCAAAGCTTAGGTACTTGAGATCAAACCTCAAATGCTTAAGTATTTTTCCTTATGGCTGTCGTGTTCTCTCATATGTGTGTGTTATATATAGAACAAATTTCATAGTGCTAGAAGCCACCATACTGAAGAAGGACACTAGCATATTGTGGGGCATGTTTTGTTTGTTTTCCTGTCATGCTTTGCAAATGAACTTATCAATTCTGGAAAGGACTTTCAAATGTTATCTGTAAATATATATCCGAAATTGAAAAGTTTTCCAGGCTGCTAAACCATCATCCATGCATGTATTTAAAGGGCACCATCTGCTTTTCAAGCACTGACAAAAAACTATTCTCTACATGCCCCAAATAAATAAGATCTATTGCAAATAATGCATCATTGTAAGCAGTTGAAAGTATATTTCTGGTCTGTCTTTCTTCTTAAGGATAACTTACAGAGTTTGAAGGCCTTTCCAAACGGGGCTCTGACTGCAAAGATTTAGAAGAATTTGAGAAGGGCAACCAGTCAGGCCAGGACTTCAGCAAACAACCAGCTCAGTTGGATGAGAACAGCTGGTGGCATCTAAACAGGAATAGCTTCAGGAAGAGAACAAGATGGTGCTTCTCAATCTATTCCTAAGTACAAATGTTGACCACACTCATTGCTCAATCTTATACTGGTTCCAGCAAAATAAGTGTCTTCTGCTGCACCTGAGTCCAGCATCCTAGCTTAAGGAAGCCAATGGAGCAGGTTTGCTGGCACCTACTACTCTGTCTTCCAATGTTGTTGCCTGAAGCAGCTGCCTCAATTTGCCTTATGACAGGGCAGACAGTAAAGCTACTTCTGCAAACTTAAGACACAGGGAAGGGTATTTTAATCTCCTCTCTTTCAATGTGAACATAAAAGAGGGTTTGGACAAAGAAGCCCATCTTTCCTGTATCTCAACTGCTCATTAACCCTGCACAAAAGAGACTGAGCAGCTGAGATGTCTAAAGGAATGCTTGTGCCAAAGCATCTCTTGCTGTTAGAGATTACAAGTGATTCAAGAGAAAATGGCCTGTGTCTCACAAATGACTTGAAAAGATCTTGTTTTCTATTCCAGCCTTCTTCATTGTCTGGGGTGCATGGATGTGTGTGTGTGTGTGTGAGAGAGAGAGAGAGAGAGAGAGAGAGACCCTGTTGACTAGATCCTGTCTAATCTTGAAAGCTAAGTAAGGTCTGTCCTGGTTAGTACATAGATGAGGAGCCACCAAGAGATGCCTGATACTATAGGGTATATAGAAAAGAAAGGCAGTGAGAAACCACCTCTAAGCATTCATTGATGAAGAAATCCCTATGAAATTCATAGGGATACCATATGTCAGTGAGCCAGCATGATGGTCTGAGTGTTGGACTATGACTCTGGAGACCAGGTTCTCTGCTCAGACATGAAACCCACTGAGGGATCTTGGGCAAGTCACATTCTCTCAGTCTCAAAGAAAGGCAATGGCAAACCTCCTCTGAACAAATCTTGCAAAGAAAATGCCATGATAGGATCACCTTAGGGTTGCCAGAAGTCAGAAACAGCTTGAAGACACACAGCAACAACAAACCATAAATCATTATAATAGCCCTGTTTAAATACTTGAAGGGATGTCATATTGAGGAGGGAGCAAGCTTGTTTTCTGCTGCTTCAGAAACTAGAATGCGGAACAATTGATGCAAACTGCAGGAGAAGAGATTCCAGCTCAACATTAGGAGGAACTTCCTAACAGTAAGGGCTGTTCGATGATGGAATAAACTCCCTCAGAGAGTGGCGGAGTCTCCCTCTTTGGAGGTATTTAAACAGAGGCTGGATGGCCATCTGTCGGGGATGCTTTAATTTGAGAGTTCCTGCATGGCAGGGGGGTTGGACTGGATGGCCCTTGTGGTCTCTTCCAACTCTATGATTCTATGATTCCATGAGTCTATGACTTGAGGGCACATGCCACAAATGGAGTACCAAGTATATTCGATTTAGTCATACTGTTCAAATACATACACACAAGTAGTAATACTTACAGGAACCATGATGGTGGTGGTGGTGGTGGTTGATGATGATATATCATTGGCTGTTACTACACACAGCTGAATTTATGAAGTCCTTGTTTGCAATGTGCACACATTTACAGCATGCCCACACATTTGACAAATAGTGATGAATACCTGTTCTGCAATTCTGGCAGTCATTATTTTGCCCATCAGTGTTGTGTGAACTTATCCTCTGGAGCTAATAGGATAAATCAACACAGCATGAAGAAAACAAACCATGTTTCTTAGTCTTAGAGCTGTAAAAAGTAAAGCTTGAGTTCTCCATAGAACTGGGAAAGCAGGGAGGGGGAGACAGAATTGATACAGAACAGAAGGTTAGACATACAGAGATACATGCTGGCTGTGGCACCTGCAAGCTTTTTCCCAGTAGAGCAAAACCTCTTACAAACACAAAGACAGATTCCCCTTTCACTGAGCAATGTTGAAACATGAATTTTAATTTCCTCTGCCCTTGGTGGTTAATTAGTTGAAATACTTTTTTCATGCCAGTGCACAAAGAAAACCACACTTCTGAGGTCTCCATCCAACTTCTGAAGCTGGTATTACAGCACAGCTGTTTAGACGGAAACAGAGGGAAAAGATGGCGACCTTTCCAAAAACAGTACCTTTTGCCCTGTAAGTTGCCAGATGATCACAAAAAGAAAAGAAGAATACCAGTTTGTTCTGCTTCACAAACCAGTAACTTACAGTCACACATGTGTGTATGTGCATGCATCCACACACACACAAATACACAGAGAGAACCATGGACGTGGAGCCATTCCACTAAGGATAGGTTGCTGTAGTGATGCTTCAGTCAGAATAATTAGAAAATAAGATGCTGTGATCTCTAGAGCCTCTATTTTCATAGTCTCCTATAAATCAAATAATCCTATTTTTTATTAAAAGTTGTTTCCCTCAAGAAAAAAAAATATTTTGCAACATTTGAAATTCATGAGCAATGTGTTTGGAGGGAATGGGGAAAATGAGGTAAAATCCTTATCACACTTGGATAACCTGAGTGAAGGGCTTACTTCCTGATTATGACTCTTTCCTTATTAAACATATGAAACTGTGAAGACAACAGTGTTGCTGAAGATCAAGATCCTGAAGGCATTTTGAGTCTCCTTGGAATCTTAGTACACAAATTCTGAGACTATTCAGCCTGGGAAAGGTCTGCTATTCAAACCCTAGAAAAATGGCAGAAGGCACACTTGGTTTTCCCCAGCCAAATTCTCTGTTGTTATCAGCAAGGGAACAGATGTGACTCCCCCTCACATATTATTCAGCTAGCCTGGGACTTGCCCATAATGCCCAGCCTCCTTCTGAATCTGATCTCATTATACTAATCTAATCTACTATCTATTCAAAACTCACTGAATTGGCTGTGAGCACTGAGAAGTTGTTTTTAAATGATAAATCCAGCTAAAGCCCACTATTCATTTTGTTAAGAAGAAGAAAGATAGTCTTTTTCTTTTCTTTTTTTTCCCTTTCTTTCTGGCTGTCAAAATTTATCTTCCAAGAGCACCCCATACTTTTATAAAGCTTTTTAAACATTAGGAAAAAGATTAGGAGAAACTTCTTTATTGTAAGAGCTGTTTCACAGTGGAATGACTGCCTTAAACAGTGGTGGACTTTCCCTATTTGAATGTCTTTAAACAGAATCTGGATGGGTATTTTTCAGAAGTGCTTCAGTTCTTTATTCTTGCATGGCAGAGATGGCCCTTTAGGTCCCTTCCAGCTCTAAGATGCTGTGATTCTATGACTCTCTATTTGACCTGACTGTTATGGAATTCCAGAGTTCCCTTGAGCGTCTCATCTCTGAACCACTTCCACAGAATTCCTGATTTGATCAATTGCCTTGAAATCAATCAATTTAAAATAAAATAAAGTCATTCTGAATCTTCCTTTCTGAAGTCCCTGATCTCCATCTAATGTCCATCTTGCACCAATGAATCATCTTCTACTCTGGCAATCAGATAGAAAATGATGAATGCTCAGTAATAATTATTTTACTCTCTTCTATAAAATTCTTCTTTTTCTTCAAAGTTTCACTACAGATTCCTGCCTAATCAGAGCCCAGAACTATATTGCATAGCTAAAACCACTTTTTGTTACTGTCACAAACTACACCCATCCCCAAATACCCTCCTCCCTCTGTCTCCTTGCCTGGAGAGTCTTTGGTCGTTAACTATTTAATTGCTATTTTGTAATAATTTTTCAGTTAAATCCCATTCCTTGAAAATTTCTGATCTCGACTCTCCTGCTACTTTGAGTGCCTTATGTGGTCACTTACTATCTAGATTATACAACACTAGTGTCAACCACATTGGCTCTCTTTTTGGTTTCTTTCTGAGTTGGTCCTAGAGAATCAGTTTCCGGAAAGAATAGAGAACCAGTTTGCAGATATATTTAGAGGTGTTGTATTGAGCAACCAGTTGTTGCATTTCAACGACTACTTTGTCATTAAGTCAACTTTGATTTATGGTGACTCCACAAATGGGAGATCTCCAACATCCCCAGTAATTGTTCCAGTCTTACAAACTCAGGGCCGTGGCTTCCTTGACTGAAGCAAGCCACCTGTAGTGGGTGGAAGTAGTGAGTGGGTGCTATTGCCTTCCACTTTACCAAGAATTCTCATTGTTTCCACTGATACACATTGTCTCATGATGTGGCCAAAGTATGACAATCTCAATTCCTAGTAAGTGGCATATTAACAATGCAAGCAGGGATCTTTTCACGCATTGCTACCAGGTGGTTCTTTTTAACCAGAGATCCCTTCTGCATGCAAATCTCATAAAAGGTTGCAGAAAACAAGAAGAAAAACTGGTAGATGAGTTAAACTGGGATGGAATCAAGTAGATCAAGAGAGGAGACCAGAGTAAAGGTTATTAAACTGACATGGAAACACCAAGAGAGAAATTTGCGGCAGGGATGTGTGTGCAGCAAGTCAAGGAAAGGTGACAGGCTTAATCTGAGTGACTAGGAAATAAGTATAGGTCTGAGCTAAAAAAAAATGTGTTTTAATAGTTATGCTGGAGTCTGAGGAGAATACTTATCTATCTGTAACTTTAATAGATATCAGAAAATGTTTAATCTTTTGTTATTTAGTTGAGCTCTTTACTGTAATATTTATATAATAGTTCTACTTTAAAAATGGGTTATATCTCCATTTTATATCCCCTCAAAATATCCTCCTACATAGGCATGTAGGACAATGGCTCTGCCACTGTTATTGTTGGGAACTGTTATTATTTATTTTATTTTTAAATTGTTTTATGTAATTTTAATTGTAATTGTTTAATTCCTTTTATTTTATATATATTGTTACATGGTGTTAAATACTGTAAGCTGCCTTGATTGCTCCAGCAAAAAGTGGGGTACAAATAAAAGTTTTATTATTATTATTTGAATATTTATTTATTTAGATCTAGTCTAATGTAGATCAATGAGACAAAGAAATGGTCCAAGACATTTTGTTGTCTGAGGCAAAGCATTACATAGCATCACACTCTTATTCTATGTATAGAAACTGACAGTAGAAGGAAATGATGGAACTTTACTTCTGTCCTGGCATCCTCCACCACAACTGGGAGCAACAAAGTAGCTTAGAAGGCACTTCTGTCACCCACAGACCAAATGGAGTTGCCTCATCCCACAGCACTGTGAAGAAACATTCCCCCTCCCCATTCTATACTCCATGACAGCCAAGATAAAATTGGCAAGGCAGAAAAAGATTGCTCCCAGGTCCCAGGATGGGGGCTACTCTTAAAATTGAGTATTTAAGACCCAAATGAATCTTAAATCATCAATTAAGACTTTTCAATAAAGTTAGTGGTATAACAAGAAATTTTAAAGTTGTAGTTTTTCCTTCTTGGTAGAAAAATGTGGTTAGGATTATATATGAACAACATAGGCAGCTTTTGGTGTATGATTATAAAAGCATAATTAAACATGATGGCTCAGACTATCTAAATATGAGCACTGGTGAATGTTCATAAATGCTTTATTCCCTATGCCTCAAAATGACCAGATAAAAATATACTTTATACAAAACAATGATAAACCTAATCAGCTAATGCAATGAGCTCTTCTGGCTTTTTTATCTGCAAAATTTCTAATAATACTATCAAAATCAATTTAACTGGCAATGTTTGAGTCAATACTCAGTCTTGCTTAATGAACAAGCTAGGTCTGAGACATGGTAGACCTTTAAAAGTTTTCAAGGGGTGATTCTAGACCGCCCAAAAGGGGTGGTCCGCAATCGCCCCAGGAAGCAGCGGGATGGGGCCGAGGCTGCCAGACCGGCAGCCTCCGTGGCCCCATCCCGCAGTTTCCAGAGGGGTGCAGTGGGCACCCTGGGTGCCCGCTGCATCCCGCTTGCGGAGGCGGGGCAGAAGGGAGGAAGGGGCCGTTGCCTGGGTGTTTGCCACGGCTGTTTGGAGCTCCCTTTTTGCGCCGTGGAAAGGGTGCAATTTACGCCCTCCCATGGTGCAAAGGCCATTGCAGTTTCCCCCCTGTCACCTCATTCCCTTGGCCGATTCCTGAACTGATTCCTGAAACCGGCACAAGTACAGTGGGAACCACATTTTTTGCTGAAACAGTTTCAGAAATTGATTGAGGAATCAGTTCTAAAGGTAAGTGGGAACGACATCATTCTGCCACATGATAGAGACATGCCTACCATCTATCTTCTAGAAAGAGATGCAGAGATATTATCACACATGTGTGTTAGCCATGTCTCCTTCCAACAATATCCTGTTCTTCAGCACCAGCACCTTTTCCATTTCAGAAGCAGGAGCAGGAGGCAGTCCAGGGCCTAGGAGTGGAGACTGGGTACACAGACTCTGCCAATCCAACTGATGTCAGAAAAAAAATCAATAGGTGTTTAAAAAATCAATTTATGATCCAAGATTTATGTTTTAAATATAATCAGGCTGCTAATCCTATATCACTTCACCTTGGAGGAAACACAACAAACTCAATGGGACTTCATTTTGAGAAGACATGTCCAAGGCTGTGTACTGTAAGCAACTTGTGAACTTGACAAAATAATGCTTCTGTGCATGGATGGTTGAGAGAATAAAGTCCTTGATACTTATCCATGAATGGTTGAGAAAATAAGGTCCATTATTTTCACTTTTTTCTTTGATACAGGAATCACTTATGTTATCTCATTGTCTCAATCTTTTGCAAATGAACATCCCTTTCAGAATACATTTTGCTTTGCTTTTCTTAATTATCTATTTGTCCCTTTGAAATTATAAAATCACAAAATCTTTAGTATTTAACCTCATAAGGATCCAGAGCAGTAGAATCTTTTCTATGTATTAGATCTCCAGTGCTATGCCCACAAGATTGTCAAGTCGTGTCCCACTGTGAGGGGTGGTGCTCATGTCCGTTAATAAGCCGAGGGAGCCAGAGTTGTGAAAGGCAACTCCGTGATCATGTAGCCAGCATGACTGCATAGAATTCTTTTGCCTTCACACTGAAGTAGTGCCCATTTATCTACTTGCACTTTTACATGCTTTTGAACTGCTAGGTTGGCAGAAGCTGGGGCTAGTGACAGAAGCTCACTCCATCATGTGGCACTTGGGTCTTGCTTATCTAGGGACCTTGTGATGATCAGAGTCAGCATCTTAACTACTGAACCACTGCATCCCACATACACATGTACCTGACAATAAATTTCAGTAAACTCTGAGGAACTGACTTGAGAGTTTATATGGTGAGCCTACAATCCTAAGTAATTGAATTTCAGCTCTGTTAATATTGTTAATAATGTATGAGGATAAATTAACATCTTCAGTTGGCTCACACCCTGTTTCAGATCAGGGCAGAATCCAAGAGACGACCTCCAGATGTAGCTGAACTTCATCTCTCATTAACCTTAGCCAACATGATCCATTGCAAAGGATGGTGTGAACTGCTATCATACAGCATACTGAAGACCACAATTTGCCTACCTATGAGTGGAGGTACACTTTTTCCAATATATCACACACACACACACACACACACACACCACTTTACTTATGGTTCCTTGGGCTGCCCAGTAACACACAAAGACCGACCATTTCTATTCAGAAGTGAATCTCATTGTTTTTAGTGGAGCTTCAGATAAGGGGGTATGGGATTGGGCTGTCAACAGTTGAAACATCCTCTTCCCCCAGGGAAGCCATCAATCATTTCAGTATCTACAAGTCAAAGGGGGATTTTGTTTTTGTTCAGAAAGATGTGTATGTGCATAAGCTGTGAGAAAGAAATGACAGCAATCAAAGTCTAGAGTCTCTCCAAACTCCCCATATATGCACCTTCTAAAAGACAATATTTCCCCTCACTTCCAAAGTATATGCATGCACCTTGTTCTTGTGTTTATAGCTTAATCTGTGTCATTCTAGATTAATTATGTTACTTCAGCAATTAACACAACTAAAATCAGAACTCACATTTTTGAATCTGTAGGGAAAATAATGCCACAACATACTGTTTCACTAAGAAAGGTTAAAGTGTGTTGAGGGTCACATTGAATGTACAGTAACTGTTTTCAAAAGTACTTAATAAGACACAGAAAACCAGAATCAGGCACTGTTACAAATATTGATGGCTGAAAAGTTTTTAAAAACGATCTCTTAAATAGTAAACACTAGGCTAAAGTTGTGATTTTGAAAAACAATCATATTAAAGAATATTTTAACCCTCTTACCAATGTTAAAGGGGTCAGGTATAATTTAAATCACTCTCTCTGAAAACCCAAAGATCTGTGAATTGACTGATGGATCTATAATGCTCAGAAATCTTCCTTCGTTTGTATGGCAAAGGCAGGGATTTTGACAGGCAGATAAAAAGCTGATAGTAAAATGTGATGCAAGCTATAGAAGATTAGAAATGGGAAATCAAATTCTTCTAACCTTTTGTCCCATAACCTAAAGGCTTTGGGACTAAACCTTCATCTTTCATCTAGCTTTTTATTTTTAGAATTATTTTTATTAGTCTTCTCTCTCTTTTCCCCATCTTCAACATTTCACAATCTATGTATTTATGCAGTGGAAGCCTCAGTATTCACATGTCATCACATTCATTTCCAATGTTTGGCTTGTTGTTATTGTGGTATTGATGGTACCAATGTTTTAAAATTAAATCTCATATTGAGTAAGTCGATAGGCAGCAAAATAAGTTTTCCCTGGGTCCCCCTCAAGATTTCAGAGTTCAGGTAAAACTAAATTTAAAGATTCCTCTCTCCCCTCCCTCCAATGCCACTTTTTAGATATTGTGGCTCATAGCACAGTCCTATAGTCTGACTACACTGAGAGCCATGTCAAAAGGAGCAGATGCCATTTTGGAGGACAGCCTAATACTCTGAGGAGATTGTCACACCAATTTTTCCTCCCGATCTAGACATGGGATGTAAATTTTAATAGGTGGATTTTATTGCACATCTCCTTACCCAGGCAGGAGGCATCCCATACATCTCCCATAGGTTGCAATAAATGGGAAAATCCCATTATTTGCAAGGAGCAGAAAACATCCAGATCAGATATGGGATGCCTAGATTGGGTACAGGCTGCCTCCTGCCTAGGCATGGAGGTGTGTGATCAAATCTGGCTATTAAAGTTTATATCCTGCATCTAGTCCAGGGGGAAAGGGCAGTATGATAATCTCCTAAGTAACTGCATCCTAGAATAAGACCTGGACCTCCCCTCAGCCCCCCAAAATAAAAACTCATGCAGGGTTTTTATATTATTTATTTTTATTCTACCATGAATTCTAAGTGGTTTCCATCTGGTTTCCAATCAATATAACATAAAGATAGGGCAAGGCTGCTTCATTTCAGGAACAGAATCAAATTATATGCCTCTATAACTTTCTTTGGCTGACTGAGTTTCTATAGAAAGCTGTCAAGAACACTTGTTGTTTTGAACTACAGCTCCCAACCATCAAGATTGTTGGCAGTTGTAGGACAAAATATCTGGAGAGCCAAGTGTATTCTCCACCATTCCTGTAAACAGGGGTAAGAATCATAAGGCCCTACAGCTATCATTGGACTGCCTCTCCCAGACTTCCTCACCACTCGCTATGCTAGCTAAGGGGCTTTTGGGACTTGCAGTCCAACAATATCAGGAAGGCCGCATAACTCCCGCCCATGTCACAGATCCTGCCACAAATCCACCATGATCATCAGGAAGATCGGGTGGAAATTCAGCATTGACCTGCCCAGTCTGTAGGGATGTGAACCACAACTTCAGAGTCCAGTGCGCAGGTGAGAAGGGGCTGCCTTCTGGGTCTGATGACTCTCCTGGCCAGGTGGGAAAGTGAATCTCCACCCTTTCCCACTTGCACAGGAGGTCTGTCTGATCCTAAAAGGCTGCAGGGTGGCAGGATCAGTCTGTGCCAGCAGTTGCTAGTGGGACTGGGCTGCCTTCTGGGTCTGGTGGCTCAACTGAACAGACTGTAAAGAGAGTTGTCTCCATCTCCCGCTTGTCTAGAAGCTCTGCTAGACCCAGAAAAGACTGCAGAAAAGAGGAGGGGGTATTTCAAAAATTATCTGCACCATGTGTCAAATATACTAGGCATGCCTGATTTTCAAGGTAAACATTATGCATATGACACAGGAGTCTAACACTGTAAGTGTTCAGCATAAAATGCATTGAGTCTGAATGTGATATACAGTAGAGAGAAGGTTGTTAATCTGAGGCAATCTTTGTGTAATCATGTTTTTTTTTTAAAAAAACAAACTCCTAGTCCAACTCCATCAACAGTCAGAAATGCTTCTCGTTTGTTGTCATCATCATTCTCTGCCTCCTCCTCTTCTTCCTTGCATTACAGGGATTCAAGAAGGTTTACAAATTACTAAAACCAGTGCAGATTTAAATATATATATATTAGAATCAGTAAATGCACATACACATTTGTGGCTATGTGGGGATAAGTGTTATTTTAAAAACAATTAAACAAGTCATAGGTTTAAAATTGTTTAAAATGAAATAAAAGCAAAACTTTAAAAATCAACAAAACAGCACACTATTAAAAGTCCATCACACTCAATTCCCAAAAGGCCCGTGGAATATGAAAGTTTTCACTTGACAGAGGAAGGACAACAAGGAGGGAGTCATCTTAGCCTGATTAGTACAGGAGTTCCAAATGTATGATATCAGCCACCAAAAAGGCAGTCTCCTTTATTTGTACCCATCATGCCAGCATAGGTAGTGGGAGAAAAGGAACGCCTCTGCTGAAAATCTTAGAGAAAATAAAACTAATGGCTTTATTAGCAAATTGCAAATGGGTAAAATTAACAGCAAAAAAGTAATTAAATGATGCTGAAAGCAGCAGACATGGATGGGAGGAGGGGCACAGCAATGATGAATAGCAGAAGGGAAGATAGTGAGAAGAAAAATACAGACCATCTGAAATTTTCTTTAAAAAAAGGGGGGGGGGAGAAAATATGTAACTACAAGAGTATCATGCATATATTACAGCACCAATGCCACCAGATCTCATCTACATGGGATACATCATCATCATCATCATCATTTATTTATAACCCGCTTCTCTGTATAACACACATTGACTTTGGTCGAATGAACTATGGAAGCATAAACATTCCTAAAAGGGAATATTCCCATCCCCCTACACTTCCTCAAAAGCAAGAGTCCACCTGACAGTTTAGAGGAAAATGTGGGAAATTGCTGAAAGAATGATAAAAGCCTAAAACTAATTTTGGCTGATTCTTTTTTTATTCATCACCTTTCCATGCCCGATCCTCACTCTGCTCAGTGGAGCAACCTGACCACCCTGATCAGGTTTTCAGAAGGCCTAAGCAAGTTTAGAGTGTATGATGCACAGTGTAATATAAATGAATAAATAATAAACCTTTTATTTATATCCTGCTTTTTTCTGGAGCAATCAAAGTGGCTTATAGTATTTAAAACCATACAAATATATATGTAAAATAACCCCCCTTGAAAAGGAATTAAACAATTATGATTAAAAATTACATAAAACAAAAAATAAAAATAACATCAGTTCCAAACAATAACAGTGGCAGAGTCATTGTAATTTGATGGATCTTGTCTGGCAAGCCAATCCATAAAGTGGGAGCGACTGCAGAAAAAGTCCTCTGGGAGGTCGCCACCAATCAGGTCTTCACTGGTTGCAATAAGTTCTTCCCAGAGGATCTGAGTGTACACAGTGGATTATATGGAAGCAGGTGATCCCTTAGATAAGTTGGGCCCAAGTCATGTATGGCTTTAAAGGTGATAACCAACACCTTGTACTGTGACTGGAAACTAATAGGCAGCCAGTGGAGTGACTTCAATATTAGTGTAATATGGTCACTCCTTGCTGTTCCTGTAATTAGTCTGGCTGCCATGTTCCATACCAACTTATGTTTCCGAACTAGGCACAAGGGTAGCCCCGTGTAGAGTACATTGCAAAAATCAAGTCTTGAGGTTACCAGTGCATGTACTACAGTGTTGAGGTCCCCTGGTTCCAGGAAAGGGCATAGCTGGCGTATTAACCGAAGCTGATAACAGGTGCTCTTGACCATCACATTCACCTGATCTCTCATGTGAAGTGACGAGTGAAGAGGCACTCCCAAACTGTGAACACAATCCTTTGAGGAGAGTGTGAACCTCTCTAGGACTGGAGGTTGCAGCCCAATACCTGGTTTAGGGCCCCCTACTATAAATACCTTTGTTTTATCTGGATTCAACTTGAGCTTGTTTTCCCTCATCCAGTCCATTACTGTCACAAGACATCTATTGAGGGGAGTAATGCCATCTGTTGTCATCGCTGATGACTGAGACATGGAGAAATATATTTGGTGTCATCAGCATATTGATAACACCCCCAAATATCTTAGTCAATATGACCATTGGCCATGCCAACCAAGGATTCTAGGGGCTCATTCCCACTTACATTTAAACCGATGTAGGATTCGCCTTTGCTCTGTGTTGGTAAAGTGATTCCAAAAGGTCCGTCATTCCCACTATGAAAGTGGATCTTTTCTGTAATCACTTCTTTTTTGGCACAATTGTCATTCCCACTAGTTTGCGCCACTTTAAAATGTATGGCAATCATCTGTTCATCATCAGTGATGTAAGCAGCCCGGCTTGGGAACTTTTAAAAAAAATAAATTGATGGAATATATGATTCATTGGTATTGCAACTAGCATGGAAGGATGGAGAAACCCCCACCCCCACCTCCGTGGGTCCCCTCCAAACCCCTGGCATGCCTGGATTGGGTGCTACAGGCATAGCAGAGGGGAAGATCTCCATGGGTCCCCTCCAGACCCCTGCCATGCCTGGATTGAAAAATCCAGGCATGGCCAGGGTCTAGATGGGGCCTGAAGTGTGCTCCCCCACTCGCGATGCCTGGATCACCTAAGGGATGACTGCATAGATATAGTTTTTTTAAAAAAAAAATCAATTCAGAGACAATTCAATTAATTGGTTTTGCAACTACTTATCTTTGCAAGTAGTTGCGACATTAATAAATCGAATTTTCTATGAATTTTATTTTTTTTTAAAAAAAATGCACCCATCGGTCATACCACAAGCACAAAGGCAGCACTGACAGGGGAGGGGGGAATGGTGGATTTACCAAAAACTGAGGAGGGACGGTAAACACACCTCTACCATTTGTCCCTACCCCCCAGAATGTTGCGATTCAAATCCCTAGTTCCCACTTTTTCAACACACTCCAGAATCGATTCTTCCAACAACAACAACAAAACCACAAAAGAAATACTATCAAGATAAAGTGGGTTTTTTGCATTTGTGATTGGAATCGGTAATACCAGGTTCAGAACCAGTTTCAAATGGGAACAACGGTCATATGCACTGATGGGAAATTTGCTTTATATCATAGTGGGAATGAGCCCTAGAAGTTATAGTCTCAAAGAGCAACTTTTCCAAGCTCTGAGAGCAGAAGACTTAGAGAACTGTGAATGTTTAGACTGGAGAAGAGATGGTTAAGAGATGATATGATAGCCATGTTTAAAAATCTGAAGGGATGTCATATTGAGGAGGGAGCAAGATTGTTTTCTGCTGCTCCAGAGAACAGGACCTGGAACATTGGATGCAAGCTACAGGAAGAGATTCCACCTAAACATTAGGAGAAACTTCCTGACAGTGTTTGACAGTGGAACACACTCCCTCAGAGAGTGGTGGAGTCTAAACAGAGGCTGGATGGCCATCTGCTAGGGATGCTTTGATTGAGAGTTCCTGCATGGCAGGGGTTTGGACTAAATGGCCCTTGTGATCTCTTCCAAGTCCATGATTCTATAATTCTAAAACAGCAGAATTCAGTTTCATGGAATTCCCTTTTCTGAGAGTTTTCAACATTCAAGCCATTGTTGGAGGACACCATTTGGCAGGAAGCATTACACACTGGTCCAACTGGTATGGAAAGTTAAAGACATCAGTGAGATGGGGACAATATACCAGTCAGGATACAAATAAAAAGGGACTTAATTTGTATAAGTTTATCAGATCTTTTTATTATTATTATTTCTTGAGTCAAGGAAAGGAAACCATGATTACATTTCTCAAAAGCCCTGGTGTTCTACAAATGTACAGCAACCATATGTTATTTTTTCAAAAAAAGAAATAAGAAAAGAAAATCAGAGACAGCATCCTGCATAACTTAGTGTTTTGCATCAAGGGGTTGGTCAAGGACAGTTCAGTACCTTTCATATATTATGCATGGCTTACCAAAGGGCTTGAATAAATAGATGAATTACTTTAGAGCAGCAGACGGTCTTTCTGAACAGCTGGATCTCAGCAAGACACAGCAAGGAGTACGTTTGAGCCCCTGTTTAGCCCAAAACTTTATGCTGTTACTTTTTAATAGAATTTGGCACTCAAACTAAAAAGGGCATCTGCAACTAATATATAACAACCCCATTTACATTGACTTTTCTTCTACTTTGCTGAGAGCTCACCTATGAGACAGCCATTGCCAAAGAAAGGTCACTGAAGTGCAAGGACAAGAGTAGTTGATTCTCTTGAAGCAAAGGCAAAAAGGACAGTAGGACACATAATATGGTATATTTAATAAGGTGTGAGTGGAGATGAATCAAAAGTCTCAGGAAATGCTGGGATTTTCTCCCTTATAAATGGAGTTTATTTCTGATAGCTAAATTACATTTACTTGTCCCAATGTATTTTCAGTGAACTCCGGGTACTTCCAAAATGTTTTTATTCACACTCCTCAGGTGGGTTTATTTTTAACTGAATACATTCTAAGATGAAATGAATTGTTAGTTATTTGTGTGTTTCTGGAGTTTCAGGAGCAGTAAACACTGCAGTTTCTTCCAGGACGAATATTCAACAGAGATCAAGAGAGGCAAAAAGAAATGTTGGACATGATTCCCTATTGCAATGATGTCTATTAGGGCACCAAGAAGAGTGTGTGATGCACATTGGGCTCTAGGGATGAGCATTGGCAGTTCTACTGCCCCCTTCTCAACTGCTCTTTCTCAACTTTTTTTTTGGGGGGGGAGGGGATGTCACTTGCTCTATGAGTTGTCTAGGCTCAGATTCCATGCTCCCCTTTTTTCCTGACCTCTCTGCCTACTCTGATTTCCCAATTCCTCATAATCTCTATTAATTCACTTCATCCTTGCCAAGGCTGTTCCTTTACTGATGCATCCTCCTCTGTTGCTCTTTTTCAGCTGCCTGCCAGAATCAGAGTAGGCAAACAGGTCAAGAAAGAAGGGGAGCTCTGGGTCAGAACCCAGGGAGCAAGTAGAGCAAATATAAAAACAAGCAAACAAATGAAAGGGGAAAAAAGCAGCCCAGAAAGGAAGGAGTCATAACTCATCCTCTAGATGATTCAAATGAGGATGAGCCAGATTGCCAGGAATCTGTAGCTCTTGATAACATGAATCTCTCTGAGTCTGAGGAGTTGGAAACTGAAGTAGTGGGAGGCCCAACTCCCCAGACATGGAAGATGTGGAAGACATATACCCCTCCTTTGCTGAACACCAAAGGAGATTTTCACATGGGGAAAAGTGACATAGCAATTGGATGAAGATTTTCAGATGATGTTGCGATAATCATGCCTTTATCCCATGAAGAAAGAGAAATTCTAGTGATACTTTCCATTCACAGGAAAGTCCCATTTATCAAAAGCAGCACTAGAATTCCTCTTTATTTGTGGGATAATGTAATTATCACAACATCACACAATGTAACATCATTTGAAAATCTTTGCACAATTGCACGACAGTGAAAGGAGTACTATCTGCAGAACCCAGAGACTATTACACAATTAGACACTTACATGCTGCCTATACATCTCCTAGCTACTCCCAGGCAACTTTGTTTCTTTCAACTCTCCTACTTGGAGATTAGCAGCACTTCTTGGGGTTCCTGTTTTCTTGACCATTACAGTGGCACAATTTACAGCTCCGATTTACTACTCACTAGCTTTGCTTATCTGGACTACACCCTTGCTGAATGACTTCTGGAGTGCTTGATAACCACCCTCTTGCTTATTCCTTCAGTCTGCTGGGTACCCTGAGACTGATCTGGACTGGATCAACCACTTGACCAACCTTTATATACTAACCACTTATTTCCTGAGGCACTAGCTAACTGGATCACAAGACAGGCAGAAAAGAGGGATGGAAGATAGGAGAGAAGGAGCCTTGGTGTGGATGAAGCCAATTAACAGAGATGAGTACAAACTGGTGAATTGGAGTAGGCAGGCAGGTCAAGAAAGAAGGAGAGATTTCAGGGAGCAAGTTGCACCAAAAAGGGAGTGGAAAAAAAGAAAGAATTGCTGAGAAGGCATCTCCACCCCTACTGCTGATCCCTTTATTAGTGACTTCCACCAGCAGATTTAACAAAAAATTAATGTGAACATATGTAATTCCAAAGATGCCAGCTTTACACCACTCGTCTAGTGCTTTTCCTCTTTGTGTCATGATTTTTAGATTGTTTGCTTGAGGCTAGGGGCTTTCACCAAAAACCAAAAAAAAAAAAAAAGACCTTTAAACCACTCTGGAACCATTTTCAGTGGAGCATCAGGGTAAAAATTGTTCAGATAAACAATAAAAATCTCATTTAATCGGACCTTGGCAAAAGTGGGAAGGAACCGATAGGTATAGTGTACTTGTAAAATAGTATTTAGTATGTAGCTAATGATTTCTCTGACATTCGTCATTAAACTTAAGCAGCTAGAGTGTATAAGCAGCTACAATCCAAGCTTAACTGAGGGATGGCAAAACGCTAACATATATGAGCACTATGCTTTTGCAGCTGTCGCCACAAGCACTACTACTGCCAAATTTCACTAAGACAGCTGAAGGCATTGCAGACATTGCCTGTGTTGATCTTCTGAGGATAAAATTTATCCTGCCTGAGCCAGCTCTGAAATCACTATTGCTGAAATTACTAGCAGTGACCAAGAGCTCCTTCATATGCCAAACTCCAGTTTTTAATCAATACTATAGATTTTAAAAGATTGCTTTTTATATAAAAAAAATCTAATATGCTCATATATAATTGAATTGTGTTTTATTAAGGTGTGCCATAAATATAAACACCAAGAAAGTGAAGCACTGATATTTTGCAGTGTGGGAGTCATGTGAGGACACAGCTAAATAGTTGATATATGGTAATTTGTTTACATTGCTGTCTTCCTTTTCTCCACCTATTAGGTATATTAAAAAAATCCCTAGTACTTCCCTTCTAATTTACTCTCAATTTAAATGAAAATGGGAAAGAATTGCTTTGTGAGGTTGCAGTTTTCCTAGGAGTAAGCCCATGACCTTGTTAACATTTACCTTTTAGCATACATAGAGGATTGCATTGTAAAACACACACACACACACCCAATAGCATTTCCCAATAGATTTCCAAATTTAGGGGAGAAGGGCTGTGCCAAACTTGACAATGGTCTGGAACTTGGTGCCATCACACTGTCATTCTCTCCATCATGATCTATATTATATTGTCTAATGGTTTGTAGCTATATCTGTTACCTCTTCCAAAGTTTAAGAGAGTTGGGTTAAACCGATATTTTCAGTCACAAAATGAAACCATCCTACAATTGGTCTAACTAAACTAGAAAAGCCTTACGTCATACTATTTTCATATCAAGCTAAAATCTAACACAAGCTGCTGCTACACTGCAGAATTAATGCAGTTTGAAACCACTTTAAGTGCTATGGCTCCTTCCTATGGGATCCTGGGACGGGTAGCTTGTTTTGACACCAAAGCTCTCTGACAGAGGAGGCAAAATATTTCATAAAACTACAGATCCTAGAATTACATAGCATTAAGCCGTGGCAATTAAAGCTGTGTCAAACTGCATTAGTTCTGCAGTGTAGATGCAGTCCCAGTCAACTAAGCTTGATCTAGCAGATGTCCTGCCTGCCTGAAAGTGAAAAGACAGAACTGTTTTGAAGGTGCCTGCGTACAGAAGGCTCCCATCACCATCCTCTTCAGTACCAAAGAAAACTGGGCTCCAGACAGCTTATCTGCCAAGTAACCAACCCCATTAGCTGTGATGAACGATATACATAAGTGCAATATGTAGATTCCATCAAGCAGGAAACATGCACTGTGGCTCTTTGATCTATGTTACTCATTAATATCCTACATGGCCTCGGGAAGTTTTTGCTTTGATTTCCATTTGATTTTGTTCAGTATGTTTGAGTTTGTGGGATGTTTTGATTGTCTCCTCAATATTTTTACACACAAAACTGCATCTTGTAAAGCTGCCATCTGCACTTTAAATAAGTACCAGAGTTTTCCACCCAGGAGATTTGCTGGGCTTGAAGAAACACTGAATCAAATGCACACCATGTTTCAAAGTAGAAGCGGGGGGGGGGGGGGGAGCAAGCTGTTTTTGTAGATCAGTTTGCATGAAAATGTAGACATCTCTACCCTGTGACTTTGCTCATATCACAGTTTCATGCATACACACACACTCAACAGCCACAGGTTCTTGTTTCTAACTTTCTTCTTAATTTCATCCTTAAAATAAATGTGGGGGAAATACTAGAAAATATGGTTATTGTGGTCCCTTTGGCAGTTTTACATAGAATATATGTGAGCTAAACTGAAGGGGGATATAAATTGGCTATATTGCCCACCAAATATTTGGACTTCCATGGTGTCAGAAGTGGATGGATTCTGTCTGTGGTGAGACACTGAACTACAAGAAGCAGCTTTCAGGGAACCATCCTCAAACCTTGGTCTGACTAGGTCCATCCAAGCCTAGTTATTGGAACCTTTCAGACAGGAAGGCGTACAACAGCAATATGTTCTTCCTGAGTTGTGATGTTTGCTTGTATCCCTGATTTTTCTTTTTAACCCTGTGTTCTGTTTTTTCTATTGGTTCTTGTTAATTGGTTGATTATTGGCAAGTCCAAAAGTTTCTGGCTCCCAGCTCCTGATTGACTTCATACTGTTGCTCATAGTTCAGTGCTGACACCTGGGCAATATGGTTTGCTACACTGAAGCTACAACTGGTTTATAATTATTACTGCTGCTGCTACTACTACTCCTACTTCTTTTTCTTTTTCTTCTTCTTCTTCTTCTACTACTACTACTACTACCACCACCTATTCCTCTTGGTATGATATAACATTGTAAATAAAGCATCAGCTCCTGATACTTCTCCGAGTTAGTATTTTACTCATGCTTCCCTTATATGCCTAATCCCTCAAATAGGTTAACAGGTCTGCATTTGTTCTGTCCCCATGATGCATTACAACTGCATTTCCCAGGCCCTAAAGGGATGTAAAGTCACAGGCAACCCTGCAAATCAGCCTTTAGGATTCTGGGAAAGCCAATGCTTTTTATTCTCTTCACCTTTACTGCAGGGTTGTAACTGCTTTTGGGTGAACATTTCTATGCAGGTTTAGGTCCAGCTAACTGTAGGCTGAATTGTTCTTTTTTCTCTGTAACTTTAAGCCGCTGTAAATATTTCATTCTAATATGTACAAAATAGGTTATCTAAGCAGTATCTTTTGGGTTAGTCCATAGTGGCAGTTTCATGTTCCTTTAATAAATGTCATTAACCACATAAATCATATCTCAGCTAACATAGGTAGGAGGCAGCTGTTGAGTCCTTTGCTAAAATTGGCAATAACTAAAACAGACTAGTTTTTCACTAGGAGAGTCTTGTTAATAGAGCTGGAGGAAACTATAGCCAGCCATAGAGGCAGAATTCAAAGATATAGCCATGTTAGAGGCTGTACAGATTGGGGGAAAGGGGCAGTGAAATGCTTCCCCTTTCTACCTCGGATGGAGGCTGCAGCAGACAAATGCCGTGGCCTCCAGCAGGCCTAAAAAGAAGTTGCTCCTGGCGGGTTCTCTTTACGTCTCAAGCAGAGCACAGTTGGCACCCTCACATGCAATGATGGCATTCGTGCGGTGCAGCACTGTTTGGGTGCTGTGTCATGCGGACGTCATCGTTGTGCACCCCAGTGTGAACAGGTGCATGGAATGATGGCTCCCGCGTGCTGATAATAGGGCTGAGTGCGTGTTGACGCCCAGCCCTACATGACCCTAATTTCAGCTCCAAGACAGCACAAAGCACCAGTCTGTACTGGGCCTGAGTCTGTTGAATCAGTGTATAGAGAATTCTTGCAGTATCTGTTAAATGCCCTATGTTAAACATAAGGCATTTCCTGTTTAATTCCTATTTAATTCCTGTTTAAATCCTGTTTGCCCTCTAGTGTGATAAACCTCTTTGAGACTAAGGCCCTGTGCAGAATGGCCTTAAAGGCTGGCTTGGGGGCGGATTCGGGGCATAGCATCCATATGATGCATGCCCCGACTCTGGTGTTATGCTGCATGCCGCTCCTCTGGTGCTGTGTCTGTATTATGCAGCACTGGAGCACCGTAAAGCTGTGGCACCACTGCTATCACACCCTTTGCAGGGCACAAAAAGGAGCCACTTTTTGTGGCTCGTTTTTGCACCCTGAAAAGGACAGATCAGGGCCACAGTGTGCAGTTGCCACGGTCCCAATCTGGCTGTAAAAGGAGCAGCCTCCAGCCACCCCTTCGAGGCTTTCTGCACAGCCACTGAGGACTCTTTCAAACGGGGAGGAATTTCTCCCAACTCCGAATGGAGCCAATGCGGATTTATGTAAATTCGCTTGTTTAGCGAATTTACATGAACCCCTGCTCCATTCGGAATTACTTCCCATTACCCGAAAATAACCCCCTCCTGCCCAAATTTGCATGCGAAGCTTTAATTCGCAATAATGTAAAACCCATGATTGCATTCAAATTGGCTTCCCTCTTGCCCGAATTTGCATGCGAAGAGTTAATTCGCAATAATGTAAAACCCATGATTGCATTCGAATTGACCTTAAATTATACTTCCAATTTAGCCTTGTATGAAAGAGTCCTGAGTGAAAGAAAGAAGTTGGCTGCCTAAGCTTTTGTAGACTTAAGTCTACGGAAGCTCATGCTGCCGACTTCTTTCTTTCAGTTAGTCTCAAAGGTGCTACAAGATCTCTCTGCAGCCAGAGAGACAATAAATGACCCTGGAGAGAACCCCTCCAAGCAATGAGTGGGTTCCTCCAGGCACTCAATATCCACAGATCAGAACAAGGAGTGGGAGTACAGTGGATTCTTGGTATTCTCTGAGGTTTGGTTCCAGGACCCCCATGAATACCAAAGTCTGTGGATGCTCAAGTCTCACTATAAATAATGGCATAATAAAATGGTGTTCCCTTATATAAAATGGCAAAATCAAGCTTTGCTTTTTGGAACTGATATATTTTTAAAATATTTGCAAGGCATGGATGTTTGAATCCGTGGATAAAGAATCCGTGGTTACGAAGGGCTGATTGTACTTTATCTCCCTGTTATGAAACTCATCAAAATGATCTATATTTAGACTGTAAGCCTGAGGGCAGGGATCTGTCTAATTTAAGATTGTATGTACAGCACTGGGTAAATTTACAGCGCTATATAAATAAAGGATAATAATAATAATAATAATAATAATAATAATATTCTTTGTCCATCTTTCAGATCATTAGATTGGCAGAATATCAGAAGCAGAAGTGGGTACCAAATTCACTTCTTCTTTTTGCTTCTCTGTTTGTTTCCAGTTTTGCTGCAGTTCTACATTTTGCCTTGATGTCAGATGTTGATGATGTGTAAGCATCCTCATTCTTAATTCAAACATGACATAGAGCTAAATGGAGTGGGAGGGAAAAGATAGAAAAGCAAGAAAGAATCCATTACTGGCCTAATACTGTCAACTGCTACTGACATCAGCCCTCTAGAGATCCCCAGGTCCTTTTGCTTGAATTGGCAAAGCACCAGAGATAGAAACTGGGACTTCATCATCCATGCAAAGGAAGTCCCTGGATACTGAGGTGTATGCAACTGTTCCTTTACGAACAGAAGGTAATATAAGGGGGCACCCAACCTTGAGAAATATGCTTTCTCGTGCTAAAGGGTGAAAAAGCAATTGAAACTTCACAAAGACAGAGAGGAAAACTGAATTAATGTTATAAGACAATGCCAAACACAAGATGAAAGGCAGGATAGGGCTTCACTTCATTTTTGTTGTTGTTGTTGTTGTGCCACATGTTTTCTATATTACTAGTGAGGAACATATGGTCCTTCAGATGTGGCTCTACTGCAACGCCCTTCAGCCATAGCCAGCACAGCAAGTGGTAAGGGAAGGTGGGAGTTTCAGTTCCACATCTGGAAAGCCACATGTTTCCCACTTCTGTCCTTTATGATGTATAGAAAATTTCAGTGGGGCTAAATTGACCAATAATGGAAATGTAAAAAAGAAAATCTCATATGCAAGAATGGTAAAAAATATTCAGATGACTGACAGTAAAACTATGAGGAAAGGGGGGAACACATCCAGAGTGGACATATTTATTTACACACAGTTATTTTAAACACTGTTCACTTAGTTACAATATGCCATCCACTGCCATAGGATGTGGCAATGACTATCACCCAGGATGGCCTTTTAAGACAATTACACAGAGGTCCAAAACACACTGTAGAAATAATCCAGTTTGAGACTGCTTTAACTGCCTTGGCTCAGTGCTAGGGAATCTTGGGAACTATAGTTGTAATTGTGGCACCAATGCTCTCTGACAGCGAAGGTTAAATGTCTCACAGAACTCCAGTTCCCAGGATTCCCTGGCATTGAGCTAGGGCAGTTAAAGCAGTCTCAAACTGGATTGTTGCTGCAGTGTGCTTTGGACCAGAAGCAAAAAGGATATAGCTACCTGTTTCTGGCTTCTAATCAAGGCAGGTATATATAGTGCCACCAAGATCAGAGGCCCCACATCTCTGAATACCACTTGCTAGGAAACAGCAGCAGGAAAGAACTATTCCTCTTGTGTTCCAATTGCAGACTCTCCCAGGCATCTGGCTTTCGAGAAACACCTAGTATAACACTTTATCTTCTTAAAAGAGAAATCAGCTCCCATGCTGGGCTGGTTCAAGATATTTTGCTTCCTGGGGCAATGAGGAAGATGCTGTCCCTCCTATTCCATCTACAAAACTTGAATGGACTGGAAGTTAAACCTTTCTTCAACACTGATAGTGGGATAGCATCCTCCATTGTAGATACCTGATGGTAGCAAGCTAGCTCAGGGGTCACAGGGTAGGATTATTGGGCCACAGCCATCTCCTGAAAAACATTGCTGCTACTTCCAAGCCTGAGGAGATTGCCTCACTTTGCCTAACTTCAGCCCTTTTTTCCCCCACTGAGATGGTATATGAGGATGGTCACACTATATAAAGAAACTAGAGTTCTTTCTTTCTAATAAGGTCAGTCTAGTGATTGTCCTGGAACACCAGAAAAAGGAACCCTTTGGGATGGGTGGAGGGTCTGGAGAAAAGAAACAGTCTACTGTTATTTGTTTGTCTCCACTGTCAGCCTCAAACATGACAAACTGGTGAAATATTTATTGTAGAATTGTTATTTCTTACAGAAAAAAAGGAAATCTTAGTCTTGCTTACTGTTTGCTAAAAGAATCTAAATATAAAACTTGACTGGAGTCTTGGAAGACCATGATGACTTGAAATATCTGGGAAAGAGTTTCTTAGGGAACATGGGTAGGCTCTACATCAATATCAACACAGCACAATGTGATTAAAAAGTAAACACATTTTACCAATGGATACCTGCTAATGAGAGTCTTGGTGCTCTCAGCTGTGGCAGGCCCAGCCACTGATTTAACAGGAAGGTGGTTTATATTCAGGATTCAGCTTAGATTTCAAACAATCTCAATGAAGTGATTTGTGTCAAAAATGGCAGTGCCAACTATCTTCTGGAGATACATTTGGTGTTCTCATAGTAGCACTAGGAACTGTGTTCACAGCGGCAATTGCTGTATCACTTACATGTAGTAACTGACCATAAGCAATGGTATAGGAAGCAACTGTATTGCGTATGATTCATGTTCCCAACTCCAGTAAGGTGATCCATACCACAAACAAATCCTATTTTCTGTCTAACGATAGTTGTATCTTTAGCTAACTTTAACTGCCCATTACATATTGTGTTCTTTTAACCTTTTAAGATAGAAAACAGTTTTTTTAAAGGACTTAGAATTTAAGAAACTTAGATTTTTTTTTAAAGAAACGTAGAATTTAAGTTGCACCAATGCTATGGGACTTTCTTCTTCTTCTTTCACCCCCCCCCCCCCCCGAATTTTCCCCAAAATCTGCTCCAGAGAGTTTCTAAGCAATCTGAATTGGTGAAGGTTTTCAGGGCACCAGATGGAGGAGAATCCCCCTTCCTCTTCTGCTGTTGAAAACAGTTCTTTTTCCTAAACTATTCTGCTGGATTCTGGGCAAATGTTTTATTTCTTGTGTAAAATGCATTCAGTTATCTATTGCTACAGTTATTAACCTCTCTCACCATACATGCTATGTCATGTACAGCTAGATGTTGCTAATGTTACTAATGTTAGTATTAATTGGTTTTGAAAATAATTTTTCTTCCAAATTATTTCAAATGATTCTCTGTATAATGAACTGAGACTGATGGACCTACAAAATTTTTCTCCATTTTGAAATGTAAAATAAGATTCTACTAATTTTACATGTATAAGTCCTGTGGCATTCAAGCTGACTAAACTGCTTAGCTGATACATGCACAAACATTCTTTAAAGTTAGGCATTTCCTCTGGTTTGAAGCTGATGCTTGGAAGGAATGTAGTTAACATAACACTGTTTCAATTAATTCCTTTTTACAGTCACTAAAGGTATAACTAAATTAGCTTTCACTTTTAACTTAGCAAGAGAAAACATCATATTTTTATTGTGCAATGGCAATTGTTTTAGTTACTTTTACAGTATAAGGAAACGGCGCCGCCCCAATCAACGGGCCAGCACTGTTACTGGGGTGGGAGGGGCCCAATGACTCCTTCTGCCCCAGCAGCCCATTTGCTGGCAGGATGGCCTGGTGTTGGCTGTCTGGGGGGGCAGAAGGGCCCAGGGGGCCTTTTCACTGGCAGCTGGAACTACATCTCCCAGCCTGCCTTGCTGCCAGCATTGGTAGCTGCTTGGCTGGCCCAGATGGATGGGTTACAGGCTCAGTCCATTGGTGTGGGGAGCCTGGGTGTCACCATCTTTCCAGGCTTCCTATTGGCAGACAGGCCTATGTAAGGCTTTGGCATATCTTGTGTCTCTTTGCTCAGTTCTACAAGGAACAATGCTCTATGTTGGCTAAGTCTCTCCTTTCTTTCTGTTGGCTCTATTTTGCCTTGGGTGGGGAGAGGCAGTTGGGTCCCTGACATCTGTTAGAAGGCCTTGCTTGACCTGAGGTTCTTTCTGGGCCCCTCTCCCTTCTTTGGAAGGACTTCAGCCTGGGGTTTAGAGCTGTGACTCCTTTTTCTGGACCCCTGCATGGGTTCTCCCTTCTTCTTTTGGGGTTACATCAGCCTGCCTGGGGAGACTTTTGCTCCAACTCCATTGTTCCTTGTTGAGCTCCCTTCCTCTGCTTTTCCCCTTCCAATCTGGCTCTCCTAGACCTTCATTTGGAGGACTATGGAGAGGCGATACGAGCAGCTAAGAACTCATTCTTTGCTGCTCGTATCGCGTCCGCGGAGTCGCGTCCAGCAGAGTTGTTCAGGGTAGTGAGGGAGCTAACTCAGCTCCCCCCTGCCCCGAACCAGATCCTTGAACCAACTAAGGCCTGCTGTGACCAATTTAACAACTTCTTCGCGGATAAAATCTCTCGGATAAACGAAGGTCTGGACGCCAGAATTGAAGCAGAATCCAGAATAGAGGCGTCTAGAGCCTCCGTGGACTTTGTTGTACTGGATCAGTTTGAGTCTGTCGGTACCGAGGATGTGGACAAGATCCTTAGAAGTGTTCGGAAGACGACCTGTTCTCTCGATCCCTGCCCCTCATGGCTAGTGGCCCAGGGGGGTTTGGCGGTAACCTCGTTGTTGCGCCAAATCATTAACACGTCTCTGAGGGAGGGACAATTTCCCGACCATCTGAAATTGGCCATTGTAAGACCGTTGTTAAAAAAGCCCTCCCTCGACCCCCTGGTTCATAATAATTATCGGCCAGTCTCGCTGCTGCCATTCTTGGGGAAGGTGATCGAGAGGGCGGTTGCACTCCAACTTCAATCGATCTTGGAGGAAACGGATTTTCTAGATCCATTTCAAACCGGTTTTCGGGCGGGCTATGGGGTTGAGACTGCCATGGTCGCCCTGGTCGATGATCTCCGTCTGGGTATCGACAGGGGGAGCGTGTCCCTGTTGGTGCTCTTGGACATCTCAGCGGCTTTCGATACCATCGACCATGGTATCCTTCTGGAGCGCCTGGCAGAGGTGGGAATCGGGGGCACTGCGCTCCAGTGGTTCCGGTCCTACCTCTCTGGGAGGTTCCAGATGGTGCAGCTGGGGGACGTGTGCTCCGATAAGAGGGCCCTTACATCTGGGGTTCCTCAAGGAGCCATTCTGTCCCCCATGCTATTTAACATTTACATGAAACCGCTGGGAGAGATCATCCGGAGACATGGGGCGCGGTGTTATCAGTACGCTGATGACACCCAAATAGTTTTCTCTATGTCTCCGACTGATGCAGTGACCAGGGATGGCGTCGCTCCTCTCGTGGCCTGTCTGGAATCGGTAATGGACTGGATGAGGGAAAACAGACTCAGCCTGAATCCAGAGAAAACGGAAGTACTGGCGATAGGTTCTCCCGGTCCAGGGATGGAGGTGGTTCCACCCGTCCTGAACGGGGTCACGCTCCCCGTGAAGGACTCAGTACGCAGTCTGGGGGTGCTCCTTGACTCGTCGCTCCATCTGACCTCTCAGGTGGATGCGACGGTCAGGAGCACCTGTTATCAGCTTCGGCTGATTCGCCAGCTGCATCCCTACCTGGACCGGAGGGACCTTGAAACCGTAGTACATGCTCTAGTAACCTCTCGGTTGGATTTCTGCAATGCGCTCTACATGGGGCAGCCTTTGTATCACACTCGGAAGCTACAATTGGTACAAAATATGGCAGTGCGGGTGGTCACTGGTGTCCCCAGGACCACCCATATAACACCAATACTAAAAGATCTACATTGGCTGCCAATCCGCTTCCGGGCTCAGTACAAAGTGCTGGTCGTTACCTACAAAGCCCTAAATGGCTTAGGTCCAGGGTACCTAAAGGACCGCCTCTCCCCACACAATCCGCCCCGCACACTTAGATCCACGGGGCAACAATTATTGAGAGTTCCAGAGGCTAAACTATCAGCAACTTCAAAAAGAGCCTTCTCCATCTCGGCTCCTAGCCTCTGGAACTCTCTGCCCACTGAGCTCCGTCAGGCCGCCTCCCTCGATGTATTTAAAAGGGGATTAAAAACACATCTGTTTAATTATGCATACCCCTGATACTCTGATCCCCCCCATGTCGGTTTCATACCCCCCCTACACTGTTTTAACACTGTTTTAATATTGTTTTAATGTTGTAATTTTATGTGATTGTTGTATTGTTTGTTTTTATGCTGTGCACCGCCCTGATCGTAGGAAGGGCGGTATACAAATAAACATTATTATTATTATTATTATCTTTGGGGGCCTGATTTTTACAGTTTTGGGCTTTGGTGCTGGTTTACTGCCTCCATTTCGGTCTGTGGTGCCTCTCTCTGGGTTCCTTTTCAGGACCCTTAACCTGCTGGCCTGCTCTGCTGGGTGGGTTTTTTTCCACGGGGCTTTCTTGGCACAGATTCATTTCCACCAGTACCTGGCCTTCAACCCACATTAGGCATTAATTTGGGCTCCTTTCTCTCTCTTCCCTGTTCCCTTGGAGACCTGGTTTAATATTTCACCTGCCTCATGGCTGTATTTTGCTGAGTTTATTTTTCCTTTCATTCAGCTCAACCTGGTGTTTTTTTGTCCTCGCAGCTGGTTGGCTGGCTGCTTTAGTTTACTCTGCATTCAAAAGACAGAAATATGGTCCCGGTGGTGGCTCGGTGGATAGTAGGCTTCCTTTCTGTTTAGGCTTGCCCATTTGAGGCTGGCTTGGGCTCCAGATGATCTAATAACTATTAATTTTCCTTGGGTGGCCTTTGAGGTTGCTGCACCAATTTTATAGCTTTAATTTTCAAATAAGCCATGCCTCATTGCACTCCTGTTGGTCTGGGAGCTCATTCCTGTTTGTTTATTTTGAATGAAGCCTCATGCAGGTCACACTCTCTCAGCCTCATTGGGCCCAATTACATGGAAACCAATTCAGTAGTATTGTGCCTTTCGGGCTTTTAGATATTCATCAATAATTTTCTTGATTGTGTTTTACTCTAGGATAACAAATGCTGTCTGATCTTGGAAGCTAAGCAGGGTCCTTCCTGGACAATATTTGGACTGGTGCGGTGGTGCATATCGGGTGTGTTAGGATTTTATTAGTTTGCCATTGTTTTACCACACTTGCCTATTTCTTGTTGGCCTCTAATTCAGCTTCCTTGGTTTCCTTTGTCTTCCTTTGCTTCCCAGCCACTGTTGTTTAGGGGTCCTTATGTGCTGTGCTGCTTTCCAGCCCATCATTTAGTCCAACTCTGAGAGAGGCATGCTGTAGCTGCACAATTTTGTTTTTAAATGATTGCTTAACAACTTTTCTTTCATAGCACATATCTTACTTGGTCTCCATATCTAGCAGCAGTTCCTCTTTGGTGCCTTTGTTCTCAGCAGGAGAACAGGAGAGTGGCTAGCAGGAGAGTGTGTGTCTTGATGTGTCTACCAGGCTGTTGTTAATGTGGTCAGCATACAGTCCAAACCCAATAGAGCTATGCTGTTGGTGCACCGTTTTGTTCTTGCCTGCTAGCATTTTGTTCCTGGTCTCCAAATTTTACATTACAGTCACTATCTTTCATTTTTAGATCTATCGATTCCATCAGCTGGCTTAGGATTCAGATCTCTCACCTGTGCCCTTCAGGGAGCCCTGGTGGTGCAGCGGTTAAATGCTGGTACTGCAGCCACAGGTTGTGAGTTTGATCCCAGGGGCTCCAAGCTTGACTTAGCCTTCCATCCTTTCATAGATCACTAAAATGAGCACCCCCCTTGTTGGGGACAATTGGCATACAGATTGTAAAATGCTTAGAGAGTGCTAAGTTAGTGTTAAGTGGTATAGAAGTGTAAATGCTAAATGCTATTTTGTGGGTCACAGGACAACTTCCTACGTGACCTAACTTTCCTCATGTAGTTCCTTTGGTGCTAGTTCTCACCTGGAGCTGAGTGGCTGAGTGTGTATCTGGGTGTGTTTACCAGGATACTGTTAATGTGGTTAACATAAGTCCACATTCAAGAGAACTTTTCTGTCATTGCGCCTTTTGTTCTTGCCTGCTTCCTTCACAACTTGCCTTTCATGGCACAATTCGTGCCTGGTCTACAAATTAACATTTTAACATTACAGTCACTATCTCTCATTTTTTAGACAATACAGTGTTTCCCCGAAAATAAGACAGTGTCTTAAATTATTTTTTGCTCCCAAAGATGTGCTAGGTCTTATTTTCAGGGGATGTTTTATTTTTCCATGAAGAAGAATTCACATTTATTGTTGAACAAAAAATATTATTTATTGTATATATATTTATCTACAAAAACTTTGCTAGGTCTTACTTTTGGGGGAGGCCTTATATTTAGCAATTCAGCAAAACCTCCACTAGGTCTTATTTTCTGAGGATGTCTTATTTTCAGGGAAACAGGGTAGGTTCTGTCAGTTGGCTCCAGAGTCAAATATCTCATCTATGCTCTTCCCTGAGGAACTGTGAGAGACCCTGCTTTCCCAACAGGGTACAAGACAACTGCCTATATGACCTCTCCTTCATCAATCAGTTCCTCTTTGGTGCCACAATTCTCATCTCGCACATGTGCCCTTTCCTGAGCACCTGTGAGAGGCTGGATGTCTGCCATGTTGAAAGGCTTTTTTTTCTACCTGGGCTCCTCCTTCCCTCTGGGCTTTCCAGAGAGCTATCACCAAGCCGTCCTCCTTCTCGAAGCTTCTGACACTCAGGTTTATGGGCCTATGGTTTCCTTCTCAATCTTACAGTTTCTGGTGTGGTTATGAATATTGGTAGCTCTCAGGACAATGCCCAGTCCACTGGTTGAACGTCTCTTTTCTTTCCTAGGATGGAGGGATTGTTGTCCCTGCTACACCTTCTTTGTCACAAGTGCTCTGGAGGGTTGGATGAGTTCCCTCCAGGTTCATGGGGATACTAGTCAAACCCCCTTTGCTTTCATCTGTTGGTCCAGATTGTTAACCAACCACCCTTTGTTTGTTCCTCATCCCTCTAAGCCTGTTTATTTTTGGGCCATGTTTGTTACTGCCTTAGTGGCGCTCTGAGAGTGGGTGAGATTTTACCTTTCTCAGTGTGATTTTTCAACCTGTTTCAGCTTATGAGGTGCTGTACATGCCCCTTCGCAATAGGGTCTCCCTCCAGATGAGTTTGGGCCACTCCTTCCAAAGTGCAACTACGTCTGGGTGATTTATCATTTGTTGCTAACTCTGTGTGTTTACCTGTCCACAGATCAAAGTGCGAACAGATAGGCCAGGGGTAGAGCATTGCTTTGAGATGGCTCTGGGGGCTCCCACCTTCACCTAGTCTCAGGACACTGCATAGCCCTTCGCCTATTGAATTCTACCCTCCAGAGGAGTTTCTGTGGCCTCGCCTCCGGTTTGGAGCTGCTTCTTCGTGCAAAAGAGAGGGCCAAATGCCTGATTGGGCTCCTTCTGCCAGAACTTACCCGACAGCTGTTTCCAAGCGGTTACTGCAGAGACATCTGGGTTTAGGCTTTTCGTCTTTGACCCTTTGTTTGGTTGAATCATGCTGGTGCTGCCAGCCAGACTATGTCCGTTCTGTGTTCATTTCTTTGTCAAAGATTAGTGGGGTTTTTCTGATGCCTTCTCTACCTTTCATTTGTGGACTCAAAAGGTTGACTACATTCCCACCTGGGTCAGGGAGATGCCAGGCAGCCCCATCTTTTAATCCGCTGGTTCAAGGTTGATATTCTCCCCATGGTTTTTGCCTCGCATCTTCAAGTTTGTCTGTCATTCCACCACTAAGACAAACTATTGGGAAATAAGGATGTTGTTGTCGTTTGAAAAAGGAATGATCACTGTCATTCCTGTCTTACAGATAGTAAAGTGAGATAGAGAAGTAACAACTTCTCCTGAGCTCATATCAGTTGATCAAGCAGAGGAACCTTAAAGAGAGGTTTCTCAGGTCCAATTCCATCTTTCTTTTCGCAAGACATATAAATTAGCACAAACTGTTATGGATTCTGCCACATTTTCATCTTCTCAGCCAACTGCAAAAGCTAAAGTCTATACCATAACCACCCCAAATAATGTGGCCATGAGTGATAAGTAAATGTATGTAAAAGTAGCTAACACTAAAGATAAGAAAACTAGAAGACTTGCCAAGATCCTTCTTTGAATAAATCATTTTAAAAGACTGCATTCCAATAACAATACATTTTACAAGAAATGCCCAAAAGATCTATGTCCAAACATCAATTTGTAAAATGTCCATGCTACTCTGATTTTACTTGAAAAAAATGTTAAAATTAGGACTACAATTCCAATGCCTTCTTGATTCATACCAAGCAGCCATAGATCTCTTTTCACTTTGTTTGTAAAGAAATACAGCTGGAGGACGTGAGCAAGCAACACATTGTTTTAAGATGAGGGACATATGTTAAACATAAAATACTTTGGATGTCATGGACTTTTCTCCATTGACTAATGTGAAAACATTGGAAGCCATCTGTTTCTGGGGCAAAGTAGATAAGTAATGAATTACATAAGCGAAATGGCCAAAAATTTGCTATTTTATTTTGTAGCTGCTATACTCATCACTTTGTACCATTACATAAACTCATCACTTTGTACTGTTCATGAGATCAACTGAATTGATTCTTCAAACCAGAGCCCTTTTTAAGTAAAATCCAAAATTCACCGAATTTTTCCCACCAGGATATTTTAACCCATTTTTGGATTTTTTAAGTAGATAAATATTTTGTGCCCATTTTACAAATTGTTGTTTTTGAATGCATTTCCCATTGTATAAACAACATGTCCATATTTTTTTTCAAATGTACATATTGCAGTACTCATTTTTTAAAATGTATTTTCTTTAAGCAAAATCGATTATTTCATCTTATTTCACAAATTCAAAAACAAGTTTGGAAATATGCAGAATTTCAAATACAAATTATGTTTTAGTTGGGGTTCATCCATCCCTATTTGCAGAAAAGGGACAGGACTGAGATAGAGACACTATGTTTGTTTGGGTTGTCCAAAGTCAGCAGGTAAATACAAGATTTGTAAAAAGACAAACCAGTTCAAAACTCAGTTTGTTTGACTTTCCTGCTATACTACATTGCTAGTGCAGAGTTCTACCCACCTTCATGGTACAATATATATTTCTTTAAGGTGTCAAACTAGATCTTGTGTCATAAGATCGGACATAAAATTCCACTTGAGTGGAAAATATGTGTTTTTCTCACTCACGCTTGCAAAACCCTACCTAATACATGTCACACCCCACCCTACATGGCCATTTAATGAACCGGTGAGAATGGTAGTGGAGAAGTGTCCATTTTGTGGGCTGTTGCTGGATGCGGAGTGATGCCATAGGACCTTATCACACAAGGCACTTACCATGCTGGAATTAAGGTCCAAACGCTTCAGAAGCATGGAAATGGGATCACCAGTCGTGCTTCTGAAGCATCACTGAAGCATGTCCTGTTCTTCTTCCATCGACAAATCATTTGTGGAGCAACCATTTCTGTAATAACGGGATCTTCTGTTATGGCTGCTCCGTGAATGCTTTGACAATGGAAGAACAGCGAAATGCCTCAATGATGTTTGAGAAGTGCGACCGGCAATCTCACCCCTGCACTTCTGAAATGTTTGGGCCACGGTTCCAGCATGTTAAGTGCCTTGTGTGATAAGGGCCATAGTTCCTCTAGATCTGCGGAGGACCCTGAGAGGTCCTGCATGTTGCCTTTTCACTATGCATCCAGCTAAAGTCACATAGCTGGGTACTTTGCTATCACCACCGCCACCACTTGCTCAACACCAGATAATAAATGGCCATGGAGAGTACAGCATGTAAACCATAGATTTTGGGGAGTTCATCATTACACAAAGGAGAGAAAGAATTTTAGTCTTCACAATGACCCCCCCCCACCCCAAAAGAGACATATATATATGTAAGTTGGATTTAATGGCTGCGTATGTCAACCACTGTGGCATAGTGGTCTGAGTGGGCTCGATTCCCTGCTCAGCCATGAAACCCACTGTGTTGCCTTAAGTCACATGTTCTCAGCTTCAGTGAAAGGCAATGGCAAACTTCCTCTGAACAAATCTGGCCAAAAAATTATATGATCTCAGTATTGCCATAAGTCTGAAATGACTTGAAAGCACACAGCAACAACATGTCACAGGCATGATATCAGCTGTCCTGTGTAGCATCTCTTGCCGACAGAATAACAGTGGAACTGATTCTTCTCTCTTTCTGCCCTCTGCAGCTCCTGAAATCCAAATTGGAGATATTATGGGAGAAGAGAGGCAGTGTGTTGGAGTGGAAGGAGAACTTTAATTTCACAAGAAGTAGTCTCCTCCAAGCTGCTTCCTACTTGTAAAATTGTAAAATCAGGATGAAAATGAAAAAGTGGTTTAAAAGGTTCCTGGTTTTTTTAAAAGTAAATCTAGTCATTCCTTTCTTAGATTTTTTTAGTTATTTCAGTTATACGACTTAGTACTGTTTCCAATGAAGTAGGTTTATATCCACAAAAGTTCATGCCAAAAAAAAGAGTTAGTCTTAAAGATGCTGCCATATTTTTATTCTCTCTCTTCCTTCTTCCTTTTTCATTCACATGAGTAATTTCAGTAATTCAGGTATACTCCTGTATGGAAAGAAATAATATTTTTGTGAACTAGGAGCTCATGATTATCATCTGCAGCAGCTTCTCTGCACTTTTTATTGGAAATGTGTTATCCAGCTTTGAAAATCATAGAAATTGCTGACAACCAATACAAATGAGCTTCTGACTCACGTAAGATATTCGCTTGTGCAGTTACACAACTCAAAGAGAGCTGGATTGACCCTCATGGAGCAACAGCAGCAGCAGGATGACAAGATGGCCCATGGTAAAAAGTGTTAGCTAAAAAACAAGAAGTGGTGGCACTGCTGTAACTGATATTTAAACACTATTATTATTAGTAGTAAAATTATTTTAAAAGTGTAAAAATAGATATAAAAATGTGGTGTGCACACTCCATTAAGAAAGATTCCCCATCACCAATTAATCATTATTAAATTATTAAATAAATAACAATATCTTTGCCTGGTGCCGAAAGGAGAGCAAAGAAGGGGCCAGCCTGGTTTCCTATGGAAAGGAATTCCTGGGAGCAGCCACCAAGCAGTCTGTCTACTTACCAGACAGGCCTGGAAATGAAATAAAACCCTCCTCCAAGGATCTTAAGGCTCTGATGTGCATAATTCAGGTTTCCCAAGTCCAATCATTTCATCTCATCACAAAATGAAATTCTTCTGATATACAACTCTTGGGTTCAGGAATTAAGGTCACCCTGAGATAAATTCTCAGTGTTGTTTCATGAGGCTTCTGGTAGAGAAATTACAGAAATGCCACTATTGGCTTCTTCCATTTTTGGCATCAAACCAGCTACCCACACCCTTGCTCATTTTCTTGGAGTGCTGTGGCATTCACTAATGTGTTTCTGATTGCAGATTTACTTAGGCAAATAAACTAATGAAAAGTTCCTAAATGCAGTGCAAACAACTGATTATGTATGCTATATTATTTTAATGCTGCTAATGGGAAAGGACAGGGGATGGGATAGAGTTCATAGTTGTCTCCTAATTACTTGTCATTTAATAGGGTAGAAGAGATCTTTCAGTAAAACTGGTGCAATACGAATTAACTCCAAATGTGTCACACATTTCTTCCCCTTTTTTAAAAAAAATGGTGTTGAATGTTTGATTATAAATTAGGAAATGTAACAAGCATTGCTTGAGATTGTGTTGATGATTTTGATTTGAATATATCAAGAGACTGATTTGTAGTACCGTGTTACCCTGAAAATAAGACAGTGTCTTATATTATTTTTTGCTCCCAAAGATGTGCTAGATCTTATTTTCAGGGGATGTTTTATTTTTCCATGAAGAAGAATTCACATTTATTGTTGAACCAAAAAAAATGTTATATATTGTATATATATTTATATACAAAAACTTTGCTTGGTATTACTTTCAGGGGAGGCCTTATATTTAGCAATTCAGCAAAACCTCTACTAGGTCTTGTTTTCTGATGATGTCTTATTTTCGGGGAAACAGGGTACCTATAGTCCTTAAAATTTGTTGCACACCACATTCCATGCAAAATAGACCAGAGGGAAAAGCTTTTAAAAACAACAACATCAACTAAATTTAAGCCTTGCATGAAAAGGTTTTTGATGTCACCCTATTTGTGGATATCAAATTTGGTCAAAATCAGTTCCCAAATGAGTATCCCACAACAAAACTACAGATACCCACAGTGTTTATTCAGGAAGTACCCGAAGTGGTTGGTTGGTTGAAGCCTTATCACAGCCTTCATCATGATACAGTTAGATAGCACACCAAATTTGGGGATGATGTGATCAAGCATGTGGATTTGTATAGCACAGCAGACACAGAACACTGTACAGATGTCTATGGCCTGATAAAGATGACCCAAAAGGGCCCTGCGGCGAGAGTAGGGCTGGGGAACACACAGCATCTGCATGCTCCCCAGCCCTAGTGCGTATAGACGGCGCCATTTTTAAATTGTGCCATCCATGCGTGTATGCGCGATGACGTCATGGTGCATGGCACATCCAGATGGACCGGTGCACACCTGACGTCATCACATCACATGTGGGTGCCTAGGGCACCTTTTCTGCAGCGCAGAATTGAGCTCCGAAATGGAGCTCTTTTTGCGGAAGCGCTTTGTGCCCACGGCAGCCAGATTACTGCGGGAATGAAGGCAGGGAGAAAGGGGCCTTTTCCCTTGGCTTCACTGGTCGGGCTGTCCTTGGGGCATGAAGCCCCAAGAACAGCCCTTTCCAGGCTACGGAGAAGGGGCATTTTGCCCCTTTTTTGCAGCCTGGAAAAGCGGCGAATTGGGGCCTCTGGGGCTGCCAGTGAGGCTGCCCTGGCTCCAATCCTGAACTCAAAGGGTTGCCCATGGACTGTCCTTTTTGGCAGTCTTTAAAGCCCCTATATATGTTCTGTAAGTGCCTAGTCTATAGCTTTTACATGGTTCCATAAGACATTTGATCCTAAACATTTCTTATTGCTCTTGTCTCCCTGTTGACCAATGGTCAACTTTGTGTCAGTTGCCCCACTTACAACAACAACAACAATATTTATTTCTATTCTGCTTAATCTTGGGGAATCCAAGCAGATTACATCAGTAAAAATAGGATACGGATTAAAAGAGAATTGCATAAAAATTCAAAAGTCCCCAACCCTCACCCCCCCACACACACATAAAAACATAATTGAACATTTAAAAAGGATTGAATTGAAGAATAATTAAAACATTAATATATATAAAAAATGAAATGCTGTAAAAATTTAGGCAGGGTCTGGATGGATTAAGAAAAGGTAAAGGATAATGAGAGAAAAGGAGGGAGGGAGGGGGTGGGGAGGCAGGTAAACAAGGATGTTCAATTAATCTGGAAAGGCCTGCAGGAAAAGATCTGTCTTAATAGCCTTCTTAAAGGTTTCCAGGGTGGTAATCTGACAGATCTCATCTGGCAGGTCGTTCCAGAATCTAGGAGCAGCTGATGAAAAGGAACACTGGGTCACTGCAGAAAGTCTAGTTCTCTTAGTTTGAAGCAGATTCTTCCCAGCAGAATGAAGAGTGCAGGGAGGATGATATGGGAGAAGACGCTCCCACAAGAGGTCAGGACCCAAGCCATGTAAGGCTTTAAAGGTTAAAACCAACACTTTGTATCTTGCCCGGAAACTGGTAGGCAGCCAATGGAGATAATTTAAAACTGGTGTGATGTGGGCAGATCAAGGTGTGTTGATACAATCAATACAAATCATATCCTTTGCGATAAAGACCTCACAAAAGTGAACACCCAATTCTGGGTGCACCCAGACTTTGTTCATGTAGTACATGTGTAGGAGTCTTTCCCACTAGAAGAATGAGAAAATACATACTTGCAGAAGGATCTCTCCAAGTGGTCTTATAAAAAATGGCTACACTGGAGAGAAATGTAAATAATTCAATTTTCTGTGTACCTTCCCACACATGTGACTTGTTCTTAACATCTGCTCTATGAACTCAATGCCAAATTGCCATTTATGCTGCATTACACAGAGAGTGATATTGTACACACTTTCCCATAATATGTATCAGCCTGATGACCATAAAATATTGAATGGATGAGTGGTATAAAAATCAATAAAGCAAGCAAGCAAGTAATTCTAACTTCAAATATATCCTAACAAACATCTTAGCTAAAAATCAGTTACCTCTTACATTTTGCGGACTTTTTCCATGTTTCTTCTCTTGAGGCTACATCTGCACTGCAGAATTAATGCAGTTTGACACTACTTTAACCGCCATGCCTCAGTGCTATGGAATTCTAGGATTTGTAGCTTTGGGAGATACTTCATCTTCTCTGGTAGAAAGGTCTGGTACCACAACAAACAAGAAATCCCAGTATTCCGTAAGACAGAGTCATAAAAATTAGTGGTACCAAACTGCATTAATTCTGCAGTTTTGCAGCAGCCCTAAGAGGCTTCAGTTTGAAAAAGTTCCCTTTTTGGATTACAATTCCAGGAATCCATCAGCTGGTATATCTAGTGGCTATGCCACTGACCCTGGAGAACTCTTGCTCCTCTGTCTATCTTTTACCTCCTAGTGTAAACAACTCAGATGTTATGCTGAGAAAGTTGAAGGGTTTTTCTTTTTTACTTTCTTTCTGCCCTTTGAGTCAAAACTTATATAGCTCACATTCACTCAAGTGGCATGGAAACAACATACAGTGGTCCCCCGGGTTACGAATCCCCCGGGGTATGAAAACCCCAGGGAACGAAAGAGCCGGGGCTGCAAAAACGGCCCCGGGATCTGAAAGAAACCCCGGGATCCGAAACGGAAAAACCGCGCATCCCCTTTAAATTTGCCGCGCTGTCTGTCAACTAAAGGGAAACGAAAATTTCCGGGTTATGAAAAGTAATCCGGAACGGATTACTTTCGTAACCCGGGGGACCACTGTATAAGAATCATATCAGAAGGACCAAGTGCATGGGAAGAATAAGATGACCAGTCCTGCCCATACAGTCTTGCATCATAATATATAATATACACATTGTTGTGTATAACCAAAAGGATAGCTCTTTTGTCACGAACAATAATGTCACTTCCACTCTTCAGTAAGAGTCAATAGTTCCTAAAACTTTACTAAATCCAGTTTCTGTATTCTGTCCTACAAAGTCCCTGAGCTCTTCCAAACCCTATAGAGGTCCATTTATCCTTAATTTTCTTTAAATTGTGTTGTCAGCACACAACTGACTTTTGTTTTTGCCAAACTTGTAAGCCTTACTTTACCCATATTTCTGATACCCCCCTCAGGGTTGTTCATCCATAATCTCCTAGTAACCTTGCTCAACCTTATTATACATGACTAGGAGTAGGTAAGGGGAGGGGAATATCTGCTGAGCAAATGTATTCCTAGCTCAACAGTGGCCAAGGTGTGTGTGAATGTAGCAAAAGCAAATTGAGCTTAGCATTCCCAAAGCCACTTTTTAACACTCACATAATATGGTTGTATTTCTCTGAAGCAAATTTTACAGACCGTTGAGCCATACAATAAAGTGAATTTCTTCCTGAATAATTGTTCAAAACAAGAACAACTTACATTTCATACTTTAAATTCTCTTCCCTCTAAATTCACAGAGTTTTGTACAGCCTTTTATTGTCTTTGGATCATTAAAAGATAAAACCAGAATGGCTGATTTGACTGAACTAGATAGAATTTAGCATATCCATAAATGCAACAGTTTTCAAACTGAGCTTTGAAAATTGACCTGATAGCTGATGAGGCAATTGTCTCAGATAATGTAGTGAAATTGTCTGGATATTCTTCGTGTTGTGAACTGTGTGTAACTTTAAATTGTGGTTAGCCTGAATTGGTTTGGCCAGTGGCTTAAAAGGGGATAAGAAACTACAGAGAATTACTTCCAGATCAACAACAGAAATTACTTCTGTATGATAATGAATTGGAATCAAATTGCAGCTTGCAGAGAGTACATTGACCAGATTAAACATAGCCAATATCTAAGGTGGGTAAAGGTTGAAGGTAGTGCAGGTTAATGTCAACTCTACTTAAATTCTTACAAAGTCAGCTCTTGAGTGAGGGGGGGAAGCTATTGATATTGATAAGTATATCATAGTTAAATCTTTAGAGTTTTATCACTCTCACTCTTAAGAAATGAGAGAGGAGGTTGAGGATTAAACACATTTGAAGAAAAGATTGGAAAACTGGTCACACATAGTACAGCTCCATGAAAGGCTTTATCATACCTTCTTCCTGCCTCATACACTTAATTTTATGGGCTCTTAGGATGACATTTGCTTAAACCTAACTAACTGCTAGTCCTAAATGTAATAGATTCACTGAATCAATTGGAGTCATTTAAATTTTGCCTTGCTATTCTGTTCCTGTTGGGATTAGCATTTAGCTGAAACTATGATCTTTTTCTGCACTGGCCAGATACATAAGGGGAGTAAAGAGTATCCTGGCTCTGGTGCTGCCCAGACCCTCCCTCATTAAAAAGATCCTCCATTCTGATGTCAGGCTACTTTTCTTATGCACATCCCATCAAGTTGCCTGGTGCATCTGCTGCCACTGCAGGTCACTTCACTCTGAGGTCAGAATGAGGTGCCAAACAACAATTATGGTGAGGCATGGTATTCTGACCTCAGAGTAAGCAACTGGCAGCCATAGTGGATGTGCTGCATAGCAGAGCAGGACACATTTCAAAAAGCTGCTAAGCAGAAGAACAGAGAGCTTGGATCTTCCAAGAAGAGCCAGAGCAAACATTTTAATGCATGTTAAAAGGAGTATACCCTGGTTCGTTTGCAGTTTGCAGAAAAACCATGGTCTGGATCATGCTTCATCTGTTCTTTCTGCAGAAAGGACACAGGCAGGATTTTTTATTTGTTCTGTAAAAACAGGGCCAAGTTAGTTGAGACTAAGGTCCAAAACACACTGCAGAAATAATCCAGTTTGTGACCACTTTAACTACCTTGTTTCAATGCTAGGGAATTCTGGAAACTGTGGTTTTGTGAGGCATTTAACCTTTTCTGTCAGAGAGAGCTCAGGGGCCAACATAATCTACAGTTCCCAGTGAGATGTGATTCTGATCCAAAGGTTGCTTGCACTTGTTGAGCGCACTTGTGATTTGATTCTTCTTAAAAGAACCTCTTGAAAAGTAGTGTCAAATAAGAGTGTTTTTTTTTTTTCCGTTTACCAGCTTTTAAGGAACTCTATCGGATCAGAATCAGATCGAAACCAACTTCAAATGGGAATGACGGACATTTAATCCAATCTGCAATTTGAAGTAAATTGTAGTGGGAATGAGCACTCAATGTGGTTTTAGAACTCTTAGAAAAGGAAAGTTTAAGGACATATTTTTCCTGTAGTTTATTGGTACTTCAATCACCTCACCCAAGGTAGAATTCCTTTTGTGCTATCTTTGAAACTCAGCAAGAATCTTTAATATTAATAATGAACAATATTCTAGGCATGGTACATAGGATTGCCAGAAAGAAAGAAAGAAAGAAAGAAAGAAAGAAAGAAAGAAGGAAGGAAGGGGGAATTGATGCATATTCCTTACCTTTTCTGTTTAGAGATTGTCATGATTTAAATTAGGATATTTTATTTCATGTTGGATGATTTTAATATGTCTTTTATTTATGTGTTTTAGCAATGTTTTAACAGTGTTTAAATGACTTTATGTGTTATACCCCACCTTGAGCCTTGGGGAGAGGTGGGTATTATTATTATTTTTGTTGTTGTTGTTGTTGATTTAAATAAATATAACCTCCTCTCTACCAGTTAAATAATCTTTTGATGCAGAAGCATGTTCTCCAAAAGAATTCAGATAGTCATGTCAGTTTGGAAAATTAATATGCAAAGGGATCTTGCAGTAACTTTGAGATCAGAATTCAGAGTAAAGCATATACAGTGGGCCCTTCCCTTACACAGGGGATCTGTTCCAGATCCCCCCCGTGTAAGGGTAATTCCACACATGCTTGTGCCCCATTGAAAACAATGGGGTGCATGCTTGCAGCACTGCATGATGCATGAATCACAGCTGCGCATGCCATATACTTTATTGTCATGTGGCTTCAATGTAAGCTTGCAGCTGTGTACAGTTTGGCCTGTGTAGATGTGCCCACAGAAATGCACTTGGACCTCCCCTGGAAATCTATTAAAACAAAAGACTGAATACTACTTATATTTGTACGTATGTTCTTCTTTGTCTTGCTTTTAATCACAAGCTGTAGAGAACTCTGAATTACTGTATGAGTAGGACTTCTAAAGTGAGATACTCAACCTTAGTTGGAATATTACCATATGCCCTGTATTCAGTTACCTCCAAATTCAGAAGAAATGAAGGCAGATTTAGGGCCAAAACCCATTGCAAAAATAATCCAGTTTGAGACTGCTTTGACTGCCTTGGCTCTGTGCTAGGGAATCCTGGGAACTATAGTTTGTTGTGACACAGAGTTCTCTGACAGAGAAGGCTAAATGTCTAACAAAACTACAGTTCCCAGAATTCCCTAGCATTGAATTAAGGTAGTTAACGTAGGACTCTTTCAAACGGGGAGGAATTTCTCCCAACTCCGAATGGAGCCAATGCGGATTTATGTAAATTCGCTTGTTTAGCGAATTTACATGAACCCCTGCTCCGTTCGGAATTACTTCCCATTACCCGAAAATAACCCCCTCCTGCCCGAATTTGCATGCGAAGCTTTAATTCGCAATAAGGTGAAACCCATGATTGCATTCGAATTGGCTTCCCTCCTGCCCGAATTTGCATGTGAAGAGTTAATTTGCAATAACATAAAACCCATGATTGCATTCGAATTGACCTTAAATTATACTTCCAATTTAGCCTTGTATGAAAGAGTCCGTAGTCTCAAACTGGATTATTTCTGCAGTGGGTTTTGGACCTTAGTTATTCTTTGATGATAGGAATAAGCATATATTGAAAGGCACTCTCTTCTAGTAAGAACTACACATCACAGAGTGCTAGATTTATTTGTTGTATTTTGTTAAGAGACATACTATTTTTCAGCAGAGCTTCCAAAGTGATTTACAAAAAGAGTCAATATTGGCAATGCTGACTGTTAAATTTAGTTTAGGACTGGAGAAGGGAATCAAAAGCTATGCTGTTACAACTGTAATAAAATTCACAGTCAAGGGCTGAACACTACAGAATATTTGAAAGAGCTGCTCAGTCCAATTTTACATTTCCAATCATTTTGTTTGAACAATTGGCCTTATTCACTTGTCCTTTTTCATTAAACCACTGGCCTCCAAAATCATGATTTTTAGAAATGTACTTATTATTCAAGCTTCAAATCTTGTTCAAACAAATAATTGTGTAGTCTTCCAGCAGAAAGCCCAACACATTCAGACTAACTTTTGAAAATGGCATTTGGTGGTCTATCACAGTAGAAGAGGCTTTCTCTGTTTTTTTCCTGAGCATATGAAGGAATCTTTCCTGCTATTCTGGTACAACAGTAGCAGTCCCTGAAATGCTCAGAGAGAAACACAAAATGTACAAGATTTGAGGGCTTCTCCTTGTTGCTTTTTTTTTTAAACTCCTGCACATTGCATCAATGGAGAATAGCAATTTTGTTCACTTGAGCGGTTTTGTGCCAGGGCTTTACTGCCTACGGTTCAGAAAAAGGAAACACTTTTGAGTTTATCATCCAGCTGAATAAACAAAAGGAAGCAATGCTGTCAATTCTAAACAAAAAGCCCTCAGGCTAAGAGAGAACAAAAGGCCAAGAAGACATTCAAAGCCCTTACATTTATGGGAACTGCTGCACATCTACTCCTCTTAATACTCTGTCTAAAAGTACTTTTCAGAGCAAACCACAATCCCATTTTCTCTGGGCTCCAAGAGCTCTCTGCTTTTGCTCTTTGGTGTACAGTTTCCTTAGACCTTTGTCAGATACATTATTTTTGAAGGACCAATCAGGTGAGCAGAGCAGATAGCTTGGTGACCTCCATCCTTCTGACTTCACAAAACACCACCTCCCTCCTTCCTACCTGTCCTTGCTCTGCCATAAAAAAAATCCCATGATAATTTAAATCAGAGGTACTAATTAGATTGATGTGGGAAAGAATATAATATATTGACTCCCATTCATCAAGGAGAGTAGCAATAAATATCTCACCTCGTCTCATCAGTATCTTATCAAGCGATTCATCATCCGATTTGTGGAACAAGCTACATAGGACTTTATCACACCAGGCTCAGAAGGCACCACAATCATATTAGTCTAGGAAAGGCAAACATACTACCAGGTTGGGGACTATAATTATCACACAGTTCTTTTAAATCTCCATGGTTTCGGCCTCTGCCTTCCTCACACTGGCCTCCATAATCCAGTCTCCCTTCCCTATCCCATTCCCAGCATGCCTTTTCATCTACATTTATTTTTATTTATTTTTATTTTGAGTGCCATTGTGCAATCACAGTAATTCATTAAGTAAAAAAGAAAAGAAAAGAAATTGAAAATAGAGAGAAAAACCCTGCTTGGGAACAATGGGAGAGGGGGAGAGGGAAAGAGAAGCAGAATCATGCCTGCGAGCAGCATGTCAATATCATGATATGATATGATATGAACCTCTCACACATGCATCAAAAGTGGAAAACAGCATAGTTGGGAGGCATGGAAGGGTTTTATTTGTCAATGAAAAGAAGCACTCTAGCAACAGATGGAGTACGCACCAGCTATTGGACAGACACAGTATCACATGATAAGACATATTGTCATGTGATATGCTGTGTACAAGACCCTGAGGACTGTTGCCTTTTGTCCTTTTGTATAAAGACACAAATAAAGAGGTATAAAATAAGCAGATATAAAATGGGAAATAATAGTTTAAATCTTATTAGTAAACCCAACTAGAGTTGGACCCATTGGCCCTAATCCAATGCAATGGTTGGGTGCCATTGCATAGGCAATACAATAATGTGTACAGTAATATGCAATGCACCAATGCACAATGTACAGATGCTGTTATCCTACCCCAATTCCATTTTTCAAGCCTTATGTGAAAAGTTCTAGATGTGTGGTCTTCAGATCATAGCTGTAGCCTAACAAATTCCATTTCTGACTTTCACTTAAACTTTCAGAAAGTTTGTGAAGTGTTTGTCATGTGTTCTCTTGAGCTATTGAGTGTTAAAACATGTTGCTTCTCCAACATATACATCATAACAGTTCAATATGTATGGGTAAAATGCAGCTCTGCAAATATGGATAAACTGCAAGTCTCAGCAGCTTCACTATTAGCAATGCAGACTAGGGCTGATGGGAACCACACTCCAGCAACATTGGGAGGATTTCAAGTTGCTCAGGATTGGAAAGAGTTGGGGGGGGGGGCATGGGAAGGCTATAACAGAATGAGAGGAGGAATCTTCTGCTCCTTCATCCTTGTTCATATCTCTTTATATTAATATTTTACCTGAATATGAATAGAAGCTTTAACAAAATCAATTGACAGTACAATCAGAATCTAGAAATAATAACAGTTGTGTCATTTCATGATTTATGAAGGTCTTCTCTTTTGATTCCCTACTCAGTCAGCATTCCCCAGTGAATTGCAACTATTGATGGAAAGAATAAAAATAATTTTAACATAATGAGAAAATTAAATTAGAAGAAACTAGCCAAGGGGGGGAGGAAAGGTGTACTTTAATCACAAGAGATTCTAACAAATGATTGATATTCAATTAGAGGACAACTTTAGTAAAAGAAGCCAAATGATATTTAATTTTTCTGATTTTGCCACTCTTATAATGCATGATTCATTCTTTAATAGGACAATTCTTCAACCTGATTTTCAAACATGCAGAAGGTACGGGTTCGACTTGGGCTAGCTATAAGTTGGCAATGACTTAAAGACATACAACAGCAGCAGCAACATTATTTTCAGGACATTAAAATTATGTGTTATGTTTGTTGTGGTACTTTGACAATCTGAAGAATTTCAGGTTTGGGATCTCTCAGTTTGCCTTGCATGTGTGTATGTGCCTTCAATTCACCACCTGATATGTGGTGACCCAATGGATTTCAGAGGATTTTCTTAAGCAAGGAATACTCAGAGATGGTTCTGCCAGTTCCTCCCTCTGAAATATAGTATACAGCAGTCCCCCATCCAAGTACTAACAAGGGATGACCTGGCCTAACTTTCAAGATCAGACAGGATCTGGTGCCAGGAAATTAAATGAATACACTAGCTCAGGGGTGATTAACTGAATGGTGAGAGGCAATTTTCTAGAACCTTTCCTGTAGTTTGTGCCTCAATTAAGTGCATTAAAAAACCCCACACCAACTCTCCATTTCTCCTTCAAAATGGTTTTATTCTGAAGAAGAAACAGTGGGCAGAAAAACTGTTTGAGAGGGATATAGGATATCTGAGGGGTTAGAGTCTCTCTCTCTCTCTCTCTCTCTCTCTCTCTCTCTCTCATTATTTCATTCTTTTGCATGCTTGCTGTGTTTTTGGCTGTGATTTTAGGTCATTTTCACCAAGAATCACACTGCATTTTTCATCTAAAAACACTGCATTTTTCATCTAAAAACACGGGGGGGGGGGGTTCAGAGGGCTTTTGGTAACAGATGGGGGCTTCCAGGGTTGCAAACGTTGATTCAAGGACATGTATGTAGCCTTGAAAGACCGCCCCAGTTCTAGCTGTTTGCTTCTGTATCCTCTGACACCACTCATTCCTCATTATCCCTAATTTTCCTCCCATTCCTTGTCTCACCCATTACCGACCATCCCATACGCCTTCCATCCGGGTTCCTTTTCACTTCCATTTTTTCCCTCTCTTCCATCTGATAACCTCCCTCTCACCCTCTTTCTCTTTTTTCTAACATCCCTGTTGCTTTTTGGAAGAAGATTTAAAAGTCAACCACATGTCTAGGTCTCAGAACTGCTCAGGCACCTGATATGACATTTTGGTGCCTGATGTAAAACAAATGGGCCATCCCTTGAAAAAAATGTTTTATTATTTTGGAGTTAACTGCCATCAAAACAACTTGGACTATGAATGAGAGACCTCCATGTCACCCTGTCATTAACAGACATGCTCAGGTCTTGAAGACTCAGGGCCCCAGGTTCCTTGATAAGAGTTTATCCATCTATAATGCAGACTTCCTCTTTTCCTACTGTCTTCTACCTTGCCATGCAACACCTTATTTAGTGAGCCTTGTCTTTTCATGACATGTCCAAAGTACAACAGTCTTGGTGTATTCATCTGGGCTTCTATTGAGAGTTCAGACTAGATTTCCTCTAGGACCCATTTCTTTGTCTTTTTGGCAGTCCATAGTATCTGCAGAACTCTCCTTCAGCACCACATTTGAAACAGAGTACTTTTTGGAGTACAACTCCCACAAACCTCAAACCAAATGTGGTGTACAAGATTCTGAGGATTCTTTTTAAAGAATGTAACATTTATAAGCTCTATAAATGTTACTACTCTGCACCTCAACAGGAGACATAATTTCTCAGACTAGTCAAGTCAAGCTGAAAATCTCTAAACAGCTCTCTTTCCAATACAATTATACCAATTTAAGGTAACTAAATCTTTCCATTTGCTGCCCTTTGATGATATACCAGATCAGCCCAATGAGAGAGACAGCCTTTTGCCCTGCTAGTAGATATAAAGATACAAATAAACAGATTTAAAATAAGCACTTTAAATGCTCTTGGTAGTCCCAATTAGAGTGGGACCCATTGGCCCTAATCCAATGGAAGGAGTGGATGCCATTGCATTGTGTGTAATGAACAATGCATTGTGTATTCATTACCCACAATAAAATGGCATCCATTCCTTGCATTGATAATATGCAATGCACAGCCACAACACAGAACATTGCTTTATGTCCAAATCTGTATTCTGCAGTCAGCAGAGTACATTTGTTGCATTATGGTGAATGATTTGCCCAGTGTTTATGTCACTAACAGGATGCCAGCCACTGCATCTAATTGATTCAATAGACCTTTTCTAGTGGGCACAGGCAATTGGATTCCGGCTATAACATGTAGGAGGATAGGACCGCACCAGAAGACCTTTCTATACATTTTCATTTGGGAGCTAAGGAAGCATACCGGGGGAAAGACTTATGTATTTGTTCAAATAAAGTTTAGTTAGCTTCAATCAAAGTAGTTCATTTCAAAGGAATACAGAGAATGTTGAGACCTGTTTCTACCATCAGTGTCTATCAGAGCAGGAGACATGTTGTCTTCCAGATGTTGACTTTAACTACCATTAGCCTAAGCCAGCATAAGCAATGTTCAAAAACATCTGAAGCACCACATGTTCTCTACCTTTGCTGTATATATCCTAATTTGAAATAGCTCCTTCCATATTACATATTAAAATGGCATAGGACCATTATGATTGTACAAGGTGGAGGGAGAAATGGAAAAGGGCGATAATTACACTTTAGTCAATGGGAGAGGAATAAGGTGCTTGTTCTCCCTAAAATGCCCCCCAATTCAAACAACCAGTATGGTCTTGGCAACACAACCCCAGGGCTGAAAGTGCTGCTGGTGAATGCCAGATTGGTACATAGGAAGATAGCTGTCATTCAGGACTTGATCCTGGATTAGTATACCAACTTGCCATGCATTACAGAGTCTGGGTGGGATAAGGCTGGGAGTTAATCTCTCTCAGGATTGTCCACTAGGGTTCTCTGTTCAGCAGCAGCTGAGATCTGAGGGGCAAGGGGGGAGAGTTGCAGTAATCAACAGAAATTCCAAAATTCCATCCTCCTGACCAGATGTCCTATCCTACATTTTTCTAGGTTTGAGTGTATTTACCTGAAGATGTGTGGCCAAGACAGTTAGGAATTCTCTTGGTATATTGCTCACCCCACTGCTCAACAGTCTCCCTTCCTGAGGTAGTCAGGGTGATCGCAGGATTTGTGTTGGAGTCCTCCTGGGTTGTAGTGCTGAGACTGCCCTGTTGGGACTGGCCCAGGACTTCATGTCTGCCCTTGGTCTGTCCCAAGTGATTTCTGACCCTATTCATGCTGCTGGACACACTCTGGAACTTGTTTTGTGTAACAGATGGAGGAAATGTGATCTGAGAGTGGTGGAACTGTCTACAGTTCTGCTGTAGATTCAGTAGGGTTCAGACTTGGTGGGACTCAGAACCTCTGTAGGGATGGGGGACCCATTAGGATGGTCTACCCCAGGGGGTTTATGGATCTGGATGGTTTCCTGATAGCTCTTGGGGAGTTTCCTGCTGCCTCTACAAGCAATCCTATCAAAGCCTTGGCTGACCTCCGGAATGGTGAAAGGGCCAAGGCAGCGGACATGATCATCTTTAAATGCCCCCTCTCATGGAATGGAACCAAACCAGCCACCTAATTGTCCAGGAAGCTGGTGGCAATGAAACAAGTAAGAAGGTGACTAGAACAGTGTTGGCAGAAAACTGAGAGTACATCCACTTAAACACAGGCTAACGCTTATCTCAGGGCCTACTCTGTGGCAATAGAGGCAACAAAAGCAAATTTCTTCTCTGCCTCTGCTGCCTCTACAGGAAGCTGGCCAGGAGAACTATTTTGAGTGGGCACAGATCTTTTACACACAGGGCCATGAGACAAAAATTCAGATCATTCTATATGCTACTGTCCTGGACTGCGGCCAGCACACACCAACAAAAGCTGATAAGGCAGTTCCACAAACCTAAATCTTGTTCACAAAAATAGTCCAAAAGCCAGAACCGAGGTTAGGGTTGGAGAAGACAGAAGTCAGTCTGGTTCGAGGTCAGGGCAAGGAGAAAGCAGCAGAAGTTCAAGTCATTCCAAGGTCAAGGCAAACCACAGTTCAAGAGACACAAATCCAGCACACAGTCACACCAAGAGATTTTCAATAAGTTCTGGCAAAGGGATGGCATTCCACAGGTGATTAAGTAGGAGACACTCTCCCTGTTGTCAGCTGTGCCTTGTTAGCAGCTTGCTTTTCTGCAAGCCTGCGGGAGTGACGTACGCAAGCACTCTCAGCACTCCTTTCCTTAAAGGAGGGAACCTCCAAGCTGGATTCTTCCTTTGAAACCACACTCAGCTGATGAGCCTCTGAAGGGAGCTCCACAGTACTAGACCCTGGCCGAGTTTCCATTCCTGGGGCTGAAATGTCAGGGCTGGGGTCTGCCAGAGAAGAACTGGGACCTGGTCTAGCCTCCAACTCCTCTGGTTCTTGAGGAGCCATGTCCTTCTCATCATCCTCCGACTCCATCTCTTGGCTGACCATGACAGCTACTGGGACAACTTGTGTGGTACATTGCTTATAAAATTGCTTGGATCTGCTTTGTCTTTGATGCTATAATTGATACAGATTCAGTAAATGGAACTCTGGCCACTGCTTGTGTGTTGACAATGGATACTTTTCAATATATGCAACCCAAGGATGGACAGCATTCTTGGAAATATATGAGAATCATCTTTTGTGTTCCAGCTCCTTGCCCTTCCTGGCTTATTTTTAAAAAAGCCAGAGGGATCCTGGCTCTGTGTGTGTGTGTGTGTGTGTGTGTGTGTGTGCATGTGCGTGCTCAGTCATTTCTGACTTATGACAACCCTAAGGTGAACCTATCTTGGGGTTTTCCTGGCAAGATTTGTTCTGAGAGGTTTTGCCATTGCATTCCCTTGAGGCTGAGAGCTCCTGACTTGCCCAAGTTCACCCAGTGGGTTTCACAGATAAGCTGGGAACTGAACCCTGGACTGAGTCTGTATACTGAATAGTTAATTCCATTTTTATGCAAAGATTCTTGAGTGTGTGGTAGTTTCTGGATGAAAGAGACTATCTAGTTTCATTTAAATTTGGTTTCAGGTCTAGTTATGGGACAGAGACAGCTTTGGTCACCTCGGTGGACCAAGGATAATTAAAATATCCCTCTTTTCCATAAAACACAAGGAGTATTAGAGTAAAATACAGTAGCAGCAGTGATAACTTAAAGAACAGAGATGGAATTGTTACATTGTGTTTAGGTTTCCCTGCCCTGTTGGGGACTCAGACCTTTTTATTATACCACTTGTGTCATTTATATGTGTAGTCCATCATAGAAAATCACCATGGATGGGAATCATGCTATTCTTGAGATGCTGTTGGACTGCAAGTCCCAGTAGCTTTAGCCAATATATCAAATGGTGAGAAATGCTGGGAGTTGCACTCAAAACAATGTCTGGAAAGCCACATAATTTCCAGCCCTGGTTTATACAAATATGCATGAAGCTATAAATGCATGCAAATATAAATAAAGGTGATGATGCAAACGTTATTTTAGTAATTATGACTGGCATCCTATTCGGTATTTTTGTCAATGTGAACTGGCTTAAGATCACATAATGGTGAATTACAGTGTTGAGCAACACTCCTATTCTCAGGAGAGGATAAAATGCATACCTGTATTTTTGGGACCATTACGCAAATGAGACATCTTGTGTATCATCACAATTCACCAGCATAGTTGTAGTTCATGTCAAATGTATCTCTACCATTGTAAAGTCATGCAATGTAGCCTATGTCCACAAAAAATATTAATAAATGTCAATTTTGGTAATTCAAAGAGCTTAGAAACATACTGTATGGGGATTCTGAGGGTCGTAGTGAAAAGTTAACATTTCCAAGCTCTGTCAATGCCTGGTGAGAGTGCTGGATATTCTAAGGCTAATAATGCAGCACAGGGGAAAATCCCCCTGTAATCCCTGACTCGTCATAATGAAAAGTCCATGGAAACTGTAGATACATGATGTGCAGTAGTAAAACAAAATCAGATTTGTTTGTACTTCAGTAAGGATCTCAAAAAGCATTCTATGCCACACTTTTATTTTTGCCTTAGGGCTTTTTATTGAAGTCAGACAGCAGCCGGTCCTTCCTGGTAGAGTTTTTTTTGGGGGGGGGAGGGAGTGGTTGTCAAGGTTTTTGCTCTGCATTGCACTCTTCTTTTTCATACTTTGGCCTGTGTTGAATAATTGAGTTGACATCCATTTTCAAGGCTGTAATGCAGATGGAGTCTTTGTGTTCATTCATGTATATTAAATTTTACCTGAGCAATCCCCCCCATAATTAAAAATAGCCAACAGTATAAATTGGCCTCTGGGGTATGTTTAGCTCCATGAATACTAAACTCCTGAAGTTTGTCAAGTCCCAGGTTTTTAAATAAAAACATTAATTTTTACGATTTGTGGGACTGGCCTCTATGTAGATTTTGTTTAAAAAACAAAGAGAAATTTCTAAAGGTTTTGTAGAAACTTTTTTGTGGGTTATTCTTTTATTTGAGGAATTCGATCTTTGAGAATTCTGCACAAATTCACATGGTCCACACTCTCCAGACAAATGCACAGATTAGTTATCCATCAGATTTTGCACTCCCTAAATGTTCTGACACCATCTTCAACAGGGAGGGGGGTATGCTAAAATGCATTGGTAACACTCATATTTCAGGGGAAGAGAGAAAGTGCTTTTAAAAACAGGTGTTTTCAGACATAACACGTTTAAAAGCAGATATTTAAATAGGTAGTATATGCAAATTTTATTGCAAATTTTCTGAAAACCAGAAATTAAGGTAAAATAAAAAATCACACAGCAGGATGGAACACATTTACAGGTATATATTTGCTAAATTGTCATGATCCAGAAATAGAGACTGATATATCAGTTCACACACACACACAAGATCCAACAATGTCAGTCACATTATTTTTCTTTTTCTCTTGTTTTTGCCCTAAGTACACAGCAGACTATCAGTCCACAAACTAAAGTGCACTCCCATCTAAGCCTAAGATCCATATGCAGCAAAGCACAGTTAGAAGCAGACTGGATTTTATTTGAGTTGTGTCAAACTCTGTTGCCTGCTTTTATGAAATTCTTATCCCCTCTGAAAGAAGCCAATTTGTTGTTTCTTCTTTCAAACAGAAGGGGAGGAATTTGTAAGTCAGGTGTGAAAATGAGGGGTTCTGATTATCTTATTAAATATGCAAGATGGTCAGGGTTTTTTCCTACTTATTTTTAAATTTTTAAATACAGCAACTAATCCAGTGCATACAGATAGAACTCCAGATTTCTTGGCAGAGTGACTTTTAACCATGGAAGTATGTGCTGCAAACACATGCAAGGGTTCACAAAATTAAAAAATAAATAAATAAACATGAAGACTCTGGGCCACCTCATGATCATAGCAGTCTCTAAGCAAATCCTGAATCTATAAAGTGAAGGCATGTCTCCTTATGACCCTAATGGAAAAGCATTATGGGAAAGGTCTTTTGGTTGCCATGGGCTAAAAGCGAAGACATCACGTACCAAGCAAAGCCTAAGATTGGGAGTTGCACAAAGGAGAAATCTTCACACCTTCGGACAGTTTTATGACTTGGTGACACTTTGCAGATACAAGCTATTCCGGTATCAAGTGTTCTTTCTCATCAATGAGAGTGCCCATCTACCAAGGGATGTGTAGATTCGGTCTCCCTTTGATGTAGGAAAGCATCCACTACTGAGGACGTGACCACAAGCCTATTTAAACCCTTGCTATTGCTTTGTTCTTTGTTCTGCCTTGGAATCTCAGATGAACCCCTGATCGTTTGGGGCTCCATGCAGCTCCAACTCCCCCTTCCCTTTCCCCACAAACCCTTCTCCCTACCTCCCTCCATTGTGCTGCTGGCTACATCAGTCTGAATTCTGGAAGAACCATCTCAGGCAAGTATTTCACCATTAGAAGGCCTGTTCTTTTATTTTCCCACATTTCCTTCTTTCTTCTATTAGCCTTGTGTGATTGCGTGGGTGAATGTGTGTGTGAAAGAGTGTGTTTCTTTTTGCATCAATAAACTAGCTTAAAATCCAAAGACTTTGCCTTTGCGTCAGTTCCTGGGATCTCTGGTCACTCTGTAAAAATTCTGGGACTCATGCTCTCATTGGTCATTGTAAGGAGCCAAGATTGGTATATTGAGCTAGGTGATATTCCCCTAATTTGAGTAGTAATCCTTACAGTTATTTTTAATTGCCATCAAGTCAGCTTCAACTTATGACAACCCTATGAATGAAAGACCTCCAAGCCTCCCTGCCATCAACCACTCAAGGTCATGGCTTCTTTGACTGAGTCCATCTATCTGGAATTCCTCTTTTCCTTCTGCATTCTATTTTGTTAAGCATTATTATCTTTCTAGTAAGTCATTTCTGCTTATGAATAACCAAGTAGGATAGTCTCAGTATTGTCATCGTGATTTCTAAGGAGAGTTCAGGTTTGATTTGCTCTAGGATGCATTTTTATTTGTCTTTTCAGCAGTCCATGGAACTCTTCTCAAGCACCACATTTCAAATGAGTTGATTTTCTTCCTATCAGTTTTCTTCATTGATCAATTTTCACAACCATACATTGAAATTGGAAATACAGTGGCATGGACAGTACTAATTTTAAACAAAAATCCACCAAGCAGGGATACCTTTGGAGCTTTGCAGACTCCATGGGCGCCTCTTTCAGCACCCAGTTGGGTCCAGGTCAGCCTCACCAGCAGCCCTGGAGCCCCCAATCATCCACTTTTCCAGGCCTCATAGAAGTGGCAAAACGCCGCTTCCCCATGGCCTAGAAAGGGGTATCCTTGGGGCTTCATACCCCAAGGACACCCCGACAGGTGGGGGAAGGGGAGAAAGGGGCCGCCTGGCCCCTTTCTTTTCTGCACTGCTAGTGCATTTTGGAGCTCCTTTTCATGACACTGAAAGGGTGCCCCAAACGCCCTTCAGCATTGCGATGACATCAGGAGTGTGCTGGTTCGTGTGGACAGAGCACAAACCATGACGCCATCTTTGTGTGTGAGTATGGGCAGCGCGATTTCAAAATTGTGCCATCCATACGTGCTAGGGCTGTGGAGTGTGTGGTTGCTGTGCTCTCCCCAGCCCTACTTACGGTGCGGAGATGGCTCTTTGGGGCTGTCTGTAAAGGGCCTTTATTGGCCAACCAAAATGCACAATATACTTGTTGTAAGCTTTTGACGCTCCACTCACTTCTTCATCAGGCAAGATGTTACATACCGAACAGGAGAAAAATTAGAGATTTTACTAAGATTCTAAATGTTGTTGATTCTCTCCTTAGTTAAGATGGTATGGGGGTTTTCTTTACAGGTGGCCCCTCCTTCTCTGGCCATACAGCAATTGGTCTAAGTCCAGGAAATTTAAAGTCTATTTCCATATCAACAAGGACTCTTCTTTTGCAATCCAATATACCTCCATTCCTGTGAGGCCACAGGCCTCTTAGCAGGTAGAGGACAATGAATTCCTCAAGAAGTCTCCATGTTTTTGCAAAACATTCAGTGATATATCTTTACAATTGAACTATTTCAATGTCTTCATTATGTACTATAAATTTAAGGAAATCATCTATATTCATTATTTTTGTTTTCTTTATGTTCATCTGCTAACCTGCCTTTGCCCTTTCTTCCTTGACTTTCTTCAGTAATTATTCCAAAGCTTTGCTATTTTGTGTTAATACTGTGGGCCCTTGGTATCCACTTGAGCACCAAAATCCATGGCTGCTCAAGTCCCATTAAATAAAATGGCATAACAAATGGTGTCTCTTATATAAAATGGCAAGATCAAGGTTTGCTTTTTGGAATTTATTTATTCTTTATTATTTTTAAGACATGAATGATTGAATCCATTGATAAAGAAGTTGTGGATATGGAGGGCCAACTGTAGTATGGTGTCATCTACATATCTTAAATTATTGATATTCCTACCTCCAGTTACACAGCTTCTTCCTTTGGGTCTAGTACTGCTTTTTGTATGATATTTTCAGCACACAAGTAAAATAGATAGGGTGATAAGATACAGCTTTACCTGCCCCCCTTGTCCATTGGAAACCATTCAGTTTCTCTGTATTCTGTCCAAAAAGCAGCAACTTGTCCTTAGTCCAGGTTACACATCAGATGACCAAATGTTGCAGCACACCCATTTCTTTAAGAGGGATCCATAGTTTTTCATGATCAACACAGTCAAAGGTTTTTCTCTAATCTATAAAGTACAGGCTGATTTTATTTTAAATTTCTTCTGTTGCTTCATTATCCAATGTATGTTTGTGCTCCATTATACAATAATCTCTAGTCCATCTTCCTTTCCTGAACCCAGCACAGACATCCGGGATTTGATAAAAGCATTTGCTGTAGAATTTTCCACATCACTTTGCTTGCATGGGAAATTAATGCAATGGTCCTTTGATTAATGCAATACCTGGTATCCCCTTCCATGAGAACTAGGATGTTTATTGAATGTTTACTGTCTCTGGGCCATTATTTTGTTTCTGCATTTGTTGACAGACTTTACTTATAACTAGAGTAGATTTTGTCTCTGTGGATTGAAGCAACTCTATTGGTATGTCACCTGTTGCTGGTGATTTGTTTCTTTCAAATCCTTCGAATGCAGCTTGCTTTTCAATTTTTTAAAACTGGATATTCATCTTTATATGGTTCTTCCTCTAATAAATCCATCAACATATATATATTTCCATTGCCTATGATTAATAAGAAGTCCTCTTTTGATGTGTGATCAATTTCCTCCTCGACTCCAGCACACAATTTTTCAGTTTCTTCTTCTGCCTCTGTAATTGGAGCATAAACATGGATTCGGCTTTTGCTGAAGTCTTATTGCAATGATTCAGTCAGACCTTGTATTATATCCTTTGACTGCTTTTGCTACATCTCTCCTCATTATTAATGCCACCTTTTTTGTTCTTAGATTTTTTCTTTCCTGAGCAAAACAGTGTGTAATTATCTCACTCAAAATGTCCCATTCCTGTCCACTTTAGCTAACTCAACCCAGGTACTTCTATTGCAATATTCGTATGTTCACTTTCTCAATTTACTATGTTTGGCTTTCCCTGATTCATGTTTTTGATATTTATTTTCCTATTATATGTGTTGTGCTGGTTCAGATGTTCCTTTCACCTATGAGTACATCAATAGCTGAATATTCTTTCAGCTTGAGTTCAGTTGAATTGACTAATAGTTGTCACCTGCTCTGCCCTAATAACTCCTTGAGTGAATCCAATCACTATCTCTTGTTTCATGTTTGATTTTCTCATCATAGGGTTTCTATGGTAAAAGATCTTCAAAAGGGGGGTTACAAAACCTCCCACTTCATAGTAATAACAAGTAAGTGTTAGTTTTAGTGCTACTGCTGTTGTCTTGGCAAGATCATCCGTCAGTTTCACACACACACACATGCATGGACACACTACTGCTGCTGCTCAGTAGCTGTTTGGCACATTTTGTCTGACTCCTCAGCAAAAGCCTTAATGCTTATTCAAGATTATATGCACAAGTAGTGGAAAGCAAATTGTGTTGTCTTTGAGACAAGGACCGGGGACAGCATATAGCACGTGTCTCAATTGTATTCTAAACTGCTTTAACACTTGTGTTTTTAACAGCATTGCTTGATGTTTGAATTTTTAATTTTTCTGTATGAATAGTTTGTAGTTGGTCTTTGTTACTAATTGGATATTAACTGTCTATGGTCCTACCTTCTGAGCACCCAAATCACAGCTGGCAAATCCAATTGTCCTTCTGCATTCTTTCTCTTCCCTTTGGTCTTCTGATGAATGACCAAAAGCTAAATAAATATATGGCACAGCAGTAGATCATTATTGTTTAAAAGTGGTGCTACATTCACAGCTGATGAGCCCAGATGTTTGCTGGGAGAAGCATAAACAACAGAATGCTTTTGTTTTCTTTTGGTGGATTTTTTACTGTTTTGTTTCTACTAGTTTAAGCTTTCTGAGGTATACAGGTTAAGTGAGAAAAATGCAACCTCTTTGAGGATTTATTTGCTAACACAGCATGGATGTATCCTTTCTTTAAGCTACAGCCAAATAGTGACAGAATTACCACCTCCCAGATAGGCTGCCATTTTAATATCTTGATGTGAAAAGATATGACAACTGATTTCAAGTTAACTGATTAAATCAAATTCCTGTATTCAGGTTATCATTTGCTAACTGTAGTTATTGTGGAGGCGGGGAAAACATGAACTCGTTCTAAATTCACCTGTTTTCCTGTCAAATATGTGAAATATTTCTTTCAGCCTCGACAAGATAACTTGATAGAAATACCGGCTGAGATCCTTTATGTCCGCAAAGCTTTGCACATGAAGTTGCAGCCCCTCCCACTATCCAGAAGCTGTCAAGCTTTGAGCGGGATGCTGTTGTAACTTACCAGGAGGGAAGGTGAAGCAGATAGTCACAGCTAAATTAGGGAGGGGAAGAGAAATGACAGTGAGGTCTCAAATGGACTATACCTGCCTTATTTTTCCCACAGGAGCCTAGAGTAGCTGGATCTTCATGCTTTGAATCACCTCTCCTCTCCACTTTACAACAGTAAGTGACAGCCATGCAGGCCCTTCCTGGGGCTTGAAAGCTAGTGAGCATGGGGGGATTTTTCCTTCAAACACAAGGATCAGTAAATAGCCCTCTGCTTCCTGTCTAAAATGGGATTTACGGCACTTATGTTCATATATGTCACTAACAGGATACCAGCAATAGTATGAGATGGAGCCAAAACTCAAATGAGCACCTTATCCTGCCTTCTCATCTCCTCCCCACTATGTGTACAGCGCTGTGCACAATGTTCTTGTATATTTGTTCCTAAGCATATCTCTAACTTTTCTTGGACTAAGCCCATCTGGCCAGATGCCATGGCAATTTGATATCCCAGGGCCTTATTGTATGACTACATCAGAAGTAGTTTTCCAGAATGCCTCAGTAAAACTTACTAAGGAAACGAAGGAATGCAAGCACTGAAGATGACAGAAAGAGGAAAGGCTTGGGGAAGGCAAGTAGCAAGGGAGGGATGTGAACAAATCCAGTTACAAGCTTTGCAACAATAACAATGTGCATAAAAGGGCTAAACCACACAGATGAAATAACACTGTCTTTAGCTACTGTGGGGTTGTAGAAAGCAATAAACAGCTGACAAGTTTCAGAACAGCAATATTGTCAACGGATAGTGTCAGATTACAGCCAGCTAAATATTGCAAAGCAATTGAAGTGAAGAGCAATGCATTAAGGGGGGGGGGACACATCCTCAAACATAACCAGCTTGTCAATAAACGTGGTTGATTATCAAGACAATCACATTGCAAAGGGATCTGACAGTGAGATGATGGAAAGTCTTTGTTTTTGTTTTGTTTTGTTTTGTTTCGGAAAAGCAGGCCCCACTTGCCTCAAAATTAGCAGATTTGCTGGTTTGTAATTGGCAAGGTTGCTTCCTGTATAAACATAGGATCATCCAACGTCTGTTGGTTTCAAGTTAATTAGCCATGAGTTCTCTTTTTTGGAATAGTAGCTCTGTTCTGTAAGCTTGCCCTATTGAAGCATTTAATTGTGACTTGGGGAAATTGCTCAGGTTGGAAGCATTTGAAGCCAAACCTGCATGCTGTTCCTTGTCTAATAATATCCCATTTGTCAATGCAAGTCTGTTCTTTGCTGGTTGCAGCCGATACAGTATGTTCAGGCCTTCATCATGGAGAAGCTTCAAAACACTTGGTGCTCAGTCTGTTGAAGAGCTACTAGTTGCTGGTATTTTAAAACCAAATCACTGCCAACCACCAAAGGGAGAGGTGTAGGGCACAGTTTTATTCTTAGACCTCATATGATCAACAAGGAGCTGTTGTGGATTATCTGTATTCACCCTGTACTCATCTGACCTTCTTTAATATGTGAGTAGAGAGGGATCTAGCTCCCCTCTTGTTCTTAATGGAAAGTAGAGGGATCAAAGAAAAGAACTTCCCATTCACATGGAGGCCACCCATTTTCCAGGGTTCTCACTTGCATTGAAAGCCTCCACAGGAACAGGAACCTCTCCTTAGATGTACCATGATGGAAACAAGGGGTGGGGCTTGGCTTTCTTCTGGTAATGTGTTGAACAAAGCAAAATGAGTAATGCCTTCTGAAGCCTAGAGAGAATGTCTCATAGTCAGCACTCCCAGAAGAGTCAAGCTGATTTAGGTCTTGAACTCACCCAAGGCTTTCCCAGAACCATGTTATCATTAATCATGGACATGTTCCAATATAAGGATCTTTATTAAGGAGAGTTATTCATCCAGCCTGTAAGTTTGATGCCTAATGGTGGAGCCAAACCTGGGTTTCCAGTACCAGCTAAACTCCATATGTTGTTCATTCAGAACCCTAGCCCTAATTTGCCATATTATTGCTCTATTCTTGTTGTTCAACTGCTCTGCATAGTGCCTTCTCATAATGTCACCATAGTATGGAAGGATATTCTAGGGAGAGCTCAGTTCCAGTATCCATATTTTTGACTTCCTGGCCATCCTCAGCACTCTTCTCCAGCACTGGATCTCAAATGAGTTGATTTTTTTTTTTCCTGTCAGCTGTTTCACTCTCCAGCATTCACACCTGTGTATGGCGATGGGGAATATTATGGTTTTTGCTACACCCTGGAAATTCAAAGTTGACAAGATAAGTAGTCCAAGAAAGGAAGAGGAAGAGGAAGGTAAAAGAGACAGGCGGGGAATTTTCTGATTAGCCTTTCATAACTGGATTGTGCTGCCCTTGCACAGTGAGAATGGCCTTAAACTCACAGCATGCCTCCATATACTTCGCCAGTTATTATGCACATAGCTGTAAGAGGCAGCAGGTTTCCAATAAAAGTCAATTTAAGTGAATGCTAGTTTCAAGAGATTGTATGCCCTGTGCATAATAACTGTTTGCCACACAACTGCATTATTCAAGAATAAATAAACAGGCTTTAAATAAGGGACATTAGCAGAGTTTCATTTTCCATTTATTGAGAAAATGAAGGGCAGCTGATTCTTATCTAATCAGTGATTTCATGAATGTCCTGCTACAGGAAAGCCAGATGCAGCCTGAGCATGTTCTGTGAACAATAATGCTGCACTTGAGTACACAATGGATAATTACTTATTTGGCTATAGGACACACACTCTCTTGTATGTATTCTTCAGCATGATGCCAATTTGCCATGACACTGGTGGGAGAACTGGAAAATTAGTGATGTGACTAGTGCTTCTCTGAAGAAAGCAGCACATGGAGATAGGGGTGTCATTTCTTCAATCTCCCATTCCAAATCCGCATATAGATTTCTTACATTTGTTTTTTCATTCTTCTTAAAGAAGTCCTTGCTAGGGAGAAGAGGGAGAGAGGTTTCTTTGCAGCCATTTTGAGTGGGTGAGTTTTTTCTTCAAACCTTTGTGAGTGTGTTTTCCTGAGGAGCTGGGGCTAGCAACCTGGCCTTTATAAATTTCTCACTAAATGGAGGCTTAAATCATAGGGTCTTTTATTTCAGGGCTTCTCCTTTACTTTTAATTATTTTATTTCTTTAAGGGGCTTGTGAAGAGCTTTTGCTCAGAGCAAATGAGTCAGAGATTTGCCTCAAGAAGGAGCTATCAGCCAGGACCTCTCTATATAACAATAGATCCAGTCTCTTGGGCTCAGTGGCAGAGTTTGAGGAAGAAGCCAGGTCAACATCAATCTTTTTCCTGGGTGTTTAATAGGTAATTTCTGAGGGGGAGGTTCACAGTCCTATTTCAGTGCCTCCTTAGGACTTCTGGGGATGAACAGTGATAGAGCTGCTGCAGTCACCTGCAACACTTGTGGGATGTTTGTCTTCTTGACTAGGATTGTGGGGAACTTCACAAATGCAAGTTGGTAGCCCTGTTGGAAGGGAAGGTCCAGCAGCTGGAGGCCCAGGTACCTACCCTTCTGCATATTAGGGGGAAAGAAGTTTTCCTGGACAGAACAGAACAGACTGCCCTGGTTGGGGAACATATGGAGAAAGTTTCTGGGGAGACAGTCACTTCATATACACAGGAGGTAGACAGCTGGAGGAATGTCACACACAGAACTAGGAACACCAGGGATTGTTCTGGGAGCTTGCAGCTACAGAACTGATTTGAAGTGCTCTCCCTTATCAAGGATGATGAGGGAGAGCAGCAGGGACAGTCCTCAGTAAAAGTGGGGGAGATTCCTGTAGAATCAGCACAGGGAATGGCTGCTGCTAAGCCTTGGAGCAGGTGGGTAGTGGTCGTGGGGGACTCCTTGTACCTGACAAGATGTTTCAGGAGGTGTGCTGTCTCCCTGGGGCAAAAATCTGTGATGTGACAAAGAGGCTGACAAGACTTGTCATGCCTACTGACCGTTACCTTGTTCTTCTAGTTCATGTGGGCACAGCCTTCAGAAAATCAGAAGGGATTATGAGCCTCTGGGTAGGAAGGTGAAAGAGCTGGATGTCCAGGTTGTCATCTCATTTCGTCTCCCAGTTGAAGGTCCAGGAAGGGAGAGGAAAATAGCCGATGTAAAGAACTGGCTCCACAGATGGTGTCGCCAAGAATGATTTGGATTCTTGGCTCATGAGCTGCATTTCCACGAAAGGGGACTTCTGGCAAGGGATAGTTTGCACCTCAGTTGGCAAAAAAGTCTTCCCAATAGTCTCAAAAATTTGATCAGGAGAGCTTTAAACTGAGTTATATGGGGGAGGGAGACAGTATTTTGGAAGGCAGGAGTTCATTGAGGGCTGGAAATAATAGTTACTGAGGGAACAAGCCAAATAGTGCAAGAATCCAACAGTGAGAGGCAAAAAACCTCACACATGCAGCAAGTGGGGAGGACCCATAGTCTTAGATGTTTTGACACTAATAATGTGAGAAATAAACAGGAAGAACTTGGAACTCCTAGCACAACAAAGCAAATATGAAACCTGGTGGGATGAGTCTCATGATTTGAATGTAACAATACATGTGTATAACCTTTTAAAGACAAATAGACCGAACAAAAAAGAAGGAGGAATAGTAGTATATGCCAGGGATGTTTACACCTGTGAAGAAATCCAGGACTTATATTCTGGAAGTCAGGTGGGGAGAATCTGGAAAAAAATGAAAGGAGAGGGAACAAACAAAACAAACAGCTTCATTTATATACCGCTTCATACCACCCAAGGAGTGTCTAAGTGGTTTACAATTGTAAGCTACTTGCCCCCAACAATCTGGGTACTCATTTTAGCAACCTCAGAAGGTTGCAAGCCTGGGTTGAGCTTGAGCCCTTTTGCTGGTATTGAACTCACCCCCTTATGGTTTTGAGTGAGTGGTTGCAGTACAGGCATTTAACCACTGCGCCACCAGGGAAACTACAGACCCACTCAGAAAGGAGCAATGTAGTAGCTATCCTGATATTTGCTGGAAGTCAAACTCAGCCAAAACCTCAAGGCCTACCAAATGTCCCACTTGCCTAGAAGACAATTTCATTGTCCAAAAGCTGGAAGAGGCAACAGGGGATAATCCATTTTAGATCTGATCTTAACCAACAGGGATGGCCTGGTTAATGGGGTGGAAGTGCTGGGATACTTAGGTGGGAGTAATAATGTTTTCCTGGAGTTATACAGTGCAAAGGAGAAGACAGGCATAGTCAACATGTGGATGTTGCTTAGTAAGACACACATTCTAGACTTTAGGAGAACTGATTTTAGTAAACTTAGAGAAATACTGGGGGTGATCCCATGGTCAGGAATACTAAAAGAGAAGGGAGTTCAGGATGGATGGGAATTTCTCAAAAGGGAGATACTGAAGGCACAATTTAAAACTGTTCCAAAAGAGGAGAAAAAATGAGAGGAGTCTCAAGAAACCAGTATGGATGACTAAAGAACTTTCAATGGAGCTAGGTTTTAAATGGGGCATGTATAAGAAATGGAAAAAAGAGAGAAATCACCAAAGAAGAATTCATACAAATAGCAAGCACGTGTAGGGGTAAAGTCAGAAATGCTAAAGTGCAGAATGCACTCAGGCTTGCTAGAGAGATTAAGAACAATAAAAATGGCTTTTGGGGGTAGGTTCACAGAAAAAGAAGAAGAAGGAAGTGTAGGACTACTATGTGGAGAAGATGGCAAAATGCTAACAGGGGACAGAGAAAAGGCAGAATAACTCAACACCTTATTTGCCTCGGTCTTCTCACAAAAGGAAACGGGTGCTCAAACTGATGAAATGGAGCAGAGGACAGAATATGGGAAATGCAGCACACAATAAGTAAAGAGATAGTACAGAAATACCTAATTAATCTAAATGAATTTAAGGGACTTAACAGACCACACCAAAGGGGTGGCAGGATGCCGACCCTTTCCTAGCTGGATTGGGGCCATGACAACCTCATGCTGTGGCCCTGATCTGGCCTTTCAAGTGCACAAAAAGGAGCCACAAAAAGTGGCTCCTTTTTGCACCCTAAAATTGGCTCCTTTTTCCACCCTCAAAGGGGTGTCATAGACACAGCAGTATGACTATATGGTGCTCCTTTGGCTCTACATGATATGGACACAATGCTGGAGGAGTGTCATGATGCCACACGCTGTGTGAAGTGGAGCGTGGTATCATGGAGCCCTCTGGGCAGAGTCAGGGTGTGCACCATCTAGATGTGATGCCCTGACTGCACCCAGGCTGGCCTTTCAGGCCGGTCTGTATAGGGCCTAAATCTCCAGGACCAGATTTTAATACCCAAGGCTATTAAAAGAACTGGCAAATATAATCTCAGAGGCATTGGCAATAATCTTTGAGAACTTCTGGAGAACAGGAGAAATCCCAGCAGACTGGAGGAGGGCAAAGGCTGTCCCCATCTTCAAGGAAAAAAAGGGGGGGGGGATCCCAACAATTATCATCCAGTTGGTCTGACATCAATACCAGGAAAGATTCTAGAGCAGATCATTAAACAGAGAGTCTGAGAACATTTAGAAGGGAATGCAATAATCAACAAGGGTTTCTGAAAAACAAGCCAGACTAAACCAATTTCTTTCTTTCTTTCTTTCTTTCTTTCTTTCTTTCTTTCTTTCCTTTTTTTTGGATAAAATTACAAGTTTGGTAGATAAAGAGAATGATGTGGCTATTTCATATGTTGATTTCAATGAGGCCTTTGACAAGGTCACCTGTGACATTCTTGCAAACAAGGTATTAAAATGTGGGTTCGACAATGCAACTATTAAATGGATTTGTAATTTGTTGACCGGGCGAAACTCAGTAATGGCTGCTCTTCATCCTGGAGAGAAGTGACCATTGGGGTGCCACAGGGTTCTGTCCTGGACCCAGTGCTAGTCAACATCTTTATCAATGATTTAGATGAAAGAATAGGAGGCATACTTATCAAATTTGCAGATGACACCAAATTAGGAGGAATAGCTAATACCCCAGAGGACCCGATCAAATTTCAAAATGACCTTAATAGAATAGAAAGCTGGGCCAAGATAACAAAATGAATTTCAACACAGAGAAATGTAAAGTACTATACAGAGCGGGGGGGGGGGGAGGAATTGAACAGTGTTATGCAGCAGCTAAAAAGGACAATGCTATTGTATATGAATAGAAGTATAGTGTCTAGATCAAGGGAAGTAATAGTGCCACTGTATTCTGCCTTGGTCAGGCCTCACCTAGAATACTGTGTCCAGTTATGGACACCATAGTTCAAAAAGGATGCTGACAAGCTGAAGTGTGTCCAAAGGAGGGCGGCCAAAATGGTGAAAGGTCTAGAAACCATGCCTTATGAGGAGAGACTTAGGCAACCGGGTATGTTTAACCTTGAGAAGAGACAGTTGAAAGGAGATATGATAACCTTGTTTAAATATTTGAAGGGATGTCATATTGAGGAGGGAGCAAGCTTGTTTTCTGCTGCTCCAGAGAATAGGAACTGAAACAATGGATGCAAGCTACAGGAAAAGAGATTCCACTTCAACATTAGGAGGAACTTCCTGACAGTAAGAGCTGTTAGACAGTTGAACACACTCCCTCAGAGTGTAGTGGAGTCTCCCTCCTTGGAGGTCTTTAAGCCATCTGGCAGGGATGCTTTATTGTGAGTTCTTGCATGGCAGGGGGTTGGACTGGACGGCTTTTGTGGTCTCTTCCCACTCTATGATTCTATGTCTTAACAATGCAGACACACACAAAAAGTCTACTTGGTGAACCCCAGTACAATGTTTCTGGTTGGCACATTTAGCTGAACAATCATTTAGAGGAATAGTGGTCCAAAGCAGACAGGCCCAAAGGGCCTATGAACTGATGATAGGATGATCTCCAGGTCACCCTGCCATCAACAGCCCAATGTAGATCTTGCAAATTCAGGGCCATGGCTTACTTGGTTTGAGTCTCTCTCCTTTTCTTACTGTCTTCTACTTATCAAGTATTATTGTCTTTTCTAGGGAGTCATGTCCTAACGTGACATGTTAAAGGTATGACAGTCTCAGTTTAGTCATCTTGCCTTCTAGAGAAAGTTCAGGCTTGATTCAATTATTTGTCATTGTAACAGTCCATAGTATTTATAGAACTCTTCTCCTGAACCACATTTCAAATGAGTTGATTTTCTTACTATCAGCTTTCTTCACTATCTAGCCATACATAGAAATTTGAAATATAATAGCATGGACCACCCTAACTTTAGTATTCAATGATATATCTTGACACTTCAGGATTTTGCTTAGTTCCTTTGTTTAGCTCCCCCGCCCCTTCCCCAATTTTCCTGGCTTCAGTCCAGTTCAAAAATCTTCTGTCTCCTAGACCATTATGTTTGATAGGGCAAATCTATTTTCACATTATCTTTAGATTCTATGGGTATGTCTTTGGGGTTCTGTTTTGGCACAATGGTTGGTTTAGTGTACTTCTTGGCTTTGATATTAGTATTTCATGTTCTGTGTCACAATCTGCTCCTAGTCTTGTTTTTGCAAAGAGAATAGAGCTTGTCCATCTTCTGCTTCCAATGATGTAGTCATGATTTCTATATTGGCCATTAGGTGATGTATACACTGGCTTCTTGGGTTCCTCAAATAGTGTGTATGCAATAAACAAATGAACAAATTGCTTGCCCCACAACTCTACTCATAGTTGTTCTCTACTGTATTCTAGTATCTTGTTGAGTGCCATCTGACCTGAAAGCTTCATCCTCTGGCACTATCTCTTGCTTCATTTTCAGCTGCCCCTTGGTTTTAATGGTAAAAGATATTCAAAAGTGTTTTACTGAGAATTCTTCTGCTAAGTACTAACAAATGTTAGCTATGCTGCCACTGCTCTTGTCTCTGAGACCTCCTATGCCATTATCACCCTTCCACACATACAGGGCTGATGCCCTGTAAGTGTTTGGCACATTTACTATGGCTCTTTAGCAAAAGTCTGTCTGACATGGGAGACCCTATTAGCAGCAATGCTGCTGTTAGTATAGCCTTTTGCCTCATAGGAGCATGCAATCCCACCACTACAGAAAGGGTGTGACATATACTCATATATACTCATTTAAACAAACAAACAAAACAAAGTAAAGTTGTGGCACATAAGTAAAAACAAAAAAGTGGGCAAAGGTATGACCTTTAATTAGGACCACTGAAGTTATATCAAACTGGTACAGAAATGGTGCAAAGCTTTTAGATTCTTCAGGACTTCCCATCACGCATAATGGCACAAACTTTGGGAGTTAAGGAGAGAGAAATAAAGTCGATTGTGTGCTGAGTTGGCTATTGTATTGGCTATCTGCAGCATAAAGATGGTTACTGTAGGATCAGTGAAAAGAAGAGATTTTATAAAAGTATCAGTATTCTTCCTGGTGAGAAAGCTGGCTGATACCCTGAGGACTGTTCTTTGCCCTTTTCATAGCTCACAGCTCTGAGATGGCTTACAGAAGATGGCTTTTCTCAAGCCTAATGGTAGCAGGGAAGAGCAATTAAGTGGTAAGGTCACAGTGGACTGGGAGGGATGGGTTAACCTTTCTCCTCCTAGCTATGACCCCATCTCCCACCCAATTGCTCTTTCACATGGCAATTAACCTTTTGACCAGTGACACCAACAGAATAACTGTTGTTGCTGTTTCAATAGAAAGAAAATTCAGGGATCAAAATTTAGTGATCCTAATACATTTAGTGACTTAGTGATCCTAATACATCCACATACTTTTATTAGGATCACTACAAATAATACCAGTATGGTAAGCAAGCTGTGACAGAAGCCAACAGCCCCTTGCTATTTTCCACTGATCTTTGTGATTCTTTTTTTTTTTTTTAAACTTTTCTTCCCTTCTGTATTCCTTGAGGAATGTTCCATGTGTGATGCCCATTCAGGAGAGGAGAACCTGACTGGGACAGCGCTAATCTGTATGATCTCTTATGCGACATGAGATTTCAAGAAGTTTCTCCTCCTAGTTGCTTTAACAGAATAAGAGGCCATGTTAGTTTTGCCTGGCTTCTAAGTATATATCTCCTAACTATTCCAACAAATTGGCTTTTTTATGCCTCTGCAAACTACTGTGTTTCCCCGAAAATAAGACAGTGTCTTATATTAATTTTTGCTCCCAAAGATGTGGTAGGTCTTATTTTCAGGGAATGTCTAATTTTTTCCATGAAGAAGAATTCACATTTATTGTTGAACCAAAAAAAATGAACATTTATTATACACTGTGTATATATATATATATATACACACACAAAAACTTTGCTAGGTGTTACTTTCGGGGGAGGCCTTATATTTAGCAATTCAGCAAAACCTCTACCAGGTCTTATTTTTTGAGAATGTCTTATTTTGGGGGAAACAGGGTATGTGACTCTTTTGTATCCAAGGGGCACATAGTCTGAAGAAAAGGACAATGAAAATAGCCAAGGTCTGGAGGTCACTACTACAAACCAGTCCCATTTCCTCAAATGTTGAATAGAGCACCAGCTCTGCTGTTATAATTCTGGAAAATATTGGACAGGTCCCCCTTGTTGGAAAAGGCCACCTCACAGATTTATCTGTGTCTGTGTTACAGGATGCATTAGCAAAAATAAAATAAAATAAAATAAAAAATAAACCAGTCATACTCTATGATGTATCAAGAAAGGTATCTCCTGATCTCAATACTGCCTTAAAGACAGATCCTTGGATGTGGACTTCCCAGAATATCTTAAAAATATTATCAGTTTGGGGATTAAAAAGGCAGCATCTGGATGCCAGGGAAATTGTTTCTTAGTATGCAATGATGAAGAAACAACAGTCTCCCCTCTCCCCTAGTTTCCAAATTGGTTATATTCATGTTCATAATACACTACTGAAACTGGTTTTGATTTGTATAAATTTGGAACTACTTTTGTTGTACTAAAACTGGTGTTGTTGTTGTTGTTGTTTACTTTCAGGAGATATGGGCTTCCCCAGTCAGACTACCTTACATATAAAGGGATTTTTGCTCACCTCAAAGGATACATGACTGAAACATGTGGGGATAATTTACTGAGGGCTAACCAGTGATGTAGTTTCACTAGACCTTACTTCTAACAGGCCAGCTCATATACTCTATTTACATCATGAGATAATGTCTGAAAGCTATGCCATTTTGTACAGTGGTGTGCTTTGATATATGCCATAGACAGGACTTATAGGCTCTTCTTTCCCTCTTTCAACCCTATTGTCCTTTCTATGTATAATTATGAAAAGCACAAATAATATATGCAATATATTTTATACATGCTTGCAAAGCTATTTGCTTCGAATCTTTCTTTCTTTCTTTCTTTCTTTCTTTCTTTCTTTCTTTCTTATTTGGCTTAGGCTTTGCTTTTACTTGAATTGTGCTTTCATCCTGTCCATTACCAACTTCAGGCATCTGTTCAGAATATGTGCAGCTTCACCTGGAACAGATGGAAAGGAGAGCAATATTTGCATGTCATCACCACACTGATGGCACTTGCCTCTGGTTAACCTCATCCAATGATTCCATACAGATTCTAAACAGTACAGGAGACAATCCTTGTCGAATCAGCATAGTTACCAGGGTGCAAAATAGCAACCTCTCTACAACCACTTCCTTAGGCTCAATTGGCCCAACAGGAACAGAGCCAATAAAACATGGTGTTCCAATTCACCTCCCAGATCACAGAATCATAGAGTTGGAAGAGACCACAAGGGCCATCCAGTCCAACCCCCTGCCATGCAGGAACTCCCAATCAAAGCAATCCTAATGTTGAGGTGGAATCTCTTTTCCTGTAGCTTGCATCCATTGTTCCGGGTCCTAGTCTCTGGAGCAGCAGAAAACAAGCTTTCACCCTCCTCAATATGACATCCCTTCAAATATTTAAACAAGGCTATCTTATCACTTCTTAACCTTCTCTTCTCCAGGCTAAACATCCCCAGCTCCCTAAGTCGTTCCTCATAGGGCATGGTTTCCAGACCCATAACCATTTTAGTCACCTTCCTTTGGACCTGCTCCATTTTCGCCACATCCTTTTTAAATTGTGATGCTCAGAACTGGATGCAATATTCGAGATGGGGCCTGACCAAAGGAGTATAGAGTGGCACTATTACTTCCCTTGATCTAGACTCTATATTTCTATCGATGCAGCCTAAAATAGCATTCGCCTTTTTAGATGCTGCATCGCACTGTTGACTCATGTTCAACTTGTGGTCTACTTGGACTCCTAGATCCCTTTCACATGTGGTCTTGTTCAGCTAGGTGTCCCCCATCTTATAACTGTGTATTTCATTTTTCCGTCCTAAGTGCAGTACCTTACATTTCTCTGTGTTGAATTTCATTTTGTTAGTTTGGCCCAGCTTTCTAGTCTATTCAGGTCATTTTGAATTTTGATCCTATCCTCAGGGGGTATTAGCTACTCCTCCTAATTTGGTCTCGTCTGCAAATTTGATAACTAGGCCCCCAATACTGTCATCTAAGTCATTAATAAAGATATTGAATAGCACTGGGCCCAGGACAGAGCCCTGTGAGACTCCACTTGTCACTTCTCTCCAGGATGAAAAGGAACCTTTGTTGAGCACCCTTTGGGTGCGGCCAGTCAACCAATTACAAATCCATGTAACAGTTACCTTGTCTAGTCCACATTTTACAAGCTTGTTTGAAAGAATGCCATGGGGAACCTTGTGAAAGGCCTTACTGATATCAAAATATACTACATCCACAGCGTTCCCTTCATCTACCAAGCTGGTAATTTTATCAAAAAAAGAGATCAGATTTGTCTGACATGACCTGTTTCTCTGAAACCCATGTTGACTTTTTGTGATTATGGAATTATCTTCTAGAAACTCTCTGTTTAATGATCTGCTCCAGAATCTTTCCTGGAATTGATGTCAGACTAACTGGACGATAATTGTTGGGATCCTCTTTTTTCCCCTTTTTGAAGATGGGGACAATGTTTGCCTTCCTCCAGTCTGCTGGGACTTCTCCACTTTTCCAAGAATTCTCAAAGATTATTTCCAATAGTTCTGATATTACATTCACCAGTTCTTTTAATACGCTTTGATGTAGTTCATCTGGTCCTGGAGACTTATATTCATTTAGATTAACCCTTTGCCTTTTCTGAAAAGACTGATGCAAAGAAGGTGTTGAGTAATTTTCTCTGTCGCCCATTAGCATTTTGCCATCTTCTCCACACAGCGGTCCTATCATTTCCTTCTTTTTCCTTTTGCTGTGGACATACCCATAAAAGCCCTTTTTTATTGTTCTCAACCTCTCTAGCAAGTCTGACTTCATTCTGTGCTTTAGCTTTTCTGATTTTATCCCTACAGGTGCTAGCTATTTGTTTGAACTCCTCTTTGGTGATTTCCCCATTTTTCCATTTCTTATACATGTTCTGTTGAAAACTTAGCTCAGTTGAAAGTTCTTAGTCATCCATACTGGTTTCATGAGACATCTCCCATTTTTCTTCCTCATTGGAACTGTTTGAAATTGTCCTTTTAGCATCTCCCTTTTGAGGAACTCCCATCCGTCTTGAACTCCCTTCTCTTTTAGTATTTCCAACCATGGGATCACCCCCAGTATTTCTCTAAGTTTTCTAAAATCAGCTTTCCTAAAATCTAGAATGCATGTCTGACTATGCCTTGCTTCTCCTTTCCACTGTAAAACAAACTCCAGGAGAACATGGTCACTCGCACCTAAGGATCCAACCACTTACACCCCATTAACTAGGTCATCCCTGTTGGTTAAGATAAGATCTAAAATGGCTGATCCCCTTGTTGCCTCTTCCACCTTTTGGACAATGAAATTGTCTTCCAGGCAAGTAAGGAATTTGCTAGACTTTGAGGATTTTGCTGAGTTTGACTTCCAGCAAATATCCGGATAGTTGAAGTCACTCATCACTACTATATTTTTCCTCTCTGAGTGTGTGGTGATCTGTTCTAGAAAGGCATCATCAAATTCTTCTACTTGAGTTGGGGGTCTGTAGTAGACTCCCACAGTAACATCCCTGTTGCTTCCCTCTCCAATAATTTTTATCCAGACACTCTGCACCTGGCTTCCGGTATTGATGTCCTGGATCTCTTCACTTATATAAATATCCCTGACATATAATGCTATTCTTCCTCCTTTCCTGGTTTGCCTGTTTCTCTTTAAAAGGTTATACCCCTTTATTTCTACATTCCAATCATGAGTTTCATTCCACCAGGTTTCAGTGATGCCTATTATATCATATTTCCCTTGTAGTGCTAGGAGTTCAAGTTCATCTTGCTTATTTCCCATGCTCTGTGCATTAGTGTAGAGACATCTAAGACCGTGTGTCCCCTTTGCTTGCCGCCTGCACACATATTTTTGCCTTCTACTGTTGTGTCCTTTCACTGTTTGCTTTGTTCAGTCCATGACAGTATGACTATTTTCTCCAGCACTTTTGTCTCCCTTCCCCACATAACTCACTTTAAAGCCCTTATGATCAGATTCTTGAGACTGCTGGCAAAAACATTTTTTCCAACTGGCGTGAGATGCAGCCCATCCCTTGCCAGAAGCCCCCTCTCATGGAACTGCAGCCCATGATCCAAATTTGGAATCCAAATTGTTCTCGTTGACACCATCTGCGGAGCCAGCTGCTGACATCTGCGATTTTCCTCTCTCTTCCTGGACCATGCCCTTCAACTGGCAGAAGAGACAAGATGACAATCTGTGCACCCATTTCTTTCAGCTTCTTTACCCATAGCCTCATAATCCCTTCTGATATTTTGAAGGCTGTGTCTTGCTGTGTCATTCATTCCCACATGGACCAAAAGGAAGGGGTATTTGTCAGTAGGTTTGACCAGTCTTGTCAGTCTCTCTGTCACATCATAGATCTTTGCCCCAGGGAGACAACACACCTCCCGAAACATTTTGTCGGGCCCACCAATCGCTCCTTCTGTACCCCTCAGCAAGGAGTCCCCCACTACAACCACACGCCTCCTCCGAGGCTTAGCAGCAACTGTTCCCTGTGATGGAACTCTTAGGCTCCCCTGCTCTGTCCCTGAAGTCTGTCTATGCTGCTCTTCCTCATCCTCCTTCATAAGGGACAGAGCTTCAAATCGATTCTGTAGCTGCAAGCTCTCAGAACAATCCCTGGTTTCCCTTAGTCTATGTGGGACATTCGTCCAGCTTTCTTCCTCCTGTGTACGTGAAGTGACAGTCTCCTCCATAGCGACTTCCTCTGTGTGGCCCCCATCCAAGACCATTTGTTCCGTTCTGTCCAGGAAAACCTCTTGCTCTCTGATATGTTGAAGTGTAGCTTCTGATATGTTGAAGTGATTTCCAGCTGTGAGTGTCCAAATATGCTGTTGGACTCTAAACCCACACTTCCCATCAATCATTACAGAGTAACATTATCTCCATGGCCAATACTCAAGAATAATGTGAATAATTGTTTTTGGACCATAGTTCAGTTATTTCCAGCTGTCTCAAACTCCTTTTTTTTTTAAAGCTAACCAGAGGCAAATGGGGCAGGGGTGGCAGGATGGTGCCCATTTTCTAGCCAGATTGCGACCATGGCAACGCAGCATGCAATTGCCACACCCCCACTTGGCCTTGATGCCAGCATTTCTCAATGGTCTGGTCAGGTCCTACAAGAAAAACTTTCACACGTGCAAACAGAGGTGAGCTACACTGGGGTTGTGTAGTACATGTGTAAGTCACCAATAGAGTTTCTTTCAAGGAGTCTTGAGACTGTAATTAACTGCAATTAGAGGACAAAGCCATATATACTTTAATCTTTATCTGAATTGTGTTTACCATACTCTGATTGCTGCAGGTTAATTTGGATCTTACAAGGCTGGTTCAAAAGCCTTAAGTCTCCAAGAAGTATGGTTACAGAACTGCTCAACTCAGGACTTTGATGACTGCCTCCTGTTGAAAAGTCCTGTCTACTCAGAGCTGAAGATACTTATGAGCAATTAAAAACACTTGGAGTGCTTAAGTCATTGCTGAAGTCTTTACGAACTGGCTCTGTATGTCCTCCAAGTTGGAGTTCAAAATGAAACCTAAAAAGCTTTAGCTAATGTTGCCAGGAATATAGGAAGCTTTCACACTGTCCAGGGTGGCCAGAAATCCTCCTTTTCCTGGACACATCGTACATGTTAAATTTCTTTCCTGGTTTCCAGGAAAAATCCCTAAATGTCCTCCATTGAACCTCCTGAGCTGGCCAAAGCAGAGGATCCCTGATTCCTCCTCCTTATTCTAGAGGCTGTAGTTAGACTTGCAGCTGCACAGGCATACCTGAGCTTAAAAGGGCACAGGATGGAAACATTAGACTGAGTGGTGAATGTGTGTACTGGAGCTTATGAGAGCAAGGGGTAAGGAGAATCAGCATGAAATGCTGAAGTTCCAACTGGAGGTATATAATAGATGAATAATATGGCATCCTATAGCTTTCCCACAGCTCCATGAAGTACCTATGTATTTTTTAAAAACTGAAAGTGAGATACTTTCATGGAATTCACTAAGGTGATTCAGTTAAGTGGGTTTGCAACTCTCACACATTTACTGAAGGTCAAATTTCTCACTTTTCCCCCACCATTAAGGCCCCAGAGTACCAAAGGATGAAAACATGTCAGTGTCTCTTCTTTTACATGAATTTTTAGCCCTCAGGGCTGTGCATAACAATGACTGCAGCACTGGCCAGTGGGGATACTACTGTATTAGATATGAAATTAGCCAGCATGAGTTGGAATCTCATCTTTATAAAATTTGGATATCCTCCAGAATTTCACTTGATTGTCATTTTGTAAATGGGGACCGACAATAACAATATTGGGAATAATAATAGCATATGGCTCTGTGTGTGTGTGTGTGTGTGAAGACAATTTACTCTTTATCTTACCCACCTTGCACATTTTTTGTGGGGAATTAAGAAAATCAATATTGTAACTACTTTTATAGTTGTGTGCCTTCAAGTTGTTTCCAATTTACAGTGAGCCTAAGGTGAACCTATCATGAGCTTTCTTGGCAAGATTTAGTCAGAGAATAGTTGCCATTGCTTTCCTTTGAGGCAGAGAGACAGAACATAACTTAAGCAATTTTACACATTGGATTTTCATGACTGAACAGGGATATTAAACCTGGTCTCCTAGAATCCAAGTCCAACACTCAAACCACCACACCAAGCTGGCTGTCCAGTATAATTTTAATCAATATCTCTGATACCTTTATTAGGCCAAATTTTAAAAATGCACAAAAATACTGTGTCTGCTTTTGACACCACATGTACCTTCAACAGGTAAAGATTTAAAGAATAAAAACAAAATAAAAGCAGGTGGGGAAGGAGGCAGGAAAATATTGTCTGAACTTTAAAATATAAGCGTAAGAAGCTGAGCCTATTTTGGTGATTGGGTCCAACCCCTTAGAAAACCCCTTTAAGGTTCAAACTAATATCTGGCTCAAACTGATTGGTTGTGCTGCCTGAAGCTGATGGGAGCTGCAATCCAACAATATCTGGTGGGCCACAGGTTGTCTATCCTCACAATACTAATATTTTTCTTAATTTAGGGCAGCTATTCCTGTCTGTAAGCAGGGCCTCTCTTCCCTTGTATATTCACTCATGAAGCATAGAGAAGTTTTTTGGGCAGAGTTTTCTTCACCAGGCTTTTGAACATCTGCTTCCCTTCACAACAGATATATCTGGCTAGAACTCTGCTGATCTTAATGGACAAGCATGCTTAGAAAACTCCAGATGGCACAGAAATTTTCACACAACGTAATACAATGAAGATATTTAATACATATCACAAGGGATGGTGGATCTGTTGATCTGTTCTGTGAATAATCCCTAGTGTGGGATCCTACCTGAATTGTCTTGTTCAGGCTTCAAGGATGGTCCCTGGAGTCAAAAGACGGTGAGGAGCATGATGTCCACTTCTTTCACTGCAGGCCTAGGTTAGTTCTAAGGGAATGGAACAGAGTGAATAGTTTTTTGTTTTTTTTCAGCATCCTCTTCACATGGGATTCGGCCAAAGCTCACTCAGCTGTAAGTGGAATACCAATGAGATGATCCTGAATATTCAGAAGATGGCTATGCAGTGGCTGAAGTGCAAAAGTGTGCTTATAATACAATGACAGAGCCACATGGGCCATGCTGTCTTCTGCTGAAATATGATATGAGGGAAGTAGTTCTTGTATATCACTCCCAAGCATGTTGCCCGAATATTTTTAATGAAGTTTAAATGAAGTTGTAAGCCTGTAGCTTATGGTTAGTCCCAACTAGAATGAATCCAAAGATCAATATGAGTTACCTAGTAAATGTGTTTTCTCTAGTAAATTTCCCAAAATTTTGAAGCCACAGAAAAAAACCCATATGACTATGTACAATTTGATTTGTCATTAAATTATCACAATTGGTATATTAAAATACAGTGTATTCAAACAATTATTAAAAAAAGAATTTACTTTAATTTTTTTAAAAAAAATTATTTGTAACAAATGGAGTAATAATCTCCCGAAATTTGGGTTTGCTAGTTTATGAGGAGCAGGCAGTCAAAAAAGAAACAGAAATCATCAACATTAGTAACAAAAAAAATATTATTTGTATTTCCCCTCCACAGTATCAAATAGACATAAAGCACTAATTCCCTTTAAAAGAATTGGGTAGGGGAAGTGTGTGGAAGGGAAGACGGACTAAGATTCAATCAACAGGCATGAAATTTCGTCAGATTGATTTTCTGCGCTCTGGGCTGCATCCACACTGCAGATATATTCCAGTTTGACACCACTTTAGCTGTCATGGCTCAATGCTAGGGAATCCTGGGAGCTGTAGTTTGTTGTGGCACCAGAACTCTGTGACACAAAAGGCTAAATGTCACATAAAACTACAAATCCCAGAATTCAATATCACTGAGTAATGGCAGTAAAAGTGGTGTCAAACTGCATTGTTTCTGCAGTGTGGATGCAGTTATCAGTTCCAGTCTCTGTTTCTGCTTTGTTATGTTTGGTGTCATCGTCACAGTTTTCATGGACTTCTAAAAACCAAAGGTGTACTTGGATTAATAGAAGCTTCTCTATTCTTTCACCTGTCAGTTTCTTTCTTGATTTAGTGTGAGTGTTTCCATAAATAGACCAGATTCAGTGCCCCCTAAAGGAGGAAATTCATCTTGCTCTTGCATTGGAGAATTCAGTTTGTAACCTAGGACTTGCTTGCCCTCATTCAGTGCACAGAAATTAGAATAATCTGATACTGTACGTAGTTTTTAGAAATGATTTCAAGAATATATGAACACCTTGTCTTAAGGATTTTATTAATCATGCTAAAATATAACATTCCACAATTGGTTTTCTTCCTTTTCAATTTATCCAATTTTTGGAAGAAAACAAAAAAGGCTTCAGGGAAAAAAACAGGGGGAAAGGGGGTCCCCCCCCCCAAAAAAAACTGTTTTTTTCCAGGCTTTCCTATCTCTAGTCATGATTAACCAATAGGAGCCAAGCCATCAAGTTTCATAAATGAATGGTTTTTAATCACTGAATGTAAAGTTAAGACTGGTAGCAAAACATTAATGAAGGGGGGGGGAGAGGGGGCAAAAATATGTGTACTTTGGATTATTTTTAATTAGGTCACTATCTGTGTAGGATTCCCTGCTGTTTAAACCACCACTGACTCCTTTTTGATGTGAGCAGATAGAGCTCTGTAAATTTCAAGAAACAAAGGACAACTCATTCAGGTTCCTTTTTACTTACCAGCTTGTTTGTGATTCTTTATTAGTTTTGTTACACCTGAGGACCACCAATATTATCTATAGCTTCTCCAAGGCAAAGTTTAAATGTGGCCATTAATTTTTTTTTCTTCCTAATTTGAAGCCAACACTTGTTCAATGTTTTCTGTAGAGCCTTTTTGTCTTCTAATCAAAGGTCAATTAAAACCACTGATATTATTGCTGAAACTATAATACTACAAAAAGGATATCAATTTTAAACATCAACATACAAGTTCATCAATAAAAGCTGAGCCTCCCACATCTACGAAACCCTGCCATTCAGTGCACTGATAGCTGTCAATTAAGACTATCAGTGAAGTAATTTAATACTCAAATAGACTTGTATATGGACCTTTAATAAGTTTAGTCAGACTGCAGATTCAGATTGATTCACTTAGAATTTTTCGTGGCATCTTTTTATCATAAAGAACTCTGTGCTATACACTCCAGCTGTCCTTGAGCAATTTCTGTTTTCTGTTTTCTGCCATAAGAAATCTGTTTCTCTATTTTGTTTTGGGGAAGATTTTTGTAGGAGCCATGTTGTTCTTACTGTTTTAAAAATATTGATCTCCATTACTGCTGGCTAATGGCTTCCTCCCTGTTATCCACTTTTAACTCCCCATCCAGATATCAAATGTTGCTGAATGTGCTTGAGCTGCAGCCAGGTGTTCTTAAAAAGTACACTCATATCCAACATGGCCACAAACACAAGCATAACAACTCCTATGTTATCAGTGTTAGTGCATCAGAAGAAATTCCAAGCCAACTTAGATCCAGTGAAACACACACACACAATGGTAACAAGCTTTCAAGGTCTTAAGACACATTCATCTGGTAAGAGATTTAAAAAGCAGATTGGGATGGAAAGAATTAAGGGAAAGCTAACTTGATGGTAAAATTATGAAGGTTGCATGATCATAGTTCTTAAAGCAAGCAGGAGGAAAATTGATGAACCTCAGGTTCCACAACCTCTTTGATACCTACTGGGATTTGGTTTCAGGACCACCACCCATACCAAAATCTGTGTGGAAGTCCCAGTAAATACAATGATGTAGTAAAATGCTGTCACTTACATACAATGACAAACTCAAGGTTTAATGTTTGTATTTTTTAAAAAATATATTTTCAAGCTATAGATGGTTGAATCCATATATGCATAATAATAATAATAATAATAATAATAATAATATTTTATTTATAGCCCGCTCCTCTGTATCCAATCAGAGCAGGTTACATCAATTAAAAAATACAAGATAAAATATACATGACCCGTACCCAACCACCCGCCCCTTAAAATTGAATTAAACTAACATCAATTAAAACGATATAGTAACATTACAATTTAAAACAGCAACCCATTGCATAGACATCAGGGTCAAGATATTAATGGGAGAGCTTAACCCAAACAGAGCCGGGAGGTTAAGGACTTTCTGGGAAGGTCTGCTGGAAGAGATGTGTCTTCAAGGCTTTTTAAAAGCAATCAGAAGATGTAATAAGACGCATCTCGTCCGGCAGGTCATTCCATAGCCTGGGAGCAACAGCCGAAAAGGCCCTCTGGGAGGTCTGCGTCAGCTTAGTCTTCATAGGCTGCAACAGGTTCCTCCCAGAAGACTGGAGTGTGCGGGGGGGGGTTCATATGGGAGGAGGCGGTCCCTCAGATAAGATGGACCCAAGCCATGTAGGGCTTTAAAGGTTAAAACCAACACCTTGTACTGAGCTTGGAAACTAATCGGCAGCCAGTGGAGAGATTTGAGCACCTGTGTTATGTGCTCTCTCCTCGATGTTCCCGTGACAAGCCTGGCTGACATATTCTGAACTAATTGAAGTTTCCAAGTTAGGCACAACGGTAGCCCCATGTAGAGCGCATTACAGAAGTCCAATTGTGAGGTTACCAAAGCGTGTGCCACTGACTCCAGGTCCTTCAGCTCCAGGAAAGGGCGCAGCTGGTGGATCAGCCAAAGCTGATAACAGGCACTCCTGACCGCTGCATTCACCTGACTGGTCATGTGAAGCGACGAATCGAGAAGTACCCCCAGACTGCGAACAGGGTTCTTCAAGGAGAGTGTGACCCCATCTAGGACCGGGAAGTGTATTCCCAATCCTGGCTTCGGTCCTGTGACAATTAGTACCTCCATTTTGTCCGGATTGAGCTTCAACCTGTTTTCCCTCATCCAATCCATTACTGCCACAAGACAGTCATTGAGAGGAGAGATGCCATCTGAAGTCTGGGCCAACGATCTTGTCATGGAGAGGTAGATCTGAGTGTCATCAGCATACTGAAGACACTGAGCTCCATGCCTCCAGATGATCTCACCCAGCGGCTTCATGTAGATGTTAAACAGCATAGGGGACAAGATGGCGCCTTGTGGGACGCCACAATTAAGCTCTATCTTAGAAGAGCAACTGTCCCTGAGCCTCACCCTTTGGTATCTCCCGGAGAGAAAGGACTGGAACCACCGGAGCGCGGTGCCTCCGATCCCCAACTATCTCAGTCGACCCAAAAGGATGGAATGATCTACTGTGTCAAAGGCCGCTGAGAGATCCAAGAGCACCAGCAGGGTCACACTACCCCTGTCGACGCTCAGGCGGAGGTCGTCGGCCAGAGCGACCATGGCAGTCTCAACTCCATGTCCTGTCCTGAAGCCCATTTGAAATGGATTCAGATAATTGGTTTAATCCAAGACAGAATGTACGGATGTATGGATATGGAGGGAAAACTGTACTACAAGAGTGGGGAAAAGTATGGACCTCCTGATGAAGCTGGACTTAATTAGCCATCATAACTAATTTTAGAGATGAGAGTTTCAGTCTAACACAGGATGCCCACATGCTCTTCATCTTTGTTCAACTTTTGATGGACATTTCTCTAGTTAAACCTAAGACTGTTGGATCAAACAAACACATAACTGAGGATTTCCCCATTTCTGGAAATATAATCCAGTGGATACTTGGATTTATTTTCAGCCTTAGAAAAAGCACACAGGTGTTTTCTTTTTCTTTTTCTGGAAGACAGAGTGGAAATGTAAATGAATGTAAATGAAATTAAATGTAAATGAAATATTGCATTTTTTATATTGGTGAAATTTTCTTAAACCATTTTGAATACCTGTATTTTAAAAAGTTAAAAGCCTTGGTCTTTCCAAATTTTCAGCACTTACAAACCTTGTAGGAAAAAGGCAACCATATGAAATTCCTGTGAAATCCAGCTACTAGGAACAGCAAGGAGAAAGGGAAATTTAGCTACTTCTCTGTGACCCAGACAAAATGTACTGATGGCCATAATTGTGTGATGCAAGCAATATTTCCAGCATTAATGCAAGATATTATTGATTTCTTCACCCAAACTTTTAGGTCAGCTGCTCGGCCAAAAGCCATTCTTTACAACCCTGTTCAAGACCTTTCATAGCATGATTGACAGCTGTCTACAGTGATTCTCCACACTTCTCATCCTGTCTCTCTGAATACTTCATATGCCTTTACATCTGTCATGTCAGGTCACAATGGTTTATGCAAGGTGAGCACAGAAGGCGACCTTGTAATGATTAAATTTATGAAGAAAATTGGATTGAGGAAGATTGGAGGAAGGGACTAACTCAGACTGCTTAAATGTCCAGTGGGTCAATTTGTTCAGTGCACACAAATGAGACTTATGTCAATGAAAACAACTGCTACTTTCTCCTTATAGGATAAAAAACCCAGGAAAAAATGGAAGCCCATTTCTAACATGGAGTATTTTCATCCTCTTTGACCTGGGCATCCCAATTTTACACAGCCAGATTGCAATACTTAAGCCCATTTTGCCCCTCTGACTTCACTGAGAATCAACTGGCTTAAATCTAAATCCTTCAATTTAATTGGCTTATGAAAAATGTGTATAGGCCCAGCATATGTCTTTAGACCTATTAATGCACTTATAGAAATTGGGGTCAGAGGCAGCAGTTTGTCAGAGTCATCCCTCGTGGCTCCTAATCTGTCATGTTAAAGTTAGGCCTGTTTAGCCATGCTATGGCCATGCTGGGAGCTTGAGGGTAAGGGGAGGGAAGTAAACAGCTGTAAGAAATGTTTCTATGAGAACCAAGGTCATGTAATGCCTGGCTTTTCAAGGGAATGAAATGTGAAGGGAGTGAATCTGGAGTGGGTATAGATGGCTATTAACTGAGATTTGGCAAGGCATGTGCTATTGTGCTGATCTCTCCAATAAACCCATTCTTGTTTCCTCCATGAAGTGTGTTTATTGAGTTAGAGACAAGGCAGTACACAATCCCTTCCCCATGGATTGGCTATTCCTAGATATTCATGAACATGTAGTTTGTGTGTTCATGAACATGTAGTTTCTCCTCTCCATGTGCTCTTTCTGCTCTATGAAGGAACCATGCTGGATTTCTTACTGCAAAATCTGGGTTTAAAAACAGTTGGTTGGTAGTTCATTGGAAGCTTCTTCCAGTTCAGTCATGGACAGATTTTCCATGGTTCAATTGGTGTCACTCCTTCAGGCTGCTCAGTGACTAGGGGCCCATTCTGAAAAAGAAAATGTGACACTTGCTTCCTCTTCTTTCTCAGTTGCTTCCTAAGTGTCATGATGCTTCTGCCGCCAGTGACATTTTTTGTGTCATTTGAGTAAAAAATGCAAAGGAGCAGGCTGTTGGACCCATGTAAGTTATAGGGCTAAAAGAGGGCTCACATATGAAGATTTTCTTGTTTAGTGTGCCTTGTGATTTATTATATATTTCATTTTCATGCCACCCCTGTTAGCTCCCACTTTGGGGACAAAGGTGCCCCTGTTTTTGGATTTGTTCTGAGGCCCCAACCACCCTAATCTAGAAATCCATTACCATGGTAGCTTTTCTGAGTCCATCTCAACATCAGTTTCAAGTCAGTATAACTGAGAAATGGAAACATCTTGACAGGCAGACAGAGCTGCTTATAGTATGTTGTGGACTGCTTGCTAAATCCTCATGCAGAACTTCCAGTGAACTATATGGGACTATCAGATTTAGGCTAGAATCATCCCCCCCCTTCAAAAAAACCTCACTTAAGTGGGGCTTGGCCCCATTGAATACTGCATAATATGCTTCTGAGTAAACACACATAGCATTATGCTGTTAGTTCTGGGCAACTGGTATTGGAAAAGTATTTAAAAGAAATCTGGATATTAAAAACACTTTATCTTGATTGAATGATCAATAATCTTCTCTTCCCTTCTTTAGTGTGTAGAGTTTCAGCTGTTTCCCAGCAGAGAGTGAAAGATGTAAGTTGGTGCTGTAAAACTGCCAGTGCTGTTGACCCCTGGTTTCCTTTACCATCCCCTCACCCCTTAGCAGGCATTCTCTGCATTTTATCAGCATCCTGAATCGAAGGCCATGGCAGAGGGTGCTGATGAGGCAGCTTAGAAACAAGTCTCTTCAGTCATTGCTTCAGAGACAAGATAGCTGCAGGCTATATAATCAGTATGTGTGAAAAAGATCAATCCTCTTACATAAAACAAAGCAAGAATTTTCTTTTAAAACACCCCATCCTCCAAGGAGGAAAAAAGAGAGGGAGAGGGAGGAATTTCAGAGCCTGTGAGGGAAATAAACAGTGATTAAACAAAAGCCAGCCAAAGAAAAAAGAGGAAAACAGTAAAATGAAATGGAAGGGGAAAGCAAAGGAAGTTGCAGGAGGAGAATCTGTTCCAGAGGCCACATTCTTTATGGCATACTGTATATACTCATGTATAAGTCTAGAAATTTAGGTTAAAAATTGATCAAAAGGACCCCTGTATCGACTTAGGCTGCATCAATAGAAGTATAGTGTCTAGGTCAAGGGAAGTAATGGTGCCACTCTATTCTGCTTTGGTCAGGCCCCACCTGGAATACTGTGTCCAGTTCTGGGCACCACAATTCAAAAAGGATGTGGAGAAACTGGAGCGGGTCCAAAGGAGGGCAACTAAGATGGTGAAGGGTCTGGAAACCATGCCCTATGAGGAACGCCTTAGGGATCTGGGGATGTTTAGCCTTGAGAAGAGAAGGTTAAGAGGTGATATGATAGCCCTGTTTAAATATTTGAAGGGATGTCATATTGAGGAGGGAGCAAGCTTGTTTTCTGCTGCTGCAGAGATTAGAACGTGGAACAATGGATATAAATTGCAGGAAAAGAGATTCCACCTCAACATTAGGAAGAACTTCCTGACAGTAAGGGCTGTTCGACAGTGGAACACACTCCCTCGGAGCGTAGTGGAGTCTCCTTCCTTGGAGGTCTTTTAAGCAGAGGCTGGATGGACATCTGTCGGGGATGCTTTGATTTGGAGGTCCTGCATGGCAGGGGGTTGGACTGGATGGCCCTTGTGGTCTCTTCCAACTCAATGATTCTATGATTCTATGATTCTATGACTTATCCACGGGTCAATGTAAGTACTGTATCTTTGTGCTTTTAAATAAATAAAAGAAGAAACCATCCACTGGTGAAAAGCAAGAGTATAATCTGTACTGGAAGCACTGACCCCCTTTACTCTCTCATCCATCCAATCTTAAGAACAAGCACAAAGAGTTATGTCTGATGGACTTTTGGAAGTTATTTGACATTGTTTTGCTTTGCTTCATCCTTTAGATCCTTTCCTGTATGCCCCTAAATTTTACCCTCGACTTATCCACAGGTCATAGCAAAATCCATAATTTTGGCGCCAAAACTTGCCTTCAACTTATACAAGAGGTCGACTTATAGTCGAGCATATATGGGTAACTGATTATCAACAACTGATTGTGAACATGTTAAAACCACAGCCAGAATCATACTGTTAATCCCAACTGTAGTAGAGCTGTTGAGTGAACGGGCTTCCTCTAGGCACTGACTCAGCATTCAGCCATTGACTCAGTGGGTCTACTTTAGCTTTCCTTTACTGTTTGAAGTGTATCTTCATATCTTAGGTTGTTGATATCCCTTCTTCTAATCTACAGTCCATCTTCCTCTGAGTCTAAACCTTCTCTGCCTATGATGTTTTCTGCATACATGTTGAACAAGTAAGGTATTAAAATGCAACCTTGTCTGAAACCTTTGCCAGTTTTGGCTCAGGGCACTAAAAATAATGGCTTGCATGCCCTGAGAGAGAAATTAGTTTTAATCAATCAATCTATCAATCAATAGCTAAAAGTCAGAAATAACAATTTTAAAAAGATGATGAAAAGTAATTAAACCAGGAAAGGGTACTGTGAGCCCTCACTGGCGGCTGGCTCCAGGTTTCAGGCCACCCTAGGAAAAGTTCCATCTTGTAGTTCCTTTACACTTTTGCATCCACTAACATGTGCTACCATGAGGTCATTTTATTCCCTGGACCAATGGAACTCCCTGTTAGAAGGCTGCATGAATGATTTCACTTGTGAAATACATTTTAACATTTCTCTTCTCTCAGCTCCCAACTGTCACTGAGCTCTACCTTGCCCATGCTAGTCCAACTGCTGATGCCAGGTAGGTTTGTAGGTGCACTAACATCTGTCACATTCTGTACAATTTATTTTCATTTCCCTTCAGCTGTGGGGCCTGGGACTGTGGTCCTGAATTCCAGCCCTAGCTATATTATTGCCCTTGAAAACAGCCTTGCCTTCAGTGGGCTTTCCAAAGATGAACATAGCAGCAACATTACAATTTGCAGTGCATAATTAAGATCTGCACAACTTTTAATACTCTCTTAATGTAGTGATGCTGTAGGGCATTGTGGGAAATGAACAAGAGCAGGCAGATAGCAGCTGCCTACAACTAGATAAAAAACAATTCATATGAAATAGATGGAAGGGCATGTCCAGTCCTCAACAAGTATTAGCACTGTGAGGCTTTCAGCAGCTGCTTGATGATAACCATGTGCTGACACGAGGAACTAGGGTTTCCAGGTCAATAATATCATAGGCCCAGAGAGTTCAGGGTCAAAGCCTGAGACCTTGGGACAATGGTTCACAATGTCTCAGAGATGGACCCTGGCAATGTCATTGAGTATGACACCTACAGCATCAACCACAATTGCACATCAAATCTAACAAATGTATATGGAATTGTAGAGCTGAAAGAGACCATAAGGGCCATCCAGTCCAATCCCCTGCTATGTAGAAATACAGAATCAAAACACTCCCAATAGATATCTATCCAGCCTTTTAAACAGAAGTTATCCAGCCTCTCTTTAAAAACTCCACCACACTCCGAGGCAGTGTATTCCACTGTTGAACAGCTACTGTCAGGATGTTCATCCTAATCTTTAGATGCAATCTCTTTATCTATACTCCAAATCCATTGCCCTATGTCCTAATTTCTATGGCAATAGAAAACAAGCTTGCACCATCCTTAATTTGTCATCCCTTCAAATATTTAAACATGGCTATCATGTCATCTCTTAACCTTCTTTTTCATCAGACTAAACATACCCAGCTCCCTAAACCGCTCCTGGTTTCAAAACCTTTCACCATTTTGTTCTCCCTCCTCAGGATAAGCACCAGCTTATCTATATCTCACTTAGATAGTGATGCCTAGAACTGGACACAGAATTCCAGGTGAGGTTTGAACATAGCAGAATAGAGTGACAATATTGCTTCCTTTGATCTAGACAATTACTCCTATTAATGCAGCCTAGTATCATATTGGATTTTTTTAGCTGCTGCATCACACTGTTGGCTCATGTTCAGCTTGTAGTCTACTAAGACTGCTAGATCCCTTTTATGTGTACTCTTGTCAAATCAGGTGTCATCCATCCTATATCTCTGCATTTCATTTTTTCTGCCTAAATGTAGCACCTTGCACTTCTCCCTGTTGAAATTCATTTTGTTAGTTCTGGCCCAGCTTTCTAATCTATTAAGTTATTTTGAATTTGACTCCTTTCATCTGATGTATTGTCTACCCCTTCTAATTTGGTGTCATCTACAAATTTGATAAGTGTGCTCCTTATAGCCACACACTTATTATGGCAGCCCTCTTGTCCTCAGACTCCTAACCTAACTGAAGATTGGAGAAACAGTCCCAGGCAGGGTTGCTGGAGTGAAGACCACGGAAATGAGATGTGGCTCAGATAATGTGTGAAGATGACAGAGTGAATGCAAAAATCTTTCATTGCCAACCCTAAGGCAACTCTATCATAGGGCTTGTTCATAGAGGGTTTGCTATTGCCTTCCTCTGAGTCTAAGAGAGTGTGACTTGCCCAAGGTCACCTGCTGGCTTCCATGGCTGACCAGGGATTTTAATTCTAGTCCTCAAGGGTCCTAGTCCAACACTCAGAACACTAGACTAGGCTGGCTGTCCTCACTGACTATAACGGTGACAAATTTGAGTGTGAAACTTTCTGGTTGCAAGATATTCCCACAACACTGTTTCATGAAGACAGAAAACACGTGGAAGCCATTGGGGCAAGCGGTCCCTTACTACCCTTTTGGCCTCAATTTTTGTTCAGAAAAAGATAAGTGTTCCTCAAATGTCTTTGAAAATTAAAGCTGGCTGATGGAGATGAGAAAATGTGTGTGTACCAGATCATTTAAATTAAATAGCTACATTTCCAGGGGCTATTATTTGAATTTAAAATGCCTTTGTTCCATGTTACGTGCTGCATTAAGCATACTTGCAAAGTTAGCAAACAGCCATATCAGAGTGGGTGGGTAGAGAAATATTGTCAGGGTTGTGCTTGAAAGTGGTTTAAAACTGAATGCACCTAGAACCTATGCAAATATGAGTCTTCTAATTTGAAACTCACAGAACAAAACTGCAAATCACTTTTAATGTCTTTAACTTAGAATAGCATGCAGTTTGAATCCTGCTGGTTAGTCCAACAGGAATGAAATTAACTGTTGAATGGTGAAACATGACATTAGGTCCCATTCATTCATTAGAATTCAACCCTATATCTTTTAAAAATTGCAAATAGCAACTATCAGGGATTATGTTTAGCACCACAGTAATAGGGAGGGGGAAATCAAGCCTTCTCTTACTATACTGACAAAGAGTGCTGGTGCCTTATAAAAATACAAATCCCAGGATTCTGTAAGATGGATCTTTGCAATTAAATTGGTGTCAAACTGCATTAATTCTACAGTGTAGATGCAGCCTTAGTCTCAAGAGAAAAGCTCCCGTTATTGTCAAAGAGAAATAGTGAAAACTTTCTTCTTGTACCAAATAGCATATTCTGACACAGAAGATTTGCTTTACTGGTAGTATTGTAGAGCTGTGGGATGAGTGAAAATTAAAACCAACTTTTCCCGGTACACCATGGCTTTCATCATGAACCTGCTATTTACAGTTTTGTAAAGGTAACTTGTGTCATCATACTGTCCATTTATTTATTTATTTATTTGTCTGTGTGTCTGTGCGTGTGTTACATGGGTAACAGTAAATAGTAAAAAGAAATGTCCATTTTCCTTTTTTTTTCATTTATTGCTATCATAGATGTTACATTTCATCTTGCAGAGCCAGAATGGATGTTGGTGCCAACTGATACAGGTACTTACTTACAATTGTTTTATATCTGGATATGTATCACAATAGAGATGTGATCTATAGCCCATCTGCTCCTTCAATTCCCAGTTCAGCAATCAAATCCTACATTAGTGATACACAGTTCTTTATTTTTCCATTCCACATCTGGGCTCTTCCTCTTTCCATTTTCTTTTAAAATAGGACAAAAATGGGTCTCTTTTTGTGTAGCTGTGAAAATGTGTACTTTTTTGTCTACATTCCCAATTATGCCCATTGCTTGCATGTATATATACGTTTGAAATGGATACATTTTTCTGTACAGTTTTCAAATGCACTTATTTTCTTGGATGCATTTTCAGTCACATAGTGATTCCAAATTGTAAAGTGTGCCAAATCCACATTCAGTCCAGATAGTGTGGACTGAAGGAAGTCCATATAAAATATCCACTAAATTAGTTTGCTCATATATTTCTATCCCACCACACAGAGACTTTTTCTTCTTCATCGAGGCCTATGTCTGTAATATACAGAGCTCCTTACATTCATGTTTTCTCAAGCAGCTTCATTAATATTGACAAAAAAATCCCACCAATGGGTAAAATGGGTCCCTCTAATGCTGCGTTCAGTGCATCATATGCTCAGATATTCCTGTACTAGTCACTGGCCATACTCTCTATCTCTGCTGACCAATCTGTCACTCAATTTAATGCCAAAAGACAGATTTATTTTGGAAAAGTAAGGGAAACCAAAAAATCAGCACCTTTTTCCTGTTTGGGAAAATAGATATCTACATACCTGATCCTTGCTGACCTGTCCATCAACAAGAGACAGACAGCAAATGATGTCTCTTGCAGTAACAGTGGACAAATAGCCATGGGGCTTTAGACAGTGATCAGAAAGAGAAGTAGTTCAGCTGGAGGAAACTCCCTTATCAGAATCAGGTCATTTGTGCAACATGTGTGGCTAACCCAAGAAATTTTACTTCATGAAAAGTAGTCCAAATGTCCTTCTCCCTACTAATAGGGCAACATATTAAAAAGATTGTTGTGCCATTCTGATGCTGTAGTAAAACAGACAAGGCAACTTGGTTGAATCAATAGGAGCATAGTATCCAGATCAGGGGAAATAATAGTACTAGTTCAGTCTCCCTAATCTGGAATTCCAAAATTAAAAATAATTCAGAAACCAGAGATAATAACACCTTTGCTTTCTGATGTACACGATTTATGTAAAGTGTTTCATGCACAAAAATATTAAATAGTAAAATACAGTATTAAAATGTTGTGTAAAATTACCTTCAGGCTATGAGGGGGTGTTCTAAAGTTTTAATTATCACCTTTAAAAAAATTGATAGAAAGTTTGTTTTGATTTGTAATTGTTAGCTTATTTCTATGTAGTCACCATCCAGATTTGCACATTTTTCCCAGCGTTTCTTGACCCTCCGGATACCTGATATTGTCGAAGTTTGCAAACTGCACCTTATGAGGGAGTATTGTAAAGTAATAATTATCACCCGGAAGTTATTATGGTATGTTGATGAAATTTTGTCAGTATCACAATTCGTCCCTAAGTGCTTGATATTGAGAAAATTAGCTTATTGCATCCTTTATTTTTAAGACAGGCTGAACCAGAAGTGACTAAAGTGTAAAATCCTCTTAAGGTACAATCGCAGACTTCTACAATAATGGTATTCGGAGGGTCAAGAAACGCTGGGAAAAATGTGTCAATACTATAATACGTAGAGATAAATTAACAACTACAAATCAAGACAAACCTTCCATCAATTTTTTTAAAGGTGATAATTAAAACTTTAGGATATCCCCTCGTATGTGTATAAAGTATATATGGAGTTTATCACATGGGAAGAATTTCTCTCAATTTCAAAAGAAATGGAAGTGAGGCCACTTCAGAATTGAGTAAATTCGCTAGTTCAGCAAATTTACATGATTGCGTATTGACACTGCATTGCGTTCAGAACTGCCTGAAATTGCCTCCCAGTGCCCGAAATTGTGTGTGATAGTTTCTCACGCAATCACACGAAACTCCATGATTGTGTTCGGAAGGACTTCCCTTTGCCCGAAAATGTGTATGATCAGCTTTCACACAATCACGCGAAACCCCATGATGGCATTCAGATTGCCATTGGATTATACTTCCAATTTCCTTCGTGTGATAAACTCCTATGAAACAGAAATGCATTTTGTTTGAGTCCCATCTCTAAGATATACCATATGTATATGTGTGTAAGTGTGTGTGTGTGTGTGTTTTTTTTTAAATAAAATTCCAAAATGCAAAACACTTTTGCTTCCAAGCATTTTGGATAAGGGAGATTCAACCCATACCTCTGTTCTTTTATCAGAGTTCAACTAAAATACTGTGTTCATTTTTGGGTACCATAGTTCAAAGAGGACATTGTTCAACTTGAGAATATTGGTCATTGGTCATTGATGACCAAGATGATGAATGGTTTAGAAACCAAACCCTATGAGAAATGGGTCTGGATATGTTTGGCCTGAAGAAGAGAAGACTTAAAGATGATGGCAATACTGCACTATTATTCCACTTTAACTTCTGTAGTCGCCTCCAGTGTAATCCTGGGATTAGAATTCTCAGCCAGAGAACTCTTAGGCCTTAATAAACTACAAATCCCAGAATGCCACAGGAAGCAACCATGGCAGTAAAAGTGCAATAATAGTACTATATCAGTTTAATGCAGTATTATTCAGTATGATACAGACCTTTATATACTTGAAAATCTGTCAAGTGGGAGATGTGAGCAAGCTTGTTTTCTGCTATTTGAGATAATACAACTTGAATCAATGGGTTCAAATTAAATAGATCTTTAAAAATAACTTCCTGACAGTAAGAACTATTTGTGGGATAGGCTACCTCTGATGATGTGGGCTCTCCTGCACTGGAGCTTTTTGAACAGAGGTTGGATGGCCACCTTCAGCTATAAATTCCTGCAGTGGCACAGGGGATTGGTCTTGACATCCCTTCCAACTTTTTATGATTCTGTGACTGAGACACCAACTGTTATCTTATTCTATTGCCACCCTATCATATCCTCTGATCTTGAATCAAGATGGTAACAGCTTGCTGCATAGCAGGGCCAGCCCTTACGGTGATTTTTTTTTCTCCTTCTATAGACTGGAGATCTGCCATTTTCCATCTAGTATTGGCAGGATTGAATCCATAGCCTCTTTTCTGACAGATTCCAGGTTTGTTTGTTTTTAAAATTATTTTTCCTATGCCCTTTTCATTATACAAGAGGAGATGGGAAGGCCCTTCTTTGTTGCAGACCATAAACACTTTGGTTGTCAGGAACACATGGAGGTAAAGCAGGAAACAGTGTAATTGCCTGGATTGACTCAGAACTGAACTGCATGGTCACTATTTCTGATTCAGAATGGATACCACTGTGACTATTCTGGCTGTCCCATATAATTGCCTGAGTTTTTCACATTTGCATTCCTGGTCACTAAGTGCTTTTCTTTTAATCTGGGCATGACGGGCCTTTGCAGTTGCCTGAGAATGCCAGGTGGTGACAGTGTGGCTGACTACTTCAAGCTCTAAAATAAACAAAATATGTGAGAATCAGACATTCCTCCTATCTTGTAGACCTGCTCTTCATCCCATACTTCATCTCTCCCCCCCCCCCATGAAAAAAAAAAGTCTCACTGTTTAAGGATTCTCATTGAATCCCATTGTGGGAGAAAGGCAGGTTATTAATCCTTGAAATAAATATAAAACAAATAAATAAGGATTCCATACAGCCTCATGGTATACTGTACCTTATTTTTCCTCTACCTCACTTAGGGCATGTTCATATGACACTGGGACTGTGGTGTTACAAGGAGTGCAAGGTTGTACCTATGATGAAAGAGAGCTGTAGTTTTTTCCTCATACATTTATGGTCTAATGTGTACTGCCAAAATAATGCAGTTTGGCTCCCTTTAACTGCGGTGGCTCAATGCTATGGAATTCTTAGATCTGTAGTATTGCAAGCTATTTAGTCTTGTGGAGTCGAAGGCTTTCATGGCCGGCATCCATAGTTTTTTGTGGAGCTTTCGGGCTATGTGGCCATGTTCTGGAAGAGTTCCTTTCTGACATTTCACCAGCATCTGTGGCTGGCATCTTCAGAGAATGAGAGCCTGGAAAAGGATGGAGATATATATCCTGTCTGACCCTGGGAAGGGAGGAGTAATTTGCAAATGTATTGTTCTGTTGCTAATGGCAGTCCTCAGGGTGGGAGGATATGCAAACAAGGATTAATGTCTGCTAACTGGTGCTCCTTGTCTGCTGGGAATCCCTTAGGCTGTTTCTCATTTGCATAGGTTGAGTCTTGACCTTGCCAAGCCTTGTTTACTCTCAGGATTTCCTCTTTCCTGTTGAAATTGTCCTGGTGTTTATGGATTTCAATGGCCTCCCTGGGCATTCTGACATGGTAGTTGTTGGCATGGTCCAGAATTTCAGTGCTTTCAAACAGAATTTTATGCTCAGGATGGTTTATAACATGTTCTGCTACTGCAGACAGAATAGGGAAAGTGGTGAAGAAACACAACCTTCAAATGGTTTCCAAACCGATGAAGACGATCCAGCAAATGTTTTGCTGAGCCAAGGACAAGAGAGACCCGCTCACCACCGCAGGTGTCTACTGCATTCCATGCAGCTGCAGACAGGTCTACATAGGGACCACCAAACAGAGTGTGCAGAAAAGAATCAAGGAACATGAGAGACACTGCAGACTGGGTCTACCGGAAAAATCAGCAGACTTCACAGATGACTTAAGACTTGACTTAAAAGTATCTTGCAAGAACTTGAGACTCAGCTTGAGACTTGAAAATACAGACTTGGAATGTGACTTGAGATTTGACCTAAAAGATTGAATACATTGCTGCAAACGTCAAATCCCAGAATCACATAGCACTGAACCATGGCACTCAAAGAAGTGTCAAACTGTATTACTTCTGCAGTGCAGATGAGATTTTTGGCCTGTTCCCCCACCCCAGTACCAAACCACATTTCATTTTCTACAGTATTCTCTTTGTCCATTATTTATTTGGTAAGCTGTTGTTGTTTTAAGATGAGAAATTCAAGTTCCTTAAGTGCAATTTTGGAGAAGTACCTTTCCTTCCATCCAAACAATACTGTACAAGAATTATTCATCTCAGCCAAATCTTGAAGTTCTAGAAAAGTGTGGATGATGATGAGAAGGAGGCTGAAGCAAAGGCAGTTCTCTGAATTCCTTTGTATTTAAGCTGGGCAGCAGCAGGACACCTTTGTACCAAAGGAAAAAGATCCAAAATTGTGTTGTGTCTTGAGGAACTGTCAGTGGGAATCTTGTACAAAGAATCTGAAAGCTTTTCAACAACCTTGGTAGCAATGGATGGTGAGACCTCTAGTGGCAAAAGTCAGCTTTTCATAAATGCTTGGCTTTTGCTTGGGAAGAAGCTTTCCTGCCTATTTGAAACTGTTAGACAAATAAGGAATCAAATATGACCCCAGAGAAGCCAAGGTTGATTCAAATATTGCATTGCTTTTACAATACTTTCTAACTTTTTATTGAGAGTAGGCCTCCTGCCCAAAACATTTTGCAGCTTGAGGTATAGCAGCAAATCAAAGCCCCCGCTCCAGGTCAAAGTGCATGTTATAATAGTCCCTAAAAGCAGCAGAGTTAATTTAGCACATAAGATAGGCAATACCATAAACACCTCTCCCCACCCCAGCAGTAAAAATACAATAAAAGCAAATTAAGTATCTCATAAATTGCTGCACTTTCATGGAACTCAAAATCTGCTCCCTGAGGTGACCACTATTAAACTTTGTCTAATGCTGGGACCTGGCCTCATAGATCAGCTTCTCAGTATTGTGGCTCATCAGGTGTTCTGTGATATCTTGGCATTTTAGCCCCCCCCCCCCCATGTTTTGAGCTGCTTAAATTAGGGAACAATTGGGGAGGGGAAGCAACTAAAATTATTCAACTGAGAGAAAATGTTTGAATGTGAGTCTTCCATGGATAAATAGGAATGTATACACTAGCTCAATAAGTCTAACTGTCCCTTGATTCAGACATACCACTAAACCAGGAGTGGAAATCAGGTGGCCTTGCAGTGAACTCTCCTTTAGTGTTATGAGAATGAATTTGGCTGAATCTCTTGCTAGAGAGATCTTGTATCACCTTTGAGACTAAGTGAAATAAAGAAGTTGGCAGCATGAACTTTTGTAGATGAAGGGGCTAAACAAACAAGCATAAAGAGCCACCTCTGGGTGTAGTGGGGCATAGCATTCGCATACTGGCCACCCAGACATTGCTCCCATGCCATCCTCCTGACCAGATGGTAGGCAACATCATGCTGTGTCTTCGACACAGCACTTACATATGCTGCACCGAAGAAGTGGTGAAAAGCCACTGCTGCCACCACCACAGCTAGGTCACCCTTTCTGTGGCACAAAAAGAAGCTGCTTTTTACCACTTCTTTTTGTGCGATGGAAATGCCTGATTGGGGCCACAGTGTTTAGTTGCCACAGCCCAGATCCAGTGACGAAAGAGGCAGCTGCAGGCTGCCCCTTAGGAACGGTTTGTTCAGCCCCTAAGTCTACTTCCTCAAATGCATTTCTTCCAGATGGGGGGGGGGGGGACAGACCGATACAAAGGGGTGGCTTGAAGCTGCACCCACCCACAATGCCTTACATCAATCACACACTGTGGTCCCAAGGGCACCTTCCAATGCAGGCCCAAATTGAAGCAGACAAAATTACTCCTTTATGGGGAGGGTTTCCACAGCCCGGGTGCAGTTTCCACATTTCTTTCCTGCATCTTGGGGGCATGCATCATCTAATCACAATGCCGCCAAACTCACATGGAAGCTGGCTGTTTCGACCTGTTTGTTTGGGCCCTAAGGTAATGCAAGATTTCCCTACACACTGATTCTACTGATCAACATGGTTATATCTTTGAATACTCCCATTCCTAGTCTCCTTCTCTGGCATCCCACAAGCAGGGGATTGGAAGTTTTAACTTTCTAGTTTAAACCAATCAAGGTTTATCAATACAGCCAAATTGGTCCAAACTTTGGTTAGTTTAAACGTTGTTGTTGTTGTTGTTGTTGTTGTTTAAAAAAATCATGCTGTCTGGGAAAGCAGCCAAATAGCTGACAGCCAAAGTCTAAACAATAAACAAAGTAACTCCTCACAGAGCTTGTGAAAATAAAGCCAAAGCAAAGGCAGAATCCCATACCCAAAGTCTGTGGTCTCAAATCCAGGGGTCAAACCAAAAGGGAAAGGCAATCCAAGGTTAAGGGTTCCAGGGAAGCGCAGTCAAACAATCCAAGGTCAAGGGTTCCAGAGAGGCAAGATGATCAGGCAGTCTGAGAATCAAGGATCCAGACCAAGAAGATGAAGGAACAAGCATTCTTTCACCAGCAAACACAGATAGTCTCTGACAACCAGTCTGGCATCCTTCCCTTGTTTATATAATAAGCTCTCATGAGCTCAGATGTTTTGAAATTAACTGGCATTTCTCATAAAGCCTCATCGAGCACCAGATGCATGCCCTTTCAGACCTTCTCTGGTTGAAGGTAGGTATATTAGCATCCTCCTCCTCATGTCTTCTATTCTTAGAAGCTCTGCTGGAAACTCTTTTGAGGCCACAGACTCTGCTGGAGCTCTCAGAGCAGAACTAGGGCCAGGCTTAGATTCGAGCTAAGGCTCCAGCTCAGCCTCAGAGTTGTCCCCTGAGTCCTCAGCTGGGCTAAGAATGACACATGCCTTGATGAAATTATGATGTCAAACTCTATGGACAGAAGTATGTTGGTAAATGGGAGAGACAATAGTAGATCAATCAAGCAGAGTAAATCAAATTGGCAAGGCAGAAGATGAACAATGATCAATCTCTGCCTCCCTCCTCTCTCCCCCTCATTCTCCCTCTCCCCCCCCCCCCGTCTCTTAAACATACAGGGTCTCACAGAGAAAAGAAATAAGCTTAATATTATTATTATTTTGTAAAACATATAAAATAGCTTTAACTACACATGTTTTGATGCTAAACACATGGTCTAATGGAAGAAAGAGAGAGTAGGGCTGCAGGTTAGAATGAAACAGGCAAAGAGTAAAATGTCACCCTAATGCAAAATAATAGTACAGGTACGTAAAGGTTGCTGACTCTAACAAAGTAAACCATTGTGAAGTGAAAGGCTTTCATGGCCAGCACCCATAGTTTTCTGTGGGTTTTTCAGGCTGTGTGGCCAGGTTCTGGAAATATTTATTCCTGACGTTTCACCTGCAATTGTGGCTGGCATCTTCAGAGGATGGTGGCATGGAAGTGTAAAGATAACTCTAAAGATGCCAGCCACAGTTGCAGGCAAATCAGGAATAAATTCTTCCAGAACGTGGCCACACAGCCCAAAAACCCCACAGAAAACTAAAATAAACCATTATTTAAACCAGTGGTAGTGAACTTGTGAACCTCCAAATGTTGCTTGACTGCCACTCCCACAAGCCATCTCCACCACAGTTAATGGTAAAGTGACTTGGGGATTACTGCTTAGCAATGTCTGTTTTGAGGTACTTACACATCTCTCTCTCTGTGTGTGTGTGTGTATACACATACATAGACATATATAGACCCATCTTGAGTTATTTCCTGGTCCATGAAAGCCCAACGTTTGCTGTGAATAACCACAGGGCCTTTTATCAACTTGCATGAAAGTTGTGGGGGACATCATCAATCACCTTATTAATTAATGTAAAGCAAACCACTCCCAAAACATTAACCCATAATGTAGAGTAAACTTATCACAGTTCCAGTTTAAACATTATGATGCTATTTATTTAAAACAGGTTGAAAGTGATTTAAATTCAAAAGAAAAGAATCTTTTTCTTTCCTCAAAAGAAAAATTTGAATACAGACAGACAAATATGTTATATGCTAGAAACCTCCTGGGACTGCACTACTTTCAATTGCAGGAAGAGTTTGCCTATGGCTATTCTCTGTTGTTTTTTAAAGCACATGCCACTAGACACAAAGGGTGGTACAGACCACCCAAAAAGGGCGGTCTGGAGCCACCTTTTTTTGCTGCAGAACTTCGCCGCAGCAGCTAGATGTAGTGGTGAAGCTGTGCAGCAAAAAAAGAAACCCCACTCATTTTTAGCGCTGCAGTTGTGGCGCAATGAAAGGAAAAGGCTGAAATTTCAGAGTCTGAAATGTTGCACTTGTCATTGAAACCAATGCCTCCAACGTTACCATTGGTGCCATCCTGTTTCAACCCTTCCTTTTGGGACCAGGGCTGCTGCCCTGTGCTTTCTTCACCCAGCCTCCAGAGCACAACTACATGGTTTGGGAGAAGGAGTTACTGGCCATCAAGGAGGCCTTTGAGGTTTGGTGGCACCTGCTGGAAAGAGCGACTTATCCTATGGAGGCCCACACTAACCACTGGAACCTTGAATATTTGCAGACTGCTAGGAAGTTGAACCAGCACCAGAAGCAGTAGTTCCTATTCTTTGTCCATTTTAATTTTCACCTGACCTATCCCTCGGTCTCAGAACTGCCAGGCCGATGCTCTCTCTGGGAAGCCTTAGGATGTGGCCTTTCAGAAGGCAGACCTGCCCTCAATGATCCTATGTCCCGAAAATTTTGATGCTGCCAAAGAATCAGACTCTATGGGACCAGATCTGGGAAGGACAAAGACAGGACCCCTTGGTGAGGGCTCACCAGGAAGATGAGCCCTCCTCCCCCATGCCTTGCAGGAGGGAATTCTGTATCACCAAGACCGGCTCTATGTCTCAGCCGGTAACTGCAGAGTGGAGGTGATATGCCTCTGAAACGACAGTCAGTCTTCAGGTCATTTTGGGGTCCAAAAGACACTGCACTTATTGACACAAGAGTTCTGGTGGCTCCATCTCTGAGCAGAGGTCTGCCACGTCCACTTCTGTTCCATTTGTCACCGGGCCAAAAACCAGCCTGGGAAACCCGCTGAGCTGATACAACTCCTGGAGACTCCCTCAGGTCCCTGGAAATGGGTCTCCATGGACTTCATTACCAACTTACCCATCTTGGTGGGTGCCACCACCAGTCTGATCATGGTTGACATGTTCACCAAGATGGACCACTTCATTCCCTACACTGGCTTGCCTACAGCCATAGACACTGCCCACCTGTTCTTGCACCATGTCTTCAGACTGCATGGCCTCCCCCAGGGATCCTTTCAGATGGTGGCCCACAGTTCATGGAATGGTTTTGGCACAGTCTATTGCAACAGTTGGAGATCCAGGCCCACTTGTCCTTGGCGTATCATCCCAGAAGGGATAGGCAGATGGAGAGAACGAATGCAACCTTGGAACAGTACCTTTGGTGCTACTCTAACTACCAGCAAAATTTGCATACAACAATGCCTTACACTCCTCCACTCAGCAGTCACTGTTCTTTGGAAACTATGGTTTCCACTCGGGCCTGTTTCCGGCTGTGACCTCTCCATCTTCAGTCCCCAGAGCCAATCAATGGGTACAAGAGTTTGATGCCTTGCAGGAACTCCTCAAGGAAAAGTTGGAACAGGCAAAGCAGGCCTACAAGCAGTTTGCAGACTGGAAACGTCAACCAGGAGACCCTTTGAAGGTTGGTGACAGAGTCTAGCTTTCTATATGTCATCTGCTACTCCAGCCTCCCTGTTGTAAACTGGATGCCCATTTTGTCGGTTCATTTTTACTGAATTACTGCCCAGATCAACCTGGTGGTTTTCTGGCTGCAATTCTCTCAATCCCTGCGGTTCTATCCAGTGTTTTCTTGGTTCCTGCCACAGATGTCTGTCCTGATGCTGTCTCAGTGCCTGTGTTGCCTCCAGTCCTGGTTGATGGGGAAAAGGTGTTTGAAGTGGCCCAGATCCTGGACTCCTGGAGATGGCATGGTCACCTACAGTACCTGATTGACTGGGCACAGTACAAGCCATAAGAACGCTCTTGGGAAGACGCCTCAATGGTCCATGCTCCTGATTTGGTTCATGCCTTTCCCTACTGTTACCCTACTAAACCAGGCCCCCCATTGACTGGAGGGGGGAAGGATTATAGGAGGGAGGAGTGGTGTCATGGACTGCCCTGGGCCTGGCGTAGAGGCACAGTCAGGCTCTGAAGACATGGAGGAGTGGGGGGGGGGTTGTGGGTGTTTGGGGCTATGTGGCTGTGTTCTGGAATAATTTATTCCTGACATTTCACCTGCATCTATGGCTGGCATCTTCAGAGAATGGTGGCAAGGAAGTGAGTGGGGTATATATACTGGGTAGCCCTTGGTTGGGAGGAAGTAATTTACATGTTAATCTGTGTGTTGATCTGTTATTGAATGGCAAAATCTCAGGGTGGGAGGATATGCAAGGGATTACTGATTAACTAGAAACAAATCCTACTTCCCCACTTACTTCCATGCCACCATTCTCTGAAGATGCCAGTCACAGATGCAAGCAAAACATCAAGAATAAATTCTTCCAGAACATGACCACATAGCCCAAAAAAACTCACCAGATTATGCTTCCAGTGTGAGAGGTGTCAGCATGATCATTATGCTTCTGGCATGAGATATGCTTGATGTGAAAATTCTAAAATGGGGATCTTTGAATTTCCATATGACTTCTAAAGTTCTTACCATGACTTAATTATAACAGACCAAAACAAAATCTAGCCTGTACTAAATAAAATTAAGCCATAGAAATCAAAATCTTGTTTAAAAAGAACTGTCTCCATTGGCAGCAGATCAGAAATAAAATGAATATGATGAGGGGAGTGAGGGATGACAAATGTGTAGATCCCCTAGTGTTGCCAGAATACTCCCTTACATTCATTATGTTGACTTAAGTTGCAGTCCAACAACATCTTATAAAATGAAAAGTTGTCTCATTTACCAAGTAAAGATGAAACAAGTATGGCTAAATTGGTTGAGGAAATTAGGGAACTTTAGTCCAAAAATGTCCCCCCCCCCCACTTTGCACCATCTATGGCTCTGAGCGCAATGATATAGACTAGGGACGACAGTCTTAATGTATAGGTAAATTCCCATGGAAGGCAATGATCATTCATGAATCAAGACAAACTTTTTAGAACTGCAATAAAAGAGATATTCAACATTTTGAATGTAATTTGTTATTTAGAATAATGACATCTGAAGACTCTGCAAGGAATCAATACAGTATACAGCTGCTGGGAAAGGAGAGATACAAGAAAAACAAAGACACACTGCTATAGGTACCACATTTTGCAGAACGATGCTAAGGATTGTGCCTTTGCTACCCAAGAATGATGACAATGTGTGTACAATTGTATTAAAATTGAAATAGGGCAACCTTAAAATGATGATGCTTAAATTGTTCAGCCCAAAGCATACATTGTATTCTCTCCAGCTGGAATAAATGGCTCCCCATTAAACAAATGCCATCAATTAGACCTACTTAATCTTCCTATTTGTTTCTTCCAAGCTTTTTAAGAGGCAAAGACGGGTTTATTTTCCCAAAGCGATATGTCAGCAGTGTATAGCTGTCCTGGGTACTGGTGGCTCAAGATGAAGCCCGGACTAAAATATTACAGGGAGGTTAATAGAACAGGAAGCAAGAAAAAGAGATGGTGTATTTCTCAAGAGGCTATTAGTGTAAAACTATATAATGGTAAGCCATATGTAATGATGTAAACATGCTTGCAAATACTGTTTTCTATAGCATTCTTTAGTGATGAAGGGTGGTTTGGCCTTCCATAGGAGAACAGATGGGAGTTGCACTTCCACAAGCAGTTAGAAATTTCACATAATACTCAAAAGATTTATTTTCCATTAGATAAAGAAGCATGTTTTTACAATATTTGCTTTATTTAGACATATAAAAGGAAGAAATAGCAAGAAACAGATGTTTTTACAAGGGAGCAGATCATATCCCCCATACCAGTTCCCTAGACATCTGTACCCTCAAAGTGCCATCAGACAACTCCCATTGGTCTCTTGCCTCCTGTAAGTCACTGCCTTTTCCATCATTAACTAGCTCTATCACTGCAGTTCAGATGTTGTTGGATTATAGCTCCAAGCAGCACTAGGCCCAAATACTATTGGTGACCTCAAACAGAGTAAAAATATTAGGTCAAAAGTGTTTACATAAATGTTGACAATTCATTCAAGAGCTCTGTTCTAACTGGAACTACCAACAGGATTTAGGCCCTTGCCAGTATAACCAATGGTGAAAAATGATGAGATTTGCAGTCCAAAAACATTTGCAGAACTCACATGATTCCCACTTGTCACCTTAAAGTGCCACACAAGAGCAAGATCAGGTAGAGTGAGGTAGTTATCTTGTGTGACAGATTTGGGGTGTCATGTAGAGTTAGCTAAGGTTTATTTTCTTTGCTATTTCTATGCAGTCAGCTCTCCACATTTACAAGTTTGACTTTTGTGGGTTTCATTATTTACAGATTTACTGTCACTTCTGCTGCTGCCTGATGCCATTTTTAATAGGGACTGCAAGCTTTGTGAGTCTAAGAGACTGTGAACTTGTGGTGGGGTTTGTAAGTCCCTGTTAAAATGGTTTAGGGCAGCAACACAAATGGCAACAAGCCCTCCCCACCTCCAGCCACTCACTTCTGCCTTTTGAAGGAGCCCTGCCATCTTGAAGGCATTCATGGTGGGTGGACTCTGTGGATTGTACATTGTGTGTGTATTAAACATGATTTGGGAGTAGTTAGAGTTATTCATGGTTTTCTCCCCATTTTCATATGCCCCAACCCTAACCCTAGTGAATGAAGAGGGCTAGCCATAGTTCAGGGATGGGCAAAGTGGGACTTTTTGCCTTAGGTGCTTGAAGAATTTGGCGATAGGTGCTCTCTATTTTGTCACAGGAGAGGAAAACTAGCTACAGCTGTCACTCCAACAGCAGAAAGTTTCAGGCCTGCTTGAGGGGCACATAGACATTTGTTCTAGGATTAGTGCATGTGCTCTTCCAAGAAAGGACAAACAAGAGAAATGTTATGTAATCCTTCCCTAAGGAGAAACGACTGGTAGAAGAGGTTTGTGGCAAAAGGAAGGCAAAGTAACTGAGCCTGAGTCAAATGGAACAGTTTGAGGGATAGGTATGTTGGCATTTTTTCTCCCGGTCATGACTTCCATTTGAAACTGGATACTGAGTGATTGTATAGGATGAGCATTTTTACCCTGCATTAGTGAATCACTGAGCATCCACTTCTATATGCCTTGTCAAGGAAAGCCAGTGTTCTTTTCTTTGTAAGATCTCCTTGAGAGAAGGCTTTATTGGCCATGAAATTACTCCTTCATGCTCTCTTAAGTCAACAGGGCAGCCCTGGGACTCTTTATCACATAGTTCACCAGATACCAGCCATAAGTTCTGATTAGCGCACCCTAAAAGCTACAATCTCTTTAAATGCCTAATAAAGCTTCATAGGGAACAGTCACTTGGTGGAAGGTATCCTGTTAGCCCTGTACAACAGAAGGCAAATCAGGGCCCCAAATCAGGGTCCAAGCTAGAAGGAGCTGAAAATTGCAGCATAGCCCCTTGGATAACACAAGACATTTGTTCTCTCCCAAAGCAGTCTTAGATCTTTGAAATGCCTGAGAGTTACTATTCAAGATAGAAAAAAAATAACATTTTTTAATCCAAGATTTTTTTTAAAAAATAAAATAACCCAGTTCCCTTTCACACAACACAGTTACAGCACTATAATTCTACTTTAACTGCTGCGACTGCATCCTATGGAATCCTGGGATCTGCAAAATGGTGAGGCAATAGAGGAGCTCTCTGGCTAAGAACTTTATAGACACCTTCCTAAACTAAAAATCCCAGGATTCCATAGACTGGAGTCATGGCAGTTAAGGTAGAATGATAGTAGCCCTGGACTTTTCTTTCCTTTGTTGTTTCTCCATGTGAATTAGGTTTGGCCAGGTTAAAATCTGTCTGGATCTTGGAGGAGAGGAAGGAGCATATTAAGACTAACTTATTTTTTTATCCCCTTTCTGCCTTCCCCAGGATTCCATAGGATGAAACTATGGAGGCTAAAGTGGAATAACAACACTATAATTGTGTAGTGTGACTGGGCCCTCAGTATGGTAATCACAACCATACAGAATGTATTTTGTACTTACAAGGTGAGTTTTTGTTTTGAAGTTTCCAAACAGTGTAATGCAGCTACTTTCAAAACCTTGATTTTAACAAATCAACATTTGGAATAAGGAGCATTCAGAAATCTCTCAGCCCAAGGTCAGTATTTCAAATTAACATTTTCCTTTCCTTTGCTCAGACAATCACAGCAGAGATGAGAGGAATTAATAAAACAGAAGTGCTTATATATTACCTGGGAAGCAACAGTCATTTATCCTCAGGCTCAGTGGATGCCAGAAAGGAAAACGGCTCATTTTGTAAAAGAGTCTCACTGAGGAAGAGTGACACATTTCACTTCTACTCATTCATTTACCAATGGTGAAACAGTGTTTGGATTGCTCTCTACTATTTTTATTGAAATAGTTCACCCACCTCCCAGGAATAATCATACTATAAAATAAACGCTATTTTAAAAAAAATACACTTATGTTTGGTCAGTTTCAGTTTCGTTTCTTTTCTGCAAGAAAACAAGCAATCCAAAACCATATGAACAGCCCCATGGCTGCTCTCCCAAAGTGAAACTGTAAAGCATGCATGGACATATCAGAAGCCATAGTCACTGGTATCTGGGTAGTGAACTCTAGACTTCCATCCATAATTTAAAGAAGTTGTCCAAGGTTCTAATCCCTATCCCCAAAATAGGAAATGTATTCAGGGTTAGCTGTGTTGGCCATTCAACAAAATACAACAAAATACATTGTGTTTGGTGGTCCCTATGTAGACTTGTCCACAACTGCACAGCATGTGGTAGACCACTGCAGCCATGTGATGGTCTCTGCTCTCCTTTGCTGAATGCAGTGCAGTGTTCAAATGTGAATCAAAGAACATGAGAGACACTGAAGACTGAGCCAGCCAGAAAAATCAGCAGTAGCAGAACATGTTATAAACCAATCTGGGCATAAAATGCTGTTTGCAATCACTGACATTCTGGACCATGCAACAACTATCAGGTCAGAATGCACAGGAAAGCCACTGAAATCCACAAACACCTAGACAACTTCAAGAGGAAAGAAGAAACCGTTAAAGTAAACAAAGGTTGGCTACTAGACCTGAAAAACACCAAAACCAAGACTCAGCACATGCAAATGAAAATCACCCAGGGTCAGGAGCTTTCCCAGCAGACAACGAATCACTAATTAAATGGACACAGATCCTCCTTGCATATCCTCCCACCCTGAGGTCTTGCCATCCAGCACACATATTAACATGTAAATCATTTCCTCATCCAAGGGTCACACAATGTATATATGCCACTCACTTCCATGCCAGCATTCTCTGAAGGTGCCAGCGACAAATACTGGCAAAACGTCAGGAATAAGCTCTTCCAGAACATAGCCCAAAGCACTCACCAAAAACTGGATGACTTCACATTAAAATATGTATTTTCATTTGTACTTTCATGTATATTTCATATTTTAATATTTTATAAAAAAAAATAACATTGTTCAATATAGAACAGTTTTATTTAAGTAAATTCAAAATTTAACTGAATGCATGTGTAAAAAAGCTTATGAAGAGGAGGGATCAAGAGTTCCAAATCTCATATCTTCTTGAGCAACTCTCTCTCTCTCTCTCTCTCTCTCTCTCTCTCTCTCTCAAACACACACATACACACACATACACCAACATTTCAGAACTATTGCCCTAATCATTATTACCTCTTCTTAAAATCTGCTATCTCATTCCAAATGAATATTTTGAATCATACTTCTTCCAATACCTCAGTCTTCAAATTGTGATGATTAGATTGTATCTTTTAGTACACAATGAATTTCTCCCCAATGTCAAAAGTGTAACGAACATGTAACAATGGGAGTGATGGTGTATCTCTGTCTCTCTTTATCTCTCTTGGTCTCTGTGTGTACACAAATATATCATCAGACTGCTCTAGACTGACAAGCTCACACTGTTGTTGATACATTTGTACATGGGTGTATGTGCGTGGGAGAGTGTGACATAGTGTAAGTAGTTTCTCTTGAATGATATACACTGTCAAGAAGAGAAGAGCAGAAGTCTTCAACAAAGATAACCTGAACCTTTCTGCATCTCACAGTTGCCTGATTTCAAGCACAGAAAGCAACCTGTAACATTTTACAGACAAAAAGAGAGAGGAATAAATAATAATATTTATTATTATTATTATTATTATTATTAATTTATTATTCTTATTATTATTATTTCTAGCCCGACCCTCTGAACAAGTAATTGGGGCGGCTTACAGCAAAAGTTAAAACAGTGTCAGTTAAAATATCCCGTCCCTTCCCTCACCATCCCCCTTAAGAAGAAAATTAAATCACAGTAGAGTGGAATAAAACAAAATAAGACAATAAAAAGCAGCAACAGGGAAATGAGCCTGAAGAACCTAGGTTGTATAGGGGGTGGAAAAAACACAGGAAAGGAAGGCTGGAAGACACTAGGGCCTAGGTTTGGAGCTGGGAGGTGTTCACATTCTCTGGGAAGGCCTGCCGGAACAGATGCATCTTTAGGGCTTTTTTGAAGCCTTCTAAAGATGGAATAAGACGCATCCTATCTGGCAGGTCATTCCACAGCTTGGGGGCAACAGCTGAAAAGGCCCTCTTGGAGGTCTGGTCCAGCCTGGTCTTTATGAGCTGTAGCAGATTCCTCCCAGAGGATTGTAGTGTGAGGGGGGGTTCATACAGGAAGAGGCAGTCCCTTAGGTAGGATGGACCCAAGCCATGTAGGGCTTTAAAGGTTAAAACCAACACCTTGTACTGTGCCCGGAAACTGATCAGCAGCCAGTGGAGAGATTTAAGCACAGGTGTTACGTGCTCTCTCCTAGATGTTCCAGCAACAAGCCTGGCTGCCATATTTTGGACCAGTTGTAGTTTCCGGGTTAGGCACAAGGGTAGCCCCATGTAGAGTCTCATGTGAAGATGCAGTCTATAGCGAGTTCTGTCGGATGGGAGGCAAGTCTTTCACCATTCACACTCTAATTGTTGTCCAGCCCGCTTCATCTCCCTGAGATCTTCCGTATACCAGGGTTTCCGGTTGGAAGTGGGCTGGAAGACCTAGCACTCCCAATAGGGGAAAATTCATCAATGCTTTCTTTAAGGCAGAAACACTACACTGTATATGTGTGTCGCAGTGGGGAGGAATCCAGATTCATCATCTTGGTATGTACCATGCTTCTAAGGAGTTGCCTACAGACTAGGAGAAAAAATATCCTGGCCAGTTAAAACTCCCAAATTTGGCTAGTTGCCATAAAAGCAAGCTCCAAGGTGACCCCTCCCGGCTATTATTGTGTTTTTAAGTGTTATTGCCAGTGAAAAGCTATTTTAAGTAAGGAACTTTCCTGTAGAGAAGAAATGGCTGCATATATTGGCCAGTATTCTATATTGTCAGATATAGCTACAATGTTAAAGGATGCGGTGGCTCAAGTGGTTAAGACGCTGACTCTGTTGATTGCAAGACCAGCAGTTTGACAGTTCGAGGCCGAAGTGCCGCATGTCGGAGTGAGCTCTCATCACAAGTCCCAGCTTCTGCCAACTTAGCAGTTCAAAAGCATGAAAAGCAAGTAGAGAAATAGGTACATAAACAGATGGGAAGATAAACAGCGTTTTGTACAGTCATGCTGGTCACATGACCACCAGAACAGCCCTTGGACAATGCTGGCTCTTCGGCTTAGTAATGGAGATCAGCACTGCCCCTTACAGTTGGACATGACTTGAAAACTTTGTCAAAAAGGGAAAACCTTTACTTTTACCTTTTACCTAGCTACAGTGATGGGGTTCTGTTATCATAGCTACTTTCACAGATGCCACTTCCCTCCAAAAAAAAACAACAACAACCCTATTTTGTAATGGTTTCCAAGACACTGCAGATCAGGGCACTAAGACATGATGACTGCAACACTGTTCCAGTTCTGGTACATAGTGAGACTGGAAGCTAGAGAGATAATTGTTCCTTTGTATGTACAATTCAAGCAAGAGAATGCTTTATTTGTCATTTCCAACTGTTCCAATCTGTTCCAAACCCTTTGGTGGGGCACTTCCTAGCTTACAAGGTAGGTTTTAGGGGTCATATTTGGTCATAAATGGCCATAAACATGGACTTCAAAAGTTATGAAATAGTAAGCCTGGCTTACAAGCTTGTAAATACTGAACAAATCACCAGCCCTTAAATGAGAAATGGGGAACCTGGGGCCTTTCAGATATTTCTGGATTATTAGTCCCATCATCCCTCACCATTGCCCATGATTTCTGGAGCTGATAAGAGTTGAAGTCTAACAACATCACAGGGTAGGTGAACAGGCTCCTCAATCTTGAATTACGAGTAAGTGAACTGACCAAGGAGCTTTGCAGAAAGCAAAAGCATACAAAGCAAAGTAAGACCAGTCCCACTGCTTTAATTTATTGACCATTCCTGTGTTTTTTCAAGACTGAGGCAGGCAGTCTTGCACAAGATTCTGTAGAGCAGGGCAGAAAACTACTCTGATTGACTCCAGGATAATATTCCCCACCCGGTCGCCTAAACCGGGGATGGGAATCATGTAGCCTGACAGAAGTTCGTACACTGAAATATCCAGCATTCTTTGTCACAAGGGTGTTTGACAAGGCAGAGAAATAAAGCCATGGCCCCTTCAATTAAATTCTGCCCCCATGACTTTTTCGTCAGCCCAAAATTTTGAACATTGCGGTAACTTGAAACTTCACTTGAACATTTAGGAATATAATGTGAAGTCGAAGGCTTTCACAACCGGCATCCATAGTTTTTTGCAAGTTTTTTGGCCTATGAGGCTGTGTTCTAGAAGAGTTTATTTCTGACATTTAACCAGCATCTATGGCTGGCATCTTCAGAGAATACTGGCATGGAAGTGAGTGGGGTATATCAGGGAGACCCTAGGTTGGGAGGAGTGATTTACATGTTAATTTGTGTATTGTTCTGTTGTTGAATGGCAAGGCCTCAGGGTCAGAGGATATGCAAGGAGGATTTGTGTCTATTTATTTAGTGATCAATTGTCTGCTAGGGAAAACCCTGATCCTCGTGGTTTTTATTTGCACTTTGCTGGGTCTTAATTTTTGTATTTTTCAGGACTAGTATTTACTTTACTTTACTTTAAGGGTTTCTTCTTTAGGAATTTAGGGATACAGTTTAGGCATCCAAAGAAAGGGATATGGTAGAATCACACAAAATCCCAACCCTTCAAAATTTACATCATCATCATCATCATCATCATCATCATCATAATAATAAATTTATTTCTATTTCCCGCCTCTCCTTCAGATCGAGGCAGGATTCCAACATATCATAAAATACAATTACATCAATCTCAATATTATAAAACAGTTACATAACCATAAAAACATTCAATAAAAACAATAAAATTTTGTCCTTCAGTGTCATCGTTAATATTTTCCATCTTGCCTCATTGATCTGATTAACCTGTCATGTAGTGATTGGTTATAACATGTCTGGTGGGTAGGCCTGCCGGAAGAGATCCGTCTTAAGTGCCTTCCTAAAGGCATCTAAGGTGGTGATACTTGTACTTATACAAGGTAGCCCTTTCATGCATATACGCTTTGAGTGCCACATAATTCACCTTTGGTACATATCTGTGGAGCTTATCACTCACCATTTTAAACTGGCTCCAGCTTCCTGAGCTGGAGCTGTGATGCAGAATGGAGGTGGAGATTATTGCTCACTAAATTACCACTGAACAACCAGCCTCCATCAGCCCAGGTCCCAGCCAGGTCCAAGCTGCGCTCTGCCAGCACTTTTTAGAAGTCAGAAAGCTTTCTCACTTCTAAAAAATGCTGGAAGAGAGTGGCTGGGACCTGGGCCGATGGCAGCTGGCGGTTCAGTGGCAATTTAGTGAGTGATAATTCTCGCCTCCATCATCCCACATCCCAGGTCCAACCTGAGAGACTGGAGCCAGTTTAAGATAGTGAGGGATAAGCTCCTATACTTATCTTTGTTCTCAGCTTTGATACATGTGCTGGCATCATACAGGTATTCAATGCCTCATCAAAGAAAAGCAAATTTAATAATCTTAGTACTGGAAAGTAGCATACTTGAAGGAATTTCATGTGGACAGTTTCTTTGCAAGCTTTTATTAATAGTTCAAGTTATTAAAGCAGAATGACTTGAACAATATGCATTTAATTCCTACAACTCTTCCACAATGCAAAAATAAAGCAGTCTGAGACCATTGTAATTGTTATGGCTATCCTATGGAATCCTGGGATTTGCAATTTGGTGAAATATTGAGCTTGGTCTGTCAGAAAGTACTGGTGCCTTATTCAACTACAAATCCCAGCATTCTGTAAGATAGAGTCATGGTAATTAAAGTAATGTCAAACTGCTTTATTTCTGCAGTGTGGATACACCCTAAGTCATGGGTATTTAGATTATACAAATATTTTTAATGTGGAAAATATTGTATTTCAAATTGATTTGCTCATTTGGAAACTTCGCAATATACTTCCAATTAAAATATGTTAATTGTTTGTATTTTTTGTCATTACTTATGAAACATTTACCACAAACACCTATTTTATAGGAACCAATACCCAAACCCTTTTAGCTTACAGATTTTTGTCTCTGCACCCCACTTCCAGCCAGTGAAACCTGTCTCACTCCATCCTTGTTAAACCTTGTTTATGCTGGCAGGGGCTGCTGAGATTTGCAGTCCTGGAAGATCTGAAGGTCTGCAGATTTCCCACCCCTGTCTTACACCAATTCAATGATGCATTTAAAAAAAAACATTGGGTTTGTCTAATCCATTTGCCTCCATTCATGTTCATTTCACAAGGACATATGGAATGAATTAAGGCAAATTACAAAAATGTAAAGGAGTTAGGCCCATTAGGATGAACACAATGAGGCTAAACTAAAACAAATTGAATTGAATGAGCTGGATGAACTGAATGAGAGGAGGGCAAGGATGAATTTAAGTGTTAAGTTTAAGATGTGCATTTATTATATTACACTGACATATATTACCCTGCTGTATTGTTATAACAGAGATAACAATATAGTATAATAATAGTAACAATGTGTCTTGACTGCTGATCTGGAATTCAAACATGCTTTTCCTTAAATGGACAACATGAACACTATGTATACCTCAGCTGTGGCTACCGTCACTCATATTTCTAGCCCCCACAAATCCCCATCTTAGACATATTTGCTGCCACAATACTGAATTTTTGCAGCAGACAGCAGCAAAGCCTCAGGCAATATAATACTCATATTAATTTGGTTCATATTATAAACATAAACCAAACAAATTCCCTCTCCCAAATGCTATGAGCTGGATGATGAAGAAGTCACACAGGAGGGAACATGTATTCTAATGCTCAGTATGCACAGCATACCAGGTTCATAGCAAACAGGAGTAGCTAATGTGTTGGCAACATGGTGGTTCAAATCTTGCTCAACCATGAAATCCTTTAGAGCAGTTATCCCTCTTTCAAGTGAGCCACCTCCAGGGAAGTATTGTGAGGATAATCCTGCATCTGCTACCCTCAATTCTTTGAAAGAAAAAGTTGAGATGCAAGGGTGTTAAAACCTCTCCCTGGGCTGCATGTGACCCATGGGGAGCAGTATTCCGATCATTGCTCTAGATAAACCAGGTACCATTGGAGAATGTGATTCTAATTAACTTCTACTAATTTCTGCAAGCAAATCAGAGGCCACTTTGGAGACACCTTGGGAATCACCCAAGGCTCTGAGTCCTGACAACAGTTGTATAAGAACCATGTGTATGAATGCCAAATTTCAGTGGATGACAAGCTCCATATTAAATATTCTTTCTAGCACTGTGCTCCCATACTAATGATTGAAACACATCTACAAAATGAAATAAAACCTAAACAGATTGGAAACACACTGGCATGCATAGGTTGGATTATGAATTCTAAAGCTGCTCAGCTCAGCAATCTTGACAGCCGATCTTAGCAATATGTCATTTCTTAGATAGGTTAATACAGACATGGGGGGAAAACATTTTTTAGACATCATTAGCATATACAGTACAAAAAAGCCCCAGGCAATTCAATTAATTCTAAACCATAATTACGGATAAAGACAAAATTGTATAAATCAGCAGGATTCTGCATTCCTTTTTACTATAATGATCATTTAACTTTTCCAATTGGATTTGAGACTCAAGCTTAGGCACATAAATTATGTCTGTTTCACATTCTTGGGGCTCTCATGCCAACCAGTCAGATTAGCAGAATGTATCTCATAGCCAGTCTTTGTTTCTATAGAAAACGTAGCTGGATTTGTATTGGTGGTGGTGCAGAATGGGCATCAGGTACATTTCTAAGCCCAGAGATCTCAAAGTGTTTGGCCTGGGCTACAAGCCCATATACATGAAGAAAGACAATATATATGCAGGTCATTCTTGGTGACACTATGTAAACATCTCTCTCTCTCCCCCCACCCTCTTCTTTGTCTTTCCCCCTCCCCTTTCCCTGGAGTCTTATGAGAACATAGGAAATTTGTTTAAGCCAACCAATGAAAGCAGTGTTAATTCAGAACAAAAAACCTCCAAAAAGCTGAGCTAATTGTTCACAACTATAGATTTTTTTTGGGGGGGGGGGGGTTGGGCTATATGGCCATGTTCTAGAAGAGTTTATTCCTGACATTTCACAAGCATCTATGGCTGACATCTTCAAAGATTTCAAATCCAGATAGGTTGCTCAGCCTCCTTGGAAGCTGCACAATACTTCACAATTGGGTGGTGGTGTACCAGTCTCAGCCAGTTTGGCAGGTCTCGAGTCAGTGGAAGTAAACAATTAAATAATCTCATTGGTGAAACCATTTCCTTGTCAGCAGAAGGGGGGTGGTGGTGGAGGAAATTTCTGGTTTTCATCTTAGAGTGAGGCTTGACTTCCCCCCCCAAATCGCCCATGCTTTGATTACGTCATATCTGGATTATTGTATGTGCTCTATGTGAGATTATTTTGGGATACTGTTTGGAAACTTCACTAGGTCAAAAATGTTGCAGCTAGGTTGTTGACTGAGGCTAGTTAAACGGCCATGTGACACACACACCTGCCGTTGACTGGTTACCAGTCTGTTTCTAAGCACACTTCAAAGGGATGGGTTTGAGCTCTAAAACTCCAAATGGCTTCAGTCCAGACCAAAGGCCATATCTCCTTATACAAGCCATCTCAAATTTTGAGACCTGCCAGGATGGGCTTTCTCTTAGTGCCACCACCCTCACATTTGGTGAGCACATGGGAGAGGGCCTTCTCAGTGGTTACTCCTAGGTTGTGGAACATCCTTCCAGAGAGATTCAATTCTCTCCCCCCCCCCAACTCTCTTTCCACTGGCAAAGGAGGACATTTTGAATTATGTTATAGAAGTAGTATGTTTGCCATATTTTATTTTATTTTTTATTTTTAGCACTTTATGTTTTAATTATGGTTTAACTGGTTAAACCATGGTAATAACACTGGCATTTAATTATTTTTCAGCTTCGGTAGTATAGGATGTTAAATGTAATATTGTTTTATATTTTGTAAGCCCCCTTGGATCTCATTGCAGGAAAAAGGTGGAGTATACATTCAAGAAGTTTAATTTAATTTAATTTTAAAAACCAAAAAAATTTAATTTATTTATATACTGTAAAGCCACAAGTGCAGTATAGTTATCCCTTGTTAAGTTACAATGATGATGTGATGTGATGTGATGTGAGTGTGTGTGTGTCCTGTGAGCTATCCCACTTTCTCCCACAGTTTCTTTCTAACTGGAAGGTCTTCTTTAACAGCCTTACCTTTCTGAGAAAGGAGGCTGGAGAAACACGGGCTTTCAGTGTGAGATTTCAGCAGTGCATCTTCAGTAAAAAGGAAAAAAAAAATGCAACACACCTAGAACTAGGGACTCTTTCAAACGGGAGGAATTTCTCCCAAATCCGAATGGAGCCCATTCGGATTCACGTAAATTCGCTAGTTTAGCGAATTTACGTGAATCCCCATTGCGTTCGGAAGGCGTTCGGAATGTCTTCCTATTACCCGGAAATAACCCCTCCTTGCCCGAAATTGCACAATAACACAAAACCCATGATTGCATTCGGAGTGGCTTCCCTTTTGCCCGAAATTGCGTGAGAACCTTTAATGCGCAATAACGTGAAACCCCAGGATTGCGTTTGGATTGCCCTTGCATTATACTTCCAATTTCCCACGTCTGAAAGAGTCCTAGGAAAGTGTGGGGTCCTACCCCAGCTAGTCCTGCTTTAGCTGGGTGTGCCTGTGTACATCAGAGGAGGTAAAGAGCAGCTGCCTCCAGAATTCCCTTCTGAATATGGATGACAGCAAACCAGGCAAAAAATGGAAAGCAGATAATCCCACCTCAACGGCTACCTCCAGCATTTTTCTTTAAAGTATTGATCTATGGATTTGGCCACCAAAATGAAAATCATTTGTAAAGTGTGGGATGATGAAAGAAATAAGTCATCCCTGGCTATATTTGGGAAGAAGCGGTTTCCAGAAGATTCAAAATGTGTTTATTATGCAAGGCTTACCTGGCCTGGTTGTTTCCTTTCACATATGCATATTGTTTAGTTTTCAATAGAAACTTTAATCAAATATGTTGATCTGTTCTTCTTTTTTCTGGTGCAGGAACCACTCCCCTTTATTTCCATATTATTTCTGCCTCTAGTTTGTTGTTGTTGTTGTTGTTGTTGTTGTTGTTGTGTGCCTTCAAGTTGTTTCTGACTTATGGCGATCCTAAGGCAAACCTTGGCAAGAGTTGTTGGGAGGAGTTTTGTCATTGCCTTCCTCTGAGAGCATGTGATTTGCCCAGAAGAGTGTTTTGTTTTGTTTTTCACCATTAAAGGAAAACCAACTTTGAGTCAGAAAATAATAGAATCATAGAATCATAGAATCATAGAGTTGGAAGAGACCACAAGGGCCATCCAGTCCAACCCCCTGCCATGCAGGAACTCCCAGTCAAAGCATCCCCGACAGATGGCTATCCAGCCTCTGCTTAAAGACCTCCAAGGATGGAGACTCTACCACACTCCGAGGGAGTGTGTTCCACCATCGAACAGCCCTTACTGTCAGGAAGTTCCTCCTAATGTTGAGGTGGAATCTCTTTTCCTGCAGCTTGCATCCATTGCTCCGCGTTCTGGTCTCTGGAGCAGCAGAAAACAAGCCTGCTCCCTCCTCAATATGACATCCCTTCAAATATTTGAACAGGGCTATCATATCACCTCTTAACCTTCTCTTCTCCAGGCTAAACATCCCCAGCTCCCTAAGGCGTTCCTCATAGGGCATGGTTTCCAGACCCTTCACCATCTTAGTTGCCCTCCTTTGGACCTGCTCCAGTTTCTCCACATCCTTTTTGAATTGTGGTGCCCAGAACTGGACACAGTATTCCAGGTGGGGCCTCACCAAAGCAGAATAGAGAGGCACTATTACTTCCTTTGATCTAGACACTATACTTCTATTGATGCAACCTAAAATAGCATTGGCCTTTTTAGCTGCTGCATCACACTGCTGACTCATGTTCAACTTATGGTCTACTTGGACTCCTAGATCCCTTTCACACATAGTTTCATTCAGCCAGATGTCCCCCATCCTATATCTGTGCATTTCATTTTTCCTCCCTAGGTGCAGAACCTTACATTTCTCCGCATAAATCAGATTAAACATTTAGTCCACTTGAGGGTATTTTTATTGACTTTACCCAAAACTGAATGCAGATTGTTATTGGAAAGTCATTTATTTCTAGCTTCTGCAAAAGAAAAAAAAATGTGTTTGACAACATATTCACATGTGAAAGCTGCACAGGTCTGAAATGAACACAAAAAAGCTTTCAACAATGGGTGCCTGCATATAATATTTGAGCGAAAGTGCACACAAAAATGTTGAAATTTTGAGTCCTTGGAAATGAATGGTAGGAAAGTAATTTGTTATATATCTGCTTACAGAGGGAAATTGCCTTGCCCAGCTCATTCCCACTGCAGTTTTACATTATTATTATTATTATTATTATTATTATTATTATTTATTTTAATAGTGCTGTAAATTTACACAGTGCTGTACATACAATCTTAAATTAGACAGTTCCCTGCCCTCAGGCTTACAGTCTAAAAGAGACAACACAAAAGGAACAGGGGAAGGTGGTTGGAAGGGGGTGAGGTCCAGTGATTCTTCTCTCCCTCTGGGGCCAGGACCAAGGCAGATGGGCTGGAGGGAGGGCACAGCTTCTTAATACATAGTTAAAAGGAGGCATCCTAGGGCAGATGGCACAATCCTGGGAATGCTTCCCTAAACAATATATTCTTTAACTTACTTTTGAACCTGGTTAGAGAAGTGATGAGGTGTATGTGTGGGGAGGAAGGTTCCAGGAGTGATGGGCAGCAAGTGAGAAGGGACGAATCCGGGATAGGGCAGTGGAAATCCTCGACTGGGACAGAAGACCTTGACTACCAGAACGGAGGGTACGAGAAGGAGTGTGAGGAGAAAGAAGTTCAGACAAGTAAGTAGGGGCCAGTCCATGGAGGGCTTTGAAAGTCAACAACAAAAGCTTGTACTGGATGCAGAAGGGGAAGGGGAGCCAATGAAGGGAGGATAAAAGAGGAGAAACATGGTCAAAGCAGCAAGCAGATATGATAATACGTGCAGTTGAGTTCAGGACAGAGATCAGAGGATGGAGGTGAGAAAGAGGCAGCCCTGTCAGAAGAAGGTTACAATAATCTAGTTGCGATACCACAAGGGCATGGACCAGAGTCTTGGCAGTGGAGGCTGAGAGGAATGGATGGATTTTAGCAATGTTGTAAAGAGAGAATCTACAGGTCTTGGCAGTGGCCTGAATCTGGGGAGTAAACGACAGAGAGGAATCAAAAATGAAGCCAAGACTGTGGGCTTGCTGAACCAGTTGAACAGAAATGCCGTCAACAGAAAGAGAAAAGGAGCTTAGGTGGGAAGACGAGAAGCTCTGTCTTAGACATGTTGAACTTTAAGCGCTGATGCCGCATCCACTGAGAGATGGCAGCCAGAAAAGAGGAGACTTGCTGTTAAAGCCCCGGCGAAAGGTCAGGGGTTGAAAGATACAGCTGAGTGTCATCGGCATACAGATGATAGGAGAAACCAAAAGAACTGATGAGTTTACCAAGGGACAATGTGTATAGAGAGAACAGAAGGGGACCCAGGACAGAGCCCTGAGGAACTCCAACAGAAAAGGGAACAGCGGAGGAAGTCTGACCACCTGTGACCACTGCAAAAGATTACTGCAAAAGATATTTAAAATATTTTAAATATGACTTAAAATGCATTACCTGTTGGGTTTGGTTTCCTTGGGTAGGGAGGGGGACATCTAAAAAGACTAGCACCACAGAATGGTCCATCAAAGTCCTTTTACCACCACCCCTTGCTTCCCAAAAAGTTTACAATCATAGGTACCAAGGGATAATGCTGAAAGAAAAAATTAATCATAGATCAGTGAGATCATCCTGATTAACTTTCATTTCAAGCATTTTTAATATTTTTAATATTCTCAATTGTGAAGGTTCTTCTGGGGCCCGTTCAAACTACACATTTATAGCACTATTAACCTGCATCCTATGGAATCCTGGGGTATGTAGTTGGGTATGGTATTCTAAATTAACTTCTCCCTTAACTACAAATCCCATATGATGGAACCATGGCAATTAAAGTGGAAGTATAGTCCTACAACTGTGTAGTGTAAAAAGGCTCTCCAATTATATCATATCCTTCAGTAATAATAATAATAATAATAATAATAATAATAATAATTTTTATTTATACCCCGCTTTTCAGCCAAGCCTATCAGAGCAGCTTACAATTTGTTAATTAGACATTTCCCTGCCCTCAAGCTTACCATCTAAAAAGACACGACTCAAAAGGGGAAGGGAGAGGTGGTGGGGAAGGGGATCAGGTCCAACAGTTCTTCTCTCCCTCTGAGGCCTGGACCAAGGCAGATGGACTGGAAGGAGGGCTCTTATTCCCTTCAGGCAAGGCCTGTTGGAGCTGGCCTGCCTTTCTCTCCCTCAAGATGGTAGATGGAGGGAGGGTTCTTCTTCTTGTGGGTTTTAAACAGATGAAATCTGGGACACATATGACCAAGCAATATCAGTGTGTTATCAATATGGTAAAAGTTGTTATTGAAGAAGAACAAACAAGCCTAGGAGAGTCTGAAGCAGTTTGCTTTTGTCCAAGCAAACTGAGAACAAGAAGATTCTGAACCCCCTTCCTCTCCTTTTCTCCTGCTGAGTTTACTGAGTGCAACTTGCTTTTCGAGTTTGCATCAAATGAAGTAAGCTGAGGATAAAGGGTGAAAGGAGGAGGGGGAGAGAAAAAAAACCTTGGACAAGAAGGTGAAAAAGTGGTATGACAGAGGAATAGTCTGGGCTGCCATTCCAAATCAGGACAGCTGAAGGGTATGCAACTCCAGATTTCCCAGTCACTATAGCTAACGTCCATGCAGGCTGAGGAGTTCCAGAAGTCTTTGTGCAAACAAGTAACTTTTACAAGCTCTCAAAGAGAGTATCAGACATCCAGACTGGTGCCAAATGGATTTTAATAAATATATAAATAAATCCACAATATCAGATAAAAAGAACTCAATAATCTTGAATCTGTCTGGCAAACTGAAATGTTGACATCATGGGTGGAGGTAATGACCAATAAAGCTCTCTCAGGTCTGGTACAAACAGGCAGGAAGTGCCATCCTGGTGCTGATTCTAGGATTTGGGAGCACACAGTGACCGCACGTCCCAAACCCTAGTATGTGCCAGCACCGACGTCATGGTGGCCTCCCATCCACATGGGGGCTGCCATGATGATGACGCAAGCATGGTGTAGCATCCACACATCATGGCACTGTGCCTGCGTCATTGCTGTGCACGAGTACAGCAATGGCACATTCACGATGGCAGCCACGTGCACTTAAAAGGACCTGCTTTTAGCAGATTCTTTTTGGGGCTAAGAAAGCTCAGGAGCAAAAATGAGCACCTCCAGCCTGCCCTTTCGAGGCAGTCTGTCAAGCCACTCAGAGCCAGTCAATTTCCAGTCCAAAGCCTCACTTTATATATCTGCCCTTACCCACTCAGTGAGTCAAAGAGTTTGGATTTAATTGTCAAAGGCAACATAAAAGAAAGGCAGTGTAATATAGTGATTAGATATTAAGGTGGACAAACACACACACCTAGGAAATGTTCTAGCAGTTTGCTTTTTCCTGAGCCCATGCAAGATTCTGTCCCTTCCTCTCCTCATCCCATGCAGTTAATTAAGTGCAACCCCTTTTGAACTCACTTTGCAGAAACTGAAGTAAACAGTGGACAAAGTGGGGAGGCAGAAGGGGAAGAGAGAAACTGGGACAGACATCAGGATAGTCTCTTCCAGTTGGAGGGTATACAGTTTTAATCTGCCTTTTAAACTTGTTAAATTGTTTATTGAAGTCTTTTTAGCCTTTAAAGACATTATTTAAAAAAATATTTACACTGTTTTAAATTTGTCAGATTGATTTTATTGTACATCACCCTAAGATCTCTAGATAAAGGGCAGGTTAGGTTGGGTGTGTCGAGTTCTCTGAGGGACCCACAGATAAACCTTAGACTCAAAAACCCAAACCCTGCATTTTGTGTATATTTGCCTTAGTGATATGACAGAAAAGGGGGGAGGGGAATTATGTTTTTCTCCTTGAACGAGCAAGTCTCAAAACTAATCTCCCCTCAGCTAAAATTGAATTTAAATATAATCAAACTTGCATTGCTTCAGTGCATTCATTTATCTTGCTTAAAACTTCTGTGTAGTTCTCACCAGGACTTGCTCTGGGGCTGTTTGCTTTTGTTTTCTAGAATCTGCTGTCCTCAGCATTATCTGCTTTCAAGAGAGAGGGAGAGAGATGATGGATGGGGCACCAGGTGCATCCGTTATCCACTATCTGCAGGAGCAGAACCCATGAGCAAGGCCTCTTCCTATCCAGCCATCATAGTTACGGCTAAGCTCAAGAGGAACCAACTGTTTGAAAGATAAAGCAGCATTTCAGAGCAGGGTAGGAGAGGAAGATTACCCGCAGTGTGATTGATGTATTGGCAGCTCCAGTACAGAGGATGCTCTTTCTCAATAGCGTAAAAGAATTCCACACAGACAACAGTTAATAAGTTATATTGCCCATTGTGTCTTCTTTCCACAAGCTGGCTAAGAGAGAGCATCCAAGTTCCTTTATTTTTATTATTAACATTTATAATCCCCCTCTCTTCTCATGAGCTCAAAGTGACATATATGGCACTCCTCACAGTAACTCTTCTGGGTAAATCAGGATGAAAATGAGAGCATGAGAGTGATTTACTCCAGCCTGTTTGAGTCCCATTTTGGAGAAAAGTGGGATATAAATTAAATTAAATTAAAATCTATGCCATAATAAACACATGTCAAAGCAAATCTATGTATGAATTTGCTCAGAATTAATTCCCATGGGGAATTTTCATAGTTAAGGCAGTACAGAATTACAACTTTAAATTCAATTGTTAGTTTCAACTATACTAGATGCTTTGAATCAATGGGAGCTTGCTAAATCAATTCATTTAAGTTCCATCAGTTCAGTGGATCTTCTTTAAGACAGAGTGAGCCAGTGTGGTGCAGTATTTTAAGTGTTGACTTTGAGACACCAGGATTTGAATCCCCATCCAGTCATTGAAAACTACTGGGAAACTCTGGGTGACTCACCCTTAAAGATCATCATGTCTAAAGGAAACAGTTGCATGACAATTGTTGAAAAGGCCCTCCCTAGATCCCACTGCATTTGGATAATTACCAGTCAGCTTTTAACATTTCATTTTGGGGCAAGGTGGTGGTTTCCCATCCACAGCATGTGATGGCTTCCCTGCCCCAGAGATATCTGGATAAAATAGATTATCTATGGAGCTATACAGACTGTCCCAAAGGGGTGGTCTACAGCTGCCCCTTTCCTGGCTGGATTGGGGCCATGGCAACGTCATGCTGCAACCCTTATCTGGCCTCTGGAGGGTGCAAAAAGGAGTAACAAAAAGTGGATCCTTTTTGCTCCCTCCAAAGGGCGCCATTGCCATGGTGATGTGGCTCTATGGCACCCCTTCTGTGCTGCATCATCTGGATGCAGCACCAGAGGCGTATCATGATGTTGTGCACTGTCTGGAGTGGTGCACAGCAGCATGGTGCTCTGGTGGCAGAGTTGAGGTGTCCAGGATCAAGACGCTACACCCTGATTCCTCCCACAGACCGGCACAAAGTGCCAGCCTGTACAGGGCCTATATATGTTTAAATCTGGTTTCAGGCCTGCCTATAGGCAGTGATGTAGACTAGAGTTGACAGATTAAGACTCAGTTTGCTTCAATGACTTGCATTTGATTGCACAATAAGTGATGCATTGACTTGACTGACTTGACTCATGATGTGTATATTTTTAGGGACCAACTGGTCGACCGAGAAACCTTCACACAGAAAACTTACAGAACAAACAAACTTTTTTCCTCCTTTGAACATTACTTCCATTTCATTGCTTTTTGCCTACCAGTTACATGATGGAAACAGTACTTTACATTGCTGTACAGGAAGCCTCAAGCCCATTGGCTAATGCATTTGCTGCTCCCTTCAAGAAAGGTGCCCTATGCTATGGGAAGAAGTCTTCCCTGCTGCTCCTAGGAAAATTTATTATGATTATTATGATTATTATGATTTCTCACTTCTCCCAAGGATTGAAGTGGGATTACATAATTAAAAGTACTAAAAATATAGACTATAAAATACTAACACTGAATTACAGTATTCCTATTAGTTCACTTAAAATATCCAATCAACAGCTTTAGAAGTGTCCTCCAATGTGCAGTGGCTGAACAGGCCTCAACCCCCGGAGTGTGGAGCATGTTTCTCATAAGGGAACAGCAAATACATTAGGAAATGAGCTTGAGGTGGGGTGTGAGGTCTATTCAGCAATCTCTCCTGATTGCACATTGGAGGAGCCTTCTAAAGCTTTTGAATAAACATTAGAAGTTTTCAACTGCCTCAGGATTCCCACATACACATTCCATCATCACCTCCTTTTTTTTTTCCTGTGAAAGTTGACTCCCAGACTTGAGACTCAACTTGAGACCTGAATGGGAAGTACTGTATCTTGCAATAACTTGAGACTCAACTTGAGACTTGAAGGTAGAAACTTTAGATTTAGAGTAAAAGGCTTGGATACATCCCTAGCTATAGGACAGCTTTGGGTACTTTGGTGGATAACCAGGAACTAGCGAGGGGAGTGTTTCCCTGCTGTTTCTGCTGGAGATCTCAACAGCTTTTGATAAGTATGTTATCGTCCAAGTCCACCTTGCTGTGATATGACTCAGAGCAACCATTTCTGATCTGAGCAAACCCAGAAGGTACTAATGTGAGACTCTTGTTCCATTCCTTTACTGTTGGTCTATAGAATCTCTCGGGGCTTGGTTCTGTTCCCCATGCTATTTAATGTATAAACTTCTGAGAGAAATTATCCAGTTTTCAGATCTGGTGCCATCAGTGTATGGATGACAACAAACTCTATAATTCCTTTCCACCCCACAGGTGCCTGGCATCAGTAATGGACTACATGAGTGCAAACAAAATTAAATCTTAATCCACACAAGATAAAGTCAGCTGAAAGGCAGATCAGGGGAAAGGGATTTAACCTGTACAGGATGGGGTTACACTGTCCCTGAAAATGCAGGACCAAACCTTGGTAAGCTTCTGGACTCAGCCTTAGTGGTGGCCAGAAGTGATTCTGCTCTGCACATTCCTACATATGCCTGATCTGGCCACAGGGGCACATGACTTAGTTACATCCTTTGTGGATTACTGTAGCACACAGCTTTTGATGAGTATTTGGAAGCTTTAACTGATTCAAAGAGCTGTAGCCAATTGCAACAACTCCACTGACTACCAATCCAATTCCAGGCATAAATCAATGTGCTTGTTATAACCTATAAACTCCTCTACAAATCAGGACAAGGTATCTCTTTGTTTGAGGCTGTCCATGTCTTGAGATCTTTGGGGAGGCCTTCTTTCTGTCCCGCCACCTTCACTGGTAGATTAGGTAGGAACTTGGAAGAGGGCCTTTTTGATGGCTACCTGCAGTCTCTGGAACTCCTTTCCTACAGAAGATAGACAACCACTTTCCATGCTATCAGAGGCAGGTAAAGCCTTCTAGGGAGGGGAGTAGACCTTTGAAGACTGATTGCTGAAAGGGAAAATCCCTTACATAATGTGCTGTATTGTCTATTATTTAAAAAAAAATAGTGAAGCTTTAAAACTGTTTTAATTCTATTGATAGCTCAGTTACATTTTAACCTTTGTAGGATGTGAATTTGTAACTGTATATATTTTAACTTTTGTAAGCCACCTTGAGTCCCAAAGTAGCAAAAAGGCAGGATATAAAGTGGGGGGAGAGGTATTGGCTATGGTGGAGGAGGACAATGAGAAATCTCCTCTGAATAAATCTTGCCAAGAAAATCCTAGGATTGGTCACCTTAAGTTAGAGTCCAGTCAAAGGCACATGAGAACAATGATAAGGCCTGACAATTGCATTCCTGTCTCTTCGGGCTATTAAAGGACTAACTGAATGTTATCGTCATTTTTATTATTATCAGTAGTAGTAATGGCAGTAGCATCAACTGACATACATGGCTCTCTATGAAATTTTATCCTCAAAAGAGTCAGGTAGAGAGAAAGCAACTAATTCAAAATCAACCAAGTGAGTTTTGTGGATCCATGAGCATTTGAACATGGATCTCCCAAGTCTCTATCCCACACCTTCACAACACTGGCTCCCTATTGTACCGCTGTATGAGTAAAAACCACTTCTCTCATCATCATTCCCTTTTAGTTCAACTTTTTAAAGGTATGGAGCCTCTGTTCTCTACTAAATGAGGCCATCTCACAAAAGGGGATTCTCACCTCTTAGCCAATGCATATGGTTGCCACCTTAGTTTGCTAGGTTTCTGTGACTGCATTTAAAAAAAAAAAAACATGAAATCTTTGCATATTTTGAAGATAAACTTAACTTTTTCAACTTCAAGTATTGCAGCAAGGCCAATAAAAAGTTGGTAACTCTGTACACAACCACATGGTGCCCCCTGCCATATCTCATACCATAGGATTTATTACTTGTTACCCTGGATAGATTGCACATGCTGGTTTAAAGTTTCTTAATCTGATTGTCAGAAGGATTGTCACTGTATAGTGGAAGCCAGAACACTAAGACACTGGGGTTTTGCCCTCCCAAAGGGTCCATGCCCTGGTAACACATGACTATCAATCATAGTAACTGAGAGGCTGGGTTACCTGTTTTAAGGTGGGCAAACATCCAAGAGTGTGCACCCACAGAAGTTGACCTGGGGAAAGCCAGGTTAGTCCCATGGTGATATCAGTGTCCATAAAAGCAGAGGCATAGTCCAAAGACAAATAAAGCCAGAGATCTTGAGCTGAGTTCGAAAACAAGAAGAGAATTGCCAGTGAGGGGTTCTTTTTTTGTTTGTTTTGTCAAAGTCAAGCCAAGAGTCAAATTGAAAGGACACCAAGGAACTCACACACAGTCAACATTGGTGGTGCAGTGGTTAAATGCCAGTTCTGCAGCCACTCACTCACAAGCCACAAGGTTGTGAGTTCAATCCCAGCCAAGAGCTCAAGATCAACTCAGCCTTGCATCCTTCTGTAAGTCACTAAAATGTGTACCCATCTTGTTGGTGGTAATTAGCTTACATATTGTAAACTGCTTAGGGAGTGCTTAAGTGCACTGATAAGCGGTGTAGAAATGTACTTGCTATTCCTATTGAATCTGTTTTCCACAGCACCAGAATGGCCTTAGGTAAGCTAGTTTATACCCATCAGTGAATTAGCACAGCTGGCCTCATTAACCAGCAGAGTTTACTTAGAGCCGTATCACATGAGAAAAGAAAGCTGAAATTGAGTGGAAGAGTAGCAGCTTTCTCCAGGCTTCTCTGCATGACTCTTCCATTCTTTTCCAAGGGAGAAGGTCATAAGAGTGAGCTTTTTGTCATGCTGGAAAAATCCATTTGGCAAAAGGCATGCTTTCATAACAGTCTCCCTCAGGAAGGAGAATGGAAGTGTTACAGCAACATGCAGAAAGGTAAACAGATAGCCACTTCTTTCTCACAGCTTACTTTTGTAATGTGATAAGGCTCTAGAGAGGAGCATTCCTGGCATTTCTGTTCCTATGTGTGCAGAAATTATACTTCCTCCTCTGAGCCTGCAGGTGTTGCCTGAAACGGACAATGCTCTGATTCTGTCACAACAGAGCTAAAGGCTCAAGCTGAGGCTTAGCCTCCTGGCACTCTGAGTCTCTTTCTTCATCTAAAGAGGCCTTCTTCAAGTTTTGTTGTTGTCGTGTGCCTTCAAGTCATTTCCGGCTTCAGGTGACCCTAAGGAAAAACATGGGGGTTTCTGGGGCTGAGGGTCTATGACTCACCCAAGGTTACCAGTGGGTTTCCATTTCTGAGTGGGAAATCTGAAAAAATAACACTCTCCTCTGCATCTTCCATTTCTTCTACTGCAGTGTCATCTCCACTCACATTAAAGCATGCATAACTATTAAAGTGAACTTCTTAATCATCTGGCAGGAAGACAAGAGTGGTAGAATGAACCACAATTGGCTTGCTGCTGTAGATGGACATAATTTTTCACACTCCCACAGGTAACTGGATTAAAAGGCAAGGTTCTTTGCTGCTCTTCTATGTAGAGAGTAGTAAAATATTACTGAAATTAGAAGTAGAGAGGTAGGAAAGGAGCACATCAGAATCAATAGAGTTCTCTTGTTGTCTTTATAGATGGGTCAGTGGAAATGCAAGATAAGACTTATCTGAGGAAGGAGCATTTTCTTCCCACTAGCCTAGTATATGCTGTTTTTCAAATATTGTGGAAAGATGTGTTTAATGTTTTCTTGTGCTATGTCCCCCTCCCCCAAAGCCCACATGCACACATATTCTGACAATCTACTTTGAGATGCGAGTGTGTGATGCCATGGCCATGTACTGGTTGGAGTGGGTGGCATCTTGGTAGCATCTGGCAGGGAGATGGTGGGCACTCAGCCAGATGTCATCTCTCTTCTGGGGTGTCACCTGGTGCAATCTGAACCCCCCACAACCCCTAGTGATGCCACTGCTTGCAGTGAGCATTCTTATGGAGAGAGATGATATGTCTTTTACTTTGCTATGTCTCTGTATGCTTTTATAATTTTTTTAAAAAAATTAATGGTTTTGATGAGATGATTTTTGTGTTTTATCAGGTTCTTAGCTTGTCTTTTAAAGCTTTGCCAGCCTCCTCAAGTTCCACATTGGGGGAAAAAGGCAGCATATCAATGGAATAAATAAATAAATGTCAGGCTGAAGTGCTCTCCACCATTCAACCAGTATAGTGTACCATCCTGTTGAACTGGGAGAACAGGATCTTGCAGTCTCTTCTGCCCTTGTCATGGTGACAAACAGCCTGGAAATCATGTTTTTGCCAGGAAGGTTCATTTAACTTCATTCTTATCACATTCATTTTCCTGCTGATTCAGTTCCAAAACATCACTCTGCAAGATTATCATTAAACTGTTTGTCTCTTGTGTGTGCTTTAAAGTGTGAAAAGGGAAAGGGGGTGGGGGACAAAATGTGACGATGAGGCATCACTCCATATGGCGACTCCTGAGGGATTGTCAAAGACATGCAGGCAGGAGTTTACATGATTGCATGGCATCCCCCTATCGGCAAAGCCAATGTCAATAGATGAGCAACGGACAGTGATTGAGATAATCCCTGAGAACATTCCATCCCTCAAGTGCTGACAGCACTGAAAAAGCTTTTCTCAGTTAGAAATATTGGCAGAACATGTTAAAGGATACATTGTCTTTTGAGAGCATTTTAAATGGCTTTGATAAAATGAGAAGGGAACACAGAGTACATGGCCTGTTCATTAAAGAGAAACATCTTAGAAGGTAAGCAGGGTCAGACCTGGTCAGTACCTGGATGAGAGACCACCTATGAATACCAGGTGCTGTAGGCTATATTTCAAAGGAAGGAACTGGCAAAACCAGCTCTGAGTATTCCTTTCCTAAGTACACCCTCTGAAATTAATGGGGTTACCACAAGTCAACAGGTGACTTGAAGGTGCATACACACATGCACACATGCACGCACACACACACCATGATAATGGTGATGGACAAATTTTTTGTCAAGCTGATTATCTCTCAAGGATAATCTGTCCTGGACCATTTTTGAGGTTGAAACCAACAGTGAATTGTGCTATCAAAACCAGGCAAATCCATGCAGCTCTTGCTGCTTCTGCTTTTCTCTCTTCATTCAATTTGCTACATCTTTCGTTCTTCCTGTTGCCACTTAGAAGATCTGCTGCAGAAAGTACAGAGCAGTCTCTCAGACTTTGAACTGATTCAAAAACATCAGGCTTTTGAAATTAAGCTGCAGGCAAAGCTTGGAAAAGTTACTTTTTTGGACTACAGATCTACAAATGCTCCAAGCAGCACAGTCATGGGTCATGCTATGCAACATCTATATGAAGCCGCTGGGTGAGATCATTCGGAGGCATGGAGCTCAGTGTCTTCAGTATGCTGATGACACTCAGATATACCTCTCCATGACTAGATCATCGGCTCAGTCTTCAGATGGCGCCTCCCCTCTTAATGACTGTCTTGCGGCAATGGATTGGATGAGGGAAAACAGATTGAAGCTAAATCCAGACAAAACGGAGGTACTAACAGTTACCGGTCCAAAACCAGGTTTGGGAATACAGTCTCCAGTCCTAGATAGGGTCACACTCTCCTCCAAGGACTGTGTTCGCAGTCTGGGGATACTCCTCGACTCTTCGCTTCACATGACTAGTCAGGTGAATGTGACAGTCAGGAGTGCTTGCTATCAGCTTCGGCTGATACACCAGCTGCGCCCTTTCCTGGACGCGAAAGACCTGGAATCTGTGGTACACGCTCTAGTAACCTCACGTCTGGATTTCTGCAATGCACTCTACATGGGGCTACCCTTGTGCCTAACCCGGAAACTTCAATTAGTTCAAAATATGGCAGCCAGGCTTTTCACTGGAACATCAAGGAGAGAGCACATAACATCAGTGCTCAAAGCTCTCCATTGGCTGCCCATTAGTTTCCGGGCACAGTACAAGGTGTTGATACTAACCTTTAAAGCCCTGCATGGCCCAGGCCCATCCTACCTTAAGGACCGCCTCTTCCCGTATGAACCGCACCACATGCTTCGGTCCTCTGGGAGGAACCTACTGCAGCCGATGAAAACTAGGCTGTCCCAGACTTCTCAGAGGGCCTTTTCAGCTACCACCCCTAAGCTTTGGAACGACCTGCCGGACGAGATGCATCTCATTACATCACTGGCTAGTTTCAAAATGGCTTTAAAGATGCATCTTTTCCAGCAGGCCTTTCCTTGAAACAGGAAGTAAATGGAATATCCACTCCCTGCTCTGAAAACATAGATAGAAATGGGAATTATCTCAGCTGCCCTTGTCTAATCCAGCTGAGTTTATTTAACGCGGACTTGTACATGAATAGTTCATGAGATTGCACTTTGTTTAATACTTGTTGACCAATTTTAATCTGTGCCAATTTTAATTTGTCTTGGTTTAATTTAGTTTTAAGGGGAGCGGTTGGGGAGGGATACGATTGTCGTTTTTACTCTGTATCCTTTTAATCTGTTGTACCCCGCTCCGAGTATTCTATTAGAGGAGCGGGCTATAAATAAACTTTATTATAAACTTTATTATGGTAGGTTGTAATTCTGGGAGCTATAGACCAAAAAGATAACGTTTCCAAATTTTAGCTGAAGGTTGCTCTGAGGCAGAGTTAAAGTTTTTTTAAAAAAAAAAGAGAGGGGGGAGGGATGGAGAAAATGAGAGAAAGATATATATATATATATATATAGAGAGAGAGAGAGAGAGAGAGAGAGAGAGAGAGAGAGAGAATGGTTTTGTTGCATCAGTGGGCTCCCTCGTTTGCTCCCTCCCTCTTGCACCAGCAGGAAGAGGCTCACGTGCCCACAGATAGGGCTCTACATGCTGTCTCTGGCACGTGTGCCATGGGTTTGCCATGGCTGCAAAAGGCAAAGGGGTCAGGCAAAGCTGTATTCTGTCACCCTACTTGTTCAATTTATATGCAGAACACATCATAAGAAAGGCTGGGCTGGAAACAGAAGAGGAGCAAAGATAGGAAGAAAGAATATCAATAACCTAAGGTACACAGATGATACCATAATAATGGCAAAAGACATCACAGACTTGGAACGGTTACTAAGGAAGGTCAAAGATGAAAGTGTAAAGGCAGGATTAATGCTGAACATAAAGAAAACCAAAAGAAAAATGACCACAAAAGAGACACATAAATTCAATCCAGGTAACAAGGAAATCAAAATAAAGAATTTCCATACTTAGGATCAAATACTGATCAGAATTAAATTCAATCTAGACAACAAGGAAATCAAAATAAAGAATTTCCATACTTAGGATCAAATACTGATCAGAATGGTGACTGAAGTCAAGAAATAAGAAGAAGGTTATAAATGAGAAGGACAGCTATGAAAGAACTAGAAAAGCTACTGAAGAGTAACAATATACAACTGAACACAAAAGTTAGAATCATCCAAAGTGTCATATTCTCCATCACAATGTACGGATGTCAGAGCTAGACAATAACAGAAGCAGACAGAAGGAAAATCAGTTCATTTGAGATGTGGTGCTGGAGAAGATTACTTAGGATACTATGGGCAGTCGAAAACATAAACAGATGGGTATGAGAACAGATCAAGCCAGAGATCTCTTTAGAAGCCAAGATGATCAAACTGAGGCTGTATTGTGGCCATATAATAAGAAGGCATGGATCATTGGAAAAGACAATAATGCTAGGAAAGGTAGAGGGTAGAAGAAGGAGAGGAAGACTGCATGCCAGATTGATGGACTCAGTTGAGGGGACATGGTGCAATGGCACACCCTTAACCTAGAGTGAAGTAGCTTCTGGGCCTGTCACATCCTGGGCCTTTTCACACTACACAACTATGATTCCACTTTAATAGTCATAGTCCTATGGGATCCTGCAGTTTGTAATTTAGGGAGGGACCTTTAAAATTCTTATCTGGAATGCTCTTCTGGTGCATCTGAGCAAACTACAAACCACAGGATTCCACAGAATTCAGCTGTGACAGTTAAAGAAGAATCATATTAGTACAGTATGAAAGGGCTCCTGGTTGTCCCCACCCCACCTGTGTTCCTGGTAAATTTATGCAACTTCTAACCCACAGGGCTATTGTGTGATCACATGCTGCACAAGGCAACTATCATGGGCATCAGTAGGATGGTTAAATTATGCTGCAACTTGTCTTATCCAAGTAGGCACAAACAGCATATATTTAAAGCACTCACACTGGAGACACCCTGAGGTGATCAGAAGTTACATCTGTGATATTCTATCTCATTCAAACATGGACATTATCCTTTGATACTTCAGGCATCAATTACAAACATATACATGTGTGAATGTATCCTTAGACTCATTTGCTTGAGGACAATCAAGTTTTGTTTTCTTGTGTCCATACGGCTGGCATTTGTTGCCAAGATCTTCAAAAGGTAATGTGGCGGGGGGCGGGGGGAGGGATACAGTATACATAATTCATGCTTGGCTGGGTTGCTGAAGCTTGCAACCATCATCTATGACATATTTACATCTCCTGCTTCTCAGATGTGCCACACAGTGAGTGGCATATTTACTTATCACAATTAAAAAAAAAAATCCAAATAGTTTGTTTAGCTGAGCACATAAAATGGAAGGCATATGATCAAAAACAACAACTACAGCAACAATAAGACCCTACTGCACAGAGAGGAAATGTCCCTAAAGAGGTGTGAAAGAGATATGGATCAAACTGTCATCACCATGACAGGCTCCATCTGCTTTAGGGAGATGCTGTTGAGACTGATGGATCTATAATGTATTACAGTGGCCAAGAACTAAACCTATGAGTAGAGCACCATGTTGTGCAATGACCTCATTCACCAGTTCCAGGTCTCTGATCTGTTCAAACTGACTTACAAAAAAAAAAAAAAGCAAGTCCTTAATAGTTATGTAAAATATTTATGCAATGTTTACACAGACATAAGAAACACAGAAGGGGAGAAAGTGAGTTTAAATTAGAAAATCTCCCTGTATGTTCTCATATTTAGTTATTCACAAAAATATCTGCTATACACAATACTGCTACAATTGTCTGAATAAGAAGTTCTAGGATACAGTGGCTATGCAGGCCTGGAACAGAACTTGGACATAACCAGATATAAACAACTAGTTTATATGTGGTGTCTCATTTATAACTTGTTTATTTAGAAATTAATTATAAATTAACTAATAAAAAAGTGAAAGTAACTAGGTTAGCTACTCTGAGAAACTGGAAAGTAAACTTTTGAAAACTGTAACTAATTTTGGTGGCTTTGGATCGAAAGGTGTAACTATTTAGATTTAAAAGTAACTTTCTGAACTCCAGTCTAAAGGCCAATTGGTGTTTTCTAATATTTGTATTTTTGCTGGTTATACAAGGTGAATGTAAGTGAGTACAGCTTAAACATGCAGTGGCAGATTGTGAAGGAACTCATCATGAGAATCCCCACAGCCATATCACCAGGCCATAGACTATGATGTTCTCGATTACGGTTATTTTATTTTTAATTCATTGATGTAGCTTGGAGAGCCAGGGTGGTGTAGTGGTTTGAGTATTGGTCTGTGATTCTGGAGACCAGGGTTCAAATCCCTGCTCAACCATGTAAACCCCTTGGGTGATCTTGGACAAGCCATACTCTTTCAGAGGAAGGCAAAGATAAAACCCCTCTGAACAAATCTTTCCAAGAAAAGCTTATGATAGGTTTGATTCAACCTCACCATAATTTGGAATCAGCTTAAAGGTACACAAGAACAGCAGCGTAGCATTCTTATGTTTCTAGAAGCATTCTTTTTCTCCATTAGAAAAATAAAACAGGCCCAATGGAATTTGGTTCAGACAAAATGAAAGTCTGCAATAATTTTACTACAACTAAATCCAGCCATCCAGATTTTGTGATCTATGGTATAGTAATCAATGGTACAGTAATGAAGCTTAAGATACAGGAACCCCATATTGCAGAAGCTTGTGATGCAAAGAGGCTGCGAAACAGAGAAATATGTTCAGTGTTCCATGACATTCAGATCTCCCAAACCACACCCTCTTCTAAAAATTCCAGATTTCTGGTTGATATCTGCAGTGAAAAGAAAATCATTAACCCATTAAAAAAAAGATTTAAAATCTCTTGTCCAAAAACACTTCTCTTTTCAATGATTCATTCTTGTGCATGGCCATTTTTCCCCCACAACTCCTTTTTCAAGCAGCCTGAAAAAGTTTACTTGAAAAAGATTATAGTGTGCATAATTCAATTTGCTAATTCAAAAAAAGAAAAGAAAGAAATGAAAGAAAAAGAAAAAGAAAAAAGGTCAATATCTCTGAAACTTCATTTTTACATATGCTGTGTTCTATATTCATTGTTTGCGCTTTATTTCACTCCATTGAAGGTTTCAAATGTCACACTTCAGCACTCCACATTGTGATATTTGAAACAAAATCAACTCTAATCATCTGATGATAAAGTAAATGAGACTAGAAGACGTTAACATAAACTTCCCATTCATTTCAACAGGACTAGAACAGAAAATGTTCCCATGAGGGGGTCTGTGTCTCAAAGGATTATTTTTTGATAATTTCTAACTACCAAGTTGTTGTAATATTGTATAATTTCAAGAATATATTTGATGGTCCTTTCATCCAAATTTGACTGTGCTTAGAGAAAATCAGTGTGAATTTGATCACAAATTGTTTAGCTTCCAGTGATTTCAGTGCATCTTCTTTAAGCATTCTTACTAGAAAAGCCACAAAGACAGAACTGTGGCTATTGTACTTTGGGCATACCATGAAATGATATATTATCATTAGAAAAGATAATAGTGCTTGGTAAAGTTAAAAGCTGTCAGAAAAGAAGAAGACTACACACGGGTGGGTTAACTCCATCCAAGGAGCCACACCCCTGAGTTTTAAGATCTGAGTAGGGCAGTTGGTAAGAGGATGTTTTGGAGTTCTCTCATTGCATGGCATAGTGGTTTGAGTGTTGGACTATACTGTGGAGACAAGAATTCCATTTCCCACTCAGCCACAAAACCCACTGGGTGACCTTGTGCAAGTAACATGCTCTCAGCCTTAAAAGAAGGCAATGGCAAATGTCAACTGAACCAATCTCACCAAGAAAACCCCATGATAGGTTCAATTTAGGTTTCACCATAAATAAAAAATGACTTGAAGGCACACAACACACACACACACACACACACACACACACACTTATAAGGTAATAATAAACTTAAAGCAACTTCAAAGCAGTTAACAATGTTTTACAGAAACCTGGCTGGAAGAAGATACTGTTATCACTTGGAATCAAGCTCTCCCAGCTGGGTATGCTGTTATTGAGCAGATAAGGGAAAGTGGGCGAGGGGGAGGAGTGGCTCTGATGTATAGAGACAACCTCACCATGATCAGAATACCTGTCCGGAAGTTTGTCCGCTTCGAGTGTATGTACCTAAGCCTGAAGACCAGGGATAGCATAGGGATTCTGTTGGTATACAGTCCACCCCGTTCCCTAACAGACACCCTATCCAAGCTGACACAACTGGTCTTGGAGTTGCTGTTGGAGTCACCCAGGCTTTTAGTTCTGGGCGACTTCAACATCCCACTCGAGACTAACAGGTGCGGCTCAGGAGTTCATGGAATCCATGACAACTATGAGCCTTTCCAAATTGGTCAACAGGCCTATACACTGTGCAGGTCATACTCTTGATGTGATCTTTAGTGCAGAACAGGAATATCCATGGGCGGAGGTCACATTGTCATGGATGGATTATTTCCTGGTCAGGGCAGAATTAAGAGCCACTGTTTGCCCCCCTCCCCCAGGGTGGAGGTCCGCCCTTAGAGGCTAATGGAACCACTTGGATTCCAGAAAGCCCTAGAGGGTTTAATGGTTGATAATGCTGGTGATTCTGTCGAAGCCTTGGTGAATACATGGAACACCAAGGCTGTTGACACAATTGCTCCCAATCATCCTTTCCAAACTGCTTCAAATCAGAAGGTCTGATATACCAGAGAGTTGAAGAACAAGAAGCGAGTGGGACAATGACTAGAGCGCAATTGGCAGAGAACTGGACTCTTATCTGACAGAACTCATCATAAGAAATTACTTTGTTCTTATGGTAAGACAATAAAAGCAGCAAAGAGATCCTCCTCATCTGTTTGTATTGTGTCTGCAAAGTCCCGTCCAGCAGAACTGTTTAGGGTGGTGACAGAACTGACGGTGATGCTATCTACCCAGAACCCTCTATTTAAACCAACAACAGCCTGCTGTGATGCTTTTAATAACTACTTTGCAGACAAAATCTCTCAGATAAGAACCCACTTGGATGCCAATGATGGAGCAAAATTGACTGATGAGATGTCCAGTAAACCCGTTTGTGAGATTAAACTGGATCAATTTGAGCTTGTGAGTACCTATGACATGGACAAAATCCTTGGAAAGATGAGGAAAACAAGATGCCCTTTTGATCCCTGCCCATCATCATCCAGGGGGATGATGCCTTGATGGCACTTCTTAGACATGTCATGAATGCATCCCTTAGGGAAGACTATGTACCATCATCTCTAAAGGAAGCAGTTGTCACACCGTTCCTGATAAAACCTTCCCTGGACCCCCTGCACATGAAACACTATAGGCCTGTATCTAGCCTGCCAGTTTGGGGCAAGGTGAAAGGGCTGTTGCTCTTCAGCCAAGCGGTCTTGGAGGAAACTGATTATCTTGATCCATTTCAAACTGGCTTCAGGACAGGATATGGGGTGGAGACTGCCATGGTCGCCTTAAATAATGACCTTTGTCTACGCATTGACAGAGGGAGTGTGACCCTGTTGGTGCTTCTAGACCTCTCAGTGGCATTCGATATAATAGATCATGACATCCTCTTGGGATGCTTGAGAGAGTTAGGAGTTGGAAGCATTGCACTCCAATGGTTTCGTTCCTTTCTCTCGGGCAGGTTCCAGAGGGTGATGCTCAGGGACAGTTGCTCCTCAAAAATGGAGCTTAATTGTGGCATCTCTCAGGGTGCCATCCTGTCCCCGATGCTGTTTAATATTTACATGAAGCCACTGGGAGAAATTATCCGTAGACATGGGGCGGAGTGTTATCAATACGCCGATGACACCCAAATATATTTTTCCATGTCTCAGTCATCAGCGATGACGACAGATAGCAGTTCTTCCCTCATTCGGTGTCTTGTGGCAGTAATGGACTGGATGAGGGAAAACAAGCTCAAGTTAAATCCAGACAAAATGGAGGTACTTACAGTAGGGGCCCCTAAACCAGGTATTGGGCTGCAACCTCCAGTCCTAGAGGGGTTCACACTCTCCTCAAAGGACTGCGTTTGCAGTCTAGGGGTGCTCTTGACTTGTCGCTTCACATGAGAGATCAGGTGAACACGGCAGTAAAGAACACCTTTTATCAGCTTCAGCTGATACGCCAGCTGTGCCCTTTCTTGGAACCAGGGGACCTCAAAACTGTAGTACATGCACTGGTAACCTCAAGGAGACTGAAAGGAAAACAATTTATTATATAGATGAAATGGCTAAAGAAATGTATGTTACAGTTTATATATATATTTGTATTTTTGGTTATCTTTTTGTTATTTTATTATTTTGGAAATAATGAAAAAATATATTTAAAAAAGACTCAATTTTTACAGTGCACTTTACAAGGGGCTACCCTTGTGCCTAGTTCGGAAGCTTCAGCTTATACAGAACATGGCAGCCAGGTTAATTACGGGAACAGCAAGAAGTGACCATATTACACCAAAACTGAAGTCACTCCACTGGCTGCCTATTAGTTTCCGGTCGCAGTACAAGGTGTTGGTTATCATCTTTAAAACCCTACATGGCTTGGGCCCACCTTATCTAAGGGATCGCCTGCTTCCATATAATCCACCCTGTACACTCAGATCTGCAGGGAGGAACCTATTGTAACCAGTGAAGGCCAGATTGCTTGCGACTTCCAAGAGGACTTTTTCTGCTGTCAGTCCCACTTTATGAAATGGCCAGCCAGACAAGATCTGTCAAATTACCAACCTAGATGGCTTTTAAAAAGCCATCAAGATGGATCTCTTTTGGCAGGCCTTCCTGGAATAAATCACCCGGCCAAAATATCCCCCCACATAGGCACATAGGTACAATGACTTGTTGGAACTGCTGTTATTTAATGTTAATAGTTTTATGTAATTTTAATCTTAATTGTTTAATTCCTTTTTAAGGGGGTATTTATATATATTGTTGTATGCTTTTAAATACTGTAAGCCACTTTGATTGCCTCAGCAAAAAGTGGGGTATAAATAAAAGTTTTATTTATTATTTTTATTTAACAACAACAGCAACAGCTCCTCTAAGCATGATTAAAGCATTCACTCATTGCAGTTGCAGAAGAAAACTAGATTAAGAGGAAGACTCCTTCTTTAAGCTCTAATAACAGAGAATCAGAGCAATTACAGCAACCCACATCTTCACAAGGAGGCAGGTGAAGGGGCAGGCTACTAGTTCCCAAAGGGAACCTTGTGATCTCATTCCTCTATATCCAGGAATATTTAGATATTAAGTTGGGGTGTTCATAGGGTCTTCTCTGCCCCAATAATTATCTTCTTGGCAAGAAAGGTAGTCCTTTTAAACCCATTTTAGGCTATGCCATAAAACTCTGTGAACCATGCTGATATCCTTGACAATCATCTCTGGCAACAACTGTCATGTCTCTTAAATATGTCATGTTCATTTTTACAGCTATGAACAAAGATAAAATAGTGCAAGTGGCCTGTTTGTCTGTTTAAATATCTCTATCCCACCATATACTACAGGATCCTAAGAAAGAGCACTGATAAAAGAAATATGAAATAATTTGGGAAAGTTAAATTTAAAACAATGAGGAAACAATTTGAACAGTCAAAAATGTGTTGTACCTTAATGTATTAAACAATTTAACCATTAAGCAGATGAAAACACCTTGACACTTGTACGTATTTAGAACAAAAAAAAAAGTTTTAATTTAAAAAATATAACCTTGTGCTGTGATGCAAAGGGAGGACCTTCTACAACCAAGGAATACTATCATGAAGACCTCTCCTATATTCTCTGGCAGAGAAGACATTATTTTACATCCTCACCCATGTTATTACTTCCAGTGGTGGAACACAGAGAAGGCCCCTGCCATCAGAATTCAGAATATTTGAGGAGAAGCAGTCTAGTTCTTCAAATATTGTGTTGCCATTTGGGGCTTTAAATGGTATTACCCAGCAAGCAGCTTGAATTCATATGGAAAGCACATTGTCAGCCAGTGCAATTCCATTCAATTTGTCATCCTTTGGATTCTATACAATGTTCTGTTCATCAGTCCAGCTTCACTAACTGCAGCTTATGATTATGAAATCACTTTTCTACATTCTTGGAATGGGGGAAAGGGGATATCAGAGAACAAAGTCTTCCATATGTAGCCTTCCCACTGTTTCTCCATCTTTTGATTATTTAACCCTGGCTGCTGCCACACTGAAGAATTAATGCAAATTGATACCACTTCAGCTGTCATAGTGTTAAGGTAAAAGTTAATAAAGCCATTGATAACCAAATGAAACCAATAATCTCTGCCATTAATGATCAATAGTTCAGCCATAGAGCAAAGGAAAAACTTGTCCTTTAGAATCCGGCTTGTAGCCCCCACCTTAGGAGGGAGGAGGGAGGAAACAAAAGGGGCTTTGAATTGCTCCTGATAAGACCGAAGCTGGCTGAACTCCCAGAAAACAGAATGTTGCAAATTGCCTTGCTTAAAGAAAGGTTCAGGCCAGCAGAGAGTCAGTCGGTTTGGACTAGCTGAATAATACAGATATATATGATGATGATGAATGTTGAACTACGCATGCTCAATGAATATTTTGTGGGTTAATAAAAACTGCTTGCGCCATGTTTGGGGCATTCAGTCAATGGGATGACTCTTGGCTGAAACACTGCATGCAGACTAAGGCTGTTTTGAATAAATGGATCTGGTTGGAAATCTTCACAAATGCCTCACTTGCATAATTGGTTGTGAATGGGTTAATTGACCCTTTGTTTACCATAACAATAGTTCTATCCTATGGAATCCTGGGATTTGTAGTTTGTTGTGACACCAGAGCTCTCTGACAGAGAATACTAAATATTTCACAAAATTATAAACTGCAGAATTCCACACCCTGAGCCATGGCCCTTAAAGCATTGTCAACTGCATTGATACTGCAATGTAGATGCTACCCCTGAAGCAGGGAATGATGGAATAACTGCATGGTTGTTGTTTTTTTACTGGTAAGCTACCATAGTTTAGTTGTGAGAGTGTTGGTCTGGGACCTGAGAAAGCTAGGTTCAAGACCACACTGATCTATAAAATTCATAGTGTGACTTTAGGTAAGTCTTTCTCTCTCAGCCTGCACTAAATCACAGAATTCATTTGTTTCTTATTCCTCAACATTCCAAGGTTGTTTTGAAGATAAAACTGAGTGGAAAATTGCCAGGTATTCCACCTTGTGTTGACTGAAGGAAGAGTAGGACATAAATATAAAGAGCCATCCATCTGGAACACATCCAAGGAACTGAGTCTAAATGTAATTGTTGGTCTCAACTAGAGAAGACACATTGAATCAATGGTGCTTTAAGCGTTAACTTGCCAAGTTCCCATTTATTCAGTAAGTATTCTAGCTGGGACTAACAATTGGATTTTTGGCCCAAGTCTGCAATCCTGTTTCCAGTTTCCACTTATTTCTGTGTAGACCTTTATACAGGATTTCACTGTCACATATTTATTATGGCATAGGCATTCATGAATTAAAATCTATCTGATACATATTTATTCTGTTTTATCTATCTATTTATTAAGAGGTAGAAGAGAGAGCTAGGGAAGAAGTGATCAGTGGGAATTCAAATGTGGAGTTCAACTGAAATTTAAATGTTTGCAGCATAAATACCACAATAATTCAGACTTCAGTATTTAGTAGACACTGTCATCTTGGCATAACTGAGGTTATCTGCAACCTATAATAGGGAAAAACAATTATCTTTATTCACCCCCAAATCAATAAAATTGAGAATCAATTTGCATTTCCAGATTTCGATAGAACATTTGTTGTTGTTTATTGCTGCCAAGTTGACTTTGACCTATGACAATCCTATGAGTAAGAGAACTCCAAGATCTCTAGTCATCAACTGATCTGCTCAGCTTTTGCAGACCCAAAGTTGTGACTTCTTTGATTGAGTCAACCATTTGTAATGTGGTCTTCCTCTTTGCCTACTGTCTTTCCTCAGCATTATCAAGCTTTCCAATGAGTCACATCGCCTCATGATATGTCCAAAGTAAAACAAAGTTTAGCCATTTAGACCTTTCAGGCTCGATTTGCTCTGAGACTCATTCATTTACCTTTTCAGTGCCTCGTTGTATCTATAGAACTCTTCTTCAGCATCACATTTCAAATGGATGGATTTTCCTCCTATCAGCTTTCTTCACTGTCCTGTTTTGACACCCATACATGGAAACAGATAAATTATAGTTTTTTGTGGGGTTTTCAGGCTATGTGGTGATGTTCTAGAAGAGTTTATTCCTGATGTTTCACATGCATCTGTAGCTGACATCTTCAGAGAATGCTGGTATGGAAGAGAGTTGGGTATAGATATAGATATATACACACATACACACATACTACATATATATGTGTGTATATATGTAGGGAGGGTAGGGAGGAGTGATTTCCATGTTAATCTGTATATTGTTCTGTTGTTGGCAAGGCCTCAGAGTTGGAGGATATGCAAAGAGGATTAGTATCTGGTTAATTAGTGATCATTGTCTGCTGTATTTATTTATTTTTACAATATATTCCTGGTTCACTGGAGTTATCAGTCCTTTGGTGTTCTGCTACTTTTGCCCCTCTGACACAGGGTAGACATGTACTGCCAGTAATTTCACAAGTGAAAAAATTGGCAGGCCAGTGCTCACATGAAAACAGATTTGCTTCTAATGACTTTTCCAAAGTTTCAAAACTGTATATTGGTGGGAATGACATTGTAGATGAAATGACCCATGCTGCTCTAATTCATTTAGCTCATTTTGAAGATCTGTTAGCACAAGAACAACTGGCAAGCCTGCATGCCTGTAGCTGGAAGTCTTCTTCATTCATTGCAAATTGTTGTTTGCATATAAAGTCTTTGATGTTTTTTTTTCCACTCCATCTTAGGAGTGTCCAAAATCTTCCTAATCATTATCATTAAACAAACGCAACACACTTCATGCAAACAAGAAGAAAGCAAATGTAGCGTGAAGGAAAAGAATAAACCGTGTTTTGCTTCACTGATAACAAGGTAAAACAAGATCCCACCTGCAAAGGAAAACATGATTATGAAAAGAAACAGAAGAACTGGAAGTGTAAGATGTGCTAATGAGTTTCTTTAAAATTCAATTTTGACAGTTGAGGAGTTTTATCGAAACAATAAAATGCCACATAATACCTTGCAACAGATAGATTTAGACAAAGAGGAGAGCAATGAATTGCATGAAAATGTAGCTTAAGCAAGGAATGTTTGATGGGTACAAGGGAGAAGACCTTCTTGGTAGCTGCTTCTTGACACTGGAACTCCCTCCATAGAGTGGCCAAGAGGGCTCCCAACCTGATCTCCTTCCACTGCCAAATAAAAACTATCTTCTACCAACAGGCTTTTAAGAACTCACTGCAATGGGCTTTCAATGATGTGATCTTTTGTTGTTTTTATATCCTAATTTTTAATGAATTTTAAGTGATTTTAATTCTATAGACAATCAAATTGATTTTAAAAATAAACGCACAGGATGTATCCACACTGCAAAAAAAAAATGTGACACCACTTTAACTGCCATGACTCTATCCTACAGAATTCTGGGATTTGTAGGCAGCAGATCTCTGACAGACCAGGCTGAATACCTAGAATCATAGAATCATAGAATCATAGAGTTGGAAGAGACCACAAGGGCCATCCAGTCCAACCCCCTGCCATGCAGGAACTCCAAATCAAAACATCCCTGACAGATGGCCATCCAGCCTCTGCTTAAAGACCTCCAAGGAAGGAGACTCCACTACGCTCCGAGGGAGTGTGTTCCACTGTCGAACAGCCCTTACTGTCAGGAAGTTCCTCCTAATGTTGAGGTGGAATCTCTTTTCCTGCAGTTTGCATCCATTGTTCCGTGTCCTAGTCTCTGCAGCAGCAGAAAACAAGCTTGCTCCCTCCTCAATATGACATCCTTTCAAATATTTAAACAGGGCTATCATATCACCTCTTAACCTTCTCTTCTCCAGACTAAACATCCCCAGTTCCCTAAGGGAGTCCTCATAGGGCATGGGTTCCAGTCCCTTCACCATCTTAGTTGCCCTCCTTTGGACCCGCTCCAGTTTCTCTACATCCTTTTTGAATTGTGGTGCCCAGAACTGGACACAGTATTCCAGGTGGGGCCTGACCAAAGCAGAATAGAGTGGCACTATTATTTCCCTTGATCTAGACACTATGCTTCTATTGATGCAGCCTAAAATTGCATTGGCCTTTTTAGCTGCCGCATCGCACTGTTGACTCATGTTCAGCTTATGGTCTACTTGGACTCCTAGATCCCTTTCACATGTGGTCTCATTCAGCCAGGTGTCCTCCATTTTATATCTGTGCATTTCATTTTTCCTCCCTAAGTGCAGAACCTTACATTTCTCTGCATTGAATTTCATCTTGTTAGCATTGGCCCAACTTTCTAGTATATTCAGGTCATTTGAATTTTGATCCTGTCCTCTGGGATATTAGCTACTCCTCCTAGTTTAGTGTCATCTGCAAATTTGATAAGTATGCCCCCAATTCTGTCATCCAAATCATTAATAAAGATGTTGAACAGCATTGGGCCCAGGACAGAACCCTGTGGGACCCCACTGGTCACTTCTCTCCAGGATGAAAAGGAGCCATTGTTGAGCACCCTTTGAGTTCGGCCACTCAACCAATTACAAATCCATGTAACAGTTAACTTGTCTATCCCACATTTTGCAAGCTTATTTGCAAGAATGTCATGGGGAACCTTGTCAAAGGCCTTACTGAAATTGAGGTATACTATATCCACAGCATTCCCTTCATCTACCAAGCTGGTAATTTTATCAAAAAAAGAGATCAGGTTCGTTTGGCATTACTTGTTTCTCTGAAACCCATGTTGACTTTTTGTGATTATGGCATTGGCCTCTAAATGTTCACAGACTCTCTGCTTAATGATCTGCTCTAGAATCTTTCCTGGAATTGATGTCAGACTGACTGGACAATAATTGTTGGGATCCTCTTTTTTTCCCTTTTTGAAGATGGGGACAACGTTTGCCCTCCTCCAGTCTGCTGGGTTTTCTCCTGTTCTCCAGGAGTTCTCAAAGATTATTGCCAATGGCTCCGATATCACATTTGCCAGTTCTTTTAATACCCTTGGATGTAGTTCATCTGGTCCTGGAGATTTGTATTCATTTAGATTAACCAGGTATTCCTGTACTGTCTCTTTACTTATTCTGTGCTGAAATTCCCCCACTCTGTCCCCTTCTTCACTGTCCTCAGGTTGAGCACCTTTTGCCTTTTCTGAGAAGACTGAAGCAAAGAAGGTGTTGAGCAATTCTGCCTTTTCTCTGTCCCCTGTTAGCATTTTGCCATCTTCTGCATGCAGTGGCCCCACTGTTTCCTTCTTCTTCCTTTTGCTGCGGACATATCCAAAAAAGCCCTTTTTATTGTTCTTAACCTCTCTAGCAAGCCTGAGTTCATTATGCGCTTTAGCTTTTCTGACTTTATCCCTACACATGCTTGCTATTTGTTTGAATTCATCTTTGGTGATTTCCCCATTTTTCCATTTCTTATACATGTTCCGTTTAAAACTTAGCTCAGTTGAACGTTCCTTAGTCATCCATCCTGGCTTCTTGAGACATCTTCCATTTTTCTTCCTCATTGGAACTGTTTGAAATTGCGCCTTCAGTATCTCCTTTTTGAGATACTCCCATCCGTCTTGAACTCCCTTCTCTTTTAGTATTCCTGACCATGGGATCACCCCCAGTATTTCTCTAAGTTTATTGAAATCAGCTCTCCTAAAGTCTAGAGTGCGTGTCTGACTATGCCTGACTTCTCTCTTCCACTGTATAACAAACTCCAGGAGAACATGGTCACTTCCACCTAAGGATCCCACCACTTGCACCCCATCAACTAGGTCTTCCCTGTTGGTTAAGATAAGATCTAAGATGGCTGATCCCCTTGTTGCTTCTTCCACCTGTTGGACAATGAAATTGTCTTCCAGGCAAGTGAGGAATTTGCTAGACCTTGGGATTTGGCTGAGTTTGACATCCAGCAAATATCAGGATAGTTGAAGTCCCCCATCACTACTACATCTCTCCTTTCTGAGTGTGTGATTATCTGTTCTAGAAAGGCATCATCCAATTTCTCTGCCTGAGTTGGGGGTCTGTAGTAGACTCCCACAGTAACATCCCTGTTATTTCCCTCTCCTTTAATTTTTATCCAGATGCTCTCCACCTGGCTTCCAGTACTGATGTCCTGGATCTCTTCACTGGTGTAAATATCCCTGACATATAATGCTATTCCTCCTCCTTTCCTGTTTGGCCTGTTTCTTTTAAAAAGGTTATATACCTCACTAAACTATAAATCCCAGGATTCCACAGGATGGAGCCATGACAGTTAAAGTGAGATCAAACTGCTTTATTTCTGCAATGTGGAAGAGCTGGCATACACACACACATTCCTGATGGTTTTGTATGTTTTCAATTTGTTCTGGTTTTAATATTCTGTAAGCCACCTTGAAACCCTACATTGGCTGGAAAGCAGTATCTAATTGATTTAAATAATTTTTAAAAATAACAGCTTGTGTCTACTCAGAATTTTAAGCTTAATGGAATTGAGGTTCTATGGGATTTACTTCCAAATAAGTGTGTACAGGTTTGGAATTATATGTAGATTTTGACATGGGAATGTATTATATTCATGAATTTGCTGGGGCAATAGAAAGCTGACAGTGTGTGCACTGGTAAAGGAGACAGTGTAACTCACTGATACTTATGCAAGGGCACCATGGCTCTTGGTATTTACAGAACAGGGTCATCATTTTGGACTAGTTGTGGTGGCTGTATGTTTAAATCTCACACAAATGTACCATGTCCTCCAAGTGACACCTCCTTGTGTTCCTTTGGGGACTTGGGGACTCACGGTCCATGCACTCTTGAAATGATTTTGTGGAGCCCATCAACAGTAGCCTTTCCATACTCAAAGCATCTCACAATTTAAAAGGACAATACAATTAAAAACATACACAAACTGAGCATTAAAATAGAATTACACTATTACAAGGTTTAAAACTCATCACTCATTAAAATAATAAAATGCAATTAAAAGGATAAAAGCAATTAAAACAGTACAGCATCCACAGCCTGTTCTTTAACAACTTTCTGTTTTAATAGCCTGTTTGAACAGAAAAGTTTACCCTGCTGATGGAAGGACAACAAGCAAGGGACCATTCTGGCCTGCCTGAGAAGGAGTTCCAGAGTCTAGGGGCAGCCACCAAGAAGTCCCTCTCACACGTACCCACCACTTCTGTTTTTGATGGTGGTGGGACAGAGAGAAGAGCATCTCCTGATGATTTCAGAACCTGGGCTGGAACATAGAGGGAGATACAGGTCAAAACACACAGGTAAAACAAATGGGTTTCTAGCCATTTTGAAGGTAGGGCATTTAGACAACTCACTCCTTGAAAGCCAGAAACCAGACTGAAGCTACACTCTGGGGCTAAAAATGGAGCACAATGAAGCTGGGATAGTCTAACTCAAGGTGGAAAATGCACATCTTTGCAGCTGCATATAAATGTCCCAATGTAAGTGCGGGGCTGCAGCTAAGCAAAGAAATGAAAATCCAACAACTCCAATTGATGTAATTACAATATACACAAACCAGACAGTCCAACAGGGGGGCAATGCGTGAGGGGGGTGTATGGAGGGCCTCCATGATTGTGCTTTGCCAGTGTATCACTGGCACACCGATTATACCGATGTCCTGAACCGGTGGAGCATTACACATGTGACTGTGTGGCCGATCAAAGGGGCAGCCATGCCATGGGATGGCATTTGGGCAGATGTGGGAGGTAATTGGAGGTTGCAGGTGGCAGATTTGTGCAATGGTGTACATGTATGATGGGAAGGGCAACAAAAAAATTATCCAATGATGCAGCTTGATGCTGAACCACATGGTTGGGCTGTATTTATTCGGCCTGCCGTGGAAGTGCGCCATGAGAGCAGCGAGGTTTCAACATGCTTTTGGAAAGAGCAGAATCAAACTGCTCTTTCCTCCCTGTCTGCTCCAGCCCACAGTCTGAGAAATACCCTGGACCTGAGCCATATAGAAGCATAACCAGCATTTTGAATTGTGCCTGGAAATAAACTGGCAGCCAGTAGAGCTGTTTCAACAGGGGCATGATGTGGTCTCTGTAACCTGCCCCTGTTACTAGTCTTGCTGTAGCTGTTCATTACTATGTTACCCTTTAAGGCGCCAAAAGACTGTCCAGTGTTTCAAAGGAAGACCAACATAGTAACATCCTTCCCTTTTCCACCACAGGTTTTTGTCAGGATTTTAGGTGCCAGCATTGATCAAGCTAAGTGGCTACAGCCACCTTCGGTCTCATGTTGAGAGAAAGATGGGCTAGTAAACATACAAGTAAGTAACTAAATATTATCATGTGATGGAGAATCTTCTGTTTGAACTCTGCTGGAAAGTATTTTCTCTTTTAAGGGCTGTCTAGGCCAAGTGAAGGCAGCATAGAAATCAATTTAATAATTCATTTAAAAAATAAGTGCAGGCTAAATATTTTATTTATTTATTTATTTATTTATTTATTTATTTTAAAAGCAAGGACAGCTTAACATTACCTTTCTGTATTTAGCATCTGGTGAATAGGCTGAACAGGTATGCAAGTCACTTGCACAAATGTGCAGAACAGAAGAATTAAATGAAAGTACAATAATGGTGAGATTATTGTACTTTTTTTAAATTACAGTCATAATTCCCCAATTTGTGTCAATATATATAACTTTTCAGTATATGCAAATGTTGCACAAATCTCTGCCTTTACCTTTGGTAATGCATTACCTCATTTCTGGCAACATGTTAAGTGGCTACCCTAATGTATCTTCAATGATCTTCCTTGGAAATGCTCAGTTCTGAGGTCCTTAGCTACTGGAAAAATCACTTAAAGTAATCTCCCTCCCTTTTCACTGCTTGGGAAAAGCAGATATTTCCTTCCCTATTTTTGTTGTAAGAAATGGTTCATTTTTCATCTTTATTGTCAAATGGAAAGAAACCCATTTCTTTAAGACGTGAAAAAGCTTTCAAAGGCCAACACTGTGGGAATGCATAAATGAGTCAACCTCTGCCCTTCCAAGTGTTCAAGTGAGTTTTCTATCTGCCACACTGCCATAACAGATAGAGACACTGCTCAGCACACCTGCAAACGTCTTTTCATTGTCCCTTGATGGACTTTTTTTTTTTTCAAATGAAAAATCTCCCCCAAACACATTCCCATTTCTCATCCTTTTCACAAAATTAACTTGGTTTCCTTTCATCCCTCTTCACTACCCTTATTTTGTGTGGTGGTCTAAATGACAGGACAAAGTGGCAAGAGAGTTCCTTTCTTGTTATAAAAATCATTGATCTGTTTTCTATTTTCTATTTTTTTTGTTCTTTTTCTTTCTGGACAGGTTGAAAGAAAGAGAGAGAGAGAGATGGAAACACTGTTCAGAAGCCCTTTCATACTGTAAAATGATAGTGCTATGATTCCAGTTTTACTCCCAACGTTCCAAACTATAGAATCCCAAGATTCGGTTTAGGGAGGGATTTGCAGAATTTTCAGCTGAACAGCTCCTCTAATGCCTCCACAAATTACAACCCCAAAAAGAGAGCCAGCAAAAGATTTTTACATAAAATTAGCATATGTTAATTGACATGTTTAGGTGCACGTTTAGAAATATTTATTGTAATTTATAGAGAAATACAATACAGCTTATCATAATAGCTCCAACTGGCCTTGCCTGCAAGCAAGAAGAACCCTCCCTCCATCCACCATCTTGAGGGAGAGAAAGGCAAGCCAGAGCTCCAACAGGCCTTGCCTGAAGGAAAGAAGAGCTCTCCCTCCAATTCATCTGCCTTGGCCCAGGCCTCCGAGGGAAAGAAGATCTGCTGGACTTTCCCCCTTCCCCACCACCTCTCCCTTCTCCTTTTGTGTCGTATCTTTTTAGATGGTAAGCTTGAGGGCAGGGAAATGTCTAATTAACAAATTGTAAGCCGCTCTGATAGCCTTGGCTGAAGAGCAGGGTATAAATAAATAAATCATCATCATCATCATCATCATCATCATCATTAAGGCTGACCAGGATATCTGTTTTCCTGCTCTGTCTGCTGTCCAGGTACTAACTGATGATGGGCAGTTCAAGAGCCCCCTCTTTGCAACTCTTTCTTAGGTTTCAGCTTTCTTGATCTTTAACTTGGATCGGAACTGGGCAACCCTTCAAACAAAAGATGCTTATAAATAATCCATCATTAACTTTTGCCTCAGAGCAACCAACTTATTCCATGCTGGAGCTTGCAGCCATAATCAATTAGTTGCCACAGGAGGCAGAACACCCAAGCAGCAATTGAAAACCTACTTTATCTACAGAGTGTTCTTATGCATGCAAAAATCAGTTGTGGTACGTAATGTTGTGCAAGAAGGAACTGAATACTCCCTTGTGCAACAAATATAAAAGTACATAAACTGGTATAATGGGACATTATGCAACTGTATGTCACCAATAGGATTCTGGATTTCTCAAATGAACTAACAATTAAATATAAGGCAGTTTTATTCCTTCAGTGTTCAAATAAAATTTGTGTGTGTGTGTGTGTGTGTGTGTGTTTGGAAATATGAAGAAGGGCATTCCCTCCCCCCCCCCCCCCCATTATTCAGGCACCTATATGTTGACATTGCATATAAATTCAACCTGTTTCAGCGGCCAATCCACTTCTCTGCACCAATGAGGCATGTTCTTGCTTGGGCAGCTTGGGGCATTCCTTTCTCTGTGGGATTTATTGAACCTTTCATCAGAAAAACCTGCTTCGAGAAGAGCTTTCAAAACAGAGTTTTCAACCAGATTGGGGCTGGCAAGTATCATATGCTTTACTGCACCCGCTAACTACTGTTTCCCTCACTGGTCTTCCTGTCATTCATTCTGAAAAGCAGGTGCATTAGTGCCATGGAAGTGAGGCTCAGGCATCTATAAATAGCTGGATTTGCTGGGCCTAATTGCTATTTTGTAAGTGTCTGTGGGAATAAAATATGGTATTTCCCTTAAACAGCTGAAAATCGCTCTCCTTTCTAGCCCTTCAGCCTTCGTTTTCCGATTGTCAGCCTTCCTTTCATTCTCCAGCTCTAAGGCTATCAATCATTTATTGCCTGACACAAATTACTTCCCGAGGCTGGCCACAGCAATCCTCTGTCCAGTAAGTAACACCTTTGTTACTTGGTCCTTTCTCTTTTTCCCTGACTCCATCTCTCTTACATACCATCACAGAGTAAAGATCTAGGCCCACACTTTGCCTGAGTTTATTTTTAATTCTATTTTATTTTATTTTTGAATAGATTTTTAAGATGATTTTTTTTCCATTTCAAGATTAATTATTCTCTCAAGGTACAGTCAGCCCTCCTTATCCACAGATTTTTTTTTTTATCCATGGATTCAAACATCCACTGCTTGAAAATATTCCAAAAAAGTATAAATTCCAAATAGCAACCCTTGATTTTCCATTTTACATAAGGGACACCATTTTACTCTGCCTCTGTACAGAATGGGACTTGAGCATCTATGGATTTTGTTATCCATGGAGAGTCCTGGAACCAAACCCCAGCAGATAACAAGGGCCCATTGTAGTTTATAATCAGAAAAATCATGCAATGTACTCCCTGCCCTCCAAGTGACAAAAGCAACATTATGAAATCAAAATAAAACATCACAAAAAATCAGATGAAATCAAATAAAAATTTCATCAGCACATAAAGTAGAAATAATATAATAGCAAGAGCAGGACTAGCAGTTAGAGAACTAGCTGTCGTGCCTAATACAACTGCCTTTAAAAAAAAGATGAGGGGGGTTTTCTGAGTCTTACCACAAATAAAAAGAACAACTGTCTCCTCAAAAAACGCACTCCTGACATGTAAAACCACTACAGAAATTGTTCCTCTATGGTACTTACAAACCTACCAGCTCTCTCTGGTGGTCCAGAGGGTAAGGACTCATATGCTGATCTCTGTTGTTGTTGTTGCTGTTGTTGTTGTTATGTCTTCAAGTAATTTCTGACTCATGGTGAACCTATCATGGGGCTTCCTTGGCAAGTTTCTTCAGAGGGAGTTTTCCAATGCCATCCTCTGTGGCTGAGAGGGTGTGATTTGCCCAAGGTCACCCAGTTGGTTATGAATGTTGATAGTCTTTCTGACAGCTTTGTCCTAGATGTAAATCCTATCTCTAGTCCTAATTAAAGTAGAAGCATTGATTCAATAGGGTTTACATAAGTGTAGACTTACTATTCAGCAATTGTTTCTGTAGATCTGCTGTAGTAGGCATTAGTCATTTTGGTTCTAGAATGCAGATAACCTGGATCCTGGGCCTGATCAATACTCTATGACTCCAAATTAAAATTAGCTATGTCAACCCATTTTGTAACACAGCCAACCGGGTTTCTGATCATTATGCAAGTCTGAGTATATTTTTCTGCAAAAAGTCTGAGTTAAAAAAATTACCACCCATGTGTACAAAATGACTAATGCAAATTGTGTTGCTTTGCATTCAAAAGCTAGATTTTTCTCGTTTATTTATTCTGAAGACTGAATACTTAATGAAGTGGCATTTAATCACAGGGTAGAAAGACAGCAGCAGAGGGGAGCTGCTGGAGTGGGGAAGGAGACATTGTTGCAAGGCTATATCGAACTAGCAGGAAGACCTACAAGAAGGTGGGAAACATGTTATCAGGTTAACCACAAGGTCCAACCAAAACACTGTAGAAATGGAAAATATCATGTGATCCTCTGCTAAACATAAAGCTATGCACTTGAAAGCCACAGAGCAGAAGAATAGAGGAGCTGGTTAGGAGTTCAAGAGTTTTGTCTTGCTCAGGTGGAGTGTACTAGTCAAAATTAGGAATGTGATTCTTTACTAATTTTCTTCTCAAAAGACAAAATTAGCAATTTTAGCAATTTTCTTTTCTTCCTGAGAAAGTTAAAAACTTGCAGTTTTGAAAAACTATTCACAATTTTCAAAGAATATTCACAAATTCACACATGCCCCCCCCCCAAGAAAATACTGTTCCCTGCGCAGAAAATGCTGCTTTCTATGCAAAACAACCATATGTGAATTTTGCACAGCATAAGTCCTGGACTGTGAAGATTTTTACTAGTCTACAGTTCTTCTCATCAGTACTTCTTCATACTCAAGAAATGTGTTTTGGGACCATTATTCAAATATTTTCAAATATTTTTCTCTTCAGAACTTTTAAAAAAATGTTTGTGTGAGTGTACCCTATTGGATTGTAAGGGATGGAGAACGCTAAAAAGCTAGTTAGTTGCTGGAAGAATAGGCAATTTGCTGGAAAACTTCATTTAACATACATACCAACACATGCATACTAGGTGCTGCACTCTGCCATCCTTAAAGTCCTATAACTTTCCTTATTGGGAATGTTGGTATATAATGCAGGGCTGTCTAAGTGCACAAACAAAGCATGCATCTTTATCAAAAGATATTGGGACCTTCTCTCCATAAATGGGGAAGCTGGTTATGTGGGACTAAATCCTATCGTTAGTCCCTACAGCGACTAGTTTTTCTTATGTGTTGGCTCATTATTCAACAATTGATTGCATTGGTCTACTTTCAGAAGGAAAATAAAAGGAACTACCATAAGTGCTCTCTGTTCTTTGTAACTGAATCTGCAGCAGCGGTGGCATTTGGGTCTAGCTAACCAGAAGGCCATGTCCGTCTCTTGCTACTTCAGTGGGTGGCTGACAGGCAGCTGTAACCAAAGCTGCTTCTTTCCTGGTGTAGTCACAGTTTGTTTAATTTTATTTTTATTCATTTCTTTAATTTTTAAAAACCCATAAATTAACAGGAGAAACGTAGAACAGCACAAAAAACATTGACAATGCTTGCATAGAATATAGGGCATTAGTTATGTTATCCTGAGTTTTGAGAGGGGAATCCCTCACTCTAAAACAGGCCTTGGAGACAAAATGACCTGAAATGCCCTAGCATACAATCAAAACACAGGCTTCTGAGTAGATAACTGGATTATTATATGTCCCCCTTAAAAAAAGTTGAGGAAAGTGGGTACCAGGGACTACTCAGAAGGTCTGAGTGGCCACTCACCTCCCGGTATCCAGTATCAGCTTAATATTTTCCACAATCTGCAAGAATCTGTGATGTCATTATTTATTGTACACTACAACCACCACCACCAATAATAATAATGTACTTCTGAATTCATTCCCTGGGAAATTCACCCCCCCACCCCCACCCCTGCCGGCCCCAAAAAGTCTTGCTTTTAGAAAAATGTGGAGGGGGGACCAAAGACTTTCCTGATGTGACTCATTAAAACTGTTTTTTTGGGCATGTAGGCAGCCAAGAAGATTTATATTTCTGTCCTGTATCTACTGAGAAGGGCGTCCCACTGAGTTCAATGAAGCTTACTCCTGGGATAAATGGATATAGAGCTGCAGCTTTATTTTTCTTGATGCTGTTTGTAGAGGAAGCACAACTCAGTTTTAACTCTCTTTAAGAAACACTTGTCTTTCTTTTAGATTTCCTTAGTACTCAGTCAATTTCGAAAAGCTCTCTCTCTCAGTTTTTTAATATTACTCCATTTTAAGTAACTCTGTCAATCTTCCCATCTCCATCTTTTTGATTAATTAGTTTAAAGAGAAGAGCTTGGAATGGCAGCTATGATAAGCAGAAACATGGAATAACATGGAACAAGGCAACAGTCATGCCTGTTCCCTTTTACAAGAGAGCAACTTTAAGAACTCTACATTGTCTGTAAATTTCTAAGACAAGTAACGAAATGAAATCAGCCTGGGTGGAGTGGTATATTACTAACTTTAGCCATATATCCTGATCATTGTTTGCCACCGGGGGGGGGGGGGGGTAGGAAAGTCTAGTTGTGCTAGGAAGATATTCTGCAAAAAGAAATACCTTCTAAACAATGGACTGAAAAGAACATTCAAAGGCCTAACAGGACTTGTATGTCAGCTGCAGAATTAGGCTCCAGGAGAAGGGAAGGAGAATATACTAATGTTATTTTTTTTTTAAGCTTTATTTCTGAATATTACTTCCTGGTCCATGGAGAAAACTACTGAAAATAATAAACAGGAAACAAAATAAAGGGTAAGCATATATTAGCAGTTCTAGGTATGTGTTTTGCATTCAGAAGAGTCACCAAACTAGGAGATGTTCAGACCAAATCTGAACTTATTTTTTAACTACTATAACTATGTAATTACTGCATAATTTATTAAAGGGATGGATGAAGGATAAGTGACAGAGGCAGCAGAGGTCTATAGTAGCTGCTGATTTGCCATATAAATCTTTATAAATATCATTCTCATGAGTAAGAACAAATAATTTAACAATTTTTCTCCATGCCACAATGAAGTCCTTGAAAACTGTACAGTTTTTGAGAACTATTCACAGTTCAGGACTTACTCTCTGTAAAACAAGCCATGGGGAGTTGTGAACATAAAACACCATTTTCTGTACACACACTTCTGTTTTCTCCACAAAGCTCCCACATGTGCTTTTTAAAAATAGAATAAATCATGAATGGCAAAGATTCTTGTCCATCAGGATTATCTCTTTTTCATCTGTGATTCAAATATTTATGAATATTCTTTCCATCTGTACTGTTAACCAAAGATAAAGTCGCAGTTAGGAGAATAATACTGGTTGGTGTGCTTTGCATTCAGAGAAACTGAGCTGATATGAACAAATTTGGGAGATAGATGTATTATGGCAAGAATCTTCCAAAGAATTCTAACACAAATCTGAACATATCCATCATCACAAATGGGTGGAGAGACACAGAAAGCATGTCTCCAAAAACTGAAGCCTTGTTCTGAAGCTCTCCATACAGGAAAGATAAGTCTCAGACAAAGAAGAAGATGGTGACCTTTCCATTCTATGTGTAAAAGCTGGCTAACTCACAGAGCTCCATAGTGGGCTCAGGAGGAACAGCTGAGTTGGTTCCTGCCCCCAGTATCTACCACCCTAAAGCCTTTCCCTCTTTATACCCAATGGCAGGAACAGCCCTGCAAAAGCAGCATGTATGCCATGGCTGAAAAACACTGACAAAAGAAAATATTTCTAACCCATTAGTGATTAATGAACAAAACTGGGGTTAGATTTTGTATCTAAACAGAGACTGGCATGGCAGGTAAGGTGGGGCATTAATTTATCTACTTTCATCCACTGTCAAATGTGCATTTCAAAATGGGATTATGCCTGCGAGTCATTCATGTGGAAATAAAGTTGTTGTCCTGCATAAGATTTTCCAATGGTAATATCATAACGGATTTGGAGATTCTGTCTTTATTAATGGTACTAATCTGCCATTGGTGGATGTACTCAATATACTGACCAATAAATATAAGGGAATATTGAAGGTATGGTGATTTATCTGCATGTTACTCTAATTTATCTGTAGGCACAAGTGTAACTGTGGCATTGCTCGGAATTCTTTCTCCTGGTGTTTCAACAGCCTAAAGCATGGGCAACAGCACAGTATAATTGACCTAATATAATTAGACATCCTTAACGAAAGGATTAATTACCATGTCCTGGATTAATGTGCGGGAGCAGGCAAGGGAGCTGTGTTAGCTGACAGCTATGTATCTGAAGGACCCATTTTCATTGTATTTTTTGGTTCCAGAATAATTTTTTTCCATTATATTCTTAGGTTAAATTCTTCCACTGTAGTCTCATGAGCCTCTATGTTTTCACCAATCTGGCAGTGTTTGTCTTCCTTTTCTTTGGCTTTTCTCTTCTCTTGCTCTGATTAGAACTCCCTTATGATTCAACACTGTTTTTAGCTGTTGGCATTACTGTAGAGCTGAGATAAAAATTGCTGTGTGACTCTGATTTCATTTGAAAGTAGCTTAAGTCATCTTATCTTTGTTAGCTTGAAAAATGCTGACTCAACTAAAAACCATCTTGTGGGAGCTTCATAGCTGCCCTAAGTTCAAACTAGATCTTTCATATATTACTTTTGAGGACTATGGCTCCCTGAATTTCACAGCCAGCATAGTCATTGGAAATCGAATGGGTCATGCTGGCTGAAGAAATCCTGGTCTACATTTCAAATGTAGAGATATATCACTGAATAAAAAAAAAATGGATTAGTTTGTTGAGGAGACAGCCAGCATGGTGTAGTGGTTTCAGTGTTGGACTACAATTATGTAGATCAAGGTTTGAATCCCGAATCAGCCATGGAAATCCACTGGGTGACCTTAGGTAAGTCACACTCTCAAGAAAAGGTAATGGCAAACCTCTGACCAAGCCAAAAGAAAAAAGAAAGAAAAAACCCTGGGATAGGTCTGCATTAGGGTCTCCATAGGTCAGAAATGACTTGAAGCACAGAACAACAAGTTTGCTGAGGAGATTGTTGTTGTCATTATTGTTATACATGCACACACATACACACACATTTCCCATTTGGGACTCAAAGTGGCTCACAATTTAAAAGAACAACACAATTATTTGGTTCAAAGGGCACATTTCCTCCTCTCGGAATATTTTTTAAAGTTATAGAGTTCTAGTGCAAAAGTACCTTTTCATTGATGCCATATAGCACTCAATTTGAAACAATAAAAAGAAAAGTGGAAAGAGGAATGGAACATATTCTTCTGATCTGTCTCAGAATTAAGAATAAATGCACTCAAGAGTGGAAATAAAATGTTGGAACTGATGCCAGAAATCGTCAGAAAATTATCTGGCACAACAGAAATGGCATTTGGATATATATATGTATGTGTATGCACACACACACACACACACAGAGGGATACAGTAACTTAGTGGTTAAGACACTAATTCTGATGATCGGAAGTTCAGAAGGTTGACAGTTTGATGTCCAAGTGCTGCATAAGAGGGTGAGTTCCTGTCACTATTCCCAGCTTCTCCAACCTAGCAGTTTGAAAACATGCAAATGCTGCAAATGGATAAATAGGCACCACTTTGGTGGGAAAGTAACAGTGTTCAGCACAGTCATGCTGGCCCTATGACCACCGGATTTATCTTTGGAAAACGCTGGCTCTTTAGCTTAGTAAAGGAGATGAGCACCACCCCCTACAGTCAGTTACAACTAGACATTCATGTCAAGGGACTACTTTTATATATATGCTTGAGAACTATTGCAACAACTACCACAGTTTCCAAATACATTTGTCCCATCTGGAGGAGCCCTGAATGAATAAGATAACTTTTATAAGATAACTTTATTGGTTTACATGTAGAATAAAAAACATATTAGTCCCGGCTACTAGAAAGAGAGTGGGAAGAAGCATTTCACTGATAATTAGCTCTTCTCCGCTGTCCACTGCTGGCTTCCAACAAGTTCTCCCCTGAGATGCAATGATGCTTAACATTCAACAAGTTTTCTTGGGCTTTAATGATGCTTATGACTGCTGGTGCAAATGTCTCTTTAATAAATGAATGGTAATTACAAGTGTCTCCATGTGTACTTCATTAGGCACTATAGAAATCACGTTTACTCTGAGATCATTCGAAAGGCAAAGACAGCTGACAGAGGTTGCTCCTGAGGTAAATGCTGACATTGAAGCCTCTGTATATGGGAAAGATAGCAATGTTCCTCACAAAACACTCCTACCATTTGTAACCCTGCCAGTCTGCATTGTTCTTAGTCTTTCCAAAAGTAAATCTGTGACTGAAGGAGTACCAAGTCAGCAGGAGGGTTGGGGGGGGATCATTTGAGTTAACTTCCCAGTGGGTGGGGGTGATAAGAAGATCTGTTTGTGGCCATTTCATAATTCCAGATTGCAGTATGCCACAGCCCTTGTTGAAATGGTGTTGAGCTGTCTGTGGAGAGTTGTTTTATCTCACAACAGACACACAGTCTCTTTTGGGATGTATACAATCATCCTTGGTGAATCAAAAAGAGCAGTGAGACCATAGCATTCTCTTCCAAAACACTTTTGTAGACAACAAGGAAGAGGTTAGGGGGGTTGTTTGCAAAAAACCCTGTAGAAAACTTAGTCCCACAAGAATGTCGAACCCACATTTCATTCAGACTGTGACAGGCAATGTAAAGTTAAAGGACAGATTCACAGTGATTTCTTAACCCAAGGGGTGTATATCAGGTACACAGAGACCTCAAATTACATAACCACTGATGTAGCTTTTGACAGCCTATAAATATTCAAGCCATTGGTCCTCCTGCTCAACTGAAACTTTGAGAAATGCTTGCATGAAATATTTTATATTGACATTATTGTTGCATGGGATCTGCACATGGAAAATCTAGGTTCAATTCCATGTTTTTACATAATGGTTTGGATTCAGATTAAGTCTCAAGAAAGTGGGTTCTTTTTCTTTCTTTCCGCTCCCATTTTTGAGTTTTCTAGCAATGCTACACAGAGGGCTGGGGAACCAGGATAAATGAGCTGAACATTGGTGCAGGCAGCAGAGGAGATGGAGTTATCTTCTGCCTCTTCCACTGGCCAGAGGCAGATCCTCAATCCAACTTTACATGTCTGTTGTACAGTGTTGTTCATAGGAGCAGTGACATAGGAGCTTCAGATCACTTTAGAACTATGAATCATTTTATAATAGAAGTAACCAGAGTAATTTGTGCAGCTCAGTGCTAGGCATCTTTAACAAAGATTTTTAAAAGGAAAAGGTTTTGTCACCCATCAGTTCAGCATTGTTGCTGCTGCTGTTGGTAGTAGTCTTTTGGTTTTTTAAAAACAAATTGTTTTGCCAATGAAAAGGATCTTTGGGATTCCTCGTTTTTTTTATGCATTACTATTTTGGACAATAACTTCCATTTCATTATTTTACTCCTTAAAAGCCTAAAACACTTCTATCTATCTATCTATCTATCTATCTATCTCTTTTTCTTTCCTCTTTTCTTTTCTTTTTTAGATCATAATTAACTTTTCCCAGTATTTTAGTTAAATAATAGAAGAAAGGGGTTTGGCCATGTATTGGTTTTTTTTGTTTTTTGTTTTTTAAAGTAAAATGTTTACAATTAATTGTTAATATGAATGATTAATATAGCACATTTATTGTGTCTGTCTCTCTAAACATGTTAAGATGAACACAGTTATAGTTTTTTGTGGAGCTTTTGGGCTATGTGGCCATGTTCTAGAAGAGTTCCTTTCTGACGTTTCGCCAGAATCTGTGGTTGGCATCTTCAGAGCATGGCCACATAGCCCGAAAGCTCCACCAAAAACTATGGATGCCGGCCATGAAAGCCTTCAACTCCACATTGAACACATTTACTTTAATGGTTTAAGGCTAACACTGATAGTTGAAAAGTCTATGACTGAGCTTGAAACAGAGCTATTATTCAATTAGTTAGTTAGTTAATATGATTTCAAGGTGGCTCACAGAAGGAAATCAACTACATCTACAATGCATTTTTTAAAAAAAAATTATTGAAGGATTTGCATAGATACTAATACACAGGAAAGTCACTTTCATCAATAAATGCAAATTCATATCAGCAGTGAGTAAGTTATAGATAACAATAACAATTAAAAAAACTGTAATGGGTATGATAATACAAGAATAGATAAAATATGGAGTAGGTCTGCTGTTAAGCATATTACCAAAGATTCAGAGGTTCTGAGGAAAGCACATCATTCCAGTTCCACAAGTGATGAGCTGGACGTTTCAAGAGCTGGATATTGTTCTTAATATATTCTATGAAAGAGAACTATTATTTATTAAATTAATTAATTTAGATCTTATATTTCTCTTGGCAAGGAAATCAAAGCAGATTACAAAAAATTAAAACAAAGTCCAACTAAAATCATTTTTGCAAAAGCTTTTTAAAAACAATTTATCAGAGAATACTATTTATAAAACACATAGTTAAAACAGTTTAATAAGTATTTAAGCCATAATGAAAAGATAGAAAGGAGGGGAAAAAACAGTATACCACATTCAAAACACACTTATCCTTCATAATTTAAACATCATTTAAACAAAGACCTGCGTAAATAAAAAGGTTATTGACTGCTGCAGAAAAATAGAGGTTAACTAAACTTCCCATGGAAGGGAGTTTCATATCCTGGGAGCAGGCACTGAGAAGCTCCCTCAGATGTCTTCACTAAACATGTCTGATGATGGTGAGACTGGCAAAGCCTTCCTCTGAAGATCTCAAAATTCAAGCTAGCTCGTATAAGGAGATATGGTCTATTAAATAATCTGGATCCAAGCCATGTAGGGTTTTAAAGGTCATGGAATAATACAGCTGGAAGAGACCATAAGAATCAACCAGTCCAGTGCCCTGCCATGCAGGCATACATAATCATGGCACTCCAGACAGATGGTCTTTAAGCCTCTTTTTAAAAACTCTTCAGAGAAAGAGACTCCGCCACACTCCAAGGCAGCATGTTGCACTGTCAAACAGCTCTTAACATCAGAAAATCCTTCCTAATGTTTAGGTGAAATCTATTTTCCTATAGTTTGTCCATATCCTAATCTATAGAGCAGACAAAAGCAAACTTGTTCCACCTTCAGTATGACAGATATTAAATCTTGGCTATCATGTCACCAATTAACCTTCTCTTTCCCAGACTAAATATACCCGGCTCCTTAAGCTGCTCTACACTGGGCATAGTTTCCAGACCTTTCACTATTTTGGTCACCCTCCTCTGGACATTTTCCAGCTTGTCAATATCCTTCTTGAATTGTTGTGTCCAGAATTAGACACAGTATTCCAGGTCATAACCAGCACTTTAAATTCTACCCAGAAAGAAGCCAAAGCCATAGCTAAGACATGTAGGTTTGCCTAGTGATTTTACTATTACAAGGATGAAATTGCAAGTGGTGGCCTTTAATGTCATCATTAAGCATGCTACATTAGCCCTCAGCTACAGTTCCAAAGAGTATGCCATTCAAATAAAAAACAGCAAGTCTAACAAAAAAGTGAAGTTTTTAGATGTATCATGTTCTTCAGATGTACTGTATCATGAGAGGGCATGACTCACTGTAAAAGATAACAATGCTCAGCAAAATGGAAGACTGTAAGAAAAGAGGAAGATGGTACTACAGGTGGATTGGTTCAACCAAAGAAGCCATAGTCCTTAGTTTGGAAGTCTTAAGCAGAGCAGTTGATAAGCAGAGCCCTTGGAGCTCTCTTATTCATAGCAAGAGCAATAGCACTAGCAAGTTCATTTCTATACCGCTTATCAATGCACTTAAGCACTCCCTAAGCAGCTTATGACATGTAAATTAATTGCCCACAACAAGCTGGGTACTCACTTTAGCAACCCCAGAAGGATGCCATATATATTCAGATAATTGTTTTTGCCAGTCCTTGAAAACACTATCATTCTTAATTATTGGTATAGATTAAAATAAAAAGATCATTCTAGGCAAGATGTTCATTTTCGCTACTGATATTCTTCAAAATCCTTCAATTACTTTAACAGATAATCACTACTACTTATAGGATCTTCCAGTGTTACAGCAATATCATCTGCAAAGACTCTTATTAGCCATTGGTCTCCTTTAATCCTAACTTCCCTAATATCTAGATATTTTTAAATATTATTTAACAACACATCAAGAATTAAAACAAATAATATTGGAGGTGGGGGCATCCCTGTCTGGTCCCTTTACTTATTATGATTGGATTTGTTCTTGATCTATTAATTACTATTTTGCTTGCTTGTTGTTTATATATTGTCTTTATCCAGTTTTGGAAGTTTATTCCCCCTATTTTCATTTGATTTATAATTTTCATCATTAAATTCCAGTCTATGTTATCAAACGCTTTCTCCAAATCTAACAGAATCATTGTTTGATCCAGCCTTCCTAGCTGTTGTCTAGCTGTTGTGCATTGATTTATGGCACATCAGTCATTCCACCACTTTGCAATGGATATCCAGATCTAGCAATATCATAGTAGCCATGGTCTGGTTGAATTCCAGCCATGGTCTCAAAAGCCTTCCTGAAAGTAACTAAGGCTGGAACCGTTACATGCATCCCAGGGCAGAAGGCCCCATAATGACAAGGCCACCACAGAAAAGGCCCTGTCCCAATGGTCTTGTTGTTACACTGAATTACATTTATACTATGAATTGCACCTTGTGTGCCACATTTCTGCTGCTTCTGTGCTTTGTAGACTCAAGGAATTACAACTCTTGTGAAGGCACTGGAAAATGGACCATATATAAACAGTAGATTGCACTGAGAAGGCCCATTGTCAAACTGAATGTAAATGGTGTTATGCTGGCCAACAAAGCTGGTTGGGTTGAGATTCGTGCAGTGCTGATCTTCCTCTACCACCTTTTATTCTTTATAAATTGTTGACAGGACTGGAGCAATATTAATTTCATTATTAAAACAACTGGCATTTGAGAACCTTTGTGACGGATGGCTAGAATATTCCTCTCAAAATATTGCCGGACACCATACTTGATGCACTCCAGAATTGCATTGGCTTTCTTGGTCACCACATCAGACTGTTCACTCATGTTTTGTTTGCGGTCTACTAAGATCTCTAGATGCTTTCGGGCCATGTGTCAAACATCCTATATTTGTGCATTTTATTCTTCATGCCTAGACATAGTGTTACATCTACATTTAGGGTATTATCACGGCAGCCTCTTTCTCACCACAGTCTCACTGCAGTTGGGTTATTAAAAGAAAACAAAAATATACCACACTTAGAGCTTTCATTACCACACCTCTCCTCCATAGTGCAAAGAGGCCTTTAGTGCCATCAGGGGTCATTACATACTCTCTTCTGCATTTTCTCTTCACTCCACCTCCCTTCCTTACCCAGCATGCCTTCTCAACCCACCCAACCTTCCCCACATCTGCCAAAGGGGAAATAACAGGGTCTCCTCATGAGAAGAATATAGCACAGAAGGGTCTCCATCTGGCAGAAGGGGTGGGGCAGGAGAAAAGAAAAGAAAGTTTAAAAACCCTGTGATATGTCTTCACAATACTGGAATTGCTACTGGGGGAGTTATTGCACCCGAGGACAAATACTACAGAAGCATTTGTGGGTCTTTGTACATGGGTATTCATTATCAATGAAAAGTGATGCTTTAACAGCAAAACAGCTATGAAACAGCCATGGTGTTCTGTGATAATTATTGCCGAAAGCTCTGTTCTCTAGTTTTCATAGCAGATTTAAAACCTGGTGTGGTAATTTCCTTAGTTTCTCTACACCTTAGATCACCTTAATCTTTAATAGCTATGAATATTTATGGGTAATCATGGGTGCTCCTAAAGTAGAGATGGTAGGAGAATTTGTTTGGTTCCCATTTTTATGAATATATCCTTTTTTGCACATTATTATTATTATTATTATTATTTCTAGCCCGCCCTTCTGAGCAAGCAATTGGGGCGGGTTACAACAGAGGGGATTATACACACAACAACAATATACATGAATTAAAAAACAAATGGCAATTTATTAAGCAATAACAATAAAATCAGATAGCAATTAACAAGAACAATAACTAGAAAAAATATAACAATTATAACAACAAAAATCCATAGTAATTTAAGTAACAGTAAAATCAGCAAAGCAAAATACATAACAATTATAGCAACAACAATCCATAGTAATTTAAGTAACAGTAAAATCAGCAAAGCAAAATACATAACAATTAACAAAGCAAAAATACATAGCAGTTATAGCAAAAACAACAAAATACATAGTAATTATAACAAAAATAACCAAAAAATAAAATTAACAAAGCAAAATACATAACAATTAACATACCAAAACAAGTAAAAAGAAATTAATCCCCATTCTCAATCCCCCATCCCAATCTTAGAAACAATGTGAACTATACACAGTCTAAAAAAAGCGGGGGAGGGGGGAGAGACAAGACTCCTCCTGAAGTCCAGGAGCCCAGGCATGGGAGGAGCCCAGGTAGAAGGAGGGTAAACAAACACTCTCTGAGCCAGTCTTCACTGGCAGATGTTGGAAAGGAGGGAAAGAGGACCATCCCTCCTCCTTAAGTCCAGGAGCCAAGGCATGGGAGGAGCCCAGGTAGAAGGACGGCAAACAAACACTCTCTCAGCCGGTCTTCACTGGCAGATGTTGGAAAGGAGGGAAAGAGGGCCATTCCTCCTCCTTAAGTCCAGGAGCCAAGGCATTGGAGGAGCCCAGGTAAAAGGAGGGCAAACACTCTCTCAGCCAGTCTTCACTGGCAGATGTTGGAAAGTTAACAAATGCATTATGTGGTGGCAACCAGTCAATACCCCACCCTTTCATTGCTTGCATCTCCCCAGTGTTTTTGCTTCTGATTCCCTCAGAATTGTTACTAGAAACGATATAACTTAACTTCTTATCTTTTATTGTCACCATTTTGAGAGATACTCTGACAAAGATAGAGGTATGTGGGAGTGGGTAGGGGCTCTGTTGGGTTGTTAGAAATTTTGTTTAGTATGTTTTGCTTATTAAACTATTTATTTTTGGGGTAAAAATGGCCAGAAAATCATACCAAAATAATTATTTTAGAAATGTGGGTGGGTGGAGCTTTGGAGAGTGATATGGGGGACTAGGCTTTCTAAAGTGAGCTCCAGGATCTGTATGGGGCCTGTAGGTCAAACTTCTGCAACCCTGCATTTGTTTTTTGTTTGTTGTTATTTGCCGTTAAGTCAACTCTTAGAGTTGATCCATTCAGAGTGTTTTCTTTACTATATTTATTCAGAGAAGGTTTGCCATTGCCTTCCTCTAGGGCTGAGACCATGCAATTTACCCAAGGCCATCCACTAGGGTTTTTGTGGCTGAGTGAGGATAAGAATCCTGCTCGGCCTAAAGTCCTTGTCCAACATTCAAACTAATGTGCTGTACTGGCTCACACCCTTGTAATACAGGAACCTAAATTTAGTTACTCTGACAAATTTAAATGTCTTTAAATTTGCAATGGGAAATAATAGAGCCACTCTATTATGTTTTGGTCAGGCATCACCTGGAGTACTGTGCCCAGGTCTGGGCACTACAATTGAGAAAGGAAGGGGCGATATAAACAGCCCCAAAGGGGCAGCCTCTAGCTGCCCCTTTTATAACCAGATCAGGGGTGTGGCAACTGCACAACACGGCCCCGATCTGGCTGTTCCAGAGCACAAAAAGGAATTGCAAAAAGCACCTCTTTTTTGCTCCCTGGAAAGGGTGATAGCCATGGTGCCACAGATTTATGGTACTCCTTTGGGGCTGCATTGTGCAGACGCAGTGCCAGAAAAGCATGCTGTGACACTGCATGCTGTGTGGTGCAGTGCACAGCATTGCACCACCCTCGGGGCAGAGCTGGGGCATGCATCATATAGACACTATGCCCTGACTCCACCCCAAAGCCAGCCTTTAAGGCCTGTTTACACAGGACTGAAGTTGATAAGCTGGAGCTCATCTAGAGGAGGGTGGCCAAAATGGTGAAGGGTCTGAAAACCATACCTGATGAGGAGAGACTTAGGGAGCTGGGTATGTTTAGCCTAGAGAAGAGAAGGCTAAGAGGTGATATGGTAGCCCTTTTAAATATCTGAAAGGGTGTCGTATAGAGGATGGAGCAAGCTTGTTTTCTTCTATTCCAGAGAAGACCCAGAACAATGGATTCAAACTACAGGAAAAGAGATTCCATCTCAACATTAGGAAGAACTTCCTGACAGGATGCTTTGATTGTGCATGGGAGGGGATTGAACTGGATGCCCCTTGTGGTCTCTTCCAACTCTATGGCACGATACAGACAGCCCCAAAGGGTCATCCATGGGGTGTGAGTAGGGTTAGGGAGGGTGCAGCATCCGTACCCTCCCTAACCCTACCGCATATTGATGGTGCCATCCTTTTTGCATGCCATCCATATGCGCACACCATGATGACATCATGGCGCGCACCATGTTTAGACAACACGGTGTGTGCCTGACATTATGGAGCCATTTGAGGGCACCTAGGGCACCCAGGTTGCATGGCCTGGAGAAGCACTGGGATGGGGCCTCCCATCCCGGCACTTCTTTGGGTGCCTACAGACCGCACCTTTTGGGTGGTCTGTACAGCCCCTATGATTCCATGATTTTATGATTCTATGAGTCTTTAAAAAAAAAAAAGACATGCAGAGCGCACAGAAAAATGGACACTTTGGAGAGGATAACATATATACATTATATACATTATATGAATCTTAGCCCTAGCTACAATACCAAAACCAAGAAAGGTATTAGAACAGTTTCTAATAACTGTTCCAATACCTAATAAAGGAGGTATTGGCCCTCTTTCCCTCCTTTCCAACATCTGCCAGTGAAGACTGGCTGAGAGAAACAATGTGCATATTATGCAAATTGCATACAAAAATGTGAAAAAATCTCATTAACCTAATTTAAAAAAATCTGAAAAGTTCAGGAATAATGAAACTTACATTCCAATTTTTTTTTGGGGGGGGGGTAAATTCTCTAAATATGGGACAAGCCATTGTCTGCTGTATGGCTGTGCTATTTCCATTCATCTGGAAAAGCTCTAGGAGGCATTGGCTGACATGTTGCACTGGGGTGCAAATTTTAAAAACAGAATAACATATCTGTATATGCAGATACAAGTTAATGTCAACTTGCATAAGTCTCTTTTTGGTCAATGTAGAGGTTGCTATTTCCTTCCTCCCTCTGCAAAGTTTTCCTTGTGGCTCTTTTGTGCCCAATGAAGAGTGAGGGGCAATTGGAGAAGAATCTGACTGTGTCCCTGTAGCCAGGTGCAAAATGATTACATCATCTGTTGAGTCCTTCAGGGATGCTGATGGACCTCAGTGGATATAGTCAAATGCTTCTCTGACCCTTCTCACTCTCCACCAAGCATGAATTGACCATAGGGAGAGGAGTAGTTCAATGGTATGTTCAGATGTCCATGAATAGTCAGCTGTAGCATAGTTCTGCATGCAGAATAGCTATGCTTCCTGCATCTATAAAGGATTCTGGCCACTCTGTACTAAGATGATCAGAGGGAAATACATTAATTGGATGCTGTGGGCTGTGAATTTATCAGCAGAGATTGCAGTGGTATCAAGCCTGATACTGGGAGGTATACTGGGAGGAGCAGAAGAATGAATTTGAAAATGCGTAGCTAGGAATACAACAGGAGCTTGTCACACATTTTTTAAAAGAAGCTTTTCTGTTAGTTCTAAGAGTGCCACAAGTTCTTTCTTCGAATCTTTCTGAACTAAACTCTAGGGGTGCAACTTTTAAGAACAGGACAACTTGTACTTACTGCCATTTGATTAAAGGTGTAATCATATAGTCGCTTGCCTAGGAGTAAGTCCTATTCAATTCAGTGGGACTTTTCTCTGCACATACATGAACTGATTTGCAAAGTTACTGTGAAACCGATATCTCAGGAAGCTTAAAAGCAGATTAAAAAGGGGAAATAGAATAGAACATGGGTTCATTTCACCTCTATTTATTTCAGTCAGTAAAAGCAGAATTGTTTACAAGTGACGATGAGAGTGAAGTAAAAAAATAATAACCTGAAATGAAACGAAATCTGAACATCTCTTACACATAAGTCCCCTCTTTCTTGTTAAACAGTCACATTTATGGCTTTACACATGAAAATTGCTGCCATTTCCTTTTGAATTTAATATGCAGTGGCAGGATAAAGAGGAGCTTGTTAAAGACTTGACTTCTGAATGCAGTGTTCTTTTAGAAATGTATTGGGAATAATGGGGAATGTTATGAGGGTGCTAGCGATAATGTACAATTGCTAATGCTTTCAGATGCCTCTCTCTAGCAGCTATAACCTCTCTCTTCATATTTGCAACACACAGCAGATTATCTGTCTTCCATTTATTGCAACCATGTCTCCCACTACTAAAAATGGGCTCCACTCTTCAGGTTGTTTTAAAAATATATATGTTAGGATCAAATGGGATGCAAACTGAGCTTGAAGCTATAGAAATGAGGTCACACCATTCAGAAAGCCATGAAATTGCAGCGCTCTCTTGATGACCTAGGTAATGCCCCTCTGTGTGCATCTCTCTTTTTCTCTCTCCTTCTTCCTCTCTCTCTCTCCTCATTTATTCTCTGCAAAAAATCCAGACTATGTGGGATTTCTGGTAGGGTAGCTAGGCCTCACATTCAGCAGACAGAATCCCTCACATACTATGTTCCAAGAAAAGCTGAACCTGTTGAATTGTTTTGCATTAAACATGTTTTCCCAACAGCATGTGACATCCCGGAAAACAGATAATAATTGTCTTCATTCATTTATCATCACCTCCCCTGCATGCATTGCAGGCCTCTTTCTAGTTTCATATCTCTGGCCATCTATAGGCAAACTCAGGCATGTCAGCAGGCTCTCATCTTCTTTTGTTGTTGTTGTGTGCCTTTAAATCAGTGGTTGCACATGTTGTGTGCCATGTAAACCAGTGGGTCTACATGGCCAAGATGGGATTTCAACCCTGGTCTCCAGAGTCATAGTCATAGTCCAACTCCAACTACTCCAACTACATAGTCCAACTACTACACCATACCGGCACAGCTTCTACTTGCATCTGCCTACTTCTGTTAAATCAAGATGATGACAATGGGGAAATTGAAGAGTTTGCTACAGGATTGTTATTTTAAGCATTGCTGAAATGCTGGCTTGGTTCAAATTTGATAATGGCCTGGTTTCATATATTGGTTTGTGGCTAACCAATATTTTCTAGTTTGGACATCAGGGTGTGCTGTGGTTTAACAGGGCAAGACAGGATCATAAAAATGGTTATGTGAGTGTTGGATAAAAGTGGAGAAGGAATAGCCAAGTTTATTACCCTGAGATGATGCTGATGCTGATGATTGAACATCTACGTATGAGACTCTTTAAACAGAAAGTGCTATATCATTGTTGTTATCATTGTCTTATATTGTTATATAAATAATAGCCTGTGTAGAAGATTACAAACATTCATTCATTGCAGATTATGCCAACAGACCATGTACACCCTCCATCAAATAATGTACATCCTAGCTTGATCCATAGCTTCTTCATCCTTATCACCAGAACAATATTTCGCAATGGCTCTTCTGGACAGCTTCAGCAACATCCATCTATTGCCTCTACAGGTATTATTTTTTAACTTGCCAAACTTGGTTGCATTGATTTGTTATCCTATTCAAAGCATGACTAAACCTAGATCCAACTCATTCCCATTTTACAGAGGTTGGAGAACAAAGTGTGGTGGAAGTATAGTTGCTTGACATGTTTTACCTCAACACCACCTAAAGTTTTCCTGATTCAAAAGCATTAAGGCTTCTTATGAAATTCAGTGTCCTCTGCCTAACAAAGGGGCTGTGGCCTCACAAAGGATGGAGACATATTGGATTGCAAAGGAAGAATCTTTTTATGTTGAAAATGAATGTTAAATTTCCTGGACATTGAGAATTTCCCAATAGCCCCATGTCCAGAAGGAGGAGGTGCCAGCCTGCAAGAGATTCCCCTCCATGCCATCTGAAATAAGAGCAGAAACAGCAAAATGCAGACCTATGACTAACATCATCAATTTTTTTTTTCTCCTGTATGGTTTTTAACACCTTGCTTGATGAATAAGACAGCAAAGCTTCAAAAGCTTGTAACATGTATATTGTGCATTTTGGTTGGTCCAATAAAGGTAACACTGTTTGGTAGATTTTTTATGTTCTTGGATTTTCCATATGGCCAATACATCTGTCTCTGGATGTTTAATGATAATAATGTTTTAGTGTTTTGTTTTGTTTTTTGTCATAGAAAACAAAAGATATTTGTTATGGAAAATAAAACAATATATTTTTTAAAATTAATGGAAAACAAGTCAGTGGCCTACAGACTAGAAATGCTCAATATGCATTTCAATCCCCCCAAAAGGGGATACCAAGGATTGCAGTAACCACAGGACTGCAGTAACCTTTGCACTAATCTCCCATGCAAACCCAAATACCCTAAAGACACCAGAACATGTCTGATCTTGGAAGCTAAGCAGGATAACCCATTGTTAGTATTTGGATGGGAGATCACCAATGAATACCATGTGCTGTAGGCTATATTTCAGAGGAAGGAATTAGCAAAAGCACCTCTGAATATTCCTTGCCTAAGGAAACCCTATGAAATTAATGGGGTCACCGTAGGTCAACAATCAACTTTGGGTGCATCTCCATGTAGAAATAATGCAGTTTAACATCACTTTAAATGCTGTAGCTCTATCTTATGAAATCCATGGGTTTATACTTTTAGCCTTCTCTGCCAAAAAGTGGTGGTGCCTCACACAACTACACATCCCAGGATTTTGTAGGATGGAGCCATGGTGGTTAAAATAATGTCAAACTACATTATTTCTAAAGTGTAAATGTATGCTTGAAGGCGCACACCCCCACACACGCACACAAAGGACCACTAAACATAATTTTGATTTTTCCGTCTTTGGTTGAAACTGAGTCCATGTGTATGACACAATGATGGCTGAAGCAATTTATGGGCTATAGAAAATGCTGCAGTTGTATTGGGGGTGGGGGGAGAACTGTGACCACTTCCAGCTCTTTTTATTGATTTTTTTTAATGAGGATATTTCTCTGAAGTTACATAAGGGTTTTTAGGCAAGGCTTGACCTGAGAAGTCAGAGATGCAACCCATACTTTTTATTAACTGCATCAAAGGACAGAGAAAAATGTCCCCCTTTTAATGAAGAAAAAGAGACAGTGCAAAGCAGTTTACTAAATTTCAGCCTGGCATTTAAACCTACTCATGTGATACAAGCTCATTTACTTCCCCTGAAGTTTTCTGACAAGAACATATATTTCCCTGGAAAATGTAGCATGCTAACACCATTGTAAATATGCCCTATGAAAAATAGTCCTTTTATTTACATTATGATTTACCAGACCTAACACCTTATCAATCTGGGCTCATTGCATGAGCCCTACAAGCCTGAACATGAATCAGTTCTTGTTTCCTCCATGTGGCTTCTCAGCTTCCTTGTGGGAATCACTCTCCTGCCAAGGCAACTGCTGTTCAACTTTTCCATTTTACTTTAACCAGCACTGGCAAGAAATGAGAAATCGAAATGACATTGTTAAATGGAATTTGAAGGTGTTGTGGCACAACTGATTTTCTTCTGGCCATTTAATAAAAATAATTACTATTATTCAGCATGTTTTTCTCTTACCCTTCCTCCAAGGAATAAAGTGAGTATACACATGAGTTATCCCAGTTTATCTTCACAGATACCCTCTGGTGAAGCCTATTATGAGAAGAAGCAATTGGACCAAACAAGTCAGTAAATGAATTGATTGACCTAATGTCAGATCTTCCAGGCCAAGTATAAATACAGTGGATCCTTGATATCTGCTGAGGTCTGGTTCCAGGATCCCCCATTGATCTGTGAATATAAATAGTGTAGTAAAATGGTGTTCCTTATATAAAATGGCATAATCAAGGTTTGCTTTTTGGCATTTATAATTGTTTTTGAATATTTTCAAGCTGTGGATGGTTGCATCCATAGATGAAGAATCTGTGGATTAAGAGGGCTGACGGTACTCTGCTCACTATACTTCAATAGCAGCCACAAGCCAATGGAACTAACAAGAGTAAATTATATCACAGATGTGCCACTTGTGGTTTATGAGATGTTGCTGAATTTTTGTTCACATAAGACTTAGCCAGCAATGGTGAAAGATGATGGAAGTCGCAGTCCAACAACATATTATCTATAATAATAAAAGGACATGTATTTGTATCTGGGGTCACTACAATTTACCAGGACAATGTTCTAGGTGCCTCAAAATTTGAGAGATTAATTTTAGTTGTCCACCAAGCTTCAAGTCAAAAATTCTATCTGGAGGCTTCTAAGAAGCAAAAAAAAGTGGATCCATTCATAACCTTTTGGGGAAACTGTGGTAGAGGTCTCAAAATCTATCACAGTGTCTTTGCTTATTATCCAAGTATCAGTGACAAGATTCAAGTCAGATTCCAAAGGGAGGACTTCCTCAAAACAAAAAAGGAGGGACCGCTATAACCCATTGGGGGGGGGGGAACCCCTTTAAACATCTAGAAAATGGGACAGTGTTTACTGATACACTGATGTTGAGTACTCTGAAGTAGGGAAAAGGTGGAAAACAAGCAAGGACTATGACACAGCCAAGACTCCCTAAGGTTAAAAAAAGTGGAGGGGGACACTCCTGGTTATCTCATTGATCCATTTGAGATAGTAGGTAAAAACATGGGTAGCACTGATCAACTGGGGATCCCATTGATCCCTTTGAGATAGGTAAAATCATGGGCAGCACCATTATGCTTCAGCATGTAAAAACATAAGGACAGTCATGTTGCCTCCGTCCAACATCTGCACTCTCTGTTTTGCACTATCCTGGAATTGGTTTGCAGAAGCATAATGGTTCTAGTATTTGAGAAGATGTTTAGCCATCCTAGCTAGTAGCCATTGATGAGCCAGTCTTCCACAAATTCATCCAATCCATTTTGAAAGCTACCCAGTTTGGTAGATATACTAAGGATTGAAAGAATATTAGAAAATAATTAAAATATTGTGGAAAAACATACTTTTCAAGTACTGAGAGCCCTGATGAGAAGAACACTGGCCTGACAAGAATCTTTGTAAGTTTGGGTTTTATTCTCTGCCAAATTTGCATGTCAGTGATTTGTGTAGAAAACAGTATTTTCTGCACAGGAAATGTCACTTTCTGCCCCCAAAATAATATTTCTGCATAGAAATATTAAGCTGTTTTCAATGCAAAATAACTACCTGCAAATTTTGTACAGAACAATCCTGAATTCCAAATAGATTTCAAAAACTGTATAGTTTTAAAGTCTTTATTGCAGCAGGAAGAAAAGTGCTAAAATTACTGGTTGCTTCCTTTGAGAAGAAACTTATTGAAGAATTAATCCCTAGATGTAATTACATCTAGTGGCAATGAATTCCACAGTTTAACTATGTGCTGTGTGAAGATGTGAAAATTTGCCATGATCTGGCTTCAGTGGATGACCCCAGGAAACTCTGGAATAAATATTGTTTTCTGTTAAACCAGATTACTGGTGTAAATTTTATTATTTGCTGTGTCATTGTGAGAACTCCTTGCATTGGATATTAGGTGAGTCCACAGGTTTTGGCCAGTATAGTCAAGATCCAAAAAAGTAACTTTTCCAGGTTCTGCATACAATAATAATTGAAAGGAATATGTGAATCTTTTGAAAAAATGGAATATGGATTCATTAATTCCTAGAACAGGGTTTTTTTTCTGAAACAGGTCCAAAACACACTGCAGAAATAATCCAGTTTGAGATTGCTTTAACTGCCTTGGCTCAATACTAGGGAATTCTGGGGACTGTATTTTGTGGGACATTTAGCCTTCTCTGTCAGAAAGCTCTGGTGCCACATTAAGTTACAATTGCAAGGATCCCCTGTCACTGAGTCAAGGCAGGGTCTCAGACTATATTATTTTTGCAGTGTGTTTTGGACCATAGTCAGAGTTCGAAGCTACGAAAATTATTTTGAGTCATAATTTAAGGAAGGTGGAATGTAGGTTTTTTTGCAAGATAGCAGACAGAACAATTTAATGTTGTTCCAGAAAGCTGAGAATGCACCTGGTGGCATTCTGTACTTTCCCTCTGAGTTCTTGGTTTTTGTTTTGTTTTTGTTTTGCTTTTTGTGTGTGTATTATTGACTCAGTAAAGCACAGTCTCTGCTGTTTTCATTTTTTACTTTTCCACATTTGAAGTTGCTGCTTTTAACCAATTTAACACTTGGGTTGGCCATGGCAGAGGTGAGTCAAGAGATTTGCCAGGCAGGATCACACACAACACCTTTGCTAGAAAAGGTGTCTGAAAAAGGAAATACATGAAAGGAATGAATGAGGGGAAAATAAACTTGAAAAAAAATTGGAAAATCAACATACAACACCAACTTTGTCCAGCATTTGTAACTCATATACAAAAGTAAATATATACACTTCTTGCTCCTTCCACCATCTTGTCATGTTAACAGTTGTGTGTAGACTCTTATTCCTTGAAGCAGCCCTTAGAACTTTGTGACCTTCCAGATGTATTTGAATTTCGAACACCATCATCCCTAACAAGCCAATAACTAGCTAGATCTGATGATAACTAGAGTCCAACAGGGATGGGAAAAATGCAGATATTCTCATCCTTGATGTCACAACACACTGAGGCACATTCCTCTCCAAAATAAATCAACTGTGAGATTTATTAATTTATTTATGCATTTTTATTTTTATTTTTATTTTGCATTTTGCATTTATGCCAAAACTATTGTCTTGTAGACATATTATATAAAACAAGCAGATTGGGCATGTGTTGCATGAATAACACTTTCAAATTTCCCTAATACATGAAAACATCATTTCCCTCTGTACTCCCTCTTAAAGTAGTATCAGGGAGTGGTGCAATGTCACTTCTAGATGTCATTTTGAGAGAGATTAAAGAGGAAAACAGAGATATTTTGGATTGTTTGAGAGAAATAGCCTCCCCCAATGAGTTTTATGATATCTGTCATAAATCAGAGATCACAATAAGCCAGGAAAGAGGAATCAACTATAACAGTACACCAAGACAAGGCCTGGCAACTGTGGAGGAACAAAGGCCAAATTTGGCACCCCTCTGCAAGCTGTGGAGCTCTTAATGAACTGTAAATCTCACCTGGATGAAACTGGAAGCCACCTTCCATTTCTAGATTGGAAAAGGATTTTCTTATTTTATTTTATTTTTCAGTTTGGTTACAAGTGATATATCACACAGTACTTATCATAACGGTGTGGGCTGACCAAGACATGCATTATATTGCCTACAAGAAAGAAGAAGATGGTGTCTTCACTCTACTTATAGGATTCAACTGATCTTACAGTTCAAGCTTACTTTAACACAGGCAAATTCCACCATACTTCAGGGAAGCATGATATCTTGGATACAATGAAAGTCAAGATGCCTAGACTGACTTTTTATTGTAAAGTCTTCTAATATGTTTTTATCTAGTGAGATGTCTTAGGTCCCTTACTGGGAGAAAGGTGGCATAAAAATGAAAAATAAATAAATAAATAAATAAATATTACAGCTCTCTTTTCCAGTGCAGGGGCTTCTCCTGCTGCTTTCCATTCCACAACACTCAGCAAAAACTGACAGCTGAGCTAACTGCCTTGCTCTTTTTCAAGGTAAAGCCAATCCTGTTAGAGGTCATGTATGGTAATTTACCCAGGTCCCATTTCACAATCTTGCTCCACTAGAACTTGGACAATTTAAATTTTTAAAATCAGTATTTTAGATCCCAAAATGTGTTTCTAATGCTACTTTGTGACTGGAGTCAGCCTTTATGAAGACAGAGGCTAGCGGATGGATGTCCATACACAACTACTGGCTCAGTTTACTCACTTCACCCATTGGTCTTGCCCCATTAGTTCTGAAGGATGAGTTTCATCCAAATGGAATCAGGTAGTAACAACTAAAATTCTGTCTTTGGGCTTCTCTCCAGACCTTTTTCTCAGTATGAGATATGATCAGGCCAAAATTGTTGTTGAACAACATGTATTTGATACACAGCGCCAAATAGATCTGGTCAGGCCTCCACCTTTTATTTCCAGTGAGTAGAGGAAGTACCTTGTCACCTCATATCATATGTAAGCAATCTTCGGGGCAAAACAGTCAGCATGTAAGGGATGGCTTAACACCGTCCCTTTGAGTGATGGATCAGAGCCACAGCAACCACACACTGCAGCTCTGATTCAGCATTTTTCTGGGCCAAAAGGAAGTGGCAAAATGCCACTTCTTTATGCCCTGAAAAAAGGGCAACCTTGCTGAGGCGATGGCACTTTTTTTAGGGCTGTGTCTTGCACGCACAAACGCAGAGTTGATGCACATAGGCAGGACCTAGAAGATGGTCTTTGTGGAGAGTCTGGTGCTCTGGACTGCACAGAAATCCCCACACACACACACACACACACACACAGGAGAAAGCCTTGAGCTGCCAGCTTGCAGGAATGAATCTCCAGACAGAGAGACTTCACTCAACATGAGGGCTTTTAATCTTTGTTGCAAACTACATACAAATATTACACTGAGTACCAGACAGCAGCCTTGAATACTCACTACAATACAGACCAACAACGTGCTTTGTCAACCACCTACCACAACAACCCAACAACGGAGATAATCACCTTCTCCCTTATATAGGTGGTCTTCCTTGAAGTCATGTGATAGCCATGCCACCAATGAAACCTTGCTGGTTTCATACCCAGTACTTGTTGCATACTACCCATGATGCACTGCTGGTTGGCTTTTCTGTGCATGTTTCATCAGATTTCCCATGATGCACATTTCACTAAATGCTGACTCATGCACCTGCCACTTGAACTGTAGTAACTTCTGCTCCAGTTCCACCTAGTAGCGACATCCATGTAATTTTCCAGACCAAGGTGCCACATGGTCTTGAAAACTTTATGGTGCTCATTTTGGTGTGCAGCATTTAAAGGCTCTCCAGTGTTTAAGTACTTCTAGATTGCAACGGTCTGAGTGTTGGACCGACGCCTGCTCTGCTGTCAGGTGGCCGGCATGAAGCCAGCATTGGGGTGATGTAATGGCATGTGTCGTCCAAACACCACACTTCCACACCACCCCAATGCCAGCATTTACTGCCAGTCTGTACAGCCTGTTCTTTGTTGCTGCTGTGGGCCTTCAGGTCATTTCCCACTTCTGGTGACCCTGAGCTGAACCTATCATGGAGTTTTCTTAGCAAAATTTGTTCAGAGGAGGTTGCCATTGCCTTCCCCTGAGGCTGAAAGCATGTGACTTGCACAAGGTCACCCAGTGGATTACATGGCCAAACCAAGAAGCAAACCCTGGTCTCAAGAGTCATAGTCCAACACTCAAAGCACTACAATCTAGAAGTACGTAAACACTGGAGAGCCTTTACTTTGGCACAGTGTTGTGCCTTTCCTTCACCTGTTCTTGACAATTCCATTTTTTGAGAGACAATGCCCCTGTGACTCTGGACAATTAGAAACAGTAGAACGCGTACTATTTCTTGTTTATATTACAGAGACTTAATGTATTGCTCATTTCACCCTTATTGCACAAATACCCAGGATGTACAGAACCAGTTCTGTCTCCTTGTTGCTTTCAGATACTAAACCTGATATACAAATAAAGTGGCCAAATTCTATGCAGCAACAATTAAAATTCATTGGATGATTACTTTTACTATGGACTAGAATAATGAATTAATATGTTAAGTTTGGGTTTCATAATTTGATGGATAACATGTTTGATATAGTATTTTAAACAGCACAATAATGTTAATCTATTTTCTTTCTCTCTCCCTTTCTATATATTTACATGCATTCTTTTGGTTATGTTTTAAAGAGTTTTTAATTGATTAAGGCTCGCCCTTTTAATGCTGGTCTATGACTGTAATAAAAAAATCTTTAATCCTTCTTATCTCTTTTTCCCCCAGGAGTTGATTAAAATGTATGGAAGTCTGGGACTGGAAAGCCAAAGTGGGGGTGGGGGTGTGTGGTTTGAGGTACAACACTACTAAACAGAATTGCAGATATATCACAACCCTGTTTGGCTTAGTGGATCATTAAATGCTTTTGAGACATAGCTTGACCTCTCCCTGTAAAGTAGTTTGGTGGTCTCCATGGCCTGATATTTTTCTTTCTAATGGTGTGTCTGTGTGTGCATGTGAATGTGTCTTCAGATCACTTGTTGACATATGGCAACCCCATGAATTCTTAGGTTTTCTTACACAAAGGATATTCAGATGTGATTTTGCCAGTCTTCCTCTGAAATATAGCTTACAGCATCTGGTATTCCTTGGTGGTCTCCCATCCAAGTACTAATCAGGTCTTACCCAGCTTAGCTTTCAAAATCAGATGGGATTGGGTGATTCAGGCTCTAAGTGGTTGCAAATGTTCATTATCTTCCCAGGTAGTTGAAGTCACTGCTGTCACAGAAGAGGCTTAGGATGCCAATTTCCATGGTCCAGTGGCACACATCTAGATCGTCTTTTGCACACAGCAGATTTTGTCCTGCAAGACATTGGAGCTCCTTCAGTAGCTAACAAGCTTTTAGCTTCAAAGCCATAAAAACTGCAGCAGCACAAGTTGGTCAGATTGCAAAAGCACACACAATATTTAACAAGCAGTGAGTTGCCAGGCTGGGAACTGTTCATAAAAACTCCTCCACCAAATTGATTTTAGCATGATTAAACTTTTCTTTACCTTATTTCACAGTCCATTTCAAATGCTGTATATTTCGCTTAATGGCAAAGGGAAATCTGAGCTTTAATAAAGCACTGCAGCATAAAATTCAAGGCAGCATATGGCAGTGGGGATTGGAAATCACTATCTCATAGAAAACAGGCATAAAAGGCATCACTTTCAAGATGCAAAGAACAGTGAAGGTTGCCCCTTTTATTGGAGCCAACTTTAGTTGGGCAAGATGTATGCAGAGTTCTGGATTGCACAGGACACTTCAGCAGTCAGATGATAAAAGCATTGACACTTTACCTGTTGCCAAAAACCCAAAACAGCACAAAAATCGCTCCAAAATGATCCCCAAATTTAAAGGCACACAACAGCAGCAGCAACAACAACAACAACAAAGTGTATATTATTTCTTTCTCCACCTCTTAGTTTTGTTGTGGGATCTTGTCAGATCAAATACCCATGTTCATCCCTGTTTTCATGCATGGATGATGAGGAGTGGAACTGTGTCACAGGCTCTGTCCCCCATGTCTACACATGCAATGTTCCCACCCCAATGACATCCATGCTTTCTGCAGATGATGTTTAGAAAAATATTATATGGACACAAATTATGGCTCTCCCATATATGGATTGCTTATGAGTAAACTAGCATTTGAGAGCAATGCCTTGCTGGTATTTCTGTCACCACAAACTATTCTTTCTACAACCTCTTGTTGCTCCTCCCTTGCCTCCTCTAAGACTGACCCCAAATGAGGCCCTGGTTTGCTCCAGGTTTGATGGGTTTGGTGAAACCATGGACCTGGACAAGGTTTTTGGGTTGGTGCAAGAGTTCATCGCCAGTCAGAAGAGGCTCACCACGTTCCTGGTGCTGCTGAGATGTTCATGGCCTTTCAGTCTATGCTATCTAGTCTATTGTACTAGTGGGAGCTGTGCCAGCATATTATCATGAATAAGAAGTGTAGTACAGCTAGTACAGAAGCTCTTGCAAAACAAGGTAGGTTTACCAGTAACTTCACATCCATAGCAAACAGAGTGGCATTTAATCAGACACGCAGCTTATAAAGTGAGCCTGGCATCATTCTTGAACTTCACTGGATTGCTGATTAGGGCAGGGAATGAACTGCCATTTGATGAGTCATGGCTGAATGTGTTATGGTACTCCATGAAAATGTAATGTGACTGGACTGTTGGGAGATGATACAAAAACCTCATCAGTAGTATTTAATTTTTGACTGCCTATTTAGATATGCAAATCATGATCTTACACTTTGGAGTCAATTCAGATTTCAGGAAAAAAACATGTTGAAGAAATCTCCTGGGATTGTTGTAGTCCAGAATGCAGGCAGCAGATTGAATGACAGAAATACTTTCTGAAGTCAAGATGTCCTAGCTCATGAAAGATTAGCATATAATGTGGATGAAGGACTGTATGACACTAGCTAGAAAACTGGAATTTTAATAGAATAAAAGTGGTTTTGGCACACAGTGTTGTGTATGTTCTGCTACTGCCTTGCATTCCATTCATTACTGTAGTGCACCCTTTCAATAATGGTCAAAACCTGTCAATAGGCTCTCAGTCTCACTGCTGTTCCATTACTGACTTCATGCAATAGATCCCTTCTGATGTAGTTCTGCTTCTAAGGCAGTCATGTGGTGTGAGTGGGTGTGATTCTGCTTCTTTTCCCCTCTCCCCCCTCACAGCGACTGCAACTGCTAACATCTTCCTGAAATCAGCTTCTTTGTGCACATTCACAGCAGCCCCACACTTCAGGAAAGAGCAGGAGCAGCAACTGTGGCTGCCAATGCATGTTTGGCCTTGCACAACCAAAGTGCTATTGTGGGGGTAAATGTGAGAAGAAATTATGCCAAACTGGCATGTAGCCACCCTGAGTCCCCGTCTTGGAAGACGGGTTGGATGATGGTGATGAAGATGATTGATGATGATGATGATGATGATGATGATATCCTTAAACTAGTGGGATTGTGGCAGGAGAGCAGGGGTGTGTGATAACATCTGAAGTTGGAGTCAGAACTCCCAACTACTTTGAAGGGAACAGCTACAATACATAGGCATTTCTCTTCTTTATATTTCATCAAGTGGAGGACCCCAGGGCCAGTTCCTAACCAGGATGGATAACATATGGCCCACAGGACACATGCTACCCACCTCACCCCAAGGGCTTTCTATGGTTCTCTCAATTCCACAAAATTCAGATGTTGGAAATAATGCATCACAAATAGCAACCCTCCTTACAGAAATTACACATATTTGTTTTGTACTATGTTGCAATCAAAATAGAACCCAAAGAGTTACTTTTGGCAGTAGTTGCAAGAGGTAACCCCTTTGCTTTGCAGCAATTATGAATTTCATTAAGTTTGGGATGCATTAAGTAATACTTACATGTTACTTCAAAATGTTATTGGAGATAGATTTGGAGGGATTTTTTGTTCTGTTTTGGGTTTCCAGGATATATTTTTAAGTGATCAACAAAACAATTAAAAAGTAACATATTAGTAACATGTTACTAATGAGCAATGCTAATCACAAGCAATAAATAAGTAGCATCTGTTTATTTTCTTTGAAAAACTGATGCTGCATTGTTAGCTTTTGCAATAATGGTTCTAAACTCTAAAACAACCATGGCTCCAAACGTCAGCTGCAAACTGAGAAACTCCCTTCTAAACACTTTCCTATTTGTTTTGAAGTAGTATTTCTCCAGGGTCCTGCTGGCATTCAGTGGCATGGTTTGTCATAAAAGCAGTGATGAGAATATAGCCTAGTGCAGGTGGGTGGGTTGAATTGGCTCCCTGAAAAACCCTGAAGTTACTGACCCCGAGTTAAATTGATCAGGTTGCATGTAGTAGGAAAGTCCCAATGCCCAGAACCAGAGGCAAAACTGGGGATGGCAAGACCTGGGGGAAAAAGAACTGGAAAAATTAAGGGGGGGGGACATTTTTTTTCTTTTTCTTTTTTTCCTGTAAAATTGGGAGGGGGGGAAGGAAAAAAAGGAAGAAAACCAATTATGGAATGTTTTATTTTAGCATGAGGAATTTTAAAACAAGAAGTTCATATATTTTCCAAATTATTTCTAAAAATTATGTACAATGTCAGATTATTCTAATTTCTGTGCACTGAACGAGGGCAAGCACATCCTAGGTTACAAACTGAACTCTCCAATGCAAAAGGAAGATATATTTCTTCCTTTAGAGGACACTGAATCTAGTCTATGTATGGAAACACACTAAATAAAGAAATAAACTGACACGTGAAAGGGTAGAGAAGCTTCATTTAATCAAAGTACACCTTCGGTTTTTAGAAGTCCATGAAAACTGTGATGATGACAACAAACATACCAAAGCAGAAGCAGAGACTGAAACTGATGCTGATAACCAGGACTGCATCCACATTGCAGAAATAATGCAGTTTGACACCACTTTTACTGCCATGACTCAGTGCTATGGAATTCTGGGATTTGTAGTTTTATGGGACATTTAGCCTTTTGTGTCACAGAGTTCTGGAGCCACAACAAACTATAGCTCCCAGGATTCCCTAGCATTGAGCCATGACAGCTAAAGTGGTGTCAAACTGGAATATACCTGCAGTGTGGATGCAGCCCAGAGCACAGAAAATCAATCTGATGAAATTTAATGCCTGTTAATTCAATCTTAGTGGAGAAGAAATATAATTTTATTTGATACTGTGGAGAGGAAATTTTATATATATATTTGTTACTAACATTGATGATGTCTTCTGATTTTGTTTGTTTTAATTTCCTGCTCCACATGAAATAGCAAAACAAAAGTTCAGTTTAAGTGACTCTATGAAGCCTTATTACAAAGTGACATACTAGCTGTTCATGTTCTGATAGGACACTATCTCCCAGTTGACAATAGAGGTTGGTTTGCTTTTTATCATTTCATCTTCTAAATGGTGTAATTTTCAGGGAAGTGTCAAGGTGATTTTTAAAAGTTATTTTAAAAGCCTCGGTTTCTTTTTACGTTATTCTGCTTGTGCTATAAAATATGCAAGAGGCCTTTGGCAGTGAACCCGGCTCAGATGCATCTGTGTGCCTTTATGAAAATGGAGTGGCTTGTGGTGGGCTTTTTTTCCTCCTTTTTGGAGCATGAGGAAGATGGCTGTGCGCTGTTAGGGTGGATCCATGCTGCTGCTCTTGTGATGTTAATAATTAAACAGGCTTTTCAAATACTTCGTTTAAAATGACAAAAACTGCTTCAGAATGTTGTGAAATTATAGGAAAACAAAACTTAAGAAGACGATAAAGAAGTCATAATTCTCTGATAGCGAGCATATTCCTTCCTTCCAGGGACTTTAATACAGCAGTCAAATAAAATGGCTTGAGGCTGTAATTAAAAGCACAAAGCTCTCTTACTGGGAGATGAGGTGGCAGCTCAACTGTGCTGTGGTGGTGATTTGTGGTAGGTTTGTGAGATGGCCAGGATTCAAATTGTATTTTTAAAAAAGAAAAAGAAAAAAAAGAGAGAGTGTGTGTTGAAAGGAACTTGCACAAATTGCAATTAGCACGTCTGAAGTGAAGCTAAAGAGGCCAAACATAAAGGCAGGAAATTAACACCTTTAATTAATTCTCTTGCCACAGGCTTCTATCTCCACTTGGTAATGCTGCAGCTAAATGAGTTCTGTGCAATGTTGTGCCTTTCTCTGATACTTTATGAAGCACCCACTAGTTACAAATCCCTTGGCACCTTATATGGGAATGAGCTATACCAGGGATCCTATCTTGAAGCCTTAGGAGTAAATCTGACCTTCCCCTATTGTTAAAGGAGAATGTAAAGAAGGAGCAGCAGATGATCACTTGATAGGATTTACTGGTAGTCTGCTGGCAAGATTCTCTAATAAAGGATTGTGACCTGCATTTGTTGTTGTTGTTGTGTGCCTTCAAGTCATTTCCAACTTATGGCAACCCTAAGGCAAACCAATTACAGGGTTTTCTTGGTAAGATTTATTCAGTGAGGATTTGCCTTTTGCTTTCCTCTAGGGCTGCGGGAATGTGACTTGCCCAAAGTCACCCAGGCGAGGTGACCAGAGGTCCTCCTTTTCCCAGACATGTCCTACATTTCAACCTTATGTCCAGGGGTTCAGGAGGAATTGCAAAACATCCTCTATTCTGAGTCATAAAACCTGTCTTTGTGTCATCCCAGTAGACAAGCAAGATTGATTACTGCCCTAACTGTCACAAAGAGATGGTTAGTTGCAGGCTGTGGAGAAGACAGTCAATGGGCCAGAGTAGATGGGCAGAAAAAAGTGGCTCTATCCTATGTTATCTGAAAGCAGGTCAAAACCCCTCTGTCCACATGGCCTTCACTGAAGGCAGCCTGAACACCTGAACACCCATGGACTGTCTGCACAATGGGGTGTCAAGTTCTGGCTAGTGTAATTTTTTTTTCCTTTTTTCTCTTTTTTTCTTTTTCTTTTTCTTTTTTCTTTTTCTTTTTCTTTTTCTTTTTTTTCTTTTTTTTGCTACCTGCCCATCATGCACACACCACTCCAATTACTTCCCTCTTCCTGCCCAGATGCCATTCCATTAGATACCCATCAATATGATCAGCCACACAGTCATACATGGAATGAACCGCCTGTACAATGCATTGATGCATTGATGCACCAGTGTGCCCAGTGGCAAAAGCCCCCCCCCCCCATGCATGCCACCCTTCATCTGCCTTCATCCCATGGCCCCCTTTTGAACTGTCTGTTTTGTGTATGTTATAATTACATTCATTGCTTTATTGAAGATTGCATTTTTGCTTTGTTTCATTCTTGCACTTGCACCAGGCTGTTTATATGCCGGTGTGAAGGCGCGCATTTTCCACTTTGAGTTGAAGTATCCCAGCTTCCTTTTGCTCCAGTTTTTAGCCCTGGAGCATGGCTTTGTTTCGCTTTCAACCTGCTTCCAACTCATGTGTTGTCTAACCCTCCTGCCTTCAAAGCAGTTGGAAGCCATTTTATTTTGCCCCTTTGTTTCACCCTACTGACCATGTAGTGGTTTTGTTTGTGTTTTTTATGATGGGGGTGTGGAAAGGAAAGGAAGATCTGGGTTGTTGAAGCAGATCAGCAGCACCAAGGGGAAGTAGTAGTGGAAATGTGTGAATTGGGTTGAGGCTTGTTCTCCAAAGTCCTAGTCCAACACACCACCACACCACACTGGTTCTCTATATCTGCACATCTTCCAGTATTTCACAGATGAAAACCAGGGCACATGTGTAGACATGCAACATCAGAGTACGGCCAAGATTTAAAAAGACTGAAGAAAAAAGCTAGAAGACACCACAGCAGTTTACTATTACATGAGCTTACTGGTAAGGGCAAGCTTCTGTCCCTCCTTTTCTATCTTCCTGCTGAGTTAATTGAGGGCAAACTACTTTTGCATTTTGAACTCACTTTGCAGCAGTTGAAATAAGCTGAGGACAAAGTGGGAGAGGAGAGAGAAACTGGGACATTTTAAAAGCAGCTGAAAGAATGGGAGAACAGAAGATTAATCTGGACTGTCCCTACCAATTTGGGACAATTGGAGCATCGCTACCTGACCTACCTTCCATTTCTCAAAGTGACCTTACATTGTGGAGGGGGGGGGAGAAATGGTGACCAATTGAGGTGATGTCTGCTGTATCCTTCTCTTTGCAAACTAGATGCCAGTGAGTTCATTGTGAGATCCAATGTAATCCATTCAACAGAGAGAGAAGAGAGTTTGGGAAAGTTGCATTTTGATTTTCATTCCCAAAGATCCACAACAGATTGCTGCCTTTCTCCTATATTGGGAGAAAGGTGGAATATAAGAAAATAAAATCATCATCATCATCATCATCATCATCAATTTTCCAATCTCTTCAGGTCAAAAATAGGACTACATATGACATTAAATGTTTCTTTGCATTAAACTGGGATTCCATCCCAGGACTGGAAGTTAGAAGTGGAATTTTCCTGAGGCATGCTGTAAGGAAGATATCACAGCAGAGGAAGAAATGGCCTACTTTGATCCTATTAATTATCAGTCCTTTAGAGTTGCCAAGTTTCAGGGAGCCAACTGAAGTCTTAGGGAATTGCTTTTCTTCTCTGGGTCTTCACTCAGGGAGATAAACCTCATGCTAAGCAGAACAGATTTTGTGACTGAAATGGGTGTGTCCAGCTCCATCCACTCTCAGCTGACACTGGAGTATTCTTACTCAATACAAGTTGTTTCATCCACTTGTTGTACCTGAGCAAATTTTGATGCATCCAAAATTTAGGAGTTTGGAAAGGGGACTGGTGTGAGAGTATTATTTTGCTTGGATCCTGTCCTAATTTTTTTTATATCGAATTCAATTTATCTTAGGAATTAGATGAAATAACCCAGCAAAGGAAAATAAGTGCAATTTATTTTACTAACATAATCAAGTCTACTCACCATAAACCCACAACATGATTATTTTCCAGGTTTGATTTTCTCTGTGCTATAGAAAATCTTTGTATGTAAGTCCACAAAACCTGTTAGCCTGTAGAACAAGATATGCAGCTAAATGAGAATGATATAGCAACCTTGAACAACCTTGCTAAAGCTGAGCCATGTCTGGATAAGAGATGGTGTGATAAGTGATGCTATGTATCCAGCTTTAAGTTTTGTTATGCAGAAGTGGAATTTTTTTTATTGTGAGCACTGAATGGTAGAAATATGATGAGACAATTGAAAAACAGCACCTTTGGGAACAAAACCCCTTAAGCAGTTCACTGCAGTCAAATTCAGTTGCCACCTACTATACTTCAGAGGACAGAGGCAACTAGAAGAGGGCTTTTGATTATGATCTCATTACATGGAGAGCTTGATTTTGAAAGGAGGTGGTCTTTTATAGACCAGACTCCCAGGCCTTGGTAAAATCATCATCATCATCATCATCATCATCATCATCATCTTTCAAATGGACTTAGATATATCAATTATCCTTATCGGGATATCCCACTGGGGAGCTTAAAACTAGTCACAATGGGTGTCTCTAAGCAAATTTAACTGCCCCTCAACCCACCTTTGATCACAATGATGGATAACAAGCAGTGACATCACTAGGGGTGCAGGGGTGTAAAACACACAGGGTGACATCCCAGAAGAGGGGTGACACCTGGCTGAGCACACACCCTGCCACGTACCATTTTGTGGCACATGGCAGGGAGGGAAAGAGCACAGAGTACAACCCTTATCTGCAGTGCTCCATTCTACTCAAAAGTAGACCAGTGTGAAGCAGTGAGGCGGTGGGGCTTGCCCTTTTGGACCCTCCCCCAGAAGCTGAGTGACACTACAGGCAGTAACACCACTGGTTATAGGTAAGGTAGGCTGACAATTTTATTTAAGTGTCAACCAAAATTGTGCAGAAAGACCCTCCCTACTGTGGAATATTCAGGTCAAGGCAGACACCACTACCAGACCAACTCTTCTACCCTTAGAAGGGAGACACCCTACCTAGCATCCGGCTGCATACCTATTTATTGGCCTTAGCTGTCCCTTTCTTCCTGGGAAGACCCAGACCATTCACATGGCTTTAGGGAGGATGTGATTAGGAATGGCCCAAACGGTTGCTACCCAAAACTGCTCCTAGTCCCATGAGCAAAGTGCCAGCCTGAAGAGCCCCTCTCATTTAGAGCTGAGGGGGCTGAAGACAAGATTGCCAGTGTAATCTTTTAATATTCCTTTCTAGTATATGTACCTCTATCTAGCCTATTATTTATCATAATCTTTTCTCTAGAAACCATAGAAAAGGTTGAGTTGAGTCTTTACTTGGGTGTTTGTTTTTGTTTGTTTGTTTGTTTGTTTGTTTCCTCATAGCTAGTGACTATCCTATATGGAGGATTCTGGGAGTTGTAGTGCCCAAAAGTAACTTATCTAAGCTGTTGTCCTTACTTATGCATACTTTTGTCAATACACTCAGAATTCTACATGGCTTGTGAAACTGCATCTTCCAAATCTTTCATTCAGGCCAGCACACTACCTTAAGTCACACCCTGTGTGTTGTCTGCAGCCAAATCAATCTGAAGGGTATCTTGTATCGCCAAGTGGGAACCTGATTGTTGTTGTGTACCTTCAAGTAATTTCCGACATATGGCAACCATTCAGCAACCCCATATCATGGGGTTTTCTGGGTCTGAGAGTGTGTGACTTACCCAAGATCACACAGTGGGTTAGTATGGCCAAGCAGGGAACTGAACCCTGATTCCAGAGTTGTAGTGCAATGTTCAGACCACTAAACCACACTGGTTCCCAAGTGGGAACCTTTTCAGGCCACGTGCTCTGTTACAGACAGCATCTTATTCATACATAGGCAACACAGATAAAGAGTAAATAGTGGCCAAACTGATTACAATTAGCCAGCGTTCCTTGAGATGATTGCATTCTGTGTTAAACTCCCTAAAGTAACTTCTCACCCCACCCCCACCCCGCCAATGCTAACAATGGAAATGTGATATCAGTGGCAAAAGTGATCAGCATATCATTTCTATCAGCCCCATGCAGAGGAGGGAAATGTTGTTGGTGAGGTTTGCTTGAGTTCAGCTGTTTTGTGTTCATTAATATGGATGTGGCAGAAAGTTGATTTGGAATGATACCCAACAAGAATATCTTATAAGCCCCAGTTACCATCTGGAAAGAGGTGAAGGATTAACATTTTAAAAGAGAATGTTTCTTCAACAAATTTCCATTCAGGCTCTTTAGCACTAATATCATCAGCATAATTGCCAGGAGAGAGAATTTAGATACACAATTAACTTTAAAAATGTGCTCCTTAGCTGTCAAGGATTCTTCCCTCCCCCAGCAGAATATTTTATGATTAGCTAGTAAGTGAGTGGACATTGACAGACACCAGCACATCTACAAAGAATCTCTATTATTTTTCTCAGGAGTGAGATGTAAGTAGGCAAACAAGACCATTTATGTGTCTGCCTTTGGACAGAAGAGAAAACTGAAGATTTTAAGGACAGTTGGGATCATTTGGGAGGTGTTTCAGTCAAACTCATTTTGGAGAATTGACTCAATTAGACCTGAATTGAGGTCTCCCTTCTTTCCCCCTCCCTTATTTTAACAAGAGTTGGAACTAGAGAGCTTTTTCTTGAAGGATGGATTATTTTTTTAACCTGCTGAACTTTTCAGCTTCCCTACCTGGAAGCTAAAGGCTACCTCAGTGGGACCAGATCTAGGATGCAGAGAGAGAGAGAGAGAGAGAGAGAGAGAGAGAGAGAGAGAGAGAGAGAGTTCAGTGGTGTTTTGCCCTTTAGGGCTTTAGGGCAAGGGTGGAAATTATGGAGTCCTCCAGACATTGTTGGCCCATGGTCCACAGGATTCCTTACCACTGTCTATGATGGCTAGGATTGTTGGGAATTGTAGTCCAGCAACACTTGAAAGCCCACATAATCCCCATCCTTGCTTCAGGGAGACATTAACTACAAAAATCTTAGGAGTGGATAGTGAACTGTAGTTTAACAGTATTGTGTGCTTTCTATTTCCCTGAGGAGTGAGAAATTCCTGGGGTAGCACTTCCAGTTTCTTACTTTGATTTCCCTGAAGTAAGAAAGCACAAGACTTAAGGGTGTTTTTTTTCTAACAGAAAATATCCAGGTAACATATACAGTATTTAGAGGTACCTCTATAGGCAAACAGATCTCCTACTCAGTGATAGTTGGTGGCCATGAATCCATTGGATTTCAACCTGACCTTTAAAAGAGCTACCGAAGGTGCTGAATTCCAACCACCCCCACCCCCAATTGGTTCAGCACCCTGGACAGTTCCTTTAAAGTTTGGACCAAAATGCTGTAAGGATTCACAACTCCACCAACATGGAAGTCATCAGCTATGCCTGCTCTTACTTCGCATCAGACTTCCAAAGAAAGCCCTGCACCCACAACGCTGTTAGATAAATCACAGTACTGTTTCTTCCAGAGTGCCAATATTTACTGACCCCCCCATCCCTATTTTTTTTGTTTTTTAAGGGAGAATCTCCAGATCTCAGGTGGTTATTTCCTAACAATTAGTTCTCACTGATGAGAGACATCAAACTGACATCCTGGACCATTAAACACCCAACTGCCTAATGAAAGGCAAATCAAGCAGCAGATGCATTTTGATTGAGGATGTAGATATGACAGAGAGCAACTTGCGGTCTCCTTACTGAACCAAACTAAAAGGTAAACGGAAAGAGCCATGTAAAATTTGTTAAATATAGCAGCACATTCCACACCTCTGCTTTTATTCATTTTTCTTTTAGAAAAAGAGAGGGCACCACTGAAAGCTTGTGTGAATCAAAGAAACTCAACAATCTTTATGCGAATAAATGAAAACAACTCAAGATTTGTCTCACTAGCCTGGATTTTGCTACTAGGTTTTATGCAGACATGGAAACAACCATATCATGTGAGCTAGGATGCATTCAGCATTAATACTCTTGCCTATCAATATTCCATTTCCTCTTCACCGTGGGCAAAGTCAAGACTGAGAATGTAAGTAATGGCTGCATGTGGAAATGGGCAGTGGTGGTGGTGGTGGGGCTCACTACTTTTAATCAACTTGTTCTTTTTCTTGTTAGTGAATGACAGCCCAAGAGTCTGAAATCTTTTCATTTGGTCAGCAGCTGCATTTGCAGCACAAGGTATTACACTTAGAAACAGAAGAGGCCATTAGGAAGAAAAGAGCTATAAACTACATTAGGACATGAATAGCTCATAAGAGGCACTGTACAAGATTCTGGATAGAGCCTGCAACTTGAAGGAATAGGATGAAGAAATTTGGAGTTGAATGGACCAAAATGACACATTCCTTTAAAATAGAATGAGCCACTGTGTCTTTTTATCTTTGGTTTTTACACTAAGGCAAATGGTAAGGATTTGATCTGGACCCGTCCCCTACTTTGTGGGTTGGATAGGAGTGTTCAAAGTCTCATTGTACTGTGGACATGATCTGTATCAGTCTTCTGTTACTGCAAAGCTGTTTTTTTTTTTTAATGGAACCCTTTTTTGACAATACAAATTGCAGGCCATAGGGACTCTGAGCTGTACTGAGTTAAGTGACTGAGTCCTCTTCACTGCCTCACTCATGTCCCAATCCATATAAAGTCCTTTAAAAATGTTAGAGGTAAAAAGATAGAAGAAAAATATGTACATGTTACAAGATCTGCAAGCTATGTCTTAAAAGTGTGGCCTGGCCACCTGAATAGTGAACCCATGTTATTAGGGTTTCCAGATCTCAGGGTTTGGCCCCTCTTCTCCACTCCTCAGGGCAAAGGGGAAGAATCTCAGGATGAGATACTGCCTTTTAGCATACGTATGTAAATATTGTTGTTGTTGCTATTTGACATCAAGTTAACTTCATCTTATGGCAACCCATAAAAGTCCTGTTGGTGCAGTGGTTTAAATGCCCATACTGTAACCAGTTCAATACCAACCAGGGGTTCAGGTTTGACTCAGGTCTGACTCGGGGGGCCCAGGATTAAACAAAAATACATGCAATATGGAGTAGAAAGAGGTGGCTTTGCAGTACCTAACCTGAAACTATATTTTCAAGCTTGCGGTTTGTGTGGACAATGGACTGGCTGAAATTAGAAGAGAAAAAGCTACTAAAGTTAGAAGGTTCAGAATGTAAGATTCAGATTCCATGCTTATTTATTTTATGACAAAGTGCAGGTGAATTGGGACTTTAATAATCATTTTGTTAGAGTTTCTCTATACAGGGTGTAGGAAAAATACATTATGGGTCTCATCTCATAAGGCTTTGTTTAGAACAGAATGCCAGATGAAATAAAAAAAAAAGGTTAAAATATAATGAGTTACTAGAGAAAGATTGAAATGGATATGAAATGAAAACCTTAGGACAACTAAGGTTAGAAAGACAAAATTATGATTAGTTTCTCTACCAACAATTGAAATCAAGATTTATAATGGATAAAAAAAAACAATGGGGATTACAAATGTTAAGACTGCTTTAAAAGAAAATATTTGGCTGGAGAAACCTGCCTTTTTTATCAAGAGTGTACAAAAAATTACTAGAAATCTATATGGAAGAAGAGGTAATAAAAGAAAATGTGATTCAATGGGCCAAAAACTGTGGACAAACTTTAGAACTTTGAGGCTGTGTAGACTGCCCCCAAGGAGCGACCTGCAGATGCCCCCAGCTGTGCCGGATTGGGGCTGTGACAGCCGCATGCTGCAGCCCTGATCTGCCCTTTCCAGGGCACAAAAAGAAGCTGCAAAAAGTGAAAAGGGTGTGTAAATGCTGCAGCAGAGGAACACTGTGGAGTGGAGTAAGGCATCATGCCACCATGGGGGTAGAGTCGGGGTGTGTGTTGCATGGACACCATGACCTGACTCTGCCCCCAGGCCAGCCTTAATGGCCAGTCTGCACAGCCAATGGGAGAAATCTTGGAACAAAAGATTAAAATGTTCAGCCAGTCAAGATGTAAAAGAAATTTTAATAAAATTCTTTATAAATGGCATCTTTCTCCAGATAAAATAAGTAAAATGTATGGAACTGGAAAAAACTTACATTGGAAATGTGAAAGGGAAAAAGGGACATTCTTTCACTTATGGTGGACCTGTACAGAGGCAAAAAGATATTGGAAGGAAGTACATGCAGGAATAAAGGAAATATTAAAAATCAAATTAGAGCTTAGGCCCGAGGTAGTGCACTTGAATATGATAGATGAAAATAATGGGGAAAAAAGGTATGGCAGAATTATTCTTTATATGTTAACAGTGTCTAGACTAGTTTATGTCAAATATTGTAAAGTAAGAAGGTACACATTGAAGAATGGGTTATCAAATTGTTTGATATGATGGAGGTGGGTATAATGTCAGAAAGACTAAGGATACAAAGGAAATCTCCTCAGAAGAGTGAATAATGTAGTGAGTGAGAGAGAGAAGTGGGAAACATCCCAACTATAAGTGCTGTGGAAAAAATGGGAAAGAGCAAGAAAACAAACAGGAATAAGAGTATTTTAGGTTAAGACAATTGTATAGAGATGAGAAGGGTACACTGATTAAGATAAAGGGGGAAAATGAAATGTGCAGATATGAGGAATTAACATATGAATTGGTGGTGGGTTGGTCTTAGGAAGTATCGATGTATTGTAGAATTTATTTGTTTGTATTGTTGTCTTATTTGTCTCATTGTATGTATGTTTTTTTAAAAAAAAAAGAATAAAATTTTAAAAAAGAAGTGCTCAATGCACATCAAAAGTGCCCAATGCACATCAAAGGAGCCCAATGTGCATTAGAAACCTTTCCAATTTAGTAATAAGGTCTCATTGCATATCTGTAACACAAGTACATGATTTGTAAAGTTACACAACACAGATCGTGACACAGAATCTCAGCTCTGGTTGCTTCAGGATATTTTTTTTTCTTTCAGAAAAGCAGAATATTCAAAATATTCATTTCATGTATTTATATATTGCTTTTCAAGTGAACCTTAAGATGTTTACATAAAAATATTTAAAATAAGCATCAACAAAGTTATATAATAAATTGGTAAAGAAGCTTCAGGATATTTTAACTGAATCATAGAATCATAGAATCATAGAATCATAGAGTTGGAAGAGACCACAAGGGCCATCCAGTCCAACCCCCTGCCATGCAGGAACTCCAAGTCAAAGCATCCCTGACAGATGGCCATCCAGCCTCTGCTTAAAGACCCCTAAGGAAGGAGACTCCACCACACTCCGAGGGAGTGTGTTCCACTGTCGAACAGCCCTTACTGTCAGGAAGTTCCTCCTAATGTTGAGGTGGAATCTCTTTTCCTGCAGTTTGCATCCATTGTTCCGCGTTCTAGTCTCTGCAGCAGCAGAAAACAAGCTTGCTCCCTCCTCAATATGACATCCCTTCAAATATTTAAACAGGGCTATCATATCACCTCTTAACCTTCTCTTCTCCAGGCTAAACATCCCCAGCTCCCTAAGGCGTTCTTCATAGGGCAAGCTTTCCAGACCCTTCACCATCTTAGTTGCCCTCCTTTGGACATGCTCCAGTTTCTCCACATCCTTTTTGAATTGTGGTGCCCAGAACTGGACACAGTATTCCAGGTGGGGCCTAACCAAAGCAGAATAGAGTGGCACTATAACTTCCCTTGATCTAGAAACTATACTTCTATTGATGCAGTCTAAAATTGCATTGGCTTTTTTAGCTGCCGCATCACACTGTTGACTCATGTTCAGCTTATGGTCTACTTGGACTCCTAGATCCCTTTCACATGTGGTCTCGTTCAGCCAGGTGTCCCCCATCCTATATCTGTGCATTTCATTTTTCCGCCCTAAGTGCAGAACCTTACATTTCTCCGTATTGAATTTCATTTTGTTAGCACTGGCCCAGCTTTCTAGTCTATTCAGGTCATTTTGAATTTTGATCCTATCCTCTGGGGTATTAGCTACTCCTCCCAGTTTAGTGTCATCTGCAAATTTGATAAGTATGCCCCCAATTCTGTCATCCAAATCGTTAATAAAGATGTTGAATAGCACTGGGCCCAGGACAGAACCCTGTGGCACCCCACTGGTCACTTCTCTCCAGGATGAAAAGGAGCCATTGTTGAGCACCCTTTGAGTTCGGCCAGTCAACCAATTACAAATCCATGTAACAGTTAACTTGTCTATCCCACATTTTGCAAGCTTGTTTGCAAGAATGTCATGGGGAACCTTGTCAAAGGCCTTACTGAAATCGAGGTATACTATATCCACAGCATTCCCTTCATCTACCAAGCTGGTAATTTTATCAAAAAAAGAGATCAGGTTCGTTTGGCATGACTTCTTTTTCTGAAACCCATGTTGGCTTTTTGTGATTATGGCATTGGCTTCTAAATGTTCGCAGACTCTCTGCTTAATGATCTGCTCTAGCACCTTTCCTGGAATTGATGTAAGACTAACTGGACGATAATTGTTGGGATCCTCTTTTTTTCCCTTTTTGAAGATGGGGACAACGTTTGCCCTCCTCCAGTCTTCTGGGACTTCTCCTGTTCTCCAGGAGTTCTCAAAGATTATTGCCAATGGCTCTGATATTACATTTGCTAGTTCTTTTAATACTCTAGGATGTAGTTCATCTGGTCCTGGAGATTTATATTCATTTAGGTTAACCAAGTATTCCTGTACTATCTCTTTACTTATTCTGTGCTGAAATTCCCCTATTCTGTCTTCTGCTCCATTATCCTTCGGTTGAGCACCTTTTGCCTTTTCTGAGAAGACTGAAGCAAAGAAGGTGTTGAGTAATTCTGCCTTTTCTCTGTCCCCTGTTAGCATTTTGCCATCTTCTGCACGCAGTGGCCCTACTGTTTCCTTCTTCTTCCTTTTGCTGCGGACATATCCAAAAAAGCCCTTTTTATTGTTCTTAACCTCTCTAGCAAGCCTGAGTTCATTCTGCGCTTTAGCTTTTCTGAGTTTACCCCTACATGTGCTGGCTATTTGTTTAAATTCCTCTTTCGTGATTTCTCCATTTTTCCATTTCTTATACATGTTCCGTTTAAAACTTAGCTCATTTGAAAGTTCCTTAGTCATCCATCCTGGCTTCTTGAGACATCTTCCATTTTTCTTCCTCATTGGAACTGTTTGAAATTGTGCCTTCAATATCTCCCTTTTGAGAAACTCCCATCCGTCTTGAACTCCCTTTTCTTTTAGTATTCCTGACCATGGGATCACTCCCAGTATTTCTCTAAGTTTATTGAAATTAGCTCTCCTAAAGTCTAGAGTGCGTGTCTGACTATGCCTAGCTTCTCCCTTCCACTGCATAACAAACTCCAGGAGAACATGGTCACTTCCACCTAAGGATCCAACCACTTGCACCCCATCAACTAGGTCTTCCCTGTTGGTTAAGATAAGATCTAAAATGGCTGATCCCCTTGTTGCCTCTTCCACCTTTTGGACAATGAAATTGTCTTCCAGGCAAGTGAGGAATTTGCTAGACTTTGAGGATTTGGCTGAGTTTGACTTCCAGCAAATATCCGGATAGAATCAGGATATTTTAACTGAATCAAGGACCATTGTTTACACTATAGATTTCACTGCTGAGGTTCTTTTCAATGTTTGATGCTGTCCTAATTAGTCATGGACACTTTCATACTATGCAGATATAGTACTATGATTCCACTTTAACTGCCTTGGCTACATGCTATAGAATCCAGGGGTTTGGAGTTTGGTCAAAGACATTCAAGACCTGTAACTGAGAATTTTAAACATCCCTTTCCAAACCACAAATCCCAGGACACCATAGGTTGGAACCATAGCAGTTTGATGTTTTTAATTTTCTGTTCTGTGTAAAGCACCTCACTGACACTCTATCTTCAAAATGTGGTTTTTAATAAATGTATGAATAAAAATTAAATATGGCCCTCTTGTCCCCTCCAGAATGACATGTACTCCTGCTACTTACACCACTTGCAATGCCTTTGCCAACAACAGATAGCCAACTCATGGCAGAGCAGCATTAGGTTATTGTAACTGAGAGTTCCACTAATGCAAGTCAACAGAGTCCTTCAGTAAGAGTAGCTGCAACTGCATAGTAATTACCCCTTCATGGATGAAAGGGCTCCTGGATGAAAGCAAACACCTAACTTTATCAGGAGAGGAGAACTAAGGCCTTTTCTCTTGGCTTGTCAACAAGCGTATTAATGGCTAATGTACAAACACAACTTACACTGATGGTGTACTTGAGAAGGGAGAACTCAAATTGGCAGTTTATGGCTTGCCTCTGAAATCCAGACTGCCCTTTAAAACAGCTACATCTTTTAACAAGTGATTATTAAACTGCGACTTGGGAAGGATACACCCATTTCTGAGCTACTACTTCAAGGTACATATCCTCACCAATTATACTGCAAGCTGCAATCCGTTGTGTAACTGCTCCAGAGCTAGGGAAAGTGATTTTTGGGGATGATAACTCCCACAATCCCACAGCCAGCACTTTCCCAAGGTCTCACCTCCCCTGACATGCCCTCCAACATTTCACAAATGAAAACTGGGACATGTGTGGCCAAACATCATCAAAGTATGGGCAAGATGGCAAAAGTTATTAATCAGAAAGTAGACATAAGCTAAGAAATGGTGGAGCAGTTTTCTTTTGCCTGAGCTTACTGGCAAGGGTAAGATTGTACCTCCTTCCCTTTCCCTCCTGCTGAGTCAACTGACAACAAATTAGCTATGCACTTTAAACTCAGTTTTCAGTAACTGAAATAAGCTAGAGACAAAGGGAGGAAGATGGAAAAAGGAAGAGAGACTAGGACATTTTGAAATCATATGAAAAAGTTGGATGATAAATTGGGACTTTACGTGCAATGTGCAGCTATAAAGTCCTATAGTCAACACTGCACTGTTTTTATGTGAACATTCAAAGGACCACCTGGTATTTTTCCATGATGCAATTCAGTCTTCTAAAGATTACTTATTATCTCCCTGGAACTGAGAATAATTTGTTGCAGCAAGATCAAAAGAAGTCTTAAAGGGTATGTAAGTGATGAGTACTGTATAGGAGAAGTATTGTTTTATATTCAGTCTCAGGAATCTAGGAATCCAAGGGTTTTATATTGCTGATTGTACAGACTGGCCAGTTCTATTTCTTGGGGGCAGTCTGAAACACACAGTTGAGGATCCTGTAGGATGGAGCCAAATCAGATAAAGGGCATCACAATTTGATACCATTTTAGCTGCCTTGGCTCCATCCTGTTGGATTCTTAGAATGAGATAGAATTCTTTGCCATAGACCTTTGGCAATGTAGATCAACAGAGATTGATAAAACATTCTACATTCAGCACCAAACTATCTGTCCTAGGCTCCCATAGGATGGAGCGATAGCAGTTAGACATATATATAACTGTGTAGCAGTGTGGATAAATTGAATATGGCATAAATATGTATATACAACACAGTTGTCCCTCCACATTTGCAAGCTTGACTTTTGCAGATTTCATTATCTGCAGTTTTGATTCATATGTTTATAGGAATCTCCAGTCCTCCAGTTCAATTCTGCCAGAAATTGGTCATAGAGTTATGCTGAAGTATCTAGAGATTACTAGAGAAAAAACTTCTCTAGGCATTAGTAGGATCACCAGCATGATTCTACAGTCAATTTCTACTAAATGTTGACCACAGAGTTGCTCTGGAGGACTCAGAGATTGCTAGAGAGGTGTTCTCTCAGGTTAAAAATATATATAGTGTTTTTTCACATTTTTTCCACTTTCATTGGAGTCCCATGCCTCTAACCCCAGAGAATGTAGAGGGATCACTGTATAAGCAAATGTTTATCTAATCCAGAATCTAGCACAAGCTTCCCAAAATTGGCACCCTTCTACAGTACTGGGCTACAATTTTCACAATGCACAGCCAACTTGGCATCATGTTGGGTGGAGGTGTCAAGTCTTATAGTTCAATACATCTAAAGTGCGCCAGCTTGGCTAAGGCTGATCTAGCCTAATATTTTCTACTCTCACTGGTCTGCTGGCACCTCTCTCATATTCCTCTTCTGTTATGTGAGATCTTTTAATCAGAAATGCCAGTAGTTGACCGTGGAAATATTTGCTTATGCAAAATGTATCTCCAGCTTTTGAGCTATCTCCCAGTTGTTTCCATTCACAATGCCATTATTTTCTTTTTGCTGAAGTTTCCAAACAGAAGTCCTGAACCAGAGCTCAGCCAATGTTTTGGAACAATTTAAAGGTGAGCGAAGTCCAGAATACAACATTAGTCAAAATCCAAATGATAGTCCAAACTAGAGTAAATCCCTTAACTCCATTGCTAAATAGGAAATTAATATTATTTACATTCTGTAGATCCAACAGTTCTGCCCCAGATGGGCCTAGCAAATGGATTTAGGTTATTAATATTGGTGTTATAATAATGATTTAAATTAATACTTTGTTAAGACAAATTTCGAACATTTCTTAAATTAATATTTGAAGTTCATCATTAGAGGATTTTTGCCCTTCTACATAATTTTTTAAATTACTTTTTATTGTAGATGTGTTAAGGATCCGAGTGTTTTACATCTCATAAATCTCTTCTCTATGTTTATAATGGGGATATGGAGATGTGTGTGGGGTGGTATACATTTCAGGAAATGCAAACAAGAAAAAAATCTTTGCACCCCTGCCCCCATCACATATCCTGAATATGCTTCAGCATTACTGTCAATTGAATTAAGCATAAGACTTGCTATACTGGCCACAGTTAACTTGCTGGTTAGCTTCAATGGTATTTAAGGAACCAAGCTGTGTCCAGGATTGCAGAAAAGACTTGTAAGAGCTGAGCTGTTAAATCAAAGCTGAACTCCTTGTAAGAGGTCAGCTCTGCTGCAAGTTAAAGATAAGTCGGATTCATTTTGTTACAGGGCAGCTGCTGCAGATCAGTTAAAATTACTTGCTTCCAGTAAAAAGAAAAAAAATCCCCAATGCTGTATCTACAATCTTCTCTCCTCCAATTTGTCTCCGTTTCCCAGATGCTTCCCTCCTTAACATCCATCATTAAAACCTTCCTTATATTTTTTTTCTTAATGTTTACTCATCCTTTGTTGAACAGTTTCTTGTTTATTTATTAATATATTTATGCATATTCTGAAAAGAGTCTTTCAGAGAGACTACAGCAGAACCAAACCAATCAGAGCTGATATGAAAAAATAAGACCTTAAAATCAAATAGAAATGTATCTAAGGTTCGGTGTCTTATATTTTCCCATCCAGAGAGAGAGAGAGAGAAAGAGAGAGAGATTAGGATGTGTGTGCACACGTGCGCACACACACATTCCATATTTTAATCTCCCATGATTCAAGTTCAAGCTTTTCAATTTTTAGCACCTATATCCACAAACTTTGATCTTTGCCACAGCTATGTGTTTGCAAAGTATGGAATTATGAAAAGGAAATGAACAAAAGAGGAAGAAAAATGTGAGTAGGGAGTTTTGGAGCAGCCAAACACCAATCAGGGTCAACAAGAGAAAATGCAAGCCTGCAAAAATAAGAAACTTTCAAGGAGGGGAGGAATGAGGCAATACTTCATCTAAAACTACAATGAAATGAAATATTCCAGCTGTTTTTCTACTGACATATTAAGAATGCCTTGTTCCTCAATGCAGTATGTTGACTGAATATGTTGGATAGCTAAGACTTTCCAGAGTAGGGTAATTTGCAACATACTGGGCACGTCCTCTCCAGGTGATTTTCCAGCTTTTAAAGTCTATATGGCCCTTTCAAAAGCTCAACAAATAAAATTTAAAGTCATACTAAGCTCATGACTGTTTTGATAATGGACAGGAGTGCAGTGGCAATTAAGAGCAAAGTTTCAAATATCAGACCATAGAGTTTATCACACAGGCCCTGTCTCATTACAAAAGGGGGTGTGATAGGAATGGAAGGCAGGTGAATGCTGCCACTGCTGCCACCGCTGCAAGTTCTCATTGCATTCCAGATGCATTCCCCAGGAGGAAATTTTCGGGAACTGTTTAGAAGCGTTCTTGAAAATCACCCCCTCTGAGATGCATCCAGAACACAATGACAACTTCCGGCGGAGGAGGAGGTGTTCTCCTGTGAGGAGGAGGTGGTCTCCTGTGAGGTAAACTGTGTTCTATGCCACTTTCCATTCCCATCACGTCCCCTTTTGTAATGCAACAGGCCCGTTCCAGGGTCTGTGTGATAAATTCTTATGAGACTCTATAGTACAGGTATATTGAAATTAACAAAATTACTGTATTCCTGGGCATCACATTGGTTCTTTCACAAAAAATGTGGTAGCAGAGTTAGAAATGGCATGGTCAGAGTAGGGTCTTACAACACAAAATAAGGAAAGCACTTGAACATGTTTTAACACGCTTTTTTATTCAAAACTAATAATATGCATCTGGTAAATGAAACCACTAGACTGGATAAGTCTTGGCAGAAGTAAACGAAAAAAATTAAAATTTCTAGAGACTGATTCAAAGCTTATACAAAAATACACCTAATGATGACTTTTTCCCTCACCAGCCTCTACATTTCTTATTACCATTTTTGTAGCCAAACTTATACATCTATGGCCATGATGGCGAACCTATGTTCTATCTGGCACATGAAGCCATTTCTGACGGCACACAGAGAGATAGGAGGGCAGCAGAAGAGTAGGAACAGGCATGCACCTGTTCCTCCTCTTTCCCAACCCTCCCATGCCTTTAGCTGCCTCTCTGTGTGCCTGTTCCTATTCTTCCCCCCACCCTCCCAGGTCTTCAGCTGTCTCTGGGGAAGTCCTGCCCCCCAGAAATCCCAACCCCTGGCACCAGGTAACACCCCAGTGTGGGAACACCTTTGAGTTTGGGTACTTGGTCTCTAAAAGGTTTGCCATCACATTAACAAGGATAACACATGAGATAGACTTAACTGCCTTTTTTCTCTCTGTTGTGATATTCATACTTGCTTAGTAAAGAATTCTGCAGGCAACTGGCAAACACCTTGCTTATTGTAGGTAGACACACATGGTTGCAGTAGAATCAGGAAAAACAGAATCCGAATCTTTCCCAGCTTCTGCTTTTTAATGTGTGGGTGTGGGTGGGTACTGCAACCAAAATTCTGTTTTTGTCCATCCCTCCTTCACTATCATCCCAGTGTTGATGTGACTAAGCCACCCCCAGATAGATAGAGGATAAGGAAGAAAAGTGGCTGGGTAGGTGTAAAAACACTTCATAAAAAGGAGCTGTGCTGCCAGAGGCTTTGATAACCATGCAGTTTAACCAGATTGTAGTTAGAAGAAATCCAAATTATTTTTGACAAGCAGCTTTTTGCAAATGTGCTTGCAAATTTATTCACTTGGTTGTTACAGTTGAAACATGCATGAGGGCCAGGATCCAAGAAGGCTGTTGCACTAACAAAACTGCTTCCGTCTTTGGAATCAGGAAAGGGTTGGTTCCTCTTATCATCCATGCAGTGGTATGCAAAACATGTTCCATGAGGCACATGCTCTATGCTAGGAAAAAGGTAGAATTGAAAAGAGACTCCCTTGCATGTTTTCAGTGCATGAGTACAGCATTATGATGGTATCAGAAGTCAACCTTAACACTAGCAAGGAAACCACCAAAGGCTTGACCATCTTGGAATACTCTGCAATTCAGCATAGGTGGTCACCATTTCCTAATCCTCCTCAGGAAGGAAATGTTTTGAATGTCCTGTTTGACTTTACATGAGCCTCTACTATAGTCTTCTTGGGCCGAGTGGAAAGCAATACAGCGCTTTCAGTGTTACATCATGATAAGTCTTTTCTGACAACCTTTGTTTACCTCTCCAGAGTTTTAACATGCCAAGTTGTAAAATGGCTACCTTCATAATATTGGTGACAAGTGAAATAAAGGGGTATAAATAATGAATATACTGAAGGCCATGACAAATGCTGCACAGCAAAAGTGCTTCCTTGTCTTGTCCTCAGATTATTTCTGCCTGGTGTTGTTCCACCTGAGAATAAATTTCTATCATTTTCTAAGTCTTCAAGAGCTGAAGTTATTCCACAGATGAGACTCTCTCGAACTTGATCAAACTTATAATTTTATTTACTGCTTTTCTCTCAGAATGAATTGCAAAGATTCTGACAAGTAATGCAGTGGTTTGGAAAAGTCAATTTTAAGCCATTATTTGCAGACATGCCATGTTGCAGTACATCATGTCAATTCAAGTCACTCAACCTGTATCAGTCACATTTCGTTAGGTTTCTTTGGAACACACTGCTGGTCCTGGCACTTTGGAGATGACTAACAAATGCCAATGAGTCAGGCTGATGTGACAGGAGAGTTAGCTCTTTGGCATCCCATTTGTATTACATATCTAAGACCATCATTTGATGTGTGTGGTATTTGGTCATTATGGCTTTGATGCAAGGTCATATGAGTAGACTGCTGCTCTTTCCCCTCCAGCAGCCTGTACTCCCACTCCATGTCTTGCTGTCAACAAACTCCTCCAGAGAATTTCGCTCCCTACAAGATTTTAGGGGAGTTAAGAACTGTATGGAGGGATAAGAAACCATTTTTGCCAGCAGCTTCTATTCCACTATTAGGAGGACACCTTTAGATCCAATACTTAAGTGGATTTATTTCCAGGTAGTGGCACTTTCTCTCCATCCTGCTTTTCACTTTGGTGAAAAGGGGGTGGTGTCTGGATTTCCTTCTAGTGGCCAAATGGTGAGGGAGCTCACTGAGATGCCCTCCTCATCACTAACCACACAGAAACTGGATGTGAAAAGCGGCCACAGTGAAGATCTCCAGATCCCAAGAAAACATTGCAATGAGAAGCTCCAGGTCTGACGCACCAGAAACAGCAGCAGCAGGAAAGAATCTGCAATGAGCCAGTCAGCTCCTGGTCCTCCTGGATCTCCACAATGTAGCACCCTTTTTGCACCCCTCCCCCTTTAGTCCTTGCTGAGAACAAATCCCACCCTATCCCCACATCTGAGGCAACTACGATTTGGTAGTGCATACACTCCTGGGTTGGAAAGGGAGGAGAGGTGGAGAAGTAACAAAACATCAGTATGCCTTTCTCCCCCCCCCCCCCCCCCGCATTAGGATCAAAACTGGGACTAAACTGGGACACATTCCACAAGTAAAAGTTATTCTCGATCACAAACAAAAAACGGGTTAAAGAGGAAAAATAAGACTAAAGTATAATCCTTTTAACTCCATCTTTAAGCCCCCAATGCAGTAGAAAACATGGGTATCAATCAAAGGCCATTTGTTGTGTGTCAGCATTAGAAATAGGGCAGAACTGCATTTGCAGACCCATGTAAATTAGCCCTATCTTAATTCTGAGAAAGCAAGAGAAAAGAACCCTTTCTCCATACTCCAGAGTCCATCTCTAGTCTTAACAGTTTATCACACAAGATTAGTAAAGTGCAATTACATTACAATTACATTACATCTTTGGTATGTACTTTTCACACAATGTTGTTGCTCTGCATTTCAATCGTTGTTGGGGTACACATTTTCATTCATGGGGAATAACATCAATGAAAAAGTGCTCTCCACTAGTGATTAAAATGCAAAGCAGCAATAGGAGAGACATAAAGTCCTGTGATAAGTACCTGCAAAAGACACAATTATTCTACTGCATTTGTATTTTACTAGCCTCCTGTGATAAACTCCGAATTCTTAGTATTATAAATGACTTGGTGCTTTGCTGAAGATGAAAGAAAAGCAAGCCATTGTCCACCTTTAAACACTGGAGAACAAATAGTGTAGTAGATCAGAAGATGATCAGTCAGGTAGTAGTGGTGGGATTCGTACAGGGGCTGAAGCTGACGAGAACGGGGAACCCTTTTCTCAGTTTCAGCTTGGGGCCATTGAAAATGGCAGGGATGTCAATACATGTGTGGGTTTGTTTTATTTTGTTTTGTTTTTTGTTTAAATGAGATAATTCAGGTTCACAGTATTAGCAAGAATTCCTTTCCCAGCAGATCTGAATGCCAGAAGAACCACAACATAGTGTGGAAGTGAAATTGTGTCACTTACCAACATGATACAATTCTCATCAGCACTTCTAATTGTAACAGCCTCCCTGGCTAGGGAGAGAATTGCATTCTCCCAATAACAATATATTGTAGAGTACTGGGAAAATCTAGTACTTCAGAAATAGAAACACATTCCATAACCTAGATATCTGGTCTCTTAAAACACATGAAGAATTATGGATATGTCTTCTGATGTAATCTGATTGTTTGAAATGCTAAGGATGCTTCCAGATGGAAGACTTGTACTGTAGCACCACAAATCAAAAGAGACAAGACAACCTTTCTGTCTTTTCCTTCTTATTTTCTTTCCCAGAAAGCAAAAAATACAAAGGATGAAGTGGGGGTGGGGGTGGAAATTACCGGTGTACCTTCTGAAAAACACCATCATTTCAAATTCCATTACTTCACATTGCAACAGGCCCTCTTGATAGAGAAAGAATTACATTTTCAGTAACAGTATCTTGGCTATACATATCTAAAGGGCAGGTAATAGTAGATTGATCACCCAAAAATAGTATTGTAGCCTCCTTCTCCAAAGCAGGATTGAATCAGTAATTTATCTGACCAGACAATATTTGCCCAGTGTGTACATATTTGGTTGCCAGCCCCTGAGTTTCTGGGCCAAAACCTAAGACCTAGGGATGACCTCTGCTGATGTTTTCAGTGCTATGCACCAAAGTTGCTCACAGATTGTCATTCAAAGAGAGAGAGAGAGAGAGAGAGAGAGAGAGAGAAATTGATGCTGAGATACTTCCTTGTTTGAAAATTAAGACCAAATTGATCTCAGCTTGATCCTAGCTTGATCTCAGATCAAGGTGAAATGAGGTCATTATTCTTGTCACCTATTTAAAGAAATGAGACAAGGAACATTTAATCTAGCACACTATGTTGTAGCCAGAAGGTAGATGTAGAGCAGAGGGTGGATCCTCCTGGCACCACAAGAACTCAGAGGGAAGTAGGAAAATAACAAAGGGACTAAACAGATGGCCATAAAGAAGCAGCTTAATGTCACACCTTTGAGCACTGGATAGGGACCATGGAAACCTCATGTTGCAACTGCAATCTGGCATTTTTCTGGCACAAACCCACAAAAAAATGCCACTCCTTTTTGCACCAGAAAAGGTGCCCCTTTTGCTACTGCCGTGTCTCTTCTCCACTCCTGCTGTGTGTGGCATCTAACTGCTGTGCCCGCCATCTGGTTGGGTGAGCTGAGTGACTCTGGCTCAGGGGTGGAGTCAGGGCATGCCGTCTGCAGTCGCCATGCTCCCACATCACCCCCAAGCCAGTTCTTACTGCTGGACTCCTTTCTCCAAAGTAAATATTCCCAGAAGACTTTTTTTCAACAACAAATCAATTAAGGCTTACAAATGTTTAGCAAGTTGCTCTACTAGCTGAGCTGAAGATTTCCTCTTTCCTGAAGTCAAGCTAGCCAAAACTGGAGAATTTGCACTCTTCTCTCCTGCCTGGAAATGACCCACGAAAACTGGAGATTCAAAGCCAAATCCTGAGCTCTAGGAACTCTGGACTTCATCATATGATGCTTCCAAAGCAGAATTATAGCAGAACAGTAGTGTCTGTAGCTGTAGCTGATTACACAATGCCATGTCCATCCTCTAACAGCTTCATCTTCTATCCATTCCAGGAGCAATCATTTTCATTGACAGGCAAAGCCATCAATGCTTCCCAATAGCGCTGCTTTTCCACTATTGATTCATGTGTGATAAGTTCCTCTCACTGTAGTTCCAATATACAGGAAGTTGTATGGTATGAGTGGGTGTGATTATGCTCCTCTTCCCTTCCCCTCGCTATTCCCAAGCAAGCTGTATTTCTTTTTTCTTTTTTAAAAATATTTTCTTTCCTTTTTTTAATCAATTGCTGTGACTGGGCAATTGAGAAAAAAAAATACAGATTGAAAGGTTTGCCAGGAATTGCTTGTGTGAGGCTACTGCCATAAAGCCAGCATGGGCGATAGGCTTCTTGGTCACTGTGAAGTCAAAGGCTTTCATGGCCCATATCCATAGTTTTTTTGTGGGTTTTTCGATTATGTGGCCATGTTCTAGAAGAAATTGTTCCTAAAGTTTTGCCAGCATCTGTGAAGATGCCAGCCACAGATACTGCCAAAACCTAGGAATAAACTCTTCTAGAATATGGCCACATAATCGAAAAACCCACAAAAAAAATTTCTTGATCTGTGATAAGGATACAGTAAATGTAAAACTATAAATTACATATCTCTATATATGAACCACACTTTTCTTTTCATACACCATTTTGAAGTACACAAAAACAGAAAACTGTTGTTCCTAGTGAATTTTCTGTCTCTTCATGGGAGGATATATTAAAAATCAATTCAAATCCTTTAATGTGCAAATGTAGAATATAATGGGTGGTATTACTGTTGTTTTTAAATGTAACATTTTCTAACCTCTTTATTATTGTATCTTTATTTTACAGAAGAAGCTGTTTAATAATGCAGAGTAAATTCAAAAGGAAAAGGTTTTTTTTTTAAATCAAATTAACTTTTCAACAAATTTTTAGCAATTTTAATCCAGCAGAAGAAAAGGAAAATAATTCATTATTTTGTTAAATTTAATTAATTTACTAAACTCCTCATGGTTCATTGAATTCAATCCTGTATCTTGCAATCTTTCCTGGGTCCATTAAGCTCATGGGGTTCAACTTCATCTCTTCAAACTCATAAAAACCTCATCAAAATGGAAATAAAATGCAATTCTGAACTTGCTAATGAAGGGGAAAATGTTAACTTTCTAGCACGGTTGAATTAATGGATTATCTTTGCCAGCCCACTTTAAAGGAGAAGTTTTGCATTTGGGGCAAACTTATAAAATTGAGGATAATTATATAAAAAGCCATTTTCTGGACTGGTAATTGTCACTGCCTTTCATGCGCTATGATTAAGGATATTTATGTTGAAACATCCCAGCTCCAAACCTAATGTTTCTTCTTCCTTTAGTTTTCAAGTAGCACCATCACTTCCTCAACAACATTGCAGAATGTTTTTGGTACTTTCAGCTGTCCAGGTATGACAGATGCCAATAGGTATCACAGAGGACAATGTTCTCACTGTGGTGCTTTATCAGCCAAACAGTTTATGTAGGGATGATAAAAAGCTAAGAGTCAGGGAAAACACCCAAAGGCTCAGATCCAACTTTGTTTCAGCTAAGGATAAATATCTTCAAGCAGGGGTATATTATGCAACCCATGCAGGGTTTTTTTTTTCTAAGTGGGGGTCCTGCACTCCTAACTCCAGCAAATGTACATGTGGGTCCTCCACATTATATGTTTCTTGAAAAAAAATGTTTTCCTAGTTCTGTCTTAAATCTACTCCCAGTCTATTGCTTTGAATGATGTTGAATTCTAATATAATGAGAAACCCTCTTTCTCATACATAGCTTTTATAAACTTCAAACATTTCCTCCACTTTACCATTCACCATCCTTTTTTTCTACAGGGAGCATTTCACTCTACATGATTACACCACTATATGATTCTACCTTAACTGCCATAGTTTTATCCTGTGGAATCCTGGGGTGGTTTAGTCAGAGGTATTAAAAGAGATTCATGGTGGCTTAGAATTGTAAAGGCCACAGGATGTTGCTACAGTAGTTAAAGTGAGATCATAGTGTAGTCTGAAAGGGGCCCCTATTGATAAAGCCTCTCCTATAGAAAAGGTTCTCCATACCCCTGACCCCAGAATTGTAAACTTGTAGGATTGGAAAATATTCTAAGGGTCTGCTAGTCCAATCACCTGCGGACATAGGAAATCCAGGGCTAAAGCATCCCTAACAGATATACATCATCCCTACATCATACCACTGGTTTAAAAGCTTAGTTTGACTATCTTTTTCAATATGTTTTCCAGCTCTATGCTATCCTTTGAGATGGGGTGACCAGTTATTTTAAAGAGTATACCAAAGCATACAATGGTCCAGCATACAATGAATTCTAATAGCATTGTAACACTAATTAATTAATTTTTCTCATGATCCACAGCATAAAGTTTGCCTTTTCTACTACCACCACCACATGCTGAGTTTCACTAAGCATTCACGTTCACAAACTCAAACTGTTTTCTAATTAGGCACCACGAGTTTTATTACTAAACTGGCACGTATGTAAATAGGCGGGTATGGAGGTGGCACTTATCTTTATACTTCCTGTGATCTCCATCTGGCATGATGTTATCCATTCATTCTCATTTTGGAGAGATTCAACAATGGTGTTCAGTAAGAGATAAAAGAATTGAAGACCTTCCAGACTAGGTCAGTCAAATGCTCCATACCATATACTCACATAGCACTCTTTTTCCAACAGTAACTGAACACCACAGAGTCCCCTTTTCAGTCCCTCTTATTTAGTGCTTGTCTATTAAATACTATTAAAGTTAGAGTTATTCTGTCTATGATCAGACTGGGAAATAAGTGCTCCATCTGCATCTTGTTAGATCATAATTTCCCTCATTTTTGGTCAGCAAATGTGAGGGTTTAATTAAAATAAGGTACTATAAAACAAAACAAAATATGGGCCACCCATATTTTATTTTGTTTTGTAGTGCCTTATTTTAATTCAGGTACCACACATTCTCAGATCTTGGGGTGGATTCACACAGCCCAAGATTTCCTATTAACTGTTGTGACCTCATCCTATAGAATTGTGGAATTTGTAGTTTGGTAAAGTAATTAGTATTTTCCCCCCATGGATATTTGCCACTCAGGAGATTATCACACAAGGCTAAAAAGTGGAATTAAAGCAGAATACACAAATCCATGGCCAAATCTTATCAGATGACACTGCAGCTGAACTGCAGCTGGTCTGTCCTACATCCAGGATTCACACACCTTTTCACTGGTGGGTTTTCCCTGCCAATTGCTGCCAGTAGTGTTGCATTAGATTTCTGTATGTTAATATCTGGGCGGCAGTCTGACATTAGGCAATAGCATGGTGTCAGTTTCCTTCTCTCCCTCTCATTGAATGTCTTAAAGCAGTAATGGACTGGATGAGGTAAAACAGACTAAAACTGAATCCAGACAAAACGTAGGTACTCACAGTAGGGGCCCCTAATCCAGGTTTTGTGATACAACCATAGATCCTCAAAGGACTGTGTGCTCCTAGACGTGTCACTCCAGATGACAAATCAGATAAATGCGATGGTCAGGAGTGCTTGTTATCAGCTCCAACTGATATGCCAGCTGTGTCCTTTCCTGGAAATAGGGGATCTTGAAACAGTGGTACATGCACTGGTAACCTTAAGACTTGATTTCTGCAATGCACTCTACATGGGGCTACCCTTGTGTATAGTTTGGAAACTTCAGTTAGCCCAGAACATGGCAGCCAGGTTGGTCACTGGTAAAACCAGAAGTGATCATATAATACCTATCTTAAAATCGCTCCACTGGCTGCCCATTGGTTTCCAGGCACAGTACAAGGTGTTGGTCATGGCCTTTAAAGCCCTAAATGTCCTGGGTCCAACCTACCTTTGGGACCACCTCATTCCGTATAGTCTACCCCATGCACTCAGTTCCTCTGCGAGGGAATTATTGCAGCCTATAAAAAACTAGGATGACTGAAACCACCCAGAGGGCCTTTTCATCAACTGCTCCCAGATTATCAAACAGCCTGCCAGAGATCTGTCATATTACCAATTTGAAGAGCTTCAAAAAGGCTGTCAAGACGTATCTCTTCCAGCAGGCCTATCCTGAATAGAAGACACGGCCACCAATCTGAACTTACGACCCCTCTGAACCCACTATGCCTATTTGCTTAATTCATCATTTTAATGTATGGTTTTAAATTATAATTGTTTAATTGATGTTTTAGGGGAGGGTGGGATATTGGGACATGGGATTAAATGTAATTTTAATTTGTAAATTGCTCGATTGTCATTGACAGAGAGGTGGGATATAAATAAAGATTTATTATTTATTATTATTTATATTTCTCCCTCTTTCCACAATCCCCAACCATCCTGTTTTCCTTTAAAAAACAAAAACAAAAAAAAAACCCACACCAGTTTCTTTTCTTCCATACTGGCTTGGGAGCAGCCCCTATCACAAGTGACTGCAACCAGTATGTATTTACTTTCATTAATGTGACCATGGTGGGAACTGGGAATTGTATGATGATTTCCTCATGCCACCAAACTACAGCACCAGAGTTTTCTGGCAGAGAATTCAAAGTACATCACAAAACTATGAATCTCAGTAACCCATAGGGTTGAACATTGATAGTTAAAGTGATATTGAAATATAACAATTATGTACTGTGGATATACAAAGGAGAAGTCCACTATTTGCTTTCAGTTCAGATTAACTATATTTTAGGTAATCTGTCAGTCTGTTCATAGAGGTCTAGTGTGAGGGTTTTATGCCACCTATATGCAATCCTAATAATAGAACAACTCTTCCAAGGTGTTTTCTTGTGCTCATTTTTTCCCCCGGTATGATTTTTGCTCCTTCACTTCTCCATCTGATGTCCCTTTACTAAAATTGGAAAGGATGTGAGAGGTCTCCCACTAACCCAGTTTTCCTTACCCTCATGCCCTCCAGCTATAGAGGGACCTTTTGAAACATTCAAAGACTGTGAATACTAATTTGGGAGGAGGGCAGCAGGACCAAACTATTTATTTGAGCATCTGCAAAATACCTGTGCATGGGTTATAGTTGTGTATCTGCCTACCTACTCTCTGCATCTACAACTCTAAGGATGAAGGCACAAGTCTGACTTAGAACTCAATTTTTAGCACTCAAAATAAGTCTGAGCTGACACTAGGCTACCTAAAACTCTGTTGAGTTCCCCACCCCCAAATCTACGAGTGTCAGAAATTGCTTGAGACTGCTCTCATCTTGGCCTAAATTTGTGCTGGCATGATGGCTGTTTCCCTGGGCTACAAGTTTGAATTGCTGTAACTTGGTTCCTCCCTTGCTCCATCACTTGTCCATTTCCTTTTTGGGTCTTCTGCTTGCAGGTTTAGCAGGCACAACAGTTATCTTAGACCAGATAGAAATATAGCAGATCTCTTAGACCAGCTAGAAGAAAGAGGGTTCTGTTGGCAGAAGGCTATTTCTGCCAGCAGAAGTGGCTTATGACCTTTTCTAGCTAGCACATCTTTTCATACCATCCAACTATCCCAATTTGGAAAGGAAAATCCCAATTAATCCTTTGTCATCTCACTTTTCAGATTCTTTTAAAATGTTCCAATTTCTTCTTCCTTAACCCTGTTTCCCTATTTGTCCTCAGCTTTCTTCAATTGCTGCAGTCTGTGTGAAAGTCGTTTGCATTTGGGAGCGAAGCAGACTGCCATAAAGGAGCAGCTTCTGGCTGCCTCTTTGAGCACCAAATTGGCCCCAATCTGGCATTTATCCACCCCAAAAGGAAGCAGCCAAATGCCACTCCTTTTTGGGATGGAAAAAAGCTGCCCCTTTTGCCGCACCAATGACTCCTCTGCATTTCTGCAGCATACAGCATGCACTATTGATTGCTTGCTCAGAGGGGCGGGCTATAAATAAAAAATATTATTATAAGTGCATTTTTCTGAATGTTGGTATATTTGTGATATCCCACATGACCCCAGATGGATCCTGCCTGCAGTCCACCATAATCCCTAAATCAGAGGGACATGTACACACTACATCCAGGTGAGGTCAGCCTAATGGAACCTTTTGGGAATAGTACCCCTAGGACTAGCCCTGCAGGTAATTTGGGGGTTGCAAATGGGATCATCCTCACCTCCATAATCAGAAGAATGGGAGATGATTGCCTAGATGTCTTACCTGATGAGCCAGCTAACGACTTAACTCCCTTCCATTTCCCTTGAATATTGCCAGACCAGATTACCTAACCCCCATACAATCTAACATCTTTGCTCTGTGGCTAATTTTAGCCCTTAAAACCCCCAAGAAATCTTCCCTCAATGTGCTAGTTTGGAGTTCATGGGGACACTTTGTCACTATGCTCTCTGAATTAGCCCCCACTCCGTGCTCGCAGAATGACTGAGTCCCACAACACCTCAAGCAATTGGATCTTGGCTTGTGTAAGTATCTCCTTTAGTTCTGCCTCAAAATCTATTCCAAGCTAACCCCTGATTTCTTGATCCTTGAATGAATTGTAATAGTGAATTACTGCATGATTTTCCCCTTTAAATAAAAATAATACTTTAATTGGAGACTTCTGCCTCTGCATCATTTCTTTGACCCATCGGCTCCTCAGTATACAGGTAGTAGATGGTTTCATAAGGTCGTTGTAGCCAATCCACTCTCAATTTGAGCTAAAGTAAAATTCCCCTACATAAATTTTGGCTACAATGTGGACACCATGCCCCCATACCACCCTGAAGCTGGCTCTTTTTGCTGGTCTGTACCAGCAGTTGGTTAACCTAGTAGGGAGGAGAGAAGGAGCAGAATCTTGCCTTTTTCAGTGGGGTCACTACTGAAACTTCTAGTTTGTGTGGTTTCTTCATTAATAACTTTTGCCATCTTGACCATAAAATGATGTTGCTTGGTCACACATGTTCTAATTTTCATCTTTGAAATGCTGGAGGATTGTGTTCATATTAGGATTAAAGTGTTTATAAGTCTAGTTCAGGGCTGGAGATTACCCTCTTACAGTATCTATTGATATTTAACTATTAAAAAGGCCAAAAGTTAAGCATTATTGACTGTTATTCTGTACTAATGCTGGAAGGTGAAAAGATGTATTCATTCTTGTCCCAATCAACACTACTAGTGCACCTTTTTTTCTTTATTCTTTTTTATCATCACTTTTCTTTCCTCTTTTCCTAGTGACTGAAATATGTTGTGTCATGTTCTAGATTTTTCATGATCTCTTAAAAACTTCCTTTTTATAAAAAGTGCTCTCCCACTTTCCGTCTTTATCGCACACATTTTTATGGAGAGAAAATGAACCTGTTCCTTTACTACTTCCTAGCAGAGTTTGATGTAAATGCAAAGACCAATTTGGAATGACTAAATATTCTCTTTGCCCTTTCACATTTACCTTTGCTTCCTAAAATATCACGAAATACCAGGCATCAGGACAAACCGACCCTTCCACCACAGCTCTTTCTATTTGAGTTCTTGTGTATTTATTGAGGGCAGTGCAGTACAATTTAGGGACTGTAACTCTACCAGTGATCAAAGTGCTCACTTTTGCCTCTTTGGCTCTTCTTGAAGAAGACAGTCACTCAAAAAGTCTTTCTTTTTTTCATCTTTGCTTTAAAAGAATTTCCAAGGAGACTGATACAGCCACTCTAACTGTAGTATCTACACATTGGAAGCACAAGTGGCTATTCTCACCTTGGATTCCAAACCAAAGCAAAGACATTTTGAGGCTAATTTAACAGCAGTTCACTATTTCCATGGACTCCTGAGTGGTATAGCACTATGATCAACAGAGGGTAGAAGCTAGCGATTGCTAACCGAGATATCTCTAAATTTCCCTAACTACAAATTTGTGGGACACTAAGGAGTTTATCACATGAAGGGAATTTGAAGTATAATCCAATGGCAATCTGAATGCAATCATGGGGTTTCGTGTGATTGTGTGAAAGCTGTTCACACACATTTTCAGGCAAAGAGAAGTCCTTCTGAATGCAATCGTGGGGTTTCACGTTATTGCATGAGAAATTATAACATGCAATTTCAGGCACTGGGAGGCAATTTCAGGCAATGCCGAACGCAATGCAGCATCAATACGCAATCACGTAAATTCGCTGAACTAGCGAATTTACTGAATTCCGAACTGGCCTCATTTCCATTTCTTTCAAAATTGAGAGAAATTCCTATGACAGTGCAAATGTTATAAATAGTTGTTTTTTACTGGGAGGGGGCCTCCAGATATTGGGCTTCAACTCCCAGAACCTCAAACCAGCATGACCAATAGTGAGGGAATATCCTCAAACTGCCTTGAACTGACAATCCCAATTAATCTCTTGCTGTTCCACTTTTTAAGTGCTTTTAAAATATCCCTCTGTCTCTCCTTTTCCTACTTTCACTTCAGTGTACTTTGTTACCCTAAAAGGTAGGAGAACATGGAGCCCACACCAACATTGTCAGTGTCTCCTTGATATTTTGGGGAATTATTAGCTCAAAAGGAGGCCTGTGAGATCTTTCCATCTATGACTGCATACACACTGGAGAGATAACCCAGTTTGCACCATTTGAACTGCTCTGGCTCAAGGCTATGGAATTCTGGGAGTTGGAGTTTATTGTTGAGCAACTTGAAGAATTCCACAAAGCTAACATAAAGAAAGGTGTAAAGGGCTGAATAGCAAATAAAATTAAAAAACAAACAGGAATTGGAGAGGGTGATAATTACCAGTTCTGAAGAGAGTGTGGGCTCAGACAGTGTCTGAAGGCAACACAGTGAGAGAGATCTTCTGTGCACACAGGGTCCATGGGCAGACTGTGACCAAAGTGGCTACAGTATGTCTGGGGCTGATATTTTGATCTGATTTCATAACCTCGAGGGACACTTGATGCTATTCCATGATAGTTTCCCTATGGAATTAACAAACGGACTCTGGGGCCTCTTTTCCACTTACAGATAAATCGGTGGGCAATCCGAATCTTATGGTTCACATTCATGTATGAATTCAAAATGGACCCGCTCCAGCCAGCCAAAGGGCAAATTTAAATAGATTCCAATCCACATCTGGTTCATACTTGCACAAAATCAATTTATCAAAAAAGATGCAGAAAACATCAGTGTCAAAAAGGGTTAAATGGGTCTAGAGCATGCCCCCCCCCCCCTCAGAATCACTTCAGTGATTTGGTTTAAGTGGGAACCAGGGTCGTTTGAACTGGTTCAAACGGATTTGCAATCCTGTTTAAAAGGTAGTGGGAATCAGGCTGAGATCAACTGTTGGTTTTAAATCCAGAGTGACCAGACATTGATAGGATTTGAGACAGTCCCTGGATAGTTGGACAGGAAAGGTAAATAGGAACACAATCTGGGGTGAGTGTGGAGGGATGGTCTTTAACTGTCTTTGTAATGCAGCTTGCATAAACTCTATTGAGAGGAAGTGCAAAGAGCCTGGGAGAGGATGGAGCCAGCAGGAAACCCATTTATCTTTTATTTTAGTAACATCTAGGTGTCTTCATGCCAGCGTGTCTTCTCACATGTGTAATTTCCTAGTGTTCCAAAGCTTATCATGACCTCTTAAAAATATTTCTGACACTACATATCAAATATGAAAAAATGAAACCCCAGCAAGAGGAGTGTGGGATATGCTAACAACTTCACCTTCAGTTTACTGCAGTTGCCACAAAGCGAGCTCAAAGTGCCAAAGTAATTTGCATTCAATTAAGTCAGTAGAGGAAGAGAAGAAGAGGAATGGGATGTTGCCCTTCTCAGTAGGGTAAAGCAAAAACAAATTGCTGCAAACTCTTTTAGCTTACTTCTTCGTCAGCAATACCTTTTGCCATCTTGAGCCATCTGATGTTGCTTAGCTACATGTTTCCCAGTTTTCATCTGTGTAATGTTGAAGGATGTGTGAAAGATTCTGGGAGTGGAGGTCAGCTCATCAAACCAGATTTATGTATAATTAGGAAATGATAAAGCTATGCATGTTAGTTCTTACATACTTGTCATATTATTTCTCCTCTTAAAATATATATTATCCTATCTATTACAGTTCTTTCGGTTGCTTCCAAAAACAAATTCACAAATAATGCTTATCAACTGAACCCTAGTATCGATATGTCTCCTCTTTAGTCTTTAGTCTTTAGTCATAAAGGGTTTCAGAACTCTTAAAAAGTCATTTATACCATTGCCATTAACAACGTTAGTCAATTTTGCCAGTTCAGCAAAGTCCATCATCTTTTCCAGCCATTCTGAAGATATTTAATCTCTTCTTTTTTCCAATCTTTGGCATAGATTAATCTTGCAGCTGTAACCATATAATATAAGGTTTTATATTCTTTCTCATCTTTATTTTCAAAACCAATCAAAAATTCCTAATAGTGGGAGACAGATGTAAAATATAAATAATAAAACTAGAAGAAAGCTTATATGTGTTCTATGCTATTGGGTCCACATTATGATACGTCACTCCACAGACTGGGTGGACCCTACATTCCAAGAGAGAATAGAGAAGTCATATAGATTCTGTAAAATTTCCCAAAAATCTACAGTACATAGAGGAACAAGGTATTTCATGGCTGCTGCATTCTAGCCCTCTAGGGAACGGGTTCCAGCCACATTGCAACCACATCTCTCTATCTTCTCATCAACTAACAGGCATACCATTTATGCAGCCATTCTGCGGCATGCATATCAGGTGGCACGCAAACTAGTGATTCCAGGATCCCATTTGTATTCTATGTAGATTAAACCACAACACAGAGGTGGAGAATGTGTGGCATTGTAAAATGCTGGTGGATTGCAAATTTCATCCGCCCGATACAACATGACCAATTGTTAAAGATGATGGGTGTTGCAGTACAATAACATCCAGAGCACCATGCATTCTCCACTTCCTCTATGATGACTATTCATGTCCACCTGAAATAATACCAATATTACCTTTTTGCACACACTGAAAAGGCACAATGAAATGCTCTTAATCACATTGTTTATGATGAATTAATCATAACTAGCTAATTTCAACCAAGCTACATTATCTTCCAAGTGAAATAAGAATAAATTACCCAATTATGATCCTGAAGACATATGTGTCCTTTTCAAGTAGACTATCTCCAACAAATACATCTTTGAGTTGTTATTAGTTTTATTACAGACTTACATAACTTCATCAAAGATATTATAAGAACTTGTTCCCTCTTGTATATGTAATTCTCACTTGAGATCAAGAAGAAGGTCATGGAATGTTACTTGCTTATTTAATTCTATCAATTATCTTAACAGAAGGTCCCATGGAAGTAATTACATTATGTTTATGTTTTCAGAGAATTAATTGAAGAAATGGGACAAAAAAATCAGTCTCTGGGGGGAGTCCTCCTTGACATAACAGATGTTACAGGATTGTGGTTAATATTGACAGCAAAGAGTCATGTGGCACTTTAAGATTAAAAGGTTTTATTTGGTATATGCTTTCACAGACTGCCGATGCATGACCAAGTGGACCAAGATGCATGACCAAGTGACCAAGTGGACTGGAGTCCACAAAAGTATATGCCACATCAAACATTTCCATCTTTAACATGGCACAAGAGTCTCCCCCCCCCCTTTTTTTTGGTTCTTGTTGTTGTTGCTTTTTGTTGCAATAGATGGCATTGGAAACCTCTCCCCTCCCTGGTTCCATGAATACTGAACTTCTTTACATCATTTTCTAACATGTTCATGAACTTTGTATGAAAACAAAATTCAACCATATTCTAGAGTAACAGAAATATAATGTAGTAGACTGAATTGCTGTGTGATATCTTGGTGTGTTTGGGGAGGGCAACTTCAGAGGGCCCTTTGCATAGTTTCCTAGGCCTTAGTTGGCCACACCTACCCTAAACACATCCCTTAAGTTTTTCACCCCCATAATGACAAATTGTGCCTCCCTCCCAAAGTTTTAGGGAGGATGTTTTTAATTTAAACGTTATTTCATATATAAATACCCTACTCCAGGCTTGCTTTCAACCACAAAAGGATTATTTTCAGAACGGGAGAAGACTAGATAAGGAGAATCTGACAAATCGTACCCCCTAGAGGGTGGTGAAATCTACCACTTCTGGATGGATTTTACTCAGGAAGGAAGGAATTGCAGGTGATCCAGCAACTCAAATACAGTTCATCAAGCTTATGTAACCCATGGCCTACCCATAAGAAATTTGTTCTTTATACTGGCAAGTGAGATAGAATTCAGGGAGGAAAAGCTTTCTGTGAGAAATAGGTCAAGGTAGAAAGCATCAATATATCTCAGGAATGGGAAATAATTAGAATCCCTCAAGACAGACATATAATGTGACTTGCTAATATCAAATAGCCTGTGTTTGCCTTTGGGCAGAGTCAATACACAAAGGCAGAAGGTGGTGAATATTAAATCCCAGTGAGACAATTGAATATATTACCTTCATATACCAAGAGAAAGGTGGAAGTACAGAGTCATCAATTTGTTCTCTTAAACACAGATAGACCATCAATGATTCTAAGATATACAAGCAGAGGTAACATCAACACTCCACTTGAGCATTCTTACATCTTGGAATCACAGGATATTTATATTGGATAATAAGCAGGCTCTTTGGTAATCTTTTAGACCATTTACTATGTGCATACATAGATATACAAAACATATACAATTCTTTGAGAAGAAACACAGACATAGCAATATCTTGGTGCATTGCTTTTATTACATTACATAGCATGACATATAGGATAGTGCACATATTTTAGCATCATCAGGTTCTTTCACACTTTTCATTGTGTCTGCTAAGGTATTATACAGACATTTCGTGAAGGCTTTAACTTATACAGAATTCTGTCCCTTGCATCATTTACATAACCATCTATCCATCAAGAAATATGATCTCATCTGTTAAGGCACTACACATCTCTAAAGAAGTATTAATCTCCTACCGTCTGATGATCCCTTCCCCCCCCCCATCCCCTATCCGTCCACCTATATGGGAATTTGTTTTAAGGGGAGGGAGGTGGGTATGTTGGAGGATTTTAACTGTATATGTTTTTAACATGTTGTACCCCACCCCGTTTGCTTGCTCAAAGGGGCGGGTAAGAAATAAATATTTATTATTATTATTATTATTATTATCTCTAAAGAAGTATTTAAAGGGTTAATATCCTTGCACACTGTTATATCTATAATCCTCCATTACAAACCTATAAACATCCTTAGTGGGTATTCATTACAATAATAATTTTAGCATAGTCTAGATGAGAGTAAAGTTTCTCCCTCTTACCAGCATGGTCTATCTTTATCAGTTTGCCTGGCAGTTTATCAAGAACCACAGGCTGTGAGGTTACATTATAGCCTTCTCTTCGTATGATAGAGACTGCAAGCAGTCTGCTATCTCTTCTTGGCTTCTTTTATTCTCATACTAGCCTACTGCCCACCTACCACCTGTCCAGTTAAAGCAGAAAAGGTGACAGTGCCCTGTCTAGGTTCTCCATCTTCAAACATCTTCATTTTTTCTATTCATAGCTAATTTACACACACACACACACACACGAATGAGAGAGAATGAAATCCTATAAACACCTACCAGAGTAGATACCTTAGAAATAAGTCCTACAAATGTATGCCATGTTGCACAACAAGCCTTGTTGATGGCTGTCTGAAAACAGAACTTTTTTGAGAATTTCATACACATACATATACACAAAATTCATTTCAGCTCGGAAAAGGATTATCTATTAAAGTTTAAGAGTGCTGTTTTGTACAACAAACTAATATAACAATTGTAATCTAAATTGAGGTCTGGAAGGCATATCCCTCAACAATGTTGTAACACCTTCCCTCATAACCTGACTTCAGCAGGACCCGGGAGAGTCAATACTGACAAGAATAGACAACAAAGGTATCGCTGGAACAATGGTTTAATTCTTCAGAAAACTGCTTTCTGAAGTCAGAATTGTTAGGACACTGTTGGATCTCCACAAATCTGAAAGCCTTGGTTTTCCAAAATACCTGGCTTTCTGATTTCACTGTGTCTTCTGTGTACTTTTATGTCAGTTTAACCTTTCCCTCTGTAACCTTTGTGTTTATGTGAACCCTTGATTACCCCAGGCCATTAAGATGAATGAATTTATACTGCATTGTATTCTTCCTGCCAAAGTGGAGAAGGAAGGTCACAGATCAGCACAATTTACTATGAGGGATGTCTCTTTTTGGCAATACAAATGGATGGCATTCAGAGGACACTAAAACTTATTTTATTTCTTCTCATCTGTTTAGAGGTCACAGCTCCATTTGCTGCAGCATTCTGGACACACTGTATTGGGGGAAAAGATGGAAAATTAGAGGGGAAATGTTAGAACCTAGCTTGCAGGATTATTGGCTAACATTGAACCAAACTGGAGTAAGTATTCAAAAAAGCAACTCTTAAAAGAAGTAGTTAAAAGATTATGGCCTAAAGCTCAAATGTTACACAGACCAAACAGATTACATTTTAGAATCTCAGGTGCTGCCACTTATCCTATATAGTCGATTATGAGAAAGAACCAACCTGAAAGGTTCGGGGATGTTAACATTGTTGTTTGAGTTTTGGGTTTGTTTTTTTAAAATGTAATTATGGCAATTTCAAGTATCAAAACACTATATGGATAACTATGTCTTATCAAGCTCTTCCACCATACACATGAGTAAATGTGATAGACGTATAGCAAGTGATAAATAACAGTAACTCCACTCTTGTCTGGCTGGCTCTACAATTACATGAAGGGCTGAGGAGGGTCACTGGGGAGCAAATCCACAAGCCCCAGACTTCTGAAGGATCCAGACCTCTGGGTGCCAGCATACGGTAGTAGCAGTGGGACCTGCACAACACATTATAAAATAAATGTTAGCACTTCAGCAGATCGAGGAAACCTCATAATAGGGTTGACTTAGGGTTGCCCTAAGTTGGAAATAACTTGAAGGCAAACAACAACAACAACATTTCAACGGACCCATTTTTTCTCTTGCTAAATTTAGGGAGTGGGCACAATCAGGCATGATATCCCAGAACTAGAACCAGCTCTCAGTGGCACAATCCCCAGATGGCAGATATTGAGACAGCAGAAAGGTATTGCGGGAAAAACTTGTGTTCTAGATGGCCTGCCCAGTGTCCACTACACTAGCCTGATGTTTTCAGCCATTGTGATGAATGTGGTCCCCCATGACCAGTGTAGAAGGAAGATTAAGCTTCCAGTTTTGTCAGCCTTTCTCAATGGAATGGGAACAGACACCATCTTGTTCTTCACCAAGACAGTAAAATGTCTTGGACCAGTCCTGGCTATCAACATACTCATGAGCTGTGGAATATATTTTATTAATTTAGGAAGTAAAGTTCATATTTTATCTAGTCTGACACTACTGTAAAGTAGGATCCTTTAAGCAGAAATAACCTTGCCAGCTTAATGTGTGCTACTATAAACAAGCAAACAAATATTAATAGGTTGAGTCTCCCTTATCTGAAATGCTTGGGATTTTGTGTTTGTTTGTTTGTTTGTTTGTTTTGGATTTAGAATTATCTGTATTTGCATATACCTACATAATTAGATATTTTGGAGATGGGATCCACACCTTTAAAAAAATCATGTCTCATACACAGCTTATACACATAGCCTGAAGGCAATTTTATATAATATTTTAAATAATTTTGTGCATGAAACAAAGTTTATGTACGTTGGACCATCAGAAAGCAAAGGTGTCATTATCTCAGCCACCCATGATTGATTGATTGATTGATTGATTTTTGTGGAATAATTTGGAATTCTGAATAAGGGAGACTCAATCTGTAATCAAATATATTTTTTTCATGCGCGCCCACACACAATTCTCCATGGCTCCCAAATGTTATATGAGAAATATAAACAAATCTCAGTCCAATAAAAGAAGAAATATTATTCTACTACACCCATCATTAAGCAAGTTTCTAGTGCACCAGTCCTCTAGGAGTTGCACCTTCAGAGAGAGAAAGAAATTCCTTTCTATCCCAACCACTCAAAGTGTCATCATTTTAAATTAATTTTGTGTGAAGTAGTTTGAGAATACTGACAAAAGAGCTGCCAATCATCCATACAGAAAAAAATATGTTCCCTCATATTATTTCATATCAATTTCAAAATCAACTCCCCAAACTATTCTAGAGATAGCAGTAATAAGACAACTACTATCTAGAGACAGTTGTAGGGAGACAACATTTGATGAAGTGTTACATTATTACAGTGGGCATATTACACTGGACCCACCTTTTGCGCCAAACCAATATTCATAAACATTACAGATACATATAGCTATTTTTCATGTATCTAGACTATACATCTACAGCTTGTCAGGGTTTGTATTTTGGTGGGGGTCCTTGGGATTTTTTTTCCTGGAGAACTCCAGTGCACTCTCCCAAAACAATCAAAAATTCTAATTACAATGGACCCTTGGTATCTGTTGGAGTTTGGTTCTAGGAGCCCCTGTGAATGCCAAAATTCATGGATGCTCAAGTCCCATTGAATACCATCATAGTAAAATGGTATCCCTTATATAAAATGCCAAAATCAAGGTTTGCTTTTTGGAATTTCTATTTCTTTGAATATTTTCAAGCCATAGATGCATGAATCCATGGGTAAAGAATCTGTGGACACACACACACAAACTAAAGATGCCAGCTTCACAGGATGGAGTCATGTGAATTAGTGTATCAAACTGTTATAACTGTGGTTTAATCTGCATTGCAAAAATAATGTAGCTATGGAATTCTGGGATTTGTAGTTTTGTGAGATATTTCTGCCAGAGAGCTCTGGTGTCACAACAAACTACAAATTCCAGAATGGAGCCATAGCAGTTAAAGCAGTGATGAACTGCATTATTTCTGCAGTGCAGATTAGACCTGTGGAATATAGACTCACAGTTTCAGAATGAAAACTTTTCTATTCCTCAGTTCTTGATGCTAGACTTCCATTGTCCAATATCCTTGTACCACAGTCAAGAAAGGTGAGAAATATCAAATCCCAGGACATATTGCTGGCTGCCATTAGGGCCCTTAATGAGCTAAAATAATGTTCTCAAATACCTGGCTAACAACTTATGCCTGCTGCACCTGGGACAGGTGTCACCTGAAAAATAATTTCCCCTCGGCATTGCATTCGCTATTTATTGCAAGAGCCAGTGATACTGAACATTCCAGCCAAGTTAATTTGAACGGTGTGATATACTGTCAGTTTTGGACCTGGATTATAATAAGGGAAATAATTCTGGCAAGTCTATCATGCTGGTTTAAATGAATTACTTTAAATCATTACCCTTAACTTGTGGTCTCACAATGTGTGAATGTATTACTGTAGTTTATGTAGGCAGTACTAAAAATGCACTCAAATAGGGGGGAAATAAAACCATCACTGAAAAATTCAGTTTCTGTGAATTCCCAATAATATTTTTTTCCATTAGAATTTAGAGGTTCCAATTCAAAATTGAAAGCTAATAATTTGATACTTTTATGAAAAAACTAGTGTATGCATGGAGATGGAGGAGTATTTATACACACCGAAAGCTGGCTGAAGAGAAGACTGGCAGCTGAAGTTCCCCACAGGACACTTGTCAAGCCAAGTAGCATGTAAGCATGACAGTTGAATCCAAAAGGACAGGGAAGCTCATGGGTACCAAATCCAGACTCTCTTAGTAGCACATCTAAGCTCAGTGTAGCAGGCTTAGGAAGAGAAAGTAGATATGTACTGTATCTAGTACCATATGCAAACAGTAGAAGGAAGCTTCGTTTTATGAGTTTTATAGCATTTATTATTGAAGCCATTTGTTGTTCTTCAGGATGGCTTTGTGGCTCTGATTAACTCAATAATATTATAAACCTTTATTTATATTATTAACCTTTATTTATATAGCGCTGTAAATTTACACAGCACTGAACATAGTCTTTTAATTAGAAGGTTCCTTGCCTTCAGGCTTACAATCTAAAAAGACATGACACAAAAGGAGAAGGGAATGGTGGTGGGGAAGGGGGTCAGGTCCAGCAGTTCTTCTCTCCCTCTGAGGCCTGGACCAAGGCAGATGGACTGGAGAGAGGACTCAGCTTCTTAATACATAATGTTGTTTAATCTATAGAAAAGCAGTTTCTGATGCAGACATGATGATTTCAATCCACATGCATCTCAGAGCTATTCAAATAATTCATTCAAGAGTGTAGATGTTGAGCCAGATTTGGCAAAGAGATGGTATGATTACACTCCCTTCCCCAACACTGCAGCTGGTACAATAAATTTTTCAATTGTGTCCTTTTTTTAAAAAAAAGCAATAGTCATTACTTAATCACAACTGTTATATTAATGATAGATACATATATAACCATATATGTTAGACTCAAAAATAATTTCCTCACAAATAAATAAGGCTTAAATAGGTTCTAGGTCACAAATGAATAAGGTTTAAATAGGTTCTAAGTTAAATAAAGTGGCCCTTATTCAATTCAACTCTCTATATCTGGTCTCATTCCAAGGATGGTCAGCAATTTTGCTTTTTGTACTCTTTTGTATACTTCTAACATTTTGTTGTTGCCTTTGACTCGCATAATAAAGTCACTCAAATGAATAAACGTTCCAAAATTTTAATAAGCCTCAATCCTTCTACAGGACAACTGAATCCAGATAAGGACTTGAACCTTTCACTATATCAAGAATAAGGGTTATGTAAGAATAACATCTGTTGCAGGCCTCAGATTCAAACAATGGCAACTTTACATGTAAGCACCTATGTCTCTATTTTAAAATATGTTATGAACAGAAGACAAGAATAACTAAGGTAATAAAGTGCTTACAGCTTAAACTCTGAACATTTAATATTGAAGGAGAATAGTTTTGACTAAGGTTTGTTCTTTGGATTTTTTCAACATTTCATTGTCCACCCAAGCAAAGTCCTGCTACTGGGTGATGGTGAATGCTGTTTTCATCTTACCGATTAGCACTCAAAGATGATGCACTTTATACCCACTGCTCTAATGGATTGTATGGACATTCATGTTTTTCAAGCATTTAACCTAAAATACATTTCACTTTACCCTCAGGCCATTGGTCCTCACATTATTCTAGCAGGGGGCTGACGTTACCCTCTTCTAGCACGCAAGGAGTAAAATGTAACATTTGCACAAACCCAGAGTGCTAAAAAGACTCTATCTGAAAGGGCTTTTAAGCTTTTTCACCATAATGACAGTTTACTTTGGCTGCTTAAATGCATTTCCATGGATGATTTGAGATCTTTCCCAAAGTATGGGAAATTACTTTGTAAAAGTAATTTGTTATTTAACATGATAAAAAGTAACTTTTTCATATTATCAAATCACTCCATAACTTATGTTACCAATTAATAAATATGCATACACACCATTAAAGAAATACATACATTTAAAAGATAGAATAATTCCCCAAAAAATTGATAAGAGAGTGGCAAAACAGTATGCCTAGACCAGTTTGTTTTTGTTTTGTGGTTTGTTTGTTGGGTTTTGTTGTTGTTTGTTTTGTTTTGTTTTGTATTTGTATGGGAGGGAGGAGCTTTGTACATTTTACTCAGAAGTACATCTCTGCACCCTCCTTGGCTGTGCAACAATAATGTGGGGTTCCTGGTGAAGTCTTATCTGGCCACTCACCAAATGCAGGTTCATTGTGGTTGCTCTTTTACACCTGGAGGGAGGAGGGGAAACCAGCCTCCACGTATAGTGAAAGGCAGCTGGACCACATCCGTGTTCACTCCTAGAGCTGAGCAGTGATTGGGGACAGTGCAAGAAGGAATGCTCTGAGCTGCTGTTGCCCAGCCTGGTTAAGGGGCATTGCAAAAAGAGATATCAGGATACCTATTTCCAGAACATTCCTAAAATGCCAAGAATGTCACACACAAGATCCTGCTGGCCAATGAGAGCAAATGCTTATATTATGAATAATCCACCCCTTTGCATGTAGTAGAATCGATGATGAAGATGATGATGATTATGTTCCCCTCACTTTGGCATCAACCTCCATCATCTAGAATGATTCATTACAGACATGTTTCATATTTTGGCTCCAACTTCACATTTGGTGGAGCAAAATAACTATAAACTTTTTTTTAAAAAAAAAAAAAATGCTTTTACACTACCAAAGGAGAGAAGTTATCCCTTGTAATAATGTTACTTGCTGAAACTTTTGTTATTGCAAAAAGAACCACTCCCCTTTTACTTATTTATTCAATTCAATTTATACCCTGCTTTTCTCCTGACGTAGGACCTTATAGAAATGATATAATGGTGTAGAGTAGAAACTTTTTACCACTAGTCTAATGGCATGTCTCCATCCTACTAAATCCTGGGATTTATAATTTGGTGAGGGACTTACATCAAGGGAATACACAACAGCACTCTAGGATAGTGGGTCTCAAACACTGGTCATCCAGAAGTTTGAACTCCAACTCCCAGAATCTCTGGATAGTGAGGGATTCTGGGGTCTGAACTCCAAAACATCTGGAGGACCAAAAAATTGAGACCCACTGTTCTTACAATTCTAAGTATCTCTTCAAATGACAGATTTTCTAGGTTGGAGCCAGGACAAAGTGGCATCAAACTGCTGCAACTGTGTAGTACAGATGTACTCATACACTAAATAGAACCTCTTCTATGCAAAAGCCTGTCTTTCCACAGGGAGTCTGCAACCCCTTACCAAGAGTGGTTAGACTGCTTCCTAACTTGTCTTTGTGCCAGTAAGCAAAGAACTTTTCATTCAGACAGGTTTTTATCAACTCAGCTTAACTGAAACAGAAGAAGATTTTAACCAGGTGGGTGATGTGTTTTTGTTTTGTTTTGTTTTTTTAACATTTGTTTTAAATATTTTAAGGTTTTATTGGAATGCTTTTCTGCCAAACTGATACCATATTAGAAAAAAATAGGGAGAATCCATATGTCTATGAGAAAGAGGGATTTTGACAGCACCTGGTGCATAGTTTGGGCAGTGTGGTAACTGAAAGAGAATTCCTCAAGGAAAGCCTTTCTTATTCCCCTGTTGTTACAAGATGTGTTTGTCTTTGTTTGCTTACTTTTAGAAGCAATGTGTAGTCATAAATCATAGGATGTTCTGTTCCAAAGCTAGGAAAAACTGCAGCAGTTTGCTTTCACCTGAGCCCTCTCAGAAAGACTAGACCAGTGATGATGAACGTTTTAGGGAATGAGTGCCTAAACTTAAAGGCGTTCAGGCACCAGGTGTCACCCGGTGCTGGGGGTAGGCCTTCCAAGAGGGATGGAGAGCCTGGGGACAGGTCTTCCAGGGCAGGACTTCCACCCTCTGGGGGTGGGACATCTGCCTTCCAGGGGTGGGACTTCCAGGATGGGACTTCTTACTCCCACACTCTCAGGCTCAGGATGGTCAGGAAGAGGAGGAGCAGGTGTGTGCCTGCTACTCCTCTTTCCCACTCTCAGCATGCCCTGAAAAATGGTTTCACATGCCATGTCTGGCACATGTGCCATAGGTTCACCACCATAGGTTCACCATGGGGCTAGACTCAGCTCTCTTCTTTCTCATCTCACTCACTGACTTATAGACAAAAAAAACCCTTTTGTTGCACTTTGAACTCAGTTTGCTGCAGCTAAAGTAAGTCAAGGACAAAGTGGGGGGAATGTGTGGAGGAGGAAGAATCTGAGACATTTTAAGAGTGGCCTAGGTGACAAAATCAATGGTGATTTGGTGCCAAATATTGGCAGTGCAATAGCCAAATGAATCCCCTGCAGCATTTATGACAGCAGTCATTGATATTCTACACCAGATTTCCTCGGGCTCTCCTTTCAGTTGTTGGACTACACTTCCCATCATTGCTCAACACTGGCTATGCTGGTGAGGGCTGATGGGAGCTGTAGCCTTATAAGTTCAAGAGGACCTACCCCTGCTCTAGGATATGAAAGCCCAAGTTCCATGACAATTAAACCTCATAGGATCCAAATATGGTAAATCTGACCATGATCACAGTTGTCAGTTCTTCAACATTATCATTGGAGTAAGAGGAAGCAAAGGATCTGCCAGAACAGTTCCCCAACTTTCGTCCAAGATACACCACCTCATTTCTCTAGATTTTTTCCTGGAGAAAATTAGAGTTTGAAAATATTTTTCCTTTTTTGGTTGCAGCTTCCACCATGCTGGCTAGGAGATTCTGTGGGGGGCAGTCAAAAAAAGAAGAAAGAAAGAAAGAAAAGCAACTGCTTTCAAGCTCAGCAGTTATCAAGATGCAAATCAGACTCTTGTTACTGTGCTACCTTGTTGATCAACATTCTCTCTCTTTTTTCTTTTGACTTTACAGAATAGGTGCCTTCGGGGTAAATGCTGTATCTTCACCTCCCACCTAACACAAACACACACATGTGCATGTGTGTGCACACACATTTACACACGCCATATAATTTCCTCCTAACAAACTTATCCAGTGCTAAGATATTTATGCACTGAGATGAGACTGCTCAGCTGGCTATTAATGACGTTTGCTTCCACTTCTGATGCCCTCTTTGTCAAAATGACTTGGTTTAATACTATTTATCTCTCTCCATCTTAATAAAATCTGCTAGGCATTTGGTCTCTGAAAGCTTAATCCTACTAATATCTTTAATGCATTCGACCCTGTCAACTCACTTGCCAATACTGCCTTTGGCTTAAATTTGCTCTCCAGATGCTTAAAAAACTACTAACTACTAACTTAAAAAAAAAAAAAACCTAAGCAAACTGCTAATTAAATTACAAATAGCAACAACACTGTTCTTAGTACCAGAGGGTAAGAGTAGGTAAGACTGAGTTGTAGCTGCAACAACGACCGCGGTTTTGACTTGTTATTTTACGCACTCAGAATCTGTTTTGTAAGGCATCAGTGACTATTCTTTACAATCTGAGCAGCAAGGTAATTATTCTAAAACAATCCTCAGGCTAATCCAATCAAACTCTCCAGTTTGCAGTTTTACATACCTTTAGAACTACATCCCATTGAATGTGTTGAAATTTGCATCCAGGTGAACGTTCAAGGGCTAAAAAGACAGCCCTCACCTGACATTCAGATGTGCAAGTTGAAAGCAAGAGAGGAGGAGGAGGAGGAGGAGGAGATAATAATAATAATAATAATAATAATAATAATAACAATAATAATAATAATAATAAGCATATCACATCAGCTAGGAAGGGTTGCTTTCTTCTTTGAAACCCATGGACCCTTTCGTGGTTGCCACTGTTCCAATAAAATGCAGTTTGCTATTTCCTTTGCACAGTCCCATTAAACTGTGATATGTTCTAAATCAACAATGGTCAGTATCTCCAGCCAGGGAGCAGCAATCTCTTCCCAGGCTACTGTTATTGCAGTTTCTTCCAGGTGTTGTTATTGTTGTTGTTGCTGGTGCTGCTGGTGCTATTATTACTTGCTCTTCTCATTACATAAACTCTTCAAATTTTCATAGCTGCCAAACTGGGTCCCTTTCACACTACACAATTATAGCCATATGATTCCACTTCAATAGTTCCATCCTACGAAATTCTGGGATTTGCCATTTAAGAGCCCTGGTGGCGCAGTGGTTAAATGCCTGTACTGCAGCCACTCACTCAAAACCATAAGGTTACGAGTTCAATACCAGCAAAAGGGGTCAAGCTTGACTAAGGCTTGCATCCTTCCGAGGTTGCTAAAATGAGTACCCAGATTGTTGGAGGCAAGTAGCTTACAGTTGTAAACCGCTTAGATACTGCTTAGGCGGTATGAAGCAGTATATAAATGAATCTGTTTGTTTGTTGTAAGGAAGACATTTTCAGCCAGAGCATTTCTCTAGTGCCTGACCAAACTACAGAAAACTGTTAGTTACCTGTTAGCTAGCTTGAGGATTCCATAGGATGCAGCCATGAAAGTTAAAACTGGAATCATCATAGTGCTGTAATTTAGTGCACACATACATTTAACCCGACTGCACCCTAACAGGATGCAGCTGGGACGCAGAATGCTGGCGGGAATTATCGCATGTTATTCACCACCATTTCCATCAGCAGAGTATAGCCCAGCTGCATTGTGGCTCCAAGACATCATTCAGAAGCTGCTTTTCAAAGCCAGGAGCTTTCCAACTTGGAAAAGTGGCCTCTGAAGCATGCCTGGGAGCCAAGGATGCAGCCAGCTATACTCAGCTGGTGGAATTGGTGACGAATTACATGCAATAATTCCTACCTGCATCCCACATCCTTGCTGCATCCTGGTAGGGTGCAGCTGGGTTAAATGTACGTGCAATAAGCTCCTTAGTTTTGTGAAGGGGTCCCTGGAGTGAATTAGCCTGGATGGCTGGTTCTCTGTACCCTTCATGTTCTGTTTCTAGATAAGGGGAGCAGAATTCTGCCCAAGCACATAGTTTACAATGGTAATCCAGTAAACTTGAAGATTGTGATCCCATCGTGATTAGAGTGTTGGACTGGGACTGGGTTATAGGCCCCAGGCAGCCATGAAATGTACCAGGCAACCCTTGGCTAGTCACTCTGATCTATATCACAGGATTGCAGTGAGGAAAATGTGGGGAGGAAGGAAACTATATATACTGCCTCAAGATTACTAGAGAAAAAACAGGATATGAATGTAACAAATAAATGAATAAATAAAGTACTGCACACTTAACTGAGAATAAACGCAATTGGTTTCCATGGGATTCACTTTAGAATCAATAGACAGATGATCAGACTGCCCAATATAAATTAACAGTGACTTTTATACAACCTCTGAGTATTTTCCAAGTACATGACAAAGGAGAGGATTCTTTTTATTTCCCACAGCACATCTTTTTATTTCCCGCAGCTTTGTGCAGAATGTAGCATAAAACTTGTATCCAAGAAAAGTATAGCTTTTAGCTTACCTTTTGATTATTTTTAAAGATGTTTCTGTTCCCTTTGGTTCTGCCTCTAGGTCTGGAAGCATGTACGAAATGTCTTTTAACATATTTCTCAGAGAGGCATTCTGTGCCCTCATTGCAATTCTGTTTTGTTACATTAACACAGCATTAGCCTCTTTCTTCCATTTTAACTTTTAAATTCACACCATGCACAATATGTACCATACACCTCTCCCCTTGGCCACTCTTGTACTATTTGGGTATGATGGGAGTTTTGGTTGATGCTAAACAATACTGAATGATGATTGGTTGACTGTAAAGACAATAAAGAGCCAGCATGTTGTAGTGGTCTGAGTGTTGGTCTAAGTCTCCAGGAAACCAGGGTTCAAATCCCCACTCAGTCATGGAAACACACTGAGTGACCTTGAGCAAGCACACATTCTCAGACTTAGAGGAAGGCAGCAACAAACTTCCTCTGAATAAATTTTACAAAGAAAAACCTACAATAAGGTCACCATAAGTTGGGGTCAACTTGAAGGTATATAACATCATCATCATCAACAACAACAACAACAACAGGACAGCCACACAATTCAGATTATAGTACACCACAGGCATACAGTCAGACTGAAGGAATTGCAAACAAAGGTTCAAGTCACTCAGATCACTCTCAAAAGGAAGAGCAAGACTGGCACAAACTGAAAAAACAAAAATCAAAGAGCATCAAAGGAAGCTACAAACACCAATTGTCCATGCAAGTTGTTTCCATAAAGCATTCCTTACAAGAATCATCTTGACACCAGTCACTCTGACTGACGCCGATATTGCCAGCAAACAAACAGCTCATATTATTTATGCCAACATCTGTGTGAATCTTCCAGAGCAGTAGCTACAGAGAGCAAAGGGAACCTCAAGAAACAACCAACATTTTGAGAGGTAAATCCATGGAGAGGTGATTGTTGGGCCTTCTTTTTTAAGAGCCAACACATCAAGGCTGCTCTGTGGAGAAGGCATTGAAGAACTTCAGCACAGATAAAAGTGTCAAAGGCAACTCTGTAGAGAGGCTGTGTCACTGCTTTGCCAACCATGTCAAAGTGTTGGGAAATGGTGCAAGATTCAGCCTGCTCCCTTTGGAATGCACCAGAAGGGGGAGAAGTCAGTCAAACCCCTGTGAAGTTTAATCAGTCTTTGATGAAGAAAAGAAAATGATCAGAAGCCCAGATTTGTGTAAAAAATGAATTGTCCCTTTAACTGTACTAACAGAGGTGTCTGGGAAAGTAATGACACTTTAGGGCATAAGATGCATTTTCTACTTTCCAAAACTTCACTGTTAGGTTGTATTACCAACCAAAACATGTTAATATAAATCTCACAGTGTAGCAAGGAGGAGAAGCAGGCATGGGCCCTCTGTCTCTTTTTGGTGCTGACATCTGTACCCTCCCTCCTCAACTAAGCAAACCTGGAGTCCTAGATTGAGATCTTACATCAACTGGTGGAGCAGTCTTTACCAATGTACTTATGGGAGGCTACAGTAGTGTGTAATAATGGGCAGGGGGTTGCCAGGCAAAGCACTATCTCTCTCTTATATACATTTGGGGAGAAGAAGTAGGCTTCACCACAAATAAGGTTCCTTACTCCACCCTTGGTATTCATGATCAGCTAGAACAAGCCCAGTCACTGCTGAGAGGAACCTGATGTTGTTGCATGCCAAGGTGTGGACCTTCTGGGAGGACGTACTGTATAATATGCCTCTTTGTTCAAAGTCTGAAGAAGTGCCGGTACATAAGCAGGTGTAATCCCGTTATACCTGTTTATGTCACCAACGGATGCTAGCCTCATACTTCCAAGGATAAGACTAAGGAGGGCAAAAGGGAGAAGAAATAAATAAAAGACATATGGCTAAATTAAGAGATGTAAAAGTTAATGCAGCATGTCAAGGTGAAAGAAAGGGATCACAAATGTACTGTTTTATGGGTGGATATAAATTTCAAGAATCATTTAGACTACCCTTCCATTCAGAAGCAGGGAACCTAACAGGACCCTCCAGTGGATTAGCCAGTTGTTGTTTTTTTGTTTTTGTTTTTGTTTTTGTTTTGTTTTGTTTTGTTGTTGTTTTAAGGAAAATTGTGACTGCAATGGATTCAGCACTTGGAAAGATTACTTCTTGGACCACAATTCTCAGAATATTCCTGGCCATATTAGCTGCAGAATTCTGGGCATAGTAGTTCAAATAAATAACTTTTCAAAGCTCTGAAAATATAGTAGAAGAATAGTAACCAATGCACAAATCCAAACTATTGTGCAAAGAATAGTTACGAGATGGTAGAACTCTCTCTCTCTCTCTCTCTCTCTCTCTCTCTCTCTCTCTCTCTCTCTCTGCATGCATACATATGAGCACACATGGGAACAGCCCTCTGCACTTTACAGATACATATGTGTACTTCCCCCATGGGCTTCAGCAATGCACCTGAATGAGGGAGCAGGGTCAATGGTGCATCTCTGTTCTTCATAACTCATCCATTTTCATTTTCATGCAAATAAAAGACTTGTTCATTATGCCAGACCTATAATAACTAGATGTTTTCAAAGAAAAGGCTTTGAATGGGAACCTGTGCTTTCTTAATTGTACTGATTTTAAATTCCTCTTTGTTACAGCTTAAGTTTTTTTTTAATGTTATTGATAATTTAATATCATTTTAAAATTGACCTTTTCTGTGTTTTAACTGTACTGTAGTTCCTTTTCACATGTTAGCTAGCTTGAGTCCTGAAGTCCTTTCACACTTCACAGTTATAGCACTATGATTCCAATTTGTTCAGAGGCACCAGAGGAGCTTCCTGGCTAAAAATTTTACATTCTTCTCCCAAAACCGCCAATCTCAAGATTTCACAGGATGAAACCATAGCTGTTAAAGTGGAATCACAGGGGCAAAAAGAGGTGCTTTCAGGCTGGCTTGAAGGTGTGGCATTTAGATGACACATGCTTTGAAGCCAGCGGAAAAGCGTCCTTATGCGGACAAAAGCCATTTAAAAAAGAAGCAGCTTTTTCCCACTTCTTCCTGGCTTGAAGCCATGTCATGTAGTCATGACATGAGCACTCCAGCTGCCTTGGGAGCTGGTGGTGCAGTTGATGGGGTTTCAATGTGGCTTCAGAAAAGGCAGCTCCAAGCCACTTTTTCCTGCCCATCTGTTTCGCCCCACAATGCTCTAACTGTGTGATGTGAAAGAGCTCCTGTTCTATAAAAATTGTAGTGATGGTGATTGTGATAGTGATGGTGAAGGGGTGTGGAAGCACAAGTGCAGACAGGTAGAAATGGGGAATCAAAAAGGGTTGAATGCAAGATCCAGGAAAATGGGATATACTGGCACTTTCATGGGATGGGAATGAGTATCATTTAGCTTCAGGCAGTATGTGAGAGAGGTTTTTTTCTTGCAATTAGGCAAGGTGATCAAGGGTTTATTGAAAACAATTTTAAAGCAATTGGCTCTAAACCCATCTGGTGTTCTGCTTTGAAAATGATTGAGTCTATGAATGGGCCTATTGTGGGAACAACACACTATGAGGATGTTACTTCTTTCCCTCAGCACTGTGTGCAATTGGTTTCTAAAAGAAAACAGAAAATCCCAAAGAGCCTCCATCCCTCACAAGTCAGGTACTGGAATCTCTGAGGAGGATGACAGTACTAGTGGTGGGAGGGCAACCAGCAGTCATAGGGCAATTAAAAAAGAACCTTCTGTATGGTGGTTGGAAAAAGACAGTTAAGGCAGTTGAGAAGGAGAAGGCCTCGACTACTAGTAGGCAGGGAAATCGGGTGTGCAGTGTGTTAAGGTTTGGCTGACAGGATTGTGTTTTGAAACCAATACTTTAAGTTTTGTGCCTGGAGGACCAGTTGTCTTCCACATTTCTTTTCTTTAATGTTTCTTCTTTAAAATAAAACCTTTTTCTTCAGTACTCTGCCTGTTCTTAATTCCTTTTAACGGCCTTAGCTCAGCTAGTGCTTTTCTGATTGTCGATTAGAGAATGTTCCCATATTGGCATTGGGTTCCTCTTCTTCTCTCTTATTCCATGGGGGGGTGGGGGTGGATTTAAGACAGAGTAGGAAGCAGAGAATACCTTCACAAAGGCACATAACAAAAACAAATATTTTTGGCAGTGGGGATGCTTTTCTCTAAGGTTCAAAATTAGGCCAGGTGGCCACACAACCCCTAGCAGTTGCCTATTATTGAGTTGTATTGGCACAGAGAATAGAACATAGCAGAAAGCTCATTAGAAGAGAACTGGACTGGAGATGGTTTGCTGAATTACCATTGATGGATTTGGTAGTATAGCAAATTCTTCTGGAACTTATTCTGTCAACATAAGGCTATACAACAGAGATGGAAATGAGTTCCTGTCTATTCATCCTCCAAATATAGAGCTACACTCTTGGTACTTGGCTATTTCCTGCAGGTACCATTCCATCACAGCAAAGCATGGCACAAGCTACATTATATACCATGTGAAAAGGAAAAGGCAAAATGTGATAACCATTGAAAATATGAAGTCTCTTAATTTGGAAGATGATAAACTTTGCTATCTCCCTACTCTTTCCACACACACACCATATAATCTACAGTTTAAAGAGGTTCTCCACAATTGCACACAATACGTGGGGGGTGGGCAGCATTATTAACCAAAAAGCTCCGGCACCATTCACATTTGATTTTCCCTGCTTCTTGACAGTCTCCTCCAAAATGCTCCAGCATCTGTGGGCCTCCTTGGTCTGCACAACAGCATCAAAGGGCTCCTTCCACCATTTAATTACATTTGCAAAGCATTTAGACCCATGCTGGCAACAAAGCTTTGAAGGCTGGCATTTTAATTCCACCCCTAAACTTCCTATGAAACTTGGCATTTAACACGAATATTTTGGCAGTATTCAAAGCTGATCATCTCACCAGGAGGTTCATGAGACATAATCTCTTAATTTCCCCTCCTATCATGTTCTCTGGTATTAAAATGTCTTTGCTTGGGCCACCGCTTTGCACAGCATTTAAACATGTGTTCAAGTTCAACTTGAGTCACTTTTTAAAGAATGCACTGACTTTAGAGAGAATTTTTTCTAGCGCAGCACACATAGGCCCTCCCTTTTGGAAAGGTAAGGCAGCCACCTCAAGTGTCAAATACTGAGGAAGAGAATTAGCAAATAGCAAGCAGCAGGAAGATTTTTGATGACGGATCTGTGACATATACCTTGCTTTGTATTTAGGCAGCTGAGCCTGATGTTCTCTTATGACCCCAGAAAATACTATCCCACTACCAGTATTTAAATAAGGTTCAGCTCCCAGTCCACCTTCTGCACTCAGAATTGTGTCATTTTGTCCTTTTATTTATCTGTTTATTTATCTATATATGTTGTGCTTGCTTCTGATCTTACTTCAAAGTTGTGTTTATGTGTGAGCAGAGGGCATTTCCTCCTTGCACGGTCTCAAGATTCTTTCATAAAAAAGATTTTGTTGTTCCCCACCTTGATCCATAGGGATAGGCAGGTAAGAAATAAACACTGTTGTTGTTATTTCTTACTTGCCTCTCCCTATAGATTGAGGTGAGGAAAACAAATTAAAATACAGTAATAAATAGACACATAACACAGTTAAAAACAAGAACATCTATTAAAAATACAGAATCATTTCAAAGAGCATTAACATAAATTAAGAATCATAATAATAAAAATCATAAAAATCAATCAGGAGGGGCCAGCATGGTGTAATGGACTGAGCATTGGACACTGGGAAACCAAGGTTCAAATCCTGCCTCAGCCATGGAAACCCACTGAGTGACCGTGGACAAGTCACACTCCTGTTGCCTCAGAAGAGGGAATGAAGGACTTCTCTGAAGAAATCTGCCATGAAAATCCTATGTTAGGCTCGCCTTAGATTTACCATAAGTAGGAAACAACTTGAAGGCACACAACAACAAAAACACAAGCACAAACAATCATACATATTAAAACCAATCAATTCATAATTTAAAAACATATAAAACCATCTGGATAGCCCTTCCAGAAGAGATTGGTCTTTAATGCTGTTTTAAAGCCAGGCAGCATAACCAGCGTAATTTTCCTCATCCATTACCTCCTGCAGGTATTCCTTCAAAGGAGGCATACAATTACAAATGTAATTCTTGACTATGGCCTGAAACAGACAGGCCAACTAGGGTGGTTTCCAGCCACTTAGGGAGCATGGTGTTTATACAACACATGCCTCCAAAGTGGTTGAAAGCCACTCACAGAGAAACTAAGGTGGCCTGAAGCTTCAGGCAAAAGGAGCAGATTAAATCTGTTTCTGCCAGTATCTCGCTTGGAACTGTGGCAGCTGCTTCAGGAGCAGGTCATTCGGTCACTGCAATCCTGGGTCAATCAGGACCGGAGGGGATTCTGACTGTTCCTTTGGGCCCATCTGCTTCAGTCCTACATTTCTTTTCAAAGGAATCAACAAGTAATTTTAGCAATTTTCTTCCCACTGTAAGAAAGCCTTTGAAAACCATGCAGTTTTTGAAGTTTATTTACAATATGGGACTTATTGTGCATATAGTTCACATATGGTTGAATTTCTTCAGCAAACAGCATTTTCTCCTCAGGAAAAAAAAAAAAGATTTTTCAATGCAAAAAATATTACTTTTGTGTATGCAGAAAAAGGTGTTTTATGTGCATAAAATGCTGTCTTTTAAAGAAATCAACAATGTGCAATTTTTGCACAGAATAAAATCCTCAATCATAGCATTTTCTGAACAGGAAACCACTTTTTCTGCACATTTCCTGTGCAGAAAATGCTGTTTTCTGGGCAAAAAGCCTGTGCAAATTACACAGAACAAATCCCCATTTCAGCATTTAGTACACAGGAAACAGCTTTTTGCACAAGAAATAACAGTTTTGCATAGAAACATTATTTTCTATGTAAGAAATGTTGCTTCCTGAGCATAAAAACCTGTTTCCTGTGCTAAATCCCATAAGACTGATTCTCAGCTGTCCAGGATTCTTCTTGTCAGAATTTTGTGCACTTGAAAATATTTTTCACTTATTTTTAAATACTCTTTCCATCCCTACATGCAAGAGCTCTACACCCAGTACACCAGTACACATTTAAAGCTCTGCCCTTTCTTATGTTGTTTCCATGGACTCCTGTCAATTGTTCAGCCCTGACCCCTCTTTACAAGCACAAAACTATCAGCTGACTTTACAGAACATTTATAAGTATTACTGAGATAAAATATGTCTGACATATTAAAGAAGGGATGAGAATCATTTGGTTTTCCAGATGTTGCTGAATTGTTAACAGCCAACAAGTCCAGTCAGTCAAAGCTGAGAAATGCTGGTTCAATATCAACAAAAACAATTCCCTTCCTTAGTCCTAAAGCAATATATAAAATAGTATTATACAGCATTAAGTTCTCTAGGGATAGGGATGGGGAGAAAACTACTGTCAGAATCCAGTCCTAGAAAGAGAATGTTGTTTAATATACCATGTAGCTCCAATTTGTTTAACAGAAATTGGTTTATTTAAATTTGCCGTCTTTCCTCCTTGGCTATTTTAGGCCAAGAGGGTCATTTTTTCAAAACCAGCAGTGACTATCATTTTATTTCCTGGTTTGAAAAAAGCATCTCCTGGTTTTAAAACAGCCTGGAAGTGGGGAAGGGACTCATTTATATGAATAATCTAAGCAGCAATTTGCTTTTTTTTAAAAAAAAATTATACCAGTTAATGCATGGTTATTATTCAGTGGCCCTTGGTTGCAACAGATCAAGTTCATTAATCTGAATTTTATAAGTTACCCAATTCATTAATCTATAATATTATGAAAAGGGAATAGTAGTTCTCCAAGTATATCTAGAACTCTAGGATAGTTTTGCAAGATGGCAGAGGGGATGTTGTGGGGAAAATGAACCTTCCTTCTTTCAAAGTCATGAGATTCACTATGATCTCTTAGGGACTATGTAGTGCTTTTATTTTGCAGCCCAAGTAAATGAGAGCCATAGATTTTTTCCATTCTCTTTCTTGAATGTCAGAAAAGTGTAGTAACATTGACAAATGCAGTCCTGTCCTAATTGGCACCAACAGGCCAGAAGCCATTGTCTGCTCCATGTTGGATGCACTTTCACCCTCAGCAATGTCAGAGAAGGCAGACTTGTTCTCATCAGTATAACAAACAGTCCCTGCCTTGGCAAGGGCAGCCAAAGAGGTAGGGCTGATTAGCTGAAATACTAGTTCTCCCTTGAAACTGAGTACAATTGAGAGCTTGGGGAGTCAGACTGGTGAGACTTGCTGTGGCTGCACTCCCTATTAGGAAGTTATTATTTATTCATCTAAAGAAAAACTACTGAAAAAGCCTCAGGATGTCAGGAAAATGAGGGGGATGTAAACATCTTCTGAGAGATTCCTGTACTCTGTGCATGTGTTCACATTTATGAGGTTTGAAGTAGGAAAGGTGAGCCAATGTGGTTTCATGTTTTCCATCCTATTTGCATTATATCACTCTGTGGGGAAAGATACAAGCAAACGATTGGATGTGAGTAATCTTACATCCCAAGGTCTCCATTAACTTTGTGGTTAGCATCTCCTTTTTCATAGAGTTCATCTCATTGGGAAGTGGTGGCAGCACTCATTCACCTCAAAACAAACCATGATTTTCTATCTTCAAGAGCTCCCTAATCTTCAATCGCATATCTTCTACCATTAGGGGAAAATACACAAATGAGGTGACTCTTCCAGTTCTTGAACAACACTATTCCAGTTCTGTAGTATATTCTTCACATATATGAAGGAGCTTGCCTAAAGCCACATAAGACCTTCTGCAAGGGTGTTTACGTTATGACCTTTTTGTGGCACAGCACAAAGAAGTGTCAGCCAGACACATCTGGGATCTATTCACACTACACATATATAGTGCTATATTCTATTTCAATTCCCATGGCAACATTCTGTGGAATCCTGGGAATTGTACTGCAGAGAGGTACTAGAATTCTAAATGCTTCTCCCTAAACTACCAATCGTAAGATTTGATAGGATGTTGTTGGAATTGTTGTTGTGGAACATAGCACTAAAATTGTATAGTGAAAATGTGTCCCTGCTTATCAGATCCAGTTTAGGACAGTATCCTGTTGCCCAAAAACTGTGCAGGTAATGGTGCGTGTGCCCGTGGTGTGCATGCCGTGCCTTGCTGCACCGCACCGCACCGCACCGCACCACACCACACCACACCACAGGCATGATCCCCATTGTTTTCAATGGGGATCAAGAATACGTGGTATTTCCCTTATGCAGGGGGTCCAGAATGGATCCCCCGTGTAAAGGAAGGATGTGCTGTAGTTCCCAAAACATGCATCCTGTGTGAAAAGCAAAAGGGAAAAGCAGATGAATAAAGCCTGTTGAGGCATCTCACACCTGACAAAGGGCTTCTGAAGAAATGTTGTGAGAAGTGTGTGGAGAAGGGGCAACTTATCCTTACTTGCGGAAGGGATCTCTGGGAGGTACAACTGAGTTAAGGGGTCACTTGTGGCCATAAGGACAGGGCTCAGTCTTTAAGTCTGCTTGCTGCCTTAAAAGGAACCTACTGCATATACTGAACAATTAAGTCGACCCTGTGTATAAGTCGAGAGCAACTGTTGGGCCCAAAATCTGGGAATTTGATGTGACACGTGGATAAGTCTAGGGTAAAACTTAGGGGCATAAGGGGATTAATAAAAGAGACTCACCAGAGGAAGGTTGACCAGGCAGAATCCTCCACTGAAAGCCCTCAATCCAGGCTCCACGTAGGAGCCCTGCCCCAATTGCTCCAAATGTTGCCGAGAGTCCTCTCCCATGGCCGAGGGGAGAGTGGAGGGTTAGCCCTGGCTCCTTGACCCTCTTCCCCACTTTGGATGTATCCTGTGAGGCATTCATGGTGGGGGGAGGCACCAAGGAGAAAAGAAAGAAGGGGCTGCTTTATACCAGATCCCAGATCCCAGTAATTGCCTCCAGTTTGGGTTTTTATGGAGCCCCAAACAGCCATCCCTGGGCTCTCAAACAGAAGTCCCACCTGGGAGAAGGAGAAGCGTCAGTGGCAGGAGAAACCCCTAGGCAACATTTGGAGCAATTGGGGCAGGGCTTCTATATGGATCCTGGAAGGAAGGCTTTCAGGGGAGGACTCTACCTAGAATCATAGAATCATAGTGTGGTGGAGTCTCCTTCCTTAGAGGTCTTTAAGCAGAGGCTGGATGGCCATCTGTCAGGGATGCTTTAATGGAGAGTTCCTGCATGGCAGGGGGTTGGACTGGATGGCCCTTGTGGTCTCTTCCAACTCTGTGATTCTATGATTCTATGGTTCTATAGAATCATAGAGTTGGAAGAGACCACAAGGGCCATCCAGTCCAACCCCCTGCCATGCAGGAACTCCCAATCAAAGCATACCCAACAGATGGCCATCCAGCCTCTGCTTAAAAACCTCCAAGGAAGGCGACTCCACCACTCTCAGAGGGAGTGTGTTCCACTGTTGAACAGCCCTTACTGTCAGGAGGTGGAATCTCTTTTCCTGCAATTTGCATCCATTGTTCCGAGTCTTGTTCTCTGGAGCAGCAGAAAACAAGCTTGCTCCTTCTTCAATATGATATCCTTTCAAATATTTAAACAGGGCTATCATATCCCCTCTTAACCTTCTCTTCTCCAGGCTAAACATTCCCAGCTCCCTAAATTGTTCCTCATAGGGCATGGTTTCCAGACCCTTTACCATCTTAGTCGCCCTCCTTTGGACACGCTCCAGTTTCTCCACATCCTTTTTGAATTGTGGTGCCCAGAACTGTACACAGTATTCCAGGTGGGGCCTGACCAAAGCAGAATAGAGTGGCACTATTACTTCCCTTGATCTAGACACTATACTTCTATTGATGCAGCTTAAAATTGCATTGGCCTGGTCAACCTTCTTCTGGTGAGTCTCTTTTACTCCAATTTGCTTACTCTTTTACTGTATTGCCCTGTGTATAAGCCTACCCAGAATTCTGGAGCACAAATTTCTCAACTTATAGTCAAGTATATACAGTAAGTTCTAACACTTTTCAGGCTGGGAAGAAACAAGTGTCATTTCTGAGATACTATTTCCCCCTTCAGCAATGTATGAAAGCACAAAACTGGAGATTTTAATAAAAACACCCCAAGTGATAAAGCAAACTCTGGGTGGCTCATATATTTTAACCCGTCAGAAATGTAGCTGCATCTGACACAACCCCTTCGGGAGATGCTCAAATTGCAGCCTCCATTCCGCATTGCATTTATTCCTCTAATGGATCCTAAATGAGTATTTGCCAGCAAGCCTATTATGTGTCCATCATTCTCCAGCTTTGCCTCCTAGCATGCGTGCTGGTCCACTTTTTCTCATCTTTTTCACAACTTCGTCTGTTTCACACTCCCCCTTCTCCCAGTTTTTTTCTTATTTCTTTCAACTGGCAATTTCAAAGTGCATGAGAAACAGCAGTGCTGTATGCTGCTTGGGTCACTTATATAACCTGACAATTCTCTTCATTTAGAAAGGAACTGCTGGAGGAACAACTTTATGGGTTATTAGTGTTTGCATCAGCAAGAAAATTTCCCCATCCAGATCCAATATATCATTCCAAGGGCTATAGATCTGTTATGGCAATTTATTTGGAGAGGGAGGATCAGGATTCCTCATGGTCAAAATATATTTATAGCCAGAAATTGGGTGGACAGTCTAGATCAAGAAAAGACAGAGGTGTTCCTGGTCAGTCAAAAGGCAGGTCAGGGAATAGGGATACAGTCTGCCCTGGATAGCAATAGCACTTTGCATTTCTATACTGCTTCATAGTGAACTTAGCACTCTCTAAGCAGTGTTTTTTCTTCTGCTAAAGACTCAGGTTCTCAGATGGGTGTGATCCTGGATCCAACTCTGAGCCTGGAAACTAGGAGTACCTTTGCACATTTAAAGCTTGTGAGCCAACTGCATCTTTTCGTAGAGGTTCTTGATCTGGCCACAATGACACATGACTTGGTTACATCCCATTTGGATCATTTTAATACTCTCTGTATTGGACTGCCTTTGAAAAGTGTCTGGAAATTTATGTTGGAACAAAGAGCTGTAGAAATAGAGTATTACCTGGATCTGGTTACAGGGATCATACAACCTCTCCTCTTACAACATTTTGACTGCCATTTTGTTTCTGGACCATATCTCCTAACATAAATCTACCCACACCCTGAGATTCATAGGAGAGGCCCTTCTCTTGGTCTCACCACCCTCACAGCTAGGGCTAGTGGGAACATGAGAGGCGGCCTTCTCAATGGTTGCCCCTACACTTTGGACCTCTCTCCCCTGCAAGGCTAGAATAACCTTTTCCGTGCTGTTCTTCCATTAACAGTTCAAAACATTTTCATTCAGAACTGGAAAAAATCTGTAGGCTATATTGTTTTAATGATATGGCTTCTTGTTTTTAAATATTTTAGAATGTATGTTGTTAATCTTCTTAGTTTAATTAAGTTTTAGTGTGCCTTTTGGTATGTTTTTAATTGAAGCCTTTTAATGTGAAAGCTGCCTTGAGTCCTAGTCTTAGGTAAATGGTGCTGTTGTTAGCTGCCCTCAGATCAACTTTAATTCATTACAGACCTATAAATGACACATCTCCAAGCCGCCCCCCCTCCCATCCTCAACTGCTCTGCTCAGGTCCTGCAGTCTGAGGCCCATGGCCTCCTCGATTGAATCTATCCATTTAATATGTGGTCTTCCTCTCTTTTTACCACCCTCCACCTTTCCTAGCATTATTGACTTTTTCAGTGAGTCATGTCTTCTCATGATGTGGCTAATGTACAACAGCCTCAGTTTGGTCATCTTGGCTTCAAGGGAGAGCTCTGGCCTGATCTGCTCTTGTACTGGTTTGTTTGAATTTCTGGCTGTCCATGGTAATTTCAGCACTCTTCCCCAGCCCATCTCAAATGAGTTGGTTTTCTTTCTATCTGCTTTTTTCACTGTCCATCTCTTGCATCCATACATGATGATAGAGAAAACAAAGGCTTGGACTATCCTTCCATAAGTTTTCTGTTTTATATCTTTGCACTTTAGGATCTTGTCTAGTTGTCTCATAGTTCCCCTTCCTTGTCCTAATCTTCTGATGTCTTGACTGCAATCTCCATTCTGGTCAATGGCGGATCAATAGTATGACTGTTTCTATTTCTTCATTCTCTATGCTGAATTTATGTAAATCTGTGGCCTACCATTGTGCTTTCTTCTTTAACTTTCCTTAGTAATTTTCCCAAGTCTTTGTTGTTTTCTGCTAATAGTATGTGCCATCTGCATATTTTAGATAGTTGACCTTCCTTCCTGTTCTCTTCACTCCTCCTTCTTCTTGAGTCTAAACTTGCTCTTTATATGATGTTTTCTACATACAAGTTGAACAAATAGAATGCAGCCTTGCCTGACCCACCTGCCAACTGGGAACCATTCTGTTTCTCCATGTTCTGTTGGCTATATACAGAGAGAAGGGGAGAGGTGGAGGGAGAGAGAGAGAGGAAGAGGAGGGAGAGTGGTGACAATAAATTGTGGATGTCTGCTCCACTTCCTTCCATTTCTGCCTCCCATCATTACCTCCACTTGGTCCTTTCTGGACAGGATGGAGTGAGCATGTGCTTTTTGTTCTCCTTCCCACCTTTGAACAGTGGCAGGATTTATTTCCCATTGAAGTACTGACACTAGCTTCTTTGCTTTATATTTCAACCACACAATGGTTGAAATGGGACATTTTGGTCCCAAAATCATTACAGAGTGGGGACAAAAATTATCCCAATGGCAAAATATAATAGATTGGCTGGAACAATTTTTTCTCTAAATTGTTGTCTGTGTGTTAAAGCAAATAGCCTGTTCATGATGGTTGGGTAAAATATTGGGAAATTGTTTGAAACATATCAGTTGACAGTGTCAGAAAATATCTACTGTTTAGGTCTAGTTCTTTGTGAATTCTGCAATGAAATATGACTTGGTGGTCCTAAAATGTCTCATCTGCTAAAATGAGATTTAATTATCAAGGATTATAAGAAGGGAAATGAAGAGCTGAAGCCAAAGATAAATACATTAAAATCTATTTAGATTACAATAATTACAATAATTCTTTCTCCATATCTATCTATACTATAAAATAGTTTATACAAATGTGGTACCTTCTTTTGTCTTCTTTTTCAGATGTTTCACCTCTTTCTTTGTGATGCACATGTGACCATTTCAAAAAGTGCATGTGCTTTTTCATTCTGAATTATTTCCAGCCTAGTTTTGCACACTCTATATGCAATGAAGCCCCACTATCCAGATTGAGGTTATGTTTTCTTATGGGCAAATGCTGAAGCATATGCAGACCTATAATGCAAACAAGATAATTTTTTAGAGATGTATCCCCTATATCCAGTAGAGGTTTTTTTTTCTTGGATGAATTGTGGGATGAATCTTTGATATTTGTAGACATATTTGTAGTTTTGACCTTTACTCCTATGACTTAGAATGCAACTAATAGTCAGCATGGTTGGATCTCACCCCATCTGTAGCAAAAAATACTACAATTCAATTTTGCAAAGAGAAACCTTATCTATTATTCAATGGGCAGATTATCTTATTGCTTTATGTGCACACGAAGGTGTACATTACACTTTCAAATGCCTACACATCTATAGAAACCCACTGGATGATCTTGGACAAATCAGACTCTCTCCCAATAACTCTGTGACAGAACCGTCTTAGGGTCATTGTAAGTCAGAAACAACTTGAAGATACACAGCAACAGCAACAAAGGTTGGTATTCACTTCCACAATGGCCAAAGCTCCCCAGAAGTTACTGCACAATCTCTGAGGCCCACACACACAGCCACTTTGTGCCTCATGAAAGTGGACAGAATAGGAGAAGCATCTGCCTATGACCCTTTAGTCAGACATGATTACAGGCTACAGAAACATAGCCAGATGCTTCTTCAATCCTGCCTGCCTTTCACAAGTGTGGAATGACCATGCAAATCTGGGGGTGGGGTAATATATGATTCAGCCAGGTATAGGTCCACATGCAGAGCTGTGGCAGCCTTTCTCGCTATGCACATACAAGTGGTATGCTCGATTCTTATTGTGTTTATTTATTGGTGTTTTTGTCCTTCCAAAATTAAGATAGAATATCACAAAACTCAAGCCAAGACTCAAAACTGGAGGAAAATACTGAACTTTCCCATTCTTGTTACTTGAAACACCTACTCAAGAATAGTTTGTAATGCTGTTCTGAACAGAGCACTGAAAGATTATTAAAATAATCCATCTTAATTGAACTGAAAACCTGAAAAGCCACAATTGGCCTGACATAATCGTGATTCATTTACAATTTCAATTCATTGTGTGAACCCTGTATATTTATTCTTACAGGCTACTAGTTCATTAAGCCATTAAAAATAATTTGTATCTCTCTCAACAGAATTGCTGAACATTTTAGTGCAACCTTTTCCAAAATGAAAGGATACCCGCACATACTGTTTAAGCCACAGTTCATAAGATTCTGGTTCCATTTTTCTTAAGGTTATGCTTTATAGTTACAAAACAGACAGGAAGCAAGAATAAGGAGAGTGTTGGCCATTCAAATGTGATTTTTTTATTTAAAAAAGTACAAAAATTAATGAACATTTATATGTGCATTTTCCATATGTTACATAATTTGTACTTAGTGTGCAATTTTGCCTATTTCTAGATATTATTTCCAACAAGATATATACCAGTGGCATATTTTCCAGCTGGATAACACAAGGTTTAGAAACAAGGATATTAAAAGATCATACAGTCATAGAGCTGGAAGAGAACACAAGGGCCATTAAGTCCAATATAAATAAATAGCTACAAATATTGGTCCCATAGCCTTGCTTCCTTGTGCACAGAGTACTGTTGGCCCACAGTCTGTAATTTATGTATGAACAGTGTCACCCTCAGACTTCTTTCTGAGCCAAATCCTGCTTTCATAGAATCATAGAAGAGAAAACAAGGACCATCCAATCCAACCCATTGCCATGCAGGAATACACAATCAAAGCACTGGCGACAGATAGCCATCCAGCCTCTGTTTAAAAACTTCCAAAGAAGGAGTCTCCATATTCCACTGTTGAACAGCTCTTAACATCAGGAAATTCTTCCTAATGTTTGGGTGGAATCTCGTTTCCTATAGTTTGAATCCATTGCTCCTGGTTCTACTCTCTGGAGCTGCAGAAAACAAGTTTTATCCATCTGCAATATGACATCCCTTCAAATATTTGAACATAACTATCATGTCATCGCTTAACCTTCTCATCTCCAGGCTAAATATACCCAGCTCCCTAAGCTGCTCTTCATAGGTCAAGGTTTCCAGATCTTTCAGTATTTTGGTTGCCTTCCTCTGGACATGATCCAGCTTGTCAATATCCCTCTTGAATTGTGTTGCCCAAAACTAGATACAGTATTCAAGGGGGGTATGACTAAAGCAGAATAAGATGGTACTATTACTTCCCTTGACCCAATGTGTTTTATTTGGTATATCAGTTAGATAGGTATGCACGCAAATATGGTTTAAATAGATTTCTTCCTTATCCCTGTCCCAGATCTTAGCATTTCTTTGCCCTTCTCAAGTTGCCACCTTTCCTCTGCCTTGAAGTGTTGTATTAACAAACCTCCCAAACAGCAGGCATGCATGCACAGATAGATAGACATAAACCTGAGAGCTGAAATAGCCATGCCTCTGGCCACATACATTAACAGCCTGAGATTTAAAAACCCTGAAGCTGGCTGAGAACATTCCATAATTATAGCATGCTTAATTAGAAAAGGGAAAACTCTCCCAGATGATTTTTTTCAGGAAACAAAGGGACACAATATGACCTGATGGTGGCACAGCTCTTACTTGAATAATGAGCTGGGCCACTTGTGCTCATGTGAATACTTCGATTAATAGGCAATCAATGTTAATACCTTACAGAGGCTTAATTTTGGAATTCTCACCTCATTTATGTTCAAAAAAACTGTGGTAAAACCTAACCACAGAGCAAGATTTCCCAAGATTAAGGCTTAATTAAGTCAATTACTCTTCTCCTTCAGTCCCACAGAAGAAAAGGTTAAGGTAAATTTAAATAGGCTACTTTGACCTCCACATTATTCACTGAGTCATTGACATATGGGAGTTGTGGCAATCTGTGGTCTCAGTGCTGCCATGGTATTATCCACATCTTGGCCTGACTTTTCCAAAATCAGATGAATTACTTCAGCATCAGCAAAACTGTAATTAGAGTTCCCTGCGTGTTTTGATCTGTAATTCAACAGGGCATAGATTTCCAACAGAAGTCTCCAGTACTGTACCATTTGTGTCAGAAATCAAGAAGCATTTTTAATTATTAATGGTTTCTGCACAACTTTTAAAGGACACTTTTTGAAGGGAGTTGTTGTTCATTTTCAGGGCATGTATACTTTGTACTACTTCCAATGCTGAGTCAATGCAGACAGTCTGGGAAGTCTAGCAGCAGGACATGAGTGTGAAGGCATCTTCCAATTCCCAGACCCCCACAAACAATTACACAGGAGGAAAACTGCCTCTGATTATGAGGGTCATATATAGCTATTCTTATTAATAACCATTAATATTCCTATCATTCATCCTTCTTCCACCTTAGACTTCTGCTTGAGATATTAGCTTTATAAACTGCTTTGCATAATAAAAAAAAGCAACCATGGGGTCTCTATGGTGTTCAGTCTGAAACCTGGAGAACTGAAATTGTGGCCGATATGTAGACAATAAAGTGATTTGCCTGCTTGGGAATTATCATTATGTTTCAGGGATCCTTCTCCAGTTTAGATTTTAATTCTCACCCTTGCAGTGATAATCTCTTCATTACAAGCCTTTGACACTCATGTTCAGGAATCTACAGTCGAATCTACACTGCAGAATAAATGCAGTTTGACACTGCTTTAACTGCCATGGCTCAGTGCTATGGAGTTCTGGGATATGTTGTTTTGTGAAATGTTTAGTCTTCTCTATCAGAGAGCTCTGGTGCCACAACAAACTACAAATCTCAAGATTCCATAGGTTGTATCAATGACAGTTAAAGTGGTGTCAAACTGCATTAATTCTGCAGTGTGCCAGCAGCCTACATTGGTATCTGGTTGTAATATGATGATGATACAGTGATGGATAGTGGATTCCATGCACAGCTTGTAGGGTGGGTGTGGAAAGAAGAAAATAAGATATCTATAAACCCACACACATATACACAACCTTTAACACAGAAAGAAAAACTAGTTTGCCCTGACATTCTTAATGACTGGTCAAGCTCCTTCAACTGTCTTCCCATCTCCCCTACGGGATTGTCAGCCATCAAGGATATAATGAAAGCAAGTGTGCTTGTTTTGGAGAGAGAAATGGGAGGAGAAAGAATGAGCACACAAGTTAGCAACAGCTCAGTAGCCATGTGGAAATGTGTCAGTCACTGTCAAGTAGGGGAGAGATTAAGAAAGAATAAAAGTAATCATTGCAAGGAAGAAAGGAGGAAAACATTGATTAGTACACAACAATAGGTGGCAAATTACTGAGGATGAAAATTGGGATTATATCACCATCATTGTCGTCATTGTCATCACCACCACCACCACCACATCATCATCATTATTGGCTGGTATCCTACACTGCAGTTACAGAAGCATAACCTAGAGGTACTGATCCAGAACTGCTCTGTATGCAGTCACACTCCATATTCACGATGGTGGTACTATTGTCATGATCATAAATGCTCCCCCATGTACCTTAACCCACCTTGGGTCCCTTTTGAGAGAATGGCAGCATACAAATGAAATAAATATATAAAGCCATCAACCACTCTTGAGTGGCAGAGGTCTGTTCTGCTGGTGATTGGATACAACAGGATGATTTTTCTATCCCACCTACTGCCAGCGATCTCCAATGTGATGAGGATTTTAAACAGGAGTCCTGATTCTAATTGTTGCAACACAGATCACTGGTGGGAGGAGGCTGGAAAGGTCATTCTGCTGTACCTCAGTTGCCAGCAGAACAGATCTCCATCACCGATGTGGCTGCTCACTCTTAAGGTAGATTTGGGGAGTTGGGTAAGGAAACAAGACACAGTCACACATTCAGAACTATGTCTGTGATGCAAAGGGATCTTGTAGCACTTTTGAGACTGTCTTTGAACTCTATGCCTGTGAAGAAAATCCCGATGATGATGATGATGATGATGATGATGATGATGATCCCAGATTATTTCCTACAATGGAATGGAAGGTGGCTTACAAATTTAAATACTGTACTGTTAAAAATGCAAAAGATAAACATTAAAATGAAATTAAAATATCAATATTTTTTAAAAAATTCAAAATAAACAATTAAATTTGGTAAAATCCAGTTTAAAAACAGTACAATTAGAACAGTACAGCCCTTTCTTTAGAAACCTTCATTTCCCAAAAGTTTGTTGGAAGGATGCAAAGGAGGGGACTTTCCCACCTTCTCTGGAAAGGGAGTTTCAAAACCACTGGGAAACCCTATCATGGAAGGGGAACCAGTGTTCTTCAGAGTAAGACACTTATCTTGTTACCTCTGATCAATTACTGGTGATAAGATTATGAGATTTGAATGAGCCCGCATACTGTAGTCGTTTGGGTACTGGACTGGGACTCTGAGAGACCAGAGTTTGAATTCCTGCTTAGCCATGGAAACCCACTGGGTGACCTCAGGCAAGTCAAACTCTCTCAGCCATAAGTTAGAGTTGATTAGAAGGTACATAACAACAACAACAGAAATGTTAAATGTCCTGAATAGAACTGAGGCATGCTTTACAAGCAGGTGAACTGTTGAATGTGAGGCTTGCTCCTGGGTAAATATGCATAGACTGAGGTGCTTATTTTATGCTCAGAGAGAAAAGATCCAAATAGATAAAAATATACATCTGGTATCAGCCACTTTGCTTTAGGACTCACCTACCCTCAATTGATCTAGCCTCCTCGATTGATCTCAAAGGGGCAGGGTAGAAATAATAATAATAATTATTATTATTATTATTATTATTATTATTATTACCCTTGGCCCTGCCTTGTGCACTTTGCCTTACCCATTTCTTGAATGAAGCCCCCAAACTGGAATTTGGGCCCTTGGACTGAGAAGGATTTTATTTACCACATGTCCATCTACCAGCTCATTCAACTGTTAAATATGAAATGAAACATTTGGGCCATCTGACGAAAGATGGCTCATTCCAAATAACTAGATTCATGAAACAATGTGCAAGGGCTAGTTTGTATCCCTATTTTAGGGTTAAAAAAATTCAACACCATTGCATAATACACTATTAACTCTGAACATCTTGTAATAATTATATCAAATCAAATATTCCCATACATTTCTGTACCTACATGTTTTTCCCTAGCTAGAGGCTTAGTTCTGTTAAATGAGCTAAACTTTGGTGAAAAGTTTGGTTACAGAGTTTCCCCAGCCTTTTCCATAGAATTTGACCATGAAATTCAGACTAGTCCCTGATTCAGGAGTTTAAAAATAAAAGATATATGACATTGACTTTGCTATGATGATTCTACTCAATACAATTCTACTCAATACAAACTGATTTTGTATTGTTTTTAACTTGTACTGTTTTAAATTTGTATTTACTCCATTGAGTGGGAAAAAGTGGGATAATCCTCCTCCTCAATGGTTTGAGTGTAGTAAGAGGTGCCATGAAAAATTTACTAGTTTTGTAAGCCAATAAAAAAGCAATTAGAATTTTTTTAAAAAATCCAACTTTTTCAACAATGAAACATCAATTATGAATTCAATTCCAGCAAATCTTTAAAATGGATTATTAGAAATAAATATTTCAGATATTTAGTTTTATCCAGGGCATTTCCTCTCCTTCTTGAACATTATTTTAACTAATTGTCTTCAGCAGGAGACAATTACTCATCCCTTAATCTTTGCACACACAAAAAGAGCGTGAGTACTTCTTTGCAACCATGATTTTCATCCATACTTACTAGTTTTAATTTCACTTTTCATCCTTTTGCCTGTCAGGTCAGGAATGGATTATAAATGATGGATGAAGATGACTGAAAGCGTTGACCCCAGAAGACAGACAGCATGAGAAGTAAAAACAAGATATCAGACTTTCTGTACATTGGTGTGTTTGGCTTCAAAAAGCAAGCAGAAGACCTTTGAGCTTGACTGCATTCAGAAAGACTGATTAAAAACAACTCTAGCACAGAGTTTGGGGTGATATAACTTTCCTAATGAGCAGGTTACAACTTTGTCACATTCCGGTTGGCAGCTGTGAAGATGGAAATGGAGGCAAAGGAAATGTTAGGAGATTCTGCAATCAGACTAGTTGGATGGATTAGAAATTGCAAACTCCCTACTCTTTAGCATTTGGTGAACAGATCATTTTATCTTATCTGCTTGCTTGTGATTTATGTTAACAAGTCTTTTTAATACTGCACAATTATAGCACTTTCATACCACTCTAACTGCCATGGCTGCATCCTATGTGATCCAGGAGCTTGTACTTTAGGGAGGCACCAGAGAAGCTTTTTAGCTCCTCCCCATCCCGCCCTGCCACCCTTTTCAGAAATTACTGTCCCTCACATGTCCCTCATGTAAATGTGTGATGACCAGCATACTTTTACTGTGCAACCATAGTAAGCTCTCTAAAGCTCTCAAAAGGTCACAGGAATACAATGGGGGGAGACATCCAGACAGCCAACATATTGTTCTGCTTGGCCATGAGAGTCAAGGGTGAAGATAAATAATGGACATTGGGTCACCAAACAATGAATGTCATTGGTAGCCCTCAAGACACAAGCATTTGGGAAATATTTCTAAGCATCCATAAAGTGATGTTTTTAAAATCTATACTAAGGCAAGCCCCTGCCTCACCAGCTCTGAGTGACAGATGCACAGTGCAATGGATGCATCTAAACAGCCAAACTTCAATTTTCAGGCTGGGATGTCACCTTGGCTCTCTCCCAGCATGGAGCAAAGTGTTGAGTTAATGACATCTGAGAGCAGATGCTCATGACTGCTCCTCCCCACATGCATACGCACACACATATATACACATACAATGCTCAACGTAGCTTGGAAAAGAGTCAAAAGGCATTGTCACTATTCAAATATTTGTTGCATGATATGTCCACAGAGTGGGAAAGAGACAACCTTCCAACTGCCCAGAAAAAAAAAACAGGATGTGGGGAGGAGCTTTTTAGATAGACAGATAGATAGATATTAGCAAAATAGGACAAATAAAATAAAAGGATAAGGTCTGTCATCTGCAAATGGTGCAGCAGAGCTTCAGCAATTGTTAGAAAAGTTGGCCCATAACTCTAAAAGGTCCTTTTGCTTATCACTGTACATAGAACCACTGCTATAATACCTGAGCCTCATAACCCCTTCATTTGAAAACGAAAAGCACAGGCCCTTGAAATGAGGGAGAGCTGGAGAGCACAACATGGAGAAACTCAGTGACACTGCACAAGTGGGGTCATGGAAAGATGACAAACAACAAGTGAGATGTGCTGTGCCACTTTCTGTCACTCATGTAAAACTTGCAAATGCCCATTCATACCATGAGCAGAAATGTCCATTAAGATGCCCATAAATGTCCATAAAGATGGCAAGCACACATGGGGGTTATTCCTACTACAATTTACTTGAGTTGTGATTCAGGGTATATGACCCTAGTTCCCACTGGAAATCAATTCTTATCCTCATTGGTTTGATTCCAGTTGAAATAAAGCAAAGAATGCAAGTTGTCCTGATAATAGATTTTTTTTAGGTTCTTTTTGGAAGACTTGGTACTGAAGCATGTCCAATTAGTGAGAACAACAGATCAGAATCGATTCTTTTTGAGGAGAGGGACAATTGGTAGAGGGATGTGTGCCATTCATACCCAGAGACGACACACACACACACACGGTGCTTCTTTTTGGGTTCTTTTTTTAATCAAAAAAATTAATCAAAATTGATAGATTGTAAAGCATCGCTAAACCACTCTATTGATATTGCGATTAATTTTACTTTAAAAAAAAACATGTATCCCCTGCCTCAAGCCCTTTGGGATCCTTCCACTCCAGCAAGAGACTTCTCTCTCGCTGCCCTCTTTGCTTCAGTCTGCCTTGAGGAATGGAAGGAGCAATGTCTGGGGCCCTAATGCTCGCCTCAAATGGGAGTTGGGCCCCTGAGGGAGAGGGAGAGGGAGAGGGAGAGAGGTGGGCTTCCTTAGCCTCTTCTCTGAAGCAATGGTGGAGCTACCTCTGCAAGAGGAGGAAGACCCCTGGGGAGCCATTCGGCCACACTTCTCTTCACGGGAGTTGAGGAGAAGCATGCACCTATCTCCACAACAAACTCCAACCCCCAGAATTCCATAGCCTTGAGCCAGGGCAGTTAAAGCCATGCCTAACAGTGTTATTTTTCCAGTGTGGATGCAGCCAGAGAGAGAGACCCTGACCCATACCCTCCCTCTCTTGGGCTGCAGTCCCCCCTGGGTCCTTGCTGGAGGGAAGGTACCCAGTACCCCAGCCCTATGACTGCTCCCTTGGAGGCTCCCTTGGGCCCCCAACCACTCACTGCCTCCTCTTTGGCCAGGCATTGGGTCCGCCACTCCCTGGGAGACCTCCAGCCTCCATCAGCCTCGAGGAGAGGCCTCCAGGACCCCCCCTTTTTCCCAGGGAGCAAAAGGGGGACACTCCCCCCACACACACACACACTAGAAGAATGGAGGACATGGCACCCAGCTGGAAGACCCAGGCTGCAAGGCTCTTCCAAAGAGGGGTGGCAATTAATGCCTCTCCTGCTCCTCCTGCTCCTGAGCCCTATGGCTTCCCCCAAGAAGGGAGGACCTTCTGAGGAATGGCGCCTGGATGGGGAAGGAGGAGGTGGAGGACGCAGGAGGAACCCCAGTCACCCTCCCTAGCAATGGCAATCCCTAGCAATGGCAATCCCCCTCCTGCTCCTCCATTTTGAAGCGGTGCAAATGGGGATGATAACCGTGCCAAAACAGAAGCTGTTTAAATGGGGTAAGACAAAAATCCCCTTTATAGTGGGAACAAGGGACTTTTTCAATTCTATATCAGTATCAGAGCAAGCGCGAATCTTGACACGATTTAAACTACAAGTGGGAATGAGCCTGATATGTGTGATGCTGAGCTCCAAATTAGGAAGTCCTTGGTTCAGCCACATCTTGGCCACGGATTCATTCTGTGGGTTATGAAAACCTCTGTGCCTCAACTCCCCATTTGGCAATAATTTTGTGATTCCCACCTCCCTTGCATGTGGTTTAAGACTGAATGATTGTATGATTTTGTGTGTGTTTGTGTGTGTGTGTGCTGATTATTATTGTAGACTTCCAGACCTTTATCTGAGCTGTTGGGAATACCATAATTATTTAAACTGTCTGGTTTTTATTGGAAAATATGAACTCCCCCTCCATATACTGACCATATATGATCAAACGGTATAATATACATGTATGTTGGTATGCGTGTAGCTATCCCATGTAGAAAACTAAAATGGAATATTTGTAACTCTCCCCAGACATCTTAAACTGTACTGAGCAATAAAGATAAATCAAGAATATGTTTTGGATGGAACATCCCACTTGCACAAAATGAATATTCTAAACTCTAAGAAGCCAATATTCTAAATCCTGTGAGCTTCTGTTGTCATCCTGCTTCAAAGGTAACCTGCGTTTTGCATAACACAGACTACTTAAAGAACCATTTTATTTCCCCTTTTGAAAATACCATTGTCTCTCTTTGTAACCCATATTAAACAGCATTTTGTCCCCAACTGTCTATCAGACAGAAGGGTTCATAGCAGTGTCCCGGCATAGGGAAGAATCCCTTTCAATTCCACCTTAATTAGTCTCAGCAAAAGTGAATGCAAAGCTGCACTATTCATAGCTGGGAAGGTAATTGAACAGGATGCTCTCTTGTAGCTGAAAAGTATAAGGAAAATCACAACCAGAGGGCTTTCTGTGCTCCTTTGCACAACACACACACACACATTCCTAATGAGAACCTCAGAGCAGGTGACAATACTTTTCTTTCCAAACACTGCACTGCCCCCTGCAGGTTAATTAGCAACAATGCAAACCACAGTAGAAACCGCAAGGTGGTTTTTTAGCCTGGAAACATAAAATACCAGGGCACTGGCTGTGGCCTTTAACTCTTCAATCCTTAGGTTGAAATGTTTTGTCCCAGATTTACTATGGAGTCCTCCTTAATACAAAGGCTATCTCCAAGGCACTTACTCATGACAGCACCTGCCCTTCAGTTTGTTTTCCTCTTCTCTGATTTAAAGCTGTCCTCAACAGTCAAATTTAGGATCATCCCTTCCTCAGATGAGATAGAATAAGACAAAGAGGTGGGAGCAGGGAGAACAAGGCTGAATTATGGTGTGCTGGCTGCATCCCTCTGACCCTCTGCCAAGGACAACGGATAATTACCCAGAACTTTTTGTTTTGACTATGCCTGTTCAGGAGGAACATTTTGTCCCTTCAAATTGTGTTTGCTGTTTATCTTGTTAATTACTTTTGAGGCCTGCTGGATGTCGTGTGTTTTGCACAACACATACACACACATTGTGCATAGATCCTGTTCTCCAGTGACAGCTTTATTTAGGTCCTAAAATCCTTGGATAAACCAGTGCATCATCTGTTCCATGCACCACATCTCCATTGCTTACATCAGTCCATCATATCCTCTATGTGAAAAAGGTTGATGGGACCCTATGGTTTGCATTCAGTTGCATGGAGAAACAGGCCATGTTAGATGAGTGGGATCTTTCCTTTATTTAGAAACATATATTTTCTTGTTGTTGAAAAAAGCATGCTCCAAGAGAACTGACCTCTCATCTAGGAATGACATTTAGCATCTAGAAAGCATCTCTGTACACTGGCACTGCCCCACTGATGTTTGCCATCACTATCTGGTCATAATTTAAAGTTCCCACAGTGTCCTGAATGGAGTGTTCTGAGAAATAAAAATGGCAGCTAGAGACAGCCATCCAGCATTGTCAATGCTCTATTAGCCCTCTCCTCTCAGCTGAGTTTATCAGGGCCTACTGAGAGAGGAGAAAGCCCACCAGGGAACACTTTGCCCAAGGCTTCTTCAGTCCTAGATCCATCCCTACTCTCACTTATGACCAAATACTAAGTGGAGGTATCAAGGGTGTAGCTATGGGAGGCAAAATGAGGGTATTGCCTCCTCAATAAGAATTCCCCCCCCCCAAAAAAAATTTTTTTTTCCAACTTTCTAGTATTTCAGTAATTTAAAACTCCAGTTGAGTGTTTAGAAATACATGTTAGGCAGGGGGGACAAAAGGTCAGGCAGAGTTAACAGCAAACATGAACACTGCAAATAGAGTGGATCCTTGTTATCCACTGGCGTTTGGTTCCATGACCTCCCCACCCCCAATAATAAAATCTGTGAATGCTCAACTCCCATTACATACAATGGCATAGAAAAATGGTGTCCCCTATATGAAAGGGAAAATCAAAGTTTGCTATTTGGAATTTATACCTTTTTTGAATATTTTCAAGCTATGGATGCTTGAATCCATGGATAAAAAAAATCCCTGGATAAGAAGAGCCAACTGTATAAAAGTTCTAAGTACTGAATTAATTTCAGTGTCTCAGTCTCAGCAATTGGTTATCTAGTTGGTGGATTTTTGGTTTTTGGATGACAGTTTCCAGAATCCTTCAACCAGCATGCCAAGTGGATTTGTTGGCTCAGGGATTCTGGAAAGTTTTCCAGGCTCTGCCCATGGTATATAGCAATCATGACTAGCAGCCCCTTCTCCATTGCTTACACTGAACATTGAACTTCTATAGCCTCTACATGTGGTCATATGAATCCAGCTGAGGAGCCAGGCAGGCCAAGACTATGGGAAATGAGTCTGATTAGAGAAGTGCAGAAACATATCTTGATAGACCCATAGGGAGCAAAGAGAAAGAATGATAGAGAACACCTCTCTTCATTTTATCTCTGCACTGGTCCCACCAGGACAGCTATTTGCACCTCTCTGCAGGGACTCCTGCACTCTGCTTGTGGCAGACTGAAGTGTCGATTGCACAGCCACTGTGTGAGAGATCGAATGACTGAGGGTCCCGTCTTTTAGATCTACATTTCAGTTAGATGGCCTTGCAGTCTCTCCCAGCTGCATCAATTTATGCATGAAGCTACGAGGAATCTTGATCCTCCTAATTTATCATATATCGCCCCCCTCCTGGTGATCATGTCAAGAAAACCCAATGTAATAGCACTTATCCAAACTTTTGATTGTTTTAGCTACCCCCTAGGCTATTTGGATAAATTTTGTTATGCCGCATGTAATATTGCTCGACAATATACAATCTATCTGTCTCTCTGCATATAGATTTTGATTTATAAGGCAATCTTGTGAATTGGGAGAGGCCAGGGAGGGTGGATGGAGGCTGAGTGTTGTCAGGATAGCAGTGGCATCTGAAATCCATAGCACAATTACTTTCTCCCTTCTTTCTTTCATCTGTCTCTGCTCGAGCTCCCACGGCACAAGATATCCAACCACCCATGAGGGAGCCAGAAGGTTGCATATTTTGGTCCCAGCAAATCTGGGCAAAGCAGATGAGAGAATAACACTTTGCTTTGCTGCTTTATAGTCTCCATAAGGAAACACATAATTCAGCCTTCCTACCCAGTGGAGTGCTGATGTGATTTATTGGAAATGCAAGCCGACTTTATGAACATGCTGGGAGCCAAATGTACGGTTGTGAATTCATTTGCTGGGGGATACTCCACAAAGAAAAGAAGAAGAAGAAGAAGGGAGGGTGGAGAGATAAATATCAAATACACTGGAGGTGTGGGGGGAGAATCAGATGTTTGAAGCCACCAAATATACATAAATAAGGCACACAGCACAATGATGATGGCTTTCAGGTCTCCCAAAATGATTTGTTTTCAGTTAACAGAATCTTCTCCTGATTGCCAAAGATGCCAAGCACATTAGCAGCTAATCCCTGTGAAAATTAGCTATAGAAGGCTATTTCAGAAGTACACCTGATCATCAGTCTCTTCAGGAAGTTTGGGATTCAGCACTGGCCATACACTGCAGTCAGTTTAACCAGAAAAGGTATCATTGAATGGTGGATTACAGGAACCTATCAACAGGCAAATGATAAATGGTATTATATTAGTGTGTAAGATTACAAGATGTAGCATAGAAATAAACATTGAAGTGATAGTCTGCATAATTTCATCCCAGTCCAAAAGTGGAAGTAGCTGTGTTTGTCAAGCTCTCCTTGTTTTTACCTCTCTTAAGAGCAGGACTTTTGTAAGATTTATGGGTCATAATTGTTCATTCAGGACCAAGTTTCCCATCCTCCAATATTTTGAACAATAAAAGGCATCTCTCTCACAATGATGTCTGGCTTTTGAGGAAAAAAAAACTTCCCTCACTCTTTAATAGAGCTATTGCAAGGATTATGACTTAGAGAAAACAGAGAAGCCTGATTCTAAATGAGAACCCAGCTTCTCCAGCTTCTCTCTTCTTCTCTGTTCCATGTACGGAATCCCAACTCTCTCTGACTAGTGACCAGACATAGCTGAATTTACTTGCAGTATAGCCTTTGGAGTGAGGAGGGGCTTACTTGCAGATCTCTGTAAACCAAATGAGGAATCTCCACAAGATGTGTTAGGCTTGCAAGGTGGCAATTCCTCTCTGCCACACTATGCTGATCCTTGAAAGTGTCACCATCTGAAGAGAGTATGCATGTCAGATCAAACAGAAAGAGGCAGGAAGAGCAAAGATGAAGGAGAGGTACTTCCACGGGATCCCAGATCAAGCTGAAGACTGGAGGTACCTATCTCTCAGAAGACTGCATGGCCTTGGCATGGATGGCAACACTGTAAGAAAACCACCTCTGAAAAGCCATAGAAATGCAAACCCTGCAGTAGGGCAGGAGAGTCCAGGGATTGACACAGAGCTTGGAAAAGTGGCATTGAGGGAATAGAACTTCAAATGCATATGGCCACTGTGGCTGGGAATTTCTAGGAGGTACTGTTCCCAAAAGTTACTTTTGCAAGCTGTGGGTTGACTGAAAAGTCTTGGCATGCACACACACATACCCTGGCTTACAAAAGCTCTAAAATCATTCCCTTCTGCTGTTGGAAATGAAGTATTGTCGCCAGCACCATGGGGAAGCAATCACCTGTTCCATCCTGGGTTGACCTATGTTGTTAAGCGGTTGTCTCTCTTCTGTACTTCAAAGGGATTTTGTTGTGCGACACTAATAAACAAGTTTAAAAGATTGTTACGGGGGAACAAATAACATTCTGTAAGGCAACATATATACACAAACATTACTATTCCTTCTCTTCAAAGAAATCTTTCTTTCTCGTTTCAGTCCTGTCATTTGTCTCATGCAATGGGGCAATTTGTTGCTTGTTAAGTAGTGGGTTTCGGATTGTGAAACTTACTGATGAGATTTAAATCAATGCTTCTCTTTATTCTGTAGCAGAAATCCAAGTTACCATGTGCCAGCTGTATAACATCTACAGAGGAAGGCAAGCTGTCACCAGGGTTAGGGTTATCTATTCTTTCACATGTGTAATCAAAACCAGATGGATAGTTGTGCCAATGATCATATACAGAAGGAAGATGAAGAACATCTCTGCCCCCTCCCCTATATTCGATTTTCATAAAATAATGCCTGCTCTCTCTCTCTCTCTCTCTCTCTCTCTCTCTCTCTCTCTGATATTATCATTGCATATACATCCATTAAATCTTGGCAGGTGAAAAAATACAAAGGTATTTCAGAGTATCCAGAGATTTGAGAGAACCATCATACTCAGTTCTTATACCCTGTTATCCTCTTTGCTCAAGTATTCCAAAACCTTACAGACCTGTTTGGCTAGAAATAGCATAGAGGTGAGTCTCAGGAAAAGAAAAGAAAAAAATGAATGTTACTCTGAGTTTGGCATCAAAACTGATGTATTGCATTTAGCTCTGAAATCACAATTCTTACATGGGAAAAGCCAAGATTATAAAGAAGACTGTAACACAGCAAGGAAAAGAATCCAGGTCCAAAGGGCCTCCTAATGTAGGGGGTTATTAGTTATATTTATTTCCCACCTTTCTTGTAAGGATTTCAGAGTCATATACAGTTGCCCCTCCTAATTCACAGATCTGAGATCTGCGACCTTGAATATCTGTGGAGGGGCGACCGCCACTATTTTCAATGGCATGTGCATACAGGATGCACCCCATTCAAGCCTATGGGACTTGAATATGTGTGAGCCTCTGTTTTTGCGGGGGGGGGGGGCTCTGGAACAGATCTCCAGTGAAAATGGAGGGCCAACTGTATGTGTCTCTGATTGACTCCTCTTTCCACTCACAACAATCCTGGGAGGTATGTCAGACTCAGAGCAACTGACTGGTCCAAAGTCACTCAGGACTTTTTCACACTGGGATAATTGGAAGTTTATTCCAGGTTCAATCCAGGGTCATCCATGGGGTTTGGCATTATTTTGCAAGAGAATATCAAATGACATCAGAGGGAATGCAGAGGCAATCCAAAACACAATTGCGAGTCATCCCAGGAATAGGTAAATTTGGAGAAAATTTGCAGTCAATTCGCTTTTGCCTGATATAGAATGCATCTCTAGAGCAGCCCTGGATTGCCTTCATTAGAAACACACTACAATTCCCATGATCCTTTGTTGTGATTTCCACTCCTTGGCTGCCAAGAAAAAAATGGCTATTTGGGAGGAAAGGCCAAAGGGGGGGGGGGGCGGTAAAGAAAATGCCTCAGGAGAGGAAGGCAGAAGAAGAGAGCCCATGCCAGGCTGGCCCTGGTGTCCTCTTACCCGAGAAAGTCCCAAGGTTCCAGCAGCAAAGGCCTTCTGGCAAAGGTGGCATCCCTTCATCCATGGTAGGGGACAGGGCTTTTTGTCTTTATTAAAAATTGTATTATTATTATTAATTTTATTTATATAGTGCTGTAAGTTTACACAGTGCTGTACATACAATCTTATAGTAAGACGGATCCCTGCCCACGGGCTTACAGTCTAAAAGACAACACAAAAGGAAAAGGGGAAGGTGGTGGGAAGGGGATGAGATCCAGTTGTTCATCTCTCCCTCTGGGACCTGGACCAAGGCAGATGGACTGGAGAGAGGGCTTGGGTTCTTAAAACATAGTTAAGAGGAGGCATCCTGGGGCAGATGGCACCATCCTGGGAATGCTTCCCTAAACAATATAGTCTTTAACTTACTTTTGAACCTGGATAGAGAAGTGATGAGGCGCACATGTGGGGGAAGAAGGTTCCAGGAGTGAGGGGCAGCAAGTGAGAAGGGACGAATCCAGGATAGGGCAGTGGAAATCCTCGGCTGGGACAGGAGACCTTGACTACCAGAACAGAGGGTACGAGAAGGAGTGTGAGGAGAAAGAAGGTCAGACAAGTAAGGAGGGACCAGTCGTGGAGGGCTTTGAAAGTCAACAACAAAAGCTTGTACTGGATGCGGAAGGGGAAGGGGAGCCAATGAAGGGAGGATAAAAGAGGAGAACCATGGTCAAAGCAGTGAGCAGATGTGATAATACGTGCAGCTGAGTTCTGGACAGAGATTAAAGGGTGGAGGTGAGAGAGAGAAAGCCCTGTCAGAAGAAGATTACAATAATCTAGTCTCGAGACCACCAGGGCATGGACCAGAGTCTTGGCAGTGGAGGCTGAGAGGAATGGACGGATTTTAGCAATGTTGTAAAGAGAGAATCTACAGGTCTTGGCAGTGGATAAATCTGGGGGATAAATGACAGAGAGGAGTCAAAGATGAAACCAAGACTGCGGGCTTGCTGAACCGGATAAATAGAAGTGCCATCAACAGAAACAGAAAAGGAGTATTGAAGGGTGGGTGGGAAGATGAGAAGCTCTGTCTTAGACATATTGAGCTTCAAGCGCCGATGTCGCATCCACTGAGAGATGGCAGCCAGACAAGAGGAGACTTGCTGTTCAAGCCCTGGCGAAAGGTCAGAGGTGGAGAGATATAGCTGAGTGTCATTGGCATACAGATGATAGGAGAACCCAAAAGAACTGATGAGTTTACCAAGGGATAATGTGTATAGAAAGAACAAAAGGGGGCCCAGGACAGAGCCCTGAGGAACTCCTACAGATAAGGGAACAGAGGAGGAAGTCTGACCACCTGTGGCCACTGCAAAAGATTGGTCTGACAAGTAAGATTTAAACCAGTTGAGAACAGAGTCAGAGAAACTGAGGTCAGAAAGTAAGTCAAGCAAGAGACAGTGATCCACGGTGTTGAAGGCCACAGATAAATCTAGAAGAATGAGGATAGAGTAGAGGCCATTCACCTTGGCCTGCAAGAGATCATTTGAGATCTTGGTGAGAGCTGTCTCTGTAGAGTGCCGTGGGCGGAAACCAGACTGAAAAGGGTCCAGGATGGAGTTGGCTTCGAGAAACTCAAGACAGTGAGAATAAACTATCGGTTCCAGAACCTTAGAGAGGAAAGGCAGAAGAGAGATAGGACGATAGCTAGACAAAGAAGAGGGGATGAGAGAGGGTTTCTTCAGAATTGGGGGAATGAGAGCATGTTTGAAGTCAGAAGAGAAGGAACCTGAAGAGAGAGAGAGATTAAAGATATGGAGGAGCAATGGCAAAAAAGAAGGGGTTATAGAGATTAGAAGATGGGAGGGGATAGGATCAAGAGAACAAGTTGTAGGTTTGGAGGAATTTAGCAGTGTAGAGAGTCTTTGCAGCAGAAGCAGCAGCAGGAGTAGAGGAGCTTCTGGGGTGGGCATCAGGGTGGCACCTACAAGCAGCCTGCAGCAGGAGGAGGAGGAGGAGGAGGAGGAGGAGGAGGAGGAGGAGATCGGGGGAGAGAGAGTGTTCTGCCTGTGCCAGTCTCGACCCTCAGCCAAGCAGCTCTAGGAGCTTGCCCTGTCCAGCTCCCTTCCATTTTAGGGCTGGAGGGGCACACATTTTGCCAGTCTGACCAGCACCTGATGCACATGGATCAGGCAAAGTCTGGGATTTGGGGCAGCAGGAGGAAGAGGAGGAGGAGGGAGGCTGGGAGGCAGAGGCACAGGAGGAGGAAGAGGGAAATTAAATAAAATCAAGGGAAGGGGAAGAGACTTGGCTGCATCCACAATGGAGCAATTAATTGGGTTGATGCCACTTTTCCCTGCCATGGCTCAAGGCTCTCGAATGCACTTCCCTCTCTGGAGCATATGGTGCTCCCCTCCCCCTCCTGCTGCCCGCTTGCCTACCATCTCTGCTTGGGCAGCCCTGGAAGAACTATAAGACCCATCATGCCCTAGCCCAGCCTGTTCTGCTCTGTGTGTGATAACCATTAGCAAATTGGCTTGCTTTTCTGGGATGCCAGCATTTTAACCATTTTTGGGATAGAAGCACATAGGTCCTTGTGTGAAAAAGTCCCCAATGAGTTTCAGTAGTGACTAGAACTTGAATCCCTCCTAACCCTAGTTTTTGCTGTTGTGTGCTTTCAAGTCATTTCTGAACATGCCAGAACCCTAAAATCTTCAGAGGAAGACTTTATCTTGGTCCTTCCACCTTTTCAGGGTTGTCTGGTGAAGACATGAGAGAAAGCCTTCTCAGTGGCTGCTCCCACTCTTTGGAACTGCTTTCTGTAGGAGGCTAGGTTGCCCCCATTCTGCTCTTCTTTCACCAGCAGGCAAAAACATTTCTTTTCAAGCAGGATTTTAATACATAATTGTATCCACGGAGTCTTCCTACTGGGCTGTTTGCTCAGTATTTTTAATGGCTTTATATTTTTAACTTAGTATTATGAAAGGATTTTGTATTTTTATTTGCTGTAGTATTTATTTGGTGTAGTTCAGATACTTATGCAGTATCTTAATTGTGTTTTAAAACCATATTGTTTCATTGTAATTGTTTTTAAGATTTTGAGAGCTGCCTTGGGTCCAGGTTGGGAGAAAGGAAACATATAAATAAAATAAAAATAAATAAATTTCTGACTGATGGTAACCCTAAGGCAAACCTATCACAGGGTTTTCTGAGGCAGAAAGTGTGTGACTTGCCCAAGATCACCCAATGGGTTTCCATGGCTGAGAGGGGATTTGAAATCTGGTCTCCAATTGTAGTCCAGTGCTCAAACCATTGCATCACATTGTCTCTTTCAAGTCCTAGTACAACACTCTAATCCAGCCTTTCTCAACCTTTTTACCCTGGAGCTTTTCCAGGTCTCAAGGAATCCCTGCATAGAAATTATGGAACAAATCCTAGATCCACACATTTGTCACTGTTTCATATTCACAATCCCTATGGAGCCCCTAGTCAGATGATATGCTGGGACCATAAAAATCTCCCAGTCCCCATTTGTCTAACAACAGCTGCTGTAATCAATGGACTTTATCAGATGGGAGGAATTTCTCTCAATTTCAAATGGAGCCAGTTCATAATTACAATTCGCTAGTTTAGTGAATTTACGTGAATTCTAATTGCGTTCAGAATGTGTTCAGAATGACTTCCCATTGCCCGAGAATGACTTCCCATTGCCTGAAATTTCATGAGATACACTCATATGCAATAACTTAAAACCCCATGATTGCATTCGGATTCCCATTGAATTATACTTCCAATTTCCGTCGTCTGATAACTTCCAATGAAGATCTGTCCCCATTGCTCAGGAAGCCACTAGCTGATGGTTTCTCCAATCCTCTTCATGTGGGTGATCTCCTGCATGAGGTGGTAATCATGACATGAACCCTCCTTCTGATTATTGCAATGGAGATTGCTCATAGGAGGAAAAGGAATGTCAGTTAGCTGCTTCTGGAGTGAAAGCAGAACAGACCCCATCAATCACAGCAGCTGCTGCCTGGTAAGTGGGGATTGGAAGGGATCAGACCAGGAGTTACTATACAGCTGCTTAACTAAAGTGGTTATGCATTCATTAGTGCCCAAGTAGATTCTGGTCTATTATATACAGCTATTCAAACTTCTTGATTTTTTTTTTATTATTTCAGTTGGAATGTCTTGCACAACTCCTAGCAACCTTTTCTGTGACCCTAGTGGGTCTCCAGTTTAGAAAAAAAATAAAATCTGAGATGTGGCAATATTTCTCAAAATTATTCCATTGCTAGACGTTGCTATTGTGATGCCCAGAAGGACCACTGAACCTGGTCTTCCCCCCACTCCTTTTTTTTTTAACCTACACAGAACATGGTTATTTCCCTCCCCACCTTCCACCAAACTGCAAAGCCTATTGTTCTCTCCTTCAAAAATTGTTTTTTCAGTTGAACTTATGACTCTGTTGAACTAATTTGGGAAGGAAATGGTTTCATATTGACAGCATAAACATCTAAAGAAAAATCTCCATTGCAGAGCAGAAGAAAAAAAGCCAAACTGTTTCAAGCAATTCATTTATCAAAGCTGTTGGATTACAGCTTGTCAGAAGATGCAAATGAAAATCTTACTAACAGCATCAGAAATACCATAGGAGATATTCAATAACTGTAGTGATGAACACTTCCATTACACTGGAGTAAAGCAAATACTACAATAGTGCTATCTGCTGTGTAAGGTGCCACTGAAGTAAGTATTACTACTATTAATATGACCGTTATTTTTACTATTCTTTATAGAGTAAGATCATTGTTGTTGTTGTGTATCCTCAAGTAGTTTTTGACTTATGATGACCCTAGGGTAAATATATCATGGGGTTTTCTGGGGCTGAGGGTGTGTGATTCACCCTAGGTCACCCAGTGGGTTTCCATGGCCAAGCAAGGAATCGATCCATGATCACCAGAGTCGTAGTCAAATGCTTAAACTACAACAACATGCTGGCTGGTAAGATGATGCCCTCCAACATTTTGTGGATGAAGATATGGTGGTGCAGTGGTTAAATGCCTGAACTGCATCCATTCACTCACAAACCATAAGGTTGCAAGTTCAATACCAGCTCAGGGGCTCAGGCTCACAGGCTTGCATCCTTCCAAGGTTGCTAAAATTAGTACCCAGATTGTTGGGGGCAATACTTACACTTTGTAAACCACCTAGGGAGTACTTAAGTGCACTGATAAACAGAATAATAATAATAATAATAATAATAATAATAATATTTATTTCTTACCCGCCCCTCTGTAAAACAATCGAGGCGGGGTACAACAAGGTTAAAAACAGATTGCAGATTAAAATAATTCAAGAATTCCATCCCAACCTCCCCCCCTTAAAATAGGATTAAATTAGTTAAGTTTAAAATTAAATTACTAATAATAAAAGTACAATAAAACATGATACACAAAACCGCAATGCTGGCCACAGCATGGGTAGCAATAAAATACAGAGGGGGGGGGATAAGGAGTTGAGAATTGGCTGAAAGATTTTAGGAGCCAGGTAGATTATACAGTTTCAGGGAAGGCCTGCCGGAAGAGATGCGTCTTTAAGGCTGTTTTAAAACAGTCTAGTGATGTAATGAGACGCATCTCGTCCGGCAGGCCATTCCATAGCCTGGGAGCAGAAGCAGAAAAGGCCCTCTGGGAGGTCTGCGCTAACCTAGTCTTCATGGGCTGCAACAGATTTCTCCCAGAGGACCGAAGCGTGCGGGGGGGTTCATATAGGGAGAGGCGGTCCCTGAGATAAGATGGACCCAAGCCATGTAGGGCTTTAAAGGTTAAAACCAGCACCTTGTACTGCGCCCGGAAACTAATTGGCAGCCAGTGGAGAGCTTTAAGCACAGGTGTAATGTGCTCTCTCCTAGGTGTACCGCTAACAAGCCTGGCTGCCATATTTTGAACTAGTTGGAGTTTCCGGGTTAGGCACAAGGGTAGCCCCATGTAGAGCGCGTTACAGAAATCCAAGCGTGAGGTTACCAAAGCGTGCACCACTGTTTCCAGGTCCCTCTGATCCAGGTAGGGGCGCAGCTGGCGTATCAGCCGAAGCTGATAACAGGCACTCCTGACTGCCGCATTCACCTGACTAGTCATGTGAAGCGACGAGTCAAGGAGCACCCCCAGACTGCGAACAGGGTCCTTCGAGGAGAGTGTGACTCCATCTAGGACCGGAAGATGTATTCCCGAACCTGGTTTCGGGCCTGTAACAGCTAGTACCTCCGTTTTGTCTGGATTGAGTTTCAGCCTGTTTTTCCTCATCCAATCCATTACCGCTGCAAGGCAGTCATTAAGAGGAGAGACGCCATCTGAAGTTCGAACCGACGATCTGGTCATGGAGAGGTATATCTGAGTGTCATCAGCGTACTGAAGACACTGAGCTCCATGCCTCCGAATGATCTCACCCAGCGGCTTCATGTAGACATTAAATAGCATCGGGGACAGAATGGCGCCCTGAGGGACGCCGCAGTTAAGCTCAATCTTGGAGGAGCAACTGTCCCCGAGCCTCACCCTTTGAGATCTCCCAGAGAGAAAGGACCGGAGCCACCGGAGTGCGGTGCCCCCGATCCCCAACTCCCTCAGTCGACTCAAGAGGATGGAGTGATCTACAGTATCAAAAGCCGCCGAGAGATCCAGGAGCACCAGCAGGGTCACACTACCCCTGTCGATACTCAGGCGGAGGTCATCGGTCAGAGCGACCATGGCAGTCTCCACTCCATGTCCTGTCCTGAAGCCGGTTTGAAATGGATCGAGATAATCGGTTTCATCCAAGACAACCTGAAGTTGAGAGGCAACTGCTCTCTCGATCACCTTGCTCAAAAAAGGGAGCAAGGATACTGGTCTATAGTTGTTCCTGTCCAGGGGATCAAGAGAAGGCTTCTTCAGGAGGGGCTTAACAGCTGCCTCCTTCAGACAGGATGGTAAACAGCCTTCTCTGAGGGACGCATTGATTGTATCCCGAAGGAATACCCTCAGTGTGTCCCCTCCCTGGACGACCAGCCAAGATGGACAGGGATCGAGAGAGCAGGTCGTCTTTTTCATACTTCCAAGAAGCTTGTCCACGTCATCGGTACTCACAGGATGGAACTCATCCAGCAAAATGACATCAACGGAGTTGTTGGACGCCTCATCTATTGGTTCTGGTGGAAAATTGACATCTAAGTCGGCCCTTATCCGAGAGATTTTATCTGCAAAGTAGGTATTAAATGCGTCACAGCAGGCCGTCGTAGGGTCAAGTAGGGGATTTGACACAGGAGGGACCTGTGTTAGCTCCCCCACCACCCTAAATAGCTCTGCTGGGCGGGACTCTGCAGACGCAATGCGTGCAGAGCAGAAGGCTCTTCGCGCTGCACGCAAAGCCTCCCGATAGGCACGAAGATGCTGCCTATGGCGAGTTCTGTTGGATAGGAGTCGAGTTTTCCGCCACTTGCGCTCTAGTCGTCGTCCAACCCGCTTCATCTCCCTAAGTTCCTCTGTAAACCAGGGCTTACGGTTAAGAGCGGGCTGGAGAGGACGCTCGGGGGCAATCGCGTCGAGAGCCTTGGGAAGATCGGTGTTCCAGGTGGTGACCAAGGCTTCGACGGGATCACCGGCACTGCCAACCATTAAACCCTCTAAGGCCTTCTGGAAACCAATTGGTTCCATCAGCCTTCGAGGGCGGACCGATCTAATGGGTCCGCCACCCCCGGGGGAATGGATAGCGGCTTTTAGCTCCAGCTTGATCAGGAAATGGTCCGTCCATGACAAGGCAGAGGTTTTAGTTACCTCTGCCCACGGATGTTGCTGTTCCGTACTAAAAATCCCATCGAGTGTATGACCAGCACAATGAGTCGGCTCGTTGACCAATTGGAATAGGTTCATGCCTGTCATGGTATCCATGAACTCCCGAGCTGCTCCAGATAGATCAGAAGGGCTGGTCTCAAGAGGGATGTTGAAGTCACCCAAGACCAAAAGCCTGGGTGTCTCCAACAACAACTCAGAGACCAGCTGAGTCAGCTCGGATAGGGAGTCTGCTAGACAACGGGGTGGCCGGTAGACTAACAGAATCCCCAAGCTATCCCTGGACTTCAAGCTGAGGTACATGCACTCGATGTGGATTGTTTTCCGGACAGGTTTCCTGATCAAGGTTAGGTTGGTTTTATGGACTATAGCCACACCGCCCCCCCCGCCCACTTTCCCTTACCTGCTCACTGACCGTGTAACCCGCTGGGAGAGCCTGCGCCCACGTAGCAGTGCTGGCATCACCCAGCCAGGTCTCGGTAAAACATGCCAGGTCAGCCTGTTCATCCACAAGGAGGTCGTGGATGATATGGGTCTTGCTCTTGGCCGACCTGACATTGCAAAGGAGCAGGTTAAGGGATTGTGGAATGGATGGTGCGCTCTCCGCCTTATCTTGGGAAACAGAGTGAACTGAAGAAGAGATAGATACCAGACATCTATCCCTACTTCTTTTGTAACATCTGTTCACTCTGTATAGAAATGTACTTGCTATTGCTATTGCTATATGTGGCCAAGCAACATCAGAGTGTGGTCAAGATGGCAAATGTTGTTTTCCACTTTGAACTCAGAAACTGAAGTAAACCATGGACAAAAGGGGAAAGTGGAAGGAGGAGAGAGAAACTGGGACATTTTAAAAGCAGGATGACAGGGGATTATTCAGGACTGTCCCTGCTATATCAAGAGAGTTGTGGGGGTATACAAGTGAAACAAAATGGCAGCAGAAAGGGGAATGGTTATAGGGTTCCCAGATCTCAGAGTACTGTTGTGCTTCTCTGTGTCTCCAGGCCAGGAGACAAATCTCAGGACAAAGGGATTCATACATGTAGAGGGCTTCTGCACCAAAAAAGCCAGCCTCAAGTGAAGAGGCACTGGGAGACAGACGGTAGGGACATCTTGGGTCCTATATTGGGAGGAAGATGGGATATAAATAAAAGAAAATAATATACAGTCAGCCCTCAGTATCCATGGGGAATCCGTTCCAGACCTCCCTCCCACAGATACCAAAATCTGTGGATGCTCATGTCTGCATTGTCTCCAATGGTGGTGCAGCTATGCAACCAGGTAACCACTGGAAACATTGGGACTTGCCCTTCCTCCCTCCTTCCTAGCTCTCAGCAGCAGCATGTCTTCCTCTTCCTCTTCTTGCTCCTCTTCCTCCTGCTTCTTCCTCCTCTTCCTCCCACCTCCTCTGCCACCACCTCTTCCTCCTGCCTCTTCCTCTTCCTCCTCTTCCCGCCTCTTCCTCCTCCCATTTCTTCCTCCTTCTCTTCTTCCTCCCACCTCTTCTTCCTCCTCATCCTCCTTCCACCTCCTCTGCCGCCAGAGCTTCCTCTTCCTTCTCCTCCTCCTCTGCCTCTTCCTCCTCCTCTGCTGCCACCTCACCATGGGCTTGGCTGTCTGCAGATGCTTGAATCTATGGGTGGCAAGTCCGCAGATATGGAGGGCAGGCTGTAGATAAGGCCACATGATGAGATGTGAATCCTAGCAGAAGTGATGGCAACTGCTACAGCTTCTGGGAACATTTTCTGCCTCCCTGGAAATCAAAGCATGCTGAGAGAGGGTGCAACCTATCTGTGGCCTGGGAAAGTTTAGTCTATTTTAATTTTGGCCCTTTCCTACTGCCAGGTTATGTGGTTCTCCGTTACAATATGGGTATTTTGCTCACAACTATATATCCTGGCTGGAAAATACTATTCCACTCCCCTGGTGCTGTCAGGGTTGCAACTGTGCTCAGAGGTGATAGGGAAGCCTGGGGAGAGTGAGGGGAGTGGCATTGTTGTCCCTAATAATATAAAAGTTCTCATTTTTTGACTAATGACCCCTAAATCCACTGCACCACTGCTCCAGTTTAATTGTATAGTGTTGGCTGTGACATGTTTATGCTCAAGTACCCTAAGGCAGTTAAAACCCATTTGACGTTTTCAAGGTGATTAATGTAATCATTCAGTAAAATAGAAAAAGCACCATAAATTCTGTCCATATATTGATACAATCAACTGATCTCTCTAGATGTATTCATGAGTTTGAGCTTGGAATGCTATTTTTTTTAAAAAAAAAAAAATTAATGTTATTTGTTACTTTCATTTAATATTCCCCTTCCCAAAAAGTGAGTGGATAAAGAAAATGAAAACCACAAAGATTCTAATACTATATACCTGTATATCTCAGTTCCCTCATCTTCTGTCGCTTAAGCTTGAGTACCCCCTATTCAGAATTCCAAAATATGATACATTTCAAAATCCAAAACTGTCCTCATGCATGACTGAGAAAGTGGCACCTCTGCTTTCTGATGGTTCAATGTACACAAACGTTGCACAAAATTATCTAAAAATATTGTGTATAAAATTACTTGCAGGTGATGTGTATAAGAAGTGTATGATACATAAATGACTTTCCTGTATAGACTTGGGTCCCATCTCCAAGATTCTCTCATTTTGCATAATGCAGATATTCCAACAACAACTAAAAAAAAAAATTTAAAAAATCCAAAACACTTCGGTTCCCAAGTATTTTGGATAAGGGATACTCAATCTATGCTAAATACCTCAACTGAGAATTCTGAGTGGCCAATATTTTTGAGATAAAGAAGAGTCCTTACAGGGCTGACTAAAGCAAGAGGGTATAGTTTTATCATCAATGTGAAAACATCCTGAATCTTTCTGGAGACTACAGTGGGCCGTTGTTATCTGCTGGGGTTTGGTTCCAGGACTCCGTGGATAACAAAATCGATGTATGCTCAAGTCCCATTAAATATAATGGCACAACAAAATGGTGTCCCATATATAAAACGGAAAATCAAGGTTTGCTATACTTTTGGGGAATATTTTCAAGCCATATATGCTCAAATTCCTGGATAAAAAATCCATGGATAAGGAGGGCCAACTTTACAGTGTCACTTCCTAATGGATGTGTGCCCATCAACTGACAGCTGAATGTTTGCAAACTGGTTATTACAGGCTAATTGGCTATAACCCTTCCTTTTTCTTAAATATATCTCTCTGTGAGCATGTTTCTTTCTTTAGAGCACTTCAAAGAAAGACATATTCAACAGGTTCACTCAACATAGCCCTTCCATTGTGTTTGAAACACTTCACATTCTGCTGTCTCCTTTTCTTCTTTCTATAAAAACAAACAGGATGCTCAGACTATGTACCTGGAATACCTAAGGGAATGTCTGACTCAGATTTAGCTTCAGAAAGTATGGTGCTTAAGTATTAAAAAAAAAAACTTTGTCCCCTGCTAATGGAAGATCAGAGGCCTTCTTCTGAACTGGTAAAAAAGAAAGCATCTGGAGTGTGCAGAAGTGTAAGAAGAGGCAGACCAATAAATAATTTGTACATTTCTTTAGGGCACTATGAAAGCTTCACTGTTTAGAACTTCCAAATACATCTTGCATATCTCACACATTCTTTTAGATGAGGTATCTCTAAAAGCAAGAGCTAAAGGCCCTTAAAAGCCTTACAAATAATGTTTTATACTCCAGCCACAGCATTCTAGCTAAATACTTTTATCCTTCAGAGGCAAATGTCTTTGCTATGTTACCTTTTGTGCAGGGTAGCTTTTCTGCAAGTCTACTTCAGGGCATGAGGTCTTATGAGACAGGCCATTGATATTTCACCCCAAAAGCAAAAGTGCCACGCTATAGAGCAACATAAACCAAATGGCAAAAAAATTGGGAGGGAAGAAACAGCATTGCCAGGTCTCAGGGCATCAGCTGAAGTCTCAGGGAATTGTTATGCTTCTCCGGGTCTCCAGATGAGGAAACAAATCTCATGCAGAGAGGGACTGGAGGAGGAAACTTGTTTTTGATATATGAGGTGAACACTGGATTCATGGATGTGGGTCCATGGTGCCTTTTGGAGCAGAGTGTGCTCCACTGGCTGCCAGTTAGTTTCTGGGCCCAGTACAAGGTGTTGGTTTTAACCTTTAAAGCCCTTCAAGGCTTGGGTCCATCCTATCTCCGGGACCGCCTCTCTCCATATGATCCCCCCCCCGCACACTCCGGTCCTCTGGGAGGAACCTGTTACAGCCCTTGAAGACCAGACTGACATAAACCTCCCAGAGGGCCTTTTCAGCCATGGCCCCAAAGCTATGGAATAACCTGCCGGATGAGATACATCTTATTACATCTGTTGACAGCTTTAGAAAAGCCTTAAAGACGCATTTCTTCTGGCAGGCCTTCCCAGATAACATTTAATTTCCTGGCTCCATACCCACTGTTGACTCCTTCTCCTAGTTCCTCTTCCCCCCCCCCTTTCGAAATTGTTTCACACAGCTTTGGTTAGTTACTTTTATATGTTTTATTTGCACTATGTTTTTAATACTTAGCTATTTAATTCTATTTTAAGGGGTGGGTGAGGGGAATGGGATTGTTGTATTTTAACCTGTGATGCTTTTAACTATGTTGTACCCCGCCCCGATTGCCAGTTCAGAGGGGCGGGCTATAAATAATAACAATTATTATTATTATTATTATTATTATTATTAAGTGTGGGAATATTCCTGCAATGCAAATTGTGCCTCCCCTCTGGATGGCCCTTGTGGTCTCTTCCAATACTATGATTCTATGATTCATTATGAAAAACAAGAACAAGTATGAATTAACAGGACATATCACTCTTAATGTATTATTCTAAGGTCCATAACATATATCCATGCTATAGCTAGGCCAGAATCATTCAATGCTCTGAGGTTTCCAGGCCAAAAGTGAAACCAAAGGACAGCCACTAGTTAGGTCATCAAGCATTATGCATTAAATATGGACCATAGTTGCTTACAACTCTGTCACTGACACACACAGAGAGAAAATATATGTTCCTCTCTGGTAATTAAGACAGTGATTTTTAAATGAAATGAGGGGATTATTCCTTCACACCAATTTAAGGAGATGAGATAAAAGAACATTTAACTTACTTTGCTTGCTTTCAACCAGAAGGCACATGCAGAGCATAGTGGACAGTAAACCCTGACACCACAACAACTGGGAGGAAAACAGGAAGGTAAGAAAATACATAGAACCCCCTGGAGACTCTTTGCAAGTTGCAGCAAGAAATCAATTAAGCCTTGGAAATTGTAGCAAATTGCTGGTCTACTAGCTGAGCTGAAGATTTACACTCATCTCTTTCCTCTTGCTTCAAGTGAAGCCTATTCAAACTGGAGAATGCATAGCCATCTGGAGATGATCTATGAAAGCTGGGAACTCAGGGCGAGGCCCTGAGATCTGGCAGAATTAATTTTAAGAAAAAGAATCTGCCTCTTCAACCCACCCACCCCCACCCCCCTTATACAAACATATCCATATTGCTACTTTCTTAGCCACATAAAATAGAAGGAAATGTTCTATGGTCTGATGCAACTTTACTAAAATATGGATTGATTGAAAATATTTGTACCACAACTTTCCTTATATAGGACATGGTGCCCTATATAAAATGGCAAGGTATAATAAAAAAAGGAGTAAACAAAAAGACCAAATAACAACCCAGTCCTGATGCTTGGTGGTGCCAACATCTCCATACTTAAGTGCTAAGAGGATCAGAAGGTGGCCTGCCACCTTCCTATTTTGTTGTACCCTCCTATCTTCTTTACTGTTTTTAGAAGGCTGTGGTTAGGAAGACATCACAGTCACCATAAAACTAGGCAGAAAGGGAGACTTGCGGTTTTCAATAAGGAAAAACAATATTTCAGTACTGCACTACAAAATAGATATTTATTAGCACATTTTTCCATGCATTTTCCCAGCTATTCCCAGCTATTCATGTGGATTGTGTGCCCTATTTCTTGCAACCATTTTACCATATTTGAAGTCAGTTTCTTGTTCCAAATCCCTTGAAAAAAGCACTTTATACCTTAGAGATCTTTCCTTTATCTTTTCCCCAGATTATTTGATCTATTTCATTATGTCTATTCTCAAATCCTTCTTTTACTTTACTTTAAATTTTGCTTTTATTTGTAAATAACCAAACCATTAAATTTTTTCCCTCTTGTTTTCCAACTCTTCTTTAGTTCTTATGTCTACCACTCCATTTTCATTTGTCTTTAATAAATCCTTAGACCTCAGCCACTTTTGATTACCTTCCCATCTGCTGAAAAACACCTCCTGAGTAGAGATCCAATTTGGTATTTTTGTGTCAAATTTTCATTTAATTGTGTTCCAAATTTTTAACAATGGTTTTTGTACCGAGTTGCAAAGTCTCTATTAACTAATTCTTTCTGATACCAGATATAAGCATGCCATCCATATCTCATATTTGATTATTCTATAGTCAATATGTTTGTGTTTTCTAATTTGATCCAATCCTGTAACCAAAGTAACCCACATGCCCAAAAATACAATTTCAAATCCAGTAATGCACATCCACCTTTATCTTTTTCTTTCTTTAATATTTGAGTCTTAATTCTTGCCTTTTTACCCTTCCATAGAAATTTGTTAATTTCTTTATTCCAATCTGTGAATAGTTTATCATTAGAGATAATAGTTAAATTTTGATAAAGAAATATAAGTCTTGGCAATACACTCATTTTTATGAGTGTATTGCCTACCCAAGAAAGACAGTCCCAACTTGTTCCATTTCTGTAAATCTTTTGTACTTTGATTCCATACAATTTTATAATTATTTTCAAATAAATTGATGTTCCTGTTTGTAAGCCATATTCCTAAATATCTTGCCTTCTTCCTAATTTTTATTCCTGATTTTGTTGTTAAGTCATTTTCCTCCCTTTCTTTTCTGTTTTTAGTTATCATAGCTGTCTTATTTTTATTCATTTTAAATCCAGATAATGATCCAAACTCATTTAACTCTTTTAGTCCATATTCTATATTTTTCAATGGGTCCTCTAAAATTAGGACCATGTCATCAGCATAGGCCCAAAGCTTATACTCTTTCCCTTTGAATTTGTTGCCCCTTATGTTAACATTCTCTCTAATAGAGTTGTTTAATACCTCCAGGATAGTCATAAATAATAGAGATGATAATGGACACCCTTGTTTTGTTCCTTTTTCTACTCTCAGTTTTTTGCCCATTTACTATTTATTGTATTTTCTGTTCAGAATATAGTTGTCATATACTAGCCATACATTTCTTGCCCATCCCCATTCTTTTTAACACCTCAAACATGAATTTCCACCACATGCAGCCACCATCAGCCTGGGTCCAAGCTGGATCCCAGCTGAACTCCGCCAGCACTTTTTAGAAGCCAGAAAGCTTCCAACTTCTAAAAAGTGGTGGCGGAGTGCAAGTGGGACCTGGCTTGGACCTGGGCTGATGGCAGCCGACAGTTCAGTAGCAATTTAACAAGCAATTATCCCCACCTCCATCCTCTGTCCTGGCTTCACCCCAGAAGGCTGGAGCCAGTTTTAAAAAGGTGAGCAACAAGCTCCTGAATTTTTTTACAATTCTCAGCAGAAGCCTGAGCCACAGCATTTAATACATAGGTTTGGGAATCCTACTGCTAGAGAGAGTGTAGCAGCCTGTACCTAGCAGCCTGTTTTATGTTTCTGAGACTTCTGGGGAAAACTTGCATCTACTTTAAATTTAAAAATTTGTGAACTGAAGACAGCAGTTTATTGAATGGAACAATGCCAGGTGGACAGTTCCTTGGAAGCCCAGGGTCCACCTCAAACATACAATTAAACCAACCTCACTTGGCTAGATCTCACTTAGATATATTGTTCAGAGCAGGTTTGCCCTTGCCTTCTTCTGAGGCTGGGAGAGTGTGACTTGCCCAAGGTCATTCAGTGGGTTTCCTTCACCATGCAGGGATTAATCCTGATCTCCAGATTTGTAGTCTCTGCTTACACCACTCCATCATTCTGGCTCTTGAGGCATGAGGGATCTTCTTTACAGCAGTAATATATACATATAGAAGCATGAATATCTATAGGTATACATCCTTGCTGTAAATAAGAGCAAAAGTCTTTTTTGCTCCTTCTTTTTTCTTTTCTTTTTTGTTTCTTTTTTTTCCTTTCATATAATTTTTGTGCTTGTTAATGTATCTTAAAATTTTGAATAAAAATTAATAAAAAAGAAGAACCAACTCATCTGAAGACCATCAACCTCCCTCTGAGTGCCACTGTCTTTCCAAATTCCCAGCATGTTCTGCTGCTGGCTCTTAACATTTTCAAAACTCCCCTTGATGCAAAGCTGCTTTCTCAGTTGGCTGCCCCAGAACAAGATGGACAGCCTCCCAGATCAGAAAGTACAAACAGGAAATGAAAGAACCAGAAGATATATTTCTGTATTTTTTTCTGATCAGCCATCACTGTTTTGACTGCTTTCATATACAGCAGGGATGTATGTGTGACAAGACAAGACTCATTATCCACAAATCACTCCTTTGACTGTCATTAATTTTCCCTGGTTACCCAGCTACAATAGGCTTCTGCACCCTCATTAGCTGAGCACTGGTATAACTCTGAAGAAATACCCCCTGCTATACTTCAAGGGACCGGCAGCATCTTTGAATTGGAGACTTTCTTCGTTAAAGTCATGCGTAGTGACATGGCTTGTTTACATTTGGTTCCTAGTCAAGAGATCAAGCTACCAGGTGTCACACTGAGATGTTTGGCATGTTTTGCTTTTGCACTTTCATAACAAGCACACTTTCTCACTTGTAACTTTAATTTTAAGAAAAGCTTGGTGAATATAGTTAATCCTCCAAGTCATGAAAAAAAGCATTTGATTTTTGTCATTCCAAAGTCCTTGGCTCCCAGAATGTGAGTAATCTGAATACTCTGAAACAGCATTCTCAAAGTCTTTAGGTACAAGGAAATCTGAATCACCTGTTCAGTGTGGGCCCCAACCCCATCCCACCATTCCCTGGTCTTAGGAGACAGAGTTGTGTGTATGACACAGCCTGTCTTGGACTTTGTTGGGTATGTTGGATTAACCTCATGGCTGATTCAGTTGTAAAATTCAACTATGCCACCAGTCAGTCAACTTCTTTCATGTGGAATATCACAAGATCTTATAAATGGGTTCAGGCAGCAAAATCTCTTGGGTTAGTCTTAATCCCTTCACATCAGTCACAAATAGATGGATGGATAGATGGGTGGGGGTGGATGGCACCAGCATGCTTCAAAAGATTTGGGAACAATTGAAGGTGCACTCATAGCTCATGTGGGGTGACGGCTACAAGCTGAGTCTCACCTTTGCCTTATATCAAGATGGTTTGATCTTATATCAAGAACTTAGTAATATTTTGTTGACATTCCCCTCCTCTATCACGTACTATGGAATGACACCAGACTGAGGCTTTCTGGGGAAAGAAAATAAAGGTCATTGAAAGTCTCCTCTCTCCTGCTATCAGCATAGATAATGACAAAAACACACACACACACACAATATGGACAAGGGGGGAAAATGAAACAAAAAAGATATGGGGGGGGGGACAGATTTCTGATACACACAAAAGAGAGAAAACATTAATAAAAATGAAAATTCTGAGGAAAGTGAAACAAACATAGTCTGAGATCCTGGCTGTATATCTGGCACATAGCTGGGTTTGTGTAACTGCATCTCCTTGTTCTACCCCACAACTCACTTTTTAAGGAGCACAACCCTGCTACATGGCCACCTCCATGCCATTGGAGAGCAGGAGAATGCACTGCAACAGGCATTTGCAAGGATTGTCTGGGGACACATGGGAAGTCGCTGCAGATGATGTTCTTTCAGCATCTCCAGCCACAGGAAAGTAGCTAGATACATCTCCACTGATTTCCTTGCTCTTCAACAAATGGAAATGGCCATATTGCAGGATGGGGGAGGGGGACTCCTAAAAGATGGGTTTGGGGAAGATTTTTGTTATTACATAATCAATAAAGAATTCTGCAACAACCAAAAAAGTTGGTTACAGTTGTTTATGGCTGTGTCTCCTTGTGCCAAAATAATGGACATACCAGGCTGCTCAATGTGACATGCATGCAGACAGCTGCCCCAATATGTGCACCAAGAGCCAGGTAAGAGGGGGGTGTCAAGGCAGCTCTGAGGTGAGATTACTCCAGGCTGCCCTCAGAGTATCTTGGGCAGTGCAGACAAAGCCTATGTTGGATTAACTATCGTAATTTGCTAACAGGTTGCCAGCCATATATAGTATGCAGGTGTTCCTCTTTTGCCATTACTTCTTGTAGGTGAACAAATGGCATAATGTTTGTAAGAAGGTGGGAAAACCAGAATGTTTCAACATGCATAATCCAGGTTGATGTGACATCATCCTGCAGAAGTGGGAAATGAAAGTGATAGATTTCTCTTCTATAGATGAGCTTACAACAGAGTGTTCCAAGTTATACCTTAATACATCTCTCTAAATCAAGAAACAAAATTATTCACTTATTTCATCCAAAAGTTTGAAACCTTAAAACATGGTTGGATTGCAATGTTTGTGGCATAACCACAATCCAAAAGCAGAAGAACATGAAGAAAATAGGGAGTGCATTGCTGTGAACTTTTGTCTTGCTCGACAGCCTCATATGAATAAGGTGAGCAGGGAAGCAAAGAAAAACAGTAAGGAAAAAATGGAGCAGGGGTGGAACATTTTTAAAAAGCCAAAGTCAAAGCATAGGTTTATCCATCCTACTAATCTGACTGGCAGTCATGCTGCAGGGCTTCAGACAAGAATTTCTCCTAGCTCAACCAGGAGATCCCTCATATTTTCTGGTGGTCTTGAAAGGGAAACTAACATGGTTTTACATGGGGCAACCCATGCATCTATATTTTCCTTGGTCTCAGGAAATTTCCAACAGAAGAACAAGCTGAAATTCAGTAGCATCACTAGGGAAGGGGTGGGATGTGTGGACTGCACCTGGTGACATCCCAGAGGAGGGGTGATACCTGGCCAAGGAAACAAACCCCATGCCAGTTTATTCCTAAATTAACCACTTTGTGGCAGGGAAAGAGTGTTCCTCCAGCACAAGAGTTTACTCATGAGTAGAATGGCACATGGAGGGGAAGGGAGGGGTGACACCTGGTGGGGGAATGCCACTGCTGACACTGTGATTGTTACATGGTATATCCTGTTCTCTATGTCAGCAACAGACTAGAAAATGGCCTACTTAACAAGGACTGAAGAATGGCTGTATATGGCCAACTGACAATGTATAATCTAAACATCTATGAAATTTGTTAGCTTAATGGAATTTCCCTAACACATGCACTATATTAGAGAATTCAGGGCCAGTAGCATCACTAGGAGGATGCGGGGGTTCAGACCACACTGGTTGACACCGCCAAATGGGAATGACACCTGGTGAGCACCCACCCCCACACGGTGCACAGCTAGGGAGGAAGAGGGCCTGCCGCCCACTGTCTCTTCCCTGTGATGTTTGCCTTTAAAGCCTGGCAGGGCAGGAAGGGAGAGGGCCCGGTGCCCCCCCCTGCTCCATGCAGATTTATTTTAGAGTAAAGCCGTGAGGAGCAGGAACAGGGACATCAGGCCCTCTCCCTCCCTGCTATGTGGCTTGACTCTAAAGTAAAGCCAGGTGTGGCAGAGAGGGAAGGGTCTCTTTTGGCTCTGCCCCCAAACCCCATCCCCAACCCAGTGTGGGACACCACTGCTCAGGGCTCCCATCCTGCTCATATTCTGGTCTGTCAGGTGGGGGGTCAGAAATGCATTTTTTTTTCTCTAAATAAAGTTGGATCCTTGATTCACCAGCAAGACCTAATAACTTTTCCTGACATGGCTGGGAGAAGCAATTCCACATCAGTTTCCTATGTGAGTATTAACCAGGCCTGGTCCTACTCTTCTTCCAAAATCAGACAAGTTCAGGTGCGTTTAGGTTCGTGTGGTGGGTTTATGTTGATCTCTGTTGATAAGTTCTATCTGCTTCAAGGACTGACAGTCAATGCAAATTTACAAAAGGAGGGAAAACCTTCACCTTCTAGCCTAGCATGAACAGTCTTTGCTGAAGGAAGAAACCTCTAAGGGGTAGGGTGGAGGGCAAAAGTGTACTTGCTAGCTATAGGAAGCCTACAGGAGTCCATTTTCAAATTCTAAGCCTCCAAACCATCAGATCCCACTCCCAAATTCCAAAATAATTTTTTGGGCCGAATGATGCAAAAAACCCCACAAAAATGGCTCAAGACCACTGCCAAATGTGGCACATTTGTTACACAAACACCCTAAGTGCTCCCAATGCTAAAAAAATGTTGAAAATCTATCAAAAGCAAAACTGGAAATGATGTGACATCACTTCAAAATGTGTCAAGATCACTGGTGCAAAATTTGAAATTTGACTCCTGGCTGCACACAGTAGCCCACCCAGCTTTACAAGGATATCTTTAGGGAACTCACTGCTCCATTCCTTCTCCCTATGAAGACAAATGTTCTTTTCTTTGACCGTCTAAGTAACATTAATCAGTTCCAGTTACATCCTACAGAACAGATAGGGCAGAAGACTAGACTTGCTTCATAAGGAAAAGGTAGCCTTTCCATTAGACAAAATTATTATTATTATTATTAACCTTTATTTATATAGCGCTGTAGGTTTACACAGTGCTGTACAGATAAACTTATAGTTAGACGGTTCCCTGCCCTCAGGCTTACAATCTAAAAGACACGACACAAGAGGAGAAGGGAAAGGTGATGGGGAAGGGTATGAGGTCCGATGATTCTTCTCTCCCTCTGAGGCCTGGACCAATGCAGATGGACTAGAGGGAGGGCTCGGCTTCATAATGCACAGTTAAAATGGACAAGACAAAGTCACACATCTGGGAATGCTTCTCTAAACAATATAGTCTTTAACTCAGTTTTGAACCTGGTTAGGGAAGTGATGAGGCGTGCATGTGGGGGAAGAAGGTTCCAGGAGTGAGGGGCAGCAAGTGAGAAAGGACGAATCCGGGACAGGGCAGTGGAAATCCTTGGCTGGGACAGGAGACCTTGACTACCAGAACGGAGGGTACGAGAAGGAGTGTGAGGAGAAAGAAGGTCAGACAAGTAAGGAGGGGCCAGTCCGTGGAGGGCTTTGAAAGTCAGTAACAAAAGCTTGTATTGGATGCGGAAGGGGAAGGGGAGCCAGTGAAGGGAGGACAAGAGGGGAGAAACATGGTCAAAGCGGCGAGCGGAAGTGATGATACGTGCAGCTGAGTTCTGGACAGAGATTAAAGGATGGAGGTGAGAGAGAGGAAGCCCTGTCAGAAGAAGGTTACAGTAATCTAGTCGTGAAACCACTAGGGCATGGACCAAAGTCTTGGCAGTGGAGGCTGAGAGGAATGGACGGATTTTAGCAATGTTGTAAAGAGAGAATCTACAGGTCTTGGCGGTGGCCTGAATCTGGGGGATAAATGACAGAGAGGAATCAAAGATGAAACCGAGACTGCGGGCTTGCTGAACCGGATGAATAGAAGTGCCATCAACAGAAACAGAAAAGGAGTACTGAAGGGTGGGCTTAGGTGGGAAGATGAGAAGCTCTGTCTTAGACATGTTGAGTTTCAAGCGCCGATGCCGCATCCACTGAGAGATGGCAGCCAAACAAGAGGAGACTTGCTGTTCAAGCCCCGGTGAAGGGTCAGGGGTGGAAAGATACAGCTGAGTGTCATCAGCATACAGATGATAGGAGAAACCAAAAGAACTGATGAGTTTACCAAGGGACAATGTGTATAGAGAGAACAAAAGGGGACCTAGGACAGAGCCCTGGGGAACTCCAACAGATAAGGGAACAGAGGAGGAGGTCTTACCACCTGTGACCACGGCAAAAGATCTGTCAGACAAGTAAGATTTAAACCAGTTGAGAACAGAGTCGGAGAACCCGAGGTCAGAAAGTAGGTCAAGCAAGAGACAGTGGTCCACGGTGTCGAAGGCTGCAGACAGGTCTAGAAGAATGAGAATGGAGTAGAGTCCATTCGCCTTGGCCTGTAAGAGGTCATTTGAGATCTTGGTGAGGGCTGTCTCTGTAGAGTGCCGAGGGCGGAAACCAGACTGAAAAGGATCCAGGATGGAGTTGGCTTCAAGAAACTCAAGACAGCGAGAATAGACTACCCGTTCCAGAATCTTAGAGAGGAAAGGAAGAAGAGAGATTGGACGATAGCTAGACAGAGAAGAGGGGTCGAGAGAGGGTTTCTTCAGAATTGGGGAAACGAGAGCATGTTTGAAGTCAGAAGGGAAGGAACCCGAAGAGAGAGAGAGATTAAAGATATAGAGGAGCGAGGGCAGAAAAGAAGGGGTTATAGAGATTAGAAGAGGGGAGGGGATAGGATCAAGAGAACAAGTTGTAGGTTTGGAAGAATTTAGCAGCGTAGAGAGTTCATCCAGAGAAACAGGTGGAAACACAGAGAATTTATTAGTAGAAGGTACCAGAAGATTAGTGGTAGGGGGCAAATCAGGAGGAACAATTTCGGATCGAATAGTAGTGACTTTTGTGAGGAAGTAGTTGGCAAAGTCTGTTGGAGAAAATGATGAGAAGATAGGGGGGGAGGAAGGTTTTAGAAGTGAATTGAAGCAGGAGAACAATCGCTGCGGGCGCCTCTCATTGGCGCAGATCAGTGATTTATAGTAATTCTGTTTTGCCATAGACAAGGCACGAGAGAAGGATAAGAGAACAAATTTATAGTGGATGAAATCAGCCCGGTCCTTGGACTTTTTCCAAAGGCGTTCGGCTGCTCGAGAGCAGGACCGGAGAAACCTAACTGTGGGAGAAAGCCAGGGCTGAGGCCTAGATGAAGAGGAGGACTTGCGAACACAAACAGGAGCAAAGCTGTCAAGGGTTGAAGAAAGAGTGGAGTTGAATAAAGACATTGCTGAGTCAGCAGAGTCCCCAAGATTTAGAGAAGAGAGAGAAGAATCCAAGGTCTGACTGAGATGATCAGGATTAACGGAATGAAGATTACGAAAAGTGCGTTGACCAACATGACGAGGAGGTGGGATAAAAGTAAGAGTAAAAGAAATTAGATGATGATCTGATAGTGGATAGTCAGATGCCAAGTAGTCGGAAATGACACACTTGGTGGCGAGAACTAGGTCAAGGCAGTGACCAGAAGAATGGGTAGGAGAGGTGGAATGAGGTTGAAGATCAAAAGAAGCTAAGAGGGAGCTAAAGCGAGATGTTGAAGGATTCTTAGGATCATCAAGGTGGATATTAAAGTCACCTAGAATCAGAGAGGGAACTGAGTCTGAGAGAAAAAATGTGCTTGTGTGCTGAAAAGGCCTTGGGAGGAAAAGGAGAAAGGCTTGGTATCTTCAGTAAAACAGCTCCACACTGGAGGACATTCAAAAATGGTGGAGGTGAATTCATAACACACACCGCTGTAATGGTAACACAAACACAGCCACCACACCCTTAGCAAATACCAAAACATGTGCTAGAGCCAAAGGCCAGCCCAAGGTAGCCACCTGGAATCTGACTTTTAAGGGAAGAGGTGAGATGGATGGATGGATGGTCAATGGTGAGCAACAACTCAGCTCAGAGGCTGGTGTCCTGTGAAAAACTGCTTGCCCACAACATGCAAGGAGAACTGATTGCCGATATGGTTTCATTGCCAGCCTGGGGCATTCTTTTAGTAAAGACACTTTTCTCCTCTTGCCCAAAATTGGATCAGGAGACCAATCTTGAAACTTGTATTGTCCAAATAGGGTCCACTGAAGCACAGTGTATTCTCCATGTGAGCTTAAAATCTGAACAAACCTTCAACCTCTTTTGATGGCATGAACATTGTTGTCACATTGCTAGAAACTCCTCACTCTGCCAAAACAAAAAAAGGATTGCCTGCTGCCTTATTCCCATCCCAAGCTTTGTGATTTCTGAAATACATCTGAATGAAGACAGGCATTAATTTGCAATAGCAGTTATAGCTCTGAAAGGAAACTGTGCTTATGCTTTTACATTCTTCTCTCTTGATCATATCTGTGTGGCTTCTCTGATTCCTTGTTTGACTTTTTTCACAAGTCGCCTCCCTTTGCTTTTCCAGTAAGGCTCACCAGATGGCGCTGTGTCACACACTTACTAGCCTATTGATGATAAAATGATGGATGCTCCCTTTGCTCCCCATGAAGTACAAGAAGACTTATATTAGCCTGAAATGAATAGCACCATGTCGGCCGAGGGCAAGTATTTATTTCTAGTAAGTTGCCGTTATTTCCTGCCATGTTGTCATATTATCTACAGGGCCAGCAGCTTCCTGTCTAATAGGTGAATCACTGTGTCCGTGCGCGATGGGCTGAGTTATGCCTCTTGGGCCTGGATTAGTTCTTTCCTACAATTCTTACCAATTGTACTATGTATCAGATATTCTAATACCAGAGCCTGGGGCTGTCTGACATTTTCCATTTCGTATCTTTCTTTGCATCTGTGCAGCAGAAATGCAAGCGCACACACACACACACACACCACTTGGTATTTGGGCAAGCTGCTAGTGTTTTCCCCAGCTGGTGGCAGGTGGTGCCTCCAATGTCAATGGGGTGGTGAAAATGCTCTGCATTTTAATATGAATTTTAAATAACTTAGTCTTCCTCTCCCTCCTTCCTCCTTCCAGAGCTTATGCTGTTTGCCAGCTCTGATGGGCTGACATCTTGGGAGCCTGGTCACCCAAATCCTACAGTGACCAGATATGATAACCACAAAGGAGGTCAAGGCACTGCAAAATGTAGAACATTCCAGAAAAATGTCAGACATTACAAAATAAAAGCTAAAATACACATATAACTATAAAGTCATGCTTCTTAGTTATGCTCAGAATGGAGGACATTTTGAAATTCCTCCTGGACAGACGGTTGGAATTTAGGATATGTCCTGGAGAAGGAGGACATCTGGCCACCCTGCCCCAGTCCAGCCTATTTGGCTAATCTCTGGAATCCTAGATTGGCTCCTTAGTGATGGAAAGATAATAAGGCCCTATAATATACTGACTGACAATTTGGGCTGGCATAGGGGCAGAGTGGAGGTATAGCGTCCTTATGACGTATGCCTGAACTCCACCCCCAGGGTGCAGTGATGCTGTGCACTGCTCCACATGGCATCACAGCGCTCCTCCACCACTGCATCCATACAACACTAGCTGTCGTGGCTAGTGCACCCTTTCTAGGGCGCAAAAAGGAGCCATATTGGGACCACAGCGTGAAGTTGCCACACCCCCGATCTGGCTAGGAAAGGGGCAGCTGGAGGCTACCCCTTCAGGGCTGTATGTACAGCCCCTAAGTAATGTCTCTTGGCCCTTTCGAACACCACTGCATCCAACTTAAGAGGCAGCTGCTAGATAAGGCAAAGAAGCCATCTTCAGGTTTGCTTTCCTGCTCTCTTCTTCCCCTGGGGTTTAATCCATAGTGCTGTCTGGGTTGCTTTAAACCTCCTTAAATATTCACATGTCTCATCTCTCCACATTGACTACCAGTTGAGCTAGTCTCATTTCAGATTTTTGGTCCTGGTATTTAAGGCCTTGTCTCTAAACTCCCTCAGTATTTGGCACCTTGGCATGGCATGTACCATCTAGAAACCAAAGAATTACAGGCAAAGGATTACCAGCAGTTCTGCCAACTCATATTGCTCTGCCAACACTGCTAACCTTTCAGGGCATGACTCTGCATTTTGTGGAACAGCCTTCCTTTGTATCATCAGCTAGAGCAGGATCTTACCCAATTTCATAAAGGGCTGAACACCTTCCTCTGATTCACAAAACTAAGCTGCTGAGAAACTGCTGAGATGGGTAGCATCTGGTGGGAAGGTGGGGATATTACCTTTAGTGTATGATTGTTTTATTGTTTTGTCCTTGATTATATATGTCTGATGTTCTGCCCTTTGGTGAAAATAGCATTATAAAGAATTATTATTATTATTATCATCATCATCATCATCATCATCATCCATTCAGATGGTGAATGACAGAGTGACCAACAGATCTTTACCCAATCCGACAACTGGCTCTTAAGATGGGCTGGAGGCTGCTGGCTATTAAGGTTGGTTGAGACTATGGAGATTATCACATGGGGGTTATCCCATCCTTATCCCATTTCTGTTCCATCCTTCCCATGCAATCGTGGGAAGGATTTTCAGATGGCATCAAGCAGTTCCCATCATTAACCTGTCATTAAAGTGACATTGGCCAGCATTTTGCATTAAAGGAAGTGCATGTTATTGAAATGCCACTTTAATGACAGGTAAATGGTGGAATCAGTGCTATGATTTGAAAGTCTTTCATGCTATCACAGTCACAGACAGGTTAATGATGGGATAATGATGGGGGAGTGATCCCATCCCTATCTTGGCAGTGATAATCTCCTATGTAGATTACTGGCTATAGGGCAGTTACAGTTTTACAGCTCTGGCTTATAGATCCATAACTGCAATACTGATTATTAGCCATTGGTCTTAGGTTTTTAAAAAGATCTTGAGAAATATGAGGGCATGTGAAGGAGAGAAGTGTGTCAGATGATTGTTTAAGCTTTATATTATTTTACATTGATTTGTTTCTCTCCCCCATACACATACACACACTTTCCATCTACTGCATTTAAATGCAGTTGCTCCCTGCACCTCTCAGCCTCCTTGGTACCTTGCAACCCTGTGACATTTCAAATCCTTAGGTTTCTCTTGCCATAAGAAAAAAAAAGCAGATTAGTGAAAAATGGCATGTGCAGCAAGGGTCTGGTACTTTCTCTCCTCCTACAAGTCCTAGGTTCAGAGTTGCCCCCTCTGAAAGTTGTTTTTCTTGGAGGGGGGAGAGTCATTCAGGGGGCTTCACTACACGTATTCACATGCCAGCTGCAGAAGCAGCTAAGTAACATTCAGTTTCAGATAGAATAAACAGTGCTGTCTGCCTGTCTGACCTTGAAACTTGAGAAATTCCCAATCTCCTCTTGAGCTGACAGAAAATACAAGGGGGAAAGGAGTGGGTTTCTACTTTTCTTGTCATCTTTAAAGTGACAATCCATTTGATAGGTGTCAAATTTTCCTGTCCCTCGCTAAATCTTGTTGTTTGCAGGGAGTGATTTTGGCTAGAGCTCGTTTTCCTAGTGTAAATAAAAAGAAGAGGGGGTGCAACAAATAGTGTTTTTCTAACAGTAAAATACAGGATAGGTCGTAATGGTGTTAGGAACTCAAAGTCAATTGCAATAGCATGCGAAATGGATCTGAGACTACTTCTTTCAAGTAGTCTTATAAGTAAATGTAAGGTATGCTCCATTTCTGTTGGGAGAAGGCAGCTGGACCCCAGGATGAAAATCGTAAGAACTACTCCCTTAAATGTTTATCTGTCTATGTGGAAGAATAGAGATTAGCTATATATCTGAACTGCATTAGTTATAGATAAATGGGCATTGGACTAGAGTATGACCATATCCATGGAGGAACCATTCCTGGACGTACTGTGGAAATGTGAAACTGTGGATAACAGCAAACACTAATGAAATTAACAACTTCTGACAGAAGCATACTGTAAAATTGCACCAAATGACATACAAATGCTTAGAGTGAACACCTCTTTAGGAATCTCTAGGTCCTCCAGCAGATAGACCTTTTAAAACCCTAGAAATACCGCCGCCCAGATGTGGATAAGTTAAACCATGGGTAGCGGTCTCATGGATATACATTGCTATCTTCTCTGAAGATACCAGCCACAGATGCTGGTGAAATGTCAGGAATAAACTCTTCTAGAACATGGCCACATAGCCTGAAAAACCCACAAAAAACTATAAAATGAGGGGTAATATTTTAGTGTACCCTGAGGGGATGAAGAGCCTTAGTGCTTAAAGTTTATACTGCAGAGGAAAGCAGTTTAAAGGTTTTACAAGTACCCAAGAGGACTAGCAGTGTCCTGGGGAAAGTGGAGTGTTATTCTCTGAGGAGAACAGTAGGTAGTAAAATGTGATGGACATTCAGTTGATAAAAATGTAACAAGAAACACTTTAACTGAAAGTCTGAATAAGTTTGGCTAAACTGTAACAAATAAGTATAAAGACAAGAAACCACAAATATAAAACAGTGTAACAAATAAAGTGTGCCAGTAATGTATCAATGGTGAACAACATCCCACATAAGTGATACTGTATTTAAGTTAAGCTGCAAATAAACTTATAACGTTGTTTCAATACATGACTGTGTGGAGTGATTTCAAAGGTCCAGTTACATGCTACCAACATTGCAGAAAATATTTTATTTTTTATTTATTAATAATATTTATTATTAAGGCCCCTTGAATGGTTTGGGGGAAAAGTAGATCCTTATCACAAATTGGTGGCAGTGAAGGAATAACAAAACCCATTAGGCTGCCATCTGAGAGTCTGTGAACAGAGAGTAAGCAGAGAGCAGAGAGTCTGTGAACACTTAGAGGCCAATGCCATAATCACAAAAAGCCAACATGGGTTTCAGAGAAACAAGTCATGCCAAACGAACCTGATCTCTTTTTTTGATAAAATTACCAGCTTGGTAGATGAAGGGAATGCTGTGGATATAGTATACCTCGATTTCAGTAAGGCCTTTGACAAGGTTCCCCATGACATTCTTGCAAACAAGCTTGCAAAATGTGGGATAGACAAGTTAACTGTTACATGGATTTGTAATTGGTTGACTGGCCGAACTCAAAGGGTGCTCAACAATGGCTCCTTTTCATCCTGGAAAGAAGTGACCAGTGGGGTCCCACAGGGCTCTGTCCTGGGCCCAGTGCTATTCAACATCTTTATTAACGATTTGGATGACAGAATTGGGGGCATACTTATCAAATTTGCAGATGACACTAAACTGGGAGGAGTAGCTAATACCCCAGAGGACAGGATCAAAATTCAAAATGACCTGAATAGACTAGAAAGCTGGGCCAGTGCTAACAAAATGAAATTCAATGCGGAGAAATGTAAGGTTCTGCACTTAGGGCGGAAAAATGAAATGCACAGATATAGGATGGGGGACACCTGGCTGAATGAGACCACATGTGAAAGGGATCTAGGAGTCCAAGTAGACCATAAGCTGAACATGAGTCAACAGTATGATGCGGCAGCTAAAAAAGCCAATGCAATTTTAGGCTGCATCAATAGAAGTATAGTTTCTAGATCAAGGGAAGTTATAGTGCCACTCTATTCTGCTTTGGTCAGGCCCCACCTGGAATACTGTGTCCAGTTCTGGGCACCACAATTCAAAAAAGATGTGGAGAAACTGGAGCATGTCCAAAGGAGGGCAACTAAGATGGTGAAGGGTCTGGAAACCTTGCCCTATGAAGAACGCCTTAGGGAGCTGGGGATGTTTAGCCTGGAGAAGAGAAGGTTAAGAGGTGATATGATAGCCCTGTTTAAATATTTGAAGGGATGTCATATTGAGGAGGGAGCAAGCTTGTTTTCTGCTGCTGCAGAGACTAGAACGCAAAACAATGGATGCAAACTGCAGGAGAAGAGATTCCACCTCAACATTAGGAGGAACTTCCTGACAGTAAGGGCTGTTCGACAGTGGAACACACTCCCTCGGAGTGTAGTGGAGTCTCCTTCCTTAGGAGTCTTTAAGCAGAGGCTGGATGGCCATCTGTCAGGGATGCTTTGACTTGGAGTTCCTGCATGGCAGGGGGTTGGACTGGATGGCCCTTGTGGTCTCTTCCAACTCTATGATTCTATGATTCTATGAGAAAAGCAGTAAGGTGAAGGAGTGTCACCATCACAACGTGTCATACTGTATTTACATAACAGGAAAGGAACAGCCTTACTGGATCAAACCAGAGGTCCTTCTAGTCAAACACTCTGCTTTTAGCAGTGGCCAACTGAATGCTGTCAATAAATGCACAAACAGAACATGAAAGTAAAGCTCCAATTTGTTATCTAAGGTGAGTGTCTTGTCACAGGTACGTTTCTTCTAAATATGAAGACTCCATTTGGTTGTAATGCCTGATAATGACTCATTAAAGTACCCTCCGTTAATAATTCCTGCCTTGGAATAGCTATGTTTTTTGGACAACTTCCAGAATTCCTCAGCCACCAAAACCACTTGGAGGGGGAGAAGTCTGGTGGCTGCACACGCAATGAACCATTTCCCTTTGTTATCACCTTCTTCATTTTTAGGCCCCATCCTGTGAACAGCCTGAGCCTGAAGAGTTCCTAGAAATCTCACAATCACAAATGGCAAGCAATAGAATAAGAATGAGAACCCATCTCATTGGAATTTGGAACTGATAAGTTTGCTCGCTATCTACAACCAGAGATAAAATTGTTGCATCAGAGGGAATAAGGCTTCCTGGCAGAAATAACATGAAAAGCTCAAAGCATGATGGAAACTACAAGTATATGGGAATATTAACACAAGAAAGTGAAAGAAATCAAATAGTTCCAAGTATACCAAAAGTGTCTCCAGAGTCCTGAAACAAAAACTGTAAAATTAAGTAGAAACATAATTCAGACCATAAGCTACTGAGCCATACCAGTTATTTGAATTAGTGCAATATTAATTTGAATTAATTCAAGCAGAATTAGATGCACTAGTTTGAAAATTCTAGAAAATGCTGGTAGCAAACCATGTCTTACATTTCTAAAGTGATACCAATCAACTATGTTTACCATGTAATATTGGTAGCTAGGGTTTACTGCAAATGAAACAAACTATTGAGGGGAAAAAATGTATCCTTGATTAAATACGTGAAGGAAAACAAAGAAAAATTATGATACTTATATTGAGAACATACTGAACAGTGAAGAAACAAAAACATGTGGGGAGGGAATTAAAATCTCTTTGAAGTCTGGCAAAACAAACCACTACATGTACAATACACTAAAAGCACTGAAGGAAAAGCTGAGAAAGGGAACATCTGGAAATGGTTGCAGAACAGGACACTGAAAAAAGACACTCAATGACTTACATTTGTGATTGAAAAACAAACACTTCAAACAAATAGCAGCAAAGGAAATATTGAAAAAAACATAACTACAGATGGTTAGTATCATCTGTATAAAGAAAGAGATGAAACTGTTGACCATCTTATTAGTTCATGCAGCAGGATCATACAGACTGAATATAAGAAACAATAATGGTAATAAATAACAGCAGTGTTTATTTACAATGCCCTTTTCAGCAAAGGGTGGAACACCAGGCATATATATTCAAGAATAAAACAATAAAACACAAAACTATAACATACTAAAAATAAAATCCTCACCTGTCACTGGGCACTGGGCACACACTCTGACAAATCAAAGAAGAAGGTCTTCAACCCTTTATGAAAACAGGTAAGATATGTTACCCAAAGAAATATGGGGAATTGGGAGGGGGGGTGGAATACCCACCAAGTGTGTCAGCTTCTCTTTAAATGTTGGGGGAATTGGCTTAAGCTTTCAAAAGGTTAGGTAACTTTAGGCTCATTGGCACTTGTATATACCAGTACTCACTGAGGAGGACTCCATGTTTGGGTGCATTAAGAAGAGTTGTATTAAGAAATATGCAAGAGTGCAATCAAACATATGATAGCAATCCAGTGGATACAAACAAAGTATGCAGAGTTAACAAAAATGGAGGTATGGAAATTGGATAGCAAAATTTGAGAGGTGTAAAGCGGATGATATTTCCCTGTCCAAAGAGTAGACCACGGAAAGCAGGAAGTGGCTCAAATGGGGGTCTGAAGACAAAACAATTCATACATGAAGCATACACTGGAGACCAACAGTATGCATATTGTCTGCACAAGGAGGCTAGGTTTTGGGACCAATATTTATAGCTAAGATCTGAGGCCCAAGGTGTATGCTATCTTATAAGATAACAAAGACTTGGTGTTCTTTCCCAGGAATCAACTGGGATTTTGGATGGGGTGGTGGTTTTAACTTTAGGGTTGCAAAAACAGTGGTTGGATTAAGACAAACCCAGAGTGGAGGGATATGGAAGTTGTCTGGGAATATATAGAAAGTGCTGGCTGACTGCTTTTGGTGAAATGAGACCTCTTTTGTCTCTTGGTGCAAGAGGATAAGTAGAGTGTCTGAGCAGGGGGGAGTTACTGGCACATCCATTTAGCTTTGATTGCAGCATTACTTAGGTCTTACACATGTCCTTGATCTTCGTAGCCATGGGACATTCCAAAGATCATTGTGACAGCTTAGGAACATGCTATCTCCAAATATGAAAATGTGGAGAGAGCCCAAATACAACAAAAAGTATTCAGGATGTACTAAAAGTACAGGCCATTTGTACAGAAGAGGGGATTTCAGCAGGTGCTGCTCATTATGCAACCAGGTAACAACCAACACTTGCAGAAATTCCCTCTTCTACACTACCATTAAAGGTACAGGAGCCCCCTTCAGTTTTCACTCTGCCAACCATAGATCCTACTCTGTTTTACAGGCCAAAAGATATTGAACTGAGATAGCCCAAGCAAGTCACTTTACCTAAATAGTGTCAAAGCATCCACAAGTCTAAATGACAGGTGTCAATGTAGCAGCACACCCTTCAGGAGGGAGAGCCCTGCCCAAAGAGGTCTTGCTAAAAGCAACTAAGCTAAATAGCCTAAAAAATGGCAATGACTATGGTGTAAAGCTGCTGGAAAGGGAAAGGAAATTAGCCTTCCACCTAAACAGTGCAAAGATGCATGGGGGGGAAGGGGGGGGGAGAAACTGGCTGACCAAAACTCACAGTGCTGCCACTGTGCTGCCTCTTTTGGGAGAGTGGGATTTCCCAGATGGGGCTAATGAGATATCTTCCCCAGCCAGAAAAAGCCACAAGAGACAAAGTGGAAAAAAAGAGCACTCACCTGCAAAAAATGAAAAAAATAAAATAAAATAAACCAAAAACACACATGTGTCAATGCCACTGACCCTTTGCTAGCCTCCCTCTTGTTCTTCACTTCACTGCAGCCACCATTGATGCACACTAGGCTGTGAGTGATGAGCCCTACATGGCACTTCCACACCCTAGCTGCACCCATGCTCCACACTGAACTCCTTTCCTTCCATGTGTGACAAAGCAAATAGGCTGAATCTGACACTTATGTGCCTTCTAGGCTCTGTCCCCAACTATTGCTGCATTACAAAATTTATGCTTCACATATCCAACTTCTCTTCTTTTCCAGGGGCAGTGCAAACCCATTCTATTCATGCAGCCCCAGAGTGCAGTGTGGAGGCAAAGAGGTGACTCTCTTGGATCATTAAGACCTAAGCCTGTGCACTTTATATAAATCCATTCCTTCTCCCAAAACATTTTAAACAGAAAAAGGTGTTGTGTTAAATAGCTATGTGTAGAATTACATCTAAATGTATATACTGGTCCACAGAGTCTTCTGTGCAGCATCCCTCATGTCTGCATTATTTAGAAAATGTGAAGACAAGAGCTCTTGTCCCACTCACCAGCCCTGCTGATCGCATGACCTTCAACTTGTTCTAATGTTCTTCAAGGGTCTTCCTCATCACTCAAACCAGTTTTTATTGATAAAGGAAGGAAGCATTGTTGTTAAGTTTATCTTGTCCACGCCATACTGTGTCATCTCGGGTCTCAGGAAAAGTTTCAGAGTTGGCTTCATTTCCTTCTCTTAGGTTCTCACATTTAGCACACAAAGAGATAATATAGATTCCCTGTCAAACAGCTGAACCCTATCCAGATTACTTTACAGCCATGCCATCACTTTATGAAAAAAAGGAGGGGAAAACAGAAAAATAACACTCATTGTCAAAATGGCCAAGCTAGGCCCAATGGAAATGAATGCACCAGTCACATTTATTTATCAGCACTTATCCTCACACTCTAATGATGACTTTGAAGGTAAAAAATACAATGTGCCATAACTTGTATTGATTTTGGCTGCTGAATGTTTTATGACAAGGTGTCACCCAGCATGAATTCTGAAAAGAGATCAATCAGATGCTGAAGATATTGTAACACTTGAGTGACATGCTTCCTATCTGTCCTTCTAGGACTGCCAGCCAATTTTCATGTGTATCTGATGAGCACTTTCTCCTGTAATGGGTAGTTGTTGACCTTCTGGTACTGCCTTCTAGATTATTGGCTGAAATGCTTTTCTTTATCTTATTATTACATCCCTAATTTGCTTTGCTTGAAAACTTTATTATATGTCTTCCTTTAAAATCTGATGCTGTACTAAAGTATATTTGGCATTTGATAAATGCCCAGCTGATAGTTTCAAGATTTGATTACTGGAGTCAACCCTCAATCTGTTTTCAATCCCAGTTGTGAAATATTTTAGCACATAAAAGAAAAAAAAGTGTCTTTGAACATGTGAAAGCAGGCCAACACCTTTTCCAGCACATGCTTAGGATTAAGGATTGAGGAACACAGTATAACGTAGAGGATGGCTGGGTTATTCCAACCCCTGTCACATCCCTCTTTATGCACAGGTAGGGTGATTGGATCATTCGTTGTGGACAGTTCCAACATCAGAACTAGCAAAGAGCTGGCTAGCATGAGCTTGGGAGAGCAGAAATGATGGAGAAGCCATTTTTCTGCTACTATTGTACTATCTGGGCCACCAACAGCACCTCTAGGATTGGAATCTTAGATCTGCAGCCAAAGGAAGCATGGCTGAGGACAAATTTACTGGTCAATTCTGCTTAGCGTGGCATTCCCTATAGCCATACCTACAATGAGAATCCAAAAATGCAGGTAGGTCTGTGTGTAGTGTGTATGTCTATCTGTCTGTCTGTCTCTCTATGTGTTTCTTTCAATGGCATACACATTACACACACACCAAAAAGCAGCAGCACTTTGTCTAATATCCAGGAGTGTTTTTGTTTTGTTTTTCCCAAATCAACTTACAGTTATGGAATAGTGAGATGGCAAAGACAAGTGTAAAGATTAATATGCTGGACTTTGGCTTTGGCTGGAGAGACCTGAAATTACACAAGAAAGGGAATAAGAGAGGGATAAAACATGTCTCAAAATGCAATAAGCTTAAGATTTTTTTTTCCTTCCAGCACTGGGGGAAAAAAATTCAAAGTCAAGAAATCAGTTCTAACAGTTTTTAGTAGGGCTGTGAACAGGGTTCAGTTCAAATTGCAATTTAGTGATTTGGATCAGAATCCAATTCAATCCATTCTGATTCAGACTTCAAATCCCTACTGGATCAGGTAGCAACTGACTTATGATTCCCCCTCTAACAGTTAGCCCTCTGTATCCATGGATTCTTCATTCATCAATTCAAGCATCCACAGGTTGAAAATATTCCAAAAAAATATCAATTTCCAAAAAGCAACCCTTGATTTTGCTATTTTATATAAGGGATACCAGTTTACTATCCATTTGTATTTAATGGGCCTTGCACATCCACATATTTTGTTATCCACAAGGCACTGGTTGTTCCTGGAACTAAACCTCTGTAGATACCAAGGGCCCACTGTACAGTGTTCAGACATACATTTATCCTATACAGGATTCCACCAGTGTAAACAGTATATTTGTATGCTGAATTTGATAATCCCATAACTTGATCACAAAGGAAAAAAGAATTAAAGCAGGAATCCTGTATAAGAGTTATGTCTCAGTAAGGGGACTTGTGTGTGGGGGAATTAATGTCTGCATCCAGTACAGAGCTGCTATGACATTACTATGTAGTAGATCCAGGAATGGGACCAATGTGCATTGCACACCAATGTGCATCTCATGCCAGTGCACATTTGGCATTCTTGCCAATGTTAAAATATATATCTTAACAATTTACTAACAAAGTTTCTTAGCACCTCTGCTATTTAGTGAAGAATATGTAAAGTAAAATGTGATATAAAATTCTGGCATCCCTAACTTCATGCTTATAGTTGAAATCAGAGAAATTTGCAAGCCATAATGAAAGTGCAAATTATTCTGTTGCTCAGTTATTTGTGCAGTTAAGGTTTAAGTTCATTCCAGCTTTCGAGATAACCTTGCCCTGCCCCATAGCCTGCAATTATTTATCTGGTTACTGAATGCATAATGAGATTTACTTATTTATTTACTTAAATAATTATATTCTCCACTTAGTTGTGGGATCTTGGGGCACTGTTCAATGTAAACAGTTCAAAACACTTCCATATTAAAAACTAAAAAATCACTTGAATAATATAAAAAACATATTAAACAAGACAACAGTTTTTTTTAAGAAAAACTTCAAACACAGCAACAATTTAAAACCATGTACATGTACTTTTCAAATAAAATTATTCCCCTAAGGTTTTAATACGAATCCATATTTTGCCTTGTCACCAGAACAAACCAGCATTAGTTAAATCTCCAAGGGGACAGCTTCCAAATTAGGACCTCCTTGGAATTCCTCCTTCCCCTTGGACCTCCAAGAGAAGAGCTTGCCCCAACTGGGAAGGCCCTCTCATATTGCCTCCACTGGTGAGACATAGGAAGTCCCCTCTTGCAGATCTCATTTCTTGGGCATATATAAAGAGAGGTGCTCCTTCACGTACTGTATTGTGGTCCCCAAACAATTAAATGTTATCATCAGCATCATAAATTTATTTTTAAAGCAAATTGACAACCTATACAGCTCTTTTAAGACCAGTGTCTTGCAGATCTCATTTCTTGGGCATATATAAGTAGGTTATAAATTTATTTTTAAAGCAAATTGACAGCTTATACAGCTCTTTTAAGACCACTGTCCCATCTTATCTATATGGTACTCCAGGCAGCCATCTTGTTACTGCTTTATGCACTAGCTGTAAATTCTGAATCATTTTCAAAGACAATTCCATGCAGAACAGCAGTCTAATTAGGAAGTTACCTATATGTGGAATACTGTGGCTAAGCTCCATATTCAGGAAAGATGGAACTAGCACATTTGTTGGAGAGGATGCCAATTATCGAAAGTCATGGCATCCACTTGAGTTTCTGGTCACAGGAATGGATCTAGGAAATGGTACACTTATGGTGCTTTATAAATAAAGCTAATCATCATCATCATCATCATCATCATCATCATCTCCCTGGTTGTACACCTGATACTGGGGGCAGGATTGCACAGCTTCATCCAGTCTTGACAACCACTAATCCATAAAGCTTCTCTGTTATCACAATTCACCTTCAGTTTATTGGCCTTACAATACATTTCTTCAGCCTGAATTCTAACAATCCTGGTCCTACCTCCACCCCTACAATGACACACACACAAAAGGCCATGCCTGTCCAGGAAACACCCACTCACACAGCTGATAAGAGAGTCCTTGCCAAAAGATATACAGCAAGATGCCTAGGCAGTAACTTTAGCAAACAAAAACAAATGTAGTTCAAAAGAGAGTAAGCCAAAAACAGTCCAAGGTTCAGGGTTACCGAAAGCAACAATATCAGTCCAGTCCGAGGACAGAAAAGCCAGAAGAGTGGTCGGCAGTTCCAATACAGGGTCGAGGAATACAAAGCAGTCAAGGGTCTAGGAATCAGGTACCAAGCAACCTTCTCTTAGGAGAAGTAATAGTCTCTAACGAGAGTCTTCAGCATTTGCCACCTGTTATAAATAACTCCCTGATCACAGCTGCTGCCTGCCTGCCTGATGAGGCTCTCTCTGCAAGTCTCTTTGACCTTCTCAAGCCCTGCTTTTCAGCTCTCCTCTGAGTAAGGGCAGGGACCTGAACATTTTCCATTATATCTTCTGAGTCCTGCCCTACTACTGGGGCTAGACTAGGCTATTGAGTTCCAGACTCCACTGGGGCTGAGAGAGCAGAGCTGGGTTCTGGCTGGGCCACCTCTACAGGAGCTGGCATGGCAGAGCTAGGACCTGGTAGAGCAGAGCTGGGGCCTGTCCCAACCTCAGGTGGCACCTGTACCTGAGGGTCCAAGTCCTCCTCATTGTCCACTGAGTCCTCCTCTTCATGGCTGGCCATGACAATGCCTTGTCTATCTTGAATAACTGGAAATTGGTGTGGTGTAGTGGTTTGAGCATTGGACTGAGACCCTGGAGATCAGGGGTTGATTCTCTACATAGGCATTTAAAAAACCAACACACTATGACTCGTGACCAGGGTTTGAATTCTATCTCATCCATATAAACCCATCCTCAGAGGGTGACGATAGCAAACCCCCATAAATAAACTAGCCAAGAAAACCCTATGATAGCTTTGCCATAGGGTCACCATAAGTCAAAAAATGACTTGGAGGCACACAACAACAACAAATCTTGTCTAAGTTCCCTTTGTTTGAGTTTCTTCCATTCCTGACTGCCTGAATTGTATTCATTTCTATGATTCTATAGTTAAACCTGAGAGCATGGCTTGTATGCACCTTAAAGGTGGGGAATCTTCTCCATTTTACTGCATCTTAACATGAGCTCCGGGGTAGAGCCACTTAAAACTCCAGCAACTTGCAGACTATTAACAATGCATAAATAGACTTTAATTAGCTGTCCCATTCCACTTACAAGCTTTCAAACTGTTAGTACAGAACAACAAAAAGAGCTAGCTTCCCAGTGGCTTGGAACATGGCATATGCATGACACATGCCCCTAAGGCACCAGGAACACACCGTGAAGCTGCCCTGAGAAACCACACTATGGCGGTATTTTGGCAGCATGGCATTTAGACACCACACATGGCTGAAAACCAGAAAAACTACCACTGCAGCTGCAAAGGTGCCTTTTTAAATGTTGGGTTGAGGGCATGGCATGCATTTCCATGACCCCAACCCAGCATCTTTACTGCAGTCTGCTTTTGGCCAGAAAACTGTACAAAGGTTGCTCTATTTAACTGATGGCTGAACCTTTGATTGGCCACACAGTCACACCCTTATAAGGCATTGGTGCATCAATATGATACATTGGCAAAACACAATCATGGTAGTCTCTCATAACCTTCACTCCATGCTCCCCTGTTGATCTGTGTGGTTTCTGTTTATTGTAATTACATCCATTGGAGCTGTTGCACTTTCATTTATTTGCTTTGTCGCAGCCTCACACTCACATCGGGGTATTTCTATGCAGTAGTGAAGATGTGCATCTTCCACACTAAAACAACTATCCCAGGTTATGTTTGCCCTGGTTTTTATCCAGCTTCTGCCCACTTTGGAGGCATGCATCACTGAAATGCTCCACCTTCAATTTGGCTGGAAACCACTTTATTTTACCCACCCCCCCCCCGGCATAGAGTCATAGGTCCAAAACACAGTGCAGAAATAATCCAGTTTAAAACCACTTTAACTTTTCTGGCTCAGTGCTAGAGAATTCTGGTAACTGGAGTTTTGTGAGACATTTAGCCCTCTCTGTCAGAGAGCTCTGGTGCCACAATAAACTACAATTCCCAGGATTCCCTAGCACTGAGCCAGGGCAGTTAAAGTGGTCTCAAACTGAATTACTTATGCAGTGTTTTGGACCCTAGAATCTTAGGCTGTTATCACACTAGGGGGCAAACGGGATCCAAATCAGAGTCAATCCAGAGAAAACCAGGAAATGTCATGTGATAAACACCAGGCAGGTTTTCTCTGGATTGACTCTCATTTGGATCCCATTTGCCCCCTAGTGTGATAATGACCTTAGAGTTGAAAGGGATCCCTTGGTCAAAAAGTCCAACTCCCTGCTCAGTGCAGGCTCTCCAGTGCAGTGCAGGCTCTCTAGCTAAATTACCCCTAATAGGTAGCTGTCCAGCCTCTTTTTCCAGAGAAGGAGAACCCATCATCTTTCTAGGCAATTGGTTTGATTGCCAAACAACTCTTATTATCGAGAAGATCCTTCCAATGTTCAATTGAAATCTAGTCTCCTGTAATTTCAAGCCATTAGACTTGGCCCTACCCTCTGAGACAGCAGAGAACAAATCTGCCCTCTCCTTTCTGTGTCAGTCCTTGAAGTATTTGAGAAATACAATCATAGTACCCCTCTGTCTTTATCTTTACAAGATGAACAAACCCAGGTGTTTATCATATCATATAATGCAATGGCAATCCGAATGCAATCATGGGATTTCATGTTATTGCGTATGAGCGTATCTCACGCACTTTCAGGCAATGGGAAGTCATTCTGAACGCAATCATGGAGTTTCACGTAATTGCGTATTAGAGTATCTCACGCAATTTCGGGCAATGGGGGGTCATTTTCGGGAAATGGGAAGTCTTTCCGAACGCATTCCAAATGCAATTAGAATTCACGTAAATTCACTAAACTAGCAAATTTACGTAAATTCGAATTGGCTCCATTCAAAATTGAGAGAAATTCCTCCCGTGTGATAAACTCATTAACTTTCAGTTTTCCTATGGATCTCAATCTCTCCCTCAGCTTCTCCTTTACAATTCACATACTTGTATTTACATTTTGCCTTTGGTCTGATGTTTGAATCATTGCTTCCAAATCCTCAAATACTTAGTTTAAATCCCTCTTCAGCACACTTGCAATGCTACTACCAAAGACCTTCTTCCCAGTCTTCCCAGTTGTTGTGGAGTACAGACAATCTGTAGCCAGTAGTCTTCTCACTAAGAAGTGAATACTATATTTCCAGAAGCCATAGCTCTCCTGCCTACTTTCTGTCCCTGTGTAGTCCTATATCCTTCACTGGCAAAACTGATAAGAATATTGCCTATGCCTCAAATGCTTCAGCTTCCTGACCAAAATTCTATAGTCAGAGGTGATCTGCTCAGAAGTGTTCTTGGCCATGTCATTGTTATCCACATGAATAAAGAAAAAAGAGGAACAGGTCTACAAAACTATCAATAACCTATTTTTAAAAGCAGTAATTTCCTACAGGGAACAACTTCAACACAGGCTTTGCCTGTTTTTCTAAGATTTGAAATGGCTTCAAAACTATAAAGGTAAGGTAAAGATAGTCCCTTGACATGAATGTCTAATCATAATCAACTATAGGAGGGGGTGCTCATCTCCGTTTCTAAGCCAAAGAGCCAGCATTATCTGAGGACTGCTCTGGTGATCATGTGGCCAGCATGACTGCACCAAACACTGTTACCTTCCCACTGAAGTGGTACCTATCTTATCTACTTGCATTTGCATGCTTTCAAACTGCTAGGTTGGTAGAAGCTGGGACTAGTGATGGGAGTTCACCCCATCATGCAGCACTCAGGCCTCAAACTGCCAACCTTCTGATCTTCTGATCAACAGAACTGACATCTTAACCACTAAGGCACCACGTAGCTATAGTGAAGCTGTATCTGTTATAGGGCAGACAGCAGGAGCTGTCTATGATACTGACCTGATTGAAAGAGGTTCTGTTTCCTTGCCTACTTTTCCCTAAGATCTTCAAAGATGCCCATTTGCCTGAAACATTATCCATAAATTAAGGAATATTTTTTCATAGCTGGAAGGGATGTGCTTTCTTTCACTAACACTAAAAAACACCTATACTGCTTTATTTAAAAGGGTAAATCCTTTTACACTGTATCAAATTCTTCCCTAATGGTCATGGTGGCATTGGGATTTTGGAAGATGAAGTCAAATAAGTTGTTTTTGCAGGATTTTCTTTAAATGTTGTGTTGTTGCTGTGTGCCTTCAAGTCCTTTCAGATCTATGGTGACCCTAAGGGAAACCTATCACAGGGTTTTCATGGCAGAATTTGTTCAAAGAGGGTTTGCCTTTGCCATCCTGATGCTGAGAGACTGTGACTTGCCCAAGGTCACCCAGTGGATTCCATTGCTGAGTGGGGATTCTAACCCTGGTATCCAGAATTGTAGTCCAATGCTCAAGCCACTACATCATGCTGGCTCCCACTTTAAACCTAACTGCCTCCAAAGTCATCAACAGGATACTCACATTGCACTGCTGGAATTCAAAGACATAGCCATGCTAGTCTGGAAAACCAGTATGCAAAGGGATCTTGTAGCACCTTTGAGACATTTATCACACTAGAGAGCAAACAGGATTTAAACAGGAATTAAACAGGAATTAAACAGGAAATGCCTTATGTTTAACATAGGGCATTTAACATGCCTTATGTTTAACATGGGGCATTTCCTGTTTAATTCCTGTTTAAATCCTGTTTGCCCTCTAGTGTGATAAACCCCTTTAATTAAAGAAGCTCGTAGCACGAGCTTTCCTAGAGCCTACTTCTTCAAAACTTTGCTTTTGTGATAAGTTTCTCCATTATCTGCCAGCTTCCTAAGAGGGTTTTTTTTAAATATATATATAAAAAATCTGGCTAATAAGTGACCAGGGAACAGTTCCTAGCATTATCAGCTGACTGTAAATGAAAGGAAGAAAGCTGTTGACAAAGAAAAGAAAACTTTAAGGAAGGGTAGCAAGGATGCAACTACATCCTCAAGCTTGCTCAGCACCAGAGCTTAGCAGTGAGACCCTGTATATTTGCACAGCAGGAAACTTATTCATGATTAAAGTAAGAGAATTCTTTGTGAGAACTACAAATTATATAGCATTTGTCAGGGGACAGGGACAGGAAGGCAGCTTGTTACTGTCTTTCCATTGTACCACTTTACTCAACATTTGTCATCATATGGACACCATCAGTTTAACATAATTTAAAAGTAATGGAGATTGGCACATAGACTGTAGAAAAGAGAGGCTGGAAGTGTACTGAGAGCTTAAATTCAGTTCTTCCCTCTCGTAAGTTAATCATTCTCAAGTGTAATACAGCCCTTTACGCTGATAAACAAATACTGGCAGAAGGTTTTTAGATGCTCTTTTGTGTCTGCCCATGCACACACATGTGTGTGTTCATACACTTCTTTGTAAGGAAGCTAAACTGTTTCCTGCTGTGAACAATCCTAAGAAGTCTACTCCTCTATACTACAAAGAGCTTTGGTCACTGGTTTTAGGTTTGTTTTTTAAAAAATCCGAACATCGTTGAGCTAACCCTGGCTCATCTCTTTTTCAAGAAAGAATAAATTTGCATTTCAGCAGGAAACTCTCTCACGGCTGCTTGAAGTTGCACCTTGTTATAGTGTTGTTATCCTTAATAGGTGCCTTAATCTCTCCCTTAGGGTGCTTTCTTCAGAGCTGACAAGTTTCAAGTGGGAGAATAGTTTCTCACCTGTGTCTAGTACTCTTGCATATATTTCATGGAGTTACACAGAAGGTGCCTGGTCCCCATTCATTTTTGTGAGGGGTGGTTCCAAATTGTATATTATTTTTACCCAAAGTGCTACTGAATGGACTGATTTGCTGCCAGTCCCATTTAAGTGATGTTACATTCCTATTATGTATACATTTGTGGAAGAGAGTGAAATTGTGCCATTTCAAAGTTGCAGTGCTTCTTCTCTGCATTGTACTAAATTGTATTCTTAATTGCACAAAACTGCACTTCAAACAATAGCTGGGAAAGCCAAACAAAGAGTTGGCAGTTTTCAAATATATATACCAAAGTGAACGTGATGCAATGTAACAGTTGAGGGAGGTAGGGTGAATTTCACTAAGCATTTTTTACTCTTACTTTAATTGTCTTTCTTGTCTAATTTACTGCTGTTTTTAATGGGCTTATTAAGTCTTATAGGCTGCAGATATCACTGAGATACCCTGGCTTTTAGGATTGAATAAAATAAAACCAGACAACTTCAAAGCAATTTTTCCTAGAATGGTTAATTAGTCTTATTTTGTCTGGAAAGAAAGAGAAAGAAATGTCTGCTGGCATGGATTTCAACTAATATATCTGCCACTCACTCCTGATGAAATCTTAGCCTTGGGAATAGAGTGAGAGATGTTTTAACTTAACTTCTTAATCCTTAATGCCTCACAAAGCTTGATACACTTCATGTATACATTTAAAGCTTCTACAAAGTTTAGTAGGTCTGATATATAGGCTAGAAATCTGTTAGCACACTATTTTTGTTGTTAGCTGCCCTTGAGCTGACTTTAAATCATGGCGTTCCTGTGGATGAAACATCTCCAAGATTCCATGTCCTCAACCTCTCTGCTCAGGTCCCACAGACTCAGTCCCATAACCTCTGTGATTAAGTCTAACCATCTGGCATGTGATCTTCCTTTCTTTATACCGCCCTCTAATGTTCCCAGAAAAATTGTCTTTTTTGATGAGTCATGCCTTTTCATGATGTGGCCAAAGTATGACATTCTCAATTTAATCATCCTGGCTTCTATGGAGAATTCTAGCTTGATCTGCTCTTGGACCCATTTGTCTTCTTGGCCATCTATGATATCTTCAGCACTCTTCTCCAGCACCACATCTCAAATGAGTTTATTTTCTTTCTATTGGCTTTCTTCATTGTCCAACTCTTGCATCCATATATTGTGATGGGAAATACAGTGGCTTGAACTATCGTCACTTTAGTGTTGAAAGAGATATTTTTGCACATTAGGCTCTTTCACAGCTGCCCTTCCCATTCCTAATCTCCTTCTGATTTCTTGACTGCAATCTGATTTCTTGACTGGTCTATATTTGATCCAAGGTAATAGTTACAGGTTTTTTTCTCCCCCTATGGTCACACAGTGGTGGCAGGGAAAGGACTCAAGATGACATCCTACACAGGTAGAATATGCAAGCATAACATAATGTTCTGCAGTTCTGTGTCGTCGTTCCCCCCCCCCCCACCTTGCCCTGGCAGACATCACTCCCCATGGCAAGGCTTTTGTTGTGGCTGCTTACCCATGGGGAAGGAGCAATTCTGAGCAATATAGTATTCTGGGGCCCATTTACACTACAGAATTATAGCACTCTGATTCCACTTTGAAATCTTGCATTATGATCTGCCAAGGTTCTGTCCTATGAAATCCTGGGATTGGCAGTTTAAAGAGGGTCAGAGCACTCTGGTGCCTCATCAGACTACAAACCCCAGGATCCATAAAACAAAGCCATGGCAGTTAAAGTGGAATAACAGTGCTATAATTCTGTAAAGTGGAATAACAGTGCTATAATTCTGTATCAACTTGGAGGGTGAACAAACACCTATTGGGAGTATACCCTCTTTTTTCTTCCCCAGAGCCCCAAGTAGCTGCATCTTCATCATCCTCACTCCCTGCCAGTCAACAGCAGCAGCAACATGAGCCTCTCCCAAAGCTTGACAGCCAGGGTGGGGAGGGGGGGAGCATTTTGGAAGGAACACAGATCTAGATAATAGCACTATGGGCCACAACCAAAAGAAGACATACACACTAATGAACCACACATTCTCATTCATATGTCACTAACAGGATGGTGCCCAAAATCTATCAGTTCTGAGCAAACTATTTTCTTAATTTCTTACTTTCCTCTTACTTTCTTAATTTCTTAAGTCATTCATAGCTTTGATGCTGACAGTTTTTTCCCTACTGCCTGCGCTGCCTATGATGTGCAGCAACAGGATCCTGGCCATAACTTTCCCACAACAAATTTACCCATTGAAGCCATTCTGACTTGAATATTTCCTCATAATTAAACAGGCTGATAGAGTAATTTATCTCTGATATTTGCTCTTGCACATTTTGTATGCTAATGGAACAGCGATGAATTAACTCCTTCAGGTCTTTACTACAATTCTCAACAATGGCTACTGCCCTCATTATCAGTTGTCTGCTGTTGCTCCCCGAATTGTTCTTTCCATGTTCTCACTGCCAGAATTCTTTAGTTCCTGTTATCAGTCCAATAGACAGTTTGATGTAATAAAAGAGAATATTTGCATATCTGAGCGAGTCGTAAGTCACTGAACGTTATGTGAGATGTCTCAAAATTTGATAGAGTATTTTTGGTTGTCATTCAAGTTGTACTGCCAATTTTCACTTCAAAATACCAAAAGGAGAGGAGTATCACTAGAAGAAAAAGGGGAACCAGCCATACTCAGATAGTTTGGATGTTGTCCAATCTGCATTGATGAGTTTCGAGTCAAAATTCCAAAGTATCAAAATTCCTAGAAGGTATTGGGGATGGCAGAGGAAGAGGAGAAGGCAGAGGCAGATCTGCCATCTATCATTGAGTTGTTGTTGTTGTTTTCCATGAAAAGACTCTCAGAGGCACTGCTGCTAAGATTCCTGAAGCAACAAAAGGATGGGAAAATTAAAAAAAAAGGTTGCAGAACTGCTACTAAGATTTCTGAAGTTTGAGAAATAGTAGGCAAATGGGAGAGAAGTCCTGCTAAGAAGACTCCTGAGGTAAAAAGGGAAGCCCCACCACCCCTTTTAGAGTTGTTAGATGCAGACCAAGCCACACTCAGTACACTTCAGGTAGTAACTAAGGGCTAGTCAACACATTTAAAATGATCCTCATTTCAGTTGAATACTATGTGATCCAGACACATATGATTTGTAGGCACTTGGGTTTCTTCTGCCTCCTCACACACAAAAAAAGCTCCCTAAATTCTGTGAAAAAATACTTTGCAATTTTTACCAGAGTATCCACTGAAATTTGCAGAAATGTTTATCACCCGTGTGGCTGTTCATCTGCTTTGCATGCATTTGGATGGTTGTTCATTTTCAGCAAAGGGAGGGTGAATAGATGTGAATTTGCACAGGAATATGAATAGAATTAACTACCAAAACAAATGTATGAAAATGTGCACTAATTCTCATAGTACACTTATGTGTAGACCAGTAGCATCACTATGGGGGTGCGGTGTATGTAGACCACACCGGATGACAACCTAAGTGGAAGTGACACCACTGCTCCCCAAAGGTGCTCAGCTGAGGGAGAAAAACTCTCCCACTTGCTGTTGGTTACTACAAGCAAGGAAAGCCTCTCTTTGCCTGCTGAATCCAGATGGATGTCATGGGGGGGGGGTGCATGGGATGGGGCTCAGAGGGCAGAGAACACCCTCCTCCCTAACAGCCACTGGCAGTGAGCCTTTCTCCATCCCCTTAGCCTGGCTGGAAGTTGTCTGTGTCTGTGTGTATGTTTATGTGTATGGCTGAGGGGGTGGATAGAGACCTTGCTCCCTTCCAGACAGAACAGGTCTCATCCCCCCCCCCGCAACCTATTTGGAAGGTAGGGAGGTAGGGAGGTGTGTGTGTGTGTGTGTGTGGCTGAGGGAGTGGAGAGAGATCCTCCCTGCTCCCAGTCAGAGCAAGGAGGAAAGACATCTCCTCCCCCCCCAGCCTGTTTGGAAGGTAGGTGTGTGTTTGTGTTTTTGTATTTGTGTATAAGGCTGAGGGAGGTGGAGAGACACTTTCCTCCCTCCCTGCCAGAGCAGAGTGGTCTCCCCCCCCCGCCCCCACATGGCTGCAAGATAGGGGTGTATTCTGAAGATCAGGTTTCGAATCATAGCTTGGACATGTAAACCCATTGGATCAGTTTGGGCAAGTCACACTCTCTCAGTCTCAGAGGATGACAATGATAAACCTCCTCTGAAGGAACTTGCCAGGAAAATTCCACAATAGGTTCCCCTTAGGGTTGCTGTATGTTGGAAACGACTTTAAGGCACACAACAAGAAATGGTGTGGTATGGTGACACCTCATGTTGCCACACCAGATGACACCAAGCCTAGTGATGCCACTGGTGTAGAATAGCCCTAAGGAGACTGAGCAAATTTTTGAGGAAGAAAGCATAACAACATTATCCTATCAGTTATTTCAATCCTTTTTCAGGGAAGACATTTGGGTGGAGCGTAACAGTAGTGGAATTATTTTAATTATTTAGATGAAGTATCCTTTATCAGTCCTTTCCAATTACGAGGCTTTTGTCCTGAGGCCCATTCACATCACATGATTATAGCACTATAGTCGGCTTATGGTTTCCATGGGGGATTGGTTCCCTGACACCAACCTCGATGCTCAAGTCAGTATTTAAAATTTAAAATTACCTCTGATCAACTGCAGTCAGGCTGAAAAGCAGTCCTAGGGCAGTAATGCAGGCCGTGGCAGCCAGGGCCAAACATAAGGCACACATTCTTCCTGCTTCAGCTACAGCAATTCTGTTCTTTTTTCAAAGGTGGAAACAGTGACTGGTGTGGAGTCGAAGGCTTTCATGGCCTGCATCCATAGTTTTTTGTGGAGCTTTCGGGCTATGTGGCCATGTTCTGGAAGAGTTCCTTTCTGACATTTCGCTTGCATCTGTGGCTGGCATCTTCAGAAGATGCCAGCCACAGATGCAGGCGAAATGTCAGAAAGGAATTCTTCCAGAACATGGCCACATAGCCCAAAAGCTCCACAAAAAACTATAGTGACTGGTGTACTCCCAGCAGGAAGCAGGAAGAATATGCACCTACTGCTTAGGGCTTGCCACTGCAGCTTCCACTACTGTTCTTTTGTATTCTTCTTTGATGATGTCCCTGGGTTCGGTCCAAATCTACTTTTTACATTACCATTCAATTCTATGGGTTTATTTTTCAGGTTATATTTTAGCACAATGGTTGGTTTTGTGTGCTTTAGTTTTACTCTCATTTTTGATATTAGTAGTTCATGATTGGTGCCACAATCTATTCCTGGTCTTGTTTTTGCATAGAGTATGGAGCTTTCCCATATTCTGCTTCCAATTATATTATCTGTTTAATTCCTATATTGGCTGTCAGGTGATGCGATGCTTGAACAATGTGCCTGTGATGAATAAACTGTTGGTCTCATGAAATTCAGTCAGTCAGTCTCCTGCTTCCTTTCTTGATTGTAGGACAGATTTTCTTACTCTTTGATTCTGCTCTGTTTCCTAATTTTTCATTCCAGTCACCTATGATTAACAAGACGTCCTACTTTGGTGTATGATCAGTTTCTTCCTGGACTCCATAGAATCTTTCACTTTCTTTTTTTCTGCCTTCTCTCTCTCTCTCTGTATGAACTTGGATGGTATTTGTATTGGCAGGTTTCCCTGAATTGTTATTGATATGATAAATTCAGACTTTGCATTATATCCTTTGACCACTTCTGCTACATCTCTCCTTGCTATTAATGCCATCTCATTTCTTCTTAGATTTTGATTTCCTGAGGAAAATACTGTGTAACTATCTGACTCAAAATGTCCCATTTCTGTCCACTTCAGCTCACTCACTCACCCCAAGTATTGCAATGTTTATATGTTCCATTTCTTGTTCTACTGTGTCCTGTCTCCCATGAGTCATGCTTCTCACATTCCATGTTCCTAAAATATATGTTGTGCAGCTTTGGATTTTCCTTTCACTTCTAAGCATATTAATAGCTGAATTTCCTTTTGTCTTGAGTCCAGTTGCATCATTAACTACAGTGCTATTTGTAGCCACCCTCTGTTGTACCCCAGTTAATCTGGGAGTTTAATCATCTGGCACTATCTCTTGTTTCATTTTGGATTGTTTTATCATCAGATTTTTGTGGTAAAAGATACTCAAAAGGAGGTATGCCTGTGCCTCCCTCTGCACAGTACTAACAAGTGTTAGCTATGTTGCCACTGCCATTGTCAAAGAGATCCTCTGCCAATGTCACACACACACACACACACACACACACACTTCACTACTGCTGCTGCCCAGTAGCTGCTGGCAGATTTAGTCTGGCTCCTCAGCAAAAATCTGTCTGACATGGGAGACCCTACTAGCCATCAGCAGTGCCTCACAAGAACATGCAATCTCACCACTGCAGAAAGGAAGTGGCATTGGGGGGGGGGGGGCACAACATTTCTTTCTATAATTCCTGAATACAGCCTGAAAAGAGCCTCTGACCTCATGAATCAAGCTTAGGTAAGGTGTGAGGGAGGAGGGAGACAGGAAAGTGGGGATGAGAAAAAAGATGGAGCATGTACTGTATTCTGAGATGTATAAAGATTGGGACTCGTCTTCTGAATGTTTGAGGAAAAACCTAGATTGTGATTCAACATTTTGAGAATAACATTTGAAATGAGGGCTAAACTAGGACGTGATGAAGTGCTTGTTGAACACATCTTACATAAAGTATAGTGAAGTGGCTAGATCAGGGGAGAGCAATACATATCCACCAAGATGCATGCAGCACCTCCTCCCACATTTTTGTTGTTTTGAAATCCCACCACTGGCATCACAAATAATATATTTGTGCTCTTGAAAGCCTTCAGGAAATGCATTTTTCTCTTTAAACTAAGTCAAAAATCTTGTTTTCAGTAAAAATTACTTCCCTTTCCCCAAAACCTGGACTACTAGATACTTTTGGTGAAGACTCCCAATGAACCAAAATTTTCCACTCATGGGTTACAACATGGACTGGGATTTAGCAGAATCAAGTTTTAGTCCCTGCTGAGCTATGAAACTTGCCAAGTGACACTGAGATTGTTTTTGTGGAGTTTTCAGGCTATGTGGCCATGTTCTGGAAGAGTTCCTTTCTGACGTTTTGCCAGCATCTGTGGCTGGCGCCAGCCACAGATACTGGTGAAACGTCAGAAAGGAACCCTTCCAGAATATGGCCACATAGCCTGAAAGCTCCACAAAAAACTATGGATGCCGGCCACGAAAGCCTTCGACTCCACATTGACACTGAGATTGTCACTCAGCCCAGCCTACCTCAAGGGCTGGTGTGAGGGTAACATGGGAGGGAAGGAAGTAATGTACATCACTCTGAGCTCTTTGAAAGAAAGGTTGTATATAAATGTAAGTAAAAGGTAAGGAATAAATAACAAAACCTACAAGCAAATCATGTTGGCTTTGATTTATAAATGTTATGTCCCTGTGTCCTTATTGAGAAGATAAAACCTTCTCTGTTGGGAGAAACACCATTAACATTTCAGTAGCAATCCAGAGCCACATCTCCATGGGAACTTGGCAGTCTGTCTTTACCTGTCCTTATCAAATCTCCCGTGGAACATGAACTCACACTTTTTCATGGGAGCTGTGACTTTAAGTTGAGAAATAGCACTGACACTAATTAGGCATAGATGCTGATAACACATGCTCCTTGATTGACAAGCAGAGTACAGAAAAACAGTACCACACACACATCTCATTAACATGCCCACCACCCAAGAGCCACACCGTTCGTTAGCTAGTAATTATTTAGGCAAAGTGCCTTCAGAAAAGTTTAACTTGAGTACCGTGTCATCATTTATGAAAGAGCCAAACTTTTCCTCCCTGGAAGTCAGACATAATTTAACAGATGAGCTATTTATCTTTTAATCTAAATTCTAACCAGCTCTCCTCCTTTGGTTCATTTACCCCTTTTATCATTTCTTATCTTTGCTCCAAACTGAAAATTCATAAAGCCCAGCAATTCTGTTTTAACTTGCACATTGTGCATCACACTGACAAGTAGAGATGATCAGATATTCTGAAAATTTCAAGTTTTAAATTTTGATGAATCTTGGTGCAGAACCTGAAAGGAAATTTCATAACATCAGATCTTTTTGTTTTCTATCTTATTTTGTGTTTCCATTCATTAAAAAAAGTTTTTTACAGTTTAAGTCTGATCACCATAGTATAGTTTAATATTTGTTGTGGAATTGAAAGAAATAAACATTAACAAGGATGCTGGAGACAAACCATCCTGCACAGAATGAGTAATCATTCTTCTTTGCCATACCAGTAAACCTCATATAGATAATTAAAAGGGGTCAGAAATAACAAAAATACATAAATGCTCAGAAACTGATTAATTGAGCTACTCTGGCATATCTCCTTGTAGCAATTTACTCTCAAATGCAAATTGTACACTGGGTCCAGGGTTAGCCATGCCTAGAATAGTCAGAAATTGAGTGCTATAAGCATGATTTTATCTGGATCAAATTCATTATTCTGAATTCCTTTATACTTTGCTCTATGTGTAGGTGTGTGTCTCAACGTATGTGTGTTCTTCAATCTGTGTGTGTGTGTGCATGCGTGTGCATGCATCTGAATGGCAAAGCATGGGTTGGAGAAGTATTAATTGTTTCCCCTCCGAAGGTCAACATCTATTATTGTGGGCACCTGCTCAAGTCCACATAACCCACTTAGAAATGCACTGCTTTTATATCCCTTGGCCCGGCTGCTTCTTGCTCTGTCTGCCTCCTTGTCCATCTCCTGTAAGAAACTGTTGTGAATAAGTCAAAGAGAAGGAGTGGTGTCAGTCCTGTCCCTCTCCTTTTAGCTACTATGTGGATTGGACCCAAAGAGAGAACAGAATTGTATGGGCAACAGCCGAATGCAGAAGAGCAAACTCACTTGTGGGGAGACCCACTTGGGGAGGGGGGGTTTGAAGGTGTCTTGCTTAAGCCCCTCTTGCCAAAATAAAACCTCTTAAATTTGCATTGCTCTCTGATCCATTTTTAAGCTCAAATTTCATAGTTGGTTTTCTGCTGAGGCATAGGAGGTCTCCACATCCCTCCAACCATAAATAGATGGAAAAGCAGATTGGAAGTGGCAAGTTAGAGCTGGAAAATGGCAAGCACAGAAATGCTTAAGCAGCCTTTCTGGGCCCATTCATCTTTCATTCACATCAAAACACTGCCAATGATGTTCTGGGATGCTTATTCGTTCATTCATTCATTCATTCATTCATTCATAGAATCATAGTTGGAGGAGGCCACAAGGGCCATCCTATTCAATCCCCTGCCATGCGGGAAGATACATGCAAAACACTCATGACAGATGGCCATCCAGCCTCTGTTTAAAAATCTTTAAAGAAGGAGACTCCATCACACTTCAAGGGAACGTGCTCCATTGGCGAACAGCATTTAGTGTCAGGAAATTCTTCCTAATGTTGAGTTGGACTCTCTTTCCCTGTAGTTTGCATCCATTGCTCCGGGTCCTGTTCTCTGGAGCAGCAGAAAATAAGCTTGCTTCATCTTCAATATGACACCCCTTCAAATATTTAAATAGGGCTATTATATCACCTCTTAAAAATTCATTGATTCATTTTGCAAGAGAAAAGAACTTAAGACCACATACTATGTGATCTGAACCTCTGAATGGGAACTGATGTGTCACAATCACCAGCTTTTGAAAAGTAGCCCAGCCTCCCTACCACTTAAAAATCCATCCCCTGCTTTGTCTTCTGCATCCTATTTGTCCTTCCTTCTTACTCTTTTTCACCATTCCATTAGAAAGCTTTTGGCTAAAACCTGCTTGGTTTATTTGTTTCTTTGTCTCATGTATACCGTATTTTCCTCCAAGGATTCAATGCAATGTACAGGGAACTATTTTATTGTACTTTTACAAGTCTGCAAGATAGTGTGCTGAGATACAAGACCAATGCACAAAGTGTACCACATGCTTATAAATGCATGAATGATCAGGGAAGAAAGATAGTGTTGAAGTTATAGCAATTTGTTTACTGCCATGAAGCAAAAAACAATTTGACTTCAGATCCAAGTGCAACATCCTACTTATAAGACACAATGGTCACACCACATCATATTTGCTGAAATGAATAGATTGTCATAATCTGTACATTTCTTGTAAGAATTGTAATAATCTACAGATTTTCTGTATCCCCAAGGAATTTTTTTTTTCATGTACTTCATAGCTGAAAGTAAAATTGTTTATGAATATGACATTCAGAAATATTAATTCATTGCTGTTTAAGTGGCTTGCCATAATGCCAAAATTTAATGAATATGACATTTCATGGTTTGGGTTTGGTTGTTTTGTTTTGTTTTTTAAATGCATGTTTTGGTGTCATAGCTGAAACTTGCAAGACAAACTGCAGCTGACTAATTTTTCATTTGTAGAGCTATAGCTACCCACAATTTGGACCTGATAGAGAATTAATAAAATGTCATTTCCTGAGAATTTAGACTTGCTAACAATAGCATCTACAAAATTGTGAGTCCTGAGAATGATTTCTAATCATTGTTACAATTTGGGATTGGTGAAACAGTATATTAAGTTATACTGTTATGTATCCATTGCATAAATTTGTGTCATGAAACATTCTCTGGTAGTTTCAATAATATTCAATGTTGCCTTTCCATATGTACGTACATACATACATACATACATACATACTTGTTTTCACTGCATGCACAGTCTAAAAGTCAAATACAAAATTTTGCACTTCACCTATATCTGAAATGTCAGTTTAACTTGGGAAAGGTGATTAATTCTATCTGACGGGCTCTGGCTTCCATAACACCCTTAGTGCCCAGCTGTCAAAGAATAAAGCAGGGATCTTCTAAGTCTGGAAATCCTATTTTTCTTATCTTCAACATACTCAGAACCATATGGATACAAATGTCAACTTTCATTTGCAAATATGCAGTTCTATGATCAATGTATTTTTAAAACACACACACACAAAGACTTATACACACACAGCACTATAGGTTCTTGTTCACTGAGGTAAGATGTTATTTTATCATTTCTTACAACAACCATACATAGAATAAGGAAGAACAGGGGAGAAAGAGGGTCCAGTGAAACCATTTTCTGAAGCAGGAGAAGAAAATAAAGAAGGCTGCTTAGAAAACAGCAAAACCACATTTTTTAAAAAAAATCAAGGAGATGGAAGGACAGCAATATCAAGTAGAGATGGAAAGAGAGAAAAAATGAGGAAATAGACAGCTTGTAACTGAGAAATTTGAGAAGGCAGGTATGGGGAGAAGATTAGATTGGGGAGTCACATGTTTTCCTCTCTTCTCAGAAAGACATACATTGCTTTTTTCCTGCTTCCCAACCTCAAGAGCATTCCACAAGACAGAAACGCCACTGAACTCAATGAAGTTCTGTCCCTAATGCTTTAAAAACCAATCTAGGAAAGAAAATAGTATCTCAGCAAGTACAATTTGTCCTGTCACTGTACTGCGTGCAGTGCTGGGGAAGTGAATGGCAAGAGAAGAATGTGTTTGATGCAAGTCGTGGGTGCCATTGGCTCCAAGTTGGGTGATGAAATGGGATCCTAAAGAAAGACACAATCTTTTTAAAATGAGAAGTGGTGCCTGCAATCAGATAAATGGTTAAGGTCTGCAGGTGCTGAGGGACATCTAAAGGTATGTAAAAGCTTAAAGGGAACTATGAAAGTTACGGAAGTTAGAATTGATGGAACAACAATAAAAGCCTACAGTGTAGAAAAAGCAGTGTATTCTGAAGATCTTCCTGGGCCTCAAACCAACTAACACTGTGTTGTGATCTAGGCCATTGCACCAAAACATATTGGAGTTTTAGAGAAAGCCACTGGCTGAAATTCTGTTGGTTCGTCCCAAGTAGACTATTGAATCAACCGTCGAAGGATGAGTCAACATAGGTAAATTTATCCAATGGTCCTAATCAAGACTATCAATAGAATTTAGATCATTGTGTGAAAAAGATTTATTCACTGATTATTGGATGCAGCAGGTGTTTACAACAGAGGAAACCTTACACAATCCCTTCAGTTGACAGAAACACATTTTCCTCAAGTTGGATTTTTCCCAGATCCCCCATTCCCTAGGTACTTAACATTCGTATCCTCCTTTAAAGGAAAAACACAAACAATCTGTCTCTGTTCCAGTCTTATAAGCCTATATCCATGCTTTCTAATAAATACTGCGAGCAAATGCAGAACTGTAGCTCTCTAGCAATGGAAGTGGAGAACTCTCCCAACCTAAAACCTAAGAAATGTGGAAACACCATTAAACCATACTGCTGCCAAGAATGTTTTCATTTGCCTGCTCCTATTTGTTAACAGAAAAGCTTTTGCCAAAGAGGCTACTCAGTCTTACTCAGGAGACCTGAGCCTTTGTTAAGTGTGGACCTTGACACTACAGTCTACTGTCATTTGAGCCATATGATACCATCTATGCTTACTTAATCTGCAGGACATATTTCAGTACTGAGGATAGCAGAAATATTGAGAAATATGTGGAGATGTTTTTTAAGAACTTTTTTAAGTGTCAAAAATTCTTCATAAGAAAAATCCTGGTGTGATACGAATCTTTGCTATTTGGGAGCTATGCACAGTTTGCACATAGTACAGCATTTTCCATGCAGAAAATAATATTTCTACATAGAAACATTATTTTCTATGAAGAAAAAGCTGGTTTTTTGCACAGAAAATCCTGTAATTGGTTGCCACATACAGTTCTTTATGTTGCTGAGTAGATGGCTGTGTGTGTGAAGGGACAGGGTTATTGGTAGACATAGTAGAACTCACCTGCATTAGCTGAACTCAATTAATTGACTTTTTAATTTTTTCCCTCCTATTGTAACCTGCTATTAAGGACTTGTAATTTTGAGCTCCTGGACTGAGAGTTCCTTTTAAAATTTCGACTATGTATATGCTTGCATAACATTGACCTCGGACCTTTTAACTAGGATTTAAGCCTATATAAATAATAAACACACTTTGCCATATATGTCTAAGAGAAACAATGAGCATAAGGATGTAAAACATGCTAGCTCTGACCTAAAGACCTTTAGCTCTTTAGTCAGACCTATCTAGCCATCCTATCTATGTTTCCCCAAAACAGGCATACAAGTCTGATAACTGGAGGTATGGCCATGGGGACAGTTTCCTGTGGATAGCCTTATCCTGCAGAGGCAGAAAGAATATAAATTGCCTTTCTACTACTTACTTCATTGTAGTATTATGATTCTATTTTAATGGCTATGGGTGTTCACTATGGAATCCTGGGTTTTTAAGATTTGGATTGCATTAGAGCAGTGCTCTGGCTGAGCATTCTAAGTGCCTCTTCCTAAACTGCAAATCCAAGGATCCTAGAGGATGGGACCATAGCAGTTAAAGTGGAATCATAGTGCTATACTGGTGTAGTGTGAAAAAGTATTAGCAATCTGTTCACTTAGGGGACAGCCAGGTGCTTTATGGGAAGCCCAGAAGCAGGATATAGCTGGAATAGCACACTTCTGCCAATGCTTTCCAACAACAAGTATGGAATCTGAAAGCGGAAAGTATAGCAGTTGTGACTATTACTTATTGATAGCCTTATCCTCTAGGGGCAGAAAGGATATATACTTCAGCCTCCTTCCAGACATACTGTGGGAAAAAGTTAGGTTTATCTGTATAGCTCAGCCAAGTCAACAAAGCATTCTCCCCACCAAACACCAGGGCAATGGCAACGGCAACCTTGAACCAGCTTAGATATGAATAGATGTTACAGGAGTTGCACTGAGGCACCCACCTCTCCAGCAGATAGTCGCTCACTTTATCTACAGGTTAAGAGTCTTGGCAACATTTCCAAAGACAGCTGGTCTCCCTGTAAATAAATGGGAGTTTTGTGTTTCCATGGTGACAGGGTCTTTTCTACCTCCATAAGCCTCAAAACATGTTCACAAATTAAATGCTAAAAATACCAAAGAGAATAGGAGAGCAAAGGTTCCATTTTCGTTCCCCGTCTCAGGCTAATTTAAATGCATTGACGCTACCCAAGAGGGAGCAGTTCTTTCAAGTTCAAAGATTTCAAACTGAACTAATAAAAGAAAACATGGGGACTTCGTAGCGGAATGAGGCGTGCAGGGTTTGTTGATGCAAGATGGTGTCTGAAAGTGCTAGCATAGAAGGGAGATGCATAGTCATTTTCATTCTCTTTTTAATTGCACAACTTGGTTCTTTCCTTTCCGTCTAAAGGGAGCCAACCAGGAGAATGAGTTTGCCAAAGACAACAGAGGTCCTGGCTCCTTTCCTTCTAGAGATGCTGTGAGTAAGCATTAAATGAGACAGGAGTGTCAGTCTCAAATCCACACCTAACCATTTCCCTCTGGAGCATTCTCAGCGAGTGAAGTCATTTTCAAGCCAGAATGCTGACACTCATACACAGGTTTTTGAATATGATAACAGGTCTCAAGGAATCCCCACACTCGAACAGCTGAGATGATAAAGCAGTGTTTCTTACCATCATAATATGTCACAGTGGAGAACATAACATCTCTCAGTTCCCCAAGCAATTGGTGATGTCAGGGACAGCCTTTTACAAATAATAGCCCTTCTGGGGAGAGTACTGTAAACCTGGGCACAAGATGTAATCAGTTGTTTATTTATACATGTAGAAGCAAAGCAGGGGCAGAAAATCCAGGTACGGCACAGAGTAGAAATTGGAATGTTGTTGTTTAAAATAATTATATATAGTTTTAATTTCACAATACATAAAGGGAACAGAGTATAGTAACCATTATAGTTATAATTTTTGATATCAGAAGTAACTAAAAGTGTTATAATTTTTCATTTAAAAACATTTGATTGCAACAAGTGACTACCCTGTGGTAAAAAAAAAGAAACAAAAAAAAAAAAAAAACCACAGGAGTTTATCACACAGACCCTGGAACAGGCCTGTTGCATTATGAAAGGGGGTGTGATGGGAACAGAAGGCAGCATATAATGCAGTTTACCACACAGGAGAACGCCACTGCTGCCAGAAGTTCTCATTGCATTCCAGATGAGTCCCAGAGGGGGCGATATTCAGGAACAATTCTAGACAGTTCCTGAAAGTTGCTTCCTGGAGAATGCACCCAGAATGCAATGAGAACTTCTGGTGGTGACGGTGGTGTTCTCCTGTGCAGTAAACTGTGCTCTATGTGGCCTTCCGTTCCCATCATGCCCCCTTTTGTAACGTGACAGGCCCGTTCCAGGGTCTGTGTGATAAACTCCTGTGTTTTGTCTGAGAGGTCTGAGAGAGTTTGAGGAATGGAGTCCCCCTAGGCTTTTAGAGATAGAGAGATGGATCTAGCTATACTCCCAAACTATGCAGCTTCTCTTTTAGAGAATGTGCATTCCCACCCAGGTTAGGTTGCTTACTCACTTCCCAGACCCAAAAAACACCAGTCTGCAGAGCTTCCATCTTATTGGGATTCAATTTATTGGAACTGGCCCTCGTCCAGCAACATTCATCTTTAGAAGCAATAGCACGACTTGCTCTTGCCAGCCAACTGCTTTGTTATCTTTGAGCTGCAGTGTGCATTAATGATACAATGCAGAGGTTGCTGGAAATAATTTCTATGTGATGTCATATTCCCCTTGAAGCCATTATGTGTAGGACAAACCCATGACATGCCAGACTAGTCACTGTGGAATCTGTATATCTGTCACAGATACTGATGTTGCTAAAACTTGAAATTAGTCCACAAATCAAATTGAGTATGTTCATAATTCCCAAATGTACAACAAGCCCTATTTTGAGCCAACAAATGGTGGTATTTTCATATTTCAGACTGAGACTGATCATGAGTTAATGGACATTTTCGGTGCCTGTGCAGTCATGGTAAGCATGAATCTGACAGCCAAACATGGTCTTTTCAGATAGGCACTAATGGACCCTCTTTGACAGTACAAGCAACATGCCAAATCTTACAGTGAAGAGGGGTTGCTGTTGCTGATACTACTACTGCCACTATTATTCATTCCACTTATGCAGTTTCTGATTCTGCCTCTGATGGCTCTGGAGTTTATTGCACAAGGTGAGTAAAGTGTAATTACAGTAGGATAATAGAGTCTTTGGCAGGTACTAATCATATAGTTTCACATCTCTCCTGTTGCTGCTTTGCATTTCAATAGTTGATGGAGTACACCTTTTCACTGACAGTTTTTCATTTCATTTAATTAAAATGTAACTACATATGTTATGTGGTCGTAGTGTGGCCATGTATGCCCTATTAGATCAATAAAGAGAGAAGTTGATGAATCATTGTCATAAATAAGTAGAATTGCGTACAAGAGGCTAAGAAGCAACTCTCAGACATTGTAAGGCCAAAATTGCTGGTGCCAACAAAAGTTTGTCAGAGAAAATAAAGTGATTTTAATGTTGATGTAACTTCCCATAGATATAGAAGAACAAATCAAATCAAATTTATCTCAAGAAACCAACTTGGATTTTCTGCCAGAGCTTGGAAGTAAAATGTTAAAAGTAACAAACTTGTAGTGTTCTTTCAAAAGGGTTATAAAGAGGACATGATGATGTTCCTTTTCCAGAAAAGTTTTTTAAAAAACCAAAAAACCCTCCCACAAATCTTTACTTTCTCCCATATAACAAGTAACATGCATTTGTTGATCTTTCTCATTCATTTTGACAATCTGAAAACCTTTGGGAGCATTTCAGGGCACTTTTTTTAATAGCCCATGTTCTCACTTTTTCAAGAAGATTCCATGAAAAGCAACTAAAAAGTAAAACATAATGTAATAAATAATCTAACAATTTTTTAATTGTAATTGCTTTTAAATGTTGTACCCTACCCTGATTGCTTGCCCAGAGGGGCGGGATATAAACAAAGATTTATTATTATTATTATTATTATTTATTATTATTACTAACAAGTAATATGAACTACTTTTTTAAAAATATATATCTACTGGCCCACACCCAGTGATAGTAGTGGGCTTTGTACAAGTTACACAATGAATTACATTTTAAAGATAATTTTCCAGGCTTTGCTTCCACCAAAACTTCAGTCTGCATAATGCTGGAGATATTTTGGTCATGGTATTTTGCTATGTGGACACAGGCCTCTAACATCAATATTCAAAGGAGACCTAGATATGGAGACATAGCTATGCACCACACTTACATCTCCTGATGCAGGAGTCCAGTCAGAATTCTTAATAAAGGATAGAATGAATGGGACTTAAATGCTCAGTGTAATGGGAAATTATACAAAACAGATTCGACCATTGTCATTTCAGTTACAGGAAATAATTACACAGTCCACACATGGATGGCATAAAGAGAAAAGCTTGGAACAGAAAATGACATTTCATACTTAACAATAAGAGATGTGCTTCAGGGGATGTTAGTAATAGGAACTCTTATACCTTCTCAATGAAATGTTTACTTCAGATGGTCTGGCTGAATTATATCCTACAGAATATAGAATGTGTCCCTTTTCAAACTGCTACAGTACATATGAACAGCTGGTTCTTCCACATGCAAGAAATGTGGTGGGTTACTGCATGTCTAATACGTTGTCTTTTTTAAAAGCTAAACACAGTCAAAGAACAAGCACAAGATGCCAATATGATTGGTCACAAAGACACAAATATCCGCTATTACTATTTTTACTAGACTATTCCAAGGGTGTAGCTAAAAGAGGAGTCAAATGAGAGCATCACCCCACCTCAATAAGAATTCTACATCCCCAATGAAATGTTTTATTTATTTATTTATTTATTTATTTATTTTATATACCGCCTTTCCAAAAAAGATCAAAGCGGTTTACAAAAGTGGATAAACAAGGGTTCTCTTTCCTCAGGCAAGCCCTGATGGAGCTGGGCCTGCCTCTTCTCTCCCTCCCAAGCCGGAGGATGGCAGTTGGTATGGAGGGAGAGTCCTCTTGCCTCGGGCAAGCCCTGGTGGAGCTGGGCCTGCCTCTTCTCTCCCTCCCTAGGCAGAGGATGGCAGTTCCTTCAGCCCCAAATTCCTACCATTATGGTAACATAAAACTTCAGTTGATTTTTAGAAAATTCATTTGAATTTTAAAGATAGAATTGAAGCATCCAAAGAAAAGCGAACAAGGGAATGTGAACACTTCTAAGTGAATTGTTATCAGTGCCTTGCCCTCTGCAATGCTAGAAATTTGGAACTGAAGGAGTTTTATTGGAAGCAGAACTTATTCTGCCCCTCTTATGGCTACACTCCTGGCCTCTGCAACACAGAATCAGTCATTCAGTTCTTCCATTTTGCAGATTTTGCAACCTGTATAGACAGAAACAGTCAAACACAAGAAAATATTTCGCTTCCAAGAAGATACTCCAAATGACAGTTCTAGCAACAGTTCAGGAACAAATATTCTCTCTTCCATCCCTGGTAGCTCCTGCCACACATACATAAAATCATTTGGTTTCACATCTTAGAACTGGTTTTGGGAATCCATAGCCTAATTCAGGATCAATATGAGGCTCACATACAGGATTGAGGTTAGTTTAACCTTCCAATTTTCAGTGTGTGAAAAAGTCTATAGTGAGTCTTGGAAGGCCAAAAAAAAGTCTACTTTCAACAAGACAGATCTGTGAATTTAACTCCACCCCAACTCCCAAAGTAAGGTGCCTTACCCCATTCTAGCTCCATATTGCAGGGCAGGTGAATGACAAAATATGTTGAAAAGCATAGGAAGGTAATGGGAAGGAGGTCAATACTGCTCCAAAGTTGACCCTGGCTTCTAATACTCTTCTGAACCTTTGAGCAAAGATACAGTAGCATCACTATAGACTATAGACCTCAGTTTGTTTGATTTTAGTGGATGAGATTATGGGTTGTTTCTCTTCCTCTATCTCTCTGTTTCTCTCCCCCTACCCATCCACCCATTTTCTATTATTCACAATTATAGCACTTTGATACCACTTAACATGGTTTCATCCTGGGCAACCCAAGAAATTTCTAATGAAATAGTTCAGTGGATTTCAACAGAGAAATTATATGCATAAAGCTACAAATCCTAGGATTTCATAAAATGAAGCAAAGGCACTTAAAATGGCATACATTGATTTAATTCTCTCTCTCTCTCTCTCTCTCTCTCACACACACACACACACACACACACACACTTTCACTCAATTTTTTGGCAATGGTAAGGAGCATGTATGAAAGTGAATTGTAAGTAAGACGGAAGTCACATGTTAGAATTCCCTTGCCCCTCAAAAATTATTTTTCCACAGCAATTATTCCATAATGGTTTATTCCAGAAATATAACCTGCCATAAGGACTTTACCGGTGCTGCTTAGTACAAAGAGGAGGTTTATTTCAATACAGTTTAAGATGAGCTCTAATAAACCTCGTTTGTTAATCTTGTCCTCCCATTCTGTTGAAGTTCAATATTTTCAACTTGATTTAATGAGAACTATTCCATGCAGCAGTAAAATACCTAAGGATTGTTAAAGGTACATTTATTTGAGTTCTAGCAGAAGACAAAACCATGTTTCCTGTAAAATTTTAACACCACCTAAGCATGAACTACGAATGCATGTTTAATGATAATCATAACTTAAATTTCTCCTGACAAGGATCATGCCAGCAGTTATCAATCGTCTGGTTTTGCCTCTGGTTAGTAAGGGATCTATTTGTTTTAACTGAATTGAAATCAACAACCTAATATATATTTTCAGTTGACAATGCTACTTAATGAGAAGGCATGAATCTCTCTTTAACTCTTCTGTGGTGATTTCTTCAAGTACAGCCTGATTCTTCCTTTTTCTTTTTTTTAATGTTGTACCAGAGGATGCCAATGGATGACATTGTAGATGCCATATAACAACTTTAACCATCATTTCTGGTGATTTTTCTAGTTTATATCCTATATACTTACATTTCTAACTGTACATAAAACCTAATTGGTTACACTTTAAAATTTAGAGTCTAAACTTCTTAACCCAAATAGATTTGTCTCACCAATGTGTTCATTTCTGCCAAAAATAAATCATGTAGGATATATATTCTGCAGAACACCCCTTAAGCGTTTTGTTAAATTAGAAAGGTGACGTATAAATATTGCTGATACAACAAATATAGCAAATTTGGTGGCAAATTCCAGTTTTGTAGATATGGGTGGAGAGAGCATCTGCCATAATAGGAAGGTGGGAATACAGCAGAGACAGATAAATGTGCCAGGTCTATGCCCAAAGGGAAAAGGATGAGTCTGAATATGTACTTTTATTTCTGCAGAGACAGTAGGCTTGGAAAAACAGAGATTGGACATGTCACATGACATGTAATGTTGGCTGGCATCTTTTTGGTGTCAGATGTAGGGGGCAGAACTGGGGGTTATCCCATGGTATCTACCTTAGGTCTTGCAGAAGGTGGTATGCAGTATGGCCTGACCCAGTGTATAAGAACAAGCAGGGGCTGCTGACTTTAGCTCCATCTATCCTGACACTGAGTGACAGTAGAGGAGCATCCAGGCTTATTCCATGTGCTTATGAATCCAGAAGCAGGACTAGGCCTCTCTTGATGCACCTGATCAGTGGTCATAGAAATGGAGCAGCATCCATTGCAGACCAGGGGAAGAAGTCAAACAAAGACAGCCATCTCTGTCATCTCCTGTAAGTATGCTTCTGGTAAGTATGTTGGTGGCCCATTCACACTCTAGGTTGAAGGGGCACTCCCTTCCCACCACCTTCCCCTTTTCCTTTTGTGTTGTCTCTTTTAGATTGTAAGCCTGTGGGCAGGGATCTATCTAATTATAAGATAGTATGCACAGCACTGTGTAAATTTACAGTGCTATATAAATAAAATAGATAAATAAATAATAGGTTGAGTCTCCCTTATTTGAAATACCTGGGACCAGAAGTGTTTTGGATTTCAGATTTATTTACAGTATTTATTTTGATTTTGGAATATTTGCATGTGCATAATGAGGTATCTTGGAGATGAGGCCCAAGTCCAAACACAAAATTCATTTATGGCTCATATTATAAACATAGATAGAATGTAGTTTTATACATAATATTTTTAATAATTTTGTGCATAAAACAAAGTTTGTGTACACTGAACCATCAGAAAGCAAAGGTGTCACTATCTCAGCCATCTGCATGGATAATTTGTCTGGATTCAGAATTCTGGATAAGGTTTGTTCAACCTGTAGTGCATGTACAATTATAGCACTGAATTCCAATAACTGCCCTGTCAACAGCCTATGGAATCCTGGGGTTTGTTGTCTAGAGTTAGAGCTTCCTGAATGAGAATTCTATTTTCCCCTTTCTCAGCTCCCAGACCTCAATAGGACTGAACCATGGTAGTTAAGGTGGAATCATAGCACTATAATTACTTAGTGCTCCCAGCATATTGTAGGCTCTTGACTACTGTTACCTTTCTTGGCATAACAAAGTTACATTTCAAAAGTAATGTAACAAGTGGGAACAAAGGGGCATTGTAAATGGGATGGGTGATGCTTTTTAGTTGCTTTTAGAAGTTACATTTTAGGCAACTCAGATACATTTTTACAATGATTTTCTAAGGTTTATGCCATTCTCTAATCAATCAGAATGTGTGTGGGTGTTTTAAGTAGCAGGGCCAAATCCTGTTTGGGCAGTTATGAATGCCTACATTACACATCATGACTGGTTCACATTCACAGTCCCTATATATCCCCTAGTTTAGGGGATATATAGGGATAGTGAAATTCCACCAATCCCCATTTTGCAACTAATAGGGGTCTGTTCTTTTGTCATTCAGGAACCAGTTGGGTGATGGTTACATCCCCCCACCCTCCTTCACCCCATACAGACAATCTCTGATATGAGGGGGAGTTGTGAGAGGGGTTTTGCTTCTAGCTGTTGCAATAGAAATTGCTCATGAAAGGAGGTAGGAACATCAGTCAACTGCTTCCCAGTCAACAGGAACCAACTCCCACCAATTGTAGCACTGCTGCCCAGCAAGTGGGAAACTGGAGGGACTGGGGCAGGATTCACTGTGCAGTACTGTAACTATGGTGCTTACAAACTCATAACTCTCCAAAAGGATTCCAGCTTGGATAATCAATAATAATAATAATAATAATAATAATAATAATAAAATTTTATTTATAACCCGCCTCTCTAACTAAGCAATTGAGGTGGGGTACAGCAAGTTAAAACAGTTACAGTTAAAATTTTTATAACCTGAACCCACCTCCCCCCCTTAAAATAAGATTAAATTAGTGAAAGTTAAAAAGCAAGCGATAGCATCATAAAATATAATATAAAAACAAAAAACAAAGTTCTTCAGCAGTATGGGTAATAGCAACTGGATGAATAGCCTAGAGGTCAGGAGCTTTTGAGAGCTTTGGGGCTGACATTAGTCACTGTCCGGGAAGGCCTGCCGGAAGAGATACATCTTTAAGGTTTTCTTAAAGCAATCGAGGGATACAATAAAAGGCATCTCGTCCACCAGGCCATTCTATAGCCTAGGAGCAGTAGCAGAAAAGGCCCTCTGGGAGGTCTGCGACAGCCTGGCCTTCATGGGCTGTAGCACATTCCTCCCAAAGAACCAAAGCGTGTGGGGGGAGGGTGTCATACGGGTAGAGGCAGTCCCTAAGATAAGCCATGTAGGGCTTTAAAGGCTAAAACCAACACCTTGTACTGTGCCAGGAAACTAATCGGCAGCCAGTGGAGAGACTTAAGGATAGGAGTTATATGGTCTCTCCTTGATGTCCCACTAAGAAGCCTGACTGCCATATTTTGGACCATTTGAAGTTTCTGAGTTAGGCACAAGGGTATCCCTGTTACCCATATTGCAATGATACAAAGACACCCCACAACCCCCTATCCCAAAATGCATCTGCAAGGGTAACTGGATGTTTCAACTTTTGCATTGCTTGATCATAGAAACCTCTAAAGAGAAGCTGCATCCCTAAAGTGAAGGCATGTTTCCTTATGACCCTAATGGAAAGGCATTATGGGAGATGTCCCCCAGTCCTCCATAGCCGAAAGGCGAGGAAATCACATTTATAGCATAACCTAGTTGGGAGTTGCAAACAGGAACGGATGCTTCACACCTTGGGGTAGCTTTATGACTTTGTGACACTTAACAGATGCCAGCTATTCCGGTATCAGTGCTTTTCCCATGGAAGAGGCTTTCTAGATCAAGTGATATGTAAATGTAGCTTTTCTTTGAAGTGGGACAAAAGCCTCTACTGTGGATGTGACCAGAAGGGTACTTAAACTCTGCCATTTCTTTGTTAACTTGTTCTGCCTTGGGATCTCAGACAGACCTCTGGTCATTTGGGGCTCTCTGCAGTTCCAAACCCCCCTCCCTTCCCCCTTACCTTTCCCTCTCCCAAGTCCTACACACACACTTTTCCCTATTTCGGCCTGGATCCTGAAGAGCCATCTCAGGCAAGTACGTCATCATTAGAAGGCCTGTTCTTTTCCTTCTATTAGCCTTGTGTGATTGCATGTGTGAGTGTGTCCCCTGTACATCAATAAACTAGCTTAAAATCCAAAGACATCGCTTTTGTGTCAGTTCTGGAATTTCTAAAACATAAACAATTTGGGAATCTGATCCTTGTATGGTCTTTGTAAGGAGCCAAGATAGGTGTATTTGAGCTAAGTAATATTCCCCCAAATTTGAGTAGTTATCCTTACAGCCCCATGTAGAGCGTGTTATAGTAATTTGCTGCGCTGTTACACCATACAGTCAAATTATCATTGCCGGCTGCGAACTGCTCAATTGCGCAGTTCGCAGCCGGCAGCCGGCAAACCTGCGCAGTTGCGCAGGACAAATGTATACTTATGAGGATCCATCAAATTATCATTGCGTTTCCTCCGCCTTTTTAAACTGTGCTGTTGCACTGGTGCATCATGAATGAACCCCTTTATTTTGTGAATGAATTGAAATGTTAACCACAGTAGAATAATAGCAACGGCATCCCAGAGTCCCTACTGCGCATGTCTAGGGTTCGGATTAGGAGTGGAGCTAGGGTTTGGGAGCTTTAAAAAACTTCGCGGTTAAACCCCAGCGTTTACACCTGCAGAGCATTGAGCGTTTTAATTAGAAGTGAAGTCCACACCACGCATGCTCCCAACCCACGATCCATTATGATCCGCACCTGTATCGCTGCCTTTAAATGTGTGCTTTAAAGAGACAGAGCCCCATTTAACCGTGCAACTACACCTTAGCCTTTAGATGCAATAGCAATGTTGCGCCCTTTTTAAAAAAGTAGTGGGGAAATCAAGCTACTTTTTAAAGGCGCTTGTTCTCCCTTAAAACTCCAAAATAGTGTTTTCATGGCACACTTTCCCTTTTTCTCATCTAAAGGCTGGGCTTTCATGCAGCCATCAACACACCTCTTTTTGCCAATCTAAAATGGGCCAGCTCCTTTTTAAAGGCACTTCTTCTCCCTTAAAACTCCAAAATAGTGTTTTCATGGCACACTTTCCCTTTTTCTCATCTAAAGGCTGGGCTTTCATGCAGCCATCAACACACCTCTTTATCTAAAATGGCCAGTGAGTAATAGCAACAAATTACTTACAATGAAGCAATTTTAGAAATTCTATTCCTATGTTTGAAAAGATGAACATCCAGCAGTATGTATGTTTTCCCTTTTGAAGGCAAACATTTTTTTTTCTCTGAGGGTCTCCTTCCTTTAAGGTTACCTGCCAGAGGTTGTGAGATGATGTTTGGTAGGTCTTAAATCAATCACGGAGGAGCCAAGAACCAAACTTTGTCTCTCTCTACCAAAAGAATGACACATCACCTTTACCAGATCACTCCTAATCAGTGGCTTCTAAATCAATCAACTAGTGGATTCCAGTACTGTAGGACAGTGAAACCAGTCTGGGTTTTAATCCAAAATTGAAAGAGCAATCCAAGGTGTTCACCTCTATCTTCAATTTAAAATTTGAATTAAGACCTAACATGGATTCGCTGAAGAAGCCACCAGCTGTCACTGCTCTTAAAAGGTATCCAAATTGATTTCTTTTAGAAGTCTTTCAAAATCAGCCTGAGGGCAGCTTGAAATTGGGTCAGTGGAGGAGGCTGCATTAGACGCTGTTGAGTCCCTATATAAGTTGCAAGGAGTGAATAATTATTCACATGGTTTAGGCCTTGTCTATATAAATGCAGAGAGACACGCATTATGTGGTGGTTTGGGCATTCAACTACAACTCTGGAGACCAGGGATAGAATCCTTGATCAAGCATAAAACCCCACTTGGTGACCTTGGGCAAGTCACACACTCTCTGCCTCAGAGGATAGCAATGCCAAACCCCCTCTGAATAAATTTGCAAAGAAAACCCTATGATAGGGTTGCCTTAGGGGTCACCATAAGTCAGAAATGACTTGGAGGCACATAACAACAAATATAAATGCAACATAGTTACAATCTTCCTAGACTGAAGTAGTTGTTATAATATATAATCATCATCATCATCATCATCATGCATCTCAAGTATCAGATGCTGGGAGATGTGGAAGATGCCTGCTTCTTGTGTTTTCAAGAAGAAAACAATCCTGTTCAGCACACCCTTTGAAGAACTCTGCTCTCCTGGAGTGTTGTGGAAGGTGTCCCATCACCATTGCTGAAGTGAGAATCAACTTCCTTTTTAGTTGGCTTTTGAATGTGGAATGGAAAGAATGCCACCTTACCTTCTGTGTCAGGTAGCAAAAATATCTTTAGTTGGTTTTGCAGAGGACCCTTTATTGAAATGAAAGAGATGATGAATGACAGATCAGATGGATAAGAAAGCAAGGACAATTCATGAAAGCAAAAATCAGTACTGGTCCAAAGTCACTTCCAGGAGCAAATGCACAGTAGTCTTCCGAACTTTGACTCTCAAATAATATGCCAATACCCATTCATTGAAGATTTCGCCATATATATGGTAGCATTACAGCAGAATTGAGTTTCACTGACTTCCTCAATCTTCTGTGAGAGAAAGGACTGGGTTGATATGTTCCCTATTGTTTATGAGGAGACAGTAATGAAAGTCTGCTGCAGTGGCCACAATGTGCAATAAAAGAAACCAAAAGAACAATGTAATTTGCTCCTATCATTGGTGCTATCACAAGGCATGATTACCTCTTTCCCTTTAAAAAGAAAAGAAAAAGATGGTAGGATTCTTCCTTTCCTTTCCTCCTTCCCTCCCTGTTTTGTCCTCTACTTTCATGAAAGGTCCGTGTTGATGTATTTCAGGTTGTTTAAAACTGACTAGAGGGAAGGTTAAACAAGTGGTGGGAAAGAAGAGAGATGATTCCAAATACACTTTATATGTTCTCTGAAGGCATTGATTTAACTATAAAAACAAAAGATGGGACAGCTATTGAACCAGTTAAAGAGACTGGGGAGAAAGAAGGAGAAGCCAAAAATATCAAGCTGACATTTGGACCCTTCAGTACCAATGAGAAACCTGCAGTCACCACAAAAGGATTTTGACTTTATTTACATAGAAACATGTGTGAGGTATTATTTATAATACCGAGGCAGATTAAAGATGGCTGTTTCATTTCTCATCCCTGCAGCTCCTTGCAGAGTTATTCCTGGCACAGATTAGAGAGGACAGCTTCCTGAATATATCCCTTCTTAGATTAATATCATGAAGCAAATTCAGGCTACTAGAAATAATATATGTAAAGTTGAACAGCAACAATTCCAATTGATTATGTTCTGCATTCAGTGATACTTAGCTGTGTTCATCTTTCTCACTGTGTGCACAAAATCTGGTTTTGCTTTTCATTCCTTTTTTCCTGCTTTCCCCACCCCACCCCCCTTTTGAGGACTCTTTTGCTCATTTTGCAGCTACATTAAACTCCATTCCCTGTACCAAAAGATACTGTTTCATTGTCCTCTCTACTGTAAATTGCTTTATTTGGTGTTTCCAGAGTTTAAAAAGAGAGAGAGAGAAGAAGAAGAAAAGGAGAAAGAGGGAAAAGGAGAGCAAATAATCTGTTGTAGGTAAAGAAACATAGGGAACATTATGCAAAGAAGATGATTGCTATGAATGCATCTACACTATAGAAATAATGCAGTTTGATACCATTTTAAGTGCTGTATCTTCATCCTATGGAATCTTGTGATTTGTAGTTTTACAAGGTCTTTAGCCTTCTCTGCCAAAGAGGTGCTTCACAAAACTGCAAATCCCAGGAATTTGTAGGATGGTGCCAAGGCAGTTAAAGTGTTGTCAAATGCATTATTTCAATAGTGGAGATGCACCCAAAGTGTTGGGTGCTATTAGTTCACCAACTATTGTAGGTGCTCTCTGGTCTAGCCATGACAGCAAATGAGGAAGATGATAGATAGATGATAGATAGATAGATAGATGATAGGTAGATGATAGATAGATAGATAGACACATACATACATACTAGCCAGCACTCTCGTCCTGAGATTCTTCTTCCTAATGACTGGAATATAGAGCACAGGCCCTAAAAGCTTGGAACACAAGTTAAATCTGACATTTTGATTTCTCCAGCTTGCCACTAGGGTACCCCAGTCCTCGGGGTGGGAGGATATGCAAAAGAGGATTGTCCCAGCAGACAATGATCATTAATTAGCAGACATTAATCCTCTTTTGCATATCCTCCCACCTTGAGGACTGCCATTAACAACAGAACAATACACATGCAAATCACTCTACCCTTCCCAGGGTCACCCAGGATATATATACCCAATCCTTTTCCAGGCAAACATTCTCTGAAAATGCAAGCCACAGATGCTGGTGAAATGTCAGAAACGAACTCTTCTAGAACATGGCCACATAGCCTAAAAACCTCACAAAAAACTATGATTTAATCTTCCTTTAAACTAGTCCACCTCATTTAGGCCCTACACAGACAGGATGAAAAGGCCAGCCTATGGGCAGAGTCAGGGCACAGCATTCTGACAACAGATGTCCTGACTCCACCCCCAGGGCAACATGATGTTGTGTGCTGTTCCAGATGGCACACAGCATCATGCCATGCCTCCGGCACTGCATCCACATGATGGCACCTTTTGGAGGGCGCAAAAAGGAGCTTTTTTGCGGCTTCTTTTTGCACCATCCACAGGACAGATCAGCGCTGCAGCATGAGGTTGCCATGGCCCCGATCCAACCAGGAAAGGGGCGGCCTCCCGCCACCCCTTAGGGGCAATCTGTAGAGCCCCTAAGTCACTAAGATGTTTCTGGCCACTGTGATTTTTCCCCACAGTGCACCTTGCTTTTTCCTTGAACAGTATTAAAGGCATCTAGAGCAAGTTCCAAACTGGAACAGAAGTTTAAGGGAGAGAATTGAAACCTCCTGCCTTGAGTTCTACTGGTCTGACCAAATTCAAAATCACTAGCAGCAGCAGTACCACCACTACCACCACCTGTAGCTCTTTTGAAATTAAAAAAAAAAATCACAACTTCAAGACATTCCATTCAATCACAGCTCTCCCACAAGTGCCTAATCTGGCTTGGAAAGTGGTAGTTTAGCTACCATGCTGCTGATATGGTCTTTGGGGCTGGTTGTTAAATGAGTGAGTGACGAGCAGGCACAGCAGAACTGATTGAATATAAAAGGCAATGCAGAGTGACACAGGAGAAGCCTGGATATTTATGACTTGCTGATGTCTCCTCTTGGAGGCATTTTAATCAGGGGCACATTGTGAACAGAGGCTGCTGGCAGTTAGAGGAGCCCTGTGCTGCTTTGAAGGACTTCTTCAACCATGCAAGATGAAGACTTTCAAAACTGGGGCAAGGTTTGCTGTTTAGCAAAGGGGAATATGTGGCACTACATAGTGATGTGATCTTTACAGCTGATATATGCCACTTGATTTCTCCTGTATGAATTATCCAACGGCAGAAGATGCCTCTCATGCATAGCAGGTGCAGAGGGATTCTTCATATGTTATTTTTCCTGTCCTTATTTGTGAGTTTAAACATAAGATATGATTTTTTTAAAAAATTCTTTGCACAATGCATTGTTGACACTCATGCCTGACAACTGATCACATGTGAGGTGGGAGAGGTCAGTGTATGATGCAATGATGTCACATCACATATAATAATAATAGCATATATCCAGATGTTACAAGCAAAAAAGAGATGGAGCAGTGGCAGTTCTGTCTCTCTTGGAGCATCTAGTTAAGCACTAAGCACATGCATGCACATCTGTTCATTTTAACGGTCCCCTCTCTGTCTCTTGTTCAGTCACTTTATTGTCTTCACCACCATAAAATTTTAAGCTTTTCAAAATAAGGATATCTTCCTTCCTTCCTTCCTTCTATTCTATGTAGTCCCTTGAAAGCAAATGCCATTACACTAATAATATATGAAGTGTTTATTTTAGGCAACCTTTTAAATCACTGTTTACTTCCTTCTGCTCTTTTTACGCTTCCAATTTGTTTTTATTGTGATTTTTTATGGTATTATCATATTACACTGTGACATAGTTTGGCTTTTGCACCTCTTTTATATAACCCTGATACCCTGGAGTTAAGTGGTGGATTAAAATACTGTTAATAACTAGCCAACTAACTAAATCATAGAATCAAAGAATCATAGAATCATAGAGTTTGAAGAAACCACAAGGGCCATCCAGTCCAATCCCCTACCATACAGGAACTCCCAATCAAAGCATCCCCGACAGATGACCATCTTGCCTCTGTTTAAAGACCTCTAAGGAGACTCCACTACCCTCTGAGGGAGTGTGTTCCACTATCGAACAGCCCTTACTGTCAGAAAGTTCCTCCTAATGTTGAGGTGGAATCTCTTTTCCTGCAGCTTGCACCCATTGTTCCAGGTCCTGTTCTCTGGAGCAGCAGAAAACAAGCTTGTTCCCTCCTCAGTGTGACATTCCTTCAGATATTTAAACAGGGCTATCATAGCACCTCTTAACCTTCTCTTCTCCAGGCTAAACATCCCCAGCTCCTTAAGTCATTCCTCATAGGGCACAGTTTCCAGACCCTTCACCATTTTAGTTGCCCTCCTTTGGGCATGCTCCAGTTTCTCAATGTCCTTTTTGAATTGTGGTGCCCAGAACTGGACACAGTATTCCAGGTGGGGCCTGACCAAAGCAGAATAGAGTGGCACTATTTCTTCCCTTGATCTAGACACTATACTTCTATTGATGCAGCCTAAAATTGCATTGGCCTTTTTAGCTGATGCATCACACTGTTGACTCAGCTTGTGGTCTACCTGGACTCCTAGATCCCTTTCATGCGTAGTCTCCTTAAGCCAGGTGTCCCCCATCCTATATCTGTGCATTTCATTTTTCCACCCTAAGTGCAGAACCTTACATTTCTCTGTGTTGAATTTCATTTTGTTAGCCTTCGCCCAGCTTTCTAGTCTATTCAGGTCATTTTGAATTTTGATCCTGTCCTTTTGGGGTATTAGCTATTCCTCCTAATTTGATGTCATCTGCAAATTTCATAACTATGCCCCCAATACTGTCATCCAAGTCATTGATAAAGATATTGAATAGCACTGGGCCCAGGACAGAACCCTGTGGCACCTCACTTGTCCCTTCCCTCCAGGATGAAAAAGAACCATTGTTGACCACCCTTTGGCTGGAGTCAGGTCAGCTAGTCCACCAGTTATAAATCCATGTAACAGTTTACTTGACTCGCCCACATTTTACAAGCTTTACAAATATCCTGATTTTGTTACGTTTGTCTTTATTTTTTTATTCATATAGATTTTTATTTTTAAAAAAAGTGTTACATAAATGGGAATGCAAAACAAACAGTACAGAAACAGTGAACATAGATAGCCATGAGACACAGGCTGACACAAATCAGATTGCTCATATTAATCTACCTGTACTGATTTTGTCTCATGAAAGATGAGCCATAAATCCCAATCACCATCACCACAAGAACAACTAAATATTGTTTTGCTAGACTTGGGACAGTACAAGTGAGAGCCACACCAAAATGTTGTAATTGGGTCTTAACCTGCACATACTGATACTTTTGTCTTAGCAGCCTCTTTTTTGTGTTTATTTATTTCTTATTTTTACATCCTGCCTTTCCTCCAGTAACCTCACATACATGACTCTCTTCATCCCCACAGGAAATCTATGAAACCTTGTTTGCAGGTCACTGAGTGGCCACAGGGGTTTGTCCAGTTGATACTCATTTGATCTTGCATACCTTACATATCTGAAAAGAATAAAGATCCCCCCTGCAATAAAGACAGAAGTTCATTCTCTTTTCCCAGGTGTGCCCACATAGTGCCCATGTACACTGCCACAGCCAGTCAGAGCCAAGAGATAGAGCTGCATCCAGAAGCCTCCAATTGCCCTTACCTATTCAACACAAAAGTATTGAACAAGGAGATACTGGATACTTCCATCTGCGAGATCTTTAAAAGCACTTATGCTGATGTAACTGTGGTGAGGGCTCATGTCAGCACAAGTCACCTCCAGGGTTCTGGAGACTGTTTGAAAAATTGTATCTCCCTATCTGCCAGAGTCTTAAGATCCACAGGGGAAGGCTTTCTCTCAGTCACACCACCATCTCAAGTCCATTTGGTGGAAAAACAAAACAAAACAAAACAGGAGAGTCTTCATGGCTGCACTCACCCTGAGGAATTCTCTTCCACAGGAGGCTAGGCTGGCCCTCTCCCTGCTATCCTTTCACCAGTAGACAAAGAGCTTCTTTTTAAATCAGTCTTTCTATCAATAAAATTTAGGCTAAGGACTTGCAGTGCCTTTCATGGCTCATTGAAGACTAGAACCTAAATCTTACAGGTCTCAGCCCAGTACTAAAACTATCACAGTTACAAGTCTCAGCCCAGTACTAAAACCATTACACTACACTGGCTCTCCACTCATTCACTGTTAGAAGGAAAGGCAGGTTCTGAGGCTGGGGAAAATGACCTTCTAATATGTTTGTTTCTTTACTTCTTTACCAGTGAAGAATGCTAAGGCTGTACTCAATATCTGTCTCCCTGGGGGAGTACTTTGAAACTACTCCTCCTCAACATCCTGTGAAGATGCTAATTTTGGAGATTAGGTGATCTGCTCTTCCCCCAATTACTTCGTTTTGCTTCTCTGTGGGAGCATATTTTGACAATCATTGCTGTATATTAGAGAGATGTTAAGACTTTGTCAGAAGCTGATAGATTTGAGTTTGATTCACATAGCAACTCATTCCTGAGTCATTATTAATTAATCAAAAGAAGTCAATGTGTTGGATTATAAAGAAGATGATCCTACACTGCTTACTTGTTCAAACCAAAATGTGATCTTTATCATTACTATTTTTTAAAGTGGTCTCTAATTCTTTTCAAAACAGGATATATGGTTTAAGTTGAATGAAATGAATGACATTTCCTTACATTGGACTTTTTAGGGCATTTAATATTCATTTGATAAGAAAGGTGTATTTAAATGCATGGATGTTGAGAGGCAGATATAGCATAGCTCAGCACGTAGAACTATAACACTACGCTGCTTCGTATAGCATCCCAGCCTATGTGTGCTTCTGAAAAGCATAGAAAGAGAGGTTGTGTGGAAAAAATGTGAGGAACTTGTGCAAAGAGCATGATTTTGCATACACATCCCAACATAATAATTTCAGGGCATGTGAACACTGGAAATATTCATCTTATTCAGCAGTGAGGAGAAAACTATGGCAATTACTCATTCTTCCTAGGATAAAATAGTCAAAGTTTTACAATCCACTGTGGATAGTTCTGGGGGCTAACACGATTGGCATCCACACTTCAAAATATACAGGGACAACACTGTATGGAATCCATTTCCAGCACTTGGCAGAAAGTTATGGCAGAAAATTTTGCCGAGGATGGTGGATATCAATCAAAATCTACCATATGGATGGCAGGTCTGATGCTGCTTTTATTAAAATCTTTTGCTTTGATTCCTATTTCAAGTCCATGCATTAGGGCAGAGAATTGGATGGAAAAGACATTGATCACAAAGAAAGGAGGAAAACTGTCTCAGATACTTGAACAAAGAGATTTCCAGTTGTTGTTAGTCACAATCACTGTGTTCATCTGGCTGTAACAGCAGCAGCACTAGTAACCCTTTTACACTATACAATGAAAGCCTTACAATTCAACTTTAACTGCTATAGCTGCATCCTATGAAATCCTGGGATTTGTAGTTAGGTCAGAGGCACTCAAGTGGAGAATTCTGAATGCTGTTCCCTGAACTACCAATCTCAGGATTCCATGGCAGTTAAAGTAGAACCATACTGCTATGACTGGTATTGTGAAAGGGCATGAGAAACATCATTAATGGCAGGAGGAAGAGTTTGCATGCTGCTACCCCAGAGGCCATCTTCAAACCACCTGTTTCTGCAGGGCTTGGCTTTCATTGGTTCATGAAGCTAAGACATTATGGGAGGAATGGCTTCTGAGTATTCTTTGTCAGTACATTGGCTCTGAGAAACACTGAGAGCCAGGCACAGAAGGAAGAGGTGACTCAGAAGGGCAATATGTAGGCTCTCCCTCCAGCCACAACTGCCACTGTCTCCTTCCTTCACCTCCTGCTGTCACTGGCTCCACATGCCATCTGCTATCTCCTCCTTCTCTGGCATCTTCCATGTTGTACAGGGTGTTGCCACCACTTTCCCACATCAGATTTATTTGTTATGTTATATTGCATTTCTCTCTATTTAATGTTAATGAACCTTTACTTATCAGATATTCTGTATCTGGTGTTGCTTATTATAAATAATGCAGTCAGGACACAAATATTTGAGACAAGGCTAGTTCTCTAAAGCCAGATTGACTAAAGGTGGGTTATACAATCTGGTTAAGTCTGGGGTTACTTTGCATTATCCCTTTTGTTGCAGTTGTATTCTTATAGTGGGGTTCTCAACCATGCACAAAAGACAATGTGAAGCTAAAGAGGGATTGTGCTCAATATACTTCAGCCCAAGACCAAAGGAAACGTAGCAAATCCATAGATGCAGAATTGTTGTCTCTTTTTCCTGCTGACCATAAAAAACCAGAGGCTAAAGGATATAACCATACACCATTCATGTACTTCTTAGCACAGTAGACAGTGATATGATTCATGTAATTAAAGGAAAGAAATACACAGAGCTAAACAAAACAGGACTTTTGTCTGATAACAACCTATGACAGTCATGCTCAATTTGTGATCTACCGAGCCTTGTGGACTGCTGGCTTTTTCACAACCTGGTTCCAAAAGGTCATATTTGGCCACCATACCTGGCCATTGGGATGTATTCAGTTTGACAGGGCACACATTGTGTAGGCCTGATCAATAGCATGGGATAATTTATTTTCACAAGGATGTGAACCATCTGTAGAAGCCAAGTTTTTATACAGTGGGTAATTTTCTTTATAACGAGCAATTAAAAATGTGTCTGTTTGCAATTTATAGTTACAGTGCAAAGGATGTTTCTTTTCACACACTGTGACAAGTTAATCTGGGACAAAGAATACTGGAGGGGAGCAGAAGGAACCAGGTAATTGTAATATGCAACATTCACATGACCTCTGCTGCCTTTGCCTAAGAAACGGAACAACACTTAGCACAACATTAAATTAAATCCCATGAGGCAGAGGTGCCTTTTAACCTTTAATAGAAGCTTTGCATCAGGTTTTTCTAAGAAACAAATAACTACAAGCACCAGTCAATTAAGGCACCAAGTGTGGCATAAAATCTCTTTTATATATATGAAAAAATTCTGTGCAGCAATAAACACATTAGGCAGTGGCTCTTTACCTTGATTACAGAAGAGGGATTATAAATCTTTTTTGATGTACTGTAGCTTGAAAAAAATCCCTGCTTTTCAACTAATTACCCAACAGATTTGTTTCGTTTTATAAAAAACTGTTTTAGAGTTCAAAGACCACCGTGAAACTTATTGGATTTCCTACACACACAGGCATACACAGACAGGCACGCACACACATTTTCAAGGCAACCACGGCATCAACTTTTCAAACAGTCTTTCAGAAGGCATTACCTGTTGTTGATTTTTTTTAAAAAAATCTTCTGGAAAGTGTGTTGTTAAATGAATAATGCAGGCAAGCAAGAACTTTGTATGGATAGAAAGTACAGCTAGCTGGGCATCCAGCCTTCATGAGATCAAAGTTGTCTGAGGGAGAAAGTGAGGCTGCATTTTCTAGGTCTTGCCTCTGTAGCTACAGTCTCACCATCGCTACCAGCCTCTGAATGCCCACCTCTTGATGGGAATGTCTGAGGAGAGCAGCCTGCTTTGTACTGTGTGTGATTTACAACTTTGTACAATCAATCAAGAGCTTCTGATGGTAAAAAAAATAAATAAATTATTAATTCCTTCTGTAGGCACTTCTACAAACCAAAAAATAAAGACCCTTCGCTAAGTATCAATGGAGCTTTCTAGATTGGCAAAAAGAAGTGTGTTCATGGCTGCATGAAACTCTAGCCTTTAGATGAGAAAAAGGGAAAGTGTGCCATGAAAACGCTTTTTTTGCATTTTAGGGGAGAAGAAGCACCTTTAAAAAGGTGCTGGTTTTCCCAGCTTCTTTTTTAAAAACTGTGGAACAGCGCAGCTCCATCTAAAGGCTGTGGTGCAGCTGCTAAGCATTAAGGAAAAGGCAACTTCATGTCACACTTTCCTGCCAATCTAGAAAGCCCCAATATATCTAAAGATAAATTTTCATTGCTTTTGTGACTGAGAAAAAAACCCAGACATTGGAACCTCAGCATGACTTGCAGCTAAAGGGAACCCTCTTTCTTCTTAGGATACTTATTTTTTTAAAAAAAATAGAAAAGTTGCAAGCTCAATAGAAAAGCCATCTGTTGTTTTTTTAAATTATTATTATTCAGAGACAAAATACCTCCCAATTTCTTCAACCCCTTTCCAGTTTGTAAAAGAGTTTCCTTGGAACTACAGTTGCCACCAGCTTTTTCCTTGGCACTGTGAACATCCTGCTTGAATGGCCACCAGAGGTTGCCATCTTGTGTAGAGTGTTCTGTTCACATAGATGTGCTACTGTGAAGGTGAAGGTAACTTTTGTTTTTACAGATGTTCCTTCCATAACTGGCACTCTCCCAGTGCTGATGCTCTGTCAGGGATAGGATCCCACACTTAGATGGATCCCATACAACCTGGAGCAGCTGTGCAATGAGACACTATAAGAACAAGTCGATCTGTTACCCCATAGCAATGGATCCACTGGCCTATTTCAGGTTGACACAAGCAGACCTCACTTTCAGACCATACCAAATGGCAATATCTGAACTGTGCCTGCATTGCCTGGACCGGGATGTAAAAAACAGGACTAGCACAAGAAACCCAATGCCATAGTTATAATTAGATGAGGTAAAATCAGGGCTGGCTCATATCATTTTGCTACCTGAGGCAAAGGACAAGATAGCATCCCCTCCCATTTCATGTACCGATGTTGGCTGAACTGGTCATTGAATACCAGATCATCCAACCACCCTGATTTGGCTAGGAGAGTCCAAATTAATTCTTTGCTATCTCACTTTTTTCAGATGCTTTTACCTTTTTACCTATTGATCTTTCCTCTTCTCCCTATCCCTCACTTTACTTCATCTGTGCAAACTGAGTTCACAATGAAAAAATATTTTAGTCTCAGTTAACTCAACAGTGGGGAAAACATAAAAGAAGACAGTATCTTGTAACTCCAAGTAGACTCAGGCAAAAGCAAACTGCTGCAGTCTCTGATTGCTTATCTTTTCTTCTTCTTCATTAATAACTCCTACCATTTCAACAAACTCCAGTGTGGTTTGGCCATGTATTCCAATTTTTAGATGTAAAATGTTGGAAGCTTTGGCATCTGACTTAAGGGATGGTGATTTGAGAATCCTCTGAGGGCAAGAGGGCAGCTTATAGTGGTGTGGGGAAGACTGTATGGCATCCAGGGTTCCCTCCAACATAGAACAGCTGGGAGGTTTAGGAGGACAGACAATGGCTATCACTACCCTCTCAGACCATCCACCATCTGCTACTGAAAATTGCCAGGCCAGCACCAACCATCTCCAATATTGAGATGCCAACCATCTCTGGTATTGCATCCCACCCATAATTAATATTATGGATTATGCCCTCCCATAAGCAGTTTTGTGGGTCATTTTCTTCACTTCTTTCATTTAGGAGCCTGGGAAGTACACACATTCTTGGATTTCTCTTTCTCTTTACTTTCTCCTCACCTCTACAGCCACCTGCAGAGAGGCAAATGAATTGGAAGAGGAAAGGTCCTGAGAAGTCAGGTTGAAACTGTTAGGGCATCAAAGATACTCATCAGGCTCAGGCTGATCAAACGATGGCTGAACACTAAGGAATATATCCAGAAACACATTGGCTGGCTTTCACCTACCAGATATGCACAAACTGACCCTGGATGGCTCCCTGCTGTGTGAATCGCAGCAGGTCACTCTGAGAATTGGAAATTTGTTTATAACATGAGTAACAAAAGGTCAGATTCTAGCATTTCTTGGTTCAGCAGTTTGCAGCACCTGCCAGAAGCAAAAGACTTCAGGAAGGGTGCAGCTGGCTCCTTTCTTGTCTGTAAGGACAAACAGCTAGAAATGCTTCATTTCTTCAAAACTAACTCCAAACACTTAATTGTCAGATTCTCAACAGGCCTTGTGGAGTAAACAATTGGTGCCCTTCATACAGAATTTAGTTCTATTATTTAAAAAAAACAAAAAACAAAATCAACACCATAAGAAATTGCTATGTATTGGCATGTAAGAGACAAAAGCAATAGCAGATGTGGATAGTATGGACATATGGGGGGACATGAAAAAGTGGGTTTTTAAGGTGCTTCTCCCCCCCCCTTCAAATGCATACTTTTTCCTCAAAAAATATCTGAGTGAAAATTCAATGCACGTCTTCTTAATTAAATCAGAGATATATCTAGAAAAATGGCTTCATACAGCATCATTTTAGTTTTACCATTTAAATAAAAATAAAGGAGAAAATCCTATGAAGTAGTTTGGGTGAGGATTAAATCACCCATTCCCTCTCATTGCCCATCCACTTTAGTTTCCTCCAGAATGGGTGGATACTCCAACAAGTCTCTTTCCCAACTTAAACCTCTCCAATGGCTTTCTCCTGCTTTCACTGAGAGAGGGGGGAGGTGATATTTTAGTGCTCCAGTAAAAGTACTAATCAAGTCTGATTTTTTATTTGAAAAAAAAAGTATTGTCTCTCTTTTATCTAGAATGATTACATCCTATCAATAGCAATCTCATAAAAGTCAGCTGAGGCACTGCTGAAAAGTGTTGCAAGAACAATACTTTACAGATTATTTGTAGATACTTTTGAAATTACCATCAGGGAGCCATTTTAATTAATATCCTTTTACTTTAATTCTTTTTCAGGTATGACATCCATCCGCTTCCTTCACCAGAACAGTGTGAGTAGTTGTGTTTATAATTACAAATAAAGAAAAAAATTCTTCGCTCAGATTCATGCAGAAGCTTCATAATGCTGAACTGAGGTGATGGAATTAACTCTTTGATGTTAACTAACAAAGAAACAGATTTTCCAATGAGAAAAGAATAGCTTTGGTAAGAACAAACAATTCAAAAAATGATACTTGCTCACAAACCCACCAAATCCTTTCAACGTTTGCACTGGGCAAGCATGTGGAGCTGAGGAGGGGTTGTTTTGCTTTGTTTTAGTTTATATTTGAAAGCCTCTTCACATAACTCCATCCTTTCTTTCTGGCCCAATTATAAAATTGGCAGCACAGGAAAGATCTGAGATGTATTATCCTTTTTTCCCTCTTCTTATCAGCCCGCAAACATATTTAGGATTTCACTGGATCAAGAGAACCAGTCCAAAATATTTTGCTCACTGAGGTGGTGCAGGAAATGGCACTCCTCTCCCCAAAAGTCATATGCCAATATGCTAGACCAGCTACTTATTTAGGATGCATCTGCACTGTAGAAACAATCCAGTTTGACACCACTTTAACTAGTGGTTAAAATGGTCTCAAACTGGATTATTTTTGCAGTTTGTTCTGGACCTAAGTAACACTAACCTCCAGCCCACCTTAAGAACCAGCAGCAAAACTGAGCAAAGGAGGCCTGTTCGGTTTCTGATCTTGGCACAGGGAAGAAGATGTTTCCACTGTTCACACCAACAAGGGCTTGTGACAGGTGCCCTGCTTCTGACAAAGTCTTTCTCACTGGCAGGACTAGGGTGGAAACCTCACTCTCTATGCACCTTGATCAGAAGCTAAATGAATCTTTTCGGTCCAATCTGGCTGCTGGCTGAAAAGTGGGGCTGGGAATGGTATTTATATACTCTACAGTAAGATTATATAAGTCTTACTGAATACAGAGCAGTTACAGATCTGTAACCAGTTATGAATCTTTAACTGTAATACTGAACACCAGGCATTGTACCTAAGAACAAACCATTTAGTTTGGTATCTAAGGCAGAAAAGCCCATATGATATGCCCAGAAATTATTTTCAAGCAGGCTTTTAATATGTGATTGCACCCAGGGGGGCTTCCTATTGGGTTGTTTGCTTTTGTGTGTTATTAATGATTTTATATTTTAACTTAGTATTTGTTTAATGATTTTTTTTAATTTTTAACTTGTTATATTGATGTGACGTTTTAAATCATGTTTATAAAACTGTACTATTTTAAAATACCTTTTTTGAGCTGCCTTCGGTCGAATTTAGGAGAAAAGCAGCATATAAAATAAATAGGTAGGTAGGTCCCCTTTTGCTCCCCAAATTATATTCAAATCAAAGAAATTACAGAGCACAGAATATTATTTTCAAGAAGCAACGTGTTAACAGACTCATTGCTTTTCCAAAACAGCATTGTTAGATGTTAGTCCTCATTTGTTATTTTAAGGTCTCTCGCTACATTACACAATTACAACACTTTGATTCCACTTTAACAGCTGTACTTGCATTCTATGAAATCCTGGAATTTGTGGTTTGGTGAGGCACTAGAGTTTTCTGGCAGCGGATTGCCTCTCCAAATGACATATCCTAGGATTCCATAGACTGGAGCCATTGCAGCTAAAATGGAATCAAAACACAATACAATTGAAGTGCAATAACTGTGTAGTTACTTAGATGACTGAAGAAAGTCAAAGAAAAAAGTGCAAAAACAACTCTATGGCTGAACATTAAGAAAACAAAGACCATAGATGATTTCCATAACTTTAAATTAGACAATGAGGACATAGAAATAGTTCAACATTTTCCATACCTTGGCATTAATGAGAATGGAGACTGCAGTCAAGAAATCAGAAGATGAAGGAACTAGATAAGATACTGAATTCTAAAGATATGTCACTGAATACTAAAGTTTGAATTGTATATGCTGTCCTATTTCTCATTTTGATGGGAAAGTGTGAAAGCTGTACAGTGAAGAAAACTGATAGGGAAAAAAATCAACTCATTTGAAATGTAGTGCTGGAAAAGGGTTCTTATAGATACTGTGGGTTGCAAATAAGACAAATGAATTACTCCTAGAGCAAATCAAACCTGAACTCTCCCTAGACTAATAATAGTGATTGATAATGATCATCAATCGTGAAAATAATATTTGGAATCGAAGGCTTTCATGGCCAGCATCCTTAGTTGTTGTTTGTTTTGTTTTTTGTTTGTTTGTTTTGAGGTTTTCATGCTATATGGCCATGTTCTAGAAGAGTTCCTTTCTGATGTTTCGCCAGCAACTGTGGCTGGCATCTTCAGAGAATGTTTGCCCCAAAAAGAATTGGGTATATACATCCTGTGTGGCCCATTAGCAACAGAATAATACACATGCAAATCACTCCTCCCTTCCCAGGGTCACACAGGTTTTTTGCCTGGAGAAGAGAAGGTTACACAGCTAAAAAAGCCAATGTTAATTGTAAACTGCATCAATAAAAGTATAGTGTCTGGACTGAGGGAAGTATTACCTTAAGGGGTGACTTAGGGAGCTGGGTGTTTTTAGCCTGGAGAAGAGAAGGTTAAGAAGTGACATGTTAGCCATGTTCAAATACAGTGGGACCTTGTTATCCACTGGGGTTTGGTTCCTGGACCCTCCGTGGATAAAGAAAATCTGTGTATGCTCAAGTCCCATTAAATATAATGGCACAACAAAATGGTGTCCCATATATAAAATGGAAAATCAAGGTTTGCTGTTTGGAATTTATACTTTTTGGGAATATTTTCAAGCTGCGTATGCTCAAATCTGTGGATAAAAAAATTGTGGATAAGGAGGGCCAACTGTATTTTAAAGGTTGTCATACTGAATATGGAACAAACTTGGAACAGAGGCCAGATGGTCATCTATCAGGAGTGCTTTGATTCCTGTATGGCAGGGGATTTGACTGGATGGCCCTTGTAGTTTCTTTCACGAGTTAAGAGACTAGGCAAACATTGTCCCCATCTTCAAAAAGGGAAAAAAAGAGGATCCCAACAATTATCATCCAGTTAGCCTGACATCAATTCCAGGAAAGATTCTAGAGCAGATCATTAAGCAGAGAGTCTGTGAACATTTAGAAGCCAATGCCATAATCACAAAAAGCCAACATGGGTTTCAGAGAAACAAGTCCTGCAGACAAATCTGATCTCTTTTTTTTTTTTTTTTTTTGATAAAATTACCAGTTTGGTAGATGAAGGGAATGCTGTGGATATAGTATATCTTGATTTCAGTAAGGCCTTTGACAAGGTTCCCCATGACATTCTTGCAAACAAGCTTGCAAAATGTGGACTAGACAAGGTAACCGTTACATGGATTTGTAACTGGTTGACTGGCCGCACACAAAGGGTGCTCAACAATGGCTCCTTTTCATCCTGGAGAGAAGTGACCAGTGGGGTCCCACAAGGTTCTGTACTGGGCCCAGTGCTTTTCAATATCTTTATTAATGACTTGGATGACAGAATTGGGGGCATACTTATCAAATTTGCAGATGACACCAAATTAGGAGGAGTAGCCAATACTCCAGAAGATAGGATTGAAATTCAGAATGACCTGAATAGACTTGAAATCTGGGCCAACACTAACAAAATGAAATTCAATGCGGAGAAATGTAAGGTACTGCACTTAGGACGCAAAAATGAAATGCACAGATATAGGATGGGGGACATCTGGCTGAATGAAACTATGTGTGAAAGGGATCTGGGAGTCCAAGTAGACCACAAGTTGAACACAAGTCAACAGTGCAATGCGGCAGCTAAAAAGGCCAATGCTATTTTAGGCTGCATCAATAGAAGTATAGTGTCTAGATCAAAGTAAGTAATAGTGCCGCTCTATTCTGCTTTGGTCAGGCCCCACCTGGAATACTGTGTCCAGTTCTGGGCACCACAATTCAAAAAGGATGTGGAGAAACTGGAGCGGGTCCAAAGGAGGGCAACTAAAATGGTGAAGGGTCTGGAAACCATGCCCTATGAGGAACGCCTTGGGAAACTAGGGATGTTTAGCCTGGAGAAGAGAAGGTTAAGAGGTGATATGATCGCCCTGTTTAAATACTTGAAGGGATGTCACATTGAGGAGGGAGCAAGCTTGTTTTCTGCTACTCCAGAGAACAGGACTCGGAACAATGGATGCAAGATGCAGGAAAAGAGATTCCACCTCAACATTAGGAGGAACTTCCTGACAGTAAGGGCTGTTCGACAGTGGAACACACTCCCTCAGAGTGTAGTGGAGTCTCCGTCCTTGGAGGTCTTTAAGCAAAGATGTTGGGGATGCTTTGACTGGGAGTTCCTGCATGGCAGGGAGTTGGACTGGATGGCCCTTGTGGTCTCTTCCAACTCTATGATTCTATGATTCTATGATTCAAACAGATACAGATTAGCTGACACATGCCAGAAAACCTTCAGTCTCTAGATCCAAAGAAATAGGGGCAGGGAAGCATGCCTGGTTCACTATCAGCCCTAGCCAATCCTGCCAGTGGTTATAAATCAGGGCAATTGGATCCTAAAGCACCTGGAGGACACCAAGCTAGGGAAGGCTCCCATATATTAGTGTAATTATCTTATAACTATACCTATTTAATATTCCATTACATAAATGCAATTAGTAGTCACAACTAGAATAGAGCCATTGGGGCGATACAGAGCACCCAAAAGGGGTGGTCTGGCACCACCCCTTTCTGCGGAGTAACTGCGCTGCAACAGCTAGATGCTGCAACGCAGTTGCGGCGCAAAAAAGAACGGGGAAACTGCTCTCCTTTTTTGCACCGCAGTTGCAGCGCAAGTAGAGGAAAAGGCGCCACTGGGCGCCTTTCCGCTGCCGCAACTAGCTGCTTTGCAGTTGTGGCACCGCCATTACAAATGCTGTCTAAACAGCTTTATGTAATGGCGGCAGCGCCATTACACATTAGGGTTAGTGAGCGTGCAAGTGCTGCGCGCTCACGAACCCTAATGGCGCCGCCCATGCAGCTCCATGCAGATCTGTATCGGGCCATTGAGTCAATGGAATTTATATAGATGTTTGATTTACCAGCTTCCCATGGATCTAGTTGGGATTAGTAATTGGCTTTAGAGCAATGAGTTTTAAACACAAGAAAAGTTCCATACTAAACATCCAGATGTTTCAGAAACATCCTTCTGCTTCATTATTTTGACATCAAGACCTTTCCCCTTTGATATAGATTAAATCATTCGTTGCTGGGGGAGAGTTTTTGAATCCATGAACAATCTTTTTTTCTTTCTTTCCTTGCTTTCTCCTCCCCGCCCCACATCACTTTTCACTTTTGCCTGTGCCACGGCTGCTCTGAGTCTGAAGCACCCCATTACAATACTCAACTGACCTTCAAAGTAAACTGTACTCTGCATTTGGCTGACACACTCTCACAGTCACCTAATCCTATTGCTAACATAAAACAACCATTTGCAAAGAATTGGATGGTTTCAAGTGCCCACAGTAAGGAGCTGCAATTTGCTTCATGAGCAATTTTATTTACATCGACAGCAGCGGAACTAAATTGAAAAGGCCATTCCTTCATTGACTGGAGCTGCTTCTCCGCGAAGGCCAATAGTCTATTTAGCTTCAAGAAATCAATTCCCCGTTGATTTAGCCCTCTGTGTTATTAACACCACAATAATACAGGATATAGATTTCTCACTTGGGCAAAATGTTGATGTCTCCTTTAGCGTCAGGGTAAAAGCCACCCAAATATCAGAAATACCAACTTGATTAAGGACACCATATATTTTTAAAGGAAACCTTGGTCAGCCACTTTTGAAAGCTTTCCATTATCAGACATTTCTTTGTGGTTTATAGCACTAATTTATTATTTGGGTTTTTTTAAAGTAATATAATTTATTTTATTTTATTTCTTTTTACTCTGTCTCTTAGCCTTAAACTCCTGAAGCTGAATTTCAAGAGCCAGTGTGCTGTAACGGATAGAATGTTGGGCTGTGAATCAGTAAAACTCATATTCAGATCTATGTTATCTTATGAGCACAGTGACCTTGGGGGAGGCACCACTACAGAATGGAGGACGAAGACCATGTCTCCTCCTTTGCTCCCCTTGGAAAAAAGGCAATATACAAATGAATTAATACCAACATTTTATATTTAAAAATATTGAAAACAAAACAAAAAAAGAAATTACATACCATTAAATTATGGGGAGAATAAACCCATACATATCTGTTGTCCAAATGCAGGGAGCAGAACTTGAGGGTGCATCTACACTATAGAGATATTGCAGTTTGATCCCACTTTAAGTGCTGTAGATTATGGAATCCTGGGATCTGTAGTTTCACATTGTCTTTAGCCTTTTCTGCCAAAACAGTGCTAGTGCCTCACAAAACTATAGATGCCAGGATTCTGTAAGATGGAGTCATGGCAGTTACAGTGGTGCCAAATTACATTATTTCTGCAGTGTAGATGCACCCTGATTGAAAGTGAGAAGTTTCAAATTTGAAACACTACAACTAAAAGGCTCTGCTTTGTACTGCCAGGAAATATGGAGGAGAAGTGGACTAGAAAACTCTGGGCAATAACACTAAACAGGATCTTAATATTGTATTCAGACAGGTACATATGGAACCAAATGATCATTCAATTTTAAAGAGGCCATTGCTTTACAATAAACGCACAGCTTAATTAATTCCCTATGTCAATCCTTGCAAACAGGTCATTATCATTTCTATATTAATGCAGAAGAAAAAGTAACAATCATTTCTTTCAAGGTCACATAGTTTAGGTATAGCTGAAATGAAGTCACTTTCATATGGGCTTTATCAGCATCATGTTCCAACTATGGAGTTTATCACATTCCTGGCCCTGGAATGTTCTGAGAACCGAACACAAGGGACCAGGAACAAGTGGGGGATGCGTGGGGGCTGCATTTTACTGCACACACCGCCCCTCACTCAATGCATTCCATTCCCATTCCATCCCAAAATCCGTCCCAGGGAGGCAATTTTTGAGAACTGTTCAGAACAGTTCTCAAAAATCGTCTACCTGGGACAAATTTTGGGATGGAAAGGGAATGGAACACATTTGGTGAGAGGCGGTGTGTGCAGTAAAATGCAGCCCCCACTCATTCCAGCCCCATCCCAGCCCCTTTTGGGGTGTAAGAATTTTTAAACTGTACTTGTTTTAATTTTGCTGTACCCTGCCCCGATTCCTTGCTCAGAGGGGTAGGTTATTATTATTATTATTATTATTATTATTATTATTATTGTTGTTGTTGTTTCAAGAATGTGTACCCTTTAGTAACAAAAGGTAGTAAAAATATTCAAGCTTCTGCCTCCTCTGAGGAAATGAAATTGTAGTACTAGACACTGCCTTCAAAACAGGCATGCCATGCAACACATAACACAGCTCAAAACTGCTTCACAGTTTAACAAAGGGATTGACATCACACCCACACACATGTATGAGTGCACATATTCACAGAAGACTTCCCTGCAATTTCATTGCCTCTTATTCTTCATTCATAGCAAAAAGTAGCACAGTCACAGGCAGCTTGGACAAGGGGAAAGAGAAATGGGCTAAATTACAAAGAATGGAGAACAAAGCATTTCTGGGGATGGCTAAAATGATGTGCAGCATCGTTGATTTTTAACAGGCCAATTAAAGTCACTGAAGAACTAAAGGCCATTCATTGGAGTATAGAAAGAAAGGGAGGAGTGTATTTAATTCTTTATCCCTTAAAGATGCATCAACAATGAACTTCTTTCTTTGCTGTCCAATTATGCTATAATTAAACTGAATCAGCTAGCTAGAGCATCGGCAAGAGAAGAAATAGACAGGAAACAATTCAGCTCAAAACACAGATTGTCTTTCTTGCATCTATAAACTAACACAGATGGACGAAGGTGCCTGGAGAGCTGAAGAAGATAATAGAAGCAACCCACAAGCTTCCAAAATTAAAATACTTATTTAAAAAACATTTTTATCCATAGTTCCAAAAACCCATTGTCCTTCTGCCTTGGGAAAGTGTTGATTAACTGAGAGGCTAGGGAAGAGAGGTGATGAAGAAACGGTACTTCTGCCATCTAGAGTCTGAAAGCTTGGATGAGGCAGAAATTTGTAATGCAGATTGAGGAAGGGTGTGGTGAGAAAGAAAAAGAGGAATGTGTGGGTCATCTGGGGTAGGAATAATCAGATGGTAGTCCTTGGCCTGTGATGCCATTGAGCAGCTTTCCCAAAAGTTAAGTAAAGTTTATTTGAACATCTGAACTTTGTAATACATCCTTTTTATATGAGGACATGAAAACTTTTGATGTTGTGAAAAAAATAATATATTTCACACTTAGGGGATGGCAGGAATATTCAAAAATATTTGGGAAATGGTTGAAAAACATGTTTTTCAAGTGCTGGGAAACCTCGATGGGAGGAATCCAGAACTGATTAGAATAATCACAGAAATACTTATTCTATGCAAAAGTTTACATGGTTATTTTGTGCAAAAAAAATATTAATATTATTTTCTATGCATTTATTTCCTGCATAGAAAATGCTGTAATTGGGGGTTTATTCTGTGCAAAATTCACAGGTAGTAGATTTGTATATAAAACAATATTTTTCGAAAGGAAACAGTATTTTTACTGTAGAAAATAATGCTTCTGAGTAGAAATATTATTTTCTATGCTGAAAATGTTTTTCTTTGCAGAAAATGCAGTTTTCTTTGTGATAAAACCCTGTACAAATTTTGCACAGAGGAAGCCCCAAATTGTGAATCAACTTCAAAGAAATAGTTTTAAAAGTTGTCCTGCAACAGGAAGAAAATTTTTAAAATTGCAAGGAGTACCAAAAATAAAACAAACAAACAAAAACAAATAAAACCAAAGTGACTGCAAGTTCTCTTCTGATTTTCAAAATGCAGCAATTCACCCTCTTTTTTGGCCAGAGAAAGATTGGTTTGGGGTTTCTGGATGTTTCCAGGGTGACAAAAATATCCTTGAAGGTTGCCCAAGACCACGCTTCTCCCACCCCTGCCTTGAGTACATTTTCTAAAACTGTATTAACACCCTTGTTATCCTGGATTCTACATAAGAAACTATAATATTGATTTGCTTTTTAATAGATAGATTGGAGATTATTATACATATATTTGGATCTATTGCAGTGAACAAAAGAACATGACCCATCTGTGAGAGGTACACCATGCACGGGTGAAATCAGAGCTTGAACTGTTTAAGTAATTTATTACTTATTATCCTTTTAAAAAGAACATTGTGAGCCCTTAACATTGTTTGTGGTTTAAATAATGATGGACTACTAACTTGTTTTTAGAAACTTTCACATTTTAAAATGCACGAAACCTACAAAAAGGGTTCCAAAAAAAGCTCCTTAAACAATTTCCAAAAGGCAACATTTTAGGACACTAAGTAAAGACCTTTATCAGTTATCACCTCATTGCAAAAAAGGGATATCATTATGCCCTCATTGTATCCATAAGTAATGTATTAAAAGCAGTAGCATTAGTTCCAGGCTCAGGAAAGAATAGAAGGGTGTGCCAGGACAGTCCAGACCCAACTGGTTGATTTTAAAAGTGGATCTAACCAATCTAGTTATTACCTTGAAATCTCAGTACTTACCAGTTTATTTGTTAACACCAACATTTAGAAAATTGCATTTCAGGTGGTTTACTAAAGATTACGTAGTGTTGTCTGTGAATAAAATTGTGTGCTCAGGTTATTGACCCTCTCTTTTTTCTAGGGTTTTTTTTTCCAGATCATGACAACTTTTACAACTCTGAACTATGATATATTCACAGCAACAGCCTAAATGTCAGCCATGAAAACTGCCTTGGGTCCTATGCAAGAGGAAAGGTGGAATATAAACTAATAGGCAGACAGACAAACAGACAGACAGACAGACAGACAGAGATTAGAATTCCTTCCTGAGTTAGAATTCTACCTCTGGTATTTAACCATAGAATTTCCTAGTGAACTGCCATCAGCAGAATTGTTTAGTTAAAATACAATTTTAATAAATTAGTTTTTATTAGTAATTCCAAAATGTGTTATAAAGTTACATATAGTTAGATATTATACATCTACAGCTGTTAAAAGACATTTTCAGGAAGAAGTTTTACAATATGTGATTGTTTCGCACCAGACTGTAATATGGGCCATATGTTATCTTGCCATGAGAAAAATAGTTGCTTAAGCCGTCCCTTTCCACCTTTTGTGTCATGTATTTTAGCTTGTAAGCCTGTGGGCTGCAACTGTCTTGTTTTTATTGATTGAATTTAAGCTGCTCAAAGATGCTTTTTGGATGAAAAGCGGAGTAGAAAAAAGATGCTAAATAAATAAACAATATAAAAAAGACTCTTATGTACAATCCTTATGTGAGGCAGAATCCATTTAGAGAACAGCAGTCTTGGTGGTTAGGGAAAAGATTTGCTTTTAATATAAAACACAAGATGTCTTCAATTTCAGCTAATGATGCAAGAGGTCAGCCCTGTTAACACACTCTCCTGAAGAGCCCTTAAACTGGTGGAAGAACCATCCCAAAAATTCCACGGACATTGGTCCTGCCCTGCGCCAGCACAGCCATTGGGTTCTATGAAGTATTTATCTCATGTGACAAGGCACTGAGAGTGGCAATTTTAGTACTACCCTTACCTTAACAAGGACCCAGCATGGCAGAGTGGTTTGAGCATTGGACTACAACTCTGGAAACCAGGGTTTGATTCCTAGCTTGGCCATGAAACCCACTGGTTGACCTTTGGTAAGTTACATGCTCTCAACTTCAGGGGAAGGCAAAGGCAAATATCCTCCTCTTGCCAATAAAATCCCCCATGATAGGTTAACCTTAGGGTATTAATCAGTTGGAAATGACTTGAAGGCATACAACTGCCCTAACAGGGACCATGATGCTCATTTTTCTCTCTCCTAGAGAGCTGCCTTTAATGCCCACCTTCCCAGAAGCTAATAAAAGAGAAGGCCTGTGCAACAGCATAAGGGACGCAGTGGATTAGTGGTTAAGACGCCAGTTCTGATGACTGGCAGATCAGTAGGTTGGAAGTTCAAGGCCCAAGTGCTGCATGATGGTGTGAGCTCCTGTCACTAGTCCCAGCTTCTGCCAATCTAGCAGTTTGAAAGCATGCAAATGGAACTAAAGAAAGAGGTACCACTTCAGTGAGAAAGTAACAGCATTCAGTGCAGTTATGCTGGCCATATGACCACTAGAGTAATCCTCAGACAACACTGGCTCTTCAGCTTAGTAATGAGGATCAGCACCACGCCCTACAGTCGGTTACAACTAGACATTCATGTCAAGGGACTATCTTTACCTTTATGCAACAGCGGTGCCTGTGAACTCTTCACCCAGAGAAAAAGGTAGCAGCACCCTGAGGTGAAGGACAACACATCCACAGCATTCCTGCCTCATTCTCATTAAGGGATAGCTCCACACAGAGCCACCCTTTTTTCTAGACATGTCATAGAGTTTTTCGCCACAGTTACATACTTCTGTTTCTTGTGTAAGTGGTGGACCACTGCCTTTTTCTATGGGAGAGAGGGGACGTGGGTACCATCCATGCTTTCCCTTCCTTTTTCTGAGGCTCTTCCTGACCAGTAGTCAAGTGATGATGTTATCCCAGCCCATCAATAGTGTTTTGCTTTCTGCCTCAGACAGGAATGCCTCTCACCATTCTTCTACACAGTTACTATATCTTGCCATTTCAAATGGCCAGATTTGGAAAAGGCAAATTTGCTGTCATTTTTTTGAAGGTCAATAGTACAACATGATCAAAAATCCTGATAAAACAGAGTTCCTAACAGCACAGAGAACTATACCTTGATTGTGCTGTTTTATATAATGGACACCATTTTATATGACATATAATGGGACCTGAGCATCTACTGACTTTAGTATCCATGTTGGGGTCCTGGAATCAAGGCCAGTGGATACCAAGGATGCACTGGCAGTAAAATTCCTTTGTAGAGCTCAGCATTCAACACAGCCAAATAGGAGATCTAATGAGGGCCGACTCAGCCCACATGGGAATATGGTCAGTCCCTCTGAGGGTTTCCCATTCAACCTATCACTTTTCCACCAAGTGTGAGTCTCTGCCTTAACCTCTATTGCCACCAAATCTGAAGATTTCCACAAATCTCATAGTTACCAACAAGAGTGAGGGCTTTCCCTTGTCCCCACTTCTGTTGTGTAAGGACCTCCATCTGTCCTACTCCTGTGGCCATTCACTGCAGGGATCTTCTAGATGCCCTTCAGGTATATGTGTGAGATATTATGCACCAACTTATATCCACACTGGACACCACTCCTCTTTAGTCACTGGTGCCACTACAGATACCTTGTCTGAATCCAGGCTTTATAATATAATGTTCCCAGAGGCCAAAAGCATACAAATATAAAAACAATACTTTATTAACAAAACCTGAACAAAACAGATTGCTTATTTAATAAATTTAAAACACAGCACACACTCTCTCACATGCTTCACTCCTGGCTAATACTAACTTGCAAACATCACTCATTAATTCCTAAATGTAACTGATTGACTCTCTTAATCTCAATCCTCACTTTATTTGCTAGTTTCTTCTTTCTAACCAACTATCCTAAGACACTATATCAACTGTCATCCCAACTGTCATTCATCAGCCTTATTAAAATCCCCTCAGACATTCCATCAATCATCACTCATTCTTCATTCTCTCACCCATTTGGGATGGACAGCTCCTTGCCTTATTACCTCTAATGCATATAGTAAATTAAACAACATTTTACACAAAAATCTATGACATCACTGTCCCTTTCCTCAGCTTCAATCTTCATGCATATGTACAGAAAGGTCTGTTTTCTCCATCTGCTTGAAAAGCGATCCACAAGCCAGCCTTCCACATTTGGAGAGCAAAGCCTTACAAAAACACACATTAGCAACAATGGGCAATTGATTTTTGAAAAAGTCCTTGTATTTAAGGAACAAAGAGGAAAATAAAGTTTTTAAAATCCCATATCTAAAGAAGCTCCCCGCCTGCAAGCCTTTTAAAAACCGAGTTACCAGATGAGATCACCCCCCCCCCTTTCTTTCTAGTTTTAGAATTAAACATTGTTGCCTTCTACCCAGCCCTCACCCATTTTGAAACAATGCACAACAGAGACTGTGAACTTTGCAGTGCAATTAAAGCAAAGGAGTCTAGAAAATTGCTCCCTTCTTTTGTCACCCAAGGGCATCTCTTGTGTTGCTGACTGACAGCTTTGCCCTTCGCTTCACACATGAGAGTCTTCAAGGGCTGCTTGGATAACATTACAGAGAAGCAGCTGCTTAGAAAGTAAGAAAGTAAGTTCCCCTCTCCTCTTGTCACCAAGCAACCCCCTTTCAGAAATGGAGCTAGCTTTTTCATCGTTAGAGAGGCTGATGAGTTTCCATCAGCCTGCAGTTGAGGCAGGAGATCCCCTCTGACTGTCGTTACCTCTAGGTTTGCACCTGCTCCGAGTAGAAAAAGTGGAAGTTGGGTTGAGTTTTTATTGTAAGAAAACTCTCAAAGTTCACACTTGCTAATCATCCACATTATGCTTTGGTCTCAGGACCATGAGCTGCTTCCTCTACCACTTCAGGGTCTTCAGATTTCAAATTAGTTTGAGAACCATTACTTGGCTGTAATTAGTGGATGATACAGAAATTGTGGGGAGTGTGTGCCCTTCCAGATGTTATTCAGCCACAGTGCTTAGCAGACCTAGGCAATATACCCAATGAAGAAGATGTGAGATGAATTCCAAGAACATTCAATTCCCCATACCTGTAGATATTGATATTTCAGCCAGCTGGTCCTAGTTGGCTTCAGGATGGTCCAGTTGAAAGTCAGGATCTTATTTTATTTTAGGCTAAGTAAAGCAACTGGTGCAAGTAACAGATTTATGGGGCAGCAATAGAAGTTTGGTTTTTTGGGGTTTTTTTACCTAGTCCAAATGTCCTTGACATTTTCTGTTGTTGAAGGATGTCTCATGTAGCTGGTACTAGAGGAAATCTTTTAAATGCGCCTGCAATATAGTTTCTAAAAGCTTGGAATGGATAGGAATTATTGGGCACTCCAAATGTTGTAGAACTGTAATTCTGAGATTTTCTCACAGTTTGTTTCTCTGGCAAGGGATGCTGAGATTTGCAGTCTAACAATATTCAGAGGACGATGATTCCCACTTCAGCCAAAATCTAATGTTTAGTCCCAATTAGAGTTGTTGTTATGTGCCTTCAAGTCATTTCTGACATATGGTGATCCTAAGGTGAACCTATAATGGGTCTTGATAAAATTTGTTCAGAGGGAGTTTGCCCTTTCTCTGTGGCTGAAAGTGTGGCGTGCCCGAGGTCAACCAGTGGGTTTCCATGGCTGAGGATTGAAATCCTGGTCCCCCAGTGTCCTAGTCGAAACACTCAGACCACCAGCTCACTGAATCAATGGGAACTTGGTAAATCAGCACTAATTCAGTGGTTCTAGTCTAGCTAGGATTAACAATTGGATTTATGTTAGCATAGTGTCTAGATCAAGGGAAGTAATAGTGCCACTTTATTCTGCTTTGGTCAGGCCTCACCTGGAATACTGTGTCCAGTTCTGGGCACCACAATTCAAGAAGGATGTTGATAAGCTGGAGCATGTCCAGAGGAAGGTGACTAAACTGGTGAAGGGCTTAGAAATCATGTCTTATGAGGAGCAACTTAGGGAGTTGAGTATATTTAGCCTGGAGAAGAGAAGGTTAAGAGGTTATATGATAGCCCTATTTCAGTATTTGAGGGGGTGTCATATTGAGGATAGAGCAAGCTTGTTTTCTGCTGATCCAGAGACTAGGACATGGAGCAATGGATGCAAACTACAGGAAAAGAGATTCCACCTAAACATTAGGAAGAATGTTCTGACAGTAAGAGCTGTTGAACAGTGGAACACACTCTCTCAGATAGTGTTAGAGTCTCCTTCTTTGGAGATTTTTAAACAGAGGCTGGAAGGCCATCTGTCGGGAGCACTTTGATTGTATATTCCTGCATGGCAGGGGGTTGGACTGGATGGCCCTTTGGTCTCTTCTAACTCTATGATTATTTTATTCTATGAATCTATCTTCAAAGCAGAAATGCAATTTTAAGGAAGACTTAAAAATGTAGGCTGTAATCCTGCATTCATTTACCAGGGTGCAATACTCCAAGGTAAATTGGAATTTAACTTGTGAATAGATGTGCATATGATTATGTTGCAGGTCCATTTTTTATTTCTCTTCTTATTCTTCAGATTTTTGGTGCTTGGCAGCCACACATAACAGAATGGGTTACAATGAAGCCACAAAATGCATCAAGAGTTTTTCCAGATGGTCCTGAGAGGTGATAAAAGATTTAGTTTTATTTCACATGAGTCCTTATAACATCAGGCTTGGAGTCTCAATACATCAGTGTCTCACAGCAGGTGCCGGCTTTGCAAGGAGTTGTCGGGATATATACGTCTTCTGGCTAAAAATTCAGTCTCCTTCCTTCATCTCTCCACAGCACAGATGTAGGGTTTTGACTTGGCCAGCTCAGAATAAATGAGAACCCCCTAAGGGAAGCCGCCATCAGAATGTGCAGCTGTAGCTTCATTGCTGAAAATCTTCCCCCATACACACACAACCATGTTCCTGCAGCTGTCAAAATGGAAGGAGGAGAAACATTGCAAAAACAACATCAAAACCAAACCCTCCTTTTGGCTCTTGTCCAGCCTGACATCCCTTAATGTTAAATAAAGAACCATGTGTGGCTATGCAGGCTGCTTAATGGCTATAAATCTTGGTGAAAAGATTTCTGCTATTTTCAGTAGTGACTAGAACCATAGCATGCTGTCTTCTTTGCCCAATGCTTCATACCAGAGGTTGGACAAGTTACTGTTTTGTACCCCAACTCTCAGAATCCTCCAGCCAGCATGGCTGGGAGTTATAGTCCAAAAGAATAACTTTTGACGGTAAGTGCTGTTCAACAGTGGAACGCGCTCACTCAGAGTGTGATGGAGTGTCCTTCTTTGGAGATCTTTAAGCAAAGGCTGGATGGCCATCTGTCGGGAATGCTTCTATTGTGAGTTCCTGCATGGAAGGGGGTTGGACTGGATGACCCTTGTGGTTTCTTCTAACTCTATGATTCTATGATTCTATGACTGGGGCTGTGTGTGGATTCTTAGTAGAATATTGTCCCGTTCTTTCAGTAAGTAAACTACAAATCTCTTCAAATATTGGACCTCCATGATATGGTTTCTTTTGTGTGACACTGTGAAGCAGTGGTAAACAGACACGTGAACACATGAACATGATATAAGATCAGCAAATCAAAAAGAGGATGAGAAAACAAGCAAAATTAAGTTTAGCACTACAATTGGCCCTCTATATCCATGGGTTCCTTATCCATGGATGCTACCATCCATGACTTGAAAGTATTCAAAAATACTGTATATATAAATTCAAAGAAAACAAACCTTGATTTTACCATTTTATGTAAAGGACACCATTTTACTATACCATTCTATTTAACAGGATTTGAGCATTTATGGATTTTGGTATCCACAGGGGTCCTGGAACCAAACCTCAGGAGATATCAAGGGCCCAGTGTATCAGGTTTACCCTAATCTCAAAAAACAAACAAATCTACAGACAGAACTAACAGAGGAGGAATATTTCAAATTAGCAATGCTTCTGTACAATACAGTATTTATCAATTTAAAGAGTAATTAGAGACAGAGGTGGAATTGGAGAGAGAGAGAGAGAGAGAGAGAGAGAGAGATTAAGGAGATTATCACATGGAGAAAAAGACCCGAAATAAATTTGGGATTGCAAACTCTAAAGTGAGTATTATTGCACAGAATAAAAGTGGGTGTTTTTAACAGTGCAATGCAGCAGCTAAAAAGGTCAATGCAATTTTAGGTTGCCTCAATAGAAGTGTAGTGTCTAGATCAAGCGAAGTAATAGTGCCACTCTATTCTGCTTTGGTCAGGCCCCACCTGGAATACTGTGTCCAGTTCTGGGCACCACAATTCAAAAAGGATGTGGAGAAACTGGAGCGGGTCCAAAGGAGGGCAACTAAGATGGTGAAGGGTCTGGAAACCATGCCCTATGAGGAACGACTTTGGGAGCAGGGTGTGTTTAACATGGAGAAAGGAAGGTTAAGAGGTGATATGATAACCTTGTTTAAAAATTTGGAGGGATGTCATATTGAGGAGGGAGCAAGTTTGTTTTCTGCTATTCCAGAGAATAGGACCCTTAATAATGGATGCAAGCTCCAGGAAAAGAGATTCCATCTCAACATTAGGATGAACTTCCTGGCAGTAAGGACTGTTTAACAGTGAACACATGGCCTCGGAGAGTGGTGGAGTCTCCTTCCTTGGAGGTCTTTATACAGAGACTGAATGGTCATCTGTCGGAGATGCTTTGATGGAGAGTTCCTGCATGGCAGGGGGTTGGACTGGATGGCCCTTGTGGTCTCTTCCATCTCTATGATTCTATGATTCTATGATTATCACATCAGAGCTTTCCATTTTTGTGAAGCAACCGGCTGCATGCAGCTGGGACCCAAGTTCTAGTTGTCTGGTGGCAGCGGTGGTGATAATACCAGTTTTTGAGTTTGCAATCCCAAATGTATTTAGGGTCGTTTTCTCCATGCAATAATCTCCTAAGAGCAAACCTGGTAAACAGTTCTGGGAGCATCATTATTCCAAGAGGATAGCTCTTTTAATACGTTGCTGTGTTTATTCCTTTTGCTTACTGCAAGAAGCAAATAGGGTCACATAAACTCATTCCAATGGCTAATGCAGTACAAATCAGTCTCGATGTATGCCAGTGTTGCATTCTTGGGCTCATGATGTAAACTGGGACTAATGTAAATAAGGAGTGTGAGCCAGTTCCATAGGAAAACATTGGAGACCATGGGAAGGAGTTCCAATGAAGCTTAATTAGCCACAAAGTTAGTATAATCAGCCCTGAATTATTTACCCACAGATTCAAGCATCCATGGCTTGAAAATATTCAAAACTATATAAATTCCAAAAAGCAAACTTTGATTTTGCCAATTTAAAAAGGGGGGACAAAATTTTACTATGCCACTGTATTTACTGGGACTTGAGCATCCATGGATATTGGTATGGGGAGGGGGTGTTCCTGGAACTAAACCACAGCAGATACCAAGGGCCCACTGTAAATTTATTCAATCTACCATGAATGTTAAAGAGGTATGACGCATGAAACATTGGGGCTTGCTTTTTCAAGGCTAGAGAAACTCCTCCCTTCTAAACAAAAAGATTCCATTCACTCATCACACACATACACATATCTCAGCAAGCAGAAGAAACCCATCTCACCCATACAAAAACTCAAAGATTCCAGTTTCTTCATCCCTCCACACACTTGCCTTTCTTTTTAGCAGGCAAAGGAAACCCATTTCCAAGGCAAGATTCCATTGTCTTCTTCCTCCTCATACATGCCTTCTAAGCAGACAAAGGAATTAACTTCAGCCTCATTCCCACTTACCTAAAATTCAGTTTCCAATCCAAATTGATAAACTGATTTAAGATCGGATCATGGTTCCCACTACGTTTGCACTGGGGCTCTGTGATGGGGGTGGTGGTGGCTGCAATGGCCCCAGCCTTCTCCTTGTCACTGGCCTCTAGTGTCCCTTGCCTCTCAATACCTGGCCAGTCTATCCTGGGGTTCTATGTCCTCGGCTTTCCGCAGCTTCCTTCCTGGCTTTCCCAGCTTCTCTGTGACCTTCTTCTATTCCCAGCTATCCTGCGCTCTCCTTCCATTCCCAGTTTCCCCATGGCTAGGGAGGCCAGAAAGGAGGCTGCGGGGAAGCTGGGAACAGAAAAAGGTCACAGAGAAGCTGGGAATGGAAGGAGGCTGCAAAGAAGCCAGGGAAGGAGGTTGCAGAGAAGCCGGGAATGGAAGGAAGCCACAGGGAGGCAAAGAAGGAGGCCACAGAAGGCCAAGGACAGAAAACCAGGATGGACTGGCCAGATATGGAGAGGCAAGGGACACTAGAGGCCATTGACAGGGAGAAGAAGGCCAGGGCCATTGCAGCTGCCCACCCCTGTCACGAGGAGCGGATTCAAATCCTCCTGGTTCCCACTTGGGCTGAATCAATTTATTTGAAAATAAATCAATTGAGCCCAAAAGGAGCAGAAAAAAAACCAGTTTCTTTTTGATGCAGGTTAAATGGGGGGAAAGCATGCCCCCCCCCTTTCTGAATCACTTCAGAGATTCAGATTAAGTGGGAACCATGCTCGTTTAAACTGGATTGTATTGATCCATAGTGGCAATGAGGCCTTCCTTCCAACAACACCAAGGCTATAGTTGCTTTCTTCTCTTCCCACACCCCCATCCTAGGCAGGCAAAAGAAACTAGTCCAGTCAGCTTTTCTCCCCACTCAAATCTCCATACCAAAACTCCACACCAAAACTCTCACTTCACCCTCTTGTTTCATCATTGTTGTTGTGTGCCTTCAAGTCATTTCTGATTTATGATGACCCTAAGACCATTGAAATCATGGGGTTTTCTTGGCATGATATGTTCAGAGGAGATTTGCCATTGCCATCCTCTGAGGCTGAGAGAGTGTGATTTGTCCAAGGTCACCTAGTGGGTTTTTACATGGCAATGTATTTAATGTCAGCTGTAATGTACAGCTGGTTCAGGAAAAAAGGAGAAGGAGGAAATAAGAGGTCCTTAACACAAACTGAAAAACCAGGAATGCAAAAGACTGGGCATTGCTTTTTTAGGCAATACATAATTGTTGGAGGCAAGGAGAGAATCTCTGAGTGAGTGACAGCAGATCAATATCTGTTTTTATGTGAAAGATAATCCAAGGTTGTGCAGATGGTAGATCAGGGCCTAGTAGACCATCATGATTTCTAGTAGAACTGCAAGGACTTCCAAATAGCTGAACAGTCTGGAAACAAGCATTTTCTTCTTTCATTAACCTCCTAGAGTCAAGAAATCTTAAGGGGGGAGAGATTGGTATGTTCTTTCTCCCTGAGCTCCAGTTCTGGTTTTGGTTCTGAAAATGAATCCTTGGGCTGAGCATTTGCTTATAGACACATTGTTCCACAATTCCACATCTGCCTGTCTCTGCCACTAATTTGAACAGTTCTCACATTGTTGGGCCATGAGGGTTTTCTAGGGAAAGCGTAGCAAAAGTATGGCCTGTATGCTGTATGGGGGCCTTCAAGGCTGAGGCTCCTAAGGGCCCTAATCTAGAAGCTAGGACAAAACAAAATAGATCCCAGAAGATATTAGAATTGGCTGCCCATCTGTGGGATAAACTATTGTCATAATGATGATTGTGTATTCCTGCATGGGAGGAGGTTGGATTGGATGGCCCTTGTGGTCTTTTCCACTCCTATGATTCTACGATTTTAAGTAATGTCATTATTTCTGAATGTGGCTGCCACTGCAGGGAGATTGGCTTCTCCATTTGTCAGGGAAGTTTCCTCTTATATTCAGCTTACATAAATTTAAAACCTCATTCATGATGGCAATGAAACCTTTAAAAAAAAGATATTGCACTGAAATATTCTTTCAGATATTTCTGTCTGTCCAATCATGTTTCAATTCACTTTCTTCCCTTTTCTAATCAATTTCTTTTTTTCAAAAAAAATAATGACAGAGTAAGAGAAATCAGAGGATTATAAGAAATATTTTAAAACAAACATTTACTTTTTATTTTACCTTTACAAATTCAAAAGACACATGGGGAGGGTTGGGATTGTCAACTACCTCTGTGACTGCCCCCCCTTTGAAACTCAGGAGAGTCTTTCCTCCTTGAATTCAGAATTGTCGTTAATCTTTTTTTAAATTAGGTTCTGAAATGCACTGCACTTTGTCATAAGATATTGAAAAAAAATCTGATTTTTTTTCCATGCAGAGTCTGTCTGAATTTAAACTCTTCAATTTTTCAAGTGTAATATTTATATTTTAAGTCACCTGATAGTGAGGTTTAGTGATGGAACATTTAGTATTGCTGAATAACATGTTGGTGCATTGCTGAAAAAGCTGTGTATCCCTGGTCTGCATTAGGCAAAAAGTTTGCTGAACATAATTGTTTTTGTTTAATAAGCAAAAGAAGCTTACTGATTGATTTGGAATGGAACCAATTTTAATTAACAATCTTTAAGAAAAAAAAGAGCTGCCATGGTAATTAATGAAATCCTATTCTGGCTTGGTTTCATTCATAATCTTATTACTCAGTAGCAAAGAGACTGAGACAAACTGGTGTGATAGCGCCTCCAACCATGCAAAATAAGACAAACTGCAAAACACCCTTTGTTTATCGTCATTAATGGTAGATTGCTACAACTTACATATTATTAATTACAGCTACTTAAAATGTAAAAACTCATAAGATGAACATGTAGGAACACATAGTTCATTACCCCTTTCACAGAGTTTCCTTTCAAATCATAAACAACCAATAAATCATCTTTGCCAAGTTGCCACACATGAGTGAGGATAACCTGCAGCCAAAAACCTAAATCAGATCCATTTTCTAATCCAATATGAATCTTACAAAACTAAAAAGGAAGTCAGTTGCTTTAAAACAAGTGTGAAAAATTAGCTAGCAAAATCTTAACAGGACCCTGAGTGAAAATTCACCAAAGTAGCTTGTAAGTGAAAGGCAAGAATCCTAGCTTAGGCTGGTCTCACCTCTTTGTCAGTTATACTGAGATCAAGAAAAATCTCAAAAATTGCAAGTGGTGGGCAGGTTCATGAACAGAGGCATTAAAAGCCCCAGCAAATAGCCAGAGGCAAAAAGTGGTGAAAATGGGGCTGAGCAGTGTGAGTGGCTGAGTTGAGGAAGTGAGGGAAGGCACACTGTGAGAGTACAAGATAAGACAAGGGAGAGAATAGGTGAGAGAGCATTGCAAACAGAAGTGTTCAAGAAGGTGTGGGGAAGGAGGAAGTGGAAAAAGCAAGCTGGATGAGCAGAAACATCAAGAAGTAAGAGAGAGATGCACTACAAGGGTGTGAGGTGAGGCAAGGGAGGGAGTGGGAGAGTCAAGAGAGCAAGCTGTGTGAGTGGCTGTGCCCAAAAAGCAAGTGTGAGGGTCTGAAGTAAACCAAGGGGGAGAATAGGAGAGATGTACGAGCAAGTGAAACAAGTGCAGAGTGCAAGAAAAGACCCATCATTAGATCAGGAGGAGTGACAACGGAGGGAGTAAAAAAGAGAGGAGAGTGCACTTACAAGCAGTTTACAGTTGTAAACTGCTTAGACACTGCTTAGGTGGTATGAAGTGATATATAAATGAAGCTGTTTGTTTGAACTGTGTGATCACTGGAATGCATGGAAAGATTGCACTGCAAGGCTGTGAAGTGACGCAGCGAGCAGGAGGTAAGGGAGAGCAAAGTGAGGGGATGGGGGAAAGGGGAAGAGTTGTAGTGGCCAGGTCCAATGAGCAAGAGAGGTAGGTATAATGAGGGGCAAGAGAGCCACTGCCCTAGCTGTGCAGGGTGAGATGAAGACACAGACATAGCCCCACCATTCCTAGGCCCAGAAGTAGATAAAAAGCCTTCTGCCCATCCCAACTGCCACTGTTGTGGCCTCAGAGGTAGAGGAGAAAAGTCAGGCATGGCTTCATTATGCCTAGGCTCAGAAACAGATGAAAGGCCCTTCCTCCATCCCAGCTGCTACTGTTGTGCCCACAGAGGGACAGAAAAAGAGGAAGTACTTACTGGACTTCATCCCCTCCCATACTGCCATCCCCTCTTCCTTTTCTGTCATGTCTTAATTCATTTTTAAATCTGTTCTTCCTTTACTTGTATATAATATGCTATATAAATAAATAAGGAGGAGGAGGAGGAGGAGGAGGAGGAGGAGGAGGAGGAGGAGGAGGAGGAGGAAATATGTGTTATACGGTGAGTGAACGAGATAAGAGATGCAGCAAAAGAGTGGAACGAACAAGAAGGGGGCATAGTAGAAACCTGAGATGAGTCCAAGGAAAAGGAAGAATGGGGATGGCTCAAGTGAGTAGCCTTTGCCTCCATGCTATGGTCACATCACGATGTGACTCTGAGGAAAGAAGATGATGGAGAAATGAAAGAAGAAACAGTAGATAGGTACATAGAAAGGTATGTGCTTTGTCTAAATCTTCAGATTTTTGGAAAATTGACCCAAACAATTATAAAGAAAAAGTAAAACTTTTTTAAAAATAATAATAATAATGGATTAACTCCACATTTATTTGCCTTGGGAGTAGCTTTTTGTCATCCATGAAAAAATGATGGCAAAAAAAAGTGATCTGATGAGAATACCACAGCAAGTGTCTGTGCATGGCAAAATATTAATGTTGTTGCTTTTGTTTTGTTTGTCTCTCTCTCTGGCTTTTCTTCGCTAACGAAGATTTAGGAAGGACTCATACCACGCTTACTACAAGCGCGTTGATGACAAAAAAGGCCGATACGAGATAAACAAGTTCAGTTACAGAAAGCACAGCAGAAAGTCTCCTTGGGTGATGTTTCCAAGCTGTGGTTCTTTCTGCGTTGTTGTTTCTCTTCAAGACTCATTTGGCGCGAGTTCTCGAATGAGGCTGCAGCATTGTGGATAGTGCATCTCCATGCCTCCTGATGTGAGGCCAGGGCAGACCATTGTTGGTGATCAATTTGGCCAAGCTTGAGATGTTGTTTCAGGGAGTCCTTGTATCTCTTCTTTGGGGCACCCCTCTTACGCTGACCTGTGGCGAGTTCACCGTAGTGTACTATTTTGGGAGGCGGTGGTCCTCCATCCTAGAAACATGACCTGCTCAGCGCAGCTGCATTTTCAGTAGCATGGCCTCAATGCTGGTGATCCCTGCTTGCTCAAGGACAGCAACATTCGTCACATAGTCAGTCCCGTGTATATTTAGGATTGTGCGTAGACAGTGCTTATGAAAGCGTTCGAGGAGTCGTAGATGTTGGCGATAAGTGACCCATGTTTCAGACCCATAGAGGATAATGGACAGTGCAATGGCTCAGTACACACTGATTTTTGTGCTTCGCCTCAGGTGTTTATTACTCCAGACTCTTTTGTGAAGCCTTCCGAATGCACTATATGCCTTTGCTAATCTGAGATCGATCTCTTTATCAATCTTGGTATCTGAAGAGATGATACTTCCCAGGTAGGTGAACTGCTGAAAAGACTTAAGTACAGATTTGCCTATGGTGACGTGGGGGTGATAGTGCTCTTCCTGTGGTGCAGGCTGGTAGAGGACTTCTGTTTTCTTCAAGCTGACTTCCAGCCCAAACAGCTCTGCAGCTGCTGCAAAGCAGGATGTTAGGCGCTGCAGAGCTGCTTCTGTATGGGCAAAAAGGCCAGCATCGTCAGTGAAAAGCAGCTCACGGACTAGTTCGGAGTCTTTGTGCGAGCCTTCAGATGGCTTACGTTAAACAAGCTACCATCAGTACGGTAACGTTTATCATCTTCTTCTTTGAGATCTGCTGTAGCCCTTTGGAGCATCATGCTGAAGAAGGTTGTAAACAGAGTTGGAGCGAGAACACAGCCTTATTTCACACCATTAGTTATTAGAAAGGGCTCTGAGACAGCATCGCCATATCTGACTTGTCCTTGCTGGCCCTCATGCAGCAAGATAATCATTTTGAGGAATTTAGGGGGACATCCTAGTCGTTCCAGGATCTGCCACAGACCTTTTCTACTCACAGTGTCGAAGGCTTTGGTAAGGTCGACAAATGTTACATAGAGTCCTTTGTTTTGCTCTCTACATTTCTCTTGCAGTTGTCTAAGAGCAAATACCATATCTGTAGTGCTCCTATTAGCTCTGAAGCCGCACTGACTTTCAGGGAGAAGTTCTTCTGCAATAGGTGGAAGAGGCAACAAGGGGATCAGCTATTCTAGATCTGATCTTAACCAACAGGGATGACCTAGTCAATGGGGTGCAAGTGGTTGGCTCCTTAGGGGGAAGTGACCATGTTCTCCTGGAGTTTGTTATACAGCGGAAAGGGGAAGCCAGGCATAGTCAGACACGCATTCTAGACTTTAGGAGAGCTGATTTCAATAAACTTAGAGAAATACTGGGGATGATCCCATGGTCAGGAATATTAAAAGAGAAGGGAGTTCAAGACGGATGGGAGTTTCTCAAAAGGGAGATACTGAAGGCGCAATTTCAAACAGTTCCAATGAGGAAGAAAAATGGGAGGTGTCTCAAGAAGCCAGGATGGATGACTAAGGAACTTTCAGCTGAGATAAGCCTTAAACAGAACATGTATAAGAAATGGAAACGTGGGGAAATCACCAAAGAGGAATTCAAACAGATAGCCAGCACATGTAGAGGTAAAGTCAGAAAAGCTAAAGCGCAGAATGAACTCAGGCTTGCTAGAGAGGTTAAGAACAATAAAAAGGGCTTTTTTGGGTATGTCCGCAGTAAAAGGAAGAAGAAGGAAACAGTTGGGCCACTGCGTGCAGAAGATGGCAAAATGCTAACAGGGGACAGAGAAAAGGCAGAATTACTCAACACCTTCTTTGCTTCAGTCTTCTCAGAAAAGGCAAAGGGTGCTGAACCTAAGGATAATAGGGAAGAAGTCAGAACAGGGGAATTTCAGCACGGAATAAGTAAAGAGATAATACAGGAATACTTGGTTAACCTAAATGAATACAAGTCTTCAGGACCAGATGAACTACACCCAAGGGTATTAAAAGAACTGGCAAATGTAATATCGGAACCATTGGCAATAATCTTTGAGAAATCCTGGAGAACAGGAGAAGTCCCAGCAGACTGGAGGAGGGCAAACGTCCCCATCTTCAAAAAGGGAAAAAAAGAGGATCCCAACAATTATCGTCCAGTTAGTCTGACATCAATACCAGGAAAGATTCTAGAGCAGATCATTAAGCAGAGAGTCTGTGAACATTTAGAGGCCAATGCCATAATCACAAATAGTCAACATGGGTTTCAGAGAAACAAGTCATGCCAAACGAACCTGATCTCTTTTTTTGATAATATTACCAGCTTGGTAGATGAAGGGAATGCGGTGGATATAGTATATCTTGATTTCACTAAGGCCTTTGACAAGGTTCCCCATGACATTCTTGCAAACAAGCTTGAAAAATGTGGACTAGACAAGGTAACCGTTACATGGATTTGTAACTGGTTGACTGGCCGCACCCAAAGGGTGCTCAACAATGGCTCCTTTTCATCCTGGAAAGAAGTGACCAGTGGGGTCCCACAGGGTTCTGTCCTGGGCCCAGTGCTATTCAATATCTTTATTAATGACTTGGATGACAGAATTGGGGGCATACTTATCAAATTTGCAGATGACACCAAATTAGGAGGAGTAGCCAATACTCCAGAAGACAGGATCAAAATTCAAAATGATCTGAATAGATTAGAAAAGTGGGCCAATGCTAACAAAATGAAATTCAATGCTGAGAAATGCAAGGTACTGCACTTAGGGCGCAAAAACGAAAAGCACAGATATAGGATGGGGGACATCTGGCTGAATGAAACTACATGTGAAAGGGATCTAGGAGTTCAAGTAGACCATAAGTTGAACATGAGTCAACAGTGTGATGCGGCAGCTAAAAAGGCCAATGCTATTCTAGGCTGCATCAATAGAAGTATAGCATCTAGATCAAGGGAAGTAATAGTGCCACTCTATTCTGCTTTGGTCAGGCCCCACCTGGAATACTGTGTCCAGTTCTGGGCACCACAATTCAAAAAGGATGTGGAGAAACTGGAGCGTGTCCAAAGGAGGGCAACCAAGATGGTGAAGGGACTGGAAACCATGCCCTATGAGGACCGCCTTAGGGAGCTGGGGATGTTTAGCCTGGAGAAGAGAAGGTTAAGAGGTGACATGATAGCCCTGTTCAAATATTTGAAAGGATGTCATATTGAGGAGGGAGCAAGCTTGTTTTCTGCTGCTGCAGAGACTAGAACAAGGAATAATGGATGCAAGCTGCAGGAAAAGAGATTCCACCTCAACATTAGGAGGAACTTCCTGACAGTAAGGGCTGTTCGACAGTGGAACACACTCCCTCGGAGTGTAGTGGAGTCTCCTTCCTTGGAGGTCTTTAAGCAGAGGCTGGATGGCCATCTGTCCGGGATGCTTTGACTGGGAGTTCCTGCATGGCAGGGGGTTGGACTGGATGGCCCTTGTGGTCTCTTCCAACTCTATGATTCTATGATTCTATGATTCTATGATTCTAATCTGTTCAGGAGTATCCTTGCAAGGATTTTTCCAGCAATGGAGAGCAGTGTTATACCTCAATAGTTTGAGCAATCAGATTTTGCTCCTTTTTTCTTAAACAGGGTGATGTTAACTGCATCTCGGAGATCTGATGGCAGTTCACTTTTTTCCCAGCAACTCACAAGGAGCTTGTGGAATTTAGCATGGAGTACATGACCTTCGTGTTTCCAAGCTTCAGGTGGGATTCCATCAATCCCGGCTGCCTTGCCGTTTTTTATCTGCTGTATGGCCTTAATGGTTTCTTCCAAAGTGGGAGCCACGTCCAGTTCATTTTTCATTGGTTGTTGTATCATATGTTGGATAGCTGGACTTCTTGGTTGGCACTGAAGAGATTTTGGAAATGTTCAGTCCATTGATTCAGGATGGAGGCTTTGTCTGTGATTAGTGTTTGACCTCTTTTGTTTGTACTGCACTACTAATAGACATGTCCACTTCATATGTTTTCCCTTTCCTTATTAATCCCCATAGTAATTCTGTAAGTTGGGTTTGTTGAGAAGCAGGCCAATAGTCACATGGCTAGTTCCATGACTAAGTGAGATTTGAATTTGGAACTCTGTTCCAAGTCCAGCACTTTAGACATTATGCTATAATGGTATTTTGACATCACTTGTAACTATAAAACATAGTATTGTGTTTGGGACATACTGTAAGAAAAAAAACACAATAACTAATTGCCTAATTTGCATAATTATAATTATGCAAATTTACATAATTAGAATAATTTGCATACTATCTGAATTAGATAGTTAGATTTGAGTAACTGGAATATGGCAATCCTTAAAGTGATCAATTGCAAGGATTAACCATGCCATCTCCAGGTAATTTATACAGTATCAGGCAAATGGGTCCTTGAGCTGATAAAACCAGAAATATCTGCAAAGATCATCAAATTGAGGCTGTTGTAGTTTGGCCACATCATGAGAAGGCATAATTCATTGGAAACGACAAGAATGCTAGGAAAGGTGGAGGGCGAAGGAGAAGAAGAAACAAACTAGATGAATAGACTCAGTCAGGGAGGTCATAGGGAACAAGGAGTCTTGGAGGTATCTCATACACAGGGTTACCCTGGAGTGGGGATGACTCAAGAGCAATTAAGGACCACAGCAACAAATTCAGCAAGAAACTGTGTTATCCTGGAACATTTATACAAATACCAGGTTTGGTGTCTATATGATAATGATCATGCCTGAACATTTCATGCCAGCCATTTCTTTATATGGATGTGAAATTGTAGTTGCTGTGTGCCTTCAAGTCATTTCCAAATTATGGCAACCCTAAGACAAATCCATCATGTGATTTCCTTGGCAAGAATTGTTCAGAGGAGGATTGCCATTTCCTTCCCCTAAAGCTGAAAGCATGTGAATTGCCCAAGATCACTCAGTGGGTTTCATGGCTGAGCTGAGAACTGAACCCTGATCCCCAGAGCTGTAGTCCAACACTCAAACCACTATGCCAGTGCCACACTGGTCTTACTATGTTAGTAGATTGGACAGTGAAAAAAACTGATAAGAAAGAAATCAACTCATTTGAGTGTAGTGCTAGCGAAGAGTTCTACAGATACCCTGGACTGCTAAAATACAAATAAATGAGTCATAGAACAAATCAAGCCTGAACTCTCCCCCGAAGTCAAGATGACTAAACTGAGTCTGTTGCATTTTAACCATATCATGAGAAGACATGCCTCACTAGAAAAGGTAATAATGCTTGGCGAGGTAGCTGGCAGCAGGGAAAGAGGAAGACTGCATTACACAATCATGGACACAATCATGGGCCTCAGTCTGCAAGACCTGAGCAGAGCTGTCAATGACAGGGGATGCTGATAACATCTTGGATGTCTTTCATTCATAGGATCATCATAAGTCAACGGTGACTTAATAGCGGTTCACAACCATTTCTAGAAAAAAGAGTGAACTGCCTAGTTCACTGGAGCATTTGACAAAAGGACATAATTTTCACATGCATTTTACCCTGAACCACAGTGACCACTATGTGGCCCCCTGAAGCCCCTATTAATTTATTCAACCACATTAACCCCTTTCTCCAAATTAAAAATTTTGGCATGATTTTCAGGTTCCTCTCAAACACATTCACCATACAACTGCCCACCTATGAATTAAACCATAACCTAGTGCTACATGTAAATAATAATAACAACAACAATAATAATAATGTTTATTTCTTACCCGCCCCTTTGTAAAACAATCGAGGTCGGGTACAACAAGGTTAAAAAACAGATTGCAGATTAAAATAATTCAAGAATTCCATCCCAACCTCCCCCCCCCCCAAATTAGTATTAAACTAGTTAAGTTTAAAATTAAATTACTAACAATAAAAATGCAATACAACATAATACACAAATAAAAACCACAATGCTGGCCACAGCATGGGTAGCAACAAAATACAGAGGGGGGGATAGGGAGTTGGGAATTGGCTGAACGATTTTAGGAGCCGGGTAGATTATACAGTTTCAGGGAAGGCCTGCCAGAAGAGATGCGTCTTTAAGGCTGTTTTGAAACAGTCTAGCGATGTAATAGGATGAAGCCATGACAGTTAAAGTGCTATCTGATTCCATTAATTCTGCAGTGTGACAACAGCCCTAAACCCCACTCCTGGGATGTGCCCTCTGGCGGAAGATACAATATGTTTGCCAGTTTGTTTCTCTTAACCCTTAAAGCATTCCCTTTCCTCTATTCCTACGGTTCACTCTGGAAGGTTAAAGGAAACCTTCTGTACAGCATGGGATATTGTCCTAAAGGCTGCACAGAGTACATGGGAGATGGCACTGAGGGCTGCAGGGCAAGAAAAGGCTCCTTCCCTACTTCTTCCCACTGGCCATAGGCAGAGCCCTTCAGTTCACAGGACATCTCAGATTCCATGCCAATGAAAGGCTATGCCAGACAAAGGCATCAGTTTAGTTGGTGCAAGGTGGGCAACAATGGAATATGTGGCTTTGTGTCTTAGCAAAGGGCTCAGGTGGCCGTTAGTCAGGCTTTCTGGCATAACATTCTTGGAAGCTAATCATACCTTTCAGACTTCACCAGTGCCTCATGCCTCATTGTAGTAGTCATACTATAGATTTTATTATAGTAGTACATCATTGTTGTGTGCCTTCAAGTCATTTCTGACTTATGGTGACCCTAAGGTTAGGGTTTTCTGGAGCTGACAGAGTGTGATTTGCCCAAGATCACTAAGTGGGCTTCCATGGCCAAGTGGGAAATTAAACTCTGGATTCCAAAGCTGCAGTTCAACACTCAAACCACTACACTATGCTGACTCAGTAATAGTGGTAGTTGTTATGTGGCTTCCTTGGCTGCTGCTTGTACAAATCTAGAAGATGGAAGAAATTGCACAGAGTCTGAGAATGGGGTGGTGAGTTTTATTAAGTTCTTCTTCATCGTACCTCTGTAATTCAAGGAATACCTTAGGTGTTTCTTTGTATTTTGTGACTGAATATTTCACAGAATAACTGCGGGTGATTTTTTGTGGCAATATCTACAACTAAGGAGATTGTAATAAACAAACACACCCACAAACAGGATAAAATTGGCTAGAAGAATGTGTTGTGTTTTTCTCCTTTTTAATCCAGAAAACATTTTACACTTATCAAAGAAGAAATCAATTGCTGCCCTGCTGTTTGTGAAAGTCAGCATTTATAGGTATATCTGCCCATAGCTTTAATCAAAAGATTGCCTCTCTGGAGGCTGAGATCATCTCCCTGACTTGTGGAAAAATATGTGTGTAGTGATGTAATTGACTAGAGAATCTCAGTATGAAAAAGAAACAAAGAGAGAGATGAAAGGCTGGGGTTTAATACCAGTAAAAATATTATATATGTCTATGTGCCTCTCAGCAAAAATGGCTCACTAAGACTGAATTGCTTGGGAAATTACATCTATAAAGTTATTGGTTTCTCTACTTGATTCAGGTAGTTTGTTATTATTACAATTTTATCCAGTTGCTTGTTTCTCAAAGGTAACTAAAATAGGTGTGATAGTTACTTTGATATATATATATATATATATATATATATATATATATTGCTGGCCTATAGAACACACTGGGGCGTTACCGACTTCACCGCAGCAGCTAGTTGCTGGGGTGAAGATGCGCATCAAAAAAGGAGTGGGGTTTCCCCGCTCCTTTTTTGCACCACTGTTGCAGCGCGATTGAGGGGAAAGGTGCCATTGGGCGCCTTTCCGCCGCCACAACTGCACAGCTGCATCTAGCAGCTGCGCAGTTGCAGCAGTGCCATTACGTATGCCATCTAAACAGCATTACATAATGGCACCTGCGCCATTACGTAGTAGGGTTTGGGAGAGTACTAATGCTTGCTTGCTCTCGAACCCTAATGGCGCTGCAATGGTGCTCGTCTGTTTCGGGCCAAAGTTCTTCTGTCCACCTTGTCATTGCCTCAACAGAGTATGAGACAACACCAGTGGTGTCAATAGATCAATAGATTTGGTGTCACCTAGTGTGGTAACGCTTTGTGTCACCTCCACAGTGACCACCTCCTCCCATGCCACCCCCATACAGAATCCTTAGAAATGTTTTTGGCACTAATGTTACTCATAAATTGCAATACCCATATATTACTGACTGTAATGGTCGTAGTTGTGACCTGAACAACTAGCAAAATTAAAATTACATTACAATACCATACACACAGCTTAAATGTACATAAACTAAGGTGAAATTGAAAAATTTAAAAGAATTATTAAAAATTAAATTAAAAATTAAAAATGTTTTTAAAATTTTTAAATTTTAAGAAAGCCTGGAGTCTCTCTTTTCTTTCCAGCTGAGCCTCACACCACTCACATCATTTCTTCAGCATTGTAAAGGGACATGGGTGAATGCCATAGCAAATGTTTGGGGAGAAGTGGTGTCACTCCCTTTAGGGTATTGCCTGGTGCAGTCTGCACCCCCTGCACTCCTCCAATGATGCCACTGGGCAACACCACAAGAGTATGAGACAGCAGTGGAACCACAAAATCCTCCTCTGCCATTACTTAGCACGTTATCGCACGGGCCCAGGGGAACGCAATTAGAGCAGAATGAAGGGGGGTGAGAAAGGAGCCCAGGGGAACGCAATTAGAGCAGAACGAAGGGGGGTGGGAAAGGAGCAAAATGGGGCTATCATCCATTTTACTGCATGCAGGAATGCCACCGATGCTGCCGGAAGTCCCCATTCCATTCCCCATCCATCTCACAGAGGCCAATTTTCAGGAACTGTTCTGAACATTTCCTGAAAATCACCCTTTGTGGGACGGATGGGGAAGGGAATGGGGACTTCCGGCAGCATCGGTGGCATTCCAGTGTGTGGTAAAATACGTCCTTTCTCCGTTCCATTCCCTTCTCACCCCCTTTCATTCCACTCTAATTGAGTTCCCCTGGGCCCGTGCAATAACGTCCTTAGTGAAGGCACAATCCCGTAACTAGAAAATTAACCCCCAGAACTTAGCTACACCACAAGAACACATGCATAAGTCCCTATATGGACACATGCAGACATTTTTGTTCAATGAAGAAATATTGTTTTCTGTTCAAAGCTGCAGAAGCAGATTTGTGCTCGTGGGTGCCATTGCACATACATGTGCACTGAGCACATGTTTATGTACATTTGTCTAGTACATAGTTGCCATGTCTGCACATTGCATGTGCACATTGGGTTAAACATTCAGTTGCACAGCATTTCAATTCACTAATGAGCTGGATTTGCAGAAATACTGTGTAACTTCAAGAGCACAAAGCTGTCTTCCATCTCCTCAATATTGGGTATCACCCAGTAAGGGAAAGAGAGAGAAGTCAAGAATGAATGGAAAGAGCGAAAGGATGAAGAGGGTAGAAATTTTAGAAGGGTAATATAAGTAGAAGAAGGTGAGAGTAAGTAGGCTAGAGTGAGAAGAATGGGAATGAAAGGAAGATAAAGAGAAGGGAGAGTAAACGTTAGAATGAATATGATTGTTAAAAATGATGAAGGGATAGTTAAGTAATAGAAGAGACAAGGAGAGAGTTAATAGAAGAGAGGTAATAGAAGGGAAAGAAAAACAAGGCAACTGTAAAGGTGAAGATGGAGAGAGGAAGTGGAAAGGAAATAAGGGACAGATGGGTTTGGAAGTAAGGGTAAGAAAGATAACAAAGGAAGGAATAGATTAGATTAGGTAATAAAATATGAATAAAGAAAGAGGTATCAAGAAAGGACAAAGTAAAGAAATAAGATCTCTAATAGTTAAATATATTAGAGGTAGAAAAGAATATTTGTTCTGTTAGAATCACAAATAAGAGAACAAGAAATTTATTGTTTAGAATCTGGATGGATATGTGTTGATGCCCAGTATAATTTGTATTTTAAATAGTCTTTCTTTTCTCCTTTTTATAGGTGTATATGATTATAATAGTATTTTATAACTATATATATATATATATATATATTTCTCTATGTTTAGAAAATTGATCTATACTTTGTATAACTATCCCGTAATGTTACTAAGGGAAACCTTTCTTCTCTGTTTTAATGTATGTATGTTGGTTTTTTTAATTCAATAAAAATTATTTTTTAAAAAATAAAAAATATTGGGTATCAGCCATAATTGGGAACCTTCTCCGTTGCCAGAGAAGGATCTATGCCACAAAAGGTCCAAGAGATGCCCTAACCCTGTCTTGAAGTCCTGTAACCTCCCTGAAGCACCACTCCCTGGAGTTGGGGGATTCCCCATGTTGTTTGTTGTTAACTGCCATTGAGTTGGCCCCAATTCATGATGACCCTGTGGATGAGACAACTCCCACTGTCCTCTACTGCTCTGCTAAAGTCTTGTAGATTCATGCCTGTGACCTCTCTGATTGAGTCTATCCATCAGGGGTACAGTCTTCCTTTCTTTCTAGTGCTCTCCACCTTTCCTACCATTATTATTGTCTTTTCTAGTGATTCATGCTTTCTCATGATGTGGCAAAGTACAACAGCCTCAGGTTTGTCATCTTGGTTTTCAGAGAGAGTTCTGGTTTAGGGAGAGTTCTGTTCTAAGACCCATTTGTTTGTCTTTTTTGCTGTCCAGGGTATCCTCAGTACTCTTCTCCAGTGCCACATCCAGCACCGCATTTCCCCATGCACATCGCAAAACATTATGCCTCTCTTTGAACAGAAGGGGAGTCAGGAAAGAGCCAACACTAGATGATGTCAGAGGAACAGTGGGACTTAATCCCAGGATCCTGCTATCTGTGGCTACATCTGCATTGCAAAAATAATCCAGTTTTATACCAATTTAACTGCCATGGCTCAATGCTATGGGACTCTGGGAACTGTTGTGGCACCAGAACCCTCTGACAGCAAAGGCTAAATGTCTCCCAAAATTACAGTGACCAGCATTCCATGGCACTGAGGCACTGGATTATTTCTTCAGAGTGGATGCAGTCTATGATATCATCCAGCACAGCAGCATGTTCCAGGCAAGCAAGTGTTCCTCCATCCCCACCATACTTTGGACCAAGACAGTTCTCTCTCCCTGAAGTTGCTGGTGCTCCTTTGAGGATACTTTTTGTTAGCTATCCACCTTGTTTCTTCTCATCTTTATGGTCTATCCATTTGCTATATCATTAATTGTCCTTTAATCCTTGGCCTCATGCTTCTGCAGAAATTAGCTCCAGCAGTTGACCTCTCCAAGACCTCCTTTTCCCAATAAGCATGCTTAGGTCTCAGAACATTTGGGTATTATTTTGCAGGATGAATGACACTAATTGTGTTCTGTGGATTTGTTTTTCACAAGGGGCCGAATCAACATCAAGGAAATTGGTGACAGTGAGGAGGGGACTGAACAAGAGGTAGGGAGAAACATTTTAAGTGGTATGAGTTAATTAGATTACACTTGTGGTAGAGCTAAGCAGGAAGATTCCACAAAAGCCTATAATAGAGGCTAATGAGAATTTTATCATGCTTGTTAAACGGGACATTTAATTGTGCAAAAGGGCTGTTGAAAGTAATGTAAAAACTGGTTAATAAAAAGAAATCTTAATTGCATACTCAGCCCTGTAATGTCTAAGCTGTCCAGTAGAATGGAATCGCCTCAGGCCATAGCAGTCAATGCTTTCTTCATTCTGTACTGGCAAACATGTAATGCGATTAGGGCAGTTAATTTCCTCTGACTGGCATGAAAATTAATGAAGTGTGGATGAGTTACACTGGAGGATTTAATAATTATGCCAATTGATCCTGGTAGACTGGTTGTTGTTTCTGTTGGAAAGGTAATGTGTGTGCGTATGTGCGTGCGTGTGTGTCCACCCATGATTCTTTGCCAGATTATATACAGAGCATCAGAATAAAGCTTTGTTAGAGAATTACTGGAGTCAATAGCTAAGAGAGAGAGAAAGAAAGAGAAAGAAAGAAAGTTGTGGTGCAGAAAATTGCCAATTCAAAATTTTCCCTTTGAAAGAGCCCCTATAAAACCCATGTTCTCCTAACCTCAGCCTCCCATCTGTGATATAGGGGCAATCCAAACTTGGAAATTTTTCCTTTTTTGGGCCTCTGCTCCCAAAATGCCATGTCAGGATGGCCAATGGCCACCTTGGACAGGATCCTGGAGAAAGTAGTCTTAAAAAGGTAACTTTTCCAAAATACCTACTGACTGTACAGTTCCATAAGTATTACTGAGATAACATCTGTGTGAGCTGAGCTTTAAAAATGATATAAATAGTGTTGTTCTATGTTTGCTAACAAGTGGTATGTCCACACTGCAGAAATAAAGCAGTTTGACACTGTTTTAACTGCCATGACTTATTGCTATGGGATTCTGGGATTTGAAGTTTTGTAAGCTATTTGGCCTTCCCTGTCAGTGGATTCTGGTGCTCCACCAAACTAGAAATCCTAGAATTCCATAACATTGAACCATGGGAGGTAAAGCAGTGTCAAACTGCTTTATTTCTGCAGTGTGGCAGCAGCCACGGACCTAATTTCTGTAACCAATCCAGAGAATATGTAATGACATTTGATCACAATCATCCTTGTTATTATTGTCTGTTGTCACTCTTATGTCAAGAGGTTGATTTAAGCCCCTAAAGGGTTTAGTAAGAAGGCCCGTTTGTACATGATGCTGGAAGGTAACCAATGTTGGCACCAAAGAAAGTGTATTCCAAGAATAGGGGGCCAGGGCAAAGAAAGTGCTCTCCTACTTCCTCCTCTTTCCCACTCTACTTATATTGATGCCACTGCATAAATAATGGAAAGGGTCATGCCTGCACTGTCAGAGTGTAGTAGAATGGTTAAAATTCAGAATTTCACTTGCTCAGGAGCTGAAGATTATAGTGCTGAAAATTATAGAGCAAAGGTTGGTATTGTAGGTCATGTCAAGTGCTCTGTTTAGGAATGTAAACAATTTGGAAATGGCTCCTAACTTAATTTCTGGCCCAAATAAAAGGAAGTACTGCATAAACAGTTTGAGGACAGTGAAACAAAACATATAGATAAAGGACTGATTGATGGCTAACCCACAAGGGATAAAAACAAACAAACAAACAAACAGCTTCATTTATATACCGCTTCATACCCTTAAGGAGTGTCTAAGCGGTTTACAATTGTAAGCTATTTGCCCCCCAACAATCTGGGTACTCATTTTAGCGACCTCGGAAGGATGCAAGCCTGAGTCGAGCTTCAGCCCTTTGCTGGTCTTGAACTCGCCACCTTATGGTTTTGAGTGAGTGACTGCAGTACAGGCATTTAACCACTGCGCCACCATAAAGAAGTATGCTAGGATATCCAATGAATATACAGGGTGTAAATGTTTAATTCAACGTAACCAATGAAATGTGATTTGTAGTATTCTTTGTTCAAAATGCTATAAAAACTTGGTTCGCTTTGAATTTGGGGGTCCCAGTAATTTGGATGAATTTCCTGCTGGGAATGCTGCAGCTAAAAATAAAAAATGTTTTCCTTGATCTCCTTGCTGATTTCTGGATGAAATTCTGGGTTTAAAATAATCAATAACCAATACTGTAATCTATAACAATGAAAGCATGCATCCCCTATAGCAACATGGAGGGGGGGAGGGAAGATGGGGTGCCAAACACCAACCCCGATCTTCCCCCACCCCTACAATGCCTTGAGGCACATGCTTCCCCAATGAGGATTCTGTCTTCCTGAGCACCAGAAGACAACATAGTGCAACTGATGGGTAGAATGTTAAGCTCCACTTTTGCACATCCAGGATTTCAGCCTGTATGTTAGGAAGAATGTTACATATGACATACTACTGCTAATAATGATATAGAAAAATCATAGTGAAGTTTGAGTGAACCTTTTTTGAGCTGGAACACACGTTGATTCAACTGTACTTTCTTTCCTGAATTCTAGATCCCAAGACAATGTATGGCCAGTAAATAAGTGCATTCTTCCATTTTTTTTTCAAACATTGAATAAATATAGCCAACCTCATGTTGTCTGTTGTGTACCTTCGTATCATCTCCAACTTATGGCAACCCTAAGATTAATCTATCATGGGGTTTTCAAGGCAAGATTTGTTCAGAGAAGGTTTGCCATTGCTTTCCTCTGAGGTTGGGAACATGTGACTTGCCCAGTGTCACCCATCGGGTTTCACAGAAGAGCCCTGTTCTCCAGAGTCCTTGTCCAACACTCAAACCACTATGCCATGCTGGCTCCCACTGCCAATCCCATATAAACTGGTAATTAGAGGGCGGAAATATCCTAGTTGTTGGAGGGCATGTCTTTTAGGAATGGTGGAATTTCATCATCTCTCTTTCAACATTTAACCATTGGTTTGTGATAGTTATAATAAACAAACAAAAAAACAAACAGCTTCATTTATATACCGCTTCATACCCTTAAGGAGTGTCTAAGCGGTTTACAATTGTAAGCTATTTGCCCCCCAACAATCTGGGTACTCATTTTAGCGACCTCGGAAGGATGCAAGCCTGAGTCAAGCTTCAGCCCTTTGCTGGTCTTGAACTCGCCACCTTATGGTTTTGAGTGAGTGGCTGCAGTACAGGCATTTAACCACTGCGCCACCAGGGCTGAATAAGGGAGTTGGAAGGATCAGTGCTACAATCCAGCTATCAAGATTCAATGTAACGTTGACCAAGCCCTTGAGCTGACATGATTATAAGCTTTCAATATAGCAAAGGGTGTAATGAGAATTGTTGTGTTTAATTAACTCAGGAAAGTGTTCCTACTGAGTGCTGAAGTGGCAAGCTTTGAATGGGGCATTTAATTTTCTCAGCCCCCCAAATACAGAAGGAGATACTGTGAACACATTGCCCTTAAAAAGGGGTTTTTCTGGAAATGTTAAGAACACTAATGTGCAAACATTGAGCATTTGACTAAAAAAATAAATTTCCCAATTTTTGAACAGGAAGAGTAACAAAATAACACAGGCCTGCATTTAAAAAAACTTTTTTTCAAAATTGTAGCTATTTTTAATGTATTGTGGGATGCTGATTTTGAAAAACACAAAACAAATGTCATGCCACAGACAGCTCTTTCCAAAAATTGATATTTTTATCAATTCAGTTGTTAATCAGCTTTGATTATCAGTAATTGCAAATGCTGATGATCTAGTGCTATTTCTTTTAGTGCCTTTGAACAGATTTTTTTTTCATATCAGCAAATTAAATTGTTTTGAAAGTCTATTAGAATACTTTAACCCTTTTCTTACTCTTTGCAGGATCATTTCATTCAATCATATATTACAACATAGAAGCATCACAGCCAACTGTTAAAAAACTGTATATGTTGGCGCAAATCTAAGGTCATTTTTGAATTTATAATGCCAAATTCCTATAAAACCAGCACACATTTTAAAGGAAGTTCTTATGGCCTTCAGTTCTGCAGGCTTGTATAATTAACTGTTTTAAGCAGAAAGATTTGGTTGACACTACTACTAGGGGTGAAATTCAGTTTTGTGAACATTTTCATATACTTTCAAATATCCCATTTTCAAATGGAATAGAGAGGAACCATGTTCATCCACAGGAAAAGCCCCATTGCCAAATCAGCAAGGAGTGCCAGACACTGGTGAAGGAGTACTTCCTTTAGGAAGGGGAGTTCATGCACCAAAGTGCCTTTATGACACATGGCTTTTAAACTGTGATTATACTGGGAAAGAAGCCACTTTCATGATATTCATCACACAGCATTGCCTCCAACCCATAAGCCACCCTGTCTCTGACCTGTCTCTTCATTGAGAAGGGAAACCCATCAATGAGCTGCCAATCACGCATGTCCCCAGGTACAAAATGTCACTCCCTAAGCAGTTACATGACTGGCAGTTATGTGACATCAATGTCCCCTCCTTCCCCATCCCCCTCACCCATGCTATTCCAAAGCATTCTGATTACCTTTATATTTTTTAATTTATCTTCTTTCTATTTTTTTAAGACTTCAATTGCAGCAGCAGAGATTGGAATCGTGGTAGAAAAAGCAGGAAAAAACAAAACAAAACAAAAGGTTTGCTGGGTAGAGCATAAGGCAGAGAGGTGGGTTGAAGGGAGAGGTCAGAAAGAGAGTACGACAGGAACAGTAGCCCTGGTCGCATGATTGAGAAAGGTGGGATTTAGGGCATTAACTTATGTTCTACTGTTAGTCCTATCCTAACTAGAGTAGATCCACTTTTCCAATTGGATTTATCTGTGTGTTGACTCATCAACCAACAGGTGATTGAAATCATAGAATCATAGAGTTGGAAGAGACCACAATGACCATCCAGTCCAACCCCCAGCCATGCAGGAACTCTCTGTCAAAGCATACCATCCAGCCTCTAAAGATCTCCAAGGAAAGAGACTCCACCACTCTCCAATGGAGTGTGTTCCACTCTGTGTGTTCCAAATAGTCTACTCTGTTTGGCACTAACCACTAGGATTTCAGCCCCTGTCTTACTGTATGGGCATGACATGGTGGCCTTTTTACTACCCATCATAGGAACATAGAAAGATAGTGTGACCTACGCAGTTGCCTCAGCAATAAGGTCTTTCCTCCCCACCTCATTCCTCTGGTGAGCCATTCAAAATTATATCAATAGGACTGGCTTCATTTGCCCATGGCAGTATTTTTATATAGCCAAGTCTGAGTGTCTGTTTGGCATTCATGCCCTCAGACGTTTTACAAATGAAAACTGGGACACATGTGGCAAAGCAACATGAGAGTGTAGTCAAGATGGCAGAAATTATTAATGAGGAAGAACACACAAGCTGGAAGAGGCTGGAGCAGTTTGATTTTGTCCATACCTAGTCTGAAGAGCAAGATTTTCCCCCCTCCTCTCTGCTGTCACCTGTTGACTGCAAATGCTTTTGCATTTTCAACTCAGTTTGCAGCAACTGAAGTAAGATAAGGGCAAAGGGGGAAAGGGAGGGGGAGAGAAACTGAGATATTTTAAACGCAGCTTAAAAAGTAGGATGACAGAGGGATAAAGAGGACAGTCCTTGCCAAATCAGGACAGTTGAAGGGTAAAGATACTACCACATCATCACATTCTCCTACCAGTAAGTGATCCCTGATTGTCCATCAAAGCAAAAAAACTATGTTCCATCATCAACTTTTACTTATTTAAATATGTTTAAAACTGGATAAATGGATGGGTGTAGGGAAATTATTAAACTGATACTGTCGTACTTTGCCCATATCATGAGAAGACATGTATCACTACAAAAGACACTAATGCTTGGTAAGGTAGGAGGCAGCAGGAAAAGAGGAAGACTGCATTTCAGATTTATAGACTCAATAAAGTCTATAAATAAGTCTACAAGACCTGAGCAGGACTGTTAATGATAGGGTGACATAGAAGTCATAAGTTGAAGTCAACTTGATGGCAGTTAACAACAAGAGATGGGGCATAGAGAAAGGAGAGAGGGAGAGAAAATGAAGTGATTTCCTTGTTGCATGCTGATGTGAAAAACATTTTCCTGTCACGACCACATTCCCTTGGTAATCTATTCAAGGGCTACATTCTGACACAGAAGATTTTCATACCAGCTCTTAAGCACTGGTAAATCACCTGTAAAACATTGAGGAAACACATGTGCGTGAAAGCTTAGCATACTTCCTCATTGTCATGGAATTGTTGGCTCCCCCTAGCATCACTGAATCATTCCAGGAGAGGAAATTTCCCATTCAGAGGAAATTGGCTCTCTCCGAACGATTCAGTGAGGCTGGAGGGGAGCCAATGATTCCCTGACAATGAGGAAGCGCACCAGGCTTTTATATATATGCACTTCCTCAATGTTTTAGAAGCAAATTACCCCACAGTAAGCACTGATGTGATAATCTTCATTGTCTGAAGCATGTACTAACCAAGCCAGAACAGAAATTGATGAAGTTACCACTTACCTTTCCTTCTATCACTCTGATCCTAAACACACATACACACTCCTAATGGATATCACGGAGGAAAAAGGAAGTAGAAACAATTGATGCTTTTTAAAGACAAACATCAATAATTTCAATATGATAGGATCGTTCTGAGATCGATTTTATCTGAAAACTTGTTAGTTTGGTTTTTTCCAGTGTTTTCTCTCCCCCCCCCCCTCTCTCTCTCTATATATATATTCCCCATTCCTTCTTCATCTCTGCTAAGTGGGCTGCCAGAGAAGGGACAAAACATTCTTGTCAGCTGAACTAATCATTTGCAGAGAACATTTAAAATCAGGCCTAGGCCTAAAGCCAGAGGTCACCCATCCCTAGTGTAGAAGATGACTCTTGTGTGTGCTGAAGACTAAAATCAGTTGATCTAGCAATTGAAAGAAGCAGCTTGAAGAGTTGTAATCTATACTTCAGCACTGAGTAGCAATTCATGTAAACATCAGGCTGAGATGCAACTCACAAACTCACACATTTATACTGTGACCTGATATAATGAAGGCTGGAGCCTAATGACAGCTAGTGCCCCTTGGAAGTGGCAGAGCAGCCATTGGAAGGTGAAGCCAATGTCAATAATAGACAGAGCCTATTAATTCTGCTCTTCTCCTCTTCCTCCTACCTAGTAATGACACTGCATTGCAACAGCTAAATGTTATGTTTATCATTCAACTGAGCTGATTTCTTATGCTGGTTCAGTAGATTTCTATATTATACTTGATTCTCTGCAGCGGGAAAGGTTAGGCTTCTACCAGCTTTTCCGACCAAGTCCAAAAGATAAATTGCAGGATGAAAAATACCAGGTTTAAGGATAGTGACATGGGGGTGGAGTGGGGGTTAGGGTAAAAGCCCTTGGTTACTTTGAACTTTAAAGAAGCAGCTATTCAAGGTGCTGGATGTATTTTTAGCATTGCACCTCATATAGCTTCTTTGAAGTTTGGACTAAAAGCCTGAATGGATTCATGTGAACACACACACACACACACACACACGGAAGCCAGTGGCTATCATTGTTTTAGTTTGCAAAGCAACAAACCTCATTACTTATGCAAATACTGAGACGGAGAATAACAGTGAAAGAGAGAGAGAGAGATGGCCGTGATCGTGTAGTGGTTAGTACTGGCCGTGATCGTATAGAGAGAGAGAGGGAGGAGTATTCAGTATTTTTTCTGTCTTTGCATAAAACAAAACAAAACAAATAAAATAAAATAAACAGAAGTTTGTCATGACAGGTTTTCTTCTATCTATACTCCTGAATGGAACAGTAAAGCTTTTTAAAATTCTTTTCCTCCCCTCACCAGAGCAGGCTGACAGTAGGAAAGATCTTCCCAAAATTCAAGATAAGGCAGACCTAAGTCAAACTCTGATGCACCAGACAATAGGACCCGGAACAATGGATGAAGATATAGGAAAAGATATTCTGCCCAAACATTAGGAGGAACTTCTTGACAGTAAGAGCTGTTTGACAGGGGAAGACACTCCCTCAGAGAGTGGTGGAGTCTCTTTCCTTGGAGGTCTTTAAACAGAGGCTGGATGGCCACCTGTCAGGGATGCTTTTGATTGTGAGCTCCTGCATGGCAGGGGGTTGGACTGGATGGTTCTTGTGGTCTCTTCCAACTCCGCTTCTATTATTCTATAATGGCTCATCTATCCCAGGCATACTAGTTGCAAAGTAACACTAGACAGAACATGACAGATATATAAAGATAATGCCTTTTCATTTTTAGGAGGTCTGGACCATGGTAAAAACCACTGCTTTCTTCAAACAGAACTTCAAACAAGTGTAGCAATTATCCAGAAGAGAAGTGACTACTGGGGTGCCACAGGGTTCTTTATCTATGTCTTGGATGATGGAATAGAAGGCTTCCTTATCAAATTTGCAGATGACACCACATTAGGAGGGGTAGCTAATACACCAGAGAAAAGAATCAGAATTTAAAATAACCTTAGCAGATTACAGAGCTGGGCCAAAACTAACAAAATGAATGTCAAGACAGAGAAATGTAAGGCAGGAAAAAAAAAAATGAAAGGCTTGGATATAGGATGGGTGACACCTGGCTTTACAGTACATGAGAAAGGGAAAGTCTTAGTAGACTACAGGCTAAGCATGAATCAACAATGTGATTGCAGCCACTTTAAAAAGTCAATATGATACTATAGGATTATCATATAGTACCTATAGGAGAATAATGTCTATTTCAAGGGAAGTAATAATATCACTCTAGTCTACTTTGGTCAGACCTCACCTGGAATACTGGGTCCAGTTCTGGATACCAGAATGCAAGAGGGGTATTCAGAAACTGGAACATGTCCAGAGGAGAGCGACCAAAATGGTGAAAGGTCTGAAAACCATGTCCTGTGAGGAACAGCTTATGTCTCTGGGTATGTTTAGCCTAGGGAAGAGTAGATTATGAGGTGACATGATAGCCATATTAAAATATTTCAAGGGAATGTCATATTGAGGATGGAGCAAGCTTGTTTTCTGCTGCTCCAGAGACTAGGGAGATTATTGCATAGAGAAATACTGCTGATATAGATGCAGGACTGGAAACTCAAAACCAGGTGTTCTTGCATGCACTGGCGGGCATGCGAGTACAACTCACATGCAGCCTGGACCCCAGCCACGCTTATCCCATGGCTTTCCAGAGCTTGCCATTTTTGAAATGCTGGTCAGCACGTGCGCTAACACCCACAAAGAGCAATGGATTCAAGACACAGGAAAAGAGATTCCACCTGCACTTTAGGAAGAACATGCTGTAAGTAAGAGCTGTTCAACAGTGGAACACCCTGCTTCAGAGTGTAGTGGAATCTCCTTCCCTGGAGATTTCTAAATAGAGGCTAGATGGCCATCTGTCAGGGATGGTTTGTTTGTATCTTCCTGCATAGCAGGGCATTGGACTGGATAGCCCTTGTGGTCTCTTCCAACTCTATGATTCTATATTTCTATGTTTCTCTCTCTCTCTCTCTCTCTCTCTCTCTCTCTCTCTTTCTCCAAAAGAAATGACTAGGTTCATCAGTACAAAGTAACTCATGTTGCTGATGGCAGTACAAACCCTTCAAGATTCACATATTTTTCCTCCTTTTTTTTTTCAGTCTAAGCTTACATGTGGTTCCCTACCAAATATTTCCAAGTAGCTCTACTCCTAGTCACTTGAAAGAAATACTTGCTTAATTGGACTCCCAAAGTATTTGAAACAGTTGTTATAAAGAACAGCTCAAACAGCAGGGGGTAATCCAAAGATGTTAGAGCAGGAGATATCAATTCCTCCTCCAGGACATATAGCACAGTTTGCATTTCATGAACTCTTTCCTAAAGTTCAAAACAGCCCTACACACAAAACTTTCCCTACTTTCCCACTTTCTCACACATGCACACATCAGCACAAGTACCATGGACAGAGATGGAATTTAGCATAAAAGGATACTAGGAAGGGTTTGTTTTTATTGTTTGGCCATGTCCCTTAAAATATTTCTGTTGTCAAAATGATTTCTATGAAATGCATCATGACTACATTCAAAACAGTTCATTCATAACATCTTTAGTTACAATGACCAAAGCTGTGCTAATGATTTTTTCATCCACCCCAATATTCAATGGTGGTATATATTACATATTTATTACATATTTTTATGTTGTTATGGTTGTGAAAACTGGACAGTGAAGAAATCTGACAGGAGGAAAATACATATGAAATGTGGTGCTGGAGGAGAGATACCAAGGTCTGCTAAAAAGACGAATGAGTTTTGGGCCTCATTCCCACTTACAAATAAATCACTTTGTGATCCGAATCGATGGATCGGTTTGGCAACAGAGCATGGTTCACACAACATTTGCCCCTATCATATTTTCTTGCTGTAAAATTATATAAAATAACCCACTTGTGGTTCACATTGACAATAATAACAACAAATCTACCACAGAATGTTACCACAGTTCTTGTTTAAAACAGCTTAATGAAAGTGTTTCTTGGAAAGCTTATACCTGCTTGTAAAAACGCAGCTCAATAACTAGGTAACAGTCTTAAGGAATTATCAAGGGTATCAGATGGCAGGAGTTTAAGGTAATCTCCCCCCTCTTCCCTTACTTGTTTTGCCTTATTTATTGAAATTATAAATTCTAAAATCTGATGAGATTAATAACAATTACATTTCTCCCCTGCTAAAGGGATACCATGTAGCTCTGCCTCTCAACTGTTTATCTGAATGGTTAATTCTAATCTGTTTTTTTCTTGGTCTTTTTGTGATTTTTCCATTTCCTGTTTTCTTTCCCTCATTTTCAATTCATGTGGTGGTCTCTATTTCAAACATATGTTTACTTTTACTTTATATTTTTACTTCATCTTAAGTTTATACATTTTAATGAAACTATTGGTAAGAGGTATTCATATGAGTAAAGAATCAAAAGCTTCTTTGGTGGTGTCAGTTGGCATGAATGTAATGGCAATAGCTGTAATAGAATTCCCAAAATCTGATAATGGAACTCAAAAGTTGGAGCTAGAGGTAAGAATAGAATTGCTTTTATTAAAACTATAAGGTGCCCAGGTCTATAAATTCAGAGGTTCTCCCTATGATATTGCTATAGGAGAAAGGGGCAAAATGAAGTCATTGCCCCCCTCAATAAGAATTCTGCCCTTCCCATAAAATGTTCCTTTAGTTTCCAAATGTCTAGCAGTGCAATAACCTAAAAGTTCAATTGAACATTGAGAAACAGAGTCTAAGCACCAAAAGAAAAGGGGAAGGTAAGTCACCAAGAGAATGTGAACACAGCAAGTGTAAGAGTTCTAGGTGTGGCCTGTTGTTCCAGTAGCTCCCTCTAGGCAATGCTAGGAATGTTGACTCTGAAGGAAAATTTAATTTGGGGGTAGAGTACTTACTTGGAGAGGCAATGCCCTCCTTTTGTTGTTCCCTTGTAGCTTTGCCCTTAGTTCCCCCTTTTCTCAAGCCATCTTATCTGAAGCTGATCCTACCTTGTGCTATGCTTACAGGTGTGCCTCTTGTATCATCCAGAGCTTGGTAAGGTGTGTGACTGTATGTGGCAGATGCCATCTAGGCATCTGTACCTGTCTGGCCTTCAACCATCTGCACCAAAAAACACTGAAGGATGGATTAGTGAAGCACTAAGTTTCAATTCATGTGAAACATACAGTACATTGCAGAACTGATCTACTGCAGATACTGTCATGTTGAAAAGAATGCATTCCTCAGTCTTGCAATAGGTTAATCTGTAAAGAGCATGGAAAGAATAAGCACCATATAAGAGGACTAAGGGGATTCTACCTGTGTGATGCTGGTAATTTTGTGAGTCAGTATATATTTCCTTTAGAAAAAAAGAAAGAAAAATAAATGCCAAAGTCTACAGCATCTATAAACCCATTGTAATGTGGGATTATCATTCAAACTCTTTATAGAAAACAGCATGTTTCTCACAGGGATTTAAATGCTTAGATGAAGCTTTCAGAAACATATTATTCAGCAAAGCTGCAGTCAGTTGCTTAACCAGCAATAATCTCCCCTTGTATATTGAAAAGGGCTGAGCAAATGAGGACAATGTTGTTTTGTTTTTATATTCAGAGAGGAGAATGCTGATCTGGTTTGTCCATAGCTTTATTGATTAATTTATCTTGGCATGGTTTGCATTTGATCTGCAGCAATTACCATCTCTTTGTAGATTTATAAACTGACATGATTAGAAAGAGCCTGCCTTTGACATCCAGTCATTATAGTACTGTGCCCTCATTTTATTTTAAAAACTATATATTCTTGGTAGTTGTTATTTCATTGGACAAATTCTTCAAGTGTCCATTTACAAAGGCTGTTGTTCAGCTATTTGGAAATTAAATCTATCCAACCACACATTCCCCCCAAAACTAATGAATGCACTATGGAGATCTCATGTGCTGCCAGATCAAATATAACATTTGAGGAGAAAGAGAATTAATATACTTTCCTTTTCTAATATACAGCATTGCAGGTTCTGACAGGCCATCCAGTAAGTTGACTTCAGGTCACAAATGGTGCTTAAAAAGTGGCCATGCTACCTAGCCATCTGAAAATTTCTGCAGAACCCAATGGCTTGCACATTTTTGTAGCATGTTGGTTTGAATGTGGCTGCAGAAACAGTATCCCATGTAGCAAATCCATATGCTTGTCTGGGTTTACTTGAAATGACATTTTAAAAAGAAGGAGAAAGCCAAATAAAGGGATGAACGAGAGATGAGGTCTGAACCCTGTATGGTATCACATACTGGTCTTTCTTGCTGTCTTACCCTGGGGTCTCTAAGTAATGAACCAAATAATTCATTTGACACTCTGGAGATTACTGCACACTTTTATAGTGCTGCTATTCCACTTTAACTGGTCTGGCTGCCTTCTGTTGCATTTGGGGTTTGTAGTTCAGTGAGGCCCTAAGAGCCCTCTGGCTGAAAATTCTAAATGCCTTTCTCTAAACTGCATATCCCAGAGCAGTAAATGTAGAATAGCAACACTATACGCATGTAGTGCAGTAATCTCCTTTAAAGACAAAACTCCCATAAGCTAAGGGAGCAAGTTAGCAAGCAACTGCCAGTGGCAGAGTATCAAATGGTGCCTCACACCTACCAGACTTCCTGTTGGAAATGGTGGGGGGAACTCACAAGTCTAAGAAGATGGTACCAAAAGGCAGCAAAGTTATTCTAGCACAAAAGACAGAAAAATCCCTCATGCTCCTCTCTTCTTCTCCAGCAGGAAAAAGGCAACAACAACAAACTGAACCAACCAATACTTTGCTGCCTTTTCATAGTAACACAAGATCATGGAGCAACTGTCTAAGGGTGTAGCCACACTGCAGAATTAAAGCAGTTTGACACACTTGACACCACTTTAACTGCCATGATTCTATCCTATAGAATCCTGAGATTTGTAGTTTGGTGAGGTAGCAGAGCTCTCTGAACTCATCCAACTACAAATCCAAGGATTCTGTAGGATAGGTCATGACAGTTAAAGTGGTGGTAAAACTGCTTTTGATTCTGCAGTGTGGCTACTTCCTGGCAGTAGGGCCAGCCCCTGGAGCGCACGCCACATGATCTGGAGCTTCCATCTCAGTCAATGCAACTGAAAAGCATGCTATTTCAGATATGCTTTCTGTGCAATTTTTAAAAGATGTTATCTGCAAAAGCAGGTTGACCCTCTCCAGCCTCTGTTGAACATCTGCAAACAGCACTGCCCTTGACTTGAATCTTGCCCTTTCTGGGAGCACATTTTGGAGAGGATGCTATTTCAGGCTTCTGCCCTGGTTTTTAAAATCAACTTGAGACCAAAGTGAAGAGGAATTATTTTATTTCCAGTTCAAATACAGAAATATGCAAGGCCAGCATAGCTTGCCAGTCTTTTTCTTTTCTTTTCTTTTCTCTATCTCCCATTCTACTCCCCTAAATGTCACACTGTGCCAGCTGACCAGGAAGATCATGTTAATATATAGAGATATAGATGCAGTTTGAAAATATGCAACCTTTCACTGACTTGTAAATGTGTGATTGTGCTATCTGCACTGCAAGACATTTTTTCAGAAATACACATTTCTCCAGAGCTTCATGAAATACACAACTGTATGAGTGAGTGGAGAGGTGTTTTTGGAAAATTGACTTTGGCAGGCTTGGCAAGGGTCTAGAAAGGCTACTTAGCTGGAAAGTGCAGGAAAAAGTAATGGAAGAAGGATGAGAAGCTTTTGTAATTGTCAATCTCACAGAAGGATTACCTCCGCTGCCCATCTTGTCTCAATATGACAATGATTGATAACAGCTAAAAATACTAATGCCCTACAACCTCTTGTGTTAATGGGCTAGCCAAAACAGCCAAGATTGTCAAGCAAGGAGGATATAAAATAGTTATCCATATACAGGAATTATCTGTTTCAACTAAAAGAACTAAGGCTCCTGCTGTGTGACTATGGATCAATAGGTCTTCAGACAGAAAACAACAGTTTGGTATTATTAGTGATTTAGTTTGTCATATATATATCCAACTCCTTTCCCATCTCTCCTCCCCACAAAAAGATATCAGGAGAACATACCCATTCCGAAATTACAGTTTTTAACTTGTTTCATACACCATTTACTCAACAGGTTTTAGCAAAAGCTTCTCATATCACATTTATTAAAAAATAATGTGCCAAAAATCTTTTTGATACAGAAGTTTTCAAAGAAGCAGCCATGGCACAGTATCATACAGCATAAAAGGGAGGGGGGAAGGAGAGAAAGGAACATGGCAGCACCTTCAAGACTGTTTTTTTTTTAATTTTTGGATGAGCTTTCAAGATTATAAGCCCACTTCTTCAGATGCTGCATCATCTCTGAACTGCATTTCTTCTGCATCTGAAGAAGTGGGTTTATATCAATGAAAGCTCATCCTAAAATAAAAAGCAGTTAGTCTTAAAGGTGCAGCTACATTCCCTTTCTTTTTCTCCCTCTCCCTTCCTCTTTTTTGATACATCAGTGAACCAAGTACTTTCAACCAACCAACAAACAAAGCCACAACAGTTATAAAATAATTTCTTTTTCCTTTTTCCTCTTTTTAGGCAAAACCTGTTGATAGACAGGAGATAAGATTAGCTGTGTGTGCATGCGTGTGTATGTGTGGAGCTGCCTGTTGACTTAGGCAAGGAATATCCAGAGTTGGTTTGGCCAGTTCCTTTCTCTGAAATACAAGCTATAGCACCTGATATACATTGGTAGTCTCCCATCCAAGTCCAGGGCTGACCATGCTTAGTTTCCAAGATCCGATGGGATCTGGTGCCTTCATAGTATTTAACTGTATGACCTTTATTTGACAAATCATCTTTCTTGAAAACCCCTGTTATTTCTCTTCTAGTCTTTACTTCCTGTTCAAAAGTTTTCTATTCTCACAGTAATAGCACTACTTTCTAAAGCCGTGGTTCTCAATCTATAATCCTACAGGTGTTTTTTACTTTGTCTCCTGGAATCCCTGGCCCTGGGCCAACTTCTGAGAGATGAATTCCAGGAGGACCAAGGTTTGCTAACCATTGTCCTAGAATACACATCTATACAGACTTTGGAAAAGGCCCCTTTAAACCTTAAAAATGCATGATGGGAAGCATCTCCTGAATGCATGTGGTCATATTACAGTATGACATTTTTTTCCTGAAGTTACTGACAAATGTGTGTTTATTTCAAATGAAACCATCTCTAATCAAGACATTTCAGGAAGTTGGTTAAATCAGCTCAAAATTTAGGATATAATATTCAGGTGGAATTTGGGGAGAGGATGTGTGGACTAAGACATTTTGCATTATGATATTTGAGAAAACTTCTGCAAGGTGATGTATAGATGGTATTGACCCCAGTTAGATTGTCTAAGATGTATAAAAGATTTAGAAATACATGTTGGAAATGAAATTTATTTGAAGGTACATTTTATCACATGTGGTGGTCATGTGATAAAGCCAAGAGGTATCGTGGGGGAAATGCAGAAATGGATGTAAAATATTTCTGAATATAAAATACGGTTGATGTCAAATCTTTTTTTCTTTTTTCTTTTTTTTTTTTTCGTTAGGTGTAGTACAGGACAATTTCAAGGGAATTAATTTTAAGGCCCTGCACTATATGATTATTGCAGCAAGAATGTTATATGGCCAGAAGTGGAAAAGTGATTCCATATCATCTTCAGAAGAAAGGACTATCAAGACCTCCTAAATGGCTGGGATAGATAAGCTAGCAACATTGAGTAAAGAGAAATCTTTAAACATTTTTTCAAAAGCTTGGGAATTATTTTTGTCTTATATTTTTATGTTTTCAGGATTTGATGCTTAGAGCTATGTTGTTATACATTAGGCCAGAAGTGGTAGTGAATGGTGTTAGTATTATAGAGAGACTCATTATAATTAATATTTAGATTTTTTATTCTTGGATTTGGAGAGTGGGAAGTCAAATAAGTGTTGTTATTTATTTTGTGGTTTTGTGGGGGGTTGATATTTGGTTTGGGTTATGTTAGTGGTGGGAAGATTGACATTTTTATGTACATGTGTTAGTGTGTGTGGTTTAATGTAATGGATTGTATTTTTTATATATTGTAATGCATTTAATATGCTGGAAAGTTAATAATATATACATAAAAAGACATATAAAGAATTTATATATGACAGTGGAAAAAATATGAATTTGTTTTAAAAAATAAAACTTGTCTCAATGGTTCAAAGATGGTCAAAGATATCAAGGCTGCCCATGTGCATGTTTGGTTCTTCCTTCTTCTACCAAGGTATTAATACACAGCTATTACAAAAGTACATCTATCTCCAATATTTTCATCTCCTTTAACTGCTTTATGCCTTTCTGTTGTAGTATGATTGAATAAAAGGAGGGACAATATTTAGAAAGGACTACAAAGGTTATCCTGTTTAATTTCAGAAATACGCACAAGATTTTGTTATGTAACTTTGAAACATGTGTAAGCATGCTTAGATCAAAGCTGGGATGGAAAAGATTTTCGCATGAAGTACTGAAGTGGTGTATCATAGCCATCAGACATAGCCCTTGAATTTGGTGCTCCTGATACTTTTTATATGTTTCCCCTGCCCAGGCTCTTTCGAGCTGCACAAATAGAACATTATGATTCACTTTAACCCTTGTGGTTGCATCCTATGAAATCTTGGGTATTGTAGTTTGGTTAGAGATATCAGAGGAGTCCTTTGACTAATAAATATAAATGCAAATATAAATCCCTAATCTGCAAATCTCAGGATGCTAGTGTGGTGTAGTGTTATTGAACCATGGTTCAATGCCCGCTTGCACATAAAAACCCACTTGATGACCTTGGGCAAGTCACACTCCCTCAGCTTCAGAGGATGGCAGTGGCAAACCCCTCTGAAGAAACTTGCTAAGAAAACCCTCTGATAGGTTTGCCTTAGAGTCACCATAACTCCAAAATGACTTGGAGGCACAAGACAACAACAACAAACAAGATGGAAACGTGGCAGTTAAAGTGGAATCATACTGCTATAACTGTGTAGTTTGAAGAGGTCATATGTTCATCCTCAGAGTGGTGCACACACAGCTTTACTATAAATCATCTAGTGTTATAACCTTTGATGAATTTCATTTTACTGCACCTTTTTTCTACCTTTGTGCTTTTTTACAAGCTTATTCTTCTTGGAGTGCTCTGCTCTGTGTTCTTCATTTCATTGCTGTTCACTACATGAATTTATCAGCTAATGTCTAATCCTATTACTGATTCCAAATTCAGCCAGGGGCTTGGAAAGACACTTTATTTAGGCTTACTTTCCTAAATATTTTCCTTCTTTCCACAGTTGCTGTTATCCATGCACTTATCTCTCTCAGGACTGCCACTACTTCCTAGGGTAGGGAAGTGGGTATGGATAGGTCATTGTTCCTTCTCCTTGCTTCACTTACTCCTTGCTTTCTTAGAGGGGGCAATTGAGTAGAGCAATAGGAAAGAAGAGAACTGAAAAAGTGAAAAGTTTCCAGAGATTACCAAGTGACCCCTATTGGGGCATGGGTAGCAACAGATCACAGTTTTTATGCCAATTCCTGACATTAGCCCTGACCAAATCTGCATTTAGTCTACACTATACTGATTTGCCATTTTGGTGAAGTCCTAACATTCCAAAATCCAAGGGATATAGTTCTCTTCCTGGTGAAGCTGAACCTCTTTCTAGCTATTCTTTATATGCCAGCTCAAGATTTTGCACACTGGCTGTTTACTGGAGTAGCTGTTGGTACAATTACTGCAATGTACAGCAGAACAGCATTTAGATAGTCAACTCCACTACCTTTTCCTGCTTAATACTGACAATGAATTGCTGATGTTTTAAGAATACAAGCTGTTTTTCTTTCAACAGCAAAGGACAAAACAGTGTTAAGGAAACAGATCATCTTCCTCTAACTTTACATCTGAAGATTGATTTTTAATCAGTTCCTCCCTTGTATCTGATCCTGATGTGACAGAAAAAGTCAAACTGTGTTCTGTCCCTGCCATTTGTTGTCTATTACCTCATTAAGGAGAAAGTAGATACATGCCCTACTTTCTTCCCAGTTAAATCTTTCAAAGGTTTTTCTTTGTTTGCTTTTTAAAAATCACTTTTGTTTCAATTAGTATCAGTTTTGCACCAATTAACCAAATTTCCTTCTTTCCTTCCAGTAGAATAAAGAGATCAAAAGAAATGTTGCAGTACTTCATGACTTATCTTTTGCCAAATTCTAAAAATTGTGAAGCAGAATCTTACCAGATGCCAAAGACAATTCACTACCTGCAGCCTGGCACAGTTTTTAGTGCAATGATGCTCACATACTCAGAATTCGAGGGACAAATTGAAAGCAGTGGCAGTGGAAGATCCATGGGTTGTTTATAAAACAGAATCTATACCATTTATATTTTTTAAAAACCCAACAACAGCCAAGGGTCAGGGGGCTGATTTGAATGCCAAAGAGGATACGAGGAAAAGAAGTACAGAACTTTTCCCCATGTGCAACTTGCTGTGTTTGGCATCTATATTTCGGTGTGAAATCAGTGCTAGATTTAATTTTTGTGTTCAGTGTTACCTGAACAATCATCTCCTCCAATATATCTATACTCAGAGGCCCTCTTCCAAATGTTCCAGCCTAATAGGGTAGAATTGGTGGCCACTAGAGGTTCTTTTTCATTGTGGCACCTAGTACAAATTGTTGAGCCCCTTGATGTTGAAGCTATTATTCTCCACTGCATGGAAAATACAGCAGATGTAGTCCCAAAAATACCCCTCGAATCCCATTTAACACCTGTATTTTCTAGCCTGTATAACCTGTAAGCCTTAAGAAGCCCCTTTCACACGGTGGTTAAATGCCAGTAGTGCAGCCACAATGTTGTAAATTCAATCCTATAGAAGAGCTCCAAGGTCAACTCAGCCTTTCACCCTTTCACAGGTTTGTAAAATGAGTACCCACCTTGTTGGGGGCAATTGGTTTACATATTGTAAACTGCTTAGAGATTGTTTAGTTCAGTATGAAGCAGTATAGAAATGTAAATGCCAAATGCTTCAGGAAAGAGAGAGAAAATTTAAAACTACCCTTTGGATCTTAGGATTCTTTGGAATCTCAATAAAGCACTAATGGCAGCTTAGGGTTTGACTGGGGAGGCACCTTAATCAGGTTGAGGAAAGCCCATTTGCTGCTTGAACCATGAGCCCTACTGGCAATAAAATGGGCATAGGGCTGCTGCCAAATTTGCTGGCTGGCTGCACGTATCAGAGGCAAACACATTATGGTATGGGTTGCACATGGTGGGCCACAAATCACAAGTGAGAATCAGCTGACATGCAAACAGATTCTGCATTGGTAATGGGAACAGCCCAACACTGTAGTCCTCCAAAGCTGTTTCCCCGGTCAGATTGGGCCAAAAAAGATCCAGTCAAGAGTAACTTTTTAACAGGTCTTGCCTCATTTTCTTATTCATTTAAATGGGGCTGAGGGAGCCTGAAACCTCCACAGGAATTTGCTCTCTGTGGTAAGCAATGAAATGAATAACCTTTTGTTGAAAGCTAATATTTATTGGTCCAGTGAAGCATTTAGCATTTTACATAGCCTGCTAGTAATGAGTTACCCTGTCATCAATAGTCAATTAAATATGCAAGACTGTAAATCTACTGCAATAACCCAGGGATTGCAGCATGCATTTCCCAAGCAAGCACTTGAGGCAAAAGCCTGAAATGGTGACTAACTAGATGTAGAATAAAGGAGAACAATTACTGGGACACCATTTCTAACCCCTCCCCTCATTTCCCCAGCTCCAGCATTCCTTAAATCTCAGTGGTATCCCAGTGGTATACAGTGTTTTTATACACTTTAAAGTTTAATTACTCTCTTTGTTGTTGGCCCATTGGATAATCAGTCACCTATGAAGTGAAGCATTTCAGAAAGCATTTTATTTGTTGAAAATACTCCAGAGCAAAGACTGAAGCACTAGAGACTGGGTATTTTTGATGACATCCAGAACAGTGGTATGAAAATATTCTTTTATCTCTGAAATCTTAGAATTTGTATTAGGCACACCAATAAAAGTGTCAAACAAACAAGGCAAAAGGAAAGGCATTAGGTACAAAATGGACTTTCCCCCACTGTGTCACAGCATGCTAGAAGCTCTTTCTAATACAAGGTCTGGCACCAGCACATGGCATCCTGAAGCTTTGGCTGGGATTCTAGAGCCCCAATAGGGCCTACTACCACTCAGCCAGGACTACCATGATTGCTTATATGGACATGTAGCAGCCTGGAGAAATGTTGATTGTTACCTCTGAAGCACTGTGTATAAGGTAGGTGTGGTAATAATGTGGCTGTCTCGATGTTGAGCACTCCCCATCATTAGCTAGGTTGGCTAGAGTTGCCAAGAAATGCCATCAACAACCTCTAGAAGACATCATAATATCTACTCCTAGTCTAAGGTGTGGCTCATCTACATTTGCCAGAATACTCTAGGATGCCCCTGGAGTATTCTAGTCCTTACATTCTCCCCATATTTATCCCCCTTACCTTCTGATCCCTCAAGTTGCTTTGCAGACATGAATCTTTCCTGGCTTGTCTGAGTATGACTCACACCTGCAGCAACAGCACTGCCATTGATGTGCCTTTTAACTGATGAGTTTTAACTGGTGTTGTTTATTGTTGTTCCCCACCTCAATCTATGGGAAGATGCAGGTAAGAAGTTGTTGTTGTTGTTACTGTTGTTGTTAATGCCTCTGCCCAACCCCAGTGCTGACAATCTGATACCAAAATAGCTGTGGTTTCGTAACTATGGGATTTTCTCTATAAATATGAATGTTGGGGGGGGAAGATCAATGCGTTTATACGGCCTACAAAGCTTTATGTCGTCCATTTCCTCCTGATGGAGTGAGCACTAGAACATTAAACTGGGATTATTTAAGTATATTTTTTATCTTCTACTTGCATCTCTTTGGCTTTTCAGCTTTTTTATTTTGAATCCAGCATTCAGTATTATGCTTGAAGAATCAATCCATGTACTTTTTATTTAATCTGATCCCCTTTCCTTGTGCCTTCCTTCCTGCCTTTCCTTTACTTTCTTTTGCTTTTTTTGTTTTGATTGCCCAGAGGATTTTTTAACAACCCCCATGGCTATCTATCACTTTTCAAAATACCTATTCTGAGTTGATCTGTGATAGAAATACAATTGCCATGCATGTAGTCATTGAAGTAGTGGGGAAGAATAAAAACATATAAAGCAAAGAAGTGTCAATGTGATATAAGAACAATGGTGTTGGGGGCAAAAAAGGAGCTGTTAAAGAATACCCAGGGAGGTCATTTTAAAAAGAAACAGGCAGAGTGACATTTAAATCCTTATTTCCTGTAATGTGCTATTTTTGATAAGAAATCTTTGTAGCTGTCCTTCACAACCATCATGAGTTGGAAAAACTCTTTCAGAAACTCAGAGTCTAAGATGCATCAAAAGCTTCTCTTGCACATATGGTGAGATATAGGCCTCTTCCAGACAAGTTTAAATAAGCATGTATTCTCATGAGGCAGATCCCTGGTTTTTGCCAACTGTTGCCATCATGCACCGTTCACTCATTCCATTCTTTGGGAGGATTATTTGTTGTGATTTCTTGGAGCTTTCATGGTGGAGCCTTTCCTGAATAGTAGTGTGACTAGTATATTTGACACCTAGTGTGGGTCATTTTTAAATACCTTCAGCAGTATTTTCCAGGTCCAGCCAAATTGCCAACCAGGCAAGAAAAGGAGGAGACTCACTTTCCTTCCTGGCTATCCAACCTATCAGACCCAGAAAGTAGCCGTTTCCCACCAGTGTACTGGGTGACACCCCTCTCTGAGCTGTCACCCAGCAAGTCCAGCACGCCACCCATGATGCCCCTGCTCCTGCATTCTCAGTGCAGGTGACAGGCTCACTATCAAAGTATTCCACAAACTGGGTGCCATCACCAAACTTCTTTCTAGCCACTATCTATTCCTCCTCATTAAACTGGAAGAGGGACTCTGAAGACTGAGGTTTGATCTTTCAGGTGGACTGGCTCCAAGCCACAGAACACTTTTCAAGTTAAAACCTGCACTTTGGCTTTGCCCTGGAAATTTCATGAAACATTCAGCATGAAGAAGACACTGCATGGAGAAGATTACAGACTCCTCACCCGCATGTCCTTTCTGATGTTTAAATCACCCCAACCCTTGTTTTTTTTATGTAAATGGGACAGGGTATGGTCTTTTTGATTTAAAATCCCATGTATCATCCAGTGCTGCTGCTTCTAATTTGGTCTTCATCTGGCTGTTACACACTGTTCCAAAGAAGTTAGAGGTTTCACAGTATAGCTCCATGGGTCCATGCTGGTTGTTGTCACTTCCACATCCATTCATTCCATTCTTTGGGGCATGGGGGGGGGGGCTTTTTAAAGTCATTTTTTGGTTATGTGCTAGGTCTCTTCCAAAAACTTTGCCAAGATGGGTCTATGGGTTGAAGAGCAATTTTTCTTCCCTCTGAATTTATTTGTTTTTCGCTTAGAGTTGTAGTGTTATGGTGCAAACATTCCTTTTCATTAATCATCATCATCATTATCTAGAGACAGGAGACAACAACAAATATCAAACAACATCAGTTAAAACACTTGTTAAAACATACATCAGTTTAAGAGAACAAATAAAATGTACCCATATTTTAAAAATCCACATCTAAAAAATTCAACATTTAAAATTCACAATTTAAAAATCAACATAAGCTGCCAGAAGAGACTGGACTTTAATGTTGTTTTAAATTCAAACAAGCCCTATAGCATTGTAATTGTAAACAAAAAATTAAAAGAAACAAAGGATACTTTTTTGTTCTGATATGACTTGGAGGATGGGAATAAAGTGTTGCAGCTTGGCCCAGGAATTCCCAGAAAATAGTCTGGAATGACAATAACATTGCTTTTATATTGAGGGCTGAACCAAAAACAACAACAAGTGCCACAGCTTTGTACATCTCCTTGCTCCCCCAATCTGGAGGTACCTTTGTAACCATTCTAATCTCTATTTAGACAGATTTATTAGATCCAGAAATGCAGCTTCTAAGTTTCTTTTGATAAGGTTAAAATCAAGCAAAATGGTAACAGAGAAACCAAGTGGTTACATATTTGATCTCACATTCCATGCGTCCTATTTGATTATTGGAAAAATATATGTAGAGCATGAAAAAGTGGAGAGGGGCAAAAACACCCTACACCCACCTATATGCAATGTTCATGCTAAACCAAAATATTATGAATATAAATACAAAACTATTAGAATTAAGTATATCACATATACCTGGACACTTTTCATTCTTAACATGATTAGTATGGATTAATAACTTTTATTTTACAGTTTATCTCCAGCACTCATAGCAATTAACATTATTCTGTGATTTTCTATGACTCAATAATCACTCTGGAAGCACCAAGGGGAATCATATATAAAGCGTATTTCTGCATATGGAACTACGAAATACCATGTTATACAGGATCTTATGCCCAAACCAGAGAACTAAGTTAATATCAGGAGCATGAATAAATTGATTTTTTTATTTTTGAGCTTTTGATGCACATTATAATGATAGATTTAAGACACAATTAATGTAAAGTTAGAAATAAGAGATCTCTTTTGGAAGACCTGTGTTTGTATTGCCCAAGAGGAAAATATTGTAATGATATCAGACAGTTTAGATCTGAAATTCTGTGAGCAATGTATGAATCCCACTGCTTCTCTGAAGTTGGTTGCATTACGATTCAAAAATATTGAGCAGACTGCATACCAAGATATATGAATAATAGAAGAAGTTGAATTAATACAACTGAACTGTGGACTTTGTAACTGCAAATGATTTCAATGCTGAATAAATTAGCAGTATATTTTTAAATAATTGCTATAATATTGGTACCTGTCATGGTCTCTATTGCTAGTTAGGATGGAGAACTTTTGTATACTTGCAAAGCAGTTCTTGTAGTAACCATTTATTTCACCCTTTAAAATTTAGTTAAGTGCTTTCTAAGTCTTTATTGTATTTTCCCTTACAGCTGTCCTGAGGAGAAGGTCATTATGATTCACATTTTACAGATATGGGACTGAAAGGAAGTAATTTACCCACAACTCAGTGAATTAATGGCTAAGACAATTTGACACCCCACCCCACCCTGTGTGGTCAAGTTGCAATATGCCTTTCACCGGGCTATAGTGACTATAACACATTTGGAAAGGCATGTATTGCAGTCCTGGCACTGTCATTCAATTCAAAATATTAATAATCCATTTATATGAAAACCTGCCATCTAAGAAATGTATTGTATAGAGGCCCAGTGAATTAAAGTTACACTTTCCCCTTACTGTACATATATCCCTTCTTTCTCATTTCTTCCCCTGAATTGGAAGAAACCTGCTTCTAGGTCTGCATTTTATAACTCTGCAATAGAACTATGGGGCTGATGACTGGGACCCTCTTCTCTGGTCCTTAGGAGCAGGAGGAGGAATCTCAGAGTGAGAGCACTTAGAAAGTGCTGTGTGTATATACAGTTTCCTTTTTTGTTTGTCTTCCCTGGTTTCCTGTCCAGTAATTATGTTTTCATAAGCCTGATTTAGAACATCCTTGTTATTCCAGTTCATATTTATGATCAAAGCACAATCTGAATGACCAAAAGTATTCCTCAAATCCTGCCTTTCAAGCCTCACAGCCTCCCCCATTGCAGCCACTTCTGAGGCACTGGAGAGCAGGATGGTGAGTGACAATAAGTCCAGTCCTCTCCTAGGGCTGGTCTACATGACCTATATATGCCAAATCCCTTTCCCCCTGGGCTGGCTGCATGCTGTTTCCACTATGCAGCCCAAAAATCCTGAATTGGGTTCAGCTGTTTACACAACATCCAAACCTAATTCAGCCCCACTCCCCATATCCCACATTTTTAAAATGTACCTTTTGCTCTAGAAAACTCAGAGCAAAACATGGCAATGACAGTCAGCTCCCTTCCTATGTGGTCCCTGTGAGCTAGTTGCCTTGTTCTGACTTCAGAGTGGCTTGTGTCAGCAGCAACCGGCCCACAGAAACAACATGGGATGGAATCCACCCATCATCACCATGTTTTGCTGCAGCAGATGGGGGAGATTTGGGTGGAATTTGGGGTCCGAATAGTCCAGGGGGCACCCAGAGTATTCTGGCACATGTGGAGAAGCCCCAAGTCACAGAGTGTGCTGAAATGGACAGCTGAGACATGATGCCAACAGGTGTGTCATTACTTATTACTTCACTCTCCAGAATATTGGAAATGGCCATGCTGGGGCTGCTGTAAGATTTCAAAGGTAGAACTTTTGAGGATACCATCAGGAGACATCATAGCTATAACTTCCAGTGCAGGATCTCTTGATATTTCTGATTTTAATGCCATATTCTCTGTAGCTATGGTTGCTGTTTTCATGGTTAATAACATCACTAGGGCCAACTCCTGGTAACATCGCAGGGGCTTTCTAGATTGGCAAAAAGAAGTGTGTTCATGGCTGCATGAAACTCTAGCCTTTAGATGAGAAAAAGGGAAAGTGTGCCATGAAAATGCTTTTTTTGCGTATTAGGGGAGAAGAAGCGCCTTTAAAAAGGTGCTGGTTTTCCCAGCTTCTTTTTTAAAAACTGCGGAATAGCACAGCTCCATCTAAATGCTGTGGTGCAGCTGCTAAGCATTAAGGAAAAGGCAACTTCATGTCACACTTTCCTGCCAATCTAGAAAGCCCCACAAGGGTTTGATTCTAGATCTCAGGTTTTGGCCCTTAAAGCTCAAGTCCTGGGGTAGTCCTGGCATGGTAACCCACCAATGACATGCACTTTCTAATAAACCTCTTATCAACACAAAATATTTCTTTAAATTGTGGGCCAGACTACATATAGTAGTAACTTGTCAGTGGAAGAAGCATTGTATGATGATTTTTAGATTGCCATGTGTGAATTTTTACTGATTTTCTGTCATAACAGCCCTGGTGGTGCAGTGGTTAAATGCCTGTACTGCAGCCACTCACTCAAAACCATAAGGTGGCGAGTTCAAGACCAACAAAGGGCTGAAGCTCGACTCAGGCTTGCATCCTTCCAAGGTCGCTAAAATGAGTACCCAGATTGTTGGGGGGCAAATAGCTTGCAATTGTAAACCGCTTAGACACTCCTTAAGGGTATGAAGCGGTATATAAATGAAGCTGTTTGTTTTTTTGCTTTTGTTGTTTTGTTTTGTTTTGTTTTCATATTTCTCTCAGAAGCCTTTGTACCTTTAACATGTTTATTCTTGACACAGCCTTGGAATGAAGGGAAGAACATATACTAGACATGGAAACATGCCTAAGTGGTAAATATGGTCACTCATTTATCTGTTTAACAAGATCCTTTAGACAAATAAGTAAAAATACAGGTGTAGTTAATTAGGGGCACATGTCCGACTAGTGTGGTTTCATGAGAGTGGGGAAAGAGCACAAAGTCCACTAGGCTTTGTCTATTAAAACGAACCTAAAGAATTGCTCTGTTGGACCTCAGTGCTGACCAGGACAGCCAGCAAGAATGGTGCACACCGATGGCCTAAGGCATATCCATTATTTGCTCCTCAGGCTCCCAACAGCTGAATGGACAATAAATCTGCTTAGTAGGATTTGCAGTTGTACTATCTTCTCAATCTTATTTCTTAAGAACTGTGCCTGCTGTGTCAATAAATCTGTTAAACCTTTTACCAATCAGCTTACCTGTCATGGTGTGAATTATTTACATAGGAAAGAATAGCTTTGTTTGCTTACTAATTGCTGATTATAATGTGTTATACTGTACTGCAGGATGTGCTGGGATATGAAATGGAGTGCTAATTGGTAAAAAACGTTGCCCACATTCCCTTGTGGTTAAGGAGCAGATGGAAGGGAGTTTAGACTGTCTTTGGAAGATCCAAGGTCATTCCATGACTCCAGAAACTAGGACAAGGAGCAATGGATTCAAACGACAGGAAAAAAGATTCCACCTAAATCTCAGGAGGAACATTGTGATATTCAGAGCTGTTTGACAGTGAAATATACTGCCTTGGAGTGTGGTGGAGTCTCCTTCCTTGGAGGTTTTTAAACAGAGGCTGGATAGCCATTGGTTGGGGATTCTTTGATTGGTGTTCCTTCATGGCAGGAGATTGGACTCAATGGTCCCTGTGGTTTCTTCCATTTCTATGATTCTATGATTCTCTTCAGAATGTATGCGATGAGTGAAAGGAGGAGAGTTCAATGGGAAGGAGGAAAGTTAAGAATTTTATGCTTCTGAAAATGAAAATATAGCCCACTAAAAATCTGAACTTTTTTGTAGTTTTAGTATAGCTTGCTAACATTGGCTAGGACAAGGAGCAATGGATTCCAACTAGGAAAAGGATTAGGTCTAACACCTGTCTGCAACATCTCTAGTTGCTGAATAAAGGTTTTCTCAGTCTCACCACTGATGCCTGGATTTCTGAATTAAGTGATTACAAGCCTTGACAGGTATGTTCATTGTCTCCAGACCTTAAAATAACTTCTTGCCTTTTACAAAAGAGATAGTTTACAGCTATAGTCTGACATTATAAACAAAGGAACACTAGGTGAGCATGGGAAGGAGAGGTTTTTCACTCTTATCACAGCATTTGGTGAAAGGAAATTTTATCTTTCCCTCTCGATCCACCAAGCCTGAGGAAAATATCGCCCACCTTATAGCAATTAACCTCTGGTTTCTCTTCACATCGTATAAACCTTAGAAATATGTTCCTATTAATGTTAATGAGCTTTCTTACTCCGAAAGCCTAACTGCCATACAGGGCTTCTAGGTATGGCTGGGGAGGAAAGACTGAGGCCTCACCAAGCATTGTACTTCTAGTGATCCACCCCATACCTAGTATTACCTTTTTTAAAACCCCATATAGAAACAATTGAAGGGACAGGTTTTTAACTGATCCTTTCCTGTTGACTTTCTATGTACAGAGAGATTTTTTTAAAAAAATGTGGGAAGCAGTCAAACATGAATTCACTCATATATATTCTGAAGTGCTCAAGGCTAAGTGTGTCTCATGGTGCATCCCTTTCATGGACAGTGCAGTGTCATTGTGGTGATGGAAAGTGTGGGGTCAATACATGATGTCCATAGAGAATGTTACACATTATCTATAGACATCATGTATTGACCCTATACTTTCAGTCTTTCTGAGAGCTTTCCAAGTTATGAGCACTCTTAGTTTTTTAAAAAAGAGGGGGTAACTATCACAAACATTCCTAATGTCACTGTTCAAAGTAGCATCGATGCAACTGTGTGATATCCAGATCTTTAGCTACTCATCTAGCCCCAGTATTGCTACTTTGTCTGACAGGGGATTGTGTTTGGAAGCCTGATTTTTCAGAAGTATGTAGGTTCTTCAGATATTTAAAAGATGCAAGTTTTATTGTTCTGTAGCCCTTCCCCTGCTGAACAATACAAGCCAACTGTTTTAACATTCCAAGACAAACAATAGAAACTTTGGAGTTGACTGTCATATTCTAACAAACTTGGCCTGGATCAAGGAATGGATCTGCTGCAAAAATTACATGGCTCTCCAGTATTTCAGACAGAGGAATTTTCAGCCTGGCAGTCTTTTAACAGAGGAATGGATAACTTCTGGCCTTCCAGCTGTTGCTGAAGTTTAGTTCCTATGACTCCTGATTATTGAGTACACTTGATAGAACTGATGATAGCTGAAACCTGAAAACCACTGGAAGGCCACAAGAGATGCCTTCATTTCTTGCCCTCTAGAGGACCATTTCAAGAGATACTTGCAGTTCAACAAAAGACTTTGTGCAGTGAATTACACACTCTACCACTGAGCTGCAGCTCATCACATTTTTCCCCGAGTTGTGCTCATAAGCCATTAGTTGAACAACTTTACTTCTAGAGAATGTGAGAGGTTTGTTTTGTTTTGGACTATGAAGCTCTGAGTCAATATGGCTGCTCCAGATGCAGGATGGGGGGGGGGTGGATTCTAGAAGCTGCAGTCCAAAAGGTAACTTTTCCAAATTTTGCTTCCTTATGGTAATCTAATGTCTAATTTCTGGATATTTTCCAAAATCAGTGCAGTTTTGGAGCTAATGTTTTGTATTCATGGAGCGTATATATTCATTTATTCTTAATTTGTTTCTTAAATTGCCATCATTAGACATTTACTTGAGCTTCTGAATCAAGTTATTTACAATATGCAGCCCTTTTTTTGTTTGCCCTCTTTTTAATCTCTTTTTGGCTGTTTTTATATTCTAATAGGGTTGTGTTATTTATCAGAGTTTGAGCCCATCATGCATTACACTGGATCTGAATCTGTCAAAACAGTTTGTGGTGTTATGTGCCATCTAATGCTTTTCAGCTGACAGAACATAAATATACAGTTTTTTCATTTCAGTGGGTCCTCTCTAATATAGAAGTTCAGCTTTATGATGGCATTTAACATGCCCTTTCCACATATGAAACCATCATGTTACTTCTCATCAATCATTGTTTAGTTTTTGAATAGGCTGCAGAAACAGGTTGTGTTTTATACTTTCTGCAGACTTTTGCAAGTGTCCTCTTTGTTTCATTCTGTGTATAAGTGATAAGTGTTTCTGAAGTTCACCCATTCTTTTTGGCAAATATGTATGTGTTAAGCAGCTGAGAGCTACTTCAATCAAATCTCTATACATAGCTTTTAAAGTTAAAATATTGCAAACATCTATTCATATTAAAAAATGAAAGAACCTAGGTCTAGTCAAGGACATGAATCACTAGATTCAAATTGTAAGAAAATAAATTCTACCTAAACATTAGGAGGAACTTCATGAATATAAGAGCTGGATGAGGGCTAACAAATTGATACTTAATCCAGACAAGACAGAGGCCGTCCTAGTCAGTCGAAAGACCGAACAGGGCATAGGGTTACAGCCTGTGCTTGATGGTGTCACACTCCCCCTGAAGGCACAGGTTCGCAGCTTGGAAGTGTTCCTGGACTCATCGCTGAGCCTGGAACCCCAGGTTTCAGCGGTGGCCAGGGGAGCTTTTGCACAGTTAAGACTCATGTGCCAGCTGCGCCCGTACCTTGGGAAGTCTGATCTAGCGACGGTGGTCCATGCTCTGGTCACATCTCAAATAGATTACTGCAACGCACTCTACGTGGGGCTGCCTTTGAAGACGGTTCGGAAACTTCAACTAGTCCAACAGACGGCAGCCAGACTAATAACTGGAGCTTCATACAGGGAGCATACTACCCCCCTGTTATGTCAGCTCCACTGGCTACCGGTCCATTTCCAGCTCAATTCAAAGTGCTGGTTTTGACCTTTAAAGCTCTATACGGTTCTGGCCCAGCTTACTTGTCCAAACGCATCTGCCCCTACGTCCTGCCTCGTAATTTAAGATCTTCCGGGGAGGCCCTGCTCTTGCTCCCACCAGCTTCACAATTGTGGCTGGCGGGGACAAGAAATAGGGCCTTCTCGGCAGTGGCCCCCCGCCTGTGGAATGCACTTCTGAGTGAGATACGATCAACCCCATCCTTCCTGGCCTTTAGGAAGAAAGTAAAATCATGGTTGTGGGACCAGGCTTTTGCACATTAATGTAATGCAGCATTTCACTGGGACTGGGTAATGTTGATGGTCATAAGAACACAGATTACCGCTTTGGGATATGGAAGGATCATATATTGAAATTTTAAACTGTTTGATTGTTAATTATTGTTGATTGTGCTTGTTTTAACTTGCTGTATTTATGTTTTAAATTGTATACTGCCAGCATCTAATGATCGCCTTGTAAGCCGCTCTGAGTCCCCCCTTGGGGGTTGAGAAGAGCGGGTTAGAAATACTGTAAATAAATAAATAAAATAAAGAGCTGTTTAACAGTGGAATAGATTGCTTTGAAAGGTGCTGGATTCTCCTTTTTTGGAGGTTTGTAAACAGAAATTGAATGGACATCTTTCAAGAGTGCTTTAATTGTGTATCCTTGCATGGCAAAGGATTGGACTAGTGATCATGGGGATCACTTCCAGCTCTATGATTCTATGATTCTAACAGCCATCATCAGAGCAAAAGGACTAGTATCATTCAATTCAACTAGTACCATTCACACATAGAAAAAGGCCTTTGGAAAAAATGACTTTTTTCAACTGTAACCCCCATCCCACAAATAGACCCCTATGGAATCCTCTCTCCAAGATGTCCTTGGCCAGACATGTTCATCTTTTTTGGCACTAGATCAAGATGTGTCTCTACTCTTAGGCATCTGATTAAATGCAATTGCTTGGTTTTTAAATATTAGCCTTCGACTCTTTGATTATCCCTGTAATTTGTTCCATGTGTGAATTTACTGGATTTGGCTTTAACATTTTGTATTTTGATTTCTGGTATCTTAAGCCTTTCTTAGCCAAAGAGAGAAATCCTAAAATTTAATAAATAATATTAAGAAATAGGATGCAGGATAAAAGTTTTGCACGGCACAGTCCTGATGACAGATGTTGGCCAATATGTTATAGAAGTGTAGCTAATGTCAATGTGTTATAATGAATATAAGCCAGAATCCTATTGTTTCATCCCAGCTAGAATGGATTCATTAACTCAGTTGTTGAATGGTGAGTCAACATGTAGTTAAAACTTATTGATTAAATGATATATTTACTCTCGCTGGGACTAACAATAGGATTTAGGCCATAATATATCAAATTTGTTGTTAACTGCGAGCAAGTTAACTTCTACCAATGAAGACAATATAAACAAGAGATCAAGTCACCCTCTCATCAACAATTCTTCTCAGGTATTACAAACTCAGGACTGTGGCTTTCTTGATAACCATCTGTAATGTGGTCTACCTCTTTTCCTATGAATATATCATATATGTGTCAAATATTGACTAATATTTTAATGGCTCTAAAACAAGGTGCCCTTTCATACTAGCATAATTATAGAATTATATTCCATTTTAACTGTCTTGGCTGCATCCTGGGGAGTCCTGGGATTTGCACTTTAGGAGAGATCTTGAAAACTCACAACTGGAAATGTCATCTGGTACCTCTGACCAAATTACAAACCCCAGGATTTCATAAGACACAGTTATGATAAAGTTGAATCATAGTGCTATAACTGAGTAGAACTGTATAGAAATGTTCCCTCTATTTTAATAGACCTTTCCTTTCATTGGCCCTTCTCTCCTCATTTGAAAAACTGTGGTTCCAGATTGATATGGCTCTTTGTTTCAATTTTGAGTTTCTCTACTTTATAAACTCTTGTTCAGGATTTTTGAATAAGAGGCTGTGGCACAGAAGCACATTATAACTTATAATATGCACTTATAGCACATTCTCACCACCACAAGGAGCATTACATAACAGATTCATGAAGGGCAAAAGGAAGAGGCTGCCTTTCAGGATGATAAAAAGTTTTTTTCCTCTGCTGTGATTCCAAGAAGTTTTTCTTCTGTCTGTTCACTTTCCTTTGAGTTCTTTTTGGGCTGGAGTTTGGGTGAGCAACTGTTTCACAAGGGCAGTAGAACACTGATAAGAAACATCGCAACATTTGTCCATACTGCAAAAAAAGAAAAGAAGATGATGAAAAGATCTGAGCCTGGCTTTATATTTGGATTTCCATTAGATTTGTTAGCACTGAGGCTTCTGGGTGAAATACGGAAAGAAAAAGCAGGGGTCAACAGTGGGGAAAGAATTTAATTTGGATAATCTGGTCATATACTTTTTTTGTACATAATACACATGATGCCTTGTGCAATAAGAAGCACACAAAAATGCACTGCAACAGGCTGTGTAAGGAAGGTGTGTGTTGGGTTCATAACCTTGTCAAAGTGAACACAAGCAGAGTTTATGTATGCAGACAGGACGCCCAGGAGAAAGTCTGTGAAGAATCTTAGTTGTATAGCAAACTTCCTCTCACACACAGGAATGAATCTCAGTACAGTGAGGTTTCTCTCAGATGAGGGTTCTTTAATCTTTGTTACTTAACTATTTACAAAGATTACACATCCATCTTGAATACTCATTAACAAGTTACTTTACCAACCAACCGACCATAACAACTACCTCTGAGGCAGTTACTGTGACACCAACTGTCTAACTGACATTCTTTCTCAGAAGAAGCGACAGTTGCATCAGCCTCCCCATGATGCACTGTTTTAAAATGCAGACTTATGTAACTGCTACTAGAACTGTAATACAGTAACTTTCGCTACAGCTCCACTTAGGAGGCCACATTATTGTCACTTTCTCAGATCTGTTTACCACATGGTCCTGACAGTATAGTCCTCAGTGCAGTCCCACCCTTGCAATCTGGTTTGAAGGCCCATAAGAGACACAAATCAGCATAGTATGAAACTATAAAATTATTTGCTTTGAGGGACATGGCTGGCAGTGTACAAAATATCCCAGGAAAAATCAGATATGTCCCTGATGTCATTGTCATTTCAGTCGTTTCCAATTTATGGTGACCCTAAGGTGGCTTTATCATGGGGTTATCTTGGAAAGATTTGTTCAAAAGGTGGTTGCCTTTCCTCTGAGGCTGAGAGAGTGTGACTTGTCCAAGGGCACCCGATGAGTATCTGTGAAGAAGTGGAGATTTGAATCCTGGTCTCCAGAATGCTGGGCAACTATACCAGACTGCTTATCTGCCTGTATCCATCTATACAGTCTTATAAAAATGGATAGTACATATTGTGGCTACTTCAAGGATAATGATGGCAATTTTTATATTTATATTCATTCATATCCCATCATTTTCCCAGTTTGGGGCTCCAGGAAGCTTGTAAAAGTCAAAGCAGATGCAGCTTGAAAATTTACATCATATGAAAGTTAAAATTATAATTGAAATGTCAAAAAAATCATAAACATTAAAAAGAAAAACAAATGTAAGCAAGCATATTACATGAAAAGCCTTTTTGTCCTGAGCAGTCAGCTCTCAAAATCCTGCCAAATCAAAAAGGTCTTCCCCTGACTAGCAAGAAGTGTGCCAATGGAATCTGTCTAGGAAGTGAGTTCCAAAGCCTAGGAACAGCCACCAAAGAGGCCCTCTCCTGTGTTCCCATCAGATATACCTGTAAGAGTGGTGAAGAGCTATCCCCAGAAATTCTCAAGACACAGGCTTGTATGGAGAGATACAGTCCTTCAGATAAATAGTCCCAAACCATATAAGCCTTTACAGATCAATGATTTGAATTGTGCTCTAAAATAGACTGGTATCCAGTAGAAATGTTGCAACAAGGAGTTATGTGCTCCCTGTAGCCAGACCCGTTAATAATCTGGCTGCATCTCTTTGAATTAGCTGAAGTTTCTGAACACTTCAAAGGCAGTTCCATATAGACTATGTTATGGTGATCTACATGAGATAAAATTAGGGCATGTGTGACCAGATTTGGCATCTCAAGGAATCGGTGCAGCTAGCTATAACTATGCAAATGCACCCAAGGTTAGTACCAAATCCTGAGCTTTCAGATTTTGGATTGAATTCAGGAATACACCCAAACTGTGAACTTGCATTTTCATGGGGAGCATATCCCTGCCCAGCACAATCTGAATCCTTATTCCCTGAGCTGTCTTTCAACTGTGAAGGAGCACTCTCATCCAGTCCAATTTTTTTTCCACTTTAACCCCGTCAATTACTGATGACAAGTGATAGCACAGAAAGAGCTTTCTTGGAGTTAGGTGGAAAGGAGTAGTAGAACTAGGGGTTATCCACATACTGTTGAAGCGGATTCTGCTGCTATGGTCATTGTGTCCCTGTGAGCCTTGGGAAGCCATATTTGCTTCATGTAATGTGATGAATCAAGCTTCACTTCAGATTAAAGCTTCACCCCATCTACCAGGAGATGGAGGACCACATTGGCCTCCAGTGGAACTTTTCTTTCTCTGTAATTATACTTTTAAATAAGATTACACAGAGAGAGAGAGAGAGAGAGAGAGAGAGGTCAAGACTGTGAACAGTCAAGTATTTTATCAAGCTGTGACTTTCCCTCCCAGACCCAGAGACTGAACAAAGGACTGGCCCTTCCTTTGTTTATATAGGCCTTTGATTATTAACTGGCTATTGCAGATGATTTTTTTATCTGGAGTGTGTTTTATCATCATTGTGTTTTAACGGCCTTTTTAACTGTTTTAAATTAATGTTGTTAAAATGAGTGTTTATGTAATTGTTTTTAACATTTGCATTATCTATTGTGTTTACTGAACTTTATTTTAACTTATATTGTGAGCTGTCTTGGGTCCCATATTTTGAGAAAGGCAGGGTAATTAATTAGTGTGTGTGTGTGTGTGTGTGTGTGTGTTAAATTCCAAAAAATATCTGGGGAGTATGCACTTTTTTTCAGATTCCTTCTGATTAGCATTCAACATGAGAGAATTAACATTACTTATTAAGAGTCTAACTGTCTGTTTTTTTTTCCTTATCTTTCAGCAGCATACAACAGTCACTTGTCAAGCAGCAAGCTCTAGCTTGCAGTTTAGATAAAGCACCTCAGTGTCCTGATTGGGGGAGTAATGTTTCTCTAATATTATCTTTTCAGTGCAGTTGTGCAAAAAATGGTGCAGTAGAGAATTACTCAAGTAAGTTTATTTGAGGGAATAAGCCAACTTCTTTGAGACTCTGACAGGGCATGTCCATTCTTCCTCAAATCAACCCACTCAAAAAGAAAAACTGTGTATGCTGTGGAACTTATAGACCTTGGTTTATTGAGTTTGGTGCCAAGATAGATAGAAGTACCTATATGTGTACATGTATGTATGTATACAGTGGGCCTGTGTTATCCTCTAGGCTTTGGTTCCAGGACCCCCTGTAGATAACAAAATCTGTGGATGCTCAAATTTCATTAAATACAATGGCATAGTAAAATTGTGTCCCTTATTTTAAAAAAAATAGAACAATCAAGGTTTGCTATTTAGAATTTATACTTTTTTGAATTATTTTCAAGCCATGAATGCTTGAATCCGAGGATAAAAAATCCATGGATAAGGAGGGCCGACTGTATACTGTTCAGAAACTGCTTAGTTGTTGTTCTTGTGTGCCTTCAAGTTATTTCTGACTTATGGCAATCCTAAGGCAAAGCTATAATGGAGTTTTCTGTTCAGGCTTTTTGTTCAGAGGAGGTTTGTCGTTGCCTTCCCCTGAAGCTGAGAGTATGTGACTTGCCCAAGGTCACTCAGTGGGTTTTATGGCCAAGCTGGGAAGTGAACTCTGCTCTCCAGAGTTATAGTCCAGCACTGAAATCACTACACCATGCTGGAACCATTCACACATGCATGTATTTTTATACTGTTTAGAAAGTGCTCCACACCTAAGAAATTCATACCAATAACAATATAAAAATACAGAAAATAAAAGATATTTGAAATGTGAAGTCAAAGGCTTTCATTACTTTTTTTGTGGGTTTTTCAGGCTATTTGGCCATGTTCTATAAGGATTTATTCTTGATGCAGGCAAAAAGTCAGGAATAAACTCTTCTAGAACACGGCCACATACCCACAAACAACTATGGATATTTGAAATCTCTGACAACATCATGGCTGGCCTTTCAATCAGAAAAGGCTTGGTTAAATACAAATGTTATCTACTGGGCACCAAATTGCACTGAGGCACATGGATTAGCAATGGAAAGGAATGAAGAAGGGGCACCATGAAGGAAATGGTATGCCAAATTGCTGAGGCTTTGTGTCAAGAGATTGTTTGATGAAGGATAGTGACTGCCTCCAATATCTCTTTTGAAATGGAAGGTGTGAGATATAAATTATCCAAAGAAATAAAACTGAAAGGGCACCACGGATTTGGTTCTCCATTCATCATTTGGCATTATCTCTATTGCTCATATACCACTCCCTATCTGGAGGTAAACCACACAGGGAAAGAGGGAAGTGGGAACAATAACAATCAAGCCAGAGTAAACATCACCTCCCATCCACCAAATCTCCCCTGCCTATTCCCCACCCCAATCCCATATCAGCTTTTGAGTTTTCGCAGGAATCCTGTTCCTTACTGATCTGTTGTAATCCTGGATCAAGTAGTATCACAGGACTTTACAAAATAACTTTCAGAAACTAATCCACCATGATGTAGCCTGAAATCTACTGAAGCTTCCACCAGACCTAAGGTAGTTCCGAGTGTTGGATCCCACCTGAGAGGTGGTTGATGGCTTCTTTGTTTTGGGGGCAGTGAATCCATTCTGGTTTTTATGAGAAATACTTTGGGCTTTATGGGAATGTTTTACAGAACCTGTCCAAGATCGTTTAAGCACCTTGGATGGCTCCCATAAACCCCAGCATGAATTCATTGCACTGAAGCAACAGAAATTGGGAACCTCTGCTTGAATCCCCTCCCAGCACCATTCATTGGTTTTTTTACTCTGAATCAGACTGTGCTGCTCCATTTATTTTTTCTTCCTTTTTGGAAAGAAGAAAGAAAATACAGTTTCACCTCAGTATGGTCTCATGTGTGCTACACCAATATGTATTGGTGTCAAAACTGTTTTGTTGAATTGCTCCATAAAAGATATGGAGGAAAGCCAATTGCCAGGTGCAATGCATACTTGTGCTTTCAAGTAGTCCTTTGACAGAGAACCACAGAGCCAGGGCAGCCCAAAGGACCATCTATTACAAACCACCAGTTTACACAATCCAAAACACAGGGAAAGCAATTTCAGTGCAATTAATGGTACTAAATTCAGCCTCTAGCTCTACACATCTTTAAAAAGTACACATCTTCCCTTTTGATGTCATGTACTGCTGAGAAATGTTTGCACTTCTTCTAAATGTTCCAACTTTTCTTGTTTTGCATTTCCTAAAAGGGATTCCTTCTAGGTCAGACAGTTGAAGAGCCTGCTGTGCTGTTTATTGCATCCTATTAACTTTTGCTCCTCAAAAATGCCATCTTTCTGAAACTTTGATCCATTTTTAAAAAGTGCATGTGTGTGGAATGTATTCACATTTTTCCCAGCCAAGCAACATTAAGTCATTAGCATTCTTTTCAATTAAAGGGAGTACAGACAAAAATAAACCCAGCACCTGCAAGAAAATGTAAGGAAGTGGTAATAGGCCCATATTTTAAACAGTTGCTCATTCAAAACATTGTGGAACCTTTAATGAGCAAGGTCATACATTTACTTTACTCATGTTACAAAAAAACAAACAGCCAGGTCAACTACGATGTTAATATTTAATATCTGCATATACTTAACATTAGCAAAACACATAGTATTAAATATTTCAGTGTGTGCATTCATTCAAATAATAATCCTAACTGCCCTGTTAAAAACAAAAATATCAAAAAGAATCATGTCATTGTGAACGAGATAAAAAGGTAGATGCTGCCTTTCTATTTCTTCTTTGTTTGCAAAGTCTTGATCTATAATTTCCTCCTTGGCTTCCTGACCTTGTTGAGCCTTGTGTCTTCTGGTGAGCTCTCTCTGATATTGGTAGTAATCCTTTTAAAGAGCAGGCCTGGGTCTAGGATCTGCTGTTTTAATTATCCCCAAATGCCTTGGAGCAACACAATGTCAGGAGGATTCTGTGAAGTTTAAATCCAAGCTTCCTTGCCCATTTCCTTCTTTTAAAAGCTAAGGTATGCTTCAGTGGCAGGTGCTACTGAGGCTCAGTGGCTCAACAAATGCTCCCCATGCATTTGGTTTGTGGCCATGGTAGAGGAGTTAAGATCAGCTCGCCAGCTCTTACATGGGAGATATTTAGCAACACAGGTTTTTCTAACTTTCTCTTAATTAACTGTTGATTTTCTATTGTGTAATTTTTGTATGTCTGTTTTGGAACTTTCCATTGTAACAGTGAAACTGTTATAAAATTCTAGACCAGCATGAGAAATCATATGGCTAGTTGGACTCCCAGCACCACCAGTAAACGTAACCAAGCCTTAGAAATTCTGAGAGTTGCAGTTTCAACAGCTTTGAGAGGACTGCATGGTTCCAACCCCTATTCTAAATCATGCTGTCTTATGTTCATTCATGTATGTTGAAAATGACCCCACTTTTCACTTCTCTTTTTTATTTCCTGCCCGAAGCATCATTGCTATCAGACTTGGCAATCTCTGTGACTTTGTCGAATTACTCTCACAAGATTCTCAGCATGCCATTTGCTTTGGCAAGCTCAGTCTTAAGATTTATCAAGGTAAAGTCATGGTAACAGCTAAAGGATTCTGGAGATTGTCTTCCCATGTCTCCAAATCTGTAAGTCAGCTATTCCACATGTGTGGATGTGAGGACAATCTGGCTGTGACATCTGTCACCCCATTGATCACTAAGGTTGATTTGGAAGCTCTTCCACATTTCAACCAACACAGAGCACATAGCTGAACTATGGAATTCATTTCTGTAAACCTCAAAACAGTTATTCCAGCTGACTAGAATAATACCTCTAGAACCTAACTGTCTTAATTCTATAAATTTTATTATGGATATCCTAATTACACACACACACACACACACACACACACCTATAATAGCATTCTGTACTGTTAGACTGCATGCACGCAAATACATATCAGTATAGAATGCTATTTTATGTATTGTTTATTTATATATGATCCATTCAGTTTTAATAAAACTATATTTTAATTTTCCAGCAAGGTGAAAAAGGCTGGTATTACTAAAATTGTGCCCAAAATTGTTGTCACAAATAATGTCACAGTTCTGCACACACGTAACTTGGGCATAGGTTACATGGAACCCAGCAAGGCAGACCTCTGAGTAGACTATGAGTACAGTTCTACAGTGCTGCAGGCTTGCTTGCTTGCTTGCTTGCTTGCTTGCTTGCAGAGATCACCTGTAAGGTAAAAACAGAGCAGGAATGAATTCATGTCAGCTAATTCTAAGCTGCTCTGTTATACCTATTGATCTACCTTGGTGACATGACCACTGCAAAAGTTTAGATAATTTCAGTGAAAATGAAAGTTTAGGAAACCCCAATGACTGGAATAAATTCAACAAGAAGAAAACCTAGTTCTAAACTAGGAAGATAAAAGATCAATTAAATAAGACAGCCAACCCCAGTAGTCTATAGTAAGTGAGACTTCCCCAAACTTATGCCTTCCAGATGTGTTGGATTACAGGTCCCATGAGAACCATGTAACATGGGGGCCATGCTGATTTGGGATGATGAAGATTGTAATCCAGCACAGCTGTAAAAAGCCAATTTGGGGAAGGCTGTAAATATCACTGTGAGTCTTTTACCATGTATTATTCCATTTTTATTTTTATTTTTATTGCAAAGGAACCTTCATATGCACAGAGCTGCTTGCATTGTAAAGAAGGGGTGCAATTACAGCAGGTGGGGAGATCAAATTTTCCACACACAAGCACTGTGGGCTACACCACCTTGTTTTCTGGTGAAGCTGCAAGTTATTTCTGGTTTGCATTTATTTACTTAATTTATATCCCACCTTTCTCTGGGTTGGTTTATGGCAAAATACAGCTAAAACAATAATACAAAAGTAAAAGAAATCCTATTAAAAAGAGTAATTTAGAATGTTTTAAAAACATTTAAATATTGTACAGCACTCACCATTAAAAAATTATTCTGCCATAACCCGATAGCAACCAAAACTCTCTAAATGTTCCCTAATGGTGAAGGGGATGGTAGCCTCTCACAGGAGTGGATTCTACAACCTGGGAGCAGCAAGGGGACCCTCTTCTATGTCTTCACAAAATGTGTCTGTGACAGTGGTGGGAACTCCTTCACAAAGGATCTTAAAACCCAAGTAGACTTATATAGGAAGAGGATGTATGGTTTAGATAAGGTCCTTTTTGCATTTTGGGGTATAGAAGGATAAACCACTGTTCCAGGGGTGTTGAGGGTTTTGTTTGGTTTGGTTTGGTTTTTTGGCTGGCATTTCTTTTTACTTTAGGGAGACACATGAGGGCTTGGGAATTGGTCTTGAGGAAAAATGTGGGGACTGTGAAAAGGGGAGACCTGTCATAGTCTATTCCATTCTTGATGTAGAGTCTCCATGGAATCATGATGTAAATGTTAGTCTAGGTCCCAGCTTTTTTCACACACACACCCCCCCGGCACCCGCCACCCGCCACTGTTCACACAAAGGGGTTGTCCTGCAGACAACTGCACTCAATTACAAGTGAAAGGTTGAGCTAGCACAAATACCTGAGGTCATAAACTGACAAGAAAGGCCATGTGGCCTTGCTCCAGCTTCTTGACAGCATTCTTATATAATCTGCTTGCCCTTTGAACTATTTGAATTCTCCAATAGTTTTCTGTGAGTTTTTTGAGCTATGTGTGTTTTTCGAGCTATGAGGCCGTGTTCTAGAACAAGGCCTCATAATCTGAAAAATCCACGAAACACTATCGATGCCAGCCATGAATGTCTTCGACTTCACATTCTCCAATACTTTGGTATGTAGTTGAAACACTTCAGAAACATTGTTCTTTTCTTCTTGGCTTCATTTCTTTTTAGGTGGTGTCATTATTAGTTTAATGATCTGTTTCCATTCCTTTCCAGTCCTGTTCAAGTTAAGATCATCTTAATCTCCCACTATGGTTTCTTTAGGAGCGCCGAATGAAAAGCACAAGTGCACTTAGCATTCAGTGTTTTTGACTTAACAAGCTGATGGACTTCAAGCTGTAGCATCACAGTTTTCCCTCTGACCTTCATTACTTACACAAAGATGTGAAGTCAACCAGAAATGAAAGTAATTAAAGCAAGCTTTGAGGAATAGCTCCTAGACCCCCACCAATCCAACCCACTCACACAAATGTCTTTCCTCATCAAACTTATTTGTAAGGAATGAAGGACAGAATGCAAATGTGTTATATGGGTGTGTTTTTCACTCGGTTGTTCACTTGGGGTAGGCATAGGAACAACATACATATACCATACACAAGACAGTCAATACACAATTCAAGGTGTTTGTGGTGGCATTTAAAACCCTAAATGGTTTGGTACTGTGCTACCTGAAGGAAAGTCTCTCTCCATATACACCTGCCCAAGGACTAAGATCTGCTTGACAGCCATCAATGCGAACAATACACAATGGGGGGATATGTGAGAGAACCTTCTCCGCTGTAGAAAGCCTTTCCCTTGGAAATCCAATTGGTGATGATGTTAGTTTCATTCTGGTGCCAGTTTAAAACACTGGAGCCTAACTGATCTCTTCCAAAGTGTACATATCAATTATTCTAAACTGTTTTAGCATTTTAAGCTATTTCAGTGTGTTAGATTGTTTATAAGATTTTAGTCAGTTTTTAATTATTTTCATTGTTTTACTGCTTAAAATGTTTTCAACTGTGTTTATTTTACTTGCATGCTACACAGAGAATGCATGAAATACAAGGATTCCAAATATAAGAAGCTTTCAGTTGTTTGTCTACTTTTCTCAAAATAGAACAGCCTGATTCAAAGCCAAAAGTGAAGTAAGACATTCCCATTGCCATTTTTGACAAGGCTATCAATCAAAGGTCTCCTACCACTCTGAATGACTGACTGAGATATCAGAGGAAAGCATTGGCATAGACTGCACATCAAGCTGAAAAATTTGAAACTCCATTGAGAAGAAAGGTAGGGCAAGCTTGGCAGAACTACCTATCTATTCCATAGAGCTTTTCTACCCGACAGTTTATCACAGCTCGGATGTATGTAGTGTTGCACTGCCTGTTGTTCTTTCTGGTATTTCAAGGTTTCTTCCATGGAAGCATCAGTCTCAGAGACACAGGGTTTCTGATGGGTTCACAATCCAACAAAAACTCTTTTGCAGTTGATGCAGTGGGTGGCTTTTTTATTCTAAAGATTGTGAATTTTGTCTGCCCATTCTTGTTTAATTTTCAAATGTTTATATCATGTTTCTCTAAATGCTAGGCTAACTGCCAGTGATTAAAATATCCTTGAGTCAGATCTCACCTCCAATGTGAATTCACAAGGTGACTTCAGACAAGCCTCTATCCCTCTCCCAGTCTCAATTCCCTGATCTACAATATCAGGGATTCTAAATAGATATTTATTGTCTGTGAGAATTATGCTCACAGTAGAAAGTGCTCTACCTTTGTTTAAATGTTGTTGTTGTTGTTGTTGTTAACTGTCTTCAAGCTAACCTATATGCATGTCAACCCCTGTCAATGGCTGTCCAGCAGATCTCAGGAAGGGGTATCTGGAGAGAGACTTTCTTTCAGGTATCATAGTGCCAAGCCATTTAGGGCTTTAAATGCCACCACAAACACCTTGAATTGTGTATTGTCAGCCTTGCATATGGCATATGTATGTTGTTCCTATTCCTACGCCAAGTGAACAACTGAGTGGAAAAACCACCCCTATAACACATTTGCATTTTATCCCGCAAGATCCCTTGTTCTCAACCACTCTGCTCAGGTCCTCCAGACTCAGGGCCATAGCCACCTTGATTGAGTCTATCCATTTGGTCTGTGATTTTCCTCTCTTTCTGCTGCCCTCCACCTTTCCTAGCATTATTGTCTTTTCTATTGAGTCATGACATTTCATGTTGTGGCCAAAGTATGATAGCCTCAACTTAGGGGAGAACCAGACCACCCCAATCTGCAGCCCCAATCTACCTTTTTACTGGCCAAAAATGGAGCAGCAAACCACATCAGGAAGCCAGCTTTAAGGCACTCCAGTGGCATGCATGCCCCCAAGACACCCGGAAGCCAGCCCCAGTGTCAATGGCCAGATGGCTTGAAGCCAACTTCCAGCCATCTTGAAGGCATGCGTCGTCTGCACTCCATGTCCCCAAGCCAGCAGGAAGCCGGCTTTTTATACCAGTTTGTTCCAGCCCTTAGTCTTCTTGGCTTACAAGGAAAGTTTGGCTTGATCTGTTCTAGGACCTATTGGTTTGTCTTTTTGACTGTCCACAGTGTGCCCAGCACTCTTCTCCAGCACCAAATGAGTTGATTTTTCTTTTGATTAGTTTTCTTCACTGTCCAGCCGTCACATCCATACATGGTGATAGGAAATACTATAGTTTGGATGATTGTATCTTTGGTGTTTAGTTTTATATCTTTCCACTTATGGATCTTCTCTAAAGAGAAATATGAAGTGCTGCAGCAACTCAGAACTTTGGAATGAGCCTCTATGATCCCAGCAAAAAGTCTCTATGATCTTCCAGCAAAAAGAACATGACAACTGTCTCACCCATGTTCAAATTTACAATGCACCCACTGGCATTAGTGCTGCTATTTCACAATTTTTACCTCAGAGTGTACAGTTGGCTCTCCACATCCATTGACACTTTACTCATGGGTTCAACCATGCACAGCTTGAAAATATTTTTTAAAAACAGGCATCCTGGAACCAAAGCTTGGTGAATACCAAGAGCTCACTGTAGTAGAAATGGAACACATGTTACAAAAGAAGTGGGGATCGATGATTAATATCTATCCCCTCTTCAGTTCACTCTGTTTCCCAAGATAGTTTGGAGAGCGTACCAACCATTCCACAATCCCTTAATCTGCTCCTCTACAATGTCAGGTCGGCCAAAGGTAAAACTCATATCATCCATGATCCCCTTGTGGATGAAAAGGCTGACCTGGCTTGCTTCACCAAGACCTGGCTGGGAGATGCCAGTGCTGCTCCGTGGGCACAGGCTCTCCCAGCTGGTTATACGGTCAGTGAGCAGATAAGGGAAAATGCTCGGGGGGTGGTGTGGCTATAGTCCATAAGACCAACCTAACTTTGATCAGGAAACCTGTCCGGAAAACAGTCCACATTGAGTCTGTGTACCTTAGCCTGAAGACCAGGGACAGTTTGGGGATTCTGTTGGTTTACCAGCCACCCTGTTGCTTAACAGACTCCCTGACTGACTCAGCTGGTCTCTGAGTTGCTGTTGGAGTCCCCCAGACTTTTGGTCTTGGGTGACTTCAACATCCCTCTAGAGACCAGCCTTTCCGACTTATCTGGAGCAGCTCAGGAGTTCATGGAATTCATGACAAGCATGAACCTATCCCAATTGGTTAACGGGCCTACCCATTGTGTGGGTCACACACTCGATGGGATTTTTAGTACGGAACAGGAATATCCGTGGGCGGAAGCAACCAAAACCTCCGCATTGTTATGGACGAATCATTTCCTCATCAAGATGGACCTTAAAGCTGCGCCTCACCCCCTCGGGGGTGGTGGACCCATTCAAATCGTCTGCCCTCGAAGGCTAATGGAACCGATTGGTTTCCAGAAGGCCCTAGAGGGTTTAATGGTTGGTAATGCCGGCAATTCCGTCAAAACCTTGGTGAATACATGGAACACCGACCTTCCTAAGGGTCTCAACTCAATCACCTCTGAGCGTCCTTTCCAACCCAGTCCTAACTGTAAGCCCTGGTTCACGGAAGAACTCAGGGAGATGAAGCGGGCGGGACAATGACTAGAGTGCAGATGGCAGAAGACTCGTCTCTTATCCGACAAAACTCGCCATAGGTAGCACCTTTGTGCCTATTGGGAGGCCTTCTGCTCTGCATGCATTGCGTCTGCAGAGTCCCATTCAGCAGAGCTGTTTAAGGTGGTGGGGGAGCTGACGCAGGTTCCTCCTGCACCAAATCCCCCGCTCCACCCCACGACAGCCTGCTGTGATGCATTTAACACTCACTTTGCAGACAAAATCTCTCGGATAAGAGCTGACTTAAACACCAATGTTTTAGCAGTATCTGTAAATGAGGCACCTAGCAACTCCATTGTTGTCACTTTACTGGATGAATTTCAATCTGTAAGTACTGCTGATGTGGACAAGCTCCTTGGAAGTGTGAGGAAGACAACCTGCTCTCTTGATCCATGTCCATCATGGCTGGTTGTCCAGGGAGGGGACACATTGAAGATATTCTGAAGGAGACGGCTGTTAAGTCTCTGGGCAGAAACAAGTATAGACCAGTTTCCTTGCTGCCGTTTTTAAGCAAGGTGATCGAGAGAGCAGTCGCCTCCCAACTCCAAGCTGTCTTGGATGAAACTGATTTTCTTGATCCATTTCAAACCGGTTTCCAGGCAGGATATGGAGTCGAGACCGCCATGGTTGCTCTGACACATGACCTCCGCTTGAGTATCAACACGGGTAGTGTGACCCTGTTAGTGCTCTTGGATCTCTCAGCAGCCTTTGACACTATAGATCATGCTATCCTTTTGGACCAGCTGAGGGAGATGGGCATCGGAGGTACTGCTTTGCAGTGGTTCCGGTCCTTCCTCTCTAGCAGGTCCCAAAGGGTGAGGCTCGGGACAGTTGCTCCTCCAAAATCGAGCTTAATTGTGGCATCCCTCAGGGCACCATCCTGTCCCTGATTCTATTTAACATCTATATGAAGCCGCTGGGTGAGATCATCTGGAAGCATGGAGCGCAGTGTCATCAGTACGCTGATGACACTCAGATATACTTCTCCATGACCAGATCATCTGCTCAGACCTCAGATGGCATCTCTTCTCTTAATGACTGCCTGGCAGCGATACTGGATTGGATGAGGGAAAACAGATTGAGGCTTAATCCAGACAAAACGGAGGTACTGACAGTTACTGGCCCGAAACCAGTTCTGGGAATACAACTCCCGGTCCTAGATGGAGTCATACTCTCCTCAAAGAACTCTGTTCACAGTCTGGGGGTACTTCTAGATTCGGCACTTCACATGACTAGTCAGGTGAATGCGACGGTCAGAAGTGCCTGTTATCAGCTTCGGCTGATACGCCAGCTGCTCCCTTTCCTGGAGATGAGGGAACTGGAAACTGTGGTACATGCCTGGGTCACCTCACGTTTAGATTACTGCAATGAGCTCTACTTGGGGCTGCCCTTGTGTTTAACCCAGAAACTCCAATTGGTTCAAAATATAGCAGCCAGATTAGTCACTGGGGCATCTAGGAGAGAGCACATAACACCTGTGCTAAAATCTCTCCACTGGCTGCGGATTAGTTTCCAGGCACAGTACAAGGTGCTGGTTTTGACCTTCAAAGCCCTACATGGCTCAGGTCCATCCTATCTAAAGGTCCGCCTCTTCCCATACAAGCCCCCTCGCACACTCCGATCCTCTGGGAGAAATCTGCTACAGCCTAAGAAAATTAGGATGGTGCAGATCTCCCAGAGTGCCTTTTCCACTGTTGCTCCCAGGCTGTGGAATGGCTTGCCGGATGAGATGCACCTTATTACAACTTTGGACAGTTTCAAGAGATCCGTCAAGATGCATCTCTTCCGGCAGGCCTTCCCCAACAATGATTATATCTATTCCGTTATTGTCCATCTAGACTCACCCTCAGAGACATTAGTCATTTCAAGGCTGCCTATCATTTTAATGAGAGGAACATTAATGTTCTATGGTTTTATCTACTGTTTTTAATTTTACCTCAGTTTAATTCTATCTTAAGGTGTGGAAGGAGGGATTGGGTTGCTATATTTTAATTGTATCTGTATTTTATATGTTGTACTCCACCCCGATTACTCACCCAGAGGGGCGTGATAAATATTATTATTATTATTATTATTATTATTATTATTTCCCTTCTGGGTGAGCAATCATGTCAAGAAGAATAGTAGAACAGCAAGAAATACATTGAGGAGGTGCATCAAAATAAACAAACAAACCCAACAACAATGTTTTCTATGCTGAAAATGTGCTTCTTTTTCAGAAAGCTTCCCCCACCACAGTTTGTTGGTTTGTTTGTTGGTTTGTTTTTAGCATTAAAAACATGCATTTCCCTCTGCAGAATAATTTCTCTGGAACACTCCAGGACCTTCAAGTATAGGAAGGCTACTGCAGAAACATGTTTGTTTTCTTCTACAACGGGACAAAAATGACAGCAATTATCTATCCTGCACGCAAGGATGAATAATAGAGGATTTGAATTCCAACACTTCAGGCACGCAAATGGAATAACAGGGACAGGGGTGAAGAAGTCTAAAAGTAGCTGCAGGTTTGTGGAGGGATGTTGAAGGGGGCAAATAAGTCAGCTGGTTGCCAAATCCTCTGGGCCTTCCCAATTGTAAGCCACTTGCTGAAGTTGTCAAATACAGCTTAGTTTCAGCTTATTGTTAAAGGGAACACTTCTTCACCTGTTCAGCAGTTTTTCTGCTTCTTATTGATCCCAAAGGAAAGGTTTAAAAATTCAGCTTTTGGTTCACTTCTTTTTTTAAAAAAAAATATATATAGACTATAACTTTAGAAAAGCATACACTGAGGCAGATTCACAGTGAATCAAATCTCTGTGTATGCTTTCAAACAGAGCATAAAGATTTTATTTTTAAAAACTGATCAGCTTTCAGTTAAAAATATTGTTCCAGACTTCATTTAATTATTCATTTATTCATGGGAATCACATTAATAACATTAAATTGTTTACACTGCAAACCTACACATGTATTCCAGAGTAAGCCTCTATTAAATTCAGTGGCCCTTATTACCAGGTATGTTATGTATAGTGCTGGAGTTGTAGTTTCTTTCATCTTGCCTACTGGAATGGACTAGAATGTGTTTCTGCTGCTTTTAAATTTAATTTTATATAAATTTAAATATATATAGCGCTCTCTCTCGCTCTCTCGCTCGCTCTCCACACACACACAAACACACACACACAGATACTATAGTGAGTACAAAATTGTGAACCGCTTATGATTACCACATACTCTTTTTGTAGTTACATACTTTATTAGCTCATAAAACAGGTCAACACAAAATATATTTTTGAAACCATCTGTTTTGATAAAAGGGTTTTAAAACAATTAAATAAGTTATTCTATTTTTAAAAAGAAGAAATTGAAAATCATAACATCTAAACCCTAACACAGAGAAGTACAGCAACCTTTATTTTTAAAAAATAAACTGTATGCAGCAACCATCAAAAGGCCTTTGTAGATTTTTAAAAAAAGATTTTTGTTTGTTAGAGGAAAGGGAGCAGAGTGGGAGGCAATTTAACCTCCTGTGGGTTTTATAGCCCAGAAGCAACCATTGAGAAGCCCACTCCCACATTCTCATCAAACATGCTTACAATGGTGACGGAAAAGACAAAAAGCCTATCTCAGAAACTCAGACAGGTAAGTAAACAATGTCTTTCAATCTTAAATGTTATTAGATCTAGGATTACTAATATAAAATTAAGATATTTCAACATAAAATGTTACAGGTTGAGTCTCCCTTATCCAGAATTTTAAATCTGATTTACTCCAAACTCCAAAATTGTACACATGGGTGGCTGAGATAGTAACACTTTTGCTTTCTGATGGTTTCATATATATAAATTTTGTTTCATAGACAAAAAATTATTTTAAAATATTATTATAAAATCACCTTCAGGCTATATTTATAAGATGTATATAAAATATAAATGTAAATTAATTTCATGCTTAGACATGGGTTCCGTCTCCAAGAAATCTCATTACATATATGTAAATGTTCCAAAACAAAAACAAAATACTTGTGATCCAAAGCATTTCAGATATGGGAGACTCAACCTGTATTACAAAATGTAATCCCATAATCCTAGCTAAAGAATATTATTTAACTGGAGATGACATACAAACTTTACACATTTTCAATATTCATTTCTCCACAACTGATTCAATGGTCAATAACCATGTGTCAAAAAGTATATGAACCTTGACATTCAGTGCCTGGTGGTGCTTTCTTGAGTGGCAATGCTTTCAAGTTAGTATTTCTTGTAACTGTTGGTCAGTCTTGCAGATTGATTTCAAGAAATTTTGGGCCATTCCTTCTTACAGACTTTCTTCAGCTAAATGACATTTGAGGATTTATTTGCAATGAAACCACAAGAATAGTGAGAGGGTCACTTTTCTCCTTAGCATTTTGGGTTATTCATATTCACAACAATACAATACAATACAATACAATAATATAATATAATATAAAATCAGCATGAAGGTATACTACAGATTAGGAAATATGATATTAACTTGCAAGAGCCGTAACCAGCCTATCTCATGGTGAGGAAGCTGAAGTTCAACAATATGTGGAGGCCTGCACATTCCCACCTAGATATAGATTAATGCATCAGTTTTTGAGTAAAGAGAGACACCCAGCTCTGGATTGAGAGCCATCCACTTCAACACTGCATCGATCTACTAAATGAAAGACAGATTATGCTTACAAATTCAAGTATAAGTCCTAAATAGAGGAGCTGAGATTCTCTGAAGAAGAAGATGCACAACTGAACGTGAAGTAGCACTGTGATGGTGTGGCACAAAAGGTGAATGTTCTTGTACTTTGAACTAAGCAAAGACTTCAAAACTTGGAAAATAACAGAACAAACTGGAAAAAAAATCATAGAAACTGTGAAATTTGATATTGAAGATTAAGCCACATCTAAGCCTATCAAATATGACTTCAATCCCAAAATAGGTCTGGTGCCTAAATATAGAATCCCAGCTCTTAAAAAACACTGGTATTGGTTCATATGATATTGCATTGTTTTTCTAGCATTGTATCCACAGTCTCATCTCTGCAAACCTAAATATAAGCACTCAGATTCGAAAAGCTCAGGGAAGAAAAAGCAAACCCAGCAGCATCTAGAGGAGGTTTGAGCTGTTCTTCCTTTGGCTTTCAAGGAGTTGTTTTATCTCAGCACCCCAGCCATAGAATAGTGGAGGAGCCATGTCAAGTAAGAAATAAAAATGAGTGATGCCTATAAAAGAGAGATATCATGAGAATCTGCCATTTGGGAATAATGAAAGGCACGGCCAGCTTGGGCCGATTATGCAGCCTTACTAGAGGCCTGTCAGCTTTGATAACAAAGGCAGCCATCAATTCCTGTAAAAATGGCAACAGTGTGAATTGAAAATTCTGAAGCACCATTTAAGGCTGAAATGAGATTTTCTTCAGAATGCATTTGTCTGTGTGTTCCTGCTCACTTGAAAAGAAATGGACAGAGTAGAAAAAAAGTGCTGGGTGGAGCAGACAATGGCCATTATTATTATCATCATCATCATCATCATCAGCATCATCTCTTGCATTCTGTATAGAACTGTCAAACTGTCAATTACTAAGTGTTTTAGAACACAGTGCTCCTCCCTGAATGTGCCATTTGAAACCAAAAGAAATAATCAAACGAAATTTTCTCAGAAAGTTTTTATTTGAATTCCTGAAAGGAAGAGTGAAACCCAAATTTCATCATCTGGTTAATAAGCAAAAAATCCTCTTTATACTATTCCTCCATTCAAATTAGTGGTAACAACAATAAGTAATAAAACACCATGGCCAGGATCTTACAGCAGCAAACATTTTACACAGCTATCTGCTATGCAAGTGGTATGGAAACCAAGCCCTATGAGGAAGTGCTTAGGGACCTGGGTAAGTTTAGCCTGGAGAAGAACAAATTGAGAGATGAAGTGATAGACATCTTTAAATAGTTGAAGGGGTGTCTGGCAGAAGATAGAGCTAGCTAGCTTTTTGCTGCTCCAGAAACTAGGACATGAAAAATACAAAATAAAATATTCCACCTTAACTTTAAGAAGAACATCAGGATGGGAAGAACTGTTCAACTGAGGCAAGAATAGACTGCCTCAGGGAGTGATAGACTTTCTTTGCAGGCTTTTTTTTAAAAGGTTAGATGACCATATCTCATAATTGCTTTAGTTGTGTATTCCTCCATGGCAGGGGAATAGATTAGATGGCCCTTATGACAACAACAACAACAACAACAACAACAACAACAACAACGGCCCTTGTGGTCCCTTCCCTTTATTATATTATAATATCACCATATAAATATCAGGATACAACAGCAATAGGAGGACAACTGATTTTAGGCCTCTTATTTCTTGAATGCCCTGGCTTTAAACTAAGGCACTATGGAAGGGAAAGTTAGGAAAATCAACTGTGCCACAGTAGAAGGGATTCCCGAACCACATACCCTATAATACCTTACCTTCAAAGTCCCTTGGAACCAGGCATTCAAGAAATAAGCATATTGTTTGCCTGATTCCCCCCAACATCACCACCTCCTCCACGTTCCACAGAACTATATTCATGGAAGTATTGGTTCTTGACAAATCTTGACCATGAAAATACAATAGATGATTTGAGTTGTATGCAAGCATTCATAGTTGTGAGGATGGGCTATAAAGCATGGACTCCCTCTATTGCAGAAAGAAACATTATCAGTAGAATTTCATGAAGTTTCCCTAAGTTTGCAGAATCCTGTGATTAGTCATTACAGCTGCCAGGCCAAGTCTAGCCCCAATCTTGAGATTTATGGACCGAATCTAAGACCTAGTGTTTTCCCTTGTGGTATTACAGAAGGCAGGCTGTGGTGGTGATACAAGGGGCAGCCACTGGTGAGGCCCTTAAGCACAATACATTAAGCATCAACCAGAGCTGCACAGGGAATATCATTCAAATAAAAGCCACCAAGTCTAACAACTGAAGAATATATATGTATCTGCTCACTTTTCAAGACAACATTCTCACCCGCAGATTCCTCCTCCTCCTCCCCTGAGGACCAGAGTTCCAGGCCCTGAGATATGGAATTCTACTAGTCATGTTTGTAGCAGTATGGCTGTTGCTAGGCCAAGCATGTACCTGACAATTTTCTGAAAGTTTGATTCCCTAAGATTTCTGTTTTTCTGTCTCATTTTCACAGCAAGGCATTATTTTCAGCATTTTGGGGTGGCATTTCTCAGCTTACCTTATCATTGCAAGTTGGCTGAATATGGTGTGTGTGTGGTTTGTGTATTTTCCTTTCCATTATATATCTCCACATTACCCCATAGTTTTCCTGGCAGTCTGTACTTTATGATCTGAAAATAGGGCTGGGGGAGGAATTGCCTAATATTGTGCTCCTCTGGGCTTTCTTTGGAGCTTGGTAAATGTAAGGACAGTGCAGAGGTTATTGTAAAGTAAAAGACAGGACAAATACACAGTGCTCAAGTCTCTCGTAAAATGAGGTAAGCACAAGAAAAAAATTATGTAAGCATAAGAGATATTATCTGAATTTCTTTCTCTCCTTTGAACATTTAAAGCAATTTGTTTTCTGTCAGCTTGAATGGAAAAGGTCAAGAGATGTCAAAGAAATTTTCAACACAGCACTAAAAATTAATGTTATATTTTCAGTGCCTTCAGTTTGTTGTATTTTCTGGAAATTAAGGAAAATGTGTGCTATTGAATTGTCATGTCCTCAAGTATTTACAAGTATTCAAAATTAGTGGAAGTAAATTGATTTGAACATAACAAATAAACTACAGGGGCAGAGTAATTAATCTATTAACACGAGGATTGCACTAGGCCCTGAGTCTCCAGTTCGTGTGGGTCATCTGCAGGTGGGACACGAGGGTGAACATTCTCCATTTATGGTGGCTCAGAAAAGCACTTTGTATAAATCTCTAGTTCACTTAATAGAGCAGCAGCTTGCTATAATTTGCAAGCCTCGATTCATTTGTTGCAGCAACTTGCAGAGACTCTCCAGGGCCATTAGGACATTACTGCACTGAGCCACGTTCTTACTGCAATTGTGTCAATTAAACATACTGGAAATATACCTGTTTCAGAGGAGCCATTATCACATGTCTTCACAATAGCATAACTGGAGTTGCTTCATCCAACCATACTGTCTTCAGGATTTCCCCTTAACCATACCTCCCTTTGGGGTTTCTTTTTAAGTATTATACTTGCAATTTTATTTTATTTTTAAAATGAAATGGCAGGGAAAGGTAATTTTCCTGCTTAGGAATAGCAAAGGGGAGAGGAGACACTGAGATCACATGACTCCCAATATCAGAATTTCTCTGGCAACAATGATTCTCATCTGAAGACTAGTGTGATTGTGAGATCATTGACAGGTTTCCCCTCCTCAATGAAAAGGGATGCCCTAACTGTGCTTTAGAAACACAGCAGCTATGGGTCAGAGGCAGCATTGTGCAATAAGTATCATCAAAGGCACTTTTTCTCTGGGTGTAAAAAATTCCTTAGTTAGCTTCCTCTGTCCCTCCCAGCTGTTGTGGTGTTCACCTTCCACTCTGAAGTCCCTTATGGTCAGAAGCAAGTGGGCAAGATTATATGTGTCTTATCCCATCTCTTTAAATACGTGGGAAGAAAGTCTCAAGTTATATGGCAAAATCTAGAACAACTTGGTAGTGAGGAAGCTGACACAGGTCATGTTGACTTATTCTTTCAAAACTCATGCAATTTCCTTCTACACCTTGCCTCAAGCAAATCAAACATTCTGCCTCAAACCCCAGATTAATTGGGACTGGACTTCTTAACCTGTAGTTTGTGGACCCTCAGGAGTCCCAATGCATATGGAGTCCAGAACCAGGCACACAAACATTTGATCCCTCCTCCTTCACTATACCTCCTGATTCTTTGAAAATTGTGTTTAAGTGCCTTTTTCTGGGAGAGGGATCCATAGCTTTAATCATATTCTCTAAAAAGATTGGACTTCCACCCACCCACCCCCCAAAAAGTTTATGAACCACTGCTTTAGGGCATTAAACAATACCCATAACTTCCCTAACATCTGAAATAAGCCGAAGCCATGCAAAAGCACAGTCAGACCCAAGAGAGAATCTCCTGCTGGGCATTCACTTACCAGCAACATTCGGAAGAGTGGACTTTCACATCAAGTGAAATGGAAACAAAAGCTGTCACATTCTCTGTGGACTGAAAATTCTAGTAACTGCTCTGGTCTCAGGACTCCCTCCTCTAGAAATATCACTTCTATGATTAATTCATCATGCAAGCATTTCACAGCATCCATTAGGCTTTTATATTTTAACAGAAAATCCTCAAGGAGAAAACAAACCTCTCAGCAAGAATTTAAAGCCAAAATCTACAAAAAATAATAAAGTCAGTTATAATATGCCCCTTTATCCCATCTCTCCAGAGTTCTTTCATTCACTCTCTTTCAGGCAAATTTGAAAGTCCCCAAATCCTTCTGGTCCCAACTGGTCTAGTTCTGTCACTTAACTCCATTAACATTTCTCTCTCTTTGGGGTTTTTTTTCTTTGATAGAAATGAAACCAGTTTCATCTTCAGTTTTAACAGAAATCTGGGGCGCCTCTCTTTGACATGTCACTTTTTGCAATTTTTAGCAAAGGTGCTTTGACGCTTTTTACTCTGTTCCCTTTTTTTTTTTCCAAAAGAGAAAGTAAAGCATATATGAAGAGATAAACTATATCAACAGACATAAAGTGGGTCTGCGTGACTTACACCAGCATTTAATGTGTAAACCCTCTCCAAATCAATGATTTAACTCTGTATACAAATTATCTCAATGAATGTATGGTACTTTGTTGTTGTTGTTGTTGTTAACTGTTTATCAAGTTGGCTTTGACCTATACCATCATATGAATAAGAGATGGTCAAGAGCCCCAGCCTTCAGCAACCCTCCTCAGGTCTTGCATATCCAGAGCTATGGCTTCTTTGTTGAATCAATCCATCTGTAACATAGTCGTCTTCTTGTTCTGCTGTGATTAAAATAATAAAAATGGAAACCTTCACTCTTAGTTTATGAAATCTCTATTCCTGAGCTGGATTCATGAGCCCTGAAATCTCCATCATTTGGAAGCAGGTGTCATGTAGGCAATTGGTGACTCTTTCCTCCTCACACCCCTCTCTTTGTCTTATGTTGAACATATAGATAAGAAGGGGAACTTCCTGCTTAGTGTTAATCAAGAAATTCCTTTTTTAAGTGACAGACTCTTTGTCCTAAACATCAGGGGGCAGAATAACAAACAAACAAACAGCTTCATTTATATACTGCTTCATACCGCCTAAGCTACTTGCCCCCAACAATCTGGGTACTCATTTTAGCGACCTTGGAAGGATGCACACCTGAGTCAAGCTTGAGCCCTTTGCTGGTCTTGAACCCACAACCTTATGGTTTTGAGTGAGTGGCTGCAGTACAGGCATTTAACCACTGCGCCACCAGGGCACCAGGAATCCTTCTGAAGTGGCAATGCCCTCATTTTGCCCTCTCCATAGCCACACTACTGGAGATGGGGAGATTCCATAGCCAACAACATTCTTTCCTACAACATTCTTTCCTATGCCCTGCTGGCTTGATGAAGCCCGGGCAAGAAGATGGGGACAGTTTTACTAATCCCACCACCACAATACTTGGTTTTATTCTTCCTCTTACACTCATTACATTCAATGGGAGGAAATTAACTACTGCACCCAATGTAAGACACTCCTCCTTTTGCATTCAGTGACTGGAATTAAGTGTTTCAGAATCTTTCAGATCTCTGTCCATGCTCAACACTCACCTGATATGCCCTGCATCTGCTGAGCTGTGGAAATATTTTCATTATTTATTTATTTATTTATTTAGAGCACATTTACCCACCTCTTCAGTGTTAAAAAAATGTTCCAGAGCAACTTTTAAATCATCCATGTGAAAGTTCCCAGCCCTCAGGCTTATAATCTAAAAAGACAAGGCACACAAGGAAAAGTGGATGGCAGCTGGGGAGGAGAGTAAGTCCAGGAGCTGCTGGTTGATCTTCTTTCCCTCAACAGAAGAGAGAAAGAGAAGAAGTGAGAGAAAGGCTAACCTCCCTCCCCTCACATTCAGTTGTTGTATTCCTGATGAAAATTAGGGGGAAGAGAATGCTTTCTTTTTAGGTTATTAATATGGTTCCTAATGTTGTATTTACTGTCAGAGCTAGTTTGGATGTGATGAAGGCCTGGTCTGTGATTCCTTGGCTGCAGTAAGTTTCTAGAAATAATGGGTTCAAATATGATGCTGAACCTGGCACACTGGGGGTGAGGAGAACCATTACTCTACCATATCATATAACTTAAGAAACACTGGGCTAAGCTAGGGCCCCATTCACATTAAAGGAATAACCCACGTTATTTCATGGATTTGCCATGATCAAATCTCTCCATGGCATTAGATTTGCCAGAATCGAATCTCTCCATGGCATTTTATGCTGGATTCTCGTTCACACTGAAAATGCCACGGACAGATTTGATCCTGGCAGTCATGGCAGTGGGGGTGGAGGAGGATGAGGATGAGGATGAGGATGAGGAAGAAGAAGAAGAAGAAGAAGAAGAAGAAGAAGAAGAAGAGGAAGACGACTGCCAGCAGAGGAAAGCTGATCCCCTGTTTGGAGCTGGCAGGGAGGGAGGAAAAGAAAGGAGGACCTATTGGAGGTGGCAGGGAGGGGAAGAGGAGGAAAGAAGGATGCAAACGGGTTGCAGGAAGGAAAAGGAGAAAGGAAGGATGCTATCGGGGGTTGCAGGGAGGAAAAGGAGAAAGGAAGGATGCTATTGGGGGTTGCAGGGAGGAAAAGAAGAAAGGAAGGATGCTATCGGGGGTTGCAGGGAGGGAAAGGAGAAAGGAAGGATGCTATCGGGGGTTGCAGGGAGAAATAGGAGGAAGGAAGGATGAGATCAGGGGTTTCAGGAGGGAAAGGAGGAAGAAAGGATGTGATCGGGAGTTGCAGGGAGGGGGGAAGGAAGAGCCCATTGGAGGTGGCAGGGAGGGAGGAAGAGGGGCTCCAAATGGGATCAAGGAAGGATGCAATTGGTGATGCGATCGAGAATGTAATCGGAAGAGGAGAAGGACGCAATTGGAGGTGGCAGGGAAGGAAGAAGAGGAAGGTCAGAACTATTTCAGCCCCTGAGAATTCAGGGATAAACATGAGACTGAGGGATGACCGAAGTCACCAGAGGCAGACCCTAGTGGTGCTACAAAGGTGCCGTTGCAAAGGGAAGGCCCTGGTGATAACATTAAGCACTGTATGTCATTCAATTAAAAATAAACCTAAGAAATGCGGATACACATAGGTACAAAAAGACAGAGAGAGATACACACACTATTCAAGATAGTACAGTGCTTTCACTCAGAGATTCCTCCTTGTCATCCGGACTGAAGAATAGAAGGCCACACCCTGAGATCCAGCAATTCTACTAACTGTGTTTCCACCATTTTAAGGCACTGTTGTTGCATTCCTTCAAATCGTTCCAAACTTATGGCATCTCTAAGGTGAACCTATCATAGGGTTTTCTTGGCAAGTTTCTTCAGAGGAGGTAACTTCCTTGAATGAATAAAGTTTATTAATTTGCAACAGGTCAGTCCAGAAACACACATACCATATACACACATAGGTGGACTTCCTTCTCAGAAGAACAGGGCAATAATTTACTAATTCAGTGATAGACATGGGTGGTCCAAGATATTTTACTGCCTACAAACATGCTTTCCCTTCCCCAGTTATACAATCAGAGGTGATCTTGTCTGCCAGTGGAATTTCATATCTGTACTGGCTATGGGACAGTATCCTCTGCCACATAGGAAAGTACCCGTCTAGTTTGGAAGGTACAAGACATGTTGAGCGAAACATGCAGCTCCGTCCCAAAGAAAGGGGAATGTCTTAGGGGTCAAGAAGAATGGCTAGTGATTGCCAGCACTAATGCACCCTTCCTCCCAAAATACTGTATGCTGCCTGCGGTAGTTCTCAGTTTAATGGTATGGCCAGCCCTGGTAGTAACTACATCATCATCTCCTGACTTGAGGTACTACATATCTTATCAGTACAATAATCATGCCATGTTTAGCTGTCATCGACCTCTTTAATAATGTGCTCTTCAAATGACTGAAAACTAAAGATCACCCCCTGAAGACCACAATGGAACCTATACCCCTTACTTTTAACCACAAAGCTATTAAGATAATAGGCATTAGTGTAAGATCTTTCCCTGAGGACCATTTAATTCATCTTGTGGTTAAGGGCTCCATACTGTCTTACAGCCTGCCCTTGTGGTGCCACCAGCCTGCCTCCTTCCAGGCTGCTAAGTTTAATTCTGCCTTCTGTGTTTTCCTCCTCTTTCTTGCTATTAAGAAATAGTGAATCACTTTCTCATTTGTCCTATGTGCTTGAGCTGATATTTATAAGTGGCAAGGTGGAAAGGAAGGAGGCAAGAACATATGGGACAGATGAAACAACAGTCTCCTTAGTAAGAAAAAGACTGCATTTAGATTAAGACCCAGAGGTTTGTCCTTTTGCTGTATTGGGTCCAGGGTCTGTCAAGATGGACCATTTGCCCACTTTTGTACTGCTTTGAAACACAAGGATACCATTCAAGGTATAGCTGGGGGGGGGGGAGGGGGAGTGGTTAGTGCTGAAATGGGATTTTTGAAATCCAGGTTCAACTCTCCACTGAGCCATGAAATTGTGTAAATGTTCCCTATTAAGTATTGTATCTTTTTAATCGTAACATATTGTACTGTATGTTTTTTAATTGTAATATATTGTATTGGATTTTCTACTTCTACGTTGTTGGAATCCCTACTCGATTCAGGGGGAGAGGCGGGATATATATATATATATATATATATATATTATTATTATTATTAAATTCACTGGATGGCCTAGGGCTATTCACTCTCTTTTAGCCTGATATACCTCAAAGGATTGTTGCAATGATAAAGTAGGAACAAGGAGAGCTATGTATACCATATTAAGCTAATGGAAGGAAATATAGTTGACCCTCCATTCTCACGGGGGATCCATTCCGGACCACCGCCGCCCCCCCCCCCCCCTCATGAAAACAGAGACTTGCTCTTCTGTTTTCATGCCGGGGGGGGGGCTTGAATGGAGTGTATACAGGGTATAAATGTAACTAACAAAATGATGAAGAAACCTGTCTGTCATGATACACAGCCCCTGATGGTCTTGAGGCCTATTCTTTAGGGACTGGTCTAATTGTTTCTAATATCTTTCTAGGTTCGTCCTAAATTGCTTTGGGAAGTGATATATCTTAATCCCAAACTATAATAAATAAATTGCTCTCTGTCATCTTCCTGTTGGTTTCCTTTTTTCTAACCTTTATAATGGGGGAGTAACAGACAGAAAATAAACACACCAGTCTAACAAATGACATTTTTCAAAACCAGAGGTCGATTTCTTGCCACTCCTGTCTTTTTCTTTTTGTCTTGAGCAATTTTCACAATCCATTCTCTCTCTCTCTCTCTCTCTCTCTCTCTCTCTCTCTCGCACACACATACACACACACACACACACACACACAAATCATCCCACAGACAAAAAGAAAAGAAACCTTATGCCTTACACTTGATGTAGTTGTCCACCCTTGACCTAACTGCATGGCTTTGTGGGGTTATGGCTAACAGTTGAGACAGATTTTGATGGGCTGATGCACATGTCTGTCATTCCATCTACAGTACCTGGAAGAGAAAGCCAGTCTTGCACCAAAGCATGAAAATTTGCTTGAAGCTCTGGGGTCATTCCAATGGTTTTTGTTTGTTTGTTTGTTTTTGTTTTTTAGTACAAGAATGTGAATAATTTCACATTTTATTCCAGATTTGTTGTTCACACTGGGTTTTTTTAAAATTGGAATCACATCTCTGTGCATCTCTCCAAGTTTTGTTGCTCACACATGCTCACCAGTGCTGTGCTTCCCACCTAAGAGTGCTGGCACGGCAGGGGAGGGCAGACAAGTGTCCTCCTCTCCACTCACCAGAGGGGAAAGACACAGCAGGGCATGCTGAGTTTAATCCCGTATTTATTTGCATCTGATAATTACACTGTTGAAGATGCAAATCTTTTTTTTTTAACTCAGAATAACACTCAATACCAATTATCCTGGGTTAAATGGTTTTTTGCACACACACACGCACACACACACAACCCAAAAAAACTTATGCAGGTGCAGTTCGGGATGCATGTGAACAACAGAGATTAAACCGTGATTCAACCTGGATTATTTTCACCATCTGAATAGCCCCTTTGTATTCACCCTTGGTCTGTCTTTGCCTTCCATCAGGGTTGTATGAGGAGGAGAATGAGGGCATTGCACCTCCCTAATGAAAATTCTGCCCTCCCTCCCCCCATGAATTTTTCATTCAGTCCCCAAATTTCTAGCATCGCAGCAACCTAAAATTAGAGTTGAGGATTTAGAAATAGAGTTCAGAAATGGAGTTTAGAGCTAAAGGAAAGGGGCAGGCAAAGTTACCAAGGGAATGTGGAATGAGGAAAGAGAAGTGTTCTGGGTCTGAATGATTTTCAGTATTTCACACTGTAATGCTAAAAATCTGGGGACTGAAGAAAAATTGGGGGGAGGGCAGAAATCTTATTATGGGGGCAAGTCCCCCCCACACACACAGAGAGTTATACCCTTGCTTTCAGTATCCATTGATTCCATTACATTGCTAACCCAATGAGGGTGAAATCTGTGGTGCTGAGCAGTTCAGGAATGAACATAAAGCAACAGTGAATTCTCCTAACCATGAAGCAACAGTGCCACCTTGAGATTCTTTATATGAAAGCAAAACAGCTAGATTTGCTGCTTCCAGGATCACTAGAAACAATGGACTTTTATAGCAGCTTGCTGAGGGGGGGGGGGGTACTATTTGACCAGCATAAGGATTCTAGGGACAATGTGGGTAACAGAAACACGAGTGTTCTGTTTTTATGTTCCTGACGCTGGTGAAAATAATTTGGACTACATAGTTAGGCAAAAAGTATTTGTGAGAGCCTGGTGTTACCAACTGGTGAAAATCTGTACAGAAAATGATACCAAGCTGGAGTATCCCACTATAAATAAAGAGGACCTGACTAAAAGGAAATCAGAAAGATCCACTTCTAATAAAGGGGAAAAAAGACAGGTTGCTCAGAATGAAATCATGATGTGACACTTAGGGCTATGAGGTTGAAAATATATCATTCCTCTGATTGGTAACTGGTGCCATTCTATTTAAGTCCCTTCCCATTAAAAAGGTCCCATCTGGGAACTCCTGAAATACTTTGAGCCTTCTGTGATGTTGGCCTGACATCAGCCACTTGCACGTTTCTTATTTTTACATTCAGTAGATGTAATATGCTGTCCTCTTGTGTACAGCACTAGTTGCTGCATGTCAGAACAGGTATTGGAGAGTTGGAAAAGACACAAACAACATGATCAGGGACCTGGAGCAACTCTGCTACGAGGAAAGGCTGTATAGTTAGTATAAAGCAATTATTAGTTTGGAATGAAACTATTCATGGTGTGCCAAAAGTAGGCAGAGACAACTTTGCCCTCCTCTTTGTTTCATTCCCCAGCAGCAGATTGTTGCTATCACCATTGCTGCTGCTGTGGGAGTAACATGTTCCATTACATATAAGTAATGTGTACATGGCACTGTTCAGTCTCCAAAGTTAGAAAGCCCCCCTAAAATGTCTACGACATTTTAACATCCATGTTGTTCTGCTTTATAAAAATAAAACCTTTTCTTCCCCCGCCTTTTCATTTACCATAAATCCAAGATGTCTGGCCTATCCAACCTCTTCAGAAGATTCCAAAAACACTCTGGGAAACATTCTAGAAGTGCCATGGGTACTTTAGAGATATAGATCTAGGGCCCATTTTGTAATTTCCAGGAGCATCCAAAGTGAAATGCACGCTCCAGAAAAACTTATAAAGCACTAAATGCTATTATTAGCAATGACATTTTATCATAATAGTAATTACAGCATTAAATAGTGCCTCTCCAGAGTACCATTTCTGTAAGAAAGCAATCAATTTCTGTGTTCAAAAATTAGCCTGAGCACCAGTTATCTCTGACCATGTGAAGAAGGCATTGTCCTGTTCAGATAGCACATGGCCCAAACCCCGGTTCTGGTGCAGGCAGTCCAGACCCATGTCCCACGCATCCTGCACCAGAATCAGGCATAACACACTTACTTTTTTAAAATTTTATCTTATTTCAATACAAAAGTTACACACAAAGACTTAGACACACACAATAATTGAAATCACTAAAACAAAAAATGAAAGATGGACAAACTGTATCCCTTCCCCCTCAACTCCCTCCCCCATTTAAAACAAATAACAAAAGACTTCCTGTGCCCCATTCCCACTTACAAATAAATTGGTGTGCGATCCAAATCGATAGAGTGTGGTTCCCACTACATTTGCCCCAAATCGCATTTTTTCCCTCTAAAATAATCCACTTGTGGTTCCCATTCATGAATGAATTGATTCAAAATTATTTGGTTCCAGCTGCCCAAAGGGGAAATTTAAATCGATTCCAATCCACATGTGGTTCTCACATGCACACATTTGATTTCTTGAAAAAGAAGTGGGGAAAATCAGAGTCAAAAAGATGCAGGTTAAATGGGTCTAGCGCATGCCTCCCCCTTCATAATTACTTTAGCAATTTGGATTAAGTGGGAGCCAGGGTCATTTGAACTGGTTCAAACCGTTTTACAATCCAATTTAAAAGGTGGTGGGAATGAGGCCTGCATATTCTCTAAACTCCTAAATAGAAACATTTACAATGGAGTAAAAAGACTTGCCTTTTGCTCTGGATCGAGAACTTCTTTCATCCCTGCACCATGGCAACCATCTGCTCAAGTATCCTGCTGGACCTCTTGGCATGTCTGCCACTGTGAGGCGGCCATTCTGAGGTCAGAAAGAGGCACCCAGCATTTGTGACCATTGCTGGGTGCCTTGTTCTGACCTCAGAAAAAAGCAACCACCAGTGGTAGCAGACATGCCAGGCAGCCCAGTGGGATGCCCATGTAGAGAACCACCACCATGACACAGGGACAGAAGCGAAGGTAATGCTGGGGGTGGGGGAATAAGGCAGCTGCAGAGCTAGAATACTCCAGGGTGCCCCTGGAGTATCCTGGCCATTGCAGACAAGGCCTTTCCCACTTGTTCTTCCTATGCAGTCGTGTGGGTGATGTTGTTGTTGTTGTGTGCCTTCAAGTCATTGCCAACTTATGGCAACCCTGATCCTATCATAGAGTTTTCTTGGCACGATTTGTTCAAAGGAGATTTGCCATTGCCTGCTGAGGCTGAGAGCATGTGACTTGCCCAAGGTCATCCAGCGGGTTTCATCACTGACCTGAGAATCAAACCTAGTCTTCAGAATCACAATCCAACACGCAGATCACTATGTCATGCTGGCTCTCTCATGTTTGTTGTTGTTGCAGTGTACCTCCATTTCTGAATTATGACTACCCCAAGGTGAACCTATCATGGGATTTTCTTGGCAAGGTTTGTTCAGCGGGGGGGGGGGGGTGCCATTGTCTTCCTCTAAGGCTAAAAGATTAAAACTAGTCCAAGGCCACCCAGTCGGTTTTCATGACCAAGACACCTAATTGGCATAGTGGTTTGAGCATTGGATTAGGACTCGAGAGACTAGAGTCTAATCCCAGCTCAGCTCTCTCATATACCTATAAAGAATTACCTTCATTAATAGACAAGATTCATCAAGTAGTCTGGGTTACAGTCTCTCTGTTTTGGAAAAGTTACTTGAACACAGTCCCATATTAAACCAGCTGTAAGCATTTGGACCAAACCTCAAACCTTCCTGCTCTTAAGGAACCTTCTAACATCTGAGGAGACTTACTGCAGAAAAGCCTGGAATCTCCCACATAGTGACTCACTGTGGTACTGTGGGCTATAGATACATTTACACAGATTATATATGTATTAAAATCCAGAAATCTCCATGATAACACCCCCTAAGATATTCTTGGTATGCACATCAAGTTTCAGCATTTCAAATTCTTGGAACTACAGTATGATGAAAACAGAGGGAATACCTCTTCTCCCCGCTCCGCCCCCAGATATTATAATAACTATTACATTATCAATTTGATGTTAAATGTTATTATATTAAGTAATGATATATGTATTTTAAGAGTTGTTGACTCCAGAGAAGAACAATGTACTTTTCCAGCCCTTTTTTCCCAGACCCCAATCCTTCCAATTTTTTTTCCTCACCCCTGCAGGTATATGATCACCCTTTTAAAGTTAGTGCCACTTATGTAGATGCATTAAAACGAAGAACAATTCTCTTAATGAATGTGTGCATCCTTGATAGGATTTAATTGGCGCCTAGCAGGAGATCTAAACTTGCCAAAGAGGTAGAAAGTTCAAGGGAAAAGGAAAGCAGGAAAGAGTCATTACAAATTTAACCAGCTGTGTTAAAGCCTCAAAGCTTAGAAATTAAAAGCTTTTTAAAAGGCTTCCATCAGACTCACCGAGTCATCAAAATTTAAAGGCAGAATGATTCAAACACTGATGTTATCCAGGTCTTTAGCTGGAATAACAGGAGGAAGAAAGGCAAGGTGGGGACAGGAGAAGATTCTGGGCATGTTGGGTATTATTGATGATGTTCTTGTGGGGCTATAAATCGCAAGCCTAATCTGCAGAGTGTGGTAGCGTGACAGTGTACTGTCAATGGGACATTAATGAAAAGTAGCTTCATGGATGAGAACAGCTTGGTGCTGCAATAGCTCCCCATGCACAGCTCAGCAAATGGCATGACTGAGGCTGACTATCACCACAGGAGAAAGCTGTAATCCCGAACCCAGCTATGCACGTGCCAGTCTCACTCAAAACAGTGGGAACTAAATGAATGCTAACTAGGTAACAGGAGATCGCAGCTGAGGTCTCTGCCTCAGAGGTGAACAGAGTGGCATCATCTAATGAGGAGGGATTCCAAAGGTTAACTGTGACTATGGAGACCTTGATGTGGCTCTTGGGGAGGGGAAAACTGAACTCAACTTCCAAAAGCAGCAGAACAAAAGGCAAACAATTCAAAGCCCAGATCTCAACAAGGGTCAGCAGGCTTCTCTGAAGATGCCAGCCACAGATGCTGGTGAAACGTCAGAAAGGAACTCTTTTAGAACATGGCCACATAGCCCGAAAATCCCACAAAAAACTAAGGGTCAGAATATTTCTACATCATCAGTAGGAAATTTTGGAAGATTCAGGAGGCCATTTTCAGCCTCAGGCTCCTTCCAAGGGCTACACTGGGCATGAAAAGCCAAAAAGCATAGAATAAGCTGGAAATGGCTACTCACTTCACCTTTTGAACTCAGAGCCATAACCATGTTAGTCTGGAATATGAGTATGCAAAGGGATGTTGTAGCACCTTTGAGATTAACCAAAAGAGGTTGTAACATAAGATTTTGTAGACTTGGTCTATTTCCTCAGATGCATGGAGGAGACCAAGTCTATGAAAGCTCATGCTACAACTTTTTTTTACACTGTTAGCCTTAAAGGTGCTACAACATCCCTTTGCATTCTGGTTTTGAGTTTGTTAACTTCAGCAAAGTGGGGGGTGATTTTAAAAATCAATATATTGTCACTCCTGGAAACGTCCAGGATTACGAAATAACGCTTTTCATTTTAAAATGAGATGAAGGTTGTAGAAGGGATGTTTGTAAAGCAAAGGGCCATGGGCTGATTTGGCAAGGACCATCCCTGTTAACCATCTGCCACACCATTTCTTGAGCTACTTTTAAAATGCTCTGTTTTTTCTGTCCTCCTCCCATTTCTATCCTTTTGTCTTCAGCTTGCTTCATCTGCTGCAAACTGAGTGAAAAGTGCAAAAATAGTTTGTACTCAGTTAACTCAGAGTGGAGAGGAGGGGAGGGGAGCAGAGTCTTGCCCTTCCCAGTGGGACTCAGGCAAAAGCCAACCGCTGCAGCCTCTCCTAACTTCCTAATTAATAACTTCTGCCATCTTGACCACACTCTGATGTTGCTTGGCTACATGTGTCATGACTTCCATCTGTGAAATGTTGGAGGGTATGTGATGATGACCTATACAATCACAACTACATTTTAAAAACACTTTCTGCAATAAATCATCAGTCTACTTTATTCAACAGCAGTGAAATGTCCCATAGAACAGTATTCAGCTCAAGTTGAGACATTGTAAGAAAACCATACAGCAGTGGTTCCCAAACTTTGGTTCTCCAGATGTTTTGGACTTTTTAAGTGTCATGCCAACTTCTTGGGGAATCTTGGGGTTTGTAGTGTGGAGGGTACAAGACCTCCCTGCTTTGCCAAATTACAATTCTGTTGCTCAAAATTCTAAATAACTCTTCCTAAATGCCAGATCCCTGGACTCCATATGACTGAACCATAGGAGTTAAAGGGGCTTTCTAGATTGGCAGGAAAGTGTGACATGAAGTTGCCTTTTCCTTAATGCTTAGCAGCTGCTCCCCAACCTTTAGATGGAGCTGTGCTGTTCTGCAGTTTTTAAAAAAAGAAGCTGGGAAAACCAGCACCTTTTTAAAGGCACTTCTTCTCCCCTAAAACGCAAAAAAGGCGTTTTCATGTCTTTCCCTTTTTCTCATCTAAAGGCTAGAGTTTCGTGCAGCCATGAACACACTTCTTTTTGTCAATCTAGAAAGCCCTAAAGTGGAATCCCATAGCACTATAATTGAAGGTGTGAATGGGCAATGGATGCTTCAAGTGTCTTCCACATACCAAAATCTGGAGAAAGCTTGATGTTTTAAAAGGCTGGTTTCTGTAATATTGCCACAAACTAGTTTCACAAACATAATTGCAGATCTCCTTCAGGTAGCAAAATCTACCTGTGCTTTCTTTCAAAGTGCACACATCTGTTTTATGCTGCAGATGCAGCTGCTTGCAAGAATTCTTTAGTGCCCTTTTAAAAGCCAAGCATAACATTGTTGGGATTTTTCTGGTTTTTGATATTTCTTTTAGTTTTGGCAGCTAATCCAAAGATTGAATCATTCTGGACAGTTGGCCTTTGATTGGGGAACACAACCAGCTGTTATGTCAATAGAAATAAGTTCTCTCATTAGCCTCAGTAGTGACGTGGCCATATGAGTACCTGCCTACTCCCAATGTGTGTCCTGCAACCATGGCCAAAGTCAGGAGAAAGTAACTTTTTGGAAGGGAACGTTTAGAAGCCTCTTGGTGGCATGGTGGCATGGTGAGTTGGTTTTCCTAACCCTCTGATCATGGCCAGCATTTTTCCTGTTTTGTCTTCTTCAGTTCTTTTTCCCCATTAAAAATGACACTGAGCAGGAAAGAGAGTGAAAGGACTTGTGATAGCTGATAGTATCCATGTCCATGATAATACCCATGTCTGCAGAGTAGTGAATCTACTCTGAGTTTGAATCTGATCTTTAAAGCAGGCATCCATGATGCTGAGGCAATTTTGGGAGTAAGATTCACCACATAAAATCACCCCTTTAAAGTTCAGATTAGAATGAATTTATCATGGCATGGAAACAATTGGCTACCACTGCATAGACCTAATCTACAAATGCAGCAGGACAGACAAGAAATCCATCCTGTACTGTAGTAACCTAGGCAAATTTTCACTTCCATGTCCCTGAAGCAATGCCAGGCAGTATGTTCACTTTTACTGTGCTGTTATTTATGGCAAGTGAAGTGCGCTATAAATGCAGGGATGGAAAGAGGCTGTTCAGCGGAGGGAAGATGCTCTTCAGATGGCTGCTCAAGGGAGAGGGAAATGTTTTTGCACTGCTAATTGCCTCATAAATTGGTTTTATTCTTGTGGCTGAGGCTAACTTCCCCATTTAAAGTCCATAAAAGGACTGGGTTGTTCACAGTGTTTTGGTCTTGGCAGTCATAAAAAGAGAGACTTGTTGGAAGGGCAGAGGTTAAGCGGGGTAGGCCCTTGCATGCTGCTGTGGCAGTTTCAAGCTTCAGGTGAAGATTAGTACAACTAAGGCTGTGTTAATATTTACTCAGACCCTAGCTGGGGAAAGATTATAAATATAATGCCTAGATTTAAACAGTCATTAGATAGTTTTTGTCAAGCCACTGTTCTCTGAATGAGAGCTCCATATTTGTAACAAAGAGGCCTGCTCTATAGGGCTATCATGAGGATTTAAAGAACTGGTAGGATGGATCCAGACTTAAAGTGCAATTCTAGACTTTGGGGATTATTACACTGCTGAAAAAAGTGTCTTACCACTGCTGAATTCAGACTTCCTTTGAGCTGTACCCTGGTGTTATCGCATGGTTTTTCTCCCTAAAACTGCCATCTGGGTTCAGCCTAGCTCCAATGTGGGTCCCTGAAATCGCTTTGGCAGCCATTTTTCAAAGTCAGAAAGCTCCCAACTTTGAAAAATGGTGGTGATAGAAACCTCAAATAGTAAAATACCAGTCCAGTGGAGCTTTTAAAGCTTGTGATATGTATTTTGTGCATCTTGGTTGACCCACTAAAGGTATTACTTTTTCATGGATTTTGGACGTTATTGTAATCTGCTTTTACAGTACAGTTTGGGCAGATGTATTTATTTAATTCATTTACTTATATGATTTATGAGGACCCAAATGATGTTACTATTATAATATAGCAAAAGAACACCTCTCTGGGTCTATTCAATTTTGCCTGTATTGCATCTAGTGCATGCATTAGATCCTCTAAATTCTTAAGCAGTAACATCAAGCCTATGCATTGGAAGCAAACTGTAACCACTTTTTGTTTAAAAGAGGGAGGGGAAAGTTTTAATGTTTTTCCTATGGAGTTTAAGGGGTGCAATCATACTCTCCAATTGAATCCCAATTAATTCCATTCTGGTAGCTGGCTGGGCTTAATTAAATAAAAATGTGAAGCAAGTTTAAGTAAGGGCAATTAGATGGAAATGCAGTGTGCCTGGATATGAATGCTGATTAACCTAATAACAGACAGAAATCCAGCGTTATGAGAGCTAAATGGTTTGTTTAATGGATAGAATGGCTTATAGTGTGTAATATATAAAGTCCTTAACAATAAACATTTAATTAGTAACTCCTCTTCTGTTTTTCTTCAATGTGCAGAGCAAAGTGGTTAATAAAAAAAAAAAGTCTCTGGATTGGTGTAATTTATGTCTCAGTGAGATCTAAACTCCAGAATGCACTGGTGGCAAAAGACAGAAAATGTTTGTTTCTCTGAGATTCTGGGAGAGTTGAAGATTTTAGTTCATTATATATGCCATACTTCCCAAGGACTTCACAAAGGGGAGTACGCCATTTTCTCCTCACAACAAAACCTGAAGACAGTTTAAATTGAAAGTGACTTGTGAAAGTCCATCTCTAAACACTGCAGAGCTGAAGCAGGTTTACAAAATGGAAGAAAAGCCAGGTCCACTGACACAGAAGGTTTATCCCCTAGAACACTCAAGGTTCAAGTGGACATCTAAATGAATGTGTGTTCCCTATTATTGATCCATTTTGCCTCTTGTATCAGGATTTCTTCAAGATGTATGCCTCAAAATTGCAAATTAAGTCTGTGTCCCTCAATAGACCAGCAAGAAAGGCTGGTGTGAGAGCAGAGTGGAGGTGTGACACCTGCATGACACTTGCCCCCAGACTGGTGTCATGCCAGCATCAAGTTGTGCACCCTACCGCACCAGTGGTTCCAGGGGTGGCACAGAGACACCTCCTAGGGGCGGTCTGTCCAGCCCATGTGTTGACCTTCACAAATCATTAATCACAAAACAAACCATACTCAATATAAGAGAGATGGGTGAGGAAAAACATGTGTTATGATAAAAAGACATCTTTCACCACTTGGGAAAGGTTTTCTGCAGCACATGTGCTGAAGTATCATGTAATATCAACTTCAGGCACAAGAAGAATGTTGCATAACTTTATAAAAGAGTATAAATCCTATATTCAGGATTGGGACAAGATATGTTGCTGTCTGAGACAGAGTAGCATATGGCATCCTTGCCTCATCCTGAATCTAAACAGAAATTAACCAAAGATAGTCAGATTGTTTGGGCGCCTGAGGAGGAAAAGCTCACAAACATCCCTCCCCCTCCCTGAAATTAAAATGTAACCATAATAACAGTAAACAAATAACAATCTCTTGCCTTTTTGACACCCTAAATCAGTTGGGTCAGGCATTTGCTTCACTCTCTACCTAACCGTAGAGCTAACCCTGACTCCATTTTAAACCCTTCTCAAACTAACTTTTTTTAGCAGCTCCAGAAAATGCTTTTATCATGCCACCATTCTCTCTAATTCACTGGATTTTAGAATAACGTCCAGTAACCACTTCCTCCCCTTATAGTCCTTCCTTACTTTTCCACCACTTTGTTCAGCTCTTTTCCTTACTGCAGAAAATTCAACTAGGAGAAAAATATGTTGGCCAGGATCCTGTTGGGAATTTACCTCTTCATAAGTGGATTTAGATCTGTGGGAATTAGAATGAGACAGTTCTATAATGTCCATATCCAGTAATGGGCTTTTGCTATATTATTGCATAGGGGAATAAATGAACTGAATGAGGTGTATTGGGACTGATGCACAATGAGACTCATATACAACAGAACCAACATTCAGTGGTTCCATTGTGCATCAGGATGTCAGCTAAGGAATGCCACTGTGCACCAGCAGAGTCTGATGCCACTCAAGACACTCTTACCAATATCTTGTTGTCCGTCTTTTCAATTCACTAATAATGTTTCTTAGCACCTCTGCTATGTAGCTAAGTATATCTATGTAATGTACACTGGGATAGAGACTTCCAACCAAAATTACTGCTCAGCGTCTTCTAACTGTCCCCCATCTAGAAATGTTCCTGGTCTCTTTTTAATTCAGGGATTCCCCACCTGGGCTGCTTTCACCCCCAGAGGTTGCAAGATGGAATTTCAGGGGGTACGACAAAGAGTGGCATATTTCCTTGAATGATGACTCACAACTCATCACTCAATTTTTCTTAATAAATTAGAATCTAATTGCCCAATTTAGATTTGATTTTTTTTCTCACTGAATTCCAAGTTTTTTTTTATAAAGTTAAATGTATTCACCCACAGTTTTGTGTATGGTCCAATTTGTGGTTCAAAAATTGGAAATTACACTTCTTTCTCTTCAAATGTGATACACCTTTTGTAAGGTGTGCAAACAATCAAACATTTCCTAGTGGTGTGGGGTGTAGAAAAGTTTGAGAACCACTGCTTTAGTTGTTCCATATTCTCTGGCTTGAGTTCACAGATGCAACACATCTGCTTGTAAAAGTAGCCACTGTGTTTTTGTTGCATCCATTGGTGCTGTGTGTAAATTGCTGTTTTTCCTGAAATTATAATATCTGATGAATATCTGCAGCAGCCTGTGCCAATGTACAATTTGGGAGACTTTAAGGTGCCACACGATTTTTTGTTGTTAACCTGGATACGAATCACTTTTTTTTTCTTCTGCATTTTTTGATACCAGGATTAGTACAAATGTGGTATGTCAGATCATGAGGAGTATAACATGTGATTCCTAATGAGGCTGACAACAAAGAATTTTGTAGCATCTTAAAGTCTAACAAAGTCACTTGCAAATTCCCTCCAAAATATTGTTTCGTTTTTCTAACTTTATGCTTCTGTTTGACACCTAAGGGATGACTTAAATCTTCCTTCCAAACACATTTAAAGCTTTCTTTGGAACTTATATTGGAACACTATGGAGAGGCATGAAAATACAATAGCAAAAATTGCATTGTTTAGATTCTAAAGAGTGCAAATAATGAAATAATGAAAACTTACATATTAATTTTAGCACACACTCATACACATAAGTGCCATTTATTATACCTGCATGAATGCTTCCTATAGACAGCTACCTGGGGGAAATTAATTACGACTTTTAAGCTGCCAGATTTTTGTGGTATTGTATTTTTTATTATTATGTGAGTAATTAATTTTATGAAAGAAATGCATTTTTAGACATAGAATTTTTCAAGAGAAAAACATTGCACATTCCACATCACTATTTGCATCCATATGTCACGTGAAAGCACTAGCAAACTATATAATAATAGGACTATGATTACACTTTAATTGCCATAGTTCCATCCTGTGGAATCCTGGGATCTGTAGTTTGGTCAGAGACACTAGAGCTGCTCTCTGATTTTGGCCTGATACAGACTGGCGCTTTGCACTGGCCTGGAGCTGATATTAAGGCTCCATATGGCTGGGCATCACTACATGCCCAGCCCTTCAATGGTGCCCGTGCGCCATCTTGCCACAGCCCCATCCACACAGGGCATGGCATTGTAATGTTCAAATACCGAACCACCTCTAGCTGGAAGAGGTGTCATGGTGTCACATTGCAGCGCTTATGATACCTCTAAAAAGAAGCCACTCTAGGTGGCTTCTTTTTAGGGAGTGTGTTGGTGCCACAATTTGTGGCTGGCACAGCACTGATGAGGGGCACAGACAGGCAAGATGGAGCTGCCCATATGTACCCCCCCTTAGTTTCTAACCCTCCCTCCTAAACTGCAAATCCCAGGATTCCAAGGAATCATGATGCTAAAATTGGGTAATGTGAAAAGCCCTTGAAAGGGCAGTATTTGTTAACTTAACAAAGGATGTATAGGACACTTTCAAAGAAAAGTCCTTCATGCCTCTTGTGCATGGAAAAGTAAATTTCCCAGAATCTGTTAATATAAAGGGCTATTGAAGGATTCTGCTAGACTCCAAAAGAAATTTTCCCAGTCTTTTCCTCTTTTTCACAGAGTGCCTTGCCTGAAATAAGGAACAGAAATGTAATTAGTTTGGAGAATTGCAACCTTCCCTCACATCCCAGTCATCAACATTCCTGTGTTGAAGGGAGGATTTGAAGCTGGGTATCCATGGGATGTTTCAGGTGGAATGGACAGATACGTCATGTTAGAGGAGCACTCACAGTCCATGGCCCTTCCACACATTGCAGTTCCCTCTGCAATGATATAATGCCACTGTGCTGTAGTATTAACATATTGTTACTTGGGGCACATCTACACTGTGGAAATAATGCAGTTTGAGATCATTTTAAGTGCTGTAGCTCTGTCCTATAGAATTCTGGGATATGGCTTTGTAGTTTTATAAGGTTTTTAGCTTTCTCAGCCAAAGAGTGCTGGTACCTCACAAAACTGCGCAACCCAGGATTCTGTAGGATGGAGTTAAGGCAGTTAAAGTTGTGTCAAACTGCATTATTTCTACAGTGTAGATGCATCCAGAGAAACCAATATTTGTCTCCTTTCTTAACTGTGAAACTGGATCTTTACGGGCAAGCCTTTATCCTAGCTAAACTACCTCATATTGTTCAATGTTAAGCTAAGTTGATGCTCTACATAAATCCGGAGTGGGGACGGAAATAATAATAATAATAATAATAATAATAATAATAATAGTTTATTTATAGCCTGCTCCTCTGTACATACACTCGGAGCGGGGTACAAGTAAAAAAACATAAATTAAAACAATCCCATGACCCATTTCCAAACCTCCCACCCCTTAAAAATAGATTAAACCAGCAGTGATTAAAACATATAACGACATCCTAACCCTTCCTTATGCAGCCACATCATAAGTGGGGATCAGAAACATGGGAGTAAGCAAGAAATCAAAGTCTGGAACTAAAGCCGGGGATAGGGAATTTCAGGTGAAGGCCTGCCAGAAGAGATGCGTCTTTAGGGCTTTTTTGAAGCAATCTAAAGATGTCATGAGACGCATCTCATCTGGCAGACCATTCCAGAGCTTGGGAGCAGTCGCAGAAAAGGCCCTCTGGGAGGTCTGTGCCAGCCTGGTCTTGATAGGCTGTAGTAAGTTCCTCCCAGAGGATCGAAGTGTGCGGGGAGGATCGTACGGGGAGAGGCGGTCCCTGAGATAAGATGGGCCCGAGCCATGTAAGGCTTTAAAGGTTAAAACCAGCACCTTGTACTGTGCCCGGAAACTAATTGGCAGCCAGTGGAGAGACTTAAGCACTGGAGTTATATGTTCTCTCCTAGATGTCCCAGTAACTAATCTGGCTGCCATGTTTTGAACCAATTGAAGTTTCCGGGTTAGGTACAAGGGCAGCCCCATGTAGAGCGCGTTGCAGTAGTCTAGTTGTGAGGTGACCAAAGCGTGTACCACAGTTTCCAAATCCCTCATCTCCAGGAAAGGGTGCAGCTGGCGTATCAGCCGAAGCTGATAACAGGCACTCCTGACCGTCGCATTCACCTGACTAGTCATGTGAAGTGACGAGTCTAGGAGTACCCCCAGACTGCGAACAGGGTCCTTCGAGGGTAGTGTGATTCCATCTAGGACCGGGAGTTGTATTCCCAGACCTGGTTTCGGGCCGGTGACTGTCAGTACCTCCGTTTTGTCTGGATTCAGTCTCAATCTGTTTTCCCTCATCCAATCCATTACCGCTGCCAGGCAGTCATTGAGAGAGGAGACGCCATCTGAGGTCTGAGCAGATGATCTGGTCATGGAGAAGTATATCTGAGTGTCATCAGCGTACTGATGACACTGAGCTCCATGCCTCCATACTAGTGGAACACTTAAACCCAGATGTATGTCAATGCAAAGATAAGGCATAGGAATCAGATCTATTAGGAAAAGAGAAGTGTGATACTTAGAGCTTTGGCATAGAGGGTAAGATGACAAGGTGGAATCTCAATACTCCAGGCATAGAAAAAAGAGAATGGCCGTGGAAGAACTTGTCAAGCCAAAGAGAGTGTGTTAAGTTGCATTTGCTAAAGTTTCTCTTCCTGTGCAACTCTTACAAGGCATAAGAATTGGTAGTCCTTTGTCACCTGATTGTGTGATGTGTGTGTGTGTGTTGTTTCCGACTTTACTGGTTTACTGAGTTTGGTACCAAGATACATGGAAGTATGGAAACATTCATACATGTATATGCATTTATACTGTTTAAAAACTGTGTTGCTGTTGTTCTTGTGTGCCTTCAAGTCAATCAATCAATTAATTTATTCGGTCATTGACCAGAAAAGCCTTCAAGTCATTTCCGACATATGGCGACCCTAAGTTGAACCTATCATGGGGTTTTCTTGCCAAGATTTGTTCAGAGAAGGTTTGCCATTGCTTTCCCATGAGGCTGAGAGCATGTGACTTGCCCAAGGTTGGTTTCATAGCCAAGCAGAAATTGAACCCTGGTCTCCAGAGTCATAGTCCAACATTCAAACCACTACTCCACCGTGGTTCTCCTGCCACCTGGCTACCTTCACAATGATTGCTCTCCAGAGTCCAAAACAGTATCGAGAATTACACGGGGGTGCAAGCTTATGTTTTTCTACTCAGAAATAAGTTCCATTGAATTCCTGAGGCTTATGTCCAATAAACTGTTTATAAGTTTGCTATGTAAAGCTGTTTTGCCATACAAATGTATTTCATGACCAAAGTAAGGTCTGTTGAGTGGGGTAAGTCAGTTATCCCACCAAGGACATGTCTGCACTGGCCAAAATACTCCAAAGGCAGCCCAGAGTATCTTAGCTCCACAACTGCTTCAATCTTCTCCCGTTACCTCGCCCTCCATTCTGGCACATCTGTGGCTTCTGCATGGGTGTCCCACTGAGCTGCCCAGCATGTCTATCATCACCACAGGTTGGTCTCTTCTGAGGTCAGAACAAGGTGCCCAGCAATAAGCACAAGGCTGGGCGCCTTGTTTTGACCTTAGAACAAGTGACCCATGGTGTCAGTGGATGCGTCGGATGGCCTAACAAGATACCAGTGTAGACAGCCACATAGACATGGGAATGGGGGGCTCCGGATCTTTCTGGAAGATCCAGAGCAACAAGTATATATTTTTAAAATTGCTTTAAGACTGTTATACCCTGATTCTCATGCAGAAAGTGCCAGGTGTTGTCCAGACTCCTCGCACCAGAACCAGGGTTTGAGATATGCATTGCCTAAATAGGACAGCGCCAGAGCAGGAGGGAAATGGGACCTTTGGCCTGAGCAGGCAAGGTGCAAGCCACAAGGCAACAATGTTTTTACCTGTTTTATTGTGGTTTGCTTTTTTGAGCCCTAGTGGGCAGAAAAGTGATAAACAAATCCTTCTAATAAATAAAGACCTTTTCCAGATTGGACTAAAGAAGCATGTGTTTTCATGCTATAACCTCTTGGGTTAACTGTCACGGCTCCATCCTTTGGAACTCTGGGATTTGTCATTTGTTGTGGCTCTCTGACAGAGAAGGCTAATTATCTCATAAAACTACAGATCCCAGAATTCCATAGCATTGCACCAACACAAAGCCATGTCAAACTGCAATATTTCTGCAATATAAATTAGACCTAAGACTCATGAGACTAGGGTGTGAATCCATACTCAGCTATAGAAACCTACTGAGTTACTTTTATCAAGTCACACTCTCTTAGTCTAAGAGAAAGGCAGTGGCATATCCCACTGAACAAATCCATTGATAGGGTCACTGTAAATCAGAGTCCACTTGAGCAGTCATAACAAGAACAAGAACAAAGTAACAATGCAATAGTGCCATTTCAGGGCTGCACTACAAGCACTGTAACCATAAAAAGAATAAAAACAAAGGGGTACAAGAAAATTGAATTGTTTCAAATATGTGTCAAAATTAAAAAAAATTAAAAAGAAACTCAGTCCAATAGTTTTGGACAACAAAAACATTATTGGCAAATTTTTTAAATGAGAGAGAGAAAGAGAGAGGTACAGCAACAAACTGGCCCCCATCAGGAAGACCCCAAAGAAATAAATAAAGAAAAATTTATGGCACATCTAGAGCATACATATGCCCAAAGAGTTCTTTGTGTAACTATCTTCTGATTTTCTTCCTCCGGGAGAATACTAGACAAATGATAAGAGGCAGTTTTCAATGCAAGCATCCTGCCAGTAGGGAAATATCTAGGAACTCTGAAAGGGGCAACAATTCAGAATCACTCTGTTACTGGCTCAGCTACTGTCAGTGGCAGCTGGTGGCTTCCATGTCAATGGAGCAGTGAACAGCATGAACCTTAAAGGAACTGTCTCCCAAGTGTTGATCCCTTTCCCCTTAATAGAGAATTCTTTGGATGGATCTTTTACAGTTCAGAGTAAACTCCAAAACAGATTTACCACCCACTGCTACAGAAGCCTTCAGCTGCCATTGGCTTCTGTGCCCTGTGGTTGCAAACAGAAAGATAAATGACATGGGGGCATCAATGAAGCCAGTGCCTTCTCCTACATTGCTGGCATGCCAGCCCGCTCTTTTTTATGACCCACAAAAGATGAGTAGTCCCTTGTTAGCAAAAACAGCCCATGGAGAAGAGCCTGATTTTTAACTGTCACAGCAGTAAGCTAATGAATCCTGGGTGCTTGCTAAGTTGCCGCTCATGTCTGATTTATTTATAGCCTTTGCAAATTGAACAGACAGTACAAGACCTGGGACAGACTGATTGCCAATCACACTTGGGGTTTCATTCTGGCTGCTAATGAAGAAGAAAGGGACGTCATGCCTAGAAGTTGAGATCCATTTGACTTCAGGCACAAGTCAACCCAAGACAAAGCTCAGCTGCCAGCCCCACATCTGTGGCATCATTAATTTATGAATCCCACCTGCTGTGGCTTCTGCCAAGGACACTTTGTTCAGAGAAGGCATCAGCGTCATAACCACAGAGTTGCATGGGTTATTTATTGACTGGGCAAGCATTAGTTGTTACTTTGTGATTCTACTTGCATATAATACCCATTACATTTGGATCTACATGGGCTAGGCTGCAGTGACTTGAAGAGATGAGAGTCACCAAGTCACTTTTCAGAGTGCTCTAGGGCAAGGTTGCTTAGAGGGGACAGAACACCAGCCTGTGACGCTTCCCCTCAGGAGACTCCAAAGTACATAAATCATAATCAGAGCTCAGAAGATTATTTTTGAACTGCAATTCCCACAATGGCCACAGCCATTGTGGCCAAGTCAGCTGGGCATTCTGGAGGTTAACAGTAAGAAAAGTAACTTTACCAAACTCTGGCCATGACCATAAAGGACCTTCTACCTTGTACAATTGAGGAACATGGGGAAGTAGTGAACAGATTTAATTTTTAGCACAGCGTTAGAGAAAGACTACTAACGCAGAGTATTGTTTATCCCAGCAAGAGTTTGGCCCATTAAATGAATGCAATTTACAGAAATCAGGGCTTTTCACATTAGTGAAAATACTTACCTGGCAGGGGAGATACCAGGATAATGAAGGTGGTTTTCCCAGGGTGAAGTTCATCCATTGCACTCCAGGTGTGCTGACCCGTACAATTTCCTCAAATGTGGGAAACAACTGCATAATTTGTGGGTTTACTATAGCCGAAGCTATCAATAGGATTTAGACCACTGTTTCAGGATATCATTTCACAGAAGAGGAAATAATGTAGCCTTCCAGATGCCATGAGATTGCATCTCCTAGCATTCTCTGTCACTTGCTATGCTATTCTTACCTTTACCAAGTTTCGAGGCTGCCTTGTTTTAATTCTAACACATTTGTGCTACATTTCACACACTTGAAATCTTGCCTCTTAATCCACACAGCTTAGTAGTAAATTATTCTTCCACATACATTCTAAGAGGGTATCATGATGACTTGAATCAAAGACTTGAGAAACCAGGTGTGGAAACTGAGAATCATATGAAACAGACTTACATGAGTGTTTTGGAGTAATGTCCTGTACAAAAATGGAGGTAGCCGTGGTGGTCCATAGATAGGGAATATCTTAATTAGGGTCAATTACAATTTCACAACAACATGCAAGCTTGCAAATGTTAATGTCTCTAATTGGCTGTTATGGCAACTCCAAAAAACATGGCCATTACTTTTGTTCTCCTTATCAAAATAGTGATCATTGAACTAGGACTCTGGAGACCAGGGTTTGAGTCCACATTTGGTCACAGAAATGCATTGGGTGACCTTGGGCAAGTCACATCCTTTCAGCCTCAGAGGAAGGCAAAGGCAAATCTTCTCTGAACAAATTTTGCCAATTCCTTCTCCTTCTCTTCCCCTTCCCAAATAATTTCTCTACTGGAGGAGAAAGGAAAAGGCAGGGAAAGCAGTTGGAGCCTGAGGGATGAGTGCTGTTTCCTAAAGGGCGTTAAACTATGAATATACATGAACATGTGAACAAAATTACACCCACTAAACAAAATATTTTTATTAATATACTACATCGGGAGAGGGAGTGCACATCTGGGTGTAGATGTAAAGAGAGGTCACAAGGGTAAAAAAATCCAGTGTAAGATAGTAGTTTGAGCATTGGACTAGGACTCTGGAGACTCTGCTTAGCTATGCATATCCACTGGGTGACCTTGGGCAAGTCACACTCTCTTAGCCTCAAGGGACAGCAATGGCAAACCCTCTCTGAAGAAACCTGCAAAGAAAACTCCATGATAGAGTCACCTGAGGGTCACCATAAGTCTGAAACCACTTGAAGATACACCACAACAAAAACAGGTTAAAAAGTCTGAAAACCACTGCTGTAGGTCATGGGGCAAAAAGGAAGAAATCGAGGATTGGGAAACCCATTCTGAACATGTGCACACATATATCCACACCTCACGCCAGACTTCTAGATTCGTCTCTTCACATGACTATTCAGGTGGATGCGACAGTCAGGAGCGCCTGCTATCAGCTTCAGCTGATACGCCAGCTGTGCCCTTTCCTGGACATGAAGAACCTGGAATCTGTGGTACATACTCCGGTAACTTCACATTTGGACTTCTGTAATGCGCTCTACATGGGGCTACCCCTGTGCTTAACCCGGAAACTTCAATTGATTCAAAACATGTCAGCCAGGCTTGTTACTGGAACACCTAGGAGAGAGCACATAACACCAGTGCTTAAGTCTCTCCACTGGCTGCTAATTAGTTTCCGGGTGCAGTACAAGGTGTTAGTTTTAACCTTTAAAGCCCTACATGGCTTGGGTCCATCTTATCTCAGGGACAGCCTCTCCTCGTATGACACTGCCCCCCCCCCCGCACACTTCAGTCCTCTGGGAGGAACCTGCTGCAGCCTATGAAAACTAGGCTATCGCAGACCTCCCAGAGGACTTTCTCTGTTACCACTCCCAAGCTATGGAATGGCCTGCCTGACGAGATCCATCTTATTACATCTCTTGACTGCTTTAAAAAAGCTCTAAAGACGCATCTCTTCCAGCAGCCTCCCTGGAAACCTCTTAATTTCCTGAATCCAAAGCTAAGCCTTAGGATCCCCCAGCTAGTTCCCAGCATTATGACCCATGGTGCTATTGTCTATATTGCCCAGAGAACTTTTGGTTCTTAAAGTTATATTGTGCTGTCAATTTTTCCCTGTCTTGTTTTAACCTATGCTAGTTTAATTTAATTTTAAGGGGTAGGAGGTCAGGAATTGGATTATAGGAAATGTTTTTAAATTGTGACTGTTTTAACCTTTCTTGTACCCCACCCCGATTGCCTGGACAGAGGGGTGGGTTATAAATAAAACTTATTATTATTATTATTATGCTTTACCTTGCTTTTTTAAATGCTGTGGCTAGTTTCATTCCATTTTAAAGGTGATCTTTTGTATACATATTATATTTTAACTTATAAGCCACACTGAGGATGCATCTGCACTGTAGAGACAATGCCTTTTGACACCACTTTAACTGCCATGGCTCCATCATAATCCTAGGATTTGTAGTTTTTTGAGGCACCAGCACACTTTGGCAGAGAAGGCTTGTCAGACTACAAATCCCAGGATTCCATAGGATAGAGCTACAGCACTTAAAAGTGCTGTCAAACTGCATTATTTCTATAGTGTAGATGCACCATCCTTGTGCTTCAGAAACTCCTTGCCTCTTTTTGGAGAAAAGAGGTATAGATGAAGTTAATAATCATGTTAATGTGCATGTCTGCTTATATATGCCTATGCAAACACAGCTTCAAAAAGAGTGAGTGACCACAGCATCTAACTGCAAGAGTCAGGAAGCAAGAGTCAGGAAACTTGATGGTAATTATTTGCAACAGTTTACTGTATATACTGTAGTGATGTCATTCATAATCTTCATGTTTTGTAAAACGGTTTTGCTTGCTTTGTAACACTGTTTTATATTGCATGTAGCCACATCTGAAGTTTGTATATACTAATTTGTAACCTTATGAGATAAACAGATTTCCCATGGTTTTCATAATACAGTATTCCATACTCCCCAACATTTCACATATGAAAACTGTAACACTTGCAGCCAAGCAACATCAGGATGTGGTCAAGATGGCAAAAGTTATAAATGAGGAAGAACACACAATCTGGGAGAAGCTGCAGAAGTTTGCTTTTGCCTGAATCTACAGGGAAGTGAAGGATTCTGTCCCTCGTCTGCTTTCTTCCCTGCTGAATTGAGTGCAAACTACTTTAAACTCAGTTTCCAGAAAATTAAGCAAGCTGATGGCAAAGGGGAAAAGTGAAAGCAAGAGAGAAAAACTGGGACATTTTAAAATCTGCTGGAAAAGTAGGACTGCAGAGGATCAATTAGGACTGTCCCTGGCAAACTGGAACAGCTGCAAGGTATGATATCCATACATCTCTGATGTTACCAAGATAAGACCATAACAGTTCTTGCATGGAAGTGCAATGATAAGTGTGTAAAAGAGAATGCTATTCTGAATATGTTAGTAAAAGTTTCATTTAAAAAAATAATACAATACACACGAAGGCATGATGACACAAAATTATATTTCTGAACATATGGGATAAACAAATCCATGAAGTACATGTCATTAAAATGGAAACTCACAGTTCATAGCACACCAGGAGCCTTTTTTTCTTTTTCTTTTCATAAGATATAAAAGAAATACCACCCAAAATATCAGGTGTTCTTTGAGCTGCAGGGTCAAAGTGAGTGGCTTAAATAATAGAAGTTACATTTTTTTTTAAGTACAGAGAATCAAAGTCACTGCGCTCACGTAGTGCGAACAAACAGGGATAGCAACTACCAGGCGCCTCTGGTAAGAAAAGTCTTACCAATTAGGAACAGAGTACAAGTAGTTGTCTTTGCAAGTGAAAGAATTTACAGAAAATATCAAAAATATAATTGTAGTGTTCCATATATTATAACAAAACAGAATAACTTCATTTCCCAGCTTTATAGATGAATCCCCAAAGCAAGAGTAAATGATAAGAATATGAAGGAATGAGGTATAACATTAATGGCAGCAGTTGTCTGCTTTTTAAAAATAGTACCTGTTTTATCATAGCTGTGGAAAAAGCACAATATGGGGAAAGAGTGGAACTTCGTGGGCACCTAAAATATTTTCTTGCTCAGGAACAATACCAGTGGAGAGGACCACCCACCCACCCACTCCCAGTCTTGTTGTACTGCCAAAGGCCAGCTCTGTATAAAGCTGTTTCTTCCATGCCTAGCTCTGAGAATGCCTCAGTGGCAAGGCACTAAGTAAACCTTGGAAAACTGCCTGTCCCAGGACATTATACCATAGCTATGTGTATATATTAATGGAGCTTGGGAGAGTGGAATTTATTGCCCAGGAGACCTCATTGAGAGGGAAAACATTTGGGCCCAGTCAGTATCTGAACCTTACCATACCACATCTTGCAGTCTGTATTTTGGCCACTTCTAGCTAGCAAAGTAATAATATAGCACCATTCCACTCACTCACGCACCAGATCTGCATTCTGAACACTATTTTAATATCTCAGGTTCACCACAACAAGCACATCTAACACTTGGTACCTTCACAAATGAAACATTCTTATGATAGGACTTTTACTTTTCATGATCCTTAACTCTATCAAATGACCCAATGACTTATGTGTCATTAACTTCACAAAAGGCTTAGACTTTCCATGTTTCCTTCAATGGCAGCAGAATCAAATCCCTTGATCCCCTTCCCTAAACGATGTTTCTTCCTGGAGGAATCTTTTTTGTACATACAGTACAATTTACTAGCTTCAAGATGACTTGAGAATATGGTCTTCTTAAACAAGTGGAAAGAGCTTCAGAGCCTCCAAAGAGAACATTACAGATAAGGACTCGCTGAGATGCTCAACAATGAACAAACTCTTGCTATTCCAGAACACTCCACAGACCAAAACCTTCTGAGATTGTGTTCTGTCCAGCAAAGCTGTGGGATAGGTGAGGAATGGTGTGGTAGGTTCTTCATCACTGCTTTACTCACCAGATAACTAGTAGGGCTTTATTTAAGCATAGGAATTGGCTAAATACAGTACAGTCTCTTTCTCACCTATGACCAGTGCTATCGGACATGACTAAAGTACTTGGTATATATTAAGATGGGCATCCATCATCCTAACTTAACCTTTCTGTTACCTTTAACCTGTAAAATGTATGGTTGATAGTCAGTAGTTAAAGCAAGGTGCATGATACCAAATGAAACTGCCCAAAGCTGCTCACACAGTACGAAGCTGTGCAAGGAGGCTGTCTACAGAACAAAGTATTATATTGACATTAAGTGAAGTGAACTCAACCAGTGAGTTTTAGCTATTTGGTAGCTGACCAAAGAAACAAAGGGATTAGTTATTCAGTGTGTTTTTGTACCATCTGCTCACAATTCAGTAATGATTCCAGGACATATGACTTCTGTCAGGCATATGAGCCAACTTTAGCATTGGAACATAAGAGATAGTTACCAGAGGCAACCCATATCTCCTCCTGAACACAAAGTTCTTGTAAGGGTCTTCCAAGATTTTTGAATTGTACCATATTCTGAACTACATAAATTTTTGAAACAAAGACTATGATTGCCTAGCAACTGGAAATGTTTCTCTCTGTGGTAGTGAGATATTCTTTTAGAAGAGGATGATCTTGTGCCTATAAAATCTATCCTTTATAAATGATATACAACACTTTAATGTCTTAGGGGTTCAATAGACCACCCCTTTCCTTGCCAGATTGGGGCCCGATCTGTCCTTTCTGTGGCACAAAAAGAAGCTGCAAAAAGCAGCTCCTTTTTGTGCCATGTAAAGATTGCCTTTGCTGCCATAGTGGCACTTTCTGGCACTCCTTTTGGCATGTTTCATCTGGACACAGCGCCAAAGGAGTGCTATGACGCTGCCTGCCATGCAGTTTAGTTTAGCCAAGGCCCTTAGTTAACCTTCCAATATGATATTATCCAATTTCCTTTTGGTACATGTACAATCTACCTTTTAGGCTCAGAGCTCTGAATGATATGGAACTAAGCCATGGCAAAAATATGTACATAGGGGGCATTTTTGAGAAGGAAAAACTCACTTGATTTCTTCAGAATTCAGGAGGCCTCAGAATAGTTACAGAGTGCCTAAGGATGTAGTCCTAATACTAAATAAATTTACTTTGAGAGTAAGGTCCATTGAACTCAAGGATATTAAGTTATGAGTAGATGTATACAGGACTGCGTAATCACAGTTTGATCTTATTTTAAATTTGGAAATTGCTGAGCTTCTAAGAAAAGTGTCTTATAAAACTGAGCAGAGGATGTTGATCATTCTTGGTTTTGTTTGGGGAAAAAACTCCATTAAGAAATTTTGTACACATCAGCCAAATAACATAGCAATGATTTATACAGATTGAGTCTCACTTATCTGGAATTCCAAAATCCAAAATATTCCCAAATCCAAAATTGTCCACAGGGGTGGCTAAGATAGTGACAACTTTTCTTTCTAATGGTTCAGTGTACACAAACTTTGTTTTATGCACAAAATTATTCAAAATATTATGTATAAAACTACCTTCAGGCTGTACACAAAGGTGTACACAAGGCATAAAAAAGTGCATGCTTAGACTTGAGTCCCCCCTCATATTATTCCAAAATCCCCCCCCCCCCCAAATCCATAATCCCTGACATTTTGGGTCCCAAGCATTTCAGAAAAGGAAGGCTCAACCTGTACAACTTTCTCACTCACTTTCCTAATTTTACTTTCTCTTCCACCAGAGTGCAGCTGCAGCCCGATTAAAGAATCATTAGTTGATTAATTGATTGATTATTTGAATGTTAATGGATTGACTAAATATGGAAATGGGTGAAAGCAATGGGCCAGTTTCTGAGTTTTTATCCCAAAGGCAAGAACATCCCCATGTAAACTTTTATTCAAAACATTCCCAGTCATGAACAGTGGGGGAAGAGATCTTCATAGACTCCCCCTGCTTTCTGGAGGCACTAACACTACCATTGTGACTTCAAACGGTTCCACAATTAACCTGAGTGTATTTTCAAGGGTCACAGGAACCCCCATGGAAAGAGGAATGCCAGTTTGAACATTGGACTATGATTCTGGAGAGCAGGGTTCAAATCCCCACTCAGCCATGGAAACCCCCTGGGTGACCTTGGGTAAGTCACTCTCTCTGTCTGCTTCAGGGGAAAACAATGGCAAACCCTCTCTAAATAAATCATGCCAAGGAAACTCCATGATAGGCTTGCCTTGTTGTTGTTGTTGTTGCTGCTGCTGCTGCTGCTGCTGCTGTGTGCTTCCAAGTCATTTTAGATTCATGGTGACCCCTAGGCAAATGTATCATAGCGTTTTCTTGGCAAATTTCTTCAGAGGAGGCTGCCATTGCCATCCTCTGACAATGGGAGAGTGTGACTTGCCCAAGGTCACCCAGTGGGTTTTTTATGCTCAAGCAAGGAATTGAACCATAATCTCCATAGACATAGTCCAACACTCAAACCATTATACCATGCTAGCTCTCTAGGCTCACCTCAGGTTCTCCGTTAGTTGGAAATACTTGAAAGGAACACAACAAAAAGCACAAATGGGAAAGAGGTAACTGGCAATGACTGTCTCCCAGTTCAGCTAGCAGAATTGCTCCTCTGAATCAAAAGCCTTCTATTACTGGATGGAGCACTTCCATCTACAGGAACCTTTTGCAAGATACCATCTTGTATTTCTGAAGCAAGAAACACACTTTGATTCACATAGGATGCATCATAGCAGACATCATCTCAGAAGAGGTTTTTGACATTTGTATAACACAGCATGCCTCTTTTATGATATTACTTGCTGTCTGCAATATTTTTATAAGCACTTGTATTATATAAACAGCATATATCTAGTTAACTGAGGTAACCTTTAGTCAATTATATTTTTAATTGAGTAGGCCAACCCATTCATCTCTAAAGCCCTAATTTTTTTAAAAATTGCATTACTGTCTACCCTCCATATCCACAGATTTTTTTTATCCTTGGATTTAAACATCCACAGCTTGAAAATATTCCAAAAAGATATAAATTCCAAATAGCAAGCCTTTATTTTGCTATTTTATATAAAGGACATCATTTCACTATGTCAGCGGTTTTAATGGAACTTGAGCATCCACGGATTTTGGTATCCATGGGTGGTCCAAACCTCAGCAGATAACAAGGACCCACTATACAATACTGGGCTTAATGCCATTTATACTTTTATATCCTTGTACAATACCCAGGTCACACATGGCAATTAGTATTCTTTTTTCAGTTGAATTATTCCCTCTTTATTGAGCAGATTTCTCCAGAAGCAAATTGAAATCAGTGTGAGATACGGATTTCCCTGTTGCAGCAATAGAACAAAATTAAATGAGACCTGAGAACTACAAACTTATCAACCATTCTTTTAAAGGCCAAGAGCTATACCATTTTGTACAGCATCAGAATATAGAATCAGTAAGGACATAATACAGTACTGGATGGCTGCTTTTCCACAACAAAATGAAAAAAAAAATCAAAAACACTTTTATAACACTTGTCTGAAAACTCCAACACAAACATCAAGGAAAGAGACAATGAATTAGAAGTCAGCAAAAATATATTGTATATATATATGCACTAGTAGCTAGAGAAGCAATATAAGTTTCACATCTCGGCTGGAAATTATAATCCCGTCGTCACCATCATTGCCACCACAACTTTTTTTTTTAATTCCACAAGTTTAGGTTTTTGTTGTTTCCTTTTTGAATAAAAATATATAGTACACTGATAGCTTCCTTGCTGGCTAAAAACATTTTTAGTTGATATTTCTTTAAAGGTGCCTCACAGTGTTTTCCTTAGAAGTAGGACAAATTGGTTTTACAAATACATAAGAATAGTCTTTAGGACAGGCTGTAAATGATACAAGAATAAGGATATGATGCAGTAACCATCAGCAATGCCATCACTTACATGCTTGTAGTGAAGTAGTTGAAGGGCATGCCAGTTCTAGAATACAGAAAAATTTAAATAATGGAAGTTTACCCAAAGGTTATTTTGCTAAAACCAAAGTGTATCAATTATTTTTTCAAGTCTCAGTGAGCCACTTTTTTAAAAAAAATCTTCCTAATTTTGTAACAAAACTAGAATCATTCCATCATGTGGTTGTAAATGCATATGTAATTCCCCCCCCCCCCATCTATAACACTCACATATCCAAAATCCTTGGTTTTATGTCTGTACTCTTGACAATTTAATCACTGTGGATAATGATGCATCTGCAATTCAAAACTGGACCAGAGACTTGTTACTGTGTAAAAGAGAAGCCTCCCCTTTGGACCTGTAGTAAAAGGCTGTCGTACTCTCTCATTCTCAGTACAATGATCTCATGTGTATTTCAGTGCAAGAGAACTTAACCTGTCCGAGAAAAATCCCTTCATGTCAAGAAAAGAAAGGAAAGGAAATAACATTGGAAACTGCAGTGGAGAAATTGGAAACAAATAAACCCAGTCATTAAAGGACCTGAAGATCTCACTAACTACATTAGCTAAAATATTAGTTATTCAAGTAAAATTTAACTGTGTGGTGGGGGAACAACTGTGTGGTGGGGGAACAACCTGTTGCTATTGATAGTATATCCGTTCACTCTGAATACTGCCTAGCAATGTGCTTGCTCATAACAACAGACAGAACAACAAACAACATGTGAAGGGATACAAATCCAAAAACATATATTAGAGCCATGGTTTTACACACTTTCATCCATGGTGAACCTTTTTCACCTCAATTTGTGTTGTATTCAGTGCAACATGATTACCCAGGGTGCACAATTCATTCAGAAGAATACAGGCCAGGCCTATAGGGACACCCTACACTCCCAACTGGGAATATCCCCTAGAAAACAGGTAGTGTTCACCTCTAGCTCCACAATTGCAGGGGGAGATCAGTAGGCAGGCTTTCTCTCTTGAAGGAAACACAGCCCTCCTTTAATAGCATTTCTCATTGTGGAGTAGCACTAATCTGGAGAAATCTAGTGTTTTCCTAAAATACTACTGAAGCCCACTTTATTAAACAAAGGAGTACCATTTCCAAAGTGGTATTTTACCCTGCAGTGACTGAAAAGCAAGAATCTGCAATCTATTTCCCTTTTATGTAAGTAAGGTATGAATATATTTCATTATTTTTCCCCAGGCCCCCAATCCTTTGGTGCGCCATACTAGCATGTGCTAACCACTGAACCAGCATGCTTTCCACTGTGATCTTGTAATGGCAGAAAGTTGCAGCAGATGAAGACCTGTTTCTAGGGTCAATATCTCATTTTGTCCCAACTAAAGCAGACCCAATGAACCAGTGTAATTTGGTATATCAGTACTTATATAAACTCTGTTAATTCTGGAGGTCTGCTTTCATTAGGATTGTTGTCAATTGCCCTCAGTTCAACCTCAACCCATGGCAAACCCATGGATGAGACCTCTCCAAAACTTCCTGTCCTCCACTGGTCTGCTAAATTCCTGCAGGATCAGGACACTGTCTCTCGAGTCCCATCATCTGGTATGTGGTCTCCCTGTCCTTCTACTACTCTCTACTTTCCTAGCATTATTATCTTTTCTAAATGAGTGATGCCATCTTGTAATCTGGCCAAAGTATGGCATCCTCAGTTTAACCAACCTGGATTCCAAGGAGATTAGCATTGATCTGTTCTAGAACACTGACAATCCATTAGGATTACCAAATAGATTTAGGCCAGGACTCAGAATTGTGTGGTCGTCCAGATTAAAGATGTGAACAGTACTGGTCCATATTCACATTTTTAATGATAAAAGAGTTTCTTGACACTCAAGAAAGCTGGCTGAAGAAAAGAAGACAATCTGTGAAATTATTCACATTTCAAGGCTTTGTTGCAGAAAATTCATTACTATGGAAAATACACATGGTTTTCTTGTGCAGAAAATATATATATTTACTGTGCATAAGTATTGGGCTTTGCACAGAAATATATGCTGGAAGAGTGAATGTGCTTCTTCTGTATAGGAAGCTGTGTATTTATGTAAATTTCATAAATCTTACAGAAATCACATAAACACATGGATTCTTGTGCAGAAAAGTGCAGTTTCCTGCATGTTTTCTGTGGAGGAAACAAGACCTAACTTTCATGCAGGAATCAATGTATTTGGTGCAAAAATACATACTTTCTGTACAAAATTACATCTTTGTAGCAAAACCATGAGTATTTTGTGGAAATGAAACAAAATCTCAAAGCATAAACAGTATGCAAAAATTGCACAGAACCACCCTTATTCTCACAGAGAAGGGGGAAAATTGCTGAAAATACTCATTCTTGTATTTGGGAAGTGGAGATTTGCACCCCTATTTGAGATGTTGTTGGACTGCAACTCCCAGCATTCCTTGTTATGGGCTGTACTGGCTAGGAAAGCTGGAGCTGCAATCTAGCAACATCTGGATGACTGGAGAAACCCCATCCTGATTTAGGGCTAGACAAGCAACAGCCTCCATACCTCGCTCATCTGGACTGCTAGAAAGTATCTCTCTCACATAGTCATCTACCTTGGTAAAACTAAAAAGACTGACCATAATAACCATTTATAATGAAGCATCAGCTAGCACGCTGACACAGAATATTCCTATAACTAGATTAGCACTCAAGCTGACTGACACATTCACTGCAAATGGGATAAAACAGATGGATGAGGTTTTGTCTGCAGTTATGCAAAAATACAGAGGAAACACACTGGAAGCAAGTGGGTTTTTTGCTGCTGATGTTGCCTCAAATGGAAACAAAATGCAATAACATGTTATTTTCCTCATTTGATTGCTGTTATCTTTCTACCCCTTCTTGTAAGATGCAGCTGGATTTAGAACTAGCTTCTGCTCATTCTAAGTTCAGTTTAACAAATAAGCAATAGATTATTGTTTTTAAAAACATATGAAGCTATGTTTATATTTTTGCAGTGCTCTTTACAGGGCAAAAAGGTGCCATTGTAATAGTTTAATTCATGTGTTTGAAGCAGTTTCATATCAGGCCTAGCTTCCTCATTTTTCGTTTAGATATATACTCAGTGGTGACTTTGCTGTTCAGTGTATAAAATCACAGTTCTTATTAGATTTTTCCAAAGGAAGAACAGCACACACACACACACACATATACATAATCATAATGTGTGAAAACTGTACACTAAATATTTCTTTTCAACAGCATGACAGGCAGCGGGTTTATGGCAGCGGGTTTGAATAATTTGCAGGGTCTGAAATCCAAGGGATGCCACATAAGCAACATCAGCCACAAGACGGGTTGACTGCACCTTCCCACAAGGTAAATTTTATTGTGTCATTTCAATTAGTGGTTAGTATTTCACAATTTATACTGCTGAACACACCTTAATTCCAATTCACACAAAATTACTGTTTGGTGATCAACTTTCTGAACACCAGCACTTTTCAAAGGAAAAGGAAAAAGGACTGCTTTCAACCTGTCTTTCTTTATTGCCTATATATTTGATAACAACACTTTTGAATCCAATGTACTTCTAAAACACTGTTATCTGTGACGAATCCAACTTTTAGGCTTTTGTTCCTTTAAAATTCTCTCTATTATTTTTAGACTTCCCCCAGAGGAAGAGGGGTGAAAACACATCATGCTTCTGTGCTGAAGAGAAGCCAGATAGGAGCCTCAGGACTTCACTGCACTCTCTCTGTGAAATTCTCTGGGAAAACTCCTCGACACTGGTCAAGTTCTTTGTGCTGAAGCCAGTCAGATTCTTTCACACCCATCAGCCAGCCTTCATCCTGCCACAGTGAAAGATGGAAGAAGAGAAAGAGTATTTTGGATTTTGTTGTATTTCCACAGTTTTGAATGGTGACTATACTTCTCATGTATATAGCTATCCTATGAGCTAATTGTTAGAGGTTGTACATTTTAATACTCCTAATTAACAACTGTGGATGTTACACACCCCCGTGTTCTTCACTAGTCAGATAAAAACAGCACTCTGTGTATTCATAAAATATAATGTCATAATAAACTTACATATCTTTAAAGGGATCTGCCACTTTTTAGTTATCTTGGGTAAATTATGTTTCCTGCTCTCCAGTTTTATGTCATTTTAGCCTGTCTTACTATCCATTTGGCCACCTTAAGCCTACAGTATTTGAAGATGAAATTATCTGAAAGTCTGTGCTTAGGATTTCAGTATTGTAATCCAATGCCCAAAAGGCTCTTCAGTCAAAGTACTTTTGCTAAATGTACTTGGGGATTGTAACCTGACCATCTTCTCTTCTGGGTGCAGTAGACCACAGATCAGAGCAAAATATTTCACCCTGACTGAAAGCAAAATTAAATTGTGCCTAGGTTCTTGACTGAAGTCCTGCAAGAGAACAAAAATAATACTTCTTTTTTCAGCAGACTGGTGGATGTTTGAATACCAAGTCTGCATACTAGTAAGCTGTGCTTTGAAAAGAAGGAAAGAGATGTCAAGAACAGATATGTTGAGGGCAGTGTGAGGGTACTTATGGATGATGCCACAGAGGAGAATGAGAAATGCTGAAATCTTTTTAACAGTTCATCTTATGTACAAATATAAGTTCATCTTATATACAAAGCATACATGGCAGCTCCACCCAAGTTGTTCAGAAGAGACCTATCACCATTCATTATTTGTAAAGCAGAACTTCAGTGTTACCAAACTATCCCAGAGCTTGGAGCACTGCCTAATATTTGTTGTAACAATACCACTGTTGTGATTGGTTTCAAACCCCTCAGCCCACAAGCACATCATCCAGCGATGTTGTAAGGTCTATTTGGACCCAAGAGTCATTCTAACAGCCTTTGAGAGCTGATTACAATAGACAAGAGGAGGAAGGCATTCCTTGGTAAACTACTTACCCGGCTAAATATATGATGTAGCATTATGTGGGAGGTATGGGTTTTATTTAAAATAGAAATACAGTCTAAATTAATGGCCATTTAAAAGTAACAGTGGTTTAAAAAAAGATATTTCACATTCCAATTTGCTCATTTTATGATGGCTTGCCTTTGTGTTGTTTTTTTAAAAAGCAATGAAGATACTTCCTCTGTCTCTTTGAACACAGCACCATCTACTGGAGAGCTGACCTATGCCATCCGAAAACTATTCCTGATATGGTAAAGCAACTGTTACATCACTAAAGCTTTGGTACATAAATATAATAGCCACAAGGGCCATTCACAGTACAAAACCCTCCTCTCTGTTTTCTCTTATGTATGAAGAACAAATCACATGTTAGCATAGATGGTGAGATAAGGATTCAGAGGCTTTTTAGGCCTCAAATGACCTCATAAATATCAATTGTTTGCATAGTTCATGGTGTGAACCTCAGGCATTACAACAAATGTGCATGCCATGCTCCAAAATTCTAACTAGAACCAAAGGTTTTTCCTTGTGTTTTCCTTCTATTGCATTTGCTGGAGTGAAACCAATCCTTTCGGGTTATCATGTGGCTTATTTTATCTTGTGCCTGAGGATAACTGATCACAGCCATCTCCTCTGCACACCTAATTATCTCCCAATTGAACCAAGGACCAAACAGATTGCTATTTGGAAGACTAGGGCTTTTTTCTATACATCATTATACCCATTTTTAGGTTAAACTAAAGCTTTTATCACAGAAATGCCAAAGCAAAATGGAAATCAGAACCCAAGTTTTCTTGGTCCAGGTCCAAGAAGCCTAAACTGACAGAGTATGATTTGCAGTAAAATCCTAGTCTTCCAAATAGCAATCAGTTGAATCTTCTTTTAATTGGATTGCCTAGAAACTCTCGTTTCTGTGCCTCAATGGAGGATAACTGTATGTGTCCTCTATTACACCACCACACAGGTTAAAAACAAGAAAGAGTCCCATGTGATTTCCTTACCTGCTCCTCAGGGTTGTCAAATGGAATCACCAGAACAACATCCCCAGCCTTCAGCTGCAGCTCATCGCTGTCAGTAGCAGCATAGTCATGCATGGCTTGTACCTGCAAAGGGATAAGAACTTCAGTGAAGAGGGGGAACTCTTTGGAGATCTTACCTCATATCATAAACAAAGGCTGTTTCGCTTTTACAGAGCTCTACCTCACCAAAAAAGCAAACAAATGGGTAACTTGTTATCAGGAGGCTGTTCCACATCTCCTTGTCCTGTAAAGCATTTGAACTGGAAGGTCTGTGGTAAGACCTTTGCAGGCCCAGTTGGTGAGGACTCAGGAGACAGCCTTCTACATAGTTGCTCCCGGGCTGTGGAACTCCCTTCCATGGGAAGTTCAGTTGACTCATTCCTTACTTTCTTTCCACCAGAAGGTGAAAACATTTTTATTTAGGAACTGTAGTCTCTATGCTAATAGTATGCTGTTTTCTTTTATTTTTTTTATTTGAAACCACATTTTAAAAATGTTTTATTTGAAACCACATTTTAAAAATGTTTAAGTGCTTTAACTGTTTTCTAGCATGCTTTTAATAATGGTAGTATTTCATTCCTTTTTAACTTTTGTATACTAGTGTTACTTGTAGCCTGTAAACTGCTGTAAGCAGTGTTGAATCCCATTTGGGAGAAAGGCAGGATATAAATTTAATTTATTAATTCAAATAGATGATTATCAATAAAATTAAGCAATACGTGGAGACTCAAATGATTATTTTCTTTAGTTCATTGAATATATTTATTAGAAAAACATGCACCTGGAGCAGTGAATGACTTACAAGGGAGTCCAGTCTTATATCTATTGTTTTGAAATATTTAGCTGCTATTTTGAAGACAAAAACGGAAATGGCTAAAATTGGGGAAGAGGGTCCCAGAGAGTAGGGTTTGCATATTTTCTTTTGGGATTATCTGTATTTCCTTCTATATTGCAAAACATGGTCTCAAGTACACAAATCTGCTTTCAGACAAATCTCATAATCCACATGCTTGGCTTCAAACATGTCTCCTTATGAATTATTTTTCTTTTTCCCATTTACAATCCAGTACAACACCAAAAAGAATATTTGCCATCTGTAATATGGGAAGAATAATAGCAACACATCCAACACTCCAGAGAGCCATCTTATTGTAAGGAATGGACAGGAAATTCAAAAATATTTGAAAAATAGTAAACAAAACAAAACATTTTTCTCATGTCACAGAACCCTGATGAGAAGAATCCTGGCATGACAAGAATCTTCACTGGTCAGGTTTTAGTCTGCACAAAATTCTTATATGGTTGTTTTATGCATTAAAAAAGCCTTTTTCCACATAGAGAAACAGCATTTTCTGTGTAGAAAACAATATTTCTACCCAGAAATATTATTTTTTGCAAAGAAAAACCTGTCTCCTGCAAGAATATTCTGTAGAATTCAAAGACAAAGTCATGTTAGTCTGGAAAATCAGTATTCAAAGGGATCTTCTTGCACTTTTGAGACTAATTGAAAGAAAGAAGCTTGTAGCAGACTTGAGCCTATTTCCTCAGATGCAGAGAATGGATTGGAGAGTCTAGAGACAGACCTATATACGCGGGTTGTGTGTGAGAATGTAAATTGAAATTCAAACCTTATGGGTATGGAGATGAGATGACAAGTTCGGTTTTAATGATGGTCACTGGGGGACTAGGCAGCAGGAAGGATGCTTTGAAAGTAGATAACCAAAAGAATGATTATTGGAATGGAGTCTGAGAAACAGAGAGGAGATGTGATTATCTAGTGAAGATGATGCGGGTCATGAGGATGTAGGTTAGATAGTCTTGAAATGTGTGTAGTGTGCCAGAAAACCATTATCTGTGTTTAAGCCACTGCTGATGTACTGTAGTCTGTGGATACATTCCTATTCTGCTATTTCTCTTTCCAATCTTCCTTTGTAGTTCTTTTGTTCAAGGACTGGTATTCTGAAGTCTGAAATGGAATGTCCAGGAAGACTGAAGTGTTGAAGAATATTCTGTAATTAGGGACATATTTTGCAGAAAAATTGCATATAATTGATTTGCATAGAAAACAGTCTTGTCTATACAGAAAAAAAAAATTGTGCTGAAAACAAGGGGTTCAGCTGTTTCAGATCTAATCATAACCTAATGATTCTATGATTCTATGATTCTAATCTAACCAACGGGGATGACATGGTTAAAGGGGTGGAGGTGGTGGCATCCTTAGGAGGATCATGTTCTCCTGGAGTTTGTTATACAGGGAAAGCCAAGCATAGTCAGGCACACAATCTAGACTTTAGAAAAGCTGATTTCAATAAACTTAGAGAAATACTGGGTACAATCCCATGATCAGTAACACTAAAAAAAGAAAGGAGTTCAGGAAGGATGATTAAGAACAACAGAAATGGCTTTCTTCATTATGTCCATAGCAAAGGAAGCGGAAAGAAATGCATGAAGACGGCAAAAAGCTAAGAGAGGACAGAGAAAGGACAGAATGCAACACATTGCCTCAGTCTTCTCACTAAAGGAAAATGGTGCTCAGCCTGAACAAAACTGAAGCAGTAGGGAAATGCAGGATAGTATAGGTAGAGAGGTAGTACAGGAATACCTGGTCAATCACAATAAATTCAAGACACCAGTGCCAGATGAACTATATCTAAGGATATTAAAAGAGCTGTGAAATGTAATTTGAGAGGCACTACCAATAGTCTGAGAATTCCTGAAGAACAGTAGAGGTCCCAGCAAACTGGATGAGGGCAAGTGCTGTCCCTATTTTCAAAAAGGGTATAAAGAGGACTCAAACAATTATTTCCCAGTCAGCCTGACATCAATATCTGGAAGGTTTCTAAAACAGATCATTATAGAAATGGTCTGTAAGCACTTATAAAGGAATTCCATAATAATTAAAAGTCAATATGGATTTCTCAAAAACAAGTCATACCAGGCTAATCTGATCTCATTTTTTGATATTACCAGCTTGGTAGATAGAGAATGATGTGAATGTTGCATATCTTGATTTCAGTAAGGTCTTCAACAAAGGGTCCTCAGCAATGGCTCCCCTTCATTCTGGAGAGAAGTGACCGGTGGGGTGTCACAGAGTTCTTCTCTGGGCCCAATGTTATTCAACATCTTCATCAATGAATTGGATGAAGGAATAAAGGGCATGCTCATCAAATTTGCAAATGACACCAAACTAAGATGGGTAACTAATATTCCGGAGAGCAAAGGATCCCAGACGATCAAAATTCAAAGGACCAAAACACACTGCAGATATAATCTAGTTTGCGACTGCTTTTACTGTCCTGGCTCAGTGCTAGGGAATCTTGGGAACTGTAGTTTATTGTGGCACTATAGCTCTCTGACAGAGAAGGCTAAATTGAGCCAGGGCAATTAAAGCGGTCTCAAACTGGATTATTTCTGCAGTGTGTTTTGGACCAAAACAACCTTAATAGATTAGAAAGCTGGGCCAAATCTAACAAAATGAATTTCAAAAGGAAGAAATGTAAGATATACACAAGACTTAGGCAGAAAAAGAAAAAGAAATGCACACATATAAGATGGGGGACACCTAGTTTGCCAATAGTACATGTGATAGTGATCTAGACTCCTAGAAGGCATGAGTCAACAATGTGATGCAGGACCTAAAAAAAGCCAATGCAATTCTAGGGTGCATCAATAGAATTATAGTGGCTAGATTGAGGAAAGTTATAGTGCAATTCTATTGTGCTTTTGTCAGGCCTCACCTGAGATACTGTGTTCATTTCTGGGCACCACAATACAAAAAGGGTGTTGACAAGCTGGAGCACGTCCAGAGGAGAGCATCTCAACTGGTAAAAGGTCTGGAAACTATGACCTATGAGGAGAGGATAGGGAGCTAGGTATGTTTAGCTTGGAGAAGGATGAGAGGTAATATATATTAAATAACAAAAGATAATAGAAGAAGATGGCAAAATGCTAACAGGGGACAGAGAAAAGGAAGAATTACTCAACACCTTCTTTGCTTCAGTCTTTTCAGAAAAGGCAAAAGGTACTCAACCTGAGGATAATGGAGCAGAGGACAGAACAGGAGAATTTCAGCACAGAATAAGTAAAGAGATAGTACAGGAATACCTGGTTAATCTAAATGAATATAAGTCTCCAGGACCAGATGAACTACATCCAAGGGTACTAAAAGAACTGGCAAATGTAATATTGGAACCATTGGCAATAATCTTTGAGAACTCCTGGAGAACAGGAGAAGTCCCAGCAGACTGGAGGAGGGCAAACGTTGTCTCCATCTTCAAAAGGATGAAAAAAGAGGATCCCAACAATTATTGTTCAGTTAGTCTGACCTCAATACCAGAAAAGATTCTGAAGCAGATAATTAAACAGAGAGTCTGTGAATATCTAGAAGGCAATTCCATAATCACAAAAAGTCAGCATGGGTTTCAGAGAAAAAAGTCATGCCAGACAAATTGGATCTTTTTTTTTTTTTTATAAAATTACCAGCTTGGTAGATGAAGGGAATGCTTTAGATATAGTATATCTTGATTTCAGTAAGGTTCCCCATGACATTCTTGCAAACAAGCTTGTAAAATGCAGGCTAGACAAGGTAACTGTTACATGGATTTGTAACTGGTTGACTGACCGAACCCAAAAGGTGCTTAATAATGGTTCCTTTTCGGCCTGGAGAAAAGTCATCAGTGGGGTGCCACAGGGTTCTGTCCTGGGCCCAGTGCTATTCAATATCTTTATTAATGATTTGGATGACAGTATTGAGGGCATAGTTATCAAATTTGCAGACAACACCAAATGAGGAGGAGTTGCTAATACTCCAGAAGACAGGATCAAAATTCAAAATGACTTGAACAGACTAGAAAGTTGGGCCAAAGCTAACAAAATGAAATTCAGCACAGAAAAATGTAAGGTACTGCACTTAGGGCGGAAAAATGAAATTCACAGATATATGATGGGGGACATCTGGCTGAATGAGACCACATGTGAAAGGGATCTAGGAGTCCAAGTAGACCACAAGCTGAACATGAGTCAACAGTGCAATGCAATTTTGCAATTCAATTGCCAATGCAATTTTAGGCTGCATCAATAGAAGTACAGTGTCTAGATCAAGGGAAGTAATAGTGCCACTCTATACTGCTTTGGTCAGGCCCCACCTGGAATATTGTGTCCTGTTCTGGGCACCTGAATTAAAAATGGATGTGGAGAAACTGGAGCGTGTCCAAAGGAGGGCGACTAAAATGGTGAAGGGTCTGGAAGCCATGCCCTATGAGGAACACCTTCGGGAGCTGGGGATGTTTAGCCTGGAGAAGAGAAGGTTAAGAGGTGATATGATAGCCCTGCTTAAATATTTGAAGGGATGTCACATTGAGGAGACAGCAAGCTTGTTTTCTGTTGCTCCAGAGAACAGGACCTGGAACAATGGATGCCAGCTACAGGAAAAGAGATTCCACCTAAACATTATCAGGAACTTCATGACAGTAAGGGCTGTTCAACAGTGGAATACACACCCTCGGACTGTGGTGGAGTCTCCTTCCTTGGAGGTATTTAAGCAGAGGCTTGATGGCCATCTGTCAGGTAAGCTTTGATGAAGAGTTCCTGGATGGCAGGGACTGGATGGCCCTTGTGGTCTCTTCCAACTCTATGATTCTATGATTCTATTATTCTAATATGACAGCCCTGTTTAAATATTTGAAAGGATGTCATAATAAAGATGGACACAGAGTAATGGGTTCAAATTACAAGAAAAGAGATTCCATCTCAACATTAGAAGAACCTCCAGACAGTAAGAGCTATTTGACAGTGCCATATGCTGCCTTGGAGTGTGGTTGAGTTTCATTCTTTGGAGTTTTTTAAAAAGAGGTTGGATGGCCATTTGTCAGGGGTCCTTTGATTGCATATTCTTGCATGGCAGAAGATTGGACTGGGTGGCCCTTGTAGTCTCTTCCAACTCTGTAACTCAATGCCTTCAGTTTTGCTGGGATAATAGTCTTGGATTTTTAATGCAATGCATCCTGGGGTACCTGGCTAGGATGAATGTATTCAGATGAGTCCTCACCAAACACACTTACCTTAAAGAGGAAACCTGGTGGCATGTCAGCTCTCTCGGAGGGAGCTCCACTCTCCACAGTTCCATTGATGGTGGCTGGGAAAGTCTCCACAACTACAGCAGGCAGAGAGCTCTAAGGACGGAAGAGAAAGGAGACCAAAAAAGAGGGCTGCATTTTTTAAAAAAATAAAGGGTTTTGCTTGAAGTCTTGCTTGAGAAAATAATTTGAGAGGCCCACTATATAGCTGCATTCATTCACCCCAAGCATACTAGCCAGACATGAATCCTTGATTTTAAAAATTCATTCAGGTGCCAGGGCTTTGATTTCTTTTTCCTCCATGCCATTGAGATTATGACGTATGGCAAAGAATAGCCACTGATGTAAGGAAAAGGATGACAAGAATGCATTTTTTAAAAAAATAGAAGGAAAGCACATAAAGTGGTAAATATTAGTAGTAAATCAGGGTGTATAAACATTAATGGGGCAAAAACAGAAGGCTCTGCCACAAGGGTGTGAAGAGGGATAGGTTAAAAACAGATAGAAGTTTCCCCCCTCCTTCCTCTATAATTGGTGGTCGTGTTCCTCTCGGATGCTGCTAACCTCTACATTCTTGGCATCCTCTTTCGCAGAAGCTAACAACTCCCTTCAAACTTGCAAGGGCAACAAATGACTTGCCTCTGGCCAGATCTTTCAGCTTACACTGTGGGTTCAGCGCTGTTTCAAAACCACAGCCTTCATACCTTGCCTGGAGGGATCTGTCAGAGCAGACATGGACTGCTGGGCCACACATAAAAGAGCTAGAATGATAAATGGGAACTGAAGAGATCAGTGGAGATGCCCTCCTTCCAAATTCATTCTGAGTGCAGCTGCTACTGCTGTGTACTTGGCTGTTTGTGTCAAGACAAAGGTTTCCTTCCTTGTGAAAGCCATATATGGATAATCAATGAACTTTGTTCCATAATCCCAAGCAAAGCAAAGCTTTAGCTGTTTATGTCATGCCACATGAAGAGTATCCCTGGTGGAGGCACCAGGGATACTCTTCATGTGGCATGACATGAACAGCTAAAGCTAGAATACTCCAACTCCACCCAGTTCACACCTGACTATGCAACAAAACTAAAAAGCAACTGCACTTGGATGCCAGCCTAGGACAGCATGAGAGGAGATTGAAACCCCATCCCCTCTCCCTTGTCTGCGGTCTTACTGAGGCAGATCCTGAGTCAGTTTCGGTTTTAGCTGCTTCAACTCCAGCTGCTGCTTCTTTGCCAGCTGCCTCAGCACCAGCAGGAGCGGCTTCTGTGGACTGCAACACAAAAGCCAATTAAACTCCTTGAATCCCCCAACATACCTGGGAGAGCATCTGTTGAGAATGGCTGCATTTTTACAACTCATCTGAACTGTGAGTTCCTGTCCATTGGTGTCAATCAAATGGCTGGGAATCCAAGCCAGGCATTCTGAGTAAGTATGCTAGCACATTTCCAAGCAATACTAGCTAGATGAAAGACTAATGCCTGTAGGCTAGAAAGTGGCTCTAAAGATGTCATCTCCACTCTAGAAATAATGCAGTTCCACCATTTTTAAATGCTGTAGCTCCAGCCTATGGAATCCTGGGATTAGTAGTTTTACAGGGTCTTTAGTCTTTGCTGCCAAAGAGTGCTGGTGCCTCAAAAACTACAGATCCGAGGATTCTGTAGGATGGAGCCATGGTAATTAAAATGGTGTCAGCTACATTACTTCTACAATGTGGACATGCCCAAAGGCTCATCACAGTACTCTTGTGTTAGGCATTTGTGACTTCTTGTGTAGGTTAAACTCATCTGCCTCTGAGGCATTTTTATGCATGAGGCTTAGAGAAGCTGAGGCTTTTCTGCATGAGTCTTCTCCTGCCCTATTTGTTTGGACCTGCGTGCATATGGAAGTGAAAGAAGAGGCAAGGTTGTTATGCTGCAAAGAGTTCCAACCAGTGAAGTTTTTTAAATATACATTTGCATTACAAAGACACTGGGGAGAAAAGAACTATTTGAAAACCTCACATCTGAAAATATGCTTGGTTGTTTTTTTCATTTTGTCCCTTTCCACTGCTGGCCCCGTCCTTCAAACATGGGTCAGGAGAATGCCCAAAAGTTGTTACATTGTTACAGGGTTTGGGGTCTGTTCATTTTGCATAGTATCTGCTTTTAGACAAATAATGTGTTAAAACCTCCATTTTGACTTGAGTAAAATATTTAAATAGGGCTGACAGACAAACTCCCGCTGAAAAGACAGAGAAAGAAAATAAAGATACAATGAACTTTGTTATTGTGCATAAATGTCCTTACAATAACAGACCCTGTCTTTCAGGCAAAGGATAACCAACTGATGCATAAACTTGGAGTTCATGGTTCTAACAGAATAACAAAAAAGAGGCAACCAGATAACAAAATGGAGTAAAACCTGATGATCACAGGCATGAGCAGAATTAATGGCAGATGGTGAAAATTATCCCTCGCCCACTGGAAATAATATTTATGCTGTTGAAGGCTGCCACCACCTGGCCATTAGAGAAAAAGCTAGCATTCAGTGTGGTGTTTCTTCACAGTCAACTAGGGATTATACCAAGGCTGAAGAACTACTTTCACCCCAATGGCCAAATCCAGTTTCAATGCAGTTCTTGGTGGACTGTATTCCAGTGGGCAGAAACAACATCAAAAGAGTGGGACCAAAAAATCCAGTATATTTTTAGCTTAAAGCTTCTACTAACAGCAACTGGGAAATGTACTGCAACCTTTTAGAATTAGGAGGGAAAAAATGGAAACAACTGGGAAACAATCACTTGATGATGTCACGGTGGTGGAGACATGGCCAGAGGGCTCAGTCCCCTGGGTTCTCCACCTCTGGTTCATAGTATTTTCAATTTTAGCAGCATTTTATTACAGTTCTAGACAAGAAAGACTGATAATATGATAATAGATCCTATTGAAAGGGGGAGGCAGAAGCACAATTAGCAAGTGGTGCTTCAAGGCAGAAATAGGGAAACTGTGGCTGTTTAGATATTATTGACCTCCAAATTACAACAGCTCTAGCCAGGATGAACAATTATTAGGATGATGGGACTAGAAGTCCGGTATCTAGATGTCATAGCCTCCCAACTGCTGCACTTAGATAAACCTGGTACTGTCCTGGAAGAGGTTAAAAAGTACCTCATATGACAATTTCTCCTTTTATATTGGCCTACCCCAGTGATTCCCAACCTTGGGACCCTAGATACTATTGGCCTACAGCTTCCCTGACTATTGGCCATATGGCCAATAACATCTGGAAGTAGAGATCCAACAACTTCTGAGGAACAAGCTTAAGAACAAACATTCTAGTCCATTTAGTATCAAGATGCAAACATTATAGAAGACTCAAAACCCAATTTTATGTGTGCTTCTTCAAAGATCTGTCTCACTGTGTTCAGGTTACAATAGGCATAAGACTGCATTCTTATTGTCCTATATAATGCCTGTTATGAGGAGAAAACAGGCAGAAATTTCCAGATGTCTTACAAAAACAGCAAATGCATTCTTGTGAATCTCACTCCATCTATCAATCTCTTACTTGCCCTCAGCCCAGGTTTTAACTATCTGAACCCATGGATGAGTTCTCTCAGCCCTTAGCTGCATCAACATTGTTACATTTGACCAATGATCACTAATGTCAGCAGCATGTACTGACCTCAGAACAGACTGGAAAACTGCATTTGATTGTTCTCATCCCAAGCTGCTGCAATGGCAATCAAGTACAATGGCTGATCTGTGCTGAGTTTAATAAGTACCTGGTTTTATATAGCTTTCTGCACTGGGAGGTTATGGGAAACTGTCAGACCGAGTTATTGAAAAACTGAAACTAGTACAGTCTTATGATGAACCCCCTGTGATCAGCTTCACAGGAACATTCTGCTTAGTATTGTTTGGCCTCACTCCTACCATTGGAGTTTATTTGTGAAATTCAGTTTTCAGCACACATATCAGATTTTTTTTAAAAAGATTTTCTCTTAAGGAAGGCAGACTTGCAAATAATCTTTCAACTTTCCTATCTTTTGTGTCTCAGCTATGAACAGGCCCACAAATAAGACCCAGAGATTCTGCCACCTCAACCTTCTTCTGGTCTCCTCTTTTCATGTTCCAAGATTCCTCAGATTCTTTTTAGTATTCAGTGTTCACTATGAGCATATTTATATCTCTATAGTTTAATAGCAGTTTATAAAAACTAACCAGAAGTGTTTTTGCTATTTAATAATGTATTTACTGGAATTACACCTCACTTACATTTCCCTTAATTGTGCTGCCTATTTTTATTAGACTTAAGCCATCCTAGTTCTGTATAATAGTGGGATAAAAATAATAGATGTATAGACACAGAATAGATAAAATTTATGTCTATGGGTCTCTTCAGAGGTATTTTACCTTAAGTACAACTGAAAAACAACCACTACATTTTTTCCTCAAAAATTACATAATGCCTTGAAAACTGTATCCCAAAGTATGGCATTTAAAATCTAATCACACTCAGGAAAGGCCATTAAAATTCATTTTAATTTACATTCATGGTTGATGTGTCTTGTTCTGGTCATAACTATAAAGTTCAGCTCCTTAACCTAATTCTTCCTCCTTTTCTGTGATTGTTTACCATGACTATGTGCTATGGTAATTACCTTCACTTAAAAAAATGGCACTTTTAAAGGCTTAATTTGGCACTTAACAATAATTACCTAAAGGGAAAAAAAATCACATGCTTGAACCTGCAAGACCTGAGCAGAGAGGTTGAGAATAGGGGGTCCTTGAGATGTCTCATTCATAGGATCACCATGAGCTGAGGTCAACTCAAAGACAATTAACAACAACAACAACAACATGAAACCATTAGTGAAACTGATATTTCCATGATCTTGTCATTCTCTCTGGAGACGACTTAGTGAACTGTGAAGGAAAGTGGAACAGGTGCACACAGCTAATAGAGAATTTACTATCAGACTCAGTGTGACAGGTGCTCTCTGTGTCAGTGGAGCAAGAAAAATCCATTCTGGGTTTTAATCTGGATTTCAATAACATTATCAAGGTGTTAAATTCTATTCCCAAAGTAGATTCAGCACTTTGGACAGTATCTGTAAGGCACAAAGTAAAAAACCATAGCAATTTCAACATCCTGCCAATGTGGAAATTACCAGTTGCTTCTATCAGACTTCTTTAATGACATCATAGGAAGCTGCCAAGTCTATCTCCCCAGCATGTTGATTATCTTTCTTTTTACTTGTTTTAGTGGCTTTAAGAACATGCCACTCACCACCATGAACCTCTGCTTTGGCAAGTTTGAAGTGTTGGCTATTTTGATAATTTAAGCATATCTGAGTGGTACATGATACAGGACATCATCCTGCTGCAAGAGGAGACAAATAGGAGGCATTTCAAAATATCTTAACTAAATACTGTTTAAATTCTACTGGCATGAGAAGTGTATGTAAGAAGTATTCATGCACTTGTTCCCAGAATTTGACAAAATTCTTTAATGTTCTGGAGCCAGACTCATAAAACACAATGAACACATACATTCTAGATCTCTTCCATATATAGCATACAGACCACCCCCCCTGCTAGCCAATATGTTTTTACATTGTACACAATCACATCAGTATGCCCTATGAGAACTGAGAAACCAAGGAACACAAGATGAATGATGCCTGGATAAATCCAAGATGCTACCCACATTCTTCTGATCTCTCCTACATGTAATAGAATGCAAAACATCCCTTATTTCATATGATCTCTTCCCATGATGACTTTATCATAGCATCAAGCCAGTCCCCTCCAATCCCCTACAACAAATTTTACATGGTATGTGTCCAGGGAACAGATAAATTCTTAATTCTGCTGAAAATGAAAGCTTACCAGGTACAGCAAGACAGAAAAGACATATTTTCCTAAGATACTATCAATCTTGCACTTTCCACAGACCTGCAAGTGGGTAACGCCCTGTGCTAGCACACAGCAGCCAGGACAGGACAATTTCAGACAGATTATGTTTTTAAGCACTTTCACTTACTTGGCCAATCTCAGTCACAGTGGGCTGGTCAGGCCAGTCCACCTCGAATGCACTATTGTTAGGATTATCGACAGGAAACTGATCCATAGACTGCACGCTGCTAGAGGGAGTCTTTTCAGGCTGGTGGATTATAAAGGAGGAAGAGGAGAGAAACAAAATGGGAGGAGGCAGCAGTGGATATGGGTACAGGGAAGATACAAAAACGAGAAGAGTGCAGTGAGAAGTCAGGCAGGAAACAATGAAACAGTCCCAGGGTAAATAACCTGCTGGACAGGTAAGGGTCAAGAGTTCTTTATTTTTCAACAGATGATGATGAGAGGGCATTCGCAGTACTATCAGTACATCCAATCCCATGGCAAACATAAATCATTGACTAGCCTGGATGGTTCAATCTGGGAAGCATTGCTAGAGAGAGCTTTACTGATTTTAAACAGTACATGTGGAATTGCACTGGAAAGCTATTAATGCAAGCACCAGGCAGCCTAGTTTCCCAGAAAATGCTGTCCTGGTTTAGCTTGGTTAAGCCAAACCTTGAATACATTTCAAGATACCTATCTAACACTGGAACAAAATTCTTGTTTTCTGCTTCAATTTTTCAATGCCCCATTTAAATTGAAAAGACAGCAGTGCCATAGAAGACCTTCCTTTGCTGCTGGAGATAGGACTAGAACCCTATTGCAAATTTTGCACTAAATCTGGCACTACATAAGAGTTAACTGAATAGCCTAAAAGGAAGGGATGCAGTTCTTCACATTTGCGCACAAAGCTCTCCTAATGGGATGCATAGAAGAAACAAGAGATGCATCTCAAGATGCTCAAAACATGGTTTTTTTTATTAGTAGAAATTGCCAACATATTTCAGCCTGTGTGTACCTTTAAGGCCTTCTTGAGCGAGCTATTAGAATCAAATGTCAAAAATTTCTGAACCCAGAACTCAATTTGTTGAACCAGTTCATTTTCCCTTTTTCAGTAAATGGAGTTTGAGAGTCCCACATGGGCTGAAATGTGTCATGCTTTTCTACTAACAAAACTACCATCTTTTGAGCATCTTGAGAAGTATCTCTTCTTTCTTCTCTGAATTCCGGTTTGGATACTCCCCAGTTTCTGCTTCTTTGCTTTGTAATGGGAAGACATTTCAGCCTCTATGACAATGTGCTAACTACTGCTGTTAAGGAAGCTGCTTGTGAACAAAGAAACTTAAAAGAGACTTCAGGATGAAACCACTAAATGATAATTCATCAGGGGATTAAACTTTGTCTCCTGTGGTATTTATATAGACAGACTTTTTGTTGTTTTAATATCACATTTCTTGAGCTCATCAATGCAAGGATGTTTGTATTAGCACTTAACATGTCTTGTGTGAAGGGCCACCACTGAAGTAATTATCTCTGTACTCCTGCACTTCAGTTCCCTTTCAATGCATTGCTTACACTACATATTTATTTGAATTGTGGTTTCCAAATACAGAATGCATATATATGCGCTGAACTAGGGAAAGCCTGAAGCTATGAACTACATTTGAGTTTGGATTTAACAAGCACAGCTGTTAATTTTGGTTCATTTTATTTTTATAAAATATAGAGTAACATTTACGATAATGCAGTTGCATCATTGTACTTGAAATCTAATTTTCTAATTTGCTGTCTTTTAAAAGCAGTCCTGTTTCTTTGAACCTATAGCATTCCTCAAAAACAGGGGCTTAAACAAATACAGTCAACATATTTACTTCAGGCTGCTATTATGATCTGGATTCCTGAACACTGTATAGCTTAATGTCTGATCATGATATTACATAATGAATATATTCTAAAACAACTTCTCAAGATCTGATTTCTTCATGTTACAGTTACCCACTTTTATACCATATATGTCATCAGGCAAGAGGAGGTAGCATGAGAAATCTACATAAAGAGGTAAAGCTTGCATATGCACAACATATGCAGATGAAAATCTGAATTTGCCTTTTATTACAGTACTCTTATGGATTAGAATTACTTGTTTTCCATATATGATAATGCTTGTTCTCTAGCAGAGATGAAAAACATATAGCCCTTCAGATATTATTGAGCTACAACTCCCATCATCCCAAACTACAAGTAATGCTAGCTAGTACAGTAGGCACTTGGCTGGTACCCCGCCATGGATATCAAAATCCATGGATAATTAAGTCCCATTATATACAATGGTGAAGTAAAATGGTGTCCCTTATATAAAATAGCAAAATAAAGGTTTTCTTTTTGGAATTTTTTAAAATATATTTTTTCAAGCCAAGGATGGTTAAATTCATGGATACAGAGGGTCAACTACAATGCTATCTGTAGGGCCATCTGTTCCCCCTCCTATCTCAATGAAAGTAATATCAGAAGATATTTTGTAAAAAAAAATGCTTCTTAATTAATAACAAGTCATTGTTTGTATCTAGTGCTCAAGGTACTACCCAAAATCAAGCAAAGTATCAGCACTCAAAAAATCTTGTTCCACCTAAAACTTATGTTCAGCCTGAAACTTATCAATCATTTGGCTGACAATGGTTTCAGTCCTACTGGTCCTAATATTAATCTAATTCTAGTATTACAACTAAAAGCAAGCACACAGGAGAGCATTATAAAAAAAAGAGCAGGTTGAATTCTTGAATAAAAGACCATGGAGTGAGAAAGAAGTAATACAATTATGGTTGATCAACACCTCTTCCAAAACATAAGCAGATTTGCTACTATATCAAGATTATAGATGGGGTAGTTAAGGGCATATAAGTCAAAGAAACATGGGACTTGTTTTGACATGGCACCATATTTGGAGGTGGCTGAAAATACAAAAGAAGCCACAGGGTATTCTGTTAATTTACACTACAATAATTGCCAAGGCACAGGAGGAATCAAACCAAAGCGCCCTGGTATTACTCTATTTAAGTAAGGGTCACAAGTACTTAATTCCTTCTCCCACTCCCTCATTTTAATGGTTAATTTTTATTACAGCCCATTTGAAGCAAAAGCCTTCAGATATCCTTCAGAAAGAACTACAAACTTTACTCACTGGTCTGTACAAACTTCGACTAAGCATTTGTGATCATCCATTTTAACGAGACAGCAACATTTAACTTGGAAAACTGAGAGTCATATTTATTTTTCAGCCTATTCACTTCCCTCTGTTGCTTTAATATAGAATGGATTCATGAAAGACAGATTTTCCTTTTAAGAGTAAGTGGTACCACTTATTAACTAATGTGTAATCTTGCATTTTCTTCGGTACCCTAAGAAGGTATCTTTGTTGGTAATTTGCAGGTGTGTTCACATTTTAATAGATTTAATGACAGTTCAGCAAATAATTCTTCATTGGTGAGCAGCTCCACCTTCATTGCTGTTAAGCTCTGCTATAGAATAATGCATGCATGTGCCTTCCAGTTGCCTGTCAGCATATGGCAACCCTATGCATTTTATAGAGTTTTCTTAGATGAAGAATACTCAGAGGTAATTTGCCATTGCCTCCTTCTGAAATATAGCCTACAGCACCTGGTATTCCTTGGTGGTTCCATGTCCACTAATGAGGACATACACTGCTTAGCTTCCATGATCAGGCAGGATCTGGAGACTTCAGGGTGCTTAGGAGATAAATCTTTACAAGTGAGGAAAATGCAGGGAGGAAAGACAGCAGGTAAAATGCTTCAGAAGATCAACAGAATAACTGCTTAGGTCAGGGAGACAGACAAGACCACTGGACAAAAGAGAAACTGAGAAAACCCAACTGGGCTAATTCTTTTAAAAGGCCATTTGCATCTCAAAGGCATCTATCTGGCAGCAATAAGTAACCCACATTGCACCATTTAAAAGCTTATGCAGTATCTTCCTGAGCAGCCACAGAGTTAGTATAGGTAACAGATAATGGGCAGGCACAATGGACAAACATACTTCGTGAGCAGAGAATAGAGGGCAAACAAAAACATACATAGCAACATGTCCACATTAGATGAGTGCCTTGTAAATGGATTATTCCTGGCTAAATATTCAGGCACATAGTATGAAAGAAAACATCTCATTTCTACTAAACTAACAAAGAGATGCTCCCATTGCAGGAAAACAACACAGGCTGTACTTGGGTAGGATGAGGATTAGTAGGATGGCAGTTGAGATGTTTGCATGGTATATAAGCAGAGGCAGGGAGCAGTTTCTTGAGAAGGATAAAGCAGCAGTGAGGTAATAATAATAATAATAATAATAATAATAATAATAATAATAGTTTATTTATAGCCCGCTCCTCTAATAAATACTCGGAGCGGGGTACAGCAGAATAAAAAGATACAGAGTAAAAACAACAATCACATCCCACCCCAACAAACTCTGCAGCAGCAAGGCTTAAGCTTCAGTAGATGTCATTAAGACCATGTTAATAACAAATCAGAGGATGTGTACATTTCTACTCAGATTATTAGCCAAAAGGGAAGGATGCTACCACAGTAACATGCCAAACTAGATCAATACTGAGAGGATGGGAAGAGAAGAGAAAAACTAGCATAATCTTTGAATGAAAGTGACAAGAAAATAATACTTGCACACAGTAAGCACCACATGGTCCATGGCACTGAGAGCTGGGTTAATAGAAATCTTACCTCCCATAAATCCCAAGGCAAAGACTAAGCATAGCAAAAAAAGCAATTTGAATAAAAACAGAGACTTTGTTAATTCAGTCAGCACAAAAGGCAAAAAGCATACAAAATGTTCACATACAGATCAGGTTTACTCCAACTTAATTTCAGATTATAAATTATAAAATTATTTAGTAATATATGACATGCAAACATACTGCCTACTGTTCTAGATTGCCTGTTCCAGGTATGTTCTCTAACATGTCTACCACCTAACTAGGTTACACTTGACCAGATGACCAATCTTTATCTTAAAATGTTGTGACTTGCTCAGCTGTAATATCTGGTTGAAAAATGTTTGTGGAGTTGGTCTGAAATTCAGATATGGCACATTGCAGCCTGGAGGGACCATATTAATCCACCATCTTTTAAAATGGTTTTACACTTCTTTGACTGTCTTTGTGGAAACTCAATTCCATGAAGACCCCCCACCCTATAGTGATAGCAAAAGCCATCAAGCAAAAAGGAAGGGGAACAAGACAGAAATAGTCATCCAGTTCAGTCCTAGGCAACATGATGGTTACACAGAGATTAGTTTCCTATTACAATTAATTTAAAAATGTCAAAGGAAACCTCTCAAGATTGGGCACAAGTTCTAAGAACTGTGCCAACTGAAGTAGTATTTAACCTAGTAACTATGTGGACCCTATAAAGCCCTAAGGAATCTATCATCTATCAGCCTCAACCCTCCAGTCTGTAATATGAGGCTGATAATAAACACTCATCTACTTGACCTGCAGGATTGTCCCAAGGATGGGTGAGATAATGGGGCTTTCTAGATTGGCAAAAAGAAGTGTGTTCATGGCTGCATGAAACTCTAGCCTTTAGATGAGAAAAAGGGAAAGTGTGCCATGAAAACATTTTTTTTGTGTGTGTTTTAGGGGAGAAGAAGCGCCTTTAAAAAGGTGCTGGTTTTCCCAGCTTCTTTTTTAAAAACTGCAGAACAGCACAGCTCCATCTAAAGGCTGTGGTGCAGCTGCTAAGCATTAAGGAAAAGGCAACTTCATGTCACACTTTCCTGCCAATCTAGAAAGCCCCAATGTATGTCAAACACATAAAAGCATTGTGTAAATAGTTCTGTATGCATATGTTTCAAGCCTCTGAGCAGATAACATCTCTATTGTCTAACATTTAATGGGGGTCAAGCAATAGCAATGGAAAACCAACCTGAGCTGCAGGTGTAGGTGACTTCCCTATGGAGCTGTTATCTGGTTTAATGGGATCAAAATCCAGATCCAATAGGCTGGCTCCCTCCTGGAAGGGTCCAGGAGCATCAAACTTGGCAGCATTAAGGAAGAAAAGCAGTACTGCATATTAGTCAGACAGAAGCAGCAGATGGTATGCGGAAGGTATTATCCAGGAGCTGAAGGTGTAAAAGATGTACATAAAACTGCATGGTACAAAATATCCAAATGCTCAAACATGCCCACTTTCCACAATAGGCTTTGGGTTTTAGCACAAATACAATCATGAAATAAACCACCACCATTTCACAAAGCAGTTTTTGTGTTACCATTCATCAGATCTCCCATGCTACAGTTCCAGGCAATAAGGATCCTCTTCAGTTCTCCATCATCTGTGACTTTTTAACCAGGGACTTAAAGTCTGGTTCAGAATTCACTGTTTCAAGTTTCAGCTAAAATCCATGGGCCCATTACTGTCAACACAACTATAGGATCTAAGTTTCAGACACTTTTAACTTGCAATATATTGTGAACTTTCAATAGTAACCTCTGATGTATCCTGCCAGCACACCAGTACTACCATTATTAGGCATAAAGTACATTCTTCCTTGTTCAGAGCTAACCTCTGCAATGCATTTATTTCTTGGTCTGTCTATAGTTTATTTCCATAGGATGTTATTTCCAGTACTAATTACCAGATACACCATCCAATACCAAATATATAAGAATTGCTATTAACACAAATCTAGAGAGAAAGATTGAGGTTTCCTTATCATGTAAAAGTTATATTATCTTAGTAAGTGAGGCTATCAAGCACCACATTCATACACGTTGCTTTTATATCACCAATATTAAAGTCCATGGCACTGCATTCAGCAAATAATGCCCATATTCTTGCAGGATAATTTGTAAACCATCCTTTTTTCCAGCCTGCTGAGTGTGAAAGAAGTTGTATCCAATAAGAGATGTTTTATCACAACTCAGCTATTCAATCAATTTCCTTAACACTAACTCTGGATAGATCTTCTGGCCTACTCAAATGTATGTAACCTCTGAAACAAATTAAGAGAGAACTTAAAAACAAACAAAAAACATCTGAGACCTGTGATAAAAACATATATGCTCCAGCTGCTAGATCCCAAGTTCCTACTGTTTTGAAGCCAAAGCCTTTATCATTTTCACACATGAACTTCCCAACTCATTGTTTTCCACATAACTGTCATTTAGGTCTTTTAAATCAGCAGCACTTCATAGTTTCACTTTTGCTTTGCTTTTCACTACTTTCCATTGATATTGAAACAAATTGACAACGTTAAGATGAGATGTAAATGGCTCCCTGACTTAGCATTCTGTCCACTCAAAGACATTAAACATTAAAGCTTTAGCAGTAAGAGTGATTTGTCACCCAACCATTTCTTATACTGGCTCCCTTTGAAGGGAGGACAGCATGAGCCTCTGTTTCTGTGCTTTACTAAAAAATAATGGCAAATCAAAACAGCTGGAACCTTACCTGTCACCTGCACCAGGTATCCATAAGATCCCTTTCATGTCAGTTTCCCTTCCCTCTCTCCCAAATAATTAACTCAGTGACAAATAGAAACTCCAAGGTAGAGCATGGAAGCCCAATGTTCTAGGTTTTCCCAGTGCCTTCTGCTCTAGGAACCAAACTCATCTGTTGGAAAATCAGACTCCTTCAGAATGAAGCTGTCCTCCGATTCGGGTATCCTGCATTCTGAACACACTCCAAGCTGAATGCTCTGTTCACACAAGTATTGTTTTTGGTTGGTTTGTTTGTTTTTTAAACAAATATAGAGAATACAAAATATGGTGTGAAAGTTGTTGAGGCATGCTACAAGCAAAGATAGGTGCGGAAAAGGATGGAAAGCTAAGTGGCCCACGGCTTTCTCAAATATCAAATGAAACATGGCATATATACTAGAAACTCCTGCACTGGGCCCAGTCCACTTGTCCAAAAAACCTTGCCCAGTGCAAATGTCCTCAGCTTTAATCTCTATTACCCAGCCAGTACAATTCTCTCTAGTAGTATCTATAACATGCTGCCTCCCCATGGAATTTCTTGTTATCCCATGGTCCTTACCTTTGGGGGGGGGGGGATAACTATAAAATCTGTCTGTTGTTTGTCACTAAAGGCTAAACTAAACAAGACATGGAAAATCTCTGCCCCATGCATGGAGATGTTTTTAAGAGGGGGGAAGTAGGGCACTGAGGGTGTTTTTACCCTTCTCCCCCACTTTCCATTTCTCCAGTCTAAATCCATATCTCCCCCCAATTTATTAGCTTCACAAGAATTAAAAAAGCAAGTTCCCTATCTGTCGCCTCCTGCTTTGCTGCTAGTATCTGCTGCAAGGATTTCATTTAGATAGAAAGAGGGGAAAGGGCTGCCCACAGCAACACCTCATGCTCCCACCATTTCACATTGAGCCCCTCTCACCTGCTGAGACATATTGGAGCCTGAAGCAGAAAATCCAAACAGTCTCCCATTCTCCTATCCCATAAAAAGTACTCATAAAAATGCAGTACACTAAGTCAGAGTTTGACAGCCTCCAGAATCTGCCATCTGAGGCAATGATTTCACAGAGGTTTCATAGAGAACTTTTTCTCCCTGACCCTTGCAGATCTATTCACAATTTACTTTGTGTTTGGATATAACATTTTTGCATGACCATTCTCTGCAGACTTTCTTCAAAATCCTTCATAACATTAGGCCAACTGCATGATCTCATTTTTAAAGTCTCATAAACCCAACTAATAAAACTCTGCTCATGTATGCTGCTACCACCAATGGTGGTGTTTTGCATTAAGAAATAGTCATTTTGCCACAGAATCCTCTTCGTCCACTTTCTATCTGATCATTCTCTTGAACATTCAAAGGAGAATGCTACACATGCATCTACCTAAAGAGAGATGTGTAGAGATTTGTTACTTTTCCGATTTATGCCTCTATAGTTGCTATGCCCTGCTATAAGAATGGACAACTTCATTAGACTGGGATGACATTTTAACTCTGCCACATACTTTAGAGGGCCATACCCATATTGCTGCACCCCATGCTGGAAAAAAAATTCATCATGAAAATGGACAGTCACATCCGCAGAAACCTCTGAGGAGGACAATGGCAATTCGAATGCTATTTTGGATCCACAGGCCTTATTGAGACCCCAGATAATCTTTTTTTCAGAACAGAAATTGGTCATTTCCAATTTTAAAATGACTAAAAGGTCAGTGAGAATAAAATTTAAATAGTCAATCATACTTCCCAAAGGCTTCTGGAGGCAATATCCACCATTTTTACACCAATTTGTTTTTCATCTTATCAGAAGAAGATGCCTAGGGGACCTCAAGCAATCTACAGGCTGAACTTTGCATACTCCTGCTCTAAGTAAACCATGTTTAATGCTGTGTTAATTTATCACAATAACATTCTAAATTACTGAGTAGCAGTAACCAACTGGTAGTGTTTCAAAAAAGATTTAAAGCTAGCAAAGATTTTACATCTTTGTTTCCTCCCCATCCTCAATAGAGAATCCTAACACACCAAGTCCTGTTAGCTCTATGGCCAATCTCTACCTTTCTCTGTGAGGTAATCCCACAAGCCTCATAACTTGTGGCCTACACTTGCCTTTTCTCCCAACTCCAGGCCCCTCACGCAACGTTTCAGTCGTCGAACAGGAGGAAGAGGTAAAAGCCGCAGGCCACCGCGCTGAGACAGGGAAGGAAGAGCGGAGTCAGGAAAAAGAAGTGCTAGAGGTGTCACTCAATGATTTTTTTTAATGAATAAAGATTTAAAAAAATAAAATTAAAATAAAAGTAGCTATCACAATGGTGATGATGGTGATCATGACATGATTTGTGAGAATGGAGCCAGAAAACTGGTCAGGCTGCTTTTTCTCCTTCATAGGAACTAAGATTAAGTAATCCCTCTGAAAGGACAGCACTGTAAATGCTCCCACTTGCCTACTGACCCCTTTTGGCAATAAACTGCAATGCAGTGTTTGTTATCATAAGGTTGGTCAAGTATAAAAATTGAGTTTAAGGGGTCATGAAATTCAGAAAAGCTCATGGAAACTAATGACTTTAAAACAAGTTCAGGCCAAGAGACTACGGCTGGCTTATCTGGAGTTTCCTTCCAAAGTATCTAATGTCACTGACGGAAAACCCAATTTGTTGTACCTCGCCCCAATTGCTCATTCAGAGGGGCGGGTTATAAATAAAAATTCATTATTATTATTATTATTATTATTGTTGTTGTTGTTTTAGAAATATTGTTAAGCAAAATGTAAAGTCAGCTCCTCTGCCCTGGAGAGTTTTATAACAGTAGACACTGCTAAAATAAACAGGTACTTCAGATTACCTTTGCAAAGAGCTCTAAGAAAGTTTGGTGCTGGTTCGTATTTTTAGGAATCTCAGAAATAAAGAGACCCCCATCACCACAAATCACATGAAGAGGGTAACATATGAACCAAGTAGTTCATCTTGGCCAGTTATTCAGAACTGTAACCCCAGCTTGCATGGCTTTAGATAAATCATGGGGGGTCATAAATCATAATAAATCATGACATGGAAATACTTATTCCTATACCATTTTCTTCTCATGAGATCAGTGCAGGTATCACTTAAAGAGAGAAATTCTTACAGCCCTTTAGGCCCAGTTCAAAGCCAGTTCTCATCATACACTCACCTTTAACCCCACTGAGCAGTTTTCATGGCCTGACACCTCTAACAAGGGAAAAGGAAGAGGGAGGAGAAGAGGATGAATTATATGGAAGAGCGGACAAGAGAGGGTAGGGGAGAAGGAGAAGCTAACCTGTGAGGGGGTTGTCACACTGATCTCTGGGACAAAATTGTCATCAAACAGGTTGATGATGTTCTCCTGCTTCATCTCCTTGGATGGAGTGAGTTTTGGAGGTGGCGGCACGGGAGGGCCTTTCCTCAACTGCATGCAAGCGAACACATGGCGACGGCACAGACAGCAACACCCAAAAAACCAGAGACAGGAACCAGGTTAGCCAAAAAAAAAATTAAAAAAATAAATAATTTTTTTCAAAAAAATTTAAAAAACACAAATAGAGGGGAGCTAGAGTGAGGTTGAAAAACAAATCAAAACACACGTGGGAGGAGGGAGAAACAGTCACACACTTCCAAAAGAAGGCTTTGCATCATTAGTTACACTTCGTGGATCGTGGGTAGGTTTCCCTTCTGCAGAGGAGAAGCGTAACACAATTAATATGCATATGATACGTCATGCATACACAATTAGAATCTATGCAACCTTCTGGTATAACAAGGTGGGGATTTACACATTACAAGAAAAAGTGTTTCAGGAGCTAGGGAAGACAGCAGCACTAGTTTTAGCAGGAATACTTCTCTGCATATTGAGAAAGAAGATACCCAAGCCAGCTGACTTGATTTCTCTTTTAAAAGGCATGCTTCCAACATTACAAAAACACAAACTTTATGGAGTCATACTATGTCAGCTGCACCACTTCCAATGAGTTTTCTGCAGCTGAGCCATAACTGGGAAACAAGCCATTAGAAACTGGCTCCATCTCTTTCTGGAATCACAGCATTCCTGTGTGATTCTACAGATGTCACAAAAACAACATTATGCTGGTCTGGGAATCCCTGTTCTCCTACCACACACTGTGTTGCAGGTTTTCTTTTCTTTTAATAATGTGGGAGGATCAGCAGCACTTCCTATTTTAACTTTAACTTGGATCGTAAGGTGTAGTTTTTCACCTTCTCCTCCATCTCCCTTTCCAGATCTTCTCTCCAATGGAGCATACTAAGAAATTCTACGTTTGCAGGGTTGAGTCATACTTCTAGGTAGAATAATAGAGCAGTAAGTTTGTTTTCAATGGCATTTCACTACCAGATATTCTAAAAAATGTTTCCTGGTCAAAATATTATATAAAATCTTCTTGTCATCCTGTCCTGCCCTGCCCAGAAAAATGAGTCTACTTGCTAAGTACATAACTAGTAGGAACTAACTAGACACTTGTCAGCTTGCAAAAGTTGACTGAATTCTGATTTGGGGGGGGGGGGGGGGGAGATATCCAAATTGCAAAATTTGAATGTGAGGAAAACACAAAACTGACAGATTTGCCAGAGATTTTTATCATTTAAAGTCACATTACAGCTCTGCAAAAAACAAATTAACACACATTTTTACTACATAAACTAACAATTCTTATTTATCAGTTATCATCATCATGTTGATTGTCCAGCTTTCAGACAATGCTGCAAGTAATTGTTACCTTATAATTCCAGAAGTTACTCCATCAAACTAGTCTATTCAACTGAAGGAGGAGATTTTCTATCTTTCTGTACATTCTGCTATGCCACATTGACACCTCTTATATCTTGCTTGCTATTTCTTTTCCTAAACTGATTCAAGTCTTGTCAGTCACAGAGTATTCTTCTATAAAAAGGGGGCATAGTTTACTTTTATGTTTTATCCAAAACTGTTTTCTTCCCTTTTGTCATTTAAAAATGCTTCATATTTTATTGATGGACCCTTTCATCTATATGGGCACAAAACCAAACTATAATATTTCAGATTTCCTTCAGTTGAAGAATTCAAGATTTCATGGGATGACAGGAAAAATACCAACAGATGAAATTGCAGATTCCTTTCCCTTTTTTAAAAGTCATTTTCATTGGTTTCCCCTTTCACAATAAATGCCAAAGTACACACAGGTGTAGAACAGGAAGCTGCCTGCATTTTTCAGATACCTGACAATGTTTGCATGGGTTGGAAGAGCGTGAGAGAGATGAATCACAGAGTTAAGTAAGGCTTAGCTGAACTCCAGTATGTCAACATTGTCAAATCCTCTTTCAAAAACTCATACTAAGTTTTCTAGATTTTATTCTTCCTCAACACACCCAACTTAATAATTTACTGTATCTGCTGGTATAAACTACTGTGCTATGCTAAAGTCAATTAAAATATTCTTAAGTAATTAATAGATTCACTGCTTTATAGGTGCCTTTATCATGGTCTGCTTACATTACATATAAAATGCTTACAACAAGATTTGTGTGATGACCATTCTGAGCATTTTACGGCCTTTCATATTTGCGTCTGTTACATGTCTATGGTTTGTTAACAAGGGTTGCATTAAATATGCAATGAAAGAGAAGTACCAGCTGGTGGCAGTGTTTACCACAGATTTTTTTAAAGTACTAGAGAGGTGGTTGAATGGTGTGCATCTGTATTTCACTATTTATTTGTGTTCACACATTTTGCAAGGTTTTGTAGTGATTCAATAACCTGCTCTACAATGGAGCAAAGTAAATGGGTACAACACGTGTGGTATTGTTGTCATCACCTTTGGTAATTTTTTTTAAAAAGCAACCTTTCCCCAATCAAAAGCAACTATTCAGGACTCTCAGATCACAAGCAAGGGAGTAGAACCATTTAAGCCAAGGATGGAAAAAATATGGCTTTTTGGGGTGTTTTTTGACTACATCTCCCACTTCACTGTCAACTATGCTAGGAGGGCTGACAGGGGATGCAATCCATCATTTATAGAGCCATATATTACTCAACTTGATTTAAAGAAAGGAGAGACATGGCTCATCCATAGTTCCTTCTTATTACTAAATATCTTGCTTATTACTATGTATTTGCTGTTTTTCTATTATGGATTTATCTGTTGATAGCCACTTTGAGTATTCTTAGATGGAAAGGCAGGTTTTGAATGTAACAAATACTGCACAATAGAACAGACATATATGCAACATACAAAAGTTACATAGTAAGCATTACATTATACTTATGATGCTTCTGAAAGTAGCTGGGTGTAACTTCCCAGAATGAGAATAAATGGTAAAATTCCATGAATGATGTAGCCAAATTATGTCTGGCTCTGTGTATGTTGGGCTCCTGCATATGCTACATGCTTCCTTTGCTTCAGCATCTATGCAGAACCAGTGGTGTTTTGCAACTACCATCACCATCAATGATAGCACTAATATGAGCAGTCATAGCTACGTCCTCTTCCAAATGTGGCCAGATGAGGAAGAAACATCTTCATAGTGACAAACTCACCACAAGGCCAACCCACCACAACCTAGAAGTCAAACAATAGTGACTGTTACTTGTTCTCACAGATGTTGAGACCTGGCAGCTGCCTAAAAATTCTACTCCTCAGTGGTGGTCCTGAGCTCGGTATAAAGCTGTTGGGTTTTTAAACCCATCAACGAAGGAATACGGTAGCCAGTATGATTCTGTATATACACAGAAACTAATCCACTGAATGAAGTTATCATAGTTCCTTCAAATACAGGTGACACTGTTACAGGCTAGTTTATTACTGAAAACATCCCCCAAAAGACAATTGACATAGCAGTTTCTATGAGTGATGTTTAAAATTCTATGAATCCATATCTTTTCACACAGAAGTAGCATACTTTCTGCCCTCACCCGCTAGCTCGGAAACAAGGTAATGACACAGACAGGATGGAAATGAAAGCGGAAACAACATGAAAAATGCAACCAGGAAGACGGAAGATTTTTAGAGAGGTTGCTTTTAAGCACTCAGTTGAAAACCCTATCTGCATTGATTAATCTCTCCTTTGCAAGATTTATCCACATGGGAAGCTGAAATATTCATTCATCTAGGCAACAGATGACCCTATACAACACATAATGTCTTAGAGGGTGAACTCTGTGCCACCTGTTTAAAGAGGACGGGCAAAACAGAAATGGTACTAGTGACAAGGGCAATTCCTGGTAGTATTTCCAGTACAAACAGTAGTGCTGAATCAAAAGTATAACACAGGAAAAAAATAGTTTTGGTGTGCAGCATCAGGACAGAGGTGGGTAATACCATGGATATTTGAGACTTAAACTCCCACAGTCCATCTTTATTGGCCATGTTGGCTGAGGCTTCTGGGAGATGTAACTCTAAAACATATGGACAGCCAAAATTTCTTCCACTCCTCCACTACAGCAACTGTCTACATTTTTGAAAGGACCCTGGCAGTACCATCTGAACCACCCCAAATTCTAAAGGCTGGCTGAATTAGCAAAATCTGGCACCATAAACATGTAGGTTGTGGATAGCCAGTGCATGAGTTCCTTGCCTCCAAAACTGTTCTCAGTCCAGCATGGGACAGGAGTCAAAGACACATGAAAGGAAACTTCCACAGATGTAACCTTAGCTGGATAGAGAACTTGCAGCCAGAAACTACACATGAGTTTCACATCCTTGATCCAACAGTGCATGATGTATGCAATAACTCTCTTGAAAAAGCAAATGTTTCACCCATCAGCTATTTGGATAGCTGACTACATCAGGAAACACCCCAAGAGGCCATCTAGTTATTTTTCATAATGGAATGTTATAATGGAATCCTGAAGGTTCCCCATATCAGAGTATTAATGTATTTCCAATCCATGTGCAAAAGCATCTATTTAGAACTGTTTAGAACACTTCTGAGATAAAACAGGACAAAGATTTTAGTCTTAGACCACTTGAGCTATTCAGTCAGGATTAACACTTTACTTTGGTTTAGAAGGCAAGCCTCTTAACTTTGCACCATCTTACACAGACAGCCCTTACATCAGGGATGAGGAAAGTGTATCCCTACAAATATTGTTGGAATGCAAGTCCCATGCTTCCTCACCACTTGCTATTTCAGCTAGGGCTGATGTGAGTTACAGTCCAACAACATCTGGAGAGGCATATATTCCACACCCTTTATATATAACTACAGTTACGCTAAATATTTTCCAAGGTGTCCTTTTATATCCCACAGATAGAGTTCCATACACAAGACCTTCATTCCTTGGCAGACCAGTTACCCTTTAAACTAGCACAGCATCCCCCACAAAAATGTTTGGTTCTTTAAATACTATAAGAAACCTACCTTTGCCTCACTAATGTGAATGTGAAAAAGGTTAAATGAAAGCTATGTATACACCATATATCTTAGAAAAGTTGAGATAATGGCCCTGCAAAAATAAAATATTCATCTTTGGATAATAATATAAATAATTTTACATCAAGTTTATATCTCACTCATTTCCCACTCTTTTTTTCACTGAAGTGAATCTTAGAATTCTAGAATTCTAGAGTAGACGCTAATACCTCTTCTATTCAGTGAAAGGTGCAATTGTCACCTGCTAAACTGCCAACAGTAGGGCATGCAAAGGATTGCCTAGTTTTTCAGGAAGAAATTTCACGAGACACATAATTTTTCAGATTTAAATTGCTATTTTACATTTGTTCTCTTTGCATGACTGCTGTAGCTTTTGAATAGCTTGGGCAATCACACAGCTGATCATGCTGAACAATTTTGATCTGCTTAAAGAAACCAAAATCAGGCCTATAGCTGCTATATTGTACCTCATCCAGTATAGAAGCAAACAAAACAAAACCCCAAACAAACAAAAATTAACATTTCGGTTTAATCTCATATCCCATCCAGTCCATCTATCTGCTTCTTCTCCGCTGGGGACAAGAAAATTTGTAGCACAACTTTCTTTACTCATAAAAGCATTCACCTTTATTTATTTATTTTAAAACATCTCATTGTTTTCTGTCTTGTATTTTTTGGTTTCACTTATGGCCCCTGTCAAAAGTTCTGCCAAAGGCTTTGCAGGCCAATACAAACCCTCTTAGCTTACCCATGCCTCTTCTTGCTTTCATGTACAATCATATACCACAGCTATTATGTATCAAAGCCTCCTTAGCATACACATGCTCCTGCTGAAGTAGCAGCACTGTTGTCTGTTTCTAGACAGTGAGACTGGATTAAACAGAGTAACATTAGACAGAAAAAGAGACTAGAAGCTCAAAGTTTAGAACTGTAGAAGAACAATGGAGAGAAGACAATTATTCTACACAGAGCTGGAGCAAACGAAACTCAACCAAGAATGAAATTGATACATCTGTCCTGAAGGAAAATATAACAGCAACAACCCTCACTACCTGAGATGGAGACTTAGGGATGCCTCCCCCAGATGTATCCAAAGTGGATGGCTCTGGCTCATGGTTGACGGCCTTGATCTCAGGGCTGGTGATAGGAGCCCCATCAGGTGGAGATGAGGGAGTTTTGTTTGCTTTTGTACTGTCACTGCAGGAAAGAAGAAAGAAAGGGAGAGAAAGTTCCAGAATCAGCGTTTAAAATAAATCTTTTTGGTAGATGTTGTTTCTTTGAATACTGCTATCTCCTGCATTGTTGGGAACACTTCACAGTGTATCACCTCATATTGATTGTGGATGGGTGTGTGTGTGTGTTTGCAAATGCATGTACACCTTCTGTTTGAAGACAATATAAAGCAGCACCAATATCCAATGCCAAATCCATACGACAAGATCCTTATTCAAGAATAAGAGAAGATGTCTTTTTTGCAAGGATCAAAAAGATTCTGATGATGAAAACCTGGCCTGCCAGGGCAGTGCAAATCCCAGGGCCAAAATCCAGATGACGCTAAACACGTTCTCTGGTATCCTGTGTACCCCTTATAGAGCTCTGGGCAGCAGGGTGGGGAAGAACCTGTGATGGATAAAGTTTAATCCACTGCTCCCACACCACAATGCCAGCAATCATCATTCAGTAATAAAACCACTATTTGACGAGAGAAGTTGCCAATCCCAGCATCTCTCCCATGCCAAAGTGCCACGTGGGTTGTTTTTTTAAATTATTGCTTCAGTATGGAAAGAAAAAGTTTAAAATTTTCCACTTCAAATGCTGAGGTCCCAATCTTGACACAAAGAATGCAACACTATACATTTAATGTTACACATAATTTGGCCTAATTTATTGCCCCCTAAGAGTTCAGATAATAACAAATCAAATTAAGTGGGGCCTCTGATAATATACCAAGCAGGCAGACACATTTTAACCACCTGACTCAGTGTCTTTTGTCTTCCCACACAACAGTCAGTATTTCAAAATAATTACTTCCATCTCCAAATCATGAAAGTACTGTAATTTGAGTAGTAGCCATAGCATTTGCAGTCACATTACAAGAAATGGGGGAATAGATTTAATATTTGAACAGCACAGAGTAGAGGGATCAAGAACGGAGCAGAGAAGCTGCATTGAATCCCAGTGGTTTTAGAAAGCATTCACAAAACCTTATTTCCCACACCACATTTATCTCAGTACACTTGTCCCCTCACATTCACGGGGGTTAGGGGCACAGGACTCCTGTGAATATGGAAAAACTGCAAATAACAAAAATACTATGTTTTTGCCCGAGAGAACACCTCTCTAGGAATCTCTAGGTCCTCCAAGGCAACTCTGTGGTCAACATCTGCCAGATTGACCATATAATTGTACTGGAGGAGCTACAAATACCTAGTGGAGTATTCTCTCTAGAAATCTCTAGGTCCTTCAGTGCGACTTTTCGTTAAAATTGACCATAGAGTTGCGTAGCAGGACCTAGATATTCCTAGAGAGAACATATTAATAAAATCTGTGAATAATCAAATTGGCAAAAGTCAAAGCCGCAAATGTGGAGGACGTGTGTATTTAGATTACTGCCAACAAGCAACTTGAAAGCACATACACAACAACATTTTTTAAAAGATTACAATCAAGTCACTTTAGCAACAGAGCACAATGCAGAGGCTCAGATCTTCTCTGTGTCTGGGTTTTAGTATTAGGAAGTAAATCCCACTGAATTCAGTGGGATGTGCCTCTGAGTAAACACGCTTGGGACCTGGTTCTCTTAGACTGTAACTTTCTGATGGGTGGAAGGTTACACTGATAATAGGGATTCAAGTGATGAAGGGCAGAGCACCACACTCAACCACATCCATCTCCTTCTGACTTTTCTTTTGCCTCATTGGGACTTGTTTTACTTCTTGAATCTTATCTAAAGACACACAGAGCCATAAGAGTGTGGGAAGGAAGAAACTATGGACTTTATCACACAGGGAAAATCAGGGGTTTAAACAGTGAAAATTCCATGAAAATCGCCGAATCACGATTAGCATTTTCACACACATCACGATTAAAGAGCCATTATTCCAGGAACAGACAGGCAATAAACAGTAACAAATAATTCATGAGATTTTCCCGTGAATGATTTGTTGCTGTTTATTTCCTGTTTATTCCATGGATAATGGCACTTTAATCATGATATTGCATGAAAATAATTAATGGTCATTGTGTGATTTTCACCAGATAACCATTGTTTAAACCCCCCAATTTCCCCCGTGTGACAAAGTCTTATGAGCCAACTATTTTAATCTAAAATATTCAAGTCACATCAGCCACCATGCATATTTATTTAGCAGGCTAGTTAGTATAGGAACACACTATAATGAAACATCACGTCTTTGAATTCTGCATTGTCTCTGGGCATTATGCAAGAAGAAATTAAAATGATAAATTTTGCTTTTCAGAACTTAATCCAAAACTAAAACTAGCACTTTTCAAAACAAACCAGAAGTAGTCCTTTCCACAACAACTGAAACTAGACTTTTACAGAAGAAGAAGAAGAAAAAATACTGCCACACAGTATAAAAAGGAAGAGCATAAGGAGGCAGAAAGAGATCTCACAAAAGAAAAATCAGTTTATTTCCTCACCAGGTTAAGAGAAGAGAAAGTGATAAAACTCCTGTTTTGTCCCTTCTCCTCTCCCCCCCCCCACCGCTTACTTTCATCCTTGCCTATAACAAGGCTTCCAGAAATGTCTTGTGCTCAAAAGTTAATGTAGATCATATAGCAATGATAGCATTAGCGATAGCATTTAAATTTCTATAGCACTTCACAGTGAACTCAGCACTCTCTAAACGGTTTACACTATGTAAGGCAATTGCCCCCAACAAGCTGGATACTCATTTTACTGACCTATGAAAGGATAGAAGGCTGAATCAACCTAGAGCCCTCTGGGATCAAACTCACAACATTATGGCTGCATTTAACCACTGCACCACTACAGTGCAATAATATGGCAACGAGTTTCAGAATTCTAATATTTTCAGGGAAACAAACCATATTATGAGAATGAAGCATATTAGGTGTGCTGTGATTTCACCACTCTTATTGCAAAAAAAGCACTGCACATGATATACGACAACATCTGACAAGGTGTATAGCTACACAGAAATTCCCTACACACAGAAAAATTTGTTTATTGAGGCGTGCAACTTGTATTGCTCTTTAGTTGTCCCTGTCAACTGCCATTATCTACCAGCTTTCTTCAGCACCATGTCTACTGCAGCAATACACAAAGCTGGATCTTTTTTACAGAGGCAATGCTAGCTGAGGTTTTCTGGGAGCAATAGCCAAAAGCAGTAAATTGTTAAAGCTCTGCCATGAACATGGAACATTCCAGTTCAAACCCTGCCATATATGGCCACTAGTTCATTATGGAAGCTCATACGGTTGTAGGCATCAAAGTGAAAAGTAAGTTTTATGTCTTCATCCAAAGGCTTGTATTTTCTTCCCCTAAAGCAAACATTGGCCATCAAGACTAAGTATAAACTTTTCCACACACACACACACACAAAAGCAAAGCTCAAGACATTAGCATCACTCTTCCTCTAAACTATGGGAAATGTAAGGATTGTCTTCCATGCTAAGTATGGAAAATAATTTTTTTAAGACAAAAAAAAAGGTTACTTTGTTTATTCAGCCACACAAATCCAATCTAAAACAATTTCAAGACAAAAGCAGTTTGGATCATGCAAACCACTCCATTATAGTCGCCAAGCTAACAAGGCACTAAGGTGTTAGAATGCAGCCTGGTATTGGACTTTTGCATCCAAATGAGATCATATGAGGAATGCAGCTCGCCGTACTAGTACCTGCTCATCTTTTTCCTCAGTCTGGAGAACAGTTTAGTTTTCTTTCTGTTGAGGACGGCACACGTAAGTGATCTCCATTACAACACGGCTCAACCAATGAGAAAGAAAGGTGAAGATTCCGTGCATGAGCTAACGTAGTTACCGTGAAGATATCCATTCAAAGAGAACTCACAGGGCCACTTCCCACTGTGCATCAGATACACTTGGCAGGGAAGTGGCCCACTGGACATTTTCAGTGGAGAAATGTCCATCAAGTGCATGGAATGGAAAAAACCCCTTGCTTTCATCTGCACTCTACCTATCACCATCCCTCCCACCAGTTTCTTCAAAGTTATATCAGACACCATGTAGAGGAATCCTAGAAGTTGGGGTTGAGTCCCACTCACATGAGCAACGCAAGATATAAACAGATGAACAAACAAACTGGAAACCAAGTAGTCCATCAGAAGGCTGTGTTTTTTTCAAATGGTGAACCCAACCTGACCCATCACAATAGAAATCAACTGTTTGTTTGAAGGAATTAAGTTTGTATTCCCAAAAATCTGTGTTCTCTTTTAAATATGGCATGGAATCACCAAGAGACTCTTCCTAGAACACTAATGTAATGTTTAAATATCCATAACTATTTTGATGTGGTCATTCAAGTAGTTCCTCAAAATGAAATCATGACCATTCTAGCCAGGCAACAAGTTGCTGCTAAGTATCCAAGTGTGTTTCCATGTGTTTGTGGGCCTTTAAATGTGCCCCAGAATGAAACCCAGACTGTACAAAACTAATGGAATATATAAGTCGATTAAATAATCACAATGGTCAAGTCCTTCTCTCCTCATCATACAACATCTTTCTTCAGAATAGCTTTTGATGTATTTTATATCTTGTACAGTGTAGGTTCCTCAGTTCCTTGTAGTTGTTGTATTTAAACTATTGGCAAATATTTAGTTTTTTAAAAAACTTCACTCCCAACCTGGCTCTCTTTCCCCTGCTAATATAATTGGTATAATATTACCTCGACCCCACTGTTATGACTGAATTGAAGCTACGTGGAATCTTACTTAGCAGCAGCGTAAACAAAGTTTAAATCAAAGAGATCAAACAAAATTTCTCCCAAGTTCCAATGCCTTTAAACTGAGCAATTCAATGCATTTTTACTCGGAAGTAAGTTCAGTTAGGTTCAGTGGGTAAGTGTGAACAAGATTAAGAAAGAATGTTACAGGAGGAGGTATCAAGAAGCACCTTTGAGACTAACTGATATATTTCAGCAAAAGCTTTTATGGACAATTGACCACTGCATCAGATGTATATAAGACTGCATCCTACAGAATCAGCTCTGAGATTATCTCTTGCTCTCTGGCTTACTCTCTGTCCGTGTGACACTGGTCCTGCCTTGTATTTTACAGCAAGTAAAATACAGTATGGAACTGTTTATTTCAGTCTTTCTCCCTCTCTCCCATTCTTCCTGTGCCTTGTTGCTGTTGTTTTTTACTTTTGACCCAGGTCTGTTTTGTAGAATTCATGAATGGTCTATAAGCAACCACTCTGTATCTTGGGAGTATAGAAAATGCTCCATACACTGACCAAGAGTATAAAAATGCTGAGACTCCTTCATGTCAGCTAGACAATTCCCTTTAATTTTAATATGGACTGATTGATTAATTTGGCAAAAATGTGAGAGTGTGGGTGTAAACCAGCAGGTTACCACAGATAAGGCTAGTTTCCATTTATCCTCTGAAAGCAATGCAGTGAAGCCATAGTCATCCCTTCCCCAATGCTGGCTTGGCACATTCATCTCATTACTGCTCATAGAGCAACTGGAACTCACAGCAGCTGGGAGTCTGAGTTCCCAAATTGCTTCATCACTCATGCATTTGGTTGAGAGCCAGAGGACATCTCATCCACCAAGTGAGGCCTACCTTCCCCTTAACTGTAAGAGCTGAGGATGAGAAAAAGAAAATATATATGCACAATCCCACCAGATTCTACTTTCTTTCCATTTTCTTTTCCTCCTGAGCTGTCTTGGTTTCCTCAGAAACAAAACTATATAACAGACACAATTAAATTCTTTACAAAGAGTGCCAAGTTAAATTGGCTGAAAAGAGGTAGTACAATTCTGGGTGAGTTCCTCAAGGAGTGTGGAAGAAACAGAAACTGATGCATGATTTCTAACCTTGTTGTAGTTTTGTCTTCCACAACTCAAGAGCTTTCCGACTTCAAAAGTAAGAGTAAGAGTACAATAAATAGCCTGACCTGTATCTCTTATACTCAATGGCTATCATAGAAACAATAACTTACCATGTATATCTTTAAGTGTGCATATTGAGTAAAACTTAATAAGCTGAGATGTGACTTAAACTTTTGCCTGTTTATGAGCCATTTCATTCCTCCATTTGTAGCGTAATCAATTAAACCAGGAAACCTCTAATTGACCAAGACAAGATATTAAATCACATTGCGGATTTAATATCCGGCCTTGTTCAGAAGCTGGGTACCATATTTTTCCAGTTTGGTGGCAATGTGGTTGTGTGAATCTTAACAATTTAAAATTGACTTGGCCCTGAGCTGCACAGCACTGTTTAAGTATGTCAAGCCCTCGTGCATGCAGTCCTTTATGCATTTAGTCTTGTGATAACTCCATTCACTATTTACTGAACTTGAAAGTGAATGAAAATGTATCTCAAATTGATCCCCAATCCATAATAATATGAATCATAAGTAACAGAACCAAGGAGCTCAAAGGGCCAGCCTTTAGCCCCAGAGCTGAGAATAAGGTTTATTATTATAATAGTTATTATTTATTATTATTATGTATATAGCACCATCAAAGTGCATGGCATTTTACAGAGTTCAAGACAACAAGTCCCTGCTCCCAAGGAGCTTACAAACTAAAATTGGAGAAAGGAAAGAAAAACAGAGGAAAAGGTGGGAAGGGGAGGTAGGGATAAACAGGGAAAGAATGTGTGATTAATTTAGTTACACATAGCTAGGTTTAGTTACAGGCTAAGTTAAAATAATTCAAAGAAACTAGAGTGCTAAGCATTGCCTCTTTTCTAATGGAATCTACCCAGTGCCACTAAAGAATAGCCCAACACAGAAAAATTGATTTTTCCCTTCACTTAACTCCAGATAAAAAAAAAAAACTAGATTTATGTGTGTCAGTCTGTTGTTTAAAAGAAGCAGCAATCATAGGTGAAAATCTCACTCAATTAAAAAAGAAAGAAAGAATTGTTCTCCACCTCTTTTGTATCATCTCTCCATCTCTCCCCCCCCCAAAAAAATTACCATAAATGCAAAAATTTCCCACATTCCTTGAGATACAAACATTGGTTAATATTTACTAACCTTGGCTGAGCTTTAACAGGATAGGTACTTGTTGCATGTGCTTTCTCTAGAGTCACAAGGACATCATTCAAGTTTTGGTTCAGCTGAAACAAATGTTTAAAATAAAATTAAAGCTTAGCAGAAGGAAAAATCCAAAGCAGACCTCAAAAGGGGGGGGGGTGTCAGAAATGCATTAGAGAGCACCTAAGATTCCAAGAAGAGGACATTATTCCATGGGAAATGGCAGTCTATTCATTCGCATACCCCCTAGGTCATGGTCACATAACTGGAAAGCTTCAGGGACTGTGGACAATTGGTTGACTTCCAGAAGCAGGTGCCACATGAGCAACATCTATGTCTAATTTACGAAACAAATTCAGCTCATGTTTCTTCTATTTCCTGCCTTTTCTCCCCCTCTGTCCCTTCAGTCACATGCTTGTACTGCTATAGGCCCTTGCATCAACACAGGGGCTTTGTTTCTCATGGGGACTTAATGCCTTCCTTCTGCTCTCTCTTCCCATCTACAGCTAGGAAACTTGCCTGCAACTGCAGCCATGGTTACTATGGAACCATAGTTTATCGCTAAACAACATGTTAAGCCAAGCTTAGCATTCACTGTGAGGGAACAGAGATTGCGTCTATGCCAGCAGCCATGTGCCTGCCATGGCAGACATTCAGTTGAACTCACCAGGCTTTAATAAAGTGCAAATACTGCTAGACAGCTTTCATGCACATAAGAAAAAATGAGAGAAATAATAAGGTGATAAAATCTTGTTACCAAATAGCACCTTGAGTGCCCAGGATTTGGGCCCATGAAATAGTACACTTGAAGTTTCATAGAAGTTGTTGAGGTTTTTCTACAAAAAGTACTGGCAGTATCCAAGCATATTCATTCTGCATGTCCAGATCCCTCCAAGGCATGTGACAACATACAGGAAGCCCCTGCCTATCTGTCAGGTTAGGGACCAGAGGACTGTCAAAAAGTAGAATCTGTTGAAAAGCAAAACCAGTTTTTTTTCTTGTTTTTTTTAGCTTGCAAACTAGACTTAACACCAGATGGCACCAAGTTGACTGTGAGGGAAAAAACAGCACATTGAGTAGACTGACAGGCTGTGCAGACCACCCCTGAGGGGCAACCTGCAGCCGCCGCCACCTGCACCCTGAAAAAAGCGGTTGGAAAGGGTGTGATAGCCGTGGTGCTGCGTCTTTAAGGTGCTCCTTTGGCATTGTGCCAGAAGAGTGGTGAGTGGTGTCATGCCTCTATGGAGGTGGAGTTGGGGCGTGTGTTGTATGGATGCCACACCCCGATTCCGCCCCAGGCTGGCCTTAACCCTTCTCATACTACCTTCTAATTTTCTGCCTTGCCTTTTTCTCTGATCCTCAAATCAAAATAATTATGTGAACCTGAGGGATGGCAGTCAATCATTCCAGGCTTCTTAGTTGAATTAGCTTCAGTTGTTGAATAACAGACAGACAGATATACAATGAATATACCTTTTCCTAGCTGAAAAGTGCATCAGCAGTTTGATCTTATGTCTGTCAGTAGCTAAGAACATCAGTATATTCACAGTGACTGGGAGAAGTTTCCCTGTACAATATTTACTTGTTTTTACTTACAAAATTTATATTGCCATGCCATAAAATGCTTACAGATGTCTTGTTTAGGTTACAAAACTTGATGTTAATCACTGAAGAACCTCCTAAAGTGCACTTTACGTCTGCACTAAATTCATTAACCTTTGTCAAATTCTTGCATTGTCAAATTTTTGCATTGTCTAAACAAGTCAGTGCTGGAACAGGGTGAGAATGTTTGTCACATGTGTAGATATAGCCTACCCCAGGGGTGGGGAAACTATCCTATAGGTCTTATGCACCCCAACATCTTTTTTCCACTCCCAAGTATGATGGCAATAGCTTCAGTCCTGTTTAGCAAACATGAATTGGGTGGTAGAATTTACAAGTTATAAAAGAAAGACAAACCTATCAAAAATGAAGCAGCAGGGCCACACAACAACAGAATTATTTGATTTTATTTCATTTCTGTTGATGGAACTCAAGGCATCACTGACAGCATTCTCAGGCAGTTTCCCATCCAAGCGTTGGCTGGACCCCAAGTTGCTTAGTTTTATTGGTGTTGTTACATCATAATCGTTCATGTTGTGACCGTAGAGTAGCTTTAAAGGTACTTGGGAGTGGAGAAATTATGGGAAAGATCCTGATGATAAAGTAAGAATTGTTCCATATCAATAAAATGCATCTGCACTTTGAGAAGTGGTTAAGAAAAGATGTAGGGGAAAGCCAGATACCACATTAATAGTCCCTAACAGGGAGAAGAGTCTTGTCCATCTTTACCTTGCTCATTTCCTTATGAAAGTTCTCTTCTAACCCAGCAATACTCTGGAATGTGTTGACGTAGAAACCAACACGACTGGCAAATGAAACATAACACAAATTAGTAGAGGCACAAGTAGATGATTTTCTTTAACTTCATGTCACCTGCTGCTAACAGACTCTCATTTCCTCTGGTTATTGAACTGCAAAATCATAGTGGCAGAGAGAACTGGTCCACATGATCTCCACTTAGTAAATGAAACCATATGAATAGATAAAACTGAACCTTATTGAATCCAGAGCAATCTAGAAGGGTTTCTTGAGCTGCTTCATGTTCCATACTGCCAAGTAAATGCACAAATATAGCAGAGGGCAGTCTCCAGTCTCACCTATTCCATAGTGAAGGCAACTCTTCCTGAAGATCAATATTCATCTCCTCAAACACTTTCTGGGCTTTTACTAATTCTTCTTCAGCCTAGAGGAAAGAGATGGGAAAAATTATTGGCACACCCATATGATATTGTTTTAGGAGAGAGCTCTGTTGAGTTTACTGCATGCTCTGTGAGTGGATCAAGCCTAGGGCATCTCTGATGAAGAACTGGATTGCTGAAGGGTCTCCCATGATCCATATCAATAGAGCAGCAAGATTCTCATTTACAGGAAATTATTTAGCAACGAAATCCAAATGACCAAAATTAAAGCAATCCCAAGGGATCTCTGAAGTGGTTCTGAATGTGCTTTGTGTGCACTGAGGGAGCAAGAAGTTCATGTGCCTTGCACTTGTCTATCATGTTACTCTGTGTCACATCTAAAGCCTCTCTCAGATTTAGGCTTCATGAACTTACATAATACAAGTCACAATAGCAAAATGTGTGTTTGCATAAACAAACAGAATTCTAGAGCCCTACTTTACTAAACTAAACTTTTTATTTTTATAATTTTATGTAAATAGAAACCAGTTTTTAAAAAGACATCCCAATTTCAACTAAATCTAATCTCACATGGTATTCAGTGGTTCCCATTATGAAAACTGACCCTCCTCATACTACCTTCTAATTTTCTGCCATGCCCTTCTCTCTGCTCCTCGACTCAAAATAATTATGTGAATTCCAGTTTCAAGACACAAACACACAAATTGCTTATGTAATAAACACTGAGAATTCTAGACAACGTGTCTAGTAACCAGCTCCACATCCAAATTTCTTTACCAAAAGATTTCTAGACTAATGGGGGGGGGGGGGAGAGACAAATGAGTATTACTATGTATCCACAGCTCTAGGCAAATAAAAATACTGCAGTATTAAGCTCAATGAGAAGCTGTACTGTATAGATGATTGACACTCCCCATGTGGTTAATGCTAGCACGGGGGAAGATTTATAAAGAGCCAAATACACTACATGTAATCATCACCAGGAAGAATTTTGTTTCAGAGGTTTAATTTGGTGCAGCCTATGGCCTAGTACAATATGGATAAACAGTGAAACTAGTCGCCATTCAAATGCGCGGGGGGGGGGGGGAGGTTGCACACACACACACACAAGCAACTAAGTTATACTGCAACACAAGAGCAGGAATGCCACAAGCCTATGTAGATGGCTTATAAAATGCATCATTGTTGTGGACCAGAACTCTGAATACATATATTGTTAAAGAAGGCCTGTATTCTGGACCTTCTATCCTTGCCCAGAATTCCAAGGTAGATTCCAACTTATCATAAGATGCTAATATCAGAAACACTCTAGAATACAGAGCAGATCTTTTGGCTAAAGCACAGATATCCCTTCGTAGTGAAGATGGTTTCTGTAAATCAAGCATGATGGCTTTTTTAAAAGAAAGTTTGATACCTAATGGACTTTTATTTTAAGTATGAATACTTTTTTAAAAAAAAATTGTCCTGTGTAAGCTGATAGAAGAAGAAAAATGTAGACAAAGTTATTTTTAGGAACAACTGAATCAATCCATGGTCAGAATTAAGTAGCAAGGCTGTGGTTTGGAGCACAGAAACTGTCTGTTAAACTACTTTGTCAATCAGTAAACTTTTATACTCCTGGCAGATAAAACGATAAACATTCAACAGCTCAAAGAACCCCAAGAAACTATCTATGTAAGGGTGTACTTATTTGTGACATCCCAGGATACTGAGAAACACCCAAGGCAGCGTTCACTCTAGAAATAACCAAAAAGTAACTCTTAGGCCCATTCCAGACTCTTTTATTTTCTCATGGAGATCACATAACCATCACATAATCATCAGAGAACAGCAGACACTGCCCAACCAAACAGTATAATTATTGTTGATGTTTTTGTTTGTTTGTTTATGAACCATTTCTAAAGCTTAAAACAAACATCTGACAAAGGTTCTGCCCATGGGCATACATACAGTCTAATGGGCAAAGCCTAGATAAGTAGGTGGAAGGGACACAATCAGAGGGAAAGACTGAATTTGTCCGATTATTTCATGCTCAAGGCCTATGTCTTAAGGCTACATCCTACACTACATTTTATGATACTAGAACATTTCCACAAGTTGTCTATTGCCTGGTATAGTACAGACAAACAGTAAACCTACACTCATCAATTCCAATGCAATAAAAAGAAAGAAAACCCAAAAGCAACTAGATTATATTCTTAAATTAAAAAAAAAATGGGTTGGATCTGGACACAGCATTATCATATCCACCAACATTTCACAGAATAAAATCAGAACACAAGTGGCCAAGCAACATCAGAATTTGGTCAATATGGCAAAAGGTATTAATGAGGGAGATTACACAAGCTAGTAGAGACTGCAGCAGTTTGCTTTTGCCTGAGTCTACAAGGAAGGGCAAGAGTCTGCCCTCTCCTCCTCTCCCTGCTACTGAGTTAATTAAGTGTAAGCTACTTTTACACTTTGAACTTCCATTGCAGCAACTGAAGTAAACTGAGGACAAAGGAGAGTAGGAAAGAAGACCTGAGACATTTTAAAAGTAGCTGAAAGGGTAGGATGAAACAAGTTTAATTGGGACTGTTCTGGCAAATTGGAACAGCTAGTAGGTATGTGGTACCTAAAACAGACCCACTGACAATTTCATTAAGTCTGTACTAAAACAGATTGGGCTGTCCCATTCTTTCCTCATCATAATGGTCTACTACTGACATCATCTGGATTTCCTTCAGATTTCCAGCTTAATAATCAGGATATGGATCTAAAAACAGGATTTGGAGGTGTGTATTTTTCCCCAGTCTTAAATCATACTACATCTTATTTGCAGCTCTATTATGAAATTCACAAGCACTGTAGAAAGAAATGATGCCCCACCTGATCCAGCAAGATGAAGAAAAGAGTTTATTTGGAACACTTGGTTTGATGAGTCGATGATCATATGTGTGTTTCACTAAACAAGCATCTGGATTGCTTTTAGTCAGCATTTCAATGGAGTTGTAAGGACAGGAATTTGCTGTCCTAAGCAGTTTGTCACTATCAACCCACCCACTCTTCTTCTATTACCCTGAAAAATGAACACATTCCAAAAGAGAACACTGGGACTTGTTTCTGCCATAACTCTCTGAACACTTCCACTCATTTTTCTTGTTTATCTAAAAGACAGGACCACATTCCATGGTTTTTTGGTTTTTTTTAACTACTTGTAAGGTAAGAGGCCCTTGTCTACCCAATAATATTTGGAACCCAAAAAGACTGGGGCAAATGACAGAAAGAAACAAATGAAGGGCTTACTCACATATTTAAAACTTCAGATATATTTTGATTACAGTCTGTAAAATGTACCTCAAACATTGTCAAGTCAAGGTCTCAGCAGCTTTTGTGCCCTAGATCAGGCTTAAGACATGAATACCAAGTTAGAACAGATCTGAGGCACTCGTCATGCAAAGCATCAAGACTACTATGATCCAAACACCTTCCAGCAGTTTGCTTATTTTAAAACATTCTGTTGTACCAAACTCAGAAGTTTTATTTTTTTTTAAAAGCCCCCAAAAGATAAAGCTAATCTTTTGGATCAGTTTTTCTTTAAGATAATTTAGTTCAGAGCATCATCTCCAGGGAAACTCAGAAATCTAACTTTGCCCCTGAATCCTGACTGTTCCAACTAGGGCAAGCCTCAAGACTGCTTTTATATATTTATACACACATAATAGGCTGGTAAAATCCCCAGACAATACATACAGAGATTCACTTCTTCTTTGAATCAAATTAATCCATAGGCAAAGAAGTACAGTACACACTAACCCTGATGTAAATTCCTATAATGTTCTGAAAACTCAAATATTGGACTTCATGGGGCTTTCTAGATTGGCAGGAAAGTGTGACATGAAGTTGCTTTTTCCTTAATGCTTAGCAGCTGCACCACAGCCTTTAGATGGAGCTGCGCTGTTCCGCAATTTTTAAAAAAGAAGCTGGGGAAACCAGCACCTTTTTAAAGGTGCTTCTTCTCCCCTAAAACGCAAAAAAAAAAGCTTTTTCATGGCACACTTTCCCTTTTTCTCATCTAAAGGCTAGAGTTTCATGCAGACATGAACACACTTCTTTTTGCCAATCTAGAAAGCCCCCATGTTAACTTTGCCCAACTGGGATCCTTCTACATACATTTGGACTATATATACAGTCCCAGCCAGCACAGCCATCTCTGAGGGATTATGGGAAGTGCACTCCAAATCATAAGGACTCTGGCTGAGGAAGATACTTTAAAGAATCTGTGAATTCACAAGGATGAAAATTCCAATTTGCAAGCAGCAATTGATTCACTGACCAGTTCAAGAGAGTCAATGGGTTTCTTAGCAACATGCAAGACACCCACAACAACGGGGTTTTGTCTTCCAGTCACTGAGTGCTTGTTTCTGTTTCTCCTCTACTCAGCTCTTCATCTGCCCGTTCATCATCTGGCCTCCAACCACACCCCAAGAATGTCTAATCCCAAAATAAAATAACCAAGGAATGGCCTTGTTTCCCTTCCCCATAGCAAGTAAATACCTAATATTTTTTGGTTTATTATCAAATTCCTTCCCCCAAGGTCTGTGGAATCTTAGGGATTCTTGGCAAAATTGCATTTTAACTGGCATCTGAATTAAGCCAGTGATTTTTGAAAATTAGAGCTAGAAAAACTCTTGTTGCTAATCCAAAACATAAAAGATCTAAAATATGAAGAAAATGTCCTATTGCTTGCTCTAGAACTTCTAGCAAAACATTTCAGAGAAAGCTTAATTATTCTGTATGACGTACATCCAGAAGCTGAAATTCACAATCATATCTCTATAGATATTGAAAGTATAAAATGGATTCTCTCCTCTTTGCTTGTCAAAAAATTAAAAAAGGGAAGGTCGTCATGGCAGTAGCATGTATTACACCTGTTTCACAAACAGAATGATTCCTAAGTTTGATGAAGGGAGAAGACTGATTAGGAATTATGGACAAGCAACTGAAGGGTGAAACATATATGAGAGTGGATCCACATTTGAAGGAAATACAGTAGTGAAAAAGGGAGGCATTTCTGTGAAGCTTTTTTGATAAACAATTCTAAACTTATTAGCTTCTGATTAGAAACCAGTGTAGTGTAGTCGTTTGAGCATTGTATAAGGACACCAAGAAACAAAATTTGAATTGTTACTCTGCCATGGAAAACCACCAAGTGACATTGGCAAGTCACACTCTTTCAGCCAATGAAGAAGGCAACTACAAACGGACTCTAAATAAATTGTGCCAAGAAAACACTACAATAGGGCTGTCACAAGTCAGTATCAACCTGAAGCTGGGAAGAAGGGACAAAAGGAAGGAAAGGGGGGATTTTTTAAAAAAATGTGCTTTCCACTTTAGCACTGATTCTGTCCCTAACCCAGTCAACCATGCAAGCATCTCAGAAAACAATGGCATCAGACCAGGAATCAGCAACTAAATGCCTCAGACTGCTTCATGAGTGAGCACTACCAGTTGGCCATTCGGGTAAAACAATTGCTTTAGGATTAGAATATGTTGGCTTTGCATGTAAATGGAACAGACCTGATCTACAAACCTCCAACCAGTCTTCTGACTGACCATCCCATAAACCTAGCTCCACCCACCCTACTACTGGTAATAAATTAATGAACAGCAAGAATAAACCAAATACTACTAAAAAAACTAAACATGGAAGACCATACACATTTCCTTAAAAGAAGTACAACTTCTATGGTTTTGTGATTTTGCTTTGTTTTATTTTGAACCTCATTTTACATCCACATGACACTCTTTTGCTTAGAGTGAACACTGCCTGGGGATAAAGATCAGAGCTTCAGCCAGAAACAGCACATGCAAGGTTAGAGAGCAGGGTAGGCTGGGCTGTCACCTGGTTCCGCAGCAGATTAGTCTGAGCTACGAGATGCGCTTGTAGCTTCCCTTGGCACCACTGAGGCGCAGCTTTCTCAAGCAACGAGACAGGCTGTGTGGGAGTGTTTTGAGAACAAAAACAAGAAAACAGACGAGAGTTTTTTTCACAGAAAAACAAATCAAAAATCAAACAGCAAGAGTGTTATAGGGTCAGGATGAGCCAACAAGTCCTGACAAACAGGAGAGAAAGAAAGCATTAAGGGATAAGTCAAGGATGAAACCTAGGCAGCATGCCAAGTCTAACAGTAAATTAACACTCCATAGTATGGTCAAAGAACACCAAGACTCAGCAGAGCTTACGAATACTTCAGCTGCAGAGAGCAACAGAAAAGAAACTGTTAGTCATTTAGAAGGCAACAAATTCCAGCTTCAGCAAAGGGTTTTCCCTCTGTGAGGCAGTAGTAATTTCAAGAAACGCCAGGATTAAGAGACCACATCTTTATTATTACAAGCATGCAGATGACTCTGAAATTTGCAAGACTTTATTTTAACTCCACCTTCTAACTTGGCTAGCGAATCCTGTTCTTTAAAGGGGCTCATGGGCCCTAACAGCAGAATTCATACAAAGATGCTTGATAGGAACTGGTTTTACTGTCAGTTCAGAATTAAGGGAAAAGCCACACCATTCAAACATCTCCCTGCCACACATGTGGTTACATGCTCAGGTCAGAAGATGACACAGTAGGGAACATGTGTTATCTGCATGAAGGGACATTGGGTACCTAAAGGGGCTGAAGAGTCATGACTTTGGCCTTATTCCCAATGAAACATGGTACCTCCAGGCCACACCATCCACATGTCAGCTTGAACATCTGATGCAGGGGGATTTATATATGGACACATGAAGGCTCCCCAAAGTCATGTGGCTTGTCTACACTACTTTTAAAAAACTTTAAAAGCCCACTCTCCCCTGAATCTGGAGTGATTAGGCCACACAATGCATGGCCCTATCCACCCCAGATTTGGGGTATCTTATTTTATTGCAGAGTTTTTACAATCCAGAGTTTTTTCCAGAGTTCGCCCTAACAGACACAGTCATTTAAATATCCAGGCCAGTTCCTGGGCCTGAAAGTGAGTTGTTGTTTTCATGTACAAAATTATTAAAAATGTTGTATGTAAAAATTACCTTCAGGCTATGTGTATAAAGTGTATATGGCACATAAATGAATTTCATGTTTTTGATATTTCAGAGAGATCTTTCCAATGAAACTAAGAAGCAGATTTTATTCTTCAAAGATTCCCCCGCCTTTGCATTTAATTCCCTCAACACAATCAGATGCACCTGTTGGCTTGTCCCCTTTGCTATAAATACCATCTTAAGTGCTGTTTATCGAAGTAGTACAATTACATTTCTCATGAATCACACACTGCTATTCATGTTCAACAACAACAACAACACCCCACAAGAGCTGTTTCTTTGGGAAATGAAAGAAAGATTAACCAGAGACATTACAGATGCAAGTACAATATTTTGTTCAAATGGGAAATCAATTGCAAACCCTTCATATTTCAGACTAAAAACAATATCAGTGGCAATACTCTAAATGTTTGCCTGGACATGGGGTCATGGGAGGAAAGAAAGAGAGTGATGAGAGAGAGTAATATGCCATTTCTAGCAAACCTCCTTACCTTGGCAATTTTAGCTTCATCTTTCTTCTTTGCAGTGTGCAGAGATTCAAAATGATGCCTGGCACTGTCATAATCTACAAGTTTCCTTCCTCGTTTAGCAATACGAGACTGAAAGAAGTGGAAGGGGAAAGAAAAAGAGGGAGAACATTACTGAATACTGGAGCCATATAATTCAGTGAACTGAAAATGACTGCAGTCCATCTCACATGCACTCTGCTTAGCATGCCAGCGCCCCTGCAACTGTCTCAAAACTAGTTAGCTGAAACATAGTAAGGTGGCATGATGATTAACAGAAGTCACTCATTCCAACATTTTCTTCATGTATGTGGAAATGTGTATACAATACATGACTGCACAGCATCACCAGCAAGTATGCTTAAATCGCTGATGGCGAATCTATGACGTGCGTGTCAGCACTGACACACGCAGCCATTTTTGATGACACGCGGCCGCTGAGACAGCCACTTGTCAAGAAGGACATTTCAGTGTCAGCTCCTGCACAGCCAAGTGCAGTAGCCAAGGATGAATAAGACCCTCACAAATGTTTCATCTTCGGCTACTGCACTTGGCCGTGCTGCGTCCCGCTGCTCTCTGCTCTGCCGGCGGAAGTGAGGGCAAAGATCCCTGCTCAACCAGAAGTCCCAAAACTATACACTCTGTGACGGACTTCTGTTGTTTAGACCTACAGACCTCCAGCACAGAGTGTCCAATAGGGTAGGATGACACATTTGCTGCTCCTGAGTATGAAACAAGTCACAAATGTTTCATCCTCCCCTATTAGATACTCTGTGCTGGAGGTCTGTAGGCCAAAACAACAGAGTGTCTATTTCTGGGACTTCTGGTTAAGCCAGGATCTTTGCCCTCACTTCTGCTGGTAGAGCAGGGACCAGTGGAATGCAGTGGGGGACACATCTCTGGGGGGCCTGCCATTACCAGTAACCAACAGTTAACCACAGCAACCATTATCTACTGTTCTGGGGTATCATGGATTTCTAATCCATCTTTACTGAGATAAGTGATTTAAACTATAAATATATAAACTATTTTTAAAAAGTAATTTAAACTATAAATATCGTGAAATAATGTTTTTTTCCTCAAAGTGACACACCACCTGAGTTATGCTCAGTTTTTTGGTGAAGTTTGACACACCAAGCTCGAAAGGTTGCCCATCACTGGTTTAAACAAACATGAAAAGATGTTGACATGGATGCATCTGAGCATGTGGTCAACAAAAACTGCACCTTACATTCAGCCATGTGGTGTTCAAATTTATTTTTACTAATTTAACTTCTCCATCTCTTTCTCTCTCTCTTTTGTTAAAGAAACATACATAATATTTCTTATTTTTCCCTCTGGGTCTCTTGCTGGCTCATTCATGTCTATTTATGACAGGTGGGCAGGTATTCCTTTAAAGTCTACATAAGAATATGCTAACTACATATAGATTTCCATTTTATGCTCTAGGACATGTTCACTAGTGCATAAAACAAAAGTCACTCCTTCATAAACCAGCCAGTCCTATTCATATCAAGAATTAGTGCAAGGTTAAAGGTTTTAATTTTTTAACAAACCCAAATATAGTTCTAAAACATAGGCATACCATTTCTACTATGTATGTGTGTCATGTACAGGATCACTTCAGTTCAGAAATCCAAGTACCAGAATTAAAATAGAAAAGCTTTATTCAGAAACCAAATATGTTTAGAGTAGTCTCATTTTGTCAGGACTAATGTAATTACAATTATTACACAGTTTAATAAAGCCAGCCAGCAATATAAATGTTGAGTGGGCTTGCATCCCATTTGCTCACAAAATAAAACATCCTTACATTTCCCAGGATCGCCTCTCCTTTCAAACCTGTACTAGCCATTGTCATGAGACCAACCTGATCTCTACTCCCTGTACATTAGCTCATTAGCCACCCAAAGGAATGTAAACAACCAGCATCTCTGTTAGCATAGCACATTCTATCATCCAGTATTGGGAAATACTAAAAGCGCTCAAAATTTATAACTAACAAGCATGGAAATCTGAGAGTCTCAGATCCTGATCTTTTGTGAATGTGAAACACTGTGGACTGTGTAGTAAAATTATCTCCATATATCATGAAGAAAGAACTGTCTCCTGTTCTATATGAGCACCGTGAACTCAGATTGATAATTGTAAGAAACCATGACTGACCTTTAATTACAATTTCTTCTTAAAATGTTCCCTAATATAATCCTTCCCTGTCATTCTGCCAAGATGACATTCTTTTGTAGTCATCCTACTATATTCAGAATGAAGGCTAGCATCTTTCTGTTCATTTTTCAGAGTGTGGCTAAATAAATCTGATCCTGTTAAAAAATCCTGAGCACATTATATCAAGTTGTGGTTGGCTCAAAGCATATGGTCTGGATCTGGACATCAGCAACATCTCAGCCGGTTGATGTACGGTTGCTTGGATCTCCAAGCATCAGGATGACGTAGGTGCCAAGCCCCACCCTACTGTACAGCTGCTTCAATTCGAATTGCAAGGCATCCTGTTCACCGGGTGTTAATCGACTGTGGCCCCTGCATTGGCCACAGCAAATCGCTCCTTACACCCAGGTCACGAGGACTCCCAATCCACCCCTAACCCAGATCCAGGCTTGTGCTGCCACCCCAAAAAAGTTGTGACAATCAACTCCCTACAAGGAGGGAGGGTGGGAGAGCTAAACAGGCAATGGCGCCGAAGAGCACTCTGCGAGGCCTGATCTATGGAAGGGCGGTATAGAAATAAATCATATTATTATTATTATTATTATTATTAAATAGGCCTTGCAGCCAATAAGAGGCTGAGGAGGATGGAGGCACCGCCCTCCTTGGCCCAACAACCAATGAAGCAGTGAGGCGGGCCACCTCCAGCCAATCAGAGGCCTGGCCATGGGCCCGGTGGAGTCTGCGAAATGAAGTCCCAAGGAAAATTGGCAGGCTCTGTTACCACTCAACTCAGCGGCCAATCCGGAGCAAGCCCACGTTTGTACTGGCCGCTGGGGTGAACAGCCCGCCGGCACGGAGTCCATGGCTGCCTTCCCGCGCGCGGCAACCATTCCGGCCCGCTTAGTCGGGCGGCACCATTAAAATGTTTCCAGCCAATTGCTAGCAACTAAGGCCAGTAGTTATCCATGCAGGCAAATTGGTAAGGCACTAACAGATGTCCCTGAGGTAGCTGCTTCAAAACAAATGAAACAGCTTGGTTTGATCTCTGTTCTGAGATCCAGCAGCAGTGGGTTTAAACTGAGTATCTGATTTCACTTGGAAAAAGCCATTTTCCAACTGGGAATATAGTTACAAGTGCTGCCATATGGAAAATGCATTTCCTTTTCAGTCTTCTCAACACCACTGTAAGAGGAAAGCTCACAGGATAGGATCCAATGCTTGGGAAAGAAAAGTTCTCAGCATACGGCTCTACCTAACCACTGTGTGCCTATATGTAAGAACTTTAGCAGATGCAACCAGTCCTTCAACTATGCATTGATGGATCCCTTCTGATTAAATTTCCTTGGAGAAAGAAACAAAAAGAAATAGGAACAGAATTCCATTCTACCATGAATAGGCAGGAAGAGCTCATGTAATGACCAGGGGATAATTCAGCCACAAACGTCACTTTCTTTGGTGTTCTTTGCTTCATTTTTTAAGTAACTTGTTTAAACATCTCAATCCATCCATTATTTTTAAAAATAAAGACACTCCTTTTGGCTTTCAAATGTAGAACTGCACAAAATTGAATTAAGATTTGCACAGACTTTTTAAAACTACATAATCTAACCTGCACATATTTATCTTAACTTCCTGTGATGTAGAATGAACCTTTGCGCATGGTGAGCAAATAAGAATGGAACCAAAGAACAGTACCTAACTACTTGTATTTTCTAATGTTCTTCCTAAAAATGAAAAAAAAAAAAAAAGAGGAATCACTTCATTATTGGAACATTTTTGCTTTGAGAGTCTATGAGATGAAATGGGTGGAAAAGACTGAAGAGATCCTGATGGCCTAAAGTGTATTATTTTATATATGCTTAAGGCCATCAGATAGTGAAAAAAAAACAACTGCTCTGTTCCACATCCAGGGGCACAGTTTAATGCCCAAAAAACAAACACACCAAAAAAGAGATACTTCTAGAAAACATGTCTACATATATGTTCAAGACCCTAGTAGAACCCAGCCAAACACAACAGTTAATTTTGGTCAGGAAATTGAGTAAAAGAGCATGTTGTCATCATACTGAACAGCATTTCCCTAATGCTCAACCAAAATGGTGAGAGATATGAAATCAGTCTATATTTCACCAGCAACTGAAGGCACATTTGTTTCAGCAGACTTTTATACTTATTAACATCAGTTAGAATCACTGCAATCAGACTTTTAAAATCTGATTTTGAGGTATTTTACTTTCACTGATCTTAGTGACTTGATTGTTGTTGGTATGGAAAGGGATTTTGTAGAAGCTTTGAGACTACAGTAACTGAAAGGAAAGGACCGGTAGCATGAGTTATCATAGACTTGAGTCTACTTCCTCAGATGTTTGTTTTGTATATTGTGAATACTCAGCAAACTCTGGAGTGGGCTGGTAAACAGTTAGACATAAATATCTCATTATTGCCATCATCATCAGTCAAATAGGACCCGGAACAATGAATGCAAGCTACAGGAAAAGAGATTCCACCTAAACATTAGAAGGATCTTCCTGACAGTAAGGGCTGTTGTTGACAGTAAAACACACTCCCTCAGAGAGTGGTGGAGTCTCCTTCTTTGGAGGTCTTTAAACAGAGGCTGGATGGCCATCTGTCAGGGATGCCTTGATTGAGAGTTCCTGGATGGCAGGGGGGTTGGACATGATGGCCCTTGTGGTCTCATCCAACTCTATGATTCTATTATTGTATGATTTTATGAAACATTAGTCTTTTCACACATTAAAGAACTATATGTGTATGACATATTGTGTATCATAATCTTAAGGAAGGTATGAAGCAAGGAACTCACTAACTGCGCTCAGTTCTAGATTTCATAGGAGCTCTACATGGGCTACAGCTTCAAACCTTCTTCCTCCAAAGAGATTCCACCTAAACATTAGGAGGATCTTCCTGACAGTAAGGGCTGTTTGACACTCAGAGAGTGGTGGAGTCTCCTTCTTTGGAGAAATCTAAACAGAGGCTGGATGGCCATCAGTCAGGGATGTCTTATAACTGTCCTTATAATGGAAACCAATTCCACACAAATCCCTGGCTGAACTGGATTTTTAAAACTCACCTTTAAAAAAGAAAGTTCATAATGATGTGCCCATCCATGGGATTGACAATGAGCAGCTTCTTTCGGACCTAAGAGAGAACAACTAGTACCAGAAGCAGTGGCACACTGTAAGCCTGAGGGCAGGGAACTGTCTAAATATAAGATTGTATGTACAGCACTGAGTAAATTTACAGCACTATATAAATAAAGGAGGATGATGATGATGATGATGATGATGATGATGATGGCAATAATAATAATAATAGCAGCACAGCAGGACACACACATGGACAGCTGCCCAGTGTCTGCAGAATGCAGAGGAAACAAGAGCAATCTAGGACCATCTTACTTTCAGAGCAGTTAACACAAGAAGGCTAGCTGAGCAGAGTGAATGGGATGTGACCTTGTGGCCACACCCTTTATTGACTGTACTCACTTTGCCCAACAAGAAAAGTGTATTTTCATCTTTCTGCACCATTGCTCCAAACAGCTACAACAATATCACACAGAGAGTATAGATTTTTTTAATAAAAATCTTTCTTGATTCACAGATCAAACAGACTTGGTTTTGCAAAAAGAAATGCATGATAAAATAAACTGAGCCCCATACTTTTATGTCTGGGAACTGGCCGAGGTAGGTGTCCATAGTTAGCAGGGCTTGATCCACTAGCTTCTGATGGAAGTCTGTCCACAGCAGGTCATTGTTCTAGAATATAATAAGACATGTGATCAGTCCAGTAGCAATCGTTTCAAATGTCACATTTTTACTGAGTTGCTTTCCACATTATGGATGCCAAACTCAGGTGTGCCATCAAGTGTTTGCGCAGCCATCAAAGTAGTGATGAATGAAACTGTAAGATGCGTGTGCTTATAACAAGTGCTTGCTATGTAAAACATATATTTGTTATGGCTGAAGTTTTGTTTTTGTTTTATTTTTTGCAGTATCTGTGTAAAAACAATAGGAGTTAGGTCTAGGATTGCCACCTCTTTTTTCTGGCAAAGCACTCATAATTTCAAAAGCAGAAAAAAGGATTGTCCATCATGACATCACTCATGCAGTACATAGAAGCTTCTCATGATAAATTTCTGTCTCCCCTGCAGTAGTCAGAGGTACAAAATAATCTGGTAAGTGAAAAGAAGTTGCAAGCCTTGCTGTGCTTTCTTTCAAAATTATTTTTCAGATGTATGAGTTCCAACTATTAATTTTAGTTCTTAGAATTAGTAGGTACTTACATGGATGAAACAGTAAACATGTATGGTGCCTTATATATTGTTCTACTGGAATCTATCTTGTGACAGATTCCCCTTAGGGACACCATAAATTCGAAATTACTTGAAAGCACCCAACAACACAGTCAACTCTAGATATCCATGGATTCTGCACCTATGAATTGCACCACCCACAGCTTGAAAATATTTTTTTAAATTAAAAAAGCAAATCCTGATTTTGCCATTTTATATGAGGGATGCCATTTTACTATGCCATTGTATATAATGGGACTTGAGCATCCATGGATTTTGGCATCCACAGGGGGTCCTGGAAACAAACTCCAGGGGATACCAAGGACTCACCGCATTTTAATTAATAAATAAATTGTTCTATTATGGAATATTTAAGAAGACAAGATGGATATAATGTGGCCCAAAACACAGTAGCCTTCTTCCAGCATTGTTTAGCATTCCAAGCCTTGCTGAGCCTTGGATTTGCACATGCACACACTTCTCTGGTGTGGCTTCAAAGCAGGAATTACAACATCCACTTCTTTTTCAACCTTAGCCATGGTTTACCACTGCATCCAAAATACAAACTGCATTTTAATTTAAACTATGCTTTACTGAAACAAGCCTGGATCAAGCTGTGGTTTAACAAACTGTAATTTAAATTCCATACAGTTTGTCCTTTTCCAGTATAGTGCTGAACCGCAAATAATATTAAAGTGGAAGTGGATAATTCCAAGTTCTTTTTCATGACCACACCAGAAAAAATCTGAGGCCTCAGCAGGCTTATTCACATAATACTAAATTATGGTTTAGTATTACGTCTGAATTAGGCTTCTATACTACAAAACCCAAATCAGTATAACAATTATGGTCCCCATGGAATGGCAGTCATAACACATGCTAATTACAACAGAATAAAACCTCACCTCTGCTATTTTATTAGTGTCATCTCTTCCTGGCCACTCCGGCTCATACACTTCTTGCAAACACTCTGTCAGTTTCTTGGAAGCCTCATGCATGGCTTGCAGGGGGAAAAAACAGACTCAAAATTTCAAATGGCACAGTAGTATCCCACCAAATAAACATCCCCAAAAGGAAGGGAGAGTCTAATGAACCTTATACTCATTTATCACCATCACATACATAATCCATGGCAAAAAAAAATTTTTATGGCCCCATACAGACAGGCCAAAATAAAGCTGCTCCAGGTCACTTTGGAGGTATGTTGGTTAAATGATGCATGCATCCTATGACTCTGGAAGCCATACCAAAGCCACTCTCCAGTCCTTAGGACTGGAGCGTGGTTTTGGCGTGGCTTCCGGACTCTTAGGACGCATGCATAATTTAACCAACATACCTCCAAAGTGACCCAGAGCAGCTTTATTTTGGCCTGTGTGATTTATTTTCCAGACAAGGAAAAGGAAAGATAATATAAGGAAATTACAAGACCCTAATTTAACATTTATTCCGTCAGTGCATGCAAACAAGAAAAAATAGGACATCAATTTTTCAAAAACATACCATCTATCTGTGGGAAGTGGAAAATTTGCAGTTTTGATAGGGTTGCCTTTTGTCCTGGAAAACCTGGAAAATCCCAGATTGAAGGGACTAAAAATGTCCCATCTGGCTGGGACAGTTGAAGCAGTAAATCCCAGATTTCTCCTTCATCCCAGGCCGATAGGTAGGTTAAAATGTGGCAGTGGCAATGAAGCAGGAAACCATGCAAGAAAACCAGCACTCGCAGGAGCCTTATCCTGCCCTGCAGGCATAGCATTGCCACCTTATTCTTCTATTACCTCTCCTTTTTCCCTGACAGGGCCAGCAGACAGGAAAGGAAAGGAGGTAAGGAGAGATGGCCTTGGGTTGTGTGGTGACTATGTCAATGGCTTGAGACTAGGGCTAGGTAGAACTTTGCTTCCAAAGAACCTCAAGGGATTTCCTTTATTCTCTGGGGCTGCTTGGAAGCCTTCCTCTCTTCACACCAGTTATTGTGGAGGAGGGGGGCAAAGAAGAAAAAAGAACTCTTAGCTTGGTACTGATATGAAGTTGAAACATAACGGTAGAAAAAATGCAATGATTAATGTGTTGAATCTGCATAATCAGAATGCAAATTATTAATATGCATAATTATAATAATTTGCATAATATGCAGATTAGATGCCCAGATATGAGGGACTTGAATATGACAGCCCTAACTTTTAAACACTTTTTTTTAGAGGTGCACTTTTCTAGGCTGCTTTTTTTGGAAAACACCAAACTAAAATTGCACCCACTCTGCACAATTATAGTACTATGATACCACTTTAACTGCCATGATACCATCCTATGGAATCCTGGGATTTTTAGTCTGCTGAAAGCCTTAGAATTCTCTAGTTCACTCCCTAGAACATAGCATTAGAGTTCTCTACCAGAGAATTCTAAGGACTTTGCCTCCCTCCATTTCCCATGATGCCATAGTATAGAGCCATGAAAATTAAAGTGGAATGAAACTTACACATTTGTGTAGTGTGTGGATATACCATATGTTTCTTTTTCTTTATATAATTACAAAATATTAGAAAAATATATTGGAAAACTCAATTGATCGTAAGGATCATACAGCTAAATCAAAAAACAAATCTGTGGTTGTTGTTGTTTTAAATGAAAAGGGGGGAAGGTCTTTCATGGAAGAGAATCTTGCCATACTGATTGCCTGTCCAACCCTCGTCCTGTTTCAAAGGATTAGAAAAGATGTCATTTACCACCTACGGTAGTAGTTACATGAAATGCCATTGATGACAGACCCCTAGATAACATTGTTCCCATGCACTTATAAAACACCACTGATATCTGGTTTCCATATTATATTTCTCTAGTATGTACCCATTAGTGGGATAGTTTTCCAAGGTATGCTGGAAGTAAGCAACAACTACTTTAAAGGTATATTTCTTGAGCACTGTTAACATTTTGTATGATTATGACTATATATAGCTTTCAAAACTTAATATAGTTATAACTATTTCTGCTGGAGTAAAACACAAATAAGTCTCAGTCTATCTACACCATTCACATCATAGCAGAAGAGTCTAAAAATTCTACCACAACCATTTTTCTAGGTGTTACCTTTTACTGAAGCCAGGTATGTCCGGAGATCCTTCTGCAGCTTGCTTCCTTCCGACTGAAAAAAGAAAAAAAAAAGTAAATGTAATGAGTGAGTTGAATGTATCACAGAATCATAATCAATATGCTGAGTATTGGACAGAGGCCCAATTCAAAATGTTGGTATTGGTCTTTTAATACCCTAAGTAGGGTATGACCAAGATACTTGAAAGTTCTAGTTTCTCCCAAATGAACTGGTACAATATCTTAAATCAGCTTCAGAGGCCTTCTCTGTGTGCTTCCAAACTCACGACTCAGACATGGATTTTTAAGGGTGGTGTCCTATAAAGCAATATCCCAGACAGAGGCTATATTATTGTCATTTATCTCTACTGTATTAAACAATAGTTCATTTCGAAAGGCTTTTAATTTTATTCATTTTTTTTATTTCATTCTCACAAAGACAAGGGAGATGACAGGGGGGGGGTGGGACATGACAACAGGTCAGAGCTACTGTAAATACTACAGCTGAACCTTTTACCAAACATCTGAATAAAACATAAAATGATTTCTAATCTACCATGTAGGTATCTGGAGGACCTCCATGACAGCATACATACATCCCCAATTTAAAAAAAAAAACAGATCCAGTAAACATGATTAAAGGGGAGCTATGTCCAGGTCCCTGTTTACCACAGTGCCCAGTTCACGTCCTGTGACAGACAAGTAGGATACAGCATTGTTCCCAGGCCTCCATGTAGCCAATTCATTATGCAGTTCAGAGGGAGCTCTGGCAAACCATACCAACCCATCATGCCTGCAATTTGATCTACCAAAATCTACCAAAGCAATATTTTAAAAAGCTGTGGCCATCTCAAGATATTTTCTGTTTATTTGTTTGCCTCTCTTCTTCCTCTTTTAGCACCCAACATCAGTAGGGATGGAAAAGGACAAACTAATAGCAGAAACATAGGAACATGTCAACAGTTGATAGATGTAATAATGTGCTTGGAAAAGCAGAAGGTTTTCATCATTCACCTAAAAATTCTCAGATATGTGACCAACCAGGAGAAACATATCTCTCCAAGGCAACAGAATATAGGAGTCCTGGTGGTGCAGTGGTTAAATGCCTATACTGCAGCCACATGGCTGTGAGTTCAATCTCAGGGGCTCCAAGGTCCACTCAGCCTTGTATCCTTCCATGGGTCACTAAAATGAGTACCCAGCTTGTTGGGGGCAATCAACTTATACATTGTAAAACTTAGCGACTGCTTAGTTCACTGATAAGTGGTATAGAAATATACAGTGTGCCTGCACCATATGCAAACTCAAGGCCATATGGGCTGTGAGCCCCAGCCCTCTTAATGACGCATGTGCATGTGGCACATGCACAGCACAGTGCACAGGAGCATGCTTTCATTGAAATCAATGGGACTTTATGTCCCACATTATTTCCCTTATGCAGGGGAGTTTGAAACAGATTCCCCACATGAAACAAGAGTCCACTGTATTTGCTATTGCTATTGCTCTAAAATAGAAAGAAGGCCTTTGAAAATGATAGACAGATGTCAATTTCCCTTCCCATCTTCAAAATAACAGCAAGCAGAGCTGAAAGAAATTGTCTTAGGTATTCCAAATTCAATATTCAAATTCAAATAAAGTATTTTAGAATAGCAAATATGAAGAGGATAGTCACCAAATATGCAAATATTCAGAGACCATTCAGCATCAATATTTACAAGAAAAGATTCCTGAAGAGAATTAGGGGTACTAATTATCTTTCAGCAGTAAAGACTATGACCATGACCCTAAACTTCTTTCAGCTGTTTTATTAGAGACAGCAGCTGCGAAACTGGGAGAAAAGAGGACTCACCAGGGATGACATATCTACAACTTCACCCTAATAAAGCACATCCCCTTGATTACCACACCACCTGATTACTAGTTTAAAATAAAGCATCTGCAAGCTAGTATGACCATAATTTCATTCACCACCACCACCATCTGGTGTTGGGTAATCAAAGAAAATCCCCCAGTTTGCAACTGGAGTGCACAATTTTTCTTAAAAGTGATTCTCCTCCTCTTGAAACATTTGAGGCTCATATTTTGCCAAAGTTTCTAGCACTGTTCAGCTAAAGTGCAATGTCTTTTCTGATGGTTTTGTCCTCATAACATACATCTCCAAAGAGATATAAAGGAATCCTATGACACCTTTGAAACTGAGTTCATCACTTTACTCTGAAACAGACTAACACAGCTATGTCTTTGAATACCTCCAAAGAGAACACAAAGGGGAAGAGAAGGTTACATGCTAGCTGCCCTTTTGGAGCTATAATTAACAAAAGTTGGATGAGATTTTTGGCTGCCAGACAAGCAGCTGTAGATCGGCAAAAGGGAGGATGCAGGAAAAGGAAGGAGGACTACGTCTGACAGCACACTAATATGTGATACTGTCTTTCCATCTTCCTTGCACTCTCACTAAGAGAGCTTTAAAGAAAGGAAACTCTTTTTACCACAAAAAAATAGCAAGTTTTGAATAGATGGGCCTTTTCGTGGGCCTTTTTCTCTCCTCATCCTAAATGTGTCTACTGCTGCTTTTTTCTTATCTTGTGCTATCCAAAGCAACAGTGGCTAGACTATTGTTGCAAACACCAGGAGTTTCACTGATTGTTCCATACACAATAATATCAATATACATATTTCCCTCTCACATCACTGCTAATGCTTGCCTCTTGCCACATCAGATAAAACACTGGTGCCAAGCTAGAATGTGCTGTGAAGCAGTGGCCTACAACGGTCAACACCAATGGTTTCAGTCCTAAATTCATCCTTCATTCTCTTGTTGACAGCCAGGAAACTGAAGGTGTTTATGCATCCACATGTAACCAGGTATTTTGCTTTCTTTATTCTGCAATCTTTAGAATCCTAACAATGTTAGTCCAACAATCTTTGCACAGCATGGTATTGTCTTGGACACACAGGCACAGAGTGAGTGTGAGAAGAACTATTGTTGTCATTTGTTCATTATCCAGTCATCACTCCTTGCACACTGACACACAGGATGTATATTGTCTCAATAACTTGGCTAGTGTTCCAATCCAGTATTTATACACAAATGTAAAGGGTGAGAAAGAACAGGATAAAGCTGTTTATTCAATCACAGCAGAGCTCAGTTTATTCCTTAAAACAGGACTGCTGCTATTATGAGTATTTTAGATCTCACTCAAAGCCTTGCTGTTTTAATCTGTTTTCTTTCTAGAAATCTTCCAGGTGTGAACCTCATTAATCCTGTGCTCCCAGAAGCCTCTGGGGTGCAATGAGTGCCTCAGATTAAGAGCCAGAGGTAAACAAGAGGAACAAGAGGAGATCATATACGTTGTTCTGATTGCTGGAAGCAAGGAGGCATCACCATTTGTAAAGTGTTTAGTGAGGAGGATATAGATAATGCCTGCCTTTTGTTTTTATCCCTCTGTATCTTTCTTTAGTCTATATGCTCAAGCTTTTTGCTTCCTTCTTACCTACAGAAATCACTTCCCCTTCTCTCTCAATAGGTTAGTCTCTTTATTTTCCTTTTTTCTGAAAGGAGCATCCATGACGCTCCAAACCCAACAATAGATGCTAGTTTACCACCACCCAAGAGCCAGCTTTTAGGGTCTCTTGCAATAAGGTTTATGTCAACTTGTTTGCTTATCTCCTCTCCTAAGCTAATATGGCTTTCCCGAGACAATAAATGTATGTTTTTCATTTTGTTTACCTTACAAGAGCATCCAGAATTATTTCCATGAGCCCCATTGCACTCTGCTTATTATAGTTAAGATTCCTACACTGATCAGAGTCAACTGCTAACCAGTCTCCAATTTCTCTTCCAGAAGACACCAATGTCCAGGGTAGTGTTCAATCTCACCCCCTGTGAAGTAGGAACCAATCGCTGCAGAAGGCTCTGTGCTCACCCACAGCTCCATAGGTATATCAAAAGAAGATGCCAGGGGATTATTTTTAGCATCAGCTTTTTTCCCACCAACAAATCCCACAAGAGGGAATTTCTGCACACATAGCACACCTGCTCTGCCAGAAGACCCAAGAAGACCCAAGCAGAGTTTTTAAGAAGCTCCAGATGGAAAACCGAGTAGAGCAGTGAAAGCACTATTCAACTCGGTAAGTTATATGATCAGAACCAAAATGCATTCCAGATAAGTATCCCACTGAAAGTGCATGTCAAATCACCCAAGTTAAATGTTGGTGCATGTTGTGCATTTCAGCAGTTCTGAGTGCATCACAGGTTTAGCAATCCTTAATCCATTCAAAGAAATGTTTTTATAACATGAATGCTATACTGTTCTCCTTAAATTTCTTGGGGCAGTTTGCATTGCAAATAAATAAATAACATCCAGATAAATATCCCCAAAGCATTGGAATATTGGGAAGTTGCCATATACAGAGACACACCATGGTACCATCTAGCCCAGTGTTGTCAGCACTGACTAGCAGTAATGGCTCTCCAGAGTTTAAGGCACATTTCTTTCTTAGCCCTTCCTGGGGATTCCATGATAATTTATGATCCACAAACTAACCAGTCCTGAGGCTGCTTAACTTCTGAAGTCAGATGAGAATAAATGTGCTCAGGGTAGCACTATACAGACACTGACATACGTAAAACAAGATCTGTTCCATAAAACTACCTATGTCTTAAAAGAATGTCTGTCTGTGCACATGCACCTTCAAGTCACTTGTCGACTTGTGATCCCAAAAATTTCATAGGGGTTTTATAGGTGGGTTTGCCAGTTCTTTCCTCTGAAATATAGCCTACAGGAACTGGGATTCATTGGTGGTTTCCCATCTAAATTCTAAACAGGGCTGACCCTACTTAGCTTCTAAGACTGGACAGGATCTGGTACATGGTATAGGAAGATTTATGGTATAGGAGGTAGTTAAAAACCTAGGACAATAAGAAAACTGGTTCCCCAAAGGACAAATAGTTTGCACCAAGCAAGTTTTTTGGAGAGGGAATTCTATAACTAGACCACCACCACACAAATAATACTCTCCTTATCACCACCAGCAGCCTTATCTTTTGTGGGAGCAGAGTACACAGGGAAAGCAGAAAATCTTCACCTCTAGGCAGACTAACATGAGTGCAGGTTTCCTTAAGGTATGTACATGAGTTAAAAGACTATATTGTTTAGGGAAGCGTTCCCAGGATTGTGCCATCTGCCCCAGGATGCCTCCTTTTAACTAGGTATTAAGAAGCCATGCCCTCCTTCCAGTCCATCTGCCTTGGTCCAGGCCCCAGACGGAGAGAAGAATTGCTGGACCTGATCCCCTTTCCCACCACCCTCCCCTTCTCCTTTTGTGTTGTCTCTTCTAGATTGTAAGCCTGAAGGCAGGGATCCATCTAATTGTTGGAAGCAAGGAGGCATCACTATTTGTAGAGTATTTAGTGAGGGGGGTATAGATAATGCCTGCCTCTTGTTTTTATCCCTCTGTATCTTTCTTTCAAAATAAGATTGTATGTACAGCACTGTGCAAACTTATAGTGCTATATAAATAAATAAATATTCATAACTATAACATTAATGGGGGACTATGGCTAATCATCATGTTTATTTATAACATTCTTTTCACCAAAGGGCAGAACATCAAACATGTATAATCAAGGAAAGCAATAAAATATAACATTACAATATACTAAAAATAAGATTTCCACTGCCCCACCATTCACTATTCATCTCAGCAACCTTAGGCACAGTCAGCAGCTTAATGCAGCAAATCAAAGAGTAAGGTCTTCAAGCCTTGATAAAAATGGGTAAGATTCCCTCCTCCAGCCAGAGAAACAAAGGAAGACTGTTCCACAAATCCTGAAAGGCTCACAGCCTTGACAGAGCCATACAGGTTGGTGAGTATTCTGCAACTTGTTGGCACATCTACATGGATTTTTAGCTTCCTGACTTTACTTGGCTCTGGATCTGCTCTTCCACATTTTAATTTAGAGAGACTTGAAATGTATCATAAATGATAAACACGTTAAGTTAGTAAGGTCAAATAAAAAATTTTCAAACACAGGAAAAAAAGGGAATGAAGTAGGTTAATGGTGTGAATTTAAAATAAAAAAACTCCTTTGTAACTTCCACTAGTATGAAGTAGCATACATTTTTATTTGCAATACTGTCATGCTAAAAGCAGCAACTTATTTTGAGGGACTGAAATTTAATATAGATCATCACTGGAGGAAGAGTCCTCCTCCGTCTGACTATCCCCAGTTGTGCTGCCCATCAAACTCCAGAGGTGCCTGGGACAATCTGAATACTAACGCTCCTGCCAAAAAAATCCATGTTTGGCTTGTGCATTATGTTGGAAAGTGTTGGTCTCTAAGCAAAGGCAGAGACAGATCTCGTGCCATTTGTAGATGAAAGGACATGCACTACCAGGTTCTCTGAATGGACATACAAGGTATTCAGAACAAGATCCCTCACCCCTGCTCCCCATTCAAGATTTAAAAAAAAGATAACAGTGTTGTGGAGTGAGAAAGAGAGATAATTTTAAATCCCTTCCAATTTCACAACAGAGCTTATGCCCACACTGACTGTACAGAAAGAGATTCTCAGCGACAGCTGCTAGTCTGCACAGCAACACAGAAAACAATCAGTCCCTTTTTCAAGGCATGCCCAGAAGTCACTGCCGTCCTTCCTGGGATAGTAGCTTCCTAGATAAGGGGCTCTGGCTATATAAAGTCAGCTTTCTTCTGTGTTTGAGTTTTCTTAACTCTTCCTTCCACAAGCAGCTAGGAGCCTGATTTCTCAGAGATAATTTACCTAAATGTAAGGAACAAGTGGGCTAGACCAATTAACCTACACTGGGCTATTTGATTCTTATACTGGCTTGGAGAGCAATCAAAGCTCAACTAAAACCTACAGTCTCAATTCTGAAGCAGGATATGTGTTCTTGTTTTGTTTTGTTTTACATACACAAAATTTTGGCATAACTACAGCACCTAAAAGCTGTACAGGAAACCAGTTTCAGAACTAAGTGACATTTCTGGCTTCCAAGTCTTAGAATACATTACACAGTAAGCTCAGGAGCAAAACAAAGGCTCAAACAAAACTTTAAGGTAAAGATGTAATTTGGCACTCCATGAGCCTGTTTTTTTTAATGTAAATAGTCACTGGGAGCCCATGCTATTCCAGCCCCATTGCTTGCCCAGGTGGGTCCCTGGGTCAGTGCGAGGATGGGCAGGTGTTTACACAACCATTCCCGTGTTGACACAGGACCTGCTACCAGTTCATACTCCTTACCCTTCTGCACTGACAATGGTACTGAGAAGCCCCCCATCACTGCATCTAATGCAGAAATGGGGTTAAAATGACCTGGGATAAAGGTTGTGTAAGCCGGGATAGGACCAGAACCATTTATCCAGCGTACCTGGGTCAGGCTGATCCTCGCCTCAAGGTTTTGGCCTGCATCATCTGAACTGGATGTTGCAAGGCCAAGGAAAACAAAGGCCTTTTGGTCAATGTGCACAACCCCAAAGACACAAAAAGAAGCACCCTGACTCATTTCAGTTGGATGGGCATTCCAGGGCTGTAGCATTGCCACAAAGCTGGTCCTGTCTCTCATATTTACCTGCTGAATCTCCTGAGATGGGAAGTAGTTAGAGCTTTTAGTGCTAGAAAATCCATTCCCTACACAGGAGTAAAGACAGATGAGTCATTTTCTGGTAATGTCTGCCCAGACTAATTTATCAGACTAAAGGTGTAATACCACAACTTCCTTCTGCACACATCTTCTATACCAACCCCGCCCCTTCTACCAAAAAAAATTGGGGGGAGGATTTCTGATTGCATTAGTTATTCAAGAAAATACTAAATTTTTGTGTGAAAACCTTCACTCATCACCATTTACTGTATAGTAGCCAGAATTTAGAAAGCATAATATTTTAGGTACAGCTTTTTTTTTTTAAAGTAATTTTTTACATTCCTGTTGGTCAACTATACAGTTCCTTTTTTAAAAAGACTGCTGGATGTTGTATAAAGCTTACTTCTCCACTTTGTTAGTCGCCTCACTACCTGAACACCCGCAATAGTTCAGAAGGCAGCTGCATGAGCCAACCCTTCAGTCATGACTATGAAAGTAACAGTGGCTAGACTAGATTTCAATACCAGTGCTTCCTGTGGGGTAAGCACTGGTAAATCAGATCTCAAACATTGAGGAAGAGCACGTGTGTGAAAGCTTGGCACGCTTCCTCATCATCAGGGAATTGTCAGCTCCCTCTGGCCGCACTGAATCATTCCAGGAGAGGACATTTCCTCTGAATGGAAACTTTGCATTCAGAGGAAATGCCCTCTCCTGGAACAATTCAGTGACGTTAGAGGGAGCCAACAATTCCCTGACAATGAAGAAGTGTGCCAGGCTTTCACATACACTCGCTTCCTCAACACTTGAGAAACAATTTACCAGCACCTAAGAACTGGTATGAAAATCTTCATTAAGGGCACATTTACACTATAAAAGCAGTTAAATTTTACAGTTATGTCACAATTGTGAGGTAAAGTAGTTAAACTTTAGTGACTGAAGAAATTATCTAATTGCAAGTATTATATAATTTATAATGATTTCGTTCCAAGTGCTGGAGCAATACAGTTTCAAAGGTACTTACCAGCTGTTTGTTGAAGTTTTGCACGCACTGTTCAAACTGCTCGTCTTTTGTTTCATCAGCTTTCCCAAGTTTTTGCATAACCTAGATGTGAACATGAAAAGAAAACAGATAAAAGATTTTTAAACCACAAAGATTTTCACTGGTGACAGAAAATTCAGTCTTTGGTGCTGCAAACTAAAAAGAGCAGATATTGGGAAAGTTAATTTAGTCTACAATTCCAAGAACTACAACTAGCACCCCATCACAGATTCCATATCCACAGATTCTACATCCATGGGTTCCGCCATTCACAGCCTAAAAATATTCCCTCCCAAAAAAATTCCAACAAGCAAATCTTGATTTTGCCATTTTATAAGCAACACCATTTTACTATGACACTATATATAATGGGACTTGAACATCCATGGATTTTGGTATCTGACCCCTGGATTCAAACCCCAATGGATACCAAGGTCCCATTAGATATAAGGAAGCTTATAAGGGTACTATGGAGGTGCAGGGGCCAACTTTCATCCTTGTCCACACACCCTCCCCAGAATGCCACACCATTGCATTTCAGGACACTGCAAGTGAGATTGCCTCACTTCCCACTGCCATTTTTGCAGATTATTGTCTGATATTGCTTGTTTGCTGGGGATGGGGTGTTGGGAGGAGTGAAATGACCAAGATGAAAAGAACATTTGAAAATATTCCAAACTGGCCAAAAAACACATTTCTCGTGCGTCAAGAAATCTTGGTAAGAAGAAGCCTGGACTGACAAGGCGCAAAATTCATGTATGGGGTTTTTTGCATTGAACAAACAGCATTTTCTATGCAGGAATCCGCATTTTCTGTGCACAAATATTATTTTCTCTGCAGAAAATACTATTTTCTGTGTAAGAACACCATGTGTGAATTTTGCACAGCATAAGCCCCAAGCTGCAAAATGTAACTTTCTTTCAGCAGGATAAAAATTGCTAAAATTACATTTTACTTCCTTTGAGAGAAATATTAGCATACATTTCTACCAAACTGCTGCATTTGCACTGTGTGTTTGTATGTGCACACACATGCACCTTCAAGTTGCCTGGTGATAATAGTGGCCCCATGAATTTCATAGTTTTCTTAGGCCAAGAATACTCATAAGCAGTTTTACCAGTTACTTCCTCTGAAATATAGCCTACAGAACCTGTATTTGTTGAAGGTCCCATCAAAGCACTAACCAGGGCTGACCCAGCTTCACTTCCAAGAACAGGCAGTGCCGGTGCCTTTGGGGTATTTAGGCCCTAGTTTTTTTTAGCAACTTTAGGTAGCCCCATGTAGAGCGTGTTACAGAAATCCAGGCATGAGGTTACCAGAGCATGTACGACAGATTCCAGGTTCTTTTTGTCCAAGAAGCTGATAACAGGCACTACTGACCGTCGCATTCACCTGACTAGTCATGTGAAGCGACGAGCCCAGAAGTACCCCCAGACTGCGAACGGAGTCCTTTAATGAGAGTGTGACTCCATCCAGGACTGGAGACTGTATTCCCAAGCCTGGTTTTGGGCTTGTAACTGTCAGTACCTCCGTTTTGTCTGGATTCAGTTTCAATCTGTTTTCCCTCATCCAATCCATTACCACCAGTAGGACAATACTCTGAAATATGGTCTGAGATAAGTCTCTCCAGTCTCTCTCTGAGCAAAACTGCTCAAATGCATTGTTTTCTCCTACATCACAGATACAATGGGTAACGGTTGAAAGGTCTCAGCCAGGAAGAGCACTGAGGGAAACCAGCTTGAACACACTGTGATTCTGAAATACGAATGAGGCAGCAACTTGTACTAACTAGAACATTAATCAGATCAGATTTATTGTCCAACTGCATCTGAAGCAGTAGGCTACCAACTTCTTTCTTTCACTTAGTCTCAAAGATACTTCAAGGTCGCTTTGCATACTAATTTTTCAGACTAACATGGCTATGTCTTTTAATTTGTCCAACTGTTGCTAAGGAGGTATGGTAAGAAAGAGTATCTACCCACATCACCATACCAGTCCTTCAACAGAAACATCTCAGAGAAAATTGGGTATTTTGTAAAAGGAGATGAAAGCTGCCTACAGTAGAATTGCCAGCTCAACTGCACCCCATTTCCTGAGACTGCAGGCCAAGGTATGAGAACAAGGGCTAGTCCTGATCATGTAACAAAACATGTAACAAAATCATTTCCAAAATCTTTATCTGCCTCACCTTTGAGACTCTGTAATGCCTCAAAGGTGAGGCAGATAAAGATTTGGAGATGATCAAAACTGCTTCTGAACCAGCTAGTTACGGAAAAAGACACAGGGGGTTCAAGGACATATCCCCTTCCCATCTCTTACCCTCGGTCATGATTTTATGACATGCTAACACTGGTGCAAGCACAAAACACATACAAACACAAAACACATGTCATGAACCATCAAGTTCATCCACCAACTGAGAAGGGGTGAAGATTTAAAGCCAGTCCCATTTATTAAAAATAAACGTTCTCCTTCCCTAATGCCATTCACCCTGAGATTCATCTCAATGGTTGAAAACCCAAAGAGCTTCAGCAAGCATTCCTGATAACTCTATCATGAATGTGGCATAAATGTTATCTTAAAATTTAGCAAAATTTGAATTGCATTTCAGCCAAGGCTTAAAGAAGTCTAAGGGACACTTGTATTGCCATTATTCGGCCACCAAGAAAGTCTAGAATAATTATGGGAAACAGCCAGGTCCCTCTCAACACCAACAGTCTTTCTTGGCAATGAAATTCAGGCATTATTCCAGGCAGAGTAATTTTTAATCAAGACACTTCATTTATCAACCACTATCTTTGAACACTCTTTGTACAGCATCAAGTATATTTCTGAAGGTGTGAGGTGCCTGGAACACAATTCTGCATTTTACACAATAGGGCTGTCTGGATTGAGTAACTGTAGGCACAAAGCTGCAAGGATACTAAGCAGCAATAGCTAGAGAACAGTGATCCCCAGAGTGGGTGGTAGCGCCCCTTGGAGGCGTTGGAAAGCTCCAGGGGGACACTAAGGGAAAAGGGGGGTGACAAGAAATGTTGGAGATGAGAGTTGCATGAAACTTCTTTTGTGCACCATCCTGAAACACAGAGGGAGTCTGAATGGAGAGCTGCTTGGAGAATAAGCTGTCCACCTGTCCAGGCTGAGAGGCAAGAAGTCCAGCTTAGCTACTCCAGCTTTGCCTTGCCCTAGAGCTGAGCAAACAGACTCTGGACTCTTTCAAACGGGGAGGAATTTCTCCCAACTTCGAATGGAGCCAATGCGGATTCATGTAAATTCGCTTGTTTAGCGAATTTACATGAACCCCTGCTCCGTTCGGAATTACTTCCCATTACCCGAAAATAACCCCCTCCTGCCCGAATTTGCATGCGAAGCTTTAATTCACAATAAGGTAAAACCCATGATTGCATTCGAATTGGCTTCCCTCCTGCCCGAATTTGCATGTGAAGAGTTAATTTGCAATAACATAAAACCCATGATTGCATTCGAATTGACCTTAAATTATACTTCCAATTTAGCCTTGTATGAAAGAGTCCTCAGTCTTACTCCTTTCCTTGCTTCCTCCCCTCTCTGAGCACCAAAATACTTGCCATGCCTACCTTTTGGTAGAAACTGCTCAGCTTCTCCCTGCAAGGAGCCCAAGGAGGAAAGCCTCTTCAGGAGGGAAAGACATGGGCTAGTCCAAGGCAAAAGAGAAGGGAGGGGTAGGCATGCACAAGCTCCCTTCCTTTCCCTCTTGCCTTGGCTAGCTAGCTCAAGCCAGATAGCTAAGGCAAGAGGGAACAGAGAGCTTGCATGTGCCTGCCCCTTCCCTTCCTTTCTGCCTTGGCTTGCTGGCTTGAGCTAGCTAGGCAAAACAAGAGGAAAAGGAGGAGAACATGTGTGCCTTCCCCTTCCCCTCCCTTCCTTTTCACCTTGGCTAGCTGGCTTGAGCAAGGCAAAACGGAGGAGGGAACAGCTAGCTAGCATGGGGGGGCACTACGGTTGTCACACAAGAGGAAAGGGGGCAGAAGCCTGAAAAGGTTTGGGGTCCACTGCTATAGAATATGTTGACTGTTTTAGCTGGCCTAAGTGTGATGTTGTTGTTTTCAGAACAACACAGAAAATTCATTTCATCTCCAAAGGTAACATTTCATAGTAAAATACAAGTAATATGCAATTGCACATTTCCAGAAATTGGGACTGGCATCAATTATGTTAGTTTTATGATCAGCAAAAGAAAATTGCATCTTTTCTGACAAGGAATACGTGAAACAGCCCAAAGACAGTTAATGCATTTGCCAAATTATGTATATTGGATCCTAATTCGTAGAAAAAAACTATAATTTACTAAATTTAAATTAAACAAACTATAGCTTGCCTTCAAACAGAACTAGAAGTTCCCAATTTCTTCCCCTTACATGCAGAATAAAGGGAGGAAGCAGGAAAAATTCCTCTTTTCCAGTCCCCAAATCATAGTCCTCCAATAGTTTAGAGACCACCTGCGTACTACCAGTCTTCTTAGTCATCAATTAACATGCCTGTTGTTCTCAGATGCAAGCCAGCCTGAGAAGATGTCACATTCTAGAATATCTTGAGAAGGAGGAAAATAAGAAGTGTGTACATAGATCAAGCAGAAGACAGTAGTTTTCTGCCTCTGATACAAAGGACTGCTTCTTCACCCCAGCAATGATAATGAGCACAGAGAATGAGAAGCAGCTTCTTCTTTGTACAAGACATGACTCAAGAGCACTCTTCCAGCTACCTAGGCCCTGATTAAAGATGCCTTCTCTCAGGGTTAGAGTTCTTGGTTTACACAAAGACTGTTATGAAGAGATAGATCAAGATTCCCATTCAATTTACACTATCAGTTTGAATTTAATCATATACGCATACCCACATGAAAAGCAGATCACTATAACACTGCAACATAAATCACAAGGTACTCAGGTTTCAGAGTATCATTACACTCAAGTGTGCAAAAATCATCAGTGAAGGGTAGCATTTAATCACTGAGTGGGTGGCCAGCTAAGCACCATCCTCTGCAGAAATTGGAGCTCTCAGAAATCAACTGGTCTGGAAAGACACAAGGCTATGTTAGTAGGGAATGTGATATGTACTTGGCCACCAACTTGTGTTTCCACCATGCCTGTTAAAAACTAGTCTAACCTTTAGGGATGAGAGAGGAAGTGCTCCTGATCAACTTCTTATTTAGCTTCTTCAGCCTCAGTCCTAGGCAAAAAGGCAGCTGCATATGTGTGGGTATGGAAATTAATGTGTTGAAATGAGACCTTGTACCTCATAAAGGGAAGTAGAATGGGAATTGCAGAAGTCCCTCATTTCAGGGACTGGCCACCTTCATAACTGGCTTAACTTCAGCAACACTCTTCCAGCATCAGGTGTTCTGAGACCACATAGCCAACTTGACTCTCAAATGGTTCTCCAGCAAATTTAAAGCATCCATTGTCATTCCTTTTTAAAAATAACTCAACTTTAAAAGGCATGGCATGTGTAGCAAAAAAAAAATATTAAAATCCATCAGTTCATCTTAAATTAATTATGTTCAGTTACAAAATGAAACACCAAACTGTTGTCCTCCTTTTGGTTAACCATTTATGATTTTTATATACCAGCTTCTAGTCCTTCACACACAACATTGACAAGTAAATCTTCAAATCTTTGCTTTATCTAAAACTTTACATCACTTTGCTATCACTAGCAGCTAATTCCATGCTTCTGATCCAGAAGTGCACAGTCCACTGCTATGTTCTCACATGCAGCTCTCTTCACAGTCATGGGGGCTATACAAGGACAATGGAGAACCTCTTGCTGAATTGTGCTGCAAGCCAAGCTGCATACATATTTACTGGTTCAGAATCAAACATCAGCATGATTTCATTAAGCAGCTCACTTGTCAGTTAATATTGAGATATTTATTTGTTTATTTGGTCCTGCATCAGGATTTTGTTTTTAAAAAATGCTTAAAGTTGCTCTGGAACCACAAATACATGTTGCCACTGGTTGAGATTACAGCTTCTATCATCTCAAATTCACTGCCTTCTCTTGCAATCTGTAAACAAGATTACCTGCATCTGAAGATTGTTGTACATTTATTTGGGTTTGTTGGGGGTTTTGCCTGCCTCTATATATTTGTAAACTGAAGTAGATTATATTCTGTAGAATTAATCACAGCCTTGGCTATACATATATTATTACTAAGAAGAGGGAGGGAAGGTAGGTGAGTTGAGATTATCATCTGATATGCGCTTCCTGTGTTAAAAAAAAGAGGAAAAATTCTAAATTTAAAAAATGCCTGGAATTAATTTCAGGAAGTTTTGTCTCTAGGTCCCTGCACAATAAGACTCTTCAGACTATATAGGAGGGGAGAAAAGAGTGTTAAGCAAAGAAGATTAGCATTAGAGTTGATTTTATAATTAAAATTCTCCTTCCTGCCAGCCCACCATCCTCCTAATATGACATGCTAAGAAAATATTTTTATTTTTCTTCCTCTTTCTACAAAGTAATAACTGCTTGGACAAAAGAGGTGAGGACAAAAGGACGATCAGGGCCCTTTTGTCTTCAGCCTAAGAAGTAGACAAGAACAGTTTCTATCATGGCTAGTGACACTTATTCACATGTCAAGGAAAAGGAAAATGTTGTGGGGGGAAAAAATGTAGTCTTTACATTTGAAGGACGTCAACTGATGACAGCCAGCATGGTGTAGTAGTCTGAGTGTTGAACTATGACTCTGGAGATCAGGATTCGATTCACCACCCAACCATAGAAACCCATTGGGTGACCTTGGGCAAGTCACATACTCTAAACCTTAGAAAACCTCTTTGCCTTAGGGTCACCATAAATCAGAAACAACCTGAAGGCACACAACAACAAACAACAACTCATGTGTCTAAAGAAGTTTACTGTATATACTCATGTATAAGTCTAGAAATTTAGGTCAAAAATTGACCCCAAAAACCTGAGTCTAATTATCCACGGGTCAATGTAAATTCTGTATCTTAAGTCTTATTTAAAGGAGGACCCATCCCCCAGTGAAAAGCAAGTGTGTAATCTGTCCTGCAAGCACTGACCCCCATTACTCTCTCATCCATCCTGCCTTAAGAGTAACTGCAAAGAGTTATGTCTGCTGGAATTTTGTAAGATCTTTGACACTGTTTTCCTTTGCTTCTTCCTTTAGATTCTTTGCTATATACCCCTAAATTTTGTCCTCAACCTATCCACGGGTCATAGCAAAATCCTTAATTTTGACCCCAAAACTTGCCCTCAATTTATACATGAAGTCGACTTACAGCTGAGTATATATGGTAAGTGTGTTCCCTGTATGAGCCTTGTCCTTTACTAGCATCATTGTTTCTCTGTATATAACAGTAACCTCCTTAGTGGCTTGTCTTTACCTCAAAGCTACTACCCTTCTTGTTTGGCTTGTACTACTCTCCAGCCTTGTTCCTCATAGGCCTGATGCAGACAGGCAAAAAAAGGTGCCCTTCCAGCGCTATTAGGGTTAGGGGAGGGTGCAGCATTTACACCCTCCCTAATCCTAAAGCATATGGACACTGCCATTTTAAAATGGCGGCATCCATATGGACGGGCCATGATGGTGTCATGGCGCACACAGCATTTAAACAATGCTGTGTGTGCCTGATGTAATGGCGCCGTGGGAGGGCACCAAGGGCGCCCTTTCCACAGTGCCAAAAGTAATTCAGAAATCGAGCTCCATTTTTGGCGCCTGGTCCTTGGCACGACCTTTAGATAGCCAGGCCAAATACCCCGAGGGGAAAGGGGCCGCCATGGCGGCCCCTTTCTCCCCTCAGTAAAGCTGGGAGTTGTGGAGTGCAGCGGGTGCTTTGAGGTCAGAGAAGCAGCAGTTTGTCGCTTCTCCTTGACCTGGGGAAGCAGCAGGATAGGGCCTCTGCCCCATCCTGCTGTTTAAAAGGGCAGCTGCAGACCACCCCAAAAGAGCGGTCTGTAAAGCCCCACAAAGGGAAAGGATTGCTAATTTGCTGCATACTCAGTAAAGGGCAGAAGGCCCAGGACTCTTATCAGCGGCCTGAAAGGAAGAAATCAAACATGTATAGTTTTACCCAAACATATGAGAAGGCTGGGACAGAAATTCAGATAATGGAGTTTCTTGCAGCATTTGAGGATGGAGACTGCACCGGTTGAAGTCCTGGCTAACTCAAATACTGGCAGAATATCAGCAGGTACATGTAAAGATGTAAATACAGAGACAGTGTTGTATTGTAAGATATTATTAATATATTGTATTAAACATACTATTTTTTTTAAAAAAGGAAAAAAAAGAGTATCAGCAGGTATTCCTTCCATCCTCATAGACATGAGTAAGCTAGAAGCTATATGAAGTTTGCAGATTGTGAAGGCTTTTCCAGAGTGAACATTTATATTGTTTCATTCTGCCTTTTTAGAAATCACTTTCATTTAGCCAGCAGGGGTTTTATATCATTGCTATTTGACCACCTTTTCTTCTGTCACATGGACGGAAATGCATGCTGCCCTTAGCCACACACACACACTTCTCTCCATCAGAATTGTGTGTGACCTTCACTAAGGCTGCAAACGAAGGTAAACTCGGCAGCTACCCAGGATCAATCTGCTGACTCACTTTTTCATCTGTGCCACATATCTTCTGACCAAGCTGAGAAGATTTGAGGTCTACCCACACTTATTTAAAGAGCCTTCAGCTCACTTATCTTGCCAAAGTGCAGCACTACTCTCAGCCTGGAAGAGGAAAATGAAGTTAACAGCTGTAACTATGGTCCAAAACACATTGCAGAAATAATCTGTAGTTTTGTGCGACATTTAGCCTCCTCTGTCAGACAACTATGAGGCCACAATAAACTACAATTCCCTGGATCCTCTATCACTGAGCCAGGGCTGTTAAAGCAGTCTCAAACTGGATTGTTTCTGCAGTGTGTTTGGACTTGTGTCTCTTCACCGCTTATCATGGGTCCTGTCTGAAAAACTTTTGAAAGCAAAATAACTACAGTTAATAGTACAGGCATACTTCAGTTAACAAAGCCTCTGACAGTGAAGCTCCATTTTATAAAGTCTTCTTATGCCCATCCAGACCTCCTTTCCTCTTCATTTTCTGTCTAGCTAGAAGATTATTGGCAGCATAGGCTCTGGGAGGATGGTGAAGGAGGGATGGAGAAACACAGACTTTTGATGTTGGCATGCAGCAGTGTGTCTGCAATAAAGCTTGAGTTGGGAAATAATAGGATTCTGGTTCTGCTTTAGCCAATTCCACTGTAGCTGTGTACCTCTGCCTACAACTTTCTGAGCATGTATGAACAGCAAAACAAAGAGAAAGGAGGAGACCAAATAAGTTTGTCTCACCAGCTATCCACTTAGCAGAAAGCATAGATATGCACATTTGGCCACCAAAATGAAAATCCTAAGAAAAGTAGAGGCTGCTGAAAGAAAAAGCCATTCCTAAATACATGTTGAAAGAATACTCCAAATGACCTCTTGAAGGTTCAAAATCCTTTTGTCTATGTATTCAAGGCTTACTTGACTGATCTGTTTCAGGTAACTCTTAATGGGCACATTGTGAGTTTGGAATAAAACGTTTGCTGAAACATATTGAACAGCTTTTCTTTTTGTATGTGTGCTGTGGGACACTATCCCTATTATTTTCATGTTATTTTTGCCTCTAATTCCAAATTTTCTGTTAAAGAAGCAATGCCCAGGAACACATCTAATTAACATACCTGTACAGTTCTAATTAGCATAGCATGCAGGTTCCCAAGATCATGTCTAGGAAGCTCACAGTTCCGGAACATGTGTCTAGACTTCTGTATGGTCTGATATACAGTACCATACTGTATATGCCATACTCCAATATTTCACAGATAAAACCTGGGACATGTGTAGCCAAGAAATATAAGATGGTAAATGTTACTGATGAGGAAGAACACACAAGCTAGGAGAGGCTGCAGTAGTCTGCCTTTGCTTAAGGAGATTAACACAAATGGATTTTAAACCACAGTAATAGTCATAAAATAGCACCTTTAGCGATACTTATCACATGACGTTGCCTCCAACCCATAGCTACTATGTCTCCCAAGCATGGTAAGGGTATTCCTTTTCATTAACAGGGTAACCCTTCAATAAGCTCCAAATCACAATGCAGTCCCATCAGTCCTCATGTGCAAATTATTGCTGTTGCCGCAGTTGCAATATTGGCAGTCATGTGGTGTCACAGTCTCCTCCTCTCCCCCATCCCCTCTCCCCCTTGCCATTTCCAAGCAGCCTGGTTTCATTTCCCTCTTTTCATTTAAAATTTAAATTGCATTATTGTAACTCCAGAACTTGGCATGCTGGGTAAGGCATAGGGCAGTGAAACAGGATTAAGGGAAAATGTGGAAGACAGCACAAGGGCAAAAATAGCCTAAGTCCCATGGTTGATAAGACATGTGATAAAGGCTGCTCACAAATTGGTATGTTTCTGTTCTCTTTAATTTGATTGTGCTGAGATTAAGGCTCATGTGATAATGTTCTAAGGGCTTCAACAGATCAGCGATAAACGCCAACCTGGGAGCAGAGTGGCGGCGTGACATCCACACGACACATGCCCCATCGCTGCCCTGATGGCTAGCATCACAGTGTGCACCTGACCACACAGTGGGCGGCGTCATGGCACTTCTTTGGCGCTGCGTCCAGATGATGCTCACCCAAAGGAGTGGCGAAAAGTCACAGCGCCAGCATCTATGGTGCCCTTTCCGTAGCACAAAAAGAAGCCTTTTTTGCAACTCCTTTTTGCACTAAGGAAAGGTTGCAGCATGCAGCTGCCCCGGTCTTGATCTAGCTGGGAAAGGGGTGGCATCCACAGCCCCTATGTCTTCAGGAAAGGACAAGATTCTGCCCTCCTCCCTTTAGTGCAAACTACTTTGGCATTTTGAATTCAGTTTGCACCAACTGAAGTAAGCCTAGAGGGGAAAGGGAAAGTGGGATAAGGAGGTAGAAGCTGAAATATTTTAAGAGCAACTGAAAAGGTGGAATAAAAGAGGATTATTCAGGACTATCCCTGTCAAATCAGGACAGTTGGAGGGTATGTAGGGCCTTAAAGAATCATTCACCTCACTTTGATTTTTTTCCATTCTTGTGTGCTTAGTTAGTGTTTCCAGGTTTTCAAAGTAGCAATAGAATACTCAAAATGCATGTATATGCAGGAGTGACAATCACAAAGTAGCTGTAACATTTAGGTCAGTATTTCCCAAATTTTGGTCTTCCAGATATTTTTGACTTCAGCTCCCACAATTCCTGACTGTTGGCCAAACTGGCTAGAACTTCTGAGACTTGAAATCAAAACACCTGGAGGACCAAAGTTTAGGAAACATTGATTTAGGCAAAGGGATCTTCTAGCGTCTTTGAGACAACACAGAAGAAATTGTTGCGTAAGCTTTCATAGACCTGGTCTACTTCCTCAGAGGAAGTAGAGAACGATCCCCTTGCACACTGATATTGCAGACAAACATGGTTACATCTCTGAATTTTTACCACTGTAAAGTTTTTCTTAAACCTAAATACCAATAACCTAGCCATGTATTTCTCTGCAAAATAAAATGCATAAATTATATGATGCACACATTTTGTCTTTATGAAGGGCCCACACCTCAAAATACAAGAACCTTCAAAAATGGGAAATTCCTTATAATAAGGAACACTTGTCAACCCTAGATGTGCTACACAATTGAAATGGATCTAATAGACATGGTTACCATTTGATGTACACAAGATGCTCAGTGCTGTGAAGATACCAGATATTTTCACTGTGGCACAAAAGTTAAGAAAAACAAACTGGCATGGAAAATTCAAGGGACGGCGAGTGTTTTTGCAAGGTAATTTATCACAACAGCAGAGTGAAACTCCCAGAGCAAATTATATCCTCAGAACTTCCTACCAGTACTTAATTTTAGTCAGGAAAAGAGGAAACTCTGGATATATCAGTGAGGCCTCTTTAAAGGTTAAATAAGGGTACAAGTTTTCATGCCCCTTGTTTTTCTGGTGCCATTCTTAGTGGATAAAAGCCACATTATAAAAACTATTAAATGAAATAGCAGACAAACTGCATTGTAGGATGTTTGTGGGCTTTTAAAAATGCAAACCATATGGGACACAACTAATCTGACAATCTGTGGCTTGCCTTTTGTTAAATGCAACACAGCAACTTGGTAAACATACAAAGGTAGTTGCCCAGTTCTTTCAATCATGGAAACTCTTGGTAAGAAAAGAGGAATAAACTATATGTTTAATAGTATTTCTTGATTTCCTGATTAGATAAAATTATCATTTCGAAACAGGGAGAAACAGAGCATTTAACCAAAGAGAAAATACTGAATATCTTGCAAATGTTGTAAAGTTTGACTCAGAACAAGCAATAAATGCAGGCAATGCAGTGATTGCAGCCAAGGAATAATTTACTAATTAGTGATGTCTTGTGCAACAACTCAGTCTGTGAAAGCTCTGAACACTGCAAATTTAAATGAAACTGTAATAGAAATTAATTTTTTCACATTCCTGATATATTGCTATGTATTTTTACTATCTGAGCTTTGAACTTACAATTGGTTGGAGCTAATTCAGTCAAGATTCTGAAACTTTGCATTTCACAGATCTGTTTTTAAAAATACAAACTACTGGGATTCTAATTAGAAGGAATGGAAAAATTAACCCTTTCTTCCACTGCTGCAGTTTTAAGTAAGGTAATTGCTGAAATGCTACTATTTGCATTGGGAGGAAATTTTCCATAGGCACCAGTGGAAGCTTTCCTCCTAGTACAAAATAACAGATCCAAAGGAGCAATTGCACCAAACATACCACCTGCCTGCAGTGATCCCAAGTGTTACCAGTCATGTTCTCACACACCCTGAACAGCTGCTATTTCCATTTTTAAAATGCATGTGTTAAATGCAAGGGTACACTTAACCACAGAGAACCAGCATGGTGTAGAGGTCTGAATGTTCAGCTAGGACTCTGGGAAATCAGGAGTCGAATCCCCACTCAGCCATGAACACCAACTGCGTGACTTTGAGAAAGTCATGCTCTCTCCATATTCTCCACCTGTTCCAATGTGACACAGGTAGTTCTGATTAATCGTCTATCATCCCGCTTTTTAAAGTATGTTCAATTTTCTCTCTCCTTCTCCTATTTTCACCTTTGTCCTCAGTTTACTTCAACTGGCACAATCAGAATTCAACGTGCAAAAGCAGTTTGCATTCAGTTAACTCAACAGGGAGAAGAGGGGGTGGAATAAGTCTTCCCAATAGGCTCTGGAAAAAGCAAAGTTCTGTACCCTCTCTTAGATTGTGCGTTCATCCTCAGAAATATGTTTTGCCATCTGGACCACATTCTGACATTGCTTGGCCACATCTACGAAATGTTGGAGGGTACTGGAAGGAAACTGCAAACCTCCGAACATATCTTGCCAAGAAAACCCTGTGATGGGTTCACCTTGGAGCCACCACAAGTCAGAAACAATTTGAATCTACACAACAATGACAAGCACTTTACCACATCTAATTTGGCCCAAAGATTAATCAAATAATACTCATGACTTCAACTGAAAAATTGGACAGGCCCACTTTCATATTCTCACTCAGTCATGAAGCTAATTGGAAGACTATGTGTCATATAGGATACTACATGTATGTATGTATGTATCTGTGTGGATATAAATTAAGTGCACAATTTCTAATAGGGAACATGTGAAGTAGCTCTCAATCTCTAGCTTTTCCAACTTTGAGAAGTTAGTTCCTCCTTCCCCAATACCTGAAGAAAAAACAATGTCACAAAATTTCTTTTCAAAACATCCTGTAATAACTATCACCTTTGCCATGTTTTCAGTGTGGAAGATGTAAAATCCACATCTAAAAATCTGGAGATAACATTTCAAGAGGCTCATTGGGGAATGGTACATAACAGAGCAGATGGTCAGCTCCAGACATAAGCAGACACTGCCTTATGGTTTCAATTCAAACCAAAGGAGGAGATGTATATACACACCAAGACAGATGGGGAGAGGATGTTAGCTGTTAACAAGAGGCAGCTCCCAACCTCTGGGAGTTGGAACAGGACCTAGCACAAGACAAGGTGGATCTCTAAACTGACCTTCCCACACAAGCATCCTGATCCAAATCAGATCCAGACACATCCTTGGCATGAATATTTTAGTACAAAAACTTGTGCTGAACCAGATGGCAAAGGATGCATACAACATCAGTAATGTGTGTCCATTTCAGCTGTTAATGAATGATGATATCATGCAATGACACCCATCCCCTAGAGAAGCGCAGGTGGTGTCAGATATTAGACCATTCCCAGTCAGCTATTTGTGTTCTGCTCTCTCTTTCCTCCATTATGCTTAATCTGTTGGATCATTGCAAAGTCAGATAAAGTCAGGATGGAAACTTTAGGCTATTAATGGAGCAGATTTGCCCACACAATGATAGCTAATGAAAAGAGCACAGCACAAGCCAACATTGCACTCAGGACTTGCTGAAGCAGAAGGGAAAAGATGATCAGAATTTGCTGCCCAGGAAGAGGAAACAGTGTGTGTGGGTGGGTGGGGGGATCCCACAGTGGGATATTGAACCAATGATCCAGTAACATTTGGTCTGTGAGATAATGAACTCTCTCTTGCTGTTGTCCCTGTACTTCTCATTTTCACAAAGCTCTGGTGGTGCATCATGCTTTTGACTACAAAATATCAGTATCAAGAATACAGAGATAAAGGAGCTGCTCTAACATATTGTCCACACAATGTGGGGGGAAATATTATAAGTACAAAATGTACTGTGTGGAAAAGGGATTTGAATTCTCATATTTTGGTTTAGTTTGGTTTTCAGCATATGTTTCAGCCCAGACTTCTACAGAGCCAGCCCTTTCATCCAACATGCTGGCACCATCACCTAAAATGCAAAAACCACAACACAAATTTTGAATCTGGGACCATGCATATTAAAATACAAATCACTTCCAGAAAAAAAGATGGAGGGAGTGGCAACACTGTGACAGACTCTGCCCCGCCACTGCTAATATATTTATTTAAATACCTGAAGGAAGCCTATGTGAATATGTGTGCACATGCATATATGCACACGCCTTTTTAGAAGCGGCGAGATGGGGCCAAGGCTGCTGCACAAGGCTTCCGGAGGTCGTAGGGAAGCTCGCTGCACCCCGCTTCCCTCGGAGGTGGGGAAGGGAGAAAGGGGCCGCCGCGGCCCCTTTCTCCCTGGGTCTTTGCCGCAGCCGTTTAGAGGTCGCGGCAAACACCCACCGCAAAAAAAGAGCTCCGTTTTGGGGCTCTTTTTTTGCTCCGTGGACAGGGAGCGCTTTGCGCCCTCCCACGGCACAAAAGCGTCACAACATGCACAGTGTTTCTAAATGGTGCGCATGTGATGACGCTGTCGTAGTGCATCCGTATGGATGCCACCATTTTAAAATGGCGGCACCCGTACGCTTTAGGGCTCGGGAGGGTGTAGAAGCTATGCCCTCCTGAACCCTAAAGTCGGGCTTTTTAGCCCTTATCGTGCTTCATTTCGCCCGTCTAAATCGGGCCTATGTGAGTGGGAGTGAGTGGGAGCTTTCAAGAGTGGATGGCTTTTTACTTTTCAGTTCTTCACAAACTTTTGCTCTTTCTCCCTTCTCATTAAAGAGAGTGAACAAAATTTGGAGCCCTTTCACAACATTCAAAACCCGACTCTGCCGAAAGGCCAACCTGGACTTTGTGTCTGACCACTCTAGGACAGCAGTATGTATTTAAAAATTAAAAAAAAAATCCATGCATGACAGCTGTCACTGCTGACAAGATTTTTGCTATTGCAACATACTTAATATGGTAATTTCTCTAGAATTTGGAAGTGTGTTGCTAGTGTAGGAGCCCTGGTGGTGCAGTGGTTAAATGCCTGTACTGCAGCCACTACTCAAAACCATAAAGTTGTGAGTTCAAGACCAGCAAAAGAGCTCAAGCTTGACTCAGGCTTGCATCCTTCTGAGGTCGCTAAAATGAGTACCCAGATTGTTGGGGGCAAGTAGCTTACAGTTGTAAACTGCTTAGACACTGCTTTGGCAGTATGAAATGGTATATAAATGAAGCTGGGGTTGTTGTTTTGTTTTTTGTTGTTGTTGTTTTGTTTTTGGTTTGTTTTTTGGTAATGGAGGAGAGGTCCTTAGACATTTTCAACCAACCTTTGGTCACAGCATTTTATTAGTGTCGCTGCTGATTGTTGGGGCTTCCAAAGAAGTCATAGTTAGGCATGTTTTCTCCCCTTTGAAAATGCTGACTATGTACCTGGACATCTGAATCAGAAATGAAAATGCTCCTTTGATAGTCTTCCATCATGATTCACAAATTCAGCAGCTGGATTGGATTGTCTGCTACATGCTACAAGTGGTGCACAGGTTGCACAGCCAACCATAATCTCTCTCTATCCCAGCGATACAGTACTTTTCCTTGAGTCTCCTGTGCTTGGGCAGAAGCAGAATTTGGAAAAAGTACATTTTTAACTACAGCTCCCAGAATCCTCCAGCTAGCATGGCCAGTGGCTATCTTAGCTGGAGGATTCCAGGGGTTGTAGTTTCTACAGTCAGGACAGCAGCACCTCTAAACACTTGTGACACCCCTGTGAAGAAATCCTGTATTGAGTAGGTAAAAGGATGGGAGTGAAACAAGGGTGTGATATAAAAATGGAGGACAGATAAGATGCCTCACTGAGTGTCTTGTTAAAATACCACTGCTTGAGCTCCACTGATACTGTGGCATATCCTAACGGCTCTTCCAAACCTTTCACCCTATTATTATCAGATAGATTCTGTTGTATCACAAGCCTCAATATCAAAACAACAATCATGCACATGGTAAACTGAGGGATTTATGGAAGTAAATGTGGAACACTAGAGGTGGTAATGCTTCTTTTGGCAGAACCCATTGCTTGCATTGAATCAGAATCAAACTGCAGGCATTACTTTCTTTAAAAGAAAGAAAGAAAAAAAATCTGCCATTTCAAAAGCTATGAAAGATAACTTCTTAAAATGCTATGCTAGTTACGGTTGTGGGGAGTCACAGTTCAACAACATCTGGAGGACCACATAATTTTTGAACAGAAGATGCTGTAGAATTTTAGAGCAGAAGATGCTAACTAAAACATGGTTAGTTTTAAGGGACAGTTAGGTAAATGTGTTTGTGCAACACTTATGCCTGCACTTTCCAAAATATTGGTCCCTCTACATTCTTAGTAGTGAAATATGACTCTAGTTAGTGATTACTAAAAGGAGGGATGAAACATTGCATGCAAAATTTCTTGGCAGTTTGAGTCCTGTTGTGTGCTTTGTTTGTAAGATAACCAATGGTTGCAGCTTTCCTAAAGGACAGCAGATGAACAACTGTTCTTTTGGCAGACACATCCAGTACTAAAGCAGCTAAAACCAGGGATGGATTAATCAGTCTGTTGCTGCTCTGTGTCACTTTTGCATGTGTTCACTCATAAATCTGTTCTGTTCCATATCTGTACTCTTCATTTTTATTTTAAATCCAAATTTAAATGTAAGTTTTAAACCATTTCCTCTCTGCAAACATTTCTAAATGCATTTTATACATTTTTGGAGACAAGAACATACTGTACAGGAAAATTTGGTTATGTGCAGGCAATACAGATGACAACTGCACCATCTCATCTGTGATTTGTATCACCTTGTCTACAGGGGAATCCCTTTTATCGATGCCATCACCAAATGAAGTGCAGATTTCTGGAATATGTAATAGGGCCTTGTTAGTAAAGGCACCCAAGCAATGGAATACTTTCCCCTTAGAAATTAGACTGATCAACAGTCAGACCCAGAGAGGTAGTTGAAACACAATGGATAATGCTAATAAATGTATGTTTTATTTATTTGTTCATTTTGATTTTGAAGTAACAATTTATTACATGATCCTGGGATCATGTTACAATAAAGAGTGGAAATGGGTTGCCATTGGATGGTAGATGGGTCATCTGATATCTTGATCCATATCCATGATGTGGGCCAGAACTAATCAGCAAAAACCAACAAAGCTCAGGACCTTTTCATTCAAAAAAAATGTGGCCTGTGTTCATTTTTGCTAAACATGAAGCCCCATGCCTACTTCTAGCTCTGCAAGTTCAATTCATGAAGAGTTAATTTACAGTTGTGTCTGGTGGCTTCCATATCTGTGAGGCACTCAAACTTCTCTGGGTCAAAGTCCAGACTTTTAAGAGGCTATCCAAATAGGCTATCCCAAAATAGGTTTACCACCTTAGACAGGTCTTCCAAAGTTGGGACCAAAATCCAGAGAGCATTCCTTGATCCACTGGCTTGAGTCAATGACTATTAGTCATGACATCTCTTTTAAAACCGTATTCTGAGAGGGGAAAAATTACCATCTTGCCTTTCATGTATGCTTTCTAGGGGAATGTCATTGGCTACAACAGGTAACAGGATTCTGGACTAGATGGACATTTGATCTGGTCAAGAAAGCATTTTACAGTGCTTGGAAGCTTTTTTTACTAAAGCTCCCAGAATCTGCTAATTAGCAAGCTTTTGTTCTTTGTCTTAAGAAGGTACCAAGCCTAAATATTTAATGGTTGGAAAGCATTCATTTTAAGTACCTATCCTTATGTTCATGCTTCTTTGGTCGTTCAAATGCAGCTACTGCCCTGTTTACTCTGGACAAACTGAAGCTATGTGGTTATTCTGTTCTCCTAAATCCACTGAAATAAAAATGTCAACAGGAATACATAATAGTACACTGCTTTGACTTGCAAATGAACTGCAAGACATACATTAAACCTATATTAGTTGAATAGTTTGTAGAAATTAAAATGAAACGTCATCCTTACCATACCCACAAGCAATTAACAATCACACATAACCTTAGATTTTTCTAAAATCAAACTACTACTCAAACAGCAAATGTGAGACCCATGGGGAATCTTCAAAGGAAAAAGCAAACTGAAAGCAGGAGACGGCTCAGGAATTAATGTTTATATGCCAAACATATGGAACACCATTGTTACCTGCTGCCAAAGGTATTGAATTGTAATCCTTTATAGGTTACAGGGAAGGTTCCTAACATCAGTTTTCTAGCATGACATCATTATGCGACCGGGCAAGTATACAGTAAACCTTTGTTAATCTGCATGAATTTATTTATTTATTTATTTACTTTATTTGTATGCCACCTTTCTCCCAGGACAGGACTCAAGGCAGCTTCCATAACAATATACTAAATAAAAGAGAAATTGTTGGGAATCTAACTTTTTACTCCCCTCACAGAAAACATTTCCACTAATAGAAAGACAACTGGACTCAAAGAAGGCATTTTCACTCCCTGGATGAGGCCCTCCTTGTACAAAAAAAATGAGGATACAAGCCATCAATTTCTAATCGAGGAACAGACCTTCCTTTACCATTCCTAGAAGGCAGAATTGCAACTATAAAATCCATATGTCTCCTCCAGCTTTGGATCTTATGATTCTCATCTTTCTATCTCATCATGGATAGGTTTCTTGTTCCATTATGAACCTTTTAAAAACATGCATGTTGCAAAAATGGGGAAGATATAGCCAAAGTTCCTTACTTTTCCAACAATAGGCACAGGAATCAAAAAGCACTAAAAGAAGAAAAAGACTGTTAAACCTTTTATTTTGCGTCCAATGCTTTTCTAAATTAGGCATTGACATTTCCCTGAACCAATGTCAGTCCCTTAGGGAAGCCTCGGTTACAGGGGCTGTTCACATTGCCTCTAATTATAGATTTTAACTATGGAGGGAATGGACAGAAGAGGATTACAGAATGGCTTGGGTGCTTCCTGTTCCACTTTCTTACATGCTCCATATGCAGGTGGCCTTCAGAAGAATCATTCTGAATATCATATGGCAAGCACCCCTGGCATTAAATATCTACATGCATTATGTATCTAGATATCAACAAAAGTTAGGCTGCATCTACAATGCAAAATCAATGCAATTTGACATGGCCTTAATTGCTAATGCTATTGAATTCTGTGATTTGTAATTTTGTGAAATTTTTAGCCTTATCTGTCAGAGCACTCCGGTGCCCAACAAACTAAAAATCCCAGGATTCAATAGGATCTATAGTGCAATCGTGTATTGTAGCTGCAGCCATACTTCTACTGTAATGATACAGCAGTAAATTTTGAAGTGTAGGTCCTCAACACATCCCAAGTAACACTTCCAAGATAAAACACTTCAGGTTCTTGTTTACTTCATGGCTGCCCTTCCTATTTTCTTATTTCTTAACTCCAATCTCCACTCTTATCAATCTTTGATCCAGGGAATGGGAACTCCTTAACTATTTCAGTTTCCTCGTTATATAGGTTAAACTTATGTAGCTCCTCCATGGTCATTATTTTTGCTTATTATGTTATATTATATTTATTATATTATATTGCAGTTTTTCTCTAGGAGCAAGTCTTTTGTAAAGCTAACGGGTGTTGTCCACTCAGGATTACAATACAGATAGCTCATAATGATACACTGTTGTTGGGAAAGCTATTATGGAGACATCAACTAAACTCAGAGAAAAGATGGAAATCCAAAAGAGTTTGGATGATAATGTCACAGTACCTAATAATCAAAATGTTCCAGGGCTTTGATCCTGTGTATCCTGGCTCCACTGCACCACTGTACTACTATCAGCAAAATAAAACAGAACTGTTTTCAAGGTTTAATTGATAAAGTAATAAAGGGGCTAGAATTCAAGCATGACTAGAAACTAGAGTGCCAGGTCTCTGGGCACTAGCTGAAGTCTTGGGGTATTTCTGTGGGTTTCTAGACAGGGACAGAAATTGTAGGATGACCAATACAAGTGCATTAGTGCAGGTAGTACAGCAAGTATCTGTGGGTAAGCTGGGTATACATCTTTACCCATTCCCACCTGACACTGGCTCAGCACAAAGGTGTTTCTACATAGATCCGCACACCAAAAATCCAGGAGCAAAAAGAAAGAGGACATTGCTGGTGGGTGCATGCTGCGTGGAGCATGGGGTCAGGATCATTATCCAGATGGCTCTTGTTGCACGTGCCCTGGCAATAGCAGCTCAAGACTGGGGAGAAAATTCCATGAATCATGCATGTTGTAGGCAAGGCTATGCAGGATGAAAACCCAAGCAGGAATGGTCACCACTGATGTTCCCATTTTGTTCCCATTTGTTCAATCATCAAACCCCCATCACCACTCTGCGAGTTCTAGGTTGTACCTTTGGGCTGCATTTTACCTGATTCTGGGACCATTTACCCAAATTCCAATCAGGTCTGTTTCTTCAGGCCTAGAAGTAGGTGTTGCTTCATTCTCAATCCTTCCCTAGCACACCTCTATGAAAGCACAAAGGACAATTCCTGTGAAACTGCAAGATTCTACCCTGTAGTCTCTGGTTTGACTACTTAGATCACTGGGAATGGGATGCTACTGACCTGGCAGCCAGAATCCAGTTTCCTTAAGCATCACTTTACAATATCCCTTTTAAAGGTCTTTTAAACAGAAGCTGGATGGTCATCTCCCCTGAGTGACTTAGCTGTGGATTTCTTCATAGCAGAGGAGATTGACTTTGGGGGTACCTTCCAACTCTATGATTCATTATAACTTCTCCACTGAAATGTTAATGGTTACTTTACAGTGTCATCTATAAACAGATGCAGGAAACCACTAGCTCATGGGCTGAATGAAATATTTTTGGACCTATCTCCACCCCACTCCTTCAATCCACTGCAAAGCAATTTATTTGGTCTTTTTTTTCTTTTCTTTTCTTTTCTTTAAACAACAACAACAACAACAATTTATTTATAGCCCACACCTCTGTGCAAACAATCGGAGCAGGGTACAGCAAAATTAAAAAGTCACAAGCTAAAAACAATACAAATGACCAATTCCCAATCTCCCACCACTTAAAGTAAAATTAAACTGGATTTCCATAGTAAGGTTTTCAGGAGGGAGAAAAAAGAGAGATAAAAAATAAAAAGGGATTCAAGGAGAAGAAAGAAGACAATGAGGAGAGAACGAAGGAAAGAAATGTTGGTAAAAAAGGACAGTGAGAGAAGGGGTGACAGGGTGACAACAAGAAAGAAAAACCCCATCCATATGTGCTATGCAGATTGTCAAAGATTTTCCTTACAATGCTTGGAAGAGAGAGTTTTTCCTACCCATGCCTTAAGACAAAATCTTTTCACATCTCGGCTACAATTGTTCACTTTACTACAACAACTCCCCAAAAATATAAGACATAGTTTTCACTTTCAGTTTAAACTCCCTATATTATCATTTGCCATCAACAGACCTAATAGAGGCAATGTTGCTGTTGTTGCTGTTGTGTCTTCAAGTCATTTCCTACCTATGGCAACCCTAAGGCAAACCTATCACAGGGTTTTATTTTTTCAGAAGGATTGTGCTACAGCCTTCCTCTGAGACTGAGAAAGTGTGACTTCTCCAAGGTTACCCAGTGGGTTTCCATAGTTAAGTGGAGATTCAAACCTTGGTCACCCAGAGTGAATAATGTACAGATCGCTAAACTGGAATAGGATGTAAATTCATCACTAGCATCATGAGGTTTTGGTCTTATTTCCAGGCTGAAGAGCAGGCACAGGAACATAGGCTCATGTTTGGCTATGCTTTTACTTTTAAGTTTGATTTGTTGAGATCCTTCCTGGAGTGACACAGCATTCACATAAAAACTTAGAAAGCCTTGGTTGTTGTTTATTAAGGATGAGACTTGCCAAATTCGTAATATTTCCCAAGTTTTGCAGAGTGTGTAAATATTGAACATATGAAGACATACATTTTCTCTCTCTCTCTCTCTTCCCTCTTTCTCTCTCTCTCTCTCTCTCTCTCTTTCCATTGTTCTCAGTGTTCACATTTCTAATTAAAAGTCCTCAAGAGACATCTAACAAGTCCAACATCTCTCTGTTTCCTGTCTTCATCTAGCAGACCTAGTGACCATTCATTCACTTTTGCTCACCATAAATGTTTCAGGTTCTCAGATAACAGTGATCCGATTTAAAGCTCAGCAGGTTTTATTTTTGACAACACTAGGAAAGGGCTCGATTACCAAGCTTGGATATGAAGCCTTGTTTGCTCAGTTCTGGGTTCGAAGGATGGTGACAGATGCTGAATATATTACATACAAGTGGACAGGAACTGTCATTACCAGATGGGCTGCAAGGAGAGCTTACACAGGGATCTTTTGCTGCTACTGCAGCTCGATCGCATCTCTGCTGACATATTCTCCACTAGAGCTTGTCTTTACCCTTGCCACCTCACTGAGCACATTCATTAAGAAGGGTGGGCATATGGGCATGTTTTAAAAGGCATACCAGAGAAACAATAAATAATTATTGAAATGAATACAGTGAAGATCTCAGTCAAAATGTTGAGGAGCTTTATGGACATTTCAGAAAATAAGTCTTCCTAAGGGGTGGGAAAACAAATAAATAAAGTATTGCTACAGAAGAATGTGGTACATGAATAAATGTCTGGGAAAGCGAAAGAGAAAAGGGAAGCAGAGGATTGTATTGATCTACCATTTTTTAAAAGAGAGATCTGCTTTGGTCTGTCTTTGGCCTTAAAGCACACTACCAGATTGTATCATTGTGACAGCTGTAACAGAACAAAGGGGATACAGCATTGATCAAGGGTTCAGCATTTTAATTCAGAAGATAGTGAGTGAGCATGATGAGCAAGTGTGAGCCTCATCCTTTCACATTACTTCTTTCTGCACAGAATGGGCAAAGATAAGAAGTGTCTACTTCTAATTAGTGGTCCATTGTAGTTTGCCATTGCATTCAAAGATGGCAAACTATGGTTTGCTTAAAACATGGATCAACCTTTAATATGGCATTCTGATTTCTCAATAAACCACAGTTCACACAAACCATAGCCTGCTGAATCAGACACAATAGCAGACTCCAGTTTGCTGGTGATTAGAAGCAGAAGCTTCTAACCTACCTTTCATATGCAAAAGAAGGTAAGGAAGAAAAGTGGGAAATCAAGGATCGTATCTGTTCATCCTCAGAACAACAAGCAACATTTTGTGTTTGATTTCAGTCATGGAGTACCTAAATCTCTCTTTGGACATGTCTTCCACTCATTAGATTTAAGAAAAACATTTTCCCTCTTTTCTAACTCTTTGGTAACATTCCAAAAATGTTATGGCCTCTATTCTGGATTTCTAGAACCAGGAATATGCCCAGCCCATAGTTTGGGTCAGGAGGGTTTACAGCACTTCCTAGTATGGCTCCAGGAAATATCCAGATTCAAGAGTGAGGAAATAAAATCTATGATGCTTCAAAGTGAGGCTATAAACTGTTACGTCAGATCTACGGGGCATTCATATAACTTGACATCAGAACTAATTAGAACAAATCAATTTACGTAGGGTGAAAAATTCCAGCTTGGAGATGTGCCAGGATGACTAAACATGATGCTGCATCATGCTGCCCTGAAGTGAACTCAGATTCTGCCCCCAAGTTTGACATAATGTTATTAGCTAAAGACACTACCTTGGCTTGATGGACATCATCTGACAGTACAGAATGTCCTTAGCTGTGCTTAAATTTCTTACATAAGTAGCAAGAAGGGAAGGACACAAACTTTGGAAGGAATACCCACAGTACATTATAATAAACTGCTTTTACTTAGGCTGCAGTATCACCAAGATTTTCCTCTATCTTTGTCACCTGGATACACACAAAACAGCATACACACCATTGGTCTTCATAGCAGGTCCCCAGTTATGTACAGTTACATTGTTGTTGCCTCCTGAAAGCATGTTCATGTCATCTAAAGAATTTCCTCTAATCCATATGGTTAGAAACAGGTTTGTAGGTGCTTAAGAATGAGAAGAGGTAGTTCCTGTATGGATGCAAATACCAAAGCTGCATCTGCACTGCAGAAATAATGCAGTTTGACAACACTTTAACTGCCATGGGTCAATGCTATGGAATCCTGGGATTTGTAGTTTATTGTGGCACCACAATTCTCTGACAGAGAAGACTGAGGGGCTTTACAGACTGCCCCAAAAGGGCGGTCTGTCACCACCTCTTTGAGTGGCAGATTGGCGGCAGGACACCCTCACCAGCTGCCCCAGAGGCCCCAATCTGCTGCTTTTCCAGGCCGCAAAATGCCCCTTTCCCACAGCCTGGAAAGGGCTGTCCTTTCTCCCTGCCTTCGTTCCCACGACAATCTGGTTGTCGCGGGAACGATGCACCAGAGGGAAAGGAGCTCTCTTATCAAGCTCCTTTCCATGCTGCAGAAAGGGCACCCTAGGCGCCCTCCTGCGGCACCATGACATCAGGCGTGCGGTGGTCCATCTGGACACAGCGCGCACCAAGACGTCATCATGGCAAGCACATGGATGATGCCATTTTAAAATGGTGCCACCCATATGTGTTAGGGTTAGGGAGGGTGCCGTTGCTGCACACTCCCTAACCCTAATCACAACGCAGGGACGGCTCAAAGGGACCATCTGTATCACGCCTGAATATCTTATAAAACTACAAACCACAGAATCCATTAGCATTTAGCCATGGCAGTTAAAGCGGTGTCAAATTGCATTGTTACTACAGTGAAGCTGCAGCCCCCCCCCCCCCAGGTTAACTGAAAAAACCTTTTGATGATAGGCTGTTGTCTTATACAAAATCCGAACATTAGTAGTTTTGGGCCATGTGGCCATGTTCTAGAAGAGTTCCTTTCTGACGTTTCGCCAGCATCTGTGGCTGGCATCTTCAGAGAATGATAGCTTGGAAAAGGATTGGATATATATATCCTGTGTGACCCTGGGAAGGAAGGAGTAATTTGCAAATGTATTGTTCTGTTGCTAATGGCAGTCCTCAGGGTGGGAGTATATGCATTCTCTGAAGATGCCAGCCACAAATACTGGCAAAATGTCAGAAAGGAACTCTTCTAGAACATGGCCACATGGCCCAAAAGCTCCACAGAAAACTATGGATGCCGGCCATGAAAGCCTTCGACTCCACACCAAACATTAGTCCTTCTAGAATCCTGGATTTCAGCAGCTCTCTGAGATATCAAGCAGTGGTCTCATCTAGTCTTAGTAGTATAGGTCCTTTAACTGCAGGTGCTGAGAATGAAATGGAGATCTTCTGCTCATAATATATGCTTTGGCCACCAAACTATGTCCTTTCCTCAATGCATCAAAGGATCAACCCTTCCCATGTCAAAATGTAACATTTGGTTATTAATATATGTGGCATGGGAGGAATACTGACATATTCCCATCATGTTTATAGTAGACTCTGTAGTACAAACCCATAAATAAATACAAGTCATGAAATCATCTCATCTGGTTATAGAAAAGGTATGACTATGTCAATATAATGTTGTACAGCCTATATCATCCAAGATATTGTAGCAAGGTCCTACTGCTGTAAAGGATGAGCTAGCCATACAAACGCTCTAATTGGAAAAATCTGAAGATGATCATCAATAACTACTAGCTCAGGAATTTTTTCTGTAAGATCTACATTCTTCTCCAGACATTGCTCCAGTGCACAATCTTTTTAAAGTTGCAGATCTGATGATGGAGAAAGATGGTGTGACAATATTGTCTGGCTATATGGCAGTTAAATTGGTATACAGTACAGTGGTCCCCCGCCTTATTAATCCCCCGGGTTACGAAAACCCCGGGATCCGAAAGGCGGCGGACCGGCATTGTATCCCCCGGGATCCGAAAGATCCCCCGGGATACGAAACGAAAAAAGCTGCGCAGCCCCTTTAAATGGCCGCGCGGTCCATTGAAAAAAGCGGTCCCCCGGGAAACGAAAGCTTTCGGGTTACGAAAGGTAATCCGGAACGGATTACTTTCGTAACCCGGGGGACCACTGTATGCTCCTATCCAATGCTATGTATAAATCTTACATGCATCCAGAAGAGGCTACACGACAGACATTTCTCAAGGGCTCAGTAACATATCTGGTTAAAAAGAACATGATGCTATTTAAAACAATTTCAGTTGTCAAGTATTCTCCTTTTAGTAGCACACACCACAATTTCCATCCTCCTTTGTCCTGTTTTGTATCTCATTTTCTCAGTAACTGGACTATAGGTGGTAGTATGTAAAATTCAGGGTGTAATCTACAGTAAGGGAAATTATTGTCTTGGAGTGTATTTTATTATAGCATAAAAATTTAAGAGAAATTCTTGAGTGCTTCTGCTGACATTAACAATAATGAGAAGTCTTCTGTTTCTGGTCACCATGCCAAAACTAGACCATATGATGAAAAGGTTAGTGCCAGCTGACATTGACTCTTTCACCATGTATCCAGCTGATCTCCTAGAATAGCCATGATAAAGTAGTTAAATCAAGGGAACGAAAGAAGCTTTCTTTTATAACTGAATAGAATCTTTATTTGTTTTTATTTGCCATCAAGTCAGATTCAACTTACTGTAACCCTACGGATGAGGAACCTCCCTGGGCCCCAGTCATCAACAGCCCTGTATGGATCTTGCAAACTCTACATATTATTTGAATCTAAGCAAAGAGGCAGGAATACAAAAATATCGAGAGACAGGAATATTCCAAAACAAATTCTAGGTATTGAAATAAGTTCTGTTCCTGCAGTAAGATATTTCCGTTTCCTACCAGAAATGTCTCTTTGTTGAAGATTCATTCTTCTTTCTTATTAAACACACCCTATCACCATCTAAATTTGGGTTGCAGAAAATAACTCTGATTGTAAATGTCATGAGATCTAAGCTACTGCTAGAAGGACAGAAGAGATGTGTTGCTGTCAGTCAAATGCCCAGTCGAGATGTGTTGTTGTATTGTCAGCTGTCGCCTTTTGAGCCAAGTGTCTATTCTCAGCTATTCCAGTTCACCATTGCTAACCACAAGAACCATCAGCTTCTAATACTACACACACTCCCAGGTTCTGTCCATGAACATATATGTCCCTGCTACACACACCACACACTGCAACTCATGTTACAGATCTAAAGTGTGTGTGTGTGTGTGTGAGTGTGTGTGTGTGTGTTTGTATTTGTATGATGTGTGCCTTCAAGTCATTTTCGACTCTAAGTCAAACCTATCACAGGGTTTTCTTGGCAAGTTTAGCAGAAGACTTTAAATGAATAGAAGGCAATTGCGTGCAGTTGAAGTACTGAGAATGCATAATCCAACACCCTAAAACTGTATGCTTAAGCACACTTAGAGAGTAAATCCCATCAAACTCAGGGCTTCATCAGATGGACCAGTAGTTCAAGTAAATGTCAAGGTATTCTGTTTCTGGATTTCATGGCTGGTAACTGTTGTTACCACTCCCATGCCCAGTCATTCTTTAAATATACTCAGGATTGACCATGGTATGGGCAGAATTTCCTTCCCTCCTCTTCATCCCTGTCATGAATTCAACGTTTTCTCTAATGATTCTCTCGCAGAATCTTCATTCCCTGTCTTGCACATTTATTAATCTTTTTTTTCAATGTTATAAATTCAGAGGAAGACAAACTATCTCTTTCCCTGCCTAAGAATGCATCTACATTGCAGAATCAATGCAGTTTGACAATGCTTCAACTGTCACGACTCAGTGCTATGGAATTCTGGGATTTATAATTGTTTTAGCTATTTAGCCTTCTGTTGTGCCACAACAACCAACAAATCCCAGTTTTCCATAGCATTGAGCCATGGCAATTTCACAGTGACAAACTGGATTAATTCTGCAGTGTGGCAGTAACCAAAAAAAAAAAAAAATCCTAGAATTCATGGGATCATCATAAGTTGACAGTTGACTTGAAAGCTCTACAAACATACACACAAATGCACATGGTTTGCTTGGGTGGCAGATCTGCCTTGTCTTTAATGTTCTTGTGAACGAAAGTGTTGAAAATGTGCAAGCTGTGTTTGCTGAAAATCTCACTTATTTGAGAGTTGGATAGCTTTTCCTTTTGTATAAACTGAGCAAGATGTCAAAATAAAAACCCAAAGATATGTTTGGGTTTTGGCCCTTCACAAAGACAGAAATATGTATATTATGCAACTTATGCATGTGAGCAACGTTGATTTTGCAGAGAAGCACACAGGTAAAGTAATGTTATAAATCATTTGCTTTTTAGATAGAACTTGTTTCTAGTAACTTCCTGATTGTCAACCCTGTATGTCATGAATTTCAAGTGTTCCTTATTGCTATTTTGAAAACCTGGCAACACTTCCCCCTTTGCAAGTGATGTTGAAAATATTTTTCATGAATATATTTTGAATGCTTGGTTCTTGCCTCAGTTGTTGTTGTTGTTGTTGTTGTGCCTTGAAGTCATTCTGACTTATGACAACCCTAAGGCAGCCCTAACAGCGTTTTCTTGGAAAGGTTTTGTTCAGAATGGGAGTTGCCTTTGCCTTCATCTGAGGCTGAGAGTATAACTTGCCCAAGGTCACCCAGTGGGTTTCCATGGCTGAGGGTGAAGGGATTAAAATCCTTTGAACCCTCATCTCCAGAGTCATAATCCAATGCCCAAATCATTATACCATGCCGGCTCTCTGTTGCCTCGTAGCAATAGATAATTCACCAAGTTACCGACCCCGTGTCAATTTCAGCCTTACACAGCATTTCACCCAGTTGACTTAACAGGCAAATACGAAAATTCTGCTTTACTGGGAATTGAGCAGCCAAATCTCATTGCTCTTGCCCCTAAAACTGGACTCATCCTGGACACTGAGTGAAAGGGGGCACTAAGCAAGGTTCATTGATTCTGAGCACTGTTTGCAATGAGCTAGGAATAGTAGGCTGTGGACAGGGGAACTAGCAACTAGCCTTTTTTTTTACAAAACAAAAGTCTACAAGTTGTTTGTGCATTTGCAACAATATCAAAATTCTACCAATCAAGTTTTAAAATATTGTTCGTTTTCCCAATTCTAGTTCGATGCCCACATTCATTAAAAAAATCAAATCTTTGCTTTAAGGCTACATCACCAAGCACATTAAAGACACTAAACACTGTAAATAATGTTTTGAAACAGAAATGCCAGTGAAGACTGTCTTCACTTATCCTAGCACAAGTCCTTCCCTATACCTGAATGCATAGCCAGGTAGATTGTAAGCCAAATGCACAGTTAACAAAACTGCTTAAGAAGCAAAGAAAGAATCCCACTGAAGTACTGCTGTAAGTATGAATTTCTTTGAAACATGCATGTTAGGAATAATAAGAATGTGTGTTATCATTCATTTCCAGAATGAATGGTTTCCCAACATTCCGAAAACCCCAGTGAGAAAAATGGGGCAGCTGTGGGATTATATTTTGCACTTCACAAGCAAGTTATTTGAGCAGAAATGTACATGGCTTTTCTGTGCCAAAAGGTTTTCTGTATAAAAAAAATCATGTATTTCTGCGCAAGAAAATCCCCCAGAGGTTTTATGAAGTATGAAAAGCAAGTAGAAACTGTGCAAAGTGGAAGAGCGTAGGAAAAGAGGGAGTTTGCACTACAGGTGGATTGATTCAATCACAGAAACTGTGGCCCAGAGTTTGCAAGCCCTGAGGAAGCTAATGACTGAGATTATTGGAAATGTGTCATTCATATAGTCACCATGAGTCAAAGGGTGCATCTACACTGTAGAAATAATGCAGTTTGACATCATTTTATTGGCCATGGCTCCATCCTACAGACCCATGAGGTTTGTAGTTTTAGGAGGCACCAGCACTATGCGGCAGAGAAGGTTAAATACCTTATGAAACTACAAATCCCTGGATTCCATAGGACAGAGCTACAGCACTTGAAGTGCTGTCAAACTGCATTACTTCTACATCACAGATGCACCCAAAGTCAACTTGACAGAAAGATCAACAAAAACAACAGTGCAAAATTATTTGTCTTCTTGTGCAGAGGGTAGAAAACTATGAAAACTCTTCATTATTGCATGTGAGCCAAAACATGTGAAGATTTACATCCCTCATAGTCATTGGACTCTGCTCATATTGTGGCCCACAGGGAAAAATTGTCCATTATAGTCCTTACAGCCAGATAGATTTAGGAGTGGCCCAGGTGTCTTTTTGCCTTGGAGTTGCTAAGCTCAAGCTAGAAGAAGCAGAAGGCAGCAGGTAAAAGTAGAAAGGCCAAAGTCCTTCTATTTATAGCATCTCTAACTAATTCAGAAGCTTTCTACTGTCTTGACAGTAGCAGTTGCCTTATGTGCCAAAAGAAAGCTTTGAGCACACCGAAAACTGAAGATCGATCCAGTGATAAGACCAACAACCAGCTGACCACAATTGTCCTCCGCCTGTCTTGGAACCTATTTACTATAGTCCTGTAGACTGGGGGGAAACACAAGCAATAAAGGCTGTGGGAGTGGAAAAGAGCAAATTAATACTTGGGTGGCAATTAGTATTGCCAGGGGGGTGGTTCTGGAAACACTAATTGTCCAAAGCTTGTTTTAATGTGTAACGGATTTTTTTTAAGGGAACCTTTTCTGCTAGCCACACAGTGGCAAAGGGATGCAGTTCCTGGGGGACTGGAAGGGTGGTTAAACATGAAAGAACATGAAAAGAAAATGGGGGGAGGAGGAGAGAATGAAAAAAAAAATTGAAGTATGTTGCTCACAAGCCACCACTTCTTGGGTCATCTGACAAGTTGGCAAGGCTCTCTATGTCCCCAACAACTGGGCAGGCAGAGAGAGAGTATTATCTTAAAACATCCCCACCTGTAACAAGAAACACAAAGACCTCTTTTGAATGTCACTTCTGTAGCACATGCAGGAACTTGGCCATTGTTTTCCAGTATTTTTTCATTTCAAATCAGGGAAATAAAAAGGACGGAGAGGAATTAGGACTACCCTTCAAGAGCCCCAGTGGTTTGGTTTGTTTGTGCTTATCATTTCATGCCTTAGTTCCCTTGCAGAAAGAGTTCAAAGGAAACAAAAAGAACAAGAACAAGATACTTTTAAGTATAATTTTAGATGCTTTAACCAGCTATTGCTGAAACAGGAAACAGGAGGATGAAACTCTGTGGTCATTTAATACTGCAGTGTGGTAGCATCATAAGTCAGATCCACATCTCCCCTGACACACAGGCAGCAGGAAAGCAGGATTATGTGTGCACACAGCACACAAACAGCTTAGTTTATCAGTTGGGACCCCGGAGATCAGGGTTTGATTCAATTTTTTTTTTAAAAAAGCAAATGTAGGACGTTTATCACACATAATGACCCCCAAAGTGAAATAATGCAAAGTTAAACCAGAGGTAAAGCAGAGAAAAACAGCAGCTGTTTACTTTCAGGAATTTTCTGAAAGTAAAATGCTGCCCTTTTTCTCTGCTTTACTTCCAGTTTAACTTCGCATTATTTCACTTTAACCGCAACAATGTCTGATAAACTTCCCGCATTTGCAGGAGGTTTTTTTACTTTAAATCTTTTTTAAATTCCCCTTTTGGGGGGGGGGGGATATGGGACAAACTCCATAGTATCTCAGGGGAAGGGAATGGCAAACTTCCTCTGAAGAAGTATGTTAAGGAAACCCCACAATAGTTTCCCTGTAGGGTCACATGATTTGAAGGCACACAACAACAACAAACCTAAGACGCTGCCTTACACTAAATCAGGCCATAGGTCTACCTAGCTCAGTGCTATCAACAAAACAACAAGGATGGACAAATTTACGGCATCTTGTTGGTATTTTTTAACTAGATCCCCAAGATCCACCAACTGGAGTGTGGAACTGGGTCCCCAGAAAGTTATTTTAAGTCCTCCTCAAACAAGGAGTGGGACCATTCACACTACACTATTATAGCACTATGGGGCCCCTTCATACTACACAGTTATAGCATTATGATGCCACGTTGCCATGGTTCTGCCCTATGGAATTGGCAATTAAAAAGGAGGGATCCTTTCATTTGGAATCTTTTGGAATCCTCAGCCTGAGACCTCTTCTGGTACCGCTGACCAAACTTCAGAGTCCATAGCATGCAGTCAAGGAAGCTGAAGTGGAATCATATTGCTATATCTATATGGTATGAATGGGCCCCTGGTCAAGTTCTCTTCATTTTCAGCAGTATAATTTGTGCAGTGAGTGTGGGAGATGTTATTCAACATGAGTGAGTCAGAAACCCTTGTTGAGATTCTGCAAATCTTCCAGTCTATCCAGGTCTCCATTCTTCCCACCCCTAATCTATGGTGACTGACAGGAACAACCTGAGGTCTCAGGGAGAGATCCTGCTCTTCACCTGCTCCCTGACCTTTTCACTGGAGAAGCCAGGGACTGGATGCAGCATTTTCTGTACGTAAAACCACAGGCTCTAATACACCCCTGCAACAGAATTAATGGAATCGGGAGGATAATATTTTATGTATATACAATACTTGTTGAGTTTCCTTAGTACTTCCAGTAAGTTATCAGCAAGTTTTACAATAACAAAAACAGAGCTTAGAAAGGTTACTATTTGGGACTATATGTCCTAAGATCTCCCACAGCCAGTGTGGCCACAATCCAATAAAATGTGGAAGTACAAATGGACACCTATTGTTAACAGATAGGCTAAAGCAAAGAGACAGTGATTTGTCTCCGGTCACTCAGTATGCCTACGCTGAAGTGAAATATGAATTTGTGGTCACTGCACTTTATCAGCTGCAATGTTAAAGACCATGACCATCCATTTCATCTCTAATCAACTCTAGACTCACTTGGTTGACTCCCAGCTTTATGTTCCATCTGTAGTATATCCAAAATTCTGGTCTACCTTTTCTGTTTCATGTAAGAGAGGGGTGGACAATATTTCCCATCAGACTTTAATATTTAATAATAATAATAATAATAATAATATTTATATATTTATACCCTGCTCTTCTGTCCTAAAGGCTATCAGAGCAGCTTACTTTCCAAGTGAAAATGTATTCAGAGTAAGCTTACCTCACATTGCCCTACTTTTACAAATTAAAAACTGAAGGCTGAGCTGTGCTCAAGCACAAAGGACTTCTGAATTTTAATTAATTAATCCTGCATAGTTTGTACAGAATAAATAACATGGGTAACATTTAAAACAGAAGGATTCTCCCTCTATTTTTAAGATGCTCACAGCACCACCATCAAAGGAGCATTTTCTCTGGGTGAGACAATGTATATAAGCTATATAACCTGCATTTTAATAATTGCTCTAATTAAAAATGAATAACAATTCCCTTTAAAATCAGTTGCCCAATAAATTGTTGGAGTCTTTACTGAATTGATGAATTCAATTGAATTTACTGAAAAGGTTTTAAATTAGTCTGTTCAATTAATTGTCTGCACACTAAAGTATTATGTAAAAGAAATGCATATAGCATCTTTCAGCACCGATACGTGATGAATCTACAGTTCCCAAAACTCAAAAGTACATTAAAGGAGTTAAAGCAAATTTAATCACCACTGATTTTAATGTAGCTATGTAGATTTAAAATCCAGGTGCCTTGGCTTAGCTACACTTCTTTTTGTTTTTTAATGTGCTAGTAAGTTAATGTATAGATAAATGATTGCATCTTTTGTCACCCCACCCTCATGGATGACACCCAAAGATAACCAGTGAGATTCACTGCACACCTCTCGACCTATGAAAAGCATCACTTCTGCCAAAGACAAAGCCAGAATCAAGTTATGGTCCTTGCCAAGTGCAAGTGAAACTTTATCACAAAACAGTTAGCTATTCAGTAACAGGAAATGGACAGGAGAAAGAGCAGAGTTTTGCAGGTAGGAGTGAGTGGATGCTTTAGTCAGAAAGTGTCCAGCTGGCTTGTATCAGGGTGACCACTTGTTTCCCAGGCAAGCACTTCTAAAACATACAGCCAATTGCTGGGCTCACAGGGGATCCAAAGGAACAAGGCAACCTCAGGCTTATGTCCAGTAGAAGCCTCATATTCTCTCAGGTTAAAAATCACACAGAGTTGCAGTCATGTAAAGGCATTTGAATGAAGTAAAAGCACCTCTACTTTGGGTCTAGATAGATAGATAAACAGCAGTCACAATAGGATTGCACCCTAGTGATCCAAAGTACTGTACAGTTGACTCTCCATATCCATGGATTCAACCATCCACAGCTTGCAAATGATTTTTTAAAAAAAAAAACTCAAAAAGCAAACTCTGATCTTGCCATTTGATACAAGGGACCCCATTTTACTACCCCACTGTTTATAATGGAACTTGATCATCCACAGATTTTGAAATCCATATGGGGTCCTGAAACCAACCCCCAGTGGATACCTGGGGCCCACTTTACTTCCTGTAAGTACCCTAAGCAGACTATCGCTTTTAGGACACAGTGACTGGCAGGATCAACTATATTAAACAATATATCATTTGCTGGTCTTCATTGTTATTTATGTGATCATTTGCAGACATACAGAATGTCATCTGAAGTACATGGGCAAAACAACCTGCACACACGTTTCAGGAAACACAAGTCTACAATCCTGAGCTGGAGCAGTCAGTAGCTAGGCATTTCAACACAGAGCATCTCAGCCCCTCTTATTGTCCCTGTTTGGTACTGAGTTGTATGGGAGGAGTTCAATGAGGGGGTGACACCATGAGTTACCACACCATGTGAAGCCAACCCAAATGATAATACTGTTGCAGTTAACAAAAATAAAGTGCAGATAGTGGATTTTAAACCCCAGATGAAATAGATTTTAAAAGATTACCAGGAGGAGTACCAGTTATATTTTAATGTGTTTAATTTCACTTAGTTAAAAATATGATAAACCACAGGTATAAATATTAGTATTTTGGTTCAGTCTTCTTCTCATGCCCTATCCCTTCCAATATCCATCTCCGAGTCTGTGGCCAGTGCTTCAGTCTACATGTGCATTTCTCTCTCCTTTATGATCTGCTATCCACTGAACAGTAAACAAATGCTCAAAGAAACAAGCAAGCAAACAAAAGGGAATGAGTCATGCTTAAGCCATAAGCAGAGCATTCAGAGCTTCAGAAAATGAAATTAGGAAAATAAAGTCACAATTGTGCTGTTGTTGCTGCTGTTGTTGTTCTTCTAATCATTGTTGAGTGGTCTTGAAGAAATCATTTCTATGATGCAGAAAATGACTGAAATCATAACCTATAACATACTCCTAAAGTCCATTCTTTCCCTAACTAGCCCAAGCAATCTGTGAAATGGAGAAAGCAGAGCTGCACTAAAATGCTGTAGCTTCTCCTCTATCTCCTTTCCACTTCTCATCCAATTATACTCTACATGGCTGACACAAAGCACATGTGCTCATCTATACAGCTGGCTTTTCCAAAAGCATCACATTAGCCTCACAAAGGCAGCTCCTGTATATAATCTCTCCCTCGGAAAAAAAAGAAAAGGGGTAAGGCTTTAATAAAAAGGAGTGAGTCGTGACAAGTAACCAGCAAATATCCTTTCACTTCATGCCCACCTACTGGTATCACAAAAAGCTGAAGAGCAACACACACATACCTGTGGCTGTGTCCAACTCCCTGTCCCCACCTTCATGTGCATAGGATATGCTTTGCTGTTAACAGATGAGTTGGGATACAGACAAAGGGAAAGAAGGAAGTCAGCATAAAGTGCTACATCTGGACAGCAAAAGAGGCCATACTGCCAATAAGAAAAAAAGTGTTCCCCAGAGCAACCAACTACCTGTTTGATGCACACCTAGGCTAGTTTTATGCAAACAACAGGGGTAAAGGGATCTTCTTGGGATGGTCGTGTGGTGGGAAAGAGAGAATTAACTCTTCCACCTAGAACCCTGAGTCTTTTTCCTTATGCTTCCTTCATTGCATTCCAATAGGAGGAAACATTCACTCATATTAATGTTACAAAGATCACTCTGTGTGCCCTTGTTTCCCCTAAGTACCATGTTGTTAAATGTGTTATTGGCTGTTCTTGCTGTTCTACTGTGTTATTCCACTCTGTTTGGTTGTTTTGTGCATGCTATTTTTGTTTCATAAAACAAATAGGGAAGGGAAGTGAGAAAAGATAGTCATCTATCCAACACCATATGAATCCAGGAACTGAATCAGGTTGAACACCAGAAACCTTCTTGACACTGATTTATCTCTATAAACCTATGGTCACAGCCCAGAGAGAAGTAATGAGGAAACAGCTACTATTCATAATTGTTACATAACATTTTCCCCTTTTTAACAGAAAAATTCAAAATTTCCAAATTAAAAATGCCATTGGGGGTGAGGTCCTTTTAAAGGCTAGTTTTTGTGGTCCTTTTCTTTTTGTAATAAGTATCGGTGTGGATTGAATGTTGAACTAGTCCTCTTTGAGACCAGGGTTTCCATCACAATTCAGCCATGGAAACTCACTGGGTGATCTTGGCCAAGTCACAGTCCCTCAGCCTAAGAGGAAGGCAATGACAAACCTCCTTTGAGTTACATTTTGCCAAGAAAACCCTAGGATAAGGTGAGCATAATTCTGATTTGAAAACATATGACATCTACAGTGAAATTAATTAACTCACATCTACTAGACAGTCCTAGATCAAGCACTACTTTTTTATCCTCTCTCTTTTCTGATTATATTATTGTTGTTGTTAGTTGTTGTTGTTGTTTTCTATCTCACCTTTTCCCCCAGATTGTGACTCCAAATGGCTTGAAAATGTTTTTTTTTTAAAAAATCCACAAGATACAAAAATTAAACTACAATTAAATCCAAAAAATTAAAGCCAGGTAAAAACATATATTATTAAATCAAACACACACACACGCACAACAATTGGCAATAACCAGTGAATTGTGTCAAATGGGCAAAACCTGTTTTTAATGCTATTTAGTGCCATTTTGGATAGTTTGTTTCTTGTTTTTTTTTAACTATTTTGTATTATTGTGGTTGTGGTTTACCCATATTTTGTTTTAATCTATGTGATGAGCTACCTCCACATTGAAATAAAATAAAATAGCATGAAAATGCTCCTATCAAACTGAGAAAGCTGCTAGCTGTCCTTGTAGGCAAAGCAGAGCTAGAAACACCAGAGCTAGAAGCACTGAAGCTGACTCAGTACAGTATAAGGCAATTTCCTGTAGTAGTACTACTAGTAGCTCTATAAGAACTTGTAAAATGTTGGCTTTCTCAAGAACTGTTATGAGTGTGCTAGGTCAAAGCAAAACAAAAATGGTCAGGAAAACCAATTAAGTGGCACTCACAGAAATACACAGAAATAAATAGATAACCGTTAAAATATTTACATTTAAAGATGTGGAAGGAACAAAGTCCACACTCATTGCTAATATTATGAGTGATGAGAAAACACCAACTTGCTTGTGTCCAGCCTAAGAGCTAGCTCAACTGTAATGGGACATCGTCTCCCAACCCTTGTCTAAGAAAATATGAACACTTTGATCAGCTCAGCACCCTGATCTCTAATTAAACTTTAAGGATGAGAGAGGAACAGAGTTGCAGGCAACAGGCATCTCTCTCTTCAAGTAACCAGATCCCTGTTATCAGCTACAAGCCTGACATTTGAGAAAGGCTCCAGCTGCATTTCCCCCAGTACAGTATTCTGCTCTTGCTGTGTTGCCATTTCAAAAGTTGTGGTGGAAGTAGGCCTGGGGTAGAACAGAGATATTAGTATCTCTCTCTCAAACTGCATAACAAAAGGGCCTGGATGTAGACCAAAAAATGAAAGACACACATTTTTTGTTATTCACAGAAAAACAATTCAAATCAGGATCCTGTACCATGCAGTACTTTTATCCCAAGAGTCCCAGTCAGCAGAACAATACTGAGCTCCAGTATTCATCATGATCAATACTGGACGTGACAAAAGAATTCGTAATTCCAGATGTGAAAATAAGTCAAGTTATCTCAACCATTTTGCTTGACTGCACAAATCTAAATCATTGTTGCTTCTCTTTTTTCAGACTCTCCATAACTTGAGCTGCCCTTAAAGAAAACTAATTTCAGCCATCCCAGTGCAGAAGAGGGAAACAATACAAGTTATTTCTCTAGTTTTTGGTTAATATCTGTCTAGAAACAAAGGAATGCCTCACTTAATGAAGAAGTAACTTGGGAGAATATTAGCCGTGTGTCAATGTGAAATTAAGCCATCACAAATTTGTAGCTGATGAACAGCTCCCTGTTCCAACCCAACCAGAGCTAGGCTGATAGAGAACAATCCCAAAGCATTTCAAGTCTTAGGTCTACTCAACAATACAGAAAGAGTCTTGAAACAATTGTGCAAAAGCCAAAATATAAAGATGACTGTGACACACAAGATCCTGGCCCTGAAATGCCACCATGATTAAGTGTATCTGAATGAAGTATTGTCACTGGCTACAGAATTACAGAGCTGTATAACTTTTCACAAATATATTTAAATATGGATATAAAAGCCAAAATATTGGTCAAGATATATAGATATAGATATAAAATCCTTGAATATATACATACCAAGAAGATTAAATATTTCAACTAAACACTGTATTTATTTAGCAATTACAACAATGAGAAGCATACTGTTATTTAATAAATAACAGAATGTAATATATTTCTACTTAGGTCAATTCTGCACTGCAGAAATAATGAAATTTGACACCAATTAGCTTCCTTGGCTCAGTGCTATGAAATTTTGGGATTTGTAGCTTGTTATGGCACCAGAGAGAGCCAGTGTGGTGTAGTGGCTTGAGCAATGAACTAAGACTCTGGAAACCAGGATTTGAGTCCTGGCTCAACCATTTAAACTCATTGGGTAACCCTGGGCAGGTCACACACTCTCAGCCTCAGGGGATGGCAATGGCAAACCCCCTCTGAAGAAAGCTGTCATGAAAACCCCATAATAGGTTCACTTTAGGGTCACTATAAGAAATGACTAGGAGGCACACAACAACAAATGGCACCAGAAAAAGCTAAATATCTCACAAAACTCCATAGCATTGAGCCATGGCAGTTAATGTGGTATCAAACTGCAGATTAGACCTTAGTGTATTGACCAAACTTATTTGACTGTCCTTTCCACTTGAACACTATATATTTTCAGCTTTGTCTTGGTGACATCTCCATCTTGGCCCTAAATACCCTTCTTGGCTGATGCTCCTCACTTGTCACTCACTCTGGCTCTGCCCATCATTCCAGCTCACCCAGACCTACTTTCTCTCATTATTCTGCTACCGCAATGTTTTATCAATTAGCCCTTGAGATATTGTCTGAGTATATTAGTTTGCACAACCAGCATATTTCAGCATGTTGCAAAATAGGGCCAGAAAGTGCTGTTAAATGACACTGTCCAGCTTCTTGCAAGATATGAAGGTTTTACAGTTGGATCATGTGCAGCAAACCTTGCACAATTTACACCATCTGGATGTTAACTTACTATATTTCTTCCAGTAGTATTAGGGCTTCTCTCTACAGACCAGAAGAAATTAGCGGTGTTTCCCCATACCATCCAAATCTGCTGTGAAAATGTGCTTTTTCTAGGTCCAGTTACAACAGCTGTGACGAACACAAAGTGCCAATAGCAACTTTCTGCCTATCAGAATGACACAGTCTTCTGTCTCATTGAAACAGTGTATATGCCAATTAACTTGCTACACGTGGAACCGTTTCTTAGGACTGAAATGCAGAGGCAAAATGAAGTGGTGCCTGCATTTGCCTCTGCTGATGTGGAAGAGGAGGGGAATGTTCATGTTTCTTCACTTGAAAGAAGTTTATTACAGGACAAGCTAGTATTTTTGACTGGGCATCTCCAGTGTAAAGTCTGTGGTTTAGAACTATCCATCAGTATTAATCCAGTGTAATATACGCAATCCATTGATTTCTATTGCAACAAACACAGTCTAGATGTGACACGACTGAAAGACGGAAAGAACACTGTGGAAAGGAAAGTAGGGCAAACTGGGATATTTCAAGAAAGGTTTGGATAGAAACTTGAGATTATGCAGGTAAAGTTAACACAAAAAGAACTAGAAAGTCTTGATACTTCCAAAGACTTTCCCCCTTTTGTTCTAGATAAGCCATAACTGAAAGCCTTGTCCATGGGGGAAATAATTTGTGGCTCTTTTTCCACCAAGAAGATTCATCATATCAGTGACCTTCCAGAGAAGGATAAAACTATTGACTAAGGAAAACAGCATGTACTTCTTTATTCAACTTTCTCCATTTTCTTAATATTTTAAGAAGTGGCCAAGATTGTCCTAGCTTTCTGTGCTTTATAGAAGCTTTCATGATCACCATGTGTTGAATTCAACCCTTTTCCTTACTACAACATAGCTGATAGTCAAATGTATAACCAAAGTGAACACACAGCCTGTTGCCTCATCGCACAAAAAATGTTTTTGCCCTAAAAGGAGCCCCCCAGGAGTCATAAATATTAATCATACGCTCCCATTCCCTCCCAAATCACCATCACCAAAAAAGGTATGGATAAAAAACAGAAGCCACAAACAGAATTCTTCACCCAGGATGTGGTTTGTGACCACTTTATAAAATGGGCAACCTTGTACATGGCCATGGGGCAAGTGTTGGCTCCCAAAACCAACAGAATGGTTAAAAAAGAATGATACAAAACCTTTTGCACTATTCTTTTTGAATCATCTGACAGTTTCCTTCCCATGATATGCTCCCCTTGAATTTCTATTATTATTATTATTATTATTATTATTATTATTATTATTTCTATATCAGTTTCTACACTATCATGTAGTAGAGCATATCCAACAATTACAGCAATTAAAAACTACAAGATAAAAATACATTACTAAGGAATTATGTAATTATATACTCTATATAATTATATAATATGAAACATTATAAATCGATCATAAACTACAAATCACAATACCAGGACCATGAGTCATCAGATGGGGTGACTTTTCTTAAAACTGCAACTAAGTCTGCAAGTGTGTTACTTCTTAGGGGTGGTATTCCAGAAGTTGAGCACCACCCAAGAAAAGGTTCTCTTCCCGGTTGTTGCCAGGTGGTGGTACAATGACGAAGTTTGCTAGGAATGATCAGAGCAGCTGAGGAAATCTGTATGGGAAAAGCTATTCTCTCTGGTATCTTAATCCAAACGCTGGGTAGAGCCTTGCAGTTTAACGTCAAAACTTTAAAACCTGGCCCAGTAATAAAATGACAGCCAGCTGAGTCTTACCAAGCATTACAGTTCCCTGAAGAGATATTGCATAAGAAAGAAGTTACATAAGAAGGTTGTTAGGTTACACGTAATAACACATATGCTTTTGGGAGCTTTGTGCAATAGCACTGTGGTTAAGATCATCATAGGGCACCACTTTGCAGGCACTACTGTTTCTGCAACTTACTGGTTTACTAAGCATGGTCCAGTCAGTGCCGCCTCCTCCTCCTCCTCCAGCAACAGCTTCTGTTATGCTGTTTTCCAGTATTCATCTCTCTAAATGGTAAGCAATATGATGGTAAGGACAATGCAGGTGATGGGTGATAATTTGCCCAAGTTGGGTAGGCCTCAGCCCCATGCCTGAATGCTTTAGGATGGGACTACATATAAGTACACATGTTCCTTGCTATACCATCTTAAACCAGAGAAAGTTTGCTATTTTGTATCCACTTTCCATTTTAGGCTTCTGCTGTTTCCACCTCACCTCACTTCACCTTGAGCTCTTAGAATTCATGGCTGCTAGCCTTGATTTTAATTTCTGAATCTCAGCTTCCAAATTAGAGTGCTCCTTGTTGCATCTTAAAGACTCACACATTTACTAGTTGGCTTTTGTGGGCAATAGTCAACTTCATCAGGTGAATGGCATGTTTCCAGAAATTCAGGTACTTTGAAGAAGGACTTGCAGAGAGTGATGTCACTGGGAAATCAGGAACAAGTACTGGTAGTAGCAACCATATTGTTCCCAATAGCCTTTTATCAATAATCTATATTGTATATATATGGGAAATTCTAGATAGCATCTAATATACATGTTATATACTTTATTGCCCATGGAAGCTCATGTCATTCAAAAATGTATTAGTATTTAACAGGGGTGTCAGTGGGGTGGGGTGGAGGGTACAGACTGCACTGGGTGACACTGCACCATGGGTTTTACTCCCAGTGAGGTGGTCACTCACTGACCATCCTCCCCAGCTGCCCCTTTCTGCCAACCAGGTCACCTCTGCCATCCATTGGCTGCACCTATTGGTAAGGTGGGGTATGCCCCTTCCAGGTCTGGTTGGAGTTCTAGCCAGGCCAGGAAAGGGAAGTGCTAGTGGCAGTGACAGCAGTGGTGGCCACTGACTCCTTCCCTTCTGCAAAAGGAAAAGCATCTATTGCTGCCCCCTGACACATCCCCTTCCTTTCCCACTCAGCCACTAGCCCCAAGGACTGCTGCCAGCAACCCACCGTCATCAGCAACCACTGGTGGGAAAGGGCTGACTTCTAGGCCTGGCAGGACTGCTGGCCAGGGAGGAAAGAGAGTCACCTCCCTTTATCGCTTAGCCAGCAGACCCAGAAAAGTTGTCAGGCAGCATCAGCAGTCCACTCCCACCAGTGGCAGCTGGTGGGAAAGGGCTGCCTTCCAAATCTTCCAACCTTCTGGAAGGAGCTGTCTTCCAGGTCTGGTGGGACTGCAGGCAGGGTGGGAAGGCAATGCAACTTTTCCACCATGGCAGAGGTAGCCTGGTTGGCTAAGTGGAAAAGGGGGGTGGTGCCAGGCAGCCAGGAGGGTGACAGCATAGGTTACCATCTTGTGGTGACACCACCCAAGTAACACTACTAGTTTTTAAGGTGTACAAGAGTCAATACCTTCTTTTAAAACTGAAACTGGCTAAGCTTGCTACTCTTTTGGAAACTGTTTTCCAAATTAGCTTTCACTTCTTTTATGACATGATCTTTTTTACACTCCAGCCCCATTATATTCAGCAAATCAGAGGCATTTATTAAATATAGACAAGATGGTAAAAGCACGAAATGCACTCATCCACCCACATGTGTGTATGTATGTACACAGAAGCAAGCAGAGAAGAGAGAACAGAAAAAACCTACAGGTAATGAAATGTAGGCATTCTAAAGCCTAAGCATACTGCGTAAGCCCATTTATGGGGATCAGCCTCTGAAAATAGGCCAACAAACAAAGCAGAGGATACAGCTTTATCACTGAAGAATGATTTCTACATATTCAGCTGTAGATTTTGCACTTCTACAAAATCTTTCGTGCTTTAAAAATCATGCATTCCTAAGTTCCTTGAAGATCCTGTATACCCTCCCATGAGGGCACTTCCCCCACAAATAAAAAGACTGCCTTACCAATGAAATTTTCCTTCAGTACCCAAATTTCTAGCATTGCAGTAATTTAAAAGTTCAGTTGAGCATTTTTTTAAAAACCGTTTGGACACTTGAAGTAATGGGGAAGGCAAAGTTACCAAGGAAATACAAAAATAGCAAACAAAAGAGTTCTGGGTGTGAACAATTTTCAATGTCTCACTCTCCAAAACACTAGAAATTTGGAGACAGGAGGAAATTTTTGGTCCGGCAGAATTCTTATGTGAGGAGACAATGCTCTCATTTGCTCCCATAGCTACAATTCTGCCTCTCACTCTCTCCTCTTCCATTACTTAGAACTGTAGCATCCTTGGAGAAGAGGTCATTTCCTACAATGTAAGAGACGGCATAGCATAGTTGTTTGAATGATGAACGGAGTCTGGAGATCAGGGTTCAAACCCCCACTCAGTCATGGAAACCTGCTGGGAAGGCAAAGTCACCCCCTCTCAGCCTCAGAAGAAGGAAAGTGCAAAAAAAAATCTCTTTGGCAAGGTCATCTTCGGTCACAATGAGTTGGAAACTATGTGAAAGCACACAATAAGGAATGGGCAACCTCCCATTCTCTTAAGTATCGACAATATTGACAATTTAAAATGTATTTATGCGCATTTTGCAGATGGCTTGAATGAATGGCAGTGCCTCTGAACAGTATCATATGCTGCAGTTGTTGTTGTCTGCAGTCATTTCGAATTTATGGTGAACCTAAGGTGGTTTCTTGGAGTGTTCGTGGCAAGATTTGTTCAAAAGCCACCCAGTGGGTTTCCATGGCCGGACCCTGGTGTTCAGAGTCATAGGCCAACACTCAAACTATTACACCACTCTGGCTCTTGCAGGCAATAAGGAGAATTAATAATTCTGAACTCTCCATACCAGGATGACAAATGAGATATTATAATGGCACTCATCCCATTTTGTAGGAAAAACAAATCAGGTGTCCTAGTTAAGTGCATCAACAAGTCCAGGTCCTCACATATACTTTTATCATGTTCAGACAGTGTATGCAGAAAGTCAAACTGAAGCAATGAAGTACAACAGCAAGAGGAAGAGAAGTAGGCAACGTGCAGCCCTGGGGCCACATGTAGCCTTCAAGGGTGGGGGTGAGTTTTGTGTCCATGATTTATCTTTTTAAAAAGACCATGGAAGAGTGCTGCATTGTTTAGCTTTAAAAAGAAAGGCCCATTTTTTCAAAACTAGAACTACATACCACTTCCTTTTTACTATTTTTATTTTTAGGGGGTTTTTTTTGGGGGGGGGGCACTTTATGGCAGTCTATACCATACTTGGAAGCTCCGAGGTGCAGAGAATGGGCCACTGGATCTGCCAAAGTTGCTGACTTCTCTTTGGGCTTTCCAAAGGAAGTTCTCAAAAAAAATCCAAAAATGAAAAAAATTCACTTCCCCTCAACCAACAGTATATATACCCTATTCTCTTCCACATCAGCATTCTCTGAAGATGCCAGCCACAGCTGCTGGCAAAATGTCAGGAAGAAACTCTTGTAGAACATGGCCTCATAGCCCCAAAACACACAAAAAAACTATTTCCAGAAAAGGTCTGAGAGAAAAAAATAGTCAGAACACAGCACTACCCATCCATCAAGCCAATAGCTTGAGTACCTAATACCCAAAGGACCACATTCTCTAACAAGAATTTCTCTGGATATGACTTGAGTGAATGTTAGGTAAGTTGGAATGCATGACAGGACTTTTTTGGTGGTCACACTGTAATTCTGGAAGTCTTTTCCACAGGAGGTTTGCTTAGCTGCTCTCCATTCCGCCTCCTCTGCTTTGGGAAGATATTTTTGTTCAGATGGGTTCTTTATCAACCTTTGTAGTTTAAACTAGCTATATGATTCAATGATTTGCCATGCCGTTTCTGAGTGTATGTGTTTTTGTTTAAAACATATGGATGTCTCATGTTGAATCACATTAAGCGCTGCTCTGGTAGGTGAAAAGGTAGGATACAAGTTAATGTAATTAAACAAAATATAGTGAGAGCTGATCTAGTGCTGCAATTCACATGGATCAGAATCTTGCTGTTGCACAGTGTTCCTGCTTTTAAAAATCACTTTAGCACAAAAATAGCAAGGCCCAGAAAACATCAGACATCCCAGTCAGCCAGAGGCTGTACAAAGTGCAGAGAATGAATGTAGCACTGACAGTAAAACATGATCTGGCATATTTGCTTTTATGAAACGCCCCTTCAGGAAAGCTGAAGGAAATTAATTATCATACTAGTCTTCAATGCAGCACTAATTCATTCATTTCACCCTCTATTTTTAGTCCAGATTTCTTAAGCTGATATTTCTGAATCTGTACATTTTCTGAAAGCAAGAACTGTAGCTAAGAAACAAAGTGAACCCAAAGGAATGAAGCTCAAATGACCCAGTGTCAATGTTTTTTTCCTCAAGGGCCCACAAAAAACTAAAGCTTATCAGGAACAGGACAGTAATAAATGTAAAGTATGAGAATATATATATCTATATATAATAGCCTCTTTAAATCATAAACAAGCATCTCTTTCACAAAAAGATAGATCCAAAGCAGGAAGAAGGGTAAACTGTCAATAGTGGGTTTTGAAAATTAGTAGGAGCAACTAACGTGTAGAAGTATAAGATATATTTTTAAAAGAGGAAGATTTTATAAAATATATAACCATTGGTAAGAAAATAGAAAGTCAATGTTTCACTTTTTTTACTTTTTTTCTCTTTTCTTTCTTTTGCTATTGGCTCTTTTTTATTCCTTCTGTAATTTTATATTATTCTATATTTTCTGTTGTTTTATCTATTATAGTTCTAGTTTTATTATATTTGAAATTCTTTGTAATTTTTTTTAAAAAAAACAGCAACAATAAAGTAGTTAGAACATCCATACAGTGAACAAGCCACATAAGGGATGCCAAAGTGAATATTGGAGTTGTCTCTTGTACCTGTAATGGCTGTGCAGAAGAGGGAATTTCAACGGCTACCTGGCTGCATGACAAGCAGCACCTGCTGAAATTCCCTCTTCTACATAACTATTAAAGTTATAGGCTCCATATTCACTTTTCAGTCTGGCCATCCCAAGTTTGACTGAACTGAAGTAGATGACAGTGAAGACATTTACAGGAGTACATATGTAGAAGCCATGGACAGATATCCAAAAAAAAAAAACTAGCTTGGTCATTACAGTGGACATCCTTTTATTCTGAAAGATATCAGAAAACAATTCTCTGTAGGAAACTGATAGTCCAAGTCCAGTTAAAGGTCAAGAACCGTAAGAAACGAGAGCAGAGGACTTGAAGTTGTCCACCAACAGTTTGCATCTGGACAGCACAGAGGTCACCTGGCCAGAGTCTCTTCACTGCTGTGGTGACACATCTCAACCATACAACCCTGAAGATAGTTACATTCTTTTCTGATTCTGGATTAGTATTTGGATGGAAGACCACCAGATGTTACGATGAAAATCCAGATAAAACTAGTTTTTACAATGGTCTGAATCAGTATATGGCAACTTCCTGTTTCCAATTTCCTGTGTTGTGTTTTCATTTATATTATAGAAATACTGTATAAATTATATAATTAGCACAAGCAAAATGTTTTTCTATCTATGGGCCAAAATACATTGCAGAAATAATCCAGTTTGAGACCACTTTAACTGCCTTGGTTCAAAGCTGGGAATTCTGGGCACTGTAGCTATGTGAGAGATTTAGCTTTCTCTGTCAGAGAGTTCTGGTGCCACAATAAACTACAATTCTCAGGATTCCCTAGCATAGAGCAAGGGCAGTTAAAGCAGTCTCAAACTGGATTATTTCTGCAGTGTGGACCTATGTCTTTTCATAGAAACAAGAAAAAGCAACCACTGAATAGGGCTCTGTGAAACTCAAAATTCCTTTTCACACCAACACTGCACCCACATGGGAGAGTATACTAAAAATTAAGACCAAAAAATCTAGAAGCATGTTTGTTCATAAGTGCTAATAAAATAATTTGGCTCAAATCTAGGAAGGGGGAGACTTTAATCTCCCCAACTCATCACTTCTTATATTTATTTCTGCAAATCCCAAACAAGTTGCTAAATGATAAGCTATAACAACACAAACAAGTGTCTAATGTTCAGACATAATGCAGCACAGTCTTCTTGCTAATAGCTGAGAAAAGAGAATAGAAGCATTGCAGCAGCCACCAACAGGAAAAGTCAAATAACCCATTTAGCATATGTCCACGTAATTGCCCCCCACACACACACTCACATATTTTTTCCCTAAATGCATGGACCACAAGTAAATTCTACCAGTAAGAAAATTATAGTTCCCTTCCCTTATTATTTATTACTTAAAAGAGTGACAACTGTGATGTCACAACACTTTTTCCTCTTAGTCTTAATTTGTAGAATTGTCTTCAAATTCAATTTATCATGTCATTCTTTTTTCAGCCAACACCATGAACGACTAACCTCACCGCCTTATCATAAAGTCTTAAATAGCCCATTAATAGATCCAAGTTACCAGTCAATTGCAGATTAAATATATGTATTTTGTTGGACCTGCCCTCTGAAAGCATGTCTAATACAGTTGGGGTTGTTATTGACCACATGCATTCATAATTAGACAGAGACAATGCATTTAAAAATGTAAATATCACTCTTTTCCCCTGCTGCTCAGTTTGAACCTTCAGATAACTCTTCTGTAAGGACCTGTCAAATAGATTGGCAATAGATCCAGTACAGATGCAAATATGCATAACTTGTATCTGATGAAGTAGTCTGCAGTCCACAAAAGTATATATCAAATAAAACATCTGCCACTAAAGTTTTTTGTTGTTGTTGTTTTTCTGCAACAGACAAAGAGGGCTAAACACCCTGGAATAAAGTTCATATATTTTACTCAAAAAATTGACTCCCAAAAGATGTACACTATCATAGATTACTTTTACAGGGTTAGACTAATTCATGGAGGCTAGTTTCAATGTTCAGATGCTGTAGACTTCTGAGCTACAACTGTTCAAGACAAAGAAGGGAACTACTGCTTTCATTCTTTGATTGTAAGCTTACCAAAGGCACCCACTAGCTGTAAGTGGCAATTTGGCCATTCATGCATATAGCTGCCAAGAGATTATAAAAGTGACCATTCAAAACATCTGGGAAGCCAGGTGTTCCTTAACCCTGCTCCTTCACCTTTACCATGCCAATTTTTCAGTAAAGTATATGGAACCAGACTCCACCAGAGGAAAGTACTGTATTAGACAAAACATTTCATCTATTTCTATAATGGTTTGAGCACATCTTCCACAAATATATCTGTCTGACAGTTAAAATGTGGGATCTACTTGAAAGTATTGTAACTTCAAACCATAGTCTGAAAGTAAGGGCGATATAAAACTAAAGATAGAATTAACAGAATATAGTGGAAACTCCAAGGCAAGCTAAAGAGAAATGTACCCAACATATCAAAGCAGTTTCAGAAGATGGTACATCCATAAAAGCAACACAGCCTACAGCAATAGAAGTTCAGGAAAGAGAGCAACAAAGCTAACCAAGAATCAAAAGGGCTGCCAGGCCTCCAGGCTACTGCACATAGATTGAAATATATTGCTTAATATCACTGTTTATTTCCAGAGACAAACAGATGTTTATGACTTGAAGATCATTTTTTAAAAAAATACCATATAACTTTTACTTAATCTTTGAATTGCAGACTCCCTAGCTCCCCCCCCAAAAAAAAAACATCAAAAAGACACAGAATAAATACTATTCAGCTAAAGGATATTTTCCACATTACAACCATTGAACCAGCTGTATAAACACAAAGACTTGTTCCACGTGTCTATGGCGGGGGGCGGTGGTAGCATACTATCTGACATGGACAATGGTTCCAAAGAAATCACCCTTACCATAACTTATAATTACCAAATTCATACATTGCCTTCTTGAAGAAGAAAGGCATTTATTCTGACGGAACACACATTTTTCATAAGTAAGGTGGTATATTTTACTTGCTTTCTTATGAATGTTTGACCATGCTTGACCATAATGGCAGAACTCCTGGGTATATTTCCACATGTCTGTGAGTTTGTTGTACTCTACAGTCATTTGGGAATTTCTTATAAGAGGCAGAGAATCTTATCGTATTGACAAGCTGATTGCAGAAATTAGGATAAATATTTGAGAGAAGCACTCAGTGAGATCTCTGAAGCCAAAGACAAATGGAACAGATTTATCAAGGGCTAGGAATTCACTGTTCGCATAGATCTTTCTTCCTCCACAGGCATGAGAGAATTATGCAAAAGAAAATTGCAAATATGCATGATTCCCTTGGGCTTTTCTGAATTGAGAACTTGGTGTACTCTGATGTAGTTTGGGAAATTCACAACCCAAACTAATTTGGCATTCCTACAGCAGTATAAAAAGTTCAGAGCATTTCTCTTCTGGGACTTTTAAAAACTGTCCTGCTGATCTAAACCTGTTAGCTCTCAAGACTATCAGATATGAAGGAATCAAAAGGCTTCTGTCTCTGTTGCAAGCCATTTCCACTCACTACAACTTTCTCACACATCAGCTTCCATCATCCAGATCACTGTCAGAAGTCCATGGAAATAAAAAAATTGGCTATATCAGACCAAATATGTCAGCATCCATTTGGCAATCATAATGCACCCATGGCTCTGAAAAACTCACAGGCAGGAGAGGGTATTTTGCTTCATAAGACAACTCAAAACTGTATTGTATCCATATACAATCAAGTTGTTTTGTTATCTAAAACTTCACACAAGTACCACCTTCCCACTAAAACACTATAATTGGCAAGGTAAGTTAATAAAGTGGCCCTCCATATCGCTAAAAGAAGCAATTAGAAATGGTACACAATATTTTCTCATGCTAATTTATATACATAGATGCATGTTAACTATGGCTTTTTGTGGCGTTTTCAGGCTATGTGGCTGTGTTCTGGAAGAGTTTATTCCTGACATTTTCCTGCATTTGTGGCCGGCATCTTCAGAGAATGTTAACTATGGTCAATGTAGATGCATACTACTTCAGCCAAGATCCTGGGGTATTCATTCTGATGAAAGGGAAATCCAAAAATTCTCTCTCTCACACACACACACACACACGCACATGTGCACACACACAATGGGAAAGGGAAAATAAGAGAGAGACCATACACCTTCAATATTTGGAGCCCATTTACACTGCACTATTATAGCGCTATTATTCCACTTTAACTCTCATGCTGGATACTATTAGATTGCTATTTAGTCTGGCTAAGAATTCTAAATTGTTGCTGTTGTCTATGTTCGTCATTTCCAGCTTATGGTGACCCTAAAGCAAACCTATAATGGGTTTTTCTTGGCAAGATTTGTTCAGAGGAGGTTTGTCATTGTCATCCTCTGAGGCTGAGAGTGTGTGACTTGCCCAAAGTCATTCTAAATGTCCCTCTCTGAACTCCCAATCCCAGGATTCCATAGGACAAAACCAGAGCAATTTATGGCACTATAATTCTGTAGTGCAGTGGCATTCTAACTTTTACCCTTGGGACCCACCCTTTACATCTACATGTGGACACTGTGCCCCCCCCAACTGAAGTATATATATATATATATATATATAATTGTTTATTTAGTGTGCATATTTTCATTCACACTTTCATGTATATTCATATTGTAATACCTTATAAAGAAATGGCACTGTTCAAATTGGAACAAGGTTATTTAAGTAAATGCAATATTTAACTCAACTTATGTGTAAATTTTACACATAAAAGTGTTTGGGAAGAGGAGAAAGAGGCAGGATCAGAGCTTCCTCCTCTTTCCAAACACTTTTATGTGTTTAGCAGTCCTGTCCCACTGCTTCAGCACCATTGCTGTAGTGTTACTGGGCTCAGGCTCCAGGGTGCTGGAAGCCTTTAAGAGCACAGTTTCAAGTGGTATGAGCGGCTAAGTAGTATGAAGGGGGGAGGGGGAATCTTGTTGCAGATGTTTTATGAGTAGGAGATCATCTCTTCCTGGATTTGCTTTATCCATCAGCCAACGTACACAGTCAGCCCCTGGCTTATGACTTAAAACTGAATTAAAACAGATCTCACTCCAGTGAGGAGGACAGTAGCCAATACACCTTCTCAGCCTCTTATTCAGATAAGAGGTAAGTGGATTTTTATTTGGGCAACTAAAAGCCCACTTGCGGAGCTTTATCTTGGATCAGACAACCTTTCAAGCTGCCTTCAGATAAAGGATTGTCATCTGAACACCACTGATAGCATTTTTGAATTTCTGGATTTTAGTAGTTAGCATCTGCCTACTGCACTAATGATTATGTCTGAAGGCCAAATGGACAATTTAGTGGAGGAAATTGGTATCTGATGAATGGGTTGGCTAAGGAAAATTTTAAAAGCCTCTAGTCTATAAAGTTAAACCCACAACCACTCTGTATCTCTACAGAGCCATGCTCCAGAGAAGCAGCAGGCAACCCTTGACCATCACTGAGTCCAAAAGCCTTCAGAAGGAAGCTGGAATAGTTGCTGGGCAACATGTTTGTGTCTTTTTCTACCTTTCTTCCAGAAACAAGCAGCAGGCCTGACTTGGGATTTTAGGACTTCTAAGGGTTTCAGAGAATAGGGGGAGAGGGACAAGAACATTAACAGGTGGCAGCATGCTCTCTGTTATGTTGGATAACCAGATGCAAAGGCACACTGGGATCCTGTGCTTTTAATAGTTGTGCAGAGCTGCTGGCTGTGGCTGAGTGAAAAGAGCTACACCTACTTAAATTTCCTCTTCTGGCAGCTGTTTAAAAATCCTTTCTTTTACATCTGGTTGCTCTGCTATCCATAGTATATGAACTATATCTGAGCTTGTTTGAGATTTAAGATGCGTAAGGGAGGGCTGTTTCTTTATCCCATTCCTCTCACAGGCACATCCAGTGTAGATATGAGAGGGACTTTTTAGTAGTGGTTCTCAGGTCTAATCTGCACTCCAGAATTGATGCAGTTTAATGCTGCTTTAACTGCCATGGTTCAATACTATAAAATTCTGGGATTTGAAGTTTGCTGAGGCAATAGAGCTCTGGCAGAGAAGGCCAAATATCTCACAAAACTACAAATCTCAGAATTCACAGCACTGAGCCATGGCAGTTAAAGCAGTATCAAACTGCATTATTTCTACAGTGCAGATTAGACCTCAGATTGTGGAACCCTCCCCTCCTTCGAAAGACAGGCAAATTGCTCACGCCAATTAACTAGCTGTTGCAGAAGGGTCTTTTAGTGGCATCTTTTACATGCTTTTAAATTAGTGCTGCTTTTACTAGCATAGTGTATACAATTTTTTAAAAATATATTATAATCATTGTGTTTTAATCTGTGCTATGAACTACCTTGGGTCACATATGTAGAGTGTAAATAAAATAATAAACAGTAGCCCACAAAAATTCCATGTAGCAACCTAAGAACATAGAATCATAGAATCACAGAGTCAGTCCAACCCCCTGCCATGCAGGAACTCACAATCAAAGCATCCCCGACAGATGGCCATCCAGCCTCTGCTTAAAGACCTCCAAGGACGGAGACTCCACCACACTCCGAGGGAGTGTGTTCTACTGTCGAACAGCCCTTACTGTCAGGAAGTTTCTCCTAATGTTGAGGTGGAATCTCTTTTCCTGTAGCTTGCATCCATTGTTCCGGGTCCTGTTCTCTGGAGCAGCAGAAAACAAGCTTGCTCCCTCCTCAATATGACATCCCTTCAGATAAACAGGGCTATCATATCACCTCTTAACCTTCTCTTCTCCAAGCTAAACATCTCCAGCTTCCTAAGTCGTTTCTCATAGGGCATGGTTTCTAGACCCTTCACCATTTTAGTCGCCTTCTTTTGGACCCGCTCCAGTTTCTCCGCATCCTTTTTAAATTGTGGTGCCCAGAACTGGATACAATATTCCAGGTGGGGCCTGACCAAAGTAGTATAGAGTGGTATTATTACTTCCCTTGATCTAGACACTATAGTTCTAACAGTGGATTTCTAAATTCCATTTGTTGAAGAAACTGTTACTGAGTTTCAGTGGCATACCTAGCATATTTGACACCCAGTATGGACCATTTTTTTAATACCCACTCCATGCCCAACACTGTTGCTCCTGCTTCTACCCATTGTTTTTGGGTGCTGGCAACCCCCAAAGAGACAAGCAATAACAGTAGCAGCAGCAGTAGCAGCGCCAACTTCATGTTTCTCCCACCGTTCCTGCTACTTCTGCCCCATCTCTTTGAAGCACTCGCAACCCCCCAAAAGATGGGCAGTAGCAGCAGCAGTGGGGTTGACTCCATGTTTCTGCTGCAGCTGCCTCCTCACTGCCCCCCTTTCTCTGCCTCCTTTTTCATCCTCCTGTCAGCATCTTCTAGATCTGGAAGGACTGCTGGCCAGGCAGGAAAGGGAGGCAGAAGAAAGGGAAGAGTCCATGAGTGCCAAGGCTCAGTAGGCAGGGAACAAGATGCTGGCCTCCCCTGCTGACATCATCTGCTAGTGTCTCCTTTCCCTCTCCAGTGAGCCACACTTCAGTGCTTCGGAAACAGTGGTGTTGCCCCAACTTAGATTGTCATCTAATGCTGGCTACACCCACTATACCCCCCTGTTGAGGTTATTTATATCTAACAGAGGTCTATACAGATAAAGGAGAAAAGAAGAATGAATGATGTGGTTGTCAGTGCAATGCTGTATATCTCTATTCAGTAGTGCTATTGAATTCAGCAGGTCTTATCCTGAAGTATAGTATATAAATGGTTACAGAAATGCAGTATATGGTTATATGGGTATAGAAACACAGCCCGTGAGGTGCAGAGACCCAGAAAGGAATTTACAATTATAGACTGCAGAAATTCTTGATTTAGTCAAGTTTAGGCTTGCTGAACATCTTTTTTCACAATAGTTTCTAAACAGGCTTCTCACTTAAGTCTTCCCCCAAGAACACAATAGCAGCTTCTCCCACCCACTCCTTTTTGCTGGAGTACCTCTAACAGCAGTCCAGCATCTACCATTCAAGAAATGAGGCCACTGAGCAGCTTTGCTTCCTCACTTGTCTTCATGAGGCTGCTGTTCAGAGTACAGGAACAAAACTAATAAGGAATATGAAACACTACCTGGATTATGGCCCTGTGCATATTTACTCAGAATTAATTACCACTACGTTCAATGCAGTTTTTAGAAGACCAAAAGTCCAGAGCTAGAGCCAGTGTGAAACAATATCCTACTTTAAATTATTAAGATCCTAGAGCAACCATGGAAAATAAAAAGGTTACAGTCTTCATACAGCAGAAGACAAACTGACGAGATATTCAAGAAAATAAAATATTAACATGTAACCAATAGGGCCAAAATAGCCTCACTTAATTCAGCTTGCATCAATGTCACATTCCATGCCCTGTAACTTCACAGCATCATAAGTCTTTGGTATTTGAGTAGTCATTTAACATGGCTTAGTTAAACCCTATCTATAGCTAGCTGTAACCCTAGCAAGAGGCACTGTGAGCAAAAAATAGTGCAGTTTGCACTGACTCCACATTCCCTGACTATCCCTTCTCCTTCCACTCTCCCAAGAACAGCCTTGAAATGATGATTTATCTGCTACAAAAATGTTTTTATTTGTTTCTTCAGAGGCAGACATTAGTTGAAAGAATTAGGTGAGAACAGAGAATGCTTGCAAGTGCAAAACCAACAGGTATCCTGGAAGGCAGCAGAGAAGACAGGAACCAGTAGGTATTTACAATGTGCATTTCCTGTTCTGTCCTATCAGATTCAGATTCCAAGGCCCTGTGGACGTTGTAATATTATTAACCAAACTATCCCTGTCCCACATCATTTCACAAAGTCCTTCTGCTTGACTGTCACCCTAGTGATACCATGATACATTGTTGAAGGCTATATTGAGTGCATTGATTTACTCTCCCGTAGCCTCTCCTACTTTAATTCAGAAAGACAGAATGCAAAAATTAGAGAAGATAATTATACTATCTTATGCTCAAAATCAGTGGTGTAGCATAGCCAGGACTCACAGAGTTGACACCCCAAGACTTTTTGATTAGCAGGAACTTGGACATCAGATGCCATCACTCCTCCGCACCACCAACACCACCAAACACCACCCACTTAAATTAATTTCCAGTCCTCATGGAAGCTGGAGAAAAATCTGATTTTCCCAGTAACATAACAAACGTATTGTTATGAGTTATCCCTCTCTCTCTCTCTCTCTCTCTCTCTGGCTTTTCTTCACTAACGAAGATTCAGGAAGGACTCATCCCACGCTTTCTACAAGCGTGTTGATGACTAAAAAGGCCGATATGAGATAAACAAGTCTGGTTACAGAAAGCACAGCAGAAAGTCTCCTTGGGTGATATTTCCAAGTTGTGGTTCTTTCCATGTTGTTGTTTCTCTTTGAGACTCATTTGGCATGAGTTCTCAAAAGAGGCTACAGCACTGTGGATAGTGGCCCATTTTAGATTGGCAAAAAGAGGTGTGTTGATGGCTGCATGAAAGCCCAGCCTTTAGATGAGAAAAAGGGAAAGTGTGCCATGAAAACACTATTTTGGAGTTTTAAGGGAGAAGAAGCGCCTTTAAAAAGTAGCTTGATTTCCCCACTACTTTTTTAAAAAGGGTGCAACATTGCTGGGGCTTTTTAGATTGGCAGGAAAGTGTGACATGAAGTTGCCTTTTCCTTAATGCTCAGTAGCTAGACTGCAAGCCCCAGGTGTGCATTTAAAAGGTACAGGGCTGCTAGACTGAGGGGTTTGGGAACGACTTATCTGAGGTCTTTTCTGTGGCTCAGCAGCTACATGGGAAGCTCTCAGAACGCTACAAACACAGGCGGAGCAGCTACATGGGTGGCAAGGAACGCGGCTTTTAGCCGTGCTTTAAAAAAAATTTTCCTTGCCGGCAATTGCGCAGGTACACAATACAGCGACATTATCATTGCTTGCTGGGAACTGCACAATTGCGCAATTGCGCAATTCGCAGCCGGCAAGGGAAAAAATGTAAAAGTTCAGCGGTTTATCACTGCGGTTCCTCTGCCTTTTTAAACTGTGCCATTGCACAGGTGCATCATGAATGAACCCCCTTATTTTGTGAATGAATTGACATGTTATCCAGAGTAGAATAACAGTAACGGCATCCCAGAGTCCCTACTGCGCATGTCTAGGGCTTGGATTAGGGCTGGAGCTAGGGTTTGGGAACTTTGAAAAACTTCGCGGTTAAACCCCAGCTTTTACACCTGCAGGGCATTGAGGAATTGCGCAGTTCGCAGCTGGCAAGGAAAAAAAATTTAAAGGTTCACCGCATCTAAAAGCCGCATTCATTGCCGCCCATGTAGCTGTTCCGCCTGTGTTTGTAGCTTTCTGACCGCTTCCCATGTAGCTGCTGAGCCACAGAAAAGACTTCAGATAAGTCGTTCCCACACCCCTCAGTCTAGCTGCCCTGTACCTTTTAAATGCACACCTGGGGCTTGCAGTCTAGCTGCTGAGCATTAAGGTAAAGGCAACTTCCTGTCACACTTTCCTGCCAATCTAAAAAGCCCCAGTGTGTCTCCATGCCTCCCAATGTGAGGCCGGGGCAGACCATTGTTGGTGATCAATTTGGCTGAGCTTGAGATGTTGTTTCAGGGAGTCCTTGTATCTCTTCTTTGGGGCGCCCCTTTTATGTTGACCGGTGGCGAGTTCACCGTAGAGTACTAATGAGTTATCCCAGTTGTAAAGTATTTTGGGGTGGTTTGGTCTTGAGTAGGCAATGCCCTTTAATTTTACAAAAGACCTGCTCCTGGTTATAATAAATCATAGTAGAATTTTTGAAAAATATATAGATTTTTGAACTCTCCTTGGGTCTGTCCCTATAGTGTCTGTCATGATGAAGGTTTGAATTTTAAATTTTTCCACTACACAACTGTTCTAAATAACTAACTTTATTACAATACATGACATGGTATATTACTATGTTATACTTAATGTTCATATACCCACATATGAACTAGAGCCAGACATTGTCAGACTGTAGCTTCCAGGAGCAGGAGTGGTAGGAGATTGTAGAAATTGCAGTCCAACAACATCGAAGGACCACACATTCCGTATCTGTTCTAGAGTGAGGGATTTAGCTTCTAGAGACCTAAGCAAAGACAACTGTAGAAATTCAAAGAAAATTTTGTTTTCACTTTTAAAAAAAAGTCTGCCAATCTGCCCCAAATGCCAAATAAGAGCAGGGCTATACCAGCAAATCCCCACATTTCTCTTACACTGAGACTTCTAGGGGACACATCAAAGTGAACACTAAAGCTGCACTTGGAACTGTAGTGTTCTCAATAATGGATGCCATTATCTTCCATTGGGCAGTAATATTAAAAGGGGGAAATCACCAGCTTTTTTAAATAAAGGATATGTGGGGGAAGAGACATTGTTATATGCCACAATAACTCTTCAGATCTTTGTAAGCCATAAGAGTACATAAGAAACACTGAACTAGTTGCTAAGTCAACCATTTCCTCTAGCCTTAAAACATTTGCCAGATAAGATCTATGTTTAATGTGCTACCCAGCCATCAAATAGCTAATAATAATAACTTTCAGTAACCTATTTGATATTTCTAAACAATGTACTACTTTGAAATATTACAACTGCCAAATATTTCCCCTCCAGAAGGATTACAAATGTAGCATCTCTGAATTAGAAACTTACATAATAATTTTACACAGAAAGTGCTTTTCTTGCTTCATAACATGCAGTCCCAAACTATAACTACAAGGCAGGTCATTGTAACTCCTTTTTTCAAGATGCTGATTTGTCCATAGCTACTATATGGGAAGACTCACACTCATAGATTAGTCTAGGTCTTCAGCATTCAGAACCAACATGGTACAGTGGGCCCTTGTTATCCGCTGGGGTTTGGTTCCAGGACCCTCCGTGGATAACAAAATCCGTGTATGCTCAAGTCTCATTAAATATAATGGCACAACAAAATGGTGTCCCATATATAAAATGGAAAATCAAGGTTTGCTCTTTGGAATTTATACTTTTTGGGAATATTTTCAAGCTGTGTATGCTCAAATCCATGGATAAAAAATCAGCAGATAAAGAGGGCAAACTGTAGTATGCTAGTCTCTAATGAATTTTCCCAAGGTGCATGGAGATCAAGCATCACAGCTTGATTTTTTATTTGATTTTTTTAAAAAAAATGGCCACAATGATAAGCAAGCTGTAGAATTTTTAAAATGCTATTTACAGAATGTGATCAGAATGAATTATCTATAAAGTATATAGATTAGTAAAGTATCAATGAACAACTACTGTTAACGTGCACAGTAGTGCCACCATGCATAGTATATGATCAAAACGAAGAAATAATTCTGACTACTCCTACCGTAATGATTGGTCCAAGGTACAATTCAGCTATAACATTCCATTAAGAATAAAGGAAATGGTTGTAATCAATCCTCATGAATCTGTACATGAGCATTACTCCCCTTAACAGAGGAGATGGAAGCAAAGGGTTCCATGGGGCTATGAAGATGGAAGTCTTCCTCTTTCTTCCTAAGCAGTCATGTTATTAACATCTCCAAAACTCAAAGAAATTTGCAAAATAACAACCAAATGCTATCAATGCTTGCCCTCTTATGGACATGTTTCTGCATTTAGTATATTTCTTTCTTTCCATCAATGGTTATAATAATATGACTTTTTTTCTTTCTCTACAGACTCCTCTTCTTTTGCCCTTTCCACTTAATACAGTACAAGCCAAACAAACATTTGCACACAAAACAAGCAGCTTCTCCCTTAACAAAGATGTGTTTTGCAGATTCAAACCAAGATTATTATTTCTTGGCAGACCAAGACGTTCTCTTTTCCTCATACTCTTTAAATACACAATAAACAACTCATTTGAGCCTCTGGTTCCCTTTCTTCATTGACCTCACTGCAAAAGATTTTAGCATATCCACTTTTTTACATGAGTGTCATCCATAGCCAATATATAAAGCAAAAATTAACTTTTGCTTTTGTCGTATACAGGGCAAAGAATTCTGTCCCAGAATAAGTGTGTCTTCAAATACTGATTAAAAGGTTGTCTTCTTCCCACCTAAAACTTTTTTTCTCTTTCTCATTTGGAAAAGTTTCACATCTTAAACATATAATTAGGTGTTGGTAGGTATTATTTGCCACAGCAGGAAAATACCATCCAGTTAACCTATACAAAGTCATTGAAGATCTATTATAAACAACATTGTTTGTTGTTGTTATGTGCCTTCAAGTCATTTATGACTTATAGCAACCCTAAGGTAAACTTATCACAGGGTTTTCTTGGCAAAATTTGTTCAGAGGGGGTTTACCCTAACCTTCTTGTGAAACTGAAAGAGTGCCACTTGCCCAAGGCCACTCAGTGGTTTCCATGGCTGCGCACAAATTCAAACCCTGGTCTCCAGAGCAGTAGTACAACATTCAAACCACTATGCCATGCTGGCTCTAAACATCTTGCCAGATCACAATTTGGTAAGCAATGCTCAGTTATGATTACTTTACCATTCCTGTGTATTCACTTCTTAATAGTCACTTTCCAAGCTGTATGACTCTTTTATGCTGAGCCAGCAGGGTTGTAAGGTCAACAGCATCCCATTCCCTGAGATTTCAAAATCAAATCCTGAGTCTGGAGGGGTGCAGCCTGGGATGTTGTAGGAGAGAGGCTTCCTATGGTGGCACAGAGGTGGGGCAGAGAAGAATTGGAAGGCAGGCTAGAACTACTTCTGGATCAGGTGATTGTAGAAACAGCCATGAGGGCAACAGAACCAAGACTTGGTTAAAACCTGAATAACCAAGTAATATGGCCTTCCTGAGCAGGGGGAGGGAAGCAATGCTGTTTTCAACAGACAGGCAGGCATCAAAATGTGTTTAGCAGCAACAGCATTTGTTGCTCATTGTCATCCTCTCAGTCCTGGAGTGTTTGGTGTATCAGTCTTAACAAAGGCAGAGCACCTACAGAAACCTTCACACTAAGGGGCTGTACAGACTGCCCCTTTCAGTGCCAGATCAGGGCTGCAGCAACCACACACAATCTTGCCATTCCATGGTGAAAAAGGAACCACAAAAAGCATCCCCTTTCTGCACAGCAGAAAAGGTACCATAGCCACTGGCAGCACAGTTTTGCGGCGCTCCTTTGGCACTGTGTCATCTAAACACAATGCCAGAGGAGTGCTGTGATGCCGCCCACCGTGTGGTGTGGTGCACAGTATCATGCCGGCCTGAGCATGGAGTCGGGGTACGGGTCATGTGGATGCCACGCCCCAACTCCGCCCCTAGGCCAGCCTTAATGGCCGGTCTGTACAGCCCCTGAGTCTTCGTGTCATTTGAGAAAGGAGAAGGTGAATGCCCAGGATTTAAAAATTATCTCACATAAAAAAGTCTCTCCCCTTCCAGTGGCATTCACTTTGACATTTGCCTCCCTACCTGGAAACCAGGGGCCAATTTACACTTCAAGTGCTATGATTCCATCCTATGGAATCCTGGGTTTGTAGTTTGGTCAGGGGCACCAGAGGAGCTCCAGGGCTGGCAATATTAAAGGTCCCTCCCTCAATTACAGACCCCAAGATTCCAGGGGACAGAACCGTGCTAGTTAAAGTGGAATCATGGTGATATCATTACATTGTGTGAATGGGCCCTCAGAGAAGCACAGCAGTTTCCTGAAACTCCCTGAGACCTGGCAATCCTACGATCCAGGGGCATCTACTGAAAAACAGCATTTAAACCCAGCAGAATCAACAAAGTCCTTTTGGAGCATTAGAAGCCAATGCCTTTGTCAGTATGCTTTCTCTTGCGATAGGTAGGTAGGTAGGTAGACAGGACTGAGAACAAGCAAAATGACTACTCTTCTTTAAACCACAGATTGATCACCAGCAAGATCAAAGTATAACATTTTCTTAATGTAGGCATTTTTATGCATTTCTACATAAAATAAAGCATGTTCAGGTACATTTTTCATATAGACACTTTTGAATCATACACATTTACATGCAGATAATCTGTACATTTAAAATATGAATGAAAAGCACAGTCTTTCTGATTATTTTAATAACAAAAAAACTAAAGAACACCCATACACTTTTATTACTAGGTCTTGCAGATGAAGAACTGGATAAACTCATTCAAAAACTTGACTATTGCTCCTTTCTCTTGCATCCCTAAGTGAGATGCACAAGATAAAGAACTGTAGTGGGGAAGGAAAAGATGAAGTGAGGCAAGGACATATAAGCATTGTAATCCTTATTCATTGCCTATGTGAATCACTTGCCATTTTTTATTGCTAGAAGTAACCAAGAAAAAGATGAACTTATAAACTATTCACTGTTGTGTTAACATAGAAACAATGGAATCATTACCATGTTAAAAAGTAGGAAGAAGGAGGAGACTACAGCAAGACATCCAAAGTTAGTGACACAGTTCAGCTGGACATTCGTACTGTGTGTCCCTATGTAATGTAAGACTGCATTTCATCCAAGCAAGGGAAGTATTGCCACTGCTTCCAGAATACTGGTTGCTACCACCCACAGATTCTAGATGAACAAGTTTACTCAATGCTTGAAAACACATATTATTACTCAAAGTGTTCTTTCCTCCACTCTTATAGATCTGAAAGAAACATCCAGGGCCAAAAGTATTAAAAACAATCAAGGTAAAAGGTAAGTGCATTTAAGTTTCACTGACTTCAATGGACAGGCTGGTGTGCAATGCTTTGGCTTCATCATGCCGATGGTCCTTTGCTGCTCTATGCTCCCCACCATAGCCTCTTTCCTTCACTTCTTTATATTGCTTCAAGGATTTTCATGCAGCTTGGTCCCATTTGTCTGATTATTTCCTTCCTCTCTGGTGAGGCACAACAGATCTTTAACATGGAGATGACAGGTTACCTCTGCAACAGCTGAGCTGCAAATGGTTGGATAACCTGTGATTTGCAATGGCTCAGATTTTGACACTCACATTTAATCTCCTCTAAAAGTGTGGTGGTTCAGAATGCAGGAATCATGGTTAAAGTCAGAGAATCATAGCCTACCCTATGAACTAGGCAGCTAATATTAAAATATGTTATGCAATTCATGCAACAGACAAACCTGTGCACTGCTTAACTACAGATAAAAATGTAAAGCTTGTCCCTTGACATGAATGTCTAGTCGTAACCGACTGTAGGGGATGGTACTCATCTCTGTTTCTAAGCCAAAGAGCCAGTGTTGTCCAAGGACTGGTGGTCATGTAGCCAGCATGACTACACCAAACACTGTTACCTCCCCACTGAGAAGTGGTACCTATCTATATACTTGCATTTGCAAGCTTTCAAACTGCTAGGTTGGCAGAAGCTAGGACTAGTGACAGGAACTCATCCCATCAAGCAGCATCCAGGTCTCGAAATGCCAATCTTCTCATCTTCCGATCATCAGAATTGGCATTTTAACCACTAAACCACTGCATCCCAGCTTAAGTACAGAAGCCCTCCATATCCATGGATTCTTTATCCATGGATTCAATTCTCCAAGGCTTGAAAATTTTTCAAAAATATATAAATTTCAAAAAGCAAACTCTGATTTTGCTATTTTATATAAATAACACCATTTTACTATGCCAATGTATATGATTGGACTTAAGCATCCATGGATCTTGCTATCCGTGGCAGAGTCCTGGAACCAAACTCCAGCAGGTACCAAGAGCCCACTGCAATACATGATATCTGTCTCCACTTATCCTCTATTGTCCCCCCTTTTCAGCTTATTTTTAGAAGTCCTACTTTGCCACTCCTCCCACTTTCCCTCTTTTTCCTCATCTTACTCCAATTACTGCGAACTGAGCTTGTAGTGCCATCGTAATTTGCACTATGAACAGAAACGGGAGAAGAGGATGGGTGATGATAGCTGCATTTTGTTTTTCCAAACAGACTCTGGCAAAAGCAAACTGCTGCAGGCACTCCTAACTTGTGTGTTCTTCTTCATTAATACTTTTTGCCATCTTGACCACACAGATGTTGCTTGGCCATGTGTCCCAATTTTCATCTATGAAACATCATGTGGTATGCTACTTTCAGGACCCTTGTTACCAGCAAGGATGGAGGAATATTGTATACCAGTGGTTCCCATCCTTTGTTCCTCCAAGTGTTTTGGATTTCAACTACCAGGAGCCCCAGCTAGTTTGGCCAACAGTCAAGAATTCCGGGAACTAAAGTCCAAAATATCTGGAGGGTCGAAGTCTAGGAACCACTATTCTAAAACATCTGCTGTTTTTCTGCAAAGGCTGAATATGTGTACCATAAATAAAGAGAATTTATTCCTTCCAGATTGCTTTTCTTCCATTCCCCCACCACTGACTTCTGTTATTACAGCCAGTGTAGTACAGTAATCAAAGAGTTGGACTGTGATTTTGGAGAGGCAAATTCAGTAATGAATTTCAGAAGAGAATCCTGGGCTAATCATATTCTCTCTCTGCCTGACCTACCACAAGAGCTATTGAGAAGATAAACCAGGCAGACAGACATGGCTCTTCCTGGAGCTCATGGGAAGAAAGAAGAACTGTTATTATAATAATTGTAATTAATAATTATAACTAATATTTAATGTAACTAACAGTTGCAACTAATAAACTGAACTAATAAAGAAATAATGTAAGTGAAATGTCAATGTTATATTACTACAATATTGGACCATATACAAAATGGATTTTACAAGATTTATTCTGGTTCATGTAGATAGGTATGGATCTACTCAGACAGACAGAATTCAGATCAGTTCTGATTTCCAGCTAGGAAATTGCCCTAGGAAATAGTTTTGGTGAAGCATAAGGGAACAGAATCTGCAATGATATGTTACCACACAGGACCAATTCTACTGTTAGGCAAAGTAAGGCAACTGCTTCAGGCAGCTGATATGGAATGCTGTGAAAGGCAACCAAGTATTTGCTATTCATTTTATTATTACTGTATTTCTTCTCTGCAGGGAAGAGAAAAGGTTCCTGTAAGATTAGTTGTGTTAGGTACCAAAGTTGTATGCCAGGGACATAACGGTAGATAGGTAGGAGTATGTATGTGTTAGAGGGAGAAAGAGAGAAGGAGGCGGGGAGAAGAAGAGATTTAGCTCCCTAACAGTGAGGGACTGACATTTCATTTGACAATGTCACACTGGGGTATTCTGGTTTAAAACAAACAAAGAAAGCTGAGGGATTACAACAAGTTTATTCCAGGACACAAAGAGCCACTGTGAGAAAGAAAGACACTAAAGTCACTGTCTCATTATAGCAATACAAAATAAATCATAGACTATGCAAAGTGAAGCTAAAACTTTGCCTAAATTGTCTTAATTTATCTTACAGAACAAAGATTACTGAAATTTTAGGTAATTTGATGAACACTGCCAGCAAGCATGTTTTGCAAACATGTCACATGAACAGTGGGCAGGAAAAAGAGAGCTCTGTCACATAAAATGATAGATCAAAATCAGGATTGACATATCAGAATCCCATTTTAGATATCCCAAATATACAAACACATTCCAATTGTTGCGTACACTGCTGGGGAAGGCTGACAAAAGTGTGTAAGCCATTTGGGAGGGGGAGCATCTCTGTGATTAATTACCTCATAACTGGGAAATAAGGAGACTTCTCAGTTGGGGAATAGACATAGCTTTGTGGCGAAGCACATGCCTGGCTGCCAGAAGGCCCCAGGTTCAGTTCCTGGTATCTCTAGAAATAGATGAGAAAGACTCCTGCCTGATATCCTGATGAAATCTTCTGCAATACTGAAGACCCACTAGTTTTCACTAGCCCACTAGGGTAGAAACTAGGCTGCAGGTAATGGACCAACACCAGCTTCTTATGTAGGAATGCTTGGTGCATCCATTTGATGAACCACAGCTCTGCAACAAGGTACATCTGCCTTTTTCAAATGGATACACAGTTGTAGCTAGAATTGACCTTCAATGAACAGAAGGAACTGAAAATTAGAAAAAGACTCTCACTAGGGGAAGAGGGTATGTTTTGTAGACTCCTCCAATCCACCACACTGAACAATATTTTAAAGAATCCTTGACCCTCAAAAAGCAGTGACTACAGGAAGTTTCCACTTACAAGAGTTCTGGGTCCAAGCTATAAAATCGATAGTAAGGGACTTGCCTTATTATGCTTTCATATTTGTCATGCCATGTGTAACACTGCCCCCCTTCCCATACAGACATCCATCCCAGGCAACCTTGGTTTCCCACAATGCCTCTCCTTTACCATCTGTGAATTACAAAAGTGGATAAATATAGTAGATATTCCCAGGTGTATGTTACATGGATCACTTTTTTCAAAGGTGATACCACCTGCCAACAATTTTTTCTTAACCTAAATTGCACCAGCTGACTTTTGCTCAATTTTCAGATCACGTCACTTATTAATTTCCTATTTCTGGACAATTCCTTTAGGTATGAAAGCTTAGAGGTGTGTGGGTGTGGGTGTGCTTTCATGTTCTTTGTCAACGTATGGCAACTTCATGAATTCCAGAGGATTTTCTTAGGCAAGGACTCCTCAGAAGTGGTTTGCCATTGCTTCCTCTGAAATACAGTTTATAGCATCAGGCGTTCCTTCCCAGTTCCCCGTCCAAGAAGCAGGCTTGATCCTGCTTAATTTCCCAGCTCTGACAGGATCTGGTGCCTTCAGGGTATTTAAACTTATCTAAGCTTTTGGATAATGTTTGGTTTTTTGTTTTATTTATTCCTAACCCTTCAGTCAAAAGAAACCTGAGTAATGATGGCAACCAAATTTGCCCCTCTCCTGCCAATGAGAAGTGTTGGATAACACTGCTAAGTGCTTCAGGATACCCACATTCAGCTCACATGGGACAGCAGAAAGGCCAGCAAGTCTGAATGTAGCAAATCTGTGCCTTACCAGGTAAGCAATAGTGTGCTGTAGTGATTACAAAGTGCAGGACTGTGGCTTTAAAAGACCAGGTTCTTGTCCTCCTGAACCATGAAATTCACTGGGAGAGATTCTCTCACAGAGTTGGTCTGTGTGAGCATACCCTACACCCATCCTACTGGATATGTGGATTCATAATTAATTTTTAGAGTTGGGCATGTTTCAGGCTCAGATCAGCCTGCAGAAACTGGAAGTTATACATGTGTAAGCATCACATTGACCAGAGGGCATGTGGAGACCTAGATAAAACTAAGCTAAATTCTAAATAGGTTTACTGATCACTTGCTCACCCACCCCACTGGACCTGTGCATTTCCACTTACAATGGAAACAAAAGGAGTCCCATGGAAAGGCAACCAATGACCATAACCTTTACCCCACCTTATGATGATGTTCCTAAACACTCTTCTGGTTCAATCGATTAGAGATTGACTCAGATCTAATCACTGTATTGTCACTCCAGAGCTAAAGCCATCAGCCATTCCACACCTGTTTGTCAGTCCCCTGGGAAAGCCACCAAGACATTTGTCATACCGAATATCACACAACACCCCCCTCAAAGGTATGAAATGGGTATAAATATCTGTGAATAGAGAGCCCTCTATTCACAGACCAGGAATCTTCTTGTGGAACTCCCAGACACAGGCTGAGGGACTCTGCATTTTCCATAGATCTCTCTTCAGGACTGGTGGCCTCTCTCCACCCAACCTTCTACATCTTTCTTTCCAATAGCCTTGTATGATTCTTAACATTGCTTTGGTTCTTGTATGTCTGTGTGCACCCTTGCACAATTCTAAATACAACACTTTTACTGACACTGGAGCGCTCTCTGCAGATATTACTGGTATACATAGGAGAAAAGATCCCTACAGTTATCCTCCTCTCACAGACCTCCTCTGAGCTACAACTTCTCCAAATTTCAAAGAGACACTGGCATTGCAGGTAATGACCACCAATGTCGCCCATCTTTTCGGGGTAATATGTAAGGATAAAGAAGAACCAAGAAAGCTATCCCCAATTCACTGGAGGGAAAAAGGTGAGGTATAAATGTAACTACAGTGGTCCCCCGGGTTACGAATCCCCCGGGGTACGAAAACCCCGGGGTACAAAAGAGCCAGGGGCCACAAAAACGGCCCTGGCTTACGAATAAAACCACGGGTTCTGAAAGGAAAAACCGCACGGCCCCTTTAAATTTGCCGCGCGGTCTGGCAAATAAAGCGGTCCCCCGGGTTACGAATATTTCCGGGTTACGAAAGGTAATCCGGAACGGATTACTTTCGCGACCCGGGGGACCACTGTAATAGATAATAGGAAGCTCTCCAAAGAAGTGATTATCATTGCATAACAATACTAGTACAGTAATTTGTTTCATCACTCATTACTTTTGCTCTTTTTTAAAAAAAAATATCCAAACACCCACCTTTTTTTTTTTAATTCTCAGGGAAACTAATAAGAAAAAGTAATGAATAAGTATTGTTCATTGCATGAAGGAGAGAAATGGAATCTCCAGCCATTACATTGTTTGCCAAAAGGACACTGCTATGCCTTCATTGCCCTGAAAAATGTGTTATAAGTAACATTCTTTGTAACATTTTACTACACACTCTCACAAGCAGACTGACTTCTAACTAAAACCAAGGTGCCCAGACACTGTAAATTTGTGGGGTTTTTTACTTGTTTGTTTGCTTATTTAGCTACTTAATATCCCAACTTTTGTTAAATATGGAACCTAAAGTAGTTTTCAATACGTGAACTGAACTCAGCTTTCTTCATTTTGGCAGCCTAGTTTAAAGTTGTGGGAGTCAGAAAATCAGAAAACCTTGTTGATCTACTGCAGATCAGGCAGGGATCTGGCAGTACATCTTATCCTGCCCACCTCTGCTGTACAACATGCCCTGAATCCTATGTAACATGCAGATTTCAGGAGAGACACATAAACATTTCTTGGCAGATGGTGTCTGCAGACCCTACTGCAGCACCATTGCATCAAAAACATTCCTTTGTCTTTGCTATACATCTCTAACTGCTCACTTTTCTCCCCTTTTTGTACTGTGACTTCCCCACAGTAAAGCTTCCTTTACTATTGTTCCCTTCTGTCATAACTGATCCAAAACAATCTGAGGCTATTTCACTGTCATGCAGACATCAACACGCTGTGGGTGGGATCCAAAGCTTTATTCCAGCTGTAAGAATAAATCTGTTCCAAACATTTCTATCAGCAGAAAAGGGGTTGGGGTTTTTTAACATCAATTTCTTATCCTCCTACAGCCTCCAATGCCACTTTCCCATTCACTGTTTTGGAGGGTCCCCCAAACTTCCAGATCAGATTTTCAGAAAGGACTACAGAAACAGTAAAGACTATTGCCTTCTCTCTCTAGGCAGTAGAAAAACTGGTAAACCAATAGCCTTCTAGTGATGGAAGAAATCATTCTCTCACCGAGAGGTTTTTCCAAGATCCAAACCTTTATTCTTACTTTGCCGATCAGAAGAATGTTTTCACTGGTTATGAGCTTGTTTCTTCCAAGATACAGGGCAATGTTTGTGAGAGTGTACAGAGAAACAGGATAGAGTAGTGGTTTGAGCATTGGAGCATTATTTGAACTTTGGAGGCCAAGGTTCAAATACTAACTAGGCCATAGAAACCCACTCAGTCTCAGAGGATGGCAAAGGCAACCCCCTTCTGAATAAATCTTGCAGAGAAAACCCTGTGATAGGGTCACCACAAGTCAGAATTGACTTGAAGGCACACAACAACAACAACAACAAAAACAACAACAACAACAGAGGAACCAGATTGACTTTTACAAGACGCTGGGTGGAATTCCTCCCCCTCTCTCTTCCACATGTCAAGAGTAGAGAGGTTTCTCCTTCCAATCTGTAGCTAACACTAGCGGACCATTGTGACATTCAAGCAGCAAGTGACAGGATCCACCACCACCATCACCACCACCACCACCGTCTTCACTTGGCTGACAACATTAAATTGAAGGCAATGGCGTAAATCTACAAGTTAGTCCCAATTAGAGCAGACCCACTGAATCAATGGGATCTTTGCAAGTCAAAACATATGCAAATCCAGTTGACTCAATGGTCTATTCTAGTTGGCACTAACAAGTGGATATAGGCCAGCACTGATGTATGTTTCATAGTGGTGCATCTTGAACTTGTTTATGTTTAAAGACATTGTGGCCTTTGTATGTTATCATAACAGAGAACAAAGCGTATTCCTCACATCAAATGTCATAGCTGTGCTCTGCTGTCTAACAATAAACATTTTTCTTTTGTTTGCTAAACTGTACATTATCTTGCTCTTGTAGTAAGCCATTCTCTTTAAGACCTCCACAAAGAGAACCTCACTGAAGTTTTGCAATGCAAAAGTTATTGCAATTTTAAAGGCCAGAACAATGAAAAAAAATTATAGCCAGTCATCTGCTTGAATAAAGAATTTATACAGGATCTTATTCAAGCCATAAAAGAGCTACACAAACAGAACAGTAACAATGCAAGTCCCCTAACTCAAGACAGTAAATTTATAGAATTCAGGGAGCGAGTGAAATAGACATAATGCTACACCCTCACTTAATCCATGTATCCCAAGGCACATCAAGAGCTATTTGCTCCAAACTTTCATGGCGTGACAGCATGACCATGCCTTGCTTCCCAAGAGTAAGGTGATACTTCACACTCCCTAGCAACTTGCCAGCAGGCAAAGAGTTCTGCCATAAATAGGCCTGCTTCGTTTAGAAACTGAATTTAACTTGTCCATCTTAGACTGGCAGAGGCAGAAATAGAACTGTTCCTTCATCGCCCAGATTCTCACACATAGGACCACACCTCTATCTGGAGGGCAGGTGTGCAAGATACCCCCCCAAAAGGGGGGGAATGTTGCAACTTATGCCAGAAACAGTCGCCACAACCACCCAAAAGCAAGTGGCAGTGACTTTGAGTTACTCCCTCTCAAGAGCATGAACATGTGTCTTCCTCTGTGGCAAACTGGCCACAGGGTATCAGACAGGGACCTGTGAGATGTTAGACCAAGGTCCCCATTAAGATATAAAACACAACGGCCAAGGAATTTTCTAGCACCTTTGAGACTAACTGTGTGAAAGAAGTTGCAGCATGAGCTTTTGTAAACTTAAGTCTACTATCTCAGAGGCATGGAGTGAACTAGTGCTCAGGCTATATCTGAATAGCCAAAGAAACAGTTATGCATTGTAGTTTATGCTACAACTTTGTCTGCACAGTTAGTCTCAAAGGTGCTAGAAGACCCCTTTGCATACCGATATTCCAGTCTAAAACATCTATAGTCCAAAACACACTGCAGAAATAATCTGAGGATGCATCCAGACTGGGGAAAATTAACCCGGTTTGGCACCGCTTTCATTGCCTTGGCTCAAGGCTCTGGAATTCTGGGAGTTGGAGTTTGTTGTGGGGTCCAGAGCGGAGCCGCTCTGGGCCCCACAACAAACTCCAACTCCCAGAATTCCAGAGCCTTGAGCCAAGGCAATGAAAGCGGTGCCAAACCGGGTTAATTTTCCCCAGTCTGGATGCAGCATAAGACTACTTTAGCTACTCTGGCTCAATGCTAGGGATTGCTGAGAAATGTAGTTTCGTGAGATACTTAGCCTTCTCTGTCAGACAGCTCTGGTGCCATAACAAACTACAGTTCCCAGCATTCCACAGCACTGAGTCAAGGCAGTTAAAGCGGTTTTGAACTGGATTATTTCTGCAGTGTGTTTTGGACCTCTGTCTCTGACTTTCTCTCAGCTTGACTTTCTCCTAGCTCAAACAGCTGTTGTGACAATAAATGGAAGAGCAGAAGGGGTACACCATTTTGAGCTCACTGGAGAAAGGATGGGCTACAAAGGTTACTATTAAAAATGAAAGAAGACTCCGTCCTGGAAGCACCAGCTCCCCATCAAGAAAGCAGACTCCTATTGCAGGCAGCGCCAAGTCAGAGAACGGAAAGATGCTACAAAATCCAAATGGGACCTCAGCCATTCAGACTCTTCCTTCTTGTTTTGATGTCTTCCTAGTGTGCCACAACTACCACAACATCTTGATCCAACGTAGGGCTATGACTGAGATTATCATTTCCCCCCTCCTGAATGATTTTTTTAATCCCTTTACCGGATGAAGAACCCAGCGGGGCTTCAAAAGCTTGTGACATGCGTAACACGCATTTTGCTCGGCCCTAGAAAAGGATCGTGGTTTGGGGCATTTTGGATGATGCCATACTAAATAAATAAGGATTTGGATATCAAGTCTTTCCCAGGAGGAAGAGGGGGAACAAGAGGGAAGCCTGTCGGTTGAGTCTCTCTTTCCAGGGGACATTCACTGGCCAGGTTTTGCAATGGAGGAGGAGGAGACTGACAGCCTCAAATCCTTTTTTTGTGAGGGGAGAGGGGAAGCTCTTCCCCCCCCCCCCCATTCATCTGGCATTGCACCCAAGTGGGAACTGGGCAGAAGGTGGGCAGGTGTCCTCTCCGCCAAGGAAGCCAAGGCACCACAAAATGGAGGACCTCCTTGGAATAAAGGGAGGCCACGGCCAAACGCAAACACTCCTAGAAATAGAAAGGCATGAAACAGAGGACCTTGGAGAATTTCTCTGGGAAATGGAGGATGGGTCCTGGAAACAGGCCGACCAAGGGCCCTCTCTGCAAAAAGGAGGGCAAGGGACCGCAAAGTGGAGGGCCTTCCAGGAAAAAAAAAAAAACCTATAGGGACAGTCCCAAATAAAAGCTGAAACCACTCCTGTCAATGTAGGCTTCTTAGTCCTGCTCCAAAGGGAGGCCATGGTGGCCTCCCTCCTGTGGCAAGGAGGCTGAGATGGAGGGCAGGAGGTCCTGGAGGGAAAGGAGGACACCTGGCCCCCTTGGAAGCCGGAGGGGGCTTCCTTTCCCTCCTCTCTGCAGGGAAGCCAGTGGAAGGCCCCCTTCCTTCTCTCAGCCCCCTTCCCCATCAGGGCCTGGCAGCAGGGGGTCAGTCCCTTTGGACCACGACTGGAAGCCAAAGAGGACCTTCTCTGTGTGTGTGTGTGTCTCTCTCTCTCTCTCTGTCCCCATCTCTTTAATTCTCTCCCTTTGACCTTAAGGGTTATAAATAGCTGCTTGCCTGCCTGCACGTAATGCTCGGGTTTCTCTCTCTCTCTCTTTCTGTCTCTCTCTCTCAAATCCTAAGACCTGCTGGGAAAAGGAAAGGAAAGGAAAACACAAGGCGGGTTGATTCCATCGCCGGGGGAGGAGGAGGAAGCAAAGGGACTATGGGCTCCCATCACCCACCCACTAGATAGATATATAGGTACATATATGGGGTACAACAGTCTTCATATCATTAATACTCGATGTATACTCTTTTATGTCTATTTCTATTTTGATATATTTGTGTGGGCGGCTGGTAGGGCACAACAGTCCCCATATATATATATATATATGTATATGTATATCCTTTTATTTCTATTTGATTCAAGATATATTTGTGTGGGCGGGCAGTGGGGCAGCACAACAGTCCCCGTATAGTGATATATATATATATATATATATATATAATCTGTATCTATATAAGTACATCCTTTTGTTTCGATTTCATTGAGAAATATTTGGGTGGGTGGGTGGCTGGTGGGGCACAAAAATCTCCATATATATATATATATATATATATCCTTTTATTTCGATTTGATTTAGATATATTTGGGTGGGTGGTGAGGCAAAGGTATCCCCATATTATATATATATATATATATATATACATACATATATAAAATCTCCTTTTCTGCCAAGCCCCAGCCCCTCCTCTCCGGAGAGCCCTCCCTGCTGCTGCCCCGTAGTCCTGCTCCAGAGGAGGGAGGCCTTTGGGGGGGGGGGTTTCCTGGGCTGGAGGGGGGCAGATGGAGGACGGGTCCTGGAGACTGGGAGGGCGGCCTGCCTGCCTGCCTACCTTCTCCTGGGCGCGGGTGAGCTTCTTCTGCATGTTGCTGGCGATCTTGCCCGCCGTGACTCCCTTCCCCATCTCAGCCATCTTGGCCAGTCCTGGCTCTTCTGCTGCTGCTGCAATGGCCCAGAGACAGAGAGACAGAAACAGAGGCAGCAGCAGCAGCATCAGCAGAGGAGGCTCCAGGAGGAGGAGGAGGCTGAGGCAGGCAGGCAGTCCCCCAATGCTAATGCTGCTGCCCCAGACCAGGAGGAGGAGGAGGAGGAGGAGGAGGGCGGCCTTTTAAAGGGACAGCGCCAAAGAGCAGGCAGGCAGGCAGGAAGGAAGGAAGAAATAACATGGAAGGAAGGAAGGGAAGAGGACAGGCCCAGAGTAGACCTCTCCTCCCCAGCCTTTCAAAGCCAAGAGCACTCCTCTGTGTGGACCAACCCAACTGTCAGGTTCAGGTTTATGACCAGATCTCATGAAAGGAGGACAAGGCCTGGCAAAATGTAGGACTTTCCAGGGGGGAAATGGAGGACATGGCCCAATAAAAGCTACAAACACTCCCAGAAATAGAAAAGGGTGCTCCTGAGTCCCTCACTCTGAATGAATGGTTGTGCTGCTCTGTGGCCATAACCACGGTTCTGTTTGATTCCGTTCTGGGCTCCAAATGGAGGACCTTTTGGAATCCCTGCTGGATAGAAGGCTGCAATGTAGGACAAGTCCTGGAAAAGGAGGACCTCTGGTTACCTGGGAAGATGGATAGATGAGGAGGAAATCAAAATGGTTAAAGAGTTTCCATGCTGTTGTTTGGTGTCTTCAAGTCCTTTTCTGACTTATGGCAACCCAAGGGCAAACCTATCGTGGGGCTTTCTTGGCAAAGTTTGTTCAAAGGAGGTTTCCCCTTGCCTTCTTCCCCTGAGGCTGAGAGGGTATGACTCACCCCAGGTCACCCAGTGGTTTTACATGGCCAAGCCGGGATTCAAACCCTGGTCCCCAGAGTCCTACTCCGATGCTCCAACCACTACACCAGGTTGGCTCTCCCTCGGATCAAACATTGATCAGAAGGGAGAGTGCAGTCAAGAAACCAGAAGAAGATTAGGAATCGGAAGGGCAGTTATGAAAGAACTGGACAAGATCCTCAAGTGCAAAGACAGGACTCTGGATACTAAAGTGAGGATAGTCCAAGCCATTTGGATTCCCCATCACTATGTGAGAGCTGGACAATGAGGAAAGCTGATAGGAAGAAAATGAACTTATTTGAGAAGTGGTGCTGGAGAAGGGTGCTGAGGATCCCATGGACAGCCAAAAAGACAAACAAATGGGTCCTTGAACAGATCAAGCCTGAAATCTCCCTGGAAACCAAGATGACACACTGCAGAAATAATCCAGTTTGAGACCACTTTAACTTTCCTGGCTCAATGCTAGGGAATCCTGGGAACTGTAGTTTATTGTGGCACCAGAGCTTTCTGGCAGAGAAGGCTGAATGTCTCACCAAACTACAGTGCCTGGAATTCCCTAGCATTGAGCCAAGACAGTTAAAGTGGTCTCAAGATGGATTATCTCTGCAGTGTGTTTCAGGCCTAAATTGAGGCAGTCGTACTTTGGCCACATCATGAGAAGGAAGGACTTATGGGGGGGGGGGGACCAATGATGCCAGGAAAAGTACAAGGCAGTAGAAAGAGAGGGACCTCATGCCAGATGGATAGGCTCAAATCAGAAAGGTCACATAGGCTTGAACCTGCAAGACCTGAACAGAGAGGTTGAGAAAAGGGAGACATGGAGAAGGGTTGCCATGAGTCAAAGCTGACTCAAAGGCAGCTAAAAACATTATTGATTTATTCAACAGCAAGAAGAGCAAACAGAAGCATACTGCCAAGGCCCTTGCCAAAGGGAGGCTGCCAAGATCAAGAAAACTTTGTGCAAACTTCTGGATTGTGCCCCTGACCACCTCCTCCTGTGCCTAGCAGCAATATGTGAGGGGTGTGTTTGTTGGTGAGGGGAGGTATTTGGTATTCCTGTCTGCTGCTTTCTTTTGCCAAATTGGCAAGGGCCTTGGCAGAGGTTAGTTACTCTGTGTCAAGTTTTCAACTGAATTCTGAAGGAACTATCCAAGGTGCTGAGTGTTTAGGGTTAACATGTTCAGTACCTTGGACAGTTCACCTTCTTTAAAGTTCAAACTAAAATCTAGATTCATCTCTGATTGATACAAAAGCAACCAGCTGTTATTCACTGAAAAGGGGATTTGCCTGTCGTTGTTGCTGTTTGTTGTTGTGTGACTTCTAGTCATTTCCAATTTATGGTGACCCTGTCATGGGTTTTTCTGGGTAAGATTTGTTCAAAGGAGGTTTGCCGTTGCCTTCCTTTGAGGCTGAGAGCATGTAACTCACCCAAGGTCACCCTGTAGGCTTCACAGCCAAGTGGGGAATCCAACCCTGGTCTCCAGAGTCATAGTCCAACACTCAAACCGCTGTGTCATGTTGGATCTCTCCTCTCGCTTTAAGATTCAGCAAATAGCCTGCTCTTTGATAGCCTTTTCCAAGACAGGAGTGTTTTCTTGCAGAAAGTGAGTTTGTTTGCTACTTCTTACACACCATTAGGGGAATTTTGAGACCTAATGAAATAAAATCATTACCATCATCATCATCATCATCACTACCTCCACCACTACCATAAATGAACAAAGTGGGTGATAATGAAATAGTCAAATCACATAGTGCTTCACTGGCATGATAACAACAACACAATCTGTGCCCCCCATGGCAATGGCAGGAGAGGGTAAGGAGAGAAGGCAGGGATAAATGAGCACCAGTAAAGGCTCAAGAGCTGCTATCAGCATAAGGATTAAAGAACCCCTAAGAACATATAAAGAGTTGCTCCTGCATGAGTGCACACAACTCTGGGTCAACTCTGCACTGCAGAAATAATGCAGTTTGTCACCACTTTAAGAGTCTTGGCTCAATGCTATGAAATTCTAGAGTTTGTAGAGGTCTCTGGTGTCACAACAAACTACAAATCCCAGGATTTGTAGAGCTGAGATTAATCAAAACAGCTTCTAGACTTGAAACTTCTAGAAAGCTAACTTTGGGTTCCTCAATCTATGGCAGACTATGTATAAGTGCAATCATATCCCACCAGTATGACCAATGGTTATGCTGATGGGACATATAGTTCAGCTACATCTGGGCTCCTCCAAAAATAGACTGTATGCCTGATTTTCACCTCTGAAAACTAAAGCCTGCATTTTTATTATCTTAATTTGTACTCTGCTTTTCTCATCAAACAGATACTTTCTCCTTCTTCCATAGCCTGCAACAGTTGATATACACTTTTTTTTTGCAATTGTAATATGTTTTGTTATTTGTTTTTACACTTCATGTTTGTATTATGTTTGTAAACTGTAACCTTAATAAAAGTGATTTTTAAACAACACAAGAACTAATAATATTCTTTTTTTAAAAAACTGAACAGCATATGTGTCATAATGTCAAAATATAGCTGAACTACATGCAATTGTGAAAAGTGTACCAGTATAGCAATCCAAATGAAAAGCCAGACAGGCTATTGCCAAAGCCCACCTGTACAAAATGGTCTTTGCCTGGCAGGGGAAAGAGAACAAGGAGAGGGCCAGCCTGGGCCAGGATCCAAATGAGTCAAACTGCTGGTACAAAAGGACTTATATCTTTGATGCTTCTGCAATGAGGCATCTCATTGTGTGAGTCACCATCATGTTTTTCTCAACTGGGATCCCCATGTGCAAAATGGCAAAGAGGGACAATCCTCCACTACTGTACTCAGCAATGAGGCCAATCCTCTGGTTTTCAATGGGATCTTGGCCCTTGGCCTTCCTTGTGGAGGGGGGGGGGGGAACCCAGATGCTAGGAATGCCAGCAGAAAGGTCTTCACTTGCTTTTCTGTCTGTCTAGTTAGAATGGCTACCATCCTGTTAGTGACACAATACAGGCATATGTGAAAGCTAACAGCATCTCCCACACACCACAACCAAAATCTATGTAGGACTTGCCTTCCCCTTAAGAGCCCCTTTCCACAGCCTGTTGGAGAGTAGGGAAGGAAGTGGTTTGGAGAAGTATCTGGTTATGTCTCTTATAACCAGAACAGAATGACAAGGCCATTCCTCAGGACCTTCTAGGATCTTCCTGAAGTCCCAGAAAATGACCTCATTGTTGTGCACACCTCAATCTCTCCAATTGCAGCTATATGGCTGTGGGGGGGGGGGCATAGGAAGAAGCCTTGAGGAAGGCAAGGAGAAAGATGTATCACAGGACCACCTGCAGTGATATCAGTCAGCAGGTTCACCCTAGTTTGCCTGAAGCAGTGGTTAAACTGATACCTCTGAACATTTGGCTGTGAGCTCCCTCTCCCTGCTGGCACCATAACTCCATTTGGCTAGTCTTCTCCTCTTGGTGCTTTTCTTTTCTTCCAGGAAATGGTGCTTTCAGGACAATGTGGAAGGAGTTAATGGCAACTGGAGAGAGAGGGAGCTTGGAGTCCACCCAAAGGAAGCCATGTTATGGTCTATGATCACCAAGGAATTTCTGTGTACTGAAGGAAGAAGAACTTAGACTGATGGTGGGTGGGGACTCCTGGCTTGGAGAGATCACAGATTTACAAGTGAAAGCAAAGGAGAGAAAAATTGAGCAAGCATTGGTGTCAAGGCTCCCAGTTTTGCTGCATCAGGTTCTCTACTTCCTTCCCCATTTAGATTTAGTGCCTGTTTTTTGTTTTTTTAATTGTGTGTCATCTACACACCCCATAATCAACTCATCACTGTTCTTCAGGCAGAAAACCATGCAAAGTGGGTACCAGCAATTGGAGATTTTTGACAAGGCAAATAAAAAAAATGTAAAAACTGTACATTGCATGAATTATTATTACTGTCATCATCATCATCATTATCATCATCATCATCATCATCATCATCATTACTAACATCATCATCACCACATATTGGAAGGAAAATAATGCATCATACAACTGAAATTTTTTGGCTAACATAGACACATTTTGGCAAAAACATAGAACTGATTGTTAACTATTTCGAATGACACCACTGCATGCCTGGCCAAAACAGAATGTGATACAACTCCCAATGCAGGATCTCAGTCCTAAGATCACCACTTAGAAAAATTAAATCCCAAGCAGACACGTCCCATAAAAAATGAAGAGCAAGCACAACATTTATTTTTTCTGCTCGTCACTTCATGTCTGGTCTGCAGCTGTCCAGCCATTGCTCTTCTTCTGTAAACCACAGGGGGATTAGAAACTGATTTTCCACATTATCTGAGATGGGGTCAACATTAAAGGCATTTCTTTCTCTGAGCAACCTTTGGGCGTATCCAGACAAGCTAATCAAAGAGATTTATCCACTTGCATATTTAGTTATTTGCATGTTATTGTTCAGATCCCCCAAGATGTTTCAAGACGGACATAAAAACAATAATTTTAAAATGCACACACACCAAGAGAACTATTAAAACATTGCCAAGGATCAATTTAAGGACAATAAAATTACAAAGTGAATAATTGAAAAGTACATTTAGAAATAAATTTCTTTAGTTTGCCTCTAAAGCAGGAGTAGGCAAAATGCACCCTGTTTTTAAGACACTCCCTATGCCTCCCTAAATCCCCCAATATATTTTAAGGGCCACACATCCACTGCTCTAGAGGCTGTGGGAGTCAATTTTGCCATATTTTTGCCCCCTTCCAGTCTGTTTCAGGCCAGGTGAAGAATTAAAAAAAACATAACAGAAAGTAAACTGGAGGGCATGAGGAGTATTTTGCATTTTAATGAAAATTTCAAGAGTTATTCCCTCACCCACCCACCCCCCCCACCCCCAAAATGGGAGGTAGAGATGGGCCAGGAAACACTAGCCTCCTGGTTTCCTTAGGAGACCAATGCAAAGCCTGGCAGCTGCCCATCTTTCTTTTAGAAGCAAAAGATTAAGGAGCCAATCCACTCTCTTAGGGCAAGGGATTATATGTCTTGAGTGCCACAACCTAAATGACTAGTTCCTTTGCACCTGCCAAGCTTCACTCAAGAGGTGGTGGTGCTGGTGGAACAAGGAGAGGAACCTCTCTGGAGAGTAAAGAGTGTGAGGCAGATTCATCTGAGCAGACCATTCTTTGAGGATACAGTACTTTAGACTTAGGGAGAAAGTGCTACAAGTTCCAATTTATGGCACAATATCGATATATGTTAGAAAAAGGAGTTGGGCCTGCTACAAGGTGGTATGACTTTGCTGGCTCAAAAAGTATAACTCATCTCTGAAACATATCAAGGATGACTGGTATAATGATTATGAAAGTAGTCATAAATGCTCAGCCTATAAAGTCAATTCAACAAAAAATGTTAACTGCCACAAAATGGTGCCCACAAAGGAAGAGGAGCAATTGTATCATTTAGCACTGAGGTGACAGACATATCATCCAAGATGGGCACTGAGTAGCAAAGGACATGTTAGCTGGGGAAAGCATCACTTTTTCTCAGTGACAAATGTTTTAAGGTTTCACTACTGTGGGAAAATGTGATATTACCATCTACCCTGTGGAAATAATGCAGTTTGGCACCACTTTAATTGCCATGGCTTCATCCTACAGAATCATGGGATATGTAGCTATGTGAGGCACCAGCACTCTTTGGCAGAGAAGTTAAAGACCTTGTAAAACTACAGATTGCAGGATTCCATAAGATCAAAATACAACACTTAAAGTGGTGTCAAACTGCATTACCTCTACAGTGTAGATAGATTGCAAAGTTCTACATTAAGGAGCAGGAACCACATTTTGAGCCACAAGTGGGTAAAAAAATAGCAAAGTTATATCTGTCTTTGAAAGCAACAAATGTGTTGTTCATATCTGCCAAAGAACAAAGCAAACAAGTTTTCTCACTTTATACTGCCCAGCCCAAGATCAATAGGGAGTTACTGTTCACATTTAAATGTGCAAGTTTAACAGTACAGTTAAAGACATGTCAGAAGTCTAATTGAGGTCAATAAGATGTACTACCAGAAAAGTGGTTATAATCCACATTATTGTAAATTGGTTAAAAAATTAACCAATGTAAGCTTTTTGACACCAGTGCAACCATGCAGGCAGTCATCAGCTAGAGTTACACACACACAGACTTGACAAACAATCCATGTTTGCATTGCTCAGCTTTTTGCCATTTAGTCCAGGTAGCCAGATCAAAAATGAAACTACACGTTTATTCATATTTTATTTTATTTTATTTCATTTTTTCCCCACAATGGGATTCATGTAGCATCTGTTTGCCGGAGTAAGTCCTCATGAAGAGATATAGGCAGGTGCTTAGGGTGTTTTGTTCTATATGTTCATTGGGAAAGAGAAAGGATTGTGTGCATACAATTAGTTTCTAGTTTTCATTTGTACATAACACTGCAAAAATTTTATATCTGACATTCATTGTGATATTGGCAAAAATGGCAAATAAAAGAGTGAAAGTTTGATCAGTTAACTAGTGGGAAGATATTTTACTCCTCTGGACTGAGAATAAAGTACATGTTTCTTTATACGTTAAGCCATTTTTGTTGTGGTGTATTTAAAGAGGGCCTGCGTACCTTTAATTATTTATTTAACACGTGTGTAAAAGTGAGGGTTTCAGTAGTTGCATGTCTTGCACAGCAATGTTTATGTGCCGAAATATCTTCTTTGCAACAACCATTAAAATTGCAGGAGCCCTGTTCTCTTTTTCATGTTGTCATTTTAGATGTGTCACTTGTTCCAACCTGGCGCCCACCAGATGTCTTGAACTGCAACTCCCATCCTGTTCACCCATTCAGTCATCATGGAAGGGCTAGGATGAATTCAGAAAATGGGCATTCTAGTCCAATGTATCTGCAGAGTACACAGCTGGAAAAGGCTGTTCAATTGGCTCCTAATCAAAAACTATTTGCTGATTACATTACATAGGGAATATCCGAACAGTAAATGTTGCTGTTGGCAGCTTTCATTTTTACTGTTGTTCTGATTGTTTCTACATAGCCAGACAATTTTTCTCTTGTCCCAAAACATTCAGTGGCAACTCCCAGAACCAGCTGCAACATTTTATTCCCACCCTGAGGGTGTGATTTTTGAGGGGGGGGGGGAGGGTTGGTTGGTTGGCAGTATTTTCTGTTTGTTTATTTAATTCCAGGATATATTGCAGCCAAAAAGAAAATAAAAGGATTTGTTTAGTTCAATATGTGTAATTTACACTTGGTTCCTTGGCTATACTTCCTCTGCCTCACTGGATGGGAAGCACAAGACTCCCTTAAAGCAGTGCTTCTCAGATGATCTGATGTGGTGAACCACCTATTTATGCCAGGGACCAGCACTAAATATGTGCCAATTGAGTACAAATGTTTCTTTCTTTCGTGAAAACTTGTCAAGAACTAGCAGCATGCTCAAGAGCCTACAATTGACTAGGGACCACCACTGTGAGTAGCACGGACTTAAGTTCTTCCTTTGTTCCTTCCTTTCTAGAAACTGTTCCTCTATAAAAGAATGCATGCCCATATGGGTCTTGCAACTTCTGGAGTCAATAGTAAGTAAATGAACCGGAGAGATCTGAGTGATATTTGGCTAGAATTTCCTACAGGGACATGAGATCTGAAAGAAAAGTGGCCACATTGCATGCTATACAGCTTCCTTCATCTGCCTCCCGCCACTTCCAAGTTCTACAGATGACTGGAGGCTCCAAGTGGATGCAAAGGCAGCTGAAATAGATATAAACTGGCAATAAGCAATGCTGTCTTTTGCAAGAAGACATACTTCTTTGTAGTAGTCTGAAGAGCTCTAGTTCTCTTACATTCCCTTTCTTTCCCCCTTGCTTTCTTCTTTTCCCCTCTCTTTTGATCTCCCAGAGATCCATAAACACTGCTCTAAAAAAGATTAGCCAATGTTGGTGAAAAATCAACCCAGGAATGCTGATATGTTGTTTCCAGTTGTGTTTTGGAGTAGTGCTGCATTCCTCTGTGGATTAAAGGGGTGAATATGGCCCTTGCACCTGGCACAGTTACCCACTCCTATTTTAGCTGGTGGTGGAGCTATCCAGTGGTAGTTCATCACAAGCAGACCCATTGAAATCAATTGGAATAAAGGTACAAGTGACTTACCATTTTCATCCATTTAAGTGGATCTACTCTAGTTGAAATCTATTTGGATTTTAGCTGTTTTCAATGCTCAAAAACAACATGTTACTTATCTGGAAAATTGGGGCCTAAAAAAAACACAGTACCAAAGCAGTAAGTGGGAACTTAGTTATATTGTTGGTATATAAAACAGTGTTACCTAGTTATTTCTTTAAGTTACTTTTGTTGTTGTTATGTTATTTTCTTGTCAAGATTTATTCAGAGGAGATTTAAAGTTGACTTCTAAGGCTGAGTGTCATTTGCCCAAGGCCACCCAGCAGGTTTCTATGGATGAACAGGGATTTAAATCCTGGTCTCTCAGAACACTCAAAACAATAATCCATGCTGGCTATCAAAGTTATCTTTAAGACATTTAGAGTCATTTTGACATGAATTTTCAAATTTTACTTCATTCTTTTACCAGTGCAAAGATCTGAGAGATGATAGGTAGAGAAAAGAAAAAGACATTTATTTATTTTTTATTTCCTTTATTAAAGATAATTGAAAACTTTTACATTTTGCAGTGTAACCATTATATATACAAACATCGAAGAACAAAAATATATAAAAAACCAAATGAAAAAAGAAAAAAACAGAAAAACCAAACAAGAAGTTTCCTCAAAATCAACAATCAAACCTATATCCCAAAAATATATACACATCATCCTCACCCTTTGTTTCTGTGAAATGAGAGATTTTATCTTAAGTTCACTCCATTTTCTTATATCAGATCTTCTTTTATGTCCCATATCTCTTTCAAATATTTTTTAACTGGGCCCCATTCTTTTTCGATCTTCTCCTTGGGTTTGTTATTAATTAGTGCTGTAAGGCAGTCCATATCTTTGAATTCTATAACTTTCTGAAACCATTCGTCTAAGGTAGGGATACGACGCAGTTTCCAATTTTTTGCCAGTAACATTCTGGCGACCGTTGTTAAGTACAGAATTATTTTCCAATATTTTTTTTCTGTTTCAGTGTCTAAAATTGCAGTTATATTTAATAAGTATATTTCTGGGGCAAGTGGGTATACGATATTCAATATCTGTTGTATCTTTTTATGTATTTTCAGCCAAAAGTTTTTAATTCTTGGACATACCCACCACATGTGGTAGTAGGAGCCTTTTTCCTTTTTGCATTTCCAACAATCATTGTCCTTCAGCTTATATATTCTAGCAATTTTCATTGGCGTGTAATACCATCTATTGATTGTTTTAATATAGTTTTCTCTTAAGTCTTGTGAAGCAGTGAATTTACTAGATTTTTCCCATGCTGCCTCCCATCTTTCTAATGGTATTTCATGCCCTATTTCCTGTGCCCACTTGATCATATATGTGGTAACTGTTTCCTGTTCTAATTCTCTTTGTAAGAACAGTTTGTATAATTTGGAGATTTTTCCTTTATCTTTTTCCCATATAAGCTTATTCAATTCATTTATATCTCTTTCAAAACCATTCCCGTACAAATCCTCTTTATATCTTTGTTTTAGTTGTGTGTATCCAAACCAGCTTATATTTTTTTCCATTGCTTTTTAGTTCTTCTTTAGAAATTAATTCCATTTTTTCAACATTTTCCTTCCTTAATAGGTCACTATATCTTACCCAGTCCGTGATCTTTTCCCATTTTCCAAAGAACGCTTCCTGCGTAGAAACCCAAAGGGGTATCCCCAAATAAAATCTGGTTCTTATTTTGTTCCAAGTTTTCAACAATGAGTTCCTTATGAAATGGTTATGAAATTCCTTATCATTTTTATCTTTTCCATACCATATGTAGGCATGCCATCCCCATTTTAAATTAATAGCCTCTAGATTCAATAACTGTTTGTTTTGGAGAGTTATCCATTCCTGGATCCATAGTACACTGCATGCCTTATAATATGATTTTAAATCAGGTACTGCACATCCCCCTGCACTCTTTTAAAAGAAAAGGACATTTAAAAGAGATACAAGGAACACAATCCTTTCCCTAACCCATTGATGAGCCATCAACCAAATATTTTGCACTACTACTTGATCTGCCTAACAAAGCCATAAGCACTACAATGAAGTATGAAAATGTCCCTCATTTGAAAGAGTTAAGCAATAAATATCACTGGAGATGCACTTTTAAACTTACATTTTTGGAAAATGTTCTATAAGGAGAAAAAGAAAAAAATATTCCCCCTATGCATACCCTCATCTCACTGTTACCTGTGGTTTGTTGTGGAAGGAGTAGTTTGTGGGTGTGAATTAAAAACAGATCACTGAACCATGCTAAGAGGAAAGAATGAGATCAGCAAAACAAGAACGGTGACTCATCCTTCTGGATGACAAAGAGTGACAAATTGTTCTTAGGACTACTGGGGAAGGAAGGAGTGCGGAAATGCTGGCCTTTCAAGAGATTAGATTAGGATTGGGCAACACCTGGCATGAATCATTCCCATGGTTTCTCCATTACCTACCAGGTACTTCAGAAAAAAATATTTCTAGATTCTCCCTGAGCAAGCTAGGGGCCAAAAAGTCACAGAAATAACAATTGTGTCTGCATATCCTTAGCTGTAAACTTGGAAGATGTATGTGTATTTTACAGTGGGCCCTTGGTATCTGCTGGGGTTTGGTTCCAGGACTGTCTGTGGATACCAAAATCCATAGATGTTCCAAGTCCCATTAAATACAATGGCTAATAAAATGCATCCCTTATTAAAAATGGCAAAATCAAGGTTTGCTTTTTGGAATTTATATATTTTAAAAAATATTTTCAAGCTGTGGATGCTTGAATCGGAAGATAAAGAATCTATGAATATGGAGGGCCAAGTGTATTTTTTAATTTGTGTTTTTAATGGATATAAGCTATTTTAATTATATGTTTCTTTGGAAATAGAATCTGTTATTTGATTGGTGTGTTGTTGTTGTTTTACTTTTATAAATTCAATTTTAGCAGGACTGTGCTTTCATTTTGTTGTAAGTCACTATGAGACCCTTGTCAGGAGAAAGAAAGATATAAATTAAATAAATAAGGCTTGGGGAGATAGGTGGTGGGTATACACAACTAGAGTTGTGTGCATGAAGCCCTGAAAATTAAACTGAATAACACCAATTAGTGATGCAGTTAGCAAACAGTTGCCAAACATCTGCTCAGTGGTGTTATTTGGTACTGTTACCAACAGCAAACAATATTTACTACCTTCCATGAACACACATATTTTCTAACACTTTTCAAAACATAATATAGACTGTAGTCCTCAGTCATTTAGGGAGATGTAAATATATTCTTAGGATGTTAGTTATTTTTAATATGAAATTTTAAAATTCTTTTAAATCTGTTTTTAAATAGACTACATCATATATTTTACTTATTTTATTTATTAAAATATTTCTACCCCATTCTATATCCAAAAAATAAAATAAAATCTCAGGGCAGCTCTTCAAATAACATCAAAACCAATTAAACAATTTAAAACAATAAAAATAATCTGAATAAGATAACAAGTTTAAAATATTTTACACAACTGGGGTGCCACAGTTGGGAAGCGCCTTTCCAGTGTTACATTCTACATCATGTTGGGACCCCTGGTGGGCTGAAAAGCAATGAATGAATACTTTAAATAAATAATAATACATTGGTTGCATCTACACTGTGGAATTCATGCAGTTTGATATTGCTTTAACTACCATGGCTTGATGCTATGGAATTCTGGGATTTGTAGTTTTGTGAGATATTTAGCCTTCTCTGTCAGAGGGCTCTGGTGCCACAACAAAGTACAATTCCCAGAATTCTATAGCATTGAGCCATGGCAGTTTAAAGTGGTGTCAAACAGCATTAATTCTACAGTGTGGCAGCAGTCCAAGACACAGACAGAGACAGAGATAGAGATATAGAGATTCCTTGTGCTCTCTGTACCCTACATGAAGAGAAGTATGTTGAACTTGTATGGATTGCCAAAGAAGCACTGACAGAGATAGATTCTTTCCACACTTGGCCAGCTGGGAGATTCTAGGAACTGTAGCCAAAAAAAGTCTCTGGACTAGAGAGGTTAATTTAAAACAAATGTGATGTTCAGTGCTGCTTGATTCTTGGGTTTCTGGGAATACTTTGTTATGTTATGTGTTAGCAAAAACAATCTGCAACCTCCCAATTTCCACACCAACATTAAAAAAAATTAAAGCATAAATGAATGTTTTAAAAAATCAAATAGAATCTGATACAAAGGGGAAATCTTGTTAAGCTCCAAAGACAGATCAGTAGTTAAATTCTCTCTCACACACATAATCACTTTCTGCATTTGGGCATGTAATGCCATTGTCATAAAAAAGAATTTCTCACAGATGTGGTTCCCTGAAACTTTAATAAATAAATGATTACAAAGCTAAACTCCTAAAAGTACATTCTGCATTTTGGGATAAGAAAAACTGAACATACTTTCCTTTTTATTATATTGTTTTCCAAATAAGGTATTCTTTCTTTATAAGAGAGCTATAGAAGTCATTCTTGTTGTTGTTACATGACTTAAATTGACGCCTATTCATGTGGACTCTTTCAGGGGTGGTGATAGTGCCAATATTTGCTTACAGAAGGTTTTCTCTAAGGCTGGAAGAGTGTGACTTGCCAAGGTCACCTAGTGAGTTTTTGTTGCTGAGCAGGGAACATGGATCTTCTGGAGTATCATCCAGTACTCAAAGCACTACATTATGGTGGCTTATGGCTATAGGTGTAGTGAATGTGTTTCAGGCCAGGGATGAATAAAAATTTATGGAGAGTCTCAGGAGCCATGTTCAATCAGTGTTCAGAACCAAGAGAACAGGAAAGGGCCAAATGTAATTCTTACCAATCTGAGAATTTCCCCACCAACCAGGCAAAGTACAGATCAATGAGGTGTAAGAGATTCCAGAGCTGCAAAGTGTAGCTGGGTTCAATGCAACAGGTTCCCAGGCTTTAAATATATTCTTATCCCAATTTTTAAGTACAGATTCACTGACACAGGGCTTTTGATGAGATGAGAGCAAAAAAGTCTTCATAAGGACAAGCTACATGTTGGGACCTTTGTGACAGGACACTGATTTTCAATATTTTGCACTTTGGAACTAGAACTTGCAGTGAAGATGGTGAAGATGTATATTGTGTCGTCTTTCTGTCCATGGAAAACTCTTATTCAGGAGTGCATAGTGTATTGCTGAAGAAGACTTGGTGTCTCAAAGCACATTCATCTTGATAATTGTAAAAACAAAGCAAAACTGAATTTTGTGTTTTTCACCATGTATGACAGTTGATGTCATTTTTGATGACTGTATGAGCAGTAACTGCTGAAGTATTTTTAAAATCTCGGGTTTGTATGTGTTTGCGCACTATATTGTGCGTCCATTTTGTGCATGCGTACACTGTGGGTGTGATTTCTTTACTCTCTAGATTCTTTGTTGCTGTTGATATGGGCCAGCACAGCTGCCTGCATTTTTATACTCTCCTTGAGTCCTGGCTGTACGAACTGTCACAATGAGTAATTTCACTTTAGAACATACTGCTGGATAAGCATGCAAATGGCAGAATTACTCAGACAAGACTTCTAGTGAATTTGTGGTGTGTGATTTGTCAATTCATAGGGCTCCAAAACCTTTCATCTGTTATCTTCTCAGTGGCTTCTGGATGTCAGCTGCCTGCATTCCTGAATGATTATGAGGAGTGTGTCACGTGACACACTGACAAGGCAGTCAAACCTTTACAGTATCTGATATCTAGTTGCTGCCTACGTGGCTTAGTGTTTTTTCTAGATTTAATGTCCTGATAATGGGGAATTGTTGCTCTCCAGAAATTACATTACAATGTTAGGGAAACATCAGTTCTGCAACAAAGCAAACTTTTGAACTAGCTCTTTAGAGCTAGAGTTTCATCAAGGTGGAGACAAGTTGTGGCCATTGGAGTGTTGTGGTTGCAGTGTGTCTTCAGAATGATCAAGACCCTGTCTTAAGGTTTTCTTGGCCAGATTTGTTCAGAAGAGGTTTGCTGTTGTCTTCATTGAAAGCTGACACCTGCCCAAAGTCAACCAGTGGTTAAGTTTCCATGGCTAAGCAGGGATTTAGGTCCTGATCTTCTGGAGTCCTAGTCCAGTATAAATCAAATCTCCAGTGCTATATGGATTATTTATTTATTTATTTAGTGCTGTAAATTTACACAGCACTGTACATACAAGCTTTCTTTACTTAGACGGTTCCCTGCCCTTAGGCTTACAATCCAAAAAAACACGACACAAAATGAGAAGGGAATGGTGGAGGGGAAGAGGATCAGGTCCAGCACTTCAACTCTCCCTCAGAGGCCTGGACCAATGCAGAAGGACTGGAGGGAGGGCTCTTCTGCTTTCAAGCAAGGCCTGATGATTCTATGATTCTATGATGGAGCTGGCTTGCCTATCTTTCTCTCCCTCAGGATGATGGTGGATGAGGGAGGGCTCTTCTTCTTTCAGGCAAGGCCTGATAGAGCTGGCCTGCCTCTCTCTCTTCCTGTACTTTTATAAAGCATCCCTTTCATGGTTCCAGCAGCAACTGTGTTGAGATCACCTCGTGTTTTTTCTATGATAACTCCAAATACACTAAAGATCCAAGTGTTAGTCCATAATGCCCCTTGTCATGTCACCATATTTAAAATCTTTACATTTCTAGGTTTGGACCAAGCCATGCTTTGGGTCTCCTTCAAACCTAATCACAGACCATTAGGTTTGAAGCTCCTGTCATGCAACATCCTCCAGTTGTAAAGAATGCCAACTCAAACTTGCCTCTAGTTTTGCTAGCTCCAGTAGGTAAAATGAATTCATCTGTGTCCTGTCCAAGGTATCTGGGATCCATATTCAAATAACGAGACAAAGGGTTCATTCCAGTCGGATCTGGGTATGTTTAGCCTGCATAAGAGAAGGTTAAGTGATAGCCCAGTTTAAATATTTGAAGGAATGTCATCTTGAGGATAGAACAACCTTGCTTTCTGCTATGCCAGAGACTAGGACAGAAAAGAGATTTCACTTAAACATAGAATCATAGAGTTGGAAGAGAACACAAGGGCCATCCAGTCCAACCCCCTGCCATGCAGGAACTCCCAATCAAAGCATCCCAGACAAATGGCCATCCAGCCTCTGCTTAAAGAAAGCCAAGGAAGGAGACTCCACTACGCTCCGAGGGAGTGTGTTACACTGTCCAACAGCCCTTACTGTCAGGAAGTTCCTCCTAATGTTGAGGTGGAATATCTTTTCCTGCAGTTTGCATCCATTGTTCCGCATTCTAGTCTCTGGAGCAGCAGAAAATAAGCTTGCTCCCTCCTCAATATGACATCCCTTCAAATACTTAAACAGGGCTACCATATCACCTCTTAACCTTCTCTTCTCCAGGCTAAACATCCCCAGCTCCCTAAGTCGTTCCTCATCGGGCATGGTTTCCAGACCCTTCACCATTAGGGCATCATGGGAGGCTTTTCTTACTGTCGCACCACCCTCACAGCTTGTTTGGTGAGGACAAAGTGAGAGCCTTTGTGATGGCTGCTCCCAGGCTCGGGAACTACCTCCCTAGAGAGGCCAGGTTGGCCCCATCCCTGCTTTCCTTTTGAGGACAAGTAAAAACATTTTCGCGCCATCAGGACTTTTCAGTCTGACAAGGGCTGACAATGCTATACAATTCAGATATCAGCATTTGGAAATTGTTTTTAATACATTTAAATATTTTTAACATGTAATGTTTTTAACTTTTTAGATTGTTTAATTGATTTTTAAACTTTATATTTAAATTTTGTAACACTTTGTTGTTTTTAATTTTTACTGTCTTAAATTGGTTTGTTGCTTCCTTGAGCCCCCTATATTGAGACAAGGTGGAATATTATTATTATTATTATTATTATTATTATTATTATTAAACAACAACAACAACAATAGGCTAAGGATTGGTCAGGAATCAGTGTTCACAGGTAGACACCAGTAATCTCAGGCTTATCCCTTGTTCTCTCTCAGATGTGGTCTTTCTTCTTAGTCTAAGAAAGTAATAAAGTTAAGGCATCTATCCCTCCCCATTCTGTTTCTTCTAAGGCCACAAAAATAGTCCAGATTGCCAACTTTAACTGTCATGGCTTAATGCTCGGGATTTCTGGGAACTGTAGTTTGTTGTGGCACCAGAGCTCTCTGACAGAGAAGGCTAAATGTTTCACAAAACTATAATTCTCAGAATTCTATAGCATTGAATCATGGCAGTTAAAGTGGTGTCAACCTGCATTATTTGTGCAGTATAGATGCAGCCTCTGCCACATTTTTTAGGCCTGGATTATCCCCCTCATTTTTCCAGCCCCATAAATTAAGGGGCTTTAGACAGGCAAGACTCCATGGCTTCCACATAGTAGCCACAAGCTATGGTGAGATAAGGAAGCTTTTCTCGACACAGGGCTAGTCAGAATGGAAAAAGTTCAGAGGCCTGAGGCCTTGGCCAGCTGCATTGGGTCAGGTAACCCTTTGGAAACAACTGCCTAATAACACATGGTTAGATAAAAAAGGAATTAATTACAAATAACTCATCGTTTGTGACTAGTCATTTCCATACTGTACATATAACTCATGTCTTCTGGCAAAGGTGAAGAAGGGAATGTATAGAAATCCCCATTTATCACAGAAGTTGTGACTGAATTCCTGGCTTATTGTATAGACCAGTAATTTCAGAGAATTCATTTTTCTAGTTTATTGTCTACCCAAAAAATTTCTCACACTAGGGAACTGTTGTAGAAGACTACAGAGCATCATAGAGAGGATTAGAGCATCATAGAGCATCATCCAGCCTCTGCCCATGACAGATGCCAGTTGTTTAACCTTGAAAAGACTTTCATGAAAAATATTGAGGGCTTGCTGAATCAAAGCTTTGGTATTAGCCTTTCATTTCATTTGGAAAGTATTATTCCAGGAGAAATCTTGGGGGGTTGCTGTTGTTGTTTTGCAGGAATTTGCACGATTGCAAAGGATTCAAGGGAAATCTTGGATTTTTTATTTCAGGAATTTAGTATCGATGTGTTCTCCATTTAGAAAAGTAGAAGCAAACAAATATCCTGCATTTTCTTCCCACTCAGATCTTCTTGTACAGAGAGAAAAGTGTTCATTTTGTTCATAAATGAATATGTCCTGTAAATGTGTTGTGCACCAAGAGGAAAGGAACAAACAGTAAATTCCAAAAAAGAGTTTTCCTATATGTGGGGGGTGTCTACTGGATGTGTGCTTTTGAAATTCTGAGAACATGTATAGCTAGAATATTCTACGGTAGTCACAAATACATAATCTAGAGCTACACACTTGTGAGTGGTATGCATTTACGATCCCCTAACGGCCCCTAATTTCAGGATTATGTAGGGATCATAAAAGTCTCCTACTCCCTATTTACCAGGCAATTGCTGCTACAAACAACAGTGTCTAGCCACTAGACAGAATGAGAAGATCCCCTGTGACAGCAGGTGATGGATTGTACTAGTGGCAGCCTCCTAATTCAACTTGTGGGACAACCGGGCTCTCCCCCTCCACTGAAGGGCATCACAAACTGGTCTCGTTCTCCCAGGTATGATGGAGAACATGGTCACTCTGCAAGTGTTGAAATAAGGTTCAACTGCACATCAAGCGGACTCCTGTATGTGGGATGCCTACAGGTGTGTGTGTGTGTGGCTATCTTGCCTTTTGCCTTGCAGAGCAAAATCTCTTGGGCCACCCCAGCTAAGAAAATGGTATTTTCCAAATGAAAGGAAAGGCTAATAACAAAGCTTTGATTCAGCAAATGCCCAATATTTTTAAAATGTAAGACTCACTGGTAAAGGTAAGATAAATTAACAAAGACATTATTTGTTTAAATTTAGTAGTAGTAGCAGTAGCAGCATTTCAGTACTTCAAACCACAACCCTAAGATTAACTATTCCATATAAGTATCTTTATTTTATGGCAGGGGCAACTATGGACTCTCTAGGGCCATTTTTTATTTATTATTATTATTGTTGTTGTTGTTGTTGTTGTTGTTGTTGTTGCTTCTGTACACCTCCCTGTGAGACTACACCAGTACACCCAACAGGAACAGAAGTGGCATTATATCAATTCCAGCTTCATTTTTTGGCCAATCTAGAGGCATTTGTTTTTGTTTTTGTTTTTTGTGCATTTTTCAGGCTATGTGGCCATGTTCTAAAAGAGCTTATTCCTGACATTTCGCCAGCATCTGTGGCTGGCATCTTTTGTTTTGTTTTTGTTTTTGTTTTGTTTTTTACAGGAGATTATAAAATGTATGATGTTTAGAGGGGGTTAAATGTGCCTTTGAGCAGTTTTAACCCAGTTTGATTTGGGTGTATGTGAAAAAAGAACAAAACATTTAAATGGGTCTGGGGGCTTTGGGGAGGCTTAATGGTCTCCAAATTGGGCTCTGAAAGCTTCATGGGGCTCATGGGCTGTACTTTCCTAATCCTGGCTTTATGGCCTAAACCAGGGTTAGGAATCATGCAGTCCTTCAGATGTTTATAGACTTCAGCTCCCAGAATTCCTCACCATTGGTTGTGATGGTAATCCTTCAGGGACACCCCAACAATATCTTGATGACTGCATGAGTCCCTTCACCAGCAAAACTGGACTAGATTATACCAAAAGATAGCAAAGGTCAGCCAAGATGAATGAGCCTGTTTACCATTACTCTCTGTCTCTAGGTTCTGCCAAATGCCAATCATTCTCCAGGGATCACCAATACAGATAAGTTATCATTCCTTGCATATCCACAATAAAATCCCTTCAGGGCTCACAGGAACAAATTGCTGAGCCTGCAGTTCTGAAATCCATCTGATTTTCTGGAGAAACTTAAAAAAAAATATTTTGTAGATGATCATGCTATTTACACAGCCCTAGGGTACTAATGAAGGGATATTTTCTTTTGTTCAGACTGAAGAGGTTTTAGCTCTGCAAGGTTTTACAAATACACTAAATTGACCTGAAAGGCTTTCCAGGGTAGAAAGCTCATTGTTTATACTGCCAGCAGAGTTATAGATAAGGTGGGCATGCAAACATGGTGCTTACTGAAGGTAGCAGTGCAATCTTTTACATATTTACCAAGAAAGAAGCTCCAATGAATTAGCCTAGACTCCCTCCAAAGTGAATTGGCATCGAATTCAATATAAATATGAATATTCTGTATGCTCTCAAGAGATTATTCCTCTTTTTTTCTGTTGAATTATTGTCTGTAGAAGCTTTGTGCAAATACTGCATGAAAATAGGCACAGTTCTGTGCCAGGGAGATAATTATAAATAAATTCATTTTTGTTTTTTGATAGAGTTTAGATTGCTAGCCATGTTAATCTATTGCAGTGCAGTTTTGTGGCACCTTCTATTAATATATAAGATTCATTTCAGACTGTGTCTTTTCAAAATCAACCTAATATAGGCTCACAATACTTTGGACCCAAGTAGAAATTTTGGAAATCCAAAGGTTTGTGTCTCCCATTGGTTATTGCTGGAAATCAAAGAAAGTACACTTTTGTATGTTTTTAACTGTATTGTTGTTTTTTAAAAATTATAAGCCACTTTGCAATTTTGGGGGGAAAGTAGGATTTATAGTAGATGTTGCAAGGCACTGAGCATTTGATTTCTGTGAGCAACAGATGGCACAAATAACAGTGCAAACAGGTTGCTTATTCTGTTCAGCTTCTCCAATTTGCAATGCCAGTGAAGTGCTAGCTTGGGAGACATACAACTCCTTCACTGGTTTCAGGTTTCACAAAGGACTCCTCCAAGGATTGCTAGCACCTGGCAATGGAGAAAGAAGCCAACAATGGCATACTTCAGAGAAACAGACGGATTCTATAGAATAAAAAATGGAAGATCAATCATTATTTGCCCATTTTTCTATGCCAGCAGTCTTTCGGAGAGTCATAGATGAAACCTTAAAACAGTCCACACCTGAATTGGGGCTTTGGCCCTGCGTCATGTAGACATGTCACAGTGAGGCCGGGGAAAACTGATGTAATTGGTCTGTATAGAGGTACCCTTAGACTTTTGGCAATGGCACATAAGAGGGATTTCTTGGGAGCTGCTCCCATGCTGAGAATTCCCTCCCATGGGAAGCTACACTGGCCTCTCTTTTCTCTCTTTCTACTGGCAAGCAAAAAGCATTTTATGCAGAAAGACCTTTGGCTATTAACTGGTTGCTGCAGAAGGATCTTTTGGAGGACTGTATTTTTATCTTTGTTGTCATGTCTTCAATGTTTAATTTTTTAAAAAAGGATTGCATTTACTAGGGATGCAGATCATTGGTTATTTCATCCTCACATGCAAAGATGAATAATAATTGTAGTTTTCTCTCTGCAACTGGAGAGAATGAGTATTTTCTTTGTGTAGTATTTTCCCTATATTTGAGCATCCCAAAGCATTCTGGAGAATTTCTCTGATTGTTTGTTTTGGGTTAAAAAAGAATTTGATGCACAGGAAACAAATTTTCTACATAGAAAATGTGTTGTATATGCAAAAAAGCACATGTTTCTCTATAGAGAAAAATCCTTCATAAGACTCCAAGATATTCAAATACTAGGAGAAAACTGTGTCAATGTTCCACTGATCTATTATTCCTGCTGACAAGGCTTCTTAACTGACAGGGAAACCATTTTTTGAATGGGAAATGAATAACAGAGAATATTCTTTCCAATCCTAGCTGTTACTAATAGTAGATGTTATCATCTACTATTTTACTATGACTATGAATATTACTAATACGTGGTTTTCAGCCATATTTTGTTTTGATCTATGTTGTGAGTTCCCTTGGTTCCCACAATGGGAAAAAGCCTGGGATGAAAATAAAATGATTTAAAAAAAAAAAAACAACCAAGGTCCTGAACTAACTAACTAACTCTCTAAGCAGTTTACAACGTGTAAACCAAACTTACAAAAAGATGGAAGGCTGAGTCAATCTTAGAACCCTGCGATCGAACTCACAACATTTTGGCTGCAGTTGTCATTCAGCTACTGCACCACCAAGGCTCCCCTCAAACATTTCAAAGATTAAATTGGGACACATCTTGCCTGGCAACATCAGAGGATGGTCAAGATGGCAGAGGTTATTAATTCTGAAGAAAACACTAGGTAGGATGGCTGAAGCAGTTTGCTTTAACCTGAGCCTACTAGGAAAAGCAAGATCCCACATCCTCCTCTCTTTTGCACCCTGAATTAATGGAGTGCAAAGTACTTTGGCTTTCTGAAACCAATTTTCAGTAATTGAAGGAAGGTGAGGACAAAGGGAAAAAGTGGGAGGAGAGAAAGTAAAGGCCAGTAAAGATTAGAAGAAAGGGGCAGCCAGAGGCTATCCTTTTCACCTCCGGGTCGTTGTTGCAGCAACCACACAGCCACGACAAAGATCTGCTGCAAAAAGGAGCTGTGAAATGCAGCTCTTTCCAGCGATGCTACCAAGGCGTAATTAGCGCCCTTGTCTTGTGTGCCATAGCGTTTGGACACATTGCACAAGACCTGTCATTGTATGTGCACTGTGTAAAGGCGCACACACCAAAATGTGCGCCACCAGCATGTACTAGGGCTTGGGAGCGTCCGGTTGCTGCGCTCTCACAAGCCATATCTTTGGCCCCATGATGGCGCTTCCCGCCCATCTGCTAGAAAACAATCAGCTAGAAAACGAGAGAGATGACAAAAGGATTAATCAGGACTGTCCCTGCCAAATCAGACCATTTGGAGGGTGTGGTGTGCATATTGTTTTGAAGCCAATGAATGCTTTTGGGAGGCTTCCAGCAGCACTAATTGGCTTCAAGACAAGGTAGGCTATTCCTTTGTGTCTTGTTGCAAAATGGAAATGTTGTTTTTTTTTAAAGACAGGTTATTTTTCACAGCACACACCTGAACTCCAAAGATATACAGTAGTGGCAAAATTAGAGGAAAAGCAGCCCTGTTTTTCATTTGCCAGTACTGTACTGCCATTTCAACAGTGAGACAGAAGCAAGAGACCCTGGTGGAAGATACAAAATTGGGTCCCTGATTCATTTACTACCTTGCCTGAAGAACTCCAAAGGCTGCACATTATTTTATTTTATTTTATTTGGGCTAATTGGGGTATTGGTTAGATATGGATTTTTATCGATCAAAAGATGCAAACAGATGTTGCTTTCAGGCAAATGACTCCAAGCTTCTCAAAGTATTTCCATTTATTACATTTGCCATCACATTAGCTTCAATTCTATGAATGAGTGACCACCAAGAGTCCTAGTCATCAGTGGTCCTGCTCATTTTCCCTGTCTTGCAAGTTCAGAGCCATGGCTTCCTTGATTGGATCTATCCAGTTGTAATTCAGTACTCCTCTTTTACTACTGCCTTATACTTTACAGAACATTACATTTATTCCAATGAGTCACATTTTATTTATTTATTTATTCCCCGCTATTCAGCCAAAAGGCTATCAGAGCGGCTTGCAAATTGTTAATTAGACATTTCCTTGCCCTCAGGTTTACAATCTAATAATCTCATAGTGTGTCCTAATAGCCTCGTTTTAGTTATTTAGAGACATCTCAGGCTTAATTTACTCTTGGACCCAGTCACGCGTATTTTTGGAAGCCCAAGGATCTGCAAAAGTTTTCTGCAGCACCACATTTCAAATTAGTCAATTTTCAGACATTATTATGAAATATTTTCATACATTAGAATATTGTTAAAAGTTGTCTTTCAACTGAATTTTTCAACCATGATAGAAGCATTGTGAAATGTATGACTCAGGCATACAAACATGTACTGTATCTCTGGAGCAAGGGATACATTTGGGAAATAAGAATTAAGATAAGCAGACAACTGCAAGAATAGCACCCCCTAGTGGCATTTTTGTTCCAAACAACAGGATATGCTTGATAGTTTGGGCCTATTAGTGTTTTTCATTACTTTAAAAAACACATATTTACAGTTTTCATAGTATTTCCATTTGATCAGGAATTGGTTAGGCCAAGAGCATGTCTCTCATGCTAACCTTCAAAGAAGATCTAAAAATGTGTGTTCTTGCTCATTTAATGATTCACATTTCCATATGAATCATACAGCCTGAAGCACCTGGTATGCATTGGCGGTCTCTCATCCAAGTACTAATCGAGGCTGATCCTGCTTCGCTTCCAATATCATTTTAGGCTATCTGGATGGGAGAGGTTAGTAATAGTAGTAGGAGTGCTCGAAAAACTCACTTGAAGTGTCACATACAGATAATTGGCCAATTCAGAATGAGAAAGTAATTTTGCAGATATTCTGGAAGATTTGTAAGAACCAGTGCACCTGAACAAAGCATGATGAAAGAAGTATGAATAAAGAAATTAGCAAAGTTTATCCTAAGCATTTTCCTACTGCATAAGGCCAGAGGGCCCATACCAAAGAGTCATTTCTCCTTCATCCACACACGACCACATGTTATTTTGTGTGGTCATGCACAATGATTACATCCTATAGCTTTGTGCTCCTGTTGACAAGCTGGTGAAAGGTCTAGAAATCATGTCCTATAAAGAGCAACTTAGGGAACTGAGTATGTTTTAGCCTAGAGAAGAGAAGGTCAAAATGTGACAAAATAGTCCTGTTTAACTATTTGAAGGGATGTTATATTGGGGATGGAGCAAGCTTCTTTTCTTCTTCTCCAGAGCAATGAACATTTAGCAATGGATTCCAACTGCAGGAAAAGAGATTCCACCTAAATATTAGGAGGAAGTTCCTGATGGCAAGAGCTGTTTGACAGTGGAATACATTGTCTCCAAGTATACTGGAGTTTCCTCCCTTGATGAATTTTAAACAGATCCTGGATGGCTATCTATTGAAAGTGCTTTCTGTATTCCTGCATAGCAGGGGATTGGACTTAATGACCCTTGTCATCTCTTCCAACTCTGATTCTATTAAATTGGGGCTTTCCTAGCTATGTGAAGGGGGTTCACTGGTGATGAAAAGCAATACTGTCTAGGGACAGTGAACCTTGCAACCATAGTGCAAAAGGAGTTCTGGATGCAAGTGACAATGACTGCAGCAACACAGCTGGATCCAAGAAGCTAGGCATACGTACCTTCATGTATGTATTCTCCTTGGTCACAAGCAAAGCAGTTAAGTTGGTAGCCCCAAAATATGAGATTAATATAAGTTATGAAGACTGAAATTTAACAATAATTATTTAAATTATCTATTTCTCTATTTCTCTCTCTCTCTCTCTCTTGTTTTAAGAAATATCTTTATTCCCAATCAAAACCAATATTGTCAGCTGCACAAAAAAGTATTTTTTACTGCACAAAACATATCCAGCTCCACATTATAATAATGCCTGGGAATGAAGGATCAAGCAAGATGACTGAAATTGCCTAGACTGACATAGGTGATAGTTGTATACAGCAACTTTTTTTTCATGATAGGTGAATATATCTATAGTTAAATATCTAGAAATATGTATTGCATTTTTCCAAGTACAGCACTAAAAATACTGTCTTGGGGTACTATGAAGAATAATAATTCTACTCTAAATATGATCCTAGATGTAGGAACAGTGGAACTCAAAAGATTATTATTATTGTTGTTGTTTATTTTATTTATATAGCGCTGTAAATTTACACAGTGCTGTACATACAATCTTTTAATTAAATGGACCCCTGCCCTCAGGTTTACAATCTAAAAGACACAACACAAAAGGAAGAGGGGAAGGTGAAGGGAAAGGGGGTGAGGTCCAGTGGCTCTTCTCTCCCTCTGGGGCCTGGACCAAGGCAGATGGACTGGAGGGAGGGCTTGGCTTCTTAATACATAGTTAAAAGGAGGCATCCTGGGGCAGATGGCACAATCCTGGGAACACTTCCCTAAACAATATGGTCTTTAACTTAATTTTGAATCTGGTTAGAGAAGTGATGAGGCATATATGTGGGGGAAGAAGGTTCCAGGAGTGAGGGGCAGCAAGTGAGAAGGGACGAATCCGGGATAGGGCAGTGGAAATCCTTGGCTGGGACAGGAGACCTTGACTACCAGAGCAGAGGGTACGAGAAGGAGTGTGAGGAGAAAGAAGTGCAGACAAGTAAGGAGGGGCCAGTCCATGGAGGGTTTTGAAAGTCAACAACAAAAGCTTGTACTGGATACGGAAGGGGAAGGGGAGCCAGTGAAGGGAGGATAAAAGAGGAGAAACATAGACAAAGCTGCAAGCGGATGTGATAATACGTGCAGCTGAGTTCTGGACAGAGATTAAAGGATGGAGATGAGAGAGAGGAAGCCCTGTCAGAAGAAGATTGCAGTAATCTATTCGCGAGACCACCAGGGCATGGACCAGAGTCTTGGCGGTGGAGGCTGAGAGGAATGGATGGATTTTAGCAATGTTGTAAAGAGAGAATCTACAGGTCTTGGCAATGGCCTGAATCTGGGGAATAAATGACAGAGAGGAATCAAAGATGAAACCAAGACTGTGGGCTTGCTGAACCGGTTGAATAGAAGTGCCATCAACAGAAACAGAAAAGAAGTATTGAAGGGTGGGCTTAGGTGGGAAGATGAGAAGCTCTGTCTTAGACATGTTGAGCTTCAAGAGCCGATGCCGCATCCACTGAGAGATGGCAGCCAGACAAGAGGAGACTTGCTGTTCAAGCCCCGGAGAAAGGTCAGGGTGGAAAGATACAGCTGAGTGTCATTGGCATACAGATGATAGGAGAAACCAAAAGAACTGATGAGTTTACCAAGGGACAATGTGTATAGAGAGAACAAAAGGGGACCCAGGACAGAGCCCTGAGGAACTCCTACAAATAAGGGAACAGAGGAAGAAGTCTGACTACCCTTGACCACTGCAAAAGATCTGTCTGACAAGTAAGAGTTAAACCAGTTGAGAACAGTCTCGGAGAACCCGAGATCAGAAAGCAAGAGACAGTGGTCTACAGTGTCGAAGGCCATAGACAAATCTAGAAGAATGAGAATAGAGTAGAGGCCATTCACCTTGGCCTGCAAGAGATCATTTGAGATCTTGGTGAGGGTCATCTCTGTAGAGTGCCATGGGTGGAAACCAGACTGAAAAAGGTCCAGGATGGAGTTGGCTTTGAGAAACTCATGACAGCAAGAATAAAGTACCCGTTCCAGTACCCATTCCAGATGATACAGTTAAGTCTGCATTTCTACTGTTTATTGTCAGGTAGTCCCTGCCCCTTGAAGCGGGGTGTCCCATCAAGGAAGGAAGTGGGGAAGGAAATTTTGAGTAGAAGCAAGAACTTAAAAGAGCCACTGTGTACTCAGAGTTTTCCCCTTTATAAGGTGCTAACATGAAAGATTAATTATGTACAGTGGACCCTTGTTATCTGCTGAGGTTTGGTTCCAGGATCCTCTGTGGATCACAAAATCCATGAATGTTCAAGTCCCATTAAATACAATGGCATAGTAAAATGGTAAAATCAAGGTTTGGTTTTTGGAATTTATATATTTTAAAAATATTTTCAAACTGTGGATGCTTGAATCAGTGGATTAAAAAAATCTGTGGTTATGGAGGGCTGACTATATTTATTTAGATTCTGCCCTATATCATAGGCTCTGAAGGCTTCATAAGAGAATGTGTGCGGATATCCCATTATTCAGAAAATGGCTTCCCCACGAATGATTCCATGACAGGAACATAGTGGGAAGCCTCAATTACACTTTAGAAGCACCATGGATGATCACATCCTGGTGCTTCTACAATGTTTCTGCCATGTTTGGGTGACGTTTCACCCACCTGTGATAAGATCCCATGAGGAATCTGGAACCAAAGTCAATACACTCATTATTCTACAGAGTGTAATATGTCTGAGAGGCAGAGATGTAGTTTACTTAATAATACTGACATTGAGCAGATGGGAGTAACAAAGATGTTAAAAAGGGGACAGCAGCAAAGGTCTTCCAGGTGTTTTTGATTGCAGCTCCAACACTCTCTTATCATTTGTTATCCTGACTGGAGCTTCTAGAATCATCTCACATCAAAAACAAAGGCATCTCACCCAGATTAGGTATTGTACATCAGAGACATGAAAATATATGGTAGAATAAGTGCATAACAAGGGAACGTATAGTAATTCCTTTTCCACACTAAGTTTTTCTTCTTCACTTTGTTGTTGTTAACTGCCGTCAAATGAACTTTGACAAATGACAACCCCAGAATGAGCAACTCGAAGTCATCATCAGCCCTTCGCAGGTCTTGCAGGCTCAGGGCTGTGGCTTCCTTGATCTGGAATGTGTTCTTCCTCTTTTTCTAATGCTTTCTATTTTGCTAAGCATTACTGTCTTTTGTAGGGAGTCATGTCTTCTCATGAAATGACTAAAGTACAACAGTCATAGTTTAGTCATCCTGGCTTTTAGGAAGAGTTCAGACTTGATTTGCTTTTTGTTGCGGTTAACTGCCTTTAAATCAACCTCAGTTCATGGCAACCCTGTAGATGAGACATCTGCAAGAACCCCTGCCCAACACTGCCCTGTTCAGGTCCTGCAGGCTCAGGCCCGTGGCTTCCGTGATTGAATCTAACCCTAGAGTCTGGCCTTCCTCTCTTTCTACCACCCTCCACCTTTCCTAGCATCATTGTCTCTTCTAATGAGTCCTGCCTTCTCATGATCTGGCCGATGTAGAACAGCCTCAGTTTAGTGGCCCTGGCTTCCAGAGAGAGGTCAGGGTTGTTCTGTTCTAGGACTCTTTTAGGCCATCCACAGTATCATTAGCACTCTTCTCCAGGACCACTTATACCTAGGATAATATTTCCGATTTCTCCAACAAATACCATGAGTCATATCATTCCAAGTAAATATGAGAAGTGATTTCTCTTCCATGCCATCTGGCTATTTATCTTTTAGAAGATAATTACATCAGTTTTCTGATTAGTGGATAAACCACTTCTATGCTGTTGTTGTGTTTGACATTACCGAATCAAAAAGTTTTGTTTTGTTTTTAAAAAACTGAAATACACTGCCAGTGTTTCCTTTTGGAAGGCAATCCTGGGCAGCAGGGGGTGGGGGGATGTCAATCTAATTCGTTCATGTAGATAGATACACTGTAGACCATATTGATTTCTGGAGCAAAGCAGGAGAGCTCTTTTAGACATTCTAGACAAAGGCAACTATTGCAACAATGTCAAACAAAAACCAGGCATGGTGACATCATTACTTTATTATGGCTAAGGGACCAATATGGAGACTTGTTGAAGTAGTTCAAATATTTCATCAATGATAGGAAATTATTATAAAGTATTCTTTCAGTTTTATTTTATAGCATATGAAATATTAATTTACAAAAGATTACTAATAATATTAGAAATTTAAAAGACAGCAAATGCAACAATCCAAAATGCAGATCCATATACAATTCAAACTCAGAGTCAGTGCTTGTTCCCTACTTAAGCAGAGAGTTTGCCAAAAGCAGGTTGAGATACTGAAGGCAAGTAAGTTTTTGTTCTCTGTTTGAGAATACCTTTTTCTTCTAGACAAAATATCCAGAGATACAGAGAGAAAGTTGGACATATTCCTGAGAAAGTTGGATATATTCTCATTCATTTGGAATATTAGTGCAAAGCTGAGATTAATGAGGGTCATGGTAGATGAAATAGCATCAGTACCCTGAAAAATGTACATGTTCCACCTACTATACACATAACCAATGTGCCTTTAAAAATATGCATGTTAGCAGAACATCAAGATGAAGACATAAAATAGCTTCACCATTGGGAATTCTTCTTAATAAATCTTTCCTCATAAATGTCTCATTGCTGCCCTCCAGGCCTGTAACAAACACTTCAGATTCAAGCCTCTGGTTGTCCTTAGCTAGAGAAATTGCTTAAATAAGCAACTTTTAAAAGTGCACATTTCCCAAATACATAAACAACATGTCATTTACCTATCTGTCCTGGAGAGGGCAGTATCACACAAAATAATAGAGTTATATATAAAACTGAGCAGTACAGTATGTACTGCCTGTATTTTTTTTTAAAAAAAAAAAACCTATCAAGCTACTAAAGTAAAAACTGTATTTACAAAGAATGCTAAATGTGTAATAACTGTCAATTAAAATTGACTTATATAAAATTATTATTTTACTATTTCTGTGACTTACTGGCTTCATTTTACATAAAATTTATACTCCTTTTATATGTTATTAAATAAGCTCTTCAGGGAATAAAATCCAACAGGCTGTAAATTTCATTACTTTCTTTAAAGTGTCTTTATATTTAAAGTCATTCTCCCTCATTTTTGATGCATTATTGTTAATTCATGAAAATACTGGGGGGGAAGGGGGGAGAAGAATAATTAACGTGTGAATTCTCAAAAAGATATGGAAGAGAAGAAGGGGATCAACCCAGTGTTTATCCTGCTCCCCATCACACAAAACAATACTTATGTCTCAGAGGAATTGGGATAACAGATAACCTCCTGAAGATGTAATCTATTACCATTTAGCTCATGAATAGCATCTTATCACTTCATTTGCCTGACAATGGAAAGAAGTTGGGAGTGATAAAGTAACCACAGTCTTTTCCTAGAATTTAAGTACATTTTGTGATTCCTACAAAATAAGTCTCTAGGGAGACTCATAGGAAAGGAATGCAATGATACATTCTCTGTAAATACTCCACCGCTGGGGAAATGTGATTAAAGTAATTTGATTCTTTCTATTGTCTTTCTGTAGCTCTCAGAATAAACTGGATTCTAACCAGAAAAAAAGAAATTATTTTAGTGAGTGCTTAATATTCTATGGAAGTGGCATGGTGTTTGAAGGCCAGATAAACTTCTAGATACGTATCTAATGCTAGTTTACAGAAATCTCATACTGGCTTAAAGAATCTTCAGCACCTTTCAGTCATAGGTCATGCTGGAAAACTTCCTGAAGTCCCTTCTCTCACTTTCGGTCTGCAAATTTCACATTGATAGAGTCTGCAGGAGTCAATAGTCCATGGGTTTTGGCACAAACTGGTTTAGTTTTTGGAGAAATTTTTATTTCAAAATTCTGAAGAAGCTGGAAGGGAGAGACATGATATGACACAAGATTAACAAAATCTATGTAACAGATAACTGACAGTCCTGCAGACTACATCTCATCTCATAAAAATCTGTGAAAATGTTGGAACACAAGAACAATACTGCCTAATCACCGGCTTGGGTCCAGGTTACTTGAGAGAACGCCTCTCCCTACACAATCCGCCCCGCACCCTGAGAACAACAGATAAAAAATTGCTAGTCTATAAATACAAGAGGCTGATATCTACATCTCAATCAGCATTTTCTGCTGTGGCTCCAAAGCTATGGAATGACCTGCCGAAGAGATCCGTCTGATATCTACATTGGACATGTTCAAGAAAGCACTGAAGACGGATCTCCTCCGGCGGGCATATCCACCTGACCTCATGTAATCCCTTATAGAACCAGAACTACCCCAGCCTATTGATTGTATGTTGATATGTAGTGTTGTAAGTTGATTTTGATAAGTGATTTTAATGTTATTGTATTGTATTGTATTTAATATGCTGTGAGCCCACCTCGATCCGTAGGGAGAGGCGGGAGATACAAATAAAATATTATTATTATTATTATTATTATTATTAATAGTATCGTCCTGAAACAACACCTTTTTAACCTCCAGAGCAGTGCTTCTCAAACACTGGTCCTTCATATGTTATAGATTTTAACTTCATGAAGCTCCAGCTAGCACAGACAACACTCAGAGGTTCTGAGAAGTGAGGCCGAAAACATTTGGAGGACAAGAGATTGAGAACACCTGTTCCACAGCAACAGATTCTTGACCGAGTCTAAAAAAATGCTATTGCATACAATTCCCCCCCCCCCCCTTTTAAACTGAGGTAAAGGAGAGAGTCACTGTATTTAATGGTGCTTGAGCATCCATAGATTTTGTTATCCACAGGAGGTCCTGGAACCAAACCCAGTGGATACCAAGAACCCATTGTATACTTAACTGATTACCTTATCTATGTCTTTATTTTGATTGCATACCTGTATTAGTGCAAGGTGAATTTCCAGTTCAGCAATTCTCTTTCCTATACAACTCCGAATGCCATAACCAAAAGGAATGGAACCAAAATTGTCCACTCTGTCCATGTTGCTTTTCCTTAGCCACCGATCAGGTTGGAACTCATTTGCTGATGGGAAATTCTCTTCTTGATATGATGTAGCATAATGACATAGGGCCAGTTGGGTCTAAGGAAACAAATATGAATCCCCAGTGTATTAAACTCACATGTGTATAGACTACTTATAATAAAACTCTATGTAGTCAATACAGCAATACAATACAATGAAACTTTTTATTATATTACTATTCACAAGGGGAGCACAGTGCCATTGGTCCTGAAGTTCAAATTGCATCAGATAAGCTAAAATACTGAACTAAAGGCAAACCAGAAATTTATGTCATATTGTTGGTTTTTAAAACCACAAAAAGGTCTTGTATTCTTCTGCCAAGAATTCCTGAATGAGAAACAATGACTGTTACAACTATAGTCAGATTAATTACATCCACCTTAAAAAGGTTTCATACTCTTTGAAAATGTACGTAATTGGGAGGGAGTTTGTGACCCATGACATTGTTTAACAATTTATAATTAAAAGAATCATTTGTTTTACATGGAAAATGTCACAAGATATTTTATGATTTATAAAAACTGAATTTGCCTTCTTTTGTTCTTATGTAAGGAGCAATCCTGCTAATATGTTATTTTACTGTATTTTCCAACTAATACAGTAAAGCTGCAGTGGATTTTTATTTATTTATTTTCACTTTTGAAACTGGATTATTATCTGGGCCAGATATCATTATTATGGTAGTCATTCTGTGTAAACATGAGAAGTTTAATTGCTTCCAAGAGCACAGCTATCTTTACAATTGCTTTACTAAGAGATAAAATTTCTTCCCTGATTGTGTTTTTTTTAAAGGATGAGAGCTCAATAAATGCTTCACAGTATTTTGGAATGTAAAGCAAGATATCCTGAGTTTCAGATTTAAGTTAATGACCTCACATGACTAAATCGGGCTTTCACTGATTAGCCAGTGTCTGTTAAAGGCATAACCCTCAAGGAAATCATGCAACATCTTCCTTTCACAAAGCCATTACAAAACTTACCCCTTTAGGTATCAAGTATCCGCCAACAATCATATCTTTCTGGGTTACTCTACCATTTCCCGGTAATACTGGAAATAATCTACAAACAAGTGTCCATTAGATATTCAATGCATGTAACATTACAGTTTTTAAAGATTTCTTTGAAATACATAGATAGGAATAAGCAAACATTTTCAATAATATAGTGTAGGTGGGAGAGCTGGTAAGGATCTGTCTCAGGACTCCTACAATTTAACTTTTGCTTTAGTGACCTGAATAAGGAAGTAGCCAAGTCTGAGATGACACCAGTTTAGAGTAGCAAAAGCTAAAAAAAGCTTTCAAAAATTCCAAGAGGGTCTCTCAGAACTCGGTAACCTGGCAATTAAATGCCAGATGAGCTGTTTTGAATAGTGTTCAACCATAAGAATGGTGGTAGGAAAATGCATAGTCCTCCATACAAAAAAAAAAGTTTAAAAAATTTTATGCTGTTGTTGTGCACCTTCGAGTTGTTTCTGGCTTACGGTGACCCTAAGATTCATGGGGCTTTCTTGGCAAGATAGGTTTAGAAAAAGTTTGCCATTGCCTTCCCCCTGAGGCTGAGTGAGTGTGACTTGCTCAAGGTCACCCACTAGGTTTCAAAGCTGAGCAGATATTCAAACACTGGTCTCCAGAGTCATAGTCTAGCATTCAAATCACTATGCCGTGCTGGCTATCTTTATTTATAAATGATGGATTCCTATGGGAAGAGCAAATTTCTTCATTGGTGTAAGATCTGGACAAAAATTGTCTGCACTGTCCTGTTTAATATTAAAACAATTTCTCAAGAAATACCACCTATCATTAAAAACTGAAGGGGCTGTGGGTGTGGGTTGGTGTGAGTGTGAGTGTGTAAGAGAAAGTGAGTTGTTAATTTTAAATTCTGAATGGTTAAAGCAGTTCAGTTTCAGCAGTTCTATAATTTCTTATGTACCTCTCAATTTTTGCAGCTTGTGCATTTCCATTATCAATACCTGCTTCTATGAGGAGGCCTAAGGTGTATAATTACAGCAATTTGATACCAGTTTAATTTTCTTGGCTCCTTCTTTTGGAACACTGAGTTTTGTCATTTAGGGAAGTGCTTAAAATTCTCTGCTAGAAAGGTCTAGTCTACTCCTCTGCATTAAACCACTACAACTCTCTAGCAGAGAATGCTAACATCTTACCAAACTACAAAAACCAGGATTCCACAGGATTGAACCAATTAAAGTAGTATCAAACTGCTGTAGCTGTGCACTGTGGATAGACCCCAAGTCAGTCATCCCATTATTTCCCTGTGAGTACTAGGTTTTTGGAAACAGCTATGAGAAGCTTCATGCATATCTCTGCTGGAAAGTTCACACCTCATGATCTCTTAATAGTCTCACCTAACATGGTTTCCCTGGATAAAAGGAGTACAGTTTTCTCCATTTGCTCTTGCTCAAGGCAATTTGTCTGTATTTGTGCTGTTTAATTGTGCTAACCATTTGCAGCGGGCAAGGTATACACAGTTATGTTTATGATTCTGTACCATGAGAGTCCACCTATACTATTGGTGTGTGCAGTTAGGGCAAGTTTTTATATTATTATTTTTTGTTCATACTTACATATTTCTCCAAATAAGACATTTGCCTGTAAATAATGATCTCACACTCACTGTCACACACACACAGCATAAATAAATCCATTTCCTTAATTTGTTGTTGTGCCTTGGTTTTCTGTGAGTTGCCTTGAGCTAAATCCAGTCTGTACAGGATTTGGTGATGTTAAGATGAGAGAGATTTTTTAAAAGATGAATGGTGTGGACAGAGTGAACAGTAAACATTTAGTTTTCTCCTAAATCACTAAAACATGAGATCACATGATAAAACTGATTGGATATACATAAAGTGTCACGTCATGCAATACATGGTTAGCTTGGGGTGTGTAAAATCTGTAATCTACCTTTCTGTCATTGCTACTTGGTATTATAATCGATACTATAATAAGGTGGGTTTTTAAATGGATTATCCTGATTTATGGCTAATAGGTCTGTCAGTTACGTTTAGACTGGTTAAAAAGCTACTTCTGTGTTGATAATAAATCTCTGAGTTTCTTTGCCAACAAAGAAAGAAAAGAGTATGGAATGGTTCTGTCCATCTTCCCTGGCTAGTAACCATTCTGGAGGGAGCTGGCTGGCTGTTGTTGGAGACAAAGGAAGGAATCCCATTAGTGGTTTATGCTGATAACCTTGTTGATCCACTTGGTCATCATATTGGTGTGATACAGTTTTATTTGGCAGCAAAGGGAGAGCAGAGAAAGGCATTGCAGTCAGACAAGAACACTGTCCTACTCCCTCCTGAGAAGATCCTTTCTCCCAACAGTGAGAAAGAGAATAAAATGCCTACACCTTTTATAGTTGTACAGATGAAGGAGTTTCATAAGGTTATGAGAGCTACAAATCTGCTCTTCCCACTTCAACACAACTATTAAAGATGCACCTTTTCCTATTTGTTGTTGTCATGTGTCTTCAAGTCACTGCTGACTTATGGCAACCCTAAGGGGAACCTATTGTGCAGTTTTCTTGCCAAAATTTATCCAATGGGGTATGCCTTTGCCTTCCTCTAAGGATGAGAGTGTGACTTGCTCATGGTCACCTAGTGGGCTTCCATGCTCAAACGGGAATTTAAACCCTGATCTCCTAGTGTCCTAGTCCAATGCTCAAACCACTACACCACACTGGTTCTGTTGGTTTTTTGTTTGTTTGTTTGTTTACTATTACACAGCTATTAAAGGTGCCTTCTTTGGCACCTGGCCGGACTAGTGAGCATAGATGCTCAAAGATCATGAAACTCATTTAGTAAAAGGAAATGATAGTTTCCAATTATACTCAAACAAGGTTTGAGCTCTGGATAAAATTAATCATTGATATATTCCAGAAAGACTGTCATTATGTTGCAATGCACAAAATTTATAGTTGGATTGACACATACAGTCTTTTAAAAACTATGGCACTTTTGAAATTTGTTACCAACCGACAATGTTTGAGAGAAAAGAGGTGAAAGAGCTGATGCATAATGTTTGTGCACATACCAATATATTGAGCTACAGCTTGGTTGTCCAAACACTGTCACTAGTTAGGCCTATTTGGCCTACTACTTTGAAAAAGGAATAAAAGAAAATCTAGTCATCTGACCAATTGGGTTTAAGTTAGGATCCACAGGACTATTATATTAATCTCTAGTTGTCATTGAGGTTAAGGCTTGTGCCTGAGTAATGAGAAGCAACAATCCAGTGTGAGAGCAGGCAAGATTCAGGCCCAGTGCTTAGTACAGTTAATTTTTGAAGAAGATCCACTCTCTGGCTATACCTTCAGACATGAGAACAATGTGAGAAACTCCACAGTTTTGACTCAGGCTCTGCCTTCTGTTTTAACAACATATTTTCTACATCAATTTGGCCATCTGCAAAACAGGTATAATGAGCTAACATTTAAAGTTCTGATTTCTGTATGAGACTACAACTTTGCTAACAGCAATAAAATGAACTAAAGACAGATTCCCATGCCATGGGAGTGGGTGGGAGGGAGAGGGCTAAGTGAAGGGTTATACACCCCTGCAGGTTAGTTCATCCCAATAATCTCCTTTTCTGGGAAAGATTAAATTTGAAGCTGAGATCAAGAGTGAAAAAGTAAAAGGTGGGTTTTGTGTTGTTGTTGTTTTTAAAAATAACTTGGATTTACACAAAACATGTTTGAATACAAAATAGTGTATTGTGCACAAATTTATAGCATTTTCTGCACACACAAAATGCTTTGGGTTAAAAAATCCTTTTTTGCAAAAAAGCTCTGGGTTTTAAAAAAAAATAGTCAAAAATGTCACAAAACTCTTAGTCTTTTCCAGCAGAGAGAAAACTAGCCATTATTGAATGTAAGAAGCAAATGACCAAAGATTTACATCCCTACATTTAAACTGAAGTCTTGCTTTTTCCTATCTGACATGAAAGCAAGTAAGGTGAATAGAGGTTTCTTTGTATCTTGTCCTTATATATTTCTTACATATCTTCTTTGATGACTTATGCAAAATGGGAATCAGAGTCTGGGCTCTAATGTTATCCATTAGCAATTCTATTACAATTAACTAACTTCCAGCCCAATCCATTAAGTGTTCATTTAGAAGTAAGTCCCACTAATCTCAGTGAAGTTTACCACAAAAATGTGAATAGATAAAACTATTTAAAAACTACAGAACCTAGCGTGATATTTCCAGTGTGGGAAAAATAGGCTGGGGATATGTCCATTGTGATGTACTTTACACAGAAAAATACATTGAAAGGGGTTTTGGGAAAAGTTTTGCTGCACTTACCTTAAGGTTTCTTTGAGAAGGGCTCTGGTCATTGGCAACTTGGGGATATCATCTGCATCAGGGACCTTATCCTTCCCCAAGTTATGGACTATCTCTTTATAGACAGAATGCTGCACTTCTGGATGCTTTGCTAACATGTATGTTGCCCAGGATAAAGTGAATGAAGTCTAAGGGAGAGAAAAGCCAGGGCTAGTAGGAGGGAAAATGTAATACTATTTGCACATGTAATGTAAGGAAGAAGCAGTGGAACTTGCTGCAAATTAAAATATAATCCTTGAAGGAACTATGGTTTCTGTTTCAATTATTTACTGTACCTGGAAAATAGGGTGTTTCAGTGAGAAGGCAAAATCTTTCTGGGACCAATGTTCCTATGTACTGCATTGTTGTTGTTATGTGCCTTCAAGTAGACTTCAGTTTGCAGTGATACTATCGTGGATTTTTCTTGGCAATATTTATCCAGAGGAATCTGCCATCACCTTCCTCTGAAGGTGAGAGAGTATGGTTGCCCAATTTCACCCACTGAACCTCCATAGCTGAGCCGGGATTTTTATCTTGCTGGGATTCTAGTTCCACACTCAAACTAATGCACAATGTTGGCTCTCAAGTACTGCATGTATACAGCCAAAGATAGTCAAAGGCCAATAAGGCCAATAAGGATATTGATCTAAAGTCATCTTTCTTTACTACTCTTTGACTATATTGTAAATGATGCCACACATTACTGAAACTAAAGGAATGTTGCCATCTTTAATTTCCCAGTCTTCCATTCTAGATTTGTATTTTTTCTTAATAGCCATCATGGAAATAATTGCTTTTCTTTCTCATTTCCATTTATACAGGTATGTATTATTGGAATGGCATGCACAATATTTTAATATTTATCAGAATAGCTGTCACATATTTAGGGTGAAGTTGACTATGACATTTTGATTTTTTTTCCCCTGCCTCACAAAATAGGGTGAAAAGCTGAATATCTCTATCCACAGTGCCTCATTCCATCTTTCAGTTTGTTCTGTTTTATTGTTCCACTCATAAACCCATCTCTGGCCTCTCTCACTCTTTTTCTCTCTCTTGACTAAAAGCTAGGAGCTGATGCCTAACTACATGAGAAGTTATTGTGATCTAAACAGTGTCTCCTCTCAGGTTCCCAACTCCTTCACATCCTCTTCAAACCTGGCACTGTGCTTAAATATCTGAAGTGCTCTGAAGCCAAGTAACAGCTGCTTGCTCTATTCTGTTCAAAGTCTCTGTAAATTCTTTTATTTGTCTATAGTTTTTACATTATAAATCAGCCCTGGAAGGCTAGTTCTTTTATGCCTGCTCTCATATAGTAGATAATTCCTCTCAAACCATACAAATTAGTAATTGCCAGGTGAATGAAAACTAACTGACAAAGGCTGTGATAGCATGAGGCATTGTCAATTCCAGTTGAAAAGAACCTGTTTCAAGTCTAAGTGAATATTTATGCCTAGAGTGTAGAAAATGGAAAGATTTGTGGCACTTGATTACATTCTGAGGAAATCAAAAGCTCCTGACAATCAACTTCTGGAGAATATTTTTTTAAAAACATGTGTAACATACGAGAAATATTTTCTTTCATCTTTAAAATGGCATTAAATAATTTCATAACCATGTATCTATAGATTTGACTGGAAAGACAGGATTCACAGTTCTAACAGACTGGTTCTCAAACTCTGATCCTTTAGATATTTTACTGTGAGGTCTCAGACCTTTGCACCATATGAGGAATCTGGAAACTGTAATCCAAAACCTTTGGAATACCAATCACTGCTCTGTCATACACTTCCTTACAAATAAAAATAATCATAATTAATAGCATCCCTATTCAATTATCTTTTATAATCCATTTTTGCTACTTCAGACTGCTGTCTTTTTCAGTATCTAATTGTGACGTTCATTTACATCTCTGCTGATGAATCCAGATTTAAGGATCCATCAAAGTAGTGTCAGACATGAGAAGAGAAATTACCAGTGTGAGAGTTTGACATTTCTTTCAATTTAACTGTTTTTGGAGCAAGTGGCAATAGTGTAGTCCTCCAAATGTTTAACTGGAAATCTCTGTACTCTTTACCACGCTCTCTGCTGGTTAAGGCTACTCAGACTTGCACTTCAACACCATCTGGAGGCAGATTCTGACTTTCAGGAGGAGGGAAATCTTGGATTTAGACTGTGAGATTTCAGGGCCCTTATTTGCCAATTGTCAGGGAAGCAGGAAAAGGATCAAGGTGAGAGCACTTCCTTAAAAGAGGTAGCGAAGGGTGTGGATATGTCTATTCTTCATTTGTTAGACTTGGTCATTTTTATTTGAATGTACCAAGCTTAATGACACCATATGGGGCCTGCCTCGCCCCATGACATCTCAAAGGGGTCGTCTCTGGGTCTAAAAGTTTGACTCAGAAATCTCAGGTCATGGGATAGTTCCAAACTGGCAGCAAACCTTATTTATTATACATATGGGGTTCCCTCGTTTCAATTACATCCAACACAGACTGAGAAGGGTAGGCAAGAGGTAGAAAACAGGGAATGCAAATCAAGCTCTTCCAAATGTAATATTTCCTTGAAACTTAAGAAGCAAAATGTACCTAAAATAGCCTCTTGATTTCCGCCCCCCCCCCCACCTACTTCAGGGGATTGCCCATTGACCAAAACTCGCAATTATACTAATAAGTTACTACTCCTGCTCTTAGCATTAAAAGCAGCAACACTGAACTTACTGTATCAACCCCAGCCAAAAGCATTTCTGTCATGTTGGCATAGATTTCTTCCACTGTGAGCTCTTTACTTTGAAGCAGAGTTGTGAGAAGTCCACCTTTTATCTCTTTTCCATGGTCTAAAAGGGATTTTATGTCATTTAATTTGTTGTCAACATGAATTTGACCTTTGTGGGGGAAAGGAGAAGTTAATTACTGAGATTTCATATCTCATACTGTCATTTCTCATTTGTAATGTGGTGGCCACAAACTAATATGGAATATTCAGTACAGATTTCACATTTTGAGGGGGGGAAATACACCTCTTCAAATGCTAATAGCCTTAATGCAAATGCTTATTAGACAACTGTCCTAATCCTCATAAGTAAATTGGTATTTTTGGTAAGGCACGTGAAAGACATTCATTCTACTCCTTTGATATATATCAAATTGCAAAGGAGAAAACATTGTGTGGCCATTAAACTTGCTGATAAATATATAGCAGAGAAAGTAGCAGGTTTGGCTACTGGGCCTAAATCTAAATCACTGTGTTAACGGTGAGAGAGGGACTGAAAGTATTACACAATTCCCCTCTTATATACCCTCCTTCATTTCTTATTCCTTCCATTTATGATCATGATCTCACATCATATTTCAGAGAGTAATCATAGTTTGCCCAATGAAAATTTACAGTGCTGATATAGTTTGCAATATTGGAAAAAGGAAACCTGGAACTAGAGGAGGGAATCTGTATGCAAGAAGGAAGAAGAGCATGGAAGTGCTCCTGTTCTCATTTCACATCGTGTTTCTAGTCTTTGTCTGCATATGGATTATCAGAATGTGGACCTGATCTCCTTCCCCACCACCATTCCCTTCTCCTTTTGTGTTGTGTCTTTTTAGATTGTAAGCCTGAGGGCAGGGAACCATCTAATTAAAAATAATAATTGTAAGCCACTCTGAGAGCCTTTAGGGCTGAAGGGCAGGGTATAAATACCGTAAATAAATAATAATAATAATAAACAAAAATGTTATGTCTGAATATGAAAAATGGAGATAGAATGTGATGTTACTTTATGTTTATGGAAAAACCAAAGCTATTTCAGTAATTCCTCAATTTCCACACACCTGGAATCTGCATCCCTCACCCGTTTGTAGGTGGCAAACAGAGGGGGGCAAAAGGAGGTGTGCACTGACAAGTGGCCATGGAGTGTGCTGCCATTCAAGTCAATGGGGCTTGAATATCAGCAATTTTCCATTTTCATTGGGGGGGGGGTCCAGAACAGATCCCCTGCAAATATGGAGGGGCAACTGTATATTACTAGAACACAGTATTTTCCAATATCAAAAACAAGCAATGCAAACTATAGGCTAGGAGTATAGACAAACAATTTTTTGTGCAATTATGTAATCCTGACTTTTTCAGCCGTTACCAAGCACTTCAAGTAGTATACCAATTGTTGTATCAATACACATTTTTACAGCTGAATCATTTTCTGAGTCAATAAATGTGTCATTTATTGTCAGAAATCTCCTGTTTTTATAAACCTGGTATGAGAATTGTGTTACCCTCCAGATGCTGTCAAACTATAGCTCCCAACATTCCTCACCACTGGCTATGCTGGTTAAGGCTGCTGGAAGTTGTAATTCAACAGTATCTGAAGGGGAAAACAATTCTCACCCTTGTTAAAAGCCACAAATCTTAGCTTTTCCCTCACAGACCTAGGATTTCATATTAAAGAAATCCCTAATCAGGCATACATGGACTGAAGTCTTCTGACTCCTGTGTCATGCTGGAGAAAGAAAAACGAATCATATTCAAATAGTTAAACAATATATTATAAGTCAAGTATTATTTTTTGTTTTGTTTATAAGTCAGGTATTACATTTTGTTTTGAAAACTTACTAAATTTAAAAAGTCCATCCCATGACCTACAGAATTCTCTCCAAGGTTTTGGTATAATTGGACGAAGCCATTTGGGAATTGCTCCTGCATACATGGTGGTTTTGAAACTGCTGAACATCAGTTCCAGTGCTTCAATGTATTCAGCAGTGTTCTGAGGGATGTCACTTTCCAGACACCCCAAGCGGCACTCATATAGAACAGTTGCCACACCTGCATAGACAGAATAACTCAGAATTTATTATGTTCCTTTCCAAAGCAAGTCATAATGCAATCTTGTATTTGTTTATTCAAAAGTAGGCTACAGTGAGTTCTGAGAGGGCCTTTCTATGTGCCAATGTTATAGCACCATGGTTGCACTCTAAATGCCATGGCTGTATCCTATGGAATCATGTGATCTGCAGTTTAGAGAAGAACATTTAGATTCCTCAGCCAAGGATGAGTTGCATCCAAGGATGCAACCGTGGCAGTTAAAGTGCAATCATAGTCCTAATGTCATAAGATGATGTACTGTTGCACAGCCCACCTTCTCCAATGGGGTATCAAAATATTGCCTATTATGGCAACATATTCTTTGTGTGAATCCTCACTAGGATTTTACACCTGTTAATCCAAAAGTCACAATAACCATCATGTTTAGTAACCATAATTAGCACAACTTTGTTGGTGTTGTTATGTACCTTCAAGTCATTTTCAACTTATGGTGACTCTAAGGCAAATCTATCATGGGGTATTCTTGGCAAGACTTGTTCAAAGAAGGTTTGCCATTGCCTTCGCCTGGGTCTGAAAGCATGTGGCTTGCCCAAGGCGGCCCAGTGAGTTTCATGCCCAAGTGGGGAATTGAACTCTGATCTCCAGAGTCAAAGTCCAGCACTCAAACCACTATGGTTTTAAAGCCCATTCCTTTTTAAGAAATCTCACCTTCCATTGAATACTTGAAAAAAAGGCTGTTGACATTTGTCACTGTTTCTCCATCTTCTTCTTGACTTCTCAGAATGTGTATTCTCTTTATTAAATCTGTAATAACTTCATTAACTCCTCCAGAGAAAATGGCAACATCTTTGGGTCTCACCATTTTTTGTCTTAGTACCCGCCTCATTTTTAGCCACTGTTCCCCTTCTCTGGAAGAAATAAATTAAAAATTAACTAGATCACATTGTGAGTCAAAAGGTTAAGACAACAGTTCCTATTAGGAAGCAATAAACCAAAGTGTTCTTACTTGACAGTTGTTGCTGGAGGGAGAATATTTGTATAACAATGATTTATTCATATATCTCATTTAATCAAGTATATACTTGAATATAATTATGTATAGAAATTTCCAAATAAGATATAATTCCATATAATAAGTAGAGTGACTCTACCTTCAAATTATACCTATTTGGTGGGAGGAGTATTGCTTTTATGTTCTCTTCTGCAAACAGAGAGCAGACGTGGAAAAAAGACACATGCTAGAATGAAATATACAGCCCTCTTCTCATGTGATACTATCAGAACTAACTTCACTACAAATGCCATTGAATGAGAGAACAAAAGAAAAGAAGCATATCACATGAATACATGTAAACATTAATATACTAAAACATTTAAATTGTCCCTTTCCAAGAACAATCCAAACACCTAGTTCTTTAACTTGTAGCCTTCCCACTTCACAGATTCCTGGATGAAACAGATTATCTAGATCTAATTTAACCTGTTTTCAGGCATGGTTATGGAACAGAGATAGCTTTGGTTGGCTTAGTGAATGGCTTACACAGGGAACTAGAGAGGGGGAGTGTGCTTCTCTTACTTCTGTTGGAACTTTTGGTGGCTTTCAGTGCCATTGATCATAGGATCCTTCTGGGCTGTCTGACTAGGATGGGACTTGGAGTCACTTTTAGATTGTAAGCCTGAGGGCAGGGAACCGTCTAATTATAAGATTGTATGTACAGCACTGTGTAAATTTACAGCACTATATAAATAAAGGCTGATAATAATAATAATTTACAGTGACTCCATTCCTTCCTGGAGGGACAAGAGAAGGTAGTGCTGGGAATTTCCGGTTCAACACCCTGGCCATTGGCTTGTGGGGTCCCTCAGAATGCAGTTCTGTCCTCCATCTCAAAACACATTCTGACTCTATAGGTCACTCACCACTTCCAACCTCCCTTCCTCCATAAAGAGCATGGATTGTTGTTTGGAAAGCGGAAACAGAGATCCTTGTGCAAAACCAATACCTTTAGATCACGACTATCATGTTGCAATTGGAATACTAAAGTTTAGTAACACAATTCACATATGCGGGGGGGGGGGGGGGAACAAAAAATGCAGTCTATTTTTTGATAAGAATGTAATTTCATTCGGTCCAGTCTGTGAAAAGTAAATTGACTAAAGCTCTATTGAAAGGTGAGGAATCAAGAAAAGTCAGTTTCAGTGTCAAGAAGAATGACCATTCAGTGCTGTTTATTTTAACATATTAATAATCAGTTTGTTTAATTATTAAAATATTTGCATTTGGAATGAAATTTTGCTGATATTTTCCAATGCACAGTCTAGTTCTTTTTACATAAAATGCATAGTTGCTTCAGGTTTATACACCCCCCACCCCCCACCTCATGAAAGCAGAAGAATGCCTGTGACTCATACAGGGATTGGCTTTCTTTTGAATAAGTACATTACATCAGTAATTATTCTGAATGTTCTCCTAAGGGCATTTGGCAACGTCCATCCCATAGGTATACAGTCATGATATTAGCACATTCTTTAAAGAAACACATTAATCAAAACCAGTTTTAAATACATCATCAGATTCGTATATGGGGATTGCCAAAATAGTAGCACAGTTTGGCAAAACAAAGACAAAAATTCCACTGCACTCACGCAGATATAAGTCCTGTAGCTCTCCCTCGTAAATCTCTGTATTCCTGCCAGGAATCCATGTCAGCCCGTTGAGGCATAGTGCCTTCTTCCCGGAGAACCTGAGCCACCATATCTCGATCTGCAATGGATACAACTAGTTTGGGTCCAAAATGTGACTTGAAAATTTTTCCATATTCCTGAACGTGCCTCTGCTATGAACAAAAAGTAAACAAATACATTATTCATTCTCACTGTCATATATATCTGTACAAGCATGTTTTCTAATTTGCTTTGGTGATATGGACAGGCCTTTAGAAGTATTATTTATTTATTTATTTTATATAGTGATGTAAATTTACACAGTGCTGTACATACAATCTTATAATTAGACGGATCCCTGCCCTCAGGCTTACAGTCTAAAAGAGACAACCCAAAAGGAAAAGGGAAACTTGGTGGGAAGGGGATGAGGTCCAGTGGTTCGTCTCTTCCTCTGGGGCCTGGACCAAGGCAGATGGACTAGAGGGAGGGCACGGCTTCTTAAAGTAATGAATAACATTAGGAATGCTTAACCCAAAATAACAGGAAAAGAAATTCTATGATCTTCTACATTTCAATAAAGCCCAGAGTCCTAGACAACATCCATATTTTGCTTTTCATATGCAAAGTGACCTTGTAGCACCTTTGGGACTAACTGAAAGAATAATAGGATCATGGGGTGGCATGGGGTTTATATGCTGCATGTTGTTGGAGGGTCATGAAGCCACCAAGGGGTGGCAAGGTGGGAAAACCAGCATTTCCCTGGCTGACAAAGGAGCGGAAATGCAGATTGAGGCCACAGTGTGTGGTGGCTAGTTCTGCTAAGATCTTGTTGGCTAGGTCTGGTAAAATCCTATCTGGAATGATGTTACTGACAACTTGGGTGTTCTCTGGAAGGCTGTGAATGGATTGTATTTTCTGCACGAAGTCAGTGGTGTCCTTCACATGATGGTAGTGTTGGTGGCATATGGTTTAAGGATATTGCCCATATATTTAGAGGCAACAACTCTTAGTGTTCCAGTGTTAGAGACAATAGGTCATCCAGGGCTGCCCTCTTTATGTATTTTGGGTAATAGAATGTGCCTGTTGAAGCTGCTGGCGTGTGTCAGCTAGAATTTGGTTCTGCACCTCCATAGAAAATTCCCTGAGTAGCCTCTGTAATTCCTTCCAGTATTCTGCTGTGAGATAGACAGGATTCTGTAAAATGTAGTGTTGGACAGTTGCCCCTCAGTTTCCTCTATGTAGTCAGATTAGTCCATGATGACTACAGTTGCTCCTTTGTCAGCCACTTTGATGACAATATTAGTGTTGATCTTAAAGCTGTATATGGCATCTTGTTTCTTGTGACTGAGATTCTGTTGTAAATTGTGTCTGTTATTGACTATGAAGATTTTCACACTGGCGCTTACCATGGGTTTGGAAGGCCAGAAGAATAAATTTTAGATAATCCAGTAAATAATCTTATTCTAACTATCAGGTACATTAGAGTAGAAATTCAGCACCTTCAAGCAGCTTGAAGATGCCTTGGTTCTAAGACATAGACAGTCAGGAAAAATGTATTTCCTGGGATGCACAAAAGAAACCCAGGATGTTTTCAGGCCAGGGCATCACACTGAGATAACCTTGGTTTTTCTGACTGATAATTTGTTAAAGGTGAAAGATGGTGATTGTTGCCCTATTGATCTACCTGGATCTCTCAATAGATGTCAATACCATTTATTATTGTATCCGATGACTCCATCAAATGGAAATAGGAGGCACTGTGCCACAATGGTCCTACTGATCTGTGAAGTCATTTCCAGAGAGTGGCATGGTGGTGGTGGGGGGTACTTCTGTTCAGCCCCATGGCTGTTATGCTGTGAGGTACCACAGGTTATAATCTTGTCTCCTTTGCTGTGCAATTTCTATATGAGCTCACTCTGGGGAGAGTTTTGGCTTGCTGGGTGTTGTCAGTATGCTGGTGCTATTTACGTCTATTTCTGGATAAGAGTCAATAAACTAAAGCTGAATCCTAGTGAAATGAGGGGTCAAGCACCAGTGATTCCTAGGTCTGGAAATTGGGTAAATGACCTGCCCTGGATGGGCTTGCATCCCCCTTGAAGAAGTAGGTGTGTAGATTGGGAATAGTCCTAAACCCATCTTTGTCACTGGAGGCATAGATGGATTTTGTAGTGCAGAGTGCTTGTTGTCAGTGGGCCACTACCTACAGCCTGTCCTGGACAGGGATAACTAACCCACAATAATACATGCACTGGTACCTTCCCAGATGGACTACTGCAATGCACTCTGTGTGGGCCTTGAAGATGACACGAAAGCTGCACCTAGTGCAAATGCAGCAACTAGACTGCTGACCACAAAGAAGCCATATAGCACCAGTTGTAAAATTCATTTCCAGTCCAAATTCAGGGCACTGATGATGACATTTAATGCCCAAAATAGCGTGGGACTTTGATACCTGAAGGAGTAACTCTTCCTACAGACATCTACCCCAAACTGAGGTCTGTTGGAGGGTACCTCTTTGATATCACACCAGCAGGGACTGAGAGAAGACATAAAAGAGTATATTCTCTGATGTGGCATCCCAGTTAGAAACACTCTCCCCTTAGGGACTTGGCAAACACTGGTGTCATAACAACATGTTTTTTATTAAAGCCTTTTGGGCCAGCTGGTTTAACCCAAATTTGCACAGGAACTTGGTTTTAAAATATCCTAAATTGTCTTGCCTGTTTGATTTTAACTTGTCAGACTATATAACATGTTTTAAGCCTATCTAAATTATAGTTATTCTTTTAAACTGTTTAATTTGGGTCCTGATATACTAAAATATAGGGCAGGATAGAAGTAGTAGTGACCTGGATTTTAGGATCTAAGGTCTCAAACAGAGCAGGATAGAAGTAGTAGTAGAGAGCCAGTGTGGTGTTATGGTTTAAGCATTGGACTGTGTGACTCTGGAGACTGGTGTTCAAATCCCAGCTCAGCTTGGAACCCACCGGGTAACCTTGGGTAAGGCACAGCCTCAGTGGGTGGCAATGGCAAACCACCTCTGAAAAAAACCCTTGATAGGTTCGCCTTAGGGTCTCCACAAGTTAGAAATGACTTGAAGGCACACAACAACAAAACAGTAGTAGCAACAACAGCAGCAGCAACATCTTTTTGCCCCTTCCCATGTTTGGGAGTTAAGGAGGCTTACAACAGTTAAAATAGACATACTGTAGTTTAAAATTCACAGCATACGTAACTTAAAAAGCAATTAAACTATTTGAAATTAAAACCAGTTTTTAAAAACCCATAAAAAACAAAAAATAAATTAATTAAAAGGAAGCTATCCTATTGAAAATATTAATTTAACATTTTCAAAGCATTCAGACAAAACAATGAGAATAAAAGCACAGTGTTCCACTTTAAAGGATTGTTCTGCGCAACCAGTTAATAGCCCTAATTTTGTTAAAGTAAGTCTTTGCCTTCAGATATAAGGAGAAGAGCCAGGGGATCAGCGTTTCATAGCTTGGGAGCAGCCAACAAGAATGCCCTCTCATGTGTTCTCACCAAATATGTCTGTGCTGATAGCAGCACCAACAGAAAGCTCTTCTCTGAGGATCTCAGAATTCAAACAGGCTACAAGGGAGATATGGACTGCTGCCACACTGCAAAATTAATGCAGTTTGACACTGCTTTAACTATCATGGCCCCATCTAATTGAATCCTGGGATTTCTAGTTTGTTGTGACACCAGAGCTTTCTGACAGAGAAGGCTAAATATTCCACAGAATTACAAATCCCAGAATTCTATAGCATTGAGCTATAGCAATTAAAATGGTGTCAAACTGCATTAATTCTGCAGTGTAGATCCAGTCATGTCTTTCAGATACGTAGTATGAACTAGCATTTTGAACTATGCCTACAAGCAAACTTGTAACCAGTGAACCTTTTGCAACATTGTAGTTTTTTGCTCCATATAACCAACCCCAGTAAGCACTTGGCTTGCAGAATCTTGTACTTGCTGAAGTTTCCAAACACTATCGAAAAGCATGTTAACAATAATCCAAATGGGATTGGAATGCATCAGGGGTATTTCTTCACAGCTTCTCCCCCCCCCCCCCCAATAATAGTGTATTGTTTCATTTCTTAGTAAATTCTGCATATTATCTACTGCCAGGACAAATTAATGCACTTACATGCCCTGATCTTAGGGTAGATTTGTTGTTTTAAGTATGTTGCAGAATGTTACACAGTTTTGGATGGAGAAAGTCTTACTCATATAGCAATATATCCCTACTGACTAATCTATGAATGCCAGCTGGAGACAACAGAGAGACAATTATGAAAGATCAGCAGGGGAAAAAAAAAACATTTAGCATGAGAAATAAAGGGAAAAAATCATTTGCCTTTCCTAGAATGTGATTTTACATAAATATAGTCTGTGTGGGTTGTGTTATGTTGTATTGTGTGCTTTAAAGTTGTTTCCAATTTATGGCAATCCTAAGAGAGTGAGTATAGCACAGTGGCTTGAGCACTGGACTATGACTCCAAAGACTAGCGTTCGATTCCCAGCTCAGCTATGAAACCCACTGGGTGACCTTGGGCAAGTCACATGCTCTCAGCCTCAAGGGAAGGCAATAACAAACCTTCTCTGAACAAATCTTGCCAAGAAAACCCCATGATAGGTTTGCCTTAGGGTCGCCATAAATCGGAAACTACTTGAAGGCACACAACAACAACAGTAACAAAGCAACCTTATCATGGGGTTTTATTGGAAAGATTTATTTAGAGGGGGTTTCCCTCCCTCTAAGGCTGAAAGAGTTTGACTTTCCCAAAGCCATCCAATGGTTCCATAACCAAGTCGGGATTGAAACCCTGGTCTATAGATTCCTAATCCAGTGCTCAAACCACTACACTGATATAGCACCATGCTATTTTACTATATTACTGTTGAACCATTTTGTTTCAAAACTGACTGAGCAATGAAATGTAATTTTTCTTTAAAGGATTCTGCTTTTTCATGTAAGATGAGAATTCTAAGCTTGCTGCTGGTATCAGTTCTCACAGACTAGAGAATTTATTATCAGAGGATGTGGGAGAGGTCCTTCTCTGCTGTGGCACCTCATCTACAGAATACCCTCTCTTTAGATGCCTGATTGGCAGCTACATTATTGTTATTTCAGTGCCAAGGCAAAACATGGTTGCTTCCAAAGGCCTTTGGGGGCCTAACTGGCTTTGTTCAGATGCACATGGATGAAAACTAGTTAAAATGCTTTAAAACAATTTAAAACCATGCACATGTGTGCATCATGTGCATGGTTTTAAATTGTTTTAAAGTATTTAACTGGTTCTAATCCATCTTCTATTAATTTCTTAAACTGCTGGATAAGTTTTTAGTCTTATAAAATCTTTTCTACTGTCTCCATTGTTTTAAACTCATTGTGTTGTTTTATTGTATGCTGTCCTGAAGTCTCCAGATAGGGCGAGAGATAACCATTTAAATAAATAAATATGTTCAGCAGGGAAATACTATGACTTGTGAAAAGAAGCACTCCTTCCATTAGTAAAAGGCACTCCAGTTTAACTGAGGCTCCTGAAGGCAGATTTTTGTCAGTCTGTCTTCTCCTTGCAGCAGCCCTTGTGTTATCTCTTCTTTTGTTCCAGGTGGTTTCCCAACCCATTAGAACAGACTTTCAGACAACACAAGGGGACTGCAAGAAGAAAGGAAAAGAATCAAGAATTAATTTCCCCATCATGCCCACACCATTTCTACTACTGAGACTATCTTGCAAACAGGGTTCTACTTAAAGCAATGAAGAAACCCAACTACCTGAGTCACATTTGTAACAAATGTCCCGCAAATAATGGCTTTACTCACCAAGCTAATACAGCATCAAATGTCATAAAAGATTGCTAGTCTGCCAAAAGACCCTTTGGAAGCTGTTCTCTGAAGTTCTGCCAACTTACTGTTCTCACTAATACTATGCCATCCATTGCACTTTGTTGCAACAGAGGACACCTTTAAGCAAAGCAGCTCCAACAATCAGACTGTTGTGCTCTCTCTAAAGTGTAGATTTTAGGTGCCAGTGTAAAGTCCTGAGCTTGAGTATGGTTGCAGAGACAGCATTAAAAACCTAATTCTATATAGCCCATCAAGTACTGATAGAAAATAGTAAATTGCTAACTGTGTTTCGATTAAATCATTGCAATTTTGTAACATATTTGTGCAACACACACTTTAAACTTCTCCTATATGGTGTATCTAATGTTTAAATGCAAATTATGACCAGAATCCTGTGGGTGGCTTATACCATTGTGAAAAGAGGTATGAAGCACTCTTTCACAAGACTCTTGTTCCAGATGTACAGGAGCAGCTGAAGGCTCCCAGGTAGAGCTCTGCCTCCTTTCTCAGCAACTGTTTGGCTTCTTCTTCCCTGGCAAGCCCTCAGACTGTGCCCAGGCATATGCCCACAGCCATTCAATGAGCAGGTGAGGAGCTATCCCTGGGCATCTCTGGCCGCTCTTGCACATCTGGAGAAGACAAAGCAGTCTTTGACCTGGATGACTAGCAGAGTCAGACTAGCAGAAATTAACACTCTGTCAGCATTCCTGTTGGATCTTGGCAGCTAATTTCCATTAATAAGCTTAATACCATAAATTATAGAATTGCATCATTGCCTAAACTACCAACTCATTTGCTTTGTCTATACTTTGTAATTTTGTTTGGAAAACACAATGCAGGCACACATACATAATAGAAAATATAGGCAATCTGGGACACAGACAGTGGCAAAAGTGATTGTTCAGCAGATCTTCCAGCATGGGTTTAAGGCTTCAGTGGTGTTTCGTGTACCAGTTCCACATGGTAAAAGGACTATGAGGTTTATTTGGTATTTTGAATAAAAAGTGCTTGATCTTTCTTCTAGTGATTAACACATTGCCTTAAAATATCTATGTTTCCCCTCTTGGTGGCACATAACAATTCAAATGCTATGGGCTAAATGGGAAATAATTCTCCGCTTTCCTATGCCATGCTTTATAGCTACAGCTCTTTCTGAATTAAAGATGCTTCCTTTTAACCAACAACACAGTACTTCCCTAGATGTTATGGCTTGACTTAAATGTGGGAGTCAAGTTACTGACAAACAGAACCTTCATTGTAAAACCTTCAGCTCCCTCCCCCTTTCCCATATGGTGTGATGCATGAAACATTCTGTGGATCAAACGGTATCATTTAAGTCTCTGTGGCTCCTAAGGAGCTTCAGATTAAATTTTTATTTTGTTCTCTAAAATAATAACAACGTTTTATTAATTCATTTGAAGTGTTGCATAAGTATAATGGTTTGCATAAGACATGTGAACAACAACCAAAATCAAAAAAACAAAACCAAACAAAAGAATGAGTCATGCTTGCCTACTACCACTTCCTGGGGGTTTTCAATAGACTGTTAAAAGTCCGTGTACTTTACTTACTTACCGGTATATCTTGTTGAAGCAGAACCTTTGGGTGTAATAGTTAAAGCTGATTAGTTTCCTGCCCTTTGACATTACTTATCCATCACATTGTACAACCAATGTAAGAAGATGGATTACATGTCCAAATTTTCAAAGCATGAATACAGCAGGGACTCTTAACATACACTGCTTGGGAATACAAAAAATGGGAGGAGAGACTCTTGATGGATTGGTGGATGGATTGGGACTATAATAGCATATATTGCTCTGGAAATTTTATATATATGACTTCTGACCATACCAAATAAACAAAGAGCTCCTCTGAATCAGATTTAAAAAACCTACCTAATCTACATAAAACAACAACTCCCTCTCTCACACACACACTTTAGGACCATGGTATACAGCAGGTCATATATCGGATTTGATGATTTAGAGTGAAAGGGAGGCTGGCGATCTAGATATGGAAATTAGAAATTACAAAGATGGAGAAATCCATCCATGGTGGAAAGTTGATTTATGGTGAGTCTAGTCTTTTCATTTTGAGAACATAAATAGTTGTGGATAATCTGCCAAATGGATTATGGTAGTTATCCTTGGATGAACTTTCCACACTGCTGAACTCTTCCAAACCCACAACCTGTTCTCTTGACCCAATTCCTTCTCATCTCCTAATCTCCATAGCTCCTTCTTTTTTGTCCTCTCTCCTCTACATCTTTAACCTCTCTCTCTCTACGGGCTCCATTCCCTCAATCTTTAAACACACTCTAGTTTCCCTTATTCTGAAAAAAACTTCTCTTGACCCTTCTTCCTTGTCCAGCTATTGTCCGATCTCTCTTCTTCCTTTTCTTTCTAAGGTTTTGGAACAAGTCGTCTACTCTCGCTGTCTTGAGTTTCTCAAAACCAACTCCATTTTGGATCCTTTCCAGTCTGGTTTCCACCCACGGCACTCCACAGAGACAGCCCTCATCAAGATCTCGAATGATCTCCTGCGGGCCAAGGTGAATGGCCTTTACTCTATCCTTGTCCTTCTCAATCTGTCCTCAGCCTTCGACTGTGGACCACTGTTTCTTAGTTGACTTACTTTCTGACCTTGGCTTCTCAGGCTCCGTTCTCGATTGGTTTAGATCCTACTTGGGTGGTCTTGGGTGGCCAGACTTCATCCTCTGTTCCCCTATCTGTTGGAGTTCCTCAGGGTTCTGTCTTGGGTCCCCTCTTGTTCTCTTTATATACACTGTCTCTCGGTAAATTTATCAGTTCCTTTGGTTTTTCTTATCATCTGTCTGCCGATGATACTCAGCTGTATTTTTCCACCCCCAACCTTTCTCCAAGGGTCGAGCAGCAAGTCTCATCTTGTCTGACAGCTGTCTCCCACTGGATCCGTCATTGGCGCTTGAAGCTCAACACATCCAAGACGGAGCTTCTTGTTTTCCCTCCCAAGCCCACCCTTCAATATTCCTTTTCTATCTCTGTCGACAACATTTCTATTCAGCTGGTTCAGGAAGCCCACAGTTTCATTTTTGACTCCTTTTTGTCATTTACCCCTCAGATCCAGGCCACAGCCAAGGCCTGTAGATTTTTTCTCTATAATATCTCCAAAATCCATCCATATCTCTCGGCTTCTACTGCAAAGACTTTGGTCCATGTCCTAGTGGTCTTATGATTAGACTACTGCAACCTTCTCTTGACAGGGCTTCCTCTATCTCATCTCCCATTAATTTCTGTTCAGCACTCAGCTGCTGGCATTATCTCACTCACTTGCCGGTATGACCATGTCTCCCCCCTATTGTCATCCCTTCACTGGCTCCCCTTTCCCTTCCGCATTCAGTACAAGCTTCTCTTGCTCACTTTCAAAGCCCTGCATAGGCTGGTCCCTCCCTATCTCTCTGAACTTCTTTCTCCCTACATTCGCACTCATTCCCTCCATTCTGGTTGCCAAGGTCTCCTGTCTCAGCCCAGGATTTCCACTGCCCCATCCTGGATTCGTCCCTTCTCACTTGCTGACCTTCACTCCTGGAACCTCCTTCCCTTACAAACACGGCTCTAACCAGTTTTAAAACCGAGTTAAAGACCATATTGTTTAGGGAAGTGTTCCCAGGGAGTTTGTGATTGTGACCTGGTAGTTTTGATGCTATATTTGATATCTGCTGTTTTAATTTGTTTTCTTATGATGTTAACTTGTTATTTTAACCTCTAGATTGTACGCCATAGGCAGGCTTTTTATATATTCTTGATTTTATTGGTTTTTGTGCAGCGCCGTGTACATTTATGGCGCTTTATAAATAAAGCTAATAATAATAATAATAGTAATAATAATGAACCTGTTGTATCCTGGCCCCAAATGGAATCAGGAGCCAGTTTAGTATGGTAAACCTATCACAATAGGAAATTGTTAATATCTGTACTGATATAGATTCAACATTGATTGTAGAATACACTTCAGGTGTATCCTGTTCTTCTGATCAGATTTACTGGGTACACTTTAATACTTACCCCACCCCACCCCAATGTGCTAGAGCTCCTCCGCTGGTGCATTTATGTTATTTATTTTTGTACCCATTTCCCCTTCTGTCTGCACCTTCCAGGGAATCTTATGATTCACACTTACACACTGGGATCTCTGGATCAAAGCCAGAGTTCTTGGAGATGTTTGTCTGTGAGATGCAGGGTTCAGTCCTAGGCTCTTCTTTTGTAATTGCATGTAATCAGGGAAGGGCAAGAGGCTTGGTTGCTTTGGGAAATTTGTAAGTGCCTTTCTTTGGGAGCAAGTCCTCCTTTCCTCTTTGAATATGGAGATGGTGTGGCCTCACCTGAAAATCCCTTTCTGGGTCCTTCTGATTTCAGAAGTTAATAAGCCCATGTCCAGTCTACCAATGTTGAGCAAGGCAAACTGGTATGTGATGGGTGCTCAGTGCCACAAGCTTTTGGAAAAGCTATCTGGGTTGGTTTAAGGAGACAGTAAATCATGTGTAGCCAGGCTGAGAAAAGCCAGCTTCCTGGGCCACCAATCCAATAGGGCTGCTGCCTCGCCTCTGCATCCATTTAATGGAAGGATGAAGAGGAGAAAATGAGGAACATGTTGGTGCTGGCTCCAGCACCCATTGAATGTTGAGAGAGAAGGACTTCGTTGTTGCCAACTTCCACTTCTCCTCATTCCATGACAGGAATAATGCAGGCACAGGGGATCCCCCCTCTGTGTGTGTGTGTGTGTGTGTGTGTGTGTGTTCCTAGGAGTGGAGGGAGGGCTCCAGCACTGGATAGTGATCACTGCAATTACTCTTTTTCAAAAGAGCAGGTTTTTGTACTGCTGAAGCATCAGGGAGTGGCAGGCAGCTTCTTTTTCCCTGTAAACTACTGGCTGCTAAGTTTGGCCAGTACTGTAAATGTTTGTTATAAGGATCATGTAGGTGGTGGCATTCTGGCAGTCAGTTTCAAAAGATGTTGACTTGACCTATAATAGTTTATTATCATCTGATGTCTTTCACACTCTCTCATTACTTAAGATTTCCTCTGTTTCTCTCACATAAGATAGTACTGAGCTGCAAGAGGGCAGATTTAAAGAGAGATTGAAGTCGTTTGAATGTTCTGTTGACATCATATTTCTTTCTCATCCAATCAAGAAACTGCAACCACTGATCCTACATGATTTTGAGACCTTTGAGTGAAGATGAGGTAATCAAAGTTAAATCCAGAAAAGATGGAGATATTGTTAGCAGGGATTAGGAGTGTTAGCAGGCCACAAGCTAAACATGAGTCAACAGTGTGATGCAGATTCTGCTTTGGTCAGACCTCACCTGGAATATTGTGTCTAGATCTGGGCATAATTCAAGAGGGGTATTGACAAGCTGGAAGGTGTCCAGAGGAGGGTGGTTAAAATGGTGAAAGGCCTGGAGACCAGGAGAGACTTAGGGAACTGGATATGTTTAGCCTGGAGAAGAGAAGGTTAAGAGGTGATATGATAGCCCTGTTTAAATATGTGAAGAGGTGTCATATTGAAGATGGAGCAAACTTGTTTTCTGCTGCTCCAGAGATTAGGACACAGAGCAATGAATTCAAACTACAGGAAAAGAGATTCCACATAAACATTAGGAAAAATTTCTTGATGGTAAGAGCTGTTTGACAATGGAACACACTCCCTCAGAGTGTGGTGGAGTCTCCTTCTTTGGAGGTTTCTGAACAGAGGCTGGATGGCTATCTGTCGGGGATGCTTTGATTGTATATTTCCACATGTCAGGGGGTTGGACTGGATGGCCTTGTGGTCTCTTCCATTTTTAGAATTCTACAATATGAATATATCAAGTTTACAACATTAGCTTGATTCGTTTCAATACTGTGATACACTTTGTGGAACTAGGTTTTCTGTTTCTTTTGCACAATTCAAAGGCATAATTTTGTTATACAAAGCTTGCGTTAGTCCTATATTCCTTAAAATAAAACCACCACATTTTCACTATAACTCCATAAGTTTAATTGAAAGTGCCCTGTTTATAATAATAATAATGTTGTTGTTGTTAGCTGCCCTTGAGTCAGTTCCAAATCATGGTGACCCTGTGGATGAGACTAATTTCCAAAAATCCCATTCCCTATCCTTCACTGCCTTGCCCAGATCCTGCAAGCCATTGCCCAAAAACCTGCCCCCATTGAGCCTATCCATCTGGTTTGTGGGATCTCTCTCTTTCATCTACCCTCTACCTTTCCTATCATTATTGTTTTTTCTAGTGATCCATGCCTTCTCATTATGTGGCCAAAGTATGAAAGTCTCAACTTGATCATCTTTGCTTCCAAGGAGAGTCCTGGTCTGATCTGTTCAAGAACATAATAGATCACCTGCAAATCATCGCTCACTTCCAAATTGATATGAACATCTCCATGGCTAACTGAAATTTACAGAACCTAAAATTTACTTAGTACTTTTCAAAGTCAATTCACAGTCTCATCTAATGGTCAAGTTATTAAGGAGTTGCTGGTGTTGTGTGCCTTCAAGTCCTTTCTGACTTGTGGCAACCCTAAGTCAAACCTATCAGTTATTATGATGAAATCTACCTTGAATTTCAGGATGCAAATCTTTCCAAGGCATTCAAAGGCAATGCATTTTTTAAATCACAACAAACAACAGTCCTTTCCTCCTATTAGCCTGAGTGAGACAGCCAATCTGTGGCAGCAGATTGTGGGTGGTATGAAAGGGCAGAAATTTCAAGCTATTTCAAATATTATTATTTCATTTGTACCACCAGTGGCTTGTGTGTTTTCCCTCACAGATTCAAGTATCTTGGCTGGTTCAGAGTAGGTACTATGCACCTTGGCATACCTATCATCTCTATCATGTGTGACCCAAGGATTTTGAGATTCATCTCATACAGCAAAATAAGTTGAGCAAACAATGCTAAAATGGATACATTTCAAACTGCATATGGTGATAACAAGTCCTCAGCAGCTTTTCCTACAATACTGCTGGTGTATGAATGTAGGGAAAGGGGATTTTGCAGCTGGAGTAGGAGCTAGTTTTTGATGCCCTTTTTTTGCCCACCTCCCTCATTCATATATCTCTGCCTTTTTGTTGTGTACAGTATAATGTTGTTGTTGTTGTTGTTCTGTGCCTTTAAGTCATATCCAACTTAAAGTGACCCTAAGGGGAACCTTTCATGGGGTTTTCTGGGGCTGAGAGTGTGTAACTCACCCAAGATCACCCAGTGGGTTTCCATGGCTGAGTGGGGAATCAAACCTTGGCATCCATAGTTCAACACTCAAACCACTACACCATGCTGGCTTTGTGTAAAACATTTGTTGTTGTTGTTGTTGTTGTTGTGTGCCTTCAATATATAGTTTGCCTATCACAGGGTTTTCTTGGCAAGATATCGTCCAGCAGTTTATAGACGAAAACAGGGACACATGTGGTCAAGCTGCATCAGAATGTGGTCAAGATGAAAAAAAGTTATTGATGGACAACACTTAAACTAGGAAAGGCTGCAGCAGTTTGCCTTTTTCTGAGCATACAGGGAAGGGCAAGAGTCTGCCTCTTCCTCTCCTTTTCCTTCTGCTGAGTTGAGTGCAAACTATTTTTGCCCTTAGAATTCAGTTTGCAGCAATTGAAATGAGCTGAAACTGAAGCAGGAAAGTAGGATGAAGAGAAAGAAACTGGAACATTTTAATAACGCAGCTGAAAAAGTGGGATGATAGAGGATTCATCAGACTGTCCTAGTCAAATTTGGACAATTGGAATATATGATATAACTGTTTTACCACATTTTTTAAAACACTGCTGCCTTCATCCTTGCAAAAGTTAACTAACAGAGTTAATAAGCCCCATGCACAGAACAAAACAATTGGCCCTGTGAGGGAAGGTTTAGCAAACAGATGTGAAACATTAGTGCGGTCAGCCAGTGCCAGCAACAGAGCGGATGGCAAATGCACCAGGTCCTTGGGGGGTGCAAATGCATTCTGTGTAGTGTGAAAACACTCTCGTTCCATGGCAACCATCGTGTGTATATGGGATGGGGGAGGGACAGGCCCTCAAACCAGATGTGGAAAAATTAATCATCAAGGAACCAGCTGGAAGGAGGTGGTGCTGGTGTTTGTGTGTGTGAGAGTGGGAGAGAGAGAGAGAATACCCCAGATTCTTCTATTAAAACAGTGATTCCCAAAATGGGTGGTGGAAAGATCCAGGGGAACAGTGAGGGGGAAAGGGGGCAGCAGGGGGGCAGAGAGGAAAAAGGGAGTATCAGGCAGGCTTCATTCAAAGTATTGGTGCACAAGAAGGACCTTCAGCTTTCAGGACAGTGTTTTCCAATGTGAATGGTGCTACAGTGAATTTTTAAGACAGCAGTCCCCAAACCTTTTTGGGCTATCACCCCATTTCCTCTTTCCTGGGCAGAAAGGGAGCAGCCAGCATGACAGCCAGAGAAGAGAAATTGTGGGATGAAGGGAGACATTGGGATGAAGGGTGGAGAGCTCCTCTGACACCCCCTCTTCTTTCTCACTCACATGCACCTGAGGAAGTAGATAAAGGTCCAAAACACACTGCAGAAATCATTGCCCTGCACTGCCCTGGCTCAGTGTTAGGGAATCCTAATTGTAGTTTATTGTGGCCACTGAGCTCTTTGGAGTTTATCATACAATGGAATTTGGGGGTATAATGCAATGGCAATCCAAACACAATCATGGGGTTTCATGTAATTGCATATGAGTGTATCTCATGGAATTTTGGGCAATGGAAAGTCATTCTGAATGCAATCATAGGTTTTATGTTAATGTGTATAAGAGTATCTCATGCAATTTCGGGCAATGGGGCGTCATTTTTGGAAAATTGGAAGTCATTCTGAACGCATTCCAAACACAATTAGATTTCAAGTAAATTCGCTAAACTAGCAAATTTACGTGAATTTGAATTGGCTCCATTCGAAATTGGGAGAAATTCCTCCCGTGTGATAAACTCCTCTGACAGAGAAGGCTAAATGTCTCACAACACTACAGTCCCCAGAATCCCCTAGCATTGAGTCAGGGCAGTTCAAATGGTCTCAGACTGGGTGATTTCTGCAGTCTGTTTTGGACCCAAGTGTAGTATTATTATTATTATTATTATTATTATTATTAAGCTTTATTTAGAAAGCACTGTAAATTTACACAGCGCTGTACAATACAATCAATTAAAATAGATAAAATAAACCCGCTGATGGCATAAATTCTATGAAAATAATTAAATGTAATACAGTACATATTAATGCATCTTCTAGGAAGCCAGGAGCAAAAGAGTACAACTTCTTTTACACAGTTAAGTCTCAAAGGTGCTACAAGACGCCTTTGCAGACTGGATACTGAGTCCAGACTAACAAAGCTAGGACTCCGGCCTCTGAGGTTTCTTCTGGGCTCTTTTTTCAATGGAGAGGGAGGAGGGGAAGGTTGCCTAAAAACCTGGGAGTGTTTCAAAGCACCCGCCTCCCACTAAGGAGGAGGAGGAGGAGGGAGGAGGAAGATTCAGAAGCAGAAGGGGCTGGTTGTTGTGTAACACTGTCTGCCGGCAGCTCTTCCTCCTCCTCCTCCTCTCACCCTGGAAGCCGGGCCAATTAGACCAGGCAAAGGGGGAAAGGAAAGGAAAGGGGCCCAGAGGTGACAGCAGAGGTTTCCTCATGGCTCTGGAGGAGCTGAGGGGCCCCAAAATGGTCTCTTCTTGGAACAAAATGAGGGTTTAAATCCAAAACTGGGGAAGGGAGAGTTTGGTCAAGGTTTTAGTTCTCTTATCTGAAAGTTTGGTCAAGTTTTTAGTCCTCACCTATCTAAAAGTTTAGTTGAGTTTTTAGTTCTCACCTCTCTAAATGTTTGGTCAAGTTTTTCTTTCTCGCCTATCTGAAAGTCTGGTCGAGTCTTTAGTTGTCACCTATCTGAAAGTTTGATCAAGTTTTTCGTTCTCACATATCTGAAAGTCTGGTCAAATTTTTAGTTCTCATCTGTCTGCAAATTTGGTCGAGTTTTTGGTTCTCAACTATCTACAAGTTTGATCAAGTTTTAAGTTCTCATCTAAAAGTTTGGTTGAGTTTTTCTTTCTCACCTATCTGAAAGTTTGGTCAAGTTTTTAGTTCTTGCCTATCTGAAAGTTTGGTCGAGTTTTTTGTTCTTGCCTATCTGAAAGTTTGGTTGAGTTTCCTTTTCTCGCCTATCTGAAAGCTTGGTCGAGTTTTTAGTTCTTGCCTATCTGAAAGTTTGGTCGAGTTTCCCTTTCTCGCCTATCTGAAAGTTTGGTCGAGTTTTTAGTTCTTGCTTATCTGAAAGTTTGGTCAAGTTTCCCCAAAGTGGCCAAAGAGTGGCCTGCAGCAACATTTCTGAGGGCACTTTTGACAAAGCAAGGGCAGTAAAGCTCATCTGAGGAGGCTTGCTTCAGTAACAAGGCGCCCTTCTATATGCCTCGCTCTTCTCACTGGGGAGTTTACGACCCCCAACATTTTATGGGGCTTCCCCTCAGAGGCCTGGGTGCTGATTTAAATTATTTGGAATATCAATAGTTGCTCTAGGCTTCTTGTCTCGTCCCTTGGCGTCTAGTTTCCAAACAGGTTCCTATGTGTAGTTTCAACACACACAGACACCCACAAAATGAACGATGCGTACACCTTCCTCCTACAAAATTATCCTGGCAAGATTTTATCAGCAGCTGCCTTAAATCCCATTTGAGGGGAAAGGCGGGATAGAAGAAATCCAGGCCATTTTCCAAGTTAAGCAGTTGAAGAAGAAAATACCAAGGCTGTGTTCACACTGGAGAAATAAACCGGTTTAAGTGCCATGGCTCAATGGTGTGCTAGTTTTCTGAAAAGTGTGTATGTGGTGGGTTCCATTTTTCTCACAGTCAGGGCATGAGGGCGGGAAGTTGGGGGGCAAACCGTCCATTGATTCTCCCTGGGCCATAAACCCCAAATGTTACTCTGACCAAATGCATCTGAGGAAGTAGACTGAGGTCTAGGGAGAGAAGCTCTTGCTGCCAATTGCTTTCTTTCAGTGAGCCTCAAAGGTGCCACAAGAGCTCTCCACACAGACTGATTCTACAGACTAACATGGCTATATCTTTGAATAACAACAACAACACTATCCGTCTGAGGAAGTAGCTAAGGCAGCTCCTGCTGCCAATTTCCTTCTTTCACTTTACTCTGGGGCCCCACAACAAACTCCAGCTCCCAGAATGCCACAGCCTTGAGCCAGAAAAAAAGAGTTAAAGCGGGGCGAAACCGGGTTATGTCTCCAGTGTGGACGCAGCCTGAAGAGCGAGGGGGGGTCGTCCTGGAAGAGAAGAGAGCTCCCTCCCAGTCCCTGCAGCCTTTCTGCCCCTCCAGCCCTCTCAATGGAAAGCTACCTGGATTTCATGAATGTGTCCAAAGCCATCCTTCCAAAAGAACTCGACCAAGTTGGAGAAAGTCTTGGGTCCGGGCATTTCCTGGAGGCTTTTCACCCTGGGATGGGGCTGCTGCTGGGGGCAAAAGCCTGATGGCTGTCCCCCAGGATCCCCCTCCACTCTCTCCTTCTTCTTCTTCTTCTCCTCTTCCTCCTCCTCCTCCTCTTCTTTGTTGTCCCCCTTCTTCCTGGGCAGCTGGTGGTGGTGATGGTGGAGCAGCCTCTGGAAGGCAGGCACCCAGGAGATCCTCCTGAGCTCCAGCAGCAGCACCTGCTTGCAATCCAGGCTCCAGGTTTTGGAGAGGAGGAGGAGAGACATGATGATGATGATGATGATGATCCCTTCCAAAAGTGGAGGTTAACAAACACCCCAAACCCCCCCCCCCCCTGCATCAAGGGCTGCCTTTCATTCAGACCACCCCAGGCTCCTCTGGCTGGGTTTGAATCCCAGGCTTCTGTCTCCAGCCTCTTCCCTGCAGCAGCATCAGTTTACACATTACACACACACACACACAGTGTGACAGTCCATTCTTAAAAAGCCTTCCCTTCCTTCCCTCCCCTGAAAGGCTGGGAAAGAGAGGAGGGGTGGCCTGACTTGACTGAGAGAGCTGGGTTTGGTTTCAATCACAGACATCCCCTCTCTCTCTCCTCCACTGCTTTTTCAACTGTTTGTTTGGGCTGCTACTACTAGTGCCTTCTCTCCTGTGGGCAAAAAGAAGGGGGCTGTTTTGGGACTTTTTCTTGTGGGCCCATTTAGTAATGCCCTGTGTCTGCTAGTGCTGCACAAAGAGTGGCCATTCATTGCATAGGAGCAGTGCATAGTGGGGTTTGAGTGTTGGACAAGGGAGATTATCACACCAGGGCCAATTCAGCAAGAATCGCAGCAGCAACAACAACAATAATTTATATCCCGCTGCTCTGAACGACCGAAGCAGCTTACATTAAAATAAACCAATAAAATACAATATCAGTACAATGTCATAGAAGACCATTATAACCCTACCCCTCCCTAACCCTCCTATCAGTAATAATAAAATGCAATTAAATTATCAATTAAATTATGGATGGCCATCTGTCGGGGATGCTTTGATGGAGACTTCCTGCATGGCAGGGGGTTGGACTGGATGGCCCTTCTTGGGGTCTCTTCCAACTCTACAATCCTATTATTCTAACAATCATTAAAATAACTATTAATAATTAAATTATTAGCCATGAAAGCTAAAGCAATAGTAGTGTGTTACCATATAATATTGCAATCGTGTTTCTCATACATCCATGAACGGATCGTTAGTATGTTGGGATTGGTCATTTTGCACATGTGCCATTTCGGCAGTACACACGTCTTGGGATCATGTTTCCGTCCCGCAGAGAATAAAAATAGAACAAAATAAAATGTATTACTGGTACTTCACCACATTGTTTTAATCCAGTGTAGACAAAATTGTTCCCCCTAGCTCAAAAGAAATACACTGCAAAACTGATCCTGGCATCCACTGCAATGTATTCTGGGTTTTCCTTGTTGCTTCCACAATAGCGTGAATGAAGCATGATTAAGTTTCACACTCTCACAGTTGTGCTTCATTCACTCCAATGAGAAGCCATTCATGGGATTTCCCCATAAATAGTTTGTTGCTGCAGCATTCCTGGTTCTTCCCGGGGTAAGTCCTGGATGAGCGCAAAGTTGTCTGAAAATCTTCTGCGCAATTGTGCGATTTAATCGGGATTATGCCGTTTTCTTCCCCCATTTCCCCCCATCTGGTGATCTCCTATGACTCTGGAGAACAGGGTTTGCATCCCTGCTCATCCATAAAACCAACTGGGTGGCCCTGAGCAAGTCACACTGTCTTAGCCTGAGAGGATGGCAATTGCAATTGCCAAGGAAACCCTGTTGGAAATGAACTGAGAGCACATAACAACAACTGTATAGCACAACAAGGAGAAAGTGTACCCATTTTTGCCTTAGGAAACAACTTGAAGACACACAACAACAGCAACAGTACAGCACGACAAGGAGAAACCTCCCCGTTCTCAAAGCTATATATAATATAAAGGCAAAATTTTAAACCTACTGGTATGTTAAAATGCTCTTCACTGGCATATATCAGAGGGCCTATATGTTTTGCATGCTCAAATATTGTTGTCCTACAGTTGAATAACATAGTCCCTGCCTGATTGAACTGAATTGCAAAAAAATTTTTTAAACCTCATGTTACATAACAACCTCATTCCATAGTAAATATACATGTCTACATTTCAGACTTTGTTTACATAGGGATTCGCCATTTTAAACTATACTTCAGTCTCTTTTTTAGAATTTTAAGTAGTTTAACCAGCAAAAAGCTATCCAAATCAGCCAGCCTACAGTTCTAAGAGAGCATACTTTCAGTTATTTTTCTTCTGGCCCAAACATAGCTCTCTTCTTTTCTGTACCTTTTCTGTATCACTGCTATGTAACTCTTCAAGTAAAGTAGCAACACAGTTCAGTTTCCTATAGGATCATCAACATAACAGTAGCAGTATTTTATCCTAGAGTAGAACCAGTATTGCTAATAAGGACATTTTCCAGCAGCAGAACCCCTATTTCCCCTATACTCTCTTCTGCTACATTATTCTTAGGTTGAGCACCCTTTGCCTTTTCTGAGAAGACTGAAGCTGTTGTTGAGTAATCTGCCTTTTCTCTGCCCCCTGTTAGCATTTTGCCATCTTCATCACACAATGGCCCTACCAAGCCAAATCCCTACTCCTTGAACTGCCCTTTGAATGACCAGGAGCACCTTGGTCTTGAATAAGTTTCAATTTGTTAGCTCTCATCCACTCCACTACACCGACCAGATACTGGTTTAGCTGCCTTGGATTAGTAGTAGGTGGAAAGGTGTCCTAAATTTTATGGTGGCACCAGACCCCAAAATCTTGAACAACCTCTTCAAACAGTATCATGCATATGTTACAAAGCATGGGAGACAAAAAAGAACCTCTTCCACAAGATGAGAGAAATCAAATGGAAAGCTAAACCAAGAGTGGATATGCTCTATGACCACCAGCAGGAGAACACATTACATGACCAAGCAGAAATAAAAAGATGATGGAAACAATACACTGAAGAACTATATAAACGAGATGAAATGATGACAGATTAATTCAAGGAAGAACCATCTGAAGATGAACCTACAATTTTAGAAAGTGAAGTGGAAGCTGCACTCAGAGCACTTGGAAGAAATAAAACACCAGGAACAGATAACATACCAATAGAGCTGTTTTTGGACACCTGGTGGTGCATTGAGTGCTGGTACTGCAGCCATAATGTTGTAAGTTCAGTCCTAGAGGAGGGCTCCAAGGTTCACTCAGCCTTCCATCTTTTCGTAGATTGGTAAAATGAGTACCCAGTTTGTTGGGGGTAATTGGCTTACACATTATAAACCGCATAGGGAATATTAGTTTAGTGATAAGCAGGATAAAGCAAAAGAGATAAAATCTAGTCTATTTCCAACGAAAATGTGCCAACAAATATGGAACACAAAAAATGGTCCACAGGTTGGAAACTCTCAATATACATCCCAGTGCCCAAGAAAGGAGGTACCAGGTATTACAGTAACCACGGGATCTCTGCATTAATTTCCCATGCAAGCAAAGTGATGCTGAAAACTCTACAACAAAGACTTCAACCATATATGGAGCAAGAAATGTCAAATGTCCAAGCTGAGTTCAAGAAAGGAAGAGGCACTAGAGACCATATTACAACCACATGTTGGATAATGAAGCATGACAGAATTTCAGAAGAAAAACAGCGTGTATTTACTAGATTATAGCAAAGCCTTAGGTCATGAAAAACTATGGAATGCTCTAAAAGAAATGGATGTGCCACAACATTTGATTGTCCTGATGTATAACCTGTACTCGAGACAAGACAGAATCCAGAGAAATGTAATAGTTTCCAATTGGCAAGGGTGTCAGGCAAGGTTGTATTTTATCACCCTGTTTAACTTGCACACTGAACATATTATATGTAAAGCAGGATTAAACTCAGAGGAAGGAGGTGTGAAAATAGAGGAAGGAACACCATCCATTTAAGATATGCAGATAACACCAAACTAGTAGCAGAAAACAACAGAACTTAAACGATTACCGAAAAAGTCAAGGAACAAAATGCAAATGCCTTAAGAAGCCACAGCCCTGATTTTGCAAAACCTCAGGAGGGCTGTTGATGATAGGGTGCCTTGAAGATTTCTCATTTTTATGGTCATCATAAATCGAAATCAACTTGAAGGCAGCAAACAATAACAAAGGATTCAGCTTTTATTCAAGTTAAATTTCTCTATTTCTAAGAGCAGTTACATCTCATTTGCTTTTTCTGATCTTTTGTGCTCTCAAGACATAGAGAGATGAATTAAAACAAGCATTTGATGATTAATTGGTTATGAAGATTTTTAATGGACTATTCAAGCTGTCCTTTTATTGTGTTTTTAAAGTTAAGTTTAAATAAGTGGTATTTTTTATAAATCATAGAATCATAGAGTTGGAAGAGACCATAAAGGTCATCCAGTCCAATTCCTTGCCCTGAAGAAACACACAATCAAAGCACCCATGACAGATGACCATTCAGCCTCTGTTTAAAATCTTCCAAAGAAATTGGAAGAGGAGACCCCACTATAATATGAGGCAGTGTATTCCACTGTCAAACAGTTCTTACCATCAGGAACTTCTTCATAATGTTTAGGTGGAATCTCTTTTCTTGTAGTTTCATTCCATTGCTCCATGTCCTAGTCTATGGAGCAGCAGAAAAAAAGCTTGCTTGCTCCATCCTTCCTTCAGATATTTAAACATGGCTATCTTATCACCCCTTAACCTTCTCTTCTCTAGGCTATGCATACCCAGCTCCTAAGCCACTTCTCATAGGGCATGGTTTCCAGATCTTTCACCAGTTTGGTCACGCTTTTCTGGATACCTTCCACCTTATCAATATCCCTCTTGAACTGTGGTGCCCAGAACTGGACAAAGTATTCCAGGTGAGATGCGACCATAGCAGAATATAGGTGCTATTACTTTCTTCATTGTAGACACTGCACTCCTGTTGATGTAGCCCAGGATCATATCGGCTGTTTTAGCTGCTGCATCACACAGTTGGCACACTTTCAGCTTGTGGTTTACTAAGACTTTGCAGGTACTGTTGTCAAGCTAGGTGTTATACATCCTGTATCTCAGCTTTTCATATCTTCTGCCTAAGCATGGTATGTTACATTGCTCTCTGTTGAAATTCATTTTGTTAGTTTTGACTCAGACTTCTAATCTGTTAAAGCCATTCTGAATTCTGATCCTGTCCTCTGAGGTATTAACTCCTCCTCCTAATTTGGTACCACCTGCAAATGTGATAAGTATTAAAGTCATGGATAGTGGAGGAGGAGCATATGAAGGTGTAAAGTGTTGAGTTAATGGAAAGGATGATGAGAAACCATGCCCATACCACAGCTTAATCACATCTCAAGGAGGAAAAGAAAAAGCAGTTTTAAAAAGTGCAGATCAGGGATAGAGCTACAAGCAGCAACAAACTAGGGCTAAAATCTGGTATATTTAGGGGATGACTGGATTCAGAGGCACAAACAAACATCACAAGGCATAAGTCCTTGATAGAGAATGCCTCAGCATATCCCAAAATGACTGGGCAGTCCAAAGGAGCTCAAATAGTTCAGTAAACACATTTCTTAATGGAACCGGCATGAATTTAAATAACTCGCTGCAGAATTATCCTTTTTCAGTGTGTGAAACTATCTTGGAAAGACAGGAATTATTAGCTCTAGGTCCTCTCAGAACATATCCAGAATAACTAATTCTTCAATTTAAAAAAGTATGTGTGAAAGAGCATTCATTGCAAGAAACAGAAATCTCTTGTCAATTTATATTCCAGAATTCATCTTTGAACATTTCCAAACAACACATTTTTTGTAAGTTCAGCAAGGAAGGGATTTTAAAACAAGCTGAGCACAATGTATTCTTGCATTACTATGGTATGATCTGTAGAACTAATTTATTTAACTCATTTTACACTTTTTCATAATCCGGAACTGGCCAGTTGAATGCAACATGTATGGCAGGCTTTTGAGATTAATTAGAGACTTGTTGTTCTTTTAAGGTTCACTGAACAGGTCTGGACTGTTGTAGTCTACTCAAACTCTGACCCACTACTAATACTGAATCATCGATGGCCATGTTCATCACTTACCACATAATTTCAAGGAGTATAAACACAAAGAAAGATAAATGAACTAGCCCTCCACAATGCATGACGCTTATGCCTTGACAAATTACTTTGCTTAACCAATTGACATTCCTCTTTCTTAGCCTCACACTCCGATTGAGAGAAGCGTATATGAAGGCATTTACAGCAATGGCATATTTCCTGAGACTTACAACAGGGAGTTGCCAACATTTGTGGGCTAAGAAAAAAAAATTGGTTGACTGGCTTGGCAAGAGAGGAGAAAATATAGTGGTAACATGGTTACTGAGCACTGTTGGAGAATAGTGTTGGGGTGGGCTAGGAATGATGAACGCAAGTGTATCTTGAGGCTTTTGACCATATGCAGATTTCAGCTTAAGAGTGGGACATTTGGCAGCCATTTGTTCTTCTTGCTGTGCCTGCTTTTCTGAAAAGTTCCAAATAGCCCTCCAGAGTTGAAACTTCTATTGTTTACCCTTTGTTTTCTTGCAATACAGCAGTACATTGAAATTCACATTATATATTACATAATTTATATGCTGTACATCCTTCAGGTGGTTGGGCACAAGAATTTAAATTCCTGTATCCTCATGCATCCAATAGTTTTCATGATCTCATATTAAAATTGTGCACTCTTCTCCTTTAATTAAAAGAAGTAAGTCAAAGCACCAGATGTCATTTTGACATGACTGCTGAGTTCATTTGACACATTCTCTCGAGGTGGTAGTTGATAAATCTGTAGACAGCAGATGTAATTAAATTGAAAGTTACACAGCTGTCAGAAAAAGGCACAAAGACAAACATGAAGAATGACTGTCACCATGGGCCAGGCTAACATTTTAAAGTCAAAGACGTTGACTCCCCCTTGCCCCCACATCCTTTGGCTAATAGTGAGAGACCATTTGGGATATAATCAGCCTTAGAAAAATAAAAGCTTGTAATAACAATTGCCATTTTTTTTTAAAAAAAAAAGTCTTTTGGTAAATGGCAAGTTCAAAGAGTGAGAAACAAACACAAAAGTTGCTGTCTGGCAGCCATTATTCACACACACTTCATATTGATTTCAAAAAGATCTGCTTGAATAGCGGCTGGAGGAGTGAAGCCTAAAATGAGATACTGTCATGTGGTTATAAAGACAATTACTTTCGTTCAGGATTTAATACTGATACAAACCCATGGGAAGTTAAAGGATTCTAGTGATTTCATATGATTTATTAACTAGTATGAACACAGACATTGTTGTTATTTAATTAAATCCTGGTAAATACCCACAGGTGACAATTGAAAGTGCTCCAACAGATTATAAATAGCCCACAGTTCTTTCAGAGTAACTATATCCTCCCAATGACAACAAGCTGGAGATCTGTGCTGCTTTATAACTCCATCCATCTTGAAATAGATACTTACTGTCAATAGGTCTGCTACAAAACACACATCAACAATGTAATTTTTAAAGTTTTAGTATTCATAAATAATAGTAATTATTATTATCATAATCATTTATTTATACAACAACATTGATGTACATGACGCTTTACACCAGAATAAAACATTTATAAACTACTTCAATATAAAATACTAAAATACATTACTAAAGTATAATAATAAAATACAATACTAAAAATGCAATAGTAAAATACAATAGTAAACTACAATACCAAAAAAAGCTATGCACACAAACACAAAATACAGAATAAAAAATAATCAGTTATAGTAAAAATATCAATATTTGTCAACTGTTTAAAGACCATATATATTTCTAATTCTGTACATTTAAATTTCTTCAGAAAGTTGTACACGTCATCAGCTATTTTGTGTGTGTGTGTGTGTGTGTTTCCCCCTCTCTTTTGATACAAGTATCCTGCAAAAGCCAGATTGCATTTTAGAAACTGACTTACAATATGATCCTACCATTGAGTTATGCCTGCTGGAGAGTGTAGGAATGTTACTAAATTCCCTTACTGCCAAAACACATCTGACCATCAGGGGGGAAAATGCCAACAAAGCAACACAGTTTAGCTGGTAGGACTCTTGTTAATACAAGGGAGGAAACTGGACAGAATTGGGAGTGTGGTAATAGAAGAGTGAATGTTAGTTGAAATTCTATGATTTCTCATGGATCACATGGTTATATCTGCAAAGGAGAAAGAGGGAGGGAGAAAAGAAGAGAAAACGAAGGAGTGACTTAAATTGATCCCACTGAATTCTGATATGAAGTACAATCATATACAACATATAAAACTTCAGATATTTTGGGAGAACTACCAAGGAGAATGAAAGGTGTTAAGTTGAGATGTGTGGTATGCAAGAGCAGTAGAGCCAGCATGGCATAGCGGTTGGAGTGTTGGACTATGATTCTGGAGAATAGGGTTCAATTCCCAGCTTGGTCATGAAACCTACTAAGTGACTCTGGGCAAGTCATAAGCTCTCAGTCTCAGGGGAAGGCAAAGGCAAACCTGCTGCTTTATCACACTAAAACAAACAAACAGCTTCATACATATATATATATACCGCTTCATACCGCCTAAGGAGTGTCTAAGCGGTCTACAACTGTAAGCTACTTGCCCCCCAACAATCTGGGTACTCATTTTAGCGACCTCAGAAGGATGCAAGCCTGAGTTGAGCTTGAGCCCTTTTGCTGGACTTGAACTCGCAACCTTATGGTTTTGAGTGAGTGGCTGCAGTACAGGCATTTAGCCACTGTGCCACCAGGGCTCCTAGGGGGCAAACAGGATTTAAACAAGAGTTAAGCTAGAGTTAAACAGGAAATGTCCCTACTGCTTATCACCCTGGCATCCCTTCAAGAATTTTATCAGCTAAACTGTTGATCTGAAAAGGGGGAGTCAGTGAAGAAATAATATAGACTTTTGAGTGACATCCTTTGCTATCATGTTTTTATTACACAGAAATCAATTGATCTCCTCAGTAAAATGAATGAGACAAATTTTGCCATGTGCTAGAAGGACCACATCATTTCCATAACATGGAACGGGAAATCCTTGATCACTGAACCCAGGATATGCTGGAAAAAAGGTACTGTATATACTCGTCTATAAGTCTAAAAAATTATGACCAAACATTGACCTCAAAATCCCAGGTTGACTTATTTACAAATCACTATGGTGATGTGATAGCAACTCTTTCAGATTTCTCCATGCAGTACTGGGTTTTTTTTCTTTCTGGAGCCAAGCAGAAAGAGTCCTGTGTGATTGACTGATATTGCTGTTTAAGAGTCCTTCTCCTGCCCGTGCGTCTGAAACAAAATCAAACAATGAAGCAAAAAGCCTTAATGAGAGTGTCTCTTGTCATATGCACACACACACACACAACTGAAGGAGCCTCCAGGTTTTACCCTCGACCCATCCACAGGTCATGGCAAAATCCATAATTTTGGCCCAAAACCCTGACCTCGACTTATACATGAGGTTGACTTACAGTTGAGTATATACGGTATAATGTTCAAGTGTGATAGTACATTATTCATACACAAGTTAAAATAAACCCTTTGGTCCAAGTGTTCTCTGTCTCAGTTACCTTGAACTCCTGTTCCTTAGACTGTAGGTAAGGACTGACCCCCTGGATCAGAGGAATTACTGAATGGACTGACAGCAACAGTACCATGCTTCCTATCATGGCTGAATCTTCTCAGAAGGCACCCAACCTGGGATAACCAAAGTTTAGATGAAAGAAACAACGAGATCCCAGTTGTGTGTTGGTAAAGAATTTTTTTATTCAGTGCTCTTAGATATTCAACTTTTACTTTACTTGTAACCAAATATATACAAAGAATTCCTGCTTTTTCAGAATAATTCTGAAGCAATCTTGAAAACTATTAAACAATATGGGTTAAATATTACCTATGAAATGCCATGTAGAAATAATAGCTTTAAGTCCCGAGATAACATTTCCACTATGAATGAACTGCTTCAATTCATCTAATTTTCATTAAAAAAAATGTCACCAGATTTTAGATGTCTCAACCAAATTCATGTCTTCTTTTTCACTTAATGTAAGAAAGAGATGTGCCACGGATTTTTCTTTTTATTTCCTAAAACGTTTAAAAAGTGGATGAACGTGTTTATTTGAAGATGCTTTGCTTCGTGACGTTTGATATTCCATGTAAACTGTATCGTCTGCTCCAGACATAGAGCTCATTGTGCCATAGTGTCGGGAAACCTAGAAAAACAAAATACATGATCTCAGTGATATTCTACGTTGTTTGAACTTAAAAAAAAAAAAAAAAAACTGGACTGCAGCTGTTGCCCATTTGTATTTGTCCAGCTGCTCTTATGTAAGCGCTCTTGCACAGATGTCAATATGGCTAGAACAGGATGTGTAACAGCACAGCTTTCACTGTATATGGGAAACACTACACAGGTAGGGCATGAAAGGGGGCCTATAAAAGCTATATTGTGCTCACACACACACTATTTTTTTTCTCAAGGTATATCTTTTGTGATATCTAATCACACCTCTTTCCTACCAAAAGGAGAAACAGTAGAAATTACAACTACTAATCTCTAGAATTTGAACACATTCCTAAACACTTGGAATTTCATTTGACTACTGACATCCATAGTGAGTCTTATAAGCTTAAATTCAAAATTGTCGTTCTGAAAACAAAGAGGTTCTTCCTGCTCACAGAAATGCCTTTGATCTAGAAGGCTAAAGGAAGGTGTTTTTTCCCTCCCAAATTCTCCTTCTCCTTAGAAATCCTGTGCCATCTTACATGTATTCTGGAGGGCCCTCATTTTTTTCTGAAGCAAATTGTGGGTATGTGGGTGTGCAGTGGGAACATCTGGATCAAAACCAAGTTTTTAAGCATTAAGGAGCTTAATGTCATTCTTCTAAAAAAAACTGAAAAAAGATTCCTACACTATATTAACAACTAGATCTTTAGAAAACTGAACACAAACACGAAATATGGAAAACATTTTCTTGAAAAATTAATAGTGTCTGGGGACTCTTCTCTCTGCAAATCCGTTGAAACCTGCTTTTCAAATGGGGAGACAAATTAGAAACTGAACATACCTAGTATTGTTTTTATTCATTTAATTTATTTTAATTTGTTATTATTAGATTTTGTACAACTGTTTTCCATTCAGGCTGAAAAACTTTTAGGAAGGGTATAACAATGCATCTTTTAAAACTGTTTTCCATTCAGGCTGAAAAACAGTTTTAAAAGATGCATTGTTATACCCCTCCTAAAAGCCACTAGAATGGGGACATCCCAAGTCAAGGGGAATGCATTCCACAATCTGGGAGAAACAGAAGAGAAATCCCTCTCCTGGAAGCCTGTCATACACAGATGATGGTATGCTCCACCCACAGGTGATGGCATTCTCAAGAGGGCCTCTTTTGCAGATCTAACATCTGGACAGGTTCATAACAAGAAAGATGGTTCTTTAGATATCTAAGCCCCACTTAGACTTTAAAGATTAAAATTAACTTCCCGAACTGGACCTAACCGATGACTGGCAACCAGTGCAGGCCTTTCAATATTGGCATAATATGCTTTTGATACTATGCATCAGCCCAGCTGTTGCATTCTGCACCAATTGAAGCTTCTGGGATACTCTTCTTCAAAGGCTCCATTCCACTATTCCAGATGTATCTTAGATCAGGCAAGGAACACAGCTGCAAAGTGATGTTGATTTACAAAAGGTATGTGAAACAGTTGTGGGAGGTCACTCAAAGCTTTGGAGAGAGATGTCACCAATATGCTGATGATATCTGGATTGGCTATTGCCTCTTGTCACCAAGGAAACAGTTGACACAAACAAAACAAAAAACAAACAGCTTCATTTATATACCGCTTCATACTGCCTAAGCAGTGTCTAAGCAGTTTACAACTGTAAGCTACTTGCCCCCAACAATCTGGGTACTCAGTTTAGTGACCTGGGAAGGATGCAAGCCTGAGTCAAGCTTGAGCCCTTTTGCTGGTCTTGAACTCACCACCTAATAGGTTTTGAGTGAGTGGCTGCAGTACAGGCATTTAACCACTGCATCACCAGGGCTCCTCCAACTTTATGTGGAATAAATTGAATAAGGCTGGATGAGACTGAATAAGCTGAATCATACACTTACACGGTGGAGGTTATGTTGGGCCGTGGAAAGACTAGCTTGAGAAATGAGCTTCAAACTATTTGGGCAGAGGTTGTGCTCCCACTAAAATGCAATGTTCACAGTCTTTGACCGTACACTGTCCCCTGAACTTTATTTAGTATGTTGCTTCCCAGCACTGAGTGATCAAGGGAATACAGGGAACAAAATGAATAGTAATTGTTATCATGTGGGGTCAGGGTCAATGGGGCAGTACCAGATTTGAAAAAGTAGGCTGAGTCTCTACTTTTTGTGTGGTGAAGACCTCAAACCTGAGTGGTTGTAGGGTGGGATGGAAGAGTAACTTTTTTCTCATTCCACTCAACCAAAGGCTATCTGCATAGCAGCAAAGAAAAGGGGCCAGGGCCCTAGGGCCACAACTGGATGCTTGGAGAAGGAAAGACCTACACAGTGCTTAAATTATCCTATCTCATCATCAAACACAACAGACCTTTAAGCAGCATAATAACCACTTGCCTGAGATGACTTTGAACTGTACTCTCCTGCAACCACCTCTTCCTCAGCATCCAAATCAGAAGCTTGCAATACTTTTTGGAGCAACTGCTGCTGCTCTTCTTTAGATGAGAACATAAGTTCTTCCTCCTCCATACCTTTAAGTTTAGTGACTACCTAGGAAAGAGCAAGAAAGACTTTTTAAAATACTTTATCCAGTGTATACCTATATAAATTTACTGCGTTTCTCTTAGAAAATGTAATGTCTGCAAAAGCTAAAATTAACACTGTGCTATATTACTGATTTCAAGGACTTACATGCAATAATATTGTTTTACTGAGTCCTGCATCCAGAAGTAGTGCACATCATATGTGATAGGAGGGGTAGGAATGGGCAGGTTTATTCTCACAATCTTATATTGGCATAATAAGTGAGGTGGTGGGAACTTTCTGGGTACCAATGCAAAGAGCTGCAAAAACATATGCACAGTCTTCTGCTTTTACAGCTGTCAAGCAGACTTCTACTCATGGCAACTCCATGAATGAGAGTCCTCCATGTCACCCTGTCATCAATAGCCCTGCTCAAGTCTTGCAAACTTTGGGTCACGGCTTATTCATTGAGTCTATCCATCTTAGTGTAGTCTTCCACATTTCCTGTTGCCTTCTACTTTCCCAAGCATTATTGTCTTTTCTAGTGAGTCCTGTCTTCTCATGATCAGGCCAAAAAACAACAGTCTCAGTTTAGTCATCTTGGCTTCTAGCAAGAGTTCAGGCTTAATTTGCTTTAGGAACCATTTATTTGTCTTTTTTAAGCAGTCCATAATATCTATACAACCCTTCTCCAGGACCAAATTTCAAATGAGTTGATTTTCTTCCTATCAGCTTTTTTCACTGTCCAGCTTTCACAACCATACATAGAAATGGGAAATAGTATGGACAATCCAAACTTTAGTATTCAGTTATGTATCATGACACTTCTTTATTACAAAACAGGATCTTAAAGGTACTAGAACTATAGCATAAAATGCAATCACAGCAGAACATATCTCCCTTTTTTCATATGTAGGCATATCATCTCTCATTACATACTGATACACAGCAACACAGCTATGTCTTTGAAGAGTACTCCTAGTAGAGTTGATGTGATCTCTCCTTCTGCCTCCCTTAAAATAGCTATTAATATATATAATTATTCTGCTATAATTTTTTTCTGAGTTGCTGTTAAATTGATTCATAAAGACTTATATACTTTCTATTGTTTAAAAAAGCTTGTTCTACAGTCCAAGATATCATGAACAAATTACCTTGAAGCTGTAGCCTTGATCTACTAAAAACCGCTGTCGTTTGGTTGAGTATGCCATTTCTTGAGTGTCTTGGGAGACCAGAGAATAAAAAAAGGCATTGTATTCCTCTGCAACCGTTCCTGGAGGAAAGGTAATATTGAAATGTTACACCACACAAAAACAAGTCAAATTTTAAAGAAAACAAAACATTTCTCAGTCTCTTAGTACCATGTGACTTACTATCACAGCTATCAAGCACAAGCTGTAGTGTCTCTGTCAATTCAAGTTAGAGGGAAAAAAAGAGCTTTCTTAAATTAGGCAAGGCCCAAGTTACTATCCTATCTCCTCAAGCGTTCCTATCTCTGCAATCTCTTTCAGGATTCTGGTTTCTAACACTCTCCATTCATTTTTTGTAGCAACTGCAGAATCCAGATTTTCTGGATCACATACTAGAACATATTACATGTAATCCAGTTCAGGGCCTCAGGTAAAGCAGCAAGTGGTGTCTCTGCCCTTAAAGTCAGGGTGCGGATTACCCAAATCTAGTCAAGTTATTCTGACACCTGAAGCAGAAAATCCCATCAGTATCCCCCTGCTTCCTGGCACTGAGAATGCAACAAGAGCAAACCAAATAACTAACAATTTGCTGCTTTTTATAGCACCCCCAAAGCCTCATTCTGGCAACTAAGCTAACCCTGGCAGCATCAACACACATCATGAGATACAAAAATAACTTTTTCTTTTTGTTTTGTGTAACAGACATATGCTCTCAGACTCACATACACCCTACAAGTAGTGAAATCCAGCTATTTGTTGTTGGCAGCATTCAGCCATTCCAGTGTTTCTATTCCCACAAGCAATGCTTTCCACACCAAGAAGTAACACAGTATCAGTCTTTTGACTTTGAAGGGAAGACTGCCCCTCTTCAGCTCAATATAGACATGAAGAAGAATTTTAGAAGCCAAAGTGATTTTTCATGAGTATTTTCTTCTGTCACAACATTTGCCTTGTTTCTTCATTCCAGTTTAGAAGATTTCATAAACACATTTAAACCTGCCTACTGAAATCTTCCAATATACTTTTCAAAACCATCAATCATCTTTTTCAGCTTATGGCTGACAGGGTCTTAATCTTGTATCCCAGGTAAAAAATACTGCAGTAACCAAGCATTATGTTTAGAAGCTTAGGGAAATTTTGTCTGCAAGCATCTAGCCAGAAAGCCCAGATATGCAATGTCTGCTTGCTGGCCACCTTAAAATCACACTACAGTAAGTCATAGCTCTATTTTCTATTCAAGGTGTTGCAGTAAAATCTAGCTCAGTATGATTCCTTTTGTGGCAAAGGAACAAGAAAACATGTTTCTCCAAGCCCTAAAACTTATATAAGGATCATAATGCTAAGTAACAACATCAAACATGCATTTAAAATTCAATAAGAACAGAGCCTAAGGTCTGCTAAAGTGTGTCTTCTAAAGACATGCAAAATACTAATACTAACTGTCATGTGAAGAGTGATTAGGCAGGAAAGAGAAAGGAAAAGATGGCCCCCTACTGCAGCACTTTTTATAACTACCCTTGAATTATGTTTTAACCTGTGACCTGGAGCTGACAGTGACAAACTAGGACAATGGCAAATTGTATATGCTTGATCAGCTACATGAGTTGACTTATGTTACTTTCATGCTTAATTGTTTCATTACAGACTCCCATAGTTTAGGCTGTAGTTTACCTTTCTTGGCTCTCAACACTCGACCCAGTCTTTGGGCCTCCTGTCTTCGAGACCCACCATGGGACGAAATCTGAATCAGAACATTGGCTTCTGGAAGATCAAAGGATGTGTCGCCTACCTACAATACAGAAGCAGCACAACTTCATATAACCTTGTGGGCTACAATGAAAAACATGTCAATACTACAATTAATCAACAAACTTGTTCAGACTGAGAATTGTGATATTCCAAGCCAATTCAGAGATAAGAACAGCACTTTCTCTTACCTTGGAGATGAAGATAGTGTTTATTTTGGGGTTGTGTTTGAAATTCTGCAGGATCTGCATCCTCTCCCCCTGTGCTGTAGGCCCATATATATATGGCCTTTTAAAAAAAGACACAAAAATGTTATGAAGATATTATCTAACGCTTTGCCCCATGGATTCAGAAATATCTGTAAGTTTGTTATGAAAAACAATGGCATAATTCATGATGCCTGCTTATGCTTTGCTTTTACTGAAACACCGCCATTCTTTGTTATCTCTGTAGCTGTCTTTGTTGTCTATATTGTGGACCCACCCAACTGGAGACAAACTCATTTTGTCAGACACCCCCTTCCACAGAAATAAATCCTGAGAGTTGTAAATGTTATCCGCTTGATGTGTGCCTCCTGACTCAACAGATCAGTGAGCTGGATACATCTACTAATCCTACATGAAAGGATAGAAGCAGCTGTTAAAATAAAAAAAGGTGTTTTCTTTGGTGCAGTCCACTGAGCTAGCACATTAAGAGCTGTGTTCTCATTTTTCTCCCCACTCGTGTCCTTGCACAGCTTATTGTGTCTTGGATGAAAACTCTTTTGGGTTCAGAGTGCGAGCTATATATTCAAAATTATGACTACTCTTGAAAATATCATGCTATCCTTGTTCCTCTTGTGACACAGTATCCAGACTGCTGAAGCCTATGGATCTTAGTGGAGAAATGCAACCAATGTAGCTAGAGAGCCACCTTGCTCTCAACGAGCCAAATTGAGCTTGGGACACTCCACACTGTTTTCAAAAGCCATAATGAAATAACCAGTTCAAACATACATTTTCATAACAGATAAGGGAAAAGGAATACCGGACATCTGTGAGAAGAATATGTCCATTTCAACTCTCTAAAGGATTTGAAACCTGTTCCTTCATTCCATGCCTCTTTCATTCCCAAGTCTTCCAACTACCGTACCCAATTACCCAGTTTTATTCAATAATGATCAGCTTAATCAACTGATATTGGACAAATGCAGGCAGATAAGAAGCTGCCTTATATCAGATCTGAATGGCTGTTTTCAAAACATTAAACCATTGTTTATTATTATAGAAACAATCCACAGTGATTTTTAGATTTGTGTGCTCATAATCCCTTCTCCACAGCTGTAGCCATGAGGAGGCAGGATGTTTTTGTTTCTGGTTTTCAAAATTAATTATAGCTTGTTACTTCTAAATCTGCATATAGTGTGGTTCTCATAAACTCTAACTATAGTTGGTTGAAACAAACAAACAAAGAAACCATGGTTTATGAAGATAGCTAGTATCAACAAACCACATCTAGGCTGTATGGGTTTGAACCAAATGGCAAAATGCAGCCAGGAGAAAAGCAAAAATACCATATATACCCGACTATAAGACGACCTAATGTATAGTCAAGCATTGGGGCCAAAATTATGAATTTTGACATGACCCATGGATAGATCAAGTGTAAAACTTGGAGGGTCCTTCACTGTCTCTGTGTGAAGGGCAAGAGGGAAGTGGCAATAAATATGAGGTTTCAGTGTTTCAGCTTTTACTCCCAAGACATTGAGAGGTGGGGCTGGGAGAGGGACTGTTAAACAAACAGCAATCAATCAGTCACCAAGGACTCTATCTGCTTGAATCAGGACAGAAACAAACTACAAGGGAAAATATGAAAGAGCTGCTATCACATTACCATGCTGACCCATAAATAAGTCGATATTGGATTTTGGGATCCAATTTTGGGCATAAATTTTTAGATTTACAGACAGGTATATACAGTAGAAAAGCACAACTAGACTAGAGAAGAGGCAAAGGGGTGCAACAAGGCTTCGTGTGGTGTGTTCCTATAACAATAAGCAACAATTTCAGGCACTGAAGAGGCTTGGCCCAGCATTGCCTCACCCCCACCCCCTGCCAAGGCCTCTGGGCCACCCTCACCTGGCTCCCAAACACCCTCTCCAGGTCTGGATCCTGCAAGGCATCCTCAGACAACCAAGCTGCAGCTCTGTGTGGGTCTAGAGGTGAGCCTTGAGAGGGTGCTCTTACTGCCGTGGCCTGGAAACACCAAACAGCCACTGCTGCCATTTTTTAGCAGCATTACAAGATTTACCCATGTATAAGTCAACTCGGGTTTTTTTGGTTTAATAGTTTAGCATACTTTTTTTTTTACTTATACACAAGTATATACAGTAAATTTACTACAAGTAAGAAAAGCAATGCTACAAAACCCCTTCTTCTAGTGTAGGGAAGGGCATTGTTGCTCTTCAAATGTTTTTAGATTGCAGCTCCCACAATCCCTTGCTATTGACTCTGCTGGCTAGATCTGATGGGATTTGTACATTGGAAACATTTGGAGAACCAGATTACCCACTGATTTATTTTATTTTATTTTATTTTTGTGGTAAAACTATTGTATCCAAGATGAGCTTTTCTGTGAGCACTACAAAGTCCAATTCATTTTCGTTTTTTAAGGTATTCATATCTGCAACTTTAACCATTTCAGCTGTACAGATTTTGATTTAAACTGCATCATTTCAGGCCTCTTTGGGGTCAATATGATAAGGTTTGGGGTAAAAAACTGCCCGAAAATTGGGATTAATTTTTTTTTAATCGGCTTTGATGCTGCACTGTGGGGTCTTAAGGGCTGCACCCAACATCATGTAAGATAACTTCTGCTTGCAAAACTGGATCTCCATGGACTCACTTTCCCTTCTGCCTTGCCAGCCACACACACTTCCCAAATCTGCTCCAGAAGGCTCCCCAATCCTTTGGACTATATGTGGGAAACATCACATGGGATGACAGGGAGGAATCTGTTCCACCAATTTGTGTTGTTCTTATCACTGTATACAACCCTAAGATCAGCATTGCAATTCTGATTTCCTGCCATTGCATAATTTACGTTAAATGACTATCTATTCTACCTCTGACTAGGAATAAAAAAGTTAAAAAAAAAAAAAGGTCCCAAATAAGTTGAAAACGCTTAGTCTGTTATCCCCATACACTAAACTCCAAACACTTTAGCCATCATATGCTATTTTAACAAAGCACCTCCATAATGAACATTTCTTAGCAAAAAAAACCCCCAAACAAAACATTTTAAGCTTTTGAAAAGTGTGTTAATGTAACACTAATAATTGTATGCAATAGTAGTCTCTCAAGAACCATTAGACATAATCTCTGCCCAGTCATGGATGAACTATTAGAATTTTAAATTAAGGAACTGACTGAAGTTCCTATAAAGTAAGCTTTCTATTTATTTTTTAATAATACGCTAATTGCAAGCTTTGGAAACATGGAAACATTGCAAGCTTTATTTGGAAAGATTGGTTGTTTATTTTTCTGGTTATATATTTTGATCTGGGATCAAACATTGATAGGAATGGGGACTGCAGCCAGGAAATCAGAAGAAGATTAAGAAAGGAGAGGGCAGCTATGAAAGAACTGGAAAAGATCCTAAAATGCAGATATACAACCCAGCACTAAAGTTAGAATCATTCCCTAATACCATGTATGGATGCGAGACCTACTGCTTTTTCACACTAGGGGGCAAACAGGATTTAAACAAGAGTTAAACGAGAGTTAAACAGGAAATGTCCTGTGATAAACATAGGGCAATTCTTGTTTAACTCTCTTTTAACTCTCGTTTAAATCCTGTTTGCCCCCTAGTGTGAAAAAGCAGTTAGACAGTTAAGAACGATTATTGGAAGAAGAGCAATTCATTTGAGATGTGGTACTGGAAAAGAGTGCTGAGGATTCCATGGACAGTGAAAAAGACAAACAAATGGGTCCTAGAACAGATCAAGCCAGAAATCTCCCTGACAGCCAAGATGACAAAACTTAGGTTGGCATATTTTGGCTACATCCTGAGAAGACACGAATCACTGGAAAAAACAATAATGCTAGGAAAGTTGGAGGGAAGTAAAAAGAAAGGCAGGTCACATGCTAGATGGATGGATTCTATTAAAGAGATCATGTGTATGAGTTTGTAGGAGTTGTGCAGAGCAATGGAGGATAGGGAGTCTTGGAGATGTCTCATTAGCAGGGTTGCCATGGGCTAAGATTGATGTGAAGGCAGTTAACAACATTTTTCTGGCCAAGAGGTTCAAGCTGAAACAGCCACAAACATTTACAAATGAGAAGTGTGTGAGGAAGGGGAGAGAACAGGACAAAAAAGACAGTTTTACGGTCATGGAAGAATTGGGTTTGTCTCACATACTGTCACCAGAAACCCATTATTATGTAACAGAATCACACAGGCAGTATTTTTTCTTCAGCCACAACACATCTTGAACTTAAATTCTCACACCTTAATTATATCACAACTCTTTCTCAAAGTGTTTTCTGCCACTCCCACCATTCCTCACAATTTATCATGCTGGCTAGGGCTGCTGGGAGCTGCAACTGAACAACATCTCGTTGACTGCATAAATCTCACTCCTAGCCTAAACCTTTGGTACTCCCAACTGAAATAGAACCACTTAATCAAATGCTGAATGGTAAGCCAAGAGTTATGTAAATCCTCTTGACTCAATAGGTCTGTTCTAGTTGAGACTATCCAATCAATTTAGACCAATATCGTTTCTCCCTCACCCAAACAACTTCTTAAATTATGCTGAATAAACCTAAAATACTGTATGTTGCTGAACATAATATTTCTCTGCAAAGGAAAACAAGAGTACATCTAGGCTTCTCATGAGTACATTTTGGAGGAAAAAGAGGCAGCAATATTATTTTTTCTGATAACCTCACCCCCCCTGCAGCCCCCACCATTATCTTGAAGGCTCTTTTGAAAAGTCTCCTGTCCCTCCCACAAACTGTTTTGGGGGCAGATGGGGGAATCCTTGAAAATCATGTCTCTCCTTCCAGTATCCGAGTCTTTTTAGCAAATGGAAACAGCCTTTCCATTTGCAGAAGAGTTATATCTGGATCAATGGTTTTAGATTTCAACTGATGTATATTTTAGAAATGAATGTGGAAAAGAAAGGAGATGAAAATGCATGAACCTAATGTCATTTTTTATGCAAGTGGGAAAGGACCAAGGCATAGTCATGTTTATTTTGAGCATTGGATTGATTTACAGCAGGGAATTATGCAGCTTATCAAAACATGGAAGTAAACTTGGCATATTTAAAAACAGTGTAACTTGTACACAAGTGTGGCTTTAATATCCTAGTTAGCCACTAAGTAAACATAAGTTGCCTCTTTTGGGAAATTTGATTAGTGCATCAATCAGAATACAATTGTAAGGACTACTCCAAAGATTTCTAAGTAGGAAAGTAGTACAGTACACTTATTGCATATATACTGTCATATATCATTCTAGGGGCAAGCAGTGGGAATCAACAGTTCATTGCATATTCCCAGAGTAGCCAAACAGATGCCTGTAACATCTTCATATGCAACAGTTTACATTTTTCTGAAATGTGGTGTCCCCAAGGTGTCACTGGTGTACAGCACCCGTTATCTATGATTGCTGGCCATGGTGGCTGGTGCTGATGGATGCTTTAGTATAAAACAGTATATATGCAATAAGTGTACTGTCCTACTTTCCTACTTAGAAATCCTTGGAGTAGTCCTTACAATTGTATTCTGATTGGGAAAGGATGATGCACATGCCATTTTTTTTTGTCAGTACAGAAAACAAGACTCTCTCAGCTGATTCTTCAAAAGTAGCTGAGTAGAGGTGGCAGAGAACTCCCAAATGTCTTCCCACCATAAAGCAGATACTTAAATCCTGTATTTTAATGTGAGTAAGGAGAAGAAAATTTTAAGGATGTAAACATCCAAAGAGACAAATCCTGAAAAGTAGGTTTGTCAAAATGGACATCCTTCACCCATCATTACTTACTTGCCCAGTCTGACTGCATACTCCTTCAGAGCAAACACATTATCTGCAAAAACGATTATTTTGTCATTCCTTCGTTCATGATATTTAATCAGGAACTGGCAAGCCCTGAATTTATTTGGATTCATTGTATACAGCAATATCCGCTTCTTTGTCTTAATAGCCACATATTCTCTGTAAAATTCAGGAGACATTGGGCACCAAACCTAAAATAAAGAAGGTTAGATTTAGTAACAATAAGGATCAGAGCAAAAGCCATGAGGCACAAAATGATATTGTATGATAAAGCATTAGGCATTTATGCAGTCATGAAGGGTGATGCAGGGAATGATTTATCTCTTTTCTAAGGATGTTTTAAGATGGCTTTACAATATCCTCCTAAAAAGAGGAGCAAATTTTTTTGTCCCATGGACAAGACAGAGAACAGCAGGCTGCATTCAAAGCAGCATTTGCTTATGGGGAATTTGTTTCCTCCTCTTTAAAACAGCCACCTTCATGCACCTCACAGCTTTATTTCCTAAGAGTCAGGGGACCCTCAGGAAATACCTGGGGCACTGAGTGAAGGCATAAAGGGGAACAGGTAAATCAGAGAAAACTGGGTAGAGGCAGGTTGGGTAGGCAGAAAGCAAATCTAGTGAGAACTACATTTTGCTTCAGAAATGTGATGCACAAATCCACTTTGTCCTAATACTCCTTTTCTGCCTCCTGTCGACTGTGAAACAGTCCTTGACTTGAATAAGCAAAACTCTGAGTAGTATGTGACATTCCTCAATACCACTCCCCAAAGTACAATCTGCAGACTGTTCTTTCAGCTCCTCTGTGAGAATCTCCCACTTGACTTTTAAAGAATTACAAGTTGAGGTTTTTCCATCTCATTTTTTCCAAAAATACACACCAACAATTAATTTAGCGTCTTTTATGTGTACCTTTAATCCATGTATGACCTCTCATGCTTCAGGTTAAATAATTCTGAAACAATTAACCAGATCTTCTGTACACCACAGAGCAATTACAGCAGATTAGTAGCAGCTGTCTGTTCTGGATGTTCTTTATGTTACAGACTCAAGAAACTGTCTAAGTTACATGCAAGACATTTCCAACAAAACCCTTTGGCACAGTTAGCAATCATCATTCTGCACACACACACAAAACAGCTCATCCACTGGGGAGAACTGTACCAGCATGCACTTTTCTTGAAAACCACCTTGTTACAGCATGAAGACATCAAGTGAAAAAACAAAGAGATGTCCAACTTTCTACAGCAGAGTACCTTAAGGAAAAGGGTAGGGAATCTATAGCTTCCCAGATGCTTTGTCCTGCAAATGTCATCAGCCAGTATTATGAGACTGGAGGTGCATTCCAGAACATTGTTGTTTTTGTTGTTGCTGCTGCTGCTGTGTGACTTCAAGTCACCTCCTACTCTATCATAGGGTGTTCTTGGCAAAACTTATCCAAAGAAGGTTTGCCACTGTCATTACCTTTCTCTGAGTCTGAGAGAGCATCACTTGCCCAAGGGCACCCAGTGAGTTTCCATGGCTGAGAGAGGATTCAAAACCTTGGCTTCTTGAGTCCTAATCCAATACCTAAACAACTAAACTGAAGTAGTTTCCTGGCTTCTCCTACCCCCTGTTTTAAACCTATTGGCAAAACACCGAGTTCCAATGTGAATTCGTGTACACTTAGCTCTTAATGATTATTAATAGTACTAGTATTAGTATTTCTTACCCGCCTCTCCCCATGGATCAAGGCGAGGAATAACAACAATGAACAAATACATGACATCAGTTAAAACAACAGGGAACCATGATATGGGACCCTTTGATACTGCACAGTTATAGCACTATGATCCCATTTTATCTATGATGACATCCTATGGGATCTTGGGGCCTGAAACTGAACAAATTTTACTTGAGGGATTTGGAACTTCCAGTTTTGTCCCTGGTGATTTAAGCTTCAACTTTTAGAGGACCTGGGCAACATGGCCAATGTTAAGCGATTTGGAGAGTGTTCATAAATACAGAGCCAAACACTCCCCATCCATTTTAGTCTTTCAAATTCTGCTCACCCTTTCTGTGAAACTAAGGAGTGGGGCTCTAAATTAAATTCAAAAGCAAGAGTGCTTGTGCTATCGGAAACTTTGGGAACACTATCGCAGACAATGGGTTTTGTGATAACACTGTCTCCTGAGGAGGTAGTTTCTACAATTCTCTCCTCTCCCCACTCCTTTTTCTTGGCTGCTCAAACTAAGTCACTAGGCCTAAAGCTTATCTAGTATTTCCATCCCTATCTGCATATCACAGACTGCAAAAGCCTTGCCATCAATCCCATTTGTGTTAAGTAGAGGAGAATTGGTTTCAGGGCTTTGCCTGATCACACAGCAATCATTGCCCCCTACTGTCAGTCACTCAGAACAGCAGAGCGGTATTGAGGGTTAGACATATGATTTCTCTCAGGAAAAAAATAGTTAACCTAAAATGCATGTGTTTGTAAGAGTAAGATTATTATACCTAAAGCTCTGTTCTGAGCTCAATTGTAACTGGAAAGTAACCTACTGGCTTAACATAGAAATTGTTCTGCCTTTCGTTTTAGAATAAGCGTACGGTTTTGTGCTTTTAAATTTTCTATAGAGGAAAATGTCATTGCCCAAAAAGAGTATCACAATCAAATGGAACACAATGAAGAATATGGAAATTGCAGTTTTAAGCAGAAAAGCAGTCATTCTAGATAAAGCAATTTTAGAGTCACTCTGAATGTTGCCCAGGAAATGCAACAGAATTAAGAAGCAAATAATAGTATACCTCAGCACACTGGACTTTAGCGATATAACCATTGTTCTGCAGCTCCATCCAGTTGGCTTCATACAGTTTAGGCCCAATGAGGAAATTCAAATCTACAATTTTGTCATCTTCCCTAACAAGCGTAGCTGTCAGACCAAGTTTGCAATGGGCTTGAACAATGGTGAGCACACGCCTGAACATTTTCGCTGAGGAATGATGCAAGAACAAATTATTATTTGATTGTGTGTACATGTGTGTGTGTGTATCTCAACACTGAAGCAGGTGTACCATGCACATTTTAAAAAGCTGCTATACTGATTAAAACAAAGTAGCATTTTTATAAAAGGTAGGGTTTTCTTTGAAAAACAACATGAATTTGGGGACCGGTTTAATATTTTTAATTAGAACATTTGTAATATAATGCCTCCAACCCTGCTACTTGACAGATTAAATGTCAATATTAAATTATATTACAGGAGTTTGGGCAAATCATAACATTTGCTAGCTGATCTCACATATAAATCTAAATGCCAAACCTGGACCAAACCAGCTATTAATTCCTTCTCTGGTTAATAAGATTAAAGCAAGCAGCCAATCATCACAACAAAGCAGCACTGCAATATCTCACAACAGTATTAGGCTTCTTAACAAACAAGCATTAAATTTTAAAGAATGGTTGCCACCACATTACAGCTCAGATTATCATACTAGAGTAAAACTAATAGGAATACTGGATTTCTGAATAGGACAGGTTGGACAGAGGAACAGTTCATACATATAACCTTGACTGAAGAATGGTACACTCCTTCTATCTTGGAGTGTAGATAGTGCACTGAGCACACAGCTTCAAGAGGGACTCACATGGAAGGATGAGGGGGATACTTGCCTACCTAGCCCGATCATCCAAATCAACCTTGACAATCAATGGGGTGACAGATGTCACAGCCAGATCACTCTTACATCCAATTCATACACCCAATGTTCTTTTTTTGGATAACAATACCCATAATCCCAATGGCCACACTGTCTCATATATTCTAAGAGTTTTAACCCCAAAACTAGCTTTTTCAAGCTCTGTCAAATAGCCAATTCTCCTTACCAGGTATGGTGTGTACTTCATCAAGGATCATCAGGCCCCACTCTTGACTCTTCAACCACTCCATTACTTTCTCTGCCTCCCAAGATCTCTTGGTCGTATGTCCCAACATTGAGTAGGTACTAATTGCAATAGAACAGCCAATTGGTTTATCTTTGGCATCAGAAGTAAATCTGCAGATTTGGCTGTCATCAATTGTGGACCACATTTTGAATTGGGCTTTCCACTGCTCCACAGAGACAGCAGAATTGCCCAGCACCAAGCATCGCTTGCGGACTGTGCAAGCAGCTGTTACTCCTACAAGTGACTTGCCAGCACCTGTAATTAACAGAAACATGGGGTCATTAAAAAAAAATCTACATGCAGTGCACAAATACTTACAAGATAGAGGGGAAAAGGGGAAACAAAATCCAGACAGGCATCCCCACTAGGTATTCCAGAAGAATTCAGATTTTATTTTTTTACAAAAATCTACTAACATGGTAATTGAAATTCAAAAAGAGCCAACTACAATTGATATTCTGTCCAGCCTGTCCAAGTCATGGAAATGCTTAACCAACACGCTTGCCAGGAAAATGCTCTGATGGCCAAGGATGCAGCATCAGTGCTAAAGCACTGTCCATTGTGTAAGCTGGACAGGAGATTACCTAGTAAGTACATATAAAGGTAGTTTTCATTCTTGACATGAAAAGTGCTATACGGGTGTATGAAACACATGGTACATAATGACTTAACCAAGTCAAAGCCCAATTCAGCAATTCTTAGAAAACATTTAACATCAACCTAGCCAACTCACCACATGGCAGAACAATAACACCAGACCTTGCACGGCCATTCCCAAACATTTTTCTCAAGCTTTTTTCCTGGTATGGTCGGAGAACAGCTGTGGGCTTCAAGTCTATATTAATATCAGGATTCACTGAATCATTTCTAAAGTCATACTCAGCAAGTAGAGGGTACTCCAGCTGAATGCAACGCTTTTGAAGTTCTTCAATCATTTCCTAGAAGAGGGACCAAGACAAAGGCTAGTTTTAAAATTTCACTACTATTAAGACTTTAAGAAAGCACTGCAATTCCTCATAAGGCATGAAAGAGTTGCGTGAAAATGCAGCAGAACAATCAATATCATTTACAAAATCTTAAAGTATTTCTCAAACATCCACAGAAGCAATTATTTGGATATTACTCTTCTCTGGATTAGAATCTGTCTTTATGTACATTTCACCTGTTTAATTTTTTCCCACTTGCATGTGAACTCTAAGTGTTAACTAATCATAATTTAAATATATGTTCCTTAAGCTAAAGTAATTGTATAGATGGTTTCAGTTCACTCCACATACACACTGAAACTGCCTCTTATCTACAAAATTTGCTACAATAGAAATCAATTTCTAAGATACAGTCAGCCCTCCATATCCATGGATTCAACCATCCATGGCTTGAAAATAAATTCCAAAAGCAAATGTTGATTTTGCCATTTTATATAATGGAGACCATTTTCCTACCCTTTGGTTTTGCTGACTGAAAGGCCACTGTGCTGTGCTTGTACAAAATTAAGTGGTTAAATTTCCATTTCAGACTTTAGTAACTAAAGAAAGCTCACTACAGGTAGTCAGGTCCCATAGACACAACAGGAGGACAAGGGGAAAAAGTTCCTGGCTAAACAGAGGATAAATTGGTAACAGTCCCCACTGGATGGCCATCTGTCGGAGATGCTTTGATTGGGAGTTCCTGCATGGCAGGGGGTTGGACTGGATGGCCCTTGTGGTCTCTTCCAACTCTAAATTTCTATGATTCTATGATTTTATGATTCTATGAAAGTTGCATCCTAGCATTAGTCTTTTTATTTAACAATTATTTCATACACAAAGTATCACTGAATGGGAGTACAAGGGGCTTACGACAACCCTATCATAGGATTTTCTTTGCATGATTAATTTTACTTTGAGGAGGCACTGCTTTCTTCTAAGTGTGGCTTGCTTAAGGTCACTCAGTGACTTTCCATGGCTAAGCGGGAATTTGAACCCTGATTTCCCAGAGTCATAGTCCAACACTCAAACCATTACTCCATGCTGGCTCCTGAGTTAGATATTCCTCAAAACTTGCATGACAGATTTTACCTGCTTCACTTCAAAAGAGACAGTCTGTGTTTCTTCCTCCTCTTCTTCATCCTTGTCCATTTGTTCATAAAATTCAAATAAATCAGCTGGGACATCTGGCTTATGAGTATCTGTCCCTTGTGAAGTTGATGGACCACTGCCACCCTCGGTGGACCTGGAAATCTAAAAGAACAGGGTGCAGTCAAAGAGGAGGCATAAGCTTTACCAACAGGTGTGGCCCACAATAGCTAAAGACCATAAAAATGGCAAGTAAATGGAGAATGTGCACTTTGGTTCATACAATATATAACCCAGCCCCAAAATACGACCATTGTACAGTGGTGAAAAAAGTCTAAAAGGAGTAAAAAGACAGAGGCCCAAGAGTGATCATGGCCATACCTTTACCAGTTAAATAGTAAAGAGCCGCTCCGATAGCCTCGGCTGAAGAGTGAGGTATAAATAAAACATTATTATTATTATTATTATTATTATTATTATTATTATTAAATAGTAAAGAGATAACAAGCCTTTTTAAACAGCTTCATTTATATACCGCTTCATACCCTTAATGAGTGTCTAAGCGGTTTACAATTGTAAGCTATTTGCCCCCCAACAATCTGGGTACTCATTTTAGCGACCTCGGAAGGATGCAAGCCTGAGTCAAGCTTCAGCCCTTTGCCGGTCTTGAACTCGCCACCTTATGGTTTTGAGTGAGTGGCTGCAGTACAGGCATTTAACCACTGCGCCACCAGGGCTGTGGTTTTACATGCAGAAGTGGTTTATAACCTCAACATACAGCTGATTTGCTTGTGAATGTTTCTGTAATGAGTTCTGTTTCTTTCCCTTCTGCATTTCTCAGTCGACAATCCCTAATAACTGGATCCTGGAGAAGCTGCTGAATGACTTCTGGATGGGTGCTTTCTACAAAATATCTAGAAAGCAGAAGACAAGGAAATAAAATACTAGAAAGAAATATCAACATCTTCTATCATGTTAGCAAGAACTTCCCTTCATGTAACAGGACATATTTTGTATAATATGTTCAAGATGGTGTATCTTGAACTCTGAGAACTATGAAGAAGTGCTAGAGTTTAGACATGACTATAATTCTTAAATAGTCAGTGTTGGCCTTCACACATAACAATAAGCTAGGAACCATGCCTTACTAAACAGAATGTGATCAAGCTACAAGCCAATATATACAATCATTCAGCTTTGAATGAACAACTAAGAAACAGTTTACCATGCTGACTGAATCCAGGGCTACAGTTTATTGTGCTTAACAAACAAACCAAAGCTACTTTACAAATCCTGTCTTATTTGGTCACAAGCAACAACAATTATGGGCTCAAATATCACACTACATATTCCTGTGTGGTTTGTATACCAGTTTGTACTAAAATATGAGGGAAGCAGATGTAAACAGTCTACATTTACCAATGCATAGCTCATTCATAATCTGGTTTAGTAAACTAGGATTCCTGAATCATCATTATGTGTGAATGAAGTCAATGTGTTAACTATTTAAAACCAAAACAGTTTACTGTATACTATTTAAAACAGTTTACTGTATGCTATTTAAAACCAAAACAGTTTACTGTATATGTTATTTTATTTTTTTATGCTTTGTGTACTATTTTACTATTGACTTGCTGGTCTTTGACTGTCATAAAGGTATTCATTGAACAATATTGTGGCTCCATTCATGCTTGCTTCTGTGAATGTATTCTGTGCAACAAAACCATCGTTCAAGTAGCATTCAAGTCAAAATGTAAGGAATGAAAAATCCACTACAACTCAACTGAATAATTGTTTACCTGTTGTGCTTCAGGACCAACTTTACTTTTCCATAGCTGACAGTACAAAGCTGCAAAAGAAAAACACTGATTAGAAACAGAACACCTGGAGGAATCCATCTGTAATGTACAATTAACACTCCATATCTGAAACAGAAGTGGGCAACACATAACCCACATTAAGCCACTGGCCATTTTATGCCCCTGGTGCTAATAAATTTAGTGCCACACCATTGCATTTCAACAACCTACTCCTGCCACACACTTATTTTCATACTATGCCCTTCAGAAACTTCCTGGGAAGTGTGATTCTATCCTCACACAAGGTCTGTGCTTCCTATATACCAAGACTTAAGGAGGAAAGCTGGTTTTCCAGAAACCAGCAGAGGATTTTCCCAGTTCCAGTGTTGCTCCCATGCCAGCCAATTTTGGCAGTGCATTGCGGGGTGATGGCTGCAATAGAAGCTACAGTTGTGAAGCAGACCCTGAAACCCACTAAAGTTGTCCACCTGAAGCCAAGAGTAATTGACTTCTTTAATAAGAGAAATAAATGGTTCACAGAAGAAAGCAAACTGAACAGTAGCACCTACAGAACAAGAGAGAATTAAGATCCCATACCCGTAAACATTCGTTTAGACAACATTTCTTGGACTGCAACTTTCCTCAGCATCATAGCCAATGGTAAGGAATGCTGGCAAGTACAGTCCAACATCATTCACAAGGCTGCATGTTTTTCACCTCAGGTGTGGACACAGCCCTTTGCCATATGATTTACCGCACCACCACCCCCCCCAAGCTTATTCAGCCATCCAGCTGGAGGCTATGGGAGTTGTAATGCAACACATTTGCAGGACACCAGCTTGGGGAAGCTTGATTTATTAGAACTCTTATTTATTTATTTTAAAATATTTATATCTTGTTTCACAACCAAAGTTTTCAGGGTGGCATATAGCAAGAGGTCATTATGGTCAAATGCTTGAACAGGATCTGCTATTTTACCATTCCTGTGGATTTAAACCAATCTGCAGCAATATTCTGTTGAGTTTTTGATTCACTTTTATAGATGGCTAAATCAGGAGTGGACAATTATGGCCCTGCAGATGCTTTCCCCCCCAAAATTCAGAACAGATCTGGACACATATTTAATGGTGAGGGACTATAGGAGTCCTACAACATCTAGAGAGCCATAGTTTTCCCACTTCAGAGCTAAAGTACATGGATGTGTTGGCAGGTATTCTTTGCTTATCTTTTAGAGGACAAGATATTGATTTGTATCCTGATGTCCTGAATTAAGTACAATTATGACTACAGACAATATAATTCATTGTTGGGTTTAAACACCTCTTCAGTGTCTAGTCCTTTATCTCTGAACAGGTGCACAACTAAAGAAATGAGACAAAGAGGAGCAGTTTACCTTGATAAACTGAATGATCCCATCAGGTACACCAGTCTTACTCAGTTTCCGCAAATACTCAGTGATATCACTTGTTTGCAAACCCACACTGACAGCAGCATAGAGAGAATAAGCCGTCAGTTTATATTCATGTATATGGGAGGGCCGGCAAACTGGCTCAGCAATGGCAACAAGAAAATCCTGGGCGTATTTGTAAACAGGTGAAAAGGCTTCAAGGAAAATATGACCATCAGGAGCCTATAAATGGACAAAAAAATTGCAATGGTATTATTAATCTGAAAACACGAGAAACACTCTGTACACCTGCTTCTAAACTGGCAACAAGGAGAAGTGTAAGTAGGCTTGTACCTTAAAGTTGCCTGTTGACTTACAGCAATACCATTCATTTCATAATGTTGTCTTAGGTCAGAAGTACTCAGAAGCCATTTGCCATTGCCATCCAGCGTCGGTGTGTGCGTTTGTTTCTCCTTTCCAAGTACTAATCAGACCTGGCCCTGCTTACATTCTATGATCAGACAGTATCTGGTGCCTTCAAGGTATTTAGGCACTTGTCAGAAGTGTATTACTCAACTGCTGTTCAGAAGACAGGAAACTATCCACCAGCTTTGGAGTAATACTTCAATCTGTGTTTCTCACCTTGTGACAGAACCTATGCCCTTGCCATCGTGCCATAAGACAAATAATTTTCAGAATTTCCTTAGTCAAAATCAGTTAATAATCTAGCATTTGGAAAAAAGAAAGGTGACAGAAGCTTGGTATTCAAAGAATAAGGGGAATTCTCAAATGTTTCACTAGATACATACAGGCTCTTAGGCATTTCAAAAGCAGCTAACTAGTGTTTATTGAAAGTGCTGGGTTCAAATTTCTCTTCCACTATGAACTAAGAATGAAAGTTTGGAAATGTAGGTAGGATTTATTATTTATTAACGGTATTTATACCCCGCACTTCAGCCCTAAAGGCTCTCGGAGCAGCTTACAATTATTATTACTTTTAAATTAGATGGTTCCCTGCCCTCAGGCCCACAATCTAAACAAACACACCACCAAAGAAGAAGAGAATGGTGGTGGGAAGGGGATGAGGTCCAGTGGTTCTTCTCTTCCTCTGGGGCCTGGACCAAGGCAGATGGACTGGAGGGAGCTTGGCTTCTTAATCTAGGCTAGGCCTGACAGAGCTGTGCCTGCATCTCTCCCTCCATGGCAGGATGGCACCAGTGAGGGCTATTTTTGGACTACAGCTCCCAGAATGAGTGTTGATTCCAAGCTGAAAAGCCACTTTGGCTGTATGGGCCAGGGGACAGTGGAAGTAACATTTTTTCAGCTCTGCAGAAAACTAGAGAACCAATGAGGTAGTGGTTGCAGAGGGTGGGAAAGCTTGGGCCCTCAAGCTATTTTGGTCTTCCAACTTCTAGAAGCCCAGAGAGCAAAAACAATGGCTAGGGACTGTAAAAGCTATACTCCAAAATATCTGCAAGGCCAAAACTTCCTCATTCACTCTCAAAGTGTGCCATAATAAGCTTCAAAGTCCTTCCTTTATCCTTTCAGTTTAGCCACACAGCTCTACAGCCTTCCTTTATCAGAACATGAACAAAGCCCTCCCAAAAACTCTGTGTTCCATGGGACTTACCACCCATAATGGTCGAGAAGAATGATCAGCCTTGAGATTCATCTGGCTCCTGTAGTCCTTTGCCCCATATTCATCTACTTTTTTCCCAGAAACTTCCACTTGCTTCCCTGCTGCCGAGGGAACTGCTTCCTGAGAGTCCTTGCCGGAAATATCATATTCTTCTTCATTCTCCTCCTCATAGTGTCTCTTCTTAGATTTTTTCTTATCTGAAAACCAAGGTAGATGTGTTTCACACATACTCTTCAAAACTGTATATACCAGAGATATGCAAAGTTGCAAAGGATTTTATATTGAACAACATCATATCACTGGTTATTCTAGTCAGAGTTGACGGGAGTTGCAGTTCAACATCATTTGGAAAGCCACATACTTCCCATGCCTGGTTTACACAACAAACACATCAGAGGCACAAACTGTAAATAATGAAAGTGCCCCCACACCACTGACAGCTATTTTCTAACAAAAATAAGAACTAAGTATCAACACATTTCTATGCTTTAGGAATGATGGACTTTTTAGTTGTTCTTGGCAAATATCGAGATCAACCTTTCTCTCCTCTAATTAGCTCCACTTGGAAGATGATGTCATAGCATCTCTCCAAGAATCTGGAATAACTCCCAATATTTTTTAAAATCACTTTTTTATTAAACATAAACATAATCACAAAAATTTGTACAGATATATCTAAAACACAGCCAACAATAGCAGTAACAAGTCAGTAGTGTATGTTTCCTTTTTGTTTTATTTTATTTTTTTAATACTGTGAACCTTCTCTGGGTCCTAGTTTTGGGGAAAGTGCGGAATACAAATAATAATAATAATAGAATTCAAAGATACAGCCATGTTAGTCTGTAGAATCAGCAGCACCTTTGAGACTCGATGAAAGAAAGAGTACATAGAGAGATCTGGTAGCACCTTTGAGACTAACTGAAAGAAACAAATTGGCAGCATGAGATTTCACAGATTTCAGTCTACTTCTTCCGATGCATTTGGTGCAGTGGAAGACAGGTACAGACATATATATGTCATTGGTATGTGAGGATGTCAGTACAAATTACAAATCCTTTGTGTATGGAAATGAAGTTGCAGGTCCGATTTTAACAATGGTCGTTAGTGCACAAAGGCATAGGAAACTGGTCTTTCTGCATGAAGATGAATTGGCAGATCCAGTTTTGCAATGGGACTAGCCTGTGGTGAGGGGAATAGATGGAATGTAGGGCACCTGCATGAGAACTTTCCTAGACTTAAATCTATTTCTTCCTTCCCATCTGCATCTCAGGAAGTAGACATGCTGCCAATTTCTTTCTTTCAGCGAGTCTCAAATGTGCTACAAGATCTCTCTGTGTAGCAACAACAATCGTTTTGTAGCTCCCAATATATTTTTTTCATGGAAGATGCTTAAGACTGAACCTGTTCTCTACACCCATTTTCTCTCACACAGTCACACTGCACCTGATGTGGGTGCCCCCACATTATATACACAAAAGACACATTTTCCTAACAGAAGGAATTAGAATGTTTTTTTAAAACAAGGGAACAGAGTATTTAGGAAGAGAGAAACCATTTTCCAAATGGAAGAAAGTCTACAGCTGTTTTCTTTCTGTATGTGTGTGTGTCCTCATTCTTTCTCTGGGTGTTTTTCTCTGTGTACAGTATGTGTTTTCTCGTTCTCTCTCTCTTTCAGTGCATATCTCTACTTCTATTTTTTTCTCTCTCTGTGTGTTTGAATGTTGTATGCCTTCAAGTCATTTCTGGCTTATGGTGACCCTAAGGTGACCCTATCACGGGGTTTTCTTGACATGATTTGCTCAGAGGAGGTTTGTCATGGCCTTCCCCTGAGGCTGAGAGAGTGTGATTTGCCCAAGGTGGGTTTCCATGGCTGAACCAGGATTCAAACCCTGGTCTCCAGAGTCGTAGTCCAACGCTCAAACCACGAGGCCCTCTGTTTTCTGAGTTAGTCCTATATGGGGACCATAGAGGAGCCTGGGCAGCAGCTCCTCAGAAGGAGAAGACAACAAAGCACAACAAAATGGAGGGAGGCATGACAAAAATATAAAGCTTAAAACACTTGTATAGAGGGATAAATTTATGCTTCTGAATGCAGGACACATCCTGGAAAAAAAGAGGACAACCTGGTCACCCTCCCTCAAGGCCCAAAGTCCAAAACCCACACTGCAGAAAAGAATCCACTTTTGAGGCCTACTTTAGCTGCCTTGGCTGTTGGCTCAGTTATAGAGAGAGTTGGGAGCTGTAGTCATAGAATCATAACAATCATAATAATAAAAAATAAAAAAAATATTTGTATCCCGCCCCTTTGAGGTCAATCCTTGGAAGAAACCCCAAGGGCCATCCAGTCCAACCCCCAACCTGCCACGCAGGAACTCTCCATCAAAGCATCCCTGAAAGATGACCATCCAGCCTCTGTTTAAAGACTTCCAAAGAAGGTTGACTCTAGTACAGTGGTCCTCAAACTGTGCTCTTTAAGGGATTCTGGACTCCAGCTCCCAGAATCCCACACCATTGGCCAACATGGCTGAGGCTTCTGGGAGATGAAGTCCCCAAAATATCTCTTAAAGGGAACACAGTTTGGGGAACACAATCTGAGGGAGTGTATCCCACTGTCAAACAGCTCTCACTGTCAGTTAGTTCCTAGTCCTAACATTAAGATGGAATCTCTCTTTTTTTTCCTGTAGTGTTGCAAATCCTATTCTCTGGAGCAGCAGAAAACAAGCTTGCTGCCTCCTCAATGTGACATCCCTTCAAATATTTAAACAGGGCTGTGTCATATCACCCCTTAACCTTCCCTTCTCCAACATCATCACACTATACTCTTCTTTAAAGCATTGCTGTTCCACTTTCCAACTGCTCTAGTGGCTGCCCTACTGTTGCATTCTGGAGCTTGTAGTCCAGTGAGGGCCTAAGAAGAAGAAGAAGAAGAGCCATCTGGCTGAATAGTCTAAAGGCCCCTCCTTAAACTCCAAATCCCAGAATGCAACAGGAGGAGGCACCCAACCACCAGAGCAGTTAAAAAGTAGAATAATATAGCAGCAACGCTTTCAGAGTGTGGTGGTGCAGTAATCTACACTTAGGCCAGTGGTCCCCCCCCCAACTGTGCTGCTCTTGAATGGACTCCAGCTCCCAGAATCCCACATTACTGGCCAACATGGCTGAGGCTTCTGGGAAATGAAGTCCAAAAGAAGCTGTGAGGGTTTATTATGAGGGAGAAAGGGAGAGGAGGGCCCCCCAAAAGAGGAGGAGGAGGAGAGGGAGCTCCTCTTCCTTCCCAGTTCCCACTCACCCCTTTCCTTCTTCCCCATAGCTGCTGCTGCAGGGCTTGTTGTTGTTGTTGCAGCAGCAGGCCTCTTCCTTCCTTCCAGAGGAGGAACAGGAGGAGCCAACCCCAAAAGGAGGAGGATATGGAGGAGGAGCCTAGTTGCTATGGCACCCAGAGCTCTCTCTGACTAAGGCTGCATCCACACTGGTGAAATAACCCCGGTTTCATATCGCTTTAACTCTTTGTCTGACTCACTGCTATGGAATTCTGGGAGTTGGAGTTTGTTGTGGGCCCTCTGGGCCCACAACAAACTCCAACTCCCAGAATTCCATAGCAGTGAGTCAGACAAAGAGTTAAACCGCTCCCAAACCGGGTTATTTCCCCAGTGTGGATGCAGCCATGGATTGATCTTTCTCTCTAGTATAATATATGCATATATATATATGTACACTCACTATATATATACTACTCAGGGTGACCAAACACCCTCCTCTTCCAGCACTGTGTCCTGCCTTCCTTTTCAGCCTTGTCTCCAAAATGTCCTCCATTTTGAGCAGGGCTAAGATATTTCTAGGAATATCTAGGAATAGAAACCTAGATATTTCTAGGTTGATATTTCTAGGAGTGTTTTTAGTTTTTTATGTGGTCACATCCTCCATTATCTAGGACACTATATAGATCTGTGTGCATGTATATGTGTGTTTGTATATGTGTGTGTGTATATATATATATATATATAGTAGTATAAAACTCTATATATACTCATTATACATATATATATTATAATAATAATATTAGAAAGAGAATATTATATAGTATTATATATACAGTAGAGTCGCGATTATACAACCTTCGGTTATCCAACATTCCGGATTATCCAGCGTCGCAATTTCTTTAAATTTTCTGTGATTTCTTTAAATTTTCAGAGGACTGAGCTGTTTATACTTTACATCACAATGTTGATCAGTGATTACTTTTACTCTTATTGCAATAAAACTTCAATACATTTGCAATTCATAGTGATTTCAAGGCTTTTCTTGGAGCTTCCGCATTATCCAACATTTTCGGTTGTCCAACTATCAGCCGGTCCAGCTTATGTCAGATAATCGAGATTCTAATATATATATATATATATATATATATAGTATATAGTATAATATATTTATACTTACTATATATATGACACTCAGGGAGACCAAACATCCTCTTTTTCCCACACTGTGTCCTCCTTTTCAGTCTTGTTTCCAAAATGTCCTCCACTTGGAGCATGACTAAGAAGCATGGATGGATATTTCTAGGAGTGCTTTGAGTTTTTAGTTATTATTGTATTAACATTTATTTATAGAGCGCTGTAGGATTTGCACAGCACGTTACACAGTAGAAATCAAAATGAAATGAGAATAAAAACCTGCCAAACAGCATACAGTCTAAAAGCATCAATGTTACAACAGTAAAACATCACTAAAACAATAGCTTGTAATGTCCTCCATTTTTCTTGAATGCCCTCCATTTTGCAGTGCCTTGTCCTCTCCTTTGCAGTTAATGTCATCTGGGCACCCTGATCACAGGGTTTTCTAGGCATGTTTCTTCAGCGGGAGTTTGCCATTTCCATCCTCTGAGGCTGAGAAAGTGTGACTTGTCCAAGGTGAACCCTGTGAGGCTCCACGGCTGAGCCAGAATTCAAAAACCCTGGTCTCCTACGCTGCATCCACACTGTAGAAATAATCCACTTTGACACCACTTTAACTGCCATGGCTCAATGCTGTGGAGTTCTAGGAACTGTAGTTTTGTGAGATATTAGGCCTTCTCGGCCAGAATGTTCTGGTACCCCAAACTACAGATCCCAGGATTCCATAGCATTGAGCCATGGCAAATAAAGTTGTGTCCAACCACAGAATTTCTGCAGTGTGGCTGGGGCCCAAGTTTCAAAGGTGCTTTACCTGCTCACCTGCTTTTTGTGCATTGATAGGAAGGTAGCCCTTATTCTTTAAGCAATGTAACGTGAGTTGACAGGCTTTCAAACTACCACTCAATGGCAGTCACAACTAATGACATGCAGCAATGAGAGTTTTCTGTCTTGATGAAAGCCATGTTTGGTTTCTTTTTTGGCATGCCTCAACAGTCCTGAATCCATTTCAATCACATTACATCTGTCTGTTTTGGCAGGGAGCTTCGGACACACTTCCTCCCACAACTTGGCAAAATGCCCTGACACCCAAGCACTGGATTTTTTGGCATTCCATTCAGTCTATAGAAAAAGAATATCCATTCCATAAGGGACAAGACTTCCAGCCTTCAAAAAGTGGCACTCCTTGTAATAAGGGACACCTGGCAACTCTACAGAAAGGCAGGCCTTGCCAGATACTTGTCTACTTAGAAGTAGGTCCAGTGAATACAGTGTGTGCCTTCAAGTCACCTGTTGACTTATGGTGTCTCCATGAATTTCACAGGGTTTTCTAAGGCAAAGAATAGTGTGAGGTTACATGGGATCATCTGCACCCCCACACAGCACACCACAAATGCTACTCAGCCAATACAGGCTAATGTTAAGGAAAATGCAACATGGGACATACAGTGGAAGAAATAAAATATGTATGTGAAAGTCACATTGACTAAGCAAAAGCAACTAAGAAGCTACACAGGTGAAAAGGCTAATGTAATTTAGAAGTCCTGGGAGCCAAGGACAAATGACAAGGACAGAATTATAGAATACATATTGGAAACACCTGAGAATCAAAAAGTGTACAAGATAATATGATGATACTTGGGTTGGACTTAAATATGGGTTGAACAATGTGAACCAATCAGAATGAGTGTAAACACCCACAAGTGGCTATAATAATAATAATAATAATAATAATAATAATAACAACAACAATGTATACCAATGGTTTCTGTGTGAAGTAGTGTGGAGTAGAGAATAGCTGAGTTGTGCATTGTATAGAGTAGAGTAGATAATGGAATAAAGCAAAGATTGTATGGTGAAGGGCATTTAGTATATATAGTTAAATAAAGTAGATCTTTTATACAAGTCTACTGTGTTGCCTGGTATCTTGAGAAAGAGAAGATACAAGAGCCACCAGAACCAAGGAGACATTTGGAGACATCTCTGAAAGAGGAGTGAGAAGGCTGAGAGAGTTTGTCAGGGTCTTCAGCCTATTCTCTGAAGCTCTGCATGCTTAGAAGAAAGCAATAACCATTGATCAAAGCTGGTCTGCTCTGCTGCACAACGAGGTGGTGAGTTAAAGCAAGAATAAGACTAGCTACAACTCCCATCATCCTTGACAGCTAAGTCTCCCTTATCCAATACCTTTGGCACCAGAAGTGTTTTGGCTTTCAGATTTTGGAATAGTTGCATATATGGACAGGTTGCTTACCTGTGACAGTATTTGTTTGAATGGTCATCTGTGAATACGTACAAATGGGTTTTACTGCGCAAGCGCAGTCGAGCTCGATACTTCTGGAATTGCTAGGCAGACTTCAAATTGCAACTTTTTGCAACTTTTTGGCAGTAGCTCCGCCCATCCATATATAAGTCCCCTGCTTTCCTGCTCTTTCCCCAGTTCCAATATTTTTTACGCCGCGTAATGCGACCATAGAGCAATTTTATGAGCAGGACACTGAGGGGAGGATGGGTGGGATTTGTATGTATTCGCAGATGACCACTTGAAGAAATAGTGTTAAAGGTAAGCAACCTGTCCTTCGTGGTCTCTGCGAATCATACAAATGGGTTAGTTTAACGAGCTTACTCTACAGGCGGAGGGAGTGTCATGAGACCAAATGTCTGTCCAAATATACTGCATTTATTGAACACACCATATTCAATTTTTGAAATTCTTAGTATAAACAAAAACCTTGCAATACTGATCAATATATATTACTGTAAACAATAAACCTCTTTATAATAAACATATGTGTTTCAGAGTTATTCTTGACAAGGAAATTATTTTCATCAGTTTGGTTCAGTAACATTCAAATAACTGGTCATTACATTTCACCTTTAACAGTACTTTCAAGTCATCCATACTCTAAGGTGTAAAACAATTATTAAATTCAAGCATAAGCCTTATTTTCAGGCATTACCTAACCCATGTAGCGCAATTATGAACATGGTAAACATTGACATTGACATCCTGAATAGTGCAATAGCATATTATTCTTACAATAATATGAATTGGAAGTTCCAGTTTAAGCACTCAAGTTAGGTTACATTCACACTAATATCACAGAAAGAGTACACTCTTCAATGTAAACCAGAAATCAACTCCCCCCCCCCTTCCAAAAGCTGCATCTTGTCTGGCCCTAGTGTCCAGTCTATAATGTTTGATAAAAGTCAAAGGTTGGGACCAGACTGCAGCTTTGCAGACATCCCTCAGTCAGAAAAGCGGAGAATGTCACTACCGCCCTAGTTGCATGCGCCTGAACCCTGGCAGGGAGAGGTCTACCCAATAGTTCATAGCAGAGGTGGATGGTACCAGCCACCCACTTGGAAAACCTCTGCACTGTTACAGGTAGTTCTTTTTTTGGTTCCGAATAGCATTGGAACAGTTTCTCGGAACGGCTGGAACCTTTAGTCCTGTCCAAATAGAAGGCCAAAGCCCTCCTAATATCCAAAGCATGTAGCTGGCGCTTGGTATCAGTGGTCGGGTTCGGGGCCACGGTAGGCAACACAATGTCCTGACATCCCCGAGAGATGGCCATCCAGCCTCTGCTTAAAGACCTCCAATGAAGTCTTTAAGCAGAGGCTGGATGGCCATCTGTTGGGGATGCTTTGATTAGGAGTTCCTGCATGGCAGGGGTTTGGACTGGATGGCCCTTATGGTCTCTTCCAACTCTAGGATTCTATGACACATATGGAAAGCAGACACCACCTTCGACAAAAGGAGGACAACCTTATCCTTATGAAACCTAAGGAAAGGCTCGTCCCTCCGTAAAGCACAAAGCTCACCTGCCCGGCGAGCAGAAGTAATGACCACAAGGAAGGCTATCTTCAATAGCCTTAAATCTGAAGTGGCCATTGGTTCAAAGGGCTTTAGTGCCAGGGAAGACAAAACTACCTCTAATCTCCATGCTGGTGTCGGTACTGTAACTGGAGGGTGGAGGTTATTAAATCCTTTAAGGAAACTCTTTACCAATGGTTCCTTGAAAAAGGTAGGTTTGCCCTCAAATTGGTACTGAGAGCAGATGGCAGACAAATAGTACTTGATAGAGGTCAAGCAGAGGCCGGTCTCAACCAATGTCATCAGGAATTCAAGCACTATCGGTGTCGAGACTCAGGATGGAGACAGGTTTTGAGATGCAAGAAAGCCAACAAACTTTCTCCATTTTGAGGTGTAGGATTTTGTTGTAGCTGGCTTCTGTGCGGCTTGGATTATTCTCTGTACTGCGGCTGACAGGGCCTCTAGGGTCGGATTCTCCAGGCCACCAAAGGAAGGCTGTCTATGTCTGGGTGGCGAATTCAGCCATCTTGGAGAGTGAGCTGATCTGGTCGGAACTCGAGCAGCAGGTACTGTCATCTGGAGAGATCCAACAGGGATGGAAAACATGTCTGTCTTGGCCACCAAGGAGTGACTAGGATCACATTGGTCCAGTCCTGGGTCATTTTGACTATGACTCTTGTTATGAGCGGGAACGGGAGGAAGGCATACACCACTTCTTCTGACCATTTGTACAGGAAGGCATCTCCAAGGGAGGTTTGATTCCTGGAACGGGAACAAAATTGAGTACACTGGTTGTTTCTTCCTGATGCAAAGAGGTCTATCTCGGGGGTCCTCCATCTTCGAAACAGGTCAGATACCATCTCGGGGTGGAGCATCCATTCGTGGCGAGTGGTCGAGGACCTGCTGAGACGGTTTACAAGTTTGTTTTGTTCCCCTGACAAGTGTATTGCTTGCAGGTGGATTCCTTTTGAGATGCACCAATTCCATATTTGCAGTGTTATCTCCAAGAGATCTGTAGACCTGCTGCCCCCTTGCTTGTTGAGATAATATATGACAGTAGTGTTGTCTGTCATGAGAAGAACCATCTTGTTTCAAAAGATCATCTTGAAGGCTCTCAAGGCTTTTTGTACAGCCAGCATCTCGAGGAAATTGATATGGAGGTGTTTTTGGTTTGGAAGCCATTTGTCTCTGATGGTTGTGTGGGCCCCCCCATCCCTCTAGGGAGGCATCTGTAGTCAGGCTGACCTGTGGTTGTGGCTGAGTAAAGGGCATGCTGATGCAGACATTGTGGGAATCTAGCCACCAGTGGAGGGAGTCTGCAACCGATGTCGGTACCGTTAGCCACTTTGATGGTAAGTCTTTCGTTGGATTGAAGACCAACCGGAACCATGTCTGGAAGGGCCGAAACCACAGTCTTGCCAATGGGGTGACAAAGCTTGTAGAAGCCATATGGCCCAGGGTTATCTGGGCATCCCGAGCCTGAATCGACTTTTTGGATGAACACTTTCGAACAGCCATGGAGAGGGTCAGGAACCATTCCTGGGGTAGGAATGCTTTGCATAGTTCTGAGTTGATCATGGCTCCGATGAACTTTATCTGTCTTGTGGGAACGAGGTTGGGTTTTTCTACATTTACCACTATTCCCAACAAGTTCATCAGGGCGAACTCGACATCTAAGAATAACTGGTCTCTTGAATCCGCAGCGAAGAGGCAATCGTCGAGGTAAGGGAAGACTCTGATTCCATTTTTGTGAAGGTATGCCACCACAGGGGCCATTCACTTTGTGAAGGCTCTTGGAGCAAGGAAAGGCCGAAGGCAAGGACGTTGTAGTGGTATAAGTCTGGTCCGACAGCAAAGGCCAGGAATCTTCTGTGGCTTCTGTACGTATCAAGATGTGGAAGTAGGCATCCTTCAAGTCCAATGTCGCAAACCACAGTCCCTGGTATAACAAGGGTAAAATAGAGGCAAGCATTACCATATGGAAACGACAGTAAAGTAAGTGTCTATTGAGGTTACACAGGTCCAGGATGGGCCTCAGTGTGCCATCAGGCTTCAGTACCATAAAGCACCTGGAGAAAAAATAATATGGAATTTCTTTTGGGTCCACAGGGGAAATAGCCCTTTAAGTAGGAGGGTGTGTACTTCGTCAAGAATGGAACTTGAGGGGTGGGTGGGTGGGTGATGGTCCCAGTCAAGGGCATGTCCTCGAATTCGAGGGCAAAGCCCCTGGAGATGATATCTAGGACCCATTTATCAGAGATGATTTTGGCCCAGGTGTCCCAACAAGGCCTGAGGAGGTCACGGAAGCAAGGCGAGGAAGTGGCGAAGTATGCGGCAACCTTTCATGACCTTTTCCTGCTTTGTTCGGTGTCATGTTTACGGAAGGTCTTAGGCTACTGAGGTGTGGGTTGGTGATGGCCGGATGATGAAGATTGGGAAGGGTACCATTGCCTCATTTGCTCTTGGAGGTGGTATGGCCTTTCCTGTTGGAAAGGACGCCGGTAAGAACTGAACCTGGGACGCAGGGTTCCGAATTGACGCCTGAAGATGGGTAATGAGACTGATGACATACCGTGCTTCCTAGCTGCTGATTTCATTCAGTATTTAAAGTTTAACTTGTCATCTGTTTCTTTATGGAACAAACCGGCATCATCAAAGGGCATGTCCTCAATTGTCAACCTAGCATTGAAATTGAGGTCTGAGGCCCGTAGTCAAGCATGCCTTCTAAGAGTGATGGAAGCAGCAACAGCTTTGGCTGAACAACTGGCTGAGTGTCTGGCTAAGGTTATCAACCAGCTACCAATTGAGTGGGCTTCATCCCTCAGTTCGTTGGCCAACTTATTCCGGCATGTCATCCATCACCGTGGAGAAGCGCTCCATGAGGTACTGGATGTAAGCCCCCATACAGGCATTATAATTTGCCACCTTCAAACCATCACAGAGGATACATAAGCCTTCTTTGCCAAGGCATCTATCTTTTTGGCCTCTCTGTCAGAAAGTGATGTGGACGTCTTCGGGGTGACGGTGTGTTGTGCCCCTTCTACAATTGCAGAATTTTGTTTGGGGTGGGAGAACAGCCAAGATGTCTGGGAAGGTGTAATTCTGCATAGGCTCTCTACCTTCCTCGATGACGGAGAGGTAGAACCTGGAGATTCCCAGGAGCGCTTTGCAATTTTCTCCAATGATGGTAGGAATGGGATTGACGGAGGGGTAGGAACCTTCCCGTGAATTCTTTTTTCAATCGGGTCAGCGGTATCGTCGTCCAGCTAGGTGACCTCCAGCTCCAGGGCTTTCCCCATTCTTATGACATGCTCCATGAACGAGTGGACATCACCCCTCGGAGATGCCGCTCCAGGGGTATACAGATCTTGTGGGGATTCTACCGCTTCCACTTCAGAGACCTGAGTGGGCCAGTATCAAGCGAGGGGCATCCTGCGCTGATTCATTCTCTGAATCTGAGTCCTCCCGGTGGACCAATATGACAGGGGACAGAGATTGGTCTCTGGAGAGCCTTGACTGTGTCGCAGCCGCTGACACTGTTCAGACTGTCGGTTTCGAAACAGTGGTTTTTGAAGGCATCCGGGTAGAAGTTGCTGACCCCGCATGGAAGCGGAGTCAGGCCAGGTCTCTGTCTACAGGCATATAATATGTGTCTGTCTCACTATTGTACACAGAGTCCGGTCTACAGCGCAGACAGTCCTCCGGCATTGGAGTTGGAGATCACCTTTGTGTTGTCTGAGGTGGGGGAGATAGTACAGGTGGCTCGGAATCCTCCGAGTGGTCCGAGAGGACTTGGATCTCAAGTTCTTCCATGGATAAGCCTGAGCAGATGCTGTTTGGGAGACCTTCGGAACAGCTGACCTCCTGGTGTCAAGTTCATGTATGATGGTTGGTACCAAAGAGGCCCTCCATGGGATGGGAGAAGCCAAGGCAGGACCAGCAGCGGGATCATTCGACGCCGAAGCCTCTTGACGTGGTTTCTTTAAGCTGTGGTGCTTCGAATCCTTGCCATTGCCCTGTGGCCATTTAGAAGGCCTAGAATCAGAGTGTTTCTTTAAACCGGTGTCCTGGAGTCCTGGCCCTTTTTGGCACGGGTGCCATCCTTTGTTTCTTTCGGCCGACCTTTGCTTGTTTTTTAGGTTTTTCCTTGGCATTGTCCCCCACATGATGGGAGGTGGCCGCCATTTCGGGAGTTGTTTTAGAAGCTGAAGCGGACCCCAAAGTGGATGGCGTCGACAGAGATTGCATGGTTCCTTGAGGTTGAAGGGCCAGCGTGAAGAGAGCAGCTTTTAAGTGCGCTGCTTGGTTCTTTCTAGCCTGTGGAGTCATAGACTGGCACTGGGCACATGTTTTAGGATTATGGGCCTCTCCTAGGCACAAGAGCCAAGTGGTATGATTGTCCTTTTCCGGGATTTTACCTCCACAGGTATCATATTCTTTGAACGGGGGAGCCATTTTCCAGTCCGTAGTCAAGCCAAAGTTCACTCAAATAGTAACAAGCAAAATCGAAGTCCAGAGAGTAGTCAAAAACGGCCCGTTAAGTCTGATACCAATAAGAGCGACTAACAAGTGAAGTTCCAAGCTGCTAATGCGGGGGGGGGGGGGAAGGAATTGGGGAAAGAGCGGGAAAGCAGGAGACTTATAAAGGGATCGGCGGAGCTGCCGCCAGAAAGTTGCAAAAAATTGCAATTCGAAGTCTGCCTAGCGATTCCAGAAGTTTCCAAGCTCGACTGCGCATGCGCAGTAAAACCCATTTGAATGTATTCGCAGATGACCACTCAAAGAAATATCTATATATCTATATTTATAGATATAGATATCTTGGAGATGGGACTCTAACTGAAACATTAAATTCATTTGTTTTATATACACTTTAGAAACATAGCCTAAAGGTAATTGAATATGTAATAGAAATGTAAATATTGTTCTGCCATTGTCCTGAGATGTTTCATTTAAGGCCACATATATAGAAACATATGGAGTTATTAATACAAACATTGGAGAATAATGTCAATGGAGAATTTTAGGGTAATTTAGATTGAGTAAGTTTGTATTTATAGTCTATGACTATATTTATAATCTAGGGACATTGTCTTTTAAGTAGAGGCTGGTAGTAGGGGTGAGATGAAGGGGATGTTAGTTTGTTGTTAGTGTTTCAGTGGTATTTTATATTTATAATCTATGCACATATCTTCCAGAAGTGTTATTCGTATATGTAATTTGCTTGTTTGTTATTTGTATTATGTATATCCCTTTTCTCATATTTTAACGTTTTGAAAATTAATAAAATATTTTAATCCAATACAAACATTAAAGAAATATTATTAGTTCTGATTAGTTTTAAATATGATGTATCAGAAATATATAAAAAACAAGAGATGTTTGGCACATTTTACATGTTGGTAAGGTTTACCTCAAGTGCCAAGTAGATGCAATTTTATTATTTTAGTATTAGATGATTTTGGTTAAAAAGCAGCAGAAAAACTGCATACTTTAATAATGCACTAATTTGCTTTTGAGCTCAATTCCAGGTGCTAGTGATTATGTACAAAGTCCTAAAGGACTTGGGGCCAAGATATCTGAAAGACTCCTTCCTCCCATATGAGCCTGGCAGAAATTTGAGATCTTCAGAGGAGGTCCTGTTGCATATTTTTCTGCTGCCTCTGCACCACCCTCCTTGCCTGCAGTGGAACATTCCATCCTAAGAATGGGAGAAAGAGAGAGCCAGCCACACTTTCTGCTGCCTCTGCACCACCCTTCTTGCCTCCAGTGGAATATTCCTCAGAGTCACTTCTCCTTCCATCATCCTCAGCAACTGGGACATTAGGCAAAGGTTTCCAAAGCCACCCCTTCCTTATCTACTAGATACTTTTTGTCTTGTGGTATTCAGGCAATGTTATCTAGTACTGTTGGATATTATTTTTCTGTTTTTCTCATTGTCACTTTTTATCCTGTTGTTTATTGGGCACTGCATCCATTCCTTCCCATGGCTCCACGCATCCCTCCCAATCTGATCCCTATTCGACCTCTCCCTATCTCCCAGCTTCCATTTTAATGCTCACTCTGGAACTGTCACTCTGCCGCCCCAAAAGCAACAGCAATTCACGATCTTTTTCTTTCTAGATCATTTAATCTTCTTGTTCTAACTGAAACTTGGCTCCCGGCCCATGATACTGCTACCTCTGCTGCCCTCTCTTTTGGTGGTCTTTCTTTCACCCACACAAGCCGCCCCGAGGGTCGAGGAGGTGGGGTTGGTATCTTATTGTCTAACTCTTGCCAGTTTCAACCCCTTTCTCTTCCCCCAGCTATTGTTTTTCTTCATTCAAACCTAAGCCAACTCTTCAATACTCCTTTTCTGTTTCTGTTGACGGCACCTCTATTCAACCGGTTCAGCAAGCCCGCAGTTTTGGTTTCATCTTTGATTCCTCTCTGTCATTTATTCCCCAGATTTAGGCCACTGCCAAGACCTGTAGATTCTGTCTTTACAACATTGCTAAAATCCGTCCATTCCTCTCACCCTCCACTGCCAAAACTCTGGTCCATGCCCTAGTGGTCTCACGACTAGATTATTGTAACCTTCTTCTGACAGGGCTTCCTCTCTCTCACCTCCATCCTTTAATCTCTGTCCAGAACTCAGCTGAACGTATTATCACATCCGCTCGCCACTTTGACCATGTTTCCTCTCTTATCTTCCCTTCATTGGCTCCTCTTCCCCTTCCGCATCCAGTACAAGCTTTTGTTATTGACTTTCAAAGACCTCCATGGACTGGCCCCTCCTTACTTGTCTGACCTTCTTTCTCCTCACACTCCTTCTCGTACCCTCCGTTCTGGTAGTCAAGGTCTCCTGTCCCAGCCGAGGATTTCCACTGCCCTGTCCCGGATTCATCCCTTCTCACTTGCTGCCCCTCACTCCTGGAACCTTCTTCCCCCACATGTGCACCTCATCACTTCTCTAACCAGTTTCAAAAATGAGTTAAATACTATATTGTTTAGGGAAGCATTCCCAGGGTTGTGCCATCTGCCCCAGGATGCCTTATTTTAACTATGTATTAAAAAGCTGAGCCCTCCCTCCAGTCCATCTGCCTTGGTCCAGGTCCCAGAAGGAGAGAAGAGCCACTGGACCTCATCCCCTTTCCCACTACCTTTCCCTTCTCCTTTTGTGTTGTGTCTTTTAGAATGTAAGCCTGAGGGAAGGGAACTGTCGAATTATAACTTTGTATGTACAGCACTGTGTAAACTTACAGCGCTATATAAACAACAACAACAACAACATACAAAGTACAATTCATTGGCTGGGAGAATAGAGTTCAAAATAAGGATGAAACCCATAGACACATCTCAACACTTTTAAAGAATTATTGAATTAATGGTCATGAAGCACTTAGTATATTAACTATCACTGTTTATATACTTGTTGAATAGAAGAAAACACACATGGGAAATAAATATTTGTTTTATTAACACTTAAAAGTGCTATTATCTATAGTCATTCCATAAGTTCATAAGGTTACATCCAGTAAACCTTTTTCACCATAGCCTTTTCAGAATGAATTAAACTTGGAAGAAAAAAAATCTTTCATTGTATTAATTCTTGCAGGTCCTCATGCACAATCATCCTAACGAAGATGTGTACCAGCAATATACACATTTCATAAAACAAAGTCATTTGGTCAAACACAGAATATAATATAAACATGGCTTTTTATATTTGATAAAAATCCCAAATAAAATAAAAGCCATTTACCAGCAAGAAAATAACAGATAAATACATAGGTATTTTTTTTTAAAAAAATCAAAATGATTTTATACATTTTGTACAAGCACAGTTTTGAGACTGTAACAAGGTCAAAATGTGCATGAACAATGGAATAAACCTCACCATTATCAGGCCATTGTGGGCTCTTTTAAAAACAAAACAAACAGGAATACCACTTTTCCTAAATGGTTAGTTTTTGATATTCACCAGTGTGCTATTTACCCAACATGATAATTTTTAGTTGGTACGTCTTAAGCATTATACAAAGATCCTTTCAAGCCACAAACTCGGTTGTCAATTTAAAACGTAAGCATTACTTGGTATTCTACTAGTACCTTCAACATGCTTTAATTTTCCCAGTATCCAAAACCAAAGAAAGAGTTAACGATTAAAAGAGACATTACATTCAATGTAACAAAAAAGAACAGGCAATAAAAAAAAAAATCTGACTTCTCTAAGACTGGTTATGTGTCTCAGTTTTCTTAAGCAGCTATAAATTCAAAGATTGCCTTCACCTTTTCAGACAGTATTATTATTATTCTCTGTATTATGGAAACATTTTTAGAATTAAAAAAAGGAGACAGTCCTTATAAGACAAACCATACCGTTGTCCAGTCCGAGTGTTTTAATATACAATTCATGTCCAATTTTGGAAATACAAATACATTTTGAATGGTTAAAAACAAAAATTAAAAAAATATTTTCTGAACATCAGCCAGCTGAAAATATATTCATCTAGTAAATTATCTCTCAAAGCTTTTTATATATTTATCTAACTAAACGCAGTACCCTTAAAAACAATTGTTTAAAAAAATGTAGAAACGAAATTGTTGAATAAGTCTGTGGGATAAAGAGAAAGAGAGAGAAACACAGTACATACAAGACATTTTTATGTACCTTATATTTGGGTACCTTTTAGACACATTTGCCACAATCCAAACTCCACAGAAACTCTGATAAATATAGGAAGCTTCAGAGGAGCAGTGGCTTTCCTATTCACTTCATACTTATAAAAAAGTTCGATATGCACCCTGTTCATATCAATGTCAAAGGGTCTGGCATTTGGCCACTCACCCACTCAAACAATGGTGAAGTTTGAACTGTGGCTTCAAACTGCAGAAGTAATGCTTATGCTAACTGTAGCAGACAACCAAGTCAGTTTACTGCTATTTTGAAATAATGAAATTATGTGGTGGTCATCTGACAATATTTGACTGGTCAATCAGCCAGTGTCCCAGCAATATAAAATGAACTGGCAAAACCCTGTTCACACAGAATTCCACATCAAAATTCCTGCAGGTGCAACCAAGTTGCTGGATTAGGATTATTGTGGGGAACTAGTAAGCAAAACTAATGTCCTGAGTTCCTCAACCAAGATAAAGCCAGAAGCTAACACACATTTATACTGAAGTAATTAAAAAAACCGTCACACATTCGAGACAGTAGTACATTGCACACATACACAATTCGCATACACTCATAACAGTTGGTCAAAGTATTAAATCAGTGTACAAACATTTTCAAAAAATGTGCAAAAGAGTCAACATCAATAGAAAAAAACACATTGTGTACATACATTACAAACTGTGCCCAGCATTTAAACAGAGTAAAAACATTACAGACAGAAACCAAGGGATTCAATAGGTAATTTGACAGCTGCATAAAAATGTACATTATTAGATCAAAAGAGTAAGGTTTATACATTATTATTTCATAGCTTTTTGAAAAGTAAAAGTCCATTATCAGCTTCAATCAACTTCTCCTCCCCATACCTACAGAGATATTTGCTTTACATTTTAAGATGGCAGGCTGAGCACATGTAGATTGCTATGATCCATTTTCACTTTCTCATGAAAATCAAGATTTAAACTGGTGACAGGAAAAAAAAGGCAAAGCTTCACAAAATTTATAAAGTTTAGACCCTGTTCCAAAAAGAAAGCACAATCCTTTTTGTATATAGTTCATGCTTATGTGTCATATATGGAGTGGGAAGGAATGAAATTAAATAATTCTTGTGGATAATCTCATGAGCAAGCCAGTTTGCGAATATGGTCAGCTTCTGGAAGCCAACAAAACAGCACCCCCACCCCAAAAATGCAAACTCCCCAATATTTCACCATCCTTGACCAACACGGCTTGAATGCATTACAAGTCAAATGACCAGAGAGAAATTTTGTAGCTGCTTTTTATTTTTGCTCCTTGGCTATTTGCAAAAGGCAACTGCATAAACAGATAAAATGTGCCTTTTTCTATAAAGATTATTTCCACTTAAATCTCCACTCTTTATTTTGTTTATACTCCTGTTTGAGACATGACAAGAGCACATACAAAATAAAAAGCTTTAGCTATCAAGAGTTTCAGTGGCTTAGAAACTGTTCAACAGGATGCAAGGGAGTTAAGGGAGAACTATGGTTCTGAATTGTTTGGAATGAGATGGATTATTTCCTCAGCAAACTGAGCTATGGTCTAGTTTGTTATGGCACAAGGAATACTTTGGCCCATTATACTGATTTCAAGGCTCACTGTTCAATCCCCTTCTTGCCTTCAGCTGCAAATTTAAAACCCACAAAAAAGGGCAGTACAGCTCTTGATGGTGTACACCCAGGAAAGAAAGGTACAGAATGACATCAATGGAAGGTGATGATATGCACAATCTATCAAAATCCACTGAAATCAGATGTAATGCCTGGTATGACTACACATACAAGCAAAGGGCAAACTATGACGTGAAATATATTTCAAGTATTTTAAAGAAATTTTAAAGATCACCCTGTCTACTTAAATGTCTCTGGGAATTCTTTCATACCTATTTTATTCATTATATATTTTAATTCATTGTAAAACCTGCCCCAAGTACCATTGATGCAATTGTTTCTTTGGGACATCCAACAATGAGTTTGAGCCACATAAGTACACATGGCATTTTGTTCATGCAAAAGGATTTCTTACTCCCTTCTCTGTGCTAAACCCTCAGTGTCCCCTGAAAAGCTAAGTCTGAGAGGTAGGGATCCTCAAGAATAATGTAACTTGAAGCTGAAATCTTTTTTAACAGAACATTTCTTCTACTAGTTTAGAATTCTCAAAAAGGTTTCAAATGAATTTATAGGGAAATGTAATGACAAATATTTTTCATTCCAATCTGTTTTTGTTCTAGTTGCCTCATAAAGTACATTTGGGGTAGGCTGTTGTATATACATCCACCTTTCATTTGAGCCCTTATTTGCTTCTGTAACTTTTTTCTCTTGAGGTATGGATATATTTTTAGCTTCTGGTACAGCCCTAAAAACCAGCTTGCTACTTCAGTAAGACGAAGTTTTAACGTCATCAGCACTGAGCATAAGTCAGGCAGTGCTCACTGAAAGCACTGACTAGCACCTGCAGTTATGGGGCCAGTAGGTTTTGTGGACCGTAAAAGGGGTGCACTGTATTATCCCAGGACCCCTGGAATTGTCACTGAGGATGCTGGATGCAACTCTTGGATTGCACACGGCTTCATTGGCACCTCTAAAAATATTGCTGCTCAAGCAACCACTTGGACTGAATGTGCAACCGGGCCAGCCCTGGTAGTTGTTATATTCAGCACAAAGCTTGCAAATGGTTGGAAAACTAACAGTCACTAAGCTAGAGAAATATCTCTTTGGGCTGTGTACAGAGATAGAAAAGCTTTGGTTTTCAGTGATTTGCAAATGCACACATGTCACACTTATGAACAAGGAACTGAACAGTAATTAGGTACTGGTATATTGGCAGCAATACTTTTGCAAATCCAAAAATCATCACATGGTCTTACATTCAAGCACACAAAACCTGTTTTAGCTCACAAGTGTAATATATTTGAAAGATTAAAAAATGAAAGAAAAAAGGAACTATGCTGACCAATTATTTTGACTATCTACTGTGGTCAGACACTGGTGCAAAGTTGATTGAAAGGATTGCCAGTGCAACTGACTCATTAATACAGCATTAAATCTGGACAATGGCAGGAACACGGTTTGCTCTTGTTTCTTTGTTTTAAATAAATGGCATCAAAAGGAACATTTGCAAACCATTTGCCTGTATAGAAGCAATACTGTCCCATGCTTTAAGCAAACACTTTCCTTCAGAACAAGCACCTTCACAGAATAACTAAGTAACCATCTGAAACTCATCTGAACTACTGAATATTAAAGGAACATTACTGCTGTGCTCTGGAACAGAAGGCAGTCAAAGAGGAGGATATATTTAGAGATGAACAATGTGATAATAGAACTTCCTACTTTCCATTCAAATTTAAGAACACAGTGAAGGATAAATAAGGAAACTTTCTACATTCCATTTAGAATTTAGAACAAAGGAGAAACTGTTTTTGATTTTCAGTGCAGAACTCTTTCTGAAGTCAATGAGAAGCATAACTGTGGCAGGACTGTACCCACATACTGCATCTCTTTATAATATTAATAAAGGCTTTATAAGAATATTTGTAAGATTTGTAGTGAACTTGGGGGGGGGGAGGACCCAAAAATTCTTGAAAACACTTGTAGCTGTAATACTTAATTTGAGAAGTAAGACAACTGCAGATAATCACTCAATATTGACAACTGAGATGTAACTCTCTATATTTCCAAGAGCATATCTGTTGGTCCTTAACTCCTATTAAAACTGACAGGCGAGTAAATAAGGCATATCTATAAAGGCACTCAAATCCATTTGAATTCTGTTGTAAGAATAACTAAAAGGAGCCAGTTTTACTTATCTAAGTGTGTATCCTAAAAAAGGAAGTAGACCACACAAAAGTAATATGCTTTAGAAATGTAAGGAATACTCCCCCTTCCTTCCTGCTTTTTAAATTATATTATTGATTCAGATTTCTGCAGATTAAAACATCTATGATTTGAGGATCTATCCTTTTTAATTTTTTTTAATCAAGTGAGATATAGTTCTCTAATTTTAAATATATTACTTTCTTTCAGGTACCACACATCTGAAGACAACAGAATGCAGCCCCTTTCATCATACTCCCTTTCTTGCATTTACTAACAATTTACTTAAGAATAAGATTTCAACTAGGCAAATGAAGTTATAATTTTAAAATGACTATGGGGTGAAACAGACCACCTGGAAGGATTAAAGCCGTCCCTGACAAAGCTGGATTGGGGCTGCAGCAACTGCAAACAGCTGCTCTTTTTTGCGCTGGCAAAAAGCCAGGCTTTTGGCTCTGCTGCAGCAGGAAGCCAGCTTTAAGGCGTCTTGGGGGCATGCGTCATGTGTATGCCACACTCCCAAGCTGGTTAGAAGCCAGCTTTTTATGCCGGTCTGTTCTGGCCCTAATTTGGCTTGCATTTCAGAGACTTGAATGGGGAGCTTCATATATACTACCAGGTTTTCTAACAGCTGTCAATGCTACACCAAAGGATTTACCCACAACAGACCTGTCCAGCTGGCTGTATTGTAGACAGGAGACAAGAAGTGAAGGTATAAATTACTTGAAAGTAAAAGTATTTGTGCCCTTCAAGATACAATCCAACAATGTAGCATATGAATAATACCCAGGAATCTGTTTTCATGGCTCCAGGCCTGATTGAAATCTGAAAAGTTTGTGAAATTATTTCTAATGCAGCTTAGAAGAACAGAACAAACAGAAACCAGAGAGCATCCAACAAGATCCATGTATGAAACATGTCTTAAAATGCTCTGTTTTATTATTAAAATGCCCAACACATTTGTAGACTTTCTGAAGATTCCCAAAAGGGCTTAAAATATTAACAGTTGAACACCACTACAAAATCCAGAGGTGTGCTTTTTATCCCCCCTATGTGAATTCTCATGCAATTTGATTCCACTTGACTGAGACTGTTCAAGCTGATATGTTGTACATATTTAACTGTAAAGAAGATTTAGCCAGTTAGACAGATTAAGATAAATGAAGGCACTGTTATTACCAGATCAACAGCTTATTCTTGAAGATAAAATTTACTCTGTAATGACAACTATTTTATTTATTTTTCCTACAACTTTTTAATTTCATATTAAAATATTGTAATTACATAGATTAAAGTGATCTTTTTATAATGGTCAATTCCCAGATCATTCTCTCATAATTGTTCCCAAGGAAAGTACCCATGATTTTGATATGCTATAAAACAGCCTATGGAAAACTGCAAATCTATTTATATCCTTGGAAGGCTAGAAACACAAGTGTTAGAGAGCAGATGCCCATATAAAATAGGGCACAATTAAAAATAAACTGACAGTCTTGTAAGACTGAAAATATGCATCATGCCCAGGAATTACTTCTAACTTCTAAATGAAACTGCTCACTATTTGTAATTACTTGTTCGAACAGGTACCTGGAAAATAACATAAGCACTTGTCTGTCCTATTTAGCAAGGGCTTAATTGCAAACAAAATGGTCATTGCCAGAATTGCTGCCATCCTTGTGCCTTTTGTTTGAGCACTTCAGTGAGAAGATCACACAGGAACTGTATCTAAAATGTGCATGTTGTTAAAATCAACATTGCTTGCAATTAAAATACTTTCAATCCACCCAAGTTGCAGCCTGTGACCAAACTAGAAGTTGACAGAAGGTGTATAAAGCATAGTAGTTGCTCAGAGGCTGCAACTTCCCAGACATATTTATCTTTTACATCACTTTTTATATTGCCATTGTCAAGACAAAATGCAGTACAGAAAAAAAGGCACAAAATGCAATCACCTTATTCTGATAGGTTCCTCCTACCTCCTAGATACAGTAAGAAAAATGGCACTACAGTTTCAAAAGCAAGCTGCACACATCAATCTGAGTACTGTAGTTCATTATAGAATTTGAATGTTGTCAATCTTCAATTAGTTCCTTTTGGCCATTCAGAAAGGGATTAAAATTAATATGCTACACTTACATTCTTTTTGAAGTCCATTTTCATACTTTTTGGTAACTCAAGAATCCTTGTCAAAATTACAGAAGCCTTTGCATGTTGTTTAGGCATAGGTATTCAGAGCACAAAAGAGAAATGGTTGCATTCTTTGGCTCTCTGTTGAGTCTCTAACTTTAAATGGGCAGCTGAAGTTCAGTATGTTAATTCAGTTATAAATAGGCTTAACGCAGTTTTTGGGTTACTATAAGATGTTTCAACTAGAAACAAAATGTGAAAAATATGCAGCAAAGTAAACAACATAACCAAAACCCATAAGGCATTTTCTCACATCTGATTTAGACTGCAGACAACACTGAAAGGCCGAATCCAAATCTGTGAAGCCTGCCAGAGGTAAGTACCTTTTTTTGTCCTAAAGAAATATACTTATCCAGATATTAAAAAAAGCCTGGCCACAGAATAACATTTGCTTGAGTGGTCTGTGAACTCTGAATGCCTAAAGCTGTGAAAGTTTGAATATTTTTTTTCTAAGTAACAAGTGAGATATTGTCTCACTCTTACATTTCTTGTTCTACACACCTCCTGATACTTGAATAAATAACTTTTTCATCCCTTTACATAACAAGCCCTATCATACCTATACACTATGAATAACAGTGATGTTTTAAGGAACCTTGTAACTGCTTTAAAACTGACACAAGTCTCATTAGCATTAGATTTCACAAGCAACTGGTCTTCAGCCAATTGTCCAGTCTTTCCTCCCTCCCCCCAGAGATCAATCCAGATATGAACTTATTTTTTTTTTAAATAAAGATCACCCTGAACAAAGGGGAAAGAAATGCAGCTCGTATAATCACACCCTCTGTTCCAGATACTAACATTAATAGCATTGATATTGGCAGATGGGGACCTGCTGACAATAAACAGGTTAAGGCAGATCCAGACTCCTGAAAGTAAGTCTCTAATGTAAGATTTTAATTATTTTTTTCCTGTGTCACTTCTTAGGAATAAGTCCTGCAACTCTACATCAAGATGCTTGTTTACTCTCCTAGCTAACTTAAAACTTGGTTTTTGTGCATCTCAGACTTCTAAAGGCAAGAAGTAATGGGACAAAACCCAATCCTGATGATCTCAGATCAAATTACAAAAGAAAAGCACCAATATACACTGTTCTCTGTACACCTAGAAGGTAATGGCCAGACTTTATTCCAGTACCATCAAGTATTTGTTCTATAGCTTTAAGAGGGACCTAGTTGGGTGGGAGGAGTTCTAACAGCCCAATCCCATGCAAAAGAAGGCCCTACTTTATTCAGTGGGGCTCACTCCTTAGTGTATTTAGGACTGCTGTTTTAGTTACCATTTTCAGGAGGTTCATTACACATGTTCCTCAAGTCTCCCCTTTGATCAGTCTTCAGCTGACACACTCAGGCCACTTAGAGGCTGCAATGATTGTCTGTCTGCTAGATTTTAAACATTTCAAACACTGATAATTGAACAGAGCAAGGAACTGTGTCAAAATGTTAAACATACATACATAGTTTGGTTTAGCTGGGAGGGAGGCTTCCATTTTCATTTATTATTCTACTAGTGGACCAAACAATGTATATTTGCATGTTTCATAGTCTTTGCATAGTTGCAGCTTAATCAAAGCCTAGCAGAATCTGAAATCCTACAGATTTTCCTATAAGCCTCTGGGAAAGAGGACTTAAATCGATAGGAAAAAATGTACAAGAGAGGAGAGAGCACAGATCTGCAATAGAAGACTACATACTGTACCGTGGACTGATCACTATGATAGGTGAAAGAAGGCTAAACACTCATCACTTGAATCTCATCCTAGCCATTTTATAATACTTTTAGTAAAAGCTAGCTGCTTTCATCTGAATCACAAAGACCTACTTTTTCTTTTTAAGTTAAAAGTGAGATATTTAAAAATCCATCCAATCTGGTAAATTCCATATCGAAATTCTACAGAAAATAGTAAGAGTTTCCTGCCACTGTGACCTGTCACAATTTTGGCTTGACTCTGACACTTCAGTGCTTTTGGTGCACAGGCAATTTTCTCTGACCCCTTAATCATATTCAAAGCATCAGATGATCCTTTTTTAACACGACCAGCTTCTACACTATGCAAATGACTTTAATGATCAGCACTTTCCTCAGCTATAGAGCTGAGAACATGAGTTACTGTTATCTTTAACACATGGTTAAGATATTGGTAGCATTACATATAGGCCAACTGTGTTGCTTTAAACTGGCTCAGGTCTCACTGTTCCTCTTCAGTATGTTTGGCTTGCCTTTCCTAGCTTTATACAAGAGGACCTCAAGGATTTCCTCAGGAAATATTTAACAGCAGTGTTCAGAAACACCACTTACAGGATTCTTCAGTGACTGTTACTGTCTTGTGACACTCGAAAGTAGAATTATTTCCCTTCAATAGTTCTTTCAAAATTCCTGAAGGGATAGAAAATATTCAAGCATTCTACAATCATTACATTCAGATGTCCAAATGGGAGTAAATTCAGTTCAGATAATTCTCTCAAATCTGTTTTTAAAGATTACTTTTTTTAGATTGTAAGCCTGAGGGCAGGGAACTGTCTAATTAATAATAATAATAATAATAATAATAATTGTAAGCTGCTCTGAGAACCTTTAGGGCTGAAGGGCAGGGTATAAATACTCTAATAGTAATGATGATGATGATGATGATGATGATGTCGGTTAAGGCATAAATTGTATAGCCTTCATCCTGACTAAAGGGTACCTAATGACAGGAAAAGCACCTGTCTCTTGTTTACCCAGCAAAAGCATCTCATTCTCTGTGCCTTTCTCGTAATCAGTGTGTTGAAACTGAACTATATTGTACACATGGAGACTCCTACTGAGCTTGCTTTTCCTCTCTTGATTGTAATGAATAATGACCTTCTATGCTCCATATCAAGATAAAGTCCACAATATGGAAAGCCCAATTCTGCATGCTTACTATGATTCAAGTTACACAAATCTTGCAAATTCTGTTTGACTAGCAAGTCAAATGCCCATCTTAGATACGGGATTCTGTTCAGCTTCATGAGAAGCAGTAACAGCTTATTTTAGATACTGCCTTGCAACCTAGTCTAGACACTATATTTTTTTTAATGCAAGTGTGATAATAAGAAAGAAAAAATGGGTCTTATGAAATATTTTAGGCAATAAGCAGACAAGGAATTCTTTATGAAGACAGTCTTAGCCCAACCACTACAAGCCCTTCCAGACCCAGAGATCTTAACCAAACTAACAAACTAGCTTGTTGTATGGTATGTGTAAACTATTCTTTAACTCTAGAAGAGTAAGGGATAACAATAATCTGTTTATCTACAATTTCTGACCTAGGACATTCATGCACCAGAACTACTTGACTCCTCCATCCATGATCCTTAAAACTACTTAGCTAGGGGGGGGGGGCTATCTGTTTATTCTTTTAAAACTATAAATACATTTGTTTGGTTGCAGTTGATGTGCTAGTCAGATGGTTTCTTTTCCAGAATGCACCCAGCTTAGCAGTCTGATTTTTCAGCTTCTGACTCTGTTTCCAATACTGTGGATTAGACTCATTTTCAAAGCTGAAACACACCCAAGACCCCTCAGTACCTCTATCTACACATTACAAAGCACAATTGGACACACTTTCTTTTTCTACATCTGCTAGCAACATGTACGTTTTCCCTGCATCCTCAGCAGTGCTAGGGGAAAAAAAACTTACACACAATTCCTGATGGTTCAAACAAGTTGCCTTTACCCCCTCAAATAAGGAATGAATATGTACTAAAGTGCTTTATGCTAACCACATCAGTACATTATTGAAACAAAAAGGTTCTAATCCTAAATGGGAAACATTCTGCATTTTAAATATGCAGAGAGATTATTAACAATCTATATGAAAACAAGAATCAAGAGAAATAACTTCTCTCTTGTCTTTTCTCAGCGTTGTGTAAAAAAAGAAAAAGTGCAGTCAGAAAATAAATGCAGTAGGTGAGAGATGGGTTGAGGCAGGCCATCAGTGATAATGTGCAAACGTGTGTCTTAGCAGTTCTTCTGCAGATGGTCGCAATTTAGCCTCAGTAAATATCCGCTTTAGAAAATCCCGACCATGGTCTGAGACATGAGGTGGCAGCTGGGGATTGGTTGGCTGTGTGGCAATTTTAAAAATGGCAGCCATTGCTTCAAATTCTGCCCAAGGCGGTTTCTCTGTGAGCATTTCAACCACTGTACAGCCTACGCTCCTGCAACAGGGAAAAATGATGAGTGAGTAACTGTCAAGTAGAGAAGTAATTTCCACACTATCTGCATAAGTAAGCAAAGAGCATCATTGTTTCAATACATTTCACACACATATCTGAACTGTATGCATTAAGCCAACACTTCAATTTCAAAAGTTCCTTGCAGATATCAGATACCACAAACCACTGGTAGAACACTATCAGCAACAAGAGCAGCTCTCTTTTTAAGGGGGGGCGGTAAGGGAAAGGACGGGATATTTTACTTGATATTGTTTTAACCCTTGTTGTAATCCGCCCCGATTGCTTGTTCAGAGGGGCGGACTAGAAATAAATATTATTATTATTTATTATTAAGAGCACCTTTTACATCCACAAAGATCTTGGAATGTAGCTATGCAATGTTGTTCTTAGCTGCCTTCCACTCGACTTTGACTTATGGTGACCCTACGAATGAAAGCCCTGCAAGTCAACAGCACTGTTCAGGACTTGGAAACTGAGGGTCATGGCTTCCCTGATTGCATCTATCCATCTGGTATGTGGTCTTCCTCTTTTCCCAATTTAGAGGGCATAGGGTCCTGCAGGAGAAAGGTGACAACTGCTTCCTTCCCCACCTTACTTTTTCCAAGGGGAGATTCCAGCAAGAACAACTCTAGTCACTGGAAGCCTGCTGTGACATGGTGACAAAGACAACACTGCCAAATCTCTTAAACCATTTTACACTGGGTGCCACCACTGCCATCAATTACGTATAGAGACCCTTGAATACGGTTCACTCAAAAAAGACTGTCACACTAGAATTCTCTTCAAATACCAGCACTATGGGGTTTTAAAATCCCCACAACTTGGCACTGATTGTCAATTGACAACTAAAGACCCACTATCTGGGGTGTCCTAATAATAAAATGCCTTTTCTTTCTTGCTAGCATTTTAAATATGTTTGGTAGCGTGTATGATGTTATCTTTAAAAACACTTAAGGCAACTTTTTGTTGAAACAAAGAAAAGGATTTTTTACAAACAAAGCTTATTATTGTATCTTTCTTAGTGGATGTTATTCAGGCTTGTTACAGTGTATCAGCTGCTTCAGCAGCTACAAAATTTATCACTTTCTCTCACTTGAAACTATGTATATTTCCTTTCACTTTTGGTTCACACAGAACCTATACCCAGCTTCTTTAACAGTTACTTCTTCAATTTATCAGTTACCCTAACAGTAGCTATAGTTGAACTTCCTCAGTTTAACTATTCTTAATTTCACCCGCTCCTCAGGCAGCTCCTAATAGCTTCCACAGCCCTCCCAGTTGTAATCCCTCAGGATACCAACACACACTTTAATTCTGGTCTTTTCTTGTCTCTAACTTGGGTAACTAAAACCCCTCAAACTGCACCTCATTACAGTCCCACTCCGCCTCCTTGGCTGTTAACCCCACAGGGTAAAATGACAAGAGTCCTCTCAAACGGGGCTCCTCCTCACTATCTATACTCGATCCTGTGAGCAGACCCTACCTTCTCCTATTTTAACTCCCACTGGCTATTCCTAACATTCTAAATTGTTTGTTTTCTCCACGCCTGCATACTACCCTAAGCCAGTAGCAATATTCTGTGTTACTGCTGAAGTACTCTCCTCTAAGTGGGACACTGGAATTCTACTGGGGAGGGGACTATAAGCTCAGGACTGCACTAATTCTTTTGAAGTCCTCCCTCAGTTTAAAAATAGTCCTCTCTAGTTTGTGTGTTTTGGTTTTATTTTAAGCTCCAAGTTGAGAAGGAAAATTTAACAGAAACTTTTTTTAAAAATCACTAAACTAAAAATAGATTTATATTCTCTTTCTGAACATGGAAGAGGGGCATGTCTGAAACAATCGCTTAAAAAAACCAGGTGATGGCTTCCATTTAGCTTATCCCAGTGATAAAATGGCTTCCAGCAGAAGGAGAAACCCCCACTATAACCTCAAAATCTGTTTACCAAAGTTGGGTGCACATTTCAAAGCAGATTTTAGTACATACAAGAAATGCAGTGGGAGAACACAAGCAGCAAGTCTCACCACACAGGCAGAAGTCCATTTGTGCCAAACTGGGTTCTACCCCAGGTTAAACTAAGTAGTCATGGCTAACAACTTCTGAAATCAAAATAGTCCATCAGAAACCTACTGTTACCATCTCTCTGACAGTCATTATTATCCTAGTTCTCAACCGGGTGGTAAACCTGTGTCTACAGTGTGGCATCTTATATTGCAGGTGTTGGTTCTCCAGGTCAATTGCTGTTCCACTGGGAAGAAATCCTTGTAGACAGAAAATTGTCAACGAAATGGCTTATAATTCCTGCCTCTCTAATAATTAGTTTTCTTTCTTAAGAGAGTCTGTGATGTAGAACATTAATTAATCAGAGCTCTCACTTGCACTATAAAATGATGCAAACCTAAACACATGGTTACTCAAACAAGGGTTTTAGGATCTGACATGATGGAAGGTCTGAAGTATATCAAAGACTCTGGATCACCTTATATCACCTGTATCAAAATTATTTTGCCCTCTGAACACATTTGACCAGTAACACTGTTCTGCCTACTTATTCGTGTCTATAGCTTTCCAATGAGACCCTGCATGGTGTAGTGCTTTGAATTTTGGACTAAGACTCTGAAGACCAGCATTTGAATCAGCCATGTAAATCCAACTGGGTGACTGTGGGCAAGTCACACTCCCTCAGCCTCAGAGCATTGCAATGGCAAACCCCCTCTGAGGAAACTTGCCAAGAAAACCCCATGATAATTCACCTGAGGGTCTCCATAAGTTGGAAATGATTTGCAGCAACAACAGTTTTCCAATATGTGAAAGATGAGATGAATCCAGTTGCTAGCCTCAGCTAGAGCAGACTCACTGAATCACTGGGATTTACCTAAGCGTTGACTTACCATTTGTCAGCTAACTTAATAAGTCTACTCCTACTAGGACCAGAAAGTAGATTTAGGCTTGTCTAAGTTTATACACAAACATAAAACAAGTCTTCAGTAGAACAGGATGGAATCCACTCAGCATGTTTTGGTAGAGGAACCAAATAGGCAACTGTTTTTTGGTAGAGCAAAACAGACATACCAGATATCTGCTTTTCTTCCATATCCTTCTCCGCTAATAACTTCTGGACTCATCCAGTATGGAGTTCCTGTGGCAGATTTCATTCCTGTACCAGACAGGCAAATTGTCTGAAGCCGCTTGCTGGCACCAAAATCACCCAACTTAACATTGCCGGCAGAGTCCCGGAGAATATTTGCTCCTGGAAAATATATAATGGTATATTGTGCTGTATTTGTCTGATAGTAAACTGTTATCACTCAGGACTGATAGCAACTATAGATTAAGTAATTTATGAAATTGGAAAAATCATACATAAACACATGTGATTTTTTTCAATATGCAATTTTACTAAGTGTGCCTTGCTACTAAGAAAATACTGTAGATTTACAATTAGACATATAAAATACTTTAGATATCCAGTAGCTGCCTTGGGATGCAACCCACACAAGTAGGCCAAGCCAGAGGAAACAGGATGAGGAAAAGATCTGAAATGAGTGAAGTCCATTTTGTTTGCTTTGTAAAACACTATGTGCTCATGCCATGTGATGTTCAGCTTGTCTAGACATTTCCAAAAATACCTCAGGAGGGAGTCACTTATTGTTTGTAAGTGTGATATATTATGTATGTAAAGACTATAAGCTGGGGGCCAGGACATCCCTACTAAAAAAGTGATCTCAACCATGTAATCCCTCATTTCAGGACTTAGACCTGGCAATATTCTTTCACTCTCAGTTGCATATTTGCAATATGGGAATAATATAACCACTGTCTAAATTACAGGATACTTAAAAAAAATATTTACAGTAAATAAGCATTAAATGCATGTAACATACCTGGAACTATTTAAGCACTTAGAAAAGCCTTATACAATCACCCCTCCTTTTTCACAGGGATCCGTTCTGGCTTTAAAGCCATTGGCTTTAATATAGGTGCGGCATGCAGGCACGCACCCCATTCTCCCTCCCTCATACATAAGCAAGGGAAACAGATTCGAAGATTGCAAGAATGGAGGGAGGACTGTATAATAATTATTTGCCTCTATGTTTAGGCAGTTTTTTCCTGCATCATCTTTACTTTTTTTACACTGCTCAGGAGCAAAATATCCAGTATTCCAAAAACGCAAAGGATGAAAAAAAAAGGGAAGGAATAATCTATAGTAAATGTAGTTAATGCTACTGAGCATCTTTTTCTGAACACTGGAGGTGATTTAAGATTGAATTTCTATTTCTATTTACAAAGCAATAGGAAATACAAACTATTAGAGCTTCTAAGTGAGCTTGCTTATACATTAAAAAGTGTTTTTTGTGCAACTTGAAACACTGCCCATGACTGAGATACGTTTAACTGAAGAGGGGTTTGGTAGAATCACTGACAACAATCGATCACTGGTATCTTTACTGGCCAACTCAAACACACAATATCCTTGTGCATTTTCGGTTGGCCAATAAAGGTATCGCTGATGGATTTTTGTTTGTATTTGTTAAATGGCCAACACAGCTACCACTGCATGTTTTCTGACAACAATGCACTATTTTATCATCTATATTGAAGTCACCCATAAATTCACAATAGAGCTTCACAAGAAAACCATACATTATATCTAGAATTCACCATGTAGATTCTTGACAATTCCTTCTTAATTACCTTTAATGTCTCTGTGTACAATCATATTACTGTGCAAATAGTGAACTCCTTCCAAAATCTGTCGGGTGTACTTCCGAGTCACATTTTCTGTGAGTGCACCATATGCCTTCAACTGATCTTTTATTGAGCCCTTCAGTCAAAGAAAAGGTGAAATACTTTTAAACCATACAATAGTAGTAAAATTATTCTCCTAGCAGATATAATTATATGAAAAGTGCTGTACACAAACCTTGCAGGATGCATTTCCTCTACTGTGCTAAGACCACCCAAGAAGGCTCCTCCTCACCCCAAAACAGGCTAGAGGATCCCAAAATGTGGAAACATTCTGCCCCCTGCCCTCACAAGAGTGACTTTTCAGCAAAAAAATGTATTGAAAAGACCCCCCCCCCCCAATTTTTTAAAAAGGGGGTGTTTTTTGGAAGTGGGGGGGGGGGAAATACCTTGCCAATATGTAAATGTATGAATGGACATAATTAACAGAAAAGAAATTACTGACTACCTGCCTATCTCTGCCTTACCCCTGGCATATATTCCATGAAAATAGAGAGTGTTCTTTCAGGCGGATCCCTCAGACAGCCATAGTATTGAACAATTCTCTCATGTAGCAGATTTTTCAGCAGCTGGATCTCACATTCAAGAGCATTTACCTCCTGAAAAGTAAGAGCACAATCGTAAACAATTCAATAGATTCTAACAGAAAGAAAATACTGCACTGAGTCATACCGACACACACAAAAAGGGGCTTTCAACTTGTATTTCACAGAATCATCGAGTTGGAAGTGACCACAAAAACCATCCAGTTCAAACTCCTGCCATGCAAAAATATGCCACTAAAGCACTCCTGAGAGATGGCCACACAAACTTTGTTTTTAAAACTGCAAAGAAGATTCCACCACCCTCTGAATATATGTCAAACAGATCTTATGATAATCCCCCCCCCCCCTACTGTTTAGCTGGATCTTCTTTGAATGTGAAGACAAACAGGTGCCCATTATCTAGCTAACTATACCAATCTAGCTAACTCTACCTCATTATATGTCATTATGGAACTTTGTGTCCATATTAAGACACAAAATCATTACATATTTGAGTCCATGATTTGTTCAGCAACTCACCAATACCCAGCTTCAGAATTACGGATTATTGTGATGCACAAAAACACTCAATGACTCTGCTCTCAAAATCTCTGTTAGTCATCCTTGCAAATGTGTGTGTATGCACACTCATACTAATTAAAATATGGACAAAAAAATATATGAAATAAATCATTATCAATGAAGCTAGTATATGAGCCTGGCACTTTGGGAGAGAGGCAAGCCACAATATGAAATTTGGATGTCAAAACCAACCTACTAACCAGGGATAGGAGGCCCATGGTAACAAACTATGAATCTTCATCATTTTCAGCAGGAGTGACCAAACAGCATGTTTATGAACAATAAACCAGCTTCTGGTAAAACATGAGGCTCCCAATTCACTTTAGATCACCCAAGAAGTGTGACATAATTCTGAAAGATCAATTCCAGTTCTCTTACCTTACTGGTTTCTGGGCTGTCAGGATCAAACTGAACTTGTTTAACAGCTAGCTCTCGTCCAGTGTCTGCGTCATAACACAGATAAACTCTACCAAATGCACCCTGGCCCAGGAGTTTACCAAGTCTCCAGTTAGTTGGAGCTCGTGGGGCTGAAAACAGAATAAGAAAAAATTGATATACACTCGTTCCTCTACATTTGCAGCTTTGACTTTTGCAGATCTGATTATTCACAGATTTTGTTAATATGTTCTCTCTAGGAATACCTACATAAGCACGTTCTGCTGTCAAGAACTCAGAGTAAATATTACCACAATGTACCAAAAAGCAAATACTACTACAGTGTTTCCTTAAGCATAGTATATTGTCATCAAAGCACAGACCAGGAATGGTTCTTGCTATTTATCCATGTAACTAAGGAAAGTGTATTAATTAAATAACTCTTTTACCTATAAAACTACTTTGAACTGAAAAAATGCCTCACACAGACTGCAACTGAGTAACTGCTTGTATATTCTGAAGGGACAACAAAAAATTAAAGTACCCCCGTCAGACACAAATGTAGTATCTTGACCCTTTACATAGGTATTGGGGATTTTTTGTTCAGTACAACAGAATTTTCCTCAATTGTGATGTTCTACAACATTTCCTCCTAATGTTCTAGAAGTATGTCTCTAAATTTCCAGTTCTTCTATGAAGATTGTAAAAAAGCCAGTTTCCTAAAATATGCCTGATCTTCTCTAGGGCTCCCACTATACCAACTGTTTTTGTTTGTTTTTCCCCCTGAAACTGGTCACAGGACATCCTCTGAACTCTATAATTCTATGATTCTAGGTGATGCAATCCACACTTCGTTGTGGGGGAATAGCCTCTTTAGAGCCCTCTTACAAGCCAGTGAAGACCCCTAACTGCCCCAGAATCCCAAAGAACACTGTCTCCCACAAGCTTGTTATCTGAATTGTCATACTGAAGAATAAGCCTTCTAGTGGCTCTCATCACCAGTGCCACTTACTGTCTTGCTATCTGGCAAACCAGGATTCATATTTCAAAGTCAACATGTGCTATTTTGTTCATTTTTGCAGTTGTGTGTTGCTAACATACTAACTTCAGCACAGCAGTGTGTTGGAACAAACCAGATAAAGGCTAACCAAACAAAATAAAAGGAGGCAAATTTATCAATTTTAACAAAGCATTACATGGAGTTTCGTTTATTTCCTTACAGCGGCTAGGTGGGCTGATATCCATTACTGTCAAAGTAGGATTGTCTATGTCACTTCCTCTTCTCCGCATCCTTCCATCTTCATATTCTGGAGTGAAAATGCTGCTCCCACTGCTAGTGCTCAAGGAGTGATCAGTTGGGCTGAAGCTAACCGGAGAGCGTAAGCTGTTTCCCTGTGTCCTTCTAGCCCTTGGGAAAGTTTTACGACCTGCAGGAATGAGTGAGGAAATCCTGCAGTACAGTACCATGAAAAATAACTTTGTTTATTTTACTCATTTGCAATATTTACATACCACTTGATATCACTGAAAGCAAATAACAATTGAATGTTGAACAGATCAGGAGCCATATTACAAATCTCAGTGGCAATCACAATTGAACACCAATTCCTCCTCTAGCTACAAAGGAATGTAACTGAAGAAAGACATATCTCTCAGAAGGGAGAGAGATCTGAAGACATATTCTCCCAGGAGGACCATATCTAACACTATGGGGCAAAATAGATGGGCAGGAAAAAGTGGCTTGCCGCTGCCTTTTCTGAAGCCACAGTGAAACCCCACCTATCGCACTGCTGGCTCCCAAGGCAGCTGAAGTGCTCATCTCATGACCACATGACATGGCTTCAAGCCAGGAAGAAATGGGAAAAGGCTGCTTCTTTTTGAAACAGCTTTTCTCTGCATAAGGGCACTTTTCTTCTGGCTTCAAGGCATCTGTCATCTAAATGCCATGCCTTCAAGCCAGCTTGAAAACACCTCTTTTTGCCTGTCTTTTTAGCCCCTATATTTTCAAACACTGTCCTTGCATCTAGTATACCAAATGCTAGCTCTTAAAATCTAATGTACTGTATATACTCTACTCTAAGTCCAGAAATTTATGCCCCAAAATTGACCCTAAAATCCTGGGTTGACATATATGGGTCAATACACTCATATTGCTTAGAAAGGTCCTGAAACATGCATCGCTTCCCCACTCTTTGTGCCTGGAGGCAGGAGTGTATGTGACTCTGTGTGTGTGTGTGTGTGTGTGAGAGAGAGAGAGAGAGAGAGAGAGTTCCCCAATCTGATTTTAAAGCCTTCCTTTCTCATCAAAGAAACACCCTTCTAACTCCACTTCCTTCCCTTCCCTATCCGATTTTAAAGCCTACTCTTCCCATCAAAGAAACACCCATTTTAACTCCACTTCCTTTCCTCCCCAATCTGATTTTCAAACCTCTCCTCCAGCACCTGGGAAGTGGTGTCAGGCAGTCAGGGGAAGTCCAGAGAAGGAGAAGGAGGGACAGAAGTTTTTCCCTTTGCTTACTTTGTTATAGCCTCCTAAGTTTTATCCTCGACTTAACCATGATTTTTATCCTTAAACCATCCCTTGACTTATACATGAGGTCTACTTGTATACGAGTATATACAGTAATTCTGATATTAGAGACAATGAGAAGATAATAATCTCAACTTTATTGTGACTTGATATTGGGTGAAAGATAGGATATAAATTACACAAAGAAAGAGACACGCTCTGGAAGCTTGACAACTTGATTGTCTGCATACAGAGTCATCTGTTTCTATTCCATCCACTTGTTTAACAACCAGCTCTTGTCCTGTGTCTGCACCATAGCACAGATAAACTCCCACCAGAATATGGTTATTATCCTTACCAAAATTATAAATATATTAACAAGGGAGTGTGTGGGAAAACAGCTCTGGAGCCAAACCCTAATAATGATGGTTCAGGGAACTACACATTCCAATTTATGTTCTGTAACAGAGAGAATTCTGTTATCTTTCTTAAAGCTGGGGACTGAATTGAGATTCAGATGTTATACTGGTAAATAGCCAGAAGTAAGTGAAAATTATCCCCGATATCTTAACAGGAAAGTCATTGGTCAAGTCATCAGCTCTGACAGCTTTAAGATAGGTAGAAAACTCAGCTTTCTGCACAATTTGTATTATGTTTGAAGATCTAATAATACTGCCCCATCCAATATATTTTTAAGAATATTCAAATTCAATTTGTTTCACCAACAAGATGCTTTTTGAAGGAGCAGAGGCTTCTGTTAATTGAACAGTGATGCAAGTTATTTTCTGTAACTTTCCCCTGCTCCTGCAGTCTCTCATGCCATCTCATACACTGTTTCAAAAGGTTCCCCATTTAGAGGAGCACAAGAGGCTTCTGGAGGCTAGTTCACTGAATGTCACCTTCCTTGTTCTAATAGAAGCCTTCAATGGAGCAAAAAGTCTTTCCTCACAAGAGTTGCATCAGCTGAATACACAGCACTAATTTCAGAAGCAAAAGTGTAGCTTATGCTCAAGTTTTGGTCGTTGTCATCATCGTCATCATCAATTTCTGCCTGCTGGGCAGAACTCATTACAATCAATTCTGTTCTTAAATCTGCTGCCCTTGGTTGAAATATGTAACTCAGACCAGAAATTAAGAATCATGACTGTTCAGACCAGAAAAAAATCCTAATCCCAGAATAAACACAAGCAAAGATAAAGCCAATGTCCCACTTCCTATTCAACACTTGTGTAGTATAAATGCACACCAATGTCATTACACTAAGTGTTGATGAACAGCAAACTCAAGAAAGTGATCCCCACTGCATGGCCGCTTACTGTTAAGAACACATGCTAGTTAAGGTTCGAACACATACACACTTAGGGAAAGTGTAACTATTTGGAAACCCTTTGAGCAAGAAGGAGACCTACTTGTACAAACATGTTCTGGATACTGCCCTTCCATTAGAACCAAAAAAAATGCAACGACTATCACAAAAAGAGTTATGTGAACAGAATTCCAGCTTTTATCTCTAGTTTGACTCTAAAATATAGTTTTGAACAAAAAGGTATTTACTAAGGGGGGCACAAACAGGAATCAAGACTCACCATCACTGTAGTCTTGATGATGGTAAGAAATATGATATCTTCGAGGGTAAGTTCCACCTTTTCCAAATTTCTCAAATATTGGGAGGTCATAATCTAAAGGAAAAAAAATAATATCATTGTTTTCCATTCAGTCTGTCAGAGGAAAAAGGTGACTGAGCTGGTCAAGACTGCATAAAAACTTACAATTTCCAATCTGAAAACAGCACATATATTGCAACATAGTAAGACTGGTATTCAAATCTCTTAGCCTGGGTTAATATATCATTTGTTATATACAGAACTTGGGACAAAGCAAGTGTTAATAGTAGCTGTCACACACTACAAAGTATTTTCCTATTTCAGAAGCTTTCATTCATTTCTATGTTGTATTTTTATACCTTTGCCACTAGTCAGTGATTCTGCAGTTATTTTCTCTTCCATACAAACACTCTTATCACTGAATTACGAGATTGCTTCAGATATACTATTCAAATAGCACTTCACCTTTGACAGTAAGATGAGATTTGTGAGTTGTTGTTCTGCCCTCAAGTTGGCCACGACTCATGCTGACCCTGCGAATGAAGCATCTTCAAGACCCCCTGTCCTCCACTGCTCTGCTTAGGTCCTGTAAATTCAGGCCTCTGACCTCCCTGATTGAGTCTATCCATCTGGCATGCCGTCTTCCTCTCTTTCTACTACCTTCTACTTTTCCTAGCATTATTCTCTTTTCCACTGAGTCATGCCTTCTCATGATGTGGCCAAAGTACGACAGCTTCAGTTTCGTCATCTTGGTTTCCACGGTGAGTTCTGGCTTGATCTGTTGAAGGACTCATTTGTTGGTCTTTTTGCTGTCCATGGTATCTTCAGCACTCTTCTCCAGCACCACATCTCAAATGAGTTGATTTTCCTTTTATCCGCTTTCTTCAACTTTCATCCATATATGGTGATAGGGAATACCTTGGCTTGTATGATTCTAACTTTAGCGCTTCTGAGTCTAAGCCTGCTCTTCGTTTGATATATTCTAAATACAAGTTGAACAGGTAGGATTTGTGAGTACTCATCTTTTAAATTCAGGACAGCAGTATATGAGGATTGCAACTACCATCAGTCCTAGCAAGCACAATCAATGGTGAGGAATGTTGGGAACTTATTTCCAGCAATATCTGGAAAGCTATGCTTTACTAGCTGAATTTAGCCAAATAAACTATTCCTCTAGAGGAATCTAGAGGAACCAAGGAGAATAAACTATCCTCTAATGTAAAGCCCACATTCTATCCCCTATTGTATTAAATTATAACATCCACTTTTCAAAATTATGTTTAAGAGTATATTCAAAGATGTAAAAGTGTAAATACTTTGAAAGAGTCTTGGAAAATTATTTACAATATCTAGCTTTTGTAGAAGTCTATGTAAGATCTGATGTACCTTTAAAGCTGAAGTACCAACAGATGTAAAATAATCGAAGACATAAAAATATAAAGTTTACGAAAGCTCATACTATCAGTTTCTTTCTTTCAGTTAGTTTCAAAGCTGCTACAAGACCACTTTGCACACTGATAAAATATTTAACTCCTCAAGTTAACATATACAGTGGGTCCTTGATTCTATACCTAGAGTCCTTCGTATCCATTGGGCTTTGGTTCCAGAACCCCCCATGGACACCAAAATCCATGGGGGCTCAAGTCCCATTAAATATCATAGCACAGTAAAATGATGTCCCTTATATAAAATGGAAAAATAAAGCTTTACTTTTTGGAATTTATATATATTTAAAATATTTCCAAACCATGGGTATTTGAATCCATGGATAAAAAAAAATCTGTAGATATGGAAAGCTGACTGTAATACCTACATGGCACACTGAGTAAATTATAATATGGCTTTCCACAGGACACAATTACATTAAACAATTGGAAGATTAACACCTTTATTGATTTGTATTTCTCATCAAAATATAAAACATACTGTACGTGGAGAGATCTTGTAGCACCTTTGAGACTAACTGAAAGAAAGAAATTGGCAACATGAGATTTCGTAGACTTCAGTCTACTTCCTCAGATGCATTTGGTGGAGTGGAAAACAGGTACAGACATAAATATGCCATTGGTATGTGAGGATGCCAAAACAAATTACAAATCCTTTGTGTATGGAAATGAAGTTGCAGGTCCAATTTTAACTATGGTTGTTAGTGCACAAAGACATGGAAAACTGGGACTAGCCTGTGGTGAGGGGAACAGATGATTATAGGGCACCCCCATGAGTATGGGGTCAGATAGTGTTGAAATGTGTGTAGTGAGTCATGAAACCATTGTCTTTGTTTAATCCATTGCTGAGGGACTGTATTTTGTGGATGGATTTCAGTTCTGCTGTTTCTCTTTCCAATCTACCGTTGTAGTTCTTTTGTTCAGTGACTGTTGTTGGAATGCCCAGGGAGACTGAACTGTTCTGCCACCAGATTTTGTGTATTTCTATTCCTAATATCTGATTTATGTCCATTTATCCTCTGGCGCAGGGACTGGCCTGTTTACCCAATGTAGAGCGCTGAAGGGTATTGCCGACACAATATAGCAGAGATCACATTGAATGATGAGCATGTGAAAGCCCCCCGGTATTGTGGGTGATATCATTAGGTCTTGTGATGACATTTCCTGGATAAATGTGTGGGCAGAGTTGGCATCTTGGTTTGTGGCAAGGCTTAGTACCTGTGTCTGTGTCATGTGTCGTCCTGTAGCTGAGTATCTGTTTCAGGAGGTTTGGAGGCTGTCTATAAGTGAGTAAAGGTCTGCCACCAAAGGCCCTTGAAAGAATGGCATTATTGTCCAGAATAGGTTGTAGTGCGCAAAGACCAGTTTCCTATATCTTTGTGCACTAACGACCATTGTTAAAATAGGACCTGCAACTTCATTTCCATACACAAGGGATTTGTAATTTGTATTGACATCCTCACATACCAATGACATATATATGTCTGTACCTGTCTTCCACTCCACCAAATGCATCTGAATAAGTAGACTGAAGTCTAGGAAAGCTCATGCTGCCAAGTTCTTTCTTTCAGTTAGTCCCAAAGATGCTACAAGATCTCTCTACATACTGAATCTACAAACATGGCTATATCTTTGAATTCTAAAACATACTGTGTATTTGCAGTTCCAATTATTTGTTAGCCATTCACTTCTACATGCAAAACACTAGTTAAAATCAGTATATGGAGCTATAAATGTACCGTATACACTTTATTCTATTTAAATCTGATCTGATACTAGCAGAAGCAAAAGCAAGATTTTGCAACAGTGATGATCTGCTGTATGGAAGAATTCATGATTTATAAGTATATGATTTATCCCTTTCGAAAAATGTTGAACTTTAAATTGCTGTATGATCACACAGTTGTATAATTGCATTTCTATTTTCAGCTGTTTTGACTATGATAAACAAAAGACTAAGCTACACTTCATGAAGTCATCCAGAGACACATTAAAGTTACAATAGAAGAGTTCAGAAGAACAACCATGGACACTGCACTCCTCTGCTTTACCCACCAGAAAACTCCTGGTGGTTATCTGGATAGCTCTGTGCTCTTGGCATTCGGGACTTGGGGTAGTTGTCTCTGGAAGCATAAAACAAGGGACAGTTACAAAAGAGACACCTGAATGCAGTTACAACTTCCGTGACTAGCAGCTTTCAAGCACAAAGTACAAGAAGTGGGAGTTTTAAGTATTTCCTACCCATCTAAAGGGCTGTCGAGTGAAGGACAGCTTCCCGAGCCTGAGTTTTCAGGACTACTCAGTGATAATGGATCCAGCATCTGGGGAGGAAACATACAAGAGATAGACTGAAACACTTTTATATTGATAGCTCATATTGATTTCAATAACATATCGAAACTATTTTTAGTTACTTCCAAGAGTTCCCAGTTGCACACAATATTTCAGTATAACAAAAGGAGGAAAAGGAAAACACAAAAGGAGGGGGGGGGAATAACCACATTAGTCATTAGTATCTATAAAAGCTGAACAAATTTCTAAATATAAATCCATTTGTAAATTTCGTCTATACATCGTTCTTTCAAATGTTGTCTTCTATCTACTGGTTCACAAGTGGTGGAAAATTATCTTTCCAGTAATGAAGTATCATGGGAGCCAATGTGATTTGAGTGTTAGAATATGACTCTGAAACAGGGTCACACCAGACATCCTCATTTTCCAGGACAAGTCCTATATTTCAACCTTCTGTCCAGAAGGAATTTCAGAATGTTCTCCATTTTGAGCATGACTAAGAGTATGAATTTACATTCATAGTAGTGTTTTTGGCTTTTAGTTTGTAATGCCCTACATTTTTCTTGAATGTTCTACATTTTGTAGTGCCTTGACCTCCTTTGAGGCTTTTGACATCTGGGCACCCTGTTCTAAAGACAAAGATTCAAATTCTTGCCCAGCCATGGAAACCCACTGGGTGACCTTGGGAGTCACGCTCTTTCAGCCTCCAAGGAAGTCAATGACAAACCCCCTCTGAACAAATCTTGCCAAGAAATGCCAGTGACAGGTTCACTTTAGGGTTGCCATATGTCAGAATTGAGTTAAAGGCACACAATAACAATGAAGTACCAATCTTTTAGCAGTCAAAATGGAGCAGAAAATCCACTTCTGTAGCCATTTATTAATTTCCAAGTAATGGGCACATAATTCAAAAGAACATGCAGGTCCCTGAATATCAAGGAACTTTCTAATACCAAATTTACTTGTGTGAGTACTTCCTCCCAAAACTCCAAAACATATGACTTAAGGAAGAATTGACAGTAATACATCTCTAACAGCCTGCTGATTTAGAAAGCCTTTTCTTCAACAGACGTTGTGGTGACCAATATATCTGAAAGAGCAAGTTCTGCTGTATAAAGACATAGTCAGAGATCTACAGTGGTATTTGTTATAGCTGTTAAAACCGATGGCCATTGATTAGTCAGAATTGGATATTCCAGTTCTCTATTGCATTCTTGCTGTAAATCCCAACTGTCGTATTTATTTATAGATAACAGAATATATATATATATATATATATATGTATATATATATATCTCAATTGTTGACTTGGCCACTTGGTTGATCTCAATTAGTGTCTCTAATATTAAGGTAACCTCAAATGCCCTTAAAGCTACATGGCTAAATCTGTGTTATAACATATTGTATTTGTAACACTGTAACATTCTTGTTGGTTCTCTTCTTTTGAGCTGTACAGCATGTCAAGGCAATGAAACAACAAGGTGGCAAAAGGTCTTAATCTGCTAAGTGTTACCCCTCTTTCCCCCCAAGAGCAACATGAAATCATTTCTTACTTGATCCATGCTTTCTGGAATGAACTCGCCCTCACTGTTGATACTCGTGAATGACCCATTCCGTGCCACCTGGTGCAGCTCATCTGGAATGTATCCTGGAGGAGGAGAGCTTCTGTCCCGCGTATAATAACCTGTTCATTTTTAAATGCAAGTAAGCAGGTCATTAAAATCCTTTTCCTACCAAGAACCATCTGCAGTCCTCCCTCCATATTCGTGGGGAGCAGGGGAAATGAGACCCTTGCAAATATGGGAAAAAAGTGAATAACTCCACCCCCCCCCCCACTCAGAACCCAGTTAAAGGGAAGGGCAAGTGGGGGAAGAGGAGCAGGGCTGCACGCTCCTTTTTTCCCACCCTCCTGTCCCTTTAATTGGCTCTCTGACCCTTCTCCTCCCTTCTCCTCTCCTTGGGCATCTCAAGGAAAGGATTGGGGAGGAGAAGGCAAGAGGCGCCTTGGCCCAACCGAGACTCTTTTCCTCTCCATTCTTTTCCAGGGTATTCCAGGAAGAGGATCGGGGAGGAGAAGACAAGAGGTGCCTCAGTCCCTCAGAGACTCTTCTCTTCACCATCTTCTCCTTGGGCTGCCCAGGGAGAGGATCGGGGAGGAGAAGGCAAGAGGTTCTTTGGCCCTTCCAAGACTCTTCTCCTTCCCATCACCTCCTTGGACTGCCTAGGAAGAGGATCAGGGAAAAGAAGGGTCGGGGGGGGGGGAGGTACCTCCTGCCTTTGCCTCCCCTATCTCTCCCTGGGCTGCCCAAGGAGAGATTGGGCAGGGAAAGGGAGGAGGAATGCCCAAGTTAGTGGCTTTAACCTCATGAATAATTGAAACTGTGAGCCTCAAGACCATGAATATGGAGGGCTGACTGTAATTGTGAAATTCTGGGGGAAAAAAGTGACACTTCTTTGAACTTCAAAATAGTGCTTGCAAAGCACACATAATCTATCAATACAGCAATATATTTGAGCTACAGGAGGGAGTAATTACAAATATTAAACAATTCAAAGTGTATTTCAATATGTTTGTCTCACTGTGTGTACAAGTCCTTGTAGGAAGCTGCTTATCTTCTCAATTCTGTCCCAACACATATGAATATTTGCACAAATAGACCCCTCTACACTGTTCAGGGCTTTTTAAAATAGATAGGACCCTCCACCACAAACAGACACACAGACAGACAGACCAACCAGCTGGTGGTGCTTGTGCTGCATCTACAGATTGTAATGTTTAGCAAATCACCTCATTCTTTCAGATAAAATTTCAGCTACTAAAACTGCATTTTCCAAAACACATCCCTTAAGCTGTTGCTATTGGGTATATGTAATTTACCCCGCATTCAGTTCAGCTATGGAATACTGTAGTGCCAGGTTGTACATATGACACAGAAAGTAACATCATATAATCAGTAACATATTCCTCCATCGCTAGCCTATTGTGAAAGTCAAGATTTAAATGTACATCAGTTAAAAACACTGATCAACATAAAAGAATCTATGATTTACATAACATTTCCTGCAACCCAACAACTTCAAAAGTGAGAAGAGAAAGTTCTATTACCTATCACAGAAAGCCTGTTTTTCCTTTCTGTCACTCTGAAAACCGTATTATCCAAATCTTCCAGTGATGGTAGAGGCTCCAAGTTACTCTGGAGGTGAAAGCACAGAGTTGTTTATTTGTTTAAAAAGAAGAAATCCTTCACTCTTATAAAAGGAAGTTACTTTTTGGCAAGAACAAGTCTGATGCAACTTTTCAATCTGTAAAGTAGTTTAGTTCTCATTTTGCAAAGTACAGCAATTATATGCAAGGTATTTCAAATTTACATGCATTGAAATAACTCCTTATCAGTGATGGCAGGTAACAGCAAAAGCAGTCTGTGAAACAGTTGGTGAACCGTGGAGTTGTGGGGTGAACTTTTCTAAGGGGTTGCACTTGACATCATACCTCATGCTTTACTAAAGAATGCTGTTGTGTAACAGACCAAAGATTTGGACTCAGGTAGATGTGCATTAACATGACATTAACAATCATGTTAATACAAGAGGTTTATATCTGTAATATTTTGATCTGTGAACATAAAACCTTCTTCCATTCACAGAGGAAACTGGGATCCAGCTGTTTCTATCCTATAGGCAAAAGGGGAGGGGCAGCAACATTCACCAATTTCCCATTCATCCTCCTCCACCACCTTACACATGGCGTTTTGGAAGGCCCATCTATCCTCCAAACCACCTTTTTAGAGGGTTGTAAAGGTAAGAAGAAATTGGTAAAAACCACCACAACCCTTTCCTAGCATGACTAGAACTCCACTGGATGCAGGCATGGATCCAGCTCTAACTGTAATTATAGAAGTGTGTTACACATGATAATCCAAATACCTGCGTGTTTCCATGGGCAACAAGCAAAATCTTGAGGCTCTTCATGTGAATGCTTCGATCAAGGAGCTCTACAGCTTTGTCCAAATCATCCTGTGTAGTTAATGGGATCACCAACTACATGAGGAAAAACAGACAAAGAGCAAAATTACAATGGAGCCCATTCATAGGTAGTGTTTGCAGTTAAAGCACAACAGTTTCCCCAGTCTAAACAACTGAGTTAACCAGAGCAAAACCCAAGTGCTTTCCATGACTGTTTGTCAGAATATAGATTAGCAGCAACATACAAAGAGGGAAAAAAAGTCTGTGTAATTACAGTAAGCATCCATGTTTCCAAGCTTCCCACAAATATAAAATGTGTTGTTTTGTTTTTGCAACTATGTGGACTATAATATTTTTAAATAACCCAAAGCTGCAGAATACCACGTTCTGCATATAATAGTAAATGCTGGATGTTCAAAAGGCAACACAAAGATCAAATGTAGAATTTTCTTTGGATACAAGTAACCAAAAGATTTTTACCAAGACAAAATGCAGGCAGATTAGAAACACAAGCAGCACCACATAATACATTATTAGCTTTCTTACAAAGTACATTAATAATCCAATCTATTTCACATGCTGACTACACATCATGTACTGAGACTGACTGAAATCATGACTACACTATGACAGTTTGCACCATTTTACAGTAGACTGGTTCACATACGCTGCTTAGTGGCAAGGTATAACACTTAAAGAGTCAGACTGTGCCATCCACAAAGATGCCATCATGCACAAATGGATCACATAAACATAAGTACAATTTGCCACTAACTGCAATCCTTGTCTATGTAAAAAAAAAAAAAAAAAAGAGTAGGGGAATCACGCTTATGTCCTTACCAGCTGTTCCAGATGGTCTTGCATTCTCCTTGAAGGAGCAGGTTCATAGCTTGAAGCCTTCCCTAGATGCATTACTGCCACACTTGAGGCACAGCTGACCTCAGTAAACAGAGGTTCTTCTACCAGATTTGGCTGTGCAAAGATATTCAAGCTCTAGTGGTTTATACCAAGGTAGCCCTATCCTCCGGTTAAATTACTGCTATGTAGTGTGTGCTCCAACATATGGGAGTGCATTTGATAGTTCTGATGAGAAATCTGTAATCACGACATGAGGCCACTATTAGAAATGAATATGGAAAATCAGAAGTGTTCCCAAATGGAAAAGGGGTCAGACAAAGCTACAGTCTATCATTCTTCTTTTTCAACTTGTATGCATAAAACATCGTACAATGAACAGGATTAGACTCAAAAGAAGGAGTGAAGATAGGAGGAAGGAACATCAACAATCTAAGATAAGCAGATGACACCATACTACTAGTGGAAAACATCATAGACTTAGAACAATTACTACAGAGGGTCAAAGAAGAAATTGCAAAGACAGGATTAATGTTGAACATAAAGAAAACAAAAATAATTACCACAAAGGACCCACATACATTCAACCTAGACAATGAGAATTCTTGTACCTTGGATCAAACATTTATCAGAATGAAGACTGCAATCAAGAGATAAAAAGAAGACTAGGAATGGGAAGGGCAGCCATGAAAGAACTAGACAAAATCTTAAAAAGCAAAGATATACAACTGAGCACTAAAGTTAGAATCATCCAAGCCATGATATTCCTCATCACTAAGTATGGATGTGAGAGCTGGACAGTGAAAAAAAAGGAGATAAAAAGAAAATCCATTCATTTGAGATGTGGTGCTGAAGAAGAATGTTGAGAATACCATGGACAGCAAGAAGACAAACAAGTGGGTCCTTGAACAGCCCAAACTCCCCTTGGAGGCCAAAATGATCAAACTGAGGCTGTCATACTGTGGCCAAATTATGAGAAAGCATGACTCAATGGAAAATATAATAATGCTAGAAGAGGCAGAGGGAAGTAGAAAAAGAGGAAGACCGCACACCAGATCCATTGACTCAATTAGGGAGGTCACAGGAATGAATCTGCAAGACTTAAGCAAAGCAGTGGAAGAGTGGGGGTCTTGGAGATGTTTCATCCACAAGGTCATGAGTCAAGGTCAACTCATGGGCAATTAACAACAACAACGACAACACTGTATCCAGATGATGATCTGAAAAATGCAGTTTGTGCAGAACTTAGTGCGCAGGTTGCTCATAGTAGCTTATCAGAAAGATTAATCTGATCTGGTCCAGCTGCACTGGCTGCCAAAACACATGTGGAACAAATTCAAGTGCTGGGTATAACCTCTAAAGTCTTACATGGTTTTGAGACGCTGACACCTGACAGAATGACTCTCCTGCTATGACCAAGCCTCAGTATCATCTGAAGCTTTCTATAAAGTACCATCTCCATGAGGAGCTTAAAGGGTGGTGGGAGGGGAGATGGACATTTTAACTGTGCCCCCTCCCCCCCAAAAAAACCCTCTACAGAATACTCTTCCACAGGGAGGCGTACTGGCCCCAACATTATCTTCCCAGGTTCTTAACAGGATGTGAACAGTGAACTGTAAATACTGGCAGCAACCTAACAACAACAACAACAACAACTCCTTTAAATTATTGTTGCAGGGAAGCACTGTTTTCTATTATGCATTGTTTTTAACTTCCTTATACTTTATTTGTTAGATGATCAGAAGCCTTTTTAGAAAAAGGTATCCAAGAAACGCAGACAATAATGATGGAAGGACACAAGATTTGCAGGCTGGAAAGTAAATTTATTCCTAAAGTTCAGGTCTTCTCTGAACTGTACACAGCCCTCTAGAGACTATGTGCTGAGTCTGACCCATGGGAGAATGTTTTTTACTTGCAATGAGCTCATCACATGTGAATGCATCTTTCAACTCCAATTTTGCCATATAAGTTCCTTTGGCAAGATTGTCTCCCGTTTCAATATTTTTAACATTCCCCACCACAACCTATTACACTTTTAAAACCAGTTTTTGGCTTCACGTGATAAAGGCCTAAAAACAAGGGTGATCAACATCACACACATCTGTTAATTATTTTAAATTGTAAAGTTGTTTGGTTTTCTCTCCTTTTCCACAAGCTGAACACAATATTTTAAAGTCAGTGGGATTATATTTAGAACAGAGTTGTTCCGTGGGAAGAGTGTCTAAACTAGTACCAAAATTTGTTTATATATGGTTATTTATGGAACAAAAGTTCAGAGGTTTAACACATCTTAACTTTAGTAGCCAGAGTGGCAAATAGCACTAAGTAGGGAGAATCAGTACTCAGGAGGTAGATTCCACTAAGCTGTCGAAAACTCTTGAAGGGCAGATGCCATGCCTGTGTAATCTGGGTCTGACCTATCACAGACAGCAAGTTTTTAAAAAAAAGAAAAGCTGCTACTACTGGTGAGTTTGGTCCAAACTTTAACCATAATTTTGGTTCACATCTGATGTAGATATCAGTGAAAGACTTTGCATCTAATGTACATTTTGTAATACTGTAATGTAGCATATGTGGAGCTGATTTTGTAAGAGAGCTGCAACCAAAGTTTTAACTGGAGCTAGCTGTAAGGAGTACACAACTGCCTTGTTGCAACAGTTCTACTGCCTGTCAGTTTGCTTCTGGGTACAATTCAAAATGCTGGTTATGATCTACAACGCCCTATCTGGCTCAAACCCAGGTTACCTGAAAGACCTATCCTCCTATATGAGCTTGTCCATTTTGACATCTTCTCAGGAGGCCGTTCTCTCTGGACCACCACCCTCACAAGTACATCTGGTGGGAAGAGAGTCTTCTCAGCAGCTGCCCCCAGCGTCTGGAACTCACTTCTCCTACAGATGTTAGTCTGGTGGCTTCATTATTATCCTTCCATAGACTGATGAACACCTTTTTGTTTTGGCAAGCCTGCTCAGGGTAAAAGAGCCTTTCAGAATGTTCTGTATGGTTTATTCTTTTTTTTAAAGTCTTGCTTTTAATGGCTTTCAATTAAATTTTTAATTTTTGTGATATGAATTTTAAAGTTATATTTTTAACCTCTGTAAGTGACTCAACAGACTGGCAGGAAAGGCCAGCCTGTGGGTGGAGTCAGGGTGTGGTATCCACATGAGGCACACTCTGACTCCGTCCCCCAGCTGGTGTGATGCCATGCGCTGCTTCCCATGGTGTGCGGCATCACGGCACTCCTCTGGCGCTGCATCTACATGACGCAGTGCCAAAGGAAAACAAAAAAGCCATGCGCTGGCAGCTATGGCACTCTTTCCATGAGTGGCTCCTTTTTGCACTGCAGAAAGCAGAGATCTGGCACTAAAAGGGGCAGCCTGTCGAGCCCCTAAATTGCCTAGAGTCCTGGACTGGGGAAAAGGCAGAATATAAATACAGTATAAGTGTTGCTGCCTTGCTTGCAAGACATTTGCTTTTTCACTTTTACACAGTGGTCACATCTGCAGAGCACAGTATATCTGAATTCTGGCAAATCCAAACTTAGCCTGAAAAGGCTGGTTTCCATTTGGCCCCTACCACAGAATATACTAGAATAGACTGAATAGACTAGAAAGCTGGGCCAACGCTAACAAAATGAAATTCAGTGCAGAGAAATGTAAGCTACTGCACTTAGGGCGCAAAAACGAAATGCACAGATATAGGATGGGGGACATCTGGCTGAATGAAACTATGTGTGAAAGGGATCTAGGAGTCCAAGTAGACCATAAGTTGAACATAAGTTAACAGTGCGATGCGGCAGCTAAAAAGGCAAATGCTATTTTAGGCTGCATCAATAGAAGTATAGTGTCTAGATCAAGGGAAGTAATAGTGCCACTCTATTCTGCTTTAGTCAGGCCCCACCTGGAATACTGTGTTCAGTTCTGGGCACCACAATTCAAAAAAGGATGTGGAGAAACTGGAGTGTGTCCAAAGGAGGGCAACTAAGATGGTGAAGGGTCTGGAAAACATGCCCTATGAGGACTGCCTTAGGGAACTGGGAATGTTTAGCCGGGAGAAGAGAAGGTTAAGAGGTGATATGATAGCCCTGTTCAAATATTTGAAGGGATGTCATATTGAGGAGGGAGCAAGCTTGTTTTCTGCTGCTGCAGAGACTAGAACGCAGAACAATGGATGCAAGCTGCAAGAAAAGAGATTCCACCTCAACATTAGGAGGAACTTCCTGACAGTAAGGGCTGCTCGACAGTGGAACACACTCCCTCGGAGTGTAGTGGAGTCTCCTTCCTTGGAGGTCTTTAAGCAGAGGCTGGATGGCCATCTGTCGGGGATGCTTTGACTGGGAGTTCCTGCATGGCAGGGGGTTGGAATGGATGGCCCTTGTAGTCTCTTCCAACTCTATGATTCTATGATTCTATCCAACTAAATTAACCAGAAAGAGAAAGTTTACTGTAAAGTCCAACTCTATGTTCTTGGTTTGTTGTTCTCTTGTAAACCGAATTTGGACTTTGCTTGCAAAACATGGCTCATTTGGGAGCAACAAGCCAGGATTTGAGGTTCAGATGTTATGGTGATTTTTCTGTTTCTGATTATTCAGCTGCTTGCGGGCATAGCCAAGCTGGTACCTTTTTCACAGTAAGCCAGCATTTGCAAGAATCTGGTTTACCATTGTAAAGCAAATATTTCCAGTATACTCACACTTGTTATTATGCAAGATCAAGGCAATCCAATGTGTTTTACATTTAGAAATATAAACATTTTAATTCTTACTCATATCTTTCAAATGAGCTGTGTTCCCTTTCTTTAAATATGAGGACAGAGGACCACAACTGGTATAAATGTTTAATCACCTATGGAGAGCTCTCCTTTTCCTTGACAGTTGTGAAGAACACTTTTGTATACCATCTGGGTGTATATTCTCAACAGATCAGAAAATCATGTTCTGATTCCCTTCACTGCATAGCAAATCTTGCAGTAGAATAAAATATGGTGTCTTGGCAAAACTGAATGTAAAGTACTTGCCAAAAGTCATGTTGCTTCCATAACTATTTGAGAAGGCGTCTGAAGGTGGAGGACTAAGATAATGTTATGTAAGCAACAAAAAAAATACATGTGGCATAAATTGTATTGCATTTTATTAGGAAGCTTTGAAAGTGCACCCTAATTTCTTTCTTTTTAGAAGATGTATAAATCACCCTATTATAACAAGTTTATGAGACTGCTACATTTTCAAGTATATGTATGTATTTTAAGTTTACTTATCACTTTAATAATAATTTATAAGCACTCCACCCACAAGTTTTGCTGTCAAGCTTTCCAAGTGTAGTGTACCATGAACAGCAATTCAGGAGCCATTATCTTACCTCATTATTGCTGTAATGCAAATTCATGGGCTGTCCAAAGGCCACTTTAGCTTTTGAAGCAAGATCTTCTAACTTGACAGGTCTGGGAAACTGCAAAATTCTGAAATACACAGTATGGTTGGATGAGGAAAAATCCACTAACATGAAAACAAGTGGTTTTAGCTACAATTATGGCACTTCAACTTTCATTCATCGGATAGTGACATCTAGGTAAAAGAGGGAAACTGTTGTAAGATTTAGTCTTTTGTCTTGATAACTGGTTGTGTGAATGGAAGGTAGTTCACACATTCTTTCATAAGAGGGAGGTTAATGAGTTAACCTCCAGCAAAAGTAAAAATTCATACAGAACACAAAGATTTTCTCATATTAGAAAGCCATGCTCAGAAGTTGTCTATTAAGACTTGGATACTAAACTATGTAAGTCAGTATATTATTAAATAGAACTATCCGGATTTGTGATATTTAAACTCAAGCCTGTTGAAGCTCTCAAGTGTTCTCTTAAACACATGCTATGTTATCATTTCAGGTGAAACACAGGATACTGCCTTTTGTCAAGTGGTTCCATAAAATAATCTGAAGTTAGTTGTGGGAAGAAAAAAAACTAGATAGTTTGAGATTTGCTCTCTCTAAACATTTACTCAGCCAATGTGCAATCCAACCACCTTCATGTTCATGAAGTCCACCAGATGCCCCAACCTCTATCTTCTTTGATATTACTTGGGGAGTGGCTGAATGGCTGAGTGGCTGGGATGGTTAACATTTACATTTTGGGGGAAGGGGGGGCCAACGAGTAAGAATTAAAGATATGTCATTAACATATATTCCAACTGAATGACTTCCTCCATACATGTTTAGGCATTTCTATCAATTTCTCATGCTTCTGAACATCTAAGTTGTTTGGGCATCTCAAACTAAATCAATGAACTAAAAATCTATAAAATAATCTGAAATGAATTCTGGGGAGTTAAAAAATAATGTGTTCAATTGAAGTCTTAAACAAGCAACAGAAAAGTGGTAAAACTGATCATAATGTTTACCTTTTTTCCCCTCGATGTTCAAATTTGACACGAATATCATTCTGTAAGGGAAAGGAATACTTATCAAAAACCCAAAACAGGTAACAAAGATCATTCGTGAAGGAGAATTTGAGTACCCCTCTCTACATTACTGAGGGTTAACAAATTTGAAACAAAATCTTTTGGTAATGGAAAAAATAATTAGGAAGTGGGAATTTAGGAAATGCCTTGCTCTAGTACACAGCACACATCTGTTTGAGATCTGTTCTGCAACACTATACTCCTTTCATTTCCCTCCTAATTTCAAAAATATGTACACCGCAAGGTGGAACATTCCTAGGAAGTGGAAATAACTCACATCAAATACACACAGATTCCTCTTTGTGTAAGGCAAACATGTTATAAGTTTACCTGTTTTTTTGGCGAAGACGATTTCGCTTTTCCTGTTTCTTGTAGAGGCAACGCAGGACGACTTGCCCTATGAAGGACAGCTAAATCCTGCATGATTGAATTCAAAGCTTGCTGCTCATCTGTTTAGAAAGAAAGAAAATTCACTAAATGTAAAAATCTATATTCACTAAAAAAATAAAAGAAGACTTTTAAAACAAAACATATTGTTTTTCATAATTAAATGATCAAATTATTTCAATAAGGAAAACTTCAAAACAAGCCAGATAAAAATGGTTCAAATGGAAGTTTTTAAGACCATACATAAAATGCATGTTCAAAACGTGTCCGGCAATCTATCCAGTACTTTGAATTCTAACTTCTACTGTTAGGATAATAAGGTTCTGAATATCACAAATCTTAATGGCTGCATAAAAGGTATATGTGATATAAAGCAAGATACAGTGCCCTAACAATACAGTTGTCTATTAAAAGCCTCTAGATCATTTTCCTGTCTATGGAAGCAAAGAAGCAGCCATTCCTATAATGTAAAAAAAAGAGTGGGAACGTATAACTAAATTACATGTTAGTCCTACCTAGAAAGGCTCCATTGAAATCAGTGGAAATTAAGAAAGTTGTGGGGAAGGGAAAATGCAGTCCATGGAATTCATGAACGGCCAAAACTGTTTTTTTCCCCTAAGGCCTAATTTCTAGGGAGCAACCTAGAAATTAACCTTCTTGTTGCTTCCTGATGAAAATAAGTCCTCTCCTGACATAAAAATTAGCCCAAACATGACAAAATTGTCCCAAAGCACACTAGGGGGCATTTCAGACATTTTGGTATAAAAATTGAAGGGATATTTGTTTTGGAGCGGAGAGGTGCAGAAGATATGCAACCTCCAATGCCCCCTTCCAGCTCAAACCCTCCCTAGTCTACACTGTGCAAGAACAACACTGGATTTAGCCCTATAGCTCCAAGTGACTCCAGTTAGTCTGTCTAACTGTCAAGGATGAAAGAAGTTAAATATTAACCAAAATTAAAAGATGTGAACAAACAGGTAAGGAAAAAAATAGAGGAGACATTATTTTAAAATGGATGTTCCTCCAGTCCCCCTTGATAAATTTTTCCATTTTTCAATTGAATTTTAAATTTTCCCAAGGGAAAAAATGCAAATGGGGAGGGGGGAGCTACGACAAATATTTTATCTTTTGAAACAATCTGACTCAAAATATGATGAACTACGTTGCATGAAGATCTGCATGTAAAATAGTCTATGGGATTAGATAACAACAGTTCCTGTGCATCATTTTAACATACAGAACACTCAAACCTGTGAACCTAGCAAGTACGGACAATTTATGTAAACTTCATTTTTCTCTAAAAGTCATGAAGACAAAAATGAAGGCTCATATCCAGAAACTAACCTCTTAGAAATTGATTCTTTGGAGAGACTTATGATCCTAGTATTTTTAAACAAATGTTGATTTTGATATTTTATATAGGAGACAGCATTTTAGTAACCCATTGTATATAATGGGATCTGAGCATTCACAGGTTTCGGTATCAATGGGTGGTGGTCAACCTGGAACCAAACCCCACTGGATACCAAGGGGTGTCTAAGATGCTCACAACTTCCCCCACATTTACCATTCCAGGACAAAGACATGCTGAAGTATATTTCCAAATTTTAATGAAAACACCTGAACATTCTCAGCCTTATCTGTATTCAGTAACTTCCACACTGTGAACAACAAAAGATAGCTGTTTGAAGCACTTTATTAAATTCAAGAACTCACCCATAATGGCAGCCTGCCAGCCAACCAACCTGAATTTCAGAAGAATGGTGCTCCCATTAGAATATTTTTACTGCCTAAACAAAAAACAAAAGAGAAAAACACAAATGACAGCACTGAAGAGAATAGTGAGTTCAGAAGGAACTACAATGACAAATATTTTTAAAAAGCCATTGCTCAGATACTAAATCTAAGCCACATATGAAGGAAAATGGAGATGGAAAGGATACTTAAAATTAGCTGCACCTCAACCCAACAGCTTCATCATAATGCAGTAAGAGTAAAAACTACTACACAGAATTATCATGTGCATTGTATATAAAGTAGCAGAATGGCCCAAAGCACAATGCTCTCAGCTCAGCTGCAGCTTTTGCTGGACATTTCTGAAAACCACAGTCCCATCCAGATAAGTCTAATGTTCAATGAACAGAGAGGCATTTTGTGAACTGCACTGATATCATTCAGGTTTGTTTGGTTTTTAGAGTCTTTTATATCTTAAAGAATACATTGAGTTAAAAAACAGAACCACAGAATCTGGTAATAAATCACGCACAGAACAGAATGATAGACTTAGACTGAGTCAGTTGTCCAAGTGTGAATCCTTATGTGAAGCAAAGGTCAGTTCAACTATTTCCAAGAAGCCAAGAAAAAAGGCCAGTTAGGCTGCATCCATACTCCAGAAACAATTTGGTTTGACACCACTTTAACTGTCATGTCTCAATGCTATGGAATTCTGGGAGTTGTAGTTTGTTGTGGCACCAAAGCAAAGCTACTAAGTACAATTCCCAGAATTCCATAACACTAAGCCATGACAGTTAGTAGTGTCAAATTGGATTATTCCTGCAGTGCAGATGCAACCTTAGAGGTAAATAAACTGCTGAGTAGATATTTGTCTTAAACAACCTGTTAATTATCTTACTATTTGCCAGAAATGCTTGTTATCACCAACAATTTGTTAATAGCCAGTGTCAATAATTTCCTTATAGTCTTTAGTTTCACTTTACAGTACTTCCACTCCCAACCATGTCTGTTGTGCATCTGTATCTGAATTTCTAAAATTATAGTTCATGCATCTAACAAAAGTGGATTGTAATCCATTAAAGCTCATGCCTTCAAATTTTATGCCATGCCCTGATCAAAAGGTCTTTTATATGAAAAAGAGGAAGGAATAGAAATGTAACAAGTAATTCAGTGATCAACAAAACAAATTACTTTCCTTACCCAGAAGTAACAGCAACAATTATTTTTAAACACCAGTAACAAGTAATGGTGACTAATTAATTTTAAAAGCAACTTTCTGAGCACCATGCCTTTCATGTTTCTGATTAAGCCTATTCCTAAATGTGTGCAGTTTTCAACTACTTGATGAATGTGTACCGGTAATTTTCACACCTTACAAGGAAGATCCTTCCCACTCTTTTCCAGCCCTACCTAGAGATCCTTCATAAACTTTCATCAAAGTATTAAGCAGGCCCAACCCTATTTAGCTTACAACATCAGATAAGAACAGGTGTGTTTATGATGGTATGATGAGCGCATCCTTACAGAAATGTTTCCTTTGATATGATAGTAATCACAATAAAGCAGACAAGAGAAGTGTCAAAGTATGCATCCAAGAGTGCAACTATGTATAATTAATACTTTGACCATTATGGTACGTAACTCAAAGCTTCTCCTCATCCCAGATTTGGGGAAGGCAAAAACTTGCTTCACTCTATGTTGTGTGTGCAAATTTAGATTCTCCTCCACTTTCACCCTTTCTTTCTGGGGGAAAGACCTGGGAGAACCACAAAAAGATCCAGCATACAGTACATCTTTTCTAAGACTTCACCTTCTTTGTATCCTCTTCATCACTGAGAAAAATGGGAAGCTGTGCAAACAGAATAAAAGAGAGCTTTGACAAATCTCACACTGGAGACTTAAGAATCAAAGTGTTTACATGTTTCTTTAAAGTAAAGTAATTGACATGGCAGCTGTTTCCATGAATCAGTTCTCACCAATCTAAAAGGAATGGAGAGGCAGCACAAATTCCTCTAGGCAAGAAAGATGCCATCTCCCTCCTATATCCAGCTGGTTCTACCAATTTTAGTGAACTTTTTCTGAAGCTGGTATGTTTAGGATTTACATTAACTGACACTTCTTAAATTTTAAAGAATTCTAACATTTCAGGTCCTTACAGCATCACACTCAGCAGCATGAAGCCACTGTCACAGTAAAGAAATCATATTATTTCATGTATACTGTTAAATAAAGAGATGTCAATTTTTAAAAGCAGTTGCAGGGCAGGTAACACTGTTTCATTGTCCAGCTGTGTGAAAAGCCATCGTTAAAGAAGTGGGGTAGTCCACACTGGTCAAATAAAGGAGTTTTTAACTGCTTTGAAGCTTTCCGGTTTAGATGACACACAAGGCAAAGCCAGGTGGAAAGGGAAATTAAGTTGGGCTTCAGGGCTAAAAACCAGAGCAAAAAGAAGCTGGGATACTCCAAGTCAAGGTGGAAAATGTGCATCATCACATGTGCATATGAACAGCTCGGTGCCAGTATGGACTGTGGCAAAGCAAAAAGGTGATCACCAATAATGTAATGGATGTAATGACTATATACACAAACCAGACACGCCAACAGGGGGCCATAGGGTCAAGGGGGGTGAAAGGGGGCATGTATGGGGGGGGGCTCCATGATTGTGCCTTGACAATGTATCACTGGGCACACCAATGCACTGTACAGGCGTGCATGTACGACTATGTGGCTGCTCATACAGTTGAACATCCAATGTAATGGCATGTGGGTGTGACCCCAAAAAATAACCGCTCAGCTTGGCTTGAAGCTTGCAGGGTGTTCGGCCCACCTAAGGAACTAGCCGTGAGGGTAGCAGGGTTTCAACCCGCCTTCAGAAAAATCCATTTTGCTGCATTTTCTTGCCTGTCTGCTCTAGCCCAGTACTGAGGAAAAATGAAATTTCTGGTTTCAGCAAAGAGTACCTTAGCTTCATCTTCAATCTATGCCTATTCTGCCTCTGACTACTTTTATTTTCTTCCTCTCATGTATGCATGTTCTGCTTTTTAAACAATGGAGAGAGAGAGAAAGATGCTACGAATCAGGTCAAGTTAGTGCTACCATATGAGAGGTAGATGGGTTTCTATCTTTGAAACCGGTACATGTTTATGTATCTTTACCCAAGGATAAGACCCTGGAGGAGCCTTGGTGGCATAGTGGTCAAATGCCTGTACTGCAGCCACTCATTCATAAACCGTAAGGATGCGAGTTCAATACTAGCCAAGGGCTCAAGCTCGACTCAGGCTTGCATCATTCCAAGGTTGCTAAAATAAGTACACATCTGTTGGGGGTAATTATCTTACAGTTGTAAACTGCTTAAAGACTACTTAGATGGTGTGAAGCTTACACACTGTAAACCACTTAGGGAGTGCTTAAGCGCACTGATTAGCAGTATAGAAATGTACTTGCTATTGCTAAGATGGTTAAGAGGTGATATGATATGACTGTTTTTATATATTAAGTTTTTAAGTATTTAAGGTGTGTCATATTGAGGATGAAACAAGCTTGATTTCTGCTGCTCCAGAGAATAGGACATGGAACAATGTATGCAAACCACAGGAAAACAGATTCCACCTAAACATCAAGAGTAACTCCTGATAGTAGAACTGTTTGACAGTGGAACATACTCCCTCAGAGTGTGGTGAAGTCTCCTTTGGAAGCCTTTAAGCAGAGGCTGGATGGCCATCTGTTAAGGACGCTTTAAATGGGAGTTCCTGCATGGGAGGGGGCTGGACTGGGTGGCCTTGTGGTCTCTTCCAAATCTATGACTCTGTGGATACCTTCATAGGGGAAGAACATGAACAGCTATTTCACCACGCATCATCCTCATGTATCTTCTCCACTTCCATTTATATGGGCATCTTCACCGTTTTAATGAGCTAATGTTGTTCTGTTTGTTGTATCACTTAGTTACAAGTTGTTCTATCAGATTCTTAATATTAATTCAGCCACACAGGCAATTTTGTCTCAGGTACAAAAACCAAAATCTCACTTTCAATAACCGGCCTGCTCTGAGCCTCTCCCTACTAGACTCCTCAAGCCTACACAGTCCCTCTTTGGACTCCTAGTCACCAAAACTCAACTAAATTGTTCCCTCAGGAACTCTAAGAGCACACCCTCTCTTAAACGTAACTCTTTCCCCCAAAACTAACCCCCTACCCTTTCACTCTCTGCAAGGCCCTTTTATAGCCCTGCCTAGCCGGCTTCCCATTGGCTGGTCACATACTGCTCTGTGATTGGCTGACAGATTGGCCTTTTCACTACAGCAATCACATACATCATGTTACACTGGACACAGTAGGCAATTTAGCAGACATATAACACAGAAGATATAAAACCAACCTTTGCTCAGAAAATGTATGGGGATTCTCTGAGAAAAGCAATTTCAGTTATCTGCTAGAGATAGTACAGTCATCCCTCCATATCCACAAATTCTTTATCCATGAATTCAACCATCCATGACTTGAAAATATATATTTTTAAAAATCTAACTTTCCAAAAGCAAGTTTTGATTTTGCGAGTTTATATAAGGGACACCATTTTACTATGCCACTGTGTATAATAGGACCTGAACATCCATGGAGTTGGTATTGGGGCAGAGAGGAAATGTCTTGGAACCAAATCCCATCAGATACCAAGGTCCCACAGTATTTTGGTCCTCACCCTACTCAGACAAGATATTATTAACCATCTTTTCTTCCTATTCTGCAACAACAGGGTATTTTCTTTCAAAAAGAAATCCTGTCAATATAAAGATAGGATCAATTTGCTTCTGTTATTAACTGCCGTTGGGTGGTCCCTGACTCATGGAGACCCAGTGTAAGGCAGATCTCCAAGGCTCTCTGTCTTCCATTGCTCTGCTTAGGTCCTAACATTTGATACCCCGTGACTTCCTTAATCAACTCTATCCATCTAGTATGCAGTCTACCTCTTTTTCTACTTCCGTCCACCCTTCCTAGCATTATTGTCTTTTCTAATGAGTCATGCTTTCTCATGATGTGGCCAAAATATGAGAGCCTCAGTTTTGTCATCTTGGCTTCCAGAGAGATTTCAGGTTTGATCTGTTCAAGGACCCATCTGTTTGTCTTTTTGGCTGTCCATGGTATCCTCAGCACTCTTCTCCAGCATCACTTCTCAAATGAATTTTCTTCTTATCCGATTTCTTCATTGTTCAGTTCTCACATCCGTACATGGTTAACAGGGAATACAATGATTTGGATGGTTATACTTTTAATGCTCACTTGTTTATCTTTACTCTTTAGAATCTATTCTAGCTCTTTCATAGCAGACCTTCCCAATCCTAGTTTTTTTTCTGATTTACTGACTGCAGTCCCCTCACTGATTGATGTTTGATCCAAAGTACAGGAACTATTATTGTTTTGATTTCCTCATTGTCTAGGCTGAATGTATTGGTCCTCTGTGGCTATTATTTTTGTTTTCTTTATGTTTAGCATTAAGCCTGCCTTTGCACTTTCTTCAGTGATCTTCCTTAATAACTTTTTCAAGTCTATGATGTTTTCTGCTAGGACTACGTTGTCATCCACATATCTTACACTGTTGATATTCCTTCCTCCTATCTTCACTCCTCCCTCATCTGAGTCTAAACCTGCTCTTCCAATGATATTTTCTGTGTACAAGTTGAAAAAGAAGGATGATAAAATGCAGCCTTGTCGGACCCCTTTGCCAACTGGGACCCATTCTCCATATTCTATTCTTACAGTAGTCCCTTGTCCTAAGCACAGATTTCTCAACTTAAATCCTTGCATTTGGTTAAATACATCATTTACAGAAATCACATGCGACACAAGTCCCTCCTAATGCCACAGTTAAGAGATGTGGATTTGGCAAGTAACCAAACCTGAAGCCATGACTGCAAGAAGATCTCTGCAGCACCTGCAGCCAGCAAAGGAAACTGTTCCCCAGTTACAAAAATATTGCACCTTACCAGCAGTAACAAGTGGAATGGCTAAACATCTTCAGGTCACATCTAAAAAGCTAATTAGACTGTACCGAAGGAGACGCACAACTCTTCAAAGGTGGCCCTTCCACAAAGGAGATGGACAAGACATCAACCATTCATGTCCTTATTTCCAGAATGAATTATTGTAATGGCATAATGCCCTGTTCATGGGGCTGCCTTTACAGCCAAACAGGAAACTTCAATTGCTTAAACAGAAGCGTGGCTGCCAGCTATTGCTTGGTGCCAGGAGATCAGAACACATTTCTCTGATCCTTCATCATCACATGCCATTTGCTTCCAGGCTCAATTTAAACTGTGATTTCTGACACTTAAAGCCTCAAATAATTTAGGACAGTACCTAGACAGGTACCAACTTAGAGGCCCTGCTCTGTGTTCCACTATGTGTGGTGATGAGGTGGATGGACATGAGTGATACACAGCCTGTGTACTAGGAAGGTACTGGCTTGCCAGAAGTGGGGTGTGGTTTTACTAAGAGCTTTTTTGGCTATTTCTGCTGTATTTATTTATTACCAGTATTGATGTTTTTAACGATGTGATTTTAGCATAGTGTTTACTGTTTTATATTATTTTAAAGTACTTGAGTGTTCATTAATTCATTGCATTTTTGGACCAAACAATAACTTAGCTATTTATTTAGACACCAAAAACATGGTTGTTTCTTTGGCTTAGCATAGTTATTTCAAAAATGTTTAGGCACATAGTTTTAAACTGCTTTAGCTTTTTAATCCTGTTTAATTTTTAGCATGTTCTATATGCTTTTAATCTATTTAAATTATTTTGTTTTAAAATGTTTTAGCCTGTTTGTATTGATTTTACTTACATTTCAAAAGAAGATGGTTTCAATTTAGCACACAGTGACAAAGATAAAGATCTAAAACTCACTGCAGAAATAATCCAGTTTGAGACTGCTTGAACTGCCCTTGCTCAAAGCTCAATATCACACCAAGATTTTGTGATATAGGTTGGAACTGAAACATTTTAAACATTTTAATATTTTTAAAATAAAATAAATAACTCTTCACTGCCGTGCACTGATACAGTGGTCCCCCGGGATGCGAATCCCCCGGGGAACAAAATCCCCGGGACCCGAAACCGCCAGGGCCGCAAAAAAGCCCCCGGGATCTGAAGAAAACCCCGGGTTGCAAATGGGAAAAACCGCGTGGCCCCTTTAAATTTGCCACGCGGTCCATCCACTAAAGCGGTCCCCCGGGAAACGAAGATTTCCGGGTTACGAAAAGTAATCCGGAACGGATTACTTTCGTAACCCGGGGGACCACTGTACTCTAAAAACAGGGAATGCACACCAAGAAAACAAGGGCAATAGAACAGAAACTAGACACTATGGTACATCAGGATTCATCAAGGAGTAACTATTTTATTCCCAAAAACAATCAGACAGGGCTCCAGAGTATGACATCTCAATGAATTGTCCTTTCACTAATTAAACTCTGCTAAAATATCCCAAAGAGGTAAAAGAGAAATCTGTTTCCCATTTTTCCTTTCATGTGCATGGTGAATAATTACAGATAGGCATCAAACACTCTGAATTACAAAATCTCACATTCCTAGCACTTTTGAAACCAGCCAACTGCCACTAAATGGGGGTAGGGGGTGGAAATAAGCAGAAAATTAGTGTGCTTTTCTTTGGATCCCAAACACGCTGCTATCCAGTTTGAGGCCACTTTAACTACCCTGGCTCAGTGCTAGTGACAGAGAAGGCTAAATGTCTCACAAAACTACGGTTCCCGGAACTCCCTAGTATTGAGCCAGGGTAGTACAAGCAGTCTCAAACTGGGTTATTTCTGCAGTGGTTTCTGGACCTTTGTCTTTGTCACTGTGTGCTAAATTGAAACTGTCTTGTTTTGAAATGTTAGCCTGGTATTTCAGACCTGCAATACTTGTCATAGAGGCAGACGTAAGAGCATCCTCACTGAAAGTTGTTCTTAGTACAGATAAAGAAAAAGGTGACCTTGAAGGAGCTGCTTAATGGCAAATACTTTACACTAAATTTCTCTATATAAAAGAAGATGGAAATTATAGAGGCTATTTACAAAAAGTGTGAAATGGAAGAAGGGGAGCATCATAATGACACATTGGGAGTAAATGTAACACATGTACCAGAGATGCGTATTCTAACTGCATCTCCATTAAATACTTCAGTAACAGTATCAGTTTAAATTTTAAAAATCCAACAGAATTCCACCAAATGCAAAAGAACTGCAATGTCACCTGGAGAGCCGGTTTCTTATTCCACTGTTTAAAAAAACAACCCCAAAACATTTGCCTTGTTGACCTTTTTTTGGCACTTTCTGGAACTGGGCAAATTGGGTTTTATATGCTACTTTGGGCCCATTCAGACTACGTTATATACCGGTTAGCAAACCGGTTTAAAATCAAGAAGTTCACACTGAAACCGGTTTTAACACTACTGAATCCGGATTTTGCACACCCGTAGCGGGGCAAATCCCCCGTAACCCAGTTTCTCCCAAAGCGGTGTATTTACCGTTTCTTTTGGGAAAAACCGGTTTGCGGGGAATGTGAACTTGGCTCCGATCATGATCGGGTCAAGTTCAGGGGAGGGGAGAAGGCCAGGGGGAGGAACATGCCTCCTCTCCAAACAAAATTGGGCACTCCAGCATTTGTAAAATATTTTTAACTGTATTTTTAATTAATTATTTATTGTATTATTTTATTTATTTTAGAGTTATTTTATTTATTGTTTATTTATTGTATTTTATTGTATCTCATTTATTAGTAATTTAATTGTATTTTATTGTATTTTATTTTAGTAATTTTTAAATATATTGCTATTTCTTATATTTTTTTTTATTTTTACTTTTCAGTTTGACAGCTTATGCGCATTCTACGAGGCTCCTTTCCCATCCGTAGAGCCTTGTAGAATGCGCATGAGCTGTCAAACTGAAAAATAAAAATAAAATATATATATAAGAAATAAAAAAAATATTTAAAAAAATACTAAAATAAAATACAATAAATCAGGTCAAGTTCAGGGGAGGGGAAAAGGCCAGGGGGTGGAACATGCCTCCTCTCCTGGCAAAATCGGGCACTCCTGATTTTTAAAAATATTTTAATGTATTTTTATTAATTATTTATTGTATTATTATTTTATTTTATAGTTATTTTATTTATTATTTATTTCATTGCATTTTATTGTACTTTAGTGTATTTTATTGTATTTTATTTATTAGTAATTTATTGGAATTTTTTTGGTATTTTTTTAAATATATTTTTTCTTTTTTTTCCCCCCAGCTTGACAGCTGTCATTCGCATTGGCTCTTCCGTTTTTATGAATGGGGAAGAGGGGGAATCCCTGTCCATATATGGACTGGGGTTCCCTTTAAAAGGGCCCCATTCATTCCCCTCCAGTTTAAAGAATGAATGGGGCCCTGAAAGGGAACCCCAGTCCATATATGGACAGGGATTCCCCCTCTGCCCCATTCATAAAAACGGAAGAGCCAATGTGAATGACAGCTGTCAAGCTGGGGGAAAAAAAAAGAAAAAATATATTTAAAAAAATACCAAAAAAATTCCAATAAATTACTAATAAATAAAATACAATAAAATACACTAAAGTACAATAAAATACAATGAAATAAATAATAAATAAAATAACTATAAAATAAAATAATACAATAAATAATTAATAAAAATACAATAAAATAATAAATGAAATAAAACACAATAAAATTAAATAAAATAAAAAATAAAATATTAAAACATATAATAAATAATAATTTTAAAAGTACTGGGGGGAGGAGAGGAGGAGACAGGATCACCTCAATCCGCACCGCTCCCAGCCCTATGCTCCATGCGCATAAGCTGTCAAATATTAAAAAATATAAAAAAAAAACCACAAGCATCTTGCGCAGCCAATGGCTGCATCAGACGTCACCATGACATCATTTGATTGACAACCAAGAGGCTCCATCTTTAATCGTTACTTTTGCGTGTATGAACTTTGTTGGGGTAAAATGCACCGGAAAGCATCAATGGGGGCAAAAGGTAGTATGAACTTCTCTCTGGAGAGAATCGGTTTGCCATGCACGATCTCCATCTGGATCAAACCAGGGCAAATGGGCTAGTCTGAATGGGGCCTTTGTAAGGTACTTTCTATCCAAGTGATAATTAAATCCTGTTATTTTATAGTTTCTAGAACAAGTCTGTAACAGAACTAGTGCCGAGAATATTCTGAACACTATTTGCAAGGTTTTAACACTGTATCATTAAAAAGCAAGGGGAGCAAGAATTTATGAAACTGTTGTTTCTCTTCCCACAACACACTACTCCATAGTACTCCTTTGTGCTTCCTGTATTTTCCCCAAAACATATGTGATTTCTCATCCCCCCCCCCTTTATTGGTATGAATGCACAATTAGAAACTTAAACACCTTTATAGCAGGATGGGAAAGGTGTGTATCATCACGTTGCCCCTCAAAATGGCAACAGGAAGTGACAAAACATCACACCTGGCTGCTATTTTGAGAAAGACTCTGAAGAAAAAAGAAGATAAGGGCCCGTGGTGGTGGTTGGCAGTAGGTTATCGTCCTCTGGCCCCTATGCATTTGCCTAACCTGGGTTTATGCCCTGTCCTTGCCAAAAGCTCACATACATCATATTCCAACGACAATACTGCTTTGGGGGGGGGGGGGCTTCTGTTTCATGCTAAATTATAGTTTAGCACATGAAGAAGCTAAAACAAGCTTTCAGCTCCAGGAGGAGTATAGAAACTTCTGCTTCACCCATCTTGCCAGATACCTGAATTAAGATTCGCTTTAGACTTAAATACAGCCAGCCACCTTCATAAACCATCATCTGAAGATGAAACTAAACACAGTTAATGGAAATTTCAGTTTATTGGTACAGACGTCCCCCGGGTTACGAAAGTAATCCGTTTCGGATTACCTTTCGTAACCCGGAAGCTTTCGTTTCCCGGGGGACCGCTATTTTCAACGGACCGCGCGGCCGATTTAAAGGGGCCGCGTATCCCAGGGGATCTTTCGGATCCCGGGGGATTCGTAAGCCGGGGGACCACTGTACATCCAATGGGTTACAAAATGACCAAATGAAACTCAGGCTGAACATAAGGATAGAAACAAACAGAAGGGAAATCCAAGGGTCACTCCAATTCATTTGGGTCACACTAAATCATTATTTCTCTTGACTACTTTGTGTCAAATGAGCTTCTATACAAGAATGATTATTGTATATTGGTGTGACTACTGTTTCTCCACACAGACACATGTCATACTTAAGACAAATCCCTTGATACTCTAATGACAGTCACATTATGTATGAGCTTGAAGTCTCAGCTTATAAGCAATTCAACAGTGCTAGAAGAGTTGTTATTTTTAAAAGATGGATAATCTAAGATTAATAATAATGTGCATATTGAGTGGAGAGTAAATCCCAAGCTCCATTTAGCAGAGCTTATTTCCAAGTATATACACACAGGATCAGCCTGCAAAGTCGCAATACTGAGCACTTATGTCCAACTCAATATGCTCATAGGTTTGCATTATGAATATATAATTATGCAGAGCAAACCTGTTTCCCTGCTTGGAATCTGAAGACTGATCCAGAAAAAAAAAATGGAGAAAAAATAATAAGAAGGCATTGAGAAGGATTTCACTGATTGCTGGCATCTACATAGGAAAGAGAACAATAAGCTGGCTAGGGGAAACCCTAAGTTTTAGAAAAATATGTCTGAATCCTGATAAGATGTGAGTCTCTGGGAACTGATGGCTAAGACATCTGGGAATTGGACAGGCAACATGCCTTGGATGGGGTTGCAATGCCCTTAAAGGAGCAAGTATACAAATTGGGAGTATGCCTGCACCAACTACTGTCACTGGAGGTCTAGAGAGACCCAGAGCCAGTTCTCACTAGACTGCTAGCTACAGCCTTGGACAAGGTTAATTTTTGCATAGTAGTTCATGCATTGGAAATATCCTAGTTACACCACAGTGGTGCTTACTATTTGGACTGCCCAGAGGCTGAAGCTTAGTGTAATATGCAGCAGTTCAGCTAGATCGCCAGCAAGAACACGTTAGAGCACAAGGAAAAGCACTGGTGTGAATTCAAGGTGCTGGTAACACTACTTAAAAGCCCTAAATGGAGTGACATTTCAATACTTCTAGGAATCTCTCTCCCTTTCTATATCACCCTGGGGGTGGATATCTGCTGCTGAGAACCTCCTCTGTGCTCGATTAGCGGGAGCAAAACACTCTGCCTATACACTATCCAGTTATCTTATGAGACAGGTTGGGCTACAAATGTTCTAACAAATGCATAAACCTCACAGGTAGGACCTGCACACATAGTAACCCACCTAAGGATAAATTAGGGTGCTCAATGGATACGGAATGTGAACTGGGAGGAACGGAAAATTGGGGTGGAGATGGAATGAAGTACTGTAGACAAGGCATGCCTGGCTGATTGGAAGAGTGACAGAAGCATGACACCCTGCAACATTTTGTTGCAGGTTTCACTTGTCAGGAATAATGCAAAAACATCAAGAATCTGATGGCACCTTAAGAACTAATAGATTTATTGTAGAATGGCTTTTATGGATGCAAGTCCACTCATCATCTATTCTAGATGCATGAAGCTGGCATGTGCACAGTGCGCGCGCACGCACACAGAGAGAAGATTTGAGGAGGGGGAATTGAGGCCAAACAGTGAGGAAACACAACAGGTCAAATGGCCTCCATACTATGTAAACCTTTAAATACAAATTATTACAGAGACTTATCATGAAAGTTATAGTAAAGCTACAACAGATATACTATCACAGACTAAGCTTTTGTTAATACAATAATAAGTTACTCAGCTGTGCCCTTCACTAGTTGAAGAAAATAAAGTTATATCATGCATTTGTCTAGATACAGTTAATGTGCTAGAGATTTTATTCAAACTATCATTTCCAACCTGTACTGTAAAAACTCATTATTCTAGAAGTGAACCTCCACTAGCCTTTTCACTCCTTCTCCTAAAACATTCCTGAAACATAAACATCCCTGAGATGCGGTCAGCATGTCTAGGCTTTGATCTCCCAACCAACAATGTTGTGGCAAACTCTGAGGAATTTGCTTGCCAAGTAAGAGCGGAAGCCAGAGGAATTCCTTGCATGTATTTCCACACTTCACAACTCTGAGCAAAAGGACCCTAGTGTTCAGTTTCTCCTTTGTGACACCCAATGATACGCAACTCTCATAACCCCACAAGTGAACAGTTATTACCAGGGAGACAAGGTTTCCCAAACCATATGTCCACTCACTACCATGACTGTGTCAGTACAATTCGCTTAACCAGTTGCCTTCTCTGCCTAGGCTCTCTTTTCAAAAACCAAACACTGAGATCTCATTTATGCATGTGGAAAAAACCTATTACATGAGATTTCCATAAAACGCAAAACATTCCTGCTAAAATGCTTCAGAAAATGTCTTTAAATGGAAAGTTGTTAAAGTAACTCTGATTTCTCTTCAGAACATACAAATCTTTCAGTAACTAGAAACTGTTAGTTATTATGCTAGCAGATTAACATTATGTTACATTATTTATTTGCTGTGTTGCTTTTGAAAAACGTATTCATTACACTCTTGCTACCCAAAAGAGAGGATGTAGTTCCCTATTTCTAACTTCTCTGGCTCTTTTTCTTCATAAACTCTGATTTTTAACAGAGATTCCAATGTATTATTGCACATTGCCACAACACCAAATCCCTTGCTTTCTCTCACCCTATGCCATTCTGCAACAAATTCATAGGTTTTCCCTTACTTCTAATTCAAATCTGATTCTTTGGCTCCATTGTTTACAATCCTTTGTTGACTCATGTGGCAGTGGAGCAATGGGTCCAGGGAAAAACACAAGGCCACATTTCATGTAACATATTCTGCATTCAGATATCTTAACAGACACTTACAAGCGCTATTTTCTGTGGCTGACACTTCATAGCCCTGGCCCAATGAGTTTCCCCACCGCTTCACAGAGAAAAAACTCTGAACTTCATTGGACTGAACTGTCCACCCAAATAGGGCTGGAAGCCTCAAGCATCATTAGCTTTGCAAGACACAACTGAAGCTCAAACCATTTTTAAAAACACACACACAACATAACAGGAATCCCATCCAGCACACTGGGACTTGCTTCTGAATGGACACGCAGAAGAAGACAGCCCTACTGATCCCTCCTCTTTCTTCCTAAAGCAGCTGTACTACCTGGTGGTCCTTTGTGTTTATGTGCCTCCAAGACACTTGTCAAGTGATGGCGATTCCATGTATTTCGTAGGGCTTTCTTAGGCAAGGAATCCTCAGAGGTGATTTTGCCAGTTCCTTCTTCTGAAATATAGCCTGCAGCACTTGGTGTTTGTGGGTGGTCTCCCATCCAAGTACTAACCAAGGCTGACTCTGCTTAGCTTCCAAGATCAGACAGGACCTTGCAGCTATGGAGTATTTAGGCCTTGAGAGACACTAGACTGAGCATAAAAACCCAGGCCCTCAAACTCAGTTGGGGACGGCCATCCTGTTTGCCATTTAGGGCAAACCTACCAAATGGGTCTGACACAACGAGACGGTTGTGGCACGGACCGTATCTGCTGTATTTTGACACACTTTCAATAATGAAGCCTATGTCTATTTTCTCCCCTAGAAAATGCAGGAGTGATACAAACTCCTATTGTTCCATGTAAGTTTGGTTCCTTTTGAACAGAAACAGGACTCAAGTTTGGCACTGAATTTAGGGTAGGTTTCAAGCATCACTATAACATTTTTTGAAGGGGAGAAGAAGGGAACGGAGAGAAGCTTGTCACCAGCATATAATGGAGCCACGGTTTACGAGGTTGAAACCTGGTAACTTTTCAATGAGCAAAGATGAATTATTATTATTATTAAGCCAAATGTCTATGCCTCCCCATTGCAAAGTGTACAGCATGACAACCTGAGTCCACAATGACAACTCAAGGGTCGCTCCTTCAGTCCTTTCGGCCTCTGATTTTGCTCAGTTTTCAAACATGATAAGGAAGAGAAGAATAATGTATAACCTACTCAACTAAAGGTACGAGGAGAGAAGAGGGCCAGGGATGACAAAAACCCAGCCTCAACAGCACCATATACCATTTACTGTTGTTGTTCTTTGTTATCATTATTATTACTATATCAGTATGTTTTAGTATGAAACATATTTTGTAATTTCAATGTAAACATATTGGTTTACATGTTATAGAGCTAACTGACTGTGAAAGTTTTTAAAAGTTTTAATTGTTTTTGTAATTTTGATGACTATAACCTGTTTTGGGTTGTCAGGAATAAACTGTAGGGATTACAATATCAGTATTGCACTGTGCTGTTGAAAGAGCATGGCTTCCTCCTGTGGGGATCCTGGGATTTGCAGTTTAGGGAAGTCCATTTATTATTATTGATGTTGTTTATTATAATTATTATTGTTTATAATATCAATATTGCACTATACACTGTTGAAAGACTGTGGCGTCCTGGGATTTGCAGTTCAGGGAAGTGCATTTATTGTTGCTGATGTTATCTGTTATAATTATTATTGTTTATAATATCAGTATCACACTATACACTGTTGAAAGAGTGCAGCTTCCTGGGATTTGCAGCTCAGGGAAATGCATTTTAGAAGTACAGTATCTACCAGAGAATGCCGTGAACAATAACAATTTCTTTTCCTGGGTTTTTCTTTCCTAGAAGAGTTTATTCCTGACGTTTCGTCAGCAGCTGCAGCTGGCGTTTTCAGAGAAATACTGGCATGGAAGAGATATAAATTTACTTATTGATGATGATGATGATGATGTTAATATCTGGTAAATACTTCTAGGTATCCTTTCTTCCTGGCTTCTGCCAATGGAGAGCAACAGGCCACAGCTGAAGTCTCTTCCCCCGCCATCAGAATAAAAATAATAAATAATATGTAAATAACATATAATACAAATAATAAATAAAAATAATAAATAATTAAAATAAACAAAATTAGTAAGTAGTAAATAAATAATTAAAAATTAAAAATAAACAAAAATGGTAAGTAATAAATAAATAATAAATAAAATAGTAAGTAACAAATAATAAATAAAATAGTAAGTAATAAATAATAAATAAATGTAAATAATTAAAAACAGTAAATAATAAATAAAGAAAAAATAATAAAAATAAATAAAAATAGTAAGTAATATACATAATAATAATAATAATTAAAAATAAAAATAGAAATGAATAAAAATAGTAAGTAATAAATAAATAATACATAATAAATAAATAATACATAATAATAATTTAAAAAATTAAAAATAGAAATAAATAAAAAAACCTAAAAATAGTAAGTAATAAATAATTAAAAATAAATAAAAATAATAAATAAATAAATAAATAAATAAAAATAGTAATAAATAAATAAATAATAGATGATCAGAACCAAACCTGGAGCCCTTTGAGACGTCTATCTTCCTTCCAACCAACAACCACAGACACACACACACACACACACACACACAGACCACATACCTGCAAAACCATCAACAATACCCACAAGAGAGAGAGAGACGTCATATACATACCTCCCCAGGCCCCAGGCCCAGAGGGGTCCAGGATGCTGGCCCTTCTTCTTCTTCTTCTTCTTCCACTCAGGCAGGCGAAGGAAGGAAGGAAGGAAGGAAGGAAGGGAGAGCTGTGGGACCCCCCCCTCCCTTTGCAAGAGGGGCCTCAGCGTGACGTCACTCAGCCTCGCGCCACGGCGACCGTTGGAACCCAAAGGCAGCAGCGCGCGCTCAGCGGCAGCAGCGGAGGACCCCCTCCCTTTCCGAAATCTCCCCTCTCCTTCCAACACTGTTCTTTTTCCTTAGATTGCCTTAAGCTCCGCCCCTCACGCAGGCATCCGTGACGTCACGGCGCATTAGAGCGTCGTCGAGGTCCCTCGGAAACCTCCCCTCAGTCACCCGCTTCCCCTCTGCGACGCAGTACGCCGTGACGTCGACGCGTACGCGTCGACGTCACGGCGTACTGCGTCGCAGAGGGGAAGCGGGTGACTGAGGGGAGGTTTCCGAGGGACCTCGACGACGCTCTAGATGTGCGCCGTGACGTCACGGACGCGTGCGTTTCCCGAGGGATCCTTGGGAAGTGTAGTTCGGAGCACCGTTTCGCCACTATTATAATAAAACACTGTCGCGCTACACTTGTTAATCGTTTAATTGTTAGGGAAGTGTAGTAGTGTCGTGTGCAAAGGCGTTTTAGAATTCTCAGCCAGAGTTAGTGTCCTCCTCAGGCCTCGCTGGACTACAAGCCCCAGAATGCAACGGGAGAGGAGGCAGCCAGAAGAATGGGGAGGGCGGCTATGAGAGAATTAGAAAAGATCCTAAAATGCAAAGATAATAATAAATGATAATAAAATATAATAATAATAAATAGAATTTATTTATATAAAATCTATTTTAATAAATTCTATTTTAATAAAATAAGATTTATTCATAGTTTATTTCTTTAACAAATAATAAATATTTTAAACTAAATTTTAATAATTTTAAATAAATATTTATTGATATTATTTATTATTTAAAAATTTTAATAAATTTAATAAATATTAAATTTATTATAAATTTATAAAGTATATAATTATAAATTATATAATTTATTATAAATATATTATTATATAATTATTATAATTATAAATTTATTATAAATTTATTGTTAATTTATTGTTAACTTTATTAATATTAAATAAATATTTCTTAATATTTATTATCTTATTGTTTAACATTTTAATTAATTTAATAAATATTTATTAATAATAAATATTATTTTTATTTATTTAATAAAATAGAATTTATTTCTTTTCCAGAAGGATCCATATACAACTGAGCATAAAAGTCAGAATCATACAAAAGCCATTGTATTCCCTATTATCATGTCTGGATGTGAGATTTTGATAGTCAAGAAAGAAGATAGAAGGAAAATCCATTCATTTTCAATGTGATGCTGGAGAAGAGTGTTGAAGAGGAGCCCATGGACAGCCAAAAGGACAAACAAATGGGTCCTAGAATCATAGAGTTGGAAGAGAACACAAGGGCCATCCAGTCCAACCCCCTGCCATGCAGGAACTCCAAGTCAAAGCATCCCTGACAGATGGCCATTCAGCCTCTGCTTAAAGACCTCCAAGGAAGGAGACTCCACTACACTCCGAGGGAGAGTGTTCCACCGTCGAACAGCCCTTACTGTCAGGAAGTTCTTCCTAATGTTGAGGTGGAATCTCTTTTCCTGCAGTTTGCATCCATTGTTTTGGGTCCTAGTCTCTGGAGCAGCAGAAAACAAGCTTGCTCCCTTCTCAATGTGACATCCCTTCAAGTATTTAAACAAGGCTATCATATCACCTCTTAACCTTCTCTTCTCCAGGCTAAACGCCCTTGTGGTCTCTTCCAACTCTATGATTCTATGCCAAATGGTTGGACACTATTAAAGAGATCAAGAGTATGACTTTGCAGGAACTAAGCAGAAAAGTAGAGGCCAAGATGGCTCCTTGGAGGCGTCCCATCCACAGGGTGGGTTGAGATCAACTCAAGGGCAGTTAACAATAATAATAATAATAATAATAATACATTTTATTTATACCCCGCTCTTCAGCCAAAGCTATCAGAGCGGCTTACAATTTGTTAATTAGACAATTAAGTCCCCTCAAGATGGTGGTCGAAGGGAGGGCTCTTCTTGCTTCCAGCAGGAGGTGGCCTGCATCTCTCTCCCCTCAAGATGGTGGTCGAAGGGAGGGCTCTTCTTGTTTCCAGCAGGAGGTGGCCTGCCTCTCTCTCCCCTCAAGATGGTGGTCGAAGGGAGGGCTCTTCTTGTTTCCAGCAGGAGGTGGCCTGCCTCTCTCTCCCCTCAAGATGGTGGTCGAAGGGAGGGCTCTTCTTGCTTCCAGCAGGAGGTGGCCTGCCTTTCTCTCCCCTCAAGATGGTGGTTGAAGGGAGGGCTCTTCTTGTTTCCAGCAGGAGGTGGCCTGCCTCTCTCTCCCCTCAAGATGGTGGTCGAAGGGAGGGCTCTTCTTGTTTCCAGCAGGAGGTGGCCATATAAATTCAAAGCATTCTCTTTGGATCTCTTTATGAAAGAGACCACGAATTGCAGAGCAGTAGAGGACAGAGAGGCCTGGAGATGTCTCTAGAGTCGACATGGGTCATCAACGCAAAGGCAGTTAACAACAACAAGTGCTGTAACAGTGTAGTGGGGTGCTGTGCTATATAACAAGCCCTGGTGACAGAGTGGTTAAAAACTGGTACTGCAGCCACATATATTGTAGGTTCAATCCTGGAGGACGACTCCAAAGTTCACGCAGCCATTCCTTGTTTTGTACATCGGTAATGCAATGGCTTAGCATTTAAGACACCAATTCTGACGACTGGAAAATCGGAAGTGCTGCATGATGGGAGGAGCTCCCATCACGAGCCCCAGCTTCTGCCAACCTAGCAGTTTGAAAGCATGCAAATGCAAGTAGATAAATAGGTACCACTTCTCAGTGAAAAGCTAACAGTGTTTGGTGCAGTTATGCTGGCCACATGATCACCAGAGCAGTCCTCAGACAATGCTGGCTCTTTGGCTTAGAAATGGAGATAAGCACCACCTCCTACAGTTGGTTACGACTAGACATTCATGTCAAGGGACTATCTCTACCTTTTAAAACGAGTCCCCAGCTAGTTGTTGGGGGCAATTGGCTTACACACTGTAAACCACTTAGTGAGTGCCAGTTCACTGATAAGCAGTATAGAAATGCACTTGATATTGCTATATGGCAGAGAATTTGGAATCCCTTCTTGTTGCTGGGTGCCTTAAAGCTGTTTCTGACTTACAGTAACCCTAAGGCAAATCTATCACAAAGGGGTTTTCCAGCGTTGAGGGCGGAGCCATCCTTCATGAGGGTTGGTTCCCCCTGTTTGCTCCAATCAGGCAGGACTATGACTTCTGGGCGTGTCCACCAGGGAATCCATCCCCCTTGTTTGCCCAGTCTAGTTCCTGCCTTCGCTCCGTCAGGTCGTGTTTTTCTACCTCTCCTTTACTCACAAAACAAAATCTTCTTTATTCTCCTTTTACTACCTTACGTCTTCTCTCTCTGTGAGGGCCGACTAAGGTCCGAAGAGCTAGAGGGCCCAGGCATGTCCGGGGAATCTGGCCATGCTACACAGGCTCTCCACAAGAGGAATGGATCAGCCCTGACCCGGGAGGTGCGGCCTGCAGGCCGCTCGGCGCAACCGGAGGAGGGATATCCCTTTTCTCCGCGCTCGAAGGCGCTGGACCGCGGGAACCTGTCCCGAAATCGGGAGGGTGCGGTTAGCAAGGAGGACGCCGAGAGACCGCAGGAACCTGTCCCGAAATCGGAAGGGTGCGGTTAGCAAGGAGGACGCCGAGGGAACTGTGAGTAATGCTGCAGTGAGCAGCTCGGGTACCCTGTAGCCTCTCCCTCCTGAACTGTCGGCTCCCTTCTCCTCCTTACTAGCCTTACACCCGGCGCTATCCTGTATTGCCTCCCAAACAGTCTCCTCTCAGAGAGGGGCCCGTTTCCAGACTAAGGCCGTGGCAGAGAATTCTTCCCAAGAGTCAGGGTCAGAGGCAGAAAGGACTCAGAGACAAAGGAGGGCCAGGGAATCATCTTCCTCTCCTTCATTCTCCAGATTCTCGAGGGACGCCTTCTCCCCCTTGGAAAGTCGTCCCTCCAATATGGACCCCAAGCTCACTGGAGGGAGCTCAGTGGTCCTTCAGCCCCTGGAGTCGGGCTCACAGAGGGACAGGCTCCTTTACAATCCCAGGAGACCTAGGGAACCCTCTTCTTCTTCTCTCCCCGCCTCCCGCTCTTCCTGGGATGCCATTCTCCATTTGGAGCAGGGCAAATTCGCACCCAAACGTTCCTCCTTGGTGCACAAATTCAAACTCAAAAAAGGCGGGAGCCATGCCGATGCTGCTTCAGGCTTATCTCTCCAAGCATAAACATAATGGAGAGCGCCATCTAAGGCTAAGAAGCAAAAATTATGCTTGCAGTTAAAATCCTCAGATGAGGACGTTCCCTCCAAGTCTATCTAAGTCCTCTTCTGCCTCTGAGGCTGAGGAGGGAGAATGGTTTGAGGGGGGCCAGAACACCAGCCCCAGAAGGGGTTTTGGGTCGTGAGATGGAGACCCTGACAGACCTTGGTGCGGCTGGAGGACCTGTCCCTGGCCAGATTGCACCCCACTGCAGACATCAAACCCAGCAAGAGGTTTGGACAGTGGGAGAGAGAGACAGAGAGAGGAGGCAGATTTCAAGAGGTGAGTGAGGATTCAATCCTTAATCCTATGTTTGTGGGTTAAGCTTTACCCCAGAGGTTTGTTTCTGACTTGCATTGCCAACTTTGAAGGAGGCTTCAGTTGCTTCAGAAATTCAAATGGAGAGTTTCCCTCCAAAACCAACTGCCTTCTCCTCTCCTTCCTCCAAGATCCACTCAGACTGAAGGGATCAGAGAGGATTAACAAAAGGATTTCCAGGTGCAGAGAGTCTGCTTCTGCCCCTTTGTCCCCTGGTCTGAAGGTTTCAATCTCTCCTTGGGGAGAATTTGGCCAAAAAGACATTTATTTATTGTGCTTGCCTTTTTTAAAATAAGAGGCAAGGCTGGAACTGAAGGTGTGGCAGCCATTTTGATTAAGGGCAGCAAGGCAGAAGAGGAAAGGCCTGCTGCTGCTTCTGCTAACTAATATGCCTTTTGTAAAACAAAGGAAAATTATACCTATAGTTCAATCCTCTGAAGAGGAATGTGATCTGAAAAGGAATGAAATAAAGAGTTAAAAACAAAATAAATAAATAAATAAATAAAAATAAAGATGAGGGCCTTTCAGTACCTCCTGAAAGCTCCTGAAATCTGTTAGATGTTTGGGGACTGATGATCTTTCATTATTACTGTATTTGTTTATTATTACTGTACTTGTTTTATGGTATTATTGTATAAAACAACTTATATATTGGAATTAATGTCAACTCTGACCAGTTGAAGCTAGGTGATGATCCATCCTGATCTTCCTCAAGGGAAGGATTTTCCTCCCCGCTCCAAGCCTGGGCCTTCAATACCATTTCATGAAGAATTTATGAGGATATTAACAAGGCCTCCATAATTTATTATTGTGATTCTAAATCCAATAGCTGTGGTTACATCTCACTCCTCTTTGTCATGAGAATCAACAGATGCCACTTGTGGCTGCCAGAGTTTAGGCTCCACTAAAGGTGTCTCTGCTATTTCTTTTTTTTTTTCTGGGGCTAAACATGTGTGGCCTAGCCCACTTGTTAAACAAACAAACAAACAAACACTTAAGGTCAAAGTACTATCAGGGCATTAACTATGGTTATAGGTAGGGGCTATGTCTGGAGATACTAGCCTAAATGAGATTGGATGTAATCCAAGACCAGTTCAAGGACAGACTTGACTAAAGAACTGACACATAAAAATGCCCATTACAAAAAATATCTAAGGTTCTCACCGCTTACTGGGGACAAATTGTTTGGAATAAAGTCTCTTGGCTGAGACTAGGAATAATAAGAAGACCTTACCATCCTTAAAATATACTTTGATATATTTTTCTATACCATTCTCATGACTATTTCATTGCCTCGTTAAGATACAGGAAGGCAAGCAGACATAGACTGATATAAAAGTCACAAAATGTCTGATCGATATTGAGGCCATAAAAACAACAACAACAACACTATACTATCTTTCTAATAACAATTGAGTTATAATAATCACAGGTTCAGATGGGAGATTATCCAGACAATTCTGGAGACACGTCTCCTCCAAGATTTTTGTGTGTTCCTGTTTTTTGGATAGTGGTCTCCTGCCCACATCCCAAGCTACCACTTTATCACAAATATCTTACCAACCTTTTCCATACAAGGTTCTACCATTCAGTCTGTTGTTTTCTTCTGTGACACTCACTACACAGATAGACACGCCTTGAAAACAGTGGGACCTTCTTATAGACCCATAATTTCAAATGTCCTGATAAGATCTCATTCTCTCCCATAGGATATATATAAGATGTCGAGTTGTGATTTCTTTCCTATCCAGACATGTTTTCTGGTAATTTACGAAAAGAACTACCTAGTTCCATTTCAGAACCTGCATCACTTTGGAGTGGTTGTAGACACATCACTGACCAGTCTACCTGACCAAGCAAAGGGTAAGATCCATGAAGAACACCCTCGAGCAGGTAGGTTGTTCCCAGTTATTGGACTTAGTGTTACTGGTGCACCTACAGTGCCTGATGGTTAATCGTTTGGCATGAACACCATTTCATGCCAGGAGCCTACAGTAGTTCTTCTAGCTGTATCAAAAACAGATGGTACACATAAATCATCTGTTCTGACATACACTGAATGAATCAAACCTCTTTGAATGGTGGTTTTTGCTGCCAGTTGTAGAGGATTGCCTGATTTAGGCCCAGTTGAAGTTCCACATAAGGTTGGATGCCAGCTTAGGGCGACGGGAAGCATGTTTGTGGCTCCCAATAGCCAAACTCCAGATCCCTCATGTAGATCCTCCGGTCTCGTCTCTCGTGACTTCAGAAGGGCAGGGTTTCCAGAGATCTTCCAGATGTCACGAAACCAGTTCGTCTTCCAATTCGCAAAGATCTCCTAACTCAAGGTCAAATAACATATCCAGAACCGGAGTGGTTAAACCTTCACGTGTGGATATTGAAAGGCACCTACTGGTAAGAATGGTATTTTGCTGTGAAATGCTGAGACCATTATACAGTCATATAGGGAATCTACGCGAAGGATCTATGAATTCACATATCAAGTGTTTACGGACCGGTGTGAGTCCAAAGATTGCTCCCCCTCATCAATTTCTATAAATACACTCCTGTTATATTTGCAAGAAGGGCTTGATAAAGGGTTGAGACCTAACACCTTAAAGCTTCAAGTTCCGCCATGACATCAGCTCTTCCAATCATACTGTCCCAGAAACTGTCTAATCATTCATATATATATATATATATGTGTGTGTGTGGGGGGGTGTATATATATATATATATGTATATGTGTGTATATATATATATATATATATATATATAAAGTTTTGAGAACAGCTTCTCTTATTAAACCTCCCACAGTTCACAGATACCCTAATTGGTACTCTCATGTAGTTCTGCAGGCACTAACCAAACCACAGTTTGAATAACTCGACAGAGTTGATATTAAGTTTCTTACCTGGAAAACAGTATTTTTTACTGCTATTACTTCAGCTAGAAGGTTTTCTGAACCAGGAGCACTATCAACAGGAGTGAAATATGCATCTTCTGCGAGGATTCAGTTCTGCTTGACGGGATCCGACGTTCATGACTAAAGTTAACTCCACATTTCATAGAGCACAGGAGATCGTTTTCCCTTCATTCGTTCCTGACCCCAAAAAGGAACTTGAAAAGACTTGGCACACACTAGATGTATGCAGAGTTCGGCGTATTTACATCAAACGCACTTGTCGATGGCGCAAATCAGACCGTCTATTTGTCTATTTGTCTCCTTCGGTCCTACATAGCTGGGAGAGAAGTTTTTCTTCATCGACCCTGGCTTGATGGATCTGGGCTTGCATCTCTCAGTGTGACTCGATAACGGGTAATACGCTTCAAGGAAGGGTCAGCACTCATTCTGCTTACAGTGCTGCCACGCCTGCCGCCCTAACCACTAATGTTCTTCTCTCCGATATTTGCAGGGTGGCTGCTTGGTCATCTCCTTCCATATTTATCCGTCGCTGCCGAATCGATGCCTTCCAACTGGGTGAGGCATTATTTGGTAGACGGATCCTTCAGTCCATCCTATAATTCCTTACCTCAGTTCCCACCCATCTAGGGAGCTTTGGTATGTCCCTCATGAAGGATGGCTCCGCCCTCAACGCTGGAAAAACGAACATTGGCTTACCTTGTGAGATGTTTGTTTTCAGCGATGAGGGCGGAGTCATCCTGCCCACCCGTAACTGAGGAATTTTTTTGGGGGGTGTTGTAAGGTTAATAGGATCCTTGTTCTAGTGTCCAGAATTGTTATAGTTAAATGGTTGAACTTTCTCTATTGTATAAACTCTCTCTGCTTGGCTATACATTGACTGGGCAAACAAGGGGGATGGATTCCCTGGTGGACACGCCCAGAAGTCATAGTCCTGCCTGATTGGAGCAAACAGGGGGAACCAACCCTCATGAAGGATGACTCCGCCCTCATCGCTGAAAACAAACATCTCACAAGGTAAGCCAATGTTCGTTTTTCCTCCAGATTTGTTCAGAGCAGACTTTCCTCAGAGGCTGAGAGAGCATGACTTGCCCAAGGTCACCCAGTGGGTTTCAGACAGGGATTGACATCCTGGTCAAAGTCTGTCCGCACTGCAGAAAGAAAGCAATCTGACACCATTTTAATGGTCATGGTTCCATCCTGTGGTATCCTGGGCTTTGTAGTTTGGAGACCTAACAGATGAGAGCCAGCATGGTGTAGTGGTTTTAGTGCTGGACTGTGGCTCTGGGGAACAGGGTTCAAATCTCCACTCGGCCACTGAAATGCACTGGATGACCTCTGGAAAATCATACTCTCTCTCAGCCTCAGAGGATGGCAATGGCAAACCCCTTTTGAAGAAACTTGCCAAAAATCCCTGTGAAAGGTTTGCATAAACCCTTATGTTATTAAGCTCACTCAGTAAAGGCTGTTTTGCAAAATGAGATATAGGCCTCAAATAACGTAGTACATACTCACACTGCAGTACTAAAGCAGTTTAATACCATAAATCAGAAATGGCTTGAAGGCACCCAACAGCAAGACATAAAAGAGCTCTCTGACAGACCAGGCTGAATACCTGGCCAAACTACAAATCCAAAGATACCACATGATGAAGCCATTGCGGTTAAAGTGGTGTGGAACAGCTTTATTTCTGGAGTGTGGCAACTTAGCTTCAAAACTGAGTTAAAGACAATACTGTTCAGGGAAGCGTTACATGATTGTTATCCAATGTTATTTTAACTTGTTTTATTTTGTTTGAATATTAAGATTAGTATGAAATACAGTATGTTTAATTATTTTTGTAGAATATATGCCATACGCAGGTTTATTTTATCTATTTTAATTAATTGTATCTACAGTGCTGTGTAAATTTAGTGTTTTATAAATAAAGCTTAACAACATTGAAACTGCAATAAGGAAATATCCTTTATGGTTTCAAGTAGGTTTTAAAAGGTTTTCCAGATACAGAAAAGAGGGATCACAGCTTAAATTTTATTTGACAAAGAAGTTGGCGTTCTGTAATTTCTGCTCAGCAGCACTCTAACATTTAACATTCATATGGTGCGAATCATAAATAAAATAGCCCAGTGCATTGATTAGTTGCTAGGCATAAGTATGGAGGATCTCCTCCCCTGTAGGTTAATTTTATTCCTCCAAAGGCCATAAAATTATTTCCAGGCCAAATCCACACTGGGCTGTTTTTATGAATAAAAGCATCTCTCCCACCTTACGGAATGGCCTCCCGGATGAGATCGTCAAATTACCAACCTAGATCACTTTCAGAAAGCTGTCAAGATGGATCTCTTCCAGCAGGCCTTCCTGGAATAACACCTGACCATGATTCTGCCAACTGTTATTGTATTATTGTTTCTGATTTTAATGTTTTGTAATTTTAATCTTAAACTGTTTAATCCTTTTTTAAGGGAGGAATACTGTATATGCTGTTGTATCATTTTAATGTTGTATGCCACTTTGATTGTTTTAACAAAAAGCGGGATATAAATATTTATTTATTTATTTATTTATTTAAACACCATGAAACTTTGTCTCTTACATCCATTCAAGTGTGAAACAGATTTTCCTCTAAAAATTCCATCTTTGGCTCCATCGATCTTGCCTTCAGTCTTCACAAGTATCCCAGTGTACGTGAAAGAAAACCATCCCTGGAAAATGCTGATGCCACTGCCATCTTTCACTGTGGGAATGATGTTCACAGGCCAATGACTAAGGTTGGGGTTTTGCCACACACAGTCAAAAAGTACAATGTTTTCTCATCAGACCAAAGAACTTGCTTCTGCATGTTCGCTGTTGTTTCCCCATATTCTTTTTGGCAAACTCTAAACATGCTTCAATATATGTTTGTTTCAGCAATGTCTTTTTTCTCACCACTTTTTCATAAAGCCCAGCTTTGTGGAGTATCTGGGAGATAGTTCCATGGACTGTTTCTCTCATTTCAGCTGCAGCTTTCTCCTTCAGAATTACTACCGGCTCCTTGGTTACTTCTCTGAAGAATGCTTTCCTTACCGGTAGTCAGTCACAGTTTTAGTGGATAGTGTTCTCTAGACAGAGTCCTTGTTGCACTGTTTGCTTTCCATTTTGTTATAATAGATGTAATGGTTCTCCAGAGGATGTTCATAGTTTGGATTCTTTTTAAAAAATCCTGATAAATGCTTTGGCATAACATGATCCTGGACTTATTTTGACTTATTTTGATAGCTTCTTGGTGTTAATGTTGTTGTTTGTTTAGAAATACTTTCCAAACAACTCTAGGAGTTTCCACAAAATATGGGGGGGAAAGTCCAAGAGAAGAAAATTCAAGCAAACTACACCATCTGGTTCTAATAAAAGAATCATGTATCTCAAAGCTTCCCAGTGAAATCAACATATACTTATTTCAAAGTACAGGACATAGGCTGAATCACAGCAGAAAACCTTCCTAATTCTCTTTTTAATTTGGCAAAATACCTGTATACAAAAATGGAATTGCGAAATTTCCTCTCACTTTCGGTAAATTTTGGGAATGCTTCCTCTCCCTCAAATCATTGCTGCTAAACCAACATAACAGGTATGTCATATATCAGATTGCAAACTTTGTAAAGTGAAGTTCTGGTTTCCTGGTCAACATCCAGAAAGAAATTCTGATCTCATAACATGCACATGACACAGAAAGATTGAATCATTGGAAGAGACTGGAAGATGGAAGAACCATCCAGTCAAAGCACTCCCAACAGATGACCATTCAGCCTCTGCTTAAAAACTTCCCAAGGAGACTTCACCAGCCTCTGAAGCAGAATATTGCAATGTCAAACAGCTTATACTGTCAGGATGGTCTTCCTTATGTTGAGATGGAATCTCTTTCCTGTAGTTTCAATCCATTGCTCTGTGCCCTAGCCTCTGGAGCAGCAGGAAACAAGCTCCACTCTCCCTTCAAATGTTTAAGCACAGCTATCTTGGAACCTTTTAACCTTCTCCAGGCTAAGTTGCTCCTCATAGCGCGTGGTTTCCAGACCTTTCACCATTTTGGTCACCCTTCCCTGGACACACTCCAGTTTGTCAACATCCTTCTTAAATTGTGGTACCCAGAACTGGGCACAATATTCAAGGCAAGGCCTGGTGAAAGTAGAATAGAGCAGTAGTATTACTTATTTGTCACGGTGACACACAGTCACCCCTCTTTTCTCTTGGATGGCAGCACAATGAGTTTTGTTATCCCACTGCTGCCATCAACTTGTCATGACCACTTTATTTAACAACACTATGGGGCAGTCTGTAGCCGCCCCAAGAAGCGGCGAGATGGGGCCAAGGCTGCTGCCGCACAGGCAGCCTCAGAGGCCCCATCCCGCTGCTTCTGGAGGTTGCGGGGAAGCAGCAAACTGTCGCTTCCCTGTGGCCTCAAAGTGGGGTGTAGCAGGCGCCCTGGGTGCCCGCTGCACTCAGCTTCCCTCGGTGGAGGCGAGGGGAGAAAGGGGCTGCCGCCGCGGCCCCTTTCTCCCCTGGGTCTGTTTGAAAGCCGTGCCAAAGACCCAGTGCAAAAAAAGAGCTCTCTAAAGAAGCTCTTTTTGGCGCCATGTAAAGGGCACACTTGGCGCCATTGTGTCATGGCGTGCGCAGCCTATCTAAATGCTGTGCACACCATGACGTAATCATGGTGCGCCCGTATGGACGCTGCCATTTTTAAATGGCGGCATCCATAGAGTTTAGGGAGGGTGCAGATGCTGCACCCTCCCTAACCCTAAAGACACCGCAAAGAGCCCTAAACCCGCCTCTTCAGGGGCATGTAGATTGGGCCTATGTTTCTCTGAGGACAGCACCACGGGCCTTTTCCACCCACTTCTGTCACTGTGAATTCAGTTCTGTCACCCCTTTTATTAACACTCTTGGATACGACTTATATAGTGTAAGGTTTAGTAGCGTGTTTCTGTTTTAAAACTCTGGCCAAGTATTTCTTGAAACAATAACAGAAGTTTATTTGAAAATAGAATTGTACAATGTATCACTGATATGAAGTTGTTATTATAGTTTTTCCTTGTGTTCCTTAGTTAACGTGTGCACTCTTTTATTCTTAGACTTAGTAGTGGCTTATATTTCTTAGGAAACAACTGTTTCCAGCCGTATGTTTTTCTTGTTACTGATACCCTTCTCTTTTACCTATACTTTTTAACCAGCCCAGGACTTCCCTGTCCCTCTTTGGGCAATTCTTATCACTAATTCAGCCACCAAGACTATTGTATCCCACAGGATAATAAATAACAATAACCCAAAGTTTGGTTATCTGACCCTCTCATCCTCATAGCTGGAATCTAATTGGCTGCTGAATTCTCCATCCCTACTGGTTGTCTCTAGGGTCGCCTGAATTCTGCCTTCTCTTCACACCATTAATCTTGACATTATAATTCTATTGATACAGCCTAGAACCATAATGGCTTTTTTAGCCACCGCACCATACTGCTAACTCATTTCCAGCTCATGGTCCATGTAGATTACCACACATGGCTTTTAAACCACAAGAACACAGGAGGTGCAGTGGTTAAATGCCTGTACTGCAGCCACTCACTCACAAACCATAAGGTTGAGAGTTCAATACCAGCCAGGGCTTAGGCTTGACTCAGGCTTGCATCCTTCCGAGGTCACTAAAATGAGTACCCAGCTTCATGGGGGCAATTAGCTTACAGCTGTAAACCACTTAGACACTGCTCAGATGGTATGAAGCGGTGTATAAATGAAGCTGCTACTGCTATGGGGAGGAAGCGGCTTTGGTGATACAGATCGCATGATGCCACCTCAAACCCGCCGTACCTGCTGTCATTGACACATCCCTTTTCATTCACAGGTGAAACCCATGAATGTCCAGGCAATGGTGCAACGCTGCAGGTTTGAAATCTCACTCCCAGGGCAACTGTGGGACTGCCAGTCATGTGGTGTCAGTGTCCCCTCCTCCCTCTCTTCCCGATTTCCACCTCAATTTCTCCCCCGTTCCCTTGCCCCCATTTTTTGCTCAATTCTAGAGCTCTGCATCCTCATTCAAAATTTTAAAAACCTTTTAATAATAATAATAATAATAATAATAATAATTTATTTATATACCGCCTTTCCAAAAAAGATCAAAGCGGTTTACAAAAGTGGACAATCTCTTTCCTCAGGCAAGCCCTGATGGAGCTGGGCCTGCCTCTTCTCTCCCTCCCAAGCCGGAGGATGGCAGTTGGTATGGAGGGAGGACTCTCTTCCTTCAGGCAAGCCCTGATGGAGCTGGGCCTGCCTCTTATCTCCCTCCCAAGCCGGAAGATGGCAGTTGGTATGGAGGGAGGGCTCTCTTCTTTTAAAGCTTAAATCACAGCTGCAGAGCTCCAGAATTGCATCAAAAAACTTGACTAAAAAAAACACACCTAAAGGCATGCTGGATAGTACATAAGGGAGGAGGTGAGGTTAAAGGTGAGGTCAGGAAGAGAGTGCGATGGCCACACGAATGAGAAGGGTGCGGTGATGGCTGCCTCCAAAACACTATTTTCCCATTATACTACAAGCATAACTGCAACAAGAAAGGGGCTAGTGTGATAATCTTTTAAGTCTCCTATATCCCTTTTGCATGCAGTGCTTGTCACGCCAGGTGTCACCCATCTTATAAGCATGCATTTTTACTGCCCAGGTAAAGTACTTTTCATGTCTCCCTGTTAAAATTCTTTTTGTGGGTTTTGGCCCTGTTTTCAAATCTCTTAATGTGATTTTAAATTATGATCCTATCCTCTCGGATATTAGCTACCCCACCCAATTTAGTGTCATTTGCAAATGTGACAAGAATACCCTCTATTCCTCCATCCAAGTCATTGATAAAGATGTTGACTGGGCCCAGGACAGAACCCTGTGGCATCCAACTGGTCACTTCCCTCCAGGATGAAGAAGAGTAACTGGTGAGCACCCTTTGGGTTGTTCTGTCAACAAATCCACCTAACCCACATTTTATGGGCTTTTTGCAGTATCATAGGGGCCCTTATCAAAGGCTTTATTGAAATCAAGATATGCTATATCCACAGCATTCCCTTCATCCACCAAGGATGTACTTCCATTAAAAAAAAGAGTTAAGATTAGTCTGGCATGACTTGTTTTTGAGAAACCCATACTGACTTTTAGTGATCATGGCATTCCCTTCTAAGTTCTTACTATCTGTTTAATGATCTGCTCTAGAATCTTTACTGGTACTGTTGTCAGACTAACTGGGTGGTAATTATTTGGTCCTCTTTTTTTGAAGATGGAGACAACATTTGCCCTCTTCCAGTCTGCTGGGACCTCTCCTGTTCTCCAGGAATTTTCAAAGATTATTGACAGTGGTTCTGAGATTACTTCTGCCATTTCTTTTAATACCCTTGGATGAGGTTCATCTGGACTTATATACTTGAATTCATTTAGAATAGCCAGGTATTCCTGTACTACCTCTTTATGTGTTCTGTGTTGCATTTCCCCTACTGCGTCATCTGCTTCATTTTCCTCAGGCTGAGCACTGTTCTCCTTTTCAGAGAAGACTAAGCCAAAGATGCTGAATAGTTCTGCTTTTTCATTGTTCTCTGTTAGCATTTCACCATCTTCTCCATGCAGCCATCCTACAAATTTCTTTGTTCTTCCTTTTGTTACGGACATAGCCAAAAGCTCTTTTTAAAATTGTTTTAAACCTCTCTAGCAAGCCTGAGTTCATTGTGCAATTTAGTTTTTCTCATTTCTCCCTACATAAGCTGGTTATTTGTTTGAATCCTTCTTGGTGATTTCTCCCTTTAACCATTTCTTGTACACATCCCTGTTAAAACTTAGCTCAGTTTAAAGTTCTTTAGAAGTCCATCCCAGTTTCTTTAGGTACCTCCCAGTTTTACTCCTCATTGGAACTGTTTGAAATTGTGCCTTTAATATTTCACTTTTAAGAAACTTTCATCCATCATGAATCCCATTTTCTTTTAGTATTCCTGGATATGGGATCACCCTTAGTATTTCCCTGAGTTTACTGAAATCAGCTTTCTGGAAAGTCTGTAATGCATGTCTGACTACATTTGGCTTCCTCTTTCTGCTATATAACAAACTCTAGGAGAACATGGTCACTCCTACCTAAGGATCCTGCCACTTTACATGCCGTTAACCAGGTCACCACTGTTGGCTAGGATCATCTGTAAAACAGCTGATCACCTTGTTGCCTCTTCCACCTTCTGGACAAAGTGAGGAATTCCTTGGACCTGATATTCTTATCTATAATTTTCTTCTTGGGTACAAGATGGAAGTATTTCACCTTCTCTCAACTTTAAAAGTTTACTTCCTTGACCTGGCAAACCTGAGAAGTTCTGGGCCAATATTCCCAGCCAACATGGCTCTGTACAGCACAGACAAGATGTTCTCAAGCTTCATGTTAAATATTTTCACTGAACATGGAAGGCAAACCTGAAGACAGATATAAGTGATTACTTTACTGTACTCTAATATATGTCTTTTTTAGGAGTTTTGGCATGCACTGGAATAATCAATGCAAAGCAATCAGAAAGCAGAGGATAACAAACTGTAGACCTTTGGCCTTATTCCCTTTAATTTCTTGCCAATAGAACATACTCTAAACAACTCTGTTGTTACAGCAGGAAGAGTTTATAGAGTTCAAATTGCAAACAGAAAGATTATGAGAGATACAGCTACATTTTCAGATCAAAGCAAGTTAACAGCACGTTAACAAATGGGGTTCCTTGGATGATTTTCCTGAGACAGAGTTTCTACAAGGCATTTATTTCATCTGTGTGTGTGTTGTGTGTTTGTGTATTATAAAAGTACAGATTGGTATTCCAATGAGCCAGAGTTCCTGAAGAAAAATTGCAATACATTATAAAAAGGCAGACATTCTCTACTGACAAGAATGGGATGTACTAACTCCAATTCATTGATTTATAGTTTTGATAGAGATTTTCCTGAAAGCATCTTTTTTAATGCTTTCCAATTGTCTCCATCTGGAGCAGGTGGCCACCTGTTATGATCTGTGAAAGAACAAAACACAGTTTGTTATCTTGGAAAGCAGACAACTGCTAAATCTGTATCCCATGTTCCCTAAAGGGGCAAATAAGGCTTTATTAAAGCAAGATTAAGCAAAGGCATTTATATACTTAAATGTATTATCAAATGCTAGAAAATATATATTGAATGTTTGCAAACTGACTTTTCCAGAATGGAGATTAAGTTGAGATAAATAAGAAATATGACTGAGAGCACTGAGTTGAGTAGTCATAGAGCAGGGGCAGAGTGAGAGTGGAACCATAAGAACAGTGAAAAAGTGGAAGAGGGCGCCAAAACACTTGTGCTTTCTGAGATGTCTCTGAGCTATTTCTTCAGTATACACAATAGCCCTATTGACATACTACAATAAAAGTCATAATCATCATCAAGCCTTTATTGTAGTCAACAGACCATAGGTAAACTACAATAAAAGTCATAGAAGGGTTCAGACACCTCAGGCTCTGCCTACATCAGCAGGGTTTTTTCTCTCTCCATTGTCTAGTGTTACTCACAATGAGTCCATCACTCATTGTGCTCCATTTCCTAAGGTTTTTTTGTACTGAAGTCACATTTCTCATATTAAGCTGTACAAGTTCAGTCATGATTCCAATAGATAATTTTTAGTTGATTTTGTGCCACTGCATCTGTGTCCCCAATTCATCGAAATATAACATTCATTTTGCAACAAAACCTTAGAATCCTATCAACTTCAATATCTCTGCATTTTACTGAACAAAATAGTTCTTTCCTTTACCAGCAAAACACGTGACCAGCTAAACCAAGTGTTGCCAACTTCCAGGTTGAGAGGACTACACTGCCCCCCCCCCGAACTCTCACCTTCTACCTTCACATTGTTGAAACTGAGCTGTGCATTGGCTAAATAATTCCCCTTTACAATATTTTGCTTTGAGGGTTAATAATGTTTCCAGGTGTGTTATTGACCTTGAAAACAAGGTTGTCAAGGATTTTATGCTGCTGTAATATTGAATAACAGTGTGGGAGCTTGTTGGTGAGGACAAGTGTCACATGTGCCCATATGTTGCCCTTCTCTGAACTGAACAAGAATTTTTTTTAAAATATGCTGTGCTAACTGGAGATCTTTGTTTGTTGCTCCTAAACAAGCAAAGTTTCCTAACCAAGAACAAATACTGATTTGCGATCCTAATTCAGCTAGTCGTGCCATCAGGAAAGGTGGGAGAAGTGGCCAAGATTCTCCAAAAACCTGGTGTGCTATTCCATTGGAACTTCATTTGTACTAAAAGCTTATCAAAGAGCCATGGGTGTTCCAATGCAAATTCATCATTTAGTAGGAAAAATGAAAATTTTGAGTAACCCATTTTTTAAGAAAGCACGTACAACTGTAAAATATAAAATGATAATTTTCTAGGCCACTCTCTTAAATGAAATTTGATTAAGTTTGTCATAGCCTTACAGATTAAAAGTTGATCATAGCACTATCAAGCATTGCACTGGAAAGGTAATTTCTAGCGTGTGTGTGTGTGAGAGAGAGGGACTTAGAAGTTTCTGTGCCAGTTTCCATATATCACACTACATAAAAACCTCCTCTTTTGAGACAATACTCCTTTCTTCTTTAATGAAATCCTTTGAATGTTTCAGTGGCTAACAAAAATGTGCGTGTGTTTGTGTGTGTTTACCTGGAACGTCCCAAGGAGAACTATATAAGCTCTGTCCACCATCAATCTTCACTGTTTCACCAGTTATAAAGGAGGCAGCTGGAGAGAGCAGGAAACACACCAAGGGAGATACCTTGAAAGGACATTTACTCACTATTAGACCAACCGCTTTAAACTGTCTGCTACATTATACCTCCTTCATAAGTGAAACATTCAATAACATTGATGGGGCAAGGGTGTGATTGAGGAATCAGGCTTCATCCCTATCTGTTCCCAAAATGCATGTTATGATGCATGTCTGCAACCTGTTAAGTACTCACACATGTGCAAGTACAATGCATGTATGTAACAATAGCCCTTGTCCTACTTGTTTCTTAAATAGACTGTGCCAGCGATGCATAGCCATTAAAGCCTCGCATATTCTACCCAGACTGTGGAATGAATCATATTGACAAACTCATTATGTAACTCAGTATTTCCTGTGATAGTAATTCTCTTGCAGAGAAAGTGCATTCCTCCCCATGGCACTCTTATTTCTTTGGCAATTGGCAGTAAATAAAGTATGTATAATACCAAGTGCTGTGTAGACAATGGCTGCAGGAGTGTTATGGGTACATAAAGCATACAGAGAACACGTATGACAGAATGCTAAAATACAACAGTTCCCCACATTTCAGCTTTGTGAAAACACATCTTGATTTAAAATTCTTTACAGTCAAGTGCTCCTCTCCTATATCACTCATGCATGTGAGAATGCATGCAGCTTAGGGGTGGGCAAACCCAAGGACTATCTAGAGTAATGAGTGATAGGGAGCTGTCACAAGTTCCACCCTGTTGAGGATAGTTATTATTTGCACCTTATTCTCTTCCCCTGTTATTATGGAGCAACACTGCAGGGAGGAGGGATATAACCCAAGCAGCTGCCTAGAGTTTCAGGTGGGTCATTGTTTGCCAATTTGTCATTTGCTACTTGAAATCAAAGGGCCTTCTGTAGTAATTTCTTATCATTCTATTAATGTCTTGCCTTGTAAGTATGGTATATGTTGGGTTTTTAATGCTGAGAGTTCCCTTTCCATAATGTAATGTAATACATATTCCACAAATGAGCACATACCAGCATTTGGAAGTACTGTAACACATTCACAGGTAACATCACTACTGGGCAACAATGTTATTTTTCAAGAGAAATGTAATAATAAAGTAGAATGTCTTCTTTTAAATGTAATAAGTAACGTTCAGTCATCCTTATTTGTTTACTTATATCTTAAAGTAAAATGTACCCTTCCTATGTAAAATGTCACTCCAACAACCTTCTTTACTATAGATCAGATCACATTTTTTATAACACCTAGTGTTCTCTTAACAGAGTAATGGCGTGCTCTACGTACTACACGAAATAGTAGACTGCTGCCTTCTCACTTCCTGAACTGTAAAAAAGAGAGCTGTTGTTGGAGCAAAGCGTTTCCTCACTGCACTGACCAGTGTGGGATCATTATATTCAGGGTAAAAATGGAACAGCATCCTTTCCTGGGCTACCTTATACTTGGAACGTAAGTGGTGACAAGTAAGGTAACATCCAAAATAGCACATAATGTAGCATGCTGCTTTGATGGCCAAGGTAATAACAAGTACTTTCAACTTCAGACTCCAGTGAAAGCATAATGAGTTACTTTTGAAAGATACATTTTAAACAGACACAGTCTCACATGCACTGGGTCAATACCATGTATCGATAGGTATCTTCCACTATGAAGATGGCTTGTGCTCAACTGGGAACAAATCAAATCTTTTGAAGATCTAGGAAATCACTTAGAATGACCTTTGGTACAAAAAGATCACATTTACATTGATACCACTGTACCTCTTCAGGAAGTCCTAATCTCTTTGCAGGAACCCTTTCAATGCATCGTTTAAACATTTCTTCACCATTGCTGTAATTTGCAACAGCAGTTTCTGAAAATATCACTCCCTGTAGAAAGGACAGGCTTACAGTTAGATTCCTTTATTATGTTTTACAATAATATAAACTCCTATAGTTTTTGGAACTAATGATCCTCTTTTAGAACAATATGATGAATACTGAATAGCCCAGGAGACCTAACATGGATTTATCTGACAACAGATTCCACAATCAAAGCTAACCCTACACTGCTGAACACTAGTAGTAATCTCTACTATTATCCACAAGCTTTCATATTTGCCTAAATCTTCACTTGCATTTATTTGTTTATACTTTACCATTAACAGTGCTGTCTACCTGTGCCACAGTTTCTAATGCGACATTATGTATTTGTGCAGTACAGCATTCACCTGAATAACTTTTTTTAAAAAAAAATGAGCATTAAAAACACACCCATAATACAAATTGTGGATCCAGTCTGTCAGCTATGAATATAAGCTTCAGGTATGCAGACATATTATTTTGAAAAATCTCAGAAGACTGAGCAAAGATGGAAAACAATATTCACAGGGCAAGGCTCAATATCCTTCTTCCTTCCCATGACAAGATCATATTTTTGCCACTTCTATGCCAATAAATGCCAGCCACTCACCACAAAACAATAATTTTATTTAGACTTTAAACTGCTCTCTCATTTATTTGAGGGCACTTAATATTTAATACTACTTTATAAACCACTAGATGGCTGTCAGAGCTTGAAAGCTCCCTTGAGTTCCAGCTTTGGGAGATAGACAAGATATAAATCAAAGTTAAACCTAACACTGCTACCTTTTGTTATGTGGCAAGAGCCAAGACTATTACTTTTACACATTTTAATGGCAATGCATAGAATTTTTGAATTGTTGTTGCTTTTCTCAGGCATCAAAGTTTGTCACATATTTTCATCACCTACCGGAGAAACTGCATTAATTCTCACCCCACTAGAGGCCCACTCAATGGCTAAAGTTTTGGTCAGGTTATCAACTGCAGCTCTTGCTGCACCACTGTGCCTGTGGTGAAAGGCAATAAAAAGGCAGAATCAGCTTCCATCACAATGGAGAACAGGACAACTTTATTAAGAGTGGATATTATATAAGCATGAGACCAGTATAATAAAACTGTGACAAAGCAGTCCTGAAGATGCCAGCCATAGCTGCTGGCAAAACATCAGGAATAAACTCTTCCAGAACATGGCCACATAGAACAAAAAAACCCCACAAAAAACTATAGTCCTCAGAAATTTCCCTGCTTAAGAATCATAACAGGCAGTCAATTCTGGAGTATTTACTGTCCCAGAAGAAATAGTTATTATCCCTAACAATCACTTGCAAACTCATTTATTCAGAGCTCCAGATCATATCAGTGTTCTTAATATTTACACAAGTATTTGTAAGAATAGCATCTTTAGTTTAAAAAAAAAAATTAAAGCAATAGCCTTACGACATGCCAGGCATCCCTTTCCACATATCGGCCACAATGTTGACAATTGCACCTCCATGGTCTCGCATCCAAGCATTGTAGACTGTATGCAAACAGAAAAGAAAATTAAGTGTTAATGAATATTTTTATATTCAGAAGTGAATGGTATCCAGTGGCTAAACCAAGCAGGTGAACTGAATGAAATCTTGGACTAGTACTGAGTTTAAAAAACTTGACAAAATCAATGGTTAAGGCTATGGAAATAAAATAAGTCTAATCAACATGGCCATAGGTTTCTCATATAAACACACATTCAGTAACAACAATGGTGCTGATTTCAGACATTCAACAGAGGATTTACATAAACTTTATATGTGCATAATACAAAGGATAAAAATATAACTTGCTGCCTTTCTGGTCCAGTGGTTTTAGAAGGAAAACAGGTGTGTATGGTGTTCCTTCTGATAGCCAGGTCTGCAATTAGTTAAGCCTGACTGTTCAATACAAGAATGAGGATCCAGAACAAAAATGACTCCCTAGAGAGCTTTGGAAAATCAGAAAAAAGTAAGCTATTTTCTCCAGCTATACTTGCCCCTCTCTCTTAAACCTGACCAACTTAGGGCTTTTATTCTAAGCTAAACCAATAGCAATCAAGCACTATTTTAAAGTGTCAAAATTAATAAATTAATACTGTGTTGTTTTGGGCCACTTTGATGGATCTTAATGTTTGTAATAGATTTGTTTTAATTTCTATGGACGATTTAATTGTAGCTCGTATGTTTTATGACTTTTGTTTTACAAAAAGAGCCAGCATGGCATAGCAGTTTTAATGTTCGTCTATGACTATGGAGACCCAAGTTCAATTTCCTGCTCAACCATGAAACTATCACACTAGGGTGCAAACAGGATTTAAACAAGAGTTATACAGGAAATGCACTATGTTTATCACAGGACACTTCCTGTTTAACTCTTGCTTAAATCCTGTTTGCCCCCTAGTGTGATAAAGCAGCAAGTGATCTTGTGCAAGTGACATGCTCTCAGCCTCTAGGGGAAGGCAATGACAAACCTTATCTGAACAAATCTTACCAAGAAAACCCCAGGACAGGTTCATGTAAGGGTCATTATAAGTCAGAAACCCAACTTGAAGGTACACAACAATGTGTTTCTTAAAGATGTGTATTTTAACTTTTGTAAACCATTTTGGAAAAGGCAGGATATAAACGAATTAACAATAAATAAGCCCAGTGGTTCAGATATAGATGTTCAGCACAGACAAATATCAAAAGGCATAGAGAACCTACATTTAGACTTGAGTCTTCCATCTTCAGATTATTCTCTGGAAGAAACTATTGATCAGCTCTGTGGGTCTCAGGACTGGGTCAGGGTAGCTTTTTTCTTTCATTCTCAAGGGCAAAGAGGTAGAATTTCAGCATGAGAGACAAAAATTAAGGCAGCAGGTTATTTTATATTTGGATTGAGAGGCTTTGCATTTGTTTCACCTTGCCACACTAAAGTTCTAGGAACTAGGGCTCTTCAGTGAAAAACTCTCTGGCACCTTCCAATAAATGGTCTCCAAATGAAGAATACACCAGCTAGAATGTTTGTGAGAAGTCAAACTATTACACAAAGCAAGCAGAGGAAAAGTTCTTCCAAAGCTTATTTGCTAAATTTAGAATTTACATTACTGATTACCAGCTTTACAGCAGTAAAAGGTCCCAGTCAAGTTGGTTTCAATCACAGCATGCCATCCTTTTGAACTGATTGCTTCTGATGGACTAGGAAATTGGCCTCCTCCATTGTTGACCAAGAAATCTATCCTTCCATGAAGATCCAATGTTGATTTCACCAGTTCTTCCACCTACAAGAAACACCGTATGTAGTTTGGTTTGGACTACAACTCTGCCTTAATACATTCTGCATTTGAATATTCAGTGTTATGAAAACCTTGTTTAACAATGCATTTAAAATAGAAGACATCCTCTTTCGGGGATGTGTCACCACAGACAATTACATTCATGATTCCCTGAGCCATCTCCAGATGTACAGTGCAATTATATTGCAATGTAAGACTACCCAAAGTATTTAGTACACACATAATCACAGTAACAGACAAAAAGAGTGTGCTTGTTTAGGCAGAATAACTGTTAAGGTATTATGGGAGAACAGTATGTTATGGAGAACTAAAAGGTGCATACCTACTAAAAGCACAATCTTATGCATGATTACTCAAAACTCTACCAAACTCCATGGGACTTGTTGCCCTGTAAGCACATATAAACCAAAACTGTTTTGTTCAGAAAGGAAGCATTCTCCTATCCAGAGAATGAGATTAGATTTCATTTTATTTTTAAAAAGGCCTCCCAAAATCAGGATTTGAGAGAGGATTATAAACTACAATCCTGCGACATACATGTTTGTATTCAACTACAATTCAAGAATATGCATCAGATTTCAGATGGCAGTCACTCTCTTGAGCTGAAGATTGCACTTCCATGCCAAGCTATTCACAAGGAATTACAAGAGAACTAAATAAAGCTGCTATATCAGGATTCAGAAGTTTGGAATCAGCTTATGGAGAGGCTGACTCAGCTGCAATATTTTACATACATCATCTACAGATTCTTGCCTGCAAAAGCTTATGCACAATTATGCTTCTTAAGCTATCTGAATGCATACCCTCCAACTGTTTGGATCTAGTACGGACAATCCCAATTAATCCTCTGTCCTGCTTTTTCAGATGCTTTTAAAGTGTCTCCCAGTTCATCTTTACTCCTCCTCCCTTCTTTGTCCTTAGCTTGTTTCAGTTGCTGGAAAATGAGTTAAAAAACAAAAGCAGTTTGCATCCAATTAATTGGGGGAGGAGGCAAGGAAGGGACAGAATTTCACCCTTCCAACTAGGCACAAGCAAGGCAAGCTATTGCAGCCTCTCCTAGCTTGTGTATTCTCTTATTAATAGCTTTTGCCATCTTGACCACATTTGCAATATGTGTTACACTGTTGGAGAGTATGGAGCTGCCAGCATTCTCCACCCCCCAACAGTGTTCCAAGGACTGGTACCATACTAGTGACTAGAACTGTTTCTTTCTTTCCTGGAAACTCACCATGGGCTGACAGCCTGTAACTCCCAGACTGACACTGGCCCATGGACCACTACTTTGAGTAACACATAATACAGCACATTGGATAGTGTTTAACACAAGAGGCTTTCTTGTTCTGAGGACAGGAGATTAACCTAGCTACATTTCTGGATCATTGCCTCAGAACTGAGCATGTTTGCATTGGGATTTGAACCAGCTATGTTTCAAGATTTATTTACCCCAAAGAAAGGAAGACATTTCCAGCTTTGAAATGCAGGACAGAAAAGGTCTGCAGAGAGCTAATACCATACTGAATAATTCACTTTGATCATGGAAGAAAAAGTACAGAGATGTATCTAAATCCCCAAAGGTTAATATTTGAAACGAATGAAATGAAGATAATGAATTGCCCACTGAATCATTTATTTTAACAACGTTTAAACTGCTAATTTTAGTTTATTTAAAAACCATTAGTATTTCAACTATTAGGTCATTTAGTTGAACAACCCAATTCTCCAGGCCTTTTAAATTTTTAATTTTTTTCTTACTGCCTTATTACCTCACTGTCAACAACAACAACAACAAAAAAGGGTTGAGTAGTATCTATTTGCCATAGAGAATGGCCTAACATTCCCATGACCCTATTTTCTATCTCCGCACCCCACCCCCCCCCCCCCACCCCCGAGTATAATTCACAATCAACATGATTTCAGATTCTACTGTAGTTTTTCCGGGATTTCACAGCAAAGCTGCTCAAGTAAAATTATACAAATGGTTTCCTCAACAGAGACTACAGTAGGTCAAGGGTTCATAGGAAAGGAAGGGCCTCAATATTTTTCCTGAAATATACTAAGTCTTTACTGGCTCCCACTTTATCTGAGTGTGCATGTTACCCCACATTTTGACGCTGCTATAAGGACTATGAATCTAAAACACAGACTTAGATCCCACACTATAAAACATGGATGGAAATTCTGCAGCTCTTTAAGTGTTGCTGGACTGCTGCTCCCAAGCACCTGGAGCCTTTACTGGACATGGATAACAGGCATCAAAGGTCATGCAATGGTATCTTCCCAAATAGATTACCACAATATACCCTAATTGAGGCTGTCTTTGAAAAGGACTCAAAAGCTACAACCAATGCAAAATGTAGCAGCTAGACTCCTGATGGGAACAGCATATAAACCACTGAACAGTGGTTTTAAGGGAATTGTAATGGATGCCAATATGCTTCCAGTCTGAATTGAAGGTGATATTGATAACATTTAAAACCCTCAACAACTTGTGACTTCAGTACTTGAAGGAGCACCTCTCAATACACTTGTTTGAGAACTGAGGTTTGTTGGAGGGGCGCTCCTCTTTGTCCCCCATCAGTCAGAGCAATACACTGTGGGAGGACATAGAAGAGGCCCTTCTCTTCTGTGACACCCTTGAAACCCTGATTTGCACCAATGTAGGTGTAATTCCAGTATCATGTCAAAGGTTTTATTAACACCTTCGAGACCTCACTGATTTTATTCAGTTTGCATATGTACTGTGGTTTACATTATTATACATCATTTTAACTGGTTTTAAATTGCCTTGTTTTAAGTGATAAATGGTTCTATGAACTTTCTCTAAAATAGCACTGTTTATTGTTTTAAACTCTCATAAACTGATTTTATTGTACATTGCCATCAAGTCCATGAGTACAGGGTGGAATATGAAGCACAGGTATATTTTAATACAGTATATGTGTTCATAGGCATTGCTCCCATTAACAGAAAATTTGGTACTGTACAAGAAACAGAAATAACATGAAAAGAATAGAAATAGGTTCCTATCCCACAGAAAAGAGTAGTTCGATATACCTCAGCAAACTTTTATTTAAAATTAACAATGTGCATAGGTGAAATGAAACCACCAGGTTAGGTACATGTTGCATAAGTTTACAAAACATTTGGAACCTTCTAGAGATCACTTGAAAGCTTCTCCCAAAATATAGCCAGGCTTGATTCCCCCCCCCCCCCCCCTTTCTAAGCTTCCACAATGATTTCCGTTTTGGTAACCAAACTTATAGGTCTTATGTTTTGCTTAGTGTGTTTGTATCATAGTTATTATTTTTTACATGCTGGGCATAGCTGGAGAGGTGTGTGTATATGCTTTCTCCTTTTCTATTTTGCTATTTGTGATTGCTCAGTAAGACATTCTAGACGAGGTAGCTGCTTTTTACCTTGCCTGCTGTAGGCAGGAACATACATCAACAGTAGGATCAGCCACTCTCCTCAGCGAAAGCTTTAATGTATTGTTTACTGCAAACACGCTTCCGCAACCTGTCTGTATTTCTTCACCCTTTTTCACCAATCTCATAATGCTGATTCCTCAGCAAAAGGTCCAGCTAGACAGAGGAGGAATAGGAAAACAGGGGGACAGGCTGCTGTAAGAAGACTGTAAAACGCAGCTTCTTTTTCAGAGTCTTTCTTAAGTGAGGTATGTAAATTTTCATACATGTAAATATTTTAATAAATATCCTGCAGTCAATAACAAGGGATGCAGGAAATACAGTCCAACCACTAGAAGACCACATGGCTACCACTCCCGCTATAAAGAATGTGACAGACAGAACTCAGACAGACAATCCCATATTTCCTTATCAGTACAGAACTATAGCATAATTTAAAATAAAGTTTATTCCTATCTATCTCACTAGGACTGTTCCCTCTAATAGTATGAGACTAGGATGCAGGTAGCTCAATATCCTGCATCTAATGCAGGGCAATCAGATTACAATCTTCAGTTAAAAGCAGTGCTTTTTCTGCTTCACAGTTAGTAAATAAACACCGTGACGAGTGTACTGTAGGCAGTTTCCTTCTAGTTATCTTCCAGATCTACCAATTTCCGTATTGGAGCAAGTTACTGTGGCAAACAAAATTTTCAGCTCTATCCTCAGGGAGTCATATGGTCTCCCATATACAGTATAAAACAATTGGCTAGAAGTCCACTCTTGTTTTGATAGATAGGGTTTGTGGGGAAAGAGTTTAAGCTGTGTATGGAGTCTCTGCAGCCTCATTAAAAGGTGAATTTCTGTCCCTAAAGGATCCCAGAAAAAGACATTCAATTTGGGGGGGGGGGGGACAGAGCAACGTACATCTAGGCAGACAAAGGGCTAAGAACAACTCCAAGAGCCACACTTGGTCCCCCCGCTACTCTATACAATAATCTAGTGAAAAGCCTGGGAGCAAGATTAGAGGCAATGTACCACAGAATACCAGAATTTGGAGACAACTGGAATTGGGTTATTGGGTTGTTACATTCATAGCTTCCTTGCAAGCTTATCCAAAACATCTTGCATGTCCATGGCTGGAAGAAGAATGCTGGCAACAATGGCTTGAGTCAATTCGGCAAGACTCTTATTATTAGCTTTCCTCAACACAAAGCCCTTCAGCTCTGAACAACTCCCACTGTAACCAACCAGTGGTCCTAATTTATTTACTTATAATCAATTTTTCAGTATACAAGTCCTTTCAGGGTAGCTTACAAACAGGAACTATTAATATCAAATTATAGTACTTCTTAAAAGAAGACAAGTGACAACAGGAGGCCTTTTGGGTGGTGGAACTAAAAAGAACTGGCTTGGAAGCAGAAGCTACATGCCTGCCTCTATCTCTCTTGTAGAAGCCATCTCACAGACTATCTGGTGATGGACTATCCTATAGGCTGTGGGATAATCCACCTGCATGAAATTTGGAGTTTGTCTTCACCTGCCTCCCTTTTCTTTTTGGAAGTTGCACACCAAGTATCAGAGCACTATTTAGTCACTCTAATTGAAGTTCAGTAAACACACATGGCTTTGCTCACACACAAGACAGAAGGACTGGAGAGTTTTTCTCTGATCCTCCAAGATTCTCCATGAGAGTCAGAACACTGGACAGTTAGCGTTCAAAAGCATATGAGGTGCCTCTGTGCATATGGTCCCCTTCAAACTTGCCACTTTTTCACATGAGCAAAATGACAGAACCAGAGGAGCTAACAATCTTTCCTCTTCATGTGTTTACTTGAAACCAGGAGGTCATCAGATTGGAGAAAGCTGCCTTATGAAAGCCACTGCTTATTCATCAGTGCTTGGCAACATAGTACAGATTTTGTTGAACTGGCCTATCATTCTAATCACTCCACTAAAACCAGGAAGCATGGCATTGAAAGCTAATCAGCACCAGTTGTTCAATAATTATGGGGAGCTCGTTCTATCACTACAACTGCCCATGCCAGATAAAATCTATAGGGTGGAGGAAGGACCAAAGAGAATTGAGGTCATCTTCATGCATGACAGCTCCCAATAGCTCCAAGTTTCCCTTTCTTAGGAAAGACAGGGAAGCGTAATTGGACTACCAGTAGCTAAATATGCATGCTACTAGATGGAGAACAGCCAAGAGCTACAGATACTATAATGTAGCACCAGTGTCTTCTGAACAAAAGAAACTGGAAAGCTTTATACAGTCTGAGAGCCCTGTGCCAAACAAGCAGAATTATTTATGGCACAATAGTGGAAACAAACTCTTTGTTAGAAGGCAAGGAGGCCTCTGGGTGTACGGATGGAGATTCTGCAATTTATATTCAATACCTTATTCCCTAGATGCATTACATGAGTTTCCTGTTGCAGATTGTCTGGAGAAATGGTGGAACTCCAGGAGTCCATTTATGATATAAATACAAGGGGAAAAAAGGGCACTTAGAAAGCATAACATTAAAGCAGAACTTGGAAAAGTTATTGGCCATGCTAGATGAGACATTCCTGGAATTATCTTTCGAAGAAGTAAGAATGGGTTAAAAAAAGGCTCACTATCCACCTTTAGAAAAGGAGACTATTTGGAGACCCACCCTGAAAAAGATAGAGTAAAAAGTGGTATGGCAACTCCAGTTTCTGATCAAACATGGAATATTACTGCCTTACCCCAAATCAAACCACACTGACCCATTTAGCTCCATAGAGTGTGTGCTGACTGACAACTGTTCTATGTTTTATTCAAAATTCATACCAGAAACTTCTAGGGGTTGAAACTGGGACCCTTTGCAAAGCACATGTTCTACCTGTGGCCATTCCCCTGAACAGAGTTCGGAAATTTTCTGCAAACAAGAAAAAACTGCATGACCAGAAGTTAACAGAATGACAAAAGAAACCTGTACGTATCTCATGAACGACCATGTCTTACACTGGGTCAGTTCCCACCTAATGTTAAAACATGGTTTAATGTTATGTGAACATGCCTGAAAAACACAAGTAATGCATGAGGTCTGCACATTTCTCTTTCCTGCCACACAGCTGAGAGAACAATTTCCTCAATGTTATATGAGGCAAAGAATCATAAGGTCACAATTACTGCAGCAGCCTGACATTCCTCATACAGTTAACACACACACTTGATTTGTTATGGACTGGATTAGTGAGGGTGAGAGGCATTTCCTATTATGTGAAGAATCTCAGATTAATGGCTTGATTCTCATTACTGGTAAAATGAGAAGACTTAATGAAATGAGTGCTCTCTACAAAAGCTACTGAAGAAAACGGGGAATAACAAGATAAATCTATCTTTCTTGAAGTGATGGCTTATTGATAGGCATTGCTATCTGTTACTGTTCAGATTTATGCCTGGTTGATCATCATCTGCTGTTGTTAACTGCCTTTTACTGTCTCTTCTAGACAGTCCTTTCTACTCATTTATGGCCAAAATACAACATCAGTTTAGTTATCTTTGCTTCTCAGTAATGTTTGGGATTTATTTGTTCTATATTGCCTCTCTTAGATTGCTTTTCACATCTCCTTCCAAGTCTAATCCTGCTTTTCATATATTTTTGGCATATAGGTTTACAGACAGAGTGACAGAATACAGCCTTGCCTGACAACACTGCCAACTAGAAACCATTCCACTTCTCCATAGTCTGTCCTCACAAAAGCCTCTTGTTCTGAGTACAGGTTGCACATCAGGACTATCAATTGCTGTGACACAACAATTTCTTTATGAGCAATCCACAGTTTCTCACAATCTATACAATCAAAGGCTTTGCTATAATCTATAAAGCAGAGGCTGGTTTTCTTTTGAAATTCCTTGGTATGTTCCATTATCCAGTGTATGTTTGTTGTACGATTCCTGTTGTTTCTTCCTTCCTTGAACCCAGCTTGGCCATCTGTCATTTCTCACTCCACATATAGTCTTTGTTGTAGAATTTTGAGCATCACCTTGCTTGCATGAGAAATTAATGCAATGGTCCCGTGACTGTTGCAATTCCTATTATCCCCTTTCTTGAGAATTGGAATATATACTGAGGGTTTCCAGTCTGTGGATTTTCCAAATCTGTTGACAGATTGCAGTTAGAACTAGAGTGGCTTCTGTCTCTGTAACTTGGAGCAGCTCTGGTGGTATGCTATCAGTTCCTGGTGACTTATTTCTCTGAAGTGATCTCAGTGTAGCTCTCACTTCACTTTTTAAAATTGAAGTTTGTCTTAATATGGTTCTTCTTTAAATGAATCTATACAAGAATCATTTGTACAAGACTATATGTTTCTTACCCCAAATATTTATGTATTCTCGACAATTCATATGATTCACATATAACAAACTACTGGGTTGTTGTTGTTTTTGGTTGACTGAATTCATGTCGGTTTGCATTTAATTTATTTTTTATTATTCATACTGAAATATATATCAATTTGCAGTGTTTGTTGCTTTATAGTTTTTTGAGTGAGATCTTCAGTTTTCTCTTTTGCATTTTGCTTTACAGCAATCACTGGTCAGCATACAAGTTTGCTGCTTCACTAAGACTTTTCTCATGTTATACTAAGCTATGGCTAAGCATTATACAAGCATTATACACTCAATCTGTTGTCGTGCTCTATTAAAGAACAATATCTGACTTCAATTTCAGAAGAGCCAATATAGGAAGGAACCAGTGTGGTGTAATGGCTTGAACCATGACTGGGGCTCTGGAGACCAGGGTTCAACTCCCTGACTGGCCATGGAGACTAGGCAAGTGATATTCTCTCAACCTATGAGATAAATCTCTTCTGAATAAATCTTGCCAAGAAAATGCCATTATAGGTTTGCCTTAGAGTCATGATGAATCAGAAATTATTTAAAGGTACAATAACAGAAAGATATAGTTGGGCAGGGCTGTGAAAGCTAGGCAGAAACCACCACCTTGGATTTGAAAAAACAAATGTCAGATACCAAAGAACAGGAGGAAAAGGCTGAGACTTAATGTTTTAAAAATTTATTAATGATTAATGCAAGATCAATGAATTTCAGGCTTCAGACAGATCTAAACAAAGCAGATCACTCTTGACTAATTAACATGTTTTTCACTGACACACAATGGTTGAAACGAAAAACATATACAGCAATTAAAGAATGTTTTAAAAGTCAATTTTACTTTTTATAGCTGCTTTTTTCATGGTCCTATATGGCATTTTTTAAAAACAGGTTGTGCTAATACATGTGCGTGCATATACAATCAGCCCTCTGTTTTTACATGGGAGATCCGTTCCGTACTCCCTCCCCCCCGCGAAAACGGAAACTCACACATACTCAAGCCCCAGAGGCTTGAATGGGTGTGCGAGCTTGGGAGCGGCTGCAGGCGTGCGCCATGGGTGTCCTCCCCATTTTAATCCCCTTCGTTTGCTCCTCATGAGAGAGTGTCACAGATATGAAGCTCGTGCAAAAGGAGGGGCAACTGTATCTTCAAGTTGCCGTCAACTTATGACAACCCATGAACTACATAGGGTTTTCATAGGCAAGAAATCCTCAGAAGTGGTTTCGCCAGTTCCTTGCACTGAAACATAGCTTACAGCACCTGGTATTCGTTGGCCGTCTCCCATCCAATGAATACAAGGTGCTGTAGAATACATACATCAGTATAAATAAATAATTTTTCCATTAACAGCCAGATTGGATGGTCAAAGTCACACTAAATAAAACCTGTAACATCAAAGGAAAGTGACAAATATCTTTCTCAGAGAGCACATCCCAATTATATTTCCCTTCCTAATAAAAGAAAAACCACAGAAAATGATTTTCCTTAATTGTACACACTCCCCATGATAGCTTTTGGAAAAAAATATTTAGAGAACTTAAGATGCACAGCTCAGTCAAAGGTCACGTCCAGATTCCCAATTGCAAGGGCCAACATGTACATTTCTCAAGACTTGAAAATCATACACAGCTAAAACCTATTGATCAGGAATGATTTCACTATGAATCAAGGAAATTGTTACAGGGTGGAAAAACAGTGACACAACATGATTTGTCGGAAATCTTTTCCAAGAGCTGACAGAGCACTGCAAGCACCCTAACGATCACCTCTGTGAATACAATAGAAATGAGCACATCATTCAAGGACAGAGGGGGACAGTGTTTCATTTTATCCTTTCAAATAAATGGTTGTTTTTTTGTTTTTTGAGGGGGGAGAAATACTGTTTATTTCCCCAATACAGAAGACACTCAAAGTCAATAGACTCCAGCAGTGGATATACCATCAATAGCCCTCTGTAGACCTGCACAAAAACAAACTATTTTTACCTCTTCTTCTTTGCGAATGTTGCACTGTACAGGGGTCACCTGGGCAGGATTTGAGGATGGAATTTTGGCAGCTAGCTCTTTGGCTGCAGCTTTTAATCTGTCAAGTTTCCGAGAGGCTATGACTACATTGCAACCTGTCAAGACAAAACCAGATTAATATTGGACATTAATAGTAATTGCACTGTGCTTTAGATAGGACAAATGAGGTCTCGTCCTCAAAAACTGACTGCATACAGATTGAAATAAGCCTCCTCCATCATAATTTTCCAAGTCATCAAACATTTTCAGTACCTTTAAAAATTTATGAACATGGTTGGATGGGATCAAAAAGCTTCTACAACCAGATACTCCGTTTGCAAATGCTACAGTCTCAACTCATGGACTGGAAAATTACCTGACAATTTCCTGCATCAGTGGTGGAATTTGATTGATAGGAAACAAAACTAGTTGCAGTAGCAACATGAAAAGATACTAGATCCTCTTGCCATTATTACTTATTGGCTAACAAGAACATTTTTGTCTTCTATGTCTAGACAATTTGATGAAATACAACAATAAATCTCATACCATCCTACTTTCAAGGAATTGAACAGAAACAGCCATCACAAAAGAATACTAGGAAATCATAGATCACACCAAAATGTACCCATGTATGCCTTGGCAACCAAGATTTACACATAGGTTAAAACGAACTTATCTTGTACCAAACAGCATTCAGTGGCAAAAAAGCTGCACACCCCTACTTTAGGACTTTGTTTGCTTTCTGTAAGTGCAAATTATCATGGGGATAGAATTCATACACATAGTCATATTAGTCTGGAATATCCATACACAAGGGGATCTTGTAGCACCTTTGAGACTATGCAGAATAAGCTGTAGCATAAGCTTTCCTCCAAGTCTATGAAAGCTTATGCTACAATGTCTTCTACATAGTCAGTCTCAAAAGTGCTACAAGATACCTTTGCCTGCCAACTCTTCAGTAAAATACAAACACTTTAGTCTTACCACATGCTCAAATTAACACACAAGCAAAATGGACTTTGATTCACTGATTTGATCTGCCTTCTTAGAAATAAATGTACAGTATATAGAATACCTTGGTTAACAAAGCCTCTGAAAATGAAGCTGCTTTTTATAGTCTTTTTATGTCAGCACAGCCCCTCCGGTTCCTACTTGTCCTGTCTAGCTCAGGAGTGGACAAAGTGGGGCCTGCAGCCCACATGTTCTCCCCCCCCCCCCACACCATCTGTGACATTCATGGACTCCCAGGGTCACATTTTTGTTCCAAAATGACCTGTCCTGGAACGACAGGGGTGAGAATATTTGACAGCAAAAAATATGGGTGTTATTTCATTTGTGGAGCAATAAATTGCCCTCTAAGAACTCCAGATTGATTATGACAGCCCCTAGCCTTCCATAGTTTCCTACCCCAATCAAAATGGTTTTCATGGCGTTTTTTTAACACCATTGCCACTGGGAGTATAGTGGAGGGCTGTAGAAACACAAACTTTCAGTATCAGGTTGTAGCAGCACATCTACAGTTAACAGTGACATAAAAGCTTGAGCTGCAAAAGAGTAGAATTCCATTCTAGTTAACCCCACTGTAGTTGTCCATGCCTGTCTACAACAGGCATGTTAGCTGCCTTCCAGATCCCTTACTGAGCATATGTGGACAGCACAACAGAGAGAAAGGAGGAACCAGACAACCCTGCCTCACCAGGTACCCCCTGGAAGTTAAAAAACATAGATTTGGCAACCAAAATAGAAATAATTAAACAAGTGGAGGCCGAAGAAAGAAAAAATATCACCCCAGGTGCATTTTGGGAAAAGCTTTCAAATGGACTCTACAAAGTTCATAGTTTACTGTCAGACCATCAGATTGTTGTTTTTTTTAAGTTCACATGTGCATATTGTTAGTTTTCAGTAAAAAAACATGCTGAAATATGTTGAAGTGCTCTTTTTGTAGCCTAGGAACCCTATTCTTTTCATGCTATTTCTGACTTTTCTACCAAATTTTCTGTTAAAGTAGTAATGACCGGAAACACATTAATGTTGTCAACCAAGGTATAACTTTATATTACTGATTAACACAAAACATTAATTCTGTAACCCAACTACCAAAGACAGTGGCAGAACAGCCGCCTATCAAGATACAGTAAAACGTGTGTGGCCATGACCTTCTAGATAGTTTTCTGGCCTACAATTTCCATTAGCCCTAGCTGTATAGCCAATGATAACAAGTTATGGGAACTACAGTCCAAAATGATCTGTAGAACCAGACCACACTACAATACTCCAGAAACACAGCATATGCCAGCTAAACCAGCTGTAAGTGGTTGGAGAGCCATCTAGATTCCCTGTCACTTCATTAGTGGTTTGACAGACCCATAGGGGTATGTGTTTTGTTCATGGGCTGAAACAATTGGTTGTGTGGTTGTGGTCTTGCATAGGATGTAGAAAACAAGGAACTAATAGCAGTGTCTAAAAGCAGGATGCTGATGTAGATATTTGCCAAGTGAACTCCTTCAGAGTGTGTATACATATCTGCTACAAAATGATCTACCAAGAGTTCTGAACTACATGAGTAGGATTCAATCAAAAAGATGTGAATTCAAATGCAGAGATCAGAAGCTTGCATCACGGCAATTAACCTTCAAGAATTGGGCAACATTACAGCTATCACTGCTTCAGTCAAGGATTGCTGCAAGAGCAAATGCGTGTCTACCCACGCCTTTCAGAAAGATATTAAATATACAAGATGGTAGCTCTTCAACTAGAGAAGGAACATCTTTTGTTGTATAAAAACAACTTTTCACAATTATTTTCTAATGGAAGGATACTGCAGTGAAGTCATGCAAGTAACTTGGAATCATTTCTATTCTGTGGAGAGATGCGTTTATATTCCTCAACTTTCATATTTACTGAGTCCTATCCCCTGCCAGCCCACCATTACAAACAGTTACAAAATCTATCAGTTAGTTCTAGTAGTATTATATATATTAGGCAAGTGCTCACAATGCTAGAACAAACATATTTCAGATCAGATGAATTTCTGAGGTTTCTCTGAGTTTTCTTTGAACTACAGCAAAAACTTTAGTATAAGCTTGATCACATTCTTCAGAGGAACAGAGGGGTGGATGCAATTTTGCAACATGTACAATGGTGCCTCATCACTTCTAAAAAGTTATCTGCCAGCACACCAAGCAGTGTTGGAGGCGGACTGCATTACGAAGGCAAGTTTTGACTGAGTCACAGTGCCCCAGAATTCAGCAAATAAGTAACAGTCAGACAAGAGAGTAGAATTAAAAGTTATTTCAATACTCAAGAGTTCATTTCCCAAAACACCACAATGTAGGAAAGAACGCATCCAATATCTGAGAATGTTTTACGTCAAGTCTTCAATTAAGAGCACAATTTATAGCTATTCTGGGAACATTTCCAGAATGCTAGTGTTTTGCAATGTCATGCTCTACATTAGCCTTCCCCATGCCACGCTGGATAGGGAATTGAGGGAGCTGTCGATCTTAATGATCAAAGTTCAAGATTCAAACATGGTTGAAAGTCCAGTGCATTCTGCATAAGGGAAAGAGGAAAGCAGGATCCCAAGTAGTTGAAGGACAAAAGAAATAAAACTGTCTCTTTGTTTCTTTCAGTGCCATCATTACACTTTCCCACTTGTTTTATCCAAGTGGGCCTGAGTCTCGCTGCACCCACACAACTTCTGCCCCCCATTGAATTGCGTGGCAGCAGAATATAGTTAAAAGAAACATTTTCTCCCTTCACTACAGTGATCTCATCCCTCTGCTTCTGTCTATAAGGAACACTTTCTCCTTAAGAATTTGCTGGCTGCGTCCACACTGCAGTAATAAGGCTGTTTGACACTGCTTGAACTGCCATGGCTCTGTGCTGTCGAATTCTGGGAGTGTCGTTTGCTGTGGCCCAGAATTCTCTGACAAGGAAGGCTAAAAATGTCTCACGAAAATACAATTCCCATAATTCCACAGCACTGATCAATGCGGGGGAATTCTGGGAACTGTAGTTCTGTGAGACATTTAGCCTCCTCTGTCAGGGAACTACAAGATACTGATTTTGCAGACTAACTAACACGGCTATCTCTTTGAATTCTCTCACCCTGAGACACAGAGAGAGAGAGAGAGAGAAAGAGGCAAGGCCCAAGGCTTCCCTATGGGCAAATATTCCCCAATGTTTCCCTATGGGCAAGTACAGTACACTCATCCCTCCACGTTTCCTGAGGCTAGAGACACAGGGCCCCTATGGAAGTGGGAAAACCATAAGTAACTAAAACACCATGGTTTTTACCTCTCTAGGAATCTCTGGGTCCTCCAGTGCAACTCTATGGTCGACCTCTGCCAGACACTGACCATAGAGTTGCGCTGGAGGAGCTATAAAGGCCTATCGGAGTGTCCTCTCTAGGAATCTCTAGGGAGTCCTTCTTCAGTGCAGCCTTTGGTTTAAGCAGGCCATAGAGTTGCGCTGGAGGACCTCCTGGAGATTCCTAGAGAGGACACAGCCGCAATAAACAATGTGGAGGGACGACGAGTGTGTTTGTTATCTGTCCCTTTCTTTCCCCACCGAGTTGTAAGAGGTCGGCGGTGATGGCCTTGCCGATGCCGGTGCCCCCGCCGGTCACGATAGCCACCCGGCTGCGGAACAAGCCAGCGGCCAAAGCGAGCCCTCCTCCTGCTCCTCCGGACAGCGCGGCGGCCATTTTCTGACTCCTGCCTTCCTCCAAAAATTCAAGTCAAGACCGGCTCCGCCTTATATAGCTTCCGCTAGACCCGCCCACCCAAAGCTGATTGGTCCCCGCTCCCCTCTTGACACGCCCCTTTTGCTCTCTCTTCCTTATATAGCCTCCTCCGTCCCTCCCTCGGATTTGATTGGCCTCTGCCCAAAGGGGGCTCTATTTTATTGTCCCCGCCCACCCCTTTCCTCCTCCTCCTCCTCCTGCTGCGCATGCGCAGCGTGTCGCACCCCCGCCTCCCCCAGCTTTAGGAACAGTACCACAATGATAGGAAAGTGAGAGGTATGAGTGTGGTGGACATAGAGATACGAAAAGTGTAGAGGTGACCCTGGATCACGACCACCACTAGATATGGCCCAGTGGCTGCTGCATCTACACCAGAGAATCAACGCAGTTTCACACGGCTTTAGCTGCCATGAAAACTGTATAAATAAATAAAGCAGCAGTTTTAGTCACCTTCGAGGCTCAGAAGCAGGGAAACCCAGTTCAGGATTTCTTCTTGGTAGAAAGAGCATATATATATATATATATATATATTCCCCCCATACACATATAATGCCATGTGTATATATATATCTCCCAGTGGAGATATATATGTGTGTGTCTCTGCGTGTGTGTATACACATAATAATAATAATTTCTATCCCGCCTCTTCAATAAGATCAAGGTGGCGTACATCAGTTAAAAAAAATAATCATCTCCCTCCTTAACCCACAATACAACAAAAACTATAATATACATGTATATATATATATATATAGATAGATACACACACACACATATATATACACATATTTATGATGCCATATGTGTGGGTTTCTATATATACATACGTATACACACACACATATAACTATATAATGCCATATACTCTGTGTGTGTGTGTGTGTGTATATATATATATATATAGGACCAGTGTGGTATAGTGGTTAGAGCATTGGATTAGGACTCTGGAGACCAAGGTTCGAATCCCACCTCAGCCATCAAAACCCACTAGGTGACCATGGGTCTCTCAGACTCAAGGGAAGGCAATGGCAAAGCCCCTCTGAACAAATATTGCCAAGAAAACCCCAGGATAGATCTGCCTTAGGGTGGCCATTTGTCCAAACCTTCTGTCCTGAGTAGGGAAGTCTCTCCTCTATACCTCTATCCTGAATGCCACCAAAATAAATGAGATATTTGTGCAAAGGAGAAGGAGAAAGAGGATTCAGGCTGCCAACCAATGTAGTGTAATGGTGTGAGCGTTGGATTAGGAAGTTGGGAGGCCAGGCTTCAAATCCTGGCTCGGCCATGGAAACCCATTGGGTGACTCTGGGCAAGCCACACCCTCTCAGCCTCAGAGAATGGATGTGGCAAAGACCCACCCCCCAGAAGAAACATGCCAAGGAAGCCCCCGATAAGTTGGAAACAACTTCAAAGCTCTTGAACTGTAGATACAGCCCACGTTTCCAGTCTGGGTTTAACTTTGGTAATGCAGCTTGACACTGCTTTAAGTGCCGTGGCTCCATCTTATAGAAGTCCTGGGATGTGCAGTTTGCTGTGGCACCAGAGCTCTCTGAGAGAGAAGGCTAAAATATTATCCAAAACTGCAAATCCCAGGATTCCATAGGATGGAGGCTCAGCTGGTATGAAACGGATCTAATAATGGGACATTGTGTGATGTAGACACAGCGCTAAGGAGTGCTCTGCTTTAAAGTGTGGAGGAATTATGCTTTTGTGAATTCTGCAAAACCCAATAAATTGCAAGGACACACTAAGTCTCCCATCTTTTGACCCTGGACACAGAGAGAGTTTCCCTTGTTCTCTGCCTCTGATCAGCCCTTCGTAGCCAATAGCCTGGCTGCAGAGACACTCCAGGAGAAAAGCAGGACAGAAAAATACAGTAAACACATTAAAAAAATAAGTTGGTTTGTTTTGGACAATATGTGGATAAGGAAGGAGCACTGCAATTGGACTTGAGCATTTGTGAATGCGGATTTTGGAACCAAACCCCAGTGGATACCAAGGGCCCAGTGTACAATGCTGAAACTGGTTTTTTCAATACAATAAAACAGATGTTACAGTCTTATGATATCAGTTTGTTGTGGCACCAGATTACAAAGAAAAGGCTCAATGTCTCACAAAAAAGACACTTCCCAGAATTGCCTAGCATTGAGCCAGGGCAGTTAAAGCGGTCTCAAATGGGATTATTTCTGCAGCATGTTTTGGACTGGAGTCAGGGGACTCTTTCACACGGGAGGAATTTCTCCCAACTTCGAATGGAGCCAATGCAAATTCAGGTGAATTCGTTAGTTAAGCGAATTCACGGGAATTCCCATTGCGTTCGGAGCATGTTTGGAGTAACGTCCCATTACCTGAAAATGATCCCCCCATTTCCCTAAATTGTGTACGAAGCTTTAATTCGCAATAACATGAAACCCATGATTGCGTTCGGAATGACTTCCCTTTTGCCCGAAATTGTGTGCAAAGATTTAATTCACAATAACGTGAAACCCCATGATTGCGTTTGGATTGCCCTTGGATTATACTTCCAATTTCCCACGTCTGAAAGAGTCCAGGGAAAGCATTGGCTAGGTGGCCTGGAGCGTTGGAATGGGGCCCAGGCTTGAAAGTCAAAACATAGGGGCTTTTTGATTCACAGGGATGGTGGAAGTTGCACCCGCTCTCTTCTGGGTTCGTCTCGCATTAGCTGAGTGTGGATGGCTGTGATTCTCCATTGCAGTCTTCCTCCCATAACTTCACACATGCTTAGCTATGTAGCAGAGGAGGTAGGGATCCCTATTTGCTGTTCTTTCTTTCTCTGGCCGTGTCTCCACTGCAGAATTAATGCCGTTTTGACAGTGCTGCTTTAACTGCCATTGTTCAATGTGTTACAATAATATGCTTTTAATAAAAAATTTGGGGGGGGGGGACACGTGGAATGTGATATGACCCCTGCTTGACCTATACAAGGACCCGCCATAAGTCCCAAGCGAGGAGGTCATGTAGGCAAGCCCGCTTGGAGGAACCGAGTCCCCAGTAAACAACTCTCCATAGGAAGTTTTGGAGTTGCCAGACCAGATTTGCCACTGTCCTCTGGAGTAAGACAATAGCCTTGGCCTCACACCTGATGAGCCAGTGATTGACTTAACAGCTCAGCCATTAAATCATCTTCCTCTCCGAATTGTGTCCAAACCTAAGTGCATTGCACATAGATTATGTGCTCTTGTCTTAACAAAGCCCAGGCAATAAACACCTTTGTCCAAGCCTTGATGCATAGTCTCAGGATATGTTCAACCCTATAAAAGATTCCATGTTTGAATCACTCGTTGATGCTATCCTCAGAGTACAGGCTAACCTCTGCTCATAGCTCCAGTCTAACTTTGCTCATAGCTCCCGCGGCCAATCCCCCCTTATCCCAGCGGTCGTGTCCATCATCATCATCCACATTTCCTGGAGAAGACTTCTAAGGTAATATTCCAGCAGTGTCTCTTTCTCTTAAACCTAACTCCCAATCTTACTCCTCCCTTTTCGCTAGCATTGAATGTGTGTGTGTGTGTGTGCCCCCTTTGCTGAGTGATATTTATGCCCCCTAATAAACCGTGTATTTTCATTGAACTCATTTGGACGAGTGTCATCTCTCTTGGGGTTTGTTGGTGGACCTCTGGTAGACAAATACTGGGACTGCAATTTCGGCGCAAAGGCTTTGTTAGGACCTTCCTCTCTGCAGCATTTGAGGTAATTAATTCCCCTAAGTGAGAGATTTCCTAACATTCTGGTGGAGGTAATGCGGGCAACGTTCTGCTCTAGAACTTGGTCTCCCGAAATCTAGGCTTTCCAGACTTATTACTTATTACTGGGTCTAGCGGCGGTTACACGTGGCGCTATCTGCAGTAGCGACCCCTGTACTATCCGTGATAGTGAGTGGATAAGTGCCGCCTCCGACCCACGAGTTACACGGGCGGTTGGTCCTAAAAATAGGCGGTTGGTCCTGTGAGCAATGGGCAGTTGGTCCCAAGTTTAAAGGGCAGTTGGTCCCAAAATTGTGTACTGACGGGCGGTTGGTCCCACAGGTCAGGCATTGGCGGGCAGTTGGTCCCATAGGCCAAACAAACGTTAGCTGACAGGCGGTTGGTCCCATAGATCAGCAAACAGGGGCAAGGTGGTCCCAAGGTTAGTTTGGAGGAAGTGAGGAGAAACGAAGGAGAGGAGATGGAGATAGCGAGCTTTTGGAGAAAGGATAAGGTTCAGGACAAGTTGAAGAAGTGGACAGGTTGGAAGGGACCTAATCCATGGCTTCCTGGAGATTTCCTGACAGACAATCCCTTCGCAACTTTTCTGGAGGCTTATAACCTCAAAACAGCGAGGAAGGGATTGAAGAGCGTCCCCAAGGCAGAGAAAGTCAGGATAGCTTTGTGGGGTCTTTAGGTCTTAGCCCACGATGCAGTAGAGGAATACAAGAAGTACAAATTGGAGGTAGAAGTGTCAAGGAAGCAGATAGGAGAATTGGTCACCCAGGTCAGGGAGAAAGTTAATGAAAACGCCCTCTTGACCCGGACAGCCAATGAGGCTGGACAAAGAGCTGATAGGGCTGAGAAAGAGGTGATAGAGCTCCAGATTTGGAACAGGGAGCTCGAGAAGCAATTAGGCTGGACAAAACAAGCTGCAGACTTCATCTTGTCCTAACGGACTGAAGAAGTAGTGCAAGCCGACCACACCATGTAGCACAGGCAGACCTTAGGATCCCTTGGGCTGCAGCCGCTGCTGCCCGGAAACGTAGTCCACCACCACAGACTACCCCCAGAACTGGACCCATTAAGTCCCCCGCAAACCCGGTTTCTGCAGTTCCTCCCCCAGACACTGTCACTCATCCAGCACCCACTCCTAAGCCACCCTGTCAGCAAATAGTGACCACTCCCAAGCCAGATTTGTGGGGATGTCCCACCATAAATGTAAAGGTTGGCCCCCAAGCCAAGTCAAAGCTGGCTCAGATGTTAGTAGACTCGGGTCCTGTAGTCAACACCATGAACCCAAAGCTGGCCGCAGTAGGACACAAGACAAAGGAAAATGTGGAGCTGGTGGGATTCGGTAAAGGAAAACACCAAGCTGCCATTTGGTCAGACATTCCCCTGAAGTTAGGCATGTGAAAATCAGGGAGAGGACGACGGGATCCTAGGCGTAGGATTCCTCAAGAAGCACAGGCTCATGTTAGATTTAGCCAACTGTCTCCTGTGGCAATTGGAAGAAGTTGCTCTAGTTATTTTGGCCATTCACAGGTGCACTGCCTTAAAGGCCCCGGCACCCATTTTCCCCATTGCAAATGACCCTTGGGCAGTAGAGTTTCCCCAGGTTTGGGTTAAGGACAAAATGGAATGTGGAAAGGTTAAGGGAGCATGTGTGCTCATAGAAGGAAAGGATCCACCACCCCAGAAGCAGTATAGGTACCCCCCCCCCAGGCAGAAGAAGAGATAGCCAAGACTATAGAAGGTTTGCTGAAATGGGATGTAATCTTACCCATGCAGTCAATATGTAATTCACCATTATGGCCCGTGATAAAAGCGGATGGAGTCACGTGGAGAATTTTAGGGCCCTTAATGCAGTCACTCCCCCTGTAGCCCCTGTAGCTGCCAAGTACAATGAGATATTAGCAGCTATTAAAGCGCTACCAAACCAGGTTATTCCTCCAGTGTGGATGCAGCCCAGGCGTCCTAACCACAAAGGAGAGGGCAAACCTTTTAAAATATATATATAAATCTATGCTGGCTCTTTGCCATGCTCCAAATGGAGGACATTTTGAAATTCCTCCTGTAAGCAGAAGGCTGGAATGTAGGGCTTGTCCTGGAAAAGGAGGACAACACCTAGCAACCCTATTCTATCCTCCTCATTATCATTATTGTTATTGATATTATTATTATTATTATTAATAATCATCCTGGCTGGGGGGCAAGAAAGGCAATGGAGGGCTTGTCCTAGAAAAGGAGGACAATGCCTAGCCAACCTGACCTATCACCACCACCATCATCGTTGCTGTGGTTTTTATTAAATGCTATTGCTATTATCATTAGTCATCCTGGTCTGGGGGGAAGAGTGGCAATGTCTGGAAAAGGACTTGTCCTGGAAAAAGAGGACGCGTCTGGGTAACCTGATCGATCATCATCATCATTGTTATTGTTGTTGCAATTATTATCATCATCATCATCATCATCATTAATCATCCTGGTTGGGGGGGCAAGAGAGACAATGCAGGATCTATCATCCTGACCTATCCTCCTTCTCCTCAACCCTGTTGTTGTTGTTGTTGTTATTCTTATTAATAATCATCCTGGTCGGGGGGGGGAGGGGAAGAGAGGCAAGGTCCTGGAAAAAGACTTGTCCTGCAAAAGGAGAACAACACCTGGCCACCCTGACCTATCATCCTCCTTCTCCTCTTCCTCATCATTGTTACTGTTGTTATTAATCATCATCATCAATCTTCCCAGTCTGGGGGAAAGAGAAGCAATAGAGGGTTTGTCCTGGAAAAGGAGGAGGACGCCTGGCCACCCTGACCTATCATCATCATCATCATGTATTACTATTATTAATCCAATCTTGTATAAGGAGGGGGGGCAATGGCGTCCCTGCTCCCTCCCACCCACACAAAGGCCCCTTCCCCTTCCCCTTCCCCTTCCCCTTCCCCTTCCTCCTCCTCCTCCTCTCAGGGCTCTGCCAGTCCCACAGACCCACCCTCATTTAAAGAGGGAGGAGTGGGCGAGAGAGAGTCTCCCATATTCCCTTCCCTTCAGTCAGGAGTCCTCCTCCTCCTCCTCTTCTTTCTTCCCTGAGCTCAGCTGCCTCCTTTTCCTCCCTTCCTGAATCCTGATGAGGAGCTTCTCTCTGTCCCCAGTGCAGCAGCAGCAGCAACCCAAAGGTGAGTCTCCTCCTCACTGCAATGAGGGCCTTCCTTCCCTGTAAAGAAGAAGCCCCTCTGCTGCCTTGAAAAGGCTGAGGCCAGAAGGGAGAAGAAGCCCCTTCCTTCCTTCCTTCCTTCCTTCCTTCCTTCCTTCCTTCAGGACGACATTGTTTTCCTCAGCCAGCCCTCTCAGGTGTGCTCCTCTTTCTCCACTGAGCAGGTAAGCCCCAACCTGAAGGGTCTCCATCACCCTTTGTTGTTATTGTGTGTCTTCTAGTCCTTTCTGGCTTATGGAGACCCTATCCTGGGTTTCTTTTGTTTTTTCCCCTTGGCAACATTCTTCTTGGGTTTGCCATTGCTTTCCCCTCTGAGGCTGAGAGAGTGTGACTTGCCCAAAGGTCACCCAGTGGGTTTACATGGGGATTCAGACCTTGTTCTCCAGGGTCTTAGTGGTTTCCACACAACCCTATCCTGGGGTTTTTCTTCTTGTCAAGATTCTTCTTCAGATTGGGTTTGCCATTGCCTTCCTCTCTGAAGCTGAGAGAGTGTGACTTGCCAGGTGCAGTGGGAGCATCTTTTGGAATAAACATGCTTTACAAAGTGCCTTCTTCTGAGGCTGAAAGAGTATGATTTCACCCCTGCAGGTTTACATGGGGAGTCATAGTCCCATTTTCCAGAGTCATAGTCCCATGTTCTTCAAAACATTGGCTCTCTTAGTTTTAAGTATCCTGGGATGGACACAAGTCTTGCCGGGTGCAGTGGAAGCATCTTTTGGAATAAACATGCTTTACAAAGTGCCCTCCTCTGAAGCTGAGAGAGAGTGACTTGGTCAAGTGTGTTTCTATAGGGAATCCGTCAAACCCTGGTCACCTAAGAGTCTGCCTGTCTTCCTTTACTCCCCATTTTGTACATCACATGTGGTTTGAGCACTGCACTACAACTGGGGAACAGGGTTCAAATGTCTGCACAGCCATGGAAACCCACCAGTGGACTCAGTCACACTCCCTCAGCAAGGGCAAACCCCCTCTGAACCAATCTTGCCAAGGAAACCCAATGATAGGTTTGCCTTAGGGTCATGGAAATGACTTGAAGGCACACAAGGACAATATGAAAACAGGTAGAAACCAGGTGCATCTCTCTCCTCTTAACCCCCTCTGCCTTTGTAAAGGGGATTGTGATTTCCAAAGGCACCCCAGCAGTGCTGGTTTTAGGCAGCAGCAACAGAGGGGGAAAGGGGGTCTTACGTGAAGAGGTCTCTACCCCTTCATTAGGAAATCCTCTGTCCCAATTAATTCATTTTTTTAAAACCAACACAGTTCTCAACACAGGTATCCTAAAGAAATAAGCGCTCACTGGTACCCCTGCAATACACAGAATGAATCTTTAGGATGTCACAGATGCATATGGGATGTTTTGGGCATATAGGAAAATTTCTTGTTCTCATGTGTATCTCAACATGGGAGTGAAGATATTTATTTATTTATATCCCACCCCTCCAAAATTATCAAGGCGGCTTACAATATTAATAATAAAATTCATCTCCATCTTTAAACAGAAGGTGGATGAGCATCTCCCAGGAGTGCTTTAATTGTGTGTTCCTTGTAGATGGCCCTTGCAGTCCCTTCCAACCTATGATTCTGTGAATCTCCTTTGCCTTTGAGTAATACTTTGCAAGGGCAGGCTGAGACATGTGGGCCCAACATTTGCAACCGGAGCTGCACAATTTGGGACCCCATATGGGTTATAATGGGGCTGGAGGATTAAGATGTGACTGCAGGTGAGGTTTGAGCCATGGATGTCCTCATGCACCTGAGCTGTGATGCTCCTCTTTAAGTCGATTGTGGTCAATTAAGTAAATGGAATTTACTCACTCCGCAATTAGGTAAGATCATTTTGTAAGAAGAAACTGGCAACAGATTTTAATGCTTTTCTGGGCTTGAAATTGCCCCCGTGTCCTGCTCTTTGAGTATCAAGAATGGAGAGGAAGCCATTTTCATGGAAAAGAAACTTCTAAAGGGAAGGGGGGAGGTGTTGTTGAAGGCTGACCCAAGACATAAATGCTGCCTGAAGCAAAAGGCAAGATAGCACCTTCTAGCTGTGGATAAGCCCCTCCATTGAACTCTGTGGGGTTCACGTCTTAGTAGTAATTCCTAGGACTGCACTCTTATCCACTTACCTGAGAGTAAGTTTTGTTGAATATAATGTGACTTACTAGTGAATCAATGGGAGAGGATTTTTCTTGAAATATTTTACTACTCATGTATTGTGATGGTTTCAAATGGTTTTAAGCCATGGTTTAATAGCATCATTAACTTATGTTGCAAGCCATGTTACCTTCCAAACCTGAAAGAAAAGTGGTATCTAATGCAAAATTCATAAATTCAGGAGTATCCTATTAAGAGGAGAAGATGGCAGCCTCAGTAGAAAATAGTTGGTTGTGTGAGTGTCCCCCATGACATACAACCACTGAGCTGGATCACTTAGTATGCCAGTGTGGTGTAATGGTTTGAACATTGGACCAGTGTTCAAATCCTGGCTTGGCCATATAAACCCACTCAGTGACCTTGGGCAAGTCTCACTCAGCCTCACAGCATGGCAATGGCAAACCCTGTCTGAAGAAATCTACCAAGAAAACTTCATCATAGGGTCACCTTATAGTTCCTGTAAGTGGGAAATGACTTGAGGACACACAACAACAACAACAACAACAACAATGCATGCTAGGGGTACACTGTAGGCCTTTGATTACTGATTCCAAGCCCCTAATAGCCGCTTCAGCTGGTAATGGTGTTTGGGTAATTGAGCCTACCCAGACTACTTCTGTGGATAAATTCCTTTATCCTGGCCTCTCCATCCTGGAGAAGAGTAACTAGTGGGGTGTGTCAGGGTCCTATCCAGGGCCCAGTATTGTTCATCATCTTTATGACTTGGATGGTGGAATAGAGGGCATGATTATCATAACTTTACAGATGACTCCAAATTAGGTGAGGTAACTAAAATCGCACAATCACAATTCAAACTTGACAGATTGGAGCCCTGAACTAACAAAATTAATTTCAACAGGAATAAACATAAGGTACTGCATTAGGCAGGAAAGGAGAAATGATCAAAGATAGGATGGATGACACATAGCTTGATAATACTGTAGCAAATGTGAGAAGTAGCTAAGGCTCTTAGTAGACTGCAGGTGAGACATGAGTGAAAAGTGTAATGCAGCAGTGTAAAAACAAAACAAAACACCAATGTAATTCTGGGCTGCATCAACATGGAGTACAGGTATTGTGTCCAGATTAAGTCACAGTGCCATTTTATGCTGCTTTGGTCAGATCTTACCTGGAATACTGTGTAAAATTCTGTGCACCACAGTTCAAGTAGGATACTACCAAACTAGAATCTGAAGTCCTGGGGAAGATGAGCAAGATGGCAAATGGGCTGGAAACCAGGCTCTGTGATAAATGGCTTAAGGTGCTGGGTATGTGTAGCTTGAGGAAAAGAAGACTGAGTGGTGCTGTGATAGCCTTTTTAAAATATCTGAAAGGATGTTGCTTTCTGTTGCTTCAAAGGCTAGAGCATGGAGCAGTAGATTCAATTTGGGGGGGGGGGGGGGAAGAGATTTGACCTCAACATTAAGAAGAACTGATGGCAAGAGTGGTTTGAAAGTTGAATAGACTACTGTACATCAGAAGGTGGTGAACTGTCCTTCTTGGAAGATCTTTAAATAGAAGTTGGATGACCATCTCTCAGGAATTGCAGTTGCAGATGATTGGATTAAATGGCCCTTGTTATGATTCTAGCTCTGTTTGGAGTCTAATGTTGCCAGATTTGAAATAGGGTTCCTACATGATGCAGGAAAAGTAATACCACACTGTGCTCAAATAATCACCCTTTTTACAAACAAGAATTTTAAGTAGTAGTATTTCATCAGAATTGTATTCTCAAGTGCCATCATCTGTTTGGGTTGGTAGTGTGCAAATCAGTTCCAACCCACAAGTTCAAACTTCAGTTTTGGAGCAGTGGGACAATTTTTTTGTGGCCATGTTCTTGCTTTTGGTGCAGTGTTTCCTTTTCATAGCTTCAATTTGTCTTTGGAAGACCAAGCAGCTTGAAAAATAAAATGAGATTCTTTCTCTATTTCATAGAATCATAGAATCATAGAATGTGTGCATGTGCACACACCTGTATGCATGCATGTGTATATATTCCTTCTAAAAGTTTGCGCAAGATTTTAATATGCCATCACAAATGTTTTAAGGGTAACAGTAGGTCACCAGTAACTCCTGTACCAGGGGAAGTATAAATAGCTCTTAACATTGCAGTTTTAGCTATTGTTGTTGTGTACCTTCAATTCATTTCCAACTTATGGCAAACCTATGGGGGGTGCAGAGTTCTTGGAAAGATTTGTATTTTACCTTGCTTTCCTCTGAGGCTGAGAGAGTATTAACTTGCCCAAGATCACCCAGTACGTTTCCATGGTTTTTGTTGGGATTCAAACCCTCTTCTCCAGAGTCATAGTCCCATGCTCAAACCACTATATCAATACTCTCTCAGTTTTAAATATACTGGGGTGGACATAAGTCTTGCTGGGTGCAGTGGAAGTATCTTTTTGAATAAACAAGCTTTACAAAGTGCTGCTGGTCCTACTGGAATCAATGAAATGGAGCAGATTTGAATACACAGTTTGCCATCCAAAGTGATTTGTAGACTGCAGCCGCCTATCTTTGATCTCATTCCCAAAAGCATTACCCTAATGGAACCCAGTTGAGTTAACCACCAGTCTGAATCATCCATAAATCATCTAACATGATATGCTTTCTGACAGCACAAGTCCTATACATATCTATATCACAATCATTAGGAGGGTTACTCCCAGGAAAGAGTGCCACAGAAGAAAACAGCCCCTTCTTTCACGTATGCTTCCTTTTTTGTATGGCATCAGCTCTTGCCTTCAAAGACAATAGTCCATGTCTTTTTAGGTACTGATTCTCATTCTGTATGTTGGAAAATTCATATGGGTAGTGTTGATTGTTATCATCCTCCTTCTTGGACAAAAAATACGTTTTACAATTGACAGAGTTTACAACCTATTACACACTGATTGAGAAAGGATACGGGAGTCTTAGTTTATTTCAAACGGGGGAAGAGTAAAGGGGCATGCTCACTACATTATTAAAACCAAGCTACGGGCTAGGTGTGGCTTGTGTCTGTGCAGAAACAGGTGCTGCATGGAGTAAAATGTGTTAGATAAATGTGTCACTTCACATAGGAAAGAGCAGAGATGGTGCCTAACTCACCAGGCCTCTTTCCTTAGTTGATTATGCTCCCATTTCTTACATTCAGCAATCATCATTCTGTCTTCTCTGCTTATTTCTTTTCAAACACCATATTCCTTTAGGATTTGTTGATTCCTTGCCTGTCATGTTGCTATGACAAAGTCATATAAAGGTCCCTTTGTTTCCCTAGGATGCCCTACATATCTCAGATGGACTATATAAATACAGTTCTTTAATCCCTGGAAATGCACTAATCTGAACTAGGAAAACTAGGTCTTCATCATTCAGAGTGCTAGTTCTGCTGGTAAGCCAGCTCGGATATAAATGATGAAAAGATTCTTTTATATCTGAGAAGCATTCAGTCAAGAGTAATTGGGATGTTGTTGCCTTCCTTTAGGATTTTTTATAAAATTATCTTCTACTGTTCTCAGAACCCTTGGAGTATAGTCTTACTGAGGGGCTGCTTAAATATGCGTCTCCATTCTTTTGGCTGCTTATTTTGGCCTATATATTTAATTCTGAACTTCTTAATTTTTGACACTGTTTATTCCTAGAATCACATAGTTGGAAAGGACCACAAATGTTTAATCCAGTCTCCTGCGATGTAGGTATACAGAACTAAAGCTTTCCTGAGAGATGGCATCCAGCCTCTGTTTAAAAATCTCTGAAGAAGAAGAGTCCACCACCCTCCAGGTCAGTCTAGTTCACTATCCAACAGCTCCTATTATAAAGAAGTTATTCCTAATGTTTGCACAAAATCTCTTTTTTTATACTTTGAAGCAATTGGTTTGTATCTGGGAGTGTGTGTACATGGATCATTTATTCTGAATTCCTGCTAAGCTCCCTGCATCCTGTTTATACGACACAGGGCCAAAGCCCCACATGTCTTCATGACATCTGCACCCAATTCAGCCTTTACTCCCCTTAACCTGAATTTTAAAACCTTATATTTTGCTTGGGCCTTCACTTCTCTCTGTGGTGATAATGGGTGTCTGCCTTCTCACGTGATCCCTGTGAGGTGCCTGGTGCCGCTGCTGCAGGTGCAAGTTGCTGTGAGGTCAGAACAAGGCATCCAGCATCAATAACATGGTTGAGCACCTTGTTGTGATCTCGCAGTGATGCCAGGTGATGAACAAAGATCATGTGGGAAGGCAGATGCCCATTGTTTCTGTGGAGAGGACAGGTAATGACTTGGGGGGGGGGGGAATCACAGAGAATCTGGCCAGTGAAGAAAAGCCCCTAATCTCTGGGAAAGCAGGAAACAAGTTTGCTCCATCTGCTACATTACTTTCCTGTAGATATTTAAAGATGGTTATCATGCCACTTCTCAGTCTTCTCTTTTCTGTGCTAAATATACACAACTGCCTCAGCTATTCCTCGTATCGCGTGGTTTCCAGGCTAGCTTTCTTCAACCTGGTGCCCCCCTCCAAACATGTTTGGACTATAACTCCCAGAATTCCCCACCCTGATGACCAGGATATTCTAGGAGTTGTAGCCTTGGCAGAGGTTATGGGAATTGTAATCCAATACATCTGGAAGTCACCAGTTTGAGGAATACAAGTGTGAATTGTCTCAACTGAGAAGTATTGTGTTTTGAGGTATGGGAGGTAATAATGAAATTCTGTGGTATGTGATCTATATACAGTAGTAGCTTACTGACACATATGTATCATCATCATTTGATGTTACGGTGGTAAGGCACAATACACTGGAGGTTTTCTCAAAGTGATCTTGAAATCCTTTAACTTAGAAGAATGCTGCCCCACCTGGACCTGCATTCCACCCCCCCCCTTTTTTTTTTACAGTAGAGAAATGAAAATGTTTGTCTCCTGCTTTTTAGATACTCTCACTCTGCTATCCCAGCTTCTTCCCTGTGGGCACATTAGTTGGTGGTGGCTTAAGTATGCAGTCCCATATTCAAACAACTTTTGCTCTTTCTGTTAATTGAATTAACAATTCTTAACACAAATTGCAGTATATTGTAAATGGATGAGAACAGATTGGGGATATGGGGAATGTGGCCTCACATCGTTGTTTTTGAGGCTCCTAGCGGCATGCCAGCCCCCACAAAAATTGTGGAAAAATAACTAAATATCACTAAGTACACCTTCATGTATTTGTCATTGTTGTACGCCTTCAAGATGACTAGAGCTTTCTTGGCAATATTTGTTTAGAAGAGGTTTGGTCTTCCTCTGCGGCTGAGAGAGTGTGTGTGACTTACTTAAGGTCTCCCAGTGTGTTTACAATGGCTGTCCGGGGATTCAAGCCTTGTTCTTGCAGACTCCTAGTCCATCATTCAAACCATTGTACCATGAATGTGTATACTGCTGTCTCCAGATCAGTTCACTTTATCCAGCTGGGACTGGTAAAATGTAGTGGAAAATAAAGGCCCAATTCATAAAAACAAAACAGGAAAATTCTCACAGCATAAAGTTTTATATAAGAAACCATACTATTTATTATTATAGTAATTTATTAGTAGCCAGTACAAGAAACCTGGAATCTGCTAGGAGTGTTTTTAGATTGCTTTTAGGAATCTTTAAAGAGTATTTTGCTGTGTTTTAAAAATGTTTTTATCTTTGTATTGTTTTAATTGGTTTTTATTTGTTTATTGCATGGGGAGCCCTTGTGGGCTGGGAGGCAATAAGAGAAATACTGAAACTAAATTCTCTTTTTTCTTCTTCCTGGTCACATGGAGGAAGAGGGAGGAAGGGACATCTTGCAGGACTGTGCAGTCTTTTTTTTGTTTGTATATATATCATTAAATCAGGAGTGAGGAATGTTTGGCCTATGGACTGCATTTAGCCCTCTTTTTTAATTTTTAAAAATGTTATGCAGGGAGAGACCCCCTGCAGCATCTAATTGATGTGGGCAAAATGTTGCTATATTGATGAATTGTAGAGGGTCTTTTTCCAAAACCCAAAGTGATGGCACTAAAGGCAGTTGAAAGCTTGTACATTTTTTGTTTTTAACATGCAAGCAAGCTGAAAATAGCACTAACAAAGAGACTGAATGCTAAAAGGGGAGCAATTATTTTTGGAAATAATCAATTTTACTGAGCACTTACAGCTGAGGAAGCTGCAGAAGTTTTGGTTTTCTTTTAACAGAAAACCTTCATTAGATGGTGAGATAGGATGAAGTAGGATCCTAGTCTCTTTCATACATCTGCAACCTCTATCTGTCTAGTAGACATAGAGTGCCAGTTGTCTTCTTCTATCTCAGAGCTAGTAAGAATATTTACTTTCGAAAATCCCAAATTTAATATGTCTTGACATTGTTAATGTTTTCCGACTTATGTTGCTTTCCATGGATGAGCAGGGAATCAAACCCTGGGCTCTAGAGTGGCAATGCAGTGCTCACACCACTACACACTGGCTATTGCATCTTCCTTGCTCTTACAAAAATGAAAAAGACCTCTACTTATACCTGCATTTATTTTCAATTGAAGCACCACAGGAGCCTCCTGACTAGGAAGTGTTTGGGTGGAGTCTGTTCTCAGAGTGAGATCTAAGGCTGAGGCTTCACTAGTTCTTCAGGTGCTTTGAGTTTCAGGAAGAGGATAGCACTGGAAGACAGGAGTATAGTGGAATTTGTGTAGCAGCACAGTGTCTTTTGATTGGTAGTGTTAGGAGATGTCCATCTGGAAGCACTCTAGCCTTCTCTAGTTAGATCTGGATTCTGCAATGCAACCTCCTCCAACTTCCTTTGAATGTTCCAGCACTCCACCTTGCTGCTTGAGCATTTTAGCTTACCAGGATCAAATATTTTCTTGGCCCTGGCCCATTGGCGAGTCTGTTTGTTGAAGACTAGATGCAACCCCTGGGAAAGATTTCCCTCCACCTTCCAAGCGGTGAAATGCACACACAAAAATGTAACTGTGGCCAATGGCATCATTAGGGTTGGCATCACCTGGTGTAATCCCCCCATTGATCTCCTACCATATCATACCATACAAAATCCTCAGCACTCTTGTCGAGCACCACATCTCAAATGAGTTGATTTTCTTTCTGTCTTCTTTTATTTGCTGTCCAACTCTCTCATCCATACATGGTAATAGGGAATACTACTGCTTGCACTATTCTATCTTTTGTGCATATTTGTATATCTTTATCCTTTAGGATCTTGTCTAGTTCTTTCATAGCTGCCCTCCCCATTCTTAGTCGTCTATTGATTTCTTGACTGCAGTCCCCATTCTGGTCAGTGTGTCATCCCAGTTATGAGAACTCGCAAAATTATTCCTTTAATTTGCAATATCATAATATCATACATTTTCATAGTTTAATGTGATTAAAGTGAAAATTTGGTAAAATATGATGTGTTAGAAGAAACATTTTAAAGGGTAAATTTTTAAAAGAAAACCCTGAATCCTCTCCTTTCTCCGTGCACTGAACCTTGCATCACTCAACGCCTTCTCTTCCATTGAGCTCTAGGATTTAAAAAGGGACATGGGCAAATGCTACAGCCCATTTCTGCCAAAAGACAGAATTTGGGGTGCAGTGGTGTCACCTGCTGCAGCCCACATCATCTAGTGACTCCTCTGCATGTGGCAATCCATCACTAAGTTTAGACCTGAACTTGAAGGGGTTAAAATTTGGATTCCTCTTCCCAGAATTCTTCAGCCAACATGGCAATTAGATGAGGGACTTTCGGAGCTGATATCCAGAATAACAGTTTTTCTATATTCTGGTTAGGTGACATTGAAAGGCCTTCCTTAGGATGTTTGTTCTAAGGCTATGCGCTTATTCGTAGTTGGATGTTGGAGAGATGCATTAGGTGTAATGTGTATTTGTGAATATTTTTTCATTTGGCAGTGTAAGCTTTTCTGAAGAGCAACCTCTCACTAGCAAACAAACAAACAAAAACTCCACACATTTAATTTTAATTGGTATAAATTGAGATACTGGTTTAAATGATGATTGTTCATTAGTAAAAACATGTTAATTGCCACAGTGAAAACTATCCCCAGTGAGATGGGGAGGAATAGCAACATGTCCCCTGTTCAGACATGATTGTAATTTGACAGTGTTTTTGCTAATAATCTATGTTAATTAGGGGCTGTTCTGCTGCTCTGATATAATGAGACTTCAGCGTTGAATAAAACTGTCCACATTTTCCCTTTTCTTTGTACAATAGGAATTCCGTTAAAGAAATTGTGGGGACTTCAGTGAACTTCACAGCTTCAGCAGGAAGCACTGAAAATCTTTGAAAAGCACAACTGTAGCATTCTGCATAGTAACAGTCAATTCCTTGGTTCTAAAAATTCCCCATGTTTTTCCAGTGAATCACTCCCTGGGGTTTTTACTGCAGACAGGCTACTGTTAACAGCTTCTACTTTTTGCAGACTTTTAAAGATATTTTCTGCATTCTGATTTTCTTTCCTCCCCAGTCATTGCTGATAATGCCCTAATTCTCCTTACTTTGTAAGATACAGATTCATACTTGCATAAAGGAGTATATATAAAAGAATCTGGGTATGGCTGTATGAGGTTATGCATACTGCTAGAATAGTTGGGAAGCCTGTTACTTGAATTAGCTTCCCACATACTCTTATATCAAGAAGGTTAAACAGCTGACCACAGGAATGTACACATGAATATAAGGGCACTTTTATACCTAAATGACACTCATCCACCAACACATATGGAAAGATCCCAGTACAGAGTGAATAAAAAAGAATGGTGCAGAAGTACAGCTATTCTAATTTGGCTTTGCACCATTCTTTTTGAATTAAAGGTACAGGTTTTCCCTTTGACATGACTGTCTAGTTTTGTCCGACTGTAGGGGGTAGTGCTTCCATTACTAAGCCAAGGGAGCCAGCATTGTCAAAGATGACTCTGTGGTCATGCGGCCAACATGACTAACTGGATTTCCTGACTACACTCTTAATTCCACTTCTCTGGCTGGCTTCTGTTGCATTCTGGGATTTGCAGTTTAGCAAGGGACTTTAGAATTCTCAGCAGACAGCTCTTAGTTCTCACTGAATTACAAACCCCAGAATGAACAGTAAAAGCCAGAACAGTAAAAATGGAATAGCAACCAGGGTTGGGGAGTAGTGGTGATTCTGGGGTTACTTATTCTCCTACTCCGGAGTAAGATATTTTTTCTTGATGTTATTCCTTCTCCTACTCCTATTATACTCCTCAATAAAAAAAATTAAATTAAAATGGTGTTTGCATGTACAATATAATAACAGGAATAAGGAGTAACAAATATATTTTGTTACTCCTTATTCCTACTTTTGCTCCTTTAAAAACCTCTTACTTCTTTACTCCTTACTCCTACTCCCCAGCCCTGACAACAACACTATAAGAATGTAATGCCATAATGCGGTAGATGCCAGAGTGCACAGAACACGGTTACCTTCCCACCGAAGTGGTGCCTGTTTATCTACTTGCACTTTTACATGCTTTTCTGTTAGGTTGACAGAAGCTGGGACTAGTGACAGGAGCACTTTCTGTCATGCGGCACTTGGGTGTCAAACTGCTGATCTGCCAGCCTTGCCATCAACCTTGCCACAGATGCTTAAGATCCCTATGATCCCTCTGCAGATCCCTGTGTTGATTTACTGGTGATGATTCAGTCACTTTGTGCATGGAAAGTGTCTTTCCTTCAAGTAACCACAAGAGACAAGGGATGGGAGGAAGTTTGTTTTGGGGGAGAAGGCGGTGTCCTTCATCTTCTCCTGGCACTGCCTATGGGTGAAAGTTATCCCCCTCCCCAGTACTCCCTGTTTCATGTCTGTGTGGATGGTTATGAATTTGAATTAATTTCTCCTAGGTCAAACATTCTTTTTACTATGGAGTTTATCACACAGGAGGAATTTCTCTCAATTTCGAAAGAAATGGAAGTGAGGCCAGTTCAGAATTGAGTAAATTCGCTAGTTAAGCGAATTTACATGATTGCGTATTGACACTGCATTGCGTTCATAACTGCCTGAAATTGCCTCCCAGTGCCCAAAATTGTGTGTGATAGTTTCTCACGCAATCACGCGAAACCCCACGATTGTGTTCGGAAGGACTTCCCTTTGCCTGAAAATCAGCTTTCACGCAATCACGCGAAACGCCATGATTGCATTCAGATTGCCGTTGGATTATACATCCAATTCCCTTCGTGTGATAAACTCCTAAGTGACAATAAAACAGAGTCTAAACTATATTTAAGCTTCTCTCTCTCTTCTCTTTAAATTTGAAATGTATAAATATAGAGATTTAAATGGTTTAATCTTGCCTTAATATAGCCATGGGCATTTGTGACCCTCTAAATATTTTAGGCTTACAGTTTCCAGCAGTCCTTGCCAGCATACCCAATCATGAAAGATAATGAGAGGTGCAACTGAAAACATCTGGAGGGACACAGATGCCTATTCTGGCCTAACAGAAAGTTAAATTTGAACTTAAAGACATACTTTCAAAATTCCTGCTCATTAGCTTGTTTGTGTTAGTTTGTTGCCTTTATTTGTGTTGCTTGAGTGTTTCTTTATTTTAGCTATTTTTGTTGTAATTTGTATAGTAAGCTGCTTTGATAGTGAGGATTGTGTGAGAAAGGGTAGAAATCAAATAATACTGTCTTCTTTTACCTTATCTCCCCCCTCCCCTCTCTCTCAGAGCTAAGGGTGGAATGTGTTAGTTCAGTACTATGAAATGGTCACTCCTGATACATGGAGTATATCTACTGGCAAATCACTTTAATGGCTCCTAAGTGCCAAAGAAGCTGATCTAAAATAAAGTACCACCAAGATGCCCAGCGAGGGACTCCAGAGCAACAGTGTGCTGGAAGAGCCTGCACTGAAGGAAAGTAAGACTGGGACACAAAGCCCTCACTGCAACTCCTTACGCAGGGCAGTGGCCACTGCAGTGACCTTTGATGGAGAAGCCACCACTGAGAGGAGAAAGAAGAGAAAGAAAGAGTCCCGCCCAGAATCTATCATAGTTTATCGGTCGGGGAATGAAAACAAGGTGGAGGAAGAACAGGCAGATGAAGGGGGTGAGAGAAGTTCTGAGGAAGGCTCCAAATTCCTGGGACATGCCATAGGAGATGGTAAGTAACTTGCAATAAAAGGTTTGCTGTTAATAATGCTTGCTTCATTTCCTCCTAAAATGGGTTAGGGAAGAGGTTTGTATGGGTTTTTTTCTTTCACTTTGGACCATGGTTCTCAAATGATGACTTAAGGTTTCTGTGTTTTTTGTTTTTTTTTTAAAAAAACCATCTGTTTTATGTGCCCAACATTTCTCTGTCTTTGTTGCCTGACATGTGTAACTCTTGTTAGTTGCACTTACACTGATTGCATATAAATGCATTGTGATACTAAAATGTTCATTTTGATTTTCAGGCCCTTTGCTAGTAATTTCTAAGATTATTTTCTTTTCCCCATCATACTGAATTGACACTTTCACTATAAACAACAATACATTTATTTTTCTTTGCCTGACTCCCAGTTTGACCCCACCATCCCCACTTACTGGACAGCAGCTGTTGCGATTAACAGGGGTCCATTCCACTATCCTTGGGAAGCAGTTGACTGACATTTCCACATCCCACAATTTGTCTTCCCTTGAGTGATCTACATTGTGACAGGCAAAGGTGAGGTCTCTGTCACAATTCTCCCACATTCCAGAGATCACTTGTGAAAAGGGGGGTGGAAACAGCCCAAACACAACAGAAAACAGACTGCCATCAGTCACAGTGGCTGGTTCCTAGTAAGTGGGGATTGGGAGATTTTCATGGTCCTAAGATCCCCTGAACTACATAGGGATTGTAAATTCAAAAAAGTCACAAATGTGTAAATCTAGAACACTCAGTAATAATTGCCCAAGTGTATTGCAGCCAATATATTACATTACATAATTATATAATGTGTATGTGTATTAAAATATATATATTGAGGAGTCATTGCTCTCTTTGTGAAATAATTGTTATGCTATCACTCTTAACATTCTGTTTTTGGTGACAGTCAAGGCTGGGGGTAAAAGGATACACAGTGATTTTTCAGATATGTTCGTATATAACTTATGTGTTTTTAATTGTTTTAAATTAATATCGTAAAAGTATTGTTTTTATTGGGACAATATTTTCATGCTTTTTAAAAAAATTATACCACAGATTATTTTAGCTGTTTTGTTTTAACTCATGTTGTAAGCTACTTTCAGTCCCATTTTGGGAAATCGGCAGGATCAAATTAAATAAATAAATACTTGTATAAATATATGGTTGGAAATTGACATTCTGCATATGAGTTGTTCATGAAATGGACCAGACACAAGGTTTCTCCACACAAGGTTAGCTCTTTTTCATATGTAAAATCATTTAGAATGGAATGAAATTGTGACCAAGTAATGGATAGGTGGCAGGACTGGGTTTTCAATAGTGCAGCTGGTGCAGTTGCTAAAAAATTCTCCCTGGTTTGGGGGCCAAAGTAGAAATATACAACCTGGTTTTTTTGTCTTTCTTCAGTGACCTCCAGAGTTTCCTGATCATCAGCATTTTGTGTGTTGAGTAATTGAGGAAAATTGTATTAGATCAGGCTGTTAATCCCACTGAAGTCGCAGCACTGAAAATTAGTTCACACGTGAAGATTTTTGTGCTGATGTGTGTTGTACTTTGTTAATTATCAGTTCTCTATCTATATCTATCTATCTATCTATCTATCTAATCTGTTTCTTTAATTTCTATGCCACCTCCCTAGAGCAAATCACACATGAGCAGAAAGGGGGTCCCATTTTTGGATCTACTCCAGGTCACTGACCATATTGATCTGACCTTGATAGATGACTAAACTGACTCAAAAAAAAAAAAAATCATCTGGCTTGGTATTGTCTACACTGATTGGCTGCAGCTCCCCAAGGTTTTAGAGGAAGTATTTCACATCACTACCTAATCCTTTTCAAGCAGGAGACTACCAAGGAAGGAAACTGGAGGCTTCTGCATGCCAAGCATGTGTTCTGCCCCTGAGCTGTGGAGCCTTTAATGACAATATGTGTAAACTTTGCTTTAGGCATAGGTGGCCTATATGATGCTTAAAATCCATAGCTTCCAACATTACCCTCTGACCAACTGAGTATATTGCTTTGTGTTAGGACTTGCATGTGCCTCAATGTTAGGAGGCTGAAATCTCACTGCTGTTTGTTCTGAAATGAATCAATGCCAGTTATATATGAAAATGCCCCAAGTTAGAAGTTTATCACATATTTGTACCTCCTATTAATTTTTTTTGCATATATATTATTAGTTGATAAGATTCAATGTGTTTTAAATAATTATAATTAAGTGTATTTCAAATAATTATACTGTAAATGGGTATACAGGTTGAGTCCCCTTTATTTGAAATACTCAGGACCAGAAGTGTTTTGGATTTTGGATTTTTTAATATTTGCATTTACATAATGAGGTATCTTGGAGATAAGTCAGAAATGACTTGAAAGCACACAACAACAACAACAACCTCATTGTGTACAAATAAAAAGTCTAGAATGCTTTTTGCCTTGAATAAATTAAGTTTCTTTGTATTCCTAGGTTCTTGGGCTATGCCTTTAGACAGCAGGTACGTCACTTTAACTGGGACCATCACAAGAGGAAAGAAGAAAGGCCAGATGGTAGATATCCATGTTACTCTCACTGACAAAGAGCTGCAGGAGCTGGCTAGATCAAAAGAGCCTCCAAAACCAGAAATGCCTGAAGGAAAAAAAGCTTGTCAGGTCGGGCTGGATAAGGGCCCTCATGTCCTCCTCTGGAGCTTTGCCTGTCTCCCTGTCATTTTTATCATGTCTTTTGTGGTTTCTTTTTACTATGGGACTATCACTTGGTACAATGTCTTCCTGGTGTATAATGAAGAGAGGACCTTTTGGCACAAGATAACCTTCTGCCCCTTTCTAATTATCTTCTATCCTATCATCATCATGGTGGTTTCCTTCTCCTTGGGCCTCTACACAGCACTGACTCAGATCTCTTGGGCCTTTGGGGATTGGTGGCATGCTGTGCGGGATATGGAAAAAGGATTCTGTGGCTGGCTGTGCAGCAAGATGGGCTTGGAAGACTGTTCTCCCTATAGCATTGTTGAGCTGCTAGATTCTGACAATATCTCAGGTAGCATGTCAGCTAAGGGTTCAGCTCAGGGTGAAGAGATTTCAGCTGTCTGAGCCTTCCCTTGACTGTTCATGTTCACAAGTGGAATGACTTGAGGAAGCACATAGAGAAATTCAGTCTTTGAGAATAAAATTATCCCAGCCAACTAGAACATTCAGGAAAGCCTCAGAGTTCTTCATGGATGGTGCCACTTTCAAAATACACAGAAGGGGATGACCCTATACTCTTCCCCTTCTCAAAAAGTATATTTTTGTAGAAAGCAAGAATGTCCATGGAGAGCCAGCATGATTTAATGGGTGTGAGTGTTGGACCAGGACTCTGGGAAACAGTGTTTGAATTCTCACTCAGCCCTGGAAACAACCTGGATGACCCTAGGCAAGTCATGCTTTGAGCCTGAGAAAGAAAGCAGTGGCAAACTTCCTCTGAATAGATCTTGACAAGAAAAAACCCATGATAGATTTGCCATAAAGGTACATAACGAAACAGCAACAGCAAACATGTCCAGGAGTTGAGCTCTAGCTGGCTGTATTTTAAAATACTTGCTTGTGTTCAGCCTGAACTAGCGCAGGGCTTGACCCGCCATTTCAAGATGCAGGTGAAGGGACCTATGTTTACCTGAATCAAATATACAGTATCTCCACACATACAAAAAATAACATAACTAAGAAGACTAGGCAGGAGCTTCTTTTTCCTGCCATACTTGTTTCCATGTGCCAATTTTTTAATGTGTCTTTCTTTAATAAAGAACTTTCAGACATTCAACCACTGCTTCCCACCCCACAGCCTGGTATGATTTAGTCCAAGAACAGTTTTAGTAAACGGTTCTCCTGACTGCATGAAGTGTACAGTTGTCCCTCCATATTCACCTATTTTTTTATCCACGGATTCAAGCATCCACGGATTGAAAATATTCCAAAAAAATATGAATTTCAAAAAGCAAACCTTGATGTTTTATATGAACCTTGCCATTTATATAAGGCCACCATTTTACTATGCCATTGTATTTAATGGGACTTGAGCATTCATAGATTTTGGTATCTATGGGGGGACCTGGAACCAAACCTCTGGATACCAAGGGCCCTCTGTACTTTGTGATTCTTAAATGAACAAGAAGTACCCAATATGCTGGGCAATAATTTCTTATCCCTTGTAACATAAATGCTCAAAACTGATTTATAATGCTGCTGATCTGATTGGTATTTTTGTTGCCATTTATTAAAGCACATTGTTGATTGCTGAAGGTTCTGTTTGATTGAGGTTTCTTTGTGAGGAGGAAAGAATGCAAAGAGAACAGCACTGCAAAATAGATCTTCCAGTGTAAATCTGCTGATGCACTTTACTGGTTGATGCCTGCCTCTCACTTTTGCTGAAAATCAGAGAATGCCAGATGCTGACAGTTGCAGTCTAGAATGTGCTTACTTGGTAGTAAGTCCCATTAAGGCAGTCCTTCCAATGCAGTTAATTGTAGTGATGCAGGCACTGTTGAAAAAATAAGAGATATCTTTGCCTGGAAGTGGGGAAACTGCAGACCATGTCAGGCTCTTTCTCCATTTCATCATACCTCTTCTATGTTCTCTGTGATCCTTATATGGTTGCCAGAAATTTAAAATATGCATAACATTTGTTTAAAAAATGTTGTCTCTAGCATCTGGTGTAATATGTGGGTACGAAGCCAAAATGAATCAAACAGGGTGAAGGAAGAGAACTTGTACAAAAATAGAAAATGCACTAGTGAAGATGAATGTGTGTTTGTATATAGACTGTTAGTACGAGCCTTATTGTTCTCACAAAATATACAATGGGTGGGGTAAGGGATTTAATGCCATAAACTGTACACTAGAATGCTCCATGTGACCATTTTATATGGGGCAAATACTGAAATATTTTTGGGTGGGTAGTAACACATCATCCATAGAAATCATAAATTTTCTTCTGAGATATGTATTATGGAGCCTTCTTACTTTGTAGTCTTCTGACTATGGGTTTCTGTGAGGTAAACAAGACTCATCTCAATTACTGGTGCTAGTTATATTGCCTTTCTTCTGGTGCTATTGTATTTGCCTTTCCCCTTAAATATTATAGCCTCTTCTCTTATGATGCAGCTTTAGTTGCCTAATATTGCAAAGTTTCCGTAAAGCCTACTGACTTTGTTAAAAGCCATGCTGTAGTTGAAAAGCACAATGTTCCTTCTTTATTCAGTTCACAAACAATTGCTGATTGTATGCCATTGAGTGCATACAAAAGTACACTCACCATTTTTTCTTCTGATCAAACTTGAAGAGGGAAATAGAGAAACAGTTTTGCAAGTTTGCAGAAAAAGTTATCCGTTCCCTTCTCGCGCTAACTGGACACTTAAAGAATATATCTGTATACAGTGTTCTGATACATTTTTCCTTGGAAAGATAAATACCCTGTCTAAAGTATAGTGAGTGGAATAGGCTGTGCAAGGTGGATGGCTTAGTAAGTATTTCTGTAGTATATAGATGGTCCAGTTTCATCCAGTGGTCTTGGTTTCATCCTATGGAATCCTGGGACTTGTAGTGTGGTGAGGTACTTGGTATTCTCTACTTCAGAGGTATGGACTAGAGCTCTCTAGCAGACTACAGGTATAACTGCAGCTACAACCATGCCCCCCCCTTACTGAATTGCATCACTGATTCGGATTGAATGGGAACCATGGTGGTTTAAACTGGATCATATGGAATCATGATAGTGGGAACAATCCTTAAGAGTGACTAGTGTGGTTTACCTCCTATGTGAAACACTTTATTAACTGAGACATGCTTGCATGCCAAATACTCCACCAAACTACAAACCAGGAAGGATCCCATAGGATGGAACCGTGGCAGTTAAAGTGGGATCACCTGTGGACATAATCTCTTTGATTCTCTGGTTTGTCTGTCCTTTACACTGTGAAAGAGATAAGTAGGGCCGGCCCTGTAATTGGACAGACTGGGGCAACCACTTCAGGCAGATGACTGTGGGTGACACAATAGAACAGCAAATTTTGTTTATCAGCAGTTATTCATTATTTATTTTGTTGTGGCAGGGGAGTTCAGGGATTTTTCTGCCTCATAGGTCAAAATTTGACCAGTCATATGCACTGTGCACCTTGGCCAGTGGGGTGGGTTTGGCCTCTCCACCTCATGCAACAAAATGCTTTGGGACGGTCCTGGTTGGAGAAAAATCCACCACAGCTCCAGTATTAATGCTACATCTGTATGTATCCATTGTTACCTTGTATTTCCCCAAAGAGGTTTACTAACTGAATATGTATAGTTATTCTTCTGTTTGTACTGGGAGATAGAAAGATGAATTTCTTAATATTTATTTGATTTCCACCTCTGTCCTTGATCTCCAGCCTCAAAGTGTACCATATTTCTCCCTTGCTCAACTTGTATTAAAGTGCTGTGGATAGTATCTTTGTATCTATCACTGCTTTATTCTTTTGCATGTTTTTCTTCAGTTTTCCACTTTTCCCTTCATTCTCTCTCTTTCCCCTATACACTAAGTATTCCTGTACAGAGACTCAGACCGACTTGATTTCCTGGCTTTAAGTTTCAATTCAATTGCCATTGTACATTCTACTGAAGCATTTTTTAAAGCTAAGGCCAAGCAACAGCAGAAAACACAAGAGATGAAACATAGAAGATTTATGAATTGTTGCTCTGGCTTTAAAGTCTGTCTGTGATTATTTCAGTACCAGTAGAGTCCGTTAGTATCTTAGCTGTTTTTTATAGAAGGAGCATTTGAATGAATTACAATGAGAATAAAAGGCTTTTTGTTTCTGATAAAATTCCTTGCCTGGGATTTAAAACACAACAACTAGTTGTGGAAATGCTTAAACCTCTTATATATTTATGTTGGAGGCAAAGGATATAAATTATGTAAATAAATAAATCTGCTTTGGCAAGTCTCATTTTTATAACATACATTCTTGAAAGGATAGGTACTTTCAGTTATAGAGAATATATTCCAGATTTAGTCATACTTAGAACAGAACTATTGAAATAATGGAGTTGAAGATAGTCATAAATTACGTTCCATTGATTTCAAAGCATGATACAGCCCTTTGTCACTATAAGGGGAGAAATGAACACAAGACTTTCTGGTTTATATACCCGAAACATTTATCCTTTATCCTAATGTAGGCAAATGGGGAATAGTATCTTTCTATAGGCTCAAGCATTGTTTCATCCCAAACTAGCTAATTGATTTCCTGTGACCATCAGATAAAAGTTTTTAGGTCAAGGCTGGGTAGCATTCCTAGTATAATAGAAATCTCTTTTTTTCATTGAAATTTTATTAGTAAGTGTACATAACTAAGTAACATTAATCACTATTTCCCAACACTCTCAGCCCTAAAATTATCCCTCCACAACAACCTTACCTATTTATCAAATTATCATTGACTCTACAACATACAGTTCAGGTTTACAAAGCAAACTAATTTAACACACTGAAAGCAAGATGTGGGGACAGAGAGCTGGAGGGAATGGAAGAGTGAAGATGTCTTCTGAGTTACAGTTGTCATAGTCCTTCACAAATCTGGGTTGACTGTCACACAGTTCCATGAATATTTGGGAAAATATTTAGATATTTTCTTATTGCCTCCCATCTAGTAAATGTGACTTGCCTCCTTTATGGCTTCATCCAGGAATGTTCTACATGTGGTGCAACCAGGGACTTTCACCCTCTAAGACAATATATATATTCTCCACGTTTCCCTTTAGAACCCAAAGTTTATGTCCCTCTCCAATTCCCTCTTCACTGGTTATTACGCATAAGAACAGCCAGGCAGGATCAAGCCAGACCTATTTCATTCAACAGTGTTTCCACAGCAGTCAACCTGATCTCCATGAGAAGGCCACAAGCAGGGCAGGAATGGGACAGCACCGTTTGCTTGGTCCCCAACAATTATAAGCACATTGTCTGTATTGCTGATAGCTAATCCATAGCTATCAAGATTATATTCATGTATTTTTCTAATCCCCCTTTAATGTTATCCAAGCGGGCAGACGGACAATGTCTGGTGGTGGTGAATTCCATAGTTTTAACTGTGTGAGGGTTCTGGCTGATGTTAACTCATGGGAAACTCTTGGGAGGAAGATTGGAATTTCACAGTAAACCTGGCTGCAAAAGAATTATGGGGCAACTAGAGGAGTCTCACTGCAAGAGAGCTTCACCTGAGACCTGAATAACTTCATTGGACCCCATCCTAAGCCTTTCCTTGATTATTGTCTCTGATCCTGTTGCTCTCCAGACAACTGGCCAGGCAGATGGAAAATGCAGTCATTAATATGCTCACCTGACTGGCTGCCAGAAAACTGCATTCATAGCGTAGGGGAGGGGGGGTTATTCAGGGGTATTGACCTATTTAGGGAGAGAACAAAGAGTAATCTCTGCTTCTCTAGAGTTAGTCCCTGTCCTGCCCCATGCCTATCACCCTGAAGATTTTCACATGACATCGTGATTAAAGAGGATTCCCCATGAATGATTTGTTGCTAGTTATTACTGGTCTATTGCCGTGATAAGTCCTTTTTAATCACAATGTGTGTGAAACTCTTCACCGTGATCCAGGATAATGTCCATTTAAACCCCTACTTTTCCACCGATTTCCCTCCATCTGATAAAGTCCTTAGTCTGCATTGAGCCCAATGTTATGTGTAAAGGAAGCTGGGTTCATGTTCCAGTGAGGTTATGAATGTCACAAAATCAGTTTAACATATATAGAAATATAGACAAAATAATGGAAAGTAATCAGTATGAGTTAAAGATGATAAGAATAATATATTACATTAAAAATAATACTGATAATAATGATCAAAGTAGAACAAGAACAGTTACTTCCCTTGCAAGAAATAGAGATGTGAGTATCATAAACACAATGATAAAATAATTATCAAAGTGATAATAGGAAGTACCTTTTTGTATTGCAAATAGAATTCAAATCTTATCTCCTGGACTCTGGAATGCTTTGTTCCCAGTGATCAGGCCAGAAGGAGGAAGGGCCTGCCTGAATAGGTATACCTCCAGACCATGTCACACAGAACAACGAAACACCAACATCTTGACATCAAACCTGTGACTAACATTGTCTTTTTTAAAATTAAACTGTATGATTTTTCAAACACCTTTGCCTGAATAAAAAGCCAGTGGAGCTCTGAAAGCTTGCATCAAGTATTTTGTGCATTTTGGATGGCTGGATAAAGCTGTAACTGTTTTGTAGATTTGGGATATTATTTTACTTTGTTATTTTACTTTGTTATATGGCCAATACATCTACTCTTGAAAATATAATGAAGTTAGTTATGTCAGCTAATCAAGGCATAGTAAATTACAAAGAGAGCATATGATATATTAAATATTAACAATTAATTTGTTCTAGTCTCGTCTCTGGATCCTTAAGCATTGAGGATCTTAAGCATTATAGATGTCCAGCTGTTAGAGAAGTCCAGTTATATCTAGCACCCCAATGGACAGTTAAAGATTTTTAGCTGGTTTCCATAAAAAGCAAGCAAACAAACACATCAACTTCAAAATCCAAAGAGCATTTTTTTAAAAAAATTGAGGCAAGAATTCAAAATATTTTCCAAAATCAGTAAAAATTAAGAAAACTCAAAATTTACAATTAAGAAAACTCAATTTACAATCTAAGAAGGCAAGTACATTTCAGGTTTCACAGTTAACCGCTCCAGTATCAAAAGCAAAGGAAGATATACCAAGGAATAAAGTGTTCCAAGTATATCACCATCAAGGATACATTCTTTTTTTCTCCTTATGTGCCAAAAAGAAGAAAGAAAAAAAGAAAGGCCTATCATTATGCCCAGTCTATTTGACGAAATGCATTGTATGTTAATGAACCAAAAGGCAGTTAGTGAAAGTGAAGCTTTCCTTGAAAATATTACAGAATGCAGAAAAAGTTGTTTTTTGGTTTTTTTTTAATGTTTTATTTATACCCCGCTCTTCAGCCAAGACTATCAGAGCGGCTTACAATTTGTTAAACAAACAGCTTCATTTACAATTGTAAGCTACTTGCCCCCAACAATCTGGGTACTCATTTTAGCGACCTCGGAAGGATGCAAGCCTGAGTCAAGCTTCAGCCCTTTGCTGGTCTTGAACTCGCCACCTTATGGTTTTGAGTGAGTGGCTGCAGTACAGGCATTTAACCACTGCGCCACCAGGGCTGATAAAGCCACCTGAGCAATTCATACTTTGAGCACACTAAAAAGCGCATTTTGATATGTTTGGGATCATTTAGCTTCACATAGAAAAGCTGTTTGGCTGACAAGCAACATCAGTGGTATAGAACAACATTAGTGGTGTAGAGCTGGGAGTACTTTGGCAGAGGTGATGTTCCCAAGGACATAGCTCAACTCACAGGATAATCTACAATCCCCTGGGAAGTTTTGCTCCAACCCTATTGAAATGAACCAGTGTGCTTGTATTTCAAAAAATGTGAGTGGAGAAAACTTAGGGGAGTGTGTCCCATGCTAAATAGAGCAAAATATGTGTCAGACTTCACCAGCATAAGAACTCCAAATCAAGTCAAGCAGCACTCCTAAAAAGTAACTACTTTATTGAAAAGAAGGAAATGGATTAGTAGTAAACTTCCATTGACCAGACTGAGCAAGGACTACATATACAATAGTTTTATAGGCTTTTACCAAGTACCCTCCCCCCAGAGTCAATATGATCCAGGATTGGATCTCTCTTCCCGCGCATGGGTAAGTCCATGATGTAATCCTAAAGACCTCTGGTCCGGGAGCTTGGCATGGCCTCTCGAAAACAATTAAGTTCCCAGGCACCATTAATCTCTACCCAGGCACCTGTGTTCTTGATGTAACACAACCCAACATGTTTATGACTATAAATTCCCACAATTGGACAGTATGTATATGTGTGTAACAATATAGTAACCAAACCCTATTCTCAATCTACAGTTATATATGTGGTTTCACTATACAATAACTAAATAACCTTCAGAGTCTATAGATCCTATTAGACCCCTCTCCTTCCACTGAAGGCCTGTTACAAGTCAGACCTCGGCTTGCAGGGCAACTCCCTACGCATTCCTAGCTAACAAGCTTGCATTTCCAAAGCATTACCATTTCACTCTGGCTCTGGCCTTTTTTCCCCATCTAAATCTACAATCTATTTCCCCCCTAACAACTCAACCCCATAATCCTCATGGCAGGAATCCTAAAACATAATAACTAAACAGGATTCATGACAATATGTGCTGTTTAGACCTAGTGTTGTGTCCCCATTCTGGAGACCAGGGTTCAAATCCCTGCTTGGCCATGAAAACCCACTAGGTGACTTTGGGCAAGTCACATTCTCTCAGCTTCAGAGGAAGGTGAAGGCAAACCCACTCTCAACAAATCTGGCCAAGAAAACTCCTGATAGATTCATCTTAGGGTTGCTATAAGTCAGAAACTACTTGAAGGTACACAAGAAGAAGAATGTGCTATTTAGCCTGAAGAAGTGTATTGTCAAGGCAGATGCTGCTAATTCACAACTAGTTAAAAAAAATATGGGGATTAATAGTGTGTCATACTCCAGTTCTTGGTGATGACCAGCAAAAAGCACTTTTTGTACCTAAAAAGGAAGTGCTGGAAGTTATATATTTGGCAGCAGCAACAGGAACAAAATAATTTAGTCTTTTGCTCAACAATCCCTCATCAGTTCTTTGGACAGCATCATCCATGATGGTCTCTGCTAAAACTGAGCCAGTCCCTTGTCTGGATTAACAGGAACCAATGGAAACTTGCATAATAATCCACTGTGACCAATTCTCCAACTGGAAGTATCTTTAGTTAAGCTCATTTTCCCCCAGCTCCTATATGCTGCAGCTTCCCAGTTTCTACAGCTTCACCAGTCAGGCGAGATTAATTTTTTCATGACCTTGCAGTCATTTATTTTAATGAAATGTCTGGACTGGATCCCCCCTGTCCTCAATTGTTCATGTTTTTATCTGCTTTGTTTCTCTTCCATTAGAGATTTGGACACAGCATTAGGACCCCAAAGCTGCAACATGGAGAAATGGGTTTGCTTTAGCTGTACACAGGATCTATTCATGCTTCGGTGGACTACAGAGTCCTGCAGCATCACAGCTGTGGCTCTTGAGATAATGTAGCCTTTCTTAGAATGCAACTGGAAGCCTTTTATTTTCATTCCTTGGTAAGACAGCCAAGTTAAGCTTGGACATTCTTTCTTGTGTCATTGCTTCAACTCAAGGCTGTACTTGCTCCAGGAACGCTTTGTTTTAGATTAACAAGGGCACCTTTATTTTATGGGAAACAAGTTTCCCATGAGATTATTAGAGCTCCGTCATTGTGGCCAGAGTGGTGCAGTGGTATGAGTGCTGGACTAGATTCTTGGGAGACCAGGATTCAAATCATCACTTGGCCAAGGAACCCCACTGGGTAACCTTGGGCCAATCAAACCTGAAAGGACAAATCTCAGCCTAAAAAGAAGGCCATGGTATAAATATTGTATACAAGGGGATATACAAAAGTTTTAATGATCACCTTTTTAAAAAATTGACAGAAAGTTTGTTTTGATTTGTAGTTGTTAACTTATCTTGACCCTCTGAATACCTGATATTGGAGAAGCCTGCAGATTGCGTCTGATGAAGATTTTACACTTTAGTCACTTCTGGCACAGCCAGTCACAAAAATAAAGGATGCAATGAGCTGATTTTTCTCAGCAACGTGCACTTAGGGACCAATGATGACACTGACAAAATTTCATCAGTATGCCATAGTAACTTCCAGGTGATAATTATTACTTTACAATACCCCCTCGTAAGGCGCAATCTGCAGACTTCTACCGGGTATAATATCAGATATTCGGAGGGTCAAGATATGCTGGGAGAAATGTATAAATCTAGATAGTGACTACATAGAGATAAGTTAACAACTACAAATGAAAACATACTTTCTGTCAACTTTTTAAAAAGGTGATCATTAAAACTTTTGGATATCCCCTCGTAGATATTGCCAAGAAAAACCAATGATAAGGTTGCCATGAATTGGAGTTGACTTGAAGGCTCATAACAGCAACAATTATTGTAGTTCCTTTTAAAAAAATATTGTGCCACCCTACACTATCTGTAGGGTGGTATATTCCGTAAAATGGAAGTTGTCATTTAATCTAGTTCCTCTCTCCTGGCAGACATTATTGCAAAGGCATCTGTAGTTTTTAAAGTGGGCCAAGAGTTTATCTTAGTATTCTCAAATGAAGTCCATTAATCAAAACTTGATAGCTTTTCTACAGTGAAGTTCCATGTAAATTCACCACATCCAGGGGGAAAGATCAATGCTAAACATTTAATTTGAAATGATTAGCAAGGATTTCCAAGACGGGGTAAACAGACCCAAGAGACGAGTGGAAATAATGGTGGTGCTAATTGCTGATATGTATTTAACAGAGGCACCTCTATGATATTATATAAACAAACATGTTTAGGAAGTGATACTGTTCAGGAAGAAATGATTTGCAAATAATTTCATCAAGAGAATTAAAATAAAATTCCAGAATGTCACACAGATTTTGATATTATGTTTAGAACTCTATTGCTAGGAAATTACTGTTAAATATTAAAGAGGGGTAATGTTAATCATTTGATCACTATCTGCTGAATTTATCTGAAATTAATGATTAAAATTTTTGCAAAGCTTTCTGGGTTAAAAGCTAAAAATGAGAAGTTTAATCATCTGGAAAAATAATGAAGTTGAATTATTTCTGATCAATAGAGGATTTTTCATCAGTTTAATTCACCACGTAAATATGCTTTATTTTCAAACAGCTGTCTGAAATGACTTGGAGGCACACAACAATAAAAAAGCCCTTTAATACCAAAAGCTCATCCTCATTTTATTTTAAGGATGCTGCCTAAGATTTTAAGATACACATTTATTAATGTAAAGTTGTGAAGAGAACAAATATGAGCTTTCAAGCACAGACATCATGCAGATATAATCAAGTCAGGTTTGACAATATTTTCCTGGCTGACTTGAGGCAGGGGAAATGCTCGGATAAGCATTGTAACATGGAAAAACTTAGGTGAGATTGCAAATTTGCTTCTATGAAGGGAAAAATGAAAGCAACTATCAGTTTTTAATATACTTTGGCTTCTCACTTGAGTCCCCATGTAGTAATGGGGTTTATGGCTCCCAGGTAAATAGGTCCATGATTGCAGCCTTAATGGTACTTCAGTTGGCAAATCTGGACTCCCTGTTGTGTCATGTGTAAAAAAGTTGTTACTTATCAAAAAAATACCCTAACACTCATTGCAATAAAAATAAATTAAAAATAATATCAATTGTGCAATATCTTTACATGTCTATTCAGAAGGAAGCCCTAATAAGTTTAATAAGGTTTACTCCTGATAGGTGTAAATAACATTAGTATTGTCTGACTACAACTCCTGTCAGCCCTAGTCAGCAGACCTAATGGTAAGACATGATGGAGGTTGCAGTGAGCCAAGCATTGAGCACCCTAGCATTGAGCCAAGACAGTTAAAGGGGTGTGAGTGCTTTGTTGGACTATGACTCTGGAGACCAGGGTTCGAATCCCCACTCAACCATGTAAACCCACTGGGTGATCACCTTGGGCAAGTCACACTCTCTCAGCCTCAGAGGATGGCCATGGCAAACCCCCTCTGAAGAATTTGTTGTTGTTGTTAACTGTCCTTGAGTCAATCTTGACTCATGGTGACCCTATGGATGAAACATCTCCAAGACCCTCCACTGCTCTGCTTAATTCCTGCAAACTCATACTTGGACTTAATAGAGTCCATCCATCTGGCATGGGGCCTTCCTCTCTTCCTTCAACCTTTCCCAGCATTATTGTCTTTTCCAATGATTCCTACCTTCTCATGATGTGTTTGAAGTACTACAGCCTTAGTCTGGTCATCATGGCTTCCTGGGAGATTTCTGGCTTGATCTGTTCTAGGACCCATTTGTTTGTCTTTTTGGCTATCTATCTGTATCCTCAGCACTCTTCTCCAGCATCACATTTCAAATAAATTGATTTTCACACACACACTTGATCTTAGCCAAAAGGCCGAGATTTTCTTCCTGTCTTCTTTCTTAACTGTCCAGCTCTCACATCCAACCAAACATGGTAATAGGGAATACAATGGCTTGTATGATTCTAACTCTTGTGCTTTGCATTTTAGGATCTTTTCCATTTTATTTCATAGCCACCTCCCCATTCTTAATCTTCTTCTGATTTCCTGGCTGCAGTCCCCATTCCGATCAATGTTTGATCCCAGGTATGAGAATGCTTTTACTATATCTATTTATTCATTGTCATCCTAAAAAATCTAGGGGTAGCCATGTCAGCCATATAGCAAATCCAATAACATCCAAACAATGATGCCTTTATTGGACCAACCAAAATGCTCAATTTCATGTTGCAAGCTTTTGAAGTCACAGTGGCTTTTTCATCAGGCCTGATGAGGACCTTTATTGGGCCAACCAAAATACCCAATTACATGTTGCAAGTTTTCAAAGTCACACTGGCTTCTTGCACCACATGAAGAAGCCAGTGTGACTTCGAAAGCTTGCAACATATAATTGTACATTTTGGTTGCCCCAATAAAGGTATAGTTGTTCGGATGTTATTAGATTCATTGTCAAGGTTGAATTTGTGAATCTGTATGGTTCTAGACTTTTGTGCTGAGTTGTACATCTTTGAATTTTAGGATTTTTTCCATTTCTTTCATGGCTGTCCCTCCCCATTAACCTTCTTCTGATTTCCTGGCTGCAGTTCTGATCAGTGTCTGATCCCAGGTATGGGAACACTTTCCTATATCTATTTCTTCATTGTCTAGGTTGAATTTGTGAATTTGTATGGCTCTAATGTTGGAGTTGTGCATGTTTGCATTTTAGAGACTTTTCCAGTTCTTTCATAGCAACCTTTCCAATTCTTAATCTAATTTTCTGGGTGAAGTCCATTTTCCCATAAATGTTTGATCCCAGGTATGGGAACGCTTTTACTGTATCTATTTCTCCATTGTCTAGGTTGAATTTCTGAATTTGTACGGTTCCAATGTCAGAGTTGCATTTTAGAGTCTTTTCCAGGTCTTACATAGCCACCCTCCCCATTCTTAACCTGATTCCCTGGCTGCAGTCCCTTTTTATTGTTATTATTAATATTAACCTTTATTTTTATTTATATTTCTTATCCATGTTTGATCCCAGGTATGGGAACCCTTTTCCTATATCCATTTCCCCATTGTCTCTGGGGCTGAATTTATGAATTTTTATGGTTCTCTAGACTTTTGTGCTGGGTTGTACAGCATATCTTTGCATTTTAGGCTCTTTTCCAGCTCTTTCATGGCTGCCCTCCCTATTCTTAATCTTCTTCTAATTCCCTGGGCTGCAGCTGGCCCAGAAAACCCCTTGATAGGGCCTCCATATAGGTTTGAAAAAGGCACACCACAACAATAACAACACAACAGAACCAACAGGGCCCAAAAAAACAAAAATTCATCTCTTCCTCAGAGGCGCACTTCCTGCGAGGCGGCCATTAGGTGGCGCTGCCGGCTTCATTGAGGCGCCGCCGCAGCGGAGGCGGGTCTAGTTCACAATAGACGGATAAGGAAGGAAGGAAGCAGAAGAGAGGCCAAGGCTCATCATGTCCCGCTCAAAGGTAACATGGGAAAATGGGAGAACTGCAGCACCAGCACCAGCAGAAATAATAATCCAGTTTGACCCCACTTAAACTACCCTGGCTCAATGCTGTGGAATTCTGGGAGCTGTAGTGTTTGTGAGACGTTTAGCCTTGAGCTCTGGGGCCACAACAAACTCCAGCTCCCAGAATTCCATAGCTTTGGAGACATGGAGGTTAAAGGGGTGTCAAACTGAATAATTTCTGCAGTGTGTTTTGGCCTATAGTCATCTGAGGAAGTAGGCTCAAGTCTACTTTTATCACACTAGGGTCAGTTCCAGAGCCATCCCAAAATTATCCCGTTATTGGCAATTAATATCCCCATTAATTGTGGGATAATTGTGGGGTGGTAAATGGGATAAATTGTGAGATGGCTCTGGAATTGACCCTAGTACAGTAGTGTGATAATCTCATGAAAGCTCATGCTAACTTTCTTTCAGTTAATCTCAAAGATCCCATGGTTTATTGATTTTCCAGACTAACATGGCTCTGGGCCCACAACAAACTGCAATTCCCAGAATTTCACAGCATTGCCCTAAGGCAGTTAAAGCACTCTCAAACTGGATTATTTCTGCTGTCTGTTTTGGACCTAAAACTCCTTGTTCTTTTTCTCATTCGGTCGTTTCAAGCCAGGTGTCAACCATCCTATATTTGTCCGTGTTCTTTTTCCTGGTTCACTGTAGTACTTTATATTTATCCCTGGTGCAAATGCATTTTATTAGTTTGGCCCAGCTTTCCAATCTGTTAAAATCGGTTCCTCTGGAATATTAACTGGTCCTCCAGGAAAACCCCATTAGATACGGCGGAGTTTTCCCAATCTGCCTCAGGATTCAACACATTATATTTTAAGGGATCCTACATTTTAAAACTCTGATCCTTTTAGGGAATAGAAAATGTCCTTTCATTAATACAGGACATTCAGGAGTGTCAGCACAGCTTTGAGCATTGGACTATTACTCTGGAGATCAGGGTTTGAGTTTCTACTCAGTCATGGAAATTGACTGGCTGACCTTGGGCAGATCACACTCTCTCAGCCTCAGAAGACGGCAAAGGTAAACTCTCTCTGAACAAATACTGCCAAGAAAACCCTGTGATAGGTTTGCGTTAGGCTCACCTTAAGTCAGAAAGGATTTGAAGGCACACAACAACAATTGTTGCGGGGGGTCTGAATATGCTAAAAGCACCAAATACTGCCTAATCTTGGACACTGAGCAAGGTCAGCCTTGGTTAGTACTTGAATGAGAGACCACTGATGAATACCAGGTGATGTAGGCTATATTTCAGAGGAAGAAATTGGCAAAACCACCTTTGAGTAAGTATTTCATGCCTAAGAAAACTCTATGAAGTTCATGGGGTTGCCATAGGTTAACAGGCAACTTGAAGATACACACATACGTACACGTACACATGCAGGTGATTTGCACATTAAATGCATCTATGCTTCATAATTATATCACTTTGTACTTTTTATCTATTGTAGCTTTATGCTACAGAATCTTGGGATTTGTAGTTTGATGAAGCCATTCAGATTCTTTGCTAGAGAGCTCTACTGCACTTATTACCCTGAACTACACCACTAGAGGGGACCCAGCATGGTGTAGTGGTTTGAGCACTGGAGTAGGACTCTGGAGAACTGGGTTCAATTCCCAGCTCTGACATGAAACCATTGGGTGACTTTGGGCAAGTCAGACTCTCTCAGCCTCAGAGGAAGGCAATGGCAAACCTCCTCTGAAGAAACATCTAAGAAAACACGATGATAGGGTCACCATAAGTTGGAAATGACTTGAAGGTACACAAACACCACTAGAGGAGTTCTCTAGCAGAGAATTGTAAATAACCCTCCCCGAACTATCGGATGGAGTCCTGATAATTAAAGAGACATAAAACAAGTGTAACAGTATGCTGCAGATGTACTGTTTGTGTTACATCAGTGATACCCTTATTGGCCAACTGAAATGCACAATATACTTGTTGCAAGCTTTCGAAATACCATGGGCTTCTTCTTCAGACAAGATGTTACAAACCAAACAGGAGGGGGGGGGGAAACAATTGGAGATGTTAGTCCTGCGAGCAATATCTTCCCCATCATGGCATCTTTATGACTGAAACAACATGCAGGCATCTGACTAACATCTCCAATTGTTTTTTCCCCTTCTGTTTGGTTTGTAACATCTTGCCTGATAAAGAAGCCCATGGAGCTTCAAAAGCTTGCAACAAGTATATTGTGCATTTCGGTTGGCTAATAAGGGTATTACTGATGGATTTTTGTTTGTAGAGTTGCCCCTCCAAATCCACGGACTTGAAATGTGCCGACTTGGAAATCTGCGGAGGGGCAACTGCTATTAACCTGAATGGGATGCGCGTTCATGGCGCGCACTTCGCAGGCATTCTCCCCATTCAAGCCTATGAGGCTTGAATATGTGCAAGATTTCAAACTCGCCAGGTCTGGAACGGATCCCCCGCAAGTTCGAAGGGGGTGACTATATTTGTTAAATGGCCAAAACAGCTTTCCCTGAGTGTTTGTGTTACAGTCAGCCCTCCATATCCATGGATTTTTTAATCCACAGATTCAAGTATCCAAGGTTTGAGTATATCTGAAAATTGTATAAATTCCAAAAGGCAAACTTTGATTTTGCCATTTTATGTAAGGTGCACCATTTTACTATGCCATTGTAATTAATGGGATTTGAGCACCCACAGATTTTGTTATCCATGGGGTGGGTGGTGGGTGGGTGCATGCTGGAACAAAATCCCAGTGGATACCAAGAGCCCATTGTATATGTGATATATGTAATATAATTGACTCTTAATATAGCCTTCTGTTGCCTGGCACCCTCCCATTATTTTGTACTTCAGATGATCTCAGCCCTGACCAGCATAAACAAAGGTCAAGAATGCTGGAACATCTAGAGACCACCAAGTTGACCAAGCCTTTTCTAACACAATTTTTAAAGTGTACAGACGCAGGCTTTTCATTCATAGGGGTAACTAGTGATATTCACACACACCTCTCCTGTTGCCCCAGTTTTTGCTATTAACCATTTTGTGTTTATTTTTTTTAAATGACATACAAGAATTTAAAAGGGATTTAGAAGGGAATTTGAAGGGATGTCATATTGAGGAGGGAGCAAGCTTGTTTTCTGCTGCTGCAGAGACTAGAACGCGGAACAATGGATGCAAACTGCAGGAAAAGAGATTCCACCTCAACATTAGGAGGAACTTCCTGACACAAGGGCTGTTCGACAGTGGAACACACTCCCTCGGAGTGTAGTGGAGTCTCCTTCTTTGGAGGTCTTTAAGCAGAGGCTGGATGGCCATCTGTCGGGGATGCTTTGATTGGGAGTTCCTGCATGGCAGGGGGGTTGGACTGGATGGCCCTTGTGGTCTCTTCCAACTCTATGATTCTATGATTCTATGAAAATAAGTAATGCAGTTAATATGTCAACGGTGAATACAGTGTGGTCGTATTTATTCTGGAGTAACTGGCACTGTGGGAGGCCTCTGGCACGTTATCTCTCAATCTTAGTTTGGTATTAGTAAAACAAAGCAAATGCCAATTTCATAGGATTATTGCAAGTGCAAATTAGAGTAATAAATGTAATAACGTTATGCTTTGAAATATATGGTAGGTTATATAGGCAAAAGTAATAAATTGTATGAAAATTGAAATGCATAAGATGTCATTTTCAAAATTAGATGTTCTTAGGAGGAATCATGGTGTTTGCTAGGTTGGTGAACTGTCGGCTGTCCAGATGTTTTGGACAAATCTCACAGTGACTCGCTGTCAGCCGTGCTAGTTGCTGCTTCTAGTAGTTGCAGTTCCTTGATGTATAAAGAAAAAAACCCCCAACTAATCATTTGTGTAGACGGTTCCAGTCTGCTTAACTTTGGTTTGCCTTTCTTTTTCTATTTTTTTTTTCTTAGCAAATTTCTTGGCTCCTCTTAAGAGCTGCATGCTGAGTAGGCATTTCAGAAAGTGGCATTAACTTTTACTGTCATTACTCATTTGTATGAGGAAAAGCTTTGCCTGTGCTGAATGGCTATTTGGTATGCAGCTGTTGAAGGTTTAGGAGACCTGCCAGGAAAAAGAAATATAGGCCTGGCTTAGCTTTTTATGTATTCTGAAATGCCATAAAGTACAATTCTTTGCACATTTGGACTAGGAATAAGCTTTATCGAACATAGTGGGACACGCTTCAGAATAAATGTTTATTTAAAGCATATTTATCCTGCCTTTCAAAATAATAATTTCAGGGTAGGTGACAAACATATAAATCAAAGACAGGAAATGGAATATTGTTTGAGGAGAAGTCAAGTGTGGTGTAGTGGTTTGGGCATTAGACTATGACTCTGGAGACTAGGGCCTCATTCATACTAGCCCATTTGCCCTGGTTAGGTCCGTATGAGATTGTGCATGCCATTACCGAATCTCTCCGGAAAGAAGTTCATACTACCTTTTGCCCCCATCGATGCTTCCTGGTGCATTTTACCCCACTGAAGTTCATACATGAAAAAGTAACGATTAAAGGTGGAGCCTCTTGGTTGTCATAGAATCATAGAATCATAGAGTTGGAAGAGACCACAAGGGCCATCTAGTCCAACCCCCTGCCATGGAGGAACTCAAAGTATATTGTGCATTTCGGTTGGCTAATAAGGGTATTACTGATGGATTTTTGTTTGTAGAGTTGCCCCTCCAAATCCACGGACTTGAAATGTGCCGACTTGGAAATCTGCGGAGGGGCAACTGCTATTAACCTGAATGGGATGCGCGTTCATGGCGCGCACTTCGCAGGCATTCTCCCCATTCAAGCCTATGAGGCTTGAATATGTGCAAGATTTCAAACTCGCCAGGTCTGGAACGGATCCCCCGCAAGTTCGAAGGGGGTGACTATATTTGTTAAATGGCCAAAACAGCTTTCCCTGAGTGTTTGTGTTACAGTCAGCCCTCCATATCCATGGATTTTTTAATCCACAGATTCAAGTATCCAAGGTTTGAGTATATCTGAAAATTGTATAAATTCCAAAAGGCAAACTTTGATTTTGCCATTTTATGTAAGGTGCACCATTTTACTATGCCATTGTAATTAATGGGATTTGAGCACCCACAGATTTTGTTATCCATGGGGTGGGTGGTGGGTGGGTGCATGCTGGAACAAAATCCCAGTGGATACCAAGAGCCCATTGTATATGTGATATATGTAATATAATTGACTCTTAATATAGCCTTCTGTTGCCTGGCACCCTCCCATTATTTTGTACTTCAGATGATCTCAGCCCTGACCAGCATAAACAAAGGTCAAGAATGCTGGAACATCTAGAGACCACCAAGTTGACCAAGCCTTTTCTAACACAATTTTTAAAGTGTACAGACGCAGGCTTTTCATTCATAGGGGTAACTAGTGATATTCACACACACCTCTCCTGTTGCCCCAGTTTTTGCTATTAACCATTTTGTGTTTATTTTTTTTAAATGACATACAAGAATTTAAAAGGGATTTAGAAGGGAATTTGAAGGGATGTCATATTGAGGAGGGAGCAAGCTTGTTTTCTGCTGCTGCAGAGACTAGAACGCGGAACAATGGATGCAAACTGCAGGAAAAGAGATTCCACCTCAACATTAGGAGGAACTTCCTGACACAAGGGCTGTTCGACAGTGGAACACACTCCCTCGGAGTGTAGTGGAGTCTCCTTCTTTGGAGGTCTTTAAGCAGAGGCTGGATGGCCATCTGTCGGGGATGCTTTGATTGGGAGTTCCTGCATGGCAGGGGGGTTGGACTGGATGGCCCTTGTGGTCTCTTCCAACTCTATGATTCTATGATTCTATGATTCTATGATTCTATGATTCTAACTCCCAGTCAAAGCATCCCCAACAGATGGCCATCCAGCCTCTGCTTAAAGACCTCTAAGGAAGGAGACTCCACTACACTCCGAGGGAGTGTGTTCCACTGTTGAACAGCCCTTACTGTCAGGAAGTTCCCTTTCACACATAGTTTCATTCAGCCAGGTGCCCCCCATCCTATATCTGTGCATTTCATTTTTGCTCCCTAAGCGTAGTACCTTACATTTCTTCACATTGAATTTCATTTTGTTAGCGTTGGCCCAGCTTTCTAGTCTATTCGAGTCATTTTGAATTTTGATCCTGGCCTCTTTAGTATTGGCTACTCCTCCTAATTTGGTGTCATCTGCAAATTTGATAAGTATTCCCCCAATTCTGTCATCCAAGTTATTAATAAAGATGTTGAATAGCACTGGGCCCAGGACAGAACCCTGTGGCACCCCACTGGTCACTTCTTTCCAGGTTGAAAAGGAGCCATTGTTGAGCACCCTTTGGGTGAATGTTAGTCAAATGATGTCATGGTGACGTCTGATGCAGCCATTGGCCGCGTGAGCTGCTTGGTTTTTTTAATACATTTATATATTTGACAGATTATGCGCATGGAGTGGTGCAGCTTGTAGGGATCCTTTCCCCACCTCTCCTCCTCCTCCTCCTCCGTTTTTATCAGCACCCAGTGCTTCATCGGGCACTCCAGCATTTTTTAAATATTTTTATTTTATATTTATTTTATTTTAATTTATTCTCTTTATTATTTATTTTATTTTTATTTCATTTCCTTTCATTTATTATTATTTTTATTGGATTTTTATTATTATTTTATTGTATTTAATTTTATTATCATTATAACTCACTGGGGCTTATGAATGGGGATTTTCAAACTGGAGGGGAAACTGGATTGGGGGTTTTCCCTCCGGTTTAAATGAATGAGCCTCCGAATGGAAAGGCAAACTCCGTTTAAAGGGCCTCCTATAGAATGCGCATGAGCTGTCAAATTGAAACAAATACAATAAAAATAATAATAAATAAAATTAAATACAATAAAATAATAATAAAAAATAAAATAAAATAAAAATAGTAATAAATGAAATGAAATAATAATAATAATAAATAAAATAAAATAAAATGACTAATAAAGAGAATAAATTAAAATAAAATAAATAATTAATAATAAAATAAAATAAATATAAAATATAAAATAAAAAATATTAAAAAAATACCGGAGTGCCCGGTGGTTGCCGGGAGAGGAGGCATGTTCCGCCCCCTGGCCTTTTCCCCTCCCCTGAACTTGACCCGATCATGATCGGAGCCAAGTTCACATTCGCACAAACCAGTTTTTTCCAAAAAGAAACGGTAAATACACCGCTTTGGGAGAAACCGGGTTTAGAGGGATTTAACCCGCAATGGGTGTGTAAGATCCGGATTCCATAGTGTAAAATCTGGCGCCAGTATGAACTTCTTGATTTTAAACCTGTTTACAAACCGGTTCTTATGATAGTCTGAATGGCCCCTAGGGTTCTAATCCCAGTTCTACCATGTAAACCCACTGGGTGATCTTGGGCAAGTCATACTCTCTCAGCCTCAGAGGACAACAATGGCAAACCCCCTCTGAAGAAATTTGCCAAGAAGACCCCATGATAGGTTTGCTTTAGGGTTGCCATAAGTCTGAAATTACTTGAAGGCACACAACAACAACAACAACTCCTTTCATCCTCTATCATTGACTGCGCTGCCCAGAACTGATAGGACTGGAAGTCCAAATCATATAGAGGCCCAGAGATTGTTATACAGTGGGCCCTTGTTATCCGCTGGGGTTTGGTTCCAGGACCCTCTGTGGATAACAAAATCTGTGGATTCTCAAGTCCCATTAAATATAATGGCACAACAAAATGGTGTCCCATATATAAAATGGAAAATCAAGGTTTGCTATTTGGAATTGATACTTTTTGGGAATATTTTCAAGCTGTGTAATCTCAAATCCATGGATAAAAAAATCCGTGGATAAGGAGGGCCAGCTGTACAGTATTCTTCCAAAACGGGTGGACACTTCGAAACTGTAAACTGAAAACATATTTCTGTGAATATTTAGTTCTTCCTATTGGTTTAGTAGGCCTCATTTCCAAGTAATTGGGTATAGGACTGTTGCGTGCCAGATATATTTATGCCATTACTTCCTTTACAGTGGAGAAAAAATTGATCTCAAGTGTTGCCATTCCAGAATGTTCTAAGTAGGATTATAAATATATGTTTGTATTATTTCAGCTTGTTCTTAGGTGTGTTAAGTTGTTCTTAGGTATGTCCTAATTCAGTTTGTACTTTTTCTTTTGGAAGGCAGCAGTGGTGCTATGTATGGATGTTGGCTTTTCGATGAGCCATTCTGGCTCTGGAGAGGAGTCTCCTTTTGAACAAGCCAAGAAAGTGATGACAATGTTTGTGCAACGGCAGGTAAAAAAACAACAACAATTTGGCGGTGTGGTAATGGTGAAACAGTAGATACTACAAGAATTGTCAGCAGACTGCAGCCCCGTTTTGAGTCGCTCTGCTTCTGTAGAATAAACTGAAACTGGTGCATCTTCTGATATTGTGTTGTACCCATGGAAGAAGCAATTGATAAATATTGTGGGGAAAGTGGAAAGAAACATAGTACAGGTGTGAAGATTTGGATCAACATGAACTGCATGCAATGCATGGTGGGGACTGGTTACAGTGTTGTTGTTTGTAGCCATTTTCCCCCTCTTGAGGACATTTTCAGGCCTCAACCCCCCCCCCCCCACCAAAAAACAACAACCTCTTTTCCTCTCTGAATGCCTCAGGGGAGGATGCCATCTGTCTTCTAAATGCACTTCTGTATCTTTGTTTGGGAAAAAAGACCCTTTTAAAACCATACACACTTTAATAATAATAATAATCTATTTCTTAAAAAGGACTTTTATGCCAAAAATGTCTTGTGAGAAATTTTATTTGGTTTATGGGGACACAGTTTGACATTTTGTGGATTTTTTTTTTATTTTTATTTTTTTGGTGGGGTGGGGTGCGGAAGTAGACAGAGCCAGCAGTGGTTTGAGAGTATGGTCCGATACATACCGGCACTAAAAGCCACCTTGTGGGTGGCGTGGTGTATGCATGATGCATGCCCTGATTCTGCACAGATGCCTCCCGGAAGTTACCCGCCTGCCCACATGTGGATTGGCTTCATGGTGCTCTGGTGGCACAACATTCTAGACACTGCATGTCACCAGAGCACTCCAAAGCTGCTGTGGTGGCGGAAAGGGCACCCTTTTGTTGGCCCAAAAAGGAGCAGTATTTTGCCACTTCTTTTTGAGTTGGCAAATAGCCAGATCAGGGGCATGGCATGTGGTTGCCATGATCCCAATCCAGCACTCAAAGGGGTGGCATGAAGCCGCCCCTTCAGGAATGTCTTTGGCCCTTTGACAACAGTTCTGGAAAACAGGGTTCAAATCTCTGCTTGGCCATGGTAATCCACTGTCTGACCTTGGGGCAAGCTGCATTCTCCAAGCCTCAAAGTAAGGCAAAGCCCCCCCCCCCCCGATGAAATTGTGCCAAGAAAACCACAATAGGTTAGCCTTAAGGTCTCCAGAAGTTAGAAACAACTTGAAGGTGCACAATAACAACAATAGTCAGGAGAAGGTGTCTCTGAAACTGGGGACACCTTCAGTTTCCATCCTCAGCTTGATAGGTTTGGAACTAGGAAGCTTTGAGTTAAGCCTTGTGTCTTGAGATGTGACACATGGTCCTTCATCAATTGCCAAGTTATAAGTGGAAAGGTTTGGAAAAATTGGCATCAATAGCAGTAACATACTGTCAGGCTGACTAGAATGGGGTTCAGATCTTAGTTCATTCCTCTTCTGTGCCAGGGATGGGGAATCTTAGTTCTTCTCATTGTTTTGGACCATGACTCATTTAATTTGTTGTTGTTGTTGTTGTGGTGGTGTGTCTTTAAGTCATTTCCAATGTATGGCAACCCTAAGGCAAACTTATCATGGGGTTTTCTTTGCAAATTTCTTTAATCCCTTATCAGTTGTCCATACTAGCCAGAGCTTCTGGGAAATATTCTGTTTGTCAGCAGTTGAAACTAGATACAGTGGCTTTCCTCCTCCCTCTTGAACAGAGATGAGCACCCACAAATGGGTGTGGAGTACAATTTTGTACCTGTCTACCCCCACTCCCATCACTTTGTACCACTCACACCTCGGGGAGTGAGTTTTTAGCCATAAACTTGAAGTGTTATTATCAGTGAGGGTGTTTAGAACTAAAAGAGTGCTTTAAGTTAAACTATGACCTCTGCTAGTTACCAGGATTGGTGATTTACCATTTTGTAATGTCCCCCCTTCAACGCTAAGTGTGTTGAATAGGTGTCCAGCCAAGCCAGAGGGGATGTAAAACCCCTGCAGAATTCCCACACCTGCCCTAGAACATGCCTCCTATTCTGTTAGTTATCTTGGCACTTTCATTATAAATTAAAACCAAATAAGGAAAAGAGGATGCATATCTCTCACATTGTCCGGGGCACAGGATTTTTTTAGACGGAAGATATGTTTCCAAATATTGACCTGCACTCAAGTTTAATAGCTGTGCCTGAAGTCTAGATGTAATTAATGAGATTTTACATATGAAGCTAGCAAATAATTGAGGCTTAGTTGTAAAGTTTACGCTGCTCTTTTTGTCATTATTTTACCATTTCCAGGTGTTTGCAGAGAGTAAAGATGAAATTTCCTTGGTTTTATTTGGCACAGAGAACACAGCAAATAGTCTTGCCAGTGGGGATCAATATCAGCATATTGCTGTGCACAGACACCTGATGCTGCCGGATTTTGATTTGTTGGAAGACATACAAAATGTGATTCAGCCTACCTCTGAACAAGGAGACAGTATCTTTTCTGAATGTTGAATGCTTTTTTGCCAGATAACAGCTGTATGGAGGACTGAAAATTTGTTTTTATCTTAAACTGTCCTGTTAATAATTTCCCAAAGTTCTTATGATTAAGTAAATTGCCAGAAGTCACAGTTTACCAGATGTGTAAACTTCTTTATTGGTTGACCGGTATACTCTTGATTCATGCCTTTCCTGGTTTGGAGTTCATGCATGTTCATAGGCACTTACGGAACTGCTGGGTATAGCTGTGGTACAGGTTCAGTCTCCCTTACCCAAAATTCTGAAATCCAAAATGCTCAAACCCATTTTTTTATGGCAGGCTGAAATAGTGATACCTTTGCTTTCTGGTGGTTCAGTGTAAACAAACTTTGTTTCATGCACAAAATTATTAAAAAATATCATGTATAAAATTACCTTCAGGCTATATGTGTAAGATTTACATGGAACATTAATGAATTTCAAGTTTAGACTTGGGTCCCATCTCCAAGATATCTTATTATTTACATATACAGGTATGCAAATACAGGTATTCCAAAATCCAGAAATAAGTGGCATCCAAAATACTTCTAGTCCCAAGCACTTTGAATAAGGGAGACTCAAACCTGTAGTGTGTTTTGAGTGGTAGTTGGAGGCATGGATGTATGTCTGATGATCACTGGGCTTTTGATGTAACAAGGTGCTTAACTGATCATTGACTGGCTGTATTGTGGTGGCAAGAAAATGCACTTCTTGTATAGATTGTTCCAGGCTGAGGTTGATAGTAAGGTAAAAATTGTAGAAATTCTGGTGGAACTCCTCAAGTGGTTCCTTCTCATTACGTCAAATGATACAGGTGTCACCATATCTCACGCAGAAGAGAGGTACTGTGTTAGCATGTAACAGGCTAAAGAAGTGCTATTAATTTGAAAGTAGATATTATTCCTAGAAGTGAAGTAGTTAGTTATGTGGGAGTACAAAGTAACAGAGTTTGGTGGCTAATTGTGCTGTAGCCCCAGTCAGAATGCTAGATACAGTACAGGTAAACTTCAGTTAACTAAGTAGGTGTGTTTCTGAGCTTTATTTCTTTAACAAAAATTTGATACTAGAGGCAAAAATAATAAGGAAGGGGTGGGGTAGATTCCGACGCCAACACCACAAAAAAGAAGAGCAGTTCAGCATTGTTTCAGCAAACTTTCTGCTCACAATTACCAAAATGTACATTGTGAAATGAAGCAACTAGGTTGGATAAGCTTTGTATAAGTAAACAAAAACATTTTGAATCTTCAAGAGATGATTTGAAGGTTTCCACCAAAATGCATCCAGGGATAGCTTTTTCTTTCATCAGTCTTCACTTTTCTTATGATTTTCATTTTGGTGGCTGAACGTACAGATTTATGCTTTTTTAATATGTTGGGAGTATCTGGTGAGGCAGGCTTAACAGTTGTCCCCTTTTATTTATGTTTTGCTATTCAGGCATGCTCAGTAAAGAAATCTGGAGGAAATTACTGTTTACCTTGCCTGCTTTAGATAGGCACACATGGCTACAGTATTTATTTATTACTTTATTGAATTTATATCCTGTCTCTCCCAAGGTGGGATTCAAGATGGCTTAACAATAATTTTTACAAAAGTTAAAAAGAATTTAATAACAATATTATTTTAAAGCATTATTAAAAACAGTTACAATGCTTAAAACATATTTAAAACATAATTTCTAACAAAAGATGAAAACCTACAGTCCACCACTTTACATTCAGATTACTGATCCCAGTATTAACATTCAAAGGTCTGCCTGAATAAAAACATCTTCACATACTGGTGGAAAGAGAGCAGGGAGGGGGCCAGTTGAGCCTCCGATGGAAGAGAGTTCCATGAAGAAGACTCTTTGCCAAGTCCATACCAACCATGCCTGTAAAAGTGTTTGGACTCCCATGCAAATTTTAAAGCTGGCACTAACTTGTATAAGGAGATGCAATCTTTTAGATAGTATGGAACTAAGCCATGTGGGGCTTTACAGGTCAAAACCAACATGCTGAATTCTCCCTGGAAATGGACTGGTGGCCAATGGAACTGTTTCAGCAGGGGAGTCCTATAATCCCTGTAACCCTAGTCAACAGCCTGGCTGCAGCATTTTGGACCCACTGAAGTTTTTGAACAGTTTCCTAAGGGAGCCCCAGATATAGTGTATTATAGTTGTCCAAATGGAATGCAGTCAAGGTGTGTGACCATAGCTAGATCTAACTTTTTAAGGATTGGATAGTGCAGAATACAATGGTCCCTCTGTATTAATGGGGCTTTGGTACCATGCCCCTCCTCCAGATGCTAAAAAACATGGATGATCACACCCCATATTATTCAGTGGCGGTGATGTGAATGCACACACTTTATATGGGGTGCATTGATCTGTGGGTGGAGAAAATTAGCAGATCTGAAGCCCACTGATATGGCAGGCCCACTGTACCACCCCCCCCCAGGCCAGGCTTTATTTCCTTCTTTATTGCAGACATACTGCTGCATTCTAACACTGAATGTTTGTGTTTTTCACATTCTGCACTATCTTCTTAGTACCACTGCTACTTAAAAAAACACTTCCCTGCTAGACAGGGTAAGTCTGTGGATGTAGTATCTTGTTGCATTGTGCTGTTTTTTGTTTGTTTGTTTGTTTGTTTGTTAAATTATGTCCCTTATGGACTGTCTCCATCTGGAAGTGGCAGCAGAAGCATTCTATGTAGAAATCTAGTTGCATGTTCTGATCTTCAGGAGGGATCCATGGAGAGCAAAATGGGCAATTGCATGGCCCAACTTCCTCCTTGGGCCAAAATTGCTAATTATGGCTACTCTGCCTAAAGGGTTGCTATAAATGTACTGATGTAGTGATGGCTAGGATATACCAAAACATAATCTTGTCCCTCCTTAACGTGCCTAGTTCTCGATGCTCTGATTGTGTGTATGGACTTGCTTCAAAGAGAGACAGTGTAAGTACTTCAGCACATGGCTGTTTTTTCTGGATTTAAAAAAGAGACCTGACTTGCAATACAGCACTTGGATATTAAAGTATGACAGGGCATCTTTTAAAATATTACTGTATATACTCAACTATAAGTTGAGAAATTTTTGCCCAAAAAGTGACACCCCAAAACCTGGGTAGACTTATATATGGGGCAATATGGTAATAGGCTTGCCCTCAAGCTTCTGTATCCTGGCTGTCTCCCGAAGGGACAGCTGGGGTGGGGAAAGTCCTGGGGGAAGACACTTGCTCCCTTCTTTTCCCTGGTTCCTGTGTCCTCTGAATGGACAGCCAAGCTGCAAAGGAGGAGGAGTGACTGCTAGCCTCTGAAACTTCCTTCCCAGCTCGGCTGTCTCCCAAAGGGACAGCCAGGCTGCAGAGGGGAAGGAAGGGTACTGAGACCCAAATTATACCCTCAACTTATCTTGGGGACATATCAAAATCCCTGATTCTGACCCCAAAACCTCCCCTCGACTTATACATGGCATTGACTTATACACATGTATATATGGCATTCTACAGTGACTATAATGGAACACTTTAAAAAAGAAAAGGTAACAATAATAACACACAAATTCTCATCTTTCCTGCTCACTGGGTTCTGGTTTTGTTTATTTCTCCTGTTCTGCATTGGCCACTTAACCTTTTTTAGCCAGTTTTTATGAAGATTTGTGGAGTAACAGGTAGACCAAACATCATGTATGTAAGCTGTAAGTTTATTTCAATGTCACAGCTTGGTCTGAATAAAGTTTAAGAACTTTCCCTGAACTATTCCCTCCCCACTTCACTACCATCTCCTCTGTCTTATACCAGAGGGACACAGAGCTCCCAGGTAAACAGTGTGCCACCTGTCCCTATGTTAATCTTGTCCCTTGGGCCATTCACAATACAGAAATATAGCACTATGATTCTGCTTTAACTGTCCCGGTTAAGGAGGAGTCTTCAGAATTCTCAGCCAGAGAGTTTGGGGAGTGCCTCTGATCAACTACAAATCCCAGAACTCCATATGATGCAGTCACGGCAGCTGAAATTGAATAAGAGCACTGTAAATACGTAGTGTGAAATGTGTCTCCTTTCTCATTCTGACTTTATCTGACAATTGAACATTTCTTTTTATATTCTTTCCCACTTCAGGCCCCTGCACAACAATCCAAATCTGGCTCTACTCATGCTGGGTAGTTGACTGTCCTCCTCCTTTTCAATTAGATAGATAGCTAGATAGCTAGACAGATTGGATAGTTTTATATCTTGCCTTTCTTGACAGTTCAGAATAGTCAACAGCAATTCTACAATAAAAAGTAACATATTTTAGTTACACAATATATGTTGACTATAATTTTTGGGTAAGTATATGTGGTTGGAAATCTGAGACTATATTTTTAAAATTATTTCTGTATTATAGCCAGTTATTCTTGATACTGAATGTTTTGTTTTGGTCTTCCTTTAAGAGGGAAAAAATATGACAAGCGACACATTGAGGTTTTTACTGACCTTGGCAGTCCCTTCAGTGAGGATCAACTGGATGTTATCATTGCTAACTTGAAGAAAACAGGGATTTCTCTTCAGTTTTTGTGAGTATGAGGAGACCTATGAAATCTTATTTTCACTTCATGTTTCTATCTGTCTGTAGCAATATGATGTGGGTGATATTTTGTAACTTTTTAAAATTAGGTGCTGCTGCTTGCTATAACCATAGCAGTCTGCATAGTGAAGAAACAGCAGAATCTATATCAAAGAAAGTTAAATTCTCCAACCAATGTAAATTGTGCAAATAAATAAAGCAGATTTGGCTGATTTTGCTTGTTGACAGCAATCTGCCATTAGGAAAAAGGAAAATGGATGCATCAAAATATAAAAGGTCTCTGAAAATAATATCCAGAGGGGCATGGGGTTGCTCTGTTGTAGCAAAATGAAGATGTAGTCCTGTGATGCTTCTAAGAAACACACAGGTCTATGACATATCATGCTATAATAAATGTGCTGGTCTTTAAGGTGCCACAGGATTGCTCCCGTTTCCTCAGAATGAGGTCGATCAGTAGGCAGTTTGATCTTCTGTGCACCTCCCCAAACCTTTCACCATACTGGGATAGTGTGGGATATATGTCAAGCACTGCATGGTGTACTCATAAGCAAGCCCCATCATTTTTAAGTGGGTCTTAGTTCCAGGTAAGTGTATAAGAATGGATGGGCAAGTGGTGACTCTCCAAATGTGCAGTGCTAAACATTCTTCATGGTTTTGACTCTGTTGACTAGAGCTGATGGGAGCTGCAATCCAACACCATGTGGAAGATAACATTGAAGTATTGGATTCCATCCCAAATAGATGTAAAAGAAAACAGAATTTACTCAGCTCTTGTCTTGTGAGATGTGATGAATAAAGTTTAGAGGATAACAGTTTCAGAGAAACCAAGCTGGTACATTGTTTTGGACATAACATTTTATTTAATGGGGAACAAGGAGGCCATTTTTTAAATCGGTTTTTCAATCTTTAGATTATCACTCTATGATCAAGTTCAAACTTTACATGAAATGGATTTTTTTCTCACTCTCTCCCTGCTTTCCTACTTTTCTTGGTAATCACTGCTGTGTGTATATGTTGAGAATCAGGACCCTTTTCCCTTACAACATAATCTTCATAAAAAGCACTTCCCACTCAAGAAGTTATATTCCAAGGAGAAGCTGCTGTTGGTCTCATCACCTCTGGAGTAAACAGCTTCTGGGCAGGGGGAGTAGATTTGCTTTGAGAATTCAGTGGTAAGGAAGAGTTGAGCCCCCCTTTTCTTCCTGCACTCATCTTATTTTCATATCCCTCTCCATTGGCTCCTTTTAAAATAATGTGGATTTCTTGTTACTTATAGCTTAGACCCCCAAAATTATGGGATGTTCTCAAAGAAATGGGAGTACCACCACATTTGATTGTCCTGATTCATAACATGTACTCAGGACAAGAGGAAGCCATAAGAACTGACCATGGAGAAACAGAATGGTTCTCAGTTGGAAAAGGGGTCAGGCAAGGCTGCACACTATCACTCTATTTATTTATCCTATATGCAGAAAATACTTTAAGCAGAGCAGGATTACTCAGAGACCAGAGGAGTGATGATGGGAGGTTAGATCATTAACAATCTAAGATATGCAGGCAACACAATACTACTAGCAGAAACCAACAAAGAACTGGAGTAATTGCTGAAGAGGGTCAAGGAGGAAAGTGCCTAGGTATACTTGCTGAACATAAAGAAAACAAAAATAATGACCATGGAAGATCTACAAGAATTCATCCTAGATGATGAGAAAATTGAAATAGTAAAAGAGTTCCCATACCTTGGATCAAACATTAATCAGAACAGAGGCTGCAGTTAAGGAATTAGAAGGCTAGGACTGGGAAGGACAATTATGAAAGAACTGCATAAAATCCTAAAGAGCAAAGATATAATTCTGAACACTAAAGTGAGGGTTGTCCAAGTTATTATATACCCCATCACCTTGTACAGATGTAAGAGCTGAACAATGAAGGAAGTTGATAGAAAATAAACTCATTTGCAATGTGCTGGAGAAAAGTGCTCCATGGAGAGCCAAGAAGACAAACAAATGGATCCTAGAGCAGATCAAGTCCGAATTTCCCCTGGAAGCCAGGAAGACTAAATTGAGACTATCATACTTTGACTGCATCATGAGAAGACATGAATCATTAGAAAATATAATACTGCAGTGAAATGTAGAATGCAGCAGAAAGAGAGGGAGATCACATGCCAAATGGATGGACTCAATCAATGAGGCCACAGGCCTGAGGCTGCAGGACCTGAGCAAAAGACAGGAGGTCTTGGAGACATCCACAGTGTTGCCATAAGTCAAGGTTGACTTGAGGGTAGTTAACAACAAATAGCTTAGTCCTTAGTTGCTGATGCATAAGCTACGACAATTCTGATGTACAGTGGACTTTTGGTATCTACTGGGGTTTAGTTCCAGGACACACACCCATACACACACACCGGTTACCAAAATCTGTCTATGCTCAAGCTCCATTATATGTAATAGGATAGTAAAATAGTGTCCCTTATATGGCAAAATCAAGGTTTACTTTTAGGAATTTTTTTGAGGGGGAATGTTTTCAAGCCATGAATGGTGGAATCCATGGATGCAGATTCCAGGGATACAGAGGGCCGACTGCTATGCTAAACTTTTAATCTAGCCTTTTACTGCAGAGGGCAGAACACCAGCTTTATAAGTTCTCAAAAAAGTTCCAGATTCTTAAGATCTTGTACAGAACATAGTAATGTCACCAGTGACTAATAGTGCAGCAGTCAGTAAGCATAATCTGTGTGGGTTTGCTTACTAAGGCTTGAGAATGACATTTGAAAGTGTATCAGAACAAAAGAAGGATTTGAGGCATCATTTCACATTCTTTCCTATTAAAAAATGATAAACAAAAAACACCATTTGAATTGATTTGTAGTTGTGCCTTGTGAATAAAGAACGTAAATGAAAACTGTTTTTTAATTGCTTATTTAGCTTGCCATTTCCAGTGAATGACGAAGGTGGAAGTGGGGATAAGATTGATCGTGCACAGTCTAATAGGCAGCAAAACTCTTTTCCAAGAAAAGGGCTGTCGGAGCAGCAGAAAGAAGGCCTTCAAATGGTGCGGAAGCTGATGCTTTCACTAGACAAAGAAGATGGCCTAGAGGATATTTATACTTTCAGGTAACTTTGAAGCCCCTCTACTTCTCCTGTTGGAATTTATGCTTTTTGCTTTACTCACAAGAAAAGATAAACTCCACAAGCCTTCCTCTGCTTAGAGCTTGTCCCCTTAATGTATGGTGAAACTTTACTTCAGTGTAAGCATGCATAGGATCACAAGAAAGATCTTTAGCAGGCATTTGATAGGTGTCTGCCATGTATTTTAAAAACCATGGGAGAGAGTATGATTTGAATAAGAGAAGCAATGGAGTGGAAAGGAGGAGTACCTAATGTTTATTAATAATAATTGAACTGTGTCTTTATAATGTTTTAATTTCTTCTTTGACTGCTGACATTTAAGGCAGTATATAAAACGTTATCCAGATGTAGTCATCAAGCCAGTGTGGTGTAGTAGTTTGAGTGTTGGACTATGACTCTGGAGACCAGGGTTCAGTTCCCAACTGAACTTGTAGCAGTGCTTTGACAATCCCAATCCTCTTGTAAATGGTCCATGTTATTGTCCTTTATATTTAATAATAATAATAATAATAATAATAATAATTTATTTATATACCGCCTTTCCAAAAAAGATCAAAGCGGTTTACAAAAGTGGATAAACAAATACACAAAATACATAAATGATTGACATAAGCAAATAAATTAAATATCTAAAATAATATTTAGATGGCATGGAGGGAGGGTTCTTTCCTTCAGGCAAGCCCTGATGGAGCTGGGCCTGCCTCTTCACTCCCTCCCAAGCCGGAGGATGGCAGTTGGCATTTCTTAACACATTATCAGCATATCTCAGATCCAGTAAATTAATGAGCCATTTGTCTAATGAAGTGATATGTGTTGATTTCCAATTCTGTGCAAACACTAATCTTGCAGATGCTACCATATATAACATTAATTTTCCATATTTTTTCTCTGTTTCCTCATCCAACTTAAATGTCATATTTAATAAATACAACTCTGGTAGCATTTGAAAATTTATCTGTAAAATGTCTTTTATGTCTTCATGTATTATTTTCCAATATGCTTTTGCTCTATCACACCACCATATGTGTAAGTAAGTTCCCTCCTTCTTTTTACATTTCCAACAGGAAGTATTTAGATTTTTATATATTTTAGCTAGTTTAACTGGTGTGAGATGCCACATATAAAACATTCTGTAATAGTTCTCCTTTAGATGTTGAGCTAGCGTAAATTTGTTAGTGTTGGACCATGATCTTTTCCATTTTTCAAGATCAATAGAATATTGGAAGGAATTGCTCCATTTGATCATTGTTTATTTGATTCTTTTCTGCTTTAAATCTCTTTCTAATAATATATATATTCTTTTAATCATCATCTTTCCTTTTTCTATAAGTATTTTGTTTAATTAATTATTAATTTTTTCTATACCTTCTTTTTTAAAATCTCATTATTGTCCCTCAACTTATTATAAATCATAAATGTGTGCCAAGTGTACCTTATATTATTATAAGTACCTTCTAATGTCAAGACCCTATCATTTGATAATGTTATCCAGTCCGATAACCAGATTGATCCGCACGCATAATATTAACCTTTATTTATATAGCGCTATAGGTTTACACAGTGCTGTACATATAAATTTATAATTAGACGGTTCCCTGCCCTCAGGCTTACAATCTAAAAGACACGACACAGGAGGAGAAGGGAAAGGTGATGGTGAAGGGTATCAGGTCCGGTGATTCTTCTCTCCCTCTGAGGCTTGGACCAATGCAGATGGACTAGAGGGAGGGCTCGGCTTCGTAATGCACAGTTAAAACGGGCCAGACAAAGTCACACATCTGGGAAAGCTTCTCTAAACAATATAGTCTTTAACTCAGTTTTGAACCTGGTTAGGGAAGTGATGAGGCGTGCATGTGGGGGAAGAAGGTTCCAGGAGTGAGGGGCAGCAAGTGAGAAAGGACGAATCTGGGACAGGGCAGTGGAAATCCTTGGCTGGGACAGGAGACCCTGACTACCAGAACGGAGGGTACGAGAAGGAGTGTGAGGAGAAAGAAGTTCAGACAAGTAAGGAGGGGCCAGTCCATGGAGGGCTTTGAAAGTCAGTAACAAAAGCTTGTACTGGATGCGGAAGGGGAAGGGGAGCCAGTGAAGGGAGGACAAGAGGGGAGAAACATGGTCAAAGCGGCGAGCAGATGTGATAATACGTGCAGCTGAGTTCTGGACAGGGATTAAAGGATGGAGGTGAGATAGAGGAAGACCTGTCAGAAGAAGGTTACAGTAATCTAGTCGTGAAACCACTAAGGCATGGACCAGAGTCTTGGCAGTGGAGGCTGAGAGGAATGGACGGATTTTAGCAATGTTGTAAAGAGAGAATCTACAGGTCTTGGCCGTGGCCTGAATCTGGGGGATAAACGACAGAGAGGAATCAAAGATGAAACCAAGACTGCGGGCTTGCTGAACCGGATGGATAGAAGTGCCATCAACAGAAACAGAAAAGGAGTATTGAAGGGTGGGTTTAGGTGGGAAGATGAGGAGCTCTGTCTTAGACATGTTGAGCTTCAAGCGCCGATGCCGCATCCACTGCGAGATGGCAGCCAAACAAGAGGAGACTTGCTGTTCAAGCCCCGGTGAAAGATCAGGGGTGGAAAGATACAGCTGAGTGTCATCAGCATACAGATGATAGGAGAAACCAAAAGAACTGATGAGTTTACCAAGGGACAATGTGTATAGAGAGAACAAAAGGGGACCTAGGACAGAGCCCTGGGGAACTCCAACAGATAAGGGAACAGAGGAGGAAGTCTGACCACCTGTGACCACGGCAAAAGATCTGTCTGACAAGTAAGATTTAAACCAGTTGAGAACAGAGTTGGAGAACCCGAGGTCAGAAAGTAAGTCAAGCAAGAGACAGTGGTCCACGGTGTCGAAGGCTGCAGACAAGTCTAGAAGAATGAGAATAGAGTAGAGTATAATAATAAAGCCTCAAACAAATCCAGGACTCCTAGCCCCCCCCCCCCCCCCCCCGCTTTTTGCTTCCATTAACAATTTCTATTTTATTCTTGGCTTCCTGCCTGACCAAATGAAGTTTGACTACTCTCTTTTCCAATCCACAAAACATTTTTCATTTAATATTATAGGTAAACAGGTAAACATTGAAATAGGAAGATAAGTTTTGGTAGAATATCCATTTTTACCACTGCAATCCTTCCTGAAAAAAACAATTTTAACTTTCTCCATCCCTTTCATTTTGTTGGTAATTATTTATAAATATATCTCTATTTTTTTAGTTATCTAAACACCTAAATATTTTACTTTATCTTGAATCTTCAGCCCTGATATTTCCATTAATTCTTTTTCCTCCTTTTTACTTAAATTCTTAACTTTCATAGATGTTTTTTCTTTATTGATGTTAAAGCCCGCAATTGCTCCAAAATTTTCTAAAGTTTTTAGCAATTCCCCTATTGTCTCTAACAGATCTTCCAAAAATAAAACTACATCATCTGCATATGCTTTTAATTTGTAGATTTGTTTTATTTTATTTTTGTCCCTTGAATTTTTTCATTTTCCCTTATACTATCCGCCTGGACCTCCAGAATGATTATGAATAGAAGGGGTGACAGGGGACACCCCTGTCTCGTCCCTTTCTGAATCTCAATAGGTTTTGATTTCTGACAATTTATTAAAATATGTGCTGTTTGATCTTTTTATATCTGATTAATCCAACCAAGAAATCTTTTTCCTACTTGTTTTCTAAACAGTAATTACAGTGGTCCCCCGCCTTACGAATCCCCCGGGTTATGAAAACCCCGGGATCCGAAGGCGGCGGGACCGGCATTGTATCCCCCGGGATCCGAAAGATCCCCCGGGATACGAAATAAAAAAGCCACGCGGCCCCTTTAAATGGCCGTGCGGTCCGTTCAAAATAGTGGTCCCCCGGGAAACGAAAGCTTCCGGGTTACAAAGGTAATCCCGGAACGGATGACCTTCGTAACCTGGGGTACCACTGTACTTCATAAAGTCCCAGCACACATTATCGAAAGCCTTCTCATTGTCTATAAAAATAATTGCGACCTTCTTTTCATTATGAATTTCATAATACTCAAGTATATCTAATAAAGTTCTGTGGTTGTCTTTTAAGCATCTATCCGGGAGGACTCCATTTTGGTCAGAATGGATCATTTTGTTTAACACTAATTTCATTCTGTTTGCCATTATTGATGTTAAGATTTTATAATTCTTATTTAGCAATGCCATCGGTCTGTAGTTTTTAGGATCATAGTCTCCCTTTCCTTCCTTTTTGATTAGAGTAATGTTAGTATCGTTCCATGATTTTGGTTTTTCCTCTTCACTAATATGGTTAAACAGTTTCTGCATATGTTGGATAATTTCTTCCTGAAACGTTTTGTAGTAACTAGCTGAAAGCCCATCTGGACCAGGAGCTGATGTCTTTTTTACTTTTTTAATACTTTCCTTTATTTCTTCAAATGTTATGGGAGCACTTAGATTTTCTCTTTGCTCTGTTGTTAATATAGTAATTTTTTGTTCATCTAAATAATTTCTAATTTTTTCTTGGTGATGTGTCCTCATATATCTTTTAAAAAGAATCTTGGTCCTTAAATGTTTGTCCTTTATATCTTATTTTGGTGATAAGCCTTTTTTCTTTTTGGATTTTTTGTGGCAGCCATTTTCCTGGTTTATTAGCTCATTCAAAAAAACTTTGTGTACTCTTTTAAAGATTTTTTTTCTATTTCATTGCTTATTTCCTCATTTAAGTCTTTTTCCAAAACCCTGATTTCTACCTGTAATTTCTTTTTGGCTGGGGCATCCTTTAATTCTTTTTGTTTATACTCAATTAATTTTGATATCTCTTTCAGTCTTTGTTCTTTTTTCTTCTTTTCTTCTGCTCCCAGTTTCAGAAAATGACCCTTACAACTGGTTTACTCGTATCCCATAATATGTCTTCCCCAATATTTTCTTTGTCGTTTTCTAAGAAGAACCATTTTAATTCTTGCTTTATTTTTTAAACTATATTTTCGTCTCTAAGCAGTTCTTGTCGAATCTCTTTTTTGAATATTTTCAAACCTTGGATGATTGACTCCATGGATATGGAGGGCTGACTGTACATGGGCAAGTAAAACCAATGGAGGTTGTGGATGGCTGGAGAGTGATGTGAGTGAGGCCCCTCAGACCCTCCACAACTGGCTACCTCTGTTGCAACTAGTAATGAAAGCTCTTTAAAGCAAAGTCTTCTAGTATCACATTGCTGTTGGGGAGGCAGAGAAGTGGGGCTTCTATGACTTCTGTGGGTGTAGGAGAGAGTACTCTTCTTTCCACTTAACATAAGTCATGGAGCTCGGTGTCATCAGTATGCTGATGACACTCAGATATACTTCTCCATGACCAGATCATCTGCCCAGACCTCAGATAGCGTCTCTCCTCTCAATGACTGTCTCGCAGCGGTAATGGATTGGATGGGAGAAAGTAGATTGAGGCTAAATCCTGACAAAACAGAGGTACTGACAGTCACTGGCCCGAAACCAGGTCTGGGAATAGATCTTCCAGTCCTGGATGGAGTCACACTCTCCTCACAGGACTCTGTTCGCAGTCTGGGGGTACTTCTAGATTCATCGCTTCACATGATGTGTCAGGTGAATGCGGTGGTCAGAAGTGCCTATTATCAGCTTTGGCCGATGCGCCAGCTGCACCCTTTCCTGGAGATGAAGGACCTGGAGGCTGTGGTACATGCGCTGGTCACCTCAAGTCTGGATTACTGTAACACACTCTACATGGGGCTACTTTTGTGCCTGACCCGGAAACTTCAACTGGTTCGAAACATGGCAGCCAGGCTAGTCACTGGAACATCGAGGAGAGAGCATATAACACCAGTGCTTAAATCTCTCCACTGGCTGCCGATCAGTTTCTGGGCACAGTACAAGGTGTTGACTTTGACTTTTAAAGCCCTACATGGCTTGGGTCCAACTTATCTCAGAGACCACCTCCTCCCATATGAGCCCCCACATACACTTCGGTCTTCTGGGAGGAATCTGCTTCAGCCTATAAAAACTAAGTTGTCCCAGACCTCCCAGAGGGCCTTTTCTGCTATGGCTCCCAGGCTGTGGAATGACCTGCCGGATGAGATGCGTCTTATTACAACCTTGGAAGGCTTTAAAAAAGACGCATCTCTTCCGGCAGGCCTTCCCGGATAGTAACTAATTTCCCATCGTCTGATGACCCCCCGCACCCCCATCCGGCTGCCTACATGGGACTTTGAATAAATATGTACTTTAAATCTTGATTCTTTTAATTATGATTAGTTTAATACTGTTTTAAGGGGAGGGAGGTGGGTATGTTTGGAGGATTTTAACTGTATATGTTTTTAACATGTTGTACCCCTCCCCGATTGCTCGCTCAGAGGGGCGGGTAAGAAATAATAATGAAAATTATTATTATTATTATTATTATTATTACTATTATTATTATTAAGCTTTGGAACGACCTGCTGGACGAGATGCGTCTTATTATATCACTTGCTAGTTTCAAAAACGCTTTAAAGACGCATCTCTTCCGGCAGTCCTTCCCTTGAAAAAAATCATCAATTCCCGGCTCTGAAATGGAAATTGGGTAGATAACCTTGGTTGTCACCTTTATTTAACTTTCTTGATTTCCTCTATTGCTTATTTGCACAAGAATTGTTCATGAGATTGCACTTGTTTTTAACTGTTGTCGATTTTGTTATTTGCTGGTTTAATCTAATTTTAAGGGGGGGGTAGGGAAGGGGCATGATAGTTGTTTTAGTCTGTATTTTTAAACTTTGTTGTACCCCGATTACTTTGCTAGAGGAGTGGGTTATAAATAAACATCATCATCATCATCATTATCATCATTTAATCTAGGTAGTGTAAAGAGCTATTTCTTGTCAGCCTGTGACCCAATTGCTTTTACCAAGTTGGGATCTTCAAATTCTTGTATGCTATTGACTGGGACAGAAGCAACTGGTGATGATCCATATGCAAATTTTGGGTGCATCTGCATTGTAGAAATAATGCAGTTTGACACCACTTTAATTGCCCTGGCGCCATGCTACAGAGTTCTGGGATCTCACTGAGGCACCAGCACTCTTTTTCAGTGAAAGCTAAACACCCTGTAAAACCACAAAATTCCAGGATTTCATAGGATGGAGGTCCAGCACCTAAAGTGGTGTCAAATTCATTATTATTTCTACAGTGTAGATACACCCTTTGCTGCTGATACAACATTGTGATATCTTTGTGATACTGTCCTAGGGGTTTGTCAGTATATTCCATCCTGATTACAAGTTGGGAATAACAGGACTTGAGCCCCAAATGATGTGAATATTCAGCAGAATCTTTTAAATTTTTGGGAAATACCATATATACTTGTGTACAAGTCGACCTCATGTATAGGTCAACTTTTTGGGCCAAAATGGGAATTTTTGTATAACCCGTGGATAAGTCGAGGGTCGGACTTAAGGGGGCAGCCCAGCTGGGGAGAGGCTCTAGGATGATCAGGGTCTCTCTAGCCAAGTTCCCTCTCTAGCCTGGCTAGAGAGATGCTGAGAAGAGTGCGCGAGGTGAACGCACTCCTTTCCCTGTGCCTCTTTAGCCTGGCTTTCTCCTCCGGAAGAGAGAGCCAGGCTGGAGAGAAGGACACTGGGCAAATGCGCACCCTCCTCGGCCTTCTCTCTGGCCGGGTTTCCTCCAGCTCCGGAGGGAACCAGGCCAGGGAGAATGTGCCTCCTCGGCCTTCTCCATAGCCATATTTCCTCCTCTGAAGGAGGGAGCCAGGCCAGGGAGAAAGCACTGCCCTGGGCGAAGCCCGGCTAGAGAGATGCTGGGAAGAGTGCACATTCACTCTGCAGCATCCTCTCCAGCCAGGCTCCCTCCTCTGGAGGAGAAAGCCTGGCGGGAGAGGAGGCTGCTGGGTGAACCTGTGCCTTTCCCAGCGTCTATCTAGCTGGGCTTTCTCCTCAGGGGGAGAAAGCCTGGCTGGAGAGGAGGCTGCAGAGTGAATGCACCCCCTTCCCAGCATCTCTCTCTCTCTCTATCTGGGCTTTCTCATCAGGAGAAGGGAGCCAGGCTGGAGAGACAGAGAGAGGCGCTGGGCAAATGTGCGCCCTTGGCCTTCTCTGTAGCCGAGTTTCATCCTCCTCCGAAGGGAGCTAGGCCAGGGAGAACGTGCCGCCCTGGGCTTTCTACGTGGCCAGGTTTCCTCCTCCTCTGGAGGAAGCCTGGCCAGGAAGAACGTGCCCTCCTTGGCCAGATTTTCTCCTCCTCCTCCTCTGGAGGGAACCAGGCCAGAGAGAAAGCACTGCCCTAGGCCTTCTCTGTGGAAGGAAGAAGCCTGTTAAGAGAGAATGCGCTGCCTTTCCAGCCTGGGGTAGACTTATACCATATTGCCCCGTGTATAAGTCTACCCTAGGATTTTGGAGGCCATTCTGGGGCAAAAATTTCTTGACTTATAGTCGAGTATATACGATAAAAGCCATACAGTTATCAGCCTAAATGTCACTGAGATGATTCACATACTCATGCAGCTGACTTGTTGACTGGCTACTGGGTAGTCTTTGCTGAAAATCCTTGTATTCTGAAGTTCTGTCTTTCATATTATATCTGTGATGAATTTGTGGGAACCAACACAAATATTTGAGATATTTGTTTATAGTCCTGAGAAGTCAAAGGCAGCTGATCCTATAAAATGAGTTTATATTTGTACTGTAATAATTTGTGCAGCATTTACATATTAGATAGCTTTCCTTTTATGTTTTTTTTTCTTATTTAGAGAGAGTCTGGAGCGTCTTTCAATGTTTAAGAAGGTTGAAAGGAGACCCATGTCTTGGCCCTGCCAACTTACAATTGGTTCTAAACTATCTATAAGGATTGTGGCTTATAAATCAGTAAGTTATTAGCACTATATTGTCACCCTTCTATCTCAGCAGATGGCTTAAGTGGCCCCCTATCAACATGTATGCCAATAAAAGGAGAGGCACTGACTCAGGAATTAATCAGTTGAAAATGTTAGTTAGTTAGTTAGTTTATTATTTAATTTATATCCTGCCCTCCTCTCAGCATGGGACCCAAGGCAGCTTACAGCATACATTAAAACAATGTACAGTTGAATATTCCATATCCAAAAAGCTTGGTGACAGCTGTGGGGTGCTCCCCAGAGCTATTTGTTCATCTTGTGGGACAGTGGCACCACTACGGGGGTGCAGTGGTGCAGTCCACCCTGAGTGACACTCCAGAAGAGGGGTGACACCTGGCTGGCCCCCCTGTGCACCATCTCCATGCTCAATCCCACACTCCTGTCCCCAGATGCCATACCCACAGTGCCATCCCTGCACTCCTCTCATCCCTGCGCTCTGTCTCCATGCCCTTGTCCTCATGCTCCCCCCTACATTTCCATCCCCACAATGCCATCCTCACACTCTGCCCTCCCATCCCCATGCTGCCGTCTTTGTGCTCCACCCATGCACTCTTCCTGTGTTCCCCCCAGCTTGGGGGAGTGTGCCTCATCCCAGAAGCCACCCCCACACACCAACTGACACCCAGTGCTGGAACATCACTGCCTGCAAGCACTGTGTGGCCAGACCTGCTTGCACAGAGGGAAAACAGGAGAGAGTAGTGCAACCAGCGCCATCAGAATTAGCTGTGATTTCTTGGTTCCCAGCTGCAGAAGACTTTGGTAGGAAAAGCATTGATTGGAATCTAGGAATGGAAGGTGAGTGGGGCGTTTTTATGGCATGGTGTTCTCCTCCAGGCCAAGGTTGGAGATAGTCATCATTCACTGCCATGTCCTGCTCTAGACCTCAATTCAGCCAGGGGTGGCGGTGGAGGAGGAACAGTAGCAACTGCAACCACTATGGCTGCCACTTCTGCAAAATTTGGCTGTGAATTCAGCTGCGCCATATCCCTTCCTCCTGCTTCTTTCCTCTCCCCGGAGAGGGGGAGTCCAAAGAATGCATGGCTGGGACTTGCTGCCACCTCTGTTGTTGTCCTGTAATGTTAGCACTCAAAATGTTAACAGATTTTGGAGCATTTTAGGTTTCAGAATATCAGCTGAGGGATACTCAACCCGTACAGCTAAAAATATAATAGTAAAAAAAGTTTAAATATCAATACTATTAAAAACAAAAAACAAAAAATGAACTTGTTTCAAAAATAGTAAAAGGATAAAGGTTCAGTATACCCTTTGTATATGCATGGATCCGTTCTGGACCCCCCCCTCCCCTCACGTAAGGGGAGAACGCAGGACCTCAAGTCTTGTTGTTTGCTATGGGCTCATGTGCCTTTAATGCCCAGGGCTTGTCCTCCGTTTTAGCTTGAGTCCGCAGATGGCAGGCCCAGCTATGGGGCGGATGCATTATACAGCATTAGAAGGCCCTTCTGCCAAAGCCAATTAATAGGCAAAGTCCTTCCTAAATAAATAAATAGGTCTTTGTGTCCTAGTGTTAAGAGAGCAAAAAACAGAGCCAAGAGCCAGCATGGCATAGTGGTTTAACCCCTGGACAATGACTCTGGAGACCAGGGTTTGATTCCAGCCATAAAAACCCACTGGGTGACTTTGGGCAAGTCACATGTTCTCAGCCTCAGGGGAAAGCACTGGCAAAATCTCCTCTGAACAAATCATGCCAAGAAAACCCTATGATAGGTTCACCTTACAGCCTCCACAAGTTAGAAACGACTTGAAGGCACACAGCACACCCATGTAAAGAGAGCAGAGAGGAGGGGGCCAAACTAATCTCATATGGGAAGGTATTCCACAGCCTAGGAGAAGACAATGAGAAAGCACTCTCCCATGTCCTCTCCAAATGTGCCTGTGATGATACTGAGACCAAAATAAAATCCTCCCCTGAACACCTTACAATCCAGGCCTGCTCATAGAATTTAACCATGGTAGCTAATGTGCATTAGATGTTTGTTAAATATTAAATATAATGGCACAGATAAATAGAATATGGCCATTTGTCATAATATAAAATATCCTATTAAAACTCACCCTGACTGAATGTCACATTAATTTAGAAAATTCAGTCTAGCAATTGGAAAAATCCAGTAGGAATGAGTATTTTCTTAATTCTCTTATGTTCATAGGATAAAAACATTTTGTACATCCTACCAAGCACCACTTTAAAGGAGAGATTTTTCCATCAAAATGTTGCAAATGGTCACCCCATAATTCTTTGGTCCTGATATTCTAGTCATATTCTGAGTGTTTTGGTTAGTGGGAGGTCCTATACAGACTGGCCTGAAAGGCTGGCCTGTGGATGGAGTCAGAGCTGCCCCCAGGACACCTTGATGCCACGCGCCGCTCCAGATGGTGTGTGGCATCATGGTGCGCCTCTGACGCTTTGCCCAGATGATGTAGCGCCAAAGGGGTGCAATGCAACCACACCACTGCGGCTATGGCATCTTTTGAATGGCACAAAAAGGAGCCGCTTTTTATGGCTCCTTTTTGCTTCCTCCAAAGGCTGGATTGAGGCTGCGGCGTGAGGTTGCCATGGCCCCGATCCGGCCAGGAAACTAAGTTAGTATTGACAGTGACAGTGGTGGTCAGAAAAGGACATTTCAGGTGTTTACAAATGTTTTGCTGGCACAATGTAAATTAGTTTCTGCTCTCTCTTAGCTTCCAGTTAATGTGCATCTTAGAATTAAAGGGATTCTCTCTTATCTTTCAATTCCAAGTTCACTGAGGAGAAAGTGAAAAAATCCTGGATGTTTGTGGATGCAAAGACTCTAAAAAAAGATGATGTGCAGAAAGAAACTGTTTATTGCTTGAATGATGATGATGAAACAGAGATTCAAAAAGAAGATGTTATTCAAGGTATAATTTTTCTTCTATGGGCATTGAAATTTTTCTGTGAATTCATAAAATATATTTAGGGGTAGTCATGTTGTCATTCATCAAAATACAATAAAATTCCCAAAGCACTGCTACCATTATTTGATACAAGCTTTTGAAGCTTCACTGTCTTCTTCATCAAACAAAGATGTTAAAAATTATACCGGAGAAAAAAAAATGGTGAGAATGTTAGACTCACAGGGCTATATTTTGTCTTAGATGTTACCCTCTTGCCAGTTAAGATGTTAAGGCCTGTGACTCTAACATCATCAGCTTTTTTCTCCTGTATGATTTTTAACATCTTTTCATGATGAAGAAGACATTGAAGCTTTGAAAGCTTGCATAATGTATTCTGTGCTTTGCAGATGGCTAAATAAATATATTGCTACTTTGCGGATTTTGGATTTTCTTATGTTTTCTTTAGAAATTTATCTTCTTTCCTCTGGCTGCATCTACACTGTAGAACTGATGCAGTTTGACACCATTGCTCAATGCTGTGGAATTTTGAGAGTTGTAGTTTTGTGAGATATTTAGCCTGGTAGCACAACAAAACTACAAATCCTGGGATTCCATGGGATGGTACTATGTAAAAGCAATGTCAATCCTGCAGTGTTGCAGTTCTGACTGGTGAAGTTTTCCTGCACTTGTCCTTTGTCTCAACCACCGTTAACTCAGTCCATTTTTTTCTGGTTGTCTTGATCAGGTGTAGAATCTGAGTGCTGACATGCTTGACCCCACAATCAATATAAAGCAATACATGTGAGCTTTATTGTGTCCCATTGTACCTATTTGCTGGAGCTTAGATCAGTTACTTTTTGGTTACAGCACCTAGAATTTCCCCAGCAGCATAACCAGTAGCTTGCTGACTGAGGAGTTATGGGAATTGCAGTCCATAAAAATAATGTTTCTAAGCTCTGACATTTATACTGTTTAATTGGTGCTTGAGACCAGAGAGTGCTGCTGCTTTTGATCTATATTTTCTCTTGACTTGTCTCCTTAGGCAACTCAGAGTCTATTCCCTTTTCCTTTGGTCAGCTTTCCTGTTGTGCTTGAATGGCTCTTTTAATTTGTCATTTTATAGCTTTTGTAGTAGCAGATAACTTTTCCATCCCCTCCTGATACTTGCTGCCCACCTAGTGACACAGGTGGCAGTAAAGTTTATAGGCAGCAGTATACAAAGCATTGTAGGCAAGAATATTGCAGTATGTTTTGGAATTGTTGGACAACAATTGCTTCAGGGTGGGAGCTAAGAACAAGGAAATGTGTTATTTAAAATGGGGAAGAAACCAAGACTTGTTATTCACCTAGGTATTTAAAAATAACTTTCATTGCTGCTGAATTATTTATTGTTTAACAATCTGAACTGCTGCATCTACTCTAGCTTTCTGTGATTTAATTTGATGCTTCTTTTAACTGCTTGTAGGGCTTTTTTAAAAAAAATACAGATTTTAAAAAATTAATTAGATATTTTTATGAAATGGTAGAGCAAAAAACTTTCAGATAAATTAAATCTTCTCTATACAGTTTTTCAACAAAGTAAATAAAAAAAGATGGCAAAATACAGAAAACACAGCAAACATATATTTGCTCAGCAGCATGGTTTCTTTGGAAGAGCATTATTGACATTTCATGAGGCATTGGTGTGTCTTCAGCGAGACGTTTTGTTCTATGAACTCAGAATTCTGTGTCTCTGTGTCTCTGGCTGATTTGTTGTGCCATTGTTTCTAGGTTTGTGACAATGAATTTTTTTTTTAAAAAAAGCCCAAAACATGAAATACACACATACAGATTGAGAAAGAGAGAAAGGAAAGTGGCAACTTGAATGAAAATTCTTTGCATTTGCTTTACTAGTACAAGCATTAAGATGAAATACAATAAGACATGAGAAGTGAAAATAAGAGGGAAGGTTACTTTGATATACGTTCCAAGCAGCAGAGCATTGAAAATGGCTTATGGGTCCTGTATGCATTTTTAAATGTACAGAATGCTTATCAGAGTATCCTGACAATGATAGCTGCATGATTATTAGATTTCAGAAGTAGGGGACTTCACATTGAGGAAGTATTTATTAATTTATTTAAAGTATTTATATATCACCTAGCACACCACCAGGGTTCCAGATGCAATGTACAGTACAAGTTCTCTGAGGTTTCCCCTCCCACTACACAGTTCCTTCAGCTGTAGTACGGCTGCTGTATTCAACTCATAACTTGAAAAGTCCTTGGTTGGTAGCTGAGTGTCCTCTTGAGCAGAGCTTGGAAAAGCTACTCTTTTAAACTATAATTACAGGATCCTCTTGCTAGCAAGTTGTACTTTTGGGCAAAATCCAATTACTAGTTTCAGCTAAAGTAGTACTATTGAATCAATGCAGCTTACAAACATTTTGATTTACCTAACTCCCATTGGTCAACTCTAGTTGGGATTAGTATTTGGGTTTAGGCTTTAAAAATAGTTTTAGCAAATTCTGCTCTCAAATTCTCCTCCAATGAAGAACTCCATAGTTGATTGAGACATCTCCTTTGTGTTGCTTACTGGTGCTAGAGATTCCTGACATTGTATATACAGTCGCCTCTCCGTTTTTGCAGGGGATCCATTCTGGGGTCCTCATGAAAATGGAAATCTGCCAATATTCAGACCCCATTGGCTTGAATGGCAGTGCACCCCTGTGGGCACCTGTGGGTATGTGCCATGGGTGCACACCCCATTTTATGTCCCTCCTTTTGCCCCTCACGTATAATCGAGGGATGCGGATTTGAAGTCCACACAAATGGAGGAATGATTGTAGTCATCATTTGGCTATGCTAATCTGGATTATGATGGCAGGCTCAATCTAGCCCCTCCTTCCCACCAACTTCCACACCCATATTTTTTTCAGGAGGTTTATTTTTTTCCTGCACACCTCACCCCCTGAGGTTTCTACATGAGGACCCCTGAAGATGTTCTTCTTTCATTCTGCAGGATTTCGCTATGGGAGTGACATAATTCCTTTCTCTAAGGTAGATGAGGAGCAGATGAAATACAAAACAGATGGAAAATGTTTTGCTGTCTTGGGGTTCAGCAGATCATCTCAGGTATGACCCCATAAACCTGGAACTGCAAGCTGAGTTGAATTTCAAGTGAAGTGAAATTTCACTTGAAATTTATCTCAGGCCACAGAGGTTGTAGAATCATGGTTTCCCTGTTTTCCATGGCTGAGGAGCTGCAGGGTAAGATCTGTGGCATCCCTGTGCTTGTTGTCATCCAGTGCAAGGGGGAAAGAAGGGAGACAGTGGGGGGCTGTGGGGGTTTGGTGTTCAGCACTGTTGCTCAGGGGAGCAGCCATGCTGACCCCAAACAAAAGGAACCTCCTGGTGCTATGACCTCCTAACAGCTGTTGGGGATCCAGAGTGGCTGCTTGGAGGAACAGCCGTGCCGGACCCCAAACAAAAGGCATCACCTCTCCAAGCAGTGCTTTGACCCCCCCCCCCCATCAGTAACCCTCCACCCCTTAATGACGCCAGTGGGTAAGATTGCCAATTGTCCGAGCCTGGGGTTTGAGTGTCTCCTGTACCTCCTCACTCCTCTGTTTACCAGGCTGAAGAAGAACAATAGAGCATGTGGAAGTATGCAAACTTAATTTTAGCAAGTAAAATGCCATGGAGATTTCTTTAATTTCACTGTGTCATGGAGGCTTTAGAAATTCAACTGATCTCATTGCAAAATTGAGTAACATTGCCACATATTTTTGTTTTTAGCATGAGATATGCCAATTACAAGCTAATCTGCATGTTTAAAATACTCCTCATTCTAGTGAATTAGAATGTGATCTGACCACATGCAGTTTGCAGGAATTCAGTCTTTTTGTGCCTCCCCCCCAAAACTCCCCCCCAAAACAGAGCTACTTACGGTAGCAGCCCCAAACCCAGGTATCAGGATACAACCTCCAGTCCTGGATGGGATCACACACTCCTCTAAGGACTGTGTTGGCAGTCTGGGGGTGCTCCTAGATCTGTCGCTTCACATGACAAATCAGGTGAACGTGACGATCAAGAGTGCCTGTTATCAACTCTTGCTGATCCAGCTGCGCACTTTCCTGGAAGTCAGGGATCTTAAAACTGTTGTACACGCACTGGTAACCTCACGTCTGGATTTCTGTAATGCACTCTACATGGGGCTACCCTTGTGCCTGGTCCGGAAACTTCAACTGGTACAGAATATGGCAGCCAGACTGGTCTCAGGTACATCTAGAAGAGACCATTTTACTCCAGTTTTAAGATCTCTTCACTGGTTGCCCATTAGTTTCCGGTCCCAGTACAAGGTGTTGGTTATTATCTTTAAAGCCCTAAACGGCTTGGGTCCAAAATATCTCTAGGACTGCCTCCTTCCATATAATCCACCCCACATACTCAGGTCCTCTGGGAAAAATTTGTTACAACCTATAAAAACCAGGTTATCCACCATTCCGGACTATGGAATGGCCTGCCGGATGAGATCCGTCATATAACCACCTTAGAGAGCTTTAAAAAAAGCTGTTAAGATGGATCTCTTCTGGCAGGCTTTTCCTGAACAGATGCCCAGCCACCAAAGGAGTGAAAGAAATGAATTTGATCCCATTTTGCTGTTTGTTTGTCCATGGTTGTTGATGTTGTTTTATTGTTTAATTTTATTTTTTATTGTGTACATTTTTATTGACTGTTAACAGGTTTTAACTGTAAAATGTTTAATTCTCTTTTAAGGGAGGGAGGGTTGGATGTTATGTTACGTATAATTTTAATGTTGTAAGCCGTCCTGATTGCCTGAGTGCAGATGGGGTGGGGTATAAATAAAATTATTATTATTATTATTATTATTATTATTGCTGAAAAATTTTTTTTTACCACACTATCTGCTGAAATCCACATAAATTTGCATTATTGCATGTGTGAGTGTCTGTTTAGTTTGCATATATTTGGGTGACTGCATATTTTTGGCAGAAGGGAGAGAAGATAGGTGTAAATAGATGCGAATTTGCACAGGAAAGTGAAGACAACTAACTGTCAATGTAATTTGTGGAAATGCACACCAATTCACATAGTACACTTACGTGCAGATTAGCCGCTAGTAATTGTCTTGCCCAAATTTGAGGTCATGCCTGATCTGGCCATGAAGAACAATCTGAACAAAGGACTATGGAATGATGGGTACAACTGTGGGAGTCACTTTGTATGGACAACTAAATGAAAGCTTCAGCCCTATGCAAAGTTGGGAATAAGTCCCAACATTCTTGTGGCACCTGACCGTTATCCAAGCATGTTTTTTGTTGCAAAATTTACACAGGATTAGACCTAAAAGATAGGAAGCTTATGACACTGTCATAAGAAGAACTAGAAGCAAAATCCCTGTATTTCAGTCACCTGGTGTTTAGATTTTTTCCCCCCAGAGAAACTGAAGTAATATTTTTAAATGCAGAAATTGGTTTTATAGTATCTATTTAAAAAGAGGAGAGGGGACTGATGGCTACTGACAACAAATATTCCACCTCATGAGAATATGTGCTGTGGCTCTGCATGTTTGGATATTGTGGAATATCCTTGATTCTGTATGCACAAACTTTTCTTGTAGTCATGGGACCTTTTCATAAACCAGAGTGCACTGGAATTCTTACTAAGATCAAAAAAAGACCCCAGGATAAATCACTTGATGAAAAGTTGCTTCTCAAAATCTGCTGGAATGAATATTACAGTCTGACAAATGACAAATTGTATGTGGAATAAGCATTTCTAGATTCTAACCTCTCTTCATCAGAGGCACTCTCGCCCATTCCATCATGTGGTTTTGTTCATTGGCTTATTTCTCTATATTCTGTATTTCTGAGAAACCATATAGCCATTGGAAAGTGTAGTCTCAAAAGGATAGGTGACCTTGAGTTTTAGGATAGTGTCTGAAACCTGTCCACAGTTATATTTTCAAAGCTACAGAACCTGAAAGATTGTAGCTTTGCTTTCATAATGAGGAAATTAAGGTTTAATCTGCACTGCAGTTTGACACCACTTTGATTGTCGTGGCTCAATGCTATGGAATTCTGGGATTTGTAGTTTTGTAAGATATTTTGTCTTCTCTGTCAGAGAGCTCTGGTGCCACAACAAACGACGAATCCCAGGATTCCATAGGATGGATCCATGGCAGTTAAAGCGGGGTCAAACTGCATTAATGTCGGGTGCAATTTGAGTTTCCCAGGGTGTTAACCCTTTTAAAGGGAAACAAAAATATGCAGGTATGAAAATTAAACTTCTTAGAGTTCAGCTTTCATCAGCAGAACAACAAAAGTGTGAGTTTGACTATTTATTCTAAATCTGCCTTCTTAAAGAATAAACTTACTTCAAAAAACAAACAAACATGCAGTTTATAGTTTAAAAACAAATTATAATGACATTAATAAATAAATCCATAACAAACAAACTCCTATCCTAATTGGTGATAGTTTGTAAAAAGAGATGAAATCTCCCCATCTTTAATATAGCAGGAAGAAGAGAAAACCCTACTGCTACTGCAGAGAAGCGACTGTTACCCTTACACAGCAGAGGAAACTGTTACTCTGACTGAGACTGATAGGAAACTGCAGCCTCCAAGAATGAATGGCCAAATTCTCATGTTTAGAATGGGATAGATAGAGGGAAATCCCTGTCTATCCAAGGAGAGAAAGGAGAATGCAGTACATAAATTTTCCAACAATTACCGTATTTCTGCAGTTGCAGTTTAGACCAAAACTTTAATAATTTACTTCCCTCTGTTCTAAGACAAGGACGGGGAATGTGTATGTTAACAATCTTGGGTCCTGCTTTTTCCAGTGGAACAAGCATAACTATAAACACACACAAATATGCACACACACTCATTCAAGTCCATATTCCCTAAAGGGTAATCTGCCAGAAGCAGTATGCTGGTAGTGGGGCCAGAGTGAAAAGTGGATAAAGCAGTTTCTTTTCTCTTTCTTTACATTTCCACCTTCTCTCTCTTTATTTCTCTCTCACTTTTTCGTGTTTCCTTCCATCACTGCCTTTTCATCCCTCATGCTACAAAAATAGTATCTAAATTTGAAGAGTAGCTTGAGAGGTTTTCAGAAGCCAAACATAACGAACTATTGTGCGGTCCCCCCCCCCTTTAACCTGTGGAAGAAGACTTAATGGGAGCAATAATGAGGAACAGTGAAAGCTGCTGTGTGAAAGAGAAGGGATGAGATAGGTAACTGAGTGATGAGAGGAATGAAGTATCTTACATCTGCGTTCTGTTAAAATTAACTTGGAACAATAAGTAGAGTAGAGACATGAGCAGCTGTAAGAAAGACCACACTGGAACAAAATGCAGTGCTATGTTTGATCTTTCCACTGTCGAATTTAATTTGCATGTTGCTGGCTGTAACTAAAATGTTCAAAGTGGCATTAGCATAAGACCAAATTGTGGAATTATTCTTTTGTAGATCCTGAGACATCGTTACATGGGGAGTCAGGTTCTGAAGGTCTTTGCAGCAAAAGATGATGAGGTGAGACAGACTATCAATTGAATCGTAAGCTGAAGATTTTGTTGTTGTTGTTGTTTTTCAAATATGAAATATTGAAAATGTTTGTATCCTTATTAGCACCCATGGGTACCCCCAGACACCCCCCTATTTTGAGATCAGAAATGTGATAAAATATAGGGTGGGTGATTCTTCTACAACCACAAATATGGATGCCTGACCAGATAATTGTACCCACAGTTAAGCTAGCAAGGTGGGAGTTGCATGGCAGGTGGTTGGACTGGATGGCCCTTGAGGTCTCTTCCAGTTCTTTGATTCTATGATTCTATGACTGATAGAACACAGAGGAGAACACCTCTAATATTTAATTCTATTTTAATGGTTGGGTGAGGGGAATGGGATTGTTGTATTTTAACTTGTGTTGCTTTTAACTATGTTTACCCTGCCCCGATTGCCAGTTCAGAGGGTTGGGCTATAAATTATTATTATTATTATTATTAGGCTTTAAACCTCGGGTAGATGACTAGACGACGAAGCACTTCAAGTATCAATTATGGACTGAATGCTCAGTTGACTCTGATGTCATACTACAGAGCACTATTGATTTTATCATACCATGAAGCTACATGGTAGAATCATAGTTTAGTTCTTAGTCCTTTGGCATGCAGGTTCTGGTTTATTGTGTAACAAGATTGTAGTAGCAGCAGAGCTTTTGTCACAGAGGATAAAAAAAGTACCAGAATGTCACAGGCCCTACAAAGCAGCTGTGTGGCCCTGAAAATATGAAACACATTTCTTGATATCAGCTTTTAAAAAATAATCTCTATTCTCTAAGTGCCTACAGTAGTGTTAAGAAAGTGAGTGATTTGTATCATACCTTAAGCCCTCTCTTGCAGCTGTCTGTACTATACAGTGCTCCCTGTAAATTTTTTTTCTTTTAAAACATGGACATCATGGCTTTTTATTGAACTTCAACAGCAAACTATAGCCAGTGGAAAAGGAATGAAAACCTATGATATTAACATTCCATTGTCTGTAGTTCATTTAGTGTCCATGGGATATTAGTATCACAGTCCATGCCATATTGAGTAATTAGTTAATTTTATATAAAATAAAGTTGATTTAAGTACTTGCAAGATTCATTTATATGCACATATACATTAAATAATAATATAGTATAAGTGAGAGGATTTTACTGGTTAATAATAAATGTGGGATTTTTTGCAAATGAAATTAAGCATGACAGATACTAAATAATCAAGTGTATGTGGGAAGGTATTAGTAATTAGTCAGAAAAATGTTGTACTAATGAAATTGAAAGTATCAATGGAAAATAGACTTTTATATAAAAAGGAGACTTATATATTTCTTTTCATTTTTGAAATGTCCATTATGCTCCACCTCTTTTCCTGAGGCCATGTTTTTGGGATGTGTAGTCCTGGAGTGCTTGCTCTAACCTGAAGAATGGTCCCTGGTAATGCAGTAGTAATGTAATGCAGATTTTAAATGGTTCTTGGAGCTGTGTGTTAGAGGAGTGTGTCATTGTACCCCTAGGAGATAGCAGCCAAGGAGGTTGAGGGACACTGCTGATAGATGCAGTTTGATAGGGCTAGGTACTCAAGCTAGGGGCTAAAGCAGTCTGGAGTTAAAGTGTATGTGTTAATATCCTGTGTGATATATATATATATATATATATATATATATCACTAAGAGGCAGTAGATATTTTAAAGTCATCTGGAGAACAGTTGAAATATGTATTAGGAAACTGAGAAAGTTCAGTTAGATAACCAGAAGGATTAAGAGATACAGAGGCTAGATAAAGGTTCTGGGGGAACTAAGACTATAAGGGAACACTTATAAAGTCAAGTGAAAGAAGCTGTTAAATTTTGTAACTATTGAAACAATTTATTTACCGTATCAAGTTTGACTAACATCCTATAAGAAAGATACTATATTCAACTTCGTTTGTAAATACAATTTGCTCCTTTATTATTTATTTATTTTATATAGCGCTGTAAATTTACACAGTGTGGTCCATACAATCTTATAGTTTGTTTCAACAAGTATCGTTCTGGACCCTCCCCCCCTGGTGTGCGTGCGTAAGGAAAACACCAGTTATGCTTGAGTCCCCTTGAAAACAATGGGGCTTGTGCATGTGGTGCAGCGTGTGCACCATGGGCACACGCACGTTTGCTATTTCCAGCGTGTGGCTTCAGTGTAAGCTGAAAGCCACATATAGTGTGGCCACATATGACGTGGGCGCACTGTAGTTACCTGAAGTGTGCTTACAGATAACATTGTCCACACTACCAAACATAATTAAAATGCTTCCAAAAGAAAAAGACCTTTTATTATATAGGACACTTTACATAGTGAATGTGTAGCTATCAATTGACAATTGGTGTCAAGCTGTGGGGATTTTAAAACCCCAGAGTGCTGGAAGTTTAAGAGAGTTCTAGTGTACAAGTCCTTTGTTAGAGATCTGAGTTCGAGAGTTTCCACACATAATTGGTGCCATGGTGGCACATAGTGTAAAGGGGTTTAAGAGATTTGGCAGTGACACAGTGTCACACCAAGACATAAGTGGTGGCAGCTAGTGAAATAGTAATAATGTTTCATGCATAATTGGTTGCAGCTGGTGAGGTAATTGCTAAGCCATCACAGTAATCCACTATATGGTCTAAAGATGGTGTCTTACTTGGGGACATCTGTAGACGTGATTTGGTTGTACACTTTTTCCTTTTGCTTTTGAAGAGATAAAATGTAAGCTTTAGACACTGTTAAAACAGGGCAGTCCCTCTTTCTTTGAACCTGTGAATGCTATTGTTGATGGGTATTAATGCTATTTGTGTATCTCCTTTGACAGGCTGCAGCAGTTGCTCTTTCTGCTCTCATTCATGCTTTGGATGAGTTGGATATGGTAGCCATTGTGCGTTATGTCTATGACAGAAGATCTCAGCCTCAGGTTGGAGCAGCCTTTCCACTTATCAAGAATGAATATGAGGTAATACTTTTTATCATAATCTAGTTCATTCAGCTTTATTTAGTTGTCTTTTCTCAATAGGGTAATGTTGATGTCATTCTGGTATCAAATAAAAACATATTTTTTAAAAAAGTAAAACATAATTAATTCTATCCAGATTTGTTTTAGCTGATTTCAATTGGTCTTAAACTGTATTGCTTTTTAATTTTGTCAAATTGACTGTTATGCTATTAGTGTGTTTAAATTATTTGGTACTTGCTCAAATTGCTTGATAAATGTTAAAGTGACTTTGTTGTATGTCATCCTGAAATTCCATAATATAAGACAAAAGTTAAAATAAATAATAAATAAAATATTGCACATCACATCAGCAGGATCTCAAAAAATGTAGAATTGTTGTCAAGTTTCTAGATGGTAGCATTAAAGCTGTTAAGTCCTGGCACCTAAAATCTAGCATAATTTTTTTTCAAGTCTGTGTGTCTTGGCTGTTTTTCACAGAAGAAAGTTCTGAATTCCACATACAAAAACCAAGATGGTATGTAGAGAAAAATCTGCAGATGGCTGTTTCATTTCTGCACATTTTTAGCAACTACATTGGGGAGGCAGTTCTCAGTAGTCCTTGCTTTGGTTGAGCAGGAACACAAACTTTATTGTTTTTCAGTTGGACATAAGCTTTCAAGTTCTTTTGATATGCACAAACTGTCCCAGAGAAAAGAAAATTGCTCAAGATGAGTTGGGGAGATGTGTGAATAGAAGTAAGTGAAGGCTATAAGTGCTGAGTGCAGATGATTGTCAGTGGCCACATCTTCACAGAAGGCTATACAATCCATGTAAGAAGAAAACTGCTGTTACACAAGAAGCATATTTTGTTTTGCAGAGAGGAAATAAAAAAAATGACATGCCAGTGGGCCACTCTCTAGTAAATTCAGCGTCCCTACATATGTACTACTTTAGTGCTAAATATTTGTTGTAATACTTTTGTAAACGTTTCCTTTGTAAAAAAAAAATGTAGTATTCCAGATGTTGTTTTGCCATTTAATATTGTGGATGCTTCCAGGCAGAGAAATCCTATGAATACAATTCAAAGATACTCTTCTGCTTTTTTACTTTTTTACTTTTCTGATAAAGATCCAGAATTAGGTCCCATTTACTTGTGAGACAACCGAGGAAGACAGTGGGAACACCTGGAAGGGTTGCATATTGAACAAGGCAGTGTATTTGTACTACTTTGTCTGGAATCACTCCTATACTATCTTTTTCATTATGATTGAGCTTTACTGACACTCTGGCCCCATTCCAACTACATTTTGATTCAAAGTGTGACGCAGGCTATATGATCCTCGTTCACACTCAAATCGACTTCCGATCCCCATTGGATCGATTAGTGGAGGAAAGGACCAGGTTAAAAGCAAATAGCCTGGGCTTTCCCGACACTAGTTTTAAGGTGGTCTTTTTCTGCATTTGCAGTCTTGTGCATTTGCGATCAGTATAATGAAGAAAAAGAAACACACACACACACACACTTGCTCCTGGAAGGTCCTTCCTTCCTTCCTTCCTTCCTTCCTTTTTTTCTCTTTTTCTTCATTATATTGATTACAAATGCACAAGATTGCAAATGCACAAGATTGATTATGCGATCAATACCCCCCTCCATTAAAAAAATTCCCCTGCGGGAAGGGGATGGGGCATTAAGGACTGTCACCTTACCTGGCAGCTCCAGTGGGAACGACAAGCATTCCCGGCTAAGAAAGTGGTTTCAAACAAGGTCCCTTTTCATAGTGTGAACGAGGGGCCTTTTGGAATCGCTTTCATAACCGGAGCACAGCCCGGGTCCAATGCGGGTTTTTCCGCAAGTAGGAATGGGCCCTCTGTTCATCCACCTTTTTCTTTTTTTAAAGTGCTTGGCATATGTACAGCTACCTTATATGGAAGATTTGAGGCAATACATGTTTTCCTCCTTGAAGAATAATAAAAAGTGTATACCAACAGGTGAGCTATTGCTTTGATTCATGTTCTTAACAAAGTGGTCCTATACATGTCTCTTCCAGCCTTAGCTTCACTTTCCAGCTTTGGCCTGTGGCACAGATCTTGACTGCGATTAATGATAACCAGGATAGTTCATTATTTTCAGACTATGGTGTTGACATCTCTCATAAATGCAGTTCAAATAAGCGTGGGAACCCACTTTTGTGAGTGTGAGGAAAAAAAGTGCTGTATAGGTGGTTCCTTCAGTTTGATTGCACCAAACCGTTCTTTACATTTTCATTGTTATTGACTTCTTGTGATTTTGTGACACAATGCAGTCTGTACTTCAGAGTAGGGAACATTTGGCTCTTCAGGTGTTTTGGTTCACAATTCACATCAGCCCCACCCTGTATGGCCAGTGGTAAGGGCTTGCGGGAGTTGTAATTCAAAATATCTTGAGGACAAAAGGCTCTCCACCTATCCCATAGCTATTTTTTGCCCTGTGACTGACTGTCCCCCCCCCCCCCCCCAGTCTAGTTGCACCAAAACAGCTTTCACAAATCTGGTTTTTCCTTATATGGTTAGATACAGTTCACATCATTCCCCAGCCACTAAGATTTTGACTAAGATTGATGGTGTTAAGGGTTTACCTTACCAAATAACTGAAACAGTAAGAACAGTTTATATCACTCTTTTTAAAGGACGAGGCAATCCCTGTGTCAAAGTGTGCAATAAAAAAGGCACAACAGAAAAAGAAAAGTGGATTAAGAGGGAAAAAGAAAAGAAGAAAAATCAGGGACAAGTTCTTAACGTGTGATTCCTCAGCTTGATGGAGTGATGGCTGGGTGACAGGAAGAGAGAGGCAAAACAGTGCTGAATGAATTATTTAATGTAGTTGTAATAACCAACCCCTGAGGTTAAAAAAGACAAGCAGGTTCATAATGGGTTTAGGCTAGTAGAGATACTCCACATTAAACCCATTTGCGCTTGAAAATATTGCTGATCCTATAACCATGACAATTCTAATTCAGTGGTGTGACAACACAGTACTTTTGAGTAGCATGCCATACTAATGGCACTCCAGAGGATAAGTAGAGGTTTGGTTTGAAGCATCTAGCTGGGAATCATATGGGACTCAGGGTGTTCTTAAAGTGCATTTCCCATCAGCCTTAGCTAGCATGACCAATAGTGAGGAATTGCTGTAAAACAGGTGGGAGGGCTACAATTCCTGCCACTGAAGTGCCCAAATATACCTGTGTGTGTATTCTTTCCACTTTTCTCTGAAGCATATAGCATTTGCCTCCTGCTTGCTTTTTCAAGATAAGTTTTATCAGTTTTAGAAGTTTACAGGACAACTTGGAAGTGTGAAAGTTTCATTGTGATATTCCAGTATATCATTATAAAAGATGGTATTTATTTTCTCCCATGGAAGTCAGGGGAAAAAATTAACACTGTCAAACGCAAAAGACAGAGTTCAGGAGCAGAACAACCTGTTTTCAACTCAGATGATTGGGTTACCAATAAATGGAGCAAGAGAAGGAAGCTCCTGTCTCTTTTTCTGACTTTCTTTGCTTTACATTTCCCCCTCTCACAACTGAGTGGCTTCAAATGATTTATTCAGGCAAAAGTTAATGTAACCCCTCCTTGTGGTATGCATTTGGCTACTTGTGAGAATGATGACAGTTGGAATTATATTGGGGGATTGATGCCTGTTTACAAAAAGGGAAATCTGCTATCCTTCTCTCTTCAGTGTGTGTGTAATATATATCTGTTTGTATCTGCTGACCCAGAGGATCAGTTGCTGGCAGTTGACTCTCTGATTGATTCCATGAGTTTGGTTTATGAAGATGAGAGTGAAGGGACAATTGAGGATATATTTAAAACCAGCAAATTTCCAAATCCTCAGTTTCAAAGATTGTATCAGGTAAGTTGCTGGTCTTCTCACCATTATTGTTTAAACTCCCCCCCCCCCAAGTATCCCCTTCCATCTTAGTACTTCTCTTAAAAAGTACATTGTGGCAAACATAAACTGATAAAATCTATAGCCTGGAAGTATTAGTTTTTTTCCCCACTGTAACCCCCACAGTCTGGTGATCATGGGTGCATCTGCGCTGTAGAAATAATGCAGTTTGACACCACTTTAAGTGTTATAGCTCCATCCTGTGGAATCCTGGCATCTGTACTTTTACATGGTCTTTAGTCACCTGTGGCACAGAGTGCTGGGGGTATCATAAAATTCCAAATCCAAGGATTCTGTAGGATGGAGCCACAGCAATTAAAGTGGTGTCAAACTACATTAGTTCAGATGCACCCCATGCTGATTGAGGGATTTGGGGGGCTATTGTCAAGAGTATAGCTAAAGAGGAAGGAGGGGCAAAATGAGGATATTGCCCCCACTGAGAATTCTGCCCACTTGATGAAATTTTCGTTTAATCCCTAATTTTTTAGCATTGCAGTAACTTAAAACTTCAGTTGAGCATTTAGGAATAAAGGCTGTCAATGTAAATTTGTGTGCACTTAACTAGCAGAGGCGCTAAGAAATCCAGTTACTGAATTGTGGAGATGCATAATGCCCAGTGTGCATTACGGGTGCCTCATATGCATCGTGGGCCCAGTGCGTATTGGGTACTGTACTGCATTGGTCCGAATTCACTTTGGTCCGGTTATACATTGGTCCTTCTGCTGGTTCTGCTACATAGTTACATAACAGCAGCCCTCTACTGGATACAAACATTGCACTTTTTTACAGTTCTGCTTCCCACAGGCACAAGTCCACTTAGGAACATACATCATCCCAACAGGATACTGGCCAAAGTTTAGGCATCCAGAGTAAAGGGGCAGACAGAGTTATCAAGCAAATGTGAACGTAGTTGTACATTGCATACATAGTTGTGAATGATTTTAGTGTCTCACTTTCTGTATTGCTAGAAATTTGGGGGCTGAAGGAAAATTTAATGGGGGAGACAGAATTGTTATTTGGGGATGCAATGTCTTCATCCCACCGCCCATACCCTGCTCCCCTCATAGGTACACTAGTGATTTGTCAGGGATGCTTTGATTGGGAGTTCCTGCATGGCAGGGGGTTGGATTGGATGGCCATTGTGGTCTCTTCCAACTCTATGATTCTATGATTTCCCCTCTAAATCCTGGTGCAACTAAGCCTATGTGTGTCAGGACACGTATCTTACCACTTGACTTTGATTATTGAACTGAAAGATTTTGTGTCCCTGCTTGCTTTGTAGAAGGATATTTTCAGTCAGTTCAGCTAGAGTTTTGGGAAATTATTGTTTACGTGCACTGGGTACAGTGTGCTGTATTCATGTGTTCTTTGTGGTATCAGATGTAGCAGTTCACTTAAATTATGTAGCATTTCCCCCACAAATGCTTCATCTACCTGGTTCAGAGCAGAATACCCTATACATGCCCCCTCATCATTTATTTATTTCGATCTCACTGGAAAATGTGTGGGCAGCATAAAATAGTTCAGTATTTCAGTACTGGAAGTTTTGGACTGCATCCTAGAAACTGTTGTGAAAAAAACTGTGTACTGTATTATGATAGACAAACTTAAGTTTGACTTAAGAAATTTCATCATACAGTTTCAGGTTAATGTGGGCTATTGTATATTGTATATGAATTGTATATTGTATATGAAATAGAATTGGGTAATATAGTAAAATTCAGGTTGAATTTGATCATTGCAATGTTCTTGAATTATTGTGTCACCTGTAGTGATCCCTGCACATTTTTGGCAGACCTACCATGTGTTTATCCAGGGAAGCCTGATTTTCATGATGAAATCACTAAGCACTACATATGCTACAATATGATCCATTTCACTGTAAACAATTCTCGGAAATTCATATGATATCAGAATATTGCCTGTCATACCAAAAAAATGTGAATTTCTGCTCCACAACAAATTCCGCTGATGCTGCACTTACTAAAAGCATGTTAGAAATGAACATGTTACTTTATCTAAATTATTGACTTGAAATCACCTTTTCTCTTTTATTCACTCACCAGTGCCTACAACATAAGGCTTTCCATCCTGATGCACCCTTGCCCCCTATTGAAAAACATCTCTTAGACATGTTGGAGACACCTCAGGAAGTAAGAGAGAAATACCAGACTCCTCTTGAAAAAGTAAAATCACTTTTTCCATTGAAGGATGTAGGCAAGATGAAAGAACAGAAAACAGCTCAGCGTATCTTCAAAGACAAGTGAGTTATATCATGCCGGCTTATAATTTTAAGGCAACAAGGATCCATAGAAGAGGTAAATATCTATCTCACTGTTGTGGAACTTCATTTCTGTAGAACTGGAGTGAACAAAGTCCACAGATCTTGATACTAATGTTTGACTTCTAGAATTCACTGCAGACTGCATTGGTCTCCCAGCTCTGACTTTCCCCCGCAAATAAAACTGGAAGTGGCCCGAAATCAACTTTTAGTTTTGTAAAACCAACTTTTTGAGTTTCAGGAAGCAACAGCAGCAACAAAAGGTAGAGGGCATGCATTTTGGTTTAAGGCAAATTGTTTTAATGGTTGTTTGGTTTTATCTTGTGTTTTTACAATGGATTGGGAGTCTCCAATACTACAGTTGTTTTGGACTGCAAGGTCCATAATCCCTTACCTCTTGCTGTGTTGGCTGCATCTTCTTGGACCTCAAGTCCAAACAATCTAGAAGAGCAAAATCTCCTTATGTGTTGTATCAGACTGTTTCCCATAATGACCTTTGGGTTGCAGACATGCCAAAAATGGAAACCATGTACAAGTTGAGCCTCCCTTATTCAAAATGCTTGGGACCACAAGTGTTTTGGATTTTGGAATATTTCCATGTACATAATGAGATATCTTGGAGATGAAACCCAAAATGAAATTCATTCATGTTTTGTATACATCTTATAAACATAGCCTGACAATAATTTTATACATAATATTTTTAATAATTTTGTTTATGAAACAAAGTTTAATAATCTTGTTCATGGAACAAAATTCAGAAAGCAAAGGTGTCACTATCTCAGGCATCTGTGTAGATAATTTTGGATTTTGAAATTTTTCATATTTCGGATAAGGGATACTTAACCTGTACAGTTGGCTTTTCATATCCATGGGGTTTCTGTTCCAGGCCCCCACCCCCACAGATAGAAGTGTGGAACCTCAGCTCTCATTCTGTCCAGTGGCTGTGCGCCATGTGCACTACCACACTAGCATGGCCATGTACATGCGCCGCCACTGAGGAGAACAGGGAGGCGCCATTCATGGATGCTCCAGTCTGTGGATGTCAAGCCAATGGTTGGGAAGGGCCAACTGTACTGAATTTATTACATTCTTAAGTAGGGGAAAGTTTCCAGTGATACCCCCCCTTCGCTTCCCTTTCCCAATCTGGCCTCTTTTCATCTCTCTCTTTCTTTTTTAAGAAGCCCTAACTTTATAGCTGCAGTTGCCCCTTCAAGTCTGTGGACTTGAGATCTGCAGACAGGGAAATCTGCGGAGGGGTGACCGGCATTAATGGCAATGGGGCGCATGCCCATGGGTGTGCACCCCACATGCCCATCCCCCCCTTTTTTAATTTTCTCTCTTATTTTATTTCTTTTGGGGGGTGGGGGTGTTTCGTTTTAAAGAAACAAAATCCAGAAACATATGGGAACAGATTAATGGCAAGGAATATTTATGCTGTTATGATATAGTGTGAATTAAACTAGCCTTAGTTCATAATGGAATCTACATTCTACGATATGTTAGGTGTGGGGAGAAGATATACATGATGCCCTTGCAACTGCATCATGTTAAAAACTAGACATTTGTCTTTTGAAAGCAGTTTTGGATGTAGTTAAGGTCATTTAGTGAGCTGTCTTGTATTAATTGAGGTTTGTTTAGTGAGTACTGACAGCTGCGAGGTGAAGTTTATCAAGCTCTTATGTGTGTTGACCAAGGAGATGCATTAGAAGACATACAGGTCTTCTTTGTTCACACATACTTAATAGCTGTCAATTTCAAGACAGGAGCCAGCAAATTACATTAGAAGGGCAAATAGATTTCTTTCTTAAACATTAAATTTCCATTATCTCTCATGCCAGTGTAATCATTAAAAGGAACCTGATGTGAATACATAACATCATGGAGAATTCATATACAGTACATAGACACCCACCCACACCCCAAGTGTTACATTAAGAAACTACAGGGATTTTGGTAGTTGATTTTCTGCTATCCAAGAAAAACAGTGTGCTGTGAACATCATAGCCCTAATGAACATCCCATCATTCTGGCATTAAATTGGATTTTTTGTTACTGAGACCTTTCCCCTCCTGATTTGAGAGAGGGTACAACTTCTCAAGAGTGTAAAAGACTGCTGAATGGTAAAACTGCAGCTCCTGAAACTTTCTTGGCAGTATATGCTTTCCCCATATAAATTGCCTTATTCAGGACGTTTAAAATAATTCCTTCAGAATCACAGTTTATGTCTTGCTTACTTCCAGTACTGAAGATGAAGCCAGTAGTAAAAAAGCAAAACCAGAAGATGATGAAGTTGGCTTTAGGATTGCAGACCTTGCCGAAGGCAATGTCACTGCAGTAAGTACTTCTTGCAAAGGCTGCTGTTGCAGAATTGGTGAGATTGGTTGCTGTGATGGAGTATCAGTCCTGGTGAAATGAGACAAAATCAGGAATTGACAACCTGGTCAATGCATTCCCTCTGGCAATTTTTAGAGTAATTTTCCCGTATCATAATAGGTAATTTTTCTTCACAACATCCTCTGACCCAGTTGCTAAAAGGGTGTGGAGATTTGCTAGCCCTCATTTGACTAAGGTGTTGTCCATGGGCAAGGTGGACATTACTCATGGAGTAATGCATCTTGTGAACTAAGGCCCTTTACAGACAAGCCTGAAAGGCTAGCCTGGGGGCATAGTCAGGATGTAACATCCTCAACACATGCCTGACTCTGCCCCCCGCAGTGTACCCTGATGCTGCACGCTGCTCCATCATGGTGTGCCTCTGACTCTGTGTCCAGATGATACAGCGCTGAGTGCCATATAGCCATGCTACTGTGGCTATGGCACATTTTCGAGGATGCAAAAAGGAGCCACTTTTTGCAACTCCTTTTTGTGCCCTTGGAAGGCCAGATTGGGGACCCAGCGTGAGGTTGCCACAGCCCTAATCCGGCTAGGAAAGGGGTGGCTGGGGGCCACCCCTCGGGCCCATCTGTTAAGCCCCTAAGAACTTTAGGTTTTAGCAGCAGTGAGAGTTTTGGTGAGTTCCACCACTGGAAAATAGAAGCAGCTTTATCCGAAGTTAAAGTACTAGTCCACCTTGCCCTGTATTGTCAGTTCTGATTGGTAGCAGCTCTTTGGGATTTTCAAATATTAGTCCTGGTTGAAACTTCAAATAAAAAGAGAATAAGTAGATATACAAATAAAACAGGGAACACACATTTGCTCAGGACTTTATCAGATGTTGGAAATTGGAAGTATAATCCAATGGCAATCCATATGCAATCATGGGGTTTCACATTATTGCGAATTAAAGTATCTCACGGAATTTCAGGCGAAAGGGAAGTCATTCTGAACGCAACCATGGGTTTTACATTATTGCAAATTAAAGCATCTCACGCAATTTCGGGCAATGGGGGGGTCATTTTCGGGTAATGGGAAGTCATTCTGAACGCATTCCTAACGCAATTGGAATTCACGTGAATTTGCTAAACTAGCGAATTCATGTGAATTCTAATTGGCTCCAATAGCAATAAAGAGAAATTCCTCCCATCTGATAAGGTCCTAAGACAAAGTTTTGCCAGTTTCTATCATTCTCTTTTTATTTGAAGTTTCAAGCAGGACTAATATTTGAAAATCCCATGGGATTCTGCTTGTGTGGCAGAACTTTCTCTTCCTTTCCTTCTCCTGAATACTCCAACCTGTATAATCTGATCCAGAGAATCACCCAAATGGTTTTGTGAGGGGGTCACTTCAGGAGCAAAGAGAATGCACTCTACCCCTGCATTCTGCTGATGGAAATTGCTTCATCAGCAAGAAGGCTTAATTGGATATTATCCCTTGCAAATACATTAATGGGAGGGGATAGGAAGCAGGGCAAACAGGGTGTTTAATTTGTTATTTTTCTGTCTCTTTGTGATTGAAATAACAATTTCCTTTGACTTTCTTTTAGTTTTTGTAGAAACTGTGTGGCTTGACCTGTTCCATTGTAGTATGCATTTTGGTACCCTTAAGTAAGCTAAGAAGACCTATAATGTCAGCAAAATATTTGCTTTTTCTGACAAATGCTGCACTAGAGAGTCAGGCCAGCTCAGCTCTTTGCTCATTTGGCTAAGAGGTTTGACTTCCAATTAAGCATATGTCGGTATGCAAAACCAGTCTGTGCTCTTGGGAAGGTTTCCACATTGTACTGGAAAAGCAACATGGTGTTTGGCCTCCCTGACCCCTGCCTTTGGAGAAGATGGGCCCATCATGCAAGGATATTTTAGTTCATCTTGGGGACCTGTTTTTGCCATGTCCGGTTTTGATCAGTGTATTTCTGTTTACTGTACACCCAAAGTGATTCGTTTTTTGGAATCAAAATGGGCGAGAGTCAAGAAAGCCAGTTTTCAGCTTTGGTTTCTAAAAAGTGTGGATGAAGGAAATGAGTGCAGGGGCTGAGAATGTAACCTTTGTATTATTTTATAGGTTGGAAGTGTTAATCCAGTAGAAAATTTCAGAGTGCTGGTGCGGCAAAAGACAACTGACTTCAAGGAAGGTAAATGAATATTGGTTTATATTTTCTTTTTTTAAATTGCATTGGACCAATTCCTCTTGGGCTTGGGCTCAAAGATCACTAATCTACTAATCAGTCCAATCCTGTTTGCTGGTCAATTTCCCCTCAAACGTGAATTTCATTAAAGGAACTATCCTTCAGGCATATGGAAAGTTAATCCTTTAGAACTAGGATGAGACATACTGGTTATTTGCTGCTGCTCGTGTTCTATTTCGAAAATAAAGTCTTAGTGATTTTTGTTTGTAAAACTGCAGGAAATGAAAATTTAAAAATGGTATTTTTAACTCGTAAATTCAGCAAAATCTGTTTTACCTGTAGCACAGTACAAAGAATGTTTAATTAGCCCCATTTCAATGGAATTTACTTGCTAGTAGGTTTGTTTAGGACAATAGTTTTAAACCCTTTTTAGTATACTGGGCATAGTTTTATTTTCCATCTATTTATATTCTCTTTATTTTCTCTTTTGCTGGCATATTGTTCAGAAGTGCACATCTTACAGCATTTATTGTGGCATTTCTTCCCATTATTTCTTTGTATATGATTGAGATTAATTCATTAATTATGATTGCTTGGATTTTTATGTGCACTGTGATAGTCCTCTCTCTGTTGCTATTTATACTTATGTTTGTCTTTTGATCTGCTCATCAAGAGTGCTTAGGTGGACCATTTTAAAGAGCTGTTATTTTAATTAAATCAAACGGCAGAAATTCTGCTCATTAAAAAATAACAGCTGATCCAATTTTCAAAATGGCAGTAGGTGTAAATCCAGCATGCTCACTCTAAAACAAATATATTTACTAATAAAATAAATATGCATGTATTTAAATAAGCTCTAAAGATGAGAAACTGTTGGCTCCCTAACAGTGTCTAAAATTTCATGGTCATGCTTGAATAGCTTGGACACTTAATACCAATTTGTCTTCTGCCTGTAGAATGGTTTATAATTGCAAGGGGAAAAGATAAGATCTTAAAGAAAAGATATTGGTGACACTCCTAAGTGTTTCTATTCAGCCTATGAGGCTGTTACTTTACAAATAGAACACCTTCAACAATAGTTACTGATAAAACTAATTTAAAAGATTATTTTAATTTCCGATGGGTTTCCCCCTACCTTTTCTTTTTCATTTGAAATGTAATTTCCTGCCTAGTTACCCTTCTCCTGCCTATTTATTGTGGGAAAGAATATACTGTAGATGGTGCAAACAGGAAAGGAAAGAAAGAATGCTCAAGAAAAACACTCCGTAATCCTCCATATAGTTCTTACGTTGTTATTTTATTTATTTATTCATACATACTGCCATCACCCCAGTTGGCAGAAATGTTTTTCCAATAGTGTCAAAAATTGATCAGGAGGGCTTTAAACTAAGTTATGCAGGAGAGGGAGACAGTACTTTGAAAGGCAGGAGTTCATTAAGCGCTGGAGACAATAGTCAAACTGTTATTGAGGCAACAAGGCAAATAGAGCAGGGACCCAACAATGAGATGGAGAAAGTTTTACACAAGCAACTAGGGAGGAGGACCCATGGTCTTTAATATCTCTACACTAATACATAGAGCATGGGAAATAAGCAAGATGAACTTGAACTTCTAACACAACAAAGCAAATATGATGTCATAGGCATCACTGAAATCTGGTGGGATGGGTCTCATGACTGGAATGTAGCAATAGATAGGTATAACCTTTTAAAGAGAAATAGGCCAAACAGGAAAGGAGGAGGAGGAGTATTATATGTCAGAGATGTCTACACCTGTGAGGAGCTCCAGAACTTAAATCCTGGAAGCCAGGTCGAGAGCATCTGGATAAAAATTAAAGGGGAGGGAAAGAACAAGGATGTTATTGTGGGAGTCTACTATAGACTTCCAAGTCAGGCAGAGGAATCGGATGATGCCTTTCTAGAACAGATGACCACTGTCTCAGATAGGAAAGATGTAGTAGTGATGGGAGATTTCAACTATCCTGATATTTGTTGGAAATCAGACTCAGCCAAAACATTAATGTCTATCAAGGACAGAGAACAGGATCAAAATTCAAAATGACCTGAATAGAAAGCTGGGCCAAAACAAACTTCAATGAACTTCATTGAATAACAAAATGTACTTCAACAGGGAAAAATGTAAGATACTTAGGTAGAAAAAATGAAATGCATAGATATAGGATGGGGGACACCTGGCTTAGCAAGACTAAATGTGAAAGGGATCTAGGAGTCTTAGTAGACCACAAGTTGAACATGAGTCAACAGTGTGATGATAATAATAATCATAATCATAATATTTATTTCTATGTCCCACCTTTCCTTCAGATCAAGGCGGGATTACAGCAAATGAAATACACACAGTACAATCAATAGAATAATAAAATAAAGACCTAATACATTAACATACAATATCAATAAAATAGTTCATAATATCACCTAATGCATAACATCAATTTAACTCATACAATACAATATCTATGAAGCAATCCACAATATAAACATAATCAGTCAATTACAGTTACAATACAGTTACAATAAGCCTAAGATCAATCAATTACAAATCCTCGAGTCCTCCGCAGGGTGGGAAAAGGTGTTCTGGCACTGGCGCTGTTGGGGGGGGGGGAGTCCGGCAGGCCGGCTTTTGGAGCGCCACTCCCACTGGTGCTCTGCCCCTCCAGAAGTCCTCTGCGGGCAGGAAAAGGTGTTCTGGCGCTGGCGCTGTTGGGGGGGGAAGTCCAGCAGGTCGGCTTTTGGAGCGCTGCTCCCACCGGCGCTCTGCCCCTCCAGAAGTCCTCCGTGGGCAGGAAGAGGTGTTCCGGTGCTGGCGTGTGATTGTCACTTTCCATAGTTAAGGACTGTAATTCCACTATTAACAATAAGCTCACACTGATGCCCCGCCCCTTGCTCTGGCACTGGCGTTTGGGGCTTAAATCTCCCTCCCAGGCTCCGCCACTCAGCTCCACCTCTCTGTCCTTCGGTATCCCAGAGTTCCTCAGGGGAGCCTGGGAAGGGGCACAGATGTTGTTGTGCTGGCTGGAAGGTCTGAAAGCTGCTGGAAAGCCGGCTTAAGTGTGATGCGGCAACTAAAAAGGCCAATGCTATTTTAGGCTGCATCAATAGAAGTATAGTGTCTAAATCAAAGGAAGTAATAGTGCCACTCTATTCTGCCTTGGTCAGGCCTCACCTGGAATACTGTGGCCAGTTCTGGGTGCCACAATTCAAAAAGGATGTTGACAAATTGGAGTGCGTCCAAAGGAGGTCTACCAAAATGGTGAAAGGTCTGGAAACCATGCCTTATTAGAAAAGACTTAGGGGGCTGGGTATGTTTAGCCTGGAAAAGAGATGGTTAAGAGGTGATATGATAGCCTTGTTTAAGTACTTGAAGGGATATCACATTGAGGATGGAGCTAGAACACAGAACAGTGGATGCAAGCTACAGGAAAAGAGATTCTGCCTTAACATTAGGAGGAACTTTCTGACAGTAAGAGCTGTTGGACAGTGGAACAAACTCCCTCAAAATGTGCTGGAGTCACCTTCTTTGGAGGTCTTTAAGGAGAGGCTGGATGGCTATCTGCTGGGGGTGCTTTGATTGTGAGTTCCTACATGGCAGGGGTTGGACTGGATGGCCTTTGTGGTCTCTTCCAACTCTGTCATTCTGGGCAATTGTGTCTCATGATCCTACCCCCAATAACTGTCACCTAAAATCATCACATCGTTAACCCTTTATTTATCTGGAGGAGAAACTATATCCCTCAGATATATCCCTCAGTTGCCCAGATCATGGGAGATCCTATTATCACAACCTACCAGCAGAAAGACAGCAGAGAGGAAGCCTATTGGACTTCCTTGAAAGGGTGTTCCACAACCTAGGAGCAGCCACTGTGAAGGCTCCTTCCTATGTCCTCACCAAATGGGCCTGAAAGATGGTGGGGTTGAGAGGAAGCCCTTGTCCCTAACACATGAGCTGTTTTGTGTAGGAAGTTGCAGTCTATGCTGGCAAGATGCATAGTACCTGACTCTTCAGTTTAACTTGGATTGCCCAGAATGTAGTTTAGAGAGCTATTATTTGCAAGGCAGAAGGCAGGAGGGTCATACTAACAGATCACTTTTGCTGACAACACTCTGTTTTAGACACTTATGCTACAGAAGGAAAGGAAGAGGCTCAGACAACGACTGAATTCTTAACTTAAAGAAGGTAATCAATCAACAGTAGAGAAAAGGCTGGAAAACATAAAAAACATGGTCTTGACAGAGACAGGACTGGAAAGTGAGCTGTGGAAAATGCAGTACTATACATCAGACATTTTAACAACAATCATGGCACAATCCTTCTCCCTTTGATGTGACACTTCTCATTTGCTTTATATATTGCAGCATATAAAGTATCCACTTAATTATGGCTTATGTGCATAACATTAATGTTGATAGCTGACAAGAGATTGGAAAGAATTGTGGTTGAAATTCCTGACTTGTTTCAAGTAGATCTTGTGTTTCTTCTTAAAGAAAATATATTTAACTTTTTCAGCTTCTTTTGTTCAGAGGCCTTCTAGCAAGCAGGGAGCAGAAAACAGTATGCCACCGTTTTGTTGGAGGGCTTTCCTCTGTTCGAGAAACACAAGTGTTTGAGTCTGAAAGATGTTTATTAGGTTTTAAAGCTGTTCAAATGGGACAAGAGCAAAATGAGGATATAGATAAAGAAATGGGAGGTGGCAGTCAGAAACCAGCATGGTGAGAGCCAGTGTGGTGTAATGGTTTGGTTTTGGACTAGGAATCTGGAGACCAGGGTTCGAATCCCTGCTTGACCATGGAAACCCACTTGATGACCTTGGACATGTCACACTCTCTCAGAGGAAGTCACAGCCTCAGAGGAAGACTGTGGAAGACCCTCTCTAAGCAAATCTTGTCAAGAAAACCCCTTGATAAGGTTGCCGTAAGTGGGAAACAACTTGAATGCACACAACAACAAGAAGTAAGGAATAGCTAGAATGAGACCGTGGTTATTGTAGGAAAAAAAATCCATGTTTGGTGGTATATACAGTGCGCCCGCACCATATGCTATATCAAGCTTATGCTGAAGCCGCATGACAATGAAGAATATGGCGCACATGCCGCTACGAGCACTCACTCCATTGTTTTCAATAGATGCATGAGCATACGCAGAATTCTCCTTATGCGGGGGATCCGGAATGGATCCCCCACATAAGGGAAGGGCCCACTGTGCCTTGAAGTAGGATTAGAGATAAGTGAATGTGTTGCATTCTTTGGCAGCCTACGGGGAAACAACATATGTGCATTTATTTGAGTAAATAAGGGGAAATACCATATGAATGGTAGTGATAGTGATGTGTGAATACTTCTACATTCAGTTCAGAATCAGTATTTATAAGCTTTCTTGGCTTGGCTGGGTTTTTTGTTTAGTGGTTTTGTTTTGTTTTTCAGTAAGTGGATTTTAGTAGGCTTTTCAGAGCTGTCTCCCAGGTTGTAAATACTCTTATTGTCACTGTAGAAATGTAGTTTGGTTTCACATGCTCTATGGCTATACCATAGCACCAGTTGTGGCAGAAAGCTGTTCAGAAATTCAGCTGTTTCCCCAGTGAACCCAGGGAAAGAGTAGGTTTTAAATCTAGATGGAGAACATCAGCCGCTTAAAATCTTGAAAAATTTAGAGAATTGATTGACCCAAATACAGAAGCTGCACATCAATCAAAAGAGTGCTTGGTCAGGGATTTGGTTATGAAGGCCTATGTGGTGTATTGTTTTGGATTTACCCCCACATTTAAGAAAAAAAGTCTCTGTAAACTAGCCTCACTACCATAATATTCTAATCTACTCATCCCAAATACTTAAATATAGAAATGTACTGCCTGAAGCATTACTGTTGTTTTCATCGCTGACCTTTCATGAGCTTAAAAACCCTACAAAACTCTGTAGATGGTTCAGATTTCCCATAGCTCTTTAGGTCTGAGGGTGTCAATGTGTACCAATATCCTGAGGCCTGGGTATCACTCTGTAATGCATCTGAAGAAGTGGGTTTATAGCCACAAAATGTCATGCTAACTTCCCTTCCTCTTCTCCCCTTCCTAATCCACACAACTGGCAAGTTCTCTGGCCTGTTAATTAGCCAGGATGGACATGAGTTTAACAGACTTGTGGCTGATCTCACCTCTCCAAGCAATTTGTCCTATCATCATGTTGAACGTGATACCCATCCATCAAAACCAGACAAGCCCATTCCCCAGTTACCTCCCCAGACTCTACCTTCATTGTGGAGTCTCAAATCAGAATGAATCCAAGCAATTTACTCCACAAAGTATTTAGCAGTTTCATCATAGCACTTTTCTGAGGGCTTCTCCTCAGCAGTGTCAGGTCTAGGATTTAATAGGCCTTTACCTGGAACGGCTGCACTGGACAAAATTGAGCTGAATTGTTTCTTTGCTGCCCTGACTGCTGCAAAGTAGGTTCTAAAATGGGCCTTAACCAATTGAATTCATCTTGAGTCTTTCTCCACCATCACTTTAGTTGTCTTCCCAAGTGCTTCATTGCCCTGAGCAGTTCAGAAAACCAAGGAGCCTATACTCTGCACTCAAGTGAACAGTGTCGGTTGCCTGGGTCATTTCTCTGTTCCACAGATCAACCAGGGCATCAACAGAATCGTTAACTCTAGAACTAGAAAATCCTCCAGAGCATTTATGAATCCTTTTAAATCCATTAGTCTCTTGTGGGGGACCATTTTAATGGGCCCATCACCCTTGCAGAAGTTAGGAGTCTCAGCAAATCTAAACCCTATCAGGTAGTGACAATAAAGTTATTTCAACCCCACCACCATCACCACCCACAGAGCACCATCATCCTGAACAGGAGAAGTCAGATCAAGAGTGTGATCTGCTACATGTGAGGGCCAGATATTGTGACAGGCCCATGGTTGCCATGAAAGCTATAAAATCTTGAGTTGGGCCTGATGAGGATATTTCAGAAGCTTTTTTATTTGGATGTTTTATCTTTTTTAAAAAAACTTTGTATGTATACTGTTTTATCCCCTCACTCCTGGAACCTTCTTCCCCCACATGCACACCTCATCACTTCTCTAACCAGTTTCAAAATTGAGTTAAAGACTATATTGTTTAGGGAAGCGTTCCCAGGCATGTGCCCTTCTCTGCCCCAGGATGCTGCTCCCTAATTATGTGTTAAGAAGCTGAGCCCTCCCTCCAGTCCACCCGCCTTGGTCCAGGCCTCAGAGGGAGTGAAGAACTTCTGGATTTGATTCTCTTACCCACCACCATTCCCTTCTACCTCTGTGTCATGTCTCTTTAGATTGTAAGCATGAAGATGGGGAACCGTCTAATTAAATGATTGTATGTACAGTGCTGTGTAAACTTACAGCGCTATATAAATAAAGGTTAATAATAATAATAATAATGTGATTATTTTAATTGTTCTTTAAAAATTGTTACTCTGTTTATTTTAAGTGGCTCTTTCTGGAAGCTGCTTTGGGAAAGAAAGGCAACATACAAATGAAATAAATAAATAATAAATCAGAATGTTAAAATCCCTCAACACAGCAAATTCGGGTAAGATTAACACCACCTCCAAGACCATCTCCAGCAGTTCAGGAAGGGAGACAATTGGGCAGTGGGGTGGATGGTACCAATAGAATTCCCATCCTGTTCCATTGCCAGATGCATGCATTCAAATCTTGGAGATTGTTGGACAGGGTACCTCAATAGAAGAATGGAGTCATGATAGATCACTGCAACTCCTCCTTATCGGTTATCTTGCCTACTGCTGCTGTACTCAGATGTCTGATGGGAATAACTGAATCAAGTTGACACTCCTTCTTCAGTTAACCAGGTTTTAATTATACGTACAAGGTCAGCTTGCTTGTCCAAGATCAAATCCTGGATCATACATTCGTTCCCAGTCACTGACCTGGTGTTGAGAAGTAGCATTTTGTGGTCTGATGGGGTTCTAGTAGAGTAGCCAGGAATCTGTTGGTGGGGTGGTGAACTGGAAGGAGGAACAGCCACAAGATGTCTTTCCCTACTTCTCCTCCATTGGCTTTTTCTACCTCCAACACCATACGTCCACCAGTCCATTATGAGTAGAATTGCAGCAACCCTTCTGTATTCTGAATGATGAACAGACTCAGTACATTGCAGCAGACAAGGGTGGAGTCTGCTCATATTAACTTACTGCTTCCGCTCAGATGGACCAAACTGCTGCTAAATAAGACATTTAAGGTACTGTAATGTCAGGAAAACTCCCAGCTACTTTTACTCTCTTGGAATCATGGGTGAGACATTTCTTTACAGCTGTGTTAGTGGATCTCACAGTGGATTCAGATGTACTAGTTTTTCTGTCTTAAACTTGTTATCTCCTTCCAGGCTTGAGTTATACTGTGTTGCAGAATGATTTGAGCAGGTTTGAGTCTCCAGGGGGTGATTAACAAAAAGTGCCATCACTAAGGCGGAGGTTTCTTCAGATAGAAAGCAGGTTGCAATTTAGATTGTGGGGAGGCGGGGAAGAATAAAGGTCAATGTGTTAAAATGAGCTGCATGATGCTTTGAAGCTGAGGAGTGCCTTTTTCCCAATAAAAACTTCTGCTACATTTTCTTGGTGCCTGGGGTTTTAATTTAACACATCAGTGAAGAGGGAATGCTCTAGATGGGGGGGGGGGGGGGAGGGGGGAACAGCAGGGCTTTTTATTGCTGCAATTTCTAAGAAATTAGAATATTTTATGAGAAAATCATTAGCCATGAGGAGGGGTGGGTGGGTGGACTGGGAGAATGAATTAACCTGTGAAGCTGAAATGGTAAAGCTTTCAGTTGATTCCTGGCATATAAAATATATAAACCAGAGGCTTTGATGGTTCTTTGGGAGAGCCAGCAATTTGTGTCATTGTCCCTCCCCACAAATGTTTTTTTAAGAACTGACACATTACAACATCATGGTATGCTAATCTTCTTCAGACAGGAGAGAAACAGTCATGACTTCAAAGTCTGAAGCACTTATCTAGATCCTGTATGTGAACATGTGTCTATCCACATGTCATCATAGCTACCTCTTCCTACTCACAGGCCAGATTTTCTGGAGCAAGGAGGAAGTACGTTCAGCCATCCAACTAACCCAGCACATATTCAGTGTTTATTAGGCTGATATTTGTGATGTCATTGTGTCCTGGAAGTATTTTGTAGGAATTGCGATTGTACCCTGATGCAAGGCATTACGTAACATTGTGGTGACTCTTTTCAGTAAGCATAGTCCCTATGATCAGTTAATGGAAGTTGTTATTAAAACAGGTGTGCATTTTGAAGTTTATTGCCAAGTCAGTGGGTTGAGTCTTGGATGGTTCAGTCTAGTACACACTTCTTCTGTTCTTTTCATGTTTAGCATAGCAGGTACTCTTTCTTCCAGTCGGTATAAGTAAGTACCATATTTCCTGTTTTAAAATATTATGACTGGCATCCTGTTAACAACATATGCCCTGCACCACCAGTCTCACTTTTCTACTACTGCAGCCCCCCCCCCCCCATTCTATAGCCAGAAAATCTCAGTGCGGCTGGGGGTTTGTCTTCACCAGCCCAGGATACTCTGGGCTGTCTCCAGAGTATTGTGACCCTGAATCTTCCCCCTTACTTGTGCTCTCTCTGCAGCGATAGGGACAGTTACTTTCTACCTGATTCCCATTTGTCTGCCAATGCACTGCCAACGAGGTCACAATAAGGAAACTAGTCATGTTTTCAATGCTGGATGCCTTGTTATGACCAGGTGGCTCACAGGGACTGTGTGGGAAGGTAGCAGTCCATCATTTCTGCAGAGAGAGAGAGAGAGAGAGAGAGAGATGAAAACCCAGAGTAAAGGATAAAGTTTTAAAATTCAGGTTAAGAGAAGGAAAAGCTGACTCAGGTGTGGACATCATGAAGACAATCCATGCCTGATTCATGTAAACAGGATGCAGCAAGCCTAGGGGTAATTCAAACTAAGAAACCCATGTAGGCAAGCCCAAGGATCGAAATGCTTCTCTGATCTCCCCTGTTGTCCACTAGCCATGGAATGGCCATTCCAGAGGGTGGTCTGCAGTACCTAAACAGTGGGCCTGACAGTGTTGAGAGGAGACATGTAGCATAGTTAGTTCTACATGTGGAACTATTTCTATACCTTCTGCCCTACAGGAGGCTGGCCAATGTAAGAAATTGGTTTCTTGATATAAAACAAAACAAGGCATTAGTCTTTACATACTCTCTGTCTTACTCATAAATCTCCTTTTCTGTTTCATTTTGTTCTCATTGTTTAAAGGCTATTGGAGTGCAAACCATCACAAGATGGATAAATTATCCTTGATTTTAACTGGCATTTCATTTGTGTGCACACACATATGTGCCTTCAAGTCGCCTGTTGACTTATGGCAGCCCCATGAATTTCATTAAGTTTTCTTAGTAGGCAAGGGATACTCTGAGGCGGTTTTCCCATTTTCTTCCTCTGAAATATAGTAAATATAGATATGAGACACTATTTAAGAGAGCTGACAGTAACTGTTGGTCAGAACTGATGGAGCAATATTATTATTTAATCCTGAACTTTGTTGTCTGTTTGGAAAGAATAGACAGCAACAGCTTAATCTTTGAGGTGGTTGAATATTAGTTGAATATCCCATGTATTTCCTATTCCCCTTTTCTGAAGATTATGATGATACCTTGCTCAGTTCCTTCACCTCATCTATCACTATGAATGCAAGATAAAACTGGGTCAATGTTTTTTTAATGAGTTACTAATCTAATAAAAGGAAGCAATATCGAATTGAAACCAGTGACTTGGATTCCGATTTTCTGTTCATGAATGAAGACATCATATCCATGGACAAAGGCTTTCCCATGTCCCCCATCTTTCTGCAGTTCCCTGCTTCCCACCCATACCCACACATTATTAATTTGGTCCTGACGATTATGGGACCTGTAGAAATGAGGTGGCATATGTTTTCTGTTCCTGCAGATACAGTAAAAGGTTGATAGAAACCACATGCATATAGCCATTGTCTTGGCGCTGGCCTATTAATTTTCACATTTTAACCACTTATATGGGTTTGGCAACCACTGTTAATTGTGATATGGCTTCTCTGTGTGTGCATACACAAGCTTTTATTCTGTTTCCACGTACTAAGTTCTCTTCTTACTTTTGTGTCTACCAAACTTCGGCTGTATAATTTTTGTTCTTTGTACTTCCCTGACTGTGATTCCCTCAGTATAACTTTGTAAGCCGCCTTCAGTCCATAGAGATTTAAGTCTAACATCCCCTGCACACATGGACACTCACTCATGATGGGCAGATTCATTATACACAACAGTTTTGGTGTAGCTGTGCTTACTTGCTAGTCTGGGGATTGGATGGGGTAGAGAGGAGAGCACTATCAATTAGCATTGAGCTTTTATATAATAGTCTCCACTGTAACTAACCCAGCACCAGGACTGGATCTCATTCTACTGGAAAATAGCACCCAGTTGCCCAAGCTCTGATGTTTCCCCAAAGGCCTTCAAAGATTGGTGGAATGCCAGTGTGTTAATGGCAGATAGTTGGTTCCATGTCATGTGATGAACCTGGCCTGAATTTTATTTCATACTTCAAATAAACTATTTGGGGTTCTGAACCCTATCTCCAAAATAGGTTCAGCATATAGAGTACAATCCCTGTGTCCATGGGACATGCATTTCCAGATTTGCTGTAGAAACACAAAGCCATAATACTGAACCCTATGGGCATGAATTACTTCTGGCGGAGGTTGAATGTATAATCATGTTGGACCTAGAGATGCCTAGAGAGAACACCTCTCTAGGCATTTCTAGGTCCTCCATTGCAACTCTATGGTCGTCTTCTGCCATAAGCATAGTATGAAATCATTCTGGGAGACCTAGAAAATATCTATAGAGAACATTTTTTGTGACTTGGGAGAGTCAAACCTTGCAATGCTGTATGTAACTCAGGCAATAGATCTCTCATTGACTTCCACTAGATTTGCAAGGATTTTTGATTCTGAATTGTTTAATACTAGCAGCAATAAAATCTTTCCCACCCCAGTCCTAAATGTTACTGGTGAAATTAAAAAAACCTTTGGGTAGCCAGGAATAGATTTTCTTTGTAGAAGAACTGTGAGCTCCATTCAATACTGCATCTCAAAATAAATTCCTAAACGTTAAGTATATATAATTTGTATCAGGCTCCAGTTAGTAGGTCTTATGGTATGATAGGTTCTAGAAAGAAAAATGAAAGCAGTCTTAATGCAAGCCTGAAATTTACCCATCAGTAACCAAATGACTTGAAGGCATTTAACACACACAGCCTACTTAAAGGGGGGAAAGTTGAGGTTTAGTATGGGAGGGAGAGGAGGAGCAAGAGCATTGGCTGCACCTTGGCCCTTTCATTGGCATAATGACAGGACTGTGTCTTTGGAAGGGCAGAGGGTTGTACCAGCAGGTCCTCATTTGCTTTTCATGTAGATCTTGTTTGTTTATTGGTGACAAAGTCCATGGCATTCCAAAGTAATGGTGGTGGTGGAAGGAAAGTGTTGCATGATTCCAGCAGTGCTGAATCCCTTGTTGAATTCCTGCCTTTCTTTTCCTTTTATTCCATTGCTTTATATCCACCACTTCCCCACCTTTGTCTGATATTAGTTTTAACTAGTATTTTAAGGCATATGTAGTTTGCATTAGATTCTTACTAATTGTGTTGCATGAATTATTCCTCTAATTTTCTTGTTCTTGTCTTCTAGTCAGTCAGCAGCTAATAAAACACATCCACCAGTTCTTGGAAAACAGGGGTCATTTATACTATTCAAAGAGCATTGACTGCATAAAAGTTCTCAGAGAGGAAGCAATTAAGGTAGCAACCATTTGAAAACTACTCAGTGTTGTGTGTGTATGTCTGTAATTGCCTTCAAGACACTTACAACAAGACACCTGTTGCCCTGTGGTGACCCCATCAATTTCATACCGGTAGGATTTTCTTAGGCAAGAAATACTCAGAAGTGTTTTGTCATTGCTGTCTTCTGAAATCTAGCCTACATCACCTGGTATTCCTTGATAGTATTTCTTGGAAATCCCCCATCCAAGCATTAACCAAGGCTGACCCTGATTAGCTTCCAAGGTCAGGTAGGATCTGGTGCCTTCAGGGTACTCATTGTTGTGCTGGTAGAATGTGCGTGCCTTCCTCATATTGAAAATATAGTTGCTTCAAAAGGGAATTGTCATGGTGTGCAAGAAGCATAAAAGGCACCTCCGTGCTATGTACTGTATTTTGGTCTTTTGCCCCCTTCAAAGTGTAGACACAGTTCCACTGGGTTTTTTTCAAATGGGCAAAGAGAAACTCATTGGAGGAAAAGGAAGCCATACTGTCCCGAAATACTTTCCTAAATAAAGCAAATCAGAAAAAGAGACAGTGCTCCTTTATGTAATGTCATTTCTTTAGTGACTCATCACACATGAGACATTTGGTTCTAAGCAAGGCCAGGTGAATTGAATGCACAGTCGATTGAAAAGCTTCACTTCCTGTCTCTCCCCACCCCCACCCATTTCAGAGTGTTATGATGAATTAAGAATATAGTGTCATTTTGGTGTCAAGCTAACTCTTATTTTTCTCTGTTATTCCTTTGTTGTTGCTGTTGTTTCAGCTGTCAGAAGTGCAATACTTTAATGATTTTCTGGAGGCTCTGAAAAAAAGCGTGGAAGATAAAAACTTAACTGATTTCTGGGAGATTATAGTACAAGGTATGTCAAATATTATTTACAGTGTGAAATGAATGGAAAAGAGGACTGTGGTTTAGAGGCAAATTGGAAATTTTATGAGAAAAATCACACTACTGTCTAGAAGAATTAATTGAATGAATGTAGACTTGTATTACTCCTCTACAAATAATCTATATAAAAACAATGTTAGTTGTTTCTCAAGTACAGTAGTAAGGTGGGGACAGATCAGGAATGTATTTGATTTCCTTCATACACCTTGCAAAGGATGGTGGTGAATGAGGCGTGGTAGAGGGGGGAGGAGGAGGAGGAAGAAGAAGCAGAAGCAACAACAACAAAAATGTATTCAGTTAGTTCAAGTTTCCTGAGTGGAATTCTATTCACAATGGTCCTACTGGTGAAAAGTTTGTTTAGATTACCTCCTTCCTTCACAGCCCCCCAGCACCATCTCCAGCAGTGTTGCAGAGACCTCCCCCCCAACCTCCACAGATTTTTCAGGAGATGAACACTTACCTTCCTAAATCATATAACAGTATGTATCAATGGGACTGGAGGAACTAAAATAGAATAACATCTTCTCCCACTATTCAGCTAACAGAAGAGCTCAATTGAATCAGAAGTAGATGGAAGGAACCCTTCTGTCCTTGGGAGACTTTTCCTGGATCCAATCATTAATTATTTGCACCAAATAATTGTGTGTGAGCACTGCTCCAAAGCAATACACTGTATAAATTGGATCTCTCTGGGCATAGGGAATTAGTTATTGTGCCATGTCTGAACTATCTGGAGAGAGCCAAAATTATTTTTAGGTGGCTTTTTGTATTTTTGTATAGAAGGCAACTAAATATTCCTGAGCTGCTGAATTGGACTCTTCAGGTGCTCATGCCCTGACTCCATTTCATACACAAAATCATAATTACAGTCAGACCTCTTTTCCACAGACTCTTCATACAGAGATTCAACCATCCAAGGCTTGAAAAGCACCCAACTCAAAAAAAACTTTCTAAAAAGCAAACTTTTATTTTGCTATTTTATGTAAGGGACACAATTTTATAACATTATTGTATATAATGAGACGTAAGCATCCGTGGATTTTGGTATCCACAGGGGTTCCTGGAACCAAACCACAGCAGATAACACTGGCCTCCTGTACTCTGATGTCTGATGGTCATGCCCTGGTTTATGTGTAAGGTTTTTACCCTCTCATCCCCTTTATCTGAAATGTTCTTTCTCTAAACCATTTTTATCAGACCTTCCTCTTCAGTGGCCTATGTGAGGTTTTTATTTCAGCTAAACTCGTCTTTCCCTAGAATCACTTCAACATTAGTTAGCATGTTAATCAGCTTTATGTTGCTAACCTGTCAGCTTGAAAAGTTAGGACTGTTCATAAATACTGAGTTACAATAGCTCTGCTATTATTATCATCATCATCATCATCATTATTTATTATTATTATTATTATTATTATTATTATAGCGCTGTAAGTTTACATTACTTACTTACATTATTATTAGTGTTATTATTGTTACTCATGGTGCTTGGCTTGCTTGTGCAAGCTGTGTTATCCTAAAAGAAGTTGTTGCTGTTGCTGCTGCTGCTGCTACCACAAAACCTTGTTCTGCTACTCTTTACTTGTAACATGAAGAGGAAAGATTTTGTAATCTGGTAACTACTTGGTTATTCTTAGATAACATTTCCTTGATTACCAAAGAAGAATCTGGAGGAAGCTGCCTGACAGCTGAAGATGCCAGAAAGGTATTTGTGCAGTGGGCTTTTTAAAAGTGAGCTTTTAAAAGAGCAGGTTTTGCAGCAGGCTTGGGATAGATTCAAAAATCCCATCAGCAGTTGCAAGTGTGAAATTTTCCCATCTTCAAGACAGATTATGTTGATTTGATTGAGTCAAGAGTACATTTTACAAGCACACCTCAGTTAACAAAACTTCTGAGAAAGAAGCATCCTTTTACAAAGTATTTTTATGCCTCCTCAGCTCCCCTTCCTCCTATTCCTCGGTCTAACGATTTTTTTTTTAGTTGCATCGGCATTAGGAGGAAGGTGAAGGAGGACTGGGGAAACACAAACTATTAGTGTTAGGTTGTAGAAGCATATCTATAGCAAACAATGCATTAAAGCTTGGGCAGGAAAAGGACAAGATTCTTCTCTGCCTGATCCAGCTGCAGCTATGTGTGCCTCCCCACAACAGGTGAGGTAAACAGCAGCTGCCTTTGGAATCCTTTATTGAGCATGTTTGAACAGGAAAACAGAGATAAAAGGGGAGAGCAGATAAGCCTCACTAGCTACTCCAAGATGTTTTTTAAAGCATCTCTCTATATGTTTGGTCACCAAAATTAAAATTATTAGAAAAATGAAGGCTGATGAAAAATCGATCGATCGATTGACCTTTGGTTGCATTTTGGAAGAAGCCTTCAAATGGTCCCTTGAAAATTCCAGCTGTTTTTGTTTACTCATGCAATGCACTTATCTGACCTGGGTATTTCATTTACCATGTGCATATTTTTAGTTCTGAATAAAATGTCTTCTGAAGCATGTTGAAGCTATCAGGGGTTTTTTGTTATCCAGGAACCTATCCCTATTTTTTATGTGTTATTTCTGTCACTGGTACCAAGGTTACTGCTAAAGAAATCCTGCCTGGAACACATCTACTTCATTAACTGAGGTGTACCAGTACTGTGTCTCTGCCACCAACCACAGATACGCATTCCTCTGAGACCTAACAGCAGATCCCTATCTAAAACTGTTGTGTGAGTCTAGCAGCTCTAGTGCCATTCCTATTTATCAAAGAGCCCATTTGTCCTTTCAGCATCCCAGATCTTTTTTTTTTAAAGTTACTTGGTGTGGAGATGATCTGATACAAACCCATCTACTCACGAGGAAGATAAGCCCCTATTTTGCTGCATCTAGCTTCTTGTGGCTGCTTCTAACTTTAAGGTTTTCACTGTTGACATATTAATATAATACTTGGCTCCTTTTTGTAAGCACAGTGCTATGTGTTTGGAGGATTTGTTTTGTGTGGTTTCCTTTAGTTGTTTATTTCCCCTAAGACAGTCACAATGAAATGTGTGCCCAGCCCTTGTACTGTCCTGTCTTTTCCACCCTCTTTGTGCCACTGCTTCCCTTGAGCTCCTGTAGCCACAGCACATGGCAATGAGGACCTGGTTTTTTTGTTTGTCTTCATACATACAATGACAAAGAGAGGCTATTGAGAATCACCTTGGACCCAGGAGCAAATACAAAGTAACACTGAAGAACAGCATGGCAGCATCCTGTTAGCCCATGCAGACTGTTCCTGTGTTCAGTCTTAAAGTCCCAGGAATAAATCTTTCCAACAAAGCCTCATGATAGGTTCACCTTAGGGTTGCTGTAAATTGGAAATGACTTGAAGGCATACAACAACAACAAAAGTGCACATGTATGCCCTTTCCTGTTGACTGCCTGTGTAGCTCAACCTCTGTGAATCATATACACTCCTATTCTTTACAGCAGAGACTTCCCAGGCTTAGTGCCCTCTAGAGGTGTTGGATTACAATTCCCGTTATCCAGTCAGGGGGGGTTATGGATTGTGTAATCCAGTATGTTTGGAGGGCATAAGGTTTAGGGAAGCTGCTTTAGAAGGCTTCAGTTCTTTCAGACTACAGGAGAGAGAGTGCTTTGCCTGAAGTGGGTTTTGCATCACATCAGAGGTTCTTTGCCCACACCAGGCAAGTTGTGAATTACAAGATATTTGTTGCCAAATGTTCCTGCACTGTAGTGTGGGATCTGGTTGCTGGAGGCTCATCTGATACATTCAGTCCCTTGGAGGAAAAGCGTGTCCTTTCTGCTCTTCTTGTGCAGCAAAATGAAGTGGCAGTTTGAGTTGATAGATGACTATACCACTCCAGACCTCAGGTCAGGGGATACATTTTTTAAAAAAAGTACCCTGATTTATTTTCCTGTACTATATATTAGCACATCTGACTTCTGCAATGGTAAAGTGTACTATTCCACCTTACTTCCTCATTCTGCTGATTTGTAAGCCAGGTCTTATGGTTGATTTGTACAGGACATAGGCCACATGGAAAGTCTTGCCTAGGTAAGCCTAGGTGTTCCAGATCCATAGATGGTCTTACCATATGAACTGTGCATGCCAACGAGGTACCCTTCCAGGTTACCTATCACTGACATGCTAAAATAATGTATGAATGGAGCAGTGGTAAATGAAGTTAAAACTGAGCAGCATGTATGAAAAGCATGCTTAGGTCAGACCTTTTCCTTTGGCCTAAATCCTGCATAAACTGAGCCTTAATCACTTTCATGGAAAGAATTGTTCTCTCTACAACTTCAAAGAGCAAAGGTGGGAAGTGTTACTCTTTAGAACACAGAGATGTGTTGTTAACAGACCTGCCAAGCACGTCCCATTGTTACCTTGAGAATGGTAATGGATTTCAGCACAACTATTATGTGTAATTTTGCTTCTGCATAAATGTAAAACAGATCTTGTCAGGAAAGGTGGAGGGAAAATAAGGGAGGAAAAAAAACTGCTGATACTTGGTGCTTTCTTGATGGGAAGCAACCCAAAAAAAGTTTAATTTTGTTGCTAAGCAATTTCTCATCCTCAGTGTCTTCAAGACTCTGATGTGTTGTTTACATCTAATTTAGCACCGGGATGCCACTTTGGAGGCCTCAGAGCAAATAAGTAACTTTCAGAAATAGCATTTTACCTTAATTAACTATGTAAAATGGGATTTGCTCCAGCGGAGAAAGGCTTTTAAATTTGACAACTTGCTTTTACTTCAATATTGCCTGTACAATAATGGTATTACATCCACAATGTCAGAGAAAGAGAAGCGCATGGGCATGATGTGTTGAGACTGTGCAATCTTCCCTGCTGCATAACCTTTGCAGACTGTGCCACATTTCACTATAGAAGGCCACAACATATTTAGATAGCTTTAAAATAAACATTACTTCTATGGTAAGCTTTGCGATTTTCCCACTTTCATGGAGGTCTTACGCCCCTAATGCCAGAAAATGTGGAGGGCTGTCTGACAGTGCAGTGCACTGCCTTGGAGTGTGGTGGACTCTCCTTCTTTGAATGTTTTTAAACAGAGGCCATTTGTTGGGGGTGCTTTGTGTGAGTCCATGTTCCTTTGCATTTTAACCCACCCAGCAAGAGCCTGACAGAACTTTGGATAGATGGAATGCTTTGATAAAAGAGTGCTTTTTACTTTAGGATTGTACTCTTAACAACATTTTCACACATGACACTGAATGAACTCTCATCAAAAACCAAATGAGACTACTCTTATGTGCACATATGAGGATTATAAGGTAATTTCTGATTGAGGAAAGTTGTGAAACAGAATATCAACCACATGGTATCAGAATATCAACCACATGGTACTCCCTATCTGTTGATTAAGTTAATCCCATTGATTAACTTGGGGCTTGGTTACATTCTGGCCCAGTGGATGATAATTAAAATTGGTTTGGTTTAGATTTGCATGTGCAGCCTTACTTGCTCTCTAGTTGGTCTTAACATGCTTGGAAATCCTTAAATTCCTATAGTAATGTAATTCTAATTCTTCTCCATTTGAATTATTATTTATTGCAGCTTCTCCAGTCTTTAGTTCAACCTGCTTTGAGTGCAACAGCTTAGAGGAGGCTGATTGTTGATGTTGTTGTTATGACTTTTGTTGATCACAGGGAAAGAAGAATCCTTAAAAATTACTGATTGTATTCAAATGAATTTTATTTGTAGTTCCTGGCTTCCAAAGATAAGCCCATGGAAGTCTCACCAGTGACAGATGAAGGGGGTGATGTTGATGATCTTGTAAGTATTTTAAAGAAATGTTCTAAAACAACGAGGGGCTTCTGACCAGGAGCTCTGGAACTGAGAGACTGGTGGAGCAGGACAGTAAGCCAGGTTATCAGCTATCCAGAAACATCAATGACTACAAATCCCATCTGATCTGTGAGTAAGATTAGGAGAGTGTACCAGTCAGTGGTGTTAGGATATTTTGATTCTTTTCTTGGTCTGGCTGAAATTATTTTATTTTGTAACTTATAACTTTTATCTGTGCCTAAAGAATAAGAAGGTTCTTAATGTAGAGAGATGTCCTTTTGCTATAGAATTTCCTTACTTAGAATAATGTCTTTTTCTTTTAAAAGTACTCTGCCTCTCTTGTATTCTTTTTCATGTGCCTTAGCTTGGCCCAGTTCTTCCCTGCAGTTGGCAAGGGAAATACCAGTAAAATCTCCCAGTAACATCTCAGTGCATTGCTAAAGAGGAAAGAACCATTGGGTGGTGGCAGCGAGTTCTTTAGATAAAAGGTGGCCTCAAGGGGTCCTATCCAACTCAGGCAGGAGTGGGACCCAGAGAACTTTCACAAAGGGCTAGCTTGGGTCTGGTTGTTTTTTGTTTTGGTTTGTTTATAAATTATATACTGTCAAATGATAACGCCAGTTTTGTGAAGCTAGGCAAGCCTAGCTTCGCACAGTAGTTGGACAAAAAGTGCCTCTAAAGCTCCACATAAATTGCCTTGAAGTCTGTGATGAGGATACAAACTGGATACTCATGTAACCAGTGAATAAGTAATGTTTTTATTAGTAGAACTTTCTCATGTTTAAGAGGCTACACAGGTGTTTCTCTCTGTGTGTGCATTTTCAAGCCCCTAGTCCATCGTATCCAAGTTTTATTCTGAAATCTGAGACCTGTTTGCTAATTATTATGTGCTCTTTTGCAGCTGGATATGATTTAAATGGTGGGCAGCATCAGGGAATAGCTGGACCTGAAGATGTCTTTAGAATCCAGGGAGAACAATATCAGGAAGTCATCTACAGGAGCTTAATTCCACCACATGGGGAGCAGTGAAATTGCCAGTATGCTTTCAGTCTTTGCTGTCTGTTTGCCACAAGGCTTGAGAAAAATTACCAGCAAAAATAACACTATCTTACCTATTCAAGCATCTTTTAATATGATGTTCTTTGATACTAGCATAGATGTTGCAATTTGTCAGTCCTTGTTATGTGCATGTAACACTTTGATTGGTAAATTCAGTGCCTTCTAGCTGAACCACAGATATAGGACCTGTCGTAGCATTTCTTCTTATGTGGCTATGAAATGTTCTGACTAGTTACTAAATACCCCTTTTCTCCCCCAGCAACCCCCCCCCCCAAGATCTTAATATGAAAATGTTGGTTTTGGGGTGTTTGTGTTTTTTGTTTTTTTTTTTTTGGAAAGCTGACTTATATATTTTTATCAGGGTTATTACTTTCAAGCATTTTTGCCACCTTCATTTTTCCTAATGCAATTTGATGATCACAAGGTGCAGCTAATTTTTAGTTTTGCTGATGTTAAAGCCATGGGGTTTGTATAGGGGGTGATGGAAAACAATTTTAAGTGTTGCAGAAACTTTGTTTGCAATTCAATGTAATGTTGTTATAATATAGGTGAAAAACAGAAAATAAAATTTGAAATGCAATTTAGAAAAATCTTGGCTTGGCATTTTTTTCATCCCACATGTGCACCTCAGTCAGAAAATAGGGGAAATTAGTCATTTCCATTGCTTGATTTGCTTAGTGATGGCAGCCCAAAATTAAAGTTTAAAAAAGATACACGTGAGTCTCAGTTTGTATCAAATTTACAATATTTATCCAGAAATAAATAAATCAATGAAATGGGGAGAGAAAGCAACTGCAGTCTTGGCATTGTTGGAAGAAAGGGTTTTTTTTCCTTCTCTTGTTTAGAAGGTGGGCATGAGTGGGATAAAGATACTGGAATCTTGGAGTTTAGGTATTGCTGGAAGGAATTTTGACTTGCTTAGGAGAAGGGTTGGGGGCAGCTACTGGAGTCTTATCATCTGGTATAGGGGAGTTTATCCTAGAAAAGGTAAACACTGATGACCTGTGCTTTAAACCTCTTTAAAATAAGTTGTGGTTTGAGTAAAATCACTAACTGTGGCAACTTCAGTTCCATCATAATGCATCTCCTGGGAGTGATTCCCTGTGGAACTGGTTTACCCTATTTACATTAGTCTTGGTTTACATCCTGGAACACCACCTGACCTAAATCAAGATTTATCTGTACTTTAAGTAGTTTTTATTCCAGGGAGGGAGGGAGACAGTGTGGTCACAGGGATGAACAAATGCCCCCCCCCCCCAATGTCGTAAACACCTTGACTGAAACAACTTGATGGTAGCTCCCTCTCTATATGCCAGTGTATGAATTTTGTATCAAGGAATGGAGATGCTTCTGTTCATCCCCAAATCCTACAGATCACTTTTCCATGATGGAAAAAGGTGAAGATAAGACTGATAATTCCTATCCAGTGAGGCAGAATGCTTTGAAGAGGGTGTGCTGATTCCTCAGCCATCTGATACTTCAGCCATAATTGCATGTGGTCCTCTGTCCTCTGTCTTTGGTGTAACTCATAGCTTGGAAAAGTTATTGCTTTGGATAACTCCTGGCCAAGCTGACTAGGTAACCAATAATTACCTTTTCCAGTGCTAGCATAATTATTGTTACTGATGGATCAATGATGGAGAGAAATACTGCAATCAGTACAGGATGTGGTTCTGTTGTTTCTAGCCTGGAAACTGCAGAATCAATTTGCAGGTACCTGCAAAAGTATCTTCTTCCTCCTCTTCCAAAAGCGTTGATGCCTGAAAGTACCTGAAAGTTTTCTTCCACTTTCTGCCTGTGGGCCAGGTGGAATGAACCCTTCTTTGCCAAGGTGGTGGTTGTAAGTGTTCATCAGTGACCCAGGAACTGGTGGAAACAAACTTCAGAAGTTCCAAAGTGGCATTTTTAAAATTTCTTTATGGTTGTATGCCTGAGAATAGGCTAGTAACCAATCACGTTGTCATAAAAATTCTGCTCTTTGCTTTGAAATATTACAACTGTCACTCACTGGAGGAATATTAGTTAATTGTACAACTTTCAATCAGTTCAATCTGCATATTCTTTAGAGGAATAAGCTCAATATTTAAAGAGCTATTTTCTTAGTTTTAAAATGTACCCAATGGTGCTATATCAGGATCCATTTTAGAAGATGTTTTTATTTTTGAAGGGAAAAGAAGAAGAGATATCTTCTAAAGAACACCTTCCACGCACAGTGTTTTTTCAGTACTGATCATGTGTCCGTGTGAATCTGTCACCATGACAAATTGAAGACTTCCTGTAAAACCCATTTTCAAGCACACCATTTGTCTAAATGTTGCAATTATATTAAATACCAAGCTTAAAATCATATATAGATATTCCAAGGAGCATTCACTCCTGCATCTAAAAATCACAGCTTTCTCTGGTTAACTAATATTCCTCCAGTGGGATGACAGTCCTAATATTGTGCCAAAAGCTTGAGTATAAAAGGACAGCCTCACTTTCCAATAAACTGTCAGTAAATCTTTGGATGATGTATTAGATAAGAGTCTCTAGCAAAAGCCACTCAGTTGTGAAGAAGCCAGCATAACTAGTGTCCCCTTGAACGTAAAAGGCTAAGAATATAAATGGGAAATACAATCATATGGAAAAGTACAAAAACATTCAGATCCTGTTGCAGTGATGTTGTTCTAGATGAATATTCAAAGGAAGGGCCTTTGATCCAGCATGTAAGATATTCCTGATTCCAATGACTGAGCTACATTATTTCTGTACAAATATATTTCGCCTGGGGCCCATTCACACTACACAATTATAGTGCTATGATTCCACTTTAACTGCCATATTTTCATCCTATGAGATCCTGGGACTAGCAGTTGATGTAGAGGACTTTAGACATTTTAGTTCCTCTAGTCCCTCATCAGACTACAAATCCCAGGATTCCATAGTGAAATAATAGCACTACAGGTGTGTAGTGTGATTGGCCCCTTGGTCCTGGAAGCATGCACGGTTCTGAAGCAGTGGACTGATGAAGAAGCAATGTTGTTCCATGCTGTCAGAGTAATAGGTTTGGCTGTAAACTGAAGGATTTAAATATTACCTTAAATGTGGCTGCCCCCTGTTAGCTCTGCAACTGCCTTATGAAGTCCTTAGAAATATATATCAGACTCTTACAAGCTAATCAAACCAGCACCAAGGTGTAGCTTGCTTTTACATGCTGTTGCATCCCAGAGTAACCATGGAGACTATTCTGTAGTGGTGAGAAAGTTGCTTTTCAGGACTAAAGGTCTTACTGTTGATTCCCTCACTTGAGAACACCTTGTGTTTGAGATGGAGTCCAGCCCTATCTATTTCTTACTGAGACAGGCAGAGAGGGATATTTAAGGGAAAATGCATCACTAACTTTCCAGGCTTAACAAAATGAACATTTTGTACTTCCACACAGGTCAACAAAGGTTTGCAGTTCTTAGCCAAATGCCCATGTGCCTCTCTAGCCTAGAGTGAGTAGCTCAGAGGTAGGGAAAGTGCAGTCTTCCAAATGTTGTATTGCAGCACTCACCAGCCTTAGCTAGCACATCAATGGTGAGGAATACTGGGAGGTGCTGTTTCAAAAACATCTGGAGAGAGCTTCATTGGTCACCTCTGAGTAGATCAAGAGAAAGTAGATCAAGAGAAAGAGCCCATACAGCTTAATTTTATTTTGTGGAATTCAAAGAGTAAAATGAGATATCCAACAGGAATTGCAGTATTGACCAGTGGGAACAATAATATAGTCACAAGATTTACAATTGGGGATTGGAGGAAGCTGACAGGACTGAGATCTATAAATTAAGATATATGCAAAAAAAAAAAAAAAAAAGGGGGGGGGAACATCTGTAGAATTCAGTCCTCTATCACAGCTGACTTTGTGGTAGCTTTCTTCTTTTTAAAGATTTAGAGTATGGCAGGGTTGGGGAATGTGTGGCCCTCAAGATGTTGGACTGTAATGTACAATATTCTTCTGGCTCAGGCTGACAGGACTGGCAACTCAACAGCTGGAGGACCACAATTCCCTCATCCTAAATAAACTGTGTTCTCATTCAGACTATAATCTGTTATGAGTTCACTATTGGAGAGAATGACATGTATTCCTACTCATGTTTTACATAAAGAGGAAGAAGTATGTCACTCCAAAAGATCCCAACTTACTTTCTAGTGTGCAACCCAGTTAATATTAAGCCATCTGGACCAATCACAAGCATATACTTGTGTGTACTTTGTTTATTTGTTCTGTTTGTCTCTTTATAAGCACTCTTTCCCACTTGAGCTGTGGTTAAACTGTGATGTGGGCCTGGTTTTCTTCCACCACTCTGCCAGCCCCTCTATGAAAACATCCTTCATGCTCCTTCCTTGGCATCCATATTTCCTGTTTTACACATATTTTTTCTATTGAAAAGAAAAGAAAAGATTCAACATGAAATATAGTGAGGAAACCAGGTTCAGTGGAAAACCTCTGTGGCCCTTTTTGTGTTAGGTTGTGTGGGCATGGTTCTCCCTATCCTCTCTATTAACTTGAGCTCCAGTGTTGCAGAGGAAGTAGGTATAAATAAAGTGATTTATTGATAAATGAACTCAATACTTTCCCTTCCTGAGCATCAACATTCCCTGTCTTTAATTTTAATTTTTAGAAATTGTTGCTATAGTCATAGGGCTGCACCACTTTAGCATTATAATCAAAAAAGAAATGGAAGGAAAGAAGAAACATTAATCCTGGTAACCAGAAATGTAATGAAGGGACAAAGGTTAGTGGGAAACCTTTGTGTCCAAAGGCTGACCCCCATTCAAAACATCCTCAGTGGGACTATCCCAAGTTACAGTAGGAGGAACGAAGCCAATGGAGACAGATGTGTGACATTTACCCTGATCTGTAGCAGAAATTTCTGGGACAGGAAAATGAAACACCCTGCTTTGGGAAGAAAAAGTCACTGCTAATATTGCAAATTCACAAGGGAAATACCAGAATAAGAGGAACATTGCAAGGATATCAGATCCTTTCCCTTCCTACTGACAAGTTATAACTCTCACCACATCTTTGGGACAGTCTGGAGGAGTCCTAGTTTTCTACCTGCCAATTTGTTGTGTAGAAAGTTTGCACACCGCTGTTTAAATTCATGCACAGCCTTACTCAAATTTCTCCATATTGAAAAGTACTTCAGGCTTTGTGACTTCTTGTTTTGGAGCTGCTGCAACTGCTTTGTCATTTTAGTTGCCTTTTTCTGCACCCATCTGTGTTGCTTTTCTGTAGTGAAATGTGAGTGGGTAGGCAGGCAGAACAACCGTAAACATTGGCATGGAAGTAGCCTTTTTTTTTTTCCTTTTCTTTTTTAGAATACTTCTGTGAATCACTGATGCTAGGCTTCTGGACACAGTGTATTTCCACAGGTTAATTAGTTTAATACATGACTTTATATACAGATGAAGGGAAATTTTCTGAGAGGTTCAGTCCTGAAGCTGAATGGAAAGTGAGTAGAAAGGAGCTGTGGAGTCAGGTATGCGAAATGTGTGGCCTTCCAGATGTTGTTGATCTGCAGTTCCTAGAAGTCCCAGCCATTATGGCCAGTGGGAGGTGCAACAACATCTGGAGGGCCACGTCATTCCCACTGCTATTCTACATTCATTGAATAAGCATTTTTAAAGCATTGAACTATGAATGTCCAAAGATAAAGAAGTTGACTCAAGGGCCATGGCTTGACTGGGCGAGTACCTGGGGGCCACCAAATGTGTTTGCCATATTTCTCTCCTATTAATACTTTCAGACAAAAACACATGAACACCCCAACATGCACCTGTGCATTCTGTTTTCACTCTTTGCCAATCTTTCTTCACACTGAAAGGAGAGGAAACACTGTGAGAAGGAGGATGGCAGAGAGCTGCTGTATTCAGTGGTGTACATTGAGACATCTCAAAGACCCTCTGTCCTCTACTACTCTCCTTAGTACCTGTACATTCATTCCTGAGTCCTCCTCAATAGAGTCCATCCATCTAGCATGAAGCATTCCTCTCTTTCTGCTTCCCTCCACCTTTCCTAGCATTAGTGTTTTTTCTAGTGAGTCGTGCCTTCTCATAATGTGTTTGAAGTACAACAGCCTAAGTTTTATCATCTTAACTTCTAGGGAGATTTCTGGATTCTTTACTAGGACCCATTTATTTGTTGTTGTTGTTGTTTTGGCTGCCCATGGCATCCTAAGCACTCTTCTTCAGCACAGCATCTCAAATAAATTGATTTTCTTCCTATCTTGTTTCTTAACTATTCAGCTCTCACATCCATACAAGTTAATAGAGAATAGAGTAGCTTGTATGATTCTAACTTATGTGCTCAGTTATATATCTTTGCATTTTAGGATCTTTTCTAGTTCTTTCATAGCCACCCTCCCCATTCTCAATCTTTTTTTCTGATTTCCTGGCTGCAGTCCCCATTTCTATCAATGTTTGATCCCAGGTATAAGAATACCTTTACTATTTCTATTTCTTCATTGTCTAGGTTGATTTTGTGTAGATTCTCTGTGGTCATTATTTTGTTTTCTTTATGTTCAACAGTAAGCCTGCTTTTGCACTTTCTTCTATCTTCCTTAGCAGTTGTTCCAGGTCTGGGAGGTTTTCTGCTAGTATTATGGTGTCATCTACATACCTTGGATTGTTAATATTTCTTCCTCCTATTTTCACTCCTCCTCCTTCTATGTCCAATCCTCCTTTTCTTACAATACGTTCTACTTATAAGTTGAATAGATAGATGCAGCATTCTTTGACCCCTTTGCCAATTGGGAACCATTTTGTTTCTCCATGTTCTGTCCTGACATTGGCCTCCTGTCCTGAGTAAAGATTCCTCATTAGGACTATCAGATGTGTTGGCACTCCCATGTTTTTAAGGGTGTTCCATAGACATTCATGATCTATGCACTCAAAGGCTTTGCTATAGTCTATAAAGGACATGCTGATTGTGTTTTGGAATTCCTTGGTGCATTCCATTAGCCATTATGTGTTTGCAATATGGTCCTTAGTGCCTCTTCCTTTTCTGAACCCCACTTGGATCTCTGGGATTTCTCTGTCCATGTATGGTTGGTGTCTATGTTGCAGAATTTTGAGCTTAATTTTGCTTGTGTGGGAAATTACTGCTATGGTCCTAGTTTATACTGCCCATAAATCCTGATTTGAATACACTGTATTATTTTATTGTTTCATTGTTGCTGTTTTTAACTTTGTGCTGGTTTAATCTTATTTTAAGGGGTGGGAGGAGGGATTGGGATGTAACATTTTAATTGTACTTGTTTTTAATTTGCTGTACCCCACCCCGATTGCTTGCTCAGAGGGGTGGATTATAAATAAATATTTTTATTATTATTATTATTATTATTATTATTATTATGTGCCTCTTTTTTGTGGATGGGGAGGTATATTGATCATTTCCAACCTGTTGGTCATTGTTTTGTTTTCCATGTCTGTTGAGATATTCTGGTTAGCACTAGAGTTGACTGTCAATGTGGATTGCAGCAGTTTGATTAGAATATCATCTGTTCCTGGAGACTTGTTTTTCGCTATCTCTCTTATTGCAGCTTCCACCTTGCTTTTTAGAATTTGGGGTTCATCTTCATATGGCTCTTCGTTCCATGTGTCCTTTATGTTGACATCTCTTTTATATAACTCTTCCGTGTATTTCATTCAATGTCTTTATATTCCTTCCTGGTCTTTAATTATGTTATTTTTATTGTCATAGAACATCCCAGTCCTTGGTTTGAACTTTCCTTTAATTTCCTAAATCTTGTGGAATAGGTCTCTTGTTCTTCCTTTTTTGTTGTTGTCTTCTATTTCTCTGCACTGGTTATTGTAGTAGTTTTCTTTATCTTTACATATTAGCAGTTGTACTATTGCATTCATGGTTCTGATGTTATTCCTAACCCCTTTTTGTTTTGTTTCTCTTCTTTCCTTTATTATTTGTAATGTTTTATCTGTCATCCATGGTTTCTTCACTTTCTTTGTGTTTGTTGGAAGTGTCTGCTGCATTCCTCTTTTATTATGTCCTTGGCTTCAGACCATAGTTCTTCTGGTTCTTGGTCTGTTATGCTTATTAGCGCAAATCTGTTCCTTATATTGTCCATAAATTCAATGAGATATTCTTTAGATTATATTTTGGTATGATGTCTGGTTTTGTTTTCTTCTTGAGTTTTAATGTTTTACTCAAGAAGATGTGAGCCACAGTTGGCACCTGGTCTAGTCTTGGCCAACAGTATGGAGCTTTGCCATATTTTACTTCTGAATATACAATCTATCTGTTTTTTGTGTTGGCCATCTGGTAATGTTCATGTGCACAGCCTTCTTTTTGGTTGTATGAAAAATGTGTTTGTAATGAATAGGTTTTTGACTTCACAAAAAATCTATCAAATGCTCACCTGCTTCATTTCTTTTGCCTAATCCAAATCTGTCTACTGTTTTTTTTTTATTCATCTTTGCTTCCAATTTTGGCATTCCAGTTGCCTATGATCAGCTTGATGTCCTGTTCTGGTGTTTTGTCAATTTCTTACTATACTCCTTCATAGAATCTTTCAATTTCTTCCTGTTCTGTCTCTGTGGTTGGTGATATTCATAGGCTTTCCATGAAGCTTCATTTTTTTTTAAAAAAAAATTTTTTTTTCCAACTTATAATATACATAATGATAACATTCGAAAATAGTTATAGAACATAATTTTCCAAATATACAGAAGCTTTATTGAGGTGATTCGGTCTGATTTTGCATTGTATCCTTTGACTGCTTTTGCCACATCTCTTCTTAGTATGAAAGCCACCCCATTTCTTCGTATCTTTTCATCCCCCGAGTAGAATGCATTGTAGTAGTTTGAATCAAAATGACCTATTACTGTTCATTTTAACTCACTCACCGCAAATACTGCTATCTTCATGCGTTCCATTTCTATTTTTACTATGTCTAGGTTCCCTTGACTCATGCTTCTCATATCCCATGTCCCTTTTTTATGTGTGATGCTGCTTCGGATTGCATTTGTCTTTCTGTATTCCATGGCACACAGTGGATTTAAAGCAGGTTTTCTAATTTCAACAACAGAATAGTGCATTTCCAGAAGTTCTATGAAGACATGCATATGAGGACAGCTGGATACTACTTAAAATATCATGCTATCACCTGAATGTGTTTGACCTTCCATAGATTACTCAGGAGGTGCTTGGACATATGCTTAATAGTTTTTAAATGGTGTTTTTAAAGTCTGAGAATAGATCCACTGTCTTATTTTTCCTGCTGCTGCAATGCAGGCTGAGAAACAACAAAAAGCATACCAATTGTCATAGGTTTTGGATTCTGTTTTGTTTATTAGCTTCTTAAAGCACTAGAATTGTGTTGTTGGCTGGACAGTTGAGCTGCTAACAGCCTGAGAGGAAATGCATAATTTATGTTTACTAATAAAATGGAGGTAATCTGGCTTATCTCAGGCACAGCAGGCTGCTGGGCAGAGAATATGGTTGTGAGAATGTTGTCTCTTCTGTTCAGGACAAATGGCAGAATCACACTTAAATTGGATTCTCTGTTTTTTATGAGGTTTCTCAAAAGGAAGATCATTCGTTATTTGTGTTAACAGCAGCACCAGTAATTGGTGTTTGAACAACTCAGGGTTTTAATGTCTAATATCTCAGGCTATAATGTGCATGGCAGGGACAAACATTTCAGCCTGTTTGTCCCTTCCATGCACATTCAGCTGTTATGGATGAGCTGAGGTGTGTGTTAATGTATGTTAACAAGTTGTCTCAACTTCCTTAGATGAAAGCAAGATTGCTAAATTATTTCAGATTCACTTCTGGTTTGTTTATTTTGTTCTTTCCTCTTCTCCACTCTGTTTATTGGCTTTATTTGTTGAAGACCTGTTGCTCTTCTTGAACTATAAGAATATCCAGAATAAACAACATCAGCCCAGACTTCTGTGGACCAGCCAACAGTAATTGTAGTCCTGCAGGAATGTAAGTTGAACCTCAAGAAGCTTTTCCTTCTAGATTGTTCAGGAAGGCCTTGCAACTACTTTTCCTGGAACTCCTTCCCCCCAGTTTCTGACCACTGGCTCTGCTCACTTTGGCTGCTGAGAGTTGTTGGCCCAAACTTGTGCAACACATCAGATCAGAGAAACATGCTTCAAAGTGTTATTACAGATGGTCTTTAACAGTCACCACGCTAGCAGCCATTTAATGAACTGGTTGTATAGAATCATGCTGAATATATCCAGACATCCATTAATGTCCCACAACCAGAGACTGGAAAAATTAATGTTTTTAGTCAATAGCTCCCAGAGTCCACCAGCCACTGTGACCAGTGCCTCTGCTGGTCAGTGATTCTGGGAACTATAACACCAGCCATGAACATATTTCACTCCAGTATCTGATGTAGTTTTGGTACTAAAATTTCCTTCTTTTTGTGGGCAGTTTCAGACAGGCAGGCAGGTAATCAATCAACCAATAATAAAAACGAAGTTTTGGGAAGCATCTGGTAAGTTGTCAGACAAGGCTGGTGAGATGCATTCAGCTTGATAGCTTGTAAATTCTCCAGAGCTGCTCCAAAAGATTAAGTAAGGAAAGTTTTATTTCTGCACGTGATATCCAGGAAGGAAAAGCATCAGTCGCTTTCCCTATTGCGATGCTTCCTCCTATGAGTTATTACCACAGAGATGGATGGCACAAGTGGTAATTGATTTTGTAAATGGTGCTATTCTAGTATTGCTTGTAGAACCAAACACCTCTGATCATGAAAACTACTGTATGCATCATGGTATGCAATTGTGCATCCAAAGTCAATAATTTCTGTGTTAAGAAAGTCTTTAAAAAATTGTGACCAGTACACATTATACAAATGTGCATAAAATAAAATGTGTGGTTGGTCTTGGGTGATTTTTTTATGATCCCTTCCAACACTTCCGTGATTCTGTGACTGCAGCAAGGGGGTGATTAATGACATTGGTAGGACTATAAGAAATTATTTGATGTGACTGGATGGCTCCTATTTCACTAGATAGTTCTCATAAAGATAGATACTTGCCTTGTTGAGGATATCATATTCTCACAACTTGGAAAGTTACTTGTTGGAATTTTTCAGAATTTGCCAGCCAATATTGCCAAAGAATTAAAACTCACCCATTCTCATTTCCTACCAATCTTCCTACCTCTCTACATTGGCCACATAGAGAAGAGTTGAAGGTGAACTATCTGGCTCCCCACCTGCTGGACTCTTCCCCTCTTTGGCATCTGACTTATTGCTGTAGGGCATGGAGAAAAGGAATGGTTTTGAGAACTGCAACTGGAAGACTGAACCAGCTTGTGAAACTAAATGGAACTCTGAAAGGACATCTTTAAACTGCAATCTCCCACAAAAGTTGATGGGGAAAGAGCAGTGTCAGACAGTCAGTACTGTGAATCCCCATCTATGCTCAATATGTATATACATAAATTATTCCCCTCTCAAAGCTAAGTAAATGCTTATGTACCTGGAAATGACTGCTTAAAGCTTAAAGAATTCGGGATATAAAGATGTAACAATTTGCTTCCATTTGTATTAGTCTTGAATAGGGTATTACAGATCTTCCCTCCTAGAAAGCCCCCTGATCAGTCCCTCTATGTCCCTCAGTTCTGGAAATGTTACCATATGTTGGTAAATTTTACCACACATTGTCTCCACAGAAGGCCACACTTCACACTAAAGGCTTTGAAATTTTTCCTCCTTTTAAAAGAAAGTCGAACTATTAGATTGGATCCAGAAATGTAATTAAACTTTAGTCCAATTGAAGTCCCTTGACTCACTGATTTCAAAAGGACTAAAGCATGCCCAGTTTAGTCCAGATCTGTCTTTGTAAACTCGATGCTCCATGCAAAGGCATCTTGTAGCACTTTTGAGATTATTGTGTGAAATAAGTAGTGGCACAAGCTTTCGTAGACTTATGTCTACTTCCTCAGATGGATACTCCTTGAAAAATGCTATGATTTGTTCTGTTTGTTGTCCTCCTGAAAACTACTCTGAACTCAGTTGCTCTATGTTAGAAAGGCCTGTCAGCCATTCCACTTCAAGAGGACTTCTTTTCCAGTGAATCTGTTTCCTACTGGCTCCCTCTTCATAGTCTTTTGATGATGATGTTAATATATTCATACAGAAAGAAGTTGAACAATGGTAGAAAATAACCATATTATTAGATCTTTTCTGGGAAAGACCCACCACTTTGAGGGGCTATACAGATTGGCACTTTGTACTGGCCTGTGCGCAGGGTGAGGGCTGAGCATCCGCACACTCCTAGCCCTTATGCTGCCACTCGGGCACCATTTTGGTGTACATCCTTCTAGATGACATACGCCATGATGATGCACCTCCATTGCAGCACCCAAATGGCACGGAGCAGAAAGGGCGTCATAATGCCACGCTGCAGCACTTATGATGCCCCTTCCAGGGAGCTGCTTGGGGAAGCTTCTTCTTGCTCCCTCCAGGGAGTGGATCGGTGCCGCTGTGTACAGTTTCTGTGCTGCTGTGTGTGGTTTCGTCCTGTTCCAATCCAGGACGAAAAGGGGCGCTGCATGCCACCCATCTGTATAGCCCCGAGTCTCCCAAATTCTGTACTAATGTCTTCCGAATGATGTGCCTGTGCCCAGCTATGCCACCACTTGGTTCAAAAACTGGATCAATACTTCTCTCATGTTTTCCCAAAACAATTTTTGCCAACTGTGTAGCAATCCATCCAACCCCCTGAGCCCACTGACTATCTTATCTGACTAGGAGTGCCAATTTTTCAGCTTTGTTGTTGATGTGTGCCTTCAAGTCATTGCTGACTTATGGTGACCCTCAGGGGACCCTATCATGGGGTTTTCTTGGCAGAAGAGGTTTGCCAGTGCCTCTGAGGCTGAGAGAGTATGACTTGCCCAAGGTCACTCAGTGGGTTTCCATGGCCAAACAGGGATTCAAATCCTGGTCTCCCAGTGTTCTAATTCAACACTCAAACAACTACACCACATTTTGCTTCAAAATAAAGAATGATATTTTGATGCTGTGGTTCCCAAACTTTGGTTCTCCAGGTATTTTGGACTTCAGTTCCCAGAACTCCTGACTGTTAGCCAAGTTGACTGGAACATCTGGGAGCTGAAGTCCAAAACACTGGCAGGACCAAAGCTTGGGAATCACTGTTTTAATGTGAGTGCAATAATTTATTGCATAAACTCCTGCCATGGGGATAGCCAATTAGGTCTTGCTCATTCTTGTCTACCAATGAATTCTTTTAACTGACAAGAGGCAAGGGACACTGTCTTCTTTTCTCCCAGATTGAAAAGAAAGGTATCCCATGGCCTGGTAAATCCAGTTATTTGGTTCCTGACACCTTAGGTGCCTCTCTTCTTCTCTCTTCACTGTGCCATTAAAGTAATGTGAAATGCTGTATGATGGCTGAGGAAGACTCTATGCCCATAAGTATGTTAGCAACATGGTTTAAAATAGCTCACTCACATAATTTTTGTGAATGGAAAAAGAGCATTGTCAGAAAAGACTTTGGTGAGTCCCTAATTCAATAAGACACTTCCTTTGCATTGTGTCAGTTTACACTGGAATCCTTGGCATCACACTGAATTGGAAAATAATATCAAAAGGCATCAGCTTTAAGTGTAAGGTTATTTACATTTTACACTGAGAAGCCTTATCCCTAGCTAAATCTGAGATTGTAGGAGCTCTGAGCAATGTTAAATATGTGAATGTCTCTCTAATAGTGAATTCACTCAATGAAGAAACATAGATTTACAAGTTCAGACACCAAAATGGAAATCATTAAAAAAAGTAGAGGCTGGTGAAAGAAAAAGTTATCCCTGGGTGGATTTTGGAAGAAACTTTCAAATCAAATCAAATCATTGAAGAGCCCTCCCTCCTGAAGACATCAACTGGCCACCTAGAAGGGAGTGAAAGAGGCCTAGCAGCACCATCTGGCCTGGCCTCAAGTTGAAGAGCCCTCCCTTCATGACAACACTATCTGGTTGCCTAGGAGGGAGTGACAGGAGAGGCCAAACTCCATCGGGCCTAGATTAAGAAGCTGAGCCCTCCCTCCAGTCCATCTGCCTTGGTCCAGGCATCAGAGGGAGAGAAGAACTGCTGGACCTGATCCTCTTCCCCATCACCATTCCCTTCTCCTTTTGTGTCGTGTCTTTTAGATTGTAAGCCTGAGGGCAGGGAACCGTCTTCAAAAATAATAATTGTAAGCCGCTCTGATAGCCTTTAGGGCTGAAAAGCGGGGTATTAATAAATAAAAAAATAAAATAAAAATAAAAAAGAATACAATAAAACAAAGATGATTCAACATAGGGTGAGGGAAGTGTGGTCCTTTGGGTGTTGTTGGACTGCAGCTCCCATCAACCTTGGATAATCAGTGGTATGATGGGAATTGTAATCCAGCCATATTTGGAGGGCTGCACCTTCCCTATCCCTGATTTAATAGGATTTGTCATTAATAGTCACCAAAGGGAACTTCCCAGTCTGTGGAAACAAGCTTCCAAGGACTATGGAAACTTCCAAGGACAGGGGAGCTCTGGAGTGAGCCCACGTTGGAGGCAAAAGCCCTCCTTCCCAGACACCACTGTCCTGATCAGTTTAATCCCCCTGCCTCCCTCACTTTGGCTCTCTTCTGATAAATTAACCTCAAATTAATGAAAGTATTGTACAGTGGCCAATAAAAGGGCCATAAAAGAATAGGTTCCCCATTGGTGAACAACAGAAAACCCCATTCATTTATAATACAATTAAAAAAAAACACATTGACTAGGAGGGAAGATTGGTGACTGAACATTTGGCTAATATGAAAATTCTGGATGTTTAATAGGAGCCAATACTTTTCCACTTGCAGTAACCATTAATAAACAACTTTAATGATGGCAGTGACAAGTTTGTAATTTAATAGATGGATTTGGTCCCTCGATATTTTAGAACATTTCCATGTGCAGCTTTTCATTTCCTGTTAATTTATTTACTATTAAACTTATCAAATGAATAATTCCTCCTTTCTGTCTGCCACACCGGGCTTCCTCTGAATCACTTGATGGGCCATAATCCAAAACATTTAAGTGCCCCTTCAAAGGTGATTTTAAAATGTGGGTTTAAGGACACCTTGCTATGAAATGAATCCCCAGGAATCCAGTTTCTTCTAACTCCCCCATGTTATACATTCACTGATAGGTATATTTGCTGATGCAAATTAATTGTAAACATCACAATTGTATAAATCCAGTGTCAATGACAAATATCAGGAGCCATCATCTAATAGCACTAAGAACTTTATCACATGAGCCTTGGTTTTGCCTCAGCTTTGCTGCAAGTGAAATTATTAAAAGAGTATAAAAACATACTGGTTTTGGAGCTTTCATCACCACACCTCTCTTCAAAAGCACAGCAGGGGCTTTTTGTGCCATTGCAGGTCCCTGCACTCTTTCTTCTTCATTCCCCCTTAACCCTTCCTCCCTGTTCAATGCCTTACTTGGCATGCCTGCCTTTCTTTCTTTCTTTCTTTCTTTCTTTCTTTCTTTCTTTCATGCAATTTTGCAGTTATGTGAATGTTATTTAGTAAAGAAGAAGAAGAAGAAAAAAAGAGAAAAGAAACAGGCAGTCTGGGAATAGGGGGTAGGGGAAGAGGAGAAAAGGAGGAGGCTGTCACTGCTCAATATCTGGACTGTCACTGACTGTCACTTATCACACTTGTGGTGTAATGGGGCGGCAGTGTCATTGGCCACTAACTGATGGGTTTTCCTGTCAATGAAACAATGCCCACTAACAACACTTCAGAGGTACAATAGCAATGTTTTGGAGGCAGCTTCATGTGATAGGTACTGCCAAAGGCACTAATTTCTTGCAAAAAATTGCAGTTTAAAACCTGTTAAGATCCTGAGTTATCTGTGTTTGTGTAACATAAAATGAACTTTGCATGGAATGGGGAGAAAGTGGTTTTTTTGCACCCACATGCACAAAATAACAATGTCATTTGAGTATGCAGTATTTACTCATCCCAAATAGGTTGATGAGATATCCTGAAGGTGCATTCTTAGCCAAATAAATAAATAAAATTGACAAAATAATGTGTGGAGGAATATACTATAGCTGTCTTACTGAACTTCAAATCTAAGGCATACTCTACATGCCTAGATCCAATGGGATTAATGTTGGCTAATCTGCAGAAATCTTAATTTTTAGAATTTTGAGCTTCCTCATAATTCCTCAATAGGAAATTGAGATTTTGACTCACGCCATCTCTTGGAATAATTCTGCTCACTCCTCTCCCCACTGCTGACTTAATTGGGTGCAAACTACTTTTGTACTTTCAGCTCAGTTTGCAGCAATTGGAATATGCCAGGATGAAGGGGAAAGTGGAAGAAGATTAAAAACTGAGAAATTTTGAAAGGAGCTGAATAAAGGGGATAATAGGATTAACTGGGACTGTCTTAAATGGAGACAAACAGATCAGAATGCAAAAATAGTGTTCATTTAGTTTGTAAATTTAGGGGAGAGAAGTGTAGAGGTTTGCCTTTTGCTATAGACTCGGGCAAAAGCAAATTGCCTCAGCCTTTCCTAATTATTCTGGTTGTTTGTTTTTTTTTCATGAGTAACTTTTACCATCTTCATCACACTCTGATGTTGTTTGACCACACAGTTTTCATCTGTGAAACATTCGAGGGTATGAACTTAGAATATGGAAGAATGAGATTTTGAATTCAAGTCATGTTTGTCTGCCTTCTTCTTCATATTACCTGGGTTGTAATGTCTCAAGGAAGTCATCCTAGCATATTTCCACATAGTCAGGTAAGAAAAATGTATGATGGTTCATAGACCTTTTCATGTTAGAATCGTATCAGCACAATGAAACACTGAGTTGACAATGGTGCTACAACCCCATGAACTCTGCATTTTGGCCTAAGAATTCAGCTCAGTGAGCAACACAGGTAAATTTATCTGAGGTTCTGGCAATTATTTCCTTACAGACTGGACTAAGTCCCTCTTTCATCAGTCAGAATTTTAATTAATCAAAGCAACAGATTGCTTGCTTCAGCCTCAAATGCTAGTGTGATTAACTCATTCATTATCCTGTCTTGCTATATAATGACTCTTCTTAAAGGGCATCCTTCATTTTTATGCCATCATATCATTCTTGCTTCTATCAGTGCAGTCTCAAAAATACAAAATGCATTGATTAGTTGATCTGTTGCATGATAACCTGCCTCTGGGAGCAGTGAAAATTCTTTCAGTTTCACCTTCATCCACCAGCAAGCTTTTCCTGCTGCGGTTCGGTGGCACTATCAATTATTAAGAGTATGTTCCTAATATTAGTAGGTATTTGGTATGTCCTTTGAATCTTCCTTGTAAACTAGGTCAGTTTTACAATGTGAGGGCACCCCGATTTGTACTCTATTTTTTAGCTTCATACATAAAAACATACAAAATACAGACATTAAGGAAAATATCTTCTGGAAAGGCATAGATGAAGGCAAAGCGCTTGCAAAAAGGTATGTATTTGTGGGAAACAATGTGAAAAATACAAAGGATGAAAAGAGGGCAAAGAGGAAAAAAGAAGGAATGTAACAGTATCAGTTTATATAAAAATGTCTGTGTAGACTTTAAAAGAAAATATCTACAAACGGATGCAGTAACAACTTGTGCCTGAAAAAGAAAGTTATACACCCCTAATATTTAATATAAGAAAATTACCATATGGTGATTATTTTGGAGGCCAAGAAGGATCTAATGTATCCTATTATAGTTTTTTATCCCAGGCTGCTCTCATGTCTCTCCTGATGGTTTTATTCTTAAGCCTTTTAAGAGGCTAGGTTTTGAATGTGACTATTCTCACTAGAGCATATATGAAAATGTAATTATTAGTATTTTTAGTCCAATATTTCTTATAAATTTTGAATCTGTCTTAGATATATTCACATGTATGATATGTCTTTTTAAAACTAAAACTTGTGATTTTAATATATTTTAATGGGATATTGACTGCAGATTAAAATGATAGTGATAATTACTTTTGACCACACTATTTTCCTGAAATACACTTTTCTCCAGAATGCATGTTCCCATGATAAGCACTGCCATGGTCTGAGAAATTTAGCTTCCAGTGCCTTTTGAAAATATTATGAATACCATATGCCATGGCTTGAGTCTACACTCAGGACAGAGAAAAGTACAGCATACTATTTTTGTGTGTGATGTTTTTATCAATCAGGAGAAAAGTCCAAAGACAGACAGTAGCTTGTTAGTGGCATACGTACACACGTAAGCTTCCTTTATTCTTATCTGTGACATTTTGGGGATACTGCAGAGCTTGGTATTTCCTTTCTCCTCCTTTACCATGCAGCCCCTCGCATGCTTACTGTACACCTTCTGACCATATAACTCTGAACCATACAGGATTGCAGCCAATGACTGAGATCCTACATCAGGTATCATATATCTCCATTATGTGGAGTTTATTAATTGTACGACACGATCCTTGTACTGAATGGCTCCATCAGACAACTGAATGTGCATGTACATTATATGCACATTCACAAGCTCAACAGAACTACATGTGCAGTTCTGCTTCCACAACCTTGATCTGAATGCAGACATTCCACAATTGAACAAAATATCCATAAAAGAATGTACACTTGTGTAATACACCAGCTGGACTCTAGCCAATTCCTCCCATCTCCGAATACTGACAACTACTACCAAGTTTATAATTACTGTCAAGGTTTTTTTATTACAGGCTGCACTGAGAAATGCTTGCCCATCCTTACAGTGATAATCCTGGTATCAATGATTACATGAACTGAAGCAGAAAAACAAAGAAATTAAGACAGTACAGGGCTCAGTGGATCCATAATCTCAACAAGAGGCAACTTTTTATTTCATCAGCGTATGCAGAATTGGCATCATGTATATACCAGCCTTGTTTTGTTTCCCACCATTTTCATTTTGCCCCATATCATGATGTTTTACATTGTTCCGGACTGCTGAACACAATTAACTTCCACACACCTTCACACACCTTGTACCAAACCCCTCCAAAATGGAGGTCATAGTCAATTGTACACAGTCCATTGTGACTTCCAGAAAACAGCCAAAGGCAATTTTATAGATGGGGTGGAAATAAATAAGGAAGAAGGAAATAAATTTCACAGTCTTATGTTACAGGTTAACAGTCACAGGAGGAATAAAAAAAAAATCTAGTCTTTCAGCTTCTCCCTTCTCCCTTCCCACCTTGGTTACTATTTTAAAGAACCTTCAAACACCAAGGAATTTGTCTGCCCATCAAGAGCACTTATTTTTTCATTCTTAACTCAGGTGTATGACAGGGAAGTGACACATTCACATGGTTAATTAAACCTTGAAATAAAACCCCTTTTTTCTTAGGCTGATTATTTTTGAGGATAACACTGCAACCTTTTCTGTCTCAACCCTCCCCTTCTTTCTCTACACTAGTAATCCCAGAATGCCTCATACTGATCTGGGAGAGTTTTCCTTGAATAGTGAATAGAGGGATAGTGTGCATTTTACAAACCAGTCACCCACATAAAGCAATGTTCAAACTCCCAGCATGACCTTAGGTAATGCAGTCAAGACAATCGGTATCAGGATGGTAACAAATACAGAATTTGTGTGTATGAGATATGTGTTGTTGTTTTTTTTAAAAAAAATCCTTGCAAACAGATAGATGAATGCACTGACAAGGCCTGAGCATGGTTGTACACACGTAGGGCAAGGGCATATATAACTCATCTGCCTTCCTAGAAAAGAAAGGAAAAGAAAAATGTATCTACGAGTGCCACCATGAATTTAGCACTGTTAGCTTCTGTCTCTTGTAAGAAAAAAAAAATCAAGAAAAAGCAGTACAGGAATTGGCTTGAATTAAATCAGGACACTGCAAAGGCATTGATTGAGGTTAAAGCATCGGAATGAAGTTTCGCAGGCTAGAATACATACTAAATGTTATAATCCATGGCCAAAATCTTACATGGAGGTGGCAGGGAGTAACATTATATTCTTGGAATGACATGATGTTTGTGCAATGCTGCCTTGTCGGTGAATTATGAAATTGAGCGACAGAATGCACAGCCAGATGCACATGTGTGGCCATATGCAACACACATAGGCGCTGGTGCTTGATGTGCCACCATGCACAATGGGACTGAATGCACATCTCTGCTAGTGCAACATTGAACTGAACATACAATCAGAGAAAAATGTCCAACTGCTTCTGTAAGGGAATGTTCACAATGTGTAGGACACAAATAGAATTCTGGCCAAAGAGAAGCAAAAGAAGTAAAGTTATGTTTGTGTCATCTCAGGAGTGTGGATATTTATCATTGTTAGAAATTGCTCACTTATACCATTCACTTTTAATGTATGAATGAGACTCAGAGCAAGACAGAACAGATATACATAGATGAAGATGAGGATGAAGTTGGTTCAGGGACATTTACATTCCTCTTATGAAAAGTCTGGGGTAGTGAGTCTAACAGAAGTGGGGCAGAGAAGATAATGAATGGAAATGTGAAGGTATTTAAGGTGGTCAGCTCCTAGTACCAGACATGTCAGGTAAGCATTTCCTTGTGAAGGATGCCTTGAAATCACATGCTTATTACAGTGTACCTATGAAGAACTATGTTGGGTCAGACCAAAGGTCTAGCTTGCCAACATCCTTTCCTCACATTGGCCAATCACCAGAGACCTACAGAAAGACCATAAAGAAAATATGTGGGGAGGAGCTGTCAGCCATTGTTATTCCCTAACAAGCAACTGGTATTCTGAATTGCTTTGGTAGCACTCAGAATGATACCGTTGTGATAACATCACCTCTGATACTGATCATGTCAAGGTCTGTTGCCATGCTTCTGAGGAAAGTTTTCCCTCATATGCTTTATCACTGGAAACTAATTTGGCCACACAGTGGAGCTTTCAGGAAACTGTTTAGCTATGTCGACGACAAATGTTGTTTTTCTTCACCAGACCAAGCGGCCAAGATTGATTCCCCCCCTCCCCCCATAGCAAAGTATCAGAAGCATGATTGCCATGGGAATACATACACCCACCCAAATACTTTGGCTTTCATTCTAATTAGTCTAATTTCTGATGACTAGCATTCTGATCAATCAATGGCTATCTGATCTTCCAAAAACATGGGTCATAACTGTTTGACAACATTCACTTTTCAGTTCACTGACATCTTACCAAAAAGAAGGAATAGACCTTCAGTTTTATGATTACTGCTTTCCCTGTTGGATTCTTTGTGCTTTGTGGTGGCTTAGTGGTTAAGACGACAATTCTGATGACCAGAAGATTGGTACGTTGGCAGTTTGAGGCCTGAGTACTGCATGATGGGGTGAATTCCTGTCACTAGTCCTAGTTTCTGCCAACATAACAGTTTGAAAGCATGCAATGCAATTAGAAAAATAGGTACCAATTCAGTGAGAAGGTACAGTGTTTGGTGCAGTTTGGAGCAGTTCTTGGACAACACTGGCTCTTCAGCTAGTAACAGAGATGAGCTCCACCCCCTACAGTCAGTTACAATTAGACATTACGTTTACCTTTTACCTTTAGTGACTTGCTTAGCCATGTGCTTTTTAAAAATTATTACTGCACTGAATTCTTTTTTAAAAATTGTGCTTGTAATATTGTCCTTGTAAAACCATTTATATAGGATCTTGGTACTAGATAATAGGGTATGGAAATAACTCTCTTTATTCTCAGACTTAGAGGCCAACCAACCATCAGTAACAAAACCAAAGCCTGTGTGATTTCAGATGTTGTGCTTTAGATATTTTTGTGCTTACTTTGTTCTGTAAATGCCCATGCCCTGCAGGCAGAATACATGGCTTGAGTAAACAAGAAGATTAACCTAGAGCTATCTGGAGATAGCTCCATCACTCACCAGATCCTCATTTCTAGAGACAGCCTTAATATGAATATTCATGGCAGAAAGAAGATTCCAGATGGGACATCCAGAAAGATTTTGTTTATTTGCATGGGGTGGGGAATATTTAGGAAGAATTTGGTGGGGAAAAGGTTACCCCTCCCCTCTTTGTGTGTAGTAGTCCTGACTGGGATTCCCACCCCATAATTACTTATGAGAAAACAGACCAAAAACCACAGCTCATCTAAACAGTGACTGGAATCCTTCATTGGGGTTGCAAAGTATAAATCTCCACATGTGGAGTTATGTATGTGCTACACAAACTTTGTGTTTAATGGCAGATTTGCACAGATGGAAACATCCAAATGTGCCAACAAATACACAACTGAATGTAGATATGTGCACACACAAACATCTGCATTCACAGTGGCTCCATATGAATAGCTCTGCTTCTGCACAGTTGGAAAGAGATATTTTGCATCAGACAAAAAAGTACTTTTCCAGAGGGGACTATACACTAGCAGGGTTCTGGCCATAATGGACTTTGTGTGTATGTATATGCCCTCAAGTTGCCAGTTGATTTTTGGTGACTCCATGAATTTCATATGATTTTCTTAGGCAAGAAATATTCAGAGTTGCCAGTTCCTTCCTTTGAAATGTAGCCTACAGCACCTGGTATATTTTGGTGGTCTCCCATCCAAGTTATAACTGCTTAGATTTCAAGATCAGATAGGATCAGGTGCCTTTAGGCTATTTAGGCCTATAACGTATTTTGTCGTAGTAGTTATTGTGTGCCTTCAAATAATTTCTGACTTATGGTCACCACAAGGTGAACCTATCATGGGTTTTTCTTAGCAAGTTTCTTCAGAGGTGGTTTGCCATTGCCATGCTCTGAGGCTGAGAGAGTGTGACTTGCCCAAAAATCATCCAATTGGTTTACATGGCTGAGACAGGATTCAAACCTTGGTTTCCAATGCATAGTCCAATGCAGAAACCACTTAGCCATAAGGTATTTTGCCTCTCTTGTGCCTCTGTCTTTTCTTCAGTATCATCAAAAAGTAGGAGAGGGAAATGCTCCGTAAAAAGAAATAGTCCTTCCCCTTTCACAGTACTATGCTCTTGGGCAAAGGCAACTGAATCAATAAAGTTTGACTGTTTCCTAAAAAGTTGTGAAAGTTAAAAAACAAAGAACATTATTTTTTATTTTTTTATTTTAAAGAATCAGATTAAAAGTGGCACAGAAAAACTGCCAAAGCAAGAAGGGAGACAAAAGAGGCAGAAGAGAACCAATCAAACTAGAACATTTGTGGGAGCTAACTGATATTGGCTGTTGCTTGAATCCTACTGTGCACTTGGTATTTTTCATGCTACATAGAGGAAAGAGTAAATTCTTTTTTTGATGAGCAAATTGTGTGTATGAAAAACAAGAAAGAAATATGAAGAGACTGATCTGAACCAAAAGAAGAAGAAAGAGTAAGGTGGAACATATGGAAATGAAACTTGCAGACTTTCTCAGCCTAGGGAATTTATGAATTCAAAAACATTTTGTGTAGGGCTCTGAAAATGGCATCCTGATGGACTTTTAGCTAGAGAGAATCATCAAAGAGAAAAGCTAAAATATGTGAAAGACCACAAGAATGTACAGCATTTCACAAGAATGTACAGATGAGGAGCCAATTGAGAAAGCATTCTTAAAATATTATGTCTGCACATTTTAAGGAAATGTATTTGGTTCTTTCTCTCTGACCCAGCCCTAAAGCCTCAACTGTGTCTTTAGAACCCATGAAACTAAGTTCCCAGCCACTCATCTTTGTAGCAAGGCAATAAATAAATAAATAATATAAGCTTAAAACAAGCGAGCTCTGATAACAGCTGTAATTGTAGACAGATACTTTTGCTGTAAGGAAAACATGCACACATGATTGTATAACAAACCTCATAGGCAAGAAAGACACTGTGGTATCCACTAGGTAGCATGCCTAGCTATAACCTGGGAAGAACGTTTAACTAAAGTTAATATGAAGGCCCTCCCCTCCTTTTGCTCACAGCCAGGTGTATTCAAATTGCCCAATATTTTGTTGAGAAAACCACATTCTGTCTTTGAGTGGCAAGTGTGCACTGAGTGTTGGTCATTGCCGGGAAATGGTGGGCTTCACTATGGATTCTCACAATGTCCCATGAGGTAGTTAAGAGTATCAGTTATCCCTCCCCTCCCACCACCTCCAGAACTGGGAATCTCCTGAAAGTTACAGAAGATAGTGTCCAAATGAAGGCAAGAAAACTCAAGAGTCCACTAATAACTCCTATCCTGCCTCTTCTATAGCAAAATGCTCTGGCTTTAAGCTTTGAATCTGTGAGCTTTACTGACATGTTGTTTTCTTGTTTTTGTAGAAAAGTGAGGCACTGAGTTTGATATTATATCTGGTGGCCAGAAAATGGTTATATTCTCCTTTAAAATTCCTATACTCCTAGGCTGGAAACAGAAAACTTGTTCTTGTAAACAAGGGTGGCTCGAATGTTGGTGTCACAATAGGCAGCATGGCCTCTTATCCTGAGGATTTCCTCCATTCCCCCGCCCCCTCTGTGAGAAGTTACCCACAACTAGCATTCCACAACTACCCCATCCCATAGCTATTTTGCTTTCAAAATACAAGTAAGTGCAGACAGAAAGCTGTATGCCATCACACAGAATGTGGTAGTTGGACCCATCAAAGAGAATGGCGGGATTGGTAGAAATCACTGCCTAGCTCCTCTGGTAATGATTTTGCCAGCCTTCAGGGACTGACCATGATGCTCACCAAGTGTCTTCTTCACATTCTCTAAAATATTCTTCAGTTGGCTGCCATGCAACGAAACATGATTGTATAACATGATTGTGAAACAATGGAGGGTATGTTCTTACATCTATTAGACCCCAAACGTGCAAGCAAAGAAAAACATGGGCAGTGGCATCCAAGCTGGTAGTATTCTTTAGAGACAGAATGAATAAGGAACAAACTGTAGGGGACTCAAATCATAGAATCATGGCATTGGAACAGACCACAAGGGCCATCCAGTCCAGCCCCCTTCCATACAGGAATACACAAAGGACTCCTGACAGATGGCCATGCAGGCTCTGTATAAACACCTCCAAAGAAGAAAATTCCACCATGTTCTGAGGCAGCATATTCAACTGTCAAAGACCTCTTACCATGAGGACATTCTTCCTAACATTTAAGTAGAATATCTTTTTCTATAGTTTGAATCCATTGCTCAGTGTTCTAGTTTCTGGAGCAGCAGAAAACAAGCTTGCTCTTTCTTCAATATGACATTCTTTCAAATATTTAAACATGGATATCATGTCACCTCTTGACCTTCTGTCCCACAGGCTAAACATCCCCAACTCCCTAAGCCACTCCTCATAGGCCATGGTTCCCAGACCTTTCATCATTTTGGTCACCCTAATCTAAACAATATCCCTCTTGAATTGTAGTGATCAAAACTGGACACAGTATTGCACATAAAGTCTGACCTATACTCCTACTGATGCACTCTAGAATTGCATTGGCTTTTTTAGCTGTTTCATCACACTGTTGACTCATGTTCAGCTTGTGATCTACTTAGACTCCTAGGCCTGATACAGATGGCCCAAAAGAACTGTCTGTGCGGCAGGATTAGGGTTAGGGAGTGTGCAGCATTTGCATGCTCCCTAACCCTAGCACATGACAACGCCTGGGTCATCAAATAACGCTGTTTAGATGGCATGCGTAAGCATGCCGCCACAACTGTGCAGCTTTTAGATGGAGCTGCACAGTTGTGGTGGTGGAAAGGCGCCCAATGGTGCTTTTGCTTTCATTGCACCGCAACTGTGGTACTAAAAAGGAGCGGAGTTTCCCCGCTCCTTTTTTGCTGCGCAGCTTTGCCGCTGCATCTAACTGCTGTGGCAAAGTTCCACAGCAAACAAAGGAGGCTTCAGACTGTCCTTTTGGGCAGCCTGTAAAGCCCCCTAGAATCCTTTCATATGTTCTGCTGTCTAGCCAGGTGTCAACCATCCTATACTTGTGTATTTCATTTTTTCCTATCTAAGTGTAGTATCCATAAATAATTATTACATTTATTATTCATGAATATCCATGAATAATTGAGACCTGACCATATTCTCATCTCTAGAGTTTGTAAACACTGGTTGGGTGTTTGGTTTTTTTGGACTACAAATCATAGAATCCTCCAGTTAGTGTTGCTACTAACAGGCTGTAAACTCAACAGCTCTGGAACCATGCTGGATCTCCTAGTAGTGGCCCTTCTTTGCACATGAGCAGAAAGGTAGGCCTAATGCAGGGTAATTTTAGATACCCACTTTGACCACAATGGTTTTATTTATTTTAGAGTGGCTGTGCTTGCTCTTGTAAGCTTGGTAGCATTCAAGCAGATCACCCTCCACAGTACAACCCTGCACTAATTTCAGGCCATGCCACAAGCAAAAAGAAAAAGAAAAAAGGAGGATTTCACTACTTTTCACATGATAATTCATCTGACAATTCAAAAATGGGAGCTTGGGAGATTTAGCTCAGAGTAGCACCTATAATGTGGGAATCTCCCTACCTACTCCTTTGTTCTGAGGATGATAAATGTATAGGCCTACACCTGAGTGCATCCATCAGATCGATGGGAAGTAGGCCACTGACACCAATGTGCACCTACTTAGGACTGTACTTGCAGCTCATGTGAGCAACCACATGATTAGAATTGAACCGGGCATCTTACTTGTGAAGACTCGGGGGCCCTCTCACATAATGCAGTTATAGCATTATGATTCCACTTTTAACATGCCATGGTTGCATCCAATGGAATCCTGGGATGTGCAGTTAAGGGAGGAGCCTTTAGCATTCTTAGCCAGAGGCCTCCTCTGGTACCTCTGATCAAAGTACAAATCTCAGGATCCCATAAGAAGCAGCCATGGTAGTTAAAGTGAAATCATAGTGCTATAATTGTGTTGTGTGAAACGGCCCTTATGTAGCAGCTAAGCAATGAGGAAGGTATTATTCACATTAATTAATTAGCCAATTAAACATATACAAGTTTAAAATGTCTGTAAGAGGTGGCTTTCTTTTCTGGGAGAAGTGACAACTCTAGTAGGAGCTACAATTTGCAGCAATTTGTCACAGCATAATGAGCAGAGTGAGGAGTGAATGCCAAGTGGAAAAGGCACAGTCAAGAAGCAAATACATTCCGATTTTCCAGTTCTGAAGCAAATAGTTTCAGTAATGGTAGACTGGGCATACCCTTGAAGAGTATTTTTTAAAAATACTACCAAGCATCTTTCTCATGTCAAATGAGGTTTCGATTATGTTAACAGTTATGAAAGGCCATGGCCCCAACATGTTGCAAAAACATGCTGCCCATATACTTCAGAGATATCACAGTGGTTCTGGCTAAACTGCAGGCTGGACAGTCATTTGCTGAAAATGGATGACCAGGTCATGATTTCTTACTTTAAACAGGAAGATAACCTCCAACTGTCCTAATCTGGCAGACAGCCCTGATTAATTCTGTTGTTCAGTTTCTTCAGTTGCTTTTAAAATGTCCTAGTTTTGCTCACATCCTTTCACTTTCTGTCCTTGTCCTCAGCTTACTTCAGTTGCTGCAAACTGAGTTCAAAGTGAAAAAGTAATTTGCACTCAACCCAGCAGAAGGGAGAGGAGAGGGCAGAATCTTGCCCTTCCCTGTAGGCTCAGGCAAAAGCAAATTGCTGCACTCTTTCCTAGTTTCTGTGTCCTCTCTCATTAGCAATGTTTGCCATATGAATTACGCTCTCATGTTACTTGGCCACAAGTGTCCCAGCTTTCATCTGTGAAATGTTGGATGGTATGCCCCTGTCTGATTCTATGACCAGACTGACAGCTCGATGTCAAGTTTGGATGATGCTGTAGTATTCCAGCGAAAGAGCTCAGTGTGGAAATGATACTGTTTAAGAGCATCATCCCCATGCATGGAACCAAGCCACAAGGGACTTCCTAGTGAGGGAATATGTGAGCTCCACATCATCAAATTAATTATATAGCAAGTTTTGATGTCCAGGTTATGATTCATCACATCATGGTTCAAACAAGTTTTTACATAGTGGTCTCGGATGTGGTGAGCCTCAATCTAGAACTAGTCAAAGCATCCATAGTTTCCTTCAGAGCACACAGATCTGGTGAGCATGTAATATATTATATGGCATGTTCACCAGATGTCATATATTGCTAGTCCATTATAATCTAAAGCACTTTGGCTTGGAAATACTGTGATTTTTAGTGGTACTTATGAAAGTATTAGCAGAAAAAAGGGTGTATTTATGGAACATCAAGACAGGGCATACACTACAGACCAATATCATTTATATCAGTGTAGTGATGATGGCTTCTTCCAAAAAAATCTTGGCAGTGGTAGTGTGGTAAGAGGTCTTGCTTAGTAATTTCTGATCCAAATCAAAAAAGTAGTCCCAGAGTCCCTTGTAAGGGGAGACAAGAACAATTAAATCAGATTTACTATGCACTCCTATGCATGTTTACTAAGAAATAAGACCCGCTACATTCAGTGTACATTACTGCCTGGAAGGTATGCATAGGATTAGAGCAGAGCAAGCCATTTGTGGCTGTCCAGTGACACTGCCCATGGCAAAACATGATGGGGTTTGTAACCAACAACATCTGGAAGGCCATAAATTGCTCCTCTCTGGATTAGAGATGAAATCCATTGTGGAACAACACTTAAGGCTCCATTCTAATTTATGTGAAAAGCTCTTACCTAGGCAATTTAATGTGAGAGCCAAGGAAGTGCAAGGATGGGCAAATATGTTGTATTGCAGCTCCCATTAGCTCTGTGACCAGCATAGCTGGTGATGAATAATGCTGGGAGGTGCAGTCCAATAACTTATCTGAAACTTAACCCACTCCTGCTTTAGCAAAATACAGCTATCTGTGAACTGCAGAATGGTGAGACGCACAAACAAATTTTAAAACCAATAAACTTGTATGAGTCTGTGACAAATTACTGATCCAGAATGAAAGGGAAAGGCCCAGCAGGAAATTCAATAGGAGACAATCCCATTTCCCCAAACCTGAAAACAAATAGTGTTTACTGAGAAAAAAAAATCAAGAGGCTGTACTTTTCAGTGATTAATGGCATAAATCATCCCCCAGTGCGGCTTGTGCTTTGGACATTGGTAGAAATGTTTGCGTCTCAAACAAAAGTGTCCCCGCTCCCCCTCCCCATAGCACACCCTCAAAAACTTCTAAAATAGTCATGTCTGAGGAGGGCAGATTTGTATGTGTTTTATGTGTAAAAAAAACTTAGGAAGAGTCTTTACTTGTATAAAATAATATTAGCAATAAATTGACTGCCTTTTCAGCTCAAACACCTGTGGCTGCACAAAATAACATAGAGCCACAGAGTAATTTATGCATTCAAATACTTGAACCCCTGGTTAATACAGTTTGGAAAATACACTGCTTCTCCTTCCTTCCTTCCTTTTCAATATGTCTGTAGGCTTGTATGTGTGTGTTTCTGTAAAATGTTTCAGATAAGAACAACTGCCCCCCCCCCCCCCCCCCAAGCAACAAGCCTTTTTGCCCTAGTTCAAGCTCTGGTAGTCTGTATTGCACTTATTTTGTCATACTTTCTGGTAACTCAACAAACTGTGAAACCTCTTTTCAGCATGTGTGCGCAGCTCTGCCTCTGACATCCTTTGCTGGCCAGGGGCCTCTTGTGCAGCTGCAGAGGACCAGGGGTGGGTGGAGGTGGGTTATGGGGCAGGGGATGTAAGGCATACCACACTGCCCCCCTCTGCTTGAAGAGTTCTTCTCCCACTCCGTGTTGCAATAAGGCCTCCTGAATTCCATTGTTCAGACTGTTGTGACTCTCATGACAAGCTCTCTGTTTGTGCTAGAGTGGTTTCTCTGTTCATGAGGCCTCAGATGGCTGAGTATATGCAAGATGGTATAAGCACAGTGGTGGTCAGACAAGGTGCCTGTGGTGTGACTAGCTCCCCGGACCACACCGTCACCTGGGACAGAGTTGCTAGTTGTACCACCCGTGGAGGAGGAATGGTTGGTTTGGGAAGAGGTTCGTTGGTTCGTCCGGGTCCCTGTTTTTTGATCCTCCAGGTCCTTTGTTTTGTCATAGTTCAGCACTTTCCACTGTTGATTGACTGCTTGCCACCGTTTAAAAATCCGATACACTGAAGGTCCTTCATGGATTATTAGACCTGTAAGACAAAGAAGCGTATAGGTAGAAGGTAGGAGAGAGAATGAGCATGAGAGAGAGGGAACTTAAGAAGAAGCTATGAATCTACTGCTGACTTTTGCCACTGAACACGTAGACCCAAGTCTCTCCTTTCTTCATGTCAGATCCCACAGTCCACTTCATGCACTACCTTCGCTTCTATGTGATATCCACACTATTTTAATATGACATTATAACACTTGGAAGAGGACCTGTTTTAAGTTCCATAATTCCTTGTATTATAATGCCACATCATCAGGCCTCAAGGACACATTCTTGTTATTGAAACAGGCCAAGGTCCCACTAGACCTGTAGTGGACAATTGTGGTCTTGCAGACATTTTTGCCCAGAAACTCCTATAGTCCCTTGCTATGGGAGTTAGAGGCAAACACATCTAGAAGGCCATAGTTGCTCACTTCTACTTTAGAATAGCATTTACTCCCTCTGAGCAGCACCAGGTGTTGAGATGCATAGGTAAATACAGAGATTCTTCCATTTCACGGTTATGTCATTACTGTGGCCATTATGTTGGATGCAATTCTTTAGTATATAATAGGATTATTTCCTGAGGGAAGGTTGTCTTCTGAGGAATTGCATGCATGTTTACGTTGCCTAGGCCTAAAGCAGGGTTTCCTACCTTATGGTCCCTCAGTTGTGCACAAAATTTATTCCTTCTCTTCTATTTCTTTCCCTTTCCCTTTGAGAATTGTATTTAAGTGCATTTTTCTGGGGATTGAGTCCACAGCTTTCACCAAATTTCTCAATGGAACCTATGGCGAGATCATCCGGAAACATGGAGCGGGGTGTTATCAGTACGCTGATGACACCCAAATATATTTCTCTATGTCTCTGACTGATGCAGTGACTAAGGATGGCATTATTATTATGGCCCCACCCCTAAAATTTAGAATAATCAGCCTAGACTAAAAGAGAAAAAGAGAACTTCTCTCTGAAAATAAAAATAAAATAAATAAAACATGACAGCTTTCTTAAATATAGATGCATACATATATGCATATATTATGGGTGATTTTGCTCAGTGTTTCACAAAACCCCATCCAAAATACATAGGTGTAATGTAGGTGAGTGTCAATTTGTATTGCCCCAATTTCTGACATTTCAAATTTACAGTGTTTCCCCCGAAATAAACACATACATACATTAAAGTCTCACAGACAATGCATAACTCTCCCAGGATACCTGTGTAATGGGCCCCTGGTACAGTCCTCCCTTGCCATATATGGGGGATCTGTTCCAGACCACAACCACCACCACCACCACCCCAGCATAAGGCAAAAACCGCAGGACCTCAAGCCCTGTTTGTAAGAATGGGGTGCACTCCTGCCCACTGTGCAGTGTGGGTGTGTGCTCTATTCATTCTATAGTGGCTTGCCATCCGTGTGACCTTGAGTCCATGTATGGCAAGCCTGCTTATGATGTGGACTTGCTGTATCTGCCAAGGTTTGGTTCCAGGACCCCCTGTGGATAACAAGATTTGCTGATGCTCAAGTCCCATTATATACAGTGGGGTATAATGGTGTCCCTTATATAAAATGGCAAAGCCATGGTTTGTTTTTTGGAACTTATTTTCAAAAAATATTTTCAAGCCATGGATCGTTGAATCTGTGGATACGGAATCTGTGGATATGGAGGGCTGACTGTAACGTTGAGTGGGAGTGCAAGGAGAGAGAGACAAGAGAATGGGAAGGGTGGGATAAAACAGCAGTGCTGTTTAGAGTTATGGTGTGATGTTTTGAGTGGAAAGAAAAGATGACTAGACTTTAAAAAAAACATTTATATGTTGTAGGAGTGGTGAGACGGAGAAGGCAATGACAGTCTTGGTGCTGCTGGAAGGGAGAGATTTCATTCCCTGCTTAGAATGGGAAGAATAATGGGGAGGAACAAATTAGTATCTTGTCATCATTTGGAGGAAGGGATTTCCTTAGTCTATTTAGAAAGAGGTATGATGGGGAAGAAGAAACTGTAATTTTGGAGTTTTGGTGTGGCTGGAAGAGGATTCACATACTTATAGCGGTGGGAGGTGAGCAACTAGAGCCTGGTTTCTTTGCTTCATAAGCCCGCTGGAGGAGGCAGAACAGGATGTGATACCTCTTTCTGTCCTGATGTGCTTTTTCCATCTGGGAAGCTTGTTGGTGAAGGTACAGCAGAAGAACACAATTGTTACCAATTGTTCTTCATCTTGGCCCTTCTCTAAAGAGGCAGCTCACTCCAGCTGAGCTTCTAGAAAGCATCTGCACATTTATCTAGCCTGGAGAAGACAGGCTCTGCTCTTTTATGTTTTAAACCTCTTTAAATCTGGTGGTAAGTTGAGTAAAAATCACTAGCTCTATGGCTACTTCAGCTTCACTGGAACACATTCACTTGATCGCCAATGATTCCATATGGAATTAGCCCCCCCCCCCCATTTACATAAGTGTCAGTTTATGAGTCCAGGAATATAACTCCAAACTGACACCCACCTTTATAATGATCTCCTTATTGTTGTGGTTGGGTGCTGGCTGATATCAAAGTAGAGGCTAGCCTAAAGCCACCCAAGGGAACTCATGGCAAAAATGAATTTCACAAAAAAAGACTTCAAGATTCAGTTCTATAAGGCAGAATTAATGCAGTTTGAAACTGCTTAAACTGTCATGGCTCCATCCTATGGAAGCCTGGGATTTGTAGGTTGTTAATGGCACCAGGGTGCTTGATAGACAGGGCTAAATATCCCACAAAACTACAAATCCCAGAATTCAAAATAGCATTGAGCCATCACGGTTAAAGCAGTGTCAAACTGCATTAATTCTGCAGTATAGATGCAGCCTAAGTAACATCCTGAAGCTATATATATTGCATTATATTCTTTCATCATATGGGCAGCAGCAGGGAAGATGGCTTTAAGAAAACCAGCCTCATATAGACCACCATCCCTTCCATTAAGTTGTTAGAAGGAATTATGCAAAACAGAGAAGTCTGCATATGTTGTGGAGTCGAAGGCTTTCATGGCCGGCATCCATATTTTTTTGTGGAGCTTTTGGGCTATGTGGCCATGTTCTAGAAGAGGAACTCTTCTAGAACATGGCCACATAGCCCGAAAGCTCCACAAAAAAACTCTGCATATGTTGCCTTGATTTACAAACAGAATGCTCAATTTGTTAGGCATTCATTAACTGCTTTGTGCCATTCCTGTTCAGAGAGAAGAAGGGTACCATCATGGATGATTTGCCTTGAGGGAGAAGGGGTGGCAACATCACTGCTCACTTGTTTGGTCAGCTATGCTGTCCAAGAAAGTGAAGAAGAGAGCTAGAAAGGACCACAAAGGGTGAATGCTCCACAAGAATGTACTTCTTACATATTACTACTTTGCAATTGAAAGTCCTCTATTTGAAAGACTGCCAGATGACATGATTCTACAGGAAAGTATCTTCTGTTTGAAAGGCTGTCCATTCCAAGTCTGTCCATCCCTTCACCTTTCCTAGCATTATTGTTTTTTCAGTTATTTGTGCCTCCTCATGATGTGGCCAAAGTTAAACAGCCTCAGTCTAGTCATCATGACTTCTAGAGAGATTTCTGGTTTGATCTTCTCTAGGATCCATTTGTTTGACTTCTTGGCTGTCCATGGTAACCTCAGCACTCTTCTCCAGCATCACATCTCAGATGAATTAATTCTTTCCCTATCTGCTTTCTTAACTGTCCAGCTCTCACATCCATACATGGTAATAGGGAATGCAATGGCTTGTATGATTCTAACTTTTATGCTCGGTTGTATGTCTTTACATTTTAAGATATTTTCTAGTACTACCATAGCTGCCCAATCCATTATTATAAGCTTACCACACAGCCCCCAGGGATGGGATCCAGGCATGACAGAAGGGGGAGGGATGGGAACAGAATGGGTGCTATCACCCATTTCATTGCACGCCGGAACACCGGCGACACCACCGGAAGTTGCGATTCCATTCCTGATCTGTCCCAGAAGAGACGATTTTCAGGAACTGCTCAGAAGTGTTCCTGAAAATCACCTCATCTGGGACAGAACAGGAATGGAATGGGAACTTTGGTGGTGTCAGCGGCATTCTGGCATGTGATGAAATGGGTGATAACACCCATTCTGTTCCCATCCCACCCCCTTCTGTCACAACCTGATCCCATCCCTGGGGGCTGTGCACTAAGGTCATTACTCTTCTAATGATTTCTTGACTGCAGTCCCCACTCTGATCAATATTTGATCCCAGGTATTACTTTTACTATTAATATTTCCTCATTGTCTAGGGTGAATCTGTCTAAATTTTCTGTAGTCGTTATTTTTGTTTTCTTTATGTTCAACAATAAGCCTGCCTTTGCACTTTTCTCCTTGATCTTCCTTAGTAGTTGTTCCAAGTCTGTGATATTTTTGGCTAGAGGTATGGTGTCATCTGCGTATCTTAGATTGCTGATATTCGTTCCTCCTATTTTCACTCCTCTGCTGTGTCCAATCCTGCTTTTCATATAATATGTAATATATAATTACGTATAATATGTAATATATATAATATGTAATATATAATTTTAAATTATATATTAATTTAAAATTAAATGAAGTCTTATAAATAATACATATAAATATGTAATACAGTGGTCCCCCAGGTTACAAAGGGAATCCGTTCCGGATTACCTTTCGTAACCCGGAAATCTTCGTTTCCCGGGGGACCGCTTTAGGAGACGGACCGCCCGGCCGATTTAAAGGGGCCGCACGGTTTTTTGTCTTTGCATCCCGGGGGTTTATTCGCATCCCGGGGGCTGTTTTGCTGTCCCCCCGGTTTCGGCTCCTGGGGATTTCGTTCCCCGGGGGCTTCGTATCCCGGGGGACCACTGTATATAATTTTGTATAATAGGAACATGGAACGTAAAAAACATGAGCCAAAGGAAGCTGGACATAGTAAAAATGGAATTGGAACACATTAATATAGAAATATTGGGAGTAAGCAAGCTAAAATGGACAGGAATGGGCCACTTTGATTCAGACAACTTTACAGTGTTCTACTCAGGGAATGAGAATAAATGAAGGAATGGGGTGGCACTAATACTAAGGAGGGATGAGAGAAAAGCAGTAAATGAATATAATGCCAAATCAGATCAAATCATCTCAATAAGGCTCCATGGAAAATCTATGAATATTACCATAATTCAAGTATATGCAGCAACCACAGATGTAAAAAATGAAGAACTAGTGAGATTTTACAAAGGAGTCTAGGAAAAAAATTGACAACACATCAACAAAGAACATTAAGCTAATCATAGATGACAGGAATGCCAAAGTTGGAAGGAAAGAGGAATAAAAAACAGCAGGCAGATTCAGATTAGGCAAAGAAATGAAGCAGGTCAGTGTTTGATAGGTTTCTGTGAAGCCAACAATCTATTCAAAGCAAACACCTTTTTCATACAGCCAAAGTGAAGGCTATACAGTACATATGGACAGCACCAGATGGACAACACAAAAACCAAATACATTATATCATCAGAAGCAAAATATGTGAGAAGCACCATTTTGGTGGCCAACACTAGACCAGGTGCTGACTGTGGCACAGACCACAAACTACTTATTTCAAAAATAAGAGTAAAACTTAAGAAAAGAACAAAAGCAGTTATCATATCAAAATTTGATCTAAACAATATTTCAACAGAATCTATTGCCAATATAAGGAACAGATTTGAACTGCTAAGCACAATGAAGAACTATGTTCAGAATCCAAGGCCATAATAAAAGAAGAATGCAGACAGACACTTACAGTAGTCAAAAAGAAAGAGAAGAAACCATGGGTGTCAGATAAAACACTACAAGCAGTAAAAGAAAGAAGAGAAACAAAACAAAAGGGAGACAGGAACAAATTCAGAACCCTGAATGATACAGATCATTCTCTACAATGACTAATGAAGAGAGACAGAGGACAACAACAAAAAGGGAAGAACAAGAGACCTATTCCAAAAAACCTGGGAAATGAAAGAGAAATTCAAACCAAGGACTGGGACATTCCATGACAATACAAACAATATAATTTAAGATCAGGAAGGAATAAAAAGATGCTGGATACAGTACACAGAAGAGCTATATAAAAGGGATAACACAATGAAGAACATATGGATCGAAGAGTCATGTGAAGATGAACACCAAATTCTAAGAACAGAGGTGGAAGCTGCAATTAGAGAAATGGGAAAAATAAACCAGGAATAGATTATATTCCAGTTGAATTGCTTCAATCCACACTAACAGAATCAACACCAGTGCTAATCAACCTATGTCAATAGAAATGGAAAACAAAGCGATGGCTAACAGATTGGAAACAATCAATATACATCTCCATCCACAAAAAAGGAGATACAAAAGACAGCAGCAACTATAGGACCATAGCTCTAACCTCTCATGCAAGCAAAATCATACTCAAAATTCTGCAAAATAGACTCCAACCATATATGGAGCAAGAACTCTCAGAGGTACAAGCAGGATTCAGGAAAAGAAGAGGCACTAGGGACCACATTGCAAACATATGGTGGCTAATGGAATGCACCAAGGAATTCCAAAAGAAGATCAGCTTGTGCTTTATAGACAATAGCAAGGCCTTTGACTATGGCATGCCCTTAAAGACATGGGAGTGCCAACACATCTGATAGTCCTAATAAGGAATCTTTACTCAGGACAAGAGGCCACTGTCAGGACAGAACAAGGAGAAACAGAATGGCTCCCAATTGGCAAAGGGGTCAGATAAGGCTGCATCCTCTCACCATCTTTCACAGTTAGCACCTGGATAACAGAGTGGACATATTAAATCATTGCTACTAATGGTCCATGGACTGGTGTGAGTCTGTAAGACATTGCCTGCTAGTCCCTGTGTTAAATAAAGAAAGAGAGAACTGTTGCCAGTGGGCACAGATATAGTACTAGTCCTTGGACATTGCAAATAATAATAATAATAATAATAATAATAATAATAATAGCCAGTTCCTCACATTGGATAGCTTGAGAGGCACTGTGCTAAACTATTTGGTTTTCTGGTTGTTGAGAAGACGTACTGTATTCCTATTTAAAGTATGATTATTCCTAAATTGGCTTCCATTAACTATAAATTAGCATATACAAATATTAAGTAAATGTATATTTTCTTTTGCCTTTTAAAAAGAGATATGTAAGTGCCTCCCCCCACATTCAAAGGGTATACATCCCTTTTCTTGTAATTTTGGGGCCTATTTTCAGCTGTAACAGCAAAAACAAACAAACAAAAAAACCCCTGATCCATCATCTATGTGGAATCTCTTTGGATGTTTGACGGTGGCTACCACATTATTTATTTATTTTAGTTATTTCATCTGTATGCTGTCTTTCTCCAAGAGAGGGACCCAAGGAGATCCTCAAACAAAGTCAATTAAATAATAATAATAACATTTTTTAATTAAAAAAACATATATACTCCACACACTTTCATGCCACCATTCCCTTCTTATCACAAATATTAATTCACTTCTTATCACAAATATTAATGATTCAAGGGTTTTTCCCTATTAAAATCATATTTGTTCTGCCTTTGAAAATTATATGTGTGTAAGATCCCATGTAATTAATAATTTGATGTTGATAGATGGGCTAAAGCATCAACTGAGCACCTGTTTCCCTAGATAAATCGAGCTTCAAAATATTTACTAAAAGTGCAAACAACAACAACAACTTTGTTTTCCTTTGCAGTTTCTCGGATCCAAATTACTTATTGATTTCTTAGCACTGAGCTCAGGAAGCTGTAAAATTAAAAAGGAACCAGGCAGAGGAGTGGGTGGGCAGAGGGAAATAATCATGCCAATGCATTGGCAGTCGCAAGAGGTGAAGAGTGAGCAAGAGAGTCTATCAGCTTAATGGCCATTTGCAAGAAGCTCCAAGATTGCATCAAGATAAATTTGAGTTGTTTTGAATTAAGCAGAGAGGAGGATTCCTCAAGCAGCTACAAAAAGACTTGCTGAGGAGTAAAACAAGGTTCCAAAATTCAGGAACAATTCTCATCTTGATTCTTAGATATGATAAACCAGATGGCAAAAACCACACAGGATGCCACAGCTAGGAATGTGGGAAGGAATTTCCCACTGGCATCAGTAGGTGATGTTTTCCCTAATATTTCTCACTATATGGGGAAGGAATGGAAAACCTCAACTTCTCATCTACAGCAGTCTTGGTAAGAACTGGCTCTTACCCACATCTCTGATTAATAAAATTAGTGGGCCACTTGTGCCTCCCCCAGATGGTGTTGTACTATGACTGCAATTCCCATCATTCTACACCACTGGCTAGGGCCAAAGTTTGGATGTTAAGACATTACAAGTAATGAAATTACCTCTGACACATTACTTTAGTCTCTACTGGGATTTGGTTCAAGAACTTGCATGGATACCAAAATCAGTGAATGCTCAAGTCCCATTATATACTATGTTGAAGTAAAATGGTGTCTCTTATATAGAATAGCAAAAATCAAGGTTTGCCTTTTGGATATTGTTGTTTGGCAGGGGGCATATTTTCAATCCAGGGATGGTTCACACTATGGGTATGTAATCTGGGTATATGGAGGGCTGACTGTATTGGTCAGACTTCTGTTAGGGATTGGCACCAGTATGCATGTGGATATCCTTTTTAGGTGCTGTTGGGGTTGATATTCCTTTCCTGAATCTGCAGTGTCCAAAGCACCCCCCCCCCCCCAATTTTCTGTAAAGCCCCTGAAGCTGAGCTGCATGGCTATTTCATGCTTTGAAGCAATCAGACAGGATCGGAGAAATGTCAGACTACCTCCCTGTAATGGTGACAGATAGCCAAATTACTTGTAATTATTATTTATGTATTATTTTGTATTATTTATGCTGGAACTCTAATTCTTATAACCAAGCACTATAGGGCTCAAGTTTACTATTAAGGTTATCACACTAGGGTCAATTCCATAACCATCCCACAATTATCCCATTGCCAATAATGGGATATCCATTGCCAATAATGCCATAATTGTGATGGTTATGGAATTGACCCTAGTGTGATAATCTCATAAATTCCCATGAAGCCAAATACAATCTCACCTCCATCCACAACCACATAGTATCATGGAATGTGACTGTGCAATTGTTGTATGGAGTGTGGCTGTGACACTACAGGAAGCCAAGGTCAACCCCCCTCCCCCCTTTCTTTTCAGCTTCATTTTCTTCAAAATGATGATATCAGGATTGAGATCCACTAGAGTCCTTCAAGGGTCACAGTACTGCTGTAATCATTGTCCACATATGGATATGTATGCTACACTGAGGGGATGTTTGGTTAAGTCCAATGTTTTCTAGTTACTTTTAAGGTTGCTTTTAAAAAGGCATTCTATAGGAAATATTTCATGTTTTGTGCCATTCTCTCATCATCTCCTAAGAACTGCACTTGCTAGACTGAGATACTTGGAGGGTATGGTGACTAACAACAAAAATAGCAAGGGAAGAGCTCCCAAGGAGACATCCACCCCCATCCTCCCAATGCCTCCATGCCGTCAGCTATCTTTTTTGCTCTTTCCGTCATCTGATATGCACGATACAACCAGAGAAAGACAAACAAGTTAATCCATGGGAAAGCTCTCCTGTATGACCAGATCTCCTTGTGCATGGGTGAATCCAGGGACAATATCACAGGTGTTAATCAGCCATGTGATGCATAGCACCCTTCTCAGGCCACCTCTTCTGCTTCTCTCACCTCGTTTTCTCTTAAGTGCCTCACTCTCTCATTAGCTACTAACACTTCTCAGTGTTCAACAAAAGATTGTTCCCAGTCCTACTGACCCAGAATGCCACTTGAATCTGCAAACATCAAGCTTCCTTAATTGCCACTTTTACAGACACAGACAGTGAGAGGCAACCATATCTGAACTGCCATTCAATTCTGGGGCAAGCTGTTTTGTGGATATGAATGGTGAACTTCCAATCTTTCATCAAACAGCTCAGCCCAGCCCAGCTGAAGAGAGTTCTGCCAGCTCTAATTCCCAAGCGTACATACACAAATCATTTTCCTTTCAAAGAGCAGAGGTGTCCAGACATCCTTCCTGGAAGAATTACCTTGAACTTTCATGCTGTATAATTCAGTGGCAGAATACATGTTTTGCATGTGGGACGTCCCCTAGTCAGTCCACCATAATGAATCCACTGCAATCTCCAGGACAAGTTGGAAGAGATTCCTGTCAGAATTTGGAGAGCTGCTGCTGCCACCAGCGAAGACTGACCATAGTCTGACTCAGAATAAAGCAACGTCTTAATGTTCCACTGGATCAACCTATTGAAGATTCTACAGTCTAGAGCAGGTTTGCACATTTTGTGACCCATGGGCTGCATGTGGCCCCAGACCCTACTTCGGTGGCCTCTGAATTCCTCCATCAGTTCCCAAAAGCCTCCCAATACTGCATATAAAAATATGCCTCTCAATTTGTGCTCTAAAATAATACAAAAAGCCCCCCTCCAATGTGGAAACATGCACAGATAGTGCCACACGCACAGCAGAACCTCATATTACTCCCAAATACCTTTGTCTCGTTTTGCAATCCTTCTGAAAATGGCAAGAGGAAGTGCAGATCATCATCATTTATATCCTGCTTCCAGTGCCCAAATTGGGACTCAAAGTGGCTCACAATTTAAAGGAACAATTAAAAACATCCAAACAGTGAGCATTAAAATAGACAACTGTTACAGTATCAAAACATGTTAAACATTAAAAAAAATTAAAAATATAAAAGCTCTTTAAAACAGTAAAATTAAACAGTGCAGCACCTGCTGGCCTGTTATTTAAACACTGTCTGTTTTAATGTCCTGTCTAAATAAAAAGGTTTTTGCTTGCCAATGGCATGGAAACAAGGAGGGGGCCATTTTGGACCTCTCTGGGAAAGTAGTTCCAGTGTCGAGGGGCAGCCACTAAGAAGGCCCTCTCTTGTGTCTCCACTTGAACTGTGGACCTGCCAACCTTGTGATCATCCGAGTTGGCATGTTAACTGCTGAGCCACTGCATTTCATCACTTCACTATGCCATTATATTGAATGGGACTGGAGCATCCATGGATTTTGGTATCCTTCGGGGGTCTTGGAAACAGAGCCTAGCAGACACCAAGGGCCCACTGTAATTTTTATTTTTCATTTTGGGATTCTTTTCTCTAGTGAGGTGAAGGGGAGGTGTTTGGAGAGTAAGGCAATGCCTTCTCTAGTGTTACTCAACCTTTTTACCCTTAGGAACACTCTTTACATCTACATGTGGATGTTGCAGCTCCACTCAGTTTAGTATATTAATATATTTTTTTCTTTTTAGTGTGTGTATTTTCATCTGCATGTCTATGTGTATTCATATTTTAACACTTTATAAGGAAATAACATAGTTCAAATTAGAACGATGTTTTATTTAAATAAATTCAATATTTAACTCAATGCATGTGTAAATTTCATACATAAAAATTTTGGGAAGAAGAGGAGGGATCAAGGCCTCCAAGTCTTGTGTCCCCCTTGAGCAACTCTTGTGCTCCACCGGGGGTCCCACAGTGCTACACATTGTTAAAGAATCCACGCATAGCATCACACATTACAATGTACAATGCTCATTACTTTGTAATTATTTTTAATTGCTCCATTGGCAGATAAGGCTTAGAACTGATAAGAGATGTAGGACTTGACTTGTAACAGACTTGATGAAATGAATAGAGTGGTGATTATATGATTCTTTTGTGTTTTTATAAATCCTTTTATATATTAAACAAAATTCAGTCATGTAATTTTTTTTAATCCTTTATTTTTGTTCTTGCTGTTTTTGTTTCCCCGTATACTTTTTATAAGATCATCATTGTTATAATTATTGACTGTGGCATGATCTTGTGTAAAATGCATTATCTTTGTATCTATAACACTTAATATTTAAAAAAAGAGAGAGTGGCATGAAGCTTGAAAACTTCTCAGATTGCTTCTTTAAAAATAGCTTTAAATAAAAAATTAAAAGTAAGTAGAAAATGTGCATTGTTACATCAGTGAAATAACGTGTTTCCTTCTTGGTGTGTTACTTTTGAAATGTAACTTTGTTATATCTTTGTTGCTGAAAGAGAGAGAGAGAGAGAGAGAGAGAAGTAACTCCCTCAAAAGTAACAAAATACAAGAAATATGGTTACCTGTAATGGTGACAGATAGCCAAATTGCTTGTAATTATTATTTATGTATCTTTATATTTTATTTATGCTGGAGCTCTAATTCTTATAACCAAGAACTATAGTGCTCAAGTTTACTATGGCCTGATCTAGATTGGCAAAAAGAAGTGTGTTCATGGCTGCATGAAAGTCTAGCCTTAAGATGAGAAAAAGGGAAAGTGTGCCATGAAAACGCTTTTTTTTTTTGCGTTTTAGGGAAGAAGAAGCGCCTTTAAAAAGGTGCTGGTTTTCCCAGCTTCTTTTTTAAAAACCGTGGAACAGCACAGCTCCATCTAAAGGTTGTGGTGCAGCTGCTAAGCATTAAGGAAAAGCCAGTCTAGAAAGCCCTAATGTTCTCAAGAGGGAAAATACAATCTCACCTCCATCCACAATCACATAGTATCATGGAATGTGACTGTGCAATTGTTGTATGGAGTGTGGCTGTGACACTGTAGGAAGCCAAGATCAACACACACACCCTTCCTTTCTGGTTCATTTTCTGCTAATAAGCAACAACTCCTACCATGTCTGTCTCATTCCAAAGTCTGATTGGTTGCAGTCCCTCCTGACAAAACCTTCTTTTATGTTCTTTTGCAGGATGTGTGAACCTATTGCTTGGCAGAATATGGTACATGGGGACCAAAGGTTGTTCTACCCCAGTGATTCCTAAACTTTGGTCCTCCAGATGTTTGAGTCTTCAACTCCCAGAAGCCTCAACCAGTTTGGCCAACAGTGAGGACTTCTGGAAGCTAAAGTCCAAAACATCCGGAAGACCAAAGTTTGAGAACTATTGTTCTATACAATCTGTTGCACAGAAATGAGGAGGGGATGGAAGCGGTGGTGGTAGGGAGGTGGCATCAGTGTAATTTATGGTCTTCAAGAAAGGCTACGCCATACCTCTACAGCAAGACAATCTTTCCCCCTGCCCAGCTAATTCCCTCCCCCCCACAAGCAGGCTGTGTGCCATCTTTTCCTGAGGCTCTGTTTTTATTGTAAAAGCTTCCATTTAAGAAAACGAAGGGGGAAAGTGGATGAGAGGGTGAGTGTGGAAGTTTATATTCATCTGAACATACTCCTCCCAAGTATGTTCAGAGCTATTTCTCTCCTATCAGGATGGGAGAAGAAGCAATTTGCCACTCTTGTTAAAAGCAGCCAGGCTTCTGTTCCTTGCCAGGTTCCTCGACATTTATCACACAGTGTCATGGCATTCCCAGTGCTGTGCCACTGTTGGATAATTTGGAAATCAATTATTATCCCACTTGAAATACGTAATCCATTAATGATCTATCATGCTATGGTTTAGTAACCACTTTCGATATGAATATGTTGTTCTATTTTGTTGTGATACTGTTGTTGTGGCAGGCATGGTTTGGGTGAGGTTTCTAGTCAGACTATTTCCAGATACTGGGATTCGCAGGATTTCTCAAGAGCTGCTGTATGTTTGCTCTGTCCAGGTGCTAACTGTTATGGACAACTTCAGGACCCCTACCCAGTTCTGAGATATTTTACCTCGTGTTCCCTTCCTTCATTACCTTTGAAGCAGACTTCAACTGAATAGTCTGTCAATGCAGGGCACTTTCAAACAGAGGACTGCTCATTGACAGCCATTCAGACAGAGGAGGAGCACTTTACTTCCTCACACACATAGCCTTTCACAAACAGTGTGACAGCCCCTGCTACAAAAGGAAAAAAGGACTGGGAAGGAAAAGGAAAAAAAGTCTACAAAACAGAAATGGAAACATCACACTCTGATCTTTCAGTGTAATAAAAAGACGGTGTTTTCTTCTCCCCCTGTTATGCATATCGCTATGGAGAAGCTTATTTTGCTTGGTTTTGTATCCATCTCATGGATAGGAGAATACTCATCTCCCACTGACAGATGAGCTAAACAGCTGCTCCCAACCTTTCCTGCTTCATCAAAGCCCTATTAATCATGTTACTTACTGGCAGCTACCAGCCACCCACCTGCTCTCTGTTCCCGTTAGCATCCAAAAGGATTATACTTACCTCTTCTAAGTCCCTTGCACAGCCAGATAAAAAGGATGGAAAAGAGGGTGTCCTCCCACCCACCCTTAAGCCTTTATAGGCTCTGGGCCTTCAGAATCCAAAGAGCAGGGTGTCTGCAGACTGATTTGATTAGATACCATCTTGCAATAGATAAAACTCTCCTTTGGTGAAAATCCACTGCAATTGGCTTGGGGAGGAGTATGCTTACTCAGTAACAGCATCTCATTTAGGGCACCAGGAGAAATTTGGGTAGGAGAGGGGAAGAAGCATAGAAATGGTAATGAGATTAAAGACAGAGTTACAACAGAATATAGGAGCTATGCTAGATCTTATACTGTACCCTTGCAAATAAGGAAGGGCAAGTAAAAATACTTGTAGAGATGTAAAATGCACGTCTTTAGGATAGATTGTTATTGTTGTGTGCCTTCAAGTCATTTCTGACTTACAGCAAACCTAAGGCAAACGGTAAAATTCAAAAACATGGCTGTATTAATTTGGAAAATCAGTATGCAAAGGTATCTTGCAGCACCTTTGAGACTAACAGATAGATAGAAGTTGGTAGCATGAGCTTTCATACACTTGAGCCTACTTCCTCAGATGCATTTGGCAAATGAGCTTTTCTTGGGAAATTTCTTCAGAAGGGATTTGCCATTGGGTGAGAGAATGTGACTTGTCCAAAGTCAACCAATGGGTTTCCATGGCTGAGTAAGGATTCTAGTCCTGCTCTCCAGAGTCATAATTCAACATGCAAACCACTATATCACACTGGCTCTCATCTCTCACAGGAGAAAAAAATAGTGAGGATTATTATTTATTACTTGTGATTTGGCAGAGAAGGACAAAATCACAAGCAGAGTGATAATAACGAAACTCCTCTCTCTTTATCTGTCGTAAAGCTATACATTTTATATTTTAACAAGCAATCTTACTAGCTCCTTCTTACCATACCATAGACAGACATGTATGTCACACAGAAAGAAAGTTTTAAAGGAAAAAAGAGCCCCTTTACCAATTAATAAAAGCTTCCCTGCCTGTGTGCTTGGAGGTGATCGAAAATAGGCAATAGGCTCATCATGATTTATAACTGTCTTGGCTTCTTCATTTCCCATCCTATCCTGTACAAGCAATTTGCAGAACACGCTTTAAAATGAGGATACCTTATTGGGAACTTTCATCAGCTTTTCGTCTCCCAAGATTTATTTATACATCCCAAGATTCATTTATTTTATGCCATTTATTTAATACCATTCTGTCAAGATTTATTTATTTATTTTATACCATTTCTCTTCAAAAATATGGCTGGGCTGCAGAGTGCAATTGTTTCCATTTTAACCAGAAACCACTTTGTTCTTCCTGTTTGTTTTAGCCTGGCACTGTTTGCACCATTACAAGTCAGACAGAATTATTCTCAAATGACTGGCTTTCACATGGCTGGCCTCACATTATTCCTCCCCATAAGGTGAGCCATTTCCTATTTTCTTCTATTTTATTTTGGTTTGTGTGTGTGTGCTGGGAATCAGAACAGAAGCAGTATCTTGATTATAACAGGCATCTTCTGTGACAAGAAAAATGTGGTTAGTACATACTGATTCTTGACATATTAAAATTAGACTTGAAATGATCCTCAGATCTGCAATACAAAATTAGATTTCTGGTGTCAAATATTTTGAATTCAATCAGTAAATATCAATCAAAAGTGAAGTCTCCTTGTTGTATACATAAGAAACACATTATAGAAAAATCCACCACTTTGTGCTTCCTAACAATTTTTTTCTTATTCTTTGGAATTTGGAATTTGCAATGATTATCTGTACTGTCTAGTATGTACCATGAGGGACATATTTCTATACTAATTAGCAGGAATATTTTCATAACTAGCTACTAGAGATATAGTTCCACATTTGACCTAAACTGAAGTGCTTTTATTGTTTCTTCTCTCTAGGAAAGATCCTTAGATGGCCCATGACGATTTATAACAAGGATCACAACCACACAGCCCTCTAGATGTTGTTGAACTGTACGTCCCAGCAGTCCTATCCAGTATAGCCAATGTTGAAGGATGCTAGCTGCAGTCCAGCAACATCTAGAAAGCTGCATGATTTCCACCATTGCTTTAGAAGGATAAGAACTGCCATAATGGGCCAGACAATTCACTGGGTGTACGGTAACCAACATGCAACCTACAAAACAGAGCAAAGAAACCACACAGAGACTGTCATCTTGTATTTAGAATAATAACAATACTCCCTATTTATCTCTCCTAAAGACATATAAATCAGTGCATTGTTTCTTCATACAAAACGGCAGAGATGGCCGCATCCCATACTGACTTTCAGTTTCACTCACCCACCTATACAGACAATGTCCATGAAGCCATACATTCCATAGCAGATCTGGAAGAGCAGGTCTTGGCGTTGCCATTTAGCAGAAGGGCTGAATGTCGACCAGATGAGCCACGAGATACTCGCAATAAGAAAAAGGGAACCCAAAATGGCTGCTGCTATCTGCACCTTCTCAATGACGGTCAGAGAAATGGCCTGCCACTGCAAAAGGGCAAAGGGATAACAGACAAGCCAAAAGAAGAAGAAAATTATAAATGGGAATTAGTTTCTTAGGCAGTGACAACAAATGCTATGTATTAATATCCTAAAACATTTCACACATATTTTGGTAATATAATAGAAGATAACAGCTCTTTAAACAGAATAGACCAGTAGCAGCTTGTGGACCAGAAACAGTTGTAGGAGTTGCTTGCCCCTCCCATTTGGCCTACAAGCCAGATGTGGAATAGACCATGGTGACCTCCAGGAACAAAAGAAGATCCTGAAACTACCAGAATGTTAACTTCACAAATACTTTGGCATTAGTGCACTCTGTTCTGCTCCCAGTTCTTTTTGATAATATGACAGTTTTCTTAAACTATATGACTTGCCTTATTATGGGTGGATTAAGTACACTGTTTTGTTTAGATATAATCAGAGAATCATAAGAGTTGGAAGGAGACCTATGAGCCATGGAGTGCAACCTTCTGACCAATACAGGATCTCCAGCTAGATCCATTCAACCTCTTTTTGAAGAGAACCAGAGAACGAAACCCCAGCCGCAAGTTCCTTCTAATGTTCAATTGAAATCTGCCCTCCTGTAACTTAAAACCATTAGACCTGGTCTTATCCTCTAAGGTAGCAAAGAACAATCTGCCTCTTTGTGGCAACACTTGAGGTATCTAAAGAGTGTGATGTCACTCCTCAATCTTCTCTACACCTGGTAAGAAACCCCAAACATTTTAAAAATCCATTGAGACAGAAAATGTAGCTCAGGAAAAAGAGGACAAGTCCAGGAAAAGAATGGCATATGGTGATCCTGTCTCAAAAAAAGGGCACGTCCAGGAAAAGGTGGATGTATGGTAACTCTAACTTTGCTATATGAAATAGAATGTTTACATTTAGAAAATAACTAGGTGTCTTGAAGAAGCAAATTCTCTACCCAAAAGTCTTATAAAGTAGAGAGAATCTGAAATGCAATTCTTGATCTGTTGTATCAAGGGTTCCCAATTTGGAGTTCCCACACCCCCAGTGGGTGCAAGATGGAATTTCAGGGAGTGTGACAAAGAGTGACTTGTGTCCACAAGTCATCACTCAACTGCTCAATTTAGATTTGCATTTTTTGCATTGAGTTCAAACCTTTTTTTCAAAGTTCATTGTTGTATGTGGTTCAATTTGTGGTTCAAAAATGAGAAATTAGACATTCGTCTTCAGATGTGGTATTCCTTTTGAAGTTTCTGAATTTTGTTGGGGGTGCAAACATTAATCAAACATTTTCTAGTGGTCTGGGGCATAGAAAAGATTGGGACCCACTGTGTTCTATCCTAAGTGATTATCTGTCATTTAGCAACCTAACTTCTCTGTTCTAATGGAAAGTGGCACAATGGCATTGAAGTTACCCCACCTATATTCATATTTGTGGTATGAAAACACTGAGAGGTTATTCAGTGGTGAAAATAATCCAGGTAGAATTTGGGTTCAATCTTTGTTGTTCATATGGATTTTGAATGCATCCAATTAAGTTGGTGGGGGGAGCTGCCAAAAAAATGATTTAATTTGGGATAATCAATGTCAGATTTTTTTTCTGAGTTGTTCTAAAAGATTTGGATTCTTGGCTGTGTGAATAACCTATGTGAATAGACCCAGGATAAACTGGAATAAAAATCTGCATGCCTTGAACATGCTTCAAATACATTTGCATTATCAACTCCATCTTTATTTGAATGCTGACATGTGTGAGCAACCAAATTCACAGAGATGTGCATAGATGAAGTTCCACAGTATAAATAACAAACCTGGAAAACATGAGTGAGATTATTCACATAGTTGTGCTACAAACAACAACGTGAGAATAACCTCTGAGTGTCTTGCATGAAAACATGATAATGGCTAGCAGCAGCACAGGTACAACAGGGTTTGGAAAGGTCATTCTGGAGCCCAGTAAATGCAGTTTAGACTACCTCCATGTCTCCTCACATAGCTTGTATAATTTTCTTTTTAGCTTCCTTTGCACATGGGATACACGTGAGCAAGTTGGCCAGAAAAAAAATATCAACATTGAAAGGATACTCCTTGGTATATACACATTTTCAGTTACGAAGGCAGCAAGTGACATTTTGCAATTATCTTTAAATGGCTTTCCATCAGATTAACCCAAGGACTTAAATCATATCCAACTGCTAGCCCCAGCTGGGGAGATCCACTGAATCAGTGGGATTTACATGAGTGTTGACTTTCTATTGAAGTTGATTCAATGAGCAGTAGCCAAAGGATTTCAGCTCACATCACAAGAATATGCCCATACATCCTTCCCTATACACTGCTAGCCTTTTTTCTTTTCACAGCATTTGTTTGTATTTTCTTAATTCCTACTACAATCTGATGAGATTATTTTTGATAATTTCCTTTTATTATGTTTCTCTATTCATGTTTCAGATTTTGTTTTCACATGTAAACTTCTGTCTCCCAAGTGAATTATTTTAATATACTGTTCTTTCAGCACTCTGCTTTGACTTTGATTAGCAATATCTTCCTATTATATTAGCTTATTTTTCCTTATCAGTCCTTTCAACTTTGCAACATTAGATCTCCTATTTTTTATTTAACTCTGAAGGATCTATCTCATTAAAAAGAAATCCCACGGTAATGGATCAGGAATAAACATATTCTTATATTGATTCCAGAGTCTCACAGCAGCCCTTACTATTAGATTTGAAACATTATTAATTTCCTCCTTCTTGCTTCCTGACCAAGGCAAACATCTTAGCTGAATCAAACAACCACTATCTTATATTTCAACATAGTACTTAAAATTGATGTTATAAATGCCCTAATATCTGTTTATCATCTTTTGATCATAATCCAATTGAATTAGAATGCACACACTTTTTTCTGATTATGATTTAGCAACATAATTTAGGAAGCAATACACTAGTCCTTAAGAGGGTTTCCTTGGGGCATAGAGCTTTTCAGATGTCCTTCCTGGGACGAAGGGAGAAAGAGAAGTGTCTCATTCCAGAGAGGGAAATCTAACCTCAAATCTTCATCTGCATCTGTGGCATAGCTATGGCACAGTATGCTACTGGAAGCAGAACTCCAAAGTCAGAAATGGCAAAAAGAATACTGGCTAAGGCTGTGGTTCCACACGCTTCAGAGCATGTCCAGATTTCCAAAATGTCCCTGGAACAAGAAGAAAACCATGCCACCAGGGCTGCTTAATTTAGCTGAAGCTGCCCAAGGATTTAGCTCCTAGAACTCAGATTTCTCCACTCCTTTATCAGGTCAGGTTTTCAGAGCCTTCTGCGACATCACAGCAGCTTACAATGTGCCAACCTTCAAGTAAATGACAGTCAGATGAATGTTAAAATACCCTGGTCAAACACTCTGCTATTACCAGGCATTGAGAGTTACGTAGTTGACACATAAGAGTTAACTAGGTGAAATGAGTCGCGGAGGGTCTTTTCCATTTCACAATTATAGTTCTATATTCCATTTAACTGCCATGACAACATCTTTTAATGGTTTTATATTTTTAACTTAGTATTTTAAAAGAATTTTACATTTTATTTGTTATATTAGTATGGCATTCCAATTATGTTTTAAATTTTTACTGTTTTAGTGTTCTTTTAAAGATTTTGTGAGTCACCTCTGACCCAAGCTGGAAAAAAGGTGGCATACAAATAAAATAAATACATGAATGAATAAAAATAAATAAAGTTATGCAGTTTCAGGAGCAGCATTTAAAATCTTCAGCCAGAGATGCTTCTGTCCAAACTACAAACTCCAGGACTTCATAGGATGCAGCCATAGCTGTTAATGTGGAATCATAGTGCTATAATTGTGTTGTGTGAAGGGACGTGACTCATTAAAGCATATCATGTAATTCCCTGAACAAAAATGAATAAGCTGGTTGAACACAAGCTCAGTGAGGAATTCAAATAATCAACAGGAAAGCTGAATAAAATTCATATGCAAAAGCAAAGAGGGCAGGACAAGGAAGAACCAAAGTCTATGGCATGATGTGAAAAAAACATTATATTAAATGATACATGTAATAAAGATATGTCTAAATGATTTTTCCATGATCCAAGTAATATGAAATAAAGAAAACACTACCTGTGAAAACTAATTTTACCATATCTTCAGGATTAGGGTGAGTGAATTTGGCAAAAGGCAAGGGAAAAAAAGGAAAAAAAAGATCAAATGCAGCACCAAAAGGAGGGCAATAATGTAAACAACAACAACAACAACCCCAAAACAAAAATATGCATGTACCAGGACACATGTATAGATGCCAATCTAGAAATAATTGCTTTAAAAATAAATGTAATAAATCCCACCATAGTGAATAAGACTGTGACCAAATTATTTATGTGCCACTTCAGCCTGCTGTCCAGGAGATGGTAATTGCAGTTGATTGAGAACCTCAAGGTCCTTGGTGCTCTCTCTTCTTATTTATTTAATTATTCATTTTGTATGGCCCATAACATAAGTTCCATGGGCAATGTAACAATTTTTAAAACCTTAGATTGGACACCCTTTCAAATAGAGGACTGCTATGGCAATCACATACTATCCATACCAATTTGTCAGTGACAGTACCAATTATCCTCTGCCATTCCGTTTTTTCAGCTGCTTTGCAAATGACCCACTTTCTCTCTTCTCTTCTCGCTTTGTCCTTACGTCTGTTGCTGCAAATATGCACTCATTGAAAACAGCAGGGGGGAAAGCAGAGGAGCCACAATCTTTCCCTTCCCAGTAGGCTCAGGCAAAAACAAATTGTGGCAGCCTCTCCTAGCTCATGATTTCTTCCTCATTAATAACTTTTGCCATCTTCACCACATACTGAGGTTGCTTAGCCACATGTGCCCTGGTTTTCATCTATGAAATGTTGGAGGGTATGCATTCAGAGGCCTTGTCTAGTTTTTGCCAGATCCATATTCTCTGGGCCCTTCAAATGCATTAGATTAAAGGAATCTGAATTTAATTGTCTTTCAATAAATGTCTATAGAACTATTTGTGGCAGGGGAGAATGTAACAATCATTTTTAAAAAATAAAACTTCTAGTCTATCATGTAGATACACTGTTAACTTGTTTATTCAGGTTATGTACTGATCAGTTCCACGAAATGAAAAAATGGAGGCATGTTACCTTTTTCCTGTGCTTTTCCTAGTTATTCAGGATAGAAAATGCTCCTTTAATGAGAACAATTCAAGTTAAGTGGCCACTTCACAGAAGCTAGGAGCCTTCTAAACATGCTTTTAGCTGTCTGGCACAGGAATGTACAAGGATGTCTGGAAATGAAGATTACTTGGGATATACAAAATTTCCTGGAAAACACTTTTAGATGTGAATAAAGGGCTTTAATTGGGTGGTGTGAATGTGTGTGAGAATTGGCATTGTTGTTTTTCAGCTGACAACAGAAAAATAAGTTTGTGTTCTTGGCTAAATAGACTCAGCTCAGACTGATGCTGCCTCAAGTCCAAGACTGGGTTTTACAAGACTGTCATATTACCCAGCTGATTGGATTTTTCTGGATTTTAGGATGTCTGGACTGTTAGCTGGTCTGGATTCGAATTCAATTTAAAAAAAGCAAGTCTCTACTTTTTTGTGCTCTGAAGATGCCAGCCACAGATGCAGGCAAAACATCAGGAATACACTTTTCTAGAACATGGCCACATAGCCCAAAAATCCCACAAAAATCTATGGATGCCGGCCATGAAAGCCTTTGACTTCACCCAAGTCTCTAGTCCTTGTAGAAACCAAAACATGGGCTAAAATGTGTGGTTATAATTCTGCCCAATTATTTTGTGTAAAACAAATCTGCCTTTCAGTGTGTTTAGCCAATGAGTGAAGACACACACCTATGATTGACTTTTTTAAAAAAATACAGATTCATAATTGTTCTAGGTGCAATCCATTTTCTCTGAATTTACTATGTTGATGGGTTAATGGTGAAGAGCAGGAGAAATCTAGCAGGGGGGGGAGTCAAGCTGTTTTACAAAGCTCTTGGCAAAGATGACACAGAAAACTATGGAACCATTGAAAAGGATGAGGGGGGAATGCAAAGGAATGGGTGGAGGAACTGTTGGTAGCAGGATGCAGTTATTATTGTTTAAGGTGTCATGGAGTCTGTCATTTCTGCTGACTTCTGCTGTATGGCTTGGCATCGTGGTACTATGTGTTTACAGTGGTCTTCTGGAAAAAAACCCACAAACAACACAAGATCCATTTTATGAAGGGCAGCTAGAGTTTGTTTTTTGCTGCTTGATATGGTGATATCAATAAAAATATATGAATTCAGAGCCCAATGAAGTGCGACGAAGCCAGTGTCCGCACAGGGGGGGGAGGAGAATGTGTACTTTTATTTGTTTTTAGGTTAGGAGGACGAAAAGAGCCACTTCTCATTGTTAGTAGCGTCTTTGTAGTTTGGTGAGGCATCAGAGCTCTCTGACACACCACGCTGAATAACTCACCAAACTACAAAATTCTGCATTCTGTAGGATAGAGTCATGGCAGTTAAAGTGGCATGAAACTGCTTTAATCTGCAGTGTCGATATACCCCCCCCCCCCATACTTTATTTATACTCCACCTTTTCTTAAAGCTGAGACTCAAGCTGGTTTACAAGATTTAAAAAAAAGTACAAGTGACAACCCGGATCATTTCCTCCCATATAATTGGTCCTTAGGTTCTCTGGTGGACATTTAATCCAGTCAGCCAGGACTACGTCAGCAGCTGTCAGCCAGAGGACCTTTTCTTCAGCCCCCCATAGACTGTGGAATGACCTGCTAGAAGAGATTGGACAGCTCAATACACTGGCTGAATTCAAAACAGCATTAAAGGCTAGTCTCTGCAGGCTTACACAGATGGTTTTTAAATTGTGAATTTTAAATGATGAATTTTAAATGTGGTTTGTTTTAATATGTGTATATCTTGTCCTTTTAAACTGTATGCATGTCCTTTTAAACGAATATGTATTTTAATGTATATGTTTTAACAGATGTGGTGTGTCAGTTAATTGTTGTTGTTCCCTCCCTCTATGTGTTAGGATACAAGAACCTAATGAGGTGGATTACATTTTTACTAAAAAATACAAGCCCTCCCCTCTGCGCCCAATATAAGGAGTTTATCATACAATGGAATTTGGGGGTATAATGCAATGGCAATCTGAATGCAATCATGGGGTTTCACGTAATTGCGAATGAGTGTATCTCATGCAATTTCGGGCAAAAGGGAAGTCATTCCGAATGCAATCATGGGTTTTACATTATTGCGTATTAGAGTATCTCATGCAATTTTGGGCAACGGGGGGTCATTTTCAGGAAATGGGAAGTCATTCTGAATGCATTCTGAACGCAATTAGAATTCATGTAAATTTGCTAAACTAGCGAATTCACGTGAATTTGAATTCCTCCCATGTGATAAACTCCTAAGTTAATATATTTGTGAAAAGAGATATGCCCTGAAGGATTTAGCAGACCTTTCTTGGGTGCTTTACCATGGCTGGAACCATGCTAGGGTGTTGTTACACCAGTTTATTTTCATGGCAGTTATAGTACTTAGATGCTGGAAAAAGGAGACATCCCAATACTCCCTTGTACAAGCAGGTCTCCATTTGCCCCAGTCCAGCCGTGTGTAGACACAGCTCTGCCCCTTTACCTATGATGGGATTGGCTACTAGATTATGTTTTGTTTATAAATGTAGCATTGTAACCTGTTTTGTTTCAGGGAGGTAGCTTCATGTCTCTTCAGATCAGACTGTGAGAGCAGTGGAATCAGTCCTCCGGATATTGTTGGACCACCACAGTTCTAGAAGTTATTCCACATTGGCTATGCTGGCTAAAGTTGATGGGAATTGCAATGTGGCAACATCTGGAGGGTAGTACATGATTCCTTGGCCCTCTTTTCTACAGAAGTATGTATATTAGGAAAACCAGCCTATTATTTTCTTCCTTTTCCCCTTTTTTCTCAGGTTGGGTTTTTGTTTTTGTTTTTTTCCAGTTTGCTATTGCTGATCTTTTCCCTTTTGCTTGAAAGTGAACTGTTATGGCTACTTATTATGCTGATTGGTTCTTGAACTATATAGATGCTATGCTACTAAGAGAATTGCAATGGGGGGATTAAGGGGGATTTAGATTGTTCTGTAACAATGTGTGACACCTGCATTATGTTGCAACCTGCATATGTTGTTGTAAAGCTGATTAAAAAGCACAATAGAAACTATTAATAGAAAAGAGAAAGAGGTCACTCTTTGATCTCAGAGATTGTGTTGGGAGTTAGGGGAGGAAAACTCTCTTAGGGATATTTGGTTCAAGTCATTAATGAAGTTATAGATCAAAACCAGTGGCTTGGCATGTTCCCAGAAGACCATAGGAACCAGTTCTCACACTATGGTGATGGGTAGTCACCAACACATCCTTACTGGGAGAGAGAGTCAGCATGATATATAGTAGATAGAGTATCAAGACCTGCCCTGCTATTAGGCAAAGTGAGGAGGATACATGTGGAGTATTATCAAAGAGCAGCAAATTGCCTGCAAATTAATGAGTTGCCTTGCTGACCATTTTTCCTGCTAGTGATAGGGCAAGAAAGAGATGCTTGTCACATGCACCAAAATAACTTGGTGGGCTTGAGGTCCTGGGCACTTTAGCTTTGCTGAAGGAATGGGTGCCATGGGCTGTTTTGCCTCAAGCAGAAAATGTCTTCAGTCCGTCCTGCGTGGCACAGAACAGTTCTTCTTAAGCTATCTGTTGCAGTTATTTCATGGACCAATACCATATTTGTGCCTCTGAGATCCAACAGTTTCTTTCATCCCTAGGAACTCTCTGGGGACTGGCAGCTCATGGCTTGTGGACAAGCACTGGTCCATGAATTACCATGTTGAGTAGCACTGGTATAGAGGGAATGGTAAGCATACCCAAACTAGGGAGACATGCTTGTAACTCCCACTCAACCATGAAGGCTATGAGGTGGCCATGGGCTGGTGACATTCTCTTTGTGCAGTGCACCTCAAAGGCTTCTTGTGAGGTTACAATTATAACAATTGGTCATTATTTTATTTATTTATATCATTTTGTTGTTAACTACCCTTGAGTTGATTCCTGACACCTGGACTCAAGGAAGCCTGGGGTGTATGTGTGTGCCCAGTGTTTCCTCCTTGAGCTCCTTGGATTGAATCATGAAATATAATTCATGAGTAAATGCGTCATATGAGGCAAAATGCCAAATGGAGTTTCTGGACAATTGGTATTTCAGGGCAATCAGGTCCCACATTTCTTAACAGATGCCTTCAAGTAGACTCTGACTTACAACAACTGTGTCATGGGTTTTCTTTTTTCTCTATTCAGAGCAGGTTTGCCGTTGCTTTCCTCTAAGGCTGAAAGCATGTGGCTTGCCCAAAGTCACCTAGTGGGTTTCCATAGCTGAGTGGAAATTCAAACCTTGGTCTCCCAGAACCCTAGGCCAAAACTCAAATCACTACACCAGATTGCCTCTCATGTACATTATAGACATGGTGGTCACTAGGACATAGGAGACCAAGTAGGAATGAAAGATGATTGCTGAAGGACCCATTCTGGGTGGGAAATCCTCTGCTCTCCCAGTGTTTCAGGAAATACAGATCCTTTCAGGAAGATAGCTCCTAGTACCACCAGTCAAAAGTCCTTGTGAAGATCTTCCGTCTATTCTTCCTCACTGGGTTATTTTTAATTTTTGTGGAAAGAAAAAGGCAGTAGCTGGCAAACACGGAAGGGTTACAAGATGAAGACAGCACTATCTGAACTGCAAATTCTGTGAGGCAGAGAAAGATAAAATATTTGTATGGAAGGGTCCTCCACCCTGGAGTATCAATTCTTTGCCTAAATTGCACATTCTACCCATCAATGGCCACCGTGATAAATTAAATAAGCCAGCACAAGAGGGCAGCATAGAACAGCTCGGCCACTCCAAGTAGTGTGTTTCAGTGAGTTTCTGACTTCTCTGCCTGACAATAGGCAAATAGGACAACAAGCACATAGGTGGCCTGAGAAATCTGTGATATAGAAACAGAGCAACATGTTTGTATATTGTTCAAATACCAGAAAGCTGATTTGCTTGAGTTTTTAATAACATGTACCAAACATTGCCTCTCATGTATGTGAGTAGAGTTGGAATTAGTCTTGTTGGGTTTTTAAAAATAAAACTGGAACATACGGTATGAACTCCTTTATTTGAACCCTGTTGCAAGAGCACATGACCAGAATGTGTTGTTGTTGTTTTTTAATCTTATGTCACAATAATTGTATTTAGATAATTATGTTATGATAGTTATGATAATGTTTTAAGTTGTTTTAAAATCTTTTGAGAAGTTTAATTTCATTTTAATATTTTTCTTTTGTACCTTTTAACAGTATTACATTTTAATTTATAAGCCACTTTGTGTCTCAGATGATGGTAATGGTAGTAGTGTTTAGCAGACACCAAACAATTATTCAGAATTGGAAATAATATGAATCAGCAGCATGGGGTTTTTGAGAATGCACCAAAGAAAGAAATGAATAAAAAACAAACGAATGACATGTCAATTTGTTTTATTTACTTCCATTTCATCTTCATTTTTCCCCTCTCTGCCAGTTCATTTGACAACACTGGGTACAGACTGCAATTGTGATTAATTTGTCTCTGGCTGCTCCTTAGTTCTGAAGTACCCTGCAGTTAAATCAAGTACCACCTGACCTCTCTTTCTCAATCCCCCTCCTCTATGTATGATATCAACTACATTTCTTTGAAGGTACATACTAATTTTAAATCAGAGTACTTGCTGCCTTATACCCAAGGAGCAAAAGTTCTTCTGCACACAAGTGAAGGCCAAACTAGGTGTGGTGATGTATTTTTCATTTAACAATGTGTTTCTGTGTGGCTTCCAACTAAGATCTGGACTACTGGATGGACTGAGGAGGGGAGCTCTAAATAAAGATACCTGTTGTGATCCTACTTAACATCATGTTCTCTGTTCTTCTTGCCTGCTGTTTGCAAGAGGCAGAGAGCTTCCATTGGAATCAATGGATGCTTTCCTTCCACTGGAGATAGCAAGGGCATGCTTCAAGGAAGACTGCTTCTGATCATGATTTTCGCTGGAGCAAAGTGTGAATCCCCAAATATGCCTTTCCTCCTCTTTATCTGTTACAGAACAGCTACAAAACACCAGACTACACAATAAAAACACATATAAATAAAGGATAATAATAATAATGATGATGATGATGATGGCCATCTGTCAGGGATGCTTTGATTTGGAGTTCCTGCATGGCAGGGGGTTGGACTGGATGGCCCTTGTGGTCTCTTCCAACTCTATGATTCTATGATTCTATGATTCTCCATGTGTTCCTGGACTATGGATAGTAAGAGTTCACAAATCACACAAAAGAAGAGAGGCATATGCTCCCAATGATTCTGTATCATCCACTGCATGATAACCAGAGATTTGTTCACATGGCACAATTACAGAAAAGTGAGTCCACTTCAATTACTGTGGTTGCATCCTGGGATTTGCAGTTTAAAAAGAGGCATTTAGAATTCTCAATCAGGGATCTCATATGCTGCCTCTGACCAAACTACAAATTCCAGGATTCCATGGGATGCAGCCATAGTACTTAATGTGGAATCATAGTGCTATACAGTAATTGGATAGTGGGAAAGGGCCCTGGAGAAGAGGAACACTCACCATTATCTGTTTCTCTTGCTTGACATGAAACAACTGCATAACATATATGGCAACAATCCATGGCAGTCAAAAGAAGTACCACAAGGTCTTGTGTTACGACAAAAAACCAAGCTAGGTAATAATGTCTTTATGAGGACTACATTGTCTTAACAGATGTATGCCAGTATTTTATATTGGCTACTTAGTTACATATGTATGACTAAGTAATGTCTCTTGTCCCAGCCCACCTTGATGGCCAGTAGCCAAATATTGTTTAATGATGGTTGGCTTCAGCAATGTCATTACATTTATTTCTCGTAAAAGTAACATTCCATGCTTTATTCTAATATCTTACTGGTTCATTAAAGAGTTTTCATCACCTCTTGTTCACATCCCATAGCCTATGATTGTGCCTGCTAGCACTAACTTGTCAAAAGTAAAAAGAAGGGGCCTAATTTTCTAGAGGTTCAGTTCAGATGCCAGATCCCTGCCCTTAAACTTAGGATTTGTGTTGCTGCCCCTAAACTTAGGATTTGTATAGGGAAATGGATGCGTTTCCACAGTTTCACCACATATATAACTGTGTTCTTGCAATATTTCCAATTGTTTCACATCAACATCCGATTCCAAGATTTTAATCATATTGGAGAAGTCTGTATAAAGCACAAGCCTGTCTAGTGTGGAAAGGGCAGTAAACATGTATTGCCTTGTTGGTGCTCTTGGATCTCTCGATACCATAGACCATCGTATCCTTCTGGAGCATCTGAGAGAATTGGGGGCACTGCTCTGCAGTGGCTCCGGTCCTACCTCTTGGGCAAATTCCAGATGGTGTCCTTTGGCGACAGTTGTTCTGCCAAGAGGGAGCTCAAACTGGGCGTCCCTCAAGGCGCGATACTGTTGCCAAAGCTATTCAACATTTACATGAAGCCTCTGGGTGAGGTCATCTGGAAACATGGGGCAGGGTGTTATCAGTACGCTGATGACACCCAAATTTGTTTCTCCATGTCTCGGACTGTTTCAGTGACCAAGGAAGGCATCTCCCCTCTGAATGACTCTCTGAAGTCAGTAATGGATTGGATGAGGGAAAATAGACTTAAACTGATCCAAATAAAATGGAGGTACTCACTATAGGCAATCCTATTCCAAGGTGTGGAGATAAGTCCTCCAGTCCTGGACGGAGTCACACTTCCCCTAAAGGACTGTGTTCATAGCCTGGGGGTACGCTTGGACTCATTTTGCCTGTCATCTCAGCTTGATGCGGCAGCCAGGAGTGCCTGTTATCAGCTTTGGCTGATACGGTAGCTACGACCCTTCCTGGAATGGGAGAACCTAGAAACGGTTGTATATTCACTGGTAATTTCTTGTCTTGATTTCTGCAATGAGCTCTACATGGGGTAACCCTCATGCCATGTTCGGAAGCTGCAACTGGTTCAAAACATTGCAGTCAGATTAGTTACAGGGAGTTCCAAATTTAATTCTATTACACCTATTTTAAAATCCCTACATTGGCTGCCTATTAGCTTCCAGGCACAGTATAAGGTGTTGGTTGTTACCTATAAAGTCCTATGTGGCTTGGGTCCAGCATACTTGAGGAAACCCCTCCTCCCATACAATCCTTCCCACACACTCAGGTCCTTTGGGAGGAACCTACTGCAGCCAAAGAAAACCAGGCTGGTGGCGACCTCCCAGAGGACCTTTTCAGCTGGAATATGGAATGACCTGCCAGAGGAGATCTGCCATATTACATCTTTGGAGGCCTTTAAAAAGGTGATAAAGATGGATCTCTTCTGGCGGGCCTTCCCAGGCTGACCTCCTTGTAACTGAGCTCTCCTATTGTCTAACTGCTATTGTCTAGTTGCTCCCATTGTATTGGGAATTTTTACTGGGAATTGTTATTTTTGTGCTATTGTTAGGGTGGGAGGGAAATGGGGAATCTGAATTGTTATATTTTGCTATGTTTTAGTTTGTCAATCTTTCAGATTTTTATTGCTTTTAATTGTTGTTACCCACGTCAATCCAATATAGGGAGAGGCAGGATACAAATATATATTATATTTTATAAGGGGTGCTTTACATGGAAAATTCCTCCTTACCACTTCAGTCCACTGTCATTATTATTGATAGGCTTTCTTAGTAGCCTTGGTATAATTTTCTGTTCCTGTGGCTCAAGTGTTGTAATAACTTTTCAAAATCAGTGGGAATGGGGGCAGGGATCAGTTATTAGAGAGGTAGTGGGGTCTCCTTTTCTAGAAGTCTTCAAAATGAGGCTGGACAGCTACTTGATAGGGATGTTTTAGCTGGAGATCCTGCATTGAGCATGGTGTTGGGCTTGAGGCCCCTTCCAACTCTATGATTCTATGACTTTATGAAAATACCTCTTCCCACACATAGTAGATGATACATACATGTACAAAAACCATCTAGCACTTTTCTGTCAAGTTTCAATTCTTCTCCCTCTCAGGTTGAGCCACTAATACATATTTAGAAAAGTGTCATGCAGACTGAACCTGTCCAATACTAATAGAAAGCTGGATTCTGAAGGTAGGAAAAGAGAGATGGCAATATATGTTTGTGCCCATGCCTACAGATGACCATATACCAAAAATCTTTTACAGTTTGACCTTTGTATCTGTGGGGGATCCATCTCCTCCCCGCCCCCGTGGATACAAAACAACATCGACAGTGGGAATGGTGGGGAAGAGAGAGGAAGCATAAAAAATAACCCAAAACAAATAGAAGAAAAAACTTTGAAATAATCTCTAGTACCTTTACCTGGAGGGGGTTCTTTGTGCTTATGGCAATGACGTGATACTTATAATAACACAGCTCACAGCTCCAGCATCCTCTCTCACTGATCCATTTGATCAGGCAAGGTTGGTGTGTGCATTTCACTGAACCATCACACCGACATGGACTCAGCAACTCTCCCTGGAAAAAAGAAGAGAGAGAGAGAGAGAATTAAAAAAAAAAAAGTGTTTTCTTGTCCCACTCCAAAAAAGTCAGAGCGTAGTCAGCTCTGGAAGAGGATAATAGCATTATTCTTTCTTCCAAGGGCAGAAACAAACAACAGTTGCCTACCTTACAGGACCCCACTTTGGAACTTCCCCCAAAAGTCTCTAACCAGTAATGTATTCATATCTCAAGTCAAGTCTCAAGTTTCTACCTTCAAGTCTCAAGTCCCATCTCAAGTTCTTGCAAGATACTTTCAAGTGAAGTCTCAAACTGAGTTGCAAGTCAATTCTAACAGGAAAAAAAAACCCAGAGGTAATACATGTTTCTCAGTGAGGAACAGCAAGTTTGTTAGGCAATGGGCTGAGTTGGTGGTTGAAGTCTGCTCAGTAGCCTGTCCCCTCTGCAAAGAGGGGAGCCTTCTGAAGTTTCACAAAAGCTTTAGAAGGATCCTTCCACCTCAAGCTGTTCTCTTCCAAGAAAGGTGTCATGTGCTCTGGGGCTGGGTGTTGCCAGCTGTTCAAAGTGAATGATGCCAGTGAGTAAGTCACTAAAAATATATAAATTACATATCAAGCCAAGTCCAAGATGAATCACTTAAGCAACTTGACACAGTTAACTCACATCTTTATCAATACCTCTAACCAAAAGAAGCACACTTATCAATAACAGTTGAAGCCTGTGAAGAACCAAATAGCATTGAGCCCCTGAATTCCTAGCAGTTGAGGAAGGGCAGTAATGCCATACTCTCCAACAACTCACAGATGAAAACAGGGACACATATGGCCAAATGATATCGGAGTGTGGTTCAGATGGTTAACATTGTTAATGAGAGGTTAGGTTAGGATAGGATGCAGCAGTTTGTTTTTGACTCAGCCTACAGGGAAGGGCAAGATTCTGCTTCATCTCCTCTCCTTTCCCCCTCCAGAGTTGATGACAAAAGACTTTTGGACTCTAAATTCCGTTTGCAGCAGTTAAAGTAAGGTGCGAACAATGGGCAAAGTAGTAGTAGGAGACTCTCAGACATTCTAAATGCAACTGAAAAAGTGGGACAACAGAGGATTTATCAGTACTGTCCCTGCCAGATCAGAATAATTGAAGGGTATATGCCTGTGCAGATCGGCTATTAAGGCTGGCCTGGGGGTAGAGTCGGGGTGTGGCATCCACATGATGCACACCCTGACTCCACTCCTATGGCGGCGTGATGCTGTGTGCTGCACCACACAGCACATGGCATCACAGTGCTCCTCTGGCACTGCATTTGGATGATGCAGTGCCGAAGGAGCACTGTAAAGTCTTGGTGCTGCAGTTACAGCACCCTTTCTGCACAGCCCGCATGTAATGCTTGACTCACTTTCCGGCCAGAGCAACTGAAAACCACATAGTTAGAACAGAGACAGGGCATCTGTGGCCTTCCAGATGTGTTTGGACTGCAACTCCCAACAGCCAACACAGCCAGCATTTCAACAAAATTTGGCCCCTGGGAAAAGAAAATCCAGTTGTACAATGGGACTGTGTGATAAGGGTCAAAGCAACCTGTTATACTATATATAGAGGAAATGCCATAAAAATACATATGGAACTGATCACAGGTGCTGTACAAAAAGCCTACTGTATTCAAGTAGGAAGGGGTAGTGAAATCAGTCCCTACTCACCAACATCCTAAACCCCCAAAATCTAGAATATGGCTTAGCACGAAGCTAATTTTCACCCTTGAATCCCATAGCAGGCTGCCACAATATATGTCAGGGAACCTGGAAGTGTCACCCAAAGTGATGTCACCTCCAGGTTCATTTTAAGCTGTTATTCAGTCATGGGGAGAAGTTACAGGGGGTGTTGTGGAGGTCAAACAAGCTAAACCACCAGGTTTTGAGGGCAGTTTTGTAGCTGTTTTGACTTCACATGATTTTTTAAAAATGTATATTTCGAGGCCCGGGGACTTCAGAAGTGAGATCCCAAGGTGATCTAAAAAGTTGTGGTGTGCATGCTGCCCATGAGCTGCACTTTCTTCATCCTAGTTGAGAAAACAGTGTGCACTACATTATAAAGGGATGAAATCCTTCACCCTTAGATTCCAGCCTACATCTTTGGGGAAAATGTCTTCCACAGATATGATGGGGAGTCAGGCTCCAGTTGCTAAATAACTTGCTGAATCTTCCCAGAGGATCCTTTATTTGAGCGCAACTGAATTCACATATTTTCAAGCTGTCATATTTAAAACACAGCACTCATAGATAGTCTGCCTTTCCAAATGTGCTTAAGGTTGTCCACAGGGATTTGACAAATATTTGTTGTTGGTGGTGTGTGCCTTTAAGTCATTTCTGACTTATGGTAACTCTAAGGCAAACCTATCATGGGGTTGTCTTGGCAAGATTGGTTCAGATAAGGTTTGCCCTTGCCTTCACCTGAGGCTGAGAGGATGTGATTTGCCCAAGGTCACCTACTGGATTTCTTGCTGAGCTGGAAAATGAACACTGGTCTCCAGAGTTGTAGTCCAACACATATAGAGCATCACAAATTGTAAACAGTAAACAAAAGCACCCAGCACCACGATTATTTCAGTCTTCCTCCTGCTGTTTAAAGTCAGTGTTAAAGTGAGCTGAAGGATTGTGGTGACCCTAAAGTCTAGTGAGAAAGGCTATTACACAACACAGAGGCAACCAGTAAGAAGGCTCAGCAAACTAGACAAACTTCATTTTTTAAGATATAAGATCCTAAAAATAAGATTGTAACAGGCAAATGGACCCAGAAGTGGTCTCAGGGATCATGGCAGTCTCTTCAGTATGTTCTCCATAACAGAGCTTGGAAGCAAGTTATAAACCTCCAGTTATTTGTAATTAGCTCCTTCCCCATCAACAAATGTATAATTAAATTCCATTTAGACTGCTACTTAATAAAGGCTAATTGCATTACGTTTGTGGTGTAACTCTTTTCAGTTACTTTAGTTATGGGGGGGTGGCTTCACTAAACAGTAGAGGAGAATATCACATGGTTCAAATGGTGACTTGTGTATGCCTTGTGCTGCAGAATGAGAAACATCCAGAATTTTTTTTAAAAAAGGTTACATTGGTGAAACAGGAAACTAAAGTGGAGTCGAAAGAGAAAACTAAAGGGTTAACTGCAACAATTACTCTAACTGTTTTTGAAGACTCAGAGCAATAACTGCAGTTGGTTAAGTAACTTTCTGCATTCTATTCCATATTGTCCTCTTCTCCACAGTTTCCAATCTGATGACTTGGGATCAGGCAAATGCAGCACCAACCTGTAAAAAGCTGCCAAAACTGCTTGGCATTCAAGTTATATTGTCTCCAGAAATGCATTAATATTCATTACATTGTTACAAGGTACAAACTAGGTTATAATTAAAAAATGGTGAATTCTGTCTTTCCCTGTCATACAAATCCAAGTGGTTCTACTTGCCTCAATACTCTGCACTCTGGCAATCCCTATGCTACTATTGGTTGTAATTGTGGAATGGGGATGGGAGGTGGGGAACATTTAAAGTAAAGAAAGTGGTTTGAAACTGCTGGTGGTCAGTTGGTTTCTCTTTTAGAAAGCCACTAGGAGGCAAACTGGGCAGAGGCAGAGAACACTTGTGTTTGACTTCATTGATTAAAAACACAAATCCATATACATGCAAAAGCTGTAAGCCTAAATGTTTCCTTACGCAAAGCTTTTGTGGACTGGGGCCAGGGACAGCTTTCATAACTGAAGAGAAAGACCAGAAAGAACAGGGCAGCTCATGGTCGCTAAAAAAATTGACTATGGCCTGATCTAGATTGGCAAAAAGAAGTGTGTTAATGGCTGCATGAAAGTCTAGCCTTTAGATGAGAAAAAGGGAAAGTGTGCCATGAAAATGCTTTTTTTGCATTTTAGGGGAGAAGAAGCGCCTTTAAAAAGGTGCTGGTTTTCCCAGCTTCTTTTTTAAAAACTGCGGAACAGCACAGCTCCATCTAAAGGCTGTGGTGCAGCTGCTAAGCATTAAGGAAAAGGCAACTTCATGTCACACTTTCCTGCCAATCTAGAAAGCCCTATGTGCACCAATACTAGAATATTGCTTAGCTACATTTTCCTAAACAAGTGATATAGAGGGGTTCTCTCATGAAAGGACATAAAGAAAGATCAGAGAGTCAATTACTTTATGATGGTGGACCAAATCCAAGAGAAGTCACCACAGATGCCTGAGTAATGACCGTTTGTATGAGCCTCCAATGGCCTTGGATAGAGCTGGCTAAAAGTCGTTTTGTTACCCATTCATTATCAGAGGCATGTGGTAGTGAAGCATTTAATGCTTTCAGAGGAAAGAATGGATGCTCTAGCCATAATACTGTACTGGATCTGAGCCACTGGATAGGATATTGTTTGGCATACCTGTACAATGAGGGAGAAGAACCCTTCAGTCTCTTGTTGTTGTTGTTGTTGTTGTTGTTGTTGTTGTGTGCCTCCAAGTCATTTTTGACTTATGGTGAACCTAAAGTTAGTCTATCATAGGTTTTTCTTGGCAAGTTTTTTCAGAGGAGGATTGCCATTTCTATTCCCTGAGGATGAGAGAGTGTGACTTGCTCAAGGTCACCCAGTGGGTTTTTATGTTCAGATGGGAATTTGAACCCTGATCTCCAGAATCTCCGTAGTCCAAAGCTTAAGTCATTACACCATGCTGGCTCTCACCCTCTTATCTCCTATAGTCAGGTTTATTTGCCCAGTGTGGAAAGAATTGCTATTATGAGTGACTCTTGGCATGGGCTGACCACTTTAGCTATTTGCAGTGAAAGATGCCATGCTTATTGTTTTTCAGGATGGGCACCTGAATACAACCCCTAGTCTTTCCTCCCGATTTTGTTATTGACAAATGGGAGAAATGCACAATACAGTGCTATTGTGTTACTATGAAACCACATGTTTTATGGACCATATGTGTTACTATCCTTATTTAGCCTATAGCAAGCAGCAGGGGGTATTTCATACCACTTCTAAGGTTATAAACAACCATTGTGCCCAGATGGTTCTTAACAGATGAAAAGTCAGAAGGCTTTCACAAGCCTTGGAGGGGTAGAGAATCCTAGAGTCTAGGAAGCCACCAGTGCAAATGTCCTGTTTCACATACTCATGAACTATCAGATGGCGATGGAACAAATAGCTCCCCAGGGAACAGTAACTGATGGTTGGGATCATGTAAGAAAGCAGATTTATGGACAGCCCCTGACCTAAAACTATTCAGGGCAGGAGTGGGAATTATGCTCCCCCACAGATATACATAGACAACTCCCAGAATCCCTCCCTATTGGCTATGTGGGCTGTAGGGCTGCTGGAGGTAGCTGTTCAGCCACATCTGCAGAGCCACATGATGCCCACCCCTGATTTAGGACTTTGAAAGTAATAACTGGCTCTTAGCGCTGGGTACAGCAGCAGATCAATGTAACAATTGCATCCTTGGTATAGCTGCACCTGCCAAGCAAGCCAAGAAATGCATCTCTACTAGAACCCCAAATGGTGGCATACTCAGAGAGCTGGGAGGTGGGGAAGGTGAGCATCATCCTCTGTTGACTACCACTGGAGTGCATAGACCAGGTGCTAACACTTGGGTCCGCTAGCAGGAAACTGGAGTCCAACAGACATGCTGGAAGTACGGAAGTGGAGCACAATGTCATTCCAATTTGTGTATGGAACCACACAGGTGTACAAATAGCAACAAGCAGGCTGTCTGGGTTTCTGCCAAGATGCAGTGAAGGGTTGTAAAAAGGTATAGATCATTCTGGTAAACCAGCAGTCCTGGCAGTCCTATCCTATCTTATTTGATGTTCTGTTTCATCGCAAGTAGCTTACAATAATATTCCCAATAAAATTCAACAAACAGCCAAGGTATTGCCATCCATTTTAAAGCTGTGAACACTCAATCATTTTAAAGAGCTAGTCATCGGTGTTTGGGTGTCTAACTCCTAAGTGAAATATGAACCCTTCTTGCCAGAATTACGGGACTCCTGGATCTGACTCTCCCTTTCCTGATGTGCCTGGGCCATTACTTTTTAAGCTCCTCAACATCACTTTTCTCTGTGTATTTCCTACTATATTTCTCATTCCTTTGCAGACGTGAGACGTGGCCCTTTGGTCCTTATGACACTGGCAGCCATTGCTTCTCATCCACTCATGCCGACAAGTTTCAAGATCTAAAACTAGAAGGGCTTGAGAATCCTTCCTCTAATATGAGGATTTTTGTTTTATTTTAATAAATGTCTATGCAATAAAATGAGGATTCTTATTGAGCCTTCTAGAGTATTTCCAGCTGCTCAAAAGGAGCTGCTGGGTTGCTCAAAGCTTAGTAAAGTCATGAAGAGTATCATGAACAGCAACCTGTTAGAGGGAACATAAAATTCCCAGGCTGAAACAGCTTCACTGGCTGCCAGTCCATTTCCCAGAACAATTTAAAGTGCTCATTTTGACCTATAAATCCCTATATGGCTTAGGTCTAGACTATCCGAAAGTCCATATCTTCAGTATGAGCCTTATGATCTTCAGTGGAATGTTTTCTCTCCATCCCACCACTCTCCCAGGATATGAGAGAGAGCCTTCTTGGTGGCCGTTCCTAAGCTATGGAACTCCATCCCGTGGGAAGTTCCATATGTTTCCACACTGCTATCTTTTTGCTGGCAAAGACCTTTCTTGTTTAAACAAGACTACATCTTTAACACACCTGCTCAGAGGGATATGCAGTTAAGTGTGTGTGTTTTTAGTATGTAATTTGTATTTTAAGTCTTTTGTTTGAATGTTAATATATTATAAGCAGTGATTTAATTGGATTTATGGCTGAATGCTTTTTAAAACATTTGTACTCCATGCTCTCATCTACACTTTACAGAATATTCTGGGATGTCCCTGGAGTATCCTGGCCCTGAATTTGCCCCTTACCTGCTTTGCAGCAGTGGCACTGCCTTCACTCCCATGGTCTCAAGCCACCTGCCACCCTTGCCACTAAGCACCTTGTTCTGGCATTGGAGTGATGTGATGACAACAGGGATGGCAGGCAGTGGAGGTCTTTTTGCAATGATGAGATGGTGGCATTTGCATTGTTCTGAGCTGTCAGCCACCCCCTACTGTTGCGGGTGCATCACTCTGAGGTCAGAATGAAGTGCTCAGCCATGCTAACAATACCGAGCACCTCATTCTGATCTCAGAGCAATGTGTTCATAGCAGTAGGAGTGGTGGGCAGCTTGGGACCACACAAGTGAAGCCATTGGTGTCACCATGAAGAGACCAGAAAACCCACAGCAAAAGGTGAGTTAAGCAAATGAGGGTTCGGGGGTGGAATCAGGTCTGGGCATCATGAAGACAGTCTGGATCCAACTCAGGGTTTTAAGCTTGCACTGTATAAACAGGATGTGGTGAGCCTGGGGAGAGTTTGGGATATTTAGTCGATGTAGATGAGGCCCTTGTTGTTTTAGATGTTCTCTTTTAAATTTCTGCTGTAAGCTGCTTTGAGTCTCATATGGAAAAGAATTGGGATATAAATCAAATAAGTAAAAACCTTGAAGACTAACATGTCTATAATGGCATAATGCTTTCACAGGCTACTGCCTGTTTTTCCCAGGTAGTCCTGTACTATGGCCATGTTTGAAGCACAGATGCTAATCTTGATGGCTCAAAAGAGAATTCAAAAATACAAGCTGCTGTGTGGATACATACAGCTTGGATCCAGGCTATTGCAAGGATACATCTTCCAAAGTGAGCCTTTCTGAGCTTTGCAATCTCTGTGGGAGGCCTTTTGCTTAGTTCTACTACCCTCCGAGGCATGTCTGATGGGAATGTGAGAGAGGGCTATCTTGGTGGCTGCCCTTGAGTGCCTGAGCATTCTTCCTAGGGAGATTAGGTTGCCCCCCTTCTTGCTGTCCTTCTGTTGGAAGGTAAAAACATTTCTGTTCCAACAGTCTTTTAGGAACTGACAGAAGTGGGTTTTAATAGCATGCTGTTCTACTGAATTTATTATTTTTAATGGATATGTTTTAAATAGTTAAATTATATTTTAACTATTTTTGAATGCCTTAACCTATATATTCCTCCTTGGTTTTTTGAGTTTTAAATACATTGGCCAGAATCCTGTTGGGGAATTGTTGTTGCTGTTGTATGCCTTCAAGTCATTTCTGACTTACAGGGTTTTCTTGACAAGATTTGTTCAGAGGGGGTTTGCCCTTGCCTTCCTCTGAGGCTGAGAGGGTGTGACTTGTCCAAGGTCAGCTAGTGGTTACCATATCATACCATGACCAAGCAGGATTCCAACGCTGGTCTCCTGGAGTCCTAGGACATTATCACACCAGCCTCGTGTCTTGCTGTAATTGCATTATGCAAGGAAACAGGAACATACCACTTTGAAAATGTTTCCTTTTGCACCTCTCTTCTTTTGCACACCTGCACTGCTTGGAAACCCCTACTGCATCCCGGGGGGCTGTGGGTGTGAAGCTTTGGGTGTGGCTGTGGGTGTGAAGAAAGAAAGAAAGAAACCACTTCAGTTCTGGCATTTTAGCCATGAGGTGCCATAGGAGACTCCTCTCCTCCTCTCCTCCTCCCACTTGCTATTCCAAAGCAGGCTAGCTCTGTGCCTGTTGGTATATTTATTTTTAATTTTGCTGTGTTTACGTAATTATGGCAAAATGATTAAAATGATTAAAAAATTTTTATCATTTCCCCTAAGTATGCAAACACAGCAAAGATAAAAATAAGAAACTATGACAGGCATGGAGTCACCTTGCTTTGGTATAGTGAATGGGAGTGGGAGAGAAGGAGAATCCAGTCTCCTTATGGCATCTCATGGCTGTAAGGCTGGAAATGAAATGAAGGGGTATTTTATGCCTATGCAGCTATGCTATAATAGCTAGAATCAGAGCTCATTGATGGGTTTTGCCCATCAATTAAAAGGTGCTATCCAGTAACAGGGTGGCAGCAGGATAGACACAATGTTGCTGATAGGTATCGACAAAAGATGCTTTTATCCTGTTAAAATTCTGTTTTTTAGCCTTATGCAGTAAAGTCCCTAGACCAACACTTAAACCACTATACCCAGCTGGCATACATATGTGTAAACACCACAATTATGGTGTTATGCAGTTAATCCTGTCCCAATCCCCCCAATCCCCATTTACTGAGTCGCAGCCACTACGATCAATAGTGACCAAAAGTAACCATCCCAAGCCTACCTTTTAATCCAGGCAGTGCCTCAATTGAGGAGCTACAGTGTGTGGCACTTAGAAATGACTACTGCAGTGCTCTTACAGCCATGAGAGACAAGCAGCTTCAGCAGGACCCTGGGTACCATCTCTAACCTGCCATCCCAAAATGCCCTTTGAATGCTGCTGTTGTCATTTCGTAGTGCCCAGATCTGTAACACCACAGAAACCCTTGTGCTGGGGTGGGCTGCTTTTTGGTATATTGGTAGAAATAGCTAGGACAGTGGAGCTTTGTTTTCATAGCTACATCTGACAGTGCAGGATCATCATGACATGGCTTAGACTGGATGGCCCTTGTGGTCTCCTCCAACTCTATGGTTCTATGATTCAGTCTTGGCATGATAACCATCATCCTTGCTAATCAAATAGTCCTTGCATTTTGACCCTACAAATCCTGACTCCACTACAGCACTGGTCATATGGATGCACGGGCCTTTGTTGAGGTGCACATACATACATACATACATACATATTATACATGTTTTTACAGATTCATTTTATTTATGTATTTAATTTATGTATTTATGTATTTAAATTGGACTCAAGGCTCACTAAAGATACTTTAAAAACAATACAACTTTAAAAACACAATTAAAAACATCACATCAATAAATCCAGATAAAAATACAAAATCATTAAAAACATGCTAAGCTAAAAGTATACACCCATTAAAAACAAAGAAAAGCCAACGCTACTACTTCTTGGTAGTAAGTACCTGATTTTAATGCTCAAAGATTTGAGACAAGAAGGTGTGACTGAAGTATGGCTCTTGAGAAGACAAAATCCTATTCTCTGCAGCAAAGGTTTTATAGAGCTTTGAGCTAGGAAAGAAATGAAATGGGTGGTTTTAATGGTCTCTTCAGAGTGAGTAGTTCCATACCAAATTTATCAAAAATGGGAACCATGGAGGTGGAAGATAATCACCAAGCATTTGCTGCATTAAAAATATAATGCCATGGGATTTAGCAACATTATTCAGCTGCTGACAAAGCCCACTATCTATGTATTAGTAATATGTCATCACTGAAGGTATTTAGTCTTAGCCACCACCTGTCCTGTTAAACATAAAACATCCTAAAATGGTAACAATGTACAGAGTGAACAGTTGAAACCAGAGCTTGAAAGTTATTTAAAGTAATTACAGTCATCATTCCAACATCCATAAATAGTTATCTGTCATTATAGTTACATATTAAAATGCTAGATTTTAGTTACTTTTCTCATTACTAGAAAACTAGTAATTTGAGTTACTTTAAAAACCAGACTGTTATTTAAAAACCAAAATGTTGTGCATCACAGTACACCTAAGTAGCAAACCCACCATATTATGTTAGTAAAAAAGCCACTCGAAACAGTTTAAGTTGCACATGAAAGGAGTCAGTTTATCTTTTGCTGTGTTATAGTAATAATTTAACTAGGTTGGGCCTTAGTTACTGCAGAAAATAATTTATTAAAGGCAAGTCACTCTTTGTAACTGGTTACTTCCAAGGTCTGGTTGTGAAACTGTCAGAATAGGGGACCTCAGAAATATTGGCCAAGATAGAGCTTTGGGAGATGTATATCTGGCAAATAGCTTTGAAACATGCCCCAGTGAAACCCCCAACTCATGTTTTCAGCGGGCAGCTCCCAGTTCCAGCTTTTAGCTGGATGTATTGCAACAGGCATTCTTAGAGACTCTGGGCCCGAACAGACAGGCCAAAATAAAGCTGGTTCGTGTTACTTTGGAGGTAAGCTGTTTAAATGACACACACATCTTAAGAGGCCAGAAGCTGCACCAAAGTTGTGCTCCAGTCCTTAGGACTGGAATGTGGCTTTGGCATGGCTTCTGGCCTCTTAGGACGCATGCATTATTTAAGCTGCATACCTCCAAAGTGACCCAAAGCAGCTTTATTTTGGCCTATCTGTTCAGGCCCTGTCTGTTCAGGCACAAAACGACTGCTGTGCCTTCAGCAAAAGAAAAATAGGTGGGAGCATCTCTGTTGTTCCTTCTGCTTGCCACCAATACAGAAATAGTCTTCTCAGGGAGGGAGGGGGCTGTCACATTAAAAATATGGGTTTGGCAGGGATTTTGGTAATTGCCAATAAGGTTTTGCTTATAAAATTGTTTACTTTCTACCATTTTTGCTTTTGTGCTATTAATTTTTTCTTCTCATAAACCCAATAATCTCAATCTCTTTAAGATCACTGTTGGATTCTCTCTTCTATGGAAGTCTGTTTATCTTAAAATCAGTGGAATCTCCCTGTATGAACTTTCCTGAGTGCTAAGATCTTCTGGGAGGCCCCTTTGTTAGTCCTACCACCTTCCCGGGCATGGTTGGTAGCAATCTTGGTGGCTGCTCCCAGTCTCTGGAACTCACTCCCTAGGAAGAGTACAGTGGCTTCCTCTTTGCTTCATTCTGCCAGTAAATAAAAATTTTCCTGTTCCAACAGACTTTGAGAGACTAATGGTGTAGTATTATTTTGTGGATTTTTTCTTTTTTAAAAAAATCCTCCCTTTTATTGGTTTTAATTCTGTAGATGGTTTATGACAAGAGTGAGATTTGTTGCCCACCAAAGGGTCCAAATTAGCAGAAGCAATGAGAGCAAGGTACAGGAAAAAATTTATTTCTGCAGAAATAGGTCTAGAAATAGATCCAAAATGAGACAACTGAATTGTTCTCAGAGTTGAGATTCTATACACTTTTACAACTGGGAAACAATAACATCTTAAATCAAAGCACATCCTCACTGTCTACCATTCATCACCTTTGGGCTCCCCCTGAGATGGCTATGTTTGCTCTAATCTGTTTATCAGAGTAAATAGTATGTGAAATTCAGCAACAGAAACTTTGGATATTTACAACAGTTTGTCACTCTAAGTTATGCATTCATAATAATACTAATACTAATAATAGGTACATACTTATGTTTGCTCATTTAAAATATTTATCTGTTACAACACTGTTTGAATGATGTTCTTTTTGTAATGTGCTTTGGCAGATTGATATTGATTTGGTATTTGCAATAAATAGCCTCAAAATTATGCTTGTGAGATGGTTTCACAAATTAATCCAATGTTTTAATTGCAGTGTGGATGCAGCCACTGCTAGACACCACTGTCTAATACCATTCCCTTCAGTGTTTGCCAGGGAATAACAATAGAATTTAATCTTTGGGGACATGATATGAGCAAGTAGGAGGTTTTACATTCTTGCATTATGGGCAAGAATAGGAGCCATTCATTAAAAAGGAAGAGAAAGGAATCTGTTTAGTTCCATTTCACACCTTGCAAGCTTGGCAACAGAGTGAAGCACTTTTCTGTCTCAGAAAGGTGGACATTTCCTAGGGTGGCAAGACACTATAGTCAATGGAATAATGCATTTAAAATGAGAATATTATACCAGGAAAAAAGTGATAAAATGCAGAAAATTTCCATGAGAGAGGGGAAAAAAAACCTAATAACTTATTACAGAACTGGGATGAAATGAGAATGCTTGTTGGATTCTTAGAAATGCAGTGTGAAACAGAATGAGACATTTTCACATGCCTGTTAAAAAGGGCACAGAGCTGCACGATAAAGCTATTGAAATTACTAGGCAGTTCTTGGGAAAAAATATATTCAACACAGTGGAGAGCACATGCTTTACAGATTCACTCTTGCATGCCTATATGAAATCCAAGGTAATACATCTTGGTAAAAATGTATGAGTTCTGCAGGCTTGGAGGTCATATATTCCCAGAGCCATGAGGGAAAGTCAAGATCATTATAGCACTATGATTCCATTTTAACTGCCATGTCGACATCCTATGGAATCCCAGGGTTCTGCTTTCTTTAATAGACATGCTATTTACTTTGAGAAACGTCCTATGAAACCCCGCTCCTGCAAAAAGCCCAAACTCCTGAGAATTGCATGTTGCTGGATCACATTCTATTCAACTGGAATGAGGAGTATTTTAGATGTATAGATTAGTCCTTGGTCTTGAGGGGAGAGGGAAAGGAGGGGGCAGTTACATCTCTCCCATGCCTGTGAGTATCATCTCAAAATTTCTAGAAAGCCATCCTGACCAAGGTAAATAACTCACACTTGGCCCCATCTCACTGATTCTTTGGGTGAGACTGCCCCTTTTGGGTGGTCTGTACCGCCCCATAGCATCATACAGTTGGAAGAGACCACAAGGGCCATCCAGTCCACCCCCTGCCTTGCAGGAACTCTCAATCAAAGCATATCCAATAGATGGCCATCCAGCCTCTGTTTAAAGACCTCCATGGTCTTTTTGCACCTAAACTGAGCAGGACCTGGATGGATTAGATCCTCTCAATCAATAGAAGGGCATATACAGAGCACAGGCAGCTCTATCCTTTCACAAGAGAAATGGTCATGATCTTCGGTGGAGAGGTTTGGAGGAAAATAAACTATCTCCAGTGCTTCCTCTGTCATGGCCAGCCTGGCTGAGGACTCCAAGGACTCAGAGGAGGAGGCTGAGTTTGTGCCTCAGGTGCAGGTGGAACGTGAGCCTGAGCCAGGCCCCAGCCCTGCTCTGCCAGCTGCAGCAGCCCAGTCTCCCCCCAGCAGAGATTCCAAGCCTGGGAGACATAGAGGACCAGGATGAGGAGGTACCTACCTTCAGCCAGTGAAGAATAGAATGGGCATGCCTCTGCTGATCCAGGAGGTTTTATGAAAAATGCTCAGCAATCACTAAGCTCCTGTGATTAGGAACTGGGCCAATATAAACAGGTTTAGGATGCTGAACCTCTCTGTCAGAGCTTATCTGAGCTTTCTGGAGAAAGCACATTGCTATTACGCCCTTGGACTTTGTTATCTGGAACCCTGCCTTTTGCCTACGGACTGACTTGAAACCCTTGACCCTTGTACTGACTCACTGGCCTGCTTTCTGGAATCCTGGACCCTTGGTTTGCCTCCTGACCTTTCTATATTGGACATTAGACTGGTACTGTGATATTGGACTTGGTTTCTTGCTTCTGCAAAGACCTTGTGTTTGTTTGCCTTTAAAGCTGGTCTCATGCCTTATCAACAGTCCTTGGCTGCTTTCCTGGACAGGCTTTGGTGACTCAGGGGCTCTTCAGACCAGCCAATAAGGCCAGCCTGGGGAGTGGAGTCAGGGCTTCATGTCCACATCGCGTCCCATGGTGTGTAATGTCACAGCACTCCTCTGGTGCTGTGTCTGCAAGGCACAGTGCCAAAGGAGTGTCGTACAGCCACAGCTATCGCACCCTTTCCAGGGTGCAAAAAGGAGCCACTTTTTGCAGCTACTTTTTGCACCCTGGAAAGGCTGGATTGGGGCCACGGTGTGTGGTGGCCACAGCCCCAATGCAGCTAGCAAAGGGGTGGCCTCATGCCGTCCCTTGGGGCTGTCTGTACAGCCCCTAATTGAACTTTACTACGAAATGCTAGAAGTGGGTGATATCAGAAAAAAGTATAGAACAAGAAAAGAACATTTTCATTCAGTTTGCTACAATAGTGAAAAGTCCAGTTTGTTTCTGTTTTGAGAAAAACATTTGCTATTAAATATTTGTACCTCTGTATAAATGACAGAATGAATTACATTAAAAAAGAAAAGAATCCCTTTGCTGTTTCTTCAAAGCACCTGCCTGACTTGTCCCTCTAAATGACATAACTGTAATTGGTATTACTAGTTTAAATTATACTTCTCAAGTAGCACTTGCTTGTGAGATGTTACAAGTGGTGGTAACACCTAGATGCAGTTGTCACTTTTGTCAGACACTCCTAATATAAATAAGCAATAAGCCTGAGCTTCACTGGCAAGATAACAACATGGTTTGCTCATTGCAGAGAAGTTCACCTGCACTACATAGAACCAAAGCACAATTTCTTCCATTAGTGTGTGTGCGTGTGTGTGTGCGCGTGCGCATGCACGCAGTAGGAGGGGAGTTACATGATCCACAGGTAGGCCTACAAATCAGATTGAACTTGTATTGAACCATTTCCTTGTACTGAACTGTTTTCTCATGACAGAAACAATAATATCTCTCCACTGGGAAAATGGGATTCTTCGTGCAGAAAATTTAATTCCAACTATGTGAAAAATGTGCCTGGTTATCATAAGCCACCAAACCCAAGCTACATGGAGTTACAAGCTGTATGTGGAGTTTCAACAGAGTTTGAACACTTTTCTTGATGGACACCAGCACGATGACCTTCTTGTCAGGAAGCAATACTGTGTAATTTCAGACAATTTAGCTTTGAAAACAATTGATGTTACATTCTTTAAATCTGATATAGATATAAATGTAGAGAAAGGAGGAGGGATTGTGGCTTATATCAAACAGCACTTCAGGCAAGTTTATTCTGAATGAATCCTGATGGAAGTACAGTGAGCCCTTGGTATCTGCTGGGGTTTGGTTCCAGCAGGACCCCCTGTTGACATCAAAATCCATGGCTATTCAAGTCCCATTAAATACAATGGTATCCCTTATATAAAATGGCAAAATCAAGGTTTGCTTCTTAGAATTTATATTTTTAGAAAATATTTCCAAGCCATGGATCCTTGAATCCATGGATAAAAAGTCCATGGTTACGAAGGGCTGACTGTAGTTAATCACTTATATTATTCATCTACTGCAAATATTCCATCCTTGCTGTTTCATAACTTCCACCGTGGCTCAAATGTTCTTTGATTCAGGTGCAGGGAATGTGATGAAGGCAGAAGTCAAAATGTTTTGCTTTAAATCTTCACAGTTTCTGTTATGCTAGTCACTCTAGGGTATGGACACATGTAGGTCTGTGCCCACACTGTGTCTAGTACTTGAGGACGTATGAAGCAAAGGTGGCAAACTACAGTCCTCCTTAGTTTTATTTCAGAAGTTCTCTGACTACATTTAGCTCAGGTTAGAGTATTTTCTGGCAGGGAACAAAAAACTTCAACATCTACTGTAGCGGACAGATTCCCAGCTTTTCACTTGCTATGGCATTTCATCTTCATTGTCCCTTACCCTCATCTTGCTTGCTGTCTGTGGGACCTTTCACACTACACATTTTTGGCGCTATGACCCAGCTTTAACTCTCATAGGTATAATCCGTACTGCAGAAATAATGAAGCTTGACACTGCTTTAACTGCCATGGTTCAATACTTTGGAATCCCGGGATTTGTAGTTTGTTGTGGCACCAGAGCACTCTGACAGAGAAGGCTAAATATCTCAAAAAAACCAAACTACAAATCCCAGAATTCCATAGCACTGAGCCATGTCAAATCCAGTAGTGTCAAATTGCATTATTTCTGCAGTGCAGGTTAGACCATAGCAACATACTGGGTTTTTTGGTTTGTTGATTCATGGGATGAGCTCTCTGACTGAGGATTCTAAATACCATGCCCTCCAACTAACCCACATTGGCAATGACAGTCCCCATTAATCCTCTGTTGTCTCACTTTTTTTGGCTGTCTGTATTTAAAATCTCTGTTTCATTATCCTCCTCCCACTTTCCTTTTTTATCCTGACTTTACTTCAGCTGCTACAAACGCAAAAAAATGCCAAAGTTGTTCACACTCAATTAATTCAGAAGAAGGGGTAAGAGGAGATGTGGAATCTTGCCTCTCCCAGTAGGCTCAACCAAAAGCAAACCACTGTAGCTTTCTCCTACCTTTTCTGTTCTTCCTTATTAATAACTTTTGCCACCTGATGTTTCCTGGCCACACATGTTCTGGTTTTCATTTGTGAAATGTTGAAGGGTATTTAATACCTCTCTCTATTGCAAATGCCGGGATTCCATAGGATTTTGCTATGAAACTCAAGTGGAACAGAACATGATCATTGTGGTATGTGAATGGGCCTTGTGTCTGGATTCTGATTTGGGAGATTATTACACATGTTTTTCTCCTGAGCTGGGCACCTGCTGGGTATGGGCATAAACTGTTTAAAAATGGATGTTGTTGCATGCCTACATGCCCAGCTCGGAGGCATCGTGTACCTGATCTGGACTTCATCCAGACTTCATAAAGAACAGGAAAGTGCTGTTCTTTGCAAAGTCTGGATCAGGTACGTGATGCCTCCAAGCTTGGCATGGAGGCATGCAATAAAATCTGTTTTTACCAGGTTTACGCCCAGACTTAGCCCATGCCCAGTTCGAGAGAAAAATGTGTGCGATAATCTCCTCGGCTTCCCCATTGATCAGCCTTCATCCTAATACAGTGAGTAGAGTCTACCAGCTTTGTTAAAAAAGCTATCTTCCCTTCAGTGAACCTCTGTTAGCCAACACATCAGAGAGAGAGGGAACAAGAAAAGATGGAAGAGTCCAAACATTCATGCCTGTGTTTCACATTTGAATTCATATGTAGAAGACAGTATACCCAAATCAGCAAACCAAATGGCCAAAATCCCCTGAAAATGGCTCCAAATAGACAACCACATCTCTTTTTTTTAATGCCACTTTATTTTTATTTACTTGGCACTGTATTGTTGAAGACATTCCACAGTGACAAGCAAAGCATGTTAATTGTAGGGAATATACCTGTAAAGATGAAGTTTTACTTTTATTTTTCTTTCCATCAAACAAGATCAAACATTGTCTACAGGCAGTGGTAGGGGAGGCCAGTGTGGTGTAGTGGTTTGATTGTTAGACTGTGACTCTGGAGACCAGACTTTGAATCCCTTCTTGGCCATGGAAACCCACTGGATGACCTTAGGCAAGTCATGCTCTCTCAGACTCAGAGGGAAGCATTGGCAAAAACCCCGCTGACCAAATCTTGCCATAAAACTCTGTGATAGGCTTGACTTAGAGCTGACACAAGCTGGAAACAACTTGAAGGCACACAACAACAACAACAACAACAACAACTAGACTAAGGGACTGTACAGACTTCCCCTAATGGGCATGCTGCAGCTGCCCCCTTTAAAGCCAGATTGGGACCATAGCCATTGCACTCCACAGCCCCGATCTTGTTTTTCTGGGGCACAAAAAGGAGCCGCAAAAAGCAGCTCTTTTCTGGGCTGTGGAAAGGGCATCATAGCTGCTGGACCTGCAGCTTTTTGGCACTATTTTGGTACTGCGTCATTTAAACACAGTGCCATAGGAGCGCTGTGCTGCCACCTGCCATGTGGTGCAGCACATGGCATCATGCCGGCCTGGAGGAAGAGTCAGGGCATGCATCATGTGGACTCCCCACTCCACCTCCGCCTCCAGGCCGGCCTTAATGGCTGGTCTGTACAGCCTCTAAGTCTGGTGAAAAGGCTTCACACTTTCATGTTAGTTTCTGTCTGACACCAGGAGTGGACATCCTGTAGCTCACAGGCCCCCACATCATCCCCTGCAGTTTCCCCACCAGCAAAAATTGTGGTATTTGGGCAGCAGTAAAATAGCAGGAGCAGCAGCAACAACAACATTAACATATTTTTGCTAGTTTTAAACAATTTTTAAATACAAAACACACATAAACACAAATATATATTTATATATATCTAAAACTACTATAAAACAACAACAAACAGAAAAGCAAATTAACAGACTTAACTAAACTACACATTAAAAATTACCCCCTCCCTGGCCGATGGTTATAGCCTTCTCTACTTTAACATCAAATTTAATTCATTTGATAGAACCTAAAATCAGTACATATATATGTCCATATTTTTTGCAAGTTTTAAAAGAGAATGGCTTTCCAGAAGCCTCCTGGAAGCATAATTCTACTTATAACAAGGAGTGTGTCCTCATGCAACTTGTTTACTGTTGAGATGTGTTTTGAAACAAACTGGAATCAGGCGTTAGCTACATTCGAATGACAAGGATCAGCAATGCATGGCAGCCGTTTGTGCACCCCACAGTCAGTTCAGGAGTGAGAAACTGGCCAAAGGCCTCTCCTCCTGCAGGAGCATCATTAGGGGAGTGCATGGGGTTTGAACTACACCAGATTACACTCTAAGGAGGGGTAACCCCACTGCTCCCCAAACATCTGTCTTTGGGCAGGAACAGGCTGTGGAGTTCACTTGTCTCCCTTTAAAATGCTGAAGATATGGGGTTAGTGGGGTGAGGCTCAGTGGGAAGAGAAAGGAGAGGCCCCAGATTTGGAAAAAGTTAAAATTTCAAATTTTAAAAATTATTTTTAAAAAGGTTTCTTTAAAAACTTCATATTTTACCAAATCTTCACTTTAAGCATATGAAACTATGTATGTGTAGATACATTTAGGTTGTACATATGATATTGTAATTTAAAGTTATAATTTTAATTGTGCTAATTGTTTTATTCACTGATATATAGGAGTTATGATTTATGACATTAGTACAAAACATTAGTACAAAAACCATCAGTACCAAAAAATGATTAGAGGTTCTGTATAGTGTGGTATGGGAAGAAGGCAATGGAGGTGGTAGTGACATGTTGAGTTACTGCACCGGGTGACACCAACCCTAGTGATGCCATTGTCTCTGCTGTATAGGTATCTAGTCTGATGGCCCATAATGTGGAAACCTAGCTGCTATTAAATAAGTTCAATTCATATGTGGCAGAATGGGTTCCTATTCTGTGAGTGTCATACAAATCCTTTCCTACCTTTCCCATCCCCAGGGATTCGGTTAGCCCTACCCCTGTGCAGATGGGAATAAAATGTGGGTTGCCATTCCCCGTATTTATTCACTGCTGGCATGTGTCAGCATATCTGCATGCACCTCACCACCCACTGAATAATATGGACTGTAACCATCCATATTTTTCAAATCTGCATGGCTCCCTGGAACTGAACCGCTGTGGAGGGGAAGGGTCCACTGTAAGATAGGAGCATAATAAGAATAGATGTGCAGATAATGAATAATTGGTACACAGAAGAGTATAAACCCAAAGAATAATAATAATAATAATAATAATAATAAGATGATGATGATGATGATGATAACAACAACAACTACTACTACAACGGCTATTAATAGTAAATATGTCAACCTATCTGTCATTAAAATGTCATCCTTTTCCTATACATTTTCCAAAGCAATTAAAATATTTGTAATTATTTTTCCCCAAAGCAGAAATTGTCTTCTTGCAGTGATACCCTCCAATACAATACAAAGCCCAAGATCTTGGTCAGCACAGAAAAGTCCATACACAGCAGCAATGTTATAGGTAATGCCATGGGAGCATTTGTACAGTCCATTCAGTTCAAGTCCCAGGGTAAAAAACTGTTTCCCAAATCCACTGCAGCTACCCACCCCCAATTTATGTAAATCCTGTTTTCAATGGGTTTACTCAGTGTGGCATAGTGGTTTAAGCACTGAACTACAACCTTGGAGACCAGGGTTTAAATCTCTGCCCAGCCGAATAAACCCATTGGGTGACCTTGGGCAAGTCATACTCTCTTAGCCTCAAAGGAAGTCCATGAAAAACTCCCTCTGAACACATCAATAGGATAGGATCCCCTTAGGGTTGGTGTAAGTTGGAAATGGCCTGAAAGCACACAGCAACAATAACTTTATTTAATCACTATGCAAGATTAGAAATATTATGGCAACTGTCATGCACACACACACACACACACACACACAACCACACACAAAGAGACATGCATACTTGCCTTAATAGCTTTAATCCTGTGTTCCACCTTAATCGGATCCATCAATGCATATTTTAAAAGTTCAAAGTCTGAAGTTAATGCTTTCAGTCTGTGAGTGCCCTATAATATGGTCCTTATCAGCAATGCCTTCATAATTTCAGCAAATTGAACTTTGCAGTTACTCGTGTGGGAAGCTGTTAGCAGAGAAAGACACTTACTAATGGGCATTTTGGAAAACATTATGCTGGCAGAGTTCTGAAAGGGCCAGCCAGAGAGAATTTGCAGAAAGTGACACTTAAGAGGCATACAAAGCCAACTCCCCTTTTACAAAGAGCAAAATGAAACAGAACAATATTCAGCTCACAACTAGCTTTCTTGGAATGATCTTTAGGTAAGCCAGTGCAAATGACACACTGGGATTCTCAGCATGAGGCACTCTGTATTCTGTCATGCTCAGCCTATGCTCCCCTCTCATAATGAACGATCAGAGCAGGCATGATGCACTAATGGAGAGCTCACTGCTCTGACAGGCCTCATTCAAATTACATAGTTAGCACATGAGGTCCATCATTGTCAGAAGCATCAAACCTTCTGTGGATTCAAGGAGGGCTGCTCCCAAAACATGCAAAACATGGCAAAATTTAGAAGTTGCAGCAGTCTTCTTTTGTCTGAGCCTACTGGGAAGGACATAATTGGTCTCCTCTCCTCTTCTCTTGAGGGCAAACTACTCTTGCACTTTGAACTCAGTTTGCAATAGCTGAAGTAAGCCAAGGAGAAAGGTGGAATGAGAGATAGGGACATTCTAAAACCAGCTGAAAAAGTGAATGACAGAGGATTAATTGGGAATTTCCCTGCCAGACTGGGACAGTCGGAGTGTATGATCCTGAGAGTTGAAAAAACAAGCTTGCTGGCTACTCTGGGTGATGGAGAGTAGCAAATTTACAGTAAAATTTGTTTATGTGTGTACTCTGGAGGCACAGAGGCCTAGGAACACCAAGTCATGGGGGTCTATGGCTCCTTCAGTGGCCTAGGAACAACAGGTGAATGCTAATCTACTTCATTCATGCAGGAGGGGTCCTCCCAATGGGCTATTAAAAGCCTAGTAAATAAATGATGTGCTGCAATAACAATAGCACAGAGCAAGGGTAAAAAGGATACCTTTCATGTGAAAAGCTGTGTGCCATTACCAAACAGATCAAAAAGTATAGATGAGAACGGAAAAACAAAACAGAACACAGGCAAAAAAGTAAGTAAGAAAGAAAAGAAAGGTTGCAATAAAACTAACATGGATGTCATTGGCCTTAGGGTAAGAAATGTAACAAATCAATGTGAATACCATTTGATATACTGTCTATTTTTATGTACAGCCTCCTTTTTATGGCTGAAATTGATAATGATGACAACAGTTGCTACTCTTCTATTAAACTGCTTGACAGCACTTTGTAAACCACTCAAATATTGTAAGATGAACAGAGGCATAAGGCATTTTCTAATAATGGCAAGCATAGAATCATTGAGTTGGAAGAGACCATCCTGTTAGTTCCAATCAGAGTTGACCCTTTCCATCAAGCGCTGAATGATGATTCAACATATAGGTTAATCTCAATGATTCAATGAATTTAATCTAGTCAGGACTAACAACAGAATTTAAGCCAATAAGAAAAATGCAAAATAATAATGACATGAGCATGTTGTGGGACTTTAAGATTCAAAGTGACAAACAATTGAAACATAATATGCCACACATAACTGTGTTTAAGAAAAGGTAATATTGGGTTATAGATGTGGCAATCCCTGGGGACAACAGAATCGAAGGCAAAGGGAAAGAAAAGTTTATGAAATATCAACAACTACAAACTGAGATTCTGCATCTGGGAAAAGAAAACAAATGTGGTTCCAGTAATGAATGGTGCTCTGGGAACAATTCCAAATAGACTGGCAAAATGTCTGAATGAAATCACTATAGACAGGATCAGAACAGCATAATTTTAAGAGATGACAGTACTAAGAATGTGCCACATTATCTGACAATATCTCACTGATTTTTAGATTCTTCTATAAACTCTGAATCATTAATGGTCTAAACATCCAGTCAGTAACATCTGGTAGAGTGTGAAACCAAGATGGTGATGGTAATTGTGATGACTGTTATACACAGTTATCCTGCAGCCACTGCTTGAATCTTGGAGAATATTATTTTGTATCATGGATTGCTCAAGCATGGATGGATGGAAAGCAAGAAAAGGAACCCTAATGATAATGTCAGAAGGTTGTGTACACCCTTTCCACTTGGTACTCATTTACAGTACCTATAAAAGAGGGATGAAAGACGTATGTCCCTTGGAGATGAAACTGTAGCTCTTGATATAGACTGAGAAAAGCGCACACTGGCTGCCATCCTGTCCTTTTTATGACAGAATATGCCTTGGGTGAAGACTCAAGAGCAGCAGTTGTGACAGGAGTCAAAGTGGACCAGGAGGACCCACTGAAACAGTGGCAAAGGAAAGGAATGCTTTTGAAGAACTGGCTGAGGATTTGAAAAAGACTGTGAGCTGAGCACCCAGAGATGTTAGTAATGAAAGACTGTCTTGCCAAAGGACCATGATAGGACTGGAACTTTTATGTAAACCTGTTGAAGATGTGTCTGGAAATCCTTTGCCAAGCAGAGGAAATAGCTACAAGAATGGCCAGAGTTTGAAATTAAGTTACTTGTAATCAGGGGTGATCCGTAACTTCCATTCAGAGACATAGCCATGTTGGTCTGGAATATCAGTAAGCAAAGGGTTCTTGGAACACCTTTTGGCCACTTCCTTCATTTGAAATAGAGCCTACAGTAGTCGATATTCATTGGTGGCCTTCCATCCATATACTAACCAGGGATGTCCCTGTTTAGCTTCCAAGATCAGAATGGACCTGGTAGCTTTAGGGTATTTAGTCTTTGTATTTTTATCTCACCTACAGACTGGGACTCTCTTGATTTATTTTATTCCCCTCCATATTTTCTCTCTTTGTGTCTTAGGCATCTAGCCAGGTAGCAGAACTCATTCCACCCTCCGCCCCACATATAGTTCTCTATTAAAAAGTCTTTCTTTTCACCAAAGACAGGTGTGTGTTTTTTAAATGGATGGTTCAGATGCCAGCTTCTAAACAGGTGAACAATAATCATCTCTAGATGAAGAGGAACACAGCTCATCAAGAATAAGCACAAGCATTTTCCCTGATTTGAATGGTGTCTGTTCCTGCTGGGTTAGGTGTTTGATACTTGATAATGGTTAGACTTTCTTGATTGGGAAGAAAAAGAAAAAAACAACTCCTCTTAGGTGATTTTACAATGGCAAATGATTTAATGGAGAAATTAAGGACTGATACAAAAGTGATTTATGCTATCTGTTTGAAGGATGGCCAAGTTGGGATTGTATTCATTATCATTTCCTAGTTGCAAGTCTTCTTTAATATCAGGAAAGATATTAGAGGTGGAGGCGATAAATGGATTTCAGGTGCTTTTGGATGAAAAGAAATATCTGGGCCCATTTCAGCCTGTGTTCAGACCTGATTTTGGTACTGAAACAGCCCTGATCACTTTAATAGATGCCCTTTGGCTGGCGAGAGAAGTGGTAGAGTATAACCATACTAATTGTTCTTCATATCACCAAAGTATTTGATACCACTGATCTTGCTGTTTTGCTGGAGCAGTTCTGTGGGACTGGTATAAGGGGACACAATGATACAATGGTACCGTGCCTAGCTGCATAATCAGTTCAAGAAAGTGGCACTGGAAGAGATTTCTGTTCAACTGCACAACACTAGCCCACCTCCCATTCTTTGCAACATCTTTGCAACAATGGATGCAAGCTCCAGGAAAAGAGATTCCACCTCAACATTAGGAGAAACTTCCTGACAGTAAGGGCTGTTCGACAGTGGAACACACTCCCTCAGAGGGTGGTGGAGTCTCCTTCTTTGGAGGTCTTTAAGCAGAGGCTGGATGGCCATCTGTAGGGGATGCTTTGATTGGGAGTTCCTGCATGGCAGGGGGGTTGGACTGGATGGCCCTTGTGGTCTCTTCCAACTCTATGATTCTATGATTGTATGATCTATATGGAGTCGCTGAAGACCATATGTGATTCTGCAGACAGGTGCCATCAGTCTGCTGATCGTACTTTTTGCTATATGTGCAGATAAGGCTAAGAAGGTCCAGAACATACAGTGGTCCCCCGGGTTACGAAAGTAATCCGTTCCGGGATTACTTTCGTAACCCGGAAGCTTTAGTTTCCCAGGGGACCGCTAAACTCAATGGACCGCGCGGCCATTTAAAGGGGCCGCGCGGCTTTTTTTCCTTCGTATCCCGGGGGATATTTCGTATCCCGAGGGATAAGAAGCCGGTCCGCCGCCTTTCGGATCCCGGGGTTTTCGCAACCCAGGGGATTTGTAAGGCGGGGGACCACTGTATGTCTGAATTTATTTAGGATCTGTATGACACCTCATTAATTGGACTTCAGGCACAGGCAATCAGTGTTCAACTTCTTCTGGACAGGTTATATCACCTCCTGAAAGAGCAGGCTCACAATTTGGGAATGCTCATAGATCCAGCTCTGTCACTAGAGGCTCAGGTGGCCTTGGTGGCATGGATTGCCTTTATTAGCTTCAGCTGGAGTGCCATTTACAGCCTTTCCTGAACACTGACAGTCTGGTCATAGTGATCTATGTCAACTTCCCATTTAAGGGTGTATCCACACTGGAGAAGCAAAGCAGTTTCACATCACTTAGTAACTGACTCTATCCTACAGAATCCTGGGATTTGTAGTTTGGTGAGGCACTTGAGCTCTCTGACAGACTAGGTTGAACACCACATCAAACTACCAATTCTAGGATTCCACAGGATGGAGTTATGACAGTCAAAGAAGAGTCAAACTACTTTATTTCTGCAGTGTGGCAGAGCTGAAGGTCACTATAGTATGGTATAATATAATACAATATATAGGGGGTTGCCATTTTAAGAAACAGATACTTTAAACAGAATACATCTACAGTACCTGAATTGCAACTTGTAGAATCAATGTAACCATATTCCACCTATTTTAAAAGATTTGTACTTTTTGTCTGTTCACTTCTACTGTAGCCGCAGGTGAATGGGATGGTGTTTGCCTAAAAACCTACATAAAGGCCTGTCTTTCCCTGCATGACCCAGTCTGAAATCTTTACAGAAACACTTCTTGAACTTCATCAACTCTTACACCAAGGAGAAAAAAAAAACTTTTATGGTAGAAGCAACCCAGTTATGGAATGTTCTCTTTAATAAGGTGTGTTTGGTGCAGAGACTAAAAAAATTTAAATTAAATTAAATTAAATTAAAAACCAGGCTTCAAGAGCCAGTGGTTCAGCTGTCTGTTATATCCTGGGAGTTAACTCCAAAAAAGTTAACTCTTCCAAGTTTCAGTCTATTGCTCACAAAGCATTCTTCTCAATACATTATTCTTTCAACATTGTATTCTGCAGAGTATTCAGAAATTCTCCACTCTAATCATAATCTGGTGTATGTTTTTAATCTCTGCCTCATTTTACCACCCATGTCATGGTATTATGGTATGTTCTAATGGTTTATGATACGTGTGCTGTCCTACAATTTATTGAATGAAAGGTGGTATACAGATGTTTTCAAATAAATTTGCACACACCAATACAGAGCAAACTACTCTCTTTGGGGAAAAGTGTGCACAATATTTTATTGTAGATAACATGAAGTGTTTTTTTAATGGTTTTCCTGCAACAGATGGTTGAGATTTGGGATGTCTAAGAATAAATGTCTTAACTGCTAAGATTTCTAGGTCCTTGGAGCAGCAGAAATGCCACTTCAATTAACTGCATGTGTTGAAATAGCACAGTGGGGGGGAGGGGGGGAAGAGAGCACAAGACTGTTTTAAGAGGTTCCTGCAGAAACAAACCTAAATGAAGTTGAGTGAGTCTCCTAGAAATTTTCCTTCCTGGAGTACAGTGGAAGGGCAATTAGGATTGGATTGGATTGGATTGAATTTTTAAGTCTAGGTGATGATTAGTGTTGCCAGGTTTTCAAAATAGCGACAGTCAAAATTCACGACATGCAGGGTTCACAATCAAGGCGTAGCTATTAACTACCTAAATACTAATGAAAGTATTGGCTGGAATCCTTTATCATACTCCATGTAACATAATTTTACATATATTTAACTACATAGCAGAGGCATTATGAAACCCTATTACTAAATTATGAAGATGTGTAAAAAGACTCTGGCAAGAGTGCCCAATGTGTGTCAACAAAGCCTAATTTGCATCTGAACCCCTCCTGTCACACTTCAGGGAAAGTATCGTATCCGTCCTGATTTGCACCAGTCCTGATACACATCATTCACTTTGCTGGCTCCCCTACATAGTTGTGTAACAGCAGCTGGATACAGGTGTTACGGAACTACCCAATTCTAATTCTCAGAGATATAAGTCCACTTACAGAGACAGAATTCTGGCTATTGATTTCAGATGACTTACTTATCTATTTCTTTGAAAAATAACAGCAGAGATGTTGCTCTCTGGGACCATTCTGCAAACAGAGCCAACAGCATGACTGTTGCCTCATGAGTCCCATTGCATAAGGGGCATCAGAATGCTGTGAAATTGCCGAACTAGAGTAGACCTATTACACCAATGAAATTTATGTAAGGGTCAACTGAAAATTTAGTAATGGTTCACAATGGGTCCACAATTTACTCTTGGAAAGGTTTAACTTTGTAAATAACTAAATGGCTAACAGCCTGCATCATATATATTCTAATTGTTCCTTAACTTGGTTGCTTGTATGCTTTTCCTAGTTTATTTGTATTCTTTTTCTCAATCAGCACACATTAATTTATATGTATCTGTTTGTAATTGACATGTATTAATAAAAGCTCAGAAAAGTCCATAAATAATCTGGGAGTATACAGTGATCCCAGAACTGTTTTTAAGGGGAGGAGGCTCAAAATTGATAGGCAAATTATTATGAACTTTGGCTACTTGTAGGTTTTTGTTTGTTTTTTGTTAACTGCCTTCACATTGATCTTGACCCATGGCAACCCTATGGTTGAGACATCTTCCGGGCCCCCTCTCCCCTACTGCTCTGCCCAGCTTCTGCAAACTCATATTCATGGTCTCTTTAATTAAGTCCATCCGTATAGCATGTGGCCTTCCTCTCTTTCTACTTCCTTCTACCTTTCCTAACAATATTGTCTTTTCCAATGATTCATTCCTTCTCATGATGTGTCCAAAGCATGACAGTCTAAGTCTTGTTATCTTGGCTTCTAGGGATATTTCTGGCTTGATCTCTAGGAAACAAGGGAAATATGATGTAATAGGCATCACTGAAACCTGGTGGGATGAGTCTCACGATTGGAATATAGAAATAGAGGGATATAACCTTTTTAAGAGAAACAGGACAAACAAGAAAGGAGGGGAAATAGCATTATATGTCAGGGATATTTACACCAGTGAAGAGATCCAGGACATCAATACTGGAAGCCAAGTGGAGAGCATCTGGATAAAAATTAAAGGAGAGGGAAACAACAAGGATGTTACTGTGGGAGTCTATACAGACCCCCAAATCAGACGGAGGAAATGGATGATGCTTTTCTAGAACAGATGACCACACAATCAGAAAGGAGAGATGTAGTAGTGATGGGGGACTTCAACTACCCAGATATTTGCTGAAAGTCAAACCCAGCCAAATCCTCAAGGTCAAGCAAATTCCTCACTTGCCTCGAAGACAATTTCATTTTCCAAAAGGTGGAAGAGGCAACAAGGGGATCAGCTATTTTGGATCTTATCCAAAATATGCCTCTTTGTGCTCTCTTCCTCCTCATCCTTCCCTTTGGCTCCATCTTGCCTTCCTCTCCCTCCCTGTCACTCCAGCCAGGCAGAGTGTCCATCCCATGCAGTGATAAGATCATAGAGTAATGACATCACTTACTTCCGGGTTTTAAAATCCTTGCAACAACAGTAGGCATGCGCAAAATAAGGACTGCTTAGGAACAATCTTGGCTATAGTACTGATAAAACAGTACATACAGTGTGATAAAATGGGTTCTCATAACGTTACCATAATGTTACAAAATATCGAATGCAGTAACACCTGCTCTAATATCATTTCTACACTGTATGTTACAGGAACTCTTTGGGGACGTTACAGGTACTAGTGCGATAAACTTACATGTTTCAATCAATGTTTGATCCCAGATATGAAAACTCTTTTACTATTTCTATTTCCTCATTGTCTAGTGTGAATGTGTGTAAGTTCTCTGTGGTCATTATTTTTGTTTGCTTTATGTTCAACAGTAAATCTGCCTTTGCACTTTCTTCTTTGATCTTTCTTAAAAGTTGTTCCGGGTCTGTGAGCTTCTCTGCTTGTACAGTGGTCCCCTGGGTTACGAATCCCCCGGAGTACGAAAACCCTGGGGTACGAAAGAGCCGGGGCCGCAAAAACGGCCCTGGCTTGCGAATAAAACCCCGGGTTACGATTAAAAAACCGCGCGGCCCCCTTTAAATTTGCCGCGCGGTCCGGCAAAAAAAGTGGTCCCCCGGGTTACAAACATTTCCGGGTTACAAAAGGTAATCCGGAACGGATTACTTTCGTAACCCGGGGGACCACTGTATTATGGTGTCATCAGCATATCTCAGATTGTTGATATTTCTTCCTCCTATTTTCACTCCTCCCTCTTCCATGTCCAAGCCTGCTTTCCTTACAATATGTTCTGCACATAAAGTTGAATAAGTAGGGTGATAGGATGCAGCCTTGTCTGACCCCTTTGCCAATTGGGAACCATTCTGTTTCTCTTTGTTCTGTCCTGACAGTAGCCTCTTGTTGTGAGTACAGATTGGGACTATCTGATGTGTTGGCACTCCCATGTCTTTAAGGGCGTTCCATAGCCTTTCATGATCTATGCAGTCAAAGGCTTTGATATCTATAAAACACATGCTGATTTTCTTTTGGAACTCCCTGCTATGCTCCATTAGCCATTGTATATTTACAATGCAATCCCTGGTGCTTCTTCCTTTCCTGAACCCTGCTTGGACCTCTGGGATTTCTCTCTCCATGTATGATTGGAGCCTGTGTTGCAGAATTTAGAGCATGATTTGCTGACATGGGAAATTCCTGTTATGGTTCTATAGTTGCTGCATTAAAATAACATAATGAACACATAGAATAGTTTTTGTGGGTTTTTTAGGCTATGTGACCATGTTCTAGAAGAGTATGTTCCTGACATTTTTCCAGCATGTACAGCACTGTGTAAATTTACAGTGCTATATAAATAAAAGTTAATATAATAATAATCTGTGGCTGGCATCTTTCTCTAAAGATGCCAGCCACAGATGCTGGCAAAACATCAGGAACAAACCCTTCTAGAACATGGCCATGTAGCTCAAAACTCCACAAAAAACTATGGATGCCGGCCAGGAATGCCTTCGACTTCACAACACATCGAATACATTGGATTAAAATAACACCCAAAAACAATGGAAGCAAGAAACAATCTGATTACCAAATTGAATAAATTGAAAAACACTGGCTGGGAGTTACTCCTTCATAAGTGAAGTTACTTTTATGGGAATTAAAATTATGAATAAGTTTTATAATGTTTGTATCCAGTCGATGGCTGATGTTACATTAATACCGTATATTCTCCCCTATAAGCTGAAAACTTTATGTCAAAATAAAGAGGATGCGGCAAAGAGACAAGGCGACTCACCTGCCAAAGCCTCCTGGCTGATTGGAGGTTTAAAACATGGCAGAAGAGAGGCTATGCTATCTCCTGTGCATTGGTGGCACTGGGTTGAAATTGCAGCCCAGCCTGGAAACAGAGGCCCCCCCTCCCAGCCTCATGTTAACTCTAGCCTGAGGAGGCCTCCAATGGCAGCAACAATGTGCTGTGGAGGATTTTGGGGGGTCCAGGAGCAAAGGGCCGGAGCTCTTTTGGAGCAAAGGAGGACTTTGTGGGGGGATTCTGCTTGCTTGTTGTGAGTCTATCTTATTTACTGTATTTACTCATGTATAAGTCTAGAAATTTAAGTTAAAAAATTGACCTAAAAAACCTTAGTTGATTTATCCATGGGTCAATGTAAGTACTGTATCTTAACTTTTATTTAAAAGAAGGAACCATCCCCTGGTGAAAAGCAAGAGTATAATCTGTCCTGGAAGCACTGATCACTTTTACTCTCTCATCCATCCAGTCTTAAGAATAAGCACAAAAGTCTGATGGACTTTTGGATGTTATTTGACACTGTTTTTCTTTGCTTCATCCTTTAGATCCTTTCCTATATGCCCCTAAATTTTACCCTCGACTTATCCATGGGTCATAGCAAAATCCATTATTTTGTCCCCAAAACTCTCATATCTCTCTTCACATATTTGATAATACCAAAATACCCATTTCCCAAAAGGGAAACTGTTGATACTCAGAGGGCACATCTATACAAGTAACAACCCACATTCAGAACTCATACAAATACATTCAGGGAGCCTCTCTCAATGCCTGTCAAGACACCCAGGCAGCAGTTCTCAGTTGACAGACACACCAGGTTCAAAAAGATAACCAAGGCAACACATCCATCCATTATTGCCTCCTTAAACTAGGTAAAACACATGCAAAATATTTTTAAAATTGGACAGTGGCTCCCAAGACCATTTGCCTCCCAAGTTTTTCAGGTTGCACAGGTTCCCCTTTATTTATTCTCTCCTTCCCTTCCTCTGAGATTCCTCCAAGAGGAAACCCTCTGGGTGATTTTGGGCAAGTCACACTCTCTCAGCTTCAATGGAAGGCAAGGACAAAGCCCCTCTGAACAAATCTTGGCAAGAAAATCCCAGTAGGGTCACTTTAGGATTGCCCTTAGGTCAGAAATAACTTGAAGGCACACAACACACTCGCACCCACACAAGGCAGTGGTCTGGGCATGACAAAAAACAAAACATTCATGGGTATGCCACAACATTTGATTGACCAGATGAGTATTCTCTGGACAAGAGACCTCTGTTAGGATCGAATATTGGCAAACAAAATGGTTTCTAGTTGGCAAGTCTGTAAGACAAGGGTGCATTTTATCATTCTGTTTAATTTCTATGCAGAACATATCCTATGGGATGATGCCTTAGACACAGATGAAGGAGGTGTGAAAATTGGGAAAAGAAACGTCAATAATTTAAAATGACATCCTATTTCTAGCAGAAAATAGCAAATACTTGGAACAAATACTGATGAAAGGTAAGGAAGAAAATGCAAAAGCAGGGTTACAGCTGAATATTAAGTAGAGAAAAATAATTACCACAGAAGATTTAAATAACTGTGAAGAGGATGATGATGTCAGAACTGTGGAAGTTTTTCTGTACCTTTATTCAGCCATCAAACAAAATGAAGACTACAATCAAGAAATCAGAACAAGACGAAGGCTTGGAAAGGCAGCTATGAAGGAATTACGGTAAATAAAATCTTCAAGTGTTAACATGTATCATTTTATACCCAACTCAGATTCATATTTCATAGTATTTCTGATTTCTGTGTGTAGATGTGGAAGCTGGACAGCGAAGAAAGAGGACAGGAAGAAAAACCTCATTTGAAATACGGTGCTAGAGGGGAGAGAGCACAGACTGCCAAAGAGAGAGTAGGGGGAGGGAGGGGAGAAATGAAGCAGTCAGGTGGACTCCCTAGAGAGTCTATAGCAGCCATCTGGAAGCAGCTGCTACTCTCTCTCTCTCTCTCTCCCCCCCTCTGTCTGAAAATGAAAAGGAAATGAAACTTGTCCTGAACTTTATCCATTCACTTTGAGAATATGGGACATGTGCCAATACATATCAGACTGAGAGGTGAGTATTATCATGAGAATGTGATGATCCAGAGACTGCCAGCTAAAGTGGTCACCGCATTCTGCCTAATGGGAGGACCAGGACTACAGCAGATCCAATGCATCTGAGAAGAGTGTAGGAAAGTTCACTTTGGGGGCTTCAGATTACACTTCCTTACATGGACCAAGGGGTTATGGGAACTGGCATCCAAAAAAGCAGCTTCTCCAGTTGAGAAAAGCAGCACAGAATGGACATGCCTTTCACACATGTTATCCACTGAATATTTGGGAATAGCAAGTGGGGCTTGTTAGCAACCCCAATCATAACATCAACATTTCTACAGCCATGCCTCCTAACTTCCATGCCATATGCACTTAGGTTTCTCTAAACAGTTGGGTAGTCTCCATGATGGGGATACTTCTCAAATGGAAGGTGTATGCATGTGACTCCCTATTCAGATCCTACCTTGGACACAAAGAATTCAGGGGTGATGGCTGGTGGGGACAGTGCTGGTAGGACCAACAAGTGAACCCCTTTCAAGCATTATGCATTTGGTTGGGGCAGCAAGTAAGAGGCATGAACACAGGGGAACTAGAATGCCGATCTGACATGTTAGAGTTCCTCTCGTATGCTAGAAAACATTTTTTGCTAAGGCAACCTAGCCAAGTTTTCAAGCCTGACCTAGTTGGCTGAGATCCAGGATAATAACTGGAAGAAGAAAGCACAGCTCAGCCCATCTGCACAGATCCTCAGAAGAAAACCGCTCTGCTAGCCCAGTGTGATATGCTTGAAGTTGTGAAGAAAAAAACAACAACAACAGATTTTTATCTTATTTTTTTTGGGGGGGGGAGGGTGTTAATTGTTACAGTGCACGATTTATTTTCCAGAGTGAAAGGATGGTGTACTGCAAAGTCACTTGATACTTTGGTAACCTTCCTAAACTCTTGTTGGGGAGTATTTAAGTAGGTGGAAGGAGAAAGTCTTTGATAGATTGCCATTTGTGGAACGATGTAACTGCAGCAAAAAAAATAGTTTGCATTGTTGTTTCTGTGCTGCTCAAAAATGAAACTAATTCCTAATTTCTGAGGTCTTTTGATATAGGGCAGAGATAGAAATATTTAACAAATGAAAAATAACTTCCTTCACCAAGCCCTGCCCTAGTTGTGTCTCCTGTTTTGAATTATAACACCCTAAACTAGAGGTAGGTAGCCACAGACAGTGAGCAGACTGTATCTGCCTGATTTTTCAGACCCTGATCCCCCGATCACACCAAACTGTTTTTCTAAAACGAAAAATGATTGAATTTACAAAGGTGGTATTTTGATTCCAAAAGATCACACACATCCCTCAAAACACCCTTAAGAAGAATTGTACTGGAGAATTCCTGCTATGTGATTCTTCATTTTTTGCCTCAATAGTTTTCAAGGAGGAAAGGTTCAGGGTGCCCTGGACACTGAGCAGATGAATAGGTCCGACACTTTGTCCTAAACCTTCAAATATTTAAAGATGGCTATCACATCAACTTGCAGTCTTCTCCAAGCCTAACATACCCAAATCTCTAAATGACTTCTCATAGGGCTTGTTTTCCAGATCTTTTATCACCTTGGTCAGCTTACTGATAACCTCTTTATTAAGACAATTAAATTATGAACTCACATGAAATCCTTGAATGGGATGCTTGTAAGAATTCATTTTGACATCCACTGAAGTTGTAAGGGGAGGAATGGGATAACACCTTTGGAGCATAAGCCAGTCCCAGTATTGACAAACTGGTTGGCCATGTTCCCACCAGTCGCCCTACATATGCTGTGAATGAGGAATGACCCTACACACACATACAAGGACACAAAAAGAGCCCATCAGTGGCGTATCTGATCTGGCACTGTGCTTCTGTACCTCCTTCTGGGCTCTATGGGGACCATATAATTGAATGTTTCAAACACAGTCACAATTTAAGGGGAGGAGTTTTGGTTTTATTTTTATTTTAAAGAATATTAACAGTGCAAGGGGTTTAAAAGTTGAACTGTTCATGGGAGCTTCCAAAGCAAGCATTTTGCCCTTCTTTAAAAAAGGGGGTGGGGTGGGGGTGGGGAGGGAATGCCATGGAGATTATGAAAGGACCAAGGTTATCAAAAATGACCTTACCAGATGCATTTGTCATTCCTCCCCATCTAGTCCCTTGATTATTTTGCTTGCCCTTTTCTTCACTTTTCCCACCTCTGCACATCATGTTTGATGTACAGATGATAACATCTTGAAAGTAAGCATTAAATATGAAAAGGGGAAAAAATATTGCAAGCAGGCTGTGTGTTGGGCTATGAGAAAATAAAAGGAGGTAGTCATGAAACAGAGAGTCACACCTTGAAGAAAGAGATAAAGGTTACTCAGGAGTTTATTCCACACACTTTTCAGCCTGATCCAGGCACGGAATGGGATCGGGCTGGAATGGGAGAAAACAGGCTTTATCACACACAAAATTGCTGCTATGCTGCCACACAACCATCACCCATCCCTCTGCCATGTTCTGCTGGCTGATTTTGGTATTAGGGAAAGCCTCTGTGGTAGCAAAGTCACCAGGAGAAGCATGGCTGAGAGATGGATGATGGTCAGGCAGCAGCGCAGCAACAATTTTGTGTGCAATAAAATTCATTTCCCCCCATTCCTGCCTGATCCCACTCATGCCTGGATTGGACTGAAAAGTACATGCGATAAACTCCTCAGTCTGATTGGAAGAAAACTATGCTTCATTATAATGGGACAAGTGACTCCCCCAGGATGGCGTCTCCGAATGGAATGTGAGATGTTCAACACTGCTATGCTTTGCCGTAATAACAATTATAGTTGTGCATGAAGTGTACATATGTTGATCATGCAGACAGCTGATGTAGTTAATCACAAATAAGAAATTAAGAAGATAATATGACTGCTTGTTCGAATATAAAAGAGAAAAATGTATTAATGAGTGGGACACTTGCTTTGAAGGTATTGCCCAGTGTTTCCATCTGCTGCAGACTTGGTGTTGGGCATGATCTCTCCTGGGGCTTTGAAAGATGACATGGAGAACATAACTGCACACAATACTTGAAGAAGGGTTGGGAAAACTATTTGCCTCCCCTATGAAAAACAAATGTCCCAACATTTAACACACCTTACCAAAGACAAAAGGAACAGCCACAACTTTCCTCACTATTTGGGACTTCCTTGGAGCAAATTTGTCTGCAGAGAAACACACAAGGAGTTCTTCACAGAAAATACATTTTCTGCTCAATGTGAAGAAAACACAATCTCTGATACAAAAATATTGTTTTCTGCACATAATAATTTTCTGCAAACAATGCCTGTGTATTTCTGCACTTCTGTATCTCAGAAGCCATCCTGACTTGATAATGGTTAAAAACAATTACACAGAATCACTCATATTCTTACATAGTGGGGAGAAAATTGCTGAGATTGTTTATTCCTGCATGCAGTGATGAAATAACCAGATTTACACCCCTAAATCTAAGAGTGGCCATACCACAGATTTATGTAACCACATTATGATACTGTCAGTTTAATTTTCAATTATTTTTATGCCTTTCCAGAAGCTACACATATGCTATAAATGTGGAAAGTCCCTACACAAAACATGAAAATATACAAAGAACCATGCTGAAACTTGTCTTTTTTACAGCCACATCTTCAGGATGACTATGTATGGAAATCTATGGATCATTGTCAACCCCTTTGAGCATGTACAAAATGATCCCCCTGATTATCGTTGTTGCCCTTTTTTAATTCTCTTAAGTGTCCAAAAAAAAGAAAAAGAAAAAAAAAAAAGGGGGGGGGGACAAATCCCAGAGAAGCTGTTTGATTTTTTACAAGAATGAAAACACACACACACACATTAACTGTCACTGCTATTTTTAAAACCAGGCCAGCTTACTTTTTGATGAAAGAAACTTTGGGGTAAACGAGAAGCAACAGTTTTCAGTAATAAGCCCTTTGTATACATATGTACAGGATGAACAGATTGCAGACAGGTCCAAACAACTGTACTGTATACATTCCAAAGAAACATTAATCTTGGGGTGCACCTACACTGCAGAATTAAAGCAGTTTGACACCACTTTAACTGCTATGGCTCAATGCTATGGAATTCTGGAATTTGTAGTTTTGTGAGATATTTAGCCTTCTTTGAAAAAAGAGCTCTGGTACCACAACAAGCTGCCAATCCCATGATTAAATAAGATGGAGCCATGATAGTTACAGAGGTGTCAATCTGCATTATTTCTGCAGTGTGGCAGCAGCCTACCTATTCAAGATCTCAAAAGCTGTTTCTGATGGTCAGAAACTACTTGGTAATTTTTTTCTACACAATGCCAAGAGCCAAACTTTTTTCTCATTTTCTTTTCAGATTCAAACTTCAAAAATGCTCCAAACCAGCAAATATGCATGGCCCCAAATTGTAGCTTAAGAATATCAAGAATAGAATTCAAAAACTCAAATTTTAAAAAGACAAAAAACTTAGCAAAACCATTGGTACAAACCAGCATTGTCTCCTTTTCAAAACATCTTTTGTGGGTCTCTATTTATTTATTTATTTATTTATTTTAAAAAAGGAGACCCTGGATACAAATACAAATGCATTTATTTTTAAATAGCTTTGTGGGATACAGCTGGAACTGTTTACCATATATGCCTGTGGTGTGGTTTGTGTGTGTGTTTTAAAACAATGCCTTAACCAGGTCAGTTCTCTTCTTTTTCTATTCCTCTACTTGAAATTCTCTGAATGCTGAAAACATCCCATCCTCTGGAGTATTGTTCCCAGAAGAGCAGAAATGTGTGCCTATGGATTCTATACCAGCAATTACAAATGCCCCAATACTGGTTTATTACAGACCTTTGATTTGGTCCTAGTTTTCATACATTTTATGTCACTGGTGATACTGTTATCTTTGTTAGTCAAAGAATTTATCTACCGTGCACAACAATAGCAGTTTGACAACACTTTAACAGCCATAGTTCCATTCAAGAGTCCTGGGATCTGTAGCTTTATAAGCTACATAGAATTGTCTCTGTCAGAAAGCTTTCAGGGAAGCCACTGCCTTGAATGGCAGCACTAGGGGAGCTCTCTAGCAAGTGCACTGGGTCCTTAGTTTGGTTCAGGTACCTCCCATAGATACCAAAATCCATAGATACTCAAGCCCTGTTATACACCTTGGGGTAGTAAAATGGCGCCACTTATACAAATGGCAAAATCAAGGTTTGCTTTTAGGGTGGGTGGGTGGGGGGAACTGAGAATATTTTCAAGGCATGGATGTTTGTATCTTCTAATGCAGAATCTGTGGATAAGGACAACTGACTGTATCTCATGCAACTGGAAATTCCAGGATTCCGCAGGGCAGATCTATGGCAGTTAAACTGGTATCAAACTGCTATAATTCCTAAATAGATACACTCTAAGGTGCCACAAAGATAAGGAGAAAGTGACTTCTGAAAACCTACAGTCGGCCCTCCTTTTTTTTTTTAATCCATGGATTTAAGCATTCACAGCTTGAAAATATTCAAAAAGAAGTATCAAGATAGCAAAGTTTGTTGTTCCATTTTATATAAGGGACATAATTTTGCTATGCCATTATATTTAATGGGACTTGAGCATCCACGGATATTGTTATCCACAAGGGGAGCCTGGAATCAAACCCTAGCAGATAACAAGGACCAATTGTACTAAATTCCACAACTAGTGCCCCCAGGATATAGTTCTGGGACCAGTCAACTTTGTCCATTTCCATTTCATTTCATCCCAAGTTGTACCCTTTTCCTGATCATTCTCACATGTCCACCTGCCACTGAAACAGGCATGGCTCCCAGCCCCTGTCTCTGAGAGACGGAGAGTTCTTTGCTGTCTGTCAGCTAAATCAGTATCTTTTTGGAGATCCTCTGGTTGCCTGGGCTTCCAACTTGTAAACAATGGTGTAGTCCAAACAGGCAGAGTTTGTATCAAGATTTAAGCAATCTGGCATATTGGAATCTCAAGATATTTAATGTGGAAGAATGGGGAGCATCAATAGCTGAATGCAACAGCGCATGCTGACTGAACTGTCTTATGTTCTCCTCTGGGTTCCCTCCTAATACAGTTGGCCTTCCTTATTCATGTATTCTTTATCTGCAGATTCAACTAGCCATAGCTTGAAAATATTCCAGAAATATATAAATTCCAAAAAGCAAACCTTGATTTTTCTATTTTATACATGGGACACCATATTACTATGCCATTGTAGATGATGGGACTTGAGCATCCATGGATTTTGGTATCCAGCAGATACCAAGGACCCACTGTATTATGTATATTTCTGTAACTCTTTAGGTTTCCCTTGAACCTCATTCTTGTACTTGCATATTGTTTTTTGGATCACAGAAAGATTCAAGTTCAGGGGATGAGTTCACTGTTCATATAAAGAGCATTTAGTAATTTATTCTGTAATCAGCAGAAGCTAGGGTCTTCCATGTGAAGGGAGTGAACTGTTCTGTTGGAACGATATTCCTTTAAATTGTGTAGAAAATATTTTGACTGACAGGATGAATCAAATCCTGTGAGACTGTCCTAAAATGCTGAGTCAGAGCACATGGTATGATGCAACTTACTGCAAAAGATTGCTTCATGCTATAGGGCATAGGATAATGACACATAGCCATCACAGCATATAAGTATACCAGGAGACAGATCACATGCAGAGTAGATTGTGGCTGGTGATTTGGGTTGGATGCCTTATGGATTGCTGAAGCTGTATGCTGTGTTACCACTGAAGTTGTTGGACATCTGCGAGGAGAGTTTGTAAATCTCTGTACTTATTGCAACTCAAGATAAAGAACCTCCACGATATCAAGTGCGTATGTAGGTTTATTTGTTTGAGTATGGAATGTGGTCAGTGCACTGCCAATACCTTTATCTGTGCTGTTGCTTCTGCACTCTGCTACATTAAGCTGCATCTGAGTGTGTTGGTCTCAGATTGTGCTGTAAATTGGCATCTGAAGGCCAGCCCTTCGATTAGTGGACTGGCCACCTAGACCAGAAGAGTCTCTCCAGTTCATAAATTTAGCCTTCTCTGCCAGAGAGCTCTGGTGCAACAACAAACTACAATTCCCAGAATTACATAGCACTGAACCATGGTTGTTAAAGTGGTGCCAAACTGGATTATTTCTGAAGTGTGGATGGTTTTTCAGTTTTTTTCAGTATTGGATATACTAGCTATGAGTGCTGAGAATTTTAGTCTAGGAACATCTGCACACCAAATGTGTGTGTATGTGTGCACATACACATACACAAACACACATCTGCATTTATTGTTATCTGTCTTGAAGTTGACTCCAGCTGGGTTGATGTTGTTACATGCCTTCAGGTCATCTCTGACTTATTTTCTCAGCAAACATCAGAGGAAGTTTTCCATTATCTGTCTTCAGCTGATGCCAACCCTATCATTGGTTTTATTCAAACCTCAGAGGAGGTTTGTCGTAGCTTTCCTCAGAGGTCGAGGAAATATGATTTGCTCAAGGTTACCCAGTGAGTTTTCATGGCTGAATGGGGATTTAAATCAAGTGAGAATTCAAAGCCTAGAATCCTACTCAAAGTACTACACCATGCTAGCTTTCACATGTACAAATGTGTGCCATGCATGTTGTTTTCCTTCCTGTTGTTTCTGACTTATGGCAGCCGTATCACAGGGTTTTCTTGACTAGTTTCTTCAGAGGGGGTTTTCCATCAATTATTTGATACAATTGGGGAAACATATAGGAATTAAGATGGGGATTTAAAATATCTTAGTGTAAGCACTCAGGTGATATTTGTGGGAACTTTTCCACTGACAGAATTGCCTGTGATATAATTTGACAGAAAAACTGAAAAGACACAGGAGGCCATCCTTTCTAAAACTAAACTAAAAAAAAACAAAAAAAAAAACTAAAAAAAAAACAAACACAGAGGTGAGAGGATATGGGACTCTTGCTCACACTGGTCTGGTTTCAACCATGTTGTTGTGTGCTCTCCACTTCAGAACACCATTGAAATACTTCAGGGGCAATGCTACAGAACTTAGTGTCCCCTGAATGCAAGAACACTAGAGACTTGTAGTATCTGATGTATTTGCAAATATTCAGGGAGATAATATGCAAACAGAAGCCCTGGCTCTAGGGTTGCCAGGCCAGGAGCAACTAAGGCTCTCCTTATTTTGAGGCCCAAATTCTGAGGCTGAGGGATGGTCCCTAGTGGAGTTTGGGAGGTTGGGAAGGAGAGGGTCGGGGAGATCTCTGGAAAGTCTGCAACAGCCACCCCAAGCAGTCTACTGCAGATTCATCAACACACACTAATTATTAGTATATATATATATGAGTACACACATACGTCAAGAATAGACACTGCTCTGGCCCTGAGATACCTCATCCTCATCCTGAGGACCAGAGAAGAAGGGAAGGGTAAGGTTGAGAGATTCAGAGACAGGTTGCAAGATCTGGTAATCCCATCCAGCTCACAAAGTCTCTCAGACCAATAATAGTGTGTCAGGCAAACAAATAAGTTAAGCACTTATGCAAGGAGAAGGGAAGCACTGCATTATATTTTATGTGTTAATAACCAGCTGAACCTGAAATAAGAGCAAAGGATTGACACTGCATGATAGGAGATAAATCCTAATAGGGTAATCCTCTATGAACTTGGAGCTTCAGAACTGAATCTAGAAGGCAGGAAGGATAACTCTGTAAAATAAAATTTAAAAAAATCCAACTGTGTTCTAACATGCAATTAGAAACCTAGACCTAAAACTAGTTTTGGAAATGGAGGTTAAAATAAATCTGTTTCTACATTGACCAATTTTACAGGAGAACTTTGCTACTGGGGAAACTCATGAAGAAAGTGTACATGCTTCATTTCAAGCTTAGAGCTGGCTCAGTCACAGTTTATAAGTGTAGGCGTAGTTGTTCCAATTAAAATCTCAGGTTTAGATCAGTTTTAATACCCAGGCTGTGAGCTTAGAAAAGCGTACATTTCAGGTAGTTGCAAAGTGGATCAGCCCCTTGCATTCCCAGAGGAGCTCAAACTGCTTGCATTCACTCCTTCATCACCATTCTTAGGCCACCCTTCTAATAAAAATCCCCATTCCCTGTGTACTCAAGGTGAATTACCTTCCATAGTTTCCACTCACTGGTGTCTGGCTAGCAGCTAATTCTCTAACTTCTTTTTAAATGAGGCCTTCCTAATCTAATTGGTTGTGTCAGGAGGTGAGGGAATGCTAGCCAGGGTTATACATTTTAGATTTTACATAGGCTTGTGAAGAGGCCTAGGTGAATAAGCAATGCTTCAAGCACCATTGTTTTAAGGAATTCAGTCAAGGAGGCTGGTGAGTTGAGTCCTTGAGCCCCAACAGGCAAGAAGGTCAGGGTTTTCAATTCTTCCTTTTTCTCATACATGTTCAGTCTTTCTTATCTGAAATTCCAAAAGCCAAACTATTCAAAAATCCAAAATTGCCCACAGGGGTGGTTGAGATAGTGCTATTTTTGCTTTCTGATGCTTCGCTATATACAAACTTTGTTTCATACACAATATTATTGAAAATATTATGTATTAAATTACCTTCAGGCTATGTGTATAAGGTATACAAAACATAAAATAAATTTCATGTTTAGAGTTGGATCCCATCTCTAAGATAGCTCATTATGTATATGCAAGTATTCCAATCCAACCCCATCCCCCAAATCCAGAACACTTCTGGTCCCAAGCATTTTACAGACCACAGATTTCCATATGATTAAGCCAACCAAATGAATGTGTGTGTGTGTATACTTTCAGGAAAGATGGGGAAAGTGCATAAACCCAATGTCTGCCCCCTGAATTTCATATCAATAATGATCTGGGGGTGATTTTGCCTGAAAAAATGCATGAACATAGCATTTCGTTTCTCCTGTCCCCCAGGCCTCCCAAACTGTTTTTTAGACAATGGCATACCATTATTTCTAATGTGTCACAATACAGCAGTGAGGACCACAAGAAAAGAGAGAATTGCCTCAACTCCACCCCTTGTGTTCACCCATGATTACAGTACTGCATGAATTATTGCATGAATAGCCAACTGTCTGCACATAATTTCTGAATACTTGCTCAGTGCAATAAGACCCTGCTCTCAGGCCACAAACTCATTACCTGGAACCAGTCATGGCTGGTGGCTCTCATTTCAGTGAGTTGATGAAAGTGGTTCAATCCAGATTCAGCATCTTCAACAACTCTTCTAATGCTAAACAAAACCAGGAGTGGATTCACCACTCCAGTGACATGGGAACCACCAACTTCTACTGTTTTGAGCAGTTGACTTAGATAAGTTGAGAGAGGTTTTCTAAATAAACCCTTTAGAGATATGATAGTCGCATCTCCCACCCAGGTTGATCGCAAGTCTATTAGAGAGAAGATGGAGGAGGAATAAGGAAGCTGTCACTCTGATGAAGTAGGCCCTTAGAAGAGACATGGTCCTTATCCTCACTTGCTTGTGGATATACTGAAGTAGGTGGTTGGTAGAAGAATCTACTGTCTTCAGCTCTTATTGGTGAAATCAGCTAATTAGTCAGTCAAGCAAAGGACAGCAAACCAGGACTCACAATCACCAGGTCTATGCAATAAAAACCAAGCAAAAATATTGGAGGATGAAAGGTAGATGGAATATAAGTGAGGCTGACTCTGCCACCTGCAGTTTTGGCAGCTGAATTCAAACTTGATGTGCTGCATTGAATATTCATGTTGCACCTGTCCCCACATCTCTGCGGGAAGCAGGTTTCAGAAGCAAAATGACATTTTTGGATGTATCTTTCCTCACTCCCATTGCTTTTGCCATCTCTTATTCTCACGCATACCCGCCCCTCAATGCACACTGAGACTCCAACCCATTCAAACAAGATGAAGCTGAAATAAAACATGAGAACTGAGTTTTAAAGGAATTGGTCAACTTATGTTTACCTTCTATTAGAGGACAGAAAAGACAACTGAAATAGTTTCACTCCTTTTCCCATCTTAGCATATATTTTATAAAAACCTGAGGCTGTGCCATAATTCTGTAGTAGTGCATCTGCTCTGCATGTAAAAAACCCCAGGTTCAGTCTTTGGCAATCTGAAAAAGACTCCAGGCTGAAGCCCCATGACAGCTGCTTGTAATTCACTGTTGAAACTACAGCATTAGATGGTGCGGTGGCCCAATTCAGTTCACAGATAATGGTAAGTCAGGTCATGGTGTATTGAAAGAACGTCTGTCTGTTCCTTCTTACCTTCTTATATATGCACACACATGCACACATAGCATGATGTGTTACACAGGTACAAAACTAGTTAGATGCTATGGTTTTATGAATGCTGGCTTACTCTTGATTTGTTTCCTTAGTTGCCCAACCCTACACAAGAGTTGACAAAAAAGTGAGACAATCAGAAATGGAATAAAATGCCATTTGTTGGGCTATCTGCAAGACTATTCCTGACTAATGCAAAACAAAACAAAGCTAATATTTATTTATTTATTTGTGGTATTTATACCCCGCCCTTCAGCCCCAAAGGTTCTCAGAGCGGCTTACAATAATTATTTTAATTAGATGGTTCACTGCTCTCAGGCTTACAATCTAAAAAGACACGACACAAAAGGAGAAGGAAATGGTGGTGGGGAAGGGGATCAGGTCCAGGCAGTTCTTCTCTCCCTTTGAGGCCTGGACCAAGTTAGATGGACATCAGGGAGGGCTCTTCTTCTTAACTGAGGCCAGGCCTGATGGCATTGAGCCTGTCCTTTCACTCCCTCCAAGCCAGAAGATGACAGCCAGCAATGATGGACAGCTCTTCTTCTTCTGGCTGATGGTGTTGGGATATAAATCATGGCTCAGCACAGCATGTAAAAATGATTGCTAGCGCAGATTTCTGCATTTCTCTTCTGCTCTTCATATGGCTGCTGCCTGGAAAGGTAGGTTTGGGACAGCATTTCCAATCATGGCAGCAGTGCCACAGTTGTAACCACCAGAGCAGTTACAGATCCATAACTTTTGATATGAGTCAATAAGGGCAATACAGAATGCCACTATGACCAACTTGCCTAATGTTGGCTGACCATGTTGTTTGGGATAGTATGAGTAAAAAAAAAATAATCCCTTTCCCAAGTTCTGGTTTCAGATGCTGTTGAATCCTTGTGTTTTTAGCCTTCCTTGTAGTGCTCCTATAATTCTTCACTTTATATGTGTTTTAAAAACATATGCAAGTCTCCCCTTCTTAAGAGTATTTGTTAGTATGTGCACTGTATTTTTAAATGTTTTTGGATGTATTTTCTTTTGAAAATTTTGGATGAAAATAGCATATAAATATTTGTAAACTAACAACCTTAACCAGTTGCAACCTGTGATGGTATTACCATTTAAATAAAGCACTCACAAAGCTTGAAAAGAGAACATCTACAAGTGTGTTGTGCTGTCATTCCTTCTCTCTCCCCCCTCTCTATAGACAGACAGACAGACACCTTTTCTTTTCCTTTGGAATGCTTGCAATAAATAAGCAGAATGAGATGCTCACTGTATGAACAGGTCATGCAAATCAGCCACAAGATGTACAATAAACTAGGTCACCCCTGTTGACTACAGATTGTTGGCTGTCTCAACAGTACCTATTCAATCCAGCATCCTCACTCATTAAACTGGAAAGCCTGACCTTCTTGCTTCCTTTTTGCATCCTTTTTAGCAAATCTGCTGTTCCCAAGCAAGAAGACCTTCTCTTTCTCTCCTCTCTTTGCTCATTTTCCTTGGAGATTAGGTGTTGTGCAACTCAGTGGGGTGTTTGTTCTCTGCCTTTGCAGTACAGCACTGTAGGGGGGCTACTGTGATGGGCTTTGTTTTGCTTTTGTCTGGTCTCTGTTTCAGAAGAATTTTGTGCTTCTTACATGAAAAAGTAGATAGGAAAGAAACTGCAAGTGATCTGGATCCCCAGAAGAACATGTAAGTCTGGAATATTGAGAATACATAAGCATAGAAGAGAAGGAAACAGGTTGGGACAGGTTTTAGGGAAGATTTAACTCAAGGAAACAATGTCTGGACAAAAGGGAAAATAAATACTCAGCTCTACCTGGTTCACTCTTAATCCAGTTGGACCTTTTCCCCTGTGAGTGGAGATTTGACCACAGATCTGCCATACTGCATTGATTTTGACCTTTCCATTTTCAAACAACCCCAACTATTACCCTGTCTTGCACATAACATGGTGTAAAAAACCAATAGTTCTCCTTGATTCTCTTTCTTTCTCCATCCCCCTCTCTCCCAAACAGTTGCTCTGAAGCTCAGTGCAATGTCGAAACTGGCTCAGCTGTAGAGAGATAAAATGGCATTATTCATTTAAGCTGGGTTGCTGTAAAAGAAGAGGTGGCTAACTGGCGGGGTGCTGGCATTTCTTCTTTTTTATTGTTTTTTAAAGTTTGTTTTAGAACTATTTAATGTTTTGATTGTATTTATCTGCATTTTAATGTTATTACTGTTAGATGCCCTTGAATGTCATTTTAGAGGCTGGGAGAGAAGGTGGATATATTCATTTAATAAATTTAAAAGATTCTCACAAGTGCATTTTTGAGAAACAGTCACGTGCAAAGTGCCTTGCTTTATTGTACTTACCCCATATGTTTCCTCCCCTCCCCTCAAGCCTCTAATTCGACTGTGGAGGAAAAGATTCTTAGAAAAATGTTTGCATATGGAGAAACAGCATGGAGGAAAGTTGCCCTTTTGCTGCTCTGCACAGCAAGATAGGGAATGACAACACTAAGCAGTGTAGCCAGTACAATGGAGGAACACACATACTTGTATTCATGTGACATGCTTTAACTCTGAAGCTCAGTGTTGTGGCAGGACTGCAAGCAGACACTTTGTACTGCCAAAATCCCATCTTATGCTATCCCATAGGGACAGGAAATACATGCACACCTAGCAGTGGAAAACCACAGGGACAATCTCTTTTCAAAATACCTAAGACACATATTTCTCAGTGGCATCTAATTGGGGACGGGATGTTCTTCTATCACACTGAGATAAATTACCCTTGCCTGAATGGCTGAACTCCCCATGGGATTCTCTGGGGTTTCAGAGACAGACATTTTCAAATCCTCATGAAGGTGCTTGAGTTGGAAAACATGCCCTACAAAATTGTAGATGTCATTCATGAGTGGGGAAGTGTCGACATAGCGCTGCCTCCATCTTTCCCAACAGATGCTATGGGTCTCCACACATGATCTTTGGAGAGTCATCCAGGAACAGAATGCTATAATTTCTTCAGAACTAGGCAGGGAAACAATGTGGTAGAGGGAAGCCAAAACCAGCAAGGACAATTCCTGACTACACTGTCCCATCAGGAGGGGAACTCTGAGACTTGCCAATAATGCCCAAAACCACTCCTTCGGCAGGGGTGAGGGCCACATGCAATTTCAAGTGAGTTCGCAGGGGACACATTTCTGTGGTGGGCAGGGCCAAAGGGTGGGATCAAAAAATGCCAGCATATTTTGCAAGGCTCTCACTATCAGTAACTAAGGCATTTCACCATGGGTAAAACATGCAAAACACAGAAAAATCACCAAATGATGTTGCTATGGAGAAGGAGGGAACTCTAGAGGGCTGGTTTTGGTGGTGCCTAAGCTTATCCATTGATGCCTTAAAATGTGTCTAATACTGTGTAAACAGTTGCAATAGAAGACCTCCAGCTCTTCTCTACTACACCCTACAGTTCTTTGCTTGAAAACAGGTTCATACAACATGCATGTTAAATCATATTGCAAAATCAAGTGATGACATCCAATATCAATCACCAGGTTTTTTTAAAAAAAATCTATGCTATTTCTTCAGTCACACTGCTTCTCAATGAGTCAACTCTTACGAACAGCTGCCAGTTATCATTCAAGTGGTGAGTAATCAACGCACATGTCTGAATCAGTCCTCAGAGGTCACTTAAGTTGCCATGGCACACACTTCAGCTTCTACTTTTATAAATTGGTGGGAAATTGTTTTGAAAGGGTATGTGGGGACCTTACATGTATCAACATTTTGCTGGCATGGCTCCAGAATGTTGCATGCTCTCCAGACAACTTAGTATCTTGGAAAGCGATAATAATCCTAACTGCCACTGTCCTGGCATTGGAGGGAGAGGAGAAGCAGGCACAGCTCCATCATGCCTAAGCCCAGGAGTTGATGGACTTTCCTCCATCCCAATTGCCACTGCAGTGGCCTTGGAGGGAGAGAAGAAGAGGCAAGTACAACTCCATCATCCCTGAGCCCAGAAGCAGATGAAAAGGCCTCCCTACATCCCATCTGCCACTGCCCCTGCTTTGGAAAGAGAATAAAACTGGCAGTATCTGCTGGACTTAATCCCCTCCCACACAGCAATCACCTTTTAATTGTGAGGGCAGCAAACTGTCAAATTGACAATTTGCAAGCTGCTCTGAGAGCAGGGTATAAATACTCTAAATAAATAAATAAAGTGGGCTAACTGTGTGGAGTTATTGAAAGCAAACAAATTATCTTTCAAGCATGCTGATTTGTTACTCTAATAATCAGAAAGAATGAGTGCAAAAGCCTTAGCAGTCTCTGAGCAACTTACCTCTCTGCCAGAATGCATCCAAATTTGCTTCCCACCTGCTTTGAGCACCTGCTTGGAATGATTGTTGAGGCTTCCCTTGTTCAGAAACTCAGTGCAAGCATTTGGGGAACTGAATCATGGTCTCAGAAGTAATATCTCTACATGCCTTCCTGTAATGATGGGGCAGGTTTAGCTATTTAGGTGTTTTGACCCACAACTTCCAGCAGCATTTTCTAGTAGGACCAATGCAAAAAGATTTATGAGCTGTATTGCAAAACATTCTGAGGACAAAGTTTCCTTACTTTTCTTCTTTTTAAGATACCCCTGTCTGCCCCTGCTCCTGCCCCCGCTCAGTTAAATACCAAGTGTAAGAGAAAAATGAGGAGCCAATATCAACTTGGTCCCATGATTTCACAACACTAAAGGGACATATACATTCTATTCAGGTGTCCAGGACAGTGTAAAAATTCATGTATTGGGGGGGGGGGGGGGACATGCTAGCACTACTTCCTCTGTCATCACTGTAAACAGCAACAGTTTGAAGAGGGATACCTAATCCCCGTGGAAAGCTCCACCATGTGAAGAGAACAACTACCAGGCAGATAGGACTAATACATTCCCCTCCTCACACATTTAATTTCATCTTATTTTGAATAGGGCTTTAGTGTACTGGCTAATCGCTGATGACATTCAGTTTAGTTTAGTTAATGCTGCTTGGCAGAAAACCTCAAATCTCCCCAGTGCTAGTGTTTAAAGCAGAGGTGGGACAAATCAAGACTACAGACAGCATATGGCCTACTTTTGAAGCCCGAAAGCTCCCCAAATTTAAACTGTTGCCATGTTGATTAGGAGATGATAATTTTTTTTATCCCCAAACCAGTCATAAATCCCCCAAACCACCAAAGGATGTGGATTAATTCTCCCATTTCCTGAAATGTCCCCCTTCAAAAAACCCAAAGCAAAACACAAAACCCACCCTAAAGAGTTTTTTAAAATTAAAAACCAGTCAAAATGACACCAAGAGGTTACCGGATATCCCTTCGGCCATGCCCAAACATAATAGTGTGTCTTGCAGGAAGGGACATGGGGCAAAAACTTATCTACTCCAGGTATAAGGCAAATACTTATCACACCCATACTTCTTGGGGCAAAAAGATCAACTGGCATTTCAAATTATAGAAGCTACTGTACTTACCTATCACCAAAAGAGTGGACAAAATACTTTTGTTTAAACTGTTCATTGGGGTGGGAATTATGCAGATGTTGTTGGATTGCTCCTCCAGCATCCCTCACCCTTGGCTGGCTAGGGCTGCTTAGAGTTGCAGTCCAACAAAAACCATAAAATCAAAACCCTGCATGATTCCCACACTTGGTTTATGCAGATATATATATGAGCACCAGCACCGGGAAACACCACCACCACGCAGCAGAGGACTCTTGGGGGCGGGGCGTCGTTGGGAGCAGTTCCCTACAAAGCCAGCCCACCGGACCCTGCAACTCCAGCGCCAGCACTGAGAAACACCACCACCACACAGCGGAGGACAGTCGGTGGTGAGGTGTCAGTGGGAGCAGCGCCCTACAAAGCTGGCCCACCAGACCCTGCAACTCCAGCGCCAGTGCCGGGAAGCACCACCACTGTGCAGCAGAGGACTCTTGGGGACGGGGTGTTGGTGGGAGCGGTGTCCTACAAAGCTGGCCCGCCGGACCCTGCAACTCCAGCTCCAGTGCTGTGAAACACCACCACCACGCAGCAGAGGACTCTTGGGGGCGGGGTGTCGGTGGGAGTGGTGCCTTACAAAGCCGGCCTGCTGGACCCTGCAACTCCAGCGCCAGCGCTGGGAAACACCACCACTGCTCAGTGGAGGACTCTTGGGGGCGGGGTTTCAGTGGGAGTGGCGCCCTATAAAGCCGGCCCGCTGGATCCTGCTACTCCAGCACTAGTGTCAGGAACATCGCAGCCACACAGTGGAGGACTCTTGGGCGCGGGGCATCACAGAGTAGCTAGCTACCTAGAGCAAACATGCATTTGTTAGGAGTCCATAAGTGTTATGATAAGATTGTTCCTCCATGTTGTCTGAAACATCTAACCATAGATTAAGTGATCAGATCTCCTTGTAGTCCTGTGGCCTGATGGATGTTGTTTTCTATTGGAGCCAGACCAGAAATCAGTTATGGACTAATCATTTTATGAGATCTAATAGTATTACCATCAAGATACTATGGCAGGCAGCATGTATGCAAAAGGGAATGATATTGTTAATAGACAGGATCATATGGCTATAACTCATGGCAATGGAGAACCTATAAGAGTGGTGTGGGGCAAAGAGAGGTAAAGCGTTAACAGAGTAGTGAAGAAAATCAAGGGAAGACAAGATCAATGCCTGAAACCTATCCCATCTTCCACACTCTCTGTTAGCCCCCAAGAACCAAGGGTCACCCCAACCATACCACAGACCCTCACCTTGCTCCATCTAAATGCCAGGTCGGTGAAAAACAAATCTCATATAATTACGATCTATTGGAAGATGAGAACACCAACCTGGTCTGTATCATGGAAACCTGGTTGGGCGAGGACAGCAGCATGACCTGGGCGAAGGCCCTCCCAGTTGGGTATGCCATTCAGGAGCAGGTCAGGGAAAGTGGGTGAGGGGGAGGTGTTGCCTTGATCCACAAGAACCCTGTTATCTTGACCAGGAGACCTATCCGTGGAATGGCTCACATCGAGTGTATTTACCTGACCCTGAAGGCTAGGGACAGCCTGGGGATTCTGTTAGTTTACTGTCCACCCCATTACCTAACAGACTTCCTAGAGGAGCTGACACAGCTGGTCTTGGAGTTGGTGTTGGAGTCTCCCAGGTTTCTTGTCCTGGGAGATCTCAACATCCCTTTCAAATCCAGCTCGTTAAATGTGAAAGGTGCAGCTCGGGAGTTCATGGATTCCATGACAGCCGTGGGCCTGTCCCAATTAGTTACAGGGCCGACACATTGTGCGGGTAATACACTCGATGTGGTCTTCTGCACGGATCAGGAAAATCTGTGGGCAGAAGTTATCACGACCACTGCCCTGTCATGGACAGACCATTTCCTGGTCAAGGTGGAGTTAAAGTCTTTACCTACTCCCCCCTCGGGGGTGGAGGACCTATTAAAATGGTCCGCCCTCAAAGGCTGATGGAACCCAAAAGGTTCCAGGAGGCCCTAGAGGGTTATATGGTTGGGTCTGACGGCGATTCTGTTGATGCCTAGGTCAATACCTGGAACAACGACCTTACCGGGGTTATTAACAGCATCACTCCTGAGCATCCTCTCCAGCTCGCTCCCAATAAGAAACAATGGTATACTCAAGACCTCCGTAAGATGAAACGAGCTGCGAGACAACTAGAGCACCGCTGGTGCCAACACCGACATTTATCTGACAAGACACTCCTTAGTGACCTTCTTTATTCCTACGGAGTGGCAATCGATGCAGCAAAGAATTCGTTCTATGCTGCCCGTATTGCATCGGCAGAGTCTCGTCCAGCAGAGCTGTTCAGGGTGGTTAAAGAGCTAACCTATCCTCCTCCCACACTGAATCCACTATTGGAACCTACAGATATCTGCTGCGAGGCTTTTAACGACTTTTTTGCCGATAAAATCTCTTAGATAAGGGCTGATCTTGATGCCAGCATTAGAACAGAAACTGTAAGAGAGGTGTTCAGTGACTCCAGGAATGTGCTTAGGCTGGATCACTTTGAGCTTGTAAGTACCGAGGAAGAGGACAAGCTTCTTGGAGGTGTCCTGAAGATGACATGCCCTCTCGATCCCTGCCCATCTTGGCTGACCGCTCAGGGAGGGGATGCAGTGGAGACATTACTTCAACATGTCATCAATGCATCCCTCAGGGAGGGGGAATTTCCATCTCAGCTTAAACAAGCTGTGGTTAGGCCACTTTTGAAAAAACCCTCCCTAGATCCCCTGATAAGAAACAATTACAGACTGGTCTCATTGTTGCCATTTTTGGGCAAGGTGATTGAGAGGGCAGTCGCTCTTCAACTCCAGGCAGTCTTGGATGAAGCCGATTATCTAGACCGACTTCAAACCGGCTTCAGGACAGGCTATGGAGTTGAGACCGCCATGGTTGCCTTAGTCGATGATCTCCATCTGGTCATCGACAGGGGAAGTTTGACCCTGCTGGTGCTCTTGGACATCTCAGCGGCCTTCGATATTATTGACCACGGTATCCTTCTGGAATGCCTGAGGGAATTAGGTATTGGAGGCACTGCACTCCAGTGGTTCCATTCCTATCTCTCAGGTAGATTCCAGATGGTAAAGCTGGGGGACAGTTGTTCTTGCAAAAGGGAACTGACATCTGGTGTCCCTCAAGGCGCCATCCTGTCTCCCATGCTATTTAATATTTACACGAAGCTGTTGGGAGAGATCATCTGGAAACATGGGGCGCGGTGTTATCAGTACACTGATGACACCCAAATCTATTTCTCTATGTCTCCAACTGTTGCAACGACTAAGGATGGCATCTCTCCTCTGAATGCCTTCCTGGAGTCGGTAATGGGCTGGATGAGGGAAAACAAGCTCAGGCTGAATCCAGAGAAAACGGAGGTACTCGCGATAGGTTCTCCTAATCCAGGGATGGAGATTTATCAACCAGTCCTGGATGGGGTCAAGCTTCCCCTAAAGAACGAGGTTCGCAGCTTGGGTGTAGTCCTGGACTCGTCTCTACAGCTGACATCTCAGGTGGAGGCGACTGCCAGGAGTGCTTGGTATCAGCTTTGGCTGATACGCCAGCTGCACACCTACCTGTACAAAAAAGATCTTGAAGCAGTAGTACATGCACTGATAACCTCTTGTTTAGGTTTCTGTAATGCACTCTACATAGGGCTACCTTTGTACCAGGTTTGGAAGCTTCAACTGATCCAGAATGCAACAGCCAGACTGATTATGGGGACCTCCATGATGGATCACATCACCCCCATTTTAAAACCTCTACACTCTGCCGATCAGGTTCTGGGCGCAATACAAACTGTTGGTCATTACCTTTAAAGCCCTACATGGCTTGAGCCTGGGTTACTTGAGGGAACGCCTCTCCCTACATAATCTGTGCCGCACCCTCAGAACATCAGGGAAGAATCTGTTAGCTTACACCCATATGAGGTTGATGTTGGCTTCCCGTAGCGCATTCTCAGCTGTGGCTTCGAAACTGTGGAATAACCTGCCAGAAGAGATCCACCTAATGCCCACTTTGGAGGCCTTTAAGAAGGCGCTGAATAAGGATCTCTTCCGGCGGACTTACCCGCCAGATCTTGTATGAACCTGCCATTAGACCTGCTCCTGACACTACCGGGTAATGCAAATTCTGCTCATTTAATGCTGGCTAACTAACTTCTCTATGTAATAATGTATAGAATGTTTAAGTAATTTAATCTTAATTAATTTTAACTGTAATTTGATATATTGTGATTTTATGACTGTCTGTATTGCTTATAATTGTTGGAATGCCGCTTCGATCCGTAGGGAGAGATGGGAAATACAAATAAATTATTATTATTATTATTATTATTAGTGTGTGCCTTCAAGGGGCCTGTTGACCTATAGTGACCCCATGAAATTCATAGGGTTTTCTTAGGCAATGAATCCTCAGAAGTGGTTTTGCCAGTTCCTTCCTCTGAAATATAGCCTACAGCACCTGATATTCATTGGCAGTACTCCCATCCAAATACTAACCAGGATGGACAGTGCTTAGCTTCCAAGTTCAAACAGGATCTGTGCCTTTATGATATCTGAGTCTTGGGTTTATGCACATATCTAGTTAGAAATAATGCTTATGATATTTACAGAAATATGAGAGAGACAGCACAGTGTAGTGGTATGTGTGTTGGACTAAAACTCTGGAAGGCCAGGCTTTGAGTTCCTGCTCAGCCATAGACTCTGGCCAAGTCTCATTCTCTCAGTCTCAGAGGAAGGCAATGGCAAACCTCCTCTCAATAAATCCTACCCAGAAAACCCTGTTTTTAGAGCCAGCATAGTATAATGGTTTCAGAGTTAGACTAGGAGACCATGGTTCAAATCTTTGTTCTGCCATGGAAACCTATTGAGTGACCTTTGGCAAGTCATATTCTCTCAGTTCCAGAGGAGAGCAATGGCAACCCCCACAATCTGGATCAATCATGCCAAGGAAACCATAAGATAGGGTCACAACAAGTCAGAGTGGATTGAAGGCACATAGCAAAAACATCCACAAATATAAGGAATCTCCCTCTAGTGGGTATCTTTGGTCAGTCTGTTCAGAGTTTAATTTTGATGAACAATTCCAAGGCCCCTCTTCTCCTTCTTTAGGAGAATTTAAACGGAATTTCAATTCGACCTTTCAAAAGATATTTAAAGAGTGGATGTCCTCTCTCAGGTTGGAAGAAAATGGCCAGTCACTATGACTGAGTGACAGTCTCCCTCACATAGGATTCTTGCACATAGGTGCAACTATTCTCATACAGTCCAGGATTGCCTCCTTCTTAAGTGACAGCTTTTGAACACGTTATTTGTGCTAAAGAAGTGCATTTGCACCATTGTCTGCTGATGCCAAGCTGTTTATTTGCCTGCAATTGTGTTCGCAAATAAACACATAACCCAACCTGCTATTATCACAGCTGAACTTCAGCAACATTGTGTTTTATTGTATGGTGTGACAAAAAAAGGAAAAAAAAGGCTGTATTTTGTAACAATCAAGGTTGGCAGGAAGGTTTGTGTGAGGACTTATGGATTCTGCTGTGTTGCTCGAGCCTAGAAATGTTTGCAGAAACTTGGCAATTAGCCCAGAATTTGGCAGCTTCATTAAAATGCTGGTGGAAAGGCTGCTGCCTACACATAAGAAAGCCCTGGGCTAACAGAGTGGAGAGGATGAGAGACTTCTCTGCAGACCCTCTCAATTTTGCCCATCATTATAGTCTGCTTGGGGCATTCAGAAACCTGGTTTGCCTACTACATTTACGGAAATGGCAGTACAAGGACCATATGTGGCCCCGGAGGTATTTTCTCTGTATCCAGATCATCACCAGAAAGTTCCCCCTCTCCAACAGAAAACCTAGGGAGGTGGTGAAAATCATTTTGAAAACAGCAGTCCTGGAAATCTCCAGGTGGGACACAGAGTGAGAAACCCTCTCCCTGCCAAATCCCCTGAGCTGTGAAAGCCAACCTCAAAGGATGCAGTACAAAAACTAATATCACACACACTACACTATTACAGCACTATTATTCCACTTTAATGTCTATGGCTGCCTTTCAGTCTTGGGAAAAATTCAGGGGTACATGTGTTGGCCATTTAACAAATACAAACAAAAATCCATCAGCGTTACCTTTATTGACCAACTGAAATGCACAATATACTTGTTACACGCTTTCAAAGTTCCATGGGCTTCTTCATCAGGCAAGAAGTATTTACAAACCAAGTAGGAGGGGGAAAAACAATTGGAGATGTTAGTCAGATGCCTGCATGTTGTTTCTGTCCTTAGGAAAGACGTGATGGGGAGGATATCTTTTGCAGGCAGGCTATAACAGTGTAGTGTGATATTGTCCCCAGGAAGTCAGCTTAGTTTTTGTTTGTTTGTTTGTTTGTGGTTTTGTTTTTGATTTGATGGTGGCAACCATTTAGACAAGCTCAGCTTGCAAGGAGTGGGGGTGGGAGAGAGAAAAACTGGTTCCCATACTCTCCACAGTTGCCCACCCCATGCTTCAGTGCATGAGTAAGAGAGCAAGGTTGATCCCTGACACTGAGATAATGGTTTTTCAAATAGTCTGGACCCAAGCCATGTAAGGCTCTAAAGCTCATAGCCAGCACTTTGAATTCTGCCTGGAAGTGGATTGGCAGCCAGTGGAGTTGTTTCAGCAAGTGGGTTATATGATTCCTATAATCTGCCCAGTCAGCAAGTGGGCTGCAGCATTTTGGCTCTGATATTTCTGAACAGTTTCCAAAGGCAGCCTCACATAGCATGCATTATAGTAATCCAGAAGGGATGTAAATAAGGCATGTGTCACCATTGCCAAATCTGACATCTCAAGGAAAGGCACAGCTGGTATACCAGTATTAACTGTGTAAATACATTCCTCACCACCCCTGAAATCTGGGCATCCAGACTCAGATCTGAGTCCAGGAGCAGGCCGAAGCTACGGTCCCGAGATTTCAGGGGGAGTGTAATTCCATTCAGCACAGGCTGAATCCCTATTTTTTTGATCTGCCATTTAACTGACCAAGACTACCTCTGTCTTGTCTGGACTAAGTTTCAATTTGCCATCATTCAGTACATTACCAACAGCACACACTGTTTTAATTCAGAAACAGCTTCCTTGGAACTGAAGAGAAAGGACAGATAGAATGGGGTGTCACCAGAATACTTCAGATAAATTCATGCACTTTCAGCAGTCTCAAACTGATCCCCGAGGAATCCCACAGACCAATGGCCCTGGTGTTGTACAGGAATCCCTCAGCACCACCCTCCAGTTCACCCCTCCAAGAAAGACAAGAACCACTGCAGAACAGTGCCCCCAAGTTCTATTCCACAGAGACAGCAAACAGGATACTTTGGTCAGTTGTACTGAGAGCCACTGTCTGGTCCGGTAGAACCAAGAAGGATACACTCCTCCTGTCTAGCTCCTTGCATAGGTCATCCACCAAGGTGACCAAAGCTGCTTCTGTCCCATAGCCAGGCCTGAAGCCAGATTGAAATGGATCTAGATAATCATTTTAATCAAGGAACTCCTCGAGTGGGGAGGCTGCCACATGCTCCAGTAATGTCTGAATCAGGCTGTAGCCTTTCACAACCAGGTTGTCTGCAGAAGTACAGTGTGTCAGATTTTGCTCACTTTGCATGCTGTTTTCACTTTCTTTCTTTTGTGGTAGTTGTGACATTTATTTCATGAAAATATTACTAAAGTATTCCTTATTAAATACCTGAACATTTTTTCTCCTGCCCTGGAACTGTTTGTTTGTTTGTTTTATAGAAAGAGTGGTCAGCTTTGCATGCTTTTGTTGTCATTGTAAAATTTCCATAGGCATCTCCACTTTTTTGTTTTTGTTTGTTTTAGCATTGCACATTATTTTCTACAGTGTTGGTTTGTTTTTACATGATAAATGTTTCTTTATGAATGTACTTCTCAGGGTTGAGAACCAGCATGGCATAGTAGTTTGAGTGTTGGACTGTGACTTTGGAGATCAGGGTTCTAATCCCAACTCAGGGTTCGACTCACTGGGTGACCTTCAGCCTCAGGGGAAGGCAATGGCAAACCTTCTCTGAACAACTCTTGCCAAGAAATGATAGAGTCACCTTAGGATTGCTGTAAGAGAAACAACTTGAAGGCACACAATATAAGCAAACACAGTCAAGGAACTGTGATTTGGATGCCATGGAATCTGTCAGTTTTCAGGTCTTGCCTGTGGCACAAAGAAAAACACAAGAACAGCCCTGCTGCATGTGACCATCAGTCTATCTAGTCCAGCCTTCTGTTCTTCGAGTAGCCAAGCACATGCCCATAGGAGACCCAAGAACAGAACATAATGAATGCAACAGTACCCTGTCATTTGTGTTCCCCAGCAACTGGTATACAAAAGTGCACCGTTTCTGGCACTGGATAGAACATTATGTCCATCCTGACTCGTAGCCATCCTTCATGAATTTTCCCAATGCCAGTTTAAAGCATCCAAACTGACAGTCATCACTACATCCTGTGGGACTAATTTCTCCTATATTGGGACACCTTCCTAAAATACGTAAGTTGCAGATGAAGTAGAATCATTCAGATTTACAGCACCAGGAAGAGATATCTTACTTGGTTCCTATAATGGCCTTTCCAAATGACTTCCATTCATGCTGTATTTATAAGGAGTTAAATTAGGGAAAGCCAGCCCAGTTTAAACCTGTACACACTTCTACTTCTTGCAGGGTTTTTTTGTTTTGTTTTATTTTTTGGCAATACAGTGCAGGTCTAATGCATTTCAAATGTGCTTTAAACTGATGCTTGCTGGTGGGAAGAAACCACAGCATAAAATGTAAGTGAAAATGTCTGGGAAATCAGAATGAAGAGGGAGAGAGACCGACCAAGATAGCAAAAGTGTTCTGCAGAAAGCCCCCCCTCTGTGCTGTCTCTACACCTCAGCACGATTCCTAGCCTCTAGCAGCAGGAGAGTGAAACTGAGCAGAAGCTCTACTGCAGAGGCAACCTGGCCTGGCAACTGTAAGGATAGAAATCAATTCATGTTGACACTGGAAGGAGTCTAGGCAGGCAATGCCACAGTACTTCCTCTTAACAGTTATGGATTGAATAGTGATGGATTCAGGAACTAAGTAAGTGTTTAGGGCATCGAGTTATGAGAAATACAAACAAACAACCAAATCATATAGTTGGAAGAGACCACAAGGGCCATCCAGTCCAATCCCCTGCCATGCAGGAAGACACTATCAAAGCATCCCTGACAGTTGGCTATTCAGCATCTGTTTAAAAAAAAACACCCAAAGAAAAAGACTTCATCACTCTCTGAGGCAGCATGTTCCACTGTCAAGCAGCTCTTACCACCAGGAAGTTCTTCCTAATGTTGAGGTGTAATATCTTTTCCTGTAGCTTGAGTCCCTTGCTCCATATCCTAGTGTCTAGAGCACCAGAAAACAAGTTTGTTCGATCCTCAGTACAACATCCCTTCCAATATTTAAACATGAGTTTTCATGTCACATGGTTATCATGTCACCTCTTAACCATCTCTTCTCCAGGCTAAACATACCTGGCTCTCTAAGCCGCTCCTCATAGGGTATGGTTTCCAGACCTTCAGGTTTTAAACAATTTTCAGAATAACATGCTTTCTTGGGTAGTGGCATGAAATATCAAGACTTAGCATAGCTTACAGTCTCAGTATGTCTAAAGACAACACTGAGATTAAAGGCACAACTTCAATATTTAACTGTTTTGACCTATGCCCACTCATCTATATTCACAGTAGATAAGGAATGGAAAAGCAATGTATGCTTTTAGTTCATGCCCATATGGCTGGAGTGATCAAAAGAAGGTTAAAAGGGGACATGATAATCATATTTAAATATTTGAAGGGATGTCATATCAAAGAGGGAACAGGCTTGTTTTCCATGGCTCTAGACAAGGAGCAGTGGATTCAAACTACAGGAAAAGAGATTCCACCTAAATCTCAGGAGGAACGTCCTGATGGTCAGAACTATTTGACAGTGGAATATGAAGATTTTCATACCTGGCTGAAAGGTTCCTTAAAGGTGCCTGAAACAACCTTAAAAGGTTCAGGCAGGGGGAGTGTGTGAACCTCCAGAGCGCTTCTCCCAATCGCTGTAATATCGTCATGGAAACGGAAGATGCCTCTTTGCGAGGCTGAATGCACAAATGGAAGATCAACACCCTTTAGGTCCTGGGCTTAATAACTACCCTTGACATCACTGAGGAAGATATTGGATCCTAATTCCAGTTGAGATTATATGTGAGGTATATGAGTTGAGCCCTGGTCCTTGGTAGAGAAGAAAGCTTGGACTTGGAAAAGCTTTTTTGGACTACAGCTCTTAGGATCCTCCAGCCAGCACACCCACAGATGCACACAAATAAGCCCACAGTATGAAAGGCATTCTTGAGCTAGCATTCAATTGTTTTCCATTAGGTTTGCCACTTTTCTACTGGCATTGATCCCAAATATTTGCACTGGCCAAACACAGACTTTTAGAAGCTGACCTTTTTCCTGGCATGGAGTTAAATGGTAGGATAAGGTCCAACTGCTAAATGTCTACATTTCAGGCTCTTGTCAAAGGCTCAGGAACAGATCCAGTTTTTTTCCACCCAAAATACAGCAATCTTGTTTGCAATACTTTTGATGTAACAATATAGTTCTTGAAAATCACTTTAAATGCCAGCAACATTTAAAGCGGAAATCTCAAAAAGAAAAAAAACCCCTCTGAGGATATGAAAATAGAAAATAAAACAAAAATATAGTGAGCAAAGCAAAAGGCACTGCAGTTTTAAACAAACATCATAGGGAAAGAGATGCAAAACCTTTGGAATGGGGAAAGGAGGTTCTATCCAATCTATATCTCCTACAAGCTTGTTAATATGTGTGCAAAATTCATTATGCTGCCTTCCTTCAGCATTTCACAGGACTGATTCTTAAGCAGGCATTTCAAAGGGAAGCCCAGATTGTTTACAAATGCAAATTGAACTTTATTGTTAGATCGCAATTATTACAGTGGAAAAGCACAAACACCAGGCTGTTCAATTTGGACTCCATCCAAAACCATCTTGCATATGAGAATATTTCCTTCCAGCTGGCTGGTTTAGGTAGAAGGCGGAGGTTACTAACAGTTCTGCCAGGAAAGACGTTCTCTGTGTGGGCCATGATGCCAGTTTTAACTCAGCCCAGGACTGCACGCAAGAGATCTCAGGTGTAGTTTCTCAGTCAGATGTGCAAATGGAAAGGCACAGCCTCAATAGCAATGCTTCTGTTCTCTTCTGTGCCAGCTCAGTTGGGATCCTGCAAAACAATGGCAAGGAAAAATCTATCTGGCAAAGGAATCTAATTATTCCTGGTTCTGATTACTTTGAAATGGAAGACCCAGACAGATGAGGTAAATTCTTCACCAACAGTGGGTTGTTGTTGTTGTTTTTAAAGAGCTGGTGTGTGCATCAAATTTTGTCTGGGTGCAGCAAATAGAGAAAGGCACTTCTTGCTTAGTAAGGGAGTAGAACACCCCCCCTCCCAACGATGGGCAACTGGTATAGGAAAGGATTGGTCAATTCAGTTTTCAGCCCCATGGTCCCATCAAAAGTCTCCCCCAGATGCTATTTGCCCTACAAGGAAAATTCTCATTGCCATTCTTTTTGTTCACATTGCAGTCTTTGTGACTACCCACACCTGTAAGAACATCATAAGAATTTAAGATGTGGATTAGATAAAAGGCTTTCCAATTCCAGCATTCTGTTTTCTACAGTGGTCAGCTGAAGTCCTCCTGAGGGCAGACGTTCATCTCCAACAATTGGTAATCATTATTCAGAGGCAGGGTGCCTCTGGATACTGGCCATTATGACTAAGTAGCTATTGGCAAGCTGTATCTTCTGTGAAACCATCTGATCAACCGTTAAAGACATACAGCCTGGTGGCTCCTATGAGCACATCTCACTGCACTATGAAGGCCATAGCTGAACTCTGCCCTGTAAGAAGAAGTACTTCCTTTTATCTGTCCTGAATCTGCCACCCAATTCAGTTTTGTTGGTTCGCTCCAGCTTTGAGTAATACAAGAGAGAGAGAATCTCTATCTGACTGCTATCAGTTAAAATAAATAAATAAATACACCTTTGCTTATGAAACATTTAGTTACATGTCTTGTTCAGTCCTTAGCCCACGGCAATATCTATGTGAAATTCAATTTTAATTTTTTTGCCACCATGTAATACCTAGACAGAGAGGGAAGATTTCAGACTCAAAGGGATTACAGGATGACTCTTTGCTATTCAGCAGATTTGTTCTTATTTGCCATCAAGTAGACTTTGATTTATGGGGATGCAAAAATTAGAGTTCTCTAAGAGATAGTATCATTAACACCTCAGACTTTGCAACCTCAAGGACCGTGGCTTCCTTTATTTAATCAATCCTGTATTATAGTCTTCCTTTTTTCCCTACTGTTTTCCACTTCATCAAGTGATATTTGCTTTTCAGTGAGTTGTGTTGCCTCATGATATGTCCAAAATAAGATGGCCTCCATTTAGTAATTTTGGCTACTAGTGAGAGTTCAGTCTTGATGTGCTCTCGGTTCCATTTATGACAGCTCATAAGATCTGTAAAACTCCAGCATCACATTCCGAATGAGTTGATTTTCTTCCTGTCAGCTTTCTTCACTGTCCAGCTGTCACAGCCATAAGCAGAAACTGGAAATAATATAGCACAGATGATCCTGAATTTGATATTCAGTGTTCCTGCATAGCCACCTTTCTAAGTTTTACTCTTCTGATTTCTTGCCTACAGCCATCCTTTTGATGAATGAGTAAGCTAAAAGATGGGAAGTTTTTTAAAATGTCAGTGTCTTCACCATCTACTTTGAAGTTATGCAAAACTTCTGTGGTTATTTTTGTTTTCTTAATACTTAGCTACAACCCTGCTTTTGCACTTTCTTCATTACCTTTCATTAATAGTCATTCCAAGTCTTTGCTATTTTCTGCTAGTAATGTGGTGTCATCTGTGTATCTTAAATTATTGATGTTTATTCCTCCAGTTTTCACACCCCCTTCCTTTAAGTGGAATCCTGTTTTTCATATGATATCTTATGCATATAAATTAAACAGATAGGGAAATGAAAAGCAGCTTTGTCAGACCTGCCTTGCAAATTGCAAACCATTCAGTTTCTCCATATTCTGTCCTGACAGTGGCATGTTCAATGTATAGGTTTCACATCAGGACAATAAAATGTTGCGGCATTCAATTTCTTTTAGAGCAATACATTGTGATCCATAACGTTTTTTTTTTTAAATGATCTGCATTGCCTAGAATTTGCCCCCCCCCCCCCCCTGGACTTAATAACCACCTACCAAAAAAAGCAAATGAAAGAATGAAGAGTTTAGTAACAAATAATTTAACTGAATTTAAATTAATTTAAATTTAAATAAAATTAAATATAACTGGTGCAATGAAGCAAGAAACGGAATTAACCTTTATATATTTTATGTAACCTTTATGTACTTTACATGGCAGGAGTAATCAATTGCCCTGTTTTGATAAGTATTGGGGAAAGGGAGTCAGTGTAGTGTAAATCTTAGAGTGTTGGACTAGGAACTGGGAGATCCAGATTCTAATCCACATCAGATCAAGAAATCTAGTGGGTAAGTCAGATTCTCTCAGTCTAATGGGCAAAACAGATGGTGGCTTGCTGAATCGGGGTTGTGGCAACTGTACACTGCAGTCCCAATCCAGCATTTTTCTTGGCCAAAAAGAAGTGGCAAAATGCTGCTTCTTTTTTACCTGGAAAAAGGGTGCCAAAGAAACATCCTGATGCCACCTGCCATCTGTGTGGGTAGGCATCATAATGCAGCTTAGAGGGTGGAGTTGGGGTGGGCAGCGGGTGGTTACCATACCCCCACTCCACCTCTGCGCCAACCCTTTTGGTCGGTCTATATAGCCCCTAACTTATCTCACAAGATTTTGTGAGCACTAAGCCTGCATCTACACTGCAGAATTAATAAAGTCTGACAGCTCTTTAATTGCCATGCTTCAATTCTATGGAATTTTGGGATTTGTAGTCTTGTGAGATATTCAACAGGCTCTGTCAGAGACCTCTAGTGCTACAACAAATTACAAATCCCAATAGTCCATAGGAAGGAGCCATTACAGTTTAAGCGGTGTCAAAGTGCATTCATTGTGCAGTGTGGCAGCAGTCAAAGTGGGGTGGAGAAGAGTACTAAATTCGACCATAAACCTATTGGATATAAATGGTATATAATTAAAATGAATAAATAATTAGGCACTTCTGTTAATTTTGCCACAGGCCATCCCTGCAAACACAAAGTTTAAGAATTACCCAGGGCACGAATATGCTCCTGATAGCTTTCTAGAGTAAGTTTTCTTGTGAGACTGTAGGTTATTGTTGTATACCTCCAAGTTTTTTTCTGAATTACTGTACAGCAAAACTAGTATTGAGTTTTCTTGCCATGTTTTGTTCAGAGGGAGTTTGCCAGTGATTTCATCTGAGGCTGAGAGAGTGTGACTTACCAAAAGAGTATGACTCTTTGAAGGGCAGGCCAAAGAAGAGTATAGGTAAACATATACCTTGGGTTTCAGGGAAGCTGATTTTATTAAGCTCAGAGAAATAATGGGTATTGGGTAGAATCTCATGGCTAGAGATGCTAAAGGAAAAAGAAACCTAGTACAGATGGAATTTCATGAGGAAGGAATTACTAAAAACAAAATCACAAACAATTCCAGGGAAGAAGAAAAATGGGAAACAACTGAAAAAGCCAATGGGGCTGCACAGTAAAGTCAAGAAGGAAGTGAAAAGAAAAAAAGAACATCTATAAAGAATGAAATGAAGGACAAATCACCAAGGAAGAATTAGAGATGTGCAGCCCAAGTGTGAGGAAAGCTAAAGCTCAAAATTAGCTGAGAAACAGTAGGCAACAATAAAGGGTTTTTTAAATATGTTGAAAGCAAGAAAATGACCAAGGAAATGGTGGGACCACTGCTCAATAAGGATGGGGCCACTTTCAATGTTACAATTCTATGGCCCCATTCCCACTACGTTTTGATTCGAAGTGTGACCCGGGCTGTACAACCCACGTTCACATTTGAATTGATTTACGATCCTCATCGGATCGATTAGTGGACGAAAGGACCGGGTTAAAAGCAAATAGCCCAGGCTTTCCCGACACTAGTTTTAAAGTGGTCTTTTTGGGAAAACACAATTCTGAAGCATTTCCAGTAAGTGGGAACACTGGTCAAAATTGTGTTTTTTTGGGGGGGGGGGGTAATTGATTGCAAAATCAATCTTTTGCAAAAGCGATCAGTTTTATGAAAAAACAACAACACACGCACACACACACACACACACAAATCTCCAGGTCCGGGGAGGGGGCTTCCTTCCTTTCTTCTCCCCCCCTTCTTTCCTTCCTTTTCCTTCCCTTCCTCCTCTTTCCCCCTTCCTTGCCCCCTTCCTTCCTTCCTTCCCTCCCCCCTCACTGGGGGAAATCTCGCAGTTGCCGCTGCTGCTGCTGCAGCCCAGGGCTGGCGGGGCTTGTGGCGTTTCTTCTGCGCCGCTCGCTGCCGCTGCTGCCGGGACCCATGGGCCTTCTGACAGGGAAAGGAAGGCCTGTTTTTGTTTGTTTTTTGCGCACACGAAAAGATTCCCTTGTGGGAAGGGGTGGGGGGGGGTGAAGAGCTGTCACCTTCCCTGGCAGCTCCAGGAGGAACGACAAGCGTTCCCAGGTAAAAAAAGTGGTTCCAAATAAGGCCCCTTTTATAGTGTGAATGAGGGGCCTTTTGGAACTGCTTTCCTAAGTGGAGCAGAGCCCGGTTCCAATGCAGATTTTTCCCAAGTGGGAATGGGCCCGATGATTCCAAGGTCAACCAGTGGGTTTCCATGACTGAGCAGGGATATGGACCCTGGCCTCCCAGAGTCCTCATCCAACACTCAGACCACTATACCATGCTGTGATCTAAAGTACACATATATTAAATGGCAACTCCATGTATGGAAGTGGGAAGACATTTAAATTTTTGCCAGCAACCCTAGCATCCATTTTGCCCTGTCTAGCAAACTCCAGAACACGGAATGAATCCCTAGATCAGCTTCATAGCTGAATTTCTTTTGTTTTCTGTTCCTCCTAGTTATGTTATCCAAATAATAGTTTCAGCACAAAAGGGAATCTGGGATAAGGAAAAGCAAACAACCCTAGCCCATTTCATTTTGCTCAATAATTGTTTTATTCCCAGGAAACCCTTCTCACTACAGTATAATTTAATGGAGACAAGACAAATGCACCTATTCACTCACTCTCCACTGCTTCTAAATTTACTCGGCTTATACTACAATGGGGAGCTTAACCTCACCATAATTGAATTTAAATAGCATCCAGTTCTCTGAGGCAGGCCAAGATATGCATAATAAATAAGCAGGACAGCATGCCATGGCTGGCTGGGGGTGGGGAAAGGTAGAAGAGACCAGCTTCTATCACATTCAGGTTTATGTTTGGGACTGAATAATATATGAAATAGTGAGACAGATCTGCAAATGGCTCAGTGAGGTGGGCTCTTCACTGGCCAATCTTCACATGATTTGTTCTATTATTTACAGATGGAAGCTTGCTAGGGGTGTCTCCCCTCCCTTTAATACCTATGTTCTATTGTGAATTGTATTCTGCTTCTGTGTTGCTGTGGCCTGTTTGTTTTTTTTAATACAAAAATTGCTTCCCCACAAAATAGCAGCAGCTAGCAACTGCTTATCACAAATGTCCCTTAGAGTAATGGTAATTTGGACAAATGTTTTGCTGCTCTTTCCCTATCAGCACAGATCTGCCAGTTGCTCTGTTTCACAGAAATGGAATTTTGGGGCATGCATTTATCCATAAAGCTGGCTGGCTCCTGCCTTTAATTTTCACTTCTCCTCTACAGAAAGGTAATGGTGTGGGGGAGAAGAGGGAGGGAAGTTGAGAAATGCAGGCTGCTTTCTTGGAGGCAAACAGGAATGATGGGAAACAAGGGCAGGAGGAGAGATTAAAGGACTCCAGAAATGGAATACAGGAAATGGAATATAGGAAAAATGAGATTCAAGGACAAAAAAGAGATTCCAGCCTCCAGGTCTCCAGAAGTCCCCCCCCCCCCCGCCATATCTCTGTATACGTGATATTGAGTGGGGATACTGACAAAGATATAGAGGCATAGGTGGTTTAATGTTATGCAGCCTCATTTCTTGCATATTTACTTTCCAGTACAAATCTCACTGAATAGACCTTACTCTCAAGTGAACGTGCTTTGGATTGCAGCATTAGAAAGGGCATGTTTTATTTATATATTTGTTTATATCTTTCTCTTACTTCCTCCCTATACATGCAGGGTGTCCACAAACTTTCACCCCAAGTTAGAAACAAATAAAACATCACAACGGCAATCAGTAAAACAAAACATCATAAGGAGAAAGAAAAGTCAAATTGAAGAGATGGCTGAAAGCTAAACAAAACAAACAAATGAGATAAGCTTATGGTGCAAGACTAGCAATATGGGTGACATAGGCTGGGCCCTGGCCATGCTAGCTCGGCTTGTTTTTCAAATAAATAACTTTTCCAAGTCCTGCTACAATTTTGTCCTTTGCAACCAAAGGCCCTTTCCCATGTTTTTGCTACACACACTTCAACCAGAGATGTTCTCTCAATGACTTCAGTGGGTGGAGACATGCATGTGGGAGGAAGCAGTCCCCTTTTTAGTATTCTAGCCTTAAGCCATTTAGGGTGTTCAGGCAGATACTTTAAATCGTGTCTGCATTGCAGACAGAAAACCAAAACGAGCAGGAGGTTTACAGTACAACTGCCAAGAGGGGAGGGAAACTCCAGGTAAACTGTAATGCTAATTATAATGAATATGCCAAAGACATATCATTACTTGCAATATATATATATATCTGTGAAATGAACATAGAATACAAAAGTGATATACAAGTCTAGAAACAACATTCATCATGAAGCCAGTAGTAGAAAATAAGTAGAGTGTCCAGAGTGTCAGCAGTAGCAATATTAAGCTGTTTCACCCAAAATGTGAACAATTGCAAAGTTCCAGGAATTGTTGAGTCAAACTGACCTATGATTTGGAAGCATGGATTTACAGATTGAGACACTAAACCAGCATAATATGATGTTATATTGCTAATGAAGACTTCTGTGAGTCGAAACGGCCACACATTACTCCGGAGATAGCCGTGCTCTTTCTGACATTGAATAATGCAGACCATTGAAGGATATTGCTACCATTGAAAAATATACCGTTTATCTTCATGCTACCTATTCTACAAGTGCTACAAATAATTTTTTTCATATTTTTGATTGGACAATTTGGGTGAAACAGAAGAAACAGCTTAATATTGCTACTGCTGACACTCTGGACACTCTACTTATTTTCTACTACTGGCTTCATGATGAATGTTGTTTCTAGACTTGTATATCACTTTTGTATTCTATATTCATTTCACAGATTATATATATATTGCAAGTAATGATATGTCTTTGGTATATTCATTATAATCAGCATTACAGTTTACCTGCATTGCAGACAGACCAGCAACCAATTGGTCTAAACACTGAATGTACATACTCCAAAGGATCAGATCTGTCCAGCAATTTTGCAGCTCCAGTTTGAAGCAGCAGAAGTTTCTAGACACTCTTTGAAAACACCACCACATACAGCTCTTTATTATAATCAATAATAATAATAATAATAATAATAATATTTATTTGTATTTTCCGCCTCTCTATCTGATCAAGGCAGGATTCCAACAATAATAAAATACAGTTAAAAATACAATTAAAAACATCTAAAATTTAGCAAATCTTGTAAACACTGTATGTCAATAACCTTCATTATTAATGGTGTAGCAGCATCTTAATTAATCAGGGTACTGTTGCTTCTTAATACTCTGCTAGAGGAGGTCTGGTGGATAAGCCCGCTGGAAGAGATCCGTCTTGAGCGCTTTTTAAAAAGCCTCTAAGGTGGTCATAAGACAGATCTCCTCCGGCAAGGCGTTCCATAACTTCGGGACAGCAACAGAGTAAGGCCCTCTGAGCAGTTGTTGCCCGATTTGTCCTCTTAACCTCTAGCAGGTTCTTCCCTGTTGTCCTAAGTGTGCGGGGTGGATTGTATAGGGAGAGGCGTTCCTTTAAGTAACTTGGGCCCAAGCCATATAGGCCATTAAAGGTAACGACCAACACTTTGTACTGTGCCTGGAAGCTAATCGGTAGCCGGTGTAGTGATTTTAGTATAGGGATAATGTGCTCCGTTCTAGACTTATAACTAAGCATGCTAGATATAGCCTGCAGCCATGTCCACCTTTTTCAGAAATGGACACAGTTGGCATGACAATCTAAGCTGGAGAGAGGTACTCTTGTTCCCCCTTCCTCCTTCATTCTTCTGGCAATTCAGGAGCAACCTCACCTGAAAAACTAATTCTTCAAGGGAAGTGCAACATTAGATGAACCCCTGCTGCTGAACTGGCAGTCTTCCTAATCATGAGCACATCCATCTTTTCTGATTTAAGTGAGTTCTTCTATATGTGCCTCTATCATTCATTCTATGGGCGAACTTGCTATTATTAGCTCCCCTCACACTTTATAATACCTGTGTGTCTCCAGTGCAATAGATTAAGAGCACTAAAGTTGCTTATCTGATGTGAAGCTCCTCTCATTTCACAGCATGAGCTGTTGTACAGTCCTGGCTTATGCTCACCTTCCTCATTAAAAGTTGGTTGCTAATAAAACTTGGGGTGATCATCTTTTCCCCACTTTTCTGGTGCTGTTGCTTGCACAATTATGCCAACCATAATTTGAAATTTCACAGGAGAAGGAATATTTTATGGTCACTTAGTGGCTCCCCTTCCCAAATCCTCTTTGAAAAGATTGTTATTTTTGGGAAGAAAGAGAAAGAGATGGAAGAGAGATATTAGAACAATCAAAAAAACATGTTTAGAGGTGCATTCAGAATCCTCAGCCAGAGAGTTTTTCTAGTGCCTCCCAGAATTATAAATCCTAGGATGCCATAACATGTTGTCGTGGCAGTTAAAATGGAATCACTGGATAATTAATAATAATAATAATAATAATTTTTTATTTATATACCACCTTTCCAAATACATCAAAGCAGTTTACAAAATAAAGTAACAATACAAAAATCAAAATCACATAATAAAAATACAGTACAAAAAATACATAACATAGCATAGTAATAATCGAAACAACATAGCATAGCATAATGATCTAAACAACAATCCTCAGTTCTCCCCTGGCAACAAAACAACAAACAGTTATCAAATATCAATTACATATCTGAAATAATGATACTCTGGGCTGGTGTAGCCAGGTGTTCTGGGGGAAAGTGGAGCTGGCATTAAAGTCTTCCACCACTCTCCTCCTCATCCTCCACATGGCCATGTAGCTAACCATGTAGTGAAAAGGGCCCAGGATCTAGATCTTCCAGGACTCCAAATGAGATAGTCTCAGCACACCAGCCAAAGCATCTACAAGCACATCGTATCTAAAAATGGAGCAATGAAACTGATCTGACACAGAAGCCTGTTCAGAAGTAAAGACTATAGAATTCAATGGCCCTTGCTCCTTGATAGGTGGATGTGGCAGGGATGGGAATTGGGTGGCCCTCCAGATGCTGATATACTGCAACTCACAGCATTCCTCACCACTGTACCTGCTGGCTAGGGCTGCTAGGAGGTGTAGTTCAACTGGAGGGTCACATGTTTCCCCCTTCTGAGATATAGGATGGATGACAGCATGAAATATGAATTGACATTGAAAGGGCACTTTCAGTTTCCATTGCATTCCCTTTCCTTTCCCTTTCGTTCTCCTGCATGTTCTTTCTCTGACATACTAACCTTTCTCTCCCAATGCAGCTTACAAAATAAATACACAAAATAAAATAAAAAAAAATCCACTAGCCAAGGAAGGATGGCAGAAGTTACCTCAGCACCACTGGCAATAATCTCTGAGAATTTTAGAATAAGAGACATCCCAGCAGACTGGAGGAGAACAAATGTTGTCCCCACCTTCAAAACAGGAAATAATAATAATAATAATAATAATAATAATAATATATTTATTTATTTATATCCCACCCCTCTGGGTAAGCAATCGGGGCAGGGTACAACATTTAAAAGCAATTACAATTAAATTATAACAATTCAATTTCCCCTCCCACCCCTTAAAAATAAATTAAACTACGATAAGATTTAAAAATACTAAAACAGAGCCATTACTATTAAAACATTGGAAAGCTCTAATTAAAAATGATGGGCGGCCTCGATAATATCAGATATCCCAGTGGAAGAGGCAAGAGGGACAGTAGTTGGCAGAAAGGTTAATCATTGTCTGGGAAGGCCTGCCGGAAGAGGTGCGTCTTGGCAGACTTCTTGAAGCCGTCCAGGGTTGTAATAAGGCGCATCACACCCGGCAGGCCATTCCATAGCCTGGAAGCAACAACAGAAAAGGCCCTCTGGGAGGTCTGTGCCAACCTAGTTTTCTTAGGTTATAATAGGTTCCTCCCAGAGGACCGGAGCGTACGAGGGGGCTCATATGGGAAGAGGCGGTCCCTAAGACAGGATGGACCCAAGCCAAGAAGGGCTTTAAAGGTCAAAACCAGCACCTTATACTGTGTCCAGAAACTGATTGGCAGCCAGTGGAGAGACTTAAGCACTGGTGTTATGTGCTGTCTCCTAGATGCCCCATATTCTGAACCAGTTGAAGTTTCTGGGTTAAGCACAAGAGGAGCCCCATGTAGAGTGCATTGCAATAATCTTAATGTGATGTGACCAAAGCATGTACCACAGTTTCCAGATCCTTCATCTCCAGGAAAGGGCACGGCTGGCGTATCAGCCGAAGCTGATAACAGGGACTCCTGACCGTTGCATTCACCTGACTAGTCATGTGAAGCGATGAGTCTAGAAGTACCCCCAGACTGTGAACAGGGTCCTTTGAGGAGAGTGTGACTTCATCTAGGACCTGGAATTGTATTCCCAGACCTGGTTTCTGGCCGGTGACTGTCAGTACCTCCCTTTTCTCTGGATTTAGCCTCAATCTGTTTTCCCTCATCCAATCCATTACCGCTGCCAGGCAGTCATTGAGAGAGGAGATGCCATCTGAGGCCTGGGCAGATGATCTTGTCATGGAGAAGTATATCTGAGTGTCATCAGCATACAAAGAGGACCCTATACTTGTGGTTGGGGATTCATTGCTCAGGGATATAGAGACACCTGACAAGATGAATCAGCATGTGTGCTGTCTTCTGGGCATACACATCTGAGATATCATTGACAATTACACACATTCAACATACCACACATGGACATACCCTTATATTTATAGCAAGGGTAACAAAACATGCCTGAGAAAGGTTTTCTAAGTTCCTCCAGAAATTTCCATGGGACATAATGACAGGGTAAGCAAACAGTGGCAGTACTAAAAAGATTACACACCCGTGTATCCATTTTGAGAAGTTTTATACAAGGAAGGGCTGTAACCCAAGGCTGGCCCAAGTGTCCTCCCACAATCCATAAAGAAAAACTGAATGTGAAGTCGAAAGGTTTTCATGGCCAGCATTCATATTTTTTGTGGGTTTTTTGGGGGGGCTATGTGGCCATGTTCTAGAAGAATTTCTTCCTGATGTTTCACTAGTATCTGTGGCTGGCATCTTCTAGAACATGGCCACATAGCCCCAAAACCCCACAAAAAACTAAAAACTGGATGGACTGGCAGTTGGTTCTTATCTGATATCTAGCAAAGGCATTGCACACTTAGCCACATCAAACTAGCTTAGGGGCTCAATGCAGAGCTTGGAAATAATATGTTGTGAATGGCATGCCTATCTATGCTATGACAAAGCAAAAAACAAAGAATTTAATAAACACCTGGTAAGAAAAACATTGTACAAAACTTGGAATATCTATAGACGAAGATTCCTAGATGGACTTCTACACATGAAGTGTTTCATAAAAAAGAGAGTCTGTACAAAGAAAAATGGCTCAGATATGAGGATATTTTAATTAAAACAGAGAAAGGAGAAAGAATAAAAACAAAGGAAAAAATACAGAGAGAAGGAATGGGAGTCCACTGGCTGTTCCATCGACATATATCAGAAAAAGTCAAGAAAGATATTATGATCCAGCAAATTGAAAATGAACCCAGAGACCTGGAAAAAATCCTAGCACAAGGAGATAAACTTATGATAATAAGAATCTATCAGATGCTTTTAGATATAGAGTTAGAAGAAGAAACAAACAAGGAAAATTTGATAAAGTAGATACAAAATATAGGAAAGCAAATTCCATTAAAAAGTTGGGAGGAAGTCTGGAAACACAATCTAAAATAAACCAAATGTAATAACCTTAAAAAAATTATTATAAGTTATTTCTAGATGATACATCACACCATCAAGACTTGCAAAGATTCACAATAAGAGCAAGAGCAATTGTTGGAAATGCGAAAAAACCAAATGGAATGCTGTATCATATGTGGTAGCATTGCAAAAAAGCCAAACAATTTTGGAAAGAAATACATAAAAATATATCAAACACATTACAAAAGAAATTCAAGATGAGCCCAGAATTATTTTTATTAAATATAACAGATGAATTAAAAGACAAATTCAATTATGATGGATATTTAATTATATATGATAATGGCAGCATGCATAATTTATGCAAAATATTGCAACAGGATGTCCCCTCAATTGAAGACTGGAAAATAAAAATAAATGAGTTAGCAATAATGGATAAACTGATGATGCTCATCAATGGAAAAGCAATGCAACAATATAAAAAGAAATGGGAAAAATTAAAATACTTTGGAGTTAGAATGATTTAACAAAATGACGATCAATGTAAAAAGAAATGTAAGATAATATAATCAGTTGATTTGTAGATGGATCAATCTGATTTATATGTTATATAAGAACAATGAAATAAAAATATGAACACAAAAAAGCACTAAAATGTTGCAAGTACTATCATTTATAGCAAGTACCGTATATATTTGACTATAAGTTGACCTCATGTATAAGTTGAGGGTAGGTTTTGGGGCCAAAACTATGGATTTTGATATGACCCGTGGATAAGTCAGGGGAAAAACTTAGGGGCATGTAACAAGATCTAAAGGATGAAGCAAAGGAAAACAATGCCAAAGAACTTCCAAAAATCCAGCAGACATAACTGCTTGTGCTCACACTAAAGGAAGGATGGATGAGAAAATAGAGTGGGGTCAGTGCTTCCAGGACAGATTATACCCTTGCCTTTTACCAGGGGATGGTTCTCTCTTTTTAAATAAGAGTTAAAGTACAGTATTTACATTGACTCGTGGATAAGTCAATCCAGTTTTTTGGGTCAATATTTGACTAAAGTTTCTAGACTTATACATAAGTATATACAGTAGTTACTTTGTGGAGCAAGGAGGATATAATAAAGCCAAATGAAAAGTAACAAGATAAAAAACATAATTACCTTACTAGTGTAAAAAGTAATACTTTCTAACCACTTTTTAAAAGTTACATTTAAGAGGCATTTAGGGGCACCTTGAAAGGCATTTTCTCTAAAATTTAATGCCATTGTGTTATCAATCCTGAGGGATTTTTTAAAGTAATAAAAAGGAGAACTGATCTTGACAGCTCCCACTGCATATTTCCTCCCCTTCGCATCTGTTCATTATCCAGCTCCAAGGAAGATAAACATCCCTTCGATCCAGCCACAGCAAAGGTATAGTATATTCCATCATCAAGCAATACAAAACAAAGCAACCACAGCATAAATGGATAACAAGCATGGCAGGAACTCTGAGGAACTCAGATCCTGTTAGGGTAAGGTTGCCAAATTCTCTTCCACAAAACTGGGGATCTCTGTTTTGTGGATTATGGATGTTACTATACTTTGCTGTATGCCAACAAAGCTTTTTCTGACTATGCTAAGTTTGAGGATAATGCATTTTGGTCACAACTGGGGATCCTAAAACAGGGAGGACAAAAGACTGGGACATAACTATTTGGGGTCTTTACCTCCAACAAAGGTAAAACTTTAATTAAAAAAAGAATTGGAACTGCATTTGATGTGTTTTATGCCACATCTAAAGGTTTTTCAGATGTGACAACACTGAAACTTCTTGAGAAATTCACTGTTCTCTGCTAAAGGAGGGTGCAGATAGCTTCACACAGGACAGAGAGAGAGAGAGAGAGAGAGAGAGAGAGAGAGAGAGAAAGGAGGTTTCTCATTGTGTTGCAAATAGACTTATTTGCAGATTTTACTCCTGGACGTCACTGTTTTCCAGAGTCCATATGGCTTCCTTTTTCACTCACTCACACACACACACACACACACTTACTTTTGTGGGGGCAGCTGGGGGAAGAGCAGCTTTTCACTCCTGCCTCCAGGAATCCAGGATCTGCTATTTGACCTGGCTGGGACATTTTTCAGAGCCTCCAATCCGAGATTTTCCTGGTTTTCCAGCAGCATTGGCAACCCTATGATGGGGGTGCATTTACACTGTAGAAATAATCCAGTTTGGCACCACTTGTAAGTGTGTAGCTCCATCCTTATGGAATCCTGGGACTGGTAGTTTTACAACGTCTTCAGCCTTTCGTGCCAAAGAGTGCTGGTGCTTTACAAATCCCAAGATGCTGAAGGATGGAGCCATGGCAGTTAAAGTGGTGTCAAACAGCATTGTTTCTATAGTGTAGATGAACCCAGAGACATTTTTTAAGTATTAGAAATCTGACCACAGCACTGAAGTGAAGGTTCACTAGACTTGACAGAAAGCTGCAATAGGCTTTAACAATGAATCAGAAAAAAGAAGATAAAGAAGGTGATGTTTGAGGGGGAGAACTGAACAGAGGAGAGGAAATGACCTCTCCTTACTTTTCTTCCTTCTTTTTCTCTTTGAAACATCATGTTCATATGCAGCTCGCAGCTGCCTCCAGGTCTTTCATCTGCAAAAAGTAGCTCTAACAGTAATGAATGATGGACAGCACTGTAAAACTTCCTGCTGTGGCTGTCAGTTGGGAACAGTGGGAGGATGCTGAACAGAAAATTGAATTGAAAGAAGGAGCTTCCTCAGCATAGCATCTGCCTCTCGGACTACCTACATATATGCATACAGTTCTCTCCCCCCCCAACCCCCCCCCCCCCCATCTCTCTCTAACATTCACGAACATTCAGGAGATTAAATAGTTTCTTACTGAGTTGTTTTAAGGCAGCCTGCCCCAATCTGGTGCTCTCCAGATGTGTCAGACTACAAACCCCATCACTCTTATCCAGCATGGCCATCACTCTTATCCAGCATGGCCACTGATAAGATCAGAAACTCTGAAGGACACCAGGGTAACACAAGTATATCAAGTGAAAACTTGCAACTGACAGGCATCAAAAATAGTTTTGGAGATTTTGTATTGTACCAGTTTACCTATAACCATATGCCTATTCTTTGGTGGTGATGATATGGAATTTCACACGAGAAAATAACAGCTTGACATATTTCATACATCTGACCTGAGGGTGAAACCCACATGCTGCTCAATGTAATGCAGATTTTTTATTTCCTAGATTTATTTTGGTAGAAAGGTGACAAAAAACAACAACAACAACAACACACACCCATGTACACATTAGCCTGTTCAACTGATGAATAATAGGTTTGAAAAAAATGCTGAGGGGAAAGAAAAGACTTCTGATCAAGCCTTCCCTGTTCTGCAAAGGATCATCTATCTACAATTCTTAAAGCTCTTAATATGACTTTAAATAATATTTTTCCATGGGGAAATCAATAAGGGTGTAGTGGAGAGGATGGTGAAGCAGACTGCAAACACTTTAAAAAATTTATACAAACATACTTATGGATTTGGAATTTAGAGGGCAAAGCAAGTACTTTATAACTTATTCACGGAAAGTAATATCAATTAAAGGAGGTTTTGATACTTAATAATGGTGTTAGCTAAGTTTAATAATGGTATTAACAAAGCTTAACAATGGTGTATAACTTTACATGAATAGATAGCTAATTTACCTTATATCATTAAAAAGTAGGAAATTGGTTTCTACTCCAAACCCAAAAACACCATAAGGGAGGTTAGAAATAATATATGAAGATGAATTCAGACAGAAGTGGGAAGTTCTTATGTTGTTGCTCTTTGTTTGATTGTTTGTTCTCATGCTTTTCTGTTTTTTGTTCTTTTAAAGGGGAGACAGGGAGTGGGTGGATGTAAGAAAGATGACAATGTATATGTCTGTTAGTATGCAAAGATGTCAGATAGATGGAAGTTAGTTTTTATGTTAATATGTAAGTATGTCATATATTTTGTCTTTCTCTGTGTACGTTAGAAATTTCAATTAAAAGCTATTTAATTTAAAATTAAAAACAAACCCCAAAAACATTTATACTATTGTGGAGCATTGTAGCAAGGTTACACTGTTCTATGACTGTAATAAAGATGAATCGGATTATGGCAAGTTTAGTGTCTTGCTATAATGCTACACAGTGAAAGATATTCTGTTCATCACCAAACCACACTTGGGGAATGGAGTACCAAAGGATTTTTTTTAAAAAAATGTTTATGTCTGGAAACCACTTCAAAACATCTGTAAACTGTACTCAATTTACTATTGACCTAGGAAGAAAATGAATATAGAAAACCAGGTAGAAAACTCACTATGGAACTGTTGTTTACAGCAGCATCCCTGTGGTGAAAATAATGTGAGTGACAGCTCTCAGAAAATCTGTTTCCATCTGATTTCTACAATCTGACAGCAGCAAAGGTCTAGCTTGTCATGGAGAACATACAACTGGTCATTTATATTCACCCTGCCAATGGTAAAGAACTATGTGTGTGCTTGACTCTAACAAACTACAGTGGTCCCCCGGGATACGAATCCCCCGGGTTAAGAAAACCCCGGGATCCGAAACCGGCGGGACCAAAAATTATCCCCCGGGATCCGAAGGATCCCCCGGGATCCGAAAAAAAGTCCCTTTTCCTCCGAGGCCAGGCTTCGGAAGAAAGGGGACAGACTCCCTTCCCTTTTCCTCCGAAGCCAGGCTTCGGAGGACAAGGGACGGACTACCGAAAGGAGGCCCGATCCACGGGATCGGGCCTTCCTTTCGTTAGGCGCGGAGGCCCGGCCAGGCTTCGGGAGCCAGGCCGGGCCTCCGCGCCCAACGAAAGGAAGCCCGATCCCGGGGATCGGGCCTCCTTTCGTGTCCCAGGCGCGGAGGCCCGGCCAGGCTTCGGGAGCCAGGCCGGGCCTCCGCGCCCAACGAAAGGAAGCCCGATCCCGGGGATCGGGCCTCCTTTCGTGTCCCAGGCGCGGAGGCCCGGCCAGGCTTCGGGAGCCAGGCCGGGCCTCCGCGCCCAACGAAAGGAAGCCCGATCCCGGGGATCGGGCCTCCTTTCGTGTCCCAGGCGCGGAGGCCCGGCCAGGCTTCGGGAGCCAGGCCGGGCCTCCGCGCCCAACGAAAGGAAGCCCGATCCCGGGGATCGGGCCTCCTTTCGTGTCCCAGGCGCGGAGGCCCGGCCTGGCTTGTGGAGCCAGGCCGGGCCTCCGCGCCCAACGAAAGGAAGCCCGATCCCGGGGATCGGGCCTCCTTTCGTGTCCCAGGCGCGGAGGCCCGGCCAGGCTTCGGGAGCCAGGCCGGGCCTCCGCGCCCAACGAAAGGAAGCCCGATCCCGGGGATCGGGCCTCCTTTCGTGTCCCAGGCGCGGAGGCCCGGCCAGGCTTCGGGAGCCAGGCCGGGCCTCCGCGCCCAACGAAAGGAAGCCCGATCCCGGGGATCGGGCCTCCTTTCGTGTCTGAGGCGCGGAGGCCCGGCCAGGCTTCTGGAGCCAGGCCGGGCCTCCGCGCCCAACGAAAGGAAGCCCGATCCCGGGGATCGGGCCTCCTTTCGTGTCCCAGGCGCGGAGGCCCGGCCTGGCTTGTGGAGCCAGGCCGGGCCTCCGCGCCCAACGAAAGGAGGCCCGATCCCGCGGATCGGGCCTCCCTTTCGCGTCAGGCCCGGAGGCCCAGCCTGGCTGGGGAAGGGAACCTTCCCTTCCCCAGCCAGGCTGGGCCTCCGCAGCTGACGAAAGGAAGGCCCGATCCGCCGGATCGGACCTTCACTTCCTCAGCCAGGAGGCCCCCGCCAGGCCTCCGGAACGGATTACCTATTTCCCATAGGAAATAGGCCCCGGGTTACGAAATTTTCGGCTTACGAAAAAGTAGCCGGAACCAATTAATTTCGTAACCCGGGGGACCACTGTATATTACTACTCCAGTTTAAGAGAATAAATGCTGAAAGCGGAACTGCTTCTGTTTCATAATGACCAAAGTGCACCAGACCCTCCTTCCTGAAGCCAGTGTTCTTTGGGATGAGGAGAGGCCCAGGGCAAGCAGACTGTATTGTAATTGCTAGTACTGCTATGAATGGGGAATTGCATATGAATGGATTTCTAATATTCTCAGCACTTACTGTCTGTATCCCATGTCAGTGGAGAAGTGAATTTTTTCCAGGCTTTACTCTGAATTATAAGAGAACTGTCCAAGATGCTGAATAGGGGGTTGTGTTGGACATCTCCTTCAAGGTCCATATTAAAAGTTGGAGCAGATTCATCACTCTCACTGGCATGGGAGCCACCAGATGCCACCACTGATTGGTAAGCCATCTATGCCTTATCATAGGCAGATGGTCATTGGCATGGGCAGACAAAAGTCAACTCATTTTTGAGAAACCAAACACAGTGAAACACACCCAAGATCCTTACCATGGAAACTTGAGCAGCAGTATATTTTAAGATCTTCCATACCTTGGTCCAGTCATTACTCAGAATGGAAGAATCAGATGATGACTAAGACTTGAAAGGGCAACTATGAAGGAGCTAGACAAGAACTTAAAGTGTCATGATATATCGCTGAATACTAAAGTTAGGATTGTCCATACAACTTTATTTCCCATTATTTCTATGAATGTATGGTTTCCCATTTCTATGTATGGTTGTGAAAGTTGGACAGCGAAGAAAGCTTATAGGAAAAGAATCAACTTATTTGAGCTGTGATGCTGGAGGAAGGTTCTACAAATACCACAGATTGTTAAAAAGACAAATATATGAGTCCTAGAGTAAATCGAACCTGAAGTATCCCTAGAAGCAAAGATGACTATACTGAGACTGTCATACTTTGGACATATCATGAAAAGATATAACTTCCTAGAAAACACAATTATACTTGGTAAGGTACCATCAGCCCATGCCAATCCATGGCCCCATCCCATTATCCTGAATGGTGGCACATGCATATGGCTACACCAGTGCAGCCGAACATGTGGCATGCCACCATTAAAAACAACAGGACTTGAGGCCCTGCAGTTTTTGGTATATGTGAGATGTGTGGTCCAGAACAGAACCCTGTGGATATCAGGGTCTGACTGTAGAAAAAAGTGAGAAAAGAGGAAGACCACATTCCAGATGGATAGAGTCTGTCAAGAAAGCCATAGTTCAGAGTCTGCGAGACTTGATGGGGTGATTTGGATATCTCTCATACACCGAAGTTGACTTGGCAGCAGTTAACAACATAATATCAGTGGCTTCCACTCATGGTTTCCATGGCCATTGGGTGGTAAATCCACTCCAGAGTTTGGTCTTAACATTAAAGGATCCAATAATTTGAATCCTATCCTTAAAGCAGGTTCAGCACCTTGGATAGCTCCTGATATAGTTTCAACAGATGGCTTATTAAGTGACTAAGCCTTTGCAAACAATGGCTTACCCTTTATGTAGGTTCTTTCATGCCATTACAATTGTCACAAATGACTGCATGCTCTGCAGAGTGAGCCCAGTTTTTATTATGTTTTGCTTTCACAGCTTCAGGCCTCAATACTGGTGCATGCACTTTGCACGAACTCTGCATGCCTGACATTCAGCTGTTGCATTGCATTTGCCTTTGTCACATTCAATAAGTTTCCTGTACTCTCTTGAGCTATCCTGGAAGTCTCCAGTGGTTAATTTAACACCTCCAAAATCAGTGTGCTGGATGTCCTCACCTAACCTCCCTCTTCAGTAAAATTCACCAAAGCAAGACTGCTTTTGTCAAATTGCATTGTTGAACCAGCTGCACCCTATTTTCTAATTCATTCTAAAGTTATTTTATTTTATTTCAGTTTTGTTAAAATGACCTTGGACTTACTGATGCAAGTGAATAACACAGTGAGAGTTCAAATCCTTGGTTTGGTTTTATATCTGCTGCATATATCATGGAAAGCATCCCCTCCCCTTCTTCCAGCTATGTGCAAGGTGTTTGTTGGCAACAGCTCCGAAACATCATCCCCCCCAACTTGCAGGACTGTCCATAATGGGACTAAAAGATAACACTGTAAGAGTTGGCTATTGCAAGTCTGGACCTGCAGCAAAATGCTGCAGCATCGACTCCTTTGTTAAGTGTCCAGTCAATCAACAACTACCTATAATCTCTTTTTGGACATGCCATTCTATTCTCCTCTCCTAAGAAACACTCAGCATTTTGGGTTCACCAAGCATCCTCAGTCTTCACTGAGCTGCTTTTTTGAGACGCCTTAGCAGTTTTTTTAAAAAAAGCTTTCCCCCCTATTTCTGCAATCCTTGGGATGTGACCAAGAATAGTGATGCCTTCCTCTTCTTTCTCAACAGCCTGGTTTTCATCATAACTGAGCACATGAGCTTTCCATTAGAATATATTGGTGTAGGCACAAGGTAAATATATGTCTAATTTTGCCATTTTATATGATGAACACCATTTTACTATACCTCTGTATTTAACAGGACTTGAGCATCCACAGATTTCAGTATTCATTGGGGGATAGTGGAAGTAGCAGTGTAACAACATCTGGAGAGCCCCAGGCCTGGTATACACAGATGAATATTTAGAAAGACATATCGGTATTGCTGTCTGGAATCCCCATACCATTACCTTCAGGAGTGGGAACCATGTGGCCTCCCAGAATTTACTGGACTGTAATTCCCAGCATTCTTCCTCATTGACTATGCTGCCAAGGACTAATGGGGCTTGCAGCTCAGCAGCGGTGGCTAACCTTGGATTAAAGCTTCACGAACAGAACAGTTTAAGGCTGCAGTTCCAAATGCATGCTTTCTAGAGATTCAACCCCAATGAATGCAATGGGGCTACTTTTAAGGAAACCTGCCAAGTGTTGTGTTGTAGATTTGATCAAGTTTATCCTACTTTGCTTTCATGGAATTCTATGACTTTGTTCAGACTACGTCAGGATCTATCAGTACAGAAGGCTTGGCATGACACTGACCTACAATGAAAGGAAGACAAAAGCCAAGTGGTATCATTAAATAGTCCCTCCTTTCAAGCATCTGCTAGTCTCTTGACACAGACCCAAGGGTTGGGAAAAATAGTCTTGCCTCATGAATTGGTAATGAAGAAGTAAGTGCTTTGTTGATAAGCCACAAAACAGGAGCCACGTTGCCCCCTCCTGTCCGCTGTTTGCTTGCTCTCTTTGTCTCTGTTTCTTTCTGATCCTTGCCAAGTGGGCTTTCATCACATTGGCAATTAGGGGGATAATAATTTAAAGAGATGACTGAGCGCACAAATCTGTTAATCCTTTCACAGGGCTGCTTCCCTTGGTCTCCCCGTCAGAACCTTTAACATCTCTCACACACATTCACACACACATAAAACTGGAGTTATGTTCCCTCGGCTCTGCCAATTGCTCATTAAAAGGGAAACTTTAACCTCATTCCCTCTGCCTCACAGGCTTTCTGGAGGCAAGCATAGGTCCAGACATCAGCATTCCTGCTGGTTTAAGGTTGGACGAGAGCTGGAATTATGAAGAGTGAGTCTGTTCTAAGCACAATATTAAAATGTTTAGGGAGAGTTCATGGAAAGCCAGTGTGGTGTACTGGTTTGAACATTGGACTAGGACTCTGGAGACCAGAGTTCAGACCCCTGCTCAGCCATGGAAATCCACAGGGTAAACTTGGGCAATTCACACATTCTTAGCCAAGGACAAAGGCAACCCACCACCACCACCCTGAACAAATCTTGCCAAGAAAACCCTGTTATAAGTTCACTTTGTGTATGTGCGTGTAATATGTTTGTATGTATATGCCTGCAAGCTGGGTGTTGATTTATGATGACCCCATAAATTTCATAGGGTTTTCTTAGGTAAGGAATACTCAGAGGTGGTTGTGCCAGTTCCTTCCTCTGAAATATACCCTACAGCACCTGTGACATAAGTTGGAAACAGCTTGAAGGTAAACAACAACAGAAAAAAGAGTAAGATCTCAACTAAATCTTCAGAAGGAAATGCCAAATACAAGGTATTAAAAAGACTATCGGCATTTTTGCCTGAGTGCTGCTCCATTGATCACTCTCTTCTACTTGAGTCCCTCTATGGGTGGGAATGTAATGAACCTCTTCCCACATGTGTTGCTGGACTGCAACTTCCATCAGCCCTTGCCCCACATAGCCAGCGGTGAAGAATGATGGGACTTACTCCCAACAACACAATTGCCACTCCACTGTGGTGTAGTGCTTAGACTGTCACTAGGAATCAATGAGACCAGGGTTCAAATCCCCACTTGGTCAAGGAAAACCACTGGGTAATGTTCTGCAAATCGTATTCTCTGAGCCTCAAAGGAAGGGAATGTCAAACCTCCTCTGAAAAAATCTTACTAAGAAAACCCCATGATAGATTTGTCATAGGGTTGCCATAAGTCAGCAATGACCTGAAGGCATCCAACAGTGATTGCCACAACAGCCTAAAGGGTTTATCTGCACTAGGCAGTTGAGTCAGTTTCATCCCACTTTAACTGCCATGGCTCTATTTTAATACTAGCCTGTCTCACATGCAGAAACCCATTTCTGACCTCCTGTAGCAAACTGTATAAAGAAAATTATTGAATGAATTAGTTTGGATCTGCTTACAGCAAGTATGGGCAAAATGCAGCTATTCAGATGATGCTGGACTGCATCTCCCAGCATTCTTCATTATTTGCTATTTAAGCTAGGGTTGGTGGGAGCTTACAGTCCAACAACATCTGAAAGGCCATATGACTGTTGCCCTGTTTTACAGCCTGGATGTTTCCCATTTCAAAGACTATATGATTGGAATAGTTTACTAGAACACCTGTGTGATTCCACCTTCTCACTTGATTCACATCCTGCCTCTACAACAGGGATGGGAATCATGCAGTACTCCAGATGTTGTTGGATTGCAAGTCCCAGCATCGTCATCATTGTCTATGTTGACTAGAAGTGCTGGGAGCTGCAGTTCAACAACAACTGGAGGTCTACATGATTCCCACTCCTGTCATGCAATCACTGTTTCCACAAAGCATTTGGCACAATCCCCTAATTCTCCTGTCTACTCTAATGCAACCTGTACCTAAGCCTATAGTTGAAATGGTCACACACTCTGTTTTACTTTCCTTATTCCACTATGTATTACATAGTAAGGTAGGAACCCCTTAAGGTGCCATGCACACTAATGACAGTAAATAAATAAATTTAACAAAAGGTTGGTGGGAATAGGGAAGAGATGAAGTTATATAAATGAATGCTTCAGCTGCTAAGAAACACGGCTTCTGGAAAAGGCACAGAAATAATTTAAAAGGTGGCAATCTTAATGTAGAAAAACAAGACAAAATGGATAATTTACTCCCTGGGGTAAGGAAAAATCTATGAGGAGACAAACCCTGCTGAGGGCAAAGATTGTTTGCTAAACCGTTTGACTGCTGCTGCTTAGAAATAACTTTTACATTCCAGAGCACATGCTCAAGAAGCACAGATTTGACTACCATCATCTTGAGGAACGTTAGTAAAATCCTGTAGAATACTGAGACCTGAAGCTGCCATTTTCAATGAACAACAATATTCTAGCTGTCATGATTGTGCAGGAAAAACAAACACACAAACATGCAGCCAATGAAGAAACATAACAGAAACTAGAAGCAGAGCTTGGACATAATTCATAACAAGCACACATGTTACCTCTGACACATTCCTTTTTTTATGACTTGAACAGACATTAGCAGGCAAAGATGTTTCTTTTAATGTTGTGGGGAACTTTGTATCAGGCTGCTGTCCACTCCTTCACAGTCTGTTGGCAACCCCAGCCAGTGCAGGTCCCAGTCCTTACTAATTTTGTCTGGTACTTTATTTTTGATTGATTTTATCTGTTTGATTCATTATCTTAATTGAAGACATATTTTATTTTATTTTATTTGAAAGAGTATGTCAACATTATTTGATTGTGGTTTTCCTCAGCTAGGCAAATGACTGTGAATGTAACACAATACACAGTGCACAGCAAATCCTGTTCCATCATGCCTAGGCTCAGATGCAGATGAAGGCCCTTCCTCCATCCCAATTGCCACTGCCCTGGCCTTGGAGGGAGAGAAGCAGGCATAGCTCCATAATGCCTAGACTCAAAAGTAGATGAAGGGCCGTTCCTCCATCCAACTGCCCTTGCCATGGAGGAAGAGAAGAACTGCCAGGATCTGCTGGATTTAATCCAATCCCCCAATGCCATTCTCTTTTCCTTATGTATTGTGTCTTATTTAGATTGTAAGCCTGAGGGCAGGGAACTATCCAATTAAACATTAGTAAGCTGCTCTTACAATTTGTAAACTGAAGAGAGAGAGATAAATACTCAACATATTTTTTTAAAGTTAAAAAGTAAACAAGATGAACGAATTGTGAGGTGGTGGCCTAGCTTCACCCACTCTCACCATCAACACAGCTTGCCAGGATTGTGCTCACCTAGCTCCTGTTGTAAATTCATTGACTATCCAACTCAGTACATGTGTGGAATTCTCCCCAGGGTCCGCCCAGGCCATTTTGCCCGCAGAAAAATTTTCACATTCTATTTACAGAAACTGATAAGACTGGCAATTGAATCTCACTTCAACAGTTGTGATGGGACCTCTTCCTTAACAATGCCTGAGAGCAGCAGGCTAGCTGTACAGGGTACAGGGCAGGTGACATGGCTTTCTCAACCAACATCTTGGTGCCATTTTCCATTCCCCAGTATCTGATGCCTGCAGAGGACTCACTCTGCCTAATAGTATGGCAGGATCCTTCTCAGACTGGCAGAAAATGTGGGACATGGAAAGAGCATAACTGCCAGGTACACTACTGGGAGATGGGTCTAGTAGCTACACATATACGTGGGCACCCTCCCTCACATAACATTTGCAGCATGTGGGAAAGGGCAGCCAAATCGTCCTCTGAGGACAACCTTCATCACTACTGGGTATTAGTGGTAAATTTTGAGGTGTAGGTCTCACTAGCACAGTCTTTGTATCAGCACCCTCATGGAGAGTCCAAAAACACAGGCAGCTGTGTTGATCTTAAAACATTTTCTAGCTGTTTTCATCTCCACCAAGAACAGGTGTTTTATAAACCAATATAACAGTTCTTGCTAACTCAGGTTCAAGCCAATCCCAAACAATTTGTATTACAGCATGGGTCACTCTTAATAATATGTTGTTGCTGGGAAAATCCATTTTTTCCTTCAGCTACTGTAGAGATTCACCTGAACTCAGAGGGAACAAAAGAGTCCAAGGGACTCATAACAGTTATTCATCAAAATATCCCAGGGCTTAAGCCCTACAAGCTCCATCTCCATTGCACCATTGTTACATCAGCTCAAAAAAGTGGCAGCTTAAAAACCTATGGGAGAAATTTTGCAGGATTTCTGCATGACAGCGTGTCTATCCCCTTGACCGCAACAGGGGATCTAACAATTCCTCTCCTTACTACCTTTAACATCTTAGCCTGAAAAACACACCTTTTCCATTTAGGAAGGCACCTTAGGGAAACTAAAATCTCTTCAGGGGAAATGCTTGGTTTAATCAAAGCAGCTCAATGGGCTAAAGACCATAATCAGTGTCAAGCCATTATTATTAATTAACGTGATATTCACTGTAATAGGTTTAATCACAAGGCACACTGTAGATAAGGGTAATGGTGCTGCTGTGGAACCTCAGGAAAGGAGAATGGGGTGGTTATGGAGGGGATATTCTTGTTTCTCTTGTCAGAAGAACAACCAAGGCAGATCAAAAATACATTCTACTCGCAAGAGTACTAGCCCAACAAAACACACATATGTCCATGTGCCCAGTGTAAAGCAAGGTTGGACAGTTGCACCAGAGATGGTGATAATTTGTGGTATGCATAGAAAAGGAGCTGGTGGTTGAATGCAGCCTGCAGGCCACACTCCAATATAAAGTCCAATATTATTCCTTGCAAAACCAGCTGATAGTAAGTGCCCTTTAAATCAGTGGTTGGTGTAATTTTGTTGGCTGGGTGATTGTGGAAGTTGTAGTTCAACACTTCTGAAAGGAAAACCAATTTGGGAAAAGCTGGTTTAGAGAATGAGTGCACGGAAATGATGCTCTGAAGGTAATGTAGCTCACAGTGGGATCTCTATGTGTTTACATTAAGAGGGACAGGGAGAGAGAAGATATTCACCTCCTTCTATAAAAAATTTACCACTCACAGTGGTAAAAAAACAACAACTCCTCACCTGTTGTCTAAAAATAGATTCTACCCTATATGTTACATAAGCATCTAAACATAATAACCACTCTTATAACCAGAATTCATCCCAGCATAATTCTCTAAGAGAATCATGGCCTGGAAAAACATATTCTTATTAACAATTACAAGAATTTAGGCTTTTTCTCTACCTGATATAGGGACTAGGAGGTGTGCCAAAAGCTTCACAGAAAATAATTTGTAAAAATTTATATCAAGCAGGAAAAAACCCATTAGATAAGATAGAAAAGTATGTAGAAGAAAATTGGGGACAAACAATAAAGGAAGAAGATAAAGAATTACTGGAACAACCCATAGAAAAGGAAGAGATAACTGAAATAATTAGAAAATTAAAAAATGGAAAAACTCCAGGAATGGGTGGTTTGGGACCTGAATATTATAAAATATTTGAAAAAAAAATAGTCCCAAAATTGTTAGAGCTATACAATGGAATAATAAATGGAGAAAAAATTCTGGCATCATGGTATCAATCATTGGTAATATTGATACCCAAAACAGACAAAGATTTAACTGACCCAGGGTCATACAGACCCATATCATTAATAAATCAAGATGCAAAAAAACCCAGCAATAATAGCAAATAGAATGAATAAATGTATGTACAAATATATAGGAAAAGATCAATGCAGATTTATAAAAGGAAGACAAATGCCTAACTTAGCAGGAAGAGTTTTGAGTAAAATACATGTAATTGAGATAAAAAATTAAAAGCAGGGATTTTAGCATTAGATATATTTAAAGCTTTTGACTGTGTGGAATGGCCAACATTACAAATAATTTTGAAAAAATTTGGAATGGGAGAAAAAATAAGGGGATTAATAGATCAATTATACTGTAATAACTCAATAAAGGTAATTGTAAATGATGGGATAACAAATGAAATAAAAGTAACAAGAGGTACAAGACAAGGATGCCCGCTTTCACCAATAATATTTGCAATGGTTATAGAAATGCTAGCAAATGCTATAAGGAAAGATAGCTGTTTGGAAGGAATAGGATTGGGGAAGAAACATAAAATTAGTTTATTTGCTGATGATACACTATTAACTATTAAGGATGTAAAGGATAAAATGGGAAAAATAACAGAACACTTGAATCTATTTGGAAAGGTGACAGAGCTTCAAATTAATTGGAACAAATCAGAAATGATGTTATTTAACTATACAAAAGAAGAGGAATTAGAATTAACAAAACGAAAAGATTTAGAGATACGATTAAAAAGTAGTATAAAATATTTAGGAATAAATATTACGAAAGATTTAAAAGGAATGGAAGTGAAAAATTTAGTGGTATTATGAAAAGAAGTTGAAAAAAATTGTAGAATATAAGAAGATTCAATTATCATGGTTTGGAAGAAATGCATTAGTTAAAATGAAAATCCTACCAAAATTAAATTTTTTTATTTAGAATGATACCATTAAAAATATCAGAATCTGAAATAAATAAATGGCAACAGTTAGTAAATTCATATTGTAATGGAGGTAAAAGAGTTAGATTAAATAAACAAATTTGGTATAGATCTCAGAAAAAGGGAGGGTTAGGCCTCCCTAATATAAAGGGATACTATGAGGCCAACCACTTAAAATATGTAATAGAAGGTATGTTAAATATATCAGATCTAGACTGGTTAGAAATGGAAAAAGAAGAAATAGATATGAAAATAGATAACATTTTCTTCAAAGATTTTAGTAGGAGGGAAATTAAGGAGATTGAAAACCCATTCATGAAAAATATATTAGAGATATGGAACAAATATAAAAAAAGAATGATGAATGAAAATTCAATGATAACACCAATAATAATGGAAAAAGCATTCCCAAAAATTTAAGAGACTTACTAGATAAGGTATTAAAGGAAAGAAAAATGGATAAAATAGAAAATTGGATAGAGTTAAAGATAGGAAAAGAAAATATAAAAGAAAAGCTTAGCGGAATAAAAATGTATTGGTTTCACTATATGCAAATAGAACAATGGTTTAAAAATTGGGAAAAAAATATAAGAAAGGAAAAATATACACAATTTGAACAAATAATTCAGCAAGGGAAAGAAAGGGAGGAAAATGAAAATATGAAACGAACAACAAGAAAAATATATAAAATATTAATGGAGACCAAAAGGGAAAAATTAAATCAAAATATTTTGAAAGAAATATGGGAAGATGAATTAGGATATAAAATTTGTGAAAATGAATGGAATAGACATTTGAAAAACTTATCGATACGAATTAAAGAAAATTGTTATAAACTGGTTTGGAAATGGTGTTTAACACCAATAAGATTACATAATATAAATAAGAATAACTCAAAATATTGTTGGAGAGGTTGTAATGAGGTAGGATCGTATATACATATGTGGTGGCAATGTAAATATGTTCAAAAATTTTGGGAAATAGTAATATTAGAAACAGAAAATATTTTGAATATAAACATAGATAGAAAACCAAATATAGTATTATTAGCATCATATAATGACGTAGAATGGAAAAAAGAAGAGAAAAACCTTATAACAAATTTATTTATGGCTGAGAGATTAATTATAGCAAGAAATTGGAAAACAAAAATAAATGCAGAATTGGAAGACTGGTATAAAGAAGTTTGGAAATTAGCAATTAATGATAAATTAACATGTAAATTGAGGGCAAAGAAGGGATTATGGAAAAGAAATTATTTTGATGAAATTTGGGGAAAAAAATTATTGAAAATGTTCTAGCAAAAGAAGAGGGGAAATTACCTCCATGGGATGAATTACAATTTTGGATGGACTATAAAGATGGGAATGACTCTGGGGGAGGGGTGCACTGAGGTGATATACAAAAACAAACAAACAAACAAACAAAAAACAAGCAAAATGTTAAAGTATATAAGTATGAAAGAATGTTATAATTTTTTTTGTAAATTTCAAAAATACTAAATAAAAAAAGAAAAGAAAATAATTTGTATTGTGTTGCCCAAATGATCTTGTCCAAAAATTAAAATAATTATGAATGCATAACCTATAGATACTCATTTGTGACTGTTTCATATTCACAGTCCTTACATATTCCTCAATGGCATCTCTAGGATTGGTGCCACCCCAGTGTGGTAACTCAGGTTGTCACCCCCAGACTGCCTGTAATCCCTCCCAGACAGGCCAATGGTCCGACAGAAGTAGATTGGGTCACTATGGAAGAGAAAGGCTCTGATTTGCTTGCAGATGATGGTTGGTGGACCAGGGACTGTCCATGTTCTGGGTTGTCCTGGTCTACCAGCCTTGTTTTCAAGTGCCAATAGAGTCCAGGAGCCATTTAGTAATGGGAGTGACCTCCAAGAGTTCACCTTGGTGTGCCAAAAGCATCCTGGCCAACCTCTTTGCTCCTTCTGATTGGGAGGACTTGGTCCTTCCCAGGACCTTCACTCTCTAGGGGTCCCGGAAAGGTATGGTGGAAAATTCTACACTGGAAGGTAGACACTTCCTCTGAGGTGTCACCCAGTGCAGTCTGCACCCCTTGGAATGTCCCTGATATTTCTTAGTTTAGGGGATACAAAGGGACTGTGAAAACTTGCCAATTCCCCACTTACTAGACAGCAGCCACTGGGAGCAATGGAGGTCTGTTACTCTGTTGCTTGGGAAGCAGTTGACTGACATTCTTCCCACCCTATCCTCACATGAGCAATCTCTGGTGTGAGGGAGAGTTGTGAGAGGGACTCTGTAACAATGGAAACTGAGCATAGCAAAGGGGATGTCATTCCTTTTTGATCGACTAGGGAACAGACCCCTGTTGCTGGCAGTAGCTGCCCCTTGAGTAAATGGGGATTGTGCAAATGGTCCAAAATGAGCAAAAGCATGTTTCTTGAGTGCTCATAAATTTAACAAGAAGAAATTTGGACTGAGAAGAATCTTTCCAGTTTGGGATTTATTCTGTCCAAAATGTGTACTTCTTTGTGCATAAAACAGCCTTTTCTGTATAAAAAGCAGCATTTTCTGTTTCTGAGGAACAGTTTTCGTGTTTTCGGCACAAAAGAAAAAGCTTAATGTGAATTTTGTGCATATTAATTCTTGAACTATAGCATTTTCTGTATCAGGAAAAGCATCTTTTGTGAAAAATATTTCTTTTTGTGTAGATTAATGCTATTTCCTGTTCAGAAAATATTGTTGGGTAGGTGGATCAGTGTGAATTCTTGCATGGACTGTGCCCCAAATTGTGAATAGTCTTCAAAAACTGTCTTGAATCATGAAGAAAATTGCTGAAATGACATATTGCTTCTTTCAAGAATGGGATTTGCCAGAATTATATATATGTTTTTTTTAATACTAACTAGACTAGCTCCAGCTCTTAGTTCCTAACTTCTCCCTTGGATCTGCTCTAGGTTCAGCCTATCAGACTGTCACCAGGTATCCAAAGGTTATCTATTGTTATTATTATTGTCGTTGTTGTTCATATAATATGAAAAGCTGGGAACTGTATGTATTAGAGAAGAGGGATATCTATTGTACGTGAAACCTGTTCTGTGCCTTCCTTCTCCATTAAGAGTACTTCCTCCCCACGTTTATTTCTATTCAATAAATCTTATACATCATATGTGAATCAATAAAGTGATTCCATAAAATAAAGTGATTCCAATCTGGAGTGCATCACTCATATTGCAAAATAACAATATATAAACCTTAAATCCATATACTTCACTGTTCTCCTTCCATCACCAGATAAGCCATAAATGCTAATCATATTTCAGTGTAATTCTTTTTTATCTTGTCTTCTTTTAACATATTATCAATGAATTTGTTGCCAGCTCAGCAACCTGAGCAATGCACATGCAAATTTCTGGACTATGAATAGCCTTCACTACTTTGAAGTACCATTGTCTTTGCAACCAATATCTTTCCTATCCACTTAAGGTCCTCTGACAGCTCATCAGAGAACCGACACTGGAGAACACTCCTACGATTTCCTGAAATGCTTATCTGCAGTCTAGTAATTTTTCCTATGTGATCTCCAAGTAGCAGGCTGCCCCCTCAACCAAGTGCTATAGCGTCAGACCACTCTTTCAGCTACTACACAATACAAAAATCACAAAATACAAATCATAAACAAACTGGTGAATAAATACTGAAAAATAATCTATCACTTTAGTGGTTTTTGATTTATCAGTTTTCCTGTTTTGAACACATTGCTGCAAAAGAACAAGCAGTGGGCACACTTCTGAACCATGGTGAAGTAATTTTTATTCCCTGTTCATTGTTTCCAACAGACACGTGCAGAGCAACCCCAGGCTATTTTGCTGACTGAGGCAGTGCAGCAAATGGCATCCATCACCATATACAATAATTGCAAATTGAATCACTAACAATTTGCTACCTTTCCATAAAAATTCAAATCTGCTGCCTGAAGCCGCTGCCTTGTTCTGTGTAATGGTAGGGCCAGCCCTTGTCAATCAGGATCCTAGCATATAAGTCTGGGGCTCTTGAAAAAAGATGGGCTGCCTAGGAAGAGGCCTAAGCAATATCTTTACTCCATTTCTGGATTTCCAGGTACACCAACTGCATCTGTATCTTGCTGGATGATTTCAGCCATTCTCATGACAGCCAGAAAGCAAGAAATATGAGTGTTCCATTCAACTATGTTATAGACATGATTTCAGAAAGACAGTTTTTAAAATCAATCCCAGTTGCTCTAGCCTTTCTGTCTGCATCCCCTGCCTAGATAAAAAATGGAAGAAAAGCATGGGGGCCTTTATACCACCTCTTAACTTAAGCTCTTCTAAAAATGAGCACCAAACAGCATTTTGAGTTTCTTTGAACTGACCTAGTCAACTTTTCTAAGCACCAGAGACATTTTCTGGAAAGACGTGTACTCACTAATGTCAAAGCTCTTGGTAAGGTATCTTTTGAGCAAATACAGCCTGTAGGACACTCAAGGAACAAAAAGGTTTAAGAAGCAGCTACCACCAAGCTATCAGTGCAGAACATGACAGGTCACACAACAAGAAATGTGGTCTCTTGCCTTCTACAGAAACAACAATTAAACCTCTTGGCTTCAACCTTTAGTTTTTTTATAATGCCGGTGGGCAATATATGGTCTTCCAGGTGTTGGTGGATTGCAGCTTCTAGCTTTCCTCTCTATAAGCTATGTTGTCTAAGGCTGCTGGGAGTTAACAGTTATTTATCTGAAGGATTGTGTTTTGTCAAAAATGAGAGAGTTAATCAATTAGAGGAAGAAAATGATTAAAAGTGGTTCTTCTCTCCACCAACATTTATTTTGTTTCAAGGCAGGAGACCATACTTAATGATCCATCACAGAAGCAGGTAAGTCTTTAGAAAGACTCTTATTCCAACCAGGGACCAGAGGGGGCAAAGGATTCTAGAATCCCACATTAGGACTGAGTAATGCTGAGCCCTGCCTCAGGGAAAATCATGCAAAAAAGATTGTGTAGTCAAGGCCATGCAGTCAGTCTGGTCATGTAGTGGTTTCAGTAGACTAGGACTCTGGGAGACTGAAATAAAATTCTGACCCAGTGAGTGTCCTTTGGTAAATCATACTATCTCAGCCTTAGATGAAGGCAATGGGAAACCTCCTCTGAAGAAATCTTGCCAACAAAACCCAATCATAGAGTTTTCATAAGTCAAAGTTGAACTGAAGGTACACGGTTAAGTCAAAGCTGATAAGGATAGAGAAGTGTATCCCATTTTCTTGGATATACAAGAGATGATAATAGGGTGATACAAAAGCCTTATCAGCATATTATTAATTCCTTACAGCGTGCTGAGCATTATGTGTTTTTCTGCTTGGGTCTCAGTCACCAGAAGGACAACCTACACACATATGAACATATCCATGTGTTAAGAAATATTCAGAGGCTTTACTCACTAGTCCACTTTTCTGAGCTGTGTCATTGAAGGTCATGAGAGACAGGGCCTCCTGAGTGGCCCCAGTTCTATAGGACTCATTCCCAAGAGAAATTCAGCTGGCTCCATCAGAGTTTGAAAAATCTGACTCACATATGCTGCATTGGTTCCTGGCTCATTTTAAATCTGGTCTTTAAAATGAATGCCTGGTTTTACGACTTCACGACACAGATATAAAATTCCATGTCTTATATCACTGCCGTGTTGAAAGGCAGATAAGAATTAAATAAATGATTAAATATAGGAAAGGATATTCTCTGTCATCTTGCTGCTGCTGCTGCTGCTATGGTGTGCCTTCAAGTTGTTTCCAACTTATGGCTATCCTAAAATGAACCTATTGTTGGGATTTTGTGGCAAGATTTGTTCAGAGGAGGTTTGCCATTGCCTTCCCCTTAGGCTGAGACCATGTGACTTCCCCAAGATCACCCAGTGGGTTTCTTGGCCAAGCTGAGATTAGAACGCTGGTCTTCAAAGTCAGAGTCCACTACCCTGGCTCTCATATTATTGATAAACAGGCTGAAAAGAAAGGGCGCTAGTGTATATCTCCAACAAACTCCTCCTCTGGCAGTTCAGGGTTTAAACATATTTTATTTTTACTTTTGCTTAATTCTCTTGATGCACAAGTATTTAAAAAGTACAGAGACCTAGATTCATTCATCTGAACCTAAGTTTTCCCTTTATTAATGGAGCTATTATATTTAGATCAGCAAAGAACATGCCTTCTTTGAGGATGCTATAATTAGCACTAGATGGGAAAATGCAAACCCATTATAAAAGTAGCTTTCCTTGAGATAAACTGAGCTGTTAAATGACTTTATTTACCCTGATTTCTTAATTAGAGAAAAGGAGGACCCTTAAACATACTTTCCTTGACAAATTAAGCAAGCTAATTGGCCAATAACAGCTGGGATTTCCCCCCCCCCCCCCGTTTCCCTTTTAAAAGAAAAGAAAAGAGAAAAGAAGAATAGGAAAGGGAAAGGGAAAGGGAAGGAAAGCCAGTCGTTTCAGTATATTTCTCTACTAATAAATGTGGAGAATTTGATATTGAATTCCATCAGTGTGAAACCACTGGAAAGATTTTGCTGGCAAGAAGCCCTTACATGGGGCATTATTTTCTAAAATTGTTATGGTAATTATTTCTATAGACATATCAGAATCCATGAGTTAATATCAATTATGTTAAATTGTTTTGTTTTTTTTTTGAAAGAAAAAAAATAGGCCAGAATAAACAAACATGTGCATTTTCAGGGCGCGTGGGTTTCATGGGTTATATTGTCCCCCATCCGTGACATCCTTGTCCACATTTTTTCCTGTGGCAGGTGCTTGGCAGATCAGAGAGACAGTAAAGAAAGAGTTCAAAATAGGGATTGTGGAAAGAAGTCAAATGATGGAGTTTTTCACCTGTATTTGAGTAAGGTGTTTTGAGCCGAAATGTAATGTAAATTCAAATAGCAATTTAGAATTAAAGGAATTAAACTAAGCACCCCTTTTTGACATAGATGTAATTAACCGAAAGGGGATTTTTTGGTTAAAAAAAAAATGTTTCAAGTGTGTGTGTGTGTGTGTATAGTGCAACTATTTCACCAACTTTCCAGTCTCTATTTATATAGTATTACCTATATACAGTAAGATCCATATCCTACAACATTATACAGATGAAAACCAGGACACATGTAGCCAAACAGGATCAGAGTATGGCAAAAGTTATTAATGGGGAAAAACACTCAAGCTAGGAGAGGGAATACCGGGTAGTACAACAGTGTCCTACTTTTGAACTATCAACTCAGTTTGCAGCAACTCAAGTAGTTAGTTAAAGTGTTTTTATTGTGGTTTTAACGTTCGTAATTTTATATTGTTTTTATGTGAAGTTTTAAATGTTTAATTATAACAAGTTTTTAATGTGTTTTTGTTTGTGAGCTGCCTTGGGCCCCTTCTGGGAGAAATGTGGCATAGAAATTAAATGAATGAATGAATGAATGAATAAATAAATAAATAGAGTGAAGAGGGAGGAGGAGAGAGAAACTGGGATATTTTAAATGCATCTGAAAAACTGGGATGAGAGAGGATTAACCAGGACTGTCCCTGTCAAATTCATCATTTGCTATGAATATTTTGTGTTACAGGTCCCATTTAATCTAAAATAAAAGCAGGGAAATAAATTATATTTTCCTATAACCAAGGCCAATGTCATATTTAATATTCTTCTAGAGTTAATTTTATGTGGTTTTTAAAATTATTAAAATGAATTGTACAGGTTGAGCGGGTAACATGAAATACTGTACTGTATTTAGTAAAGGCCAGAGGCTAAGGGCTCAATGAGTTTCCACAGAGAAACTCATGGCTTCCCCACCACCAATCCCTTCTCCTTTTGTGTCGTGTCTTCTTAGAATGTAAGCCTGAGGGCAGGGAACTGTCTAGTTGAAATAATGATTTTAAGCCGCTCTGATAGCTTTTAGAGCTGAAGAGTGGGGTATAAATAAATAAATATTATTATAATATTATGTTATTCTTAAAGATTAATAATTTCATTGTGGCATAAACTGGGGATTAGAGACATCTTGATCAGATGCATGAAGTGTTGGCAGAGGCATACATAGCATCCCCAGCCTAACCCACTCAGTCCAGTATTGAGGTCTGGAGGTGGCTTCTAATCAAATTTGAGCAAATGTGAGTTTAAGTCCTATTTAATGCCTGTGTCTTGTATTCAGTTTGGGAAGTTGTAAGCAATATGGTGCCTTCTGTGTTTTGGCCTGCAGCTCCCATTAGCCACAACCGGCATAATCAGTATGGCCAGTTATTAAGGATGTTGTGGTCTAAAACATATGTTGGAGGGTAATAGGTTACTTACTCCTTCTGTTTGGGCATAATACTGATCAGGACTTATGTCTATCACCGATCTTTAACCAAACACAGACCCTTCAGAAATCTATCTGTGTCTACCAGATGAGGGAAAAAAAACAATATGGGATGTCTATCTTTATTTTTGTGTATAACTGGATTTTTCTCCCCCTTTCATTTTGCCATTAATGCCTTCGGTCCTTTGATAACTTTGTCCTGATTGTTCAATGCATCATCTCCCTCTATCCCTCTATTTTATTACAATAAAACAACCATAACAATAACTTTAACAAAAATGATAACACAACACAAACAAACACCCTACATTTATATATATCTAAAACAAACATCTAGGGTCACCAATCACACTAAATTACAATTCCAGTAAACTAAAATTAATTACAAAAAATAAACATGTGGAAAAAATTAAACTACAAAGACAGGAGAACTATGGCTTCCAACTTGTCTGTGTGTGGCTTTTTAAGATTGATAATTTTTGCTCCCTTCTTTCTGTTCAAGGATTAATACATACTTAACAATACCCTTAAAATTAATACCCATAATATAATAATATTATGAAATAGATCAAAAAAGAAACTTCAAATAAAACTATAAACCTCTACATAAGAATACATTGGGGCTTTTTAGATTGGCAGGAAAGTGTGACATGAAGTTGCCTTTTCCTTAATGCTTAGCAGCTGCACCACAGCCTTTAGATGGAGCTGCGCTGTTCCGCAGTTTTTAAAAAAGAAGCTGGGAAAACCAGCACCTTTTTAAAGGCGCTTCTTCTCCCCTACCCCCCCCCCCCAAAAAAAAAGCATTTTCATGGCACACTTTCCTTTTTTCTCATCTAAAGGCTAGAGTTTCATGCAGCCATGAACACACTTCTTTTTGCCAATCTAAAAAGCCCCATTGCCTATTTCATATTTCAATGCATCATCTCTCTGACAGTATTATAGAAATGTTTTATTTTTTATTTTCTTTAATCTAGTAGGAAAGTCACCTTTTAAAAAATAACATTTTAACCTGATGGTACATATATATGTCTGTCTGTCTGTCTGTCTGTCTATCTATTATCTATCTATTATCTATCTATCTATCTATCTATCTATTGGTTGGAAGTAATATTCAATTTTTTTTAAAGTTACCCAAAGGCCTCAGGAATTTGCAGTTACCTGAGATAACTTTTCTTGAAGGAGCTCTAAGGGAAACTGACACTCACATTTTTGACATGCTGTCAGTATTTCCAGATCAGTAAACTGTCTCTCCCACTCAGCCTTTAGGGACTGTGAGGGGGTGCTCAGTTTTCACAGCTCTGCTTTCTTGCAGCACTCAGTATGAAGGTATCTGTTTCTTTCTGCCACACTGCTGTATATTCTATTATAATTCTTTTTGTATTTAATCAGGATAATTTGTTTTAAAATACTGTATTCCTTTCTAACCCCATGTGTGTGTGTTTGTATACTTTGTTGTTTGCTGTCTGCCTTCAAGTCATTTCCGACTTATGGCAATCCTAAAATGAACCTATCATTGGGTTTTCTTGGCAAGATTTGCTCAGAGTAGGGTTGCCATTGCCTTCCCCCTGAGGCCGAGAGAGTGTGATTTGCCCAATGCCACCCAGTGGTCTTCATGGCCAAGCTGGGAATTGAACCCTGGTCTCCAGAGTTGCAATACAACACTCAAACCACTACGCCATGCTGGCCACATACACATATATTTTAGATTGTATGCCTTTGGAAAGATCCCACCATTTTTGGCTCTTTTATTTGTAAAGCACCATGCACATCGATGACACTATATGGAGGAGGAGGAGGAGGAGGAGGAGGAGGAGGAGGAGGGTGGTGGTGGTGATGATGATGATGATAATGATAGTTATGATAACCTGTACACCCAAGACCAGGAGCCTGAGACAACCTGGAGAATCCATGGCATCCATTTGCAGGCAGGCACCTTCCCAGTGTGCCAGACTACAACTGTGACCTACTCCAAGCTGATGGAAATCCTAGTCCAAAGTAACAAATATTCATTGATTCAAGAAATATGCCACTGCTGGTAAAAGTGTTGCTAATATTGTTGCCAGTGTGGATTTCTGCACATGTATTATTTACCATCATTGTCAGTTTCGCAGCCTACCAGGTATTATTGACTGGATTTTTAATTTTTTTTTTATTTTTTACCATGAAGGTTCAGATTCTATCCGGGTATCATGAGGTGTTGCTGGATAATGTGGCATATTTCAAGTAGTGTCACACTTTTTAATGGGGCTGGTGTGATCCTATTGATGTCCTTTTCATTCAGATATTTTGTAAATTCATTTGGAATTGCTCCCAGATTACATCACTATTGGAACCACAGTAGTTTTCTTCTCCTTCTCCCTCCTCCTCATCTAGCATTCTATTTATGGAATATTGTCCCCTTCAAAGTTTGATTGGCGGCAAGTTCCAGGTCAAAACATGGCTTTTTATTAAAATCTTTGGGGTCTGAGTTTATTTGCCCCTCTGTTACCATTTAAATAATTATAAATTGTTTTATTTTCGTTTCAAGCTAATTCTAAATTGATTTTTTTATCTGCCGCCCTAAGATCCCCGGATGTAGGGCAGTATATAGTGGTTTGAATGTTGGATTTCAACTCTGGAAACTAGGGTTTGATTCCCAGCTTGTCCATAGAAATCCACTGGATGACTCTAGGCAAATCACATTCTCTCACCGCCAGGAAAACCTTTGATAGGTTTTCCTTAAAGTCTTTCTAAGTCAGAAATAACTTGAAGCAAACCACCACCACCATCACAACAACAAAAGCAACTCAATACTTTAACAAATATATTATTATTATTATTATGCTAATTTTAATTTATAGAGCCAGCATGATGTAGTGGTTTGAGTATTGGACTACAATTCTGGAGACCAGGGTTCAATTCCCTGTTTGGCCATAAAACCTACTAGGTGATATTGGGCAAGCCACATGCTTTCAACCTCAGGGGAATGCCAAGGGAAGCCCTATCTGAACAAACCTCCTGTGATAGATTCACCTTAGGGTTGCCATAAGTCTGAAATGATTGGAAGGCACACACAAAATTTAATTCATATCATTTTAAAAGGCTTGCTAGTGGATATATTTTGGAGCAATGGCTGTGGAGGGGAAATCCATCCTCCTCACCTTAATAATCATTCTGATTTAGATCATGGCACTGCCTACTAAGTACAATATAAAGTGATCCCAAATTTCATGTGCCATGTAATTTAGCCTTCACTCTCAATTTGGACACCATCCACACACTGTTCTCCACATCATTGCTCCTCAGTGGGAAATATGGTGAAATGAATTGGAGGTTTGGGGTCCTCCGCTCCCGTGAATCAGGCATACCTATCAAGAATGGGAAGCAAAGTGAGAAAAGCAAGAACATTATTCAAGATATGTGATTCTTCTTGCAAAGTTCCACTGATTTCTTCAGCATTTGTGCTAATCTTTGGAAATTTTACACCTTTCAAAAGGCCCAGCATGCTACTACTCCTAATGATATCACCATTTAATCTTTTGATTCACACAGCTGCACCTGCTCTGTGCCACAACCCAGCTCTGACAGAGATGTAATCTGGGACCTGCAACTGGAGGCATTTCAAGTCACTGAGAAGCTGTTTCGATGCTAAATAAAGATCCCACAGTGAATGCTTTGCTTGACATCCTATGTGACAATCATAATATGTCTTTATGTGTGTGTATTGGGGAAGGAAGGGGTGGGCAACCTGCAGGACAATTCAAAGTAAATCTAGGATTCTGCTTACAATTATTCTTCATGCATTTCCTGCTTTTATCCGAGCTTAGTTTATATGTCACTTCAAAATTAAACATTCTCAGGTGGTTTCTTTGTTGGTTTAAGTTTTGTATATGGCAAGGAATTGAGTGTTGGAATTCATCTGTTTTTGTTAAGCGGATTATACTTTATAACAGGATTTTACTGATTGATTGAAAAAAACATATTGTAATAAAGGGCTAATTCCTAAGGGGATGTTCTGTTCCCCAAGGAGCAGAGTATAGCTTATTTGCTAGAGCTGTCTGGATATAGTATGATTATGATTATTAAGTTTCAGAACACCTAGCTAAGTGTTGTAGAAGAATAAAAACAAAATAAGCTTTGCCTATAGCTTTACAGTGATATGAGATGAGGGTGGAACTTCAGTATTACAAGAATTATGAAGGTTGCTAGCATAGACAGTCCTGAGCTGTTACAAACATTACTACTGACTCTTATGAATGCTATTCCTTAAAGCCAAAGGCCATCAGAATCCAAAACTCAGATAAAAATAGAATCAACTCAACCAAAAACATGTAAGACTATAAAAGCAAGTATATTTTAAGAACAGTTATCTCCGCTACAGATTATATAGGCAGTTCAAAATTTTCCCTGTATCCTGATGCCTCGTAGCATTCCACAACATTGGCTCCTGTTGTTGGAGGCCAAGAAATCCACAACGTTGAACAGAACTTTTGGATTCTGAAATGTGAAGATATATCACTGAATACTACACTTAGGATAGTTCAAGCCATCATATTCCCCATCTCTATGTACAGATGTGAAAGCTAGACAGTGAAGAAAGCAGACAAGGAGAAAATCTTCTCATTGGAGAAGTAGTGTAAGAAGGAGAGTTCTGCAGATAATGTGGACTGCTAAAAAGACAAATAAGTGGCTCTTCCTAGAGGCTATGATGACTAAATTGAGGATGTTATACTTTGGCCATATAATGAGAAGACAGAACACACTAGAAAAGACAATAATGCCAATTAAGGTGGAGAGCAGGAAAAGAGGAAGACTGCACGGTAGATGGACGGAGTCAATCAGGGAGGACATGGCTGTGGGCCTGCAGGATCTGAGTAGTTGTACTGAGGGTAGCACAACTTGGGGGTCTCTCATTCATGAGGTCATATGTATTTCAGCTGAATTGATTTGCTGCCAAGAGTAGTTGTCCAAGGTTCTGGGCAGCACTCATTGCTGATGTTTTCTCTGGACCACATGTTTAAAAGAGGATTGGGTCAAGGAGCTACCGTTCGGATTTTCCATAATGCCTTGGAATAATAAGGAAGGGATAATAGAGGAAATTAAAATGGCTACTCCTACCTGGCTGGTACTACTGGTGCTGCCAGAAAAACCTGCCAGGGACCATCAAGGAGAAACCATAAGAGGCTGTTTGTCAAGGTTCCTCTCAGACCAGCTTGGAGCTGACCCAGCAGCCTTGGGTTGTAGGTTGATCTAAGACTACTTGCACTCATTTGAGATGTGGTGCTGGAGAAGATTTATGCGGATACTGTAGATAGCTAAAAGGACAAACAAAGGGGTAAAAAAGCAAATCAGATCTGAACTTTCCCTAGAAGCCAAAATGACTAAATTGAGGTTGTCATGCTTTGACCACATCATGAGAATATATGACTCACTAGAAAAGACGTTAAAGCTTGGAAAGATAGAGGACAGCAGAAAGAGAAGAACTCCACACACCAGATGGATAGACTCAATCAAAGAGGACATGGCCCTAGGTTTACAGAAACTGAGCCGGTCCGCTGAGGACAGGGTGTCGTGGAGTTGCCTCATTTACAGGTTCTCCAGAAGATGAAGTCAACTTGAGCACAGTTAACAACACCAAAGGCTACTTGCACTTCTCTGTTGCCAACCTCCAAGCAACTTCTCATTTATTATCCCTCCATTAGTCTTTTTTGGTTACTGTTGATGTTTATGCTATGCCAAGCTGTTTTTAAAGTGTATTTTGCAACTGTGCAAACACTCCATCAGATATCCCATCCTTAGGGGGAGGGAGATCATAAATCTAAAGAGCAATGGAATTCTGGGATTTGTAGTTTTGTGGAACATTTAGCTTTCCCTGTCAAATAGCTCTGGTGCCACAACAAATTACATTTCCCAGAATTCCATAGCACTGAGCCATGGCAGTAACGTTGTGTCAAACTGGATTATTTCTGCAGTGCAGATGCAGCCTAAGTTATTTCTTGTAATGCCATCTTCCCCTTTTCCTTCTGCTTCCCACTCTGCAGTGCATGATAATCTTTTCCAGTGCATCATGTCATTTCATGATATGTCTAAAGTACAAAGGTCTGCTTAATCAACTTGGATTCTATCCAGGCCTGATTTGCTCTAGAGTCCATACATTTGTCATTTTGGCTGTCCATATCCATAGAACCCTTCTTTTGCACATTTCAAATGAATTTTCTTCCTGTCAGCTTCCTTCGCTGCCCAGCTTTCACAACAATACGTAGAAATTAAAAAACATATGGTATGGATTGGTATTTACTTTAGACTGGGATATCTTGTCTATTTCCTCCATAGCTGCCTTTCCAAGTTTTAATCTTCTTCTGATTTCTTGGTTACAGTTTTCATTTTGATTAATGACTGAGCCATGGTATAATTTTAAAAAACCCTATTACCATGTCTTCATTACCTACTCTAAAGTTATGTAAATCCTCATTATTTTTTGTCTTCTTAATATTCATCTGTAACCCTGCTTTTGCATTTTCTTGCTTAACTTTCAATATTTGGTCCAAGTCTTTGCTGTTTTCCACAAGTAATAAAGTGTCATCTGCATATGTCAAATTGTTGATGTTACTTCCACCAATTTTCATGCCTGCTTACTGTTGAGTCTAATCCTGCTTTTCACATGATACGTTCTGCTTATAAGCTTGCAGTTTAAGGAGTGGTATTTAGAATTCTGAGCCAGAGAGTTCTAGTGCCACACATAACTAAAAGCCCTAGATTCCACAGTAGGCAGCCATGACAGTTAAAGTGGAATCATAGTGTTATAACTCTATAGTAGGAAAGAGCATCAGATTCTTCCCTTCCCAAAATGATTAATCTTTCTTACTGGTACAACTCTAGAGATCAGCATTCAAAACTCCCACTTGACTATGGAAACTCACTGGGTGACCTTGGACAGAAAGAGACAAATGCAAACTCCCTCTGAACAAATCTTGCCAAGGAAAACCCCATGATAGGTTTGTTTTTGGGTGGCTGCAAGTCAGAAACAACTTGAAGGCACACAACAATAACAAATAAAATGACAAAGGGGCTGTCTGCACAAGTGAAAAGAAACATCTCTGCCCCCATTTTGAAACCTAGCTGTTTAAATGATGCATGTGGCCAAAATGGGAGAAAACCAGAATGAAGCTGTCTTCCAGCGCTGAACACCAGAGTAAAATAACCCCTGATTTAAGTCAGAAAGTGTGAACTATCACACTGGTGTGTGGACTGCACACTAGTGCAGAGATGGGGGGAAGTGCCAGGTGGCTGGCAGAAGCAATCAGAAGCAGGCACCTTAGGTCAGGTGAGCTGTGGGTGCCATTGTTCACCATATTTTTTTTGTCACCCACATATAAATTGATTGCACAAGCACACAAGTGATCAACTGTACTATCAACCCTTTGTACATCCTGCAAAGTGAAATGATGACAATATAATATGAACAATCCAATTGATTTAATAAAACATCAACAAATCGGTTGGTCTAACAGGGGGCTGTCGGGGGGGGGGAGAAAGGGAGTATGTATGGAAGAGCCTCCACAATTGTGCAGTGCCAATGTGTCACTGGTCCCAACAATATTCCATATGGGCAGCAATCAAGCAGATGGTCCCATCAATGGCCCAGTGGGCTGGCAGCTGGACTGAACTGGACAAGGGAAGCAATTGGCAGCTGCTGGGAACATGTCCACGTGCTTGTGAACATGTGCTTGGGGCGAAACAAAAAATAATAATGGCACGGCAGCAGGAAGGGGGTAGTGCATTGTGGGTGGTGCAATCAGCGGGTCTCCCCACAAATCAGGAAACCCAGGAAGTATACTGCCTTTTCCCCCTCCATCTGTTCAGCACCAAAGAAAACCTTTTCATAAATGTTGTCACCATCAGGGACACATTTGGAACATCTGCCTCAGCCATCAAAATATCCTGGGGCCTCTTCACACTACAACAGTTATAGAGCTATGATTCTATGATTCTACTGCAACTGGCTTGGCAACATCCAATGACATTTACTATACAATACATAAATTACTGTACTTTTATCTTAATTTCTCTGTTAAACATTACAGCATTTTAAAACAAAAGTCCAGCTGCTATAATTGTGCAGAGTGAAAGGGGCCCTAGATAATCACAGGCTGAAGGTGGGCTAGGAAGGTACCATTTATAGTTTTCCCTTCTCTTTTGCTCCTCATCCCTTCTCCTGTGTAGGTCTGATCTCTAGTCTTATTGCTCTGCACTTCAGTTCAAACCCCTGCACTTCCAATCAGCTTGTCTATTCAGTTGTTGCTGCCCGGAGCTCAAAGCTTTGAGCTACCTCCAGGGAAGGAAAAAACAGGTGGAAAGAAATGAGCCTGTGTTCTCTCCTGCTGCTTCCTTCAAGATGGAAGAGGCAAAGGGGAGAAAATAAGTTGGGGGTAGGGATTGTATATATATCAAGGCAGTCTCACATTTCAAGGGAAGGCAATGTGTGGAGATGTGCATGTTATCCTTTACTGCCCCAGTGTACTGTCATGGCCACTGAATTACTAAACTGGTTGTGCACTCAGCAAGTCTGAATCCTTCTAGTGATACTACAGACTGACAGCTATAAAAAACACTGCAGTTCTGCATTCTAATATACATTAACATATACTTCCAGTCTTAAGTCCAAGAAACTGACCTACCATGCAAAAATATTCAAGTTGGCCTTCTCTGCCTTAAAGCAAGATGGATATTGTGTGTCCCTCAGGGAGATGTCTTTTTATCACTCAGTTGCTGTTTGAGCTGTCATGGGCTTCATTCACACTGCAGAAATAATCCAAGTTGACACCACTTTAACTTCCCTGGCTCAAAGCTATGGAATTCTGGGATCTGTAGTTCTGTGACACATTTGGCCTTTTCTGTCGGAGAGCTCTGATGCAACAACAAACTGTAATTCCCAGAATTCCATAGCACTGAGTCACAGCAATTAAAGCAGTTTGAACCTGGAATATAAATCTGATAAATTTTGGTATGACTTCATGAATCAACAACAATTATTATTAATTGCTATATTTATTTATATCCTGCTATTTTCCCCAAAACAATAGAAAGGTGTTTTTGTGTTTGTGTAAAGGAGAAATAACACAACATTAATCCAAATGGAAAGTTGCCAAAACCTACTCTTTTTTACTTTTGGAAGTTCCCAAAAATAAAATGAGTGGGTTTTGGTGACTTTCCATTTGGGTTATTTTTGTGTTATTTCTCTTTCTCCCAAACGCTGTCTGAAAAACAACCTGCATTTGCGGGGTATTCCTACTTTCTGATCAGGTTAACCACGAACCTCATGTAAAAAACTTTTTAAATTTAAATCTAGTTTGTGCCTCAGTGTGATAAACTCTTTGGTGTCTTGTTTATCATACAGAGATACCAAAGCTGTCCTGCATAACACGAATGTATGATTTTTTAAAAGTCCCACATCCCCTTTCTGTATGAAATCAGGATTAATTGGGGAAGGAGGCATATATATTGCCAGTGCAGAGGTAGCTGCAGGAGGGTAGATTTACACTGCAGTAACAATAACAATTCACATTAGTAGAGCTTTAGAGTGCTCAAAATATTTCCCATACATTATCTCAATACGGCAAAGTAGGCTAGCATTCCTATCCCTATACTGCTGATGGAAGCACTAAGACAATTGGTTAGTAGCTCTCTTAGGACATTATCACACAGGAGGAATTTCTCTCAATTTCAAAAGAAATGAAAGTGAAGCCAGTTCGGAATTGAGTGAATTCGCTAGTTCAGCAAATTTATGTGATTGCGTATTGACGCCGCATCGCGTTCGGAACTGCCCGGAATTGCCTCCCAGTGCCCGAAATTGCATGTGATAGTTTCTCATGCAATAATGTGAAACCCCACAACTGTGTTCAGAAAGACTTCCCATTGCCCAAAAATGTGTGTGATCAGCTTTCACACAATAACGCGAAACCCCATGATTACATTCAGATTGCCATTGGATTGTACTTCCAAGTCCCATTGTGTGATAAACTTCTTAGAGCTACCAGCTGAGTTTATAGTTGACTGACTAACGAATGCAAGGGCAGAGCTTGGGAAAGGGTATCTTTTTTTGACTTGGAGTACAAAAAAGTAACTTTTATGAAATCTGCACAATAGGTTCTTAATACCTTTTTTGAAAAAAGGTAAATCCACTTCAAGTAGTGGGAAATTCAGGAAAATGTTTTTATTTCAAGAAACAAATTTCATTTTTTTTAAAAAATAAAATAAATGTGTACACTTTTTGTGTACAGGACTTTCTGTGTTTTAACTGTTTTGTTTTTATACAGTGCCATGCATATTGGTGATTATATTTAGTAGTAGTAACAGTAGAAGAAGATTAGTAGTAATGGTGATAAAGTACATTTTCTCATCCCATTGCTTCATGTCCTAGTCTCTGGTGCAGCAAGAAACAAGCTTGTTTCATCTTCAAAATGACATCCCTTCCAATATGAGAACATGTTTATTATATCACCCCTTAACCTTCTATTGTCAGTTTTAAGAAAGGTCAGGAATTGTAGAACATTTAAAGTCAACTTGAGGACATGCAGCAATATATGGAATAATGATTAATAATAATAACTGAATATTAAGAACACCTTTGTGTAAATAGACATGGATAAATATAAGGATTTAATTTTAAAAGAGGTAAGAGGATAAACTAACTGAAGATAAAATACTTTGGATATTTGCTGAGAAGTAGTAAAAGTGATTAGTATACATGGTTATTATCCCAAAAGTAGAGATTAGAAAGTTTCCCCCTCTTTTATTGTTATGCTTTAGTATTGTTGTTGTTGTTGTTGTTGTTACTATTGTCATTGTTGTGACAGTTGTTACTTTCTATTTGTTTGTTTTGTTGGATATATGTTCCAGATGTAACTTTGTGTTAAAATTTGCTTCCCTTCTCTTCTCCAGGCCAAACATGCCCAGCTTCCTAAATCACTCCTCACAGGGCATGGGTTCAGACCCTTCACCATTTTGGTTGCCTTCTTCAGGACATGCTCCAGCTTGTCAACATCCTTCTTGGGTTGTGGTGTCCAGAACCGGACACAATATTTCAGGTGAGGTCTGACTAAAACAAAACAGAGTGGTACTATTACTTCCCTTGATCTAGACACTATACTCCTACTGATACAGCCTAGAATTAGATTGGCTTTTTAGCTGCCACATCACATTGCTGAAGCATATTCAGCCTGTGGCCCACTAAGACCTCTAGCTCCTTTTCACATGTACTGCTCTCAAGCCAGTTATCACTCATCCTGTGCATTTCATTTTTACTGCAAATTTGATCAGCATGCCCTCTATTCCATCTTTCAAGTCATTGATAAAGATGTTGAATAGCACTGGGCCCAAGACAGAACCCTGTGGTATCCCACTGGTCACTTCTCTTGAGAGTGAGGAAGAGTCATTGGACTGTACTGCATTGCTCCCAGGGATGTGATGGGGGCTTGACAAATGGGAGCGAGATGGGGACAGAATGGGAGCTATCATTCATTTTACCGCATGTCAGAATGCCAACACCGCCAGTGGAAGTTCCCATTGCGTTCCTGATCCATCCCAGAGAGGGTGATTTTCAGGAACTGCTCAGGAGCATCCCTGAAAATCACCCCCTCTTGGATGGATCAGGAACATAATGGGAACTTCTGGCGATGGCAGCAGCAATCTGGCATGCGGTAAAATGGGTGATGGCACCCATTCAGTTCCCATCCCAATCCCTTTCGTCATGTCCTCATTGGGTCCCTGGGGGCAATGCAGTAAGGTCCTCTGTTGAGTACAATTTGGGTTCAGTCGGCCAACCAATTACAAATCCAAATTGTCTAGTCCGCATTTTCCTATATTGTTTTGTTTTGTTTTGGTAAGGATATCATAGAGGATCTTGTAAAGGCCTTACTGAAATCAAGATATGCTACATCCACAGCATTCCCTTCGGATAAGATTAGTCTAGCATGACTTTTGTTTTTGTTTTTGTTTTTGAGAAACTAATGCTGACATTTAGTAATCACAACAGTCCTTTCTGTCTGCTTATTAGACAGAGTCATTTTCTTTTTATAAGAATGGACATATAACTATCACTATATTGTGAGATGGCTAACTTTTTTTATTATTTTGCCAACATCAGGACAGAAGAATAGAAAAGGACAGTGCAATAACCTGAAGTGTTTTTGATTTTTTATTTTGTTGGATTTTGGAATCCTTATATTCATATATACATACATAATGAGATATCTTGGAGCTGGGATCCAAGTCTAAACACGAGATTCATTTGTGTTGCATATACACCTTGTACACATATCCTGAAGGTAATTTCATACAATATTTTAAAAATAATTTTGTGCATGAAAAAACCTTTGTGTACATTAAACCATCAGAAAGCAAAGGTGCCACTATTTCAGCTACCAATGAAAAAAGTTTTGAATTTTTGGGTATTTTGGGTTGCAGAATTCTAGACAAGGGAGACTCAACCTGCATTACCATTGCCTGTTGGAAATGAAATCCTGCAGATTTTAGTAGATCTTCCCACGTGTTTAAGACTGCAGCAACCATTGCTATATCTTGCTAGCTTTGCTTTTACTTTGAGGGGCTAGGCTCAGCTAGCGAGATATTAGTGAGAGCCAAATAATGTAAATTCCTTAAGTACCAAGCAAGCCTCTGAAGGAGATAGATTCAGTCACTTGGCTGGCAATATCCTTCTAATCTTATCCTTCTTAAGCTGGGAAAGAGTGAACTGTTTTGCATAAATGGGTTTGCTTCTCAGAGCTATCACTCATGCCACCCACACAGACCCCAAAAGATTACCATTGTCCCCCGGATTAAGCCTGTTACTATTTTGAGTCAAGAGTGAACAATCTAAGCAAGAGCTGGGAGGGAGGGATTTCAAATGTTGTCTCAAAGCACTAGGAGTGCTAAAAAGGATCAGGGGGGAAAAAAGAAAAGAAAAGGAGAGAACAGGAAAGATGTGCGGCAATCAGTCACTCAAAACATAAGCACTTCCGCTTCTCCCACCTGTTCTTTGTTGGGAGGATCTCAGAGTGCTTAGCAGACAGAAAAGAGGGGAGCCTCTTGGGCAGTCCTTTCTCATGCTGGCTGCTCTCTAGCTCTTTTTGGGCTTTGATTCCTATAAGCCCTAGCCAGCATGGAAACAGTCAAGAATGCTGGGAAGTGAAATCCAAATAACTGGAGAGCGCCAGGTACAGGGATGTTGCTTTGGGAAAACAACTTGAACATAGTACAAAGGGGAGACATTAGATTTCTGCTGTCATGTGCATCATGTATAGCTATGCCGATGCCACGCTTGGTATATCTGAAATGAGATTGTCTGGTAATTCTTTTTCAATTAGTGGAATTTTTATTTTCACCTATGTCACAGTGCATCTAGTCCCCAGAACTGCATCTAGTTAGACACTGCATCTAGTTAGACATAGACACAGTTAGACACAGACACAGTCACTAGGATGGTGTGAATGGGTGCGTGCACCACACTGAGTGACACCCCAGAGAGAGGGTGTCAGCCAGTGGGGTGTTACACTTGGGGGGACTGGGCCAGCGAGAAAAGATGTTTTCTGTTCGCCCAGCAGCCGCACAGGATCCTAAAAAGGCCTTCTGGAGGCCACAAAACCACCCGTCTCAGTAGTGGAGGCTGCCGGGGCAGCAATGCCTTCAAGATGTGGCACAGCAGCAGCCACACTAGATCCTGAAGGTCTTTTGGGACAGCCGCTGCCATACAGGATCTGGAAACCCTCTTGGGAGGCAGGTTTTGATATAGGTTGCAGTGCAACAAACAGTGCAATAAAGCTTGAGAAAGAGAAAGTGGGATTCTCCTCCAGCTGATCTCACTGTTGCTGTTTGTGCTCACCTGCAACAGGCAAGATAAACAGCAGCTGACTTGTGAATCCTTTCTGAGCATGTGTGAACAACAAAACAGAGAGAAATGAGGAGAGCAGCTAAGCCTGCCTCACCAGCTGTTCAGCACATGACAAGAGAAATGGAGGAATGGGAGCCTTTCTAGTAGTATTCCCTGTCCCAGTGTCAGTTTCTTGGCACTGAGAGTCAAATTGTCTTGAGCCAGACTGCATAACCATGTGCATTTTATTTGTAACCATAATAATTGTGTAGAAATACATTTCACTTCCTTCAACATTTGTTGAGGTTGGGGTAGCCATGTAAACCTGTGGGGTCCATTGTGCAGTGTTCTTGGGAGCCTTAAAAGACCAAATTTTTTTTATTTGGCATAAGCTTCCATGGACTCCAGCCCACATCATTAGATGGATGGAGTACATCTCAAAAGAAGGCAAAGCCAAACCCCCTCTGAACAAATCTTAAAAACAAACAAACAAACAAACCCCAACCCCCTCATTATAGGTTTGCCCTAGGGTCATCATAAGTCTGAAACAACCTGAAGTCATTGGCAAGCACCCTGTTTTTGACAAAAGCAGTTATAAGCTGTGTTATACATGTCGAGTGATATCTTTGGACAGTGTGCTATGGTTGTATCCAGCTGATGATGGCTGCACATGTGGGACTGAAGTGCATTAAAGTACAAAGATCAGCATGTGAATATGCTAGTGTACCAGCTGCATCCCTTCCTTGAGATGTCAGGTTTAACTACAGTGACACATGCCTTTACTACATCACATTTTGTTACCCTAAAAGTGGAGGGAACATTCCTCACCAGCAATGTCAGTGTCTTCTTGAAATTTTGAAGAAATTGTAGTTCAAAAGGAGACCTGTGAGAGGAGGAGGCATATAAATAAATAAATTGGTCTGAAGCATAGGGGTTTTACAATGGAACGTGGCTGGTGGATATTTGTTCTAAGCTGAAGTAATATAGGTTCTCAGCCACTGAGAGATGAATGAAGCATCCACTATTGATATATATAGTGATGCACTCGCCCCGGCTATGGTGCCATTTCAAGGGCACAAAAAGGAGCCGTTTTTTGTGGGTCCTTTTTGCACCCTCGAAAGGCTGGATCAGGGCTGCGGTGCAAGGTTGTCATGGCTTTGATCCAGCTAGGAAAGGGGCAGCTGGAGGCCGCCACTTAAGGGGTGGTCTATCAAGCTCCTTAGTATTTTAAAGAATTTTACAGTTTTTACTATTCCTCCTCCCCAACATCTGCCAGTGAAGAAGATTCGGTTGAGAGTGCTTGTTTGCCCTACCTCCACCTGGGCTACTCCCGTGCCTTGGCTCCTGGACTTAAGGAGGAGGAATGGGCCTTTTCCCTCCTCCCCAACATCTGCCAGTGAAGACTTGGCTGAGAGAGTGTTTGTTTGCCCTAGCTCCACCTGGGCTCCTCCTATGCCTTGACTCCTGGACTTGAGGAGGAATGGGCCTTTTCCCTCCTCCCCAACATCTGCTAGTGAAGACTTGGCTGAGAGAGTGTTTGTTTGCCCTACCTCCACCTGGGCTACTCCCATGCCTTGGCTCCTGGACTTAAGGAGGAGTCTTCTCTCTCCCCCCCCCCCCGCCACACACTTTCTTTTCTTTTCTTTTCTTTTCTTTTTAGATTGTGTATAGTTCAAATTGTTTTAGGATTGGGATGGGGGTTGAGAATGGAGATTTTCTTTTTACTTGTTTTGATATGTTAATTGTTATGTATTTTGCTTTGTTAATTTTATTTTTTGTTATAATTACTATGTATTTTTGTTGTTGCTATAACTGCCATTTGATATGTTAATTGTTATTCTCTTTTGTACCCTGCCCCGATTGCTCGTTCAGAGGGGCGGGTTAGAAAAAAAATGTATTATTATTAATGTGGTGCTTTAATTGTGTTTTAATTTTTTTTAATTTATTTTTAAGCATCTTTGGTGAGCCTCCTTGGATCCAATGTTGGAGAAAGGTGGCATATCAAATAAATAAATAAACAGTATGCAAAGGACACCATACTATTAGCAGAAAATAGCAAAGATTTGGAAAGTTTATTGAAGAAAGTGAAGGCAAAAAGTGCAAAGGGAGGTTTAGCTGAACACTAGGAATACAAAAACAGTGACCACAGACTAAGAAGATTATCACATTCTAAATAATGCAAATTATCCCCAATGGCATACAGTTGCTTTTGGGGTTAAAAGTGGCTATTGTCGCATGTAAAATCTCTGCTGCTGCTGCTGGGCCACTATAATCCAGGTCACAGCCATACTCAGCCAGTCACTTTGTAAAAAATGGAAAGCTTCATTAGAATAACCTAATTGGAAAACACCTAATGCAGCAACCTTGTTGACACTAAGCAGTACTTGGGTAGCAACTTGTCTATGAAATATATACCACATTGAATTCCATGGAAATGGAATTTCCCTTATTGGCTGACTGATTTTACATCCTACCCTGTTAGTTTCAATCAGAGATGACTCAATGATTCAATAGGTCTACTGACGTTGGGCCTAGGCTACAGGACTCAGATCCAGAAGTGCCTGTGAGATAAGACCTCTGCAGTCAATTCTGCCTGTATGGTCACACAATTCAACAAGAGGAGTGCACACATGTCCCTCCTGTTGAATCATATTGTGTGGACTAAGCTTCTAAATTCCTGAACATACATGAGAATAGGCCCAAGAAGGATTGGACTGGGAACAATGCAACAAAACTGTTCCAGCATGCTGTGTAGACACATATATACTAAATATTGCTATAGTCCTAGGTCCTGCTTGAAAAAGGACAGTCCTCACAATGAAGGTGTCCTTTATTTGATATCTGACTAGTCAAAGTCCTGTGTAAAAATCAAGACTCCTAGGAAGGAAATTCTTGAAATTGCCCAGCAACCCTTTGCACCTGCAGAGTGGATGGTGCACATACAGCAGTTTGCATAATAGTGAGGTACACTGTATTTCAATTTAAATCACATTGAAGACAACTTGACAGGAAAAAAAATCAACTCATTTGAAATGTGGTAATGGCAAAAAAGTTCTACAGATACCAAGTACTTCCAAGAAAACAAATAAATGGGTCCAAGAGAAAATCAAGTCTGAACTCTCCATAAGAGCCAAAATGGCTAAACTGAAGCTGTCATGCTTTGACCATATGAGATAACATGACTTATTGGAAAGACAATAAAGCTCGATATGGTAGAAGGCACTAGGAAAAGAGGATTCAGATGGATAGACTCAGACCCTATACAGACCGGCAGAAAGCGCTGGCCTGTGGACGGAGTCAGAGTGCAGTGTCCTGATGCTGGATGCCCTAACTCCACCCCATGGCACCATGACGGCATGTGCTGCTTCAAATGGCATGATGCACCTCTGGCATTGCATCCACATGATGCATTGCCAAAGGACCATCATAGAGCCACGCTGTCACTGCTATGGCACCCCTCGCTATGGCCCTGATCCAGCCAAGAAAGGGGCAGCCTCCCACCACCCCTTAGGGGCAATCTATACAGCCTCTCAGTCAAGGAAGCCACAGTCCTGAATCTGCAAGACCTGAATACAGCTGATAGCTCAGCAGGGCTATTAATGGAGCTTCTAACTTAGAAGTTTCTCATTCATAGGGTTGCTTTTAAGTTGAGGTAGACTCAGCAACACATATCAAGAATTATTTCAAAGTTGCACCACAACATAGAAGTTGGTATAAGCAAATTTCATGCATATAGCTCCTTTTTTTGGCATTGTGTACTATAAATTGCATCTTTAAATGGACCACAGCAGCCCTGCCAATCTCTCCAATGCATAAGTGCTTCTTTGGTCACATTGTAACAGGCTTTTCACTAGTCAGCATACAGAGTCTAAAGTGGAAATTTTCTGAGCATCTTTGTTGGGATGTGTTGTTTTCTTCTGCTATGCCTTTTCCAGCAGGCTTCCAAGAGTGGACAGAGGCAGCACATCTCCTACTGGTTTTTTTCTGCAGCAGATGCAAAGGGCACAACAGGAAGAAAACTGGCACATCTCCTGCTGTCTGGCCTCCAGCTGGCTTGCCAAATGAAGAAAGCAGACTCTAGTTGCTCACCTTCCACCTATGCAAGCAGAGGATACTCCTTCCAGCTATCCCAAAACTCCAAGATTCCAGTATCTTCCTCTCTCACACACCCTCCCATCTAAGCAGGCAAAGCAAACCCCTTTCTTTTAGCAGTGTCAAAACTGAAGTTGCTTTCTCTCCTTCCCCACTCTATTAACCTATGTGAGGTAAACCCGATCCAGTCACCTTTTCTCATTCAATACCAAAACTCAATGCCAAAAATCCACTCCAGCTTCTGAGGCTTGCCATCTCACCTCACCATCCTCATTCTCTTGCTTCTCCCTCCTTGTTTTCCCACCTTGCTCAACTGCACAGGTGTCCCTGGAGAGCTATGCATTGTGGGTGAGACTTTCATTTATTTATATATGTCTGGAGAAACATTATACATTGGGGGAACACAAATTGAGACTTGTCTGTAACATCTTTTACAGTTTCCTCCTTTCCAATGTGATATTAATGTATTTTGAAAAATTCCATCGAGTTCCTTTTCTCTCTTATAAAATCCATGTTGGCTGACTTTATCTAATCAAAGTTCTTCCTCTCATTAAATTTCACAGCATTGTTTCTGTTATTCCCATCACAAATTTGGTAATCTAACAGGTTTATAATTGCCTCCTAAACTGCATGGCCCCTCATTTTTGTGCTTGTAAAATTCACATTGTGCCTACCATCTGGAGACTACAGGCATTTTATCCAGTCTGGACAAACATCTAATGTTACCAGTTTCAGCTTCCTTTTGTATGTTTTAGCTCTGTACCAAGTTAGTTCGTCATAGAAAATGGGGAGTGGTGAGGCTGGTATGCAAGGGGCAACTCTGGATCTAACCATCAGGTTGAAGTTTACAAGCCCCATTGCTGCTCAAACTACTCAGATCCATTCTGATGTGGCTTTGACACAGGAAAAAGACATTGTGAAGACTGAAGCAACTACTGTCCAATTTCAAGTAGAAATTGAGATACAGTCGGTCCTTGATATCCCCTAGGTTTTTCTTCCAGGATCCCCCATGGTTACCAAAATCAGTGGATGCTCAAATCCCATTAAATATAATAGCATAGTGAAATGGTGTCCCTTATATAAAATGATCAAATTAAAATTTCCTTTTGGAATTTATATTATTTTTAAACATTTTCAAGCTGTGGATGGTTGACTTTGAGGATAAAAAATCCACAAAGAAGGAGTATCAATTGCGTATCAATTGCTATTCCAGTTAGCAAATTTTTGGTAAGTTAGTATGCAGTAACTCAAGATATGCAGAAGATACACAACCTTTGCATTACTGGTTGCCAGTCTCTTCTGGTTGACCAAGCCCTTAGAACTGTAAACTAAAATCCAGGCTTACCTGGTATCACTGGGAGAAGAAATCTTGTATTTTGTGGACTGTCTCCAATCAACATTAATTTCCGTGTCGTAATCACTTCTGGTTGAGAAGAGGGCAAAGTATGAATGGTGCAGAAATGCTAATTGTTCTACTCCTCCTTCCTTCCCTTTCTCTTTCTTCTCCTTCCTTTCTATAAGCCAGACTAGTTCCACTCTGCATTTCCCATCTGGTGTAATGTGACCCTTTCCCAAGAGATTACATTCCATATAGGATTTATTGGACTTCATGCTTGCTAAGCATATGCTCATACTTAAACCTATTGCTAGGATATTTGTATATAGGGAATCCTATGTCCTTTATTAAGAAGTATGATATTTTTCCCATCTGTCTTTCCCATTTCCAGATAAAATAAAATTGAAGAAGAGAAAAGCAGAGACTGATTCATAGAGAGAAATGCCACCTTTTAAAACATACAGAGTTTACAGGAAGGAATCCCTAATTGTCTACAGACTTCTAGCTCTGGAGGAAGGTTTGATGGTCTTGGACTTTTGACATAATAAGTACCAACAAGAGGATACAACTACAAAAGCAGAGTTTATGCACTGTTGCCTTTGCAGTTTTGCCACCCACTGAACTGAAGGGAGTTTTTCTTCTTTTTACACACACACACACACACACACACACACTCCTCTTCTTCTTCTTCTTCTTCTTCTTCTTCTTCTTCTTCTTCACCTTTATTTATATAGCACTGTAAATTTACACAGTGCTGTACATGCAGTCATACATTTAGACGGTTCCCTGCCCTCAGGCTTACAATCTAAAAGAGACAACACAGAAGGAGAAGGGAAAGGTGGTGGGAAGGGGATGAGGTCCAGTGGTTCTTCTCTCCCTCTGGGGCCTGGACCAAGGCAGATGGACTGGAGGGAGGGCTAGGCTTCTTAATACATAGTTAAAACGAGGCATCTTGGGACAGACGGCACAATCCTGGGAACGATTCCCTAAACCATATAGCATTTAAATTAATTTTGAAACTGGTTAGAAAAGTGATGAGGCACACATGTGGGGGAAGAAGGTTCCAGGAGTGAGGGGCAGCAAGTGAGAAGGGACGAATCCAAGATGGGGAGTGGAAATCCTCGGCTGGGACAGGAGACCTTGACTACCAGAACGGAGGGTACAAGTAGGAATGTAAGGAGAAAGAAGTTCAGACAAGTACGGAGGGGCCAGTCCATGGAGGGCTTTGAAAGTCAACAACAAAAGCTTGTGCTGGATGCGGAGGTGGAAAGGGAGCCAATGAAGGGAGGATAAGAGAGGAGAAACATGGTCAAAGCGGCAAATGGATGTGATAATACGTGCAGCTGAGTTCTGGAAAGAAATTAAAGGATAGAGGTGAGAGAGAGGAAGCCCTGTCAGAAGAAGGTTACAATAATCTAGTCGTGAGACCACCAGGGCATGGAGGCTGAGAAGAATGGGCAGATTTTAGCAATGTTGTAAAGAGAGAATCTACAGGTCTTGGAGGTGGCCTGAATCTGGGTAAGTCAAGGAAGAGACAGTGGTCCACAGTCTCGAAGGCCGCAGACAAATCAAGAAGAATGAGAATAGAGTAGAGGCCACTTGCCTTGGCCTGAAAGGGATCATTTGAGATTAATAATAATAATAATAATAATAATAATTTATACCCTGCCCAATCATGTGGAATCCGGGCGGCTTACAATAATAATTATTTTTACTTAGACACTTCCCTGCCCTCAGGCTTACAATCTAAAAGACACGACACAAAAGGAGAAGTGAATAGTGGTGGGGAAGGGGATAAGCTCCAGCAGTACTTCTCTCCCTCTGAGGCCTGGACCAAAGCATATGGACTGGGGGGATGGCTCTCTTTCTTCAGGCTAGCCCTGATGGAGCTGGTGAGGGCCGTCTCTGTAGAGTGCTGTGGGCAGAAACCAGACTGAGAAGGGCCCAGATGGAGTTGGCTTTGAGAAACTCAAGACAGCAAGAATAAACTACCCATTCCAGAACCTTGGAGAGGAAAGAAAGAAGAGAGATTGGATGATAGCTAGACAAAGAAGAGGGGTTGAGAGAGAGTTTCTTCAGAACTGGGGAAACAAGAGCATGTCTGAAGTCAGAAGGGAAGGAACCTGAAGAGAGAGAGAGAGAGAGAGAGAGAGAGAGAGATTAAAGATATAGAGGAGTGAGGGCAGAAAAGAAGGGGTTATAGAGATTAGAAGATGGGAGGGGATAGAATCAAGAGAACAAGTTGTAGGTTTGGAAGAATTTAGCAGCATAAAGAGTTCATCCAGAGAAACAGGTGGAAACACAGATAGTTTATTAGTAGAAGGTACCACAAACTATCAGGAGATTAGTGGTAGGTGGCAAATCAGGAGGAACAATCTCGGATTGAATAGTAGTGACTTTTGCTGATGACCTGCCTGGCCCCCACTCCAGGAAGGATCCAGACCTATTGAACATCAAGGTTCACTTGTCTTAGCATCTTAATTTCTTTTCTGTTCCAGCTAAGCTTTGCCAACACGACAGGCAATGCACTGTGAACAGATGATGTGAACCAAAACAGAAGAAAATAGTCAACAGGCCTATCACTCCCACACACAGTTCTGCAGGTGTTTATGAATCACCCCTGCTCATGAATCCTCATTCCAAAGCAGAGGAAATCCAGAATGTCTCATCTGAAACAAACTGAGCCTGCAGTATCTGGAGCTTATTGATAAATATAATGCAACCAGAATCTTAAATTCTATTATAATGTTACACAAACTGGATTATGTAAAGATTTGTGAAAGTAAGTGTAGTACTCTGCCATCACTTTCCACATGTGGTGAGTGATGGCAGAAAGGAGTGGGACTAAGTGCTGACTGGCATTCCTAAAAGATTGTGTGGACAGTCTCCTACTGTAAAGGAGGCTTCAGATCACCACTCTTTATTTAAGAAGGCACTTACAGATTGGATGCTTACAGTCATGTAGTGCCTGAAAAGGGTTATGGTCTTAGGCAAATGCATATCACAGTGTCCTTTTAATTGTAATAAAGCACTGGATATTCTTATCACAGAGCATAAACTAAAGTATATTAACTCAGAGGTAAGCCCTACTGACTCCAGTGGGGCTTGATATTACTAGTCAAAAAATATTGTGCACATAGTCCCTTCTTTCTTCCTTAATGGATTTTTTCTGGTTAAAAAAGTTGGGAAAACTGATGGAAAACCAAATGAATGTTCCAAATGGAAGGCACTATCATTTAGGCCCAGTAAAATTGTGTGAATGAGTCAGAGTGCTGGCTGTTTGTTAAAGTATAATCTGGAAGCATTGTGTTTACAGTGTGGTGGTCATTGTAACTATTAAGTGATGTGGTTAACTTACATTTATTTGTTTCACTGTGGCTGGACCTTAAATTTTAGGATGCAGTATTTTGATGTAGGAGATAACCATGCTGTTCTGTCATGTAGAGCAAGACAGGAGTGAGGATATTATTGGACTGCAATTCTCATTGGCTTTACTTGGCACAGCCAATGGCAAGGGACAATGGGAGTTGCAATCCAAGAACATCTGGAGGGTCACATGTTCCTTGTTTCTCATCTAGTGTTTGGTCTTGCTTGGCAGGTGAGATGATAGTTGTAGTTGGGAAACAATCTAGAGCATTAGATGTCCTGTTAGATGCAGAAAGGCTATCTCAACCCAGAGTGATCAGCAAAAGCATAGTACTCAAATAGACCTCCCAGTCACAAAACAGTATTTAGATTCTAGATGTTGTCAAGAGATTTTTGTCAAATTTCAGCAAGCAGCTTGCATTTTCCTGAGCTCAGAGCAGATTGGTTTCAAGAGGGCAATCTGGTGGTGCTGCTGCAGGCCTGGCCCATCCATGGATTTGGTGCCACTCTCCTCCCATAATAACCCCTACATTTATAAATGGACATATATTACAAAGGTAATGTACTGGCCAAATTTCTTTTGTATACAGGAAACCAGACACATGAATGTTCCTCTGAAATTAATCATGGTACATTTACACCATGCTCTTCATGCCTTTTCCTTCAGTCTCCAGATTTCTAGCATTGCAGAGAAAGAGATGCTGAAAATGATTCACACGTTGAATACATATATTCACTGTATGTGCATTCCTTTGATAACTTTGCCTGCCCTGTTTCTTTGGATGTCTAAAATGTATTTCTAAATGTTCAATTGATCCTTCAAGTTACTGGAATGCAACCCCCCCCCCCCACACACACACACCCCTCGCATTTGGGTTGCCTAAGACTACACAGTGAATTTGTGGCTTGGGTAAGATTTAAAGCACAGATTTTTGTTTTGGATGTGCCTTTTTGTTTACTTCACTATATGAAATCTGGGAAAAATTACTTTTTATACTATAACTGCTAACAGCCATACTGTTTGTGTGATCCTAGGAGTCATAGTCCAAAACAACAACAACAACAACAACAACAATTTCTCTAAGTTCTACCCTAGGTCAACTCCCACAGCCAAAGAAAGTGCTACATTATGGATTGCATTCAGCTAAAGAACATTTTCCTATTCTTCACCCCCTTTGCCTAACTTGAGGCTGTGTTTAAAAAAAAACAAACCTGAAACAATCAGCTTATGCATAAAAGCTCCAAATACATGTGCAAAGCTGAAGCAAGTCAGTAGCTCCAAGCTGTCATGTTTCAAACTGTAGTAAAACCTAAAACTGAAAATCCTTGCTGACTTTTTGGCTTGCAATAGTTGTTACATTAAAAAAATCCTCAAGAAGGCAGATTAGAGAGACACCAAGAGAAATCTTATTTAGGCTTGTTTGTAAAGAAAATCAAAACTGGATTTGCATCTCTTTATGAGACTTGACAGCATATTGTATGGATAAACCATTTCTGTCTGAAAGTTTGCATTTCTAATCAAGTACAGTATGAGGGCTTTTAGTATTCTTGAATATGCTTTTCAGCTTATCCTTTCCATGTCCCAAAAATTATTTCCTAAAATGGCAATGGAAACAGATGCATTCAAACTTGTTTTTCACATTACTGTCAACCAGTGAGTGTGACTATCTGATAAAAAAAACTTGTGGAATTTCAAAACTTGAATACTCCTTGGCTAAGAGGGACTAGTCCAATAGATCTAGTTCTCAGTTATCAGAAAAACAGGAGCAGTCTGTCTAAGACATGGATTGGTATTCCAGATGTTGTTGTTTTGCAAGCCCCAGAAACCTTAGCAAGCATAGCTAATGATGAACTCTAGAGAGCCAGATGATTCCTTCCCACCCCCAATGGCGGCTGTTGCTGCTGCTGCTGCTGCTTTCTTCTTCTTCTTCTTCTTCTTCTTCTTCTTCTTCTTCTTCTTCTCTTTATTTACAAAGTGCCATAAATATACATTAATGACAGAAACCACCTTAGATTACGGTATCTAGACTTTACATTATGTATTCTAAACTTCATGATTAGCACCTTTCTGGTTTCTTGGTAATTATAGTCTTTCAGGGTTTTTTTTAAAAAGGCAGCCTTTTTGTAACATAAAAACCAAACTAGTGTGATGCTATATAAACCATATAGGATATCCTAAGCTCATGCTCATGTACATTCTGATAGGATCTAACCCTGAACTGAAACTCTCTTTTACAAAATCAGTATTACCGCTAGTGTTGGAAAAGATTGCTAAGAATACCGTGGACATCCAAAAAGAAAAACAAATGGGTCCTTGAACAGATCAAGTCTGAAATCTCCTTGGAAGCCAAGATGATCAAATTCAGGTCATTGCACTTTGGCCACATCATGAGAAGGCATGGCTCATTAGAAAAGGCAAGAATGCTAGGTAAGGTAGAGGGTAGCAGAAAGAGAAGAAATCCATATGCCAGATGAATAGACTCAATCAGGAAGGCCATTGGCCTGAGTCTGCAGGACCAGAGCATATCAGTGGAGGACAGCAGGGCTTGGAGATGTCTCGCCCATGGGGTCACCATGAGTTGGGACTAACTTGAGGGTAGTTAGCAAGAACAACAAGTAAGTTTACTTAGGGCTGCAACCTAATTTGTTTTGAAACTAGGGGGTTCGACAGACGGGAGGCTCAACACCACTTCTTTGAACCCTGGATGGTGGCCATGGCAACTGCCAAGTTCTTTTTGCATCCCAGAAGGGGTGTCACAGGTGCGCTCACATGCCATGATGACACCCCTTCCACAGAGTGCAATTTGGGTGCATCGCTGCCCATGCGTCATCGTGGCATGCCCCGTGTGGATGGGCATGCACTATAATGGTGCACAGGCAGTGGAACAAGGGCTTGGAGCATGTGAACACTCAGCCCTACCACAGCCCTAGTAGGCAGTCAGGCTGGCACAAAGTGCTGGTCTGTACTGCCTCTATGATAAGTAAATTAGTCTGCTGAGGTTTTTCTTATACAGTATAAAAAGATAGTTAACAACAATACTATATATTCTCAAATATAAGCTGACCTCATGTATAAGTTGAGGGCAGGTTTGGGGGCCAAAACTATGGAATTTGATATGACTTGTGGATAAAGTAAGGGTCAAACTTAGGTACATATAACAAAGGATCTTAAGGATGAAGCAAAGGAAAACAATGCCAAAGAACATACAAAATTCCATCAAGCATAACTGTTTGTAGTTACTCTAAAGACAGGATGGATGAGATCACACTCTTGCCTTTCATCAGGGAATGGTTCCTTTTTAAAATAAGAGTTAAAGTATAAGTACTTTCATTGATCTGTGGGTAAGTCATCTCAGGTTTTGGTGGCCAGTTTTTTGACTAAAATTTCTGGACTTATACATGAATTCAGAATTGGACTGGATCTAGAATAACATCTGAGGAGGCAGACCAAGTCTATGAAAGCTTATGCTACAACTTCTGTCTCTAAATTAGTTTCAGAAGGGCAACAAGATCCCTTTGTATAATGTAAACCTATGTACATTTACTCAAAATTCCAATCACGTTCAATAGGGTTATTCCTAAGTAAGTCTGCATAGGATTACAACCTAAATTTATCTGAATTTACATCCACAAAAATCAGTAGGAACTCAGTTGTTAAAATCAGTGGGTAGGAACTAAATTGTCTATTGGATGGGACATCTACGGCCCTATAGATGTTGTAGGGACCATCAGTCCTACCCAACATGGTCAATCATTAGGGATGCTAGGAGATTAACTTCATAATGTCTGGAAAGACATAGATTCCCCATCTTTGATATAGTCAAAACCATTGTTGTTCATTATAGACTACTTGATAAGAACTCAATGCAATTTACAGTACAATGCATAGCACCATTAAACCATAAAACAATTTCAATGCCTTAAAAGAAAAACTACAAAAATATTATTGTCAAATTCAGAACAGACTGAAAGCCAGAAGTTTCACCAATTCCTAATTCATTAACAGGAAATGTTAATGCCTCATTAACAGGCAAGGAATTGTGGCATCTGGAGTTCTCTGCCTTTGATGCAGGTTGTTTCTATCCAGCCTTCACCCTACCCCAAGCCAAATGGCAATCTGTTAGAAACTGAGTGTAGATGAAAACGTTTTCCTTCCAAGCAAGTATTCTAAGAATAGTTTAAAATAGATGAGTACTATATTTGATTCCAATGTAGATTAGAATGTGAATGATCACTTTCAAGCCTCAGAAATAAAAATGCAGAGCAAGTGAGATGCTGCTTTTGACGGAAACGTCTCCCTTCCTTTTTACAGAAGTACTTCAAAGTAGTTGAGGCATGCTTTCATGAGCTTTGTCTGCTTATTCTCTCTCAAAAAAGTGAAAAATTAAAAAAATAAATAAAGAAGAATGTTCACATAGCATTGCAACATGGCTAAGTGTTTTGCCCTCATTACAATTGTGCCTCTCAGTCTTGCATCCCCAGATTTGTAGGACTTGGTTGTTGTTGTGTGCTTCCAAATCATTTTTTAGTTACAGTGACCCTAAGGTAACTCTATTATGTTGGACTGCAACTCCCCAAATCCTTGACCAATGGCTAGGATGGCTGGAGCTTTTTAGCTTTAAAGTGCTTTAACACCTAGGGCTCTAAATTTAGGAATAATTGCATTAGAGCAAAAGGGTTAGCAAATGGGACTTTGTTAATATCCAGTTTGGAATCTCACTATAGGCCAGAGGTAGGAATTGCATTAACCTGTTATTGAACTGCAGTGCCTAACCATGATAGCCAGCATAGACAATGGTGAGGAACACTGGATAGCCACTGCTGTGTATAGTGAATAACCTTCTTCCATAAAGGGCTACTGTATCACTGGGTAGTATACTGGGAACAACATACAAGCAGAAGCTGGGACTGAAACTAGCAGTGACTTAGAAACAATAACCACTGCAACATCAGCTAGATTGCTGAACAGAGCATCATATAACACTGATCTTAAAGGAATGTCATTGGCTGTCAGTACACATTCAGGATGAATTGAAAGTGCTACAGCATGGTGCAATGGCTTGAACACTGGACTAGGACAATGGGACACCAGGATTCAATTCCTGGCTCGGCCATGAAACTCACTCAGTGATCTTCAGCAAATCATACTCTCTCAGCCTCAGAGGATGGCAATGGGTAAACCCCCTCTGAAGAAATTTGCCAAGAAAACCCTATGATAGATTCACCTTAGAGTTGTCATAAGTTAGAAATGACTTGAAGGCACACAACAACTTGGGAGCTTGACAGCCTGGCCCTGTACTCCCATGCCAAAACATCTGCTGGCAGAACCCTTCTTTATATCCTACCAATGGGGGCAATATAATGTCTGATGACATGGGAAAGGTCCTTCTCAGTTGTGGCATCCCAGTGTTGAATACTCCACATATAGAGGACTGATTGGTGACAAGAATGACTTCTTTTCAGCACCATGTTAAAACACAGCTTTTTATTAGAGTCTTTGGGGTCTAATGAATTGTCCCAATAGGTATCTACACATGATTTTAAGTTCTCTGACTTGTTCGATGGTCTAGCATGTTTTTAGAGTGGAAATTATATTTTACTGTTTTATATTTTAAATTATTTAAACAGATGGCATTATACATTGCTCTGTGATCTTTTGATATAGGGTTAATATGCATAAATAGGTGATCCCACCCTTCTTTATCTGTACCACTCCTTTCTTACTCTCTCTTTTTCTCTTCCTCTTCCTGCCCACCAAGCAGGCTGCTGGAGAAGGGGCTACTTGCTCTTGCAGAAGCCACAACTGATCACTTTGGAAATTATCCCAAGGGCTCTATGAAATGGGGCTCAGGGCTGCATACAGCCCTGGAACCATAGGTTGCTCACCATTGCTGCGGGCAAAGAAAAGTGAGCAACTTCTAGAACTGTGCCACTTTTGCATCATGGCTCTTCAGTGTTCAAGAGGATAGGTGGCCAATATATAACCTCATGATTAAAAGGTTGCAACTACAGACATTGGTCCAAATCCTATTGGTTCATTCCAGTTGTACAGCCCCACTGAAACAATTGTTGAATGCTGAGTCAACACAGAGGTGATTTCCATTGATCCAATAGGTCCCCTCTAGTTGAGACTAGCAATAGGATTCAGACCATTTTGTGTCTAGAAAGAGAGGAGCTTAAAACTGGAATCCTTACCCAAGGAGTAAACCCCATTGAATGAAAAGGGATTTACTAGCTGAGTGTGTATGTTTTGGAATGTGCTGTAATTGTCTTACAGCTTCAGTGCTCTCTAAAACAGGCAAATTGCCTTTAACACTGATTACAATCTATGCATACACACACACAATGACACGGTTCATAGATTCCACCTTTCCTGGACTAGTGCAGAAAGATAAACAGCTTGTGTAGCTCTGTAAAGATGAAATATGTAAGCTACATGAGGGGAATAGTTATGTGCCTCTCCAAAAAAGTGGCTTTCTAAACATACCAGAAATAAATGTCAGTGATGTGTAATTTGTATGTGCATGTAGAGGATGTATTTCAACAAAGAGGATTTAAACACCCCACACACAAAAATACAGACATACACATCTACCTTCCTACCTTAAGGGATTTCTCTGAAGCTGCCATTGTCCAGGTTTGTGTCTTAATGGTCTCAGTAGCTTTCTAGTCCTACAGCTTGGTATGGTTACTTTTTGTTCATCCATTACTTTTAACTATATATGTATTTACCCACTACAATTTGGTAAAATTATTTTCTTGACTACGACCCCCAGAATGATGGAGTTGTGTTCCAAAAAAGGAACTTTCCCAAGCTCAGTTGTGTACAGATCAGGTTCAGGGGTACTGATAGGAGAACTTACCAATGGAAATGGGTCCCAGAACAACAATAGCTGCTGTCCTTATGTGTTATGATTGTGCCTTATTGCCAAGGCCAGCTCAAGACATTTTGCTACCTAAAACATAACACCAACTGGCATTCCAACTCAAGGTGCATGGTATCCAAATCCAGCCACATTGTTTTGGCTCATGAGGCAGAAAATCTCACAAACACTTCTCACCATCCCTGACACTAAACATCCCATAACACCTTAAATAACTAACAGTGTGTTGCCTTGTCTTGCCACCCTAACTCTGTTTTCCAAAGAGACACTTTCAACCTGCCTGATGGTGGGTTGGCCCTGCCATAACGTACCTGTTTTGACAAAGGTAAGAAGCTATTTTATGGTCAAGAACAATAACCACGTCTGTGGGAAAGGAAAACTTTATTGCTAGTTAGCACAGAAAAGGTTATTGCAAGGATGGGGGGGGGGGAGTTAAACAGTTTCCTATTCTCCAATGAGTTGCTGGGAGCCTTTTATAGCAGCAGGGAGATCAAATCACTGGCCCACAAGTACACAGCACCACTGTGGTCCAAGGTCTGTGTTGGAGGTATCTGAGCATAACCCAAGGAATCTTATTTATATATCTAAAGCCCACTGGCCTATGTTTGATTTTATATATTCTTTTCCAGTTAGTGCACCTGTGTGCCTAGTAATCTGTCATACTTGCCTTTGAAGGTCATGTTCCCAACTCTTATCAACTGTCCTTGGACATCTCCCCAGGTGCAGATGCTTATCCCAACTGTTGCCAGAGAAGACAAGGTTTCTTCCCTAATTTCTCAGGCTTGTACTGTTCCAGTAGCTAACAATGCTTGCCAAACGTGTATGACATTTAACTCTGTAGCTTCTTGGGCATGGGTAGAGATGAATCATGCCTCCAAACTTCTTGTTACAATGGAATTCATGGACAATGTACTACCTGGTCATTTTGTAGACTGTAGATGTATTTCATGATTTCCAACAACTATACTACGATACTTATATATACCATGAGATTTATCACAATGTGACTCAAAAGGCAAAGAAAGGAAGGGAAGATGAAGAATTCCTCCAGCTTCAGATTACAATATAAGTTATTCTAGTTAGCCTTGCTTTGCATTTATTCATCTTTTTGGAAGTCGATGGCATCTATAGAACACTCCTCCAACACCACATTTCAAATGAGTTGTGATTTTTATTTATGATTTAAAAAAAAATCCCACACTACACACCAATATAAATGTAGACTACATGTATACATAGAATATATTCTCCTTCTGCCTTTTAGGCTATATTACGATAACTTATGCTGTATATATTTTTGTGTATGTGTGTGTATAGTATAGTTACAGCAGTACAATCTAATAGTACAGTTGTTTGTTAGAATTCATAAAATGGATCTACAAATTGACTAAATGATTTATTGTTAAAAATAGTGATAATGGAAATTTTGTCAGTATTTTATCTGAAGATGCCAGCCACAGATGCAGGAGAAATGTCAGGAATAAACTCTTCCAGAACACAGCCACATAGCCTGAAAAACCCACCAAAAACCCCCCAAAAAACCCCTATAGTATTTTATATGGTTTCTCTGTTGCTCTGTTATTTTGGCTACCATAGTTAAGCTAGGTGCTGGATTTTTTTCTGGAGATGGCATTCATGTCAAAGTGATGGCAATTCCACTATGGGTTTTGTTTGTTTGTTTGCCTTGTTCAGTTCCTTTGAATAATACTCAGGTACTGTATTGCCTCTACTCTTATTTCTAAGATGCTATCAGACTATTTGTCCATCCATTTAGCTTGCTGTTATCTACTCTACTGTCCAGAGTGACAAGTAAGGCTCTCTTTCGCCGCTTATCTGCTTTTTTTTTTTAAATTGCGATATAGAGGGCAGGGTTTAAATCTTCTGCATTCAAAATCACTGCTGAGTTACGGCCCCATATCATAGTATTTATGATTTCTAAGTATGGAGGTAAAAGTTGGGCAATAAAGAAAGCTGACAGAAGATAAACAACTCATTTGCAATGTGGTGCTGGAGGAGAGTTCTATAGATGGCATGGACTTCCAAAAAGATGAATAAATGGGTCTGAAAGCAAATCAAGGCTGAACTCTGACTAGAAGCCAAGATGACTGATTTGGCACTATCATACTTTGGACATGTCATGAAATGACAGGGCTCACTGGTAAAGACAACCATACTTGGCAAAGCATAAAGCAGTAATAAAAAAGAAGAAGAATGTATTACAGATGGATTTATCCAGTTAAGGAAGCCACAACCCTGTGAATTTTCTATCCTTCATTAATGACTGGGATGTTTGGAGGTCTCCCATTCATAGGGTTGCATCTGAGGAACTAAACCAAGCCTACAAAAGTTTATGCTACAACTTCTTTCACACAGTTAGTCTCAAAGGTGCTACAAGATCCCTTTGCACACTGATATTCCAGACTAACATGGCTATGCCTCCAAATTCTACTCTGATAGGGTTTCTGTAAGTCAAAGTTAACTTGATGACAAATAACAAAAAGAGTGAATGCCCCTTCCTATTGTCTTACATTCCCTCATTTTAGAGTCTATGCATAAACCATGGGTGGGCCACCTATTTTCTGTAGGCCACATGTCACCCCTTCCAATTTCAGAACATCAGTCCAGATATGCTAGCAATTTTGCTGTTCTGTCCACTCCCAGAAGGCACCATTCAGCTTAAAAACAGGGTTTCCTCTGTGTCTGATTTTAAAGTGAAAGTGGAATTGGTGGGAGTGCTGTAGTGTATATGTGGCCACTGGTGTGTTCTGGGAATAACAATATTACCCCATCACACATGCACACACTGGAGGACATTGTCCATGTTTTCAAGAGCTCAATAATGATGCCCAGCGATTTTGGCTCTAAAATCTTTATCTGGAAATCAATCACTCTCCTGGACAAAGTAATGTCATGCAAGATCCCTTCAGTTCCCATTTCCCACTGTGAATCTTTTCATGTTCTGGAGACTGCTGTGTGAGCATTTGTTCCTTTCACAATCCCTGCCAGATGTTGAACTTTTCTACCGTGTTTATTAGGCCACAGGAAATGCTCCACTGCACACAGTTACATTAAAGGTATTACTGGGAACTTTAAAAAACCAAAACTCACTCTTTTTTTCCAAAGGGAGATTGTAACAATTACTTGCTCCTTTTTTCCAGAATGAAAAACTCGGTCCTTTTTTCCAAAGGGAGCTTGTAACAATTACTCTCAGGACAGCAAGTCAGCTCTGGATCCAAGAGAGACACTGCTGCAAATTCTGGTTTAATCCATTTTTATGAACAACTTTACAGATTTCTTTGCCTGGAAAGCAGATGTCATGTCCTATAAAAATCTGCATGGGCAGCTCTTTACATTAAGCATTAACAGGATTAACCCCATCATCACCAATGTGTAGTGGCTAATTCCATAAGTTAGGCTTACAGAGTGGAATCTCTTCTATCAAATGCTACATTTGCAATGCTAACAATGGAGTTTACTCATGACATTACAATGTACCCAAAACAAAACAATTTCATTTTGCTGATTTTAATTTCAGAGAAAGTGAAGTATAGTCAGTGGGGTATAACCAAGGAGGTGTTCCAGCAAGTTTTGAATTTACTTTGATTAAGGTACATTACATTTTATTTCACAATAATGTTTTTTCCTGTATCTGAGTTCTTACATGTTTGCTGCATAAGCAGCCTTCAGCCCTCTAGATGTTGTGAGACTGCAGCTCCTAGCATTCCTCCCTAATTTGATGGGATTTTCAGTACCACAGCTGGACAACTGCATGATTCCTAGTGCTGATGTAGTAAAGCATTATCAGTTGCTTCAGCTATTATATGATGTTCTTTAAAAATGTTTGTCAAAGAAAAAATATTTTTCTCTCCATATTACATTGTTTCTATATTAGTGCATCTCTGCGGTTTGATTTTAGCCTATATGCAGGTCACCTGCAAGATCTGTACTGTGGCATATGTTGGCTGTGTGTTGCACAAATTATTGATCAATAATGTGATTGAGTCCATACATTCTGGGTCACAGAACAGTGACCATGGGTGTTTCTCTTTATCTTGCAACCTGTACAGTGCCGGCAGTGAGGGCAGGATCCAATTGTTCTGTGTGACATTGGGCATCCATTAACCCTCCCAGCCACGTTACATCTATGCCCACAAACAGTACAACTATCACTTTAATCTATACTGAATGTATCTATGGAAGAATCCTTTACAACTGGCCCATTTACCACCTAGTCCCACATACACACACATATGGACATATACAGAGACATGCACAACACCAGTTACAGGTCTGAATTGTCCACTTACTAATGTCTTACAGATGAAACAATCTAAACTACAAAATGTCATTGTAACCTGACATAACCTGACATTGTAACCATCTCTATACCGTTACAGGCCTAAAACATGTACTTATGGAACACTATTATTCTACAGAATACTAATAAAGAAGCTCCTAGAAGGCTGTTAGCACAAACAAGCACATTTCTTCTCATGGTTTCAAATGGCTACCTTATTCTTTTAAAAGAACCTACATTATTACAACTCCGCCCCCCATAATACTTTTAGTACAGAAAGTTTTAGCCTTCTCTCTTCTTGTTCAACGTCCTATGCAAGGGTAATATGTATTTAAAATTTCCATTTTTATTTACAGAGAGACAAAGATCAGAAATCATAACACCTGAACTTAGCCCATGTAGTAAAATGATGGGAAACAGAAGTAATTGTTCAGATTCAACTTGGAATTAAACTCTAAATATTGTCTATCACTGCCCTCCAATCAGTTTCTTTTGTAAAAGGTTCTGATTTAATCATGCCCATAAATCCTGATTTGGATACACTGTATTGTTTTATTGTTTCATTGTTGCTGTTTTTGACTTTGTGCCAGTTTAATCTTATTTTAAGGGGTGGGAGGAGGGATTGGGATGTAACATTTTAATTGTACTTGTTTTTAATTTGCTGTACCCCACCTCAATTGCTCGCTCAGAGGGGCGGGTTATAAATAAATATATATTCTTATTCTTATTCTTATTATTCATGACTTGGTAAAAGAAAAACAGCGTCCACAATATGGCAAGAACACAAGGGTACCGAAATTCCTTTATTTCAATAGTACTTTACCAAATTGTGATCAATCAATGCAACCTGGTGGAAACTTCTCTTCCAGAAAGCATGTTGAAAATAAATAGGAGTTGGACAATAACACAGTTGTGTATGTCCATGCAAATTAAGAGCTACATAAGAGAAACCTTCCCTAGACAGCAGTGTGTTTATCTGTGATAACACACACACAATGAGAGAGAGAGAGAGAGAGAGAGAGAGAGAAATTCACTCACTCATGCCAAAAATGAAAGTTTAGAACTTCTTTTATTAGATTGCCTGTTATGTTATTTTGCTTTATTTTATAGATTTTAAATGCTCGCTGAAGCAAATGAGCATTTGCTAAAGTCCAGTAGGGCACCATTAAGAGCCAGATTTTGGATGCAGAAGCTGAGGCTTTTTTAAGCACTTGAAAAGTTATGTACCATTCTGAGAGAGCATTGACTAAATAAAATGGACACCCAGATATCTTTTGATCAGAAAGTCAAGATAATATCCCCATATTTCACTGCATTCATTTATTGCATTTCCAATACACAAAACTCCATTGTCTTTGAAAGCATTTTAACACATTCAAAATACCATCAAGGGGGGAAAAACAGTGTTGTTTACCTTGCCCTGCGTACCAAGCTACAAACCACCAAGTGAGCAAAAGCTATGGCTGCTGTTTTGAAACCCCAAGTGAAATAGGGAATCAGTTAATAAGAGAATAATCATAGCACAGTTTAACTCTGAATGACACAAGCATGGGGCCAACCTGAAGGAAATTTAGAAACGATATCGACAGCTACATAATATCATTGGCACATAAAGTTAATTAAGTGAAGCACACTTCAAATAGGATATCGTGTCCATCTTTAGAACTCATACAATGAAATGGAGCCCATGGAAGCATCTACAAGCAAATTCACCTTCCTTCCTTCCTTCCTTCCTTCTTTCATGCATAGCTGTTAAAGGAAGTATATCCCAGGAGGAATGTAACTGTACAAATTTCATCACCAAAACAATTATATGGCAGATCTTTCCAGGTTTTTATTTTAGCCTACAAATTTGCTCATTTGTTATTTTATCTCTGTGTACAGCTATGTTTATGTGGAGGGGGAACTGCTCTCTGCAGTGCTTTCGAGGTATGGCCTTCTTATGTTTCTTCCTGGGTTTGAGTCTATGTGGGCTAGTGACAGGTATTCTGTCCCTTCCCTTCTTTTTTCTTTCCAGAGGTACCAAGTTGGGACATTTCTGAACCTCTTCTGTCTCCTTCACTCTTTCTTTCCCTCCACCTTTAGCAGCAATGACAAATAAAGAGAATGATCCAAGGGGGCAGGGGGGGAATGAACCCTGAAATCTTCATTATGGGGCAGGCAGGAATCCGTGAGAAACAAGACATTGGAGTTTATCACACTGGGGCTGATTTCAGCATTAAAGAGAGATTAAGCGCATATAAAGCATCCTGCAAATAAAGCAAAAATGGCAAGTAATTGTGCAAATAATTATCACATGCAATTGTGCAAATAAAGTGATATCGGAAATGCATTGTCACTGAAATCCAAAAATAAAAAGATGTGTGTTAATGCTTCTTTGTGACCACTTTAATGGCGGGTTTTGTGCAATGTTGTGTGAAATTGTTTCACATGATTATGCGATTTTCCCAAGATATTCATGGGATAAACTCCCAATCTTCTTTGTATGATAATCTCCTGGATAGTTGACCAAAGTTGGGTTCTGACTAGCCCTACTGACTGGAGAAGCCTGGATGTCAAAACATGTCAAAGCCTGGAAGTCAAAGCCCAACATGTCTAAGCCTGGAAGTCAAAACCCAACATGTCAGAGCCTAGAAGTCAAAACCCAACATATCGAAGCCTGGAAGTCAAAGCTCAACATATCAAAGCCTGGAAGTCAAAGCCTAACATGTAGAAGCCCAAAAGTCAAAGCCCAACGTGCCAAAGCCTGGAAGTCAAAGCCCAACATGTTGAAGCCTGGGAGCCAAAGTCCAACATGTCAAGGCCTGGGAGTCAAAACCCAACATGTGAGTGTCTCCAAGCTCTGCTCCACATGGATTCTCAAGCCACGCTAACCAGGGGAGTCTGGGAGTTGTGGCCCCGCAAACCAACTTTCCTCAAGTTGTGCAGAGGCAGCCATTGGGGAGGAAGAGATCAGTTCCAAGGAGGAATGGGTTTCTCCCCCATGGGTGCCTACCTACGTGCAAAGAGAAAGAGGCACTCACCTGCTCCGGCCCTTGAAAGCAGATCCTGCAGAGAGGGGTCCTCATCCCACTGTCCAAGCTGCTCCCTAGGGAATACCGGTCCTCCGTCTTCCCTTTGCAGAAGTCCTCCGAGGAGGCGCTGCTCATCATAGATGTGGGCTGCTCCCCTTCTCCACCGGGGCTCCCCCACTCTTCCTCTGGTGGGCTGGTAGTAGTAGTCCCCACTCCTCCTCCTCCACCACCACCTCCTCCTGCCCCTCCAGGTCCTCTCCATGGCCCCCTTCGCCCTCCATAGAGCCCAGCCAAGGTGTTGTTGTTGGACACCGGGAAGCCCAAGGCTTGGTCCCCAGTGTTCATGGGGGGCAAAGGGGGCGAGGGGGGTGGGGGAGCTGGGGGCCTCCTCAAGAGGAAGACCTTCAGGTCATTGAAGAGCATGCGGCAGCGGCACTTGAGGAGACCCTGGGGGCGCAGCATCTGGCTCGGCAGGTGCAGCCCGGAGCAGCAGTAGCACCAGAGGAGCACCACAGCCCTGGGGCTAAGCATGGGCCAGCCTGCAGGGGGCGCCCAAGAGCAACAGGGGCAGGGGAGGGCAGCAGCAGCAGCACAAATAGCCTGAAGCTTTCTTGTGATACCTTCTCCTCCTATGAAATATTGAAGGGCCAGCCCCCTACTGCTCAGCTCACATCTGCCTTTATTTCTGTTTTTGTTTTTAAATGAACAGTTCCACTTCTTTGGAAGAAAAACGAGAGAAAAGAAAATCCAACATGAAATATTCTTGGTCAGGAGTCTCCTGCCCCCAACATGCTTGGTGGCTTGGAAGGAACCAGATTGGGGTTTTTTCTTGGTTAAGCCCCCAAAGGAGAAAAGAAGAAGAAGAAGCAGGAGGGATGGAATCCAAGAGTTCAAGTCATCGGTGGAGAAGGAAGGAAAATAGAGAGAGAGGCATCTTTTAAATTATTATTATTTTAAATAAAAAACAAAACGCCAGTATTTGGCGTGTCAAGTATTTCCTGTTATTACTATGTTTTTAAAAACCAAGTCGAGACGTGTTTCCAAATGTGTTTCTGACCGGACCAGGGCTGAGTTCTGGCTGCTCTGGACATCAACGTCCAGAGCCTCAGTCCCAAAACCGGACTTGGTCAGCCCCAAAGAAAAAAAACAACCAAGCCAAGCCAAACCCCACCGACCCAAAGCACACACTTGGGGGGCAGGGGCAAGGGAAAGCACCCCCTGGGCAACCTTGTGGCGGCCTTTTAGGAAGAGGGTCTCCTCCTTTCTAGAAATGGTCCAAGTCCTGAAAGGAAGTATTCAGGCAGATTCAGTGGGATTCCTAAACGCACCAATCCCAAGCACGATCGACACCCCAGGCAAACATATACGCATACATACATACATATGTGTGTGTGTGTTTGTATGATCTATCATCTATCTATCTATCTATCTATGGGGGTGGGAGAAGAGAAAGAAATTTGGAAGAGAGGAACTGACAGTGGATCTCAGTTATTCCTCAGATACTTCTCCTTCCAGAAGAAGAATCAGAAGAAGAAGACGAGGGGAGAGATGGAGATCCATTGCGGTCTTCGATGATGAGATGGACTTCCAGGAAAGGCGGACCTTCTTGGTCTGTCACGTTTCCCTGGGCTCTTTGTCTTCCTTCCCTCCTTCCCTCCTTCCTCCAAAGAGGGAGATCAATCAGCAGGCGCTGCTTGGATCCAGGGGCTGGAGGCTTCAGCTGATGCAGGGCTCTCCTCCTTGGGCTGCAGGAGGCGCCTTCCTCCTCGCCCCCACCATCCCCTGTCCCTCCTCCTCCTCCTCCTTCCTCCTCTTCTTCCTCCTTCTCCTCCTCCTCTTCCTCCTCCTCCTCTGTCTGGGACGGGGGCTTTGGCTCAATGGCATGGACGCTTGACCATGGCAGGGCTTGGTAACCCAGGGAGGAAGCCCAGAGACAGCGCCGAGGACGAAGCAGCCCTGCTGGAGCCAAGGCCAAGGGGGCTGCCTTGGAAAGAGGCTGCGCCAGAGCAAAGGCCCTAGTCCCAAGGCAAGGCAAGGCAAGGCAAGGCAGGGCAGGGCCAAGGGCTGCTTGGCTTGGCGATCCCTCCTCTGGCCCCTCTCTCAGCAGCCCCTCTCCTCCTCCTCCTCTTCCTCCTCCTCCTCTGGCCCCTCCGTCTTGCTTTAAGGAAGAGGAGGAGGAGGGTGATGTTGATGTGGCTGTTGCTACCTCCTTGGGATGCAATGGGGAAGGAGGAGGAGGAGAGTTTTGCAGTGCAAATGGGGGGGGGGGAGGAGGAGGAGGAGGGGCGGGAGCAGAGATGAGGGGTGGGACCTGATCTCCTCCTCCTCCTCCTCCTCGATCCTTAAAGGAAGCAAGCCAAGGCCGGGGTGGCCAGGCATCCCTTTTCTCCCAGCACCACCAAAGCCTCTTCCATGTTGAGCAGGGCTAAGGAGCACAAGGAGAGGTCTTTTCATGGAGTGTTTTTGGCTTTATTGGTCTCACCTGCTCTATTTTCTTCCCTCTCTAGGATGTCCTACATTCTGTCCTCTCCTGTGAGGTTAGGACACCCTGGGCGAGGCAGAAGGGAGGAAGAGGGAAGGGGAGGCTGGATTGAGAAATAGAGAGAGAGAGAGAGAGAGAGAGAGAGAGAGAAGAGGTTACAGCTTGCTGCCCAGCCTTGCTTTTTTTCTCTTCTCCCAGTGCTATCCATAAAGTGTGTGTGGGGCTGGGGTGAGGAGGAAAGGTCTGGCATAGAACCCCCATCTCCAAAAAAAGGACCAAAAGAAGAGAGAGTCTGTGTGTGAAAGAGAGCTGCGGCTCTGCCTTCGCCCCTCTTGCCTCCCAGCTTCCCAGGCATATGCTCTCTCTCTGTCTCTCTCTCTCTCATAGAATCATAGAATCATAGAACCAACTCTATGATTCTATGAGAGAGAGAGAGAGAGAGAGAGAGAGAGAGAGAGAATATGCCTGGGAAGCTGGGAGGCAAGAGGGGCGAAGGCAGAGCCGCAGCCGTTTCAGCACCAGCAGCCTCTGGACAGCTCCCTTCCTGGCCAACTCCTGAGAGACTGGCGCAACCAGCCAAAGGCAGGCAGGGAGGCTAGGGAAGGACTCAGCAGTTCAATGGCACTCAGCTGGCAGCTGCCCACCCCTCTGGTGGGTCACCATCCCGCACAGCCATCCACCAACACCTTTTGCTCCTGTTTGTTTGCCATATGGTGAGGTGACCCGTTGACAGCACGTCTTTTTGCAGGGTTTATGGTGGTGGTGATGGTGATGGTGATGATGAAGGTGATTGGCCATTGTGGAGGTGGTGCTGATGGTGGTAGTAGTGATTTTGGAGATGGTGGTGTTTGGTGGTAGTGGTGATTTTGGAGATGGTAGTGGACGTGGTGGTGATTGGTGGTAGTGGTGACTGGTGGTGGTGGTGGTGATTGGTGGTAGTGAGGGAAATTGTGATGGAGATAGTGATGTGATGGTAGTGGTGATGGTAGTCATGATGGTGGGGGTTGTGGTGGTTATGGCATGTGTGTGTGAAAGGGTCTGCCCTCTGGGCATATAGATGGTTGTTTCCAGGTGCCTGTATGGAGGCACCCAGAGCTTAGGGGAGTTACTTTTTTTTGGACTATAACTCTCAGAATCATCCAACCAGCATGGTCATGTTGGCAGGGACAGGGGGTCTGGGTGTTATCATCCAATAAAAAGAAACTCCCCCATATTTGGTATGCATGTGGAAAGTGGGGTGTGTGAAGAAAAGAGGTGTCTATGTCTAGGGTGTGAATGTTAGAAGGGGGGCGATTGAGAAGCCACAGGTCCACCCCTATCTCAGTGTTTCACTTGGTGTGTATGTGTATCACTTGTGTCTGGCACATACATGAACAGAGTGTCTCTGTGTGGTTCAGTGTGATGGTTATCTGTGTATCATTTCATGACAGCTTAGGAAGCCGTTTTGAAGAATAGGCACAAAGGCCTGCAGAAGCCATCCCTAACTGAACAGCATCAGAGTGATGTTCAAGTGGATCCCTGAGTATCGTCCTGACACTGCTCAGTTAGGCATGGCTTCAGCATGTCATTACATTCATTTTTCTTGAAAGCAACTTTCCAAGCTGGGTTAATGAGGCATAGGGACATTGCCTTCTCCTCCTCCTCCCAGCACATTTATCCTTCTCCTTCTAGACCTTTCAATCTATGGGAGTGTGGATTACTTTTTCTTTATATGTGACTTTGAGAAGCTTTTTTAAAAAAGGGCTTAGCATCCTGATTATTTCTGCTGGATTGTTTAATGAGTCTTTTAAAAAATCTCTGTGTTTAGCTTTGAGACCATAGTACAAAATCTCTGTGTTTAGCTTTGAGACCATATGGGTGATTATTGAATGTGTGTGTGAGCATTCGGGTCTTTGGAACTGCACGTGTGTCAGTGTTACTGGGTCAAATTATGGATACATAATTTGTTTATTCCTCCTCCTTCATTTAGTGGAGAAGGTTGGATCAATCATGTGTGTGTCTGCTCTTCACAATATGAGGTCTTCTATCCCTTCCCCTGTCAGGATGCATGCATTGCCAGCTGCATCCTTTGACCCCATTTTGATTTCTGTGTGACTTTGTGTCCCCTGTTTCCAAGTGGCAGCATTTAACAATATATTTCATATTTCATTGTGACAAATCTTGGTTCCATACTGGCTGGCACAATGTGAATAGATATGACATCAAGAAATCATGACATTTAGGAATACAGACAGCAAAGTATGTATCATCCTTATCGTCATCACACCAGGAATTCCTCCAAGAACAGGAGCTATTGAACACCTTCATGAATGCTTTTCTGAAAACTGTAAATGTTCCTGTACTTTCTCTATGAAACTCACTAAGGATCAAATTATTAAATAAATATATTAGAGTATATCCAATAGGAAGCTAGGCAGAATCAGCCCTGATACTTGGATGGAAGACTGCCAATGAATACCATGTGCTGGAAGCTAAATTTCAGGCGAAGGAACTAACAAAACCACCACTGAGTATTCCTTGCCTAAGAAAACCCTACTAAATTCATGAGGTCACCAAAAGTCAACAGGAAACTTGAAGGCACATACACACACTGATTCTGGAAGCAAAGTAGAGTCAGATCTGGTGAGTATTTGATTGGCTGCTAGGAAATACCAAATACTGTGGGCTAGATTTCAGAGGAAGACAATGAAATTAATGGGGTCACCATAAGTCAATAGGTGACCTGAAGGCACACACCAGGTGACCTGAAGGCACCTCTAGGAATTTATCAGACAACGGAAATTGCAAGTATAATCTAATGGCAATCTGAATGCAATCATGGGGTTTCATGTTATTGCGTATGAGTGTATCTCACACAATTTTGGGCAAAAGGGAAGTCATTCCGAACACACTAATGGGTTTTACGTTATTGCGTATTAGAGTATCTCACGCAATTTCAGGCAATGGGAAGTAATTTTGGGGCAATGAGAAGTCATTCTGAATTCCTTCCGATCGCAATTAGAATTCACATAAATTCGCTAAACTAGTGAATTTACGTGAATTCAAATTGGCTCCATTCGAAATAGAGAGAAATTCCTCCCATTTGATAAACTCCAAACATACATTTCAGTACCTCAAACAATCAATTGTCCTGCTTGGATGTAAGTGTGTGTGTGTGTGTGTTTCTATAGGTTTCACTGGGCCCAAGGAAATAAATGTTATTTGTAGGGTACAGATTATATCATTATCTAGACAACATGTCCAATCCACATTTCAAAGAGAGTGGGAGGAAAATAGGGATCCTCTGAGAAACTATTGTCCTACAGATTAATTAGCTGTGGATGATTTCACAGTATAAGGTAGCCTTGCCTAGCCTGATGCATTTCAAATTGTTTGCACTACAACTATCACCACCACTGCAAACAGTCAGACATAACAAGAATTGTACTCCCAAACATCTGGAGGACACCAAGTTAGGGATGGCTGTTTTTCAGTGGTCAATTGTTTTCATTTAATAGTAAGAGATTGTTAATACATGGCTTATTCTGCTTGGCAATACTGTTCTTTTAAATATATTTCATATTTCATTGTGAAAAACCCTGGTTCCATACTGGTTGGCATAATGTAAATAGAGATGACATCAAGAAATCATTGTATTCAGGAACATAGGCAGCAAAGTATGTATCATCCTCATCATCAATATTATTCCCTGTCATTTTTTAAAATTTAAAGTGTAGAAGGCAGTCTACAAATGAAAACTGGTGTTGCACAAACTAGATAAAAATACAGTCTTAAAAAACTCAATAACAAACTGACAAAGAATACCAAAAGGCGTAGAATGCACAGTAAAGCCAGACTTTTCTCAAAGCAGGCCTCTCAAAAACCAAGCAATCTCTCATTTCAAAAACCAAGCAATAAGGATAGGGGATGAAACCTATCTCTCCAGTCCATACTCCAAAATGGAGAAAGCTGGAATTGACAGAGAGTCCCTAGATCGGAATGGCTATCCTGGCCATGCTTATGTTGGATGACAGTATGTGCTGGGTATATGCATGGCTGATTCTCAAGATATTCCAATTCCAAATCACTTAAAGGTTAAAGTCAGCACCTTGAAGGATGTTACCATACAAAGTTGGAAATATATGGACTTTTAATAGCATAAAAACATCTTTGGTTGCTACTTTTCACATGCTGTCATGCTGATGTCTTCTATTCCATTTGTTATATAGTGCTCCTTTTCACTGACAGGCTAAACCCATCCACTGTTGTTCCATTACTCACTTTGTACAATAGGTCCCTTCCACTGCATTTTTGCTTCTCAGGCAGTCATGTGGCATGAATGAGCATGATTCTGTTCTTCTCGTCTTCTCCCCCTTCCCCTGCAGTGCCAACACCTTCCTGAAACTAGCTGTTGTGTGCACATTCACATGGCAGCTGGTTTCAGGAGGCAGTTGTCTCAGCAGCAATAGCAAAGGGCTGCTGCATGAATGTGCACATAGCAGTCCTGCACTTCAGAAGTGGGGAGGAGTAGTGACCATGTAATTAACCTGGATGATTGAGCTAGGTCTCCAGGAAAGTGTGCACTTCATTAAATTCATTCCCGTCCGCTGTCATTAACTGGGCCTGCCAATGAAAGTCTGGACCAAGGGTTTTCCCTCACACTACATAACTGTTACTCCAGGAGTGGTTCAGCTCCATCTAAAAAAGGGTGAAATTTTAAACAAGACTACCAGAATTTCCAGTCAACAAAACTCTATGCTCTGGAGTTCTTTTCATTTTTTTTACCCTTATCTAGTCCAAAAACTCTAGACCAGACACCAGTTCAGAAAACCCATCACCTACTTCACCTTTTCTAAAAGCACTGCATTTTAGCTACTCTCCTGAGGCCATTTTATCACAAAGCAGCTAATCCACATTTTCTGCTTGGTGAACACTCAAGAGACAGCCAGAGGCAACATCGGCTTCCTGCTGAAGATACCTCTATGATGTTTGTAAATATGTGTTTGTCATGTGTACCCTGTATATTATTACATGCATTATAATAATAAAAGAGAATATCTGTCTGTGTGTGGCAGCCATAACTCATTCTGACATAGTTTCCGGGCACAGTACAAGGTGTTGGTATTAACCTTCAAAGCCCTACATGGCTCAGGCCCATCTTACCTTAGGGACCGCCTCTTCCCATACGAACCGCCCCGCACACTTCAGTCCTCTGGGAGGAATCTGATGAGGCCTATGAAAACCAGGCTGTCGCAAACCTCCCAGAGGACTTTCTCAGCTACCGCCCCTAAGCTTTGGAATGACCTGCCGGACGAGATGCGTCTCATTACATCCTTGACCAGCTTTAAAAAGGCCTTAAAGACGCATCTCTTCCGGCAGGCCTTCCCCTGAAGAGGGAATACTATATCACCAACCCCCGGCCCTAAAAATGCAAATGAAAATGTAAATGGCACCGGGGGATTAACTCTAGCTGTCCCTCTGTTTGAACCTTCTGATCCCACCCACTGGGGATTGCACTCGTACTGCCCATCAATTGCACTTTATTTTATTATTTTAATAGTTTTTAACTGATGTCAATTTTAACCAGTTCTGCTTTAATCAAGTATTAAGGGGGGAGGTTGGGAAGGGACTTGACTGTTGTTTTATCCTTGTATTTTTTAATCTGCTGTACCCCGCTCCAAGTATTCCATTAGAGGAGCGGGTTATAAATAAACATTATTATTATTATTAATTATTATTATTATTATTATTATTATTATAGGAGTTTATCTCACAGGGTTTATCCCATGCAGAAACGGGATTTAAAACAGGAATACCCCACAAAAATGGGATTGTTTTCACATGACATCACACATTAATGTGCACAGAAAGTGGACAAATCCCACAAAAGCAGGATCATTTTCACATGACATGGGGGGCAGTGAGCATTAATCCAGCATTAACCTGCCCAGAAAGTGGACAGAATCAGCTGCTTTTTACTTTCAAGATTCTCCTGAAAGTAAAAAGCAGCCGATTTTGTCCACTTCCTGTGTGGGTTGTTTTTAAATTTCTGCTCAGTGCCCCTGGTGAGTTTGAAAATTATCCCACTTTTGCAGGATTTTTCTGGGATTTAAATCCCACTTCTGTATGGGATTTAGGAACTTAGCCTTCAGTGTGATAAACTTCATAGTGTTAGATGGCTCAAAATCTGACAGAGTGTTTTGGCTTGTGGTCCAAGTCATAGTATCCAGTTTCAAAACAAAATTCTGACATTCCAAACATGAGGTTTCTGAGAAGAACAAAATTCTTACATAACTATATTTTTTTGTGGGGCTTTCGGGCTATGTGGCCATGTTCTAGAAGAGTTCCTTTCTGATGTTTTGCCAGCATCTGTGGCTGGCACAGATGCTGGCGAAATGTCAGAAAGGAATTCTTCTAGAACATGGCCACATAGCCCGAACGCCCCACAAAAAACTATGGATGCCGGCCCTGAAAGCCTTCGACTCTTCCATAACTCATCAGGAAATTGTGGTAGATGTCTCAAAATGTGGAGGAGTAGTTTTGATTATCATCCAAGTCGTGGTGCCAAGTTTCAAGCTGAAAACTTAAAATTCTAGATGGGAAACATCCCAGAAAGAAAAAGGGAACTGCCATAACCCATTGGGCCAGTATGGTAGTTGTTTCAAAATTTGACAGAGGGTTCTCAGTTGTTTCCCAAGGTGGTGTAGCACCTTCCAAGTTGAAATTCCATACTGGGGGGGGGGGGGGGGCACTTCATAGAAGCAAAAGGGAGAGTCCTCTATAACTTACTGGAAAATATTTTTTAAAGTAGCTAGAAAACAGAGAAGGGCTCTATGCGGTATCGTGGCTAAGATTCCCAACACAGGAAAAAAGAATGGATTGTGAAAAAGAAAAAGAAGGTGAAGGTGGGAAAGGTGATAAAAGCAGAGAGGATGAGAGTTTTGCAAGGCTGAAATATCTATCACTTGGCTGGACTGGGGAAGTGGCAGCAATCACCTCTGTAATACCACCTCACTTCTTTGGCTCTGTGTAAAGTGATAAAAAGGAAAGAAAAAAGCATATTTCAATAATCCTTGAAATACAGCAGTATAGTGGAGCCAGGCCTTTCTGATTAGTAGGGACAATTATTTTATCTGCCAGTACCTTAAACTTGCCTATCACCCCAGAGTAACTAAGATGGTGGTGGAAACAGAAACATTGCCAGCTATTTCTGTTGCAAACTACTGTAGGTACTTCCTGGAGTGACTTGATCTTGAATTTGCAACTGAGATCCATTCACTTTAACAAAGACCTACCCTGGTGCAATGATATGATATGAATTGACACTGCTGCCTGCACACTTGGACTCTTTTAGACTCAACCTTGGATTAAGCTGACTGTCCTCATAAACACTACACTACTACTTTGATTTTAATTGGTCCTGGTCAAATGGTTCTGATATTTACATTCACAGCATAGCTAATTGTGGGGTGGAACCATACAACCTCATGTTGGACCAACCTTTTGGGGCAGTTTAGATTATGGAAGTTCAGAAGCAGATCTTATAAGTGGTGGCACTGAAGTCATGACAGAGAAAGATGTCTCTCTTCTTTGCTCTCGATTCCAAAAGAAGACTGTTGTTATTAAGTCACTGATGGGGATTAATACACTGGGGGATTCATACTCTGTTTTTACAAATGTCTCTAAGCTCTTATGAGGAAGGGTGGAGTATAATTTGAATTAATAAGACCAAGGTAAGAATAATAATACCAATAATCGAATTTCATAGTGCATGGATATAGGGACTTTTAGGAGCAGTTCTGGTCTTTTTTTGCTTGTTGTTTTTTTGCTAACACCAGATTCATCTGCTTCCCTGTCAACCCCCTTGGTGTTCACTTGCTACTAGGTACTCCAGTACCCTTTCCTGGATTCTAGAACTCCAGTCCGCAAGAGAACAATTTTTCATGCTCAGGAGTTGAGACACACCTGACAAATCCTTTTGACAATTTGGGGCTAGCGGCAAGGCAAAAGTCCTACCATCACTGAGGAAGTCAGGACAGATTTAAATGTCACTGAAAGGTTATATGGGTCCAGGTCTCCCTTTGTGAGAAAAGCAATCAATGGGCTTTGCTGAAAAGCAGCATGAAGCAGAATCCAGGCTTCTGCATCATTCCCTCATTAAGGCTAGAGCAAAACAAAAACAAAACCCAATTGCTCAGCGCAGTCAAATGAAAACAGCATGCACACTTAATTTACTGCAAATAAGTTACAGATCAAACTGCTGGAAAGTTTAAAATGTTTCATCACTGCAGGCTGCTACACCACTAAAAATCAGGTTTTTGTTTTTCATAGGAAATCACAGTTGCTCGGCATTTCCAGAAATATATCAAGGACTCTATGCATTGAAATTCAGGGTACAGCAACACGGCACAATTACAGCTGTTCAATCTCACTTTAACTACCACAGTTTTATCCTATTTGGAGTTTGTGGAGGTATTTAGAATTTTCTGCCACAGAACTGTAGGGAGTGGACGAGAGCTCTCTAGCAGAGAAATCTAAGTATCTCCTCAAACTATAAACCCTAGGATTCTGTAGGATGGAGCAGGGCTAGTTAAAGTGCTATGAAACTGCTATAATTATGTAATGCAGATATAACTTCAAACTCTGCTGTAACAGGATCCTTGGTGAAGGAGAAAAACGGGCTACAGGGGGACTGTGGAAGGGCTTTTGGTATTTGGCTTCAAGAAGTGATATTGCTCTCAAACTTTGATAGTGCATTTCCCAAATACATAATTAAATTATGGTGTGGAGAAAGTAACTTTGTTTGAAGGTTTTAAAAATGGTCTGGGCAAATTAATGGATGGCAGGTTTATTGACATCTATCAGCCATTATATTTAAAAGAACCTTCAATGCTTAGAAGCAGTGGATGTGGGACAAAATAAAGGGGGAATGCTCTTGTTTTTCTGCCCTGCTTGTGGGTTTCTCCAAAAGGATCTATCTGGCCACTGTTGGCAGTTGTATGCTGGGCTCATGAGCCTTCTTTGGTCCAGTCCAGCAAGGCTGTTCTAAACTTCCCACTTATTTGTTTCACATTTTTTAAAAAAAATGAAAACTCTGCTCTTCATCCAAAACAGCTCCCACTGCTCATGAATATTGTCAGTGAGACAACCTCTGTTTTCACACTTATAATCAAATAGATATGATACAAAAGACGGATACAAAAGCTGTGATACAAAAGAAACTTGGTTCAAAAGGCTGCCATAGTTCTCAGTTCCAAAGTTCAGTGGGTGAGGAGTCCAGGTCAGCAGGTAGTACATTCAGATTAAGTTGGACTTACTCTAAATATGTATACACTATCACTTTAATAATAATAATAATAATGTTTTATTTATACCCCGCTCTTCAGCCAAGACTATCAGAGCGGCTTACAATTTGTTAAACAAACAGCTTCATTTACAATTGTAAGCTATTTGCCCCCAACAATCTGGGTACTCATTTTAGCGACCTCGGAAGGATGCAAGCCTGAGTCAAGCTTCAGCCCTTTGCTGGTCTTGAACTCGCCACCTTCTGGTTTTGAGTAGGTGGCTGCAGTACAGGCATTTAACCACTGCGCCACCAGGGCTGTTTTTAAGCTTCTACAGTTTCATGGGGCCAACATAAAATGTAAGAGACTGCTGTTCCATTACATATTCCTCATGCAAACAATTGTCCCTGTATAGGATATGTATGACACAGCAGAGAGCTATGAATAGGACGCAGTAAAACACATCTTTTACTGTACTTGAACTAGTTTGGTCAATTCCATCACCCTCCCCAAAATGTGTCATATTACAGTCTTGGTGATGTGGCTGAAGAAATCCAGCTGCAGAGCATTTTACTAGGGAAAAGGAATGGGCTGCTTACCCTTTTAGTCTCTTTTTCTGGTTCTGTATGGAAAAATTCTGATAGACTTTCAGATGTATAGACCTCCAAGAAATCCTGTTTGTGTGCGTATGTTCCTCCAAGTCACCTGTTGACTTATGAATGACCCTGCCATGAAGTTCCCCATGGATTACATAGGGTTTTCTGAGTTAAGTCAAGAAGTGGTTTTGTCAGTTCTTTCCAGTTCACCAAATGGTATGAATATCCCCCCAACTGATAGACATCAAATCTGCTTGGTTCATGATAAAAATCAAATATTGAATATTTGTTAACACACACACACACACATACATACACTGTGTCTAAAGTATGTGTTTATCTGTGCTTGTATGTGCAGGAAAACCTCTCAGTCTAAATCTCATCCCATGCATTTTTTTTCTTCCCTTAAAGGCTAAGTTCCCTTCTCTCCCCCATGACATTTATACAGAAATGGCTGCCTGAACAAAATCTTGAAGCATTTATGTATGTTAACATCTCATTTGGACAGTACAAACTGCTCTTAATCTCTTTCCACGTACCCGCATGTGCTTCATGTGCTTCATTAATGTAATGCCCAGGTGGCACCTGCAGTGGCCTGAATAGAGTTTTATGTGTAAGATTTGGGTTGGTAGGACAAGTCTTATGGAAGGACTTTATCACATCACCCTGTTTGTTTGGTTTGGTTTGATTTTGTTTTGGATTTTTTTGCAACAACTGTGTTAGTGAAGGAAATGGGAACATACCGGTTTGAAAAAGTTCAGTATTTCATTTTTCTGCAATCGGGCATGTGTGCTATGAGTGTTCAGCTTTAGGAATCCATGATCTCTTTTGCACTAGCTCTGTAACTCCACTTTCCTGCCTATGAGTGCCCTACTCATCATATGTATGCCTTTCAATTTTTTAATTGTTATTTTTGCCACAATTCTATAATTATGGGAAAACAAATTACAGGTATTTTATCATTTAGCTATAATTATGCAATCACAGCACCAACAACAAAATGAAAGGCACAGGGTAATCTTCTTGGGAATATTAAGGGGAGGGGAGGAGAAACATACCCACTCATGCCACTTGGCTGCCATCATATCATTACTGTAGCAGAAGGCACCTATCACACAGGGGGATTAATGGAATAGCTGCAATACTGGAAGCCACTGATAGGTTTTCCCTGTCAACAAAAATGTGCATTCCATCAGCAATTTAAATGCAAAGCACCAACAGGAAAGACATGATGCTGTGTGATAAGTTCTGCCCAAAGATGCTTTTATCCTGTTGAAATTCCACTTTGCTAGCCTTGCGTGATAAAGTCCATACTGTGAATCAAGTGGTTGGTTCTGATGATGAATCTGTTTCCTTCTCTGCATTAAAGCTGAGAAAGGATCTGCCATTTGCTCAGAATGGCAGTGTCTTCAGTTATAGCATAAATTATACTTAGCTGTACCTGCTGTCCTAAGCACCTTGGAGTCTCCTCAGCTTTTGGAAATGCTCAAAGTCTTTGAGTCAGTGCAAAGGAAGAAGCTTATATGTCTATAAATGCTGACTGTCAGTCAACATGATATTCTGAGCTTTAGGAACAAAGGAATGGCAAATGAGATAGCCATGTTTTATCCAACCATTGGATCATGGCCCAAGCATGGCAAGCTCCAGCTGCAAAAATTTCTTCTCCTACAAAACTGCTAAAGTACAGGATTCCTGTTCTCATTTGCATTTGGCCATCCTAGGAAGGGTGCCGTTTTCAGCTCTGCTTCAGACAGCAACACTCCATATCCTTCTTTTTAAAATAATACTTGAAAGGGTTCTTTCAAGCCCAAAGCAAACAATTTCTTCAATCCATTTTGCTGCCTCCTTCCCTCCTCTCGCAAGAGCAGAAGAGCATCTTTTTTCACTTAAGTTTCCCTTAATGGGACAGAAGCAGCCTTGATTGCTTTGTTCTCTGCCACATCCCCCTGGCAAGATACTTCATGGGCAGCTCCTGGCTGGACTGTCAATGATCAGGAGCCTCGTGTTACTCTGGCAAATGTTGTGTCACAAAAAGATTTCCTGTGGCTTTTTCCTAGATGAGGAGGAAGCTGTTAAAGAAAATTCAGAGTGCAATTATTACATGTGAGGTGGTTTGTGTCTCTGACAAAGCCAGCAAGTCTATGCTTGGCAGCCCCCTCAGGTTCTTTATCTCCTTCGAAGGAAACTATTGTTACCAGCTAGAAAGGAGACACACCAAGAATGGTAAAACAGAACAATTTAACAAGGTCTTAATAGACCGCATGGGTACAATCTTGGTCAGCCCAAGAACTTTTGCTACCTGAGACACAAGCAGCCATCCACCAGACAAGATGAATATCATCTAAGGCCAGTTCAGTTTCTTTGGTGCATGAGAAAAGTACAGAGGCACTCCACCCTAAGAGTGAAAAAGTTGTAATTAATCAATTCCTTAAAGCACACTTTCTGCCCCTTCATAAGACTTCAAACTGAGAGATTGTGATTCACACCAGCTTCCATTCTGTTTCTGGGTCCAGTTCACAGGGCTGACATTAATTTTTAAAGCCACAATGAATTGATCAGGAGATAGAGGTGGGAGATCAAACTGAGACAATTCCAAAATCAATGCTGTTATTTTGTAATTTATTAGGGCCAATCAAAAATGGTACCAAAATCTAGGCTCAGTTACAACAACCAAGCAGAGAAAAATATGGTCTTAGGGGAGAAGAATTACTTGATCTTAAAGTCACACAGTGGTTGCATCTTCACTGCAGAAATAATCCAATTTGACCTCAGTCTAACTGCCATAGCTCAATACTATGGAATTCTTGTAATTGTAGTTTGTTGTAGCACAAAAGTTCTCTGAAAAAAGAAGGCTAGATATCTCTTTCTCACACACACAAAAAGATTCAATGCCCAGTGTGTACATTGTATTCAGATGTAATAGTGAGTACTGCAAACTGGGTTCATCAGGTATTGAGTTTCGTTCTGAAAGGCAGCTTAGGACAGTGGCAGTTTTTGATTGCCATGTCAGTGGGGCAGTGAATCCATTCCAGATTTTGGACTACAAAAAGGATCAATATGCTGGATATTTAAAGATAGCTTATTTCAAGTCTGAGTTAAAATTTGGTGTCTCATTCACACAGAAACCACCTGCTTCTTCTATGACAATGTGGATACTGTTGATAAAGGGAATCTGTCATTTGTATAGGTAGCAGCTTCCCCTCCTTGAGCCAGAGCTAGGAATTAACTAATTAAGAGGGTGTTTACATTACAGCAATTTAGCAGTCTGACACAACTTTAATTGCCATGGCTCCCTCCTATGGACTCCTGGGATTTGTAGTTTGGTGAGGGACTTGGAATTCCCTTCTACAGAGCTTTAGTTTTGTAGTTTCCATGGAGTGTGCATTAGCATTCTCTAGAAGAGTATTCTAAATTCCTCACCAAACTACAACTCCCAGGATTCCATAGGATGGAGCCAAAGCACTTAAAGTAGTACTATATTGTTATAAATATGCAATAGAGATTGCACTCAAAATTTAAATAATTATGTGGCAGTTGTGGAGTCGAAGGCTTTCATGACTGGCATCCATAGTTTTTTTGTGGAGCTTTTGGGCTATGCGGCCATGTTCTAGAAGAGTTCCTTTCTGACGTTTCGTCAGCACCTGTGGTTGGCATCTTCAGAGAGATGCTCGAAAGATGCCAGCCACAGATGCTGGCGAAACGTCAGAAAGGAACTCTTCTAGAACATGGCCACATAGCCCGAAAGCTCCACAAAAAACTATGTGGCAGTTGTCCATTTTCCCTGAGAGGCTGAATCAATTAATTTGGTGATTAACAGCACCCATAACTAGTTCAATTAAACTAGTTGTAGCTGGCTCTCTGTATCCACGGATTCAAGCATCCATGACTTGAAAATATTTTAATAATATATAAATTCCAAAAAGCAAACCTTAATTTTGCCATTTTATAGAAGGGTTACCATTTTTGTTAGGCAATGGGTCTTGAATCTCCATGGATTTTGGTATCCATGGGGGGTCCTGGAACCAAACGCCAGCAGATACCAAGGGGCCACTGTACTTGCTAAATTTTTTCCCCTTCCTCCCAATGAAACTTGAAAGAATATTTGCTGGTTCACAGCACTCACTTTTCCTGTGGGCTAATTAGTAAGAGGGGTTTTTTTTTTTTTTTTGCTCTATTATTCACAGTGGGGGTATTCTCAAGCAGTGGAGGATGGCTGGACAGTGCTGGGGTTGTTAGGAACTGGAGATGTCAGGAGGTGAGGTTGGGATCCTGGCTATCCATGCAAACCATATGCTTTAGCAAGCATTGTTCTTTGAATAATTCTAAACGAACAGAGAGGTAGAGGATGCAGCTATCTGATAGTGTACAAAAATACTTTGCATGTTCTCATCCAGAACCAAATTTTGGGATTTAATGTGTAAAACAACACATGGATGAGGGAGTTGCTGGAGTTGGTTGTGAGAAGCTTTATCCCAAATTACAATGCCCTTATGCCCTCATTCCTAGTTTTCAAGGCATAAGCTAATGTTTCTTCTAGAGATTTGCCCTCTGCACTGAAGAGGTTGAGGGAATCATACTACAAATGTGACTTTTTAATTAAGTCATCCAACATAGCTGAGTATGTCATTATAAAAGGCCTCAAGTTGGCTCCAAAAGGCACCAAGCCAAAGGCCAAATGGTTGTAACTACCCAAGAAATACTGTAATTATCTTAAAAGGCAGGTCCTCAAGGGACCTAGAATTTAGACATTAAGCAGGCAGAAAACATTGGGAAGTAGGACATTTCCTGAGAATAATAGATGTGATTGACCTCCCCCTTGTAGTTTTAGCTGAACTTTTTAACTACATGGAGATCTAGTTCAGGCTGAGTGAAGTATACTTATAGTTTTAATTGATATCCTTGGATTTAAAGGAAGCTCATTTTGTAATCACTAAAGACAAAATCAAGGGTGGTTAGTCAAGTTCAATTCACAAGTAAATGAGTACCCTGGAATCCAGTGGGTGAGCTGAGGAAGCTCCATCCCTGTTTAACTGACTCCAGGGAGTGAGGGCTGATGAACAAGGGGTTATTGCATTTTCTTCACCACAACAAAAAGTTCTGGGGTTCCTTGCAAGCTAGCTAATTTGTGATATAAGCTTCTATGGGCTAGAACCTATTTGGTTTGGAGGCTTCAGTCTGCAAAAGTTTCTGCTATAATAAACCTATTAGTTCCTACAATGCCAAAGGTCTTGCACACTAACATGGCTTTCAGGAGCCAGCATGGTATAGTGGTTTGCACACTGGACTGTAGGAAGCCTTGAATTACAACTCTGGAGACCAGGGTTCAAATCCCCATTCAGCCATGGAAACCCACTGGGTGACCTTAAGCAAATCACACTCTCTCAACTTCTAAAGGAAGCAAAGGGAAACCTTCCTCTGAACCCCATGAAAGGTTTGCCTTCGGTCACCATGAGTTGGAAAGGGCTTGAAGGCACACAACAACAAAAACAAAAACAAAAACAACGTGATTTTGTCTCTGGAATTCTCTCTCACAAGACATCTGTGCAGTAGGCTGAGAAATTCAAATACGTTACACTTCACTTATAGCAGTCTGATACCAGGGAAAGTTCTATCTTATATAATCTTGGTATCATAGTTTACTAAGGTATTTGGATTTCTTTATAAGAGAGATCTTGTGCAACAGTGCACTTCTTTGAACAACAGCAGTATAACTTCCAGGATTCCATAGGATGGAGCCATGACAGGTAAAGTGGTTTCAAATTACTATAAATGTTCAGTGTAGATACACTGAGTGCAGTGAGATAAGTCCACATAGTGCTGTTTGGTTCTTTAACTTGTCAAAAGGGGTGTATGGATGGTACTATCTCTCCTTCTTGATGAGTAGAATTTGAGCAATTGAAGGCATTTTGCCACAGTCCAACAGAGTATCCCTTCCCAAATTTCAAAAGCCTGGCCCACTTTTGTATTTGCAAAATGTGCATCTCTCTCTCTTTACTGATTTACAGCACAACCTCCACCCCCCATGCACCACATGTGCTTTGAATGCCACCAGCTCATTGACTCTTGATCCTAAGCTTTCTGTGAAAGCCTCTTCTCTAGCATATTGCTTGAGGCATACCTGGTCTGAACTTATTACTTATCCTAACAAATGTTCCCCAGCAGCTTTCCTTTCTTAGGAAGATTAGTGGATGGCTCTCAATTGAAGAAGAGGCAGGGGCTTTCTTCCTTCTGTGGATGAGGATGATGTCCCCAACCTGTGTTTATGAAATCCCAGTCAAGAGGCTGGGAAAAGTGACTGGAAGCTGTTGTCCAACAAAAGTCACTTTTCCCAAGCTCTGATCACACCTGGGAGAAAAATGGGACAGAGACTGACTGGCTGTAGATTCTCTTTAAAATTAAACAATGCTTTTGGTTGTCTTCCAAGAAATTTGGTGTGGGAGCAGCAGTCAAATCTAGAACATTCACTAGTGTTAAAACTCAACCTGCACATTGCAAATAAATATAAATACACATATTGAAATCTGAAAGGCCAACAAGCCTCCACTAACCTAACTCCAATGGAAAACAAACCTACGTAACCCTTGCGATGTTTCACCCCTGGGGTGAGTGTAACTCTATACATGAAGTACTGCTTTCCGTCAGTTGTCTGGATGTTAGAAATGCTCTATATTTATGCTTGTGTTAATGCCTTACAACTGCGGTGAAAAGATGGAAGTGGTTTTGTGGTAGATACATTCCTTGGGCCAAACCAATATTTCTGAATACTCTGGCTTAATGTCAGACTACCTGAAAGACACTGTCTCCTGATACAAGCCATCTGAATTTTAAGATTAATGAAGGAGGGCTTTGTCTTAGTCCGACCACTCTCCTGGGCACATTTGGTGAGGATATGAGAGTAAGCCTATCAGATTGTGGGGATTTCCTTGCACTAGAAGCGAAGTTATCCTCTCCTCTGTTCTCTTTCCATCAAGAGGCAAAGATTTAATGTTTTTAATAAAAATGTTTTGTTTTTTAATGTTTTGTTTTTATAACTTTGTATAATGCCTTATTTTAACTGTATTGTCTTTCAACTTCCATTATAAGTTGCTTTGGGTCCCATATTAGGGGAAAGGTGGGATATTAAACAAGCAAGCAAGTAAACAAACAAACAAACTTGTTCCAGGATAGACTGGAAGGACAAAAACGCATTCTAGAATCCAAGGGCCCATTCACATTAGACCACTATAACACTATAGTTCCACTTTAACTGTTATGGCAACATCCCTTGGAATCCTTGGATTTGTAGTTTAGTCAGAGATACCAAAGAAACTCTCTGGTTGAGCATTTTAAAGGACTCTTCCTAAACATCCAATTTCAGGATTCCATGGGATGGAACATGGCATTTAAAGTGGAATATTATTGCTCTAACTGCCTAGTGTGAATTATCCCCAGGGAAGGATCCACAACACCACATTCTAAATCTGTTATTTTTTTCTGAATCCATATTTTTATTCCTAAGAAATCAACAACAACATGTCCACCTTCTGGGGGAAAAATCAGTTGCAGAAATCTTTAAAACCTAGAGGAAAATCTTTAGCAGCATTGAGAAAATTGTGATCCTCTTGATGTCGTTAGGATCCAATTCTCATCAGCCCCAGCCAGCATAGACCATTGATGGAATGGATGGTGGTAGTTGTCATCTGTAGGATGCAACTACGCAAAATTAATGCAGTTTGATACTGCTTTAATTGCCAGGGCTCCATCCTACAGACTCCTGGGATTTGTAGTTTTGTGAGGTAGAGTAGTTAACCTTCTATGCCAGAGAGCTTGGGTGCTACAACAAACTACACACACCAGGATTCCATAGGATGGAACCATAGCAGTTAAAGCAGTATCAAACTGCATTAATTCTGCAGTGTGGCAGCTGCCTTGGTGAGGCTATGGGTTCCCCAATCCTACCATAAAGCCTGCCCACACTTCTTACTTTGTCTCTCAAAATACCAAGAGGAGATAACCTGAACTATCACCCTCTGTAGCTATTATAGGAAAAGAGCTGGACTGGAGGAATAAGCACGTGAGATAATGTTTCTTTCCCAAATCCTCAGCTCCTCATATCCTGGGATTTAACTTCCTGGGTAGTCCATATCTGGAACAGCAGGCAAACATATTTGACTTTGCATAAATACAATGTGCTTGGCTCTAGTTGCTTACAAGCCAGATAATCGTCTTAGCATCACTGTTAACAATAGAGGAATTTTCCTATTTGGGACAGAATCACCAACTGTTTGCAAAGCAGAGCTCTAAGTCCTTCCTGTGGAGAAAAACCCACAAAGCCATCACTAAGTTTATTCTGTCAGATGAAACCAATGAATGGTGTACAGTAGTGATTACCAAACGCTGGCCTTCCAAGTGTTTTGGACTTCAGCTCCCAGAAGCCTCATGCATTTTGGCCTATAGTATGGGATTCTGGGAACGGAAGTCCAAAACACCTGGGAGGCTAGAGTTTGGGAATCACTGGTGTAGAGGCTCCATTTAAAAAAAAAAAAAGGACATGGCTGATCAAGCTTCAAATGTCTATCTTTACCACTGGGCTTCCCAAAAGGTAAGGGTAATTTGAAAGGTGCTGCATTAGCAGAGCATCAGTGGGGCATGAACACTGTGGCCCTCCAGAAATTTTTGGATATATTTCTTCCAGATATATTTGACTCCTGTTGGCCTAGCCAGCATGGCCAGTGTTCAGGGATGATGGGATCTGTAGTCCAATGACATCCAGGGGACTGTACAACTCCCATTCCAGATCTAAAGGAAGCTTTGAAGAAATTCAAAAGAGTTTTGCTTCCCACTCCCCATATTAGTGAAATTTCTCAAGGGAACATTGCATCATCTTACAAATAGTGCCTGTTTAGCAAAAGCAAATAAGTGAAAACTGTTAAATGTCTGTCTAGAAAGTGGCTGCTACTTGGATATGGCCATCCCATTTAGATTAACACATGGTGTACCACTCCAGAGGGTCTTATTGGAACCTTGGGCATTTTATTTATTGATGTTGAGTTGGGGATACATTTCCATGTTCAATTGATAGCAACTGACCCCCCACATCTTATGTAAAAAGACCTCACAAACAAACCCTAACTCAGCAGTGCAGAACTCATATTGACTAGAAATCATTCATTGTTTATAGGACTGAAGTGAGATCAACCAAATTCAGTCTCTCTCTCTCTCTCTCTCTCTCACACACACACACACACACACACACACACACAAGGCAGCTGTGTTCTGCCTGAGCAACAGTTATTCTTAAAGCCACAGCCACTTTGACAGGAAAAAAGAGAGATGGAAAAGTTATCTTCCATGAGGCAGCTTTGGGTTTCTAATAGGCATGAAAGGCTCTATAAGGTTCCTATACTGTATAAGGTTCCTATTATCTCACACACTGGAGACCAGGTGAACTTTTGAGTCAACAGGCCAGCTTTGATTTCATTTCTCCCTTTCCTTCCTGAAAAGTGTATCATCTATCATCTATCTATCTATCTATCTATCTATCATCTGTCTGTCTGTCTGTCTATCTGCTTCATATCTCAGCTTTTTCTAAGGATTGGGGACTCAAGACAGTTCAGAATCTATTTAAAAAACAGAAAGAATTGTGATATATTATAATATTAGCACACACTTAAACCAACCACCATTTTAAAACCAGCCATGGAGTTAATTTTTTTAAAATATAACAGATCAAATAGAAAGCCACCCTGACTATTTACAATTCCTTGCCCTCCAAACCACCCCCACACTAAAAACTCCTTCCTTAAAGTTTTATGATAGTTTGGTACATTTACTAAGTTTTACACTTGGCTACATGAACTGGGAACATTTCCACAATATTAGATATTGTGTGTAGAAAGGGCCGCACTTTGTATTTTGTTTCTGGAACAGTCACGGATACATGCACACAAGCACTTTCAGTTTTTAAAAATATACAGGTTGTTCAGAGACTCTTTTTGTTTACAGCTTTTTGTCTCTTTCCTCTTCCCCACACTCTTTCTTTCTTATTCTTTGGGGACAGGCTTTTGAAAAACAAAGCAATGTCATCCATAAAGATAAACCATCATCTGGAGTTCCAAAGCTTCCTCCATCTTGCTCCAAAGAATATAGAGAACTATAAATAGGTGAGGAAGCTATGAATTCTGTTACAGGTCCCTAGCCCTCTACTATCCTGGTGTTCTAAAGGCGAGGATATGGTTGTTAAGGCAGTTAAGTCTACAGTAAGCCTTGAAAATGTTACTTTTTTGGACAACAGTTCCAAGAATCAAACTCTCAGTGTCTAAAGTGTTTTCAAGTTCTGATCCATAGGACTTTATCACATGGGGAAAACTGGGGGTTTAAATAGCAATTATCCTGCGAAAACTGCACAATTGCAATTAACATTTTCACGTGACATCACAATTAAAGTGCCATTATCCTGGGAATAAACAAGCAATAAACAGCATTTCATGGGGAAATGTGATGGATCAAGTGATTAAGATGCTGACTCTGTTGATTGCAAGATTGGCAGGTTGGCAGTGCAAGGCCCACCCAGGTCAAGGCCCAGGTGAGCTCCCATCACTAGTCCCAGTTTCTGCCAACCCAGAAGTTCAAAAGCATGCAATTGCAAGTAGATAAATAGGTACCACTTCAGTGGGAAGTAAACAGTGTTCTGTGCAGTCATGCTGGCCACATGATCACAGAGTAGTCTCTGACAAGTTGACAATGGATAATAATAATAATATTTATTTATATCCCACCTCTTCCATTTGGGAATTGAGGCAGAATTTATAAAATACAAATAATAAAATTGACAGACACCCCCATTCCCCCAACCTGAAACCCTATTCAGTTTAGTAGCAGAGATGAACACTGCCCCCTATGGTTGGAGATGACTTGGCAATCTTGACAACAGGGAATACCTTTACTTTTACCTATTGCCTGTTTATTGCTTTTTCATTCCTGGGATAATGGCTCTTTAGTCACAATGTGTGTGATAATGTTAATAGCGGTTGCATGTTTCCACACGATTTTCTTGACTGTGAAATGAGTATGAGGGCAATCTGGTTAAATCAAGTTAAAGTGCCCTCTCTCCATGGCAACACCATCTGGCCTAGGAGGGAGTGAAAGGAGAAGCCCAGCAACACCATCAGACCTAGCCTCAAATTGAAGAGCCCTCCTTCCTGACAACACCATCTAGCCAAGGAGGGAGTGAAAGGAGAGGCCAAACTCCATCGGGCTTATCTTAGATTAAGAAGCCGAGCCCTCCCTCCAGTCCATCTGCCTCGGTCCAGGCATCAGAGGGAGAGAAGAACTGCTAGACCTGATCCCCTTCCCCACCACCATTCCCTTCTCTTTTTGTGTCATGTCTTCTTAGATTGTAAGCCTGAGGGCAGGGAACCATCTAATTAACAATAATAATTGTAAGTCGCTCTGATAGCCTTTAGGGCTGAAGGGTGGGGTATAAATAAATAAATAAATATTATTGTTATTGTTATTATTATTTTCAACCTTACTAATGCCACGACCCTTTAATACAGTTCCTCATGTTGTGGTGGCCCTCAACCATAAAATTGCTGTGTTTTGGTTCCTAAAACCATTGGAAATATGTGTTTTCCGATGTTCTTAGGCAACACCTGTGAAAGGGTCATTTGACCCCCAAAGGGGTCGTGACCCACAGGTTGAGAACCGCTGGGTTAAATGGTCTCAGAATATAGGGAAACCTCAGATCCTTGGGTAATATGGCAACCCAAAGCTGGGAAGGGGAAAGCACTGGGAGAGAGTATCTGGCAAGGCAGTAAATATGTGTCCACTAGCTGCAGCCATTCCTGCTAGGGCTCACATCCCACATGGACATAACTACTATTGGACACATGACATATGGGGAGATTTTCCTGACCCTATGCTGCTGTCAGCTCATGAGGAAATCCTCTCCCAAGCCCTGAACTTCTGTTGCCAGGGCATGTATAACAGGTATCTTGAGTCATGACACTGCATGGCTACAGATGGCACAGTGGTCTCAAATGCATGCACCCATCACCATCTCTCTTCCTAGTCCTCTCCCACCTGGCTTTTTGGTGCACCAACATTGGACAAGCACAATACACAGCAAAGCCAGTGAACCTTGCAACCAGTGGGAGGAGATGGCTGTAAAAACATATCATATACAAGATACAAACTTGGTCCAGTGTTGATCACCCTGAAATTTGTTTCCTTGCTTGCGGACCCTGAGAAACACAGCAATTCCCTGAAGCCTCAATCAGCAGCGTGGGACCTGGAAATCCTAACATTGTGCTCTCCAGCTGGGTTAGACTGCAACTCCCATTATCTGTCTGAGAAATATGGAAGTTTGAATTCAGAACATTTGAAAAGCTCCAGGTTGAAGCCGGAGCTGCTACACCCAACCAGTGTCTCCATGGAGACTGTTTTAAATTACTCCCTGAATCCTTTGAAGCAGACTTTGCTTGCATGCAGTAAAGGCTCTGTGCAGCAAATCATTTTCCTGCAACATTCTGCCAACCTTTGCTTCTGCCATTCAAAAGCCACCAAAAAGTAGGGCAGGAGGGCTGCTGCCATGCTGAGTTACTACAGGTTAATAATAGTTTGCTTTGCAGAGATGACCATTCCAAGAAGCAATTTAAAATGTCCTGTGTGCACATCATATGCACACAGTGTAAATGTCAGGGATGAGTCAAGACATTTTACCACCTTAGTTAAAAAACAACATGCTCCCTCTTTTCCTTCTCCCTAAAGAAGCCAATCTGTTTGTCAGCTAAATATTGCTTCAAAAATGTTGATGGGACAATAAGCATCCTTCAACATAGCTTTGGAGTAGTTTAGGGACTGCAAGAGAGCTGGTATAGCATAGTGGTTTAAGTGTTTGACTACAACTCTGGAGACCAGTGTTCAATTCCTCACTCAACCATGAAACCCATTGGGTGACCTTGGGCAAGTCACATGCTCTCAGCCTCAGGAGAAGGCAATGGCAAATCTCACTCTGAACAAATCTTGCCAGGAAAACCATATGATAGGTTTGCTTTGGGGTCACCATAATCAGAAATGATTTGAAGGTACACAATAACAACAGGGACTGCAGGGCACTCCGCCTGGAATGCACAACCTTCTGCTTTCCAACAGAGCAGAATGGCCACTGGGCTACCATAGTTGCCCCCTTCCACATTGGACATGACTTGCTGCTTGAAGCAACTGTCTCATTCTACCTAATGTTAGGGCTGGGTCTGATGTTTTTGTGGGACTTGTTTCTCAATGGTCACATTTTACAGTGCAAAAAGTGATAGAGAGAAACCATGGAGATGTGTAGCAGAAATGTGAGTTTGCAAATTCAGATGATAAACACTAGGTTGAATGTACTTGTGTGACCATGACTTTGTCTGTCCAGCCCCAAAGGACCATTTCCCACTGTTCTGCCATTGTCCTGTTTGGATGATGTACATCCCAAATCCCAGATCTGGTGTGAACAGTATGGATGATTTCAGGCACGTTCCACCAGAACCAGGGTATAACAGCCTTAAACTGCATTTTAAAAACTTACCTGTTACTCCAGATGTTCCAGGAGGATCCAGAAGTCTCTGTTTCCACAGGCAGCTGTCTGCATGTGCATCCTACTGAACCACCAAGTGCATCTGTTAAGGTAATCAAGGTCAATAAACCCATTCACAGTCAATTGTGTAAAAAGAGGCAAGGTGAGAAGAATTCCAAAAACAAATTCAGCCTTTTATTCTCCAAACAGCTTAATTGCATGCAATAATTGAGCCTCTGGGGATATGTCCTCCAAAGACTGAGCTCCTCCCATTTGAAAGACAGTTTTATAACTTCTCTACAGATTTATGACATGCGCAGAAAACATCTCTTACAAACTTAAGTTTTCTTTCTCTATTTCCACATGGTTCGGCTGGTTCTAACCGGACAGTAACTTGTTGGCATGAATCTCCTCTAGCAAGCAAAATGCAACATTTATGAATAGACTACAGAGGCATTATCAGTTTGGTCGGCTAGATGCAACCTTGAAGCTTAGAGACACATTTGAGAAGCTCTCTTTGTGTAAAGAAATGCTGTGTCTGCTGGAACAAGACAAGGGTGGGGGTTACTGATTGCCCATAGTCAGGCCAATTTCAAAGTGTGCTCTAGCTAGACAATTCTATTCTATGTAAACTATTGGTTATTAATATGGTTATCAATGGTTTTGACTTTTTACCTTTACACATCTACTGTGGCTGCAGGTTGCTTGCTCTAAGGTCTGAATAAGGTGCTCAGCCATGTGACCATCACTGGGCACTTTGCTCCACTCTCAGAAGCAAGTGACCCACAGTGAGGACTAACACACCAGGTGGCTCAGCTGGACACCTGCGCAGATATCTGCCACATAATGAGGGTGGGGGAATGCAGTTAAGGCCTTAGACAGATTCCCCAGGAAAGAAACCACAATGGGAAGCCATGGAATTCAGTTAGTTGGTGTAATGTCAGTCTCTCAATCAATTCATTTGAAAATGTGATACAAGGCACTTAACAATTAAAACAAAAACAAACCAGAAGGATTAAAAACTCCAGTTCAACCATGCAAATTGATTTGAGGTTCAAAAATTTACAAAAATTACCAAAGTCATAGCAGTGAATTTTAAAAGACCAACTTTTTGGAACAGTAAGTGGGATTTGAACATCACCATCAGGGCATTTGCTCATAAGATGGTGGTAAATGTGAAATAGTGCAATATGAAAGCTGCACTAGAATATGTTCTTATATTCAGATGTTGTAAATTGGCAGTATCCTCCTTGTTTGTAAGTCTTGATCTGTGGAATGTGAGTGAACTTTGGATTTAGAGTAATTTCAGTTCTAACCTTCATTTTGACTTTGTAGCACCTGCTACCCCTGAAGCATGGAATTCTGAAGGACAGAATGCAGGGAAGAAATGTTCAAACAATGAAATTATAACCCCTTTGATGCCAAAAGTTAGGTACCAAATTGTCCACCTTCTGACTGCTTCCAACTATGTAGGCTTTCGGTTGCAAATAATTCTCTCTAGAAGTGACATTTTCTTCCATTTAATGCTTCTTTCTTGATTCATTTTTGATCCCAGCTCTTTTTGCATCTAGTCATTCAAATAAATTCCATCGTGGGCTTTTGCTGTATCTTTTCTTTGCAGGATCAAATGCTTTAAAACACAATCCTTTTCTCGCCCCAGGGACTAAACCTTGGCAACTCACCCCATGCCACACCAGTAACATCTCTTTGCCAAAAAAAAAATAAAAATAAAAATAAAAAAACAGTGCACATCCACTTTTATGAGCACTCTAATTATTGTTTATTGAGCATTTTTCCAGGAATGAGCATGGTTTGTCAATATTTCAACCTGATGTATTCCAGTTATGTTCTTTCATCCCTGACATGGAAACTTAACATGTTCCGATCCCTGAACAACCTTGTATAACAGCAAAAAGCACAGACAGCAAAAAACACATTAACCTCTTGGATAAAATGGTGGAGGAATGGAAAATAATGGTTCATATGAAAAATATTGTCTTTGGGGAGAAAAAGCATGTAGACTGGCTAGGGCTGCATTCTTACTCCAGAAATAATCCATTTTGACACCATTTTAACTGATATGGCTTAATGCTATGGAATTCTGGGAATTGTAGTTTTGTGAGACATTTAGCCTTCTCAACAAACTACAGTTCCCAGAATTCCATAGCACTAAGCTATGGCAGTTAAAGTTTCAGACCCTATTATTTCTACAGTGTGGATGCAGTCACAGAAATCAATAAAACTTTCACAAATGAATTATGTCACTTTCACTTAGGAATGAGGAACGTCTGGTTCTCCAGGTGTGATTACTAATCCCATCACCCTTTGCCACTGGTCAGACTGGTTCAGTCTGAGGGGAACAGGAGACCAACAACAACTGGAAAGGTACAAGTTCCCCAGTTCTGCCCTCCTTTCATCTGCTCATCAGGTAAAGATCACAAAGAGCAAGTGTGGCCCTCGCATTCATGTGTCTGATTGGATGTCATTAATCTGTGCATGTGTTCTTTATACATATCTTCATACATCTTCCCATGCCATGCACAATACTGCTGCCCGTTCATCATTTGTCCCCATCCTTGTAGCCAAAGTACACATTCAGGAAGATCACATGATACTGCCCTTTCTAGATTGTGCCACTTCAAACTGCTGATGGTGATAGCATATGTAGCTATTCGTCCACATCATAAATACTCTGCCTGTGAAAAGTTAGCCAGATAAACAGAAAGATTCTGCCTAATCTTGCCCCAATGTGCTAATGCCCCCCCCCCCCTTTTAAACACTGAAAATATTCAGACGTGGCTCACAACCTTCCTGAAATGACAGGATTCAGAAATGTCTGTATATTCTGCCATATTCTGAGCATATCATTCTGGATTCAAGTGCTTCACTCCGTTCCCATGAAGTCAATGCCCATAACAAGGTAACATAGGGAGAAGCCTTTATCCCAGCCCTGTGGGAGAGGGCAAAATCACAGATGAGGGGGTATTATTACACATAGCTTTTAAACTTCGATTGAAGCCAGAAAAAAAAAGTACCTATGGTGATATTTATTGCAGGACACCGCCTCTGACCCATAGTTGCTGTGTTTCCAAAGCATAGTTGGGGCATTCCTTTTCATTGATGGAAAATCCATCAATGACGTCCCAATTGTGTGATAAGCTGCTGCCCCAGCAATTGCAATACTGTATTGGCAGTCATGTGGCATCAGTGTCCTCTGTTACCCCTCACTATTCCCAAATAGCCTGATTACTTTCCTCCATCACCAATTTCCTTTCTTTCTTTTAAAAAATTTAAACTGTATTAGTAGAATTCCAGAATTGCATGAAAAAGTGAAATAATAATAACCACCACCACCTAAGGCATGCTGGCTAGGACATAGAGCAGGGAAGTGGGGATAAGAGGGAGTCAGGAAGAGAGTGTGATGGCAGCAACAGCCCTTGTTGTAAAGATGTGCAATAATGGCTGCTTTAAAACCAACATGTTTCCATTTTTTTTAAATGATGCAATTGTTGCAAGAACAGGGCCCATGTCGTAATGTCCATAGTTCCTTCTTTATAGTTTTACCCTCAGTGGCTGCTTGATCTCCTTGGTTGGATAAAGCAAGGACAGTACTATTTGTGACAGACACTAATCTGTTCATTTGATTAACTCCATTTCGTTAAAAACAACATTAAAAATTACTGGTAAGTGGTGTCCTCCTGAGTTTAAGCTACAAGAACCTCAAAGGGAGAAGAAACAACAAAAAGACAAGTCTGCAAATTTAGTGATAAGTATAATTATATGCCTGACATGGGTAAGCATGACTAAGAGCAGCAAGGGACTGAGAAAGAAAGAGAAAATAATATACTTGATATGAAATCCAATGAGGCATTTTGCATTCATGCTTTCTATACAGTTATATTACATCCTTAACCTATGCTAGTGTATACCAATTTAGTTACTATAATTTACACAAACCTTTGATTTCACAGCAAATTACAGTACTTACAACAGTTTTTCAGCAGGCCTTCCCAGAACAACACAAACTGCAAGTTTGGTTATATTTTGGAATCAGAAAGAGCACAAGTTATTAATCTGCCTAATCTATTCAATTTTTGATCTGTCTTTATTCTATTATTTCCACCACAACTCCATCCCCACATTTCCAGTGTTTTAGCATGTTATTCTTTCCTTTGAGGCCTCTTTGGTGCATTATGGATCTTTATTTGGAAATACATCACTGTGTTCAGCTGGACTCACTCCCTGGTTAGCCTATACTAGAATGCAATGTTTGCTATTACATTTTATATCAGAAATTTAGATTTAGATTTTAGATTCCTCACATCCTAACGCAGTTGAGTTTGTAGATTTTGTTTAAACATACTGAAAAAGCAAGTACCAGATTCAGCGTACACTTCTATGCAAAGAAAGATAGGGAATCTGTGGCCCTCTAAGTGCTGGTGGACTGCACTTCCCATTATCCCTTACCATTGGCTCTCTAGAGTCTGATTACAGTGCAACAACATCACGTTATCTGCAATATTTTATTGTTTGAATGTTAAGATATATTAATATTTATTGTTTAATTATTTTTGTAGAATGTATGCCATTGGCAGCTTTATTTTATCTATTTTTAATTGATTGTATGTACAGTGCTGTGTTAATTTTACAGCGCTTTATAAATAAAGCTTAATAATAATAATAATAACAACAACAACAACAACAACAATAAACAATAAACCCACACATCCCCCTCGTCTGCTTTTACAGACATCTGACATCTATCATCCTGCTTTCTTCCTCCTTTATTGCTATATTTATTCTCTTAGCTGCTCTTTTTCTTTAAAAGCATTACCTATTTTGAGCATCATGTCAGATTTCTGAATCCAGCTGACATATTCAGGAGGAAAAGGAGGAGGAGGAGGGCTGTATAACTTGGTGATGTTGCTTGTCATTTCTGAGGAGCACAGAACTACAATTGGAAGACTGAACACAGGATAAGGCTTTTTAAAGACAAGTATTTAAAAGGATGCCATGTACGCATGAAAGATGTATCAAACTTGTTTTCTGCTGCTCCACAGATTGGAACATGAATCAGTGGATTCAAATTGCAAGAAAAGAGATTTCACCTAAACATTAAGAACAACTTCTTTACTGTAAGAGCTGTTTGTCAGTGGAATAGACCACTTCAGAAGTGATGGTCTCTCTTTCTTGGAAGGTTTTTAAAGAGAGGTTGGATAGGTGTCTCCCAGGAGCGCTTTAGCTATATATCTCTGTATGGCAAGGGGTCCGACAATATGACCTTTGTAGCCCCTTCTAGCTTTAAGACTCCATGGTTCTATGAAATGTCAATCAGTAGTTCTTGGTTGCCCTTTTTGTGGTATTTTGATCTATATGTTCTGAATCTGGGTAAAGAACTGAAATGGGCCGGGGAGAAAGTGGTAGTCTTGCACCAACTGTTTAGGCAATATTGGCATCAATATTGGCATGAACTGGCATGAACTGAGAATAGTTTTGACCCACTTGTCATTTCTGTATGAAATATATCATAATTGTACAATTAGCTGATTGGAACAAAGTGAAACAAAAATGTTTTTGTTAAGGTCAGACATGTATCTGTTCAAGCAGAATTGGGAAACACTGTGTAACAAACAACAGTGTTACCTGCATTATGTTACTGAGTGGTATGAAGGCATAACAACATTTTTATATACACATTACTAGGTTAAAAAAATTGTGCAACAAGTGAAGTTTGTTTGTTGCTTCCAAAACAAGTATAGGTCTTCCAAGACCTATAAAAGACCTGTGTATTTTATAGATGCCACTTTTGAGGAAAAATGTTTGGACATGAGTTCAGCTTCTATTGAAACAGACGTCCAATCCCCAACTGTATTTTAAGAACTGGATATATTCCCTTACTTTCCCTCTATTTTGTATAACAATTAAAACTTCCAAACTATTATTTAGAAGGATTATGACGAAGAGTTATAACAATTTTTCTATTTTAATTTCTAAAAGTAATTAAGTAATTAAAATTAATCTAAAAACCTATTTTAAAATAGCACACTGCTGTCCTCTAATGCACCAAATAATGGTAACATATTAAGGATTTTAACACCATCAGCCAATATAAAATGTGTTGTTTTTTTTTAAAGGTTTCAGACTCTGGGATTAAACTAAAAAGCAAGAGGGGAAGAGGAGGGGAAAAAAAAGAAATGTGGCAACACCTTTAAGACTAATAGGTTTTTATCTTAGCATGAGCTTTTGTGGATATAAACCCACTTCTTCATATGCTGTCCAGACTGTGGACTGGTCTGAAAGGGATGTCTTTGAACTTGTCTGCTTTTGTGAAGGTTGTAAGTCAATGTCAGTTCAAGACAGCTGAGACTAGTCGCACCTGACCGGATTTCTGAAGCACCCCAGCATTTGTGAGTCACTCCATGTTTACTTCTGACTCAGGTAGCAAAGCTGTATCAGACCTGCATCATTTTACATGGCAGATGGGGCATAGCATGACTGGATGCTGATTTATTTTCTAAAATTTCCATAAACAAAAAAACCCCACCATATCAGAAACAAGGTTTATACTGAAGCCTTCCCCTCAACCTGGTCATTTTTTTTTTAATTCATAGGAGAAATATCTAGGTTTTTTTGGTGGGAGGGCAGATATATTAGTCTGTTGCTGCAAAACCAAGGAGACTTATAGCATTTTCAGGACTAATATTCTCTTTGTTTAGAGCTTTCACGGCTATAGCCCACATAATTTGATTCTCTTCCAGTGGAGGAGAATAGAGCTGTTTTAGCTCTCATTGGCAATCTGAAATGTCACTTTTAACTACTTAGGCCATATTTGGCATTTTAGGCTGAAGCGTTATCATGAGTTGTCAATCACATATGGGGCAAAAGTGGGTAAAATTTTCCCATGTCTTTCAGTGCAAAAACAAAATTCATTAGGATGGTTTTATCCTTTCCCCTTCTGCTTGCAAAACCATGTAAAGTGAATTCTCCTTACCTTAAAGAAAAGCACACTCAAAAGAAGGCACAATCAAAGTATCTTTGTGTACCTCTTTCCCAATTATATTTAGCATGATTGCATTAATCAGTCACCATATTCTTCCAAATGGAGGGAAATTGACTTACAAAAAAGCAGAATAAGTCTGCTTTTGTGTGGTTCTAGTGCTGCTAACTGTTCAGTAAGACACATGGAGTTACAAGAGCTCCTGAAAGAAGGCAATGACTTTTCTTCTTTTCTATGCAGCTCTAGAGAGGAAGGTAAAGGGCCATGGGACACATGTTGTTATTTCATCACTCCTTCCTGTTGAAGGAGGAAGAAGGAGAAAAATACAAGGAAGTAAAAATCTTCTCTGCATCAAGAAAGATTTGACTCCTTGGATTATGACACTTTCATGAAGAGGGACTTATGGCAGCAGATGGGTTGCACCTCCCAGCAATTGGAAATAATGTATTTGCTAGCAGTTTTGCAAGTCTGATAAGGAGGGCTTTAAACTGAGTTACAAGAGTGAGGGGCACAATATTCCAGAGAGTAGGGGAACACCAAATACTGGGAGAAATAGCTTTAGCGATAGGGGAGGAATTGGGACAATAGAACAACTGGTTGACAGAACAAACCAAGAGTCCTCACCAATGGTTGCACTTCATCCCAGGGAGAAGCAATTAGCGAGCCGCCCCAAGATTCTGTTCCTGGGCCCAGTGTTTTTTAACATCTTCGTAAATGACTTAGACGATAAAATAGAAGGCGTGCTTATCAAATTTGCAAATGGCATCAAATTAGGGTGAGTAGTTAATACTCCACAGGAGGAGGACAGGATTTAGAATGATCTTGACAGATTGGAGAGCTGGTCCAAAACTAATTTCAACAGAGATTCCTAGCTGCAATACTGATTTTCACAAATAGCTCAAAGCTAAAGCTGGAAGTTAATATGCACTTTCATTTAAACAGGACCTCAAGCATTTCAAGACTACAGCTGACATATACCACTGCAGACTGTGACTCGATGTACTTCTGGGGAAGGATAAAACTACAATATGAACTTTTTTGTGCTTTCATACGTGATCATTTAAAACAGGGATGGGCATGGTCTACGACCCAAGAGCCATTTTACCTTTCTGCCAGTTGGTTAAAGGCCACATGTCTAAATGTGATGAGGCAAGAGAAAATGAGAGGCAAGAGAAAATGAAATGCATGACTATAGGATGGGTGACAACTGGATTGAAAACAGTACATGTGAATACGATCTAAAAATCTTAGTAGATCATAAGTTAAATATAAGTGAACCGATGCTGCAGCCAAAAAAGGCAATGCACTTCTGAGCTGCAACAGAAATACAGTATAGTGTCCAGATCAAGGGAAGTACTAGTGCCACTCTATTGTGCTTTGGTCAGACGTCAAATATTGTGTCCAGTTCTGGGCACCACAGCTCAAGAAGGATATCGGCAAAGTGGAGTGGACTGTGTCCAGAGAAGGACAATCAAGATGACCAAAGGTCTGGAACTGGGTATGTTTAACTTGGAGAAGATATTGAGAAGTGACATGATACCCATCTTTAAACATCTGAAGGGATGTCATATAGCAAATGGAGCAAGCTTGTTTTCTGCTGCTCTAGAGATTATAACATGAACCAGTGGATTCCAATTTCAAGGAAAGAGATTCTACCTAAATATTAGAAAGAATATTTTTACTGTAAGAGCTATTCAACAGTAGAATGAACTGCCCCAGAGAGTGGTGGACTCTCCATCTTTGGAGGTCTTTAAACAGATGTTGGTTGGACATCTTGTAGGTGTGTTGTAATTGTGTATTCCTGCATGGCAGGAGGTTGGATTAGATGACCCTTGTGATCACTTCTGACACTAAGATTCTATTGTTCTTTTAAACCAGAGTTTTTTTTATTTTTAAATGGGGTGTTTGAGAGATTTTTATCTATCAGTTTCCAGCTCCTTTAATTGCTGAAAGCATTCAGATCCCATCACTTGGAAAAAAGTTATCCACAACTCAAATCTTACCCATGTTTATTAGGAACCATGCAATCACCAGAACTAATTAACTAATGAATCAATATGTTATTAATTCACTATATTATTCTAATGATATCACCTAACGTTCTACATTCTCTTATTAACACTGAAGGTAAAAATATGCTTTAGTGAACTAGGTTATTAAAATTTGTGAGGATAGGTATTACATTCAGTAAATCAGGAAGGCTAGCTGTTTCAGGAGAAACAAGGGCCTAAATTCCTTAATGACAAAAGGTCCCATCTGATTTTGGAAACTAAGCAGGGTCAGCTCTGGTTAGTAATTTGGATTGGAGACTGGCAATGAATACCAGGTGCTGTAGGCTATATTTCAGAGGGAGGAATTGGCAAAACCACCTTTGAGTATTCATTGCTTAAGAAAACCCTATGAAATCTATGAGGTTGCCATCAGTTGACAGGTGACTTGAAAGCACATACCAAATATTATGACCAGAGGGCCCACCACGTGTTTTTAGGCAGGCTAAAAAGCGAAGGAGAACTTTCTGGAGTCCAAGTCAGAGCAGTGGAAGAAACAACCATCAAATAATAGAAAAGAAGAAAAATGTTGAGCCTTGGATTGGAATGGGGACAAGCTTAGAGAGTGATTGGTTTGAAGATGAAGCATCTCAAGTAGCAAGGGGTTTTTTTCACAATGTCAGGCCTTTTAGGCCTGAAAGCCAGTATATTATTAACCCATCTCACCTGTATGGAAGGAATGCATTTGGAAACTTTCAGGGAGGGGAACTCCCTTCAGTAACTTCTCATTGTGAACTGTGATCCAAAACACACTGCAGAAATAATCCAGTTTGAGATTGCTTTAACTGCCCTGGCTCAATGCTAGGGAATTCTAGGAACTGTAGTTTTGTGAGACATTTAGCCTTCTCTGACAGAGAGCTCTGGGACCACAATAAACTACAGTTCCCAGAATTCCCTAGCACTGAGCCAGAGCAGTTAAAGCAATCTCAGACTGGATTATTTCTGCACCGTTTTCTGGACCTAAATTCAGTAGTAGTAGTAGTAGAAGAAGAAGAAGATTTATTGTATGTCCCACCTTTCCTTCAGATCAAGGTGGGATTACAACAAATGAAATATACACAATACATCAATAGAATAAAAAAAAAAAAATACCCTAATACTTTAACATATAGACATAATACCGTATCAATAAAATTTCATAATATCACCTATGAATGGCATCAATTTAAACTCATGCAATACAATATAATATCAATAAAGCAATTCACAAGATGAACATAATCAATTACAGTTACAGTACAATTACAATAAGCATAGGTCAATCAGTTACAATCTTCAAAACCTCCGCTGGGCGGGAAAAGGTCTTCTGGTGCTGGCACTGTTGGGGGAAAGCCGGAAGGCCGGCATTTTATGGAACGCCGCTCTCACCGGCACTCCGCCCCTCGCAAGTCCTCCACGGACGGGAAAATACCTTCCAGCGCTGGCACTGTTGGAGTGGGGGAAGCAGGTGCTGGCCTCAGGAGGGTCCGGCAGGCCGGCATTGCAAAGAGGGTGCTGCTCCCACCGGCGTCCCTCCTTTTAAAGTCCTCCGTGGGCGGCTCAGGTGTTGCTGGCGCAGGCGTTGGCCTCAGGAGGGTACATTCTTGTTTATTATTGAACACGATCTGCAATGAATCTCTTTATAATTTTATTTTGCTCACACAGGACTAAGCACTTGAATAATTTAAAGAACTTTTCTTCCCCCCCCCCCCCCCCCCGTTTACCTCTCTCTTGGGAATTTATCATACGATGGAATTTGGGGGTATAATGCAAGGGCAATCCGAATGCAATCATGGGGTTCCATGTAATTGCGTATTAAAGTATCTCATGCAATTTCGGGCAATGGGAAGTCATTCTGAATGCATTCGAAATGCAATTAGAATTAACGTAAATTCACTAAAGTAGCGCATTTACGTGAATTCGAATTGGCTCCATTCGAAATTGGGAGAAATTCCTCCCATGTGATAAATTCCTTGGTTTCTCCCTCCTTCTCACACCTCCTCATTCTGCTTCCTCTTTTTCAATTTAAGTAAAATTCACATAAAATGCAACAATGGAGGTCTTGCTATTGTATGTATCTGATTGTTTAAACTGAAAAGGCCACAGACTGGATTTGGGATCCCTGGGTTCTTCATGCAACACATGTACTCCTCCAATGAACTTTCCAGACCAAACTTCTCAGTTGTCCCCTGATTCAGTTCTGCAGAAAAATGTCTCAGATTTGAGAATACTCCACCTTGATTTGTTGGCTCATCCTTGTCACTGCACTTGTGATGGATCAGTGACCTCTGTCTGAAACGCCTAATTCCTTATTAACTTTTAGCAATGCATTTGATTGAGGAGTGAGTGTTCATGTTTCTGGTGTCAAAAAGAAAAACAACCACCGGATTAATTAATTTTCACACCTCATGTGCCAAGATTTATTAATCAGTTGCGTGTCTGATGAGAAATACGGGTAAGTCTTTCTGAACTCAGTGGGACTAACTCCCAGGCAGGCAGGTTACAGTGGCTGCATCAACACACTGCAAAATTAATGCAGTTGGACACTTCTTTGACTGCTATAGCTCCATGCTATAGAATTTCAACATTTGTAATTTTGTGTGAGGGGCCAGTGTGGTGCAATGGTTTGAGCACTGGACTATGACACTGGGAGACCTGGGTTTGAATTCCAGCTCAGTCATGGAAGGCCACTGGGTGACCTTGGGCAAGTCACACTCTCTCAACCTCAGAGGACAGCAATGGCAAACCTCATCCGAACAAACCTTGCCAAGAAAACCCTATGATAGGTGGAAATGACTTGAAGGCACACAATACCAATAACAATTTGTGTGACATTTAACCTTCAATGTCAGAGAGCACCAGTGCCACAACAAATGACAAATCCTAAAACTGCATAGACTGGAGCTATGGCAGTTAAAATGTCTTACATATGCTTGCAAGTTTATTCTCCAGCCTTTACTCATTGGCCGATCCTTGTCATTGTGCTTGTGATGGATCAATGTCGAAACGCCTAATTCCTTATTAACTTTTAGCAATGCATTTGATTGAAGAGCGAGTGAAGCATCCACATTACTTGGGGGGTGAAAAGAAAATTAACGACTGGATTAATTAATTTTCAAACCTAATGTGCCAAGCTCTATTAATCAAATATGTGTCTCAACAGAAGCAAGGTCCAAAACACACTGCAGAAATAATCCACTTTAAGACCGCTTTAATTGCCCTGGCTCAGTGCTATGGAATTCTGGGAAGTGTAGTTTTGTGAGACATTTGGCCTTCTCTGTGAGTGAGCTCTGGTGCCACAGTAACTACAATTCCCAGGATTCCATAGCATGGAGCTAAGGCAGTTAAAGTGATCTCAAACTGGATTATTTCTGATAAATCTGAACTCAGTGGGATTTATTCCCCAGGAAAGCAAGTTAGATTAACAAAAGCTTTGTGTTATTGTTCTCTTTTTATTCTGCAGCTGCTCCTCTCTCTTCCTTTCCTCATAAACAGGCTACAGCAGCTGCATCTACACTGGAGAAATTAATCCAGATTGACACCACTTTCCCTGCCATGGCTCAGTGCTATGGAATTCTGGGAAGTGTAGCTTTGTGAGACACTTAGCCTTCTTGGGCTGCGTCTACAGTGGCAGAAATAACCCAGTTTGGCACCACTTTCACTGCCATCCATGGCTCCATGCTATGGAATTCTGGGATTTGTAGCTTTGTGGGGCATTTAGCCTTCTCTGTCAGAGCTCTGGTGGTGCCAGAACAAACTAAAAAAAAATCCCACAATTCCACAGCATTGAGCCATGGCAGTTAAAGAGGTACAGAACTGAGTTAATTCTGCAGTGTAGAAAGCCAGACTGAGGCAATTATAGAACACAATAAGTAAACAAACAGTGGAGCCTTTCTGCGCATGCGCCGAAACTGTTTTGAGAGGTCCCAGAGGACCTCATTTCCCGTGGTGCACCGCGAAGCCGTTTGCCTTTCAGCCAATGGAGGCTGCGTCGCTCTGCGTGCCCCGTGGCCTGACGGGAATTGTAGTATTAGAAGGCAGGGATCTGCTGACTACTGCTGCTGCTGAGAGAGAACATTGGCCTCTGAGTCTGGATGCTGCTGGAATATTGGCTGATGAGAAGTAAGCCCTCCATAAGAGAAGGCTGCATCCACACTGCAGAAACATAACCCAGTTTGAGACTGCTTTAACTGCCCTGGCTCAGTGCTAGGGGAGACTGGGCTCTGTAGTTTATTGTGGCACCACCAGAGCTATATATATCTCTCTCTCTAATAGAAAAGGCTAAATGTATTATGTCCCATAGACACTGCACTTCCCAGAATTCCATAGCACTGAGCCAAGGCAGTTTCAAGCAGTCTCAAAATGGGATTTATATCTGCACTGTGGATGCAGCTGGAGAAGGAAAAAAGAACATGATGATGGGGCTGCATCCACACTGGAGGAATAAACCGGTTTGGCACCATTTTAACTCTTTTCTGGGTCAAGGCTATGGAATTCTGGGAGTTGGAGTTTGTTGTGGGGCCAGAGGGCCCCACAACAAACTCCAACTCCCAGAATTCCATAGCCTTGACCCAGAAAAGAGTTAAACAGGCCTTTTAAGACTTTGCAGGCTTGGATGGATGAGGAGGTTGGTTTTAGATTATTACATACATTTTTAAATTTTTAAATTTTATATTTGTAACTTTTTAAAAAACAAATTTACGATCTTAATCGTTGCTTTAGTGTGTTTTAATAATAATAATAATAATAATAATAATAATAATTTTTTATTTATATCCCCCCTCTCCCCCCCTCCAGTTGATCGAGGCGGGTTACAAAAAAAAACCCACCCAGAAATAACAATAAAAATACAATTATACATTTAACTTCCCTCCCTACTCTTAAAACGTAACAAAATAAAAGCAGCAATATTGTAAAATACTAATTAAAATTAAATTAAATTTAAAACGCTTGAGGCGAGACATCTTCGTGGGATTGACAGGAGCTATCAATATATATTGTTTATATATATATATATATATATATATAGTTAGCCGCCTTGGGTCCCACTTTGGGAGAAAGGACAGGATAAAAAAAATAACTAAATAAATAAATCTTGCCAAGAAAACCCCAGGATAGATCCGCCTTAGGGTCGCCATAATGAAGAGAAACGAAGAGCAGGGTTCGAATCCTGGCTCATCAATAGAAACCCACTGGGTGACCTTTGGCAAGTCACACTCTCTCAGCCTCAGGGAAAGGCCAGGGCAAACCGCCTCTGAACAAGTCTGGCTAAGAAAACCCCAAGATAGGTTCTCCTTAGGGTCGCCATGAGTCAGAAACAACCTTGAAGGCACACATCAACAACAGCAACAACTAAGTGAGGTTGTACAATATTGGCAAGCTGTCCAGCAAAGGATACGCCAGAACCAGATGTTTTGTTGTTGTTTTTCCCTGAGAAGTGAAGGTGTCTTAGCTTCTCCCTTTTTTGCTTCTAGTAAACATATTTTTCTATTGTTCTAAAAACCTCCAATGTCTTTTGGATCATAAGTAATATTTTATAAGATGTCTCTGCGTGAGAAACTGGGTTTTATTCATATTACTTTAAATGAGCTAAAGAATGGTAGTTGGTATGCTTGTTGTTGTTAGCTGCCCTCGAGTTGGTTCTGACTCATGGCAACCCCATGGATGAGACATCTCCAACGAATCCCTCTCCTCCACTGAATTGCCCAGATCCTGCAAGCCCTTGCCCATAATCCCCCTGATTGAGTCTATCCATCTGGTTTGTGGTCTTCCTCTCTTTCTTCTACCCTCTACCTTTCCTATCATTGTTTTTTTCTAATGATCCATGCCTTCTCATTATGTGGCCAAAGTACAATAGTCTCAATTTGACCATCTTTGCTTCCAAAGAGAGCCCTGGTCTGATCTTTTCAAGAACCCCTTTGCTTGCTTGTCTTCTTGGCTGTCCATGGTATGCTAAGTACTCTTCCCCAGCACCACATTTCAAATGACTTGATTTTCTTTCTGTCTGCTTCCTTCCCTGTCTAGCTCTCACAACTGTACATGGTAACTGGGAATATAGTGGACTGGATGATTCTGACTTCAGTGCTCAGTTGTATGTCTTTGCTCTTCAGTATCTCTTCCAGTTCTTTCATAGCTGCCCTTCCTATTCCAAGTCTTCTTCTTATTTCCTGACTGTAGTCTCCATTCTGGTCAATGTTCTTCGATATGAGAATTCTTGTAACTGTTTCAATTTTCTCATTGTCTAGATTGAATTTGTGTATTTCTTCTGTGGTCATTATTTTTGTTTTCTTTATGTTCAGCATCAGACTTGCCTTTGCACTTTCATCTCTGACCTTCTTTATTAACTGTACCAGTTCCTGGATGTCTTCTGCTAATATTATGGTGTCGTCTGCATATCTTAGGTTGTTAACGTTGCTTAGGTTGTTAATGTATGCAGCCTCATGAAATAATTTGTTTATTATGTCCCATGAATTGAGTGTTTTGCTTTTCCATGTAAAAGACTGTGGCACGTTTTTGCTGAAGTTGTTGTGATGTGTCCCATCTGCACTCATGTTCACTTCTGTTTGCAATGTTGGTGCTCACTTTCACTGTTTTAGTGCTTTTTTATCTGTCACTTGTTTCTTTAAAAAAACTCAAGGACCATTTGTTTGTAGCTGTAGGACAGAGGTCTGGCTCGGATGCCTTCTTTCAGGATTTGTTTCAGGCCATTAATTTTTCTATCCCCCCACCCCCAAACAAAAATTGTTTAGACCTGGGCCATTTGATTTGTCATTTGTTGACAGGGAGTGTGAATGGATTTGTCACATGCCCAGTTTGTCAGCACCTTGTCTGTGAGAAGATATGTGGCACTAATGGATACACTGGCAGATTCATCTATCACTTAGAGATAATCCAAGCTGACTTGGCTAAGGTAAAAGCAACCTGGTTTGACACCAGCTCAAAAAAGCAAAATAAGCACCCTGCTGTATGACTCAGCCCTGTATCTGGACTGAAATGAAATGCTACCGTGCAAAGAATAGTCACATTCTTAAAACAAAATAAACCACACCGGGCAGCTTGAAACAGCCTAATTTTGATAGTTAGATAAGTGTATGTGTGTTTTGCTTTTATAGTTTACTGTTTCAGAGTTATTTAATGATCAAAACCATAAGGTTGTGAGTTCAAGACCAGAAAAAGGGCTCAAGCTCAACTCAGGCGTGCATCCTTCCGAGGTCACTAAAATGAGTACCCAGATTGTTGGGGGCAAGTAGCTTACAGTTGTAAACCGCTTAGACACTCCTTAGGCAGTGTGAAGCGGTATATAAATGAAGCTATTTGTTTGTTTGATTGCTGTTATTTTATAATTTTTACTGCTTTTGATTGTAGATTGTACGCCACAGGTTTTTTGATAATTATGTAAAGCACTGTGCAAAACCTACGATACTATATAAATAAGCTTTAATAATAATAATAATTTTGAAGGTATAGACAAGAATGGTGTTTAAAGTAATTGAATAGTGTTATTTCTGTCTGTATTTCTTTTTTCACTTGCTGCAATTTGGGGGTTCTCTCTTTCAACCTGATATTGTTTTCAGTGTGATAATAACTTGATATTGTTTTCATTGTGATAACAGTCATCATCAACTTGACTTTAAATTATGGCAACCTCATAAATGAGAGACCTCTAACTTACCCATCATCGACAGTCTTGTTGCGTTCTAGCAGACTCAGGGCCATGGCTTTCTAATCTTGATAGAGTCTATCCATCTGTAATGCAGTCTTTCTCTTTTCATACTCCCTTCCACCTTACCAAGCGTTCTTGCTGAGTTCACTATTAAGTGGGATAGAAATGTTAATGCTATTGCTGCTTGTCTTTTCTAGTGAGTCATGTCTTTTCATGATGTGGCCAAAATACAACAGTCTCATTCTAATCATCTTGGCTTCTACGGAGAGTTCAGGCCTGATTTGCTCTGAGATACATTTATTTGTTTTTTTTAGGAGTCCATGATATCTGCAGAATTCTCCTCCAGCACAATATTTCAAATGAGTTGATTCTCTTCCTATCAGCTTTCCTCACTGTCCATACATAGAAATCGCAAATATAATGGCATGGACAACCCTAACTTTAGTATTCAATGATATACCTTGACACTTCAGGATCTTGTCTAGTTCCTTCATAGCTACTCTTCCAAAAAAGAGGGGGAAAAAACCTCTGGATTTTTTGGTGTTTCTTTTTTAAACTGTTTTCCCCCCCAACTTTGTTCTGTTTCCAGTTTTTGCATTCTAATCTCACATGATTAACAAGAAGTCCTGTTCTAGTATATGATCAATTTCTTCCTGGACTCCAGCACAGAATATTTAAATTACTTCTTCTGTCTCTGTAGCTGGGGCAAATACTTGGTTTATGGTTATATGTTGTACCCCCCCCCCCCATAAAATCCTATTGACATGATTTGGTCAGACTTTACATTGTATCTTTTGACTGCTTTTGCTACATTTTTCCTCACTATAAATGCCACCCAGTTTCTTCTTAAATTTTCATTTCCTGAGTAAAACACTGTGCAGTTATCTGACTCAGAATTTCCCATTCCTGTCCACTTTAGCTTGCTCATCCCAAGTACAGTGGTCCCCCGGGTTACGAAGGTAATCCGTTCCAGATTACCTTTCGTAACCCGGAAGTTTTCGTTTCCCGGGGGACCGCATTAGGAGACGGACCGCGCGGCCGATTTAAAGGGGCCGCGCGGTTTTTCTCCTTCGGATCCCGGGGGATATTTTTGGGTCCTGCCGGTTTCGGGTCCCGGGGATTTCGTTCCCCGGGGGATTCGTAAACCGGGGGACCACTGTAATGCAATGTTTATATGTTCCATTTGTTATTTTATTATGTTGAGCTTCCCCTGATTCATGCTTGCAATTTTTGAAAAGCCACAGGATAAGCTTGGATGGGTTGCATACAGGTTGTGCTCAACCAGCCACAGCTGCGTGTGATAACACCTGATTTTAAAATTACACGCGACTGTAGGCTGTTGGGGATAATTTGCTTTAAATACAATGCGTTAATCTACATAGTTGGAGTCATATTGTAAATAATATAACTGCATGTAGCAAATGTAACCTTAAAAGCATTAAAACATAAGAAAGTAATTCAAATATTTGATTTCTATAATGTTTATAAATAAACTTTAATAATAATAATAATAATAATAATAATAATAACAACAACAACTTGATTGGATGGTTATTATGTTTCTGTGTTTTGATGTATTTTAAGCTATGTTTTAATGTTATTATTTTGTTTTACTTAGATTGCATTTAGGCAGGTTTTTATTAAGGGTATTTTGATATTCAGCATGTACAGTGCTGTGCAAACTTACAGAGCTTTATAAATAAATTAATAATAATAATAATAATAATAATAATAATAATATAATTTCTGTCATATGATTGATAATTTCTGTAAAGGGAGATCCAGTTTAGCAATAGCTCTTCATGTATGATTTAAAAAGCTTCCTACATATAAAGCTAAAACTGATAAGATTTTTTTTCCCGGAGGTGAAGAGGTTTAAATTTACAATACCTGATTAAAAATCCTGTAATAAATTAACAAGTTGGTTAATCTATATTTAAAATATAATTGAAAAATATATGCTTGAATATCATTACTTCTACATTTTCAATGGTTTTTCTTATGTTTGTAAACACATGCGTACTTCTCACTGGTGCCCCTGCCACGAACTCCAGGCAGTCAACTGAATTCCCGCTCTGTTGGTATTTGCTAGGTCCCTACAGTTCAGGCATTCCCAACAGCTTTCAAAACTTCAATGTATTTCCTGAAGTGACTGGTTTAGATCCAAGCCAGTTTTCAAAGATTTTTGTTTATTTATGTCTATATTATGTTTATATATTCTGTCTAATGTTTTGTTGTTTTTCTTTTTGTGTACGTTGCCTTCAGTTACTTTGCTCAGAAAGAAATAATTGGAATGAACAATTAAAAAAACCCAGATTATGGCTAGCATTGTCAGAGATTATATTATTTGTAGAAGACAGAATGCTTCTTTTAAGGTGGTTCCTAAATCCTAAGAAAGTATGATTCTTCCTTCAGGGCTGTTGTTTGTTATTAATTTATTATTATTATTATTATTATTGCTAGCTTTATTTATATCCCACCATTTCCCTAAGAGTGGGGCTCATTTAATCTCAATTCAATTAATAAACAGGTAAAATTGATATAATTGATTCACGAAAAGTTCTGTAACCAGGTGATAGACCTAGTTTTTTATTTTTACTTCTAATTATATAGGCTTTCTGTGAACACTTAATGGACAATGTCAACTGGCCTTACAGAAGAACAGAAAAGGAAGATTGAGGAGAACAGGCAAAAGGCTTTGGCAAGGAGGGCAGAACGTCTGGCTGCTCAGCAGGGTGGCGTTGCTAAGAAGCGGCCTGAGCTGCAGAGTTTTCATAGCTGTGAAGGAAACCTACAGCAGTCTTTGAAGAAGGAAAACCATCACACCAGCCTCAGCAGCCATCACCTCCAGCTCTCCAGCAATGATGTTAGACAGAAGAATCCTCAAATGTCACACAGTCACTGTACATCAAACCAACAGGCCGCCATCTTGCATGGCGCCTGTGAGATGGGTAGTTCAGGCTTAGGCAGAGAGTTGGGTTGCATGAAACACCCTTCACAAGTGGTACAAAACTCTCACCCCCCTCTCGCATTCATCTGGTCTGAGTGCACAGAAACAAGGTCAGCCAGCCCAACATAATGCCAGTCCTCTACAGTCTAAATTTTGCCCAGCAGTCCAACATCAGTCTAGACAAGATGTTGATTGGAACCTTCAGAATATTAAAACCTTACAAACTGAAAACAAATCTACCAGTGGCCATGATGGCAGTAAATATAAGCCACTGCAGGCCACCAGCAACACTGCTTTGAATGACTGTGAAATGCTAGCGATTACTAGAAATCTAACGTCTGAACTCTGCGCCAAAAAAGAAGGTAGTAACACATTGCAGTTTTATGGTGCAAAAAACACTTCGGTTCCTATAAAAGCAGTAAAAGAACCAAAACTGCTTGTTTCTGGAGGCAACCTAACTGAGACTCCTTTACAGAGAAAAACACACAGTGTTCTCAGCGGGAAGTGCGTTAAGCACTCTGAAGACCGATTCCGGGTTGAGATAGGATACAATGCGAAACTCATTGAAATGTTCCGAAGTTTACCAAGTAAAAATTACGGTAGGACACATGATGGTTTACTATATCTCTTGTGCTGCAAGCTTCTAGAAATGTTAATAGCTGTAATTGTGCTCAATATTGCAGATCTGTATAACTTCCTTTTTATGTAATGTCTTTTTTTGAAAAAGGCAAATATCCAGTTCTCATAGACATGGAGAAAAAAACTTGAACAAACTGTAAATTGTGAGGAGACTTAAAATCAAGAATGTGGGTGTGTTTTTGGTGTAATCTCTGAAGCCTAGCAAAACCATAGTGGAATTCCAGCATCTCTTGAGAGCTGTCCCCTAGCATGCCTATTAATTCTCAGTATGTTGGTAGTTCTAAGACTATCCTTGATGCTCTCCTCGATGAGATGCTAAAAGCTATTTTGATCTAAGGAACAAGTAGCCCACTTTATCATGGTCAGTGAGTTATATAGTACCAGACGTGTAAATGGACTTGCTTGCTCTTAGAAGGCTTAGTGTATTGTCTCACTGTTTTTATCATCGCACCCCGATGCAGTAAAGAGTGGAGAAGAATCTTGTTGTTCCTATTTTTTCCACACAGAGTGAGGAAAGAAGGAAGAAAGGCATGTTAGCATTTCTGCGTGACCAAATGAACCATGTTCATGTAAGGATTTCTTATGCGCGTCTACCTTAGGCTGTCTCATTGTATTGACACAGTATTTTCTAATGCAAAATGACTTTCCACAATCTTTTCTACTTCAGATCCTATAACAAAGATGTGGAATTTCAGTCTTGAAGACTACAGCCATCTCAGTAAGTAATTAGGCAGTTGGCAAATGTGTTGGGGAATCCTATAGATGCAAGATGACTTTGCACAGAATTTTGGATTAGAGAGCCTAAATTGAACCTTAAAAGGCTGGAGTTCAGCTGTACCGTTTTTTGTATAAGTGTTTTTCCCACAGCTGAAAAAGCAACATTTCGAAATGATTTTTTAAAAATTCCATTTAAAGAGTTTGGAATTTATTGGTGGGTTTGTGACAGAAAAATCTGCAAGATTGAAAGATCCCCACTTTAACAATATTTTTTGTAAAAACAAAGGGGAAAAAACCAAAAGTTTTGAATGCTAGCAAAATCCTTATTCTCCAAGGGTAGCTCAAGTCACAAAGTTATAGTTTTGACTGAGTTAGGAATGGGCATAATATGAAATAAAAATGCATCTTTGAGCATCCTTAGATATCTCTGGGCATTGATAGCCTTTGTTCTGTTTTCCTTTTCTTCTGCGCCTAACAGTCTCCTGTGTCTCTCTGTTGTTTCTTTTCCTGTTTCCTGAGGGAGTCAATGGATTTTTCTTCTTGTTATCTATTTTTTTTTCCTTTTGCAATCCCCTCTTTGTTTCTAGTGGAAGAAGTAGAGCAACTTACCTCTGTAACTTTGACACCTCTGGCAGAAATGGAGACAACTACTGGGGCTACTAAATCATCTTCTGTTGGTAAAAGGTCTTCCTTGAGGTCCCTCTTGCAGACATGCATTGGCTGGCAGAAACCATCAGCAACCATCAGAGGAAAATGTGTACTGATCTCATACAGTCGATTTGAAGTAGATATTGGCTATGATGCCAACATCATAGCAGTATTCAAGCACTTGAATTCTAGAAATTATGGTGAGTTTTCTAGTCCATATCTTTTAGCTTCAGCTAAATTGCTGTAGCTTTCACTTATCTTTGCTCTTGGTATTCTCCTTTAGACAGGACATATTAAATAGAGTATAATTTCACACTTGGAGCCTATGGGATATGTGCAAGTGTGCTTTAGAAATCTGGTCATTGTTTATGTAATTCCCTTAGCTGTTTTTGATACCTTGATTATTAGGTAATAATTACTTATGTTTTCCCTTTAATTACAGTAAAAATAAAGAAACCAAGAGCAGCCAGTTTGAGGTCCTTGGTTCATTCTGCTCTGCCTTTAACTGTGTTTTAAGTACTATGTTTGTTTACCTGTAAGCCTAACTGGTTCATAGTCTCCCCACAGAAAAATACAGTACGGCTGCTTAGAAGATTTCCAAGTGCTAGTGGATACCTGTTGGACACCTTGCATTGTTATGACAAGAACAAAAACAGAAGTCTTAAGGAACTCCTTTGTGTGTTATCAAATGATAACCACATGGGGACTACCAAAACCATATTAATCAATGGCCAAGATTCCAGATCAGCTACTTAGGGATACTTAACTAAGCAGTGTGTCTTGTCCTGACCCTTCTGCCTTACCAGAGGTCTTGGGCCAGGAAACAAAGTTTTTAGTTTTATATATTTGATATACAACAACATACAAGGATAACAAACATCACTCCCCTAGAGATGCTACTTAGTTATTTTTTCTTGGAAAAGCCATATCTGGTCACAGTGATTCATACTATTGTAAATATTCATGTTGGACTAAGTTATGTTTTGCGCATATTTGTCTTGAATAGTGCTCAGAAACTTCATTTGATCCAAAAGAGATATATGATAGATCCAAGATATTTAAAGGGATTCTCAGTCTCATGTATAGACATGCTCTCAGATCACTATGTAAACACCCCCTCTCAAGGGGTTTGTTTTCCCCACTTTCAAAAGTGAGGAATGAGAGGCGAGGACTGCTTAATAACTTGAATTGCTCTGGTTTTCAAGCAAGACCTTGGTCTTTGCTGTCTTTTCAATGAACATAAACAAAAACCAGATATTATTTGGGATGAGTTTTGTGGTTTATTATTAATGACTGCTTAGAGTAGGGCTTAGATCCTACATGAAGTCATGAGCAATTTGTAATCACACAAGACTTTCAACCTCACATTCAAATTGATCCAATTGTTTCTGGGGAGGGGGGGTTGACCTCCAAATTGTGGAATCTTTCATTATATACCTAAGTGAGATATCTTTTGTGACCAGGTGAAGACTTTATTTATTTTTATTTTTGCAGGACTTTTATATAATTTGAAAACTGCCTAATTACGGCTGCCCTTCTCTCTTCTGCTTTGAAATGTATCTTCTATTTGAAATGGTTTTGTTTTTATTTAAATTAGTATATTTACGTGAATATTTCAAACAACTGTTTTTTTTCTTTTGTCTTGTTATGCATGTCACCCTAAAACATTTAGTTATAGACTGACTCATAAATGAATATCTATTTTGGATTATTCTTAGCTTGCTCAAGAAATTTCAGTGTAGTTTTAGCAGTGTTTCTTATCTGCTTGCTTCTTTATTATGACTTCTTCAGATATGAAGACCAGAAAATGGAATTTCCTGCTGGAGGACTACATAGAACTAAGTAAGATACTTTCTCTTTTCAGGCTTTTTAGTGGTTTACTTTTCACTCATGACTAATTTATGAGGTGGTCATGAAGTAGCTGAGGTGGTCATGAAGTAGAAGATGGCACTATAATTTAATTTAATTTATAGCCCACTTTTCTCCCAATATTGTTCCCAAAATAATATGTCAATATTGTCAAAATACATTGTAGAAATCCCTGTTTCTGAACAGCCCCTCTTTATTTTTATTTTTTTTACCATCTCCTGTAACCTATACTAGTGGAGATAGTTGTATCTGTTAGAATAGAAGATAAGTAGGTTTCCTACCACTCCACTGTGGTATCTTTGAGTTGGTTACTTTGGCCAAATTGTATTCAGGTATAGGTAGGCTTTCTCTTTCAGTGCTTCTGCCTCAAGGGTCTGTATTGAGGGGAAGCTGTGTGTCTCATTATTATTATTATTTCTAGCCCACCCCTCTGAGCAAGCAATCGGGGCGGGTTACAACAGAGGGGATTATACACACAGTAGCAATATACATGAATTAAAAAACAAATGGCAATGTTTTAAGCAATAACAATAAAATCAGATAGCAATTAACAATAACAATAACTGACAAAATACATAACAATTATAGCAACAAAAATACATAGTAATTTTAGTAACAATAAAATCAGCAAAGCAAAATACATAACAATTAACAAAGCAAAAATACATAGCATTTATAGCAACAACAAAATACATAGTAATTATAACAAAAAATAACCAAAAAAAATAACCTTAAAAAAAAAGGGGGGGGGGAGACAAGACTCCTTCTTAAGTCCAGGAGCCAAGGCATGGGATAGCCCAGGTAGAAGGAGGGCAAACACTCTCTCAGCCAAGTCTTCTTCACTGGCAGATGTTGGGGAGGAGGGAAATGGCCCATTCCTCCTCAAGTCCAGGAGCCAAGGCATGGGAGGAGCCCAGGTGGAGCTAGGGCAAACAAACACTCTCTCAGCCAAGTCTTCACTGGCAGATGTTGGGGAGGAGGGAAAAGGCCCATTCCTCCTCCTTAAGTCCAGGAGCCAAGGCATGGGAGTAGCCCAGGTAGAAGGAGGGCAAACAAACACTCTCTCAGCCGGGTCTTCACTGGCAGATGTTGGAGAGTTTAGATTAGCAGAAGTTACTGAGTCAAACAGTGTGTTTCTTTACAAAGGACTTTTGATAAAGGTTCTTCTAGGACATTGCTAGGGACTTTGTGGACCTTTATCTGCTGCTGCCCTGAAGTTTTCTTTATCCATCACCATTGGCTCTCATAGCTGAGGCTGCTGAGACTTGCAGTCCAACAATATTTGGAAGACTACACACTCCCCAGCCCTCTTCTAGGAGGACTGTCAAGCTACTAAAGCCTGATCACAAAAGCTTGTGCATTAGGCAATTCAACATGTACAACTATAGTCCTATAAATGTAATGTACAGTCACAGCAGTTGGGTTGTGTGTGTTTCTTCATGTTTGGAGAGAGGAGGATTAAATCAAGCTCCCACCCCATTCTCCTTGCTCCCTCTCCTGAACAGCTTATGTGTACTGTTATTTCCAGAGTGATGCACATAGTTCACCAGCTGATGGATTGAGACTGGGAACTATATATACTATGTCGATTTGGGCAAATCATTTTTCTACCCAGCTAAGAAAAGTAGCGTAGGAGTTTGATTCCATTGTAGCTATCTTTGTACAGTTGCCTTGAGTAGCTAGCAATTTTCTGATGGGGACTTTTGAGTATACTCTATCACCATTTCTTTTCTAGAAGAGCCTGATACTTTCATGAGAACCATCTTACCTTGTTTAGTAACTCACTCAAAAGTCTTCAGATAAAAGGTTACTGGAGGACAAGAAAACTGGGAAAGAGATTTTCTGGATGAATCATTCAAGCTACTGTGATTTTCAAAACTTGTCCTAAAGACTGTACTAATGTGTAATTGCTGCAGTTTGCAAGTCGATAATTCTGCTAGGCAACTTTCTGAGCATAATAATAGGGTAAGGATGCTGCTTCTGCAATGAAAGACTTTTCTTCTTACTGGAGAAGCACAAATCAAGCCATATTGTACATGTGGAAGAACCTATCATACAAATATCAATAGAAATCCTTTCATGTATTTATATGTTTTCATAGTAAAGGATTTTATCTGGGTAGCAGAGGTCTAATCTGCCTTCATTTAGGAATAGCAAAAATTAAAATAGTCAGTATTTAGTTTGTGGGCAATACCTAGCTCTTATAATGAATAAAGTGAGTACAAATTTGATTTTCCAAGTACATATTTCCTATCAGAACTGTATTCTAGTTATTTGGTTTTCATATTTTGGAGGATTGTGGAGGGTTTTGTTTATATCATCCAATGCAGTTCAGTGGCATTTTGATGTGTCAAGATAAACCATGAGTTGGCGTTTAGCTTAAAATGTTCATTGAACAGTGCTTAATCCAGGGTTGACATATTCCACATTTTTGGAGTAAATTAGTCATTTTTATTTTTAGAAGGGCCATGAAGTATGTATTTCAAAAATATCTTAAGCACTTTAAAATTTCCATTTCTCATTCTTAAAAAGGTTCTATTTTCAGAAATTAAGCTCTGGGAAGGCAGTGCTAAAGAATAAGATACATTTTTCATCCTCTTCACATTGGTTTATAAGATTATGCTCCAAATGCCTTTAGACTGAGATGTCAACTTTTTCACTTTGAATATGCATTCAGATTGGGTAAATATTACAGTGTATGTTTCCTTGATGATTTTCTCTTTTTAAAGTTCTGTGTGCAGTTCCACATAGTGGAAATTTCACACAGTGGATAGAATTTAGCATTCTAGAATTTATTTATTTTTTAAAGCAAGCAGATTTTTACACACTACTCTTAGAAGACAGGTTTTAAACTTATAGGAGGTGCTCTAGTTTGTGCACATGAGTTTGCGTATGAGTATCTGCATTGCTTAAGTTGATTTTTTTTGTAAACTCATTATTAGGGTTGGTATTTATCCTTTGAGTCTTAAAAATTACAGTATATTTAAATGAGCAAATAAAAATGATCTAGGAAGCAAGATAAATAGGTGTCCTCTTCATGTTCTAATTCAGTGGTCTCTAGACTTTTTTGAGCTACCACACCCTTTCCTCTTTGGTAACAATCCTAGGAACCTCCCACCCCAAAGCCTAATTCTTCATAATTGATCTATTGTTTGTGCAGCAACTGGCCAGCCAGTGATGTCAATGTCAGCCATGCCTGGCTTACCACTGCTTCCTCCACCATTGCAGTCTCTCATGGTTGAATACAGCAGTGATAGCAGCCAAGGCCTGCTTCTTGCTCTTGCTGTGCTGGCCTTTGCCACAAAGGCAGCACAGGCAAGAGGCTTCTCAGTCATTGCTTGACTGACTGCTCAATTGCTGCTCCCAAAGTGACTGGATGCAATGAGAGAAGCTTCTCCCTTATGAAGAAGGACTCTCAATCTTTCTTTGCTTGGGTGGAGAGGGGTTCCGTTGACTCCCCCCCCCCAGTAGGCAAGAACTCTTTAAAAGAATCAACCACAGATACTCCTCTCCCCCTGCCCCCCACAGTGGTATCATTGGGGGTGGGGTGGAGGGAGTGTGGGCTGCACCGGGTGACACTCCAGAAGGTTGGCTCCCAATTGGCTCCCTGTCTCCTGCAGGCGCTCTTTGGGCCTGCGCGGGTGGCCCTCAGGGCCTTGGGGGGAGTCTCTGGCCTTGGCAGATGGTGGGTGGCCATTTCTTTAGCCCGCACAGCCATTTCCATGGCCCCAGAAGTCCCACCGGAAATCCTGCCCAGAAGTCCTGCCCCCCAGTAGTCCTGCCCCTTGCACCGGGTGACATGCCAGTACATGCCAGTACTTTGACTGAAGGCCCCCCTTCTGCCCCTTTTCCTCACTGGCCCCCAGATCTTTATATCGCCCCTGAGAGGGGCATGCCACCCCCTTTGGGAATCACTTTTTCAAATTCATGTTCTTGACTTAGCATCACTTAAAAATAAATCTAACCATGTTAATTCCTCTTGTGTGTGTTTCTTCCAGTTGAAATGGTAAAGAACCTTCCAGAAGTGGAGCTTGAACCTCTGCCCAAGTCAGTAGTACAAATCTTTGCCTCTCAGTTTGAGAAGTCTGTCTCAAAACCTGCTGATATCCCTGAAGCAGACCTTTCAGAAGTAGATTCTAAAGTTGTGACCAGTCTCATGCCATTTCAAAGAGAAGGTGTAAAGTAAGTGCTTATTTTTTCTGAAGAAAAATCCATTGTGTTTGAACACTATGGATCTCCCAACCCTACCCCATCCTTCTTAATCTACCAGCTCAGTCTGGAAAAGTTAACTCGAATCTCACTCTTTTGGACCCAGATTGGGCCAACAACTGGGCCGGCATCATATGCCAATAAAACCTTGACTAGGTGGCAGCTAAGTAAGGCATCTGTACTATAGCTACCTGCTCCATTTATTTATTTTTTATTAAATAATTAAAGTAAACAATTAAATAATTAATTGCTCCATTTAGAACATGAAGTGTCATGTTGTCAGGAAGCATAGTGCTATATTAGTTTCACAGTTCATACAATCATAGAATCATAGAGTTGGAAGAGACCACAAGGGCCATCCAGTCCAACCCTGTGCCATGCAGGAACTCCCAATCAAAGCATCCCCGACAGATGGCCATCCAGCCTCTGCTTAAAGACCTCCAAGGAAGGAGATTCCACTACCCTCCGAGGGAGTGTGTTCCACTGTCTAACAGCCCTTACTGTCAGGAAGTTCCTCCTAATGTTGAGGTGGAATCTATTTTCCTGCAATTTGGATCCGTTCTTCCGCGTGTCTGGAAGCCATGCCCTATGAGGAGCGACCTAGGGAGCTGGGGATGTTTAGCCTGGAGAAGAGAAGTTTGAGGTGATATGATAGCCTTGTTTAAATTCTGTGCTCTGTACTTTGTTTATGAATCTTGACAGCCAGCCTTTCACATTAACTACTCCTTTCCCTATGTAATAATAAATAATAATAATAAATTTTATTTCTAGTCCGCCACTCTGAACAAAGCAATCGGGGCGGATTACAACAGAAGTTAAAAACATAACAGATTAAAATATTCCCATCCATCCCCACCTCTCACCTTAAAAAAGTATTAAATCAAACTATAGATTAAAACATATACAATAAAAACATGTGCAATGGGCTAGGCCAAAAATGCCTAGACAAGGATTTCTAGCTCTAGTAGAGAAAGAGCTCACGGGCGGAGGTTGGGGAGGTCTATACCCTGATTTGGAGCCGGGGGTATTAACTAGTGTCTGGGAAGGCCTACCGGAAGAGATGCGTCTTTAAGGCTTTCTTGAAGCCATTGATGGAAGTTATAAGACGCATCTCATCTGGCAGGTCATTCCACAGTTTGGGGGCGACTGCAGAAAAGGCCCTCTGGGAGGTCTGCACTAACCTGGTCTTCATGGGCTGTAGTAGGTTCCTCGCAGAGGACTGGAGCGTGCGGGGGGGGGGGGTTCATATGGGAGGAGCCGGTCCCTTAGATGAGATGGACCCAAGCCATGTCAGGCTTTAAAGGTTAAAACCAACACCTTGTACTGTGCTCGGAAACTAATTGGAAGCCAGTGGAGAGCTTTAAGCACAGATGTTATATGCTCTCTCCTAGATGTTCCTATAATGTCTGGCTGCCATGTTCTGGACCATTTGTAGTTTTCGGGTTAAGCACAGGGGTAGCCCCATGTAGAGTGCGTTGCAGTAGTCCAACCATGAGGTTACCAGAGTGTGTACCACAGTTTCCAGGTCCCTCATCTCCAGGAAAGGGCGCAGCTGGCGTATCAGCCAAAGCTGATAACAGGCACTCCTGACTGTCGTTTTCACCTGACTAGTCATGTGAAGCGACGGGTCAAGAAGTACCCCCAGACTGTGAACAGAGTCCTTCGAGGAGAGTGTGACTCCATCGAGGACTGAAAGTTGTATTCCCATACCTGGTTTCGGCCCTGTGACCGTGAGTACCTCCATTTTGTCTGGATTTAATTTCAATTTGATTTCCCTCATCCAGTCCATTACCGCCGCAAGCCAGTCATTGAGAGGAGAAACGCCATCTGAAGTCTGAGTAGACGATCTGGTCATGGAGAGGTATATCTGAGTGTCATCAGCGTACTGAAGACACTGAGCTCCATGCCTCCGAATGACCTCACCCAGCGGCTTCATATAGATATTAAATAGCATGGGGGACAGGATGGCACCCTGAGGGACGCCACAATTAAGCTCAGTTTTAGAAGAGCAACTGTCCCCGAGCCTCACCCTTTGGTACCTACCAGAGAGAAAGGACCAGAACCACTGGAGCGCGGTGCCACCGATCCCCAACTCTCTTAGTTGATTCAAAAGGATGGCATGATCGATTGTGTCAAAGGCCACTGAGAGATCCAAGAGCACTAACAGGGTCACACTACCCCTCTCCATGCTCAAGCAGAGGTTGTCAGTCAGAGTAACCATGGCTGTCTCCACTCCAAATCCTGCCCTGAAACTGGTTTTACATGGATCTAGATAATTGGTTTCATCCAAGATGGCTTGGAGTTGGGAGGCAACTGTTCTCTCGATCACCTTGCTGAGGAAAGGCAGCAAGGACACTGGTCTGTAGTTGTTCCTGTCCAGGGGATCAAGAGAAGGTTTCTTCAGGAGGGGCTTCACGGCAGCCTCCTTCAGAGAAGATGAAACAATGCCTTCCCTGAGAGACACATTGATCACATCCCGAAGGAATGTTCTCAATGCGTCCCCTCCCTGGACGACCAGCAAAGATGGCCCCAGATCGAGAGAGCAAGTCGTCTTCCTCACACATCCAAGGAGCTTGTCCACGTCATCAGTACTCACAGATTGAAATTCATCCAGTAAACTGACAGCAATGGAGTTACTGGACACCTCACCAATGGGCACTGAACAATTATTGGCGTCCAAGTCGGCTCTGATCTGAGAGATTTTGCCTGCAAAGTGGATATTAAACGCCTCACAGCAGGCTGTCGTGGGTTCTAGTAAGGGATTTGGCTCAGGAGGTACCTGTGTCAGCTCCCCCACAACCCTGAACAGCTCTGCTGGGCAGGACTCTGCAGACGCTATACGTACAGAGCAGAGAGATCTCCGCGCTGCACGTAAGGCCTTACCATAGCTGTGAAGATGCAGTCTATAGTAAGCTCTGTTGGATGGGAGGTGAGTCTTTTGCCATTCGCACTCTAGTCATTGTCCAACCCGCTTCATCTTCCTGAGATCTTCCGTGTACCAGGATTTTCGATTCGGAGCGGATTGGAAAGGATGCTCAGGAGCAATTGTGTTGATAGCCCTGGAGACATCACAATTCCATGTGTCAACCAAGGCTTCAACAGAATCACCGGTGTTCCAACCAGAAAACCCTCTAGGGCTTTTTGGAAACTGATTGGTTCCATGAGTTGTCAAGGGCGGACCATTTTAATATGTCCACCACCCCCGGTTTGACCAGGAAATGGTCCGTCCATGGCAGTGCGGAGGTCTTAGTTACCTCCGCCCACGGATACTCCTGTTCCGTACTAAAAACCCCATCAAGCGTATGACCTGCACAATGGGTAGGCCCGTTGACCAATTGGGAAAGGTTCATGGCTGCCATGGAATCCATGAACTCCCGAGTTGCTCCAGATAGTTCAAATAAGCTGGTTTCAAGAGGGATGTTGAAGTCACCCAGAACCAAAAGTCTGGGCGACTCCAACAACTACTCAGAAACCAGCTGAGTCAACTCGGTCAGGGAGACTGCTAGACAACGGGGTGGTTGGTATACTAGCAGAATCCCCAAACTATCCCTGGTCTTCAGGCTCAGGTACACACACTCGATGTGGGCTATTTTCCGAACAGGTTTCCTGATCAAGGTCAAGTTGGTTTTATGGACTATGGCCACACTGCCCCCCCCGCCCACTTTCCCTTATCTGCTCACTAACTGTGTAACCGGCTGGGAGAGCCTGCGCCCACGTGGCAGCACTGGCATCACCCAGCCAGGTCTAGTGAAACATGCCAGGTCGGCCTGTTCGTCCACTAGAAGGTCGTGGATAATATGAGTCTTACTTTTGGCTGACCTGATATTACAAAGGAGCAGATTAAGGGATTGTGGTGCGGTTGGTACACTCTCCATCCTATCCTGGGAAGCAGAGTGGGCTGAAGAAGGGATAGATACCAAACATCGATCCCTTCTTCTTTTGTAACATTTCCCCACTCTGTTACCGCCATATCTTCCCTGCCCCCGCACTACCTCAATATTCGCCCCCTGACCCAGCCCGGCTCCATCGTCAGCAAAATGCTGGAAAAGGTCCAGGTAGACCGCTAGACAAAAAGAAAGCAAAGGAAGCCTGCAAAAAGCTAAGCTTAGTCTCATCATAGAAAGCACAAGGAATTACAATGAAGAGTTCTCAACTTTATAAGCCCCATGCAGGCTCCGCCCTGCTGGCCTCGCTCTTCCCAGTGGTGTGGGGAGAGGGTGGATTCCCTGGGGTCAAGTGCGAGTCGCTGCTGCCGCCGCAGTCCAGCCACTGGTGTGGGGTTCTTCCTGGGGCTTTTATGCCCTGTGCAGGCTCCGCCCTGCTGGCCTCATTCTTCCCGGTGGCATGAGGAGAGGGTGGAGTCCCTGGGGCCAAGCGGGACTTAACACTATCTTGAGTTAAAAGTTACTGTAGAAAGAACTGAGTCTGCTATATTTCCCACTGCATACATAGCAGAGGTTTATCACACTAGAGGGCAAACAGGATTTAAACAGGAATTAAACAGGAATTAAACAGGAAATGCCTTATGTTTAACACAGGGTATTTAACATGCCTTATGTTTAACATAGGGCATTTCCTGTTTAATTCCTCTTTAATTCCTGTTTAAATCCTGTTTGCCCTCTAGTGTGATAAACCTCATAGTATGAACAGGACTGGTAATTGGAATCTTTTCCAAGACATCTTTGGAAAAGAGAGAGGTTTTCTTTGCTCATGAGCACTGAACTGCCAAAACTCAAAGGCTTTTGCTAATTAGACTAATTTACTCATAGAGCCTTTTTTCTGCTGTCCTAGCCGCTGTGGAGAGCCAGCATGGTACAGAGTTATAGTCCAACACTATTCAGCATTGGACTACAACTCTGGAGACCAGAGTTCAACCATGGAAATCCACTGGGTGACCTTGGGAAAGTCACACTCTCTCAACCTTAGATGACAGGAAAGACAAATCCTCCTCTGAATAAATCCTGCCAAGAAAACCCTGTGATAAATTTGCCTTGTGTGTGTGTGTGTGAGAGAGATGAAGTCGACTTAATGCAACACCATACATTTTGTAGAGCGTTTTTAGGCAAGGAGTATTCAGATATGGTTTTGGGAATTCTTTCCTCTGAAATATAGCCTACAGACCTGGTATTTGTTGGTCTCCCACCCAAGTACTAACCAGGGCTAACCCTACTTAGTTTCCAAGATCAGATCAAATGGGATCTGGTGTCTTTAGGATATTTAGGACCCATGTTCACCTTAGTGTCACATAAGTCTAAAATGACGTCAAAACACACAACAGGCCCTTGTGAGGCCCAATTTGGAGGAAAGGGTAAAGCATAAATAAAAATGGTAATACCGTAATTGTTCAGTGGTCATATATGAGTCTGTAACATTTGAAAAGGGAAAATTACCTTTTTAGAAAAGCACAAATAAGTGATTTTGTGAGTAGAGAAATGAAGGGACCCTGTTTAGACTTGTTGTTGTGTGCCTTCAAGTTGTTTCTGACCTATGGTGATCCTATGGCAAATCTGTCATGGGGTTTTCTTGCCAAGATTTGTTCAGAGAAGGTTTGTCATTGCCTTCCCCTAAGGCTGAGAGTATGTGACTGCCCAAGGTCACCCAGTAGGTTTGTAAGCAAGCTCGGAATCAAACCCTGGTCTCCAGAGTTTTAGTCCAAAACGCAAGCCACTGTACCATGCTGGCTCTCTTTTTCTCTTTTTCCAAAGATGTTTTGAAAAAGGTCCCAGTTACCAGACTTTAGAAGGGTGTAATTCATTGGAAAAAATAACCCACTAATCTCCTCACCTTTTTTTGGATCTTCAGTTTTGCCATCTCCAGAGACGGGCGTTTGCTTCTTGCTGATGACATGGGCTTAGGGAAAACAATCCAGGCAATCTGCATTGCTGCATATTACCGAAAAGAGTGGCCTTTGTTGGTAATAGCACCTTCTTCAGTGAGATATACATGGGCAGAGGTAAAATCTGAAATTTCAGAATTCTTTTTAGTTATCTGTCTTGATTATTAATAGAAACACGGCAACTTCCAAAGTAGGCAGAAGGTAGGGAAGGATCAGAAGAAAAAGTGCTTTACATTAGCTCCCAGCTTTCTAAAACTACAGGAGTGCTGTTATTTAGCATCTCTGCTTCAGTACTTTTTGTGATTTTCATTCATTATTCCAAACAGAATCTGCGACCTCATCTGAGGGTAGAACAAGGAGCAGAGTCCTGTAGTTTTAGTGGCTGGGAGGGCAATATGTACTTGTAATCTGTTAAGCCGCTGGCCTAGTTCTCTGTGAGGTGGTCCTTGCTTTGTGTTGGTTGTACCACCTTGGACCTGCAGGGAGTCTATGCGTTTCTAGCAGAGTGTGTGTATCACAAGATGACATACTTTCTCATCAAAAATTTCCTACATACAGAAGACTGATATGATATAAATGGAGGCCAGTCTGGAACTTCTTGATGTACCAGTGTGCTGGGAATTTTATTTTTCTATGGAAGAACATTTGGTAGTCTTGGCCCCTCTGCAGTCTGAATTGCAGCACAGACTGGGCTGCTTCAGTGCGAACTGTGTCTGTGAGAAATAACACAGGACAAAGGAGTATGGCATTAATGAGATGGTAGTTTGTGGACAGCAGATGTGTGTCCAGAATTGAGGGTGAGATAAATTGGGCATGAGACATGTTTTATGAAAAACAACTGGTACAGATGCAATCCTCATCTCAGTATGACATTTGAAATAATGACTGAGTAAGATGTGTGCTGTTGCGGTGAATAAAATTAAGGGGTGTACAACACTTTGCAGACTGAAAAGAAAAATGCCATATGAGTAATGTCAACTGTTTGTGAAAGGTAGCTATAGGCTTTAGGCAATTCAGATGCAAAAAATCATATTTTATGCTTGTCTCTTTTGTGCTGCTTTAGGCTTTCCACAGGTGGCTTCCTTCCTTGAGCGCAGATACCATCAGTGTCATAGCAACGGGCAAGGACTGCCTGATGGCAAGATTGATAAACATTGTCAGTTTTGACCTTCTCAGCAAGATGGAGAAGCAGCTGAAAACCACCTTCCAAGTTGTGATTGTTGTAAGTAGGGGCCCTTCTTAGTGAATGTAAGAAGCACAGATTTTGATGGGCCAGTCAAAGACATAGATAATGAACATATTTCGTACAGTGGGACATACCGGATAGTCCCATGAAAGGGAAGGCTTTTTCTTTGAATAATTTGAACTGAATACAGACTGTGTTGTGATACCATTTGTACTGTGGCTCCTTTTCAGATGTTTAGATTAATATCTCTGTTTGGCTGTTGTTTGAATTTACACAGTAAAATTATTCGTAAAAAGTCTGTTTCCAAATGAATTGTTGAAAACAGCAATTGTTTTATCTTTGGAAATAAGAAAGTTGTTATCTTGCCACCTGCAAGAGAGCTGACCAAGAGCTCTGCTGATGTCTTGTTCATACACACTGTCACAAGTTATACCTGAAAGACCATGGGGAAAACAAAGATGGGTGAAATGTGGTTCATGGGTCGCATGCAGCCCTTTGAAGCCCTGAGTGCAGCCCATGGGATGCCTCAGAAGCCCCTCAAATCTCTCAGATCCCCCCATTCATTTTTTAAAAATAGTCAAGGTTGGGTTATTTGCTTCCAAACCACCCAAAATCTCCCAAAACTGTTTAAAAAGGTAATAGTCTGCTCCCTTAATCTCCCTAGCCCCCCAAACATCACGTTACTTTGAGTATGCTGAAATGATCTGCTGAAATGATCACTGGGAAGGCGCAGGAATTTAATATGCGACCTATTGTCTTTGATATAAAACCTGCTTTTGAATCTTTTAATTTCTGTTACTGTCTGATGGCCCTGGACTTGATTCCTCAAGTTGAGTTCTCATTTAATTTCTGTTTGCTTGTTTTCTGAGAGGTGGCCACTTTTTTTTCATACCTTTCTTGGCAACAATGAAGTCTAGGAACTTTGTTATTCTTAAGGCAGGCTCAAATTAAGTTACTTATATTTGGAATTGAAGACATGTCCTGATAATGCTAAATTATGATTAATCTTTGTGGGAATTAACCACTGCAAGCCATGTGCTTCTCCTCTTCACCTAGTTCTCAGCAGGAAGCAAATGTGCCTACTTTTTGTTTTGAATAAACTGCAGACACACATAATTCCTAGACTCAGGAAATTGTGGGTTTTTTGTAACTTTGATTTGTTCAAACAAACCAGAATAAACTTTGGGTATCTGATTCTAAAATTTTACAAGTTTATGTGTAACAGGAAATGCTAAATTATTCAAAACTGGGGGCGGGGGAGGGGACATTCATTTTTCTGTCCTTTTCTAAGCCAGGAGTGTAGAGGGTGAGCACATGAGCTGGAGGCTCCCTGCAAATGCTTATAACACTAAATTACAGTTTAACATTGTGCCAGTGTAGTTTTATTTCTTCAAACTTGCTCCCAAGTCCCAGTTTTTATTTGTAACTGTTATTTCACAAAGACCCTTCACAAAGTCATTACAGTTTCTGTTTCTGAAACTTCTATATTCTACATTTACTTGGAAACATGTCTCCTGATCTCAGCAAAAATCCACTTTCAAGTAAATATGTTCTGAGTCACAGCCAAAAGTTCTGCACGGTTGGATGCAACTAATGTAGAAATGCCAATAGGTGACCAAAGCATCTAAATCAATAACAGTACTGAATCTTAAATTAGGCCCCAAAATAATAACTGGCAGAGGCTGACAACTTGTGGCTCTCTGCATACTGGTAGGCTAATGGGAGTTGCAGTCCAATAGTATCTGAGTGCCACAAGTTGTAAACCCCGAGCCTTAACATTGTTGTGAGGCTAAAACAGGACTGGAGTGGGACAAAAATAAATGAGAAAAGAAGGGAGAGGACAAAATCAAGTTGTGCAAAGGGAACATATAGTTTAAAAGTTGTATGGTGTGCAGGTTTAGCAGTTTTCTTTTCCCTTCTCATTGTGTGAGCAATCAGATTCGGAATAAAAGATATAATCCTTTATATCTTTAATCTGTCTCTCTCTTCGGGTTCCTTTCCTTCTGACTTCAAACATGCTCTCGTTTCCCCAATTCTGAAGAAACCCTCTTTTGACCCCTCTTCTTTGTCTAGCTATCGTCCAATCTCTCTTCTTCCTTTCCTCTCTAAGGTTCTGGAATGGGTAGTTTATTCTTGCTGTCTTGAGTTTCTCGAAGCCAACTCCAACCTGGACCCTTTTCAGTCTGGTTTCCGCCCACGGCACTCTACAGAGACGGCCCTCACCAAGATCTCAAATGATCTCTTGCAGGCCAAGGCAAATGGCCTCTACTCTATTCTCATTCTCCTTGACTTGTCTGCGGCCTTCGACACCGTGGACCACTGTCTCTTGCTTGACTTACTTTCTGACCTTGGGTTCTCTGACTCTGTTCTCAACTGGTTTAAATCCTACTTGTCAGATAGATCCTTTGCTGTGGTCACGGGTGGTCAGACTTCCTCCTCTGTTCCCTTATCTGTTGGAATCGCCCAGGGCTCTGTACTGGGTCCCCTTTTGTTCCCTCTATATGTGTTGTCGCTTGGTAAACTCATCAGTTCTTTTGGTTTCTCCTATCATCTGTATGCCAATGACACTCAGCTGATCCCTGACCTTTCCCCGGGGCTTGAACAGCAAGTCTCCTCTTGTTTGGCTGCCATCTCTCAGTGGATGCGGCATCGGCGCTTGAAGCTCAACATGTCTAAGACAGAGCTTCGCATCTTCCCACCTAAGCCCACCCTTCAATACTCCTTTTCTGTTTCTGTTGATGGCACTTCTATTCAACCGGTTCAGCAAGCCCACAGTCTTGGTTTCATCTTTGATTCCTCTCTGTCGTTTGTTCCCTAGATTCAGGGCACTGCCAAGACCTGTAGATTCTCTCTCTACAACATTGCTAAAATCCATCCATTCCTCTCAGCCTCCACTGCCAAGACTCTGACCCATGCCCTAGTGGTTTCACGACTAGATTACTGTAACCTTCTTCTGACAGGGCTTCCTCTCTCTCACCTCCATCCTTTAATCTCTGCCCAGAACTCAGCTGCACGTATTATCACATCCTTTCGCCGCTTTGACCATTTTTCTCCTCTTTTCTCCTCCCTTCACTGGCTCCCCTTCCCCTTCTGAATCCAGTACAAGCTTTTGTTATTGACTTTCAAAGCCCTCCACGAACTGGCCCCTTCCTACTTGTCTGCACTTCTTTCTCCTCACACTCCTTCTCGTACCCTCCGTTCTGGTAGTCAAGGTCTCCTGTCCCAGCTGAGGATTTCCACTGCCCTGTCCCGGGTTCGTCCCTTCTCACTTGCTGCCCCTCACTCCTGGAACCTTCTTCCCCCACATGTCCGCCTCATCACTTCTCTAACCAGATTCAAAATTAAGTTAAAAACTATATTGTTTAGGGAAGCGTTCCCAGGATTGTGCCATCTGCCCCAGGATGCCTCCTTATAACTATGCATTAAGAAGCCGTGCCCTCCCTCCAGTCCATCTATCTTGGTCCTCACCCTAGAGGGAGAGAAGAACCACTGGACCTCATCCCCTTCCCACTAAATTCCCCTCTTCCTTTTGTGTTGTGTTGTCTCTTTTAGAGAGGAATCTGAGGGCAGGGATCCATCTAATTTACGATTGTATGTACCGCACTATGTAAATTTACAGTACTATATAAATAAAATTAATCATCATCATCATCATCATCATCATCATCCAGGAGTGTAGAAAATACAGCCAGTTTTTTTTTTAAATCAGGCTTAGAATCATAGAATTTTAGGGGATTTGTTTTGTGTACTCATACAACCCTAAATGTATCAAAATGTTTTGTCTAAAAGTATAGTGCCTTAACTACATCTGGGTCTAATGGCAGAAAAATATGAAACTTGGCAGCTGGAAGTGAACATGGGTCACTTCTGATGCAACCGGGATGTAAGGCTGTGGCCCTGCGGGGTGAAAATTGGTGCCTGCCATCTGTGTAGCTGCTGCCCACCCCGATATAAGATGTGCTTGGGTGTAACAAGTGCAGCAATTTCTTGAGAGCAACAGGATGAGTGGAAAGAATGGAGTATCTAACTTTCTCTGTGCCATTTTCCCAATCACAGTGGTTCTTCAAGGCTACTGTTTGTCCTGTACGGATTTTTTTCCCCTCCTGTATGGATGTGTAACTTGATTTGAAAAAATGTTACGGAGGAAACATTCTGCTGCCTACTGTGCTATTCGTCTAAAGGAACTCACTTCTTCCGTGCATTGGCTGCATGCTAGTAAAAAATGATAGTAATAATTGAGGCAATCACTGTTTTCACTTAAGAAAGTTAAGTTTGTTTCCCATTCATGTACCTATTGGATATATTACAGAATCTAGGTCCTGTGTTTCTGATGAAATATCCCCCGTGGATAGTTCTGCTTCTCCACTTCTTCCTTCAATTCTTCCTCTGCTGGTGACTGTTATTAGCATAACCTTATTGCCAAGCAAGACTGAGAAAGCACTATCTTACAGTTAAAGGGGGTGTATTATTCTCTCTATGCATGGCTGCATACTTGCCCACATGCAACAAGATGAGTACATTCCCTGGGAGGGTGCCAATTTCCTCAGTGTCCTGAAGCTCAGCCTTGTAACAGCAACAGAGAGAGAGCTCATTGCAGGAGATAATAACCTACCTGGTGAGTCTTTAACAGCATACCAGTGGGTTCCTAATTAGATTTCCCCTCTCTGATGTGTTTCTCCCCACCACGACCATTAACCCTTCATTTGAGAGAGGGACTGCAGAGTGGGACTGACAGTTATCTACATTTACAGATTATGGTAAAACAATATCCAAAGAGTAATTTTTCTCTCCCTCCCCAACATCCAAATCTACTTGCTTGTCTGATATATCATGACAATGTCATGTTCTCCTTTCTTAGTATCTTTCTTAGTATCTTTCTTTCTTTCTTTTTTGTTAAAATATCTCTCAGTACTAAGATTCAACAAGTAGTATCACACACTTGCATGCAAAATATTCAGTAAAAATACAATAAAAATAGCTAACCTTCTCTTGTTTTATATTCTTAGTAACTTTCATTTTGATCAAGCAGTCCTGTGTTTTGTTATGCAAGAATTGCATCCAGAATGCTGCTTTCCATTGAATTGTGTATTTCTTAACTAGGATATTACACAAAAACCATCAGGATGACTATTAAATTGCCGTTAGGTTGCTTGACTGTGGCTCAAGATGTCTTTCTCTCTCTTTCAGGATGAATCACATTTTCTTAAGAATGGGAAAACTGCGAGATGCCGGGCTGCAATGCCTCTCTTAAAAGTGAGTATGCCAGGGTTTCAAAACTAGCGTTCTTGACTTTTAGGTGCTATGCATTCAAGATGCTTGGTATATAGGAAAGAGCAATAACGACTGATTAGAAGGCTCAAGGGCACATAGTACTGTACTGACAGAAGAAAGTCAGGGGAAAACCCATGATGTGTGAAATAGTCCCAGTTCTAAACATTTATTCTACTCATGTGTCCTTGATGCTAGCTCAGCTAGTCCTGCCAAATTCTAATTTCAGAGGAGATAAAGCAATATAAACACAATAGCAGACATCCTCTTTCCCCCTGTTGTTTAATGTTCTGCTATACTGTGGTCCTTTGGACAAATGGAGAAAAGCCCAGAATTGTTACTTATGGACAAACCCATTTCAAGTCTTTGCTCAGTGGTTTTTCCTTGAAATTTAGAGAGATATCAAAGGTTGGTGCATTCTGGCTTAAAAGATATGAGGAATGTCATGTGGACTTTAATCTGGTGTGATGTTTGTGTAATTGGCATTTGCAAATACAAAAATGCATTCTGACACAGAGATGATTCAACCAAAAACTGACCTCTACAATGTGGCATTGCAATGTAAACATCCTCAGTTTTGCTTTGGACATGATGAGGCTTTTCTTGCACAGTGATTGTGCATTGGTTGTGAACACGTATTCATTTGAGAGCACTTCTGCATCACAAGTATTGGATCTCTAGCACTTGCACTTGCAGTGCCTCTCTGCTGTTGTGTACCAATTGTCTTGATGGCATTTATGATGAGTAGCACAGTTCCTTCTTCCATTCCTAGGAATGTCTGTATACTAATTTGCAGATGATGAATTCCTTTGGTGGGCAAAGAAGAACTCTGTTGGACCATGCCTTTGAAACTTTATATGTGATTGGCTGCTCCCCATATTTATAAAGTAAATGTAGCTACCCTCATTCTGTCCATTGTGTGGTGGTTAGTATATCATGGAACTGGCTGGTATATGATACTATTATTATCGTTATCAAGATGTTCCATGTTTTACTTCATGTTGTGAGAAAGGTGGAATAAAAATTAAATAAAATAATAAACTGCTAAAGTAATGTAGGTACCAGACTGGTTTTGCCAAGAGAATTGCAGGGATGACCAGCATGTTGCCCACCAGATGCTATTGAGCTGCAGCTTCAATCAGTTCCAGTCTGCACAGCCAGTGGTGGAGGCTGATGGTCCAACACTTTCTGGATAACTGTAAGTTCCCCATCCCACACTAGGGTTTACTTTGTAGGAGATCTGTTTTATAGTTGCGCAGTCTTTGTGAGTGCCTATAAATTTTCAGAATTTTCATTTAAAATTGTAGCTTGGCAATGTGCTAGATCTTATTGTTCTGATTCCCCTTAAGTTACTGCTAATTGTACCATCTTGCTTGATCGAGAGTTCTGCTGGTGCTGTGGTTGAGACTGCTGCTTGCCTGTCCTTAATGAGAACTTAAAATAAAAGCTGATCATAGCCTGGTGCCCTGCTGCTGGGGCTGGATTAGTTCTCATCATCCACAACCACCAATCATACTGGTTGTCTTTCTTTCTTTCTTTCTTTCTTTCTTTCTTTCTTCTTTTTTTTTGGGGGGGGGAATATAAATATTTCTCTATACTAAGTTCAGTAGGCTGCACAAGAGTTCTTGGACTGGAACAAGCACCCACTTGGTTGACCATTCTCCCAACCAGAGGCTTCTGGGACAGTCCCAGGTGTGAAGGGACATTCCCTCGCTTGGGATTTTGCAGTACCTGGCATTCAGAAGTACACTGCCTCTGAACATGGAAGTTCCTCTTAGTTATCATGATAGTTTGAAACATCTATCTTCTATGATTCCATTCATGATTCCACTCCTATATGAAGTAGCTTTCTTCCTAGTCAGTTGCTTGACTAGTTTTGGTTAGTTCTGTCTCCTCTGAGTGACAGCAAATCTCCCATATTCTCAGTTTCTGCTACCCAAGATTCTCTTTAACTGGAATAAAGCCTGTGATTTACTGCAGAGCTACATCTCCTCCTTATGAACACAGTAGCAAAAGTGACAGCTGTTGTTGTAACTAGATAGACAAAACCAGTCACGAGATCAGGGGAATATTCCACCTCTTGCGTGTTTCTTTTTTCCTTTTGGATGGGAGGGCTAGGAGTGTTAAATTCAGTCCATTGTTTTGCTGTTGCTGCCCAGCAAAGCATGCCGTAACATTCTCTGCTTAGACACTGCTTAGACTGTAATCCATCTTTCATGCCCTCTCAGTTTGAAACTCTTGTTTAAAAAAGGTCAGGAAATCTGCCATAGTATTTTGTTAGTCACTTTATTTCAGTGTTAATGCGAAAATCCTTGAGGTGCATGAATGGAGATTTCCACAGTTGCAAACTTCAGGGCTTTACTGGATTCCTGGCATTTTTATATACCATTTCAGTTCCTCCATGGAAAAGTGGCTATAAATCACTTGATCTCAGACAGCCAGGCAGAATCTATTTGATGAGTTTTTAATTCTGTTTCTCCCCCATTTTCTAGAAAGATAATGAACACATTAAGTGAGCTAGATCAACTGACTTCATTTTCCTATCACTTAAACTTCACTTTGGATCAGCATAGATGAAATAAGTTCAGAATCTAAACTGGACAAGCTTTAGCAATGAAATGATTTGCTGAATAATGGCAAGACAAATATATAATTGTTACTTATTCCAAAGTTTCTGATATATTGGGACTTACTGTATATGTGTTTTAGGACATGGATGAATTCCATGGATGAAGTCAGTTTCAGTGAAGCTCCTTTGAAAAATAATGATCGGCTTTTATTTGCCATAAATATTGAAATGTCTGTAACCTCCAATTAAGTTGATTTATTCTGAGGCTGACATTTACTGTTCTGTGAGTATTTAATATCAACCTGGTAAATATGATTTTCCAAAATGGAATGTGAAAATCCTTAAAATGGCTTGGATGAAGGATATGTAATCAATAATGGATTAATAAAGAGCCTTTAAGTTTCATATTCATTCTAAAGTTCTGCTGAAGAGCTGGTCTGAATAAAATTTTTGGTGGGGGAAATGTAGATATCATTTTGATATTAAAAGCTTTGCCTTAATTATTGATATCATTTAGGCATTCATGGCTTCTTAAGATAAAGTGACATTTTTTACAATCCTTTTTGCTTTAATATATAAATTGCTCAAGAAATGACTTTAGGCCAGTGATGTATGGAACATTCCTGTGGCCCATGTATAAAACATGGAGCTAAAATCTGAAATTCCACTGAGTTTCAAAAGTAATTATTCATAGAAATGCTCCTTGTGTCTCCACTGTATTACTCTAAATTCTACATGAAAAGCTGTCACTGCACTGATACCAAATACTGGGACTACATGTGTGGGAGGGATGAATCCATAATATGGGTCAAGAAATATGATTTCCAAAAGGTCCAAATTAGCCTGACATTTTGAATGGACCTTTAACATCAAGTGTATCTTAGGATTTCGGTTTCTGTTGTTCTGATCTGGCAGCAGCTTCTATCATCTAATGGTGCTTGCACACAGGCTATTTGCTCATTGCCAAGTGACTTTGTTCAGCTTAGAGCCTGTGTGCAAGCAAAGCGTGGAAAAGTTACTTGCCGGAAGACAAGTCATAGAATTCCCTGACTAGTGGGGACTTTATTTAGGTCCGCATCCCAGAATCCCCCATCTAGTTAAGGACATTAGCCATAGGATTCTGGAGTGTGTACCCAACAAAATAACTTTTACGAGCCCTGGAAAGGCTCTCTATTTGTATGTCAATGCTTTGGCCAGTATGTAACCTGAGAGCACATTCCTAATGGTTTATCTCTGTTGTTTCTTTTATATGTTTTTTCCACAATGAAAAAACAATGAAAATCTCACCATGTCAAGATATTAAAGAAATATTTAATATTAAAGAATATTATATATCAAATATTAAAGAAAATGCATATAAAGCACACTACAGAATGTACTTTACCTTAATTATCAAGAATGTATAAACAAATAACAGATGTTGGAAATGCTTAAAAGAAAAAGGAACATTATACCCTCAGCGGTGGTCATGCACAAAAATTAGAAAATATTGAATCTCTAAACATCAAATGATTGAAAAAAATTCTCAAATTCTATTTGTTAGGTATAATTGATGAAGAAATAGATGAAGGAGATGGTAGAATTTTATATTATATGACATCAGCCCCTAGAATTTTATTAGCTGAGAAATGGAAAGAGAGTTCAATCTCTAAGATACAGGACTGGTAAATAAAGTTATTAGAAATGGCTGAATTAGACAAAATAACATGTCTCATGAAAGATGAAAGTCAAGGGTAATTTGCAAATAATTGGGAATAGGTAATGAGCTATCTAAGTAATATGTGGAGAGAAATGGCAATTATTAGATTTTTGGGTTAATGATGAGAAATCATTGTGTGTGTGTGTGTGTGTGTGTGTATTAAGAATTTGAAATTATCCTTTTACAGGTATTTAAGATAGAATCAGAAATTTATTCACATGTAGTAAAGGAACTGTACAAATAACTTAGGCACCAAGCATAGTTAGCTTCGAAAGTCAGGCATAAAATTCAATGTATGAAGAATGCCAATGTAAATAAATTAATGTATAATTTGTTTGTTTTATGTTTAATATTTTTTTTAAAAAAATTAATGATTCATCTCCCTCACCATTGGAGAGGGGCAAAATTTCAGGGAGAAAGGGAAAATATCGGGGGGGGGGGTAGCTCCCACAGTGAGGGGCAAAAGGCCCTCAAAAGAGCAGGGAAAGGACACAGCTGGCTTTGGTTTTGCTGCATCCAGAGCCACATTCCTCAGCTAAACCCAATCCTTCACAGTTTAGCTTTTCTAGTTCCACTGTATGTTGCTTCCTCCATTTTTTTAATGTATGCATGTGTGCATATTTACATCTCATATCAAATGTTATTAAAATGATAGAAATGTGAGGACCCAGCTTGTTCTGTAACATAGGTTGGCATCCTGTTAGTGGTATGCACAAGCATGATTCCACTATACATACGCGCGCGTGTGTCTGGTTGTGGTTCAGGTTGGTATCCTTCCCCCCCCTTCTCGAACCCTCCCAACTCACCGTCGCTGGGATAGAAAAGTTTGTTAGGGACTATGCATGTTCTTAATTCAAAAGTTAAATAAAATTCACCTTTGCTTCAAATGAAAAATTCCTTTTGAAATAAAATTGTGAATTTTATATAAATGTTTAATGGAGGAGAGTTCCGTTTAATGAAACTATTTTTCCAAAGCCAAGTTTCCTTTGCAAAAATTCTGTCTCAAAGCAAGAAAGTGGTCCTCATTGAATAGAGGAATTCTAACGGATTGGCAGACTAGGGCTGTGTCCACACTGCAGAAATAATCTAGGTCAACAGCACTTTGTCATAGCTCAGTGCTCTGAAATTCTGGGAAATGTAGTTTTCTGAGACATTCAGCTTTCTCTGTCAGAGTGCTCTGGTGCCAAAACAAAGTACAAATCCCATGATTCTTTAGCATTGAACCATGGCAGTTAAAATGATGTCAACCTGGATCATTTCTGCAGTGCAGATGCAGCCTAGGTCAGTATAGAAAAAAAACATCCTGGATACCACAAGAGATTCTGAACATATTAATCCCATAATCATTATGTTGGCAGATAGAGAGCCCATCAGGGATTGTGAACTTAATGGGCAGAGAGTTGTATTTTTGAAAAATACTGCCAGCCAGTTAATGAAACTTGTATGAGGATGATGGGCATCAGTCCAAGCCATGTTACCATACTCTTGTGCAAAATTGTACAGCTTTCCAATATATCTTGATAACATTCAGCATTGCAATTATCTTCCACTGTAATATTCTTTTTGTACATTGTCTTCTGGCAGAAAGTGTGCATCTTTTATTTTTTAATTGTCTGGAAACAGAGAGGCTGGAAACTTATTATGTGCTGATTTGCCTAGCAAGGAAAGAATTGATTTTATTATCCTTAGTGAATAGAAGCTTTGGGCTATCTTTTTTTATTTAAAAAAATCTGCTTTTAATAGAAATCATTTTGCATTTTGGAAACAGAGTTGTAAATATCTCCTAGTTGTCAAGGTCATCTCTTTCTTCCTTCTTGTGTCTTAAGATCTTGTGATACTCTCATTTTTTCTAACTCTGGAATGTCTGCAAACATCTGAAGTTGAAACTTTCTCACTTTGAACCAGTTCACTTTTGGATTTGAATACTGTGTGTGTAGTGATGAATATATTTCAAATTATTTGCAGCAGTGATACTCGGTTAATATTCTAACCTTAGGCTTATTGCACAGTTAGAATTGGCATGCATTCCAATGCTATTTTATGCCAGAAACGAAAACTTGAAAAAATATAGACACTGTCTCCGCACTGGTCTCAGCTCTGTCTTTCTCAAGGAGCAAAGTCTTCTACATTTAAATTACCACCCAGTATTTCCATTTTGTGTCACTCAGGGCAACACACACTTTAAATGTTAAACAGCTGACAAGGAGAGAATAAGAAGGAATAGGAAGGATGGCTATAATTGTGTACCGAGCACAATGTGCATTTAAATAATAGCCATCATGCAAAGCAAGTCAGACAGCCACACTGCAGGTCACCTGCTGTAAAAATCATTTAAAAACCCAGCAAATCACTGTATGAGAATAAGGCACTTTTGCATGTGCTGTGATGTTTATTTCCTAGTGTGTTCCTCAAACATCTTTCTGCATTTTGGAGCAGTTGGATACCCAGTGGAAAAGGTCAGAATATTGTATCATTGGTTTGGCATTATAAAGTATTGCTCTTGAATTCTTTCTGTGAAGTAGGTTTTTTTTTTTTCATATTTTCTTTCACCATAGTGAGATATTCCTCTTAGAGGGGTTGTGTCAGTGGTACTAATGACAGCATTATCTTTGCTAGTGGCATAGTCTTGCTAGAGCAATCATTTGCTTTGAATTTCCAATTACAACTTGTGTCACTGTTTCAATGGTCCTCCAGAATCTCTTGGTGGGGTCACCTGGATGTAAAGCATCAGTAGAAAGACACTCGGCCTCAGTTTTTCTCCAGTTTTCTTGGGCACACAGCTGCATTTTCTTTTTTTTGTTTTTGCTATCCAGCCTACATTTTCTCTTGAATGTATCTTAAAATGTGATAATGCCTGACACTTGTCAGAAATGTCCCCCTTATTTCCATGTAGGACAAAACAATTCCACTTGTTCCTCCAAATTTGTGGCTTTTGAGTTTTGTAAATTTGATTATTTATGGATTTTATTAATATTGTACGTTCTCTCTAGGATTATCTAGATCCTCCAGTGCATCTATGGTCAATTTTAACCAAAAACCACACTGAAGCACCTGGACATTCCTAGAGAGAACACTCCACTAGGCATTTGTAGCTGCTCCAGCTCAATTCTATGGTCAATATCTGGTAGATGTTGATTATAGAGCTGCATTGGAGTACCTAGAGATTCATAGAGAGGTGTTCTCTCAGGTAAAGCATAGTGTTTTTATTATTTGTTATTTGTATCCAAAGAACAACTAGCCATGGAAGTTACCATTTGGAAATCACTGGGAGAACAGTTCACTCTTCCAGGACATTGTGATGCTGACCTGAGAATGTTGTCATTCTTCATGAGAAGATTGTCAAATTCCACCATGAGACTGCTTAATTAGAACACCAGTTGTCCGCTTCATTTATTTAGGCTTAGTCATGGCAATGGTTCCCTATATCATCATAGGTGTTAACTAAAATTACACAACAGGAACAATTATATTATCACCACTGCTGCTGCTGTAAATAGTTCATTTTTCAACTCTACAAAAACTTGCTACAGACGGTCCAGTGCATTTTCATGGTTGTTTGGCTCCATTTAAACCCCCTCACCTTTTGATCCATGCGTATATCTACTATATGTGAATATTACACATTAATCTGATGAAGTTGGCTCTAGTCATGAAAGCATATGAAACAATAAATCTTTTTCTCTTTAAGATCCCTCAGATCATTCTGTTTTCACTGTGAGTGCTTAAAGCACGTGATGTTCCTTATAACAGTGACAATTACAATGCATCTCAGTAACACACTGTCCCCGTAGGACAAGGTTGGCCTTGGGATGGATAAAGTAATCAATTGTCCCAGCTACCAAGGTAAAGGGGGCACCAAAATGAGCTTGGTGGCTTGACCTTTGTTGATTGCATTGTCTGTAGTGAGCTAGGGGCAAAAACAAATAGCTATGTTTTCTGCCCTTTTTCAGAGCTGTAAAATGAATGTCTACCGAGTAGATTCAGAGTATGCTTCTCTTTCAATATCTAATGTGATAATGTTTTCTTTTTAGAAAATCCACAGTCTTGAAAAGTGTTTCCTGTAGCTACATCTTTGTAACTATGGGTCAGTACAGACAGGCATTTTGTGGTGCCCTGGGGCCAAAATAAGGGCTAGATAGGGCTGGGCCTCCAGACATGCCCAGCCCTACTATCTCCACAGATGCATGTGCCCATCTACACAGCGGGCACCACCGCAGGTGTGGCGCAGTGTACAGACACCTCTCCACAGAAGCTGCATCATAGAGCTGTATTGCACTGCAAAAAAGGAGCCGCCTAGAGCAGCTCCTTTTTAAGTGATCATCTGTGCAGCAGCATGTGGATGCTGCTGCACAGATGCGCAGCATACAGGGGCGGTTTTGACTCTCCCGTCTGTACTACCCCAATGTCTCATCCATCAATCTACTGTAAGAGCCTCACAGGTAGCCCCAATTTGGCCATATCCAGGTTGTTGGAGAGCAAGCACCTACTTTACTTTAGCTGGAGACACTGCGAGGATGTCATCTGCAGAGACCTCCCAAGGACCCCTAGTGGTCCCTGCTGGTTCCTGTCACATTTTGGGGAAATAATTCTGACCTAGGCAGTAACCGAATGTCATAAGGCAGGTTATGACATCATTAATTACTAACAGGATGCCAGCCAATATTTTTGACTACGATTTGAGTCTTCCTTATCCAAAATGCTTGGGACTAGAAATGTTTTGGATTTTGGATTTTTTTTTTCAAATTGTGGAATATTTGCATATACATAATGGGATATCTTGAGAGATGAGACTCCACTCTAAACATGAAATTCATTTATGTTTTGTATACAACTTATACACATAGCCTGAAGGTAATTTTATATACAATATTTTTAATAATTTTGTGTTTGAAACAAAGTTTGTGTGCATTGAACTGTCAGAAAACAAAGATATCATTATCTCAGCCACCCATGTGGAAACTTTTGGATTTTAGAATATTCCAGTTAAGGGAGATTCAACCAGTACAATGTTTTGAAGCTGGGATTAAAAAATAAAGAAAACTTTTGTGTCAGCCAGCATTGGCAACCATTGTTAAGTACTGCAAACATTATCAACCTTATAAGTCCAACTTCGCTGCACAGCAAAAGGGTTTGTGGAGGATGTTGTAAAAGTGCCCCTTGCCAGAGAGTGCTCTTTATCAATGGTACTGGATGCAGGGGCAGAGACAGAAAGGTTCAGCAAGCTGCCACCTAGTGAGCTGGTGGCAGCTAAGAGAGATGTGAACAAGGCTTTTTTTCAGCTCACACCTCCCACCTCCCATTCCACTGCAGTAGCTGAACTAGTCAGCAGTGTCCACAGTTTTTGGAACCAGATTTTGTTTCCTCATTTCTGTTTGGGATGGTGGCCATGGAACTAACCTACAACATTTCCACTCTTGCAGGCTGCCAAACGAGTGATCTTGCTATCAGGAACTCCTGCCATGTCACGCCCGGCTGAGCTGTATACACAGATGGCAGCTGTCAGGCCATCCTTCTTCTCTCAATTCCATGCCTTTGGGCTCCGCTACTGTGATGCTAAGCAGGTAATTGTGGGCTATTCCTGGCAAAATGGGAGCAAGGGAATTATTCTTTGGAAATAATAGGACTGAATTCATGCTGGGAAGCATTCTGTGCTCTGCATAGATCATGGGGATGCAAAATCATTCTATTTACAATCTCCTCTTATTGAGGTTTTGCCCTTTGAAAGGGCAGATATTCAACAGCAGCAATTGGCCATAGCTTACAGAGCATGTGCTTTGAATATATTAGGATCCTAGATTTGTTTCCCAGCAGTTGAAAAAGTACCAGTTGAGCAATTGGGATGGGGCAGACATCTGTCTGAGGCCTTGGGGAGATGCTGCTTCACTTCCAAGATGATACTGAGCTAGGTGGTTAAGGATCTGGCCTAATACTGTATAAGATACAGTAGAGTCTCAATTATCCAACATAAACTGGACCAGCTGATAGTTGGATAGCCGAAAATGTTGGATAATCCAGAGGGTCCAAGAAAAGCTTTGAAATCACTATGAATTGCAAATGTATTGAAGTTTTTATTGCAGTAACAGTAAAAGTAAATGTAAAGAATTCACTGATCAGCATTGTGATGTACAGTATAAACAGTTTAGTCCTCTGAAAATTTAAAGAAATCAGAGAAAATTTAAAGAAATCACAGCAGCCATGACGTTGGATAATCTGGAATGTTGGATAACCAAAAGTTGGATAATCAAGACTCTACTGTATATCTTCTTCCATTTAAAAGTGATTGTGTCCAGTGGGAGCTTGGTACTTCCACACAGAACTGATGGATAATCATCTAAGGTCACAGGAGTGAGGACTGTGTGGTCTTCCAGATGATGATGGACTATAGTTGCTGTCAGCCGTAGCCAGATTAGGCAATGATGAAAGATGATGGGAGCCACACCTTGCTGTACCTTTCTGGGATAAAAGTGGCCCTGGAGTTCCTGTGTAAATCTTGTGGAGTTATGCACCTGTAATTGTTACAGATGTATAACCCTGTGATAGGTTCACCTTAGGGTCGCCATAAGTCGGAAATGACTTGACAGCACACAACACACACACACACACGTTACATGCCTTTTTTAAAAAATGCTTGGTGTGTGTGTGTGTGTAGGCATAAGCATAGGCATGTGGCATAGAACTGAGCAGCAGTTGAGAATGAGTAGGTAGGACATAGGAACAGAATGAATTCTCACTGCCATTGTTGTATTTCTGTAAATTAGTTTTGACCTTCAGGTCTTGGGCAACATCTTGCTTTTATCCTAAATGTCTTCTTAATAGTGGCTGTAAGGGTCATGCAGTTTTGTTTCATTGTTAATCACCCACCTTCACAAAGCAGCTGAATGTCACAGGTCCTTTCCATAGTCCCTGAGGCTATTTTACTATTTATTGAGCTGTTGAATGAGAAAAGCAGCTGTAATAATTGCACTTTTCTGCAACTCTCTCTCTCTCTCTCTTTCTCTGTATTCTGTGCTTTAACATGACATATTGTTCAAATCTTCCTAACTGCAGAAAGTGCCATAATGTTTTCATGTAAGGATTATTTCTGACTTTGCTATTTGTTGTAGATGTGAGAACCTATGCTAGGGAGTGAACAGGGTGAAAAGAAGTGAGTGTAGCTTTGGTTTGCATCTTCCCTCCTTAACCTTCAGGGACTGGAGCAAAAATGACAACCATTAATGTACATTTCTATTCTGTATTGCCATACTGTCCCTGTCCCACCCCTCTGTCTCCCTCATCATTGTCAATATGAGGGCAGAGAACCGTCTTAAAAATAATAATTGTAAGCAGCTCTGATAGCCTTTAGGGCTGAAGAGCGGAGTATAAATAAATAAATAAATAAATAAATAAGTAGGAATAGCTAAATGTACTAATATGGAAGATAATATGGTCATTCCCCCATTGATCATGGTACCTGTGCCTCCACTTGGTCAAGCAATTTTTTTTCAGCTGAGAAGACAACTAGACTGGGTAGGAAGTTGAGGAGAGAAGGGAGCCACACATTATAGCAGCACATATGTTCCTTCAAAATGTCTCTGCAGGCTAAAAACAAAAGGCTGGGATTCAAGGTCTCAGCCTTTCCTGGATTTAAAAATTCTTACCACAGATGTCCCTTGTCAGTCTTCTTTTGAACCATGGAGCCTAGCTGCTGGAAGAGGGGGAATAGTGAAGGAGAACTGGTAGATAAGAGGAAGGTTTAAGATTATTCCTTTTTACATGCCGATTTTTCTCTCATAAAAATGTCCCATGCTTGCATTAATATTACAAGCCAAATATGATGTTTGGAACTCTGTTTCTGTTTTATAATAATTAAATGAATTTCACATTGTTAAAAAAGATGGTACTGTATAAAAATTGTTCCAGGATGCATAAGGATAAAAATTGGTGTAATAAAAGTGATTTGCTCCTAATAGAAATAGTATTGTCTTGGTTAAACAAAAAACCTCAAAGCTCAACACCTCTGTATAAAATATATTTCATTTAAAAGGAATTGATTTAGTTTTGTGGCAGAAAGCCACAAATCTCTGGCAAATGCAATTTGTTTATTGGTTTACAATCCAACTTCTTGGCACTTCTTGCTCATAAAAAAATGCAACAAATGAAGTGTCACCTGGTTAATATATGAGCCAAATTTTGCAAAAAGAGGTGCTCTAGAGCCATTTTTCAAGTAGTTGATGTTGTTAATGAGTGTAAAGAGATGAAAACGTACACTTAGATTGGGACAGATGTTCAACTGGCAAAGATTCAAAAGCTTCTCTTAAAGGTATATCCAAATTACAGTTGAGAGTAGGCAGGGTGGGATGCAGCTTCTTGGCTTCCAAGTTCATTCTGTTGCTTTCTCTTAGAGTCAAGGAATGTGTGTTTTGAACAGGTGTGGTTTACAAGGCTCTTGGATATTGCTGATATGCAAATACATCTTTGGCACTCAGTTTAAATCAGAATTGGCAATGAGGCTGAGAATAGGCTATCATTCCATAGCAGAGCCACACAGAATGTGTGCTCCTTAGTAAAGAATGTCATTTTCTGTGGATTTCTGCATTCATTAAAATAAAAGTTCATATGGCCCTAAAGATACCCTTGGCCATGTATAGACTAGGACTGCCAGAATCAGAAAGGCCCCAAAGAAGAGTGACCAGGGCTTCAGAACCCTAGGGCACATGGACCTAGTCTCTGACTAACAGAATAAGTGTCAAGCAGTGGAAGCAACATGAAGTGAAACAATATGGGAGAAAACCTTCTCAGTTAAGGTTCCCTAATTGAGGAATGATCTTGGACAACTTACTGGTACCAACATTGGTTTCCTTCTGGAGCTAAGCCATTCAAAATGGTTTTTAATTTACTTCCTAATTTATGTCCAAGTTTTTCAGTGGCTGTAGCTTTTAATGTTATTTTAACTGGATATTTTTTGTTTAGTCTGTTTTTAATTTGTTTAAATTATTTGTTTCAATTATTAATGGTTTCAATCTAAACGTGTGTGTGTGTGTGTGTGTGTACACACACATACACACATATACACATACATATTTACACATGTTGTATGCCACACTGTGATCCTCAATGGACAGAAGTGTTTTAATAAATAAAACAGTAAATGTATAGAATGAATTGTGCAAAACAGGGTAGGTTGGATTGGCAAGGTAGGATTACAGTAGGGGCAAGAAGACAAATACTAAATACAGTGGTCCCCCGCCTTACGAATCCCCCGGGTTACGAAAACCCCGGGATCCGAAGGCGGCGGGACCGCCATTGTATCCCCCGGGATCCGGAAAAAAAAGCGGAAAAAAAGCCGCGCGGCCCCTTTAAATGGCCGCGCGGTCCGTCCGCGAAAGCGGTCCCCCGGGTTACGAATTACTTCCGGGTTATGAAGGTAATCCCAGAACAGATTACCCTCGTAACCCGGGGGACCAGTGTAATAGAGAGAGAAACGTGCAGTACTGATCACCACTCAAAAGCTCCACCTGCAACAGTTATGTAGGCTAAGTCTTACCATTAAAAAAAAAAAGAAATTCAAATACAGTTGTCCCTTGGAACTCGCGGGGGATCCGTTCTGCCCCCTCCCATTCCAAATCTCGCTCATATTCAAGCCTCATAGGCTTGAATGGGGCACATGCCCCATTTAGGTTAATGGCGATCGCCCCTCTGCAGATTTTGAAGTCTGTGGATTTCAAGTTCACAGACTTGGAGGGGCGACTGTAATGCAATTTGTCTTGTTCCCAATGTATAAAGGCACACTATAAACATAGCTTTTGCAATGGCTTTAATAATGACATACTGTAGTGACACTACAGATTATGATAGTCTCTACTTTGTGTTGATTTCAGCGGCCTTGGGGATGGGATTATTCTGGATCATCCAATCTTGGAGAGCTGAAACTTCTTTTGGAAGAATCTATCATGATTCGTCGCCTGAAATCCAATGTACTTTCCCAACTCCCTGCAAAGCAGCGCAAAGTGGTTGTGGTAGCTCCTGAAGGCATTAATGCAAGGACGAAAGCTGAGCTGGCAGCGGCTGCAAAGGAAATGGCAAAGGGTTATAAAAGTGTGAGTTGGAACTATTGTTGGGCATGAATATAATACCATTCAGTTATAATGCTAAATCACACTTTGTAAAGCCAGAGCATGGTGGATGGCTATGTCTAAACCTACATCAACTTATAAAACCTAGTTTGCAAAAAGACACCAGGCCACAATGTCAAACCACAGTTTGAAGCTGGTTTTCAAACTATCATTTCTGTTAAGGGTGTTGCCTAGCTCAAGAGGCTACTTCCCTGCAGAGACAGGAGTGGCTGTAGGACTTGCTAGAGACGTGCACTGAAAAGACAAGAAATCAAAAGCAGGCGGTTTGCCTCCTGTATATTTGGAAGCTGAAGATGGTATGGACTCTTAATTATGGCCAGCGTATGCCACTGTTTGGTGGGCTTTCCATTCACAGTGTGTGTATGTCTTCAGTTGGGAGTAGAGACAGTTACCTATTCTTTGCAGAGAGTAACTTCAGTAAAGTTCTGGCAGAGGGCAGAAACTTGGAATAAAATTTAGGTATTCCCCAGCATAGGGCAGAATCCTTTAGGCTAGGCCCATTTCATACATTGTTCAAAATCAAACCTGTGTTTGGCATAAAATCTACATTTTTGGAGGAGAATTGGATCCAGTTACAGCTTCTTCATACATCAGTTTGTGTATAGTAGATGTATTTCTTACATTTGCACACACTATTTTTATGAGTACACCAAAATATGTAATGTATGAACTAGTCCATATCTGCCTTACATAGCTGGCCTTTGCTAGATATAGAATTAAAATGGAGGAATAAACAGGGATGAATAAAAACACGCAAGAATAAAAATCAAAGAACATGATATTTATCTAAATGGGATGAAAAATCTTTTGTACTACAGCTGCTTAAAGTTTAAAACATCTCTTTATTTTCAGTGTGGTTTCTCAGTTCTGCCCAAAATAAAGTCTCCAGGAAAAAAACACTATCAAAAAGACAAATTCTATGGGAGAGGCCTACTTATATAAATTGTAGACATTATTCAAGATAAGGCTGTGCAGTTATGATAGCAAAATGCTGCCATATATTGGCTTAGCATTCTTTTGAATGGAGGTTACTGTTGGGCAATATGGTGTTTTTTGGCCATGGAAACTATGGAAAGATAAATGAGAATAACGTCAGGAAGTTGGGGCTATCATCCTAGTCAATGGCAGATAACTGTTACTAGTGTATGCCCGATGGTTGGTCAGAGAGGCCTTTCACAAGTTTTCTTGTAAGCCCTGTCAGGTTTTGCAAACAAAACTCCACCAGCTTAATGGGAGGAGAATTTGGGTTTAGGCATTTCATAGGTTTGTGCTTTAAATATACTGTACTGACAGTACTCTGTAAGTATTCTGATCCTGAACTGATTGATAAAGCAGACATTCTTCAATTATCTTCACTTAGAAGGGGGATGGGTCAGGTTGATAATTCATTTCTGATGGACTGAGGGGATTATACAAAATCAAAAGCTTTCAGCTAATGAAAAAATTATTCATTAAAAATGCTTCGTTAGTCTTTCTTACCCTCTGAACTACTAGCAAAAATCCTGCAGACATCACTGACATTTCCTCTACCCCAATAATATGCTTGCAGAAACAAGAAGAGAAAGAGGCTCTTATTCTCTTTTACAACAGGACTGCAGAAGCCAAAATCCATTGTATCATGTAAGTTGGTTTTCTGGAGTACAATGCAATATCCCTGACTACTGGAAAGGAAGTTGCCTGATAGATCTGCAGCAAAGTCAATTAATTAAAACACTTTAGCAGTGGCAACAGTATTGAACCAGCCTTGTGAATTTGTTAAAAGATATTTCAGAATAAGATGCCATTTCTGTCTGCTCTCATTTATTTTTAATTTAATATTTATGAACTACCTTTTTATTTGGTGATGCAGAAATCTTCAAAAGAAAGAATAGATTATTCAGATAGTAGTATATTGACCCAATTTTTCTGTAATATGTTTATTGCACTTGTCAAAAATCCTTCTCTTTACATTCTTAGCAACCAATCTGTAGTCTATGTGATCTCAAGCATGTGAAAAGTAGACCTTAGGAACTGAGATTTGGCAGTATAACTCATTTCTCAGATATGATTAAAAGTTAAGAACCACTAATTTAGCATGTTATGCATAGATTGTTTCTAGAACAAGTCATAATAGTGTATGGATTTTCCCCTCCCTTTCCCTAACTACAGAGAATATATCCTAGACTTACTGGAAAGTGGAAGAGATAAATTTTTGGTATTTGCTCACCATAAACTGGTTTTGGATGCTATCACTGAGGAGCTGGAGAAAAAGGTAAACAGTTTCATTTACTATATTTACTCTTCAGGGCTTGGAGATCTTGATAAGTTCTTTTATGATTGACATAATAGTGAAGGTTCCTGTCACCTGGTCATGCTGGTGAGTAGAACTCTTTCCATGCATGTTCAGATGGCTGCATCATCCTATGACTTCCTCAACCCACATAATACATAGGAATATATAGGAATACATAACATTGAACTAAACCAAGCAGCATCAGGAGGACTTATAGACATTAAAAAATAGTCTTCCAGAGGTCAGATCTTATATTTTGAATGATTGCGATGTCATGAATTAAAAGTTTTAAAAATTTGAATAGTTTGAACTAACAGGTATAAAAAACTATATTTGGGGGGATACCCCTTGTTGGCACCGCACGGCATCAACGTGCTCCTAAAAAGAAGCCGCATAGAGCTTCTTTGATGTTGTTGGACTGTTACTCCCAGTAATCTTCACCATTGGCTATTCTGGCTAGGGCTGCTGGAACTTGCAGTCCAACAATATCTGGAGGATATATATGCCTTCTGTAAGTCTATGCCTGCTGTAAATCATGTCTAAGGCAATCAGAAAAGGTACATTTAAAATGTCTAACTGAATAACCACCTGAAATGAATTCTGTAACAAAATCTTCCCATTAGGTTTTGGAAGGTAGTTGGTTAGTATTTGTTACCAATCAAGATTCGTGGCTGTTTGCTGCTGACTTTGTTGTTCCCTGACTTGGATTTTTGTCTCCAGTACCCTTCTGGTCTTTGGAAAAATTGTGCTTCCTCCAAAGCTTGAGAGATGAGACCAGAGATGACCCTCCAACTATATCTAGGGTATTAAAAGACAGGTATACAGCAGGAGATACTCTTCACATATACAACAGCTCACATCATAAGTCCTTCCTATTTTGCATAACTCAGTGAGGGGAACTATTGGGCCTGGTTGGCAAAATCAGAAACTGTTTCAGTACTGGATTGAATGTCTGTATTTCTTAGTTATGGCACAATTTAAGAATTACAAGTTGTGAGGAGAAAGGTTAGATGAGGCCAACCTATAAGCAGGCCAGAGTGTCAGCATGTAGTACCACCTCCCCTGAAGAACAAAGAAAGCTGAATCTGTCATGAAGGAGAGTCTGAAGTAAACTATTAACCAGCCAACAAGTGGTTATTGGGATCACTGATGGTTCTGAAGTAAGTGAAAATAAACTAAGTCTGGACTTATCCAACACCTGGAAAGAAGGCCATAAAGAAAGTCTATGTGAACTTTTTGAACATATTTGGAGGAAGGAAAGGACACTAATATAGTAAGTTAACGTAAGCACCAACTTAGAAAGGTAACTACCATATATACTCAACTATAAGTCAAACTCATGTACAAGTTGAGGGCAGATTTTGGGGCCAAAATTATGGATTTTGATATGATCTGTTGATAAGTCAAGGTTAAAACTTAGGTACATGTAACAAAAGATCTGAAGGATGAAGCAAAGAAAAACAATGCCAAAGAAATTCCAAAATTCTAGTAGGCATAACAGTTTACGCTCACACTAAAGGCTGGCTGGATGAGGGAGTCAGTGCTTCTAGGACAGATAACACTCTTGCTGTTCAGCAGGGGATGGTTCTTTTTATAAGAATCAAAGTACAGTACTTACATTGACCCGTAAGTACTTAGACTTATGTCTAGACTTATACATGAGTATATACAGTAATTAAGATGTCAGATCTCAAAGCTTAGGGTGCATCTGCTTTGTAGAAATAATGCTGTTTTACACCACTTTAACTGCTATGGGCCCATCCTACAGAATCCTGGGATTTGGAGTTTTGTGAGGCACCAGCACTCTTTGGCAGAGTGTAAATATCATGTAAAATTATAAATGCCAGGGGTCCATAGGATGGAACTACAGTGCTTAAAGTGGTGTCACACTGCATTCTATCCTCTCCCCCCAGCTGAGTAATCATACAGGACAAACTCTAATGAGAGTTGACCACCGGTTTCTTCAACTTCCCTTTCAGCACATCGGGTACATTCGGATTGATGGTTCCACACCCTCAGCTGAGCGTCAGTCTCTCTGCCAGGATTTTCAGTTCTCCGAGAAGCTTTCTGTGGCTGTTCTCTCTTTAACAGCTGCTAACATGGGGCTTACTCTCTCATCTGCTGATTTGGTTGTGTTTGCAGAACTATTCTGGAATCCTGGGGTAAGACATCTTAGGTGCCATCAGAAGCTTTGGGTTATTAGTAGGCACTGTGCTTTCTTTAAAAACATTATAAAAAAGAAAAGAAACAGGAAGTGATCGATCCTGGGGGTGGAAGCAGATGTGATTGTTGCAGTGTATTTTTTCAAGTCCTTCTTTAAACTCTTCCTCCTCTCTTTAGTCCCCTAAAATTCTGACTGGGCACACTCCAGAAAAAACAAAAATAATTTAAGTTCCATTCAGCTAGATTTAGTTATGACTTCTTCTTGACTATGTCAATTGTCTTCTGTTTTATACTGTAACTATATGAAGTAGTTTACTGTTTTTGTTTCAGAGTTGGGTGAGAAGGAGGGTGGAGGGCAATAGGAGCTTCCTAGTGCCACAAAAAAGTCTATGAAAGAGGCAGGACTTGAGTTCAGCTCTTCCACAATAAAGGGTACCATTCCCATCCTGAAATATACCTCCTCAAAAGGAAGATGGCAAAAGTCTGATAGAATGACTTTTTCTCCCAATAGAATAATCATGTGAGCAGTTTCTTAAATTAATATATTCTAGATTTATTTTAAATTTATTTTAAAAAAGCAGAATTTAGAAAAGCCTTAAAGAAAACTCTTGTATGCTATAAAATATTCAGCTGTTTTGCCATTCCTTAGTCAATCCCTCTGATAATGAAAACAGAAGTATAAGACGTAGGCAACTAATCCATTTCAGATGCATTTTGATCTTCTGAATGCTTACTTGCTTTCTTAGGCCAGTTTCCCCTTTACGAAATAGGAATAGAAGTACTTCAGCCACCCATTTTCCTGACTTTATTAATTTTTGTCTGCAACTTGTAATGAGAAGCCAATCAGCCTTGTATTGCATAATGAATCATTGTTTGATTGTTGAGCCTTATAGGAATAGCAATAACTCTGCTCATTATTATTATTATTATTATTATTATTATTTTGTATGTTTTGTTTTTCAATTCAGGTTTTGATTCAAGCAGAAGATCGGGCACACCGAATTGGGCAAACGAGTTCTGTGAATATCCACTATTTAGTAGCAAAAGGCACAGCTGATGATTATTTATGGTAGGACGTAGAAAATACTACATTATTGTCTCAAGTAGCCAATATATAATATGTAAATGGGAAAGGGGTTAGAGGGCAATAGGAGGCAGTACAGACATGACACCTGGTTGCTTAATGCCCATGAAACAAGAAGTGATCTCCCTGAGTCACATTAGTGTCATTAAATCTATTTGATTTTCCTTGACCTTTTATTTTGTGGTTTTTATGCAGGTTTCAGTGATGACACTTAAGCTATGCAAAATGATGGCTGATTCTGACCTTGCAAAGTTCTCAGTCCCCCCCCCCCCCCCCCATAGAGGATCTAAAGCTTTGGTGCCTAGCTGAAATTTCTCTTCTACAACGTCTCTGATGCCCCTTCAGCAATGCACATGAATGACTGAAGAGGCACAGCCAGAGATTTGTAGATCAGCTTGTGGGGAGGAGCTTATCTGGGTTCTACCATGGTGGCAATGGAAGGTGGTTCATATTCATTGAGACAGACATTTATTTCCCTCCTCAAATCTTGAGTTTCAGGTTTTTAAAAATAATCATACTGTAATTGCTTCACAAGAAGAAAGAAGCTGACATATCACCTATACATGAAAGAGAGCTACTGACAGCCATTTTTCCATTTTACTTGTAAATCACCACCAGAAAATAATTAGCACAAGTATGGAAGAAATTGTGCTGTTTGATGGGGTTGGGAATAGTAACATCCACCTTCTTTCTTTCTTTCTTTCTTTCTTTCTTTTTTCTCTGCTGTCTTTCTCCATCTGGCCATGCAAGCAATTGCAGCATTTGGTTAGAGGAAGGCTTGTTTTGCAGCCTGACATATACAGTCTTCTCTTGCAAATAAGTAATGTTCTGTTTTATCTTGTGGTTTGATATGCTCTGTTAATTGCTAGTCTGCTGACTTGGACACCTTTCATACAGTTTACTGTCAGCAAGTGCCTGATTTAGATGTAAAATGTTTCTCTCTTTCTTGTTCTTACAATTTTATACTCTCTGCCTTTTGCCAAATTTTATTTCTTTGTGATCTGTTAGCTATCTTACATATATAATCCCTCAGTTTTAGAAAATTGCACTATTTCAAGCTGTAATCATTGTTACACTGATGTGGTTAGCTGATTTTATGTAATTTTTGCATACTTGCCAAATCCACAACTTTTCTAACTTTTTCATATTCACCATAGTTTTTCCTCAGAATTCCCTATCATTTTGCCCTTGTTTCTCGTACATAAATTGTTTCACTCTACACATGTTTATTTTCTAAATTTATAAGCTACTTTTCCATCATATGATGCTCAAGGCAGTATGTTAAAACATGCGGTAATTTGTTTTCAGATAATGTTGTATATTCTTTCTCCCTGTTTTTGATGAAGTTATGCTATCAAATGACAGCCTGCATGGATTATAGAACCTGGAACTGGTTAAGCAGGATCCATGCTTCAGTTCCACTTTTCACAGCTTATCCTCCTCCCACATTTAGTACTGAGGTTGACCAGCATGCAGGCAGTTTATTCCATTACTGCTAACTGCCCCTATTGATCACATTCTTTTTTCTTTGCCTGCAACATAGTCACTAACTGCTTTTCAACTACTTCAGTTGTTCATACAGATCCCAGCATTTTTTCCATACTTGTAGTGTCTTCTTAAATGGCACAAGGCCTTTAAAACCAGATTTCTTCCCTCTTGTAAGGAAACCATTTCTGCTGTCTCCCTTAACCCCCTTTTGGGACCCTACATGTCTATCCAATGTGGTCTACCCATACTATTTGTTGTCAACTGCCCCACTTCGATCTTGACCCATGGTGACCCTATGAATGAGATATCTCCAAGCCCCCCTATCCTCTACTGCTCTGCCCAGCTCCTGCAAACTCATATTCATGGTCTCTTTAATAAAGTCCATCTATCTAGCGTGTGGCCTTCCTCTCTTTCTACTTCCTTCTACCTTTCCCAACATCATTGTTTTTTCCAACTATTCATTCCTTCATACGATGTGTCCAAAGTATGACAGTTTAAGTTTTGTCATCTTGACTTCTGGGGATATTTCTTGCTTGACCCATTTGCTTGTCCTTTTGGCTGTCCACGGAATCCCCAGCACTCTTCTCCAGCACCACATCTCAAATGAATTGATTTTTCTCCTATCTTCTTTCTAAACTGTCCAGCTATCACATACATACATGGTAATAGGGGGAATACAGTGGCCTTTGTGATTCTGACTTTTGTGTTGAGTTGTATTTCTTTGCATGTTAGGAACTTTTGTAGTTCTTTCATAGCTGCCCTCCCCATTCTTAACCTTCTTCTGATTTCCTGGCTGCAGTCCTTGTTCCGATCAATGTTTGATCCCAGATATGAGAATTCTTTTACTATTTCTATTTCCTCATTGTCTACTTTGTATGTGTGTAAGTTCTGTGCGGTCATTATTTTTGTTTTCTTTATGTTCAACAGTAAGCCTGCCTTTCACTTTCTTCTTTGATCTTCCTTAGGAGTTGTTCCAGGTCTGTGAGGTTTTCTGCTAGTATTATGGTGTCAGTATATCTCAGATTATTGATATTTCTTCCTTCTATTTTTACTCCTCCCTCTGCCGTGTCCAAGCCTGCTTTCCTTATAATATGTCCTGCATATAAGTTGAATAGGTAGGGGGATAAGATGCAGCCTTGTCTGACCTCTTTGCTAATTGGGAACCATTCTGATTCTACATGTTCTGTCCTGACAGTAGCCTCTTGTCCTGAGTACAGATTCCTCATCAGGACTATCTGATGTGTTGACACTCCCATATTTTTAAGGGTGTTTCATAGCCTTTCATGATCTATGCAGTCAAGGGCTTTGTCTATAAAGCACATGCTGATTTTTTTATTTTTTATTTTTTTGGAACTCCCTGCTGCACTCCAATAAGCCATTGTATATTTGCGATGTAATCCCTAGTGCCTCTTTCTTTCCTGAACCTTGCTTGGACCTCTGGGGTTTCTCTCTCTGTGCATGATTGGCGTCTATGTTGCAGTATTTTGAGCATAATTTTGCTTGCATGTGAGATTAGTGCTATGGTTCTATAGTTGCTACAGTCTCTTGTGTCTCCTTTTTATGGATGGGGATCTATATTGATCTTTTCCAGTTTGTTGGCCACCATTTTGTTTTCCATATCTGTTGACATATGTTGGTTAGCACGAGATTTGACTCTGTTAATGTGAACTGCAGCAGTTCTATTGGAATATCATCTGTTCCTGGGGACTTGTTTTTGCCATTTCTTTTCAAGGGCTTTAAGGATTTACACTTTTGTAGTCATACATGCCAGGATTTCCAGAACTGTGGGAATTCTTAGAAGGGTTTCAAATCCTGATGGTCATGATGGCACCTCCTGTATTTCCATTGCTTGAAACTAGATAGTACAGAGATTAGTTTTTATGTACATAAAAAGTCTGGCCCTGCTTCTTCTCCACTTGCACTCTGGCATTTGCTGTGTTCTTCACCTTCATTTCCTACTTTTATGCCAATTATTCCCAAGTCATGGGGAAATAATAGGGGTAGGGATAAAAACAGAAGGAAATCAGTTGCAAAGCTTGGACAGAGTATCAAAGAAATGCAGGAAAATTATATATGCTGTATTGTGTTGGAGTGTAGATCAAGAATAATGACATCCCCACCCCTGATCTGTATGATCTATGCTCTCAAATAGGTATTAGATTAGGAGAAGCTATCAGGTTAGCTCAACAACTTTATCAAGACAGATGCCTAAAAAATCTTTTTTATCTGATTTTGTATTTGAAATGGTAATATCCTTCACTAGGCCCATGATTCAAGAGAAGATCAGAGTTCTAGGTGAAGCTGGACTTTCTGAAGCCAAGTTCTCTGAAACAGCTGAAGCCAAAGATTACTACTTTTCCAAGGTACCTAATTGGATTTTTGTGTGTGCTCCTTTTAGCAAATCTAAATCCTGGAAACAGTTGATCTTCTCCTGTGTTCTTAAAGAGCAAGTTATTTTGTGTAACCATGAAAGTTACACTTTAGATAAAAAACAAAAACAACTGTGGAGATAAAACATACAGTATATGAATGGAAAAGTTATGATAATAAAGGACCTTATTAAAATAAACAGATTTAATTTTGATTGGGTTCTGTGGTTGTGCTTTGATAAATGGGTTATTTGGAGTAGCTCCATTCTTTGCTTTAAAAAAGTCTGTCACTTGTGTCATTTGTTCTTTTTATCTTCTCCTACTTGGTTGTTGTAGAAGAAAGTTGGTAAATATCTCACTGAAATTGTTATTCAATCCCTTATGGATTAGTAGATATGTTTTGTCTGCTTGTGCTTTAATAACAAATGTTTTTCTCAAGATTTTTCCTTTGATTTCTTTGCAGGATCCAAAGCAGCAGACTATTATAAACCTTTTCCAGAGAACTTTCTCAAATGATGCAGATGATTTTGATGAAGCCCTGCTTGTCGAAGCAGTGGATGCATGTGAAGTTGCTGGACAGCAAGTGGCATCAAGTGAAACAGAAAGAAATTTCTTTCCAGCAAGCCCGTGCAAGAAACGGCGTATTGATGACTTTTTTTGCAGGCAGTAATGTCACAGAAAATTATGCTTACTTTTTTATTTTGTAAGATAGTATTTAACGGGAAGGAATCAATGAATGTTTGGCTCAAATAAACTTGTATCCTTTTTCTTTTTGCATGGATTCTTGAATCTTGCACAGAAAATGCCTTTTACAGAAAAAAGGAATCTCTGATCCTAAATAGATGTAGTTTAGATCTATGCATATTTATTTGGATGCAGTTCCACTGAGTTTAATAGGGTTAATGCCTAGGTAGGAGTTATTAAGATAGCAACCCACTTTCTATTATGTCTTTGCAAAGCAACCCAAATTCCATTATATCTAACTTTGCATAAGATATAAACTGCTGAAAGCACACCTCTATCTAGATAGGAGGTGTTCAAGAACTGCAAAGTTCTGTGGAAACATTACTATGAAATAAAGGTTCCCCCCCGGTCTGGACCATTCATTCAAGGGAAAATAGGTGGGTATTTATTTTATTTATTTATTTCTTAGAACCATAGCCCCCCAAGTCCAACCCCTTGTTATGCAGGCATTCACAGTTAAAGCACACCTGAAAGATTCACATCCAAGCTCTGCCTAAAAACTTCCAAAGAGCAGTCTATTCCTCTTTTGAACAGCTCATACTGTAAAGAAAATCCTCCTGATGTGGAATTTCTAAAATTTGGTGGAATTTCTTTTCTAGTTATTTATATAGCAATAGCAAGTACATTTCTATATCACTGCTCTTAAGCGCTCCCTAAGTGATTTACAAAGTTTAAATTAATTATCCCCAGCAAGCTGGGTACTCATTTTAGTGACTTAGGGGCTCGACAGACCGTCCCAAGGGGTGGCCTACAGCCACCCCTTTTAGTGCTGGATCGGGGCTGTGGCAACTACATGTCACACCCCTGATCTTGCCTTTCCACAGTCAAAAAGGAGCCACAAGGCTCCTTTTTACGCCCCGGAAAAGGTGCCATAACTGCTGGCAGGCAGCTTTTCTGTGCTCCTTTGCCACTACGATTTCTGGGAGTTATGAGGAGGTGGAGACAGGGCGTGTGGCTGGCTGGGGAGGACGGGGAGGGGCTGCTGCTGTTGCTGCTGGAGCGTAGCTCTGGGCCTGGACAGAAGAAGAAGAGACAGGCCCAAGGTGGCGGCAGCGGCATGGAGGGCCCGAGTGTGGCTGAGGCCATGTTGGGAGCCTGCCTGGAGGCGGTGCTGAGCAGCCGGAGCAACGCCAACCGAGTCTTTGAGGTCCTGGAGCTGCTGCCATCTGTGGAGAATGAGATTGTTCTGTGTACTATACTGACTTGTAGCTGCCTCTTTGAAGCCTTGCTTGAGCAGGGAGAACTGTTTGTGGGGAAACTACCTTCAGAAGAAGAATCTCTACAAGAGAGCTACAGTGCCGAGGACAAGTACAAAATTTGGATGAGACATAGATACAACATTTGCTGCAGTTGTCTGGCACAACTGATGGGCCACAAATCTTTCCAAATCAAAGAATTTGCACTCTGTACTCTGATGAAATTTGTAGAACTGGAAGCCAAAAGACCGCTAATCAAGAATGAATGGAGTTTCAATTTCCCATGGGACCTTTTAAAATTGGTGGTGGAGGGCTTAATCCCAATAGAAGAGGAATCATCTCTGTTAGTTTCTCGCTTCCAAGAATACTTAGACCATGATGATGTCCGGTTCTTTGTTATGAAGATGGTGGCTAAAAACGTTGGCAGTGTGATGCAGAAAGTCAAAAAGGCTCTGCTTCCAGTCTACCAGAGGAACGTCTTTGCCCTTATATCATCCATTAGCATGCCAAGTAAAGACAGTGAGATGAAAAACTTCCTTGTGAAGCACACTAACCAGGAGGAATGGAAAGTATCCAAGCTAAAGGAACACAAGGTGGCCTTTGAGAGGATGTGGCTTGGATTTCTCAAGCACATGCTGACTGGTAACCTTTACAAAAAAAATTGGTAATACTTCATAAGTCCATCCTACCTCATATGAATGACCCTGTCCTTATGATAGACTTCCTCACAATTGCCTACAACATAGGTGGAGCCATCAGCCTTCTTGCCTTGAATGGATTGTTTGTCCTGATTCTCCATCATAACCTGGAATATCCTGATTTTTACAAGAAGCTCTACAGTCTTCTTGATCCATTTTTTTTGGGCACTACGTCATGTAGATGCAGTGCCAGAGGAGCACCATAATGCCCACCGTGTGGTGTGGCATGCAACACAATGCTGGCCTGGGGGCAGATTCGGAGTGTGCATCATGTGGACGCCATGCCCCAACTCCGCCCCCAGGCCAGTCTTAATAGCTGGTCTGTACAGTCCCTTACAGAAGGATGCAAGGCTGAGTGGACCCTGGAGCCCTGCCTGGGATTGAACTCACAAGCTTACGCCATCTTCTACATGATATCCTTGAGCTATTTAAAGATGGCTATCTCAGTCTTTTCTTCTCCATGTTTTAACTTACACACCACTCTCCATACTCCTCTGGATTTGTAGATCACTGATAATAGCTAACAATACTGATAACAATCCAATGACATTAATTTAAAACATTTTTAAACCACCTCTCAATATTCTCCAAGCTAAGATACACAGCTCCCTAAGTAGTTCCTCATAAGGCTTGGTTTCCAGACCTTTGATCATCTTGATCGCCTTTATCTGAACACAGTATAGAGTGTCAATATCTGTTTTGAATGGTGGTGATTAGAACTGGACACAGAATTCAACGTGAAGTTGGCCCAAAGCAGAATGGAGTGGGACTGCTACTTCCCTTGATCTGGACACTATGCACACTATGGACTCATGTTCAGCTTGTGGTGTGCTTAAGGGTGAAGCAGAGGGACAGGGAGTAGTAGTCAGAAGCCACTCCCAGTTTGATCGCCCCAGAGCCACGGCGAACACATGCTGCAGCCCAAAGGGCGCCTCCTGCTGCAGTCCAAAGGGAGCAGAAAAGATCCACTCCTGGGACTGGTTTTGGGCCGCTTTAGACTTCCAGGCACTCCAGGGACATGAGTCATTTAAACACTACATCCCTGGAGTGGCTGGAAGCTGCCCCCATCTTCCCATCTGTTTCAGGCCTAAGACTCCTAGATCCTTTTTACTGCTTTAAAGTGAGGTGTCACATATCCTATATTTGTGTATTTCATTCCCCCCCCCCCAAAAAAAACTGGGCATTTTTGTAACTATCCAGATAAACACGGCCTAAATCCAATTGATAGTTCTAATTTAGAGTAAATTTATTGAATCAATTGCTGAATTAAATCTTGCTTAAATCCCACTGAATCATAAAGTATACTCTAGCTGGCACTAGAAAGGACTGCCTTTGAAGTTAGTGTGGAAATTTCAGTTCATGCGAAATGCAGCCGCCCAAATGTTAGGCATTAAAAACAAAAACCTAGCATCTGAACTAGATGGACTGTTTAAGGAGATATAAGGAGGAGATAGCTGTTTAAGGAGATCTTATAAGTCTTAGAATAATGTACCATTTGTTTCATTCTTTTCCCTCATTTACTGATCGTTTGCTCTTTAAAAGGGACTTATAAATTAATGATATAGTAAAACATCCTAAAGACAGTCAACAAAGCCCAGGTGATGTAGGCTATATTTCAGATGAAAGAACTGGCAAAACCACCTGTAAGTATTCCTTGCCTAAGAAAACCCTATGAAATTCATGGGGTCATCATAAGTTGACAAGCAACTTGAAGATACATATGTGCATAAATAGGATGAATAGAAAAACTTATGTTTTTTCTGGAGCCACACAAGAAATACACAGAGTGAAATCACATTGCCTGTGTGTTTTAAGTGTCATGTATTGTTTACTGTTCTTCCCATTATTGGGCCATCTACTACTCCCATTGCAATAAAGCCTGTTAGCTAACTGAACAGCTTCAGCTGTTTCTCCTTTTATTGCTTCTCTGACTCGGTAATAAAGAATCTGCATTCTGTGGCTACATCGCCAATCCCATAAAATCTGCAGTGATATAGATGAGTTTTACTACTTGAATCTTTGCTGTATCTCTGCGTTTAATACCTCTCCACAGGATTTCTCAGGAAATAAAATGTTCTTCCACACACAGCAAATAAATTCTGTAAGTTTACAGGCTCTCAACAACTTGGTTCTCCTGGGATAGATTTAAATAATTAAGCCAGAAGTAGCTAGAACAACAGTATTCCTCTTCTTTGCAGGCAGGACTAGTAAATTCTGTGAGAAGAGGACATTCAAAAATATGGTTACATTTACTAAAATTATTTGCACAGCAGCATCCAAAAAGGCAGTCTAAATAACCAACTATGTTGTCCATATGTCATCAAAATGAATATTTATTCATTTTTAAGTACTTCTGTATCACCTCCCAGCCCACAAGGGCTCCTGAACCAATGAACAAATAAAAACCAATTAAAACAATACAAAGATGAAAATATTTGTAAAACACATTAAATTATTCTTTAAAAATCCTAAGAACAGTCTAAAACAATCCTTGAATCCAGTTTTGAACCAGTTAAGACAGCAATTTCAAACACTAAATGTCATGCAGAAAAGCACTGGTTGTTTTTTTTCAGTCTGCAGAAGCTTTAAAGAGATGGGACTAGCCAAATTTCCTTGGGTAGGGAGTTCCAGAGTAGAGGTGCTGCTACAGAGAAAGCCCTGTTACATGTACCCACTTGCTTAATTTCACAAGGTGTTGGGACATGCAACAGGGCCTCCTCCAGAGATTTTAAATTTCTGGCAGGCTCATATGGGAGGAGATAGTCTTTCAGTTATCTTGGCCCCAAATTGTCTTGGGCTTTGTAGATCAAAGCTAGCACCTTGAATTGTGCGTAGATGCAAATTGGGAGCCAGTGTAATTCACAGAGTAACAGAGTTGGAAGAGACCACAAGGGCCATCCAGTCCAACCCCCGCCATGCAAGAAAACAGTCAAAGCACCCCTGACATATGACCATCCAGCCTCTGTTTAAAGACCTTCAAAGAAGAAGACTCCATCACTCTCTGATGGAGCACGTTCCACTGTCCAACTGCTCTGCCTCAGGAAGTTCCTCCTAATGTTTAGGTGGAATCTCTTTTCCTGTAGCTTGCATCCAGTGTTCCAGTTTTCCTGTAGCTTGCATCCATTGTACTCTGGAGCAGCAGAAAACAAGCGTGCTCCATCCTCAATATGACACCCCTTCCAGTACTTAAAAAGAGCTATCATATCACCTCTTAACCTTAGCTTCTCCAGGCTAAACCTACCCAGCTCCCTAAGTCTCATGAGACATGGTTTCCATCCCCTTCGATATTTTGGTTACCCTCCTCTGGACACTCTCCAGCTTGTCAACATCCTTTTTGAATTGTGATGCCCCGAACTGGACACAATATTGCAGGTTTGGCCTGACCTAAGCAGAATAGAGTGGCACTATTAATTCCCTTGGTTTAGACACTATACTTCTATTGATTTCTTACAAGACTTTAACTGGTCAGGATGGACATGGATTTAACAGACACATGGTTGGCTTCACCTCTCCAAGCAACTTGTCCCCATCATCATGTTTAGCAAACTGAAACTCATCCATCAAAACCGAACAAGTACTGCCCAGTTTTCTCCCCAGACTCTACCTTCAATGTGGAGTCCCAAGTCAGAATAAATCTGAGGAATTTTCTCCACAAAATATTTAGCAATTTTATCACAGCACTTTTCTGAGGGTTCCTCCTTACCAGTCTTAGGTCTAGGATGTAATACCCCTTTAACTATCTGGAACAGCTGTACTGGATGAGATTGAGCTGATATAATAGAGATAGAAAAGGATTGTTTCTTTTCTGTCCTGACTGCTGGAAAGTAGGTTCTAAAATGAGCCTTAATCCATGCTGAATCAGATTCATTCAGAGTCTTTTCCCACCATCGTTCTATTCATCTGCCCGCATGTTTCATTGCCCTGAGCTCCTCAGAAAACCAAGGAGCCCATGCTCTGCACGCAAGTAAAGGACACTTGGGGGCAACTCTATGTTACCCAGGCCACCTTCCTATTCCACATATCAGTCAGGGGATCAATAGAATCACCAACTCTAGCAAATGGAAAATCCCCCAGAGTGTTCAGGGATCCTTTTGGATCCATTAGTCTCTGGGAATAGTTTATTTTAAGAGGTCCACTGCCCCTGCAGAGATGAAGTCCCAGCAAATCTAAACCCTAACAAATAGTGTGACCTCTCTATGACAACAGGATTATTTCAACCCCCACCCCGTTTACCATCATCCAGACCAGCAAAAACCGTGATCATGAGTGTGGCCTGCTACACGCAGCTCAGTTTAACCTGAAGAATGCCGAGTACGTTGCCAAAGCTGGCCTTATGGTGGTCTACCCAATAGGTGCTCTTCTTATTTAGAGAACAAACATGTTGTTCTGGCAAAACCTTTTCAAGTGTAATGCATAGCAGCTTGCCCCACTATCTGCTATGCCTGGATTCAGTAGGCAAAGCAGGACTCTGTTGCACCCAGACTGTGGCACCAAGACAAGAGCCCTTGTGCTAGAAATGGAACTAGAAACGGAAATATGACTTTTGATAGATGCTTAATAAAACAAAACAAACAAAAAATGGCAGCTCTTGAATTCCCCTCCAGGGGGATAGCAAGTGTCTGCACTAGGTTAACACTGAACATTACACTGCCAAGGCTGTATCTTGCCACTTACTATTATAATTTGTTCTCATGCAAGCTCAGGAGAGAGTTTATCCATTCATTACTTTGGTTAGTGAACCTATGTTGGCCCTTGATTCTGCCTATGAAAACAAAGGGAATTGTGAAGCCCTCAAGATGTTAAACTGCTACTCCCATCAGGCCTAGACACCATAGCCAATGGTGAGAAATGCTCAGAATTGGAGCTCAACAACATCTGGAGGAGGAACTGCACGTGACTTCATTAAAAATAGAAAACTGCCTTATACTGCAGCAGACTCTTGGTCCATCTAGCTCAGCATTATTTATTTATTGAATCCATGCTGCACTTTTCTCCTGAATTGGGGTTCAAGGTGGCTGTCTATGGGGTCATTCACACATTTTTTTTAATATGACTATGCAAATAATCTCACGCATTCTGGGCTTGTTATTCACACAGCAGAACTGCATCTATGTACATCTCTGTGAGTTTAGTTGCTCACACGTGTCAGCACTCAAATAAGGATGGAGTTGATGATGTCAATGTATTCAAAGCATGTTCAAGGCATGCAGAGTTTTATCCCAGTTCATTCTGGGTTTACTTGCATTGCAGCCAAGAATCCTAATCGTTTAGAAAAACACAGAAAAAACACGGACATTGATTATCCTGGGTTAAGTTAAGCGTACTCAAAGTGACTAAAGCTAAAAAAAAATTCAAAGTGATTAAAATTAAAAATAAGCTCTGGGCCCACAACAAACTCCAACTCCCAGAATTCCATAGCAGGGCAGTTAAAGCAGTGCCAAACCGGGTTATTTCTACAGTGTGGATGCAGCCTACAATTCCCAAAATTGAGCTAAGGCAGTTAAAGCGGTCTCAAACTGGATTATTTCTGAAGTGCTTTGGACCAAAGTCCTAGCCCTCAAACTATTTAGTGTGAAAGGGCCCTTAGTCTGGCTTTCCCAATAAAGAACACACAGCTAGAGCTCCCGCTTAAAGTGCTGACTGTAAGGACTCTTTTATATTGATGTAAAACTGCTTTGTGAGAGTGGTTTGTGTTGTGTTGGACTTTTATGATAACTCTGCCTGGAGACCAGGGTTCGAATCCCTGTTTGGCCATGGAAACCCACTGGGTGACCCTGGGCAAGTCACACACTCTCAGCCTCAGGGGAAGCAATGGCAAAAGCCCCTCTGAACAAATCTGGCCACAAAAACCCCATATTAGGGTCGCCTTATGGGTCACCATAAGGCAGAAAAGACTTGAAGGCACACAACAACAACAACAAAACTGTCTTGTTTGGCTGGTGCCACTCTGCAGGGTTAATCCAGTTTGACACCGCTTTTAACTGTCATGGCCCCATTCTATAGAATCCTGGAATCTGTGGTTTGTTGTGGCTCACTCTGGAGCTCTCTGAAAGAGAAGGCCAAGTAGCTCCCAAAACTACAAATCCCAGAATTCCACTGCACTCTGAGCCATACATATGTCCACCAGCCATTTTGACCCTGCCCTAAATCCCTGCTGGGACCAGAACCATAGAGTCGAAAACCTCCTGGTGCCCAGACAATCCCTGTTCCAACCAACAAGACCCAGGACCACTCCTTCCTCCCCGTCTCTATGGTCGCGTGACGTATCCTTTCATCTTCTTCCCGTCTTGACTGTGCTGCGCAATCTGCGCATGCGCAAGGCTCCCTTTCCGGTTCTCTCTCTCTCTGCGGCCTGTAGGAACTGCGACAAGATGGTGAGTGTCTGGCCTCCGCCCCGCTTTCCTTCTCAATCCGCCGCCATCCTCCTCGGAGGGGTTGGTAGCCGCACGGCTACCGCTTGGGGCTGGGAGTACGGGGGGCCTGGTATCTAAGAGGCGGCCTATTTGGGAGCTTTGGGGGCCGGGGAGGCTTTGAGGGCCGGGGAGGCTGGGAGATGGAGCCGGCCATTGGGAAAGGGCTGCGTGCGCATGCGCGAGCGAGAGGGGCTCCTAGGCAGCAGCAGCAGCAGCAAGGTTGCTCCAAATTCTGCGCTACCTGTGTCGCCTTTTCATATTGTAGTCCAGTGGCCCCCAAATTGGACTTGATCTCCCAGAAGGCTCAGCCAATCAATCACCAGCCACATGCAAATTTCTTTCCTGCTTCAGGAGTCTACATTCAATCTGAATAGACTTCCATATTCCAGAGCCCCACAAGGGCCCTTCCCTCCATCTTGCGCCTCAGCCAATCGCCAGCCGCATGCAAATTTCCTTCCTACGTCATAATGCCCTCCCTGCCAGCTTGGGCCAATGGTCGTCTGGGATTCTGGGAGCTGATGATGAAGTCCAAAACATCTGGAGGGTCAGAGTTTGGGGACCACTGATGTAGTCTCCACACTACATTCTCATAGTTCATAGTGAAAGAGTCCCAGTTCTGAGAAAAGAGCGGGAGACAAACAAATATAGTGTTCCTTTTCCACTTTACTGCTCTGGCTGCCTCCTGGGGCATTCTGGGGTTTGTAGATCAGTGAGGCTCTCTGGGTGAGAATGCTAAATTTGTGGTTGTGTGCCTTCGGGGGTCATAAAATCATAGAATTGGAAGAGACCCCAAGAAGGTCCATCTGGTCCAATCCAGCCCCATTCTGCCATGCAGAAACTCTCAATCAAAGCATCCCCAACAGATAGCTATCCAGCCTCTGTTTAAAGACCTCTAAGGAGGGAGACTCCATCACACTCTGAGGTCATTTTTGTCTTATGGTGACCATCCCAAGCACAGGGTTTTCTTGGCATATTTATAATAATAATAATTCAGAATAATAATAATACTACAGAAATATACTGAATACACAGTGTACAAAATATAAAACAGATAAAACCAATCCTACAACCCTGTTCCATCAGAGGGGGTTTGCCGTTGCCCTCATCTGAGGCTGGGAAAGCGTGATTTGTCCAAGGTTGCCCAGTGGGTTTACATGGCCGAGCTGAGACCTGAACCCTGGTCTCCAGAGTCATAGTCCAGTGCTCAAACTGTTACACTTCCCTAAACTGCAACCCCCAGAATGCAGCAGGAGGCAGCCAGAGCAGCAAAAGTGGAATAGGGGCACTGTAAGAGTGTGGTGCAGTGCTTACTCTTAGGACTTGGTTCTCCGATTCAGCACTGTTGTTAGTTGCCTTTAGTCCACCTTGACTCATGCTGACCCTGTGGCTGAGACATCTCCAAGGCCCCCTGTCCTCCATTGCTCTGCTCAAGCCTTGCAGATTCATGCCTGTGACCTCCCCCCTGATTGAGCCTATTCATCTGATGTGTTGTCTTCCTCTCTTTCTGCTGCCCTCCACCTTTCCTAGCATTATTGTTTTTTCCAGTGACTCGTGCCTTTTCGTTATGTCGCCAAATTAGTCATCTTGGCTTCCAGGGAGAGCTCAGCCTTAATCTGCAAGAAGATGCCATTTGTTTGACTTCTTGGCTGTCCATGGGATCCTCAGCAATATTCTCCAGCACCACATCTCCAATGATTTGATACTCTTCTTATCTGCTTTCTTCACCATCCAGCTCTCACGTCTATAACCACCCAACTCTCTTTACGCTTTAGGATTTCCTCTATTTCTTTCATAGCTGCCCATCCCAGGCCTAATCTTCTGATTTCTTGACTGCAGTGTCTGTTGTGATTTATGTTTGATAGAGAAGGTTTATTATTTATTTATTTATGGTATTTATACCCCATTCTTCAGCCTTAATGGCTATCAGAGCGGCTTACAATTATTAATTTTAATTAGACAGTTCCCTGCCCTCAGGCTTACATTCTAAAAAGACACGACACAAAAGGAGAAGGGGATGGTGGTGGGGAAGGGGAACTTCTTACTTACTTACTTACTTACTTACTGGCAGAACCTTCCTTATCCTAAATGCTCGGGACCAGAAATGTTTTGGATTTTGGATTTTTCAAATTTTGGAGTACAGTCGGCCCTTTTTATCCACGGATTTTTTACCCACGGATTGAAGCATCCACAGGTTGAAAATAGTCAGAAAAAGCATAAATTCCAAACAGCAAACCTTGATTTTCCATTTTATATAAGAGACACAATTTTGTTATGCCATTGGATTGAATGGGTCCTGAGCATCCACAAATTTTGTTATCCATGGGGGGGGGGGAGCAGTCCTGGAACTAAATCCCAGTGGATAACAAGGGCCCATTGTATTTGCAAAGGGATCTTGTAGCATCTTTGAGTCTCACTGAAGTTGGTAGCGTGAGCTGTCCTAGACTTGAGCCTAACTTCCTCAGATGCATTTGGTAGAGTGCAAAGCCTAGGGACAGACTGATATAAGTCACATATAAGGAAATGCTGCCATGTTTGTGCTATCAACTTCTTTCTTTCAGACCTATATAAGCCTTATATAAAGAGAGTAGATGAGTGTGGGAAACGGGGTGGTGGTGGTGATGATGAACTGGTCAAGGGCGCTCATGAGGATGAAGGATTAGATAGTGTTGAAAAGCTTGTAGTGTGCCAGAAAACCATGATTTCTGTTCAACCCACTGCTGATGGATTGTAGTCTGTGGATACATTCCAATTCTACTGTTTCTTTTTCCAGTCTTCCTTTGCAGTTCAAGACCTAGATTATATAGATCTGTCTCTGGACTCTCCACTCCAAACAGGCATCTGAGGAAGTAGGCTCAAGTCTAGAAAATTAATTCTAGACAGTCTCAAAGGTGCTACAAGATCCCTTGGCAAACTGATTTTCCAGACTAACACAGCTATATCTTTGAATTGCATATTCATAGTAAGATGCAAGTCAGCCCTCTGTATCCAAGGATATTTGTATCCACAGATTCAATCATCCAGGGCCTGAAATATTCAAAAATAGTATAAACTCCAAAAAGCAAATCTTGGTTTTTGCCATTTTATGTGAGGGACACCATTTCGCTATGCCATTGTATTTAATGGGACTTGAACATCCACGGATTTTGGTATCCATGGGGGCTCATGGTCCTGGAACAAAACCACGTCAGATACCAAGGGTCCACTGCAATAAGATATATGTGTAGTAAGATATTGATCAGAGCTGAGACTGCAGTCAAGAAACCAGAAGATGACTAGAACTGAGAAGGGCAGCTATGAAATAACAATATCATGAAGAGTAAAGTTAAACAACTAAGCACTAAAGTCAGACTTGTCCAACCTGTTACCATGTACGATTGTGAGGGCTGGTCAGGGAGGAAAGCTAACAGGAGGAAAATCAGATTCTTTTGAGATGTGGTGCTGGAGAAGAGTGCTGAGAATACTGTGGACCGCCAAACAAACAACAAATGGGTCTGTGAAGAGATCAAGCCTGAAGTCTCCTTGGAAGCCAAGATTATCAAATTTAAGCTGTCGTACTTTAGCCATATCATGAGAAGGCATGTATTATTACAAAAGGCAATGAAACTAGGAAAGGTAGAGGGTAGTAGAAAGAGATTAAGATGGCACACCAGATGGATAGACTCATTTCAGGAGGTCAGGGGGCTGAATTTACAGGACCTAAACAGAGCAATGGAGGACAGGGGGTCTCGGAGGTGCCTCATCCACAGAGTTGCTCTGAGTCAGGGACAACTTGAAGGCAGTTAGTAACAATAAGATATACTGCAGATGGGACCCAAGTTAAACATGGAATTCATTTATATATTTAAGACTGAAGCTAATTTTATGCACAGTATTTTTAATCATTTTGTGCAGAAACTAAGTTTGCATAGACCAAAGCATCAGAAAGCAAAGGTGTCATTCTCTCAGCCACCCATGTGGAATATTTGGGAGTGTGTTTGGATTTTAGAGTTCTGGATGAGGGAGACTCAACCTGTACATTTTTAATGGTACACATGCTCAGATTCATGGCCCTTTTTAAAACTGCAAACCTCAGCTATCTGGGAGTAAGCTGTGAATGGAATCAACCAAATAAAGACTTGCCAGCCAACGTTGGACGATAGCTACTGGTCTTTGCCTGTAAAACCACTGCCATGCTTTTCTTTTAAGCATCATGTGGTGAAGCAGGAGGAAACTATAACTCCTATGAAGAATAGGAACAAACACCACTAAGTGTTTCCCTAAAATAACCATATATTTGAAATGTGCTAGCAGCATCTACCAAAAGATGTTCAGATAAACTTTTGCATACAGTTCATTGGGACTTAAGTGTTGATGAACAAGATTTGGAATAAAAATGAACACTCTGGATGTTGTAGGAATGTGCTCGTTGAGTAACTGAACACTAATTCCAATGTAATAGTTTGTGGCTTGCCAAAATCCTGCTATTTTGTGAACTTTTATGTCAGCACATTATATAGAACATTGGTGGACTGCAGTTTTATATAGATGGCACGGTTATGGTTGAAGTCCACTAAAGCTTGTGCTGCAATATAGTTAGTCTCAAAGGCAGAGGGGACCAAAATGAATTAATGTAGAGTAATTTGGTTTAGAGTAATTTGGTTAGTAATTTATACTAGACTGCTTTCTTCTTTATCTAATGTTTGCATAGAAGAGTGAATCTGGTAAAAAAATTAGCTGGCTGTGTCTGGGATTCAGGTTAGCCTGGCAAAACATAAATGTGTTGATGGTGGTGATAACATCATCTTCAGAGAAACTTGTTTTCTGGGCATCCTTTTTTATGCTAACTCTGCCAGTAGCAGGGCATAGGGTTATGACTGTGATGGAGCACTGTGATGAGTGGTTTTAGCCTCGATTGCTTTTTTACTTGTGTGCTAATCCTGTTGAGCACAGTAGGATCTAGGTAAACATGCATGGAGTCAAGGTGCTTAGTCTTGTCTTCTCAGGATTGAAACATGTCTGGCTCCTTAACTATTGTAAAGAAGGTGAGCATAAACAGTGCTGATAGGTTTGACACATGTAAGAATGTAACATGATTTGTTTTCCTGCTGTAACAGGCCAAGCGCACCAAGAAGGTTGGGATCGTGGGTAAATATGGTACCCGATATGGAGCTTCTCTGAGGAAGATGGTGAAGAAGATTGAAATTAGCCAGCATGCTAAGTACACCTGCTCCTTCTGTGGCAAGGTGAGAGCTTCCTACTGTCTCCCATTCATTGTGGAGTTTATAAACAGAGGTTGCCCTTTCTCTTCACTTTTTGTGTTCTCTGTGTTAACACTATACCCTGCTGAACAATTCTCTTCCCCATGAGACCCATATGTCCTAAAACAATTTATGAGCAAGTAACTTTGGATTTGAAGGTGATTCCTTTGTGAAACGTGGTGTACAGGTAAGTCTCTTGGTGTATTAGTTTTTAGGCACCTTGCAGACAGTCTTATTGTATAACCCATTTCTTATCCTGGTTCAAATTGTTGTAGGTTTCTGGTTTAAGTAAAAGCTATTAGAGAATCTGTGCTCCATGTTGTGATTTTAAGTGATTTATTTTTACTGTGGGTGTACTGTAAAACAGTGTAATCCTAGCACAGTTGAAAAGTCCAGATTTATAGCGGGTCCTTCTCCTATGTGGGGGATACATTATTTAATTGTTGTGCAGCTTCAGTGTAAGCTTGAAGCCACATATGGTGCATATGGCATGTGTGTGCTGCACTAGTCTCTCCTCCCCCCCCCCCCCCCCCCCCCCCCCAATTGGATTAGCTTTGTTGAGGAGGTGCTGGCAGACAGCTTTGAACTGTTTGTCTTTCCTCCCAGTACCATGGCTGGCTCTTTCCTTTGCTCTATGTATAAATAAATAAAAAAAACTTTTATATGTGCCAGAATGTAGTTAACCATTTTGATAATGGATAATGTTGTGTTTTCTGTGTGTTTTGTTTGATATGGAGATCACTTTATGCCAGATATGGGGAACATCTCAAACACTCTGTGCCCCCTGCCATTTTCAGAGAGCCACACCACTTTATCATATACCTTCTTTCTAACTCAGAAAAACCCCTCACACATTCAGGCATGGAGGTGGGTTCATTCTCACTATGTTATCATTGCCCCCTCCATTTAGGCCACAGAATGGGCCATTTTTAAACCAGAAATGATGAGTTCCAATTTTTGGGGGAAAAGGAGCATGAGCAGATGAGAGCAATAAGTAAATAAATAATTCTGTAAAAGGCAAAACCACCCAAATCCACTAGAATATGGAGGTGGTTTCTTCCCTGGAGTCCCAGGGGAAGTTTAAGTGGCCAGTGGGTACATTGCCACCTCTACTTTATATAAGATTCCATCTGATCTCAGAAGCTAACCAGGTCGAGCCGGATAAGTACGTGGATGGGGACCTTCCAAGGAACACCAGGATCTATAGGCTATATTTCAGAGAAATGCAATGGCAAACCACATCAGAGTGCTCCTGGAGTAAGAAAACTTTATGAAATGCATGGCACTGCCAGAAGTTGACAGGTGACTTGAAGGGACACACATACAAATTTAGAAAATTTTAAGATAATGCAGGACAATATCTTGCAGAATTACTGGATGCTGCTGGTTAGGGGGTGAAGATTTTTTCTTGCTTCTTAGGTATGTGAAGGCACTGACGATTCCTGAGCACAGCTCCATTTTCCTTCCTGGCTGCTGATCAGTTACATGAGTGCTGTCCTGGGGAAGATGGCTTCCACCCCACCATCTCTCTGTATTGTTCCCCCCCCCCCAACTCCATGTAAGAAAAGGTGTCAGGAAAAAAAACCCCTGAGATGCAGTTTCACTACATGTACAGTTGATGTCCTTAGACAAATATGTAAGTGCAGTGTTTTTCTTACAGACCAAAATGAAGAGGAAAGCAGTGGGCATTTGGCATTGTGGCTCATGTATGAAAACAGTGGCTGGTGGTGCCTGGACATACAAGTAAGTGAAAGCAGCCATGTAGCACTGAGTGGCATGTCCAGGGGAGAGGAGGCCTGTTTTTATCCATTGTGGGTGCTTGTTTTGAGGTAAACAGCAAAGCTGAGATAATGCAACTGGATGGTCTGGTGCACGCTGATCTACTCATGAACCAGAAAAAGCTATGTTCTTGCCAGTCAATAATTTGATGTTTATTCAATAGGAGACTGATCATCAGTATTGTGATTAACAGTCTCTAAATGTGTCTGCTGCTTAATGTTATTTCCATTTTTTCTCACCAAAAAACATGGCAGCTGGAGCGCTTTCCACCCATAAGGCTTTTGCAAATTGTTTCTACTAAAACTCAGAACTCTGCACACTACTCTATTCCTGTCACACTCCTTCGCTGTTTATCAACTTGGTGATAGTTCAATTATTAGCTTTAAGAGACAAAGAAAATGCAATGTGCCTTCTTTAATATAACAGTGGTATTTTTTATTTTTTTTCCAGCACCACCTCAGCAGTGACAGTGAAATCTGCCATTAGAAGACTGAAGGAATTAAAAGACCAGTAGAAACATATTTTTGTTCCATTGCTGTTTGTCTTTCACCATTGTCTCAATTCGTGTGCTCTCTCACAAATTAAAGATGTTTGTGAAACTGTATCCTGGTCATTTGTTGTATAGGCAGTTCCTTTAGGCATTGTACCTTTGAACACAGTCTGTATATTGGGGGAGGGGGGGCAGTGTCTGCCAATACTATAAATATATTGCACACATGTATGTTGTACCATTTTAAATAACTAAACAGAAACAGAATGTACTAGATACATGTTCCAAAGAGATGTAGTAATAAAATCCCAGTAAAAGTATGATGAACAAACTTAATATGCAAAATTAAGTACTGTGGAGTCCACTGATTTAAATGAGATTTAAACATGCTCATCTCCTTTTGAATTTACTTGGGCGTAACTTAGGCCAATTTTTGATCTTCCCTGTTTGTCCTTTGCACCCTCTGCCAGCGATCATAGAAGATTTTGGCCTGACAAACTCAGCAGAGCCTATTCAGTCTAAACTTTTTATTCCTTGAGCTTTTAGACTCTAGAGGTGCTATTCACTATAGTGAGTAGTGTTACTATTTTCTTCTATAGCAAATACCTCCAGATTTCAGGTCATTTCACTCTTAGTCATACAGGAGACCAGAAGAGCCCACATCTTGTTAGCCCTGTCCCTTGGAAGCAGTTTTTAGCAGGAAAGTTTGCTAAGAAAATAGTATTCAGAGAAATATGTTTAGTCTGTTTTACCATAAAGCGGCATAAAATAATCCAGTAGCATCTTTGAGACAAACTGGTGTATTCTAGCATGAGCTTATGTAGACTTCATTTTGCCAGCTTCATGGAGTGAATGGGAGATAGTGTGGTGTAGTTTGAGCATCGGACTACAACTCTGGAGACAAGGTTTGAATCCCTGCTTGACCATGGAAACCTACTAATAGTCTTATGCAAGTCAACACACACTGAGCCTCAGAAAAACTACTGATAGCTTTATAATTTGGAAGTCACTTTAAGGCACACAGCAGCAAATGTAGTGAGCCCACTGTCAGTGTCAGCAGCTGTATATAGAAGTGGGGTAGATGGATAGGAGCTGAGTGCAAAATGTAGTAATAAACCAGTTAGCCTGATAGGTACTGATGGATTATTTTGTGCCTTTTAAAGAAAAAATAGTTTAAATACCCATTGTCACAATTCACTGTGCTTTTTACAAATTGTTTAGAGCTTCCTAAGCAGTGGAGGGGTGAGACCTTACAATTGTAGACCAGCTGCTTGGTAGGGAAATACTCTGTAGGACCTCTTGCAGCATGGATAGAACAGATGTGCTGGCCATCATAAATTGCATCACAACAATTCAAATAGTCACTATGAAAGTCAGGTCCCATACCATACTGGTAATGGAAATTAACTGGCTTCCCTAAAAGCTGCAAATTGCTGTCTAGTCCCACCCCCTGGGTATAAACAACTTATGTAGAGACAGAAAAAAGCTTACTATTTAACGGGTGTATTTGTGCCTTTAAATTGTTAAGATTTATGGCAGCCCAATGAATTTCATAGGATTTTCTTAGGCAAGCAATACTCAGAAGTGGTTTTGTCAGTTCTTTCCTCAAGCAGCATACAGTATATGATACTTGGTGGTCATGTCCCATCCAAGTAATAATCAGAGCTGACCTTAGCTTTCAAGATCAGACAGGCTCTGGTGCCTTTAGGATATTTAGGCCATTTAAAAGGGTGTACATAGTATTAATTATGCAACACAGTGACCCACTGTAACCTAACCTACATTCTTGGTAACACTTTACAATGAAATTCTGCAAGAGCGAGATCCTATTTGTGCCTGTCCATTTACTGCTGATACTTTTGGAACCTGATCTTTCCCAAACTCAGACCAAACCTGACAAATGGCTTCCTATTGTTGTGTGTTCTTTCGGTTGTGAAGAAAGCAAAGCAACTGATTAAGCCCATTGGTACATCACAGGGTTCTGAGCTACAGAGTAATAAGTATGCATAAAGAAGTTGGAGACCTAGCCAAGTCAGCCTGGAATATCAGTATGCAAAGGATTCTTGTAGTACCTTTGAGACTAACTGCAAAAGAAGTTGTAGCATATGCTTTTATAGACTTTGTCTATTTCCAGAGATGCATGGCATGAACTGGTGTCTTTCCTCTTGCCTTTTTCTCTCAATAACAGTAGTTAAAATTGAGCTTGTCACATCACCATACCCACAACCTTTGCATTTCTATGGTTGTTCATCGACTGACTATAAAGGTCTTGGACATTGGTTGATTCCATGCATCTGAGGAAGTAGACCATGTCTACGAAAGCTTATGCTACAACATCTTTTGTACAGCTGATGTCAAAGATGCTACAAGACCCTTTTGCATACAGAAGTGATAACTTTGACAATGGCCACTTTTTAAAAGTTAAGGCTGGAAGATCAACTATGCATTAGAACTGGCATTATGCTTGGGTGCCTTCAAGTGGTTTCTGACTTATGGCAGTCCTAAGGTGAACCTGTCAGGATTTTCTGTGGCTGAGAGTGTGTGACATGTGCAAAATCACCCAGTAGGTTTCCATGACTGGTGAATCAAACCCTGATCTCCAGACTTGTAGTCCAATGCTCAAACCATTACACCATGCCAGACTTCAATTCTGCAAATGGCCTCATGAGGGAGCTGCAGCTCTACCAATTCCTGTTTCCTTCTAGTTAAATTGTGGTACCTCTACATTCAGCTGTTTCTGTACTTGCACAGCACATGAAGGGCAGGGAACTCCCCCCCCCCCCAAAAGATGATGGATGTCTATATTTTTCAGAGATTAATACTGCAATTTAGATGAAGGCACAGGCTACATTTTAATATATGTGTGCTGCTCAATTTACACAGTTAAACAGTCTCATTAAATTCTAACATGAACTCTGTTCCATCTCTTATTTGCCTTTCTTTGTGATGCAGTTTCAAATACACAAACACAGATTGGCTCGTTTCCTTGCACAGATGATGCTTTGCTTTTGGTAATAAAGTTGGAGTGTATTGGAGCAAGTGTTGTGTAGGGGTTTGAATGCTGGACTAGGATACTGGAAGACCACAGTTCAAATCATAGAATCATAGAGTTGGAAGAGACCACAAGGGCCATCCAGTGCAACCCCCTGCCATGCAGGAACTCCCAATCAAAGCATCCCTGACAGATGGCCATCCAGCCTCTGCTTAAAAACCTCCAAGGACGGCGACTCCACCACTCTCCGAGGGAGTGTGTTCCACTGTCGAACAGCCCTTACTGTCAGAAAGTTCTTCCTAATGTTGAGGTGGAATCTCTTTTCCTGCAGTTTGCATCCATTGTTCCGAGTCCTGTTCTCTGGAGCAGAAGAACACAAGCTTGCTCCCTCCTCAATGTGACATCCCTTCAAATATTTAAACAGGGCTATCATATCACCTCTTAACCTTCTCTTCTCCAGGCTAAATATTCCAGCTCCCTAAGGCATTCCTCACAGGGCATGGTTTCCAGACTCTTCAACCATTTTAGTTGCCCTCCTTTGGACCCACTCCAGTTTCTTCACACCCTGTTTGAATTGTGGTGCCCAGAACTGGACACAGTATTCCAGGTGGGGCCTGACCAAAGCAGAATAGAGTGGCACTATAACTTCCCTTGATCTAGACACTATACTTCTATTGCATTGCACTGATGACTTATGTTCAACTTGTGGTCTACTTGGACTCCTAGATCCCTTTCACATGTGGTCTCATTCAGCCAGGTGTCCCCCATCCTGTATCTGTGCATTTCATTTTTCCTCCCTAAGTGCAGGACCTTACATTTCTCTGTTGAATTTCATTTTGTTAGCTTTGGCCCAGCTTTCTAGTCTATTCAGGTCATTTTGAATTTTGATCCTGTCCTCTGTGATATTAGCTACTCCTCACTGGTCACTTCTCTCCAGGATGAAAAGGAGCCATTGTTGATCCTTAGCCATGAAACTCATTGGGTGACATTCAGCAAATCCCATTCTCTCAGCCTTGTAGGAAGGCAAAGGCAGACATCCTCTACAAATCTTGCCAAGAAAACCCAGTGATAGGATCACCATAAGTCCACTATTTTCTGCCAAAGAAAATGTGTCTTACAAAGCAAAGGATTAAGTCTACAAAAACTTTAGTACCAACCTCTTTCTTTCAGTCTCAAAGGTTCTACAAGACCCTTTAGCACACTGATCCAGACTAACAAGGCTATGTCTTTGAATTTATTGCTACAAGTAAGAAACTCTACTGTTTTGAGCATAGGAGGAGAATCAACAATAGTAGATATTCAGTGTTGTCCACTGAGATCTTCCTTTATAGCCAACATCAAGACAAGATCAGCTTGGAAAATTCTGATATTCTTATGTTGGGCTACACATCTTTCATTACACCAAGAGTTGAAACATGTTTTTGTTTGGCATCCCATTTAATTTATTCCAGCTTTCTCATATTTTAGCAATCAAAAACAATAGAGAAAGAAAAGATATATGATTTTTAAACAGGTCTACAAATTGTGAATTGAAGCTTTCATTATCTGCATGGAAAGCAGCCCAATTCGTCTTTGAGGGTTATCAACAAAAGAGATAGCACCAATTTTTAAAAACTATTACTAGGTGTTCCACTATGGAATCTGGATGCCTCAAAAAGATGGTGGGGGGGGGGGGGATGACGACAGTCCAGCATCATTGATTTATGCCCCTAGAACCTGAAGAATCAGCTTTCCATCATGGTTCCAGGTTTGTACTTGCAAAACAAAAAATCTACAGCTAAAGGCATAACTTTGCAGGGCAGGCAACATTCCCCATCAAGGCACTAATACTAGTGTTCTTGGATGCTGAACAGATTTGAAATGGACAGTAAATAAAATTGAGCTTATCCGTTCCCACGTGCTTTGTTGGGTTGATGATGGGGTATGTGTTAAGGCAAATTCTTATTTGAAAAATCTGAGAATGGATTTGGGATATGCCAAAACAATTTGAGTGAGAAATTGCCATACATGGCAAAGGCAGGTTAGTGTGTTGCATCACCAAATGGGCAGTGAAAGGACCCTCATTACATTCAGCCATTACCACAGCAGGTTAGACCACCATATTCTTCCAAACAATCTAATTCTATGATCAGGGCACAGTGCTCTTTATGAGAATTTCTTTGTGAATTTTGGGATCTCTGCCCATCATAATCACTTTACCCCTTTACCTTTTCTGCCCTTCTTCTTTTCGGTCCGTCTTCCTTTAGAGTGTTTCCAGTACACCTGTTCTCCTTTTTTAGCATAATCTAGCAGCCATCATTTGCTTTGGCAAACTTCTCAACAGCTCTTCACCTGTTTTGTTCTAAATTTCACTCCTTTTCCCCCCAGATAATCTCTGCCTTGCTAAAAAAAAGCCAAAAAAAAAAAAAAAACCCCCAAAAAACCTCAAGAGCAAAAATTAATCCTACAAGCCATTTCTCTTGGGACAAGTCAATGCATATTTCTATTTGGTGTGGCAAAAGCTCCAGGCAATTTATTTACCATACCATTTTTACAACGGGGTGTGGAAGGAAAGATAACCATGGATGAAATCCCTCCCAAAGGCCTAATTGCTACAGAAGGGATTTATCTTTCTAGATGGTAACTGATACAAAAAAACAGCCCCTCCAGCAGCTAGCTAGATCAAGGACTACCAGAAAAATCTCACATTGTCTACCTGCTGCACACACATTCAAGTTCTACATAAAAGGAGGAAATGTTGGCTTGCTTTTTCCCCTTACAATATATATATATATTTAAAAACCACCACCCAACCTCCAACTATTAAGCCAAGTATACGAACCTAGCAATTGTCCTGTAAATATAAATTGGTATATATAATACAAGAAACTTTCTTATCAATGTAGCGCCTAAATCAAATTTCATTACCTGCACAATCCACACAGAAAAAAAATCATGTATGTGTGTGAAACCTCAGAGAAACCTGACCAATTCCTGCATTCTGGGTACAGAACACAATTCTTAGTTCCCACGTATTATGTATTAACCTACATGTATGTCCGTATATGTGACTGTGTGTGTATTATATTTCTGTATGCATTTCAGGGGCTTTACAAAGCTCTCTATATAATGTAGTTTACTTACAAAAACATAGGCATTGCTCATCTGGGTCACCTGCACCAGGAGGAAGGGAGATTGGCAGCAGCTTACACATGGGTTTTAAATGGGTTTTTGCTTCTTTGAGGAAGGGACAAAAAGAATGCTGGAGTTATTCCCCCTAATACCTGACCCCTCTACCACTCGACTTTTTAAAGATACTTTTTATTATAGAAAAGAGTAGCATCAGCATAAAAAGAGTGGTGCCAGTATTAACAGTTTCTTATCACCACTATTTCATAGGACCTAGGCCTATTAGATGTTAAATGTAAGGCTCCATCAAAAGGAGAGTGTGAAGTTATACAACATGGCTTATGGTCTTCCATTTTTAATGGGCAAAACTCCATCTGTGGGGTTGTAAGGACTTAATGATGGTGGGGGAGGAGGAAGGGGGAAGAGTACCTCTGCAGACATTAAGTGCAATGCCTTATGGAAGAAGATGGTGGCAAGGTGTAGCACCCTCTAACCCTCCCCTCCCCTGTGCTTTTCAAAAATGAAAGTAGCATTTCTGCTGGTTTGAACAGGGATTCACCCAATCCTTCAGGGATGCTACAAACCACCTAATGGCCAAATGGGACCAGCAGGAAGAGGTTGGTCAGGTTGCTCTATGTAGCAGGCAGTATATGCAGTATTTACAATCTTTGGTTTTTGGTGTACGTGGGGTGGGAGCTGTGGTGAAGACTCTCTCATCCAGCCTGGTGGGAGCTTGAGCACCTTGGTTCTTTGGAGAGACCTGGGTGAAGAGGGTAGGTGAGTTCTCCCTTCACAACACATCTGTCTTAATGGTGTCACGGCTGTACCCAACCCAAAAGAGGAGCTAGGTCTCAGGCAAAAAAGTCTGAGAAACCAGTCCCCCCATCCTCAACCTGTTTGCAGTTCTTCCACAATGGTTTAAAGGCAAGGAACTGAGAGGCACATGTACCCGCAAAGAGCTGGCAATTGCTGGAAGAAAAAGGAAAGAAAAGGACAAAACAAAACAAAACAAAACAAGATGCATTGAAACCCATGTAAAATCCAACACTGAAACTAGGCCATGCTGCCTGCCAGTGAGTGGGAAGGTGTCCATCTATTGCACACGTAAGGCATGTGCTCCTCGATTCTCTTGCTCGTGCCCGGTGTAGAAGAGGTGGCATTCAGGATCTCCACGAATGGTGGGTGCTCCTTGGATGATTTTACCGGTATTGGGATTAACACACCAGCATTCCCCTCGCTGGCCATTCACCGACATTTTGCACTAAACATGGAGAAGGGGAGAAAGAAAAAGAAAGTTGGCTAAAAAAAATACCTTACATAACAGTACGCAGCAAACAGTGAATTGACGTTCCAAACATCATACATTTTATTACTTATCCATATTGCCTAGGTAGGTGAAAGCTACACAGTTTTAGATCAGTGAATAGCTCAGTCATGGAAACCCACTCAGTGATCTTGGGCCGGTCACTGTCTCTCAGCCTCAGCAAAGGCAACCCCCTCCCCCTGAACAAATCTTGCCAAGAAAATCCCATAATAGTTTGCCTTAGGGTTGCCATAAATCAAAAACAACTTGAAGGTTCACAGCAAAAAAAAATCTAAAACAAGACATGAAACTTGAAATAATAGAGGTGGGACAACCCTCTGCCATGCACGAACACTCAACTAAAGTATACCTAAAAGATGCCTATCCAAATTTAAAGAACTCCAAAGATGGAGAGTCCACCCTCTGAGTCCATCCATTCCATCACTGAATAGCCTACTGTCAAGATAATCTTCCTAATCTTTAGGTGGAATCTTTTTTCTTGTAATTTGAATCACTGGAGCAGCAGCAAACAAGCTTGCTCCATAAACTTTGTGGACGTCCCTTCAGATATTTAAAAATGGCTTTCATATCACCTCTCAAGCTAAACACAGCTAGTTTGCTAAGCTGTTCCTCACAGAGCTTCCAACACTATGTTCCTGAACTGAGATAATCACCCCAACCTGCAGTTTTGAGCTGATCTAAAAGAAACCCATATAGGCCATGTTGAAGTGCAGACTTCAAGCACCACAAGTAGATCCCTTCAGGGGACGATTCTGTTGAAGGGGGATTAAGCCACAGCTGTGGGGTGTGGGCCTTCCAAGGTAATTAGAACCTGGGGGCACTGAGGTTTGCCTCTTTCATCCCCAAAGGAAGAAAGAGCCATCAAAGCAACCACACCCTCTATTTACGTTCACACCCAGTATGTCCAGCAGGGTAATTGCTAATAAAAAGGGGGGGGGGGGGTGAGGGAAGCACACCAGCTGGTCTTCAGAAGGGAAAGAGCAAAGAAATCTTGCCTGGCAAGAAAATCTGGAGAGAATGGTAGGTTCTCCCCTGCCAGGAGGGTGAGTACAAAGAAAGGGCTCCTGGCTTCTAAGATCTTTTCTTGCCCTTATACCTTGCTGCTTGAGTCTGTGAAATGGAGGACCAAGCCAACCCTTTGCTCTCTGGGCACTCCACCTAGCCCAAGGGTGAGGAATAGACAAGACTGTTTGCTCTGCATGCCAGTTCCAAAAGCTTGGGGCATCATGCCAATAGCTTTTGGTGGTGGTGGTAGTAGACAGGGTACTTTCCCAATGTACTTAGGAAAAGGAACTTTCAAATATATCACTTACCTGGAGTACTTCCTTTTGTGATTCAGGATGAAATATGCTGTATATGGATCAGCTGCCAACGTGGAAGCCCAGTCCATCCTCAGTTTCCATCAGAAACTTGTCACTGTACTCCTGACCCCCAACCCCATGATTAAATCAACCCACTGCCACAAGATTTCCTGGGAATAGCTGAACAACTCATCCTGTAATTCTTCCTTGCTACGTACATACAGACAGTCCTCTGTATCCAACTGATTCTTTATCCACAAATTCAACCATCCATGGCTTGAAAGTATTTAAAAACTATATAAATTCACAAAACCTAACCTTAGACACTATTTTACTATGCAACTGTATTTAGTGGGACTTCAGCATCCACAGATTTTGATATTTATGGGGTGTCTTAGAACCAAACCCCAGCGGATGCCAAGGGCCCACTGTACATATATTCCAACCAAGGTTGGAATCCATTCTTTCATGTAGGTGGATGCTTTCAATTGTCAAACTGTATGTAGGTACAAATATTTCTGTCATTCTGTGATAACTGCCCCTTTCCAAGGGATGGACAATTGGGTCCCAGAGTTAGGGTTGAAAGAACAACAAGGAGTCCGGACGGGGCTCTATTTTCATCAACCATGATGAATCGGAATAAATGACAGGGAGGGCTGTTGACACTGTTTTTTTCTGCATGGCTTTTGAATAACTTTAAATGCAATTACTCTTCTCTTCTTGTCCCCCCCTTCCCAATTTGCTCTTACTCTGTTAAGAACTTTATAATTTTAAAATCAGAAGTTGCCTTGGAGATCTTTAGGCTGAAATGTGGCTCATAAATAATTCCATTTTTGTAAAAAGAAAATACTGAGAGATGCAATCTATGAATATCTGGAGGGTCACAATTCTTCACCCTTGGAAAACACAGATTTTCTATAATCCACTGACTGGAAATCTAATGTTGAAATTAACAGTTTCTCATAGCTTTTGCTACATAGCTAACTATTTAGAAAGTTACATAATGTAGACTGTGTTAGTCTGTCAGTGAGACCAAGATGTTTTGTGTCAGCAAAGTGATGAATAATCTCTGGATTTTTGTTTCAATTCAAAGAATCCATCCAAGGTTCTGAATCTATTTGGGGGATCCATTTCCAATCTTGGATAGCCCCGTTAAATTTCAAATTAGAACTCATAATAGATTCATCACCCCATTAACAGAAAAGCCACATATCTCTGCTTCGTGAGGTGAAACATGAAATTGTGCCATATGCACATTCTTTGAATGTACTCAGAGCCAGTCAGGTTATTTTGGAACCCAAACCAGGAAATCCTATGCTATGAGTACTCCTCCTGTATTTTAGCAGCAAAAATGTATCAATAGTAAATTTAAAAGTTAACAATCTGCTGTTCTTTCATGACACCCCAAATTACACTTCCTGCCTAGTGATCAGGATGGCTCTTATTACCCTATGCAGGGGGAGGAGAGTCCTGATCCTATGCATCATAGGTTGGTGTGGCAGTAACAAACAGAGACACAACAGGGGGTTCCTATCAGGGCAACTAATCCAATTACACTTAATGCCAGTCCATCCTCAGGAGGCAAAAGCAGAGCAGTGGGTTCTTTGACTTTACAGGAACCTTTAGTTAGGTAATCCCATTCACTTCTTGGAAACATTGAAAGCACTGTCTTGATATACTACTATTCCACAGTACTCAGTTTAGAAATGACTGCTTGACAGGTATTGAACGTCATGTACAATGGGAGATACAGTAATTCCATCTTTCTTTCCTTTCATAACCCCCCACTTCAAAGCAGCACAATAGGTATCTAGTTAGACTCAACCAGAAGACCATGTGGCCTAATCTGAAAGCCTGTCAACACTACTGTACTGCCCATGCCAGTCTTTGTTCAGCCATCTAGATTCATAGGAACCACAATTGGCTGAACCACCCCATACACCTTGGGCAACTCTCTTGACCCTTGATGTTGTCTGAAGAAACTCTTAAATACTCCCCTGACTTGCCTGTTTGAGATTGTAAAGGCCTTGTTTGTCGCAGTTTGGAATATTCAGGGAGTAGAGGTGCTCTAATGGACCACGTTCATCTGGTAGGCGCATGGCTGAAATACGTTCCAAGACCTGATCCAATTCCTGCTGGCAAGGAGTCTGCAAAAAGCAAAGAAAGCAAAAGAGAAGGAAATCAGGTTGTTGGTGTTCCAGTCAAGCAAATGGAGATGACAATTACATTCACTTACTGATACACTTAGGGTAAGATTTCTACTGGCACACACCACGAAGACAAGTTGTTTATCTTGCTTCACATAGCCTCTCAGACTTTGTCTACCTATATTTGTTTCAAATCCTGAAATTTCCTTACACTCTGATTTCAAACTATCAGAAATATGCATGAGTTCATTTAACTTATAGCTGTACTACTTCAAGGTCATTAAACATTAAAAAAAATGTATCCAAATGTTGTGATGCAATGGCATTTTGCCTAGAGCCCAAAGATGCAACACAATTAACATGTACATGTCCATACAGCTGACTACACTTAAGATGACATGGTTAGAGAAACTGACACGCAACATCTTTGATTAATGGATATGAAAACAAAACAGTGCAAGAGACAGAGTTCAGCACAACTTAAAAAAAAGTATGCCATCTTCTAAATATGCAATATTAGAATGGGCTGGAAATTATTCAAATACTTTTTGTAAATATTTAGGACTGCTCTGGGACTTATTTACTTATTTATTTGACATTTCCTTCTTAGAATTCTAAATGATTACATGCACAGCTCTGCAGAAATTTCTACATACTAAATCAATCAAATTCAGCCTGATATCATTGTGAACAAGTTGCTAAAGGTGTTTACCCCAACCCTCCTCTGGTTACTCAAGCATTGCAAATAATGTGAAAAGGACAAATGACAAAACATGGCTTCGTATAAATGAAGAAATGTTTTGATCTAGTATACCACTGAGAATATACTTCTAGTTGTGTTAACCCACTGGGTACATACCCACTGTCAAAAAACTGCAACTGTCATCAGAACTAATGCAGTTGCATGAGAATGCCATGTTGCCATAACCATTACAGGAACACTATGGAAAGTGTTTTGCTGTGATTTACCCCACTCACTCCTGTAATATTTAAAGCAGGTTGAAAATCATGTGGCTCCTCAGATACTGCTGAACTGCAAGTGCCAGCATTTCTTACCCATGATTATGCTGAATAGGGATGCTAGGACTTGCAGTCCAACATCCTCTGGAGGATGGCATGATTCTCACTCCTGGTTTGATGGCCTGTAGCCTCATGGGTTGGAGTGATCACATAGGCCTTTTCCAGGAAAAAGGCATGTGGTTGCAGATCTTTAAGCAGGACAGAGTACAAGGAATGAGTTCCATGGTAAAGCAGTTCCTATGGTACTCCTATGATATTTTAAAATGGCGCCTGTGTATTCTAGCATTTTGTGATCACAGTACACAAGCACGGTATTTGATACACACAGTTTAGTAACTTGGATCCTCAACTTTCATTTTCTTTATAATAACAACAATAATAATTTAAAAGGTTATGGTACTTAAAACTGTATGTACAATAATAAGCTTGACTTTGATCCACGTCTGATAAAAATCAAATGCAGAAAAAGCTGAACAAAGTTCAAAGTATTCCAAAAGTAGAGTTGCAGCCTTATGCAGAACTCTACAATCCTTCCCACAGAAAAAGACTGCAGGGAAAAAAGTGCTATGTAGGCTTCAGAATTCAACTGCTCTTAAAGAACATTAGATTACCTTGGTTCAAAAATTGTAATATGTTTAGCATCTGTAAATATCTTGAACTTACCGGATACCATCTGATCTTAGAAGGTAGGAAGGGTCAAGCCTGGTTAATATTTGGATATGGGATCACCAAGGAATACCATATGTTATAATAGGCCAGTGAGAGAAGACCACTGGAATGCAGGCCCTAATACAACAAGTGACAATTAATTCAGCTAAAATATGAAGTTTCCTGTTTGTCTTGGAACTAGCAGGTTGGAAGAACAAGTTAGAGGACAGTGAATTTTTATGTTATATATATATAATTTTCCATTTTTCTTGTTCCAAGAAACTTAGTAAAGGCATCTGGTTACTTGGATATGTGGGTTATTCAACCACATTATTCTCTTCCTCCAAAAAGGGCAGACCAAGCAGAGACTTGCGATACTGATAGTACTTTTTCAGCTTCAATCATTCAGCTTAAAGGGTTGGCCCCGTGTGCCATGACTGTTCTTATTAATGGCCAATGCTACTCAAAAGTGGTGATTCATGGACCAGTGCTGGTCCCTGATCCATCTGCTGCCAGCTCCTGGAGAGGTTCCAGAAGAGAAAGAAGCAACTGTAACCAAATGACACAAACATGGTACTGGTTCCTGGCATGCTGGTGTAGAAAAAGAAAAAAGCCCACATTGTATGAAAAACCCTGATGTAGGCTACATATCAGACAATAGCAATGGCAAACTTATCTCTGAGCATTCTCTGCCTAAGAAAATCCCACAAAATTCATGGGGATCACTGTAAAGCAAGAAGCAACTTGAAGGCACATACACACATGAATGCACATACAGTAGCTCTGCTGCATTACAGGATGAGGTTTTTTTTATCCAAAATACTTGGGACCAGAAGTGTTTTATTTATTTCTTTATTAGATTTTGGAAAACCTGTAATTGCATATGCTTACATAATGAGGTATCTTGGACATGAGACTCAAGTGTAAAGATAAAATTCATTTATGTTTCATAGGGGCTAAACAGAAAGGCAAAAAGAGGTGCTTTCAGGATGGCTTGAAGATGTGGCGTTTAGATGACACATGCCTTGAAGCCAGCAGGAAAGTGACCTCTAGGCGCCTTGTGAAGAGAAAAGCCGTTTCAAAAAGAAGCAGCTTTTTTCCTGGCTTGAAGCCATGTCATATGGTCATGACATGAGCACTCCAGCTACCTTGGGAGCTGGCAGTGTGATTGGTGGGGTTTCAATGTGGCTTCAGAAAAGGCAACTTCAAGCCAATTTTTCCTGCCCATCTGTTTTGCCCCAGTCACCTTATATACATAGCCTGAAGGTAATTTTATACAATATCTTTAATAATTTTGAGCATGAAGAAAAGATAGTACACTGTACTATCAGAAAGCAAAATTATCACTTTATCACCCACGTGTAAAAAAAGTTTTGGTTTTTGAAGTATTTTGATTTATATCCCACTTTTCTCTATGATATAACTATAAAATATGTGCCTTCTGGATGAAATCAGTTTGGTCTGAAAGCTTCAATAAAAAGCCAGGTTATACCTTGGACTAAAATCATTCTAATGTTGGCGCCAATTAGGCGGCAGAGGGAGGGGATTCCACAACTGCCACTGGAGAAGGCCTTCTCATATGTCCTCCCCACAACGTATTTATTGATGGAGTGATTGCATCAATCGCTTTCCATCTCACCATTCTACAAGGAGACCAAAGCCTCAACTGAATAGCCAGCCTTGTCAGCCAGAATATTCCCCAGAGCATTCAGGAATCCTTCAGATGCACATGAGATTCCCTGACTCCTCTGCTACTGTGGCTCTGTTAGGCCTAAAACATATGTTACAGCTTTCTTACGTGAAGCAACGATGCCCCAGCTGCAGTATTTAGAACTTCTCCATGCTACACCATCTTACCCAGGAGGGAGTGAAAGGAGAGGCCTAGCAACACCATTGGATCTCACCACAAGTAGAAGAGCCCTCTCTCCATGCTACACCATCTTACCCAGGAGGGAGTGAAAGGACAGGCCAAACTCCATCGGGCCTGCCCTAGAGTATGAAGCAGTGCCCTCCCTCCATGCCATCTGCCTTGGTCCAGGTGTCAGAGGGAGAGAAGAACTTTTGGACCTGATCCCCTTCCCCAACACCATTCCCTTCTCCTTTTGTGTCATGTCTTCTTAGATTGTAAGCCTGAGAGCAGGGAACCGTCTAATTAACAATAATAATTGTAAGCCGCTCTAATAGCCTTTAGGGCTGAAGGGTGGGGTATAAATAAATAAATAAATAAATAAATAAAAAATAATTATTATTATAATAAATATTCCCACAGAACTTCATCACCATACATCCCAGATCATGAAACACACAATGTAATAGCTGAGCAATATGTCACACATGTGGTTAAAAAGACAACCTTGAGGTGGAGATCCAACCTTTCATCATAGTCTTGCACATGAATACTTTGAAGCAATGCCAGTGCATTCAATGGCCCTCCCTCTATAGTAAATATATTTTAAGACTGCAAGCATGTGCAGGTCCACAGGAGATTGTGCTCTGTAGAATCAGTGGAACTCCAACTCTTAAGGGATACTTTCCCATTGTTCTTTTTGCTGTTTTGGATGGATGGGTAATGGCTTTTATGTAGCACAAACTCAACACTATCTTCTAAGCTACAGGTCTTATCTGATCTGGCCACCAGTGCAGTGCTCCTTCTTTCTCTCTCCCCCATTTCTCCCTCCCCATCCATAATTTTCAAGAACACAAAGGCCACCCACAAGCAGTTAGCTTGCCAAATCGCTAACACACACACACACAGAGCACAGCCCACAACCGCTTTGAAGAGTCTCTGAAAACCAATTTTAACACGCCAGTCCACCAGTTTTTGTCCAAGAAAGCATACTGAATACCTTTCAACTACTCAGACTCAGTTTGGAATCAAGCCAGTCAGAAAAGAATGATGCCAACCACAGCAATGTGATTGTGGCAACAAAAAGAAGAGAGGGGGAAACCCAATGGAGCAGCAGCAGTATAGCTGCCTGGGGGTATCCTAGAGGAACAGCTATGGAAGCTGCAGAGACAGCTAGTCACTGTAAGTTATGACTGACTTGGCTGGTGTGTGGTGGGGGTGTGTGGGGAGAAACAGTGGGAAGAGGACTACATGCTGAATTAGAAAGTCTATTGTGAGGAATTATCTCTGCACTCTGGTTGATGATACTAAGTGTAATCTTGATTGAAAATTTGATGTCAAAGCTTTCCTCCTAGGCCTTGCCAAAACCTTTCAGTCTCATGAAGGCAAATCTTCTTTCCCAATCTTGTTTGTTTGTTTACCTTTTCTCTCTTCCATTTCACTATGCTATTGCATGCGTTCCCATGCTCCTGACATAAACTTCAGGAATATTTACTGTAGGGATGTATATAACAAGCAATGCAGAGAAACAGAAGAGAACAACAAAAAAAGGAAGAACGTGAGACCTCTTCCACAAGATTCAGGAACTCAAAGGGAAGTTCAAACCAAGGACTGAGATGCTCTATAACAAGAAAAAGAACATACTAAAAGACCAAAAAGGAATAAAAGGACACTGGATGCAATGCACAGAAGAGTTGAAAGAAAGAGAGATGGAAAAAATGAATGACACATGGAATGAAGAACCATATGAAGGTGAACCCCATATTCTAAAAAGCGAGGTGGAAACTGCAGTAAAAGAAATGGGGGGGGGGTCATCAGAAACAGATGATATTCCAATAGAACTGCTACAATCCACACAGACAGAATCAAGTCTAGTGTTAATTAATATAGGTCAATAAATATGGAAAACAAAACAGTGGCCAACAGACTGGAAACCATGAATATACATCCTGCTCCACAAAAAAGGAGACACAAAAGACTGCAGCAACTATAGTACCATAACATACCATAGCATTAATATCTTATGCAAGCAAAATTATGCTCAAAATTCTGCAGCATAGACTCAAATCATATATGGAAAGAGAAACTTGTTTTCTTTAAGACCTTGGGCATGTCACATGCTCTCAACCTCAGAGTAAAGCAATGGCAAACCTCCTCTGAACAAATCTTGCAAAGAAAGTCCCATGATCAGTTCCCCTTAGGTTCTCCCTAAGTTGGAAATTACTTGAAGGCACACAACAACAACAACAACGACTAGGCAGTTCATAAAAAATTGCTCAGTGGCCCACCAATGGATCATGATCTATCTTCTGACACTCCTATCTGGTATATAGACATATACTTCTGTTTGTTATCATTGTTCCCAGTGAAGATTTCCCACCACTTCACAACTTAGTGCTACTATTCCACTTTTACTGCTCTGGCTGCCTTTTGTTGCATTTTAGGGTCTGTAGTTCAGTGAGGCCTAAGAGCTCTCTGGTTGAGAAGTCTGCATGCAGCTTGTTAAACTGCAAATCCCAGAACGCAACAGGAGGTAGCCAGAGCAGTTACAGTGGAATAGCAGAACTATAAGAGTGTAGTGCGATAATCTAGTAAGACTGGCATCCTGAAGAACTATTTCATCCTATGAATGCAGAGTTAGATTTCTGGACAATGTGCAATGGTTATATCAAGTTGACAATGGCTTAACCTGAGTAGTGCATGTGGAACCACTGTGAATAAAACAGCACATGAAAGCACAGAGAGTGGCATGTGAATGTACATTGTCTCTTGCATTGCCTTAGTGCACTGCACATTGCAACTGCATAAGGAGTTGCCAGCCATGCATATTGGCCATTGATCCACATATGTGGCATCACACTAGAATTCAGTATATAGGGTGGGTAACAAAACACTATTGCTGATTATTTATGCTCTGCTAAGGCAACATAGGATCTTGTTCAAAGAGTGGTTCCGGATGGACAGCTCCTAGTACTGCCCATCATAAGGGATTGTGGCACAACAAATTCCACATCTGGAAATCCTTCACAATGTCTTACAAAAATTACCAAAGATACACATAAAATGTATTTTGGTAAAAACATATAATAAGTTTTTGTTAACATATAATTAAATTCCCTATAAAATTAAGAACAATTTAAAACATAACCATTAAAATGTTAAGAAATAAAAACAGTGCAGTATGCTATTAAAATCTTGTAAACACTCAAATGCCTGTTGGAATAATAATAATAAAAAAACTGAGAGAAGTTGAGCAAGGAGGGAACCAGTCTAGCCCTTCTAGGAAGTGGAGCTGTCTGGTTAAAACCAGGTTGGATTAAACCATAGTTTAAATTTTCGATTAAACCAAATGACTTTTAAAAAAAACACCAACACACTCCTGTTTGTTTATTTTTAAATTGATTATTCATATTTTTCCCCCAAAGTATGGCTAATATTACTATTTTCCACCACTCTTACTGGAACAACAATGACTATTTTAATTTAAACATTTTTAACTTTAAGAGTCTATTGCCAGTTGTTCATTTTTAGACCAGTATCCAGTGTCAATTGCTTCTTATAAATCACTTTCTTTTATAGTGCAAGAAATGCTATTCAAAAAGAAATCTTTAAATTCATAACCAAAGCAACTTGCTTTGAACAAGCACTTTTTAAAAAGAACAATTATTATTTAAGCTAGGGGCTATAACATATGAACTGCATTTTGCTACTTAATTTTCCGATTTAGTCCTAAGTTGGTATACAAAACAAACAAACAAAACAAGAGTCTTCTGTTCTCCTGTTTTAAACACTGTTACCTCGAGTTTGTTAAAAGATTGGTTCAGGGACATCTGACACCATTTTAGGAAAGGTTCCTACCAAGTGGTCATCATAGTGCAATAACCATACATTTGTAAAAGTGTTGAGCTATATTTCTCAGGCTTTCCGATGTAGGGGACCAGCAATTCTTTTCCCTAGTGTACCAGGAACTGGCAGCTATTTGTGCCCACTGGCTACAACTGTTTCTTTCTTTCTTGGAAGCTCTCAGTGGACCAGCAGCTTATGATTTGTGAAACAGAACTGGTCTACAGACCATCACTTTGAGTAGCTCTTGGAGAAGAAACAGAACAAGTACTTGAGGACACTTTACTGGGTTATCTCATCCAGTCTTCCATCAACTCACCCTGGGAGATGGTGGGCGTAGCTCAGGGTGATGCTTAGTAGTCCTGCCCATCTGCTTTTGCTGCTCATTCACCTTCTCACGAATTACAGCAATTTCCTTGCCATTTTTCATGGGCTTTATCCATCCACCTCCACTCACCACACTGGTCACACTATCCACAACATTCTCAGTGATAGATCCTTCAGGATGCTCTTCCATTTCTACACAGAAAAGAAAGGGGTAAAAGAGGGAGAAAGAAGAAAGCTATTCATTGTGCTGTTTTGTACAGATGCTCTCAATGACACAAAGGGGGGAAAGTTCCCACAGGGTGCATCTGCACTGCAGAAATAATGCAGTTTAACTGCCATAGCGCAAAGCTATGGAATCCTGGGTTTTGTAGTTTATTGTGGCACTAGAGCTCTCTGGCAGAGATGGCTAAATTTCTCACAAAACTACAAATCCCAGAATCACACTGCATTGATCCAAGGCAGTTAAACAGTATGAAACTGCATTATTTCTGCAGTGCAGATTAAGCCACAGACTCCTATGAGGAATATAAATTCCAGTCAAAACACATATAAAGTACATACCAGCCACTCAAGATGTGAAAATCTTCGGCCCCATTCATACTAGCCCATTTGCCCTGGTTAGATCCAGATGGGATCGTGCATGCCATTACCAAATCTCTCCGAAAAGAAGTTCATACTACCTTTTGCCCCCATCGATGCTTCCTGGTGCATTTTACCCCACCAAGTTCATACATGAAAAAGTAACGATTAAAGATGGAGCCTCTTGGTTGTCAGTCAAATGATGTAATGGTGACGTCTGATGCAGCCATTGGCCGTGCGAGCTGCTTGGTTTTTTTTTTATATTTTTATATATTTGACAGATTATGCGCATGGAGTGGTGCAGCTTGTAGGGATCCTCCCCCCCCCTCCTCCTCCGTTTTCATCAGCACCCAGTGCTTCATCGGGCACTCCAGCATTTTTTAAAATATTGTATATTTATTTTATTTTATTTTATTATTATTTATTTTATTTTAATTTATTCTCTTTATTATTTATTTTATTTTATTTCATTTTATTTATTATTATTTTATTTTATTTCATTTATTTTTATTTTATTATTATTTTTATTGTATTTTATTTACTATTATTTTTATTGTATTTTTTTAATTTGACAGCTCATGCACATTCTACAGAAGGCCCTTTAAAAAGGAGTTTGGCTTTCTATTCGGAGGCCCATTCATTTAAACCGGAGGGGAAACCCCCAATCCATATATGGATACTGGAGGGAAACTATCCATATATGGATTGGGGGTTTCCCCTCTGGTTTCCCACTCTCCCCAGTAAGTTCCTATGTTTAAATGCTCAATTGCACAAACTGTCTAACTACTTAATAATTTATTCATCTTAGATCAGAACCCACACATGTCTGAAGTATCCTTCCTTAGAGGTCTTTAAGCAGAGGCTGGATGGCCATCTGTCGGGGATGCTTTGATTGGGAGTTCCTGCATGGCAGGGGGTTGGACTGGATGGCCCTTGTGGTCTCTTCCAACTCTATGATTCTATGAATCACAGGAGACAATTTGGCTAAGCACGCAGAACATAATGTTCTATTTGTACTAGGAGGAGAACGAAAAGTACCTAAAAAAAAAAAAAAGCTCAATCCTGGCATAAGTTTATCCATTTTTTTCCTTCCCTTCACCAGCAGTACAGATACAGTATACTTGGTTCATGCTTGGCTTATCACACTCAGGTGAAGCATCAAAATAGATTCTGGACTTAATAAGGCTAGGCCGCATGGGAGCAAAGTAAAGGTAATAGGGAGATTATCCCCAGGATGCTCAAAAAATCCATTATCAAAAATAATAATAGAACACCCCAAAAAGCCACGAAGAAACTGGGAAAGAAATCTTTTTTAAAAGGTGGTGTAAGAAAACAACCAAGTGTACAAGGTTTGTCTGTTGTTGTTTTTTTAAAAAAATCAAATATGGCCTAATGTAAACCCTCCCTGCCACCAAAACCCCCAAACCCTATTCTATTCTTGCTTCAAGAGTTGTTGCGCAACACACAAAGGATAAGAATAACTTTGTATGAGCTCTCCAGCTGCAAAATCATCAGAAAAGCCTAATAGAAGAGAAGTGGAGGCCAGAGCTGAATTTGGCACATAGGAAAATCTGTTCCTTTTGAGAAGTTTGATCAGCAATCCATGCAAAAAGTGAAATTATTTTTGAATTTGCACTCCCTTACCCAAGTGTCAGAGTCAAATCTGACTGGCTACATAATGTTATGACATCACTCACATCATCCATGCATGATCCTGATGGATATGGTCACTCCTGTGACTAACTCAGGCAGATAGAAGATGAAGCAGTGGAAACAAAGGCACCTGAAACAGTGTTGTATTTACAGGTGAATCTGAGCCTTTTTCAGAAGACATTTCTATTCCGCTCAGGTTTTGAACTACTGAACACTTGGAAGATAATAGTCCTACAAGCAATTTAACTTTGAGCTCTTAAAAATGCAAGAGACCACACAGCAATCTTTGGCACTGTGGCCTGACTGCAGCAGAAGTCAATGGAATTTGGACTCATACCTGTTTGGATGTGGCTGACTGCAGACCAGACTTTTTACAAGCTACCTCTGTGACTTTTTATATTGAAGAATCAGTACAAATGTGATGCCAAGTGTCTGACCTCGCCCAGTCCCATGGCTGGTGCACAAGTGGGCACTGACATGTCAAAAATTCAATGACAGAGGTTTTCTATGCTGTAGGTTAGATTCTATCCTATAGGAGCTGAGTATGAATAGGTACCTCTTTGGACTACAGCTCCCTAGGTCTTACCGCCCTTTGTGTCCCATTTGGTGGGCATAAGAGAGAGGACTTTCTTGGTGCTGCTCCCCAGCTGTGGGTTTCCCTACTGATGGTGACTGTTGTCTTAATAATAATAATAATAATGAAAGAAACAAGCAGGCAGGTCTTTAACAAGTGACTTGGATACTGCCAAAGAGGATATGAACTGGCTGGGTGCTGTGTTTCCTTTGTTGCGGTGTTTTAAGTGGGCTTCCTACTTTTCTGTATTTTACATTACATTCTATTTTAGCTGGGTTCATTTTTGTTCACTTTATTGTTTTCCACCTGGAAAGGTTATGAATTCAGTAAATAAATAAGTCAGGTTCAGAATCAAAAGGAAACAAAATTGGGAGATTTGCCTTCTATCATGCAGTGATCCACAGAGCCAAAACCTGTCCCAGAAACACATGTTCCACCAGTACCCTATAACTTACATATTATTGCACCAATTTGTGGTCCCTATTCTCCCCTACCCTGCACACACATACACACAAGCTGCATCCCATACTCTCTGACATTTCAGAGATGAAAACCAGAAGGTGTTGGGCCACACAACAAACATCAGAGTGTGGTCAAGATGGCAAAAGTTATGAATGAGGAAGAACAGACAAGCTAGGAGAGCCCACAGCAAATTGCGTTTGCCTGAGTCTACTGGGAAGAGCAAGATTCTTTTCCTCCTCTCCTTTCTCCCTGCTGAGTTAACTGAGTGCAACCACTTTAGCATTTTGAACTCAGTTTGCAGCAACTGAAATAAGCTGATGACAAAGGAAGAACAAGGAGGGAGAGAAACTGGGATGTTTTAGAAGATGATGGGAAAAATGGAATGGCAGATTTAAGGGCTAAACTGACCACCCCTTTGGAGTGGTGTTCTGCCACCCCTTTTCTTAATGGATTGGGGCCATGGCCCCAGCCCAGTGTTTTTCTAGCCGTAAAAAGAACAGCAAAATTCCACTCCTTTTGGAGCCGGAAAAAGGGTGCTTTTGCCACAGCAGCAACACTTTCCAGCTCTCCTTTTGGTGTGCGTCATTTGAACATCATGCCAAAGGAGCACCATAAATGCACTCTTAGTTAAAAACCAAGGGCCTGCTTAAATAAAAGGGTCTTTGGGTGCCATTAGAAAGTGAATAAAGAGAGGACCATCTGGGCCTTCCATAGGAAGGAATTCCACAATTTAGGAGAAGCCACTGAGTACTTTTCTCTCATTTGTTGTTGTTGTGTACCTCCAAGTCATTTCTGACTTATGGCTATCCCTAAGGTGAACCTATCATAGGGTTTTCTTGGCAAGTTTCTTTATAGGAGGTTTGTCATTGCCATTTTCTGAGGCTGAGAGAGTATGACTGCCCAAGGTCACTCAGGACGTTTTTATGCTCAAGTGGGGAATGGAAACCTGGTCTCCAGAGTCATAGTCCAGCATTCAAACCACTGCACCACATTGATTTTCAGGCTTCTCCCATATCCTCACCAAATGCATCTACGGTATGATGGTGGCAGGACAGAAAGATAACCCTTCTCCAAAGATCTATTAAGTCAGACAGGCTCACAACTGATTCTTTTATCACTTAACTGACCAACTGATCAAAGAGTCAAAGGGGCACATCACTGCCACCCTCTATGTCTTAATGTATCAAATATTAAAAGAACAGAAATCCTGGAGATCCTGTGAAGGCAACTTCCTTCACATCTAAGAACATGAGAAAGTTCCTGTTCAAATCCTGGCTCCCAACTGATTGACTGCATCACTGCCACAATCTGCAGATCAAAAGTTCTCTTTCTGCTTTATGGTTGTGTAATGATTGTGTAACTCCAGGGCCCTGATCCATTTAGTTCCCAGGCCAATTAAGGCTCTGGGGTCTGTCAAAATGAAAATGACTCACAAGTGATCCAAAACAATGGTCTATTGATCACGTGATGTTGTTATGGGGGATGTAGCAATAAAACAAAAGGCAAAAGCAAAGTTAGCTCATGTTCCTTCAGCTGATTTAAGCAGTCCTTCATCACATTTTTGCTGGGGTCCTCACTATGAACTAGATGCTGCCTCAATGGACTAGTTTCTTGGGCTCAGAAATTTCCTCCCAGATTGAGACCAATGAATCTGACTTTTCCTAATCTTTAAATTCCTGGAAGGTGTGGAGACTTTCCCAGGCAAACTAGCAATAATCATCCCATTCTAACAGTTTTCCAGGCATTCTAAGATGGAAGCATTTTTGTCCATCCCTACAGCATGAGCTGGCCTTGCACAGTCTACCAGCAAAACTGCGGCTACCTGAAAGCTTTGTTATTATTACTTTTTGCTGAAGGCCTGCCTGATTAAGTAATAAAAGCACAAGTCTAGAGGTTACAGAAACCTGCATTTATCTTACAGTATTTAAGACATTGAACTGCTACAGTGCAATCAACTGCTATTGGCAACTTGCAGTGTTTGTAACATCTGACATCCACCTCTTAGACGGAGCACAAAATGGAGGGTGGATTTTTTTTCTGGGTGTTTTAGTCAGAGAGGGTGTGTGTTATCCATACCCTAGGCATATGAGATGTGTGTATAGGGTGAATATGAGAGCTATCACTCCTCATGAACTCTTTTGGAAAGTTCAGGTCCTTATATTCTACCCCTTACCACTCCCAGTTGCCAATGCTTAGCTCTCTGTTGAGCAGTAAGAGCAGACAGGTTGTATTCAGTAATTTTTGTTGTGGGGCAATCTGTCTGACATCACTTTAAAAGTACTCTACCACCATCCTATGGAATCCTGGGACTAGTAGTTTTAAAGGGTATTTAGTTTTCTCTGCCAAAGTGTGTGATGAACAATCTATTGAATTAAAAATAATTTTTAAAATAAATTAAAAGGCGAAACAAGATTTTTAAACAACACTGCACAAGGTCTTCTTTTGTGTTGCAGTACTCCAAAGCAGTACCCCAAATAAGATGTGCCACCCTGGCCAAATCAGAAAACTGAAGGAATGGGCACACAAGCTAGAATACACTCTGGATACTGTACAGGTTGGATCCCTATTCCCTGGGTAGCGTTAAAGCTGACCAGCAGTATCCCCCCCCCCACCCGGTAGCATGGTTGGTCCTGTGCTGAGTTGTCAGTGCTTCCAAGTTTCAACAGCTCATGGTGAAGGATGGAGGGCTGGATCTTAAGACTGGTGAGTCTTTTAGATCAGTGGCACAATATTAACCCCACTCTCCCCATACATATGTTAACTTCTACTGTTGTCAGTCTTTTCAGCATCACTGTGTGAACAGGAAAGGGATTGCTAAGTGGGAAAGTGGGAGAATGAACAGTATGTTCTGATGGGTGGTTGCTTAGCAAATTCTTCTTATTGTCCCGAACTGCTGCTGGCAGAGGGATGATCCAAATGGGCATCCAGTCGCCTCCTTTGGCTGTAACCTTCCCCAGGAAGTGCTTTCAAGGCCTTCAAAAGCACACGGAAATGGCAGCTTGACAATCCCCCTTTAGCACGAGCAAGCCCGGCAAGTCTTTAACAGCCTGCCCTACTTGCCCATTTCACTTTATTTCCATCCCCAAAGGTACATATTGGGACCCGGACAATGAACCCATTCTTTCCCAACCTTCCCCTGGGTTGGTAAGATGCAGTCCTCCCCATTCATTCCATTTACAATTCAGAAAAGTGTCCTGGCCTGACATGTTATGGCCTTGCTGTGGCAACATTCCCACAACGTTTTCTGAACTTTAGCTCGAATCCAGGGATAGCAAAAAGTCTCCTCATGTTTGGGAGTGGGAAACTTCAGGAGCGACTTGAAGTTTTTGTAATGAGTAGGCCAGTGTAGAGGGCCTCTGAGTCACCTTCCTGTGTCTTAAGAGTTGATCTCAAACCCTGTCTGAACAAGGCCCCACCAGCTAATAAATGAACCATGTACGTGGGGGTATCCAAAAGTTTTAATGATCACCTTTAAAAAAATTTGACAGAAAGTTTGTTTCGGTTTGTAGTTGTTAACTTATCTCTATGTAGTCACAATCTAGATTTATACATTTTTCCCAGCGTTTCTTGATCCTCCAAATACCTGATATTGTAGTCTGCAGATTGCGCTTTACAAGGGGATATCATAAAGTAATAATTATCCCCTGAAAGTTATTATGGCATATTGATGAAAATTTGTCAGTGTCATCATTGGTCCCTAAGTGCACGTTGCTGAGAAAATCAACTCATTGCCTCCTTTATTTTTGTGACTGGCTCTGCCAGAAGTGACTCAAGTGTAAAATCCTTGTCAGGCGCAATCTGCAGAATTCTACAATATCAGGTATTTGAAGGGTCAAGATGTGCTGGGAAAAATGTATAAATCTAGATAGTGACTACATAGAGATAAGTTAACAACTACAAATCAAAACAAACTTTCTGTCAAAATTTTTTAAAGGTGATCATTAAAACTTTTGGATACCCCCTCATATGTCCATGCATTTTAGAAACACAGGAAGCTGCCTTTTACTTGAGTCAGACTGTAAGTTCATCTACACCAGTAAGGACAACTCTGACTGGCAGTGGCTCTCCTTGATTTAAACAAGATTCCTTCCAGGACCTACTTACAGATCCCCGATTTTCCCTGTTGGTCTCTCCTCCAAGTATTTATCAGACCCAACCCTGCTAACTTTCCAAAGTGTTCCAAAAGTGTTCAGGGTAACATTTTGAGATTTTTTTTTAAAAAGGTATCATACACTTTCCATCCTAAAGTAAAGATAGCCATGGATTCCAATCCTGGCAGTCAAGAAGGAGCAATGCTTCCGGAAGTAGCAAAGTCTCATTGTTCAGATTGTCCTGAATCCTAAGACTCAGCCCCTGAAGACTGCTCCCATTCAATTCTGAATTGCTTCATTCATCACAGAATTCCACTTGTGAATGATTTCCACATAAGAATTGCACTTGGTTACTACCTCTAGATTGAGATTCAGCCTCAAGCTGTGAAGATCCCCCAGTTCTTACGAGTTACTTTCTCACTGTTTGCCACATTCACAGGCACACCTGGTGGGAACCTGAGATGGGCTTCTCTGTGGCTGCACCCAGGTTTTGGAATTACCTTTCAAAGACGACTCAATCTGCTATCTCCTCATTCTCCTTCCCATTAGCTCAGTGGGCCCCAAACTGTGCCCTTTAAGAGATTTTGGATTTTGGCTCCCAGAAGGCTCAGCCATGTTGGCCAATAGTCTGGGCTCATGGGAGCTGAAGTCCAAAATCCCTTAAAGAGCACGGTTTGGGGACCACTGCATTAACTGATGAAGACTTTTTCATTAAAACAGGCTTTTGCAAACTCTTGGGGACTATTCTGAGAACTCTCCTGAGCAGGAAGGTCTCAACATGAAGAGTCATGCACAGACTTCTTTAAAGAGAGAGGAAGAGATGGTTCCACTGTTTCTGTCCACCTGCAAATTTTGTAATATGGGAAGAAGCCTAAACAAGCAGATCTGTCAACACCTCCATACTTGAGATTAGGAAGAAGGCTAAGAAAGTGTGTGTTTTCCAACACACAAATTCAGGCTGTAAGTTACATATGCTAAGAAGAGATGGTCAACACATTAACAGTTATTCCATGAAAGTTAGGAATAGAGGTTCCCAAGCCTTCAGTAATACAATTTGACCTCAAGAACCCACAACTGAATATTTTAGAATAGCTTTTGGGAAAAACAGCAAACAGTACAGCCAGAAATCTGACTTTCCACTGAAAAGATTAAAGCCAGAAAGGAAAAATGCCACATGTAATACAATTTTTTTCAATAAAAGAAAAACTCAAAAACACACCAAAAAATCATAGAGCTCCACCCTACTTTTCAGAACTGTCTGCCTCTCCATCTTTGATTTTGTCCACTTTACCTTCTCAACAACATTGGCTTCAACTGAATATATTTAAACATTATTGGTTTTGAAACCACATCATACTTTTCCACTGTCTATTTCCCAGACATTCATTCCATCCAGGGCGTTACCTCTTCCACTTCCCTCTCCCCATCATATTTTGCATTTTCTCAGTCTGCCTAGATTTTTAAGGTCACAAGTAACTACTGATATCTGATTCTATGTCCCATCATGTAGCCCCTCCACCTACTGACAAGCCAATTTAATCATAGCACTTACATTAGGATCTCAGTCTCTCTCTCTCTCTCTCTCTCTCTCTCACATACACACACAACTTGCCATGTTTGATAAAGTTAAATGAACTGTTACCTTCTCACGTTACTCATCTGTTAATATGACCTCTATTTTCTAGTGCAAAATGTGTCCCCTTGCAGACACCATTTTTCATGTAAATTGTATTCTTGGCAAAAGTTCTGGAAAGATCTGGGAATCATCTGGTGAAAGTTCAGAAAACAGAGATGGGCCTTTCCAGACTTTAAGGATCTGGAATATGAGATTGAGATTCACCTGGTATCAAATGAGTTTTGGAAAGCTATCCAACACAAGGCAAGGCTCAAGTCTGGTATAGGCTGCCATTGTCATGAGATCAATCAATCATCATCATGCCAAAATAAGGTTACTATATTTCATAGGAATCATTGGGAGCATTTCTTGATTCCCATTCTGGACCTGGCTATTTGAGAAGGTGAAGTGATATGGGCTGCAGCAGTAAACAGTGCTGTAAGCTCCATGTAAACCAATGGGAATACGTTGTTTCTATGAGCGTAAATCAAGATTTTCTTTGAACTCTCCTGTTGTTACACTTGATTATCAGCTTTCTATTCTCTGTAGTAACTCTTGGATGCTCCACAAATATAAAATATCCAGAACCAGAATATCTGTACGTTTAATTAGCATAAAGACTAATTATTGTACTGGTAAAAAAAATATTTGGCCATTTTTAGCACCCAAATACATTTTGAATAACCTAGGAGTTTATCAGATGATGGAAATTGGAAGTATAATCCAATGGTAATCCAAGTGCAATCATGGGGTTTCACATTATTGCGTATGAGTGTATCTCACGCAATTTTGGGCAAAAGGGAAGTCATTCCGAATGCAATCATGGGTGTTACGTTATTGCATATTAGAGTATCTCACGCAATTTCGGGCAATGGGAAATCATTTTCGGGCAATGGGAAGTCATTCTGATCGCATTCTGAATGCAATTAGAATTCACGTAAATTCGCTAAATTAGCGAATAAACTAAACTAAACTAGCGAATTTACATGAATTCGAATTGGCTCCATTCTAAATAGAGAGAAATTCCTCCTGTGTGATAAACTCCCTAGTGGAAGATGCTGTCTGGAAATACTTTTGGATTCTGCCACAGGCATCAAATGGACACGTCATTAAATGGACATGGCATCCTAGAGTGACTCCTTATATGAGATTTTCAGATAAGTTACAACTATGAAGAATTTTTCAATGATTAATCAGATCCGGACTGGTTAAATCACCAGAGAATCCCAAGGTTCATGTTGTTCCAAATCTCCATCTTGATTCTATAATTTCAGAACATGACTTTAGGAACAGTCCTCAAGCAAGGGCAGAGAATGAGCAACAATTCTGATTGAGCCTCTGTACTCTGTCTGACATCAAGCATCATGGAACGTAGCTCTATGAAAGCTTTTCAAAATGAAAGCTTTTCAAAAGTTAAGTAGAACATGAGAAAACCAGAGAAGCTGGTGTTTTCCTGAGAAGACATACAAATGCCCAGGACATAGGGAGAGACAGATCATAAAGACCATATAGATGCTTCAGGCCCACAAGCAAAAGATATTGAAAAACAAAAGGCAGAGTTTTACTGGTGCCTAGTTAGTTCTTAATGCAGTGATGCACAGTGCAATGAAATCACAGAATGTCTCAGTTTTGGCTGTTTGTACACCACTTGTTGCAATTACAGTGGCAACTGCACAACACAAAACACAAACTCATCACAATAGTAAATCCATCACATTACAAGCAAGATATATCAGTGGGCACATCCAGATTCATCAAAAAGCAGAAAGTCCCAGATTTTGTTCCTGTTCTTTCCAATTTTATTTTGGAGCACCATACACATTTTGTTTATCCCAGAATATTTTGTGTGAGTTCCTGTTACTGTTGTTAGATTTTTGCATTCTCTTTTCCCCTCCTTATGGGATTTCCTGCATGCAACCCCCCCCCCCCCCATTCAAACTAGCCATATGACTTAGGTCACTCCTCCTTTTGGGACTCACACACTCAAAGGTTTTCTCCTGACCAGTTGGGTCTTCCATCTGCCATTAACTTTCTTTGGAAAGATGGTGAGAGAAATATTTTTTCTTAACCTGAACTATTCACTAGCTAGATTAGGATATAGCCTCTATGTATATATAGATTAAAGCCATTAGTAAACTTTTGTTTGAACTTCAAGCTACTTGTGTTGTTTTTTGAGTCAGTTCTTAGGGAACTACAGTTAGACAAGGACACATTTCTGCTGATTTGAAGCTAGACCCCAACGGGCTTAGCTTTGATATTTTTGAAGCCTTAGGAAACTTAAACTGCCCTACAGTTACAACCAGAGACTTTTTTATACCAGCACCTGAGACTGGTTTATTTTAACCTGCTATAAAATAAAAAAGAACAAGAACAAAATTATGGACATTTCAATCAGTCTGGATGCACCCAGTGTTAAAATAAACAAGTCAAGGAGACATTCCGCCAAATGCCATTTTGAACAACCACATTTTAACTAAATAGTCTAGAAGAGCTTTGGCTTAAATACAATTGTTAGTTCCAACTTAAAACTAATTGTTAGTTCAAACCTGAATAAACCCACTGTATCGAGTTTACATATGTGTACAGACCCACTGTATCAAGTTTACATATAAGTTTACATATGTGTTAACTTACCATTTAGTAACTAATTCAATGGATCTATAGAGTCTGGAGGTACTACATAGGTTTCACTGAATATGGTTATCTGTAACTAGTTACTTTCTTGTCCATATGTGTGTAGCTGAGGTCCAAAAAACACTGCAGAAATAATCCACTGATCCCTGACTCAGTGCTAGGGAATCCTGGGAACTGTAGTTTATTGTGGCACCAGAGCACTCTGACAGAGAAGGCTCAATGCCTCACAAAACTACAGTTCCCAGAATTCCCTATAATTGAGCAAGGGCAGTTAAAGTGGTCTCAAACTGGATTATTTCTGAAGTGTGTTTTGGACCAAAGTTGCATCTTTTTATGCAGGTGGTGGTGGTGGTGGTGGTTCCTCTGTATATTATACACCACAACAAAGAATCAAGTCGCTTTACTGGTGTAGCAAGTAAAGGTTTATATAGTAATTTTAGAGGTACTCTGACATAAAGTTTTCACATTTTATGCCATGAATGCTACATCTTTCTTCTCAAAAGTTTAGATGGTATGGCAAATTAACAGGCAGTTAACTGCAACAAAATCCTTTTCAACAGTGTAAAGAGTTAACAGTAATTGCTATTTTTCAAATGATGTACTGAGTAAACAGAATGAATCACTTTCATAAAAAGTAACTTTTCAAGTCCTGGGTGGGACAAGCAACTGGACTTATGCCATTGTTTTGGTAGATTCCATCTGAAGAGCATTTCACAAGCTAGAAACCACCACTGATAAAGCTTTGCCCTCAGCAGTTGCTTCTCCTCTCCTATCTCCTACATTGACATGATTTAGATCAAGCCCTCAGATGTAAGCCTAAGGGAAGATAGTTATATGGGAAATATAGGGGGAGGGAGATACACAACAAAGTAGCTTTTTAAGTTACATTACTTCAGTTCCACCTGTCTGTGAAGTCAAAGGCTTTCCTGGCTGGCATCCATGGGATTTTTGGACTATGTGGCCATATTCTAGAAGAGTTTATTCCTGACAGTGATTTTCTGAAGATGCCAGCCACAGATGCTGGCGAAATGTCAGAAATAAACTCTTCTAGAACATGGCCACATTCCATCTGTCTTATTAACTTTTTTTTTTTTTTTAAAAAAAGACATTTATACAGTGCTAATCATGGAGTTGGAAGGGACCTCAAGGGCCATGCAGCCCAATATTTATACTGGTACAGGAATCGATAGCTCTAGCACTTTTGAGAGGTAGGCATTCAACCTCTGTTTAAAGACTTCCATAGAAGGCAAGTCCACAACCTTCAGACACAATGTGTTTCATTGTCAACAGCTCTTACGGTTGGAGAATTCTTCGTAATGTTTAGGAGGAAATTCTTTACTTGCTATTTGAATCCACAATTTAAGACACTTATCATGTCACCTCATGACAGCCATCCTTAAATAGCTGAAGAAATGTCAAGCTGGAGCATCACATTCAACACCACCAGGTCCATTTGGTGTATGGCCTTTCACCTACAGTGGAAACTCTGTCGAATGTTCATCACCAGGCTTTTAGAAGAAAAAGGCAGTGAACTATTATATAACATCTTCCATGTGAACTGTGAGCACTTGTCTTCTAGATGATATCAACCTCCACCTTAAACATGTGAAAATTCTTAAAGATTACACATACAGTACTTAATTATTGAACCTCTTTTTGAGGTTGGCAGGAAGCGGTGCATCCTAATGGCCTTGTTAACAAAATTTAATAAGACTCTTCCATTCTTTTCATTACTTGGGGAAAGATCCTCAGAAGAACCTTCACCTTGGACTCATTTCTCTATCTAAAAAGAAATAACTATGGCTGAACAAGAGCAAGGTTCTCAAGAGAAAAACTGTTGAATACAGCTGTCTGCTGTTCCAGGCAGCAGAAGCAATTTTGAAGTACATGCACTTGCGACGACTATATAAAATTCCATAGCTCCTAAAAATAAAGCCATGCTCCTAAAACACTCTCACAAGCTTCCACTGACCTCAGTTAATAAAAAAGCTATATTATGTTACATCTGTTGCAGCCACCACTTCATCTGATAGTATTTCAAAACACATTATGTCCGTTTCAGTTGTACTCCTGGGCTTATAGCTGCTTCAATTCCATCTGTTGGACAGTTTTATTATTATTTTTTCTTGGTAGAAACACTTCTGATTTCCAAGATTTAATGTTATTATTATTGTTGTTTTAAAATCCAAAATGATCAAGCTTTTACAATTAAGAAATGGGGATTGTCCATACTATGCCATTTGGGAAATCAATGCCCTACCTTTCTATGTTGGTAAACAGAGTGAGTGGGGGGAGATAATAAGTCTCACAGGATTAATGAAAAAGGCATAAATGAAAAAGGTGTGATTGTCTGGATGTCCTAACCAGCCATTAAAACATGTCCATCCTCTGGAATGGATGTTTCTAACCTGCACTACCGAAATACAGTAAATGTAGCTCACTAAGTGCGGGGAAGGGGAAAGGTAGTACCCAAGTGGCAAAATCTTTCAACCTAGGACAGGGAACACATTAATTTTCCACTCCCTGAAACATCAATTTTGTGAAGCACAATTACAAAATTGAAATTTCTGGACTTGAAGTAGAAGTCAGTAACAGGGACTAGGAAAGTCACTTGTTCAGACACGCTGGAGTGGACAACAGTGGACTACTCGTGCTTTCTCTTCACACTGGAAGATGTGCCCAGCACCTTTAGAAGGTACTAAGGTTGGCCTAAATAACCTAAATGTGCTAGATCCCATCTGATCTTGGAAGCTAAGCTGGGTCATCCCTGCTTAGTTCTTGGATGAAAGACTGCCAATGAATACCGAGTGCTGCAGGCTATATTTCAGAAAAAGGAACTGGCAAAACTATCTCTGAGGATTCCTTGCCTAAGAAAACCCTATGAAATTCATGGGGTCTCCACAAGTTGACAGGTGACTTGAAGGCATGCACACACACGTGGTTGGGTAAGGCCTTTTATAACTGCAGGATAAACCTGACTTCAGAACAATCATTACTTTTTAAACTTTCTCTTTGCCTGCGCCACTCATTCACCATGTCAACACACTTGCTCCTTGATCCTCAGAATCTTCCCATTCTGGGATGTGGTGTACTTCTGTCATCTTATTCAGCTAAAGTGGCAACAGCTCAAAGACCTATTGCTGGGAGAAGATTATGAGAATGGATGGGAAACAATGAGGCAGTACAGACTGCCCAAAAGGGGCGGTCTGCAGGCGTCCCAAGAAGCGGTGAGATGGGGCCAGGGCTGCCTCACCGGTAGCCTCAGAGGCCCCATCCTAGTGCTTCTGACGGCCGCAGAGAAGCAGCGAACTGCTGCTTCCCCGTGACCTGAAAGGATGCCCACTGCACCCTGCTTTCTTCGGTGGTGCTGAGAGGAGAAAGGGGCCACCACCACAGTCCCTTTCCCCTCCGAGTCCTTGGTGTGGCCATTTAAAGGCCGCGCCAAGGACCAGGCACAAAAAAAGAACTCCATTTTGGAGCTCTTTTTTGCACTGTGGGAAGGGTGCACTTGGCACCCTCCTGCGGCACGATGTTGTCTGGCACGTGCAGCATTGTCTAAATGATACACGTGCCATGACAACATGGCGCGCCCATATGGACACCGCCATTTTTAAATATTGGCACCCATATGCTTTAGGGTTTGGGAAGGTATAAACGCTGTGCCATCCTGAACCCTAAAGGCGCCATAAATAACCCTAATCGTGCCTCTTCATGCCCATTTGTAGTGAGCCAAAGAAAAGTTATATCTTCATTGTTCTTAGGCTGCTTCTTTTCTATCTTTATGATTCATGGCTCCTCTTATAAAACCAGTTAACACCAACACTGTAATCAGGAGTTCATTAGACAATGAACCTAAATATGTGAGAAGAGGGTTCAGACTAACCTCCCTTCACCATCACTCTTCTCAAATGGAGGATGACAGAGTTGAGGAAGCCTGGCTTTTCACAATTCATGGTCACATTGTGAAGCAGGGCTAGTGGAAGGGAACCAGAGCTAGTGTATTCTCTTTCTTCCACATCTTTTAAGCTGATATTGTTAACAGCCAAATAGTGTTTTTAGATGAAACTGGCAAAACTTGAAAGAATGCATTATCCGAATGGACTGCAGCTAGCACACTGGTGGAAAGTCACGCAGGCCTATTCAGTTTTGGTGCATAGACAACAGTGGAACAAACTCTGCATTTGACACTCCATGGCAAACTGATGCACAGAATCAACTACCATGTGCAGGACTCAGCTTGTTGTACACTAGTTCACTGTGTATGTGTAGGATTACAGCCAAAAGCACTGCACAGAAAAGAGTGCAGTCTAACGTGCCCTGTCTGTTTTGTGCCTATCATTGACTCTGTTAATTTGCAAGAGAAATTTCAACTACAGTGGCATTTTTTACTACTGCAATTCAAATTTCACACACATCTCTATCACATAGCTGACACCCTCATTCCTATGCTCTGGACCCAGGCTCCCTCCATTAAAAACAGAAAAAGGAACAACAGCACCGAAGCAGTGTTTCTAAATATTTTGCCTTTTACCCACCATGGGAAGGACTCTGGTAGAAATAATGCCAGGCTGCAAGAAGACCAGAAACTGATTGCCTTGTGGCTTGGGCATTAAAACCACAAGAGACAAAAGATGGCATAATAAATGGAAAACAAACAATTGCTCTATTAAAGATGCCCACATGGCACTTTGAAACCAGTATTTTCCCAAACCACATTTTGTTGATCAAGGAGCCACCTAGCACATGATATGTTCCTTCTTGTCTCCACCCTGGTAAGCTGTGTTGAAAAACGTCCAAAGCCAATGTTGGCGGCACTCTAAATAAAACATATTCTAAATTTCAAGAGGAACAATATCTGGCTGTCACCAGAATAAACCACCCAATGGCAATTTTTATTATTGTATACAAAGACATTTTGCAACCTTAATGGTAAATGGTGGATGTGGGGAAAACAACACATAAACCATTCAGACAACTGGAACACAAAAGACTACAACTTTATTGGTTACAACTCTATATGTTTGATCTGCAATAGGGCAGCTGAATCAGATACTGGATAATCTATAGTTAGTTTTTTTTTGGGAGGGGGAGGGGGGTTCGGGCTATGTGTCCATGTTCTGGAAGAGTTTATTTCTCATGTTTTGCTTGCATCTGTGGGTGGCATCTTTTCTGCAGATGCCAGCCACAGATGCAGGCAAAACATGAGAAATAAACTCTTCCAGAACATGGACACAAATATAGCCTAAAAAGCCCACATAAAATTATGGATGCTGGCTGTGAAAGCCTTCAACTTTACACTGGATAATCTACCTGTTACTAAGAGTATGATGCTGAAGCTAAAAAAAGCCAATGCAATTCTAGGCTGCATGAACAGAAGTTTAGTATCAAGATTGAGAGAAATAATAGTACCACTCTATTCTACTTTAGTCAGGCCTCACCTGGAATACGGTGCCCAGTTCTGGGCACCACAGTTCAAAATGGATATTGAGAAGTTGGAGCATGTCCAGAGGAGGGCAACTGAAATGGTGAACAGTCTGAAAACCATGCCCTATGAGGAGAGCCTTAGGGAGCTGAGTATGTGTAGCCTGGGGAAGAGAAGGTTAAGATGGAGCCCTGGTGGCACAATGGCTAAATGCCGGTACTGTAGCCACCATATTGTGAATTCTAACCCTCAGCCTTCCATCCTTTCATGGGTATGTAAAATGAGTACCCAGCTTATTGGGGGCAATTGCCTAGCACATTGTAAATTGCTTACAGAGTGCTTAGTTCACTATGAAGTGGTATAGAAATGTAAAGTGCTATTGCTTGTTTAACAGGTGATACGATATCCGTGTTTAAATACTGGAAGGGATGTCGTATTGAGGACCAAATCGGCCTCTGTGGGACAGTTGGGGAATAGAACGGGGACTTCCAGAGGCGTTAGTGGCGTTCTCCTCTGCAGTAAAATGGGTGATATCCACGTTCCGCTCCCTTCCCACCCCCTTCCGTTCTGTGCCAGGCCCGTTCCCAAAAGCCTGTACGATAACCTATATAGAAAGTGAAAATAAAAGTCTCCCCAATGTAGATTGTTGTACCATGCTTAATAAAAATCAGACATCCCCTGAAAATAAGCCATAGTGTGTTTTCTTGAAGAAAAATAAATGTAAGACAGTGTCTTATTTTCAGGGAAACATGGTAGAGGAGAGGAGGACATGGAATTTTGCTCTTCCCAGTAGGCTCAAGCAGATGCAAATTGTTGCAGCTTCTCCCTCTGTACCTGTTCTTCTTGACCACACCATGATGTTAATAGGTCACACGTGCCTCTGTTTACATCTATGAAATGTTGGGGAGTAATTCTTGGACACCAGAGAGAAGGCTGCAAAGTTAAGATGTCCAGAAAGTGTGGGAGAGATTTGCTGGGATTTAAAAGGTTGCACGAAGTATTCCAAGTGTCTGAGTTTGTCAAATTCTCCAGCACAAACTTCATTTCTAATTTCACTGCTAGCTATTTTTTTCTGAATTTTCAAATTAAAATCCTGTTTGCATATATGGAGTTGTGGTTGTAATTTTCTGGTCCTGTTCTAAAGGCAGCATGACAGGGAAATGATTAGCTGAGCTCACTGGAGCGCTGTAAACCGTTTGTGTATCCCATCCTATTCACATACATCTTGTCACACACCCTGCTGGCTACGGATCAATACAATGGCCTGGATTTTAGGGCTCACTTTGAAGAAGAGGCAAGCAAGATGAGCTCCACCACTTTTCCCACTATTCTACAATTGATTTATGCATTGTCAGTTGTTTTGGGCATTGTCTTGCAACAGAAGAGTGGGAAATAAATACTTTGACATAAATAATGTTGCCTAGACTAAAGATGTCAACCCATGGCACTTTTTCTTTCTGTTAAGAAGTAATTTGAACCACACTCTCTCACTATGAAAAAGTAGTTGGGAGCTTATGCTGTTTGTAAACAGCCATGTTGAGAGTTAAATCTGCCTCCAGACAACCAAAGAGGGAACACCCTTGGTATGCTGGAAAGTTTGGGAGAATAAAGCATGCCTGTCCCTTATGTACCATTGATTCTGCCCTAAGCAATTGGGGCCCCCACTTGGTCAACAGGTGTTGCTTGTCATACAACCAGATAATAAGCAACATCTACTAAAAATTTCCTTCTCTCTTTCTCTCTCTCTAACTTCAAGTTGCTTGTCAACTTATGGCAGCCCCATATATTTGACAGGTTTTTCTTAAGCAAGGAACACTCAAAAGGTGGTTTTTCCAGTTCTCCCATCCAAGTACTTACTAGGGCTGATCCTGCTTAGCTTGCAAGATCACACAGGACCCAAAGCCTTAACAGGATCTGGTATTTGAGTCTACACTACACAACCATTAAAGGCACATCACTCTGGCAAGCCTTCTCCCACCCACCTGAATGTTAATATTATTTTTTACTTAAAACAAACAAACAAACAAACAAACTCTCAAATTGCTTCTCCCTGGGGAAGAAGCTATAGAATAATAGAACAACTGAGTTGGAAGAGACTAGGAAGGGCCATCCTGGCCAATCCCCTGACATCCAGGAACACAGAATCAAAGCACCCCCAGACAAATGGCCATTGAACCTCTTGTTTAAAAACCTGCAAAGAATGAGATGCTAGCACTGTCTGAGGCAGTGTGTTTCATTGTCAAACAGCTCTTACTATCAGGAGGTTCTGCCTAATGTTTAGGTGGATTCTCTTTTCCTGTAGCTTGAAACCATTGATCCAGGTCCTAGTCTCTAGAGCAACAGAAAATAAGCTTGCTCCATCCTCAATATGGTAGCCCTTCAATATGGTATCCTTTCATATTTCAATATGGCTATTATGGTCATTTCTTAACCTTCTTTTCTCCAGGCTAAACATATCCAGTTCCCTCAGCCACTCCTCATAGGGCATGGTTTCAAGAAATTTCACCATTTTGCCCTCCTCTGGAAACTCTCCAGCTTGCCATGTTTCGTCTTAGTCTTTTTTAGGTTGAAGAGAGGCTTTTTCTTTAAAGGAATTAAATTTTTCAAAGCCTTCTTCTGGGACTGTAATAGTTGAGGACATTTCGTCACCCCGCTTCCTTAGGTATTTTGAGTATTATTATTTTTTTAATCTTTAAGCCAAATACGGTCCATTGAATGTATTTTCCTTACCCCTGTCAGAAAGTGATGTCTGGAAGAAGAAGCCATATTGGCCTTACTTTGAAAAAAAAAGGTAAACAAACATGGAGACAGTCATCTAACTTTGGAGCTTATCACATGGACTTTAAAACTGTCTAAAGTTAGCCTCCTGGGCTGCTGGCGAGATGTGGGATGGAAATAGGGATTATCACATGTTAAATCGCTGCCTAATTGCCGCCGACCATCAGCCCAGGTCCAAGCCGGGTCCCAGCCATGCTCTGCTAGGACTTTTTCAAAGTCAGAAGTTTTCCGGCTTCTAAAAAGTGCTGGTGGAACGCAGCTGGGACCCAGGCTGATGGTGGCCAGCGATTAGGCGGCAATTAAGCATGAGATAATCCCCATCTCCATCTCATGTCCTGGCTGCAGCCCAGGAGGTTTGAGACAGTTTTAAAGTCCATGTGATAAGCTCCTTTGACCGGTTTTCTGTAAGGGTGGGGGACTGTGGCTTCCAAATGTTTCTATCTCATATCTCTGATGAGCCCCAGGCAACATAGCCAATGATGTGGCATTAAGGGAGTTGCTGCTGTACAACCTCTGGAAGGTCACAGTCACCCAGCCCTTTTCTACTCTTGTTTGGCATTGGCTCTTTAGAGTTTCCAATAGAGTAAGGTCATCTACTCACTGATCCTGTTCAATAAGAGATGCCGGAGACATGGGTCCTTTGGCATGCAAATCCTGGGCTCTACACACTGAGTGAAATCTTGGGAAAGATATGAGAAGAGGAGTTATAGCCTCAACACTGTGTTCTGAGGATAACTTTTAATGCAGGCTCAAGTTTTATTTTTTAATAAAAATATTTTAGACATTTGGCACAATTCTGTCAAAGCCCATGTGGGGAAATTCCCACTGGCTTGGCAGCTCTAGGCAGGAGGGAATGTGAAATAAAATAGTCATGTTTCTCATGAAAAAAACCTATCTGTGATTTCATTAACAAACAAACAAAGAAAGCTAATTCAAAGGAGAGTGCTGACGAGGCCGCCCAGCATGATGCCACAGACATAGTGACGTAACCTGCGGATGGTCTCTGCGTGCAAGGAGCTGCTCTCTCCAACCAAGCAGGGTGTCTGAACAGAGCAGATATTTGCCCTTGTCACATTTACCCAGGAGGCTGTCAAACCAGCCAGCATATCTAACGCTCCAGGAAGTTTTCCACTCTGTTGCTGGGGGCAATTTCCAACAGACACCGTCAAGGTTGACAGACCTAAATTCTGTCATGCCTCCAGCTTGAGCCTTTATAGAGAGGAAAAGAAAGAAAAAAGCTGCATCAGGTTGAGGACAAGGCATGAAGACGCAAGAGGAGGCACGTCAGCAGTCCTTGAGCAGAGAGAGGAGAGGTCGCAACACAGTCGGAATGATGCTAAGCAACTAAGATTTTAACAGCAGTTAGAGCTGCCTTTGAAATGCAGTTGACAAGGAAATTGGTTAGAAATTTAACAGATTACGTATGTTATGTGGTGAGGGGATGGAAAACAGCTGCCATATTCTCAAGAATCTTTCTGGGCCAATCTTATTCAAAATTAGAGATGTTAAATCCCACTAAAACTACAGGCCTAGTTGTGCTTAATTCTTCATAAGAACACATAAACAGCTTTGCAGGATTAATCACAGGATTGTCTTGTCCAGCTTTCCGTTCCCCACATAGAAACTCAAAACCTATGGGAAGCCTACAAGTGACACATGAATTTAATAAATATTGTGAAAGTGTTATTAAAAATTTACCAGGTAGCATAGCACAGCTTAATGCAAGAGTGGTGAACTTGTGGTCACCTAAGATGTAGTTCAGTTGCAACACTCATTATGCTCACTGGTTAAGGGTAATGACTATGCAGGCTAAGGCTGATGAGAGCTGGAGTTCAACACTATCTGGTGGGCCACATATTACCCACCTATGATTTAATTGCAGTTGGTTATGTGCTGACAGGTTGGCCTTGACTTATTTATTTATTTTTATTATTATTATTATTATTATTATTATTATTATTTCTTTGTCAACTTTCTTCATTGGTTGCTTTCACATCCATACACATTCATAAGAAATTATATGGTATGGGTGATTCTGATGTTGGCATTAAATGATATATTTTTATTCTTCAGGAGCTTACTTCATAAATCTTAATCTTCTGATTTCTTGACTACAGTCTCCATTTCAATTGATGACTGAATAAGGTAGAGAACATCTTTTATCAATTTTGATGTCTTCGTAATTAACTTTAGAGTTATATAAATCTTCTGTGGTCAGGGATCTAAGAGTCCTAGTAGACCACAAGTTGAACATGAGTCAACAGTGTGATGGGACAGCTAAAAAAAATGTAATTCTAGGCTGCATCAATAGAAGTATAGTGTCTAGACCGAGGGAAGTAATAGTACCACTCAATTCTGCTTTTGGTCAGACCACACATGGAATACTGTGTCCAGTTCTGGGCAACACAATTCAAAACGTGGACAAGCTGGAGCATGTCAAAAAGAGGACGACCAAAATGGTGAAAGGTATACAAATCAAGCCCGACAAGGAATGACTTAGGCAGCTGTATATGTTTAGCATGGAGAAGAGAAGGTTAAGAAGTGATATGATTGTCCTGTTTAAATGTGTGAAGGGATGTAATATGGAGGATAGAGCAAGCTTGTTTTCTGCTGCTCCAAAGAATAAGATACAAAACAACAGATGCAAGAAAAGAGATTCCACCTCAGCATTAGGAGGAACTTCCTGACAGTAAGAGCTATTTGACAGTGGAACACACTCTCTCAGAGTGTACTAGAGTCTCCTTCCTTGGAGGTCTTTAAGCAGAGGCCGGATGGCCATCTGTTGGAGATGCTTTGATTGTGAGTTCTTGAATGGCAGAGGTTTGGACTTGATGGCCCTTGTGGTCTCTTCCAATTCTATGATTCTACTATTATTTTCGCTTTCTTAATACAGTTGCCCCTTCATTGGACTTGAAGGTTGTGGTCTTGATTATTCTCAGAGGGGTGAGTCTCATTGGCTAAAATGGCACACACATGGAGCATGGAGCCATTCACGCCAATGGGGCTTGAATATATGAGAGTTTCAATTTTTGTTGGGGTGGGGTCCGGAATAGAGCCCCCGCATAAACAGAAGGGAGACAGTACTGTGGTGTCATCTGCATATCTTAAATTATTTGTGTTTCTTCCTCCAGTTTTCATACTACTGTTTCTCATGTCCGTTCCTGCTTTCTGTACAATGTGTTTTGCATCTAAATAAAACAGGGTGATAAAATGGATCCCTGTCTGACCCTCCACCCACTTTGTCAATTGCAAATCATTCTGTTTTTCCCCCTTTTTCATATTCTGTCTTGCGTGTCCAAAGTTCAGGTTACACATTAGGAGAATCAACTGTTTTGTCACTCCCATTTCTTGTAGAGTGCCCCGTAGTTTTTCATGTGCTACACAGTCAAAGGCTTTACTATAATATATGAAGCACAGGCTGGTTTTCTTCTGAAATTCTTTGGTGTGCTCCATTAGCCACCATATGTTTGTAATTTGATCTCTGCTGGTTTTCTGCCTACAAAAACAGGTCAGTATATTTTCTGCACTTCGCATTTCATATACTGTATTGTCCTGCACATTTTAGAGACATAAAAAAACAACCTTGCTTCCTCTGCAGTTTAGGAGGACTAAAGCTCCAGAGTGTAAGGCCTTAAAAAAAGAAAAAGAAAAGCTGATCCCGTTTATGTAAAATATCACAATAAGCTGGCTTTTCCATTTCCTTACTATAACATACATACATACATACATACATATATGAATTTTCTTCTATTTGACATGATAGCTTCTTAGGCCAAGGTTTTAAGCCATTTGAATACTGAAATTAAGCCTCCAACTCCTGCTGACCCAAATGTAAAAGATTTTTGGAAGTATTTTAGGAGCTCATTGTGCTGGACTTCTCATATGCCTAGCCAAATTCAGAAAAGCAAGTTGAAAGATGCCCACTGTGGGGCAGCAAATCCCCTCTCGATTTTTATCGCTGTTCCTTCCTACAGCTGCTCCAAGTTGAACAGGAGCTCTGGGGTACTTTTACAATGCACAGTCATAATGCCGTGATTCCATTTTTAACTGCCATAGCAACATCCTATGGACTCCTGGGATGCTTAGTTTGCTGAGCCATTAGAGGAGCTCTTTGGAGGAGAATTCTAAATGCCCACCACAACTACAAAATCCAAGAGTACACAGGATGTTGCCATGATAGTTAAAGTGGAATCATAACACTATTATCGTGTGGTGTGAAAGGGCCCCTGCTGGTGCCATTCATTCAGAACAGCTACGTGAGAAGCTATGGTAGACTCCAGAGTGGATTTACATCCAGTGGCACACCCAGCCGCTGCGCCTGGTCTGGGTACCACTAATGGGTCTCCCTCCATCCAGTGCCTCACTTCCCTGCCCTCTAACCTCAGCTACCATAGCATTTTGCTTGGACCCGTTCTAACACTAGGACTTAGGGTCTGTGCATACCAGTATCTTTGGCTGGGTTGGGGACAGAATTGGGATATAGGGTCTACATTACGCATATCCCAGCTCTGTGTGACACCGTGTGCTGCATCACACACTGTGTGGCATCACAGCACTCCTCTGGTGCTGCATCCGCACGGTGCACTGCAGAAGGAGTGCCATATAGCCACAGTGCCCTTTGTAGGGAGCAAAAAGGAGCCGCTTTTTGCGGCTCATTTTGCACCCTCCAAAGGCCAGATCGGGGCTGCAATGTGCGGTTGCCATGACCCCAATCTGGCTGTAAAAGGGGCAGCTTGGTTCATTAGCTAGGTATGGGATTGTAATTTCGGAAAAATGCCAGCCTAGTAGTGGCCAGTCTACTGCTAAATAAACACAAAATGCACAACCCTTGAGCTTATGTTTCCATCACTGAACCTCAGCTGATGAATCCTGAATTACAACTAGGTCATGACCTGAATGACAGTACATTGCTATACAGCCAACATCATTTAAATGTTACTGTTTTGATTAAAATAAATAAAACACAGATATTTAAAGATGATAAATATTAGGTTAGCATGGAAGAAAGAAGAGCAAAGTAAGAGAGTAAAATGGAAAGGGAAAAATATCCATCCTTCCATCCATCCGTGTATCTAAGGGGCTGTGCAGACTGCCCCTGAAGGGGCGGCCTGCACCCACCTCCATCTCCCCAGATTGGGGCCGTGGCAACTGCATGCCATGGCCCTGAGCTGGCCTTTCCAGGGTGCAAAAAGTAGCTCCTTTTTGCACCCTGGGAAGGGCACAATAGCCATCACACCACGGCTTTAAGGTGCTCCTTTGGTGCTGGGTTGTGTAAACAGAGCTTCAGAGGACCGCCAGGTAGAGCGGTGCCTGGTGTCACACTGCAATGGGGCGGAGTTGGGGCATGTGTTGTATGGACGCCATGCCCCAACTCTGCCCCCAGGTCAGCCTTAATGGACTGTCTGCACAGTCCCTAAGTTCTCTGTTACAGTTCTGATTTAAGACTGCCGACTGTCTCGACTCGGTAATGGGCTGGATGAGGAAAAACAAACTCAGACTGAATCCAGAGAAAACGGCGGTACTCATAATAGGCTCTCCAAGCCCAGGGAGGGAGTTTCATCAACCAGTCCTGGACGGGGTCACACTTCCCCTAAAGGACAAGGTTCGTAGTCTGGGGGTAATCCTGGACTCGTCTCTACAATTTACATCCCAAGTGGAGGCGGTCGCCAGGAGCGCCTGGTATCAACTTCGGTTGATACGCCAACTACATCCCTACCTGGGCAAGGAGGACCTAGAAACAGTAGTACATGCGCTGATAACCTCTCGTCTAGATTTCTGTAATGCGCTCTACATGGGGCTACCTTTTTACCAAGTTCAGAAGCTTCAGCTGATACAAAATGCCGCAGCCAGATTGTTGACGGGGGCCTCAAGAACAGAGCACATCACTCCCATTCTTAAATCCTTACACTGGCTTCCAATTAGCTTCCGGGCGCAATACAAAGTGTTGGTCGCTACCTTTAAAGCCCTATATGGCTTGGGCCCAGGTTACCTAAGAGAACACATCTCCCTACACAATCCGCCCCGCACACTGAGAACAACAGATAAAAATTGTTAAATTAAAAATATACGAGGCTGATATCCACATCACAATCAGCATTTTCTGCTGTAGCTCCAAAGCTATGGAACGACCTGCCGGAAGAGATCCGTCTAATATCCACATTGGAGGTGTTCAAAAAAGCACTGAAGACGGATCTCTTCCGGCGGGCTTACCCACCTGACCTCATTTAAAAATCTATTCTACCCCATCTAACTGACTGCTCGCTGATAGGAAGGATTGGAACTAGTGATAACTGATTTTAATGTTATTATTTTATATTGTATTATATTGTACTGTTTTTAATATGTTGTAAGCCCACCTTGATCCGTAGGGAGAGGCGGGAGATATAAATAAAATTTTATTATTATATTATTATAAGACTGCGTCCCTGAGCTGAAAAAGTAGCTTACTTCTGTCTTAAATTCAAATGAAGATTTTTTTCTGCAGTTTATAGACAAGAGGCAAAGCACTGTTTTTGGCCTTTAAAAGCTGCAACCAACAAAGCTTCCCTCTTGCTCCATCCATGGGATTGTCCTGCAGAGGAATCACTTTTTTCAGACACACAATCAAATTTAGGCCACTAGTGTATGTAAGTAGTGATAAATTCTACATTCATGGATAAAGCTTTTAACCATGGTTATATTGTATGAATAGCATCTTCCTCCTTACAACTAGTTTTACATCATCATCATTGCTGAGCCCCTCCACTCCCTGATATATTTCTGACTTTAAGCGGAAGTCTTCTTTTTCAAAATCATCTTGAGGCAGGGAACAAGGACCACTTCTTATTAATGCTGCTGGTGGCTTCTGCACAGAAATTCAAGAGTGAGAGAAGGAAGCTGTGATGCCAGGCAACCATGTGAACTGGGACAAGAATTCACAATAGAAAGCAATTTCGGTTAGGCTAACATTTGCTTTTTGGTAGACCTTGGATTTGCAGCTGTAGTTGCTCTCACATGGTGAATTCCCAATCAAACTTTCGCAGAAGAATTGTGCTCAAGGATCATTATTGTTTCTAAAGCCTGTCAATGGGAAAAGTGACTCAGTAGAAGTCTACTTGAGTTGGCAACAAAAGGTTGGGAGAAACTGTGACAAATTAAACATTCAACTTGGATTGCGTAATGGCATGAATAATTCTTTTCAAACTCAAGAAGGTTCAGCAAAAGAGATGTAGCTTGCTACAATCCCCCAGACCTCAAGTAGGAAACAGAAGCCCTTAGACACTGCTCTAAATGAAACACTTCCTAACTTTGTTAAGGTCCCACAGTGGAAGGACAGCTTATTAAAGACTGAACTGCCCACTTATCTGTGACTTTTATCCTATTTTGGGAGGGTGGGTAGGTGGATGGGAGATGACTAAGTCTTTGGTGAAAATCATCAATGTGATATTTAAATTTTACCTTATTTAAAAACAACAACAGTGAAACAAAATAAACATGATTTACTTTAGAACAGAGGTAGAGAAAACAGAAAATTTCTGATAAATTAATACATAGAAACCTCAGACTTACAGGTCCAAATTGGGCCCATTTCTTCTTTCCAGTGCTCTGGCACTTATGCATTGGCCAGCCAATTTTCTCTCAGACTATCATTGGCCAAATTCCAAGGCTGAATTCACACATCTGATTCAATAGAATTTGAGGGAAAGGGGTGTTAAATCCATAGGAAAGTGGTTGGAAAAAATGGGGGAAAAAAAATCAAAATTACATCATACAAAAGACAGAGAAGGATTGGCTCTACCAATGTGAAATTAAATTTTTCAGTTTGTTGCTTTGTTTGGATGAAATAATGGCTGGTGCTGAGAAATAAAAGACAACCACAGTTGGGAAGGCAAGACCTAAGGTTTGGTTGGCATTGATATTTATGGTACTATAAAGTCAAAGTTAATTAGATTTTAAAAATAATTTCTATGAGACATGCCTTATTATGACTAGGAAACAGGTAGAAATCGAGGTTGTGTCTAAAAATGCATTTATGGGCCTCAGTACAAGAAGCCTTTTACAGAAGAAAAATAACTTGATAGATGGTTGAGGCAGCAAGATCTCTTGGAAATGTATCAAGAAGAATATAAAATTAAATCAAAACAGCAGCTAGAAGAAGAGGGATTTACTTTTCAGTGGTACAATACTCAAAATACTTACAATTGTCAGAAAGACTTAAAATGGATTAAAAGATTTATGGTTTTGAACAAAGTGCTGTATGTCAGAATTTGAAATGCAATGGCATACAGATGATAATAATATAATAGCTAAAATGAATCAACTTTTGTTGAAATTTGAAATGGAAGTACAAGTCAAAGAATGTATGGAAAAATGTGCCAAGAACTTTGGTTATAATGTATAGATGGAACAATGGGAAAATATTTAGTCAAAGAGATTGTTATGATCATAAAGAGAAGTTTTATAAAATGATGTATTGGTGGTATATTGTCTAGAATGTATAAATGGGCATCCAAGGTTTGTTGGAAATGTGAGCAACATGAAGCAACATTTTAACATATGTGGTGGATCGTGAAAAAGTTTTTTAAATGGATTCAAATACATATTTTGATGCAAAGGTTTTTGAAGATTAATATTCACTTAAAACCAGAATGGTTTCTTTTGGGATTATAGGATGCACATCTGAAGAAGACCAACAGAAGACCATCACAATATATGTCCACTACAGCAAGACTGCTATATGCACATAAATGGAAGAATTCAACATTACTGACTATGGAGGAATGCTTGGTGAAATTGTTATTGGCTTTTCAGAGAAAATGACAAATTGATGTGTTTGATTAGGGAAAGGTCAGTAGTGTTTCTCAGAGACTGGAAATCCCTTATTTATTTTTTATACAAAAAAGAAAATGATACTTTTGATACTTAAAAAGATTAGATTAGTCAAAGAACTGAATTTGCTGGTTTCAGATGTGGCACATTTCTCAGAGCCATGTAATCTCTCACAGCCATCTAATGACCAAAAAGAGAGACACTGACCAACCAGTGCTGGCTCCTCTTTGTTTCTCCTCGTAGCTGATTTTTAAAAACACAGGGAAAACAGATTACAATTTTTAAAAAATTGTTTCAAATGGGAGGTTAAATTATAGATAAATGACCTTATGTAATATATAATATGTATTATATATTGTATTGATAACACTGAAAGTCCCAACACTTAGGATTTCTCATTGAACAACTTATTTCACAATGCCTAACCATGCTTCCATGGCTTTTTTTTTTTCAGAAGCAGCACACACAGATACTTTGTCTGGAATCTTCTGGTGTGTATCTGTTGACTCTTCCACGTGGGACGCTTACTGTGAGTAAATCACCATGACATTGTCAGAAATCGTGAAAGAAGCGTGATCAGAATTCATACCCCTGCACACTTCTCTCATCAGTAAATCGTCATAGAGGCATCAGGGCTCGCTTCTCCCATCAGTAAATCATCATGGAGCTGCTATTTGGCAATTAACAGAAGATCGCATTATTAACAAATGACAGCTCCAAGGATGTTTTACTAATGGGGGAAGGATACCTCCATAATGATTTACTGATGGGAGAAGTGCGCAGGGGTGTCAACCCCGTTCACGCTTCTGTCATGATTTCTGATGATTTCATGGAGATCTACTCATGGTTAGCCTCCCGTGTGGAACAGTCCTCTGTGTGTGTGTGTGTGTGTGTGTGTGTGTTGTAGAATTACATTATATAACCTTTGTACCTCCTGGATTTGGCAAAATCATGGCTATTTTTGGTCATACTGTTACTGTATAGGAAATATCCCTCTCTATGTTTCCTGATCAGACTTCAAGGAAAGATAAGCATCTGTGATGTAACAGAAAAGCAACTCTGGCAGCTGCCTCCTTTGTAGGAATGGATAAACTAAAATGCTCTGCCTTAACTGAGCCCAAGCAGATTTCAGTTTGTATGGTTTTTTAAAAAAGAATTCTGGGTGGATTATACGCACTTTCTGGAGAGTATTTCACTTCCCCTTCCTCAAGAAATCCCTGTTTAATTCAAGTTAATGAATAAGGTAGAAATATTAGTAGAACAGCTAATGAAGAAATACATTTCAGATGAAGAATACATTTCAGATAACAAAAAAAGGTGGAAAATCTGGTGAAATGGTTAGCACAGTTTGTAGTGCCATCCCAATTCATCCCCAAAGTATACATTTATTAAACATTACTTTCAAAACAATCTTTAATGAGTTATATTCCGGTCACCTATCCCTGGAGTCATTTCAGCAACCATCTTAAAGCTCATTTCGTGCTAATTCTGCTAACAGAATTATATCAACCATCAAATATCAAATCCTGACAGCAACTTTTATAAAAGAGAGAACTCTTTTCCTCTTTCCCTTTTGAGAAGGATTGGATAGGTGTGTATGTGGGGGGGGGGGGGGGATGCTACAGTTGGCATCATCATCTTGCCACTAGCCAGTTATGGATGGCTTCATCTTATCCGTCTATTGATTTACCTTAAATGTTATAATCTGCCACTAATAACTGGTCATGCTAGTCAATCTGATGGAATCCCAAACATCTGGAGGGTGCTAGTTGTCTAATCCAAGTCTAGAAAATCCTGGCTCATTTAGCCCTTTTGATGTTGTTGGACTGTAATTCATTCCCATCAGCCCTATCCAGCATAGCCAGTGGTGAAGAATGTTGGACATTGCAGTCCAACAATATGTGGAGAGCTCCAGTCTTTCCCCTCTGGACCAGTTAATCTTGCAGACCATTGCTGGTAAGGATTTTTTTTTTCATCTGTTCACTCCCAAGCCCTAGGAGAACTCTATCCATCACTTTCTGGCTTAGTTGAGAACATAATATGCCAAAATGAATAATAAAACCTATCAAACAAGACTTTACATGACCCATCAGTCACCAAAGAAGAGGAAAGAATTACAGAAACAGATCATAATTAGAGGTGTAACCATCCCTTCAGTAAGAAGATTTAGTTCTCTGATCTGTCTGGGCATGTTTACCTGAGTAAGTCAAGCCCCAAGCCATCATCTCCCAATGCAAAAGAAAAGGTTAATTTTTAAAAGATTCTTGCTGAAATGGCCAGTTGCCTTGCTGAAAGGGCTGCTTCCTTGACTCCTTCCAAAACATTGCTGGAATGCCCACTATGGTGGATGCTCCTGGAATTATAACAGTGACCCCATGGATAAGACACAGCAAATCAGATAGTTAATGCAAGTCAAAACAAACTCATTCAACTGATGGCTTTCCCTTGGAGTAAAGGGTGAGGGTATTGAATGAATAAAAAATAAAATAAAGCAGGAAGCTGCTACCACCTGAGCTGTTCACTGAGTATCCAATGGTGCTAGCATTTTATCCATCCATTTAAATAAAAGCCTTGCCTTTCATCCATGTTATTGAATTTCTTTTCTTTCTTTTTTTCAGAATGAGTACCAAAGATACTCTGGGGGCAAGATATTCTTGAAATCATAACACCCATTTAGAAAAGGTCTCTATTGCCATGAGCAAGGTGACACAGAAGCTGAAAAACTGTTAAATCTCTTCCAAGAAAATAAAAACCACAACTTTAGGGTTTTTATTTTATGGAAGGATAGGAATGATCCTTTAGGAATACAGTATGTGGCACTTATGTTACTTTTATCATGTAAGAGAACTGCTTGGCTAAGCAAGCAATTTAATATAAATCAGGCTTGGTCTGTTGTTGGAAGTATCTCACTGACTCAGAAAAAGACACATGTATGTACAGTGCAGTGAGTGTTTTAAAATTTGGTGACCACTGACATTCTCAGTCACATGTGAATGTTAACAGTATGTTGACATTCACATGTGACTCAGAATGTCATTTGTCAATAAATAATTAAACAAAAATCCATTTCCTGCTGCTCCCCATGACTGTGCCGATAATTGACAACAGTAGCCTTTTTCTCAAATGATGCATTCTGATCAAATCCCACAGCATGCCACCATGATAAAACAAAAGGAGATAAAGGTTTGCAAAGCAAACCATATCTTATGGATCAAGTTTCAAAGACTCCACAGCCGCCTTGGCAAATGCCCCTTTTTCTTTTCCCCAGTTGAACTTTTGGAAGAACGTCTTGATGGTAAAAGCTATTTAGCAGTGGAATGGACTGCTTTGGCAGGTAGTAGACTCTCCTTTGGAGGTCTTTAAACTGAGGGTGGCTGATCATCTTTTGAGAGTGCTTTACTTGTGTATTCCTGGGTGGTAGGGGGTTAGACTGGATGGCGCTTCTGCTCCCTTCTAAACTTATGCTTCTCTACAAGGCTAGTCATTTGGTAGTCACTGTCAATATAAAACATCTTGCCACTTGCTTACATTTAGGGTTTTTCAGAGCCCCACTTTGCATAAATAAACTTCCAGCCATTTATCCCAGTGTAGCCCCCCCCCCCAGGGTATGGGAAATTGGTCCTCGTACCTATAGATAATGCCAATTCCCCCTTTTAAGTAATGAAAGATTCCACAGTTTTATGTAATGCAAAAGGGCAAACGTTACTAAAATAAAACCACTTTTTCCCTTAATATCATAGGCTATCAGAAATATTCTAAGTTAAATTCTACGTCCATTCTGAAAGCTAACATTGGATGAAATTATTTTATAAAGAAAATATGAACAATCATACAGCACTATCCACATGAATCTAGGAAAAGTCAGGCAATTTTAAAAAGAAAAGTATTTCAATATTGTTCTTAGCTTCTTTGAAATAAATTCATTGTTTGGAATGTTTAACCTCTTTATTTTTGGGCTTATAGTACAGTAGATCATTCTAAAGCCAAGAACTGGGAGAATTTGCAGAATATCTGGTGTCACAGCACTTCTTATACGGAGGAAGAGAAGCACCTTGAATATAAATAAGTGTACAAAATAGGTCAGCATTTATTTCCTTTGCCAATGAAGGTTGATTTCCCCCTCCACCTTTTGACTGGATGGTGGTGGTAGAATGTAACCTGTAATCAGTTCAATGCTGCACCGATAAACAAGTAGGTAAATACATAAATTATTTAATAAAATATTCATTGGCAATATTGATATTTTGCAGGCATTCTTGTGAAAAAATAAAATGATAGTTTAAAAATTCACTAAAGGCTGTTCTCTGAGATGCAATGGTAAACTGTTTAACATGTTAGATGAGTTCAGTGCAAGTGCAACCTTATTACTATGTAAGAGGCACATTATTAATTGACCACACAAAATAGGAGAATAGATGTCTTTATTAGATCAGCTATTTGGGGTATACAAGGGAATAAAAGCAGCAGGAAGTTGGTCCATTTTAAACATTCCACACTACCTGCCTACTTTTGTTCTTCCCCTCTCCAGGCAGCCCATGTCCCAAGACTTTTAATACTAGACCTGAGAGACAGCATGGTGTAGTGACTTGAGCACGGAACTATAACTCTGGAGACCAAGGTTTGATTCCCCGCTTGGCCATGGAAACCCAATGGGTGAGTCACGCATTCTCAGGCCCAGAAAACCCCCTGATAGATCTGTCTTAGGGTCACCATAAATCGGAATCGACTCAAAGACACACAACAACAATGAAATAACTCCTATTACATATCAAAGGATAATAGATAAATAATTTTTCTGTTGTTGGACTGATTTTACAAATACTAGCTTTTGAATCTAAATTTATTGCAGAGCTAGGAAGTAACTATTTACAGATGCGTTACTTGTAAGTAATTCCTTTTTCCAATAACAAAGGAAGAACCTCACTCTTTTTGAAGTATAATTGCATCTTTTAAATTACTTTTATAGCTAGGGTATGCAGCCTCATTAAATGGTAGAGCAGCAATACCACATGGTTCAAGGGCTGTTACCTCATGCACTGTTCTGGGTGTTAAGACATCACAGATGTCTTATGTCTTGATGAGAGGAGACTTTCTCTGTACCACAGGTCATGCAGATGATTGTAAAAGCCCTCAAAGTAACTATTTACTTTTCTGAGAGAGAAAAACCGAGGCAAAGACTAATTTTAAAGAATTGCAACAGCAATGGTAACTCTTTGGAGGCACTGGAACTCCAACTGGAACAAATTCTTTTAAAAAGTAACAAAGGTGATTTACTGTACATTTTAAAAGGAATTCATTACTCAGTTCTTTGTACATGTATGATGCAAAAACATGTTTTTGATTCCAATTATTTAATCAATAAAGTTCAATTATTCGGTTAAATTCTGGCTCTGACAAGATGGTTGTCAGTGTAGAAAGAAGATAGGAAGCTTTTAGTATGACATCTATATTCCACTTCTAATGTCAGTCAGCTGATGTGTGGATGTCTAATAATGGAAATGAGGAGAGATCACATTACCTTGGGACACAGCATGGTATAATGGTTCAAAGCGCTGGATTTGGACTCAAAGGGGCAGTAGAGACTGCCCAAAATGGGCGGTCTGTAGCCACCCCAAGAAGTGGCGAGATGGAGCCAAGGCTGCCGCACCGGCAGCCCCAAAGGCCCCATCCCGCCACTTCCGGAGGCCGTGGGGAAGTGACAAACTGCCACTTTCCCACGGCCTCAAAGTGGGGTGCAGCAGGTACCCTGGACGCCCACTGCACCCTGCTTCCTTCGGCGGTGCTGAGGGGAGAAAGGGGCTGCTGCTGCGGTCCCTTTCTCCCTGGGTCTTTGGCACGGCCGTTTCAAGGCCGCGCCAAACACCTGGAAGCAAAATGAACTCAGTTTTTGAGCTCCTTTTTTGCACCATGGGAAGGGCGTACTTGGCTCTGTCCCATAGCTTGAAGTTGTCATGGTGCATGCAGCGTTCCTAAATGCGCATGTGCCATGATGACATCATGGGGCGCCCGTATGGATGCCACCATTTTTAAGTGGCGGCGCCCATACGCTTTAGGGTTAGGGAGGGTGTGGACACTGCACCCTCCCTAACCCTAAACATGCACTAAAGAGCCCTAAAGGCGCTCTTTAGTGCGTGTCTAGATCAGGCCTGAAAGATCAGGATTAAAATCTAAGTCAGCCATGGAAAACCACTGGGTGCGCTTGGGCAAGTCACACTTGCAGCTTCAGAGGAAGGCAATAGGAAACCTCTTGTCAAGAAATCCCCATGATAAGGGATAGGTCAGAGTTGAACACCCATAACAACAACTGCATGTTATCCCAGGTCATTAAAGTGTCTCTAATGAGAAAATAAATGCTCCCTTGCTCCTTTCCAACAACAAAAATGTCTGGGAATCTATGTCAAGTCAACTGGTGTTGAGCCAATACCTTCTTCTGAAATCTTACCTACATGAGCAATTCATGTTAACTAGTGCTGTTTGCAACATTCAAGAGGGTTATATAAAGCATTATGAACCTAAACTCTATCACTGCTATTAAGAAAGTACCAGCATTTGCAGAGGTGGACAATTTGTGGCTCTCCAGAGGTTGTTAGTGGGTCAAGCTCCCCCCTCAATTTTTAACATGTCGACCCCTGATGCCCATCCAATTGATTTTTCTGTTATGTTGTGGGAATTTTAATTATGTGGTTTTTAACTTTGATGTCAGTTTAATCTAATTTTTAAGGGGTGGGTGGTTGGGTATGGGTCACTGTAAATTTTACCTGTTACCTTGTATTTTAATTGTTGTAACCCACTCCGGTTGGTTGTTGTTATCATCATCATCATCATCATCATCATCATCATGGCATCTTTCAACAGCCCTAACCAGCAGATATAAGAGAGGGATGACGGAAGAATCAGTACAACCTTAGGAAGGCCACAGGTTGTCCACCACCGTACAATGCAGGGATGGAGGAAGTGTGGTCCATAACCTGCATGTCACCCTGCAGTCCACTTTGGTGTCACCAGAGTTCTTTTGAAGTTCCCAAGGCTCTTCGGAACCTCCAGTTTGTTTGTTTGTTGTTGCTTTTAAATCAAGGCTATTTTATTCAAGTTGGCCCCAAATGTACCAGAACCACCCACAAATGTGATAGTTAGCTAAGGATGGAAAGACTATTCAAAAATATTTAAAAAACATATTTCTTTGGTACTGGGAAATCCTGATGAGGAGAGTCCTGGGCTGACAAGAGTTTTTGCAATTCAGGGCTTGTTCTGTGCAAAAATCACACATGGCGTTTTTGCATAATGTTGGGGGGGGGACTTGGTGAGTCCCTCTTCACCCACTGATGTGATAGGCTCCCCCGTCTCCTACTCCTTCCACAAGACTCACTTGTTTCACAGGATCAGATTGGGGGTGGATGGGTGTCTCTGTGGGTTTGTGGCTTCTCTGGGGTTCTCTTCACCTGTCTGCACTGGCCACTGCATCTCTCTACTCACATGGTCACTCTGAAGGGGAGAGGGCAGAGAAAGGGTGGAAAAGGCAAGAGAAAGACTCCAAAATGAGAAAGGAATGAACACTACAGGAAACAGTAGGAATGGAGAAGACAGAAATTAATATAGTGAAAGTGAATGTAAAGTAAATGGGGACTGGATCAGAACAAATGAAAAAGGTCTTCTTTGAGAGGAGAATCTAAAACTGTCTGTACAATGAAGGGTTGTTCCCCTTAATGGACACTTTCCGATTGGATACAGAGGAGCGGGCTATAAATAAAATATTATTATTATTATTATTATTATTATTTTGGATGCATTCCTGACTATTGGAAATGACCAGGGAAACAAGCCACTACAGGATATTCCTCCCCTTTCCAATGAAAAATGCTGTTTCCTGCTCAAAAATACTACATGTGAATCATAAAGTACTCCTGATGTTTTTAGAGTGCAATTCCCAGCATTTTTTGTGTGTGGAATACAATAGCAACAGCTATTGGAAATTCCAGTCCACTTCAATAACACATTGAGTGCCACATGTTCCCCTCTTACTTCCAATATGAGTGATGATCAACATGCTCTGGTTCTGTGGCTGTGGACAATGCTATTTATGTCTCCCCACCTCATACACACAAATCTCCAAAAGAGTTATCTGAAATAGAAAAGTCTTGGAACATGTCATGGGCTGCACCTACATTACAGAGTTAATGCAGATTGATACCACTTTAACTCCCATGGATCAATGCTATGGGATTCTGGGATTTGTAGTTTTGTGACATATTTAACCTTCTTTGTTAGAGAGCCCTGGTACCACAGCAAACTACAAATCTCAGGATTCCATAAGATGGAGATGTGACCATTAAAGCAATATGAAACTACATTGACTCTGCAATGTGGCAGCAGCCATGATCACATATGAAATCAGAGCCACCTGTTTGTCCTACACAGTGCTTCCAAAGTGTACCACCATCTCCCAATGCTAAACACTAAAATGCTGAGTGAAAAAAATAAATATTAACTGGATAAGGGCAATTTTAGTATAATATTAGTATCACTGGGGTTACTGACACAACTGCTACTGGGATTGTGTAAGAAGGCATTCCTCTGAAAACAGCCCAATCCCAGGAACTGTTGTGAATCCCTAAAGTAATGCAGCATTTGCCCTTGAACAGTTTTCTGTAAATAAAGCACATCTGCCAAGAGAGCTGAACTCCTGTGTTTTTATATAACTCTCCAGATAGAGAAGGAAAGTCTCTTCAGGTTTGTTGAGACTGAAGTTCAGAATGACTTCCTGCATGTGCTCTTTTTCCTTCACAAATAAGGACACTACTTGATATGGATAGCAGTTGCCAGTCTTCAAAAAGCCTTTATTTATTTATTTATTTATTTAAATATTAATCTCTGCATATATATGTGTGTGTGTGTGTGTGTGTGTGCGTGCGCGCACACACGCATGCACGCACACGCCTTTAAGTTGCCTGTAGACCCCATTAATTTCATAGGGTTTTCTGAGGCAAGAAATAATCAGTGGTTTTGCCTGTTCCTTTCTCTGAAATACAGCCTACAGCATTGCTTTTCATTGATGGTCTCCCATTCAAGTATTAACTGGAGCTGACTCTGGTTAGTTTCCAGGATCAGATGGGATCTGGTGCCTTTATGACAGTGGTTCCCAAATTTTTTCCGGCTACTCCCCTTTTCCTCTTGGGCAACACCCTTGTGCCCCACTCCTAGGTATACTTTTGGATCTTAGGTCTACCGTTCTACTGCAAATTTGAAACAGCCAATCCCAGTCGCTGCTCCCTTTGCACCCAGTCACCTTGGGAGCAGCAACCAAGCAGCAGGCTGAGCAGCGACTGAGAAGCTTCTTGCTTGTGCTGGTCTTGCAGCAAAGGCTGGCATAGGCGAGAATCTTTTTGGTTGCTAGCTCATTGGCTGCTTAGTCATTGGCCCTCTTTGTGCCGTGTCATCCTGGGAGCATCAAGTGAGCAGTTGGCTAAGCAGTGACCGAGAAGCCTCTCATCTGTGCTAGCCTTGCAGCAAAAGCCAGTGTGGACAAGAGGCCCCTTGGTTGCTGCTCAGCCAGCTGCTCAGTTGCTGCTCTCAGGGTGACCAGGTGCAAGGGAAAAGCTTCTTCCTAGAGAGGAGGGACTCTCTATCCTTCATCGAGACAGAAAAAATGTTCAACTGGTATGTATGTAAGGGGTTTAGAGTCCACATGCTCTGGACTGGAGAGTGGTGTGGACTGGGCAAGTAAGAGATTTGAACTACAGGAGCCACTCCAAGACAAAGGACTCTTTCTAATAAGTGAGCACATACATTTCTTCCCTAGAGACAACAATGACATCATCATCATCATCATCATCTTATTGTATTTATACCTTGCTCTTTAGAAATGCTGTCAGAGAGGATGATATGTCTTCCCCACACAGCTTCAAATGTTCACTCTCCCCCACACACAAAAAAGGTTTCTTCTGGTACTTCTTCTCTCAGCCTGTCTGATGAAAGAAAGCTGGAGCAAAGCTCACAAAGCTTAAGCAGGGTCCAAAATTTGAAAGCTCCTTTTTGCCACCACTTCTCCCCTGCCACCATGTGCTCTAAATCTTTGCTAGTCAGTCCCAAAATGCCACAGAAGCAATACCCTGTGCCCAAGCTTCACGAGAGTTTTCCAATTGCCACTACTAGCAAAAGATGCCAGTAAGGGAGTGAGCTCACATGGGCAGGCAAAAGGCAGGAGATAGCACCACACCAAATTAATAAGTGAGGCTGTGTGGTGGTTTTTTGAGGACCCTGAAAAGAAGTTTCATACAATCCATATCCCCACTATGGTCCTAAAGGCTGCTGGCTCCCCTTGTCATTCTTGCACACCAATACTTTGACAGAAGGTCTCCCTTCCACCCCCTTTTCCCCCACTGCCCCCCTACTGCCCTGTTTTTCCCTCACCACCCCCCTGGAACCTTCAACTGCCCCCAGAAGGGGCATACCACTCACTTTGGGAATCAGTGCTTTAGGATATTTAGGCCCTCTAAAATATTTGAAAAACATCTCAAGCTGACTTCCACGTAAAATGAATACAAACATATTAAAATAGTTCAAAACAATAAAAATAATTTAACTAAACTAAACTAAAAACATATTAAACATTACTAAAGGGGTAAAACAGTTAAAAACTGTGCATTAGTTTTTATGAGAAATAAATGAGTCCTGAAGGCTTTGATGAATAGCTAAGTTTTTACCTGGCACCTAAATAAATTCAGTGTTGGCACCAATTGGGCTGAAGGAAAAACATTCAATAATTCAGGTGCAAAAGGTCAGGACCGCTCCCATGTCCCCACACAGAGGATGGCCACCCCCAGCAGGCTTCAGTCCTTGGCAAGCATATATAGGGAGAGGCACCCTCTCAAATATTGCATCCCCAAGTTATGTAGGACTTTAAATTTCATCACAAGCACCTTGAATCATCATCCCACCCTTCTCCCAAGACCAGGACCCAAGACAGCTTAAATGTTAAAAAACAGTACAATTAAAAGCATACATACAAAAATAATATACTAAAACAGAATTAAATTACTACAATAATTAAAACAAATTGCATGTTAAAATACCATAGAACCATAGAATTGGAAGAGACCACAAGGGCCATCCATCCAGTCCAACCACCTGCCATGCAGGAACTCACAATCAAAGCATCCCCAACAGATGGCCATCCAGGGGGTGTGTTCCACTGTTGAACAGCTCTTACTGTCAGGAAGTTCCTCCTAATGTTGAGGTGGAATCTCTTTTCCTGCACACTGAATCCATTGTTCCAGATCCTATTCTCTGGAGCAGCAGAAAACAAGCTTGCTTCATCCTCAATATGACACCCCTTCAAATACTTAAACAAGGCTATCATGTCAGCTCTTAACCTTCGCTTTTCCAGACTAAACATACCCAGCTCCCAAGTCTCTTCTCATAAGGCATGGTTTCCAGACTGTTCACCATTTTGGTTGCCCTTCTCTAAACATGTTCCAGCTTCTCAACATTCTTTTTGAATTGTGGTGCACAGAACTGGACACAATATTCCAGGCGAGGCCTGACCAAGGCAGAATAGAGTGGTACTATTCCTTCTCTTGATCTAGATACTATACTTATATTGATGTAGCCTAGAATCACATTGGTCTTTTTAGCTGCTGCATCACACTGTTGACTCATGTGATCCCTTTCATGTAATCCTAGATCCCTTTCACATGTAGTCTTGTTAAGCTGGGTGTTCCCCATCTTATATCTATGCATTTTATTTTTGCCTTAAGTGTAGTACTTTACATTTCTCTGTGTTGGAATTCATTTTGTTAGCTTTGACCCAGCTGTCTAATCTATTAAGGACATTTTGATTTTTGATCCTTTTCACTGGGGTATTAGCTATTCCTTCTAATTTGCTGTCATCTGCAAATTTGATAAGCATGGCCCCTATTCTTTCATCTAAGTCACTGATAAAGATGTTCAACAGCACTGGGCCCATGACAGAACCCTATGGCACCCCACTTGTCACTACTCTCCAGGTTGAAAAGGAGCCTTTGCTGAGCACCCTTTGGGTTCATGGGGGACTTTGTCAAAGGCCTTACTGAAATCATGATATGCAATATCCACAGTGTTCCCTTCATCTAGCAAGCTGATAATTTTATCAAAAAAAGAGATCAGATTAGTCTGGCATGAGCTGTTTTTCAGAAACCCATGTTGACTTTTTGTGGTTATGGCATTCTCTTCCAAATGCTCACAGACTCTCTGTTTAATGATCTGCTCTAGAATCTGGAGTCTCCTTCCTTAGAAGCCTTTAAGCAGAGGCTGGATGGCCAACTGTCAGGGATGTTTGATTTGGAGTTCCTGCATGGCAGGGAGTTGGACTGGATGGCCCTTGTGGTCTCTTCCAACTATATGATTCTATCATCTTTCCTGGTGTTGATATCAGACTAACTGGATTATAATTGTTAGGATCCTCTTTCCCCCCTTTTTTGAAGACAGGGACAACATTTGCCCTCCTCCAGTCCGCTGGGACTTTTGCTGTTCTCCAGGAGCTCTCAAAGATTATTGGCAATGGCTCTGAGTTTATATCCCTTGAGTGTAGTTCATCTGGTCCTGGAGACTTTGGACCAATACAAACTGCCTGGAAAAGGCTGCACAGCATTGCCACAGCAACCAAATAGCGTGGTACAGGTGCACAGCAAAAAAGGAGTGCTCAGAAGCAGCTCTTTTTTGCATCGCAATTGCAACACCACAAGCACCATAGGACAGCATGATGATGTCACAGGTGAGCCACGCCATTTGGACGCAGTGCACAAGCAGCATCACTGATGCGTGCAGCATGTGGGTGGGGCCATGCAATCATAGCGGCCCTCACACGTACTAGGGTTAGGGAGCGTGCAGTTGGTGCATGCTCCCTAACCCTAGTATTGCCGTCACCACACGCTTTTGGGCCGTTTGTCTCAGCCTTGAAATTCATTTAGATTAACAAGGTATTCCTTACTACCTCTTTACTTATTCTGTGCTGCATTTCCCCTATTGTGACCTCGGTTCCATTTTCCTCAGGTTGAGCACCTTTTTCCTTTTGCGAGAAGACTTAGGAAAAGAAGGTGTTCAGTAATTCTGTCTTTTCTCTGTCCTGTTAGCCTTTTACTATCTTCTCCACGTACCATTTCCTTCTTCTTCTTTTTGCTGCAAACATACCCCCAAAAAGTCCTTTATATTGTTCTTAATCTCTCTAGCAAGCCTGAGCTCATTCTGCGCTTTAGGTTTTCTGACTTTACCCCTACACATGCTTGCTATTTGTTTGAATTCCTCTTTGGTGATTCACCCGCCCCTTTCCATTTCTTATACACGTCCCATTTAAAACTGAAAGTTCTTTATTCATCCATTCTGGTTTCTTGTTCCCATTCTTCTGCCTTGTTGGAACAGTTTGAAATTGTGCCTTCAGTATCTCCCTTTTGAGAAACTCCCATCTGTCTTGAAGTCCCTTCTCTTTTAGTATTCCTGACCATGAGATCACCCTCACTGTTTTCCTAAGTTTACTGAAGTCAGCTCTCCTATCAAATAGATTTTTAATAATAATAAAAAAATGTTTAAAACACATTAAAACAATTGAATTCAAACGAGGAGTGTAATTCAGCCAGTGCAATTCTTTTAAGACTGGCATTATATGTTTACTACATGGTATTCCTGTCAGCAGTGCTTCTGAGTCTTCACCAAAGGGAAGCTCCAAGTACAGCACATTACTGTAGTCTGTGTGCAAGGTTACCAGTGCACAAACTACTGTGGCTAGGTTATCTCTGTCCAGGAAAGGCCACATCTGGGACACCAGTCAAAACCAGTGCCAAGTACTTCAACTCACAGAGTCACTTGGGCCTCCAGTGACAGGAATGGATCTAAGAGTATTTCCAAACAACACACTTACTTCTTCAGGGGTAATCCAGTCCCATCCTTGATAGCCTATTTACCCATGTCCGGGACCCAAGAACACCAGTCTAAAGCCTCTGTCTTATCAAGATTCAGATTCAGCTTATTGGACCATAGAGCATCCAAGCATTGGTCCAGTTTCTCCTGACTCTTGATGCCAAGGAGAAATATGAGGTGAGTGTCATCAGCATACTGATAAATCTTTCTCACTGCAACTTCACCTATTTGGTCTATACTTCAATCAGAAATGAAGTGTTTAGTCAACATTCCACATTAGAAATCTTATTCTGCTTCAAACTCTACCCAGCTACTGAAAGAGCAGAAGTTATCAACAATGCCTGTGCTGATGGACCTTTTTGTGTGTGAATGATTTAAATGAATAAAATGTTTTAACAATGTTATTATTAATTCATGTGTAAGATTCAACAACTACTATGGAACAAACCCAAGACTATTAGGGTTCCAGAATTCTGCACCCAAAGACCTCAATAAAATCCATGTGGACACCATCTTCCACAACATCTGACATTGCTGCTTCACACAGAACCTCTTTCAAAGATGCACAAAGTTGACAGTAGATACGCCTTCAACAGATTCTGAAATATACATTTCCTTCTTTCTAAGAGCTATTTCTTTCTAAACAGGAATGAGTGTAAGTGAATTGAATGTAGGTAAGTGAATGAAGGTAAGTGAATTGTGCTCAAGACAGCTCCTGCAGAATGTTGCTGCAGGCACCTATTGTCCCCTGAGTATTTCTACCTGCTTGCAAGATGGAAGCCCAATAGTCTATAGTAAGCAGGCAGAGCCCACAATTTGTGTCACTGGTTGCTGTAGTAGTGAGAGATTACTGCCTTGTTGTTGTTCGCTGCTGTAACATGACTGCATGGATAGTCTGCTGTTACAAGAGGGAAATGTCCATTTGGTAAATACAGATAAGCCAAGAATCACACAAGTACTTCTAGTGTCAAGGGGAGACTTCTGGATATTCACATCATTGATATCACCAGCAACATTCTCCAATATGTGAGTATTGCAATACTCATATATCTATGTTTTATAGGGTGAGCATTTACATGCAAATGAGTGTGTGAGGTGTGTGTGTGGGGGGGGGGTTGTTTGACACACTGTTTAACTGCTGATGCCCCTCATGATTGCTATTCATATTTTGAGGTTTGTGTGAGCCACACACACACACACACAACTTACAGAAGAAAAGGAGACTCTATGCACCCATCTAAAAGGCATTTACATGTTTGTAAATGCATGTGAGAAACAAAACAAAAGCCAGAAACAAACGGGGGGGGGGGGGGAGCTATAATTCTATATGGGGGCAGTGGTTGAAGAGAACAATAAACAAGTTTTCTGGGGATGGCTTCTCAAGACATTTCTGTATGCTATGCGTCATGTGCCCGTATGAAACTGCCAGACACTTTCCCCACTGTTTCACTTCTCATTTCCTCCTCTTCCTCCTCCTTTAAAATAATAAAAAACTATTCCCTGCTTTTGTTTAGTACAATACAGAAAAATCCATTACTTTTCTTTTAACACAATGAAAATCATCATCACCTTAACTGTCCAAAATCCCCCACCACTAGTATAAAAATAAGGCATCCATTACCAGAGAATGACACTGACAGGAAAGCAACACACATGGGATTGTAAACAAGCTAAACACACAAATGGCTGGAGCCTTATCTGGTATGTGCATGTGCTGGTTGACACTAAAAATTTAAACCAAGTGAACTAGAGCAGGACCAATAAACAAGATAATCTTAATGGCAACAATTTAAGGCATTTTTATTCCACATTTCCTATGCAAGGATTTGTCCTGCTTCCTCCTCTTTCACTTCACACTAACTCTGTGAGCTACGTTAGGCTAAAAGCAACCACTGATTCATATTTGGGTCTGAGCAGAGGTTTGAATCTAGACATCTCCTATCTTACACACTGCTTGTCAAACAGCAGAAGTTCACAAAATGTATATTCTTTGTGTTATTAACCTGAATGTGATGTATGAAACATTCAGATAGAAAGAAAAGTGAACAGAGCAGGACAGCTCAAGATTTCCTTTGTACTCTTCTTGTATAATGAACGTGCATTATCCTGTGCATTATCCACAATTTGTTGGAACTGAGGTCACATGTGGAAACATTTATATTCCAATCCACCCATTCACCTGTAAATAATAACTGTGAAATATACTTGCTGTTAAAGCAAATGTTTCTGGACCAAGCCAGGTTGTATTTGAAAATCTATTATTTCCATCAGTTTTTCTGATGGACTTCACTATCTTGAGCCCAGTGAAATCAAATCAAAACAAAACCCCACATAACCTTCTGTCTGAGGTGGGCAGGGCACACAGCTTCAGAAGAGTTTGGAAAAGTAACTCTTCTGAGCTCTAAACTTGGTCTTGTAGACATTAATACGGTACCAGATGCTACCACTTCAGACTTTCATCAGAATCCCAATCCACATCAACTTGAAATAAGGCTGCACCACATGCTACAAAACTAGCGGGCAAACTGCATATAGAGAGTATCTGGTAGGATGGCAGTGATATGTGGATGTGTGGTGCAAAATGTTGTTAGGTATGCACTGTGTATAACGGGTGGGCAATGTGCAGCCCACAAGAACCCTGAAGTGTGCCCCTGCCAAGCAGTGACATTCCTAGGGTTGGTGTCACCCGGTGCAGTAACTCATGGTGTCACCCCCTCTACTGACTTTATTAACCTCCTCCACATCATACAGAATCCTAAATAATGTGGATTTTTTGGTCGTAATATTATTCATAAATTGTAATTCCCATCTATCACTGAATGTCATGGTAATAGTTGTGACATCAAACAACGGACACAAAATGATACCTTTAAATTGTAATATCACAGGCACAGAATAAATGTATACTCATTGTTTCATGTGCTTAAAAGGGAAATTGGATACAATATGATGTTTTCAAATAAAATTTTAAAAATTTAATTAAAAAAATTAAAATGTTTGAAAAGTTGAAATTTTAATTTAGAAAACAAAACCTGGGGCCTCTCCTTTTTCATCTCACTGAGTCTCATTCCCCCACAACATCTCTTCAGCATTTTAAAGAGATACAGGCAAATGCCACCGCCCATTTCTGCCAAAAGGTAGATGTTTCAGGAGCAGTGGTGTCGCCTCTCTTAGGATGACACTGGTGTGGTGTGCACCCCACTAGTGATGCCACTGTCCCCAATCCTCTGGAGCCCTGCTGCAAAAATTGAGAGATCCTCTCTTCTTGAAATATCCAGAACGGCTTTCTCCTTGATGTAAACAATCCTCTCCTTCCCACTCTCTCTTTCCACTCCCTTGCTATAGTTCCTGTTAAACTTCCTCACTGCCTGAACACCCTCAGTCCCTTCTCCATCCCTCCAAATGAATGCAGCCCCCAGCCCCTATATGCACACAATTAACTCAGTAGCAGGGACAGGAGAGGAGGAGCCAGAATCTTGCCCTTCCCTGTAAACTCAGGCAAAAACAAATCTCTACAGCGTTTCCTAACTTCTGTGCACTTACTCATTAATAACTTTTATGGATTTGTCCACACTCTGATTTTCAGTAGCCACACATATGTCCTGATTTTCATCTGTGAAACGCTGGGAGGTTTTGTGCAGATGAGATAAGTCTCTAAACATCTCTATCAAAATATTTTTTTGGAATGGCCATAAAAATTTACTTGCAGTGTGAGAGAAGTAAAATGTGTCTAAAACCACTGTATTAACCCAATCTGAAATGTTCAAAGCTCTTGTGAATAATAAGCAAACAGGATAAAAAAGCCTGTCACAAATAATGAAAGAATATATTGGCATGAGAAACATATGGAATTAGAGGCCTCCACATTCTACTTTGCCTACCTTGTGGAATGCTCTGTAATTTGGCAGATCCTGATACTGTGCCATCTGAAGCACTCCTGGCACACTTGGCTCTGTAAAGTGATATTAGGTTAAATTTTAATTGCCCCTCCCCACCCCGGCACTTGTGGGTAACTGCTGTTCTCACAAAGTTGCTACTATGACTATAGGGTTAAAAGATGGCTTGAAATATTATGGGTCTTGTCTGTTGAATTTTATTTTTTTTAACTGTTTTAAATTAATGTTTTGACTGGATTACTGGTTAACACTTTTGACATTTTTGTACTACAGATAATTTCAGCTGTTTTGTTTTAACATATAATGTAAGTTGGTTTGGGAGAAAAGCAGGATATAAATATATCAAATGAGTAAATAAATAAGTCATCTTTAAATATCAGAAGGGATGTTATATGAAAGAGGGAGCAACATTTTTTGTGCTGCTCTGGAGACTAGAGGGAAAAGTCCCAATGGATTCAAGTTGCAAGAAAAAAAGATTCCTCTAAACTTTTTTACTTAAAAGTTGTTTGATTGTGGCATAAGATTGCACTGGAGGGTGGTGGACTCACGTTTAGAGGGCTTTTAAAAGATGGATGGATATTTTTTGAGAATGATTAAGGTGTGAAATCCTGCATGGCAGGGTGCATGACTAGGTGGCCCTTCTGGTCCCTTCCAGCTCTATGATTTTGCCATTTGCACTGGACTAGGAACTTAATAAACTGGAGTGTGCTGGGTGGTTGAGGAGAATGTGGAATCCTGAAGCTCACAGAGGCCCAAATGATGCAGTATCCCACCATGTTCAGAGCATAATGTTTAGATGGCACACACCCTGAATGCAGTGGGAAACTGCACAGATGTCGCATCTTCAGAAAAGAACCAGTCCAAAAGGGAGTGGAAAAATCTGCTCCTGTCAGTGGCCCAGTTCAGGACCATGTTGGTGACCCAGATTGGGGCCAGGCACATGGGGTCACCATGGCCTTTGCGCAAAGGGCACTGGTGTGGCCCTGTTGCATGTTTTTTTAGTCTGTCTGTTTTGGGCCAGAATCTTCATGCAATGTTCCATCACTTGGAGACTTTACCAAAAGGGGGGGGGGGTCTGGAGGCACCCAGAGAAGCGCCAGACTGGGGCCAGCGCTGCCTCACTGCATCCTTGGCGGAGGCCAAGGAGAACCAGCAAATTGCTGCTTCTCTGTGGCGTGAAGAGGGGTGCAGCAGGTGCCCTTGGCGCCTGCTGCACCCTGTCATGTGCAGTGCTCCCGAGGGGAAAAAGGGGCCACTGCTGTGTCCCCTTTCCTCGCAGAATCCTTGGTGAGGCCATGTGAAGGCCACACCAAGGACTCAAGCGCCAAGAAGGAGCTCCATTTTGGAGCTCCTTCTTGCGTTGCAGAAAGGGCACCATAGGTGGCCTCCTGCGGCGTGATGTCGTCAGGTGTGCGCTGCACCGTCTAAACGCAGCACACACCATGACGTTATGGCAGCATGCACCTATGGACAGCACCCTGTAAAGATGGCACTGTCCATATGTGCTAGGGCTTGGGAGGGCAAATGCTGCACACTCCCCAGCCCTAATCATGGCACGGGGATGGCCCTTTTGGGCCGTCTGTACCGCGCCTTAGTTAGATTTGTTGCATGCTCACAAACTGAAGTGACAATATTTATGCCAGTTTAGCACAGCTGATATCAGTGACACCAAACTTTATATCTAACAGATTCTCATGCTCCTGCTTTGGTAGCAGATAAAGCTATAGATGTTTAACAGGTTAATTCTTCTGAAGTCCACTGAAAGCATACAATAAAGCAGGGAGGATAATAAAGAGAAACCAGAACAAAGAGGTTAAAAGAATGGGTATAAATACATTGGGTGGAAATTTTCAGGAGGAAGTAGGTAAGACTAGGACTTTTGCATCTCTTGATTTAGTCTGAACATAACTAATCCCAACTACAGTAGACCTATTGAATCAATGAAATTTAAATCCCTGATCTACCAAGTTACCACTGATTCAATTATTCTAGTCAAGATTAACAACAGTGTTTTGGCCAGCGGTGGGAATCATGTGGCCCTCCAAATGTTTTGAACTGCAGCTCCCTTTGTCACTTACTGGTATGCTGGTTAGGACTGCTGTATTTGCACTCCAACAACTTCTGGAGGACTACATAATTCCCACCCTTGATTTAGACTATGTATACACAGTTGTTAAAATGTCTGAGGGAAAAACTACACATTCTTCTGATGCACCTCCACTATTTGGTAAAGTGGAATAGCCATCTCAGTTAACAGATGCTGGGGAGCAGGAGGAAGGGGTTAAGAGAGCAGAGCTGAGTGTATTTTGTGGCCTGTTTAAGTGATGCTAGCAACAGAGTTGGAGGCTTCATCTGCCAGCCAGTTAACTTTTGCATGCATAATGGGTTGGCAGATCATTTTCTTGCTCTTTGCCTCAGGTAGCAAGATGTTACCTGACATTGGTTTCATTTGGTTTGGTCATGACATTATTCTTGCTTTTTAAATAACACGCTTAAACTGGCCTTTTTATTTTTGGAAGACAAAGCAGCTGCAGGGCACTGATCTGGAGAGAGCACCATATCTGAACTGACACCTTAGTAGCAGATTTCACTGAAAGGCCTTTTTCCACCTGGGCCCCTTGCCCTCAATGGTCCTGCTACAGTGCCATGTGTGTTTAAGATGAAAGGCTCCTCACGCAAGCAATCAGAAAGTATTAGGTAGGCATTCTGTCCTTTTCTCCTTAGTGGATTTTACTATTGATAGAATCAGCAGTAGAAAAACAAGGAAGGCTATGACTAAAACCCTTGTAAAGTTCACCAGATAAGGCAGAGTAATACAGGTTGAGTATCCATTATCTGGAATTCCAAAATACAAAATACAAAATTGCCAACACAGGTGGCTGCGACAGTGACACTTTTGCTTTCTAATGGTTCAATGTAGACAAATTTTGTTTTATGTACAGAATTATTTTAAAATATTGTAAATAAAATTACTTTCAAGCTATGTGTATCAAATATAAATATATTTCATGATTAGACTTGATTACCTCCAAGATATCTCATTATGAATATGCAAATATTCTAAAATCTGAAAATCTCTGAAAACCCCAACACTTCCGGTCCCAAGTTCAAGGGAGACTCAACCTTATAATAAAGGTTGAGTCTGACTTGTACATGGAACCAGAAGTGTTTGGGATTTCTGAGTTTTATTACGACAGAAGTTTGTCTGGAACATTGCAATCTTTGCATGTTATGGATCAGGGCAAAAGAACATATTTTCAGTATTTTTCTAAATACGAGAGACCAATTTAAATACGTATTTTAAAAACATGGATAATAATTTATAATAATAATAATAATAATAAGTAGTAGTAGTAGTAGTAGTGGTAGTAGTAGCAGTACAAGCAGCAATAGCAGTATGATTTCTTGACTACCTCTCACTATGGATCAAGAAGGGAACAACGGATTAAAAAACAGCAACAAATAGACACAGTAACAAACACAGTTAAAAACACAAACACAGTTAAAACATAATAATAATAATAATAATAATAATAATAATGTTTTATTTATACCCCGCTCTTCAGCCAAGACTATCAGAGCGGCTTACAATTTGTTAAACAAACTGCTTCATTTACAATTGTAAGCTATTTGCCCCCAACAATCTGGGTACTCATTTTAGCGACCTCGGAAGGATGCAAGCCTGAGTCAAGCTTCAGCCCTTTGCTGGTCTTGAACTCGCCACCTTCTGGTTTTGAGTGAGTGGCTGCAGTACAGGCATTTAACCACTGCGCCACCATGAATTAAAAATACATTATCGGTTAAAATAGCATAACATCAGTTTAAAAGGCATACATATTTTTAAAAATCTATTCAAAATTTTAAAACTTGGTCATTCAGTGTGTTCCTATGGCCAACAGTGGATTTGAACGCTGGTCTTCCAGTGTTCAAATCCAACACTCAAACACTCAAACCACTACACCACACTAGCTCACTTAGGGTCCCCATATCAACACACACCTGTTAAACCGGTAATATGTGAAGAATTGTTTAAAGCCAGGGAAGTGGTTTGAATGCTAGACTATCATTCTGGAGACCAGGGTTGGAATCCCTGCTCAGCCACTGAAATCTCCTGGGTAATGATGGGCAAGTCACATTCTCTCCAGCACAGAGGAAGGCAAAGGTAAAACTCTCTCTGAACAAATCTTGTCAAGAAAACCTCATGGTAGGTTTGCCTTAGGCAAATGACTTGAAAGTACCCATCAATTGTTATTTTAAATATTCCACAGAACTGGGCAAGTAGGTTTATTTTGTCTTCTCAGGATCATGATGTTTTTTTCATAGCCCTTTCAGCTTTTTCACTGAGAGCATCTGTGTTTTGTTGACATTTTTCTATCAAAATTTCTGTTTATTATGTAACAAAAGTGAAGGGGTCAACTGTCCATGAAGAAAAAGCTATTCAAAAAATTAAAGTTAAACTTTGACTCTTCTCATGCTGTGCTGTTTTTAAAGTTTGTTGGAATATTTTTGCTGTACAAAGAGAAGCCATTAATGCAAGGTAGAAAAGAGGGGGAGGAATTTCAAGGCTAAAATATGCATACCTCAGAGCAGATAATTCAAATGTATCAGCAATTGATAAGGCTGGTGATGGGCCATGAAAAAGAAAAGATAAATCAGATTAACTGATTGTTTGATGTGATTGAACCAGATGCCTGAAGTGATGGTGATGGAGGTGGTGCTGAGGAAAACAGAAGGCATTGAAAAGAACTGAACAAGTGTTCAGTTTATATCCGTCTCCTTTTTGTTAAATCCTCATTTTCTGCAACACATAGCAGAGGTTTCAGGTTTTCATTTTCTTTGTCTAGAAGACATGAAACTGTTCTAGAAGGAAACTGGGCCTTCCACATCAAAGCAATACTCAAGATACCCATACACCATTTATCCCATCATCAAAATAATGAATACACTACTGTCAGGAAGACCAGCTTCAGCTACATTACATGTAATAGAGTGGCACTGTGATATTTCTAATTTACCTGTGTGAAACCTATGGAGATCCTTTTTATCAGGAACCCTGTTACAGAAATCTTAATGGGAGAAAAAGGTCCAGTATGTGTGTCCCCACTGTTATCTTTAAGTGAACCCCACCCTCAAATCAAAGTGGTATGATGATGTAGGTCTAACATATGTAGACCCTAAAAGAGACACTATTATTACACTGAAAATGTTGGCCCAAAAGTCAAGACTCTTCATGGTAAGCTTTCACCATCTGGCTGCAATATTTCTAGAGATTCATTTTTTCTGTTTCCATCACAATGACAGTCTCCAGTTAGAATATGGAGCCAAAGCACATAATCTCACAACAGGAGGAATGAAAAGTAGCCCATCTTTTAGACTAATGGTGTTACAGAGCAATATAGGGCTTCACTTCCTGCTTCCTGACCCGAAAGCAATTGTGATTCCAGGTGCTGCACTGGAGGAGATGCACTGTACAGATGCTTCCAAAACGGATCTGAATGGGTACCAAAATTGCATTCCCATTGCTGGTATAAAAGGATCAGAGCTTGGAAGAGTGATTCACTGAATCTTCCAGCCACATTCTGGGAGTTGTATCCCAGAAAGTCACTTTCCCAAGCTCTGAAATGGGCCTAACGTTAACACACAAGTTATCTGATACTACCCTTGGGCTTTTTTCATCCCTGCCAGCCTCTAAAGCAGTTTCGTATATAAGATTAAAATCACTTTATTAGAGGCATGACTACATACTGAATCATGGCTCTGAGCTCCAGGTTAACAATGGAGGGAGCTTGCCACTTGTCTCCATCAAGACGAGACGTGGCCTGAAGGGTAGGTGAAGCTGCTTAGCCCTGCTGTAAATTAAGTACATATCTTTAAGAGCTTCGCCGATCGTATCTTCCCGCAGCATGGGCAGTCACGCAGCACTGACTAAACTCTTTCAGTCCTGTTCTAACATGTGTTACAACAAGAATAAAAGGATAAATTAGCTAAATGCTGGTGGGGGGAGGAGGGTGTTTTTGCAAAAGCAAGTCTGCAGCCATGGTCAGAAACACCTGGAGAGTGATTTCTAGATGCAAGAGCAGCAGCAAATGACTTTTAAGGACATGTAGTTTAACATTGTCTGGAAAGGAAAAGGGTAAATCAAGCAAAGACACTTTTGGGTTTTTGTTTTTTGAAGAAAAAACAGGCTTCACCGCAAACCTTTTATTTAAATAAGCCCCACTGTTTTCAGTGAGTCTTATTTAAATTAAAAAACAAAAACAAAACACTGCAATGAAGCCATGTGTTTGTTATGACAAATGTAAGCATCACTGATTTCAATCAGCTGCATTAGAAAAAGTGATGTGTTTTAAAAGAAAGACAATGCATATAAAAGGGAAGACCATTTTCATACAAATTCAGTAATTCCTTATCACTTTACTTAGGCAAGGCATTCCAAAAGACAAAATGTTTTTTCCTACACTCCTCCCTCATAATGCCGTTACTAGACCAGAACAAGCCTATACTGTAGTTTGATACAAATGTAAATCCTGGTGTGTGTGTGTGTGTGTGTGTATATATATATAATTATTATTTTCAAGTAAGCATACAAATAAATTAGAGTCTTTCTTATTGCTGAAGTTTCCAACAGGTAGAGTAACACTGGATAAACAGGTAGAGTAACATTGTACAGATGGCCTTTCTTTAATCAGTTATTTTCAAAAAATACACTTCACTGTCCCAGCTAGTTCAGATTATAGGGTGAAGGGGGGGGGGGGGGAATAGAGATGCCCATACATGTCTCTGGTTTGCCTGATTTGATAATTCTTCAACTGTCATGGCATGGCATCACATGGAAGCCCAGAATTCATAGTTTGATGAGGCACTTATAATTCTTTGCAGTAGTTCAGGGGACTTGCAGAACACATCCTTAGTATTGTTTTCAATATTCCTTACAAGCTACCACTCCTGAGGTTCCATAGGACGGAACCATAACAATGCAAGTTTTATAACATATTATAATTGTTGTGCAGCTGCAAATGTGTATGTGTATATGTGTCTTCAAGTCACCTGTCAATTTATGGAGACCCCATGAATTTCATAGGGTTTTCTCAGACAAGGAATACTTGTCTAATTCAGAAATAGTGTTGATAAATCCTTCCTCTGAAATACAGTATAGCCTACTGTACCTGGCATTCATTTGCAGTTTTCTACTCAAGTACTAACCAATGCTGGCAAATATAGCAGGGGAAATATGCAGTTTTCTGTCTAACTGCTCAAGAACAAGCAAGCTTGCTTCTGTCTCCCAGTGTTCTAACTAAAATAAATAAATAAATAAATAGGAAGTCACTGTTTTGATTGATGTGTAATGAATCAGTAAGAAGAAACTATTGTTCACTATCAGTGATACCTTTATTTGCCAATTGAATGCACAATATACTTGTTGCAAGCTACATGCTGGGGTAGCTGTGTTGGCCATTTAACAAATACAAACAAAAATCCATCAGTGATACCTTTATTGGACAGCTGAAATGCACAATATACTTGTTGCAAGCTTTTGAAGCTCCATGGGCTTCTTAATCAGGCAAGATGTTACAAACTAAATTGGAGAAAAAAACAATTCGGCATGTTAGATGCCTGCATGTTGTTTCAGGAATGAAACAACATGCAGGCATCTAACATGCCGAATTGTTTTTTTCTCCAATTTAGTTTGTAACATGGGCTCCATGGGCTCCTTCATCAGGCAAGATGTTACAAACCAAGTGAGGGGGGGGGGGGGGAATCGGAGATGTTAGTCAGATGCCTGCATGTTGTTTAAGGAATGAAACAACATGCAGGCATCTGACTAACATCTCCGATTCCCCCCCCCCCACTTGGTTTGTAACATCTTGCCTGATGAAGGAGCCCATGGAGCTTCAAAAGCTTGCAACAAGTATACTGTGCATTTTGGTTGGCCAATAAAGGTATCACTGATGAATTTTTGTTTGTATTTGTTAAATGGTCAACACAGCTACCCCTGCATGTTTATTAATAATAATAATAATATGATTTATTTCTATACCGCCCTTCCATAGATCAGGGCGGTGTACAGCATATAAAAAACAGTAGGACATAAAAACCATTAAAACAAGCCGGTAACAATAAAACAATAAAAGCAATAAAACCAGTAAGACAATAAAATCACAATAAAATCACAATTCTCAATATAAGTGCTAGTGCATATGCAGCAGCAGAACAGTGGGCGGCATTACAACAGGCAGATAAATAAAAGTCCATTCAGCGGTAAGCCTGGTTAAATAAATAGGTCTTTAAGTCCTTTTTAAATTGAGCAAGGGAGGGGGACAAGCGGAGATCGATAGGTAGAGAGTTCCAGAGACAGGGGGCAGAGATGGAATATGCCCTCTTCGTCGTACTCGCCAATCTAGTCTCCGGAACTCTCAGTAACCCCTGACCAGATGACCTAAGTGTGCGGGGCGGATTGTATGGGGAGAGACGGTCCTTCAGGTACCCTGGACCCAAGCCATATAGGGCTTTATAGGTAATAACCAGCACTTTGTACTGAGCCCGGAAGCGAATCGGCAGCCAGTGAAGGTCTTTCAGAATTGGTGTTATATGGGCGGCCCTGGGAGCACCAGTGACCACCCGCGCTGCCATATTTTGGACCAGTTGTAGCTTCCGAGTGTGATACAAAGGCTGCCCCATGTAGAGCGCATTGCAGAAGTCCAACCGAGAGGTTACCAGAGCGTGTACTACGGTTTCAAGGTCCCTCCGGTCCAGGTAGGGACGCAGCTGGCGAATCAGCCAAAGCTGATAACAGGTGCTCCTGACCGTCGCGTCCACCTGAGAAGTCAGATGGAGCGACGAATCAAGGAGCACCCCCAGACTGCGTACTGTGTCCTTCACGGGGAGCGTGACCCCGTTCAGGACAGGTGGAACCACCTCCATCCCTGGACCGGGAGAACCTATCGCCAGTACTTCCGTTTTCTCTGGATTCAGGCTGAGTCTGTTTTCCCTCATCCAGTCCATTACCGATTCCAGACAGGCCACGAGAGGAGCGACGCCATCCCTGGTCACTGCATCAGTCGGAGACATAGAGAAGACTATTTGGGTGTCATCAGCGTACTGATAACACCGCGCCCCATGCCTCCGGATGATCTCTCCCAGCGGTTTCATGTAAATGTTAAAGAGCATGGGGGACAGAATGGCTCCTTGAGGAACCCCAGATGTAAGGGCCCTCTTATCGGAGCAAACGTCCCCCAGCTGCACCATCTGGAACCTCCCAGAGAGGTAGGACCGGAACCACTGGAGCGCAGTGCCCCCAATTCCCACCTCTGCCAGGCGTTCCAGAAGGATACCATGGTCGATGGTATCGAAAGCCGCTGAGATGTCCAAGAGCACCAACAGGGACACGCTACCCCTGTCGATGCCCAGACGGAGATCATCGACCAGGGCGACCATGGCAGTCTCAACCCCATAGCCCGCCCGAAAACTGGTTTGAAATGGATCTAGAAAATCCGTTTCGTCCAAGATCGATTGAAGTTGGAATGCAACCGCCCTCTCGATCACCTTCCCCAGAAATGGCAGCAGCGAGACTGGCCGATAATTATTATGAACCAGGGGGTCGAGGGAGGGCTTTTTCAATAACGGTCTTACAATGGACAATTTAAGATGGTCAGGAAATTGCTAGCTCTATTAGTCAAACAAAATCTACTGAACAGACACTGAATCTCACTATAGGTTAGGATTACCTTCTTAAACAAAAGACATAGGGGCTGTACAGGCTGGCAGGAAAGGCTGGCCTGAGGGAGGAGTTAGGGGGTGGTATCCACATGACGCACACCCCAACTCTGTCCCCCCCCCCCGGCCAGTATGATGCCACATGCCACAATACATGGCATGCAGTATCAAACAAACAAAAAAACCCAAACAGCTTCATTTATATACAGCTTCATACCGCCTAGGGAGTGTCTAAGCGGTTTACAACTGTAAGCTACTTGCCCCCAACAATCTGGGTACTCATTTTAGCAACCTCGGAAGGATGCAAGCCTGAGTCGAGCTTGAGCCCTTTTGCTGGTATTGAACTCGCCACCTTATGGTTTTGAGTGAGTGGCTGCAGTACAGGCATTTAACCATTGCACCACCAGGGCTCCTCACAGCGTTGTAGCTACCTGATGCAGTGCCAAAGGAGTGCTGAAAAGCTGTGCACCAGTGGCTATGGCGCTCTTCCCAGGGCACAAAAAAGAGCTGCTTTTTGTGGCTCCTTTTTGCACCATGGAAAGCAGAGATCGGGGCTGTGGCAAGTAGTTGTCATGGCCCTGATTGGGGGCTAAAAGGAGCGGCTGCAGGCCACCCCTTATGGGTGGTCGTTTGAGCCTCATAACTATGTTAGTCTGGAATATCAGTATACAAAGGGATCTTGCAGCACCTTTGAAACCTACTCTGCAAAGGAAGTAGCTTAAGCTTTTGTAGACTTGGTCTATGTAAGCTCATGTTACAACTTTGTTTGCACAGTTAGGGGCTGTGTAGACTGGTGGGAATGGCTGGCATGGGGGTGGAGACGAAGCGTGGCGTCACGCCACCCACCAGACCACATGGTGTGTGGTCTCATGACGCTCCTCTGCTGCTGCTTCTTCATGATGCAACACAAAAGGAGTGCCATACAGCTATGGCATCGGCATCTACGGTGCCCTTTCCAGGCCTTTTTGCAGCTTCTTTTTGCACCGTGGAAAGGCCAGATTGGAGCCTGGTGAACGTGGAGGCAGCTGCAGGCTGCCAGCCTCCTGATCTCAAAGGTGCTTCAAGATCTCTTTGCATACTCTTAGACCAATACCCTGTTGTCATAATCAAAGGCATTCACCCAAACATTATTATGCAGTGATTTGAAATCATGTTATCTACAATTTCCTGGATATAATGTGTTAATCTGTTTGTCTCTCATATCAGGATTATGTATCCTTGGTCTGGTTCAGACATTAATTGACCACACATGGTTTGCTCATCTTAGACTTCATAAGCACACTTTCTCCTACTTTATTCCTGTTTTCCTCAATGTAAGACATTGTTTACTTCTAGGTACCTCTTATGAAAATACCTCTGTAGCAGTGCAGCAATAATGCATTTATAGTTACAACATAACATATCACACAGCCATTTTTGCCCTGGCCATGCACAAGACAGTAGTGGGTCGGAACAGGGGGAAACGGGTGTTATCACACAGTAAATTGCTGCTGTGCTGCTGCCCAACCATCACCCATCTCCCAGACACGCTCTGCTGGCTGATTTGGGTGGTACAGGAGGCTTCTGTACCACCAAAATTGAATGGCAGAGCATGCCAGGGGACCAGTGGTGATCGGGCAGCAGTGCAGCAGCAATTTACTGTGCAATAACACCTGTTTCAACCTGATCCCATCTTGGTGCATGGCCAAACCAAAAATGGCCATGGGATAATCTCCATAGTTTTTACAGCACAGACATGCCCACTGTGTTAGAACTATATCCAATATATCCACCCAGTAACTTAGCATTTCAACATTCAGTAAGACAGCACACATAACTGGCTGTCTACAATAATAGTAACAGATTCATTTTCTCCCTTGTTCTGTGCTCATCAATCCTGTCAAATAAGAGCCCAAACAGTAAGAGTTACAGCCAGTCCAGAATTATGGCTATAGCCTATATAGATGTAGTGAATGATACAGGCATTCATTTTGAAGTGGTGGTGCATCTTTGCTTTAGCTCAGGAAATGGCTCCTTTTAAATCTTTGTATCATTTTTATTATAATTTTATTAGCATTTAATAATAATAATAATAATAATAATAATAATTTTATTTATAACCCGCCCCTCTGTCCAAGCAATGGGAGCAGGGTACAAAAAATTAAAACAATCACAAGTAAAAACAATTACCACAAACCCATCCCTAACCTCCCACCCTGTAAAACAGAATTAAACCAGCAAGAGTTAAAAGCAAAAAACAAAATAAAAACATAATTTAACAGCATAAAAACTAATAGATCTTTGAGCAGCATAGGCTATAACACTGGGGGTCATAGTGCAGGAGCCAGCTGGGGGATCATAGAACTTTAGCTTTGGAGCTGGGAGATTAAAATATTTCTGAGAAGACCTGCCAGAAGAGAAGCGTCCTTATGGCTTTTTTGAAGCAGTCAAGAGACGTGATGAGACAGATCTCATCCGGCAGGCCATTCCATAGCTTGGGAGCAGTAGCAGAAAAAGTCCTCTGGGAGGTCTGCGACAGCCTAGTTTTCATGGGTTGCAGCACCGAGATAAGATGGACCCAAGTCGTGTAGGGCTTCAAAGGTTAAAAACAACAGGAAAGATCTGGAAACTGTGATACACACACTGGTAACCTCATGACTGGACTTCTGCAATGCACTCTACATGGGGTTACCTGTGTGCTTAACTCGGAAACTACAATTGGTCCAGAATATGGCAGCCAGACCTATTACTATTACATCTAGTAGAGAGCACATGACACCTGTGCTAAAATCTCTCCACTGGCTGCCGATCAGTTTCCGGGCACAGTACAAGGTGTTGGTTTTAACCTATAAAGTCTTACATGGCTTGGGTCCATCCTATCTAAGGAACCGCCTCTCCCCATATGAACCCTGCCCCCCCCCCCGCACACTATGATCCTCTGGGAGGAATCTGTTAAAGCCCAGGAAGACCAGGTTGTACAGACCTCCCAGAGGGCCTTTTCGGCAGTAGCCCCCAAGCTTTGGAATGATCTGCTGGATGAGATGCGTCTTATTCCATCTATTGACAGCTTCAAGAAAGCCTTGAAGACGCATCTCTTTCGGCAGGGCTTCCCGGAAAATGTCTAACATTTCTTGGCTCTAAACCTCTTGCTAGTTCCTAGTCTCCATCCTGTTAAACAGCTCAGGGAGTTTTTTAGTTTGACATTGTTGAGTCTGTTTATTTGTAATTTTTAAACTTGTTTCTGATTTAATCCCTTTTTAAGGGGGGGGGGATTGGGAACGGGATTGGATATTTTAATTGTGATGTTTTTAACTTCTCTTGTACCCCACCCCGATTGCCCGTTCAGAGGGGTGGGCTAGAAATAAAAATTTATTATTATTATTATTATTATTATTATTATTAAACACCTTGTACTGTGCCTGGAAACTAATTGGCAGCCAGTGGAGAGCCTTGAGCACAGGATGTTCCAGAGACAAGCCTGGCTGCCATGTTTTGAACCAGCTGAATTTTCCAGGTTAAGTACAAGGGTAGCCCCATGTAGAGCGCATTGCAGAAATCCAGGCGTGAGGTTACCAGAGCATGTACCACAGATTCCAGGTCCTTCATGTCCAGAAAAGGGCGCAGCCAGCATATCAGCCGAAGCTGATAACAGGCACTCCTGACCGTCGCACTCACCTGACTAGTCATGTGAAGCGACGAGTCTAGAAGTACCCCCAGACTGCGAACAGGGTCCTTCAAGAAGAGTGTGGCTCCATCTTGGATCGGGAGTTGTATTCCCAAGCCTGGTTTCGGGCCTGTAACTGTCAGTACCTCTGTTTTGTCTGGATTTACTTTCAATTTGTTTTTCCTCATCCAATCCATTACTGCTCGAAGATAGTCATTGAGAGGAGAGACACCATCTGAGATCTTAGCCAACGATCTGGTCATGGAGAAGTATATCTGAGTGTCATCAGCCTACTGATGACACTGAGCTCCATGCCTCCAAATGATCTCACCCAGTGGCTTCATATAAATGTTAAATAGCATCGGGGGCAGAATGGCACCCTGAGGGACACCACAAAGAAACTTGATTTTGGAAGAGCAACTGTCCCCGAGCCTCAACCTTTGGAATCTGCCAGAGAGGAAGGAATGGAACCACTGCAATGCAGTGCCTCCAATTTCCAACTCCCTCAGCCAATCCAAAAGGATGGAATGATCTATGGTATTAAAAGCTGCTGAGAGATCCAAGAGCACCAACGGGTTCACACTCCCCCTGTCGATGCTCAAGCGGAGGTCAACGGTCAGAGCGACCATGGCAGTCTCAACTCCATGTCCTGGCCTGAAGTCAGTTTGAAATGGATCAAGATAATTGGTTTCATCCAAGACAGCTTGGAGTTGGGGGGACGACTGCTCTCTTGATCATCTTGCTCATAAATGGTAGCAAGGACACTAGTCTATAGTTATTCCTGTCCAAGGGGTCAAGGGAAGGTTTTTTTCAGGAGGGGCTTCACAGCCGCCTCCTTCACACGAGATGGTACAGTGCCTTCCCTGAGCAATACATTGATTGTATCCCAAAGGAATATCCTCAGTGCGTCCCCTCCCTGGATGACCAGTTAAGATGGACAAGGATTGAGAGGGCAAGTCATTTTCCTGATGCTTCCAAAGAGTTTGTCCACGTCAATGGTACTCACAAATTGAAACTCATCCAGCAAAGTGACTACAACAGAATTGCTGGACGCCTCACCTAAGGATTCTGAAGAAGCACTGGCCTCTAGGTTGGCCCTTATCTGAGAGATTTTATCTGGAAAGTAGGTGCTAAACGCATCACAGCAGGCTGTTGATGGGTCAAGTAGGGGGTTTGGTGCAGGAGGAACCTGAGTCAATTCCCCCACCACCCTAAACAGCTCTGCTGGACGGGACTCTGCAGACGCGATGAGTGCAGAACAGAAAGATCTCCGTGCTGCATGCAAAGCCTCCCAATAGGTGCAAAGATGCTGCCTATGGCGAGTTCTGTCAGACAAGAGCCGAGTTTTCCGCCACTTGCGCTCTAGTCATTGTCCAGTCCGCTTCATCCTCCTGAGCTCCCCTGTGAACCAGGGTTTTCGGTTAGAAGCGGGCTGGAAAGGATGCTCGGGGACGATTGCGTCGATAGCCTTGGGAAGATTGTTGTTCAAAGTGTTCACCAAGGCTTCGACGGAATCACCGGTGTTGCCAACCATTAAACCCTCCAAGGCTTTTTGGAAACCAATTGGTTCCATAAGCCTTTGAGAGCGGACCATTCTAATGGGTCCGCCACCCCTGGGGGGGGGGGATGAAAAGTGGCTTTTAGTTCCATCTTGATCAGGAAGTGATTTTGTTTCAGATACAAAGAATAAACCAAGATAGAGAAATCACAATGTCTGCATTTCCAATCCTGCTTAAAGTGTAGGACACTTTAGATCTAAAACCAACAATCCTTGATGCAGAAAGGAAATACAGGTTGTGGGACTGTAATAATATGAAACAATTTTTGGTTAATGTGTTCCACCTGCTGAGCAATATAATAACTGAACAAAATAACACCTGAAAATTCACTACTGTCATTTATAAATAATGATGAAACAGTGGTCCACAAAGAAACAATTTTGTTGCTTTTGGTGGTCAGGCTGGAAATGGCTTCCATTTGGAAAAAGAATTTTTAAAACTCAAAATGAATTAGCATAGTCTAAGGTGTGGCATATAACTCTGATGGCCAAGCTCACAAAGTAACTGCTTTGATTCAGACACACACAACGAACTGATTATTTTTATAATACCTGGCACAATCCTATTGCTTACCAAATCAATAAGGGTCATCTTTGGATAGTCCCACCTGCAATATATGCAGAACTGGTCCAATACAGACCAGCACTTTGTATTGTCCTATTGGGAGAGCCATGGCACAGCATCCGCACACTGGGCACCATGACTCCGCCCCCACTGCTCCATGATGCTGTGCACCCTTCTAGACAGAGTGCGGCATCATGGCATGACTCCAGTGACACACCATCGCATCTATGACGCCCCTTCCAGGGAGCTAAAAATAAGCCCCTTTTCACAGCTTTTTGCTCCCTGTGGAGGCTGCAGTATGCGGTTGCTGCAGCCCCAATCTGGGGTGAAAAGGGGCGGCATCCTGCCCCCCCCCCCGGTCTGCACAGCCTCTGTGTTCCTCTTGGTTCATTCCCATTCTATATGGATTACTTCTAAGTTGTAGTTTTTGTGGTCATATGTGCTGACCATATACTGTTCTAATTCCACTAATAAGTTTATGAGGAAGGGAAAGGAAAACATTAAAAGGAAAGAGGGCTGAAGGGAAGGAAAAAGGAAGTGATATGAAATCCAATATTTCTATTCACGACCAAGTTTTGAAATAACAAGAAGCAATCATGCCTATAGAACCAAACTTGCATCTTATGCATCCCTATGCAAATCAGATCTCAGTATCCATCAATATGGGTTGGGTTCATAAACTGCAAGAGCAGTTAAGTCCCTGTGACAGCTGAGTGATCAGTGAACTTTGTTTCAACTTTCATGCAAAAGAAAACATTTGATAAATGAGACCAATCACACACCACTAAAATTATCCCATGTTCAGCAGTGAGTTAATGCCACAAACAAGAACAACAAAACAAGAAATATGGACTGTAATATGAATCTGATTTAATGACTAGAAAATGATACCCAGAACATTCAAGTAGGCTCCATAAAATGAAGACTTGACAGTCTTCTGTCAGAACTGTAGTAGTGACTTCTTCCCCACGGTCATTTCTTTGTTTGAGGATTTACTATGTACAGCTTTCTCCAACCTGTTGCCCTCCATGTGTATTGAACCCAAGAAGCCTACAATTATGGAAAATGCTATTTGATACATGTGCAATTTTTGCTGAGGGCTTCTCAGAGTTTTTTCAAGAATATCTGGAAGGCACCAGGTTGAGGAAGATGGTGCTAAAGGGTAAGAAAATCAATCTGGCTTGATCAATGTTCTGACTGTGCATAGAGTCCAGAGGCAGCATTTACAGCTCTTCTACCTAAGTATCCATCCCTGTCACTGCACAAGAACTCCCACATTTGTGAAAGTTGTATGAGACAGGTGGCCAAGTCAAAATCAAGGTGCACAGGACTCTAGCCAAGCCCACGCACAGGAGCCATGTTTGGAGTGGAATGCTGACATTGTTATTTCAGGGCTTGATAAATCCTTGGAATTTGTTCTTAAATTTATGGGTTACTCTTGAAGTTGATCTGCACTGTTCTTTTATTGAACTTTTTTTCTGGCTGTTGTATCTCAATGCTTGGGACTGATTCTGAAGTACCACTCACTAATCAAGAAGCAAAAGGGAAGACCTTGCTGTAATTTCGCAGACCACCTTGATGAGACACCCTTCTGCCATTTCCTCGTGCCTTCATGGAAACAGAAGAGGTCTGATACTTAACTATGCAGTGTTTTAAAGAGAGTAAGTGGGAATTCAACTGGATAATCTCTAAGGTCCCTTCTATTTCAGTGATTCCAAAATGGGAGTTTAGTCAGGAGATTGCTTTAATGGGCCTGAAGAGTTTCTTCTTTGTTAGGGAAATTATAAATTGATGCCTCTCAATGGCTAGTTTAATCAATGGCTAGGAAATAACTCAGAGAATAAATTTCTAATCTCCTTCCTTTCACTCTTTGGAGGGGAGGCAGCATGTGTAAGGGAGGAGGAGAAAAAGAAGTTGTTTCTCAGTCACAGACAAACTGAGAGCTATGTTCTGGTTTCTTTAAAGCTAATAATTTATTATGCACAAGATTTGAATGTTATTTATAAGGATATATAAACATTTGGAAATAAATCAGGAATAAGTATTGTTGTTGGATTGTAACTTTCAGCAGCCCTACACAGAAAAGGCAGTGATGAGGCCACTGGAAGCTGCAGTCTCACAACAACTTGACATTCCATATTATTTGTTTTATTTGCCATTGAGTTAACTTTGACTCATGCAAACTCCATAAACAGCCCCTGGTATCAACCATGCTGCTCAGATCTTGCAAACTTAGGTTTCTTGATTGAATCTGTTCACCTGTAGTGCAGTCCTCTTGTTCTCCTGCTGTTTTCCACTTTACCAAGCATTACAGTGCTGCCACATGCAAATGCTACCATTGGGGACAATAGGGGCTTGCCATCTGCAGATGGTTAAATCCATGGATGGCAAGTCTGAGGATAAGGAGACCCCACTGTATTATCTTTTTCAATGAGCCATGCCATCTCATATATGTGAAGTATAAAAGCATCAGTTTATTCATCTTCACCTCTAGTGAGAGTGAAGGCTTGATTTCCTTTAAGACCCATTCATTTGTCTACATTTCAAATGCACTGATTTTCTACTTGTTTGCTTTCTTTACTGTCCGGCTTTCACACTCATACACTGAAATGAGTAATACTATGGCCCAGATGATTCTGACTTTGGTATTTAATGATATATCTTTACACTTGAGGCTTTTACCTAGTTCTTTCATGGCTGACTTTCCAAGTCAGAGTTTTCTTCTGATTTCTTGACTACAGTCTCAGTTTTGAATGAAGCTATAGGAAATCTTTAACTATTTCAATGTCATTTTTATCCACATTAAAGATATGTAACCAACCTGGACAGCAGTTAATGACAACAAATTTTCTGTAGTCACTGCTCCCCCTTCTCCTCTTAATATTCAACTTTAATTCCATTTAGCACGTTCTTTCATAACTTTCATTAGCAGTCATTCCACGTCTGCTATTCTCTGCAAATAATATTGTGTCATCTGCATATCTTAAACAGTTGGTATTCTTTTCCCCAGCTTTCATGCCTGCTTCCTCTGAGTCTAATCCTGACTTTAATTGCACATTCCTGCTATAACTGAAATATAAATACAATATATCACATCATGTAGGGATCATAGTAAGAAAGGCAGTAACCAGAAGATATGTGTGTTTGCCCTATCTAAGTACAGGGCAACTTGGGCAAGGGCTTAATGAGGAACATCAAGGCCTCTCCCTGCTCTCTTTGTAAGTGATTGTGAACCTATCAGACTCAAGTTGGGGCTTCACCATTCTAAGTTATATTGTAAGAGGAGACTCATCATAACTCATATCAGTACTGTATCTGAAATCAAGGTGACAGAATGACAAAATTATTACAAAGCAGTTAAAATCAACCTGGTTCACTCCCAAGTAGTCATACCACTGCAGCTTAACAGTTTAAATAAGAGACAAAATTTTAAGTTTTTCCTCATTTTATGCATCTGTTTCTCCCCCTACCAAAAGTAACATGGTGGCCCAATGTGGACTAAGAAACAAGAGGAAGTAGCCCCCCCTCCCCACTAAATAAATCTAACAACATTCTCCATGGAACACATTCTGGTAGTAGCTCCAGGGAGTTTCTACAGGATGCAGCCATGAATTGGAATCACAGTGCTATAACTGTGCAGTGTAAAAAAGGCCCACAGAAATGGAAATCTCTTGCCACAGTCCAAACGTTACTGTACCAGCAGCTCTAGGAAACATAGTTAATGGTGAGGAATACTGTGAACAACCTGTAGAAGTCAACAGGATTTCCACTCCCATTTAACATGTCTTTTGTTTGCTTGTTAATGATGGCGCTGAATCACTCAATAGGCAAGTAGTGATGTTTTAAGCCCCTTTGGCCTAAATACCCCAAAGGCACCAGATCCTGTCTGACCTTGGAAGATAAGTAGGGTTAGGGTCTGGTTAGTGTTTGGGTGGAAGAACACCAAAGAATACCATGTGGTTTTGGCTATATTTTAGAGGAAGGAACTGGCAAAACCAATTCTAAATATTCTTTGTTTCAGAAAACCCTATGAAATTAATGGGGTTGCTGTATGTTGACTTGCAACTTGAAAGCACACATTTTAAGAAAACAGATTTCTCTCAGATGAAGTAAGTCATGTTGTGACAAAAGTGGTTGAGGCATGAATTAGACTAGAGGGTGGGCTCCTCATTTGTGTCCCCCTTTTGACACTAAAGGTCACCCACTTGCACACACATATACCCTACTCCCTGCTTTATACATATATGGGATGAAAAAATGAACATGACTGCCCTCTTCTCCATCACCACTAGTTTGGATCATATTCGTGAGAAAGATGGCTCTTTTCCCACACAATAAATTGTTATGCATCTTTCCATTGCCTCTTCTTTAATGTATGTGGTGAGCAAATGTACAACATAATTAGTGCAAAATGCCCTGGTTAGTACATGTTTGATTGTAGTCAAGATGAAGTCAAGCCAGCAATTTGCAGATTACACTTTCTAGATTTAAAGGATAGGGAAGAAAAATTCCATTCAGCTCACGTGTCTTTGAGAAATAAAAGTCAAAGCAAATCTCATAATTAGAGGTGGGGCTGCATTCTAAAAATAAATACCATGAGAAGGAATAGAAGGCATTTAAGCTGTTTACTTAACAATCTGTTGTTTGTTAAGTAAGATTAGGCAGCATTTTGAATTATTACATCTTTATTTCAACTCAACAAATACACACTGACAGAATAAAGCTTCAAGGTGTGTTATGCTATGTGTGATAAGAGTTCTTCCAAAAAGAAAAGAAAAGAAAAAAAAAGAAAAAGAACAGATATAATTTAAGAGAGAATTATACTGTAATTACACACACAGGCTGAGAACCACTGGGTTTGTTTGGGAACTGGTTGTTGTTCCAGGGTCCCCCAAGATTCAATAGTGCCACATATTAGTACCATAAGATAGGTTTTATTGGTGGGACATAATGCAACAGATGATCTACAGCAGAGAAACATTCCCCTTTTGTGATGCAATGCTAGAACTGGACCCTTAAACACCTACGAGTTCTGTCCAGATTGTCCCACCGCTATCAATCCAGCTCCTTTTGGCTGGCTATAAAAGCACCTGGCTACAGTGCACACTGCCCCAGGGTGAGGCTGATAGAAAATGGACTCCCAAGGGTTCTATGGTGCATAAGCAAACTGGGGCCCGGAGCAGACGGGCCAAATGAAGTAGCTTCTGGCCATTTGAGAGGCATGGTGTTCAAACAACGCACGCCTGCAAAGTAGCCTAAAGTGGACTGGAGTGGAGTGAAAACAAGCCAGGATAATCCAGCTGCTGGAAGTGCCGGTAGGCCCCAGTGAGAATGGTCCGCTTTCGGAGTGGGCCATGTGGTTGGTGGAGTTTGGATCTGCTTCCAGCCAGAGTGAACTTGGGCTTCTCTTTCATGCCTGTCTGCTCCGGCCCAAAGAAGATCAGTGTGTGCAAGCATGATCCATCTCCCTGATAGCTACTGGTATGAGAACTACGCAAGCAGTTCAGTCAGAGAAAAACTGACTCCTCTAATTGTTCCTAGCCTTCATATATTTTTCACAGCCTCAAATTGTCAAGCTAATGCAAATAAATAAATAAATAAATCCCTGGACAACTGTTAACATTTGCCTATGATGCTGGCAAGGATTCTGAAACCCATCTGCCTGGTAGCAGAAGCCAAACACACTGCAACAGCTATGACCCAGATTCTTGTGCTTTACACTAATATGTAAGTGGTCCCTAACGTGAAACAGGGGTCTTTTTTCTATCAGACCAAATTACAGCAGACAGAGAGAGCAAAATGGGACTAAATGGGACAAAGCCCAGTTGCTCTCTTGCCCCAGCAGTCATCATGGGCCTGACATCCAACTGTATGGTATCACACCCTCCCTTCCCTTGTTTATTCCTTTCCAGCTCACTTCCATACCATCTTGTAATGACCAGGGACTCTACATAGTCCATCCCAGAAAGAGCAACCTGAGCATGGATAGGCAATGATGTGACAGGAGATGCTTGCTTTCCCATTCTGAGACCAACTCTGATCTGTTCTTTCCCCTACTTTGTTCAATATTTATATTAATTCCTTGGTCAAAACACTTTTTGAAATAAATTCCCATTCATCTAAATTGGCGCGGAGATCCCTATCTATTTTACTTTATGCAGATGATACAGTGCGTCTGTCACTGTCATGTGTAGGTTTGAGATGTTATTAAGAGCACTGGATGTCTATTGCAAAACTGAACAGCTGGCAATTAATCATGAGAAATCTAAAGTTGTAAGTTTTCACTCAGAAACGGTGTAAACGTTGGTGGCAAATCAATGCACATCTAACTGAATAGGTTAAATTGTATAAATATTTGGGAGTAATTTTTCAAGCTAGTAGTTCATGGCGAGCTCAAGTATCTTACGCCATAGCAAATGCACAATGGAGTTATAACTCACTTATCTCGTTTTTTTATGCTAAGGGAGGCCAGCATGTACCATAAGTAATTCAAATGTTCAGTGCTAAGATCATACTGCAAATTCTGTATGGAGCACAAGTATGTGTGTTCAGCAGTTTTGCACCCCTAGGAAAAAACCAGCCAAACAAAAATTTTGCGAAGCATTCTCAGCCTCCCAAGCTGTGTGCCAAATGTTCTCTTATGGTTAGACACTGGTCAGATTTCTACTGAGTATCAGATTTGGATTTGCAAGGTAAATTTTAGGCTTAAAATGTTATTCATACCTTATTCATAGCATAAAAAATGAGATGTGAGTTATAACTCCATTGTGCATCTGCTATGGCATAAGAAACTTGAGCTCACCATGAACCACTAGCTTGAAAAATTACTCCCAAATATTTATAGAATTTAACCTGTTCAATTGGATGTGCATTTATTTGCCAGCAATGTTTACACCATTTCTGAGTTAGTCATACCTTAAAATGTTACTCATATTCATACTATATTGTGAACACTTATGCCCTTATGAGGCACAGAAAGTAGAAACTGTAGGGCATGTTTTGTTGCATTGTTCTTTTTATTGTGACCTTTGATGTCATTTTATTAACCCAATTTTACAAACTATACCAGGGAGATCTGATGTGTAGCTTGTCAGCATAGGATGCTGTCTTACTATTAAAGATATTATCATTTTTCATTGTTTTCTTAATTCATTGTAACACAAATATTTTATATTTAATTCCATTTTAAACTCTATTTAATGTTGTATTTTATTGTATTGCATTGTATTTTATCTAATCTATTTTGCTCCCTTTTTACTGGTCATTGACCAAAATAAATATATGTTACATTATGATACAACAACAAAAGCAGGGAACTACAACCTGGTATATGTGACTCAAAACAGCTGTTTTCTCCAGCTTCCAGTTTGTTCTCATTTCTCATACTTTATTGGTTACAGTGGAATACAATCTGAAAGCCCATTTTTATTCAAGCAGATTTAAATTATGTAGCAGTAGGGTATTTGGAATGGTGTGCTGTTTTTCTTATCTTTTATTAGTAATTATGTTTTAAATGTGTTTTTAACCATTTTTTTAAACTAATGCTGTTATTTAATTTTTTTAAAAAAAAGCATTTGTACAATACAATCATATCTTAAAATTTGTTTTAATTTACTGTAAGCTGCTTTGGATATGGGGAGGAAGGCAGGGTGTAAATTCACTACATACATATTTAAGCAATTAAGCAAGCTGAATTAGTAAATATCAGCATGAAGAAAAGGCAGGATATTCCACAAATCCAAAAATACCACCATTGAATTTAAAATCTAAAATATATCTGATTATCTATTTGAGCAGGCAATTATCAATCACATAACACTAGTATTAATTTCTTACTAATTGTTACTAGTGAATAGGTATGGTTAATTTTAAAATAAAATCAACATTGTGTCAGTCCCAGTGGAACTCACATACCCATAAATGTATTTAGCCTCAGGATGCCACATGCTTGAAGGCAAAAAGAGAAAAAGAAAAGAAAAGAAAAAAGGCTGTAGAACAGGAATGTAATAAAAGTTCTCATTAAAAGAGTTTAGAAGTGTTTACCCAGACTAAGGTGTGAGTATTACAGCCAATAAACCCTGCAGGATAATAAAAGTTTTATTTTAGCTCCAAAGAAGGCACTGCATCCTCAGTCAGAATAGAACACCATTCTATTGAAGACAGAACAAATGTGCAGCATTCCGAAGAATGGAAAACAGATGTTCCTTTGACCTGGAGTGGAAGGCATCATTAAGGTTTTAATGCCGCAGTTCTATGCCCCCTTATTTGGGATGAAGCCACACCTGCGCTTAGTGGATATTGCTTCCAATTATACATGCAGAGGACCAAATGTCCAGTTGTGAATTGTGATGGATGCTGAAGCCCATGAAACCGCACAGGGGATAAAACTGCAAAAATAAGAAAGGCCATGTCCTCTTACACCATAAGAGGTTATTTCCTTTGGTTTAACTGAATCCATGGCACATACAGACTCAAAGATGGTTAATCAAATACAGGAAAATAGTTCAATGAACACGAAGCTAAAAAGAAGTACAATACAATCTCACAATTGAATTACTTTATCCTGTTCACATTCATTCACGGAAAATCCATTCTAAGGAGGAATGTCTGAAACTGGATGATGACTGGCAGGCACAGGTTAGTTCCTCTATAAGATGTGTCAACTATCAAAAGGAACAAGAGTGCCTTGGGCAAGCATTCTGTCATGCCTGCTCAATTTGATTTTTCTATTCAGTCTTCTATATGCCATATAAGGTGATTATATGCATTCGCATGTGCCTTATTACTGTAACATACACAAGATGCATGAAAAAGAAGATAACACAGGCATATTTCGGCAGGGGGAGAAGAGAGACTATATTCAAAGGTACGCTCTTTACAAAGTGATTTTAGAGTTTTTATGGGTTAAATTAACTGTTCATATGTGCTATTCAACATCCTAGAAACTACTGGGTGAATATATCAATGTTTTAAACAAATAAACATAGAAACACAAGGACGTAGTCTGATATTCTTAATGCATCTTAGCACATAAGCAGGCACAATCCCCCTCCCCTAAATAAAAGTGAAGTGGGAAGTAATTAAAGAACTGGACCAAGGAACAAAAGACCAAAGAAGGCAAGCTGTAATATGAAAAGGGTAGAAGTAAAGGGTGTGAGAAAAGGGAATATATTACAGTTGTCTGGAGAGCCCATTTTACAAAGACAATTGGGGAGGGGGGCTGTTAAAAGCTGTCTTCTTATACACCCCTTTTCTGTTGCTATGGCTTGCCTTTTTGTATTTAAGTGGCCTTTTGCCAGACTTGGAATAGAAAGGCACCAGATGGAGAGGAACAGTAGAAAGCCAACTAAGCAGAGTAAGGTGTGAGCACATCCTTTGAGGAGGAGGGGGCATGTGGGAGGATTGCCATGTGTTTCATAAATGCAAAGTCACTTTCCTTCCTCACTCTCTTCAGTTTTTTAGCCAGCCTGTACTCTTAAACACAAAGGAGAAATACTCATATAGCTGCACATCTATATAGTTGCTTTGGAATAATCACCACCATGTAAAACTCACATAAAGAGTAAATTTTAAATAGCATTGCTTCTGTACTAGATATACTAGATGTTTGACACAGCTTTAACTGCTATGGTGTAATGCTATGGAATTCTGGGATTTGTAGCTTTATCTGTCAGACAGCCTGCATACCAGGCAAACTTAAAACCCCAGGATTCTGTAGTATGGAACTATGACAGTTAAAATGGTGTCAAGCTCCATTATTTCTGCAGTCCAAATGCAGCCATATATAGCCGCTTCAGAAGGAGCACATCCTCTTCAAACCAAGCTGATTATGCACTTAAAATATTTCTTGTTTATAGTAGTGACTCTATAGGAGAAGAATAACTGGACTGCAACTCCATTTAGAAATACATCAGTACAGGAATGAACTTGTATGCAATTGCAAGAGACTTCTGGAAACCCAAGGATATAATTAGAATTGTCCAACTATGTCATATTCTTGGAGAGATGTTTCAGGGAGCTCTCTCTTTTTTTTAAAACAAAATCTAAAACATAACAGACTGCACATTTGTGGCCAGAAATGCAACACTGTTCTAAAGTCAATCTGAGGTCAAGAGTGCATATTACATTTTATAAAGAATATTCCATTGTTAACTGTGTGGCCCAGTCTACAAGATGAAGTCATCAATGAGGGAAACTTATCTTCAGATATAATGGCTCAGACAAATTTAAAAGAAATGTAAATTGTAAAGAAATTGTAAACTGTGCAGTCCTTCCAGAGTATTTGCATATACAGAAATTTGCAAGGCAAACACAGCTACAACAGGGATGGCCTGCACCTTTCCTGTATATACATTAACACTGATCAGATTCCAGTGAGAGCTTCTGAAATGAAACCCTAGAAGACTGCTCCTCATGAACCCTAATGAATGTATGATGAAAACCAGGTGGAACCATAGTTTTAAAATCAAAGAGGCATAACTTTTTTAAAGAGTAAAATGATTTTTAAAAAACATTAGCACATGAGAAATTTGATCACAAGTGAGACAAGTCCCTTTTAAACACAGTACTATTTGAACACAACAAAAATCATTCACCTTAAAAAAATGCTACTGTCCAAAACAAAGGTATTGTTCTCTCCAATGTGCCATGCATTAAGTCAATGTATGGCAGTTGACAGAATCTGTCATCTCTACATATTTCTCTAACACATACAGTGGTCCCCCGGGTTATGAAGGTAATCCGTTCCGGGATTACCTTCGTAACCCGGAAGTCATTCGTTACCCGGGGGACCGCTTTAACCAATGCACAGCGTGCTGGAAGCGCGCTGTTTTAAAGCGTCCAGGTTGCGATTTTTTTTTCGCAACCCGGGTTTTTTTCCGTTGGCCGGGGCCATTTTTCCGGCCTCGGTGGTTTCGGGTCCCGGGGATTTCGGATCCCGAGGGATTCGTATCCCGGGGGACCACTGTATCTGTTGCAAATTCCATTCTAATCCAAATAAGAAACTTTACTTCTCAATTTTTGATCTTCCCTCAAAAATCATTCTCATTTCAAACAGAGGGATGCTCCATCACCTATCCGAGCCCAAACATGCTTGTGTAACTTGAATCCAGAGGAGACGGGATGGCAATTACTGAAGACTCCATTAGCAGAAGCTGTAAAACCTTCTTTGCTGAAAGCTAGTGCAGCATCAGGCCAAAGGCTAAATTCCAGACAAGGTCACAAGTATCTAACTCCTCTTCATACCAGAAGAGAGTTAGAAGGTTGTAAAGAAATTCCATTTCATAAAATTCCTATTAAAATGCTTTGCTTCAGTTTAAATGCATGAGTCAGGTATTTTCAAAACTGCAGAAACACCCATATATTCAATGCCCATAGCCTAAGGTTGGTTAGAACCCAACACTATGATCACTGTTTCCTTTCCCATCATGGCTCTTTAGATAAGCCTGGAAGTAAGGAACTACATGTGAAATATTTACCCACAACTAGTTAATTGTGGGTTAACCAGGCTGAAGCTAAGCTTCATTTCCAAAGTAATGTAAAAAGAAAGGCTGTTCACAACAGCAATGAGTTATTTTAAAAAATAAAAAAAAATTAAGGGCATTTAATTGGCATTCTGACAGGAATTTCCCAACTTTTATATCATTTTCTTATCAGTCCTAAGGTTTTCCCCCTCAAATCGTAACAGAGAAAAATAGAAAATTAATGAACAGCACAACAAATACTGTAGTTGTGGGTTCTAATAAATACACTGGAATAGCACAAGTACACTTATATTTGTTGTTGCCATTGCTGTTCTTGTTGTGTGCTTTCAAGTCATTTTGGACTTACAGCGACCCTACGTCAACCCTATCACAGGTCTTTTTTTTGGCAAGGTTTGTTAAAAGGAGGTTTGTCATTGCCTTCCCCTGAGGCTAAGAGAATATGACTTGCCCAAGGTGGATTTCATGGCTGAGAATTGAACCCTTGCCTCCAGAGTCTGAGTCCAACACTCAAACCATTGTGCCACACGCTTGTATGCATTGCATCATTGTTAGGGCAGGGGCAGAAAGTGGTCCCTTGTCTTCACTTTCTTGGTTGTAGAGAACTTCTGAATGTGTTCTAGTTATGCTTATGCATTTGGGGAAGGCGCAGCAGCCTCCATCCTCACCATATAGCTGTTCCCTCTTTGCCTGATGGGGAAGGCCATCAAAATGTACTCCAGTGCACATCTCTGCAGTGATTGTGGTATAGCGCTGCAATCAGGTATTCCCTCTGCTGCTTCTGCACAGTGAGGGCACGGGATTTTACACCAAGAGGTACAGGATACCTTCTTCCACAATATCTCTGAAAATATATATGGTTGCATAATGAGGTTACCCCAGCATATGCCATCTACAGGGTCCCGGCTAATAAGCTGATTTCTCAACCCTAATGAGTAACACCAACAGACTATTTTTCAATCACTGTAATTAATTCAGGAGAGTAAATCCCCTATAAAATGTAAGTTTTGTTATCCTCACTCCTGGAATTCAGATGTATTGTTTGTGTCAATCTCTTTTCCTGATATTTTACTTGCTTCTCACCTGTGCCTTAGTTGTCTCATCTAGGAACATGGAGACCAGAAGCCATGATCATTTTAGCCCCAAACCCTAAGACAATATATCTTTTTTTACAATAGTCTATCCAGTTCTGTCAGCACTTGGTAGCCTACAGCCACATTTCAGGAGAAAATTAAGAAAAAAAAAACAAGATCTCATGAGTCCCCCCCCCCCTTGTTCTCAAGAGCAAAATAAAATACTGTAAAGTATGAAAATAACTAAATATACGACCACAGATCCTAAACTTTTTGCACTAGAATATGTCTTGGTTTAAAAACATTTCTGGTGGATGTGTATGCTAGCCACAAAAGCTCAATGCAGCCTCCATTCAGAATTGGATATCTCTCCAATAACCAGAAGCTGTCTGTATTGTGCTGTGTGTGTGTGTGTGATGTGGCCTTCACGTTCTTTCCAACTTACGCCAGCTACTCAGAAGATGTTCAGAGCTGCTCTCAGGAAAAGAGAAGCTGACAAAGAACTGGATGAGCTGCTCACTTGGACCATGGATGGGGAGCCACTCCAACTCCAGCCAGCTCAGGCCACACTGGACTAATCACATCTGAGTCTCTGTTTCCAGCCTTTTGCATATGGTCTTGGATTTCACCTGTGGCTTCTTCTAGCTCGAACCTGCCTACCTGTCTGTCCCTTTTCTTTTGTTTCCTCCCACTAATTTGCTCACCCAAAGTTTCCGTCCTCTAACTTAGAATCACAGAATCAGAGTTAGAAGAGACCACAAGGGCCATCCAGTTCACTCTCCTGCCCTGCAGGAATACATAATCAAAGCATTCCCTGTGACATAGGGGCATCCAGCCTCTGTTTATAATCATCCAAAGAAAGAAACTCTACCATGGTCTGAGGGAGAGTGTTCCACTGTCAAACGGCTCTTACTGTCTGGAGTTTCTTCCTAATGTTTAGATGGAATATCTTTCCATGTAGTTTGAATCCACTGTGCTGGGGTCTAGTCTCTAGAACAGCAGAAAACAAGCTTGCTACATCCTCAATATGATATTCCTTTAAATATTTAAATATGGCTATCATGTCACCCTTTAACTTTCTCTTCTCCAAACTAAACAGATCCAGCTCCCTATGGTCATAGGGCATGGTTTCCAGACCTTTCACCATTTTGGTCACCCTCCTCTGGACACACTCCAGATTGTCAATAGCCCTCTTGAATTTTGAGATCTAACCAAAGCAGAATAGAGTGGTACTATTACATTATTATTATTATTATTATTATTATCCTTTATTTATATAGCGCTGTAAATTTACACAGTGCTGTACATACAATCTTAAATTAGATGGATCCCTGCCCTCAGGCTTACAGTCTAAAAGAGACAACACAAAAGGGGAAGGTGATGGGAAAGGGGATGAGGTCCGGTGGTTCTTCTCTCCCTCTAGGGCCAGGACCAAGGCAGATGGACTGGAGGGAGGGCACGGCTTCTTAATACATAGTTAGAAGGAGGCAAGCTAGACACTATATGCCTGTTGATGCAGCCTAGGGTCATATTGGCTTTTTTAGCTGCTGCATCACACTGTTGACTTGTGTTTAGCTTTCGGTCTAGAAAGACTCCTAGATCCAGAAGTTCCTTGGGCCTCTGTTCAGCTCTCTTGCTTGCAGCAGCAGATCAGCTAATTTTTGTAATACCAAATTTTGTATGTCATTATCATTTCCTTTCATCCATTTAAAAATGTATGTCAAAGAAGTGACATAACTACCAAGAAAGACAAAAACATGCAGTGGAATTGGGTTTTGGGTCCCCTTCTAGATCCCAGACCCAGTAATGTGTACCACCTCCCTTTTGTCAATGTTGCACCCTTTTGTCAATGTTGCACAGGGTGTTCTTATTCCATTCCACATATCTGGCAAGCAATGCTTGTGTGATTATAATTTTCAGACCGTATGCTATCCAGCAAGATTAGGACTGAATGGGGAAGTCCTGCCATGTGTTCTAAAATGTGTTTTAAACTGTTTTAATTTAGTGTTTTGAACAGAATGGTTTATTTAAGGTTTTTTAAAATATTTTTGTATCAAATGGATTTTAGCTGTACAGTACTTTGTTTCAATTTGCTGTAAGTTGCCTTGTACCAGCAGAAGGATGGAATATAAATTAATTAAATAAATAATGTCATTATAAGAACAAAATGCCCATATGTGCATACAAACACACATATGTACATGTAGTGCATAGAGTGAATTGCTTAGTGTTTCTTAAAGCTAGAGGCTCTAACAACCACTTCCTTTGAAAAACCAGGTTCAATTAGCACCAACCTGAAATATAGGGGAAGAAAATAAAAGAAATTAATTTTTGAAACAAGGAGAGAACAGGACATCTGCTAATGGACAAGACAAAAATTAGAACAATCAAGCCTAAAGCATTCTGAATACTTATAAAGGAATATTTGAAACACTGTGGATTAAGGAGTGAAAGTTCTGTTTCTTAGCCAGGTATAATAATGAAATGCTTCTATTTGATTGTTTGATATTTATTAGTTGCACTAGCAGTGCTTAGGTCTAAATAAACAGGACAGTTATTCCTTTGGCTTTGGAAATTCAAAACCATCTGCTTAGTCATTTTAATGCTAGTCTCTCAGGAATACTTGGAGACATTGTGACATCTTCCAGTAATCTGTAGTTCTAATTGAAACCAGCACTAACCCTGGAAAGGTGCAAAGCAGGCTATGAAAGGGGCAATTTCAGCAACAGTTCCAAACGTGAGTCAGTGATAAAACACTGCCAAAGTCTTGACTGATTCACAGCACTCCACAGGATATGGCTTAGGAAAGGCAGAAATAGGCAGTGCAAGAAATGCCCTGAAAAAAAAGGATTGAAGAGAAACACTCTGGATTAAGGAGTGAAAGTCCTGGGACACCTTAGAGACTAGCTGATTTATTGCAGCATGTGATTTTATACGTAACAGTTCATTTCATCAGATGTGTAAAGCATGCTATGGGTTGTGGTGGGTGAGCACAAGGGGATAAATCAAGTTAACAAGGTGAGACAAAAGACAGCAGGAATGGGAAAACCAGAGGAAGAACACCTTAGCAGAAATTGAAAGAAAGGGTTCTTCTGGAGACAGTTGTCATAAGATCAGGACAGAAAATCATTATTCAAAACTGTTGATTCTAGTTTTCTAACAATTTATATCAATTGCTGTTTTTTCTTTCATTATCTTATCCCAAGGATAATATTTAAAATCCTGAAATTCTCCCTTATTCAATTGTGAGTTTCCATTTTCAGTATCTTAAATTGTTTTCACTTATTCTCTTTCCTGGTGAATGTTTTGTTTGGTCTGGGTAAAATACTGACCTTATTATATTATTTGACCTGGTACCTAAAGTTTCATTTTCTTCCTCCTCCCAAGTGCCAATGAAACTGGCTGCTGATTACAGAATCAGCTGATGCTAAAGAACTATCACAAAGATTATGCAGACACTTATCCTCTACATGCTTAGATGAAATGTTTTGCCAACATTCAGGGATGGTAAGCACCTCCATGTGATAATCCCCTATGACTCCTGTAAGGTGCTTCCAGATCTTATCTACTTACTAAAAAGCAGTCCTCTGAGAATATAGTTCCCACTGTCTTCCCTGCAGATGCAGATATTAATTTTCACAAAACACTGTCATGTAGCTTCAAATATATCAATGTGCTCATGATGATTAATAGTGCGAAAAACAGAAGTCTTCAGCCTCTGAAACTAAACACAGCTGATCCTCATACTGCCAGTTGTGTTTATGACAGTAGGAAGGAACGTTTTAGGGTTTGTTTGTTTTTAAAAAGTCAATTACCAAATGGATATTTATCACTTGGGAGCTTGGAATGAAAACTCACAGGCCCATTATATGTAGGAATACAGTGAGAATAGTTAGAAGCAATGTTTGCTTGAAGGTAATAGAGGCAATAGTCAGCATGCTGGATTTGCTAACTGAAGCAAGGAAAGAAATCAACTAGCAGCATGAAGACTCTGGTACAGTAAGTCAAATCTGTATTGGGCAACTTCATGGTGAGAACGGAATTCTCAAAACTTTATAAAACCTGAGGGGCACAACTATACTTGGCCCATTAGTGGGATTTCCACAGACTGACTAATTTTTTCCCCAACATTCCCCCAAATAGCCACAGCCTTTTTTACAATCAGTGACAGCATCCGTTTCTTGCTGTGGGTTATTTCTATTTATTTCTGCCTACAGTTCTTTCTGGGTTGGCAAGCATAGACCTCAGTGAAAGATTAAACAATGCTGAAGCCCACAGTAGGAGAATTCTCAGCCTTATTCCTTGTTTCACTTGGGCAACCTTCCTGACTCAGGGACAAACTTGCCAACCCCTTAATTTAGGGATTGCATACAAGTTTTACATTCCAATCCTGAATCAAGAGAAGGATCTCTCTCCCCACCTCCCTTATGTAAATCACTACAATTCATGGAATTCACAGGAAGGACAATAAACCAGCACCTGGTTTCTTGGCTGACCAGAATTGCTCATGCCAAAGTCAAATTCTAACTTATTTCGCTTCCGTTTTCAAGAGTGAGTTTAAACCACTTTCCCCCCTCTTCCCCATGCTTGGATTCCAAGATTAATTACTCCAATTCTCTGTTTCTGCTTTTGATGGAAAATCTTCCATCATCCCTCTCATATTTTTTCCAGACACCCAGCTGGAATGCAGTATTGAATTTCAGTATTGAATATTGAACATTAGGTGGAGATAACTACTTTTTTTTCCCTATCACAAATTTCCTTTGCATTTAAGGAAATAAACTGCAATCTTAGCTTGAATGAGTTTTATTCTCCTTAGCACAAGTGTCTGATATCAAAGAACACACAGGCAATCTGATGAAAAGGTTTGTTTGTTTTTGGTTAATGCATTATCAGGAAAAGTGCTCCAAAAGAATTTAAAACTCAAATCAAGCAACTGACAAATGAAGTTTCATTTTAGTGAATACTTAATCCACAATTCACGTTCAAGCCACATCACCCTTCCTCCAAACACAATATATCTGCTCATGATTTGCTGAATATGCAAATTCAGCTCTCCGACTACAGTTTTCAAAGAGACAGTAGTGTTAATCTATCACAAAAAAGAATGGGGTGGTGGTGGTAATGGAGGGAAATCCAGCAGCACTTTTAAAATTAATTTATTTTTAAAGGTGTTTTTGTGCTCATGCAAAAATTAAACCAGTCTTAGAAATACTGGTAGTTTTCTTCTCTCTCTCCCCCCCCCCCCCCACCTTTCCCCTTTTGCAATACTAAGTTTTCATTTAGCTCCAGAGATAAAGGTTAAATTAATTCTAAATACACTTCTCAAAGAATAAGTAAGTGCCACTAAATGTAGAAGACCTTGCTTTTAGTAACATTCTTAAGATCAAGCCACATCTGTGTATAAACTATAGTACAATTATACACACCAAATTGAGCACAATTCTTACCACAACAGCCATGTGAGCCTATGTATACAGGTTTATCACACTAGGGGGCAAACAGGGTTTAAACAGGAATTAAACAGGAAATGTCCTATGTTAAACATAAGGCATTTCCTGTTTAATTCCTGTTTAACTCTGTTTAAAATCCTGTTTGCCCCCCTTGTGTGATAAACCTCATAAGAGTTGGAAAAGACCACAAGGGCCATCCAGTGCAACCCCCTGCCATGCAGGTACTCTCAATCAAAGCATCCCTGACAGATGGCCATCCAGCCACTGTTTAAAAACCTCCAAGGAAGGAGACTCCACCAAATTCTGAGGGAGTGTGTTCCATTGTCGAACAGCCTTTACTGTCAGACAGTTCCTCCTAATGTTGAGGTGGAATCTCTTTTCCTGGAGCTTGCATCCATTGTTCCGTGTTCTAGTCTCTGGAGCAGCAGAAAACGAGCTTGCTCCCTCCTCAATATGACATCCTTTCAAATATTTAAACAGGGCTATCATATCACCTTTTAACCTTCTCTTCTCCAGCTCCCTAAGTCATTACACATAGGGCACAGTTTCCAGGATACAAACCTTCACACAGCCATTCTTCACTGCTTCTGACAAAGTTAGTTTTAATATCATTGTAACTGGCTGCATGTACCAAAGGACATCAGGTAGGACTCCCAGGATAATTATGTAGAGAGATCTTATAGCACCTTTGAGACTAAAAGAAAGAAAGAATTTGGCAGCATGAACGTTCATAGACTTCAGTCTGCTTCCACAGATGTTTTTTGACTTTCGTAGACTTAACTCTATTTCTTGCTGCCAACTTCTTTCTTTCAGTTAGTCTCAAAGATCTCTCTACATACTGATTCTACAGACGAACATGGCTATATCTTTGAATTCTCCCAAGATAAGTGTTTAAGCAGACAGTTGCAATATACTCCAGATACTGCAGTGTTAACTGTTTGGGAATGAGAAGCCAATAGTAGGTGACCAAAGAAAAGGGAACTTGTACACCATCTCTTAGAGTTGCTTCACATTTTATGTGGCAATTGTGTTTGGCCCTTGTACGTCATGTTGCATTCTGTTCTCTACAGCAAACATCTAAATAACAAAATGTGTCCTTAAACATCCTTGGACATGAGCTAGAACATCATGAGTGGCCATGTTCTTCAGCATATCTGCTGCACATTTATGGTATGCTCACACCTCCTGTGCCTGCCATACTGGAACCACTGCACTGCATTCTGAGTAAGCACAAGTGCAGCAGAAAGAGAGAAGCAGCTCTTAGTATTGCATCATGTCTAGCTGGCAATTTTCATATTAGTTTGTTTTGAGTATAAAAAGGAAAAGAACAAGCGGACCTAAAGCACCTTTAAGACTAACCAGTTCATTTCAGCAGCAGCCTTTTCTGTTTGGTTGGCACAACTGACAACTGCAACACTTCAGAGTGTACATGAAGAGTCATTTATTTAAATGCTCCTACTGCTTCCTGTTGTCCTTATAACACAGACACACAAAGTTAAAAAAAACCTTCACGATGTATCAGGGAGAAAGCTTCTCATAGCCTTTTTCCTAGAGCATTCTGGGGCTTTCTAGATTGGCAGGAAAGTGTGACATGAAGTTGCCTTTTCCTTAATGCTTAGCAGCTGCACCGCAGCCTTTAGATGGAGCTGCGCTGTTCCACAGTTTTTAAAAAAGAAGCTGGGAAAACCAGCACCTTTTTAAAGTCACTTCTTCTCCCCTGAAACGCAAAAAAAGCGTTTTCATGGCACACTTTCCCTTTTTCTCATCTAAAGGCTAGAGTTTCATGCAGCCATGAACACACTTCTTTTTGCCAATCTAGAAAGCCCCTCAGTTACTGCATGAATTGAACCCTTTTCCCCATAGGAAAAGATTGAAATGCAAGACTGAAATACGCACACTCCCTGTAATCTAACATCCCAAATCTACAACACAATGCTACCTTGATTAGACCAAACAAAATGCACATCATACATGTTGCAACCTTTCAATGCTCCATTGGCTTCTTCATCAGGCAAAGATGTTAAAAATCATACAGGAGAGAGAGAAAAAATGGCACTGTTAGTCCCAAGCCTGCCTTTTGTCAAGAAGTTGCTGTTCTCAGTTCATGTGTATTGGAGGGACATTCATGTAGGCTGGGCCCTCTTCCTTCTGGCCATGTGGGGACTCCAGGAAAATATTTTTAAGTTGAATTAGCAAGACAAAAAGTGATCCAAGGTGCCTCAGTCCTTTGTGAAGCTACAAGCGCCTTTGTTAGGCAGAGAGCACTAATAAGATACACTTCAAAGATATATCCCTGTTATCTGTAGAATCATCATGTAGAGAGATCTTGTAGCACCTTTGAGACTGAAAGAAAGTAGTTGGCAGCATGAGCTTTTGTAGACTTATATCTACTTTCTCAAATGCATCTGAGGCAGTGGACTTAAGTCTATGAAAGCTGCCAACTTCTTTCTTTCAGTTAGTCTCAAAGGTGCTACAAGATTTCTCTACACAGTGATACACTTCAGTATGCCTCACTATCAGTTTTTTTTTCTGGTTCTCAGTTCTCTGAAGCCTTATTCCAGGTAGGCTGAAGAAGTGAATAAGGAACAAGGCTATACCTGCGGAGTCACTCCCAGCATTCCAAACTGAACAGGATTTCAACTTGGATTTGGCCAACCTTCCCATGGATGCAAGTAGATCTCGTTTTCAGGCCATGTATGTATGTATGTATGTGCATGTGTTCATCTTCTTGCTTAAGAAAGCCCTGGTCTAAACTCAAGGGGATGGGGGACATCAGACACTAGACCACCGGAGGCATGGCCAGGATGTACAGGAAGGACAGGGTGCCCTATTTGCCGGTTCAGCCTACCCTCTTCAGGCTGACCCCTTGAACAGGGCTGGAGTCTTGGCTACCAAGACATCTCTATCGCTGTGGTCATGACAGGATTTTGGGGCAGACATCCAAGGCCTGATTCAGCAGAATGAAGAGAGCAGCCAAATGAAGTAGGTTTGAAATAAGTGTGAAGTACAGGTCAAGCATTCCTTATCAGATATGCCTGGGATACCAGAAGTATTTTGGATTTTGGAATACCTGTATTTCCATATGCATACAGTACGTAATAAGCTTGGAGATGGGACCCAAGTCTGAGCATATAATCCTTTTATATCTCATTTGCACCTTCTACACGTAGCCTGAAGGTAATTTTAGACAATTTTTTAAATGACTTTGCACATGAAGCAAAGTTTGTGTACCCTGAGCAATATGAAAGCAAAGGAGTCAGTAGCCCACCCAGCCATGAAAAAAGTTTTGGGCTTTGGAATAGTTCTGGTTTCAGAATTCTGGGTAAGGAAGACTCAACCAGTAATACATATTAGAATCAAAGAATCACAGAAGCACAGATTTACTATCGGAAGGGTGTGGGTTCCCTTCTAAAAATCACTGTGTTCAACATCTGAACAGATACAACTCCCGTGCCTTGTCTCTACAGATTCAAATCCAACTGTTATACAAGGCTATGCCTTTTCCCCTCTGACCTCAGAGCTCACTGGCCTTTATGTGCCTAGTCACACAGCTGGCCTCGCTCTGTCTTGCAACAAACCACCCTTCCCCTCACAGGACTCCTTCCCCCCATTTTTCCATTGGTTTTCTTCAGCTCTTGTCATTCAGTCATTCCTCCCCATCAGCTTCGCTCTCCCGCTCAGCACTGCCATATTCTGCATATTTCCAACTCTGACTCTGACATGGTTTTTCTTTTTTTACATGAAGTCCTTCTCCAGACCAGTAAGCCTAGGATGCCTATCTGCCCTGCATCAGCTTCCCACATCCTCTGGCGTCCTGTCTGCAGTTCTTCATTGCCTTTCTGTCCCTGATCCCACCTCAGTGCCACCCTCCTCCCCTCACACCCAAAGAGCCTGGGGAGGAAAGGAAAACTCCTTTACAGTCACTTCGCCTCCCTCTTCACAGAAAACCTCACCAGGTTCGGCTGGACGGACCTGGGAGTTGTAGTCCCCGCAAAGAACATTTTCGGTCCTGCCTGTTCTCTTTCACAACCAGCCTCCTTGTCTCCTTGATGTAGCTCCATATTCTGATCTGTGAGGCAATTATTCTTCCACCTCACTTCCCCTGTTTTAAACAACTTTTTGGGAATCCCAGTTTTTTGTTGGGGGGGGGGGATCCAAGTTTTCTGCAACCCCCCTCCCCACATTTTTTTTAAACAGACCGGTCCTCACAGAAATCAGCCCTTAAGCCATGTTCATTTTCCTGTTACTGGTTTAAAAAGCAGTATATAATCTCGGGAAAACCTGTGTGGTGTCCTGGTTTGGCACAGTGGTTAAACGCCTGTGCTGCAGCCACTTGCTCAAAACCATCAAGGTTGTGAGTTCGATACCAGCAAAAGGGACTCAGGCTTGCATCCTTCTGAGGTCCCTAAAATAAGTACCCAGATTGCTTGGGGGCAAGTAGCTTACACTTGTAAACCGCTTAGACACTACTTAGGTGGTATGAAGCGGTGTATAAATGAAGCTGTTTTGTTTGTTTGAGGGCTGGACGACAGCTGTGGGAGACCAGGTTTTGAATCCCCCACTCAGCCATGGAAGTCCACTGGGTGACCTTGGGCAAGTCATACTCTCTCAGCCTCAGAGGACGGCAATGGGAAACCACCTCCGAAGAAACACACCAAGAAAACCTTTGACAGGGTCACCACAAGTTGGAAATGACTTGAAGGCACAAAACAACACGTGTAACATCCATGGTATTTGCAGTCCCCCTTTTGACTTGTCCCCCAAAGGCTTCTCCCTTTGTTCATGAAGCCACAAATCCCAACCTGGAACTTGCAGTCTGCCTCAAAATGCAGAGGAAGGTGGACAGTGGAACTCACTGCTTTGGAGCGTGATCGAGTTTCCTTCCTTGGAGATTTTTAAACTGAGGCTGGATGGCCATCTGTTGGGAGTGCTCTCTGCTCAGGTCTTTCTGCGTGGCAGGGCATCGGAGCAGAGGGCCTTTGAATCCTGTGAAGGTCATACTGAAAAGGTGACCGGTGCCTCTGAGCATGTACACAGGACATTATCTTCACTGCAAAGTGCTGTCAACTGTTTGCAAAAAGTGGATTCATATCGAGCCATGCAGGCTTGAGCCCTCCAAGACCCTGACAAGACCCTGACCCGGTTTGGCACCACTTTAAGCACCTTGGCTGAAGGCTATGGGATTCTGGGAGTTGGGGTTTGTTGTGGGGCCCCGAGCGGAGCTCCGCTCGGGGCCCCACAACAAACTCCAACTCCCAGAATCCCATAGCCTTCAGCCAAGGTGCTTAAAGCGGTGCCAAACCGGGTTATTTCTCCGGTGTGGACGCAGCCTTAGAAAACATGAGCATCTTTCCCCACAGCTTCTGTACAAAAACCCATTTTCTGGGACAGAGCAAAAGCTTGGCTGAAATGAACTCTCTTGTATTTCCCAGGTTCAGGGGGAAGTTGCTCAGGAGGCCACGCTGTTGAGCTCAAGAAAGGAAATAATAATAATAATAATAATACTAAAAATGGCACAGGAACATCCTGGTCACCTGCCTTCAAGTTGTTATATGACTCTGGGAGACCCTAAGGCAACTCCTATCATGGAGGGCTTTCTTGGCAAGATTTGTTAAGAGGTGGCCCTGAGGCTGAGAGAGTGTGACTCACCCAAGTGTGTGTCTCTGTGTGTTGTGCACCTTCGTTCCTCACTCATCATGGAGGCTTTTCTTGGCAAGACCTCTTCAGAGTTGGGATTGCTGTCGCCTTCCCCTGAGGCTGAGAGAGTGTGACTTTCTCTCACTACATGAACGCGCCCAAGTGTGTATTATGTGTCTCCAAGTCGCTCCAGGGTTACGGCGACCCTATCGCTTGGTTCAGAGTGGGTTTGCCTCTCTGAGGCTGAGAGAGTGTGATCCCCCAAAGGTTCCTCTCTAGTTTCATGGCCCTTCTTCTGAGGCTGAGAGTGTGTGCCTCCCTCAAAGGTTCAAGCTGCGACTGTAGCCTCCCTCTGAGGCTGAGAGAGTATGACTCCCCTAAGATTCCTCTCTGGACTGGGATCTTCCTCTGAGGCTGAGAGAGTGTGCCTCCCCTAAGATTCCTCTATGGTTTAACGGCTGAGCCAGGAGTGGGATTGACCTCTGAGGCTGAGAGAGTGTGCCTCCCCTAAGATTCCTCTATGGTTTAACGGCTGAGCCAGGAGTGGGATTGACCTCTGAGGCTGAGAGAGTGTTCCTCGCCCAAAGGTTCCTTTATGGTTTAATGGCTCAAGCCAGAACTAGGACCCTTCTCTGTGGCTGAGAGAGTGTGACTCCCCTAAGGTTCCTCTCTGGATGCAGGGCTGAGCTGGGACTGAGAATCTCCCTCTGAGGCTGAGAGAGCGTGCCTCCCCTAAGGTTCCTCTATGGTTTCATGGCTGAGCCGGGACTGGGATTGACCTCCGAGGCCGAGAGAGTGTGCCTGCCCTCCCTGGCTCCCTGGGAGGCTACTCACCGGGGTCTGGGTGCTCGTCGGGGCCGTCGGGCGGCTGCTCCTGGGGCCGGGGGTCCTCTCCGTGGGTCCTGGGCGGGGGGCTTCCCCCTCGGGGGGCGCAGGAGCCTTGGCCCTGGACGAGGGCCTGGAGGGGGAGCTCGGCGCCGGGCCTCGGGTAGCAGCGGAGCCCCGAGGCGCAGCGGGGGGTGTAGACGCCGCAGGGCTGCCCTTGGAGGCGGGCGCAGACCGGGCAGCAGCCGCAGCCGGGCTCCCGGACCAGCTCCGGGCAGGACGAGGACGAGGAGGACGAGGAAGAGAGCTGCTGGAGGAGCGGGGCGCCCGGGGGGCAGGCGGCCAGGCGGTCGGCGGTGCAAGGCGGGCAGCGGAACAGCACCTCGGGCAGCGCCAGCCCCGACGACGCCCAGCACAAGCCCAGCCACAGCCAGCAGCAGCAGCAGGGGGGAGAGCGGCAGCCCCAGGACCACCAGGAGGACGAGGAAGGCCGCCACGGGGAGCCCCTCCTCGACGGGGAGAACGGCACCAGCAGCAGCATCCTGAAGGCAGCCCCAGCCCCAGCAGCAGCAGCAGCAGCAGCAGCAGCAGCAGCAAGGAGAAGAGACCTCCGACGGACAGGTGCCTCCGCCGCCACTGAGCCAGTCAGCCCGGGATTGGACTAAGGAGGCAGCAGCAGCAGAAGGCAGGGACTCCGGGAGAGCCACTGGGCTGGTCCGCTGGGTCCTAGGCGCCGGACTCCACGCCTTCCTTCCCTCCCTCCCTCCCTCTCTGGGCCTGGAGGAGGAGGAGTGTGTCTCTGCCACCACTGCCAGCCTTGGCTCTGCCTCCTCCTCCTCCTCCTCCTCCTCTCTGGATGGATGGATGGGTGGCTGCCCATTTTGAGATTATCACACTAGAGCCCATTCCGGAAGCATCCCGTTACCGTCCCACCCTCGTCCCATTGCCAATGGAGTTTATCAGACGACGGAAATCGGAAGTATAATCCATCCGAACGCAATCTTGGGGGTTTCACGTCATTGCGTATTAAATCATCTCACGCAATTTCGGGCAAAAGGGAACTCATTCTGAACGCAATCATGGGTTTTACCTTAGAATCATAGAATCATAGAGTTGGAAGAGACCACAAGGGCCATCCAGTCCAACCCCCTGCCATGCAGGAACTCCCAATCAAAGCATCCCTGACAGATGGCCATCCAGCCTCTGCTTAAAGACCTCCAAGGAAGGAGACTCCACTACACTCCGAAGGAGTTTGTTCCACTATCAAACAGCCCTTACTGTCAGGAAGTTCCTCCTAATGTTGAGGTGGAATCTCTTTTCCTGCAGTTTGCATCCATTGTTCCATATTCTAGTCTCTGCAGCAGCAGAAAACAAGCTTGCTCCCTCTTCAATATGACATCCCTTCAAATATTTAAACAGGGCTTATTGCGAATTTTAAAGCATCTCACGCAATTTCAGGCCATGTTGGGGGGGGGGGGTCATTTTCAGGAAATGGGAAGTCATCCTGAACACATTCCAAAAGCAATAGGAATTCACATGAATTTGCTAAACTAGCAAATTCAAGTTAATTCGAATTGTCTCCAATTGGCTCCATTCACAATAAAGAGAAATCCCTCCCATCTGATACTCCTCAGTTGTGAATGGAACCAACTCACAATTACATGAATTCACTAGTTTAACAAATTTACATGAAATCTGATTGCGTTCGGAATGCGTTCAGAATGACTTCCCATTTCCCAAAAATGACCCCCCCTCCATTGCCCAAATTGCATGAGATGTTCTAATACACAATTATGTGAAACCCCATAATTGCATTTGGAATGACCCTTCATTGCCCAAAATTGCATGAGATACACACATTCGCAATAATGCAAAACCCCATGATTGTGTTCAGATTGCCATTGCATTATACCCCCAAATTCCATCATATGATAAACTCCAATGATGGGATGATTGTGGGAATGGTTCTGGAATGGACCCTAGTTGTGATTATAAAAGCTTCCATAGATGCAAGGGCTGGACAGTCAAGAAAGAAGACCGCAAGAAGATCCCTTCGTTTTCAACGTGGGGCTGGAGGAGGTCCCATGGACAGCCAAAAGGACAAACAGATGGGTCCTAGAGCAGATCAAGCCAGAAATCTCCCTAGAAGCCAAGATGACCAAAGTGAGGCTGTTGTACTTTGGACACATCCTAAGAAGGAATGAATCGTTGGGAAAAAAACAATAATGTTGGGAAAGGTGGAAGGAAGTAGGAAGAGAGGAAGGCCCCATGCCAGATGGATGGACTGTGTTAAGGAGGTCACAAGTATGAGTTTGCGGGAGCTAAGCAGAACCGTGGAGGACAGAGGGCCTTGGAGAGGTCCCATCCATAGGGTTACCGTGAGTCAAGATTGACTTGACGGCAGTTAACAACAAAACCGAGATTAGATAGCCCCCTGTTGGGGGTGCTTGGATTGGGATGGCCCTTGGGGTCTCTTCCAACGAGTTTATCATACTGGGGCTGATTTTGGCATTAGAGAGAGATTAAAGCATGTTTTAAGCATCCTGCAAATAAAGCAGAAATGGCGAGTAATTGCGAGAATGATGCAATTGCGATACTGAAAATGAAATCTGGAAAGTAAAAAGATGTATGTTAATGCTTCTTTGTGACCTCTTAAGTGGCAGGTTTTGTGCGATGTTTGAAATTGTTTCACGTAATTACACAATTTTTCTGGGGTATTCACAGGATAAACTCCCCATCTCCTTAATGTGATAAACTATGATAAACTCTAATAAACTCTGATTCTATGAGTCCTCGGTACAAAAATTGGGACCCAGGCTGACCGGCTGTCCCCATGGCCAAAATGTAGGGCTTGGTGGCACCAGTGGCATGCCCAGGCTTGGTGTCACCCTAGGTGGGGTAACTTAGGGTGTAACATTCCTCCTCTCATTGACCTCCTCCTCCTCATCTCATACCACACCATAGAGAGAGTCCTTAGTCGTGCTTCCCCCCCCCCCCACATTAAGGTTACTCTTACGTTGTCATTCCCATCTACACCACTGAATGTCATGCTTAGAGCAGTGATGTAAACAACTAGCAAAATTAAAACGATTCAAATTCAGATTGTAATTTCGCACTCACAACATTAACATATTTATATGTACATGGTGAAGATTTGGTTAAAAGGTGGTGTTTTTGAAAGAAAAAAAATAAAAAATTAAAAAACATTTTTAAATTATTATTTTTTTTTTGAAATTTGAAATTTGAATTTTAAAAAATTCTGGGGCATCTCTTTTCTTCTCCCAAAGAGTTTCAGACCACTCCTACCATCTCCTAAAGCATTTTAAAGGACACCATTGCTCCCCAGACATCTCTTTTTTGGCGGAAATGGGCTGTAGCATTTGCCTGTGTCCCTTTAAAATACTGAAGAGATGGTCTGAGTGGGATGAGGCTTAGTGGGAGGAGAAAGGAGAGGCCCCCAGGCTTCTTTTAGATTTAAAAATTTGAAATTTTTAGTTTAAAAAAATTAAAAAATAAACATAAAAAAGTAAAAAAAACTTTTAATTTTTTGATTTAAAAACATAAGATTTTACCAAATGTTCCCTTTAAACCCATGGAACTATGCATATGTAAATACATTTGGGCTGTGCATGTGATAATGCAATTTAAATGTATAATTTTAATTTTGCTAGTTGTTTACGTCACAACTGTTACCATTACATTCAGTGATATATGGGGATTGCTAATTATGAGTAAATTAGTATAAAAGCATGACTAAGGATTTTCTATGGGTGTGGTATGGGAGGAGGTCAATGGGTGTGTGTGTGTGTGTGACACAATGATTTACTCTACCAGATGACACCAAACCTAGTGACACCACTACGTGGCACAACATAAGCTAGAAACACTCATAGAAATATCAATTCCTTTCATAGGGCTTATTTACTGCTCTGTTTCCATATACTGTATTTTAGTGTGTGCATGTTTGTCTCTGTGTGTGTGTCTGAGTGTGGGATGCCTAAAAGTCATGGCTTTTCTGAGAGTTTTCTTGGCAAGTTTCTTCAGAGGCAGTCTGCAATGGCCATCCTCTTGAGTCTGAGAGACTGTGACTTTCCCAAGATAACCCTCTGGGATTCAAACTCTGCTCTTCAGAGGCCTAGTCCAGTGTTCAAACCACCATCAGCTTCAGTAATCTGAGCTCCAAACTCATGGTGACTAGATGTCCTTCTTTTCCAGGACATATCCTACATATTAACATTCTGTCTTGGAGGATTTCCAAAATGCCCATTGAGTAACACCACATTTGCTGTTCCCCTTTCATAAATTTGTCTGCTCGGCAGCTTGTCCTCACTGCAAACAGGGGGAGAGGATGGTTCCTTCTAAAGTTCTTTTTCCTTAAGAGCAGCAGCAGCAGACAAGACTCACACTCAGAGTTTGGGGCATTCTTGGAGGGGAAAAGGACAGCAAATGTGTGCAGCAATGGGATGCAGAGGGTTCTCCCCCCTTAATTTCAGCACAATGGACAAATGAAAGGAATAATTTAAATGTAGATTCAATCGGGTTTATTGCTGGTCAAGTACAATTTTAAGCACCTGCCTTGCAAGCCAAAAAGACATTTTAACAAAGATAGCTTCATCAGAAAAATATGGCTGAGTACATTAAAGAAGAGAGGGAGAAATCCAAAGTGGTGTAGTGTGTGAGTGTTGCACAGTACAATACAGTTAAAATATTTAAAATACAATCTCTCATTAAACAACTACAACTTTATTGTGCCACATCCTACATTTTTGCGGTGCCCTGTCCCCTCCTATGTGGAGAGGACATCTGGTCAGCCTGGGTCCCCACTTTTGCACTGAGGAGCATAGCCTAAGAATGGTTAGCTGGGTGGGCAAGCAGGCAGGCAGAGGCAGGTGAAGGCTTTTCCTCCATTCCAATGCGACAGTCAGGAGTGATTGTTATCTGCTTCGGCTGATACGCCAGCTGTGTGTCTTCCTGGATCTGGAAACTGTGGTACATGCACTAGTAACCTCATGTCTTGACTTCTGTAATGCACTCTACATGGGGCTATCCTTGTGCCTAATCCAGAAACTTCAACTAGTTTAAAATATGGTGGCCAGATTAGTCACCTGAAAATCTAGAAGTGACCATATAACACCGAGCTTAAAATCTCTCCACTGGCTGCCTATTCGTTTCCAGGCACAGTACAAGGTGCTGGTGATGACCTTTAAAGCCCTTCATAGTCTCAGTACAGCCTACTTGCGGGATCGCCTTCTTCCATATAATCCACTACACACACTTATGTCCTCTGGGAAAAAATTTACTGCAGCCAATAAAGAATAGACTGTGGTTACCCAGAGGACATTTTCTTCTGCCTCTCTCAAACTTTGGAATGGCCTGTTGGAAGAGATCTGATCTATCACCAATCTTGACAGCTTTTAAAAGGCTATCAAGATGGATCTCTTCCAACAGGCCTTTCCACTGAAACGGACCCCTACTGACTACCCCAAGATGACTGTTTTCCTGTCTCTGATTGTTTTAATGATTTCAATTGTATTTTATTATTGTTATGTGTGAATTATTATGTTATTTTGTTTAATGGAGGGAGGGGATAGTGAGATTCATTTTTATATTGTATGAATTTTATTATTGTTGTAAGCCACCTTGATCGTATAGGAGAGGCAGGATAGAAATAAATTATTTATTTATTTATTTATTTATTTATTTTATTATTTCCACACATGGGTAAGCTGTCATTTAGGGCCTAGTGGAGCTGCGGCACCTTCCAATCGCTCACACAGCAGCAGCAGCACCACCATCAGTCCCAGCAGCAGCAGCAGCTTCAGCAGCACCTGCCCCTCAGTGGGGCACTCCATGAGTCAGTCCCTCTATGATCTCCTTCCAATGAATTTCATAGAGTTTTCTTATGCAAGGCATACTTAGAGGTGTGTTACCTAAAATGCTGCAATCAGTATTTAATAGGGGAATTTTATTAGCTCAATTACAGTATCCGAGAATGCTTGGGCAACTCAAGGCAGGGATCGAGCCTGTGTATACCCGTTCCAAGAAACAGAACTCCAGAATGCAAGGTTCAAATGTAGTTTTATTTGTAGTTAACATGGAATCACCATGCACACAGAGGCACGCTCACACACACACACACACACACTCAAGATCTAATGATATACAAGGTGGTAGCAAATAATGACTTTAGGGATTACAGAGGGTAATACTGTACTAGTATCAGAAGTGGAGGTTCCAACTGGGGGATTTTGTGAGATGAAGATGGCTCAGAACACTGCCTCTGTGTCTGCGATATCTGGGGTGGCTAGTCAGGAGAGATACAGACAGAGTGTCCGACCTCAAAACAAGAGCAAATTGGAAGTGCCTTGGCAGGCATATTTATACAGAAAAACATATTCCAGTACAGATTTTGGTGTTAAAATGAAGTTTCCAGGAGGGAAGAATGAGAAGTGAACTTTTGTAAATGGCCAGATAACCAGTGCAAATGCCTCTGGACAATGGAGTATCTCCTCTAGAGAGAAGTGTACTTAGGTTTCAGTTCATTTGTAAGCATAAGGTCTATCACCCAGCATTACTCCTGCCAATGAAGGGATTATGCAGATTCTGATCTTTATCAATCTATCCTGGTCATGTGCTCTTGATGCTCTTGAGTTTCTCTATCCTGAGCCAGTTGGATCTCCTTATATGGTCACCGATGTTCTAATACGGGATGGCTAGTTTCCTACTTTGGGGATGCCTTCTTGGCGACATGCCTAAAACTTCCCTTGGGGTAACATGTAGTTTTCCATTGCTCTTTTTCTAAAATACACCCTACAGCTTCTGGTATTCCTTGGTGGACCCCATTTAAGTACTAACCAGGACTGATCCTGCTTATCTTCCAAGATCAGATGGGATCTGACACCTTTAGGGTATTGCCCCAAATAAAATCAGCAGCCATCTTGTCTGGTTAAACATGGATCAGTTTGGCTGCTCCAAATGAAGGATGAAATGAGAGAGATGCGTATTCCACCTTTCTGTGATGCTACATTTTCCTGTGATGCAACATCAATATGGTGCATTACTCTATTGTGCCTAGCACAGCTGTTGCTGTTATATATTTCCCTGCATTTTTGTGTGCCTGACAGGTCTGTAAAGTCTTGGCCTAGTGCAAAGTAGGATTGCACTCTCTGCTCCGTATACTTCAGCACACTTCTATTCTCTTGAAATATTCAAGCCTAAGTAAGGACTGTCTCCAAATGACTCAGAGGTTCAGTACGTGCTGCACACAGATGACCTCACCAAACTATCAGCAATGTGAAGAATTAGAAAGAGGTTTGCAGCTTCTCAAAGATCTTTGCAGTGTGTGGGCAAAACTCACAAAACCCACAATCAAGAATTTTAAATAAGAATCTAAAAAACCAAAAAACAAACGGCTTCATTTATATACCGCTTCATACTGCCCAAGCAGTGTCTAAGCGGTTTACAACTGTAAGCTACTTGCCCCCAACAATCTGGGGACTCATTTTAGCAACCTCGGAAGGATGCAAGCCTGAGTTGAGCTTGAGCCCTTTTGCTGGTCTTGAACTCGCTACCTTATGGTCTTGAGTGGGTGGCTGCAGTACAGGCATTTAACCACTGCAACACTTTATATAAAGAACCAAATTATTATTATTATTATTATTATTATTATTATTATCCTTTATTTATATAGCGCTGTAAATTTACACAGTGCTGTACATACAATCATAAATTAGACGGATCCCTGCCCTCAGGCTTACAGTCTAAAAGAGACAACACAAAAGGAAGAGGAGAAGGTGATGGGAAAGGGGGTGAGGTCCGGTGGTTCTTCTCTCCCTCTGGGGCCAGGACCAAGACAGATGGACTGGAGGGAGGGCATGGCTTCTTAATACAAAGTTAAAAGGAGGCATCCTGGGGCAGATGGCACAGTCCTGGGAAAGCTTCCCTAAATTGAAAAAGACGTATTGGAACTAGACATGGAACCCAACAAAACTCTTGCAGACACCATAGAAGTGAAAAATCAGTCAAATACCCAAATGACACCCACCTACTCCAATACTTGGAACTAAAAATGCCTTTACAATATTGGGGCATGATAATAAGTACACCAGATAATTGCTGATGATCTGCGAAATGTCTATGGAAGCTAGTTAGGTTAAAACAACACCTCTAATCTGCCTCTTCTCTTACTCTACCTGTTCCTTTTTACTGGTGTAAATAATGGCTTGTAGACATCCTTTAACAGTACAGCTCTTTCTCAGTATCTACTCATTTATCAAAACAGTCAGTGAAAGCTGTACCTGTAAATCAAATCACAATCAGGAAGGAGTAAAAAGGGGTATGTGTTTGTGTGAGCCCCACTGAGTTTAATGAGGTTTCCTCCTGCTTAGGGAGGACTGCAGCCTTAAAATCTTACAGAAGTTTTACATGTCAGGCAAGTTAATTCTGTAGTAAGATGGAAGCTTCCTCCTCAAACTGAAATACATACGGTAAATAAATATTTGCTTCTTTCTGTTCTTCAGTTCCTGGTGACGCATCCATCGAAGCAGTCTGTGATTCTTACATTGTAGACTAAAGGATTAATTGAAATGTCAGTAAGATCATTGCCTATATATTATACTTAACTGAGTTCAATGACTAGTGAAGAAAAAGAAAGAAAGAAAGAAGCGACAACTACACTTTAGCAAAATAGTGCTGAAATAGGTGAATCAAGTGCTAAAATACGAACACAAAACAGCAGGAGGAAGAGATGACCATTACCTCTGTGGAGAGTTTTTTGGGGCTCTGCAAATTATTGCAGAGACCTAGGGCCTTGTGAATGGGCAAGTACTGCCATTTGTCTGTGTTGTATTCCTCTTTACAAACTCACTTTGTGGAGCATTTAAATCATTATCTCTGGATCAAGGATGGGGAAACTACAGCCTGCAAGTGATCTCTGGAGAGTTTTTGGCACCCCAGCCCCTCGGATGCCTTCATCCCATCCTCAAAATATTTGAATGTATGTGAAAAAATTGTTCTCCAAATTAATAAAGCAATTGGCAAAAAACTGTCCCTCCTTGATCACTGCAAGGAGATGGGGAGAGGAAGAGAATCACACTACATGACCGCCTGAGAAGTGGAGCTGCAGTGGAAGGAACCTATCGCACAAAGACAGCAATGGAATAGTAGTGAGACTGAGAGCATATTGACGGGTTTTGTCATTCAGTGAAAAGATGCACTACAATAATGAATGGAATGCAAGACAGCAGCAGGAAAGACATGACATCGTATGAAAAGTCCCAGTCAAAGAAACATTTATCTTGTTAAAATTCTACTTTTCTAGATTCATGATAAAGTTCTTGGTCAATGTATTGGTTACTGACTCAGTGAAATGCATATATGCAAAAGCAATGTTTCTAAACCACAAAGCATACTTACTTTGTTTTTAGACTGTATTTGTGTGTTAAGTACCTGCCATTGTTTTAGAAGAGGTGTGCTCATGTTTGGGCATGCATTCATATTTCTGTGTGCAAAAGAACAGGAGAGAAGAAGTTTGCTTTCAAAAGCAAAACACTTGGATTAGAAATAACTGCACTTCCATTTCAAAAGTTCTATTTGTTATTGATTGATCAATCAAACTTGGCATCCCTAATCCTTACAAACAAAAATTGATTCCTGGGAGTATTATTTGGTTTCTTCTTACACTACAGCAGCTTAGAACACAAAGCAACCTCCTTGTAAGCAAATTACTAGAACAAAAGCAGATAGTAGCTTCAAAGGAGGAGGTATAACATTGTGTTTGAAACAGAAAGATGAAGAGGTATGCCAGGATGGGCAGATTTCTAGGATTGGCAGATTTCTAGGGTAGGCAGCTTTCTGGTTTGTTGGATTTAGTGTGTGAGCATATGCTTATGTCACTAACAACAGCCAAACACAAAATGGTTTCTTTTTAAAATGTTTTAACTGGTTTTATTTGCATGAATAATTCAATCACTTTTCCCCCCAAGCATTTACTGTACAGATTTTCTATTCATAAAAGAAATAAAGAAGAAACTGTCTTACAACTTGACACCAAAAAAGAGTAAATGGTTACAATGCCTTCTTAGTCCATATTCCCCTCTTCCCAGAGTCTAGATATTTTTTCCCATTTTTCCTTCTAAGATTGAGAAGTGTTATCATTGTTAGATGTGGAAATCGTATCAAGAATAGCCAGTTCATGTACTTTGAGTATCCATTCATTCATTGATGGGATGATGTTAGTTTTTCATTGCTAAAACAAGACAGTTTTGGAAACAGGTTCATAATAGGACAACTTTGGTACTTGGAAAGAACATCCCATTAGATCCAGAATTGTTTCTCCTAAACATTATGGAGGTAATATAAGATAACTTGATCCGGGAAGTAACAATTGTCTTGCTTTCTTTGATTACAGGACCACACATTTCTTTTGCTAAGCAATGGAAAACTAACACAATGCTTTCTTGATGGAGTTTTGTACATTTAGAATTAAGAAGTAGGGTGTCCCTGAGAAGCAGATCACACCAAGAATCCCCATTTCTCCTGATCTAGAACTGAGTTTGTAGTGCTTTCAAGGGCAAAGATTTATGACTGATTTTCCCCTCCCAACTTTTCTTATTAGAGCCATCTAATTTAGGGAAGAAAGCCATTTGGTCCCTGTCACTGTTAAACCACTCAGAAATTTCTTGCTGCTCTGGGAAATCTCACTCTACCTTCTGCCTATCCCCAATATATGCTTATGTGTGTGTATGTGTGTTGAGGTGGCCTATGGCCTTATGGTGACCCCAAGAATTTTATAAGTTTTTTTTTTTTACACAAGGTGTTTTGCCAGTTCCTTCCTCCGAAATACAACCTATAGCACCTTGTATTCCTTAGTGGTCTCCCATCGAAGTACTAATCAGGGCTGACATTATTTAGCTTTCAAGATCAAATGGGAGCTGGTGCCTTTAAGCTTTTCTGAATGTAGTAAATAATTGTGCTTGATGAGTTCTGAATGGGGTATTGCTTTGACCCTACCATTATGCAACAGAAAAGAATGAATTAGGGCAGGGGAAGAAAAACCCACAAAATGATGGCATGAGGAACTGATTGAAGCCTCCTTTTTCATGACTGGAAGCCAAAGCCACATCAGGATTGTTCTTCTTTTGATGTGTTATATACTACAGTATATATCTCACAGGCTGTGAGAGCTGTTTGACACTGAATGGTTGTTCTGCTTTACTCAATGGGTGTGGCAGTTCTTTTGGGTTCATCTACACCAGAAAAAATGCAGTTTGACTCCACTTTAAGTGCAGTGACTCTATCCTATGGAATCCTGGGATCTGTAGATTTACAAGGTCTTTACCGCTGCCAAAGAGTGATGGTGCCTCAGAAAACTAGAAATCCCAGTATTCTGTAGGATGGAGTCATGACAGTTAAAAAGCAGCATCAAACTGCAGTGTAGATGTACCCTCAGTTGCAATTTTCTGACAGCAGGTACGCTGATGGCACAAAAGCATTCAGGCAGCATTTGGCTAAACATGTGGATGGCAAAGGAGGGGGATGTCAGATTAATGTCAGTGAGAAACTCCTGTTAAATGAAATGATGCAAAGACTGCATTGCATTGCGTGAGAAGCAGCTGTGGGAGGGTCCAAACCAGCTGAGCAGCTTTAGAGTTTTGGATGTTGCCATAAATATTGTTTACGATATAGCGTTTGCAAAATGCTTTATCATTGTTGGCACTGTAAAGTCTCTGTCTGAATTTTCAGAAAGGCATAGAAATCCAAGAAGGCAGAACATGGAAGTAATATGTTACAAGTCACAATGCCAGCCATTAGGTTCTGTGTCAATAGGGTAGTGAATCTTTTCTGGGTTTCAATCTGGACTTTTAAGGAGCAATCCAAGGCATTAAATTTTATCTGCCTGAATAGGTTCAGCACTTTGGATAGCTCCTTTAAAGTTCAGACAAAGGTCTGATCTGCACTGCAGAAATAATGCAGTTTGATACAGCTTTAATTGCCATGGCTCAATGCTGCAGAATTCTGGGATTTTAGTTTTGTGAGATCTTTAACCTTCTCTGTTAGAAGGCTCAGCTGCCACAGTAAACAACAAATCCCAGGATTCCATAGTATTGAACTATGACAGTTAAAGTAATGTCAAACTGTATTATTTCCGCAGTGCAGATTAGACCCAAAAATCAGAGCAAATTTATTGCCCCACTGGCATGTGAGACAGCAGCTACCATGGGCAAGTAAAAAAAAAATCTATTAAATCTTACTTTGAGAGGACAAAAATAGTAATGAAATGTCTGGAAATGCTGATCACTTTTTAAAAGCTTAAAGAACAATATTTACTCTATGCTTTAAAAAAAGGAGTTATAGTTACTCATTACTCTTAAATTATTATTTTTTGAGGGAGGTCATTCTGTAGGATTTCAAAACATGCTTTTATTTTTAAATATAATTTCATCTTTTCAAAAACAAACAGAAAGCACCATGCTAGCAATGTATCACTCTTCAAATCATAGTTATTTAAATTATTTTAAAACAACAGCAGCAGCAACAATCTACTAGTTTAACAAAACAACTTTAAAAAAAATTACATTTCGACTGTGAACAACAAATGACTGGTACTGTAGGTCAAAAGGAAAGCAACACCCACTGTTGCCCCAGTGACCTGTATCCTTATCAATGACATGGTAGGGATGGAAAAAAATATTTGTAACTATTTTTCCCCAGGTCAAAAAACAGGACACTACATCAGGAAGGCTAATAGACAAGCACATATCTTGTGCAATTTTCTCTCTGTATTCAAAGGTCTTAAAATGTTGCAGAGGAATTATTTTGTGTGGAAAAAGACATAGTTGCATTTTAGTAGTGAAAAGAAGTCCTCCTCCTCCTCCTCCTCCTCCTCTATCTCTCTCTCTTTTTTGAAAAAAAAACAACTATGTCCTATGCATTGTTTCCTATGCAGGATTTTTTTTCTGTGCAGAAAACTGTTTTGTGTGTATAATAATAATAATTGTTCTTTTTCCCAGAATAAATCCCTCCACAGCATTTTGGGATATTCTAATACAAGAATAATGCAGATGAATATTTATTTTCCCCTGCAGTGGGGAGACAATTTTCTTAAGTGCTCATCTCTACATGCAAGGATTAAATAGTCAAAGGAGACTGTCACATGGGGGACAGGACATCATTGTCCCATCCCTGCTCCGTCCTTCCTGCCTGATCGCGGGGAAGGAAATGGAATTGACCTGTCATTTGCTGTCATTTTGTATTAACGGAAGAACCCATTAAAATGCAATTACTCTTCACTGATGGGATCTGCACGATGTTATGTGAAAGTGTTTTGTGCAAACACTTTCACTAATGTTTCCCGGATGGGAATTTAGGATCACGGGTGAGTTAGGGATGGGGGAGCGTTCCTGTCCCTAGGCCATCTCCCATGTGATAATCTCCAATGATTTACATCCTGAGCACATGGTGACAGCAGAGGTGGAGATTACTAGTGTGGCTGAATGGGTATCAGTGTCCCACACAGGAATGGGTTGACAATGTCCTTGGCCATTATGGGTGGTGCTGTAATTCACTAGCAGCATGGTCCCCACAGTGCAGATCTGGGAATATTAGTGTGTGTGGTTTTTAAAGTAGCTCATTACTCGTGAATATTTTCAACTTATTGCAGTAACTTGTTGTTTCTCATTTATATAGTATTACTGACACAAAACAACAAAATCCACTTAGAAATCCACTTAGAAATACGAAAATGGCCAAATGTGAGTGGGGGCAGTCTTTACAAATAAGCAAATCATGATACTCAATACAATTTTATTAGTATATTTCTTATTATTACTATACTGTTACTATCACATTTTGGAGATCTGTAGTTTTCTCCTAGATATTCCAGCATTGCTTCCAGTTCCTTGAAACTCAGCTCTACTTTGTGAAATATTTGAAATCTGCTCCAAGAAACTGACTGATCAGAGTTTCCACTCCATAGTACATCACATATTTAAATGAAAACAAGGAGGTCTTTGTTTGTAAATCACTACTAGATGACATTTGGGATAGCATATAGGTGCACCTTAATAATGAAAAGCAGTTTCTTGTGAAATAAATAATCCCTGGAAATTTGTGAACGTGAGTGCAAGGTCATTCATTCCCTAAAGGGAATAAGTTACAACCATGAAATCAATTTACATTTGATTTTTTTCACAATAGTCTTCTGTGCTATGTGTATCTAGTATCATCTCACCAAAAGCTGCTGGCAGTGAAAAATCCCTTGAAAACAATTGTGTATATTAAGCATAAATAATTGTTTCCATAGAGAGAGTTTAAATCTGCCAGGAGACTTAAAGTAGTGTCAGGCTTCCTTCGTATGGATTCAGACACTCCAGAAGATAAGAAAAAAATTATCATACACCAGCTGACAGGAAGTAATTAAAGTCAGAACACTTACAATAATAAAATCTCATATTTTCAATGCACTTTAGGCTTAACTGTAGCATTAACAGGAGCTCTAGAACATTAGAATCTCAATCATTACACTTGATGTTCTACTGCCTGTTGTTACAGAGATATTCTGTAGTTAATAATGTATTTTTACTACATGTTTGGGTCCAGGTTACCAACGGAATTGCTTCCTCCCATATAATCCAACCTGTAAACCCAGTTCCTCTGGGGAACATTTACTTCAACTGGCCAGGATTAGACTAACACCCAAAGGACCTCTTCATTGGCCACTCCTAGACTATGGAATGACCTTCTGGGAGTGATTCCACAGCTAAACATGCTATCTGAATTTAAAACAGTATGGAAGACCTATCTCTTCCAACAGGCCTGCCTACTTGGTTTGAAATGATGAATTTAAAAAGTTTATACAATGTAACCCATGCATTTAAATGATTTTATGTGCTTTAATCTATGTTGTACCCACCTTGAGCCATGGGAAGAGGCAAAAAAACTTGAAATAACAACAACAACATTTTATAGTGAACTTCTATTAGTAGAATGAGGAAAGTGCTTATTTGGCAGTATCAAAGTGGCTGATTAAAATACATTTTATACCCAGTAATGTATTTTACTTGCATTTACTGCAGTTTTCAACACAAGAGAAATATTCACAGTGATACAAGTGGGGAATCATAGAATCATAGAGTTGGAAGAGACCACAAGGGCCATCCAGTCCAACTTCCTAAAGAAGAATGAAGTACATAAATGTATGCCTCTGGCATAGATATTTATTAATATACCCATTATATTGTTTAGAACAACTCATAAGTTGGAGAGACCTAGCAATACCATTGAGACTGGCCTCAAGCTGAAGTGCCCTCTCTTCATGGCAACACCATCTGACCTAGGAGGGAGTGGAGAAGAAGCTTAGCAACACCATCGGACCTGGTCTCAAGTTGAAGTGCCCTCTCTCCATGGCAACACCATTTGGCCCAGGAGGGAGTGAAAGGACTGGCCAAACTCCATTGGTCAAACTCCACTCGTTTTTGAAGCAGAGCCCTCCCTCCATGCCATCTGCCTTGGTCCAGGTGTCAGAGGGAGAGAAGAACTTTTGGACCTGATCCCCTTCCCCACCACCATTCCCTTCTCCTTTTGTGTCGTGTCTTCTTAGATTGTAAGCCTGAGGGCAGGGAACTGTCTAATTAAAATAATAATTGTAAGCCGCTCTGATAGCCTTTAGGGCTGAAGAGCGGGGTATAAATAAATAAATAAATAAATAAATGTCATCAACACTGCTGATTCCTTTATAGGCATGCAAGAACGCAACCTTATATAAACGTGGGCATGAACTCAAATGTTTTTAGGATGTGATGGCAGCTATTCCCATGATGGTGGCTGGAGAGGGAAAAATGAAACAAGATCATCAAATATGTCAGGCAACATATAAAGATATGATAGCTGAACAACTAGCTTTTTTCCTTGAAGATGAATCTCCATAAACAACCATAGAGAGAAATCATGAACTGCCCTTATGTATATGACCAGTTATCTAATGAGGAATGCAGGTCCTTCCCCCTTGTTAAGTATGACCACATGTGATCTCAAATACAGCTCATTTTTAGAACGGTGGAACATTTAGTATTGGTGGTTTTTGAATGTCCTTTAAAACTTGCCCTTTTCAGGGCTTATTATGCAGTTGGATGTTGCAGCTACAGCAACTCTATCATCCATCCAGGCAAGAACTAGTCAGCTTGGAATTTCTTTTCTATACCTTGCTTCCATTTTATGCCTTAAGTGTGGAATGAAGGCCATGTTTGACAATTGTAGTTCTGTACGAAAAAGGAAAGGCCCTTTTTATGCCACCTAAAGAAGAGTGATACAGTTAGACCACCTTATCCACAAATTCTTTATCCATGGATTCAACTATACATAGCTTGAAAATATTCAAAAAATGTAAATTTCAAAAGGTAAACCTTGACTGTGCCATTTTATGTAAGGGACATTATTTTACTATGCCATTGTATTTAATGGGACTTGAGCATTTACAGATTTTGGTATCCATGGAGGGTTCTGGAACCAAACACCAGTGATACCAATGGCCTACTGTATTTTAGTGAACTAAATAAAAGAACCCTGCATTTTGTTTCTACACATGGGTCACACAGTGACTTTTCTTAAAATAACCTTGTTCACACACCTTTCAATGTTTCATTGATGAAACAAAATCACAAATGGTCAAGATGGCAAATTGTATAGATGAGGAGGAAGACAAAAGCTGGGATAGGTTGCAGTACTTTGCTTTTGCCTGGACTTACTGGGAAGGGCAGGATTCTGTCCTTTCCTGTACTTTCCTCCCTGCTGAGTTTACTGACTGCAAACTACTTTTGCACTTTTTACTCCTTTGGCAGAAACTGAAGTAAGTTGAGGACTAAGGAGGAAATGGGAGGAGGAGAGAGAAACTGGGACATTTTTAAAGCATCTGAAAAAGTAGGATGACAAGAGGGTTAATCAGGACTGTCTCTGTCAAATTGGGAGAGTTGGAGGGTATGTGTCCATGTGGCTGTGCTTGCCATTTCCCGAAGATGCTTTCATTCATTTTATGTCCTTTATTTTCCAGGTCAGTCCACAGCAAGGGAAGCAAACTAGATATATTCAAATAACCTGTGTCCTATGTTGCTTCTATCTAAAACACTGGTTCCCAACCTTTTCTCTGTCCCATACCCCTAGGAAATGTTAGGTTAAAGTTTGCATACAATACTGTGGGTGAATAAACTGAACTTAAAAAAAGAGCTTTTTAACACAGTGCATAAAATGCAAATCTAAACTGAACAATTTGATTCTAATTTATTCAGAAAAAAATTGTGTGATGATTCATGACTTGTCACTCAAAGAGGACACAAGCCACTTTCTGTTGCACTCCTGAAATTCGACCATGTATCCCTGGTGTGGGCAGCCCATATTGGGAATCCCTGATCTAAAATATATAGTCTCCTTTTAAAAGCCCATACATGCACAACAAGGACTTTTTAAAACAGCTGCTCCAATATTCTTCCTCTTCCTCTCCCATCACCTTCCCCCTTTCCTCCTGGGGCATATAGGAGAGGCCACAGTTCATGTGAGCAGCAGGCTGCCATTTGTCCCAAGGGGTGGTGATGGAAAGAATGGCCTTGCTGACAGATGTAGGCTTTAACAAGCAGGGCTCTGTTCCTAAGAGTTTAACCTCATATAAGTTGAGCTGTTTGTTGTCAAGGGTTTATTTTTATAGTAGAAAACACGGCATTGCCAAACAGATGCAGACTTGTTCCTAGAGAGGAGGGGGGGAAAAAACCCTAACTGCAATTGCACCTCCCCTGAGGCATTAGGCCCTGCAATTCTCTGCGGAAAGGATCCTTTTCAAAGTGACACTTTCCCACAGACATTTACAGCTGATTATTTTATGGTCCCCTCTGCTTTGTCAGTGAAGAATTAAGCAACATAAATTGGCATGCTCATGCTAGGAACTCAGATCTTCCTTATGTTGTTATTTCTGTGATTTAAAAAAAAGAAAAAGAACGTAGAAATGTGTTCAGAGATGTGTTCAGCCTTACTACATTATTTTCTTTTCCCCATATATTTTGGAGTGAGAACACTCCCTACTGCCCCTCTGCCCTATAACTTTTAGGCATATGTAGCACCATCATGAGCTGTCATGTATTTGCCCATCCCTGTGATGACATCTTGTAAAAAGATTAAACCTGGGGTTGGAGATTAAATCTGGGGTTGTCTTTTCCAGAAGCACTTTTGTAACCAGCGTTAATACTCAGTTCTGCCCTTTGTTTTCAATTTCAACACAAAGATTCTTGTTTCTCCCATTGCCCCCTAGAGAAGGTTGACATAGGCATCATGGATGGAGAAAGCTTCCCAAGTCATGGAGTTTATGCTCACTGAAAAAATCTTAAATGTCACAGATTGTTGGAGTGGGAAGAAATGGACTATGAAATCTGGGTTAGAGGCTTTTAGCCCTCTTTTCCCGTAGGCTACTATTGGTGTTCCCAAGCAGCAAAGAGACTCTAGGAAAGTATCCTTTCAAATTTTGCTGAAGGAGCTGAAAACTAGGATATGGCACAAATAGCCAGGATTAACCACAAGAAGCTGCATTTCCTTTAAGGAGGAGAAAGAAAAGGAGGAGGCTGTAGTCCATGTGCTTGGGTGAGATCTAATTTAATTTACACTTGAGCCATTGCATTCTGGGAGCCAGTGCTGGGAGGCTACTTAAGGCTACTCAAGGCTAGCAGAAGCTGCATTTCCTTTAAGGAGGAGAAAGAAAAGGAGGAGGCTGTAGTCCATGTGCTTGGGTGAGATCTAACTTAATTTACACTTGAGCCAAGGCTAGCAGGCTAGCAGAAGCTGCATTTCCTTTAAGGAGGAGAAAGAAAAGGAGGAGGCTGTAGTCCATGTGCTTGGGTGAGATCTAATTTAATTTACACTTGAGCCATTGCATTCTGGGAGCCAGTGCTGGGAGGCTACTTAAGGCTACTCAAGGCTAGCAGAAGCTGCATTTCCTTTAAGGAGGAGAAAGAAAAGGAGGAGGCTGTAGTCCATGTGCTTGGGTGAGATCTAACTTAATTTACACTTGAGCCAAGGCTAGCAGGCTAGCAGAAGCTGCATTTCCTTTAAGGAGGAGAAAGAAAAGGAGGAGGCTGTAGTCCATGTGCTTGGGTGAGATCTAATTTAATTTACACTTGAGCCATTGCATTCTGGGAGCCAGTGCTGGGAGGCTACTTAAGGCTACTCAAGGCTAGCAGAAGCGTGCGCCTAATGGCGCGCGAATTTTGATTTTTTTTTTTTAATCTAGTCAAGGAGGTGTTTAGAGAATAGAAGAGGAGCCGGCCTGAAGCATCAGAGGAAGTGAATCAGAGACTTGCCTTTGGAAGGAGCTTTTAGCCAGGAGCTCTCTACATAACTATAGGCCCCGTGACTTGAACTCAGTGACAGAGCTTGGGAATAAAGGCCAAGTCTAGCAAGGGAAGCCCACAGTCTTGTTTCAGTGCCTCCTTAAGACCTCTCAGTATGGACACTGAAGGCCCTGCTGCAGTCACCTGCAACACCTGTGGGATGTTTGTCTTCTTGCCTACAGAGGTGGCGAACTACACCTGCCACAAGTGCAAGTTGGTAGTCCTCTTGGAAGAGAAAGTACAGCAGCTAGAGGAGCAGATATCTGCACTCCAGCATCATAGAGAGCAGGAGAATCTCCTGAACAGAACAGGCCAGAATGTCTTGGGTGGGAAACAGACAGAGGAAGTTGTTGGGGTGGAGGAGGTCACTCCACATACAACAGAGGTAGAGGCTTGGAGGGAGGTCACACACAGAAGTAAGGAAACCAGGGAACGTTCTGTGAGCGGCTTGCAGCTACAGAATCGCTTTGAATCTCTCTCTGTTGTCAGAGATGATGAGGAAAAGCAGCAGGGACAGACATCAGGGACAGAGCAGGGGAGCCTGAGAGTATCACGAAAAGGAACAGCCACTGCTAAGCCTCGGAGGAGGCGCGTGGTCGTGGTGGGGGACTCCTTGCTGAGGGGTACGGAAGCAGTGGTTTGTGGGCCTGACAAGATGTCTCGGGAGGTGTGTTGTCTCCCTGGGGCAAAGATCCATCATGTGACGGAGAGGCTGACAAGACTTGTCAAGCCTACTGACCATTATCCCCTTCTTTTGGTTCATGTGGGAACCAATGATACTGCAAGGCACAGCCTTCAGAATATCAAAAGGGATTATGAGGCTCTGGGAAGGAAGCTGAAAGAGATGGATGCACAGGTTGTCATCTCATCTCTACTCCCGGTAGAAGGGCATGGTCCAGGAAGGGAGAGGAAAATAGCAGAGGTGAATAACTGGCTCCGTAGATGGTGCCGCCAAGAACAGTTTGGATTCTTGGATCATGGGCTGCGGTTCCATGAGGAGGGACTTCTGGCAAGGGATGGACTGCATCTCACGCCAGTTGGCAAAAACGTTTTTGCCAACAGTCTGAAGAATCTGATCAGGAGGGCTTTAAACTGAGTTATGTGGGGGAGGGAGACATTATACTGGAAGACAAAAGGGATGGAGAGAATAGTCCAAGTGGCATAGAGGGAACAAGGCAAACAGTGCAAGGACCCAATAGTAGGAGGCAAAAAAATATGCAAAAGCAGCAAGTAAAGAGGACACATGGTCTTAAATGTCTCTACACTAATGCACAGAGTATGGGAAATAAGCAGGATGAACTTGAACTCCTAGCACAACAAGGGAAATATGATATAATAGGCATCACTGAAACCTGGTGGGATGAGTCTCATGATTGGAATGTAGAAATAGAGGGATATAACCTTTTTAAGAGAAACAGGCCAAGCAGGAAAGGAGGAGGAATAGCATTATATGTCAGGGATATTTACACCAGTGAAGAGATCCAGGAAGTCAATACTGGAAGCCAGGTGGAGAGCATCTGGATAAAAATTAAAGGAGAGGGAAATAACAGGGATGTTACTGTGGGAGTCTACTACAGACCCCCGACTCAGGCAGAGGAATTGGATGATGCCTTTCTAGAACAGATGACCACACAATCAGGAAGGAGAGATGTAGTAGTGATGGGGGACTTCAACTATCCGGATATTTGCTGGAAGTCAAACTCAGCCAAATCCTCAAAGTCTAGCAAATTCCTCACTTGCCTGGAAGACAATTTCATTGTCCAAAAGGTGGAAGAGGCAACAAGGGGATCAGCCATTTTAGATCTTATCTTAACCAACAGGGAAGACCTAGTTGATGGGGTGCAAGTGGTTGGATCCTTAGGTGGAAGTGACCATGTTCTCCTGGAGTTTGTTATGCAGTGGAAGGGAGAAGCTAGGCATAGTCAGACACGCACTCTAGACTTTAGGAGAGCTAATTTCAATAAACTTAGAGAAATACTGGGAGTGATCCCATGGTCAGGAATACTAAAAAAAAAGGGAGTTCAAGACGGATGGGAGTTTCTCAAAAGGGAGATATTGAAGGCACAATTTCAAACAGTTCCAATGAGGAAGAAAAATGGAAGATGTCTCAAGAAGCCAGGATGGATGACTAAGGAACTTTCAACTGAGCTAAGTTTTAAACGGAACATGTATAAGAAATGGAAAAATGGAGAAATCACGAAAGAGGAATTTAAACAAATAGCCAGCACATGTAGGGGTAAAGTCAGAAAAGCTAAAGCGCAGAATGAACTCAGGCTTGCTAGAGAGGTTAAGAACAATAAAAAGGGCTTTTTTGGATATGTCCGCAGCAAAAGGAAGAAGAAGGAAACAGTAGGGCCACTGCGTGCAGAAGATGGCAAAATGCTAACAGGGGACAGAGAAAAGGCAGAATTACTCAACACCTTCTTTGCTTCAGTCTTCTCAGAAAAGGCAAAAGGTGCTCAACCGAAGGATAATGGAGCAGAAGACAGAATAGGGGAATTTCAGCACAGAATAAGTAAAGAGATAGTACAGGAATACTTGGTTAACCTAAATGAATATAAATCTCCAGGACCAGATGAACTACATCCTAGAGTATTAAAAGAACTAGCAAATGTAATATCAGAGCCATTGGCAATAATCTTTGAGAACTCCTGGAGAACAGGAGAAGTCCCAGAAGACTGGAGGAGGGCAAACGTTGTCCCCATCTTCAAAAAGGGAAAAAAAGAGGATCCCAACAATTATCGTCCAGTTAGTCTGACATCAATTCCAGGAAAGGTGCTAGAGCAGATCATTAAGCAGAGAGTCTGCGAACATTTAGAAGCCAATGCCATAATCACAAAAAGCCAACATGGGTTTCAGAAAAAGAAGTCATGCCAAACGAACCTGATCTCTTTTTTTGATAAAATTACCAGCTTGGTAGATGAAGGGAATGCTGTGGATATAGTATACCTCGATTTCAGTAAGGCCTTTGACAAGGTTCCCCATGACATTCTTGCAAACAAGCTTGCAAAATGTGGGATAGACAAGTTAACTGTTACATGGATTTGTAATTGGTTGAGTGGCCGAACTCAAAGGGTGCTCAACAATGGCTCCTTTTCATCCTGGAGAGAAGTGACCAGTGGGGTCCCACAGGGTTCTGTCCTGGGCCCAGTGCTATTCAACATCTTTATTAACGATTTGGATGACAGAATTGGGGGCATACTTATCAAATTTGCAGATGACACTAAACTGGGAGGAGTAGCTAATACCCCAGAGGATAGGATCAAAATTCAAAATGACCTGAATAGACTAGAAAGCTGGGCCAGTGCTAACAAAATGAAATTCAATACGGAGAAATGTAAGGTTCTGCACTTAGGGCGGAAAAATGAAATGCACAGATATAGGATGGGGGACACCTGGCTGAACGAGACCACATGTGAAAGGGATCTAGGAGTCCAAGTAGACCATAAGCTGAACATGAGTCAACAGTGTGATGCGGCAGCTAAAAAAGCCAATGCAATTTTAGGCTGCATCAATAGAAGTATAGTTTCTAGATCAAGGGAAGTTATAGTGCCACTCTATTCTGCTTTGGTCAGGCCCCACCTGGAATACTGTGTCCAGTTCTGGGCACCACAATTCAAAAAGGATGTGGAGAAACTGGAGCATGTCCAAAGGAGGGCAACTAAGATGGTGAAGGGTCTGGAAACCTTGCCCTATGAAGAACGCCTTAGGGAGCTGGGGATGTTTAGCCTGGAGAAGAGAAGGTTAAGAGGTGATATGATAGCCCTGTTTAAATATTTGAAGGGATGTCATATTGAGGAGGGAGCAAGCTTGTTTTCTGCTGCTGCAGAGACTAGAACGCGGAACAATGGATGCAAACTGCAGGAAAAGAGATTCCACCTCAACATTAGGAGGAACTTCCTGACAGTAAGGGCTGTTCGACAGTGGAACACACTCCCTCGGAGTGTGGTGGAGTCTCCTTCCTTAGGGGTCTTTAAGCAGAGGCTGGATGGCCATCTGTCAGGGATGCTTTGACTTGGAGTTCCTGCATGGCAGGGGGTTGGACTGGATGGCCCTTGTGGTCTCTTCCAACTCTATGATTCTATGATTCTATGATTCTATGAAAATCCCACTGATTTCACTAAGGACCTTATCACAACAGACCAATTTGGATTGAATCTGAAGTGACCTTGGAACTGATTTATGTGAATTTGGCTGTTATGAATTCACTGAATTCTGGGGTGACTTTGGATTGGCTTTGGATTGGCTTCATAGTAACAGCATTCACGTGTGATAATTCAATGCACATTCATGTGAATTCACTTGGATAGATGCAGAGTGACTCTGGACTGGAGCTGCAAAAACCCTTGTCAGATAAGGGCCTAAGAATGCTTTAAAGATGTCAGGAACATTAGTTACAGTTATAGTTTTAGTGACCAGCAATGCAATTAGTTACTACTATAGCTACAATTTTTAAAAAGTAACTCCATAATTTTTCATTTCTTAAAAGTTAACTAATGTAGGTACCATTTAGTTGTTGTTTTTAAAAACTCTTTGATTAGTACAAGCTACTGTACTAATCTCCAGTCTATTATATTGTTCAACAGCCATGGTGGATCAGGAGTCAGTTGCAAGAAGCACAGCGTGATCTAGCACTTGAACCATTTGATAATGCTCTACTCTATAGCCTCCTTAACTACAAACATAATTAAAGGTTACACTACAAAAGAAGCAAAGTTTTTCCTCACTGTTGCAATCATAATGCCCATTATACCTTTATTTTTGACAGTTTTTATCACTTTGGGTATACCCATACTACATAATCATCACACTTTGATACCACTTTAACTCCAATGGCTCTATCCAATGGAATCCTGGGATCTGCAGTTTTGTGTAGGAGTTAAACTCTTCTGCCGGATAGCTCTAGTGCTATCTAGTTCAGGGGAGTGTGTTAAACAATTTTACATACTAAACATGCTACAATTCCCAGGATTGCATAAAATGGAGCTAAAATAATTAAATTGGGATCAAACTGTTGTAATTATGCAGTGTGGCTATATCCCACACCACAAATAAGATATTGTATCTTAGCAGTGGAAAGGGTTCCAAAAAGTTCAAAAGACATGAAGCAGGTTAAAACATTTTGACTTTTTTTTCATTTCAGGGAGGAAATGATGATGCAATAGTGGTTTTTATCATGATTCAGGATGTGGAGAAAGTATAGAAGTTTTTTTCCTTCCCTGTTTCGAAGAACTCAAGATAATCCAACTGGTTGGAGATTCAGAAAGGATTTCTTTGCCTAATGCAGAGCTGGCTTATAGAATTAGCTGCTCTAAGATGTGATAATGGACACTAATAATTTTGTTGGCTGTTGAACAACTTAAATAAATTCATGAAGGATAAGAAAAAAAATGAAACAAAAACAAAGGTAGCCCTACTGATCCACACGCTGGGCAGATGGGCCATTGCTCAAATGCTTTCATTAGGCCCAGTCAAAATGCTGTAAACCATGTGAGCTTTTGAATTCTATAAAACTCTTCATCAGGCTGAGTAGTACAAAAGAGAGAGAGAGAGAGAGAGAGAGAGAGAGAGAGAGAGAGAGAGAGCGAGCATGGTGAAGATCTAGTGCTTCTGCTAAAATAGACATGATAGGTAAGCACTGCCTGCCTGCAGGATCAGAGACAACATATCACTGAGTAACAGTTTCTGGGGTGGACTATCCCTTTCATGTGGACTTCCCAGGGATATCTCTTTCTTAAATGTGGGAAATAGGATACTGATCCAGAGGAGTTCCATCAAGAAGGGCTCTTCCTATGTCCTTGACCAATTGATCAATAGTTTCATACTCCTCTGAAAATTCAAATGCCTGTCATCACAAGATTATCAACTGCTATGTCTGTTTGTCTGTTGGACTGAGCAATCCTAAAATATCATTTGTTTGTTTATTTTATTTAAATCCCACCATTCTCCAAGCACCAGAGGCAAGACAGCTCACAACATAAATTAAAACAAAGGAGAGGTAAAAATCTGTTATACCCTCCAGCTGCTCCAATTTGGCAGAGACTGTCCTAACCCGCTGTCACCCTGTTTTTAAAGCTGTCCAGTTTCTTTCTTCTCCCTCCACTCTTTGTCCTCAGTTTTCTTCAATTGCTGCAAAGTTAGTTCAAAGTGCAAAAGTAGTTTGCGTTCAATGAACTCAGCAGTGGGGGAGGACCGACCAGAGGGGTTGGAACTATGACCTTCCCAGTAGGTCCAGGCAAAACAAACTGCTACAGCCTTCCCTGGCTTGTGTGTTTTTCACTAATACTTGTCCTCTTAATCACATTCTGATGTCACTTGGCCACACGTGTTCCAGTTTACATCTATGAAATGTTGAAGGGTATGCTGTTAATAAAAAAGTTTTAAAAGACATTACATAAGTCATCCTGTGCTAGTGGTGGAGAACTTCTAAATCCATGCCAGGCTTATGCCAGGAGGGGGGATTTATTTTCTTGCTTAACCCCCCTCCTTTTCTTGTCAACTTTATCCTTTCTTCACATTTTCACTGCCCCTAAGTTCCAACAGGGAGGAAAACAAATACACCACCACCAGTACCTCTATCACATACATTCCAGGAACCAAGAAATAGAATTTGGGGCACAGGGAGAGGCTGGATCAATATGGAGAGCAATTAATAGAAGGCCAAACCAGGCCTTGGTGACACCAGTATCATGGGCTGAGAGAATTTAGCTTCCCGTCAATAGTGTCAATTAATTCATGCCTAAAGGTTTAGAACCTTTAAAATGCCCAAAACCTTACAGGGAGCCCTGTGATTCACTCCAGGCAATTTTCTATCTCAGAGCTTTCTAAGAGAATATGAAGGAAGAGGTTTTTGGTTTCAGGGAGAGGCAGGGAGGGACACTCTGTTAAATGTTTGACAATTTAGGCAAAAATTAATCCAAGAAGAACAAAAGCAATAATTGTATTCCCAAGAAGGAAGGATGGAAAGAAAAAGCAATGACCAAAATACCTCATATTTGTTCTCAGTAAAATATTTATTTTTATTTGATTATTTATTTTATTTTTAAATGCAGTTTCTCTTTTCCTATCAATAGCTTTAAAACAAGTCCCTGCTTCAGCTATTTAAAAACAGAGAATTTGTTCTCCAAGTCCAAAGAATCTGATTTCGCACATGAGGCAATCCCTTCTTCTGCATCCACTTAGATATTTCCCCCCATTTTCTGGTGAAGATCAGCATGGTGGATTCTGTTTTCCTGTCCCCCAAAAACCCAACACCAGGAAGCATTTCACATGCTGGTTCTGAATGTTCTGCATGTTGGATTATTATTGGATTTATACATGTTATATTAGGAATTTTTCTCCATTGATTTTTTCTCCATTTTAAATGTAACTGTTTCCTTTAGGAAGTATTAGAAAAACAAAAGAGTGGAAATAGTACTGGGCTTTAGTTGCCAAATTCTCAATCTTGCGGCAAAATCAAGTGAGATTTTGTAATGCCAGAGTGTGGTGAAGATGACAAAAATGGTTGTTGTGTGCCTTCAAATAGTTTTCAATGTATGGTGATCCTAAAGCGAACAATCATGGTTTTCTTGGCAAGACTTGCTCAGAGGGGGTTCGCCATTGTCATTGGAGTTTATCAGACGGAAGGAATTTCTCTTTATTGTGAATGGAGCCAATTAGAGCCAATTCGAATTCACGTGAATTCGCTAGTTTAGTGGAGCAATCAGAGGCCACTCCTTCCATGCCATGTGCTTTGGCCCTAGGACACTGAGCAATGGATTCAAATGACAGGAAAAGAGATTCCACCTTAACATTAGGAAGAACTTCTTCACAGTAAGAGCTGTTCAGCAGTTGAGTATGCTGTATTGGAGTGTGGTAGAGTCTCCTTCTTAGGAAGTTTTTAAAGGAGGTTGAATGGCCAGGTATTGGGAGTGCTTTGATTGTATATTCCTGCATGGCAGGAAGTTGGATTGGATGGCCTTTGTGGTCTTTTCCAATTCTCTTATTCTGTTATATATGGTATCTTCCTCAATCCCTTAGTAGGCTACCTCCCTATAACTACAATAACAACTTTAAAAACAATTATATTACAAAAGAAGTGATATCAACTTTTCATTAAGTTTCCACCTATAATATAAAGTAGTTGTACCAATGTTATTGGAAAGAAATGACAAATAAATAGCTGTTTCTGTTAAGTATTTCCTTCCAAACTTTACTCTACACATAGAAAATAAGCATTTCAAGAAGAATAATTTAGTTCAGCCTTCTTTCTCTCAGATAGCTTTTCCAAGTGCAGAGCAGTCAAAGATGTAAACTTGCCTCTTCACAACCATTTGTAATATGAAATGACACACAACAAGTCACAACAAACTTTATCACTTCTTCCAGTATATTCGTAAACTGTTCCTGATCCACTACTAGTTTAGAAGGAACTTTTGGTAACAGGAATATGTGCATGAACCTGCCAAACATGGAATAACAGGAGCAAATGTGATCAGAACCATAAAGGAAGTTGCCCACCAGTTCTTTTTACACAACATAATTCTAGCATCATGATTTCATTTTAACTTTCATTTTATGCAGCATCATATGTATTCCTGGAGTGTGTATGTAGTTGGGTGAAGGACTAGAAAGCTCTCTGGCTGAGAATTCTAAATAGCCTCCCTAAACTGCAAAGCCCAGGATTACAGAGGATGTTGCCATGGCAGGTCAAGTGGAATCATAGCTCTATAATTGTATAGTATGAAAGAGCTGTCTGTTTGTCCACCTACCCCATCCATCATTTTGACAGCCAATTCTAACCTTTATAACTACAGAACAGTCTATGTATTCTGGTGCTTTGAATGTTAAACTAGGACTGCGAAGACATGGGTTCAAATTCATGCTTACTGATAAGGCTCGTAACATGATCTCGGGCCAGTCTCATAACCTAGTTCCTCTGGCCTTCCAGATGTTTTAGATAACAACTGTTATAATTCCTTATCATCCACCATGATGACTGGGGCTTCTGAGAATTGATGCTCCCTCCTTATTTCTTTCCTGACCATAACTTATCTAACAGAATTGTCATGAGGATAACATGGAGAAAACCAGAACCATGTTCTCTACCTTCATCTCCTTGGAAGAACATAAAGGGCACAGTCACTGTCACACTAAGCATTTATATCCAGTGCTTTTTCAAATTTTGACAACATACATTATCTCATTAATATCTGTGTGAAGTTGGTTAGTATTAGTAGCATTTCTGAATGTCATTTGTGTGTGTGGTGTTCAAATCATTCAAACTAGCCAAACCCTCTCATCATTCAGTCAGTACACCTGACTGCTGTCCTCTCCCCATAATTTATGTTACCGCACAGACTAGTACTCCTTCACCCATAGTGATCTTAGATATCAATATTAAAAGAGATGTTTGTGTCACATAGCCACTGATGGTGCCCAATGCAAGGAAATAGTGTGCCCAAATAAAGAGATCTGGTAGGCTCAGCTTGGAAGTGATAGTGCAAGTAACCTGGATAGGTCCATTGAGGCTGGAATCTGCATAACCCCTTCACATAGGAGTGATAGTGGGTGATATACTGGGTACTTGTCAGAAGGTTGGAAATCAAAGGGTAATACCTTCTGGAGACGACACCTCATTGTGTAAGACATTTGCCATTTCCACACATCTCAGGCCATTCTTCCTCCTGAAAAATGCACTCCAACTCCTATGAAACTGCCTCAGGACACATTTTTTTAAACCAGATAAGTACACCTGTTTGGGCACCTTCAATTTGGTCTGAGTTGAATTCAGACAGCCACTCTGTCCATTTCTTCCTTGACTCCTTGACACATGCAGGTCAACCCAGGTCCTAGGCTGCAGGCTAGGCCAGACTTATTCACTTCATCCCCTGATTGGAACTCCATGCCTGAACCTGGTAAAGTATTGCCCTCTGCTAAACTATTTAAATTGCTATCAGCTACCACCTTTTGTATCTTAGTTCTTGTATACATGTGTGTATGCGTGTCTTGAGTGAATGTGGAATTTCTGTAAATCAATAAACTAAACTAATTTGGAATCTGCTTCCTGGAGTTCTTTGGCTTGCAACCATTATGTATTCAGATTATTCAAATTAGCCAAGCCCTCCCACCACTCAGTCAGTGCACCTGATTGCTTTCCTCTCCCCATCATTTATGTTCAAACTAGCCAACCTTCCTAGAACCTAGCTTTAAATATTACCCAAAGCCCTCTTGCATTTTGGGTAACATCTGTGAATTTAGCAACTGTGGGAAAGGAGCCTCTGTCTGTAACAAAAGTATGGATGTTCTAGAGCTCCTTCACATGAGTAGTTTTTAACTAGGGCTGCTAGATTTCAGGTCGGTGGCTAGATTTCAGGTCAGTCTCACAGGACTGCTATGCTTCTCTAGGTCTTTAGATGGGGAAATCTCAAGATGAGAAATGCTAGAAGAGAAGGAAGATTTTGTCTGTAGTTGACATTAGAGGCTGGAAATTCCAGGGGACAGCTCTCCGTCCATTCCTAATTGGCATCAGGGCTCACAGGCCCAGCACAAAGCTATCTGTACATTTGTTGGTTACATGCAACCTTGATGAAGGAAAAAACCAGGGCAAGAAGAGAGGACAGAAATGGCAAGAGAGCACATGGGTGCAAATATTTGGGTTGGCATGTAATTTTCAGCAAGATGAATGCTGGCAATACAATACATGTGTAGTTGTAGCACAAGTCCTGAAAGCAGCCGTTGGCCTGGGAAAAAAACTCTGTATGGTCATATATGCTGTAGGTAAGATGATGGGGAAGGCATTCCCTAGCAAGAATGGGAGAAGACTTCTGAAACCAAGGGACACGCCTTCCTGCCAGCCCAGCTGTAATAAAATGCCTTGCTCCCCCACCTCTATTAGCTAGGTTTTAACCAAAGTCTGGGTTGAATGCTTCCTCCCACATTCATCCCCCCAATCAGTGAATATAAGTGCTGTTGCTCAGCACTCCCAAGTTTCACCTGCTCCCACCCCTCTGACATCCCATGGGCCCATCCTGTGGTTTCAGGTTTTGGCCCTGAAATCTCAGGGAATGGGATGCTGCTGATTGGGAAAACTTATTATTCAAGATCACAGATAGAACACAGAAATAACAGGTATATGGGCAGCAGATATTGAAATAGCCTGTACAGCTCCACAACTCAGTCACACATGCTCTGAACACATGGTATGGTTTGTCTGAAACTGCCCTCTCCCATTATATTCCTACTGCAGGGGAGGTGAAGTTGATATTAAAATACCACCTGTTATCATGTGAATGTATGACCAAGAAGAGTTTTGAAACAAGGTCCCCTGTCTGCTAAATGATATGCCTGTTTATAGCCTCTGTTTATTCCTGAGGGTAAAGCAATGCTTTATACCACTTAGGAATTCCAGCCCTGTCCCATGGCCTTGAGATGGTATTCAAACTGACTTTGGAGGCCTTCTCTTCTTAGTAAAACCTAAACAAAACCTTTGCCCCCCTGTTAGTCTGTACTACTCAGCCTGGCCAAATGACAAAAGTGTCCCTAATAAATAGCTTCTCCATCTTCTAATTCCAGGGGACAGATCAGGGTGGGTGTCAGCTGTTCCCAGCATGCGACAGGCATAGGCACTAACAAGGGTCTCTGTGTACATATAATAAAGGCAGCCTACACAATGTTCCCCCTCCCTCCCCTCCCTGCCCCATTAGATTTAAGTCACGGCCTTAGGAAAACACTGGCTTTTCTCGTAGAGCTATTCAATCAAAAACAATGCCACTGACAGGCAGCCGGAGAAGCCAAGGCAGGCACATTCCACATATGGAGCAATTAGTTAAGCAGCTTCATCATCCCTCAGTCTCATTTGGGCATGAAATCAAAGAAACAGCCCTTGATAGCACAGAATCATAGAACAGTAGTGGTGTTTGACTTCAAAGGTCCCCTGGCATAACCTTCTGTGGAAATGCAGATCCAACACAAGGAAGAGTCTAAATGGGAAAGAATACATCCCATTATCAAACCAAACCAAGAGCAAGTTCAGAGAGAACAAGAGACAGAAACACAAAGCAAATGTTGATGCTCGTCACCACATTTTTGACTTAGCAAGTTTTGATGGAGACCATAAGAAGTGTAGTTCAAACTCTTCTGGTAGGTTTTTCCCTATATATGCAGTCACTTTACCAGTGTGAGAAAGAGCTATTAAGAAAACTCTTCCCAAAGAAGGGTGGGATCAAAAATCATTAGAGATGGTTAAGTCCATCTCACTCACTCTTTTTTCAAGCTCTCCAAGACCATCTGGTCAACTAGTGTGCTGGACTTAACGGCACCCCTCACCATCACCTTTTCTCCAATCCAAAATAGGGAGTTCTTGGGATGAAGGATCTACCAATAGCTGCTTATAGTGCTTTCCCAGTTATTGCACAATCTATGTTAGATCTGCATGTTAGAGTTGCATTTCTATTGAATTTTATATGGGGCTCAGGAGATGATTTAGCACACCAGGCTCACAAGGTGCCACAATTGTGTTACCATAGTCTTCTTCGAAATGCAAACATATTGGGTTGGGGACAATCATTATCACATACCTCTTCCAAACCACTATGGTGCTGCTTCTGTCATATTAAGGTGGGTGTCTCTCCCTCTGTTAGATTCAGTAAAACAGGAAGGTGTGCTTCCACAGGGGGATAAATATTAAAACTAGAAGAAATGTATCATATGGCTCTGTTAAGAAGGCTAAGATAGCAAGATAGCAGGGAATGGGAAATGGGAAAGAGATAACTTTCTTACATCTAGCTCAGAATAGAAGAGTTGGGTTTGTGGAATAGAAGAAGAGTGGTTTGTTTATTTATTAGGAAACTAAGGCTGTTCCAGAATGTCAGGCCATTTAGGCCTGAAATGCAGATGTCTTACCTGCCTGCTATGGGCCTTTGTGGAAGGAAAGTGTTTTGAGGGGGTGTTTTTGGTTTTTTGGTTTTTGGTTTTTTTGTGGGGCTTTCGGGCTATGTGGCCGTGTTCTAGAAGAGTTCCTTTCTGATGTTTCACCAGCATCTGTGGCTGGCATCTTCAGAGAAAGTGTTTTGAGTCTTTTGGAGGGTGGGTAGGGATTCAGTGAGACTTGGGTCAGTAACATGTCCTTTACAGAAATGAAAAGGGTGGGAATCTAGCAGTTCCTAGCTGATTTATTTTAGCATGCATCATTTCATTAATGCATAAAAGCTCATGCTTTAAAAAAAAGGATAGTTCTCAAAGGTACTGCTGAGTTCCTCCCACCTCTTTCCTTTTTAATGCTTAAACAGACTAGCATGGCAATCTCTTTGATTTTTTTCTTTTGTATTGATTATTTTCTGGACCGGTTTCTGTTGATTGCCAATGTATAATACGCAATCGGTATATAATATTATTTAGATGGAACTGAAATTAATGCTTTGTAATCTTGCTCAGACTTGGATAGTTAAGTGAACCCCCCTTACTTTCTCTCTTGACTTCTCTCACCCCATCTTTACATTCTGCCTTTTACCTACTTCCCCTTCCTTCTTCTTATCCACACTTATTAATTAATTAATTAATTAATTGATTAAGGTAAATTGGGTGCAGAGAAGGCTGGGCTTGTTGGACATTTGATCACTGAAACTGGAGAAGACACAGATTAAATTTGGGATCCCTGGGCTTTGTGTGTTTTATGAACACACAAAAGTGGTTTCTGCCACTGTTCTTTACATCCCTCACTTCTTGGTTAGAGGTGGAGAGGCAGAAAGGATTCAGTGACTTAGTTGTACAGAAGAACATTCTACATATAATATTAGATTCTCAAAAACATCTGATTAAGAATTCTCTATTACTGATTCACTGATCAAGCTTTCTAACTATCCACTGCCACTCCTCATTAAGCTTTAACAAACCAAGCATTGGAAGAGTGAGTGAAATGTACATGTTGATGGGGAGTGGAAAGAAAAGAGAGATACGGGGGCTTTTTACATTGGCAAGAAAGTGTGACATGAAGTTGCACTTTCCTTAATGCTTAGCAGCTAGACAGCAAGCCCCAGGTGTGCATTTAAAAAGTACAGGGCAGCTAGACTGAGGTTTTTTCTGTGGCTCAGCAACTACATGGGAAGCTGTCAAAACGCTACAAACACAGGTGGAGCAGCTACATGGGCAGCAAGGAACGTGGCTTTTAGCCGCGCTTTAAACATTTTTTTCCCTTGCTGGCTGCGAATTGCGCAATTGCGCAGGTACACCATACAGTCGGAGCTTATCACATGGGGGAGTACAGGACCATTCCGAAAGAGGGAGAAAGTGAGGTCAGTTCGGAAATGCACATGATTACGCACAAGCTCATCACACACAAAACAAGAGAGCATCTACACAAAAAGAAAATGTAGAGTCAATACGAAAGAATTCATCACATGTGAACATACTGGTCGGCTTTCTGTTGCAAATTAAGGCATCTTGGGAAATGGTAGCAAAGGCTCATGGGAGTTGTAGTCTGTGTTCTGTCAGAGCATTATATTGAGTTGTCTTGAGGTTTCAGCCCTCTGTCCAGGAGGGATTGCCATATGTTCTCCATTCTTGAGCAGAGGCCCCCCTTTTCCAAGTTGACCAGGCACGTCCTCCTTTGCCAGGACACGTCCTACTTTTCCAGCCTTCTTTTTGAAGAGGAAGCAGGAGGGCCAGGCGTGCTCTGGCCAGGCTCTGGGGGTCTCTTCCTGGCTCCTTCCCTCCCTCCCTCCCCGCTTCCTTCCTCCTCCCTTTGGCTGAGAGAGTGTGACTTACAGGGAGGAAGGGCAGCGGTGGTGCTCCAGGTCCTCCTGATGCTGGGCCAGGGCAAGCTGGAAACAGGAGGAGGAGGAGAGGGACCTGGAGCACCTCTGCTGCCCTGCTTCCCTGCAAGTCACACTCTCTCAGCCAAAGGGAGGAGGAAGGCAGCCAGGAGAGAGCCCTGGAGCCTGGCCAGAGTGTGCCTGGGCCTGCCTTCTCCTTCCCCCTTCGGCTGAGAGAGTGTGACTTGCAGGGAGGCAGGGCAGCGGAGGTGCTCCAGGTCCCTCCCCTTCTCCTCCTCCTCTTGCCAACTTGCCCTGGTCTGGCTGAGCGCCTCCAGTGCCCTGCTGTCTCCCTAGAAGTCACACTCTCTCAACCAAAGGGAGGAGGTGAAGGAAGGTGCAGGCACACTCTGGCCGGGCTCTGAAGGTCTCTTCTTGTCTTGGCACCTTCCCTCCCTCCGCACTTGTATCGCTGCCTTTAAATGGGCGCTTTAAAGATACAGAGCCCCATTTAACCGTTCAACTACACCTTAGCCTTTAGATGCAATAGGGGTGCTTTTTACATTGGCTAAAAGGGGCGGTCCAAACTCGCCCCTTCTAGCGGCGAGATGAGGCCTAGGCTGCCACACGGGCAGCCGCAGAGGCCTCATCCCGCCGCAACGACCCGCCGCAAAAAAGAGCTCCGGGATCGAGCTCTTTTTTTGCGGCGCGGGAAGGGCGCAATTGGCGCCCTCCCGCGCCGCCAGAGCGTCAAAACGTACGCAGCGCGTCAAAACGCTGCGCACGTGATGACGCTTGTACGGCGCCACCGTGTAGACGCCGCCATCTTTAAATGGTGGCGTCCATGCGTTTTAGGCTTAGGGAGGGTGTAAAGGCTATGCCCTCCCTAACCCTAAATGCGGGCTTTTTAGCCCTAAAAGCGCCTTTTTTTGCCCGTGTAAAACGGGCCAGCAATGCTGCACCCTTTTTAAAAAAGTAGTGGGGAAATCAAACTACTTTTTAAAGGCACTTCTTCTCCCTTAAAACTCCAAAATAGTGTTTTCATGGCACACTTTCCATTTTTCTCATCTAAAGGCTGGGCTTTCATGCAGCCATCAACACACCTCTTTTTGCCAATGTAAAATGGGCCAGCTCCTTTTTAAAGCACTTCTTCTCCCTTAAAACTCCAAAATAGTGTTTTCATGGCACACTTTCCCTTTTTCTCATCTAAAGGCTGGGTTTTCAAGCAGCCTTCAACACACCTCTTTTTGCCAATGTAAAACGGACCACAGATGAGTGACAAGCTGAATTGTAGAGGTTGTAAAATGAGATCCCAGGGTTTGAGGCAATCTTTCTCAACCTGACAGTTCCCAAGTGTATTAGATTCTCACCATTCTGGGGAACAATCTGGGGCCTGGACTATTATGGACTTTGCAGTGTATGTGGAAGAATACTCCAGGTTGGAGGAAGGTGCCTTTAAAAGGACCAAAAGATCCCTTTTGAAAAAGCCAATAACAAAATGTACTTCTCTAAAGACAATAGTGAAACAACCTCCATCTCATTTTTTGCAATGGTCTATCACATGCTCTCAGCCTCAGGAGAAGGCAATGGCAAATTTCTTCTGAACAAAACTTGCCAGGAAAATCTCACGATAGGGTCCCCATAAATCAAAATGACTTGAAGTCACACAACAACAATCTCCAGATCAACATTTTAATCAACATGTTATTTAACAATAAATCAACTAGTTAAACCATTTCAATGTTTAGTGATTATGCTAATGAATTAATTCCCCAGTTTCCAGTTGTTAATATTATTGAATTAACTTTTAAGACCTAGCATTCTTGGATCTGATAATCAGTAATGGAATTACAGTATATATTGCTCCACTTTTCTCCCAATATGAGGCCTAAGGTAGCTTACAATATCGATTAAAACAAAATATAGCTAAAACAAAATTTAATACAAACATTATTTTAAAAACCAGCATTAAACAAATAACCTGATGGAAACATTAATTTGAAATATTACCACACCCCATTAAAATCAAAGGTCCTGTCTAAATAAAAAGGACTTTTCCTGCCAGCAAACAGACTGGGGGTGGAGGGGGGCACCATAGTTTCCCATGGGAGGGAATTCCACAGACTGGAGCTCTCACCAAGAAAGCCTTCTCATGTGTCCTCATTTATTTACCTGTGACCATAGGGAGACTGAGATAAAACCCTTCACAAAGATCAAGCAGAGTTATATAGGAAGATAACATTTTCAGGCAGTCTGCCCCAAGCCCCGGGGAGCTTTATAAGTGATAGTCAGGATTTTGTATGTCATAGTCAGCAGCATATCCTCTAATCCAAAAGTGAAGAATATGTGGCCCCTAGTGCTTCATGTGATTCCCTTTGCCATTTTGCTGCTATGCTGCCAAAATTTTTGCAGGCCCACCAAAAATAAAATACAAATGCTTCACAATGTTCAAAAGGAAGATGATTTCTTGGCCTTGTTCTGCAATGCCAATCTGAAGGACTGTATGGTGTGAGGAGGTAGTTCAATAAAAATAGAAATTAGAATAGTAACAATCATGTTCCTAACTCTAACTACTGGAATTAGGATAACAATCATATGTATTTATATCCCACCCTTTCTCTAGAAGTGTGATTTAAGGCTACAAGTAAAAATCAACAATAATATCAATCAAAGAAAACCACATTTTCAAGATACAGGTATGTATAAATTTGGTGAAGGTGTGGGCACATCTCTCTTACTTTCTGTCCCTCAGTTTTCTACACTTTCCATCACAGCTCCAAGACATTGAAAGCTAACCAGCTCAAACATGGTACATACATTAAAGAGGATCGGGGGGGGTATGCATCTCAGGTGTTTTTTTTTAAATTAATGAGTTTTAGTTATTTAAATTAGGTAGCCTGTGGTGCCAACTTTAAACATTAAGGGGCTTTCCAGACCGCCCAAACAGGGCGGTCTGTAGCCACATTTTTTTGCTGCAGAGCTTCATCACAGCAGCTAGATGCAGCGGTGAAGATGTGCAGCAAAAAAGGAGCTGGGAAATCCAGCTCCTTTTTTGTGCCGCAGATGCAGTGCAGTTAAAGGAAAAGGCGCCGTTTGGCGCCTTTCCACTGCTGCAACTGCGCAGCTCCGTCTAGAAGCTGCGCAGTTGCTTAGGCATGCACACGCACGTTGTCTAAAAGCTTTTAAGTGATGACGTGAGTGTCATCACGTGTTGGGTTCAAGAGTGTGCGAATGCTGCACGCTCATGAACCATAATGGCACCCTAAAGAACCCTAATCACGCATCTGTGGCACAAAAAAGGAGCTGGATTTCCCCGCTCCCTTTTTGCTGTGCAGTTTCACCGCTGCATCTAGTTGCTGCGGTGAAGCTCCGCAGCAAAAAAATGTGGCTACAGACTGCCCTTTTGGGACGGTTTGGAAAGCTCCTATATTTTCCTAATGCCCTGGTGGCGCAGTGGTTAAATGCCTGTACTGCAGCCACTCACTCAAAACCATAAGGTGGCGCGTTCAAGACCAGCAAAGGGCTGAAGCTCAACTCAGGCTTGCATCCTTCCGAGGTCGCTAAAATGAGTACCCAGATTGTTCGGGAGCAAATAGCTTACAATTGTAAACCGCTTAGACACTCCTTAAGGGTATAAAGCGGTATATAAATGAAGCTGTTTTTTTTTTTTTTTTGAATCTCCTTTAGAGGAAAGGCTGGAGACAGGCCTAGGAGATGAAGCCTCTAGATGAGTCCATCCACTGAGGGCCCAGAACTCCTCAAATAGTTCAGACAGAAATGGAGGAGGGGGTGAGAGAGAGAAAATTCCTGCTGCTTGATACATGGGGAAGGAGGAGACTGAGGAGAGGAAAAGCTAAATGTTCACTGCAGGGTGAAGGGAATGAAGGAAAAAAAGTGGAAGAGAAGGAGTGATGGTGGGGACATTTGAGATAAAGAGGTAAAATTGGTACTTCTGTAATTTTAAAAAATGAGATTGCGTTGATAGACAAATACTGCCACCTTCTGGGGATTTACAATGATCAAATGCAGTTATACCTGATATGTTGGATGTGTTTGTACCATTACTCTTCTGTACATTTCATTGACACCATGCTACCAGCAGAAAACAGCAAAGATCTGGAAACAACTGCTGAAGAATGTCAAAGAAGAAAGTGCTGCGGCAGGTTTAATGCTGGACATTAAGTAAACAAAAATATTGACCATGTAAGATTTACATATAGCTTCAGTGTTGACGATTAAGAAATTGAAATAGTTAAAGATTGTTTTACCTTGGATCAGTCATTAACCAGAATGGAGACAGCAGTCAAGAAATCAGAAGACTAGGACTTGGAAGAGCAGCTATGAAAGAACTAGGCAAGATCTTCAGGTGCAAAGACATCTCACTGAACAGGATTGTTCAGTGCCATTGTATTTCTAGTCACTATGTATGGAGGTGAGAGCCAGATTGTAAAGAAAGCTGATAGGAAGAAAATCAACTCATTTGACATTCGGTATTGAAGAAAAGTTTTGTGGCTACTATGGACTGCCAAAAAGACAAATACTGTAAATGGGTCCTACAACATATCAGGCCTGAACTGGCCCTGGAGTAGATTGAGTCTGCTCTGCTTGGGACATACCATGAGAAGGCAGGACTCATGAGAAAATGTAATAATGCTAAGGCAAGGTAGAAGGAAGAAGGAAAAGAGGAAACCCACATTAAAGATGTAGACATATGGATAGACTTAATCAAGGAAGCCACAACCCTCAGCCTGCAGGACCTAACAGAGATGTTGATGACAGGGTGACTTGAAGGTCTCTCATTGTTGCAATATGCTGAGATCAATTTTGTTTATTATGCTTGTTTGTTTTTCATTCTGCTGACCACTTTTATACTGCCCTTTTAAATTGTGATATTGTAATGCTTTGATTTTATCTGTGGACTCTTTCAGATGTGGGAAATTGGAAGTATAATCCAAGGGCAATCCAAACGCAATCATGAGGTTTCACATTATTGTGAATTAAATCTTCTCACGCAATTTCGGGCAAAAGGGAAGTCATTCCGAATGCAATCATAGGTTTCACATTATTGTGAATTAAAGCTTCTCATGCAATTTCGGGCAAGGAGGGGTCATTTTCGGGTAATGGGAAGTCATTCCGAACGCCTTCTGAATGCAATGGGGATTCATGTGAATTCGCTAAACAAGCGAATTCACGTGAATTCGCATTGGCTGCATTCGAAGTTGGGAGAAATTCCTCCAGTGTGAAGGAGTCCTGTGTGGTTTTATTTGCAAATAAATAAATAAATAAATAAATTTAATATCTGAGCTTTTTCCCAACATGAGGTTATGGAGGTTCACATCATGAATTAAAACAAGGTATTTCTTTAAAAAACCTGAGGAAACAAAGTTTTAAAAAATTAAACGTCCACATTAAAACATCAGCAATTTTATTTTATAAAGTACCTCATTTAAAAGTTGGGGTATAAACTGAACAAGTAATCAACAAATCAAGCCATCGCACAAATGTTTTAAAGTATGCATGTGTGTTTATACATGCATACAAGTGTCTTGTTGATTTGTGGTGACCCTATGCATCTCATAGGATTTTCAAATTTTGACAAATTCCTTCCTCTCAAATATAGCCTACAGCATACGGTATTTGTTAATGGTCACCCATCCAAATCCTAACTATGGTTGAGCCCACTTAATTTACAAGATCAGATAGGATTTGCTGCCTTTTGGGTATTTAAAGGTAAAAAGTAAAAGTAGTCCCTTGACATGAACATCTAGTCATAACTGATTGTAGGGTGTGGTGCTCATCTCTGTTGCTAAGCCAAAGAGCCAGCATTGTCCGAGGACTGCTCTGGTGGTCATGTGGCCAGCATGACTGCACTGAATGCTGTTACCTTCTCACCAAAGTGGTACCTATTTATCTACTTGCATTTACATGCTTTCAAACTGCTAGGTTGGCAGAAGCTGGAACAAGTGACAGGAGCTCACCCCATAATGCAGCACTCAGGCCTTCCGAACATCAGAATCGGCGTCTTAACACTAAGCCACTGCATCCCTCTCTTTGGGTATTTAGGCCATGTTTCAAAGTATCTAAAATGTGAGGTGGCAACTGCAATAAGTGGAATTTCCATGTGTGGTGATGTTTGAATGGAGTAGGAATTGATTCTCCTCCATGGATTTCCCATGGGTTGTGACTACTGGACAACCTTGAGTCTGAGGCAGTGGGCAGGAAACAACATCCCCATATGGCATGTTTTAGTTGTCTCTTTTGGGATGAATAGCATCTTATTTGGAAGAAAAAAAAGGCATTTATTCAGTGCTCCCACTGGGTTTGAGATTAAATCTGTTCCAGTTGATGAGAACCATGGCACACCCTCTCTTGCCAGTGTTCTAGATGGCATCTTGTTTATATTGTCCCATAAAACTCAACAAACTGGTCATGCAACACAATGTTGCAATGCTGATGACAGCTCCTGTTCAAGACTGCAGCCATACCCTCTGACAAGATAGATACTCTGCTCAACCTCCAGTTTTTCACTCCCCAAGGAATCAACATTGTATGCCCACAGAATACATTCAGTCCTCACTAGTCAATTTAGTTTATCACACTAGAGGGCAAACAGGATTTAAACAGGAATTAAACAGGAATTAAACAGGAAATGCCTTATGTTTAACATAGGGCATTTAACATGCCTTATGTTTAAGATAGGGCATTTCCTGTTTAATTCCTATTTAATTCCTGTTTAAATCCTGTTTGCCCTCTAGTGTGATAAACCTGAATGGGTTTTACTGTTTTTGTACAAACTTCTGGGTTCTTCAAGCCTGTGCTGATATCAGCCTCTCTTGCACCTGGATGGTGCCTTATTTGTTATTTAAGGATCTACATTCAGGGCCCTGAGTTCACTGTTCAGAGAATGATGGGAGCTCTTCACAGAACTTGGCCTGCCAACTCTTACTCACATTCCCCACGCTCTTCATCTGTTCAGTCAGAATCCAAGTTCATGTTAGAGTGTGGTGGAATTTTGTGGGAATGAGAATGCCAGGACTTAGATGTTCTGAAATTTATTTCAGAAAGGAACTTTACTTTCATCCATTGCAATTTGTGGGGAATGAATCTCATTTTTGGCAGGCTTATCTACCAGATGAGGAATGGATCCTGTGGATAACTGTGGTCTTTCTGTGGGAAAGTGAATCTCATTTGTGGGTGGTTCCATTTGCCAAAGAAGAAAAAGAGATTTAGGTTTCCCCCCCTCCCCCCCCTTTGGTCAAGCCTGAAAATTGTTGAGTTTTTATTATTCTAAGTTTTCTTTGTTGTCAGTTTGGCCATGCATTGGGGCTGATTTTTTGTGCAGATTTTAAAAATATTTAGGCTGATTGTTCTATGCTTTGCTTATGTCCTTTGTAAAAGTACCAATAAATAAATCCACAAAAATACGATTTTGATTGATCTTTCATGTGTTTCCCTTCTTTTTATTATTAAATCTCCATCTTGCCATTCCTGTCATTGTTGTGTGCTAGACCTAAAATACTGTGGTGAGTCATGTTCTCCTATCAGGCAATTCATTCATTCATTCATTCCAAGTTTTTACACCCCTCTCTTCAAACATTAGGTTAGTATGACCTCCTGATAAATGGTGGAGGTCTGTTGACAGTGGCAGAAAATTTGTCCACTTTGGATCTAAATCTATTGCTCAGATATATCTTGAGTCACATTAAGCTGCAGAATGGTGCAGGGCTGAAATTGGTTTCCCAATCTAAGCATGGAGTGTGTGTGTGTGGTATTTATAAAAGGGCAGTTGAGGGATTTTAGTTTTGGCAAAGATTTGGATTTTGAGGGAAATGGACGCATGATGCTAGAAACTGGTATTCCTGGTGTAATTCCTTCTATCCTCCTCTAATGCTTAGAATCATAGAATCATAGAGTTGGAAGAGACCACAAGGGCCATCCAATTAAGGCATCCCTGACAAATGGCCATCCAGCCTCTGTTTAAAGACCTCTAAGGAAGGAGACTCCACCACACTCCGAGAGAGTGTGTTCCACTGTCGAACAGCCCTTAATGTCAGGAAGTTCCTCCTAATGTTGGGGTGGAATCTCTTTTCCTGGAGCTTCCATCCATTGTTCCGGGTCCTGTTCTCTGGAGCAGCAGAAAACAAGATTGCTTCCTCCTCAGTGTGACATAGAATCATAGAAATTTAGAGTTGGAAGAGACCACAAGGGCCATCCAGTCCAACCCCCTGCCGTGCAGGAACTCCCAATCAAAGCATACCCGACAGATGGCCATCCAGCCTCTGCTTAAAAACCTCCAAGGAAGGAGACTCCACCACCCTCCGAGGGAGTGTGTTCCATTGTCGAACAGCTCTTACTGTCAGGAAGTTCCTCCTAATGTTGAGGTGGAATCTTTTTTCCTGCAGTTTGCATCCATTGTTCCGAGTTCTGTTCTCTGGAGCAGCAGAAAACAAGCTTGCTCCCTCCTCAATGTGACATCCCTTCAAGTATTTAAACAGGGCGATCATATCACCTCTTAACCTTCTCTTCTCCAGGCTAAACATTCCCAGCTCCCTAAGGCGTTCTTCATAGGGCAAGGTCTCCAGACCCTTCACCATTTTAGTCGCCCTCCTTTGGACCTGCTCCAGTTTCTCCACATCCTTTTTGAATTGTGGTGCCCAGAACTGGACACAGTACTCCAGGTGGGGCCTGACCAATGCAGAATAGAGTGGCACTATTACTTCCCTTGATCTAGACACTATACTTCTATTGATGCAACCTAAAATTGCATTGGCCTTTTTAGCTGCTGCATCACACTGTTGACTCATGTTCAACTTGTGGTCTACTTGGACTCCTAGATCCCTTTCACATGTTGTCTCATTCAGCCAGGTGTCCCCCATCCTATATCTGTGCATTTCATTTTTCCGCCCTACGTGTAGGACCTTACATTTCTCTGTGTTAAATTTCATTTTGTTAGCTTTGGCCCAGCTTTCTAGTCTATTCAGGTCATTTTGAATTTTGATCCTGTCCTTTGGGGTATTAGCTACTCCTCCCAATTTGGTGTCATCTGCAAATTTGATAACTAGGCTCTCAATACTGTCATCCAAGTCATTAATAAAGATGTTGAATAGCACTGGGCCCAGGACAGAACCCTGTGGCACCCCACTTGTCACTTCTTTCCAGGATGAAAAGGAACCATTGTTGAGCACCCTTTGGGTTCGGTCAGTCAACCAGTTACAAATCCATGTAACGGTTACCTTGTCTAGTCCACATTTTACAAGCTTGTTTGCAAGGATGTCATGGGGAACCTTGTCAAAGGCCTTACTGAAGTCAAGATATACTATATCCACAGCATTCCCTTCATCTACCAAGCTGGTAATTTTATCAAAAAAAGAGATCAGATTTGTCTGGCATGACTTGTTTCTCTGAAACCCATGTTGGCTTTTTGTGATTATGGAATTATCTTCCAGATATTCACAGACTCTCTGCTTAATGATCTGCTCCAGAATCTTTCCTGGTATTGATGTCAGACTAACCGGACGATAATTGTTGGGATCCTCTTTTTTCCCCTTTTTGAAGATTGGGACAACATTTGCCCTCCTCCAGTCTGCAGGGACTTCTCCTGTTCTCCAGGAGTTCTCAAAGATGATTGCCATTGGTTCCGATATTACATTTGCCAGTTCTTTTAATACCCTAGGATGTAGTTCATCTGGTCCTGGAGACTTATATTCATTTAGATTAACCAGGTATTCCTGTACTGTTTCTTTACTTATTCTGTGCTGAAATTCCCCTATTCTGTCCTCTGCCCCATCATCCTTAGGTTGGGCACCCTTTGCTTTTTCTGAGAAGACTGAAGCAAAGAAGGTGTTGAGCAATTCTGCCTTTTTTCTGTCTTCTGTGAGCATTTTGCCATCTTCTCCACGCAGTGGCCCAACTGTTTCCTTCTTCTTCCTTTTGCTGCGGACATACCCAAAAAAGCCCTTTTTATTGTTCTTAATGTCTCTAGCAAGCCTGAGTTCATTTTGCGCTTTAGCTTTTCTGACTTTATCCCTACATGCGCTGGCTATTTGTTTGAATTCCTCTTTGGTGATTTCCCCATTTTTCCATTTTTTATACATGTTCCGTTTAAAACTTAGCTCAGTTGTAAGTTCTTTAGTCATCCATACTGGTTTCTTGAGACATCTCCCATTTTTCTTCCTCATTGGAACTGTCTGAAATTGTCCCTTTAGTATCTCCCTTTTGAGGAACTCCCATCCATCTTGAACTCCCTTCTCTTTTAGTATTCTTGACCATGGGATCACCCCCAGTATTTCTCTAAGTTTATTGAAATCAGCTTTCCTAAAGTCTAGAATGCGTGTCTGACTATGCTTAGCTTCACCTTTCCACTGTATAACAAACTCCAGGAGGACATGGTCACTCCCACCTAAGGATCCCACCACTTGCACCCCATCAACTAGGTCTTCCCTGTTGGTTAAGATCAGATCCAAAATAGCTGATCCCCTTGTTGCCTCTTCCACCTTTTGGACAATGAAATTGTCTTCAAGGCAAGTGAGGAATTTTCTAGATCTTGAGGATGGCGCTGAGTTTGACTTCCAGCAAATATCCGGGTAGTTGAAGTCCCCCATCACTACTACATCTCTCCTTCCTGATTGTGTGGTCATCTGTTCTAGAAAGGCATCATCCAGTTCCTCTGTCTGACTTGGGGGTCTGTAGTAGACTCCCACAGTAACATCCCTGTTGTTTCCCTCTCCTTTAATTTTTATCCAGATGCTCTCCACCTGGCTTCCAGTATTGATGTCCTGGATCTCTTCACTGGTGTAAATATCCTTGACATATAATGCTATTCCTCCTCCTTTCTTGTTTGTCCTGTTTCTCTTAAAAAGGTTATACCCCTCTATTTCTATATTCCAATCGTGAGACTCATCCCACCAGGTTTCAGTGATGCCTATTATATCATATTTCCCTTGTTGTGCTAGGAGTGCAAGTTCATCTTGCTTATTTCCCATGCTCTGTGCATTAGTGTAGAGACATCTAAGACCATGTGTCCCCTTTACTTGATGCCTGTGCATGTTTTTTTGGCTCCTTTTGTTGAGTCCTTGCACTGTTTGTCTTCTTCCCTCTATGTCAGTTTGACTATTTTTTCTAGCCGTTTTGCCTTCCAGACTGCTGTCTCCCTTCCCCAGATCACTTAGTTTAAAGCCCTCCTGATCAGATTCTTCAGACTGCTGGCAAAAACGTTTCTTCCAACTGGCGTGAGATGTAGCCCATCCCTTGCTAGAAGTCCCTCCTCATGGAACCGCAGCCCATGATCCAAGAATCCAAATTGTTCTCGGCGACACCATCTGCGGAGCCAGTTGTTGATATCTGCTATTTTCCTCTCTCTTCCTGGACCATGCCCTTCTACTGGTAGAAGAGACGAGATGACAATCTGTGCGTCCATTTCCTTCAGCTTCTTCCCCAGAGCCTCGTAATCCCTTCTGATATTCTGAAGGCTGTGTCTTGCTGTGTCATTCGTTCCCACGTGGACCAAAAGGAAGGGGTATTTGTCAGTAGATTTGACCAGTCTTGTCAGCCTCTCCGTAACATCATGGATCTTTGCCCCAGGGAGACAACACACCTCACGAGACATCTTGTCGGGCCCACAAATCACTGCTTCTGTACCCCTCAGCAAGGAGTCCCCCACCACAACCACGCGCCTCCTCTGAGGCTTAGCAGCAACTCTTCCCTGCGATGGAACTCCCAGGCTCCCCTGCTGTGTCCCTGAAGTCTGTCCATGCTGCTCTTCCTGATCCTCCTTGATGAGTGAAAGGGCTCCATTAAGTATTTAAACAGGGCTATTATATCACCTCTTAACCTTCTCTTCTCCAGGCTAAACATCCCCAGCTCCCTAAGTCATTCCTCAGAAAGCACAGCCCTCCTTTGGACCCACTCCAGTTTCTCCACATCCTTTTTGAATTGTGGTGCCCAGAACTTAATCTAATACAAACTTCATTTAGCCTTTGAACTCAGTTTGCAGCAGTTGAATAAGATGAGGACAAAAAGAGGGAATGTGCAAAGAAGAGAGAGAAACTAGGATATTTTTAAATCAGCTGAAACCATGGGACGACAGGATTAACCTGCCAAATCAAGACAATGGGTAAGGATATGTGCTGGATGAGACAGGTCTTTCATCTGATTCCACATGCCTTTTCTTACTGTCTTATGTTATTATAAAAAAATGCCTAAGAAAACATTACAATGATAAACCATGCATTCCTGGGACTGAGAGACCTGCCTGAAACTACCACTAGAGGAATGTCCCCCTCCCTAAATTTTGGCTTATGAGTAGTGCTTGGAAAACTTGCCTTTTCTTTGGATCACAGTTTTTAGAAGCCTTCAGCCAGCATTGCCAGTGGCCACTTTCTCCAGCTCTGCTTAGCATGTCAACGATAGTCCAACAGTCTACATGTGTGATTATCCAAGAATTTTTACTTCTTTAAAAATGACAAATAGCTTTTGCTAAATCACAGAGAATCCTTAAACATGTATTTTAAAAGTATATTTCAAACTCACTAAATACAGAGATAAATTGAAATGGGAGATTTTAAAACTTTTCAGTATATTTCTGAATGCTGACTGATAACCTGTATCTTTTGTGGTCTCTAATAAAGGCTACTCTTTGCTCTGTGCACTGGCAATTCTTTTATAGGATACTTTCAGATGGAGCCTCCTAGTGCTATTGCCTTCCTATCATATCACATATGGTCATCCCTCCACATATGCAATTTTGGCTTTTGTAGTTGTGGATTTGATTATTCACAGATTTGATTATTTAATCTATCTAGGAATCTCTGGTCCTCCAGCACAATTCAATGGTCAAGGCCTGCTAGAAGTCATGTTGGAGTACCTAAAAATTCCTAGAGAGAACAATTCTCTCAGCATTTGTAGGTCCTCTGGTGCAGTTCTGTGGTCAGCTTCCAGCAGATGTTGACCACAGAATTGCACTGGAGGATCTAGAGATTCCCAGAGAGGTGCTCTCTCTCAGGTAGAAAAAAAATCATGTTTTTTTTTGTGGTTTTTCACTTTCATGGGGGTCCCATGCCCCGAACCTCAGGAAATGCAGAGGGTCCACTGTAGTAAGAAAAAGGATGGAAGAAGTGGTGGAGAAGCAAAGGAGGGCTAGATATGGGAGATAACAAATTGATTCAAATAACAAGAAAGGAGAGGCAGACTAACTATTAGAAAGAATCTCTTGATGCTAGGAGCTGTTGGACAGGGGAACAAAATGCCTCGGAGAGTGTTGGACTCATCTTTGCTAAAGGTTTCTAAGCAGAGGTTGGATGGTTGCTTCTCAGGGATGCTTTAGCTATGAATTCTTGCACTGGTGAAGGTTGGCTATATGGAGCTGGAATCACAGAATCATAGAACTGGAGGGGACCCAATGGGCCATCAGCTCAAATCCCTTGCTCATTGCAGGATCTCCAGTTAGAGCATCCCCAGCAGGCATCTGTCTATTCTAAGATGTCCAAAGAAGGAGACCTCATCACTTCTCTAGGCAATTGGTTCCACAGTCCAACTATTCTCATTGTCAAGACATTCCTTCTAATGTTGAACTACCCTCCAACTCTGTGATTCTCTGATTCAAAAAGAATCTCTGGAAACTCTCCCCTACTAGTAAACATCTGTGATTGGGACTGTGTGGTTGCAAAATAAAAACCTTATTTCTTAACCACATGCTATGCACAAATGTTGTTGCACTGCTCATAGTGAGGTATAGGGAGAGGAAGGGAGAGGAGAACTTTAAGGGTGCCCAGTTTGGATTATAATACAGCCAGGTGGGGTACTGGGGAGGTAAAGTTAAAGACTTTCTTCGTCCAAATGTTTTTCTATTCCCTGTTATCTCTGCCCGAAAATGCATTTCTAACAGGAAAACAACAAGCAGTATAATTGCTGGACTCTCCCACATATGCATATAATATAACATATATTAATTAAATCCAATTTCATCTCATTGTAGAACATCCTACTTGGGTACTTTGAAGCTGAGAGAGTCTGATTTGCCCAAGGCCAGCCAGTGGGCTTCCTTGACTGAGATGGGATTTGAACACTGGTCTCTGAGAGTATTGGCTAAATACTCTTAAGGCACCCAATCCATCTGATCTTGGAAGCTAATCAGGGTCTGCCCTTGTTAGTTCCTGGATAGGAGACAGTCAATGAATACCAGGTGCTGTAGACTACATTTCAGAGGAAGAAACTGGCAAAACCACCTCTGATTATTCCTTTTCTAAAAAAAACTGCATAAAATTCACGGGGTTGCCATAAGTTGAGAGGCATACATTCCCAGAGTCAGTCCAGCTCTCAAATTACTATGCAGCACTACATCATTATGAGAGATAGTCACCTGCAAACAATGAAAAAAACTTGCCAGATGTGCTGAAACATTAAACACTATGGTTAAGGATCCAGAATTAATAGTCTTAAAGATCTTGTGAAACATGAATCTGAAAAGCACCTTTCCTGTTGACTTAGAGCAACATTTGTGCTGTTTTAGAGGAAAGTGTGTGAGTATCTTGCCGATACTGTAGTGGTTAGGCCAGGTCATCTCTGAATCCAGACCTTTTAAGGTTGCGGGTCTCTACCTTTAGTTCCACCTCACATCACAACCATCAACAATGGCCCTTTGGGTTATTTGTCATTACCAACTGTATTTACTGAGCTGGCTTTTGTGAATTGTGCTTCAAGACAAGTTTTCTTCTCTTATATCCATTATGATGTCTGCCTGTCCATTACTGTATATGTCTATCTAGGAATGATGGTTAATTTATGTTAGAGTCTTTTTGGGGCACTTCCTGTCATTTGTAGTCCTCTCTGCTGTAGACCTTGGATTGAGTATGAAATATGGGCCTGCTTGGGCTTGTCTTCTGTGGGCAGTGAGAAAGAAATCTGATGAAGAAGTGCTTTTTCCCTCCATTCTTCTAACCTCTGCATGTCTGACTGATGACCCTTTCAAAAGACTGGCTGATGCCAGTTCAGTATTTGCTTTTATAATGTTTATCATAGAACCATTGAGTTGGAAGGTACCTCATGGGCCATCAAATCCAAACCCCTGCTCAATGCAGGATCTCACAGTGAAAGCATCCCCAGCAGGTAGCTGCCCAACCTCTTTTTGAAGACATCCAGAGAAGGAGATCATACCACCTCACCTTTCCTCACACCTGAGGAAAGAGTGCTTTCAGTGAATTGCATGCGAGGTCAGAAATGCCTGTCAGGTCACAATTATCTCCAAACCTTGTTCTCAAGAATTTGGTGTTTTCAACATTTTAAATGATCACAGAGTTCTAGATAGGGGACCTTTGTGACCTTTCTCAAGTACCTCTTTTATTCATTGCCAGTTTGTGGAGGCCTGATTATCTCCACAGTTATTTCATCACAGGAATTTCCGTCTGTTAATATGTCTCCACTCTGCCACAGTTTGTGTTAGTCAAAACGTGGTGGACTGAAGTTATGCCCTTAATCAGTTTGCCCTTCCTTGGTAGTTTTTTTTTAAGGGAAGCTGTAGAGCTAACACAGAGGCAAGTGTGTTTTATCCTTGATCCTTGCTAACTCTAGGCAGATATTGGAGTGGGGATTGGCACTGACATTAGACAGGTCATCTGACAGCAGAGTCAATTCAGAGACAGTTGCATGAAATCTAACTGAAGCTGGAGATGCTGAGTTGACAGCTAAGACTTTCCTCCTTTGTTTTTGGCTTATTTCAATTGCTGCAAATTGAGTTAAAAGTGCAAACGTATTTAGTTAGCCAGTGGGAGAGGAGGAGATAGGAAGGAATCCTGCCCTTCCCAGTAGGCTCAGGCAAAAGCAAACTGCTGCAGCCCCCTAGCTTATGTGTTCTTTCTCATTAATAACCTTTGTTATCTAGACCACACTCTGATGTTGCTTGGCCTCAGGTGTCACAGTTTTCATCAGTGCAATGAAGGAGCGAGTGCCACCTGTGCCTGGGACAGGTGCCAAATATAGTCCCCACATTTTTTATATTTTTTATTTTTTTACTTTACTCATAGAAATGGTGATGTTTGCTTGAGGGATGCTACATTCACACCAGACATCTTTATTTTTGCCAGAAACCTAACACAGATTCAGGCACACTCTGAGAAAATCACATGGCTTGATGTGACTGTTGTTCCAGTCGCTACTGCCTCTAAACTTTTCTGCAAGCTTTTGTTTTAAAAGAGTCTTTTCCTTTTTTAGCAAGGGAAAAGTAGGTTGAGTGAAAGAGTCAAAGCTGGGGGCAAGAGAAAGAGAGTAGGGTAGACAGAAAGAAAAAAAGGGGGGAAGTTGGCACTGGAGAAGGTACACAGTGAAGAGAGAAAGAACATATCATAGAATCATAGAATCCTAGAATTGGAAGAGACCACAAGGGCCATACAGTCCAACCCCCTGCCATGCAGGAACTCTCCATCAAAGCATCCCTGACAGATGGCCATCCAGCCTCTGTTTAAATACTTCTAAAGAGGGAAACTCCACCACTCTCTGAGGGAGTGTGCTGCACTGACAAACAGCCCTTACTGTTAGGAAGTTCCTCCTAATGTTGAGCTGGAATCTCTTCTCCTGCAGTTTGCATCCATTGTTCCACGTTCTAGTCTCTGGAGCAGCAGAAATCAAGCTTGCTCCCTCCTGAATATGGCATCCCTTCAAGTATTTAAACAGGTCTTTCATATCACCTCTTAACCTTCTTTTCTCCAGACTAAACATCCCCAGCTTCCCAAGTCTTTCCTCATAGGGCATGGATTCAAGACCCTTCACCATTTTAGTTGCCCTCCTTTGGGCATGCTCCAGTTTCTCAATGTCCTTTTTGAATTGTGGTGCCCAGAACTGGACACAGTATTCCAGGTGGGGCCTGACCAAAGCAGAACAGCGTGGCACTATTACTTCTCTTGATCTAGACACTATACTTTTATTGATGCAGCCTAAAATTGCATTGGCCTTTTTAGCTGCTGCATCACATGTTCAAATTGTGGTCTACTTGGACTCCCAGATCACTTTCATACGTAGTTTCATTCAGCCAAGTGTCCCCCATCCTATTTCTATGCATTTCATTTTTCCGCCCTAAGTGCAGAACCTTACATTTCTCCGTATTGAATTTCATTTTGTTACTGGTAACTTTGGCTCAGCTTTATCATCTATTCAGGTCATTTTGAATTTTGATCCTGTCCTCTTGGGTATTAGCTACTCTTCCTAATTTGGTGTCATCTGCAGATTTGATAACTATGCCCCCAATACTGTCATCCAAGTCATTGATAAAGATGTTGAATAGCGCTGGGCCCAGGACAGAACCCTGTGGGACCCCACTAGTCACTTTTTTACAGAATGAAAAAGGAACCATTGTTGAGCAACCATTGGGTTTTGCCAGTCAGCCAATTACAAATCCATGTAACAGTTACTTTGTCTAGCCCACATTTTATCAGCTTGTTGGCAAGAATGTCATGGGGGACCTTGTCAAAGGCCTTATTGAAATGAAGATATACTATATTCACAGCATTCCCTTCATCTATTAAGCTGGTAACTTTATCAAAAAAAGAAATCGGATTTGTCTGGCATGACTTCTTTCTCTGAAACCCATGTTGACTTTTTGTGATTATGGCATCTGCTCTAGAATCTTTCCTGGCATTGATGTCAGACTAACTAGACGATAATTGTTCAGATCTTCTTTTTTTCCCTTTTTGAAGATGGGGAAAACATTTGCTGTCCTCCAGTCTGCTGGGACTTGTCCTGTTCTCCAGGATTTCTCAAAGATTGTTGCCAATGGTTCCTCTATTACATTTGACAGTTCTTTTAATACCTTTGGATGTAGTTCATCTCGTCCTGGAGACTTATATTCATTTAGTTTAACAAGGTATCCCTGTACTATCTTTACTTATTATGTGCTGAAATTCACCTGTTCTGTCCTCTGCTCCATTATCCTCAGCTTGAGCACCCTTTGCCTTTCCTGAGAAGTCTGAGTAATTCTGAGGTGTTGGGTAATTCTGCCTTTTCTCTGTCCTGTTAGCATTTTGCCATCTTCTCCATGCAGTGGCCCTATTGTGGAGTCGGAGGCTTTCATGGCCGGCATCCATAGTTTTTGTGGAGCTTTCGGGCTATATGGCCATGTTCTGGAATAGTTCCTTTCTGATGTTTCGCCAGCATCTGTGGCTTGCATCTTCAGAGAACGATATCCCCAGGCTATCATTCTCTGAAGATGCCAGCCACAGATGCTGGCGAAATGTCAGAAAGGAACTCTTCCAGAACATGGCCATATAGCCCAAAAGCTCCACAAAAAACAGTGGCCCTATTGTTTCCTTCTTCTTCCTTTTGCTGCGGACATACCCAAAAAAGCCCTTTTTTATTGTTCTTAACCTCTCTAGCAAGCCTGAATTCACTCTGCACTTTAGCTTTTCTGATTTTACCCTCACATGTGCTAGCTATTTGTTTGAATTCCTCTTTGGTGATTTCCCCATTTTTCTATTTCTTATACATGTTCCATTTAAAACGTAGTTCAGTTGAAAATTCATTAGTCATCCATACTGTTTTCTTGAGACACCTCCCATTTTTCCTCCTCATTGGAACTGTTTTAATTTGTGCCTTCAGTATCTCTCTTTTGATCAGCTCCCATCCATCTTGAACTCCCTTCTCTTTTAGCATACCTGACCATGGGGTCGCCCCCAGTATTTCTCTAAATTTACTAAAATCAGCTCTCCTGAAGTCTAGAATGTGTGTCTGACTATGCTTCGCTTCTCCTTTCCATTGTATAACAAACCCCAAAAGAACATGCTTGGGGAGAAAGTAGCAGCTAAAATACAGACCTCTGGAAGGGACCTCTTCATCCACAAGGGTTCAAAGGAGCACAGAGGTCATTCTTAACATAGGCATAATACTGCCTTTCTGATTCCTACCCCCCTCTGCTTGGAACAGGGACTCATCTCTAATGACAAAATGGATGATAAACATAAGAAAAATGTACATTCTTCCTCCTAAGAACAAAAACAAAACATGAGCCAGAAATTTGCCAGTTAAATTATGAATCATCCAAAAAGATTGCTAAAAGCAGTACTCTGTAGGCAATCTACTAAAATAACTTTCTGGACTGACATATTTCTTTATTTTATTGGAATTATATCCCATCTTTCTCTCAAAGCTGAGACTCAAGGCAGCTCACAGCAATAGCAAATACAGTGGTCCCCCGGTTTACGAATCCCCCGGGGAACAAAATCCTCGGGACCCGAAACCGGCGGGACCAAAAAACATCCCCCGGGATCTGAAGGATCCCCCGGGATGCAAACAAGAAAAACCACGTGGCCCCTTTAAATCGGCCGTGCGGTCCGGCAGAATTAGCGGTCCCCCAGGAAACGAATACTTCCGGGTTACGAAAGGTAATCCGGAACGGATTACCTTCGTAACCCGGGGGACCACTGTAAAAGACAAGCAGAAGTAAAATGCAAAACAAGATTAACTGTAACAACAGAATTAAATTAACAGGCCACTTTAAAACAATCAAAAACACCATTTAAAACTATCTCCCAAAGAAAAGGAAAATATAGCTTCCAGCTAGTAACAATAGCAGTTCAATTGCTGACACCTTACTTGAATATTTTAAAAAGCTATTACCTTCTGGTCAAAAGTACCTGTAGTCAAGACAAAATGTGATAAATTGCCTCTGCACATGGGCTGAAATCCATCTTTTAGTGAAATAGAATGGTCTCCAAAGTCATAGTGGCTCAAACCACTACACCACACTGGCCCCTGAATATTAAACTAGTCGTACTGAATCATATAAACTTGAAATGGATCTCATAAGTAGTGCAAAGAGTGAATGTGTGAAGCTGGAGGTATTGCAGTTCACAACAAACCCCAGCATTTCATAGAATGGAGCCATGGCAGTTAAAGCGGTGTCAAACTGCATTATTTCTGCAGTGCAGGTTAGACCCAAGCCTCTGTTGGCACATTTAGAGTTGAATGGGTTTGAGCCCTTTAAAAATGAAGGGAGAAGGCCCAGTTTGTTTAGCAGTGCCACGGCCAGCCAGCAAACCTTGCATCCCGGCTTAGCATACAAGGAGTTGTAACCCATGGGGGTGGGTGACCTTCCTTAGCACTTTAAACCTTTGTCGGTTTAGTTATTCTTGCGTATACACTCTCTCTTTTCCATTCCAATTTTGCTTTTCACCAATTGTGCTGAGTTACTAGCTAACTGCAAATTAATAATTAGTTCCCGCCTGGTACGTGCGTGACCGCACACAGGGGGTGAGGAGTTCTTGTGTACTACATTACAAAATCAGTGAACCATCTTGGAGGCTGGTTTGCTGCCCAGGAAGATCATTTAGCAAATATCTCCATTTTCCGCTCTGAGATTTAAATTTCAAGATCATCAAAGAACTATACCACTGAGAAGAAAACCAACACCAAGACTTTCTGCTTCATTTTTCTCTCAAGACTGTTCGCTGTTTGACTGGATTAAGATTTACATAAAGATGCCATTAGATTAATTAAGAGAATGCCTATGATGCAGGAAGGAAAGATCTGTCTGTTGCCTTCTGTAAAGAGAATGGGGTGATGTTGTTTTAAAAGCATACCCAAATAATTTGTTACTGTGACATCTTGCTTATGGCCATCTTGCTAGGAAAGTTCTGAAGCAGTGTGGTCCTATCACAGCTGAAGCTGACCTATTGTGCACCTACACTGTAGAAACAAAGCAGGTTGACACCATGTTAACTGCCATGGTTCCATTATGCAGTATTCTGGGATTTGTAGTTCTGTGAGATACCAGCACTCTTTGGCAAAGAAGGCTAAAGATCTACCTAGAAGTCAAAAGGCCAAAACTAGAAATCCCAGGATTCCATAGCATGTAGCTACAACACTATCAGTGGTGTCAAACTATTTTGACAGTGTAGATTCACTAGCAGATTCAAAGTCTAAAATTTAGGCCTTAAATCAACAATGGAGTTTATCACATGGGAGGAATTTCTCTCAATTTCGAAAGAAATGGAAGTGAGGCCAGTTCGGAATTGAGTAAATTTGCTAGTTCATCGAATTTACATGATTGCGTATTGACACTGCATTGTGTTCAGAACTGCCTGAAATTGCCTCCCAGTGCCCGAAATTGCATGTGATAGTTTCTCACGCAATCACACGAAACCCCATGATTGCGTTCGGAAAGACTTCCCTTTGCCCAAAAATGCGTGTGATCAACTTTCACACAATCACGTGAAACCCCATGATTGCATTCAGATTGCCATTGGATTATACTTCCAATTCCCTTCATGTGATGAACTCCAATAAGATAACAGAAAACAGACCTACAATGAAAATTTACAACAACAGAGGATGGGTTAAGAGGACAGCATACGTTCCTACATCTCACAGATGAAAACTGTTTACTTGGAAGAAAATTTCACTGTGTCCAGTGCTCTTTTATTTCAAATGAACAATCATAGGATAAATGGCAGTCTATACTGTGGTGGAATAGTAAACCTCCTCCCTATTTTTTTTTTTTTTGGGGGGGGGGAGGTTACATTTCCCTTCCATGAGTTAGAAATTATAACAACAGATTCAACAGGATGCTTTTTAAGCATGATGAATTTTGCACAATATTAATCATAAGAAAAAGAGCAGCGTCTTCAGATACTAAGTTAGTTTGGTATAGCAGCCAGAGTGTTGGACTATGGGCTTTGGAGACTAGGTTTCAAATTCCCATTCAGCCACGGAAACCCATTTTGTGATATTGGGCAAGTCACTCTCTTGTATCCTCAGAGGAAGGCAAAGAATAACCTCCTCTGAACAAATACTGTAAAAAAACAAAAACCACCCCACGATAGGTTCCCCTTAGGGCTTAGGGTCATCACCTTTGAGCCCCCTGAGTTCATGTGAAAGTCAGTTTAAGAGTTAAATCACATTATCCCCTTATTTTTTGTTAGTTACTGAGAGCCCATTAAGTGTGAAGGCCTTCAGATTGCAAAAGCCTTCCCACACTAGCTTGGTTCATCCATGGGGAAAGGAGTGTTGTCACTGTGAATGTACATGTTTTCTCCCTGATTATTAGGAAATTAGTGAACAGGATGGAGCGGATCACAATGTAATATTCCCATTCATTAGGTAAATATTTTCAAACAGGCCTTAATCATTTTACAGGAGCAAACACATTGAATCACTTGTTGACTAGTGAGTCAACCTATCGGTAAATAAGATTAATTCCACGGGTCTGCTCTAATTGTGATTTACAACAGGAGTCAGGCCATTATATTTGGTCTCACTCTAAAGTGGAAGGATGATTCTATGGTAAATATGGGGCCTATGATCTCATTGTAACAGCCATGACAACACCCTATAAAATCCTGGGACTGATAGTTTTTGGTGGGTCATTTAAAATTCTCAGCCAGAAAGATTTAGTGGCTCACCAAACTACAAATCCCACCACTCCATTGGGTGCAGCCACGGTAGTTAAAGTAGAATCATAGTGCTATAACTATGTGAAAAGGCCCTGTGATGCATCTGCCAGCCTTTATGAGAATACTACCCTGTAACATTGCACAAATGTTATAATTGATTGCATACCCTTGTTCTCTTTCCAATTCACATTCCTGTTTATGTGCCTGCTGGAACAGGTACATACAGATATTACAACTCCTACTAACTTAAGTTAGTAATGAAAGCAAATAAAACCAAACACCCAGGTTTTGGGATGGATGGGCTCTCTCCAGGCTTGCCTAGGGTTATGGAAAGAGTTGCTCAGCTCAGACCATAGCAAACAAATGGACAAATTTCAGTGTTATGTGAAATATTTTCCCCACTTCAAGAGTTGGCAAACTTCATTTTATAAGAGAAAATGTAATTTATTAACTGAAAAATGTTTATCAAAGGTATTCTTCTCCATCTCCTTGAGGGTGGAGAACCTAACTTTCCAAGGAATATTTAGTCTTCTATTGCTTCTTGGAGGTTAAAACACTGGTAATGTTAGGAAAACAATATCTGAGAGACTGGCACTTTCAATGAAACCCCTTCTTTCCAAGAGGTTAAAATCACTTTAAAAAATCACTCTTGTCTGCAGACATGTGGGCATCATGCCCTTTGTTTGTCATGGCTGAATATGGATTTGACAAGTTGCATGACTGTCACATGGAGAAAGGTACTAAGCAATGATTCAGATTTACAGGTTTATCACTTGAAAGCTGGAGTGTCAAGTGACAAACTGCACATGTGAATGAACTGTTATAGCTCTTAGCACCAGTCAAAATGTTCATATCCACTTTCCTGCAGTTCCAACAAAATGGTTTTTCAGTTTGAATAATCATCAGGAACTGACGAGTGCTAAATAAATATAATACCATGCTGTATTTACCAAAACAAGCTACCTGTCCAGGTAAATAACTGCATTTCTCTCTCTCTCTCTCTCTCTCTCTCTAGCCCATGTGTCATAGTCTGCCAACCCTTGATAATTATAGTCTCGATGCTACAAGTTCCCTTTGCATACTGATTTTCCAGATTAATATGACTATACCTTGAATCCTTGAGTGTGTATGTGTATGGGGGAGCTAGAGAGGGCAGGATTTTTTTTTTTTACTAGAATCTCATCAGATGTCCAATCAACCTCCCCCCACCCTTCATGTTATAGGATATTTGCAGACAGCAATTCAGCCCCCTTAGTTTCTTTCAGTCTCAGTCCATGAGCTGCAGGCTTCCACCTGGCTCAGGGACTCCATTCACTTCCCTCACCAGACCTTGCCTCCCCCTGTTGTAGGGGAAAAAGATGAATAATTTTTGATCCTTCACTTCTGCTTTTTTGGCCATCTTAATTCCCATTGAGACACATTAGGAGCTATCAAGAACGTTGTATCAAGTTTTGCAAGTCTCATTAAATACAATGACATAGGAAAATGGCGTCCCTTATATAAAATGGCAAAAACAAAGTTTGCTTTTGGGAATTTATATATTTTTAAAATATTTTTAAGCCATAGATGCTTGAATCCAGAGGTAAAAAAAATCTGGGGATATGAAGGGCTGCATTATAATGCATTAAAATGATCCTTGAACCTGCAATTTCATTGTCCTGTGAAGCAAACCAAGATCAGGGTTTGCTCAACATTCTTCTTTTCCTTGAGCCCTACCCCCTCATTCCCCATAACCCCTTCCCTGCAAATGTGCCCATCAAGATTCTTGGATTGCTCTTCTGCCTTATTTATAGCTAGCCCTTGAAGGTCAAGGGTGAAACAAACCGGCAAGCAATGATTTGTGTGGCATTTATATTGTGGAACAATCAAGGTCCTTTAACTTCCAGTTGAGGTTTTATGAATAATACATTTTGGCTTGTGGTGGTTGGATGGGGAGACTGTTTCCCTTTTCATAGTATATTGTTCATTTTCTGGATTCAGAGGTAGCCATAGGGAGGGTCTATAATTCAGAATGCAGGTGGATCACCAGAATGCAACAAAACCCTGAATGATATCCCTTTGGCTGTTAGAAGAGACTGTTCTCCTCCTCCTCTTCTTGATATTAGAATTTAATCAAAGGAACAGAGAGGGGTCATGGAGCAAATTCTTGAAACCAAAAGCATGAGTTATAAATAAATATGCTTTGGCTGGCACAGAGCTTCCTTTGGAAAAAACCTAACAAGGCCAGATTGAAATATTCCATTTGGTTGGACACTAAAACATAATAATAATAATTCCTTGTTAACATGAAAGATATGAGAGGAAGTTTTGCCATGGTTTCTGTCTGCATTTTCTGGCTAGACAGCTATGTGCCTACAACCAAGCACACACAACCTACACACACAGCCCAGGACATAAAACCCAGTACCTTCAGGAATGTAATGAGAGATTTCTTGTCTGGGCATCACAAACATTTTTTTCCCTTCCAGAAGACTGACACCGTTCTTATTTGCAGTTTTCTTTGCTGTTCCTATGTTGTGATGATTTAGTGAGAGGTGTTGTTGAGAGCCCAGTGCCATTTTGTTAAGCTCCATCCTGACCCCTTGCCTGCCCTTTTGTTCTAATTGTCACTGAGAAATTTAGATCCTGGGGACAGAGCATGTAAGCTATTCTGGAGGGGGTAGGGTCATGTGTATTGTTTTGATTGCAATGGCATTCTCTCCTGTTACCCTAGAAGCACAGCCTGGGAAAAATTATTTTTGGGACCACGGCATCCAAAATCTCCTGACCAATATGGTGATGTCCCATGTTGGCTGGGAGATTCTGGAAGGTGTAATCTGACAAAGTAACTTCCCCAAGCTCTGTCTGAAAGCATGATTTTTAAAAAAGATGTATTACCTTTGTGCAGTGTGACAGTTTGATTTGAAGACGCTTTGAATTTGATGAGACATACACCTAATACTCTAAACAGGCACCAGATCCTGTTTGATCTTGGAAGCTAGGCAGGGCCAGCCCTGGTTAGTACTTGGATGGAAGATCACCAATGAATACCAGGTGTTTTAGGCTATATTTCAGAGTAAGGAATTGGCAAAATCACCTCTGAGTATTCCTTGCCCAAGAAAACCCTGTTAAATCCATGGGGTTGCCATAAGTTACCAGGCACCTTGAACACACATACTTGCCCTGGAACATGCATCAAGGATAGACTGGAGCCTTAATATGGAATGCCTTGATTGGAAGGAATTCTTGCTCATTGGTAAAGCCTGTGGATGAGGAAGGGTCCCTTGCACCTCCAGTTAAAGCATCTTTAAATACCATTCAAACACCTGGGATCCTTTCACACTACAGAATTATAGGAATATAATTCCATGTTAACTGCCATGACAATATTCTATGGAATCTGGAACCTTATCACATTTTCTTTTGTCCCCATTATGGGGACGGGAATGGGTCTCTCGGGGGCCTGCACAAATGGATTTTATCACACACCCAAGCATCCACAAAAAGGTCCTGTTCTGGCACCTGTACCTGTCCGGCCAAAATGGCGCCCACCGGCACTGAATGGGGACAGCTTGAGTACCGGTGCTGGAACAGGACCTTTTTGTGGATGCTTGGGTGTGCGATAAAATGAGTTTTTCCTCAGTTGCACGCACTCCTGAGCATTCCGTTCCCGTCCCCTTAATGTGGACAAAAGTAATGGAATTTATGTAGGGATCGATTTAGCATTCAACAGTTGGTTCAGTAGATCAGCTCTAGTTGGTACCACTAAATAGGATTTGGGGCTGCAACAAATGTAAGATGATTTTATTGGACTACAGTTTGGGAATTTTCATCTATCCAGCACCTAAACATTTTACTAGAAGCAACAGTACAGAGACTCCTTGAGAAATTCAATGCTCTCTGCCTAAGAAAGGAGCAGTCAGATTAGCAAAGGACAGGGACCACTGGATATCAAGGGAAGTTACTTTTCTGTCCTTCTCTCCTTAAAAGGCCTGCCTGCACGGGAACGTCTTTACCTGGCATCGGAAAGATTGTAAGGATGGAGCCATCCTGGTCTCTCTAGGGAGGGAGTTCCAAAGCTTAGGAGTAGCCACTGAGAAGGCCCTCTCATTCCCACCAAACGCATCTGAGATGGTGGTGGGATAGAGAGAAGAGCTTCTCCAGATGATCTCAGTACTCTGGTGGGCTTGTACAGGGAGATATGGTCCTTCAAATAGCCTGGGCCCAAGCCATATAGGGCTTTATAGGTCAAAACCAGCACTTTTACAAATGACAACATCAAGCAGATTTGAGGTTTGTTTGGTTTTTGGATGTGCAGTTGTGAAATTACTAGCAATGCTCCATCCATCCAGTTCTGCATCTTTCTTCCTCCCACAAGGCAGCTTTCAAAACTGAAGTCTGCTGTCATGGCCATTTATTGGTGGTGGAAGGAAACAGGGAAGTGACTGGGTAGCACCAAACTACAGTTTGGCAGACAGAAGAAGTTTTCAAAGAAGTAAAAGTAGCTGTTTTAACATATGACAGCATAAAAGGAGGAAGGGATTGGGAGAAAAAAAGGAATGTGGCAGCACATTTTAAGACTAATTGTTTTTATTATAACATGAGCTTTGTAAATATGAACACTCTGTACTTATTCTGAAGAAATGGGTTCATATCTATTTTATGGTTGGGGGTCACCACAACATGACAGACTGTATTAAAGGGTTGTGGCATTAAGAAGTTTGAGGACCACTGCTCTAATGTATTTGGTTTTGTGTGCCTTCAGTTTCTTCCTGACTTATGGTGACCCTAAGACAAATCTATGGGAGGGGGCGTTCTTGGAAAGATTTGTTCAGAGGGAGTTTGTCTCTTTCTTCCTCTGAGGCTGAAAGAATGTGAATTGCCTAAGGCCACCCAGTGGGTTTCCATCTCTACAGAGTTGTAGTCCAACACTCAAACCACTACAGTATACCAGCTATATGTTCTAATGCATAGGTTTTTCTTATTACCTTATTTCCTCCAAAATAAGACATCCTCTAAAAATAAGACCAGGTAGAGGTTTTGCTGAATTGCTAAATATATGGCATCCCCTGAAAGTAAGACCTAGCCAAGTTTTTGTATATAAATATATACAGTATATATAATAAATGTTCATTTTTTTGTTCAACAATAAATGTGAATTCTTCTTCATGGAAAAATAAGACATCCCCTGAAAAAAAGACCTAGTGCATCTTTGAGAGCAAAAATTAATATAAGACACTGTCTTATTTTCGGGAAAACACGGTAATGTATTTGCTTGCAATTTATCCTAAGGAGCTTATCACACCAGCAAAAAGACAGGAGCATAGAGGTATACTCCGGCCAATATTGCCCGATAATGCCATGATGATCATACAGCATTGATCCCACAATTATCCTGTGAATAAAGAGGAATTCTAGCGCTGCTTTTTATTCACAGGGATTTTTCATAAATAAAAAGTGCTATTAGAATTCCTCTTTATTCACAGGATAATTGCGACGTCACGTGATATCATGTGATAATCATTGTGTTATTGTGTAATATTGATGGGAGCATACTGCTATGCTCCCATCTTTTTTGCTGGTGTGATAATCTCCAAAGAATCTTATATATTTTTCTCCTCCTTTCTCCCATTTATTTCCTTAACTTTTTAAATGTATAATAAATATTAAATATTTATTTTAGGAGACACACCTTAGTTTTTTGTGGGTTTTTCAGGCTATGTGGCCATGTTATGGTTGTTCCAAAACACGACCACATAGCCTGAAAAACCCACAAAAAATATGGATGCTGGTCGTGAAATCTTTTGACTTCACAAACAGCTTACTTTTTTGGACAACAAGAAACTCCCAGCCAGGATGGGCACCTTTCCAAAAAGTAATGTTTCCAAACTCTCAAGTCTCCTAGCTCTTTAATCCCAGAGGTAGGGCCTCCCAATAAAAAGGTACAGGTTTGGTTTTGTGGAACAAAGATTTAAAAAAGCAAAGTGAAAACAAATTTATTGCAATGATGGCAGCTTATCATCCAAAGTTAAGAGAAGTCATGCATTCAAAAGATAGCTTCAGATTATCCGATGGTATTTGCAAAGTTCCCGTTATGTAAATGCTTGTAAAATGATATGAATTGTATAATAATTATATAATGCTCCGAAGGCAAGTGAAGTACACAGTCCCCCTTAAACTTGCCAGCTTTCTACCATAGAAATAGGGTACATACTCTGGTAAGAGTTCTGGTCTGTGCTGCCTCCATGTGGCCAGATGTAAAATAGCAACCACTGCCATTTTTAAATGCCAAATCTTTAAAGGAACCAGATCTCATCTGATCTTGGAAGCTGAACAGTGTCTGCCCTGGTTAGTACATGGCTGGTGGGACTGTGAACAAATACCAGGTGCTTTAGGCTATATTTCAGAGAAAGGAACAGGCAAAAACACCTCTGAGTATTACCAACCAAAACCCTATAAAATTAATGGTGTCGCCATAAGTCGACTGGTGACATGGAGGCACATAGACACATATTTAATTCTCTCTGTGTTTTATTTTGCCTGTCTGTTATTTTTAAACATTCAGTGTCACTGTAAAAAAAGTGAGTTTATGATATATTTGCAATACCTGTCATCAGGCTAGGTAGTTACAAAAAACAGGGGCAGGGTTAGGATTACATCTAAGCTTGTACTTACCTTGCATTTTCAGAAATGGAGCCTATCATCTTGTTTTCATCTCAGCGGGTAACGACAGGTGCATGATATCTGCACATTTACCAGTGACTTGTTATTCTCTGTCTTGGGGCTTAGAGTGTATCTATGCTATCTTGAGTAGTTTGATGTCACTTTGATTCCCATGGCTCCACACTACAGAGTTCTGGCCTTTGGAATAGTTTGTTACAGTGGGCCCTTGGTATCTGCTGGAATTTGCATTCCAGGACCCCCCCCCCCCCCCCAATACCAAAATCTGTGATACAATGGATAGTAAAATGGTGTCCCTTACATAAAATCAAAGTTTGCTTTTTGGAATTTATATATTTCTTGAATGTTTTCAAGCCATGGATGGTTGAACCTATGGATAAAGAAAGCATGGATATGGAGGGAAGATTATTCTTTCTTTACCTACATCACTACAGTGTTCTGTTACAATACCTACTTTTGATATAACATTTTGGCAGACATGTAGACTGTATCATGACCCCTGCTTGACCTATTCCAAGGCCCTCCATAAGTCCCAAGCGAGAAGGTCACGTAGGCAGGCCCTGCTTGGAGGAACTGAGTTCATAGCAAGCAACTCTCTAGAGGAAGTCGGGAGTCGCCAGACTGGTTTCGCCACTGCCCTCTGGAGTAAAGACAATAGCCTTGGCTTCACACTTGATGAGCCAGTGATTGACTTAACCACTCAGCCAATAAGCCGGCTTCCCCTCCGAATTGTGTCCCAAACCTAAGCGCATTGTACACAGATTATTTGCTCTTGGCTTAAGAAAGCCCAGGCTATCAACACCTTTGTCTAGCATAGATACATGATGGACACAGCCAATCTCCCGCAGCCAATCTCCCCTCATCCTGGTGGTCGTGTCCATCATCATCATCCATCTCAATCTGGCTTCCAGGAGAAGACTTCTATGGGAGATATTCCAGCGGTCTCTTTCTCTCAGCTCTAACTCCCACTCTTACCCCTCCCTTTTCTCTAGCATTGAACGTGTGTGTGCGTGTGTGTGCCCCCTTTTGCTGCATGTGATATCTATTCCCCCTAATAGACTGTGCACTTCTATTGGACTTATTTGGACTAGTGTTACTTCTCTTGGGGTTTGTCGGCGGACCTCGAGTAGACAATTCGGGACCACAATTCTGGCATAAGACTGTTAGGATCTTCCCCTCTGCATATTTGAGTTAATTAAAATTCCCCCAAGTAAGAGACTTCCTAACAGTTCCACCAGAGAATGAGCAGCAGGCCAAGGTACAAATCCCAGGGTTCTGAGTGTTGGAGCCATGATAGTAGAATGTGGTATAAAACTGTTCTAACTCTGTAGTGTAGATGCACTTATTGTTTGATTGTGCGTAATGGTTTAACTATCTAGCTCTTTTTTTAAAAAAATGTTATTCTTATCCAACACTTTTAACCAACTAACCTGATGAAAAATTCTGGGGAACTTAAATGCACAGTATTTTGGAAATTTAATTGGTCCTAATACAGAGCCAGCATTTGCAGTGGTTTGAGCTTTGGACTACAACTCTGGAGACCAGGATTCAAATCCCAGCTCATCCATAAAAACCTACTGGGTGACTTGGGCAAGTCACAATTTCTCAGCCTCATAGAAAGGTAAAGGCAAATCCCTTCTCAACAAACATTGCCAAGAAAACTCCATGATAGGCCTGCCTTAGGGTCATCATAAGTCAACAACTTGAAGTCACAAAGAAGAAATAAAAAGTAGCTTATCTTCTATTGGTGGATAGGGTGGAATGAAGCTTATTTTTCTGATATCAAAACATTGATGATATTTGAGTGATTTTCCTGGGATATAGTAGCAACCCTCTGTCTTGAAACTATCCATGAGGCAGCTGATAAATACCTTCACAATCATTGATAACTATCTATCAATTGATAAAATGTCTGCGAAGTTCTTTGACTGGAGTTTGTTATGACCCCAAGCAGGTAACAGCCAAAGCATCAGATGAAAACAGAACCACAGGCCTCTTGTCTAGTAATGAATTAAGTGTGTGTTGGATCAGCCCTACCACTCAAGAGCATGAGAAAACTAGTTCAGGTGGCAGAAGTTGAGGTTGGCAGCAGCAGCTCCCTGTTTCCTTTTAGCCCTCTTGACCATTCCTTCCTCTTGGAGGACACAGCTATGGGCTTATCTGACAGCCCCTCATGTGTCCTGTTCATCTCAGGGGTGGTGGAAGATGCTCTCCCCTTGCTAGTGTTGAAGGAAGGTTCAGTAGCCAGTCCAGGAGACTTCTGTACATGGAACAGGGTGGATGGGTGGGTTTCATTGCGTTCTCTTTCTCAGGCAGCAAAGTGTATTTTCTAGGCCCGAATCTGTGAGAGATTCTCTGGGCCTAGGTTATTACACAGAACAACTGTTCTCTTTTTGAACTGGTATCTGGAGCTATCACCCCAGTAAACCTCCCTCCTTATCCTGAGCATATTTTTTAATTTCAACCACCTTTTGGAATACACATTTCAAAACTAGACTATTGACTAGACATGTCAATAGATTATGAATGTTTCTGGACCATTGGTTTGACACCAGTTAAAGGAAAAGGTTAAGGAGGCTGAGAACCATGGCCAATTAAAATATAAAAGCCAGTTCCTAACTTTTTGTTACACTCTAGTATGACCAAATTAAAAAAAAGTGCAATGGTGCTGAACTAATGGGAAGAAACAACAGGTCGGCAGGATATAGGTTGAATGCAGAAGGTTGTCCCAGTTTTATTTATTGATTTATTTATGGCATTTTTACACTGCCTTTCTCCCAGAAAGGGACCCGAGGAAGCTCCCAAATAGGCAGGTTTAGTCCCTGACATCTCTAGTGAAGAGCTTATAAAAGTTACTTTCCTGACCAATAACTCCTAGAATCCCTTATGATGACTGTGGGCTGGTATTGGGAAAGAAGTAGTCCAAAAAGTAGCAGTTCGTGAGAAGGATACTATTCAGAGCAGGCAGAACTCTGGTACATGCTATAAGGCATATGTTTCAGATTGGAACAGACTTGATTTTCACAATATAGGGTCACTAAAGAGTAGGCTTAGCGCTGACCTCATAGTATCTCCAATTGTATCATTTACATTTTTCTTGTGTGTAAATCAATGGCATTGTCTTCTCTGTAGAAAAGTGAAATGTAGCAAGTGGGGGTACTGTGACAGTGAGGGCATCTTGGTCCTGCTGACAAGAATAACTGTTGTGTGTACAGTAAGATCTGCTATAGCTTCCAGGGTCCTTGAAATTTACAAGCCTTCTACTCACACAAATTCCAGTGATGGGCACTTCCTAGTTCTATCTATACTATAGGAATCATCATTATCATAGAAGTCATTTCTGTTCATCTTTCAGAGCCTTGTATCTAAAATCATACATACTGAGAAGAACATGGGGTGCTCACTCAAGAATTATTTGGTTTTTCAAATGTGTTAAAGTTAAATTAACTATGAGGCAAAACTATGAGGCTCATATCCAATCAACATTGTACTACTCCAGAGTTGAAACCATCCGCTGTTCCAGATCCCCTTTGTCCAGGGGAAAACCATCAAACTTTTGTTACTCCATTTGGTAACACCAGGAACCCCTCTAGGATATGAAACAGGATATAAATACCTGCCCAAGCCCAAGCCATAGCCATTGTGTTCATTGATAGGGGTGCAGTTCACAGACTGTGTGTGCACTGAGGGTCTCACTCACTTTCTCTGTGTTGCCCTCAGGTGCTATCTGAGCCACTCTCTATTTCCTGTGGACCTATCTTCAGGATTGGTAATTATCCTCCTAATTTCGGGTTCCTCTCTACCCAACTTTCCACATTTTTTTTTCTGATAGCCTTCTATGCACCTTTGCATATTTCTAAATAAAACCCTTCTATTTACTGAAACTGGAGTCTCTCAGGTAGTTAGTACTGGTATATACAAAGTGAAAAGATCCCCAAATTTACCCTCATCTTTCAGGCCGTCTTTTGAGCTATAACTTTTCAAAAATTCAAGGAGATGCTGACACGGTTGGTGGCAGCCCCCCAATGTCCCCCCCCCACCTTTTAGGGTAAGAGTGGCCAGGGGTTTTAGTGGTCCTGGTTTCATTGGCATGTGGTAAGTACAATGACCTCACCTTTGGCAATTGTACAACTTTGCTTGATGGATTCTCATTATGAAACAAAAGGCTATCCCAGCTTGTATGACATCAGGTACTTTTGTTAGTTCCAGATAAAGTTGGAAAGATCCTCAGTTGTGCTCTTTTAATGGAGGGTCAGGATTAGAAAGTCATTCATCCAGCAGGCACACAGTATACAGGCATTCTCCAGGCCATGCACACAGACTAACTGAATGCATAACTTTATTAAATAAATGCTTTGTCATAAGAAAAGACAAAGATCAAAGAGTAACATAAATTATAAGTTGAATAAATAGTATACAGCAATCTTCACTTTTTAATAAAATGTGAGATTCTTTTTTTAAGTACAAAATGCTAAACAGAGCATTACACTCCTCATCCATTGTCAGCTTTTCACAAACTGCTTTTTTTCCCCCACCGGTAAGAGTATGACTATTCTTGTTTACCGCAAAAGAAAAACAAAAACAAAATATCCACAGAGCTACTGTATGTATGTAAAGCTATTAAAAGCTACTGTAAAATGTGAAGTGAGTGAATAATTTTGCATAATGATTAAAACCAGGCAGGAAACTCGGAATCTTTTGGGTGGTTAACTGTGCTAATGTGGGCGATAGACCTGCATTGTAGAAGAGCTGTCCCAGCAGTGTTGTGGGAAGGGCTTAGCGTGGGCGAAATTGGATGTGGAGTGAGACTTGGACCTTCCCTTCCACAGAGCATTAGCTGAGAGAGAGGCTTATACCAGGAAAGTGGCCCTGTGGGACTGTGGTGACCTGTCAACCACTTAAGTCAGAGTTGCTCTGTTAAGAGAGGGAGCTTGGGGAAGAAAGAGAGGGGAAGAGATAGATGGAGAAATAGTGCAATATGCTCTTGTATTAGTGGTTTAAAAATAAAATTGTCCGCTGCAGCACCGACAAGGATGACCTCAGCTTGGATGTTCTTAGTTCCCCAGGTGGTTGTCTTACCTTCCACTATCTCAGCTGCAGTGGGACCCTCTCAAGATCTAGATTCTTACCCACAACTATGGAAAGGACTAGCTGCCCTGGCACCTAGTGCCTACACCCCTGTGGCTCTGAGCGTTGTTTTCTACATGAAAACTGCCTCCGACACCTTTTCTATCCTTCCACTGTGTGCAATGTCTCTGAAAGGAGCTTCTCCACTGCTTTGTCTTATTTTTTTCAAAAAACTTTTTTTCCTTATCCTGATTTTCAGGTGCTTGACAGGAGAAAAGTTCTTTATCTGAAGAAAATCAAGGGAGCCTGTTCTCCTTTGTCAACAAGGGAGAATATGTCCTAAGCAGGGCAAATGGCATTATCTCACTTCCACCCATTCCCACCAGATCCAAGGTGTATAGCACCCAAGGCTGATCAACTTATTTTTGGCACCTGAAGCAACCCCCTCCCATAATTGCTTTTCTCTGGCAAGACACACACCCCCTAATAAGAAATGCAGGAAAGCTAATAGTCTGCTGCCTTGAAAACACTCAAAAATCAGTTGTGAGAGGGAGGCACTTCTCACTTTACCTGACCATAGAGCCACTCTTCAGTAATATTCACTTTCCCCTATTATTTTGGTAGTGGGTTTCTTTGGGGAAGTGTAGATGTAAGGATTTTAATACAGAGTGGCCTGCTTGAGGGAGGGAAGGTGGGGAATCATTCATTCTACAGCAAGAATACTGATTTAAAGCTTATATGGCTTTGGCTTATAACAGAGCTTATAACTGTACTCAGTTATAACTTTTTTTTAAAGCTGTTGGGTTGTGTGAACCAGTGGCTTAATGGTCAATGAAAGAATAGATGGCTAGAGGGTGTTGCTGTAGTCAATAGGGCTTTCTAGATTGGCAAAAAGAAGTGTGTTCATGGCTGCATGAAACTCTAGCCTTTAGATGAGAAAAAGGGAAAGTGTGCCATGAAAACGCTTTTTTTGCATTTTAGGGGAGAAGAAACACCTTTAAAAAGGTGCTGGTTTTCCCAGCTTCTGTTTTTATAACTGCGGAACAGCGCAGCTCCATCTAAAGGCTGTGGTGCAGCTGCTAAGCATTAAGGAAAAGGCAACTTCATGTCACACTTTCCTGCCAATCTAGAAAGCCCAAATGTATCCAAAAAGGCTTAGAGGGGATGGTTTGGTAGGTGTGGTAAAGGACTGAGACAAATTAGGTGCTCTGCAATAAGACTTAGAAACCCCCCCCCCCCCCCAATTTTTAATAGCTTCATTTTCAGTGGGATTTCTTCCCTGTAGTCTCTTATACAAGTGCTTCAAAATCTATAAGATAAGATATGGGGTCTGCTACTAATACATATTAGCAATATTTCTAGCTGCAGCATCTGCCTTGAGGCTCACAGGCTTTTTGCCTGATCAACTGCCCTACAGCTTTGCTATACGCTTAGGCAATTATCAAATTATGCAAATGTTATGCTGGTGGCTATCTTGAGTCCTCTTAAGGGTACACAAAATAAGCATTTTTACCTCACATTGCAAGGTCCCAGTGGATTCCTTTGTTTGACTCAAACCAAGAATGTGCAAGCATTAGAAGTATCATAGTCTTTGTGGGGCAACTTACTCCAGGATCCACTTGGAAAAGGGTCTGTGGATCTTTTAACCTTCCATAGACTGCTATTAACTTTGCATAGTTTAGGTTAGAACAACAGTTTCTTTGCCTTACAGATGATATATTTAACTGCTGTTGAAAGCAACCCACATGTGTTTGCCTTCTAAGGGGTGATGCTTACATCAGCTTTAGATTCTCCATGCTGTTCCCATCATGTTTAAACAATACTGAGTGGTCAGTAAATGCTTGTTTTGTGTACCCTCAAGAGGTCATTCGATGGGTTGCTTACAGAAAATGAGCTCTAGCCAATGCACTCTTGGTTTGACTCAAACAAAGGAGTCCACTGGGACATTGCAATGTGGAGTAAAATGCTTGTTTTGTGTACCCTTAAGAGGTCATTTGGCATGTTGCTTACAGAGAATGAGCTCTAGCCAATGCACTTGAACCTAATTCATCTTTTGCTGCAGCCGGAAGAAATTGCACCTAGCAGAGATTACATTTTTTTGGATGACAGCTCCTTTAGGGGATTGGGGAGTAAAAGTAAAATGTTGCTTTTCCAGGTGCTGGTGACTAGGCAATGAGAACTCACTCACAGCCATTTTTTTAATGAATTAATTCTTGCCTCCTACAAAAAAACAAAACAAAACCTAAACCCTTATATGGGAGTTGGCAATGAAGTAGTTAAGCAGTAAGATTGTCATTGAATATAAGCCACCTTTCCAAATTATTTGTGGAGTCTGTTGGGGGCAGGGGGAGGGAGGAAGAGAGAAAGAAGTTGAGGATGTATGGTGTCTCCTGTTAACTGGGTAAGGCCTCTTATCTTTTTCTGCAGGGAAAGGTTTTCAAGTTTCAAGAAATAAAACAAAATACATATCAAGAACGAAAGAAAACAAATTTTCTGAAACCAGTCCAGGAGTTTGGGGGAAGGGCTGAAAGGGATGTTAGTGACATTCTTTAATCTTATGCAAGTAAAGGCGTATTTGCACCACAGATGTACACTGATATGAGAGCCATTCGGTCCCTCCAGGGAACCTTACGAACTGAAGGTCTGCCCAGGGAGTTAAGAGTTCTCAGGACCCTCAGCAGAACTATCAGACCCTCAGCAAACTGTAGTTCCCATAATTTTGGGGTAAAACCATGGGAATCAAACTGGTATAAAACTTGCAATCATTTGCAATGTAAATTTGCCCCAGTTCTTGTTATATATATTTATATATAAAAATGTGGCTAGCACAATTCTTGTCTCCTTATACACAACATAACTTAGATTATATGTGCAACTCTCTCCACCTCTTTTCTGCCTTTTCATCTACTTTTTACAATAAGATGTTTGTTTATTTCTGCTGCCTCTCCTCAGCCCAAAGCCACTGTATCATTTACATGTCAAGAAAGTGCACAGTCCCTGCCTTGCAGTGAGTAAAATGGGTCTAATCCATTTCCCCAAGTTTCACCTTTGTTCATAATGGGTCCACATTGAAGCCCCATCTTCAAAAAGCCCAAGAGCTAGTAGTGGCCTTTGCTTTAGCATAAACTTTCAGCAGGCCTTGAGACATCATTTTATTCCTCTGTCAAAGGTCAGACACATCTATGGTGGAAGGATTGGCAGCAGACAGAAGGTGGATTGGGAGGAGCCTTTTAGAAATGTTAAGACCTGATTCAAGCTTTACATAAATTTTGATGGCTTGGTTCTTAGGAATTGACAGTTGTGGAGCTCCCTTGGGTGCTTCCTCAAGATGCACTACTTTGATGCCACTTTATGTCTCCCTCCCTTGGAATATTGACAATTATCTGGGGAATATCTACCCAAGAGCCCTGTGGCACCTTTCTCTCTGATTCCCTACGATCATAGGGGGATGGGAAACTTGTAGTCCTCCAGATGTTGTTCAACTGCAGCTCCCACCAATATCAGCCAGCATAGGCAGTAGTGAAGGATAATAGGATCTGTAGTCTAGCACCACCCAGAAGGACACAATTAGCTTATCCCAAGTGATCCTATGCTTAAAGACATCAATAGAGAAAGGGTCCTTGATGGATTTTTTCCCCACTCATTTGGCAGAAGGCCACAGATAATAACCCAAATGTTGCACATGGATCTCCTGCAGGGACAGTAGGATTATGTCCACTGCTGGCAGAAACACACCTCAGTTTGCTAACATCAAAGCAGTGAAGTTTGGTCTCCCTTCCTTACCCCATTGCCACAAATTTCCACCCTTTCTCCCATTTACATGCTTGTGACTCAGTCCATTCACACAATGTCTGGAGAGATTCATTGTATAGGTTCCTTTAAAGAGCTTACTCGAATGGCACTAATCTAATAGCTCTGTAACATACTTCTTATCAGAGAACTGGGAAGGGGGGTACTTAGTTAGGGTAACAGTCCTGATATTTCCAACTGATGGCACAGTCAGTGGAGCCCCTCAGGGGTTAAGAAGACAGACAAACACTCCCAACCAGCAACCTACCCCAAGGTAAGTAGTAAAAAAGGGAGGCATTTTCACCTTTTTAGCACCCTAAAATAGGGTTGTAGGGGAGGGGAGAGATCTGGGCCCAACTGTTCTTAGAAGCAAATGTCCCAGTCAAAGCACAGTTCAGTTTTTTTGTTTTTTCTTAACTATACCAGAGGGCATGGTTGGTTTTTGCCCCATCTCTTGAGGAGAAAAGGCATAAAGTTTTACAGATGCTGCCAAAGCCACAGGGAGGGGGTGGATGGGATATCCAGAGGTGATTTACATATCTCTGGAAGTCTGAATGCTGACAAATGTACCTCTTGATCAAATGTCAAAAGCTGGATTGAAGGACGGAGTTGATTTGTTTCATGTTGTTGAAGTCCGTGGCAGGACTTCTACCCAAACGGTCAAACCTTTGAAAGTATTATAACCATGGGAGGAAACATTGCATTCCTATCCCCATCATTCCCAGTCTCTGCACAAAGGGAGAAGCTTCTGCACATCCAAAGGCAGAGAAATCATCTTCCCCCACCTCCATAAGACAAGACCTCCAAAGGCAGGAGTTCCTGATCACGATTTTCTTGCCATTTCTCACATCGTTGGGAAGACCAGAAAATGACTGGCTTTTCAATATTGTCCTGGAGCTCAGCTGAAGGTGATTGGTAATGAAGGTGAGTTGGCAGGGGCAGGTTAGGAACAAAACTTGCCACAGTCCCTTTCATACAGTTGCCGTTCTGCCAGAAAGATTCCTCATTTCCCTTTAATCTGTACTAGCAGTGTGTATTGTGAGTCATTGTGTCCTTTTGCTTCTCCTGTCAATGGCACTCTTTTGTTTTGATGCTCACCAGGCAGTGCAGGCTTTCCCCACCTGCCCACATGAAACTGTCTCTCTTTCAGTCACTTTGTCTCTCTCCCTCTCTCTCCATGCTTCTGATTTAGCATGTTGTCCAGAAGTGCTTGCAGCCAGCCACACCAGTGTCCTCAAGTCCTTTGTAGTCCCCCTCTGGGAAGTAAGGCTTACCAAAGGGTGCCATTTCCGGTTAGGTTGCAGCGGCCTGATGCTTCTGAATGGCTACTCAACTCAGTGATTCTTTCAAACGGTCCCTTCTATTGGTGCTGATATTTTTCTTGTATTCACACATGCTCTTATGGGTAAAGGAAGGACCCTTGTCATGGCAGTGTCCGTAGAAACATACCAAGGAGTTTAAAAAACAACAACAGCAAAAAGAACAACAATAATAACAAGTTTTTTTTTAAATGGCTTAGCCTTTAGTGGTCTGCCCAAGCCTGAATGTGAAAGTTGACAAATCAATTGTTTCTGCAGGCGGTTTATATGTGCCATCTGTTTGTTCTCACAGCTAGAGTTAATACCTTTTCTGTCCTGACAGGCCCTGTGTGTCTCCCAGTGACACAACAGTCAGAAATTCCACAGATGCAGCTTTCCCCAATAGAAAGATGCAGTGATGGGGATAAAACCACACCAACTGCATTTCTGCCTGGCAAGCAGGTGTTAGAGACTCAGAGCCTCTGTCAAGGAAAAATGAGAAGCTACTTGCAGCTAATTACTCAAGTACACTTTGAAAGTACAGAGACCTCTGTCTACAGAGGCTTTCAGATAAAACTACAGATATCAGAAGAAGGGAAACTATTTCTCTAACTGTGAACTGGGTTTGCACTCTTAGTATTGTGTGAGGGTTAGGAATCCTAAATTGACCTCTCCCAATTGTCCTTGTGCAACCTCATCCTTACAGCAAAAAAGCAGAGGGGGTAATAATGTTTTGCAGGCTATTAGGGGCATGGAAATCCACAGGCCTGTTGATGTAAAGCTGACCTGGTAAGCAATGAAAACATTGTGCTTAAACTACCTGCAGGATGTTTGGTACAGTATTGCCTGCAGATACACAACCCCTTGAATACCTTGAACTTACACAAGGATCCCTAAAGAGGTTTGTGGGCCTTCACCCATGGTTAAAGTCAAAGGGGCTCTTGTGTGTCAGGAAAGAGGCATGTTTAGTGAAGAACAAACATGTGCACACATCTGTATTTATATTGGGAAAAGGATGCACAATGACACCTGAAACAATCAGGTCAAACCTCTTAGTACCCAAGGAAATCCCCCCAATAGGAACTGAAAGCATTTAATTCTTAATTATTTGGTGTCTCTGTCTCCTGCTGTATGTTGTTATTTTCATTTGTTTTTATTGGGAGCAGGGATAGGGGACTAGAAATGTACTCTTAAAAAGATAAATGCCAGGATACAAATACATACACATACACAAGTAGTTGTATATATACGTATACCTATATGTATATGTATGCAGGGCCTGCTTTTCCTAGAATTCTCCTGATCACACTAAGCACTTTTCAGATTTGAAAGGTCCGAAATCCCCTGTATATTAAAGAAAGAAGAAAAGCTTAAAAAACAAAAAAACAAAAAACAAACCCACACATTTCAAGTGCTTCTGAGAGCTTCCTGTGCTGATGTTGTTTTGGTGGCTGTGTGGAGTTACGTGCAAGCCAGTTGGCCTATGATATTCATGCAGGCCCATGTTCCAAGGGAGGTGGCTGGCAAATTGTCGTCATCATCATCATCATCATCATCATCATCATCACCTTTTTCATCATCGTCTTCCCCTTTGATTTGTTGCATTTTATTTTTTTGGCTTAACATGTTTCCTTTTCTCCTTGAGTCTCTGTCATTGCCATTGAGAGAAGTGGATGACATGCCGTAGATTCCGAGGTCCTCAGTTTTTTAAATGAGATGAAAGGAATCGGTCTCTTGGGGGGCGTCGTGAGGTGTGGGTGGGTGAGATGGGTGGGGAAGGGCTCTGGCAGGGAGAGAGAGGTAAGAGGGGCATTCACTCAGTGTTGCCACTGTCGAAGTTGTGACACTGGAGGTCTCCAGCCACATAATCTGTTCCTGGAAGCTTCAGTCCATACTTATCCACACACCAACACAATCCACGTTTTCGGCCCCGAGAGGGCTTGCACTGGAGAGAGGATCACAAAGAAGAAAAGATGAGAGGAGAATTGCATCTTCCCCAGGATGATGATGCCATTTTCCAGAGCTTGAAAAAGTTACCAATTCCTATCCCTGTCCATAGGTAAGCTTTCCTCCTGTTTTGCAAAACATATTTCTTGAGGCCCTTTCATAGTACAGAAATACAGAGCTATGATTCAACTTCAACTGCCATGGCTGCATCCTATAGAATTCTGGGATTGGTAGTTTGGTGTCCCTTCATCAATGCAAATCCCAGGATTTCACAGGATGTTGCAATGGCTGCTATATCAGAATCACAATGCTATAACTGTGTAGTGTGAAAAGGCCCTTTGACTTTACATGTCCTTGTAGATCTTCATGTGCAGTTCCATATCCTCACCACCACCCTGGCAGCTGTCAGGAGGGCCCCTGATGCTGTTGTTTACCAGTGGGGGCAGCAAGGAAGGAGAATCAGATAATAGAGAAGCAGCTGGTCTCAGTCACCTCCATTGGTGGGAAGAAATGAGGATGTGCTTTCAAATGGAGTGCACCCACCTTCTCCTTCCCCCAAAGCTCAAAGCAGTCAGATCCTCATGGTGTGAATCACCTCTCTTCTCCTTCCCCTTCTCTGTGCTAAGAAGGAGCAATAACAGCCCCTATAGGACTTGATAGCTGCCAGACGTGGATATTTTGGGATGGGGTGTAAGGGCAAATGAAGAGCCCTCTGCATCCCATCCAAAATGAATTTCTATGTATAGGATACTGGCCTATACCTGTTTCCTCTTGTAGAAGCCTTTCCTGTCACAATTGGGAAGGTGGACAGCACGTGGGATCATTCGCTGGCTTGATTTCAGTTCCTGCAGTGATGCCTCCATCTGTCTCCGGCATGGACCCTGAAAAAAGAGAAAAAGAGACACTAAGCCACCAGGGTCAAAACTGGACAATGTGTTTATCACCTTTTTTCTGCAGAGGTGTTCTCCTCAGTGATGAAAGACATCTGCTTATCACACCACGTGATTTAATTCACCTCTGTATCTTGCACCTAGAGTGCTATGTTTTTGTGACTGGTTATTGGAAGGTAAACATGAGCTTAATTTGCAAGTCTGATTGCTGAGGCACACATCACTATGGTCGGCATGCTATGGGAAGAAAAACGGTTTGTTGGAAAAATATGTACTCCTCTTTATGTCTCATTTGACCTTGAGAATGGATTGTGCCCAAACATTAAACACTGTGGAAGATGAAACTCTGAGTTCTCAAGAGTGGCACAGAAGCCATTGAATAAGGCACAGCCACATTGAGGTTGACTTGACTTATCTTTGGTTCTAAGGGGTGTGTCAACTGCCTTTTCTGAATACCTCTAAAATTTCTTGCAGTTTGGGACTAAAGAGTTTAGCGCACAGCTAAAAAAAGCAACATACTGCTGCCAAATTCAATTCTAATTCAGACTGCTTCAGATGCATTTTGCTGCTGGTGCCACTGGCTGGGGACAGCCCAGGTAACTTCTGGGTAGAATCCAGGCTTTGCTGGCCTCTTTTCAAAACTGGAAAGCTCCTGACTTTGCAAATTGGCCAAGTGATCCCGGATTCTACCTGGAAATTATCCAGGCTGCACCTGGTCACCAGTGGCAGCAGCGGCAAAATGCATTTGATAATACCTGGATGCAGCCCAAATTAGAATTGAATTCAGCAGTACTATGTCGCTTTTTAAATCTGTGCACTAAATGCCTAAGTATTGGAGGTTTAGGGCATTTATATGGGAAATGAGTAGGCTCTTTGGTGCTATTAGTGTGGGGACGTAGCAACTTCGCATGCTGAGACCTTCTAGGAGTACTAATGCATGTCTTTGGTAGTTGTATTGCTTACTAACAACCCCTCCGCATTTCCTTTTTTTCTGAAAAAGAGCACACACCTAACCTTTTGTCCCGAAGAAGAATCACCATTATCCTCTTCCCTTGTCCTTTGTCCAGAGGACATGCTTGCAAGCTGAGGGAAACTTTCCTACAAATGCATGTAGCCTACCTTTTTCTACATCATCTTTTGCAACATGAAGCTAGACCTGTGTATCTCTTCATACACATGATTTTGTATTTTTCATTTTAACCAAGTGACTTTATGTTTTGATTGGGGACATGTGGGGGCTGGGAGATAAGTGGAGCTAGTTAGTTTTCCTGCTCACCTATATTCAGTTGTGTTTGCTCTGCTAATGAGATTAAACAATCTTGCCTGCTTTCCTGAGTTTCTAGTGAATCTCAAGAAAGAAGTACTACTCCAATAATTAGGCTATTTATTAAATGGAAATATATAGATATACTGAACAAATATATATATATATATATATATATATATATACATACACACACCTTCAGGGAGAAACACACACATATCAGCATCTGGGAACTTCAACTATATTGCATTCCTAAAGAAAGATGGGACTAACCAAACCTCCTATGGAAGGGGACTGCACAGCCTAGGAGCAGCCTCCCATGTTCTTACCAAATGTGCCCGTGAGGGTGGTAGGAAAAAACCCCTTCTTCCAGGGCTCTTAAAAGGAAATATGTACAGATACCAGCTCCAGCTGTTAGAACAAACTCCTGCTCTGAATTGTTCTCTTAGCTGTCCACTCCACAAGCATGGTAGTTATGTTGAACATGTAGATGGAAAGAAGGAAAGACAGATGCTGGAAAGGTAAGGGAATGAAGGAAAAGGAGAAGATGGGTTATGGATCTCTGGGGAGGGCCTTGCACTTACCAGTTCAAATTCTGGTCTGAGCTCAGGGGCAGCCACTCGTGGGTGTGCAGTGTTTTCCGCCCCACCCACAAACTTGGCTAGAGTATACTTCTTCCTGCGATCCTTCTTCAGGGCCTCAGCCTTGTGCTCTGGGATGCGTCCGTGGGCCTTGTTCCTGTACATTTTGGGCGAATAGGTCTCCTCTGCCATTTCTGAGGTGGTTGGCTCCTCATGTTCACGGGATTCCCTTTCTGGATGGGAGGAAACAAGACAGAGAATGTTCAGCATACGTTCGGACCTTTTCTCATCCATGTACTTGATTCAGTCGCAAGGTGTTTCAGGGTGGGTTCAAGTAGATACCTCCAGATACAGATAGACTGTGAGTGCCATAATTCCTAGAAGGAACAGATGATGGTGAGGAATGTTGGATGATTCTCATCCCTAATGTACTTAGTTGTTTTATTGAAGCAACTGCCACAGTACTGAGGCAGACCAACATTGCATGCTATGTAACATGCAAAACTCACATTCTGAACATCTTCACATGATACATGCAATAAAAGTAGGAATGGCTTTAGTAAATATGTTCAGTCAGATTCTCTTGGTCAGTCCTTTTCCTGACGGCATCCTCTGTTTCACTAGTAGGGACATTTGGCCTTCCAGATGGGTAAAGGACTGAGTTCTGTTACCAGCTTCAGCTGATACTCCAGCTGCATGCTTTCCTGGAACCAGGGGACCTGGAAACTGTGATACATGCACTGGTAACCTCATGACTCAACTTCTACAATGTGCTCTACATGGGGCTACCCTTGCGCCTAGCCCGGAAACTTTGACTAGTTCAAAATATGGCGGCCAGATTAGTCACTGGAAAAACCAGAGGTGACCACATAACACCTATTTTAAAATCTCTCCACTGGCTGCCCTTTAGTTTCTGGACACAGTACAAGGTGTTGGTAGTGACCTTTAAAGCCCTTCATGGCTTGGGTCCAATCTATTAGCAGGATCGCCTTCTTCCATATAATCCACCCTGCACACTTAGGTCTTTTGGGAAAAATTTACTGAAGCCTATAAAGACCAGATTGGCTGTAGTTACCCAGAAGGCCTTCTCATCAACTGTTCCCAGATTACGGAATGGCCTGCCGGAGGAGATCCGTCGTATCAGCAGTCTTGACAGCTGTCGGATCTCTTCTGACAGGCCTTCCCTGAGTAACTAACTTGGTGACCTGTAAAATGGACTAATATTTTGAATACCCCTAGAAACCCACCTTCCTTTCTCTACTTTAACTGATTATTTTAATGTTTTAAATGCCATTTATTACTGTAATGTAGGGATTATTATGTGTTGAAGGGAGGGAGGGAATAATGGGGATTACTTTGTATTGTATGAATTTCTGTTATTATAAGCCACATCAGTCCTGATGGAGAGGCAGGATGATAACAACAACAACAACAACAACAGCCTCCTCGACATACATAGTAGCCTCCTTGACATACATAGCCATGTATGAAACCAGCTGGAATAATAATAATAATAATAATAATAATTATTATTATTATTTCTAGTCCAAAATATCTGAAGGGCCAAATATCTCACATTCAACATATATTTGAAAGGTTATCTAGTCCAGTGGTCCCTGAACTGTGCTTTTTAAGGGATTTTGGACTTCAGATCCCAGAATCCCAAACTACTGGCCAACATGCAAGAGGCTTCTGGGAGCAGAAGTCCAAAATCTCTTACAGGGCACAGTTTGAGGACCACTGATCCAGTCCAAGTGCTGTTTAAAAGCAAAGAACTATAACAACAGGGAGAGCAGGAATCTTCATATTGCCCACTGACAGCACCATATCCAGGGACAATGTTCAAATATACAGATGCTGTAGGTGTCACTATCTTTCACAGAGGTTCAGACAAGGGACCTCTTTACACCCCACAATTATGGCACTATGTTTCCACTTTAAAGGCCATGGTTGCATCTTATCGTATCCTGGCATTTGTAGTTTGGTCAGAGGCACCAGAGGAGCTCTCTAGCTAAGAAGTTCTTGTTGCTGTATGCCTTCAAGCCATTTCTGACTTATGACAACCCTTAGGCAACCCTATCACAGGGTTTTCTTGGCACGTTTTGTTCAAGAGGAGGGGGGGAGAGTTTGCCTTTGCCTTCCTTGCAGGCTGCGACAGTGTGAATCGCCCAAGGTCACCCAGAGGGTTTTCATGGCTGAGTGGTGAATTTTGGTCTCCAGAATTGTGTCAGAGGTCTGGCCTTGGTTATAAGACTAGTTTTACAAAAAGAGTCTGATGGTGCCAATTAAGCATGATACATTAAGCATTAATCACCATTACACAGAGTATGCCACTAAAACAAATAGTAATGAGGAAAATATGTATGCACACACTTTTCAAGGCAGTGATCTTGCCCTGAGATTCCTCCCCCTCACCTGAGATCAGAGAATCTAAATGGTAAGTCTTACCAACACTGCCTTGAGACCTACATTTTAACTGTGCCAAGCCCATAAGTTGCCCTATGGGTTTTACAAGCATAAAATGCTGATCTCATTGGTCTTCAATGTCCAATCATGTAATTTCAGGGGATATTCTGCCTCTGAAAAGGAATTATCTCTTTTATGCTGCTTACCATGGTCCTAATAAACATCCCCTTTCCTTCTGTGTTTTATCCTTCCACAACTTTCAGCATTTTCAGAGATGAAAACTGGGACATGTGTGGCCAAAGAACACCAGATTGTGCTCATGATGACAAAAAGTAATGAGGAAGAACACAAAAGTCAAGAGAGGTTGCAGCAGTTTGCTTTTGCCCAGATCTACAGGGACATGCGTGATTCCACCACTTCCTCTCCTCCTTGCTGAGTTAATGGAGAGGAAACTATGGTTTTACCTTGAACTCAGTTTGCAGCAACTAAAGTAAACTGAGGACAAAAGGGGAAAGGAGAAGGAGAAACAAACCATTTTTTTAAAAAGAAGCTAAAAAAGTAGGATGACAGAAGATTTAACTGAGAATTCCAGAAAGTAATTCATATTTAATTGTTCTTTCCACCTTCTTGTGGCTGTGAATTCCCCTGGGAAAATCTATCTTGCCTCCTAAACTCTCTGCTGGTTACAGTCAAATTCTTTAATCCCAGCCAATATGATCTTATTAACAGATGGACAAGTTCAGAGCTCGAGTGGTTTATATATAGGAGCGACTTGGTGACAGCCTATACTTAGCCAAAGTTTGACCTTTAATATGGCCCTTTGAGCAAAAGGGGGTTATTTTTGGTTCTACATTGAAATAAAGCTCTAAACCCCCAGGGATTATGGAATCTTGCATTGTTCATTCTCATTAGACCTGCTTATAATGCTACTGGAGCAGCTGAGAGCTGGGGTGATGGGTAGGATTTAAATGCTGGGAAACAATATAAGGACATACAGACTGGAACAAATGAAGGACGACTGGAAATTTTGCTGTCCTCATATCCTTAGAAGCATATGGTCTCCTGAGCATTTATGTGGCTCCAAATCCTCATGGAATCTGAACAGTTCCAGATGTTTGTGAACATTTCTCCACATGCACCTCTCTTCCAAAACATCCCTTTCCTCCATTCTCCAACCATCTATGGTAGGGCTAGGCAAATGTGGCCCTTCAGATCTTTTTGGACTATAAATCCTAAAAATCCTTACCATGCATCATGATGGTTAGAGGCTGACAGGAGCAGCAGACTAAAACATATGGAGAGAGCCATTTGTTGCAGATTCTTAGGACTGGGGGAAATGTTTGAAAACATTCAAAAAATGGTTGAAAACATTTTTTTAGTGTTGATATACCCCAATGTAAAGAATCCTTGACTGATGAGAATATTTACAATTTGGTACTTATTCTGCCTAAATTCTGCATGTGGCTGATTCACTTAGTACCCAGCATCGTTTGTGTAGAAAACAGCTTTTTCTGCACAAAAGTATAATTGTACAGAAAATAACTTTTTCTGCACAGAAAATTCTGTTTTCTGTGCAAATTAATTTGTGATTGTTCTCTATTTACAATCCCTATGCATTCACTAGTTTACAGAATTCACAGGGACAGGAAAAGTCCTTCAGTCCTCATTTACTGGGGAGCAGCCACTGAGAGTGATAGGGATCTGTTCCCCTGTTGATAAGGAAGCAGATCCCTGATGCATCCACTCCTCCAGCCTATGAGTGGTCTCTGGTGTGAGGGGGAATTGTGATAGAGATCCTGCTTCTTACTGTCATACCAGAGGTTGCTCACAGAAAGTGTCAGCTGCTTCCTAAGTGACAAGGGAACAGAGCCTTGTTACTCACAGTGGCTTCTATCTGGTAAGTGAGGACTGGGTTTGGGTTTGGCTGGGACATAATTAGGGTGGTTAAATAGCTAAGGAGATAATATAGACTCACAGCCATCAATAATAAAGAGGGTCCCTGTCTCAGGCTTAAGATCTAAAAGATATCACGCACCAAGTCAGGTATGCTTTGATTGAGAGTTCCTGCATGATCTCTTCCAGCTCTAGGATTCATTGATTCTATGATTCTGAGAAAGTGGATGCAGAGGGAACAGAGAAAAAGCAAGCCTAGCCACTAGTTCCTGGAGTTAAGATTTCTCATTGCAATGCTTGAGGAGGGAGATACGGTTAATCAGAGGGAATGGCTGTTGGTGACGTGACAATTGGTGAAGGCAAAACACATTTAGTCTTTTAGAAAAGAAGAACAGTTCTGCTATCCCACCTCTTCTCTCCAGCCAGTATTGCTTCCCTGTACTGAGGCTACCTTTAGAGGCTCTCCTCCAAACATCCCTACCATCTGAGGTACCTTCTCAGTGGGGCACCTCAATTGTGGAATTCCCTCCACAGGAAGGCTCACCTCCCCATATCTGTACATATTGTATGATACTTTTAGTCACACTGAGAAATGTCACAGTGGTTTGAACCTACACAACATTGTTATCATTTGGGTGCTTTTTCTTAAGTTTTTAAATTTTTAAATTTTATTGCATTTCATTTCTATGCTGCCTTTCTCCCAGAAAGGAACCCAAGCCAACTAAAAATAAAACCATTTAAAAACTTTACGATAAAAAAATTAAAAGATAAATAAAATTGACTAGCTAAAAACAGTATAAAATTGCATAAACATACAACAGTTAAAACATATCTAAAGCACACAGCCTGTATAAAGGCCTCCCTGACATGATTATACATTAAAAGCCTGCTTGAATAAAAACTTTTTTGCCTGCTGGTGAAAGGAAAGCAGGGAGGAGGCCAGCCTAGCCCCCCATGGAAGGCATTTCAGAGGATGGGGGCAGCCACTGAGAACTCTCTCTCTCTCTCTCTCTCTCTTTTTTGTGTCCTCCTCACTAAGCGAGACTGTGATGGTGGCAGAACTGAGAGAAAGCCTTCCAATAGATCCTAAGACCCTTACAGGTTCCTAGGGGAAATGCGCTACTGATTTTTTTAAAAAAGAGAATGGCTGGAATCCTTTGGGGCAGTGTATACTCATGATTGTTTTGTATTCACAATCCCAACACACACCCTAGTTTAGAGGATACATAGGGAATGTGCAACTCCCCCAATCCCCACAGAGGACTTTATCACATGGGGAAAGTTGGAAGGTTCACCGAAGGTCAATCCGGGGTCATCCATGGTATTTCATGTAATTTCGCAAAAGAATATCAAACGATGTTGAATGCAAATGGAAGGCAATTCAAACACAATCGCGAGTCATCCCCAGAAAAGCTAAATTTGAAAAACTTTCGGATTTATAAATCCTGTTCCATTGCAAATTCACAGTCAATTTGCATTTGCATTAGTATGAAACACATCTCTAGTTCAGCCATTGGATTCCCCCTGTTAGAAGCAGACTACAGTTCCCATTATCCTTTGTTGTTGCGATTTTCCTTCCTGTACTCCCTGGCTGTCCAGAGGAAAGCAGCTGTTTCAGAGGAAAGATTGAAGAGGAGTAAGGCAAAGATGAGGAGCCTGAGTATGTCTCCTACTTCCTTCTTATTCTTGTCCACCTCTAACTTGGAGGGGGGGGGGGCATTCCTTGGGTCCGGAATTCTAAAATCTTCCAGACACAATCCTGTCCTCCCTATGCACACGCAAACACATTAATTTGCAATGAAGAAGTCGATGGGTACATACTCATGTGATGATTTCATTTACATTTCTTTCAGATGGATACTGTGTTTGTGCATGTGACGAGCTACTACATAATTTCGTGCATTTTCGCATTGGCCCCACTTTCTTCTTCTTTTGGGACAGTGATACATTCTTCTATGTGAAAAAGTCCTCAGTGGGCAGCAGGCATAGCAAGCAACGTTCCCTGTTTATTGGGGAGCAGCTGGCTGATGGTCCCTGCCCAGCACCTGAGTGATCTCCAGTGTGATGGGAATTGAGACAGAAATCCTGCTTCTGCCTGTTACACCTGACATTGCTCATGGGAGGGGATGGGAACATCATTTACCGGCTCCCCAATCAACAGTGAAACAGATTCCTGCATCAGTCATAGAAGCTGCTGCCCAATAAGTAGGGACTGGAATGAGAGTCACTGTGAAGCATCTTAACTGGTGCGCTTACACGTTCTAACTCCCCAATAGGATTCCAGCAGATGTAATTCATATTTTACTAGTTTGTAGACTGTCTTCATAGCTATGTGAAAGGGCAGTGTAGAAACTTTTCATGTCAGCTGTGTATATACATACTCTGTCTCTGTCTCTCTGTCTGTCTCTCTCTCTCTCTCTCTCTCACACACACACATACACACACGCACATACACTATTCCTTTCTTAACTGCAGTACAGTTAATCCAATTCCTGCTTGCCAGAGGAGGTAAGGGAGATAAGTGAACAACAAGAATGAGGGTAGCATAGCCTGTCTCTCTTGGCATTTAGAAATTCAGAAACATTGGGAATATTCTCTAGATCGTGACCTGGCAAGCCAAAGCCCAGCCCTGCAGGCAATGACTTTTGAATAATTACATAGGATCAGGCCATTAATCATCCTTGAGCTGGTTCATGCCATCTAAGTTAGCTCCCCTTTTGATTTGGGAGAAGGGCATGTTAAATGTTCAACTATTCAAGACGTTTTTTTAAAAAAATTATGTTCATTTATTCTGGGTTAGTTTATACGGACAGAACAGCATTGCATATGGTGGCTGGGCTGAAGGGACAACACATTTAAATGATAGCAGGTTGGGAAAGACTGGGATGCAGTAAACACCTGCACTCACAGCTTGGGAAACTGTCTTTTTAGACTATCGTTCCCAGAATCCATCAGACAACTTGGCCAATGGCTACCAATAATTCTGCTCCCCGCTCAATTTATGTGGGCTCAAACCACTGTGGCATTTCTCAGTGTGACTAAAAGTAACATACAATATATACAGATATGGGCAGGTGAGTTTGCACACACAAACACAAAGCAAGGGGAGAGTTTCTTTCTACAACAGCCTTGAAAGCTGAAAGAAAAACATGCTAGTTGACTAGTGCTAAGAAACAGGTTTCAGGATTGGATACACTTTCTGGCCAAAGAAGAATGTGAGCTTGACCCAGCTCAGATCTCACCAGTGATATAACTAGACCAAACATTTCCCAGTATTCTGTTGCAAATTTCAGACATAGTGCAAGTGCATCCCATTGCACTAGGCTTTTGTTGATGTGTAACTTTTTTTTACTGGTCTCAAACCTGTGCCTTTTAAGGAGCTGCTTTATCCACAGAAATTTACCAAAAAACACGTCTTCCTCAACACAGAGATAAAATGAGAAAAATATCTGTATTATAGTGGGCCCTTGGCTTCTGCTGGGGGTTGGTTCCAGGACCCCCTGTTGATAGCAAAATCTGTGGGTGCTCAGGCCCCATTAAATACAATTGGAGAGTAAAAAGGCATTTCTTATATACAATGGCAAAATCAAGCTTTGCTTTTTGAAATTTATATCTTTTAAAAATATTTTCAAACCATGGCTACTTGAATCTGTGGATAAAAAAAAACTCCATGGACATGGAAAGCTGACTGTACTATGCAAGCAGCTGCTGTTAAAAGGCACAGGGCCAATTAAAAAACAAACAAAGACAAAACAAAACTGGAGCTATTACTTAATATTAAAGTAATAAATCTACCTCTGGCCAACACAGAAACTTTGCATTCCCCTGTTCTGATATAGCTCCCAAATCTTTATTTTGGAATATGGATCTTTGTCTGGTTCTGTGTTCACACTGCCACCTTGACAAGGGATGTTTCTTCAAATAGTTTCTCTAACTGTGTGAACTTCCTCTGTTTGTTCAACCATATTACCCCCTTCTCATCAACCCTATTCTATCCTGCAACAAAAGAACCTTGGGATATGGGGCGTCCCACGCTTTGATCGCCAGGTCTGACAGACTAGTACCTTCTGAGAGTGATACAGTAAGGTAAACAGATCTCTCTTACTGGACCAGTGTGACACAGCTCTTTTTAAAGCTCTGCCAGAAATGATGAAAGGGCTGAAGCAAGGACCTGACTCCACTTCCTCCTGTCTTTAATGATCTTTCTCAAATGTAGCCAGTCATGTGGAGTCTAGCCATCCCACTGCAACAGTCAGGGCTGCTTTCCTTCAACAGCAAGGAGACTCAGTCCAAAGCCTGCTACTAGGAAGAAAGCACCAGAACCAGCACTCCATCATCAGCATCCCTACCAGTGGCATCACTACAGGAGTGTGGAGGATGCAGAGTGTACTGGGTGACACTCCAGAGGATGTTGCCAGTGGGGTAGTACACATGGTGTGGCTGCTGGGTGAGTGAGAAAGGGCACCACGTCTCTTTCTTGCTTGCCCAGTAGCCACAGCAGAATGGTTTCTTTGGGCTGCAGCCATGCCAGAGCCCAAACGAACCTCTGGGGCCCTGGCACTGTCCTCTCCAGTGGTGGTGGCTGCTGGGAGGGATGGTCCCTTCCATTTGGACTTTGGCAGAGCTGCAGCCACACCAGAGCCCAGAAGGGCCAAGGTAGTCTACCCTCACTACCCCCCCCCCCATGTACCGGGTGACACCAGCCCCCAGTATATCACTGATCCTCACTACCCATGTGGAAGTTATTTCTAAATAAGTAAGCACATGGCCTTGCAACCTTGGCCTTCATAGAACCCCAGCCTTGTTGAATGGTCATCCAGTCCATCTGTCAATATAGAGATCCACAGCTAAAAGATCCCACATAGGTGGACATCCAACCTCTGTTTACAAACTTTGATTTTGATTCAGGTGGGATAATGCAGAACACAAATGAGACCCAATTCACTGCACCTTCACAGGTCCCCCTACCCAACTTGGTAACCAAGCAGAAAAGTTGCAAAAGGAAAATTGCCTGTATTGAGGGGTGGGGTGAGCTCTTGAAGAATTACAATCTAAAAATATATTGGCCTACATGAAGGAGATGAAGTGCAACATTACACTCACAGAGTTATGCAATGACTGTGCATTGAAGTGCAACACTGCACAATGGAATCAACAAACAAATGTAGAAACATTATTGCATCACAGAGTGCACATCTGCATCTGCAATGGTACAACATTCACTACTTCACTTCCACAACTTTCAGCTGAATACAGACTTCTGTATTGGCCAACAATGTCTGATTCCTTCTGTAGAGGAACTTAGACACTAACAGGATGCCAGCTGTTTTGTTGAGGGTCCTATTCAGGGCAACAAGTGTAACTGGCTTGAGATACACATCAGTCTTGTCAAATACTGTTGCCTGACATTGGTTTGCTTTGTTTCATTATGCCTCTCTCATCCTGTGAACTGTGACATCCACATGTGCTGGGCTACAACTACTATGTTTTTTTACATAGGTGGAGTGCAGAAGAAATGTATTACAAGTAATTTGGATACTTGTAATCCGTTACTGTTTTGTTAACACAAGTGTAATAAAGCCATATTTCAAAACTAACACAACAGAATGGTAATGAGTACTGCCACAAATAATTTGAGAAGTTACTAATGTACCAAATTATTCATTTTCATCACTGAGAAATAGGTTGCTCTCAAAACACAGCAATGAGTAACAGAAGTCGCTTTGTAGTTTTCCCAACTCTTCTCCCTGAATGCAACACAAGAAAACTAAACCAGACAAAGAGATGGAAGAACTATCATTTTCATGCACAATGGTGCTATTGTGCTAATTATCATGTACAACTGCATCAGTTTTTCTGCTGTTACTGACATGATCACCTCCTTCCTACAAGTCCATCTCTAATTTATTTATAATTGCTTCAACCTCTGTGCAATGTTATCATGTGTCCTGAAGAGGGCAGCACAGGCATGCCTATCAGAGTGGGAAATATAATATGGGCATATAAATGGAGCTGTGTTATAAATTACAAAAAGTATAAACAAATTCTCTGAACCTGGAATCTGTCAGCAAGCCAGGGCAGGAAAGTTCTCGCCAAGTTCTAATTCCTTTTTGATAATCCTCATGGACATATGAGCAGCCACCAAGGGGGAATGAACACTTTAGGTTGGGAAGGATATATATGTAGGGTGTGTGTGTATATGTGTGTACCTTCAAGGGAGGAGATGGTAGCCCCCTGAACTGTTTCACAGTCTCTCTCCCTCCCTCCCTCCCTCTTTCCCTAGCCTTCTGGATCTTAGCTCTTCCCTTTCAGGGATAGCTCACATGATCAGACAGACACACTGCTGAGATTCTGGGTTGGGTGGATCCCCACAGTCTCTCACATGCACTAAAATGACTATAAACACAAGCGTACACACCCTGCTGTATATGAGCAAAGGTCTATCTAGTCCAGCACCCTGTTTGGCTTCTTAGAAGCTTAACAGAGTCAGTGTGTTCTAATGGTTAGACTGCTGGAATGGGATGTGGGAAATCCAGCTTCTAAAGTTTTCAGTGAACCTTAGCTATGAAACTCTCCCATCAGGGATATCAGACTGGCTCTATCCCTTTTAAATTTCCAGCAGTCAAATAAGACAGTGCTGTTTCGTGTGTTTTTGGTCCTTAAAACCAGGGATTTTAAAGGAGATGTTTGAATCTTGTTCTCAAATATTCTTATTTGTGTGCATAAATTTTAAACTGTTGTATATCACCTGAGGGCCCCACGATATGCTGAAAGTAAGCAGTAATATATAGTCTCTAAATAAATAATAAATGTAGCAGTTCTTCTGTCCTGCTCCTCTCCCCAATTTTAAAACATGTAATATCACAATCAACCAACAATTAGCATGAATTAATATCACTGCCTGACAAAAATTTAGAACAGCTGAAGATTTTAACCTGGACACTATATAGAATTTAGGACACAGTACAGAATTAATTGTAAGAAAAATCAACCAAGGAAAGACCTTCAAATTTCAACTAACCAGACCTTTGTCAAAGTTGAGGGAACCAATGCTACTTTTCTTTCTTATATTCATAAAATTAATGAAAATGAAATAATACAATTGAATAACATATCTTCTGTTGTTTGACCTGACCACTTATTCTTTCAAAGGCCTTTGAAGAATGGCTGTGCTGTTGTAATCCCCTCAAGTAACTTTTCCAAGCACTGATCTCAGTTAGCTTGCCTAGCTCATAGTTATTGATAGAGCTCTTCTCCATGAAACTCCATGAAACAGTGAGAGCAGTTTGAGATACAGATGTGTAAATGTGGCTGATTTTGTAAAGTGAGCACGACTGTACCTAAAAGGGCTCTCCTGCCTCTCAGCATCTTTAAATAACTGAATTATAGACTTAAAGTGGTTTAATAATCTCACCTCTATGGTGGCACCTTAAAGACTAACAGATTTATTGCAGTATGAGGTTTTTGTGGACTAGCATACATTTATACAACAGTAAATCTATTAGCCTTTAAGATGTCACAAGGCTCCTTGCTGGCTTTGCTGGGAGGGACTAATATCACTACACTTCTGAAAGCTGGTCCCTCCAAAATATAGTTGTTGGTAGTGTATAATGATCTTTAACAGCAATCACAGCATTCTCACCAAGTTACAACTTGCAGGATTCTTGGGGGCAGCCATGATAGTTTAGTGATCACAATCATTTCACATTACTGCATGAGGAGATATGGTGGAGAGGACAAGACAAGGATTTCCAACAATCTGATAAAGTTGGCTGTTGATTGTAAGAGTTCTGCTGAGTCAGACAAAGAGCACTTCAATCTCACTTGTTACTTTTTTTAAAAAAAGTAATTTGTAAGGGGTAACATTGTTCACATTACAGTCTCCCCTCTGTTCTTGCGGACTTGAGGTGTTGAATATTCATGGAGGGGCGATTTCCATTATTTTCAAGCCTATGGGGCTTGAATATCAGGGAATCTCCATTTTCATGGTGTGTGTGTGTCTGAAACAGATCCCCCATGAAAATGGAGGGACAATTGTACAGTGTGCCCTTGGTATCCACTCAGGTTTGGTCTTAGGACTTCCTGTAGACACCTAAATCTGTGAATGCTCAAGTCCAATGGCATAGTAAAATGATGTCCCTTATTTAAAATGGCAAATGGTTTATTTTTTAGAATTTATATATATATTTAAATATTTTCAAACAATGGATGGTTGAATCTGTGGATAAGTAATCTATGGATACAGAGGGTCAACTGTACATACATATAGCACCATGGCGCCACTTTAACTGCCATGATAACATCCTATAGGATCCTGGGATGTGCAGTTCAGGGAGGGACCTTTAATGCCTCTGACCAAACTACAAACCCCAGCATCCCATAGGAGGCAGCCATAGGAGTTAACAAATGTGCACATTTACTCAGCACATCTTTATTGGTAAGTGTACACTTACGGAGCTTTATAAATAAAGCTAATAATAATAATAATGATAATCTCAAGATTAAAATTCAGTTTTGAGCTTTCTTTTGGATTAGGCAGGAAATTGATGCTCTGTCTTACATTGGCCAATAGCATGCCTAGGAGGGCTAGAAAAAAGGAAAGCACTACAGAATATTTCACTCTAACCAGGCAGTGGTTTTGAAAGCAAGAAGAAAGCCCAGGCTGGTGAGAGTTTTCACTTCAAACTGGTTCGACTGGCTGAAGTCCAGTGAGGTAGCAATTCCTGGTGGTCTCCATCTGTAGAAAAACTTTAAGAAGACATCCAGCTTTTATCACAAGAATGGGGAGGAAAGGAGTGGAGGAAACTCAAAATTCAGTCTGCTTCCAGTCAGAGGACTGGAGAGCTGGAATTCTGAAGGGCAGAGGTCTCTCCTCCTTTCCTCTCTCTGCACAGAAGCTTGGGGGGGAGGGATTACACAGGGATCATGTGTCCCTTGGCTAGAATGTGGAGGAGTGGGCTGCATCCGGTGGAGTGCACACACTCAGCCTGGCCTGTGTTACTGATACTGCTTTGCTCTGCTACCTGATCCCTCAAACTGGTTCTGGAGATTCACTCAAACTGCTGAACCTGAGCTGCCCCTCCAGCTGGGCTTTGCTCTACACTTCCACCTGATGCAATCAGGATTCACCACCTACGTCAACCACACATTAGTATATCTAAACAATCTATAGCCTACTCTCTCTCCCTCCTTCCTTCTCTCCCAGGCCTTATTCCTTAACCTCCAGGTGCTACTTATGTTCCATCTATACAGTTCAGGCTAGAGAGGAAGAATTAAAGGGAACAACTACAGCAATGGTGTGTGCATGATCATGGGTGTGTATTGACAATACACACTTTATTATGAGATGGTGAAAACAAAAGACAGGGGACACTTTTCTCCATAGCACAGAAATAGTACGTTTCCAGATTACAACTCCCAGAATTGCACAGGGGATTTTGGAGGATATAGTCTAAACTCAACTTTTTTTCAAGATGTGCTTAATCTCTATTGTTCTTATAAACTACCAGTGATAGTCTCAGCCAGTTAAGGCAGTTCTGATGGGAAGCAACTATAACTCAGTAGCAATTTTATATGGGATGAGGCTACCTTTAGTGAAAAGGATCACCTAAGGAGAAAGACCTTTCTCTTACGTCTTGGAAAGCCAGCCACTGCCAGCCAGAGGAGGAGATACTATTCTGGGTTGCAAAATAGACTGACCAAACATAATGCAGCTTCCTACACTCGAAGAAGGTTCCACACCTGTGTCTTGATGCCCATTTTACATTCCTTGCACCCACGTAGAAAAACTGTGCACATGCTGTCAGGCACAATCAGCATGTAGGCAACTATTGTGCCAGGTAATATACACACAGAGTAGAAGATGTCCATGACCAAACAGGCCTTTGTCCAATTGTAACATAAGATGGTGTGTAAATGGTTATTTCACAAACAGAACTGACATCCCCATAAGGAATTGCTACAGTTTCTCCTTCTTGTTCACCAGAGGGGTACACATTAATGTGAACACAGAGCTGTTTTAGAACCATCTTTGCACAGGGTAAAAATGATCCATGAAAAACAACAAGGCTCCTCACATTTTCAAGAAGAATATGGGAATACTGGAACTTCCAGAAAGCAGGTGCTTTTTTATTTTCTCTCAAGACAGCCGTCTCTAATGCTAGGTAGTTACAGGTTGCTCAGTCCTCATTGACCCTGCAATTGACTGATTTTTTTTATCTGTGAACTGCATAAATTAAAATTTCTGGTGTCTACTGACTACAGGGAATGAATGCACAACTTAATTGTCTTAAAAAATTAACACAGTGAGGACAATAACACCAATGGCTTTCAGACTAGGACACAGGTAACGCCCCAAGCTGGTACCCTCCAAACATTTTCTATGCCAGCTTCCATAATGCTTGACTATGGGCCAATGCTGGCTAGGGCTTATGTGAGCTGTAATCCAAAACATTATACAGCCCCCAAGCTGGGCAAGATTGTTCTAGGAAATCCTGTTCCTTGGAAGTTCATCAAGGGCTTTTTTTTCCCCCTGACAGAGAGGATCACTGATAGAAGCAACACTACTGTTGGTAATTTACTTTCCACCTGTAACATGGAATGGCAGCAAAGTGCCAGTGTATTTGGAGGAATTTGGAAAAGTTACCTTTTTTGGACTATAACTGGCCATGTTGGCTATGAGTTTTCATCAATTTTTTTTTAACATTCTGAAGTTTATTTTTGCCACACTCTTAGCATAGCAAGCCAATAAAGCCAACATTGTGAAAGAAAAAATTTAGAGTTACAGTCTAAATAAGTATTTCTCCCTAAAGTTCATTTTAGAAAACACTCCTATTTAATATAGTGTAAGACGAACAGACATAGCCAGTTCCTCATATGAATTATATATTCATTCTGTTACATGCCCCTGAATTCTTTGCAATGCACAAGGGTTCCATGGCACACATGCACTGATGCTCTGCTAAAGACAAGCCAAAACAGCCAGGACAATTTTTTTATTAAAAAAAAACCCCTACTGCCCTAAAATAATGTATAGGTTTCAATTTAACCTTGTTTTGAATTCCACACCCTGACAAAATTCTCTGCCTCCTTTTGGTAGTGCCTGACTCTGTGGGGCTTTCGACCTTCTTAATTCTCCAGTGGTCCCACAAGCAATGAAAACAATGGATCCTACATAAAGATATATAAAGGAATCCTGTAATGTTTTTGAGACTAATAGAGAAAAGAAATTTTCTGACATAAGCTTTCATGGGTGCCAATCCACCTCATCTGATGCAGACTGAAGTGCACAAAAGTAAATACCTAGCATAAACTGTTGTGCACGCCAGTCCTGATTAAAATCCCTGTAGCCACTGCAAAACCAACCAACCAACCAAAAAACAAAAATCCACCTTATTTTCTATCACAGATTCTATTTGCCTGCTGCACTCAATGTTTGGTGTAGTGGTTTGGACTAAGTCTCCAGGAAACCAGGGTTTGAATCCTTGCTTGGCTATGGAAGCTCACTGGCTGACCTTAGGCAAGTCATACTTTTCTGCCTCAGAGGAAGGGAATGGAAAACCCCCTCTGAACAAATATTTCCAAAAAACAACAACCATGTGATAGATCAACATCAGCCTGAGTCAGAGTGAGCCTGAAGGAATAAGACAAGCACTATGACCCCCACAACTACAACCACTAACAGATTAGAATAATGCCTATCAGCTAGCTAAGGTGTGATCATATGACAAAATATGTTGTTCCATTACCAGTAAACTAGATAATTCATTTAAAGCAGGGGTGGGAAACTTCTGGACACTGTCTGGACTGCCTCCATCCCCAATAATGAAGGTCTGCACCAGCCTGGCCATTTTCAGTGCTCATATCTGGATTTCTAAAAATCTCCAAAAGACCAAAAAACAAAAGACCCTGAGGTGTGGCTGGCCATATATAGCCTGTGGGTCACATAAATAGTGTAGCTATGCAGTGTAATGACATTCATCACTTTATCTGAGAAGAAAGCCAGAAGTGGTTTGCTTAAAAAAACAAAAACAACAACCAAAACCTTAATCCTTGAAATGGACAGCAGAATGAGTGATGAAATGTTCAGTCCTATTTGATGCCAAGAAAAGAAACTTTCACAGCCAGATAATAACACCTCCAAACAAAAGGCTTCATTCTGGAAAGTCTGGAAAATGAGACAGGCTTTTCATGACAGCAAGGGGTGAATCAAGGATCCCATGGTCACTCAGCTGGCGGAGAGACAGAGGCGGCCATGTGGGCACTTGGGGAGGTTGAATATGGATAAATTGAAAGTACATGATGAACCATCACATCTAACGCCTCCGGATCACTCTTTGGGATCCACACCCTGGTGATGTCAATGCCTCTACATTTCCAAAAGAGCATCAGTGTCAACTTCCATCTCAACACGCCAAGGGTGCATTCACTGCCAAGCCATAGCTCATAATGGCAGAGAATGAAGTGCAGTCAAGTCTTAGAGACATTCACATGTTCAGCAAGGGCAACAGCTCATACACAAAAGGATTGGTGGAAAGCTCTTGCTTCCAGTCAAGTGTTCATTTGTGCAAAACGTGGTAGTGATGTTCCTAGAAGCATATGAAGCAGAGCAATTAGGGATTGAGATGGTAAACATATAGAGACAACAGGGTGCAGTGTTGGACTGGGGCTTGGGAGAACCAGGTTCTAGTTGCTACTGAATCAGCAAATTCACCCAGTACAATATTTTTCTTTCAGCTTGTTCTACATTATTGGGTTGTAGTGCTGGTATAGATAAATAGGGAGGAAGAGTGATTTTGCAGTAACTAGAGAAAATGTGGGACATATGTGTAATTACTGATGAATAAAATGATGGCCTGGACAAGGCCACAACTTTCATTGTAGCATTTCAGTCTTGGAGGGAGAGATAACAGTACAATGTATTTTCCACCTCCCTCCCCTTTTTGAAAAACAGTATGGAGGGCTGCACTGGCCTTGAAACACAGAACCATGCCATCCCTCTGAGTATCAAGTTTCATTCAGACATCTCCATCATGTGTTCAAAAGACCCAACATTTAAAAAACAAAACAAATGATCTGCTGGATGGACCTTCATGCAGCCCAGATAACATGTCCTCCCAATTTGATGTTTCATCTGTGAAACCACATACATTTCACAGATGAAAACTGGGACATTTGTAACCAAACAACATGACAGTATCCTCAGTATAGCAAAAGTTAGTAATGAGAAAGAACTCACATACTAGGAAAAGAATGCAGCATTTTATTTTTGTCTGTTCCTACTGGGAAGACTTAGGGGTTTGACAGACCATCCTGAAAGGGTGGGCTGGAGCCACCCATTTTTACTCCTGATGGAGGCTGCAACAGCCAAACGGCTTGGCCTCTGTCAGGACTAAACAGAACCTGCTAAAAGCACCATTGGCGCACTGGCACACATCAATCATGCAAGCGTAGCACTGTGGTGTGCGGATGCTGCACCACACTTGTGTCATCATGGTGGCCCCCATGTGGAGGGAGGCCCCCATGACGGTGCTGCCATCACAAACTAGGGTTTGGGAGCATGTGGTCGCTCTGCTCTCCCGAACCCATTTTGACCCCAAGCTGCCACAAACTGGAGGTCTGTACTGGGCTTTAGATTCTACCTCCTCTTTGTGCACGGCAGGGGGTTGGACTGGATGGCCCTTATGGTCTCTTCCAACTCTAAATTTCTATGATTCTATGATTCTATGATTCTCCTCTCCAGCTGCTGAGTTAATGAGTTAAAGTTACTAAAGCTACTTAAAAAAAAAGCTGCTGCCTTTTGTTTCATTTTTTTTCTTGCTGTTTGCCTGAACTACTTTCCTCCATACACTAGGACACTGAATACTTTTAATTCCCTCCATCAGTGCAACTACTATTGAGACAAAGGGCCTTTCCACGCTATAGTACTATGATTCCACTTTAATTGACATAATAATAATAATAAAATAATAATAATAATAATAATAATAATAATTTTTATTTATAGCCCACCCCTCTGATCAAGCAATCGGGGTGGGTTATAGCAACTTATGGAATCCTGAGATTTGTAGTTTAGGGAGGGACATTTAGAGTGCTTAGCTAGAGACTTCCTCTGCTGCCTCTGATAAAACTGAAGCCCCCAGGACTCCATGGGATGTAGCCATTACAGTGTGGGATCATAGCTCTCAAACTGTGTAATATGAATAAGCCTTTGGGTGTGTGCATGTGTGGACTCCAGAACACCAGGACATTTTAAAAAAAATGTTACTAGGTGTCCATTCTCCCATCCATAAAGTTCATAACTGGAAGCTTCTCTGCTATATACAATCCTTACATTTCTGATTATGTTGAAAGTCATGTTTGTATTTTAAAAGGAGGAAGTTGATATGAAGCTGCAAAATAAACACACATTATTATCCTAGCAGTGTTTATTATCCTGCTCTTCACCAGCAAAATACCTGCATTAAAAAAGGAAGAATCCTTAAAACCAAAGCTTAGAAGAATTGGTTTAAAAATGTAACTGATCTGGGATTGCAAAACACATGTAATTGTGGATTACTTTTATTTTTGGTTTGCAGTGACTTGAAAAAGGCATTATTAAACAAGGCTGGAAATCACATGGTTCACAGATTATATTATGTGTGGCTGTTTGTCTCCACTGAACATACAAAACAAAACAAAACAAACAAACAAACCCAAACAAAAACAAACCAGGTTTGGGTCTCTACTAGGATACGTATTTGTAACTTTAAACAGGCCTTGCTAAGTACATGTCAGTATACAGCCAGTCTGGGGGTGTTGCTTAGTACAAAAGCTGCTTTTTGACCTGAAATGTACAGCTTTATTTTTTTTTAAAAAAAAAGTGATGGGGAGAAGCAGTAGAGGTCATCCTTGTTCTAAAGTGGCCTAAAAATAAAATCTCCAGCCAAGAGCTGTCCCCCACTTGAAGATTCGGTGTTGAAATAAAATAATTGCTTAAGATATACTCAGGACTTGCCAAGGTCAGTCATCTTGCATCCTGAAGCTCTGGTAACTATCATAATCTTGGCCACTTTGTTACTTGAACTCCACATTTTTTCCCACAGAACTGGCAGCAAGGGCATGCTGAGACTGCATCGCTACACAGCCTCCCCAGGCTACATATTTAAGTCTTTCCATCGTCCCACCCTGCCTTGGTGTTTCCATGAGATTGCAATAAAGAAGCCCTACTTCTGTCTTTCCTGCTCTATATTCTATGGGACGAGCAGCTCCAGAGAAACGGTCAACATCTGTCTGGATTTGAAGTAGGCATGTCACAGGATGGGATCCCTATTACCAACATCTCCCTCCTGCAAGCTAAAAATGGCTCCTGGGGTAGGGGTCGAGACACAAGCTTAGAATCAGCTCCAAGAGAGCTGGAAACCAGAGAGGGATCTGTTGCTTCTAAGACTCTCTTTTGGGCTCCCAGCCATGCCTGTGGTGAGTGAAAGCTGTTAACGGCAGACAGCTGTTTCGTGCCCAGCAATGGGGTGGGTGGGGTAGGAGTGTGGGAATTCAGCTCAGTTCAGTTCCTAGAGGTCAAGTGTCTGTGCAAGAAAACTGCCCTGCCTCTATATTGCATTTTAGTTCCCTCTCTTGTCAGGGTGGCCAGACTCCAAAGGCAGAGTGTTCAAGAGTAACTTCTTGGGAACATATTATGCCCACAATTGCCCTGCTGGTACGGCCAATGTCCATCCTGGCTGAAGTAAGCCAACATCTGCAAACATGGTTGTTGTTGTTTTAAATGAAAGATTTACATTTTTCATAGAGATGCAGAAAAAAAACAATGATGATTTGGTATACCTAAACTGCTGTTAGGGATACTTTGTTGTTGTTGTGTGCCTTCAAGCTGTTTCTGACTTTGTGTGCCTTCAAGCTGTTTCTGACTTACAGTGACCCTAAGGCAAATGTATCACAAGGTTCTCTTGGCAAAATTTGTTCAGAGACAGGTTGCCTTGGCTTCTCTCGGATGCTGAGTGAGAGAGCATTGCCTAAGGTCAGCCATTGGGTTTTCATGACTGAGTGGAGATTCAAACCCTGGTCTTCAGAGTCATAGTCCAACACTCAAGCCAGTAAACCATGCTGGCACCTTATTCCACTGAATTCAGTGAGAAGCCTTCCCAGACTAAAGAGTGCCCCTGTCAGTCATCTGGGAGCAGTAGTCAGAAAAAGTAACTTTTATAAGCTCTGGCAAAAGAATTAGAGGGATATGTTCCCTGAATAAACTTGATTTCCTGGTCCACAAAGTAACTTTAAGGGATTATTGGAAAATACCTGTGCTGTCATGGGGCCTGTTGGGCCAACCAATATTAGATACCTGTGGTCTCATTCTGGGCAGGTTTTGCACTGGGACTCTGAGTTGCTGATTCAGACCCACAGTTCCCTGCATGCTGAGGGAGAGGCACCCTTCATACAGTTTGCACTGCTACAGGAGAAACGCAGTTAAGGTTACAGGTAGGGTTGCAGCCCACCCATAAACACCATTAATTTTACAGAGAAAAGTTGCTTTTCTTTGGACGACACCTTTCTGAATCCTAACAGCCAGCCATGGCCATTAACTATATCAATTAAGGGATTCTGAGAGTTGTAATAGTTTTTCCAAGCACTGCACATTCAATTGTTGCCTGATGAAGAAATTTAACAAGTGCACTTTTTCACTACAGAATGGAATACCTATTGGATTCCTGACTATTGTGCAGCTGCTAAAAGCCACTACAAGAGGTGAGGGAGAGTGGTGGTGGTGGGGGGAACCCCTCTGTGGAGAAGAACACTCCAGGCAGGGTCATTTGTCACACCTGATGAAACTTCTTCTATACAACTGTTACAAGAACCTCTCCTGGCCATTCCACAGAAAGAGTCCTAGCCCCTATATCCTCCTGTAATCTAAGCATTTGCCTCAGCCCATCCTCTCTAACCTGAGGCACTTTTGCACTACACATTTACAGCACAATGATACCATTTTAACTGTTCCATGCTATGGAAATCTAGTTCATCATCAGCCTACAAATCCCAGGAATCCAGAGGAGGAAGCCATGACAGTAAAAGTGGAACCATAGTATTATAACTGTGAAGTGTGGATGATCCTACACCAGGAATAGGCAATATTTCCCAGCATTCCTCACCATTGGCTACACTACACTACCAGCATTCCTCACCATTGGCTACACTACAATACATTCCTCACTACTGTCTACACTACACTACCAACAATATCAGAAGCACTACTCTTTGCCTGATCTACATATCTCTTGTCTCCACAGACACCTGAGATTTTTCTCCTAATATTTTGCTGTGTGACATTTTGGTGGCTAGTACAACTATATAATGTGGGGTACCCTTCTTATAAGAGAGATAATATGGTGTAGTAGTTTGAGTGTTGTATTACAACTCTGGAGACCACGGTTTGATTCCCCAGCTTGGTCATGAAACCCACTGGGTGACCTTGGGCAAGTCACACTCTCTAAGTCTCAGGGGAAGGCAATGGCAAATCTCATCTGAACATATCTTGCCATGGCAGGTTCACTTTAGGGATGCCCTAAGTTGGAAAGGACTTGAAGGTGCACAACATCAAACACCCTTCTTATAATAGCTGGATTGTACATTAATGGGAGAATAGACAAGTCACTGCTGACCAGGGTTGTCACCTTCTTTTCTACTAGAAGATCTGTGTCTATAACAGCAGCATGGCAGGCATGTGTTAGGTATGGTCCCTCCCATGGGGATGCAGCAATGGGAAAAGATATACCTGTTGGGTTTTGACAGTAATGCAGCTGTTAAAAATAATAACCACAAGCCACTTCTAATAATTCAAAGCCAGCCAAAACAAACCCCACAATGCACTTCACCGCCTGTGCAGAGCTATATTGAGTACCAAAAGTGTTCCTGTCATTCTAGAGGGACTGTTTAGGCTCTGCAGAATCTGCCTGGGTTATGCTGAGTCACTCCTGGACATTGTGAAGAATGCAATGTGCAAAGTGTTGCTTTGCCAACTTGCCTTTTTAAAAATTGGCAGGCCTCCTGAGGCTGTAACAGCGGTGGGACAAACAGAAATTCAGGAGGCGAAGCTTTCCATGAAACCCCACCTTCCTCATCTCTACTTTCATTATTTTTTTATTCTGCAATGAGTTGCGTTTTTTAAAAAATAGGGTTACTGTTATTTTATGTTGAAGACTATTTTATCACTGTAAGTGGGGGTGAAGAAGAAAAGGATGATGAAGATCCCAATGAAAAATGTTGAATTTCTGCCAATCATAGGTAAAGTGGCCAGCTACAAAAGAAACAGGGCTCCTGAACTTTTAACAGTTGTACAGAAGTGGGGATTTCAGCAGGCATACGGTAGTTTCACAGCAGCCAAGTTCTTTCTTGTATCCGTAAACTACTCAAAACTCAGGAAGACATATTCTTGCATCCCTGGAAAAACAATGTGGTATCTTTGTATCATTATTGTCACTGTTGTGTGTCTTCAAGTAATTTCTGACCTATGGTGACCCCAAGGCAAATCTATTGCTGAATTATCTTGGCAGGTTTCTTCAGAGAGGATTTGCCATTTTGAGGCTGAGTGAGTGTGCCTGGTCAAGAGTCACTCAGTGGGTTTCCATGGCCAAGCAGAAATTCAAATCCTGGTTTCCAGAGTCATAGTCCAGTGCTCAAACTGCACTGGCAGAGAGAAGCAATAACATACAATTCTCATCCCAACACAGACTACCGTAATTTCTTTCAAAAACAGGAAATGTCAAAAGAGAATAATGCATACTGTTTGGCATGAAAGGATGCCACCCACTGCTGATCCTCTTAAACCTCATCTTGACTCTCTTCAAGCTCTGTTTCTGAAGCTCTGTTACATGAGACAGCACTAAAGTTACACTATACGTTAAAGAAATTATGGCTCTTTATCATTCAAAACTGCGGCGACACGTTAAGTGATACCAATGATCCACCAGTCTGATGGGCATCCAACCGACCTGCAAGTAGTTCACTACATGAACAGAGATGACTCCCATGAATACTGCTTTGGATGCATGAGAGATGAGAACTTCTTCACATTTAATCATTGGGTAAAAGTGAGAATTTGCAGAGACAAAGCTTGCTGCAAACTTGCGGCTACCAAATATTGTTCTGCCCAGCTTTAAAGACACAGGGGCCTTGTCCTCTTCTGGCCACCTTACTGGATCCAGATTTTGGAGAGGTGACTATGGGTAAGATTCTATCAATAGATCTGCCTCCTTGTCACTCTTTTTCTCTTTCAGGACAGATTCTGTGACTCTCCAGATACTGAAACAAGGGAAATGGTGGCTGCTGCTCTTGGATAGAGCAATGGGGCAGGCAGCAACAGGGAGGAACAGCAGCAGGTTGAAGATACCGTAGAGGTCAGCAGGGGACCCCCTACTGGACTTTGGCTTTTGCAGGGGTCTAGCGATGCTGACCCTATTCTTTGGTACGGCTATTATTGTTAAGACTACAATTATAAAATGTGCTTGCTTGTATACAGACTCAGCAGTACTTCTTCTGAGGAAATGTCTTGGGAACCCACTTAAGTGGTGCTCTATAATTGTTCTCTTACATACTTATTTTTAAAAAGGCATGTTTGTTTTTGAAAAAAAATGGCCATTTCTGTTTCTTTTAGGAAGCCTTATATCTCAAAGAGAAAATGTCCCTGCTTAAACCAGCTTCCTGTTCAACTTCTCTCTTGATATTCCCACCCCCAATGTCTCTACTACCTTCAGTTGCAAACACAGACTAGCTGTCTCCATCAGCAACTGTACAGCTAAAATAAACAGACAGAGCGGGATCCCAGCATAACCAAAGTCTTGGTCACCTCTGATTTCTGAGCTCCTTCAACCTCCTTTGGAAAATAGAATCACAACATGAATAGGATTGCCATGTTGTCCTCCCTCCCCTCCCGTCCCCTCCTCAGGCAGCTACTTGAAGGAGCTACACCTGGTGACTTAGAAACCCATTCATAATGGCTGTTTGCTCCATTTGTTTACACAACTTATTTCAGTGGCTGTGTTTTGGCTGAAAGGGGGATTTCAACAAGATCCCCCCAAAGCATTAAAATACTTGGAAAGAGAAGGCGTGGGGAAGGTCCAACGGTGGAGGAGTTGATTGATGGATAGGTGGCTACTTGAAACAGTAAGCTCTTTAGAATTAGAAAGTATGCCCTGGTCTCATGAGAAGAGCAGCAGCAACAGTATTTACTTAAATTCTGTAGAATGAAGAGATGAAGAATTGCCTTGATTCTCAGAGAGAGGGAAGGGGTCGGTAGGTGGAAGGATGGGAACGAGACAGGCTTAAAAACATTAATTCAATCAGCAATTGCCAGGCCTAAGAGCCTTACTTGATTAATCAGCACAATTAACCTATCAGTGTCTCAGTAGCATTTCATTAAAAATATTGGTTGGATTTGTTGGAGCTGACCATCTGGTTGCTCTGTCCACTGCAGCGAGACCTGGATCCCTCCTGTGGAATATACAGAGTTGGAAGGTTCACATATGGAGCTGAGTATGCAAATCCCACACAAATAGTGCTTGGATTTGTTAAGGATGATGCCTCTGGGCAAGGTTTTTCAAATGTTTTGAACTCTTGAATTATAAACTTATTCAATAGTCAAACATTATTCACCAATTTGGTAAGTAAGAAGAGGGAGATTTCTGTGTGCACCTCAAGGCTGCTTGTAGGGATGTGTTCACTGGGAGCATTCAGAGCTTGGCAAGTTACTTTAAAAAATAATCAGTTACAGTTATAATTCCAGACTGCCTCAACAGTTCAAAGTCACCATAGTTACATTTGAACATTTACTCTCCACTTCCCAGGTTTTCAAAAGTAAACAACATGGTTACTTTACTACTGAATTTAAATAAATCTGAATGCAGCAGTATAAGCCAGCTATTTGAACCAGATATTGCACTTTTGCAACTTGGCAAAGCTACATCCCTGTAACTATAAATAAACTGTAAAAGTGCAGAATTCAAAGACATAGCTATGTTAGTCTTGAAAATCAGTATGCAAAAGGATCTTGTAGCACCAGATATGAACTGATGGTGCAATTAGATCATAAAAGGAGTGAAGTTATCCCATATTACATTACAATGATAATGAAACCTAGTTATTTTTTTTAAAGTTATGCCTTTGTTATTAAGAAAAGGAACTAAGTATACACTTTGAACACATTAATCCAACACTAGCAAAGGACAAGTAATACAGCAGAACATGGCTCACCTCCTACGCAAAACTTAGAAGAAGCGGGAATGGGATGGAGGTCTCATCTGCTATGATATCCTCTTCATCCATGGAGCCTGGAGCCTCTTTTTTGCAAAGGGAGATAAAATGCATCAGAGCACATCCAGACTGATAGAAAAGTCCCATGTTTTGTTTATGTTACTTCTGACTTTATTCTGGGTTAAAATAAACCAACCTGAGAAGCTGTTATAAAAAGCCTCTCATTGTAATGGCAGTGGATAGAAAATATTCTGGGATAAGCAAAATGTGTATGGATCTCCAATGTAAAATCAAAATGAACAAGAACAAAATCTTGGGGTTTTCATGTTTTTTCAATCTGTCTGGATGCACCCTCAGTCTACAAAAGCTTGTGCTACAAACTTCTTTCAGTTTAGTCTCTTATCTTTGCATCAAGGAGAGAGAGTTTGAGGTCCTATATTTGAGAACTCTGCAGTTAGAGAACTTGTGGGGTCAGGACTGGTCCAAGACATTTTGCTGAGTGAGGGGAAGGCCAAGATAATACGACCTCTTTATCCCAGCTACAGAAGCTGTTCTGGCTGGCAACTGCAACTTACTTAACACTGGTTGTATGATAATATCTTCTGCTGCAATGGAGGCCTATTTAAGGAGTTCAGAACAGACTGTGTTGCAGAGGACACACCAGTCTTCCCAAGAAGCTGAGGAGTTCAAGAAGAGAAGTTAGGAGGCTATTATTGATATTGTCCATCATCTACTGTCTGGTAATGCCACCCCTCTCTGGAGGATATCATTCATCTCCACTGTTATGCAGATCTCCTTGATAAGCATCTAAAAGAAAAACTACTTTAGAAGACAAGACATGAGGCTAAAAGATTCATTGGTCTGACCAATAAGGTTAACCACAGATTCTCATGGACTGTGAAGAAACAAGGTTTTGAAAGTGATGACTAGAAATTGTCTAATGGAGCTTCAGTCTGTGCAGCATGCTTTCTAAGATCATTAATTGACAAATAACAACATATAAATCCACTTTAAAGATATGTTTGCTCAGGAGCCCTGAGGAGCTAGGAATGTAGGAAAGTGTCTTATGTTGTGTCAGGACACTGGTCCTTTACACCCAGTGCCATAAATTCTAACTGGTGGACACAGCACCTTCCTAGGTTATCAAACAGGATCCTTTCTTAGACCAACCTGGAAATTCCTGATGTTACCAGATGGTCTCACATGTAAGTACTAACTAGAACTAAACTTGTTTAGTTTTTGCAATCCAGTGAGATCAGGGTGTTTGGGACAATATAGCAGCTAGGCAGCTGTGGCATCTTCCCATTTAAACTCCTTTGACTTGTGCCTATGATTAGAAAAGTCTAAAGCAGGAGAAACCTGACATCACCTCAAAGTTTGCCAAATAAATCACATTTGCTATCTTACTATCCATTCCCTTTTTCCAAACCCACTCTTTGGACTTTGTTCAAACTGAGGTGACAAACTCCCTCATAACTCCTTCTTTTATTATGTGCCCTTGAAAGGTTTCACAGCTGATTGCCACATTCTAAGAAAGAAATTTTTCCTGCAGGAGGAGAAAGAACAAAAGGTGTTATCACAAAGAGGGTAAGGACAAGGGCTGTGTTGCAATTGTTCTTCTTTCTCAAAGATGAAACCTCTCCTGCACAGCAGGCAGAACACAGGTTATGTTTTCCCCACCATTTGATTACCTTACCATGCATTTTAAGATTTGTTTTTACCAACTATGGTTATCTAAGTCTGAAACTATTTCATTTCCAATCAAAGGAGCCAACCAATTCCATACCCATTGAGGGCAAAACCAGAAAAGGTGGAGAAGGATGTGATTAGAAATGTATCTACACAACCAGTAGCACAAGTCTTATGCCACTTTAACTGTCAAAACTCCAAGCTTCAGTATACTAAGAGTCATAGATGAATGGGATATGTAGTATTTACCATTGTTTTCTAGACAGCTCTAGTGCACTAATTCCCTTGAACTACAATACTAGAGCCCTCTAGCAGAGAATTCTGAGTACCAAGCTAAACTACAAACCTCAGGATTTCATAAAATGAAATAATGGCAGTTAAATTGGTATCAGACTGCTATAACTAGCATGGATAGATTCTAGGATTTTCTGTTAATTAAAAACATAGGAAGCTGTCATATACTGAGTCAGAGTACTGATCCAATTTAGTACGGTATTGCCAACTCAGACTGGTAGGAGCAGTCTATGGGTTTAGCAGATTCTGTCCTTGTTTTACCTGGAGGTTTCTGAGATATACCCTCTGGTTAATAATCCAACTAACTAACTAGGCCTGACTCAGCTCAGTTTCTGATGGTGTAATGTGGTATCAGCAAAAAACAACTATTTCAAGGCATATTGATTATGTTGGTAAAGCATCTTCCCTACCACCATGCATCCACTGGCATGCTATTTGCTCAGTTGGATTCCCCCTGCCCCAGCAAAGTTTTTACCCTCTGGTGGAAGATTTATTGATAATAGTGTGACACCTACAATTTGACCTGCCAGTGCTATGATCCTTATCTGATCTGTTTTAGGCTAGGCAGAGCCTGGATGGGAGACCTAAGTTTGCTATTAGCATTTATAGGAGGGCCGAGCAACTTGTGACTCTCCAGATGTTATTGGATATTCAGTCTGTGGAGTGGAGACTGAATTCTGTGCTCAGCCTTAGAGGAAGACAATGGCAAACCTCATCTGAATACGTAAATCTTTCCAAGAAAACCGTATGATAGGGTCACCAGAAGTTGGAGTTGACTTGGAAGCAGCAACAACAAGATAGCATCCTTCTGCAGAATATTTCACTTGCTCACATAAAATGGATTGCTATTATAATCAGATTATTGCACACAGAAAAACCAGGAGGAGAGAAGCAGGAGCTAAAAGGGGGGGAAAAACCCAGGTCTCATTGCATTTATCTGTGCCTAGATTTAGGCAGCCCGTATCCACCCAGGGAGCCTGTCTACAATCTGGACTTCTCCTGGCACTTTTTCAAGTAAGAGAAAATCTCCAATCTGTATGCCTCTGTTTAGCTCAAATATTCTTTTATTCCCCATCTTTTGTTCTTCCAGCAATACTTCCAACCCTGTATGCTTAGATATTTTCAGCTCAGGCTACATAGCTCTTGCTTTACATTTGTTCCATCCTTCCATTTAGAAGTGTCAACATCTGACAAGGCTACTGTGTCTTTAACAGCTACAGGCAGAAATTGGAGAGGGGGAGAAGTTGTACCTGAAAAGAACCCTCTCTCCTGTTTCTTCAAGGTGGTTCAAGGCCATAGCCCTGCAATTATTTTGGGAGAAGACAGCAAGCCAATTCCCCACCTTGAAAGAATCTGATGTCAAGTCTTTTTGCTGCAGACTGGGGTGAAGAATCCTTGCTCCTTAAGTTATGGACAGCAGCTCCCATCAGCAGGAAACAACATGGCCAAATGGTCATGTCTTGTGGAAGTTATAGTCCAAAAGAACCAAAAGCCAAAGATTCCCCATCCTTTGATATCCCTCAAAGGGCTGGATTTGGCTCGGTTATGGGGAATATGGACAATTTTATGTTATGGACTGCAAAAGATGTTGAAGTGTAGTGCCCATCATTCTGCCTCACTAGCTATGCCATCCAGGGCTGATGCGAATTGTGGTCTGGAGGGCTACAAGTTTCCTTATATTATGCTTTCCTATAGCATAAAGGTAAGGCACCAACAAGGTATAGTGGTTTGAGCGTTGGATTATGATTCTGGAGACCAGGGTTTGATTCACAGCTCAGCCATGGAAACCTACTGGGAAATCTTGGGCAAATCCCACTCTTCCAATCTCAGAGGATGGCAATGCGAAACCTGAAGAAACATGCCAATAAAACCATGTGATAGGTTCCCTTAGGGTCACAAGACTATGGAATTCTGGGAGTTGGTTTCAGGGCCCAGAGCGGAACGCCGCTCTGGGCCCTCCAACAAACACCAACTCCCAAAATTCCATAGTCTTGAGCCAGGGCAGTTAAAGAGGTGCCAAACCAGGTTATTTCTCCAGTGTGGATGCAGCTTTTGTTGGTTGTTACATAGCACTTTTTTTCTGCCTGAGTTTTCTTCATACCTTCCCAAACTAAGAAAGTGTTGGTGGAGTGGGATGAGCCTAATCAGCAGCTGAAACTTTTCATAGCATGGAGCTAAATATCATCATCAGCTGCTAATTATTCTGGCAAAATGTCTGTTAAAGGGACAGCAACTACTGGGAAGGGTTCAAGAGTTGTGCCTTAAGTCTGTTAACCTTCCAATAGGAATCCTTTCCCCAGAGCGATCACTAATTTGATTGCAAGGCTATTCATGTATGCTGCAGCTGCACACAACTCCAACCTACTGCTGAATTTGGCTTCCTGAGAATCTTGCCTAGCCAGTTAGTCTTCTGTTTATTTTTAAAAGGTTTGAGTCCTTAGGATTTCTGCAAAACCTCTGAATGCCAGCGTCTTGGAATAGGCTCACAGATCCACTAAAAAATATAATAATAATAATAATAATAATAATAATAATAATCACAGAACTGTAGGGCTGGGAGAGCATCTACAAAAGCCCATTATTTAAAGACAGGTAGTTTTGACTCTGCACATTTTGTTGGACTACACATCCCATAACTCACTACTGGTTATTGCTGATGGGAAAGTGCAGTGCAACAGCATCTGGAGGGCCATGCAATCAGCTTTGCTGCTTCAAAGTTCTATATTAAGCTACAATCCTCCTTAGTCAACATTCTTTAACCATTAGATCAAGCCCAAATAAAAATATAACAGAAAATTGCAACATAAATTCATTCCAAAGCTGTAGAAATGCCAGGGATGACTGGGGGTCTCAAAGAATGAAAATTTGTGGAAAAAATACAGTCAGATCTGAGAAGTGGGGGAGATGGGTGAACTAAGAAAGTGAAACTCCAAGGATATTCCGTCATCTAAAGAACAAAGAACCTTTGAAAGAGAGGTTAATTTGTAGGTTACATTGCCAATCTTTGTGCACTTGAATGAACAATAAATGTTCCATCTAGGAATCAGCATCTTAAAAAGAGAATCATTCTGTATTTCACCCTCTTCATGGACTTTTAGGCACTACAAATCTCAACCGGTTTAGCTATTGCAGCTCCCAATGAAGAAACCAAAAGGAAAAAAAGTAGACCCGTTAAAGAATTATAGCTATATTTGAAGCACACCATGGAGATGAGTGTTATCACTAACTAATGCACACATGTCAGGTTTTTATTAAAGATACAGGAGGACTAGCGATGGCTAAAAAAAGAAAAAGAAATTCTTTCAACTCTTTTTATAGGTTCTCTATTTGCTTCTGCTAAAACAGAAGAAAATAGATGTTTAACACTGGGATCCCAAATCAGCCAGGCAAATCGTGCAGCCCTGGAGACATTGATGGACTACAATTTCCAGGATTCTTAACATCTGGCTATTTCAGCTGGTGTTTGTGGCAGCTGCCCTCTACCTAAAAATTAAGCCAAATCAGAGTCAGGTTTGCTAGACATGCAAGAATGAAATACAGTGGTCCTGATAGACTGGGCTAGACCAGACCACCCCAGAATGCAGAAGGGAGGGGACACATGTTTAAATATGCCTTTATGTGTGTGCTTAAAACCACCCATGCAAGTGTGAAAGTATCAGGGTGAGGAGGAGGGAGAAGAAACTCTTCTTTGTGATGAGACACAGTTTCATTTGGGAGAATGGTCTTACATATGAATGCCTTTTAACATGAAAATGCCAAATCACAATTTTAATTTCAGCATTCTACCACAGACATGGGGTAGAGCTACAATTTCCACCATCCCTCACCACTGAATGAGCTTGCTATGGCTGATAGGAATTGAAACCAACAGCTGTAAGCACTCAGGACCCTGTATAACCACATGCATAGTGTAGACTTCAGCGGGGGGCTTAATGGAGTAATTAAACATAGTTGGGATCTTGCTGCCAGGAGAGAAAAAAAATCCTTTTCTGTCTGGTATTTTGCCTCTTGAGGAGGCAACAGAAGATGGTTAAGAGGAAGGCATCCTTAGGTACTTACTGAATGATCCTGTTTCCTCATTCAAGGAATGCTCTCTAGGAATGCCCATCACAGATTCTGTCAAATCTCTGTAGTACTGCAGCAGAATGAATTGGATGAACAGTGCTCTTGGCTCTTCCATAGAGTACACAATAAATACACTGGAGTTTAGAAGAAAAGCCCAGTGTTCATTTTGAAAGATAATTAGTGCTGTGACTTGGCAGCTAGTCAGTGCAGTGTTTCATTATTGGCTCTGCTGGTGGACAAGTTGGGCAACCTATGCTCACAGAGCAAGGCCAAGGGTGAAGCAGCTGCTGCTGTGGGTGGCAGATTTGGGGTCTCAATGCGAGGGTAACACATGGATAGTTCTCTACTTTGCTATTATTGTATTTCTGCTACCAGGGCAAGATTGAGGTGCATATGGGATCCTCTATCTCATGTGCATAATAATAATAATAATAATAATAATAATAATAGCATTTATACCCTGCCCTTCAGCCCTAACTTTGGATACTATGTACCTTGACTTGCAGGAGTGGGTGGGGTGATATTTGCTGCTCCATCTCAGGCAGTAAAATGTTTTGGTCTTTTGTATGGTTCTTCATCATCATCACCACCACCTACTTACAGGCACAGACAAAAATACTGTAGGGCTCCCAGATTGGTAAAAAAGGAGATGGCTCCGGTACCTTTAAAGGTTGTATAGAAGAGTGCTTTGATTGTGTATTCCTGCATGGCAAAGTCTTTTTCACCTCTATGATAAGAGTGAATTACATCTGGTGTTAATTGTCATGTAACCAGATAGCAAGGAACATTCCTTGAATTTCCCTCTTCTATACAACCATTAAAGGTAATGTCCACTTTTCACTATGGCAACTGTATGGCTTATTTGAATTTGGAAGATGATGGAGATGCAAAGGTGGTTCAAAGTAACACAATGAAAGGCTGGAAAGTGATTTGTTTGGATACAACTCTTAGAATTCTTTAGTCAGCACGGCCAATATTAGTCCAAAAGTAACTTTCCCAAGGTCTGAATACCGTGAACACCTGCTCCCTTTGGAAATCTGAACTGCCAGGCTGGCACCGTAGCGAAGTAGCAGAGGAGTTGACTGATGGATTGAATAAAGGTAGAGTGACTGGACAGGCAGGCAAGTGAACTGTGAAGACACAGAAAGGCAACCTAGTTCTTGCGATGCCCCTACTAAGTTTGCCAGCTGACTATGGGGGCAAGGGTGGGTGGGGAGGGGAATAAATAATCTGGCTCAATCTGCTCTTTTCTTCTAACATGGGTAAAAAACACAGTTTCATTTGCTTATGTCTCTGTGAAAGGGAAAGGAGTCATAGCTTAGAGAGAGAGCATTTGCTCTCCCTATAGATGGGCTCCACACTCAGTCCTTGGCACCTCCAGTGAAATGGTGATGATGGGAGAGACCTTTCTCTCCCTGAGCCCTAGGAGAGGTGCTATCAGATGGAGCATATGTGTGTGTGTGTGTGTGTGTGTAATAATGTAGTCTGACACAGCTTTAACTGCTGTGGCTCCATGGACTCTTTCAAACGGGGAGGAATTTCTCCCAACTTCGAATGGAGCCAATGCGGATTTATGTAAATTCGCTTGTTTAGCGAATTTACATGAACCCCTGCTCCGTTCGGAATTACTTCCCATTACCCGAAAATAACCCCCTCCTGCCCGAATTTGCATGCGAAGCTTTAATTCGCAATAACGTAAAACCCATGATTGCATTCGAATTGGCTTCCCTCTTGCCCGAATTTGCATGCGAAGACTTAATTCGCAATAACGTAAAACCCATGATTGCATTCGAATTGACCTTAAATTATACTTCCAATTTAGCCTTGTATGAAAGAGTCCCATGCTATCCCCTTTATGTTTCCATTATTTCACATTATTTCTGGTCTGGTGAAACATCGTGTGATAAACTTCCCACATTTTTGGTTTTTTTTCTCTCCTTTAAATCCTATTTCTCAGTGGGATTCCTCTAGTGTGATAAGATCCAAAGAGTCTGACTCAGCCCACAAGGTTGCTTTCTACATTCCTCTCTTTCATACCTCCCCCTGGCTTTTAACAGAGTTTGTTTAGCTTACAGCATTTCCTGAAATCCATTCCTGCTTCTAGGTCTAGGTGCCACATTTTCCCCCAGGAGGCATTCCCCCTTGCCACCAACCCAACAACAGCAGCTCAGCCTTCTTGCTTGGCCCCATGGATTAAACCTTTCATTCTTCTCTTCTCTGATCTTAAAAGATTATTTTTTAAAAGCAAGAAGGGAAAGAAGAAGGCGTTTTTCCAGTTTCTGAGAGAGAAAGCCAAAGGCCTGTTGCTACTAGCCTTGGTTTAATGTCTGGAAGGTTTTGCAGTTATCTGGGCTCCACACTCTGCAGCAGGAAGAGAATAGCTCTCCAGGGCTTGCCACTGCCAGTTACACCCTGGATGAACAGAACACCCTGGCCATTGTAAAACTGCACAGAGCTCACTTGCTGCTCCTGTGACCCTTGCCCCAACTCTCACCCGGCCTAACCCTTGTTCACCCGGAGCCTCCCTCTCCCTTTCTATGCACCTGCCCCCTTTCCCCCCATCACAGCCTCCCCATTGCAGCTGTTGGATGTCTGTTATACCCAGCCCTACATTACACACACTTGAGCAGAGTGCATGGGGAACTGGGTCAAAGGAATGATAAAATATTAAATCTATGAAATGTAAGCCTCAGTCACAGCTCCTCCCCATCTTGTGAAAGCATAAACATTTTTTTAAAAGTGAGCCCAAGGAGTCCCTCCTTCCTAGCCATAGTTTTTGTTGGCTTGTGGTCTCCTTAGGAAGCCAGCCGGAGACTCAATGATTCATCCTCCCTTTTTACAGAAGGAGAAAGCAACAGGGGGCATGTGAGGAAGGAGGATTGCTTGAATCAATGTGTGGCTTCTAAGAACATCTTTCACAGAGCTTGGAAAAAATGACTCTTTGGAACTATACCTGCCCCAATCCCCCTGCCAGTCTTGCTGGTGGGGGGATTCTGGGATCTGTAGTCCCCGCCCCCCCAAAAAGCAATTCTAAGTGCTGGAACTGTAGATCAGAATAACAAACTTATGTCTGTCCACTGCCTCAGCGATTCTATGCACACTCACTTTAGCAAGGCATCCCATTCAGCTCAGGTATGCTTTACATCTCTGGTGCAAATGCATAAAGTTAAAAATGTGGACATGTGGCTGCTTGGGGCAAGGGTCAAGGGAGTGGCAATGTTTGGCTGAGTGAAATGTGCACATAACATACTGAAACATATGAACACATCTCATACTGAAACAGACCATGAGCCTGTAAAACCCAGTGTTTATCGTCTAGTCCCTGATCAGTAGCAGACTTCCAAAGCTACATGCTGATGGCTGAAAGGATACATTGCTAGTACAGGTTGAATATCCCTTATCCAGAAATCCAAAATCCAAAATTGTTCACATGGGTGGCTTAGATAGTGACAGCTTTGCTTTTGGTTAAGTCAGTGTACACAAACTTTGTATTATACACAAAAGTATTAAAAATATTGTGCATAAAATTATCTTCAGGCTATATGTATAAGGTGTATGTCTGTGTGTTCTGTGAGACTTCAAGTTGCTTCTGACTTATGGTGATCCTATCATGGGGTTTTCTTGGCAAAGTTTGTTCAGAGGATGTTTGCCATTGCCTTCCCCTGAGACTGAGTGCATGTGACTTGCCTGAGGTGGGTTTCCATGCCTGAGTGGGAAATGAATAATGGTCTCCAGTGACATAGTCCAACACCCAAACACATGTCACACTGGCTCTCTATAAGGTATATATGAAACATAAATGAATTATATATATATAGAACTGGGTCTCATATTTCATTATGTATATGCAAATATTCCAAAATCCAGTTTTTAAAATATACATCTGAAATCCAAAACATTTCTGGTCCCCAGAATTTTGGATAAGGGATGCTCAACCTGAAATTGAAAAATGATGGCCAGATGCAGAAAGAAAATGAGCTCCTGTGTATAAGAATGGTTTTCACTGGAATTCAAATGGGACTTGGGAAATCCAAATTCTGGTCTTCCAGCAGCCTTGAAATTCACGGGACCAGTCACTCTCATGTCTCACAGCCTACATTACAGGGCTTTGGTAAGGACAAAGAAGGGGAAGGGAGCTCAGTGGAACAAAGGCAGGACATAAATTTAACCAAAGGGGGAAAAATTACCATCATAAAACTGCATGAAGAGAATTAGTCATGCAAACATTTCTAGTTGCCAGTTGACCTCAGGTAACTAGCCCGTATGCCTGGTGATGACGAAAGAGAATTACCACCATCTACTATATATATATATATATAAAACCCTTATCCTTAATTACGAATAAAACCATAGGTGTATTTAGCTGTTTTGTTTTGTTTTGTTTTGTTCCCAAGGATATCACCTTGATGACATGATTACTATACCACATGCACACACATCCTTGTTTCCTTTAAGTAAGGTTGTCACAACGTAGCAGCTATCGCAGCAAGTGGCCACTAGGGGGATGTTTCAACAGCTGCCACATATTTCTGAGTAAGTCAGAGAAGGCTGCAAAGTGATGGGAGTTTGATGTCAGCAGCATGTTCAGTGGAATCACATGAGGGAAAGCTCTTCAGGTTCTACTTCAAAAGGCAGGTAGAGGATCTAAGCTAGAGAATCCAAGAATACCACTTCAAAAGGCAGGCAGAGAATCCAAGGAATGCTGTTCTAGCTTGAAAACTCCCAGCCCACGTAAATTTAGTTCAGCAGAAGGAGGGAGGCTTGCTTTGTCCTGCTGACCTGCTAATTTTCTTTGTGTGAGAAGGGATGGGAGAAGAAAAAAGAGAGACATATTCCATTGTATGCACACATAAATACATTCACATGCATAAACACCTGCATACCAGCAGGGAAGTACTGCATGATAGTACTTCTGGAAGGTTTGGCTGCCTCCTATTATGGCAAGAAGAAAGGAGATAGGATATAGAATGGGTGGCCAGTTAAAAGTACCAGGAGGAAGAAAGAATGCAGAGCTTAGAAGTTACTTTATTCCATCCCCCTGCAGTTCACAAAATCGTCCAGACAGCATGCCCAGGGACTTGAGATTTGGGAATCCACAGTAGAGGAGGAGGAGGAGGCAGCAACTTTTCTAGTCTTTGAAACAAAAAATGAGAAAGGTATATATGGATTTTCAAAATCTAAAGCATCACAGAGGACTCTTTCAGACATGGGAAACTGGAAGTATAATCCAAGGGCAATCCAAATGCAATCATGGGGTTTCACGTTATTGCAAATTAGAGCTTCTCATGCAAAAGGGAAGTCACTCCGAATGCAATAATAGGTTTCATGTTATTGCGAATTAAAGCTTCTCACACAATTTCGGGCAAGGAGGGGTCATTTTCGGGTAATGGGAAGTCATTCCGAACACCTTCCGAACGCAATGGGGATTCATGTGAATTCGCTAAACAAGCGAATTCATGTGAATTCGCATTGGCTCCATTCGAAGTTGGGAGAAATTCCTCCAGTGTGAGTCAAGAGACTAGATCTGTATGACACAATAGCAGTAGTTTGAGCCCACCTTAACTTCCAGGATCCCATCCTATAAAATCCTGGGATTTGTAGCTTCAATTGAGGTACTCAGAATTCTCTGCTCTAGTTTGGGGAAATTGATTTGAACTCTCAGTGCAGTTGCTGGCCCTAGATATATGTATTGCCAACCCCAGAGTGGAAAACAGAAATGGGGAAACAAAACTCTCCCTGCTTTAGCAGCAACAGGGACAGAAGGTCTTTGCAAAAGAAGAATCACTGTATCTTCCTACCAGAACTTATTATATATACATATATATTCCTGACTTCTTCCCCTCTCTTCAGTTTCCAGCCAATGTTGGTCACTGATAAACCACAGCCGGGACTGGCTTCCTGAACACTCGCTTCTTGGATTTCTAGCCAAGCTGGCACAGGCCTTCAAGTTCAAGTCAAACTTCATTTTTTCCCCTTCACCAGTTGCCTAGAAACATGCCTATGAAAATATACTTCTTCGTTCTCACACTCTACTGTTCTGTTGCCAATAGCTTTTATTTTTCCTATGCCTTGCCCTCAGAAATTCCTGGAGTTGTTGTTTTAAAAAAAAAAAAGTCTTGCAGGCATAAAATTCTGTCATCTATTCCCAACACACTCCTGTCACCAGGGAAAGGTGACTTTGACATTAGATTCAGGGCCCATTTTTAACATGAATGGATTAGTCTAACTAAGGAGCAGAACTAGTCATCTAGAAATCCATTTGTGAGGTTTGGGGAAGGGAGCGAACTAGGTGGTAAGTGACAGGAGTAGCCAAATGGCCTCCTTAAAAAATAAACTGTCCAGAACATTACAGCCTTATCAGAATACAATAGCACAATATGATGTATGTCAACACAACTGACAACCAGAGGTATCTGGAATTTACTTCTGGTTTGTTGTTGCTGTTGTGTGTCTTCAAGTCATTCCTAACTTATGGCAACCATAAGGAGAGACTATCCCAGGATTTTCCAGGCAAGTTTCTTCAGAGAGAGTTTGTCATTGCCATCCTTTGAAGCTGAGAGAGTGTCACTTGCCCAGAGTCACCCGGTGGGTTTCTATAGCCAAGAGGAGATTCAAACCCTGTTCTCCAGAGTCATATTCCAGCACTCAAACCACTACATCAGCTGGCTCCTGGTGGCAAAGACAAAATTGGCAAAGTTACTCTTTTGGACAACAGTTTCTAAGATCCTCCAGGCAGCTGGCCATTGGCCATCTTGGATTTTGGGAGCTGGAGTCCCAAAAAAGTAAATTTTCCAAGCATTGAGTAAAGAAGCAGACTCATGTGTCAACAACTCCTAATAATTGTACTAAGGCAAACAACCAAGAGAAGTCTGGGTTTTTAATCAGGATCTGTCTTCTGATCCCAAAGACCTCAAAAGTGATTGTTCATTAATACAAGCACTAGAAATCTGGTAATGCGCAAGTCTCTTGCAACCCAATTACAAATTTACGACCAAACCACTGGAAAGAACTGTGCTCCTGTTTGTATTCTACTCCTTCCTTTCCCTTTTCTTTTTATAAAATAGAGTGCAACTGAGAAAGAAAGAAATTTTCCTGTAAGTCATGCCTAAATACCCTAAGAGCACCAGATCCCATTTGATCTTGGACGCTAAGCGGGGGACTCTTTCATACAAGGCTAAATTGGAAGTATAATTTAAGGTCAATTCAAATGCAATCATGGGTTTTACGTTATTGCGAATTAAGTCTTCGCACGCAAATTCGGGCAAGAGGGAAGCCAATTCGAATGCAATCATGGGTTTTACGTTATTGCGAATTAAAGCTTCGCATGCAAATTCGGGCAGGAGGGGGTTATTTTCGGGTAATGGGAAGTAATTCCGAACGGAGCAGGGGTTCATGTAAATTCGCTAAACAAGCGAATTTACATGAATCCGCATTGGCTCCATTCGGAGTTGGGAGAAATTCCTCCCCGTTTGAAAGAGTCCAGGGTTGGCCCTGGTTAGTATTTAGATGGGAGATTGCCAATGAATATCAGGTGCTGTAGGTTATATTTCAGAGGAAGGAACTGATGAAACCACCTCTGAGGATTCCTTGCTGAAGAAAATCTTATGAAAACTTCATGGGGTTGTGATAAGTTGACAGATGACTTGAAGGAAGGTGCACATGCATGTGCACACACACATACATGCTTACTTGCAGATTTAAATTTCAACCACAGGGTGGCTAGTTATATTGCCTTCACTCTTATGGGAAATGCACAACATCTGTATATACAGGAGAGTGATTCTACATTCTGCTTCATCACACTTGGAGTTTTGATGTCTGTAATGCTACAGCCGTTGGCTACACTGAGACTTTGGAATTTGGCTCTCCTTGATACAGGCCCTCTGGAGCACCTGCTCTACAGCTGGAAAAGTAAGCTGCAGAGAAGGGGGGGGGGGAGGGAGGAGAGGGTGGAGCAAGAAAACATTCAGGCGTGTTCAGACTGAATCAAAAAGTCAAACTGTTGCTTGTCTCATCTGTCTGTAAGTGGCAGTGTTGTAACTCCATCAGTGCAGATGAATGCCTTACTTTGCACGTTGCTGTATTTGCACTGAGCTATATTGTTCAGATTACTGACCAAACACACACACACACACACACACACACACTGTAGCAGCCATGCAATGGGGATAGCTCACACAGTACAAATGCATGTGGAATCTTGCACAGTTTTACTGGGTTCCAAAAAACAGAAAATAAAGTCAGATCTCTACCTCCTCCACCCCCTTTCCTCTCACATAACCAAGACCAGTTCCACCTTGCAGACCGATCCAACCAAAGTCTTTGCCTTTAGCCTTGTCCAAAACCAGCACCTGACATTTGGCTTTTTTTAAAAAAAGAAACTTTCATTCTGCCGGAGGAGAGGAAAACCCATCTGAGCCAATGCTTTCAACCAACACATAAGAAGGAAGGTGGAGGGTGTCATTAAAGCCAGCAAGAAATTTATTAGGTGTTGGGAAGGAGAAGCTGTAGTTGCAAATCTTCACTGTCTGAATGCAATAGGTGATTTGGCACAAAGCAGATGCCTGCTTTTCCAGAAGAAAGGGATGGGGAAGTGGTGGCTCATGGGGGGAGAAGTGGAAGGATCCTCTTTTAGCACCAGTATGGCTCAAAGAAGAAGAAAAGGAGTATCTTATGGAATAAATCTGATCAGGAAGGAACAGTTGGGATTGTTACTTCACCTATCAAAATGCTGAACTGCAAACTTTGCAATAAACAGTGCTGGCGCTTTTCACAACTCTGTGGCACTTGCTCATTTCTGCGTCAAAATATTTTACAGAAGAACAGTTTGGCTGCATCTTCAGTTGCATCACCAAGAAAAATCCCACACTGAGGATGAGACAAAGCAACCAACGTAGGTATGGAAGTTTGGACTGAATGCAACTCAGCTGGGTATCTGCTTTTGAAACACACCTGCTGAATGGTCAAGACCAAAGCTAAATGGTTACTAATCCTTACAGTCTCATACAAAGGATAAAAAGAAGGGGGATTTAAGCAACAAGTGCCCCCACCAGTTATACATCTAGTTGGCACTTAATTTAGACTTAATGATCTTATCCTCTACTCCTTTTTTAGATGATAATATGTAACACTCCCTTTGCTTCAAAATGCAGCTCTGGATCTTTAGTGGAGGTATGGGGTGGTTGGGCCCTAGATGTCTCCCCAAAAATCCTGCACTGGTGACTGCACTGCCACAAGGGAACCAAGAAAGGTGATGTGCTAAAGATGGGGTAGCAGAAGAGTGAAGAGTTACGGTGAAGATGCAACAGGTGGCAAAGCAAACTCATCCAAGTGAGGAACCAGCCTGTCACAAGGGGTGGGAACATTTTTGCAATAGGAGACAAAGAAGCCAGTCACCTGAGACTAAGGAAAGAGTGACTGTGTGCCTCCAGATGAAGGAACGTTCATATAGACTTGCACTGTCAGGGTGGTGGGAGTGGGATTTGGGGGGGGGGGGGTCATTCAGGTTTAGAAGGATTGGGTGGTGGGTGTGTGGAGAAGGCAAGAGAAAGGCAAGGGAGGGATGGCCTTGGGCATAATAGGATTGAGAAGGTGAACTGATGCTACAGGTGGCGCCTCAAGGTACTCAGGGAAAAGATGTTCAGAGACTCTTTAGAGCGCAGCACCAAAAGAAGAGAGTGAAGCGGAACAAAGAGATAACCCTTTGAACCCCAGCCAAGGCCCCAGTAAGGACTCACCATTTTTGGCTTGCTCCCTGTAGCTCTTTTCGTTGAGGCAGACCCCTCGGCCGTGGAGCAGAGCATGCAAGGGCTTCTCCTCACCTTGGCGTGGCAGGCAGCGCAAGCCCTGGGCACATCGCTCTGTGTACACCCCACACGACTGCCCTTCCGCCAGGGCACAAGTCATGCAGCATCCGCAGCCAGGCTCTTTCACCAGCTCACAGCCCACAGGGCTGGGAGGGCACATGGAGAGGGCTTTCTCGTCGCAGGGTTCACAGTGGACGAAGGAGCCCAAGCCCTGTGAGAGCCCCAGGCAGAGGGAAAAGAGCAACATCTGCATCAGGAGGAGCATCTTCAAGGCACAGTCAGGCAGCAGTGGAGCAGACAAGGATGGCAGGATCTGCTACTGTCTTTTTTTTTTAGGGGAAAAAAAAAGAATGGTCTCTTTTCGAGAGAAAAAGAAAAAAGGGGAAAAAAGTATCTCCTTCCTTCGATTCCAAAACAGCTTTTTTTTCACTTCAAAAACAATTAACAACCACAAGAAGAACAGAAGTGTGTCTGTGAATTTTTAAAAATAGGTGTGTGAGCATATGTTACACCAGGTTGTCAAAATCTGCAGGCAATGCCAGTTGCAAGAATTACAGATGCAACAGGTTGGAGATTTTTTTTTAAAAAAAAAGTCACCGGAAAAGGTTTTTAAAAAATATATCTATAAAAAAAGGAAAAGAACAAGGCAGCCTTCAGTGAGGCTACACAAAAAGGTATGAAATAATCCACTTGCCCCCCTAGAAAAGCAATGTCTGCAACAGGCTAGAAAGGAAGCAAAAGAAGGGAACAAGCTTCTTTTTAGACTGTCCAGATAACAGTCTGCAGCAAATTGCTGGGGGGGGGGGGGAGTCTAAAGTAGCACTTAAAGCAGGTAGAACTAGGCTTTGTCAAGAAGAGGTTTAGCTTGGGACAGGCTAGAAAAAAAATTACCCTCTTCTTCCTAGGTTGGGTTAAAGAACAACAAAGAGGTTTTCTGTAAAGTTGGAGGATTTTTACAAAGTCGGCAGTAGAAAGAGAATGAAGGAGGGGTTGCAAAAGAGAGGGGGGAAAAAAGCAAAGAAAAGAATTCCACTTTGTAGATCTCCCAGCACTTTTCCCCTGGAGAAGTTTCTAAAGAGACTGAATAGTGCCGAGCAGGCATGTCTTTTAAATAGACTGCCCCTGGCTGCCTGCCAGCCCCTTGCTGCAATCTGAGATCCCAATGACACCTCAGCCTGAATGGGTGCCAGTAACCAGAGCAAGATCAGTACACACTCTCCAAATGTGTGTGTATGTGCACACGCACACATGCACACACACACACACACACACACAGACACAGAGGAGGGAGGGAAAGAGGTGGCAGTTGTGCAGCTTCTGACTTTTAGACTCCCAAATCCTTGGCAATGATCAGCAACTTTATTGTGAGTAGGGGCACACATGTGCTTATGTGCGCGTGCACACACACACACACACACACAGCCACTACAAAGGCATCAGATTACCTACTTTCTGCTAGACAAGGAGGACTAAAGTTTCTCTTCGCTCCAAAACCTGCAGGGAATATTTCTAAACACTCCCGAGGTCTAGGCTGAACTGGTGTCATGTTTTCATTCAGTGCCCCAAGGGTTATAACCATGTGCACACTTTCTTGGGAGCAAGCCCTGTTGAACTCATCATAGACTATGATCCAAGGAAGTATGCATAGGGGACAGAGAGGGAGATGTAGGGTTGCTCTGCTTTTTTTCTTCCTATTCTCTGTGACCAAGCTTTTAACAACAGCTTGGTGTGTATTTGCTGGAAGCCAATCATGCTTATCTCCATGCTGTGTGACTAATTCACATGCCTCACCAACCTTCTTTCCATACATCTCACCAAATGGTATCAGTCTTGCTCACTATCTGTTTCTTCAGTCCCAGGTGCTGCTGAAAGCACAAGAGCAAGCCAAAACTTCACTTTCCTGATCAGTTGGCATTGTCAAGGACAAAAATGGAGCCTTTATCCCTTCAGTGTCCCTGTATGCTCTGTACCAAAGCACATTCATGGCATCAGGCTCTGATGGATGGTAACCCAACTTGCCTGTAATGCTACATTTTGCAATGGAAAATGAATCATGTAGGCCAAGAAGTGGTTTTCAGGGTTAGACTGATAACTCCTTCAAGATAAACCTGTCATCATGTTTCATCATGGCAGGTGTCCTTTGGCACGTGACAAGGACATTGCTGCTGCAAGGAGATCCTCGGTGTGACTTTTGAGCTTCATGATATTTTCAGTATGCACCAGACACCTGGTGTTGTATGCATTTATATGTGTGTATGCTATGTATATATGATTAAAGCTTCTTACCTAATACACATGGTGTAAACTCAGCAGAATCTTTTTTTAAAGAAGGGAAGGGAAAAGTCATGCTGGATCTCAAAAGAAAGGAAAAACTTTTGCCACACAAATCACACTTTACTGACTGCAGAAGTATCCTTACCTTTTCCATCCTTCTCAGCTCTCTCCTGAACCTCCTCACCTTGCCAAGGATTCAAAAAAACATCCCACATCTGGAAAAGGACAACTTTAAACTCTAAAACAAGAAGAGGTTCAAGAGAAGGGCACAATCTTATAGGCTGAAGAACAGTGATCTCATCTCTTCATGGCCAGGAAGGATGTGTCTACCAGAGGTCTTCCCCTCATACACCCTGTACCTTAAAAACCAAACACAGCTTTTTAATAAAATGCAGACTCCATCCTTTTCAGAACCACAGCCTGGTCTGTCTTCTGTATATATGCCACAAGGCAACAGTTGGTTATGTTACCTTCATAAGGAAGCTGGAAGGTGTTGTGGGGGGAATGATTGAAAAAAAAATCTTGTCATTTTTGTTCAGGATTCACAAGGAGCTTGCGACTCTCCCCTCTTCAGTTTAGATTCTGTTTGGCTTAATGGCTTTACAATCTTGAATATGCCTGCATTGCATAGCTTTTGCCACTAGAATGCACTCTTATCTATGAGAAGACTTTAAGACTGCAGCTTAAAATGTTTAACCCTTTGCTTGAATGCTTTTTGCTCCAGCAATTTAATAACCATATTATATTTCCTCTTTATTTCACACACAAACATGTGTGCGTGCACACACACAAAATGGTTGGAGCTCTTGGAGCCTTATTGTCTTGGAAAGGTGATCCCAAATGTCCAGGAGCTGACAATTATGTGTGTGCGTGTGTGTTTAGAATAGGAGGGGAAGCAACTATCCAGTAGCACATGTAATACTACTCCCATTGTGATTCCCATGAAGATGAGAGTTATGTGCCTTTCACCCAGGAACAGAGAACCTGTGACACTCCCAAGATACTGAACTACAACCCCTATCATCTCCAAACACTGGATCCTGGCCATGGCAGATGAAAGCTGGAGTTTAATAATATCTTGAAGGCCATATGCTCCCCAGATCTCCTTCAACCACTATGGAACACGCAGAAATGCAATGGGGTAACTTTTTCTGATAAAACATCCAGATCTCAGGACCTGGCTGTCAGGCTCAGGGCCTAATGTTTCTTCTCCAGTCCTAAGGCAAGGGGGAAGAATCTCAGGGATCTCACATAGCCATGAAAATTATGTATTTATGTGAATTACCTATAACTAGGAGCATCACAAGAGGGGTGTGGGGGGATTTTGTCCACACTGGCGACACCCTGGGAAAGTGACACAAATGCTCCCCAAACAACTGCCTTTGGGCAGAAATGATGTGGCATTTGCCTGCATCCCTTTAAAATGCTGGAGCTCGGTGAAAGACTTAGGAATTTATCACACGGGAGGAATTTCTCTCAATTGCGAATGGAGCCAATTGGCAATTACGTGAATTCGCTAGCTTAGCGAATTTACGTGAAATCTGATTGTATTCGGAATGCGTTCAGAATGACTTCTCATTTCCTGAAAATGACCCCCCCCATTGCCCGAAATTGCGTGAGATACTCTAATACACAATTAAGTGAAACCCCATGATTGCGTTCAGAATGACTTCCCTTTTGCCCGAAATTGCGTGAGATACATTCATTCACAATAACGTGAAACCCCATGATTGCGTTCGGATTGCCATTGCATTATAGCCCCAAATTCTTTCGTATGATAAACTCCATGGTGTGAGTGGGGCAAGGCTCAGTGAGAGGGGAAAGGATAGGCCATAGGTTTTTAATTTTTTTTTTAAAAAAATAAAGATATATTTCAATTTTCTTTAGAAACATCATATCTTACCAACTTTTCACTTCAACCACATGAAACTATCTACTTGTAAATATGTTTAGCCTGTACATATGATATTGTAATTAAAGGTATAATTTTAATTTTGCTAGTTGTTTATGTCACAACAATTGCCATTACATTCAGTTATATACAGGAATTACAATCTATGAGTAACATTACTACAAAAACAACTAAGGATTCTGTATGGTGTTGCATAGGAGGAGGTCAATGGCAGGGTGACACCAATTCTAGTAATGCCTGGTAAGTGGCCACTGTAGATGGTTTTCTATTCAAAACAGAGCTTGGAAAACTAGGCAATAACGTCCATGTATTCTTAAAAGCAGGGCTCTCTAAGGTGTTAAAAATAGATCTGGGGAACATTTTTTTCCATTCTGAGCACAGCATGGAAAAACTAATTTTTAATCAGAGAAAGATTTTTTCTTTTGTCACATTTGATGTTTATTACTGGAATAATAATCGCTGAGTTTCTGTGGTTGATGCTAAATGTGTCAAGTCTTAATGACATCATCAGTGTCAATCCTCTGTAACATCAACAGCAGGCATCCCTAGGCCCCAGGTCAGGTCTAATATCTCAAGGGCTTTGCAACAAAAAGAAAAGAAAAACCCCTGCAAAACACTGTGCTCACTCCTAACAGTTGCTGGGTTGGTCATCGCTCCAAGGGATATTCCAAGGGGTTGCATCTTTTACCATCTGCAAAGTGGCACTCTGCTGCACATAATGCTTTGTAAGGGTGGGAAGCATGCAGTTCTCTGGTTTATCACACTAGAGGGCAAACAGGATTTAAACAGGAATTAAACAGGAATTAAACAGGAAATGCCCTATTTTAAACATAAGGCATGTTAAAGGTTATTGGACTGCAGCTCTCCTCATTCCTCATCATTGCCTTTGCTGCTGGTGGATGGGAGTTACAATCTAGGAACACACGGAGAACTGCATGATTCCTACCCCTGCTTTATAACTATTTATTTAATGTGGACCCCTCCCCCAAGACCATTCATATCCCAATAGGTGGGTGACAATGACTCTTTCAAAGCAAGCCAAATAGTTCCAGGACGAACAGGAATTTAACGTAAACCCCCTCCATTTTGTCAACTGACTAGAACCTCGAACTGACCAGTTCTGTTTTATATTTTTAAGGGTTTTTTATTTGAAGAAACCAGCCAATTATGCTTTTCATATCTCTGAAAAGCAAAATGGCTGATAAAGGGGAAATGGATCCATTCAGCAAAGTCTCTCAGCTCCAATACTTTACAAATCTGTCATCCCTGAAGCTGAACCCTACCCATCCAGTAATGGATACAAGCCCATCAGGAGTTCTCTGTCCTGCTCTTTCTCCACCTGCTCTCTCTCACTTATGGGAAAGAATCATTTTCCTTTCAAAATGGTGGAAGAAAGAAATAGCTTCGCAACCAATGAGATAAAGGATTTGCTCCCAGGTGGCACCCTAATTTTCAGGGTTTGTATGATTGTGGGGAAAAAAACCCAAAAACCCTGAATGGATACTTAATGGTTGTCTTTCATTTTCTTTCTTGCCATGTCTATGTGGCTTGGGCTGGGGGGGGGGGGGCAGGAGCAATGGGTTATCTTCCTACCTGCCCAAAGGAGAGAGATGAAGGCCAAAACACAGCAACCACTTTAGCACCCCTCCAAATTGAGGAAATTCATCACAAAATGCAGAAATGCATCCCATATGCCAATTTATATGTATAGATGCAAATCTGGAAACAATAGAAATACAAAACACCTCATCCTAAAAGGAAAGCTGGTGCCCAGGTAACTTCTGTATATGCCTGCTCAACCTGCTGCCCATGTGCTGCTCATTGTTGCAAAGCATCTTGAAGGTCTTAGTTCTTCTTTTCCAGAATTTATTTAAACTAGGTATAGAATCATAGAGTTGGAAGAGACCACAAGGGCCATCCAGTCCAAACCCCTGCCATACATGGACTCAACATCTAAGCATCCTCGACAGATGACCATCCAGCCTCTGTTTAAAAACCTCCAAAGAAAAAGACTCCACCACACTCTGAGGGAGTGTTTTCCACTGTCGAACAGCTCTTACTGTCAGGAAGTTCTTCCTAATGTTTAGGTGGAATCTCTTTTCTTGCAGTTTGCACCCATCATTCTGTGACCTACTCTCTGCAGCAGCAGAAAACAAGCTTGCTCCATGCTCAATATGACACCCCTTCAAATACCTGACACCCCTTCAAATATTTGATCAGGGCTATCATATCACCTCTTAACCATCTCTTCTCCAGGCTAAACATACCCAACTCCCTCAGTCTTTTCTCATAGGGCATGGTTTCCAGACCCTTCATCATTTTTGTCCTTTAGACATGCTCCAGTTTCTCAACATCCTTCTTGAATTGTGGTGCCCAGAACTGGACACAGTACTCCAGGTGAGGCCTGACCAAAGCAGAACAGAGGGGCACAATTACTTCCCTTGATCTGGACACTATACTTCTGTTGATGCAGCCTAGAATCATATTGGCCTTTTTAGTTGCTGCATCACACTATTGACTCATGTTCAACTTGTGGTCTTAGATCCCTTTCACATGTAGTCTCATTAAGACAGGTGCCCTCCATTGTATATCTATGCATTTCATTTTTTTTTGCCCTAAGTGCAGTACCTTACATTTCTCTGTGTTGAAATTCATTTTCTTAGCTTTGGCCCAGCATGGACTGGAAAGTCCTACAAATAGAGGACTATTTTTATATGAAACAGAATATATAGCCACTCTTACCTGGAGGATGTAGTGGGGAAAGGGACGAGTGTGTAATTGGATGGGAGGATCAATTTTAGTAAGTCGAAAAGGAGGTTAAAGCAATGCAGCCATGTAATCCAAGATAAAATTCAGATGGCTATCAAACCACATCTTGTCTCCAAAGTTCTTTTCTTCAGTAAAGCCTTTGATAATCTGGTAACTGTCCATCTCCAAACCCATCTGGATAAGCCTAAATGTTTGAATCCATTTCACTCTAGCTTCTAACTAGGTCTAGGAATGGCCTTTGGTGTTCTGATGAATGACCTAAAGCAGCAGAAAGACAGTGTGAGATTCCTGTAATCTGAGACCTTCCAGCATGTTTCATCACTACTGTCCTTGGTATCCACATTACTTTGTTCCTTTTTTGTGCAGGGCATTGGAGATAGTACATGGTTTTGAATCCATTTCTATGTGGAGAAGTTTCAGAAGACAGGGCTGAGAGACTTCACCCCATGAAGCTATGTGCTGCATGATTACCCTCCTCCATTTAAATTAAGCCAATGAAGATAGGTCAACCAGCTTTTGAGGTGAGATATCATCAGTATGTTCAGTTCCTATACCACTAAGGGGAGAAATTTGATAATCTAGAAAGGTGATAGGTATTAGACAGTAGAAGAACACATAGTTCCTGATGCTTTTGAATTGATTGTAGAGGGCCAAAGATCATTTTAATCCTGCACTTCCCCTGACCAGGCTGCACTGGCGTACCTGTTCCATTTTCAGCTGATTTTCAGCCATTTTTGCTATTTTTTGCTATTTGGGGACATGCACAGGAGATATTAATGGGAGGTAGGGGTGATACAGATACATTTTTGCATTGGTTTTAACCCATTTTGAGGATTTTATACCTGTTAATTATCTGTTTTTTAAAAAAGATTTTGGGGACTGGGACCTTTGCTCTTACCCTCTGCTATAATGGATAGAAGCAGGGACAGAACATGGGACCCTACAAATATTGTTCAGTTACGATTCCCATATAATGAAAGAAAACAGGCTGTATTAAGCCGATGTGGTATAGTGATTTGAGCTTTGGAAAGAACTCCAGGAGATACCAGGGCTCAAATCCCAATCAGCCATGGAGAACCACTGGTGAGACACTCAGCCTCAGAGTTTGGCAATGCCAAACCACCTCCTAATAAATTTTGCCAAGAAAACTCTAGGGTAGTGTTACCTTTAAGATCACAATAAGACTGGAAGGGCTTGAAGGTGTACAACATTAGCAACAACAATAATTCCCATAATCCCTGACCACTACTCATGCTGTCTAATGCTGGTGGGAGTTAAGAGTCCAACAGCTTCTGGAGTGTCCCAGGATCCCCATACCACCACCACCTCCCCCTCCTCCATCATCACCACTACCACCACCACCACCACCACCTTTATTTCTTACCTGCTTCTCCCTATGGATCAGGGTGCAGAAGGACAAATTAAAATACAGCAACACACACGCAGAACACAGTTAAAAACATGGAGGCTTTCTAGATTGGCAAAAAGAAGTGTGTTCATGGCTGCATGAAACTCTGGCCTTTAGATGAGAAAAAGGGAAAGTGTGCCTTGAAAACTCTTTTTTTTTTTTTTTTTTTTTTTTTTTTTTTTTTTTTTTGCATTTTAGGAGAGAAGAAGTGCCTTTAAAAAGGTGCTGGTTTTCCCAGCTTCTATTTTAAAAACTGCGGAACAGCGCAGCTCCATCTAAAGGCTGTGGTGCAGCTGCTAAGCATTAAGGAAAAGGCAACTTCATGTCACACTTTCCTGCCAATCTAGAAAGCCCCGTAACGACATCAAATAAAAATGCATTCATACATTTAAGAATCAGGTTGGCTGCTTGGGGATGCTAATTATTCTCCCTAGGAGTGGATACAGTGAAGCCTTCCAGATGGTGAACTGCAACTACTATATTCCCTACTCAGCATAACCAGTCGTGAAGAGTGATGGGAGAGGCATTCCAACAACTTGTGCAGGGCTACATCTATCCCACAGATGTTTCATTATAATCTTTAACCAACTGTGCTGCACTGTTCATGAATTAGTCAGTTGTATAACAGACTATTTTAGCCTTCCCCAATGGAGTACCCTCCAGATGTGATGTCTGAGGATGATAGGAGCATATCCGAAGCTCGGAAAAGATAAACTATTGCAACAGACTTGGAAAGAGACAGCAGACAAATTGCTTAAACTGCAATCCAATAAATACTTGCGTTGGGGCAAGTCTATTGAACTTTTTCAAACTTACTTCTGAGTCAGTATGTATAGAATTACATTGGTAGTAGTTGTTTGCTATTTAATATTTGTGTTTTAATTTTCCATAATTTTGATTGCATATTATCACCTAAGCAGTGTGGTGTAGTGGTTTAAATATAGAACTAGGATTCTGGGAGACCAGGGTTCAAATCCCCATTTAGCCCAACATTGGGTGTTCTTGGGAAAGTCAAACTTTCTCAGCCTAGAAGAAGGCCATGGCAAACCCACTCTGAAAAATCTTGCCCCCCCAAAAAAAACCCATAATAGTTTCACCTTACGGTTGCCATAAGTTGGAAATGACTTGAAGGCACATAAAACAACAACTACAGAAACATTATCACCTATTAGTTTGTGGTTTGGTGTAATTTTACTGTTTGAAGTAGAGATGGGATAGAAATATTAGAAATAAATAAGAAAACAGATAAAATGGTTGTGATTTGGACAGCCTACTAGTCTGTTTCACATTGGGATTCTGCTGTCGCTAATTTTTAGGATGTGGATATGTTTTGTTTTTAGTGAACTGATGTATGATTGTCTTCTAATGTTTTTATTGCTTACTCCTTTGAACATTTCTTAAAAGATGAAAATGGCTGATAAAGGTTATAAATAAAAAGCCCAAATGTTTTTATTTTATCTTAACATCGTGCTTCATACGGCTGTCTCTAATAAGTTTTATCTTAGCAGAAAAGACAGTGTTTGGCAAAGTGAAAGGCAGTAGGAAAAGAGGAAGACGATGTTTGTAGTTGTTATTAACTTGACACCAACTCATGGTGACCCTGTAGATGAGACATCTCCAATACCTCCTATCCTCTACTGCTCTGCTTAAGTCCTGCAGATTCAGTCCATGACCTCCTTGATTGAGTTCATCCATCTGGCGTGTAGTCTGCCTCTCTTTCTTCTACCTTTCTTAGCATTATTGGCTTTTCTAATGAGTTGTGCCTTCTCATGATGTGGCCAAAGTATGCAGCCTCGTTTTTATCATCTTGGCTCCCAGGGACAGTTCTGGCTCGATCCATTTGTTCTAGGACCCATTTGTTTGTCTTTTCAGCCATCCACAGCATCCTCAGCATTGTTCTCCAACACCACATGTTACAGATGATCATGGCCTTGGGTTTGTAAGACTTGAACAGAGTTGTTCTTGATTTGGAGTCACAGAGTTCTTTCATTCACAGGATCACCACACGTCAAAGTCAACTTGATGACTAACAACAACAACAACAATGTGGGATACCCAACCCACTTAAGCCTCATATTTTCTCAACCAAATATTCTCTTGAAAGTTCTGATAAGTGGGTGAGAACTCTATTATAGAATGGGAAGTTGAACAGAGAGCTGCAGAAAGTGGGAGGGACCAGTGAAAATGGGACATGCTGACTTGTATACTACCTTTGTTTTTCCCCAATCTTCTTCATCCTGGTGCATTCCAGTGGTCTTGGACCACTATTCTAGCTAGTTGGCATAGGTAGTGGGAACTGGTATCAACTGGGAGAAGGTATGGCTAATATTGAAATAATTTCCATTTAAGTTGATTTAATTGGGAACATCTTAACTCATTCACCTTAGGGTTGCCATAACTTGGAAATGACTTGGAAGCACATAAAACAACAATATCTGAACTGAAGAACTATGGGCCCCAACTATAAATTCTGTGTACTTATATGCTTCCCTAAATGCTCTGAATTCAAGTAACATGTTTCATGTGGCACAGTGCTTAAATCATGGTCCTGCAGCTACACCATTGTGAATTCGACCCCTAGGCTCCAAGGTTGACTAGTCTTCTATCCTTTTGTAGGTTGGTAAAATGAGTACCCAGCTTGTTGGGGACAATTGGCTTACAGATTATAAACCACTTAGTGAGTGCTGAGTTCACTATGAAATGATATAGAAATGTAAATGCTACTGCTTGGAGCTATTTTGGTTGACCTCAAGAGCCCTGGTGATGCAGTGGTTAAATGCCTGTACTGCAGCCACTCACTCAAAACCATATGGTTGCGAGTTCAAGACCAGCAAAAGGGCTCAAGCCCGACTCAGGCTTGCATCCTTTTGAGGTCGCTAAAATGAGTACCCAGATTGTTGGGGGCAAGTAGCTTACAGTTGTAAACTGCTTAGACACTCCTTAGGTGGTATGAAGCAGTATATAGCTGAAGCTGTTTGTTTGTTTTTTTGAGACACTTACTATTTGATAGAAAATGGCTAATATAGAGGCTGCACAGACAGCCAAAAGAAGCAGCTCTGTGCCGCCCCTGGATGTGTGAGGTTGGAGATGCAGCAACCAGACGCCACACCCTCAACCCACTGGAAAAAGGGGCCGCTTATCATGGCTCCTATTTCTGGTGCTACAGGAGCACTATAAGGGCTGTGATGTGCACAGCGTCGTTTGTATGCCACACACAAGCGACATCATCATGGCGCGCACCGTCTATACTGGCATGCACTATGATGACATCTGGGTGGCAGATTAGGTTTGCTGAGAATGTGCACACATGGCCCTCGCGCACCCTATTTTGCGGTCAGGCTGGCACAAAGTGCAGGTCTGTACTGCTCTATCGTTTCAGTAACACTGGTCCAAAACACACTGCAGAAATAAACCAGTTTGAGACTGCTTTCACTGCCCTGGCTCAATGCTAGGGAATTCTGGAAACTGTAGTTTTGTGAGATATTTAGGCTTCTCTGTCAGAGAGCTCGAGTGCAACAATAAACTACAATTCCCAGGATTCCCTAGCACTGAGCCAGGGGAGTTAAAGTGGTCTCAAACTGGATTATTTCTACAGTGTGTTTTGAACCATAGTCTCCAGAAACCTGGAATCCTTCCTTTATTTTGTTCTAACCTTCCAGTGTGGTGTAGTGGATTGAGTGCTGAACTATGACTCTAGAGAGCAGGGTTCGAATCCTTGCTTAGCCATTGGATGACCATGAGCAGGTCACAAAGTCTCAGAGAATAACAGTGGCAAATCTCCTCTAAAGAAACTTGTCAAGAAAATCCTGTGATATTATTAGGTTTGCCCTAAGTCAGTAATGACCTGAAGGCACACAACAACAACAACAACAACAACAACAACAACAACAACTTTCCTCCACCTAGTGCTTTCCAGTGGTCTGGAGCTATGTAGCTATATTTGAGGCATATACCTTCTCCCTGTTGTTCCCCACTGGAAAACTGGATTTTGTGTGCAATGTAAAACACTACATGGTAGGTGGCTTATCATGGATGGTCAGCAATCTCCAGTCACCCAGCTTATTACTGCTATTGGTTCTGGGGAAATGGCTGTAGTTCAGTACACCTCATCTGCTTCCATGCTATAATGCATAAAAGGGTTTGTTTTCCAAGCTGAGATGAAGGACAGAGCATATGTCTTTTAGACAGTTTGGCTTGACATGTGTATTCTGGTGCCACTTGACACATCAGCCTTTTTCAGGGCATCCAGAAAGGCTAATGGATGACTCATGGATAAAAACTGACTTTATCTGGAAGAGATTCTGTCTGGATAGCTCGGTAAAAGGACAATAATATTTTTTTTCTTCCAAAAAATGAGTTTGCTGAGGCAACTTCAGTTTTACAAGCCTGACAAACTGGAAGGGGGTAGGTGGGATTAAAAGGAAAACCTAGGATTAAAGTTCTTTCAGGATTTAAATATCTCCTTCCTTGCAATACTAGAGGACAATAGCAACATGTCAGGGTGAAAAGTGGGTTCAATGATAGGAAAAAATAAATATGAAAAGAGATTGGCTCATTCAATTCAATTGTCTGAGTTTGATGAAAACACAGATACAGGAACAAAAGCAGTTTGGGGTGGTTCATAAATGGCTTGCTTGACTGAGATACCTCACTAATTGATTTCCCTCCTTCTTACCAGTTAAATTATGAAGCGAACAATGATATCACATATTTCAGTCCAAATTTATATTTAATAGAAATTGGATGCAGGCAATATTTTTACCAGCTGAGGAACACATATCATTTATTATTTGGAAGCTCATTTAGAATGCTCTAAGCAGACAGCTATTTAGATGAAGCAACCTTAACACGACTGAAATAGTTGACTATAGTCCAGCTTCAGGGGTTGGAAATGATACAAAAGTAATGGAAGAAAATGAAGATCAAACCTCACCTCTAATTTGCTCTTTCTAAACTGCAGTCAGACCCCCTCCATTGACCCCCCCCCCCCAGCTTCCCTCCATACAAGTTTAGGGATGGTGGAAATTACTAGTGTCCAGCTTGTACAATCAGATTCTCACCTGATCAAATTTACTTCTGAGGAAAACCTAAAATTAATTCTTTTTAAATAACGGATTATTGGTGAGATTCACTGTGCTTGGAAAAGTTACTTTTTTGGGATGATAATCCTCCCAATCTCCCAGCCAGCAAAGCCTGGGCCATGATGTCTGGGGGACTTTGACAGTTGCAATAAAATAAGTAAAGTATTTCCCCCCAGCTTTGCCTGAGAACGAGATATAGTGCATTCCCCTCCCCTTTCTTAAAGTGTTACTTAATTCTCATGCAGACAGCTGAATATGTGTGCATCACTTTTCAATAGGTTCCTGCAACAGATCGACTGAATTGCGTATGTGAGTAGAGAAAGCCATATATGATATGTTTCGGGGGAAATTTTGACTTGCCGAGATTATAGCATGAAACACTGTGAAAACTTGCAAAACTGGTTTGACTAGAGACTAAGACAACACAGGGACATGTACACACACACACACATCCATCCTGTGGGCAATGACTGCTCTTCAATAGCTCTTTAGACTATTACAGATAGGAGCAGTCACTGACAGGAATATAAGATAGCCTACCTGTTTGGTAGAAGAGATAGTTCTGCCCACAGTAGTTTATGTAGTACCTGAGCTGCAAACTGTATTTCCCACATAAGATCTTGGGAAAGAATAGTGGCATACAACAGAAAAATAGCATCAAAGATACATACATATACTGAACACCATGTATTGCATGTATAGCACAAAACACTTGGGTGTAGGCAGGTTGTCTGGATATCACTGACATGTGGCTCATTGTGTAGGTGGTGACCCCAAACTGAAGAGAATTGTGACTAAGGAGTAGGAAACATGAGATCTTCCAGATGCTGCCTTCTAAAGGACTTTTAGTGGCAGGTCTTTACTTGCCTACAGACAGCCTCCTAACCTCAAACACTTACCTACCTACAGGAGAACATACAACACAGATGTGGAGATGGACCGTGCCACAAACTCAGATACCAAATCTGCCCACACATCTGTTTAGGAAGTGTCATCACAGGTTCTAATGGCATCATCCACAATATTAAAGGAACTTTCACTTGCTCATGCTCTAATGTGGTATATGTCATCCTGTGTCGACAATTCCCTTCAGCATTCTACACAGAGCAACCAGGACAGTCTCTGCACCACAGGATAAACAGACATAAATCAGACATTAGGAATGGGAACACACACACACACACACATATACACACACACCTGTTGCAAAACACTTGGATCTTCCTGGACATTCCATCTTGGACCACAGAACAGCAGTCCTAGAACAAACAAACAAACAAACAAACAAACAAACAAAAACCTACAAAGTAAGATTGGAAAGAGAAACAGCAGAATTGGAATGTATCCACAAACTCCAGTCCATTAACATTGGATTGAACAGACATTATAGCACTAGCTAACTCCCCAGCCTCATGGGGGCTCTCTTGATCATTTCATCAAGTCTCTCTTCTAGTTCCTTATATTCCAATTTTCATATGGTTATCTATTCGCCTTGGCTTTAGGCAACATCCCTCCTCCTGCCTTTGTTCCCCAACAAGCACTGTTAAAACTGAAGTCACTTCATTTCCATAGCCACAAAGTCTGGCATTTCTATTGTCATTCTCTTACACATCCTGCTTATATAAGTCTGTCCCTAGACCCTCCATTCCACCCAATGTATCTGAGGAAGTAGACTAAAGACTATGGGGCTTTACAGACTGCCCAAAGGGGCAGTTCATAGGCGCCCAGAGAAGCACCGGACTGGCATTCTCCAATCCACCACTTCCCCAGGCCACAGAAAAGCAGCAAATTGCCGTTTCTCCATGGCCGGAAGCGGGGTGCAGCAGGCACCCTGGGTGCCCACTGCCCCCCACCATGCACGGCACTCCCAAGGGGAGAACGGGGCTGCCGCTGTGGCCCCTTTCTCCTTGGCCTCTTTGGCCATGTGAAGGCCGTGCCAAGGACGCACCAAGAAGGAGCTCCGTTTTGGAGCTCCTTCTTGCACTGCATAAAGAGTGCCATAGGCACCCTCCTGCAGCACGATGACATCAGGCATGCGCCGCACTGTCTAAATGTGGCATACACCATGACGTCATGAGTGCGTGTGCATATGGACAGCATGATGCAAACAGAGCTGGGGAGCGTGCGAATGCTGTGCACTCCCCAGCCCCTTTCACGCTCCAGGGACAGCCCTTTTGGGCCGTCTGTACCAGGCTTATGAAAGCTTGTGCTACCAGCTGTTTTCTTTCAGTTAGTCTCAAGGGTGTTAGAAGATCCCTTTGCTCCATATGTTGTGGGATTACAGCTCCCATCAGTCCTCATCAGCAGAGTGAATAGAATGATGGGCCAACAACCTCTGAAAAGCCACACATTCCCTTAAGACTTTCCTCTTGCCTGATGCATTTGTGAAATAATGAAATTACCACTACATGAGTGGAGATGGGGATGTACTGACTAATCTCATCTTCTCCATCATATCTATCCCGCTCATATCCTTCATGATCTCTCTCACTCTACACAGCTATAGCATTTTGATATCTCTTTAACTGCCATAACTCCTTCCTATAGAAACCTGGAATTTGTAATTTAGGGAGGCATTTAGAAGTCTCTGCTCGCTAGTTTAAGTACAGTAGTTCACAGAGGATGGATTAGAGCTCCCTAGCAGGGAATTCTAAATTCCTCTTGTCAAACTACAAACCCCAGGATTCTGTAAGATGCAGACTTTACTATTAAAGTGATATGAGTACTATAATTGTGTAGGGTGAATGAGACCCACTTGTTAGCAGACAGTGCCTTTCAGTGAGGAGAATTCTGTAGTTCATATACTCCACACAGGGTTTACAATCCAAATTGTGCAGAGTTCTGCACTCCACAGGGAGCTAATTGTAGGAAGCCCATGCGAAGTGCGGCAAAGTTAGAGGATATGGACTAGAGTGCATATCAAGGTCCATATTCTCTAACTTTAGATTAATAATACATTCCTCCCATCCTGTATTGCATGCAAGTACAAAAGTGACTGGACAAGTCTTTTCTGATATGCCTGTAGAGCTCCATGGGAGCAGGGCTTGATCTGTGCACTGCTTACCACATGTGAGCATGCAAGGGGACTCTTTGTGTGTGGAGCTCTAAGTCCATAGATAGCCTTCAGGAGTGCTTCCAACCTGCATGGCTAGATCAACAATCTCATAACACTGTCAGCAGCAAATTTGTTTTTTGTGAGATGTTTAGCCTTCTCTGTCAGAGAACTATGGAGTCAAAACAAAACAAAAATACTACAAATCCCAGGACTCCATAAGATGGAGCCATGACACTTAAAGCGGTGTCAAACTACACCAAGTCTGCAGTGTGGCAGCAGCCTCAGTAGATCCAAGTAAGGCCTTAGTTTTTTTTAAAAAAAACTTTCCTGATTGTACAAATTTACTTGAGAGTTTTTTTTAAAGCAGCCTTCTGTTTACTAATTCAAGTAACACCTGACAAATCACCCTGTCTGTGCCCATACAGGTTTTCAAACAAATGCTTGAGGAGGTGCATGATGTGCACACTCACTCTGCAGCAAATGAGTACAACAAGGACTTTTTGGGTGTAATCATGATGCTGATGGCTAGGGGGCATACTAGATTCACAGCTGCTGCAGCTGCTCATTGCTTTGAGTTCAGCCACACATACTATGGTAAATCCAATTATTTCTCTGGAAGCAGTCTTATGCATGGCTACAAGGAGACACAAAATACCCTGAAGAGAGCCACAGTGCTTGTATTACTAATGTGTCTCTTGGGAGGTACCAGCTACACTGTGTGCATCATTAGAATCCCCCAGTACTTGGATCAATGCATGCACTGACATTTGCGGTTACCAGCAAGGTTGTAAATGTTCCATGGGAGCGCTGCACCCAGTACTCCCTGAACAGTTTGCGGTTTAGTAAACACTAACAACAAGAAGTTAAAAGTCAAACCAACTATGATAGGAAGATATTTTGAATTTCATTTGGCTGATTCTTAGAACTAAAGGATAGGAAATGAAGGCTCTCCTCACCTATGTCTTTGTTGGTGGAATATGGGAAAAAACTTTTTGGTTCCACTGAGAGCAGAATATTATCCATGTCTTCTTGGATTTTATGCACTGTCTTTACTAGATGGTGGTACTTTTCAACATTCACACTTTCAATATACTTCTAGGGTACCATCTTTACTGGTCAAAATGAGAAGAATTCCCATATCTATTAGCCCAACCTGCAATGTCTTAATTTAATAGAATCATAGAGTTGGAAGGGCCTTCACAGAGTTGGCTCAGTAGCCATCTAGTTCAACCTCTGCCAGTGCAGGAACATAAAGCTAAAGATTCCCTGAACAGTGGGCATCCAAGTTCTGTTTAAAGAACTTCAATGAACATTTGTCCATCACCTTTTGAAACAGTTTATCCCACTGTTGAACTGCTCTTATCATTCAGAAGCTTGTCCTAAGGTTGAGATAAAATCTGTTTTCTTGTAATTGAGTCCATTGGTTTGTGTCCTAGTCTCTTAAAAAAGAAAAGAAAACACATTGGTTCATCTTCTACATGCCATCCCTCCAAATATGTGAAGATGACTACAGAGGGACCTTGTTATCCACTGGGATTTGGTTCCAGGATCCCCCATAAATAAGAAAATCCGTGGATGCTCAAGTCCCATTAAATATAATGGAAGAGCAAAATGGTGTCCCTTATATAAAACAGAAAATCAAGGTTTGCTATTTGGAATTTATACTTTTTTTGAATATTTTCAAGCTGTGTATGCTTGAATCCATGGATAAAAAAATCTGTGGATAAGGAGGGCTGACTGTATTACCTCTCAATCTTTTTTCTCTATGCTAAGCATACTCAGCATATTAAGCTGGTCCTCACAGGGCTGGGTTTCCAGATCTTTTACTATCTTGGACACCTCCTGTGGACATGTAATTTATCTTGATCCTTCTTGACCAGTGGTCCCAGAAACGGGTACAGTATTCCCACTGAGATCTGACCAAAGGTCTTGTGAGACTTTATGTTCATGCCTAATGGGGGAAGAGTGTACTGAATCTTGTGAGACTCTACTACAGAAGCTATGTCCTCCTAGTTTTCAAGAATTACCTCCCTGTCCCTGCTTCAGTAGGATCTTCTGACTGTCTGTCTAGCATTTTAAGTGGGACTGAGAAAGTGCCATGGGAAAAAGTGGGGTGGGGACTGGGAAATCTGTTTCCATCAGCCCAGTTGCAAGTATCTAAATCTGGATCCAACCCTTCACATTCACGTGTTGGCTTGTGCTTGCTGGTTTGTTTTGGTTTCGTATCTTTGTTTTACTGTTTCTCAGAGAAATTCAGGGCACTGTAAGTGAGATTATAACATTTTTTCCCTGCCATATTTGCTCAGTGATGATTTCTTCTAAACATATCTTCCTCACATTAACTCTTGCAAAATTATTTCACTAAGGGGCCTTACAGACAGCCCTTAAGGGGTGGCGAGATGCTGCCCCTTTCCTAGCTGGATTGGGGTGGTGGCAAACACACGCTGTGGCCCCGATCTGGCCTTTCGTGCTGCAGAAAGGATGCCATAGCTGCCAGCACCACAGCTTTTTGGCACTCCTTTGGCACAGGGCATGTACATACTGTGCCAAGGGAGTGATGTGGCACCTTCCGCCACGCGGTCGGGTGTGCAGCATCATGCTGGCATGGTGGCAGAGTTGAGCTGTGCAGTGTGTGGTTGCCACACCCCCACTCTGCCTCGATGCTGGTGTTTATCACCAGTCTGTACAGCCTCTAATAATAATTAATAATGTTATTATTATAATTTATTATAATTTATTTATATACTGCTTTCCCAAAAAGATCAAAGCAGTTTACAAAATTACATAAAAAACATAATGCATAAATTATTTCCATAAGCAAACAATTAAATACCTAAACAGTACATAACGTATACAAACTAAAATTTGATCCCTCATCCCTGAACTAAAATACAACCATTAAACAAAATTACATAAAATACATAAATAATTTGCATAAGCAAATAAATAAAATACTTAAAATACCTAAACAAAACATAATATATACAACTAAAATTCAATCCCTCATCCCTTAACTAGAATGCAATCATCATTAAACACTAAGAATAAACATTTTAAAAAAACACAGAGGTGCTTTCCTCTCTCTTGCAGTCTCTTCTCTGCCTGCAAGGTTTTTAAAGCAGGGCAGAGGGTGGGGCCAGTGGATGATAGGTGCTGATCTCTTGGAGCCTAATTATCAACTCAATTGAAATTTACTAGATTTGAGATGATGGCCTGACCTTTTTCTAGCACTTTACTAGCACCTGTTTTCCATGACATTATTCTTTTAATGGGTTGCTTCCATTATTGAAACCAGGAGTGAGAGTGATAAATCCTCCTTTCAACAGTCCCTTGGAAATCTTAAAAACCTGCCTCAGAGGACTGGGAAACCCTCTGGACAGTACTGCTAGCATGACATCTACTAGGTTGACAATAGTCCAAAACATACAGCAGAAATAATCCAGTTTGAGACTGCTTTAACTGCCCTGGCTCAATGCTAGAGAATTCTGGGAACTGTAATTTTGTGAGACATTTTAGCCTTCTTTGTCAGACAATTCTGGTGCCACAATAAATTACAATTCCTAGGATTCCCTAGCACTGAGCCAGGGCAGATAAAGTGGCCTCAAACTGGATTGTTTCTTAAGTGTGTTTTGGACCATAAACTGTAAAGCTGTAGCTCCTGGAGACTGGTAGGGCGGTGAATTCACATTTTAAAGGAACCATACAAGGTTTTGAACCCATCTACATGCATTGAGGAAGTAGGCTGAGGTTTACAAAAGCTTATGCTACCTGCTTCTTTCATTCACTTAATTTCAAAAGTGCTACAAGATTTCTTTGCATACTGATTTTTTGAATTCCATATACGTTGGCTAACTCTTAACCCAGATTTCCACTAATAAATGGGGCAGGTTCATCCTTCCACTACCACTGTCCCTAGCTCAAAGCACAAGCTTTGCATGGAAAAAGTTCCAGTTTAAACTTCTGCTATCCCCAGGTACCCAAAACCGGAATACCTCAGTCAGTCAGCACAGGCAATATTGAACTACATGGCAAATATGCCCAAATATATATTTTTGTGTATATATATACAGAAGAAATGTGAAGGAAGGAGGGTAGAAAGAAGAAAGGGGGAATTCCAACAACTATCCCAAACTCAATATCTGTTTGTCTTCTTGTTTACTACATTATTTTCCTATGTGATTGAAAATCAAATTTAGTCCTCTAAATGGAACCGTGGACTCTTGTGTGCAGTCTTTAACATCTGACATATTTTAGAATCAAGACTGAGATGGTAGATCAGCTATTTAGTTAATCATAGAATCATAGAATCATAGAATCATAGAGTTGGAAGAGACCACAAGGGCCATCCAGTCCAACCCCCTGCCATGCAGGAACTCCAAATCAAAGCATCCCTGACAGATGGCCATCCAGCCTCTGCTTAAAGACCCCTAAGGAAGGAGACTCCACCACACTCCGAGGGAGTGTGTTCCACTGTCGAATAGCCCTTACTGTCAGGAAGTTCCTCCTAATGTTGAGATGGAATCTCTTTTCCTGCAGCTTGCATCCATTGTTACGCGTTCTAGTCTCTGCAGCAGCAGAAAACAAGCTTGCTCCCTCCTCAATATGACATCCCTTCAAATATTTAAACAGGGCTATCATATCACCTCTTAACCTTCTCTTCTCCAGGCTAAACATTCCCAGTTCCCTAAGGCGTTCCTCATAGGGCATGGTTTCCAGACCCTTCACCATCTTAGTTGCCCTCCTTTGGACATGCTCCAGTTTCTCCACATCCTTTTTGAATTGTGGTGCCCAGAACTGGACACAGTATTCCAGGTGGGGCCTGACCAAAGCAGAATAGAGTGGCACTATAACTTCCCTTGATCTAGAAACTATACTTCTATTGATGCAGCCTAAAATTGCATTGGCTTTTTTAGCTGCCGCATCGCACTGTTGACTCATATTCAGCTTATGGTCTACTTGGACTCCTAGATCCCTTTCACATGTGGTCTCATTCAGCCAGGTGTCCCCCATCCTATATCTCTGCATTTCATTTTTCCGCCCTAAGTGCAGAACCTTACATTTCTCTGCATTGAATTTCATCTTGTTAGCATCGGCCCAGCTATCTAGTTTATTCAGGTCATTTTGAATTTTGATCCTGTCCTCTGGGGTATTAGCTACTCCTCCCAGTTTAGTGTCATCTGCAAATTTGATAAGTATGCCCCCAATTCTGTCATCCAAATCATTAATAAAGACATTGAATAGCACTGGGCCCAGGACAGAGCCCTGTGGGACCCCACTGGTCACTTCTTTCCAGGATGAAAAGGAACCATTGTTGAGCACCCTTTGAGTTCGGCCAGTCAACCAATTACAAATCCATGTAACAGTTAACTTGTCTATCCCACATTTTGCAAACTTGTTTGCAAGAATGTCATGGGGAACCTTGTCAAAGGCCTTACTGAAATCGAGGTATACTATATCCACAGCATTCCCTTCATCTACCAAGCTGGTAATTTTATCAAAAAACGAGATCAGGTTCGTTTGGCATGACTTGTTTCTCTGATACCCATGTTGACTTTTTGTGATTATGGCATTAGCCTCTAAGTGTTCACAGACTGTCTGCTTAATGATCTGCTCTAGAACCTTTCCTGGAATTGATGTCAGACTAACTGGACGATAATTGTTGGGATCCTCTTTTTTTCCCTTTTTGAAGATGGGCACAACGTTTGCCCTCCTCCAGTCTGCTGGGACTTCTCCTGTTCTCCAGGAGTTCTCAAAGATTATTGCCAATGGCTCCGATATTACATTTGCCAGTTCTTTTAATACTCTAGGATGTAGTTCATCTGGTCCTGGAGATTTATATTCATTTAGGTTAACCAGGTATTCCTGTACTACCTCTTTACTTATTCTGTGCTGAAATTCCTCTATTCTGTCTTCTGCTCCATTATCCTTAGGTTGAGCACCCTTTGCCTTTTCTGAGAAGACTGAAGCAAAGAAGGTGTTGAGTAATTCTGCCTTTTCTCTGTCCCCTGTTAGCATTTTGCCATCTTCTGCACGCAGTGGCCCTACCGTTTCCTTCTTCTTCCTTTTGCTGCGGACATATCCAAAAAAGCCCTTTTTATTGTTCTTAACCTCTCTAGCCAGCCTGAGTTCATTCTGCGCTTTAGCTTTTCTGACTTTATCCCTACACGTACTGGCTATTTGTTTGAATTCCTCTTTCGTGATTTCCCCATTTTTCCATTTCTTATACATGTTCCGTTTAAAACTTAGCTCAGTTGAAAGTTCCTTAGTCATCCATCCTGGCTTCTTGAGACATCTCCCATTTTTCTTCCTCATTGGAACTGTTTGAAATTGTGCCTTCAATATTTCCCTTTTGAGAAACTCCCATCCGTCTTGAACTCCCTTCTCTTCTAGTATTCCTGACCATGGGATCACTCCCAGTATTTCTCTAAGTTTATTGAAATCAGCTCTCCTAAAGTCTAGAGTGCGTGTCTGACTATGCCTAGCTTCTCCCTTCCACTGTATTACAAACTCCAGGAGAACATGGTCACTTCCACCTAAGGATCCAACCACTTGCACCCCATCAACTAGGTCTTCCCTGTTGGTTAAGATAAGATCTAAAATGGCTGATCCCCTTGTTGCCTCTTCCACCTTTTGGACAATGAAATTGTCTTCCAGGCAAGTGAGGAATTTGCTAGACCTTGAGGATTTGGCTGAGTTTGACTTCCAGCAAATATCAGGATAGTTGAAGTCACCCATCACTACTACATCTCTCCTTTCTGAGTATGTGTTTATCTGTTCTAGAAAGGCATCATCCAATTCCTCTGCCTGAGTCGGGGGTCTGTAGTAGACTCCCACAGTAATATCCCTGTTGTTTCCCTCTCCTTTAATTTTTATCCAGATGCTCTCCACCTGGCTTCCAGTATTGACTTCCTGGATCTCTTCACTGGTGTAAATATCCCTGACATATAATGCTATTCCTCCTCCTTTCCTGCTTGGCCTGTTTCTCTTAAAAAGGTTATACCCCTCTATTTCTACATTCCAATCATGAGACTCATCCCACCAGGTTTCAGTGATCCCTATTATATCATATTTCCCTTGTTGTGCTAGGAGTTCAAGTTCATCCTGCTTATTTCCCATACTCTGTGCATTAGTGTAGAGACATTTAAGACCATGTGTCCTCTTTACTTGCTGCTTTTGCACATTTTTTTGCCTCCTACTGTTGGGTCCTTGCACTGTTTGCCTTGTTCCCTCTATGCCCCTTTGACTATTCTCTCCATCCCTTTTGCCTTCCAGAATGCTGTCTCCCTCCCCCACATAACTCAGTTTAAAGCCCTCCTGATCAGATTCTTCAGACTGTTGGCAAAAACGTTTTTGCCAACTGGCGTGAGATGCAGTCCATCCCTTGCCAGAAGTCCCTCCTCATGGAACCGCAGCCCATGATCCAAGAATCCAAACTGTTCTTGGCGGCACCATCTACGGAGCCAGTTATTCACCTCTGCTATTTTCCTCTCCCTTCCTGGACCATGCCCTTCTACCGGGAGTAGAGATGAGATGACAACCTGTGCATCCATCTCTTTCAGCTTCCTCCCCAGAGCCTCATAATCCCTTTTGATATTCTGAAGGCTGTGCCTTGCAGTATCATTGGTTCCCACATGAACCAAAAGAAGGGGGTATTGATCAGTAGGCTTGACAAGTCTTGTCAGCCTCTCCGTCACATGATGGATCTTTGCCCCAGGGAGACAACACACCTCCCGAGACATCTTGTCAGGCCCACAAACCACTGCTTCAGTACCCCTCAGCAAGGAGTCCCCCACCACCACCACGCGCCTCCTCCGAGGCTTAGCAGTGGCTGTTCCTTTTCGTGATACTCTCAGGCTCTCCTGCTCTGTCCCTGATGTCTGTCCCTGCTGCTTTTCCTCATCATCTCTGACAACAGAGAGAGATTCAAAGCGATTCTGTAGCTGCAAGCCGCTCACAGAACGTTCCCTGGTTTCCTTACTTCTGTGTGTGACCTTCCTCCAAGCATCTACCTCTGTTATATGTGGAGTGACCTCCTCCACCCCAACAACTTCCTCTCTCTGTTTCCCACCCAAGACATTCTGGTCTGACCTGTTCAGGAGATTCTCCTGCTCTCTGTGATGCTGGAGTGCAGATACCTGCTCCTCTAGCTGCTGTACTTTCTCTTCCAAGAGGGCTACCAACTTGCACTTGTGGCAGGTGTAGTTCCCCACCTCTGTAGGCAAGAAGACAAACATCCCACAGGTGTTGCAGGTGACTGCAGCAGGGCCTTCAGTGTCCATACTGAGAAGTCTTAAGGAGGCACTGAAACAAGACTGTGGGCTTCCCTTGCTAGACTTGGCCTTTGTTCCCAAGCTCTGTCACTGAGTTCAAGTCACGGGGCCTATAGTTAGGTAGAGAGCTCCTGGCTAAAAGCTCCTTCCAAAGGCAAGTCTCTGATTCACTTCCTCTGATGCTTCAGGCCGGCTCCTCTTCTATTCTCTAAACACCTCCTTGACTAGAAAAGAAAAATCAAAATTCGCTTCTGCTAGCCTTGAGTAGCCTTAAGTAGTCTCCCAGCAATGGCTCCCAGAATGCAATGGCTCAAGTGTAAGTTAGATTAGATCTCACCCAAGCACATGGACTACAGCCTCCTCCTTTTCTTTCTCCTCCTTAAAGGAAATGAAGCTTCTGCTAGTTAAGTATATTTAACTTTCTGTTCAGTATGCTTAAAAAAGAAATGTCTTCTGCCCTGACTCCCATCCATACTGTTTTACAGGGAAGCAGCCACAGTGAGCAACCGGGGTCTGTTCTCCTGACGATTGGGACACAGCACACAATCCTCCCACCAGTGATTCCCAGTGTGACAATCAGAAGTAGGATCCCTGTAAGAATTCCTCCTCACATTTGGGATCACTGGTGTGTTTGTGTTTGTGTAAACATCAGTCTGCTGTTTTTTTCAATTGACAGAAGAACAGACCTCTGTTATTTGCAGTGGCTGTTGTTGTTGTTATTATTGCTAACCTTTATTTATATAATGCTGTTGCCTGGTAAGGCAGGTTTGGGGGGACTATTACAATCCTTACATATTCCATACACTATTAAATAAGTAGGAATTGTGAATATGTATCAGTTACAAATATATAACTCTAGGTTACACATTGGTATGCAAGTGTGAATTCTGGAGTTTGTAACTCTGTCCATTTTTGCTGCTGGCTCTTCCTATGTTTGCCTCTGGCCAACAGATTGCAACAGGAGAATTGCCCTATTGTATTGTTAAGCCTTCTCTCTCCACACCCACCCCATTGCATAGTTGTTTAGTCCTCCTGTAGTTACTTTTAAAAAACAAACAAACACAACCCTGCCCCACACATCAACTTCCTTCAGACATAGGCAAGGAAACAATGCTATGGGCCCAGCTCGTTCAACTTTTTCATTGTTGGTAACAAATAAGCAGTTAACAAGTTTAACAGGGCTGGCATCTAGGCTTGTGTCCTGGCATATATGATTGGAGCCTTCACAATTCATACCAAGGCTCTTCACGGCTGCTCAGACAAATAAAACACAAGGAGTTAGAAATCTTTTATTCTCATCTGTAGTCCATCTTTTCATTACAATTGGGTTTTCTTTCTCTCTCTTCCCAAGCAGAAGTGCTGCTTATGTTTCCAACCAAGGCGCCCATGTGGGATAGGATTGGGGGATGGAAGGGGAGAGAGCCAGGTTGTGTACATCTGCTGAAGCAGCAGAAAATATCCTCAACATCACTTTTAAAAAAGGTGATCACAGCACAAGCCAAAGTTGGAATTGGCTGGGAAAAAGGGAAAGTGCCGGCAGCTGAACAGCAGAAAACACCTGCAGCTAATAAAAGCTAATATGAAACATCATCAACAGACAGCAGAGTAACAAGAGAGGCAGGAAGGCAGGAAAGAAAGAAAGAAAGAAAGAAAGAAAGAAAGCGAGCAAAGGAAAAGTAGAGTATAAATCCCATGTTGTCTTATGGAAACATATGTGGCTTGTAGGTGCTGTGTACTCTGAATTGAAAATACCAGGAATGCTGTAGTCAATACAATGGAACAGCACAATTTTCCTGTTAAATTACAGGAAAACAGCAATGAATGGAAAAAGAAATGTAAAAATATGGAAGTAACTCCTGAATGAGCCATAGTTACTGGTGGATGAAGGAAAGGCCTTCTGGAGCCTTTGGCTTCTTTGGCATTTGAACTGATTGGTTCTTTCTTTGCCATTATTGGTAGCTTGGGTTGGGTGAAATTAATATGAAGTGCACATTACTAAGAATATTTAAGGATTTAAAACAACACTGGTCTAACATTTTGGCTATTTAAACCAAACCCTCCCACCACCAAAAATAGACTCCAAATCTTTCACATTATTTGCTCTGTTTTTGTTACTGTTTTTCAATTAAGACATTTTCAGAATGTTTCACAGGATGGGGAGGGGGCAGCCATTTAAAGCAATAAAATCTGTGAAACTTATTTAACAGCCTCCCTTGATTGAGGCAGCTTCAAGAGCTTTTGGAATAAAGTGCCCAGCAGCTGCAGCTCACAAGGCTAATGGCCAGGCATGATGGGAATTTCAGTTTGTAATATCTGGAGGGGAATAAGGTGGGCATGTTGCTAGAAAGTTTAGCATATTCTCCCCTGATTTTTTGAGTTTTGGGGGGGTAAAATTATAAAGGCATAATCTATCTATCAATGTGCTTTCCACTTTCCAGTCACATAAAACACTACCCACCCACCCACCCATAGTTATATTACTGCCCTGAAGGAACTTGCTATTTAATTTAAAAAAATGTGCAGGAAAATAAGAAAAGGAGAGCAGAAGAAAGAGGGAAATAAGATGCTCTTGTAACTGTATGAGCTTGGGCTTTCCTTGGAGGGGGTGAATGAGCCACAGTAAGAGAGAATCTCTTAAGGTGGGGTAGGATTTTTGCAGCCTTCTGGCTATTTTTGGACTGCAAGTCTCATCAGCTTTGGCCAACATTGTCAATGGTAAGGAATGCTGGGAACTGCAGTCATCTGGAAAGACACATGAATCCAATTTCTGCCTTAAGATCAATGTATGGTTTATGTTGTTGAAATCATAGATCATGGCCACCTTCACCCCTCTAGACTTTTGTCTCAGCTTGAGTAAATAGGGAACACTGACATACAGTACCACAGAATTTTTGTATTATCATTTCTCACACACTGCCTCTTTCCTGATGAGTGTTGCAGAAAGTGAAGAATACAAAATATATTGCCTTCTCCTTTCCCATCCCAGAAATAGGCACCAAATGAATGAGGGGGCTAATGGCTGAGATATGTCAGGGTTGTTTAGCATAAACTTCCCTCCAGATGTGGAGTTATGGACTGATAGTATTATGTGATGCTTGTGTTGAACAGCAGCACTGTAGAAGAAAGTACACAACCAAGAGTACTGCTGCCACTTTCAGCAACGGCAGATGGATATGCCTCAGCGATAAACGTACATCTTTATATGCTACAGTGCTACATGTGCACATCTGCTTCCGTGATGTTGAACTAAATGCAGCCATTCCATATTAGACAAAAATCCCAACTGCTTTCATTGAGAAACTTACACAAGTGCAAGACACCAACAATTGTCCAGCTAATATGTCTATTCTGACATGCTATCCCCTTTCTTCCAGATATCTAAATAATGTTTCTTAGTCATACACCAATCTGAGAACCATGGAGTCTCATCCCAGACTAGGGTGGCCAAATTAAAACCAGAAAAAAAAGGGGGGCAGGGTTCTTTCACCTTTGACAGTAACATGGCATGCAACCTTTTTTGAGAACTCCTTGAGAGCAGGAGAGGTCCCAGCAGACTGGAGGAGGGCAAACGTTGTCCCCATCTTCAAAAAGGGGAAAAGAGAGGATCCCAACAATTATCGTCCAGTTAGTCTGACATCAATTCCAGGAAAGATTCTAGAGCAGATCACTAAACAGAGAGTCTGTGAACATTTAGAAGCCAATGCCATAATCACAAAAAGCCAACATGGATTTCAGAGAAACAAGTTATGCCAAACAAATCTGATCTCTTTTTTGATAAAATTACCAGCTTGGTAGATGAAGGGAATGCTGTGGATATAGTATACCTCGATTTCAGTAAGGCCTTTGACAAGGTTCCCCATGATATTCTTGCAAACAAGATTGTAAAATGTGGGCTAGACAAGTTAACTGTTACATGGATTTGTAATTGGTTGATTGGCCGAACTCAAAGGGTGCTCAACAATGGCTCCTTTTCAACCTGGAAAGAAGTGACCAGTGGGGTCCCACAGGGTTCTGTCCTGGGCCCAGTGTTATTCAACATATTTATTAATGACTTTGATGACAAAATTGGGGGCATACTTATCAAATTTGCAGATGACACCAAATTAGGAGGAGTAGCTAATACCCCAGAGGACAGGGTAAAAAATAGACTAGAAAGCTGGGCCAATGCTAACAAAATGAAATTCTACAAGGAGAAATGTAAGGTATTGCACTTAGGGTGGAAAAATGAAATGCACAGATATAGGATGGGGGACACCTGGCTGAACGAGACTAAATATGAAAGGGATCTAGGAGTCCAAGTAGACCACAAGTTGAAAATGAGCCAGCAGTGTGATGCGGCAGCTAAAAAGGTCAATGCTATTTTAGGCTGCATCAATAGAAGTATAGTGTCTAGATCAAGGGAAGTAATAGTGCCACTCTATTCTGCTTTGGTCAGGCCCCACTTGGAATACTGAGTCCAGTTCTGAGCACCACAATTCAAAAAAGATTTGGAGAAACTAGAGTGTGTCCAAAGGAGGGCAACTGAGATGGTGAAGGGTCTGGAAACCATGCCCTATGAGGAGCGCCTTAGGGAACTGGGGATGTTTAGTCTGGAGAAGAGAAGGTTAAGAGGTGATATGATAGCCCTGATCAAATATTTGAAGGGATGTCATATTGAGGAGGGAGCAAGCTTGTTTTCTGCTGCTGCAGAGACTAGAACGCGGAACAATGGATGCAAGCTCCAGGATGGATGCTGTTAGGAGGAACTTCCTGACAGTAAGGGCTGTTCGACAGTGGGACACACTCCCTCCGTCCTTGGAGGTCTTTAAGCAGAGGCCGGATGGCCATCTGTTAGGGATGCTTTGATTGGGAGTTCCTGCATGGCAGGGGGTTGGACTGGATGGCCCTTGTGGTCTCTTCCAACTCTATGATTCCATGATTCTATAACCTCCTGAAAGTCTTTTCTTCTACACATCCATTTAAAGTGGAGGGAATTTTCAGGCCATCCTTTGTATGCAGAACTATCAGCACTGACTCAGTCCTGATTCTCTTTCCTCTGCTTCGAGGTGCTCTGGAATGATTCCTCATTTGAACTTCACCTATCCTTCACACCATGGCTCTCATAACTACTGAAACCTGTTCCTTGATGGGTGGTCAGTGCTGAGCTGGTTCCTACCAAGCTTGGCCTCCACTCTGCCCAACAACTGGACAAAGGAAGTGTAGTAAGCATTTAAAGGCACTTGTTTGAGTAATCATGAGACAAAAGATCAAACACAAAATCATTTGGGTATGACATTCCTCCTCCCTTTGGCTCTGTGTGGGCTTATTTGTTTTCCCCTGAGCCCTTCTCTCCTCCTTGCAACACTTTGCACTTCCTTTATTGCCTTACTTTCTGTTTTTCCTATAGAGGAAAATCAATGCTTTGGAAATAACAACTGGATTCTCTCTCTCTCTCTCTTACACACACACACACACACACACACACACTGTGGGATCAAATATTCTGTTTTTGTTTCTAGCAGCAATCCCTAGGTGTAACTGGAATGGCACATAGCAGAATAGGGGAGGGGAATGTGTAGCCGTATAGATACTGTTGGACTTCAACCTCCATAAGCCCTAGCTATCAAAGTCAGTAGTGGCAGATTATGGGAGCTGCAGTCCAGGAAAATCCAAAGGACCATACATTGCATTCCCTTGGAGCAGAACCTATAAACTGAAGTCTGTTGTTTTTTCCCCATTCCATCTGGCCCTGACTAGGCAGACTTCAAGAATACATCAGTTTCTTTCCCCACACTTTGTAACATCTTCCCTGGTGACATAAGGAGTTCTCAAAAGCTTATCCAAATTTAGTACATTCTTGGTTCCAATAAAGGTATTGCTTGCTCATATGATTTTGGGGAAAAGGTTATGGTGTTCTTTCAAAAACAAAGCTGATGCTATTTGTCATGTTTTAAAGTTCTTCTCATGCACACTTTATCAGCTATGTTGAATTTCTGGCCAATGCTTCATTTGAGTTTTTGCCACAAAGGCTAAAAAAAAAAGGTACTATCATTCAATATGGCTATTAATTACTTCCATATAGTTGGCACATGTTCAAATTGGAGGCTTTATCTATTATTGTGACTCTAAAGCTGCAATCCCATACTGACTTGACTCAAAATAATCCCCATTGAATTCAGTGGAATTTACTTTTATGCAGACATACGTAGCATTACGCTGTAAGGCTAGGGTTCTGATAGTAAGAACATGTGGGACTTTCTGCTGAGTAAATACATACACATAGAATTGTGCTAGAAAAAAACTGATCCATAAACTAGAAGCTGTTCGGAAATGCGATAATAAGAAGTGGATCTCTCCAGTAGAGCAGTAAAACTGTAAACGCAGAGGCTGAACAACTATCAATCCCATCCACCCACCCTATCTACCAGAGGAAGAAATAAGTACAGCCTTTTTTGTAAAGCATATAAAAGTAGGTTTACCTTTTAGAATTATAACAGAGTCAAAAACATGTGGTCTAATGGAAGAGAGAGAGGGAAGAAAAGAAAAGAAGCCTGAAGGTTAGAAGAGATTCAGGAAAAGAGTGAGTGTGGTAAATCAAACAAACAGAAAGTCTGAAAATGTGCAAACTAGCAATCACTGGTTATATGCACGTAAAGGCTGATAGCTCTTTTTCTGTCACTGATTCAGTCTACTGAGACGAACCTTTGTTTCTTACCCTCAAGACAGTAATGGGGAACAGTAATAAAGCAAAGCTTGCTATTGTTAGAGGTAGCGAGATAAAGTATGTATATAGTGCTTTCAACATTCCAAAATACTATATATGTGTGAATTATAGTACCTAGAAACTTATAGTCCAAGCACTAAGCACTAAGTCCAAGTGCTTTGATCTATTTGGAAAGGTGGTATATAAATAAAATTTATTATTATTATTATTATTATTATTATTATGTGGGTGATATGTTATTTAACTATCATTTTCTAGAACGACAGAGCTGGAGGATGGGAGGGGACAAGGCAAGTAGCATGAGAATTCTACCTTGAATATCTGTGGCTAACTCTTTGCACTGGCATTGCCGTCATCAGTTTGCCACAGACAGTGGCTGCATCTGCACTGCAGAATGAATGCAGTTTGTCACTGCTTTAACTATCATGGCTCTATCCTATGTAATCCTGGGATGTGTCATTTGTTTGGCACCAGAGCTCTCTCACAGAGAAGGTGAAATATCTCATAAAATTACAAATCCCCAAAATTCCATACCATTGAGCCATGGTAGTTAAAGCTGTGTCAAACAGCATTAATTCTGCAGTGTAGATGCAGCCTGAAATCCTGCTCAAGTGTTCTTAAAGAATGCCTGCATGTGCTAGCCCCTCCATTCAGCATCCTTATCCAGCTGCAGAGTCTAAAAGGGGATTTTTGTGCATTTGGCTGAACAGGGTTAGAATTGTTCACTCCACTGAACATCTTGATTACTGGGGACTCTGTTAACCTCTTTTCTTTTGAGCTACATAGTGTTGTAATTGCCCTGCCCTAGTCAGATGAACTGGGAAGTAGTCAGTCACACCTCCAAGGGCAAAGGAGCAAATCAGCATTTTAAAAAAATCACAAATTGAACTCATTGTGCCATATCAACTTCACACAGCTAGAGAAATGGGTCACTAATTGCCACTAAATCCAGACTACAGAGCTTATTTATATGTATTTATTAATTAAAATGTTTATATTTTGCCTTTTATGATGGGATATTTGGAAAGTAAACAAAAATCGATTTAAATAGACACAAACAGTATAGAATTGAAAATGATAAGGAGTTTAAACAATAAGGAATTTAAAGCAATACAAATCAACAGACTAAAAACTTAATAAACAATTTGGTCAAGTTAAACAAATTAACAGATAAAAACAGTGGAAATCCATACAAATGTACATTTTGATAAAAACAGTTAGGCATCCAAAGCTTTAATTTAAAAACAAACAAACCATATTTCTCTTAGGAGCTGCAATGGCACGAATCAGGCCTCTATGGAGAGGGAATTCCACAGTTGGGGTATCACACAAGAGAAGACCCTCTCTCATGTCATCTTGCAATTCAGATTTAAAGGAGGCCCCCTCCAGAAGACCTCAGTCCTGGGCATGCACATATAGGAAGAGGTGCTTCTCAGGTATTGACATCTTAAACCATTTAATTTAGGTGCTCCATACCCTATAGGAAAAAGCCACTTCCAATGTGCATGTTTGTTGAAATTGGAAGACCTGTGTGGTCATATGCTAGGCTCCAAGGTTACTTTTTCTGCAAGTCTGTGAATAGCCTGTCTTTGTGGAGTCATAGGAGCCTTCAAGAGACTAGGCAAAGAGCCACATGCTTGTAATGTCAACCTGTCATAAAACTCTTTACAGCTACAATCTTTCTTTACTGTAAACCTGCCATGAAGACTCAGCAATTTGGCAGGATAACAACAAATGTAGAGGCAGATGTAAAACATCTGGAGCTTTATGCAAGATAATAATGTATATGTCTGGTATTTGCACTTGTTGAGTAATCCAGAGAGTTGACTTCTGGATGGATGACTACATTCAAATGAATGGAGAAATATGACTAATTGGAAGAGCGGAAAAGGCCTGGATCAAAAGTGTTCTCTCTGCTGATGGCACTACATGCTTATGGGAATATGGAAGGAAATGTAATTTAATCAAATGAGTGGAATGGAATACAAAGTGTACAATCCAGGTAACAACCATTCTGAACTTTTCAATAGATCTGGGAGCACAGTGGACAGAGTCATGAAGAAAAACAGTTTCTCATAGAAAAAGAATGGCATTTACTGCACAGTGCTGGAGAGAAATAAGCTGTATGTTGTTAGTGAGGGAAGAATCATGCCCTTGATTTATTGCTTAATTTGAGCTTCCCTTTCCAAATGTTACACCAGTGTCTACTGACCATTCTGTCTCTGAATTCTTTAAATGTAATGATTAATATCACTGGTAGCTCATGATTTGAGCTTGTGGAGAATGGAGGCTCATTTTGCCTTCTTGCTTGGTCCATGAGACGCTGGTGGTTAATATAAAAGTCAAATGTACATTTGTCTTGATATAATGGCATAATTACTAGAAGTTGGGAGAATGAAAAGGCACACAGCTCTTTCAAGGCATTAATAATATTGGCATTTTCTTGTTCGTAAAAATTCAATACACTATTAAATTGGGGGGAAATACTTAAAAGCCTGATCCTTAACCTTGTTTATTAAGAATGAAGGCCAATATCTAGTTATCAGTCTCAATTCCTACCATGGCACTATCTTTCCATTGTCCTGGGATTGTTTGCTCCTGTGAAGGAAAGGGCTATGCTGCTGGCAGCAGTGCTGCTGGTAGGGTCTCTCATGTCAGGCAGGCTCAGATGCATTGCTCTTGGCTTCTGATTATAAATTCTCACTCAACTTGGCCCCTAAGATATTTGGAATGGGGGAGAGTTAACAAGAAGTGTGGCAGCTGTGTGATAGTGGTGAATGCCAGAGATCCTGCTGTTGTTATTACTGCACAGAGGTGAAAGGAAAGTCCAAAGCTGCACAACGCATATTATACGTGTGTGTGCATGTGTACACACCTCCAAATCACCTGTCAACTAATGGCAGCCCCATGAATTTCATAGGGTTTTCTTAGGCAAGGAATATTCAGAGGTGGTTTTACCAGTTCCTTCCTATGAAATATAGCCTACAGCACCTGGAGTTTGTTGGCAGTCTCCCATTCAAATACTAACCAGAGCTGATCCTATTTAGCTTCCAAGATCAGATGGGATCTGGGGCATATCATAGCTTAGTCTCCCTTATCCAGAATTCTGAAATCCAAAATACTCCAAAAATCCAAAACTTTTTTCATGGGTGGCTGAGATGGTGACACCTTTGATTTCTGATGTTTCATTTCAAATTATTAAAAAATATTGTATATAATGTTTTTTAAAATGATTGTATATAAGAGACTTCTGGTGGCATGGCAGTTCATGGACCATCTCTTTGAAGTTGTTCTGAGAGATGGTTGCCTGTTCAGGGGATTAGATCAGGCAGAGATATTAATGGCCTGATGAGAAGTGTCCCCGAAGAGGAAGCAGAGGGGCTTCAAAAAGATTCCCAAATATTCCCAGGCATCCCTGATTGAATAGGATTGATGAGAAGGTGAGAGTAACATCAAGGGATGTGGAGGAGAATAAGAGAATGGAGCTAGCCACATCTGTAACAAGGCAGCTGTTTCAGTGGCACAAGCACTGCCGCTGCTTTATTTTTTAACTTAAAAAAAACCTACTAACAACTTACCATATTTCCTCAGATATCTATGATTGCTACTTTCAGTTATTAAGAAACCATCTCCAGTAAAAGGCAAAAAGAATAAATCATAAGCTTACTTTGCAAACTTTTGTGAACTTAAAAAAGTATTGCTGATTGGATGAGAGTTTACTCAGAGGGATTGAGGAAGAATGGCTGAAGACTGAGAGGAGTTGGGAACTGGGAGGGAGAGAGATCGATCAGCAGCAAGAGGAGAAAGTAAAGGTAAACACAGGAAAGGACTTAAAGACTTAAGGACACAAAAGTAGGACTGGAAGCTACTACAAAAAAGCAAACTATACCAAGTTCTGATAGAGACAAAAATACTTTAAAAAAAAAAAGGATAATAAATAAAAGGCAATAAAATAAAAGAATTAAATACAGTATACTAATCTGAACTAATTTGAACAACTTCAATTTGAATGACTTTTTCAAAAATTTAGAATCTCTACCCAGATGGAAAAAAGACAACGGAAAGAGGATTAAAATGCTGAGTGGGGAGAGACAGACAAAACAATCAAGAAAGTGACTGTTCTTTAGACAAATATTTGAGTAATAAGAAACAGACTAAACCAAAAACAAGAACAAAGCTGAATTAAATCTGAACTGACAATTTGAACTGACAATTAATACTTTTGGGAAAACTGAAGCAAATTAGAAACAAGAAAAGGTGAAAGGGGGAATATTATCACTAAAGACTGAAGTACAAATACACACATACATATATATCTCAAATACAAATACAATATATAGACTATTGGTAACTACAATTGATGAACTGATAAACTTGAATTTGAATTGCTTATCTCTTTAAAGTTTAAAATTTATATACACGTGAATATATATTTATATACATATATTAGAGACAAATAGCAAATTATTTATTTAGTAAAGAGGAGTAATTATTTGAATTACACTCATGCCTCCATATTTGCAGCTTTTATATTTGCGGATTTGATTATCCACAGATCTGATTAATATGTTCTCTCTAGGAATATCTAGGCCCTCCAGTGCAACTCTATGGTCAACTTTAACAAAACATTGCACTGAAAGACCTAAAGAGTCCTAGAGAGAATACTCTACTAGGCATTTGAAGCTCCTCCAGTGCAGTTCTATGGTCATTGTCTGTTGGATGTTGACCACAGAGTTGCACTGGAGGACCTGGAGATTAATAGAGAGAACACTTCTCTGGGTATTTGTAGATCCTCTAGTGTTATTCTATGGTTAACTTCAGGAAGATGTTGACCACAGAGTTGCACAGGAGGACCTAGAGATTCCTAGAGAGATATCCTCTCAGGTAAAAACATGGTACTTTTGTTATTAGCGGTTTTTCCATATTCACAGGGGTCTTGTGCCCCTAAACCTAGTGAATATGGAGGGACAAGTGTAATGGTATAAAATACAGTATTAGATTTGTGGAGTATAAAGTGCATATAGAAAGGGTGTTTATAAAGTGGTTTTGGGATTTGTATATTTAATCCTTTATTTCTTTTAAAATAGCTAATTAATTGGCATCTCTTCTCTCAATTACTAATGGTTTATTTGCTCTTAATTGTTATATTAAGCATTGTAATGTACTGATAAGTTTGTGCTGGTGAAGAAATTTATTAATCTTGTTGTTTCTTTCAGTTTCATAGTGGGCAAATAAATGAATTTAAAACTGGATATTTGGTTTAGATAGACACATTTAAGACCTTCAAAAAGTGTCTGTTCTGTTTAACTTAAAAGGAAAGGGGAGCTAAAGAGTTCAAATCAATATACTGTAGACTAAACAATAAAATGAATTTTAGAGTCAGTGGCACTTGAATTGTGGTACAAGAGATACACCTACTGGCAAAAGAAAGAAAAAAAAAATTACAAGAAGCTATATATTGATAGATATAGACAAATACACATAGAAAGGGGGAGGAAGAAAAAGAAGAGAAAGAAAGAAGAAAACAAGTACATTAAATTAATTAGAAAAAGAAAGAAGGAGAAAGTGATTAAAAACTGGATAAAAATAAAAGATAAAGATAAAAATAAAAGATAAAAAGAAACAAAAAGTAAATAACAGGCAAAACATTAAACACCCCAAACTCAAAACAACAGAAAATCCAAATAGAAACAGAAATAAATAAAGGAAACCAATAGATAATTAAAAAGTAAGAAGAACTGAGAACATAAATAAATAAATAAAAAATGGGAGACAAAGGATCAAGAAGTAATACAGATAAAAGAAGAAGAAGGTATAAATAAAGAAATATAGAAAGCAACAAATAGATAGTGATAAAAGGGAAAGAGAGAAAAAAGAATTAGGGATATAAACGAGGAAAACTATAAATATAAATAAAAATAAACAGAAAGAAAGAAAGCAGGAACAAGAACTAGGACAATAAAAAGAGCAAAAGAGAACTAAAGAATGACATCTTGCAGGAGAAGAGCAACACCACAAGTTGCAAATCAAAGGAGACCATCATTGGAAAATGTAAAAAAAACCAACAAGACATGTCTCGCATATCATGGACAAAATCAGATACTCACGTTTGAAAGTCAAACAGGAAATGAGAGATGTAAGAAAGGAGAAACAAACTTGATAAAAGCCCTGTCCCGGATTCGTCCCTTCTCACTTGCTGCCCCTCACTCCTGGAACCTTCTTCCTCCACACGTGCGTTTCATCACTTCTCTAACCAGTTTCAAAACTGAGTTAGACTATATTGTTTAGAGAAGCGTTCCCAGAATTGCGCCATCTGCCCCAGGATGCCTCCTTCTAACTTTGTATCAGAACCCTAGCCCTCCCTGAAGTCATCTGCCTTGGTCCAGGCCCCAGAGGGAGAGAAGAACCACTGGACCTCATCCCCTTTCCCACCACCTTTCCCTTCTCTTTGTTGTTGTCTCTCTTGGATTGTAAGCCTGAGGGCAGGGAACCATCTAATTTATAAGATTGTATGTACAGCACTGTGTAAGTTTACAGCGCTATATAAATAAAGATTAATAATAATAATAATAATAATAATAATAATACAAGATATAGATAAAATTAACAAAAATTTAGGGAAAATAACAGGTAAGGTGGAGAAACTAGAGAATACCTAAAAAAAAGTAGAGTGAAATTAGAAAAAAGTAACAAACACTCCTCAGGAAGACCAGGAATTGACATTGAGACTTGAACTTAAACAAAGGGAATCTTGTTTAAAATTAAGAGGTATGCCTGAACAACAAAACAAGAATTTATATGAATTCCTAACTCCTTACTTAGCAAGATATCTGGATGTGCCTTTAGAACAGTTGGGAAATCTACAGGATGTACAGGTTGAACTCCAAGACAGCAAAACTGAAAAAGCTTCCAAGGGACATTGTCATTTATTGGGTACGGAAGCAGACTAGAGACATGATACTGAGGAAAAACTTCAAAACCAAGCTAGTGATTCAAGGGAATGAGATCCAAATCTACAAAGATATTCCAATAAAAATCCTAAAGAGAAGAAGGAACTACAAATTCTTCACAGACCAACTAAAATATTATTGGATCCCAGATAGATATAGAGGGAATTACGGTAACATGGAAACAAAAAAGATACATAATAAATTTTATAGAGAAGGCAAGTGCATTTTGGAAGAGGTATAGAAAGGAGATTGAGAAGACCAGAACAAGGAGTCCAGAATCTAAAAAAAACAAGGAACAGATGATAAGGAAGAATAAGAAAGAAATGGGAAGATTAGCAAAGACAATTAGACCAGAGAGAAAGAAAAGAAGAAGAGGACAGAAGTAGGGGAAAACCAGATAACAATGAAGAAGAGGAAGAAGAGACTGAAGAAGAAGTAGGAGCGGGCATAGGACATTCAAGAGATGAGGGAGAAACAAGAGAAGACGAAGAGGAAAAAGCCCTCCTGACTGAAGAAGAATACACAGAGTAAATTAGTAACAGTAACGGTAGTAAGGAAACTTCCCTTAGTTGCAGAATTTAATAGAAACCAATATGCAACTAATGACATGGAATGTTAAGGGACTAAATTTTTTTGATAAAAAGAAAGAAAATATTTCATTACCTCTAGAAAGGACACTATAATCTGATATGTTTACAAGAAGCACACATTAAAAATAAAGATTTTTTAAAAAAATAAACTGAAAATTGGGAAAGAATTTGTCTTGGCTGCCATGAACAAAAAAGAGGGTTGTAATATATGTAAAAGAATCAATTACAGCAAGAGAAATTTTTGAAGATATAACAGGACAATACATAGGAACAGATATTAAGACAAATAAGGAAAAAACCTAATTGTAGGGATTTATTCTCCCCAAGAAAATAAAGGAATATTTTTTTTAAAAAAGTACAGGAAAAACTGATGGAGTATGATTATGAAAATACAATAATAATGGGGGATTATAACGGAGTGATAGTCCCCCAGGTAGATAGAAAAACAGAGAAGACAAACAAAATCAGGGAAATAATGATGGAAGAAGTAGAGGTGGTAGACAGTTGGAGATGTCTCAATAATCTAGATAAAGAATATACATTCTACTCTGAAAAGCATCACTCCTTATCCAGAATTGACATGTTCTCGGCTACAAAAACAATAATAAAACATGTCAAAAAAATTGATCTATTACCTACAGCAGTTTCAGATCATAATCCCTTAATTCTTACTATGAAAGAAAGCAAAACAAAACAAAACAAAAAACCCCACAATTTATTTGGAGATTGAAAGATGAATTGTTGTTGGATCAGAACATAATTTCAGAAGTAAAGGAGAATATTAAACTGCTTTCCAAAGAAAACATGAATGAGGAACTGAAAATGATAACAATCTGGGACATGCTGAGAGGGTTCTTTATACAACAAAATATAGAACCTCAAAGAAAAAGAAAGAAAAAAAAGAACAGCTTTTTAAACAAATTATTAGAGAAAAAAGAAAAAAAGAGTTAATAAAAAACCCAAACAATAAAGATGTGATAGAAGAAATCAAGGTAGTGAAAAAACAAATCTCTCTCTCTTTCTCTCTCTTATAATGTATTTATGGTTTATAAAGTATTCCCTCAGTTATGATATGAGAAAAAAACTTTTATAAACTCCAGTATCACTGGCATATAACACCTTTGAGACTATCTAAAATAAACAACAATTTGTGTAACAGATGTTGGAAATGTAAAAAAGAGGTGGGATCTTTCTTTCATGAGCATGCAAAAGGATCCAAACTTATTGGTCCCAAATATATGATGTAATTCTAAAGCTTCTAAAAATTAATTTTAGAAAAGATTCTAAATTGTATTTGTTGAGTATGGTAGAGACAGAGTGGGAAGGCAAGTTCGGAAGAAGATTATATTCTATGATAACAGCAGCCAGACTCATACTAGCAAAAAGATGGAAATCCGAAATGGTACCCACAAAAATCAACTAGTTATGGAAAATGTTAGATTTTATAGTGATAGACAAAATAACTTACCTTCTTAGAGATAAATCTCTCGACTTGTTTAATGAAGAGTGGGTAGATATATTGAATGATATCCATTCTAACCTGAAAGAAAGTGATAGGATTAAATAATAATTTTTGCTTATGGGCTTGGATGTTCTAGCCACTACACTTTTATAAATACGATTTATGTCAAAATCTATCACGGTTGATATAAATAGCTAAGGTCAATGAAGAAGCAGAGTTTTATTGATTCAGCTATGAAGATTACGGAGTTAAGAAGGTTTCATTTCTTTTACAATTAGGGGAATCATTTGAAAATTATTGTTACTACAATGTCTGACTATAGAAGCTAGATATTCATATCGAGTAAGAACTTGGAAGTCATGTTTTTTAACAAATGTATGTTTTGTCTTGTTTTTTGTTTGTTTGTTGTTTGTATTTCTTTTCTCTTTCTCATTGCCTTGTATGTTTGAAGGTTGGTATGTTTTTTATATTAAACACATTAATACAGAGTAATGCAAAAACAAATCACATTGGACACAATAATGGAATTGGAAAAAAAACTTAAAAGCAGCAAAACAAAGAACCTTTGAACATTCTATTAAGATTGGAAAATGGCTGGCATACAAATTAAGGAAAGAAAGAGAAAAAAGGACGATAACAAAAATAAAAAAGTGAGTTAATGCAGATGAAGCAAGAGGAAATAAAAGAAAATCCTTTAAGAATCCTTTAAGGAAATAAAAGAAAATCCTGGCATTTCCTTTAAGGAGGAGAAAGAAAAGGAGGAGGCTGTAGTCCATGTGCTTGGGTGAGATCTAATTTAATTTACACTTGAGCCAAGGCTAGCAGGCTAGCAGAAGCTGCATTTCCTTTAAGGAGGAGAAAGAAAAGGAGGAGGCTGTAGTCCATGTGCTTGGGTGAGATCTAATTTAATTTACACTTGAGCCAAGGCTAGCAGGCTAGCAGAAGCTGCATTTCCTTTAAGGAGGAGAAAGAAAAGGAGGAGGCTGTAGTCCATGTGCTTGGGTGAGATCTAATTTAATTTTCACTTGAGCCATTGCATTCTGGGAGCCAGTGCTGGGAGGCTACTTAAGGCTACTCAAGGCTAGCAGAAGCGAATTTTGATTTTTCTTTTCTAGTCAAGGAGGTGTTTAGAGAATAGAAGAGGAGCCGGCCTGAAGCATCAGAGGAAGTGAATCAGAGACTTGCCTTTGGAAGGAGCTTTTAGCCAGGAGCTCTCTACATAACTATAGGCCCCGTGACTTGAACTCAGTGACAGAGCTTGGGAACAAAGGCCAAGTCTAGCAAGGGAAGCCCACAGTCTTGTTTCAGTGCCTCCTTAAGACTTCTCAGTATGGACACTGAAGGCCCTGCAGCAGTCACCTGCAACACTTGTGGGATGTTTGTCTTCTTGCCTACAGAGGTGGCGAACTACACCTGCCACAAGTGCAAGTTGGTAGCCCTCTTGGAAGAGAAAGTACAGCAGCTAGAGGAGCAGATATCTGCACTCCAGCATCATAGAGAGCAGGAGAATCTCCTGAACAGATCAGACCAGAATGTCTTGGGTGGGAAACAGAGAGAGGAAGTTGTTGGGGTGGAGGAGGTCACTCCACATACAACAGAGGTAGATGCTTGGAGGAAGGTCACACACAGAAGTAAGGAAACCAGGGAACGTTCTGTGAGCTGCTTGCAGCTGCAGAATCGCTTTGAATCTCTCTCTGTTGTCAGAGATGATGAGGAAAAGCAGCAGGGACAGACATCAGGGACAGAGCAGGGGAGCCTGAGAGTATCACGAAAAGGAACAGCCACTGCTAAGCCTCGGAGGAGGCGCGTGGTCGTGGTGGGGGACTCCTTGCTGAGGGGTACAGAAGCAGTGGTTTGTGGGCCTGACAAGATGTCTCGGGAGGTGTGTTGTCTCCCTGGGGCAAAGATCCATCATGTGACGGAGAGGCTGACAAGACTTGTCAAGCCTACTGACCGTTATCCCCTTCTTTTGGTTCATGTGGGAACCAATGATACTGCAAGGCACAGCCTTCAGAATATCAAAAGGGATTATGAGGCTCTGGGAAGGAAGCTGAAAGAGATGGATGCACAGGTTGTCATCTCATCTCTACTCCCGGTAGAAGGGCATGGTCCAGGAAGGGAGAGGAAAATAGCAGAGGTGAATAACTGGCTCCGTAGATGGTGCCGCCAAGAACAGTTTGGATTCTTGGATCATGGGCTGCGGTTCCATGAGGAGGGACTTCTGGCAAGGGATGGACTGCATCTCACGCCAGTTGGCAAAAACGTTTTTGCCAACAGTCTGAAGAATCTGATCAGGAGGGCTTTAAACTGAGTTATGTGGGGGAGGGAGACATTATACTGGAAGACAAAAGGGATGGAGAGAATAGTCCAAGTGGCATAGAGGGAACAAGGCAAACAGTGCAAGGACCCAACAGTAGGAGGCAAAAAAATGTGCAAAAGCAGCAAGTAAAGAGGACACATGGTCTTAAATGTCTCTACACTAATGCACAGAGTATGGGAAATAAGCAGGATGAACTTGAACTCCTAGCACAACAAGGGAAATATGATATAATAGGCATCACTGAAACCTGGTGGGATGAGTCTCATGATTGGAATGTAGAAATAGAGGGGTATAACCTTTTTAAGAGAAACAGGCCAAGCAGGAAAGGAGGAGGAACAGCATTATATGTCAGGGATATATACACCAGTGAAGAGATGCAGGAAGTCAATACTGGAAGCCAGGTGGAGAGCATCTGGATAAAAATTAAAGGAGAGGGAAATAACAGGGATGTTACTGTGGGAGTCTACTACAGACCCCCAACTCAGGCAGAGGAATTGGATGATGCCTTTCTAGAACAGATGACCACACAATCAGGAAGGAGAGATGTAGTAGTGATGGGGGACTTCAACTATCCGGATATTTGCTGGAAGTCAAACTCAGCCAAATCCTCAAAGTTTAGCAAATTTCTCACTTGCCTGGAAGACAACTTCATTGTCCAAAAGGTGGAAGAGGCAACAAGGGGATCAGCCATTTTAGATCTGATCTTAACCAACAGGGAAGACCTAGTTGATGGGGTGCAAGTGGTTGGATCCTTAGGTGGAAGTGACCATGTTCTCCTGGAGTTTGTTATGCAGTGGAAGGGAGAAGCTAGGCATAGTCAGACATGCACTCTAGACTTTAGGAGAGCTGATTTCAATAAACTTAGAGAAATACTGGGAGTGATCCCATGGTCAGGAATACTAAAAGAAAAGGGAGTTCAAGACGGATGGGAGTTTCTCAAAAGGGAGATATTGAAGGCACAATTTCAAACAGTTCCAATGAGGAAGAAAAATGGAAGATGTCTCAAGAAGCCAGGATGGATGACTAAGGAACTTTCAATTGAGCTAAGTTTTAAACGGAACATGTATAAGAAATGGAAAAATGGAGAAATCACGAAAGAGGAATTTAAACAAATAGCCAGCACATGTAGGGGTAAAGTCAGAAAAGCTAAAGCGCAGAATGAACTCAGGCTTGCTAGAGAGGTTAAGAACAATAAAAAGGGCTTTTTTGGATATGTCCGCAGCAAAAGGAAGAAGAAGGAAACAGTAGGGCCACTGCGTGCAGAAGATGGCAAAATGCTCACAGGAGACAGAGAAAAGGCAGAATTACTCAACACCTTCTTTGCTTCAGTCTTCTCAGAAAAGGCAAAGGGTGCTCAACCTAAGGATAATGGAACAGGAGACAGAATAGAGGAAATTCAGCACAGAATAAGTAAAGAGGTAGTACAGGAATACCTGGTTAACCTAAATGAATATAAATCTCCAGGACCAGATGAACTACATCCTAGAGTATTAAAAGAACTAGCAAATGTAATATCAGAGCCATTGGCAATAATCTTTGAGAACTCCTGGAGAACAGGAGAAGTCCCAGAAGACTGGAGGAGGGCAAACGTTGTCCCCATCTTCAAAAAGGGAAAAAAAGAGGATCCCAACAATTATCGTCCAGTTAGTCTGACATCAATTCCAGGAAAGGTGCTAGAGCAGATCATTAAGCAGAGAGTCTGCGAACATTTAGAAGCCAATGCCATAATCACAAAAAGCCAACATGGGTTTCAGAAAAAGAAGTCATGCCAAACGAACCTGATCTCTTTTTTTGATAAAATTACCAGCTTGGTAGATGAAGGGAATGCTGTGGATATAGTATACCTCGATTTCAGTAAGGCCTTTGACAAGGTTCCCCATGACATTCTTGCAAACAAGCTTGAAGAATGTGGGCTAGACAAGTTAACTGTTACATGGATTTGTAATTGGTTGACTGGCCGAACTCAAAGGGTGCTCAACAATGGCTCCTTTTCATCCCGGAGAGAAGTGACCAGTGGGGTCCCACAGGGTTCTGTCCTGGGCCCAGTGCTATTCAACATCTTTATTAATGATTTGGATGACAGAATTGGTGGCATACTTATCAAATTTGCAGATGACACTAAACTGGGAGGAGTAGCTAATACCCCAGAGGACAGGATCAAAATTCAAAATGACCTGAATAGACTAGAAAGCTGGGCCAGTGCTAACAAAATGAAATTCAATACGGAGAAATGTAAGGTTCTGCACTTAGGGCGGAAAAATGAAATGCACAGATATAGGATGGGGGACACCTGGCTGAACGAGACCACATGTGAAAGGGATCTAGGAGTCCAAGTAGACCATAAGCTGAACATGAGTCAACAGTGTGATGCGGCAGCTAAAAAAGCCAATGCAATTTTAGGCTGCATCAATAGAAGTATAGTTTCTAGATCAAGGGAAGTTATAGTGCCACTCTATTCTGCTTTGGTCAGGCCCCACCTGGAATACTGTGTCCAGTTCTGGGCACCACAATTCAAAAAGGACGTGGAGAAACTGGAGCATGTCCAAAGGAGGGCAACTAAGATGGTGAAGGGTCTGGAAACTTTGCCCTATGAAGAACGCCTTAGGGAGCTGGGGATGTTTAGCCTGGAGAAGAGAAGGTTAAGAGGTGATATGATAGCCCTGTTTAAATATTTGAAGGGATGTCATATTGAGGAGGGAGCAAGCTTGTTTTCTGCTGCTGCAGAGACTAGAACGCGGAACAATGGATGCAAACTGCAGGAAAAGAGATTCCACCTCAACATTAGGAGGAACTTCCTGACAGTAAGGGCTGTTCGACAGTGGAACGCACTCCCTCGGAGTGTAGTGGAGTCTCCTTCCTTAGGGGTCTTTAAGCAGAGGCTGGATGGCCATCTGTCAGGGATGCTTTGACTTGGAGTTCCTGCATGGCAGGGGGTTGGACTGGATGGCCCTTGTGGTCTCTTCCAACTCTATGATTCTATGATTCTATGATTCTATGAAACGTTTTATGAATTTTATTTAAACTTATATAATGAGTGACCAACAGACTTAGAAAAGGTGAAAGAATATTTGAAAGAAACTAAATTCCCATCTCTAAACACAGAACAAAATCAGAAGCTAAACAGAACCATTACCGTAAAAGGGAGAAGAGAGGCAATTAATAAATGTAAAGAAGGAAAAGCACCTGGCCCGGATGGGTTTACATCCAAATACTACAAAATTTTCATAGAAAAATTAATCAACCCATTACAATGAACATTTAATGTCATACTAAGCGAGGGTGTCCCAAATACATGGAAAGAAACAGACATAGTGATCTCATGCAAGGAAGGGAAAGATATTATGAACCCAAAAAACTTTAGGCTAATATCACCTCTAAATCAAGATTATAAAATATTTATTACAAATTTAGCGGATAGACTTAAGGTATGTTTACAACACTGGATAGACAAGAACCAAAGAGGATTTTTACCAAACAGATACATGAGGGAAAATACGAGAGTCATTTTGAATGTGATGGAATATTACAAACACCATGTAGAAAAGAAATTAGGTTTGGTTTTTGTGGATAAAAAAAAAAGCTTTTGACTCAGTGAATTGGAGAACATTTAAATTAATACTTCAGGAAATAAATTTAGGTGAAAATTATATTGATTGGGTAAAAGAAATATATAATGAACAAACAGTAAGAATTTTAATAAACAGTGAAAGAACAAAAAATATTTACATAAAAAGAGGCATGAGACAGAGATGCCTCCTATCTCCTCTGCTATTTTTACTAGATATTGACACTTTGATTAAAAGAATTAAAGAAGATAAAAATATAAGAGGTTTAAATATTAAAAAGTATAACTTTACAATAAGAGCATTTGCAGATGACTTAATAATAATTCTTGATAATCCACTCGAAAACATCACACTGCTATTGAAAGTATCAGAAGAATTTGGAGAAATTACAGGGTGTAGAATCAATAAAGAAAAATCACCAATCCTTAAAAAAAAAAGTGTCAAAAAGGAGAAGACCAAAAATTAGAAGAGGAGATTGGAATCAAAATAATAAAAAAGTGAGACATTTAGGAATAAACATCCTGAACAAAACTATAAATATATTTGAAAAAAAAAATATACAAAAATATGGGGGGGGGGGAATTAAAAAAACATTTGGTTAGGTGGAACAAACCAAACTTATCACTATTAGGTAGGATCGCAGCTATAAAAATGTCAATCCTACCAAAAATATAGTTTTTCTTCCAGATTATTCCGGTTGTGATAACTGAAAAAATGTTTAAGTCGTGGCATAAAGAATTATTTATAATTATCTGGAGGGGTTAAAAAAAACCCCAAGGATCCATTTTAAAATTTTGCAAGATACAAAAGAAAGAAAAGGTTTAGGTGTACCTAACTTGAAATTATATTATGAAGCCTGTTGCCTGACCTGGTTAAGGGAGTGGGTAAATTTAGAAAATAATAGATTGCTTTAATAGATAATAGATAATAATAGATAATAGATCTGAGGCAGATGTCCTCAGATTTGGATGGCCAGGGTATTTGGGAAATGAAAAAGAGAAAATTAACAGGGACTTTAACAACCATGATATTAGAACAGTAACATTTAAGATATGAAAAAAAAAAATACAGAGCCAGAATTAGAAACAAAATTCCGTTATGGTTTTTGCCCCAAGAGGCCTTCCAAAGGAGAGAAATGACACAAAATCAGAATTGGTTAACATAGGCTTCTGTTAAAAAAACAAAATGGGAAAATTCAGTTGAAATCCCAAGAAAAACTAAAGGAAGAGGGAAATGGACTAAATTGGTTTCCATATAGGCAAATAAGAGAGATATATAAAATGAACTGCAAAATATCTGGATTTGAAGACAAATAATCTGAAATTGGTAAAATTTTAAATGGAGATTCAAATAAATTAATAGGAAAATTCTTCAAAATCTTACCAAAGATGGATATGGAAGAAGAAATAGTAAAGAAAGGAATGATAAAGTGGGCAAAAAATGTAGCACACTCATTAGAACTAAGCAGATAGGAAAACTCATGGGCAAAGGTCAGCATATGGAGCAATAAATGCCAGCTATCTAAGATTTGTTCAGAAATGGATGAGGCACTAGGGATTATACTGCAAACATAACTTCAATAATGGAGTGTACCAAAGAATTTCAGAAGAAAATCAGCCTGAGCTTTATAGATGACAGCAAACCTTTTGATTGTATAAATCATGAAAAACTATGGATTGCTCTTAAAGAAATGGATATGCCAAAACATTTTATCATCTTGATGTGTAACCTCTACACAGGGCAAGAGGTTTCTGTTAGGAAAGAATACAGAGAAACGAAATGGTTTCCAATTGGCAAGGGAATCAGGCAGGGGTACATTTTACCACCCTATCTGTTTAATGCTTAAGGTATCCTATGTAAAGCAGGATTAGATTAGGAGCAAAGAGGTATGATATGAGTAACTGGAGGAAGGAACATCAACAATTTAAGATATGCAGGTAACACCATACTAGCGAAAAATAGCAAAGACCTGGAAGAAGGTGCAAAGCCAGGTTTTCAACTGAATATTCAGAAAACAAAAATAATGAACACAGATGATTTACATCACTTTAAAGTAGACAATGAAGTCATTGAAATAGGTCAAGATCTTCCATATCTTGCTGAATCATTAGTCAAAATGGAGACAGCAGTCAAGAAATCAGAAGACTAGAAGGGCCAACTATGAAGGAACTAGACAAGATCCTAGTGTCAAGATATATCATTGAATACTAAATTTGGTATTGTCCATCCATCCAATCTCTAATTTCTAGGTATAATTGTATACTTGTGAAAGATGGATAGTGAAGAAAGCTGATACCAAGAAAATCAATTAATTTGAAATGTGGTGCTGTGGTTTGATGGACATTATGGACAGCTAAAAAGAGAAATAAATGGCCCTTAGAGCAAATCTACATGGGGCTACCCTTGTGTCTAACTCGGAAACTGCAGTTAGTCCAAAACATGGCAGCCAGGTTAATAACTGGAACATCCAGGAGAGAGCACATAACACCGGTGCTTAAAGCTCTCCACTGGCTGCCAATTAGTTTCCGGGCCCAGTACAAGGTGTTGGTTTTAACCTTTAAAGCCCTTCATGGCTTGGGTCCATCCTATCTCCGCCTCTCCCCGTATGATCCCCCCCGCACACTCCGGTCCTCTGGGAGGAATCTGTTACAGCCCTTGAAGACCAAACTGACACAAACCTCCCAGAGGGCCTTTTCAGCCATAGCCCCCAAGCTATGGAATGACCTGCCGGATGAGATGTGTCTTATTATATCTGTTGACGGTTTTAGAAAATCCTTAAAGATGCATCTCTTCCGGCAGGCCTTCCCAGATAACATTTAATTTCCCGGCTTTTAGCAGCGGTGAACCCACTGCTGACTCTTTCTCCTAGTTCCTCTCTCCCCCCCCCCTTCGTAATTGTTTCACACAGCTTTGGGCAGTTACTTATATATGTTTTATTTGCACTATGTTTTAATTCTTAGCTATTTAATTCTATTTTAAGGGGTGGGTGAGGGGAATTGAGATTGTTGTATTTTAACTTGTGCTGTTTTTAACTATGTTGTACCCCGCCCCGATTGCCAGTTGAGAGGGGTGGGCTGTAAATAAATTATTATTATATTATTATTATAAATGAAGCCTCTTTCTAGAAGCCAAGATGACTAAACTTGAGACTGTCATAGTTTGAATGTTATCATGAGAAGACAATAATGCTTGGTAAGGTAGAAAGCAGTAGGAAAAGAGGAAGACCATGTTCCAGACAGATAGATTCAGTCAAGGAAGCCATGGCCCTGAGTTTGCGAGACTGAAGCAAGGCTATTGATGACAGAGTGACTTGGAGGTTTCTCATGCATAGGGTTGCCATAAGTCACAGTTGACTTAACAATAACAAGGTGTTCACTAGATGTTTTACTGTAAAAGGCTCACACAGTTACACCTTTGGTGAATAATATACATAACTCCATCTCTCTGTGTGAAAACTGTGCCACTAGTCTCAGTTTAACAAATAAATCTGAATCAAAAGCCTTTTGAAACTTAGGTGACAATAAGGGGCTTTTTAGATTGGCAGGAAAGTGTGACATGAAGTTGCCTTTACCTTAATGCTTAGCAGCTAGACTGCAAGTCCCAGGTGTGCATTTAAAAGGTACAGGGCTGCTAGACTGAGGGGTGTGGGAACGACTTATCTGAAGTCTTTTCTGTGGCTCAGCAGCTACATGGGAAGTGGTCAGAACGCTACAAACACAGGCGTAACAGCTACATGGGTGGCAATGAATGTGGCTTTTAGCCACGGTGAACCTTTAAAAATTTTTTTCCTTGCCAGCTGCGAACTGCACAATTCCTCAATGCCCTGCAGGTGTAAAAGCTGGGGTTTAACCGTGAAGTTTTTTAAAGCTCTCAAACCCTAGCTCCACCCCTAATCCGAACCCTAGACATGCGCAGTAGGGACTCTGGGATGCCGTTACTGTTATTCTACTGTGGATGACATGTCAATTCATTCACAAAATAAAGGGGTTCATTCATGATGCACCAGTGCAACGGCACAGTTTAAAAAGGCAGAGGAAACGCAATGATAATTTGACGGATCCTCATAAGTATACATTTGTCCTGCGCAACTGCGCAGGTTTGCGAACTGCGCAAACGCAGTTACACCATACAGTCAAATTATCATTGCATTTCCTCCGCCTTTTTAAACTGCCGTTGCACTGGTGCATCATGAATGAACCCCCTTATTTTGTGAATGAATTGACATGTTATCCACAGTAGAATAATAGCAACGGCATCCCAGAGTCCCTACTGCGCATGTCTAGGGTTCGGATTAGGAGTGGAGCTAGGGTTTGGGAGCTTTAAAAAACTTCGCGGTTAAACCCCAGCTTTTACACCTGCAGGGCATTGAGCGTTTTAATTAGAAGTGAAGTCCACACCACGCATGCTCCCAACCCACGATCCATTATGATCCGCACCTGTATCGCTGCCTTTAAATGGGTGCTTTAAAGAGACATAGCCCCATTTAACCGTGCAACTACACCTTAGCCTTTAGATGCAATAGCAATGTTGCACCCTTTTAAAAAAGTAGTGGGGAAATCAAGCTACTTTTTAAAGGCGCTTCTTCTCCCTTAAAACTCCAAAATAGTGTTTTCATGGCACACTTTCCCTTTTTCTCATCTAAAGGCTGGGCTTTCATGCAGCCATCAACACACCTCTTTTTGCCAATCTAAAATGGGCCTAAGATGACTTAGGAGCAGTGTATGGGGGAAAAGATCAGAAACCAGAGAATTGCCAACTTTAATTTCCACGTGTCAGTGTTCTCAAAGTCTTGCATATCCACTTTACTTTTCTGGTGACTGTCTCTTTGGTACACACACACACACACACACACACACAGAATGATCAAACAAACCTTCTGCCTTTCTCTCCCACCATTTTAGTTTGCATCTGCCTCTTCAGTTTATTCCAGTTAATTCTAATTTTCCCTGAAGCTCCATCTTAGTACAACAAAACCAAATATATGAACACACACACACACACACACTTATTCCCTCATCAACATCAGTGGTAAGCTAAATGTTGTCTTCTAGCCAATAGTGAGGAATGCAATGAGTTCCATAGCAACAAGTGCTGGAAAGGCTCCTGCCCAACATATGCAGCCCATTTCTGTGGTTATTCTTTCTTTCTATTCTGTCTGTTGTAAAGACAAGTATAACCCAAACACTTGCATAGGCTTATGATGCCACACTTTAGCGTGCCCTTTTTGTATGACCTGATACAAGATTTGGTTTTTAACCTGACATATCCATTACAGTGGGCCCTTGACATCTGCTGAGGTTTGGTTCCAGGATGTCCCATGGATACCAAAATTAGTGGATGCTCAAGTCCCATTTTATACAACAGGGTAGTAAAATGATGTCTCTTACATAAAATGAAAAAATCAGGATTTTTTTAAATTCTTTTTTTTTTTAATATATTTTCAAGCCACGGATTATTGAAACTGGATACAGAATCTTTGGATACTGAGGGCTTGCTGTATATTGTCACCATAGCTGCTCTCTGTCCCTGTTCTGTGAAAATCCCTTCCTGCTTAAAATATGTAACTTTGGTGTGTTTCCTAAATCCTGCTTCCCCCATCTGATCCCATTCCCCCCCCCTTCTGAGATTTGATGGTGAAGGAAAGGACAGGAGCTATATTAGAACACACTGTTAATAAATGAAAATCTCTGCCAGCTGAACTCTTGCATAACTGTGGGCTTGTCAGCACCTTCGACTCACCTTCATCTGTAACAGCCTGGTGCCAACCAGGTCCTGCCTTCTGTAAGAGCCAGGCCAGCTCCTTAATTTTTTAAAATAAAAATCTTTTCTTGTTTCATTTCATGACAGAAAGGTAGAGGTAATGAACTGAAAAACAATCCAAGAGGCAATGAACGAAGAAAGAGCTCATGCCAAGCTGAGGAACAGTGGGGCATTAAATACACAATTGCCTCTTAAATTCCAAGACTCTAAGCACATACATCAAAACCCTGAGTTTTGGCCAAGCCATTTTCTCCACCCCTTCTGCCTGTGCTAGAACCTATAGAAAGAGGATTTCACAATCTGGGGAGGCATAGTCCTTTTTTTTCTTTTACAGTTTGAGTTCTAAGTTGCAATGGGGCTGTATTTCCTTGGATTAGCATGTGATATATGTCAACAGTGAATTTGATGTAGCACATGGAATCAAATCAATATAGAAATGACATGGTATGATGGCCCTAGAGATAGAGGTTAACTACCTCTTTTTTATGTTTCACCTCACCATGGTGCCTTCTTAGCCTTTTTTAGCATTACACTGTCAACATGATTGTTGCTGTCAGGAGTAGAAGCTTTATGGGCTTGTAAACAACATGGTGGAAGCTAAGATTGCCGAGTCATCAGACACCCCATTCTTTGACATTTAAGGAATAAAACCTAAGATCAGAGGGCAGGTCCCTGTGATATCAAAACTACTCCCAGGTTGGCCAATTGGGAAAATGGAGATGAGGGCAAACTAGATGAATGGACACTGGGGTTGGGTAAATCTGTCAGACTATCAAATCCAAAGCTGTGGACAGGGTGGGGTGGGGTAGGGGTAGGAAAATATACATTGAAAGAAGAGCAGGCAGAAAAATCAGCCTAACAGCTGCAGATCTTGGTGGTAGTTGCCACCACTACCTCTAAGGCAATACTTTCCAAGATATTGATCTTGGGAATTGGTTCAACATTCTAAGTAGAATTGTTCTTTGGGTTGTGTCCCACCTGGCGTCATATACAGTACATATGACACATAGGGGCAGTACAGATGGGTGGCTCCGTGCTGCAGCATCTGCACACTACAACACAGATGTGCTCTCCAAAAGGAGCCGCTCTAGCCAGCTCCTTTTTTGCAGCATTATAAAGTTGAAATGCAGCCCTATGACGACTTTTCCGCCCAGAGGCTTGTGGGCGCTCGGATGCCCTTACATCATGAGGCTGCAGACTTGTGATGTAAGAGCAGTGATATTAGATACTGCACCTTATCGAGCCCTAGTATCGGCGCAAACGGCCCATTGTACTAAGCCATAGGATGCTTTTTTAGGACTTATAACTGCTGCTGGGGCTTGTGGAACATTAATCTTTGGAGCTCCCTCCAGCTCTGCACCACCACTGCTAGGGCTTGTACAACAGGAAGGATCATGAATTGCAAAACTGGCACTCAACATGGAGTGCCAGTTCTAAATTGCACAACTGTTTCAAGCACACACCTCCACTGTCTTTCTTTACCTTCTTCTGTTCTCATGCCTCACTTTTTGGTGTACTGATATTACACAAGTACAACACGTGCAAATCCTTACACACTGAAACAGACAGCCCTGGTATTAGCTGAGAAGGGGTAGAGATGCATGCCTAGACTTTAAAGGCAGTCTCCGATACAATAATTAGAAGTTTCACCTCCTCCACCACTGCTTGCTCTGAGATTTGTCTTTTCTCACATGCCCATAGATTCACAGCAGTTCTCTACAATTTCAGCCAGTACCCTGAGACCTCACAACCATAAATCACACACATCATTTGTGCAGTTTTAAATTACACTAGCACTACTGTCCAGTTTTTGCAGGAGAAGTTAGTGTTAATGGTATGGGAAAAACTTTCACATACAAATTGTATCCTAGATTGAGATAAAGAAGAAAAAGGAGAGGCAAGAAGCCATCCGTGTAAAAAACAAAACCAGGGATAGCCCCCAAGCTGCCTTGCAAATGAAGAATTTATTAGGCCTAACACATGTTGGGCAAACATTTTTTGTCAGGGGCACTGTGTTCTATTGTCTTGCAATTAACATGTGATGAAGAATGCAGAACTCAGTGCCCGAACAAAGACTGTTCCTTCAAAACTGCACATTATTTACTAGTGTACCTTGGAGGCTTCTTTTATTGCTGATGCAAAGCATCTGTACCTCTGATGCAGAAGATGAAAGTTTGACTGAGATATGGGGTCAGAAAGTGAAAAAAGTTCCTATCCTCCCAACTAACATTATAGCAACTTCAGTGAATCACATTACGTTTACATGGTTTGTGCAGGGGTGACAAAAATCTGTATGTTGTGAAAGGCCAAAAACTCCTGTATCCCTTTGAGAAAAAAATGTCGCTGTTAGTCACAAGCCTGTGTTTTGTCAAGATGTCGCTGTTCTCAGTTCAGGTAGTATTGGAGGGACAAAGGACTTCACAAAGGATGGAAATAATCTTGGTTCTCAAGAACAGCATCTTTGTTTTGTTTTGTTAATGGAATTAAAAATAAATTCCTGAAATACTCACATGGCCAGAAGGAGGAGGGTCATGGCTGCATGAATGTCCCTCTAATACCACCTGAACTGCAGGCTTGTAACTAACATCATCATAATTTTTATTTCTCCAGTATAATTTTAAGCATCTTTGCCTGATGAAGAAGTCAGTGAAGCTTCAAAAGCTTGCATCATGTATTTTCTGCATTATGGTGGCCCAGTAATGGTATCACTGTTTTGTGGATTTTGGTTGTTATTGTAATTTGCTACATGGCCATTATGGCTACCCCTAGATATATATACTGCAGTTACCTGCAGTATAGCTTTCCTGCTTGTTATGTACACACACACACACACACACACAGAGCATGCTTTTTGCAGTTGTGATGCTCTATTGGCAGTCTCTTGGCCCTGACTGCATAACATTGTGTCATAATGTACTTTCAGAGCCACGGGCATTCAAGCACAGGCAAGCAAATCTAGTCTTTGGGAGCACTGTTCCCACCAAGTCAGAAAAGCTAAAGCTAAAGCACAGAATGAACTCAGGCTTGCTAGAGAGGTTAAGAACAATAAAAAGGGCGTTTTTGGGTATGTTTGAAGCAAAAGGAAGAAGAAGGGCCACTGTGTGCAGAAGATGGCAAAATGCTAACAGGGGACAGAGAAAAGGCAGAATTACTCAACACCTTTGCTTCAGTCTTTTCAGAAAGGCACAGGGTGCTCAATCTTAGGATAATGGAGCAGGGGACAGAATAGGAGAATTTCAGCACAGAATAAGTAAAGAGATAGTACAGGAATACCTGGATGGCCTAAGTGAATATAAGTCTCCAGGACCAGATGAACTACATCCAAGGGTATTAAAAGAACTGGAAATATAATATCAGAACCATTGGTAATAATATTTGAGAATTCCTGGAGAACAGAAGAAATCCCAGCAGACTGGAGGAGGGCAAACGTCCCCATCTTCAAAAAGGGAAAAAAGAGGATCCCAACAATTATTGTCCAGTTAGTCTGACATCAATTTCAAGAAAGATTCTGGAGCAGATCATTAAAGTCTGTTAACATCTAGAAGGCAATTCCATAATCACAAAAAGTCAGCATGGGTTTCAGAGAAACAAGTCATGCCAGATAAACTTGATCTCTCTCTCTCTCTCTCTCTCTCTCTCTTTTGTTGATAAAATTACCAGCTTGGAAGATGAGGGGAATGTTGTGGATATAGTATATCTTGATTTCAGTAAGGCCTTTGACAAAGTTCCCCATGACAATCTTGCATACAAGCTTGTAGAATGTGGGTTAGACAAGGCAACTGTTAAATGGATTTATAATTGGTTGACTGACTCAAACCCTGGTCTCCAGAGCTGTAGTTCAATACTCAAACCACTACACCACAGTGCCTCTCCCAGAGGCCCTTTGCACTACATAAAAACTGCAGTATTGTTCCACATTAACTGATATTGTTGCATTCTTTGGAATCAGCAATTCAGGGAAGGGCCTTTAGGATCCTCATCAAGGGAGCTCCTATAGTGCTTCTAACCAAACTACATGACCTGGAATTCCATAGGAAGCAGCCATTATAGTTAAAAGTGGAATTATGGTGTCATAACTTTGTAGAGTGAATGAGCCCTTTCTTCCCTGCCCCCAAGGCCAAAAAAGAGGGGTTGGCTTCAGTACACATTATTTCAGCACTTTCAGTAGTAATTATACCCCATAATTAATTAATTAATTAATATCCCACATTTCTCATATGGGACCAAAAGCAGTTAAAGGATGTAAGTTAAAACTAAATATAGTTAAAACAATATACAGTCGCCCCTCCGTTTTTGCGGGGGATCGGCTCTAGACCTCCCTCCATGAAAAAGAAAAATTGCGAGTATTAAAGCCCCATTGGCTTGAATAGGTGTGCACGCCATTTTGTCCCTTGGGGCTTGCTGTTCGCAAAAGACCGAGGGACGCAAATGGCAAGACCACGAACACTGAGGGACAAGTTTATAATACAAAAGTTCAAAAACAAACAAACCAATCAAAACATTTACTTTAAAACAATTCAAAATGCAGGATTTCATACACCCTGTTTATAAAACAAACAAACAAATACCTTCTGTCCGAACCAGTTACAAGTTGAAGTCTTGTTTAAAGGGGGGGGGAGGGGGGAATGCTGCCACTGAATGCTGCTGTCTCACACATATCCTCCCCAGATAAGCTGTGAGGATGATGGGACTGTGAAAGCTCACCAATGTTTCCTGTGATGAGATGTGGATAGTTATTATTTCATCCCTAATTCAAAAATCTAAAATATGAAGTGCTCCAAAATCTGAAACTTTTTTAATGAGTGGCTGAGATAGGGACACCTTTGCTATATGATGTACACAGACTTTGGGGCTTTTTACATTGGCAAGAAAGTGTGACCTGAAGTCGCCTTTATCTTAATGCTTAGCAGCTACATAGCAAGCCCCAGGTGTGCATTAAAAAAGTGCAGAGCTGCTACACTGAGGGGTGTGGGAACGACTTATCTGAGGTCTTTTTTGTGGCTCAGCAGTTACATGGGAAGCTGTCAGAACGCTACAAATACAGGCGGAGCTGCTACATGGGCAGCAATAAACGCGGCTTTAAACTGCGATTTTAATTTTTTTTCCTTGCCGGCTGCGAATTGCGCTGTTGCGCTGTTCGTGCCGCCGCGAACAGCGCTATTGCGATGGTCGAGGCTTGAACTGCGCTATTGCGATGGTCGAGGCTTGAACTGCGCTATTGCGAGGGTCGAGGCTTGAACTGCGCTATTGCGAGGGTCGAGGCTTGAACTGCGCTATTGCGCTGTTTGCGGCTGCGAATTGCGCAGTTTTAAATGATTTAAAGGGGGTTTGGGAGCTTTAAAAAACTGCGCGGTTAAACCCCAGCTTTTACACCTGGAGGGCATAGAACGTTTTAATTAGGAGTGAAGTCCACACCACGCATGCTCCCAACCCACGATCCATTCTGATTCGCACCTGCAGCGCAGCCTTTAAATGGGCGCCCTAAGGAAACAGAGCCCCGTTTAACTGCGCAATGGCATCTTAGCGTTTTGATGTACTAGCGCTATAACGCACTTTTTAAAAAAGTAGTGGGGCAACCGAACTACTTTTTAAAGGCGCGTTTTTTCCCTTAAAACGCCAAAATGGCGTTTTCATGGCACACTTTCCCATTTTCTAATGTAAAAGCTGGGTTTTCAAGCAGCCTTCATGACACCTCTTTTTGCCAATGTAAAATGGACCTTTGTTTTAAAAAGAAAAGTATTAAAATATTGTACAAAGTTGTCTTCAGGCTATATATTTAAAGTGTATATGAAACATAAATGGATGTCATGTTTAGACTTGGGACCCGTCTCCAAAATACCTCATTATGTATACGTAAATATTCCAAAATCTGAAAATTTTTTAAACACTTCTGGTTCCAAGCATTTTGGAGAAGGGAGATTCAACCTTTAATGGCAAAGAAAATGGTTTCCAGGAATAGCAATGCTCCTGTTATCTGAGTTGAAAGCTCTCCCTGCAGTCTAAAAGCATTTTTAAAAACTAGAAGAGGGTTCTTGTCAGGGTTTTTTTCATTTTGATTTTTGTATTTTTGGCTATCCCACAAGCTTAATATACAAGCTATTAATAGATACTCACTATGTGGCTTCTTGAAAACATTTCTTCATTGAGTAGAATATACCCCTCAGAGGATGGTGTCTATTTCTCCATAAGATAAGCAATTGTAATATTCCCAGTGGCAGAGAAAGGTACAAAAAAATCCTGTAAACATTTATTCAAGAACCCAGCTTGCTGAGGCATTGGTGATGAGGTGGGTTTTGAAAGAAATGAAATAAAAATTGACCTCATTACAACTCAGACAGAACATCCAGCTGACACCACAGAGAAGTACTCAAGACAACTATGCTGCCAGAACAACAAGCAGTGCTTATCCTGTGTGCCAAGGGCACGTGAGCATGTGTTTTAGCCTTGTCCTCTTAATGTGGGATTGGCAAAAGAAAGGGGATGGGATACATGCCTTTATGTTTGTTTACAGAAGAGAAGTATAGGTGGTGTATCCCAGCTGGTTCGCTCTGTATATACATTCACCCTCTGAAAATGTTGCCAGGTCTTCCAAACATTTATTCATTTTAGCATAATTTCTAGGCCTCTTATCATAGCACAGTGTTTAAGCAGTGCATAGCAATAAAATGACAATAGACAAAGTATTTATATTTTTAAAAAAACTGTCAAAGTGCTCCCATCTCCTGAATGCAGTGCCACTTATTTCTGGATGAATCATGCTGCAGTATTCACACATACTGAGATGATATATAACAAGGTCCCAAATGAGTTCCGCATTATGTTTCATCCAGCAAATGCTTCAGAGACTGAGAACATTGTGTGCATTTCATTAAAAGGAAGGGTTTCAGTGCTGAGGACCACCACTGCCCTCCCACGTTGTCTTGCCTTCCTTTTTTCCAAGTGATTCCATGGATCTGGATACAATACAACATAACATACAGCAGTCACATCAGAATACAAAATACATGAAGGGATCCTGAAGGGACTAGGTACTGTTAGCCTGCAGAAAAGATTATTAAGGGTGGGGTGGTGATGGGGCATATGATAACAGCTTTCAGATGTTGAGAAAGCTGCTATACCCTGGAGGGAGAACACCTCTTCTTTGTTGACAGCCAAGGGGGAGCAAGGGGTAGGGATGGACCCTTGTTGTCTGGAAGGACTGTGGTCTCACACTTCAGTCCTATCAGAGAAAGCCAAATGTCCAGAAGAGTGGCTTTTTCCTGACATATACTACTACCATTGATTTTGGGCCAAACTAGATGTAGCATTATGTGATGAGCTAAGGAAATGAATAACAGTATATACATAGTATGTGTATGCTGGTGGCATGGAATGCAGGGAGATACAGATCAAGGTTATAGGATAGGAAGTAAGGTTTAACCCTTTGACCTCTCCATTAGGAAGAATTTGGTCTTCTCACGCTTGGTATTTGAAATGGGAAGAAGGTTCCCATTGATATCAATGGAAGAATCCTTCCACTACAGATAGCAGGTGTAGGGCCTCCAGATTGTATCAGGATCACAATGGGGAGAAAAGATTAAACCTATTTTAGGCTGCATCAATAGAAGTGTAGCGTCTAGATCAAGGGAAGTAATAGTGCCGCTCTATTCTGCTTTGGTCAGGCCCCACCTGGAATACTGTGTCCAGTTCTGGGCACCACAATTCAAAAAGGATGTGGAGAAACTGGAGCGGGTCCAAAGGAGGGCAACTAAGATGGTGAAGGGTCTGGAAACCAGGCCCTATGAGGAACGACTTAAAGAGCTGGGAATGTTTAGCCTGGAGAAGAGAAGGTTAAGAGGTGATATGATAGCCCTGTTCAAATATTTGAAGGGATGTCATATTGAAGAGGGAGCAAGCTTGTTTTCTGTTGCTGCAGAGACTAGAACGCGGAACAATGGATGCAAGCTGCAGGAAAAAAGATTCCACCTCAACATTAGGAGGAACTTCCTGACAGTAAGGGCTGTTCGACGGTGGAACACACTCCCTCGAAGTGTAGTGGAGTCTCCATCCTTGGAGGTCTTTAAGCAGAGGCTGGATGGCCATCTGTCGGGGATGCTATGATTGGGAGTTCCTGCATGGCAGGGGGTTGGACTGGATGGCCCTTGTGGTCTCTTCCAACTCTATGATTCTATGATTCTATGATTCTATTCACCACACAACATTGCCCATATTTGGCTCCCACCCCATATCCAGATTTATCAAAAACATGCAGGGCTAATAAAGTACATGACATCCGATCTAAATCTGTCCAATCCTCATTTCTTTTCTTTTGGAAATTCTGGAGACAGTATTTTGGAAAGGGACCACAATGTACTGCTACCTGACTGTACTAAACAAGGCAATTCATGTATATGAACTGTATGCTTCTATTTCTGTGATAGAGGCAAGTATCTCTTCAAAGAATTCTCAGCATCCATACCAAATTATAATTGATAGAGTTTGGGAATGAAGTTGAGGGAAGCCATGGTCATTAAACAGAATCATTAAAGCACATTTAGTTTTTTATGTTTCACCTCACGATGGTGACTTCTCAGCCTTTTTTTAAAAAAATATTTCAAACATTTTAAAACATATGATCAAAGAGAACATGAATGTACATTGCTAAATTCTTTGTTCCCTTGTACACTTTTTCCATTTTATCCCATTGTTCTTTTCTACCTTCAGAGGTTCAGTGCTTAATTTTGGCAATATTATGACTTCTTAGCCTTTTTAAATGTTACACTGGCAACAAGACTGTTGTTATCAGGAGTACAGAATTTATGGGCTTATAAGCATTTTATCAGTGCTGCCGGGTGTCACACAGTGTGTGTGGGAGCCTGCGAGGCGAGGGGGCAGACAAAAGGGCACAGTCCTCCAGCCCTGAGTTTTCTCGCTGAGAGTAAGCTAGGGAGTGGAGTAGCCAGGAAGAGAGCACATGTGTTCCTCCTGCTCCTCTGGTCCCAGAATTTCTTTCTGGAAGAAAGCCTGGGACTGGAGCAGCCGGCAAAATCATGTGTATGCCCCTCTAGAGGGTCCCGCTGGGTGTTGTCACCCCTCTTCTGGGTGTCACCTGGTGTGGTCCACATCCCCACACACCCCAATGAACTGTATTTCATGTGTATTGCCTGAATGCATGGAAAGCAATGTAGGACAAAGATTGTGGACTTTGTGCAAATGCAAAATGGGTCAGATTGTCTCCTGAAAAGATATGGTGCAGGTATTTAGTATATTGGTTAGAAACAAAGGGAGCTTTGTTTGTTTATTTGCTTGTTTGTTTGTTTATGGTGAGTGTGTGACTCAATCTGGGTGGAATCAGAAAGGCACCATCTTGCAAATTTTGAATTTATGAGAGGAGCTCAAATGGGCACAAACGTTTCTGTGAGATTCCAAGGCAGCACTCTTCTTCCCCACATACTGCGCTGCACTGAGGCCCAACAGTACAGTGCAGCAGGATGTGTAATACCCCCAACGTTTATACCAAGGATAAAGAATGAGATTTATTTGGCTTCATTTTAAAAATCTAGTCAGATATGATTCATTATATTTCACTATGGCTTCATTCTATGGAATTCTGGGATTTGTAGTTGATGTGGCACCAGAGCTCCTTGACAAAGAAGACTAAATATCTCACAAAACTACAAATCCCAGAACCATGGCAGTGAAAGTGGTGCCCCACTGCATTATTCCTTCAGTGCAGATGCAGCCTATGACATAATCACATTCAATGTGCCAGTTCAGCATAGTATTGTTTACTTACCAGATCCTCAATATTGCTTTTGCTATGAAATTGTTCAAAGAAAAGAAAACCAAGCCTAGCATCTGTTTCTTAATGACTTAATGTTGGATATGAATTCTGCCTGAGATTTGCAGGAACTGAGCTTTTTAGAAAGGGAATGACAGTAGAACAAATATTTTTGAAAACAAAGAAGATTATATGGATATTTCAGTTTGCTTTTCTCTTGCTAGCTGTTTAGGCCAAGTCAGCTTCATTTTAGTTCTGCCAATTCCAGGTCCTACTTCATGTCATCTGTAGAAATGGTGTTACCAGTCATATTGCTAAAGTCTGCATGAGTGGTTAGATCACTACTTAGTGACATTTATATATCTGTTCTTCAACAGCTGCTCTCTGGGCAGGTTGCAAAACAGATAGATGCCACTGTAAATCTAACATAAAACAATAAAACATCAATGCACACATTGCTAAAACTTAAGCCAGAGTGAGTAAAGGCCAGAGTGAATAAAAAGGTCTTTACTGGGCCACTTTGCCAATAAGGTCTAATCTGTGCTGCAGAAATAATGCAATTTGACACCACTTTAACTGCCATAGCTCCATCCTATGGAATCTTGCAATTTGTAGTTTGTGTGGCACCAAAGTTCTCTGCCAGAGAAGGCTAAATATTCCACAAAACTATAAATCCCAAAATTCCATAGCATTGAGCCATGGCAATTAAAGTGGTGTCAGATTGCATTCTGCAGTGTAGATGTAACCTGTGATATTTATCTGTAGTATACTGAATCATTTCATAATAGGAATTTTCTAAATCTTATTGTCACATAAAACTTTACTATTTCTGCAGTTGCAATTAGATCTAAGAGTGCTAGCTTACCAAAATGGTCTTCTTCCTAGTGGTCACTGGCTTTGTTCCATTGGAAGGAGCAACCAGATCTCTGAAAGGGTACTTACATTTCAGGAAGGAGCCATTGTCATTTCCCAGCTTCCTTCAGCTTGGGTCCAGAATGCTCTAACCTTCAGATGTGGTTTGGAATGGGCCCATTTTTTACCTTCCTGCATGAGCTTTCCCCATTTGTTTTCCACATTTAACATGGAGGACAGTGAGTCTTGTGGCAGCCATAAGCCTTAAGTTGAAAGACTCAGTGTTTCAGGAAGCCCACCTGGCCACAGTTTCCTCTTTATAAGGTTGGAAAAGGATGGTAATGCTGATGACAGTGGGATGCAAACCTATATTCCCAACATAGTGAGTTAGGGGAGATGTCTTAGAGCCATAGCTGAAAAGCTTGCATGACACACACTGCCGTGGGTTATACACCAAGGACACTACTGTTTGCATCAGACCTGCATTTGTTCATTTGAGTTATGCCCATTTTAATGTTGCTTTAATGTTAATTAGTTGATTCAGAATCTCTCTAGTGCCCTATGGAAAATATATCTGTCACTTCTCTAATTTTGCCCTTTTGCCCTTCTGATTTTTGTTCCAATAACTGTACTGTTTTGATCATACTATTATCTCAGTATTTATATTTTTATTATATGTTTTGATCATACTATTATCTCAGTATTTATATTTTTATTATATTTTATACTGGTCAGTGACCAAATAAACTACTCAACTATATCTGTCACTTTAAAGAGGTTTTTTTTTTTCCCCCCACAGGAGGGCAAGACTAGGATACCTTTTCATGTGTTTCTTCTGCTTATACTGTGGGAGAGGCTCTGCCCCCTTGACCTATGTATCAAAATTTTAACCCCATCCTGAGAAACATGCTCTGCTCTCTATACTTTCTTTACAGACAGTGTCCAGCTACTCATATATTGCTAGTAAGAAGAGAATAATAACCAGATCTGCAGGATTCAAAGATGTTAGTCTGTAGAATCAGTATGTAGAGAGATCTTGTAGCACCGTCAAGACTAACTGAAAGACCGAAGTTGGCAGCATGAGCATTTGTAGACTTAAGTCTAATTTCTCAGATCTGCATCTGAGGCAGTATACAGTACTGAAGTCTATGATCACTCATGCTGCCAAGTTTTTTCTTTCAGTTAGTCTCAGAAGGTGCTATAAGATCTCTTTACATACAGATCTGCCAGAGATTGTTGGTGTTGGAGATTGTTGGTGTCTTCCCAAGTAGTTATGCCCCACACTCAATCTATTCCGCCAATTTATAAAATGCTCTATGCTGCACCAGAAGAGGGACCTGTCGTATTGTGGAAAATGCTGACACAGATGTAATTATCAACCCAACAACCCGCCCTGAGGTAAAGCCCATCACGAAATAAAAACTAACACTGTCTGTTCACTCTCTGAAAACAAGTAACACAGACAGCTGAGTGCGTATTATAGTCATTTAGATGTGGTGTGCATAAAAATGACATGTCAGGACATTTCCAACATAAATCATTCTGAAACAAAAGCACTGTATAAGAAAAAAAATCAAAGACAATAATTTATGTATGTAAACAACAACAAAACCCCAGAAACACCCACAGCTGCATAGGTTTGGCACTAAAGTACAGAAGCAGACTCACAGCAAAATTCTGAGTACACACACACTCATAGGTAAGTACTCATTAAGGTCTGAAAAACTTGCCCCACCAGTAAATGTGTTTAGGATTAGCTGCCCAATTTGATCCTCATCCTCTTTGCTTGGAGGGGGTCCCATTCTGCAGAATGGGGTTTCTTCCCATCCAAATGTGTGTAAATTTTCAGCCATAACGTGTGAACAGTCAGATGAACTATTTATTGCCAAGAAAGCAAATACTGTAGGCATCAAACTACTCATACCTGAAGAAGAATTGCCACCACACTGGCTTCAAGTAGGGCAGTTGTGGGAACTATGCAGCACATCAGGTGTTGGTCTGCAAATCCCAGCACCTCTAGCCAGCATAGCCAGTGGTGTGGGATGCTGGGAGTTATAGCCCAACAACATGTGGAAAGCTGTATGTTCCACAAGTATAGATAGATTCCCACCAAAATGTGAAGTTAACAAAATTCTACAGCATCTGGTGTTTGTGTGGGGAGTGGGGTGAGGACTTGAAGGAAATGGAAGAATGTAAGTTGAACAGAATCAAAGGACATCTTAATGGGTGAAAATTTTGATTCCATTTTGAGGGTTGAACTTTCATTAGTGGCAATTATTATTATCCAAAAGTTTTAATGATCACTTTTTAAAAAATTTGGCAGAAAGTTTGTTTTGATTTGTAGTTGTCAACTTATCTCTATGTAGTCACTATCTAGATGTATACATTTTTTCCCAGTGTATCTTGACCCTCCAAATACCTGATATTGTAGAAGTCTGCAGATTGCGCCTGACAAGGATTTTACTTTTTAGTTACTTCTGGCAGAGCCAGTCACAAAAAGAGAGGACACAATGAGTTGATTTTCTCAGTAACGTGCACTTAGGGACCAATAATGACACTGACAAAATTTCATCAATATGCCATAATAACTTCCGGGTTATAATTATTACTTTACGATACACCTTCGTAAGATGCAATTTGCAGACTTCTACAATATCAGGTATTCGGAGGGTCAAGATGCGCTGGGGAAAATGTATAAATCTAGATAGTGACTGCATAGAGAGAAGTTAACAACTACAAATGAAAACAAACTTTCTGTCAATTTTTTTAAAGGTGATCATTAAAACTTTTGGATACCTCCTCATATGCTTGTGCATTGCCAGGGACTTTGATGAAAATGATTGCTCATACCATTCTGTGGGCTAGTGCTATGTGCCTTATGAACAGCTGCAAACCACACCAAAACATTTTAACCCAGTTTCTGCAATCTGCATAATGTATTTGAAAATGCTGCACACCTGGGCAGCCTTGTGATTCATTCCTGAATTAAGCTACAATATTAGCATGCTTAGGTAAGAGGTGTGTGTGTATGTGTGTCAGTAACATGGAAGCTTTGTTGCGGTTTTGAGGGAAAGCTTAACCAATGATAATGTTCAAAGACATCAGACAGAATGGCCTGAGTCAATGGAGACACAGAATGCCTTGAGCTAACCTTGTAAAAGGCTGCTTTACTTCCTGGTTACTTGTTTTAACCTGCTGCTATTATACATCATACGTTCTAGAAGTGATTTTCCATTGCTTTGATTTGGCATTTATTATTACGATATATTTTATTTTGTCAGCTGCTTCAAGTGCAGAAATGTGGGCGAGAGAGTTGCTAAATAAAGATGGCAAAAAGCATTGTATCTAGGCTGGGTTCATAAAGCATTGGCTCTCTAGGCAGAAAATAAGGGTGGGGAATGGGATGTATAGCCTCAGGAAGCTACTTGCAGGTCATTAACATACTGACTTTGTTGCATGCAATGCCACTGGTATATATGAACACATAAAGCTGCCTTATCAGGCCATTGTTCTGTTGCACTCTGTGTTTTTCTCCTAGCTGAAAGATCTCAGGCAAAGTGCCTTTCCCATCTCTTCCTTCCTGGTCCTTTGAACTAGAAATGACTGGGATTGAATTGGAGCGCTTTTGCAATGCAGTTCCGCTGCACTGATGGTCCATCCAGTTTGCAGTAGCAAAAACACCACAGAAAAGCATCCCTTTCAACATTACACAGATGAAAGCCAGGGCATGCCCAGGTCTATGAGAAGGACAACATTCCATCCCCACCTCTCTTCTCCCACCTGCTAATTTAATGGAGTGAAAACATATTTTGTATTTTGAACACAATTTGCAACAACTGAAGTAAGCTTACAACAAAGTGAGAAAGTGGGAGGAAGACAAAGAAAGCGGGACATTTTACAAGCAGCTGAAAAAGTGGGATGACAAAAGATTAATCAAAACTGTCCTTGAAAAACCAGGACAATTGGTGGGGATGGCTAAGCGTGTCATGACAGTTAACAAGACTGTGAACAGACTCAATGTGGATTTATATACAAGATAAAATACAGTTTAGGCCCCTAGATTATGAGGGGCCCTAAACTAAGTTACTCTATCTGTTAGAATAATACAGGACATGTTTCTTTGAGCCTGTGAGGCCTTTAAAATTTGACATAGGGTCTCAGCATTGCTTAGTATAGCATTGAACAGATATGATGATAGGATGACCTGTTCACCATTAAACCTGAACTTTTATGTGCACATTTATTTGATAGCAACTTTCATTTAAAGAAATGGGCTTTGTGGGCTTTGAATCTTTTTTTTAATGACAACCTTCACATTAGATATTTGAAAATGGCAACATTAAAAAAAAAAGCATTGGCTGTTTCACCACAACCGTCTTAGCTGCTCTCAGCGTTCAAGACATCAGCAGCCCCCTCAGAGTCAAGGCAGTTCCAGATAAGTTCATTGCCATCTGCTTGGCTCCATGGAGCAGCTTTAAATATTTCTAATGATACGGAGTGCCAGACTCACTGGAGCCAGCTTTTCCAGAAAAATCCTGCTGCATACAGTCTGCATGAACTATATAATTTGCTACTCCCCTTTTTAAAATCTGAAGTCAATATCTATAAAGACAGTGGTGGTGGAAGGGGAGGGGAAGTCCTTTGGAATCAGTATGAAATCTTCTTGCTTGACTGCAACTGTTCATTTGCAAGAAACAGGATTCCAAAGAAGGAGGGACAGGGAAAGACAGGACCATGGATGTTCAAAAGTACTGTAGTGATGAGCACCCAAGATTAGCAATGATTTTTCTATAGCTCCTGATTTTTGTCACATTTAATGGCAGTTGATTGATTTTTTAAAATTGGCATGTTATATGGGTTTTCCTTTCCCTCACATGCTTCAATGGGGGAAACAATTGTGGAAATATGAAAGCAGTTGCAAACCCACTGCTATTTTGGCTCTGGAAGTGGATTGGAGCCATATGGCCCTTAGAGAACCACAAAGATTATCTTCAAACCATGATTCTTAGGGGAAATGGCATTGTGTCACTACAGCGGACAGTTCTGCTAAATCACCGAAATGAAGCTCAAACTAAATGACACGTTTTATCATGCTTTGTTTGACAGAAGTGCTCCCCCAAGTGGTGAAAGATGTCTGTTTGTCATAATGTGTAATTTTCCATATTTCCTAGTTATTATAAAACTAAAAATGTACTTTTTGTTGTTGCTGCTTTGACTAATCATTTAAAGACCAACATGAACATAGTTTCTGTGTCTGATTGCTGAGCACGTATCTCTGAAGAGATGCTGTTGTGCAAAGGAAGACAGATTAATCACACAGTGCATGCATTACACTTAATCTCAGATTTGATCCCCCAAGACAGATACCTTCACATAGCTTTCCTTCCATACCAAAGTCAAGGCACAGGATTTCTCTGTTCTACATTGCTGAAAAAGAGAAGGAAACCTGGGAGTTTTAGCCCTTCTTGCTACAATAACAGAAATTTCAAAAGTAATGCAAGCCTTGATTTTGTTCTTTCATACTGCAAATCACTCTACCAGAAAGCAAGTTCTAAAAATCATAAGGAACCAGTTTCATTGATGGCAGTCTCCAAACTGTGCAATGAGCTTATGGAAGGACTACTCTTAAAACTGTAGAGTCCTAGTGAGGCTGCATCTGAGGCTATGGGATTTGTAGTTTTGTGAGATATTCAGCCTTTTCTGTCAGAGACCTCTGATACCACAACAAACTCCACATCCCAGGATTCCATCGGATGGAGCCATGGCAGTTAAAGTGGTGTCAAGCTGCATTATTTCTTCAATGCAGATTGGATCTGAGCTAAAACTATGAGCAGCCAATAATTATATGAAGAAACTGAATGGTTCCAGTTAAGTGATGGAGAAGCTCCCCTCAGTGAGATTAAGAAATAGTTCAGTTTTTAAACTAACTCTTGATGCCAGTCACACTGCATTAGGCTGATATAAAATCTCATCTATTTTTGTCCAAACTGAATATAACTCCCAGTTCAAAGTAACACAGCTAAGCAAACAACCCTGTAAGAAAGTGGTTCCCAAACTTTGATCCTCCAGATGTTCTGAACTTCAGTTCCCAGAAGCCCCAGCCAGCTTGGCCAACAATCAGAAATTAGGAAGCTGAAGTCCAAAACATCTGGAGGACCAATGTTTGGGCACCACTGTTATAAGAGATATTTAAGGCTCCAGTGAATAGTGAAAAAGCCCAACAATGTTCCAGAGCCTTGAGGGAAAAGATATGTTGTAGTTCCATTGCTTGTCTAGCCAAGTCCTAAGGTGCCAGTAGCTCTACTCTGAAACTGTATCAGTGGAAGGGCTGTGGGGCCACATAAACCCCAATAGCCTCCTATTAGGATGGGAACATCTGAAGATGAACTGTATGCATGTTCAAGTGATTATGGTTACATCCTTCCTTTACAAATTGCTTTATGGATCTTGCCATCGATGGCTGGGATCTCTTATTTGGCGAGCTAGGACTGCTTCATGCAATGTTTCATACATTCTGTAGAATACAGACTAAGAACACCTAAATATGGCTTTCAGCACAAACAATTTTTTTAATTATATCTCTGCTAGCTCTCTCCCTACTCTATGCTTTCCATACCTCTTTAGTTTATCATGAGTAACAAGTGACTTCTTCCAGATGCATAAGTGGTCAATGCAAATTACAGTCTGAGTCAAAGAATTTTTGCTCTGCCCTGCAAGACTGATGATCAGGACTAAAAACAATTACATTAAGCCTTTAGAAAATCCACAGTGTGTGAAGTATTTACTGTTTGCATTGGAATTCTAGTCTCGTGTGGGTTTTAGTCTAGCGGTAGGGCTGCCACTGGGACTAGGGGTAAGTTTAATGTATACTTCTTGTGTTTCCTGACTCTATTGTCAGTTTCAATATTCACCCACTGACCCATCAAATAAGGTCGCTCTACTAACAACCAGAGCACATACATTTTGCTTTACTGCATCATAGTTTACCAAGAAGCAGCTCATTTTTTGGTCCACATTTGTCACATTGTCCAGTAAAAAGCAAAAACAACAAAAAAAGAGCAGTCCAAGGGCAAAAATCAGTACATTTGTTTGGATAATTGTTTGGGGTTTTTTTTAGTAGAAAGTACAAGCAGGATGACAATCAGGTCTGTAAGTAACAGGGAGCTGAAAATTGAGGGGGGGGGGGAAAGGCTAGCATTCAGTATTATCATAACTAGTATCACAATCTAGAATTACAGATTCATAACTGGTCTGTATTCAGTAAGACTATGAAGTCTTATTGTAAACCTACATAAATGCCATGCCAGCCCACTGTAAGAGCCAGTAGCCAGATTGGGTGAGGCAGGTCCATCCAGCTTCAATTGAGGTACAAGCAGGATGACATTTCTTCTCCCTTCTGCCAGCAAGTGAGGATGTGACAATTTGAAGCAGGACTCTTGTCACTCAGCCTTGTCACAGGCTTGCTTATTGGTGTGAGCAGCTAGAAAAGGAAGATGAAGAGACCTTCTTCACCTGATTTGGCTGTTGGCTCTTAAGGTGGGCTGAGAGAGACATGGGATGGGAGATGTTACTTAGTTATGTGGATTTAACTAGGCAGCTGGTGCAGGATATGGGCAACTGCTTAGGTGGCATGTGGCATAGAATGCCTACAGTAAATCATAAGCCTACCTCTGTGTGGATTCTGCAACAAATTATGGAGATTATCACACACAGGACGGATTAGTAAAATCCTGTGCAGAAATGGGATTTTAAAATCTGGGCGTTGTTTGTCAGATGTGTTGGTGTGAAAGAGAAATAATGCAAAAATAATCCGAATGGAAAGCTCCTTTTTGCTTGTAGAATGTAGCAAAAGTAAAAAGGAACGGGTTTTGATGACTTTGCATTCAGGTTTTTTTGGCATTATTTCTCTTTCACTCAAACATTGTCTGAAAAACAACCCGCAAAAAGACATTGTATAAAGCAAATGTGGGTTGTTTTTTAGTTTCTGCATGGGATTCGTCCTGTGTGATAAATGCCTATGACTCTGTGAGACAAAAAGTTTTTTTTCCTGCTTTCTGTATTGATGGAAAATCTCATTCTATATTCCAAGCTGTAGGTATAGTTTATGGGAAATAATTTTGGCTGACTCTGAGCTCTATGTGCTGGGTAAATCTATATTCTGAACAACATAATTGCAAGATTCAGCTCTATCCCTCTTCCAGATCTGGGTGTGCATTCTCACCCACATCTGCAAAATACACAGAAAGCTTTATATACTGTATGGCAGTGACAGTCATGAAAACCAAGAGAAACCTTATCATTTTGAATGCAAAGAATGAAGTAATCACAAACATGCCAGCAGAGCGGCTTCAGCTGAGCAGAAAGGCCATTTCAAGTTAACCAGAAAATATTTTGCATTCTTTGGGCTTTGAAGGAAAAAAATAGTGTTAGTTATTAGTTCATCGATTTTAATATATTTTGATGTACATGATGTACATCATCACCTTACCTTATGCTTACAGCTTACCTTATGTCATGTAAACAAAGCAGGTAGGAGAATGTGAAGGCTAATACAGTACTGACTGTGCCACTCTAGTGTAAAAAGAAGGGGGTCTGATAACTTATTTGCTGACGGGTCGATTTCGAGAAAGGAAAAGGGGCTTTTCAACAGGACACTTGAGATTGGCTGTCAGGGAGATTTTCTTTCTCCCAGGCTATCAGCTGCAACATGATAAGATAGAGCCTGAAGCCCATTAAATCAGTCTGAATGTTTAATTTTTTTTAAAAATGAAACTTTTGTAATTGGTATGCTGGGGTGAGTAAAGTGTGACTGGTGGGCTGCATGTAATCCTTAGATATCCTTATGCATCCTGGCCCTGCTCCAAACACACAAACAATCATCCAGGATTGAAAAAGACCTGGGATAAAAGGAGGGGGAAGGGAAATAGGGAAAATGACTAATTTTGTCTCTTTGAGGCATGCATGGAACAACAACAACAACAACAACAACAACAACAATAATAATGGGAGGGGAGGATGGGGGGGTTGCATGTGTGTGTGCCTTACCCTCCGACTGTTCCGGTTAGGTAGGGACAGTCCTGACTAATCCTCCATTCCAGTTTTTCAGCTGTTTTAAAATATCCTACTCTCCTCCCCCAACTTTCCTTTGTACTCAATTTGCTGCAAACTGAGTTCAAAGTGCAGAAATAGTTTCCACTCTATTAACTGAGTAGTGGGAAGACTGGGGGGGGGGGGGCAGAATCTTGTTTTTTCCAGTAGTGCAAAAGTAAGCTGCTGCAGCATCTTCTAACTTATGTGACTTTCCTCATTAATAATGTTTGCCATCTTAACCAGATTCTGATACTGCTTGACCACATGTGCCCAGGTTTTCCTTTATGAAGGGTTGAAAACTATGAAGTTGTGGCAGATGCAACTCCTTAACTTTTGATATTGTCCATTTCTTGGCATAACGGAAGGAAAAGTAGCAGTGCAACTCTAAAACTACTAAAGGCCAGGCAAGGGGCCACTAGAAGGGATACGAGTATCAATTCTTGGTCTTTTGGCTCAGATCAAGTGAAGTGGTATGAGTGGCAATGCAGAGGAGTGCCTACTTGCAAGAGTATACTCAGCATTGCAAGAATACTTCCATAAGCTCGCCAAAAGCTCTGTAGGTGTAGAGATGACCTACCATTACCAGTGGGAGCCACACTGGGGCATTTTTTTTAGAAGGGGTACATTGGGACAGCCAAGGAGCTGCTGGGTCCTAACCCCCTCATTCCTCTGATACCTCCTATATGATCCAGTACAAGCTGTAAGAGTGTTCTGATTTGTTACCTATCACCACACTTTTTCAACTGCTTTTAAAATTACCCAGTTTCTCTCTCCTCCTCCCCCTTTCCCCCCTTTGTCATCTACTTCCTTCAGTTGATGCAAACGGAGTTCAGAGTGCAGAACTATTTTGCACTCAATTCAGCAGTAGGGTAGATGAGAAGAGAAGGATAGAAATCTTTCCTTTCCCAGGAGCCTCAGGCAAAAGCAAACTGCTGCAACCTATCCTAACTTGTCTGTTCTTCATTAATAATTTTTGCTATCTTGACCACACTCTGATGTTACTTGGCACACAACTCCTAAATTACATCTGAAACATTGCAGGCCATGTCACCCTCACAGACATATTTAATGCAACACAAGAGAGGACCTTCTCTGTGGCTTCTCCTAGACTCTGAAACTCCCTTCCCAGAGAAGCAACACTGGCTTCCTCCTTGCTCTCCCTTTTCCAGCAGGTGAATACCTTTTCATTCCAGTGGGTGCTTGGAAAATGTTGTACCCCCCTCCCCCCAAAAAAGCCCCTTTAGCACACTTTTACATCTTATTCTTTCCTTAGTTTAGTCCTCTAAATAATTGCAATTCTACAGTTTAATATGGCTTAAATCTTTGATTTTTTTTTGCTGTTTTACCTACATGAGGTTTCACTTGTATTTCTTTTTCACTGCAGGCTGCCTGGAGATGCAGTCTTGGGAAAAAGTTGGGGCATCAATAAAACAATTGACTGATTGATTGATGCAGTCAAGGCACTCAACATATTTTGAAGATAGAGTTCATCACTTTGGTTAGTTCCTTTACAGTTCAGCATAAAACAGCGGATTTATCACTCCACCTCCATGGCAGCTACCAGTCATCAATGATGGTGAAGATTTCACACATCCATTGTCATTTCTATGTGGCATTGAGGATAAAACATTAGGGCCAGAGAAGGGGCACTAATAAAACTATACACTAAGCCTTCCACATTTGCAACTTTGACTTTTGCTGATTTGATTATTCATGGATTTGATTAATGTGTTATCTCTAGGAATCCCAAGCTCCTTTGGTGTAATCTATTGTCAACATCCTCCAGAAGTCATGTTGGAGGAAGTAGAGATTTTGTAGGAAGGTGAAGACCTTTTTGTTTTGGCAGGACTGAGGAGGGACTGCCCAGGGGAAAGAGGGCTTTTATGTACTATGTTTATGGTTGTTATTCTTTCTCTATGAGTTTGTTTTTAATTTTATTGATAGTTTAACTATATTTTTGACTTTCACATGATTAACTGTACCTGTTAATATTTGTATGCCATTTTGTAATCATCTTTGCAAATTTCCCTAGACTGACAAGGAAGAATGCAAAAGCTAGGAGAGGCTGCAGCAGTTTGTTTTTGCCTAAGCTTGTTAGGAAGAGCAAGATTCTGCCATCGCCTGTCCTCTACCCCTGATGCATTAATTAAGTGCAAACTATTTTTTCACTTTGAACTCAATAACTGTATAAATCTCGGGACAAAAAGGGAAAGTGGGAGAAAGAACAAGAAACTGGGGGATTTTAAATTTTGCTAAAAAAGGGGATTGACAGAGGATTAATCAGTACTGTCCCTGCTAAATAGGGACAGTTGGAGGGTATGGACCAGCTCTGTTATTGGGCACAGTGGAGTGGTTGCTTTATGCTGCAAGTGTTTCATAATGTGGAAGCAGCAATGACACTAGTCCCCTGGACAATCGCCTTCCATTTAGGGACACAGCTTTGTATTACAGGCAGCCTGTACTTGCTTCCTTCCATGAGCTTGATGGCTGTCCTCTTATCCCATCACCAGTATTGAAATAAGAGTCAGTTGCCAGTCTGGTTGGCATCTGTACATGGAAGTGGGAGGGCGTCATTTTGTCCTTTGCTTCAAGCTATATCTGTCTGCCTGCCTGCCTGTCTTTGGATAGTCCTGATTACTGTATACTATATACCAGCAAGTTGTATGAACCTATACATTTATACAAAAGCAATGGGGGAACCAGGGCTCTGGACTGAACACTCTCCCTTCCAGGGACCCCTTGAGGTTCACAAGAAGGCCACACCTCATTCCCCATCATTTAGTGATATCATTTGGTGATATCATGGATTTTGCAGAGTCCCTCCCTAGCTCATTTGAAAAGATTGAAAGAGCTTCCCTAAAGCTTAGTTAATGGCAGTAAGAATTTAAACTAAATTATGCCGGTATTTTTTGGTCCCACCCTTTTACCTTTGGCCCTTAGGCTGAAAGATGTTCTCCACCCTTGTGTAAAGTCAAGATGAACTTTAAAAGGAGTAAACCTGGAACGCCCTGCACATAGGCCCACAATCTTCCACAGAGCTGTTGGCCTCAGCCTTCCTTCTTTTCTCACTTCCCAGTTGCTTTTTTGTTGTTGTTGTTGTTGGTAACATAGGCTATGCTCCCAAGAGCACAAATACTGTGATTATGGTGAATTTTGAAAAAGAGATGAAATTCATGTTCAATTGGCCCCGAAAAGCGTACGCAGGAAACCAAGTTCCAAACATCATAGTGTGTGGTAGAAATCACTGTGAATTGCTGAATGGTTGGCTGTTAACTTGGTTTGATCTTTCTTTTCTCCCCTCTTTTTTGACTTAGTATGTGAGTGTGAGTGCACATGCATGTGTAAACCCAAGCAAAACCAGAAATCAGATGCCTGGAGTCAGCTTCCGAAAGCTCCCCTTTTTTGTCACTATTGGTGGTGTGGGCTGCATGTTTATGAATGGTATTGATCTTGGCAGGTTCATGGAAGACGCCCTTGTGAAGAAATGATGTGGCTGCTGGGGCCCTGCACCTGGGATCGTAACAAGTCACAGTTGGATGGCCTTGTGCTTTCAAAACCAGCCTTTCCGAAAGCCAACGAAACACACACATCCTCCAGGCAATTTAAATGTTCCTGGAAAGTTCTCCCAATAACAATCACATCATCTAGATAAACCCAACATGTGGCCTGCTGAACATCTGCCAAAATTCAAATCCATTAGCCTTTGAAAAGCACAGGGGGAATTGCGGAGACTGAAAGGCGTCGTGCTGAAATTTCGGAATGAGACGAAGAGTCTTTGGACAACATCCTGGATATCTTTCCACTTGCTGGAAGCCAGTGGTGAAGGCCAAGGTAAAATATAGCCATGTTGCACCTCTATATGTTATATTGCTCTTTCTCTATATTTTAACAGGATCTGAGACACTTCCATGTGTCTGTGTTTCAGAGTAATGGGCCACACTGCTCCTCAACACATACATGACAATTGATATTCCTTTTGAAAAGGTTCCATTTTACATATTTCTGCCCAGCCTTATAGCTATGAAGCAACTGCAGCTTGGTAAGTTAGTAGTGCAAGCACTGCAGTTCTTCTGTTAGAAAGCCAGTTTATTTGAGGCTATAGATTAGGACAATTAGAAGGATATTATATCCACAGAATAGCAACAGTGTTGAAAATAGATAGATAGATAAATGTTGTGTGCCTTCAAGTCATTTCTGACTTATGGCAACCCTTTCATGGGGTTTTCTTCACAAGATTTGTTCAGGAGAGATTTGCATTGCTTGCCCGTGAGATGGAGTGCATGTGATTTAACCAGTGGGTTTTGTGGCCAAGTGGGAATCTAACCCTGGTCTGCAGAGTCATAGTTCAATGCTCAAACCAATACACATGTTGGCTCTCAGATAGCTAGCTAGACAGACAGACAGACAGACAGGAAGACAGATTTAAAAAAAGAAAACAAAATCAACATCTTTGTGTTTTCTGGAGGGCATGAGCCAAAATAGTTTGGGTCCAGTATGTGTGATCACTGCTATGATTTCCAGAATCAATCTCTCTCTCTCTCTCTCTCTCTCTCTCCCTCTCTCTCTCTCTCTCTCTCTCTCTCTCACACACACATATAAATTACTAGTTTGGTAGATGAGGGGAATACAGTAGATATAGCAAAGGGTGCTCAACAATGGCTCTTCTTCATTTTGAAAAGAAGTGACTAGTGGGCTGCCACAGGGTTCTGTCCTGGGCCCAGTGTGATTTAACATCTTTATCAATGACATGGATGACACCAAATTAGGAGGAATAGCTAATACCCTAGAGGACAGGATCAAAATTCAAAATGACATAAATAGCTTAGAAAGCTGGGCCAAAGCTAACAAAATGAACTTCAACACAGAGAAATGTAAGGCACTTAAAGCAGAAAAAATGAAATGTATAGATATAGGATGGGGGACATCTGGCATAAGAAGACTACGTGTGAAAGAGATCTAGGAGTCCTGATAGACCACAAGTTGAACATGAGACAACAGTGTGATGCAGCAGCTAAAAAGCCAATGCTATTTTAGGCTGCATTATTAGAAGTATAGTGTCTAGATCAAGGGAAATAATAGGTGGCACTCTATTTTGCCTTGGTAAGGCCTCACCTGGAATACTGTGTCCAGTTCTGGGCACCACAATTCAAAAAGGATGTTGATAAATTGGAAGGTGTCCAGAGGAGGGCAACCAAAATGGTGAAGGGTCTGGAAATCATTCTTTGTGAAGGAAGACTTAGGAAGCTGGGGATGTTTAGTCTGGACAAGAGAAGGTTAAGAGGTGACATGATCACCCTTTTTAAGTATTTGAAGGGATGTCATAATGAGGAGGGAGCAAGCTTGTTTTCTGCTGCTCTAGAGAACAGGACCCAGAACAATGGATGCAAGCTACAGGAATAGAGATTCCACCTCAATGTTAGGAAAAACTTTCTGACAGTAAGGGCTGTTCAACAGTGGAACATACTTTCTCGGAGGGTGGTGGAGTCTCCTTCTTTGGAGGTCTTTGAACAGTGGAAGGGTGGCCATCTGTCGGGTATTCTTTGATAGAGAGTTCCTGCATGGCAGGGGGTTGGACTGTATGGCCACTGGTCTCTTCCAGCTCTATGATTTTATGATTCTACCGTGTTTCCCCGAAAATAAGACAGTGTCTTATATTAATTTTTGCTCCGAAAGATGTGCTAGGTCTTATTTTCAGAGGATGTCTTATTTTTCCATGAAGAAGTATTCATATTTATTGTTGAACAATACTATATATATATTTATATACAAAAGCTTTGTTAGGTCTTACTTTTGGGGGAGGCCTTATATTTACAAGTTCAGTAAAACCTTTACTAGGTCTTATTTTTTGGGGATGTCTTAGTTTCGGGGAAACAGGGTATGAGTTGGATATGGTTAGCCTGGAGAAGAGACAGTTAAGGGGTGATATGATAGCCCTGTTTAAGTATTTGAAATGGTGTCGTATTGAGGATGGAGCAAGCTTGTTTTCTGCTGCTCCAGAGAACAGGACCCAGAACAATGGATGTAAGTTACAGGAAAAGAGATTCCACCTAAACATTAGGAGGAATAGTTTTTTGTGGCTTTTTCTGGCTATGTTGCCATGTTCTAGAAGTGTTTACTCTGACGTTTCTCCAGCATCTGTCACTTCCTGACAGTGAGAGTTGTTTGACTCTGGAACACTCTCCATGGGAGAGTGGTGGTTTCTTTGAAGGTCTTTAAACAGAGGCTGGATGGCCATCTGTCAGGGGTGCTTTGATTGTGAGTTTCTGCATGGTGGAAGACTGGACTGGATGGCCCTTGTGGTCTCTTCCAACTCTATGATTCTATGATTCTGTATGATTTCCCATGCAGGCCTAGTGCATTCTTTGTGAATATGGTTCTTCAGCTTGGGCTGTGAGGAACACTAATAATCTCTGGACTCTCCACTGCTGAATTCCAGGTCAGGCCCCACCTGGAATACTGTGTCCAGTTCTGGGCACCACATTTCAAAAAAGATGTGGAGAAACTGGAGCATGTCCAAAGGAGGGCAACTAAGATGGTGAAGGGTCTGGAAACCTTGCCCTATGAAGAACGCCTTAGGGAGCTGGGGATGTTTAGCCCGGAGAAGAGAAGGTTAAGAGGTGATATGATAGCCCTGTTTAAATATTTGAAGGGATGTCATATTGAGGAGGGAGCAAGCTTGTTTTTTGCTGCTGCAGAGACTAGAACGCGGAACAATGGATGCAAACTGCAGGAAAAGAGATTCCACCTCAACATTAGGAGGAACTTCCTGACAGTAAGGGCTGTTCGACAGTGGAACACACTCCCTCAGAGTGTAGTGGAGTCTCCTTCCTTAGGAGTCTTTAAGCAAAGGCTGGATAGCCATCTGTCAGGGATGCTTTGACTTGGAGTTCCTGCATGGCAGGGGGTTGGACTGGATGGCCCTTGTGGTCTCTTCCAACTCTATGATTCTATGAATCTTGGAAAGTTTTTGAGAAGATTTATTTCTAGTGGTGAAATTGAAGTCCCTCCTCAAAATACAAATCCCAGGATGACATAGGATTATACCATGACAGATAAAATAATATTAAAGTGCACACTTAGATTAATTGATATTTTATTGGAAGATAATTCCTTCCAATGTACCAGAGAAATTCTCTCCAATCCCAGACTTTGCAGCTAGAATCCAAACTACCTATTGGGACTGCTGTTAGCTCCTTCCCTCCTCTTGCAAACAGAAATGTTGTCACTGCTTTTTGGACTGTGAGAAGCTAGTTTGTGGTGGGCAAATTGCAACTGCTGCCAGCCCTATCCTGCATAGCCAAGGCAGGGATGGTGAGTGTTGAAGTCCAGTGACACGTGGAAGGCTAAAGGTTGAGTTCTATGATGATGGTAATGGTGGTGGTGATGATGATGATTCCACCTCATTTGTTCTATTTCCTGGAGGTGTGGGAGCACTGTCTGGCTACAATCCAAAGAAATAGGAAGCACTCTGATTTTCTCCTTTCTCTGGGTTTGGATGGCATATTAAGCCTTGTTTCACATTGGCTGCAGTTTTTGGACCATGTTTTTTTGACCGGTGTTGCACATATGAATAGCCACACCACACACCCTCCCGAATGAAAGAAAGTGCTGTCACTCCTATTAGTCTATGTTATTCACATGGGGATCCTGAAATGATTTTAGCTTGTATGGAATTTCACTGTCATTGAGTTCCTTAAGAAAAAATTGTATTAGATTCATGTCATACAAGATCAATGCAATCTTTCCAGCACTGCTTTTTAAACAAACATTGATATTGTCTGTCTGTCTATCTATCTATCTATCTATCTATCTATCTATCATCTTGATTGTTTGATTTTATCTCTTTTCCCCTCTCTGCTTGTGGCCTCTATCTATTCAGGCAGAAGCAGCATGCAATGTTGTACTCCCAATGAGTTCCAGATTTTTCCTTAAAGTGCAGCCTATTCAAGATATATTTATACAGGAGAAGCCAGTTTGTGGTCTTACAGATGTTGAACTGCAGCTCCTTGCATTAGCCATCATTGCCTGTGCAGTCTAGGGTTGCCTAGAATTGTAATCCAACAATCTCTAGAGGGCTGTGTGAAAACCATCCCCAACCTAGTGGCTCTTTCATGTTGTTAAAACTGTGACCAGCAATCATCCCCACCAAATGTGGAAGAAGTTGCCCCATAGCCTGCAACTTATCACATTTGAAAACTGGCCAAGCAACATCTGAGTGTGTTCAAGATGGCAAAAGTTATTAATGATGAAAACATATGGTAGGATGGCTGCAGCTGTTTGTTTTTGCCTGAGCCTACTGGAAAGGGGAAGATGACATTCCTCCATTCAGCCCTGCTGAGCTCAGTGTGCGACACCTGAAGTAAGCTGGAGACAAAGGCAGAAAGTGAAAGGAGGAGAGAAAAACTGGGGCATTTTAAAAGCAGCTGAGAATTTGGGACGACAAAGGATTAATAGGAACTGTCCCCATCAAGTATGAACATTTGAAGAGTATGTTGTCCTGAATCCCAGAGATAGGGAGGTTGGTTATGATTACTGGCTGTGAAAATTATTCTTCACATGGTCAAAAGTTATATATTTTCAGAACTGGGCCATGGCACTGATATCTTTCCCTATTTTTTGTAAAAATATATGGACTTTATATTTTTATGCAAATATTGGTAATCCAAACTCTTTTGATTCCTTCTGATTTCTTCCTAGTCTTACTCAATGTTAAATTGCACCCAAGCAAATATGAAATTCTTTATTGGCTATTTAAACACCTGATTACACAAACCTTAGGTGATTTGGGCATCCTACAGGGCATTTGGATGAGATTGTTCAGTAGCCTGTTAAGTGATATATAACTGCCTCCATCTCCCATAGTTTATTCATCAGTTCCAATCCAGTCCCACATAGGTTATTCAAATGAGGAGGCAAATGTAACCTTATACAGTGTATATCACATGTACAAAATTATATACATACATACATACATACATACATATATAGTGGCAGATAGAGCAGAATAAAAGCTCTCTCTTGTTTTCAGCAAAGTGCTTCTTCCATCTGTTCCTTCTGGTAGCAACAATTTGGAAACTTTCACTTTGTTTTGCAAAATCCCCCAAAGCAACCACACACATACACACACCTGACAGCTCTCTGAAATAACGTACCTGATAAAAATCTCTTTCTGTCGCCAGTTTGTCAGGCTTTCAAACTCAACGGAATGTTGGCAAAACTAAAAATGGATGAGATGTCATTTTCCCAACTCCCTCCCTCCCTCAACTTTCTTAACATCTGCCAGGGCAAGGGAGCTAGTTTCAAGGATGGGGGAAACTACTCCTTGCCAGTCAACTGATGGATAGGGGAACTGTGATCAAACACGGGCAAGGAAACTTTTGACAGCAGCCTCAAAACTGGTTCCAGTGCAGAGCTCTCATGATAGCAGACCTCATGTGGTTGTTTCTGATTTCAGGACAGGGCCCGTACATTTTGTTCAGCAACCTCACAGTTTGATCTTTTGAGCTGGTTAGCCCTTCTCCCTCTCCCCCCATGTGCCATCATGTGTTGAGTGCTCTTGAGAGTGGCTCATATTGTAAGCTCCTTCTTCAAGTCTTCTGCTGTCTAGGGATGTCTAACCAGTTTTATTTTCAGCTTTTCTCTTTCTTTCAGCTCATTGATTCAATATGGCAACTGAGTGAAATCCTGAAAACTATAATCTTGTGCTCATTGTATTTGTTCCCGCTACAAATATTCAAACCGTTGTTTCTGTTGGGAGCATAAGACTAGATTTCAAACTAATTAGTGCTTATGAGAGGCTACCAGAAGTGCTGAAGTTTTCACTAGTCCAGAGATTTCACTACTCCAGAGGTTTCTGAACTTTGATGCTAAAATTAAATTTCTACATTTTGGAACACAGGTTTTGCACAGAAAACAGAAACTTTTTTGAAAGTTGGTATCTTCCCCCCCTCCCCGCAACTCACTACCACTGTTTTCAGAAACAAGTTTTCCCTAGGGTACAGTTGATGTATCCAGTGCAAAAAGCAATGGATTTCAGCCAGGAATTCTTTCCAATTTAGATACCCAGAAAGGACTGAGGCTGAATTATAAATTATCCACAACATTTTCTGTAGTTTTCTGTTAGGATATATTTGCAGGTACAAACCTAAAGCTGATTTTTGTGCTCCACTAATTTAAATGTTTGTAAGCAACACTTTCACATGGGGTTAGGCTTTCTGCAAAGTCTCAAGAGGTCTGTTTTGGCTTTGGTTCAGTTTGGTATCCCATTAGCATAAAGATATGGACTCCTGTTGCTGAGGTGTTAGTAGTCCCCAAGCTATTAAATATTTAGAAAGGAGTTGAAACAAAAATTTAGTGGTGGTGGTTGGGAATTTATTTGTAATGCTGAGAATAAATAACTTTGGAAACTCTTCTTATTCACTATGTGAGTATTGAAAGCTTGACTATGGACCCTTTCACATGGGGAAAATTGGAAGGTTAAACTGGTCACAATGCAGGGTTATCCAGGGCATTAGGGACAATTTCACAATTGATTTTCAGACGATGTTGTGCCCAAATTGGTCAGAATCCAGACAAAAAGTGAGGTGAAGTGGGGAATAAGCATTTTTGCAAAAATACTGTGTTTTCTTGTCTAGTTCATTTACAAATTCACTTTCTTCACATAATTGCAGCAGTCTGAAACCATATGCCCAATTCTCCTTGTTCGCAGATTCCCCAGGGTTCCTTGCTGTGCCAAGGAGAGGAAGCAGCCTTGTTCTTAAAGGGATACACATGCCCACACACCCCCTCTTTCCCTCACATGGCTGATATCCTCTTCTAATGGAGCCTCTAAGCAGCCTCTAAGGGAACAGCTGGTGGGAGAGCAAGAGAGAGGACGTTTTGGAATTCTTCCTGTACAGGAGGGAGAAATGTAGGATATGTCTTGGAATAGGATGGCATCTGGGAGTTTCAGCCCTTGCTGAAATCAGGCAGGTTTGTGGACCAGCCCTGTCCTCTTTCTCTCTAGTATGTGTGTTTGTGTGTGGTTTTATGGGAGTCTGCAAAGGGAAACCTCAGCCTGCCTTCCTCTGAAATAGCTTCTGGGGCAAAGAGGATATTCCTCTCCAGTTTCCCTTCCCTCTCCGGAGCATGTGTGTGTATGCATTTGTGGAAATGACACTTTGGAGCATATGCATAAATGTTATTTCCAAGCTAGCAACAGGATTTGTCCTCATCCATCTGAAACCCAAATTCACTTTCTATCCACTTTCTTGCCTATGCAATGTGCTTTTAACCCCTTGTTGTGCTCTCTGTGTGATAAGCATTAATGAATTTGCTTGCTTTTCCAGGATGCCAACACTTCAACCATTTTTGAGATGGAAGCACATAGGTCCCCATGTGAAAAAGTGTTATGAAAGTTTACAAGCCATAGACAAAAATAGAAGGTCACTAGGAACCCCATGCAAGAGCATGATAGCATCTTATTTCCTCGTGTTTTTCTTTGAACATGATTATTCATCAACAGGCACACTTGGATAGGATGCCACGGTGATGATTTTATGAAAGGCTCAGTAGCAGAGAACAGAGTTTGCACACAGAAGATGATATCCTACATTGGAGCACAACTCTGCCAGTGCAGTTCCCTTTTCACACCCTTGCAGGTGTCAGGCCCTGGAGGGGCTGCTGGTGCTTACCAGTAGGGAAGGAGAAAAAAGGTGATTCAGCCTATGGACCTCTTCACATGGGGAAAATTGGAAGGTTATACTGGTGCCAATGTAGGGTCATCCAGGGCATTAGAGACAAGTTTGCAGCTGCTTTTCACATGATGCTGCATGCAATCAGGACAGACTCCAGACAGAAAGGGAGGTGAATCAGGAAATAAGGAATTTTGCAAAACTACTGTATTTCCATTTCCACTTCATTTCCGAATTGGCTCTCTTCATGTAATAGCAGCCATCTGAAAACCAAGCCTCCAGATGTCCCCTGTTCCCAGATTTTCCAGGGTCCCTTGATGTCCCCAGGAGAGGGAGATGCTTTCTTCTTAAAGGGATACTCACATACATTCCCCTCTTTCTCTTGCTTGCTGGCCTCCTCCTCTTGCAGCCTCTAATTCATGGATCAGTTGGTGTGAGAAGGCAGAGGGAGTGGACTTTTGGAATTCCTCCTGAAGAGGAGGGAGAAAGGGAGGACATGTCCTGGAAAAGGAGGGCATCTGGGAGTATCAGCCCTTGCTGAAATCAAGCAGGTTTATAGAGCACCCCGTCCTCTTTATTTCTCATGTGTGTGTGTGTGTGTTTGTGGTTTTAAGGGAGTTTGCAAAGGGAAGCCTCAGCCTGCCTTCCTCTGAAACAGTTGCTGGGGCAAAGAGGATTTTCCTTCCTGATTTGCCCCCCTCCCTGGAACATGCGTGTGTGAATGCACTTGTGGAAATTAAAGTTTGAGACATGTGCAGAAAAGGTGTTTCTAAGCTAGCAATAGCTATTTGTCCTCACCTGTTTGATACCCAAATTTGCATTGGACCCACTTTAATGTGTGTTTAACCCCTTTTTGTGCTCTGTGTGTGATAACCATTAGGAAATTGGCTTGCTTTTCTGGGATGCCACCACTTTAATAATAATAATAATAATAATAATAATAAGTTTTATTTCAAACCCGCCCCTCTGTCCAGGCAAACGGGGCAGGTACAGCAAAGTTTAAAACAGTCACAATTTAAAACAATTCCTAAAACCTCATCCCTGACCTCCCACCCCTTAAAATTGAATTAAACTAGCATGAATTAAAACAAAGCAAGCAGAAATTTACAAAACAGTATAAACTTAATAAAACCACATTTCTTTGGGCAGCATAGGTGGTGGCATCAAGGGTATAATGCCAGGGACAAGCTGGAAAAACCTAGAGCTTAGTTTCGGGGCCGGGGGAGATTAAGTACTTAAACCATTTTTGGGATGGAAGCACATAGGTCCCTGTGTGGAAAAGTCCTTTGAAGTATGTGCAGCTGGGCTCAGGTTGAATGAGGAAATGGGAAGAAATGGGGGTGCATTCACAAATACATGCAGCCTACTTTTCCTTCCCTCAGAAGCCCAGAACATGGTCTGAATCACTTCCCTCCCCTTCCCACCAGTAAGAAGGAGGAGCAGCTCCTCTTGGAACTTGACAGCTATTTGGGGTTGGGAGGAAGTACAAGGGCAGGAAGCTTTCCTGCTATCCACAAATAGGAACATGCATGCGCATAAGCCACACTTACTTATATGGCTTCTCTCTCTCTCTCTGGCTTTTCTTTGCTAACGAAGATTCAGGAAGGACTCATCCCACACTTTCTACAAGCACATTGATGACTAAAAAGGCTGATCTGAGATAAACAAGTCCGGTTACAGAAAGCACAGCAAAAAGTCTCCTTGGGTGATGTTTCCAAGTTGTGGTTCTTTCTGCGTTGTCGTTTTTCTTCAAGACTTGTTCGGTGTGAGTTCTCGAAAGAGACTGCAGCATTGTGGATAGTGTGTCTCCATGCCTTCCGATGTGAGGCCAGGGCTAGTGATCAATTTGGTGATCAATTTGGCCGAGCTTGAGATGTTGTTTCAGGGAGTCCTTGTATCTCTTCTTTGGAGCACCATGTCGAGTTCACCATAGAGTACTATTTTTGGGAGACGATGGTCTTCCATCCTAGAAATGTGCCCTGCCCAGTGCAGCTGCATTTTCAATAGCATGGCCTCAGTGTTGGTGATCCCTGTTTGCTCAAGGACAGCAACATTGGTCACATAGTCAGTCCAATGTATATTTAGGATTGTGCGTAGACAGCGCTGATGAAAACATTTGAGGAGTCATAGATGTTGGCGATAGGCAACCCATGTTTCAGACCCAGAGAGGAGAATGGACAGTGCAGTGGCTCAGTACACACTGATTTTTGTGCTTCGCCTCAGGTGTTTGTTACTCCAGACTCTTCTGTGAAGCCTTCCAAATGCACTATATGCCTTTGCTAATCTGTGATTGATCTCTTTATCAATCTTGGTGTCTGAGCAGATGATACTTCCCAGGTAGGTGGACTGCTGGACGGACTTAAGCACAGATTTGCCTAAGGTGACGTGAGGATGATAGTGCTCTTCCTGTGGTGCAGGCTGGTAGAGGACTTCCGTTTTCTTCAGGCTGACTTCCAGCCCAAACAGCTCTGCAGCCGTTGCAAAGCAGGTTGTTAGGTGCTGCAGAGCTGCTTCTATATGGGCAACAAGGGCAGCAGCTTCAGTGAAAAGGAGCTCACGGACTAGACAGTTTAGAGTCTTTGTGTGAGCCCTCAGACGGCTTAAGTTAAACAAGTTACCATCAGTATGGTAACGTATGTTGATGCTGTCTTCTTCTTTGAGATCTGCCGTAGCCCTTTGGAGTATCATGCTGAAGAAGATTGTAAATAGAATTGGAGCAAGGACACAACTTTGTTTCACACCATTAGTTATTAGAAAGGGCTCTGAGAGAGCATCACCATATCTGACTTGTCCATGCTGGCCTTCATGTAGCAAGACAATCATTTTGAGCAATTTGGGGGGACATCCTAATTGTTCCAGGATCTGCAACAGACCTTTTCTACTCACAGTGTCGAAGGCTTTGGTAAGGTTGACAAATGTTACATAGAGACCTTTGTTCTGCTCTCTACATTTCTCTTGCAGTTGTCTAAGAGCAAATACCATATCTGTAGTGCTCCTATTAGCTCTGAAGCCACATTGGCTTTCAGGGAGAAGTTCTTCTGCAATAGCAGGAACTAATCTATTCAGGGGTATCCTTGTAAGGATTTTTCCAGCAATAGAGAGCAGTGTTATACCTCGAAAGTTTGAGCAATCAGATTTTGCTCCTATTTTCTTATACAGGGTGATGATAACTGCATCTTGGAGATCTGATGGCAGTTCACCTTTTTCCCAGCAACTCACAAGGAACTCGTGGAATTTAGCATGGAGTACATGACCTCCGTGTTTCCAAGGTTCAGGCGGGATTCCATCAATCCTGGCTGCCTTGCCATTTTTCATCTGCTTTATGGCCTTAATGGTTTTTTCCAAAGTGGGAGCCACGTCCAGTTCATTTTTCATTGGTTGTTGTATCATATGTTGGATAGCTGAGCCTTGGATTACTCGGTTGGCACTGAAGAGACTTTGGAAATGTTCAGCCCATCAATTCAGGATGGAAGCTTTGTCTGTGATTAGTGTTTGACCATATGTACTATATAAGGAGCTTTGGACCTGATAAATAGGTCCAAACACTGCTTTAAGAGCTTTGTAGAATCCTCTGGAATCACCCAGATCTCCACAATATTGTGTCTTTTCTGCTAAATTGATCCACCACTTGTTCTGAATGTCTCAGAGTTTTTGTTGGAGTTTACTACATGCGAGATGGAAGGCTGTTTTTCTTACATGGCAAGATAGCTGAGCGAAGTGTGCCTGATGAGCAGTTCTCTTCTTTGCCAACAGCTCCTGGATCTCTTGGTTGTTTTCATCAAACCAATCTTGGTTTTTCTTGCGGGAGAACCTGAGGGATTCTTCTGCAGACTGCAGGATACTGTTTTTAATATGTTGCCAAAGCACTGTAGGAGAAGAGTTTATAGGATCGTCTTCAAGTTTTGATTGCAGATTTGCTTGGACGTTATCTCTCATGGCAGCTTGTTGAAAATTGTTGACTTGGAGTCTCCTCTTTAAGATGCTACCTCTCTTAGGTTTGAGCTTAAGATGAAGATTTAGTTTGCATCTTACAAGGTAATGATCTGTTTGACATTCTGCACTGGCCATCACTCGAGTATGACGGACATCATGAATGTCTCTCTAGTGCACTAGAACATAGTCAATGAGGTGCTAGTGTTTGGATTGAGGATGCAACCAGGTTGTCTTCAAGCTATCTTTCTGCTGAAAGATAGTGTTTGCAATAGTCAGCTGCTGTTCTGCACAAAACTCTAGCAGGAGACGTCCATTATCATTACAGTTTCCAACACCATGCTTGCCTAGAACACCTTTCCAGGCTTCAAAGTTCTTTCCTACTCTGGCATTGAAGTCACCAAGGATTATCTTCTGCAGGGACTTTTTGTATGAGGTGGCATAGGTCTGAGTAGAATTTGTCTTTCTCCACAGGGTCGGCTTGCATAGTTGGGGCATATATACTGAAGAGAACAAAATGTGGGAGGCGTAAGGAGATAATGTGATCAGAGTGACCTGTTGGCAGGGTTTTGAGTTTGGAGGCAATGGAGTTTTTAATCATAAAACCTACTCCTGAAAGATGTTTTTCAGTTTTTGGTTTGCCAGACCAGTAGAGTGTGTTCTTTAAGGCTGCCTTCCTCATAGAGACGAACTTCACTAAGAGCAGCGATGTCAATATTAAGTCGTGATAGTTTATGGGCTATTAGAGCAAAACGACGCTCAAGACATCCACTATCTGCAGAATCTTGCATGGTTCTGATGTTCCAGCATGCAAGCATCAGTCTGTTTGCACCTTTGGGGGCTGGTGTGTGCCTTTGTATCTTTGTTTTTGTTTGACTGCATCAGAAGATGTCCGCTGACTGCTGCTCGCCAACTGGGTAGATGGAGATGAGCTTTTGTTAGGCCACCTTTTCTAGGCCCTTCTCCATATGGAGTAAGCAGTGCTCTTCTTAAAAAAGGCTGCTTGGTCATTCAAGATGCTGCTGAACAAAACCGTCATCTCCTGGTCAGTCTCAAACGACTAAAGTCCTGAACCGCCTGCATGCAGGTTTGAGTCTGTGGCTTCCAGTGCATCTTTCACCTGCTGTTTCATCCCTCACCTATTGCTACAGGTCTTTTTTTTTTTTTTTTGGGAGGGGGATGTATCCTTCAAGCCTGTACAATGGATTTTTCTGGTGGAGCGCAGCGTGCACAGACTGGCCTCACTCTTTAAACCCCAGGTTCATCTGCCAGAGCAAAGCAAGCAGGGACGGTGGCAGCGAGATCCTCGAGTCGTAGGTTTGATTAGTGTTTCCTTCTCCTAGTTGGTTTACCTTATGGGGTTGGATAAGCACCATCTGTCTGGGTTTGGGATTGGAGGTTTCCTTCTCCTAGGATGGTTGCCATAAGGCTAAAGAGCCCATCCTGCCCTTTCATGCTCTTGGTCAGACCCTTCGGTTGTGACCTGTCTGGCATGGGAGGCCCTACCAGTGGCTGTTTATGTTACTGCCAGCATAGCTCACAGCTTCATTAGGATACACAAGCCTCTCCCCCATGACAAGGGGGAGTCAATGGAGAGGGCTTACCGTATGGCTTACTGGGATGCTTACCCAAAAGTCCTAGATTCAGTCTCTGACATCTCAAGGAAGGCCTAGGAAAGACTGCAGTCTGAAAGTCTGAAATACTTCCAGAACTGGGATATATATATATATATATATTGAATATGATTCCCCAAATCTTCCAGCTCTCATGCCCATTTGCTATGCTAAATGGAGGATTTACGACACTGAAGGACAAAAATTAACTGCCAAGCTCTCCCTAATATGCAAGTAATTTTATATAACACTGGTAATCCATTGTCCTACCTGGAATAATTCTCACCCTCACCCCCCACCTGTTCTTGTTCAGTTGGAAATTGAACTAATCCACTGGAAACATTGTGGAGAACATTTAGTCCAAGATAAATAGCCCAGTCTGTTGACTATCCAAACCCATAATGGTAGTGATGATTACCTTTTGCTTGATAATTGATTGTCCCAGAAATGTTCAGGACACTCCTATATAAATTACAATAATAATGAAGATAAATGATGGTGGTGGTGATGGTAATGATGTTAACAACAGCTGCTGCTGCTGCAGCATAATACAATATTTAGTTTTGCACAGATAGAACAACTGGAATTTTCAAAAGAGCGATTGTGGAGGAAAGCTGGTGAGATGCCTTCTGGAACCTCTTGTCAGTTTGGACTGTGTGCCACATTCCTTGCTTCTTCTGTCTCTACAACCTGGAGCATTGTTGCAGTTGGATATGTAAGGATTTGGACTGTCTCAATGCACATCTTAGTGACTCAGCGTAAGGCTTTGCCAGAAAATGCCTGTGGTGTTGTGAGATATTGCAAATAAAGCCCTTTCAAGTATCTAAGCTATTTGCATTCTTTCTTTAAAAAAAAAAACACAAACCCAGGAGAGAATATTCACAAGGCATTCCACCAGTAAAAATCGTGGCCAGAGCCTCTCACTTTTAAAGCATTCAGATGTCTGCTTCTGTAATCTACTGTAATATAAAATAAATTGGGCCCCTCTGAAAGGATGAGGTAAAGTACTAAGAAATATTACTCCCAGTTTGTTTATAACTCTTGTGTAGTGTGTCAGCTGATCACTATCATGTCTCACATACCTGCCTAGAAAAAAAATACATGGAGACTATTAATCTGACAGAAAGGGACAATAACACTGGGGGATGAATGCAGGACAGCTGGAAGGCTTTTCGTTTCACTCCTCATTGCTTGGTTGCTGGTTTGCTGTGCTTTTTAACACTATACTGGAAAAATTGGACATTTGCCAGTGGGGCATCTTCTGAACCATTCTGCAATATTCTGTAGCCACATGTTGCACCATATTTCTGTTCTGAGCTGACACAGGAGCAATTTTGTTTCCTTGTTGACTCAAGGCAACAATAACTCACTGAATGATTGGCAACCTTTTGTCTATAGAGATGAGGATGATAACAGAGTTGAAATTCCTTGAGGTGAGACCTGATGCCATCACCAGCCATGCTGATTCTTCAAGACTGCATTCTGCTTCATCCAACTATAGTCTTGTAGAGTTCACATCTGGCCAGAATATGTTTTGGACTTTTCTGTTTCCCCCTCCATTGCAAGTTCTGTAATGCCTGACCTGTTGAAAAGTCCTAGAGGACTTGAAAACTGACCTTTTAAAAATCTAGTATTCTAGTAGACCAATAAAGGCACTCAACCTTGGTTTTTTAATCTCATATTACACTGGTGAGTGCTTAGATTTGGTGAGGCCAGATTTCTAGACATTAAATCATAGTAAAGAGAATGTCTTGCATCTTGTAGTGGTTAAACAGGAATGAGAACCTTGGAAACAGAAACACATAAATCTATATATTATTGGGATTATAGATTCAAAAGTATATGAATACAGTCAGCAGGAAAGAAGGGGAGAGGGTCAAAGAGGGTAAGATATGTCTCTCCCAACTCTCCTATTGCTCTCTTAACATCTTACCTTGCTTCATAATACAATTCCTATCACCCTAGGAGGCCCAGCTATTCTGACTCGGGATGATGGGAGTTGTAGTCTGACACTTCTCAAAAGTGGTATGTTGGGGAGATTTTTTTCCTCTTTTCTTTCTAATATCATTGCTGAGAACAGGTTGTGGCTATTTCATGGAGAATAAACTTGAAAGCATACAACACAACAACAACAACAACAACAACAACAACAACTCAATTAAGCAGTCTTGCTTGCTGTGTTTTGTACTCATAGACCTGAAGACACCCTTTAGTAACATGAAGGTTAAGAGGTGATATGATAGCCCTGTTTAAATATTTGAAGGGATGTCATATTGAGGAGGGAGCAAGCTTGTTTTCTGCTGCTCCAGAGACTGGGATGCGGAACAATGGATACAAATTGCAGGAAAAGAGATTCCACCTCAACATTAGGAGGAACTTCCTGACAGTAAGGGCTGTTCGACAGTGGAACACACTCCCTCGGAGGGTGGTGGAGTCTCCTTCCTTAGAGGTCTTTAAGCAGAGGCTGGATGGCCATCTGTCGGGGATGCTTTGACTGGGAGTTCCTGCATGGCAGGGTGTTGGACTGGATGGCCCTTGTGGTCTCTTCCAACTCTATGATTCTATGATCTTTCATGAGCATCTTTCTGACTTCACAAATGCAAGAGGCCACACTGGATCTCAAGCTGACTTACTACCACTGAAATCACTTCTATTTTATTAATACCAGAAAGAGTAGCTGGAAGATATGAATCTCTCACCATTCAAATTAAAGTATATTAGGAACAGAGTGGGGAGAATTTTGTTTCTAATCTTTACCAAAGTTCCTGCACGTAGCACAAGATAACACAGTCTCAAATTCTTCATCAAGATAACTCAAGATCTGCTGGAGGAAAAGCCAGGTACTGTTGTTAAAACAAATCAAGGGAACTGAGTTCCTTTATAGATTTATACAAAACTTTTTTCATAAATATTTCAAAATGCGCCTCTACAAAAATACTCAACATAAATCAGTTGCTACAGACAGGAGGTAAAACCAGCACTAGTGACCATCCATTTCTACCTGTTTTGATAAAATCAAAGCTGTAAATGATATTAATATGGTATGAAAGCAGGGGAGTGGGAGAGAAGCATCTGTACTGATGACATGGACAAGCTCCTTGGAAAAGTGAGGAAAACAACTTGCCCTCTCGAACCTTGCCCTTCATGGTTGGCCGTCCAGGGGGGTGATGCCTTGAGGGTGTTACTAGACCTCTCAGTGTCTTTTGACACAATAGACCATGACATCCTCTTGAATCTCCTGAGAGGGCTAGGGATTGGAGGCACTGCATTGCAGTGGTTCCGTTCTTTCCTCTCGGGCAGGTTCCAGAGAGTGATGCTTAGAGACAGTTGATCTGCAAGAAAAGAGCTTAACTGTGGTGTCTCACAAGGTGCCATCCTGTCCCCAATGCTTTTCAACGTATACATGAAGCTGCTGGGAGAGATCAACTGGAGGCATGGGGCAGGGTGTTATCAGTACACTGATGACATCCAGATATATTTCTCCATGCCTTGGTCATCAGTTCTGAATTCAGGTGGCGTCTCTCCTCTCAATGACTGTCTTAAGGCAGTAATAGACTGGATGATGATGATGATAATGATAATAATAATAATAATAATAATTTATTTATAGCCCGCTCCTCTATCAAAACAATCGGAGCGGGTTACATCAGGATTAAAAAAAAAAGACACAGATTCAAACAATTCAATAACAACCCATTACCAAATCTCCCATCCCTTAAAATTAGATTAAACTAGCAATAAATTAAAACCAAGTGTGATTAAAAACAAAGTGCATCATTATAAAACAGTATTCCTTAGGCGAGGTGGACAGCAGTAGCAGGGTCAAATGTAGGGAGCTGACAGAAGATTAAAACCCAGTTTCGGAGCCGGATGAGGAAAACAAATTGAAGCTGAATCCAGACAAAACGGAGGTACTTACTGTACCGGCCCCAAACCCGGGTATTTGGATACAACCTCTAGCCCTGGAAGGGGTCACACTCCCTCAAAGGACTGTGTTCTCAGTCTGGGAGTGCTCCTAGATCCATCGCTTCACATGACAAATCAGATGAACGCGACGATCAAGAGTGCCTGTTATCAGCTTTGGCTGATATGCCAGCTGCGCCCTTTCCTGGAAGTCAGAGACCTTGAGACTGTAGTACATGCACTGGTAATCTCACACCTTGATTTCTGTAATGCACTCATTTTTTTTCTTTTCTACATGGGGCTACCCTCGTGCTTGGTCCAGAAACTTCAATTAGTTCAAAATATGGCAACCAGCCTGGTCTCTGGTACATCCAGAAGAGACTATATAACACCGATCTTAAGATCACTCCACTGGCTGCCCATCAGTTTCTGGGCCCAGTACAAGGTGTTGGTTATCACCTTTAAAGCCCTAAGTGGCTTGGGTCCAACCTATCTACAGGACCACCTCCTTCCATACAATCCTCTCCACACACTCAGATCCTCAGGGAGGAACTTTCTGCAGCCTTATAAAACAAGGCTTTCCATGACCTCCCAAAAGACCTTCTCAGCTGTTGCAGACAGATTGTGGAATGGCCTGCTGGATGAGATCTGTCATATTACCACCTTAAATAGCTTTTAAAAAGCTGTAAGGGCAGATCTCTTCTGGAAGGCCTTTCCTGAATAGTCTCTCCGGCTATTAAAAGAACTCTAGAACTCCGACTGCAATTTAGTCATGGTCTATAGTTTGTTGTTATTGTTGTTATTGTTGTTTTAAATTTATTATAGTTTTTCAAGCATGTTTTAATTCTTACATCATTTAATTGTATTTTAAGGGGGAGATTGAGGGTTTTGAATGTATGTTTTTTAATCTTTGTAAGCCTCCCCGATTGCATATTGTAGAGGGGCAGGATATAAATAAATTTATCATCATCATCATCATCATCATCATCATCATTTTAGGATTAGTTTTTGTGAGCACAAATAGTTTGTTGCACATAGTTTATTCTAGTTCCAACATCCATTTTGTCAAACAAAACAGATTTTCCACCAATTATTGGCTGTTGCCTTAGATGATAGGACTCTGCTGGTGTTCTCTAGAATGGTTTCCCTACATGCTTGTTGCTTACGGATGGAACACTTTTGCTTCCACTGTGAAAAACTCCTTAGGGAATGTGCTATTTCTCATAGCAAAAATGATTAAGGGAAGCTAGAGAGTTTGAGTTTCACTTTTTGCTGGGATTATCTCTAATGTATTTGCTTCAGGGTTTGTTTGTTTGTTTGTTCATTTGTTTTTCATCTAAGCCTTGAGCACCAGAGAGAAATATGCAACAAAAGAAAAAAAAATGGAGAGGGGGAAGCCCTCAAAGGCTAATTTTTAAAACTTAGAAAAGTTATGCTGTCCCTCTGAGGCATGATCAGTTTCAAGGACTGGAACAAGAAAAACTTTCTATTTCCTTTGATTTCACTTAGCTGTCCTCAGTGAACCTTTCAAGTTTTTCATGAAAAGAAAAGAAAAGAAAAGAAAAGGAGGGGAGTCTATCTGGGGTGAGAATTGGTTTTCTTTGAATAAGAAATAAACTGGTTCCAGTTCTAGAAAAATGTGAAATTCTGCTACAGAAGAAAAGGAGGGGAGTCTATCTGGGGTGAGAATTGGTTTTCTTTGAATAAGAAATAAACTGGTTCCAGTTCTAGAAAAATGTGAAATTCTGCCACAGAAGCATAACTTTGAGGGAAATTACATAACCTCAAACATTTCACAAATGAAAACTAGGAGCAATTTGGCCAAACAACATTAGAATTTGATCAAGATGACAAAAGTTATTAATGAAGAAGAAAACACGAGTTAGGTGAGGTTACAACAATTTTCTGTTGCTTGAGTTACAATGAAGGGTAAGATTTTGCACTTTCGTCTGCTCTCTTCTTGCTGAGTTAACTACTTTTGCAGTTTGAATTCAGTTTCAGTAACTGAAATAAAAAACAACAAAGAAGGTACAAAATTATCTGGATTTATTTTATTTTTTTACAATAACAATTGCAAACTGCATTTATTGAGCTAAAACCAATTATGATGGAATTCATTTGGGGAAGTGTTCCTGTTTTAGATCTTTGGGTTACGAATCATTTCCTTGTCTTTTTACTGGTTGTGTTTGTGGACTTCATCTTGGATTGTTTGATCCAGACTATACATAGTGTAGACCACTGAAATGAATGGGATTGAAATTAGTCATGAAGAACATAAATGCCATTGATTTTAGTTGGTCACCTCTAAGTACGACTAAATCTGCATGAAGTCCACTATTTCCCTTCCTAAGTAATATTCTGCCCTTTTCTCTCAATAAACTTCCTAGGTGTATCACCATACATTGATAGAGGCCTAACCCCAACAGATCTCCATTCTATGTTGTTACTATATTTTTGTAGTGTGCCTTCAATGTGTTTCTTTGATTGTCACATTACAGAAAAGCGGGATAAAAATAAAAGTTTTATTGAAAAGTTTTATTTCTGACTTATGGTGACCCTTTCTGGGGCTGAGAGTGTGTGACTTGCCCAAAGTCACCTAATGGATTTTCGTGGCTAAGTGGAGAATTGTACTCTGATCTCTAGAGTCATAGACCAGCATTCGAACTACAGGGCTTTACAGACTGCCAGGAGAGGGTGATATGAAGTTGCATTTTTCCAAATGCTTAGCAGCTACACTGCAGGTCCCAGGGGTGTATTTAAAAGGTATAGGGCAGCTACACTGAGCGGGTGTGGGGACAGCTTATCTGAAGGCTTGTCTCTTGCTCAGCAACTACATTGGAAGCTGTCAGATGCTAGAAACACAGGCGGAGCAGCTGCACGGGTGGCAATGAATGGGGCTTTTGGCTGCACTGAACCTTTAATATTTTGTTGTTGTTGTTGCCAGCTGCGAACTGAGCAGTTGCACCGGTACATCATACAAGCAATTGTATTGCCGGCTGCGAACTGGCAGTTGCGCAGGAACATCACACATGAACTGTGCAGTTATGAAGATCTGTCAAATTACCATTGCTGTTTCATTTCCCTTTTTTAACTGTCAATTGCACCGGTGCACCATGAACGAACCCTTTTATGTATTTATTTATCTATATGAATAAACTTCTTTATTTTATGAATAAATTGACATTTTATGCATAGTTGCAGAACAGTTACAGCATCCCAGAGTCCCTACTGCGCATATCTAAGGTTCGGATTAGGGCTGGAGCTAGGGTTCGGGAGCTTTAAAAACTTGGACAGTTGCACCGGAGCATTTAGATGCATCTGCGCATTTACACCCATTTAAAAAGAAGTGAGGAAAAGCAGCTCCATGGTCCATGTCAGTTTCTCATGCATCCATTTGGAAGCCTATTCCATTATTTTTCTACAATGTAGAAAAGAAATCCTTACCACATCCACTTCCCCCATGTTCACCTTGAATAAATTTCTCTCAGAATATGCATTTCTAAATATATTTTATCTCTCACACACACATTTTTAAAGGTTATATTTCCTTGAGCTAAGCAGCATCACAATATTTGGAGAGCTGCAAAATCCAACAGTGATTGCCTAAGCAGTACATTAGTCCTGGAGGTGTAGGATGTGTGTCTGATCCATTCATACTGGAATTCATCCAGATCAAATTCTCTAGTTCTCTCTCCTGCAAAGTTGCCTTTGACTTAGGACTTTATCAAAAAAGGTTAAAAAGCGGAATTTCAACAGGATAGAAGCATCTTTGGCAGGTACTTATCATGCAACATTGTTGCTGCTGCTTTGCATTTCATCTGTTCAAGAAGCACTCCTTTTCATTAATGGGGAAAATGCTGTCAATACCTCCCAACCATGCTGCTTTTCCATTATGGATTCCCATGTGAGAGGTCCCTTTCACTATAGTCATGCTTCCCAGGCAGTCATGTGGCATGAGTGGACATGATTCTGCTCCTTTCTCCCCCTTGTTATTCCCAAGCAAACTGTTGCCCTTTTCTATTTCTATTTCTATTTATTTTATTTTTATTTCATCACACTGCCATAATTGTGCAATTGTGGTTATAATAAAAATAAAAACAGTAAAAACTAAAAGGCATGGGAAGACAAGGTTACAGAAGTCATGTGGAAGAAAGAGTGCAGGACCATACATTGCCTGAGCAGTGCCTTAGCACTATTTCAGAGGAGTGTGATAATGAATGTTCCTGAAATAATAACTTTCCATTTTCTTAAACTAACACAACTGCAGTGAGCCAGCAGGCTGGTGTGATAAAGTGCCAAGACACTCTCTCTTAGGAGTTTATCACACGGGAGGCTAAGTGCCCAAATCCCATGCAGAAACAGGATTTAAACCTGGGAAAATCCTGCAAAAGCAGGTTCGTTTTCAGACACATTGGGGGTATTGTATATTAATGCGAAATTATCCCCCACATCAAGTCAGCAAATTCGTGCCACTTTTTACTTTCAGGATTCTCCTGAAAGTAAAAAGCGGCACAATTTTGTGATTTTCTGTTTGGGTTAATGTTGCATTAATGCTGAATGCTCCTGACATCATCTGAACACAATCCTGCTTTTGCAGGATTTTCTGCACGGGATTTGGGCACTTAGCCTGAAAAACTTCTTAGTCTGACTGGCCTTATAGTATATGAGGTTATTGTTATTTATTGCCCGCCCGCTTGAGACAGCACTGCAGCACTGAGCATTGTTTTGTCTGCTCTTCACCATTTCTTTTGTCATTTTTTTTAGTGGACAATTAAAAAATAACCCCTGACCTCCCTGCCAAGAACCACATTACCACTGTGGACAGATTACAAATCTGGCTGTTAGAGTTTTTCTTCTGATTTTTTTCAAAGAAAAGAAATCCACCAACTAATTGTAGAAGTCATGAAAGATTATCTCACTAGGGCTTACCATCTATCAATCGTCTCACGGAGCATTAAGAGGAAATTCACTCTCCCTGAACGATTCCATGATGCTAGAGGGAGCTGATGATTCCGTGATTCTGGAGAAGTGCGCCAGACTTTCATACACGCACACTTCCCCAACAATCCATGAATGATTGACAGATGGTAATACCTAGTTTGATAATCTTGATTCTTATCTTGGGCTGGTGGCACTTCAGTTAAAGTCATATGTTGCACTGAGTCCTTGAGTAGCTGTTGAGAAATGACATAATGAAACTAGGAAGACGTTATAAATTGCGGAAGGTTCCAGATATCAAAGAAAGAAGACATTCTTTTTTCTGTGTTAGGTTTTCTTCTACTGCACATTAAATACAAATTGTTTTTGAACTCTTATCCCATTTTTTTTGCATTAAGACAGCTCTCCAAAGTAGGTTAGGTTGAGGTGGAAAGGAAGCAATACCTCAGGGATGCAGAACATCTGGCCCTTCAGCTATTTAGGGCTACACTGGCAGCCCCAGAGGCCCCATCCCGCCGCTTCTGGAGGCCGTGAGGAAGCTGCAAACTGCCGCTTTCCCACGGCCTCAAAGTGGGGTGCAGCAGGTGCTCTGGGCGCCCGCTGCACCCTGCTTCCCTCGGCACAGCTGTTTGAAAGCCGCGCCAAAGACCCGGAAGCAAAAAGGAGCTCAGTTTTTGAGCTCCTTTTTGCAACACGGGAAGGGTGCACTTGGCACCCTCCCACAGCGTGAAGTCATCATGGCACGCACAGCATTTCTAAACACTGTGTGTGCCATGACAACATCATGGTGAGACAGTATGGACGCCACCATTTTTAAATGCCAGCACCCACACGCTTTAGGGTTAGGGAGGGTGCAGATACTGCACCCTCCCTAACCCTAACCATGCACTAAAGAGCCCTAAAGGCACTCTTTAGTGTGCGTGTAGATCGGGCCATTGTGTTTGGAGGAAGAAGCCAAAATAGTGCCATGGTAGGAAGCAAGTTAAATTAAATTGCAAGCAATTCTCACCTCCTCCCAAACTTACACACGAGTTTCATCCTAACACAGCTGTCTAACACAACTACAGAAGAATTGAGCTTTGCTTGGAAGTAGTTGGAAGGCAAAATACATCAATTAATTTGTCCCTTCTCCTCCAGATCTCCCTGCTGAAACGAGTGTGTGTATGTATGTATGTGTGTGTGAGGATAAATGAGGTCTGTTAAGGGAGGGGTAGTTTTTCTTTTTTTCCATCACTCAGTTTTTATAGGACCTCTTTCAGGAACTCTGTACTCTGACTCAGCCTGATTAGGTTATGGAGTCTCTAAGGGGATGAGATGAGGTTTTGTGTCAGTGACAGGAGGTACTGACGCAGAAAGTTTTAAAATAATACAATCAATCTTTCTGTCTTAGGCTATGCATACACTTACTTGGAAGTAAACTCCAAGGAACTCAATGGCATTTACTTCCAAGTAAGTGTTGCCAAGGTCCATGATATTAAAATTATATAGCATTATTTAGAATATATATGCTCACATCCAACTGGCAAAGCCCCCAGATACCTTTCCAGCCATTCACAACAGGACCTAAAGAAAGACATCTCCCCACCTTATTGTGTCTAGCTAGAGACTTATGGATTTTTACATGGGTCATTAAGACTGTGTCAGCTCATGAAGTCTATTATGGTGTTTTGGGGAATGTTGGCTTTTCAGCAAGAGAACCATATGGGAAATGGGGGTGTACCACATTTTTACAAGTTTCAGAAATGTCCACTAGAATTACCAGGAGACTGGTCACCTACCCACTAAAGACTAAAACATTTAAAATCTTTTTTAGTTGGGAGAAGGGATATTGAGTAAGGCTGCTGGCAAACTGCAGAATTAATGCAGTTTGACACTGCTTTAACTCTCATGGCTTCAGCCGATGGAATCTTGGGATTTGTAGTTTGTTGCTGCACCAGAGCTCTCTGACAGAGAAGGCTAAATATCTTACAAAACCACCGATCAGAGAATTCCATGGCATTGAGCCATGGCAGTTAAAAAGAATCAACCTGCATTATTGTGCAGTGTAGTTGCAGCCTAAAAGTGGCTAGGGTGATATTGTATGACATTATGAAAATTACTGCAAAGGTTAATAGAGTAATCCCCCCCCTTAGTTCAAATAATTCTCTGTGGGTTCAACAGCAACCTAAGGCAACATTCATGATATAGTCTTAATTCATTCCCACAAGACACCACTAGCTTAGCTCACTTGCAAACATGGCCACAAATTTTGTGGAGTGATCCTACATACTTGCTGGAACCATGTAAACTGGAACTGTGCATCTTGCTTTCAAATCACTGGTCTGAAAGCTCAAGCCACAGCAGTAGTTTTATGGGCATCAGCAAAGGTGTTGTCAGATGTGGGTACTGTTCTTCAGAGCCTGTTAAAATATTTCAATGAATGCCAGGTCCCTCCTCTTGGGTTGTGCACTGTAACACATGCTCCAAGAACTGTGTTTCACCCTCGTGAGTGACACATCCAGGAATCTTAGGTTGGAACTCTCAGATTTCCCAGCACAACTCTTGGGAGCACGGGTGGGAAAGTGAAGCCCACCAACTGCATACATCTTCCCCAGGGCCTTTCAGAACCCACCACATTTTTTATTTCCTCCCAATTTTTTTTGCCTCAAAATGTTCCCACCCACCCTGAGTTTGTAAAAAGTAATTTTAGGATATTTCAGGGGCCTCATACTCTTTTTAGGCCCAGGAAAGGCCCCTCTTCCATCAGTAGGTGATGCAGAGGTTGACTTCTGGACCACTTCTGTTAAAGGAAAGGTCTGTCTTGGATCTAAAGTGACACAGAGGGGACCAAAAGCATAGTGAGATGGCTCCGTGTATCCCAAGAGGCATTGAAAGCATTGGGGTAAACAAGGTTTTTGCATTTTTCAGGGGTGTGGCAGGGGCCCTCAAAGGTCCCCTGGGGTCCCAATACATGTTGCCTTCCAATCTCCAACAATTGTCTTTGTTTGGAGCAACGTACTGTCATATGGGTCAGATGCAGACAATCAATTCCACTCACTTGGTTATGGAAATGGTGTGATCATGGGATCATCTACAAAGAAATATCACCCAACTAGCAGTGCATGAAGGGAGCTTTCAAACATATCTTCTTAAGTATGTAAACAAGGAGATTCCAAGCTGGGTGAACCATACTATGAACCAGTATATGCAGAGGCAGTGTTCTACAAGTAACATTATGGGATGGCCACTAGCTCCATGTCTCATTAGTGCTGGTTGAAAACTGTCAGTTGGGCTAGATAGTAATCTTTGGTTTGATCCTGAATTTTTATGTGTTTATTATCTTCCCTCTCTAGAGACTCTGACTTAAATCCAGTAGCTAGTCCCAACTATTGAAGCAAGAGGATTTTCACTAGTGAAAACTTTGTGTTTCGCAGACATTGTAATTAATGGGTCTGCTTTTACTAGTTCTCTAGTGAGAAATGCATTCTATTCTAGTAAGTCCCCATTCTTCTCAATGGAACTTTGATTGTTAGCATGTTTTTTCTCCCCCAAAAAGTGTTTGGTGACCCAGGTACGTGACAGTTTACCAGCCAGCTAGAAAGAAACAAAGGGCGTGGAGGAAAAGAAAGAGTAATGTTTGTTCAGCTGAAAACAATGCAAAAAAAAAAAAAAAAAAAGGCAAGGAGGTGGAATGTAAATATAGCTGAATGAATATCATCAGACTGACATCATGACATTCCTTTGTTCAAACGCTTTGCTCCCAACTGATAAATTAATTAAAATATGACTTTAGGCATCATATCCCCCTGCTTTATTATTTAATAAAATTGGTGTGATTATTATTTTGTTTCCAAAACGCTTTGGCCAAATGGTGAAGAAAGGCTCCAAACGCTTATACAAGAGCCTAAGGAGGGTGCTGCCTGCCAGATCTTTTAGGGGCAAAAGGGAGAGAAGGAGACAAAATGTCCATTTGTTTTTCTTTTTCTTTTTTTCTTTTGCAGCAAGTTTCCAGTTTTGGCTACTGCTAAAATCCTTGAATGTTGTCAACACAGGCAGCCCGGATATGTAACTAGCTGATATAACTCAGTTGACCCAGATCTTCTTTTCTTTTCTGTGTTTCTGCTTGAAGATTTTTATTTTCTACTTTGGGTTGCCTTTTGCGGCACCTGTCTTTGCAATAAATTAAGTCTCCAGCCACCTTTGATGAACCTCAGTGGTAAGAGCTGGAAGGTTATTGTGTGATTACACGCTCTTTTGACAACAAATATGTGCATGAAGCAGGCACTCAATAAAATCTATTAGTTGTATGGTGGATACTGATTGCCAAGTCTCAGCCACACACACACCCCTTCCAAAAGGTAATTGTATTTGTGTGTGTGCATTCAGGTGTGTATATATACACACAAAATATACATGGAGGGGATTACTAGCCTTGATATTACAGGAGCAATTCTTAAGAAAAAAATTACTTTTGAAATTGATGCCGTGTGACAGTCTGTTTTGTACAGTAACATATAAAATGATTGTAGAGACCTGTGGTGAGAGCATTTCTGAAATGTTTTCAGTGTTCATTATACCCACCTTAATTATTGATTTAATCCCAACTATGCCCTTAAATTTGATCTATATAAGAACCAGAAGTTATATATGTACATGTCAGTCTGCCTGACCACTCATTATGGATATTGTTTGCTTTGACCAGCAGCCTTTCCCCAGCCCAGAAAGCTGAGATCCTTTAGATGCCAGGGACTGGATTCTCTGTTTCTGATTTATAACACCTCTCTAGCCATAGTCCACCGGGAATGCCCCTCTTCCCAGCTGAATGGAACCTGGGTCATAATCATGTATGAGTGAAACTCTAGAGGTCTGAAGTCTGACTTTTCAGCCTCCTAATCCTATTTACATAACCACCATACCCACTGCCATGAACCTTAGGCATAAATATTTATGGGAACCACACTCTATTCATCCTTTTGTTTTGGAAAAGGCAAATTCTTTTTGTTACATAAGTGGATAAAAATATTGGCTATAATAGGTGGCAAATTACAGTGGCACAGGGCTCAGAAAAGTTAATTTTTGAACTACAGCTCACAGACTTTACCTGCCCCAAGGGCAATATTGGCTGGAAAATATTGGAAGCTGTCACACAAAAAGTACATTTTCTAGTCCTTGCAATGGAAGACAGATAATGATACTACTTGGAAGGCTCAGACAAAATGTTTGCTTTGTGATTCAATAGTATTCTCCCAGTTTGAGCTTGGACTCCACAGCCAGCCCTCCACATTTGTGTCTTTGACTCTTGCAGATTTAATTATTCACAGATTTGATTAATACATTTTCTCTAGGAATCTGTAGTCCTCCAGCATGACTCTATGGTCAACAGCTGCCAGAGGTTACGCTGGAGGACTTATAGATTCCTAAAGGGAACATTTCTCTAGGCATTTGTTGGTGTGCAGTTCTGTGGTCAACATCTGGCAGATGTTGACCACAGACTAGCACCAGAGGATCTAGAGATTTCTAGAGAAGTGTTATCTCCTGTAAAAAACAGTAATTTTATTATTTGCAGTTTTTCCACTTTCATAGGGATCCTGCACCCCTAAACCCAGTAAATGTGGAAGACCCACTGTCAGTTGTGTTGGCTGTTATCATAACCAAATAAACAGCCAATTATCCAAGACTCAGCTGGATAGGTATGTTGTTTGTTTCATTTTTGAAGCATTTTGCTGACTGCTGGGGGGAAAATCACTTTCAAAACGCTTCCAACCTTACACATTCTCTCTCACCTGAACATTTTTGATTGTGGCCTTAATCTGGTCGTAGACAAACAACTGGTGCTGTGCTTCTTTGCAGAATGGGGATCTTCAAGTATTTTGACCACAAAATCTCCATTTTATGTAGCTTCACAAAAGACCCATTGACTTTATGTTTATAAAATGCTAACAGTAAAAAGTTTCAAGAGATTTGTGCCGGAAGAGCAAAAATGTGTGTCAGCAGCTGTGAAAGAAGCAACAAAAGAAAACCCTTAGATCAGTCTCAAGTGTTTTGCATGAAAATAGGAGTTGCAAGTTTGCAGCTTTTTGCTCTGAAAAAGCCACACTTCATCTCCTTCTATTAATTATGTAATTGTGAGGAAAGTGTGGCTCGTTAAAATACTGCTCACCATGACAAAATGGCTAGGAGCATGAAGAAATTTCTCTCCCCCTTCGCCACCCTTGATAAGCTTTCTCTTTTACTGGATCCATCACCAGGGTGGCTTAAACTTTACACTCGCTTCCCTCATTGTTCTAGAGTGTTTGCATGAACTCTGTGAACTTTGTCACGTGCACTGATGTTTATATTTACACGGGCTGCTCTGCAAGTTCTCTGTTTGTCTTGCCACCACATCTATATGGCTTGGCAGGAGCCCCACAGCTTGGTTTCGACTGCATATAAATCAGTTTCCTACCCACTCCTCAGCATTTCCATGAGTTGATCTTGCCTGATTCCCTCCCTCTCCCCATTCCTTCACTGAAAAGCCTGTGGTGCATCAGTGCCAATCTGCTATTGAACTTTCTCATGCTAGGACAGCAATCTTGCACTCAAAGCAAGTCATGATTGATTGGTTAATTAATCATACTTATAGCCCACATTTCTTCTAGAACTTGGACTCAAAATCAAGATTAAAACATGTACAACTAAAGTGTGAATTTCACTGGTTTATCTCTGAGTTACACCAAAGGTTGCACTTTTTACATGTGCATGTAAGGAGGTATCTGGTACCTCTTTATGTAGGCAGTTCCTTTTTCACATGCAGCTCAATGAGGCAGCTTAATGACTAGTCTGGTATGGGGCCAGCCACAGCTCTGATATTTTGCAACCAAAAATGGCTGTTGAAACGGCCTGGAATTGTAACTTTATCTGGAATTTCACCCACTATGTAACAGTTCAAAAGCAGATAAAAAGTAGTATAATGGTAAAAGCAACTATCAATTTTGTAGTATAAAAAGTTACTAAGATTAAAAAAACAACAACTGAAAGAACTTTTAAATTTAAAAGGTAAAGCCAGCCAATCCTAAAATTTATAATGCAATCTTAAACTTGCTTACTCAAAAATCAGTCCCCCTGAACTCAACTGGGTTTGCTCTCAACTTAGTGTGCAGCCTAATCAAGCAAAGAGATGTACTGCCAGGTAAGCTTATGAATGATTGAAACCTATGTCTTACTGAAAGCCAAAAAACTTAAGGTTAGTCATATTTTCAAGGGTTACACCATATTATAAAGTCAGTAAAGAAAACATATGCATATATTTAAACATCTCTTTGTCTGCATATGGAAATTTGGGCCAATCAGCATTCCTAAAGGTCCACAAGGGTTTAGGTCACACAAGCTTCCTAATTCATAGTCCAGCTGGTGGGAATCATGTGGCTCTCCCAACGTTGTTGAACTGCAGCTCTTAGCAGCCATCGTCAATGGCAAGGAACGTTTGGTATTGCATCTGGGGGCTGCTGGATTCCTACCCCTATTCTATGTATTGAGAGCAAAGAAAACATTATTGCCCATTGACAACAGGAGTCATCTTAGGGGATACTCATTGCTGATGAAGTAAACTACTGATCAGTTGATTGGTTGATAGCCTACATAATATAGGATAGATTAAGAAGAGGAGATAAAGCATAATTCTCTTTTTCTGTCATTTACAATCTTCAGTGTAAATAGATTTACAGCCCCTGTCAGAGGATTTAAAGCTGCATTGGTATCCCAGAAGGCCTGCTTGCTAAATAAATAAATAATATTAATAAAAGCAATCAAGCCCTCTAGGATTCGTTTTGCTATTCTTTGAGGGGATCTCGTGGGTCATTTTAGGCCCACGAGACGTCTTTTTTTTTTTTTTTACAACAAGAAGTGATGGGCAGTCACTTCTGATTACCTTCCTTTTTAAAACAGTCTTTTCCTGAGCATAAAATGGGTGGTGGTGGTGGTGGGGATAAATATAGCAAAAATGTGCCCATGCCTTTTTAGAAGGTATTTGTGGGTATCTGGAGGCAAACCTTTTCTTTTTGGAAAAAAGTTTTTGAAATAAAAATTAAAACCCTTGGGAATAGGTTGGAGGATGCAAAGCATAAAGTCTCTAGTATTTGATAGAGATTATGGTTGATCACCATGCTAATCTTCTGTTCACTCAGCATTCAAACAATTACAGGGGGCCCTTAGTATCTTCTGGGGTTTGGTTCCAGGACCCCCTGGGGATACCAAAATCCATGGATGCTCAAGTCCTGTTAAGTACAATGGCATGGTGTGTCCTATATAAAATGGCAATATCATTGTCTGCTTTTTGGAATGCGTATATTTTAAAAATATTTTCCATCCATGGATGCTTCAACCCACATATAAAAAAATCAATGGATACGGAAGGCTGACTGTACACAGTTCATCACAAATTCCAAAGATGAGTTGAGAATGCATTCTCACCACCACAAGTTGATGTGGAAATAGCTGTTCTGTTGTTGTTGTTGTTGTTGTTGTTGTGTGCCTTTAAGTCATTTCTGACTTATAGTGACCCTAAGGTGAAACTGTCAGGAGATTTTCTGAGGCTGATATTGTGACTAGCCAAAGTTACCCAATGGGTTTCCATGACTGAGCAGGGAATCGAACTGTGGTCTCCACAGTCCTAATCCTATGCTCAAACCACTACACCACATTGGCTCTCCTAGATGCTCTTAAAGGTGAATAATGGCATTTAGAAGTGGACTGAGATAGAGATGCTGATCCATTTAGCTGATAACCACTGTAAATGCTTGTGGAAATATGTCCCTCAAATCCTGTGCATGTTAGTAGCTTTGAAACTGCATATTCTGCACTAATTGCAGTTTTCAGGACATTTTAAATGACAGCTTCCACATAACACTTTGCCATAATCTACTCTAGCAGTTAGCAGAAAGTTGATAACTGCAGCAATTACATCCATGACCTCCAGTCTAGAGGCTACCAAATACTGGATAAGACAAGCTAGACACTAGAGACTTTCTCTTTTCAGGAGGAACACTACTGCTGATGCACCATTATCCACTTCTAGAAGGTTTTTGGCGGCATGAATGTTACCTAGACATCCAGTGACTGAGGTGGATTAAGAAGCACCCTCAAGCTGTGAAGGAGACCTTTCAGGGAAAATGAAGTCATGTGACTCATGGGTAACATAAAGTACCCTGAGAACACTTTGCAGCTGTATGCAAAAAGGTCACATTTAGCTTCCTTGGGAGGGGCCGGTGTAGTTAGTTACAGCTCCAGGTGTGATAGAAAATAGCACCCAGATCCTCTGAAGTTTTCCTCCCCTGTTTTAGTGCAAAATCCTCCAAAGCAGGATGAACATTACTTTTCCAGATATATTATCCACTTTCCAATATAACCTCCATTTTGTTGACATCCAGGTAGAATGGCCCTCAAAGAGGAGGAGGAAATAGAAATGCATCAACTTTTTTGGCAGTGCATAAAGAAAACAACAACATTTTCAACAAAAAAAGTGCATCTGCTAATTTATTTGTACAGCTGTGAATTTAGAAACAGTGTCTATAATTTAAACAGAAATTGGTTCCAAACTGGACAGTTAGACTGCTGACTGGCACTGGCCAATACAAATCTGATCATATTACTGTGGGCTGGTGTTATAAAATCTGCATGGCCTGCCAGTTAATTTCCCAGCCAACTTCAAAGTCCTGATTCCAATGTTCAAGGGCTAAACAGCTTAGGAATGGGTTACCTACAAAGGTTCTCCTCTGGGCTTTCCCATCAAAGGAAGTAAGGTGAGCAACTACAAAGGAGAAGCCCTTTTCAGTAGTGGTAGTAGTCCAGACAGGCTTCCTTGGCACCTAAATTATGGTCTTTCCATTACCAGATGTAGACCTTTTAAAGATTTTCTATTTATTTAATTTAGATCACACCTTTCTCTCAATATGGAGCCAAATTAGCTTATAAGATCCAAAGAAGCTTACAGTAGTTTCTAGTGTTCCACATCTTTTGCCCTGCTAATTGTTTTAATTTGATTTAATGTGGTAATGTTTTATTGGTTTCATATAAAACTATACAGATGTAACAGGTAACAATTAGTTTAACAAATCAAACATAACCCTATAACAAACAAAGTGAGGTAGAACAAAAGAGGATGCTGATGAAAAGGGTTATACAGGTGCTGTGTAGCTTTTATTCTCCCTTGGTTTCATACTCTGTGGTCTTTAGTCATTGTTTTATTGTATTGTTGTTTTCTTGCTGAGTGTATTTTATACTTTTAACAAACTGGTGTAGTGATTGGAGCATTGGACCATGACTCTGAAGACCAAGGTTCAAATCCCTGCTTGGCTGTGGAAACCCACTGGATAACCCTGGGCAAGTCACATTTACTCAGTCTCAAAGGAAGGCAAAGGCAACCTCCTTCTTAAAAAATCTTGCCAAGAAAACCGTCAAGCACCTCCATGTCTTCCCCCAGCTCTCTGAGCTGTCTCCATATTGCTCTTCTAGATTCTGAATTAACCCTGGTGTAAGGGTCATTTCTGGGTTGGGGGCATCTATTAAGCTTCTTATACGTGTCCTGGCTCACATAAGGCTCATGCATAGCCTGTCCCTGTTCTCTGGCTGTGACTTGTGAATGGGGACCACTGTTGTGGCATGTCACCATGTATACTGGCTCTCCTTCCCTTCCTCCTCTCCTACCTCCTGTTCGGGCACCTTTACTGGGGTCTTGGCTCAGCTCTGTTAGGGCCTTCTGGGTCCAAAACATCCTAGATGCGGCCTGGATGTTTTCCATGAAAGCATTCCAGGTCAGCGTGTGCAGGTTTAATGACACTGATCCCAGGTAGGTTTTGGCGGACCTGTTCAGACCCTCGTATACCTCCGTGATCACATCATGGTTGTTTAGGAGGGACTGCCTATCAGCATTTAGGCTGATATCTCCTGAAAAGATCCCTAGCATTTTCTTCCTTGCTACATAGGTGTCGGGAAACTCATTGGGGCTATTTTTCTCCCTGTGGTATCTGGAGTGTAGAATTGTCCTGGTCCACAATAAATTTGCCACATTTGTCATTGAATAGTGTATATCTATGTTTGTCAGATCATAATTTATGCTGGCTGCCTCAAATGCCCTTGAATACGTGAGGTATAGGCACATCCTAGTGACACACTTGGGATAGGAGAGGAACACCTTGGTCATCCACTGTATTCCAGTGTGGGCATCCAGTTTTCCCAAGTCATCGGCTATGGCTTTGACTTCAGATAAGGACCACGAGACAGTCACTACTACAGTCTTAGTGACCATCCCGTCTTCCTCTGTCCCCTTGGTCTCTACCATTCCCTGGTCTTCACCGGCTGCACAGGGGTTGGGGCATTAGCACAGGAAGACTGGGTATCATTAGGTCGTCCTGGCTGCCACTGTTCATTGGGGGTTGTATGGTGTCTGTGTTCTAGCCTCTTCAGGGAGAGTAGATGATGCTCCCTTCCAGTCCATGGTTCCCAAGTATTTGGGACTTATGGTAGCAACCATGGATTGTCTTAGATCGAACATGCCCTCCAATTCCCTAATGTGTTGGTCACACTCCGTGTGGTCTACCCTGGATTCTCCTTCGGAGTTGCGAGCCAATATGTAATCAGCCACCTGTTTTGCCTGCCTCACCTTTTCCTCTAGCTCCCAGACATACTTCTTCAGAAGTTCTCTGCTCTTTCTGCCCTACTGATGACTTCCTCTTTATTCTGGGCTAGTAGTGAATTCTCGGCCACCTTTTCCTTTACCAGTGTGACCGTCTCCTCTATCTTTTTGTGTAGGAACTCCTCTTCTACCTTCAGCTTTTGATATGCCTCTGTGGCTTCGTGGACTAGCATCCACATTCCCCAGGAAGCCCACCTATCCTTTTCCGACTTGGAGACCCTCTGGAACCCCCTTTTGGTGGTCTTTGTGTTATACACCAACAACAGTGTCGCAAAGGGATCTTTGGTTAGAAAGCCACCCGCTTTCCAGGGATTAGGTCCCTTGCTGAGGATCCATTTCTTTAAGCGATCATGAGGCACCTCTTCCTTCACCAACCTTGCAGTGACTGATGGTACTCCCTCTTTGTCCATCCTAAATCCTGTGCTAGTGAGGGGATTTTAGAACCCTTGCCACCAGGCCTCTGAAAATCCTTTCTATCTAGCTGATGTTCCAGGGAACCCTTACCACAGGGCCTCCCACAGACTTTTCCTCTCAACCCTCTAAATCACAGAGGGTTTTGACTCTTGGAACCTTTACTGCAAGACCTCCAAAGAACCTTCCCAAGAACATTGGGTTGGGGTGGGTGTATAGCCTCCCACGTCACGTGAGGGACCCTGCGCTGCTGCTGCGAACAAAACCTATGGGTAGCCTGTGCTTAGACCCGGCCAAGGAGTCAGTTTAGCTTTATGCCCCCACTTTCACTAGGGAGTTTTGATGTTGCAGCCCCACTTCGTGGGGCCCAACTAGAACAATTTCAAAACTTTAATCCCTAGCTAGACTCCTGCTTGAGTTTCTTATGTGAGCATAAGAAACCCAGGTCTGGCAAAGGGGCTTGATAGCAGACTTATTGTCTGAACAACGGGATCTGATTGCCTTAGAAGGCTTAATCTAGAGAGGAATCAAGGAATCAAGAATCGAAGGGATCAGCGGATTAAGGAAGACAACATTACACCTCCTAATGGCTGGGTGATAATCTCACTTGCGAGATTATCTGGATGCAATATTTGCTAAAAGGGGATTCCTCCCTTGAGGCAATGAGTCTATGACCTCTTGCCTCACCTTTCAGAATTAACCAGCAGCCAGAGTTCATCTAGGGGTCATGTATATGGATATCATCTATACCATGATTTTATTCAGAGCACTACCTGTAACACCATCTGCCATGCTCTCCTATATTATTCTTTCAGACTTTCTCCAATTGGAATTAATGAAGATGTTGACTCACCAAGTTCCAATTGATTTAATGGATGTACTTTTTCAGTTTTGCCATTTATATTTAAAGAGGACTTCCTTCAATGGAGGGCACCTTCAAATAGAGGACTGTGCTCTGCAAAATAGCACACATGGCTACTCATTGCACATTGCTGATCCCAGCCATTCTGTCCATTGAGCAAAGAAGGCTTACATGGCTTCACTCCTTCATGCTTTTGAGAATTTAGCAGACAGACATCCCAGCCTAGAGGCCCAAGGATACTTTGAAAAATGGATGGAGAGATCTTTTTCCATCCTCAGTCTACCTCACAAAACCTAGCATGTAATGGTGCTGGCGCCATTATGTAATACCGTTTAGATGGTGTATGTAATGGCACCACCACAACTGCGCAGCCTCTGCACGGAGCTGCGCAGTTGCGGCGGCACAAAGGTGCCAAACGGTGCCTTTTTTGAAAATCGCGCCGTAACTGCAGAGCAAAAAAGAAGCATGGTTTGCCCGCTCCTTTTTTGCTGTGGAGCTTCACCACAGTGTCTAGCTGCTGCGGTGAAGCTCCGCAGCAAAAAAAAGTGGCACCAGACCACCCCTTTTGGGCGGTCTGGAAAGCGCCATACAGATGAATGGTTCTCCTTCTCCCATTAATATAAATGAGGCAATGCCAGCTACAGGAGCTTAAATGTCTGCATGTCTAAACTCCTTGCCCTCCCCCCCCCCAAAAAAAAACACACACATCTGCTTTGTGGTGAACTACCTTGCATTACAAAGTTACTCTGTGCAACCAGGGAAGGCAAGATTTAAAAAAGAAGCAATGCAAGAGGAGAGCCTTCTGGTTTTACTTAGCGCCCCCCCTCCCTTAATAGACAGCTGGAGTATCTGCTGATTATATCCATCCAGAGTTCAGGATCTTGGAGTGTTGGCCATTAGCATCTATGAACTTACACTATTGCTGAGCCCACATCAGGGATCTTGGAATATATGAATCTGACCATCATTTCAGAAGTGTAGCCACAATGGGAAGCCAAATGCTCCCTCCTTATCCCCAGAAGCTTGGGCCAGGTGTTTTCATATGAGTTAACACACACACACACACACACACACACACACACACACACAGTCTTTGAAAGAGAAGGGGATACACATTTCATAAGTCAATGAAGCCATACAATAGCAGGCCTGAAGTCAGAGTGCCTATAAAACATTTTATGACATCAAGGCTGAGGAGGAATTTCTGTAACAATTACAGGATGTGGTGGGAATTTCAGCTGGCCATAGAACTAAGAGGAAGATATGAACCCCCTCTTTCTTTCTTCTTTTCTTTTTTTTATTGAGGAAAGAAATCCTACCTTGTAGAATGCCATTTTTAAAGAAAAAGAACAATTTTCTGCTGAATTGCTAGGCAACACAGGCCATCCTTTCAACTATTAAACTTTTGTACCTGTTGTCTCACTGCTTTCCATTATCATCTAGATGGGCTTCTGGTATTTGTCTTACTTTGTCGTACCTGTTGTCTTACTGCCTTCCATTATCATCTAGATGGGCTTCTGGTATTTTCAACAGCCATTTCAATCTTTCTCACAATGGTGCCAGAGCTGCCAGTTAAGGGGCTGGCTAATCATGTAGAAGCAAACTTGTAAAGGTCAGACAAATCATGGGAATGCTGGCTAAGAGTCTGCTTACTTTTTGACAGAGTATCTGGAAGGAAATACGATATACTTCCATGAATGCACTTCTATTAAATGTCTGGGAGCCTTTTTTGATGACTTCAGTTTGTTGGCACTTGAATAAAAACTTGGGGAGGAAAGAACATTGTCATAGTCATAGTCCAGCAACATTTTATTTAAATCGTCATAAAATTTCATTTTGTTATCTAGAAGGCAATATACTCCCACCAGTAAGACTTTTTTTCCCTTTCCAAGAGATTTCTACTCCTGTTAGGTGACCTTTTTTGTCTTTAAAGATTTCTTTTGAGTTTAACAACTTATTAACATATATGATCACTCCTTTTTTCTTGTTTTTTCTTGTTTTCTTGTTTTTCTTGCTTGTTGAAGCCACAAATTCTTTGCCTAGTTTCAAGTTCTTAATTAATCTGATATCTTCCGTTTTTATACGGGACTCCTGTAAACAAATTATGTCACATTTTTGTTTTTCTAAAAAAGTAAAAACTTTTTTCTGTTTTTGCGGGGAGTTTAATTCTTTAATGTTTAAAGATATAAATTTCATTTTTCCTTTTAGTTTCCCTTATCTGTCAGTTTAACTATTTAAAACAACAACAACAACAACAACTAATAAACAAGACCAACCCCCCCCCCACAAAAAACACAACACTCACAAACGATGTCCAATATCTAATTCTTTACTATCAGAGTGCAATGGGGAGAAATAAAGCTTATCTCTTTATCAATACAGTTTAAATCTTAGTTCCTTCTATCCCTTCTTAATAGTAATAGTAAGATTCAAACCTTGTCAGAGGAGCAGTTAGAAAGTTTAAATCAAAGGATAATGATCAAAGAGAGGCAATTAGTCAATGTAAGATAAATAAATTTCCAGGGAATGATGGACTAACTGCATTATTTTGTAAAACTTTTGTGGACGAGTTAATAGAACCATTACAAAAAGTCATGAATGAAATATTACTAGGAGAAGTACCAAACTCATGGAAAGAAGCAGAAATAATAGTAATACCCAAAGAAGGGAAAGATGTTCTGGATCCAACAAACTACAGACCAATTTCTCTACTCAATAATGACTATAAAATCTTTGCAGTTATATTATCAAATAGATTAAAAAGCTGTTTACAGGAAATCATTGATGAGGACCAAAGAGGTTTTTTACCTAAGAGATACATGAGGGAGAACTTAAGAATAGTAACTAATATATTGGAGTATTTTGAACGCCATAAGGAGAAAAAGTTGGGTCTTCTTTTTTTAGATTTGGAAAAAGCTTTCAACTCTGTGAGCTGGAATACGTTATTAGAACTATCAAAGAAAATTATGGGCAAAGGAAATTTTACAAATTGGATGGAAAATATATATTGCAATCAGAAGGCTCAGATAAAAATAAATGGAGGAAAAATGAAATTTATAAATATCGAAAGAGGAACTAGGCAAGGTTGTCCACTCTCCCCATTACTCTTTTTTATATTATAGAGGTTAAAATTTAAAAACACGAATACAAAATTAGAGCTTTTGCAGATGTCTTGATTATAATAATAGAAGACTCAAATAATAATATTGAGAAAATTTTATAGCTGTTAATATATTTGGATTAGTAATGGGTTGCAAGATCAATAAGGGGAAATCAATTATTTTGACTAAAAATATGAGAAAGGACGAAGAAAAGGAATTAGAAAGTAAGGCGGGAATTAAAATTGGGAAAAAAGTTAAATATCTAGGGATCCAAATTACAAAAAACAAAAAAAAAACAAAACAAAAACAAACAAAAAAACTATGGAGTTATTTGAAAAAAATTACAAAACATTATGGGCAAAAATAAGAAATGATTTAATCAAATGGAATAAATTAAACATCTCAGTAATGGGGAGAGTGGCCATGATAAAAATGAACGTATTACTGAGGTTATTATTTCGGATAAACCATTCAAAGATTGGCACAGAGATATTGCCCAGTTTATTTGGAGAGGAAGAAAACCGAGAGTGAAATTGAAAATATTACAGGATGCCAGGGAAAGAGGAGGGTTAAGCTTGCCAAATCTAAAATTATATTAAGAATCTTGCGGTTTATTGTGGATAAAAGAGTGGGTTACACTCTTGGATGATAAACTATTGGATTTAGAAAGTGATGGTATAAGCTTTGGGTGGCATGCATACTTGATGTATGATAAAGACAAGAAAGACTCAGCTTTTTCAAACCATATTATTAGAAAATCTTTGAACAGAATCTGGGGTAAATATAGAAGAAGAATTGTAATAGGAATGGAAGGATGGTTCTCTCCACATGAAGCAATGTATAGGAAAGAGATGTTTAATGATACTAAGTGATATACATTCAATGATATCTTAGAGAAGAAAGAGGGGAAATGGCTGTTAAAATCAAGAGAAAAACTAAATGGAGAAGGATGGAATATTTCCTGGTTCATGCACAGACAGCTACAGGAAAGGTTTAAAATGGACCAGAAAACATATGGTTTGATGACGCAAAAAGAAGAGTCAGAACTTGGGAAGATCTTAGTTAAAGAAGAAAATAATTTAACAAAGAAATTTTTATGGAATTCTCCTTAAATATGAAATGGAGGAAGAAATAATTAAATACCAGATGATAAAATGGGCAAGGCAAGTGAGTCATGCTATTCAACTTTCTCAATGGGAGAAAGTCTGCAATAATAATAATAATAATAATAATAATTTATTTATATACCGCCCTTCCAACGATCAGGGCGGTGTACAGCATATTAAAAACATTCCGACAATAAAATTATCAATATCAAACCAGTACAGAAATACATAGTGAGGGAGAGATAACTGTGTAAGGCTCATAGTGAGGGAGAGATAACAGCGGGGAGAAAGAAATCAAGGGTAAGCCTGCCCAAATAAGTATGTTTTTAGCTCCTTTTTAAACTGAGTGAGAGAGGCAGCTGAGCGGAGCTCGATGGGCAGCGAGTTCCAGAGGCTCGGGGCCGAGGTGGAAAACGCCCTTTTCATGGTAGTTGATAATCTGGCCTCTGGAATTCTTAATAATTGCTGCCCGGTGAATCTGAGTGTGCGGGGTGGATTGTGTGAGGAGAGGCGGTCCTTCAGGTACTCTGGGCCCAAGCCATTTAGGGCTTTATAGGTAATAACCAGCACTTTGTACTGAGCCCGGAAGCGAATAGGCAGCCAGTGGAGGTCTTTCAGTACAGGTGTTATATGGCAGGCCCTGGGAACACCAGTGACCAGCCGTGCTGCCATATTCTGCACTAGTTGGAGCTTCCGAGTGTGATACAAAGGCTGCCCTGTGTAGAGCGCGTTGCAGAAGTCCAATCGAGAGGTTACCAGAGCATGTACTACAGTTTCAAGGTCCCTCCGGTCCAAGAAGGGACGCAGCTGGCGTAGCAGCCAAAGCTGAAAACATGTGCTCCTGACCGTCGCGTCCACCTGAGAAGTAAGATGGAGCGACGAGTCAAGGAGGACCCCCAAGCTGCGTACAGTGTACTTTACGGGAATCGTGACCCCGCTCAGGACAGGTGGAACCACCACCATCCCTGGGCCGGGGGAACCTATCATGAGCACTTCCGTTTTCTCTGGATTCAGGCTGAGTCTGTTTTCCCTCATCCAGCCCATTACCGATTCCAGACAGGCCACGAGAGGAGCGACGCCATCCCTGGTCACTGCATCAGTCGGAGACATAGAGAAGACTATTTGGGTGTCATCAGCGTACTGATAACCCCGCGCCCCATGCCTCCGGATGATCTCTCCCAGCGGTTTCATGTAAATGTTGAAAAGCATGGGGGACAGAATAGCTCCTTGAAGGACCCCAGATCTGAGGGCCCTCTTATCGGAGCAAACGTCCCCCAGCTGCACCATCTGGAACCTCCCAGAGAGGTAGGACCGGAACCACTGGAGCGCAGTGCCTCCGACTCCCACCTCTGCCAGGCACTCCAGAAGGATACCATGGTCGATGGTATTGAAAGCCGCTGAGATGTCCAAGAGCACCAGCAGGGACACGCTACCCCTGTCGATGCCCAGACAGAGATCATCGACCAGGGCGACCATGGCAGTCTCAACCCCGTAGCCCGCCTGAAAACCGGTTTGAAATTGAACTAGATAATCCGTTTCTTCCAAGATCGATTGAAGCTGGATCGCAACCGCCCTCTCGATCACCTTCCCCAAAAATGGCAGCAGCGAAACTGGCCGATAGCTGTTATGAACCAGGGGGTCGATGGAGGGCTTTTTCAATATCGGTCTTACAATGGTCAGTTTGAGATTATCTGGAAACTGCCCTTCTCTCAAAGATGTATTAATAATCTGGCGTAACAATGATGTTACAGTCGGTCCCCCCTGTGCCGCTAGCCACGAGGGACATGGATCGAGAGGGCAAGTTGTTTTCCTAACACTTCTAAGGATCTTGTCCACATCATCGGTACTAACCGACTCAAACTGATCCAGTATGTTAGTAATTTCCACCCACGGAGTTTCCATGTCCGTACAGAAGACCAAATCGAGTGTATTCCCCGCAAAATGCGTTGGACCCGTAACTAGCTGAGACAGGCCCATGGCTGTCATGGTATCCATGAATTCCCGAGCCGCACCAGATGGAACATTGTTGGCCGCGAAGGGGATGTTGAAGTCTCCTAAGACTAAAAGCCTAGGGGACTCCAACACCAGCTCCGAGACCATGTATTTACAAATACATGGTATCCCAAAACCTAAGGGAAAACTTTTATAAGATGTTCTATTTTTGGTATTTGGTATTATCCAGAAAAAATAGCGAAAATGTACAAGGTAAGTGATAATCTTTGCTGGAAGTGTAGAAGAGAGATAGGCACCTCCTACCACTGTTGGTGGTCCTGTAAAGATGCAAAAAAGTATTGGTTAATGATTAAAAACACAATTGATAATGTTTTGAATATAAACCTACAGGTCAAACCCAAAATGTTCCTCTTGGGGATATTAGATGATAAAATAGAAGTTAAATATGGGAAAGTTTTATTTTATATGATTTCTCTTGTGTGAGTATGTTTTGCACAGAAATGGAAAGATAAAGAGACCCCTAATAGGGAAGAATGTATTTTCAAATTGTATGATGGGATGATGATGGACCAATTATTAAGAGGCAAAACAGAAAAGACATTTACCAATGAATGGAGAAGAGTAATGGAATTTTTGGAAGAAGAGAAGATGAATTCATGTTGAAGTTATGTAGATAGCCTCACATAAGATGTATCTAAAGAGATGAGTGATGTAATCTAAGAAAGTCAACTTAATACTAAAGAGACAAATACTGGTAGAAAGGAAGTCATTTTAGTGTGAATGAATTAATGAATGAATGAAGAGAAAGACAAGAAGGAAAGGGAGGGAAGAAGAAGTGGGAAGGAAAGAATAAGAATTAGGGAATAGTAGGAATAGCAGAGAATAGACTAATTTAGTAAGATAGTAAGAATTTGGGGAAATTGGAATTATAAGAAATAGGGAGATAGGAGGGTAGAGGTATGAATGAAGAAGTAGTATAAGATAGGCAGGTATATAGGCAGGTATAAGTATGTAATATTTCTTTTTTCTTTGTTTATCTAAGTTTGTTATTTGTCTTTGTAATGCTTTTGCGAGATGGATGGATGATTGTCTAACTGTAATGATTTTTTAAAAATAAATAATTTAAAAATTAAAAAAGGAAAGAAAGTGGGTACTGTGTGAAGAAGGAATTAGGTGCTTTGCAAAATGGCAGAATGGTTATGAACCCATTTGCCCACAATCCCATTTCTAGCTATGTAGGGAAAATACTTAAAGCATTCACTGGAATACAGGGCTATTCATCTCAAGCATAACAGCAGGAAAAATGTTTATGGCTTTCTGTTGTTCCTGTTTGTGCATTTTATACAGCCTCTATCATATTTTATTAGAACAGTTTAACAAGGCCTTTGGGAATCAGGAAAAACAAAACAAAACAAAAATTCAACAAAGTGGACAGACACAGAGAGTCAGGGAGAAAAGTTATGTCTGTCTAATCTACCTGCTGTTTATACTTTTAATGTGATTTCACATTGCAGACATTTTGAAATCAGGATTCCCATAGATTCTTTTGAATTTACATAACAGCTGGAGCAGTTGAACTTCCAAAGAAATAATGTCCTGTGTTGTACTTAGCCTATAATGCAGAAAAGAATATACTTGAATAACTGTCAAGGCATGTAAAAGAGGAAGGGAGGGTGAAAAGGAATATGGCAGCACCTTTAAGACTTACTGGTTTTTATTTTAGCACGAGCTTTTGTGACTATAAACCCACTTCTTCAAATGCATGCATTGTAAATCTACCTTTGTTATCTACTGAGTAATTTGTAAAATTCTAACTGGGGAATTTGGGGAGCCTTGGTCCAAAAAAGTAAATTTTCCGGCTCTAATGATGTTGAAAAATGTGAGAGATAGTACTGGCTCTCTCAAGCAAAATATTCAAATTGGCTAAGAAGAATTTCCCATTTCCTCCCTTTGTGCTCAACTTATTTCCATTGCTGTAAACCAAGTTCAAAGTGCAAAACTAGTTCATACTTAGTTAACTCAGCAGGGGGGAGAAGAGAGAAGGGATGGATCTTGCTTTTCCCCATAGCCTCAGGCAAAAACAAACGGCTGCATCCCATGACAGCTTGTTTGTTTTCATTAATAGCTACTGCCATGTCAACCACAGTCTTTGATACAACATGTATCCCAATTTTCATCTGTGAAATTTTGGCATGTATGCTTTTTAGGACTGATGGCCAGCAAATCTCTTTTTCCATTGTTCATTTGAGTCCCTGCTACCCTTTCCCCTTTTCTCTTACATTCTTTACACTGAAAAGGTCATGCCATATAATTTTCCTGATCATTTTCCATCGCATTATAACACTATAATACTTTTGGGCATCCTTTCAAACTCTGCAGGATAAAGCAGGACAATATTACTTAAAGGAGAATTTTGCCCCAGCCTACCAAAGAAGCGTGAGAAGTGTCAAAGTTTCTTGGCACTGGGGAAGCATGGAGGTTTTGTTACCTGCCATTACTGGGGCCCTATTTTTTCCTTTAAAAAAGAGAAGGCAGTGAAGCCCTTAAAAAAGAGAAGCAGTGAAGGGAAGATTTGACCCTTCAACTAGAGGCTGTGTGGTCTGTAAAAATTTGGAGTACATCAGACTCCAGATGCTTTGCACTCTCAGATTCAGTGTATGATCTTCAGTGTGTTGCTTGACCTTAGTCCACACAGGTGGAAATGCAAGTAAAAGCAGCGTGGAGAGAAAGAGAAAACCCTGCCTTGAAATTGATTTTTTAGTAACATTTGAATCTGAAGAGGAATGCACTGAAATGATAGGAAAAAACATTGTGGGCTTGGTGGAGCTGGACAGGTAAAGCCTGAATCTGAAGTTAAGAGTTTTGCAAAACACTGGAGGCCAGTAAAAGTTACATTTTATTTTCCTTCACTATGACCACCACATATTATTTATGCAACTCCTGCAGTATGCATGGCGTTTTTACACAGATGAAGCCTCACTGTAGCATAATATTTATGTGACATACAAATCTTCCCTTGCTTGTCACTCCAAAACCTCTTCCTATTTTACTTTTGGACAGCATTTTCCAATGGTGCTGCTGTATGGCATTTCTTTGCCTTTTTATTGTTAATATGGTCCTCACGTTATATGCCAGGAAAACTGGGAAAGTCTTGTAGCACCATCCTGTCTCCCCATATCTGGCATTTATCAGGGAATGGTGGTAATGAATCAGATGGACACTGAGCACCATAGAAGAATGCAGAAAAGGCCACACCATATCAAAGAGAAGGGTTCAGCCTATCTGAACAACACAAGGTTCATTTCCTTTGGCATTTGAACACATATACACCCACACCCTGCAGTCATAAAATCCAGGAAAACCTTTACCACTTAATTCTGCTGATCATATAGTTGGTCATGAAACCACAGAATATAGACCTCACATCCTGACTTGAACATTAGTTCTGGAGACTTACCCTCTCTATAGTTCCAGAGCTCTGCTTGATCCTTGATAGCTGTGTTTAACTTTGCCTGGGCTCCCTATTAGTTTTGATAAATATTTTCTTTCTTGGGGGTTCCTGGTTCAGAGTCTAAAGGTATTTTTCAGCATCAGCCATCAGGGTTCTTGTTAACATCTTGGGACTGTACTATTCAAAGTGGTAGCTTTGAGTATGGACTTGTTGTTCATGGCTACTCATCCATGCCACTTTAAGGTTGACAGGTATTGCTTTGCCTGAGCAGAAGCAGTAAAATGACAAGAGACCACTTGTCCATGGACTAGTGCTAGTTTGTGAGCTAATGGCTGCTAGTCTTTGGTGAATTTTCAGGAAGGAAAGAAACAGTTGCAGTCAATGGGCACAAATATGGTACCAGTTGTTGGCATATTGTTGAAACCTCCTTTTTAATCTCATATATCAGATAGTTTATAAGGCATTGTCCTGAAAGAAATTATGCCAGTTTTCAACAACCTAGTACCCTCCAGATGTGCTGAACAACAACAACTCCCACATCTTCCTGCTGTCTTGGGATGATACGGACTACAGGCTGGGGAAAACTGCATTATTTACATCTAACAAGGGGAAGGCTTTCTTTTTCTTCTTGGGGGATTATTATCTTTTGGACATTTATGAGAGTGAAATCGGCATTCCATTATATTTTCTTCTGCAAGAAGCAATTCCCAGACTGTAAAGCATTTTCATTGCATACACAGCTTGGGAGTCTGGACTGAGCTACATGTTTGGGAGACAATGTAGACGTAAATGAAATTGTATGAAAGTCATGCCAGATTGGATTCACCTCTGAAGTTGCCAAACAGCTGCCAACCCTGCTGTGGTCTGGGGATACAGCCAGGTTTCTTTGGGTTGGGCTGGCGTTGGTGGGGCAAAGATAGTGGAACATGCAGAGCTATCACTGAGAGTGGGATCAAATTCTATAGCCACCTTTCCTTGCAAGAATTTTATAGATATCTTGCTGTGTGCTGCTCCCTGAAGATATGTCAACTAGGCTGTCCAGTTAGTGAGGTTTTAAAGCAGTTGACCTATACTGGGAATGCAATGTAAGCAGCGCTAACTGTTAGCAGCTGGTGCATGGGATGCAGACTAAAGCTATTAGCAAACAGTGGATGCTAAGAAATTGCAGTGACGCAGGGTGACAAAATGTTTCTGGGAATCTGTAATGGGATACAAAACTTTTCAGTGCAGCTCAGTAGTGGATATTGAGCACGAGCCAATCATAATAACTGAAACGTATCTCTTTAATAGATCAACTGTCCAGTCCTTAGCATTGTACAAAATGGAGGTGGGATAGGATAGGCTTAGAGCAGTTATTTTTGTACCCCCTCCTCATAATGTGTTAATAATTCCATAGTAAACTTTGCACCAGCTAGAAGATTCACTTTCATTACAAAAGCTGCTCTCCCTTTTTCTTTTCCTCACAGAAAGTAGCCATGAACATAAGTGGGATGGTCAAGGAATTAGAATCATAGATTTGTAAGAGACCTCAAGGGCCATCAAGTCCAATTCCCTGCCATGTAGGACTACACAATGAAAGCACATATTGAGGATGGAACTAGTTTGTTTTCTGCTGCTCCAGAGCCTAGGACTCAGAGCAACTGATTGTTAAACATCACATGAGAAAATGTTCTACAAGTGTTAGTTGTGAGCCAGGGACATTCTGAGTTCATATCTGGTTACCTATGAGGGTAGGCAATAGGCAGTGGGCAGCTTTACAGTTCATGGTTTAGCTATAAACTCATTAGGCTGGCCACAAGCAATCTACTATTCTCTAAGTCTTGCCCTCCCAACCCACTTTCATATAACATAGAGACAGTAATAATTCTGTAAGGATACCAGAAAATACTAGAAAAGTCTGTTTGAAAGGCTTAACATAGCTGTAAAGAGTAACAACATCCAACCACAATCCAGAGCAATACAGACACTACACTATGGAATATTCACTATTTGCTACCAAGAATAGGAAATCAAATAACTACAAGCATTGGCAGAGCTCATCTTTGCACCCAGAAAGTCCCAGATTTAATCCTTGGACCTCTTCAGTTAAAATTACCAAGCAGCACACTCAAGAGAGCTGAAGCCAGTAAGGATCAGAGGGCATGTTAGAATAAGTGCTTAGTTTGGTGCATGATTGCTAGGTGATTGCAATCATAGCATGTAGAAAATTATAGGTTCAGCCTCAGACATCTCAGGAAGCAGGTGATCGGAAAAGGTTGTGGCGAAGAGTTACTGGCACTCAGAATAGGCAATGCTTCAACTAAATGGAGAAATAGTTTGGTCTTGTATAGAACAACTTCATGTGTTTACAGGTTTATAACAGAGACATAGCCGTGCTAGCCTGAAATATCAGTATGCAAAGGGATCTTGTAGCACCTTTGAGAATGAATGAAAGACGTTGTAGCATAGGCTTTCATAGACTTGGTCTACTTCTTCAGATGCATTGAATGAATTGGTGCCTGGGAAGAACCTTTATAATCAGACTGTATGAATAGTCAATGAAATGCAAAACTAGTGATGCAGTGAGAAGTTTATTTTAAACTATGGTTATTGAGGAACAAAGGTAGGAAGAAAGATGTTGCCTAAGGCTAGAGTCGGGATATGGCTATGTGGGTGGTGGGGAGAAGTATGTAATGTACTTTTGTTCAGGCTGGGAACCAGAAAGGTGATGTGATGAATTGGCTAAGAGTGTCCTCATGAGTCTGGGGTGTTAACCAGTGTGCCAAGAAGCCATTGGCTCTCTTCAACCCACTATTGATGGATTGGACTTTGTGGATATATTCCAATTCAACTGTTTCTCTTTCAGCTGTTTTATAATACTTCTTGGTGATTTATTTATTGGGTGCTCTCCAGGAGTATAGCTGTAAGGCCATTGCCCCCCCCCCTCCATTAGAATTCCTTCACTTTCTAAATTTCTAGAATTGCAGAAAGTGACACATTAAAAATCATTCATATCTAGAGTTCTCCTATTTCCTTCATTCACATTCCCTTGGCAACACTGTTGTCACTGTGTGCCTTCAAGTCATTTCTGACTCATGGCAACCCTATCATTGGTTTTCTGAGGACTAGCAAAGAGACAACAACTTTCCGCTTTCATTTTCACTTGGCAGCTAATCCATTCCATTTTTCTATAAATGAATGAATGAGATAATAAAAGAAGAAAAGAGGCAAGTCTGCTACTTTATATAATTTGCTCAAGCGGAAAGGAGAGGGTAAGTAAGTCTGAGAAGATGTGAGGTGGGTTGACTACAAAACATATCTATTCGGTGAGGAGTAATAAATGATAAAGAAACAGAATCAGGAAATAAATAAGTAAACATGTGTACAGGTTGAGTCTCCCTTAATCTGGAAATTCCGAATTCGGACATGCTCCAAAAACCAAAACTATTTTCATGGTTGGCTGGGATGGTGACACCTTTCCGTTCTGATGGTTCATCATATACAAACTTAGTTTCATGCACAAAACTATTAAAACTATTGTATAAAATTACCTTCAGACTTTGCATATATGATGTATATGAAACATAAATGAATGTCAAGTTTAGAATTTGGACCCCTCTTCAAGATATTTCATTATGTACATATATGCAAATAAAGGTATTTAAAAATCTCAAAACAAAACAAAACAAAACACCTGAAATCCAAAACATTTCATTCCCAGGTATTTCAGATAAGGGATACTCAACCTGTACATATATATTACAAATAGATTTCAAAAAGTTAATTTCCAGTACTTCTACAGAAATAACCAGTGATTGATACAAATTTGTGGTACAATAAGCACAGTAGATGTGAAGGTCTCTTGGGTATGAATACTGGAAGAAGATTAATGACCATTGGAAAAACAAACAAACAAACAATATAATGGTCAAAACTGAAAGCCAGAGTAATGTAGTGGTTTGAGTGCTGAGCTATGGAGATTATCACACAGAGGGTATGGAACGAAGCAAAGCGGATAGCTCCTGTCCTTATCCTGTCCCATTTGTGCAACTGGGGCAAAGATTATCACACCCCAAATGCTTCTCCCATTCTTCTCCCATTAAAGTGAGTTCAGTACACTTTACTGATGAGAGAAGAACAGGAGAAGTGCATGAGGTGTGATAATATTTCCCCTAATTGCACGAATGGGATGGGATAAGGATGGGAGCAATCTGCTTTGCCCCCATCCTTACCCTTGGTGTGGGTTCAAATCCCATCTCAGCCATGGAAACCCACAGGGTGACCTTTGGCAAATCACACTCTCTAAGCCTCAGAGGTTGGCAATGCTAAATACCTCTGAAGAAACTTTTCAAAAAAACCTCCATGATAGGTTCTCCTTAGGGCCACCATAAATCAGAAACAATTTGAAGCACACAACAATAACAGCAACAATAACAACATTAAGTCAGAAATTAAATAACAAAAGTTGGCTATCAATGACCAAAGCTGGAGTCTAGTCCTTCCTTCCACTGGTCTATGAATAGTGAAGGCAAGAGGCACTTCTTTTCTTATTGCATGACCATTTCTACACTGATATGTTTGGCCTGATTGGTGGGAAGAATTACCATATATACTCATGTATATGTCGACCTCATGTATAAGTCGAGTGAATGTTTCAGGGTCAAAATCCTGGAATTTGATATGACTCGTGGATAAGTCGAGGGTAAAACTTCTATAAGGAAGGATGGAAAGGGGGGAATACCATTTACATCTCCTTCTCTGGACCTCTCCCAACCAATTCCCGCTGCTAGAGGAGAAAGGAAGCAAGTGGATTTAAATGACGAGGTTTTTCCTTGGGAAACCAGGTCTTTCAAATGGAGAGATTTTTCCTTGGGAAGTCAGGTCTTGCAAATGGAGAGGTTTTTCCTTGGGAAGCCAGGTCTTGCAAATGGAGAGGTTTTTCCTTGGGAAGCCAGGTCTTGCAAATGGAGAGGTTTTTCCTTGGGAAGCCAGGTCTTGCAAATGGAGAGGTTTTTCCTTGGGAAGCCAGGTCTTGAAAAAGAGAAGCAAGTGGCTTTAAATGGAGAGGTTTTTCCTGGGGTGCTAAAGAAGAAGTTTCAACATTGGATTGAGAAAAGAAGCAAGTGGCTTTAAATGGGGATTTTTTTCTTGGGGAAACCAAAGCTTGCAAAATGAAGCAAAAGTAAAGCAAGTGGATTTAAATGGGGAGTTTTTTTTCCTGGGGAAACCAAAGCTTGCAAAATGAAGCAAAAGAAAACCAAGTGGATTTAAATGGGAAATTTTTCCTCTATGAATGAAAGGCTTGCTAAACGGAGCAGAGAGAGGCAAGTGTTTTCAAACGGGGAGTTTTTCTGCTAGGAAGCCAAGGCTTGGAAAACAGACCGGAGGGGGAAGGAATGATGTTAAAGGGAGATTGGGGCATCAGATTTGATTGCTTTGGGACCCTACTAAGAACTGCTGATCAGTTGATCCTTCTATAAATCTACCCCCAAATTTTAAGGGCAATTCTGGGGCATAAATTTCTCGACTTATAGTCGAGCATATATGGTAGAAGTTAAAAGGACTGGACTTCAATATTGGTCACTGATGAAGATGGCAGAGACAAAACACATCAGGCCTTTGTTGTATTGTTGGTTTGCTTACGCCAATGGTCATTAATAATACTCCAGTGAAAAGATTCTTGTCCAATGGTTCTTCACATCCATTGTGCCTTTACTTCTACAAAAATGTATTGACTATATTATAGGGATCATTCACTTCTGTAAATTTACTGTAAAATTTTCCATGCCTCCCTTTAAACCTCAGGGCTCATAACAGAAGGACATTAAGCCTCTCTTGTTTTCTTGCCTTAGGAAAATCTTAGTAGCAAGGCCCAACAAAACTCTCATTTTTATTTTAATTAACTGTGGTGAAGCTCCCCCTTCTTGGAAGCTCCCCATTTGGAGTGTTGAATAGCAAATATTTGCAGACTTTCCATGTGAAACAGTACTCTGCAGTCAGGGCTCTAAACTGGACAGTTCAGTGATACAGGTAGATAGGTAGCCAACATCCTTGCTTGTGATGTTCTCCCTGCAATGCATGAAAGACATTGGAGATGGTTGTGGTGACATGACAGAAGGGGCAGGACCAACAATATAGTCCCGTTCTCTTCCTCAGACATGTGATCATATTAAGAAGAATGTTCAAATATGATTAAATAATTATTAATTACTTTCTTGATATTTTTTGGTTTGTGTAATTTCATTTCAACATATTATTAGTTACTCTCTGTATGTTCTTGAGTACTTTTTTGCTCATTTTTTTTTTCTATTACATTTTGCACCTTTATGGTTTTCCCTGAGTTTGTTAGGCATAGTTTTCTATGTGAGACAATGCTATGTCTCTTTGGTGACAAAGTAAAAAGAGCCCTGGCCTGCCTAAGAACCATGAGAGGGAGCAGGGAGAGGAGGAGCAACTATTGTCAATTGTTACTACTATGGGAAGGACCTATCACAGTAAGGAACCAGTGGAATAGAAGTGCTATTAGGAGCCTATTGATGTGTATTCCACATCCATGAAAAGTTGTGTTGCAGAAACAAAGGAAATGCCAAGCTGCAACTGAAGAGACACAACATCATGTGATAAGTACTGGCCAAATGCATTAACTTCTTGCTTCAATTTCAATTTACTGTCTTGTGTGATAAAGTGTTCAATTTCAGAGCAGTGTGGTTGCAATTCTCTATGCATGACCTTGGAACTAGGTCTCACTAAATTTAGTGGGACTTACTTTGGCATAGGACTGCATTCCATTAATCAACAGACTCTGAGAACATTTTATCATTGTACATCTTATCCACCCAAGTATGGTCCTCTGATGTCCTCTGTGTGGAGTGTAGCCCTTGTTAAGCTTAAACAGTGGTGGATGGTGATCTCTGTGTCCATGGGGCAGTGAATTCTCCCTCAGTTGTAGTTGGAACTTTAAAAGAGTTAAGCAAGTGCGGAATCCTATCCCAAAAATAGGTTCAGCATCTTGGGTAGTTCTTTTTACAATGTAGACTAAAATACCTCTGATATGAAAGACAACAGCTCCTACAGCCCTTGAGTAGCAATTCCTTTGGACTAGTACATGACTGGGCACCAGAAGTTACCATTAGCCAAGAAGATGGTGTGTGAGTGTGTTGTGGTTTACACAGAGTTCCAAGTGACTGTGAAAAAAAACCACACACTTAGAAGACAGATACTTCAGTGAACACATTAACCAAGATTTAAGGATTAGAATGAAAAGAAATTGCACTTAATAGATGCCATCCTTCTTCATTTGACATACTTGTTTTCAGGCTCAGTCATGTCTCATGTCACTCATGTCAGTTGTCAGTTGTATAGGCCTCACATAGTGAAATGTCCTTTGGAGTTTTAGATATTTCTGCGTATTGGGAAACAAATACATGGAAACAAAACAAAGTGATGAGGATGAGGATATTGAAAGGGTTTATGTATCAAGGAGAAATGGAAGTGAGACTTAGAAAGGTGGTATTTAGCGAGGGAAAACAGGTCTGCCACAAGGGATTAGCATTTTCTTTGTCACCCCCCCCCCCAAAAAAAAAACTTACACAAATGTGAGTAACTTTCAAGGTTTTCTTTTGGGTATCTTTGTTAGTCAAATGTGACAAAAACAAAGTGCCTGGTGGCACCTTAAAAACTATCAAATTTTATTTGACATAAGGCTTTGTGAACATCAGCTCACTTCATCGGGTTCAAGAAGTATTGCCCCATATACATATAGTTTTGTGGGAGACTGTCATTAAAAGAGATGAAAGGGAACTGAAATATAAAAAGTAAAAACATTTATCACTACTTTAGTTGACCATTAACAAAGAATAGGTGGGTGGTCGCACAAGATGAAGATCCAGAAACCTCTTTCACAGTATCTGAGAGGCTGTGCAGACCAGCAGGAAAAGCCAGCCTGGGGGCAGAGTTGGGGCGTGGCATCCATATGACATGGTGTGGTGTCACAGTGTTCCTCTGGGGCTGTGTCCACACAACACAGCACCAAAGGAGTGCCTTAAAGCCACAGTGTTGTGGCTATCATAGCTCCTTTTTGCACCCTGGAAAGGCCAATTTGGGGGCACGGCGTGTAGTTGCTGCGGCTCCAATCTGGGGAAGATGGAGGTGGCTGCAGGCTGCCCCTTCAAGAGTAGTCTGGACACTCCCTGAGAAATCAAATGGAAAGTAGGGATGCTGCATTATCAACTTCTAAACACATTACATAATCAGGATAAAATAAAATGTTGATGGATGAAAATACACTGAAGTACTGTACAAAAAGATGAAAATGATAAAAAAAATTCCTATAAGGAATCTTTTAATGAAGAATGTACAATTTTAGAGGGTGAAGTGAAAGGTGTTCTGAGATAATAATAATAGTAATAATAATAATAATAATAATAAATTTTATTTATAGCCCGCTCCTCTGTATCCAATCGGAGCGGGTTACATCAATTAAAAAATACAAGATAAAATATACATTGCCCATGCCCAACCACCCGCCCCTTTAAATAGAATTAAACTAGCATCAATTAAAACAACATAATTAAAATTACAATATAAAATAACAAGCCATTGCATGGATATCCAGATCAAGATGTTGCAGAATTAAGAGGGGGGCTTGATGCAAACAGAGCCGGGAGTTAAAAGCTTTCTGGGAAGGCCTGCTGGAAGAGATGTGTCTTTAAGGCTTTTTAAAAGCAATCAGAGGATGTAATAAGACGCATCTTGTCCAGCAGGTCATTCCATAGCCTGGGAGCGACAGTTGAAAAGGCCCTCTGGGAGGTCTGTGCCAACCTAGTTGGAATGATCTATCGTATCAAAGGCCACTGAGAGATCCAGGAGCACCAGCAGGGTTACACTACCCCTGTTGATGCTCAAGCGGAGGTCATAGGCCAGAACAACCATGGCAGTGTCAACTCCATATCCTGTCTTGAAGCCAGTTTGAAATGGATTTAGATAATCGGTTTCATCCAAGATGGCTTGGAGTTGGGAGGCAACTGTTCTTTCAATCACCTTGCTCAAAAATGGGAGCAAGGAAACTGGTCTGTAGTTGTTTTTGTCCAGGGGGTCATGGGAGGGCTTCTCCAGGAGGGGTCTAATGGCCGCCTCCTTTAGACAAGATGGCAAAGAACCCTCTCTGAGGGATGCATTGATTGTATCCCGAAGGAATGCTCTCAATGTGTTCCCCTCCCTGGACGACCAGCCAAGATGGACAAGGATCGAGAGGGCAAGTCGTCTTCCTCAAACTTCCAAGGAGCTTGTCCACGTCCTCAGTACTGGCAGGTTGAAATTCATCCAGTAAAAAAGCAACAACAGAGTTGTTGGACACCTCACCTATGGACTCTGACAAAACATTGACTTCCTAGTCGGTCCTTATCTGAGAGATTTTGTCTGCAAAGAAGGGGTAAAACCATCACAGCAGGCTGTTGTTGGGGCCAGTAGGGGATTTAGCACAGGGGGAACCTGCGTCAGCTCCCCCACCACCTTAAACAGCTCTGCTGAGCAAGACTCTTCAGACGCGATGTGTGCAGAGCAGAAGGATCTGCTTGCTGCCCGCAAAGCCTCCCGATAGGTGCAAAGATGCTGCCTATGGCGAGTTCTGTTGGAGAAGAGTCGAGTCTTCCGCCATCTGCGATCTAGTCGTCGTCCAACCAGCTTCATCTCCCTGAGTTCATCCGTGAACCAGCATTTGGAAGAAATAAATAACCAGGAATAGATAGCGAACCAATACAGCTGTTTCAAGTATAGAGTTGGAACCCATTCAAACTCTAACAGAGATCTGCCAAAAAACAATACCCCATATATTAGATGTGCTCACTATAAGTTGATATCCCTTAACTGGAATTCCAAAATCCGAAATACTCCAAAATCCAAAATTGTCCACAATTGCTGAGATAGTGACAACTTTGCTTTCTTATTGTTCAGTGTCCTCAAACTTTGTTTCACAAACAAAATTATTAAAAAATATTATGTATAAAATTACCTTCAGGTTATGTGTATAGGGTGTATACAAAACATAAATATATATCAAGTTTAGATTTTGGTCCTATCTCTAACATATCTCATTTTATATGTATACAAATATCCCAAAATCCAAAAAAATCCAAAATGCAAAACACTTTTGCTACCAAGAATTTTGGTTAAAGGAGATTCAATCTGTATTACATTTCATTTCCCTTGAATGGGGATACCAGGACTGTAATAACTATTAGACAATTTCATTAATCTCTTAAGCAAGCAAGCAAGATGATGATGAAGATTTTACAACAATTTTTAAAGTATATATGGAGTAAAAAATGCTAGATACTAAGCTGAATTCAAAAAAGGAAGAGGCACTAAGGATGATATTGTAAGCATACAAGTTTTATAGCAAAGAGTTCAACAGTGTAGATCTTTAAAAACTATGTTTCTCTATAAAAGAAATGGGAGTGCCACAACATTTGATTGAGCTGATATGTAACTCTGGATAAGAGACTACTGTCAGAATAGACAATAGGGAAACAGAATGATTTTCAGTTGACAAGGTATTCAGGCAGTGGTATATTTTATCATCCTATCCATTTAATTTATACACAGATCATATGGAAAGAGGATTATATTTGCAAGAGGTAAGTATGAAAATTGAAGGAAGCAGCATCAACAGTTTAAGATACACAGACAGTATCATGTTACTAGCAGAAAATAGTTAAGACTTGAGATGATTTGGAATGATTACTGATGAAGAACAAAGTGGAAAGGCAAGGTGTCAGCTGGATATTAAAAAAGTGAAAATAATGATCACAGAAAATTTATATGACTTAAAAGTGATGATGAGAAGGTTAAGAGGTGATATAATACTGAGCTTAAATACTGGAATGGATGTCATACTGAAGATGAAGCATGTTTGTTTTCTGCAACTCCAGAGAATAAGAACTGGAGCAATGGATTCAAACTACAGGAAGAGAGATTCCACCTCAACATTAGGAAGAACCTCCTGGCAGTAAGAGCTGTTCAACAGTAAAACACATTCGCTTGGGGCATGGTGGAGTCTCCTTCTTTGGAAATCTTTAAACAGAGGCTGGATGTCCATCTGTTGGAGGGGGGTACTTTGACTATGAGTTCCTGCATGGCAAGGTGTTTGACTGGATGGCTCTTGTGGTCTCTTCCAATGCTATGTTTCTATGTTTCTATGGACTCTTTCACACGGGCTGAATTGGAAGGCTAACGTAGCGCCAATTCGGTGTTATCATCCGAATTCGCGTTATTATGCAAAAAACATACGTGATTGCTGGCAATGCGGAGCCAATACGAAGGTATCCATAGGTCATTCTGGGTTTATGTAAATTTTGGCAACCATTGAAGTTACAAATCTTATTCTCGTGTGAATTAGGGGTCTATTCGAATTAGCATTGGTGTGGAATGCATTTTCCTTTCTGCCCTGGGATTCCCCCTCCCCGTCATTGACAACTTCAATTCCCATGATCCTCTACAGCAGCTTGGCTTCCTGGTTGCCTAGAGACTTCTCTGGAGGGGAGGGACTAATGGCAGAGGGGTTTTTACTATCCCTCTGAATTTTTAGGAGATGTCATCCCTCCTTGGGATGCCTAGATCGGGAGATCTAGGCATCCCAGGGGTTTGCGGGGGGGGATGCCTAGATTGGAAGATCTAGGCATCCCAGGGGTTTGAAGGGGCTCTGGGATTCCTAGATCAGGATATCTAGGGTCCCAGGGGTTGGGGGGCTGGGATACGTACATCCAAAGGGTTTGGGGGGCACCTGGGATGCCTAGATCTAGAGATCTAGGTAGCACAGAAGTTTTGGGGGGCTTTGGGATGCCTAGATCAGGAGATCTAGGCATCCCAGGGTTTGGAGGGGCCCTGTCAAATTTGTCAAATGCAATAATGCAATAACGTGAAACAATGGACAAGAAAGAAGCTGGGAGGGTTCACCTGGAAGTGTACAGAGGTTGGGACACGCCTCTGCACATGCACAAGATTGTTAATTCGAAGTCTGGAAAGTGTGGGGAAGGAAATGACATGAAGATTTTCTGCAAACTCGCCCTGGATTACCTTTGCAAGGGCTGCTGTGTAAGTCCTTGCGTGTGAACACTAATCACGCTATAATGCTAAATTTCAAATTGACCTCACTTTCCCCTTCATTCAGGATTCAGTGACATTCTCCCATGTGAAAGAGTCCTATGATTCTATGAAGACATCGAAACAGTTAAAGATTTTCTATACAGGTACTTTGGCTGAGTCAGAAATGAAACTGAATACTAAAGTCAAGAAATCACCAGAAGACCTAGGACTTATTCACACTGCACAAGTATAACACCATGAATCAGATGGCAGTCACTCTCTGTGGTTTCCTGTGAAATTTTCTTGGATCAATATCTTTTTCCTTTCAATAAAAAAACAACAAGAACAACACAACCTGATGGCAAAAACCCAACCCAAACAAAAAACCTACAGTGATCTGATGACATTAGCAGTAGAATTCCCTGTGCATGATGGGATGTTGGAGTTGTTGTTACCACTTGGCTATTATAATGATCCCTGCCTTTTTTTTAATCCTCACAACAAAATCCCTGATAAGGGAGATTTTCTGAAAGGTAGTGATGGCCCAAGTCAGGAGGTAAATTCCAAGGATTTGAACTTCAATTTCTCTGTTCTAGGTCCTGCACTTTAAATGTTACTTAATACTTGTTTTCTCTGAAGAGTGGTTACTATAAAAATAGTACCAAGACTGGAACATAGTGGTAGAAAAAAAAATGTAACTATTACTGTGCTAAAATGGTTTAATTAGAATAGCAAACTCTCTCAGGAGGTGTGTTGTCTCCCTGGGGCAAAGATCCGTGATGTCTGTTCTGTAGCTGTTAAATTTTCCATCTGTTCCTGGAGCACTCCTTTTGACTGATGGGTAAAAATGCCTTGCTATTGCACTCCTATTCTACTATTGATTCATATGTGTTAAGTTCCTCCTGCTGCAGTTTAGATATGCAGGCAGTCACCTGGTATGAGTGGGCAAGTTTATGCTCCTTCCCCTCCACTTCTTGCTATATCCAAGCAGGCTGTTTTTACCCAACCCTCCCCCCCCATTATTTTCTTTTATTTTGTTTACTTAATAAATTGCTGTGACTTCATAATTAAAAATGAAAAAATGAAAAACAAAACAGACTGCCAGGAAGGGCATAGGACAGAAAGGCAGGGTTATGAAGGGCAATGTGCAGAAGATAGAGCCTGAGACTATAGCATCACCATGGCCCTTTTTGAAGAGCTGTGTAGAAATGACTGTCTCCAAATTGGTATGTTTGCATTTCTTGCACTAATGTGGCCTCTTGGCAGCCTAGGGTGATAAAGTCCTGAGACTGAGGAAGGGAAAGCTGAGATTGAGAGTGAAGAGGCCAAGCTTAATATAGCGAGCTTGTAGCACTTCTACAATTTTAAAATATTCATCGATTTTGCTTTTTCGATCCATTTGGGATGCTTTTTGAATTTATTTTTTATTTAATATGATTCTTCTACTTTCTACCTTAAAAACACTTTCTGACTCCCTATACTTATCCCTGTTTTTGACCAGACATTAATTATTCTTGCAGTATATACAATAGACATGCATTAGTGCTAGGGCAAGAGTTGGAGATACCCTCCATTCCATGAGAATCTTCAATACAGAAATACATACTGGTGAGATTTTGTTTACAATGGAAGAAACAAGATCGCTGGATCGCCAGCCACTGTTTTTTTTTTTTTTAAGTGGATTGCATTTTAGTACTGTTCCCCCTCATTAAAGTATATATGATTGAATTTCAGACTCCTTTGCAAAAGTGGGTGAATGGGAAAGCCACACACTTAGATAATTTTCCGTATAAATCCAGCATTGTCCCCAACTCCAAGCCACATCAACACTCTTGCCATTAGCGCCACCCAACATTCATACTCCAAAGAGAGAGAGGGAGCAGGGAACATTTTATGTGTCTGTTTGATCTGCTGGATGGCACATAACCAAGTATCCCTAACCAGCCACAGTCCTGGAACAAGAAGCATGAGGTCTAAATCATGTATGTCTCCCAGCAGCTGAACATTCAGAGATACTGGGAGAGCAGTGGGGCTGGCACATCAGTGAGCATTTAAAGCTGCATGAACAAGTTGAAGTGATTTCCTTCTAGGGTATGAAGAGGGGTGGCTGTTGTCTGGCAGAAGACATATAAGAAACAGTCAGAGAGAAGTCTCCCTGCCCTCCACCCATCAAGAGACATGTCAACATTGGTTATCTAAGCAGCACATTCTTTTCTATTGAAGTGAAGAAAGAAATTGATTGTCTTTTTAAAAAGCAACTTGGAGGCCACAAAAGATGCATTGTTTCCAAATGAGTTGATTGCGGGAGGAGCTGGGTAGTTTGGAGGTAGGGGGCTGAATTTATATCATCATTTTGTCTAATTACTCCTGATGTTTTTGTTGTTGTCATGTGGGTTACAACAAAGGCAACAGCCAGCATATGTCCCTGAAAGCAGACTAAACTGTTATGCTTACAAGGCCATGAGGTTTGGTTTGGTTTTGTCCCTGCTCACCACTCCCCACGTCCTCTGCCTGCCATTCTGCTTTGCAAAGGACACAAAGCAAATGTTGCCACAAAGCTTTTGAGGAAGCTTGTAACAGGCAGTATGGCCTCTCTTCACATAGAAACCTCCACTATGGAGGGATCTTAGCAGATGTTTAGGAGGCTCTGGCAGAAAGTCTGATTGGAAATGCCACCCCCACCCCTCACCCCAAATTCACAATCATGGAAATCACTCTCTGAAATAATTTTGAGACATGACTGTATTAGACTAGAATATCAGTATGCAAAAAGATCTTGTAGCACCTTTGAGACTAACTGTGTGAAAGACATTGTAGCATAAGCTTTTTTGACTAGGGGTGTATCCACCCTGCAGAAATAAAGCAGTTTGGTGCCACTCCAGTGCAATCCTGGGATTTTTAGTTTGATGATGAACCAGAGCTTTGACAGACCAAGTTGAATACCTCATCAAACTGCAAATCCCAGGATTCCATAAGACAGTGTCGTGACAGTTAAAGTGGTGTCAAACTGCTTTATTTCTGCAGTGTAGATACACCCTAGATTTACTTCCCCAGATGCACAGAGTGCTTGCATCTGAGGTAGTAGACCAAATCTACAAAAGCTTATGCTTCAACTTCTTTCACACAGTTAGCCTAACAGATGCTACAAGATCCCTTTGCATACTGAGATAATTACAATATATAGTGTATAATGTTAGAACATCTGCTTTATTAAAAATTTTGGAGTGTGGAGTTCCCTCCAAGACCCCAAGCTGACCTCTGAAAAGGTCCACCATTATGGCTAAGTGGAGAGGTCAGGTAGCCAGCCCGGATACTATATCATCAGCCTCACAAAGCCCCTGGAAAACAACACTTTGGAAATTCCCCACAGGAAGGCCGAAATGGTGGACAACATGGCTGTGGTGGGGGACAAAAAAAGTTTTGCCTATGTGTGGTGTTGAATCAACTACCCTCAAAGCATATGGATATGTGTTTCTTAGCAGAGTATCCTAAACAAACTCTTATGATTCTGTCTCTATTGCTCTGTACTTTTTGTATGTAGGTAGCATTGTAACATGACAACCGTACCTTAAAGAAAGCTTTGAAATAATTTTCAGGTCTCAGGGAAAACCTGCATAAAAATTATTATAGCTGTAGTTCTAAAATGTCCCCCCAGCACAATATCTCATGGAATCCCTAGTAACATTTTGGGGAACCTTTACTGAGGTAGCCTGCCCAGGGATATTTGGGCAACACTAGCTGTAGCCTTCATTAGACATTTAGAGTTGGAAGAGACCACAAGGGCCATCCAGTCCAACCCCCTGCCATGCAGGAACTCCCAATCAAAGCATACCCGACAGATGGCCATCCAGCCTCCGCTTAAAAACCTCCAAGGAAGGTGACTCCACCACCCTCCGAGGGAGTGTGTTCCACTGTCGAACAGCCCTTACTGTCAGGAAGTTCCTCCTAATGTTGAGGTGGAATCTCTTTTCCTGCAGTTTGCATCCGTTGTTCCGAGTCCTGTTCTCTGGAGCAGCAGAAAACAAGCTTGCTCCCTCCTCAATGTGACATCCTTTCACATATTTAAACAGAGCTATCATATCACCTCTTAACCTTCTCTTCTCCAGGCTAAACATCCCCAGCTCCCTAAGGCGTTCCTCATAGGGCATGGTTTCCAGACCCTTCACCATTTTAGTCGCCCTCCTTTGGACATGCTCCAGTTTCTCCACATCCTTTTTGAATTGTGGTGCCCAGAATTGGACACAGTATTCCAGGTGGGGCCTGACCAATGCAGAATAGAGTGGCACTATTACTTCCCTTGATCTAGACACTATACTTCTATTGATGCAACCTAAAATTGCATTGGCCTTTTTAGCTGCTGCATCACACTGTTGACTCATGTTCAACTTGTGGTCTACTTGGACACCTAGATCCCTTTCACATGTGGTCTCATTCAGCCAGGTGTCCCCCATCCTATATCTGTGCATTTCATTTTTCCGCCCTATGTGTAGGACCTTACATTTCTCTGTGTTAAATTTCATTTTGTTAGCTTTGGCCCAGCTTTCTAGTCTATTCAGGTCATTTTGAATTTTGATCCTGTCCTTTGGGGTATTAGCTACTCCTCCCAATTTCGTGTCATCAGCAAATTTGATAACTAGGCTCTCGATACTGTCATCCAAGTCATTAATAAAGATGTTGAATAGCACTGGGCCCAGGACAGAGCCCTGTGGGACCCCACTTGTCACTTCTTTCCAGGATGAAAAGGAACCGTTGGTGAGCACCCTTTGGGTTCGGTCAGTCAACCAGTTACAAATCCATGTAACGGTTACCTTGTCTATCCCACATTTTGCAAGCTTGTTTGCAAGAATGTCTTGGGGAACCTTGTCAAATGCCTTACTGAAGTCCAGATATACTATATCCACAGCATTCCCTTCATCTACCAAGCTAGTAATTTTATCAAAAAAAGAGATCAGATTTGTCTGGCATGACTTGTTTCTCTGAAACCCATGTTGGCTTTTTCTGATTATGGAATTATCTTCCAGATATTCACAGACTCTCTGCTTAATGATCTGCTCCAGAATCTTTCCTGGAATTGATGTCAGACTAACCGGACGATAATTGTTGGGATCCTCTTTTTTCCCCTTTTTGAAGATTGGGACAACATTTGCCCTCCTCCAGTCTGCAGGGACTTCTCCTGTTCTCCAGGAGTTCTCAAAGATGATTGCCATTGGTTCTGATATTACATTTGCCAGTTCTTTCAATACCCTAGGATGTAGTTCATCTGGTCCAGGAGACTTATATTCATTTAGATTAACCAGGTATTCCTGTACTGTCTCTTTATTTATTCTGTGCTGAAATTCCCCTATTCTGTCCTCTGCCCCATCATCCTTAGGTTGGGCACCCTTTGCCTTTCCTGAGAAGACTGAAGCAAAGAAGGTGTTGAGCAATTCTGCCTTTTCTCTGTCTCCTGTGAGCATTTGGCCATCTTCTCTATGCAGTGGCCCAACTGTTTCCTTCTTCTTCCTTTTGCTGCGGACATATCCAAAAAAGCCCTTTTTATTGTTCTTAACCTCTCTAGCAAGCCTGAGTTCATTTTGCGCTTTAGCTTTTCTGACTTTATCCCTACATGTACTGGCTATTTGTTTGAATTCCTCTTTGGTGATTTCCCCATTTTTCCATTTTTTATACATGTTCCGTTTAAAACTTAGCTCATTTGTAAGTTCCTTAGTCATCCATACCGGTTTCTTGAGACATCTCCCATTTTTCTTCCTCATTGGAACTGTCTGAAATTGTCCCTTTAGTATCTCCCTTTTGAGGAACTCCCATCCATCTTGAACTCCCTTCTCTTTTAGTATTCTTGACCATGGGATCACCCCCAGTATTTCTCTAAGTTTATTGAAATCAGCTTTCCTAAAGTCTAGAATGCGTGTCTGACTATGCCTAGCTTCACCTTTCCACTGTATAACAAACTCCAGGAGGACATGGTCACTACCACCTAAGGATCCCACCACTTGCACCCCATCAACTAGGTCTTCCCTGTTGGTTAAGATCAGATCCAAAATAGTTGATCCCCTTGTTGCCTCTTCCACCTTTTGGACAATGAAATTGTCTTCCAGGCAAGTGAGGAATTTTCTAGATCTTGAGGATAGCGCTGAGTTTGACTTCCAGCAAATATCCGGGTAGTTGAAGTCCCCCATCACTACTACATCTCTCCTTCCTGATTGTGTGGTCATCTGTTCTAGAAAGGCATCATCCAGTTCCTCTGTCTGACTTGGGGGTCTGTAGTAGACTCCCACAGTGACATCCCTGTTGTTTCCCTCTCCTTTAATTTTTATCCAGATGCTCTCCACCTGGCTTCCAGTATTGATTTCCTGGACCTCTTCACTGGTGTAAATATCCTTGACATATAATGCTATTCCTCCTCCTTTCCTGCCTGGCCTGTTTCTCTTAAAAAGGTTATATCCCTCTATTTCTATATTCCAGTCGTGAGACTCATCCCACCAGGTTTCAGTGATGCCTATTATATCATATTTCCCTTGTTGTGCTAGGAGTGCAAGTTCATCTTGCTTATTTCCCATGCTCTGTGCATTAGTGTAGAGACATCTAAGACCATGTGTCCCCTTTACTTGATGCCTGTGCATGTTTTTTTGGCTCCTATTGTTGGGTCCTTGCACTGTTTGTCTTCTTCCCCCTATGTCAGTTTGACTATTTTTTCTAGCCGTTTTGCCTTCCAGACTGCTGTCTCCCTTCCCCAGGTCACTTAGTTTAAAGCCCTCCTGATCAGATTCTTCAGACTGTTGGCAAAAACGTTTCTTCCAACTGGCGTGAGATGTAGCCCATCCCTTGCTAGAAGTCCCTCCTCATGGAACCGCAGCCCATGATCCAAGAATCCAAATTGTTCTCGGCGACACCATCTGCGGAGCCAGTTGTTGATATCTGCTATTTTCCTCTCTCTTCCTGGACCATGCCCTTCTACTGGTAGAATAGACGAGATGACAATCTGTGCGTCCATTTCCTTCAGCTTCTTCCCCAGAGCCTCGTAATCCCTTCTGATATTGTGAAGGCTGTGTCTTGCTGTGTCATTCGTTCCCACGTGGACCAAAAGGAAGGGGTATTTATCAGTAGATTTCACCAATCTTGTCAGCCTCTCCGTCACATCACGGATCTTTGCTCCAGGGAGACAACACACCTCACGAGACATCTTGTCGGGCCCACAAATCACTGCTTCTGTACCCCTCAGCAAGGAGTCCCCCACCACAACCACGCGCCTCCTCTGAGGCTTAGCAGCAACTCTTCCCTGCGATGGAACTCCCAGGCTCCCCTGCTGTGTCCCTGAAGTCTGTCCATGCTGCTCTTCCTGATCCTCCTTGATAAGTGAAAGGGCTTCGAAACGATTCTGTAGCTGCAGGCTTCTACTGCTACCTCTGATTTCTCTGCTTCTCTGTGTGACATTCCTCCAGCTGTCTGCCTCCTGTGTACATGAAGTGACCTTCTCACCCCCAGCGACTTTCTCTGTGTGGTCCCCTTCCAAGATCGTTCCTTCCGTTGTGTCGAGGAAAACCTCTTGCTCCCTGACATGCTGAAGTGTCGCTACCCTGGATTCCAGCTGCTGTACTTTCTCCTCCAAGAGGGCTACCAACTTGCACTTGGGGCATGTGAAGTTCACCACATCTGTAGGCAAGAAGACAAACATCCCACAAGTGTTGCAAGTGACTGCAGCCGCTCCCTCGGTGCCCATACTGAGAAGTATTAAGGAATCACTAAAAGAGGACTGTGGGCTTCCTCCTCGAAGAATATCCCCCGGTAAACACCAATGTCAAAGGCCCCTGATGTCCTGTCCTATTTCACCAAACTCTATCAGTGATTTCAACCTACTGGGAATGTTACTTTATACAGATGCCCTGGTTTCTAACTTGTATTCACTTCCTCTGAGGTGGAGGGGAACCCTTCAAAGCACTTTTTAAAAAGGGGGAGATCCAAAGGAGAACCTCTAAAAAACAAAGTTTACAGCTCCTCTACTCCTTAAATTGTGCTTCACCCTGTTTGGGGGGGGGCGGAATTCACAGATGTGACTCACAGAAGCTCCTCCTCCTCTGCAACAGACACACTCCCCCAAGAGATTTTAAAAATCCACACACTTACCACTTAAAATGGCTGCCAAAAAGGTGCTCTTCCTCCTTCTCTCTCTCACTCCAAGTGGTCTGCAGCTGGCTCTCTGAGCAGTTCTCTACAGCTAGTCTCCTAGCTTCTCCCACTTGTGACTCACAGATGTGACTCACAGAAGCTCCTCCTCCTCTGCAACAGACACACTCCCCCAAGAGATTTTAAAAATCCACACACTTACCACTTAAAATGGCTGCCAAAAAGGTGCTCTTCCTCCTTCTCTCTCTCACTCCAAGTGGTCTGCAGCTGGCTCTCTGAGCAGTTCTCTACAGCTAGTCTCCTAGCTCCTCCCACTTGTGACTCACAGATGTGACTCACAGAAGCTCCTCCTCCTCTGCAACAGACACACTCCCCCAAGAGATTTTAAAAATCCACACACTTACCACTTAAAATGGCTGCCAAAAAGGTGCTCTTCCTCCTTCTCTCTCTCACTCCAAGTGGTCTGCAGCTGGCTCTCTGAGCAGTTCTCTACAGCTAGTCTCCTAGCTCCTCCCACTTGTGACTCACAGATGTGACTCACAGAAGCTCCTCCTCCTCTGCAACAGACACACTCCCCCAAGAGATTTTAAAAATCCACACACTTACCACTTAAAATGGCTGCCAAAAAGGTGCTCTTCCTCCTTCTCTCTCTCACTCCAAGTGGTCTGCAGCTGGCTCTCTGAGCAGTTCTCTACAGCTAGTCTCCTAGCTCCTCCCACTTGTGACTCACAGATGTGACTCACAGAAGCTCCTCCTCCTCTGCAACAGACACACTCCCCCAAGAGATTTTAAAAATCCACACACTTACCACTTAAAATGGCTGCCAAAAAGGTGCTCTTCCTCCTTCTCTCTCTCACTCCAAGTGGTCTGCAGCTGGCTCTCTGAGCAGTTCTCTACAGCTAGTCTCCTAGCTCCTCCCACTTGTGACTCACAGATGTGACTCACAGAAGCTCCTCCTCCTCTGCAACAGACACACTCCCCCAAGAGATTTTAAAAATCCACACACTTACCACTTAAAATGGCTGCCAAAAAGGTGCTCTTCCTCCTTCTCTCTCTCACTCCAAGTGGTCTGCAGCTGGCTCTCTGAGCAGTTCTCTACAGCTAGTCTCCTAGCTCCTCCCACTTGTGACTCACAGATGTGACTCACAGAAGCTCCTCCTCCTCTGCAACAGACACACTCCCCCAAGAGATTTTAAAAATCCACACACTTACCACTTAAAATGGCTGCCAAAAAGGTGCTCTTCCTCCTTCTCTCTCTCACTCCAAGTGGTCTGCAGCTGGCTCTCTGAGCAGTTCTCTACAGCTAGTCTCCTAGCTCCTCCCACTTGTGACTCACAGATGTGACTCACAGAAGCTCCTCCTCCTCTGCAACAGACACACTCCCCCAAGAGATTTTAAAAATCCACACACTTACCACTTAAAATGGCTGCCAAAAAGGTGCTCTTCCTCCTTCTCTCTCTCACTCCAAGTCCATTGGTGTGGACTGGTGAAGTTTCGAAGGAAGTTGAGGAAGTATCTGCCACTTTCCTGCCATTTTTGGATCTTCTGAGTGTGTTTCCCCTCCTCTCTCAGGCTGGATGAACATAGGATGTGATAGTTGTTCTGCTGGCACAGAGGTGGCATATCTCCTCAGCAGAAAGGAGTTCCCTCTTCAGGCTGAAAAAGTTGCTTTCTAAACTCATAATTTAAAATCCAGCTAATAACTTTCAAAATTTCAAATCATAATTCAAGACATCTACTCCAACCAGGCTTTTCCATTCTGAGACCAAAATATTCTAGCATAAAAACATTCCTTTCATTCAGGAGTTTATCCCCATTTAGGATGCAACCTTTGTTTAAAATGTTCATAATCTATGAAAAACACCTGTTTGTTTGTTTTTTACTATGAACGTAGGAGCACTCTAGTGTGTGTGTGTGTGTGTGTGTGTGCATGCACACACACGTGCATCTGCAAATGGACAAATGAGAGAAAAGTGTTGGGGGTAGAGAAGAGTGGGGAGGACTTTTAGAAATGAGATGCTGGACAAAACCTTTTCCATGAATCGGAAAGAGTATATTTGCTTGCTGTGTGGTTGTTAAATGCACAAAAACCATGCCAGGAAGGAAAAAAAAATGTAGCTACCTTATTTATTATTTTTTAAAAGTTGTACCTTGTTATGATCACAGAGTTCAGGGAAACTTTCAAAAAATTATGAACAATAACAAAATAAGTTAAAAATGCAAATACTATAAACCAGGATATGCTTTATGGACATCTTTTATGTGTTTTGACTAATACCTGACCAAATAATTCATCACAACATTTTCCAGCAATGAAGGAAAGTAATGATGATTGCGAGCTGAAGAATTTTCTTGCAAAAATTCAGTGGTGATGATGTTCAATTGACTTGCTTTAGGTTTGGATGAAATGCTAATGAATGTCTGTGTTATGTTTTCTTCTTAAAGAATATTTTTTCCCTTGCAGCCAGCTCATCTAAGGGGCTCAACAGACGGCTCTGTCCTAGCCAGATCAGGGCTGTGGCAACCTCATGCTGTGGTCCCGATCCAGCCTTTTGAGGGCACAAAAAGGAGCTGCAAAAAGTGTCTCCTTTCTGTGCCCTTGAAAGGGTGCAATAGCCTCAGCAGCGAGTCTATATGGCACTCCTTCAATGCTGCATCATCTGGACACAGCACTGGAGGTGTGCCATGATGCTATGTACTATTTGAAATGGTGCCTGGCATCAGGACACCTGGGGGGGGGGGAACATCGTGAAGACACTGCGACGCAACTCTGCCCCCAGGCCAGCCTTTCAGGCTAGTCTCTAAAGAGCCTAAGTCTAAAGCAGATTAATGGACTGGACCTTTCTCACACATTTGTTACTTTCATCTGAACTCAGCAGAACCTCCCTTTCATTACGGCTGAATATGTCTCCAAACATGGGGTGAGATTTGGGAGAAATTCTTAATTGTGAGGTGTAACTTTTCTTGTGCTATCTAGAGTGGACCCCCCCCCCCCCCATATTGGTGGGCTGGCAATCTATGGATATGACTGCCCATGGATCACCATAGCCCATACTATTGAATGGTGGTATGTACAGGCACACTGATGCATCCACCCATTAAATAATAAGAGGTACAACATCTACATTTTTTGCTATCTGGTTCTTGCCCCAGAACCAAACCCTCATGGATAGGAAGGCCCCACTGTATCTAATAGTGTCTGGTATGCTTAAGGATGAAAGGAGTCAATGGAAGATCTGCTGGTAAAGTGTGAAGGGAATCCTAGGAAGCCTATAATGATAGTGATGGTGGTGGAGGAGGCACTGAGTCCAGGAGATATGAAAGTGGGCAGAGCTGAGAGCCCTTTCACATTGTACAGACATAGTGCTATGATTCCACTTGAATTGTCATGGCTCTGGCATCATGGGGTTTGTAGTTTGGTCAGAGGAGCTCCCTGGCTGAGGAGTCTAAAAGCCCATCTTTAAACTGACAGTTCGAGGATTATACAGGACCAAACCATGGCAGTTAATGTGGAATAACAACATAATAATTCTGGGACACAGAAAGAGCAAAGGCACAGTCATGGGTGAAACTAGATATTTACAAAGGCACAGTTGCTGGCAGGCACACACAGACACATACAGCATGGCAAGTGAACACAGGCAGAGAGAGGGGAGTGCACCTACCCTAAAGAAATAATGCAGGTTCACACCACTTTGAGTGCTGTAGCTCCATCCTGTGAAATCTTGGGATTTGTACCATGGGCTGTCCACTTTTGCTGGGGTGAGGGGCGTGAAAATGAAAAGACAAACAAACCCAACACTTTTTGCACTGAATTGCACTGGAAGACCTACAAATGTATAGAGAATTATATTCTGTAGGAGTTTCTAGGTCATCCAGTGTGGCTCTGTGGTCAATATCTCACAGAGTTTTGAGAGAACATATTAATCAAATACCTGAATAATTAAATCTACAACAGTCAAAGCCACAAACGTGGAGGGCCAACTGTAGTTTTAAAAGGAAGCTTATTGCACATGCATTTTCAGCTTGATTTGGCCATGAGATGGGATCAGGCCAGAACAGGAGAAAATGGGTTTTATTGCACACAAAACTGCTGCTGCACTGCCTCTTGACCATAATCCATCCTCCAGCTGTGCTTGTCTCGGAAATTTTGGTAGTTGGAAACTTTCCATACTACCAAAATCGGCTGAGAAAGCACAGCTTGGGGACGGGTGATGGGCAGCAGCACAGCAGAAATTTTGTGTACAATAAAACCTATTTTCCCCCCATTCCAGCCCTATCCCATCCTGTACCTGGATTGGGCTGCAAAGTGAATGCGATAAACTCCAAGGTCTTTAGCCTTCTCTACCAAGGCTTCACCAAACTACAAATCTCAGGAGTCTGTAGGATGGAGCCATGGCAGTAAAAGTGTTGTCAAATTGAATTATTTTTATAGTGTAGATGTGTGCGTACACAAACACACACACACACACACACACACAGAATGTGTCTGTAATGTATTACTACCTCTCAATGCAAATATCTCTTTGAGTGTATTAATTGCCCTCCCTCTTTTGTGGCCTTTGAAAACTCTTACCCTTTAATATTCTGCAATCCTACCTGCAGTGGATAAGAGAGAGGCTGTGTGGTGTAGATACTGATTTTGGAAAGAGAAAGACGTTATTAAAGAAGAGAGAAGGAAAAAACCCCAAACTTACTCCCACTTTACATGTGAGTTTTGGTCCATTATACTCATTGGGAACTCACAGATGTAATAGGGCTATTATCTTTTATGGACTCAGGAAGTCCATTAAAACTTCTCAAATTCTGAAAGCCAGAAATGTTCCTTTTTCAAGGTGTTGGCAGTTCTTACACAAAGCGAAGCTTGTGTTGGGACAAGTGGGGCTGTCCTGCTTATTACTGAGGTTTACATTGATACAACACAGGGTGAGGCATATGAGCAAGATGGCTGCATTAAGGCACTAGTGGAATTGTGGGCTGCTCACATTAGGTTGCAAGGCTTAAAAAAAAATTTGGCCTCTGCAAAAGCAATAATTTTTGTTTCTACACCCCCCCCCCGGCAAATATGTCTATATAGTTTACACTGTATGCACAAGAGAAACATACTAACCCCTTTTAATTTGAACCACAGCCTCTAGAGTCATGGCTATTTAATAGGGCTCACTCAACCATTTTGCTGTTTGAGGCAAAGGGCAGGGCGTTCCTATTCAGGAACAATTTATTTAGTGACAAAACCTTCTGGAAGTTTTAAAGGCACAATTTATACATGTTGTGTCATGATAGCAGACAAAAGCATTTTTATCTGTCTCTCATGGCTTATCTTTGGGTCTAGTCCAGACTCTTGTATCACTGAAAGGGAGATTATTGTAGCGAATAACTTTTGCCTGAAAGGTATGTGTGTGTGTGTGTGTGTGTGTGTGTGAATTTTTATATATACAAGGGATGCCGTCTGGTTTAAAACAATTGTCAATCCTTGGGTTGAATCAAATAATAAATTGACTAAACACTCCCTTTGAAATGTGCACAAATGATTCTATGTTTGTGTGGGTGTTTGCCATCTAGTAGCCTGTCAACTTAGGTTGACCCCACAAATAGGTGACCCCACAAATAGGGTATTTTTAGGCAACGAATATTCAGAGGTGTTTCCCCCCTAGGTCCTTCCTCTGAAATATAGCCTGTGCCAGCTGGTATTCATATGCTTCTCTATTCTCTAAAAAAAATTACAATAAATATAAATAATATGAGTAAGGCTGTGTGGCACAGTGGTTTGAGGGCTGCATTAGGACTTAGCAAGTTACATTCACTTGGCCTTAAGGAAGGCAATGACAGACCTCTGTATAAATTTTGCCAAGAAAGCCTTATAACAGGGTCACTATAAGCTGGCGTTGACCTGAAGCCACATATGAATAACAAATAATTAATACAGCTGTAACACTGAGTGAGTGCAGTCTAATATTACAAGCCAATCCAACTTCAAATATTTGCTGCTGATATTAAAAGGACACTGATTCTGAACATGGTTGTTCCACTCCTATCATGACTAATTAAAAAAACATTGTTTTTAAAATATTCATGTGTTTCTTTAAAAAAAAATTATGAATCACACCCTCCAACTAATAGGTGCCCAGGGCGGTATGCAATAAAAATACCATTAAAAACTTCACATCATAAAACAATAAACATGAGATTGCAGCCATAAATAAGATAGAATCCAAGAGCTACAATTAAAATTAAAATTAGAGAGTGAGGCAAAACAACATAAAGCAGCATTAAAAGCACAACCAAAGATCCATGGACTTCAGCATCCTGTTCCTAAAAGTGGATTTCCAGCTGCTACCCAAGACATTCCACTTCTCTTGCTCTATGTTTTCTCTTTGTGTTATTGTTGTTGTTGCTGTCCTGTTGTGGAAGGGGTCAGGAGGACCTCCTTAGACTTCCCTGAAGCCCTGAGTCCCAGAAAAGAGCTAGATGTTCTGCTCTCTGAAGATAAGTGCTAAGTCAGCCAAATTTCCCTTTTCTTTCTCCAGGTCTGACAGAAGGGTGGAGAAAGCTACCAGTTTTTAGTTGTGCTTTAAAAATATATTCATCCATTACTTTATTTATTTGTTTGCTTTTGTTGTTTTTTGTGTGTTCAAGTCATTCCTGCCATATGGTGACCCTAAGGCTGGTGCTGAGTGTGTGTAACTCACCCAATGTGACTCCATGGGTTTCTGTGGCTGAGTAGGGAATCAAACCCTGTTCTCCAGAGTCCTAGTCCAATGCTCAAACCACTACTCCATGTTAGTAAGTACATATTAATCATGTTTCTGCCCACCAGGACGTTTAAAGCAATGTACAATAAAATATGTAAAACACCCCCCACCAAATTTGAAAACCATAAAAAATTAAAAAATCAAAGCCTTGATGGTGTACTAGTCGTAGCTTCTAAACAGTTATCAAGGGTAACCCTACCCAAGGTGCACTACAGTAGTCTTATAGAGAGGTAATTAAGGCATGATTCAGTAGGGCCAAATCTACTTTCACTCATTTATGTATGAAGTCATGTCAAGTCATTGCACCAAGCAATGCAAACTATTAAAAGCAACAAAAGATAGTGTTTAGATACATTGTACAATTGGATGTTGATTAGCATCACATCCATAGTACCTGGTCTGGCAATTGATGAAGCCGCCTTATATGTGCTAAAATCTCCTTAGCCGGTGCTGGATGTTAATATTTGAGCATGCTAAAGACCATTGTCATGCTCATATAGGAAATACAAACATTAAATCTAAGCATAAGTTTCTTTGAACATCTGTTTTGCCTTAAATATGCCTTTGTCTGGAAAGCCTTTTGTGATAATTCCATTTTCTTTTGCAGTGACCAGCCTATGTTGGACTTTGAAGCGTAGTCCATACAAACACAGTGTGGTGTATATTTGCAAAGACTGCTACTTGTCATAATGCAAAATAAAGTCTTTGTTTGACAGCACTTGGAGAAACAAACAGCAGGGAGCATTGTGGCTGGGGCCTGGTATTAACATGAACTTTAAAAAAATCAAGATCCTGTCAGAATGCTTAATTATTCAAGATCTCATGTACATTTAGAAACACTAGTTTTTTTTTTCTCCTTAGTGCTCCTGTATTTGACTTTTTGAATTTTGATCTGAGCAAATTGCTTTCTGCTTGCTTCACATTTCCCTTTTAAATTTTGTCATGTGTGTATGCATGCCTTCAAGTTGCCTGTTGACCTATGGTGGCCTCATGAATTTTGTAGGGTTTTCTTAGGCAAGAAATACTCAGAGGTGGTTTGAGATTCCCTTCCTTTGAAATACAGCCCAAAGCATGGTATCCTTTGCCATTCTCTCCCTTCCTTCACCCATTCAGTTGTCTTCTTAGGTAGCTGCTAGGTTTAAAACTGCAGTAGACAAAACTCTTCTTGAATGTAGTGATCCCGGCAAAGCTAAAGCCTTTGGATTTCCTGCTCTCCTCAATTATAACTTTCATACAAAGCTGGACCTGCCTTGAACGTGAAAGTTATGAGTGACGAGAATGAGAAGTCCAAAAGCTTTGCTCTTGAATAGTTACCACCAGACTTGAACTTAACAGTCCTTCAAATAGAGGAGTCTTCAAAATTAAGGGCTCTTGTTGTTATGTGCCTTTAAGTTGGCTCCAAATTATGGTGAACCTATCATAAAGTTTCCTTGGCATGATTTATTCAAAAGAGGTTTCCCATACCTTCATCTCCCAGCCTGAAAGATTGTGATTTGCCCAGTAGGTTTCCATGGCTAAACAGGAATCTGAATCCTGGTTTCCCAGAATCCCAGTCCAGCATTGAAAACACTACACCATGCTGGTTTTGGGACAGTCTTCTGCTGACCATTTAAATCCATGAGATGCTGTCGTACTTATTCCATCCCATCCCTCCTCCCATCTGATTTTGCAGTTTCCCTCCCCTAAACAGCTAGTGAGTCTCTTTTGGGTGCTTTCCCCTAAGACCACTCTTCCCACAAAAGAAGAAGAATTCAATATTTTCATATTTCTGCAAGGTTTGTGATTCCTTGAGCCTGCTGATAAACTTTCTCCCTCTTGCATAGACAGTGGTATTTTGGCTACATAACATTTCCTGATCACCTCTGAACTCTGGAAGAAGAGGGAATGCTGTGTGTACTGGCATCTTGACTCTTGTGTTAAGCCTCTGTGTGACATTCATGTGTATAAGTCAGCTTACTCGCTTGCAGCTTGTGAATCACACACAGCAATCACTACCCACAAACTGTAACCAACGGAAGAGTGTTCTGCAGAAGCGTGCAATACTCCCTTCCCAAAATTACAAGCTATCTAGTTCTCTTAGGCATAAATAAACAGGAACTTTGTCCCGTCAAAGCCGATCTTCTTTCCAAGTGCTTGTTAAGCCACAAATTGGCTGCCCATCCTATCATCTTCAAGATCATATTATGTCCTGGAACATTGGAGATGGATTATCTAAACTTTCACTTTGCAAAGACTGTGTTTACAATATTTTTTTCTTAAATAATGTTTCAGTCAATTCTCCATTTCCACAGTGCATTTCAGCTCCCATGGTGTCAATTAGAGAACATAATGACCAGGCCTTTTGGGGGGGGGGGGGAGGAGGAAGGGGTTATCTGTGTTTGCAGGGAATTCAGCTTGGTGTCAAGGTCAGTGTGAACCTGTAAAGATAATCATGAATAGCTAGTTATTACTGTAAAACTCAATAAAGGAAAAACAAATAAACAAAACTCATTCTTCATTTTCTGCAAAAACAAGGATGGGAAACACATGGCCCTCCAAATGTTGTTGGAATATAGTTCCCAGCAGGGGCACAGTGACCATTGGATTGGTAGAGGCATTGCCACTGGGCCTCCTGCCTTCCCTGCCCCCATTTCTTGCCTTGACAGGCAAGATGGTGACAAAAGTATTATTGATAAAAGTAGCTGGGCCAGCAGTTGCTTAGCGGCTTTCCCACAATGACTGCTTTATCACACTAGGGGGCAAACAGGATTTAAACGAGAGTTAAACAGAAAATGTCCTGTGATAAACATAGGGCACTTCCTGTTTAACTCTCGGTTAACTCTTGTTTAAATCCTGTTTGCCCCCTAGTGTGATAAAGCTTAAGATTCTTTATTAACCCTGAATGTAGATGTCAGAGGCTGAATCTGTGAAATTTAGCATACAAAATGTATTTTACTACTGAGATATTATTGCCTGTGTATAGTCGAAGGCTTTCATGGCTGGCATCCATAGTTTTTTTGTGGAGTTTTTGAGCTATGTGGCCATGTTCTAGAAGAGTTCCTTTCTGACGTTTTGCCAGCATCTGTGGCTGGCATCTTCAAAGAAAAGAACGTCAGAAAGGAACTCTTCTTGAACATGGCCACATAGCTCGAAAACCCCATGAAAAACTATTATTGCCTGTGTTTGTGATGGGGGTGCCTGTTTTGCTAGCACATGGATCGGCAATGTGTGGTCCTGGGATTGCATGTGATACCCATCCAGGGCCCTTCAGGACTCCTCTAGACTAGGTCACCCTTTTTCTGCCTAACTGCCAAAAGGTGGATTGTTCTTCTAGAAGCCTTCAGGAATGGCAATTTAGTTTTTAATTCCTGTTGCAGTTGGACCTGCAACTTGGTACTCCCCTGAATGAAGTGAGCTGAATGAAGTGAGGTAACACCTGAATAAGATTATAGACAAGAATAAAAGCAGTTTTGCCACTGTTCTCAGTGAGACATCTCAAGCAGAGCAAACCAAATGCAAGTATTGTTGTTGTCATGTACTTTCAAGTAATTTCTGACTTATGGTGACTCTAAGGTTGTGAGGTTTTCTTGGCAAGATTTGTTTAGAGAGGGTTTGATTTTGCTTGCTACTGAGGCTGAGAGAGGGTGTCTTGTCCAAGGTTACTCAGTAACTTTCCATGGCTGACCAGGAAAGTCTCAATGCTCAAACTACTACATCACACTACATAGTCTCAACATTCAAACTACTACACCACATTGGATCTCTACATACAGACTTAGTAAGCAGAAACACCTTTGCCAGCCTTCAGCAATGTGGTGCCCATGAAGCACAGCTAGGGGACAACTAAGAAGACAAACAGCTGGAATCCTGGCTGGTACTGTGCCTCATTCCCAGATGCTTTTAAAAAGAAGGGTTTTTAAGGAACCCAATAACTTAGTAAGCTGTGGGGCATGTGTATACACAGGAACGAAGAGAAGAAAAACTGTAGGCAAGCATGTATCAATAGGATGGGTTAACCAAGGATGAAAAGAGTCTACATCCACATTTTGATAGTAAAGCAGAGAGCAATGCAAGTGAGGGAGAGAGGCCTATGGGATCCTTTCCAACTCTAATTCTATTATCCTTTGACAGAGATAGTAGTAAACCTTCTATGCCAGTGTTTAACTTTCTGAAGTAGTAAAATACTTTGGACATCTAGCTTCCACAATGCAACAACCTCTCAACACATTAATTTCCCATCCCCACTACCTCGGCTTTCTCAAACTCTTGTGCACAGAATTTGGCCATAGAATATGTAGCTGGGTGATGTGAGGGAGCTTCATTCTAGAAATGAATTCACTACCTCTGATGATTGAGCAAATACCATGCTGAGCAGACCTGCAAACCTGGAACATGGAAGAAGAATATGGAATTAGGACCAAATGCCTACTTCCAGATGGCTACATACTAGAGATAATATATTTCATTCACTTTTAACATTCTACATATAAGAGACAGAACAGGGACTTAAATAAGTCCTTGCAGTAGTATTGGGATGCATGTATTGCAGGTTGGATCCAGACTTGGGGCACATTGACACTGTAGAAATAATGCTGTTTGAGATCACATTAACTGTGTTGGCTCCATCCCACAGAATCCTGGAATTTGTCATTTTGTGAGGCACTAGTGGTCTTTGGCAGAGAAAACTAAAGACGTTGCAAAACTACAAACCTCAGGATTTCACAGGATGGAGCTACAGCACTTAAAGTGCAAACTGCATTATTTCTACAGTGTAGATGCATCATTCATGTTTAGAGCAAACACACTGAAATCAATGAGGAGTATCTGTCATGCTTAAAAGAAGTCCCACTGATTTCTGTGAGTTGATTCTAAGAATGAATAAGTCCCAATGCAATGCAAACCATTAGATGTGTGCAAACCATTAGATGAGGCTGTTGGGTATAAACCAGTACAACTAGTGCCTCACCTGAAAGTAACACTGAGTTGGCCATGGAAAACCTGCATTATCACAGGATAGTTCCAAGCCACCAGATTCTGTCTGTGCAGCAATGTGCCTAAACAGGAGACCCAGCGCAGGGCATCCACTAATAAAGTATATCCCTATTAATAAAGTAGATGTGTTTCTGAACATTATTTCTTCAACAGAAAATTTGAAACTAGACACAGAAATAACGTGGGAAAGAATAGGGATAGGTTCCTTGTTGTGTGGTTTCATATCATTTTCCACTTATGGTAACCCTAAGGTGAACCTATCATGGGCTTTTCTTAGCAATATTGTTTGAAGAGTGTTTACCTTTGCCTTCCACTGTGACTGAGAAAGAATATGACTTGACCAATGGGTTTCCATGGTCAAATGGAGATTCAAACTCTGGCCTCCTGTAGTTCATCGTTCAGACCATTACATAAACCTGGATCTGCCTACACCACAAAAAAGCAATTTGATGTATTTCTTGACATATTGGTGTGTGTGTGTGTGTGTGTGTGTCTGTGTCTGTGTCTGGTGAGGCAGGTTTATATGCTCTCTTTTCTCTCTGTTTTTTCCCCCTTTTTTGCTATTCCTGCATACTTAGCAAAGGATTCTGGAGGTAGCTGAAGTTACATTCATTGTATTGCTAGTGTCAGCACAGAACAGCAGAGCCCCACAAAACATGGAGTTCTGCCCATTTATAGCAAAATCAGGGTCACACTGACATTTCTCCTATCCTTCTGTGAATATATCCCTGCCATTTCAACAGGGACCCCTTGAAAATGGGGGCACTTTTCTAGAGATCAAATGTAGCTTGTTACAAAAAGAAAGAAAAAAGTAAGGAAGAAAGAAAGAACCCACAGAGGTTGCTTGTGATACCATTTTCCCATGACCCTGTCACAACAGCAAATGTTAAGATCCCTAAATTCTCAGATTCCACTAAAACTTTATGGTTATATGCTCTCTAAAACTCCACAGGTAAAATTTTGAACTTTGTTGCAGTCAGAAGGCACAACCAGGAGGACCTGATTGCTGCCATTAAAATTGTGAAATGGAGGTGTGTCCTGACTGAGAACTTCCTCCACAGTCGTTTGAGGACTTCTCCCAAATATTAAAAGGATTAAAGGTTGGGAGGGAAGGCCCATTCTAATGAGAGCTGACATCACATTCTAATGAAGGATTACATCACAGCTGACATAATGTTCAATTGGCCACAGTGTGAGCAGAACTGGGAATTTCCAGAAGTTTGTAAACAGAGTTTTTAAAAAGGGCTTTCCCACCATGAAGGTTTGAATCCTTCCTTGTTTGCTGTGGCCTGAGATGACCCGGATGCTGGTTGGAGCTGGGCCAGAAAGCCTAAGCTCCCAGCTATCCAGATCCATCAAAGACTACATACTCCATCTGAATTTGTAAGTAGGATTAGTATTGTGTGTTCGCTAGTTTCAGCTAGCTTTTATGGGGCTTTACAGACTGCCCAAAATGGGTGGTCTGGTGCCACCTCTTTTTTGTCCGCATCATCACCACAGCAACCAAACGGAGCGGCGAAGGTGCAAACAAAAAAAGGAGCCCGAAAAACGGCTCCTTTTTGCATTGCACCTGTGATACAAAAAGCACCATAGGGCGCATCCATTACGTCGTAGGTGCACAGCTCCGTTTAGTTGCTGTTCACCTGTGATGTCATAGCTCCGTGCACCATCTGTACGGTGCTGTGGAGCAAGGACGCCCTAATAATAATAATAATTCTTTATAGTCCGCCCAATCACTAGGAATCTGGGCAAGTTACAACAGATTAAAATACAGTGGTCCCCCGGTTTACGAATCCCTCGGGGAACAAAATCCCCGGGACCCAAAACCGGCGGGACCAAAAAACATCCCCCGGGATCTGAAGGATCCCCCGGGATGCGAATGAGAAAAACCACGCAGCCCCTTTAAATCGGCCGTGCGGTCCAGCAGAAATAGCGGTCCCCGGGAAACGAAGACTTCTGGGTTATGAAAGGTAATCCGGAACGGATTACCTTCGTAACCCGGGGGATCACTGTACATTAAACACAATAAAATACAGAATTATCACTTCCCACCTACCCCCTTCCCAAGCTAAAATGCAATTAAATCATCTCAAATTAAAACAATAAAAATACAGTGGTGTTAACATTAGGGGACAGGTTTGTTAAAAAGGGCAATAAGATCATCTCCTGGTTGTGCTATGTAGGGAGAGAAGTCAGGTTGGGAAGGCTTGCCGGAAGAGATCTGTGTTAAGGGCCTTCTTGAAGGCTGCAAGAGTGGAAATATGGTGGATCTCCTCCAGCAGGTTGTTCCTAACTTTGGAGCAGCAGTAGAAAAGGCCTTCTGGGTGACTGAAGTTAACCTGGAGTTTTTCAGTTGAAGTAGGTTCTTCCCAGAGGACCTTAAGGTGTGGGACAGAGTATGGAAGAATGCATTCCCTTAAGTATTCTGGACCCAAACCATGTAAGGCTTTAAAGGTGATCACCAACACCTGGTACCTTGTCCAGAAACTAATTGGCAGTCAGTGAAGGGACTTCAGGACTGGTGTTATATGGTCATTACGAGAAGTTCCTGTAATCAACCTGGCTGCCATATTTTGTACAAGCTGGAGTTTCCGAACTTGGAACGAGGGTAGCTCCATGTAGAGCGCAGTCCGAGTGAGAGCTTATCAGTGCATGTAGTAGAAGAGCCCTTCCTCCTACACCATCTTACCCAGGAGGGAGTGAAGTTAGTGCAGAGGCCTAGCAACACCATCAGGCCTGACTTCAAGAGGAAGAGCCCTCCCTCCATGCTACACCATCTTGCCTAGGAGGGAGTGAAAGGACAGGCCAAACTCCATAGGGCCTGTCCTGGATTGAGAAGCAGAGCCCTCTCTCCATGCCATCTGCCTTGGTCTGGGCGTCAGAGGGAGAGAAGAACTTTTGGACCTGATCCCCTTCCCCACCACCATTCCCTTCTCCTTTTGTGTCGTGTCTTCTTAGAATGTAAGCCTGAGGGCAGGGAACCGTCTAGTTGAAATAATGATTGTAAGCTGCTCTGATAGCTTTTAGAGCTGAAGAGCGGGGTATAAATAAATAAATATTATTATTATTATTATTATTATTATTATTATTTACAACTGTTTCAAGGTCTCCAAGCTCCAGGAAGGGGCGCAGCTGGCATATCAACTGAAGCTGATAAGTGCTCCTGACTGTAGCATCTACCTGGGCTGACAGCTGGAGCGACGAGTCAAGGAGCATCCCCAAGTTGCGGACAGAGTCCTTCAGGGGAAGTGTGACCCCCATCCAGAACTGGCTGACATAACTCCATTCCCGGATTCAGGTTTCCAATAACAAGTACCTCCATCTTACCTGGATCCAGCTTGAGTCAGTTTTCCCTCATCCAGTCCATTACCACCCCAAGACAGGTATTCAGAGGAGAGATGCCATCCTTAGTCACTGCATCAGTCCAAGACATAGAGAAATATATCTGGATGTCATCAGCGTACTGATAACACCCTGCCCCATGTCTCCAGATGATCTCATCCAGCAGCTTCATGTTAAATAGCATTGGGGACAGAATTGCACCTTGAGGGACGCCTGAGTTGAACTCCCTCTTGGCTGAATAACTGTCCCCAAGTGCAGTGCCGCCGATTTCCAACTCTCTCAGGCATTCCAGAAGGATACCATGGTCTATGGTATCAAAGGCCACTGAGATGTCCAAGAGCACCAACAGGGTCACACTTCCCCTGTCAATGCACAGATGGAGATCATTGACTAAGGCGAACATGGCAGTCTCAACTCCGTATCCCATCCTGAAATTGGTTTGAAATGGATCTAGAAAATCAGTTTCCTCCAAGACTGCCTGTGGTTGCGACTGCCCTCTCGATCACCTTGCTTAAGAAAGGTAACAAGGAGACTGGCCTGTAATTATTTCTGTCCAGGGGGTCCAGGGAGGGCTTTTAAAAGAGTGGTCTGACCACTGCCTCCTTAAGACAAGAAGGCAGGATACTCTTTCTGAAGGATGCATTAATTATATGATCACATGATAAGGTTGCAGAGAGTCTATTGGCTCCGCACCCGGGCAAACCTAGCATGTGACAAGGGTGCCCTAAAGTGCCTGTCTGTATTGGGCCTATATTTATTTTCCTAGCTTGGATGAAATGGCTGTATTTTCTATAACTGCATTTCTCTGCCTGTGGAACAAGGTGGTTCTACATATAAAAGATACTTTTGCTCTATAATTCCTTAGTTAGAAATAAAGCTTTCCTCTAAAAGTACCTGCTTCTTCCCAAACTCATTTTTCACACACTTTTAGTTCAGTTGTTGCTTGCTTAAGTTAGCAGGGGTAGAAACGACAACTCTCCTAACAAAGTCCTGATGTGTTAGGAGGAAGGGTCATTGTAATTCATCAGGTGGTGGTAGCTTGATGAGATGGTCTCAGGAGGTTCCTGTAGCTCAACAGGAGTGGGGAAGGGTGACCCAGAAGACCAGGGAATTCAGGGACATGCTCTGGTAGAGGGCCAAACCGGGGTGTCTGTGTTTGGTGGATGGCCCAGAGATCATCACAAGGTGGGAGAACTCTTTGACATTGGACTAAGTCCAAAGGGTGCCCTGTCCAGTCTGAAATAATCTCTTTCCCAAAATACTCACAATTATCCAGCTAAAAATCCAGGCTGGCATCTTGTTGAACAGTTAAGAGATGCATAAACTAGACTTACACATTTGTAACTGTTCAGTATTCATATTTACTTTGTTGTTGTTGTGTGCTTGCAAGCTGTTTCCGATTTATGGCAACCCTAAGGTGAGCCTATCACAGAGTTTTCTTTGGAAGATTTGTTCAGAAGAGGTTTGCCAATGCCTTTCCCTGAAGTTGAGAGCATGTGACTTGCTCTAGGTAATGCAGTGGGATACATGGCTAACCTGGGAATCAAACCCTGATCTCCAGAATTGTAGGAGCTTATCAAATGAACTTTAAAACCATCTCAAGCATCCTGGGCTGCAGCTGGGATGTGGGATGGAGGCGGGGATTATCCCATGCTAAATTGCTGCCTAATCACCACCTGCCATCAGCTAGGATCCCAGTCATGCTCCGCCAGCACTTTTTAGAAGCCAGGAAAATGGAACACTGTTTTGAAAAAGTGCTGATGGAGTGCAGCTGGGACCTGACTTGGAGCTTGGGTGATGATGGGTGGTAATTAGGCAGTGATTTAGTATGTGATAATCCCCACATTTAGTATGTGATAACATCCCACATGGGATGCTTGAGACAGTTTTAAAATTCACGGTCCAACATTGAAATCACTATACCATATTGGCTCTATTATGGTACTGTTGCCACAATTGCAAATGCCCTGCCAAGGCTACGCAAAGAGCCAGCAGCTGCACTGAGCAATGGAGATCTATTTTGCTGGTGATTTGGACACAGTAGGATATTTTCAATTCTTTCCTACCAGCAGTCTTCAGTGCAACAGTCAGAAGCAAGACACCTGTTGCAACTCCTCATCGCAGCACACCTTACTGGTGGGATGGAACTGGGAACATCATGCAGCAGAACCCCAGTTACCAACAGAATAGACTTCTGTTGCTTGGTGTGGCTGATGGTTGTTACGGTAGATTTAGGGATCCAGGATGGGAGATGATACACAGTTTCACATTTGTAACTACATCTGTGATGTAGCATCTTGGCTTCAGTTTGTATCCACATTCTCCAGCATCTCCAGCAGAATCACATGATGATTTACTTACATGTTAGGGCAAGGCCTTCACGATACCACTATATGGAGGCTGTTTCAACAGTGTCTGATAAAAGGAATGTGTTGCTTTGACTACATTTAACACATTCAGAAAAGCAAAGTTTAGTCAATTATTGCATATTGACAGAAGTATTACTACCTGTTCATATTTCTTATCATTTCCTCTCAGACCTCATTTATTGCCAAGTTTGTTACGTCAATGAGTCAGTATGATCACATATCCCTTGCTTCAGGAAACTGAGCACAATCAGTGTCTCATTGTTTCTTATTTCAAAGATCACATCACCAAGAGTGTCTCTTAAGTGTGATATATTACTCTGGCAGTGTTGGCTAAGAGATGGAGCTTCTGAGTGAACCTGCTCACTTCTGCAACTGTTGCAGACAAACTGGAGGGAATTCAGAGAAAAGTGACTAATGATTCATGTTTATGAATGGAAGAAAGCTGATTTATGACCAGTGATCATGTTTGGCTTGGTAGACTAAGGCAGTAGGGGAGCCTTGGAAATCTTCCAGATAAGCGAAAGAAGTTACCACAAAGTGTGAAGAATTATCACCATCTGGATTTCTCCAATATTTCAGTGTAGTTTTGAATGTGTAAAGGTCCATCATTATCTCATATAAAATGGCAATGATACCATCATCTAGCAATCTGGCTCAATTACATATTTCTTTTGTTTTTGTTGTTGTTATCCTCCCCCTCTCTTTCCTTCAAAAAACTGTACCTAAGAGAATTGACTACACCATACAGCCCTGAGATGTTTAGATTTTGGAGATGGAGAGGTGTGCGTGTGGCAATGATCATACAGAAATTTATTTTATAATGCGAAGATAAATGTTTAGCTTTCCCTGCAATGTTTTCTTGCTGCTTTGAATCACTTATCCATGTCCTCTCATTTTTAAGCTTATTTGCAAAGACCAATATAAAACTGATGTGAACATGATCATGCTTTCAGCAGGATACTTATATACGCCTCTTCTGGGTTTGGGTCTTGTTAAAGTAACAAATCTATTGTTAAGTCATTTCTGGTAAAAGTGAGCATGCAAATCTGACATAAATTGAGGCCTTGTCTGCATGGGCTAAAAGGCCCATCCCTTCCCTAATTCTGGTCTCATCCTCTTTGGACAGTGCACAGCACAACTTGAGTTCTGGTGTGAGGAGTCTCAGTCATGTCTGGCATGTCCCACATCAGAACTGGGGCATAACAAGGTTAAAATTAATTAAAATAACTTAGTGGTTGAGGCAGATCTTCTGGGAAGATCTGGAGCCCTTCATACTCATGAAACAGCAGCTGTCTGCACTGGCAGCCCCCTGGGAGTCACTTGTGAGTTGTTTGCCCTGAGGTCGGAATGAGGAGACCAGCATATGACATGTGTACAGACAAATGCTGTGGTGAAGGAATAAGGACTGAGGTAAATGGGGGGGGGGCAGGGTTTCTGTGGTGCTAGGATATTCTGGGCTGCCCCTGGAGTATCCTGGTCACTGCACACAAGGCCTTAGCTAGCTATCCATCTCCAGTAAACTGCTGTCTAGCCCTGATACACAATTCCTAATTTTACCTACTTGTACAACTCCTGAATTAATAATTTGCTCCTTCGGGGAGAAGCTAACCGGAGATATCTGTTGATGCTAATAGAACTGTTAGGTCTGACACTTCATAACTAATAGCTCTAAGTATCCCACTTTATGAGCCCTCAGCTGTGAATATATTCTCCAGAGCTCTGGATTTATGCTTACATGTATAATATGGATATAGGTTAGCATCTGCATATTTTGTGAAGATTTGTTTCATGTTCTGACACACGTCTAAATCTCTCACAAAACTACAAATCTCAGAAGTTCATAGTATTGAACCATGGCAATTAAAGCAGTGTCAAACTGCATTAATTCTGCCATGTAGATGCAGTTTGTGTAACAATCATGAATCTTCCTAACAGTCTTTCTGCAACTGCAATTTGGGCCATGATAATAATATGGTGCCAGCTCAAAATCCACATATGTTACTGATAACTTTGTACACCTAGGGCTTGTCTACTGGCCATGCTGGCTGGGGGTTTCTGGGGTTTCTAGTCCAAAAAGAATGTTTCCAAACTGAACATTCCAGCACAGTTGTTACCCTGAAAGAATTTAAATGAAGGATGGCAATTTTACAGCCCCCTAAATACTGGACTGTAGTTCCCAGCATTTCTCACCATTGGTTAGGCTAAATGAGGTAGGTGGGACTGGAAGTCTGACAACATCTGGATGACAATGATTTCTGTCTCTGATTTTAAGCAATTTTTTTTTTTAAAAAGAAGTGTATGTTCTTCTCCTCTTGGTTGTTGTATACCTCAACAGGGAAAAGAAAGCCTTTGTTGGGTGAGGTGAGAGGGAAGAAGATGTGCATGAAAAAAACTTGGCTTTTGTCAAGCATTCAAGGACTCAGCAAAGGCTGAGTTGCTGTGCATACTGCTGGATTTTCTTTGTCAGCCCTTCAAAGTGTTGTGATTTAAAGGAATAACATGGGGGCACATATGCCTATAAATGGAAACTGGAATGGTAACGAATAAGGCTGTCCTCTGCCAATGCAAACATGTGCAAGGCTGCTGGGCTCAGAGCAACTGGAACCAAGCAAAATCCAAGCCCGTTGAATCATAGCTTCACTTTACTTTTAAACTTCATTTGAAAGCTTCATAAACACAGGCATCGTATTAATAACATAGAAAGCCTGGAAGCATGAAGGTCTTCTGGGAAGCTCATCCTTTTCAAAAGGATGAAGGGAATGGGTTTGCCCCTGGTATACCGTAATTTGGTTTTTCAAAATACTAGGACAGCTGCAACATAACAAACATCCAAAGCTAGCAAAAGACTTTCTCATATATTGCTGCTAAAGGTTTATAGCAAAATATTATGCATGTTTATTCAGTAGTATGTTCCATTTTATTTGGTGGAGTTGGCTTCCTGGTATATATGCATTGTATCTGACCTGTGGAGTGGGCATCTTGGGTGGGCCTGAGAGGCAAATATTAGCCCCCAGAACCTTCTAGAGCCCCAAATGCTCCAAAGAATGGGGGGGGGGGGGAGGGAAAAGCAATCTCTGTTTTTTTTTTTTAAGTGGCATTTTTGGTGTTAAACTGTAGAAGTGGGAGCCTGTGACATATTTAAAAGACAAATCTGCTCTCCTAGGAGCTTCTGCAAGAGGCAGCTCACCCTATTTTGCCAGAAAGGGATTGGTTAAAGGGAACCCATGGGTGCAAAATAGCCTCAGAGTGTATTTTGCCCCAAAGCCACAATTTGCCAATCCCTGCTTTAACTAAAGTAGCAGTGGGCTGATAAAGCGAGACATACATTTAAATCAGTCATCCATCCAAGCAGCCTTTCAGAGTGTTGAACTTCTAAGGTGTTTCTCAGATTCAGCACATGACAAACAAACAAACAAAAACAAAAAACATCAAAACTGATAATAGGTATTTAAACAACAACAACAACAACAACAACAACACTAATCTTCTCTCCTTTGAATATCCTTCATCTCAGTCTCCAGCATGTTGCATAGTGTGCCTCTGAGATAAAAGTCCAGATTTAGCAGGGACAGTTCCAATTAATCCTCTGAGGTCCCCCTTTTTTTTCAGCTGCTTTTAAAATGTCTAAATTTTTCCCTCCTCCTCTCATTTTCCTCCTTTGTCTTCACTTTATTTCAATTGTTACAAACTGGGTTCAAAGGGCAAAAGTAGTTTGAACTCAGTTAGGACCTTATTGTTTGGCTTTTAAATTCGGCTTACCTCTCCTGGTTTAAATTTCAATTTGGGTGGCATCCTGATGTTATCAGAAGGTTTTTGCTACTGAATTTGCTGCCCGAATACCACCCAGGTGCATCGCTATTTCCAGGGTGTTTAGTGCAGCTCTTTGGATCTGGGAGTTTTCCTGCTTAAGAAAATGGCCACCAGAGTGCTTCTGGAGTTGGGGATGCACCCAGGATGTATTTGGGCAGCAAATTCGGCAGGAAAAACCTTCTGATAATATCAGAATGCCAGCCAAATTTAGATTTAATCCAGATAGAGGCAAGCCGAATAGAAAAGCCGAGCGATAACCTGTGTGTGGGAGGGAGGCAGAATGTTTCCAATCCCAGTAGACCCAGACAAAGGTAAACTGCTGCAGCCTATCCTGGTTTATGTGGTTTTCCTGATGTTTCCATCTTGACCAAATTTTATGTTCCTTGGCCACATGCATGGCTTGGCATGTATATATGTGTGAGTGCATGTGTGTATGTGATACAACACATGAGTGAGAGACTGTAGAGGAAAAGAGGGTGGAAGAAAAAAGAAGGAATGAATGGGAAAGTCTCAACATAGCTCCTATAGGAATCCTGTCTCATGGTGGATGTCTGTAATATGGTTGGTTGCTAAATTCTAAGGCAGAGTTGTAGACCTTTTTTCTTCTGCCAAGGATACATTCCCTCCAAATATGCTGCCAAATTCCGTTTGGCAAAAAATTAGTTCAGAATTTTGCAAACATATTTGAATTAGTCGAAATGCTCAAGAATTCTTTCATGCTCCCAAGCAAGAAAAGAGATGCTGAAGGCAGCCATGAAAATGACAGTGATCTGACAGTGACTTAGCTTGGCATTGTAAAGCTTCCTTGCAGTCCTTCTTCATCTCCACTTCATTTCATACATAGTTTGGAATAATACAGTGCAGTTTCCTTGTGTGTTTCTGCTACCACTGATTCAAAGTATTGATTTCTTGTCCATTTTATTGACCTATACATATCCTATCTGATGACACAACCTTTCTCCTCAGAAACTATACAATAGCTTATTGTTTTATTTTAATTTTGCTTTAACTTATTTATTACAAATATTTATATCCTGCATTTCCAAACAAGCCCCTTTCTTTCCTGGCACCACTCCTCCTCTGCTTTTAACGGCTGCATTCTTGTCTGTAACTGAATAAATATATGCAGAACTATGTAGAACTGGCCTTTCAAAATTCTCCACTCTATTTCTAGGCAAAGAAATACAAGGGGAGGAATCATTTCATTGTATATCTCTAGGAGGAAGAGTAATTCTCTAACAATTTCTTGGGGATGAAGGATTGGCCATTAGCTATGGCAGTAGCACAACTTGTTCCTGAGTTTAGAAGATCCTCTTCGCCAAGTAACTCTGTTGGCAGTTGGCCTCAAGTTTGTATTCTCCAAAGTTCTCTGAACATTTCTGATTGGGAAATGGTGGCCAATACAAAACAAGGTTGCTTATTGGTTTCATTCCAAATAATTTACAATTAAAAAGTTCTATTTCTTTTTCTTTTGCCAAAATATGTACATGTTAACCAAAAAAACATTCAATTGTTTTATGAGTTGCTATTAGAGAAATGTGCGAGGATGTGCACTTGCTGGCAGCAGAGGAAAGGGGAGAGATCAGGGCCAGGTGCTTTCTAGATGACTCTCCCTCCAGTTCTATGTCTCTCTGTCATTCTCCTTCCTTTTTTTCTTTCCTGCTTCCCTTTCCATCCCAATAGGGATTGCCTGTGAGGTAGTGATTGACTCTGTTTTCTCATCTTCCTTCTGCAGACCCAACAAATTTTATCAACTGGTTTGGGCAGAACAATGCCAACTAACTGAATGACATCACTGAAGTTGAAGATTAGGCAAAGAAAATTCTACAAAGCAATGTTCTAACAGAGTTGCCCAATGACAGTGTCTAGATGGGGAACCAAAAGAAAAGAGGACCACTTTTTCCCTGCATCAAAATAAAATAAATAAAATAAAATAACCCTCTGTCTATTTATCTATCTGAAATTGCCCCCCCCCTCGCAAAATAGAAAAGACATGGGTCTTTTTTAATTGCTCTCCCCTGCCAACGTCCTTAAACTTTAAAAGAGCCCAACACAAAAATCTATTTTCAAATTAATAATAACAATAACAATAACAATAATTTCTATTTATATCCTACCTACTTCGATTAGAACTCACACATTTCTCTAATAGTGAATCATAAATTGTCTGAAATGTGATATTTTCTCCCTCCATGCCAGTAAACATTGTACAATTTTAGTCGATCATTAAAAAGTACCACCCATTCATTTATTCCTCTAGTATTATCAATGGAGAAACATCTGAAGCTTCTGTCTTTCCAAACCTATAAAGCTTTATAAAGCCCTAAAGCTCTATAAAGCCCTATATGGCTCAGGTCCAAGTATTTTGAAGCACCGTGTTCTCTCATGAGTCTGCCAATGTTTTAAGATTTTCTCAGGAGTCCCTTCTCTCAGTTCCACCACCCTCACAGGTACATCTGGTGGGAACACGAGAGAGGGCCTTCTCACTGGCTGCCCCCAGGCTCTGGAATTTCCTTCCTAGAAAGGTTAGACAGAAGCCTTCCTTCCTGTGCTTTCATAGGCAGGTGAAGGCTTTGGTTTTGTTCCAGCAGGCCTTTGAAGACTGATTATTTAAGAGGAAGGAACCTTGTATAATATGCTGTATTGTTTATTAGTTGTTTTCTTTTCAACAGTTATGTTTAAACCTAGTATCAATTTTATTGATAGTTTAATTACATTTTAAACTTTTTTACGACGTGAAGTTTAAGCTGTATTTGTTTTAACTTTTGTAAACCATGTTGAGTACTGAACTTGGCAAAAAGCAGGATAATAATGATTATGATAACTGCAATAATAATTATAATAGTTCCAAACCGGAGGATGCTTCCAAAGCAGTCAAAGACGAATTGACCTATCCAGAGCAGGGCACCAAAGTTATTTATTCCTTTTCCCTACTCTAGTAGAAAAAGTAGCAACACAATGATGCTGCATCACATTGTTTTCAGCTTACACTTTATGTGGGAGATCTGTCTCTCTTAAACTCCCCGTATTTTCAACATTTTATTAATAGCCACAGAACCTCTCCCCATTTCTAGAGCTCACATGTCAATGTTTGCAGTAACCAGGTAATATGGGAACATCTTTTCTCCAAAAATGAAAACGAGGAACAACGTCAAACCTTTTCAAACATTATTTTGTTTAGGAATTCATTGTAGAAGCCATTATTTTGAGCCAAATTTAGGTACTACTCAATGTACAAGGGGGGTATCATACATCACCATTTAAAACTATTGACAGAAAGCCTGTTTTGATTTGTAGTTGTTAACTTATCTCTGTGTAGTCACCATCCAGATTTACACGTTTCCCCCAGGGTTTCTTGACCCTCCAAATGCCTGATATTGTAGAGGTCTGCAGATTGCGCCTTATGAGGGAGTATTGTAAAGTTGTATATTGTGGAAATTTTGTCAGTGTCATAATTGCTCCCCAAGTGCATGATGTTGAGAAAATAAGCTCATTGCATCCTTTATTTTTGTGACAGGTCATACCAGAAGTGACTAAAGTGTAAAATCCTTGTAAAGAGCAAGGGTCTTTCTGTCAATTTTTTTTAAAGGCAATAATCAAAATTTTATGATACTGTCCTTGTACTGTGTACTTTGGGTACAAATTTCTGACTATTCTGAATTTTTCAATTTTCTTCTTTCTTTTCTGTAAACACTGCATTTTATTATATTTCCCATTTGTATGGTTTTGCATGGCCTGTAAATCAAGAGCACAGAAGCATCATCAACACCCCCCCCCCCCCAAATTTTAAAATTAGATGGACCAATTCTGAAACTCTGGGTGTTACTTCTGAATATGTGCTATCCCAGCTAGAAGTGCATTGAATTTTTGTGATATTTGATATTCTATCAGGAAGCCACTAAAAGAGCCAGCATGGTATAGTGGCTTGAGTGTAAATCACTCTGGAAACCAGGGTTCCAACCCAGCTTAAGCCATAGAAACCCAATGGCCAATGGCAAATCACACTCTATCAGCCATAAAAGAAGGCAAAGTCAACTCCTTTCTGAACAAATCTTCCAATGAAAGTCCTGAGATAGGTTCACCTTAGAGTCACCACAAGACAGAAATGACTTGAAGGCACACAGTAACAACAAAAGTCACTATTTTTGATGGGTGAGATGACCTGGGATTTTAAAATTAAAAACAAACAAACAAACCCTCGTACCTACTCTCTTTTGTACATTAGTAGTTGTTTGCAGCCATTGTTTTTCTTATATGCCCATTTTTTGCAACCTTTTTGTTACGTTTAATTTATTTTATTTTTATGCCACCTTTCTCCCAGAGTGGGACCCAAGGGGACTCACAGAAGGAAACAATTTTTATAGTGGGTTTTCATTCAATCACATTGTGAATGTGGATATTTCAGTGCCAAGTAATCAATTGTATAGCAACATGTTGACATCATTTAGGTCAAAAAGATTTCTCACAGTAGCATTCATGTGTATCACAATTAGTCTTGATTTGTGTTAATCATGGCTTGCTGCTTATGTCATAAATTGCACTACAAATGATGAAACAAACTATGGCTTAACCTCCCTGTTTCTAATTTATTTCTGCTCCCCCTCCCTTTCCTCCCCTTTTGGCAGCTGCTATTTCAGGGAGGCAATTGGGAAAAGAAGGCAGCAATACTGTATGGCTGTGGATAAGCCATATTATGGCTGTAGGCAAGCCATGATAAGAGAAAGTAGGGCTTGTAAACCAACAACCAACATCATTCAGATTGTGGTTTTTGGCTGGTGGTTAACAAGTGCCAGCTTGTTTGTTGAGCCAAGCTCACATATCCCAACATGAACATATGAAACCATAGTTTGTTGTGACATGCAAATAGAATCAGTACCTTCTTTCTGAATTTCCTTGTTCAGGCAACTGGGAAAATTTTCCTTTTCCCTTACTGTACAAATGGTTATTGTCCATGAGCAATGAGTGAAAGCCTTTCATCTCAATCCAATGCTAATTGTGCATAGTTAGGCTTTACTGGTTGGAACAGAATTCACATGTTGATTTGAAATTACATAGTTAGCTTTGATTAACGTGAGTGAGAGATTATGGCCTGGTTAACTGCATAACTGGAAGTGTTTCTTCTTCATCTTACTTTCCCCCCTTTTTGCTGAAAAGTGTGTGCATGTCTGTACACTGTACATGTGCATTTCATTGGAAGTATAATTTTCACAATATGCATCCTTGCTGATTAAATTAATGAATACTAATTGCAATTAGCACTAATTATCCCTAGTGGCAACTCTGAGTCTGTCAATAAGCACAACATTTTGCAAATTTCCGGCCAACCCATTCGCAGTGCATAATTTGATTTCCACTTGAGGCTTTTGGATTCCTAGCCATTGACATATTATTAAGTTACAGCTAACTGTACTGGATGTTTTCCCTTTAGCTGGGAGAAAGGACTTTGTGGTTTCAATGTTACTGTGACCTGAATTGTGGGATGGGAACATGTCTTCTATAAAAACACAACCTTTTCATCTTCTGCTTTAGTCCATGCTGACTTTGCTGTCATATATCCCGGGGCTGTGTTTTTATGTAGTCTCTGCCAATGCCATGTTCCTTTTGCTAACAAGTAAGACCATATTTGTAACAACCAACAGCTTGGCATTATACAAGTTCATAGCTCTCAGATGAGCTCCATCTAGAAAAGAGAAAACAACAACAACAACAACAACAAAACCCTGACAGTGCTTGTTTTTCCTTAGTGAGAGTTTCAAGAACAGTTTACTGTGAACTAGATTTATTTGCAAATTTTACCAAAGTTTTGGGTGGCTCTTCAGAACTCTCCTCATTAGGGTTGCCATATTACCATTCCTCAAATCTGGGTAGGTAATTTGCATTTTATGATAAAATGGCTGTTAAACAAATTAAGCATATTGTTGCATTATTTTCCTACAGCTGTGTTTAATGCTTGGTGCTGTTTATATAATTAGAACTGAGACAGCCATTATCATGTCATGGGTCCAATCTGTACTGCAGAAACAATACAGTTTGACACCACTTTAACTGCCATGGCTCCAGAAACCTGAGATTTGTATTTTGTGAGATATTTAGCCTTCTCTGTCACTAGCCACAACAAACTACTAATCCAAGGATTCCATAGCACTGAGCCATAGAAATTAAAGCAGTGTCAAAATGCATTATTTCTGCAGTGTAGATCACAGTCAGAGGAGTGAACTTGGAACCAGAAAACCAAAGTCCAAATCTTTGTTTGGCTATTGCACTTAATTTTTTATTTAAGAAGTATTTATACATTTCCCTGTATCAAAAAGATCTCAAGATGGCTTATCAAGTGAGATTCTGCCTGTCACTGTCCTAAATTCTACTGTTAATCCCAAGTAGTGTACAGCCACTGAATCAACTGGATTTATCTACACGTTGACTCACCATTCCACCATTGATTCAACAGGCCTTACTCTAGTGGCCTAAACAACAAGAATCTACCCACTATCTTTCAGTAAAACCACCTTAGAGAGGAACTGTGGGTATTAATGAAAACAGGATAGGGTTGCCATTCTCCACTTCTTAAAACCTGGGTATCCATTTGCATATAATGAAAATATTTTAACTATGCAAATCACTGTAATTTACGTTCTAATTATGCAAATTCAGCACATTTTTAGATCCTCCAATCCATGAAAATCCCAGTTTTTTGGGAGGTATGTCAACCCTACAACAGGAGATCTATGTAAAGTAGCTATATACATTCCTGGTGCAGTACAAACACCACTATCACCATTTTGTCATGATCCTAGCAGTATTCTGATCAGTTCAGTACATTTTTCTCCCATCAGATTTTTAATGGCACCAACAGGGAGGCTCCATAAGTAATGTTACAATCTAATTCATGGGATAAAATGCAGAGGGAAGTCAGGGAAAACTCAAAATGTGATTACCTTCAGATATAGATTTGATATTTTACAACTAGAACACAGGCTAGTATAATATTTTTCAACTTTTTATTAGAATTACATGTATTAATCAGCTCATCTATGGCAGAATGTCTGTGACACTGCCCAGCTACTGCTTGTTAATGAATGTGGTTAAGATAATGATAAATATTTGTACTTTTTGTATTTCATTTCCCTCTCACTATACTGATTATACCCTACCTAACAAGCAATGGAGGGAGCACTCCATGAATCTAATGAAATAGGCAAGAGTCCAGAAACCCTATGCTAAATAAGACTTGTTAACCTTTAAGGAGGCACAATTCTTGTTTTTTCTGCAACACACTGACAGAGCTACCCACTTGTGAAAACATTCAAGGTACTACTTTGTGTAAGAAAAAAAAATCAAAGCAATTGCCAATCTAATATAGTAGATTTTTCCTGCTCTTAATATTGCCCTCCAATATTTGACTTCTGCTTCTCAGTATAAATCCACCCTTTACTCTAACCCCTATAGCTTCTGTTTTGTTTCCCTGTCATAATTTACACTGGAAAGAGAATGAAATTAATAAATACATATTCATCATAAATACACATATATAAATCCCCCTATGCTCCCTCTTCCCATCCAATTATTATTAGGTCCTCAAATGGGTATTACACCCAACTATATGGGCAAATGGGCAATGAATATGACATTAGGCCACAGTTTTATTGTTTATAGCCAGGTAGACTTGATCCAGCATGGAGCAATGTATCCAGATATCACAAAGTCCATCTGCTGCCCAATGGGCACCCACACTAACTCACCTGTGGGGCACAGCCACACAGTAGCAGCCATGGAATCCACATGGATGCAGGCCTCTGTGGTTTCCTTCCTTCCTTCCTGCATGTTAGGAGGCCAAACAGCTCCCTGTCAAGCTGAATCTAAATGTTAGCTTGCACCACAAAGGATGTTTAAGAGGACCCAAAAATTGTTATCTTTGTATTCCTTTGATACTGCTTTTCTTACAAGGTTAGCCCTTTGCACCTAGGGCTGGATCAAATTTTGGGAGAAGCAGGAGTTGTGGCTAATGTTGTGGGAAAAGCAATATCAAAAGAATACAAAGTTGCCAGTTGACAATGTAACGCACCACATTTCTTCAAGTAGTCTATATTTGAGAGAGGGTGGGTGGAAAGGCCAACTGAAGTGCTAGGAATGTCGTGTTATTCATTCCATGCAGACTGGAGTGAAGTCTGGGCCATCAAGTGTCCACTGGAGAAAGAGCCTCATCACAGCAGCCACCTGGCTTCCCAGAAGCCTTCAAAGACAGTGTGCAGGCCTCTAGAAAGGTGAATAAAATGTAAAATGGAGGGCTCCCAGCTTGTTGCATGTTCCCATAGTCCATACAAAGGATTTGTGAATTTGGGAGCCCATTTTTAACCTGGTTCAACATTTATGATGCAATAGTTCAGAGAACGACACCATACTTTATAAGGTGCATCTACACTGTAGAAAGAGTTAGACATCACTTTAAGTATTGTAGCTCCATCCTATGAAATCCTGGGATATGTACTTTTACACAGTCTTTAACCTTCTCTGCCAAAGAGTGCTGGTGCTTCACCAAACAAGAAATCCCAGGATTCTGTAGGATGGAGCCATGGCAGATATGGATGTCCATCCATTTTACCTTGCAGCTGAGGTGGTGCCTATGATCCTGTCTCCCTCTCCTTAAGCACCTGCCTCACTTCTTACTGCTGCTATCTGTCCCCTGCAAGGTAGCAGTGGCTGCAAAAAGTGGCCACTGCTGTTTTAAATAGGAAGTAAATAGGCAGACATGCCCTCTGGGAGTGATTTTACCACACTAAACCCTCCCCACCATTTTCTTACAATAGAACATCACAACCTGTTTACTTTCTCTTTGAATCTTATGGGTCTAAAATGGTGTGGGGAATGTGAAAAAATGCCCTCAAAGGGTATTTGGAGAGAGGTTTTTTAGTTTGTTTTTGCTCCCTGGAAAGCACAAGATGGCCTTTAAGGCCAAGTACTTTAAAGCCCAAGGGCCATATGGAAACCAAGGGCCACACTTTGTCTGCCTGTGCTCTACATATATTCATACCTTTGGGTGTAAAAAACATTTTGCCCTCATTTATTTTTCAAGGCTTTAGCCACCTTTCTACACTAGTGCCTCAAATCTCATACCCTCCAACATTTCACAGATGAATGCTGGGACAAGTGTGGGCAAGCAACATTAGAATGTGCTTTGGTTTGCTTTTCCCTGAAAATGGACAAGTTCCCGGCCCCACTTCCCTTCCCTTCCCTTCCCTAACTGTCAAGCTTAGTACTATGAGTAAACCTTACCTTTTTTCATATTCCCCTTTTCACTAAAACCTTGATATCCGTGAGTTGAAGTTGGCAGTGGCAGAGGATGCGGGGTGCAGGGTGCCGGATATATTTAGAATTAAAGAGTCCTGCATCCAAGAATTTATTTTAAGTCAGAGAGCCAAACAGAATTCACAGTCTGTTCTCACAAAAGATCCATTACTAGTTAGCCTTCTTCATGTTTAAGTGTATAATTAAAGGGTGAAGTAGGAGAAAAATGGTTTCTATCGGTGTCAGAAATCTTAGCAGGTTTCCTGAAAATCACTTAGAGATCTACCTTCTGAACCCGAGCTAGAAAATGTTCTTGTTTTGGACAAGAGTTCCCCAAAGCCCCAGTCTTGATGCTAGCTTGATGCTAGCTTTGGGATTTGGGGAATTCATGTCCTAGAAAGGAACTTTTCCAAACCTTGATTCTGACCCTACTGAAGTAGGAACTCTGAGTGACAGAATCCTTTTAAGGTCTCATATACTTCACACTATCCCAAACCTGATTTTTTTAAACAGAAAGACAATAATGCTAGGAAAGGTGGAGGGTAGTAGAAACAGAGAAAGGGCACATATTAGATGGATAGATTTATTCAAGGAGGCCATGGCCCTGAGCCTGCAGAACCTGAACAAAGCATCAAGGACAGGAGGCCTTGGAAGTGTCTCAGTCATGGAGTCACTATGGACTGAAGTCAGCTCAAGCGCAGTTAACAACAAGAAGTCAAGGATAAAACCAGAAACCTTCTTCAGGCTAAGCATAAGTTCTTTACTATTTTCTTTGTTACATATTTTTTACTGGTATTAGAGCTAGTGTAGTGTTATCATTTGGGTGTTGAACTCTGGAGACCAGTGTATGAATCCCTGCTGAGCCACAAAACCCTGAGTGACCTTATGCAAGTCACACTCTCTCTTCCTCAGAGGATGGCAATAACAACCTCCCTCTGAAAAATCTGCAAGAACACCCAATGATAGGTTTGCCTTAGGGTCTCTATAAGTCAGAAATGACTTGAAGGGCATTCAACAACAAAAGATAGGATCAGTATGGCTGGTCAAAAAAGAAAAAAAGGAAGATAACTCTACTGTTCACTCAATCATTTTTCCAATACCCTCTCAGATTTCTAAGAGCACATCTGTGCAGCGTAGATGGAAAGGGTCATCTTCCACATCAAGGCCCAGGAACCAATTTCACAAGAGGAAAAGAAGGCAGTTAGTGGTTGAAGAATGAGTGTGGGTGCAGATGGTTATCCGCATGGGGGCTTATCATCTGGTAGTACCACAGGATGTTTAATACAAGAAGGTAGGAGAGGAATTGCTTCTCCCAAACGATGCGGGATGCTTTGAAGTGTGTACGCCATTTGGCAGATGCCCAGCAGACATTGTTTGGTACTTTATATTAAGTTGGAGGGAGGTAGAGGAGGGTGGGTAAAGATGAAGTGCATGATAAAATAGGAATTTATTCAAGGAAACAAAGTCAACAATACACCAAAGAGAAGCTAAATGAAAATAGAGTTTTTAGCAAGAGATATAAAGAAGAAGACTAAACTGGGTGTTTAGATGGAGCTACTTGCATTGTGAATCCCATGATGTTTTTTTTCCCTTTGCAATGTGCTTTAGGAGAAAGGTGGAAGAGTGTTTAACTCTTCCCTTGACAGTACTTTTCCTCTTAAAATTCTTTTACTCCTCCCCCCAGCTGCTTTCTTCTTTGCAAAGGTCCACTGTACGCAGTTTAATCATCCAAAGAAAAGGGGCAGGCAAGGTGATGAAAGGGAATTTAAACACAACAAATAGAAGAGTTGTAGGTATGAATTATTTTCTGTGTCTCACTCTCTGCAATGTTAGACATCTGGGAAGAAAAATTCAATTTGAGGTAGCAGAATTCTTATATAGCGACATTCCTGATTTGAAGATTGCAATCCTATACTTGGGCATAAGTTTCATTGAACACTATAGGGCTTATTTTGAATATAACATGTGGAATAGTGGTATAAGTATTTCAAATTCTTCCTTTTTCAAAGAAGTGCTACTATGAAATAAAAGCAACAATATAAACTTTCTTCTATGGATTTATCCCTTTTGTTTTGACTCAACCTCTCCTCCCTCCGTCTCTGGATGTGGAGAACACTGTCAGTGTGAATTATAGCATTTTTCTGAACGGATAGCTTTCATGTGACCATCTAATAAGTGGCCTGGTACTTTTCCTCATAGAATACTCCAGATAAAGATCTTAGAAACATTTATGCTTGGGATTTATTCCAGCTACAAACAACAAATGTTTTATGGGTAAATTTCATAATTGTACAAAGGAACAGTGCTAGCAAAACAGAAGAAATGTGTTACTGAAATCAATAGGGAGAATTTAGGCAAACTTTCCAAGAACAGTGATCATTAAACTTTTGCAGATTATTTAAGGTTGAGTATTGCCATGCTTACCCGAGTTATTGTTTAGTAAGTTCTGGTTAGATTACTTATGGAACATCTTGTATCAAAAATACACTGCTACCTTAACAATGGCTGCAATCTTCTGCACGCTTTTGTGTGTGAGTGCCTTCAAGTCCCCTGTTGACTTATGGTGACCCCATGAATTTCATAGGGTTTTCTTAGGCAAGGAATACAAAGAGGTGGTTTGCCACCAAGGAGTAAGTTCCATTGTACACAGTGTGGTTTGATTCTGACTCAAAGGACTGTACTTAGGATGTCTCACTGAATACTTCATGACTCATTTTAAGATCCTCAGGAGAGGGTTTTCTTTCTATCCCACCCAGGCCATCTGTTGAGGATACAGGAGATAGCCTCCTCAATGGCTGCTGCCAAACTGTGGAAATCTGTACCATCTGGTCTTCTTTCACTGGCAGGCAGGTAGGCATTTTTGTTTAAATAGGCATTTGATGGTTAATTGGTTAAGGGAAATCATTTTTATATATGTACTGTATCTTTTATCTTTATTATTTTTTTTAAATGCTTTAATATAAATGGTGTTTCAATATGATTATTTTTTATCATTGGATTTTTTAGCTTTCTCTTGCTTTAGCCATGTTGTGTGATGCCTTGGGTTCCATGTTGAGAGAAAGGTAGGATGTTTAAAACAACAACAACACACAAATTCTCCAATTACCCTTTTGCTGAGTTAGCATTCAACTTCCAATTTCAAAGGATATACTTATTATTTTAGTATAACCTTCTACACTGGAAAGAGCTAAAATACCCTAAAGGCACCAGATTCCATCTGATCTTGGATGCTAAGCAGGGTTAGCCCTGGATACTACTTGCATGAGGGAGTGCCAACAAATAGCAGGTGCTGTAGGCCATATTCTCTCAAAGGGAGAGAAGGAACAGGCAAAGCTCCATCATGCCTAGCCCAACCCAACTGCCACTGCCCTGGCCTCAGAGGGAGAGAAGAGGCAGGCAAAGCTCCATCATACCTAGCCCAGAGACAGAAGGCCTCTCCTCCATTCATATGCCATGATGGCCTTGACCTCAGAGGGAGAGAAGAACCACTGGACTTGATCACCTTCCTCACTGCTATTCCCTTCTCCTTTTGTTTCATATAATTTTAAGATTGTAAGCTTTAGGGCAGGGAAATGTGTAATTAACAATTTGTAAGCCACTTTGGCAGAAGAGTGGGATATAAAAACTCAGAATGAATGAATGGATGGATATTGCAGAGGAAGGAACCAGAAAGACCTAAGAAAGGCCTAAGAAAACCCTATGAAATTCATAGGTTCACCATAAGTCAACAGGTGACTTGAAGGCACACATACATACATCAAACAACCATGTGTTTGAAGGTGACAACTCTTGCATATTTCCACATCTTTTCAACTTTGCAAGAATTCCAGTATGTACTGGAAGTACAGTCATCCCCCCCTTTTTTGGGGGGGGGGGATCTATTCCGGACCCCCACACACACAAATGAAAAAAGTGTATATTCAAGCCCTATTGGCTTGAATGGAGGCGCACTCCCACAGGGGTGTGCAGGTGCGCACCCAATTTTAATTCCCTCTGTTCACCCTCCATGGATAATTGAGGGACATGGGTCCAAAGTCTGCAAGAACAGAGGGAGGACTGTACATAGAATGACTATGTTCATCACATTTTACAGTAAGGGAGAAAAATTAGTATGGAAGAACATTCAAGGATGTGGAAGAATCCACACTGCTTGGAAAAGTTACTTGCTTGGATGATGGTATTCAGAATCCCCTAGTTAGTCTAATAGCTTTATCACACTAGGGGGCAAACAGGATTTAAACGAGAGTTAAGCAGGAAATGTCCTATGATAAACATAGGGCATTTCCTGTTTAACTCTTGTTTAACTCTCGTTTAAATCCTGTTTGCCCCTAGTGTGATAAAGCAGTAACTGTTGGATTTCTGGGAGTTGTGTTCCTGAAAGGTAAATTTTCCTAATTTTGATTTTTTGGTTACATTTTTGCTCTAAAAAAAATCCATGTATTTAGGTGAAAGTGAGCAATTAGAGAAGGGCCTGATTTCATGGGTAAAACATATTCATGCATCCCTGGCTTAATCTCTGGCCTCTCCAAGTAAGATTAGGAATGCTGATCTAGGTAGGTTTAACTTTGCACATGGCAATTTCCTACTTGCCCTGTGCAGTTAGAGACCTTGCTAATTTATTTTTTAAAACAGAAATGGAGCTTAGTTACTTCATGCTTTTAGAATGCAACTACGTTATGATTTCTCCTCAGTGTCTACATTACGGGCACAATGAATAAAATATGTGTGCACACATGCATATACATATGTGTGTGTTCGTACTAGGGTGTTACTGAACAAGTTAAGAGCCTGTAAAAATGTTGTTTTTTTTAAAGTAAAACTGAGTCTTCAGTTGTGGGCAAGGACATGGAAACCATAAGCATGCAAAGACAAGTGCTAGGAGAGTGAGAAATAAAACTTCATTAAATGTGGAAGAGTCTGGATGGACCATTATCTGAAGAAGTAGGCTGTTTGACTTTTCCTAGAGGAAAAGTTTCTCTAGGAAAAGCCCTGTTCCTTACAGAGGCGAATAGCACCATCCTCAATGATGGAATCTGGCACAAATCTTATAAGCACATCTTAATAGGAAGGATCTGAAGACATAGCCATGTTAGCCTGGAAAACCAGTGTGCAAAGGAATCTTGAAGCACCTTTAGGACTAACTGAAACAGTAGTTGGTAGCATGAGTTTTTGAAGCCCTGAGCCTTTTTTTTAATATTTGGTTTAAAAAATGGACACATAATACAACTATATTAGACCTATTTTGCAATTAGCGAGGGAGACTGGTACAGAAAATCAAGCAATATCAGGACTATGCTGGTGACTTTTTTTGCAAAACAAGAATGTAAAGAGTTAGTTTTAAAAATGGTAACAGTAACTACCTAACCAACCTGCATGAATTTCTGAATGAGGACAACAACCACAATATCTTGACAAAATGCAGGCCTGTGACTAATATCATCAATTCTTTTTCTTTCTCCTGTATGATTTTTAAACCCTTTGCCTGATTAAGAAGGCAGTGGAGCTTTGAAAGCTTGCAACATGTATAATGTGCATTTTGGTTCTCCCAATAAATGTGTCACTGTTTTGTGGATTTTGAATGATATTGTAATTTGCTATATGGCCAAGTAAGCTATCCCTTGATATGTTAACTATCTTTAGGACATTTTGGCTTCTAACAATAGCCAGTTACTTTTTTAGAAGTAAATTTCCAGGTTCTGTGCTCTTTGAAACCACCTTTTCTTAACTCTGTACTTTACAAATCTTGTTGCCTCACACAGATACCAGTGGGAGCTTTCCCCAGAGATGCAAAGAACAGAGAGGAACAGGTTCATTGGGACATAGCATAGGAGGAAAGGGTTAAGCCCATCACCCACCTTCCTTTGCCCTGCTTGCTTCCTCATGAAAACTCTTTAGATTTTTAAAATATGCATGTTTAATGTTGTAGTACATTTAACACCACACCTACTTTGGCAGGAAGGTCCTAGAAGAGCTTTATGGAGACATCCCCCCCCGGTTGTTAGCTACCTGCATTCCACTAGCTATTCTCTGGCCTGGACTGTGGGACTTTTAAAACCTCAAGATTTATAGATAAACAAAAGTATAGAATATCCTTTCTGAAATGTTCCCATGTTGTAATCCATTAGGTAACAAAATAGAGATGGAAATGATCATGACTTGCTTTTTCTACAACTGCAACATACCAGATACTTTTAGCAAACATTTGGCAAGCCGCTCCAATTCCTTGCAGTTCTTAATATGGGTATGTCTTATATTCTCAAGGTTTACTGCTCTGATAAACCCTTTCAGGGGGGTTCTGTAATGCTTGGAACTTGTTGTTTTATGCTTTTTTTCCTTCCTTCATATGCTGACTTTCAGTGACTCCCAGGTGGCCTCTACACTGCAGAATTAATGCCTTTTGACACTGCTTGACTCAATGGTATGAAATTCTGGGGTTTGTAGTTTTGTGAGATATTTACCCTTTTCTGTCAGTGAGCTCAGGTGCCATAACAAACTACAAATCTTAAGGTCTAAGGGATGGAGCCATGACAGTTAAAGGTCCATTAATTCTGCAGTGCAGCAGCAGCCCCTGTGTGTTTTCTTTCTTTGTTTTTTTTTTTCTCACTGTAATGTGACCACAGTCCAAGCATTTGTGTGAGGAAGGACACCAGGGCAAACTATTCCAGGCTTTATTCATCTTGGATTATTGTCATGATTTGACTGCAGATCACAGACAGCCACTGTGATAGCTGAAACACCATCCCATAAATATTTAGTAGGGCAGACATGTCCTTTCTTGTCCTGTACTTACTTTCTGACACAGAAGCAGTTGCTCACTCCCATTCGTAAATCTTGGCTTGGAAAAATCATCAAAATCTATTGGGTTAGTAAGCCTAAGGCCTGGAGTATGAATTCCATTTGTTCTTTTATCTGTATTACAATCATTTAAGGGGCTGGTGGGCCTAAATACTGTAAATGCACCAGATCCCGGCTGATCTTGGAAGCTAAGTAGGGTTATCTCTTGTTAGTTCGTGGATGGGAAGCTGCCAAGGGATATGGCTGTAGGCTATATTTCATAGGAAGGAACTGGAAAAACTGCATCTCATTACTCCTTACATAAGAAAACCCTATGAAATTCATTGTGTCTCCATAAGCTGACAAGTGATTTGAAGGCACATACATGCACATTCAGTGCTGACTGGGGCGGGGTGTTATCAGTACGCTGATGACACCCAAATATATTTTTCCATGTCTCGATCAACAGCTTTGATGACAGATGGCATTTCTCCTCTCAATCAATGTTTTGAGGCTGTAATGGACTGGATGAGGAAAAACAAACTCAAGCTGAATCCAGACAAAATGGAGGTACTTACAGTAGGGGCCCCAAAACCAATTATTGGGTTGCAACCTCCAGTGCTAGATAGGGTCACACTCTCCTCAAAGGACTGTGTTCACAGTCCGGGGGTACTCCTAGACCCGTCGCTTCACAAGACTAATCAGGTGAATGCGACAGTCAGGAGCACTGCTATCAGCTTGGGCTGATATGCCAGCTGCACCCTTTCCTGGAAGTAAGGGGCCTAGAAACTATAGTATATGCATTGGTAACTTCACGACTGGTAACTAGTACATGCACTGGTAATTTTTTGCTTCAATTAGTGCAAAACATGGCAGCCAGGCTGGTCACCAGGAAAACGAGGAGTGACCGGATAACACCTGTCTTGAAATCACTTCACTGGCTATCAGTTTCCAGGCACAGTACAAGGTGTTGGTTATTACCTTTAAAGCCCTACATGGCTTGGGTCCAACCTATTTGAGGGATCGCCTACTTCCATATAATCCGCCCCACAGACTCAGGTCCTCTGGGAGGAATTTATTACAGCCTTTTAAGACCAGATTAACTGCAACCTCCCAGACAGCCTTTTTTGCAATTGCTCCCAGACTATGGAATGGCCTTCCAGATGAGATCGATCAAATTACCAGCCTAGATAGCTTTTAAAAAGCTACCAAGACAGATCTCTTCTGGCAAGCCTTTCCTGAATAAAATTTCCTGGCCATAGAATGACACCCCCTCACTCCATGTGTTATGCTGTCACACTATCCATGTTATATTTATTATTAATAGTTATTTTAATGTTTTAATTTTAACAGTATGATGTTTAATTCTTTTTTAAGGAGAGGATGTTGAGATATAAATTTGTAATTTGTATGTGGATGTTGTGTAGGCCGCTTTGATTGTTTTATTCCAGAATAGCAGGGTAAAATAAAAGTTTTATTATTTTATTATTTTTATGACTGAACTTTTTTGGCTGCTTAAATCATACTGTTTCAGATATAAGCACAGGGTAAACTACAGGGTAAGGCTGATTTAAATCACAGCTATTGTTTCAAGGTGGTTTAACTCACGTTAAAATAGACTGTTTTGAATAACAGAGATGTGTGTGTATGTGTACGTCTGTGTAGTTTGGAAGTGGCAAAATAATAAGCTCTTAAAAGAAAATCAATAAGTATTTGTTTAAAGGCAAATGTTGTTAACTGCCTTCAAGTCAACCTCAAATCATAATGACCTTTTGGATGGGACATCTCCAAGACCATTTTCAGCTGCTCTGCTCAGGTCCTGCAGGCTTAGGCCCACAATCTCCTGATTGAGTCTAACCATGTGGTCTTCTCTTTTTACTGCCCTCTACTTTTTCCTAGCATTGTTGTCTTTTTCTAATGATTTATGCCTTCTCATGATATGGCCAAATACAACAGTCTCAGTTTAGTCATCCTGGTTTTCAGGGAAAGTTCAGGCTTGATCTGTTCTAGTACTAATTTGTTTGTTTTCTTGGCTGTCCATGGTATCGTCAGCACTCTTCTCCAGCACTACATCTCAAATGAGTTGATTTTCTTTCTTTCTGCTTTCTTCACTGTCCAGCTCTGATATCTTTACATGGTGATAGGCAATATGATGGCTTGGACAAACCTCACTTTGGTTTTCAGAATTATATTTTTACACTTTAGAATCTGTCTAATTTTTCATAGTTGATCTTCCCAATCCTAGTCTTCTGATTTCTTGACTGAAATCTCCATTCTGGTCAATATTTGATTCAGAGTATGATAATTGTTTGACTGTTTCAATTTTCTTGTTATATAGGATGATTTCTTGTAGATCTTCCATGGTCATTATTTTTGTTTTCTTAATATTTAGCATTAAGCCTACCTTTGCATTTTCTTCTTCAACCTTTTTCAGTAATTGCTCCAGGTCATTGTTAGTTTTTGCTAGTAGTAGTGTATCATCTACATATCATACAGTGTTGATGTTCCTTCCCCCAGTCTTCACTCCTGCTTCCTCTGAATCTAATCCTACTATGTGTATGATATTTTCTGCATACAGGTTGAATAAATAGGGTGATAGTATGCAGCCTTGCCTGACCTCTTTGCCAATTGGGAAACATTCTGTTTCGCTATATTCTATTCCAACGGCAGCTTCTTTCCTGAGTACAGGTTCTGCATCAGGACAATCAGATGTTGTGACACTTCCATTTCTCCAAGAGCAAGCCATAGCCTACAATGATCTTTGCAGTCAAACGTTTGCTATAGTAAATAAAGCACATATAGATTTTTTTCTAGAATTTCTTGGTGTGCTCCATTATCCATTGTATATTTGCAATGTGATCTCTTGTGCTTCTTCCTTTCCTGAATCCAGCTTAAATTTGTGGGATTTGTCTCTCCATATATGGTTTGAGTCTTTGGTGCAGAATTTAGAGCATGAATTTGCTTGCATGGGAAATTAGTGGTATGGTTCTGTAATTACTATATATATATATATATATATTACTATATATATATATATATATATATATACTATATATAAATGTGTGTGTGTGTGTATATAATCTACTGTATATATAAATGAAGCTATTTATTACTCCAGTCTTTTGTGTCTCCTTTTTTGTGGATGGGAATGTATATTGATTGTTTCCAATCTACGGGTCACTGCTTTGTTTTCCATATTTGTTGACAGATTTTAGATAGAACTAAACTTGAATCTGGTATGGCATTTGTTCCTGATGGTTTATTCTTCCCAATTGCTTTGAGTGTGGCATCCACTTCACTTTCCAAAATTTGTGGGCCACAGATATCATCTTTCTGCATTCCTCTTTAACTTACTTCTGTCCATAGTTCTACTGGTTCCCATCAGCTGGGCTTAATAGTGCAAATCTATTTCTCACACTTTCTTTACATTCTTTTGGGATGTTCTTCAGATCATATTTTGGCATGGTGATTGCTTTGGTTCTCTTCTTCAGCTTTATTCTAATTTTGAATATTAGTTATTCATGGTCTGTGCTGAGTTCTGCTTCTGGTCTTGTTTTTGTCACAGGAGTGGAGCTTATCCATCTTCTGTTGCTTATTGTGCAACCTGTTTGGTTTTTGTGTTGACCATCCAGTGATATCCATATGTACAGTCTCCTTTCCAAGAAGAAGGTATTTGCAATGAATAGATTACTGGCCTCAAAAAACTCCATCACCCACTTGCCTGCTTTGTTTTTTAATCGAGCCCAAATCTCCCTACTATCTTTGATGCAGTTCTGCTTCCTACTTTGGCATTCCAGTGCCCATGATTACCAAGCAGTTCTGTTGTGGCGTGTTGTCAGTTTCTTCCTGGACTCTGTCATAGAAATCCTCTATTTCTTCTTCCTCTGCCTCTGTGGTTGGTGTATATGCTTGGATTATGGTGATGTTCATTGGTGTTCCCTGAAGCCTTATTGACATAATTTGGTTAAACTTTGCATTATATCTTTTGACTGACTTTGCTGTGTCTTTTGTCACTATTAATGCTATGATATGTCAGGGAGAGCTTCCAGGTAATGCTGCACTACAACTCCCAGTAGTCCTTCCTGTCATAACCAATTGGAAGAAATGCCAGGAGTTATAGTCCAACAACATCTGGAGTCCCATCCCTAATTCATTCTTCCATTCATCCATCCATCCATCCCTGTGGGAATCAGAGATTAATGCTGTAATCCTATCAAATATCTAATGAGAAATAAGCCCCATGGAGGTTAACTGAATTCTCAAGTAAATATGCAAAATGAAATACTGAAACAAACTGTGTGTGTGTGAATGTGTGCATTATTTCATGATCTTTCTTTTGAATTACTGCAACAATTCTACCAATGTTGATTGAATCATTGCTACTTCTTGCCAGTTCTGAGCATTCCCTCTTTAAAAACTCTTAATATCTCAGACCAATAAATCTATCAAGATCAGAAGATTATCACCGTCCCTCCAGCAGCAGAGATTTATATACATACACATTATATCTTGCATCTGCCATTTTTATATGCTAATATTGTAAGATTCTCTCTCTCTCTCTGTCATACTTTGCCTGTGGTGTAGTATTTCTGAGAGAAAAGAGGGAGATCTTTTTCCTTCAAGCAATCAGCTAATTAATTGATGCATGCATGTTTGTGCATAGTGTTTTAGGGTCCCCAAAGTCTCATGTAAATGCTAATTGTTATCATGACTTGGGAACCCCAGGCATGAAATTTGATTACCCCTATCAGGTAACAGTAGAACAGCTATTCTACAAATCTTGTTACTAGTCATAAAGTTATCTAGACAGCTTTAAATGTGTCTTTGCACTACTGAACTCTAACAGTTACTATGTTGCTAGTCAGTCAGCCACGCCCTGGCAGAAGAAGACTGTCTCAAAGTTTAATAACAGTTTGTTTTAATCTGTTACAGATTTAATACTGGAATGAGTGAACCAAGAACATTGACCAGCATCACCTTGGTGAGTTACAAATGTGTAACCACTGTAGTTATATGGCTGTGCAGTGACTTGCAGCCCAGTACCGCAATCTGCACTTAGCGGGAAGCAGCCACTTTGATAAATGGGGGTCCATTTCCCTCTCTCTTGGGATGCAGCTGACAGATGTTCCCACCTCGTCCCATGTACAATCTTCATTGTGACAGGCAGGAACAGAGCTGCTATTGCAATACCCCTTCACACTGGAGATCACTCATGGGGAGTGGGAGGTAAGAACATCAGTCAGTTGCCTCCAAGGCAACAGGGGAATGGATCCAATGATTGCAGTTGCTGCTTCCTGGCAGGATGAAATTAGGAGGCTTTCACAATCCCTATATGTCCCCTAAGGTAGGGAATATATAGGGACTGTGAATACCAAACAGCTATGAATGCATAACTTCAGGTTATGCATTCGTAACAGGATTCTAACCTAAGACTTTTATTTGCTAAGTAAGGCCCTGGTAGTTAAAAAGTAGCCTTCTTACTGAGATTCAAATTAGGAAAATACATTTTTAATTCAGCCAGTTTCTGTTCAATGAGATGCAAGGAATTTACAAACAATGCAAATCTCTTCATAAGCTTGACAAAGAGAAATTAAAATAAAAGATCTACCTTTCTAATCATATCCTGCTTTCATGAGTGCCCCTACAAACAATGGCGCTCTAATTGAGTCCTTCTGTGACTTATACTGTTGGCTCAATCTTTGTCTCACCTATGTAGTTTTCACTAGAGTATTTGGCTGCATAACCAAGGGTACCATGTTGTGAAGTGATATATGTGCATATTTTCTATTTTTTATTGTGGTAAACCATGTTTTCTCCCAAGGCTTAGCCCAAGTAGTAAACTTGTAAACTGGCAGAAGATAAAGTTACTTGAATGCTTGGTGTAGCATGATGGTTAGACTAGAACTAGACTATGATTTGGCTTCAAATTCCCCTTCCAGTCGTGGACCTGAGTGAATAAATCTGTTCAAGCCTTTCTGTATTACCTACCTAACACAATTGTCTCCATGAAAAGAAATATGTAAACCTCCTTAAGCTCCTTGGTAGAATGAATGTGTAGTATTGCTGAAATAGCTATGTAGCATTTATTGTGGAAGTCAATGTTAGTGCAAGTAACTAATGACTAGTGATGTTAATAGTCCAGTAGAAGCATGGTTTCATATATAACTGACTACAGAAGAAATCAGAACCTGTCTTGTTTAACTCATAGAATTAAGGCATTAACTATATTCAAAGTCTATAAAGAATAGGAAAACAGCAGTGAAATAACTATTTTAATGATGACTGCCATCCAGTTTGGTCTTGAACAAATTAATGTAGTTGGTCATTACCTCAGCCTCCATTTATATAAAGCACACATTCTCCACAGAGGAAGATGTCTTCATGGCACTGAGTTAAATGTCCACCTGGATTCAATCCTATCCAGAGAATCCCTCCTCCACAAAATTGTGGAGCTGGGGAAGAGTGTCGAGGATACCATGGACAGCCAAGAATGCAAACAAATGAGTACTAGAACAGATCAGAAATCTCTTTGGAAGTTAAGATGACTAAACTAAGGCTGTCATACTTTGGCCACATCATGAGAAGACATGATTCATTGGAAAAAAACAACAATGCTAGGAAAGGTGGAGAGTGGTGAAAGAAAGGAAGGCCGAATGATAGATTGATGGACTCTATAGAAGAGGGAACAGGTATGAATTTATAGGAATTGAGCAGAGCAGCAGAGGACAGAGAGGCTTGGTGATGTCTTGCCTACAGGGTCACCATGGGTCAAGATCGATTTTGAGGGTAAATAACAAAAACCACACAGTGAAAAAAAAATCACAGAGGAAAAAAGGGGACAAAAAGTCCATGGTTAAATATGATAAATTTAGTAACTATTTTCATGGTCACATGTTGCTTTCCATCACAACTTGTAAGAATAGGATTTCTGGTATCAATTGCAGATCCACTAGCAGTCTCTGCTAGGATCTTTACTGAGATTATTATCCAGCTAATTTGAACTATATACAAAAAGCTGAAATGTCTCTTTCTGAAGGGATCTCAAAGTCAACAGCAAATAAGCATTTCTGGGACACTATTCTAAAGATGAGCTCTCACATTTGAAATGACCCTGTCTGAAAGCACCATTCACCTCACCTCCAAAGACCAGAGAAGAACCCCTAAAAGAAGAACTTCACATCAGGACAAACTCACATGGAAGTAATTCAGTTTAGATGATTGCAACTTTTCAGAAACAGGAATATTTCCAAACTTCTCTTGAAACTCTAACCACAGAAAAGAACATATACAGGCTAATTACTTTTTAACATTCAATGGACTTAATATGGAGGTTAGCACACAATCATCTATGTATGCTTTTTTTTATTTTTTAAAAACCTATTCTGTCTATGGCACCCCAGTCTACCAGTCTAATCTTTGTAAACCTGATCCAAAGAAGACAAACTTCAAGGCTTGGATTTGGTTACTGTTTTCTTCAGCTTAGCCCTAAAACAGTCTCATTCTGTCACTTTCCCCCACCATATCTGCCAACATAAGCATATGGTTCTAGGACATTATGATTGAGTAATTGATACTGGCAGTAGATTTCAGCTGAATCCAACATTCAATTGTTCTATCATACTGGTCAAATTCCTTTTAGATTTATCCATGCTTTTTAAGTCCAACTTGCAATAAGGAATAGCAATTAGTGAACTGCAGCCACAACTCAAGTGTCATGTCCTCCAGATAAATTTGCCCTACCAATCAAAGCTACAGAATGAGAACAGGCAGCTCCCCCCCCCCCATTCTTGTCAGTGTTGAGGAGCAGGCAGAACTGTGTTGGTATGAGAGGGAAAGTGAGGAGAAAGGCCTAGCTTAGTAACATTACTAAAGTATGTATCATACTATGAGAGTAATTTACCCACATTTCTCAAGAACATGGTGGGTGATGTCCTATAGTCCAGTGGTTCTCAAACATTTTACCCTTGTGATCCCCTTTACATCTCCATCTGGACATTGTGCATGCCCCCGCTTGACATACTATGTCAATCAAAACATTTTGTTTGTTTAGTCTGTGTATTTTTGACCACACATCCGTATATACTCATATTTTAACATCTTAAAAGGTAATAACTCTCCTTCTCCCTCATGCAGAGGCTTCAGGGGTCCTCCTTGCCTTTCGCTTCTGCTCCAGGACAGAAAAAGTTTGGGAAGTAGAAGAGGAGGAGGAAGTACCAGGCTCCAAGTTTTGCACTCCTCTTAAGCAACTCTTATGCCCCCCCTCCCCCCAGGGTCGTGCCACACAGTTTGAGAACCACTGCTATAGTCAGCTGACAATGTCCTCTTGAGTTTACTGGCTATATTTAGGGTAGCTACATTAAAAAAAAATTAAGGACAGGGTTCCTGTACCATTAGTAGATGTGTGGAAGAGGGAATTTCAAAAATCTGTCATGCAAACTAGACTTAGCAAAATCCCCTCTTCTCGAACAGCTACTAAGGCAATAAGAGCCCTGTCCTCTTTTTCAGATAGGTGTACTATATATGGTTTAATAAGGCATCATTCTTTTTAATGGTTGACCTCAACTGCAGAATATCCTTCACCTTGAAATTTACACAGTCTGAGGCTGTGGTCATTAGTTAGGCTTTTTTTTTTAATGCAGGTGTCACTCTGCCTGCATTTAAGAATGTTGAAGGAGGTGCCTTGTACCAAGGCAGACCACCAGTCTGTTATTAGCTCACTATAGCCTACAATGATGAGCAGCAGCCCTCCAAGGTTCCAAAAAGGAGTATTTCTCATACAGGAGCCCTTTCACAGGCCACAGTTATAGCACTGATTCCACTTGAATTGCTATGGCAACATCCTGTGAAATCCTAGGATTTGTAGTCAGAGGCATCAGAGGAAATTCCTGGCTGAGAATTCTAAATGCCTCCCCTCAGTTGCTAGTTCCAGGATCCCTTAGGATGTTGCCATGGCAGTTCAGGTGGAATCAAAGTGCTATAACTGTGTACTTTGATGCGGGATCCTAGGAGATGCTGGGGCAAGAATGGACAGCTTTTCTTTTCTTTCTTTTTTTGTTTTTGATAGCAACATTACTTTGTGGGTAATTTGTCCTGCAAACTGGGATGGCCGAGTTGAATACAGAAGTAGGTGGACTTGGAAGGGAACAGGACTCTTTTCTCTTTTATTCTTCTATGACCTGTCTTCCTTTATGACATCTTTCTCCCCAGCACACATCATTTTGCTCCCTGACCAGAGAGCTGCCTGGAGAAAGACAGGCTATACTTACCAGGAACTAGATAGAATACTAACTACAAAATGGTAGCTCTCATGTCAGTGGGCCAGTGAATCCACTCCAGGCTTCAGTCTGAATTTTAAAAGAGCTTTTCAAGATGCTAAACCTATTTCGTGCAGCCAAGGAATATCAGGTGCTATAGACTAAGAGGAAGGCAAGGCAATCTGAATATTCCTTGCCTAAGAAATTCTTACAAAATTAATGAACTCTCCATAAGTCAACAAGTGTTTTGAGGACACTTACACACATGCACAACTTGGATTGTTCTTGTAAAGTCTGCATTAAAAGATAGATCCACCACTCAATCAATCAAAAAAAAAAAAAAAAAAAAAGCCACACAATTTCACTGCTGAAGATTTTGTTTTGAATATCAGTTGAGGGATGCATGAAATTGGATTGAGTGTTGCATATGTAGACAAGCTGACATTTACTGAGCTACAACCCTTTCCTGAGCATTGCTAGTGGTAGCTTTGGAAATGTAAAAGACCATAGTTTTGCAGAACAGAAGAGAATATCCATATGGATATCTGAGATCAGGACAAATCAGAACATGTGAGAAAATTACGGATCAACTTCTGGCTACCTATAAAAAGCTGAACTTAGGAGAAGTGACTTTTTGGGACACCAGTTCCTGGAATCACTCAGCTAGTATGGCTACTGGCCTTGTTGGCTGATGGAGTCTTGGATCTGGAATCACTTTTGCAAGATGTAGAAAAACTCAGAAGAAAAGAAAGGCAAGTAGGCAATCTGGACAAAAATACCCCTCTCAAGCAAATGGATGAGGTAGAAGGAAGAGTCTCTGCCTCCTTTAAAAACCTTTGCAGCCTGGATTGGGGAGACTTGTAGGGCAGTTTAGGCCTGTGGCCTGGAGGTTCTGTATCCCTGATTACCAACCTCTGCAAAAATCCATGCAACTAGAAAAGTCAATTACTAGTAATTTGCACCTAATTACCAGCACTGGCTGAGCTCTGAATCACCAGTCCCAGCCACCCGTCACATTAAAGGAGTTTTCATTGGATATTTGCTTTGAAAGACGCATGGGAATTTGTTACTCACACAAAGGCCCATTCTCTTAACTGTGTGACAAAGCATTTCCAGAAGAGAAAATACTTCCATAGTTTTGCCTAATACTCATTTTATTTCTTCCTCTCTCTGTTTACAGAAAGAAAATCTAGAGCCTAGAAACTGATAATACATCAAAGACATATCCCCTGCTATTTGGGTTTTGTCCAATACATCTCTTTCTATTCTCATCCATCTATCTCCCTGCCTTTAGTGAAACTCCCCCAATAGCATAATCCTTGTTAGGACAGTTTACTGCAATGCAAACATTTATTAGGCTGTTTAGCTCTTCATGCCACCCATCCCACACACTTCTAGTGTGTGGGATGGCTAAAACCCGAACAACCCCTCCAAAAACTCATTGGCCTCATGATAGCATATACCATTCTACACTAATGGATTTTAATACAATGCAGGGATGGCCATCTTGAACAACCCTCCATTTGATCTCCTGTGCCCCTTGGAGTAATATCAAAAGACACGTGCAGGTGATCAATTCAGTCTCTTTAATAATGTTTTGTTTCTTCTTCAGCAGCTTACTAGTTGGAGAGGGAGAGGGAGACTATGGAGTTTATTGGATGCTTAAAACCCCACTTACCCCTTCCATTTTCAAATGTGTTATGGGATAAAGTTGGATATTATCACAGGGAAAATGCCTCCGCTGCCACTGCCTGACTGTAACCTGCCTAAAACCTGGCTAGATGCCACACTTAGCTGGCCAATTTGCAAAGTTGGGAAGATCTTTTTCCTTTTACAATACTCAAATTTATCCCGTAATAGACTTGAACACGGAAGGGGTAAGTCAGGTTTTTAAAGCATGTGATAATCTCCTGTGAGAGAAGAGGATACCGAATGGGGAAAAGTGATAAAAAACTTGAAAAGAACTGGGCTTGTCTCCTTTTGTTCCAGTCTCTATCTACCATGGGCTTCAGCTTCCCCCATCTTTCGAGCTTGGGTAGAGTAGCAAGGCTGAGGCTGGGATTATCTCAGGCCTGGAGATTTTAGGGCCAAAATTTGAGACCTAGAGATCCATAACCTCAAAATGTCCCAATTTAGTGGGAATAGTCCAAATTAATCTTAAATTTTAAAAATTGCTTTTAAAATGGCCCAGTTTCTCTACCTCATACTTTCTCCCTTTTGTCTTCAGCTTACTTCAGTAGCTGCAAACCTAGTTCAATGTACTAATGTAGTTTACACTCAAGTAACTCAATAGTGAGGGAGAGGAGAGGAATCTTGTTCTTCCCAGTAGGGTGAGGCAAAAGTCAGCTGCTGCAGCCTCTTCTAAGCTTGCCTGTTCTTCCTCGTTAACAACTTTTGCCATCTTGATCACACGTGTCCATTTTCATCTGTGAAATGTTGGAGGGTATGGAGATAATCGCTGTTAATGTCACAGGGGAAAGGCCCTGATGATTTTACAAGGCCAATGTCAGAAGGGGCAGTACCTGGTGTTGTCATCATAAGCATCAATCATTGTTGCACAGAATATGTAATTCAGATTTAAAAAAAAACAACAATCACTAAGTCTAATAAATGAAGAATATGCAAAGGGGATATTGTAACACTTTTGAGACTGAGAGAGAGAGGTTTGTAGCATTTTGAAGCTTTTGTATACTGAGTCTACTTCATCAGATGCAAATGAAGAATCTATCATCTATCTATCTATCTATCTATCTCCTCATGAGATTCTTCCCCCTTCTGATGCAGACTGAAGAATCAAGGCCAGGCCCTGAGATTATTCTTAGGGCTATTATATACATCACAATATCATAATACAAAAGTGTCACTTGTAATTAACTGGTGATTTAATAATGCTCCAGTAATGAAACCCACCCTCAATTTGTGCCAAAATCTTGAAAATTTTTGCAAGAAACAGAGGATGAAATAAAATCTCCTAACCTCCACAGGCTCCAAACAGCAAACATTAGTCAGACCTAGGCCCTGTTGGAATCAATAGTACAAGCTAGTCATAGTAAATGATAAAAACACCCAAAGATCCATGCTGGATGAAAGCCAAAATTTACTGAGTCAAACATGCAGTTTTTTAGTCAGAGCTTACAATTTACCTTTTTGGAATGCATCTCCCAGAATTCTTCAGCCAGCATGAGGGATTCTGGGGAGCAGTTACAAATGATAATGATTGATAATGATAATGAGGAGGAATTGAAATTAACAGGCCACCCACATTGTCCTCCTCTCCTCAAACACTGGTACAGCCCCTGGTGTTGGAGTTCCATTTAGTGTAGTTCTTATAGCATCAGTTGGGGCATCCAACTGATTTTAAAAGGGCATAGGTATGACTAATTTGCTCTGGACTGTTGCCCACACAAGAGCAGGAACTAAGAGAAAACATTTGCATTTCCTGGCAGTCTTTGTTAAAAGCCTATACTTTATCCTCTGTTTAAACTTGGGATGGATCCATTTCTTGTTCCTTATAAATTTTAACTGGGTGTGGATGGAAAGATGCCCTTTGGGGAATGAAGATTCATTGTCCCTCAGTCCCCATGGAAACTGGCTTAGAAAGGACTGGGGAGGCCAAGACTGCTGTTATTTCATAGCAGCATGGCACTAAGACAGAATATGGAAAAAGATACTGTACTTTGTTTGGAATCTTATTCACTGACATCCATATTAGCTAAGACGATCTGTGAATTGTAATTAATTTTCCCCCCTCAAGCTCTGTGCTGACCAGGTGAAGCTTCTTTAAGCACAGGGATACAGTGATGGGAAAGGTCAGCTACTGAATTTCTGACATTTAGCTGTTAAGGATACTAGATCCCAACCAGAAGAACAGTAACTGTGTCTCAGCAAGAATTTGAGCCCCATACAGGCATTGCATTCATCACATGCAAGTGGATTGTCTGACTTTATCACAAGGCAATATGTGGAATAAAATAGAGTGCAGCAACTAACAAAAGACGAATGTGATTCTAGGCTTCATCAATAGAAGTATAGTGTCTAGATCAAGTACAGCAGTAATGCCACTCTATTCTGCCTTGGTCAGGCCTCACCTAGAATACTCTGTTTAGTTCTGGGCAAATCAATTCAAAAAGGATGTTGAGAAACTGGAGCATGTCCAGAGGTGGGCAGCCAAAATGGTGAAGGGTCAGGAAAGCATGCCCTACGAGGAGAGACTTAGGGAGCTGGTACATTTAGCCTGGAGAAGAAAAGGTTAAGAGGTGATTTGAAGGGATGTCATATAGAGGATTGAGCAAGCTTGTTTTCTGCTGGAACAATGGATATAAGCTAAAGGAAAAGAGATTCAACATTAGGAGGTGCTTCCTGACAGGCGCTGTTCAACAGAGCAACACACTCCCTTGGAGAATGGTGCAGTCTCCTTCTCTGGAGGTCTTTCAGCAGAGGGTGGACGACAATCTGTCAGGGATGTTTTGAGTTCCTGCATGGCAGGGGGTTGGACTGGATGGCCCTTGTGGTCTTTTCCAACTCTATGATTGTATGATTTTTGTTTATGGCCATAAATTGATATGTGAAATTCCAATCTAGCTGAAAAATGCTGAGAATTGAGAGCAGCATCTTTGACTTAATGGATGTCTTACATTTCACTTTTCTATCTGATACAGGATAGGCACATAAAGGGTTTTTCATTCTGGTCCTTTTCTTTCCTTTCTTTCCTTTCCTTTCTTCAGCAGGATTGTAAGATTCATTGTTTATGAATGCTTGAGTTCATAAATGTCAGCATTTCCGTTGCAGTTCTCCAGGATGCTGGCACTTGCCTCTGCTTGTGGAACCATTTCTGTCTTATCAGGCTCTGCATCTTCAACATGGACTCTGTGACCGGGATACATTAGATCAGGCAATGGTACTTTGTCTACATCAACAACTGCTTATCTCTTGGGGGAATCTATGAAGAAGTCCTGCCTGAAACTTCAAGTGTGTGTGTGTGTGTGTGTGTGTGTGCGCGCGCGCGTGCATGCAGCTATTTATGTCTCAAAAGTCTTCCAAGCCAGTAAATCTAAAAAAGCATTATGGGAAGGGGGGGGGTTAAGATGATATACAGAGAGGCAAACATAAATGTTATATTTAACTTTCCAGCTGGAAAATTCTGTGATTAGTTTCTGACTATGTATTTTCTAACTAACTGTTTTCTTTTTAAAGTTTTTTTTTTATTAGTATCATTCAGTCTATATCCTTTTTTTCTTCCAGTGACCTCAGGGTGGTAAAATGCTTCATTTCCTCCTCATTTTTCTCTCTCAACCCTCCTATGAGGTAGGGTTCACAAACTTTTGCCTTCCAGATGTTTTAGACTTCAACTCCCAGAAGCCTGAGCCAGCTTGGCCAACAGTCAGGGAATCTGGGAACTGAAGTCCCAAACATCTGGAGAGAGTGAGAGAGAAAAAAAAGAAAGTGGAGGAGAAAGACTTGCCCAGTGTGACCTTATGAGCTTCACAACTCACTGGAGACAGTAGCCTGAATCTCTAAAGTTCGAGGCTAATACTTTGACCTGAAGTTGAGAATTGTGTGGCGCTCCAAATGTTGCTGGATGACACTTCCCAATATTTCTCATTATTGTTGAGTAAATGCTGCAATTAATAGCCCAACAACATCTGGAAGTTCTCACAATTCTCATCCTAACTCTAACCACTACACTACCCTATCTACAGTCTATGGAAAATTCTGTATCAGATGAGAAAAGTATGCAAATTAAATGCAATCATCAGACTTGTGATCCAATTCAAGGACAGTTGCTATTGAAAAATTGAGGTTAGCCATTAACTTTACCACCAACCGACTAAATCCAGTAGTTAGTCCCTAACAACTCACTGAATCAATGGGAGAGTGATAAATCAAGACTTCTGTAAATTCCTCTGATTCGGAGGGTCTCTTTCAGTTGGGATTAACCCTTGACAGCCTATTGCCTGACTTCTCTAAGCCAAAAATAAGACTCACTCTTCTTTTCTGACAGGAGGATGAGTACTAGCAGAGGCAGAACTTAAATATGGACCTCCCCCAACATCAATGCACCTCCATGTTGTGGAATGCTTTGCATCTTTTGGATTTCTGCTTGCTAGATGTGTACACTTATGTGCCTTCAAGTCTTCTGTTGACTTTTGGTGACCCTATGAATTTCATATGGTTTTCCTAGGCAAGGAGTACTCAGATATGTTTAGCCTGGAAAAGAGATGGTTAAGACGCAATATGTAGCCCTGTTTCAGTATTTGAAAGGGTATCACATTGAGGATGGAGCAAGTTTGTTTTCTACTGCTCCAGAGACTAGAATATGGACCAATAGATGCAAGCTACAGGAAAAGATATTCCCCTTCAACATTAGGAGGAACTTCCTGACAGTAAAAGATGTTTGACAGTGGAATACATTCAATCAGTGTGGTGAAGTCTTCTTCTTTGGAGGTCTTTAAGCAGAGGCTGGATGGCCATCTGTCGAGGATGCTTTGATTAAGAGTTCCTGCATGGCAGAGGTTGGACTGGATGGCCCTTGTGGTCTCTTCCAACTCTATGATTCTATGATTCTATTCTATGATTCTATATAACCTGGGATTCCTTGGCAGACTCCCATCCATGTACTAACCAGAGCTGTCCCTGCTTAGCCTCCAGGATTAGACAGGATATGCTTGGTTGGACGGGGAAAAAAGAATACAAAAGTGGTGCTGAAAAAAAAAAAACAAGCATGAGATTAGCTTTAACCTAATTTAATGTTTCCAGTCTGCATCCTAGAATTCTTTGAAGGTTTGATCTTTGTTGCTTTCCTTTGCCTTATTCTGCAATGTGATATATTCCTGCTTCTGCAACTGCATGTGAATCTGTATGAAGATTCATGTCCAGCCAATTCTCTATGCAACAATTCTCAGAAAAAGGCTCAAAGGCTACCCCCTCCCAGATGATGACTATCCCTTTTAATATTTCTCCTTTCTGCATTCTTTATACCTGAAATTTCATTGAACCTGTCCTTTCTCCTTGGAAGATTTACCAAACCACTTGCTCTCAAGCTGGCTAGCAGGGACTCCATTTCATTAAAAATATCTTATTTTGATGCTACTTCCTTGCTCTATGTTCAATAGAACAGGGATGGGGGCATGTGTGGCCTTCCAGGTGTTGTTTAACTACACCAGAGTTTAAGCTAAATAGACTCCTGACAGCTCTTGCTACTCATTGTGTAAAGAATTCACTGAAAATTAATTATGGTAAGACAAAAATAATGATATTCACAAAAAGACAAATTCACCATAAATGGAAGATTGATAATAATTGTATTGAACAAGTTTCATCATATAAATATCTTGGAGTATATTTTCATGCAAGAAATTCTGCGAAACTACATCAAAGAAATACAATATCAAATGTTCAAAGAAGCGTCAAGGCATTATTTACTTTCTTCTATAACAAGGGTGGACAATTTGTCCCTGCAGTGTTGCAAGTGTTTGAAGCTAAAATCCTTGTGCATCTTCTGTACGGCTCAGAGGTTCATTCATATAACAACTTTGCGCAGTTTGAAGCTGTATAGACTACATTCTTGAGATCAATCCTGGGAGTCCCTAATTGTGTTGCAAAAACTGTTCTTCATTTGGAAACTGGCTTATTAGTAGAGGCCCGTATCTGGATGCATAAATAAAAAATATGGCTTAAAATGTTGTTCAATCCAGTAGGCCTGGTACCGGTAATTCTGATTCCTTTTTATCAATTTGGAAAAAATATCTAAATATGAAAATTGTCACTATTGAGTTCTCATTGTCAAAAGTGATTCTGTTAGGTTATGATAAAGCAAAAAATGCTATTATCCAATGAATTAAAGATATAGATTTACAGTTTCATAGAAGCCAATCAACTATGTATCCCATGATTTGGGAGACAAATAGAACATTTCTCCATGCAAGTTATTTGGATAATCTGAACATACCTAAATTTAGACGGGCATTTTTGTTAGCCAGATTAAACATTCTACCCTCAGCCGTTCTTGAGGGAAGATATAAAAAAATTCCCTACCACTACCGTTTGTGTCCCTGTGGACTGGAGGAAGTTGAGTCAACTGCTCATGTACTTTGTTAGAATCATAGAATCATAGAATCAGAGAGTTGGAAGAGACCACAAGGGCCATCCAGTCCAACCCCCTGCCATGCAGGAACTCCCAGTCAAATCTTCCCCTATAGATGGCCATCCAGCCTCTGCTTAAAGACCTCCAAGGACGAAGACTCCACTACACTCAGAGGGAGTGTGTTCCACTGTCGAACAGCCCTTACTGTCAGGAAGTTCCTCCTAATGTTGAGGTGGAATCTCTTTTCCTGCAGCTTGCATCCATTGTTCCGCGTTCTAATTTCTGCAGCAGCAGAAAACAAGCTTGCTCCCTCCTCAATATGACATCCCTTCAAATATTTGAACAGGGCTATCATATCACCTCTTAACCTTCTCTTCTCCAGGCTAAATATCCCCAGTTCTCTAAGTTGTTCCTCATAGGGCATGGTTTCCAGACCCTTCACCATCTTTTATTCAGAAATCTGTAATATATATATATTTTCCCCATTATTACAAAGCATGCCCGGTAGACAGGAAGAAATTTATGTTAACTATCTACTTGCTGATTGTAAGGGACTGATTACTCTGTGTGTTGCTAAATTCCTTGTTGCTGCAGTTGTTAGCCGAAAAATATTCCTGAAACAAGTCTGTTTAAGATTGAAGAATAATAAAGACAAAGAGTGTCGGAGGTACAGTTGTTATACAATTCTGAGCTGTATTTACTTTGCCTAATCTTTAGAGTAGCATACATATATAGTGTTGCTGTATTGTATTTTATAAATATTACTGTTGTATTGCATTTTGCTACTGACAATGCTAGGATATATGGCCTGAGCCTTTGATATGTCTTTGTATGAATTTATGGCATTTCATGCTGGCTAAATAGCTGTAATAAAGAATTGTATTGTATTGTATTGTATTCTTTAACTATTGGCGCTGCCCGATTCATCGGGCGGGCACGGTTGCCGTGCGGTCCGTGCGCCAAGAGGCCAGCACCCTCGGCGTCCTCCCAGCAGCCATTGGGAGGGTGGACTCGCCTCCCATTGGCTGCCGCAGCATGCGGAAAGGGAGCCCAACTTTTTCCTGTGGGACTTCAGGTCCCAGGCTCCCTCAGGGCTAGGTGGCGCCAACTGATTGGCTGCCTGGGGCCCGCCTAGCCCCTGGATTGGTCGGCAGCCACAGGAGGGTGGTGCTTCCGTCCTCCTGGGCCGCCATTGATTGCCAGGCCTATTTAAGGCCGTGGCAGGCACGTGACAGTGCCATTGTTAGCTTTGGCTCTCCCACCCTCCCTTCCTTTGGGAGCTGTCTGTCACGACTACCGAGGGGTGACAGCATAGGCCTGGATCTGGGATTAGGGGTTTCCAGGGCCCTCTGGCACTGGATCGGGAGTCATTGTGACCTGGGTGGAAGGAGCGGAACGGGTGGCCAGTGCGGGGGCCACAGTTGTTGTACACCCGGTGACTAGAGTGCCTTGCAATTCGATTTGAGGCAGCACAGTTGCTTAACTGCGCCACAGGGAGGGACTTGGCACCTACGTCATCCCGATGCTTGTGATTACAAGCAACTGTACATCTTACAACCATTGGGTTGCAGATGTCCAGATCCAGACCTTATGCTTTGAGCCAACCCTATATATTATTTTGTCATATAACATGTGTTCCATTGGTGGCTTATTCATTAAAGTTGTGGCCCTTTCTTCTCCAGTCATGTCTCTTGTGCTTATTGGTGCTCGACCTGCAAGGCAACAGCTCCCAGCATTCCTCAATAGTGGGTTATGGGAGGTTTAATCCAACATCATATGCAGGGCTGCACAGTTTCCACCCTTGCAACAGAACAAGAACAGTGTGACCACACTGATCATTTTCCCTTGCATAGTGTAGTGGTGTGGGTGTTAGACTCTGGAGAGCAGGATTTGAATCCTGGGTCAGCCATGTAAATCCACTGGGCAATCTTGGGCAAGATACACTCTCTCAGCCTTGGAAGAGGGCAATGGGAAACCTCCTCTGAAGAAACTTATAGGAAAAAAAAACACCCTGTGATTGGTTTGTCTTAGGGTAACCATAATTTAGAAATAACTTGAAGGCACACAACCAGAACAAGTCTCCTCCTCCTCCTCCTCCTCCTCTCTGGAGTTTATCACATGGGAGAAATTTCTCCCAATTTCGAATGGAGCCAATTCGAATTCACATAAATTTGCTAGTTTACAGGCCCGTACCTAGACCTTTAGGGGCCCTGGGGCAAAAGGTACATTTGGGGCCCCTATATTTTTTCATGTTCGAACATACTTGCATGATCATGTGTGTGCTTTACTATACATTGTCAGTTAGTGGTGAAGGACAAAGCAAAAACATTATTCATTCAAAGTTTATTCAAAATAGTAACACAATGAATGATACTGTAATAACACCTTATAAGTACAAACTTAACAGACACAACAGACTCCAACTCCCAGAATTCCATAGCCTTAGCCAGATAGAGTGAAGAGGCCTTGAAATGTGGGCCCCACAACAGACTCCTACTCCTAGAATTCCATAGCCTTAGCCAGATAGAGTGAAGAGGCCTTGAAATGTGGGCCCCACAACAGACTCCTACTCCCAGAATTCCATAGCCTTAGCCAGATAGAGTGAAGAGGCCTTGAAATGTGGGCCCCACAACAGACTCCTACTCCCAGAATTCCATAGCCTTAGCCAGATAGAGTGAAGAGGCCTTGAAATGTGGGCCCCACAACAGACTCCTACTCCCAGAATTCCATAGCCTTAGCCAGATAGAGTGAAGAAGCCTTGAAATGTGGGCCCCACAACAGACTCCTACTCCCAGAATTCCATAGCCTTAGCCAGATAGAGTGAAGAGGCCTTGAAATGTGGGCCCCACAACAGACTCCAACTCCCAGAATTCCATAGCCTTAGCCAGATAGAGTGAAGAGGCCTTGAAATGTGGGCCCCAGAACAGACTCCTACTCCCAGAATTCCATAGCCTTAGCCAGATAGAGTGAAGAGGCCTTGAAATGTGGGCCCCACAACAGACTCCTACTCCCAGAATTCCATAGCCTTAGCCAGATAGAGTGAAGAAGCCTTGAAATGTGGGCCCCACAACAGACTCCTACTCCCAGAATTCCATAGCCTTAGCCAGATAGAGTGAAGAGGCCTTGAAATGTGGGCCCCACAACAGACTCCAACTCCCAGAATTCCATAGCCTTAGCCAGATAGAGTGAAGAGGCCTTGAAATGTGGGCCCCACAACAGACTCCTACTCCCAGAATTCCATAGCCTTAGCCAGATAGAGTGAAGAGGCCTTGAAATGTGGGCCCCACAACAGACTCCTACTCCCAGAATTCCATAGCCTTAGCCAGATAGAGTGAAGAGGCCTTGAAATGTGGGCCCCACAACAGACTCCTACTCCCAGAATTCCATAGCCTTAGCCAGATAGAGTGAAGAGGCCTTGCTGTGCTTCCATTGGGTTTGGTTTGGGGTGCCACTGCCACCAGGGAGGAGGTCCACCTAGACTGGGAACTACTACTAAGTACTAGAGTACTACACTACTAGTTGTGGGGCCCACATCTCTAGGCATCTTCACTCTGCCTGGCTAAGACTATGGAATTCTGGGAGTAGGAGTCTGTTGTGGGGCCCGCATTTCAAGGCTTCTTCACTCTATCTGGCTAAGGCTATGGAATTCTGGGAGTAGGAGTCTGTTGTGGGGCCCACATTTCAAGGCTTCTTCACTCAATCTGGCTAAGGCTATGGAATTCTGGGAGTTGGAGTCTGTTGTGGGGCCCGCATTTCAAGGCTTCTTCACTCTATCTGGCTAAGGCTATGGAATTCTGGGAGTAGGAGTCTGTTGTGGGGCCCGCATTTCAAGGCTTCTTCACTCTATCTGGCTAAGGCTATGGAATTCTGGGAGTAGGAGTCTGTTGTGGGGCCCACATTTCCTGGGCCCAAGCAAGGCAAGCCCAACCCCCATCCTCTGCCCAGGGGCCCCAGGCCCAGCGAGGAGGCCAACAGGCAACAGGCAGCCCTACCAGAACAGGCACCAACAGCTCCTCCAAACTCCTAGGATCAGCAGCAGGTTAAAAAGGATCATTAGCAGCCTGCTCCTCGCTGGACTCTGCCTCCTCTCCTTCTCACTTGTTCCCACACGTGCTCTGGTGCGCGGGCACACAAATAACTCCTCCTCCTCCTCAGCTCCTCTCCTCTTCAGTAGCCCAGCCAATGGGGATGGACTGGAGGAGCCCAAGAGGAGGGGCTGCTGCAGGCAGGCACGCCGGGCCATTTGGACTCCTCTGTCCTCTCGGAGGGGGAAAGCAAGCTGCAGCCAGGCTACCGGGAAGGGACTAACGACTAAGAAGAAGAGGAGGACATTTATGAGGACGGCATCTGGGGGCCCCCCCTCAGCTGGGGGCCCCGGGGCATTGCCCCGCCTGCCCCGCCCTAGGCACGGCCCTGCTAGTTTAGCAAATTTATGTGAATTCTAATAGTGTTCGGAATGCATTCAGAATAACTTCTCATTGCCCAAAAAAGACCCCCCCCCATTGCCTGAAATTGCGTGAGGTACTTTAATACGCAATCACATGAAACCCCATGATTGCATTCGGAATGACTTCCCATTGTCTGAAATTGCGTGAGATACACTAATTTGCAATAATGGGCAACCCCATGATTGCGTTTGGATTGCCACTGCGTTATACCCCCAAATTCTGTCGTATGATAAACTCCTCTCTTTCTCTCTCTCACACACACACTTTAGCTTCCTCTTTTTCTCTGTTCCTTCCATTCTGACTCCAGACATGCACAGAGATCCCATGTTCTCTCTGGTTTTGCTTATCTGCCTATGCACCCACCCTCCATGTTTCTTTTTTAATTCCATTGACTCAATGACTCTAATCCACCATTGTTATCAGTTCTAGCACAGGATTGTTCCCTGATGTGGGTATGACCTTTCAGTTTCTGCCAGACTCTACTCTGACTCTGTCCTAAGGTCCAGTGTTGGCCCACAAGGTTTTTCTGCCTGAGGTAGTGTGGCCTGCACCCCTTCTCAGCAAGCCTCTAATGATACCTATTATGAGATGAGAGCAAGATCACAAAATCTTTAGACCTGTGAAACCAGAAGGTTAACAATGTTCTTATATGTGTATTCATCCAGGAGATGTGGAGCAGGCCAGTTCATAGCAGAATTCACAAAGACTTTCAATCTGTTTCCTTGTTTTTCCTAAGATAACTTAGGGTGAATCCACACTACATATTTATACTAATTAGGTATCATTTTAACCGCAATGGTTCCATCCTATGGAATGCTGGGATTCATGGTTTGTGACATACTTAGAATTCTATGCCAGAAAGCACTAGTGCTATAGTTCAGAGGAGTGCGCCAGAGAATTTTTAAGGCTCTTACCAAATTACAAATCATAGGTTTTCATAACATAGACCTACAAAAGCTAGAGCTGTATTCTGCTCAATAATTGTGAACTGGGAATACACCAATAGCTGACCCATGTTGCTGTTGCTGTATGCCTTCTGGTCATTTTTGACTTAAGGCTGAGGGAGTTTGATTTACTCAAGGTCACCCAGTGGTTTTCCATGGTGCAGTGGAGATTTGAACCCTGAACCACTACACCACATTTGTCATATTTGGTCTTAATTATTCATTTCATAACCTTCCTCCTCATTTTATAATCCTTATAATCCTCCTCCATGCTTCCATCAATTCAGTCTTACTCACTTTCATCCTTCACAATAACCAGCAGTCAATTCTCCCAACAGGTAGGTTGTTCATTTCTAGAATGTCATTATCAGTGCTAGCAGTGTTTTAAAACATGGCTATTAATAGTGGCTGATGATAGAAACACAGCAGAACAGCTAAGCCTAAAGGTGTTGTATGACCAGCCTTCACCTACATGTGCTTGAGGGAGGGGTTCTCCTTCAGCTATGCATTATCCTAGATCTGGCTGCTCTCATGGTGACTTTGCTGAGATTCCTAAGTCAATTAACACTTATCCAAATGCACATTTAAAGTGCTCGCAGACCATGATCTGTTCACATCACTCATCATTTTGGGTGCTAAACAGCTGCGCTAAAAACATTTTGAAGGCTTTTAAATGTGTGGATAGAAGTGTATGAAGAGTGGTTATAGAGAGCACATGTTTCACTTGTTACAACAACTCCAGTGGCTACTGGGCTGATTCTCAGCATAGTTCAAATTGATGATTTTTACCTAAAGAATGCTAAACAACTTTGTTTTGCTGCCACTGCTGTTATTGTGTGCCTTCAAGTCATTTCCAACTTATGGTGACCCTAAGGCTGCTTAGAGGGGGTGTTTCTTTGCCTCCCTCTGAGCCTGAGAGATTGTGACCTGTTCAAGGACACTCTGGGTTTCTGAGGCTGCACAGGGCTAATCCATATTCTCAATTGTTTTAATGTATTGACACTTTAACTACATTTTAATAATAAACTTATGATTTAATCTATATTGTATTTATTTTAAATTGTAACTTGCTTTGGTCCTGATTCTAGGAAGAAGTTCAGATACACATGAAGTGTATGAATGAATTAATGGATGGATGGATGGATAGATGAATAAATAAACATGATGTTTCTCTCTTGGGAGATAGTATACATGACCAACTCCACTGTCTAATTGTCCCTTGAAGGAAATAAATTCTTCTGGGTAAGTGGTGAAGTTCTGGGACATTAATTGGGGAAACTTCTCAACTACTCACAACACTTTGGACACAAAGCCCTTGTAAGAGCTGGACAGAAGGGAATTTCACATATGGAAGATTATGCATGGTGTGGTATGGGAGCAGATCAGCGGGGTGGTGGGGTGACATCATGAATTGCCTTGTCAAGTGACACTCTAGTGACACCACTGGTGTGGAGGGGGAAAAATGTTGTTCTGGGCAGTTTACCCCTCCTCTACAATATTCCTAGCAGTGGGTTTGAGGTTGCAAAGGCAGGAGTTGACAGAGAAGCACAGCAACATCCCCAGTGCTGACAACTGCTGCAGATGAAACAGGTGTAGGGTGACTCGAGGGCAAGCACAGGGCAGAAAAGATGGGGAGTCCGTTCAGACTTTCTTCCTAAGTGTAGACATGCCCACATGTTTTAATATTATAACTTACAGTGTTTTTATTTGCAGCTGTTTTTTAAAAACATCTGTTTTTGGATCAAGCTACTTTGGATCCTAATTGTAGAAGAAAACCATAGGGTTGTCAGATTGAAAAAAGGAAAATAACTCCTTACCTTTAATGGTTGTGTAGAAGAGAGAATTCTATGATGTGTTGCTCATAATGCAACCCAGTAACAAGCCATAACTACTTGTTGAAATTCCCTCTTCCGCACAGTCATTAAAGGTACAGGAGCCCTCTCCAGTTTTCACTGTGACTATTGTAAAAAGGCTGATAAATAAATAAGGCCAGCCATGCTAAATGTTCCATAACTTGCTTGTTTAACAATAACAACAACAACTTCTTTTTCCTTTTAAAAATGTCCTTTATAGGCTTTTCCTGTAGTGTTTAACAAGGCCTGATCACAACTAATAGCAACACTACTATTCACTATCCTAATTTTTATATGTAACACTTTGTTCTCTGTGTGCTCAAAGTCATGCTGAATGTGTCTTAAACATCTGGCATATTTTTATTTTAACAAAAATGCTATTATCAATTTTTTTTAAAAAAAATTAGTAAGTAAATTTACTTTTTTTAAAGATAATTTTATTAAGTATCTTGAAAATACAAAGCTTATATTAATCAAAAAGTAGTCAAAGTCCATTACTGAAAAGCAAAAACGTAGGATCAAAATGCATAAAACGCATAAATCATAAATCAACCATATCCAGAATGTAATCCTAAGCAGTTTTAAAAAGTTCTTGAAATTCCCCTCCCATCCTGATTCTTATACTAAAGGCTATATTAAAGAGCTCTGTTTTCCTCTTATTTTATACCACTTTAAACCTCATCTCCCATTTCATATCTTATTTTAAACAAACCTGTGACATACCTCAGAACTAAGAGTTACAAATGAACCATTTAATTAATTCATAAACAATATTCCCTCTTCTACGTCATCTTTTCATATTTACACAAAAATTAGGATCTCCTACTTTCCACTGGTTTCCTAAATCGACCAAGCAGGTATTCCTCAGTTGTCAGTATTTCCAATTTGTCCTTTCAAGCCATATTTCCACGATTTAGTCCTTCTTCCATCTTCGCTTACAAAAATTAATTAATGGTTCCCATATCATTGCTTTTTCTTTCGTATATCTCTCTTCCTCTAATTTGTATTGTCATTACATCCATTTCTATAACATCCAAAGATTTTAATAACCATTCATTATGTCAATTTTCCCATTTATTTTCCAGTTTTTAGCCACCACCATTCTAGCTGTAGTCACTAAATATAAAATCAATTTCAAATTTTTCCTTAATTCTTTATCTTCTATAACATTTAACAAAAATATTTCTGGAGTCAAACTCAAATTTATCTTATAGATTTCTTTTATGATTTTATGAACCTCTAACCAAAAGTTCTTAATTGCTGGACAAGTCTACCACATATGATAGAAAGACCCATAATGTTGCATACATTTGCAGCAAACATCTTTTTCTCCCTTATATATCTTAGACAGTCTTGATGGAGAGACATCTGTGCAGCATCTTGATATAATTTTCTCTCATATTTATACAAGCTGTGAATTTCAGGTCCTTACCCCACGCTCTTTCACAACTCTCCAAATTTATATTTCTTCCAATATTTCTTGCCCATTCTGTCATATTAGATTTTATCGTTTCTTCTTCAAGCTCCAATTTTAGACAGATCTTATATTGTCTTGCAATGCTTCCTCTCTTCTCACTAGTTATCGCTGCATCAAGTTCTGTTTTATGTATTGCAATCCCTTCCTGTTTCATATCTAGTCGGAACCTCTCATACAACTGTCTGTAAGGGAACCAATTCAGTGATATCTGTTGTTCCTCAAGCATTTCACGACTTTTCATACTTGCATTTCCATTCTTAATTTCCAACAAATCATTATACCTTAACCAACCTTTCCCTTCTATTTCACCTTTTTTCATAAAAGCCTCATGGGGTGAAACCCACCTTGGTATTTGCTTGAATATTCTATTCTTATACTTTAACCAGACTCTTAATAAAGCCCTTCTTATAATATGGTCATTAAAATCTTTGTTCACTGTTAGCTTCCCATACCATAAATATCCATGCCAACCGTATCTTAAACCAAATCCTTCCAAGTTCAATAAACTCTTGTTGTCTAGTTTAATCCCTTCAGTAATCCACTCTAAACAATTGGCATGGAAGTAGATCTTGAAGCCTGATAAAGAAAGACCTCCCCTTTCCTGCGTGTCAGTCATTACCTTCCACTTTTTTCTTGGTTTCCTCCCTGACCACAAAAATTCTGTCAAGCTTTTTTTTCCAGCATGTAAAAATCTTATCATTTAACATTATGGGTAAATTTTGAAAATAGAACATTAGCTTTGGTAAGATATTCATTTTTATCAAGGCTATCTTACCCATTAGTGATAATTTCATCTTAGACCATTTTACCATTTTATTTTTGATTTCATACCATATCCCCTTATAATTGTTATCAAACAACTCTGAATTCTTTTTAGTAATATTTATACCCAGGTATTTTACTTTTTTCTGAAAAGCAATACTCGTTTTCCCCTGTAATATTTCTTTGTTTTTTACCGACATATTAAGGGCTAGCATGTTCGATTTAGATTTATTAATTTTTAACCTAGCCCATTTTCCATATTCTTCTATTTTCTCTAAAACCTTGGGTATGCTGGACAGCGGTTCTTCCATTATTATTACGATATCGTCAGTGTATGCCTTAATCTTTATTTTATTTCCTTTGATATTCATTCCTTTTATACTTTCCTCTTCTCTTATCTCATCACATAATATCTCTAAGCTCGTTATGAGTAGTAATAATAATAATAATCTTTATTTCTAGCCCGCTCCTCTGTGAGTACAATCGGAGTGGGGTACAACAAGATTAAAACATACAAATTAAAACACTTCATTGACCCATTCCCAGCCACCCACCCCTTAAAAATAAATTAAATTAGCAATAATTTAAAATCAACAACATTAAAAGCATAATTCATCCTCCATAGTTCTTACATTGAGGAAAAAAATAGCACCAGGCAAGGGGTCAAATTCAATTTATAGGTCCCATTCGGAGCTGGGATCTAAGAGGTGTCAGGGAAGGCCTGCCGGAAGAGATGCGTCTTCAGAGCTTATTTAAGGCAATCAAGAGATGTTATAAGGCGCATCTCATCCGGCAGACCATTCCAAAGTTTGGGAGCGGTCGCGGAAAAAGTCCTCTGGGAGGTCTGCGAGGTGAGAGGGCACCCTTGTCTCGTCCCCTTCATAATACTAAAACTTTCTGTTTTACTCCCATTGACAATGATCCTTGCATTCTAGTCTTTGTATATTTAACTGCCTCTCTTCCTATTCCTTCTCCTTCTCCTTTTCAATTGTCTTCTCCATTTCCCCGTTTCTCTTTTGGTCTCTACCTCCAGTTCCTTCGTCTTACCATCTATCTCCCTTCTCTGCTTTTTCTTTTTTTTAAAAAAATAACTTAAATCTTCTCCCAGTGGGCTTCTTTATGCTTTCTTTCCTACCTCCAGCTTTCACCCACAGGCCCGTATTTCTTTTCCTCGCAGTCCCTCTCAGATTTCCACTCCTCCAATGAGGTACCCATCCATATGAGGAAATTTTACTTATTTTAAACCTCCAAGTTATTATTATTAAGTTCTTCTCTTACAAAAGGATGGGAAGGGAAAAGTTGCTGGCCAGAGCTGTGCTAGTTGTTTTAGCCTGTCCTGTGGCTGCGGTTGCTCGTGTCTCCCAGGGGATCCTCTCTAACACTCGTCGAGTTGTGAGGATCGGGTTTCATCCTCTTTCTAGAGAGCCCTGATGAGCCCGTCTGTTCCCCCTTTATGGAGGGGGGGGGATGCTTAGCCTAATTTCTTGGTAGAAATTTTGCTGTTTTGTCGGCTACTTAGCTTGCAGGATGCGACGCTGGTCACCAGCTATGGTAGACTGCGACTTAACGCTCCGCCATATTCCCAGAAGTGATGAATAAATTTACATTTTAATATGGACTTCCAACAATTTGTCTTGTATTTTCTGCATTTTCTGTTCCATTCAGTGAACTGAAGGCAGATTGATCCACACATGACAGTGAAACCATAGCATCAGACTAACCCCCCTTTTTTATCCATTGAAATTTCATATCAAGATACACACATCTGTCAGTCTGAAAGATTCTAGAATGAGTTCTGTGAATTTAGGAATTCTAACACAACTTGGAGAATTGCCATTAAAGAGACATAAGGGCATCAGGCAAGTCATGAACAGCGGAACATCAACATGTACAAGTTAGGCTCTTAAGACAGCAATCTTAATCTTCCCAAATGAGAAAGTTCCCCCCCCCCAACCTTCTGCAGCACCTATAAAAATGCTCAGAGCTATCTGGTCCCATCAATTCCAGCTGTCAGATCTCCATTAAAAAAGAAGAAAGCTCAGCCATTAAGCTGAAATCTCTTTTCTTTTGCTTTTCTTCTCTCTTCCACAATAAAATGTATTTCTGTTGAACTCTGATTTGGGAGATTCCATTGCATAAACTGTAATTTACAAAGTTTATGAAGAAAGGGGAAAAAAGATGAAAACCTTGCCAAGGCTTTTATGGGTACCACTTTAGATTATCCAGCGAATGCAGTATTTGTTCAGTCAAGGACATTAAATTCTGCTGAACAAATGGGTTGATTGTTAATGGTGCTTGATGTATTTGAGGGAGGGCAGACTGTAATATTATTTATTTTAAAGGAAGTAAGGGAGGAAGAAAACCATTTTAATTTGTGTTTCTTTGTTTAAAAGGAATATTCTTAATATACAGAGTTTCTTGCTGAACCCATCCAACAGGGATGCACTCAACAGTCTAAGGGACAAGCTAGACATAAAGTTAAATGTATCTTTGATCTGCAGGGTTTTTTTAAAAAAAACTGCAGGTTTTAAAAAAGTACTAATAGTGTTGGTTGGTAATTAGTAGTTTCAAAGCAACACTTTCCTCCTTCTGCTGCATATCAGAGGAAGCTCCTTCTTCTAAAGCTTATTATTGTTATTGCTTATTTATTTACAGAGACTATTACTTCCAGAGACTACTCCTCTTCTGTATGAACGGATTATAACTTACTGTGTCTTTATCTTTATATTTTTGTTAACACAAAACTTTTAATATAATAAAAGAGCATATAAGGGGAAACTGGATATACAAACTTACACAACTAACTACACAAACTAATGTACTACACAAAATAAAAATATTACAAGAAATAGGATATACATATGACTTCCAACTTACTGATGGTTATATAAATTAAGTTATTCTGCTACTTCTAAATATATATATTTAAAATGTACTTCTACATTATTCCATTCAACTGTTCTTCAAATCCTAACATTGCTATTTCACACACATACCAAATTTTTGTTCTCACAAAATCAATTATCAATTCCCATTCTTTTAAAAAAGTTAATATGCTTCTCTATAACTAGTTTAGTCCATTTATTCATTTCAGCAAGGTCATACTGTTTTATAAACCATTATTATTGGGATGGAATATCCACATTGTTCCATTTCGCTGTGTAGAGTATCCTCACAGCTGTATCCATGTTTTGAATGATCCTTCCATGTTTCTTCTCCGCCTGCTCATCCATCAACCCTGATAAAGTTCTGGATTAATCTGGAATTTAAATTTCAAAATATCTTTCATAATAAATCTAGTATTTTCTTGCTTTTTCCATGTCCACCACTGTGCTAGTATATGACCATAATAAAGATGAACTGAACTGTACTGAGCATGTCCACCACATATGATTAAAAATTTCCCTCTTTTTGATTACATTTCCAACATATGTTAGTGTAACCTTTATATAGCTTCTATAGTCTCCCTGGTATCAAGTTTTTGAAAAAGTTGTCAATTCCCTTTGGTTCAGGAAAAAGGTAGGATGTACATTATATAAATAAATAAGTTATGGGAAATGAACTCAGATCCCAACCAGATATAAATTTCTCTTTTCAGGTCACCACATTGTTCTGACATTGCTGAACTCATTTTTGTCCTCTCCCTCTTCTCCTACCCTCCTTTCTCTTGACATGTACACACATATTTTTTTATTTGCAAATTGTTACACAAGGGTCTGCTCCCTGAATTCGGGCCTGTTGATCTGACAGCCCTAGCTTAAATCTGCAGTGATTCATGTGGTCCAAACATGGCCAAGTGGTTGCATGATTTTGTAAGTTGATGTCCCACATAGGCTCTGTCTCTGCAGAAAATTTTCTTCAGGACCTGACCTTGTCCTCAGCTGGACACTCATCTGGACACTTCTGAAACAGAAGTGATGGTTGGATATGCTTTATTTTAGGCCCTATGGTCCACAGAGTTGTTGCTATAGACAAGCCAAAGAGCTAACTTTGCATCTTACTAACTGAAAGCAATGATTACCAGAGACAGCCTCTTTATTTAAATGGCTCCATTCTGCATTTTCAAAAATGTTAACACATTTAGGACATCAAAAGTCAGCATCAGCACATTTCACAATCACAATCTTGCCAAGCTCTTTTTTGGACAAGCTGTTCAGAAAGTTGCTGTGGTTGAAGTCAGGTCATTAGGGGTGTGAAACAAGCTTCCTGCCACTGAGGTTTGCAGAAATACAAGTTGGATTTATTTATTTATTTTGTTTAAAGTATAAAACCCCTTCTCATTTCTGTCAGATAGAACCAGCCCCTGTTTGGATTTCACAACACTTCAAAGATTTTGAAAACCAACTGCACTGATGTGGCTTTCTACACATGCCCTTCATTTCAACAACAGACAAAATCAATAGAAGGCTCAGAGTTTCTTTCTCTGGACCTTTCATTTAAACTAGCTATTGTTGTGTGCCTTCAAGTCATTTCCAACTTATTTCAACCCTAAGGTGAGCCTATCACAGGGTTTTCTTGGGAAGATTTGTTCAGATGAGTTTTACCATTGTCCTCCTCTGAGGCTAAAAGAGTGTGACTTGTCCAAGATTACCCAGTGGATTTCATGGCTGAGCTGGAAATCGAACATTTAAATCTTTCTGCATATTTGGAGGCCAAATATTTCCCATCCTTGTAGATCATTCTAGAGATTCCATACCTAGCAGAGGAGTCCATGTGAGCTCAAAATGCCCCTTGCACAACCCTGCTTGTGCAACCAACGCAGCAGAACACAGCTGAAAACCAATTTTAGGAAGACTTAACTCTACATACAGAATTTGCTTTACTGAATCAGCAGGAATGGTACTATAGCTCCAGTTCCACTTTGAGGGTTCTGTCTCTTTCATACTTGTTCTTTAAAGAAATTCATGTATGAATCAATGAATGAATGCTATGTGGTCCTCTGTATGCTCATGCATTTCTAAATGCAACACAATCCTAAATAATACTTTAAAAAACTTTAACGGAAAAAGCAATTAATAGTAAGACAGAAAGCTGGAGAGATTCTATAAGACGTAACTTGAATTTTCCAGGACCTTTATTTTTGGCTCTGTTGTATTCCACAGTCATCAGCAGGATTGTTTTCTTCATGATAAGTATGATAAGAATTAACTGCTGCTTGCAATAGCTTGTGTAGGTCATCTTGATAACTTGGTCAACATGAGGAAGTAGCAAAGTTAGCTCTTCCAGATAAAAATAGCCTTGAACTCTTTATCCTCAACTATTGCTGATGTCTTTCCTTTTCTTTTGATCTAATCAAGTCAACAATGCAAGAAAAACTAAAAATAAAATCTCTGTTTACTGAAAAATTAAGTGTGAGATCCTTATGGTCTCTCAGGCCCACTCTGCATAGGCCAATTAAACAGGCCTCTCCTACTGTCCTCTCAACAGGAGTCCAGATGATGCAGGGTCCAAACTCCAAGTCTGGCACAAATGGACTGGACAATGTCTGGCCCATTAAGCATTGAACCCAGGATATGTCTCTATTGAAATACATTAAAAACCTCCCTATTTGCTCCAGATCATCCCAAAAGATCTAGCTGGTCTGAGTCCCAGTTCTGGGAACAGAGGGGGATACAAAGAAATAATTAATTAATTAAATAATAATAGAGCATTCCTTTCTGCCATTAGGAGGCTGTTTGAAACATGTCATGCTGCCCCCCCCCCTCCCCAAGTGGCTTCTGCTGTAACACATCACTTGCTGTGAGAATGAGGTGCCAAGCCATGGGACTGACGCTGGGCACTCCATGCTGACCTCAGAGTGAGCGATGTGTCAAGGTGGCTGTGCCACGTGGCACAGCAGGACACATTTTCACACAGGGATTTTTATTTTTGTGAGATATTTAGTCTTTCCTGTCAGAGAGCTCTGGAATCACAACAAACCACAAATCCCAGAATTCCATAGCCTTGAGCCATAGAGCTTAAAATTATGTCAAACTGCTTTATTTTCATCCTGGAGAGAAGTGACAAGTGGGGTGCCACAGGGTTCTGTCCTGGGCCTAGTGCTATTCAATATCTTTATTAATGACAGTATTGGGGGAATAGTTATCAAATTTGCAGATGACACCAAATTAGGAGGAGTAGCTAATACCCCAGAGGACAGGATCAAAATTCAAAATAACCTGAATAGAATAGAAAGCTGGGCCAAAGCTAACAAAATGAAATTCAACACAGAGAAATGTAAGGCCCTGCACTTAGGATGGAAAAAATGAAATTCATAGATATAGGATAGGGGACACCTGGCTGAATGAGGCTACATATGAAAGTGATCTAGGAGTCCAAGTAGACCACAACTTGAACATGAGTCAACAGTGTGATGTGGCAGCTAAAAAAGCCAATGCAATTTTAGGCTGCATCAATAGAAGTATAGTGTCTAGATCAAGGGAAATAATAGTGCCACTCTATTCTGCTTTGGTTAGGCCCCACCTGGAATACTGTGTCCAGTTCTGGGCACCACAATTCAAAAAAGATGTTGAGAATCAGGAGTGTGTCCAGTGGAGGGTGACTAAAATGGTGAAGGGTCTGGAAACCATGCCCTATGACGAATGCCTTAGGGAGCTGGGTACGTATAGCCTGGAGAAGAGAAGGTTAAGAGGTGATATGATAGCCCTGTTTAAATATTTGAAGGGATGTCATATTGAGGAGGGAGCAAGCTTATTTTTTGCTGCTGCAGAGACTAGAACGCGGAACAATGGATGCAAACTGCAGGAAAAGAGATTCCACCTCAACATTAGGAGGAACTTCCTGACAGTAAGGGCTGTTCGACAGTGGAACACACTCCCTCGGAGAGTGGTGGAGTCTCCTTCCTTGGAAGTCTTTAAGCAGAGGCTAGATGGCCATCTGTCAAGGATGCATTGATGGAGAGTTCCTGCATGGCAGGGGGTTGGACTAGATGGCCCTTGTCCTTCCAACTCTATGATTCTATGGTTCTATGATTTTATTGCTGCAGTGTGACAGCAGCCTTAGTAATTATAGGTGGTACTAGAGAGAGGCAAAATAGAGTTTCTACTTCTGACTTGTCCTCCCCATTGATAGACCCACATAGTTACATAAGAGCAAATTATATTTGACTTCCACTCTGGAAAATAAGGCTTCAGGACTGAACAATTTTGTGATTGAATCACAACAAAATCAACAGATTCTCCAAAAGAATAAATTTAGGTAGTAAATGTGAAAGAAAAATGTACTTTCCTGAAGCATACATTTCATGTGGGACAAACCTACCCCAAATTTCATATCACTCTTTTCTGTGCCATTCTGTTCTGTGATAAGAGATGATGCTTATAATTTTCTTGTGATCACGAAAGACCAAAAGATGTGCAAGCTTCCATGAATAGTCTTATAGAAAAGGGATTGAGTTAATTTGGTTTTCAAAAATCTGTTAATGTGAATTCATTTTCCATCCCTATTCTTTTAACATTCTTCCTGACTGAGATTGCCAAAGAAGACACACATGCATTCACAGGAAACATGCTTGGACCCGTCTACAGCTTCATTTTAGAATACAAGGAGATTTCAAAAGTTTTGACATGATATTTTAAGATAGCATTATATCTGAGTTTTATAAAGTTGGAATTTATGGTGGTTAGGCCTATCATTACCAATGGTTATTAGTTAAGACAATGAATGCTGCTATGTTTTTGCATTGTCTGTTCTAGAAATGAGGGCTGCAGGAAGTTCAGAGTCAGGAAGAAATATCTTCTTGTATCTTTCCAGTGGTTCTGACACAGCCCCTGGGCTAAATACATCGTTTGTAGTATCACTTTGTTCTTTCCTATGTCTAACATTTAATAAGACAGCATTAGGATCCCTTAGATTTAATAGCCTTTCATAGCTATTCTAAAATTAGAGGAAACTACCAATAAAAGAACCCCTCCCCGCATGGGATGAAGCCAGAAACTAATAAGGGGCAGTCCACCAGTTACATGCTATGCTGAACAGGAAGCAATTCAAGGCTGAGGAAACATTGTTTCCCCTAAAGAGGAAACCTCTAATTCACAGAACAATAGTTCTCAAAGAACTGCAAAAGTGTTTAGACAGGGCACATTGGACAGATTGGTGCTGCTATTTTAATTTGGGTGGTGGTGGTGGTGCAAATCAGGTGTGAATAAAAGATGAGAGGGAAACATGTATGGCATGCTTTGTTGTGATGGACTGGTCATGAAGTGCTCTGGAATCTTCCTAAGGGGTACTTTCAGATGGAGGGCTCGTCACACTGACAACTAGAAAACACTGTGCAGTTACTCCATCCTTTTCTCTTTAGCAGATTTTTTGCTGCCTTGGATCCCATCCCAGGGCAAAAACTGAGTATAAATTCAAGAAATAGTAAACAAAGAAACAAACAAACAGTAAATGAAGCAGTGGGAAAAAAAGGAGGGGTTATAAGTTGAGGTGATCGCCATCTGAACTCCCACAAATTTCTCCAAATGTGGTACAGTGTTAGTGTGATTAAATCCTTGAGTAATATCAAAATGTGAGTGAAGGAAAGTTGCCAGTTCTATATTAAACAGCAACTGTGGTGACATTCCTGCGTACATGAGAACGTAAGACTACTTCTGCTGGATCAAACCAAAGGCCTTCCTAGACCAGTATTCAGTTTGCACAGTAATCAAATATGCAAAGCAACCATAATGTTCTGTGCATATCAGAACATAGCATCCCTTCCTGGGTCAAACCAAATAACTAAATAGTCCAGTATTTTATTTGCACCATGGCCAACTGGATGCCTATGAGAAGTCTTTCCCACAAAACATGTCAATAGCTTCCTTCTATTCAAGCTCCCCAGCACAGAACCTTATTTAACTTGTAAACATACTTAGGTATAATTCTGGGAGTCATGTATGTTCTTTCAGCTCTTCTGATATCAGCATCTAGTTTAATGTTGACCAGTAATTGTAGGCTACTCCATCTAAGGCTTAATACAGGGTAAGGCAGAATCGCAGTGTGGTTTCCTTATCTTAATGACTTCAAACATTAAACTTTTCATTTCAGGGGTATGTGTGTCTATTTTCTAAGGAGCACAACACCTTGATGACCTAGATGCTGCTTCATCACATCCCAGCCTGGGTTGAGCAGTTCTTATTAATGATGTCTGCATATGAGCATTCACTATTGTTATGTAGATGTACATTCATCCCTCCAAAGTTCAAATATAATATTGGGGTTGCTTTGAATAAATGATTGAAAACACCAGAAGATAACAACCAAGGAGGCTTAGAGGACACACCAGTCAGGAAAAAACTGTATTGCCCCATGTAAGAACAGCAACATGAGACTTTTAGAATACAAACAAGCTCACTACTACTTAATGACTAAATTATATAATGATACTATTAACCCAATAACAAATATGTTGAAAAGTTGAAAAATTTGGAAATATAAGAAGGTTTCTACTTCCACCAGTAAAGTGTCCATAATGAGCAGCAGGTAGCTTTCTTTAGTGAGACCATTCCAAATTCAAAGTGCCACCAGTTAAAAAAAGTCTACTCCATTTCTTCATCACCCATTAAAAAACAGACAAACATGGATCTAAGACAGGCTTTCTGTATCCTTGCTTAGTTTCATTTCTATGAATGTGCCTCCAGGTTTGAATGCTTGCAAAGACGAAATGAGCCTATATTAGAATCCACAGATAACATTTTGGCATGCACCATGTTTTTAATAACCCTCATTTATCACAAAGAATAAGCTAGAAGGTTTACCAGCTTCCCCAAAATTGTAGGGGACACTAGATATGAATGGTTCCAAATGTCTGGTTAAAATCCCTTCAGCTTTCAGCTAGAGTAAAGAATGAAGAGAGATTAAAAAGCCCATAATTTATTAGCCAAGGTGCATGGATGGAGAAGGCTGAATGGTTATAAGGACAACTGAACACTTTCCTGTATAATTTTTTTTTTGAAATTTATTTAATCTTTATTAGTATTATAACCTGCATACAATAACATAAGAAAACATTTACATAATATTCCACATATATATGGTACAGTGGGCCCTTGTTATCTGCTAGGGTTTGGTTCCAGGACCCCCATGGATAACAAAATCTGTGGATGCTCAAGTCCCATTCAATCCAATGGCATATCAAAATAGTGTTTCTTATATGAAATGGAAAAATCAAGGTTTGCTATTTGGAATTTATGCTTTTTCTGAATATCGTCAAGCTGTGCATGCTTGAATTCATAGATAAAAAAATCCATGGATGAGGGCTGACTATATATCACATTAATTATCCATTCTTTACTACCTTATGTAAATCTAATTCATATCGAACCATATAATTTTAATTAGACCAATAAATAAAACCACATAAAATTATTATTAATATCTTCATTCTTCTTCCTGTCTTCTTTTCACCATATACCTCTCATAATTACACAAAGGTATAATACCATTAATTATATCACTAATTCATTTCCCCCCTTCTTTTCTCTTTTTTCATCCTCCCCCCTTCCCCAGGTGCTCCCCATCACCAGAGCCTAGTATCTTCTTATTACTCTACCCTTCAGAATTGTAACTCTTCATGCGGGGGTAAAACACCTCCTCCTTTTACTAATCATTTAGAATATTTTTAAAGGCTGAAGAAATCAAGAGGTGGCACACCATGAAATGACAATTATGATGTAGCAAATCACATGTAAAGTCACTTCTATGTCATAATTGCTAGCCTGTGGACACAAGTCCATGTTAACCTGCAACACATCATCTAAAGCAGATCTCCATCAGCAGCCAAATCAGGTATCTGGCTCCATTGGGGGCAGAAATCTGGGCACACAGATGTAAAATAAAAAGAAGATGTCGAGATTCCGACGATATCACAGACATCGTAGCAGGAAGAGCTGTCGTCCTAAAGGGCGTGGGCGGAAACGGCATAAGAGAAAAAGCAATAAAAGAGGACATGGAGGAGGCCGGTGCACAAGACGACAAGGTGATCATCTAGCTATCATATTACATTCAATTGGGACACTATACTGGAAGGGCAAGAACATGTTATGTGCAGTATCTTCCTTTAGTACTCAGTAGATTCTCTTGAACTCCATGAAATAAATAAACCAAAATTCCTCATGGCAACAAGCAGAGCGGAGAAGGGCAACCATGGTTGGTAGCCTGCATGAAACTCTTGATCGTCTCTGTTCAGCCCCCCAAACCATCATGTTGCTCTATGGTGACCCTATCCCAGAGCACAGTGGCTAGACGGGCATAGTTCAATTTGTAATTATTATTTAGGCACAATACCTTCAGCTTTGAAGTTCTTCAGGTTTTTATACCACCACTTCACGGTCCACTGCAATCTCCTTTGGCTAAAAAGCAGATCCCACAGGCAGGCAGACAGATTTGAAAAGGATTGGGGCCATTTGGTGGATCAGTGATATGATGAATAGATAGGGTTGATATGAATGCATGCAGGGATTTGTGTGTGTGAGAGAGAGAGAAAGGGGGAAAGAGAGAGGAGATGTCAGAAAGACGCAGTTTTCATGCCCACTTTGACCTTGGCTTTAACAATTTTGGGCTCTGGCCCCATCTTACACTGGTAGATGACCTTTAACTACTCTCACATGAGGGAAGTCAGTACAGCCAGACCTCCATATTCATGGATTTTATATCTACAGATCCAAACACCCACGGTTTGAAAATATCTTAACACAGACAAATTGCAAAAAACAAATCTTGATTTTACCATTTTATACGAGGGACATTTTACTATACACATGTATTTAATGGGACTTGCACATCCACAGATTTTTGTATCCAGGATGGATCATGGACCCAAACTTCAGTGGATACCAAAGGCTTAGAGTACTGTTCTTGGTTTCAAAAGGTTGCACACCACTTGCAGTGGAATATTTGGATAAGAAGAATGTTATATTTTGATAAGTATTATTATTGTTGTTGTTGTTTATATAGCACTGTAAATTTACACAGTACTGTACATACAATCTTAAATTAGACAGTTCCCTGCCCTCAGGCTTACAGTCTAAAAGAGACAACACAAAAGGAAAAGGAGAAGGTGGTTGGAAGGGGATGAGGTCCAGTGGCTCTTCTCTCCCTCTGGGGCCTGGACCAAGGCAGATGGACTGGAGGGAGGGCATGGCTTCTTAATACATAGTTAAAAGGAAGCATCCTGGGGCAGACAACACAATCCTGGGAATGCTTCCCTAAACAATATAGTCTTTAACTTAATTTTGAAACTGGTTAGAGAAATGATGAGGCATGCATGTGGGGGAAGAAGGTTCCAGGAGTGAGGGGCAGCAAGTGAGAAGGGATGAATCCGAGATAGGGCAGTGGATATCCTCGGCTGTGACAGGAGACCTTGAGTACCAGAATGGAGGGTACAAGAAGGAGCAGGAGAAAGAAGTTCAGACAAGTAAGGAGGGGCCAGTCCATGGAGGCTTTGAAAGTCAACAGCAAAAGGTTGTACTGAATGCGGAAGGGGAAGGGGAGCCAGTGAAGGGAGGATAAGAGAGGAGAAACATGGTCAAAGCGGCGAGTGGATGTGATAATACATGCAGCTGAGTTCTGGACAAAGATTAAAATATGGAGGTAAGAGAGAGGAAGCCCTGTCAGAAGAAGGTTACAATAATCTAGTTGTGAGACTACTAGGGCATGGACCAGAGTTTTGGCAGTGGGGGCTGAGAGGAATGGACGGATTTTAGCAATGTTGTAAAGAGAGAATCTACAGGCCATGGTGGTGGCCGGAATCTGGGGAATAAACGACAGAGAGGAATCAAAAATGAAACCAAGACTTTGGGCTTGCTGAACCAGTTGAATAGAAGTGTCATCAACAGAAACAGAAAAGGAGTATTGAAGGGTGGGCTTAGGTGTTCAAGCCCTGGCGAAAGGTCAGGGGTGGAAAGATGCATCTGAGTTTCATCGGCATACAGATGATAGGAGAAACCAAAAGAAGTGATGAGTTTACCAAGGGACAAAGTGTATAGAGAGAACAAAAGGGGACCCAGGACAGATCCCTGAGGAACTCCAACAGATAAGAGAACAGAGGAAGAAGTCGGTAATGTAAATATGCTGAGCTGTTCGTATGCCTTCACAAAAGCATCAAGAATGATATGACAAAAACTATTCAATTTTTGTTGGGTCATTTCTCCTCACTAATTTGACATACATTGAGAATTTTTCCTTTTTGGGGGGAAGGAGAGAAATGTATTTGTTCTTGAACTGCTGCTCAGGAAGCATACCTACTCTAAGTATGAAGGGGGTTGCAGTCAACTTTATTTGGCACTTGCCCATGTTGACCTATGAGGGATGCAGGAGGCCCTGCTAGTAACAGATGAGCAGGAAACACAAGCTGCAACTCTGCTAAACACAGCTTGGAAGTAACATGTTTACATGCAGCCATATGAAAAGAAAAAAAGAGAAAAGAAATGAAACTGTGCTTAATGATATTTTCAAATCACTCCTTCGTTGCATCTGAAGAAGTGGATGCTCATGCTAAAACACATCAGTGTAAAAGGTGTTCTTAGATACCCAGTCAATTTTAATTCATGACTTTTTAATTTGTACATGTGCTCCTATGTGTGTATTATAATGGTTTTATAGTATTGTAGTTTAACAGTGGGTTTATGTGTTTTTAATTGTGTTTTGTATTTTAACATGCTGTACTCCGCCTTGTACCTTGAGGAGAGGCAGAAAAGAAAAAAGAATGTTGTTGCTTTTAGATTCTTTTCTGTCCACCCCACCTTCATTCTCTTCCCCTCCCCCACCCTTTTATACTGAAAAGGACTAATATGGTAGTTTCTTTGAAGAAAGAAATTACGTTGCTACTTATATCTGTTACTTCTGCAAAAAGTAACTATGTAATGCTAGATAACATTTGAATATGGTAGATATAACTCTTGTAGGCTGGAAGCTTCATGGTTAGTACCAACTATATAAGTCCACTGAGGGGCTATACAGACTGGCACTTTGTTCAGGCCTGTACATGTGGTGAGCACTGAGTGTCTGCATGCTCGAAGCCCTTACCATGCTGCCTGGGCACCATTTTGGCATGCACCCATCCGTATGGTGCATACCATGATGACACATGCCGGGTGCAGCATGCAAATGGCACAGCATGGAAGGGGCATCATCAATGGCAAGCCTATGGCACCCCTTCCGGGACACAAAAAGAAGCCCCTTTTGGGGTTGTGGCCTCCATCCAAGGCAAAAAGGGGTGGTGTTCAGCCCCCCCATCTATATAGCCCCTGTATCTATTGGTGCTTTTTGGGGTGAGCGAGTGGGTAGGTGGGTGGTTGGGAGAAACAGAAGGGCACAATTATATAGAAAATCCTGATCATCAACACTTTTATAAGCACCTACGGTTTGGATGTAATGGTTGATCCATCATAAAATTGCTATGCTAATATTTTGAATATCAATTTGATTTCCTTTAAGAAAAATTGATTGGAGCATTAGTAACTGAAGCTAGTATGAAGGTTACTAAGTACCAAAAAGGACATCTTTTTCTATTGTTGAAGAGAGTTTCATGGCGAATTTGGGTCTCATGCCATTGTAGCCTCCCTTCCTCGACAGCATGCCACTGTTTTTGGTGCACTTTTGTTGTGTTCATCAAGTATGGTTGGTTTGGTTTTTTATTTGTGAAAATTCACATTTTAAACCAGGGATGAGCCAGATACACTGGGTCCACACACATGTACAATGGTTTTTGTGTTCCTGCCGCCATACTTGTCCACCTCCAAAACTTCACAACTCACTTTCCCCAAGTAAACAAGCTATTGATGCCGTGCTGTGTCTAGCAGCAGCTGAGCACAGTATTTGGGGTATTTCAGGGAATCCTATGCAGATTCCAGTAGGTGATCCAACAATTGTCTCATGAAACAGCTCCTTGTTCCTTGGACCTTGTGCTGAATTTATACTGCAGAATTAATGCAGTTTGACAACACTTTAACTGCCATGCCTCAATGATATGGAATTCTGGGATTTGTAGATTTGTGAGATATATAGCCTTCTCTGTTGGAGAGCTTCAATACCGCAACAAACTACAAACTCCAGGATTCCATAGGGTGGAACAATGATAGTAAAAGTTGGGTCAAACTGCATTAATTCTGCAGTGTGGCAGCAGCCTGAGTTCTACTATTGCTTCTTGCTTGTGACCTAAATGATGAAGAGATTTTTGGATTGCTTCAGGACATAATGGGGCAGTACAGACAGCCCAAAAGGGGTGGTCTGTAACCGCCCCTTTAAGAGGCGAGATGGGGCTAAGGCTGCCACACCAGCAGCCTCAGAGGCCCTATCCCACGGCCTCAAAGTGGGGTGCAGCAGGCTCCCTGGGTGCCCAATGCACCCCACTTCCCTCGGCGGAGGCAAGGGGAGAAAGGGGCCGCCACTGCGGCTTCTTTCCCCCCGGGTCTTTGGTGCGTCTGTTTGAAAGTCGCTCCAAAGACCCAGCACAAAAAGGAGTTCTGTTTCAGAGCTCCTTTTTGCACCACCGGAAGGGCGCGCTTGGTTCCCTCCCACATTGCGAAGTTGTCATGGTGCGCACAGCGTTTCTAAATGCTGTGCATGCCATAACAACATCATGACATGCCTGCCATACACTTTAGGGGTGGGAGGGTGTAAACACTGCACCCTCCTGAACCCTAAAGGCGCCTCAAAGAGCCCTTATCAGCATGCTCGTGTAGATCGGGCCATAGAGTTGTGAAGCAAGCAGGCGTTTGAATCTTTTTACTTATGATTCTGCTGCAGGATTAGTTGGGCCTGGGATATGCAGTTGTGTGAAGGCAGTGAGCCTTTGCTATTTCAATTCATAGGTCTGGTGAATTGACCTGCAGAATATAAAATATGAACATCAGAATGAAAAAGGGCATATTTAACTTTAGAACAAAGTTTTGTGTCACTTTCTTATATCTATTTAATGATTTATATTTTTGTTAAATTGTAAATCTTTGTTGGAGCATACATCTTTAGCACAATTGTTGTTACCTTTTTCCTTGCCTTGCTCTTATGCCTTAAGAGCATCTAGCAAAGAAAGAGAAAATAAACATATTGGCTAAATTCTGAAGTGTGGCTGCAGAGTTTGAATAATTTCCTGTTTTTCTTTTTTCTTTTAACTATGTGCCTAACCAATAGGTGAGTTAGGATAATAATCAAGGAACTGAAGTTTTCTCATTTTTTTTCACCTTCAAGGTCGCTACCATTACAGGAGGTGTGTCCTCTACTAAAGTGGCCTGACTGGGGAAAAAAAGACAAACAGCCATTACCTGAATTGAACAGCCATTGCCTGAATTGAACAGCCATTGCCTGATGACCAACAGCCATTGCCTGAATTGAACTGACATCTACTTCCAGACAAAGCACATCAACACACAGGAGCAGGAAATGTTGGAGATCATTTCCTATTAAAGCATCCCAAGTTGAAGTTTTTGTGGCATCTCTGCTTTCTTTGTTACGACTTGCCACTCCACCACTTTAACAATTTACAGTTCCATGAGCTTCTTTGCCCTCAGTTTACTTCAGATCCCACCCTGATCATATACAGGTTGTCTCTCCCTTATCTGGAATTACAAATTCCAAAATATTTCAAAAACCAAAACCAAAACTGTTTTCATGGGTGGCTAAGATATGACACTGTTGCTTTCTGCTAGTTTAATGTATAAAAGGCAGCATGATGTAGTTGTTTGAGTACTGGACTATGAATCTGGAGACTAGGGTCTAAACTCTGGCTCAGCTGTGTAAGCCCTACTGAGTAACCTTAGGCAAGTCACACTCTCTCAGCCTCAGGGGATGAAGAAACTTGACAAGAAAAAAAAAATCCATGGCCTTAGGGTCTCCATAAATCAGAAATGACTTGAAGGCACACAACAACAAATGTACACAAACTTTGTTTCATGAACAAAATTATTTAAAAATTGTACAAAATTACCTTCCAGACATGCATATAAGGTTTATATGAAATATAAATGAATTCTGTGTTTAGACTTGTGTCTCATCCCCAAGATATCTCATTATGGACGTATATGTAAATACAGGTATTTCAAAATCCCCCCCACTAAATATCCCAAATCCAAAATACTTCAGGTCCAAAGCATTTTGGATAAGGGAGATTCAACCTGTAGTAGTTGAACTGGTAATTTGTGATGCCAAACAGTATCTGGGGACCTGTTAATGACACGAATGTGTGTAAGTATAGCTTAAATGCACACTTGTCTGTTTTGTACAGAACACAAGATCTTATTCTGTAGCACTCCCCTCCACACACAGAAGCCATCCCCAGGAGGGGGTGGCAATTCAACCAGTGTAGTTCCAAGGGGAAGGAATAGGACAGTTCACTCTGGCTGTGAGCAGTCTAAGCATATGAAAGTTGAACTTTTTTTAAAAAAAGTTTCCTGTATCATAAATTGATAAACTTTTGCTTAAAAACAAATAAAAAAGTGTTAATTCCCCTAAGTTTTTAAAAAAGGTCACCCCCAAATCAAAAATTCGTATTACAGTATTAGTGCATACGAGGTATATTATGTATTGTAGTATATATTGTATAACTGGCTATACAAGTATACAATATACTCAATTATATTCAGTTATTCATAATTTTACAATTTATACATTTATAGAACTCCTATTTTGAGCTTTATAAATACGATTTAAAACATGTTTAAATCTTCCCAGAGGGCCTGGGAGAGGTACAAAAGCCTCTCCTGCACCATCTTTGGCCCCAGCAGCTGCAGTGGGTGAGTCTGGAGGACGTTGGCTACACCCCCCTCCAGCCTTCCCAGAGGGCCTGGGAGAGGTACAAAAGCCTCTCCTGCACCAGCGGAGTCAGAGGAAGGGACTGGGCCAGAGCACCTGGGCCTGCACAGGCCCCAACGCCACCCCTCCCCCACAGCATCGCAGTGTGGCGGCGCGAAGAGGAGCCTGGGCATCCTGGGCCCAATTTAGGCCCCAACACTTCCCTCACGCGACAGCAGCGCAGCGGAGGTGGAGGAAGGGACTGGGCCGGAGCACCTGGGTCTGCACAGGCCCCAACGCCACCCTTTCCCCACAGCAGTGTGGCGTGGCGGCGTGAGGAGGAGCCGGGACATCCTTGGGCCCTATTTAGGCCCCAACCCTTTCCTCCCTCCCATCTTCCCCAGAAGCGGCGCGAGCGACGGAGGAGGAGCTGGAAGATCTCTAGGTCTTAAAAGGCCTCAGCATCCTCCATCTGGCAGCGGCGGCGCAGCGGAGTGTTCTACTAAAATAGGCCACATGAGCGGCAGGGAAGGGGAAGCCTCACCAGCTGGTCTCGAAATGGCAGCGCAGTGGAATGGAGAGTAGCGGCGATAGCAACATTTGGGCCTCTCTAGACCCTAAGTTACTCTCCCTCCTCATTAGAACTTTTTATTCCTCCCTTTCTAACACTGCCTGCCAGTATAATGTTTATTTTGAGAGAATGGACTAGACAGGAGAACAGACAATATTTGCCTATTGTTTGTCTATGTTTGCTCACCTGCCTTGAGAAGGGAAATTTAGCTGGATTGCCCATTTCTACCAGTGGACAATGGAGCTGGGAATAACCTGGGGGCGTTGATTGAGGTTGTGTGGGGGCAGGGAAGGTATGGTGGTAATAGAGTGAACACATGTTACAAAAGAAGTAGGGATTGATGTTTAGTATCTATCCCTTCTTCAGTTCACTCTGTTGCCCAAGATAGTTTGGAGCACATACCAACCATCCCACAATCCCTTAATCTGCTCCTCTGCAATGTCAGGTCGGCAAAAGGTAAAACCCACATTATCCACAATCTTCTTGTGGATGAACAGGCCGACCTGGCATGCTTTACCGAGACCTGGCTGGAAGATACCAGTGCTGCCACGTGGGCACAGTCTCTCCCGGCCGGTTACACGGTCAGTGAGCAGATAAGGGAAAGTGGACGGGGGGGGGGGGCGGTGTGGCTATAGTTCATAGAACCAACCTGACCTTGACCAGGAAACCTGTCCGGAAAACTGCCCACATCGAATGTATGTACCTGAGCCTGAAGACCAGGGATAGTCTGGGGATTCTGTTAGTATACAGGCCACCCCATTGCCTAAGAGACTCCCTAGCCGAGCTGACTCAGCTGGTCTCTGAGTTGCTGTTGGAGTCGCCCAGACTTCTTATCTTGGGCGACTTCAACATTCCTCTCGAGACCAGCCCTTCCGATCTATCTGGAGCAGCCCAGGAGTTCATGGAATCCATGACAGCCATGAACCTATCCCAATTGGTCAACAGGCCTACCCATTGCGCAGGTCATACTCTCGATGGGGTCTTTTGTACGGAACAGGAGTATCCGTGGGCGGAGGTAACAAAGACCTCCATGCTGTCATGGACGGATCATTTCCTGATCAAGACGGAACTAAAAGCCATTTTTCGTCCCCCCGGGGTGGCGGACCCATTCGAATGGTCCGCCCTCGAAGGCTAATGGAACCTATTGGTTTCCAGAAGGCCCTAGAGGGTTTGTTGGTAGGGAATGCCGGTGATTCTGCTGAGGCTCTGGTTGATACCTGGAACACCGACGTTGCCAGAGCCATCAACACGATCTCCCCCTAGTGTCCTTTCCAGCCCGCTCCTAACCGGAAACCCTGGTACACAGAAGAGCTCAGGGAGATGAAGCGGGCTGGACGACTAGAGTGCAAATGGCAGAGGACTCGCCTCTTATCTGACAGAACTCTCTATAGACTGCATCTTTGCATCTATGGAGAGGCTTTGCGTGCAGCGCGGAGATCCTGCTGCTCTGCACGCATTGTGTCTGCAGAGTCCCGCCCAGCAGAGCTGTTTAAGGTGGTGGGGGAGTTGGCGCAGGGGGAACCCTACTAGAGTCTACAGCAGCCTGCTGTGAGGCATTTAACATCCACTTTGCAGATAAAATCTCTCGAATAAGAGCCGACTTGGACACCAATCATTGTCCAGTGTCCATGAGTGAGGTATCCAGTAACTCCGTTGCTGTCAGTTTACTGGATGAGTTCCAATCGGTGAGTACCAATGACGTAGACAAGCTCCTTGGATGTGTGAGGAAGATGACTTGCTCCCTTGATCCAGGTCCATCCTGGCTGGTCGTCCAGGGAGGAGACACATTGAGAACATTCCTTCGGGAGGTGATCAATGAGTCTCTCAGGAAAGGCAGTATTCCATCCTGTCTGAAGGAGGTGGCCGTTAGGCCCCTCCTGAAGAAGCCTTCCCTTGATCCCCTGGACAGAAACAACTACAGACCAGTTTCCTTGCTGCCTTTTCTCAGCAAGGTGATCGAGAGAGCTGTCGCCTCCCAACTCCAAGCTGTCTTGGATGAAACCGATTATCTCAATCCATTCTAGACCGGCTTCAGGGCAGGATATGGAGTGGAGACTGCCATGGTTGCTCTGACTGATGGCCTCCGCTTGAGTATCAACAGGGGTAGTGTGACCCTGTTGGTGCTCTTGGATCTCTCCGTGGCTTTTGACACTATCGATCACTCCATCCTTTTGGATCGGCTGAGAGAGTTGGGGATCGGTGGCACCACACTCCGATGGTTCCGATCCTTCCTCTCTGGCAGATCTCAAAGGGTGAGACTTGGGGACAGTTGCTCCTCTAAGATCGAGCTTAGCTGTGGCGTCCCCCAGAGCGCCATTCTGTCCCCAATGTTATTTAACATCTATATGAAGCCGTCGGGTGAGATCATCCGGAGGCACGGAGCTCAGTGTCACCAGTACGCTGATGACACCCAGATATACTTCTCCGTGACCAGATAGTCTACTCAGACCTCCAATGGCGTCTCCCCTCTCAATGACTGCCTTGCGGCCGTAATGGATTGGATGAGGAAAAACCAATTGAAGCTCAATCCAGACAAAACGGAGGTGCTCACAGTCACAGGCCCGAAACCAGGCCTGGGAATACAACTTCCAGTCCTGGACGGAGTCACACTCTCCTCAACGGACTCTGTTTGCAGTCTGGGGGTACTCCTTGACCCGTCGCTTCACATGACAAGTCAGGTGAATGCGACGGTTAGGAGCGCCTGCTATCAGCTTCGGCTGATTCGCCAGCTGCGCCCTTTCCTGGAGATGAGGGATCTGGAAACTGTGATACACGCACTGGTAACCTCACGTTTGGACTACTGTAACACACTCTACATGGGGCTACCTTTGTGCCTAACCCGGAAACTACAACTGGTCCAAAATATGGCAGCCAGACTTCTCACTGGAACATCTAGGAGAGAGCACATCACTCCTGTGCTTAAAGCTCTCCACTGGCTGCCGACCAGTTTCTGGGCACAGTACAAGGTGTTGGTTTTAACCTTTAAAGCCCTACATGGCTTGGGTCCATCTTCTCTACGGGACCGCCTCTTCCCATATGAACCCCACCGGACACTTCGGTCCTCTGGGAGGAACTTGCTGCAACCTATGAAGACCAGGTTGGTGCAGACCTCCCAGAGGGCCTTTTCGACTGTTGCCCCCAGGTTGTGGAATGACCTACCGGATGAGATGCGTCTTATTTCATCTTTAGAAGGCTTTAAAAAAGCCCTAAAGACACATCTCTTCCGGCAGGCCTTCCCAGAGAATGTAAACATTCCCCAGCTCCAAATCTAGGCTTTAGAGTGGCCTTTTCTCCCAGCCTTCCTTCTCTGTTTCTACTTCTACATAACCTTGGCTGGGTCCGTATTTCTCTAATCTTGTTTTTATTACTATTTTAGCTAGTTACTGTTTTTTAATTCAGTTGTGATTTAATCTCTTTTTAAAAGGGGTGGTGGTAAGGGAAAGGATGGGATATTTTACTTGATATTGTTTTAATCCTTGTTGTAATCTGCCCCGATTGCTTGTTCAGAGGGGCGGACTAGAAATAAATATATTATTATTATTATTATTATTATTATTAATTATTATTGTATTTCTTTAATAGTGCAAAGCAATGTTGCACATGAATAGTTACAATACCATACAGAAGAACAAAAATACTTAGACCAAAAATCTTGTTCAATTTCAGCAGTCACATTAAAAAAAGAAGAAGCAATGTTAGAGAAGTATGATGAAATAAAAACACAGTTTGTTAATGGTATAGATAAAATCGTAGATATATCAGGATAGAGAGACAATATGATGTTTTTGTTTAATTTAACATGGGTTTTCCAATTCTGCGAAGAAAAAGGTAATTTTCCTTTCATCAGCTTTCACAAAATCCCAAACATCAGTAATGCCAGGTGGAATTCAAGAGCAATTCTTCCTATCCTGGCATTTATTTTAATACCATCAACAAGACCTACTTTGCAGAACGTTTAGAACATATTTAAAAGATTTATTTTATACAAGTGGGCAGATCATTGGTTCACAGATCAAATATATAATGAAAGTGATTTTGAAAATTTGTCTGCAGAAAAAAAGTACTGACACCTTACAATAAAGCTCTGCAAACTTTGATAAATCACTGGAAACAGCAGCCAAGAAGTAATCAGTGCACAGAAAGAGCTATTAAAGTGATGCAAGAACAAGGACAAACTGCAACTATGGTGCCTGCTAAGTAATACAAATTGAAAAAATGTTGGTTTTTGTAAAGGTATAGTGTTTAAATGTTTATAGTACAACAATACATGTTTGTTATGTGATAAATTAATAGGCTACTATGTTGTTTCTGTGGGAAAAAAATGTATTCTGTTCTTTTTAATTTGGGGGTGACATTTATTTAAAGACATTTAAGAATTAATAGGTTTTTAATCATTTTTAGACAAAAATTCATCAAAAAATGATACAGGAGTATGAAGTTGTGAAATTTTCATACCCCAAGTGAGCACACTCCCATTTCGTATCCTCTTCAAGCCAAGATGAATCAGTTTGGCAATATCTGGGATAATCCTGTGGTCAGAAATAGTAAAAGAGAAGGGAGTTAGGATGGGTGGGAGATACTGAAGGCACAATTTCAAATTGTTCCAACGAGGAGGAAAAATGGGAGATGTCTTAAGAAACCAAGATGGATGACTAAGGAACTTTCAACTGAGCTAAGTTTTAAACAGGTCATGTATTAAAAAAAAAAGAAAAAGAAAAAAGAAAAAAGAAAAAGGGGGAAATAACCAAGGAAGAATTCAAGCAAATAGCTAGCCCATGTAGGGATAAAGTCAGAAAATCAAAAGCACAGAATGAGCTCCAGCTTGCTAGAAAGGAAAAGGCAGAATTATTCAATACCTTCTTTGCCTCAGTGTTCTCAGAAAAGGAATAGGGTGCTCAATCTGAGGAAAATGGAGCAGAGGACACAATAGGAGAAATGCAGCGTGGAATAAGTAAAGAGCTAATACAGGAATACCTGGTTAATCTAAATGAATTTAAGTCTCCAGGACCAGAAGAAGTACATTCAAAGGTATTAAAAGAGCTGGCAAATGTAATCTCAGAGTCATTGGCAACAATGTTTGAGAACTCCTGGAGAACAAGAGAAGCAGAATGGGAGAGGGCAAACATTGTTCCCATCATCAAAAGGGGGACAAAAAAGGATCCCAAAAATTATCGTCCAGTTAGTCTGACATCAATACCAGGAAAGATTCTATAGCAGGTCATTAAACAGACAGTCTGTGAACATTTAGGAGGCAATTCCATAATCACAAAAAGTCAACATGGGTTTCTGAGAAACAAGTCATGCCAGACTGATCTGATCATCTCCTCTCCTCCTCCTCCTCCTCCTCCTCCTCCTCCTCCTCCTCCTCCTCCTCCTCCTCCTCCTCTATCTTGATTTCAGTAGGCCTTGGACAAGAACCCCCATGAATCATGATATTGTTGCAGAGAAGCTGGTAAAATGTGGGCTAGACAATGTGACTGTTAGGTGGATTTGTAATTGGTTGACTGGCTGAACCGAAAGGGTGCTCAACAATGGCTCCTCTTCATTCTGGAGATGAATGGCCAGTGGGTGCCACAAGGTTTTGTCCTGGGCCTAGTGCTATTCAACATCTTTATCAATGACTTGGATAAAAGAATAGTGGGCATACTTATCAAATTTGTAGATGACACCAAATTAGGAGGAGTAGCTAACACACCAGAGGACAGGACCAAAATTCAAAATGACAATAGATTAGAAAGGTGGGCCAAAACTAACAAAATGAATATCAACATGGAGAAATGTAAGGTTCTGTACTTAGGTAGAAAAAATAAAATGCACAGATATAGGATGGGGGACACCTGGCTTAACAAGACTAATTGTGAAAGGGATTTAGGAGTCCTAGTAGGCCAAAAGTTGAACATGAGTCAACAGTGTGATGCGGAAAAAGGCCAATGCAATTTTTGGCTTCATCCATAGAGGTATAGCATCCAGATCAAGGGAAGTAATATTCCTACTCTATTCTGCTTTGGTCAGGCCTCACCTGGAATACACTGTGTCCAGTTCTGGACACCACAATTCAAAAAGGATGCTGACAAGTTGGAGTATGTACAGAGGAGGGCTACCAAAATGGTGAGGGGTCTGAAAACCATGCTTTATGAGGAAAGACTTAGAGAGCTGGTTTGGTTGAGGCTGGAGAAGACATAGTTAAGAGGTGATATGATATCCCTTTTTATGAAGGGATGTCACATTGAGGATGGAACAAGCTTCTTTTCTGCTACTCCAGAGACTAGAACACGAAACAGTGGATGCAAGCTACAGGAAAAGAGATTACAGCTCAACAGTAGGAGGAACTTCCTGACAGTGAGAGATGTTCAACAGTGGAAAACAATCTCTTGGAGTGTGGTGGCATCTCCTTCTTTGGAGGTTTTTAAATGTAGGCTGGATGGCCACCTATCAGGGATGCTTTGATTGTGAGTTTCTGCATGGCAGGGGGTTGGACTGGATGACTCTTGTGGTCTCTTCTAACTCTATCATTCTATGATCTCCCTCACCATTGGTAAATGATAGTGGCTTCTCCCAGGGCTTGAGAGCTGGCCTAATGCTGTGGCCCTGATCTGGCCATCCAAGGGAGCAAAAAGGAGCCACAAAAGTGTCTCCTTTTTGTACCCTCGAAAGGGCACCATAGCTGTGGTGACGTGGCTATATTGTGCTCCTTGGGCACTGCATCATATGGACACAGCACTGGAGGCGCACCATGACAATGCATGCCGTGTGGAGTGGTGTGCAGCATCAGGGCACTGGGGGGGGGGGCAAAGTGAGGCATGAATAGTGAGGATGCTACTCCTCAACTCAGACCCCATTCTGACCTTTCAGGCCGGTCTTTAAAGGGCCTTTGTCACAATGAACTTTCAATGGTTTGGGTCCACACTTTATTAGGTACCCAGGATCATCAACAGGACAAAAGAAATTGGTTTACAACATGCAATTATATAGCCAACATACTACCACAAAATACAAAACACAGATACAGATAGCATTTATAAACAAAATGTTCAAACAAATGTATATATAAATAAAATATATAACCAACATCAGGCCAATTTACATACCAGTAATAGAAATAGGATGTGTGTGTATGCATATGACTTCAAGTCACTTCTTGTCTTATAGTGAAACCATGGATATTGTAGGGTTTTCTTAGGCAAGGAATACTCAGAGGTAGTTTGTCAGTTCCTTCCTCAGCACCTGGTGTTCTTTGATGCTCTTTTGTGAGTATGGGCCTTCAAGTCTCCTGTCGACTTATGGTGACCCCATTAATTTCACAGGGGTTTCTTAGGCGAGGAATACTTGGAGGTGCTTTTGCAAGTTCCTTCCTCTGAAATATAGCCCAAAGCACCTGGCATTCATTGGTGGTCTCCCATCCAAGTACTAATCAGAGCTGTGACTCTGCTTAGCTTCCAAGATCAGATGGGATCTGGTGCCTTTAGGCTAGAAATATTGTATTTGTATTTGTATATTATTTGTATACAATTTGTATATTATTCATTAGGTGCTATTAGCATAACTGTTCACCTTAAAACACCATGATCAGTTTGTTTGGGGAAATGTTTCACAGCTCGCTTCATCTTAACCAGTGACTCATCTTAGCTTTATCAGGCTTTTTTTTTATCTTTTTACCTGTTTCCTTTGTCAGTCTGATTAAGGAAACACTTGTGGATCTCAACAAACAGGACATTTTTCTAAAATTCTCCCCCCTTAAGACTGAACATTAAATTTTATCTGTACAAAGATATATTTTCTCTTTTGCTTTTCCTCTTTGTTTTCAAGATTGCCAAATCTTGGCAAAAATGTCTTTACGGCATGAATCACAATATTATATTGGTGAAAGAAGGCTTGTATAAAATGTTTTTCCAGTTTCACATGAATTTTTGCCATCTCTCCCCCCCCCCCCCCCAACTGCTGTATAAATTGAGTGCCTTGCATCAGACCAACATCCCCCCCCCCCCAATTCACTTTCAGGCTGTAACCCCCTTTCTCTAGGGTCATCTCATTTACTTTAATAGGATTTCTCTAGACTGAACTGTGTCATGAACTTCAGCCTAGGTCACAAAGGGCAGGGCATAATTAAATGTAATGGGGAGAAAGGGGCTAGCATCCCCACCCTGTGTCAATTTGCTAGTACAAAATATGACCAAGTGCTAAGGTGTAACATAAGGTTGATGGGTTAAGGGTTAGAGGTCAAGGAGCTAAGGATTTGGAGGAGCTGGCATGGGTTGACACAAAGATCAACATTTGGTGTAAACAGATGCTTAAGACCCCAGTTCTTAAGCCAATGTCTTTGGAATATTCCCATTGACTATAATAAGGCTTAATTTAAAGGGTTTTCTTTTTTTTGTTTCTCTAACTGTTTGAACATTGGATTCCAGCACATGCTTTCACAGCTCATTTTTCACATAAAAATCTTTGCCCATCAGATGCAACTGCAGCCAAAGATGGAACTGAACCTCTTTTTACTACACCCAGTGCAACTCATTAAAACCATACCCACTGAGTCATTTATGCCACGCGGGCAGCAGGACTCACAAAAGATCAGGTGGCATCAGAGAAGACTTCAGTTCTAGCTCCCCGTGTTCAACTGCACAGCTGACTGAATCTCTCAAAGGCTTGATTGCTCTTTTGCTAGGTGTGTATGGGCCCATCGAAATGTCAGATCTATTTCTTCAACTGTCCTATCACTATCACTTCATTAATTGTCTAGTTAGCTCAGCCAAATCCATCTTGTGATGGATGATATGGTCAGAGAGGCCTGCATAGACTTGGTGCTGCTTGTGGTTGCATATTACAAACATTGCAGAGCTGCTGACAGTCCTCACACATGCCCATGACTCAGTAAATCCCTTTATGCAATCAAAATCTAGCCAAAAGTTTGACCTCAGTTCTTGTCTTGTGCTCAGGCCTTAATAGCCTCTTGCAGTGGATTCCTTGAAAGCATGTTTGATTTGCACAGCAAGTGGGCCCCAAAGTTTGACTTTTATGGTTTGAGGTGGGACATGGGAAAAGAGTTTATAGCAAGCACAAGGAGCAGCAAGAACAGGCCTTCATTTCAGCGCAGGTCCCTATGGAAAGGTGTTATAGGCCGATTGGTAGAATACGATTGTGTTAACTCACAAATTGTTAACTCACAAATTGTAGTTCCTAATTACCTTTACAAGTTTTACATTATAGGCTTCACATGACTATGTTGCTTGTCATTTGCATACCTCCCCCCCCCCCCCCCAAATTTCACAGATGAAAATGTCACATAAGAATGAAGCCAAACAGCAACAGAGTGTGGTCAAGTTACCAAAGTTATTAAAGAGAAAGAATACACAAGCTAGAAGAGACTATAGCAATTTGCTTTTGCCTGAATCCATAGGAAAGGGTTTTCCTATGTCCCCTCCTAAGTTTCCCCCTCACTGAATTAACTGTGCACCACCAACTTTTGTACTTTGAACCAGCAGCTGAAGTAAGATGAGGATGACACAGAAAAATGAAAAGAGCAGAAAGAAATTGGGACATTTTAAAAACAGGCGAAAAAGTGGGATGGCAGAAGCTTTAACAGGACGTCCCTGCCAAATTGGGACAGTTGGAAGGGATGTAGTTGCTGCATTTTTTTTTTGTTCATTGTTTCACAATTTGAATGCTATTTTTCTTTGCTCTTTATGTTTTGATGCATTTAAAACTCAAAGCAAATATTAATAAAAGGATGAAAAAGGAAAAAGGGAAGCATAGAAAAAAGGAAATCTAACAGCATCTTTAAGACTGACTTTTTTATTTGTTAAATAAAACAAAATCCAAAACCCACAAAAGAGTGATACTTTTATGGGTTAGCCAAAATGCACAAAACACATGGGCCTGATCTAGACACACCAAAAGAGGCGCGTCTAGGGCCAAAAGCGGCGCGAAAAAGGTTAGGGAGGGCACAGCTTTTAGACCCTCCCTAACCCTAGGATGTATGGGTGCTGCCATAATTAAATGGCGGTATCCATATGGGCGCGCCATGATGGTGTCATTGCATGTGCAGCTATTAGACATGCTGCGCACACCATGATGCCTTTGCACTGTGGGAGGGCGCAAATCGCGCCCTTTCCACGGTGGAAAAAAGGAGCTCCAAACAGAGCTCTTTTTTGGCGTCGGGTCTTTGCCGTGGATTTTAGACAGCCGCAACAAAGACCCTGGGAGAAAGGGGCAGCGGCGGCGGCCCCTCTATCCCTTCAGGCCCACCTCCTCAAATGGGGTGCAGCAGGCGCCCAAGGCACCTGCTGCACCCCGCTTAGAGGCCACGGGGAAGCGGCAGTTTGCTGCTTCCCTGCGGCCTCTGGAAGTGGCGGGATGGGGCCACGGAGGCTGCCGGTATGGCAGCCTTGGCCCCATCCCACTGCTTCCTGGGGCGGTCACGGACTGCCCCTTTTGGGCGGTCTAGATTGGCCCATAATGTATTTTTTCAAAACTCCACTTTAACTCCTTAACTCCACTAACTCCTTTACTGCTGCTAATGGGGTTTACATTTTACTATCCTTTGTATCAACACCTACATGGTCAAGAAAGGCATGGCCTCTGTCTACATTGAAGGGGTGTCCACACAGGCAAAAGACAAACAAACAAACAAACAAACAAAACCCTTCACACCTACCATCCTCAAAGCAGACAGTCCAGAGGATGCAAAGCTCAGTCCCCAATTCTGGTGCGAACAATCCAGATGACATCAACACCAAACTTGCCGTATACCCCCTTAAAATGGATATTTTTTTTTTAAAAAAAATAGCTATATGTTGTGATGCTCTTTACAACACATACCAAAGTAGAACTTGGCACAGCCACTACTGTGGTGAGTCACTCCTTCTGAAGTTAGAACAAGGTGCCCAGCCATGAGATTGATGGTGGGCTCCTCATTCTGACCTCAGAGTGAGTGACTTGCCACAGGGCTAGCCACACCAGGTGGCACAGCAGGACATACATGTGAACAACTGACCTATGTCACAACAGAGGGCCTCAGATGTTGCGGGGAGATTAAAAAACCCAAGTTACCCCTTCCATTTTCAAAACTATTAAAGGATAAAGTCAAGTATTTTTGCAAATTGGTCATCTGAGCATGGCTTCTAACAGGGTTTAAGGCAGGATGCAGTCAGGTGGCGGCATTGGCAGCATTTTCCCTGACATAATACCCAACTGTATCCTGTAATCGACTGGAACACAGCAAGGGTAAGTCCATTTTTTTGTTTTTGTTTTTTGTAATGGTATAATCTCTCTAGTCTTCTTCTGATTTCTTGATTTCAGTCTCTGGAAAAGTCTCATGCCTTTTCCATAATCACGTGACACAGTAACAGTTCTAACTTGGACACCCAACTTTTGCCTGCCCAACCTCTGTGAAATCACAAGAACCCACCCCTTTTCTCATATTTTGGCTCTATGAGTTCAAAGAACAAGATGTTGTGGACTTGGCAGCCCTAATAAACAATATACCAAATTCCGTTAATTTACAATTCCAAAAAATCTGTGGTTGCTGTGAAAGTTCTTCACCACAATTCTCCTGTAGAGTGCTATGACTAACAAGTCTATCAGATGTCCAGGACACTCAATCCAAATTAATTTCACCAAAATGGCATAGGAAAATTCTGCATCCTGGTGTGGAGACCAAAAAGTTACTCTTTGTTGGTGGGGGGGGGGGCAATATCCAGAATCCTCTAACCAGTATGGCCAGCTGTGGTGCCTTTGTAAATTGTTGGAAATAGACAGCTTTGTTTTACAGGACATTAACTGATATTAATTGCATTTCCTATCACAACTCAGAAGTTGCATTCTAGATTGTTTTATTTCATTTATTTTATTCTGTTATATCCCATGTTTCCCTCGGATCTGGCACTTAGCTTACAAAAATCAAAACAGACTCAAATCTAGACATATGAGCAACCCTCCTCCAAATAAAAACAATATTGCTAACATATTTTTAAACAATCTAAAGCAGTGGTCCCCAAAGTGGGCAGTATGCCTCTCCTGGGGGTGGTGAGAGGGAAAGCGGGCAACAGGGGGGCTTTCAGTCAAAGTATTAATGTATAGGAAAGACAAAGGGAACCAATGGCCTTTAGGACCATTGTGGCTTCATTTGCCTCACTATCTGGCCACTCCTTCTCTTCTGCTGAGCCCCTGGTGTCTTGCAAGGTAAGTTAATGCCATGCCCTGTTTCTTCCAAAAGGCATACAGTTAGAGAGCAACACTGGCATTACTCGGGTGATTTTCAGGTGTCACCCCACATATGGTGTCACCTGGTATGGTCTGCACCCCCCATGTCCCCTAGTGACACTCTGTCACTTGGAGAGAGGCTTCATGCGTATTGCTCAGTCAGCTACTTGGTTGCTGCTCCAAGGGTGACTGGGCAGCAAAGGGAGCAGTGACCAAGATTAATTGTTTTAAATGTGAAATAGAACAGTAGGCCTAACATCAAGAAATACAAATGTGTGTATGTCTGCGTGCTAGAGTTGTCACACAAAAGGAAAGGGGGGTGATAGCCCAAAAAAGTTTGGGGACCACTGATCTACAGCAGTCAATCAATTTAAAACATAGCCATGAAAAACAATAAAACCAGTAGTGAAAGCCCTTGCAGTCAGTTCCTAAAAGCCTGTTGAAACAGAAGATTTTATCACACCACAATTGAATTAGTGTAAGGAAGCGGAAACATATTGGTCTGAAGCATTCATTATCTCACTTTTCTGTTATAGAACTATGATACTACTTTGGTGATCTATGGTCCCATGCTCTCTCTCCTGCATAGCCTTCATTACCCCCACCTTCCTGCCCAATGCCCTACCCATGGTACCTTTCTGTTTTATTTTTTAATGCAATTCAGCAATTGTGGCAATGTGAGATAATAAACAAAACAAAACAGCCTTCCAAGAAATAGTGAGGGGAGGGGAAGGGGAAGGGGAAGAATAATTCCCACTGATGCCATGTGACTGCTGGCCTATCGAAACTGCAGTAAATGGGACCTATCACACCTGAGGCCATAATGGAAAAGTAGCAGTACTGGGAACCATTGATTGGTTTTCCCATTAATGAAAAAGGTGCACTCTACTAACGCTTAAAATGCAAAGCAGCAAGGAGAGAGATGGGATGTCATGTGATAAGTATGGCTAAAGATGCTATTATCCAGCTTTAATTCTGATGTTAAAGCCTCATGTGATAATCACCAAAAAAGGGCCAAATGGAAGGAATCCATTTAATCTTTCTAGCAAAGGTGTTCCAAACCTTGGGGCCACCACAGAGAAAACCTTCTCTCATATTCTGCCTATGAATTTGGCAGGACTGAAAGAAGAGCCTTATCCAAAGATCTCAAACAGGCTCTTATAGGAAGTTACAGAAGTCATAAAGGGTTTATAAGATCATAATCAGCACTTTAAATTGTGCCTGGAAATGGATCAGTAGCCAGTGGAGTCCTGTACTCCCTATAGCTCACCTCTGTTAATAAGGGTGTGGGAGATCCACTTAAAACTAATTAATTTTAATATTGTAATATTCATTGGGTAGGTAATGACTAATGCTCTGCTTCTTACAATTGTACTGATTCTGGGCTGTAGGAATTAATGAAGGATCAGCATGGTGTAGTGGTCTGAGTGTCAGACTAGAACTCCAGGAGACCAGGGTTCAGATCCTTAATCGGCCATAGAAACCTGTTGTGTGATCTTGGGCAAGCACTCTCTCAGTCTCAGAAGAAGGCAATGGCAAATTCCCTATGAAAAATATATTTCCGAGAAGATTTCATGATAGGGTTACATTAGGGTGATCATAACTTGGAAATGACTTAAAGGTAAACAGCAACAAAAGAATCATCATAGACATCACAAGAGATTCACTCTCTCAGAGATCATTGATTTTTCTTAATAAGTCAGGTAGTGGTTGGCTTTGCATAACATCTGTCTGTCTTCTGCACACTGCTTTCTGCTAAATCTAATTTCTTAAATTTTTCAAATGCTGGATTGATAGGATGTATTGGGTAGGCTGCATTCTTAACATCACCCATTGGCTTCATTTCACTGCAGCTGGACCTCAAACAAGTTGAAATTCTATGTAGCTAGACGTTTCTCTATATTAATTAAAAAGATTCGTAGTTTGTTGGCACCATTTCTTTGTATCATCCATTCTAGATTCAGACAAAGTTTTCATCTGTTTTGCTCCTCCAATGTTATTTCTAAAAAGCTATGTAGCAGCAAAAGTTTTATGTAAGATTATATGCATTATCTTACATCATTACAATTCTTAGTATTGATTTACCTTGTGTCAGTTCTTTGTGTGAGAATGATGTGTAGTTAACATCATGGAAGACTAGAGGTGACAAAATAATTATCTTTGTTTTACTCTAGAGGTGACAAAATAATTTTCTTTGTTTTACTCTTGTTAATGGCCTCTGGGTTTATTTATTTATTTGCCAACTCCGCATAAAATGGGAAATACAGATGTTCCTTATAGTTCACAGTTCCTTAAAGTTCAAGTCCTTGCCACTCCACTTCTAATAATAAATAAATACACATTTAAAAAAGTAACTCCATTTTGTAATTATTTCTGAAAGAATGGTACTGTTAATACAGCAAACACGATACTTTTATGCCAACCCAAGTTATATATAATACATGTTATTTCCCTGCAGTAAGAAAACAACTTTCAGTCCATAAAGGGCACTTATAATGCATTTCCCCCAATTTTCCCTAAAATTTATGGGATTTTTTTCAACTGTCCCTGTTATGGGAAAGCTCCCACAGATTTTATCCATGGCTTCAAAATTTCCAGAAATCTTACACCTGTTTCATAGTGGTGGTGCCCCCTTGTAATATTTGCAGCAGATTCATTCCTTGATCCAAATCAGTTTTGGAATAATGTCCTGACCTGAGCATAGCTAGCCCAACCCAAGTTTTCTATTGTTTACTTGGGAAGGCCAGAACTGTGACCTGGAACAGGGAAGAATAAAGCTTGCACCCTATTTGACATTCTTATTTCCAAGAACTCCAGGCCATTAAAAACAATAGATTGCTTCCTGCAGAATGTAACAGGATGGCTTGCATAATTGCATGACACCCCAGGGCTCCTCACCTGCGGCTGTTTAAACTGGTTTTTTGTACACCACACTGAGAACTTGTGATAACTATATAAGTACACATAAATCTGTGTGTGATAGGTGCATACAGCAGCCAACACTGGGCAATATATGATTCTTCAGATGTTGATGAACTACAGCTACCATCAGCTCCAGGCAGTATAGCCAGTAATGAGGGATGATGGGAACTTCAGCATGACATCTCAGGGGCAATATATTCCCAGGTCAAAGTCAAGGCACTTCCTTTTTCCTACATGGAAGCACTTGCTATCAAAAAATTTATACAATGTGAAGATCTTCTGTCATCTCACCCACACAACCACAAAGATTCTAGGGTTTCTAGACCAAAAACTGGAGATGGCTCCTCTACCTGACACATCTAGCAACACCTGCTAAAATTCCCTCATCTACACAACATTTATAAGTATTGGAGCCCTCTCCAGTTTTTGTTCTGGAAACCCTGATTTTCTCATAACTTTGTCCATAGTGCTGCTCCCTCACCCTGTCCAGGCTGGATTCCCATGATGTAATCTACATGCTTTGATGTGCACCTAGATTAATGTTTTAGCTTGTTAAATTCTGACTTGCATACCTTTCCTACACAATCTCATCTCTCAGAAGAGCCTCAAGCTGCAACTTTATCTATACTTACTAGGGAGTCTTACTTATGATTAGACATGCACAGGATTGCACTACAATATAAGTATTGTAACCTCAGGCCTTCCTTGCTGGCTGTTTGAGAAACAGGACTATTCTCAGAAGATGAGCTTGGCCTGTATGACTGCCTTCACAGAAATTTTGAAACTTCCCCAGACAAATGAAACCCACAATTAATTATTTTCTATGTTTTTCTCCCCCCCCCATCTCCCTCCCTGTCTACACTGACACACTGCACAGAGGCCATTCTCTCTCTGACTTTTTCCTCTTCAGTTCATCACCCCCTTGAATATTTCTCCAGGTCTTCCTGTTCATCAGATTTCCGGAATCAGATTTACAAAATGTTTCCTCTCATAAGTTCCCTATTAGATTAGCCCCAGTGGGTCAGTTTTCTGAAATGTTCCTTTACCTTCCTGTCATGAGGTTCAACAAGTGATTTCGTAGATGAGAGTTCAATTCCCTTGGCTCAAACCACCAAACTGAGCAGAAAAAACAAAACTAAACACCAGGAAATAACTGTCCTAACTCCAGCTTTTTCCTTAAGGCAGCTGAAGCTGTGTTGATCTCCTATTAATTTTTTTTTAAATTGTCATTAAATATAGACAGACATTTCTTGACAGTATGTTTCAGTTTGCATATTTCCTTTGCTATACTGAATACTGTCCTTTCGTTTCTGGCTAAATCATTGTTACTTTAAACAATTTAGGACATATAGGAATTGCCTACTTTTCTATCTATTAAAAAGGATTTAATGCAGATTTAATATAAAATTTATCAATCCTGTATGTGCATGGTATAGTTTAGAACCCTTGAAGTACCAGATTTAAAAACCATTCTGGACAGATGAGGTACAATACAGAATCTGTGTGAAAAGAAATCTCATGCCAACTCTGAAATGCAGCTTGATTTTTTTTCCACAACAAAGAAATTTTGTTCCTTTATACCCCATCTTGTCCATTTATATATCAAAGGGTACCAAACATGACACCCTCAAGAATGCCATAGTTAAAAGTCAGTCAGAAAGACCAATGCTACACACTGGTATTTTCTTCTGGCCTCAAAAAGGGCTCTGCATATTGGAAGCAATAGACTAAGGGGCTATACAGATGGGCAGCTAAATGACCCAATTTGTCCAAGATCATTGCCGTGGCAACCACACACTGCGGCAATGATCTGGTCCCTCTCGGGAGCAAAAAGAAGCTGCTCTAAGCAGCTTCCTGGAAGGGGCGCCATAGTGGTGCATCATGATAATAATAATAATAATAATAATAATAATAATAATAATAAAAATTTATTTGTATACCGCCCTTCCTGCGATCAGGGCGGTGAACAACATGAGAACAAGCAATATAAACAATAAAGCCAATTAAAACATTAAAACAATAGTAAAACAGTATATCAAATTACAGTGGCAGTATGTCAAAGTATGTGACCAATGAGGGAGGGGAATCAGGTGTGAGAAGATGTCAGGGGTACGCCATTTGGGTGCTGTGCTGCCTGTGTGTCATAATGGCACATCCCGTGTGGATGAGCATGCGCCCTAATGGCTGACATGCAGTGGAATTAGTTTAGCCCTAGTTTGCTTGTAGGCTGATACAAAGTGCCAGTCTGTACAGGACCTAAGGTAGCTCTATAAACCAGATCTCTCAGCCTCTGGGTATAAAGTGCAACAGAATTCAATTCCTTAAGCCCTCCACACTCAAATTTAAATCAGGGACCATGTACTCTAATACTTAACCATACAATCCATCTACTGACAGGGTTTTATATATTTTCAGATTTTGAAAGAGTAGATTTCCAGTGAGTCTAAAGGAACATGTTGCTGGACAAGCCCATGAAAACAGCGGAAGATAAACCCACTAAAAAGGAGAAAAGGGCCACAACTTTGGAAGTGGGACTGCAGCTCAATGGCACATTTTGCAAGCAAAAGGTTTCAGCGTTTAGCTCTTGTCATTTCCAGTTAGATGGATCAGGTTGTGGTTGTGGGGAGAAAAATCTTTGCCTGACAATTTGGATGGTGTTGTTAGAGAGAAGAGCAGACCAGCAAATGACTGTCAGCTTTTGGTTTTCCAGATGTTCTAGAGGGTTTCAGCTCCCAGAATCCCTGACCATCACCCATGCTGGTGGGAGATTCTGTGTGATGATGTGAAAAAGATTTGTTGGATCAATGGTTGCTGAAGTAGACAATATAAATCAGTATAAGCTTTGTATGTTTAGCTACAAGAAAGGCAGATATAGTCATCTGGACTCAAAAACTTTCCGAAAGAATTGGAAAACTAGGGCATTACAACAACCTAAGTTCAGATTGTCCAGAGTAGAGGGAGCAGAGATGCATACTCTACCAGTTCTTTCCAAAACCATTACAGAATGCATATAGTATTTGCTAATACTTCAAAAGAGAATCAGCTACATGGGGCTAACACTCAGTTTTATTAGAAATGAGCAAAATCACAGAAGCCCCAGAAGTTCATCAACCAGATGTAAATTTCTGGCCAGCAATAAGAAAGCCTCCCTAATGGACCTGGGAGGTAGCAATGTGTTTCAGTGAAAAGGATCTCACACAAATCTTCCCTCTTAAGGCTGGGAAATAAACTTACTATCCCCCAAGTGAGTGTGAAAAGGCAGAGTGAAAGGCTAGCAATCTGATTAACTACTTAAAGGGGCAGTGGAGAGAGGAGTGTTTCCACAACCTCAGACAAGTGAAACAAATCTTGACAAAGTTACCCTGTGTGTGTGTGTGAATGTATGTGTTCCTCTTTTTTGGAAAGGTTTTGCATGGTGTTCCAAATAACTGCTTTGAGCAAGTAGCCAATGTAGCCAAGAGGTGAGTGCTATATAATATATGCACTGGAGAGATTCCACCAAATGACCTTATCTTTAATAAAGACCAATCTCAGTTGCCTATATATTGTCCTATAAGTAGTGCTAGACAATGCAAACAACTGGGGACCAACTTGTCTTGAATCATGTCAGCCTTTATGTTGTTTTCCAAGAATGTAGCAGTTTTCTGCTTTCTGCAACCAGAAATCACATGTTCTTTGTTAGACATGGCCTGTGGAGGGACAGACTTAAGAACTGCAGAGGCCAGATGACAATTTATCTCTGTCTTTATTATCAGTGGTACTACCACCTTTCTTCCATAATAGAACTCAATGTGGTGTAAACTGGGATTCCAAAGAGTTATCACATCTAGTAACTAATCAAATCATATCTGTTTCTCTTCCATGAGGTTGTTTTGTCATCATGTGCTTTCAGATCATGCCCTGTGAGAAGATGGGAAGATGATATAATAGCAGGGGTAGGAAACCTATGGCCCTTTGGGGGCTGATGAACCTATTGTGTTTCACCACTGGCCAGGCTGGTTAAGCCTTACAGGAACTGAAATTCTGTAGCATTTGGTGAGCCACAAGTTCCTAGCTCTGGTATATAGATTGTATTCACACATTTGCTGGAATGGCTGCTTATTGCCACCAACAGTTCTGTTATGACCACCTCAGCTCACCCCAATGGCACCAGTTCCTTGTCCTGCCCTCCTGATTCTACTTCTCATACCACTGCCACCATATCTGATGCTCCTGTTGCTATGATTATCTCCTTCCATTGTCTGAGCAACTCTTTGAAACAGCAGCTACTTCTGGTTAAGCAATGGTATGTGTGCATACTACCAGCCCTATGGCCTACACAGGGAATAGGAAAATGGAAGATGTGGGTGATGGCAGCAATTTGACAACAAGGTGTATGCTTTTGTCTTCAAATCACCTTCACACACATGTAATGAGTATTGGAAAGAGGTAGCAGTAGAAGAATTCTGCAGCAGATTGTGGACATGCCTGCACTACAAATTTAAACTTGGCTTAAATTTACAAGGCATCCCTTCAGGAATGTGAGAAATGCAGTTTTGCAAAGGAGCATAGAATTGTCTAGCCTGTATCCAGAGCACCCTTGCAAAACTTTTCCAGGGTCTTTTGGAAAAGCCACAACAACCCCCATTTTAAGCTGCTTCCATGTGCAGCGTAGATATATATTCTCAGCATGTCGTAGGCCTCCTACAAGCACTTCTTTTCATTTAGGGTGACATTTAGGGTGACATGGAAAATTGTTGCACAGCATAAATCCCATTGTTCAGAGGCTACACTGTGCCCTTGTTGCAACTTTGCAGTTGGGAGAGATTACTAACCAAAAACATTTGAAAATCTAGCATGGGCTTGCCTGCCATTAGATTCTTCTGGAATCCTGGCCAGGGTTAAGAAATAGATCCACACTAAATACTGCAGCTGGAAGAGAAACAAAGTCAAGTGAGTTGGCTAAGGGTTACCCAGCAGGTAAGAGAACAGCTGTATATCATTGTTGACATTGAATTGCACTCCTATGAAATCATTGGGTCACTCTGACTTGCTGTTCCATGAAAACAAGGCATGCCACGAGAGAACTGCTTGCATCCAAGAACCTCAAGACTCCTAAAATATCATTTGCAAAACTAGCATCTCACTCTTTGGATTCATCTATAAAACTCCAGTCCTCCTCCTGCCTTCTGCCATTTTTATTTGGATTACAAAGTTATCCAACACACAGTGATTTACTTTGGGATGCAATATGCCAGAAAGAGAAAGGACAGATCTAAATTTACTCCTGTTGTAATTTCCGAACAGACTCATTTCCTGCTGTTTCCTTTTGTTTTTTATTTCTTTCATTGTGCTCACATTCTGACTCAGGATCAGGGAAAGAGTCTTTACTAGCTGATAAAATCTTCTTAAGTCAGTATTTTTTTTTTAACTCTCACACACATGGATGCTTTTTAGGTGCATCCTGTGAACTATGAGGCTTCAAAAACAAAATAAAACAAAAAAAAAATAAGAATTGTAGATTACGCTTTGGGTGAGGTTAGCATATAACCACACTGCAAGTATTATGGTATATTTTCTGACCCCGATGAGGATCCTGATATAAAAAATTAGGTAAGTAGATAGATAGACATACAGATAAGATGTGTGAGGGGGAGGGAGGGAGGGAGGGAGAGAGAGAGAGATGCCTCTCTATGTATAGGTATACATAATATGTGTATATATAGATGTGTGTATGTTTGTGCCTCCAATATACAAAAATCTCAGGGCAGCATACAATAAGATTAATTTAAACATTTTAAAACAATGTAAACCAACAATAATAATTTTAAAAGGGCTAAAAGCAAATCATACAATTTAACAACTTGAAGCAAGACAGTTTCAAACTAGTAAAAACAGTTTAAGAGAAATTAAATCCATACACATGTGCATATTTGGTTGGAATCAATTGATTCCAAAGGCTTTCATAAAAAGCCATGTTTTTTTAAGGTGGTGATGAAATGACACCAGTGCTGGCACCAGTTAGGCCTCTAAGGGGTGGATTTCCCAAAATGGGGGTGCAGGAGTAGAGAATTCTACAATCCCCAGTCAAAGAGATTTATATTTTCCCCAAATGAAGATGGTTTACTGACAAGCAGAGTGTTATTACATTGTCCCTGTGATGCATTGTTATTTTTTTTTTTAAAAGCATGGGTTATTTTGGTTGGTATATGTTGCATTGGTTAGAACAAAAAAAATTTATACCATTTTTTTGGACTTTTTTTTTCATGGGGACAAAGTATGTATCAAGAAAGTAAAATTTGGGAGAAGTTGTTTACAACTGTTCAAGTGACTGAAAAGGCTGACATTCTCAGTAGTTCTCAGTAGATTCTGCAAGAAAGGATTACTCTAGAGGACTAAAATGTCACTCTGTAGTGCACGAAAGGAACTGGTGATACCCGAGTGGTGCTTGAAGTATATATGAGGAATGGAGATCTTTTCATCCTCTCATTTCTTTGCTTAGTCCTTATAGAACCTTAAACTACCAGAAGAATTCCTTATGATGTCATCCACAAATGCTAGAAATTGTGAGTTTTTCCCCCCACTGTCAAAATAATTCCGAAAGTGTGGTTGTGATGAGGGAGGCCTAAAGTGGTGTTTCATTCCCCGCTTTCAATGTACCTTTGACAGCCTAACTATAGCTGCTGAAAAGATTCTTTAAGAGAAGGGCTGTAATTCAGTGGTTAAGGTTTGTTTGCATTAATTGTCCTAGGTTCAGTTTTGGACATCTCTACATAATGGTAGGAAAAATTCCTGTCAGAAGTTCTTGCACAGCACTTGGCAGTCAGTGTTCAAAATCGTTCCTAATCTTGTATTCCATTACCATCACCCTGACAGTGAGTATGTAATACTGGGGAACCAAGAGTGGGAATGGGTAGGAAACAATAGGTGGACCAGTAGACTATGGGGCTGTGCAGACCGCCCCTGAAGAGGAAGCCTGCAGCTGCCTCAGTCTTCACCAGATCAAATTAGCACTCCTTTGGTGCTGTGTCATTTAGACGCAGCAGCAGAGGAGTGCTATGACAATGCATGCTGTGTGGTATAGCACGTGCTGTCATGCTGGTTTGGGGGTGGAGCTGGAGCATTCATCATGTGGACACCATGCCCCGACTCTGCCCCCAGGCCAGACTTTTCTACCAGTCTGCACAGTCCCTATGTCCTTATTAAGGAGCTTTCCTTATAGGAGCAACTGAAAGCAAACACTGTGAAAAATACACATTCTACACCATTGTTTTGGTACAGTGGACCCTTCTCATCCCTACACCCTGAGATGGTAAAAATGTGGGCTGTCATGCCCCCAATGTAGACAGTTATGCCCCATATTATTCAATGCAGCAACAGTACATCCATGTGCATATGCCAACATTGAATAATAGGGGGTATGACAATCCTTGGGCAGTCAAAGCTGCAAATTGCCACCCCCCCACCCCCCCCCCACACAAAGTGTGTATAGTAGTTGAGATATGCCTTCTCTATTTCCTAGAGACAGGCTTGGGAGCTTATTTCACTGCCTCCAGTGCCCGACTTACCTCTTCCAAATTTGGCTCAAATTCAGAAGTTAGGCTGATTTGATTGCACATACTTTTCTCTCAAAACAGCTTCCTGTTGCTTCTAGTGCTGAATTCTGCCCCCATAAGTTGCTTTGGTGGCCATTTTTTTCCAAATAGGAAGCTTCTGATTTGGAAAAAAATGGCCACCAGAGTAACTTACGCGGGCCAAATTCAGCACTGGAGGCAATGGGAAGCCATCTTGAGAGAAAAGTCTATGCGATAAAATCAGCCTAACTTCCAAATTTGAGCCAAATTTGGAAGAGGTAAATTGGGCACTGGAGGTGGTGTGATAAGCTCCTTAGATTAAGACATGCTGAGGCCCTAAAACAGATGTGGGAATCCCATGACTCTCCAAATGTTATTGAACTGAGCCGTCTGAGTCCTAGCCTGAGTAACCGTTAGGGAAGCTGGGAGTGACAATCTAACATCTGAAGGGCCACATCCTAAACTGTGTCAAGTTCAAAAAGTCCCATATAATCCCCAAAATGCCTTTAAATCCCACATAAACTGAGACCCTAAGGCAGCAGTGGGAATCATATGGCCCTCCAGATGCTATTAGATTGTCACTTCGAGCATTCATTATTATTGACTGGGTTCATTAAGTCTGCTGGGATTTGCAGTCCAGCAACATCTGGAGGGCTGTATAATATCTGTTGTTGTGTGCCTTCAATCCATTTCTGAGTTACGGTGACCTAAGACAACCCTATCACACTGTTTCCCCAAATATCACTTGGTGGGTTTACCGAGTGGGGATTCGAACCCTGGTCTCTTAGAACATTAGTACAGCTGTTAAAGTACTATATCATGCTGGCTTGGATGATTTTTAACACTGCTCTAAACTACAGGTTACTGAGGTCATGCACTGCTAGATCTATTTAGGCAATTTAGTTTTTGTACATCCCAATATATACTGGACCTCTATGCATCGTGTACTAATGTGCATATCTGGGCATAGTTATTCACCATCTTAGAAACCTCCTGTATGTCCTGCTGCAATTCTCAACTCAAAAATATATCAAAATCCATTTAGCAATGTTTAGAAATGTATATTGCTGAGATAAAATATAGATTTTTTTTTCTATAAATGTGTAATTAAATGTTTAGTGTGAACACCACCTTGATGGCCTTCGGTTCTTGAATGATACCTATGTTTACAACTTACACAATCTCTGTGAAAGAAAGCCCAGATCACCTGTATTATCAGTGGCTTTCAGTGGACAAGAGTGTGGAAGCAGTGGAAATGCTCTGCTCTGCTCTGTGAGAACCAACAAGCAGAAAAGCAGCATGTTAGTGATGAATCCTTTGGATGTGTAAGGTGCCTGGAGTCTGGCAAAACCACAGGGGCCCACGATTTGGTCATCTGTTTATTTGCCTCCTTTTTGCAGTCAACACCAGGATGCCACTGAAGTGGCTGGGGCTGAACAAACATTGTCCAGTGCTGGCATCATTTTTCAACTTTACTGCTATGGGACTATGCGGGACTATAAACATGTTGAGTTTTCCCTTATGCACCATGACCCTCTTAACGATGACAATAAATCATGGCTTTTGACTTTTAAGGAATTCTTTCCCTGCTTATAGCTTCTTGTGGAAAGACAGGATAGTACTAGGGGAATAAAACAAAAGCTTATTTAGGATAAGCTCTGGTATTTCAATCTTAATTAGTCACCATTCCTCTGTATCTTTGAATATATCTCTATCCTGGAATTAAGATTCTAATAAACACTCTTTGTTCTATTTTTATTAAATTCACAGCCTAACATTGGTATTGGTTCTGTTTTTCATAAATTTTAGTGATGTAAATTGAGTTAATTTGCAGACATTTGTATATTAGCTACAGTACCATTTGATTCATATCAGTGCAGGTGAAGAAGGCAGAAGCCAAAATGTTTTGCTGTAAGGCTTTAGTATTTCTGTTGTGTAAGTTTTCTTATCTATCTTTAAAAATAAACAGATATATAAATAGAAGAAGATATAAATAGGGAGAGAGTAATTTTTATTCATCAGAGCAACCAGGCATTACATTCATGGGATATCAATATGCAAGGTTTCATGACCCTGGAGCCATCCAGATGTGCTGAACTACAATGGGAGGTATCAGGTATCAGGACAGGAAGAACGTAGGCTGCATCTGCACTGCAGAAACATTGCAGTTTGACACCACTTTAACTGCTATGGCTTTAAGTGCCAGTTCTGGTTTGTCCCAGGCCGTGAGGTTTCTAAACCTGAGACTTCGGATGGCTCTTGGTGATATCATTAAGCTTTATGCATTTAGTACCAAGTAGAGTTGCTCACAACATGTCAGTCATGTTTTGTGAGATATTTAGCCTTCTCTGTCAGAGAGCTCTAGTCCCACAACAAACTACACATCCCAGGATTCCATAGCATTTTGAACCATGGCAGTTAAAATGGTGTCAATCACATTATTTCAATGTGCAGAGGCGGCTGTAGTATGTTAGAGAGAAGACAATCCCACTGAAGAGACAGTGGGAAATGAGAAAGACTTAAAGGAATGTAGCTACCATGAAGAGGCAAAATGAGGGCATTTCCACCCTACTTTAGAATTCTGTCTGCTAATGAAAGTTTTCTTCAGTCCCCAGATTTCTACCATTGCAATAAAACATCAGTTGAGAATTAGGAACTACAGTTTAGTCATCCAAAGAAAAGGGGCAGGCAAAGTTCCCAAGGGAATGAGAACAGAGCAAATATGCATGTTCTAGGAGTGAAAGATTTTCATTATGTCACTCTCTGCAAAGCCTGAAATTTTATGAATGAAGGAAAATTTCATGGGCAGAGGCAATACTCTCAGTTTGTCTCTCCCCCAGTAGCTAAAACGCAGATTCACCCAAATAATCTCTAGTATCTGTATACTGGAGAATGTTCACTTCATATTTTTAAACTTTTTTTTTCACGAGGTCTAACAACTTCTTCTTAGATCGTGAAACTATGGAAGTATCAAGAAAATGGATGAGATGGGGCATGCTTTTCACTTCAAACATATCAGAGTTAGATGCACGTTTCAGATCTGTATGAACATTTTTTCAGTTTACCCAGGCAAGTCATCATCTGATTTTTATTTAAGTAATATGTATCAAAATTGTGTTTAATACCAAGATTAGGGATTTTTACTAGTTACAGTGAACTACAAGTTGCTTGTAACATAACTAAATTCAGCTGAAAAAAGGGAAAAATCTACTTGTATATTGAAAAATATTATTCTTTAAAAATCACAGGAAAAATATAGTCAAATGCTTTCTGAATCATATGCTAGATGATTCCAGAGATTATAAATCCTCATTCTGTGAGTAGACATACAGTTCTAATTCTGTATACTTTTACTGGCGAATAAACCCTATTGGAGCCAAAGAAATTTACTTCCAAGTAAACAAGCAAAGGTTCATGTTGCACATCATCTTGCCAAAATATACTATCTAAATAATGAAAATGATTGGTTTCTGGTCTGAATTATTATGCTTAAGATATTACATGACTTAGCTGTGTGTGAATTTGCTTGGATGACAATGAATGTTGCAAGAAAAAATTTCAGAGTTTGGATGTGAGAAGAAAATTCAAACTCTCAGGGATACCTTGAGAAAAGGAATTGCCAGTTACAGCAGTCTTGTGCATTATATTTTAACTGTATCTATACTACACCATCGAGTTACAGTGATCCTTCTTTAATTGTCCTAACTCCAGCCTATGGAATTGTGGGAACTGTAGTTTTGTGAAGTACTTTGAATTTGTTAGAGAACTCAATCATACCTACTCCCATGTAGAACTGGAGGCGCACTCTAGCAAAGGATTCTGTAAAGTGGTGCCAACTGGAGGCGCACTCTAGCAAAGGATTCTGTAAAGTGGTGCCATGACAGTTAAAATGGTATCATACTGTCGCAACTGAATAAAGTGGATGATCTAATGTTTAATAGAGGTATACTGTATTTGTCACCTTTTCTCATATGCATCCTTTCATTTTTATTACCCACCACCTTTTGATACTACACGGTCAATGAGCAGATTTTGTTTTCATGTTCAGAGTCCAGCTTATCACAAAGAACAAATATTGACACCTGATTTGTAGGTAAATCTCAGTGGTGGGTGGTGACTTTAATGTCAGTGGGGCAGTGGATCCACTTGGGGTTTAGCCAGAAAGGAGCACTGGACCCTACGCCCCAAATAGGTCTAACATTCTAGATAAGTTGTTAAAGCTCAAGCCAAATTGCAGAATGGATTCACTACACGGAAACAATCAGGCACCACTGGTGGATTTGGAGTGGTAGATTTTGCCTAAAACATGGGAGGGTTATATGTGAGTCTTGGAAGCCTCTCCTCTTTTGTTATCTTGTTGCCTGTGGAGGCCTCTGGTAGTGTTACATGCCAATGATATCACCAGTGTGTGTTTATGGAGCTTATCACTTGGGCAAATATTCCAGCTTACCTCTTCTGACTTCAGTTCTGGATCCAGGATGCTCCCAGATACTATCATATTTAAATTGCCACAGATCTAGATGGAATGCTGCCACCTGAATGCATCACTTGTTGAAGCCAAGCTCAGCCGGCCAATTTTTAAAGTCAGAAGCTCCCTGACTTTGAAGATGTGCTGGCTGAGAGAGGCTTTGATCTGGATGTATCCGGGCAGTGGCATCCCACCTAGGTCGGTGGTGATTTACTTTCTTGTTTTACTTTCACTTGCTGTAAAATTAGAATTTCAGTGGCAGGTACTAAAATTCTCTCACTTCTGAGAATTTACTTCTAAACAATGAGAAAATAATAAGAATCAATGCCATTAGTGGGAAAAGAAATAATCAGATTGGTTTAATCCATATTTTGTTTAACATTGTGAAAGTCATTTTGGGGACAAGTATAATGGAGGAGTTTATGTGGGTTGACCAGACAAATTGACCTATCACATTGTATGAGATTTAAGGTCCTATCCTCTTTCTATTGAGATTTAAAATTGCCTTATGCTTAGAAGATGCTTGGAGGTATGTCTTTCTTTTGTAATTCTACAGGTGACCAAGAATCACAGAGCCAACAGCACAAAGAAAGCTATCCTTATCACAGCAGAAACAATCTATAGGAGGCAAGACCTCACAGAATGATCAAATAAATATGGACAAACAGCACTAAATCAGAATTTCTAGTTTTGTCAGCTTGCTTTAGCAAACAGAAGACATTTGAACAGCTGCCGGATGGGGCCTACCCTCACGCTTGATAAACAGAAAGAGTGAAGGGTATGATAATTAGGCACAGTTAGGATATCTTAGGGGTGCTAACTTGTAACATAAATACAGAAAGCTCCCACTAAGAGTTGATGTTGTTGCTATGCCTGGAACTATTCCAAATAAAACATGTCAAATGATAAAGACCTGAGAACATGTCTCTATAGGACCTAAACTTATAACGGTGGCTGAATTGTTAGGGGAGAGCTTGTAATGGTTAGATCTGTGCAAGTGATGAAGGACAGGCACCTAGGGGGAAATCAAAGCACATTAGAAATTATTCCAAAATGAGATAACCAAAAGAAATCCCGAGGAAAAAAATGGTCAGACTGTTATGAACAGTCATGCCAAAAAAAAAAAAAAAAAAGTGTCAAGCTCTGGAGGAGGGCGATCAAAATGGTGAAAGTTAGGAAACTGTACCCTATGAAAAGTGGCTTCGGGATGTTGGTATATTTAGCCTGGGGAAGAGAAGGTTAAGAGATGATATGATAGTCATGTTTCAATATTTGAAGGGTTGTCATATTGAGGAAGGAACAAGCATGTTTTTGTTTGTTTGTTTGTTTTGCTGCTCGACAGACTAGGACTTGGGGCAATGGATTCAAACTACAGGAAAAGAGATTGCATCTAAACATTCAGAGGAAATTCTTGATGGTAAGATCTGTTTGACTTTTGAATATGCTGCCTTGGAGTATGGTGGATTCTCCTTCTTTGGAGGATTTTGAACAGAGGCTAGATGAACATCTGTCAAGAGTACTTTGATTGTGTATTCATTTACAGTAAGGGGTTGGTCTGGAAGCCCTTAGGGTCTCTTCCAACTCTATAGCCTCAGACAAAATGCCAAAATAAAGCTGCTTCAGGTCACTTTGGAGGTATGCTGTTTAAATGACACATGCGTCCTAAGAGGCCAGAAGCTGTGCCAAAGCCACGCTCCAGTCCAAAGTGACCTGAAGCAGCTTTATTTTGGCCTGTCTGTTTGGGCCCAAAGACTTTATGAAAAAGATGTGAGATAGTTTGGGGCATTAAAAAAAGGTTGACTTCATGACTAGCACCCTGAATTGCTGAAGAAGGAAGGAAGTAGATTTCTGCTGCTCTCACCTGTAGTGCTGTTGTTACATCTTGATCAAGATCCAATAGCCAAAATGTAAATCTCCACTGGCACACTTATGAAGTTACCAGCTGTTCCTTTTCCTGGTTGTGCAGCTATGGCAAGGATGCTCAGATGCATTGCTAAGATGAGGAATATGTGCTGGGTTAGGGAGCCTGGAATCTATGTAAGAAGCCAAGAAAACTAGTTAAATCTGCCACTGGAAAGTGAGAAGAACCACACATTCTCCAATATGAGCCTTCCTTTATTTTAAAATCTCCTTGGGAGGTCCTTCTCTCTGTTCCACTATTTTCACAGCTACCTCTGTTTTTAATACTATTGGCCCAATCTAGATGGGCACTTTGCAGCCCGTTTAGGGCTAAAAAGGCCCTCTCTAAGGTTAGGGAGGGTGTAGCGTCTACACCCTCCCTAGGCCTAAAGCATATGGACACCACCATTTTAAGATGGCGGCATCCATATGGACACGCCGCAAGAGCGTCATCATGTGCGCAGCTCCTTTTTGGAGGCGGGTCTTTGCGTCCCCTTCCTCCCTTCCTCCCTGCCTCCACAAGCGGGGTGCAGCGGGCGCCCAGGACACCCGCTGCATCCCGCTTAGAGGCCGTGGGGAAGCAGCACTTTGCTGCTTCCCCGCGGCCACCAGAAGTGGTGAGATGGGGCCGCTGAAGCTGCCGGTATGGCAGCATTGGCCCCATCCCGCTGCGTCTGGAGGCGGGTGGAGACCACCCCAAAGGGGGCGGTCTAAATCGCCCTATTGTTTGTTTAAATGTATTTTTAATTTTTGCATGATACAAACTTTAATATTGTTTCTGACACTAGTAGGTGAAAAGCTGCTTTAAGTCCTGGACTGGGAAGAAGCCATGAAATGATGATGATGATGAGGAGGAGGAGGAGTAACTATTTCACAGCATTATGGATTGCATCTTCCATTGCCATAAAGATTAGATGATGATCAAGCAATTGGGGCAGGGTACAACAGAGTTTAAAACATTTACAGTTAAAATATTACAACCCAATCCCAACCTCCCACCCTTTAAAACGGAATTAGATTAGCACACCTTAAAACAAAGCAAACAATGCAAACAATATAACAACATAAATACAGTTATTCTTTGGCAGTATAGGTAATAGTATCTAGGTTTGTAAACTGGGAAGAAGCTGGAGAAATTCTAGGCATAACTTTGGAGACAGGAAGAATTAGACACTGTCCGGGAAGGCCTGCTGGAAATGATACGTCTTTACAGCTTTTTTAAAGCAGTCAAGAGTTGTAATAAGATGTATCTTGTCCAACAGGCCATTCCACAGCCTGGGAGCGGTAGCAGAAAAGGCCCTCTGGGAGGTCTGCGACAGCTGAGGCTTCATGGGCTGTAGCAGGTTCCTCCCAGAGGACTGGAGCGTGTGTGTGTGTGTGTGTGTGGGGGGGGGGGTGTTTCATATGGGAAGAGGCAGTCCCTAAGATAGGATGGACCTAAGACATGTAGGGCTTTAAAGGTTAAAACCAACACCTTGTACTGTGCCCGGAAACTAATTGGCAGCCGGTGGAGAGACTTGAGCACTGGAGTTATATAGTCTCTTCTAGATGTTCTGGTAACAAGCCTGGCTGCCATATTTTGGACCAACTGAAGTTTCTGGGTTAAGCACAAGGGTAGCCCCATGTAGAGAGCATTACAGTAATCCAAGCATGAGGCTACCAAAGCATGTACCACAGTTTCCAGGTCCCTCATGTCCAGGAAAAGGCACAGCTGGTGTATCAGCCGAAGCTGGTAACAGGCACTCCTGACCGTCGCATTCATCTGACTAGTCATGTGAAGCAACAAATCTAGAAGTATCCCCAGACTGTGAACAGAGTCCTTCAAGGAGAGTGTGACTCCATCTAGGACTGGGAGTTGTATTTGGGCCAGTGACTGTCAGTACCTCCGTTTTGTATTATTGTGGGGTTTAGGTGATTGAGGTATGAGAAGGAGAGGGAGATGTCATTTTACACTGGATATAGAGTAATCAATGAGAACCAACATAGTGTAGTGATTTGAGAGTTAGACTACCACTCTAGAGACCAGAATATGAATCTCAGCTAAGCCATGCAAACCTACTGGATGACATTGGATAAATCACACTCTCGCAGCTTCAGAGGATGGCAATGGAAAAACCCCTCTGAAGAAACCCGCAAGAAAATTCCATGATAGGTTGGCCTTAGGGATGCCTTAAGAGGGAAATGACTTGAAAGCACATGCAGCAGCAGGAGGAGCAGCAGCAGTGATATTTATGGAACCTGCAGGGAATTTTTTTTTTAAAGAAAAAGTTGGATGTTTACTGTGGGACATCTGGGAATTGTAGGTAGATAATAGCACTGGGGAATTGCAGATTTGTTTTTTGAGTTCACAAGATAAGTTTGCAATGTGCATTTGAGAAGGTAGTGGGCAAATGGAGCCTGTGCTTCCTGCTTTGAAGCCTGCTTTGAAGCTGACAGTGACAGACATGGCCTGTGAGAGTAATGAAGCAGGATGGGCAGATTAGGCCATAAGAAATTGAAGGGGCAGGCACCAATGACATCATCAGTGCCATAAGCAATACTGACAGAACATTCATTGTTAAGAAATTCTACACAGAGGAGTTCATTGGCTGGAAAGGAGTTATGGAATAAAGATGCTGTGGGGTACCAATGACATTATAATCGCCACCTGGAGATCCATGATGAGAAAGTGCCAGCAAACAAGAAACAGGGCTTGCAATAGCCAGGGAACAGAGTTTGGGCTTCTATCAGAAAGAACCCAGGGCTAAATTCAGTAGAACACACTGAGCTGTTAAGCATAGGAAAGCAATTTTACTACAAGCAGACTAAGATGCTGTGTGAGTGTAATAGTCACAGGGTCGAGCAATCCTCTACCCTGACCCCTCTTTTGGCTTTAGAGAAACTTAATTGCACACAACTACTTCATGGTACAGTACAGTCTCTTCCACTAGGCAGTCAACAGCTTGTTTACTTCCATTGAAATCTTCCTTGCTGCAGTGGCTTTGCTTCTTCCTAAAGTGAGGGAAGCAGCAGCCTGTTTACTGGAACTGATCTGGTTTTGGCTCCTGCACCCATCCCTTGGCTCATTCAGGAGGGCAGGCGGGGGAATTTGGGAAGCTGGGAACTGGCACCTTTTTTGTATCTCCATGATCCCTGTTTGTTGTGGGTGTTGAGCTCAGTGCCAACCACAGTAACTAACCTCTTTCCCTTCCCACTCCCACCCTGTTCATGCCTGTTGTTTGGTTATTGGGGGTGGAGGGCTGGGGTGTTGTCTTTCCCAGAAGCAGTGCCAAGATGATTCCAGGAAGCTGCTAGTGCAACTTTGTAATTGAATCCCTTGGGAATGGGTCCCATTAGATATTATACTCTTCCCTGTCCTTGACCTATGCAGAGTAGAAGGCTCCTTATTAACATGATCAAAACCTCTTATGAGGGGGCAGTCATAAAAGGCTTTGCAGTGTATGTTGGCAGACTCATTTGGGAGGACAGTTCAAATTTCTGCCTATTGCTTTATCAGTGTGAACTTTTCCCCACACATTCCCACGCATAGAGTGCCGAAGTGTCTAAAACAAAGATGTTGAACTGAGACACACATATATTGATATTCTAGGCTCAAAACCATCTTTTCAGTCAATCTTTGATGCAAGCAGTACATCTGATGCAATCTTGTTCTTCCACACTTCTCCTGAGGAACTCAGTTATACTAGCTGATTGTCTTTCTTTTAAATCCTTTTTAAACTTAAGCTCTCCCAATCGCTTTGCCTTCGTTTAGCTCAATAAAGCTGTGGCTATTTTCACTCAACAAAGGCCACAGATTTTGGTCTGACTTAAAAAGTCATCTTAGCCACTTCACTTCACGCCTTGAATTTAAGCCAAACTGGTATCCTAGGGATTCAAGCTGTATAAATTCACAGGTTTCCAGAGAAAATTTTCATTATATTCACAACAGAGCAATTTACTTAAAAGGAATGCGGCAGCTTAGTGGTTAAGACACCAGTTCTGATGACTGGAAGATCAGATGGTTGGCAATTTGAGGCCTGAGTTCTGCATGATGGGTGAGCTCACACCCCTAGCCCCAACTTCTGCTAACCTAGCAGTTCAAAAGCATGCAAATGCAAGTAGACAAATAGGTACCACTTATCAGTGGAAAGGTAACAGTGTTCTGTGCAATCATGCTGCCCACATGACCACCAGATCAGTCCTTGGACAATGCTGGCTCTTTGGCTTAGAAACGGAGATAAGCACCACCCCCTACAGTCAGTTACTACTAAACATGCATGTCAAGGGACTACCTTTACCTTTAACAGAGAGGCTGACAGACTCATCAAGCCCACTGACCACTACCCTTTCCTTTTGGTCCATGTGGGAACCAATGGCACAGCAAGCCATAACCTTCATGATATCACAAGGGATTATAATGCTCTGGGTCGGAAGCTGAAGGACCTTGAGACATAGGTGGTCATTTTGTTTCTTCTCTAAGTTGAAAGACATGTCCCAAGGAAAAAAAAAAACAGAAGAATAGTGAGGTCAACACCTGGCTTCATGGATGGTGCTGCTGGGAATAATTTGGTTTATTGGCCCATGGTCAAGAAGATGAACTTCTATCACCTCATACCACTTGGCAGGAACATTTTTGCTAAGAGGCTCAGAAACCTGTTCAGGAGGGATTTAAACTGAGTTATATGGGGAAAGGAGGCCCTGTGCAGGCGGGCCAGTGGCATCCTGGTGCTGATTCTAGGGTTTGGGAAAGTGAAGCAACTGCATGCCCCAAACTATAGTTCGTGCTGGTGGCACCATGACTGCATGGCCCCGCCCACAAGGGGCACACATCCGTGACACAAGCATGGTGCATTGTTCACACACTGGTGCTCTGTGCTTGTGTCACTGATGCACACTCATGGCATTGGGCACACTTTCCTAAAAGAACCCTGAAAAACTGGGTTCTTTTAGGTGCGGAGGGATGCCATGCAGTTTGGCTGCTGCAGAGTCCCTCAGCAGCAAAAATGGGTGGCTCCAGCCTGACCTTTTGGGGCAGTCTAACAAGCCCCATAGACAGTATTCTTGAATTCAGGAGTTCATCAGGTGCTGGAGATTAGCCTAAATTTTATAGAGAGAACTAGGTGAATAGTAAAAAAACCCAACAGTGGGAAGAGAAAAAGCTTCAATAAGCAGCTATGGGGAATGGCCCATGGTCTTAGATGTGTCTACATTAATGCACAGAGCATGGGAAATAAAAAAAAAGATGAACTTGAACACTCAGCACAGCTATGCAAATATGATATAATAGGCATTACTAAAAACTGGTGGGATGAATCTCATAATTGGAATGTAATAACAGGGGCATAACCTATTTCAGACAAATAGATTGAACAAGAAAGGGGGGGAGTAGCATTACCTGTCAATGATATTTACACTTATGAAGAGATCAGTGATTTAAATTCTGGAAGCCAGGTTGAGACTAGCATCTGGATAAAAAGACATAACAGTGATGCAACTGTGGAGGTCAACTGTAGATCCCTAAACCAGACTGGGAACTTGGATGATGCCTTCCTGGAATAGATGACCAAACTTTCAGAAAGAATGTTGCACACACTTTGTAAACTTTAAGAAAGCTGATATCAATAAACTTAGGGAAATACTAGGTGTGACCCTGTGGTCAAGATACTAGAAAAGAAGGGAGCTGATGGGTGGGGATTTCTTAAATCACAATTTTTAATGGTTCCAATGAGGAGGAAAAGTGGGAAGTGTCTAAAGAAATCAGTATGGGTGTCAAAAAAACCTTTCAATTCAGCTAAGATTTAAAAGGGACATGTACATGAAAGGGAAAGGGGGAGGAATCACAAAACAGTTCAAATGAATTGCCAGCATATGTAAGAAGAAAGTAAGAAAAGTGAAACACAGAATGAGCTAAGGTTAGCTAGAAAGGTTAAAACCAATAAAAAGGGCTTGTTTGTGCTAAAAAGTTCAGCCCTGGGCCCTGTGCTCTTCAAAATCTTTATCAATGACTGGGATGAAGGAATAGAGGGCATTGTTATCAAATCTGCAGATGCCAGTAAATTAGGAGGGGTAGCTAATACCCCAGAGGAAAGGATCAGAATACAAAATAGCCTTAACAGATTGGAAAGCTGGGCCAGAACTAACAAAATGAATTTCAATAGGAAGAAATGTACACTTAGACAGGGGAAAAAATGAAATGTATGGCTATAGGATGAGTGGCACCTGGCTTTACAACAGTACATGTAAAAGGGATCCAGGAGACTCTGTGGCTCACAAACTAAACATGAGTCAACAGTGATGTGGCAGCTAAAAAAGCCAATTCTAGGTGAATCAATAGGAGTATAGTGTCTGGATAGAGTGAAATTATAGTACCAACCTGCTTTGGTCAGACATCACTGCAATATTGTGTCCAGTTCTGGGCACCACAATTCAAGAAGGATATTGACAAGCTGAAATGTGTCCAGGGGCCAAAATGGTGAAAGGTCTAAAAACCACATACTATGAAGAACAGCTTAGAGAGCTGAGGATGTTTACCTGTAGAAGCGATAGTTAAGAGGAGACATGTTAGTCATGTTTAAATACTTGAAAGGATGCCAGATTGAAGATGGTGCAAGCTTGTTTTCTGGTGCTCCAATGGATGAAAACTACAGGGGAAAAAAAAAAAGATTCCACCTCAACATTAGGAAAAACCTCCAGACAGTAAGAGCTGTTCAACAGTGGAACACAGTCCCTCAGAGAGTGGTGAAGTCAACATCTTTGCAAGTTTTTAACAGAGGCTAGATGACCATCTCTTGGAAGTGTTATATTCCTGCACAGCAGGGGGTTGGACTGGATGGCCGTTGAGGTCTCTTCCACCTCTATCATTCTATGATTCCTAGGGACTAGGGTTTGATTCTCAGCTTGGCCATGGGAATCCATTGGGTGACCTTGGCCAAGTCTTGCCAAGAAATTTTGCCAAGAAAAACCCATTATAGCTTTACTTCATAGAATCAAAGAATTGGAAGAGACCAAAGGGTCATCCAGTCCAACCCCCTGCCAAGCAGGAACTCACAATCAAAGCATCCCCAACAGATGGCCATCCAGCCTTTGTTTAAAGACCTCCAAAAAAGGAGACTCCTCCATTATCCAAGGGTGTTCCACAGTGTATTCCACTGTTGAACAACTCTTACTCTCAAGAAGTTCCTCCTAATATTTAGGCAGGATTTCTTTTCCTGTACATCCATTGTTCTGTGTTCTAGTCTCTGGAGCAGCAGAAAAAAAGCTTGCTCCCTCCTCAATGTGACACCCCTTCAAATACTTAAACAGGGCTATCATATCACATCTTAACCACCTCTTTTCCAGGCTAAACATACCCAGCTCCCTAAATCGTCTCTCATAGGGCATGGTTTCCAGACCCTTCACCATTTTAGTCGCCCTCCACTGGACACACTCCTGATTCTCAACATCTTTTTTGAATTGTGGTGCCCAGAACTGGACACAATATTCCAGGTGGGGCCTGACCAAAGCAGAATAGAGTGACACTATTACTTCCCTTGATCTAGACAGTATGCTTTTATTGATGCAGCCTAAAGTCGCATTGGCCTTTTTAGCTGCTGCATCGCACTGTTGACTCATGTTCAACTTATGGCCTGCTTGGACTCCTAGATCCCTTTCACACATAGTTCCATTCAGCCAGGTGTCCCCCATCCTATATCTGTGTCTTTCATTTCCCCGCCCTAAGTGTTTCTTCATAAGGCATGGTTTCCAGGCCTTTCACCATTTTAGTGGCCCTCCTTTAGATATGATCAAATTTGAACTGTGATGCCCAGACACAGTATTCCAGGTGAGGCCTGACCAAGTCACTGTAAGAAATGACTTGAAGGCATATAACAAAAACAACAACAATAATATAGAGACCAGGACAGCAGTAGACCATATTTTCTGTAGAGTAATCTGGGGCCATTTCACCCTTAGACTCTCCAAAAAGGCTTGATTACAAGCCCCTTGCATGCATGCATTTATGCATGCATCGATCCATCCATATCTTTTTTAAAAATATCTCCCATTTTCCCAGAAAGGGATTCAATCAAGGAAGCTCATCATTCAGAACTGGCACAACCAATCATGGGAGCTGACAGTCAATACATCTAGATCATTTCCTTGCAGCATACCTTTGGCCTGGTATTACTGCCAACTGACCATGAAATAGAAGGATTTTTTTTTCTAGAGGAATTCCCCTATGGTAATCTCATTTCAGATTTTTTGTTTTGTTTTTACTAATTTTGGAAGGCTTTCAGGAAAGTTAATACAGAAAATGTATGAGACCCATGAGGATCCTTCTTGCTTAACATAACCTACTATTACTGTGCAGTGTAGATATAAGAGTCCCAAGTCTCCTTATAATTCAGTAGGTGGTGACAGGCTATAGGGTGGGAATTTCACGGAGTCTTGGACAAAGTGAATGGACCAAAATCTAGAGAACAAGGTCTTGTAAAACATCACAGGATTTTTTCACACGGGGGTAATTTGGAAGATTAAAGGGACATCAATCCAGTGTCATCCATCAGGTGGCACGTAAATTAAAAAAAAAAAGGAAAGAAAAGAAAAGAAAGATTATCAAATGAGATGGTTGGCAATGCAGAGCCAATCCAAACACATCCCTGGGTTAATCTAGGATTAGTTAAATTCTGGGAAACATCAAAGTTATAAATCCTTGTTGACTGCAAATTTGCAGTGAATTCGAAGATGTGGTGATGTGAAAAGCATCTGTAGTTTACCCCTGGGATTCCCCCCACATCAGTTCCCATGATCCTCCATTTTGTTTTGAGTTCTGAGGCTCCTAGGTCTTCCCCGGCAGCCAGGAGGAAAAGCAGCTGTTTTTGACAGAAGAAAGAAGGCGGGAGGCCCTTTTTATTAGTCCCAAAGAGTTCTTCTTCCCTCATTCCTCCTCCTTTGGGAGAGGATGGAGTGAGGCAGCCTGGGGAATGTGGGTCTGTTATCCTCCCCACAGGTAAATTGAGACCCCCCCCCCATCCTGCTTTCTCTCCTCTCCTTTCCCCCCTGACTCTCCTCAGGCTACTTCGGGGACTGGGAGCCCTTCTCCCCTCTCCCACCCTCCTGGTTTTGCCAGAGTTTCTGCTTTCAAGTCCTTTCTGACTTAGGGAGACCCTAAGGTGACCCCTTGTCACGAGGTTCTCTGGGAAGGTTTATTCAGAGGAGGCTTGCCATGCCCACCCTCTGACACTAAGAGAGTGTGACTTGTCCAAGACACTTGTTGTTGTTTCACGAGGTCACCCAGTGAGATTCGATTCCTGCTTTCCAGAGTCATAGTCCATGACAAGGTTACTTTGCACTGTTTTTATGGCCGTGTTTTTTTTTTCCTTTTTTTAAAAATTTGTCCCTTGAAATCATTTTTGTCTTCCGGCAGTCCTTAAAGTGAACCCGTTTTCGTAGCAAGGTTTGTTCAGAGGAGGATTACCATTGACATCCCCTGAGGTTGACAGAGGAAAGGGGGAGGGGGAGGTAAGAATGGGCCTGAGTGTGTCCCCTCTGCCCACCAATAATGGGGGAGGGTTTCCTTGGGTCCTCATATGGTCCTCATTTGAATCGGTGCATTGCCAAGATAACACAAAATAATTGGAAATGAATGAATGATATGACATGAAATAACAGAAAATCACTGTAACAGGAAGGAAGCTCCACTTTACACCAAAGGTGTAAAAGGTTTATGGCATGATTCTTCCATCACTGAGCATGTGCAGAGATACAATTCAAATTTTAGAATCTGCATGATACGTACTGGTGTGATAATTTGTTTTGCATTTGCTCTGCTTTGCATTTGGAATGGACGCTGTGTTGTTATTTGCATGTGATAATTATTCACGTAATTTCACTTATTTTCGAATTGACCCTATTTTCCATTTCCTTCAAGATGGGGAATTCATTTCCATGTATTATAAAGTCCTCAGTCCTCAAAGTAAAGTCAAGCTGCATCACTATGTCCAGTTCTGGGCAACACAATTCAAGAAGGATATTGACAAGCTGAAAGGTGTCCAAAGGAGGGTGACCAAAACTGTGAAAAGCCTGGAAACCATGTCCTGTAAGGAGACACAATAAGATGGATATGTTTATCTGAAAAAGAGATAGCTAAAAAGTTACATGTTAGTCATGTTTAAATACTTGAAAGGATTTCATATTGAAGATGGAGCAAGCTTGTTTTCTGCTGCTCCAGAGACTAGGACACAGAGCAATGGATTCAAGCTACAGGAAAACATTAGGAAGAACATTCTGAAGGCAAGAGTTATTGGACAATGGAATATGCTGCCTCAGAACATGGTGGAGTCTCCTTCTTTGGAGGTTTTTAAACAGAGGCTGTCAGGAGTGCTTTGTATATTCTCACATTGCAGTGGGTTGAATTGGACAACTCTTGTGGTCTCTTCCCAGTCTAGCATTCTATGTATTTTATTTTCTAACAGATTTGCACATTTTCTGGTGTATTGATCCAAAAGGTAATTAGCCTCATGTTGTTACTATCAGTTGCCTGATAATCCTACATAGGCAGGCAAGAGAGAAGGTAGAGTGTTATGAATCACTCAATGGACTACCATGTGAGCTGCATTTGTCTCAGTGGGTCACAAGTTGTGATGGCTTGCTTTAAGGGCTGCTGTCTTGCATATTCCATCTGATAGCTTCTAAAACTGGAGTACGTGTGGCCAAGCAGCATCATATTGTGTTCAAGATAGCAAGAGCTATTGATGAAGAAGTATACAAACTAGGAGAGGCTGCAGCAATTTGCCTTTGCCTGAACTTATGGGAAAGACAAGATTCTAAAGCTAACCTTTCACTCTGATCAACTGATGACTAAACAGAGTGCAAATTACTTTTGCCACCCCTCTGTGCTGCCATCCAGGTGGCTTGTGTTTTGATGCCACAAGGTCTGAAGCTGCCTGGAAGCCAGCTTCAGGCTGTCTGGTTGCCCGCTTGTGCTTCAGACTCTGGATGCCTTTGGGGAATAGCAGTTACATGCCGCAAGCTCCTAATCTGCTAGGAAGCCACTGTGGGGCCGCAGAAGAGCTGCTAAAGGTGTCCTTTCTGCTGTTGAAAAAGGAGCAGTTGAAAATTGCGCCTTTTTTGGCTGGCACCATGGCAGATTGGGGTAGTAGTGTGTGACTGCCACAGCCCCAATCTGGCTTTGTCTGGGGAAGCTTCAAGTCGCCCCTTTGGGGCAGTCTCTTTCACCCCTACATTTGCAGCAAGTGAAGTAAACTGAGGATGAAGGGGGAAAGTATAAGGAGAGAGAAACTGGGATATTTTGAAAGCAGCTGAAAAAGTTAGATGATAGAAAATTAATCAGGACTGTCTCTGCCAAATCAGACAGTTAGAGGATATGCCATCTAAACTAATTGGTTGTTCAAAGCAGAGAAAATACCCTGGTTTATGAGGTGCTCTGCTTTCATGGAAATGCTCTGACATGCTTGGAGCTACTAAAAAGATTTTCTCTTAAAGACAGAAGAAAAATTAATTTGGTTTGCATTTTAATACTAACTGACCTAATTCACACTTTCTGAAATAATATTTGAAGTAGAATGCTATTGGCCTTTTTGTTTCTTTGCACGTCTCCAAATTTTGCAAAGGTTTTAGGAATGGGAGCATAGAAAGAAAGAAAAAACATGTAAAATATATTTTCTTGCAGGATTGCTTGTCGTAGGTGGAATGGTATGCAAAAGTGCATACATAAAAACTTGTGGAACTTTAAAATATATATATTTGCCAACTGAAGAAGAAATAGGCCAGAATGAGCCTGTGCTTGATAAAATAAGAATATTAATGAAAATGAAGTGGATGGCTTCATCCAAATCCAGTTTGGAAATGGCAACCATATTGCTTCCTCTAGTCCTTAGTTTTTAAGATATCATTTCTTGACACACAAACATTTCATAACTGGCTCCACCCTGATATATATATCACTTTTCTAAAGTAGAAAGGATGGTGTGTGAGACAACTCCTCTCACATTGTTTTTCTTATTCCAGGAGAGTGGGTTTTTCAAGAATGGGAAAAAATGCTCAAAAGGGGAAAAATGAATGGAGATGGAAGAACCTCGTATGCATTTTTCCCTCTTTGAAATCTTGTGTTTCAACAAGTTTCAGAGTCCAGTGACATTTTGAAAGGCTCTGTTGCAACTCCTGTATTTCTTCACTTGGAAATAGCAGTTTCTGTGCTGATTTAAAACTCAAGGGAGCGTTTGTCAAAACCTATAAATGTTCTGCAATTGGTTTTTAGCAGTGCAAAATGAGCATCAATAACATGCAAAATGGTACAGCAGGCATTCAACAGTCACTCTTGTATTGTTAGAGATGGATATCCATAGGATGATGTCAAACACTCTTAGTGACAAGGGGGAGGGGTTTGAGTGATGGTAGCTTACTTCAGTTAAATTTTGTTTTGCTTGTTAACCATCCTTGAGTCAATCCTGATTCACGGTGACTCTGTAGATGAGACATCTCCAAGATGGCTTCTCCCCATGTTGTGTAGATTAAAAAAGGGAAAAGGGGGGGGGGGGAGGCCCTAGCATACTTCTAGTAGCTGTGATGCTCTCTTCGCAGTCTCTTGGCCCTAACTACATAACACTGTGTCATGATGTACTCTCAGAGCCACATGCAAGCAAACCAGTCCTGGGAGCATTGTTCCCGCGTCCCCAAGTCATACAAATTGCTAAAGAAAGCTGGGTCATAGATTTTTGAGTATTAGTTCTTATTTAAATACATGTGTGCTAGATCCAAGATGGCATTTTGACCATTCCACTCAAGAGATTCTTTTTTCTGGATCCCATTATGCTATACAAATATAGCACTATGATTCTGCTTTAGCAGTTCTCATCCAGAGAGATCCTCTGGTTTCTCTACCCTAACTACAAACCCCAGGTTTCCATAGGATTCTGCTACTGCACTTAAAATGAAACCAAAGTGTTGTATTTGTGTAGTGTGAAAACATGTCTAAACATCATAGTGAGAAAGCTGAACCATGGTTGAGCTGATGGCAACTGCAATAGCCCATCCTAACTTAAAACACACAAGCATATACATGCAAGTGATAGCCCACTAAGTAAAAAAATAGAGACAGTGAAACAGACAGCTACTCCATGTGCTAAACAAGCAAGACTTTTAGGATGTGAGTCTGAGAAGTGAGGGGACAGAGACATGGAATAAAAATAATTTTCTAGTATGCAAATTTGAAGCATGTCAAGAGTACTGTTCCTACAGTGTTCTCGCCAGGGCTTTGTACGATAGGTCCTCTAACTCCTCTTTCTTCTTTCACTTTCCACAAGGTTTTCTGCAGACAGTGACATGAATGTGAAAACACACACACATGCAATCAAGAAATGAATTGATATGTGAAAGAAATGAAAAGCTTCTTTCAATTTATGAAATTGCTTTTCTGTTTTCTGAAATACATTGTCTTGAAGAAGAATGCTGCATATCTTAACATATTTTATGTGTAAGTGAAAAACACTAACAGAAGACATAGTATATTAAAAACTCACTCTCTCTCTCACACACACACACACAAAGCTATGTGTCAAAGGTAATTGCTTGGTGTTGCCATAAAAGCCTTCATATGTTAGGGACATGATTCCAATAGCTGAAATTAACAAAAAATCAAAACCACATTGCACGTATATTTAGCCAATATAAAAAATGGTGATATTTCCTCTTTGCCCTCTTTCTAAATACAAGACAATGCAATATAATAAAATCTGTTTCTATTGCTCATGAAGTGGGTCCCCTGGGCAAATGGTATGTGAAGAAAAGATTAGTTTCTTTCCTCAAAGTATTTTAATGTGCCTGAATCTGATTCTACCTCCCATAGCCCAAAACCGCACTGGAAACATTCAAAATGAGAAAATGTATCATTTGGTAGTGTGGGTATCACATCTCACAGGATGTGTGAATATCTATCTATCTATCTATCTATCTATCTATCTATCATCTATCTATCTTTAAGGAGGTAGATGCTAAATGAGTGGGTGTGGGTAGGGTTGCCTGAGAAAATATGATACTTCATAAATACTGCCTTCCAGAAAGGATAAAATACGCTTTAAAAAGAGGGGATTTTCTATCCCATAGTTTAACAGGAGTCTGTCACAATCCAGAAAACATATTGGATTGCAAAAGAGGAGTCCTTGTTGATATGGAAATGGGCTTTAAATTTCCTGCCCAATTGCCACATGGCCAGAGGAGGAGGGCCCAGCCTGCTACAGACACCCTCCCATACCATCTTAAATAAGGACAGAAATGACAAAATGCAGGCATCTTACTAACATCTCTAATTTTTCTCCTGTTTGGTATGTAACATCTTGCTTGGTGGAGCCAGTGGAGCTTCAATAGCTTGCAACAAGTATATTGTGTATTTTGGTTGGCCAATAAAGGTATAACTGTTTGGTGGATTTTTATATGAATTTACTAAATGGCCCACACAACTACCTCATTATGTTTATTAAATTTGGAGATAAAGGGCCTTTACAGACGGCCCAAAAAGCCAAACCAAAATGAAACCAAAATGATTAAACTGAGACTGCCATACTTTGGCTATATAATGTGAAGACATGGTTTAATAGAAAAGACAATAGTGCTTGGGAAGGTAGAAGGCAGTAGGAAAAGAAGACCATATTACAGATGGATAGACTCAATCAAGGAAGCCATTGCCCTGAAACTGAAAGGCCTGAGCTGGGCTATTGATGGCAGGGTGACTTGGAAGTCTCTCAGTAATAGGCTGAAGTTAACAACAATAAAAGCAAAATTAAGATTTCACAGGGAGGGACTTTGTTATTGCAAATGCAGAATTAAAACAGTTTTCACGGTGGAGTTGGAGTTTTCTCTGTTTTTGTTTTACTGCTTTGCTTCTCAGTCATCTCATAGCCATAGTGTGTGGCCTAACCTTTCTCTCCACATAGACTCTTCCTCAGTAATGCCTCAGCCTCAAGCACGATGCAGACTTGTGATTCTAATACCATTGCTGTTTTTATCTTTGATTGAGAAAGAAGGTAGTTGGCTTCAAAAGCTAGTATAATGAATGATGCCACCAATAAAGATATTGTCACTTTGTGTACTTTAGATTTTGTTTTATGGTTAACATGGCTACCTCTGCTTTTTTTTTAAAAAAAATCTTGTTATGGAGACCTCCAGACATGTTGAATAATAGCTTCTCTTTTGCTTCTGTTTTGTGGAGAATTGACTAATAGCTCCTTGTAACCCAAGAACAATGCCATTCTCTGTCAGCCCCTTTAATTGCTTTGTTTATATCTTGGGTATCCAAAAAGTTCTTATGTAAAACCAGAGAGCATCATGTGTCTTGTAAACTTTTAAATACCACAGTTTCTTTTCTTTCTTTTCTTTCTTAACCACTCTGAAAAGACTTAAGGGGACAACCTAGTTGTACTATCTCACAATTGCTGGGACATTTAATGAGCTGTGCTTTATTAGTCTGTTTTTTGTCAATTAGAAAGATAAACCACAGATTCTAATTTAAGAGAAACTGCAGCACAGATTATCTGAGCCATGCCTCTTCTGTACATTTTCTCAAGGGAAGATGATGCAGCTCTGGAGCTTTGGAGCACCCTGCGTGACTCAAAAAACAAAAATAATAACAATAGATTGGCATGGATCAGGGCTTTGAGCAGAACAGGGTGGGTGGAAAAGGAGAAGAGGGGGATGCTAGGAGGCTTGCATAACCTGTCTTGATTGGAGTCAAAAGGGCAACTGGACCCTGTTGTGCACGATTCTTCAAACTCTGCTTTTTGCAACTTCCTGTAATTTGGAATAACTGTTGCAAGCTTTGCAAATTCTTTCATCAGTGAGACGTCAAAGAACAAAGTCACCGCTCTTGAATTAAGCTAATAAGACAATGGCTCTGCCCACAATTGTGTAGCTGGAGTGACTCATAAAGGGCCACGATGTGGAGAAGAAAAACAGTCCTTTCTCTAATTGTAGACCATTTTGTTAATTTGACCCTAGACCTTATGCTTCTGTTCCAGAAGTAGTTGTTCAAGATCTGACCCAGCCTTAGGGACAATCTAGATAGGACAGGACAGCCATGTTGGTTTTTCATATATCTTCTCTACTCATATCTAAAGAGGGAGTGGTGTAGGAATGACTGGGGTGTGGTGTGGTGGGGAAAGTTGCTTGGCTTCTCCAGTCTCATTCATGGTATTCATCCTGTATCCCTCAAGAGATGTTGTGAGAAGAAATGCACTTTATCTGAGCATTTAAATATTTGTGAGTCTCATAAAATGAAATGCATAAAGGGGACACATCTGAAAATTAGAATGGCTACCATGCACACAATTGACACACAAAGTTATTTTAATCAGTGAGGAAAACCTTCTGCATTTGGTAAAATGTTTCTGTTAGGGAAAAGGTATTAAAATATAAAACCATTTGTTCTTGTGGTAAATAAACAGCACAAAGAGTCTTGCAACTCAACATGAAACAAGGAAGGAAAGAGAATGCAGATGTGTTGCAAAGAAATCAAGATGGAGAGATTTTCATATCACCAAGTTTCTCCTGTCTCACTTTGAGGAACTCCATTATTGTACTGTATTTGCTTTTGTTCTCTCAGCCCAGGCAGACTCCTATCTCAAGTTATGAACTGGGCTGCTAGGACATGAAGTAAGGCTTCACATGACAGAACAGAATAAGATAAGGCTACTCATGCACACAATTTGTCATTTACTTTGCATGCAAAATAACGAACTTGGCCCCTTGATAGTGTAGTGTAGTGCAGTGAAGTATTGTGTTTAAATTTTTATATCAGTTCCTACTAAGCTGTGCTTTCCCCTTCCACACAGTAGTACCAGGACCAAGCATTTTAAGAAATACCTGCTAAAATTATTTTATATACAGAAATATGTTCCCCACCAAAGATAACCAAACTATAGACCAGTTCACATTGTTATTTGAATCCATGGTGAGATTTCACTCCAACAAATTGACATTTACTTACACAGTGGGATGGGTATGACACATTTATGCCAATTTGTACACCTGGGCATAATTCTGCTTTTTGCATGTACCAAAGTGGGGGGACACACCAACACTAACATGTGTTTTAAGTGACAACCACACTCTGATCATACAGATTTGCCTCAGAATCAGCCTTGGACAGTTGAACAATTTATTTTATTCACACCGGGTATGTTATCCTTTGTCTTTACTTCCCCTTCTGTCCTAGCCATTTACATTCACAGACAAGATAGCAGTTAAGTAACTTAATCAGTCTGACCTGACTTTCAGTCTCCAGGGAAATCAACGGTTATATGCTTCTTATCCAACTTGTACGTGCTGCTCAGAGCCAAATAAAGCTATTCCTCATCCTCTCTTTACTAACATACAAGTCTTACTTAACCAGAGACTACTTCGACTGTTAGGATTTTCCTCCACTTTGTGCCAAGGCTTCAGCTCCAGCTCTTAGTACAAATAACACTCCAATGGTAAAGACACTGGCCCGAAACAGATGGGCACGAAGAGGTGCTGTGGCCTCTTTGGGAGCGCACATCATTTACATGCTCCTGAACTCTAACACGTAATGGCTGGCGCCATTATGTAACGCCTTTTTCCCTTGTTGCGCCACAACTGTGCAACAAAAAAGGAGCACGGTTTACCCGCTCCTTTTTTGTTTTGCAACCGCGCTGCAGCATCTGGCTGCTGCGGTGCAGTTGCATCACAAGAAAAGGTGGCTACAGACCACCCTTTCTGGGCAGTCTGTAAAGTCCCATAGAAAGTTTGAGAGAAATAATAAAGTACAAAAAAATTTTTTTTTAAAAAAATATGGTTTATTCCACTGAATGTTGTGACAATAATGTAAGCCTTTTCTGAAGATATCACTGGGCTTAGATATGGAGACAAATGGGCTTCCTATATTTTATTATTGAATGTTAATATGTATTAATACGTATTATGTTAAATTAATTTTGGAGAATGTATGCCTTGGGCAGGTTTATTTTATTTTATTTTATTCTGTTTTTAACTGATTGAATGTCTAGTGCTGTGTAAATTTACCGCACTCGATAAATAAAGCTTAATAATAATAATAATAATAACCATCACCCAGTAGGCATCCATCTCCTTTCACGCAAGCATGCTGAACCCCAGCCCTTCTCTGAAATTTGGCATTAGGGAGAAAGTTTCATCAGCACCATAATCATAATCATGCTATCAAAGTAAAACAGCCCTGTCAACTATATACAGTCTAATTGTGTAGAACAAAAACATAGGGGATGGAAGGGACTAAAATTCAAATACAAGTTGTCCAGCTACATGTAATATGAAACCACCAAGATGTAAAGGTAAAATTAAACTGGAATTTAATCTAAGAAGTAATCCACAAACATATGGGAAAACAGTTCCAACAATATGGAGCAGCAAGAGAGAAAGGAAAATGATGGGGTAAAGAAGGGAAACCCTTAGCTGGATCTAACACATGAAGTTCGTAGAAAAATGATTCTTAGTAGGGGAGTAATCAGAAATGAAGAATGAAAGATAGAGATGTGTGTGTGTGTGAGAGAGAGAGAGATCATGTGGGACCTCAGAAGCCAAAACAAAAAAACATATACGGGATCACAAAAGACATATACAATAAAACAACATTAACACTGGACTAGGACTTGAATTCCCCCCCCCCCCCGCCCTCAGCCATAGAAACACACCTTGAGCAAATCATACTCTCTTAGCCTCAGTGAAAGGCAATGGTAAACCTGTTCTAAACAATTTTTGACAAGAAAACCCCACAATAGAGCCACTTAAGATTGTCATAAGTCAGAAATGACAGCAGCAACAACTTATTTGCAGAGGAAGGTTTTCTTCCTACAGTTTTGCTGGATCACCAGAGTACTTATTCCTACAGTTTTGCTATATCACCAGATTACTAAAAAACACAGAAATTACAGAATATCTGAAGGTAGATTTTGTAAAAACAAGCTGACACAGGCGAGAATTGATATAGATTTTCCCTCTCCTATTGTCTCTGCTGTTTAGAAGAACACAGGAAGCAGCAAAATTGATTCAAACTTCTATGCCAATTCCTTGGCTTTGTGAAGGCCTGAATCTAGCCTGTTATATGCTTGGCTCATTCATGTTAGCTAAGTAGAATAATCAAATATATTAGAAAAGCATGGTGTCCTTGTTTGAACTGTCTTTCACACACTTCTTACAGAAGATCCCAGCCATGAAAAAGTCAAGTGTCAGGAAGCCATAACCTCTGTAAGACTAACTTGTCTCATGCCTGTGGCTTTGTAACACTGTAAAAGGATCTGGTTTCAAAGCAACCTGGGTCAGAATGTCACTGGGTAAAATGTAAATGAAACCCTAGTATCTTGTCCAGGCCTATTAATATAGATTCAACCAATCATGATAGTGCCACTATGGAAACTATTTCAGAAACTAGGGTACTGTATTAGGAATAGGTAACAAGTGTAGGAAAAAAGTCCTGTCTGAAAACAGCTTTGCTTACTTTTGGATTGCTAGCTGGTAGAGGGACATATATAAGTGTAATTCCCAAATATTGAGCAAAACAGACAGTGCCTCTGAGTATCGGATTGGGGCCGCAGCAAAATGCTGCTTCTTTTTGGCCTTGAAAAAGGGCTCCCCTGCCACTGTGGTGGCACTTTTTGGTGCACAGCATGTGAACGCTGCGCCACAGGAGCACCACAACTCTGCCCCCATGTGGTCAGGTGGGTGGTGTGATGCTGGCATCGGGATGACATTGGAGTGTGTGTCATCCAAACACCACACCCCCACACCACCCCGATGTCACCACTTACTGCCAGTCTGTACAGCCAGTATGTTGACTATCTAGGCTATTGGCTGAAACACAGGAATCAAGTCCAGCATACTCATTGGATTATGAGAAAATGGTTTGTCTGCTTTTCTTTAGTATATTCTGCATTAGTTCTAGCTGGTCAAAACAGAATGCCCATTTCCAGGCATTACCAGCACTGAAACTGAAAATTCTAGTGGTCAAATCTTGTAAATGTCTATTCAGAAGAAAGTTCCATTGATTTGAAAGGGGCTAAATTCTGTTAAATGCATATTGGGCTGCAGTCTAGGATCATAGAATCATAGAGTTGGAAGAGACCACAAGGGACATCCAGTCCAACCCCCTGCCATGTAGGAACTCTCAATCAAAGCATCCCTGACAGATGGCCATCCAGCCTTTGTTTAAAGACCTCTAAGGAAGGAGGCTCTACTACACTCTGAGGGAGTATGTTCCACTGTTAAACAGTCCTTACTGTCAGGAAGTTCCTTCTAATGTTGAGGTGGAATCTCTTTTCCTGCAATTTGCATCTATTGTTCCGTGTTCTAGTCTCTGGAGCAGCAGAAAAAAAGTTTGCTCCCTCCTCAATGTGACATCCCTTCAGATACTGTATTTAAACAGGGCTATCATATCACCTCTTAAGCTTCTCTTCTGCAGGCTAAACATCCCAAGCTCCCTAAATCGTCTCTCATAGGGCATGGTTTCCAGACCCTTCACCATTTTAGTCACCCTCCACTGGACACACTCCTGATTCTCAACATCTTTTTTGAATTGTGGTGCCCAGAACTGGACACAATATTCTAGGTGGGGCCTGACCAAAGCAGAATAGAGTGACACTATTACTTCCCTTGATCTAGACAGTATGCTTTTATTGATGCAGCCTAAAGTCGCATTGGCCTTTTAGCTGCTGCATCGCACTGTTGACTCATGTTCAACTTATGGCCTGCTTGGACTCCTAGATCCCTTTCACACATAGTTCCATTCAGCCAGGTGTCCCCCATCCTATATCTGTGTCTTTCATTTCCCCGCCCTAAGTGTAGTACCTTACATTTCTCTGTGTTGAATTTCATTTTGTTAGCTTTGGCCCAGCTTTCTAGTTTATTCAGTTCATTTTGAATTTTGATCCTGTCCTCTGGGGTATTATCTACTCCTCCAAATTTGGTGTCATCTGCAAATTTGATAAGTATGCCCCCAATTCTATCATCCAAGTCATTGATAAAGATATTGAATAGTCTAAATGAAGGGATAAAGCTACTAGCTTTTAAAATGGTGGTACATTCTGCTTCACAAGGAAAAGAAAGAAAGAAGCATGAAGTGAGTTGAAGACAACAGGGAAACGATGTAGAAAAGTTTCAACTTCTGGCAAGGTTGGAACTAGGAAATGTAGGTCTGTGGACAAGGTAATATTATTCCCAAATGAGATTCCAGAAATGTCTTCTCCATCTTCTCCAACTTTGTACCTTACCTTAGCCCTCCATTCTGGTGCCAGGCAGTTGTTCGCACATGCATGCCACTATCGCTTACTGTAGCTGCTGCTATGGCAAATTGCTCACTTCTGAAGTCAGAACTAGGTACCCAGCTTTGATCACATGGTTGGGCAACTCCTTTTGACCTCAGAGGAAAGTGACTGCACCAAGTGGCACAGTAGGATGGGTGTGTGAACAGCTGTCTGGCATCAGAACAGAGGGCTTTGGATTTTTCTGGAAAGATGTAGAGTAACTGGGGACCTTATAAAATCCATGGGAAGGAGGATGTCATCCAGATTGCTTGTACCAGACTCAGGGACTGGGCCTACTGTTGTCCAGTATTCCTACTGAGAGTATAGTGGGAGGCTGGTTTACTTGGCCCATGATATGACATGTGAAGCAGAGCCTAGATATTCAGGCATTCCCGATGAAGAATTTTGGAAAATGGGAATTTGGAGAGTCCTAAATCCTTTATCAAAATCTCGTTCTTCTTTGGCTGAATAGATCTTATATAGATCTTGTCCCCAAAATAGAACAAATGACAACACAATGTTTTTTGTTTAATACTTTGTAGTTCAAAATGTGTAGAGAGATGTGCATATCCAGTCTTTCCATTATTGATCTCATGTGCAACACTGTAAACAAAATATATACGTACTAATTTTGATGTGATTGTTCACAGGGCTACATAAAAATACTTCTTCATTTATTTAAAGACTTTATGCACTGCTATTCCATCTGAAAAGGCCTCTAAAGTGGCTTACAGGTCAGTAAAAACAATGGTACAGCCATTTGTATCAGGTTTGGTAGGCCATATATTCAGGGAAATACTCTGAAACTGGTTCACATAGCACTTGATTTATCTGGATCAGATAACTGTTCACTGTGGCTGGCAGCTGAATATGTGAAGTGCCTCCTTTCACAAGTAAAGTGTGTGAACTGGCAGTATCAAAGTTCTCTTTGCAGGATGAAACTTGTGGTGGGCTATTTACACATGGATTTGTGGGTTGTCATTGTTCAACCCATCCAAACACTGTCCAAGTGTTGGACAATCATACGGTAATTTGCAGAATGGGATCCTACCTCCCTCACTATCTCAACAATAACAGGTTTACATATGTCTGTGTGTTCTGGAGAAGAGAACTCGTAATCTTTACACCAGTAGAGAAAACATTAAGAATCGAGGTAATTTTGGCATCAGCTCCAGATTGGAAATTTGTCTGGCTGGTTAAAACTAGTGGTCCAGCAAAGAGCTTTATTTTCTTTATTTAAGCATTTCTTTATTGCATCTCAGCCCACAGCAAAGTTGTACATAAAAACACTGAAAATATTAAATATTAAATAAAAATATTAAAGTATGTTTTTATGTGCCTCCAAGTTATTTCCAACTATTGATAACCCTAAGGCAAACCTATAATAGGGTTTTCTTGGCATGATTTGTTCAGAGGGGGTTTGCCTTTGGCTTACTCTGAGAGAGTGTTACTCGCCTAAGGTCACTCAGTGACTTTCAATTGGCTGACTAGGGATGTGAATCCTGGTCTCTAGAGTCACCGTTCAACATTCCAGCTTTTAAAATATAGATTAAAGCAATAAAACCAAAGACAATGAAAACATATCAAGCAGCCACTCCTGGTTTTAAAGACAATGCAAAAAAAAACAAAACAAAAAACCCATAGTATTAGTTTCCTGAGGAATCTCAACAGAGCTAGTCTCACTTCTTTGGGAGAAGTTCCACAGGGAGGGTGCTGTTACAAACAAAACCCTGTCATACGTATCCACCAACCTAGCCTTTCAATGTGGTAGATAATACTACATGACCTCTGCTTTTTTGTTGTTGTTAACTGCCTTTGAGTTGATTTCAACTCATGGGGACCTTATGGATGAGACATCTCCAAGACGCCCTGTCCTTTACTGGTCTGCTTAATTCCTGCAACCCCATACCCGTGACCTCCTTAAAAGAGTCCATCCATCTGGCATGTGGTCTTCCTCTCTTCCTACTTCCCTCCACCCTTCCCAGCATTATTGTCTTTTCCAATGAATCATGCTTTCTCATGATGTGTCCAAAATATGACAGCCTCAGTTTGGTCTCTGCTATGGTTCTCAAATTTTGGGCAGGCATATTTTGGGCATATCTGAGGAGGAGCTATTTCAGATCCCTCCCCCCCCCCCACCCTAGAAGTCATTGTCTTTCTCAATGTCACTACACTTTATCTTGCAGGACTATACCAGGGGGTATCCAAATGTTTTAATGATCAGCTTTTTAAAAAAATTGACAGAAAGTTTGTTTTGATTTGTAGTTGTTAACTTATCTCTATGTAGTCACTATCTAGATTTATACATTTTTCCCAGTGTATCTTGACCCTCTGAATACCTGATATTGTAGAAGACTGCAGATTGTGTCTGATGAAGATTTTACACTTTAGTCACTTCTGGCAGAGCCAGTCACAAAAATAAAGGATGCAATGAGCTGATTTTTCTCAGCAACGTGCACTTAGGGACCAATGATGACACTGACAAAATTTCATCAATATGCCATAATAACTTCTGGGTGATAATTATTACTTTACGATACCCCCTTGTAAGGCACAATCTGCAGACCATATCTCCCCATATGAACCTGCAAGGGTCCTAATATGTATGGGGGAAGGCTTTATCTAGATCCTGCCACCATCCCATGCTCACTTGGTAGGGACATGAGAGAGAGCCTTCTTAGTGGCTGTTCCCACCCTCTGGAATTCCCTTCCATGGGTGGCCAAGCTGCCCCCCTCCCTGCTTTCCTTTTGCTGGCAGGCAAATATGTTTTTATTCAGGCAGGCTTTGAAAATATAATTGTGTCAGGGAGGCTTTTGTATGGGGAGTGTGCTTTAGTTATATTTTTAATTTTTGTATGTTTATATAATTTTATACTGTCATATCACTGTTTTAATTTGGAATGCAGTTTTGACTACTATGATTTGTTATTGTTTTATTCTGTTATCTTAAGTTTTGTTTGCTATTTTGATATCAAAATAGAATCACAGAATTATATGGGTGGGACAAATCCCAAGGATCAACTAGCCTTGTTGATTCAGGAAATCTACAGGTAAGGCAAACCAAAATGATACTTATGCAACTGCATTTTAACAGCCTATAAAGTAATGATACAGTTCAGATCTTGCAGCATATACATTTCTACAAACAAACACAGTTATTTTGCTCACAGGAGAACGGTGCATTTCTTTGTCCAGACCTGAAAGTAAAATGGATATTTGTCAACCTGACCTATAGTAATTTTTTGTCTTTAACAAATTAACAAAAACAAAAATTAAAGCAGCAATCTGAGGAATTGTGCATGAGGGGGAGGGAGAGATAAAACTGGAGCAAGATAGCACCAGGCGCCATTCAGTGTCTGACTGATTTTGTCTTTCATGGCAGGGCCTGAGATATTTTATGATTACATACTTTTCATCTTGTAGATGCTTTGCAGGGAAATGACAGACAGAAAATAGGTAAGAAACAAAATAAGGAAAGGATTCAGTCTAAGATTCTAGAATATGAACTAACATGGGAGGTTGATAAATGGCTTCCTTTGTGAATTCGGAGGGAAGTAATACTGCAATTATTTACAGAATAAGGAAATGATATAAAGCATATTGTAATTTACATCATAATATTTTATTGTAAATATAATGTAAATATTTGCAGTGTATTTACAGTATACTGAGAGCCACACTGATGTAGTGGCTACTTTAGAACAGTAGTTCCCAAATATTGGTCATGCAGGTCTTAGGATTTCAGCTCCTAGAAGCCCTAGCCAGCTTGGCCAGCAGCTAGGGGAATTAATTCCAAAACATCTAGAATATGAAGGTTTGGGAACCACTGCTTTAGAGTGTTGGATTCAGCCATGGAAACTTACTGCATTTCATACTATTGACTCTCAGCCTATGTTCTTTAAGCGTAGTGACCAACTAGAGGGAAGCCCACAAGCAAGACATGAAGGAACAACACCTATTAAGAGGACTCTGAATCTCTGATATGGGACATAAAGTATTTCACAGTACCAATAGTGAAATTTAGATTCCCTCTTCAAGTCACCCAAGAGGCAACTTTCATTACATTTTGTTGTTGTGTGCCTTTAAGCCATCTCTGAGTTATGGCAACCCTAAGGTGAACCTATCATAGGATTTTCTTGACAAGACTCAGGGTAGGTTTGCTGTGACTTGCCCAGTGGGTTTCCATGGCCAAGCGGGGATTTTGAACTCTGGTCTCTAGAGTTGTTGTTCAGTGCTCAGACCACTATACCAAGCTGGCTCCTTAATGGGTAGTAAATTCCGTATAATGTGTGGATATTATATGCATGGGCTGTAATGATGGGGAATAGATCTTGACTTGACATGCATGTTACTGTACACATCAAGAACACCAAAGCTTCTTTGTAGCACATAGCCTGCCATTCCACACACATTGTCTCCTGAACTGTTTTGCAACAGGATATTATGTCTTCGTAGTATATTTTTAACCAAAGGAACACACACAAACTCCTTTGCTTTTAAATCAGTGCAGTGTTTGGTATTGCCAAGGAAAAAATCCATGTTTTTTTTTCCTTTTAAAAAAGGGAAGCAGAAAACAACAATGTGTAATGTGGGGAGAAAGGTATGTGGCAGATCAGGCAGTGATCCATGGGGATAAGAATATGATGTTATACATAAGTGTTCCTCCTTATTTTCACCTCTGGCTCATAGGCATGGATGGTACTACTGGCAGGTATATGAACTGCATACATCCACAATAATGATGATAAGGAGACTTTCCGGTTTTCCTTTAAAAAGTTGGCAAATGTCCTTATGTGGCTGAAATGTTCTTTTAAAAGGAGTCCAATTTCTTTTCTTGTCCAAGTGAAAGGCTATGCCAATAGCACAAACTCCTACCCCAGTCATAACAAAAAAGAGCACAGTTTCCTGAATGCTTAGGAGTGGTACAGCTACAACAAAGAAGATTTCATTCACGTATAATGTTATACAGAGGTTTACAAATGAGAACAGGCTGGCTTGCTTGCTTGACATCTGAATCTCTGCGGTCTCTAGGAGGGAAATGCCTAACTCTGATTATTAACATCTAAACTGTACTATAAGTGAATATGCTCACTAAAGACCTGAGGGATCTGGGTGGCTGGATAGGTATATAGATAGACAGACAAATAGACAGACAGATAGGAGATTAGAGCTTTCATTCCTGTGCTATGCATGGGCTGTAAACTCACAAGGATTGTACTGCACAGCTCCACCCTTGAGCAGTAGTCATCCTATACACAATCTGGGTTTCTCCCAGACCTTTCAAAGAATGGGATTGAGTATGGGATAAGTACTGCCCCGGGACCGAGCTGTGCAATACAATCCATCCTAGTGAGTTTACATCCTATGCCTAGCACTGGAATGAAAGATGGTGTGCCAATCTCCATAGATAAATAGATAATAGTAGAAAGTAGAACTGGATGGTGTAAATGATGGACTAAGATCAGGGTTCAGAACCCTGTTCAGCCATGATATCCAGTGGGTTTCCTTGGGCAAGTCATATTCTTTCAGTCTAACAAAAAGACAATGGGAACTCTTCAATGAAGAAATCTTTCTAAATTTTATTCAATATAAAAATATACATAAACCTTTATATACACTTCATACATCTCATGAATTTAAACATAAACATACACACAATAGTTTACAACTAAACCCAACATCCTCACACCTTACCCTAGTTTACCATATCTTTACATATTAATACACCCAACTCTCTTTCACCACCCTTTCATCACCCTCCCTACCTCACACAGTAAAACAAACAATTCTTCTATATATTCTTTTGTCTTCCTCTATTCTTCTGTTCTTTGCTCTGAATATTCTCTTTTTTACACCCATTTTACTTTACCATTTGGATATACTTTATTATTTTTGTATGTTCCTCTCTTCCCCTCCCCCTAATATCCCCATAATGTAAACAAATTCACTTGTTTTATATATTTCTTTGTTGCTTTCCTTTAACATCTCTACCTTGTTTAGCCTAGTGAAGCCTTATTCTTTTTTTTATACTACCTTCTCCCCTCCTCTGAAGAAATCTTGCCAAGGAATTCCTGTGACAGTATTGCCATAAATTAGAGTTGGCTTCAAGAACAAGAATAGCAGCACATTATATTTGATATGTGACTTTATTTTAGTTTAGATGCAGTCCATATAGGAGTAAGTGGTGAAACCTGCCCCCAGAAGTCCACTTACAGTTCTTGAATGCATGTTATCTATCATGTTTCAGTAGGAAAGGAAAGACTCTTGACTTGAGCAAGACAGTAGGAGGATGAATATGAACACAGCAGACAATGGTGCTGCTATCATTCCACTGTCCATCTTGGGTAGGACAGGTGGAGAGGGAGCATTTATCTGATGCCAACTTTTGCTGCTAGTGAAATTTCGCCCTTTCCCCCTTTCCTCCCTTTTTCCTATTTGTTAGCTTTTAATATTCTTTTTTTTTTTTTTAAAAAAAATAGTGCTGTACTGAAAGAACCTGCTCAGAAAAGTACAATATAGCATACAAATAATTATCTATGAACGTGTAGACCAGGGATGGACAAGATGTGCCCTGTCAGACATGAATGGATTATAACTGCCATCCATCTTGGCCAGCAAAGTCACTGGTGCAAGATGGTAGAAACTGCTATCTAACAAGAGAGGGCCGTAAGTACACCACCCCAGTATAGACTGTCCGCACAATATCCAGATATAATTTACATTCAACACATGATTGAAATTAGGGATACATGAGACTGTTGTTTAATTTCTCTTTGTATTGTGCTGTGTGTTTGTGTGTGTTCACACATGCGTTAAGCTGCACGGCTCACACTATATGTTCACACATCCTCCAGTATTTCACAAATGAAAACAAGGTCAAATAACATCAGTGTGTGGACAAGATGGCAAAAGTTGGTAAACAGGAAAAGCACACAAGCTAGGATGAGCTGCAGCAGTTTGCTTTTTTCCTGAGCCTACTGGGAAGGTCAAAACTTTGTCCTTCCTGTTGTCTTCCTTCTCTTGACTTAATTGAGTGAAAATGACTTTTGTACTTAAAACTAAATTTGTAGCAATTCAAGAGAATGGATGACAAAGGGGTAACGTGGGAGGAGGAGAGAGAACTGGGATGGTTTGAAAGCAGTCTGAAAAGTACCAGTTGGGACTGCATCCAAAGAAGTGAGTAAAAACTCGTGTGAAAACAAAAAACAAAAAACAAACAGTCTTAAAGGTGCTGCCACATTTTAATTACCCCTTTCCCCTTCCTCCTTTTTATAGATAAGTGGAATGACACAGAATTAATAGCTCCTATTCCTGCCAAACTGGGACTGTAGGAAGATATGTCTTCATTGCATTACACACTGTGAGTTACACAAAAGACAATATTTGCTCTACACTTTTTTTTTAAAAAAAATGTGAGAACCATCTCTGGAGCTGTTTTTCTGATAGAAATTGGTGCATTTTTCAAGCCCCTCTATACCCCCCCAACCCCCCCCCCCCTGCTATTTGTAAACTTTCATTCTATACCAATAATTGTGATTCAGATGGACGTGCATTTCAAGGCTCTGTCATGGGTACATTGTTAATGAAGTGGAAATACTTTGAATTGAGTAATGTGAAATATAGATCATTGTGGAGGCACCAGAAGAGTGAACTGGGGAAGCAAAGGAGGAAAGGAAACTGGATTCATCAGTAGAATTAATGGAAATAGAAGGGTACTGTGGGTTGAGATTCCAGAGCCATGTGCAGATGAATAATAGCTGTTTTCCTGTCAGAACTGTTTAGGGCACAGAGCATGGAATAGCCAAGTTAGGAGGGTTGCATTTCTTAACTTCAGATTAAATTAGAGAGCCTCCAAAACCACATTGCCTTAGAATCGACAGATACACTTGCTTCTTGGGAACACTCAGTGTGTGTCCTGGCAGAAGGAAACCTCTTCTGTTTTGTCCTCAAAAACAGCTGTGTGGGTTTCCTGTCCTTTGAATGCATTAGCAACACTGGCTGAATGGGTACCAAAGATGGGAAGGGCTGGAGGTTGATGAGAGATATTTTATTCTGTCCTGCCTGCCAGCCCCCAGCCCCAAACGTTGACAGAATGTGCATGTAACTCATTGGCATTTTCTGCCCTACATTCAGTGCCGGGCCCCAGAGCCAATGATAAGTTTGTTTTCTATCACTATGAAACTGTTGCTCATATTTTTGTAGCCTGTTCAGGAGTATATGGTAAAACGGATTCCTCCATGCACGAAAGGCTATTAAGCACTGTTTGTTTGTTTTTTACTCTCCTGTTGTCCAAGACATTTCCTTTCTTGGTTCCTTGAATGTCTAAGTTATGGTCTAGAGGACTAATCAAGCTCCTCAATCCACCCTGCCATATATGATATTTGGATTCTCCTCCCTTTTCAGAGTTTCAGAGTTATGACAATTAGAGCTAAGATGTTGGACCTTATCGCATGGATATTTAAATCAGTTTACCTCAATCTGGGTTCACCCTTAATTCAAGTGGCATCCTGATATTATTGCAAGGTTTTTGGCTCCAATTTTGCCACCTGAATACATCCCTGGTCCATCCCCACTTCCAGAGATGGTCCTTGCAGCTCTTTTCAGATCTGGGAGTTTTCTGGCTTGAAAAAAATGGCTGCCGGATCCCTCCTGGAAGTGGGGGTGGGCCTGGGATGTATTCAAGCAGCAAAATTGGAGCCAAAAACCTGCAATAATATCTGGATAATATGAGTGGCAGCGCAGAAGCAGCAGAAGGGGGCGTGGCCGGAACGCCGGGGCCTTTATAGGCCCAGCAGCAGCCTCCTCTCCCCAGCGGCAGCGCAGAAGCAGCAGAAGGGGGCGTGGCTGGAACACCGGGGCCTTCATAGGCCCAGCAGCAGCCTCTTCTCCCCAGCGGCAGTGCAGAAGCAGCAGAAGGGGGTGTGGCCGGAACACCAGGGCCTTCATAGGCCCAGCAGCAGCCTGACCTATAGAACAGGTTTTTTTCCTTGTTTTGGGTGGCAGCAGCAGCAGCGTAGTGAGGAGTTTTGTGGGAGTGGTCAGAGCAAACCCCTGGCCTAACCTTCTCTGCATCAAGGTTTTTTTTTCTTATTCTTCTTTTGTCAGCCGCAGCCATGTTTATTCTGTGAGGAGTTGCAAAGCAAGTGACGGGTAATGCAGGGTCAAAAAACACCCCCCCTACCACTCCACCAATAGCAGATCTCTTTAAAATCCAGTTGTCTTTCAGCTAGGAATCTTGGGAATTTAATTTTCTCTTGGGAAGGGGTGAAAATTTAATGGGGCTTGACTTCGATACGGACTTCTTTCATCTTAATAGATGCTTAGGGGTCTGGAGGGGGCTAGAAACCGAAAAGCAGCCACTGCTGTTGGTGGTAGCCTTTAGGGCACCAGCTTGTACAGTGACCTCTTAATGTCCTCGAAATACTCTTTATATCCTCAAAATATAAAAAACACTATAAAATCCTAATAAGACATAAAGATAAGGAAAAAAAATCAACAAAGTATAATTAGAAAGTATAATCAGAAAAAAAAATACAAGAAAATGACTTCTGGTACAAGGTTAAAGTTACAATCACAAGGGCAATTTCAAACCTTCTCTAATATAAGAAGGGACTCTCCAGAACTCGAAAGTGCACAGGCTAACATTAATGTGACAATTCTACAAGAACTAAGAGTATTCAAAAAAGCCTTTAAAAAAGAAATAAGCGAGGAATTAAAGGAGACTAGAGAAAGGATATGAGCAGATGTGCATAAGGAGATAGAAGGACTGTCAATAAAAATAGACAGTGTAACAGAAGAGCTTAGGGACTTAAAGACAGAAGTAGATCAATTATCAACGAAGACAAAAGAGATGGAAAGAGCTACAGAGACAACAATGATGGAACAACAAATATGTAACCAAAATGTATTAGTGCAGGAATTGAGACATAGAGAAAGATGGTTAAAACTAAGAGGTGTACCAGAAGAAGAGAAGGAACAAATATTGGAGCGTATGATACCTGAACTGGCAGTTTATCTGGACATATCAGAAGAAATGTTGGATTTGCAGATAGAAAAAATCTTTAGAAGTAATTCAAAAATATCAAAAGAAAAAAAACTGGACAGAGATATAGCAATTTGTTTTACAAACACTAGGATAAAAGACAAAATTTGTCAGCAAAATTTTGAAGAGAAATTAATTATTGATGGAAAAGAAATAGAAATATACAAAGATATACTAGCACAAATACTCAGAAAAAGACAGGATTACAAGTTTCTCACCCAGGCATTAAGGGAAAACGATATTAGATTTAGATGGAACAAAATTGAGGGATAGGATCCCTAAATGTGAGAGGTATGAATAAAGCATATAAAAGGAGATCAATTTTTCATTATTTAGAAAAAAGCCATTGTGATATTTGTTGTATACAAGAAATCAAAATACGTGAAAATGAAATAAAGTATTTAAAACATCCTAATTTAGGACATATGTTTTGTTCATTGGATAAAAATAAGAGACGAAGAGGAGTGGCAATATATATAAACAAGAAATGTGAAACAAAAGAATTATTCAGAGATGAAGAAGGCAGATATATTGCAGTCCAGATAGATATACAAAGCCAAAGGTTAGACATTGTATGTGTGTACGCACCACTTGAAAAAAAAAGATGTATTCTTTAAGAATTTGTTTCAGGAGCTAAGTAAAACATATAGAGAAAGGATAATACTTGCAGGAGATTTTAACGGTGTAATAAAGCCAAAAAGAGATAGAGGCTCAAGTAAAAGAATCCAAAATAATCAAGGGAAGTTACCTTTAAGTTGTTTTGAGATGTTCAGGGAACATAATTTGACCGACATATGGACACACATACATAAGGAAAAGAAAGGGTACACATATTTCTCGGAAGTACACCAATCGGCTTCAAGAATTGATATGTTCCAAACATCAAAAGAATTATTACCATTAATTAAAAAAATGGAAATAGAACCTAGATTAATCTCAGATCACAATATGATAGAAATGGAAATAGATATACCAAATAGGAAGGTAGAATGGATATGGAGATTGAATGAAGATTTAATTAAAGATGAAAAATATGTCAACGAACTGAAAAAGGAAATAAAAATGTTTTTAAAAGAGAATAGTACACCTGAAGTATCATACAGGACTATTTGGGACACATGTAAGACAGTAATCAGAGGACTACTGATTAAGAAAGCATCTGAAATAAAAAGAAATAAAGCAAAAAAAGAAGTAGAAATCAGACAAGAGCTAAAAAGGTTGGAACAAGAATTACATACAAATCCCAGGGACAGTAAGATAAGAAATAAGTATGAGGCCTTAAAGTATAAAATACAAAAGCAAGATTCAGAAGATATAGCTAAAAAAATGAGAATAGTAAAGCAAAAATATTTTGAACATGCAAATAAAACAGGCCGTTGGCTAGCTTATAAATTAAAGAAAGAGAAAGAGAGAAAAATGATAACCAAAGTTAATCTGAAAGGGAAAAGGATAACGACACAAGTAGAAATTAAAAGAGCTTTTCAAGAATATTATACCAGCTTATTTAAAGAAAATACCGAAGGTGAATCATACCTGGAAAAAATAAAAGAATATCTAGACAAGAAAAATCTAAATAAAATTACGAAGGAACAAAATGAAATATTAAATGCACCATTTTCAGAGGAAGAAGTTTTGGAAGCAATTAAAGAACAAAAAAATGGAAAAGCTCCAGGTCCGGATGGGTATACGGCTTTTTTTTTATAAGGTATTTAAAACAGAATTGGCTAAAATATTATGTTGTACTTTTAATAGTGTAATCATAGATGGGAAACCAATTACATGGAACCAGGCAGATGTGGTGCTGTTACCAAAGGAGGAGAAGGACAAAACAAGTATGACTAATTATAGGCCTATAGCTTTGTTGAACCAAGATTATAAAATTTACACATGGATTTTGGCAAAAAGATTAAAAAGAATTTTAGACAAAATAATACATAAAGACCAAAATCGGTTTTTACCCAGAAGACAAATTAGAGATAATATAAGAACTGTGTTAGACATTATAGAACATTACTCTCTACATAAGGAAAAAAATTAGCTCTGGTATTTCTTGCCGCCAAAAAAGCGTTTGATAATGTGAAATGGAAATTTGTGATGGAAGTTATAAAAAGAATGGAGATGGGAGAAAGATTTTTAGTGAATATTGAACAAATTTATTCTCAGCAGAATATCCAATTAATTGTTAATGGGGAAAAAACATCAAATATAAAAGTCGATAAAGGCACAAGACAAGGATGCCCTCTAGCTCCATTATTATTCATTATTATTCTAGAAGTTTTAACTAACTCAATCAGAGCTAATGATAAAATTAAAGGGTTAAATATTAAAGGGTCCGAGTTTAAGCTAAGAGCATATGCAGATGATATAGTCATCATATTAGAAGATCCAGTAAAGAACATAGAATATTTATTGATAGAACTGAAGGAATTTGGATGTTTATCTGGATTTAAGATAAACAAAGATAAGAGACTGATGCTGACTAAAAACTTAAGGGAAAAAGAAATAAAATAATTAGAATTAAGATCGGGAATTAAAGCAGGAAAAAAAGTTAAATATCTTGGTATATGGATTACGGACAAGAATTCAAACCTGTTTGTAAATAATTATAAACCCATATGACAACAAATAAATAAAGATCTAATACAATGGAATAAATACAATTTATCTCTTCTGGGCAGAGTGGCAGCCATAAAAATGGCAATTATACCTAGATTATTGTTTTTATTTATAAACTTACCAATAATTGTAAATGAACAAATATTCAAGGAGTGGGAAAGAACAATAGCTAATTTTATATGGGGAGGGAAGAGGGCAAGAATCCAGTGGAAGTTGTTAAAGAAAGTGAAGGATGCAGGAGGATGCGCAATGCCTGACCTAAAATCATATTATAAGGCATGCAGTGTATTATGGATTCAGGAATGGATAACTCTTCAAAACAAACAGCTATTGAATTTAGAGGCTATCAATTTAAGATGGGGATGGCATGCCTATGTATGGTATGAAAAAGATAGAATTGACAAGGAATTTCATAACCATTTTATAAGGAAGGCACTGTTAAAAACATGGAATAAGATAAGAACTAGATTTTATCGGGGGATACCCCTCTGGGTTTCTACGCAGGAAGCATTCTTTGGGAAATGGGAAAAGAACACAGAATGGATAAGATATAATGACCTATTTTAAAAAGACAGTGTTGAAAAAATGAAATTACTTTCTAAAGAAGAATTAAAAATTAACGGAAAAAATATAAGTTGGTTTGGATATATGCAATTAAAACAAAAATACAAAGAAGATATGTATGGGGAAGGCTTTGAAAGAGATACAAATGAATTGGATAAACTCATATGGGAAAAAGACAAAGGAAAAATTTCCAAATTATACAAAGTGTTTTTAAAGGGAGAACTAGAACAGGAGATAGTATCTACATATATGATCAAGTGGGCACAAGAAATAGGCCATGTAATACTATTAGAAAGATGGGAAGCGGCTTGGGAAAAGTCCAGTAAATTCACTGCTTCACAGGATCTTAGAGAAAATAATATAAAAATAATTAATCGATGGTATTATACGCCTATGAAAATTGCTAGAATGTATAAGCTAAAGGATAATGGATGTTGGAAATGTGAAAAAGAAAAAGGCTCCTATTACCACATGTGGTGGGTATGTCCAAGAATAAAAAAGTTTTGGTCGAAAATACATAAAAAAATACAGCAGATATTGAACATCGAATATCCATTAGTTCTGGAATTATATTTATTAAATATAACAGCGATTTTAGATGTGGAAACAGAAAGAAAATATTGGAGAATAATCCTGTATTTAATAACGGCTGCCAGGATGTTACTGGCAAAAAACTGGAAACTGAATTATATACCTACATTAGATGAATGGTTTCAGAAAGTTATAGAACTTAAACACATGGATTGCCTAACAGCATTAATTAATAACAAACCCAAGGAGAAGATTGAAAAAGAATGGGATCCTTTTAAAAAATATTTGAAGGAGATATGGGATATAAAAGAAGAACTGTTATAAGAAAGAGGAATGAAACAATGATACCTAATATACAGAGAGGTTAGTATTGTGAGGTTGGTTGGTTTATAGTGTGATATGGTTGTACATATGTTGGTTGGTTTATAGTGTGATATGGTTGGTTTATAGTGTGATTTATAGTGGTTGGTTGGTTTATAGTGTGATATGGTTGTACATATGTAATAATTGTAAAACTGTTAAATGTAAATGTTTCCAAAAGAATCAATAAAAAAATACAAACAAACAAAAATATCTGGATAATATGCTGTCCAAATTAAGGGTTAAACTGGATTGAAGTAAGCTGGTTTAAATATCCATGTGATAAACTCAGTTGTTTGAAGTAGTTCCCAGTAAAATCTGTTTCAGAATGACTTGGAAAAAGCTTTTCCTACCACTAAAAGCAATTGCACTGGAACATCAGCATCAACACTTAACCAAAGTTAACAACTGAATTGATAAAAATATCAAATTTGTCAAAGAACTGTGTGTGGTAGGACATATTTATTGTGTTTTTCAAATTCAGCATCCAAAAATACATTAAAAGCATTTGCAATATTGAAGAAAAGCTTTTTTGATCACAGGCCTGTGTTTGTAACTAAATTTACTGGCTATTTGTTGATTGGTTCTACTGGGTTCTTCTATTTCTTCTTCCTCAGCTGTCTTTACATTTTTATTGTCCTTTGCTGGTAGTTGGTCCATCTTTGTTTATTAATTGTGTACTACAAGAGTATGGAAGTAAGGTAGGAATTTTTTTCCAGGCATGAATAAGCAAACAGACAAACATATTAGGAGATCTATTTTAGTGGACCACATACTCCATTTTGACTTCATAGGAGTCTTAGAACATGAGGCTTTGAATGTTGTTATTCAGAAAAATTCTAGCTCAGGTAAGAGGTTTGGCATCTATCTGTTCCTTAGCTTTATACCACAGTACGATATAATCAGAAGCATTTTGAAGACATATGGATCCCATGTGAACACACTGTGAGACAAGTTTGGAACCCTCTTTATATCCAGCTGTAACCGTTTGAATTCATGTAGTTTCTATTGATTCTTGTGTGTAAGACTCTTCCATAGTTTTCCTACAAAATGTCCACCTCTTCACTTTGTTTTTTATGATGACTCCTTTGTGAACTGTAAAGGGAATTATCCCTGATTGGGCATTCTGGTTCAGCAAAAGAGTGTGTACCTGTGAGATTGCTGCTGAATTTATCAACACTGAAAAACTACTAAAAAACACCCTGTACAATTTTTCTATCCTTGTGGCAATTATCAAAGGGGTAACTCTTTGGCAATTTAAAGATGAAGAGGCTTAGGAGCTGGGCAGAAAGCGGTGCATCCCGTTCTGTCCTGGATTGTTGCCACGGCAACCAGACAGCACGACAACAATCTGCCATGAAAAACGAGCCGTGAAACGTGCCTCCTTTTTCTGCTGCTGCTGAGGCACCATTAACGTCCTGGAGTGGTGCAGTGACATCCCTTGTGCGCTGCGCTGTTTGGATGTAGCGCATGAGGCACATCATTGGCACATGCTCCATGTGAATGCATGTGTGCTAAAATTGCTCAAGGTAGGGCTTGGGAGCGTGCGAATGCTCTGCTCTCCCAAGCCCTAAAATCAGCCCCAGTCTGGCACTTTGTGCCAGTCTATACCGGTTTAGCATGAACTTTTCAAAGAATTTGATGATAACCCCAAAGAGTGCACACTAAATATAAACCCCTTAGTCTTAAAGCTGCCACAAGATGCCTTCCCCCAAGATGCATTCCCCCATCATAAAGTGTAGCGTGTGCAGTATGAAAAAAAAGCTATGAAATGGAAATAACTCTGAGCATCATTTTACTACAGGCATTGCATTAAATAAATCATCAGTGTAATCTGTAATAAGCAACAGAAGTGAAGGTCTTAGTATTGTCTGTATAATCAGGACCGCGGATCATGTGGGCTGCCAGATGCCATAGCACTGCAACTCTCAGCATTCGTCAGCATTGGTTATGTTGATTAGAGTTGCTGGGAGTCACAGTCCCATAACATCTGAAAGAACTCATTATTCCCACCCCTGGTGAAACTTGAAGCTATATTAAACAGTCAATATTAAAACCAACTCAAACTGTAAGCCATATTAAGCGCATAGACATAGGTTGTTAACAGTGATATTTAAAACAATACAACACTTGCAGCCATTTTGTTCTAAAAGCCTCTTTGAATTAAAAGGTTTTATTTTTACTTGCCAAGAAAGAAAAGCAAGGAGGGAGCCATTTTAGCTTCCCTAAGGCAAGGGCAATTTCAAAGACTAGGGCAGCCACTGAGGCCCTCTCTCATGTTCCTACCAACTATACCTATGAAGGCTGAGAGAAGGGCTGCTCCTGTGAATACGAAGGTCCGGCCAGACTCATATGGGGAGAAGATAGTATGTTAGATAGCCTGGAACTAAGGACCTAAACAGGACCTAAGGACCTTTCGACCTGAGCCCGAAAGTAGGGCTAGATAAGGCTAAGCAGTTACGTGTGCCCAGATTTACTTTTGCCACCAGTGCGCCATCTTGGTGTGCACCCATCCATATGGGACATGCCATGATGACGCATGGGCATCTGAACAACCAGACGGTGTTGGCCGGAAAGAGCATCATCATGGTGTGTGAACGTGCCTCTGCCGCCCCTTTAAAGAAGTTGCCTAGAGTGGCTTCTTTTTAGGGAGTGGGTCGGTGTTACACTGTGTGGCTGTTGTAGCACTGACCAGGGGCCAGGACAGGCAGCTTTTAGCCACCATCTGTATAGCCCCCAAGTTGTATGCTTTGTGCATTGTAATCATATACACAGATTATTTTTTCATTGTATTTTTCTACCTTTTTAAAATATCAATGGGTGAATATACACATTTTTGTTTTCAGGATGGTTGAGCTTCAAGATTTTGTGTGCATTCTTGGTGGTAGTGATGCTGGTGATTATGACAATGACAATTAAGCAAATACACATTGCTTAAAAAGCTACATAAGTGCACTTTTTATCTGTGTGAGTGAGGCAGGAAAAAATAACAGAGTCAAATATCTTAGGAAGATCACATACTTCTAGGTATTATATTGTAACCTTCAGAGTGTTTGGACCATACTTCCAGTATAAGGCAGCAGATAAAGTATCTGGCACCTTCAAGCTTCATCTTAAATCTGGAATATCAACTGTGCTTGCCTTGAGGTGTGTTCTATCTCTGTCAGTGGCAATTCGGGGCAGATAAAATCTGTACAGACAGTCAAACTTTAAATGTCAAGAAGCAAGAAAATAGATGGTCAGCTTCTTTCCTCTGTGTTGAAAGGGTATCGTTCCCAGGAATGCTGGACTAATCCAGAACTAATGAGAAGTTTTCTTATGCTTCTGCTTGTACACAAATAAAGTTCAAAGTTCTTGGATTAGGGATGAAAACACCTGCCCACAAAATAAGTCTGCAGTTTTCAAAAGTGGTGTGTGGGAATTATCACTGTTTTGTAGTGAGTGCTGCAGTGATTGCTGTAGGCCACGATGAGTGAATTATGATCCTGCAGATGAAATTCCCCTCACCTTTGGTTATGCTAGCTAGGAACGAAGGAAGCTGAAAACATCTGGAAAGCCACAGTCTGCCCACTCATGAACTGTTCTAGTGCCTGGTTTGGTCACGCCATGAACATTTGTCAATTTCCTGAAGATTAGCATAATTTTGGAGTTCAAATAGTCTTATGGAGGAAATAGGCTTTTTTTTTTTTTTTAAAGAAGCGCTTTATTAATTCTCTCTATTGCACTCAGATGAATCCTGCCATGCAGACTATCTGTCTTGTGATCTCCTTGAAATCAGCCTAGCCTGACATGCAGACTAGCATAGAACCAGCAGAGGCAAAAGTAAAACAGCACACAGGGCCTACATGAATTGGAATATATTGTGGGGCGGTGTTGTAAATTTCTCACCCTACGTTCAGGCCCAACTTCATCTCCATATTATTTTTTTAAGGAATTTTTGGACACTTTCACATCTAACCTATGTCAAATCTTTTTTTACAGTCTCCCATAGATTGTATTTTTTGTTTTTCTTTAATTAAAGAAAGCAAAAAGCACACAAAACCCAGAAAAATGCTAGAATTGTTCTTCTTCAGCTATCAGGGAGCTGATCAGCAATTCATGAATGCTCAAATATAATAGTTAGCTGAACTTGTTGGGTTGCATTGAAATGCTGTCCTACCACCTACAGAAACTTCCTTGCTACACCAGAAATATCTATGAATGGAAGGGGGAGGGAAATGCTTTTAAAAATAATTTCCCCCTTTTCTCTCTCCACCCCCCCCCCCCACCATTTATCTCCCACAATTTCTATGTTTTTGCACTATTCAAGAAGCTCCACAACCCTCTAGGTAACAGAGGGATGGAAGGAATTGTATGGCCAGATATATAGCTATGAGGTGGAGCAAAAATGGGGGCATTGACCTGTTACTATGAACCAGGGGAATTTAGTTACTTGGACTGAGTTACAAGCAGTCCTTTTGGGATCATTTTCCACCTGTATACTGAGATGGGGGGTGGGGGAATAGGGAATTTACAGAGGCAGAATTCTTTCTATTAATTGTATTTTATTCAGAGGGGACACAATCGGTGCAGACGCGCGCACACACACACACACACACACATGCACGCAAGAGCTAAGGAATAAAGGTTTTAGTGTGGGAATAGACAAGAAGCTCCATTAATGGTGATACTAAAATGTGATGACCCTGGATAGTCTAATTGGATGGTATAGTGTAGGACTTAGCCGTTAAGGTAACGCTGAGAGTCGGAATTAGTCAGAATTCAAAGTGATGTGTGGACACCAATTCTAGCCAGCCCAAGGAATCAAAAGAAATTTGGGTCCTTATATAGACCAAAAATAGTCTGAGACAAAGAAACTTGAAAGGTCCAAATCTGCATGGGGAAGGATCACTTGAGACAGGGGTATAAAAGGTGGGAATGGGATTAAATGGTGACTCTCCAGCTAGGGTACAAAACATCCTGCTGTAAATCACCTAGCCTTCCTGTCTCAGAAATATGAATCTTTCCTGATTGCAGCTCCCAAATTATCTGTTTGATCTATTAAACTGGTATGTAGTCTGCTGCTTTTGGGCTCATGGCTGACAGAGTCCATCTGGGGCCATAGAAGGAAACCCACACCACAATATTGGGAGGCGTCCAGTGGTTGTAACAGCCCACCAAGTAAGAATTCTGCCTGCTCCATGAAAATTTCCTCCAATCCCCAAATTTCTTACATTACAGTAACTTCAAACATCAATTGAGCATTTAGAAATCCATTTTAGGGATCCAAAGAAAAAGAACAGGCAAAGTTACCAGGGGAATGTGGAGCTGTGGTGTAATTTTTAAAAAGTGTCTTACTCTTTGCAATGCTAACAATTTGGAGATTGAAGGAAAAATTCTTTGGGAGAGGCAGAATTCCTTATTCCCGCACAGTTATACACCAGTTACAGCCATTAGCAAGAACTTCTTCTCCCTCCTTCTTCCATTTACAGAAGCATTTGCTGGACCAATGAGCTTTGGGCAGTTGTTTCATGGAGTTTTTCATTATTCTTGTAGCAGGAAGAAGACATAGGCCTTTTCCATGATGTGAATTTGAAGGCATTCATGGCTGGCATCCATATTTTTTGTGGGTTTTTCGGGCTATGAGGCTGTGTTCTAGAAGAGTTTATTCCTGACATTTCACCAGCACCTGTGGCTGGCATCTTCAGAGAATGCTGACATGGAAGATATACTATTGGTTGAGAGAAAGTGATTTACATGCTAATCTGTATATTGTTCTGCTGTTGAATGGCAAAGCCTCAGGGTGTCTATTTAATTAATGATCCATTGTCTGATGGAAACCCCCCTCACCCTGCACGGTTTTACTTTGCATTTGCGGGGTCTTGATTTTGGTGTTTTCTAATGCTGATTTTTCTGGCTGACCCAGAACATTTTTCTGGCTTCATTGTCTCTCATGTTCCTTAATTCATGCTTGTATATTGCATTTGGTGATCCCTATGTAGACTTGTCAACAGCTGCATGGTATACATTCCTGCAGCCATGAGAGGGCCCCTCCTGTCCTTTGCTGAGTGCAGCATTTGCTGGATTTTTGTGGGCACCAGGAGCAGAACATGTTATAAACCATCCTGGCCAAAAATGCTGTTTGAAAACACTGAAATTCTGGACCATGCCAACAACCATCAGGTTAGAATGGACAGGGAAGCCATTGAAATCCATAAACACCTGAACAACTTCAACAGGAAAGAAGAAACTCTTAAAGTAAACAAAGTTTGGCTACCAGTCCTGAAAAACACCAAAATCAAGACCCATCAAATGACAAATTTAAACCACCCAGGGTGAGGGGTTTTTCCAGCAGACAATGGATCATTAATTAAATAGACACCCTGAGACCTTGCCATTCGACAACAGAACATTACACAGATTTACATGTAAATCACTTCCTTTCAAACAACAGTATATATACCCCACTCTCTTCCATGCCAGCATTCTCTGAAGATGCCAGCCACAGCTGCTGGCAAAATGTCAGAAATAATCTCTTCTAGAACATGACCTCATAGCCTGAAAAACCTCAAAAAACTATAGTATAAAGCTGTCGCAATCCTTATCTGTGACATCATCTGCAATTCAACTTGGCCTATCTATCAGCCAAACACTCAATGCAGGCACTATAGTGTCAGGTAGAAATTTCTGGCCTCCATTCTACACGTTGCAGGTGAAAGGTGTTTTCCATTTGCCCTGTATGTGTCATTTAGTGAATATGAATTGATTGCTTTCTTATCAACATTTCTCAGAAGAAAACCATGATATGTGTGGCTAAGAAACATCGGAACTACAGGCAATAATGTTTGAGAATTCCTGGAGAAAAAGAGAATTCCTGGAGGAGGCAAAGTTGTCCCCAACTTCAATAATCAATCAATCAATCAATGGGGAAAAAGAGGACCCAAATCATCACTGCCCAGTCAGCTTCACAGCATTACCAGGAAAGATTCTTTAGGGGCCGTTCAGACTATCTTTTGAACCGAATTGCAACCTGGATTAATAGTGGGAAGTTCTCACTGGCATCCGTGTTTTCACAAGTGGATCTGGGGCTTGCACAAGAGATCCGGAGCAAATGGCCCTTGGTGCGGTGTATTTGAAACCGGGGTTTCCCCCATTTGTTTTGGGAAAAACCAGGGCCAGGCCAATAAGAACTTGGTCCTGGTAATGTTCAGGTCACCCAGGGGGAGGGATCAAGGGCAGAAGGTGGGCAGTGGGCGGAACATGCCACCCCTCTCCAATCGGGCACTGTGGCTTTTTATTTTGGATGACAGATTATGCGCATGCATCAGGCCAGGCTGACTGAGAAGGACGTAAAAGTGCTTTGTGACTGTTGCGGGCTCCCTTTCCCTGCTCCTCCTCCTTCTCCTCCTCCTCCTCTTGCTGCTGCTGCTGGCCCCTTACCCTGGCCTGCAGGAGTGTGCCATGGCCGAGTGGGGCTGCCCCTCCTCCTCCTCCTCCTCCTCCTCCTCCTCCTCCTCCTCCTCCTCCTCTGCCGGCTCTCTTTCCCCCTTACCCCCTTTCCCCCAAGGAGCCTGTGGTCTCCTGGGAGGGAGGAAGGGAGGGAGGGGACCCAGGAAGGTCCTCTGTTTCTTCCTATAGGAAAGCCTGGGAGGGGGGGAGATCCCTGCCTTCGCCCTGCCAGTTAATTGCATCACAGGAACTCCAGCAGGGCGAAGGCAGGGATCTCCCCCCCCCGGCTTTCCTATAGGAAGAGACAGAGGACCTTCCTTGGTCCCCTCCCTCCCTCCCTCCCTCGAGACCACTGACTCCTTGGGGGAAAGGGGGTAAGGGGGAAAGAGAACCGGCAGGGGAAGGAGGAGGAGGAGAGGAGGAGGAAAGGGGAGCAGAGTGCCATCACACTCTCTCAGCCAGAGAGGGGTCACACTCTCTCAGCAAGAAAGGGGAGCAGGAGGAGGAGGAGGAGGAGGAGGAGGAGGAGGAGGAGGAGTGACCCTGAGGCAGTTTTTGGTGGGATGCTGCCAAGGCTGGTATTTCTTTAATTTTTTTTGATAGGATATGCGAATATTCCGGCTATTTAAAAAAAAAACAGGGGGGAAGGATCCATGCCATTGACAAATGGCTGCAGAAGATACATTGTTCATCACCACTGATGACAATATACAAATCATTTGATTGACATGGGGAGTCTCCATCTGAAATCGCTACTTTGGTGAGTGTGAACTTCAGTGGGGTAAATTGCACCAATAGAGATAAAGGGTAGTGGGAATGTCTTCACGGAGAGATTCGGTATGAGGGCAACTGGATCTACCCAGTTCTACCAGGAGCAAATGGGCAAGTATGAATGGGGCCATAGCAGATCATTAAACAGAGAGTCTGTAAACTCTTAAAATGAATGCTGTCATTACTAAAGGTCATCATGGATTTCTCAAAAACAAATCATGTCAGACTATTCTCTTTTTTATAGATTCACAAGCTTGGTGGATGAAAAGAATGCTGTGGATGTAGTGTATTTTGATTTCAGTAAGGTCTTTGACAAAGAACCCCATAATATCCTTGCAGAAAAGCTAGAAGAATATGTACTAAATATACAATGCAGCTATTAGGTGGATTTGTAATTGGCTAACTGACTGAACACAAAGGGTAAATTTTCCTCCCTCATCCTGGAGACAAGTGACTGGGGTGGGGGTTCCACAGAGTTATGTCCTGGGCCCAGTGCTATTCAACATCTTTATCAATTACTTGAATGATGGAATAGAGGACATGCTTATTAAATTTGCAGGTGATACTAAATTAGGAGGGGTTCCAAATAGCCTGCAACAAGGGATCAGAATTCAAAATGATCTTAACAGATTAGAAATGTGGACCAAAAACAAACCAAACAAATTTCCAGCAGGAAGAAAAGTGCTACTACACTTAGGCAGTAAAAATATAATGCACAGATATAATATGGGTGATGCTTGGCTTGATGGCAATACAAGCAAAAGGGATCTACCGGTCTTAGTGGACCACATCCTGAACATGAATCAGCAATGTGATTTGGTAGCTTCAGAAGCCAATGCAATTCTAGGCTGCATCTTGATAACACTCTATTCTGCTTTGATCAGACCTCATCTGGCCTAGGGGGCATAGGGGGCTTAGGAAGTGACTTAGGGAGCTGGATATTTTTAGCCTGGAGAAGAGTGATAGTCTTCTTTGTGATAGGGGTGATGGTCATGTTTAAATATTTGACGGGATGTTATATTGTGAATGGAGCAAGCTTGTTTTCTGCTGTTCCATGGAACAGGGCATGGGGCAATGGATTCAATCTACAGGAAAAGAGAAAGAAATTCCTGATGGTGATAGCTGTTTAACAGTGGAACATGCTGCCTTGGAGAGTGGTGGAGTCTCCTTCAGAGGTATTGAATCAGAGGATGGATGGCCATCTGTCAGGAGTGTTTTGATTGTGTATTCCTGCATGACAGAGGGTGGACTGGATGGCCCTTGTGGTCTCCTCCAACTCTTTGATTCTATGATTCTGTCAGAATGTAATGAAGATGGCAACAGTTATCAATAATCTTTTGTTTTGATTTATGTAATGTGCTCTATATGGGGCAACTCTCATGCCACGTTCGGAAGCTTCAATTGGTGCAAAACATGGCAGCCAGATTGGTCGCAGGAAAATCTAGGTTCGACTGAATTACACCTATTCTAAAATCTTTACATAAGCTTCCAGGCACAGTACAAGGTGTTGGTTATTACCTATAAAGCCCTACATGACTTGGATCCAGTCTACATGAAGGAACACCTCCTCACATATAATCCTTCTTGCACACTCAGATTCTCTGGGAAGAATTTACTGCAGTCAAGAAAAACTAGACTGACGGTGACTTCCCAGATGACCTTTTCAGCTGCTGCTCCAAAAATTTGGAATGATCTGCTGGAGGAGACTCACCAAATTATTTCTACTGAGGTTTTTTAAAAAGTGATAAAAATGATCCTCTTCCAGTAGACTTTCCCAGACTGACCTCTGCCCAGAATAGAACAAATTTGTCCATCTTATCAAGCCCCCTCGGTTTCACCACTTTTGTCAACTGTTTCAAATGCTGTCCTATAGTTATCTGGTTTTTATTGCTGTAATTTTATATTCAAGGGAGGGAAGGTTGATGGGTAGGGGGTCAAGGGTATTCTCCCCCCCCCCCTTTTATCATTATTTTTGTATTTGTATTAACTTTGCTGTTACCCACCTTGATCCTCAAGGGAGAGGCGGGATTCAAATAAATATTTATTATTGTTATTAATAATGATGATGATGGTGATAAGGCAAGCTAAGAGAGGATGCAGCCATCTGCTTTTATCTGAATCTACTGGGAAAGGCAAGATTCCACACTCACCTCTCATTCCATGAAAAATTTCCATGTAGACTGTTTGTACAGAATATATAATTTTCTGTGCAGAAATGTGTTCTGCACAAAAAGCAACAGTTCTGAGTTTTGGCACTATTCGTTTCTGCAGTTGTATTTTAAAATAATGCTTTATTGGTTTGATTGTTTTATTGATATCTATTATTGTGTGCTGCTTTTATTTCTTTAAAGAGAAAGCAATGTACATTTTTAAAAAAATCAAAATTAATACCCCCCCCCCCCTATATAATTTCCTTCTTCATATGGCCCTCTGGCCCTCAGCTGAACGGTAGAACAATCCTCTACAGATGCCTGCCTTTCTGTTCTTTTTATATGCACCCATATTTGGCCCAGGCTCTGTCCCTTTCAGATTCAGAGTCCTGCAAGATTTCTTGAGGGCTTGTGGTATGTGAAGACCATACAGGGTGAGTTATGTGGCTCCAGACAGCTCTTGTTCTGTTATGTGCGTGTGAGAATCCATAACAAACAAGAACATTTGTTTATTTTGCTTGCTAAGATAAGGAGCTTGGAGTTGTGGCTATGAGTTGCTTGGCTCAGACATCAGCAAGAGTATGCACCCTCATCAGAGATAACCCAGAATCCAGTTCCTCAAAGATGAGAGTATGGTATGGAACCAGGATGCTGATTTTCTCAGAAAAGAGACATTGGTTTTGACTGCCTAGTTGAGGCGGAGGAGGAGTAGCAGTGGTGGGGGATCATGTGTTCATGACAAAATGCCTCCAAATTCTTCATTCGTTCACCCCACAATGTGAGAAAGAAAAATACCGGGGGTGTGTGCAGCCTATTAATGATAACAGAGGGCACTCATATTTGCAGCTCAGCCCTATGCAGACTTTAGAGTGTGAATGCACCAGAACTATACAAAATTAAACACTGAATACATGGTTCAGGTTATTTTTCTTCCATTTAAGATTAAGTGGTATGTTTCCTTTTGAAATCCTGCCTCGCAGAGAGTCTATGAAGGCTTCCCCTCACCCATAACAGGTGGGATGGACTTAAGTTCCTTATGCTTCTGTATAATGCAAATTTCAGTTTGCTTTTGCTGTTGCAGGGTTGGCAACCTGGCACTCTCCAAATGTTGTGAACTTCATCTCCCTTAAGTCCCAGCCAGAATGAGAGTTGCAGTCAAGCATCTGAAAGTCACCTGCTCATAGAGTTAGAAGAGACTTCAAGGGCCATCCAGCCTCTGATTAAACACCTTCAAAGAGAGAATCTACCATATTCCACTGTCAAACATCTCTTGCGACCAGGAAATTCTTTTTGATGTTGAGGTGGAATCGCTTTTCCTGTAGTTTGAATCCATTGCTCTGGGTCCTATTCTCTGGAGCAGCGGAAAACAAATTTACTCCATCTTCAGTATGACATCCTTTCAAATATTTAAACAGGGCTATCATATCACCTCATAAATGTTTCTTCTCCAGGCTAAATATGCCTAGCTGCCTAGGTATTTTGTCATAGGGCATTGCTTCCATACTTCTCACCATTTTAGTTACCTTCTTCTGGACATGCCTCAGTTTGTCAACATGCTTTTTGAATTGTGGTGCCCAGAACTGGACACAGTATTCTAGGAGAGGCCTGACCAAGGCAGAATAGACTAGTATTATTACTTCCTTCAATCTAGACACTCTACCTCTGTCAGGACAGAACCATGTGGCACCCCATTGATCACGTCTCTCCAGAATGAAGAGAAACCATTGGTGAGCGCCCTTTGGGGTTTGGCTTCCAGTTTGTTTCCGGACTCAGTTTAAAGTGCTGGTTACAACCTATAAAGCCCTATATGGCTCAGGTTCATGCTATTTGACAGACTGTATCACCCTATATGAACTGGCCTGGGTCCTAAGATCCTCTGGAGAGGCCATTATCTCTGTCCCACCACCATCACAAACATGGTTGGTGGGGATGCCGCTGTCTCTAGTCTCTGGAACTCCCTTCCCAGGGAGACTAGAATGGCCCCCTCCCTATTGGCCTTCCACTGACAGGTAAGGACCTTCCTCTTCAGACAGAATAGGTGCAAAGGACCAGCTTGGGATGCTGTTTCATTTTAAAATGTTTTGTACAATTTTATCTTTTAAAAATGTATTTTATTCTTTTAATAGCTATCTATTTTAGCATTGTAATAATTTAATTCTCTTTTAATGCACCTCTTTTCTATGTTTCTAATTATATTGTTTGTTTGTTTTTAATATTGTGAAGCCGCTCTGAGTCCCAGTTCTGGGAAAAGAGTGGGATACTACTACTACTACTACTACTACTACTATATTTTGGTTCATCAACTAGTACTGCATTACTGGCTAGAGATAATAGAGGCAATACATGGGTTCATGTTTAACAAATGTAGTGTGGCACCAGCATTGATTTTTGAAGGACTAGGATTTCAGGAGATGAAGGTTCACATCTCTCCTCATCCATAGAAACCCACTGGCTGACCATGGTTAAGCCACATTTTCTCAGCATTAGAGGGAGGCCATGACAAACATTCTCTGAATAAATATTGCCAAAACAAAAAACAAAAAAAAAAAAACCCACCCCTATGATAGGTGCGCCATAAGTCACAGTTGTCTTTCAGGCTTATAACATCAATAAGCATACTCTATCTTGAAAAGGACAGAAGCTTTACCATACCTCCTGACCTTACCTGAAGTCATGTCAAACACCTATTGTGTTTTAAGTTACAAATTCATTTATCATGTTGGTAGTTGTTGAGAGTAATTAATTCAATTAGCCAAAACTTCCATTAATCATTCTAGCATCCCAGAGGACATACTATATCAATGACTCCATGGTTTTTTTTTTTTTTTAAAAAAGATCCCATCATTTATTGCAACACTCCACTCTACTCCACCACCCCCCATCTCCACCCCCTTTGATCATCTGGATTTAGGATTTATAATGCTGAAGGCTTTTGTAGGGAATTTCCCTTTACAAAGAAAAACACAAGGCTGACATAAATAAAAAGTCTTTGCATCACCCCAGGCAGTTTCCTGCCATTGCTTTCATTGAAAGCTCTAGTCCCTTTACAACAAAGAGTGATGGTGGTGGGGAGTGGAACAGTGAATATTTATGGTTGTTATTAAGATAAGACTAAAGAAAGCATCCACACAGCTGTACTTGCAAAACAGTTTCCACAGCTGTACCCGCTGAGGCTGATACTGCCTCAGTAGGCCACTTTTTCACCCCAAATTAGTTCCACAAATTAGAAAAAAAAATCAATAAAACAAAAAGGGTTAAGCATGTCAACTGAATGCTGCTATGTGTATTCTGATCCAAACTTTTCTTTTCTTTGGGAATTGGGACCAATGATAGCAATGACCTAGAAGCCAAGAAAGAAAGAAATAAAGAAAGGCCGTTGAAGTGTGCCTGGCCAAATTATCTCCAAAACAGTGTTTTCTGGCAAGAAAAACTACAGATCTTTGGAAAGGGATATGTGATCTCAGACGAAGCCCTTTCCCCCTACAAGATAAGGTGAAGATTTTGATTTTCTACTGATCATGACAGGGCTACATTTATCTTTTGATGCATTTGCTTTAGAGGAATGAGGGTCCCTAGTGGCAATATTGGTCATTTGGCTGACAGTCAACATCAATAAAATTTCTTTGCTCTGTACTGAATCTTCTGCTGTTAGTGCACAGGAAACAGGTTTTGACTTTGCAAAGGGAGCCATGTTGGCTGAGGAACTTGGTGTCATTCTTGACACATGAGTGCTTTTTTTTAAAGAGGTGATTTGAGTCCCGTTGGGTTACATATATTTAAATCTGTGGACAAAGGTAGTTAATTTCAATACCACATTTAGTCTGTAAATTATTCTTTCTTGTCATGTGGGGTGGGGTGTGTGGAGAGAATGAGTGGTTAAAAGTACATGTAGACTAAACATAATCCATACATCTTGGCCTGGCTTCACTGTTTCTGCATGCTAGGAAAACAGACATTTTGGATCATTTGTAGCCAAGCTGTGCACTGCTAGGGATGGCTGACATTGCAAAACTTTCCCTGCTGTGGTTAGTGAACAGAGAGGACACCAGCTTAGAAAGAGGGCATTTTCACCCTTGCCAATACAGACTTAATCACTGTAAACTTTCACAAAATGTGTCTCTCTGCAATTGAAGTGCAGAATGTATCCAAGGTGAGTTTCAAGAAATCCTGGTGGTCTTTAGAAGTTTTATCAGAATTCTTTCAATAAGACCCAAACAGCAGAAAAGTTTCCTTGGAAGACATCTTGCTCACTATCATCAGTCTTCCCCCAAAATATGCAATGGGAATTTTGTTTGAATGGGGAACATGAATTCCAGATGAAGCATATAAGGAGGTTATAGTTTTTGATATTGTAGGCATTGATGAATGAAGTAAGGGAATACAGTCTGTATTAAAATATATTTGAGGAAATATATTCAGAGCTGACTCCTACACTGGAAATGAAAATTTTAGAGGTTAGGTGGCTGGAATCTTATCCTGACTCACGTTCTGAAGTTCTATGGAGCAGATCTTCATAACAATCCCTCCTGCTAACCCTCATATTCAGCTTTCACACCATGCTGTATCAAGCCTAGGTTCTGGAACTGGGCTAAATGTCAGTTTTTAGACTATGTGCTTATTTACATTTCAGTTACATCCATATTGCAGAAATAAGCCAGATTGACACCACTTTAACTTCCACGGCTCAATGCTATTGAATTCTGGGAATTGTAATTTGTTGTGACATCAGAGCGCTCTGACAGAGAAGGCTAAATGTCTTGCAAAACTAGAGCTCCCAGAATTCTATAACATTAAGCATTGGTAGTTAAAGTTAACCTGGATTATTTTTGTAGTGTGGATGCAGCCTTAGTGATGCTTCTGGTTGTTTTTTAAAATACCTTTTTGAAATTCCAGTACAGTATGCCATTTCTTTTCAGATGCCAAACTGTCCTAGATATGGTACATATGTCTAATAAATGAAACCCTTTGGCATATTTTTCTTTGAACTAAGTAGGCCTGAGAGAAATGTGGTGCAATGAGGAAAGGTAGTTTATTTTTCAACTTCAAATTTGCATGGGGTGAAAAAGATACAAAATATGAATTGTATCAGTTCTGAATGAATGTCCAGTTTTCTTTTTTGACATAGTAATGCATCTTGCTATTACAACACAGGTTTTCTTGTATATTAAAGTGCCTGAGATACTCTGAGAAGTAGCCAAATCAAAATCACTTAGGACTTTCCAGTTTAAAACTGTGGCAGTATACTTTGCACCTGGACGCTAATAGCATGGATTAGATTGTATGGGTTGTTAAGTGCTGGCAACATTCATTGGAATCTTCAGTCCTTTTGTCCTTTAGTAACACTTCACCTCCAGCTCTCTTCCACCCAGCTTCCACTTTCCAGATGGTCTTTTAAAAAGCCCATCAAGTGGAATATGACATAACAAACGCAGCTGCAGGACACCCCTTTTAAAGCTCAGCAACATTTTGGGAACCATCAATAGAGTCAAACAGCCAAAACTATTTCACACAAACACCCTATTAGTGGCCATGGATCAAGAAACATCTCATGCTATGGATTACTCTTTGTTCAGAAATGTTAATTGTACATGCGATTCTGTTGTCATCAGGTAACCTTTGAATGTTTTCTTGGTAGAAGGTGATAACAGGCCATCTTAGGTGATCACTGACTAAGATAAAACAAGATGAACTGTGGTGCACTAAATATCAAGGATCTTGTATATGTATATTTTTTTTCACCACAGCTAAAACCCAGAACAGATCAACCATTCTCCTCACTGTTTCACCCTGGCATCTGTTTTTCTAAACCAGTGATTCCAAAACTTTGGTCCTCCAGAAGTTTTGGATTTCAAGAATTCAAGCTCCAAGAACTCCTGAGTACTGACCAAGTGGGCTAAGGTTTTCTGGGAGCTGAAGTCCAAAACAGCTAGAGTACCAAAGTCTGGGAACTGCTGTTCTAAATGATAGTGGAGGTTCTGTTTAATAGTTGCAAATATCTATGTCCAGACCATCTGAAACAGTGGATCTCTCAATATAAACCTACCTGAGTGTTAAGCTCATCAAGGGAAGGAAGGCTTTCTCTCATTCTCACCACTGTTGCATTTTCATCTCGTAAGGGCTTTCTTGCTGGCTGCTCCCAGGGTCTGGGACTCCCTTCTGAGGGAAGCTAGTCCGGCTCCTACTCTGTCCTTTCACCAGCAACCAAATTTACCTAGGCATTTGATGGTTAAGTGGCTGTGGGGAGATTTATTTTAGGGTGCGTGTGTACATGTGCTATATTTTTGTCTTTAATGATTTTTTTAAAAAAACACACCAGTTTACACTTTTTAATATTAATAAGAATTTTAATATGATATCTTGTTTAAATGTGTTTTATTGCCAGTCCCAAATCCTGTTGTTAGCTTTACCTTCTTTTAAGCCTTGTTGAAAGCTTCCTTGAGTCCCATGTTGGGAGAAAGGAAGGATGTAAATAAATTATAAATAAATAAATAAATAAATATAAATTGAGCCTTTCTGAACCCCTTCTAAGACCTCTGAAGCAGCCCTCATCTCCAATTTTGTAGTAGGGAATTCCAAAGATTTACCTTAATTATATATTGTGTGTTTAAGTAATTGCCCTCCTCTGACCTGAACCTGTGGTCAATCTGTTTCATTACATTACCCCATCCTATTTGGAGTGAAGGTGGAACATTTATCATCAGACTCTCCCTTAAACCATCCATCAAGTTGAATCTCTGGATTAGGGTGGGCCTACCCCTTGACATGCTGCCTGCAACATCCCTCCATATATTGCTCCAAAATTGCAAATCACTCACTCGGAGGTGACCAGACTTAAGTTGGAGAGGGTTGGGACAGTCTTCACTGGTAACCATTAGCAGTGGGGTGGATATGCAGCCCATCAACAACACTGCCTACCACAGCTGTAGATTAACTAGTGGCCTGAATTATATTCTTGTTTTCCCTTGCTAAAAGAAATAGACTATCTTATGCTGGAAGACATTTTGCTACCTGGGACAAGAGTAAGACAAGAATGGTGCCTATTGCATTACATATACAGAAACCAATTGGACTGACAGTTTCCATCTTAGTTCAGCCCTGGTGATGTGAAATGAAAGCCTGAAATACACAAGTCAAATGAAGCAACTTCTGGCCACTTTGAGGGTGTGACACTTAGATGATGTGTGCCCTCAAATCATCTGGATGCCTCAATGGCCATGCCAAGCCAGGGAAAGCCAGCCTAAAAAGGAGTCAATTTAGATTGACTCCTGGCCAGTGTGGCTTCAGACTGCAGAATTGGACTGCTTTGAGAGTGGGCTGTATGGTCACAACAGTCCTGGCCCAATTGAAGCCATCTGCTTCAGCCTAGTGCCACCATTGCACCTGAAGGAAGGCTAGTAGGGCAGGTGTCCAAAAGGTTCCATAGCACTCTCAGTTTTGTCATCCAGCACCTTGCAATCACTCCCCATCCTCCAGCATCTGCTGCCTGGGACTGCTCCCTCACTCTGCCCAATGGTAAGCCCAGCCCTGGTTTTGTAGGTGTTTGCTTTCAAGAGCCTGTCCTACCCATGCAGCAGAATGAGGGAGGAATGAGATAAAGCCCTGAGGAGGAAGAAGGGATGAACATGATTTGAACTGCAGATGAAAGGATGAAAATGATTTGGACTGCAGATGAAGGAATCACTTTTTAAAATCCTCCCCTTTTAAAACTGAGACTTGAACAGAAAACTAGCATAAGAAGAAGTGAACAGAGCCACAACTTTTCTCTCTAGGGTTTCCCCAGTTAAATTTTCATGGACTTTTGCATATGAAGGGATAAAAATGTACAAACACCAACATCTTCTTGCAGTCCCAGATGGTAGAATTTTTCTTCGTGCCCTGCTTTGGGCTTTCTATACTTGTGTGTAGAGAATTCTAGATGGTTATCTAGCTCTTTTATAATTTTTACTCATGAGGCAATCTTAAGAAACCTGATGTGAGATGGATGTGGGTGGGAATCAGCATACCTTGAATATCACAAAGGACTTTCCCTACTTTGCCCCCCTTCTTTCTCTGGGGAACAAAGTAAATTAGAGGTACTGGGATGGATGTCGATGGGTGTGTGTGAAAGCTATTCAGTGTTCTCAATTTGTAGGTAGTGTTTGTGTTTCTGCTGAACTGGGCCCCATTGAAAAATATTTTTATTTTTAATTGTGTGTGTGTGTGTGTTTTAAAAAAAACAAACCCCATTCATTCCCTGGGTTTTTGAATTGGCAGCATCAAGTCCATGCTATTAGCTAGAACATCTGAGCTTGGGAACAAGCTAAAATTCCCAGGACCTAGGCTGGCAGAGAGGCTAAGCATGTCGCCGCAAAGCTGCATTCAAGTCCCCAGAGGAGGGAAGATAGTTGGGTAACTCTTTTGGGGCTGGTGGATTCATGGCATCTCGTTAGCGTTGGCTCCCTGAGGACTCATTTGTTTGCTCTCTCTGCTGGGGAGATAGCGTGAGAGGATGACTCTGCAGGGGGAACAAGGGCAAAGAAACAGGGCAGCAGAGATCAGTCTGGAGACACTGAGGACTTATGCCAAGTGATAGAAGAGACAAAACACTCATAGGGGAAGCAAACTGGGAAGACAAATAAGGGAACGCCTGATGTAACCCTTTCAGCCAGCTTATGCCAAGCCTCTCATGCTTTATGTGTATTCTTAGCTTGGGCAAATTTTCTTAGTGGACTACAGCTTCCAGAATCCACCCCCCCCCCTTTAATTCTGGGCACTGGCTGCACTGGTTGGAATGTTCCAGGAGTTGTAGTCTGAAGTTAATTTTTCTAATCTCTAGCTTAGAAGGTGGATTTTGATCATTTCAATGGCGTTGCATTGTGTTACATCTACTGAGCATATTCTGTCCAGCTAAGTCCCCAGTGTAACTTCCCCTTATTTTTTAACTGCAATTAGGAAAGAGACTCAGCTTTTTCTAAACTCTGCTATATCAGCTTGCAAATGGGTGAAATTACAATTTCATGTCCTTTCCCCATGCAGCAGGGAGGAAGCCTTTCATACACATAGAAAACAAGCACATCAAAATGAACCCTTCCTTAAAACCTTGAGTTTCTTGTTTTCTGTGTCCCAGAACTGGTGTGAAAAATATTCAAAATGGTGATTTCTCCTGTCTGCAGCCAAAATCTTAGGGTTCAGGAGCACTGCATTCTACTACATCAGCTGTACAGTTGATGGAAGGAGGGGCAGTAGAACAGAGGAAAGAATAAGGGAAAGATTAGAGGTGATTACATTTTGGATAGTCTGTCTTAGTGGGACAAAACCAAGAACTGACACTAAGCATGGTGTGGACTGTTTTTTTTCCCCAGATATTATATAGTGATTTTTTAAAAATATATGCTAAATCATCATTTGCTTTAGTAAAGCCATTGATTGCATAGATCACAAAAAGCTATGGAATGCTTTTGAAGAAATAGGAGTGCCACTACATTTGATAGTACTGATGAGGAATCTGTCCTTAGTACAAGAGGATGCTGTTGCAACAGAATATGGAGAAACAGAATGGTTTCCAATTGGCAAAGGGGTCAGGCAAGGCTGCATACTATCACCCTATTTGTTCAATTTATTTATTTATTTATTATTAGGCTTTATTTATATAGCACTAAATTTACACAGCACTGTACATACAATCAATTAAAATAGATGGTTCCCTACCCTCAGACTTACCATCTAAAAAGATATGACACAGAAGGAGAAGGGAAAGGTGGTGGGGAAAGGGACCAAGCCCAGTGGATCTTCTCTTCCTCTGAGGACTGGACATGGCAGTAGAAAGAGAGGCAGATGGCACCCCAGATAGATGGACTCAATCAAGGAGGTCATGGGCCTGAATCTATAGGACCTAAGCAGAGTGGTGGAGGATTGGGGGGGGGGAGTTAGGGTTGACTCAAGGGGAGTTAACAACAACATGCTAATTTCCTCTTTAAAATTGGGAGAAACTTCTAAAAAGCTTTGATACTGGGTTTCTGTTTGCCTGAGCTTGGAAAATTAGTTATAAAAAGTAAAATAATTAATTACTGTTGTATTTCTATGACCCTAAAAAGTATTGAAATGCCATTTTGTTTTTCTTGTTGTTATGATATGCCTTCAAGTTGACTTCACCTTATCATAACCCTATCACAGGGTTTTCTTGGCAAGATTTGTTCAGAGATTTGCTGTTGTCTTCATCTGAAGCTGGGAGAGTTTGTCTTGCCCAAGGTCACCCGGTAGGTTTACATGGCTGAGTGGAGATTCAAACCCTGGTATCCTGGAGTCATAGTATAATACCTAAACCACTATATCACATTGGCTGTTACTTTTTACTGATACAAGTGTACTTCAGTTAATGAAGTCAATGTGTTCCTGGGCATTATTACTTCTTTAACAAATAATTTGGTACCAGAGGCAGGAATATCATGGACAAAATAGGGATAGATTGCTATACAACAACAACAGCAACAACAAAAGAAGAGCAGATAAACATATTTCAAAGAACTTTTTATTAAAAACTAACATTATGCACATGTGAAATGAGATGACCAAATCAGGGAAGCCTCCCATAAGTAAACAAAAACATTTTAAATCTTCTAGAGACCACTTGAAAGCTGGCCATTGAGGGCACCTCCCCATAGTCTTTAGTTATGTTTAGTTATAAACATAATTTTAAAAGTACAGATACATTGCCAAAAGAATGACATGATCCCTTGTTAAATTACAAACAGAATGTAATGTTCATTACTGGAAAAAGGAATCTGCTCATAACTAACTAGCTATTGGTAACTGGTTACTTCCAAGCTCTGGATTATGTTGGTTTCCCCCTAGATGTTCAAATGATGGGGGGATGAGAAATGAGATTTGTGATTTCGGGCTACCTCCATGTACAGGAGCTCTAGTAGCACAGTGATTAAATGCCTGCACTGCACCACTCACCCACAAACCACAAGGTTGTGAATCCAATACCACCAAAAGGGCTCAAGCTTGACTCAGCCTGGCATCCTTCCGTGAGTTGCTAAAATGAGTACCCAGCTTGTTGGGGGCAATTAGCTTACACTTTGTAAACTGCTTAGTACATCAGTAAGCAGTATAGAAATGTACTTGCTATTGCTATGTGAAGGTGTATGTTTTCCCTAGATGTGTAACAGGCACCCAGGGTCACTCATCCAACCTTCTTCACAAACTTCTTAAAAATGTAAACAGCTATTCAATTACTTCTTCCTCACTTTATGAATAACAGGGCCAGTTGGACTTGCTCCATGGAGTCACCAGTTCTTTTCTGTTGGTAGCATCTTCCCAGACATTAGGAACATTTCTGAGCAGTTGGGTTTTGGCCAGGCATGCTTTAACATGGCTCATTGAAAGTCAGTATTAAAATCCATTGGTTGTACTTGGTGTAACCCACTTCTTCCTTTCCAAAGTTAATTTGGTTTCTTTCTGGAATATCAGACCCAATGTCCTGTGGCAGTGCTTCAGAACATCCAGTTCTAAGAAAAAGGGCTTGGATCCTTTTTCTTTCCATCTTGCTAAGCTGCCATTCTAAGGTCAGATGTTTATGGACAAATGAAGTCTCAAAAGTGGAAAACAGTAAAAAAGTAAAAATAAAATCCAAAAGTGCTGGTTTTTGGTGCTGACAGTTCTTCAGACCAATGTTCATGTTAACTCCTTTGAGCTATTGTAGGTCCCCATCCTTCAGCAAATTGATCTCTAGCTTTCTGTTTTTGTTTATTGAGACCATAATTACAAGTTCAACCTCTGAACTCAGACTGCTGGAGACAGCTGAAGCCAGCAGGGAAGGTTTACTTGAAACACTGACATTGGTGGCTTCATTCCTAATCTGCATGTCTTGAAACATTTCTGGCTATTTGGTGGCAAAGCATGAAGCACGGATTCAGTTTCTGAAGTATTGTGTGAAACAAATTCTTGACTAGGGGGTGAACTGTTAAGTAGGAGCATAAGATGATGAGCCAGATGTGAATATGGTGTGAGTCTTCTCCAACTGAAACTGGGTTACACAAGGGAATGAATTTGCTCTTGTGGTTTCAGCAGCAATGCTAACATTTCTGCAGAATTCCATCTGCTTCGCTCAGTAATTTTCAATTGGTATTTTCAGGCAGGACTCTTACTTATTGTCTTTCTCCCTCTCTCTCCACCTTCCCCACACAACTCCATCTTCTCCCCCCCCCCCCAACAGCTACTGTTTGCCCAAGCTGTTTCGGCATTCAGTAAATTTCAGGGATTCCCCCCCCCCCCTCACTGAAAGAAAATCACAATTTCCACTTTTATTTGTTTTTCAATAATATTGTTGTTAGGGCATTAATTTGCTGAAGGGCTTGACTTTACTGCATCTCAAATTATGTAACCACAAAGTAGAGAATCAAGATGAACTTTACAGTCTTCTAGTATAGTATTCTTCAGAAAGCTCCTTCTGTACCCATAAACACATGCAGGCATGCTGACGGTTTTTCACATTAACTTTTCAGACTATCATAAATACACTAATCTTGTTTGATTTTGGGAGATCAGCATAATTGAGCCTGATTAGTATGTGGATGTGAGTTATACAGGTGGCTAGGTAAGAACTCTGCTATTAGAAAGCAATTGCTGTAAGTGGTTATTCAAACAGTGTAAATAATCCTAGTAGAAGGTGGGTTGAACCTGTGTTGTTCACGTGAATTTCAAGTGCATATGATTAAGTCTGGGGGAGGGCTGCCAAAAAACCTGCAAACTCAAGATAACCGATTTCATTTCCCCTCCTGAGTGTTCCTGAAAGATTCACATTGTAGACTGTGCAAATAACCAATGTGGATAGTCCTGGTATAAACTGGGATAAAATTTTGCATGTCTTGAATGTGTTTCGAATACACCCACATCATTGCTTCCACCTTTATTTGCAGTGCTGATATGTGTGAACAACAGAACTCGCAGAGATGTGATTTCAATAAAAAAAACAACCAGTGTGAACAACAAATTTGGAGTGAGATTATTTACATTGTTGCATTGCAAAACAAACATATGAATAACCCCCAAGTCAAAGTTGACAAACATGAACTTGATGGAACAAACTCAATATAAGGCAGCATCCAATGTTCTTAAGTGTGAAGTGCAATTTTTGATTTTAGTGGAACAAGTGAAATTATTAAATATATTAAGGTTATTCAGGCACACTGGAAAGTGTTAAATACCCTAAAGGCACTGGATCCTGATTGACTTTGGAAGTTAAGAAGTGTCACCTCTGGTTACTATTTGGATCCTTTATCCATGGATTCAACCATACATGGTTGAAAATATTTTAAAAATATATAAATTCGAAAAAGCAAATCTTGATTTTGCCATTTTATATAAGGGATATCATGTCACTGTGCCATTGTATTGAATAGTAATTGAGCATCCACAGATTTTGGTATCCATGGGGTTCTTGGAACCAAACTCCAGTGGATACCAAAGGCCTACTGTATTTCAATAGGAGACTACCAATGAATACCAGATGCTTTAGTCTATTTCAGAAAAAGGAATTTCCAAAACAAAGAAAAACCTATGTTCATGGGGTCACTATAAGTCGACAGGTGACTTGAAAGCATACACACACATACACCTTGGAAAGGAAAAGAAAGTTGTGTATTCTAAGAACACATGAATAATCACATATAGGCCTAAATAATGTTGCTTAGAAGCAACTATAGTCCCACTGAATCAGCTGTTGATCACTTTATAGGTAAGATACCATTGACTCAATAGGTTTATTCTAGGTGGGACCGAGCAACAGGATCCAGGCCATGGACTAAGACATGAGAGTAGTGCAACGAGGTTTATTTTATTATTTACTTATTATTTATGTATTTATTTCATTTATATTCCACTTTTCTCCCAAATGGGGTTCAAGGTGGCTTACAGCATAAATGGAAACAGAGGAGTTAAAACAATATGAAGAATTACATGTACTATTCAATTAAAACAGTTTTTGAAAACATTAAAATTTAAAAGAATTAAAAGACATGGATTTTGATAAGAAAAGAAATCAATAAAATAGATATCTTCTGCTTTCCTGAATAAATCCTCTTTGCTTCTTCTTACAATTATCAGGTAGGAAACTTTGGTGGAATAATTCAGTATGTGTGCCCATTTTGTTTCTTTTTTACAATTCTGGGTATGTACTTTTTTCCTTGCCCATTTCTGGAAGCTGTTGCCAATGGTCACAACTCATTTCCATAAATCATTGCCAATGGTCACCTCTGTTTTAAGGATTCACAGTCTGTTAAGACCTTACTCATTGCTGCTAACTCCCTTGAAACCTTTGGGGAAATTGGTGGCTATAATTCAGCAGCTTAGTTGATGAAGATAATTTAACATAATCCCCTCTTTGTTCAGGAAATATACAATATATATTTCTGTCTCAGCACAACATTTTTCATGTTATTTTTGGAAGGCCTCCCTGGATCTATAACTGTAAGTGCTTCAAACAACGAGTAAATCTTGACTCATTTTCAGGCTCGTTTAAATCCATTCCATCAGTACTGGCTTCAAAGGAATATAAATCTTCTCCATTGTGCCACACAATCTCCTTGTGCTGACAGCTAACATCAATTTGTAATTGTTAATGATGGAGTTGGCACTAGAACTGGCAGCCACCCAAGAATTTGGAACACTTCATCTTTTCTGCTTTCATAAAACCAGTTGAATAACAGAGGTAATCAATTCAGAAAGAAAGCTACACCTGGTTCTTGTAGAGCAACTTAAAAAGGTGGATCTTACCAACTGAAAGTAACAAAATTATGCCTAGCATAGAAACATGAATTCGTCTTCAGACTAATCACAAAGACCTTTGCAATGCATTTAAAATTTACCCTGGAAGGTCTGTGGGTTTTCCATCAAAACATACCCATTGTTAGTTTCATCATTAATAATGTATTTTCAGTATCCTAACAGCTTAACATTTCTCATTCCAGTTATTTGGATTGTAACTTCATGAATCTGGTTAAAGTAGGGTGGGTGATTGTCAGGAGCTGGAGGGATTCACAACTCCACATCCCTGATTTTTAAAAATATATATTTATGCTAAAAATGGTTCCTCCCAGCTCTCAGGTTCATATATTTCGCCCCAGCTGTTCAAAGAGAGTCCCTTATATACCAGGAGAGTTTGGTTTTCTTCCTGGTTAGAAAAAGACCTTACCTGGGCCTAAAATGGCTGTGTGTGTGCGCATGGTCTCTCTCTCTCTCTCTCTCTCTCTCTCTCTCTCTCTCTATATATATATATATGGTGGGGCACCTAAATTCCTTCCTTTTACAGTGCAACAATAACATTTTGTTAGGTTTATGGTTGTGTGGTTTAAGTACGAAATACTGAATAGGGTTGGGTACTGTGTCACCCTGTGTGTAAGGCAGTGGTAGTAACAGACTTTTTAAAAAGCTATGGGGCTACATGTGGCCCATGGACTGCACTTTCCCCTCCCATGGTTTAATGGGACAGATGATAACTTGGTCAAACCCATTTAGGGAAAACCTAGATGTAGATAAAAAACCAAGATACAGTGTGCCCTCCATATCCATAGATTTTTTTTTATCCACTGATTGAACTATCCATGGCTTGAAAATATTCCAGAAACATATAAATGACAAAAAGCAAACCTTGCTATATTATATAAGGGACAACATTTCAATATGCCATTGTATTTAATGGTACTTGAGCATCCATGGATTTTGGTATCCATGGGGTTATTGAACCAATCCCCAGCTGATACTAAGGACCTACTGTATAATGAGCTTTTAGACCTCTCAGATTTGGTGTGGGTCAACAATATCATATATCAGTCATAGTGGCCTTCAAGCTGTTTCTGAACCTTCTTTGTCAAATTTTGGTCAGATGGCTATCTGCAATAGGTCTAATTTTCCAGACTCACAAGATATTACCACATGACAGGAATTAGAAGTATAATCCAATGGCAATCTGAACACAATCATGGGGTTTCGTATTATTGAGTGAAAGCTGATCACATGCATTTTCAGGCAATGGGAAGTCCTTCTGAATGCAATTGTGAGGTTTCATGTTATTGCGTGAGAAACTATCACATGCAATTTTGGGCACTGGGAGGCAATTTCAGGCAGTTCTGAATGCAATGCGGCGTCAATACACAATCACGTACATTCGCTGAACTAGCGAATAATTCTGAACTGGCCCCCCTTTCATTTCTTTCAAAATTGAGAGAAATTCCTCCCATGTGATAATATCCAAAGTATCTATGTGTTCACAACACTGATCGGAAAATGATGCTGTGTGAAGCCACCTTGGAAGAGACTTTCAATGGGGATGTAACTATCTGCCCATTTAATTTTTGTTGCATTTTTCAGAATTCAACAAGCTCAGTCAAAGTGCATATTTCAAGACTTTCCCCATTTCCTTCATGGAAATATGTAGTTTTTTGGTACATACTTCCTCTCATGTACCCATTTGTACAGACTTTCCCCATCGATTAATGTCTTTGTGCACATTTTCAAATATACTTATTCATTTAGCATTTTGCACGCAGTTTGTAAATAAAAAAGCTCCCTGATGTTTGTTCATGTTGGGAAGTTAATGTTACATACACTTTCATTAATGGTAACTTCAAGTGTGTCTACAAAAGGTTATTTTAGGTCTGAAACAAACCTCTCCCCTCCCATGAACTATCTTTTAAATGGCAAATCCCCCCTCACAAGGCATTTGCAGCAAACACCTTTCAATGATTTATTGTCTTCCTGTGGAGGACAGGGAGGGGTCATAGAAACTGTCTGTAGACTCAGGTATCACATTGTCCATTTCTGATTAACTACATATGGCTTTTCAAATATGATTAGACCTGAAAGAAAAACAGCTTTGGTGATATTTATTGCACATCACCACCTCTGATTCATAGCTGCTGCATCCTCCAAGAGCAGTTAGGTTGCGTTCCTTTTCATTGACAGGAAAAACCTGTTAATTATGGCAATTTTGGAACTACCTTTCATCTCAATTGTGAATGGGCCCTACATAAATAATAGAATATTAATGTAATGTCATTATTAGTCTACAGTTCCTTCTCTGTAGGAATTTTTAAAACAGAGGTGGGCAACTATGTGAGGGACGGGGTCAGTTCCCCTCTCCTGAGACTCACTGAAGATGTATCTTGTAATAACAAATCCAAATACCTTTATTTTTCTCTTCAGTTCTTCTCAAAATGTCACAGGAAGTATTTTCCTGTCAAAATTTGGAGAAAGAGAGAGAGAGTGCAGAGGAAAATAGAGGCACAGTGGACCATTGGTATCCATTCGGGTTTGGTTCCTGGACCCACCATGAATACAAAAATCTGTGGATGCTCAAATCCTATTAAATATAATGGCATAGTAAAATGATGTCCCTTATATTAAATGGTAAAATCAAGGTTTACTTCTTAGAAGTTATATTTTCATAAAATATTTTCAAGCCATGTGTGTTTGAACCAATCAATAAAAAGTCAGTTGATAAGGAGGGCTGACAACATTTGGGGGTACTATAGGGTCCTGGGGTATTTGTGTGCATTAGTATAGAAAGAGATCTTATAGCACCTTTGAGACTAACTGTATGAAAAAAAGTTGTAGCTTTGGCTTCCATAGGCTTGGTCTAGTTCCTCAGATGCATGAAGTGGACTGCTCCCCAGGAAGGACCTTTATAACCAGACTATAAGAATAGCCATAGAAATGTAAAACTTGTGAGTATTGCAATGAGATGACCAGTTCAACTATGCAAGACCATAGAATGTTGAGTTGGAAGTGGCCATAAGGGCCATCTAGCTCAGTCAGACCTCGCCTCAAGTAGAAGAGCCCTCTCTCCATGCTACACCATCTTACCCAGGAGGGAGTGAAAGGACAGGCCAAAGTCCATTGGGCCTGCCCTAGAGTATGAAGCAGAGCCCTCCCTCCAGTCCAACAGCCTTGGTCCAGGCATCAGAGGGAGAGAAGAACTTTTGGACCTGGTCCCCTTCCCCAACACCATTCCCTTCTTCTTTTGTGTTGTATCTTCTTAGATTGTAAGCCTGAAGACAGGGAGCCATCTCATTAAAATAATAATTGTAAGCTGCTCTGATAGCCTTTAGGGCTGAAGAGCGGGGTATAAATAAATAATATTATTAACTAAAGCATTCCTGAACGATATCCATGCAAGCTCTGCTTAAAGACCTCCAAAGAAGAGCCCACCACTCTCTGAGGTAATCTATTCCACTGTCAAACAGCTCTTACAGTGAAAAAAATATTCCTAATATTTAGGTAGAATCTCTTTTTTCTCATTTGAATCCATTGGTTCATGTTCTAGCTTCTGGAGTGACAGAAAAAAAAGCTCATTGTATGTACATGACATTATGTAGCCATAACAGAAAAGAAAGTGGGGACTTTACTACAAGCTATGCAATCAGTTGCTCCATAAGTGGAGTTCCAGTTATTTCTCTTTGACCAGAAATCAATTTGATACTGAGTGGGAAGATTTGAAAAAGACAGTCTGGGAATAGCTAGGGAGAAGCTGAGGAGGGAGGACACACTTTTCTTCTATCATCAGCAGAGTGGCACTGGAAATGGCACACCCACAATGAGAGCAGGTTACTTATGGGATTGGGAAATGGATTGAGAAAAAAGAATAATGCCCTGAATAGTTTAAATTCCCAGAATTTGTCCTGGAATGAAATTAGAGCTGTTTCGGATGAGAATAAAGATTGGATTGGTTAGAAGGAGGCATGTGTCATGTGAATTCAGATTAAGATGGCATTAACAACAACCACATATGATCCATCATTTCAAATGTGATAGTTCTCTAATTTTAATTTTCCATCTGTTCAGTGCTACAGTCCTTGCCTTCCCACAGACTCAGTAAAACTAGAATGTTTAGAGTGAGTCCAGGACATTGCACAACAAAATAAAACAAAAACCACAGAGAGAGAGAGAGAGAGAGAGAGAGAGAGAGAGAGAGAGAGAGGTGCCAAGGTTAAAATCTGCCACAAACATTACATTTGGTTTGCTCACTGTCACTCATGCGGCACATTCTCCTCCTCCTTAAACAACTATGGGCAAGGAGGTTCTAGCTAGCATTGCTAACTCCAGAAAGCAGCATGACAGGTTTCCAAGTTCAAGCCAGCTTTGCAAATGGCCTGGATATTTCATTGTTTGGAAGCAGTGATGCTTCTCATCTGTGCTGGCAACAAAGGCCTCTGTTTGCTGTGTTTCCTAGAAGCCTAGCCCATCTCCTATAATTCTTAGAATGGGGTGAGTAAATGATTCAAAGCAAATATTTCAATGGCCTTTCTTCCTAGAATGAAAGCCATGGTGTGATCCATCTCCTTGGCAGCCCTCAATACCAGAACAGGACATACTGTCTTGTCCGTATTTTCTGAGTACAGTTCTGCTTATGGTCCACTCATATTTTCCTTTCCCCACTTAACCAATGGGGTGAGTTCATGATTTAAGTGATCCACTTCAGTATCTCCAGAGTGTGGAACTGACTAGTTATAAATGGCTACCTGGCATTAAGTTTCTTCCCCCAGATACTATTGTATAACTATATTACATTACAGTTGTAGGTTAACAAGGGATAATCTCATTCCTTTTGTGGTATAACCATATGTTCTTGTTCTTTTTATAGTTATGGTGAGTGAGCTCACTATCTGATGGGAGAAGGGATATCACATTGTCCAAATACAGACTTGTGCTGTGCCTTGTGATGCTGCCTTGTGGTTTGATGTGGGCACTGAGATGATGATGATGGTCAGGAGAAGAATGTCTTCTGCACCACAGACATTTTGTAGGATTCAGGTTTTTTTTTAAAAAAAAATCACTAAAAGTAACTCTTTTTAATTTCTTTTGCAAAACAGGAACAGTATTACTTTTTTTTTTTTAAATTACCTTCATGGTAATGAACTACTGGGGACAGGGGGGGGGAGGTTTGGAAATATAACAGTAACACATTACTTTCTAAAAGCAAATTTACAGACAGAGTTTGTCCCTGTCTAATGGTTCCATGTCCCATGATTTCATGTTGTGCTTGAGGAACGAGCAGAGTTGTTTTATGAAGTCCTTTGAAATGTGAGCCCACTCATCATTGGAAGTGATTAAAATATTGAGAGCCTGCTTCCAAATACTTTTACTTGTGAAGAAAATACAGTGGTTTCAAAGAAGCAAAATGCACTCCTATGGACAGAACAGAGATGATGGCCAAGTAACTTGCCAGTGTGTTGCTGCTGAACATCCCTACATGTCGTAATTCAACTCTATTCTCCTACATTTTCATGGCTGATGAGCTAACCAGACAGACATTGCTTGGTAAAAGATCTTGGATCATTCTTGGGAAAAATTATCACTCTGTTGAGAATTACTAGTAATTGAGATGATTTTAAACAAGTATTAGATAATTGACCAGATATTTGATTAAACTCAAGTCGCCTTCTTTAAGAACTGCCTTCACTGAGCTACGATTTCAAGTAATGCCAACTGCAGTTCTAGATGGACGCTACAACAAAGTGCCTTTAGAGAACAGACTATGCATCTGCAGTCAGCCTCAGATGGAGGACATTGCCCATTACATGCTAATTTGTCCAATGTATAGCAATCCTAGAGAGAAATTCCTAACACCCTTGTTGACAAACAAAAGTGGGAGCTCTCTTGTAGATTCAGTTCAATTTCTTTTGAATGAAACCATTGGCTATGTAACATATAGAGTGGCTCCTTTTGCCATGGCTGCAAAAAGATTAAGAGAGAGATACATAAAATTGCCATAAATTGCCATGGAGACACAAAGTATTAATTAGATTTTATGATGACAATGCATAAGTTTACTAATACTTAGGAAATGTGTTTTTCCCCTTTCTTTCTTCATATCAGTTTTTTTAAATTTAAAAAAACAACTTTAGTTAACAATTTTAACTGCATGTTCAATGATGGGATGTACTCTGTCCTTTGTACTTTGTGCCTTTTGTTTTAAATGTTTTATGTATTTTGATAAGCTCTTTTTGTCATGGCCTTCAGCTAGCACAATTAACATTGCACTACTACTACAAATAAAATAAAATAAAATAAAAGTGTGTGTGTGTGTGTGCATTTATTATATATTTTGTTAAGGAATGATGACAGTCTACATTTATTTTCTTTGGTGGAATTTTGTTATATTTATTTCATTTTTTAAAAAGAAACATTGTTGTGCTCTTTCTTAGGTCTCTTTTACAATACACAACATGGCTTTATCAGGATTTGTTGTTTCTTGTGGTATTTAGAATTCTCTGCCAGAAAATACTACTGCCTCGCTAAACTAAAAATCTTAGAACTCTATAGGATGCAGCCATGGCAATTAAAGTGGTATCAAAGAGGCGGTATAGACCGCTGGTCTGGTACCACCTTTTTTTTCTGCAGACCTTTGCCACAGCAGCTAGACGCTGCAGCAAAGGTGCACAGTTAAAAAGGAGTGTAGTTAAAAAGGAGCAATTGTGACATGATAAAGGGAAAAGACACCATAGGGCAACTGTGCAGCTCAAAATCTGGGTAGCTGCGATGGTGTCATTACATACACCATTTAAACAGCGCTATGTAACAACGACTCCTTCATCACGTGCTGGGTTGCGGGGAGTGTGGAAGCCCTGCCCCGAGGCAACCCTAGCACGTGATGAGGGCACCTTAAAGGGCCGGTCTGTACCAGTCCAAAGTGTTATAACTGTGTCATGTGAAAGAGACCATTCCTCTTTTTCTGCTATTCCTAGGCTCCTAGTGAAGTTTAAGAGTGTGACCTGGAAGACAGGAGGAAGAAGCAAAGAGATGAGAAAGTACAGTTGTAGCAATTATATTCTGCCATCACTCTTGATGAGACTTCCTCAACTGATGCCTCCAGACAATATGAATTATAGCTTCTATCACCCTACACCATTAGCTGTGGTAGCTGGGTATGATGAGAATGGAGGTTTCAAATACTTGGAGGCTGTCCTAGTGTTATAGATAACAATAATAGCACCCCATCTTTCCTATCATTTATTTAAATTATGGTTGCGAATTTGAGAGCCTGCCCAAGTGGAATGTCCAGGAACATTGGTAAATGTCAAATATGATCCTTTGCTAGCTGGATGTGATGGTTGCCATTTGTGCTCAGGTAGGAAAGCAATAATAGCACCCCATCTTTTCTATAATTTCTTGAAATTATGGTTGAGAATTTGAGAGCCTGCATGCAACCTTTTGTCAGCAGCAGTTGATTTGTAAGTTAATTTGGAGAGTGGTAGTACTGATATTTCTAGTTCTGGTATTCTATTGAGCAGATTGCCCAAGCAACATCAGCAAAAACCTGATATTTTTAGGGCATGACTGGATGGAGGAACAGTAACAACCATTATGAGATATTACATGGCATGAAATCAAGAAATAGATTAGCACACCAATTTACCAGAGGTCATTTCACAATGCACAATTACAGCACTATGTTTTAACTGTCATGGCAACATCCTATGGAATCCTGGAGTTTGTAGTTTGGTAAGAGAATCTAAATGTTCTACCAAAAATCAAAGTCCCAGGACTCCATAGGCTGCAGCCATGAATGTTAATGTGGAGTCATGGTGCCATAATTGTGCAGTGCAAAAGGGCTCCAGAATTATTATTATTATTATTAACTGTTATTTATATAGCGCTGTACATACATCTTTTTAATTAGACAATACCCTGCCTTCAGGCTTACAATCTAAAAAGACACGACACAAAAGGAGAAGGGAATGGTGGTGGTGAAGGGGTCAGGTCCAGCAGTTCTTCTTTCCCTCTGAGGCCTGGACTGAGGCAGATGGACTGGAGGAAAGGCTCAGCTTCTTAATACATAATTAAAACGAGGCATTCTGGGGCACACAAGGGCACACATCTGGGAATGCTTCCCTAAACAATATAGTCTTTAACTCAATTTTAAAACTGGTTAGAAAAAGATGAGGCACACATGTGGGGGAAGAAGGTTCCAGGAGTGAGGGGCAGCAAGATAGAAGGGATGACTCTGGGATGGGGCAGTGGAAATCCTAGGCTGGGACAGGAGAGCTTGACTACCAGAATGGAGGGTACAAGTAGGAATGTAAGGAGAAAGAAGTTCATATAAATAAGGAGGGGCCAGTCTGTGGAGGGCTTTGAAAGTCAACAATAATAGCTTGTACTGGATGCGGAAGGGGAAGGGGAGCCAATGAAGGGAGGATAAAAGAGGAGAAACATGGTCAAAGCAGCAAGCGGATGTGATAATACGTGCAGCTGTGTTCTGGACAAAGATTAAAGGATGGAGGTGAGAGAGAGGAAGCCCTGTCAGAAGAAGGTTACAATAATTTAGTTACGATACCACTAGGGCATGAACTAGAGTCTTGGTAGTAGAGGCTAAGAGGAATGGACAGATTTTAGTAATGTTCAAAAGAGAGAATCTACAGGACTTGGCAGTGGCCTGGATCTGGGGAATAAACGACAATGAAGAATAAAAAATGAAACCAAGACTGCGGGCTTGCTGAACTGATTGAATAGAAGTCAACAGAAACAGAAAAGGAGTATTGGAGGGTGGGCTCAGATGGGAAGACAAGGAGCTCTGTCTTAGACATGTTGAGCTTCAAGCCATGATGCCGCATCCATTGAGAGATAGCAATCAGACAAGATAAAACTTGCTGTTCAAGCCCCGGCGAAAGGTCAGGGGTGGAAAGATACAGCTGAGTGTCATCAGTGTACAGATGATAGGAGAAACCAAAAGAACTGATGAGTTTGCCTAGGGACAATGTGTATAGAGAAAACAAAAGGGGACCCAGGACAGAGCCCTGGGGAACTCCAACAGATAAGGGAACAGAAGAGGAAGTCTGACAACCCGTGACCACTGCAAAAGATCTATCTGACAAGTAAGATTTAAACCAGTCAAGAACAGAGTTGGAGAACCCGAGGTCAGAAAGTAAATCAACCAGGAGACAGTGGTCCACGGTGTCGAAGTCTGCAGACAAATTAAGAAGAATGAGAATAGAGTAGAGGCCATTCACCCTGGCCTGCAAGAGATCATTTCAGATCTTGGTGAGGGCTATCTCTGTAGAGTGCTGTGGGTGGAAACCAGACTGAAAAGGGTCCAGGGTGGAGTTGGGTTTGAGAAACTCAAGACAGCGAGAATAAATAACCCATTCGAGAACTTTAGAAAGAAAAGGAAGAAGAGAAATTGGATGATAGCTAGACAAAGAAGAGGGATTGAGAGAGGGTTTCTTCAGAATTGGGGAAACGAGAGCATGTGTGAATTCTGAAGAGAAGGAACCTGCAGAGGGAGAGAGATATAGAGGAGCGAGGGCAGAAAGAAGGGGCTATAGTGATTAGAAGATGGGAGAGGAAAGGATCAAAAGAACAGGTTGTAGGTTTGGAAGAGTTTAGCAGCATAGAGAGTTTATCCAGAGAAACAGGTGGAAACACAGAGAGTTTATTAGTAGACAGTACCAGAAGATTAGTGGTAGAGGGCAAATCAGGAGGAATTTTTTCAGATCGAATAATAGTGACCTTTGTGATGAAGTAGTTGGCAAAGTCAGAGGGGGGAAATGATGAGAAGACGGGGGAGAGGAAGGTTTTAGCAGGGTATTGAAGCAGAACAAACACTGCAGGCACCTCTTGTTGGTGCAGATCAACAATTTATAATAATTCTGTTTTGCCATAGACAGAGCACGTGAAAAAGATAAAAGGATTGATTTATAATTAATGAAATTGGCCCACTCCCTGGACTTTTTCCAAAGACATTCGGCCTCTCGAGAGCAGGACTACTGGCCCATCTCATGAGCCCTGAGCCATTAATCACAAGAGAAAAACAAGAGGACAATAAACAAAGGAAAGGAAAGGAAAAGAAACGAAAGGAAAGGAAGAACTTTCTCAGTGCATATGAAAAAGAATTGTATTTTAAAAAAATTAAGCCTAGTACAGTTTAAATATAGTTATTCCTAGGGGTTGTTCTTGAACATCCAGTTGGAGCCTTAGAATCTGTACATCTTGGAAACATGTTTACACAGGCCCAAATCAGACTGGATCACTTTTGAAATCAATCCTTATTTTTTTGTTTTTAAAAAGTCTTACATTGCATGAGTTGTGGGATACTTCATTGACCCAACGGGAATTCCAATGTATTGCACATTAGCGATAATGTTAGGTTTAGTGTTAGTTTTATAGGTTTTGTATTTCTTAAATCTACTGAGAAATTAAGTGTCTCCACCGTCACATGAGGATAACCTTCTGACAACCAGTTATGTATTTTTTGTCTCTTAGCCTCATGGCTTGACAAAAAACTAAAAAACAAAAAAACAAAAAACTAAAATCAAACTAAAGAAAAAAGAAAAAAGAAAAGAAAGGGGGGGGGCATGGAACATTTTTTTAAATGTCCCAATACATTATATTGGTTACCCCTTCATCCTCACAAAATTTTACTGTTGGGACAAATCAATTTTTGTCCCAGACATTTTTTGTATATAGCATATTTTTATTGGGTTGTTAAATGTGAAAATACAAAAATGGGGCAGGGGTGGAGAAGAAAGAGGAGGAAAAAAGGGTAAAAGAGAAGTACATAGGATATGAATATGTGCTAGGTATATAAACTGACTTTAGTTCCAAAAACATATTTTATTAAAGTTGATGTATATGGAATACATGTCTAGGAATAGCTAAACAGTACACAGGTACACAAGTGGCTGAAACTCAGGAACACTGTTTAAACACTCTTAAAGTGACAGTATGAAAAAGGACCTGCTTTGCAGATCTAGTTCTGTGTGAATTCTGCAACAAAGAAATTCTGCATTTTTCTTATGTCAGTTACTTAGCTTTCTTATTTACAGAGCTCCAGTGCCACAAAAAATTACAAATCACAGGATTCCATAGCATTGAGCCATGGCAGTTAAAGTGGTGTCCAACTGCATTACTTTTGTAGTGCAGATTAGACCAAAGTGTGACTCCCTGGGAATATAGTTGTAAGGCACTTTGCACCTTGCTTGGGAGAAAGGTAGGGTATTAAATAAATAAATAAATAAATAAATAATGAAGTCCATATGGAGGAAAGTTTGAGAAGATAAAAACATCAGAGCCTTTAATTAAGCAATCTTGCTTAGAAGGAAATTAACACCCAAGCCTCCTTCTTCCTAGATGGACTGAAGAGTATTACTGAAGATGCTCAACAGTTTGCATATGTGGGGTTCCTCATTTCTTTGTTTGTGGTCTGAAACCTTAACTTAAAACTTGATTGTAGAATGATTTTATCACAATAGACTAACTCACTGAAGGGGAAATAAAACTTTGCCTGGTCTCTGGAGCTGTGATTTTTTTGGTGGGTTATATTTCCTTACATGAGAACATTAGCAGCTGAAACAAGCAGTAATTAATGGATGGAATTTGCAATAACAGGAGCAATTAACCAAAGAGTCAACAATTAACAGCTCAAAACTTTCCATCGTTCAATCATAGGGAAGTATATTTCTAACACAAATCAGTGACAAATGGCTGTTGAGAGGAAAACCGGGTATAATGGCTCTACTTCAACATCAGCAGTTAATAGCGCTGACATAAACAGACACTTGGGTTGTGTTTATTTAATATATTTCACTGAGAGAAATTCCTGTGTTGAAATAGCAAGTTTCCAGCCGTAGCCAGAGACGATGTTAAATAAACAATCACGTTTCAAGGGGAAATCTCTCCAGAAGAAAGTGATATGTTTCAAAAGTGAAAGGTTAGATCTGTTTAATTTTTCTCTCTTTGTTGCATGGAACTTTTTCTGTGAACATCTGGAGTGAAATGGCATATTTATGCACAAATGACATCAGAGCATGTCCCAACCAACACTAAAGAAGCATCGGGCACTCACCAGTGAATCTCCTAGGGATACTGAAAAACCAGGATCTGGCATTTCAGCAAGACTGTCAGTTAAGTTATAATGGTGGATAACTGACATTGGCACAAATTAAACTTGAGTCAAATTCCTCTGGGACGAAGATGCTTTCATTACAGGTGCATGGCCATACACAATGAAATAGAGTATTCGGTGTATCATCATCATCATCATCATCATCATCATCATCATCATCATCTAAACTATTTCTGTATTGCTTCCAAGCCCACAAGGGCTCCCGAGGAAATAAATGAATAAAAACCAATTAAAACAATGCAAAGATAAAAACATTTTAAAAACACATTAAATACTCTTTAAAACTCTTAAACAATCCTAGCATCCAGTTTTCAAACAGTTAAAATAGAAATTTTAAACATTGAATGTCATGCAGAACAGCACTGTTTTGGCTACCTGCTAGAAGCTTAAAAGAGTTGGGCCAGGCTAACTTCCTTGGTTAGGGAGTTCCACAGTTGAGGCACTGCTACAGTGAAAAACCTGTGACATGTACCTCCAACCTAAGCCAGCAGTAGGTAAATCTGTTTTCTGTAGCTTTTTATAATAATCCCAAAATTATGAAAAGTGTGTCCTATAAAGCAATGTATTCTATATCTTCAAAGTAGTCCAAAAAATAATAAGTGACACTTGTAGTAAAACAATGCTTCATGCTGGTGGCAATGTCCTTTAGTCCTGGAGGGCAATGTCCAATGTTTTCCCAGTGGTTCACCTCCCTTATTCTATGGCCTCTACAATACATAGCTGATACCAGTGTGGCTGCTGCATTTTGCACTAGCTGCGGCTTCTGAACACTTTTCAGTGACAGCCCCATTCAGAGTGTATTACATTATTTCCATTGGGAAGCAACTAGGCATGAACCACTGTGGCCAGATCTGCCTTCCAGATAGATACACCCCTGGGGGGAGGAGGTAACCATATACACTCTCAGCAAACTCAGATGTCTTCACTTTCGACTACCTCCACAGCAACAAACTTCATCTTTCCCTCTGACAAGATGCTTGTGTTAATGTTACTGAATCATATAATATGCCATAGCTACTTGTAGGTTCTAGAAACAAAGATCACCTTGTACAGTGGACCTTTGGTATCTGCAGGGGTTTAGTTCCAGGACCCCTTGTGGATAGCAAAATCATGGATGCTCAAGCCCCGTTAAATAGAATGGCATAGTAAAACAGTGACACTTAAATAAAATGGCAAAATCAAGCTTTGCATTTGGAATTTATATATATTTTAAATATTTTCAAGCTGTGGATGCTTGAATCTGTGGATAAAAAAAAATCCATGGCTGTAGAGGAGGGCTGACTGTATATTAATTTTGCATACTTCAGAACTGAACATACTGTGTATTCCATATTCTGTCTAATAAATATAGGCTATATCTGTAGTGCAGAAATAATGTAATCCAACACTGCTTTAACTGTCATGGCTCCTTCCCAGTTTTATATATGCAGAAATGAATCAATTACTGCAAGGAGAATCTAAATATTGGATTGAAGCCTGTGGACTAAACTCAGACTTCTAAATGTGTTGCTCAAGACCTACAAAGGTCTATCTTCCATAAAGAATTTATTAGAGGGCAGGGATCTGAGTGTTTTGCCAGGGATCCAGAGGCATCTGTAACAACAAGCCCAGTATTCCTGACGTTTGATTTGTTCTAGCGGAAGTCTGCAAGTTACACGTCAGAATATTTTTTTGGACCCAAAATGCTGCCGTTGAAGAATCTTATCAAATATGATGGATGGGGTAGGAAAGAGAACTATCAGAGAAATGTGAGATTGATTTTAAAAAACTGTGGTGAAAAAAATTAAAAGCACTTCACCAAGAAAAATCAGAGAGGGAAGGTCTGAAGCAGCGGACTCCAACTGTTGTAGACTAATGGGCACAAGTGGAATTTTGAGAGACAGCATTCTCATAAAATGGCTGCCATATTAAGACATGGCCAGTCACAACACATTTTTCCAAAAGTCCCAATAATAAAGCTAACATTAAATTAATTTGTCTAAAAACTTGGATACAGAGGCCCGATACAGATTGCCAAAAATCAGCATACCAGCGCCAATACAAGGGTTAGGGAGTGTGCAGTAAAAACCTACTCCCTAACCATAGCATGTATGGGTGCCACCATGGATGTGTGGCCCCGCCCACATGAGGCATACATCCATGACATTTCCTGTGTGGCGCATCCAAATGGCGCATCACACAGGACATGTCACCGCACCTCCAGAGGGCGCTTATTGCGCCTTACCGGCAGCATGGAAAGGAGCTCCGAAATAGAGTTCCTTTTTGGCCTCCGCATTGTTGGCGCAGCAAACAAATGGCTGCACCAGTGATGTGGAGGAGAAAGGTGCCGGGCCAGCCCTTTCTCCTCCTGGCTCCAGCTCCTTGGGGTGTCAGGAAACATGAAGCCCCAAGGGCACCCCTTTTCTAGGCCATGGAGAAGCAGCATTTTGCCACTTCTCTGTGGTCTGGAAAAGCGCCAGATTGGGGCTGCAGGGCTGCTGGTGAGGCTGCCCTGGCCCCAATATAGCGCTAAAAGGGGCAGCACAGAGCTGCTCCTTTTGGGCTGTCTGTATTGGCTCAGAATTACCTGATGTAGGGCCTGAGTTCTGAAATGTGAAAGCATTCTTTGAAATCCTCTGTTTAACAAAAGGCAAAGGAAAGTAACTTGGCTAAAAACCTGGGTACAAGGCAAAGATAGGAAAAAAGCCCGAAATTCCAGACCGTGTGTTTGCCTTCACAAATCATGATAACAACCCCATTTCATGGAAGGCAAACTGGTAATGCTCAGGGAAACATACATAGCCAAAATGTCTAATAGACATAACCAGGCAAGCCTCTCCCCAGGGCTGGATCCTTTCTTCTAGTCATCTCTAGATGAATCTCAGAATAAGAGAGTGCTGCCTTGAAAAATGAGTATGCAAATATTTCATCAATTGGTAGAGTGGCTGTATTTTTTTTTTAAACATGACGTACTCTCTTTAACCACGGTTGATGCTTAATGACATTGGTAGGGGCTGTCCATTATAATATCACCAGGGTCCACTCTCTGAGACATCATAAAATATGTTAACCCTAGGTGTCAGGTTTGTTCCAGAAATATCAGGACCTGAGAAAGTCCTGACCTAGCAATCCTATTCCCAAAACAAAACATATAAGTTTATCACACTGCATCCCTGGCAACATTCTGGGTTCTAAATGAGAATGGAACAGAACGCAGTATATTGCACTGCAGGGTTCCCATCCAGGTCCCATTTGGTGCTTAAAGGGGCGGTCTGTACTTGCCCCTTTTAGCAGAGGGATGACGCCGAGGCTGCCGCAAGGGCAGCCCTAGAGGCCTCATCCCGCCGCTTTTGAAGGCTGTGGGGAAGAGGCAAACTGCCGGTTCCCCGCAGCCTCCAAGCAGGGTGCAGCAGGTGCTCTGGGCACCCGCTGCACCCCGCTTCCCTCAGTGGGGCTGAAGAGAGAAAGAGGCCACCGCCGCATCCCCTTTCTCCCTAGGTCTTTGCCGCGGCCGTTTAAAGGCCACGGCAAAGACCCGCCACAAAAAAGGAGCTCCCTTTGGAGCTCCTTTTTTGTGCCGCGGGAAGGGCGCCCTCCCGAGGCACAAAAGCATCATTATGTGCGCAGCGAATCTAAACACTGAGCACATGATGACGCTATCATAACGCGTTCGTATGGACGTTGCCATTTAAAAATGGCGGCACCCATACACTTTAGGGTTAGGGAGGGTGTAGACGCTGCGCCCTCCCTAACCCTAAAAACACCCTTTTAAACCCTAGACGCGCTGCTTTTGGCGCGTCTAGATCAGCCCAAAGTGTCCCATGCCCATCCCAGAGTAAGAACTGTTAAAAAAGGTTCTCAGGCACTAGGAACGTTATTGGTCCATTCCAGGTGAGTTCAGTGCAATATTCCAACAAACCCCTGTTTCGTCCTTGTGTTCTGATTGGCTATCAATTTCCTGCCCTCTTGTCCTAGAACATCTGCAATCTCTACTGGTCTTTCGGGGAGAACACAAAAGAGGGCACCAATTGTTATTCAATTCATTTTTGTACCGCGGAAAGTAATGATCACGATTTAATTTTCTTTATAGATTTATTTTTGAGGAAGAATTTTCCCCCTCGTAAAGGTAATAAAGAAATTATTTCACAAATGTTGTTTTCCCAAAATAGTTTATATGGTAACATTTCATTATATCACAACATCCAAATATCTAAAAAAGGTCATAGAGTGATGACATCACTTGCTTCCGCGGAACTAAAATCCTTGCTAAAACACTACACACGCATAAAGGAAAAACTACTTGGGAACGACCTATACTACAGTCATGGAAAGCAGTGCAATAAAATGGGTACTCATATCGTTACCATTATGTTACAAAATATCGAATGCAGTAACATCCGTTCCAATATCATTTCTACACGGTACATTACAGGAACTCTTTGGAACTGTTCCACGTACTAGTGCAATATGCTTAATAATATACTTTCCAGAACCATAGAAAACCAAAGCAGAACATGCATACATAGTAGCAACACACATACCACACCAAAGCAAACAAAAGCTATGCAGAGCATACCTACAGCATAGACCAAACACCCCTTTATTTTCTGCCATCTCCAGCCCTTCATGCTGTTCCCCATTATCTCCAACTAGCCTTTGTGTTTTCATTGCGTTGCTGGGCACATTTCATAATGACACATTGGGTTATAGTTGCCCATTATTTTTAGTTCACAAGAGTGATTCTAGGCCCCACAGTAGACACCAGGGCTGCTGCCACACTGCAGAATTAATGCAGCTTGACACTGCTTGAAGTGTCATGACTCCATCCTATGGAAGACTGGGCTGTCTGAAAGAAAGGACTATATATCTCACAAAACTACAGATTGCAGAATTCCATAGTACTGAGCCATGCCAGTTGAAGTGGTAGTGTATCTATGCTGAAGTGTATCTTCAGCATAGATACAGCCCAGGTCAGGGAAGACTAATATAGAGCAATGATAACAATGTGTGTGTGCCTTTCTCTAGAGATCTCTGTATATGTGTTTATTTTTCCTTTGGATCTACCATATATACTCAACTATACATCAAGAAATTTATGCCCCAAAATGAACTCCAAGATCCTAGGTTGACTTATATATGGGGCAATATGGGCAATATGGTAATACTGCTTACAAAGCTCATAAAAGAAGTGCTCACCCTTCCCTTATAGCCAGAGATCATTACAGAGATACTGAGGCAAGGGATAGAGAGTACCCTCAACTTATCCACTGGTCATATTAAAATCCACAATTTTTGCCCCAAAACTTGCCCTTGACTTATCCATGAGGCTGACATATAGTCGAATATATACTGTACTCATCTGATACATATCATGTACTACATACAATGTGTAAAGTGTGATTTTGACAGGGAGTGAAGATAATGGGAGAAAGCCACTCTATTTATATATCCAGTCAGCATTTAGAATCTGGCTAAATTAATGTAATAAACCAGGTAATGAACACAACTAAAGCCAGTGATCCCATTCAAATGAAAAAGATGATAAATGTATTGGATTATAAACACGAGCTTGTTCATGACTCTTCTCAGACAAATCAGAATAGTCTAATTTCCTTTAGGTTTGAAGTTGACAAGAGAATTGATTGTCAGCACAAGACAAATAATGCTAAAGTGGTTACCAAGTATAAAACTACAAACTCCCTGCTCTTCTTCTTACATCTCCTTTGCTGTAATGCAGCTTATTGTGTAGCAGAGGGAGGCCCAAGCTTAACTGACTTCCTGTTTGACAATTTCTGTTGGTTTGTTTCTTTATCTGGCATGCAGTCTCTCTTGAACATTGAGATATCCCAGTGAAACTTGGCATGTCCACTCAGGACATAATTCTCCATTTCAAGGGCTCAATCCCGTGACTTGTTTGCACATGTGGAGGAAAGATGTAAAACACATTCATTGCAATAAAGAGAAACAAATAAATCTACGTACGGAAAAAAGAAATGATGATGGAATTTATAAAGTTCAACCATTTCATTTTGAAGAAAAGCCTCTTCAGTCTCATGACCTACTCTATTATCCAGATGGCTTTCTATTGTCATTCATTTGCAGATTTTATCTCCCTGTGGTTAGGATCTAATTGCATACTTCCTCTGCATTCTTCTGCTTCCACCAGGAGAGTTGGGACTTTCTTCCCCATCCTATCCGCAGCCTTCCATGGTGACAAAACCCTGATCTAGCGGGAATACCAGCCCCCAGGGACAGGTTTTTAGGACATAAAGTAGGCTGCTGGTGAAAAGGTAGGCTCCTGATTCCTCTGGCAGAAGCAGCAGAAACCAGAAGATATACAGCACTGGGTCCTGACCTGTGCATGTATAAGTGTTTTAAATAGGTTGCTCTGCAATTTAAAGTGCAATTTTCCTGCCAATGTTTATTGTTTAACTTTATTAAAATGCTATTTTAATGGCAGAAAATGTTATTTTTTTCTCAAGATAGCTAATTTGCTCTCTAGTTTAGTCTGGTAAGGCATTCAGCCTGGTATGTGATACAGTTCTGGTGTCTCACCAAGGTACAAATCCCAGGATTCTGTAGGACAGAGTCATGGCAATTAAAGTGGTGTCGAACTACCATTGTGGATGTTGCTGTTGTTATGTGCCTTCAAGTTATTTCCAACTTATTCTTGGCAAGTTTCTTCGGAGAGGGTGTGCCATTGTCATCTTCTGTGACTGAGAGAGTGTGACTGGCCCAGGGTCACCCAATGGGTTTACATAACCAAGCCAGGATTCAAACCCTGGTCACCAGAGTCCTAGTCCAGTGCTCAAATCACTAATCCATGTTGGCTCTCAACTGTGTGGTTATGTGCTGAAAAAGAAAATTTAGTTATCCTGGTTTTTGACAGTAATATAAAGGAAATTCATGTCAACAACTTTGTCACAGATTTGCAGAGAAATCATGTATTATATATTATTCACAGCAGAAATCATGTTATTTACTGACTTCCTAGTCAACGTTAATTTAGTTTACACAATTATTCTGCTTATGTAAAATATTGTATTTTAAATTAATTTGCTCTTTTTGTATATGCATCACAACATAGGCTGGAATTCTCAATCTAGAACCTTAGTTATATAAGCAAGTGCGGTAAGTGGTGTAGGTTTTTTTTTTGTATAAGCATCACAACATAGGCTGGAATTCTCAATCTAGAACCTTAGTTATATAAGCAAGTGCAGTAAGTGGGGTAGGGGTTTCTCATTAAATGTATTAATTGGGGTTATTTTGCCATCACAATGAAAACATTCCCCCTCCCACAGAAAACACTGATACCAATGACACAACTATTCTGCCCCCTTTATTTCTGTCTCTGCCCCCTTCCAGGTGAAAATTGTCTCATTACACCCCTGTATATGTGTGTATGTGTGTAATTGTATATGCACACATAGACAAGGAGAGTGAGAGCGAGAGAGTGCATGAAGTGGTTTGTATCTAATGGTGTAAAGTTTTTATTTATGTTAAAATACTGTGGGAAAACTAGCATAAATCTTTCACACTTTGGCCATGTTTCAGAAGGTTGAAAGGTTGAGGAAGGATAAAAACAGTTTGGGCTTCCACCGATTCAACAAGAAACTGTGCTTGCTGGTCTGTACACATGCTTCTAGACTTCAGGCAAAGTCTTTGTGAGATACTGCAGAAATCCATGTCAGAATCTGTCACCCAAGATGCAAACTTTGTTCAAACTAAGTTGAATTTTAAAATATGACTGGACAGAGAAAGATAAAACATCTTGTCTGAAGCATCCATCTGAGACTGCCCATAAAATTCCATGGAAAAGCAACAGAGGAAGAACAGGACACTTTTCTTCAATGGTAGGGGAGGGAAATCTCCAGCACATGGTACTAATTTAGCTGCTGATGTCTGGAGTCTGGCCCACAGTATCTAGAGGTGACCCTTCCTTTCCCCTAAGCCCTTTCCAGACTCCTTCCCTCTGGACTGATATTTCCCTCCCTCCCATCTACCTATCTTTTCCATTGTAAAAGTGACCTGGGGAATACCGCTGTATAATACCATAAAGGTCCCAAACCCCAACTGATCTTGGAAGCTAAGCAGGTCAGCTCTGATTAGTACTTGGATGAGTGTCTGTTAATGAACACCAGGTGCTGTAGGCTATATTTCAAAGGAAGGAATTGGCGAAACCACCTATGAGTATCCCTTGCCTAAAAAAACCCTATGAAATTCACAGGGCCACCATAATTTGACAGGCAACTTGAAGGCACATACAAACAGAGGAGAGCCAAGGAACACCAGGTGCTGTGGGCTATATTTCAGAGGAAAGAACTGGCACAACAATCAACTCTGAGAATTCCTTGCCTAAGAAAACCCTTTGAAATTCATGGGGTCGCCATAAGTCAACAGGCAACTTGAAGGTGCACATTTGTGTGCATACACACACACAAAGGAGAGCCAAGGAACGCCAGATACTTTAGGCTATATTTCAGGAGAAGGAACTGGGAAAAGCACCTTTGAATATTCCTAGCTTAAGAAAATGCTATTAAATTCATGGGGCTGCCATAAGTCAACAGGCGACTTGAAGACATGCGATCACAAGCACACACACACACACAAATAATAATGTAGGGGAGGGGGGCACAATAGAGAGCTAGTGCCAGGGAGTTCAGGAACATTCTTTCTTTTTGCATTGTGCTTTCTTTTCTGCTTGGCTAAAGGAAATGTTCTGCCTTTCTTCAGTGCAAGATCGCTTCCTCTTACAGTGCCTGAGCAAGATGCTGGTGCTGTAATACTGTGGCAGCTTCCTTTTCTGTTGCACTTTGCAGGTGCAGTAGAAAAACTTTCTTTGCTAGAGCATAAAATGTACATGCAGAAGGTCCCAGTTCAGTCCTTGGCATTTTCAGTTCAAAAGATCTGGTAGCAGAAGATAGGAAAGAGCTGCTGGGGAACTTGAAAAGCCAGGTCCAATAATAGGAAATCACTTTGGGCTTGATGAATAATTTGCTATAAGTCAGCTCTTTGTGTGTGTTCACTCTGTGTAAGTTTATTTAAAAAATAGAAAAATGTAATCAGTTCTAAAACAAGACAGGAAAGGGTTTCTGAGCATGCAGAACTGGTGTCTCAGTCCAGGAATATATATATATATATATATATATATATATACACAATTCAACAAAATGCAGCGAAGAAAACATGGCTCTCCGGAAGCCCTACCTCTTATGTGATGACCATTTGTGTGCAACTTCTCAAGGCTTAGGGAGTAAAGGGGAGAATAAAAGCCCCAAATAGTGAAACAAAAGGACAAATGGATAAATGTCCTCCATCCATTGCTTGAAAAGTTTTATTTATTTATTTATTTTCATTTATTTATTTCGTTTATATGCTGGGACCCAAAGTGACTTCCAAAGAAAATCAATTAAAAATAATAATGCACAGGATGCCGCTTACCCCTTTCAGGTTGGTGCCCATTCAAAAGAATTTCTGTTAAGGAATTGCAGAAAACAGTTTATTTGTGTTTTAATATTTTTTTTCTGCAAGCTACACACCTATTTGAAGGACTGTATCTCCCTGTATGAGCCCCCCAGAATATTGAGAAATTGGGAGAAGTCCTTCTTTCTGTCCCACTACCCTCTCAGGAGCACTTTACAACAGTAAATAAAAACATAACAATAACAAATCCCATCTCCCCTCCCTCCTTCTCACTCTTAAAACTTCATACAAGTTAAATCTAAAAGACCAAGCTGATCAAATGGGGAGAGCTAAGTGGATGAGCAGTTAAGTTTCATTATGAGGAGGTCAGTTTGGGAAGGTCTGCCAGAAGAGATCTGTCTTCATTGCCTTTTTAAAGGCATTTAATGATGTTATAGGGTGGATCTCCTCCAGCAGATCATTCCAAATTTTTGGAGCAACTGCTGAAAACGATCTCCAGGAAGTCACCACCAGTCTGGTTTTCTTTGACGGAAGCAAGTTCTTCCCGGAAGATCTGAGTGTGTGGGAAGGATTTTAAACTTTTAATTATAAAAATGTATTGTTTTAAATTGTTTGAATCATTTAATTGTTTTTTTAAAACTTGTATTTTGCATGTTTTATAATGTTTTAGCTTGGACTGTTTTAGATTTGTTAGGCACCTGGGAGGAAGGCGGGATATTAATAATAATGATAAATAATAATAATAATAATAATAATAATAATAATAATAATAATACACACCTGTGATATAAAAGACCTGAGGAAATAATTATCCAAGAGTGTGTTTAGGGCACTGGTCATTCACACTCATCAAAGTTTGAGTCAAACTGTCTCCTTATGAGGTGAACTAATCAGGTAAACTCTGCTACAGTGTTATGATTCCATTCTTGGCAATTTTGGTTTGAAACAAAGAAAATCAAGGATAGTATGTGTGAAGATATGTGAAGCTTTGAAGAACGAGTACCTAAATTACCAGAAAAGCAGAACCTGGGAAACTACTTTTAAGATGAATATATATGGTAACATACTGAAGCCCTTGGTACTTGATGAATAACTGAAAGTAACTAGAATTCTTCATACAGTGCATAATTAAACTGTGGAACTCACTGCCACAAGATATAATTATGGCTGCCAATTGGGATAACATTTAAAGGAAACTTGATAAATTCAAGGAGGATGAAAGCACCAACATGGAGAATGTACGATGGAGGTTGCAATTGTAGTCTTAGCCTGTTTCTGGGCTTTCCAGACACAACTGATTGGCCACTGTGAGAACATAATATTGGGCCAATTAGGGCATTTGTTTGATCCATTGTAGCTGGATGATCTCAGCATGTTATTATTTTCCTTTGTTTTAAAAGTATATCTTAGAAATACAAGACAAAATCCAGAAACCTGTTCTTCTGCTGGCACCTGATACTATTGGCGGATCCATTTCCACGAGGTGCCATTAAAAGTAATGATTGGGAGAGGGAAATGCGTATAATGAAACCATCGACGAAGGTACAATGAGATAGATCCGTTCAACAACTCTAAAGGGAATGCCTTTCAAAGGCGAACCCATCCATAGCTCATACTCTAGATATGCAGCCTACTAGGACTGCCAAGAGGGAACTTGCCAAGATGAAGCTAATTCCAAGCCAGGTCCTGTGTACGCAAACAAATATACGGCTCAGAATCAGAACGGAAAGAAAACACAATGAAGTTGCTCATACTGATTCCCATGTGTAACCCATTAGGGTTCAGCAAGGAAAGAGATGATTCAAGACTCAGTCTCTGTTGTATGTCTCTTGCCAAGTCACGGTCTCTAAGCAAGGTATAAATTATTTCCCACAGTGATGTGGGCTCCCCCCCCCTTTTTAAACAAAAGTCTTCATTTTGTGCTGATTTTGTCAAAAGGATTAAAAACTTGTGCACCTGCAGTAAGAGACACATTTCAAGAACCTTGGAGTGTGGGTGGCATCAGTAAGTGAGCTAATCTAGTATGAGATGGCTGACGTTCCCTTTCTGTGTATGTCCTTAAAACATATTCTTGTTGAAGTTGGCTCTGTCAAGTGTCAAATATATGGGCAGTAGCAGCAGCTTCTTGGTCATTCCTTTGTGTTGAAGGAGAGATGTGTGCCTGGTTTCACTCTCTACAGTAACCTGTGACCTTAAAATATGATGCAAAATAATAATAAAAAATAATGCTGTTTTATCATTGAAACTGAGGAAAGATTTAACTCCTACACCAGTGGATGGAGTGCCATCTTGATCCTTGCCTTCAAGAAGTAAAACACCTTCTACCAACTTTGATCTTTCTGTATGAAAAATCATTGGTGTGTGGGCATGCATGTGTGTGAGGGGCCGTTTTTCACCCACCTTACCAGATTCCCATTGCAAACTTTCCCCTTCATTCCACATCATCTTTTTTCCCTATCTACCCAGATCCTTTCCCTCTCATCATCTCAGCTTGCCAGATGGAGAGGAAGCCAGCTGTACAGGAATGGAATTCATGCAGAGTGCTGACTCACAAAGTCACTTCCCAGCCAATAAGTATGAGACCAGCTCTTTCTCCCTGCCATTATAGCATGCAGAGAGTAAGCACATAATAGAAATGCTTCATATGTGTCTTTAACTCCCTGGAGTCCATAATTTTCTCTAAGTATGATGATAATTGTGAGATGCAGAGATGAACACTCAAACAGTGTTCATTCCCAGATACTTCAGGTAGTAGCCTTCTCTGATAACAGGCAAGTGAAACAGTCTGTTTAAACACACATGCCACACTCAGCATTCTCTGTTCCTTATAGCACATGTGTAAAATATACATATAGATCTTCAGTTTCTCATCTGTGTGATTAGGCTCATTTCATAGCATCCTAAATGAACTTCCTAATTTCCTGAGAATACTGATCTTGTTTTGACACCTTGTGAATCCAAAGACATTTCCTACTAAAGATGGATTCAAGTACATACTCCTAAACAGAGTTGTCACAAGTATTTCATTTTAAGTGAAATGAAAATAAAACCTGTCTGAATCATTCAAGCCATGGTATTCCCCATCACTAAATATGAATGTGAGAGCTGGACAGTAAAAAAGGGGGATAAAAAGAAAATAAACTCATTTGAGATATGGATGCTGTAGTTGAGTGCTGAGGATAGAGTGAGTGGCCAAAAAGACAGACCAATGGGACCTTGAACATACCAAGCCTGAAATCTCCTTGGAAGCCAATGCGATTAAACAGTCTATCATACTTTGGCCACAACATGAGAAGGCAGGAATCATAAGAAAAAACAACAATGCTAGAAAAGGTTGAGGGTAATAGAAGGAGAGGAAGACAGTGCACCAGATGGCTAGAATCAGTTAGGGAGATCACAGGCATGAGTCTGCAGGACTTCAACAAAGCAGTGGAGGGCATGGAGTCTTGGAGATCCATAGGGTCACCATGAGTCAAGTTCAACCCAGGGGCAATTAACAACAACAATGAACATGTGTCTGTCGGTATGTGTAGGCACTTGTTTTTCTGTCTTCTTATTTGGGATGACATAGGAGATGGCCTTCTCCACTGAGGGCACTCTGCTTGTGGAATGTGTGCCCCTTGGGGGCCCAGTCAACGTTAACTTTATTCTGGTACTGAATTAAACATGACTCTTTATTAAAGCTTTTAGTTAATTTCTTCCAAGCTGCTTGTGCACATGGTATCAAATGTTTTAACATTTTAAAACTCAAATTATTAAATTATATCAGATGTTTTTAGTCTCTTGGGATCATGCTTTTATTGTTTTAAATTAGTATTGCCAGGTGAGGGAGGAACAGGAGTCCTGTAACTTTGATAGCATGACAAGCAACACCTGCTGAAACCCCTCTTGTATATATTAGAATTGTTCAACCAGGTGTAACCAGGTAACAAGCAACACCTGCTAAAACCCCTCTTATGTATTTTAGAATTGGGCAACCAAGTGCAACCAGGTAACAAGCAACACCTTCTGAAATCCTTCTACACAATCATAAAAGATAGCAGAGCACTGTCCCTTATTTTACCTGGCAACCTTGTTTTAAAATTTATATTGTTTTAAATGGTTTAATCTGAGTTTACTTGTACACTGCCCTGACATTCCATGATATAAGGCAGGGTATAAATATTTTAATAAACAATGAAATAATTAAATAGGCTTAGATTGAACTCTATGTAGGATGGCTAATTGACCAAGACGAAACAACAAGAGCTGTTTCATGTGGCTGTCTACTTCTTTGCTTGTTTTATTTTCATGTTGATTTCAGGCCAATTGCTGAAAGCAAAGAGGAAAATAAGTTTCTATTTTGTCAATTTTTTTTTAAAAAATATACATCTTAAGAAAATATCTCATGTTTCCAACTGTAACTCTTGGCCTTCCAGAGATTGGCTCCATCCCTTCTTTTATCCCAGACTGGCTCTGGCCACACCTAGAGCCAAGGGGCCACTATCATGGGATCTCTGGGCAGCAAATAAGAAAATTGGATGTCAAAACCTGGCAACCTGAAATCTATGTACAGAATAGGGAACAAGCAGCCCATCAGAGGTTTTTGGACCTCATCTCCTACTGCCTCTCACCATTGGCTATGCCGACTAGTGCTGATGGGGGTTGCAGCCCAATAACATCTAGAGGATCACACATTCCCCCCCCCCCCCCGGTGTAAGCTGTATGTGCCAAGGAACTGTGATTTAAATCTTCACTTAGACCATAAATTTGCAATTAATTTCTATGTCCAGAATGTTATATAGTCACCTCCCCTGCCCCCAATAACATTCTGATAAGAAAACCAAACTTATTTGGTAAGTGTGGCTAATATGCTGCAATTATGAGGGAGAAGATTTGTGTGTCCTTAAAGGGGACTTTGGCTCTTCTCTCTAATTCTTGTTGGGCAGGAATCAAATCACCACTCAGAAAGTGGAGCTGGCTTTGTACCGCAGGAGTTAATGCATTTTATTAAACTGCCTTTTCACCCAAGGTCATCTTATCTCTCAGAAACTCAAATTCTCAGAAAGCAACAGCTCCTTCCAAGTAAGTTGCTGGCTTATCCAAGTGATGATGTTGAAGGGAATGTTGTAAAAGATCCAACAAAGTGGGTGTGTGGGGTATTTTTTCTCCCTTTGGTTGGTTTTTCTTGGGTTTAATTTTATTTTAATGGGGGTTTATGCATGTGTCCTCATGTGCATTTAAAGTGCAAAGTGTTTGGATTTAGATTGCAAGTTGCTATGGTACTATTTAAAAAAAGCATATGCCATACCCATAAATAGACAGCTGAAGGTGGGAAAGATCACAAATCCTGTTATCGCACCAACATTTGAAGTCCAGTTCATTCTAGTTTCACAAAGAGATGGGAAGTAGTCATGCCTCATTACTCTGCAGTGATAAGTGCTAAAGGGCATATTGTAAGGTTCTCCTTTCTGATGTTTTGAGAAAAGCTGAAATGAGATATGAATCTCCAGGGGCACCGTCTTCATAGAAGCCCCCAAAACAACTGTAACGAAACTTTATATTTGGAACACATCCATCTCATACTCTCTTATTCCAATCCCAGAGAAGAAAAGAAATATCTCTCTCTCTCTCTCTCTCTCTCTCTCTCTCTCTCACAGACACACACAGACACACTCATCTTTCTCAAATATTCTTGGTTACATAAATAAAAGTTGTGACTGTCTTGGAAACAAGATTTATAAGGTCTGCTGTTAAGCAAATATACATGTAGGAAACTGAGGCAGCTAAGTGAGTGAGGAGAGAAATGAGTAGGTAGAAGGAACAGTCTTATTAGAGGCTGCATTTTTAAATGCTCCCACAAGTAAAAAAGAAAATCCCTGCATATAGACATCTAGTATAGCAGGGAAAAGTTTGGCTGGAACATTCCTTTCTTGTTCATCACATGTGCTGATAGAGTCTATACCTGAGAAAAGCAACTTCAGAAGCTTCTAGATCTTTCATAATGGACTTACTCTCTTACTCTGCTTACTCTTGGGGAGGTGCGAGGCATCCATGATTAAACCACCATCTGAGCAGCAGCTTTTGATGATGCTCTTCACCACCATATTTGCTTCTGTTAGCTTCCCTTTCTTCTTCTCTTCAGTTCTCTTTGGATCATGAGTCCATTTCCATATTTTAAAATAGTCCTTTATAAAAGAAGATCAAATCTTCCTCAAATACATAACTTGATGCATAAGGGAACAGACCAGACCAAGAACATTTATTTCTGATATGCTAGTTTTTTGATTGCATGGTGTGTTTTTTTTAATGGCAAATCATTTGAAAATGACCCATCCCGTTTGAAGGCAAGTGATTCAGTCCATTTTATCACCACATGTTCCTACCATATCCCCCACAGGAAAAAGGTAGATATGTCTCTGCTCAGTGGATGGTTGTTTTTATTTGTTTTTATTTTGGAAATAGCCCTGTATGTTTTGGCCTATGCATATATTTCAGTGGATTTTTTCGGAGACAATATAAAATCTAACAGCAGAAATTTATAAAACTGAAAATCTCACTCCATTTGCTAGACTAAAAATAAATGCTGGAAATTGAGGACCAAGTGATCTGGGAACGTGACTCTTCTACCCAAACTTGTGTTTAAATATCTGCCTACTTAGGTACCAGTGCATGCCTGCAAAGATATGGGCCCTTGTGAAAGCTTGTGCCAAATAAATCGTGGTACCCTTTAAGGTGTCTTATAAGATATTTTTAGCTGCAATACGCTAACAAATGTAATCCCCCTCCCAGCAAGAATCATGATATTGGCTGCTATTATAACAATCTAGTAACTTAGCATTATTATGCTCACTGTCCCTACCTGACCAGATCCACTAGCATAGTCAGAAAGCTGAGACTGAGAGGTTGGCCCAATTTAGATTGGCGCAAAGAGCCGTGATAAGGGCTCTTTGCACCGCCTTTAGGGTTAGGGAAGGCTCAGCTTTTACACCCTCCCTAGCCCTAAAGCATATGGGCGCTGCCATTTTAAAATGGTGGCGTCCATACGGACGCGCTATGAAAGCGTCATCATGTGCGCAGCATTTAAATAAGCTGCACATGTAATGACACTTTTGCGCCGCGGGAGGGTGCCAATTGCGTGAGGGTCCCAATCGCAAAAAGAAGGAGCTCTGAATGGAGCTCCTTTTTGGGGGCGGGTCTTTGCTGCAGCTTTTAAATGGCAGCAGCAAAGACCCTGGGAGAAATGGCGCCGCCCGACTAAGCGGGCCGGCGCTGTTGCCGCACGCGGGAAGCGCCCAATTCCCGTGCTCCCACGGCGGTTTCTTCCTGGCGCCCACAGCGAGGGCGGGTGCCCTCCTCATTGGACGCCGGGAAGTTTGGGCGGGAAGCCTGCCCGCCAATTTGTTTTGGGACTCCAAGTCCCAGAATCCTCCTGGGAGGAGGCGGGCCACCTCATTGGCTGGCGCGGGTCCCGCCTCCATCCCCGATTGGTTGGAGGGCCGAGGGGGCGTGGCCTTGGCCCTCCTCAATTTTAATTGGATAAGAGGCCTATATAAGGCCAGGTCGGGTGCTCGTCGGCGCCATTGCATTTACAGCTCTCCCTCCCTCGCTTGGGAGTTGATTGTCACAACTGGTTGGGGCGACAGCATAGGCCTGGATCTGGGGTGAGGGGTTTCTAGGGCTCTATGGCACTGGATCAGGAGTCCTCGTGACCCAGGTGGAAGGTGCGATCTTCTGTGGCCAGCGCGGGGGCCACAGTATTTAACACCTCGTGACTAGAGTGCCTTGCAAATCGATTGGTAGTTACGCAGTCGCGTGACGGCGTAATAGGGGGGGCTTGGCACCTACGTCATCCCGATGCTTGGTTCCCAAGCAGCCATACATTAGCCAACCGTGGTGTGGCTGATGTCCAGATCCAGACCTTATGCTTTGGGCCAACCCTATAGACATATTCACATACTGTTGGTTATGTGTTTTAAATAAAGTTGTGGCCATGTTCCTTCCAACTTATGTGTCCTTGCTTTATTTTGGTGCCTGACCTGTGAGGCAAAGGGGCTGCGGCGGCGGCCCCTTTCTCCACTCAGCCCTGCCTCTGGAAGCAGGGTGAAGCAGGCGTCCAGGGCACCTGCTGCACCCCTCTTGGAGGCTGCGGGGAAGCGGCAGTTTGCCGCTTCCCCACGGCCTCCAGAAGTGGCGAGAGGGGGCCGCAGAGGCTGCCGGTGTGGCAGCCTTGGCCCCATCTTGCTGCTTCTTGAGGCAATCGCAGACCGCCTCTTTTGAGCGGACTAGATCGCCCCATAGTGACCTTCTTAAGACTTTCTTAAGGTATTACTTTCAGAGGTCAAAGACTCCTGGATCATACTAATGCTGTAACATTCTTAGGCCAAGATTTTATTCAGTGCTGGTGGAGCATAAAGTTCTACAAAATTACTTGCTGCCGGAGGTCCAATGACATACTTTTGCTTGAGAAGGCAATGGCATCCAGCTGCACACTGTCCAACATTTCTCAGATGAAAACCAGGACCCATGTGGCAGAGGAACATCAGAGTGTGATCAGGCAACCAGAGGGCAAAACATCTTGAGAAACAACATACAAAATTACTTTATTACGCAGATAATTCCTTAAATCTAGGTACTGAGTTTAGAAAAGACTGTGGAAAAAATATATCAAACACTCAGATCAATAAATACAGTACTGTCCATGTCTGTATTTATGACTGTGCACAGCATAATTAATAACATATTACATATTATTGGGAAATCACAATATCAGTTTTATCAGTTCTTTCACAAGATTACAATTTTCTCCCAGATTCATAATCACTGCAGAAACTCTGTGTTTAGACCCACCTACTCTGCCCAAGGCACATTACAGATAGAGTCAAATCCTTGCTTCCCCAAAACATAGCACTCATGTGGTCACCTTGAGTCAAGCATAGCTTCTTAGCCTAATGTACTTCAAAGGACTGTTGTTAGGATAAAAAGTGTGGATGGGGGATGGGTGGGGAAGAATAATGTGCAAAAACTTTTAGCTCCAGGAGATATCTGGAATGAAATGAGTTAAGAAAAAACATAATTGTCATAAAGAAATACATGGATTCCTATGGCCTTTTAGAATGTCCCCCTTAGGCTAAAATCCTGTATACATTTAGCTAGGAATTAGTCCCATTGGACTCATTGGAACTTGTTTCTGAGTAGATTTGTGCTGACTGTCAGTGTAAATGGAACTTTCCTCTGCAACCCCCTTCCCTCAAAGTAACTAGACAGTAAATCTCTCCTTGTTGCACAAAGGAGATGCCTTTAAGGGAACCCCCTCTTAGAAAATTGCTGTGTTTATCCTTCTTGATGACCAAAAATAGCAATTGGGGTCACACAGATACATTCCAAAGTTCCAGCATGTCTTTCTTTATATTTGGCCCTGGCAAGACTTTGCTTTCTCCCCATCTCTTCTTTATGATGATGTGGTGGGTGGAGACTACTGGGTGCAAAGTACTTAATTGTTGGCTGAAAAGCCAGCTATGATGTGGTCTACAAAGTGGCTGCTGTTGGGGTGGTGGTGGTGGGAGTAATAATAATAATAATATATATATTTTTTACCCTGCCTCTCTGTCTGGATTGAGGCAGTTTACAACCATGATAATACATACAATACAATATAAAATAATCCTCCCTATCCCCTCCCTCCCTCTCTCACAGCAAACAGTATCAACATAATAATGATTAAAATACCATCCAGTCATTAAAACCAATAGCAGAATCTGAGACTCCTTTAAAACAAACTGAAATGATGGAATGCAAAGGATTAGGTGTGGCTTTCGCAGGCACTTCATGACTGTTGGAGGTTATATACTTGGGGAGGACATGAGGGACATCTCCCAGCACTTTTGCAGTCAATCAGAGGCTGAATTGCAGAGGTGGAGCCACACCGAGACATCATCTGGTTGCTGTTTCACAGTTGGGAGGAAAGCATTACACAAGGAAGTCCAACATACCTCCTTGTGCAATGTTTACAGTATGTACACTTGCAGAAGTCCTAGTTGTAAAGTTTATGTCACCAAAACATTTCAAGCCATAGACCTTTCACAGTACTCAACTTCCCCAACACACATGCATGTGCACATGTGCACCCATTTCAAAACACAGCATCTTCTGAATAAACCCAAAGATTCAGCTGTTCTAATATTCTTCACTCAAGTTACCCAACTGGAAACCCACAAAATGTTTATTAAAAGGCCATGGTAGTCATAATTTCCTGTTCTGCCATTGTTGCACAACAGAAACTTACATTAGTGTCACACTGACTTTGACTTACCTGGATCCCAAGCCTGCAAATATTATCTGGGCATCTACACCTTCCAGAATCCTTCAGCCAGAAGAGCCATTGGATCCTGAGAATTATGATTCTTCAAAATAACTTTACCAAGCTTTGATTGGTTTCATACAGTCATTATGGTTACTAGGCCTGTAAGTCCTGCATTTGTGTAATCCCCATTTGTCTCTGCATAGCACACTTCTTTTGACTGTTGAATTGTATCACACAAAGAGTTAACAGCTAAATAACCATGTTCCTGTTTGCTGGATGAAGATGTTCTGTTTATAACATCTGATTAAAAATTTGGGAACTGCTTTTAATATGGGTTTTGCATGCCCAAGCAGAGTTGATAAAATTCCAGGGAACTGCACTTCTGGCTATGCACAAATGAGATGTGATTTAGCAACAATAACAAACAAAGCCTGCTCCAGAAATGCATACAGGAGCCAAGTAATTATGAGAGCACAGGTGTATAAGGTACAATGCACCATTGCTTATGAAACATGGTGCATGGTGTCAGCTCTGAAGAAAAACCCCCAAAGAATCAGAAGGTCCAGATGTACACTGGAATGAATGCAGCTTGATAGATTATTGGTTTTACGTCACTTTCACTGCCATGGTTTAACTTATAGTTTCCTTTATATTGCAGTTTGCTACAAATTATCCACTAGAGAGCCATAGTATCCCTCCCTTGCTGAACTAGATGTCCCAAGGAAATGTGAAATTTGTAGTGTACATACACCAAGTGGTCAAAAAATTCAGTGGTCAAAATTTGATTTAAGATAGTTAGGATTTCAGTTTCATTGAAATTAAGGGGATCAATCAGTTGTGAGTACTTTAAAACTTCCCTGATTTCAGTGAGACTACTATTACTTTTAGGGACGTGGTGGTTCAGCAGTTAAGAAGATGACTGTAATGACTGCAAGACTAGCAGGTCGTCAGATCAAGTCCCAAGTGCCGCATGATGGAGTGTGTTCTTGTCATTAGTCCCAGCTTCTACCAAGCTAGCAATGCAAAAGCATGCAAAAGTGCGAATACAGTGGTCCCCCGGGATACGAAGCCCCCGGGGAACGAAATCCCCGGGAGCCGAAAGAGCTGGGGACGAAAAAAAGCCCCCAGGATACAAATGAAACCCCGGGATGCGAAGAAGAAAAACCACGCAGCCCATTTAAATTGGCCGCGCGGTCTGTCAAAAATAGTGGTCCCCCGGGATACGACGATTTCCAGGTTACGAAAGGTAATCCAGAACGGATTACCTTCGTAACCCGGGGGACCACTGTAGATAAATAGGTAGCACATCAGTGGGAAGGTAACAGAATTCTGTACAGTCATGCTGGCCAAATGACCACAGAGTCATCTTTAACAATGCTGGCTCTTTGGCCTAGTAATGAAGATGAGCACCACCCCTTACAGTCGGACATGAATTGACAACCTTTTCATAGGGGAATACCTTTACTTTTAATGTTACCTGTATTGGGGAAATCAGTATGCAAAGGGATCTTTCTCAAACATGTATCTGACAATGTAGGCTAAAGTTTGCGAAAGCTCATGCTATCATCTTCATTTTTCAGTTAGTCTCAAAGGTGCTACAAGACCCTTTTGCATACTGATTTCCAGACTAACACAACTTTGTCTTTGAATTCTACCACCATGTATTGAGGGAAGTGAACCTAAGGATGTATGCTCTTTTCATGGGTAAATGTGTTACTTGGCCTTACTTTTGTATTAACATGCATTGGATACAGCTGCATTGGTGAGCACAGGTTTGGAACCCAGAGATATCAGTTTAGGATCCCTTATGAGTTATATATTTGAAATTCTGGAATGTAATAAAAGATATTATTTTTGTAGTCAGTGCAACAGTGACTGAAATGAATGAATTAGAATTAATTCAGTTATGAATTAAACTGGGAATTTTCCAATGAAAACCTAACTAAATTTAATTTGTAATGAATGTGATTGACTTAAATTAGAATTGTAGCATTAATTATTCTTTGTCCAGTGTCTGTGCAGATCTTGAGACCTGGAAGGTTGATGCGGAAGATCATCGTCAATACCTGTTGCAACAGAGTAGGAGTTAGGACTCTTTGATTATTTCATTTTTGATGCAAGAACAAATAATTTTGGGACTTTTGCGGGAGATAAAACATGTTTGTGAAGGGTTTTTATGCAACATACAATGTTTGTGCAGAAAATGTACACAAAATTTACACAAAATATGCTGGTTCCTTTACAAGAGGCTTTTTTTCCTTGCCATTCATGTTGTAAAAGTAAATATGAAGATGTCCCCAGATGCAAAAGATCTCAAAGCAACTAAACATTTTTTAAACAGGATGTCTCAATGTCTTGAGACATAGCTTCTCAGGGTGCATCTACACTGTAGAAATAATGCTGTTTTACACCACTTTCAGTGCCATGGCTCCATCCTATAGAATCCTGGGATTTGTAGTTTGGTGAGACACCAGCACTCTTTGGCAGAAGAGGCTAAAGACCTGTAAAAGTACAAATTCAAGGATTCCATAGGATGGAACTACAATACTTAAGGTGGTGTCAGACTTCATTCTTTCTAGTATTTCTCGAAGTCAGGCTGAGAAAATTTGCCAAATTCATTACATCCCTATCTACAGCTCCTGTTGTGTCATCTGGTGATCTCAACGCTGTAACATATCTGACTTCCCAAATCTTATGTAATTAATAAGCTCCCTGTCTAGTTTAGCTTTGTTTACCCATACTGTGTCTCATCTCTGTATCCTGGTATGTGCAACCAAGTAATGAATCAATTAAGAATGATTTGCATCCAAATTTCCCTGTATTAGGGAGCTCTGAATCACTTGGTCTGGTTTTCAAAGTGGAACTGAAGCATTCCAAATTGTTGATTTTCATTTTCTTTTAATTTCTGACTTTTCAGCAAAACAGTGTACACATGCAAATTGCTACAGTTTTCAGTTTCAGTGGGCCCCAAACTGTGCTCTTTAAGGGAATTTGGACTTCAGCTCCCAGAAGCCAGAGTATTGGCCAACATGGTTGAGGCTTTTGGGAGCTGAAGTCCAAAATGTCTTAAAGGGCCCAGTTTGGGGACCATTGCAATATCTTTGCTTTCCTCTAAAGTGCACACACAGATAGAAAGCAACACATATTAGGTGATTGTAAACACAATTGAATCAAGATTCTTCTGTGTAGTATTTTATCAATGGGTGTGCACTTATGAGCATTGATGAAACACACACAGAAAAATAGCAAACAGAAGAGGAAAGGGAGGAGGACTGTTTTTTTTTTTTAAACAGATTTTTGTCAATTGCCAAAACAAATACAGTGGGCCCTACGTAATGTCAGGCTTCCAATCCATGAATTTGACTGCCTGCATATTGCCATGTCCCATATTATTAAATGGTGGTGATGTGAATGCACCCATGCTGAAGTATGCACACATTCCAATAGCTATCATTGAATAATATGGGGATGTGATCGTTCACATTTTTAGCACCCCCCCCCCCCCAGAACTGAAGTACCACTGATGAGAGTCCACTATATGCACAAAGCCTAGCTGGGGGGATGCAAATGAATGTAGGACACTATGGCAAAATGTGCACAGTTTTGAAGTGAAAACTGATGTTAGAAGTTCTCCTAGTTGTACTTGAATTAAGGAGGAAAAAATGAATCTAACAGAACAGGGATGGGAAAATGTGGTCTTTCAGATGCCAATAGACTCCAACTCCTAAGTGTCACAACCAGCATGGCCCATACTCAGGGAAGATGGGTCTTATAGTCCAGCAATATCTTGCGAGTCATAGGGGGCTATGCAGACCATCTCTAAGGGGTGGCCTTCAGCTGTCTTCAGCTGCACTGGATCAGGGCCACAGTAACTGCACGCCATAGCTCCAATCTGACCTTTCCAGGTTGTGATATCTGTGGCCCCACAGCTTTAAGGCGCTCCTTTAGTGTTGCCTTGTGTGGACACAGTGCCAGGGGAGCCCTGTGAGGCTGCAGCTGTGTGGAGTGGTGTGTGGCATCATACCACCCTGGTGTCATGTGGATGCCATGCTCCAACTTCACACCCAGCATGGCCCTTCTGGCTGGTGTGCACAGCCCCATAGGTTTGCCAGCTGTACAGTAAAAGAGCAGAGTAAATCCTTTTCCCCAGTGAAAGCAATCATATGAGTACTTCAGTATTCTGACAGAAAACATCTGAAGCCACATTTTTCTGATCCATATTTCACCACTAAAAATAAGTGAATGAATCATTGGTTCTCCATCCTTTTCACTTTATCTAGTCTAAGCAACTGCTTTATTCTCATCACCACCTCCAGTGTGAACTTGGCTGATTCACTGCTGCCATCTTGGCCTTAGGTTGTGACAGCAGTGGACAGAGACATGATTTGGGATACCACTTGGAGCTGGTGAAGTGTTTTAATGTCTGTTTGGGTCACTGAAAGATGATTACAGTATATTATTCTAAAGAGGGTTTTTTTTTTTTTTTTGGTTTGATATTTGAAATGTCTCCTAAGATGGTTGCTGATACAATGCACAGGAACAGGACTAAGTGCAACCCTATTCTGATTAAATGGGCTTCCAAACCACTTCCAGATGATGTGGAATTCCAGTTTACCTTACCTGTCTTTGAGTTAGTCATATGGTCAACATCCTTCCACTGATTTTCTGGAGTCGACCATTCTCTATTGAGCAGTTTTAAAAATATATAGTGGGTTGTTCCCAATGGGGTCTAACTTCCTCCCCCCCTTCTTTTTTCAACATTCTTTAAATCTCCTTGGGAAATTTAGTTTGAATGTTACATGTGTTTTTTCTTAAAGGTCTCTAAAGAGTATTCTAAGTGTGAGGGAATGATTTACCTCTTTATTGTGTTATCATGCTGATTTATCTCTTCATTGTGTTATCATTCTTGGGACAACATGACTTCATACACCTAAGCATTAGAAATCTCTCGATACAGTTACAAGTTAACCTTTCCAAGTCAAAGCAGACTTGGAAACTCTGGTACTTTCCAAACAACCCTGGAAGCAATTAGTTGAACGCCACAATGGAAAAATCCAAGACATAGGGAGGAGTCCACAGAGACAATAAAGGGCTTGCCTCCTAACCCTAAGTTAAATGTATCATTCTGATGCAATGCCTGTTAGTAATGAGTACCTGGATCTGAATTTAAGGCACACTATATGGTTATGAATTGGGGCACCTGGCCAAGAAGTCTCCATGGTGCAATTAGCTCTGGTGTTAGCTTTTAAGTAGACAGTTTATGTAACAACAAAGCTGAATGTGTAGCACAGTCTACAACCAACTTACGGTGGACAACTCATACTTAAGTTGATTCTGTTCCAGTGCTCTTTAGTGGGAATAAATGGATGAAATTAAGACACTTTGGGTTTAATTAAGTAAATATTCAGATTACTGTACCTTCTCATATGCCTAGCTGTCCTGGATACATGGATTTAAGATACCAAATGGATGTATGATGCTATCACATTACAATTTAGACATTCCTTCTTTCTCCAGGAGGAGATCCATAATGCCCTTCCTTGAGGGGCTAGGCTGGCCCTTCCCTGCTGGCCTTTCGCTGCAAAGTAAAAATATTTTTATGCCAGCAGGCTTTCTGTACACAATACATAGCAGGGTGGTTTTATGGAGCAGGTGGGTTTTTAGTCTGTTTTATATTTTATATTGTGTATTTTATGTGGATTTTATATATAGACATTTTGACTGTTAGAATTTTATAATAATTTTAAAGGTTTCATCTATAAGCTGCCTCTGGTTCCTCCAGGGAGAAAGGCAGGATATAAATGAAATAAAATAAATAACTAAATAAATAAAGGGTAGGGATGTGACAAAATTTGGTTAGATTTGATGAAAGTAACTTTTTGTACTTGCCAAGGCTTCTGATAAGAAAATGTATACCTTTCCTTGAACATTTGAACATCAGTGGTGCTTACAGGAACTTTCCAAAAAATAAAGTGCACAAAAAGCAATGCATATATTTTAAAATGTGAATGGTTACAATGTGCACAACTGAAAAACAATATGAAGAACAACAGTTGAATCTGTGGGGAAAAGAGATCCAACACAGGATCTCAAATAAATAAATAAATAAATAAATAAATAAAGTAAATTGCATGAATAAACATGTGCTTTAGGAAAATGCATTTACAAATGGCACCAGTTTCAGTGGGGGAAGAAGACATAAACTCTCATAGTCCAGTACAAAACAAGCACAGGCAGAAAATGCAGGAGGCATTAGCAAAAAAGGAACAAGAGTAGACTGAGAAATTCTCACATCCCTAGGGAAGAAGCATAGTAGGGATGGTCTCACAGATTCTTTGGTTCATATAAGCCATCCATACTCTAAACCATGGCACCCTCCCAATATTTTTATTGCAGCTCCCATCATCCCCAATTGATCACACTGGCTAGGGCTGATGGAAGGTGAAGTTTAAAAATTATGGAGGTCCTGTAGGTTGCCTGAAAGTGCAACCAAGATGTCACTGCCTTGCACCAGGGTCTCAATGTTGCTGCATGGATCTCAATGCCCCTACATGGGTCAAGCCCTTTCTGAACACTGTTTCAAAACATACTGAACTTACTATATACCATAGTTTGGGGGGGAAAACATACTTGTAACGAAGAGATGCATAATTGGGAAAGTTATGGTGTAGGGGTTAAAGATCATTGCAGGTGTAAATTGCAATCATAGGGTGCATCTACACTGTAGAAATAATTCAGTTTGATACCACTTTAAGTGCTGTAGCTTGGGAGGTAACGGGTCTTTCTAGATTGGCAGGAAAGTGTGACATGAAGTTGCCTTTTCCTTAATGCTTAGCAGCTGCACCACAGCCTTTAGATAGAGCTGTGCTGTTCCGCAGTTTTTAAAAAAGAAGCTGGGAAAACCAGCACCTTTTTAAAGGAGCTTCTTCTCCCCCAAAATGCAAAAAAAGCGTTTTCATGGCACACTTTCCCTTTATATCATCTAAAGGCTAGAGTTTCATGCAGCCATGAACACACTTCTTTTTGCCAATCTAGAAAGCCCCAACATGTGACATTCATGACAAGGCCCATTCTTATCTATGGTTAAGTGGTTGTATTTCTAGCCCATGACACAAACTGTTAAAGATACAATTCAAGACAACAGGCTGAAAAAGCTGCAATGGTAAAGTTGGACTGTTGGAAACAGCTGCAGTCCTGATATGCACACAGTGAACACATTTATGGTGGAAACACTTTGGGAAAGGGAACCATTCAACTTCCCCACCTCCACCTGCCTGCAGTTGGGGAGCAGATTGTAGCATAAGCTTGGTAATGTATAAGTCCATCACTCCATTGCTCTTAAACCTCTCTTCAGGGAACCATGTGCATCATAGAAGCTGATTGGTTTTGCAGAGGAGTTTGAGCCTATGGATCTCAGCCAGGGCATTTAAATATAAGTATAGTTTAAAGAAGGCCTCTTGTGATTTCAAAATATTACATGAAAAATAGCCCAGATGAAAAGTTTGTCATGGCTGTAGCACTGGGGTCAAAAGAGAGGGGCAGTTTTTACCTCCTTCTGGGTACACACCTCTTTCCTTAGAAGGCAGGCTGGAATTCTCTAAAACTAGAAATCATGCCTTTCAGTGCTGGTGGAGCAAGACATTCTTAGAAACAGCTTGTGTTTATCAGAGTTCATGAAGGCAGCAAACAAAAGACCCCAGGGGATTAAAATCTTGTTCAAAGTTGAGAGAGAAAGAAGGCAAAAAATGCCTCTCCCTTCAAAAAAGAAATTTCCTTTCTGGTTTCTGCAACTCATGCTGATTTAGAGAAGGAATGCTGAACTGAACAGGGCTTAAAACATTTCAAAGTTTTCATGCTGAAAACATTCATTCCAGCTCCATTTGCTGAACTATAACTGGCTACCACATCTGAGTTCAGCAGGAATGTTTCCCAAAGCCCCCGTACAAGAAATTTATGGTTGTTCAAAGCAGCATTATAGGCCACAAATGTGTGCACTCCACATGTCTTTGTAATCACATAATGACTCATTTCCTTAATCTCTCATTTCCTATAGCCTCCTTATAAGCAACTCATAAACCAAGCTCCATCACTGCTCTCCTGGCTAGAATTGGGCAGAACTGAGCCAGTTCCTGCTTCTGGTTGGATGAATGGGATTGTGTCTGTCTATTCCCCCTTGAAATGTTCCTTCCATTAGACTTTGTCCTCTGCTACAGTGACACCTACTGATGAGGTAAGAATGCATTAATTATAGGATCCCTCAGGGCACCAAATCTAGCCCATATCTACTTCCTGACTTCAGCCAGATGTTTCTGTTCTGGAGAAATTAAGTTCACACCCTGTGGTCGGGGAGCTTCAACACACTTTTGACATGAAGATATTGGTGACCTCCAGGCGTGAGCAGAGCAGCATGCATGTTAGTTGATGCAGGGGGAATAGGAAGCTCAAATAGCTTGAACTTCCTGTTTCTCCAAATATCTTGTCTTTTCCCCACAAAGAAGATGGGCACACTGGCTCTATGTTTATAGCTTATGTATGTCAATGATAAATGAGATGCAAAAAGAACAGGAAATGCAAGTCTCCTGCATTTCCTGTTTTCCCACAAGAATATAGCATCTAATACTCCTTCCCATCTTTAACCTCCTTTTCCCCCTTTGAACAGCTTATGACCTTGACAGAGGAGCCTTCTAGTCCAAGGATTCTTAGAAAGAGTTACTTTATTCCATCAGAGGCAAGGGAGTGGAAATGACTGAGACGTCTCTGTGATAAGAAGACACATCCAAAGATAGTTCTATCAACATTTATATGGAGAAATGTCTGTGGCGCTGCAGTGAGCAAGGCACATGCTCAGTGACTTCCAAAATAATTCTTTGGAGTGATAAGGATTGGGAATTCAGTCTGAAAGAATTGGACTGAATTCTAGACCAAACAGGTTTTACAATGCCACAACCTCTTTAACTGTTCAGTATCAAAAAATGGCACAATTTCTCTCTGAAACAGATTAACCCAGATATAGAACTGGGTCTGAAACACTACAACACAGAGCGTACAAGTCTTTGGTTGGTGAGATTTGCTGGACCATCTCCTGGATTCACAACACTCTTGAAGACATGCTGTCTTGTAGTCCTTCTATGCTTCAGAGGGCTTTGGAGATAGTAGTGGGCAGCAGCTGCAATGTTTTGAATCAATGTTGTAAGGGAGGGAGCCAATATGTCCACTTTCCACAGTGCTGCAGATTGACTCTACTTTGAGGACTGTGATATCTTATAAGACTTTGGTCCCTAGACTTTGGTCCATTCACTCCATCTAGAACACCAAGAAATCTCCATTCCATAACTTGTCACCACCTACTGATTTATAAGGAGACTTAGGACTCATATATCTACACTATATAGTAACAGTAGGTTATGTTAAGCAAGAGGGAGCCTCATGGGTCTCATACATTTTCTGTATCTGCTTTCCTGAAAACATTCCAAAATTAATAAAAAATAATAAATATTCTGAAATGAGATTGCCATAGGGGAATTCCTTTAGAAAAAAAAATCTTTCTATCTCATGATTAGTTGGCAGAATTACCAGGCCAAGGGTATGCTGAAGTGGAAATGATCCAGATGTATTGACTGTCAGCTACCATGACTGGCTGTGCCAGTTATGAATGTTGTGCTGCCTTGATTGAGTCCCTTTCTGGATAAAGGTGAAAGCTAAATAAGGGGATGGATAGGTGGGTGGATGGGTGGGTGGGACATGTAAATCAAGCCTTTTTGGAGAGTCTCAGGTTGGGAGGGCCTCAAATTACTCCCTGGGTTTTATTGGCAAGATTTCTTGACAAGACCTGGCCAAAGTCACCCAGTGTTTTCTCATGGCCAAGCTTGGAATCAAACCCTGGTCCCTATGACTCCTACATATTTCTGGATCAACATCAGGTCTTTATAGTAAGGAACAGAATGTCTGCTTTTAATAATACAAAATTTTAATAACATAAAAGAAATAGAATCATGAAAAAAACTATAATGTACCACACCAGAGATAAGGGACATTTCACTATCCAGGCAGATGTATAACTTACTTCTGGTCTCTCTCCTGCATCCATTCACAGGCAACTGATCTCTGACTTCTAAATCCAAGATCTTACTCAGGCTTGGGGATTCCCACATCATCTCTGTTTGAACTGCTAGATTAAGTGGTAGGATGATCTAATTCTGTTACCCCTATAGCTCCAAGGAGGCACTAACATCATGCTACTTCTTTATTCCTCATTCAGATATCTGAGATGAACATATGCAAGAAGCATGCAGGTCAAACCACAGCTCCTATCAGTCATAGGTGGCATAACCAATGGTTGGGAATGCTGGGAATTACAGTTCAACACTATCTGAAAGGCAACTTAAGTCCTATTTCTACCCTAATTTCTTATAGTGATTTCTGAATATTTTCAAGGAAGAAAGACTTGCTGTCTTATTTAAGAACAAGTAAAACATTAAGGCATAAATCAGACTACTAGTCTCAGCTAGAGTACACCTGCTGAGTCAGTGAGATTTATCAAAGTGTTGATTTAGCATTCAGCAGTTGATTCAATGGATCTACTTTAGAGGGAACTAGAACTGATTAAAAACTCCAAATTATTTAGATACATTGACAGGAAAGAAAGACATCAAGTTTGCCAAAGGTTAATGTGCAATGTTATGAATAGCACAGAGTATCCAGATGCATAATTAGAAAGCAGAGGATAATTGACTATCTAATTATTCTGCTGAGAAGGCGCTAGGAAAAAATGACAACAAATTGGCAATAGAACTCCCACAAATCTGTGTGTGGGGGAAGGATCCTTAAATTTGTTGGAAGCTTCTAGAAGACTATGGAATTTTGCCAGGATCCAGCAAACTATTTATATTCATTTTTTTAAAAAAAAATGTTCTAAAAGCTATTGTTGAAAAAGTGAAACCTCTCCTCCTTCAGCTGCCATTATTTGTGCTATCCAAATGCTAATTTATCTCCTGTTTTGTGTGATATGTGAAGACATGAGATTAGAAGCCTTCCTGGTGCCAGTAGTTTAAGAACATTATCTAACTAATGTTGATTGTTTTTGTCTCTTCTATAGTTTTTGAAGACATAAGGCAATCTTGGTGACACTGAAAGGCTTTCATTCTCTGAGCAACAGCCAATAATCTTCCTTATTTTCTCCTGATAAATCAGTTTGTGCAGAAAGCCTTTTAAAATAACTTTATCCTGGGGAAGGTAGGAATTTGGCTCACACTTTCTGATTGTCCCCAAATAAATTTGGACTTTAAAATGATTCCTGTGATGGCTTGCAAAGCTTTGAGGGCCTTCTTGAATGTTTCATACATCAATGCTTATAGCTTAAGTTGCTGTTGAACACTTAGGTTCTTTGCTCTTCCTCCACCCTGCTTCATTGTGATCACCTTCCTCTCCCCCAGCCACACAAAAACTTAAAGTCAACTTGCATGACAGCTGAGATCCTGCATCAGAAGATTTATGTACAGCGCACTCTCACAGTACTCGGGCGTTCCATATGCAGCTTTAACCTTACATGAAAGACTAAGCTGCTGGAGGTGTAATGGTATGCAAGAGCACTCCCCCATTAAAACAAATGGGGTTTGAGTGTATGCTTTTCCCTCCATACATGGGAGGGTCCAGAATGGATCCCCCATCTATGGGGAGGGCACACTGTATATCACATAGTTTTTTGATGATGGAAAGGTTGGCAGTTTAAGGCCCAAGTGCCACATGATGGGATGAGCTCCCATCACTAGTTCCAGCTTCTGCCAACCTAGTAGTTTGAAAACATGTAAAAATGCAAGTAGATAAATAGGTACCACTTTGGTGGGAAGGTAACAGTGTTCTGTACAGTCATGTGGACTACATGACCACCAGAGTCATTTTTGGACAATGTTGGCTCTTTGAATTAGTAACAGAGTTTCCCCCCTCCCCCTTATGAGCAGCAACCGACAAGACTCACATCCAGAGCCTGTGGTAGGTTTTTTCTCAAGGGGAAAAAGACAGTAGATATATTGGGCTGTCTGAGGACACGGTGCAAGTGTTCAAAGTTTTTTTTCCCTTAATTTCAGCAAAATGTATAAATGAAAGGGATAATTTCAAGTCAAGGGTTGGTTGCTAGTAAAAGTACAATTTTAAGCCTTTGTCTTGCTGAGAGTTCAAAAGTATATTGCAAGCCAGTAAGGTATTGTAACAAAGATAAGTTCACAAGAAAAGTACAGTTGAGTAGATAATAAAATGCAGATACCTTGCTAAAGGTAAACCTGGGGCTTCTCTGTGTGCCTTTTGACTGGGTAAGAGCTTAAAATTTGAAATTGTGAGTCATTTCCTTTGGTTCATTGGGGAGGAGGGAAGAGAAATCTCATTCTATATAACTGCTTGGAGAGTCTTTCATACTCATTTTCATATTTGATAGCCAAGGTGGGTTGGAAGTACAGAGGAGAAGGTAGCCTGAGCACAGTGTTGGAGGACAACTCATTCAATATTTATATTCCCTTAAGGGGCTGTGGGGATTCAGAGGAAGTGAATCAGGGACTTGCCTCTAGAAGGAGCTAGCAGCCAGGAGCTTTCTAGATAACTATAGGCCCAGTTGATTGAGCTCACTAACAGAGCTTGGGGACAAAGGCCAGCCACACAGTGATTCTTTACACTGGTGTTTAAAAGGAGAAGCCCACAGTCTTGTTTCAGTGCCTCCTTAAGACTTCTCACTATGGACACTGAGGGACCTGCTGCAGTCACCTGCAACACCTGTGGGATGTTTGTCTTCTTGCCTATAGATGTGGGGAACTTCATCTGCACCAAGTGCAAGTTGGTAGCCCTCTTAGAAGAGAGAGTTGGTGTCTACACCAGCATCACAGAGAGCAGGAGGTTCTCCTGAACAGAAAGGACCAGACGGTCTTGGACCGGAAACACACGGAGAAAGTTGCTGGGGAAGAAGAGGTCACTTCACACACAAAAGAAGTAGATGGTTGGAGGAATGTTACACACAGAAGTAGGGAAACCACTGTTCATTCTGTGAGCTTGCAGCTACAAAATCTCTTTGAATCTCTCTCTGTTATCAGAGATGATGAGGAAAAGCAGCAGGGACAGGCATCAGGGACAGAGCAGGGCAGCCTGAGAATAGCACCAAAGGGAACAGCCACTACTAAGCCTCGGAGGAGGCATGTGGTGGTCGTGGGGGACTCCTTGCTGAGGGGTACAGAAGCAGTGGTTTGTGGGCCTGACAAGATGTCTCGGGAGGTGTGTTGTCTCCCTGGGGCAAAGATCCATCATGTGACGGAGAGGCTGACAAGACTTGTCAAGCCTACTGACCGTTATCCCCTTCTTTTGGTTCATGTGGGAACCAATGATACTGCAAGGCACAGCCTTCAGAATATCATAAGGGATTATGAGGATCTGGGTAGGAAGCTGAAAGAGATGGATGCACAGGTTGTCATATCATCTCTTCTCCCAGTTGAAGGGCATGGTCCAGGAAGGGAGAAGAAAATAGCAGAGGTGAATAACTGGCTCCGTAGATGGTGCGGCCAAGAACAGTTTGGATTCTTGGATCATGGGCTGTGGTTCCATGAGGAGGGACTTCTGGCAAAGGATGGGCTGCATCTCACACCAGTTGGCAAAAACATTTTTGCCAATAGTCTCAAAAATCTGATCAGGAGGGCTCTAAACTGAGTTATATGGGGGAGGGAGACATTACTCTGGAAGGCAAAAGGGCTGGGGAAAATAATCAAAATGACATAGAGGGAACAAGGCAAACAGTGCAGGGACCCAACAGTGCAAAGCAAAAAAAAATTGCACAGGCAGCAAGTAAAGGGAACACATGTTCTTAGATGTCTCTACACTAATGCACAGGGTATGGGAAATAAACAGGATGAACTTGAACTCCTAGCACAACAAAGCAAATATGATATAATAGGCATCACTGAAACCTGGTGGGATGAGTCTCATGATTGGAATGTAGAAATAGAGGGATATAACCTTTTTAAGAGAAACAGGACAAAGAGGAAAGGAGGAGGAATAGCATTATATGTCAGGGATATTTACACCAGTGAAGAGATCCAGGACATCAGTACTGGAAGCCAGGTGGAGAGCATCTGGAGAAAAATTAAGGGAGAGGGAAACAACAGGGATGTTACTCTGGGAGTCTACTACAAACCTCCAAGTCAGATGGAGGAATTGGATGATGCCTTTCTAGAACAGATGACCACACAATCAGGAAGGAGAGATGTAATAGTGATGGGGGACTTAAACTATCCGGATATTTGCTGGAAGTCAAACTCAGCCAAATCCTCAAGGTCTAGAAAATTCCTCACTTGCCTGGAAGACAATTTCATTGTCCAAAAGGTGGAAGAGACAACAAGGGGATCAGCTATTTTAGATCTGATCTTAACCAACAGGGATGATCTAGTCAATGGAGTGCAAGTGGTGGGATCCTTAAGTGGAAGTGACCATGTTCTCCTGGAGTTTGTTATACAGTGGAAAGGAGAAGCCAGGCATAGTCAGACACGCACTCTAGACTTTAAGAGAGCTGATTTCAATAAACTTAGAGAAATACTGGGGGTGATCCCATGGTCAGGAAAACTAAAAGAGAAGGGAGTTCAAGATGGATGGGAGTTTCTCAAAAAGGAGATACTGAAGGCTCAATTTCATACAGTTCCAATGAGGAAGAAAAATGGAAGATATCTAAAAGAACCAGGATGGATGACTAAGGAACTTTCAACTGAGCTAAGTTTTAAACGGAACATGTATAAGAAATGGAAAAATGGGGAAATCACGAAAGAGGAATTCAAACAAATAGCCAGCACATGTAGGGGTAAAGTCAGAAAAGCTAAAGCGCAGAATGAACTTAGGCTGGCTAGAGAGGCTAAGAACAATAAAAAGGATTTTTTGGGGTATGTCCGAAGCATAAGGAAGAAGAAGGAAACAGTAGGGCCACTGTGTGCAGAAGATGGCAAAATACTCACAGGGGACAGAGAAAAGGCAGAATTACTCAACACCTTCTTTGCTTCAGTCTTCTCAGAAAGGGCAAAGGGTGCTCAACCTATGAATAATGGGGAAGAAGACAGAATAGGGGAATTTCAGCACAGAATAAGTAAAGAGATAGTACAGGAATACCTGGTTAACCTAAATGAATATAAGTCTCCAGGACCAGATGAACTACATCCAAGGGTATTAAAAGAACTGGCAAATGTAATATCAGAATCACTGGCAATAATCTTTGAGAACTCCTGGAGAACAGGAGAAGTCCCAGAAGACTGGAGGAGGGCAAACGTTGTCCCCATCTTCAAAAAGGGGAAAAAAGAGGATCCCAACAATTATCGTCCAGTCAGTCTGACATCTATACCAGGAAAGATTCTAGAGCAGATAATTAAGCAGAGAGTCTGTGAACATTTAGAAGGGAATGCCATAATCACAAAAAGCCAACATGGGTTTCAGAGAAACAAGTCTTACCAGACAAATCTGATCTCCTTTTTTGATAAAATTACCAGTTTGGTAGATGAAGGGAATGCTGTGCATATAGTATATCTTGATTTCAGTAAGGCCTTTCACAAGGTTTCCCATGACATTCTTGAAAACAAGCTTGTAAAATGTGGGCTAGACAAGACAACTGTTACATGGATTTGTAACTGGTTGACTGGCCGAACTCAAAGGGTGCTCAACAATGGCTCCTTTTCAACCTGGAAAGAAGTGACCAGTAGGGTCCCACAGGGCTCTGTACTGGGCCCAGTGCTATTCAATATCTTTATTAATGACTTGGATGACAGAATTGGGGGTATACTTATCAAATTTGTAGATGACACCAAATTGGGAGAAGTAGCCAATACTCCAGAAGACAGGATTGAAATTCAGAATGACCTGAATAGATTAGAAAGCTGGGCCAATGCTAACAAAATGAAATTCAATGCGGAGAAATGTAAGGTACTGCACTTAGGACGCAAAAATGAAATGCACAGTTATAGGATGGGGACATCTGGCTGAATGAAACTATGTGTGAAAGGGATCTAGGAGTCCAAGTAGACCATAAGTTGAACATGAGTCAACAGTGCGATGCAGCAGCTAAAAAGGCCAATGCTATTTTAGGCTGCATCAATAGAAGTATAGTGTCTAGATCAAGGGAAGTTATAGTGCCACTCTATTCTGCTTTGGTCAGGCCCCACCTGGAATACTTTGTCCAGTTCTGGGCACCACAATTCAAAAAGGATGTGGAGAAACTGGAGCATGTCCAAAGGAGGGCAACTAAGATGGTGAAGGATGTGGAAACCATGCCCTATGAGGAACGACTTAGAGAGCTGGGGATGTTTAGCCTGGAGAAGAGGAGGTTAAGAGGTGATATGATAGCCCTGTTCAAATATTTGAAGGGATGTCATATTGAAGAGGGAACAAGCTTGTTTTCTGCTGCTGCAGAGACTAGAACGCAGAACAATGGATGCAAGCTGCAGGAAAAGAGATTCCACCTCAACATTAGGAGGAACTTCCTGACAGTAAGGACTGTTCGACGGTGGAACACACTCCCTCGGAGTGTTGTGTAGTCTCCATCCTTGGAGGTCTTTAAGCAGAGGCTGGATGGCCATCTGTCGGGGATGCTTTGACTGGGAGTTCCTGCATGGCAGGGGGTTGGACTGGATGGCCCTTGTGGTCTCTTCCAACTCTATGATTCTATGATTCTATGATTCTACTATAGTTGTAAGTAAACCATATGAAATGAATTTATATTTACATTAGTGCTTTTTGCTTTTATTTCTTAATGTCCCACATTTTTCTTGGATGTCCTACATTTTGCTGTGCCTTTTCCTCCTTTTCCGTTAGGACATCTGGTCACCTTGTACATATTCCGTAGTAGTTCCTAAAACCTCACCTTGTAAACAGTACAGCCAGCTGCCAAAACACAACCATTTCTGTGTTGTCACATAGTAGGGAGAGGAATGACAAGGGGCATGTCCAGCTATTTTCCTGTAGCTGCCAGCACTCTGACAGGCATCTGTGGAGATCTCTGAAGGGTCCTTGTGAGCTTTTTCCAGGTGACATCCTTGCAGTGATAAGGAAGTAGCTGTACATATCCCTGCCCACCTCCTCTGCTCTTGAACAAAAAGGAAATGGCTTTGTTTAAAGGACCTGCACTACTTACCAGTTGAGTTTTGTGTGTGTTTGAACTTTGATTATTGCTTGGTTGGAAGTCCTGTGTCATATCCATAAACATGAGTTACAGTGCTATAACTCTGACTTCTGTGTGAATTTTGTAGGAATTTTCTGAAACGAAGAATACTCAGAAGTAGTTTTGCCACCTCCTTCCTTTGACATATAGCCTATAGCACTTGGCATTTGTTAGAGGCTTCTCATTGAAGTACTAACCAGGGCTGACCCTTTAGGGTACATGATCACAGTTCATTAACAGGATGCCAGTCAATAAATTTAGCATTTTTAAGCACATGACCCTTAAAGGACAAGTGGCAAAAGACATGTGTTTGTTACACCATATGATTTTTCTCACTTATGTTATTGTCTCACTTACTTGCAAATTTTGTTTTGTGAATGATCATTGGAAGGTAAACACATGCTTCTGACTAAAGAGGCATGTATTTCTGAAGAAGTCTTGTTGTGAAAGGGGAATAGGTCAGTCATAGTGATTATTTATTCTTCTGACAACATAGACTAACCTACAGTTGATGCAGATACCAATACACATACCCACACACACCATAAAGCAGAGCTTTGCTATTGTAACTGGGAATTGTTATATTCTATGTATCTTAAAAATATGGCAGAGCGATCATATCAACATAGTCAAGAACATGGAGGGGCTATGACAACATCTTACTCAAGTGGAAAACGATCAGGATGGGGTATTTTTTTTCCCTGTTGGCAATTAGGGGAATGGACAACACAAGAAGCTACATTAGCAGAAATTGATGCTCCATTATTTTGCCAAGAACTTCTGGCATGAGAATGAGGTCATGAGGGACTTATGATTGACCACAAATAATGCATGAAGCATCATTATCTGCCAGCTCATTTTATGCCAGTCTTGGTGATCTTGGCCAAAAAAGGTACTTCGAGGGACATTTGGATCCCACAAGGCTTTACCGAACAGTTGTCATCTATTTTCAGTAATTCAAGGGTGGGTAACTTCTAGTCCTCCAGATGCTATTGGATTTAATTAAGCCCATGTTTACCTACCAATGACCACTCAGTAAACAATATGCAAACTGAAAGAAACATAAGTGAAGAAAAGCATGTGCTCTGACAAAGAAACTTTTGTCTCAACTGGGGGAACCCCCCTGCAAAACAATGTAATAAACATCGCTACTTGTTTCTCTTTTGTTTTCTTAAGGAAAAACACAAAATGCCCAGTGGTATGCAATTATAATTTGCATGTGTAATACAAACTGTGTGTTTTACTTAGGTGCACATGCTTAGTTACTTAGGTGCACATGCTTAGTTGCCTAGCATCCCATTCTATGACATTTCAAAGCTATAGGGAGTGGTAAATAGTCAGATTTAGAAATCCCATAGTCATAATGCAGAAGATTGTTACAATCAAGCTTATACAAGAAGGGCAACAAAATCTTACTTGGAGTGAGGTTTCTTTTCTTTCTTTTTTAAAAAACCTGTGATCAGGAGAGGAGAGGAAAAACAACAACAGATTCACAAAGACAGTATAGTAGTCTGTACTGTCTTGTTGTATTCTCAAAAGTCTTCTCCAGCACCACATCTTAAATGAGATAATTTTCTTCCTATCAGCCTTCTTCACTGTTTATTTTTCACAACCATGCCAAATATTATGGCATGGACAATCCTTATTTTTTATTTACTTATATATCTTTATTTCAAGATCTTGTATAGTTCCTTCATAGCTGCCCTCCCAACTTCAGTCTCCATTCTGATTGAAGATTGATTCCAAGTATGGAAAATCTTGAATGGTTTTGAACTCTTCATCATCTACTTTAAAATAATATAGATCTTTTGTGGTCAAAACTTTTATTTTCTTGGTGTTCAGCTGTAAATCTGCCTTGGTGCTTTCTGCTTAGACTTTATTCAGTCACCTTTCAGTCAACATATCTCTGATATTTTCTGCTAGTATTATGGTCTGCATATCTTAAATTGTTGATGTTCCTTACTCCAGTTTTCACACCTCCCTCCATCAAGTTCAGTCTGCCTTTTCGTATGATATTCTTGGCTTACAAATTAAACAGATAGGGTGATAAAATGCAGCTTTGCTTGGCCCTTTGGTCATTTGGAAACCATTATGTTTCTCTGTATTCTGTCCTAACAGTAGCCTCTTGTTCTGAGTACAGATTATGTATCAGGACTATAAAATGCTGTGGCAAACCCATTCTTTTAAGAAATATCCACACTATGAATGCTATATTGGATATTTACTGACATCATTTCTCTTATAAGACCAACATTTTCACATGGCTTGCCAGGAAAGGGATTCCCATGTTCGAGGGGTTTCCTTTATTTTAGAAGAATGAATTGACACTCTATGGAGAGACTGTATGCAGGGCCTTTGCCAGAGTAAGGACAAATGGGCATTTTGGATATGGGTTTGGGATTGCAGGTGAGCCTGGAAAGTACACTTTCATTATCCTTTTCACATTGTTATCAGTCACTTTCTACATCCATGGATGACACAGTGCAGCCTTTGCATTACTTGAATTTTGAACTGTACAAATATTATTTCAGAACTGCAAATTCCTCCTCTCCTTGCAGTGAGGAGATGCTCTTCTAAACATAACTATTACCACATCTCCTCTCTTTCACCCCTGACTCTTACCATTTTTTGTAGTTTCCCCTGCAACAGAGACAGCCATGTAGTGGCCAAGAGAGGCAGTGGTGGGTGGGTGCGGGGTCTAACCAGCTACATTCTCGTAGGGAGATGCATGACAATGATGTCATCTATTGAGACCTCTGGAGCACCCTGTTGCAGGGTGATTACATTGTCATGTGCTTGGATACAAGAACATAGCCAGATGATCTTCAGCTTCCCTTACCATATCTTGTCCATTACATGGTTGTGTGACAGAGACTGTAGGAAACAGGTGATTCTATGGGGAAGGATGCCATTTTGTGGGAGGGTAATGAATTCCTCCCTCTGCAACAATTTTTAAAAAGACATACACTGGGGTAAATTGAACTTCTATCTTCATATGCCACTGATAGAACGTCATCCTTTATGTCTGATTGCACATTTTAACAAGGCCTTGATGCTAGGATCTGGACATTATTCTTTCCTCATAATCTCTGAATGTAGCCTTTGCCCACCACAAGTTGTGATTTTTTCTTTCCGCCCATAGTGAGGAACAGTTGTTGCATTTGCTTTAAGAACTCAAGAGAGAGATTATGTTGTTCTTCCACTTGTACACTTGCCACTGATGATATGAAGGAGGAGTTGCAAGCTGCGCTAAAAAGGGTCAAACAGGCTTAAGCCTGGAAAACATCCACACCCCAAATACACTGGGAGTGTTTTCTCCCAGCTACGCTGGCATTTGCCTCTGAAGCAGGGTGCGGTTTTGAACATAGCACAGAAGATTCCTCAAGCGGTTCCTCTGAGTGGGCCTGCCGCCAAGTACAAAATAATTTATTAAACAACCCAACCCCCAGCATATGGAAGATCTTAATGCACTGAGATTTATGGAGGTGCCTGTACAAAAAGGCGCACACACACACACCCTGTGTGTGTGGCATCATGGGCTGCGGGCCTGGTCCTGCACAAAGACAGAATGCCCTTAGTTATCGTTTGTACACCTCCTTGAAAAGAGTCAGGTAATGCTGTATGTGACACAATCACAATGAAGCAGACTCATGGATTGTTTGCCAAATCCTCTGCATACAAAGATATTTTAACCTAGACAAGAAACAAAATTAATTCAGTCCCTAGAAGCCAAGGTAGCACTATGGTCATGTTCATTGGTGTGAAAACAGGTGATAAGGCTCCTTGAATCCTAGGGCTGGGGGAAAAAAGGCAGAGTTAGGATCATCATCATCATCATCATCATCATCATCATCATCATCAACATGTCTTCCCCATTATTGCCTTATGGGAGAAAGTATCGGAAATAGTTTCCATTCTCTCACTCTTTCTATTTGAAGGTCTGTTTTGCAAGGCCATAGCTTGAGATAAGTAAGAATTCTGCTTGGAGTTTCTTTGAATAACAACTTCCCTATATTTTCAGATTTCATCATAAATTCAATGGGAAGAACTTGGAAATGTTTTGTTTTTGTTATAAAAAACCTAGATATGGGCAAAAAGTGAAATTAATAGAGTCACACATACAGGCAGACCCCTTTGAATGCTTAGTTCTTAAAAGTCTAGCTTCAAATCATTCAACCATGTTAGCTGTATTAAACCAAAGGTTACCGTATCTCCCCCCCCCCCGACAGTCTCCTCACTTAAACAGTACATAACAAGCATGTTCAATGTGATCATTCTTATTCTTGGAAAATCTGCACCTGTTGAATTTGGCCAGGACAGATTTAGTTGAAGTTTTCAGAATATTCAAAAAGTTAGGGGTGAGGGAATTGAGGAAAAATCACCATTAATTTGACTGAAAGCATTTGAGATTTTAAAAATTCAAATGAACAAGAATGCAAAACTATCAAGATTCAGCCATCCATATCCATAACTGTCTACTGGAAAGTATCAGCAATTAATTCTGCTTTGCTTGTTTAAGACTGAGTGTAATCAGGACCTTGAGATGTGTGTAGAGTTTGCAACATAGTTTCAAATTTAGAGAAGCTCCCTTAGACTAATCTAGGCTACTAAGGAAAGGACAATGTGTGGATCATGCCCTAAAGTAGGGTTGTCAGGCTGATTATAGGACAGGGCTTCTGTTGCTTCAATATTTAGTTGATCTTTGATCATGAGAGTTTACTATAATGCTCCATCAGGAGGAGCTACAATATCTCTCCTACCTTATCTCCCCACTCAGTTATTAAGCTGATGTAGCCTCCCCCACAACATAACTTATTTACTTGTGGTGAAAAACGGAGGGCAGCAATGGAGAAACATCCCACTCCATTCCTGTAGTGGTAGTACAGCAAAAACCCACCTCTGTAACTTTCTTATAGTCCTCAGAAAGTTCTGGAGAATGATGGAATTGCTGTGTATCCAGCTCCAGGTGCTATCATCCCTCATGATGGAATTTTGTGGTAAACCTTCCTGATGGAGAATCTGCTAAATATTAAAGAAACAGGAATCGTGTACTGTGTTCAACTAGCAACCCTACCCTCGAGTCAAGGGAACTATTAGTGGACAGGATGGCTCAGGATTGAGCAGACTATGGAGTCACTCCTCAGATTAAAGCTGTGTGTTTCCCACTCTTGATTTACACTGAAGGTGGGGTGCAACTTCTAAGGACAGTATCTGCACTCTATATGGAACAGCATCAATGCTGTCTTCTGAACTACATCATTTCTCTTTTAGATCATACACTGTGTCTTTTGGTACCCACAGAGCTCCATGCAATAATTCATTATTGCTCGCTAAATATCTGAATGGAGCCTATGCAAGGAGCATTTGGATTAGGAGTGGGAATTGTGTGGTTCTCAAGATGTTGTTCAACCTCATCATTGCTAATCAGAATAGGTAACACTGAGGAATGCCAGGAATCATACTGTAACAACATCTGGAGGGCTGCATTGTTCCCACTCACTGTTTAGATTCTACAGTGGTCCCCCGGGTTACAAAGGTAATCCGTTCCGGGATTACCTTTGTAACCCGGAAGCTTTCGTTTCCCGGGGGACCGCTTTCGTGGACGGACCGCGCAGCCATTTAAAGGGGCCACGCGGCTTTTTTTCTTTCGTATCCCGGGGGATCTTTCGGATCCCGGGGGATACAATGGCAGTCCCACCACCTTCGGATCCCGGGGTTTTCGTAACCCGGGGGATTCGTAAGGCGGGGGACCACTGTATATGACTTCATCAAGGTCATTTGGGAGTGTTCTAGAAGTGATTGTATCGATGGCCCAGGCCATCTATTCATTCTAAACACTAGCCAGGGCTTCAGCAGGAACCCTTACTGCAGATATATGAAAATCCCCCAATACCTCAAATCACCTGGAGGAATGAACATCCAGGAAAAGAAAATCAAATTTGTTTCTCTGCCAAAAACAAGACTTGCGAGCCCCAAAGTTCCCAGCTGTAAATGTCAGTTTTGGATGAAGAGTTAACCTGCTGGTGGAGCCACAACCCTGCCCTCACTGTAAAGCTTCTTCAAGAAGGTGGAGAGAGTTTCTGCCTGACCCTCACCCCAAAATCATTTCAGTAGCTGCATCCTCTTAAAACCTTCCTTTTTAAATAACTAATATAGAAGTCTGCTTTGGCTAACATGTTTCAGAAATGAAGGCCTACAGCTACATTGACAACAGATGGTTGGGACTGAGATGAAGATGAGTGGTGTTATATCTTGAAATAAGGAGGTGCCCTAACAAGAGGAGAAGAGGCTTAGATAAACTCAAAAATTAAAAATGAAAATGGTAACGTTGTACATCAGTAGCCATACCTGCAAACTTTAGAAAAAACTACACTTGCAGCAGCAGTGTATATAAAAGTACTATGTCAATGTATGTAGTACAATGTAAATAGATTTTTTTGCAGTGATTTAAAAAAAGAAAGAAGCCAAGGGAGTGGCAATATTACTCCATTAAAATTTTAAAGCACAGACTTTTGAAATTAATGGTGTACAAGTTGGATCCCTGCCTCATAGTGGAATTGCAACAGAAAAAGAACACTTTGTGCTTGCCAACATATATGGTCCAAATGTTGAGGCTCTATAAAGCATTGCAGATTTACCCCCTCCAAATTATGCAATTAAGGTAGGATAATAATTAGATACAAAGCAACAGATTTCAGAGTAGGCTTTCCAAAGTAAATAAATTCAAGAGGATGAAAGGAATGGTAGAGAGTGCCATGGATATTCATATTTTTATCTGTCTGCAGTTTGCTTACCATGACCCAAATCTTATGGGTTTTATGCATGTTACAGAGGCACGTAGATTCATCTTATTTGAAAATGGAATGTTCAAATTCTATTTTCACAAGTCTACACATTTGTATTGGACTTCTGTCTTTTCTGTCTTATTTTAAAAGCTAGAGGTGGATTTGTTGAGTGGGTAGAGGGACCAGGAGTAGGCTAAAACAGGGCCTAAAGGAGCAGGAGACAGTCAGACATTGAAATGATATTGAAATGAATCTACAAATCCATCTCATCCAGAAACCTCTGGAGATGGGTGGCCACCACACACTTTCCCAACAATGGAATATTGAAAGCTGGCCAGTACTTGTCCTGTGTGGTGGGATCCAGAAAGTGTTTTCTTGGGGGGGGGGGGAACAGTCTAATGTCAGTGGACGACTTACACTATGGGAATGATCAGAAGAAGTAAGTCCTTGTTTCTTCTGCTGGACCACCTAGTGGCTTTCAATAATATCAACTATGGTGTCCTTCTGGGCTGCTTTGCTTGGATAGGACTTGGAGGCACTCTTTTATTCCTTCCTGTTGAGGGACTCCTACCTGGCCTTGTGACCTTTGGCTTGTGGGGTCCCCCAGCTTTGTTCCCCATCATATTTAATGTATACATGAAACTGCTGGAAGAAGTCATCTAGAGTTTTGGGTTCCAGTGCCATCAGTATGCAGATAACACCCAGGTCTATTACAACTTTCCACTTCAGTCCAAGGAAGATGTCTCAGGTCTAAATTAGTGCTTGTCATCAATAATGGTCTGGATGAGGAGGAAGAAATTGACACTTAATCTAGATAAGACACAGGTGCTCTTGGTCTGTGGAAAGGCAGATCAGAAAATAGGAATTCATCCTGTGCTAGACGGGACTACATTCCACCTAAAGACACAGGTTTAAGGTGTATGCTTGGATTCAACACTAAATCTGAAAGCTCAGATTTCAGTGAAAGCCAGAAGTACATTTTAACTACACAAACTTGTGCACCTGCTGCTGCCATTTCTAGAGAATTTGGATCTGGATACATTGTTATATGTCTTAGTTAGATACCTCCTGTCTGGATTATCATCATGCAATCTACAAGGGGCTGACTTTGAAAAGGGGACAGAAACTTCACTTGGCCAAAACAGCTACAGCCAGATTGTTAACTGGGGCTGGCTATAAAAAGCATGCAAGTCCCTCATTACAACAGTTCCACTGGATGACATTTTGTTTCCAGGCACAATTAAAAGTTCTTGTTATGAGCTATAAAGCCCTTTATGTTTCAGGTTCAGGTTATCTGAGGAACTGCATTCTCCTATATGAGTTTGCCTGTGTTTTGAGATCTTCTGGGGAAGCCCTTTTCTCTGTCTCACTGCTCTGACAGGTACATTGTTTGGAAACACATTTGAGGGGCTTCTCAGTGGCTGCTCCTAGATTCTGGAAGTCCCTTCCCAGAGAGGTTAGACTGGCACCCTCCTTTCTGTCTTTCCAATCTGACAGGTCTTTGAGGACTGATTACTTAAGGGGAACAGGTTTTGAATAATTTGTGGGATGGGGTGGGGTCATCAACCAGCTGATTAGTGATCAACAGGGTAGCAGATCCCTATTGATCACAGGAGCTGCTTCCCAATAAGTTGAGAGTGGAGATGAGGGGGTATTGAGCCAGACTTTATTGTATATCATCCTAACTATAGTGTTTATGCATATGTAAATCCCCAGCACAATTCCAGGCAGCTTTGGATATGTAATCAAATTCTTCCGTTCTTGAGATGTAAAAGTCCAGCAACATTAAGAGAATTACCTTTTGCCTACCCTGGCTCTGTATTTTAGAATTTAAAACTTCAGTTCAGAAAATTGAACATTGTTCCTATCTCTTTTAACATCCTGTGCATTTTGAACTATTGTGCACCAGTAAACACAAAACTGGAAACTGTGCCAAAATGCAACCTGCACAACAGCCTTTAGAGTTTAAATATAATGTAAAAATAGATTTGCACTATTCAGCCCAATTGATCAGGACCCAGAAGAATTCTGGACTGAAGCCAAAGACATTGTCATGAAGGAAAACAAAGAGACACTATGAGCAGCCAAAAAGAAAGGGAAGCCTCAATGGATGACAGATGATACTCTTCAAGTAGTTAAGGACAGATGAGAATCAAGTAAAAAGTGCCAGTAATAGAATCAGAAGCTTGAATGCAACTGTTCAACAAATTTCTTGTTGAAACCTGAATGCAACTATCCAAAGCACAGGGACAAGGAGAACTGCTATAATAATATAAACAGAGAAATGTAGTATGCCAACCAAAAAAGGAAGACCAATGGACCTCTTCCACAAGATCAAAGACATGAAAGGGAAATTTAAATGAAGAGTAGGGATGCTCTATGACTAGCAAGGGAACACATTATTACATGACCAAGCAGACATAAAAAGAGCTGTTTCACTACTCTACTTCTAACTAAAACCTAGCAACAAATATGGAAAACAAAATGAATGAAACACAGATTGGAAATACCAGACATATGTTCTACTTCTCCCAGAAGGTGACAACAGGGATTAGAGTAACTTCAGGACATTGCATTAATTTCTCATACAAGGAAAGTGATACTCCAAATTCTATAAAAAACTTTTTAAAATCATATATGGAATGAGAAATTCCAAATCCAAATATATATTGGATAATGGAACACACCAAAGAATTTCAGAAGAAAATTAGCCTGGGCTTTATAGGTTACAGGAAAATCTTTGGTTGCATGGAGCATGAAAAACTATGGAGCCCTCTTTTAAAAAATGGGTGTGCCCCAATATATGATTGTCCTGAAAGGTAACCTCTACTCAGGGCAAAAGGTTACTGTTGGGGCAGAATACAGAGAAACAGAATGGTCTCCAATGGCAAGGGGGTCAGGCATGGCTTCATTTCATCACCTTATCCATTTAATTTGCATGCTGAATAAAGTAGGAATACACTTGGAGGAAGGAAGCATGAAAATAGGAGGAAGGAACATCAACAATTTAAGATATGCAAATGACACCATACTACTAGTAAAAAATAGCAAAAACTTGGAACAATTAATGAAGAAACTCAAGGAAGAAAGTGTAAGGCAGGTTTAGAGTGATGACCACTGGTGATTTATATTACTTTAAAGTAGATGATGAAGACATTGAAATAGGTCAGGATTTTCCAAATCTTGGCTCAGTCATTAATCAGAATGGAGGCTGAAGTCAATAAATTAAAAGAAAACTAGGACTGGGAACAGCAGCTATGAAGGGACTAGACAATATCCTGAAATGTCAACAGCAGGGCTGTCGATGACAGGGTGACTTGGTGGTCTCTCATTCATAGGTTTGTTATAAGTCAAAGTCAATTAACAACAAAGATGAATCTTCCAGTTATCTACTTTGTGACCAGAAGTATAATATTTTGCAATTCAGAATTATGCCTAACATTTTGACCAACTGCAAGAACAGCTGACTTCAAAAACACAGTTGCAATTCACAATTGGCACTTAGTTCAGTCCCTTAATCCATTATCTTTACATCTAGTTCTATGGAGAAAGCAGAAAAATGCAGATAGAGAAAGGCAAGCCAAGGATATTGCAGTGACAAGTGAGAAAGCTCCCATGTTCTGGTTGCTGAAAATTAGGAATGGACAACCCTGTCTGTTTTATTTGTTCCTCCATTGTTCCATGGATGGAACAAAATTTTCAGACATTAATGCAAATTCCAGCAAAATTGGTTGTGAACTTTTGATGTGTCGATTTTGTCTTCTGGGAACAATCGCCACATTTGTTGTTTGTTGTCACCTGAAAAGCATTTAGCGGCTTGACTACAACATATTTAAAAACACAACTTTCAACTGTTATAGCCCATTAAGACTGATGAAGAGTGTTTTTTCCCCATGAACCTATAAAAGAAAAGCAATGCATGGTAGATGTGGATGTGGCTGTGTGGCTGCTGTACCAAACTGCAGCACTTCTCCATCATAAAGATTTCCCAAAACACCAGTTGAGGTGTTTTAATAAAAGGAGTTGTGCAAAACTTGTTTTTGCCTCTAGTCATTAAGCATACAATGTCTGTTATGGTGCTAGGTTGGATTTAATGTGAATCTATTGGTAAGCTTTAATACAACTCTTGTGTTTTCAGTGGACAAAATTGAGAGTTGTTTATGCCGTGTCTCCAGAACAGGACAGACTATAAATTTTCAGTTACTCTGTATATTCACGCTAATCTAGATCTATCTATCTATCTATCTATCCATCCAGATAGATCTCTTTTGCCATCAGGTATCAGAGCTTAGCAACTAATTCTCTCTTTCAAAAAAGAATAAAAGAGGAGTTTCTGGAAAAGCAGCTTTACCAACACCATGTTGCTATGATCAGCCCTTCATGGAATTCTCTTTCATAATTCTCTGATTTTCCATTATGGTGTCATGATGACATGTAGATATGATAGCATCACCTGATTTGCTCTTTCCCATAACCTTGATGAGAGAAATGTCTCTCCTTTCCATCATGGTGTGTTCATTTTACTCTTTTTGATGAATAACACTGCAAGAAGTATTAAAAAATTACAACAGGCTAGTGGGCCGGGAAGCCTGTGGCCTTGGTTTCATGATATTCCTGCAGTACAGGGTAGGGAAGAGAACCCAGACAGGGTGTGTGTGGGAGACAGAGAATAAGGAGGGGGAATACTTTTAAAAGTAGTTATTTCCTTCCCTTCTCCCAGATATAAAACAGACCAAGGGGATGAAATCTGCCAACAGCTGGAGCTGATTTTGAGGTTATTTTACAGCAAGGGCTACAACCCAGTAAAACACTAACCCTAAATGTGGCAAAAACTGCGAACTCTTAAGGAATTCTTCACACACCCTGCAAAATGCCTGAACTCCTATGAATCATGTGTGGCCAGATTACATTCTATTTGATCAGAATTAGGAGTATTTTCAATCATGTAGACTAGTCCCTATGGTCAGTGGAGAGAAGAATCTGTGGTATAGCTGCCAACCATCCCCCTGCCACCAGCTTTTGGGAGCCATGAGGGGGCTGTTTTTTGCCATCTCCTCCTCAACCTGTATTCTTTGTTTTAATTTACCTCCCGGTGACACCAGTGGCAATAGTTGTTGAGAATTAACAATGACTGCTTGGAAAGTGTCTTGGTTTCTAGACTACTTCAAGGGGATAACTAGGCTTAGGTTCCTGTGGATCTTCACGTATTCTTGTTACACCCTTGACATCTGCCACTCCAAGCCCCCATTGTAAAGAGACAGTGGCCATGACCTCTCTGCTGCTATAATCTGGAGACTTTTGGTGGTGGACCTCCTTTTCTGACTATGGAAGAAGATGTCCTATCCTGGGGAGAGGGCTTCTTTACTAGTGTTCATAGCCGTAAACTCTAAACCAGCTTTGGGGTAGCACAAGAATCTTTGGATTGTATTGATCCTTAATTTTCTAGGAGACACTAACAGAAGTAACCATCTGGGAGTTGTCCCTGTCCCTGCTCTAAAATAAATAAATACATATCCTGTATTTATACTGTACTACAGAGTTCTGACTAAAATCACCAGTAGGTTTACTTTTGGCAATTAAATATTATCTTAACACAAGGGGATAATACAGGCATCCTATTCATACCAGAGTACTCTCAACCCTCAAATTAGCTAACAGAATATCACTTCCTAAAACTCTCTCAACTTTCAGATTATTTCCAGCTCAATAAATGTACTAGTAGTTCCAGATATCTGACTCTCCATATGAAATGAGTAAGTAGAGAATGCTCATAAATGTACAAATTTTGAGAGGAAATTTACTTTAAATGTTGCATATGATACTAAGAGAGAGAGAGATTCTAAACATTAAAGATCAATATTTATCTTGTTCTGGAGACAACTAGTTACTGTGTCATGTGTCTGTGTTTTTCTTTGTAAAGTAGTCAATTTATCATGCTGTGTACGTGGGAGGTTGGCATGAGACTATTTCACTGCATCTAAATTAAAGGAAAAACACAGAAAAAGGTCGCTTTGCAGCTTCAAAATGGTTTCAGGACTTGGCTTTTAGTAGAACATTTTCATCTAGTCTGTGGCATGCTTTAAAAAATGGATTTTCAGTGCAAACCCAAAATACCTGTATTACATAAGTTGATTTTGCAGTGGTTAAATGCCAGTACCACAGTCACTCGCTCACTCAGCCTTGCATCCTCTCGAGGTCATGAAAATGAGTACCCAGCTTGATGGGGGTAATTAGCTTACAGTTTAAACTGCTTAGACACTTCTCAGTGTGGTATGAAGTGGTATACAAATGAAGCTGCTATTGCTATTGCTATTTTCAAAAGTCTTAGTCCTGATTATAGCAGAAGCATTGATTCCGTGGTATTTGTTGTTGTGTTCCTTAAAATTGTTTCCTACTTATTGTGACCCTAAGGTGAACCTTTCATGAGTTTTCTGGGACTAAGAGTGTTTGAAGTCAGCTAGTAGGCCTCCAGCCTGAGAAGGAATTGAACCCTGGTCTCCAGAGTTGTAGTCCAACACCCAAACCACTACAATATGTTGGCTTTTTCAGTGACATTTATCTATGAGTTATTATCATTATATTATTATATCATATCATATTATATTATTCATCTCCCACTTTCACCCCAATCTGGGACTCAAGGTGACTTACAACAGTTAAAAGAAACAGAGTGTCCAAAATACAAAAGTTACAAATATCATTAAACTAGCTATAAAACTGAAACAAGTTTTTAAAAATCATAGCTGTTAAAGAAACAAATAAACAAAATACAGATAGACTTTACTCCACAATTCTGCAAGGTCTAGCTCCCTCAAACAGTAAATCTTCCAAGGCCCGCTGAAATTAAAAAGTCTTAAACTGCCTGGGGAAGTGTAGCATGGAGGATGCCATTAACTCCTCTTGGAAGGGACTTCCAGAGACTGTGAGGGGACAACATCCTTTCCTGTGTTCGCAACAGATATACCATGGACTTTATCACTTGAGGCAAGTAAGACTAGAGCAGGGTGTAAGACTAGAGCAGGGTAATAGCTGTCTTTGGCTGGGACTTCTCACATGACACCAGCCTTCTGTTGTTTTCCCAGAGGGGGATCATCTTGGAAGTGATTGTTTTTATTAAAACAAAACCCCATTAATAGCCTCTTTTCCCATTGGTGGTTTGCTAGGATTTCCAGTGTGATAATCCAATTCCATTTTATGTTGTTTTTGGCTGGACAATGCATGCTTTGCGTATGGCAGAGGTTCTACTGATTAGGGGAGAAGGAGAAATTTCAATTTGATTTCCTTTGAGTTGGCAAAGTAACCTAAGACACTTTTATTTTTGTTGTCTATATAAAAAAGTCATTAGCAAATGACCATGTGCCCACAATGGGGTTTGTTAGAGAAGCTAAATAGCCCTGGTAGTACAGAGAAAGGCAAGCCAGCTCCAACAGGCCTTGCCTGCAAGCGAGAAGAGCCCTCCCTTCATCCACCATCTTCAGGGAGAGAAGGCAAGCCAGCTCCACCTTGCCTGAAACCAAGAAGAGCCCTCCCTTCATCCACCATCTACAGGGAAAGAAAGGCAAGCCAACTCCAACAGGCCTTGCCTGCAAGTGAGAAGAGCCCTTCCTTCATCCACCATCTTAAGGGAAAGAAAGGCAAGCCAGCTCCAACAGGCCTTGCCTGCAAGCAAGAAGAGTGCTCCCTTCATCCACCATCTTCAGGGAAAGAAAGGCAAGCCAGCTCCAACAGGCCTTGCCTAAAAAGAAGAAGAGCCCTCCCTCCAGTCCATCTGCCTTGGTCCAGGCCTCCAAGGGAGAGAAGATCTGCTGGACTTTTCCCCTTCCCTACCACCTCTCCCTTCTCCTTTTGTGTCGTGTCTTTTTAGATAGTAAGCCTGGGGGCAGGGAAATGTCTAATTAACAAATTGTAAGCCACTCTGATAGCCTTGGCTGAAGAGCGGGGTATAAATAAAACAGTAGTAGTAGTGCTTAAATACTGGTACTCCAGCCATTCACAGCCACAAGCTTGTGAGTTCAATCCTAGGCAGGTCCACTCAGCCTGGCATCCTTCTGTAAGTCACTAAAATAAGTACCCAGCTTGTTGGGGGCAATTAGCTTACACATAGTAAACCACTTAGGGGATGCTTAAGTGCACAGATAAGTGGCATAGAAATGTACTTGCTATTGCTGTTGCTATTACTATTGCTGAGAAGACAAAACTTCACTCATTGTTTCCCCCACCCCGGCCTTCTTTTCCGGATGAATAGCCGAATTCCGGAGTCTATCTGTCTGTCTGTCTGTCTGTCTCTCTCTCTCTCTCTCTCAAATGTAAGTGGAAAAGGATCTTATAGGGGTTTTTTTTTGAAGAACCTTTATTTTATTACAAACGTTTTGCCTCTAAGGAGTTTATCACACTAGGAGCCAGTTTAGATGTTTAAATGACACTGAAGTGGTGTTAAAGCAAACTTGAGCCTTCGCAAATTCAAAGCAAATTTAAAGTAGAAATAACATTATTTCGCAATTAACGTTCATGCATGATTTCACAATTAAGGCAATTTTGAATTTACACTTTCTGTAGAGATCCAAACTTGAAAAGATTTGGATTAATCCTCATTTAAATCTAGTTTAACTGTGGGTTTTTCACAACGTCGTGTGAAATAGTGTCCCTTATTCCTCCTTTAAATCTAGTTTAACTGCACGTTTTTCGCGACATCATGTGAAACAGCGTTGCGTAATTTCACGATTTTTGTAGAAGGGTCCTCTTTGTGTGAGTCTGTATGCCCATGTGTACATGGTGCCAAACTAGGGAAAGCAGTCGTACTGGGTAGCAGTTCCAAAGGCTGCATTTGAAAAGCTGGTAGCATGAAACAATCCTGCTTGCATAGCTTTTAAAAAAGATAATGCTGTTTTAGTGGGAGAAGAGCCTGGTGTGATAAGGTTGTGTGAGAGTGGTGGGACAGAGAGAAGGTCCCTTGTAAATGATCTCATAGAATCATAGAATCAACATATAGGTAGGCTCAGATTTTATAAAATGTTTTCTGTATGGCTATATTGACTGATAGCTAGACACACTGCATATGACAAGCTTAGTTGAGTTGTATATACGTATATATGCTTTTGTAGAATTATGGGGCTGCATAGGCTAACATGATCCTTATTACTCATGCAGCCAGGCCTTACTTGTAACAGTAAATGAGGGAAACTGTGGGATGATGCCTTTTATTCACATTCAGAGAGTTCCTATGTGCAAGAAACCTCATTGGGTTCATAATCCCCCTCATATAAAAAAGCTCTATGGATATGTGTTCACCATGCCCCTTTGACACACCTCATCTCATCTGATTTCAGAAGCTGTGCAAGGTTGGACCTGAATAGCAGTTGGATATATGATTGCCAGTTCATCATCATTTTCACATTTTACTACTAAAACCTGAAACCAGGGAATGGGCCCTTGGGATGTAAAATGGTTGGGTCCTGATGATGTCATGGGATAACTTGTTGTGATGCCACAGGGGAAAGGTTGGCAAAAGTTGGGACACTGTTTCTGGATTGGCTGTTTGTGGTAACAGGCATGAAGGAAGTCCAGCTAAAAGGATCCAAAACCTGTAGACCTGGTCATACAGTGACATGGGGGCATTTTGGGGTACCTGGAGCTGCAGTAGTTGCTACCATACCCACAGGAGCTTGCATCCTTCATGGCCATTATCTATAGTGCACATTGCATGTGACACATTTTTCCAGATGTTATGTTGTTGCTACTGCTGGGATTGTGGTAGGCTCACTACCAGCCCTCTCACCACCAGTAGCTGGTTCTGAATGCTGTTGCCAGGCTTTGTATGAGAGGAGGGTTCGTGAATCATCTTGCTGATGCTCTATTTTCTCCCTTGCTCCAAATGACCCTTTGCATAGTACCACCAATGATGTCCTTTTAGACTATCTTTTTGAAAAAAATCCAACATGAAGCAAACAAGTTGGTATGAAAGGGGGCATAAAAACAGCTTTTATTCATTAATCATACAAATCTTTCTGTTTCAGGAGCCACTTGAGTGTGTCAAAGAAGAAGGAAGGGGAGAGGAGGAGAAGAGGAACAGTAAGAGGAACATCAACAATAGCAGCAACAAAAATAGCAGCAACAATGGAGTAACAGTAATCCTAATAGTGTGTGTGTGTGTGTAAGTGTTTCTCCTTTGACTATTTTGTCAAGTAGGAGGTGGTGCTCATCTCTGTTACTAAACCGAGGGAGCCAGCATTGTCAAAAATGATTCCATGGTCATGTGGCCAGCATGACTAATTGTTGAGATGCATGAAATCCTGTTACATTCCCTCCTCTGCAGAAGAATCCTTCGAGTTCTCCTGCAAGAAAAACCAAGACTGGGTTGATGAAAATAACCAAGAGATCCAGGAGCTGTTGGCAAATAAGAGAACTGCTCATCAGGCACACCTCACTCAGCCATTTTGCCATGTAAGAAAAGTAGCCTTCCATCTCACATGTAGTAAACTCCAAACAAAACTCCGAGACATTCTGAACAAGTGGTGGATCAATTTAGCAGAAAAGACACAACTTTGTGCAGATCTGGGTGATTCCAGAGGATTCTACAAAGCTCTTAAAGCAGTGTTTGGACCTACTTTTCAGATCCAAAGCTCCTTATATAGTAAAGATGGTCAAACACCAATCACAGAAAAAGCCTCCATCCTGAATTGATGAGCTGAACATTTTCAAAGTCTCTTCAGTGCCAACCGAGTAGTCCAAGGCTCAGCTATCCAACATATGATACAACAACCAATGAAAAATGAACTGGACATAGCTCCCACTTTACATGAAACCATTAAGGCCATACAGCAGATGAAAAATGGCAAGGCAGCTGGGATTGATGGAATCCCATCTGAAGCTTGGAAACACGGAGGTCATGTACTCCATGCTAAATTCCACAAGCTTCTTGTGAGTTGTTGGGGAAAAGGTGAACTGCCATCAGATTTCCGAGATGCAGTGATCATCACCCTGTATAAGAAAAAAGGAGCAAAATCTGATTGCTCAAACTATCGCGGTTTAACACTGCTCTCCATTGCTGGAAAAATCCTTGCAAGGATATTCCTGAACAGATTAGTTCCTGCTATTGCAGAAGAACTTCTCTTTGAAAGCCAATGTGGCTTCAGAGCTAATAGGAGCACTACCGATATGGTATTTGCTCTTAGACAACTGCAAGAGAAATGTAGAGAGCAGAACAAAGGACTCTATGGGGCTAAACAGACAGGCAAAAAGAGGTGCTTTCAGGCTGGCTTGAAGGTGTGGCGTTTAGATGATACATGCCTTGAATTTTGCAAGAAAGTGTCCTTATGCAGAGAAAAGCCATTTCAAAAAGAAGCAGCTTTTTTCCGCTTCTTCCTGGCTTGAAGCCATGTCATATGGTCATGACATGAGCACTACAGGTGCCTTGGGAGGTGGCAGTGCGGTTGGTGGAGTTTCAATGTGGCTTCAGAAAAGGCAGCTTAAAGCCACTTTTTCCTGCCCATCTGTTTCACCCCTATGTAACATTTGTTGACCTTACCAAAGCTTTTGACACTCTGAGTAGAAAAGGTCTGTGGTAGATCCTGGGACAACTAGGATGTCCCTCAAATTTATTATCTTGCTGCATGAGGGCCAGCATGGTCAAGTCAGATATGGCCATGCTCTCTCAGTGCCCTTTCTAATAACTAATGGTGTGAAACAAGGTGGTGCTCCAACTCTGTTTACAATCTTCTTCAGCATGATGCTCCAAAGGGCTACAGCAGAGCTTGAAGAAGAAGACGGCATCTATTTACATTACCATACTGATGATAATTTGTTTAACTTGAGCCATCTGAGGGCTCACACAAAGACTCTAAACTATCTTGTCCATGAGCTGCTTTTCACTGACGATGCTGCCCTTGTTGCCCATACAGAAGCAGCTCTGCAGCCCCTAAAATCCTGCTTTGCAATGGCTGCAGAGCTGTTTGGGCTGGAAGTCAGCCTGAAGAAAACAGAAGTTCTCTACCAGCCTGCACCACAGGAAGAGCACTATCATCCCCATGTCACTATAGGTAAATCTGTGCTTATGTCCGTTCAGCAGTTCACCCACCAGAGAACCATCATCTCCTCAGATGCCAAGATTGATAAAGAGATTGATCACAGATTAGCAAAGGCATATCGTGTCATGGCCGGCCAAGAGATGGAGTCGGAGGATGAGGAGGAGGACATGGCTCCTCAGGAGCAAGTGGAGTTAGAGGCTAAACCAGGTCCCAGTTCTGCTCTGCCAGACCTCAGCCCTGACATTTCAGCTGGGCCAGGCTCTAGTACTGTGGAGCTCCCTTCAGAGGCTCAGCAGCTGAGTGTGGTTTCAAAGGAAGAATACAGCTTGGAGGTTCCCTCCTTTAAGGAAAGGAGGGCTGAGAGTGCTTGCATATGTTGGTCCCGCAGGATTGCAGAAAAGCAAGCTGTTGACAAGACACAGCTGACAACAGGGAGAGTGTCTCTTACTTAATCACCTGTGGGAGCCATCCCTTTGACAGAACTTATTGAAAGTCTCTTGGTGTGACTATGTACTGGCTTCATGTCTTTTGAACTCTGGTTTGCTTGACCTTGGAACAGACTTGGACTTCTGCTGCTTTCTCCTTGCCCTGACCTCGGACCAGACTGACTTCTGTGACTTTTCCAACCCTGACCTTGGCTCTGGCTTTTGGACTATTCCTGTGAACAAGATTTAGGTTTGTGGAACTGCCTTATCAGCTTTTGTTGGTGTGTGCTGGCCACAGTCCAGGACGTAAAGGCTTCACCAAAGAGTCTGGAGTAACAAACACCTGAGGCGAAGCACAAAAATCAGTGTGTACAGAGCCATTGTACTGTCTGTTCTCCTCTATGGAACTGAAACATGGGTTACCTATCACCAGCACCTACGACTCCTTGAACGCTTTCATCAGCATTGTCTACGCACAATCCTAAAAATACACTGGATTGACTATGTGACGAATGTGGAACAGACTCCCTCAGAGTGTGGTGGAGTCTCCTTCCTTAGAGGTCTTTAAGCAGAGGCTGGATGGCCATATGTTGGGGATGCTTTGATGGAGAGTTTCTACATGGCAGGGGGTTGGACTGGATGGCCCTTGTGGTCTCTTCCAATGATTCTATGAACGTTGCTGTCCTGGAGCAAGCAGGGATCACCAGCATTGAGGCCATGCTATTGAGAATGCAGCTGCACTGGGCAGGCACGTTTCTAGGATGGAGTATCACTGCCTCCCAAAAATAGTACTCTACGGTGAACTCACCATGGGTCAGCATAAGAGGGGCACCCCAAAGAGAGATACAAGGACTCCCTGAAACAACATCTCTAGCTCGGCCAAATTGATCACTAACAATGGTCTGCCCTGACCTCACATCAGAAGGCATGGAGATGCACTATCCACAGTGCTGCAGCCCCTTTTGAGAACTTACGCCGAACAAGTCTCGAAGAGAAATGACAACTCAGAAAGAACCACAACTTGCAAACATCACCCAAGGAGACTTTCTGTTGTATTTTCTGTAACTAGACTTGTTTATCTCGAATTGGCCATTTTAGTCATCAACACACGTGTAGAAAGTGTGGGATGAGTCCTTCCTGAATCTTCGTTAGTGAAGAAAAGCCAGATAATAATAATAATATTAATAATAATAATAATAATTATTATTATTATTATTATAATTATAGTCCGCCCCTCTGAAAAAGCAATCAGGGCGGGGTACAACAAATTAAAACAACAAGAGTTAAAATAGATCAATCCCATCCCAGCCTCCCTCCCCTTAAAATAAGATTAAATTAGCAATAAGTCAAAAACATGGAACACAGTACAAAACAATATGAAAGCCAAAAAATTATTGATCTATATGGGTAGAGCTGAAATCATAAGGGAGAGAAGCTGGAAATATTCTAGATATTGAGTTTGGAGCTATATGGGTAGAGCTGAAATCATAAGGGAGAGAAGCTGGAAATATTCTAGATATTGAGTTTGGAGCCGGGAGATGTTAAATACTGGCTGGGAAGGCCTGCCGGAAGAGATGAGTCTTTAAGGCTTTTTTAAAGCCATTGATGGATACAATGAGATGCATCTCATCTGGCACATCATTCCACAGCTTGGGAACTATATCTGAAAAGGCCCTCTGGGAGGTCTGCATCCACCTAGTCTTCATGGGCTGTAGCAGATTCCTCAGAGAGGACCAAAGTGTGCGGGGAGGGGGGTTCATACGGGAAGAGACGGTCCCTAAGATAGGATAGACCCAAGCCATGTAGGGCTTTAAAGGTTAACACCAACACCTTGACTTTTCGTGGTATGGTGTCGCGAAAACTCACTCCTCAATACCGCTCTGAGGGGTGAGTTGCGGATCCCGAGGAAAAAGTAAGAGACATATTTGTGAAATGGTATAAAGTGTCTCCCCAGACAGGGGAGAAGAAGAGGGGCTCATCGGGGACCTTCAAATACTCTGGGGCGCTCGAGGCAGAGAGATCAGCTGGCAGAAGAAGCCGGAGAAGCCAGAGACGCTGGAAGAGTATGGAGAAGGTTTGAGCAAGCCAGGTCTAGGATCGGGCAGCCGCGCTGCGGCACAAGCGAAGCCACCGCCGCCTTTTTAAAGTTTTATGATTAAACAACAATAATAGACTCTTTACTCGCTGGGAGATTACCTTTTTCTGTAAAATTCACTATGGCAATTTAGACTCTGCTAACTAACTGTTAAATATAAATAATAAGAAGAATAAGAATTAAGATCTGAGGGGGAGAGAAAACTAAACCCCTTTTCTCTGAGACGGGACTCTCTCTCCATTTCTATTGGAAAAAAACTTCTCCTTTTGAAAGCCCTTTAAATTAAATTCTTCAATTTTTGAGAAGTTAAAATTTAAACAATTTTATAATTTGGAATTGCTTATTTTAAGTCTGTTTTTTGTTGAACTGTGAGAACAAACATTAAAGCACATATTGGAGAATTCGAATTGAACATTATACAAGTAGCCACGGGAATAGAATCACCATATTGTTCAGAAGAGAATTAAGATCGGACTGGGATGATTTATAAACTTAAACAACTGCAATAACTGGAAGAGTGAAAACAAGGAAATTTAGTGGAATTATCATGTTATAGTGTTCTACAAAGAAAAAAAAACTTTTTTGGAATTATTTAAATCGTAGAAAATTGTGGATTACGTTGGATTGAGCTGGACAGCTTGGGACAGATTTGGGAGTTACTTAAGTCTTCAGTGATATTGAACTCAGGAGAAATCAGAGTATGGAAAGGTATTGGATTTAAAGGACATTGGAATCTAATAAACTTATATCCTGCAACTTGGAATTTAATAAGACAGGGGATTTAGGAGACATTGAAGGACTTAGAAGAAACTGGATTTAAGAGACATTGGAGTTTAAAGAGACATCGGACTCGAACGACATCAAGGCTTTAAGAGATAGTGAATTTATGTAACATCAGAGTATAGAAGGACACTGGATTGAAGAGACATCAGATTTAAGAGATATTAGAGTTCATATTCAGTAGTTTTGATTTTTTCTTTTTCCTTTCCTGGGGAGTGTAATAGAAGGAGGGGAGGGGAAGGAGGGAAGAGAGGGAGGGAAGGGGAAAAGGAAAGGGGAAAATAAAAAAGAGGGAGAATTTATTTGAATTATATCAGATACTGCAGATTAGAGACTAGAAAAGAATTGAGAATTCTACAATACAAATTAGGAAAAAGTAATATTTCTAACTTGCTATATTGTAGCTAGATAGCAGTAAAAGAAGAAAATAGCTGAGGAAATCTGGTAATATTGTTACTCTTTCTATCTTCCTCTGTTATTGTATAATATTGGACAGACATTGTGGGGATAAACTGTGGTGACTGGGGAAAATAAGATTAATATTATTATTAGTATTATTATTTTTTAACTATAACTACTAAGATACAGAAAACGTGCTAATAAGGGTAAGCTTTTTTTTGAGGGGGGTGTAAATGAGAGGAAACAAAATTTGGTGATTGGAAAATAAGGAAATTTTTTGTTACTACTGCACAGATATCATATATATATCTTTTTAATTTCTTTTTCCTGTCTTTCTTCTACTGCTTTGTTTGTTTGATTTTTCTTTCATTCTTTTTTTCCCCTCTTCACCACTATTAAGCATATTTTCTAAGATAAGAATTTAACATTTTACATACAATATTCTATAAGCCAGTCAGTGTATTCAGCATAATTAGAGTGTAATATTGAAAATATTGGTGTTTATATACATTTACATTTATATTTTGTTTGATAATTATTGATTTATGTATTTATGATTTGATGTAATTTTGCTTTATAAGGCTTCAACGATATTAGGATAGAGAGAACACTTGCATAACTGATTTTGTGGAGACTACAATATTAAAGGAATAGAAGAGTTATAGATATAGTAAACTACTAGGGAAAGATTTCCAGTTATTGCAGCACTAAATAAGGGGAAACAAAGAAAGATTAGATAAAGCCGGAAGAATAGATAGACAAATGAAAGGAAAAATTGATTAAGAGAGGATTATTAACATAAATAAACCAAGACAAAAGTAAAGTTTTGTAAAAGTAATAATCATCTTTAGGGAATACATTAAGAAAAAAACTGATTAGAATTTTTAAATAAAAGAAGATTGAAATAGAGATAGGATAGAAATAGAATAAATAGAAACAAGATAGAAATTGAAGAATAGATTAAAATAAAGTTAAACTGAATAAGTTAAAGGTGTAATCTGAATAAGAGGGGGGAAGGTAAGTTTTACCTAAATTGGGAATCTGCATTGCAGAAAACATTAAGACACACTCAAACCCTTCAGATTCCACTTTGACTCAATAATTAAGCTTGTATAAGGTAATTTAAAATATACTGATAAAAACTTCACTTTATGGGTAGTTGATTGCATCTTCTAAAATTAGAATTTATCATAATAAATAATTTACTACTTGAATTAATAGTAAAAGAATAACAGAAGAACAGAAAGTAAAATCATATCTTTAAAAAGATATTGTGTTAAAACAAAGAAATAAAGAAAGGAAAAAAAGATAGGAAGGAAAAGAGGAGAGAAAAGAAAATGATGACAACAAGGAGAGAGAAAGAAAGACAGGCCCAAGCCTCAGCAATGTCAAATCAAAGGAGATTATCAAACTCAGACTCTAATATAAGCCTGACAGAAGAAATGAAAAGATTACATATGGAATTAAAAAATGAGATTTGGGATTCTAGGTAAGAAACACGGCGGGAGATAAGAGAATCTAGAGAAGAAACTAAGAAAGAATTGAAATATGAATCAAATAAAATAAGACAAGACTTGGATAAGATAAACAAAGATATTGAAAAGATAACAGGAAAAATTGAGAAATAGAGCAAAAAACCAAAGAAGATAGAAGATAAGATTGAGGATTTAAATAAATATCAACAGGAGGACCAAGATGCAATATTGAGATTGAAGATCAAACAAAGAGAGAGGTGTATCAAATTGAGAGGATTACCTGAACAAACAAATGAAAATCTGTATAATTTCTTAACTCCATATCTGGCGAGATATCTAGATATACCACTACAACAAATGCAGAGTGAAATAGATAGAATGTACAGACTGAACTCAAACACTGCAAGAACAAAAAGATTACCAAAAGACATAGTAATATACTGGGTCAGAAAACAAATGAAAGACAACTTTATACAGAAAAATTTTAAGACAAGAGTTGTGATACGAGGTACGGAGATACAAGTTTTTAAAGACATCCCTTTTGAAATTTTGAGAAGAAGGAAAGATTATCAATTCTTAACAGAGCAACTGAAACACTATAAAATCCCTTTTAGATGGGAAGAACTGGAAGGAGTGTCTCTAACATGGAATCAAATAAGATACAAACTTAATACTATTGAAAAGGCAGGTGATTTTTGGAATGAATTTAAAAAAGAGATAGCAAAACATCTAGAAATGGTTAGAAGAGAATACAGACATACAAGGGAAGAAGATGAAAGAGAAAGGGGGAATCAACTGGAGACAACTTCCAGGTTTAAAGAAGGATGGAGAGAAAGAGAAGAGGAAATAGACTTGGGAGAAAATGGAAGAGAAAAACAAGGAAGAGAACAAGAGAGCAAAACAGAAGACAAAGAAATATTAGAAAGTGAAGAAGATAGTAGAGGAGAAGAGGTAGAAGAAACAGAGAGAAAAAAACTCAGAAAGAGAAGAATAAACAAGAAAGAAAAGAATAAAAGGGGAAGAGGAAGGGGAAGGGAGGGGGAATGGAAGGAAAGGGAAAAGGAAAAAGATATAAAGGTTTGTCATGGGTGGGATTTCTAAGAAATGAAAGTAATAACCTGGAATGTAAAGGGATTGAATTCTCCATTTAAAAGGAAAAAAGTAAATCAATACTTAAGTTGAGATGCAATGTTATTTGTTTACAGGAAACCCACATTAAATATACTGAAAAGAGATTAATAAGGTATAAAAACTTAGGGAAAGACTAGGAAAAAAGGGGTGTTGATTTAGATTAAAAATAATTTACAGGTAAAAGAAGTGTTAAACGATGAGTTGGGACATTATGTAGGAGTAGAAATAACTTGGGAAGGAGAAAAAATTTTGACAGTAGGAATATATTGTCCTTTAGAAAATTAGAGTTTGTTCTATCAAAGAGTTTACAAAGAACTAGACAAATTTGAATATGAAAAAGTAATACTCTTAGGAGACTTCAATGGAGTAGTACAACCATGTTTAGACAGGAAATCTGATAAAGACATAAAATATAACCAGGGAAAACTCCCACAGACGTTTAAAGATTTGACAAGTAGCTATGGATTAAATGATATATGGAGGTATTATCACAATAAAGAGCAAGGATACACATTTTATTCCAATAGACATCAGTCTATGTTGAGAATTGATATGATATGGACACCTACAATATTTAATAAATACATCAAATTGATAGATATATTACTGAGATCTATATCTGATCATAATCCAGTAATAATGACATTTTATCAAAAAAGAATAACATTTAACTGGAAATTTAAAGATTATGTAATACAAGACAAAAATATAATAAAAAACCAAAAGAAACTATTGTTCTCTATTTCAAGGAAAATATCACAGAGGGAATGAAGATGACTTGCATCTGGGATACAGGGAAAGCAGTGATAAGGGGCTTCTTGATGAATCAAGAGGCCTATGTACGAAAAAGGAAAAAAGAACATGAGCAGGAAATAGAAAATTTATTAAGGATAAAAGAGAAAGAGCTGATAGATAAACCAGGAGATGTTAAAATCATTGAAGAAATCAACACACTCAAGAAACAAGAAAATAGGAGAAATACTTTGGAACTTAGTAAAAAATTAAAAATGCTAAAACAAAAAAATTTTGAACATTCAAACAAGGTGGGCAAAAAAAAAAAAGAGCTGAACTATTGAGAGAAAAACAGGTAAAAAAAACTATCTTAGAAATAATAAATATAATAATAATAAAACTTTATTTATATAACGCCCTTCCAGCGATCAGGGCGGTGCACAACATATATAACATATACAAAGTTTAAAACATTCCAATAAAAACAAAACAGGATAAAAAATCAGTATAACAATACTATGTAATAGAAATATGCCAGGCCAGCTTGCAATGCGGGGAGAGGAGGGGGGGAAGGAGAGGATCACAGTAGGGGGGAAGGAAATCAGGGGTATGCTTGTCCAAATAAGTATGTTTTTAACCCCTTTTTGAACAAGGTAAGGGAGGCAGCCAGACAGAGCTCAATGGGCAACGAGTTCCAAAGGCTGGGGGCCGAGTTGATAATTTAGCCTTTGGAACTCTAAGTAGCTGTTGCCCGGAAGATCTAAGTGTGCGGGGCGGATTGTGTGGGGAGAGGCGGTCCTTCAGGTACCCTGGGCCCAAGCCATTTAGGGCTTTATAGGTAATAACCAGCACTTTGTACTGAGCCCGGAAGCTAATAGGCAGCCAGTGAAGATCTTTCAATATCGGGGTTATATGGGAGGCCCTGGGAGCACCAGTGACCACCCGTGCTGCCATATTCTGCACTAATTGCAGCTTCCGAGTGTGATACAAAGGCTGCCCCATGTAGAGCGCATTGCAGAAATCTAATCAAGAGGTTACCAGAGCGTGTACTATAGTTTCAAGGTCCCTCCGGTCCAGGTAGGGACGCAGCTGGCGTATCAGCCGAAGCTGAAAACAGGTGCTCCTGATCGTCGCATCCACCTGAGAAGTAAGATGGAGCGACAAATCAAGAAGCACCCCCAAGCTGCGTACAGTGTCCTTAACGGGAAGCGTGAGCCCACTGAGGACCGGTGGAACCACCTCCATCCCTGGACCGGGAGAACCTATCACCAGTACTTCCGTTTTCTCTGGATTCAGGCTGAGTCTGTTTTCCCCCATCCAGTCCATTACCGATTCCAGACAGGCCACGAGAGGAGCAATGCCATCCCTGGACACTGCATCAGTCGGAGACATAGAGAAGACTATTTGGGTGTCACCAGCGTACTGATAACCCCATGCCCCATGTCTCTGGATGATCTCTCCCAGCGGTTTCATGTAAATGTTAAAGAGCATAGGGGACAAAATGGCTCCTTGAGGGACCCCAGAGCTGAGGGTCCTCTTATCAGAGCACACGTCCCCCAGCTGCACCATCTGGAACCTCCCAGAGAGGTAGGACCTGAACCACTGGAGCGCAGTGCCCCCGATTCCCACCTCTGCCAGGCGTTCCAGAAGGATACCATGGTTGATGGTATCGAAAGCCGCTGAGATGTCGAAGAGCACCAGCAGGGACACGCTACCCCTGTCGATGCCCAGACGGAGATCATCGACCAGGGCGACCATGGCAGTCTAAACCCCATAGCCCGCCCGAAAACCGGTTTGAAATGGATCTAGATAATCCGTTTCATCCAAGATCGCTTGAAGCTGGATTGCAACAGCCCTCTCGAGCACCTTCCCCAAAAATGGCAGCAATGAAATTGGTCGATAGTTATTATGTATCAGGGGGTCAAGGGAGGGCTTTTTCAATATTGGTTTTACGATAGCCAATTTAAGGCTATCGGGAAAATGCCCTTCCCTTAAAGATGCATTTAAAATCCGGCATAGCAGTGATGCAACCGCCGGTCCCCCCTGTACTGCTAGTCACGAGGGACAGGGATCGAGAGAGCAGGTTGTTTTCCTAACACTTCTAAGGATCTTGTCCACATCCTTGGTACTAACCAACTCAAACTGATCCAGAACAACCAAGTCCACGGAGGCTCTGGACGTCTCTGCTCTAGTTTCTGCTTTAACACCACTCTCTGGGCTGCCGGTGGTGTTAATGAGTCGGCGTTTTAAGCCTCTCCGCTCGGCATGGAGTCAGGTGGGGAGGTGGACTCTCCAGGGATTGGCCACGGAGGCCTCTCCCGGCTCTCTGCCGCTCTCTGGGGAGCTCTCTGCTGCTCTCTCCCTGTAAAAGAAAATGGGGAAATATTAAATAACCAAGAAGATATAAAGAGAGCTTTTGAGAAATTTTATTCAAGCTTGTATCAAGCACAGAACATAAATATAGAAAGGATCCAACAATATTTGGAGAGGAAGACAAAGAGAGTTTTATAATGCCGAATGCAAGCCAAATAGAGGACTTGAATAAGGATATCACTTACACAGAGGTGATGACTGCAATCAAAAACCTGAAAAATGGAAAGGCCCCAGGCCCGGACGGCTTTACGACATTATTCTATAAAACTTTTGCAGATGAAATATGTGGTCCTCTACAAACAACATTGAATTCCATACTTGAAGAAGGAGTCCCATGATTGTGGAAAGAAGCAGACATAGTTGTTATACCCAAAGAAGGAAAGGACGTAAAAGAGATTAAAAACTATAGACCAATTTCATTATTAAACATTGATTATAAAATTTTTACTTCAATTTTAGCATCAAGATTTAAAAATTACTTAAAGGATTGGATAGATCAAGATCAAAGGGGTTTTCTGCCAAAAAGATAATTACGGGATAACATAAGAATAGTACTGGATGTAATGGAGGTATATGAAAAGCACAATGACAGAGAATTTGGGTTAATGCTATTAGATTTGGAAAAAGCTTTCGATGCTGTAAATTGGAAAACACTTTTTGAAATAATAAACAGAATGGGTTTAGGATCGAAATTCAGTGGGTGGATAAAAGAAATATACAATGAACAAAAAGCAAAAATCATAATAAATGAGGAGAAAACAAATTATATTACAATCTGCAGAGGAACTAGACAAGGGTGTCCCCTGTCCCCTCTACTTTTTTTTAATGGAAATAGAAAGATTGATTAAAAGGATTTAAAAAAGCAAATTGATTCAAGGCACAAAAGTAAGGAATCACAGATTCAAGGTTAGAGTCTGTGCAGATGATTTGGTAGTTTTCTTAGAAGATCCCTGTAAAGGTGTTGAACACCTGAATGAGATAATAGAAAATTTTGGAGAAATATCAGGATGCAAATTGAATAAAGAAAAATTGACAATTATAACTAAGAATATGATAAAGGAGAAAGAAAAGAAACTAAGGGAGCTTACAGGTATAGAGATAAAGAAAAAAGCAAAATATTTGGGTATAACAATTTCTAGCAACTTAGGAGAGTTATTTAATAACAACTATAAGAAAGTACGGAGAGATATCAAAACGAAATTAAATAAGTGGTCAAAGAGGCAACTATCTTTGCTGGGGAAAATAGCAGCAATAAAAATGGTAATCCTCCCCAAGATTTTATTTCTATTTCAAACTCTCCCAATAATAATAAAGAACTCCTTCTTCAGAGTATGGCAAAGAGACCTAAGTAATTTCATATGGCAAAAAAGAGGCCAAGAATCAGGTTAAAATCATTACAAGACTTGACAGAAAGAGGGGGCCTGGGATTACCAAACTTGAAATTGTATTTTGAGGCATGTAGTATGTGGTGGCTGAAAGATTGGATAACTTTGGAGAACCACAAACTTTTGGAACTTGAGGGAGAAAACTTATTATTTGGATGGCATGCGTATCTTGGATTTGATAAAGTTAGAGCTAATAAAGATTTTAATTCACATTGCATTAGAAGATCATTACTTAAAACTTGGAATAAGTATAAGCCTAGAATAATGACAAGATTTTCTACTTGGTTCTCTCCCCAAGAAGCTATCCAAAGATTGGAAACGAGACAGGCTACAAAATGGTTAACATATGCTCAAATTTTGAGAAAGAACAAAAATGGAGACTTGGAATTAAAAACACAAGAAGAACTAAACAAAGAAGGATACAAAATAGATTGGTTTGGCTATTGGTAGATTAAAAAAGATATAAGATAGACATTAAAGCACAAGGATTTGACGCAGATATGAACGAATTTGGAAATATTAGGAGGGGATATTAGGTGGATAAAGGAACTGTATAAACTATTACTGAAATGGGACCAAGAAGATGAAGTAGTAAAAGAAAATATGATACAATGGGCTAAGAACTTTGGATATTCTATAAACCTAGATAGATGGGAGTCAGTTTGGAAAAAAAGGCTTAGATACTCTGCATCTCAAAACCTAACACCGGACAGACTATCTAAAATATATAAATCACGCAGTAATTTATGTTGGAAGTGCAATCAAGAGCCTGGAACTTTATATCAATGTCTTTGGACTTGCAAGATAGTAATGAAATATTGGGTCAAAGTATATGAAACATTAAATGCAATTCTTCCGAATAAATTAAATTTTTTACCAGAAACGTTTTTGCTAAATATGTGGGAAGAGAATTTTGATAAGAAATATGGGAAGATACTCTACTACTTAATATTGATAACAAGATTGACATTGATTCAGAAATGGAAAAATAAAAGTATCCCAAGTCATAAAGATTGGTTAATTAAGATATACGATGCAATAGAGATGGATGAATTAACAGCCCTTTTAAGAAATCAGATAGAGAAAGATATAGAGAAGGAATGGGATAAAGTCTTAGAATGCTTAGATAAAGAGTGGGGGAAAGTGGCGACTATTAGTTTTAAACATAGATCAAAATAGAATGAGAAAAGGATGAGAAAAGGAGGTGAAAGAGGAAAGGAAAAGGTGGAGAGAGAAAAAAAAAATAAAAGAGAGAGAAGAAGAAGACGTATGGAAAACTTAGTAATAAGATGGAAGGGTAAGAGAAGGATAAATAATAATAAGAAGAAACAAAGAAAATATAATGACAGAGACACAAACAAGTTAGTAGAGCAGATAAGTATATAGAGACATTAATGAATGTTAATAAAAGAAACTTAAAAACTTTACGTAGATGAATATCCAATCATTAGCTAACAAGATAAAGAGGCTACAATACATAGGAAATATAAAAAGATGAAAAATACATTTTGATAAGATATTTCACAAGGAAATATTAAAAAGGTCTGTCTAATTACTGAAATACCCAGCGAGAAAAAGAGAGAGAAGTCAAGTATGAATGTAGATGAAGAAGGAATAGGGAGAGAAAATGAATGATTAAGATTGAAAGGAAAAGTAAGTAGAAGAAGGTAAGAGTAGGTAGAAAGAGGGTAAGAGAAAAGGAATAGTTAGTAGAAAAGAAGTAAAGGGGAAATATAAAAAAAAGAAGAGAGAGAATAAGACTTATTGAAGAATACGAGTAAGATAGAAAGTTTACGAGTATATGATGAGGGAGGGACGAGAGAGAGAGAGAGAGAGAGAGAGAGAGAGAGAGAGAGCCAGATGGGGTGTTAAGAAGGAAAAGAAGAGGAGAAGTAAGAAAAGAAGGAAGGTAAAAAAAAAGAATAAGAGGAAACTAAGAGAAAAGAAAGAAAGAAAAGAAAGGAAAGGAAAGAAAGGGTATTTATAAATTTATATTGTGCAAAATACAAAATTGAAAACAAAAGTAGCTGACTATATATATATATATATATATATATCTCAACACAGATATCTGTTAAAAATATAAGCATATATGTATATATAGCAGACTTACCTTCTACAAGTACTGGTTGGAATACATTATGTACGCAAGCTATAGATATTGATAAGCGAAAATGGTTGATGTTGATGTATGTGTGAATGGTTTTAATTTAATAAAACTTTTTTTTTAAAGGGTTAACATCAACACCTTGTACTGTGCCTGGAAACTGATTGGCAGCCAGTGGAGAGATTTAAGCACACGTGTTATGTGCTCTCTCCTAGATGTTCCCGCAACAAGCTTGGCTGCCATATTTTGAACCAGTTGTAGTTTCCGGGTTAAGGACAAGGGTAGCCCCATGTAGAGAGCATTACAGTAGTCCAGACGTGAGGTTACCAGCGCGTGTACCACAGCTTCCAGATCCCTCACATCCAGGAAAGGGCGCAGCTGGCGTGTCAGCAGAAGCTGATATCAAGCATTCCTGACCATCACGTTCACCTGACTAGTCATGTGAAGCGACGAGTCCAGGAGTACCCCCAGACTGTGAACAGAGTACTTTGGGGAGAGTGTGACTCCATCTAGGACTGGAGATTGTATTCCCAAAATGGGTTTCGGGCCTGTGACTGTAAGTACCTCCGTTTTGTCTGGATTGAGGTTCAATTTGTTATCCTTCATTTAATCCATTACCACCGCAAGACAGTCATTGAGAGGAGAGAAACCATCTGAGGTCTGAGCAGACGATCTGGCCATGGAGTGGTATATCTGAGTGTCATTAGCGTACTATAGACACTGAGCTCCATGCCTCCGAATGATCTCACCCAGCGGCTTCATGTAGATATTAAATAGCATCGGGGACAGGATGGCGCCCTGTGGGACACCACAATTAAGCTCGATTTTGGAAGAGCAACTGTCCCCGAGCCTCACCCTTTGGGAACTGCCAGAGAGAAAGGACTGGAACCACCAAAGCACAGAGAGAGAGAGAGAGAGAGAGATTTTAACTCTTATATATATAAAAAGAACCTTCCTCTTCTCTGAGTACAGTGGCAAAAGGCTAGAGCTTAGTCCATCCTGGGAAAACTTAAAAGAAGCGCCAATCCCCTGTACTCTCTCTACCACAGCATTGTTTCTGTTCTTTCATTCTGGCAGGAAAATAGTGGTGGTAGTTTCCTCCATACCAATCATATCCATCCAGCCTTTAGTGTGAGCACAAACATTTCCCTTTACTTCATCCTTTTCAACCTTTGTTACATGCCCCCAAGTTTTACCCCCAACTTATTAATGAGACATATCGAAATCCATAATTTTGCCCCCAAACCTGCTCTTGACTTATACATGAGGGTGACTTATAGTCATGAATATACAGTAAACTGTGACATTAATTATTCAAGTTATATAGAAGATATCATGATGTCAGTTTGAATGGATACATTTGAGGATCGCAAGAAGAAAAACAGCAGCTGGACTTGGGCTAGTGCCGATAGGAGCGGGTTTGTTGCCCCATCTCTTCTTTTGCTGCAGCCAGGTTGAATGGTATTGATAGCTGAGATGAGAGGAGCTAGATGGCAGCTGGTATCTCAGTGGAGCTTATGCTGTGGGCTATGGATGGAAAAATATTTATAATTACAGTGTGCCCTTGTCATACATGGACGTATCATACGCAGCTTTTAGCACACACCACGTGAATGAGCCCCATTCATTTCAATGGGGCTTGAACATATGCAGAATTCCCCTTATGCAGGGGGGGGGTCTGAAATGGATCCCCCACATAAGGTGAGGGCCCACTGTATTCCTCCCCAGATCAAAATATGAGATTTCCTGATAGCTGGGAAGTCCTACTGGAAAGAATAGAAGACTAGTAAGAATTCTGCACAGTTTTTCCCTGGCATTTGACCATCATAAAGTTTTGCAGAGAAATTCCTCTGCAGAGAAAGGCATACACATTGAGGGGGGGGGGAGGAAACTGGGTTTTTTGTGCAGGAAACAGTGTTTTTGTGGCAAAAAAATAGTCTGCAAGTCTTTGGAGAACACTGCAAAAGAGTATCCCCCCCTTTACAGTGAGGAGCAGACTACTGTAATTATTCATCCTAACACATGCAGATGAAATAACTGAGGAGTTCCATCCCTAGTGTGTGCTGTGCTGCCCCCAGCTCTTCTTTTGCCAAATATCCATTTTCAAGAACAAGTTCTCTGATAGGACACCCAGTGGCTTCTCTATCAGAGGTGCACTGAATCTACTTTGATTTTACTTGCAGGCTTTTGAGGAACTATCCAGAGTGCTGAATCTATTTGTGGGGTAAGGACTAGTTCCTCTAATTTCATCTTCTTTAAAGGCTGGAATAAAACCCAGAGCAGATTCACTGCAACCCTAACATGGGAACTGTGATTATCACTGCCTTGATCCTTCACTTTGGGACAAAGCCTACAAGGTATGCATTTTCAGGAACATTCACATGGGCTGGCAGGGTATTGCAAAATTCATAATGTGGGAAACCTGGCAGGTTTATGGAGCTGAATATGCAATACATTTCCATATACTATCATGAGCAACCTGTGAAATTGAGGGAACATGGGTTGGAATAACTCCAGAGCACATACAGCCCCCAGAGTTCATTCACTTAAACACACAATGCCAGTCATAATACCAAAGAAAAAGGAAGATAACATCCCAAGCAGTAGTTCAGCTAGAGGCTGTTGTATTGCTCCTTATGTTGCCGCCCCAAACAGTAGTTTTAACCAGAGTTTGTTGTGTTGCTCCTGCTCCTGTGTAAAGTCAAGCAGCACCTGTTCAATCTTTCATCTGCAGGCAATGATTTGTTGTTTTCTCAAGACAATTGCATGGTGCAACTCTCCATAAATGCTCCTAACATGTTTCCTTCCCTTTCTGAAGAGCTAATCAGAAACTTTCTCATTTCCCCATGAGAGGAAAAGGAGGGTGTGCACTGGAGAAACAGGTTGGAACTGTTAAAATAATTGGCAACCTTGGATGCTTGTGTGTCTAGTTGGCCTCATGTTAGAATGGAAGCTTTTAACATTTAATTATTTATTTCTGACTTAGCTATAAAACTGCCCCTTTACGACATTAACAGTTGTGAGTGAGCAGGAGTTTTCCTCATTAAAAGGGGGCCATTTCTTACAGAGGTTCTGGTTATATCATTGTGGGCTATGGACATTGCCAATAAGGCTATTAAAGTGGTTGAGGACTCACACAGCAGTCTTAGGAGGCTGCTTCCCTGGTTACTCTGGTAACATACAAGCAAAGTGTCCTTATTGGGGAGGGAGGGATGAGTTTGTTTTAAAATACATAGCTGCGAGCACATGGATACACCAGAAGGTTAGGCAGGGATCTGTCAGTCATAAATATTTGCTCCAGGTAGAACAAGGAAGGAAAAACAAATGAAAGGAAACTAAAAATCTGATGCTGAAGAACTGCCAGCTCTCAGTTTCTGGCTACGTTCTGGACAATGGACCTCTGTTGTGCCTTCTGGAAAGCTCCAGAATCAGAATATAAACCACTTTAGTCTATTTCAGAGAAGCACAACAAATAGTTTGTAGCCAAACACAACTAAAAATATGACTCATTAACATTGCAGATGTATGTGAGCATAACAATGGGGTGAATGTGTTGGGAGATTTCTGGAGCTTGTGGCATCATTGGAAGTAATTCCCCCCCCCCCTCTTTTTGTTCTTTTCTTTGTTTTGGATTTTCCAGACAATGCTTCTGTTGCCCCAAACTCTTTTCTAGAGATTCTCAGCAGCAACATTTTATTCCCATACACTGAGTTTCTTTTCAGTTCCAAGGTGCATTGGAACAATCCTCTCCTTCTCCTTTTTGCTCTCTTTTTAAGATTTTTGAGCATTATAGTGGAATTCAAAGATTAAACAAAACCCACTAAGGAGAAAATGAAGCCTACAGATCATATGAACAGGCCAGTAAACTATGTCCCAGTCTTTAAAAACCTTTGGAAGAGCCTTAGTGCATATATAAGAAATCACCACAAAGCCCATTAAAAAAAAAAGAAAAAAAAAAAAGAAAATGTGGATATGGAGGTGAAAACACCTGGCAAAACCCAGCAAAAACCAAGGAGTTATATCGCCAGAACTGGTTTAGGCCACTCTGGAAAAGCAATGTGTCTCTTTCCACCAACACCAACACTATCATAATCAATATTAATTTTACTTATACCCCACTTTCCCCCGAAGGTTGGCACACAAGGTGCCTTATAAATTACAATGATTACTCCATAGTTAAAAACTGAACTATCAACATTAAAACAATTCAAAAATATGAGCCCCAGTCTCATATGAGGGGATATGGTCAGTCAGATGGTCTAGACCTAAGCTATATAGGGCTTTATAACAAGCACTTTGAATTATGCATGGAAACAGGTTAGTAGCCAGGAGAAGTTTAGGAGCAGGGAAGTTGTATGAATTTTGCAACCAGTGCTATAATGTAGCAAAAGACAATAAATTATCAAAAGAAATTCAGATTCTCTGAAAGCTTCTTGACAGAAGGTAGCTGGGGCTGTTACAAGAGAAGGGGTTACTGAAAAATAAAGAATGCACCTGGAAGCAAAGGCAAAGGAGTTGTAGATTGCTCATATCAGAGCTAAGGAACCTGAGGCCCTTCAGGTATTGCTTGGCTCCAAAACTTGTCAGCTCACACATGTAGTAATGAGGATGATGGGAATTATATTCCAGTAACTAAAGATGGGTTGCATTGCCCAGCTTAAATAGTACAATGAAGTTAGCATTAGTAACCAAGCAAAAAACCCCATATTTTCTGTATTGGCATAACTGGGATTGTGATGACTCTGCCCACTGCTAATGTTAATTATTTGATTGCAATATAGGAGTTTTTAATTAATGTCTATAATTTTAATCTTTTAACTGTTTAATTCTTTTTAAGTGGGGTATTGCATATATTTATACCATTGTATTTCTCTATGCTGCTTTGATTGTTTTTACAAAAAGCGGGATAGAAATAAAACATTTATTTATTATTTTATTGTTTAAAACTCTCCTTGGTTATATTGCTTCCACAGATGTTTTGCAGGCAGGGTCAGCCTAATCACTAGGCAAATGATGCAATTGCATCAGATTCCAGACATTGGGGGTATCTGTAGAGATCCCCTATCCTCCTGATGCCTTTGGCCAGTCCTATCCTTGTGAATCACTTTCTTTGAAGTGTGTTGTTGTTTTTGTTGTGTTCCTTCAAATTGTTTCTGATTTGTGGTGACCCTAAGGTGAAGCTATCATGGGTTATTCTTGATTATGTATCTAGGTATGTATTGCACTTACTGTATATACTCGTTTATAACTCAATCAATCCAAAATGGACTTCAAAATCATGGGTAGATGTATATAGAGGGCCATAAGTTAATACTACTTATAAAATTCACAAAAGTAGTGCCCACCTTCCTTGGTAGCCAGGGATCTTTAAACAGCTCTCAGTTTGAGTTCACTCTCTCTCTCTCTTTCTCTTTCTGTGTTATCTCTCAGCTTTTCCTCCTAGCCAGAGCTAACAATCAGCTGCTGAGGCAAGAGAGAGAGAGAGAGAGAATATCCAGGTTTGTGCCCGGTTTTGCAAGCCATGAGCCTTGGAAATCCTAGGGGTGAAGGGAAGATAGATATATATATAGAGAAAGATCTGTCCCCCCTTTTGCAAACCAGTAGCCTTGGAAATCCTGGCGGTGAGGAGAGAGAGAGAGAGAGAGGACTGTTGCTCCCCTTTGCAAGCCACGAGCCCTGGAAATCCTGGGGGTGAAGGGCAGAGAGAGAAAAGGGTCTATCCCCCCCCCCCTTGCAAGCCATGAGCCTTGGAAATCCTGGGGGTGAAGGGCAGAGAGACAGAGAGAGAGGTTTCTACCCCATTTTGCAAGCCACAAGCCTTGGAGATGCTTTTGGTAAAGGGAAGAGAGAGAGACAGAGAGAGAAGTTTCCCATTTTCCATGCTAAGACTGTGAACATTGGGGGAGGTCCAGAGAGCAATATGTACGGAGGGAAGTGGTGCTTTGTTTCCTCTTTAGATCTTTTGTAACATACCCCAGTGTTTGACCCTCAACTTACCCATGGGTCATATCAAAATCCATTATTTTGGCTGCAAAAACTTCCCTTGACTTATACATGAGGTCAACTTATACACAAGTATATATGGTGTATCTCACTTTTCTCCTAAAATGGGATAAAGATTTCCCATTTGGTAAGATTTGTTCAGAGGGAGTTTGCCTTTGCTTTCCTCTGAGGCTGAGAGAGTGTGACTTGACCAAGGTCATCTAATGGTTTTCCATGGTTGAGCAGAGATTCAAACCCTGAAAAAAACCCCATACTTGGACCCATGCTTTCAGTGATGCTTTCAATGCAAGAAGAAGCATTTCCATTTCACTTTCTACTAGGATCTGTCTTCAGATTCCACATTACCCTTACTTTGTTTACATTTGTAGATAATAGAAGACTTTGTACTTTGGTTTTCCTTTTTAGAAGCCAGAAAGCAGACCATTGTGGCTTTCTAAATATAAATAAATGGGTTGACTGCTGCTGTTATTACAGGTTTTTATTGTCATGTTCTTAATCTTAGAATGGCTAAATACAATAAAATCACTAGAAGAGCTCTGCTGGATCAAGACAAATGTCCATCTTAGCCAGAATTCTGTTGCCAGAAGCTGGATGCAACCAGTGGTCTATGAGATCAACCAGTTGTTTATGAGATCAAGTTGCATGCAACATGCGAGGATCTACCATTAGATCTTCCATGATATATATTTTTAAAAGTAGTTGGAAAGGAAGGGGAGAATTTGATCTGAAGAGTTAGGGGCAAAACAGACCACCCCTTTTTGTTGCTGTCCGGGCAGCTTCCACATGTGGGCTGGTTTCCAGGTGCTCTGGCAAGTGCAGCATTTACACACCACATGCTGCCAGAGCACCATAAAGCCAGCTTCCATCCATAGTGGGACAAGAAAAGCCGGCTTTTTGCTGGTGCAAAAAGGAGTGGCTCTCTGCCACTCCTTTTTTGGCCTGCAAAAAGGCAGATTGGGGCTGTGGTGTGAGGTTGCCTTGGCCCCAATCTATCTTTGGAAGGGGTAGCTTGAAGCCACCCCTTTGGGGCAGTCTGTTTTGTTCCTTAGGTCCTTCCCCTTGCAAAGGGAGCTAGCAGCACCATTGGGACTAAGGAGATTATTACACTTCCTTTCCTCCCAGCCTCAGTGTGGGCTGAAATTTTTGATTTTTTTTTTAACAGGTGTTATTGCATGTGCTTTTGAGTTTCCTGTTTGTTCAAAAAGTGCCAGACAAGTACAAATCAGACTGGACATCACAGCCTCTGGGACTGGGCATGGAGGTGTGCAATAACACCTGTTTAACTGAAACATTATAAATATGCAACTCAACTTTTTTGTACATTTCCTGAACTCAGTGAGTCCAATGTAGTGTACGTCTCAGCAATGGTTTTCTCTTCTCTGGTGTACCACTTTATGAATATTTATTCATTTATTGACATATACATACATATACACATAACAACACCAGTATTACCTGCTCTAGGAATATAGTGGGGCCTTGGTATCCTTTGGGGTTTGGTTCCAGGAACACCCCCCCCCATCATAGATACCAAAATCCATGGATACTCAAGTCCCATTAAATGCAATTTCATAGTAGAATGGTGTCCCTCATATAAAATGGCAAACTTAAGGTTTGCTTTTTGGAATTTATTTATTTATTAGAATATTTTCAAGACATAGTTGGTTGAATCCATGGATAAAGAATCCATGGTTACAGAGAGCTGACTGTACAATGAAAACATTAATTGAACAAACTAAATTGAACAGACTGGTGGCTTGGTTACAATTCTTTTATTTATTTATTTATTTATTTATTTATATTTATTTTGCTTTTTGGTTTGATTTTGTTTAAATACTCAGTGTCATAAACCACTTCTGAGGAAAACTATATGCCAAGAAATATATCTTTCACACTTTTTTCTTATTTTGTGTTTTGCTTTTTACATGGCTATCATGCATCATAAATGATCAAAAATGGACAGGCAAATAAAATAATCCTGTGTAGCATTTAGCAGCCATGACTCATGGTTTTCAACTGTTGGGAGAATAGCAATGATATTTTTATAGCAATGAAAAATTTAGAAAACAAGGTCAGTTTTATGGAGAACTATTCATGAATGAATCCTCCTAAACTACATTTCAGCTGTTGGCTAGGAAATATATAAATCATGAACATTTTTTTTTTAAAAAAAAGATCTACCTGTACAAATCTATAGCTACCTATCTGTCTGCATACTTACCTGTCTATCTTGGCTTTGTAAAACTAGGGGCATACGTCAAGTATTGGTCTTAAAAGTGTATTTCACAATATTTACTACAAAGATGAGACCAAAACCACAAGATTTCTATATTTTCTTCTGCCTTTCCTCACAGCTCACAAATGCCCAGTGACAAGAGTTGTGGCTTAGTTTTTCCCCTCCTTAATTTTATTGAGGAAGCTGTTGCAACAAACTGGTAAAGGGGAAACCAAACCAACATGGAAGGGAAAAAATGCTTCATAGCCTTTAATACCTGCCAGCAAGAAAAGATAACAAGGCCACTACCAATTCAAAACAGGGTAGGAAAGTGTGGCAACTGAGCTTAACAGAGGGGAAAGGGAGGATTCTAGTGAATCATGCTATGCCAAAAGTGATGAGTGATAATAACATCCAGTGAAAAACAGAGGAAGTCATTTTGCTGTATACTACAGTACTCTCTTCAGAGGAAGGTCATGTAAAATATACTAGTAGACGAGAACTCAGCAGTTTTAATATGCTGCTGTGTCTACAACTGGCAGTGTATATATACTACATAGTGTAGAGCAGTTTGAAACAATGATAACCAGCCTGACTCTGTCTTACAGAATCCTGAGTTTTACAGTTTAGTGTGATGCTTAGAATTCTCTGCTAGGGAGTTTTAATGCTGTAGTTCAGGGAAATTAATGGACTAGAGTTCTCTGGCCAAGAGACTTCTAAGTACTTCACCAAATACAAATCTCAGGGTTCCATACAATGGAACCATGACAATTAAAGACCTTTCAAACATCTATAACTTTATAGTGCAATCACACTGTGAGAGTCTTGGGATTGTCAAGTTTTCAATAGTCTTAGGTTTTTACAGCTCCATAATACTTCTGTGGTGCAGTGGTCTGGGCAATGGACTACTCTGGAGACCAGGGTTCAAATCCAGCTTGGACTTGGGCAAATCACACAATCTCAGAGAGGAAGACAATGGCAACCTCTCCCCACCCCTGGCCAAATATTGCCATGAAAACCCTGTGATAACTTTGTCTTAGAGTCATCATACATTGCCAATGACTTGAATGAACACAGCAGCAGCAACAAAACAACAAACTCAAGCTGAATCCAGAGAAAATGGAGGTACTCATGATAGGTACCCCTGGCCCAGGGAAGGAGATTTGTCAATCAGTCCTGGATGGGGTCACACGTCGCTTAAATGATGAAGTTCGCTGTTTGGGAGTGCTCCTGGACTCATCTCTACAGTTCTCATCTCAGGTGGAGGCGACAGCCAGGAGTGCTTGATACCAGCTTCTGTTGATATGCCAACTGCCCACCTACCTGGCCCAGAGGGACATTGAAGCAGTGGTACATGCACTGGTAACCTCTTGTTTAGATAATGTGCTCTACATGGGGCTACCTTTATACCAAGCCTGGAAGCTTCAACTGATCAAAAATGCTTCAGCCAGACTGATCACGGGAACACTAAGATCAGAGCATATTACTCCAATATTAAAATTTCTCAATTGGCTGCCAGTCAGCTTCCGGGCACAATATAAAGTGTTGGTTTTTACTATAAAGCCCTATACTGTATTGCTTGGGCCCAAGTTACTTAAGGGAACACCGCTCCTTACACAATCCACCCTGCACTGTCAGAACATCAGGAAAGAAACTATTGGAATATATGGGAATGAGATTCACAACAACTTTTCAGAAATCATTCACAGTGGTGGCCCCTAAATTATGGAATAACCTACCAGAAGAGATCAATCTTATTACTAATCTGGAAGTCTTCAAGAAGGTACTCAAGACGGATCTCTTCTGGCGGACTTATCGACCTGAATTTCTATAGCGGATTCTATAGAATAGCCCCACTTCTGACTTTGTTAGAATGGACGTAGAGGATGAATTGATCATTCAAATGACCAGTGGTAGTATTGTTGTTGTTGTTGTTATTGTTATACAATTGTATTTTAGGTAATTACTGTATTTGTATTGTCCATTTTACCTTTGCTGTAATCTCGCCTTGATCGGTACTTAGAGGTAGGAAATATAAATAAAATTATTGTTATTGTTATTGTTATTAAACACCTTTCCTCTCTCAGTTTTTTGACCCCTTATTGAATTATCACCAGCCTTTCTCCCAAAGAATCATTCATCATGTATCTCTCCTTCTCTCCGGCCTTTAATGAATCTTTGTTGTAAGCCATGAAGACTCAGATTTGGCTTTTCCTCCACCCTAACAAAATCAAGAATAAGAAAATTGGAGATGGAAGGGAAATCTGTGTATAATCTCTCAGATGTTTAGATATATGCATGCAAATTTGTAATCTGTTGGAGAGAAATAAGTATGTAAACATGCATACAGTCTGTGTGTCCATGTTAGGAAAGGAGTTGCAAACATGATTTAATAAATAAATATCCATTTTAGTCTGGAGTTGGCCCTGGTGTGAACTCTGCTTATGGAATACTGTACTGTGAGAAATGTATTCTAGGCTTTTTCTAGGGCACTAATGTTTATTCAAATATGCCAGAATTAAGCCTTGCTGTTGAACATTCCTGTAATTTATAGCTCTGTAAGTAGACTCCTCGTGTGATAGAAGAGGTGTTAGATGAACTTTCATGGCTTCTGCAGATCTGATAAAGACCTATATTCCAATGGGCTTCTATGATTATTCTTCAAGGGCTTACCCCTTCAAAGAAAATCTTCAGAATTATATTGATTGCTCCACTGTAATAACTGAACACTGCATTTAGGGAACAGATTCTGCAGCTACATGGTATTAATACAGGGTGTTTTCTATACGTATGGCTGTATCCACATGGAGAAAAATAAACATTTCTGGCCCATTGCCACAACGACCTGTTCAGATGATACATCCTAATTTGATACAGATTTCTATTAGTATAAATTGACCCTGGGCAATTTCAAATTGGGGATTTTCCCTCTCTATTAAAGCCAGGATGCACTTTTGAAATGTATCTTTGTTCTTATGTTGGGGCGGGGAGGAATAACATGTTTTCAATAGCATAAAAATGGATGGCAAACCTGTTACCTACCAGGTGTTAGGGATTTTAGTTTTACAAAAAGCTCCACTCAGCATGGCCAGTGATCAAGGATTATGGGAATTGTAGTCCAAACATCTGGGAGGCTAAAGATTCCTTTTCCCTGCCATACCAGATGCTGCCTGGTGTTTAGAAAACTGGAGGCTGTAGGGCAGAGGTTGGGTGGTCACTTTTCAGGGATGTTTTAGCTGTATGTTGCTGCACAATCAAGAGGTTAGAGGAAATGGCCTTGGAGTCCCTTCCATCTATATAATTTTGTGACATCAAATCTCATCATTCATGAAATAAATAATCATGACTATCTTATTTTTGGTCCTCCTGACCACCAGGAGCTTTTTGAAACTGATGTGGAATTGCCTTTTTACCATCTTCCTCATCTGGCTGTTACAAGAAAATATACAATTGCCATTCATCTTCTCCAACTCTTCCCCTTATAGTTTGTTTCCTGTTTGCAGACCTTTACACATATAGCGAGGGCCCCTTTCCATGAACACAAGGAGCTTATGGGGCAAAGCAGGAGGTGCACATATTTGTTACAAACATACATCTCTCTGTAATCTTGGTGCATCCATGGGAACAGTCTCTAACCCAGCCAATGGACCATGTGCTCTTCTCATTACTGATGGGCCTTTTCTGAACCTCTTTCCTTGTGTGACATCCAGGTAAGCTTGCTATCCAAAGGAGAACATCTGGAAAAGCTATTTTTTTTCTCTTCAGTGCTCCTTTCCCTTAATTCTCCAGCCTAATTCCAAGTAATTTTCTTCAATGCCACCCAGCCTGAAATTTCTTGTCCCTCCCCCCTTTGATGAATATAGGTCCTACCCAATGAGTCACATGGAGGGAAATAGCACTGGAGAATGGGTGGCTAATGTTTCATTGTGGATATATGTGGGGAAGCAACATTTACAAAATGCCAGTGCTGTTCTGACTTGGCTAAAGCAAAGAGTGTACAGGCACAGCATTCCATACTAGATTTGGAACTTGAAAAGGTAGTCTGAAATCCAGAGTCTGTAATAGGCTTACTGTGTGGTCTTGGGCATTGTGTTAACTATTAGCTTCTGTGTGGCACCTGTAAAATGGGAACCATATACTTTTTTGGCTTGCCTTTTGTAATTAACTAAGCAACCTACACTTAAAAATAAAACCACCATGAAATAATTTGAAAATGAGCACTCAAAATATAGGTGAATAACAGCAACATATATGTTCAGGACACACAACAATGTCTATTTTTTAAATAATAATTTTACTAGTACAAAATAATTAATAAAATACACCAAACATAGAAGCAATTCCATTCTAAACAACATAACATGACATAGCACAACATAAAGTACAATACAACATACTTACACAGAACAACTTACATACCACTCATTCTTTTCCATACATTACTTCCTGTTCCTGAACTTAGGTTGTGCCACCACTCCTCTAATTCAAGTGGAACCTTTTATATATTTATTCATATACATTCCTTTTCAGATTTTACTAACAGTTCTTATGGGATAAACCATTTCTAAATTAACCAGTAATATTAAAATTCAAGATTCCAAATTTCTTATTCTGCTTACACAAATCTAATATAGAAAATGTATCTTCTAGTGTCTACTTTAAGCTCACATTCATACTTACCACCTCCCCTCTTTGGTGAAAATATTCGACAATTAAATTCCATTCTTTCAAGTACTCATCAGTCATTTCAAATTCTAATTTTCTTGCCAATTTATCTTGTTCCAGCGATCACATAGTTTGGAGACCCAGATTTCTATAGTTGGAGTTTCTTCTTCCTTCCAAGCTTGTGCATAAACAATTTTCGCAGATGACAGTATATAAAAAATAATTTTACCAATCCCCCCCCCCCCAATTATCATCTAACATATTCAGCAAAAATATGAAATGAATATTCTCTTTCACAATTATCTTAGCCTCATAATGAATTTGTGCCCAAAATCTACTTGCTTTTTTGCATGTCCACCACAGTCTGTAGAATCTGATCAGGAGGGCTTTAAACTAAGTGATCTGGGGAAGGGAGACAGCAGTCTGGAAGGCAAAACGGCTAGAAAAAATAGTCAAACTGACATAGAGGGAAGAAGACAAACAGTGCAAGGACCCAAGAATAGGAGCCAAAAAAACATGCACAGGCATCAAGTAAAGGGGACACATGGTCTTAGATGTCTCTACACTAATGCACAGAGCATGGGAAATAAGCAAGATGAACTTGCACTCCTAGCACAAAAAGGAAAATATGATATAATAGGCATCACTGAAACATGGTGGGATGAGTCTCACGATTGGAATATAGAAATAGAGGGGTATAACCTTTTAAAGAGAAACAGGACAAACAAGAAAGGAGGAGGAATAGCATTATATGTCAAGGATATTTACACCAGTGAAGAGATCCAGGAAATCAATACTGGAAGCCAGGTGGAGAGCATCTGGATAAAAATTAAAGGAGAGGGAAACAACAGGGATGTTACTGTGGGAGTCTACTACAGACCCCCAAGTCAGACAGAGGAAATGGATGATGCCTTTCTAGAACAGATGACCACACAATCAGAAAGGAGAGATGTAGTAGTGATGGGGGACTTCAACTACCCGGATATTTGCTGGAAGTCAAACTCAGCGCTATCCTCAAGATCTAGAAAATTCCTCACTTGCCTGGAAGACAATTTCATTGTCCAAAAGGTGGAAGAGGCAACAAGGGGATCAACTATTTTGGATCTGATCTTAACCAACAGGGAAGACCTAGTTGATGAGGTGCAAGTGGTGGGATCCTTAGGGGGAAGTGACCATGTTCTCCTGGAGTTTTTTATACAGTGGAAAGGTGAAGCTAGGCATAGTCAGACACGCATTCTAGACTTTAGGAAAGCTGATTTCAATAAACTTAGAGAAATACTGGGGGTGATCCCATGGTCAAGAATACTAAAGAGAAGGGAGTTCAAGATGGATGGGAGTTCCTCAAAAGGGAGATACTAAAGGGACAATTTCAGACAGTTCCAATGAGGAAGAAAAATGGGAGATGTCTCAAGAAACCGGTATGGATGACTAAGGAACTTACAACTGAGCTAAGTTTTAAATGGAACATGTATAAAAAAATGGAAAAATGGGGAAATCACCAAAGAGGAATTCAAACAAATAGCCAGTACATGTAGGGATAAAGTCAGAAAAGCTAAAGCGCAAAATGAACTCAGGCTTGCTAGAGATGTTAAGAACAATAAAAAGGGCTTTTTTGGATATGTCCGCAGCAAAAGGAAGAAGAAGGAAACAGTTGGGCCACTGCGTGGAGAAGATGGCAAAATGCTCACAGGAGACAGAGAAAAGGCAGAATTGCTCAACACCTTCTTTGCTTCAGTCTTCTCAGGAAAGGCAAAGGGTGCCCAATCTAAGGATGATGGGGCAGAGGACAGAATAGGGGAATTTCAGCACAGAATAAGTAAAGAGACAGTACAGGAATACCTGGTTAATCTAAATGAATATAAGTCTCCAGGACCAGATGAACTACATCCTAGAGTATTGAAAGAACTGGCAAATGTAATATCGGAACCATTGGCAATAATCTTTGAGAACTCCTGGAGAACAGGAGAAGTCCCAGCAGACTGGAGGAGGGCAAACGTTGTGCCCATCTTCAAAAAGGGAAAAAAAGAGGATCCCAACAATTATCGTCCGGTTAGTCTGACATCAATACCAGGAAAGATTCTGGAGAAGATCATTAAGCAGAGAGTCTGTGAATATCTGGAAGATAATTCCATAATCACAAAAAGCCAACATGGGTTTCAGAGAAACAAGTCATGCCAGACAAATCTGATCTCTTTTTTTGATAAAATTACTAGCTTGGTAGATGAAGGGAATGCTGTGGATATAGTATATCTTGACTTCAGTAAGGCATTTGACAAGGTTCCCCATGACATCCTTGCAAACAAGCTTGTAAAATGTGGACTAGACAAGGTAACCGTTACATGGATTTGTAACTGGTTGACTGACCGAACCCAAAGGGTGCTCAACAATGGCTCCTTTTCATCCTGGAGAGAAGTGACAAGTGGGGTCCCACAGGGCTCTGTACTGGGCCCAGTGCTATTCAACATCTTTATTAATGACTTGGATGACAGTATTGAGAGCCTAGTTATCAAATTTGCAGATGACACCAAATTGGGAGGAGTAGCTAATACCCCAAAGGATAGGATCAAAATTCAAAATGACCTGAATAGACTAGAAAGCTGGGCCAAAGCTAACAAAATGAAATTTAACACAGAGAAATGTAAGGTCCTACACGTAGGGCGGAAAAATGAAATGCACAGATATAGGATGGGGGACACCTGGCTGAATGAGACCACATGTGAAAGGGATCTAGGAGTCCAAGTAGACCACAAGTTGAACATGAGTCAACAGTGTGATGCAGCAGCTAAAAAGGCCAATGCAATTTTAGGTTGCATCAATAGAAGTATAGTGTCTAGATCAAGGGAAGTAATAGTGCCACTCTATTCTGCTTTGGTCAGGCCCCACCTGGAATACTGTGTCCAGTTCTGGGCACCACAATTCAAAAAGGATGTGGAGAAACTGGAGCGTGTCCAAAGGAGGGCGACTAAAATGGTGAAGGGTCTGGAAACCATGCCCTATGAGGAACGCCTTAGGGAGCTGGGGATGTTTAGCCTGGAGAAGAGAAGGTTAAGAGGTGATATGATAGCCTTGTTTAGATACTTGAAGGGATGTCACATTGAGGAGGGAGCAAGCTTGTTTTCTGCTGCTCCAGAGAACAGGACTCGGAACAATGGATGCAAACTGCAGGAAAAAAGATTCCACCTCAACATTAGGAGGAACTTCCTGACAGTAAGAGCTGTTCGACAGTGGAACACACTCCCTCGGAGGGTGGTGGAGTCTCCTTCCTTGGAGGTTTTTAAGCAGAGGCTGGATGGTCATCTGTCGGGTATGCTTTGATTGGGAGTTCCTGCACGGCAGGGGGTTGGACTGGATGGCCCTTGTGATCTCTTCCAACTCTAAATTTCTATGATTCTATGATTCTATGATTCTATGGTAGAAAGTGCCCTGCTGTTTTTTACACTTCCAGCAATTTGGGATGCAGTTTTTATACATTATACATATTTTTTGTGGAGTTAAATACCACCTATACATTTTTTTAAATAATAGCTCTCTTTGAGATTCTGACATCTGGTATGTTTTAACCTTTCCCCCCCAATTTAACTCCCACTGGTACAAATCAAAATTATAGCCAAGATTCTAAGCCCACTTAACGATATTGGTTTTTAGGATTTCATCTTCCAAATAAATCTCTAATAAGCATTTATACAAATGTGAAAGTGGGTGATCTTTACTTGACAATAACTCTAAGAAGTTTATCATATGACGGAATTTGGGGGTATACTCCAACAATACTCGGCAATCCGAATGCAATAATGGGGTTTCACTTCATTGTGTATGAGTGTATCTCACGCAATTTCGGGCAATGGGGGGGTCATTTTGGGGAAATGAGAAGTCATTCTGAATGCATTCCGAATGCAATTAGATTTCACATAAATTTGCTAAACTAGCGAATTTACATGAATTCGAATTGGCTCCATTCGAAATTGAGAGAAATTCCTCTCATGTGATAAACTCCTAACTCTAGTTTAGTATGACTATTCCCAATTCCTGTTAATTTCAGATCCATTGCCATTCTTTCCTTAACTGTACTTAACTTTCCTGCCTGTACTGAAACCAGCTACAATCCCATCCTTTATCTCTTAGTTCTTCTTGGGTTTTCAATTTGGGTGTCTCATTTAGTAGGGTCAGAACATCTTTATATTTTAACCACTCTCCTTCTATTCTCTAAGAAACATTAAATAGCGCCTCCAAGGGAGATGCCCATGATGGGATTTTCACACCTATTCTACTCCTATATTTGATTCAAATGCGAATTAAAGAGTTGTGTACATAGTAATTTTGAAAATCTTGATTTACTTTAATTTTGTTATAAAATAGGTAGGCATGCCAGCCGAATCTTAAATCGGCACCTTGAAACTTCAATAAATTATTGTCAGCTAAGCTAATCCGTTCTTTCAACCACACTAAACAGGCAGCCTCATAATATAACCTGATTTTTGGTAAAGCCATCCCTCCTCTTTCTTTCGCATCTTCTAAATACTTAGCTTTTATCCTCACTTTTTTCCCATTCCAAATATAATTTAAAATATCTTTCTGCCAGGCTTTAAAAGATATATCATTTTTAATAACTGGAATAGTATTAAACAAACAAACAAAAAAGGATCTTTGGGAGAACATTAATTTTAATTGAATCTATTCTTCCAAAAATAGTGAAATCTAAATGCTTCCATTTTTGCAAGTTCTTCTTAATCATGTTCCATGTTGGTTGTAATTATTTCCAAATAATTCAGAATTTTTGTCTTATATCAAAATAGCTGAATATCTCACCTTATTCTTAATTTTAATTCCTGTTATCTCCTCTAACCAATGTATCTCATGTACATTTAGATTTTTAACAATTATCGATGTTTTCTCTTTGTTTACTTTCAATCCCAATATTTTACCAAAATCCTGTAACACTTGCATTACATTAATACCATGCTGAATAGGATCAGAAAGTGAAACCATAATCACGTCTGCAAAAGCTTTGGTTTTAAATTCTATCCCCTTCAATTTAATCCCTCTAATTTGAGTGTCTGTTTTTATATTTTGTAGTAATAACACAAAAGTCATTATAAAAAGCAAGGGTGACAAAGGACACCCTTGCCTTGTCCCTTTCTTTATAGTAATGATTTTCATTTTCTGCCCATTTATTACTATTTGTGCACTTTGCTTTGTATATATGGATTTAACCCATTCACTAAAGTTTGAACCGATCTCCATTTTATCCAAAATCATAAATATTAAATCCTAGCTGACATTGTCAAATGCTTTTTCGATGTAAAACCAAAAATAATGCCAATTTTTTTTCATTATGCGTTTCATGATAGTCAATCAAATTTAAAATATGCCTGACATTATTTCTGAGCTGTCTTTTAGGTACAAATCCATTCTGGTCTTCATGGTCTAGATGCGATCACTTTTTTCAATCTTTCGGCCAATATACTTGCATATAGCTTTCAGTTGCTATTTAACAAGGATATTGGCCTTGTTATTTAACAAGAATATTGGCCTCTTCATTAATTCGAGATCTTTTTCTTCTTTTGGGATCAGAATTATCATTGCCTTTCCCCAGGTCGAAGGAAAGTGTGATTGTTTGATAGAATTCATCATGTCCTTTAAAGGCTGTAGTAATTCGTTTTGTAATTTCTTACAATAAAAAGCTGTAGGCCATCTGGACCTGGGGCCTTACCTAGTTGGCTTTTTTGAATGGATGTTATTATTTCTTCTGTAGTGATAGCATGATTCAAAAGATCTCGCTGTTCCTTAGTTAGCCTTGGTATTCCAGTTCTTTCAATGTGTATATGTATATGTATATATATTGCTTCTTCCAAGCAAAAAGGCACACAACAAAGTCTACAGAGGTAAATAATTGCATGTTTCAGATGGTTATAAATTCTGTATGCTCCCAATAGGACGTCATTCTTCAATAATTTTGTTCTTGAATGAAACAAATAATAATTTTAGCAATTTTCTTTCTACTGCAAAAAATCTGCACTTTTTGAAGACTTATTTTCATATTTGGACATAGTTTGTACCCAATTCACCCATGGAATTTTTTGCAAAGAAAACAGCATTTGCTGTGCAGAAATTAAAATTTCTGTTGGGCATTATTGTTTTCTACACAGAAAATACTATTTATGCACAGGAATATTTTTCCAAGCAGAATACAATACTTCTGCATAGAAATATTATTTTCTGTGCAGAAAAGGCTGTAGTTGGGGATTTATTTGGTACAAAATTTTGTGCAACAAACAGCATATTCTTTTCAGAAAATAACATTTATGCACAAAAAGATTGTTTTCTACACAAAGGGTGTGAATATTTTATGCAGAAAAAGTGCAAAGATTCTCATCAGTCCAAGTTTCTCCTTGGTAGGGTTGCCCATCACTCGTTTCTGACATTTTGGGGGGGGGGGAATCTTACAATATACCTTTCCATCCTTGATTTTAATTAGGCAGAACACATTTATCTTCATCTGTGTCTGTCCTTTTTTTTTTTTTTTTTTTTTTTAACTCAGAAACAAGAACATATTCTCTCTTCATCTGTGAATGATTCTATTTCTTACTCAGAAATAAGTGCTGGGAACACAATATGGATTTGTATTATAACTTTATAGAGGAGGTTTAATTCTTTGTCACCCTTAGTTCAGAAGAGGCATGGGGAGAGCAATTTGCACATGGGGGGACCTCAGTTGAAGGATATGAATTAATGATGATGATAATAATAATAATAATAATAATAATAATATTTTATTTATATTTCCTGTCTCTCCCGTTGGATCGAGGCGGGATTCCAACAATAGCTAAAATACAATCATACAATTCAAGTACAATTCAGCAGTTTAAAATCCAGCAATTTAAAATTATCTTAACTCAGTCATTAAAACCATTATTCAACAATTATTAGTGCAATCCTTAGATCTAATCAGTTGCTATCATTCTCCAATAGATCTTTAGCCATCCTTTATAGTAGATCGGGTGGGTAGGCCTGCCAGAAGAGATCCGTCTTAAGTGCCTTCTTGAAGGCATCTAGGTTAGTAATAAGACAGATCTCGAATTAAATTGCAGAAGCACAAGTCCTGATATGGATCAGTACCACAGGAAAGGACAAAAAGTTTAAGATCCTCCCTCTCACACATTAGGATTCTAATCTTGATCAGAAACCCTTACTTGTGAGTAGGTTAAAAAAAACTGGATGTTATGGTGTTTATCTCTTCTCATGTGGAGGGGATTAAAGGCTTCCCCAATTTCAAGAAAGATATGGGTGAGCTCATATGATGAGACTAATCATGGACTCTATATCCTTTCACTGTTGTTAAAGCCATTAGGGTTGTAATCCTATACCTACTTACCTGAGAGTTAGTCCACTGAACACAGTAGAATTTACTATTTACTACACATGGCTAGGATTTCACCCAAACCTATTCCTGATGCCTACAAATAAGCCTCATTGAACAGGGGACAGCATTATTTTTGAGTAAACTTAGGATTCCTGTGTAAAGCTACAGTCCTACAGCATCTCAGCTGGGGTAAGCCTCACTTAACTTACAGAAACTTTTAACTAGACATGTACTGGATTGCACTGCTAGATTTAGACTGTAAAGAACTACCCTCACCTTCAAGATCCTGAACTGCCTGGCTTTCCCTGCATTTGCTGTTTACACAGCAATTAACCATGCACATTAATTACATTCACACAATTAACATCATATCTATTTCCCTTCTTCATTGCACAGAACATTGTTTAGGGAAACTGTAAAAATGTTGTGTATGAAGTGAGGCTGGAGCAAGCCATAATCTTCCACAGAACCTGGAAAAATTACTTTTGGGAACACAATCACAAAGAATTCTGGAATGTTTAGCCCATCAAAGTAACTTTTCAAAGCTCTGCTCTTTTAAACTGTTCACTGATAATAACTCTTCAGCACTTTGGAAGGGGTAGTACTACTGTTAATGAACAAGGCAAAAATTGTTATTTATCTTTGGATTTTTTTTTAGCTCAGAAGTTCTGTAGCAATCCCCTGAAAGAGTAACTGAAAAGAGCTAAGCTACCTAACATGCTACTTTCTTGCAGCCAACTTATAAAGACTCTGGCTCCCACTACAGCTTTTTGGAGTGTGCTACAGTCAGCATGAAACTATGGTAGGTTCTTCTTCAGACTATGGGCAGGAGACTGAGATTTAGGCCTCCCAGCATTTATAAATTTGGCCTCATTCCTACATAAAGATATCCTGCTGTGGAGGTTGTGTTTGGAGATCTCATCTCTACGGAGATACGATCTTGAAACCTTTCCTTCTTAGTTCTGATTCTGGCAGCCATTACTTTTTATATAATGGAAAACAACAAAGCTGTTCAAAATGCAAGAGGAAAAAAGTTATTTTTTTTAAATGATGGTCTTAAAATAGCCCCACCTCAAAACCTTCTAGATCAAAGCTGTCGAGAGGAAAAAAAGGCTAATTTGTTCATCAGATGGTTGGCCCAAGCTTAGGGAGCAGCTGGAATAATCATGGCAAAAGAACTGTGGACAAGAAAGAGAAATAAGAAAGAAGACATGAAAGAGGAGAATTTGAAATGTTTGGAGTTTAATTAATGGAGACACTGCAATAAATGCCTAAATCCAGATTAAGATCTGAGCCAAGTGCCTGGCAGAGCTGTGCACCAAGGACTGGTGCAAAAGCATTTGCAGGCAATAAACCAATCCACTGTTTACAGCCTGCACAGTAGTGAAGAGAAAGAAATCATCCAGAAGCAGTGAACAAGTGGATGTTTCTAGAGCAGCTGCCAAAGTTCTTACAATGGAACTCTAGAAGATGTGTGTGTGCTTTCAAGTCTCCTGTTGACTTATGGCAATTCCATGAATTTCATAGTGTTTTCTTAGGCAAGCAATCCTCAGAGGTGGTTTAGCCAGTTCCTTCCTCTGAAATATAGCCTACAGCACCTGGTATTCATTGGCAGTCTCTCATCCAAGTATCAACTAGGGCTGCCCTGCTTAGCTTTCAAGATCAGACAGGATCTGGTGCCTTTAGGCTATTTAGGCCACCTGTAACTCTATGGTACATTATATATAATACTTACTGCATTGTTGGAGGCCAGACTAAATCCTAGTCCAGATTAAACAGCCATGGAAAGAGTCCTGTCTACTACTCTCTTGGATCCACTTATGGAATGAGATGCCAAATATCAAACCATAGACACAAATTTGCTCAGTGATCCTGAGTAATTAGATCCAGTTTCTTCTTTGGACTCATCCCTTCTGATTTAACAGCATACACTTCCCAATATTCCAGGCAAACATTGATTGCAAGTCACATGAATGTGGGTTTCTCCTATCTCCAACTCATGGGAGCAGTGGAGGATGTTTTTTCTAATGTCAGTGCAGAGATAAATCTGCCCCAGGTGTTTAGTCCAAAGTCTAAAGGAGTCATGCAAGGCACTGAAGCCATTTTTGTTGAATTTTTGTTGTTGATAATTGCCTTCAATTTGGCTTCAAATTATGGCAATCCAATGACTGAGAGACCTCCTTGAGCCATGGTCAACATCCCCTCTCTTTAGGACTTGCAAAGTCAGAGTTGTGGCTTTCTTGATTGAATCCAAAATCCCAAAATCTTCTTTCCCTGTTCCTTTCTAAATTTATTAGAAAGTATTAGCATATTTTCTTTAAAAAGTCATGTTTCAATATCTTCACTTTTGTCATTTTGACTTAAAATGAGAATTAGGCCTATATTTGCTCTTGGACACATTCATTTGTCTTTTTGGTGGTCCATGATTTTCCATAGAACTGTCAGCTTATGCCACATTTCCTATGAAGTCATATTTCTTCACTGTACAGCTTTCATAGCCATATACTGAAACTGGATTTTGAGTTTGGTATTTAATGCTATATCTTTACACTTGAAGATCATATCTAGTTCCTTTGTAGCTGCCCTTCCTAGTCTAAGGACCCTATCGCATGGGGTTAAAAGAACAGCTTACTTTTCCTGAATTCAGTGTTAATTCGGGAGGCAACCTGTTCTTATCACACATAAATCACCGCTGAATCACTGCCTGGCTCCACCCAGGATGCAGCCAGGGTCATCTAAGGTGCTTCCATGGCCCATTTTGGCAGTCAGAAGCTTCCAACTTCTAAAAATGGCTGTGGAAGTGCCTTAGACAACCCTAGTTACATCCAGGATGGACCCTGCAGTGATTTATGTGTGATAGGAACTGGCTTCCTCCCAAATTAACAATGAATGCAGGAAAGGTAAATTGATCTTTTAAACCTTGTGATAGGTCCTAAAGCTTTGTCTGCACAGACTAAAAAAAAAAAGGTCTCCTCTCAACAGGGAGACCAGATGACACCTGGAATAAACCCCAGTACTGGTGTGAACAGACCAGACAATGACCAGCCCATTCAAGCACCTGTAATCCCCAGTCACTTGTAGAATATCTGAATGAAAGTGAAAGTATTCAAAGAACACTAAAAACATTATTGGTGTGTGTGTGTGTGTGTGTGATATTTTACCTTGCTAATATTGGAAAAAGTATTGGGTATCCTTTGGGGGGGGCGGTGTCAAAGAAATTGTTGCCAAAATCAAGTGCATTTTCTCTTAGGACAATGAAACTTTGGGTAAGGTGGGAGTGTAGCGGGAGAGTCACACCTCCACTAACAGGCCAGCCATTTCAGAACACAATGGAGAATATGTGGCTCTCTAGATTTTGTTAGATTCAGATTCCCATTAGTCCTAGCCAGCGAAGCTAATGGCCAAAGCTGATAGGAAATGTTGTCAATAAGGTGGCCAGATCAGGACTATCCCAAGCTCTGAGATTTCAGGGACAGATTCTGAGACCTAGGAAAGATTCTTTATATGGACACAAGTGATGTTACAAGGGGCACCACTTAGTGATGTATCACATTTAGGGAGGAGAAAAGAACAAAGTTGAACAGATAAGCAAAACACACGTTACTTTCAAGGCAGCACTTTCATCCCAATACTCCTTTAGCTTGCCCTGAGGACTGTAGAAGAGGATCCAGGCCTTGATCCACATGTCCAGGCTCTGAGATCTGGGTACTCTAAAAGTCAGACATCAACATCTGTAGGCCTGCAGGTTTCCTAGCCTTTACTCTACCAGATGGGGGAAAGGAGAAGTGAAAGACACAAAGACCAAGTTTTATTCCCTGAAAAAATAGCTTTCTCTCCTAAATAGGCTGAACCTTAAAAGTTACTGAGTTTTGTCTACTAGAGAAAACTACATCAGTATTTCTGACACATATTTCTTTTGGTCTGTCCCATTCCTAGTTTATCAGCAACAAAATTATGGCCAAAATTTTAATGCTGTGAGCAATTATAAGCTATTCCTGGTTTATCCACCCTACCAGTAGTTTCATAAGTGCTCAGCTATGTGAGGAAACAGATACAGATTACCTTAAAACCTTTTTCTGTAATGATTTGTTATGAGCTATGTTTCCTATGATGCCTTCAGCATGAAACATCTTTTTAAAAAGCTTTGTCCTTTGTTTTCTCTTTATACAGATCTGTGTATTTGCCAAAAGAACAAAGGACCATGTTGATTTTTCCAAACAAATATATATAAATGTTTCATACAAAACATGGCTGAAAAGTTACCAAAGATAACTTTTCCCCCATCGTATGAATTCTCTTTATACTTAAAAAAAGTCTCCAGAAGCTGCTATATTAAGAACATAAAGTCTGCTTTTTGGAATTATAAGATCCAATTGACTTGTATCCTGCAAAGTCTATCCTAGCTGCTTCACATGAAGCATAGGGGAAAGACGGGAGGTGGTGGTTCCAATTTCAGTGTGACAGTGAATCCAGGGATTTAATCTAAGCTATCCAAAACACTGCTTAAATGAGTTCAACACCTCATTTGCTGAGTTTCCCTCAGAGGAACTCAGGGAGATGAATCGGGTTGGACGACGACTAGAGCATAAGTGGCAGAAAACTCGGCTCCTATCCGTCAAGACTCGCCATAGGCAGCATCTTCGTGCCTATTGGGAGGCTTTGCGTGCAGCGCAGAGATCCTTCTGCTCTGCACGCATTGCGTCTGCAGAGTCTTGCCTGGCAGAACTGTTTAGGGTGGTGGGGGAGCTGATGCAGGGTCCCCCTGTGCCAAATCCTCTACTTGACCCTATGACGGCCTGCTGTGACGCGTTTAACACCCACTTTGCAGACAAAATCTCTTGGATAAGGGCTGATTTAGACGCCAGTTTTTCACCAGAATCCATAGATGAAGTGTCCAGTAACTCCGTTGCTGTTAGTTTACTGGATGAGTTCCAACCTGTGAGTACCAATGATGTGGACAAGCTCCTTGGAAGTATGAGGAAGACGACCTGCTCCCTCGATCCTTGTCCATCTTGGCTGGTCGCCCAGGGAGGGGACGCATTGAAGGTATTCCTTCGGGATACAATCAACGCATCCCTTAGAGAAGGCTGTTTACAATTTTGTTTGAAGGAGACGGCTGTCAAGCCCCTCCTGAAGAAGCCTTCCCTTGATCCCCTGGACAGGAACAACTATAGACCAGTGTCCTTGCTCCCTTTTTCTAAGCAAGGTAATTGAGAAAGCAGTCGCCTCTCAACTCCAGGTTGTCTTGGATGAAACCGATTATCTTGATCCATTTCAAACCAGCTTCAGGACAGGACATGGAGTCGAAACTGCCATGGTCGCTCTGACCGATGACCTTTGCCTGAGTATCAACAGGGGTAGTGTGACCCTGCTGGTGCTCTTGGATCTCTTGATGGCTTTTGATACTGTAGATCATTCCATCCTCTTGAGTCGACTGAGGGAGTTGGGGATCGGGGGCACTGCACTCCGGTGGTTCCAGTCTTTTCTCTCTGAGAGATCTCAAAGGGTGAGGATCGGGGACAGCTGCTCTTCCGAGATTGAGCTTAATTGTGGCATCCCTCAGGGTGCCATTATGTCCCCGATGCTATTCAATATCTACATGAAGCAGCTGGGTGAGATCATTCAGAGGCATGGAGCTCAGTGTCTTTAGTACACTGATGACACTCAGATATATCTCTCCATGACCAGATTGTTGGCTCAGACTTCAGATGGAGTCTCTCCTCTTAATGACTGCCTTGCAGCGATAATGGATTGGATGAGGAAAAACAGGTTGAAACTTAATCCAGACAAAACGGAGGTACTAGCTGCAACAGGCCCGAAACCAGGTTCAGGAATACAATCTCCAGTCCTCGATGGAGTCACACTCTCTTCAAAGGACTCTGTTCACAGTCTGAGGGTGCTTCTTGATTTGTCGCTCCACATGACGAGTCAGGTGAATGCAGTGGTCAGGAGTGCCTGTTATCAGCTTCGGATGATACGCCAGCTGTGCCCCTACCTGGATCTGAGGGACCTGGAAACAGTAGTACATGCCTTGGTAACCCCACATTTGGATTTCTGTAATGTGCTCTACATGGGGCTACCCTTATGCCTAACCTGGAAACTCCAACTAGTCCATAATATGGCAGCCAGGCTCGTCAGTGGAACATCTAGGAGAGAGTACATTACACCTGTGCTTAAAGCTCTCCACTGGCTTCCAATTAGTTTCTGGGCACAGTACAAAGTGTTGGCTTTAACCTTTAAAGCCCTGCATGGCTTGGGTCCATCTTACCTCAGGGACCACCTCTCCCCATATGAACCCCCCCCCCCCGCATGCTTTGGTCCTCTGGGAGGAACCTACTGCAGCCTATGAAGACCAGGTTGGCGCACACCTCCCAGAGGGCCTTTTCTGCCTCTTCTCCCAGGCTATGGAATGGCCTGCCGGACAAGATACGTCTCGTTACAATGTTAGACTGTTTCAATATCACCTCTTGACCTTCTCTTCTCCAGGTTAAACATCCCCAGCTCCCTAAGTCGTTCCTCATAGGGCATGGTTTCTAGACCTTTCACCATTTTAGTTGCCCTCCTTTAGTTTAATTCAGCCAGATGTCCCCCATCCTATATCTGTGCATTTCATTTTTGCGTCCTAAGTGCAGTACCTTATATTTCTCCGCATTGAACTTCATTTTGCTAGAAAGCTGGGCCAATGCTAACAAAATGAAATTCAATGCGGAGAAATGTAAGGTACTGCACTTAGGACGCAAAAATGAAATGCACAGATATAGGATGGGGGACATCTGGCTGAATGAAACTAGGTGTGAAAAGGATCTAGGAGTCCAAGTAGACCATAAGTTGAACATGAGTCAACAGTGCGATGCAGCAGCTAAAAAAGCCAATGCTATTTTACGCTGCATCAATAGAAGTATAGCATCTAGATCAAGGGAAGTAATAGTGCCACTCTATTCAGCTTTGGTCAGGCCCCACCTGGAATACTGTGTCCAGTTCTGGGCACCACAATTCAAAAAAGATGTGGAGAAACTGGAGCGAGTCCAAAGGAGGGCAACTAAAATGGTGAAAGGTCTAGAAACCATGCCCTATGAGGAACGACTTAGGGAGCTGGGGATGTTTAGCCTGGAGAAGAGAAGGTTAAGAGGTGATATGATAGCCCTGTTCAAATATTTGAAGAGATGTCATATTGAAGAGGGAGCAAGCTTGTTTTCTGCTGCTGCAGAGACTAGAACGCGGAACAATGGATGCAAACTGCAGGAAAAAAGATTCCACCTCAACATTAGGAAGAACTTCCTGACAGTAAGGGCTGTTCAACAGTGGAACACACTCCCTCGGAGTGTGGTGGAGTCTCCTTCCTTGGAGGTCTTTAAGCAGGGGCTGGATGGCCATCTGTCGGGGATGCTTTGATTTGGAGTTCTTGCATGGCAGGGGGTTGGACTGGATGGCCCTTGTGGTCTCTTCCAACTCTATGATTCTATGGCTCGTTTTACACGGGCAAAAAAAGGCGCTTTTAGGGCTAAAAAGCCCGCATTTAGGGTTAGGGAGGGCGTAGCCTTTACACCCTCCCTAAGCCTAAAACGCATGGACGCCGCCATTTAAAGATGGCGGCGTCTACACGGTGGCGCCGTACAAGCGTCATCACGTGCGCAGCGTTTTGACGCACTGCGCACGTTTTGACGCTCTGGCGGCGCGGGAGGGCACCAATCGCGCCCTTCCCGCGCCGCAAAAAAAGAGCTCGATCCCGGAGCTCTTTTTTGCAGTGGGTCGTTGCGGCGGGATGAGGCCTCTGGGGCTGCCCGTGTGGCAGCCTAGGCCTCATCTCGCCGCTAGAAGGGGCGAGTTTGGACCGCCCCTTTTAGCCAATGTAAAAAGCACCAAAGATTCTATGATTCTATGATTCAAAACAGCTCTAAAGACATATCTCTTCCGGCAGGCCTTCCCAGCTCTAAAGACGCATCTCTTCTGGCAGGCCTTCCCAGAAACTGTATGATTCACCTGGCTTCTAAAATCTCCCAGCCAATTCCCTGCCCTCCCTCCCCCCGTACTTTGTTCTACCCATGCTGTGGCCAGCAATGTAGTTTTATTTGTGTAATATGTTGGTTTTATTTTTATTGTTAGAAATTTAATTTTAAACTCAGCTAATTTAATTCTATTTTAAGGGGTGGGAGGTTGGGAATGGGAATCACTGAATTATTTTAATGTAATTGTTTTTTTAACCTTGCTGTACCCCGCCTCGATTGTTCTTACAGAGGGGTGGGTAAGAAATAAACGTTATTACTATTATTATTAGTTGTTACTGGTTGGAGTTTTTCTCTGGGAAGCAAAGGGTTTGCTAGGTACAGTAGTGAATCTGGTCACTCAAATTCTCTGGCTCCATTCCCACATACATTTAAACCAGTTTGCGATTCACCTTTGCTCCATGTCGATGAATCGATTCCAAAAGGTCTGCCATTCCCACTATGAAAGTTGATCTTCTTATTATCCCTCTATAATCGCTTCTTTTTTGGCACAACTGTCATCCCCACTAGTTTGTGCCACTACAAAATGCATGTCAATCATCTGTGCATCATTGGTTACATAATCGGCAGCCTGGCTTGGGAACAATTTTTTTCTAAAAAAATTGATAGAATATTCTATTCATTGGTTTTGCAACTACTTGCCTGACTGACCTGACATTGGCCTGATCACCTGGATTGCTGCCCAAGTAACTGCAAGTAGTTACAAAATCAATGAATCAAATCTTCAATCATTTTTTTAAAATGTTCTTGTAGGTCACACCACAAACACAAAGGCAGCATGGGGTGGTGGTGGATCTACCAGACACTGAGTAGGGTTCAGGCCCCAGAGGGAGAGAAGAACCACTGGACCTCATCCCCTTCCCACCACCTTCCCCCTTTCCTTTTGTGTTGTCTCTTTTAGACTGTATGTAAGCCTGGGGGCAGGGATCCGTCTAATTATAAGATTGTATGTACAGCACTGTGTAAATTTACAGCGCAATAATAATAATAATAATAATAATAATAATAATAATAATAATCCTCTTCTGCCATTAGTCCCTCCCCTCCAGAATGATGCAATTTAAACCCCTTGTTCCCACTTGTTGAACACGCTTTGGAATCTTTTCTTTTCAAAAGAACCGCCAAAGAACTAGTGTCAAGAAAGAGTGTTTTTTTGTGTGTGTGTTTGCCTCACTTCATCGCAATTGAAACTGATCACCATAGGATCAGAACCAGTTTCAAATGGGAATGACAGTCATTTAACCCAATCAGAAATTTACTTTAAATCATAGTGGAAATACAGCCCCCATTAGCCCACTTCAACAAGAAGGGCTGCAGAGGGGAAACAAGTGGTTCGCCACTCTTATTGCTTTAGACTGCGAAATTGAGGGTTCTTTGCCTTTTGTCAGCTAATTTGTAATTATTTGGTAGTCTCTTTTATCACTTTCCAGTCTCTTGGGCTTGCAACTTGTGAATGACAATAAAGTCCAAACAGGCAGACTTAGCATCAACACTCCACTTAATTAGTAGGTTATTTATAAGGGAGACTGAGCAAGCTCTCTATTGTACTTTTAGGCTCTTTTATTATTTACAATTATTAATTATTATTATTATTATTATTATTATTATTATTTAAAAATCATAAACACTCCCTTTAGAAAGGAATACAGATTTCTCAGTGTCTAGGCATATTATATTAAATTACATATTATTTGTTAAAGCATTATAGAGACATTTCATAAAGGTTTTAACTAGTAAGGAATTCATTTAGTTAGCCATCTGTTCACTAAGAAATACAGTCTTATTTGTTGAGGAAGTATACATCATGAAACCAGTACAGCATTGGGGTGGGTGGGTTATCCCTGGGCATTGCTACCTCCCTGGGTTATCCCTGGGCATTATTACAGTTATAATTGGAAATATCCATCTAGCATAGCCATGGATGTAGCCAGGAATTTGGGAAGGGGGGGGGGTTCCAGACTAAGTGCCACCATTTATGGAGGGAGGGTAAACACGTTGCAAATACATAATGATATTAAAGTAATACACACATTTTGTGAGTATTTTTACATTTAAAACCCGTTTTCAAAATTTGTATAATAATAATAATAATAATAATAATAATGGTGGGTAAAAACAGTTAAAAAGCAATTAAAAATTATCCTCTCCATGATGACCTAAGCATGGAATCTGGGAGAGAGACTGAAGAGTGGGGTCTGAACCCTATTACCTCCCCCCCTTGCTTATGTCCCTGGCATAGCCCAGATCTGACCAGCATTGGCATCAGGTCTTTCCCCAGCAGGGACAACATTACTGTCAGAGGCTGCATAGCACACTTATCTACATGTTGGACAGATGCTGCTGACAGTCTGCTGCCTGTCTCTTCTGGGCCAGTTTTATATCCTTCCCAACCTCCAATCATCCAAACAGATAAAATGTCTGTTACCCTTGGCTTTATCAACAATGTTGATTTGTTTACATAAACATATCCTCTATTCAGGCTAAAGATCTTCATGATTGTTTCTCTGTTATGTAACACCTGATGATGACTTCTTCTTGGCACCTTCCCTCAGATTGCATCAGCCATCTCAGTGCATCAGCCAGTAACCCTTTAATGTGGTACTACTAACTCTTTCATGTGGTATCTTTTTGGGGTTCATTAGAAGTTAATCTGCTGCTTATGTTTGTCTTTCAAGCTCATCATTTTATTCCTGTTAGGATGGGTTCATGTCTGGAACCTACATTTTTAGTAATATACTTTGCTTTATATTCTGTGCTTGACAAACACACTTATTATATTCATTCATAAGCTTAAATGTGGCAAAATAAAATGCAAGCCAGTACCTAGCCTGTAACAGAGGCTTCTTATTTAGGTTGGAATTTCATCTGACACTCTTGACTGGCTCTGAATGTCCTGATTCCTGGCATAATGTCCTTATTCCTAGACTCTCCCTTCTGCCTTTTACTTGAATCTCTGATTCCTGGCTCCCACCCAATGATTGCAGGGTGCTGAGATCGCACACTCAGTGCTTGGTAGAAACTATCTATAAATCACTTGTTCCTTGTAATTATTTCATTTCCTCGATAACGAATGCATTGTTAAGTTCTGTCATTATTGTAACTTAATGAAAACAATTTCATTCCTTTTACAATGCAACTATAATCTCTTCAGCTACCTTTATGAGAGAGGAAGATCCTGAGTAGATGGTAGTGGAAGAATACCACATGATTCAAGCACTCGATTGTGCTGCTGCTTCATGCTCTATTGTGTTTTGAAGCAACATTTAAGGAGGGGGGGGGTTGTGAACAAAAAAGTAACAGCAAGGTGCACAGGAGGAGGGTATCTTTTGTACCACTGGCTGGTGTCATGTAGCAAGAAAATAGAAAGTGACTAAAAGATAACTAAAACCTTGGAACAATAACTAATAATAATAATAATAATAATAATAATAATTTATTTCAAGTTCACCCCTCTGAACGAGCAATCGGGTTGGATTACAACAAGATTAAAAAACAATACAATTAAAATATACCATCCCATCACCCAACTCCCCCCTGAAGTTGATTACCTACAAAAATTATTACTGAGCAATGTTCCAACTGTTGGTCTAGACTGGTGGCTTCAACAGGTACTTGATGAGTCAAAAGGTTCCTTCAATCAGACATTAGACAGCAATACAACAGAAGACTCAGGCTGGTTGAAGAACAGAGGCAGGGGACCTAGTTTGCATGGCTTTGTTGTTTACACCAGTGCTTCTTAAGCTATCTGATGTGGGAAACTAGTAGGTTTCTCCCCTCAACCCCATGTGTGAGCTACAGCACTATATTTCTTTTGCCCCTTGACTACCACTGTTTCTTTCTTTTCTGTAAACTCACCACAGAGTGACTGCCAATACCTTGTGTACTGACTCTGGTCCACAGGCCACCACTTTGAGTACTACTGGTATATGTGGCAGCAGTGGGGGGGGGGATGACAACACGTCAGTATTCAACTCCTCTGCAAAATGGTGGTATCCAGTTTTAAGGAAGTTGCAGCTCCTCCTCATGTGACAGCACACAAAATATTTACACTCAAAGCAGATGCCTTACAAAAACAGTTTCTGCCATTCATGGTCCCTTTAAAAATGTGTTTTTGTGAGAATTCTTTTTTTTTTTTTAAAAAAAAACTATATAGGGGAAAAAGGTTACCCCCATATGTTCATCCTGATCCAGAATAGGACCATGACTGTTTAACAGACAATTAAAATACTGAGAGTTCTTTTACTCAATGGCACATAGTATGTAGCTTGAACTTCATATGCTCTGTCACTTGAAGTCTATGAGTTAACTGAGGAAAAAACAAAACATGCTACTAAAATCCCCCTTGACTGTTTCCAGGTCTCCAATTCTTTAGTTCTGTCAACCAGCTGAGAGGACAGAATTCTGCTCAGTTGAGTAACTTGGCATATGCTTTGGCGAATAATATGCTCAATATATTACTTGATCAATAGCCATTCTGGACACCTCATTAGTCATTTATTACCATATTATTCATTAACAACATCTGGGACATGTTGTTTTAATTTGTTTTGCTTTGAACACCTGTGCCTGAAGACATGGGAAAAAAGAAAAGGAAAGAGAAGACTGGGTTGTGTGTCACTCAGATAGTCACTTCTTTCTTGTTTTTGTTGCTTGAAGTCAACTGTTGTTTCAAGTCAATTATGACTTATAGTGACCCTGTCATAAGGTTTCCTTGGCAAGATTTGTTCAGAGGAGATTTGAGAGAATGTGACTTGTCCAAAGTCATTGAGTAGGTTTCTGTGACTGAGCATGGAATCAAACCCAGGTCTCCCAAAGTTCTAGTCCAACACTCAAACCACTACATCACATCGACATTTGCTTCTAGAATCTGAATTTCCCAAATGATCTTGGGAAAGAGCATTCCCTCTCATTTGCTTGAGGATTTTGTTCTGTGCAACAAACATGAACATTAATACTATATTCTTATTTAATTGTTTGATCTGAGGAGAAGATCTAATTACAGTGAGGACCTTTTTTGAAAAGTGAACAAAGTTTCCCCTGGCCCACAATCCTACTATTTCCCATTACCACCCCCTCCCCCCCGAACTGCATTCTAGAAATACAAGCTCAAAATGGTACACAGTCAGTGTCATGCAGTTCATCCAGAATGCCAGTATGGGATTGTGATTCTCTGCACAGAGATTTGGACAGCACAGCCCTGAGTGACTCAACTTGTGGGGTTTCCATTACTTCCCTTGGGGAGATTATTCCACAGGACTCATGGACTTCACCCTTAAGAATATTTTCCTTTGCTCCATTTCATCCTGGCTCATTCATCATGCTCCTGCAACTCTCAGAGTGACTGGCCTCCTCATTTTGGACACTCATCAGAGAGTTACATGGTGTTCCCTTGTCCTCCAGCTAAGTGGTCACAGAGCCAGAATTAATAAGCCTCTTTTCAAACTCTGTGTTGATATTGTATTTATTAACATGCACAAACACTCAGAGATTAAATACCAAATGTCAACTCTAGGGTTGGGGGGAATTAAGAAAAGAAAAGCCTCACACCCAAATTTGCCAGGCTTTTGCCAGATTCAATATCTGACCTAACTTTTGCTATGGTTGAGAACCAAAAATTTAAAAGTGAAAGAATATACAGTAATGGAACTATTGGAAAGAAGAATATAAACAAAACACCTAAATGAAGGATTCAGGTCTGGTCTACCCAGTGGCAGATAGATGATATAACAACTACTAGAGATTGTAGATAGAAGACTGTGTGATATATTGCCCCCCCCCCATCATTCTCTCTGTGTGAGGGAGACAATATGCACACATGATGCGACATGCATGCATGCATTTGTATAGAAAACACACACACATAAGAGGAATGTCCAGTGTCATATTATTTATATTCAAGAGGTCATTAAAAAAAAACCCCACAGAAAACACCAGTCATGCCTCCTTTCCTACCTGCTATCTCATACCCTCCAAGTGTCCCAGTTAGGCAGGAATATTTTGAAATATTTTTCTGTTATCCTGATTTGCCAGCTGTTTTTAAAATGTCCCAGTTTCCATCTCCTCCTTCCACTTTCCCCATTTGTTTTTAGCTTACCTCAATTGATGCAAACAGAGTTCAGATTCCAAGAGTTGTTTTCTTTCAGTTAATTCAGCAAGTGGGGGAATGAGGAGAAGTTGGAATCTTGCCTTTCCCAGTGGGCAAGAGCAAACTGCTTCATTTTCTCTGCTTGCCCATTCTACCTCATTAATAAATACTGACCACATTCAGGAGTTGCTTGGCTCCATGTGTCCAGTTCTCATTTTGGAAATGGGGGAGGGCATGCAATCGGAAGTGGTACAGCCCAGAAACAGATGCATCACCTCACTTTTTGCTTATGTGGAGGTGGATGCAGATGGAAAGGAGCAGAGAATCCAGCTTCCAGGGATGATGTAAGATGAGAACTGATAGATCTGTAGGGGAGATACAAGTTTTGAAGGAAATAAAAAGTTGGTAGGAATCAAGTGGCCAATGGGACTTTATAAAACTAGAAAACACAAGATAGCTCAAGATGCTGGAAATATAATATGAAGTACAATAACACTACCAAAGTCTGAAAAAATATTTGTTTGTTTTCATGAACAGTGACAGCTGGTGCCCTTTAGGGCTGGTGGGTCAGAGTGTACAAGAGGTCATAGTAGGTGAAGCCAAGGGTTCATTGTAGTCGAGTTACCTCATGCTTCATGCCTTCAGTGCACTGGGATATTGCCAGAAAATACATGTGCCTATTCTCTCTCTCTCTCTCTATTTTGAATCCACAGCAGGAACCTATTATACAGAGAAGATGAAAAGAGGAAATATAAGAAAAAAGGAAAAGGCAGGCAGGGTAGGAACCACACACACACACACACACACACACACACTTAACCACATAGACTATCATGTAATTTCCACTATCTCCTGCCTATCCAAGACACTAGTTTAAACAATTTAAAAATGGCACAAAATATCCAGAAAAAATAATTTTTAAAAATAGGGAAAGTATTGCAAGGTTGAGGGCTCAAAGAACACCCATCCATGCATAAATTCTCTCTGGATCCCTGACTGCCCTTTTAAAACACAGATAAAAGACTCCCTGGGATCATTTTCCTCATCCTGATTACCTACATGCAGTCACACACACTAGGAAGACACTGAGCATTGCCAGCTTCTTGCTACTGCTTCTATCCAATAAAGTTGTCTGAATTCCAGGCAACTTCTCCCTCTTGCTCACTGAGTTTCATCTCACACTTAGGTTTAAAAAAAAAGTTAAGAAAGAGACTCAAGCTCACTGTTCATTCAATGAGCATAACATTGTGCTTCTTTGTCTGTGCTGTGATTCCATGTTTTGGTTGCAAAAGTGTTGTGATCACAGGGCTTACTCAGCAGCACAAGTGCATGGATTTATTTTATTTATTTTAAAGTGAGGCAGTCATTGTCTATGAGTGTAATGCTGCCATGCCCATTTTTGCACATCAATTCATGACTTCCTCATTGGCCATGTGAAAACTAGAACTCCATATAAGGCAAGCTTGCTAGATGCCCAGCCTGCGTGCTGCCTGGTCAATGGTAACTTGTGCTTTTAATTGAGATTTTGTAGCACATACAGTGCATCCATAGAGAGAAAATACCCACCTCTTACAGCAGAAAGCATAATATGCACAAGACAGCAAAAGGCACTATTCACACACAACTTGTTTCTTGGAAACAAAGTGATGACTGTCTGAGGCATCTGAGTCTTGCCCAAGGATGTAGCTACTATCCCTGCAATGAAATTTTCCTTGAGATTTTCCTTCAGATATCAATCTGTATATGCAGATATCTAGCATATACAGAATGGGACATTGAAAACCATTCACACCTAGAACTCATCATCGTTATCATCATCATCATCATCATCATCATCATCATCATCATCATCTTTATTTCTAGCCCACTCCTCTGTGGAACACAATCGGACCGGGGTACAACAAGATTAAAACATACAAATTAAAATAATTCAACAACCCATTCCCACCCACTCACCCCTTAAAAATAAATTAAATTAAGAATGATTAAAACCAACAGCAAAATTAAAAAACATATACATCCTCGACATAGTTCTTAAAGAAGGAAAGGGATGGCAAGTAAGCAAGGGGTCAGATCCGATTAATAGATCCAGTTTTGGAGCCAGAATCTAAGAGGTTTCAGGAAAGGCCTGTTGGAAGAGATGCGTCTTTACAGCTTTTTAAAAGCAATCAAGAGATGTTATAAGATGCATATCATCCGGCAGGTCATTCCAAAGTTTGGGAGCAGTAGTAGAGAAATTCCTCTGAGAGGTCTGTGACAGCCTAGTTTTCACAGGCTGCAGCAGGTTCCTCCCAGAGGATCAAAGTGTGTGTTGGGGGGGGGTCATACAGGGAGAGGCGGTCCCTGAGATAATAAGATGGCCCCAAGCCATGTAGGTCTTTAAAGGTTAAAATCAACACCTTGTACTGCACCTGGAAATTGATCGGCAGCCACTAGAGAGACTTGAGCGCAGGTGTTATGTGCTCTTTCCTAGATGTTCCGGTTACAAGCCTGGCTGCCATATTTTGGACCAGTTGGAGTTTCCGGGTTAAGCACAAGGGTAGCCCCATGTAGAGCTCATTACAGAAACCCAGGCGTGAGGTTACCAGAGCGTGTACGACAGATTCCAGGTCCTTCATATCTGGGAAAGGGTGCAGCTGGCGTATCAGTTGAAAATGACAGCAGGCACTCCTGACCGTCACATTCACCTGACTCGTCATGTGAAGTGAAGAGTCCAGAAGTACCCCCAGACTGTGAATGGAGTCCTTTAAGGAGAGTGTGACTCCATCCAGGACTGGAGACTGTATTCCCAAGCCTGGTTTCGGTCCTGTAACTGTCAGTACCTCCATTTTGTCTGGATTCAGTTTTAATCTGTTACGTTATTGGATGAGTTTCAATCTGTACGTTATTGGATGAGTTTCAATCTGTAAGTACTGATGACGTGGACAAGCTCCTTGGAAGCGTGAGGAAAACAACCTGCCCTCTCGATCCATGTCCATCATGGCTGGTCGTCCAGGGAGGGGACGCATTGAAGACATTCCTTAGGGATGTAATCAATGCGTCCCTCAGGGAAGGCACTGTTCCTTCTTGTCTGAAGGAGGCGGCCGTAAAGCCCCTCCTGAAGAAACCTTCCCTTGATCCCCTGGACCGAAACAACTATAGACCAGTTTCCTTGCTGCCATTTTTAAGCAAGGTGATCGAGAGAGCAGTTGCCTCCCAACTCCAAGCTGTCTTGGATGAAACCGATTATCTCGATCCATTTCAAACCGGCTTCCGGGCAGGATATGGAGTTGAGACTGCCATGGTTGCTCTGACAGATGACCTCCGCTTGAGCATCGATAGGGGTAGTGTGACCCTGTTGGTGCTCTTGGATCTCTCAGCGGCCTTTGACACCATAGATCATGCCATCCTTTTGGACCGGCTGAGAGGGATGGGGATCGGAGGCACCGCCTTACGGTGGTTCCGTTCCTTTCTCTCCGGCAGGACCCAAAGGGTGAGGCTCGGGGACAGCTGCTCCTCCAAAATTGAGCTAAGCTGTGGCGTCCCGCAAGGCGCCATTCTGTCCCCGATGCTATTTAATATTTACATGAAGCCGCTGGGTGAGATCATTCGGAGGCATGGAGCTCAGTGTCATCAGTACGCTGATGACACTCAGATATATTTCTCCATGACCAGATCATCTGCTCAGACCTCAGATGGCGTCTCCTCTCTCAATGACTGCCTGGCAGCGGTAATGGATTGGATGAGGGAAAACAGATTGAGACTGAATCCAGACAAAACGGAGGTACTGACAGTCACCGGCCCGAAACCAGGTCTGGGAATACATCTCCCGGTCCTAGATGGAATCACACTATCCTCGAAGGACCCTGTTCGCAGTCTGGGGGTACTCCTAGACTCGTCACTTCACATGACGAGTCAGGTGAATGCGACAGTCAGGAGTGCCTGTTATCAGCTTCGGCTGATACGCCAGCTGCGCCCTTTCCTGGAGATGAGGGATTTGGAAACTGTGGTACACGCTTTGGTCACCTCACGACTAGACTACTGCAACGCGCTCTACATGGGGCTGCCCTTGTACCTAACCCGGAAACTTCAATTGGTTCAAAACATGGCAGCCAGATTAGTTACTGGGACATCTAGGAGAGAACATATAACTCCATTGCTTAAGTCTCTCCACTGGCTGCCAATTAGTTTCCGGGCACAGTACAAGGTGCTGGTTCTAACCTTTAAAGCCCTACATGGCTCGGGCCCATCTTATCTCAGGGACCGCCTCTCCCCGTACGATCCTCCCCGCACACTTCGATCCTCTGGGAGGAACCTACTACAGCCTATCAAGACCAGGCTGGCACAGACCTCCCAGAGGGCCTTCTCTGCGACCGCTCCCAAGCTCTGGAATGGTCTGCCGGATGAGATGCGTCTCATGACATCTTTAGATTGCTTCAAAAAAGCCCTAAAGACGCATCTCTTCCGGCAGGCCTTCCCCTGAAATTTCCTATCTCCGGCTTCGGTTCCAGACTTTGATTTCCTGCTTACTCCCATGTTTCTGATCCCCACTTATGACGTGGCCGCATAAGGAAGGGTTAGGATGCTGTTATATGTTTTTAAATAATTACTGTTTTAATCACTGCCGGTTTAATCTATTTTTAAGGGGTGGGAGGTTTGGAAACGGGTTATGGGATTGTTTTAATCTATGTTTTTTCTTTTACTTGTACCCCGCTCCGAGTGTATGAACAGAGGAGCGGGCTATAAATAAACTATTATTATTATTATTATTATTATTATTAATCTGTTTTCCCTCATCCAATCCATTACCGCCGCAAGACAGTCATTAAGAGGAGAGATGCCATCTGAAGTCTGTGCCGACGATCTGGACATGGAGGGGTATATCTGAGTGTCATCAGTGTACTGAAGACCCTGAGCTCCATGCCTCCGATTTCACTCAGCTGCTTCATATAGATGTTGAATAGCATCAGGGACAGAATAGCGCCCTGTGGGACGCCACAATTAAACTCAATCTTTGAGGAGCAACTGTCCCCGAGCCTCACCCTTTGAGATCTGCCGGAGAGACGCATCTCATCTGTCGGAGAGACACATCTCATTTTATATTTGCTGTGTTCACATTCCCTACACTCCCCCCCTTTTTTTTTTGGATGCCCAGCATATGTTTCTAAATTCTCAATTGCATTTAGCTTTGTGTTACTTCCATGCTAAAAATTTGTAATCTGAAGGAAAATATAATTGAAGAAGCAATGCCCTCATGTTGCCCCCTCCATAGCTACATTGGCAGAGATAAGCTGCTGTCCTTTGCCCTCACTAGCTGCACCTGTGATAAAAATTAGCTTATTTCTTATATTGTATAATATCTAGTGACTTTGCTGGATGGGAAATATGGAATTTTCAAGAGAAAAAACTTATAAAAGGATAAAGCAGCAATACAAGTGAGTTCAAATAAATTACACTGTCCAAATTTAAAGAATTTAAATATATCCCCTGTTCATTAATTTTCCTGATACAGAGATATGGTCAATCATTTATTCCCAGCCTAATTTATTTCAGGCTTTGAAATGGAATATTTGGAAATGTTGTATAACATGGGCAGGTTTAATTAGTCAATTTTATAGAAAACAGGGCTATTGCTGGTTACTGGTTATACAAAGGTATGAGATCTCTGTTATTGGAATTACTCGGCTTTTTGATGGGTCAAGTTTTGATGTACACACAGACTGAATGAAAAATAGTGCTTTGCACAACACTTTTGTGATTGCATGTTGCTTTTTTTCTGACTCGGTTCCCTTTTTTCATTCAGTCTGTGTAATATATTCCATAGAAGTCATATGTGGTGTTTTCATGTGCTCATAATACCTCACTGTACAGGTATCCATGGAGAGCCAGCATGGTGTGGTGGTTTGAGAGTTGGACTATGACTCTGGAGATCAGGGTTTGATTTGCCACTCAGACATGAAACCAACTGGGTGATTTTGGGGGAATCACAATCAGCCCCAGAAAACCCTGTGAATGGTTTGCCTTAGGGTTGCCTTAAGTTGAAAATGATTTGAAGACATACAACAATAACAATATCCACCATCACCAAGTATTCATACTTATATTTGTGCTTATATAGTAATCTAATCTATATAGTAGATCTATATCTTATATAGTAATCTAATCTAATCTATAGTAATATGGGTTCTATATTTCAATGATTTCTGGTCCCTAACCTGTCAAATAAGCAGGGGCCTACTGTCGTGGCTGCTCTATAGTGGATGTAGAGGACTTTCAATAACAGAAGCATCATATCTCTGTACGACAGGTGCTTGGCAATGTAACAGGCTAGGTTCTGTTATAGTCATATCTTGCTTGCCAGTTTTTCATAGCCATCTGGCTGGCTGCTATGGAAGCAGCATGCAGGATTATATAGGCCTATGGTCTGATCCTGTGTGATTTTTCTTATGTCCCTATGCACAGCCATGAATACCACCACAAAAATTGCAAAAACAATCATCATGTGAAATAATAAAAAAGCCCAGGATGTGTTACCCATTCTAACGGGGTAGACAAAATTCAGGTCTTCAGATGCTGTTGAACTGTAGCTCCCAGAATTCTTTGCCACTGGCTAGCATTGATGGGAGATGGCTATGCTGGCTAGCACTGATGTTACCCCATTTTAACAGGGATGGAGAAAATTCAGCTTCCCAGATGCTACAGAACTGCATCTCCCAAAATTCTTTGCCACTGGCCATGCTGGCTAGCATTGGATGGCTAACATTGATAGGAGTTCAGCAATGTCTGGAGACTGCACTTTGTCCATCCTGAATTCTAACAGAAGAGCTACAGTAAATCTGACACATGCATCTCATATACTCCTTGAAGTAAATGAGATATTCAGTAATATAGAGGAAATATTCCTAAATGCTTTACAGATTGGAAAATATGGGGATACTAAGGGTGAAGGGGAGGAAATAACTCCCTCTGAAACATTTATAGCTTCCTTCCTTGCTATTAAATCTTCTCCTTACAGGGACTCATCTGCTCTTTCCATATGTGTATGACCATTGTGTTTGCATTTTCCTGCATCTTCCATTGCTAGAAAGCCTAGAATAAATGAAATGCAGCAAGTTAAATGCCATTTTGATGGGATTCAAAATGATTTCAGCCCTTAAATCTCATTGGATCTCGGCCAAGTTGGCATGCAAGCACAGGAACAAAAAATCTTAGAACAGCTTTGTTGCCTACAGATGGGACAGACCACAGGATCATAATCCTGTGAGAACTAGAAAACACCATGTTGGGATAAACTGGCAGGTCACAGCAGTGAGCAAAATTCTTAACCCATTGACTTTTCTGTGACTGGGAGAGGCTGAAGGGCTGCTCAGACAATATGATATCATCCTAATACCCAAACCATGTGTATAGATTTCCATAATCAGCTCTTTTGTCACTTGCTTGGTTCCTTAATACCTTGTACTGTAAAAGGTAGGGGAATGTGGGTGTCCCCACCAGCAGTGTCAGTGGCTTTGGAAATTTTGGGGAATTATAGCTCAAAAGGAGGCCTAAAAGAGGAGAGTAAGATCAATTCAGATGGCCATGAAGTGCTGTCCTGGGAGTGATACTAGGGTTAAGGACTGCGCACCAACTGCACGGTCCCTAACCCTAGCACGTACTGACAGCGGCATCATGGCAGCCTACCATCCACACAGGGACCACCACAGTAATGCCGCCACCATATAGCACCCCCCCCCAGCTACTCAGGGAAGCCACATCATAAGGGCTGTGATGACATCATAGGATGTCTTTATGACATCATAGGAAGGAGCTGCATTTAGCAGCTCCTTCCTAGAGCAGCTCGTTCTCGTGGCAACCATACAGCTGTGGGAATGATCCTGAGGAGAAAGGGACTGCCCCTTTCTCCTCTGTAGGGCTGGGGTGTCTGGGAGCATGAAGCCCCAAGGACATCCCTTTTCCATGCCATGAAGAAGCAGTGTTTTGCCGCTTCACCATGGCCCAGAAAAATGCCAGATTGGGGCTGCCGGGCTGCCAGTGAGGCTGCTCTGGCCCCAATCCAGTGTGAAAAGGGGTGGCACAGACCCACACTTTGGGGGCTCGTCTGTACAGCCCCTAAGTCCAGGAATCTTTTCACTTGTATATGCCAGAACTAACTGCAGAGAGACTCTGGTTTCAGTAAAAATGAATTTTATTTAGAAATGTGCAAAGTTGCATGGAAACATACCAAACTAATACAACCTTGGGAATCTTACAAACTATCAGAAAGAAAGATGTGAAAGGTTGAATAGTGAGAAACTGGGGTTTAGAAGAGGTGATAATAACCAGTCCTGAAGGTAGTCCATGAAAAACAGAGTGGATCAGACAACATCTGAGTGGGATACAGAGAGTGAGACAGATCTCCTTTCACACACTGCCTGTAAACCGCATCTCTATCTGTAAGCACAGTGGCAAGGGTTGCAGCAAATATTTATATCCTATTTCATACTGAGCACCCTTGAAGGATACTTGCTGCAACCAATGATGTAACAAAGGTTTGATGGTTTCCCCATGGAATTGACAAAGGGGATCTGGAATGGCTGGTGGCTTTAACTCTGGAGTGATAAAACATTGATTGGATCTGAGACAATCCCTGGATAATCAGACATGAAGGGTGAATAGGAACTTGCCCTGGGGTGGGATTAATGGTGTGTTCTCTAACTGCTTAGCAATGGGACGGGGGGGGGGGGGTGAAACACCTTTGGGGCAGCTTGGGAGTGTGGCGTTTACACACCACACACTCCCAAAACACCTGAAAGCCATCTGACCACTTACATGGGGGCAGCTTCATGATGCTCTGGCAGCATGGCATTTACATACTGCATGCCGCTGGAAAACCATGAAGCCAGCTTCCAGCCATGGTGCAGTCAGAAAAGCTGAGTTTTTGTGGCTACTTGCTGCTCCTTTTTTGGGTGGCTGTAAGGCATATTGGGCCTGCAGCATGTGGTTGCCATGGCCTGAATCCAACTTCAGAAGGGGCAGCTTCAAGCTGCCAGTCTATTTCATCCCTCAGGCTCCATTGCTGTTTCATCAGGTCATTGTGATATCTCAAAAACATGTGTGATGCTAGATATTAATTTTTTAAAAAATAAACCTATATACAGTTGGGGGGGAAGGGGTGTAGGATATGCCCAAACCAGATAACGTTAGATTTGAAGTGACTAAGCCACCTTGAGCTAGATGATGGCCAGAATCTTGAAAGCTCCCAAAAGGTGTCAAGGAAAGGAACAAATATTTATCAACTTGATTTAAATTTCATTACTACCTTTTAGAACCTTTTAGGAGAGGCCTAGCAATACCATTGGGACTGGCCTCAAGTTGAAGTGCCCTCTCCATTGCAACACCATCTGTCTTAGGAGGGGGTGAAGGAGAAGCCTAGCAACACCATCAGACATGGTCTCAAGTTGAAGTGCCCTCTCTCCATTGCAACACCATCTGTTTTAGGAGGGGGTGAAGGAGAAGCCTAGCAACACCATTAGACATGGTCTCAAGATGAAGTGTCCTCTCTCCATGGCAACACCATCTGGCCTAGGAGGGAGTGAAAGGAGAGGCCTAGCAACACCATTGGGACTGGCCTCAAGTTGTAATGTCCTCTCTCCATGGCAACATCATCTTGCCTAGGAGGAAGTGAAAGGACAGGCTAAACTCCATCGGGCCTGTCCTAGATTATGAAGCAGAGCCCTCCCTCCATGCTATCTGCCTTGGTCCAGGCATCAGAGGGAGAGAAAAACTTTTGGACCTGATTCCTTCCCCATCCTTTTGTGTCATGTCTCCTTAGATTGTAAGCCTGAGGGCAGTGAACCATCTAATTAAAATAATAATTGTAAGTCTCTCTGATAGCCTTTAGGGCTGAAGAGCGGGGTATAAATAAATAAATATTATTATATTATTAACCCAGGTGCCCAAAGACAATCACCATTTCATATAAAGCCCTCAAATTAGACATAAGGCCAATAAATAAATAAATAAATAAATAAAATGGTGCTGGTTAAATTCAAAGAACATCATCTTCTCACCCACCTGAATACAGGTCATAGGCTTCCATTATTTGCTAAGCAGCCCCTCAAAGATAATCAGTTTCCCAGGTTTACCACCTTAGCAAGAAATTTGGTAGTATGTGCTTTTGGCAAACCTGCAAAACCTGCAATGATTTGTTTGTCAATTATTTTAAAGAACGTTGGGCTAAATCCAACATTGCTCTGACAACTGCAACATAAATTTTTCCTCTTCTTCTCCTCATGCTGTAGGCATCCATACCAGGTGAAAGCTGGCTTCCCAGCCCTCCTGGTTTAAGGCCTGAATTGTCAGCTGAAGGGGAAAGACAATATATACTAGCAGAAGTCTAGCATAAATAATCATAAACTGCAAGGGGAAGCATGGAGTTGGGTGTGATTCTATAGTAAATGAGGGGGAAAATGGTAGCAGAAAGGGAAAATGAAGTAAATAAGAAAAGATAGTTGCCAGGACCAAAAAATTTAATGCAAAAATACTGTTACCATATATACCAGCCTTCTTGTTGGCTAATACCTGGCTATGGAATACTCTTCTGAGAGAGGCTTGACTGGCTCCCTCTCTGGTCTCTTTTTACCTGCAGGCAAAGACCTTATTTAAACAGGTCCTGGAACAATAATAGGATGGCTGTTTAGATGCACATTCTGCTGTGCCTTGGTACAAGGCATTCCCTCTGAGGCTGAAAATGAGGTGCCCAGCACTGATTACATGATTGGAAGCCTTGTTGTGACCTGAAAGGGACACACCGGTGGCGGCGGCACTGGATGGCACAGCAGGACGCATTGTGTACAGCTGCTCCCACATCACTCTTGAGGACTCTGGATATTCTGGAAAGATCAGGAGCAAAAGGTGAGTTTTTCAAATTTGTGTTAAGGGTTACATAATGGGGGTTCAGTGCTGAAGTGGCCATATGTTGTCAGGATACCAGTATCAAGGGTTGGGATTGGCAGCATCTGGACTAATCACCATGAGGACAGGAGGAGTGTGTGTTATTTCACCCGTGTGGATATGGCCCAAGTTACACATTTATAACTGCTGTACAGGATTCTAGCCACTGTGGATAAATTATTAAATTAAAGGATGAGAGGATAAGATGAGCCTTATTGAAACAAGTCCAGAATTCTGTTCACACAGCAGGTAGCCAGATGGTTATGCGGAGCTCATAGCCAAGACATAAATGCAATAGCACATTCCCACTCCTGCTCTCCAGCAGCTGCTTTTCATACTGAGATGCTGGAGGTAGTATATAGCATTTATGACTCGCAGGCGTATATACCCATATTGTTCATGGATGTGTCCATTCTCCTTTTTAAGCCTATAAATTGGTGGCCATCAACACATTTTGTGATCACAAATTTCATACTTTAACCATGCTTTGGACAAAACCACTGGAGACAGAACTGTCACTTCTTTCATGCTATGCTGCATCATTCCTGTCTCATTTAAGAGGCATGAATATCTTTGTCATGGATGACTGAGGGTCAGCAGATGGAACTTCCAGTAAAGTTAAAAGAAGAATGTTTAAGAAATATCACCCACCCCCATCTCCAAATTTCAAAGGAAGGTCTTCAGTATATAATTAGCATGATTAGTAGCTTATGGTGCAACCTCCAGTACTCTAGGAACCATAGGATACTATGAACTTTCCCCTCCATAGTCAGAGTGAGAGGTCTGCCCATGGACACAAAGATCCTCTGTGTGTTGAAGTCCTCCCTTGACTTACTGTTGTGGGCTTTCAAGTTATTTCTAACTAATGGCAACCCTAAAGCAACCCTATGATTGGGGTTTCCTGACAAGTTTGTTCAGAGGTTTGCTCTTATCGTTCTCTAAGGATGAGAGAGTGTGACTTGCCCAAGGTCACCAAGTAGGTTTCCATGACTCCACAGGCTATGCTTCGTGGTCAAGAAGAGCAAAAAGGGACATTCTAGAGACATATTAGGATAGTAGTGTCTGTGGCTGTAACTTATCAGACAACTCAGCTTCTGTCCTGTAACTGTTTTTTTCTTCCATGGAGCTCCCCTTTTCACTGAAGAGCAAAATCTGTCAATGCCTCCCAATCAAGCTATTTTTCCACAATTGATTCACAAGTGGTGGCTTCCTCCTGCTGCAGTTTGAATATGCAGGCAGTCATGTGGTGCAAGTGAGTGTGATTCTTCTCCTCTCCCCTCCCCCCACCTCCATTATTCCCAAGCAGGCTGTTGTTTTATTTATTTTTTTGCTTTCTTTCTTTCTTTCTTTCTCTTCTTATTATTAACTTTTATTTGTATAGCACTGTAAATTTAGACAGCACTGAATATACAATCTGCAATTAGCCAGTTCCCTGCCCTCAGGCTTACAATTGAAAAAGACATGACACAAAAGGAGAAGGGAAAGGGATCAGGTTCAGCAGTTCTTCTCTCTTTCTGAGGCCCGGACCAAGGCAGATGGACTGGAGGGAGGGCTCGGCTTCTTAATACATACTTAATACATTCTTTCTTTTTTTTACTTAATCAATTGCTGTGACTGCACAATTGAAAATAAATTTTTAAGAAAAATAAAGAACAAAAGCATGCTGGGATCGCCATAGGTCAGAAAGAAAGCCAGTGTGCAGAAGACAGAACTTGGGACTATAGTAGCACCATTGCATTTTTGAAGAGCTATGCAAAAATGACTGTGCCCAAACTAATATGTTTGCATTTTCTATACTAACATGATTGTGGCATCTTAGCAAGTCTGGTTTGACAAAGTCCTACAACTCCCAGGATTCCATGGGATGGAATCATGGCACTTAAAGGGGGAATAATAGTGCCCCTTAATAATTCTGTAGTGTGAATAGGCCCCAGCTCTAAAGCCCTTTTGTTCCCTGGGCACCCCACTTGCACAGGTGGGAAATTCTGCCAGTTCTGCAGCTGATGTTGTTATTGCCCTCACCCATTGGAAACCCAAGGAAAGGGTGAGGAAGAAAAAGAAACTGGTGATAAAGCAAAGGGACAGTGATGAAAAGCTACCCAGAGCCACCCAGCTTTTCTATGGCCACCATGAGCTTGGAAAGACTTTGGAATTGATGATTCCTTCACCATAGACTTCTCTCTTACATGTGTCAGATTCATTTCTTCATGATCTGGGACATAAGGTTGCCATACATAAAAAATACCCTTTCATATAAAGAAGGACTAAATTACATTACATTATAAATTAAAACTAAAACCCTTTTCTGCTGATTTTTTTTTTCTGGAGATGCACAAAGTAATTCCACTTATCATTCTGAGTGTGCAACTTGTTTTTCACAACTTAAATTGGGAAAGTCATCAGGGATAATATTTTTACCCTACCTCATAATATTGAAATCTGGGCTCAGCCACTGAAACTGATTGGGAGATTCAGTGGACTCTTTCAAACGGGGAGGAATTTCTCCCAACTCCGAATGGAGCCAATGCGGATTCATGTAAATTCGCTTGTTTAGTGAATTTACATGAACCCCTGCTCCGTTCGGAATTACTTCCCATTACCCGAAAATAACCCCCTCCTGCCCGAATTTGCATGCGAAGCTTTAATTCGCAATAACGTAAAACCCATGATTGCATTCGAATTGGCTTCCCTTTTGCCCGAATTTGCATGCAAAGAGTTAATTCGCAATAACGTAAAACCCATGATTGCATTCGAATTGACCTTAAATTATACTTCCAATTTAGCCTTGTATGAAAGAGTCCTGTATAGATCAGAGGAAGTACTTTTTCACACAGTCCAGAGTTGCTGTGGGATTCACCGCCAAAGGATGCAGGCATGATTGCCTACTGGGGCAGCTTTAAAATGGGATTGAGTAAATTAATGACCATTATTGACCACAGTGGTAACTATTCAAAATGGCTGTGCATCATCATCATAGTGGCTGATGGCTCCCATTTCAATTGGGTGGTGAAACTACTTGGGTTTTGGTCTCAACTCAAAAGAAACTCTTCAAAGTGCTGAACTTGTTTTGAAGTCAGAGTTGAGAGCTGAATAGCCACCTCACTGACATGGAATACACCAACCAACACAACAAGGCCACATGCCTCTGCATATGAAAGACAAACTAGATGTTAAGGGCTTGTATATTCCATGCAATTAACCTATACAATCTCCAGAGAAGGTCTTGAGAGGTGTATACCTCAGGATTCAGACTTCAAATTAAGACCATGTTTAGATTCCAAAAACCAATCAGAAAATAAAGCACATGAAATGCAAGATGTAAAAGTGAGGAAAATCATACACTAAGACAAACTTAACTCTGTCATCACTTGGGGGAATCACCTTTGTTTTTAAAAAAGATGATAAATGTATTCTTTAATTTGGCACTCAGTTTCTTAAGAACATGAAAAAGAAGATACAGTTGCATTCATGTTTTGTTGGCAGGTTTTCCATAGGCAACTAAACTCATTGAAGAGAAAGTGATTAGGAAAGAGTGTTGATTTCTGTGAAGGCCTCTGAAATCAGTGTGATAGTAAGGACATGGTTGGCTCAGTGTTTTATTTCAACTGTGGAAGTGTTTTGGGATTTCAACCATTTACATCTTATCCAGTACTATACTTCTAGTGATGGCTAGGCCAATAATCCAACAAGTTGATAATTTAGGTATGATGGCAACATGTTGCTGCTATTGTTTATCCCAGAGAAGGTCCAAGTGCAGCCACTTAGATGAGACTGTAATTTCGAGACCCCTTAGCTAGTATAGTCAATGGTGAGGAATTCTGGAAGTTGCAGCCCAACAACATCTGGAGGTACAACAACATTTGTAAGGTTACATTTTGCTCACCCCTTATAGTCAAAGGAATGATGTCTATGCACCTGAGGGTTCCATTCAGCTATAAATCGCTACAATATTGCTGATTTTTTTAAACCAGGCAATTGTACTCCTTTCCTGCCACCACAGGCACAGGCATTCCCTCTTTCTCCACTGTCACTCTTCTCCCGAGCCTCATTTCTCACAAGGAGTGCATGCTTATAGCAGTATTTTTCCTTGGACTCAACACAGCAATACCAGTACAATGGGTCATAGCAATATTACAACAGCACTAAAGTTCTAGAGAGGTTTATTTAAAAATGGCTAGCATCCTCTATTGCAATTATGGATTCATAACCTGGAGTTACAGATACATAACTGCTTTGTATCATACTATGTATTCGCAATTGTGAATTGTGAATAGAGCTCTTTGAGGGACTTGGTGTTCTGTTTCAACTGTAGAAGTGTTTTGAGATTCCAACTGTTTCCATTTGGTTTCTGTTTACACCCATGATTGTAAATGCCCCTTGAATCTCACCTTAAACTCCATGGGGTAACTGAAAGCAATAAAAGTCTGTTCCAGGGGCGATTAGGGTACAGGAGAAGGAGGTTTCCAGCCCTCTCTCATGCAGTCTCAGCCTCATGAATATGATGGGGGTGGTTTGGCAAAGTGGGCAGGACTCATGCCATTATGATGACCCTAAAGTGAACCTATCATGGGCTTTTCTTGGCAAGATTTTTTCAGGGGAGGTTTGCCATTGCCATTGCCATTGCCTTTCCCTGAGGCTGAGAGTGTTTGACTTGCCCAATATCACCCAATAGGTTCCATGGCTGAGCTGGCAATCAAATCCTGTTCTCTTGAGTTGTAGTTCAACACTCCCTTTTTAGAGGTATCCACTGCTTTTTATTTACTTAACTCCCCACTTAAGGTTGTCTCAGGAGACCCTTAAGAGGAGGCTGCATGTGTGAGGTCTGATTAGTGAATGCCCCTAATTTAATAGCAGCTTAGAAATTATGGAACACACTATCTCTTGTGGTTCATCAGGTTGTATCCCTGTAAACTTTTAGGCAGCTTGTTAACACATGTTTAGTCTGTCAGGCATTTGTTGCTGAGGTTCTTTGAGTATTATTTTACTGATTGCATTCATGTTTAAGTGTGTCCCTTGTTGCTGCTGCTGCTGCTGCTGGCTTTGTATGTGGGAAAGAGGGAAATTAAACTGTAATTCTAATATTTTTTCAAAGATTCCCCCTCCCTTTAAAGGTCAATTTTAATTAATTACTATTTTATAATAACACACATTTTTCTAATTGGAAAATGAACTAGAGATATGTATAATATAAATTTTAAAAATGAGAAATATATATATTAAAAAACACACTAAAATATAGCAATGCTATACCATGGAAAGCAATTGAGGATGCGTGGGATATGCTGTAAAATGTGAAGGAGCCAAATCGCAATATTTCTCTTAGATTCTCTTTCAGCTTAGTTTTTGGGCCATTGGAGTGTGCATACTGCTACAGCATCTATATTTTGGATTTTCAGTATTCTTATGTCCCTGCTTCAGCAAGCCCATTGTAAACCTTTGTGACTGGGAAGGAAGAATTCATTTAGCAATGGTCCTTCTTTATGTATGTAGCATTGCGGATGCTCCCCTCCCCTCTCTGTTTGCACTCGCTAGTTTATACCATCTGCGGTGAGATCATCAGTGCTGGTCAGCCCAGTGCATTTGCAGCAGAAGTGCTGTGTACTCAGGTGCAGTTTGCTTCTCTGAAGTAATCACTCAGCCCTTAGCCAAGTCCCTCACCTTGGCGTTATTTTGTTCTCATGAGGCCAAGCAATAGGCAAGTCAAAAGTGCACAAACATGGAATGAATTATCTGTGCTAAAATGTTGCTCAATTATACTTAAAAACAATTTCTCTTTCTTTCTTTCTTTCTTTCTTTCTTTCTTTCTCTTTTCCTTCCTTCCCTTCCTTCCTTCTTTCCTTCCTTCCTTCCTGAACAGCTCTTCTTTCTTTAAAGAACTACTCTTCCCTTATTATCACCTTTTAACATTATCAAAATTATTATCCTGGCAGAAACATACTGGAAGTGGCATAGAATTATCCCTAGTACTGCATTTTTATTTTTATATTTTAAAGTAAAACCCAACACTCCCAAATTTACAATTTCTAATCTTTGCTTGATTTCAGAGAAACCCAATGGAACATATTTTCCCCAAAAGAATAAAGAAGGATTTTAATTTTTTTTTCCGGGGGGGGGGGATGTCACTTACCATGACCTCTAAAATTCCTCAGACCTCTATAGACAATTCTAGCGCACCATTGCACAGGACTCCTTCTGTTAGCATCTCTAGCTGTTCTGTTAGGAAAGTGTTAATTAGCTAGCTCTGAGAGCCACCCAGAAAGGCAATTTCAAGAGCCAGGGTGGGAGCTATTTGTTGAATGATAACACCACATGGCTGAAATAGTGCTAAGATTGCATCACTCTTTCCATTATAAATCCTGAGTCCACATGGGCTCAGAGTCTTTAGCAGCCTGAGAATGAATGATATTTATTTTCAAATATTGTGTGAAATAGTTTGAGGCCATTTGAAATCCCAGAGTGCTGGCTGACAAGAAAACACTGAGGTCCTCTTCCTTCCCCCCCTCCCCATTCTCTTCCTCCTCATCTTCTTCTTCCCCCTCTTCTGCTTTTTTTTTTGTCATTTTTTTCCTTTCCTTCTACCAAGCTTAATTAAATATATAGAGAAGTATCTCTTAGGGCAAATCATGGGCTGGGGTTCAGAATAGCATTCACTACTGCAGTAATAGATTATTGATCCATAACTGATTTGTATTCATTAAGACATTGTATTAATAATTGAAGCTACAATGGTAAAACACCCCCCCCCCCTTAATAACTACCAGCCACTGTGAGTTGTGCAGGTCTGTTCCGCTGTCAATTGGGACACAGCAGCCTGATATTTCCATCCCCCTCCATCAATGATCTCCAATGCAAGCAGTAATTGTGACAAGATCCTGCTTCTGATTGTCACATTGCTGCTAGAAGGGGGACGGAAATGCCCCCAATCAACAGATGAACAGACCTCTGTCACTTGCAGTGGCTGGTGGCCCTTTAGATTGGATTCAGGGAGTTGGCCCAGGAGACACTATCTAGTTAAGTATATATCTCAACAATGATTTCCTAGTTGAGAGCATATTGGGAGTGAACATTAATATCAAATACATACTTGCCAGCATATGATAAGTAATTGGTTGAGTGGCCGAACTCAAAGGGTGCTCAACAATGGCTCCTTTTCATCCTGGAGAGAAGTGACCAGTGGGGTGCCACAGGGTTCTGTACTGGGCCCAGTGCTATTCAACATCTTTATTAACGATTTGGATGACAGAATTGGGGGCATACTTATCAAATTTGCAGATGACACTAAACTGGGAGGAGTAGCTAATACCCCAGAGGATAGGATCAAAATTCAAAATGACCTGAATAGACTAGAAAGCTGGGCCAGTGCTAACAAAATGAAATTCAATACGGAGAAATGTAAGGTTCTGCACTTAGGGCAGAAAAATGAAATGCACAGATATAGGATGGGGGACACCTGGCTGAACGAGACCACATGTGAAAGGGATCTAGGAGTCCAAGTAGACCATAAGCTGAACATGAGTCAACAGTGTGATGCGGCAGCTAAAAAAGCCAATGCAATTTTAGGCTGCATCAATAGAAGTATAGTTTCTAGATCAAGGGAAGTTATAGTGCCACTCTATTCTGCTTTGGTCAGGCCCCACCTGGAATACTGTGTCCAGTTCTGGGCACCACAATTCAAAAAGGATGTGGAGAAACTGGAGCATGTCCAAAGGAGGGCAACTAAGATGGTGAAGGGTCTGGAAACCTTGCCCTATGAAGAACGCCTTAGGGAGCTGGGGATGTTTAGCCTGGAGAAGAGAAGGTTAAGAGGTGATATGATAGCCCTGTTTAAATATTTAAAGGGATGTCATATTGAGGAGGGAGCAAGCTTGTTTTCTGCTGCTGCAGAGACTAGAACGCGGAACAATGGATGCAAACTGCAGGAAAAGAGATTCCACCTCAACATTAGGAGGAACTTCCTGACAGTAAGGGCTGTTCGACAGTGGAACACACTCCCTCGGAGTGTGGTGGAGTCTCCTTCCTTAGGGGTCTTTAAGCAGAGGCTGGATGGCCATCTGTCAGGGATGCTTTGACTTGGAGTTCCTGCATGGCAGGGGGTTGGACTGGATGGCCCTTGTGGTCTCTTCCAACTCTATGATTCTATGATTCTATGATTCTAAGTAGCAAACAGGATGCTTACACTGTAGTTGTTGACAAGAGAAGGCAGATTCAATTGCATTTCATCCACTTATATTAAAAAACTGCAGATTTCTGGAACTGCAGGAAGAAAGTGTTAAATGTTCCAAGCATCTGGCAGTCTAGTACGTCAGATAGAATTGGTCTTTGGATTTGACAGCTCCTTTATTGGACCCCGAGAGAAATAGCACTTGTATATTATCTTTGCTAGAAGAATTTCACATACATTTAGACCACAGGGCTAATAACTAACTTAGACAAGAGCAGGTTAGGACAAGGCATGATTTGCAGCATGGAGCTTGACCTGTTTTCTTGGCTTTAAAAAGCTCTTAATTTAATTAGCAATATACAGACAAATGTACAAAAAGCAAGACAACAGATATTGTGCCTTAAAGGACTTCCATGCACAATCCACTTATTACATCTGTTTAATCTCTAGGCTGTGGTTCTGTAGAAGAGACATATAATGCAGGTGGCATTTACACCAGAATGCCAGCTGGGAAAATGCAGCTCTTCTAAATAAACGGGATATTCATTATATTGTGTGGTGCTCTGAAATATAGTCCTCCAAGCATCCCAGGCACCTGCTCCCAGGTGTATTGTTAATGATAAGTGATATAAAACCATGATAATGACGTGGAAGATGCTGCATAGGTTTCTTGTACCTCCAACTTCACCTCTTATCTGCCTTCACATGATTTGCCTTTTATTAAGTTGGAGTGTTTTCACACCACACAGTTATAGCACTATGATACTACCTTGACTGCCTTGTTTCCATTCTATGGAATCTTGGGGATTGCTGTTTAGGGAGACAGAGTTCCTCACCAAACTACATATCCCATGATCATATCCTCCAAATTTTCACAGATTAAAAAACAGGACTCCTGTAGCCAAACAACATCAGAGTGCTCGTCATAATTGCAAAAGTTATTAATGAAGAAGGGCACACAAACTAGGAAAGCCTGCAGCATTTTTTGTGGTTTTGGGCTATGAAGAATTCTAGAAGAGTTTATTCCTGACATTTCGCCAGCAGCTGTGGCATGGAAGAGAGAGGGGTGGATATATATATATATATATATATACACACACACACATACAGCTGGTTAAAAGGAAGCAATTAGCATGTTAATCTGTGTATTGTTCTTTTGTTGAATGGCAAGGTCTATTTAATTAGTGATCCATGATCCTTATGGAGCCTCATGAATTTCATAGGGTTTTCTTAGGCAAGAAATAACATATATTTTATTTAAAAAGGCAATATACTGTGTGCTGATGGCATGACTCATGCAGGTATTAGGTATCTCACATCTGCCCCAGCATGACAGATGACCAGACTGATATTTTATAATCCTTTCCACTTTACTATGGATGCATCTACCCCAGTGTTATCTGTTGCAACAAGTAATGGTTCTCCCATGAGTTATAACAGTTAACACTCTTTTGAATTAGAAATGGCAAGAAGTGGGCTTCTAATTTTATGCTAACATGTGTCCTCTAACATGTACATATACTCTGCATGGACCTTGGAACTAACTAGTTAAACATAACTAGTTACTAGTAATTAATACCATTTTCTAGTAGCAAAAGAAATTATTGTCTCAAAGGCTACAACAAAGATGATATACTGTGGGTATATCATGAGAAACAGTGACTCAGTGGGAAAGACAATAATGTTGGAAAATGTGGAAGGCAGAAGGAAAAGAGGAACACCACATTACAGGTAGATTGACTCAATAAAGGAAGGCAGAGCCTTGAGTTTGAAAGACCCCTGAGCAGCCCTGAGGAGGTTCTTTTGGAAGTCTCTCTTTCAAAACCTTTCCTTTAGTCAAAGTCAACTTGATTGTTTTGAAGCAGCAAAAATACATAAAGAATCTTCCCCTTCCCAGTGCACCCAAGCAAAATCAAACTACTGCAGTGTGAAGTCAAAGGCTTTCACAGCTGGCATCCATAGTTTTTTATGGGTTTTTGAGGCTATGAGGCCATGTTCTAGAAGAGTTCATTTCTGATGTTTCGCCAGCAGCTGTGGCTGGAATCTTCAGAGAATGCTGGCATGGAAGAGAGTGGGTTATATGATATATACAATTGGTTGAGAGGAAGCAATCTGCGTGTTAATCTGTGTAAAGTTCTGTTGTTGAATGGCAGGTCTCAGGGTGTCTATTTAATTAATGATCCATTGTCTGCTGGGAATCCCCCTCACCTTGGGTGGTTTTCCTTTGCATTTTGCTGGGTCTTGATTTTGGTGTTTTTCAGGACTGGTAGCCAAACTTTGTTTCCTTTAAGGGTTTCGTTTCTCCTGTTGAAGTTGTCCAGGTGTTCATGGATTTCAGTGGCCTCCCCTATGACCTGATAGTTGTGACTTCAGCCAGTGGCTTGATTGCCAATGCACACAGACACACTCACACAAAGAGCGTTAAAATAAAGCTATGTTGTAATTATTTTTGTGTTGGATTGCAGTTCAAGTTTCCAATGAGCCATGAAACAAAATGCTGATCATAGTCCAGTCACTCTCTCTCTCAACCTGATATATCTCAAAGGAGGTTTTGGGGATCTTGGGGCAAAACAGACAGCCCTAAAGGAGTGGCATCATGCTGCCCCTTTGATCGCCAGATAAGGGTCATGGCAACTGCATGCCATGGCCTCAGTCAGGCATTTTCCCAGCACAAAAAGAAAGAGCAGATAGCCACAACTTTTTGCATTGGGAAAAAGGCACCTTTGCCACCGTGGTGACATTTTTTCTGGGTATTATTATTATTATTATTAAATAGAATACACATTAAAACATGTTCACATCACAAAATACATAAACATAAACATACCTTCATACAACCATATAACATAACATCCTCCTCATATTTTTTTTCAAAGAAACTTCACTTACATTCTTCTCTCTTTTCTACCTCATTCTCTCAACATGTACACATTGATTTCCTTCAGGTAAACCTCTCCGTTTCATTAATTATATTATTATTGCTTATCCAATTATTACAATTTTATTTTGTTTCGTGTCTCCACTTCTATCCCTAAGTTCTATAGGCTTTGACTAAATTATACCTCCAAATTTTCCCGCTATTTCCTTTTTCTCTTTACCATTATACCATTTTCATGTTTAAATTTTGTTTTGTAAATTCGGCCATTTTTCTTTAATGTATCAATAAAGCTTATCCCAATGCTTGTTATTTTCACACATATCTTCCTTTGTATTCGGACTACTATTTCTATTATCCATTAATCTTTTTGAAATTATATCAGATTCCATCATATCCATTAATCTGACTATCCATCCCTCAGTTTGAATTGTTCTATTAACCTTCCAATATCTCACATACACCAGTCTGGCGGCAGATAACATATAGAAAATAATTTTCTCATTTTCCTTTTCTTCTTTCCCATCAATCTTATTTAATAACAACATTTCTGGATGAAATTTCAGATTGACTCCTAATATTTCTCTAATTCCATCTTTTATCATTGTCCAAAATTTGTTAGCTTCAACTCATTCCCACCATAGGTGAAAAAAGGTGCCTTTTTCCTTCCCGCATTTCCAACAGTTATTCCGTCTATTACCATACATTTTGGATATTCTATCACAAGAGAGATGCCATCTGTAAATTATTTTATGATAACTTTCTTTTATATCTTGACATGCTGTATGTTTCAATCTTTTTTCCAAGATGTTTCCCATTGAGCCAGTTCTAATGGATTTTTACAATCTTTAGCCCATTTTATCATATTTTCTTTTATTATATCTTCTTCTAAATGAAATTCTAATATTTTTTATACATTCTCAATAACATGCCAGGTCTCTCCTTTAACAAAATTTCTTCCATTTCTGACATTTTTTTTTAACAAATCCTGTCAACTTTTTATCCAATTCAAATCTTGCTTTCATTTGGTAGTATAGAAACCACTCACACTTATGGCCTTCTGATCTGATTTGTTTTAAAGATTTCATTTCATATTCCTTTTTATTTTCTCTTGAAATTTCGCCATAGATCAGCCATTTCTCTTTCTTTGCAGGTCAGTATTATAAAGGTCTTCGTGTATAGAGAGCCACATAGGTAATTTTGGACAGAACCATCTTTTATGTTGTTCCTATACATTGTATATTGACATTCTCACATGGTGATTTTTAAAATCTTGGTTCGCTTTAATCTTTCCATAATATAAATATTATTTTTTCTGGGTTTCTGGGTTGATTACATTATTTTCATGTTTTATTGCTTTTAATACTAATATCGAATATATTCACCTAAACAAACTAAATGATATATCCATCTCCTTGTTTGTCCCCCTTTATGCACATGTCCTTCTAAATAATAAACATTTGTCTTCGTTTTCTATTTACCCTTTGTTTATATTTATTTCTCCTTGACTGAAAAAGGAGTATTTTTTTTTTAAAAAAAGCCAGCTAAAAGAAGTTCATTTTCAGTGTAGAATTTAATTTTTTTTGTTTTGTTTTGTTTTTTGTAGTTGGCATCTGAAGAACTTGAACTTGCGGGATGCAGGTCGAGAATTTAAAGAAACATAGTGCTTTTTCTCCCAACTTAGGCTGCTGCCACACTGCAGAATTAATGCAGTTTGACACCATTTTAACTGTCATGGCACCATCCTATGGAATCCTGGGATTTGTGTTCTGTTGTGACATCAGAGCTCTGTACCAGAGAAAGCTAAATATCTTACAAAACTAAGGCCTGAAACTGACAGGCAGGAAGAGGCACCCTTGTGCCATGATTAGGGCTTAGATTGCAAGCTCCCGAACCCTTACATGTAATGGTGCCTGCTTCATTACGTAACGCCATTTAGACAGTGTACATAATGATGCCGCCACAACTATGCAGCTTCTAGATGGAGCTGCGCAGTTGCAGTGGAGTAAAAGTGCCCAATGGCGCCTTTTCTGTGTGTTGCACTGCAACTGCAGTGCTAAAAAGGAGCAGGGTTTCCCCGTTCCTTTTTTCTGCGCAGCTTCGCCGCAGCAGCTAGCTGCTGCAGTGAAGTTCTGCACCAAAAAAAGGTGGCGCCAGACTGCCCTATTTGGGTGGTCTGTACTGCCTGAATAATTCTCATAATTCCACCACATTGTGCTATGGCAATTAAAGCAATGTCAAACTGCATTAATTTTGCAGTGCAGGCGCAGCCTTAGTTAATTTTTCAACTTACTTTACGGCATTTGATAAACACTGAGACATCAAGCTTAGTTCAGTCTCTCTTCTACTCAGTACTTAATGTCCTTTCCAAAGCCAATCCCGTTCCACTCATTCCACACCAAAGAGGCAACAAAACAAGACCTTGTCATCATCTATTATGTGCAGACATAATATCTGAGTATATTCACGGTTTAAGTCATGAACTTGCATGGTCAGATTTTGGCAGTGGTGTGCAACATATTTTCACAGTTAAAGCTAATTCCTAGAGATATTGATGTGGGCACAGTGACACCTGTTTTGTTTATGCAGTGTTCTGAAACTTCAGCCAGTTTAGAATGGTGTACATGGTTGACTTTTGTGTTTTTAGTTTGTTTTATTATTTATTTTTTTTGTTTTTATTTGAATGTCATTACTGTTAGTCACTTTTAGTACCATTTCATTTATTATTTCAATAATAATAACAACAATAATATATTATTTTAGAAATAATGGCTGGCATCCTGCACCGGAGAGATCTTGTAGCACCTTTGAGACTAACTGAAAGAAAGAAGTTGGCAACATGAGCTTTCATAGACTAAAGTCTGCTTCCTCAAATGCTTTTGGAATTAGACTTTAGTCTACTAAAGCTCATTCTACCAACTTCTTTCTTTCAGTTAGTCTCAAAGGTGCTACTCCAAGTGACAGGGGTCCACAGGACAGTGAAGTGGCACACTTCAGGATGATGTGGCCAGCCCCTTCCCATTCCCAAGTAATGACACTCTGCATATTAACAGAGAGGATACTTGCCACGTGATCTAGAACTGCCCCACTCCAGTAGCCACAGATTTCCGTCACTCCATCACTAGCCACAAAATCCCATCCCTAGAACTGAAGATGGCTTTCTGGGGTTGGTTTCTTAGGTTTACATTTATGTAGCTACAAATGCAATGCAGAATCTGAGTAAATAATTATTATTACTGTTTTATAATCTTGTATGTTTTGATTACGTATATTTGTCAGTTTGCTTTATATTATAATTTTTTTTATATTTTATGTGGATAATTTGTGGCACAATTGTATTGTTTAGTTTTATATTCATATTACTCACTCCTTCCTTTATACATATTTTAGCAGGGCTCACAGTTTTTGGTTGTTCTACATGCAAAGCTTTATATGCACTGATGGTGCTATATAAATAAATGATAGCAACAACAACAAATTATTATTATTAGTAGTAGCAGTAATGGTAAAATAAATATTGAATTAATATAATTTGAAAAAATGAAATAAATACTGCACTTTTGCCACTGTAGAGAAACTCACACGGTAAAATACAATTGAGCCATTCTTTGACAATGGACAAAAGAAACAGTTCCATCTGAATGTTTATGTGAACTTACCTTATTCATGCTTCCCAAATTACTAATGGACTTAAATGTAAATTGAAAATTGTACAGTGAAAATTGAATTTTATTGGGTTTTCTTACAGTCAGTTCTCCTAATTTAAAACAAGTTTACAAAATGAATACATTGGAGAAGAGTGCACAAACAAATGCACATAGAAATGCACATACAAAAAAATTTTTTACTGGACATTACACAAACAATTGCATAAAGGGAAATTTCCTGAGAAAATGCATAGATGAGGACAAATTAATTGTTGTTGGTGGTGGTGGGTTTTCTTTGGCAACATTTGTTCAGAAAATGCTATTGACTTTCCCTGGGGCTAAAAGCATATGACTTGACCAAGGTCTCCCAGTTGGTTTCATGCTGAGTGCAGAAGTGATCACTGTTTTCCAGAGCTGTAGTCCAACAATCAAACCACTACACCATGCTGGCTCAATGACATATATATAAATTTTTGTTCAGTTTTAAAAAATTGCATGGATTTGGACTGAAGTGAAATTGATACTGAAATGTACAAATTCATCTATCACTGTCTTTGATTGTTTGACAGAAGGCCTCATAATTCTTCAGAGGAATGAATATCATGCAGTGTTTAAGTAACAGAACATTTATTAGTTTGAGCTGTGTCCTTTCTTGAATCCAATGTATACACCCTCTAGTGTTCCTGTTAGTACTTAAATAAATCATGTTGAAGGTGATGATTGCCACATGATGTAGTGATGATGGCAGCTAGTTAAGGTGGCTTTTTCTAAGAGACTAGACAAGTTCATGGAATACAGATTGATCAATGGCTATTAGGGGTGCTAGTTGAAAAGGGAATCATTCTATTTAGAGGCATAATAAAATATCAGATATTGAAAATAAAGACAGCTTGGGAAAGTTAGCCTTTTGTACTACAGCTGACTCTGGGAAAGATGGAGAATACCTCAGAAAAATGAATCCATAACTGAATAATATGGCAGTAGCTAAAAAAATAAGGCAAAGGCGAGCCCTTTCTAATCAAATATTGTCAAGAAAACTCTGTGATAGGTTCACCTTAGGGTCACTATAAGTTGGAAATTGTATGAAGGAACACAACAACATGTGAAAAATTTACCAAAGGACACTGTATATATTTTATATACATTAGAAGGGCATAATCCCAAGGTCCCTAAGAAATAACAAATCTCCCTCCTGCTTATAGATAACATAGGTCCGGGAACAGTAAAATAAGTCCTTCTTAGTGTGGAAAGATCTGTTATACCTCCCAACCTGATAGCACTGTTCCAATGATCTAACAACAAAGAAGGCACTTTCTGAGGACAAAATAGGGGGAGCTTTGGATTTGCTGAATCCAGTCTTTTCCTAATCCTTTGATACCCACCTGAAATGGGTAGAAACATATGTTACCTTGGAGCTGGTGTAGAGCACATATTTTCCTCTGTATTGGGACCAATATTGGGAAACCTGAAAAGAAAAGAAAAAATTACAACCACTTCCTTCTAAAAACAACAAGAACTCTCTCTCTCTCTCTCTCTTTTTTCAGGCATAGCATGGCTCTGGAATTTCAGTTCGTCTATGAGATGTTGAGTAATCTAATTTTGGACTACCTCTTCCAAAATCATCAAAGATAGCATGGACATTAGCGAAGTTGGCCAGTCCCAAAGGTAATTTTTGCCAGACTCTTCCCTTCACCGTATAGCCACCCATTCCTTATCCACCATGGTGGGTTTTCCCATTGCTTTCTCTTATTGGACATAATTGGAGACAGAATAGTAGATAGGGTGATTAGGTTAGAAACATCCTAAAAACTGAAATTTCTCGATGGCCCTCGGTGACATCACAGGGTGGGAAATGTTTATGCCATTACACTTGGTTCATAAACATCAATTGTAGTTGCTCAGAGCATGTCACCATAATCAATAATGGAAAATCTAACAAATGAGAAAATATTTCTCTTGTTTGATATCCTGAAAAGAAAAGGAAAAACAAAACAAAACAAAATTCTACTGAATTTTAATCACTTTACAAAGACTGCTTTTAGTAAAACATGAGAGTTGTAGTCAAACTGAAGAAAAGTTTCAGCTCTACTTTAAATAGAAAAAAAAACCACATTTCCAAACTTTGTATTGAACATTTGTCCAAGTACCACTGCTTTTAACAACACAAAAATAGCTATGTTGCGAAGCTATGCTGCTTACAAAGTGAGTTTGTGAGAATTCTTAATACTTCACAAAACCACTCATCCTGGGATTCCATGCAGCACAGCCATGGGAATTAAAGTGGAATCGTAGTATTATAATAGTCATTGGTATTACTGTAGTGGCCACCCACTCACCCACCCGTTCACCAGCCAGACTGCTGCTGGGGGAGGGAGGTGATACGTTTCCTTTCAAGATGCGATATGGCTGTTTGCCCAAGCAGCCACACCAGAACATAAATGGAAGGCACCAAAGGCTGCTGCTGTGAGGCAGTACTGAGACCTCTGGATGGACTGTTTGGGATCTTGAGCAGCTGCTGGATAACTGAGAAAGGAAGATGGCACCCTTTCTTGCTTACCCAGCAGCCACATTAGTCCCACTGGATGAACCACTCCACAGAATGTATTGTACACACCCTTCTTGGGTGTCACCCAGTGTGGTCTGCACTCCCCCCCCCCCCCCCCCCGTTATGACCTTGAAAAGCTCCACATGTCACAGTACAAATAAAATAAATACACTTGGACATGGATTACATGTGGTTATGCATATGGGTGTATCACTCTCACATGTTTATTTAGACAAACAAATATAAATGATAGGGATCCTGAAATTCATACCACTCCTTTTGGATGACTCCAACCATGACCATGACAGAGGAAGGGAACTCCAAGAAGGAGACAGTGGCTACAGTCAGGTTTAGAAAACTGAAAGAGGGGAAAGAAAAACATAAAATGCCAGGATAAACTCTAATGAATAAGACTCATCCTCTAAAACCTTCATGAAAGCAGGTTATCTCACATCTCCATATCAGGAGTGGGGAGAGAAGAATCCCCTGAGCTCCTTCAGGATGGAGTTTTGACTAGTGGTGGAGGCAGGATATTATGATTGAGATGGCTTGGTTTGGCCTGATTATATTATTATTATTTCATTGTTATTATAGCCCACAGTGCTAAACCTAGATGCATTAAAAATAATTAGGAACCTGCTTTTCCAATACATGAGTCATGCCTCATTCAGTTGGGAAAGGGTGAGCAGAGCTCTTACATCAATCCCTTTCCCCTACCACCCTGAGCTTCTTGAATTTCACTGAGCTGTTTCTACGTAAAACAACAACAACAACAACAACAACATTCTTGATAAAAATAACTATCCAGATGCATGGAGCTTTCCTTTGTGTGTGAATTCAGTATCATGAACAGGAAGGGTGATGATTGTGTTCTATTAATTGTGCTTCCTCTTTGAGCTGCTTTACTCTTTTGTTTGGTGGTGGTCTCAGCTATGTGGGATCAAGCATAAATATTCTGTATATTATTAATATTAGATAGTTCTTTCACCTTTATTCATGTTGTGGAAAGGGAGTTAGAAAAACAAATGCACATCAGGTTTGGTCAGGGATGTGGGATAAGAGTTTGGTACAGTGGATAGGAGAGTCCAAATAGTGAAGGCAACACAATAATAATAGCAGCAGCAGCAGTAGCAACAATAGCAATGGATAGAATGTAAGACCTAGGTGCCAAATTCCATTCCATTAATCTCACTGGGTCATCCCGGGTATGCCATTCTCTTTCAGCCTATTCCATCTCATGAGATTTCTCTGAGCTGATCTTCATTAAGGAATGATGAGACAATAATTGGAAGGAGAAGGAGGAACAGTGAGACTCACCACCCTGAGATATATGGATAGTGAAATATATACATATTTAAATAAATAAATAAATAAATAACAATACTCAATTTAAAGACTATTCAATTGCAAAACTCTACATGTTCATGGGAGAATTCCATTATCTTCAATATAGCTTCCATTTTAAAACTACCAGAATACAAATCCTTCTGTATGTGAAACGCTTGAGTCATGGATTAGTGTGGCAGGTGGGAGAGGTGTGCTCCTTCTATCCCTTGGGAACTTGCTGACTGTCCAAACAGCATTGAATAAGGCCTAGGAATTGTACCCATCTCTGGATATGTAAGTTTTCATGAGTTTTCCCTTTCCAGACCTATCACACTATCTAACATTAATTTATGAAGAAATGAGAAACCACTTGGAGTTCTCCAAAGCTCATTCCATTCCATTCCATAACAACATAACATAACATCATCTTTGGTCACCTACCTTAGTCTCACCAACACATGGGGTGGGGTGGGGGTGGAGAAGCATTCACAAGAAGGAAAAAAAAACTGATCACGTATGTCTTTTCTTGGCCCTCATACAGGTTCAACACGGTGCTGTGTTTCTCATCACTATTCCTTCTTGAACTCTATTTGATAAACTCTTCAGAAACAAACAAACAAACAGCTTCATTTATATACTGCTTCATACTGCTTAAGGAGTGTCTAAGCAGTTTACAACTGTAAACTACTTGCCCCCAACAATCTGGGTACTCATTTTAGCAACCTCAGAAGAATGCAAGCCTAGTTGAGCTTGAACCCTTTTGCTGGTCTTGCTCACAACCTTATGGTTTTGAGTGAGTGGCTGCAGTACAGGCATTTAACCACTGCACCACCAGGGCTGGTTTCAGAATGTTTCAAAGTTTTTACCTCCATCTTTTTTTAAGCTGCTTGCTGTAATATTATTGCCTGGTGGACTGCAAAACAGGTACTCAAACGGAATACATATTTATATGGTTTAACCTTTCTCTTGACCACTCTTAAACCGCGGATTAGCTAAATACACAGGAATCATTTATTCCAACTTCCTCTGACGACCAATGAAGAAAGCACACTGCTGTTTCTGGGAACTGGTCAGTTCTCTGGATTAATATGTGTTGGGAGTGTATCTCCCAGGGACTGGCTAGATCACATCCTGCCTGACATACTATGGAAATTGGCAAGGTTTATAGCCTGAGGCAAATGCCATAGCTTTACCTTGTGAAAACAGTTTCCTCCTCATCAAGAACTGTTTTGGAAATTCAGGTTGGGCGTAGTAGAATTTCCTTGTCCTTTACATGCCCTCTACTCTGAAGACCACCCTCATTCTTCTTTGTATCTATATTATCCCTCCTTCTATTGGTATAACTTTTTCAGTCCTATCTCAACTGGCTGGGAGTTTATTTCTAGACCAAAGTGAGATTACTGGGTTTAATCTGTAAATGCTCTAAGTGGTTTGGAGACAGGTTACCTGAAACTGCATCACCACCAAATTAGGTGAGAAGAGTGAATGCAAAACATAAGGCCTTTTTTGTGGTGGTGCTCTTTTTGTTAATCCTTTCCCCTAGAGAAGCTCATCTGTCATGATCTTTTCAGTGCCGGGTGAAGGCCTTAAAAGCAATCTTAGGCCTTTAAGTATGCTTTTTAGTGATTCAAGAGCTGAACATTTTTTCTGTTTTGTGGCTGGTTTTACTTTGGTTGTATGCACTGCAGTACCTCTATCCATTGCAGTTAGTTTTATCGTGTTGCTTTTATTCGTTATTTTCATTTTTATCATTTTATATTTCTGATGTATTGTATACCTCTTAAACAATTTTGATTACTAAGCAGTCTACAAGTACAAATCAAGAACCCATCCACTCATCATGTGGGTGACAGAAACTGTCATGCTTTTGCAAAATAAGAGCAACAACAACAAGGGATGTAGTTTGGCCTTTGACTTTTCCAAACTTGTTATAGTTGTGGAAACTGGTAACCCTATCATCTTACAATCTTTCCTAGATATAGTTGCTGTGGTAGAAATAACAATGGCACTCATCTTGTCTAATTAGTTCAAGGAGAGGGTAACAAGTGGATCTCTAAAAGTTCTGGACCTATGGTAAGGGATTATAGGAGTTGAAGTCCGAAACATCTGGAGGACCATGGGTTCCTTTCTCCTGAATTGCTCCTAATTTAATAATGAAGTGACATTTCCTTATATTTTTATAGGAAGAATTCATTTGTTATGGAGTAAATCTATAGATACTGCGTCAGGGTATAGCTGTTAGGGAGGGAAAATGAGGACATTATGACTGCATGAATTCTACCACCCCTGAGGAAATTTTCCTTCAGTCCCTAGATTTCTAGCATTGCAGACCGTGAGACACTGAATATTGTTCAAACCCAGAACACTTCTATTTGCTGTGTTCTCACTCTATTGGTTGCTTTGCCTGTCCATTTTCTTTGAGTGCCTTAAATTGTATTTTTAAATTTAAGTTTAAGTTACTGAAATGCTACAGCTTTGGGGGCTGAAGGAAAATTTAATGGGGGTAGAATTCTTATTTCGCTGGCAATGCCTTAATAGTGCCCCACAATAGTTATAACCCTATATTGTGTTAAGGAGTCTATGGGCTGGTACAGCCTGGCACTAAAAGCTAACTTGCAGGTGGTGTGGGGCAGTGGTGTACCCATAATGCATGCCCCAACAATGCCCTGACACCACCCAGAAGCCACCCACCTGCTCACATGTGAACTGGCTTCACAGCTTTCCAGCAGTGTGGTGGTGTTTACAGAGTGCATGCCGCCTGAGTGCCACAAAGCTGAGGTGGTGGAGGAAAGGGTGCCCTTTTGCCAGCTCAAAAAGGAGTGGAATTTTGCCATCTCTTTTTGAGCTGGCAAATAGCTGGATTGGGGCTGTGGCATGTGGCTGCTGCGGCCCTCATCCGGCTCTCTCAGGGGCAGCATCATTCCCCCCCCCCTGGGGCTGTGTGTTTAAGCCCTTAGTCATACCTGACTTTATATACTGCAGTCTTTAGTGATGCCAATATACAAACTCAAGCTCAATTTGTATGACTGTATCTTAATTAAATGCAAAGGAAAAAACTGTAGAAAGAGTCTCTCCTAGTCTCTACCTCCATATTTAATTTGGAAAAATAAATTACTATTATTATGCATTTTTAAAAAAAGTACAGAGTGTGAATAACAAATTAAAAAGAAAGAAGTGCCCTTCTCAACATGGATTTTTCAGGATGGTATTCTGCTATGCCATTAAAGTTAGATAACCTCATCTACTTGGAAATTGCCTTATCTGAACATAATGAGATTTCTTTCTTAATAAACAGGAATAGGATTGTGCTGTTAATATGAGTTCCACTTTCAGAATTAATTGCATCAACTGAATATATTACTTTAAAATACTTGATGTACAGGATTTAGAACCCGTTCATTGTATAATATTTAGAATCTTGCTGTCAAGTACTACAGCAAGAAAGCAGTAAAGATGGAAAGCAGGCTATTGGGACTATATACATTAAGTAGAGTTGCCAGGACAGGCCTATCCCAAATCCCAAGATTTCAGGGCCAAAACCTGAGACTTAGGGGTTATCCACTGGTGATGTTAATGAAAGGTAGCAACTAGTGATGTGATTAAGCATGATACATTAAGCATCAGCCATATTTTCCTAGAATCCAATTAAAAAAACAACAAGCCAAATCTAACAACTGAAGAATACACACAAAATTATTCAACAAACCTTATTTGTCATTTCAGAATTCTGTATTGGCCATAAGAAATGAGAAACTGAGTTTTTCAGATGTGCCTTATTCCTTTATCAGATTCTACACCAGATCATAGATTCTAAAGAACACACAGATACATAACTGTGCTATCATTAGTCTTTTAATACACAGTTTGATATTTTATTTCAAGAAGCTGCAAAAGTATTTTTGATCTCCCGGGGGGGGAAATTCTTTAGTTTCCTGGTAGTAAAACCCAATTTAAGCCTCCCCTCACTTTTTTTTTTTTTTTTGTCAGAAACAACATTTACAGCATCATTGAAGAGGAATTTGATTCTGAGTGTGCAAAATGTAACCTATTTAGGTGATGGGGATAATTCTTTCCCCAAAAACCAAACCAAAGAAGATATAAATGGACCTCATTCAAAAATATTGTGTGTGTGTGTGGGGGGGGGGATAAACCACGAGCTGTGCCAAATTCGCCTCTGTGCTGATTTCCTGCAGGCGTTTTTGAAACTCCCCCCTCCACATCTCACCAGACGTTGGGAGCAATTAATAAATACTGATGTGTCACACAGATGTTTTCCTCTGGGCCCAGGGCTACAAGTCCAGATGGCCACCATGTGCTTCACAATCCCATGTTGTCTCCCTGCAAAGCCCAGGGTGAAACGTATTTTTAATCGGGTCTGATGCCTAATTTAGACAGGTGTAATTAGATGAGATTATTATTAAGATGGCTGGGTGCTGACACTTCTCTCTGGCTGTGTTGCAGTAGCATTATTGGCAAAAATGGGCCTGGAAACCAAGAGTGCATTTTATCAAGTCTTACAGAAGTATTCCTGATGATCCACTACCCCTTCTCTGTATACACACACACACACAAACAAAATAAAACCATGACTGGTATACATGTCATGCTTCTCAGTATGCAAAGAACTACAGATGTCTTTTCTCTGCAGGAGTCTGATTAGATTAAGAGACAGCTTAGAGTCAGAAATCTGGCAGCTGCATCACAAAGTTGTGCTCAATGAGCTATAATTGCAGCCGTACGGTTGATAAGAAATTCCAGACTATATCATCTATCCAGTATTTTATTTGACACATAACAGATATTGATAAAGACAGATTGTATTTTAAGAAAGGGGGCAGAGTTAAGATGAAGCTTTTGCATGCATCTGTGTTTCTTCACTTCATATCTCTTAGCCATCATAGAGGATGGCCAGTCACATGTTTGATTTTCTTACAGATTCATGAAATGATAAAAAAAGGGTAGGGGGAAGGGAGGAGAATGAGTCAGCCTGAGCATGCCATGTGAACTTCTCAGTGCACAACAAAAGAGCATCTGATGACTCCAATGTCAAGTCTGGATATTATTTTAATTAAGACTATATATTTATAAGAAGAAAGGTGATATATGTGTTCTGCATTTTTAATTTCAATGTTATGTTATTACTAATAACAATGTTAATAATTGTACATCTTTTAAAATCAATGGGATTATAATATAACTTGTTTAATTGTGTTTTAATTTTTTATCATCAAATTTTCAGCTTTATTTTGTTTTAGTCTTGTTGCAATCTCCTTTTAAATCTCATGCCAGGAAAATGGGAAATACAAAATAGATGAGATAGATAGATAGATAGATAGATATGCATAGAGGGAAAGAGAGACAAATAGAGATGGAGAACAAGAAAAGAACATGTTAAGGTTCGGGGGGGGGGAACCTAGGCAGGCCATGATCCATGTGATTCTTCTGTGGAAAGCCCATTGAAATGAATGGATGAATTGCCATAGATGATACCCTCTTAGGTTAAATGGCAATATAATTTCTTTCCTTCATGATGACTTGAAATTACCATTCTGATCTTCCATTCTGTGGATCTTTTTTGGCATCATTCTTCACCTGACCTCATACTACTTGCAAGTCCAGGCATCAAAGCCCAAAAGCTGAACAAAGAAAGAGATTTCCCAGGAGCAAAGTGTATATGCCACTCATTAACACAAATACTCAAGTGTTCTTACTGAAATGCAAGTGCTACATAATTCCTGAATGTGAAGCATGGAAATTGGAATGTTGTGTTTTTTCCTTACTTCCAGTTGCACTAGTTTTATGAAGCTCATTTCTTGCAATTAAGAGCAGTTTATCAGGATTAAACTCCTTGAGGTCCTTATCATATCTATGGGACATAAAGGCTGGAATCCTATTAGTGTCTTCAGTATGTGTAAGCAGCCCTGTGAACATCGCTGCATATTTTTTTTCCAACATGCAATATCCATGTTTAGTTAAAGATCACTGAAACACAATTGTTCATACATTTCACACATGGATGTGAATTGTCAGCCAATGTGTATCCATCTGCATTTGCAGGAACAGATGTCAGCACTTGTTCAGTTGTATACCTTTGGTGGCATTTATGTTATACAACTCCAAATGTGGAATATTTGCTTTGCTTTGGCTTGACTGCATCTTAAGAGCTTAGAAAACAGAGTGTATTCTTCTGAATTCCTTTGTTATTGTTATCCAAGAGTTACTACATAGTAATTTGTTCCCAAATTGTAGCGATTACAGAGGGATGCAACAACACAAGTACTTAGAATCAGGGTAATCAATGAAAACACGGGAAGCAAGCCCACTTCAATCTGGCCAAACTATTTCTACATCTAGCTCAGTATTGTCTGCACTAGCTATTAACCAGTTATAGAGGGTCCCAAGCAGGAGTCTCCATCCCCCCATCATGTGGGGCCCTTTCATACTACATAATTATAGTTCTATGATTCTACTTAGGGGTTGAGCTGGAAGCCTTCTCCATCTTTTGTGATCAGCCACTGAGCTGTGGTCCGCTCCTGTTGATGAATGTCAGTCAAGGAACTTCTGTTGTAGTATGCCTTGAAGTTGTTTCTGACTTAGGGCAACCCCAAGGAGAACCTATCATAGGGGTTTCTGGGGCTGAGTGTGACTTGTCCAAGTTCACCCAATGGGTTTCCAGGGCCAAACAGGGAATTGAACCCTGATCTCCAGAGTCATTGTCCAGCACTCAAACCAATATGACATGCTGACTCCCTCAGTCAGGGAATATTTAGGTGCAATTCACAGGTCCTGAACATATGAAACAGATTATGGATTTTTCCAGTGTTAACATTTAATGATTTTACAATGAAACCTTGGTTTGTTTTATAAAATGGATTTTCTTTTTTAGAATAACTGCTCTCACTGGAGAGTTAATTAAGAATAAAAGAGGTTCTCACAGGAGCTCTTTCCTGTGACAAATTGTATAAACTATTGAGAAAAAAGGGACAATGTTCTCCACCTTAAACAGGTCATGCACTCTCTTGTTAGTCTTTCCCCTTTTTGCTGTGGAAAGGAAGCTAAAAGTGACTATAACCCTCTGGTGGCTCATAGGATGTGAAACAATCACAGCCCATGTTCAAATGGGGAAAAGTTCAACTTGTGAAATAACAATAGAAAAAAAAAATAATGAAGAGAAGGAAGCATCCCTAGACCAATCTGCCTCATTGTATAGGTGGTGCTATGCACAGAAGATCCAAGCCCAAATATGAAATCATGTGTACTGCACTGTTTCCCAAGTGTATAATTTGATACCGAAAATCATGTTCATCCCAGTCCTAAAGAAATATCAGTGCACCAAGATGTATGAATACATGACACCATGGAAAGGTATGAGAGAGAATAAGAAAATATGAGGAGGATTACTTTAATCTGAAAGCTGCATGGTTGATGTACTTAAAGTTATGCAACAGGAAAAACACAGAAACATTTCCCTTTCTTCAGAGGCAAGTATAACTCATGGGGGCAAGTAAAAATCACAGGCTCTCCTGTGGCCATCAACAACCCTAGGAAAAGGTACACAGTCACATGTAGAAAGATTTTGTAGCACCGTTAAGACTAAGTCAACCTCTCCTTACGGATCAAGGTGGGTTACAGTGAAAGGAAACAAAACAATGATATCTGCACTGCTATGGCTTGAAGGTGCTCTTTGGCGCTGTGTCATGTGGAGTGGTGCATGGCATCATGGTGCCCTGGGGTGGAGTTGAGGTGTGCATCATGTGGACACGATGTCCAGCTCTGCCCCCAAGCTGGCCTTAATGGCCAGTCTGCGCAGGGCCTTAGTCATACATCTGAGGAAGTAGAATGAAGTCTATGAAAGCTCATGCTGCCAGCTTCTTTGTTTCAGTTAGTCTTAAAGGTGCTACAAGATCTCTCTACGTACTGATTCTACAGCCTGACATGGCTATTTTCAGTCAAAGGATAGAAAGGGAGAAGTCTGTCCACTAGAAAGCAAGTATGGAGTGAGGGAAGGGGCAACTGGAAGCAGATGAACTTGGAAGGGAAGGAGAGGTTGAGTTCTTCTCTGGCTTGAATTCAAATGAAAGGTGAAGAAAAACTGTAGCATTTTGATGCTTTCCCTTTTATTGTAAATGAGCATAAAACCAAACCTAGAAAAGGAAAACTTGTGTCATATTTAAGTCGGGGTCAAATGGCCTGACAATGAATACCTGGTCCTGCAAGCATTTCAAGAAGGCTTAAATTTCACATGACACACAGACTCCTGAGAATATGGAATCACATACCAAATGAGTTATTTTGCTGCACCAACAAAAAGTAGTCCTCTTCACACAAGAGTTTGCCAATACTAGGATTATTGCTTAAAACTTGGATATGCATTTTGGAGGACTTGGCTTCTTGAACTCATTGAAGAAACGTTATAACCATTTGTAAAGTTAGGGAGGGAAAAATTTAAGGTTTCAGCAGATTCATCCTTGTGCTGTTCAAATGCTACAGTGGAAGGAGATAAACTTTTTCTGAATAATTTCTAATTTTACATCACTATGGTAATCAGTTGCCCAAATTGCAGGACAGCTGGCATTGTACACCTTGCAATTGACTTTGAGAAAGTGAACCCAAGGAAATTCTTGCATTGCATATACATTCTTGCATTGCATATATGTTGCAAACCTTTCCTTGAGATCTCACCCCACTGGCCTATTTCATAGGGATATGGCTACACTGGGTGTGAGGATGGGAGCAGTAGTATCACCGGGGGGGGGGGGGGTGCAGACCTCATTGGGTGACACCCCAGAAGGGGTGTTACTACAGAAGTGGGTGACACCACAGAAGGTGGGGTGATACCCAATTGGTCCCCCACCCCCTTGAGTGCTGCCCAGGCCTGCACTGGTGCTCCTGGGGGACAGTGTGGGTGCTTTTCAGGCCTTACACAGGTGCTCTTTTGGTCCATGCAGGTGCCTCTTCAGCTGCACAGGTGCCATTTCCAGCTGCATTGGTGTTGTTTCAGCCCATGCAGGTGCTCTTTTAGCCTGTGCCTGTGCCCCTACGGCCACATGGGTGCCTCTCCATCCGCAGGGGTGCTGTTTTCGGTTGTGGGGGTGCTGTTTTGGCACTCTTTCTGGCCATGTGGGCACCATTTCTGGCCATGTGGGCATCATTTCAGCTGCAGTTTCAAGCTGCATAGGTGATCTATTGGCCTGGCGCGGGTGCCCTTTCAATCATTCAGGCACTGTTTCTGGACTTGTGGGTGTGCCTCCAGCTACACAGCCACTCCTCAAGCCCACATGACCTCTCCCATGTGCCCCTTGCACCAGAAATGCAACCAGAAGTCCCACCCCCGGAATTCCACCCTGCATCCCAGAGATCCACCTGCTGTGGGATCACCACTGTACAGGAGCATGACATTTTCCTTCAGCCAGCCCACCCTCCCCCCCTCCAAATTTCCAGCATTGCAGTAACCTAAAACTTCACTGCAGCATTAGGGGCGTATCTGCACTGTAGAACTAATACTGTTTGACACCACTTTAACTTCTGTGGCTCTGTCCTACATAATCCTGGGACTGGTAGTTTTGTGACACACCAGTACTCTTTGACAGAATGCTAAAGTCTTTCTAAAACTATAACTTCCAGGATTCCATAGCATGGAGCTACAGCATTTAAAGTGGTGTCAAACTGAATCATTTCTACAATGTCGATGCACCCTTAGAAATATGGTTTAGGAATCTAGAAAAAAAGGGGCAGGCTAAACAACGAAGAGAATGTCAATACAGCAAATTCTAGACTTTAGGAGAGTTGATTTCAATAAAGTTAGAGAAATACTGGGAGTAATCCCATGGTCAGGAATACTAAAGGAGAAGGGAGCTCAAGACAGATGGAAGTTTATCAGAAGGGAGATACTAAAGGCACAAATTAAAACAGTTCCAATGAAACTCAAGAAACCAGGATGGATGACTAAGGAACTTTCAACTGAACTAAGTTGTAAATGGAATATGTATAAGAAATGGAAAAGGGAGAAACCACCAAAGAGGAATTCAAACAAAGAACACATGTAAGGGTAATGTTAGAAAAGCTAAAATGCAGAATGAACTCAGGCTTGCCAGAGGCATCAACAACAATAAAAAGGGCTTTTTTGGATATGTTCACAGCAAAAGAAAGTAGAAGGAAATGGTAGGGCCCCTACGTGGAGAAGACGGCAAAATGCTAACAGGAAACAAAGAAAAGGCAGAATTATTCAACACCTTCTTTGCTTCAGTCTTCTCAAAAAAGGCAAAGGGTGCTCAACCTGAAGAAAATGGTGCAGAGGATAGAACAGGGGAATTTCAGCACAGAATAAGTAAAAAGATAGTACAGGAATACCTGGTTAATCTAAATGAATATACTTTAAGTATCCAGGACCAGATGAATTACATCCAAGGGTATTAAAAGAACTGGGAAATGTAATATTGGAACCATTGACAATAATCTTTGAGAACTCCTGTAGAACAGGAGAAGACCCAGCGGACTGGAAGAGAGCAAACATTGTCCCCATCTTCAAAAGGGGGGAAAAAGAAGATCCCAACAATTATCGTTCAGGTAGTCTGACATTAATACCAGGAAAGATTCTAGAGCACATGTCACCAAATTAGGAGGGGTAGCTAATATCCCAGAGGACAGGATCAAAATTCAAAATGACCAGAATAGACTAGAAACCTGGGCCAAAGCTAACAAAATGAAATTCAATACAGAGAAATGCAAGGTACTGCACTTAGGGCAGAAAAACAAAATGCATAGATATAGGATGGGGGACACCTGGCTGAATGAGACTACTTGTGAAAGGGATCTAGAAGTCCAAGTAAACCATAAGTTGAACATGAGTCAACAGTGCGATATGGCAGTTAAAAGGGTCGATGCAATTTTAGGCTGTATCAATAGAAGTATCAAGGCAAGTAATAGTGCCACTATAATTCTTAGAGCCCTGGTGGCGCAGTGGTTAAATGCCTGTACTGCTGCCACTCACTCCTAACCATAAGGTTGCAAGTTCAATACCAAGAGCTCAAGCTCGACTCAGGCTTCCGAGGTCGCTAAAATGAGTACCCAGATCGTTGGGGGGAAGTAGCTTACAGTTGTAAACCACTTACACACTGCTTAGGTAGTATGAAGCAGTATATAAATGAAACTGTTTGTTATTCTGCTTTGGTAAGGTCCCACCTGGTATACTGTGTCCAGTTCTGGGCACCACAATTCAAAAAGGATGTGGAGAAACTGGAGCGGGTCCAAAGGAGAGCGACTAAAATGATGAAGGGTCTGGAAACCATGCCCTATGAGAAACACCTTAGGGAGCTGGGCATGTTTAGTCTGGGGAAGAGAAGGTTAAGAGGTGATATGACAGCCCTGTTTAAATATGTGAAGGGATGTCATATTGAGGAGGGAGCAAGCTTGTTTTCTGCTGCTCCAGAGACTAGAATATGGAACAATGGATGCAAACTGCAGGAAAAGAGATTCCAGCTTAACATTAGGAGGAACCCCCTGACAGTAAGGGCTTTTGACAGTGGAACACAATCCCTCAGAGAATGGTGGAGTCTCCTTCCTTGGATGTTTTTAATCAGAGGCTGGATGGCCATCTGTCGGGTATGCTTTGATGGAGAGTTTCTGTATGACAGGGGGTTGGACTGGATAGCCCTTGTGATCTCTTCCAACTTTATGATTCTGTGCTTATAGATCTGAGAGGACCTTCTCTGCTACCGCTCCCAGGCTATGGAAGGCCTGCCGGATGAGATACGTCTTACCACAACCCTTGATTGCTTTTGAAAAGCTATAAAGGCATATCTTTTCCAGCAGGCCTTCCCAGATAGTGTTTAAATTTTCCCCGGCTCCACAGTTATGCTTAGAGTTTTCCCCAGCTTCTTCCCAGCGTACACCACCAGTTAAGTTGCCCAAAAAACAATTGGTTTTTATTATATTTTAATTGTTGTGAATTTGTTTGCTTTGTTTTAATCCGCGTTAGTTTAATTTAATTTTAAGGGGTGGGAGGTTGGGATTGGGTTGTATTACATTTTTAACTGTGACTGTTTTAAATTATGTTGTACCCCGCCCCAATTGCCTGGTGAGAGGGGTGGGTTATAAATTGTTGTTGTTGTTGTTGTTGTTGTTGTTGTTGTTGTTGAATGATTTTCAATTTCTCACTCTCTGCAATACTAGAAATTTGGATACAAAAGGATCATTTCACAGCAGGGAATCAGAATTCTCATTTGGAAGAACACCCTCATTCTCCCCTTCCCCATAGCTGTGCCCCTGCACTTTGTAGTGCCTGTGGGAAGTTTTTGCATGAAGTAGAGGAAGTTGTTCACTTTGTCTTCAGAGGCCAGTGAAGGGAAAGCTCCTTAAGAGAGATTCTCTGCCATATGAAAGGTCAGTTGAGTAAACTTGCTGAGAAGAGCAATTAAATGATTAGATGACAAAACAGGATGCATCCTGAGGATCTACATCAGCATTAACCTTGGGCCTTGGGAGTGTCTGGGAAAAACAAAATAATAATAAAAAACTTTACAAAGTAAACAGAACACAACCCTTCTTACTCCCCTGACCCACAAGAAAGTAAAGATGAGTCACAAGTGAAAATGTGTCTTATTTCCCCAGTCCTGAAGTGTGGTATATTCAGTAATCACTGAGCTTCTTGTCTGGTTCAATAAAATAAAATACAAACTTCACTGAAATTCATGGGTCACATTCTATATTTTGGTTTCTAAACCAAGTATCTGAAATGTGAGGGCTGTCACTATATGTTTGGAAGTCAGAAGATGCTCGCAGGATCCTGACACAGGATCTATAGGCTGAAGGACTGTCAGGTTCTTAGACTTAGACTTATACACATTTATGACATAACTTTCCAACATTTCACATCCTTGTATACCCATTAACTATCCCTTTAAAAACATTGTTTGTCCATCCGTCTGTCTGTCTATCTATCTATCTATCTATCTATCTATCTATCTATCTATCTAAAACACCCTCCAACATTACAGAGACAGTAACATTGCTGAGCAACCAGCTCCATGCTGAAGCAATGGTTGAAGGCAGGTGGTGGTGGTGGTGGTAGGTGGAGGAGGGGATCCTGTGTATTCAGAGCCTTCTCCATTCTGAATACACTACATCCTCAGCCCTGCCCATTTCCTTGCATTGGTGTTCTGATTTCATTTCCCAGAGGCACCTTTGCACCCTTATGCTAAAGGCATGAAGATCTCAATGAACAGCCAGATGTTAGGATGGTGCCTATGTATGCATCTGTATTCAGTGTAATGTCTCCTGTGTTGCAGCTGGACACCTGTACACTGAGCACAATTCTAAGTGCTGATCTATAAAGCCCAGTATGACATTGGACCCAGACTACTTTAAGGATCATGTTCTCCCATATAAAGCCTGCCCAGTCTTTGATATCTGCAAAAGAGGCCCTTGTCCCAGTCCCCACAACTTCACATATACATTTAGTGCAGATACAATACAGGTTCTTCTTGGAGGTGGTGCCCAGTTTATTGAACTCCCTTTCCAATGAGGTTAAACTAGCCCTCTTCCTTGCTGTCCTTCCACTTTCCACCTGGCCATTCCAGCAAGTCTTTGGTAATTAATGGCTGATCATGATCAGATGTTTTAAAATGGGTGCCTAGTCTTTCTAATATTTTACAAGTTATTCATTGTCAGAGTGGTGTTTGAAATTGTTTTAATAGTATAATTAATTTAATTCATGTTTTAATATGTACAATTTATTATGTTTTTATTGGAAACTTTCAGTTTATTATACATGGAGAAATGATGGATATAAATGAAATCACACAACTAAAAGAAACATAGTATATCTATTGATGGAGGGTCAGGAATAGGTCTCTCCAATATATCTGTGGTGTAGGCTAGTATCCATTGGCATTATGCTTGTGTAAATCTTTTTACAAGCCAACATAGTGAAGTGGTTTTATTGTTCAATGCAGACTCAGGGAGACCAAGAGTTCAAATACTCACTCACCCATTAAGGCCAGCCTAGGGGTGGAGTCAAGGTATGGCATCCACATGTTGCACATCCTGACTCTGCCCCCAGGCTGGTGTGATGCTACAGGCCACTCCAGGTGGCAAGCAGCGCTTCTCTGGTGCTGCGTCTACATGACGCAGCCCCAAAGGATTACAGACAAGCTGTGTGCTGGTGTCTATGGCACCCTTTCCAGGGCACAAAAAGGAGTAGCTTTTTGCAGCTCCTTTTTGCACCACAGAAAGGGGAGATCAGGGCTGTGGCGTGTAGTTGCCATGGCCCTGATGTGGTGCTAAAAGGGGCGGTCTACCAATCCCCTCAGTCATGGAAACTGGGTGGCTTTGGGCAAATCACACTCTTTTGGCTTTAGAGGAAGGCAATGGCAAACCTCCTCTGAATAAATCCTGCCAAGAAAATCCCATAGGATTTCACCCTAAGGTTGAGATTTGCCATAAGTTGAATTCAACTTGATGGCACACAATAACTTTCCTTTCTTTTCATTTCCTCCCCTCCTCCTCCACCTACTGGGTAACTACTGTGGTAGAGATATTGGAAACTATCATTGTAACTAATTATTTGTTTTGTTTTGTTTTGTTTTGTTTTGTTTGCACTTTTTATTAAAAATTCATTATTACAACAAGGTTAAACAGTACATCAATAATTGTAGTATATAATAAATAAATCTATAAGCATTTAAGAGCATTAAATTAGACAAAAGCAACTCTAAACACATATATCTCTAGTTTTCAAACCGGACTATTTAACCTTGAACTTTCTCAATAAAGGAAAATACAAATAAGTGATTATTTCTATATAAATCTTGACTGGGTTTCTCAAAAAGATTATTTTGGACATTTTGTCAGCTTTATCAAAGTCTTAATTTTGTAAACTCTGGTGTTTCAATATTTGGGAATGTGTGAATTTGCCATAATTTTAGTTTGGATTATTCTAAAATAATCAATCATATCAACAGAATGTATAACACATTAGCAATCACTAACAGCAGCTTTCTCACACATGCTGCACTGATACTGCATACAACTCTGCCATATATATATATATATATATATATCCTGTTTGGTTACTTGATTCAAACTGAAATTTGCTACACTCTAAAAACTAAGCAGTGTTGCCACTCTTACACCAAAGAGGGGGAAATTAGAAAACATTTGAAAGATTTTTAAAACAGGTCTTTCAAAAGCAAAGCTCTTCCTTGTGCAAAATTGGGGGATTTGTTTTGGCAGAGACTACAGGGTGGAGTGCAAAAGAAGAGGTGGAGAGGGCACTGAAGGGCACTTCATATGAAAATACCAAAGGAAGGAACTGGAGAGGTGTGGAAAGGGGAAGGTTAAGAAGATGTGCAGATGGCAGTGGGTTGTTTCCTGAACAGTCATAGTTCCATGTTGATTCCTTGGTGTTCAGCAGGCATTGTCCAGTCTTTTCTCTGCACTGATAAGGTTGAAATAGACTAGACATGGTGGCTACAGCCATATTTGTTTTCTCATAGAACTGTCTAATTCACATTTGGTAGGGGAAGGGTCTCTTATTGTAAGCTCAAAAAGACACATAGGTAGAGAGAGACCCAATCTCCAGTGCTTTACCTCCAGCCATATGTTTCCCATTACTTACTTTGAATGTAGAAGTAAGTTAGGGAATGGTTTGGGAAAATTACCTTTGAGAAGTTACCTGTTCTAGCAATAGGACTGGGGGATTATGTTGAGTATCCCCTGGTTTATTAACTGGGTTTTGTATAGTTTGTCCCTAAAAGGCTTTCCCTACATAATGGCTGTAAGGTTTTTTCCTTTGCCAAGGGAGAAAGAGAATAATAAATCTGAAGAGAGGGCAAGTCTGAAGGCTGAGCCAGAGCACTGAAGACTTTTTGGGGGGGACTATAACTCCCATAATCCCTCTGATCTATTGCTAGAACAAGTAGCTTCTCAAAGGTAACTTTTCAACTCCAGATGTTGTACTGGATATTTTCCTCAAGGTTCAGCCACCCTCATCGTCCTGGGTAAAGTTAACTCTCCCACTGCCCATACCAGGAAAAAAGTTGCTGATTTCTTCCCCAGCACTTAGGTTTGGGATATTTTCTTTAAAAACAAAACAAAAAACATTGCCATTTCCCCCCAGTTGAATATTCATGTTACTTGCAGAAAGTGAGGAGCAGAGGAAAAGAAGCAACATTTGATTTGATTGAATCTAGAATGGATTCCCAGATGCTTGAGGGCAGGGAACTGTCTCATTAAAATAATAATTGTAAGCCGCTCTGATAGCCTTTAGGGCTGAAGGGTGGGAGATAAATAAATAAATAAATAAATAAATAAATAAATCTTCTCCCTGAAAGCCAATGTGGCTTCAGAGCTAATAGGATCACAACAGATATAGTATTTGCTCTTAGACAACTGCAAGAGAAATGTAGAGAGCAGAACAAAGGACTCTATGTAACAGAGCCTTCGACACTGTGAGTAGAAAAGGTCTGTGGCAGATCCTGGAATGACTAGGATGTCCCCCCAAATTCCTCAAAATTATTATCTTGCTACATGAGGGCCAGCATGGTCAGTGCAGTTATGGCGATGCTCTCTCAGAGCCCTTTCTAATAACAACTAATGGTGTGAAACAAGGTTGTGTTCTTGCTCCAACTCTATTTACAATCTTCTTCAGCATGATGCTCCAAAGGGCTATGGCAGATCTTGAAGAAGAAGATGGCATCTCTATACATTACTGTACAGATGGTAGCTTGTTTAACTTAAGCCATCTGAGGGCCTGCACAAGGACTCTAACCTATCTAGTGCGTGAGCTGCTTTTCACTGACGATGCTGCTCTTGTTGCCCATACAGAAGCAGCTCTGCAGCGCTTAACATCCTGCTTTGCAACAGCTGCAGAGCTGTTTGGACTGGAAGTCAGCCTGAAGAAAATGGAAGTTCTCTACCAGCCTGCACCACAGGAAGAGCACTATCATCCCCACGTCTCCATAGGCAAATCTATGCTTAAGTCGGTTCAGCAGTTCCCCTACTTGGGAAGCATCATCTCCTCAGATGCCAAGAATGATAAAGAGATCGATCACAGATTAGCAAAGGCATATAGTGCATTCAGAAGGCTTCACAGGAGAGTCTGGAGTAACAAAATCCTGAGATGAAGCACAAAAATCAGTGTGTACAGAGCCATTCTATTGTCTATTCTCCTCTATGGGTATGAACCATGAGTCATCTATCGCCAACATCTACATCTCCTTGAGTGCTTTTATCAGCACTGTATACGCACAATCCTTTATATACACTGGACTGACTATGTGACAAATGTTACTGTCCTTGAGCAAGGAGGGATCACCAGCATTGAGGCCATGCTATTGAGAATGCAGCTGTGCTGGGCAGGGCACATTTCTAGGATGGAGGACCCCTGCCTCCCAAAAGTATTACTCTACAGTGAACTCTCCACAGGTCAGTGTAAGAGGGGTGCCCCAAAGAAGAGACTCAAGGACTCCCTGAAACAACATCTCAAGCTCGGCCAAATTGATCACCAACAATCATCTGCCCTGGCCTCACATCAGGAGGTATGGAGATGCACTATCCACAATGTTGCAACCTCTTTCGAGAACTCACGCCAAACGAGTCTCGAAGAGAAATGACAACACAGAAAGAACCACAACTTGGAAACATCACTCAAGGAGAATTTTTTGTTGTGCTCTCTGCAACCAGACTTGTTTATCTCAGATTGGCCTTTTTAGTCTTCAACACACTTGTTGAAAGCATGAGATGAGTCCTTCCTGAATCTTCGTTAGCGAAGAAAAGCCAGAGAGAGAGAGAGAGAGAGTTAACCAGAGTAAGGGGAAAAACAGATTGCTTTGAAGGAGGGGCTCTGTGCCACCCCTTTGAGTGCTGTATTAGGGCTGCTACTTTTGGGGCTGGAAAAGAGGTGCTCTTTTTGCTGCTGCCATGGTTCTTCTGCGCTCCTGCGGCATCTGGCATCTGGTTGCTGCACCACAGGAATGCCCCAATGCTGCCTGTTGTCTGGTCAGGACGGCAGCATGATGCTGGATTGGGGCTGGGTCACCACACCCCCATGCCTCAAGGAAGCCAGCTGAAATTGCCTCTATGTCAAATAATTTTTTAAAACAAAATAACCCCCAAGTGTATAATTTCTAGGGTCCCCTTAGTATCCATGATATGTGGATTTTAAAATATAGTTTTAGATTGTAAGCCTGAGGGCAAGGATCCATCCAATTATTAGATTGTATGTACAGCACTGTGTAAATTTACAGTGCTAAATAAATAAATAAAATAAAATAAAATAAAATATATAAATAATAGTTTTGGAGCAATTGCAGAAACAGGTGTGCACACACATACCATGCTACTTATACATTATTTCTTCTATTTTTATACAACAGTGAATGTCTCTGGCTTCATTCATATTAAAATTCATCATTTGAAGCCTCACCCCAATGTTATTCCTTCTCTCCTTCAACCCCAAACTCAAGTTCTTTCACACAATAGACTCCCTCTCTTTCTGCCTTACATGTTGCCTGTTACAGCTTTGTCTAAATTAAAAAATACCATTATCCTCCTTATTTCTCTTCTCCCCTTCACCACTTTTTCTTTCTTATTGGTTTTTATATCCCTCCATCCTTTTTTTTCCCTTTTAGCCTTTCCATCTCCCAACTCTCCCCCACCCCAAACCAGGCACAAGGATTTTCTCTCCCTCTCTCTCATCCCCTTCTCTCGGTTGCTATTTTATAATTCTCCAAATCCAGCCACTTTGAAACATCCTTATTATGCAAATCTTAGTAATCATATTTTGTGGTGGACCATGAAAGAATTGACTGGCACATGTGCACATACTGCTAATTTCTCCTCAGAAGCACTTCTTTGAAAGCTGTTTCCTAGAAAGAAAACAGAAGGCTTAGTTTTCTTTGAACACAGTACAGGGGACAACCATGAGCCCAAAGATTTTGTGGCTCTTTTCCTCTTTTGCTTCACCACCTTTTCTCTTCACAGGCCTCCCATGACTATAACAGATGTTGCAGATGTGGACCTTCAACAGTTACAGATTTCCTGAGAATGAACCCCCCTCTAAGTTTGGGATCCTGCTTGAGGCATCTAAAATTACTCAACTGCACCTAGACTCAGTATTACTATAACCACCATCATCACCATTATCGTATTTATTTGTATGGTAAAGCCATGCTTAAAGTAGCTTACAATTACACCAGGAAATGGTACCTAATGCAAACAAAACATGTCCAGCTAATTTAACAATACCTACATTCCAGAATTTAAATATTTGTACCATTGGCTACACATCTTTGAATATACGCTATGATTAATCAACCCACTAATAATTCACTTAAGAGCACTAATAGAAGGAATACCAATACAGAGAGGAATTTATTTATTTATTGGATTTGTATCCTATCTTTCTCCCAAAATGGGCATTTATAATCCTTCAAAAAAGATTCAGCTAAAAAAGTAATTTGCAAAATCTAAAATGGACTTAAATGAGAGTATTACTTTTTAAAAGCACAATTAAAACAGCTAAAACACTTAAAAACATATTTAAATATAATTACTATAACAGGTTAAAATGCAGCACATCAATTGCACACACACTACAGATCAATAATTAAAATTCAGTTCAAATGCCTGCCGAAATAAAAACATTGACGCCTAACTAAACAGCAGTCTTTATAGCTGGAATGAGTTAGGATTTTTGAGTAATGCGGGAAAAGTGTTTTGCATGCTCAAAAACACTTTTAAAAAGCTAAGTGTGATTACCAGTAATACTGTAACAGCAATAGTAGAAGTAAATGATGCCTCTCTAGGGTACTTTTCCTGTGAGAAAGGAACTAGATTGTGTTTTCCAAAATGTACCTAAGGACCAATTCCATGTGAACATATGCAGTTGCCTTTCCATAACAAGCAAGATACTTCCTTAAAAAAAGAAGGCAGCATGTACCGTTTATTCAAACATAAGTTCTACTGAGTTCAGAGGGATGGCTTCAGAATGAGGGGATATTGGATGGATTGCAGCCTGAAAAACAAAGGAATGGGGATATGTAGCTATCATAGGAGGAGAAGAGTTGAAGGATGGAAAGGCACACTCCTTCTAAGGAGGATGATTGTCCCCTTGTACTAAGCATGCATCTTTGGGAGAGAGAGGCACATGAAGAAGTGAGGGACAAAGGGGACACCCGCCTAGCCAGGTTAACTGAATCAACCCTGAAAATCAATGGTGTGACAGATGTCACAGCCAGATAGCCCACATACTTTGAATGCTGTAGATCGAAGAAGGCTATTTCCTTTTCCTTTTTTTTTTTTTTGCTATTTTATTTTAGTTTTCTTTATGTATCATATTGTTTTAACCTTTGTTTTGTTTTTACCCTGTTTTTTAAATTCTTGTAAACCACATGGGATCTCATATAAGAATACAGTTGGGATATAAATTAAATTTTTAAATTAAATGAGCACATAGTACTGTTAATGAACTTTCCCAGCATACCCTTGTGACCAGTCAGTGGCTGCTTAGGTCTGGAGGTGAAACTGTGCTCAGGTGCCATCTGGCATTTTTTTGCTCTGCCAATCAAATATCTTGCATACCTGCTACCCCCTCATGCAACATTGTAAAAAGAGCCCAGTTCCACTAGTGCAAAGCCCCAAAAGGATTCTGGCCTTGAGATGGAACCCACTTAAGGTGTTAAATAATAAAGAAAATTAAATAGTCAAATATGGGGGAATGTGAAACTGACAGATTCTCCCCCCCCCCCCCCCGGTCAAAGCACCATCAACTTAGTATATAACTGAGCATTTATCCTCCACAGGGCTCTTTCAGCTCTACCTGGGTCTTTTTCTAATGTTAACCCATAACATTTGGCAAAATGATTTCCTTTCCCATGTCTATTGCAAGGTTTTCCCATAAACCACTTAGGTTAGAGGCTAATGCTGTCTCCCACGTGTACCTTTCCATTTTAGTGGTTTGTCTTGACCTTTGCTAATAGTGGTTGTAGTCTCCCATGCACACCCTGACTGTTATTTCTCAATAATTTATGACACACACTGAACATGCATTTCCTCCTCCACTTAACTCTCCAGCATGTGTTCTTGTTATCTCAGCTGCTCAGCAAATCTGCAGCATGGTCTAGTCAGTGTCCAGTCTAGCAGCTGGACTGACCTTTTCCTCTGACAATGCTCCACATAATATTTGTGATTCACTCTGATCATAAAAATGCTGGGTTATCTTGTGATGTGGGATTCTAATTTTCCATGTCTTCTGAGGCAGATGAAACATGGAGAGCAGTGTTGGTAACTCAAACTCAGGAACTAACACCCACACCCATCTATCAGATCATGAGACTGGCTCAAACTCATTAAAAATACATTTATCTCAGGGGAAAAAAACTTTATAGGAAGGGCAAGGAAAGATATTCTTCTGTCTTAGAAAATGCCTAGTCAAACAAACAGAAAATCTCTAAAATTGGCAGAATTCTGCAAAGAATTATTGTGGGTGCCAATACCAGGCCTAAAAATAATGCAGTATTGGATATATGCCACCCACTCTACCCCCCCCCCCCCCCAACTACTGGCAAATTATGTCTTCCATTCCAATCTCTGGGTTTTAGAGCAAATGTTGTAAAAGTGTTCAAAGACGCTGAAACCATTTTTGGGGCAGTTTTGAACTGAAAATTTATTCCAGGAAAAGTGGTGGAAAACATTCTGAAGAAAATTTTTTTATCATGCATATATATATATATATATATATAAAAAACATGTCTTGCTGAAGGAGAATCAATTTAGTTTCTCCACAATCTTTTCATAGCTCATACCCTGTTCCCGAAAATAAGACATACCCCCAAAATAAGACCTATTAGAGATTTTGCTGAATTGCTAAATATAAGGCCTCCCCTGAAAGACCTAGCAAAGTTTTTGTATATAAATATATATATACAGTATATAATAAATGTTCAATTTTTTTTTGTTCAACAATAAATGTGAATTCTTCTTCATATAAGAAAAATAAAAGACATCCCCTAAAATAAGACCTAGTGCATCTTTAGGAGCAAAAATTAATATAAGACACTGTCTTATTTTCGGGGAAACACGGTAGCACACAGATGAAGAAGAAATAATACTTTCAGAAAACTTTTGACAATGTCCTTTGTAAAAACTGTACTCAGCAAACATAGGCTGCATCTGCACTTCAAAATTAATGCAGTTTGATGGCACTTTAAGTGTCATGGTTCAATGCTATGGAATAATGGGATTTGTAGTTTAGTGAGATGTTTAGTCATCTCTGTCAAAGAGCTCTGGTGTCACAACAAACTGCAGATCCTAGAATTACATAGGACAGAGCCATGACAGTCAAGCAGCCTTAAATTGCATTAATTCTGCGGTGTGGCAGCAGCCTTAAATGCAGCCATTTTATGGTTTGGTCATTAGTTGAAAATTACAATCATGTGCTTCCTTAATTTCCTTCTCCACAGTCTAAACACTCTGCCTGTTCTATCCTGATTGTTCATTTCTATCTTGTCAATTACCTTCTTCAAATGTGTTGTCCAAAACAGAGGCAATGCTCAAAACATGGCCTAAATAATGCAGAATAGAGCAATACTATTATTATTATTATTATTATTATTATTATTATTATTATGTCGCTGTAAGTTTACACAGTGCTGTACATACCATCTTATAGTTAGATAGATCCCTGCCCTCAGGCTTACAGTCTAAAAGACAACACAAAAGGAAAAGGGGAAGGTGGTGGGAAAGGGGATGAGGTCCACTGGTTCTTCTCTCCCTCTGGGGCCTGGACCAAGGCAGATGGACTGGAGGAAGGGCTTGGGTTCTTAATACATAGTTAAAAGGAGGCATCCTGGGGCAGATGGCACAGTCCTGGGAACACTTCCCTAAGCAATATACTCTTTAACTTACTTTTGAACCTGGTTAGAGAAGTGATGAGGCATATATGTGGGGGAAGAAGGTTCCAGGAGTAAGGGGCAGCAAGTGAGAAGGGATGAATTCGGGACAGAGCAGTGGAAATCCTTGGCTGGTACAGGAGACCTTTACTACCAGAATGGAGGGTACGAGGAGTGTGAGGAGAAAGAAGGTCAGACAAGTAAGAAGGGGTCAGTCCGTGGAGGGCTTTGAAAGTCAATAACAAAAGCTTGTACTGGATGCAGAAGGGGAAGGGGAGCCAGTGAAGGGAGGATAAGAGGGGAGAAACATGGTCAAAGCGGCGAGCAGATGTGACAATACGTGCAGCTGAGTTCTGGACAGAGATTAAAGGGTGGAGGTGAGAGAGAGGAAGCCCTGTCAGAAGAAGGTTACAATAATCTAGTCGTGAAACCACTAGGGCATGGACCAGAGTCAGTGGAGGCTGAGAGGAATGGACGGATTTTAGCAATGTTGTAAAGAGAGAATCTACAGGTCTTGGAGGTGGCCTGAATCTGGGGGATAAATGACAGAGAGGAATCAAAGACTGCAGGCTTGTTGAACCGGATGAATAGAAGTGCTGTCAACAGAAACAGAAAAGGAGTATTGAAGGGTGGGCTTAGGTGGAAACTATCACTTTCTATTACCTGAGTACTATGTCTCTGGGAAATTTTATTTATTTAGAGTATTTATACCCTGCTCTTCGGCCAAAAGGCTCTCAGAGCAGCTAATGTTAATTAGACATTGCCCAGCCCTCAGGTTTACAGTCTAAAAAGACATGACACAAAAGGAGAAGGGAATGGCAGCGGGGAAGGGGAAAAGTCCAGCAGATCTTCTCTCCCTCTGATGCCTGGACCAAGGAAGATGGACTGGAGGGAGGGTCCTTCTTCTTACTGTGATTAGGGCTTATGGAGCTTGGCCTGCCTTTCTCTCCCTCTGAATGGTGTGTGTGTGTGTGTGGGGGGTCTTTTTCAGGGAATGCTGCCCAAGATTGATTTCCAAGGAGCTGCTTGATCATATTCAGCTTTGTGATCTACTAAGGAGGTATATCTCAAACTTTGTTCCTCCAGATGCAACTGTCAGAAGTCCCAACCAGTGTGGCCAATGGTCAGGAATTCTAGGAGCCAAACTGCCAGACATCTGGAGGACCAAAGTCTGGGAACCATTGCATTGAGACATCTTGGTCCTACTCACATGCCCTTGATCTTGCAGGTGAGCCAAGGTCTCCCCTATCCACCACTGAATACCCAAAATAAATAACTTCACACAGTTGAGAATCCCTTAGTCTCCTGGCTGGTAGATGAAGACACATTGTGCTTCCCTTCAGCACTGTAGTTTCAGAGAACTTAGTAGTTGGAGCAGAGATCCCTTTCCTGATAGGAAATGGGTATATAGGAAACTGCCTTTGTCAGACCAATGGTCCATGAAGCTTTGTATTGTTGACATTGACTGGCAATAGCTCTCAAGGGTTTCAGGCAGATCATTTTCAAGCTGTGCTGGAGGAGGAAAGCTCCCGGGAAGTATTCCTTCCCTCTGAAAGGAGTAAGGCCAGGGTGCCTGCTAGGTGTCAGGATACAGTGGTAATGGATTAGATTAGGAAAAACAGTTTGAAGCTAAATCTAGACAAAACGGAGGTACTAACAGTTGCAGGTCTGAAGCCTGGTTTGGGAATACAACTTCCAGTCCTAGACAGAGTCACACTCTCCTCAAAGGACTCTGTTCGCAGTCTGGGAGTGCTTCTAGATCTGTAGCTCCACATGACATGTCAGGTGAATGCAACAGTCAGGAGTGCCTGTTACAAGCTTCAGCTGATATGCCAGCTGCGCCCTTTCCTGGAACTGAAGGATCCTGAATCTGTGGCATATGCTTTGGTAACCTCACGCTTGGACTTCTGTAACACACTCTACATGGGGCTACCCTTGTGCTTAACCTGGAAACTTCAATTAGTCCAAAATATGGCAGCCAGACTTGTCACTGGAACATTTAGGAGAGAGCACATAACACCAGTGCTTAAGTCTCTCCACTGGCTGCCGATTAGTTTCCTGGTACAGTACAAGGTATTGGTTTTAACCTTTAAATCCCCACATGGCTTGGGTCCATCTTACCTTAGGGATTGCCTCTCCCTGTATGACCCCCCCCCCTGCACACTCCAGTCCTCTGGGAAGAATCTGCTACAGCCTATAAAAACTAGACTGTCACAGACCTCCCACAGGACCTTTTCCGCCGCAGCTCCCAGGCTATGGAATGGCCTGGCGGACAAGATGTGTCTAATTACATCTCTTGATTTCTTCAAAAAAGCTATAAAGACACATCTCTTCTGGCAGGCCTTCCCAGAAACCCCTTAGTTCCCGGCTCTAGAATCAAGAATTGGGTCATGTTTCCCCCAGCTATACCATCACCTATGACGCCACACCTTATTCTGCCCATGGAATGTTAGTTTTGTTTGACATTGTGATGTTTTAACTTTTCTTGATTTTAATCCATTACTGGTTTAATTTAATTTTAAGGGGTGGGAGGTCGGGTGGAGGGTACAGTACTGTTTTTACTCTGTTTGTTTTTACTGCTCTAACCCTCTCCAATTGTCTTCACAGAGAAGCGGGCTATAAATCATCATCATCATCGTCGTCGTCGTCTTCCTAGGGGAAAGGTGACACAGACACACGTGCCTGTCTTGTTTCATCCTTAAATATGTAGCAAATAGGCAGAGGTAGCTATTTTGCTGCCACTATTCCACCTATAGAAACTGACTGCTGTGGCAGTTGACTCTTACTTTGATATTGATGATGGGACAGCATAAGGTATCACACCTGAAAGATGGGGATCTAATTCCTCATTGATTTTCTCCTCAGAAGAAACAATGAATAATTTTTGTAAATTTATGTGCAGTTTCCAAAGACTTCCTAGGTTGAGGCTTACTCTATACAAAATTCAGACGTGGTGTTCTTGTTTTTGAAAACAGTATTTTCTGCTTTGGAAACAGCATCTTTTTGCGCATGAAATTTTTGTGCACAAATGTTATTTTCTGAAGAAAAAAACTCCAACAAATTTTGCGTAGAGTACTTTTTGATCGGTCTGGGATTCTTCTTGTCAGAATTTCTTGACATTGAAGAAACATGCTTTTTATTGTTTTTCAAATATTTTTTTCTATGCTTACTGAGGGGTGGCTGGGCAGACTGCCAGATCACATGGTTCTGTCCTCCAAGAAAGAGCAGCAGCCAAGGTCTGCTGCCCATTCCTGCGTCCTCCCCACACTTGGGCCTGTGCCCTGCAAATGTATCATCTTTCTTTGCTTTGAGGAGGACCTTACATTTCACCTCCCACTGTTGAACTCATCTTGGGGAGGTTTGGACAGATGTGCTAAACCTCCAGTTCTGCATATGTGCTTAGTGTATTTAGTACAAGTGTGGAGCCACCATGGGCAGCTAATCTATAAAGCTCCCACTCAGGGCAGCTGAGAAGGGCCGCCATTTAAAGTTCATATGATTTAAAATATTCCACTCATGTATGAAAAAGTCATACTTGGAAACCATGTTGGGAAATGTGGAACAGATGTAGCTGGTATATAAACTTGCTGTAATTGTTGTTCTCACATAAAAAAGTACTTTTATATGCCACTTGGAACATTTATGTAAGCTGGAAAACTGAGTCATGCATTTTGTAAAGAAATAGATGACAATGATGATGGTAGTGCTGATGTTATTGTTGTTGTAGATGATGATAATGATGATGACAATGACAGAGCAGTGCCTTTTTATGTTCCCATATTCTAGTTGCAGGCCTGAAATAAAAATGGAAAAGGGAAATGGAAAATGGAAGGGCAATTTCCCCCATACATTCCTTTGCATTGGTAATTTTCTGAGGAATATCTGTGATTTTTTTTTTTTAAATATGAGCTGAACTATGAAAGGAAGAAGCAGAGGGTGTTTTGCATTGGGTGGGAGGTTCTTTCTTACATTGACTCATGGATTAAAGGTGAAAGGATGTTAAGGGCAGGGCAAGACACTGGATGATGAAAGCCCCAATGATACACAAACAAGGTTATAGCCTTGAAGATGAAAGCAGAGAGCACTAATGGGATGCAGGAGGAGACCGAATGCTGATGCAGGAATTGTAGACATCATCTTTATGTTGGCTAGGTTTCAGATTCCCAGTCAACATCCCTCTGTCCCCGCTCCTTTTGTCTTCTACATACTTGCAAAAGGACCTCAGGAGCAGTACAGCTGCCTTTTTTCAGAAGGACAAGGGGGCCTTCTGGAGGAGGCCTGAACAGTGGCTGGGTAAGTTTCCCTGTTTATTCAGATGGTCACCCCATGGCAAGCATTTGGGTGATGATGGATGGTTGTCTCAGATTCTGGATGATATCCATTTCCTGGGAGGGATAACCTGGTTTTGTATTCCCATGACAGCTTTAAAACAGCTGGCTTCTTTTTTCTTTTTCTTTTAGAACTTTATTTCACAGTTTAAAAAGCTAGGCCAGGAAAAACAGGTAAAATGACTTGTGAAAACAGGTAAAGAGATGTCTAGAGAATACACTGAATTCAGCTTGTCTATATTTTGCTGTAGAATGAGACTTTCTTCTTGGGACTTTATGAAATGGCAGTATATTTATCCCAGCCCTTTCCATTCCTGCCATTTCAAAGTAAATGCCATCTTTCATATTTGAGAATCATGTTTAAAACAGTTACATTCTGTAGGTTGGCGTATGGTAATCTCTCACTAGTAGCTGTGTCTCCACATACTATAACTTTAAATCACTATATCACACATAAAACTAGCAAATATTCAGTTATCAAAATAAGTTAATTCATCAGTAGCTGTGGTTTCCTATGGATAGAGCTAGTATCAGCATATAGACAATGTTTGTGATAGTGCTTCCATTCCTTAGAAACCCAGCAAGGAGGACAAAGGAAGGCAAAGATAGGTCAAGAAACAAAAATGACATTATAACAGGGATGGTCAGTAATCCAAGGTCAGTAATCCAAGGAGATATATGAAACCTCAAGGTGGTGTTCGTAGCCCAAGACATTTTTCTGTGTGAAGCAGAACAGCAGATGAGACTAAGTCAAAGTTCATTTCACCCAAAGCCAGGGAAATTATCTTAGGAGATAAAGGAGAATAATACATTTCCATAACACAACAACATACGTACTGAAAAATGTTCTGCCCTTTCATGACACCTCAAACCACAAACTGAGGCAGTTGACTCTAGAATCATAGAATCATATAGTTGGAAGAGACCACAAGGGCCATCCAGTCCAACCTGCTGCCATGCAGGAACTTTAACAATGGATCCAGAGCCTGGCTAAGGAAAGGAAGAGGAGGACCCAAAGCAAACTGAAAAATGGAAATAAAAACATGGTGAAGAAACACAAACCCAGAAACAGAGAGTCAACTTTAAAAAGTTAAACCAAAAACCAAACATTACTTACAGAAATGTATTATATATAATGTCATTTGGGCAAAGAATTCCTCCATTATGATGTTTTGGGGTCCAAAAGGCAGAATCCATTCCACCCCCAATAATCATAGGTGGACTAAATCAATGGAACTTGATACATTAAGTGTCGACTTACCTAGTTCCCATTGATTCAATGGGTCTATTCTACTTGGAATGACCAACTGGACCAACATATTCCAAAATACAAAAACCATGGGTACTCATTGGATGACTTTGGGCAAGTCATACTCTCTCAACCAAAAAGAAAAGCAATAGCAAACTTCCTTTGAATAATCTTGGCAACAAAGGATATAGTGGCTGAATGGTTAAGACACCAATTTTGACAACTGGAAGGCTGCAAGGTTGACAGTTCAAGGCCCAGATGCATGGTGAGCTCCCATCATTTGTCCCAGCTTCTGCCAACCTAGCAGTTTGAAAGCATGCAAATGCAAGTAGATAAATAGGTACCACTTTGGTGGGAAGGTAACTGTGTTCGGTACAGTCATGCTGGCCATATAACCGCTGGAGTCGTCCTCTGACAACACTGGCTCTTCGGCTTAGTAATGGAGATAAGCACCACCCTCTACCGTCGGTTACAACAAAACATTAATGTCAAGGGAAAACCTTTACCTTTATCTTTATCTTTCTGAAACTCTATGAAAGGGTCAAAGGGTTGACTTAAAAGCATCTAACAACAACAATCCCCATGTATGATAGTGGGATTTTTTTTAATGATTATACTCCTTCAAGACAGCACTATTTCCCCATCTGACATCTCTACTCCCATTATAATCATATTAATTTTTCAAACAAAGGGGCAATGGAGATGGTTTGGAGGCCTATGATTTTTTTTAATCACAGTGCTTACTTTGGAAAGGAACAGAGTACATAACAATATGATCATTACAGATATAATCAAGCTGGTAAGTGACTTGCCAAAAAAAAAAAAAAAAGCCTTCTGAAGATAGTTGGAAGCTAGACATCCTAATTAAATAGTACTGATTGTTGACTTTCTTATTAGTGACTCATTAGGAGAAAACCTCCTGACAGATGAATGCCATATTATTATTACAACTGAAATAACTTCAGGGAGATATTTTCCTGGCTTGTTAATGCAACATGTCAAAATAGGCCACTTTGTGTTAGAAGTTAAAGAGATGTAATAAGGATGGCACTGAATGACAACAGCTCCTTCCTGGAGGCATTTGTTTGTCATGAGCTCATAGTCCTCATCAGTTCAGCTCTGCTTCTGATAGCCACAGATGGTGACTCATGTGAACAGTCAAGTTCAATGACTTCAGTGTTAGCCTTCATTAATAATCAAGGATATAATCTATGGGACAAGGGTGGGGTGCAGTGAATACCCAATAAAATGATATTTTTAAAAAAACAACCCCTAAATGAAAACTGTTTCTTGTTAATAATTTTTGGCCTTTCATTTCCAAAAATCTCTAAAGGGAGCCTATTAAATTGAATATTATATCATTGTTGATGTTATTATTATTGGTGGTGGTAGTGTTCATCTCTTTTATTGTTTTTGATCAGTCATTTTTACATAATTGTTCATTTTTTGGAAACCATCATAACAAGATTTTCCATTTTACAGGGCTAGTTTACACATAGCCCTGGCATGAACAAAGCTCATGTGGAAGAATGCAGGCATAAATAGTGGCCTCATTTCTCTGCTCACAACCTACCTCAACTTTAAAGCAAATTACATTTTGCATGTGAAAATGCCCACAACTGTAGGCTGTGTTCATGAGATCTTTTTCATTCTACTCCTTTCTTTTTGGGGCAGTGGGGAAGAGGGAGACATATTCTGTGGGTGACATCTGTTTGAACAGTTAGTTACTTGTAAAGGTCCTGGTTCACATTAAAGGCTTAACATGTGGTTGAGAAGGACTCCAAAGCCTGAGGCCAACTACCACACTCTTTCACATGTACACCATACATGCCAGATGTGTGTGAGCTCAGTTTGCCATTAGAAAAGGCAATTTGGTTGCAAACGCACTGCAATTGTTTGTGCTTTCTAGTTGATGTTAACTTTGAATTGACTTTGACTCATAGTGACCCCATTAAGGAGAAACCTCCAAGACCCCAATCCTCAACAGCTCTGCTCAGTTCCTTCATGCTTAAGGCTGTAGCATTCTTGACTGAGTTTATCCATCTGATATACACTCTACTTCTTTTTCTCCAATCAGTGTTTAGAAAACTAGGACTGCCATAACCTGAAACTCCAGTGGCCAGTGTCTATGTTATCCAGGAGGCTCAGGGAACTGTACACAGTATTTATTTATTTATTTATTTATTTATTTATTTATTTAATATACTTTTTTTTACTTTTCTATTTCTAAAGTGATATGCATTGAATTGTACCCTAAAATGAATCAGATCAAAGGATCTCTGATCACAACCACCATAAAAGATGAAAGGATCCTGGATATGATGTTTTTATTTCAATTTCAAGTTATGGTGACTCTATGAATGAGATCCTCAATCATCAACTGCCCTGCACAGGTCTTGCCAACTCAGGGACATGGCGTCATTGATTGAACCAATCCACCTGTAGTATAAACACTGGAGGAAAAACATACAAAGCAAAGCAGCAAAATTACAGGCTGAGAATTCTTTGCCACATGGAGTGGATTCCAGATTTATGTGTGTGCAACTAAGCTGGCAGAAATGGACTTTCTTGGACTGTGCAGTCCAGAACTATGAATTTGTCACACTGGATCCTTATGAATGTGGTGAGCTTTTGAGGAGAGAAGGGGAAATTCCACCTGAAATTAGGTGGAGGGAACCTTCAGTGGGTAGAAACTTTCTGCCTGTAGAAGGCAGATCTCAGATGCAATCCAATGTACTCTTTGCGCCAGCTCTTACTTATATCCCACCTCCTCATCTTGTTGTTCAACACACTTTTCGTAATCTTCAGTAATCTTCAGTCTGTTAATTCTGATCACCTCAGTCAGACCTTGAATTCTTCTCTCTCTTCTCTAAATCTTGGGGACTCTGCTGACTCAGCAATGTCTTTATTCAATTCCACTCTCTCTTCCACCCTTGATAGCTTTGCCCCTGCATCTGTTCGCATGTCCTCCTCTATGTCTAGACCTCAGCCCTGGCTCTCTCCCACAGTTAGGTTTCTTCGGTCCTGCTCTCGAGCATCTGAACGTCTTTGGAAAAAGTCCAGGGAGTGGGCCGATTTTATTCATTACAAATTTGTTCTTTTATCCTTCTCTCACGCCTTGTCTATGGCAAAACAGAATTACTATTCATCCTTGATCTGCGCCAACGAGAAGCGCCCACAGCGCTTGTTCTCCTGCTTCAATTCACTGCTAAAACCTTCCTCTCCCCCTGTCTTCTCATCTTTTTCCCCAACTGACTTTGCCAACTACTTCCTCACAAAAGTCACTACTATTCGATCTGAAATTGTTCCTCCTGATTTGCCGCCTACCACTAATCTCCTGGTACCTTCTACAAATAAACTCTCTGTGTTTCCACCTGTTTCTCTGGATGAACTCTCTACACTGCTAAATTCTTCCAAACCTACAACTTGTTCTCTTGATCCTATCCCCTCCCATCTTCTAATCTCTATAACCCCTTCTTTTCTGCCCTCACTCCTTTATATCTTTAATCTCTCTCTCTCTTCTGGTTCCTTCCCCTCGGACTTCAAACATGCTCTCATTTCTCCAATTCTGAAGAAACCCTCTCTTGACCCCTCTTCTTTGTCTAGTTATCGTCCGATCTCTCTTCTGCCTTTCCTCTCTAAGGTTCTGGAATGGGTAGTTTATTCTCGCTGTCTTGAGTTTCTCGAAGCCAACTCCATCCTGGACCCTTTTCAGTCTGGTTTCCACCCACGGCACTCTACAGAGACAGCCCTCACCAAGATCTCAAATGATCTCTTGCAGGTCAAGGCAAATGGCCTCTACTCTATCCTCATTCTTCTAGATCTATCTGCAGCCTTTGACACTGTGGATCACTGTCTCTTGCTTGACTTACTTTCTGACCTCGGTTTCTCTGACTCTGTTCTCAACTGGCTTAAATCTTACTTGTCAGACAGATCTTTTGCAGTGGACACAGGTGGTCAGACTTCCTCCTCTGTTCCCTTATCTGTTGGACTCCCCCAGGGCTCTGTCCTGGGCCCCCTTTTGTTCTCTCTATACACATTATCCCTTGGTAAACTCATCAGTTCTTTTGGTTTCTCCTATCATCTGTATGCCGATGACACTCAGCTATATCTCTCCAACCCTGACCTTTCGCTGGGGCTTGAACAGCAAGTCTCCTCTTGTCTGGCTGCCATCTCTCAGTGGATGCGACACTGGCGCTTGAAGCTCAATATGTCTAAGACAGAGCTTCTCATCTTCCCCCCTAAACCCACCCTTCAATACTCCTTTTCTGTTTCTGTCAACGGCACTTCTATTCATCCAGTTCAGCAAGCCCACAGTCTTGGTTTCATCTTTGACTCCTCTCTGTCATTTATCCCCCAGATTCAGGCCACTGCCAAGACCTGTAGATTCTCTCTTTACAACATTGCTAAAATTCGTCTATTCCTCTCAGCCTCCAATGCCAAGACTCTGGTCCATGCCCTGGTGGTCTCGCGAATAGATTACTGCAATCTTCCCCGACAGGGCTTCCTCTTTCTCACCTCCATCCTTTAATCTCTGTTCAGAACTCAGCTGCACGTATTATCACATCTGCTTGCCGCTTTGACCATGTTTCTCCTCTCTTATCCTCCCTTCACTGGCTCCCCTTCCCCTTCCGCATCCAGCACAAGCTTTTGTTACTGACTTTCAAAGCCCTCCATGGACTGGCCCCTTCTTACTTGTCTGAATTTCTTTTTCCTCACACTCCTTCTCTTCCCCTCCGCTCTGGTAGTCAAGGTCTCCTGTCCCAGCCGAGGATTTCCACTGCCCTATCCCGGATTTGTCCCCTCTCACTTGCTGCCCCTCACTCCTGGAACCTTCTTCCCCCACATGTGCGCCTCATCACTTCTCTATCCCGGTTCAAAAGTAAGTTAAAGACTATATTATTTAGGGAAGTGTTCCCAGGACTGTGCCATCTGCCCCAGGATGCCTCCTCTTAACTATGTTTTAAGAACCCAAGCCCTCCCTCCAGTCCATCTGCCTTGGTCCAGGCCCCAGAGGGAGAGAAGTACCACTGGACCTCATCCCCTTTTCCACCACCTTCCCCTTTTCCTTTTGTGTTGTCCTTTAGACTGTAAGCCTGTGGGCAGGGATCCGTCTAACGATAAGATTGTATGTACAGCACTGTGTAAACTTACAGCGCTATATAAATAATAATAATAATAATAATGACATTAAGCGTTAGGCAAAATAGACTGGAGGGTAGTGGATGGGCTTAGAAGCTCCACATTGTTAGTAGTCATAACTAAAAAACCTAAAATTTCTTTCCAAAAACATGCTTTCTAGGCTATCAACAAAATGTATGTTTTGAAGTTAATGATATATATGAACTCATCTGGACCAGCACGTCAGTGGCATTTATGATACAATTGTGTTTATAGGGAGTCAGTACACACATTAACTATCTATGTAGAATAACTCACACAAATTGTCCTCACCTCTGGATTCTAATTAGACTGAATTGGCTGAGCAATCAAACAGAAAACGGGCAGCTATTTTCCTTGCCATGGACTTTTCTGGCAGCAAATCCACCGTACATACCAGAGGTGTAGGGATAAGGGTATTATTTCCCCCCCCCCCATTAAATTTTCCTACAGTTCCCAAATTGCTACCATTAAAGTAATTTAAAATTTCAGCTGAATACAATTTAGGCATCCAAAGAAAAAGGGCAAGCAATGTTACCAAGTGAATATGAACACAAAATAATGTAAGAGTTCTAGGTATGAATGATGTTTAATAATTCATTTTTTGTGAATGCTTGAAATTTGGAGACTGAAGGGAAATTTCATTGAGGGAAAATCTTATTTGAAGGGGGAAGTGGCACTTCCCTCCACATAACTACACCCTTAGAAACATGTTTGCACATGTGTGATAAGTGCTGAATCTATTTAAATGGGGAGGAGTTTCCCTCAACATGTAGTTCCTGAGCATAAGCAAAAAATGTGTAACGCTGAAGCTCACTCAACACAAAGTTAGTGGTTACAGAATCATATTAGGACTGGTGGAACAAGTTATTAAGGATTTCCATTGCTTTTGGTTTAACTAGTCACAACTAACTTTTGTTGGGAGTACAGCTCTGCTTTATGACAAAGGATGGCATGTGGGCCATACCCCAGAATTCAATATTGTGTTTTGAGCTGCAGTGACAGGCTCACCAACCTTTGTAACAGCCCACTACAAAGTGTCCTACACCCCATCATTTTCTTCATTTAAGGGGCTATACAGATTGGCAGAAAGGGGAGGCAAGATGTTGCCCCTTTCTGCCCCTGATGGAGACTGCAGCAACCAAATGCCACCACCTCCAGGAAGCCCAAAAAAGGACCCACTTCTGGCAGGTTCTTTTTAGGCTGCATGCGGGGCACCATTGGTGCACTCGCCTGTGATGATGATGTCTGTGTGGTGTGGCACGGTGCTCTTTGGGAGCTGCACCATGCAGACATCATCATTGTGTGCCCCGTATGGATGGGCTTGCACAATGATGGCAGTCAGGGTGTACGGTAAGGTAGCTGTGCATGTAAACACTGAGCCTCCATGCACCCCTAGCTCAAGGCCGAGACTGGCGCAAAGTGCCCATCTATCCAGGCCCTTAGTCCTACACCAGTCCATGCTACCCAACATCTCACATCAATTTCTGACAGAACATGTTTACCAATTAATTGTTTCAAATGGAGCACAGGAACATACATTTGGCTTGGTTGAATAGGGTCCAAAATCTCTGCTCAGCCACGAAGTTTTTTGGCTGGCCTTGGAGCATCAGTCAAATAAATTTCACATCACACAAAAAGCCAAAGTTCATATTGAAAATTCTGTGGTGGTGGTAAATTAAAATCTATTTAAGGGCTACACCTTTTATTAGGTTAGCTGAAAGATTGCACAATAGTGTGCAAATAATTGCAAAATACAGTGGTCCCCCGGGTTGCAAAATTAATTCGTTCCGGCACCTTTTTCGTAAGCCGAAAATTTCGTAACCGGGGCCTATTTCCCATAGGAAATAGGTAATCCGTTCCCCTGGCCTGGCGGGGGCCTCCTGGCTGAGGAAAGGAAGGTCCGATCCGGCGGAACGGGCCTTCTTTTCGTCAGCCGCGGGGGCCTCCTGGCTGGGGAAGGGAAGGTCCGATCCGGCAGATCGGGCCTTCCTTTCCTCAGCCGCGGAGGCCCAGCCTGGCTGGGGAAGGGAAGGTTCCCTTCCCCAGCCAGGCTAGGCCTCCGCGCCTGACGCGAAAGGGAGGCCCGATCCGGCGGGCCTCCTTTCATTAGGCGCGGAGGCCCAGCCTGGCTGAGGAAGCCAGGCTGGGCCTCCGCGCCTGATGCGAAAGGAGGCCCGATCCCGCTGGATCGGGCCTCCTTTCGTTAGGCGCGGAGGCCCAGTCTGGCTGGGGAAGCCAGGCTGGGCCTCCGCGCCTGATGCGAAAGGAGGCCCGATCCCGCCGGATCGGGCCTTCCTTTCGTTAGGCCCAGGCTGGCCGGATCGGGCCTCCTTTTGTTAGGCTGGACCCCGCCGGATCGGGCCTCCTTTTGTTAGGTGCGGAGGCCCAGCCTGGCTTCCCCAGCCAGCCTGGGCCTCCGCGCCTAACGAAAGGAGGCCCGATCCGGCGGGATCGGGCCTCCTTTCGCATCAGGCGCAGAGGCCCAGCCTGGCTTCCCCAGCCTGGCTGGGCCTCTGCGCCTAACAAAAGGAAGGCCCAATCCGGCGGGATCGGGCCTCCTTTCACGTCAGGCGCGGAGGCCCAGCCTGGCTTCCCCAGCCAGCCTGGGCCTCCGCGCCTAACGAAAGGAGCCCCGATCCGGCGGGATCGGGCCTCCTTTCGCGTCAGGCGCGGAGGCCCAGCCTGGCTTCCCCAGCCAGCCTGGGCCTCCGCGCCTAACGAAAGGAGGCCCGATCCGGCGGGATCGGGCCTCCTTTCGCGTCAGGCGCGGAGGCCCAGCCTGGCTTCCCCAGCCAGGCTGGGCCTCTGCGCCTAACAAAAGGAAGGCCCAATCCGGCGGGATCGGGCCTCCTTTCGCGTCAGGTGCGGGGCCCAGCCTGGCTTCCCCAGCCAGCCTGGACCTCCGCGCCTAACGAAAGGAGGCCCGATCCGGCAGGATCGGGCCTCCTTTCGCGTCAGGCACAGAGGCCCAGCCTGGCTTCCCCAGCCAGGCTGGGCCTCCGCACCTAACGAAAGGAAGGCCCGATCTGACGGATCGGGCCTTCCTTTCAGTAGTCCGTCCCTTGTCCCCCGAAGCCTGGCCTCGGAGGAAAAGGGATGGGAGTCTGTCCCTTTTCCTCCGAAGCCTGGCCTCGGAGGAAAAGGGACGTCCCTTTTTTTTCGGATCCCGGGGGATCCTTCGGATCCCGGGGGATAATTTTTGGTCCCGCCGGTTTCGGATCCCAGGGTTTTCTTAACCCGGGGGATTCGTATCCCGGGGGACCACTGTACACAAATGCAAAAGTTCTTCAGTGCTCTTCAACAGGCAAGATGTTCTCCATGGTGGAGAGGGAGGTGTAGAGGAGCTGAATGTTTAAGCCTGGGACTTCAACTGATGTCTCAGGTCCTGTGATGGTTATTGGGTTTGAGCCATTAACCCATTCCTCCAGGTGAAGCAAATCCATTCTTAGTTTTACAGCCACTTTCCCCATAACTTCTCCAAGTTGTATCAATTGCCCATTGACTGATAATGATCTCATGGATTTCATAGGGTTTTTTAAGGCAAGAAATCTTTAATTTTGCCAGTTCTTTCCTCTGAAATATGACCTATAGTACTTGTGATCAGGATCCAATATGGTGTAGTGGTTTGAACATTGTGCTGTGACTCTAGAGACTAGGGTTTGAATTCCCACTCAGATATGAAAACTTACTCGGTGGCCTTTGAAGTTACAGTCTCTCAGTCTTAGAGGATGGCAGTGTCAAACCTGCTCTGAAAAACACTTGCCAAGAAAACCCTGTGATAAAGTTGCCTTAGGGTTGCGATAAGTCAGAAACAAATCAAAAGCAAACAACACACACACACACACACACACACACCTAGTATTCATCAGTCCATCCAAATATAAACCCTGCTTAGTCTCCAAGAGCATACAGGATATGATGTGTTTAGAGTATTTAGGCCCTTATATATATAGTATAGAGCTGATTTTAAACAGTGTTATCATGACTGGAAACAGCATTGTATAGTGGTTTGAACATTGGATTAGGACTATTGTGACCACGGTTCAAATCCTCATTCAGCCATGGATACCCACTGGGTGACCTTGGACAAGTCATGCTCTCTCAATTTTATAGTAAGGCACTGATAAACCTCCTCTGATTATTTATTTATTTATTTATTGCCAATAAAACCGCATGATAGGTTTGCCTTAGTGTCACTATAACTCAGAAGTATCTGAAAGGCACATAAACAAGAAGAACAATGTCGTATGACTAGGACCTACATCCAGTTGCAAGTGCTATCTGGAGTAGACCCATTGAGTCAATAGCAGTTACATAGGATTTGATTCAATGTCTCATTGTTTCCATGAGTCTACTCTGTTTGGGGCTAACCATTATTTTAGGCCTAGGCTCTCATTAACTTACTGCTTTATCACACTAGGGAGCAAACAGGATTTAAACAACAGTTAAACAAAAGTTAAACAGGAAATGCCCTATGTTTATCATAGGAAATTTCCTGTTTAACTCTTGTTTAAATCCTGTTTGTCCCCTAGTGTGATATAGCAGTTATTGACATTTTAAATTCTATTCTCCAGATCCTCCAGACCACTGAGCTAGTTACTAGAACCATTTTGATGCATGGGGGGGGGGGGGGGAGAGGGAGAAACACAAGCTCAAGCCACTTCAATCTATGGCAAAATATCAGCATGTACCATACTATTCAGGGTTGCAAAGACAAAACAAAGCAAAACAAAAAGGATTAAAACAATATGGTAAAAAAAGAGTATGCTACCCCTTCTCCCTCTATGAATGTATGGAGAGTGATGTTTCTGAAGAAAAGAAGTTATCCTATGGGTAGAAGGTTTCCATGCAACCCAGAACCTAGAAAAATCTGACTTCTGGTAAACAGGAAACCCTCTACATATAGAAGAGGCTATCCTCTTCAGGATCGTCACTTTTCATGCAGTGAAAGCGAGCATGCTTTCTTTCTTCTGCATGTCTGAACACGACTTATGTCTTTACAACAGGATGAATTCAGTTCTCATTGTCTTTTGGTGACATTAATATTCTATCCAGTTGTAGTGACATGAAAAAACTGATTCTAGATTAATTTGATTTCTATCATTTTAATAATATACCTACTTTCCCATTAGTTATTATATCTATTATATTATAGTATAGTATATTATATGCTGCCTTTTTCACAACACAGACTTAAGGCAAATTATAGTACATAGTACCATTTATATATAGGCTAGGAAAGGAAACTATCTCTATAAAATCAAACAAACAAACAAAATAACAACAACAACAACAACAAACAGTTTCCTGCTCCATCATCTCTTTTAGAAAAGGCAAAATGAAGAAGAACAGAAAAGTGACTTAATTTGGCCTAAAAGAGAGTGCAAGAAGAGGTGGGTATGAACCTCAACTGTCAAATCAAAGGTTTTCCCCCACCAAGGATAACCAAGTGCCCATTTCACAGAGAACAGTAGTGCCACATAGAGAAAGAGACAGTGCTTTGATTTGAAGTGCACTAGTCTCCGTCTTAAAAAAAAAATTAAAATAAAAAGTAGGAATGGTAAAGAAGATTGCAAGAACCATGGGAACTGTACGTAGGCCCACTGGTGGCTATGGGCACCATGTTGGGGACCACCAGAGTAGACAATACTAAGCTAGTGAGATCAGTGGTCTGACTTGGTATAAGACAGCTTCCTGTGCTCCTAAGATTTAAGAAGAAAACATTTGGCATCTCCATTCTTGGAAACTTCTGTTTTTGCTTGTATTTTGCTAAGATGTTGGCACCATGCAATATCTTTTATCCTCTAAATTTGTTTAGATTTTTCCCCTTCTTCTTTTTGGCATTGTTTTCTTTTTTCCACATCTCATGACCCAAGTTGACTCTTGCTGCTAAGGCAGTGTCCAAACCTCTCAATCAGTGCAAGGAAAACTGAACACAAATTGTCCCTTGCAGAAATCATTAACTCACAATCATCCAGCAGTGTGGATTGACTTCTTTGTTTTGTCTTCACTTTCTTCCTTCTCTTAGGTTACTTCACTTCACCCACTGTGGATACAAGTCATATTTAATTTTCTGATAGAAAAGTGTCTCAAATAGGCTCCAGTAATAACCCAGCACTAGTGTCATACTTTCCCTAGTCAACACACTGTCATCTTTCATGTTTATTGTTATGAAACTTGTGAGCTTTTTAACATGTGGTTTAGTCTGGCACTGATGCTAGATTAATCAGCAAAAAACAAATAGGACTCTTTTCTGGAGGGGAAAAAAACAGCAAATCTCTCAAGAATACATTGTAAAAAGTCACACTCCAAAGTAAAAGGGAGCACTTTTGCAGAGTGCATCATGCTAGTTAAAAACCGGTCCCCAAATAAAATGAAAACTCCTCTTAGTAGCTTTCCAGAGAATGATGTGCTGTCCATGGAAAATGATGTGCAGTCATGAGTATAACTTCTCAGAAGTCATATTCCTGAACTTCAGTGAGACTTTATTCTTTCTGATTCTGACATGAGGTTTTTGCAACAGTATTTGTTTGGGTGGGAGATTCATTACCTTTCTTTCAGAGTGAGAGAATATGACTTGCCCAAGGTCACCCAGTGGGTATCCTTGGTTTAGCAGTGATTAAAAACCTGGTCTCCCAAAGTCCTACCCCAACACTCAAACCACTCTACCATCCTGGATAGCACCTCATTAGGACCTACTCACTGATAAATATGCATAGCAGGAAGTAGACAAAGGGCAGCCCATTACATTCAAAGTTGAAGTGTGTATTCAGAAATCCCGAAGAGACCTCTTTTTTTGCTGGACAAACATGGGATAAAGTGCCACTTCTGGAAATTTGCAGGAGCAGAAATTCATTGTTTGAAAAATATGCATTGTCTCCTTGTATTTTTTTAATGTTAAAAATACTCATTTTCCAAAACCAGAAGTAGGCTTGGGCTACAAATAGATTAGATGAGGGATTGTTAGCACTTTGTGTGACCCCTGAAGGATCCTAAGGACATATAATTGACTCCCATATTTCCAACAATGATCTTTCCCAGTACATAGGATTGGAGTCTTAGGGGCTGTACATACAGGCCCTAAGGGGAAATGAGATGCTGCCCCTTTCCTAGCCAGATTGGGGCTGTGGCAACCTCATGCTGTGGCCCCAATCCAGCCTTTCAATGGCATGAAAAGGAACCGCAAAAAGTGGCTCCTTTTTGAAAGATCGAAAGGATGCCATAGCCATGTTGTTGTGGCTATACAGTGCTTCTTTGGCATTGCATTGTATGGACACAGTGCTGGAGGAGTGCCATGATGCCACACATCAAGTGGAGCGGTGTATGCTGTCAGGGTGCCCTGGGGGGCAGAGTCAGGTGTGTGTCATGAGGATGCTATGCCCCACCTCCATCCCCATGCTGGCCTTAATGGCTGGCTCGTACAGGGCCTTAGTTTTATAACATGGATCACACTGACAATTATATATATATATACAGGCTGGTGCCCTCCAGATGTATTAGACTATTGTTCTTATAATACCCGACAATGACCATTTTCTGGACAAGCTAAAAGGCACTGTAACCCCGAACATTTGTTGGCCCAAGATTACCTACCCTGCGTGAGAGATAGGAATTTCTAGAAGTGGGAAAAGTTACTTTATGGACTTAAATTCCAAGAATTTTCTAGCCAACATGTTCACTAGCCTATATTGTCTATGAGATTCTGAATTATAGTTCCTCCTTCCAAAGAAAGAAAGAAAGAAAGAAAGAAAGAAAGAAAGAAAGAAGCTTTCCTAAAATCTGGGAATTTCCCTTGAGGTCAGAAATCATGGTGATGTTAAACAAGGGTTTTTTCTGACCCTATCTTCAAGCAGGCCAATATTTATTTGAATGGCTCAGACAAGAAGAGTAACATATCGAAGTACAATTCAAAGATATAGCCATGTTAGTCTGGAAAATCAGTATAAAAAGGGATCTTGTAGCATCTTTGAGACTAACTGAAACAAAGAAGCTTGTAGCATGGGTTGTTGTAGACTTAAGTCTACAATACTTCCTCAGAAGCAGCAGATGCTATCAGCTTCCTTCTTTCATTTAGTCTTAAAGATACTACAGGATATATTTGCATATTAAGGTACAAGTTACATCTTCCCTGGACTCTTTAAAATTGAGTGCAGGAATCAAGATGTTCAAGTTAAACCTCCCCCTTTAAATATCATAAGTATTTCTGAAGTGTACTTCAGCTTTCAGCCAGATGCCTCAGCTTTGAATCCATTGCATTATGTTGCATTTTGTATTTTCCTGTCTACTTTGGAAATATGTACAGGTCATGAGCTGGGATGGGAACTTGCACTGTGAATATGTGAACTAAATTTCTCAATGCTCTATGGAGTTATTGCTTTACAGAGATATTCAAGCACTTAAAAATGGAATGCTAAATGAATGTTTAAGTTAAACCCAATGCTGCACCTTGTTTGGATTATTATGGTTATGGTTATGGCTAGTCATCCTCCCACACTTTGCTTCTCAAATGTGGGAGTTTTCACGTACTGTTCAAAGGAAAAGAAGTTGTGTACAACACACTAGCAACACACACATCGTGCAGCCCTTCTTGTGCTGGATTGCAACTCCCAACATTCCTCACCATTGACCTGCAGGCTATGCCTGATGGAAATTAAAGGCATGACAAAAAGGAGAAGGGGATGGCAGTGGGGAAGGGGATCATGTCCTCCAGGCTGCCAGTTCTTCTCTATCTCCGAGGCCAGATGGTTGCAGTTGGAATGGGGGGAGGGCCTTTAGTCTGTTCCTGGGCTAGGCATGGTGGAGCTCCCTTCTTCTAGTCACAATCAGAGGTGGGAATTGACTGTATGTGGTCTGTGAGCTGCATGTGGCCCTTGAGATGTCTACTATGGCTCTTGGGGCTCTAATTGATTCCCAGCCCTACCTACTTCACTTCTAAAAACAAAACAAAACAACTCCCACTGAAAGTCCTAAAACTCTGTCTTGTATTGAAAATCTATTTCACTCCTCTCCTAACAGCAAAACCACACCCCCAAAAAGTGGCTAGGACTAAGATGTTGTCATTTCTGGTCAAAAAAATTGGCACCCTCTGGAGCAGCTGAAAACTGGTGCACCCTTCTGGGCTCCATTGTGTACCTACCCCTGATCATAACTATTTTAGCATGAATTTCAGTTACTCTAAATAGGACTAACAATGAATTTAATCCTTCATAGAATTAAGCCTTTACGATCTTTCTGATTTGAAAATCACCAACAGACAGAAGAGAGAGAGAGAGATTGAGACAGAGAGAGGGAGAGAGAGATCTGTATGTGCATGTGTGACTGTTGTGTAATCTTTTCAACCCTGGCTTGACATCTTGTTCAAATAAGTAATAGACCAACCCAAAGTCTTAGTCTTGTTATCTCTGGCATGGATTTTGCCAGGCTGGTAGCATGGATGTAATGGCTGCTGCAAATTAAATACACGTTTCTGTGAAACAGTAGCTAATCCCACAAATATCCATTACAAGGAAATAATCTTCAGGAAGGTCTTCCTTTTAGCTCTTATTCTCAGTTAGGTAGGGGCACTGTAAAATTAGATGGATATAACAGTATTGATAAAAGATTTAGATTGGGTTTAAGATACCTAATGCTTAAAGAATCTGACTCTGGAAGGGTGTATCATAATCTCTTCCTGGATCTGTATCCAGATAAGGCTTAAACATTGCCCTTTCTAACCCTGAGATGTATTGTTCCAGACAAAGTAGGTAAGACAAGTAAGGATGATCAAGTGAAGGGAACTATATATTAGTTCTTGTCTGTTCATACTTAAAATTCAGTGATAAAGCAGTTTGTTAGGAATACTGTTGAATGATCTGATTTGGCTTCACTCATACACATGTGTAGCTCCCACATACTAGATATGAAGAGAGGGAAAGAAGATATGAGTTATGAAAATGTAAAATTAATGTCAGTGAGTGAACTGTGGATGACCTCTATGAGATTTATAAAGATGGCCGACTGGTCAGTAGCATAACACTGAACTTGAAACTCAAATCAAAAGACTATGTGATGCTGTCACCTGCTGAAGCTAAGCTCATTTGGACAACCTCCAACATGTCAGAGATAAAAACTGGGATACATATAGCCAAGTTACATCAGCATGTGATCAAGACAGTAAAAGTGATTAATGAGGAAGAAAATGCAAGCCAAGGGGAGGCTGCAGCAGTTTGCTTTTGCCTGAGCCTACAGGGAAGGGCAAGATTCCATCCTCTTCTCTCTTCTCCTCTTCCTCCGGCTGACAGAATTGAATATGAAATAGCAATAGCAAGTACATTTCTATACCGCTTATCAGTGCACTTAAGCACTCTGTAAGTGGTTTACAAAGTGTAAGCTAACTGCCCCCAACAATCTGGGTACTCATTTTAGTGACTTTGGAAGGATGCAAGCCTGAGCTGAACTTGAACCCTTGGGCTGATATTGAACTTGCAAACTTATGGTTTGTGAGTGAGTGGCTGCAGTATCGGCATTTAACCACTGCGCCACCAGGGCTCAAATACTTTGAACTCAGTTTGAAACAACTGAAGTAAACTAGGGATAAAGAGAGAAAGTGGAAGGAAAACTGAAACAGGGACATATTAAATGCTGCAAAGAAATTGGAATGATGGAGGACTGCTGTATATACTCATGTATAAGTCTAGAAATTTTAATCAAAAATTTGACCCCAAAAACTTGGGTCGACTTATTCGTGGGTCAATGAAAGTAATGCACTTCAACTCTTATCAAAATTGAATGATTCCCTTCTCTGAGTTGACTGTTAAATGGTGAGAGCTTAGTCCATCTCAGGAGAACCTAAAACAACCACTGGCCCCCTTTGCTTTCTCTACCATAGTGCCACTTCTTGTTGTTGAATGCTTAGATGGGAAAATAGCAGTGGTAGTTCCTTCTACACTCATGCAGCCTTTAGGGTGAGTGCAAACAGTTATGGAATTTAGTTGTGTTCTTTGTCATTGTTTTCCTTTGCTTCACCTTTTACACCCTTTCTTACATACCCCTAGGTTTTATCCTTGACTTATCCATGGCTCATATCAAAATCCACAATTTTGGCCAAAAAAACTGGCCTCAACTTATATATGAGGTTGGTTTATAGTCAAGTCTATATGGTAGCTAGGACTGTCCCTGCCAAACTTGGACAGCTGAAGGGTATGGGTTCAGGCTTGATTAATGCTTGGATGGGTGGCCACTACAAATGGAAAACTGTTGAGTTCACATTTCCCTACAAACATAGTCATTTGACTCTTCCAAGACTGGCACTGTTACAAACTACTCATTTTTAAAGACACAAAATGCATTTATGCCAAGAAAAAATATATATGTATAAACCTATGTTAATTATTGAAATAAGTTCATCCTGAAAAAAACAACGAAAAAAACAACAACTGTGTTTGAAAAATGTGTTCAAATGCATTTTAATTAACAGAAGAAATACATTAAAATCTGGATGATTTTTTTTAAAAGAGTATCAATTTCCACATGAATTTCTGCAGGGGTCAGAGAAAAGAAAGAGAAGGAGGTTGTTTTGCAGCTTGATATGGAATTCAGATGAGATGAGAATGCCAGAAAGATGCTATGAATTACTGCAGAAATGAAACTAATGCCCCCCCCCCCCCAAATATCCCTAGCAGCCTCCCTGAAACCTTGAAATGTGTGAAGCATTGATACAGTGGCATCCCTAGGGTTGATGTCACCTGATGCGGTGACTCACCCCCCCTTGACCTCCTCCCATTTCATACCATATAAAAACCTTAGTAATGCTTTTTTTTACTAATGTTATTCGTAAATCGTATTTCCCATATACCACTGAATATAATGCCTATAGCTGTGACATAAACAAAATTAAAATTATGCCTCCAAATTATCCTATCATATGCACATTCTAAATGTATTTACATATACATAGTGAAGATTTGGTTAAAATGTGATTTTTTTTTAAAAAAAATAAAATTTTAAAAGAATATTTTTTTAAAAAATCAATTTTTTTCAATTTTGTAAATTTTTTAATTTAAAAAAGTTTTGGAGCCTCTCCTTTCTCCTTCCACTGAGATTCACCCCACTCCCACCATCTTTTAAAGCATTTTAAAGGGAAGCAGATGAATGTCACAGCCCATTTCTGCCAAAAGGTAGCTGTTTGAGGAGCAACGGTGCCACCACCCCCGTACAGTGTCACTTGGTGAGGTCCGCACACACACACACACACCCCTAGTGATGGCACTGCATTGATACCAAGATGGTTGAAGATTCAAATTAACATTTTAAAAAAATCAGAAGCAAAATATCAAAATGATATCTCCCCATTCCACTGTTTTCAAAATTCCAGTGGAAAATGGATGGAAAGATTAAAGGCAAGAAAATGGTACCCTCTTGGAAAATAACTCCTTCATGTTAAAAGCCATTGCACAGGCCTATCTGCCCTGGCCCTGGATAACCATCCAGGCATAAATGCTCAGTGGGAACTAAGGAAAAGGAGGCAACAGTAATAGAAGCCTGGGTTTACAAGCCTATTGTTATAGTGTTGGCTGACAATGGCTTTGTCATGTGGACTGCTGGTTCATAGCCCAGAAGGAACTAATGGTTAGGAAGTAGTTTGGAATTTTCTAGTATGTTTTAACTGTAAGTCTCATAAAAGTTGGGGAAGGGGATAGTTCTTTGTGTGTAACAGAAAAAGCATGTTTTTGCAATTTGTGAGGGACAAAGAGGAAGGAGAGTGGGAGGGGTGGAGAGAAAGAGAAAAGTAATGCTATCCCAGAAACTTCTCACTGCTTGGAAAATGAGGAGCATACATCTAGATTTCATTTATTTAGTCCTATATGCAGGAAAAATGATAGGAAAAGGGAATGCCAAATGGTTGAAAGAGAAAGGCAGAGGGAGAATTCTCCAGCTATGTCATCAGAAGTTGCCCATGGATCTGGATTCCAGTAGAGGCAAACCCTGCAACATCACCATTCATGAAAAACTATTGGTTGGGGTCCTTGCACCTCAGAAAAGCTCTGGTGGCTACTTATCCACAGCTAAATAAGATTAAATTCACTTTCAAAAGAGAAAACAACAACTTCAAACTTTACATAAAAATTGTGTACGCTTACTTATATGTCCGATCATAATTTAAATAAAGATACAATCATTTCACTTCATCAGAAGAAACTGAGCAATGGACGTGTGTTCCTTCTCAGGAGATTATTACACACTGCTTTTAAAGAATGAATATAGCTGGGGGAAAAAGCAGCATTGGTGATACTTATCGCATGATGTCGCTTCTGACTCATAGCTGCTTTGTCCACAACCCATCCTCACAATCGTGCAAGCCCACCAGTGCAAAATGTTGCTGCTGGGGCAGTTGTGAAATTGGCAGTCACGTGGCATCAGTGTCCCCTTCTCTCACCTCTCCATTCCTTCACCTCACTTTTACCAAGCAGCCTGCTTCTCTTTTTTATATTATTATTATTATTATTATTATTATTTACAATTGTAAATTTGCTTTAACTCACAGTAGCAAAGATCTGAAATTGCATGGAAAAAGAAGGAGGGGTAAAAATTAAAATTCCCCCCTCCCCATACATATGCTAGGTAGGGCATAAAGCAAAGACTCATTAAGGGAGACCCAGGAAGAGATTGTGATGGGAGCAGCAGTCCAGTTGCACAATTGAGAAGAGATGTGGTGATGACTGCTCTGAAAGTGATATGCTCACCCTTTTCTTTCTTTCTTTTTTATTTTATTAAAGGTACTGATTCAAGATTGGGGCTTGTTATGTGCTGATGGACAACTTCAAAGGCTTTACTTTTGAAGTTCCTCATCTGTAAAGAGACATTGCTTCAAATAGAAGGCACTTTCTGATGGACTAGTGTCCACTGACATCCATTAAAACTGAGAATTGTCTTCTGCAAAGTAGGATCCATAGCGATTCGAAGCAGGGCCCACCAGTGCTAATTCCTTTCCTGGCTTCTAGAGATGTAAATCTTCATAAATTTCATTCTTCCAGGCAAGAATAAATAAGAGGCTGTGCAGACCACCCCTAAGGGGCAGCCTGCATCTACCTTGAGCTGGGCTGGATCGGGGCCATGAGAACCGTATGCCATGGTCCCTATCTGGACATTCCAGGGTGTAAAAACGAACTAGAAAAAGCTGCTCTTTTTTGTGTCCTGGAAAGGGCACAATAGCCACAGTGCCATGGCTTTAAGATGCTCCTTTGACACTGCATCATGCAAATGCAGCACCAGAGGAGTGCTGTGACACCGCATGCCATGTGGTGTGTGGCATCATGCCACCGTGGGGGTGGAATCAGGGCATACATTGTATGGACACCACACCCTGACTTTGCCCCTAGGCCAGCCTTAATAGCTGGTCTGCACAGCCCCTGATTTCACAATTTCTTCCTCACTGCAAGAAAGCTGACAAAAACTGAGCAATTTTCTAAGACTATTTACAGTTTGCGGTTTACTCTGTAGGTTTTTGTTTTGGTTTTGGTTTTTTTGCACAGAAAATGGAATTTGTAAAAGTAGAAAACTAGTTTTCTTCATATAAAAAATTGCGCAGAAAACTTGTTTACTACATTTTTTGCATTTTCTGTGCTAAAAAAAGCCACATTCATTTTTCCTCAAACAGAATAAGTCCATATGAAAATTCTCGACTGCCTAGGATTTGCCTCATCAGAATTTCCCAACACTCAAGAAACCCATTTTCAACCAGTTTTCGAATACTTTCAAGCATTATTTCCATTCTTACTGCTTTTCTCAGTGCCTATCACCTACCACCTAGGCCTTCTGCTGAAGGCCAGTGGCACTGCAGCAACCAATCCCTTCTCCTTCTCCCCTTCTCCTTCTCCTCCTTGCTTGTCTTGCAGTCTTAGGTAGTGGTGGTGGCCTGGTGACACTTTGACATCAGGATTTGACTACTGTCTGAATGCCTTTACAAAAGTGTTGTCATTGTCACCAGTAATGTACAAATCATTTACTCGGTTGCGGTCAGTTGCCCCACCTCTTGCATCTCTGGGGAGCTGTACAGCAGTACATGCATACCCATTTAAGGCGGAAAAAACTGTGGCTATCCTACTGCTCCAGAGACTAAAACAAAAACCAGTGGATTCAAATTTCAACAAAAGGGATTTTACATACATTTATATTTTATAGAAATATATGAATAGTAAGTAAAAAGGTTGTGTTTTTTTCTATAAAAAGCTGTTTGACAGTGGAATAGATTGCCTTGGAAAGTGGATTCTTCATCTTCGGAGGTCTTTAAGCAGAGGTTAGATGGACATCTCTCAGGCGTGCTTTAGTTGTGTATAGCAGGGGGACAGACTAGAATCTTGGGTTTATATTATTTCACAACAATCAGAACTGTAAACCACTACCTGGTTCAAAACAGGTAACATCTTTAGCAAAAACAAACAATACAACAGGTATATTTTGAAAAAGGCTAGGAAATGGGAGGAAATGAATTATGAGGAGTATAGGGCACTGGAGTATTGAATAAAATCAATGCAACCTAGGACTTTATCACTTGAGAAAAACGGGGGCTTATCCCAGTGATTTTCCCAATGATTTTCCTGGGAAAGTTGCATAATTGCGTTGAAGATGACATCACAATTAAAGAGGACTTATTCAAGGAATAACCAGAAAATAATCAGCAAAAAATCATTCACAGGGAAATCCTGTGAATAATTTGTTGCTGGTTATTCCCAGGATAAATCCTCTCTAATTGCAATGTATGTGAAAATCTTTGCCGTGATTGCAGGAGTTTCCTGGGAAAATGACTGTTGAAACCCTCAATTTTCCCCATGTGTGATAAACTTCCTAATTATATTGTACATTTAAGCAGGGTAGATTGAAACCATCTTTATAGTAAAAAAGTAGGAGAAACTAAGTGAGCAACTACCAAGACTCAAGAAAAAGTGATGAAATTTCTTAGGTATGCTAGATGATTACTAGGTTTCCCTTAAAACCTATGAGGAATTTTAAAGGAAGGCAAAATTATTTTAATACAATTAATGGCATGTATTTAGGTTGTGTCTGCATGCCCCTGTTTTCAAGGAAACTCCACTCCCTGTTGAACATCTAGAACAACCTTGTCCTAAGGGCATGCTTAATTAAAGTAAAAAGAGATAGGGGCAGTACATATTGCCCCACAAGGGTGCTCTCCCGGTGCCTGTTTTTCCACTGGAGGGAAACCGCAGCAGCCAAACCACGCGGCTTCCCACCGGTGGAAAAAGAACCCGTGAAATGCAGGTTCTTTTAAAGCCACAGCGGTGCGTTAGAGGGTAATAAGTACGCTACTGGCACGCTCATTAAGTAAGCGCTACACAGCACCATGTGGATGCTGCGCAGTACTTACGTAATGATGGAGGCACCCATGTTGACAGGGCACTGCCATCTTGACACCCTCGTCATGTGAAGGGTTGCAGAGTGTGTATATGCTCCACCCCCAGGCAACCATAGCACATGACGAGGGCACCGCAAAAGGCCAGTATATATCGGCCCATAGTTACTGTAACATTTAATGCTTTTGCTGATTAATTTCAAATGGTAGTCAGGACATCAGCATTATTCCTAGCTTAAACGCTTCATAGAAAAGCTTCCCTCTCTGAGGACATGTTGTAAAAGCCAAAATGCCCCCTCCTCCAGCTTCATCAACAATCAGTTTTCATTCTGTGGTTGAATAGGACCTCCAAATATTGTTCTGCCAGGGAGGTAGCCATCATGCTGGATTGGTTTGGTTTGGAAACTTGCTGAAGTTTGAGGCCACTTTGGTATCATTTTGAAGGATTGTTTTACAAAGAGATGACTCATGTTATTGGTGGAGCAAATGCAGGAGAGGAGAAAGAAACAACTGACCCCAGGGCCTGTGTGACGAGAGGATAAGTACTGCACCACCCTCTAATAACACACAGGCCCAGGCAAGGGCAAGGGCCAGCCAAAATAAATGGATTGCATCACTCAGTGGATATTGTCTTATTATATCAAAGACTCCCTTCCTCTTAATAAAAGTTGTAAAAGTATCTCCTTGTCACCACTTCAGCTTCCACTGTCCAGCTCACATGCCTTCTGCCTGGGAGGCTCTTTGAAGAGTGAAAAAGTGCAGAGAAGGGAAATGGGTCTCCCCATGAAATCTCACACAAACACTCATCCATACAGTGAAGTGTGCATTTTGGTTTTTATAGCTGGGACATACTTCCAGTATAACGCAACCACCACAGGCAGCAGATGCTAAGAGGCAAGATTCTCAGTCTGCTGACTCTTCCCATGTACTTCCCAGTCTGTTCTTTTTAGGGATAAAGGGTCTGGTGGTGTTGAAAGTCAGGAAAGACACATTCCTTACAGTGGGTGGAGGGCCTCTGACCCTTTCCAATGGTACACAACTGGACCTTTTCACGACACAGTTATAGCACTTTGGTTCTGCTTAATGGTTCCATCTTATGAAAAGTTTAGGGAAAGGTATTTGGAATTCTCAGCCACAGAATTCATCTGGTGCCTCTGATCAAACTACAAGCCTCAGGATTCCATAGGATGCAGTCACTGTGAAATGTGAAATCATAGCACTGTAACTGTGAGGAGTGAAAAGGCACCAGGTTGTTCTTGACACTCTACAACAAGGGGTGGTTTCATCATGGAAATCATTCCATAAATATAAATAGGAACCAACAAAGCAAAAATGATTTCATTGAATGGGGAAGCTCTCATTGTAGAGCATCCTTGATTTGAGATACCTAGTTAGCTTGGACTGAATAGGATGGGTTGACCTATTACTAACTGCAAGAGTTCTGATTATACCAAGACGATGACTCCTAATGTTCTCCTGCTTTGAAACTAGATGAGTGCTAAAGTTGGGATGAGGAGACCATGTGCAAAGATGGGCAAGTACAGAGAGGAAAGTATGCAAAATTCTTGAAATAACAGTAAATAATATTAACTGATATGCCCTCTCATGTTTGCCATTCAAAAATTTCAGATGTGACTTTGAACCCAACACACAATATATTTCTATGATGGTTCAACGAAACATTAGGCTTGGCCCCTCATTCTGCCATCCCACTTAAGCCATTGCATCATTTTTCTAACAATAAAGTAATTTTGCTGCCCCAGAATTTTCAGGAGGTAATTTTATTTACCTCCCAATCATTTGGGTGTAGGGGCACATATGATCAGTATCTGTGCCCTGGGACACCACACATACACAGAAGAGGAAATGCACTGGCAAAAAAAGATAATTCAGTATTGTATAAAATATCAAGATCCCTATGCCTTGTTCTTATGGCTTTTTCTCTTCGAACAGGACTTGAACTGAACATCTCTTCAATGAAGCAGTGTTGGAAAACATGTAGACTTCCAGATGTTTTCAGACTGCAAGTCCTAGTAGTCCTAGCCCACATAATACATGAAAACAAATGCTGAAAATCGCAGTCCAGCACCCCTAACATAGATGATTCTCTCCCCTAACATAGATGATGCCTTCAAATATTGGACCACCCTCTGTAAAAACAGGTGGATGGTCACTCTACACTTTAATGAAAGTAAGAAGCCATAATACACAGCTTGCCTGGTCATATATGCAAAAATCCTCAACTGCCTTTGATTCAGTAGCTTAGGTTCAACAAAACAGTGTTGTTCTACACAGGGAGAGATGAGTTGCCCTATGACTTTCTTTAATAAGATAAAATAAAATGTCCTGGCAACAGAATAAAGGAAAATGTTCTGGCAAAGAAAACAATACCAGGTATTGCAATGCTGGCAATACCTTTCCATAACTGCATTACTAGTATTATTTCTGACAAAAATGACATGGTGCTCTCCCGCTTGCCCACATCCTCCAGAAGCTCAATATGTTTCTTAGCAGTGGCAATGACCTCTTAGAGTGTTATATGAAGTAGAAGGTGAGAAAGCCAACAGTAACAACGTTTTAAGTGCAATGTAACATCATGCTTAGGGATTTAATTACTTAGCTGCTAAATTTTAGCACATTATCATGGTGCAAGAGGTTCTGAAATATTGAATCCATACTACAGGTTTGTCAAACAAACATTAGCTATGGAGAAGGCACACTGTGAGACACTTTTACACAGGAGAAGTAACACAACTTAATTCATACAGCATTTTCATACAACATTTTAAGCTGGAGTGAAAATTCTAGGCTCTACTTTTTTACTAGGAAGCAGAGACTCATATTTGTACCCAGATCTACTAATAAGCTCTTCCTGAGGGCTGCCCACTGAAAGTACATGGGCTAAATGCTGACAATTTCTATGAACACATGTTAATGCTTTAGTACATCTTTTCTGATATGATCCCCCAACTATCATTAGTTTATTTCAATACAGAAGCACCAATAAATTTGGACAATACACATTTTTATACCACCATTTACCAGGACTGCCACTACTTCCTCTCTATCAAAGCCCACTTCCTGGAGAGTAGCCATGGTCATTCTACCTCTTGGTTTTTCCACTTTGGTTTCAATTCTGTTCACCCCATACAAATTGCCATTTTGTGGGCAGGGGGCATGCAAGTTAAACTAGTTTCAAAGGAGATTACTACACATGGCTTTTAAAGTGTGGTTACACCTGGACAGATGGCTTTGGTAATACATATCAAATGCCATCACTTCCAACCCATAGCAGCTATGTCCCTCAACCATGTTAAGGACATCCCTTTCCATTGATGTCAATGAGCTGTCAACAGTGCCAAGGTGCAAAACATCACTGTTGAGGCAGTTGGGAGATGGCCCATCACATTGTGTCACTGTCCCCTTCACTCTTCCTGTCACCCTTAATGTTGCCAAACAGGCCGATTATTTTTTCCACCCTCTATTTCTTTTCTTTTTTTCTTTTTTAAAACCCCCCTTTTACTGACATCGCTGTAGCAGAGATCTGGCATTAAAAGAAAATTAAATTAAATTAAAAGAAAAAGACATACAAATAAAATGAAAAAATAAATATACTGGAAGGCATACAAGGTAGAGCATTAGGCAGGGAGCTGGGATTTAAAGGGGACCCACACAGAGAGTGTGATGGCAGCAGCAGCCCAAATCATGAGTTCTGAAGACATCTGATAGTGGTGCACTAAATATTGCATGCTTTCAGTACCCCCCACCATGTGATGGCTGCAAGTCTGGGGCCTGTGTGGCAAAGCCCTAAATCTGTTCAAATGCATTGTGTATGTTTTCCTCTAAAGAGAAGTAATAATCTTGTAAACCTGAAATGACTATTACCTTGGGCTGAGAGGATTAGGAGTGTATCCACACTGCAGAATGAAAGTAGTTGGACACCACTTTAGCCATCATGGCCTGTGGAATCCTAGGATTTGAAGTTTGGTGCAGTATTCAGCTTGCTCTGGCAGACAGCTCTCGTGTCTCACCAAACTACAAATCCCAGGATTCTGTAAGATGCAGTCATGACAGTTAAAATGCCATCACACTGTTTTAATTCGGAAGTGTGGGTATATCCTAGGATTCTTCTGACACCAGCATTATCCATCCTTGGTTTGTGAAACATGTAGGTGTAGCTCAAACTTAATTACCCTAGCCCATTAGGCTGAACTGGGAGATGATTCTGAGGTACCACACAAGGAAAAGTCAAGGAAATGTCAAGGAAATGAAGGTATATGATGGAGCCAAGCTGGGCAGCAGGGGTGGCCAGAGGATCTGCTACTGCAAGAATTGTCACTCACCTCCTTGTTTTCTTGCCATGTCTCCTGTATTTGGTCCAAATTGAATGAGAGCTGGACCCTCTCTCTTCAGAGGTTTGACATTAGCAGAGCTCAACTTGGAGCAGCTGCAGTAAAATCAGGAGTGGATTTGCCATGTCTGTACTGGTAAACATACCAGTGGCCTCTGGTAGGCTGCTGAAATTTTGATCAAGCATCCTTTGAGATTTACATAAGTATCAGCTATGCATCAAAATAATCTTGTATTCCTTGTGAGACATTGCCTCATTCACTGATACACTCTTATCTTCAACCTGTCAGAACATCTTTAAAAAAATTCCCATTTGTTTCAAAGAATATTTGAATCCCATACCTTGAATAAAATTGAATATGAGGAACCTGCAGATTCTCTAGGATGTCATTGCTGTTAAGATATTCCATAGGGAAAGGTTGTGTGTGGAGAGCGTATGGTGATATTTTACAGAAACCATACAAACTTGAAACAACAAATCACTTGGCTGCACTAGTTCCTCCAATTCTTGTCTCTCTGGCCACATTATCTCTGTCCCTGTTGTGGTCAGAGGCACAAAATGATTTTTTAGAAGTAAAAGTTAGAGATCATACCAGATTTAGAAGCTTATAGTAGAGGTGGACAGCTTTTGCACCCCCAGACATTTTTGTATTGCTGGTCCGATCCTCCCTTACCATTGACTATGTTGGCTAGGACTTATGGGAGTTATAGGTCAATAACATCTAGAGGGCCACAAGCTTCCCATCCTAGTGTAAAGTTTACTTTCAACTTACTTAAACTATTTACAGAGTGGTTCCCCCCCCTTGCTTTTGTTGCTGCATGTCTGCAAGTTGTTACCAATGTTTTTAAATATATTTTTTATTTACATTCAAAAGAGATCTCAGTTATATACAATAATGTTCTGGTGTAATAAAATCAAGAAAATAAAAACATCAAAGGTAGAAAAATAACTACATTAGTTGTAAGTTTCTAGAAAAGCTTAACAAATGTCCAAATGTTAGTCCATTTGTAAATTTCATTTATACATCAAACGTTGCAAGCATTGTTAAATCTTCCATCCATTGGATCACAACTGGAGAAAAATTATCTTTCCAGTAATGAATTATCAACCCTTCAGCAGTCAAAAGGATGCAAAAATCCACTTTAGTTGACCATTTGTCCATTTCCAGGAAATAGGTAAATAATTCAGAGGATCATGTATTAGGTTTGAATATAAAGGTATTTTCCAAATCTAAATTATTTATATTATTACTTCCTTCTCAAATGTAGCTGGTATGGAACAACTCCAAACATATGTGTTAGGGAAGCATTACAATATTACATAACCAACAATTTTCTGATTTAGAACGTCCTTTCTTGAACAGATGTTGTGGTGATCAGTATACTCAAAATATAAGATGTAATTAGAAATCTATAGGCATATTAGCTATAGATGTTAAAACTGATGGTCATTGATTAGTGATAACTAGATATTAAAATAATCTATTCCATTCTTTTTCTTTAATGTCATATTTATTTATAGATAACAGAAAGTATACATCAAAGATATAGACATATTAGTCTGTAGAATCAGTTTGTGGAGAGATCTTGTAAAGAGTTGGCAGCATGAGAAGAAAGAAGTTGGCAGCATGAGCTTTTGTAGATTTCAGTCTACTTTCTCAGATGCACATCGTGGAGTGGAAACCAGGGACAGACATACGAGGGGTTATCCAAAAGTTTTAATGATCACCTTTTAAAAAAATTGACAGAAATGTTTTGATTTGTAGTTGTCAACTTATCTCTATGTAGTCACTATCTAGGTTTATACATTTTCCCCCGCGTATCTTGACCTTCCAAATACCTGATATTGTAGAAGTCTGCAGATTGTGCCTTACGAGGGGGTATCGTAAAGTAATAATTATCACCCAGGTTATTATGGCATATTGATGAAATTTTGTCAGTGTCATCTTTGGTCCCTAAGTGCACGTTGCTGAGAAAATCAACTCATTGTGTCCTCTATTTTTGTGACTGGCTCTGCCAGAAGTGACTAAAGAGTAAAATCCTTGTCAGGATTTTTTGGATACAACCTCGTATATATGTAATTGGTATTTGAGAATGTTAATTCAGTTTCAAAATCCTTTGTGCATGGAAATGAAATAGCATATCCAGTTTTAACTATGTTCGTTAGTGAACAAAGACATCGTGAAACTGGCCAATGTGTATGGAAATGAAAAGGGAAGACCAGTTTGGCAATGGAAACTAGACTGTAGGTGATGAGAATAGATGAGTGCAGGATGCTCCCCTGAGAATGGGGCCAGATAGTGCTGAAATGTGTGTAGTGAGCCAGAAAGCCATTATCCTTATTCAATCCATGGCTGAGGGACTGTAGTTTATGGATGAACTCCAATTCTGCTGTTTCTCTTTCCAATCTACCTTTGTAGTTCTTTTGTTCAAAGAATGGTGCTCTGAGGACTGAGATGGAATGTCCAGGGAGATTGAAATGTACTGCCACTGGTTTTTGTTTATTCCCATTACTAATGTCTGATTTATGTCCAACAGGGGACTGGCCTGTTTACCCAATGTAGAGTGCTGATAGGGATTGATGACATAGTATGGCATAAATCACATTGGAGGATGAGCATGTGAATGTCTCCTTAATATTGCAGGTGATACCATTTGGTCTTGTGATGACATTTCCTGGATAAATGTGCATAAAGAGTTGGCATCTTGGTTTGTGGCAAGGCTCAGAACCTGTGTCCCCATCTGTGTCATGTATCTTGCTGTGGGTGAATACCTGTTTGAGGTTTGGAGTCTCTGTAGGCAAATAAAGGTCAACCACCAAGAGGTGTTGAAAGAATGGCACTATTGTTCATATTGGGTTGTAGTTCATTGATGATGCATCTGAGGTGTCCCAGTTGGGAGCTCTCCGTGACCACTAGTAGGGTTCTGTCATTTTCTCTCTTCAGTCTGTTCTGTAATAGTTCAGTCATGGGTAGAATTCTTGACTTTTTTTTAACTTAATGCGGTGGGTACTGTAGTTTAAGGAATGCTTCTTGTAATTCCTTGAGTTTGGCATCCCTGTCTTCTGGGTCTGAGAAGACATGATTGTATTGGAGGGCTTGGCTGTAGACTATGAATCTAGTGGTGTGTTTCGGGTGGAAGCTGGAGGCATATAAGTATGTGTAGCAGTCTGTGGATTTGCAATATAGTGTGGTGCTTAGATGTCCATTTTGTAGCTGCACTATGGTGTCCAGAAAGTGAACTTGTTCTGTAGATAGTTCCAGGCTGAGGTTGATAGTGGGGTGGAAGCTTTTGAAACTCTGGTGAAATATCTTGAGTGAGTCTTCCCCAAGAGTCCAAGTTATGAAGATATCATCAAAATACCACTCCTCTACCTGAGGAATCTTGATGATATCTTCAAAGTGCTCTTGCCTCTTCATTTCTATACACATTGGCCAGTTCACAATATTTTTCTCACTGACCATTGTTAAAACTGGATGTGCTACTTCATTTCCCTACACAAAGATTTTGAATTTGAATTGACATTCTCACATACCAATGGCATGTGTGTGTGTGTGTGTGTGTGTGTGTGTGTCCCTAGTTTCCACTCCATTATATGTATCTGAGGAAGTAGACTGAAGTCTATGAAAGCTCATGATACCAACGTCTTTATTTCCATTTGTCTCAAAGGTGCTATAAAATCCCTCTACATACAGAAAGTTTATATAAGTGTGTGTGTCTCTGTGTGTGTATATGTTGGTTTGGATACTTGGTTGGCCTCTGTTAATGTTTCTAATAATAAGAACACCTCAGATGCACTTAAAGTTGCTGGGCTAAATCCACATGTTTCACTTATAGATATTGCTATTTACCTGATAAAGGTAGTTTAAATTGCTATTGGAAAACTGAAAAGGACAATTTCCAACTTATGGCAATCCAAAAGTGAACCTGTCATTGGGTTTTCTCCCCAAGATTTGTTCAAAGGAGATTTAACACTGCCTTCCCATGAGACTGAGAATGTGTGACTTGCCTGACATCACTCATTAGGTTTTCAAGTTGAGCCAGGGTTCAAACCCTCGTCTACAGAGCCCTAGTCCAACACTTAAACAACTACACCATATTAGTCTAGTACAAATGAACTATCTGCATTGAACTCAAGACATTCTGAAATCATGGCCTTGATCAACAAATGATTGTTTTCCAAACATCAGTCTTCTCATCTCAGGTCTGCTATTCTCTCTGCCCAGTTATCCCTTCTACACCAATCACATGCCATCTTGCACTCAATACCCTGTCTTCTGTTTTCCTCCTCAAAACATCAATTTGCACCAATCAAAATGACAGAAAAAGGACATCTTTTTGAGATGGTGCTATATAGAGATAGGAGACAGTTACTAAAAAATGTACTCCCACTTAACAAAACAGCAAACTAAAATCATGTATTAATGCAAAGCTAAGGTTTCAAGCAAACAAGTTTTAAACTAGCTTACTCCATGAACAGCTTTTTGCTGAAAAGCAGTGGTGGTAGCATTCCACAGCACAAGCAAATACTTATATATGAAAGTGGTACAGCAAGAGGCATGTGCATGTGTCTTCAAGCTGCATGTTGACTTTGGTGATGCCATGAATTTCATAGGTGTTTTCTTAGACAAGGAATACTCAATAGGGCTGGCCCTGCTTAGCTTCCAAAATCAGATGGGACCTTTATGACATTTAGGCTTAGAAGGGGTGTACCACATGCTTTTTCCAAACATGCAGACTAATTTTTATAATTTTTTTTAGTACATGATGGTTCTTATCTATACCATAATTGTAGTTGCTGTCATAAATATCTAAACCTTCAGTGGTGTGTCTCTCTCCCTTCCTTCTTTCTATCTACCCATAGTTGACTGTTGGATAATGCTTAAGTACTTCTGAAATGGAGTTACTATGCCAAGAACCAAAGGTGGATTTCAGTGTTTAGAATTCAGAGGAGAATGGTTTTGCTTCTTTCAGTATGAGAGAGAGAGAGAGAGAGAGAGAGAGAGAGAGAGAACATGTTGCTCTCCACTTGGATGTGAGAAAAGTTCAGCAAACAAACAATGAGAAGTGCCTTACAGGAATTGTGTCATATATCCTCAGACAAGCTATTCCCACACTTCCCACTCAGCAACATAGACAACTTGTTTGGAGAAACCAACAGCATTGTTTGTCTTTGCAGGATAAACAGTTTACCCTTCCCCTTTGAAAAAGCCTTGCTCATGGTTTTAATTGCCAGTTTACAATAATTTCCATAGCATGTAACAAAATGACTTGAACATTCTGGTTATTTTTAAAGAAGAAAGTGCACCCAGTGTTGACAGATAATCCTCTGTCAAGCAGCTCTGCAAGAACCCATATGCGTGCAAAGGGGGGGGGGGGAGGGAAGCTTCTCTCAAATCTTGTTTTGTAATGCACAAAACAGGGTGTATAGAGCTTATTCAAAATCAGATCCATGAGTCTCACATTATTTGGAGAATGTTCCATGAGGGCAGCAATTCCTGTTTCATGTGTTTGTTCTTTCTTTGCTCCTTTGTAATGCTAGAACCATTTCTCACTGAAATAGTGCCTAGCCTAGGATCACCAACTTTCAAAATGCAAGAATAGCATTCCGAAAAATTCAGGGTACAACCCATATTCATATGCCAATGTATGCAACAAGATAATACAAGGTTACCACAATAATAAATTAATAGAAAACATCCCAATAAAATCTTTGTTTCATTTTGGTTAAAGTCACAATATTCAATGAATTACAATCTAATCCAATCTTGAGGGTAGATATATGTGAAGGCATAGAACTTGCCTTATCCAAAACCTGATGGCCATACAACCCCTTCCAACTGTAAAGAAAAGCTCTGCTGATGTGCGGGTCACTTTCTTCTCTAGGGCCTTAAGCCAGTTATATCTTAGGCCACTGGGCTTAAGGTGGTAGTAAATATTAATCCAGTCAATGACATTACCTTTCCATGGCTGTGGGATTTTGTGCTTCTGTGAAGCAAGAGATTTTGATGGCAACAGCATAGGGCTGTGGTGGCAAACCTATAGTACATTTGCCCACTTTAGCATGCAAAGCCATTTTTGAGGGGACACAGAGAAATGGAGGAAGAGTAGGAACAGGCACATCTGGTGTGGAAATGTCTTTGAGTATGGGCTCTAAAAGGTTCACCATCACTGGCATAGGGTCTTCCATATTGGACACACTGGCCTAGAAGCCAGACTATTAGCCAAGAGGCCAGACTAAATGTGCCAAACAGTTACTGGGAGGCAGTAGAAGTGCGAGGTGGTGACACCAGTTAACACCAGTTTGTACTGTGCAGAATGAGGCACAGTAAACCTCCTTTTGTATATATTTTACCACAAAACCCTATGATGAGACAAGAGATAGTGCCAGAAAATGAAACTCCCAGGTCAGAAGGTACTCAGCAAGCTACTAGGATGGAGCAGAGGACAACTAGTATTAATAAAGTGTGGCTAATGACACATGCTGAAAAGACATTCAGCTGTTGATGTACTTGAAAGCAAAAGTAAAGTCTATATTATAGGGACAAAGAATTTGAGAAGCATGAATCAAGTTATAAGTTTACCTCATTGCATTCTCAGAACGTTCTCAGAACGGTACAAAATGGGAGCAGATGGGACTCCTGTCCATTTTAGCTTGCTCACTCAAGATATTGCAGTGTTTGTATGATCATTTCTTATTTTACTGTACCTAATACGTTTATCGCATTGTGTTCTCAGAACGCTCCTAGAGCAGTACAAAATGGGATCCAATTGGACATAACGTACAGTTGTGTGCAATACTTCCATGACTCCTTTAAAAAAAAACTACTTCTGAAGGGGCTATTAGGATCAGAGGTGCCAGACCAACAACAACATTACTTAATAAACAGTTGGAATCTCACCAAAGGATAAATTTGAAGTACAGAATGTAGAGAAGGGATTAAAAATGATCTTCTTCCATTTATATGACATTCACTATTTAAAGAACTGGCTGGCATGATCAAGGCTGGCCTTTGGTCACAGGAGAAATCTCAAACAGTAGAGGTATTAACTCTATAAGTGATAAATCAGATTACTATACACAGCTTTTAAATTGCAATCAGCCCTGGGGGAAAAAAGTAGCTTTGGTGATACTTATCGCAGGATAACTCCTCTGGCCCATGGCTACTGAGTCCCCAGATGCAAAATGCCGCTGCCAGGGCAGTGGCAATATTGGGAAACATGTGCTGCAAGTGTCTCCTCCTCTATCCCTCTCTCTTCCTTTTCCTTCACTATTCCCAAGCAACCTGATTACCTTCATTTTTCCTCCTCCTCCTCCTCCTCTGCTACCACCACCCCTGTGACTGCTGCTGCTGCTTTGAAAACAACCTTAAATCACAGTACCAGAGCTCCAGAATTGGGCAAGAAATTGAAAATAAAAATAAAAAAAACCCTGGAAGGCATGCTGGATGGGGCATGGGGCAATGAGGGGGATTCAGGAGGAGAATTAACCAGTTATATGATTGTGACAGTGTAATGTAATGACTATTATACAAATAGGGATAATTCTGTTTTCATTGACAAGCACAATCGTGGCATGAATGGGGCTCATGCAGTAATGCCCCAAATCAGTCAAGAACAAGGGCAATGCTTCCTGGATCAATCACACAGCTGATCAAAGCCTGGAAAACAGGGATCACAGTGTGGATGGGATAAGATCATGGCACTACACAGTCAATTTATTGCATTTCTTTTTACATGAATATCCTTCAGTGAACATTTTAAAAGTTCCTTAGGAGAGGAACACTGCAGTTTTGATAAGTGCAAACAAAGCCAATTGTGAAAAAGACAAAGACAGAGGGCTTACAAGGGGAAAGCAAATGGATGTTTTGTGACAAAAATTACAAACTATTTATTATCACTATTAAAGAGGCCAAAAAATGCCCCCAGCCCCATCTTAATTTAACCTTTTCTGCTTAAAGCACTTTTAAAAAGTTGGTCGTGTGGTTCTTGGACAAAGTAATTCATCTTGCTTTTTTGCTAAGGGAAAAATGAAATCAGGCATCTTGGTTTTTCATATATCCTACCCTTTGCTCCCTACTTAACAGATGGCCTTAACCATGGTCAATATGGTCTCTAAACTGATCTCTAGGACAAGGTTTTGTTTTAATGAAGCCAGAAGTATCAACTCAAAATTTGAAAGATTCTGTGCAATTTGGTGACATCTGCTTTCAGTGTATCCAGGACTAGGGAACATGCAGTATGGAGGGTTGCTTTTGCACAATATTCTCCCTACTTCCAATACAACGCACACCTACCACAATGTGCAGCATGCATATATGTGTGCAAGACAAATCTCTGACATGGAAACCTCTGCTTAATTTCTGTTCACTCCCTCCCTTCCCCATTTCATCTGGGACAGCTGGAATTTTTCTGCAAACTCCTCTTTGTCAGACAGGAGGCACCTTTGCCGTGCAATTTTTCATTTCCTCTTCGCACTTCAAAAGGGGCTTTTGACTCCACAAGACACCTCATAAAAGAGATTTCCACTCTAAGGACATCCAGAAAGGAAGCACACACTCCACCATAATCCCTCCATGCCTCAAATGAGGGGACAGCTTGCTTGTTCAGTTCTTAAACTCTGAACTTATAAATATATAAATAGGTCCAATAGTATTTGAAAGGGCTGGTAAAAAAGATATGGTTGGGGGTTGGGGAGAAGAGACAAGTGGGTAGTATGACTGCACAAATGAGGCCAGCGGTTCTTATACAATGCAATATCTTGATTTGGGTCAACTTGGCTGCACCAAGTAGAACAGGAAGAAGGGGCTCAATATTCCCAATGAGGGGTTTGTTACACGCCTCTAACATTTCCTTTAAAACTCTGCAGTGGTGTAGTCTTTGGTTACAAGCTGTCGTGCCCCATGTGCCCGCCAAAAGAGGCACACTGGAATAAAAGCACAGCTGCAAAAATACAGGGCTGGGCAACTCGTGTTAGCACAGAAGGGGGTGTGGGGAAGGACGTTTCTTGCTTGAGCAATGAAACGGCATCATGCCAGTTGGTATTACCCTCCCCCAATTCTGCCTTCAGGCAAGTTCTACTCCTCCCCCTTCTCCCTCATCCAAGGTATTTTGTTTTTGAAGTCGTTTTGCTCCAAATTCTTCCCCTGACAGTATTAATCTTCCACCTGCCAGCCCATGAATAGACCTTTCTTTTTGTGTCTGGAATAGGTTGCCAAGTGAAAGGAATCAAGGAAGGGGGAGAGGCCTGCCTTACAGGTGGGGCAAGGAGGTGTTGGCTGCCATCACTTTAAGCTATATAAAATCCCTGCTCTGACTGAATCACTACTGGTGCTTTGTCCAGCTGTCATGAGAACCCCAATCTTGCAAACCAACACCAATATGTGGTGTGTGGGGGAGAGAGATGGAGGTGTTGCTTTCCAATTTATGGAATTCCACAATTCCATCATGAAGGCAAATCAAGATGAAATACTCTGTTTAATGTTCAAGCATGGTGGGATATGATGAATATTCACACAATTTCTTGTTCACAGCAAGTTAGCCTGTCTCCCCAGCCTCTGTAAGACTTCTAGCCTCCAGTGCAAGAACAAGGCTAGGAATGGAAGATATATACATGATTCTGCAATTTGTTCAAAACACTTCTGCCCAAAATTACAGTTTAAAGCAAAGCATACATAAACAGCCAGCACAGAAGGACTGCCTGAGCAAGGGACATCATCTGTTGTTTTGGATTTGTAAAATTCCACACAACTCGGCAGCAGCTATTGTAGTTTGTGCATAATAGGGATTTAATTCTTTACTAATTTTCTCCTTGAAGGAAGCAGCAAGGAAATTTTGCAGTTTTTCACATCTCAAGTTCTTTCCATTCCAAGTATGAAGAAAGATTAATATCAAATGCCATTCTCAGCTGTTCCTGGAAAGAAACCTGCTGCCTTGAAAGTTTAATGTCTGTTTGCACAATAATAGCAACTGTTCTCATTGTTTTCAAGCCATGGTTGTCCTGCATTGAAGAGAGGAGAGAGCTCTTGGAGCTCTCCATAGAGAAGTGGGACCCATAGGGGGGAGTCAGAGAGAACCTTAGATGAGTGACAGGTATCTTTTGATGGCATTTTGTCTAGCAAGATACAGGATATTGATGGAGGCTTTACTAGTCTTTTATAGTCATCTATGAGAATGGACACCTTTTAAGCCGATTCTCTTCCTGTCTGAAGTATCAATCTGCAAAAGGAAGACCAGATTAAGAAGATTATCACATTCATTTTTAAGTGACTTAATCTCGATAGGGTAAACTCATGTTTAAATTTAAAAGTGGGTGTTATCGCACGCAGCCATGTGAGTGCAACTCATCTGCAGGCCTGATCCCAGCCATGCTTATCCTGCAGCTTTTCAAAAATGTGAGCTTGCTGTTTTTGAAAAGCAGCTGGATAAGTGTGGTTGGGGTCTGGGCTGCAGATGGGTTGCAATTGCTTGGCCACGGCTGAGTGCAATAGCACCCACTTTTAAATTTAAACACAACTTTACCCAGTTGGGGATAAGTTGCTATAAAATTAATATGATAATCTCCTAACATTTGCTGATGCAAGCAGTGGCAACATGAGCAAAGAAGAAGAGAGGATGAAGGAGCTGTGATTTGATAATGGGAAGCAAGACTCATACCTTCCAACATTTCACTGATGAAAATCACAACACTTGTGGCCAAGCAACATCACAATGTGGGTAAGGTGCTAAAATGTATTAATGAGGAAGAAAAGCCAATATACGAGGAGTTGCAGCAGTTCGCTTTCATCTGAGTCTACTGAGAAGGGCAAGACTCTCCCTTCTCTTGTCCTCTTTGCTGAATTAATTGAATACAAAGTACTTTTAGCTTTGAATTCAGTTTGCATCATCTGAAGTAAGCTGAGGACAAAGGGAGAGGAGGAGGAGGAAGACACTGGAACATTTTAAAGATGGCTAAAAAAGGGACAGAAGATGAATCTTGCTGTCTCTTCCAAATTGAGACAATTGGAAGGTAAGAAGACTTACTTCACACAAAGGACTTCATCATACTGTTGGGATAGTTTGGGATGTTGTCTGCATCAGGATACAGACATAAGTTTCTGGCATACTTTAAAGGCTATAAATAACTTTAGATGCCTTTTATTTTTATTTTTTAAAACCCATCAATAATAAAGTTATATCCTGCTTTCCCATGACCAAGAGTGTTCAAAACATCTAAGTGTTTAAAGTACATCTATAAAATTAATAAAGAACACCACTGATTACAACTGATTTTAACAAATCTGATGTGTACACAAGAAGAATGAGGAGGAGGAGGAACTTTCTACAGTCTGGCCATAGCTGTTTCATAACTTGATCACCTCTAACATGGAGGAATGGCAAGAAGAGTTTTAGGCAAAACTTTTTCCTATCAAGATTTCTATTGAGTGGTATTGCATAATGAAAGCTTCCTTCTAATTATTTTGGTGCTGGCAATTTACTAAGTAATGACATATGCACCATAGTGAGGTAACACTTGGTAAATGGGTGTCTGGATTTACCTCAAAAAGCCTCTGTTCCTGTCTAAGCTCCTTGAATTTCATCAGAGTTCCACAGAGCATTGAATTACACCAAAAGCTTCCAAGTAAGACAGACAGGCCTAGATGGAAGAAAAACTCCCAGATTAGGTCCACCCTTCCTACATATCAGGAACCTACACTCAAAATAACTCAGGAAATGTATTCTTAAATATGTATTCACTTAGCAACAACAGTCCAAATCCTTTTGTTTGGACATATTGTGTTAAGAATTACCATGTTCATTCAAACTTCATAATATCCTGCCCTTAAAAGATGCATTGTTTAGGCAATGTGGATTTGGTATGGTACTTTATACCATGACTTGTTCCACAATCTCCATTGTCTTGGACTGTTGTCAGTGTGATGGAGCAGTAGTTCTAAATCTTAGATTTATATTCTAGCTGGTACAGGCAGATAGGCCTGAATCGTACAGCTAGTCCCAACTAGAGTAGAGCCATTGAATCATTAGTATTTATCTATAGATTGACTCACCATTCAACAATGGATTTGATAGGTCTACTTTAGTCAGGATTAACCAAAAGGACCTAGGCTGTATCCAGACTGCAAAAATAATCCAGTTTAACATTACTTTAACTGCCATGGATCAATGCTATGGAATTTTGGGAATGTTAGTTACACAGATAGAATCATAGACTCATAGAGTTGGAAGATACCACAAGGGCCATCCAGTCCAACCCCCTGCCATGCAAGAACTCCCAAACAAAGCATCCTTGATTACTACTAGGCCAAAGTGTGCCTTGTTTAGCCTGCACATTCTTTCTGCTTAATACTGTAATTCACCACATTCTGACATATTCCAGTTTTCATCTGTGAGGTGTTTGTGGTATGATCTGTTCCACAAATTCCAAGTTCATATGAGGGTTTGAATGTAGTTATCCACTGGCTTTCACAGATCCTGGGTGTTCTGATTAGGCACTTAGGTCAAATACACACACACCCATGCAATACACATACACATTTTGAGGCACAGGGCTTAATCCAATTGCTCTTCACAACTAAAGTTGACTCACTGAATGACTAGGATCTTAGTAAGTCAACTGTTATGCACATTCCATTGAGCAAATGATTTTACTCTAGTTAAAGCTAACAATTAGGTTGAGGCCGAGAACTTCTATTTTGGGAGAAAATGCATTTTAAAAATGCATATGCAAGTGAAATTTTTTGAGGAGATTGAAATAATATATAGACGAGTATGGAAATGGAATAGAATTGGTTTACTGTTAAACATATACAAAAATGACAAAAGCTGTTTGGCCAGTCCCTTCCCTAATCTCTCTTACATTAATAGACCTCTCATACATCCTGGAACATCTTGAAATTTCTGTGCATGGCAGCTTCAGGAATTAATTTCTTGAAGAAATGAAAGGGGGAGAGGGTTATGTCTGCCTTGGAGTTATTGTCATTTGACAGTTACACCCTGCTTATAATTCCAGATAGAAGGGCTGTACTTCAGTTTAACTGAAATCCATGGGAATTATTTCTAAGTAAATCTATGTATGTGAGAGTTGCCAATCACCATGAAGGCCAAATATTTTGGCTTAAAGGAGTTGTCCAGAAAGCTGATACAGTTATGTACCAAGACTGATACTCTTGTTCTTTTCTTTTCTTTCCCATTTGAAAGCCAAAACCCTTCCCAACCAGAATATCTCCCAGTGGTTCCATTTGACATTCCTATGGTTTTTAACAACAGGGAGCCTGATTTTTTTTCTGCTGCTAAGAAAAAAAGAAAGAAAGGTAAATAAGTAAGTAGTTTTAGTCAAACTTTACTTCCTTTGGACTAAATAGCATGCATTGTATTCCTCAGATCAGCATTATTTTATCTTTCCACCAAAAGTAACTATTGTTAAGGCCAAAATTGTGGCCCAGTTTTTTGGGCCATTGTGGGAAGTGGGAGAGAAAAAATGCCTTTCTAAACTCTGGAGCTGGTGGACATTTCTGAGAATTTCAGGTTTATGTTAATAAAAATAATAATAAAATTTATTTATACCCCGCCCCTTTGAGATCAATCGAGGAGGTTTGATTTACTTTGATTCTGTAGATGTGATACCCATAAAGGGGTTTCTCCTTCTCCTTTCATTTATATATATATTTAAAAGGTCTCTAGCTGCCTTTTGGGTGCTTAAGAATGCCTTCACCCCCAAGTTCCCAGAAATCCCAACCCCTAGAAAGCAGAAGAAAATGCTTCTCTGAGTTTTGTGAGGTTAGAATGCTCTTGCATGGTGTGTATCCCAACTGAAGGTCATTAATGCAAAGGCTGGCAAATCTTTGATGCTAGCAAGCATTTTTGAACACAGCTAATTAAAAAAGAGTAACGTTACCTTCTGCAATGGGGAGGGGGAGGGTAATGTCTAATTATTATTTTCATTTCCAATACAGAAAGCCTGGCAGAGAAACAAGGGCACTTTATATTTACTTAAAACGGTAGACACTTCTGAACAGTGCTTTTAAAAAGACAGCCTTTGTTTTCATGGTATTGGCTTGATTGCATAATATCCCCACCCAGTTTCCAAAGTTCACAAAGTTTAATTCAAATAAAGAACAAGGTGACTGGGAAGACGTCCATATATTTGCACTATCTATGTCATTGTTGTGAAATTGTCCAGAGTTCAGGGCAACCTATTAATCAGAGAAGGGGGAACAACTGATTTGGCCTCTAGGGATGCAGAAGCAGAATCTCCTGCCACATCCTTGTCAATTCTTTACCTCCATTTAGAGCCTATGACAGCCAGGTGTTGCCTCTGATGCTGTTGAAAACTGATTGAACGGCATGGTAGGTGAGGCGAAAACAATAATAAAAAATGTTTGAGCAATGTTATGGCTTTCTAATGGGTTGTGTCTTTCTTCGGCCTCTAACAGTGACACTGACATTGCAAAGGAATATATGAGGGAGCAAGGTGAACTCAGCCATTGTGGCGGGTGGCTCCCATGTCTAGGAGGCAATGAATCCACCCTGGGTTTTAGCCAGAACTTCAAGGAGCTAGCCAAGGTTCTTAACCTATTTGGGGGATTGAGTTCAACACCTTAGATAATAATAATAATAATAATAATAATAATAATAATAATTTTTTATTATTTATAACTCGCCCTTCTGACCAAGCAATCAGGGCAGGGTATAACAAAGTTTAAAACAATTTCAGTTAAAAATGATTACAGCCCAGTTCCAACCTCCCATCCCTTAAAACAGAATTAAATTAGCAAAGGATTAAAACAAAGCAAACAAAGCAGACAATATAAAAGCATAAAACCTAGTTATTCTTGGGCACATAGGTAGTGGCTGGGAGAAAGCTGGAAAAAACTCTAGGAATACCTTTGGAGCCGGGGAGAATTTAAGTGCTGTACGGGGAGGCCTGCTGGAAAAGATACGTCTTTACAGCTTTTTTAAAGCAGTCGAGAGTCGCAATAAGATGTATCTCGTCCGGCAGGCAGCCTGTGAGCGATAGCAGAGAAGGCCCTCTGAGAAGTCTGCCACAGCCTGGTCTTCATGGGTTGTAGCAGGTTCCTCCCAGAGGACTGAAGCGTGCAGGAGGGGGGGTTCGTATGGGAAGAGGCAGTCCCTAAGATAGGATGGACCCAAGGGCTTTAAAGGTTAAAACCAACACCTGAAACTAATTGGTAGCCAGTGGAGAGACTTGAGCACTGGAGTTATATGGTCTCTCCTAGATGTTCTGGTGACAAGCCTGGCTGCCATATTTTGGGTAGTTCTTTTAAAATTCAGACTGAAATTGGGTGTGGAGAACCTCACTATCTGAAACAGAATTGGGGCATCCTGGAGTACCTACATGTGGTAGCTTCCCAACATTTGCTCAGGTGTCATTTTTTATTCTAAAAGATAGAAATTCTTGTTTTAGGCTTTGGGCTGATCTAGGCCCGTACTAGACGGGCAAAAAAAATGCATGTTTAGGACTAAAAAGCCCGCTTTTAGGGTTAGGGAGGGTGTAGCGTCTACACCCTCCCTAGGCCTAAACTGCATGAACGTCGCCATTTAAAGATGGCGGCATCCATACGGACGCACCGGAAAAGCATCATCACGTGTGCGGTGTTTAGATACGCTGAGCACGTTTTGACGCTTTTGCGCCACGGGAGGATGCCAATCGCGCCCTTCCCGCGGCGCAAAAAAAGAGCTCCAAAACGGAGCTCTTTTTTTGCGGCAGGTCTTTGCCACAGCCTTTAAATGGCCGTGGCAAAGACCCAGGGAGAAAGGGGCCGCAGTGGCGGCCCCTTCCTCCCTTCAGCCCCGCCAAGGGAAGCGGGGTGCAGTGGGTGGCCAGAGCCGGTTCCCCGTGGCCTCCAAAAGCGGTGGGATGAGGCCTCTAGGGCTGCCAGTGTGGCAGCCTAGGCCTCATCTCACCGCTAGAAGGGGCGAGTATGGACCGCCCCTTTGATTGGCAAAAAGAAGTGTGTTCATGGCTGCATGAAACTCTAGCCTTTAGATGAGAAAAAGGGAAAGTGTGCCATGAAAATGCTGTTTTTGCATTTTAGGAGAGAAGAAGCGCCTTTAAAAAGATGCTGGTTTTCCCAGCTTCTTTTTTAAAAACTGCGGAACAGTGCAGCTCCGTCTAAAGGCTGCGGTGCAGCTGCACAGTTAAAGGGGCCGCTGTATCTTTAAAGCACCCATTTAAAGGCAGCAATACAGGTGCCGATCATAATGGATCGTGAGTTGGGAGCATGCGTGGTGTGGAGTTCACTTCTAATTTAACCGCTTAATGCCCTGCAGGTGTAAAAGCTGGGGTTTAACTGTGCAGTTTTTTAAAGCTCCCAAACCCTAGCTCCAGCCCTAATCGGAACCCTAGACATGCGCAGTAGGGACTCTGGGATGCTGTAGCTGTTATTCTACTGCGCATAACATGTCAATTCATTCACAAAATAAAGAGGTTTATTCATGATGCACCAGTGGAACTGCACAATTTTAAAAAAGCAGAGAAACCAGAATGACACTCAAACTTTAATTTTTTTTCCTTGCCGGTTGCGAACTGCGCAGCTGCGCAGTTCCCAGCCGGCAGCCGGCCAACCTGCACAACTGCACAGCTGCACAGTTCCCAGCCGGCTGCCAGCTGGGAACTGCGCAGCTATGCAGGTTTTCTGGCTGGGAACTGCACAGCTGCTCAGTTCGCAGCTGGCAAGGAAAAAAATTAAAGGTTCAGCGCCGCTAAAAGCCACGTTCATTGCCGCTGGTGCAGCTGCTCCGCCTGTGTTTGTAGCATTCTGACATCTTCCAATGTAGCTGCTGAACCACAGAAAAGACTTCAGATAAGTCGTTCCCACACCCCTCAGTCTAGCTGCCCTGTACCTTTTAAATGCACATCTGGGGCTTGCAGTGTAGCTGCTAAGCATTAAGGAAAAGGCAACTTCATGTCACACTTTCCTGCCAATCTAGAAAGCCCTTTTGTTACTAAGGGCTGGTACATACGGCTCCAAGGGAGAGGGTCTGTGCTGCCATTTTCTGTGGTGGATTGGGCCAGGGCGGCCTCACTGGCAGCCTGGCAGCCCCAATCCACCATCTTTCAGGACGACATAGAAGTGGCAAAATGCCATTTCTCCATAGTGTGGAAATGGGGTGCCCTGGTGCTTTAGGCACCCACTGCACCCCAGCAACTCCTGGGCCATTTGGTTGCCATGCCAATGATGCATGCACCCAAAAGGAGCTCTGAAACGGAGTTCCTTTTCACACTACTGGAAAGGCGCGATAATGTCTTTAATGTCTGGAGGGCATGGAGATGTCACACACACACCTCGCTGTTTGGACACAGCACGTGCATGAAGTCATCATAGTGACACCCATGTGGTCAGGATGCCACCATGATGCTGCTGCTGGCATGAACTAGGATTAGGGACCATGTCGTTGGTGTGAAGTCCCTAACCCTAGTATAGCTGCCAGGACAGCACTTAGTGGCTGCGTTTTATGCTAAAATGCGCTATAATCTTGGCCCTGTGCCTTTGGCCCCACACACTATAACAAGGTACCCTTGCAAAAGTTGTCTGGAATTGAATTGAGCCCTTTGACTCAAAGAGAATCCCATATATATATATATATATAGATTAATAGCCAGACACCCATATTTGAAATAAAACAATATATATCAAGATTAATAGCCAGACACCCATATTTGAAATAAAACGGGCCACACATTGAGTTTCCTTTATCCAAAATTCCAAAATCTGTATTTTTTTTTTAAAAAAAACCCACCAAAACTATTTTAATGAGTGGCAGAGATAGTGACACCTTTGCTTTCTGATGGTTCAGAGCACACAAACTTTGCTTTAAGCACAAAAGTATTTAAATTATTGTATAAAATTACCTTAATGCTATATGTATAAAATATATATGAAACAAATGAATTTTGTGTTTTGGCTTGGGTCTTATCTCCAGGATGTATATGTATATGCATTGCGTGCACCATGATGACATGGCACACCTGTATGGACGCTACCATTTTAAAATGGCAGCATCCATATGGTTTAGGGTTAGGGAGGGTGTAAATGCTGCACCCTCCCTAACCCTAATTAGAAAGAACCCTAATCGTGCTTCTTCGTGCTCATCTGTATCGGGCCAGAGATTATTGCAGAATATCTGCTACTAGGAAGAAAAAAACACTATGGGTGCTTCCAGATGAATTTTTTATTGTGCCTTTCCCTTGTCTCATTCTCAGAATAACCAGATAAACTCTTCCATTTTGCAACTCTTGTTTTTTACTTACCAGGATAAATCCCTTAAAGAGGAAAGCAGTTTTGTCACACAGGGCCTATGCACAGATAGTTTTTAGAAAGTTCCTCGTTGCAAGGGCCCTTCAAACAGGTACTATTGAGAAAGTCTGATTTTTGAAGTCTGGTCCAACAAAGGCTGTAGTCAAAATGTATAGAAATAACAACACCAAAGTCCTGTTAGCAAACCTTGCCTTCACTTATTACATATGCTTTCCAAGACTAACAGGAGAGGAATTACCAAAAAGTAAATGGACAAAATATTTTTGTTCCTCTTTTAAAATACTTGAAAGCAAGAATATTAGTCAGTCCCAGCTCCAACACAGATAAAAGACCCACTGCCCTTGCTAGACTGAAAGGTTTGAATGCCACTGAGGAGACTGGTTTAGGGTAGGGGATATAGAAGCAAAGAAGTGAAAGTCCTACTCACCCACTCTAAATTATTCAATCCCTACATGGCATTTTAAAGACATTATTTGAAAAGCCATCATGGTATAGTGGTTTGAGTGCTAGACTAGGGAGAACAGGCTTCAAATCCCTCCTCAGCCATGGAAACCCATTGGGTAACCTTGGTCAAGTCATCTTTCTCAGTCTCAGAGAAAAACGGAAATGGAAAAACGCCTTTGAACAAATCTTGTCAAGAAAACTCCATGAGAGAATAATCTTAGGGTTGCCATAAATCAGAAATTATTTGAATACACACAAGAACACAATTTCAGGGAATAGGAATTTTGCAGTTCCCCAGATGTTTTTGGACTACATTTCACAGCAGATAGCATAGCCAGTGGTGGGGAATGCCAAGGAAGTGTATTTCAGTGATACCAGTAAGGGTCCCACAATTCCCAGCTCTATGCTTAATGGTAGTGTTCAATGGTATACCTTTCAGGTTATGATCTTTGTGTGTTTGTATGGAAGTAAGTATTATTGAATATATATATATATATATATATATATATAACTATACAGTAGGCATTTGGTATATGCAGGGGTCCGTTCTGGACCCCCCTCCCCCGCATATACGAAAAACCGCATATGCAAGCTATAGGAAAAGAGATTCCACCATAGCATTAGGAGGAACCTCCTGACAGTAAGAGCTGTTCAACAGTGGTACACACACATCCTTGAAGTGTGTGGAGTCTCCTTCTTTGGAGGTCTTTAAACAGAGGCTGGATGGCCACCTCTCAGGGATGCTTTGATGGAGAGTTCCTGGATGGCAGAGGGTTGGACTGGATGGCCCTTGTGGTCTCTTCCAACTCTATGATTCTATGGAATGTGTAGGTAATGGGAGGATTTGAGGCTGCTCTGGGATCAGAATATTCCAATAGCAGCCCAGAGTATTCTGGTCAGAGAAGACCTGCCCAAAGACTTACATTAGTTCTTCTCTTTCCTAGGCCAATGCAATAATTTTAAAGAATTCTGTAGTTCAGCAATGCCATAATTTCACAATCCTTCACCTAGGCTGGATTGTGTTCCCAAAGGTGCTTCCTTCTCACAGCGCCAGGTATGAGAAAGTCTGGAGAATGACTATGAGAAGGGACTTTGGTGCATGTGTGAACAAGCTCATGCTGTCTGTCTAACTTGGGAACTGAATCTTACACCTTTGTGAGAATGACCTAGGAAGTCTGATTTCCTTCTTCTTATTTGGGGAGAGATGATGTATCACAATATAAATGAATACAATACACATAACTGAGGGCCAAAACTACACCTGGTGTTTTTTCTCTCTCAGTGACTCAAAGAACAAAGGTGTGGGGTGACTTTCCAGTATGCTTGTCAGGATCCTAGTGCCCTGGCAGCAGGCACTGCCACATGAAAGCCTGCTAGGAGTTTCCTGGGCTGAGATCTAAAACATTGTCAGAAATTAGAACAATGGCTCAAAACACCCAATACAGATCACAATGCTACTGGTACTTCTTGTTGCTGCTCCAGCCAGTATGCTGCTAGAGGCATATACAGGGACAACAAAAATGGTCATGTTGGCAGGGGATTACTGAAAAAAAAATGGGGGGGGGGAGGTGTAGCATTGGGAGACATAGTTATAGTGATGTAGCAATGGCTGCATCTGCACTGCAGATCTGATGCAGTTTAACACTGCTGTAACTCCCATGGCTCATTGCTATTCTTTCCATATGTCTATGTCAGGGATGCTTTGTGTATTCTTGCATGGAGGATGTTAGACCTGATGGCCCTTGAGATCTCTTCCAACTCCATGATTCTGTGATTCTATGTCTACTGAGCCTATGTCTCAATTAGCTAAGTCACCATAGCTACCTCTCCTGATGCAGGATTTTAGCAATATATTTACTTTCTTGCTTCAAAAAGAAACTGGTTACTTTTTCTTTCATAATAATCATATGAATGATCCGAACTGCTAGGGCAGAAAACACACTCTGCTCTCATCCACCTTGTTGACACCACGGGGCTTTTTACATTGGCAAGAAAGTGTGATCTGAACTCGCCTTTATGTTAATGCTTAGCAGCTACATAGCAAGCCTCCGGTTTGCATTAAAAAAGTGCAGAGCTGCTACATTGAGGGGTGTGGGAACGACTTATCTGAGTGGTCTTTTTTGTGGCTCAGCAGTTACATGGGAAGCTGTCAGAACGCTACAAATACAGGCGGAGCTGATACATGGGCAGCAAGAAACGCAGCTTTAAACTGCGATTTTAATTTTTTTTTTCCTTGCCGGCTGCGAACTGCGCTGTTGCGCGGTTCGTACCGCCGCGAACAGCGCTATTCCGATGATCGAGGCTTGAACTGCGCTATTGCGAGGGTCGAGGCTTGAACTGCGCTATTGATGGGGTCGAGGCTACGAATTGCGCAGTTTTTAATGATTCAAAGGGGGCTCCTAAGTGATTTTGACAGCAGCCACAGACCGAGCATCTGCAAGAAGACAAAGGAGGAGGAGTGCTGGCCATTGACCCAGTGACGTTGGCATTCGTCAGCACAGGGTCACTGTGGGCATCATCACCAACATGGATGCCTCCTCTCCTTTGTGGTCGGCACTTGTCGTCAATGTTCAAAGCACAGCCAAAGCTGCCGCCTTTGCTTCCGCTACTGCTGCCAGGATCGTCGAAGTGACCACTGAAATGACTGCTGTGACCACTGAAATGACTGCTGTGACCACTGAAATGACTGCTGTGAGTACTGAACTGACTGCTGTGAGTACTGAAATGATTGATGTGACCACTGAAATGTTAGCTGTGAACACTGAAATGACTGATGTGACCACTGAAATGATAGCTGATGATGATAGTGATGATACAGAAGAGAGAATAGCTGCAGTTGGTGTCTCACTGCTTGAGCAGTGTGAATTAGCCGGTGGCATTGCTATGTCCGAGAAAAGGAAGACCCGGCTTTATTGGACGCTGGAGAGAAGTGATCACTGGTGGTCTGTCATAGTCACTCGCACCTGGTCTGAAAGCCGATGGAGGCGTTACTTCCGAATGCCCCGTGCCCTCTTTCACCGGCTGGTGGACATCCTCCGTCCAGAACTGGAGAGATCTGATTCAGTGATGAGAAAAGCCATCCCGGTGGAGGAGAGAGTGGCCATTGCCATCTTCATGCTGGCCCATAAAATGACCTACTTGGTGACTTCAGAGCTCTTCGGGGTTGGCATTTGCACTGCAGGGCAAATGATGCTGGAGTTCGCCTTGGCCATGGAGAAGCTCCTGCTGTCCCGGACTGTGTACTTGGGAGATGCCCGGAAGGTAAGGCACTGTCCAAAATATATTTCCACTTGTCAAACTATCCTATCCTGTATGTGGCATATTTCATGTGTGGGTTGTTTTGTGGTGTAATTGCATGGATGTAATGAATTTGTCATTTATTCACCTGTTTCCCCCCCTTTCCTTTCTACAGATCATGGAAGGTTTCGCTGAGCTTGGATTCCCACAAGTAGTGGGCGCTGTGGATGGGTGCCACTGTCTGATTGTGCCACCCCTGGGGCAGAGGAAGAATTATCAGAACAGAAAGGGGTCCTATTCTGTTATCCTGCAAGGGACATGTGATCACACTGGTCGCTTTGTGGATGTGGAGCTGGGATGGCAAGGATCAGCTCATGATGCCAGGGTGGTCCGCAATTCTGTCATTTTTGAAACTATGGAAGCTGGCATCTTTGTGCCAGGCAACCCCACCATTACCATCCAGGGTCAGCAAATTGGACCCCTCCTGCTGGGAGATAAAGCTTATCCTCTCAGAAAATGGTTAATGTCGCCCTACAAGAAACCTACCACTGCCAAGCGGAAGCTTTTCAATAGGAGGTTGAACAGGTGTAGGGTGAAGGTGGAACATTCGTTCGGGCGTCTCAAGGCCAGGTGGAGATGTCTGAAAGGACCACTTGTTGTGGCAGAAGAGAACGTGGTGCCCATGATCGCCGCTTGTGTCATCCTACACAACATCTGCGAGACCAAGGGAAAGGTTTTGGATGAGGGGCTGCAGTACAGGCGACGTTTTGTGTTGCCTACCCTGGGGGCACCTATTCCGGAAAATGACCCTGGCACACAAGAAGGGCACAAAGTGAGGAATGCATTGGCAGAGTTCTTCCAGACAGGGAGAATTTGAACTTGGACTTCTCCTCCATTTGTGATACCAGAGCATAATTGTTTTGTATAATCATATCAGTAGTTGAATAAATGTATCCCATCAGCCACAGTCTGTGTGTGCCCATCATTCATGGTCTGCTGTGTGGGCAGTCTCTGCCATGTGCTTGTTGGCTTGACACACACAAACACACTCACAGAAGGTCATGCATAGGTTTGCCTGGTGCCAGATTTCCTGGAAGATAAAGATACAAGCCCCTAACTGCCAACCGTTTACTCTGACAATGTATCAATACCCCTTGAAATTCAGGCTTCCCTAATGGCCCATTCAATTGTAACAATATGAAGCCCAGAGGCATCTATTGGGGGAAAGATTCAAAAATCAGCTCTGAGGGGACTTCATTGGCCTGAAGCCATCTCTGCCCACCTTGCCCTCACCCACAAATTTCTATAAAGTCCAAAGCCCCTGTCTTTTTCCTCAGGACGGCGACCATGGCTCCCAGGGTGAGACCTCCAGTTCGCAGGGCCTACTGGCAGGCTGAAGAGCTGGAGATCCTCCTGGAGGCCCTCATGCCAGAGCAAGCTGCTCGGATTGTGATGGCCTCTAGCAGCAAACCGAACAAGGCCTTTTTTATGGATGCCGCCAGAGCCCTCCGGCGACGAGGGTTTCAAAGGACCTTCCTACAGTGTCGGAGCAAGTTCAAGGACCTGAAAGGAAGGTTCTTTGAAACCCTGGAGGACTATGGTCCGCATCCGCCTGTTCGGAAGAGGCCACCATATTTCGAACAGCTTCGGGCCCTCTGGCAGAGGGGCGGAGAGCCTCGGTGGGAAGATCGCCGTCCTCAAGGTATGTCTGGGCCCCTTTCATTGTGCCTGTGTCCCTGTCACTGACCCTTCCCTCCTGTTTGCCAGTGTCCTCCATGGGTCCTCATGTCTGTCCTCCACTTTGCTTTTGCAGGCATGCAGCCCAGGCGAGGACGGAGGGTGCCTGAGCAGGCCCAACAGCCCGGCAGGGGGTCCCCCGCTGCTGCACCTCAGGGAGAGGCTCGGGATCTCCCTGAGGATGCAGCACAGCCAGGGCCCTCTGATGCCGCCCCTCCGCCCAGAGAACAGGCTCCTGTGGCAGCAGGTTAGTGTCCAAGGGGTTGGGGGGGTGGACGTTGCAAGCCTGCAGCCTCCACAACACTCCTGTCCTGTCCCTTCCCTTCATGCCACTGTATTAACTTCTCCCCTTTCTTCCCTTTTTACAGTAGCTCCTCCGTCGCCGGATGCTGCTGCTGCCATTGAGGACCAGCCTGGGCCAAGCCGCCGCCGCCGCCGCCGCCGTCGCCTGGAGAGGGAACCCGAGGCCCAGGGTCCCCAACCCAGGGAGATGCCTGAGGCACAGCGCCCCAGGGGAGGAGGTGAGTGCAGGCACCCAAAGAACCGGAGAAGGGAGTGGGGATGCCCATACACCCTGCCTGTGGGAGTGGGTGTGTGGCTCCATTGTCCCCTCCTAACCATTCTCTCTTTCTCTCTCTTTTTTCTTTTCTCCTCTACAGAACGCCTGCTGCATAGAAGGGTGGCAGCGCTGGAGGCAGGCCAGGAAAGGATCTTGCAGCTCCTGAACAACATCATGCAAGTCCTTCCTGGCGCTGCACCTCCAGCTGCCCAGTAAAGCTGCTTCCCCCCCCCTTTCCCTTTCCTTCCCTTTCCCTTGTTTGCTGTTCCCCTTCCTTCCCCTTCCCTTCCCCTGTAAATAATCTGTAAATAGTTTTTGTTAATAAAAAAGTTTATTTTTTAAAAAAAATTTGTCTGTCTTGAACTGCGCAACAGCGGTAGTACACCATTGACCCATTTGTATGAATGAAATTCTTTTTTTATGAATGAATGGGGGTGTTGCGGTAGTGCGCTGTTTCACCATTTGTTAGTGTTAAGATTTGAAGTAGGACAGTGGTGTTCAAAATGTGCTTTTGAAGAGATGTTGAACTTCAGCTCCCAGAAGCCTAAGTCCTACATCTCATCAACAGCGCAGTTTGAACATCACTGCCATAGGGAGTTAGTGAGTTAGCTATAGCTATAGTGTAGTGCCTGGTGGAAAAGGAAGTGCAGGGAAGGAAGGAGACCTTTGGGGAGAGAGATAAGTACAGTAGAGGACACCACAGTGCTTAATGGGAACTCAGTGCTTGTCACAACACTTCCCTCCTCTTCCTCCCCTGCGCCTGGGATGGCGACGAGTCGCCATAGGAACCGCCACTTGGCTGCTGAAGAGGCCAGAAGACTCCTGTCTAGGTTCTTCCTGAATGACCTCCAGATCCAGAACGACTTCGCCAGGAGTGACATCACGACCCCTTTCCCCACCCTGATGCCCAGATGGCCCCTCTACAGCCATGGGAATGGCCCTATGGGTAACACTCTCCTCCTCACCACCCACTCTGCCACTCTGAGCTGATCTTAAGATCCCTACTATCTGTTCCAGCAGGCCACTCTGCCCTTCAAGAACAGAAGTGAGCCGCCTCTGCTCCTGGATGGATTCTGCCTGCTGCTGAAGTGCCCTATCCTGATTTTGGACTGCCCTCTCCTGCAGCTGAAGTGCCCTCTCCTGCAGCTGAAGTGCCGTCTCCTGATTCTTGAGGGCCCTCTCCTGATTCTGGAGGGCCCTCTCCTGATTCTGGAGGGCCATCTCCTGCTGCTGAAGTGCCCTCTCCTGATTCTGGTGGGCCCTCACCTGCACCTGAACTGCCCTCTCCTGATTCTCGACTGCTCTTTCTTGAAATTCTACGCTCCTCAACCTCAGCTGATAGAAACGCTCTCCCTGTTGTGTGAGTGCTGTCATGTGTTCTGAGGTGGCACCAACGAGACGATCAATAGCCCTGGCGGATGTTGCTGCTGCTGAGCGACGCACCCGTCTGTGTCTCATGGCAGTGAGCCGCTCCTCCGGTGGCATTGCAGCTATGGGATTGGCGGGTGCCTCTTCTTCTTCTGAAGGTGGTCTTGCTGCACCTTCTGCACCTTCTATAGGACGAAGCACCAGAGATACACAAAAGCATAGAGTTAGCACATACTCCAGAGGGCATCCAATCCATCCCTATTATGCCATGCAGGAACTCTCGCTCAAAGCACCCTCAATATGTCACACAGGCCCTTGGACAAATGTAAGGAAGAGGAAGAGTTGAGGAGAAGCACAACACACACACACACACCACAGTCATACAAAGGAGATCTTACAGCATACACTGACATAAACGTTGTAGCCCCTACCCAAAACATGCCATCATGCCTACAAAAACCTTCGCCAGCGCCTGTGTTCCTCTGCTGTAACTGTCCCACTATAAATCCCCCCCCCCTTCCCATGCCACACACATGTCTTACCCTGCAAAGCTTCCTGACCGTCACTATCATCGCTGTCTCTCACAGTCCTCTGTCCTACAGGCGACCGATCACGGTGGCTACTGACGTTGGCAGAGACAGTGCTTGTACGAGAGGATGGCCTGCTTGAGGAAGCTGTAGATGCCAACTTTATGGCACGGGCTTTTTTTCTGAGAGCCTCGATGTCCACAGCTTGCTGACTGTAGGATGTCTCATCAGAGTCCGGGGACTGCTCCCGTTCCTCTGCATGACAAAGGGACAGAGTGACTTCTCCCCTATGCCCACCCTGATCCCACATCTTCCCTATGTCCCCTAGTTCCCTTTCCCTCAGAAGCCGAGGCACATCTTACCTTGAGAAGGCAGCAGAAAATGTTGGGCACATTCCATGCTTGTCTGTGGGCTTGGATCAGGCTCTGGCTCTGATTCTGGCTCTACCTGTGGTTCCGGGGTGTCCTCCATAGGTTCAGCCCTAGCAGGCTGGCCCACTGGGACCCTCACAACCTGTCCGCTGGTGGACAGTCTGTTGGGTCTGATCCTCCCATCCTTGCTAATGAACTCATGAAGCTCCTTGTAGAAAGGAGGACGGGGGCCTGCCTGGGTACCTTTGGCCAAATTGTCTCGATATTTTTTATATTGTGCCTTTAAGGCTTTGCACTTTCGCCGGCACTCTTCCCAAGTCCGCCGGTGTCCCTTCCCTCTCATGGCTTGGGCCACCTCATGATAGGTATCCGCATTGAGGTAGGTGGACTCCAGTTTCTCTAAAATATTGGGCCTTGACCAGATGGAAATGAGGTCTGAGGTCTCTGCATGAGACCAAGACATCCCTCTCCCCCTTTTTGGGCCACTTGTAGAAGTCTCTGCCATTGTGCAAAGTGCCACAGCAAAGCCTCGGCAAGAGTGTCCCTAGGAGCGGCTGACTTGGACAAAGGCAAGTGGGAAATGGCACTGGAATGTGTGTGGGGGTTCGTGTGAAAATTGAAAGTTTCCTCTTATCATTGCACCTGTTAAAACATCCGCCACCAAAACTGTCAATATCCCAAAGGCGCTACTGCGCATGTCTAGGGTTAGGATTACGGGCGGAGCTAGGGTTTGGGAGCTTTAAAAAACTGCGCAGTTAAACCCCAGCTTTTACACCTGGAGGGCATAGAACGTTTTAATTAGGAGTGGAGTCCACACCACGCATGTTCCCAACTACGATCCATTCTGATCCGCACCAACAGCGCAGCCTTTAAATGGGCGCCTTAAGGAAACGGAGCCCCATTTAACTGCGCAAGTACACCTTAGCCTTTACATGCACTAGCGCTGTAACGCAGTTATTAAAAAAGTAGTGGGTCAACCGAACTACTTTTTTAAAGCGCGTTTTTTCCCTTAAAACGCCAAAATGGCGTTTTCATGTCACACTTTCCCATTTTATAATGTAAAAGCTGGGTTTTCACCCAGCCTTCAAAACACCTTTTTTTGCCAATGTAAAACGCACCCACAGTACTTGCAATGAAGTGCAAGGCAGCAATACAAGGCACAAAGCAAACCAGCACTTTGCTTTCAAATTGTTTCAAATTTCTGGAAAAGATGAAGCATGGGATCTTGTTTTAGCAACAATGAAAATGATATGGCTGAGTAGGTTCTGGTCAACTTTAATCAAAGAACTCATCTATCCCAGTCTACAAGGAAAGTCTACTATACCAGTGAGGAGCAACTAAGACCTAGAACCTTACAAATTCACTGGGTGGAAGAGATCAGGGTAAAGTAATCCTGAAGTAAAGTAACACGGAACAGATTGAAAAGGTTTGGAAGTAATTACCCATAATAATTATATTAGGAGGGGGAACTGGCACAGGCCTGTTGGCTGTTTCTCCCTAATGCTTTTAAGTATCAGCAGTTGGAAAACACTTTGACTTCTGTTCTGATTTCTTCTGTGTCATCAAAAACATGAGGGAAAAAGACTGATCTTTCAGCCAGCTATGCCTTGTCTACTTGCTATGGAAACACATACCTGGATTACAAACAAGAGAGTCCAGAGAAGATCACAATGTAATCTCTTGGGGGTGGACACACCTTTTCTGATTGCTAAGCCAATCTCTTCTTTGCCTTAGCACAAATTAAATTAAAAGTGCTTAAGAGCTGTTCATTAAGAAGAACAAAAAGCACCTTGCAGTAACTAACACAATTTCCCCACAATGCCCTTGATTAATGGGATGGGTAGGGTATTGTGGGAAATGGTAGTTTCCATTTATATGGCAGCAAAATGAACCAGAAATCCTGTGATGGTAGAAAGGACAGTGTGTGGACTTCAGACTACAGGTACAGGTTGTTCTTCCCATATGTTCTACATGGGAAAAAATTAAACCTCTCTGCAAGTAGAAATCCAGGACAACAACAAGGAGAGGACTAGCCTCTTTTTCAATTTACAGAAATTTGTGTGTGTGTGTTTTAAATGTGACGGTGCATTTAAAAATGGTGCCTCTACCCGCAAATGGAATTAGTACAGCCATTTCAGGATTCTGTCTTTTCCTTTTGCAACCCAATATCCAGACCAGAGCTATGTCCAAATGCACTGTCATTGTCATGTCTCTATCCTACAGAACTCTGGGATTTATAGTTTGGGACAATCCTTACATTTCTTGAGTATATTTCCAATTAGTGTCCTTTGGTGGATATGTCTAAGTAGCTCATGAAACTACAAATCTCAGGACTGTACACGATGGAACAATGGCAGTCAAACTAGTTTCAGAGGGTAGATGTCTTTAATCATGACAACTGCTTTCTAACTGCAGTTTTAAAAAGTTTTTTGTCCTTTTGAAACAGTTTGGGGGAGGGGGAATGTTTGTGTGCCAATCTTCCCACCCCTTCCATTTCTTTCCCCATGCTACAAAAGTAAAACAGATTCCTTTTCCACACCATTAAAAAGGAAACATGAACAAACACATTTGGAAAATCTGCAGTATTCCTTCTCTCTGTGTCACATAAAATGCAGCTATACAGGAACAGAAAACAAAGTGGTGCCTTGGGGAGTGGGCGTTTGGCTTTGATTATGCCAATATGAGAAAAAGTCTGAAACAGGTTTATTGAGTTGATGAGGGCAAGAAACCAGTGAACTTGGTCTTGGGACCAGTAAAACCTGTCTAAATTAAAGACGAGCAGAGTAAGATTAATGCTTTACTGGGTTAGTTCTCCCCCCTCCCCCAATTGGGCTGCTAAGATAGGGTCAACTTGAGACATATATGATTAATTTTTCTACTTGCAGGGGGTAATCGAGTTAGCAGATGTAACCAAAATATTACAAGTCATGCTCTCAATTACATGAACAGCCGCTTCCCTTGCCAGGTACATGGAAAGTTTTGAACCGTATGGTTGAAATACTGTAAATGGAAATAGCTTTGGGGCGATATAACAAGGTTTGGATGTTATTTGCATCATATAGTGTTGAAGGTTTTGTGACCGAGAAAGATTTAATTGAAAATCAGAATTTCTAAATGTTTTGTGAGTCTCTTCCCAGGAGATGATGTGCTAGTTGCTGCTTGGCATGTTACACCATCAACATGAAAAATGGAAGCACAATTTATTCGTGTGTTCTCTGTTGTCACCTGTGTGTGGAGTCAGAAGCCATAGTAAGAGTGATTATATTTAAAGTGAAGACCATCTTAGATAATCCCACTGAGATCTTTTCTTCTCTTAAAAAACAAATAAATAAATAAACCTGTTTTCCTTCTCAAGACTTCCATCAGAAGTTTAGATGATGACAAAATGCAACATCTCTTTGAGTGCCATATAAAACTATAGCAGTCTCGGAAACTGCATATACTGAATGAGTACAGGGAGGAACTAAGAAAGTACAGGGTGGGTCTACAATGACCAGAGTACTCCATGCTGTTCCTGGAAATTGCCTCAATCACCCCCTCATTACTTGCACATTCTGGAGTGATGCTCAGCAGTTGTCTACACATGTGCCCTGCTGTGCCACCAGGTGCTGCCATTACAGGTGCAAATTGCTCTCTCTGTGGTTGAAAATAAGATGACCAGCATTAATGAAATGGTTGGGCACCTTGTTTTTTACCTAATAGGAAGCAACTCAGTGGCAGCAATGCCAAAGGGCAAAGTGGGACACGTGTTTAAACAGCCTCCCAGAATCAGTGTGGAATTGCCCTCATATCATGAAGAAAGTCTGCAGAACAATTGGGTCTTTGGACCTTTTTTGTGAAGACAGGGTGGTGTGAAGGGGTGTGATGGTGAGGAGAAATTGGTTTAAATGGCTTGTGTAGACATGTCCACAGGCTAGAGATATGCACTCTAGCCATGCCTTCTGCCACTGTGTTCAGTGTCAGTCAAATGATCTGTCTCTGGATGAACACAGATGTGCACATATACTCTTAAATGGGAATGAAAACAGCATTCCCACCATGGGGAGGTAGTCTTACACATGTACATCTACAGCAGTGTGTGGGAGTAATGAGTTACTCGTAACCTGTTGTTATCATTATTTTTAATAATAACAGTGTAATGAAGTTACATTTCAAAAGTAACACAGGGGTCAAGTTCCAATATAATGCTTGTGGACTTGCAGGCACCAAGCCAGGCACATGTGAAGAAGAAAGATATGGTGATTCAAGCTGGCAGTTGGGTGATGGAGCTTTCCCAGCATACCCCACTGGTCAATCAGTGAGAGCCTTAGTGTATAATTAAACAAACTTAGCAGGCAAATGAAAAAACGTGTGTAAAGGATGTGCAGTGTCACAGTGCCCAGTGTCACAGCAAAGTGTCCAGGTAATTTTTTTGGGGGGGGAGGGGGATTCTGGACAACTTTGGGGTCAGAATACCCTTGGAGCAGTCTAGAATATTCTGCCCAGAATACACTTGCCCATAGTTTGGTGAGAGACTTAGAATTTAGAAAATATTTCACAAAATATTTGGAATTGTTTGCCAGAAACTACCAACCCCAGGATTCCATGGGATGCAGCCATGGCAATTAAAGTGCCATGTAAGTGTTACAATTTTGTCCTGTAAAAGTGATCTGAGTTTACCACCTCCACTTTATTCTTCTGAAAGGTACAACAGAAATGGTGGAGCCTAATCCCCCTACAGAGGAAGTAGAGGTTGTTCATCCCCTTTTCATGGGTAATAATGGGTGAGTGGAATGTTATAGCAGTTGTGGTTGTGTGCCCAGTGTAAGAGAATGGTTGGAAATAGTTTCAGTGGTATTTTCATTAAACAATGCTGGAACCTTTTTTAAGTGCATGTTTGTGTGCAACTGAGAAAGTTTTTAAAACAAATCTACAATCATAAAACATTTCAGACTATTTGCAAGTTTTGTTTAAATAATCATAATCATAATCATAATAATTGCACCCCACTTTTCAATCTAAAGGCTATCAGAGTGGAATAGAAAGAGACTCTCTTTTCTTTAATCCTATTAAAAATGTCTGGCACTTAGGAGAAAAGGGTTGAGGTTGTAACAGCCATACATTTAGCAGAAAATGTCTCAGCCTACTTTTGAATTAGAAAGGGAACTGAGATCCTTTAAAAAGCTATGGTGTGAATAGCCTGGATCAGGGTGAGCACTTTTATGTACCTGGGGCCATGTCTGTTTTTGGGAAACCAACATGGTTAAATTTGATATTACATATTAAATGTAACTATTTAAAAGACCACTCACAATTTCTGGAAACTTATAGTAAATAAAGCAGAAAAAAGTATATAGTCTCTGGGGCTGAAGGCTCCAAAAACAGGCTTGGATGATGTAATTTACCCACCTTTGCCCTAAGGATTACACTTTTTTGTCATACTCTTCACCTTACTTGATCCATTCATAGCCATTGTGGAGTAGCAAAGTGAGTGGATCCAGATGCCTCCTGGGGCAGTTAGTATTAAGACACCTCTAGAGGACATGCAGCACTTAAAGCCTGGATCATTCTCTCTTCCCTATTCAGTTGCTGCAAGTACTCAGGCCTATTCATGCATGTCTGGCAAGAAGAAAGATGTGCACATGAAGTCAGCAGTGGAGGCAGCAGCTGATATCCCACAAAGGTTCAGCAGTTGAACTAATTCAGTAGCCTGCACTGGTAATGAGACTAATGAGCATGTACTTGCATATGTACACCTCTCCATGCACTTCTGTCTAGATTCCCAGGGAGAATTCTCTTTCTCTCTTGCTCTCACTTCATACTACTTTTGCTGTCCGCATATCCACAGAGATACTTCTATTTTCTTTAAGTCTATTGAGGAATGTCTGACACTTAGGAGAAATTGTGTGCTGTGTGAGAAATCTGTTGGATCAAGGGTTTTGCTCTGATTTGTGTTTTTAAAATGGATTTACCCAAATCTAGAAAAAGATACATGGATAGAACTGCAGATATAACACAGAATCAGTCACATTCTACAGTTCAATACCTGTATATTTCTATATTGTCTTTGATTACATGCGCGCACACACAAATGTACATTCAGCAGTGAACACACTTTTGAAAAATGTAAAAATAACCCCTGGATACATTTTGAAAATGCACTTGAACATGCTTTGGTCAACTGGGGAAATGGAGAAGAGTTTTCATCTGTTAATGTGTCCATTTCAAAATGATTTGAAAAATACAATGATTCTTTCAAAAGAAATCTTCAGGGAATCCACATTGAATGGTTTGGACGTGGCAAAAGAAGGTCCACGGAAATGGATTTGACAGATCTGTCCATTTTTTGTTATGGCTTTGGGTGATTTATGCTGAAAATTCAGATATAATATGCTTGGAGAAAAATAGATTATCTTGCACACAAAATCTTGCTGGGACTGAGTGCATCATAGTGCATTGAGTCAAGACATTACAGCTGTTCTCTCATTCCTGAGTCCTACTGTAACACTAACTCTTCTTCCACACCAGCAACACTAACTCTTCTTCCACACCACCACACCAGCACTTGTCCAAATCTATTTCCTTGTCAGCTAGAGACACCTCCAGGGCTTTCATGTGTCCCCTTTTCCTTGCAAGCCATCAGGACTCTCTTTGGAGATCCCAGTTTTGGACTACGCCACGTAGAGAATGAGAGAAAGGCAATCAAGTAAAAGTTCTTGGCATAACCAAGAGTCTGAGTGGATTAGAGAGGGCAGCCCAGGCAACAAAACTAGATGCACAAATTCTGGGTTTAGAGAATGTGACAGAGATGAGATATATAAAAAAGATAGAACTCAACTGAGAGGCTGCCTGAGGGCAGTTTCTTTTGAGTCATATTGTAGCATTTTCTCACAGTATGTAAAGGAATCAGGACTTTATTATTATGCACTGATACAGACACAAAAAAGCCACAACAAACCTTTATTATACAGGCCATATAATTTTGACAGGATTGTGGTGTAGGCCAAACCCAAACTTTCACCTTATATGAACTGTGTTGCTAATCTAGGTCAGTCACAGTGGGAACCTGGAAAATTTCATTACACCATTACATCCCTCACCTTGTTCATTGCAGATTCATTGCCACCAAGAATGTTTGCCATCATCTCCTCAGTAATTTTAGTACCTAAGCTTTTCTTTTCTTTTCTTTTTTTTAAAACAAAGCAGAGAGAACTTCATTGCCACAACATTGTGGGTAAAGTGCTGTAGGGAAATTAAGAGTGATCCTGGAGGAGAAGCTGTTAGACTTCCAGAGGTAGTACGGGTAGAAGATCCCCTTATACATATATGCAGAGCTTTGTTCTTCTATGGAGGTTATAACTAGAGCCTCTAGTTCTCCCCTTGCTCTTCCCGCTTAAACCAAGAAGTAGTTTCAGTCTTCAGTGAAAGCCAGAGCAGTTCCTTTGTAACAAAACATCTATCCATCTATACAAAAGGCCACACATTCAATGGCCAGCACTGCAAAATAAATAACAACAACAAAAAGAAAACACATACAAAAATGAAACAGAACAAAGCCTGGCGAGGGGTGGGAGCAATCGGACAAAGCCTTTCCTAAAAAAAGTCCATCTTAAGAAATAGGAAAAGCATGGAGGAGTTCTTGAACCCCACATGTTGTGCCATTTGCATTTCGATTATAGCAGTTTGACAAGAAGATTTCAAATTAGACACCAGTCCAATAGCAAAACAAAGCACTCTAAAGTAAGAAAGAGCCATCTGGTTCCACTTCTCCAAGCAGCTGGAGAACCTGGAACCCCCACCTGAAGCCCTGTTGATCTAAATACTGTTATGTCCTGGTTCTGTCTGTGAACATTACTAAATGCAGCAGGATCTTCTTTGTCTGCAGGCTTCTTTAACATTGTAGGCTGTATTGAACAAGTAAAAAAATTCTCCTAGGATGACATATTTGTGTTGTTTTAGTGCAGAGAGCTTCTTATGGCTCCCAGTGTTGGAGAAGATTTCTCTGGGCCTGCAGCAGACCTATGTCAGATTTTAATAAGCCCATGTTCCATTCAAGTCTTACAAATGAGTGAAACCACAAATCCGGCCTGGGAGTTTCCTAAAGCAGTTTCCCTAAAGTATATTGAGCAAAATCATGTGGAAAGCTTAAGTTTCACAAGTGGGCAAAAACAATCTCCTGTCATTCTGCTTTGGAACAGGTTTGAAGACTTTGAACATACAAGGAATTTTTTTTTCAGAATGCAGAAAGATCAAAAACATTTACCTGTTTGGCATTGTATCCCTGGTTGTTTGATGGCCACGGAAGAAAATGATGGATGGAGCGATTCCTAATCCCACTCATACCACCATTCCCAGAAATGGAGTCTGAGGAAAGAAGATAAGCCAGATTTCTTTTGCCTTGACAAATAATACCCAGAATGACCAAGAGACACCTATGCCAGAGATTTTCCTCAAGAAAGAGTTTCCAGTTGGAAAACATGCCCTCTTGTTGGACAGGGTGAATAGGCACCAGGGATGTTTCCATGGCCCAGCCCTGTCTCTGTACGATACAAACATGCCCATTCTTTTCAGCAGCAGGCAGAGTGCAAACAGCTCTAAAAAGAGGCCACTGCTTTAGTGAAATAGGCTCAGGAGATCTCCTACTGCAATTACATTTGAAACAGGGAAAAGGTTACCAAGCTAACAAGACGAGTGTGGTCATTCTTTCCTCATAATAGCACCTGCTGGCTATAATTTTAAAATGAGGACATGAAGGGATTAATGGTGACATGTTTTTGCAGAGCTGAACTAGATGGGCTATGTTGGGGGAATCATTCCCTCCCCCCAGTAACACAAGTATGAAAGAAGGGCTCCAAACTGATTAATTGTACTTGGAGAGAGGTATAGGAATGGGGTGAGGGTGGGAATTGTGGCTTATGATTCTGTGAAAATTAATTGGAAATTTTTAAAATGGTAAGTATCACAAAAGGAGACAATATGGATGATATTAAAATCCCCAGTCTGTTCACCTTCACAATTAAATGCATATCTTTGTACCCATTGTTAGTGAATTCATTTTTGGGATAACTGAATAAATTGTTATTGTTGTTAAAAATCACCAAATAATTCCATTTTATGGATCCATTTTATTTTGAAATATTTGAAAACAACAGATCCAACAAATGACTTTACTTCCACACCTATTATACTTGCTCCATTACAAGATCAATGAACTAAATATCAAGATCAATGAATTCATACCAACAAATATGTTGCCCACCTGAGATAGTTTTGTGACACTGTGCAGTTTTGAAAGCACAATTTTCTGCAGCAATTTTTGTATAGTTTAAGACATACCTGATGTCTTGGAAGCATTTTTAAGGATTGCTGGCCCAGGATATTTCACTGCATGAGGTCAAGTAGTGAATACCCTGTCACAATTCAAGCTGCACAATACCCTAACCTAGAAAAGTTATTTTAATAATCTTGATATCTGAGACAGAAAGTCTTCAAAGTATCTCTTGCCTTGTCTAATTGTAAGAGTAAATCTGATAGACAAAATATATGCTGATAAATAAAATTTGCTTTTCTTCTATCTATCTATCTATCTATCTATCCAATCATCCATCTATCTAGTTTATGCCATATAACCATTAGTCTTTTCCCACACTGTACTTTTTTAATGCTGAACTATCAGGAGCGTTAAGAAATCTCCAAGGAATGATCTCTTTTCAATAGTTATATAACAGCAGAAAAGGAAAGCAACCAGACACACTGAGACCAGAGCTTAGACTTGCACTTACAAAGGTCTACCTCTGCCTGATTGTATGAGACTCCAATCCCCATGCTGGCCAGAGAGACACAAAGAAGGGAGAAACAATGCCAGAAGAACTGTCCATGTGACTTTGACAGGCCCAATGAGGATAGCAACTACATCCTGGATGCTTCTGCTTTCTGGATCCACTTTCTCAAATACCTTCTCATCTGGACACAGCATCGAGTAGCTAACCTTTTTAAAAAAGAGAGGTGTTGTTACACTGAAGGGTGAGAAGGGAGGAAGGAACTGATTTGGCACAGAGAAGTCTACAGCTGTTGTGAATTTTAAAGAGAAGCAGAAGGATGCAGAGTTTTGAATGAAATGGAAAAAAGGTTGACAAGTGCATGAAATGCAGCTTTCTATGAGGTGATCATTTAGAGAGGGGTCTACAGTGTCCAGAAATATAGACTCGAAATCTCTTCTGTGTAGGTTAGAAATCACATTTGTAATTGCATGAATCTTTTTCTTTCCTTCCTTAGACTAGAAATGAGGAGGCCGTTGTAATGGTTGTGCTGATGTTTGCAGAATATCAGAACTGGTCTAATTTAGTAAAGTGGAATACTACCAAAGGAAGTGAGGCAAAGTTACGGACATCAACATGGGCAAGCTGCTTTTCTCCACAGTCCTCTTGGTGATATACACTGTTATGACAGTGTAAGTACTTTCCCAGACATTGCACAAGGAGGTATCCAGTGCCTCCTCACACAATACTTTTCCCATGTCTTCAGAACAGTAGCCAAATGCCATCTGGATGCAACTCTGCTGCCAACTCCAATAGACACTTCCTGGCTCTGGCGGGTGTGCCAGGGCTGGCTGCCATTGTGCAGCTAGGGAAAAAGAATTAGATTTCTCCCTCTTTTACCTCCTATAGTACATTAATATATCATATACAATCTCTGCCACCAAATGCAACATGATGAATGACAAGCTGTAGAAATCAGTTATGCATTATCTTAATGACTTTATTTAAAGCCGGTGCATATTTTAAGTATCAAAACTGAGAACGGAGATCTCGTTCAGACCCTAAGAAATTATTTCTATAAATATTGGGCACAAGACATTTGAGAAATGTTGCACACCTTTTCAACATTGTGGATTGGTAAGTACTGATTCAGACTTGGAAAGCCATGGAACTTCATATTGATGACAAAGATGGAATAGAAATACTTTAAATAAATAAATAGTATCCATCTTCTAAAGCAATGGCATCTTCCTTGTTTCATCAGTGGTTCTCCCAAATCTGATATGGAAGATTGTGGAACCCTCCATGTAAAAATGTGGAAACAAAGGGAAGGAGTGGTAGGAGAAAAATTGGAGGGGAAAATTCCACTGTATGAATGCACTGTGTGAAAGTTACATTGGAGTAACTTGGAGGCTTTACAGATAGCCCAAAAGGGGTGGTCCGTAGGCGCCCAGAGAAGTGCAGGACTGGGGCCTGGGCTGCCTCACTGGCAGCCCTTGCGGCCCCAATCCACTGCTTCTCCAGGCCACGGAGGTGCAGGGGTGCCCTGGGCACCCCCTGCATCCTCCCATGGGTGGCTCTCCCAAGGGGAGAAAGGGGCTGCCACCACAGCCTCTTCCCCTCGGCATCCTTGGCACAGCCGTGTGAAGGCTGTGCCAAGGATGAAAATGCTGAAAAGGAGCTCCATTTTGCAGCTCCTTCTTGTGCCACAGAAAGGGTGCCATAGGCACCCTCCTGCGGCACAATGATGTCAGGCGCACACTGCTCTGTGTAAACGTGGTGCACACCATGACGTCATCAAAGCATGCATGTATGGATGGCACACTGTAAAAATGGTGCCGTCCATACATGCTAGGGCTGGGGAGCTTGCAGATGCTGCGAGCTACCCAGCCCTAGTCATGCCGCGGAGACGGCCCTTTTGGGTCGTCTGTACCAGGCCTTTGTAACTCTTGACCGGTAGAACATTATTTTGTGGTAAGAACTTTAACTGCAATATTTTATACTGAAGCAAGCAGAAAGGACTTGGCATTGAACTGAACTGAGTGCCCAGTAAGGCTTTCTGCAGAAGGAAGCTTCACAGACAATGATGAAAAACCCTAAGGAATTAGGCAGATGATGGTGATACCAGGGGATGGGCATAGAGAGCCTGAATATGGGCTGCCCTGAAGAGTACAGACAGATCACTATCCTTATGGCCAATGTGGTAATGCCTTATTGGATTGCAAGGGCCAGAAGGATCAAAACTTCTCATAGCACCACAAAGTTTCACAAGAATTAGAAGAACACTGGTGTATTATATATGAGGGGTAAAAGCTCTTCCTGGCTTCTGATGAGATTAGAAAGATCAACAGTGGAGAGCACCCCAACTTTTAACAGGATGCAGAACCTGTCATAAATCTAGGAAGTGGAAAATATGTTTCATTGTCCCACCATGAAATTGGGATTTGTCTGGCAGGGAGGAGAAAAGGGGCAACTTTTTCAGGAGGGTCAAAGGAACAGTATTTACCATCTCCAGCTCTAGTTGTGACAGAGACCCAAGAAACTGGTGATAATTTAATGAAGTACTTCAGGGCACTTGGGAACTATATAGCCAGGGGCTTGTGTAGACATGTTACAGTCAAGGTCTAAAGAAGGTTTCCTACAATGCATCTGTATAATTCTTTAAAAAACAAAACAAAACATAAATAGCACTGTATAATGGGTCAAGGAGCAAAATAAAACTGCAGGTGCACTCTTCACTTTTGGCAATATTAGGCCCCGAGATGGTGAATCTGTCATAATATTTAGCTTTTACTCTTTTCAAGGAGTGAAAGAAAGAGGGAGGGTTTTTTTAAAAGCATTTCATATTATGTAACTTGCAAAAATGTGTTTCCACTTAAAGGCTAATTGACATCTCCCACATCAGACAGTCAGCACTGTGTTGTCAAGTGGATTACCCCTGATCTGTGCTTTGTCTCAGCTGTGGATTAAGGAGTGTAATGCTATCCCTTTTAATATTTTAACCGTATGGGCTGAAATTTCACAGGCAATTATATGACTAGGGAAGGATCCACCCAGCCAATCAAAGCCCTTGAAGCAGTTATTTTCTCACAGAGTGGTTCCATGGCAAGATAGGACAGCCATTGCCATTGCCTTGCTAAGGTCTGAGACCTTCTTCTACACAGAAGCTCCTCATCTCACTGCTTGGGAATGTTTCTTAGTTTTGGAGTGTGGCCCATCTTCCAATCCAGTTTGGTAAAACAGTAAGGTTGGATTTGAAAGTACCAATGTACATCAAAGTCCTTGGAAGCTGGAAAAGCAGCACAATGTAGAATAGTCTTTATGGAACCTCTACTTTGTTGGAACTGTGTATGGAATGAAGGATTCCCTAATTACAGTACCTTACATTAGTCCTGCTTCCCACTCACAGATTTCATGCCTAGCCTTGTTATATAGTATATACTTTTACATTCTGCTACTTCATCATCATTGATTTATGAACCTGCAGGTGGCAGCAAGAAGATCAAAGTCTTCTTACCTTCACTTTCATTTTTCTTTGATTTCATCAGAGGCCCTATGTATTTTCTTACTATATGTGGAGACACTGCATTCCTTCAGATGGGCCAAATGTGTCAGGAGGATGCAGTATTTATTGCTATAATTTTTGTTTTGTTTTTGAGTGTGTGTGTGTGTGTGTGTGTGTATATATATATATATATATATATATATCCAAATGACAATTCTCTTGTCTCACACACTGTTTTTAGCAATTCCCAACAGAAACCGCTGCGTTTCATTTCCACACTTGAGTGGTTTTCTTTTCATTCTAACACATAGCACAACAATGATGACGACAACAACAACAAAATGTCCTTCTCATCTTCCTCTCTTTCTCTTTTATTTTTTCTTAGTCATAAAGTGTTAGGGAAAAAAAAACCTTTTGCACTATAAATCTAAGGGAGGAAAAAGAAAAAAAAGAAAAATGAAAGAGTAGAAAAATTGCCCTCCAAATCATAGAATCACCTTGGAAAACAACTCCTCCAGTTTGTTTGTTTGTTTCTTTGTTTGTTTTTTTTAAAAAAAAAAAACGTTTGGAAGAGTCCCAGTGCAGATCCCAAGAAATTGTGACTAACAGCCCCCAAATATCATGAAATGAGGGGGTGTGGAGGTGACAGAGACAAGCAAAAACCTGAGGAGATCTATTGCAATGACTCATGTTTCTTTAGATTTTTTATTATTTATTTATTTATTTCTTTATTTATACCCCGCCCTTCAGCCCTAACGGCTAGAAGAGCCCACTGTTGCCTCTAAACTATACAAAATCTTTTCTGTTCAAGGTTAATGTGTACACTTTACCAAATGAATTCATTTCTAAATTTTTAATTGTGTTTTGTGTCTGAGGTCTGCACAGTCACAAACTAGCACAAGGAATATTTCAAAAGCGAAAACTGCATTAACAGGTACAAATGAGAAAGGGGTGCTGTGACACCTTTCATACTATCCAATTTATTTCAGAATATGTGTTTTCGGACTTCAGTCAACTGTCAGATACTTCTTCAGATGCCCAGTCTTTCATCAGGAAAAATGGGGTGAAGTCAACAGTGGAAATTGAAAGAGACTTCCAGTATGCAAGAATGGCTATTAAAGGCTCTGGAGACAGCGGAGATGGACGTCACAACCAGCTGGATGAAGGAGAGAACAGAAGAAAGAGCAAGAGAAGAATGGTCCCCTCTATTTAAATATTTGTCAAAGGAATGGAAAGATGTGTTAATTATAAATTAGGTTGAGCTTACTCTATTCTAACTATTCTAGTTAAAAGGAGTGATGACAACTGTATGGATTATATTATATATTTGATTTAGCAATGATTATTATATATCATATGTTTCTATATATAAATATTATAGATTACATATTGGCGTAGTGATGTACTTGATAGATAAAGAAACCAGAGAAATGATGTTGTGCATTTAAAAAATGATGATCCGAGTTTACTCTGATACTTAAGTTGATAGGCCTAGATTTCAAATTTGTTCAAGTTAGAAGACATAGATTTAATTTCATATTGGTATGGGAAATAATCTATAATGATAAAGGAAATCAGTAAGATAGAAATTGACAGATAAAACAAATATCGGTAACACTTACTTTGGCAGTTTCCCAATTGGGTTAGGAAGTTGCAATTTTATGTTAAATGTTATGTGTTTTTTAAAACCTATTTGTATATATTCTTATTTCTTTGTGTGTATTCTAATATTTATGTCTCCGTTATGTTATACTGTTCTTATTTGTCCCAATGTAAGTATTGAAATAAATTTAAAAAAATTAAAAAATGGGGTGAAGTCTACAAAAGATTCTGAAACAGGTAAATACAACTGTCTTTATTCTTTTTAGCATGAAAGCAGTATTTATTTATTTATTTTATTTGGAGTATTTATACCCTGCTCCTCAGCCACAAAGGCTCTCAGAGCAGCTTATAATTATTATTTTTTTAAAAAAATTAGACAGTTCCCTACACTCGGGTTTACAGTATAAAAAGACATGACACAAAAGGAGAAGGGAATGGTAGTAGGGAAGGGATCAAGTTCATTGGTTCTTCTCTCTTTGGGGTCATGGCTATGGCAGATGGGCTGGGATGGACTTTTTGGAATTTATATATTTTTGGAATATTTTCAAGCCGTAGGTGGTTGAACCATGGATAAAGAATTTGTGGATATGGAAATCCAACTGTAATTAAACAGTATGAATAGCCATGGAAATGCAAAACTTGTACATATGCATCTGATGAAGTAGACCAAATCTATGAAAACTTATGTTATAGCCTCTTTCAAGCAGCTAGTCTGAAAGGTGCTATGACATCCCTTTTGCATGTTGATATTCCAGACTAACATGGCCATGTCTCTGAATTTTCCTTTTTTTAGTACAAGGACAGACACAATCCTTTTCAAATCTACTTCCCAAGTTCAACCACCAGCTCTGCCTTAAAATCTGAAAATGGGAAGCCTGAACTGCTACAGGTTTTAAAAGGATGTGATCACTGCAAAGATTGTGGCCTAAAATCACCACTAGATGACTAGAACTGATCCAATGAACAATATTAAGCATTTTATCCAATGGGATAACATTCAACTCCTCATGCACATTTTAAAATAGTGAGCCTTGGAACTTGCTGTGGTAGACTCCCAGATGTGTTTTGGGTATTGAATTTATTGCAGTTACAAATGCAAGAGGAGAAGTGAAAGAAGAGATTTAGAAGGCTGGCTGAGCCAAATCTTCACTTGTGAAGGGAGAGTTGGAGGGGCCCAAAAAGAATCATAAAAGACCTCCGAAAGTTTAAATTTCTCATAATAATTTGTTAATGTATGGAGCTCACACTCACCATAGCTTCAGTACTAACTTCTGTTTCATAAATGGATCTCTGAAAGAACTTAACTATCAAATTCCTGATCCTCTTTAGTAAAGTCAGCCTCTGTACCAGAGGCCTAGAAGATGGCCATTGTTACAGCAGTAAGAGAAAAGAGGATCCAGGGGACAAAACATTAGTAAGGATTCGGTATGGTATGGTATTGGAAACAGTAAGTAGTCACTCAGTGGGTTTCCATGGCCAAGAGTTACCATGGAAGAGTTTCCAAGAGTTACCACTGATACTATGAGTTACCATGCTGGGTGATGCCAAACTCTAGTAACACCACTCTGTGTATAGTTCCTCTCAGTGCTTCTGAAACAGAGTACAGTATGAAAAAATGCAGAAAATTGTTATTATTTTATGTTTTATTACAGACACACAGAAAGATCAACAATGATAAAAAACAAACTTGATTCACAGCCACAATAGTGTTTCATTCTATATTAATAAGGGAAAAAAAAGACAAAGAATTTAGAATCAGGAATCATTACTGTTAATAGGTAAAAATAACACATATTTGGGATTACACATGCTATATTTAAATCTTTACTTATATCTTTTTGGTCATAGAATCAATTAAAATATCTTTCCAGAATTTTAAGTGATATTTTGGGAAATGACATGATGGATGTTTGTTTATTTGTTTATTTATAATAGAATCCTGGGATGTATCCACACTGTAGAAATAATCCAGTTTGACACCACTCAATGCCTTTGCTCAATGCTATGGAATTCTGGTTTTGTGGGACACTTAGCCTTCTCTGTCAGATAGTTCTAGTGCCACAACAAACTACAGTTACCAGAATTCCATAGCACTGAGCCATGTCAATTAAAGTGGTGTCAAACCAGATTATTGCAGATGCAGCCATTGAGTCTGTAATTGGCTCTACGATGTCACTGGTAACAAAGCAGCAGCCAGTTGGGCTACAGAAGAATTGTAGTAGAGTGCTGCTGCTCCTGGAATATCAGAAAAATGAGGACTGTCTAAATTCATTTGTGGACTTTGATGAAAACTTCTCTTTGAAAATCAATTTTTAAAAAAATCACTGGAAAGAACTAAAAAAGGGAGGGATGTTTAAGCAGACTTGAAGGGGGGAGGGAAAAAATTAAGCTTCCTCACCTACACTTACTCTGATTTGGGGTTAGCTTTAGCAAAATAGAACTGACCATTACACCATACAGTAGTACAGTTTGCAGTCCATTCATTTCAACAGGTGAGCCAGGCATGGGTTTAAGGGATGCTTGAGGAATTAATGTCTCTGAATTCATATACCTAATTTGTACTTTGTGGACTAATGTGAAGATTGGAATGAAATTAGCCATCTTCAGGATCTCATATTTCTCTGAAACTTAATGTCTATTATGAGAGAAAATGTGCATATATGCATTTTGAAAGAAAACAAACTTCTAAATATATTTAAACATTTTTGTAGGAATTTGTTTTCAGCCCACAGGTTAATGTGGAAATGACTAGTGGGAGGGCACAGGGAAATCCATGAAGCTCACACAGCACTCCTCTCAAACACTGTGCTGTTGTCTGCTTACATCTGGCACCTCACTCTGCTTAATGCTAGAACCACCCTGGGCTCCTTTTTACATGGGTTGGATTATCAAACGCTAAAAGATTGGAATGGATGCTGCAAATGGGACAGATTGGAATGAATGCTCCAAATGGGAACTGGAAGAAGGAGCCCTTATGCTATTTTAAGAACAGAGCATAATAGTATAGAAGGCAAAACAAGCCTTAAAAGAAGAAGATTGCTGCCAAATATGACCAACATTTAGAGTATTTTGAACAGTGAATGAAAAGAAAATCAAATGAACTTTTCAAAGACTATCTGAAAAACCATTCATTCTGGTTAACTGTCATCACGTTGACTTCAACTCTTGGGGACCCTATGAACAAGAGACCTCCAAGCCCCCCAATCACCAACAGCCCCACTCAGGCTTTGCATATTCAGGACCATGGCTTCTTTGATTGGGCCTATCCATCTTCTTTTCCTACTGTCTTATATCTTAATAAGCATTCTTGTCTTTTCTAGGGAGCCATGTCTTCTCATAATATGGTCAAAATACAACAGTGTCAGTTTAATCATCTTGGCTTCTAGAGGGAGTTCTGGGTTGATTTGCTTTGGCACCCACTTATTTGTATTTTGTATTTTTTATTTGTATTTTTAGCAATCCATGGTATTCATACAGCTCTTCCCCACCACTACTTTTCAAATGAGTTGATTTGCTTTTTATCCACTTTCTTCACAGCTTTCACAACCATACATAGAAATTGAAAATATGATGGCCTGGATAATCCTTACTTTAGTATGCAATGATATAAGGTAGCTTGACACATGAGAATCTTGCCTAGCTCCTTCATAGCTGCCCTTCTAAGTCCTAGTCTTCTTATGATTTTTAACTGTAGTCTCCATTCTGATTAACAAGTGATCTAAACTATGAACAAATCTTGCAAGGAGAAACTTGTAACAGCATTGCCTGGGGGTTGTCATAAGTTTCAAATGACTTGAAGGCACACAGAGTTCTCTGCCCAAGAGCTCCATGGTCTCTGACCAAACAACTACAAATGCCAGGAATTTTTAGGCTGTTGCCATGGGAGTTAAAGTGGAATCATATTGCTATAACAGAATTATTATTATTATTATTATTATTATTATTATTTGTATCCCACTTCTCCCTTTTGAGGATCGAGGTGGGTAACAGAAGAAGTTAATACAAATACAAAAACACATAACAAAGAAAAGTATAGTGTGAAAGGGCCCTGGTATATGGCAGAAGATATGGAAGTTTATCTGCTTTCTGCCACTCCATTTCCAACACTGTGCTTTAAAAGAAAGGTGAAAATGAAAACAAAACAGATCTATATTTTATCTTTGCTTTTGCTTAACCTTCACTTGTCTTTAAATCTGATGTTATATTCCGGTCCCAAAAGGCAGCCCAGGGCTGGAAGCAGAGGATTTCTTCATGGAAAATGGGCCTTCATGAGCAAAGCCACACTCTTAACAATCGGTGGTTAGAGCTGTTTGTTTTTCAAATACTTTAATTGCATGGTCTACCCCTAAGTGATCAGTTCTGAAAATTATATCTCCAGACTAACTGCAACCAGATGGACTGGAGAAACAAGCCATCTCTTGAAAGAGCTGATTCTTCCTCCAGAAGGATATAAACAAATAAACAAACAGTCCCCTATGTAATCCCTCCATTGTTTGCTGGGTTTGGGGTAATCTTGCAAACTTTTCTCCTGCAGACAGATGAAACAAAAGCTATAGTTATGTGACTATGATGGGGTGGGGAAAAGAATCTGGATCCTGAAAGACACGTGTCAACATTAGATGTGTTCCTTAACTGATGTACAGGCAGCTGCTTCTACAAGCCTCTTTGAGGGAAAATGAAACCTATTTTCAAAGGCAGAGGTTTCTTTCTTTCTTTCTTTCTTTCTTTCTTTCGTTTTTGTTACAGATTTGAGGTTGGCACTTGGTTTTCATTAGTAATCCCACCCCCACTCAAAGACAGTGATCCATCCCTCATGTGTTGTTCTCATTCTCAAATGGATTAAATTACCTGCCTGCATCATTTGGAGACCAAAAAAGGGATGTGAGGTGCCCTGTGGGACAGTTCGTGTAAGAGAAAGAGACATAGTGCCATGTGCTGGACTGAAGTGGAATAGACTCCAACAGATAAGACTGTGCTTAATTCCTTGGCAAGTTCCTTATGAGAGATGTGCATGTGATTCTTTTGTGGGTTCCCCCCACTCCTTTGTGCTTTGTGTGCCAGTTCCTTGCATAACTCAATCAAAGTCTTGAAGATGCAAGTTCCACATTTACAGTGATAGGTGGAATTGCCAAGTTCTGCCTCAAAAAGTTCTTAACAGAGCAGCATTTTCTTTTCTTTTATTTTTTTAAAATCTGGATTATACTAAAATGTTGGAATTGGAACTAGATATTCCAGAAAGGTCAGAAAGTTTCCACTCCAGAAACAGTGAAGCACAATTGGATTTCTGAAATTGGATGCTGAGATTCTGTGGGTTCTAGGAGTTTCCAGAATAGTGCTTCCAGAGTATTCCAAATGGCTGAGGAAAGGTCACAGTGCTGTTTTGCATATTTGCAAAGACTTTTAGGCCTGAATCGCATCAGTAGATTCAAGTGAGGTAGAGTCATTCAATCCATAGGATTTACATAAGTGTTTACCCACCATTGCACAATACATTCAATGTCTCTACTCTAGTTTTGACTACCATAGGATCAGTGATGGCATGACATCAGCACAGAGGTCATCATGGGCATTTCAAGTGATGATTAATAATAATAATAATAATAATAATAATAATAATAATGTTTTATTTATACCCCGCTCTTCAGCCAAGACTATCAGAGCGGCTTACAATTTGTTAAACAAACAGCTTCATTTACAATTGTAAGCTATTTGCCCCCAACAATCTGGGTACTCATTTTAGCGACCTCGGAAGGATGCAAGCCTGAGTCAAGCTTCAGCCCTTTGCTGGTCTTGAACTCGCCACCTTCTGGTTTTGAGTGAGTGGCTGCAGTACAGGCATTTAACCACTGCGCCACCAGGGCTGATAGGGCACACTGTCATGAAGTGCAAATATCATGCATTGTGAAAGAACTGTATTGAATTTTGGCAGATGCCCATTCCAGTGCTGGATTTCCATGGGAAGAATGGTGAACCACTGTTTCTATCTTGAATGCCACCTGAACCTGAACTTGGTGGCAAATCTAGACAGATCACAGAAACTATGTGTTATTACTGGAGTTGGTCTTTAAGCCCCAGGGGCAGGTACCTTTTATGTTGTTGTTGTTGTTTTTAAAGAAGGAACACACAGATGTGAAACATTAGCAAAACAGAATCTGATAAGCAAATTATTTGTCAGTCTTGTGAATTAGAGAATATAAAGTACAGTGGTCCCCTGGGTTGTGAAAGTAATCCGTTCCGGGATTACTTTCGTAACCCGGAAGTGTTTCGCAACCCGGGGGCCACTTTAGTTAATGCACAGCGCGCCGGAAGCGCGCTGTTTTAAAGGGCCCGGGTTGCTTTTTTTCCCCCGCAACCCGGGGATTTCTTTGGATCCCGGGGGCTTTTTTTCGGCCCCGGCCGTTTCGGGTCCCGGGGATTTCGTTCCTCGGGGGCTTTGTATCCTGGGGGACCACTGTACTGGAAAACATGAATCAGGAAAAATATATAACACACTGTCATGAAGTGCCAAAGACAGTCCACAAACCATTAGACATTTCCTCCAAGTTAGAAAAAAAAGACACTTGGGCATCCTGTGTCTGCATGCACCATGCCCATGGCAAAAGGACTGCATATACAAACCACTATTTGTGTGACTAAACTTTGCCAAGCAATCACTTAAATAATTTTCTAGTATTTTCCAATATGTAACCCATGCATAATGATAAGTAATGGCAATGAGTGGTGCACACAACCAGTTGGACACAAAAAATAAAAGAAAAAGAAAGCAGCATGTGCAGGAATTAAAAGAAATCACCCCTAACAGGATTTTTGGATGTTCCAAGTCCCTGATTTTTCAAATAAGATGCCAGCCATCCCCCATTTTTCAGGAAAAACCGGAAACACTTTCCCTTCTTGGTTTGAGAAGGGTTGTACCCCTCTCAGATAGTTTCTGTACCTGCTAGGAAGATAGCTCTGAACTTGTTTATAAGATCCTGCATTACTTAGACCACTTTTTATCTGTTTGCTAGGGAGAATGTTGCATAATAATAATAATAATAATAATAATAATTATTATTATTATTTATAGCCCGCCCCTCTGAGCAAGCAATTGGGGTGGGGTACAAGATGTTTAAAACAGCAAACAGTTAAAATAAACCAACCTATCCCAACCTCCCCCCCCCCTTAAAATGTGATTAAATTAACAATGAATTAAAACCAAGAACATGTAACAAAACAATACTAAAAACCTAAATATTCTAACATTAGAAGGGAAAGCTGGGCTCACTGGGAATAAAACCAAAGAGAGTTATGAGTTTAAATTGGTAAATCCCAAATAATTGGAGCCGGGAGATATTAAGTACTGTCTGGGAAGGCCTGCCGGGAGGGATGTGTCTTTAATGCTTTCTTAAAGCCATCAACAGATACCATGAGACGCATCTCATCCGGCAGGTCATTCCACAGCCTGGGGAAGACAGCTGAAAAAGCTCTCTGGAAGGTCTGCACCCGCCTAGTCTTCATAGGCTGTAGCAGGTTCCTCCCAGAGGATCGAAGTGTGTGTGTGTGTGGGGGGGGGTCATATGGGAAGAGACGGTCCCAAAGATAGGATGGACCCAAGCCATGTAGGGCTTTAAAGGTTAAAACCAACACCTTGTACTGTGCCCAGAAACTAACTGGCAGCCAGTGGAGGGATTTAAGCACTGGTGTAATGTGCTCTCTCCTAGATGTACCAGTGACAAGCCTGGCTGCCATGTTTTGGACCAGTTGCAGTTTCTGGGTCAAGCACAAGGGTAGCATTACAGAAGTCCAGATGTGAGGTTACCAGCATGTGCACCACAGTTTCTAGATCCCTCATGTCCAGGAAAGGGCACAGCTGGCATATCAGCCAAAGCTGGTAGTAGGCATTCCTGACTAGTCATGTGAAGCGACGAGTCAAGAAGTTCCCCTAGACTGCGAACAGAGTCCTTTGAGGAGAGTGTGACTCCATCAAGGACTGGGGATTGTATTCCCAATTCCCAATTCGAGCTTCGGTAAGGTAAGGGGCTGTGCACACCGGCTATAAAGGCTGGCCTGGGGGCAGAGTCGGGGTATAGCATCTACATGATGCACATCCCAACTCTGCCCAGTGTGACCCTGCATGCTGCTCCACACAACATACAGCATCACGGCACTCCTCTGGCACTACATCCACACAACGCAGCACCAAAGGAGTGCTTTAAAGCCATGGCCCTGTGGCTATTGTGCCCTTTCCATAGCACAAAATTGAGCCACTTTTTATGGCTCCGTTTTGTGCCCTGGAAAGTCCAGATTGAGGCCACAGTGTGCGGTTGCTATGGCCCAGATTTGGTGCAGCTGAAGGCAGCTGCAGGCTGCCCCTTAGGGACTGTCTGTACAGGCCCTAAGTGAAGAAAACAGGATAGTATGATCAATGATACAGAAGACTTTTTTGTGCTTGTGATTTTGTTTATGTTTTAGAGAGAAAGAATGAGAGGAAGACAGAATGGGTAGAGATACTTATGGCATGTTTCTGCTCTTCCTTGTCATCCCCCCCCCTCATGTCTTTAGCAGTCACTTGTTCTCTTGCGATCATGTGAGTAAGGAGTAGCAGCTGTCATGTGTACCTAACCTGGCAATTACAAGCTTTCCCACTACATCTGGAGGTTTTCACAGTAAATAGGTTACTACTGAGCTGGGTAATTGGATTTGTCCCCAACAAAAGACCATTCAATATTTTCAGTGGGATGCACCCAGATGGACCCTGGAAAAATCCCCTATTGGGTTCTGTTCAAGAATCTATTGATACCTTGTCCATTAACAGTGATCCTTGAGAAGATCTTTTCTCTTCCACATGAAGGAGAACATGGACTGATCTTCACATTTTCTATCCAGATAGAAATGCTTCTGTCTCTTACATCACAGAATAAATTTTAAAGTTTAAAACTTTTCAATTTGGAGATGTTCATTAAACAATGTACATTGGTGTTTTAATGATGCATGTTCCTGAGTTTCAAGAAAAGTAGATGTTCTATTCAACCTCTGCAGGATACCTCATATGTTTGAAGTATAAACACTTTCCCCCTTTGTTATATCAGGTGAATTATCTTGCAACACCAGAGTGTGTATCATGAATGAGTGTTTATTACTAAAAACTATAAGCTGTCACAATTTGATATAATTAAGATAAAAAACAAACAAATTAAATACTGTAACAATAATAAATTTGAAATAGATTACAAAAAATGAACAAATACACAAATCAGAAATATAAAATATACAAATCAGAAATATAAAATCACATTTGATATAAGTTGAAAGACCCCAGATGGGTAACCATAGATCACCCCAATATAATCCTTACACATGATTTTGATGCCTTGATCTTAACTTACTTGTGGTCAACACAAATTTTGTAATCATAATGGTAGAATATGCATCATTGCCAGACAATAAGATTTGTTCAAGAAGAGGTCAACTGGAAAGAGAGTAACGAATATAATTAAGAAACTTTGGGTTAGGGGCTGTATTGCAAAATGAAGTGTTGGAGGCCCTCCATTTCCCCTGACTCACAAATGCAAAATCTTTGGTGCACAGGAATATTATTATATCTTCTCTTCAGATAGGCAGATGGCATACACTTGAAAACACAGGGTTGTAAATACTTTTCTAAGAAAGGATCAGGGTAAGGTTTAAAAAAATGCTCCATTCCAAATGGAGTTTTATATAATGGGTACTATAAAGAATGTGTTGTTGGAGGTAAGATGAATGTGTTATTTAACCAGTTGTTTACCTCTGAAGATACACTGCAAAAATAATCCAGTTTGAGACTGTTTAAACTGCCCTGGCTCAGTGCTAGGGAATTCTGGGAACTGTAGTTTAGTGAGACATTTAACCTTCCCTGTCAGAGAGTTCTGGTGCCACAGTAAATTGAAATTCCCAGGATTCCTAGCACTGAGCCAGAGCAAGCAACCTCAAATCGGATTATTTCTGCAGTGTGTTTTGGACCTTGGGAGAGTTTCTACATTAATCTCACAAAGATGACATATCATCCTAACCACATTTATCCAAGATCTTTAGGATAGAGATTGGCCAACATGGCTGAGGCTTCTGATATCTGAAGTCTAAAATCTCTTAAAGGGCACAGTTTGGGGACCACTGAACTAGTGTTTTATGCACAGCAGCTTTAAAACAGATTAGCACTGTTTCAGCTCTTAAAAAAGAAGTAGGCATACCTTTTGGGGCAGGCAGCAGAGATTTCAAGAAAGCATTCTACACAGTGCACAGTTTCAGTAAAAAAACAGCGCATCATCTGGGTCTGTGGTTAATCTAATCAATGTAGACCAAATGTAGCATCAATATTTATCTCCTTCTAATCCTATCATACACAAAGTTCTGTATATACTCACTTGCATTAAGAATGACAACAATGGATGACCTATTAGCAGACCTCTAACAACAATTAAAACAAACCTAATATCTATGCTTTTGGCACATTTCTCCAGGTAATGCCACCAGCAGTGGGTAGCTAGCAAGAAAGGGGTTTTTCAGTGGTGGCACCCCAGAGAGATGCACCTGGACCCTATTCTGGTATTATTTTGAAACCAAGTGAAAACTTCACATTTTCCTCCTCCCCCCCCCCCCCGTAATATGTTTTGGCAGCAGCAGCAACTTCTACTACTACTTCTTCTTCTTCTTCTTCTTCTTCTTCTTCTTCTTCTTCTTCTTCAATATTACTACTGTTTTTACTTATACCTTATACTTTATGCTGCTTCCATAGCTTGGCTGGAAAACCTTTGGACCTCTAGATGTTTTAGACTATAGTTATCACAGTCCTTTACCATTGATCACAGGAGCTGGGGCTGATGGGAGCTTTAAGACAAATTATCTGGTAAGCCATAGGCTACCCATCCCTGCTTCATGGGAACAAAGGAATCTTTTCTTTCTCCATTCCCTCTTCCCATGTCTATGTAATATTTTCTTCTTCTGAGAAGGTAGTACAAGACCATTTTGCACATCAGAGTGAGGTCGCCTCCTCAAGTAAAACAACTTGTTCAAGTAGCACAACTTGTGTGTCATGAAAGGACAGCAGATGGTTAGTTATTTACCTTTGTTATTATTATATTTTTATTGCCAGGAATGGGGAGAGGCGTTTGTGGGAATTTCTGTCTTATGTGCCAAAATAACTTGGCTGACTTTGGGTATTATGCACCTTGACATGGGTGGGAAGGGCATTTATTGCTCTGCTCCAGGCAACAGAATGTTTTAGGTTGGCTCTGGGTGGTGGATATGCAATGGTTGCTCTTGGATAAGACTGATTATCTGGAACCATTTCAGTTTAGTTACATGTCTGGTTCAGTACAGTGTCTGCTCTGATTACCCCAATGGACAACCTTTGGGGAGAAAGACAGGACAGATGTGCCCCTGATAATTCTTCTGAATCTCTCAGGAGCTTTTGACACAGAAGTGTAAGGAATATTCATTAATTTTCTTATCCTTAGTGCAGAAAAGTGTCTTGATATGTTGAGTTCCTGGGGGCACTGGGGCTGGGAGGCAGTTATCTGTAAGATTTTTGTTAAAAAAAATATTTCTAGGCAGGAGTGAAAAGGCTATCACATATTTCATCCTGATTGTTTATGGTGAAAAAAAAAACTGTTTTGCAGGAGGGGGGGGGTTGTATTTTAGTACTATGTATTTCTGCAAAAAAGTACCCCAATGTTTTTCCACAAAAATTGTTGCATGTTTTTGTGCAAAAAACTAACACACCTCTTAATGAAATTTTCCTGAAAAGTGAAAAACTAATCAGAAAACATGAAAAAAAAATCCTATAATCTCACTGTGTGAAGAGAAAAATTGGAAATTCTTTTTTTCTCATGTATAAGAATGCAATAAGTGAGATGATTTACATTTGGGGGCCAAACTCTGAGATCTCAGGAGAGCGTGTAATGGTGCTGTTAAATATGATACATTAAACACAAGCCATGTTTGGTCACAAGAGGGCTTTACAGTGCACCTTCGCTGCAGCAACCAGATGAAGCGGCAAAGGTGTGGCAGAAAAAAGAGCCCCCCAAAGCTGCTCCTTTTTGCATCTCAGTTGTGATGCAAAAAGATGCAAAAAGTGCCATAGGGCGCCCCTATGACATCACAGCTGCACAGTTCTGTTTAGGTGCTGCATACCTGCAACATCATCGCTCCAGGCATCATGTGTATGGCGCTGCGGAGCCAGGATGCCCTCCCCACCTTCTAGGGTTGCGGAGCATCTATTGGCTCCACTTCCAGGCAACCCTAGCATGTGACGGGGGCACCCTAAAGTGCCCATATGTATCGGGCCTAGATATCAATGAAATAAAAACCATAAAGTTTGACAAATCAGGAAAAAAAACCTTGCTCTTCAATGAACTGGGAGGGGACTTTCCCCAGCTCTATCTCACAACCATTGGTTTGATAGCAGATGGGAGTTGTAGTGCAAACTAAGAAAGTCTGTCAAAATTCCACCTTGAACAGGGGGGGAACCCTCCAAAATATTCCTCATTTGTTTTTAACATAATCCCTAGTACTACTTTTAACACAGGAGAGTTGTTAATTGACCCTAATATTTTTCCAAGCAAAAGTAACATTTTCTAAGTGCTGATTTTAATGGGTTACTCTCATTAATCAGTGTTCCCCACTGGCCTTTCTTTCTTTCTTTCCTTCCTTCCTTCCTTCCTTCCTTCCTTCCTTCCCTCCCTCTTTTTTTCTTTCCCAGTCAGGTTGGACAATTTTCCCTCATTCACCCAGTAAGTATAATAATGCAATGAACAATAATAAGATATTTGAGGGAAGAGAAAGATGATGACAAGGATAATCATGATTATGATAGACCAAGAAGGCAATAGAACTCGACAGGGCAATTCTTTCTGTCTATTCATAATGTGTTCCTGATGTTTCACCAGCATCTGTGGCTGGCATCTTCAGAGAATTCTGGCATGGAATATATATATATATATATATATATATATATCTTCCATGCCAGCTTTCTCTGAAGATGCCAGTCACAGATGTTGGCGAAACGTCAGGAATAAATTCTTCTAGAACATGGCCACATAGCCTGAAAACCCGACCAAAAAAAAAAAAAAGAAAAAAAAAGAAAAGAAAAGAAAAAAAAGAAAAAAAAAAGAAAGAAAGAAAGAAAGAAAGAAAGAAAGATGAACAATGCTTGCTCATCTCCAGTACTCTGGCACTTCACCCATTCTCCAAGATGTTTTTAAAAATGATGGCACGTGGTTCTGCAAGTATGTGAGCAAGTTCTTTCAATACTCTGAGAGAGAGTTGCCATAATTCTGCATCCCCTCACTAGAAACCAGGACAGGCAGCTTGACTCAGAAGGGACATTTTAACAATGGGTAAAACTGGGATTGTCCTGCCCAAAATTGAGAAATGGCAACCTTATTCTGAGATACAGTTCATCTGGCCCTCCAGATCTGAACATATTTAAAGTAATGCCTTAGCAATCTGGTTTGCAGCCTGGATTCCCCACCAGGTTCACTGTAGATGCTGGAAGCACACAGTCCTCTTTTTTTGGAGGTGTGTGTGAAACAAAATAGGTATTGTGCATTCTTTTTCATTGTGATTTGTTAGCATTTCATCAACCTTGCTGAGTGGTGGTCTCACCATTTCCTTTGTCACTCTCTCGCTTTACACATATAGGAAACCCTTCTTGATACTTCCTGCTTCCCAGCCAGTCTCAGTTAATTTTGAGCTTTACCTTTCCTCACATTATTCCCACAAGCTTGGGCTACACATCTTGTTGATTCATCCTTCCTTCCATTCTTTATACATGGTCTTTTTACGTTTCTCTTCCTCCATGTATTTACTGTGCAGCCACACTGGCTTTTTCAGATGTTTCCCATTTTTCATATAATTGTTTGTGATTGTGCTTTTAATAGTTTCTTCTCCATGAAGTCACACCCATTCTGGGTATCTTTTTCCTTTAGCATCCCTAGTCATGTGATTCTGCCTAGTATTTCCATGAACTTAAGAAAATCAGCTTCCCTGAAATCCAAGGTTGGTGTTTGACTATACTCTTCAAGTAGTACTGAAGAAGAAAGACATTTCTAGTACTACTACTATCATCATCATCATCATCATCATCATCATGGCTGACAATGGTACAACCCATGTGCATCTCAGACCAACAAAGGAAATGTACCATAGTTTCATTCAGGGTAGGATTCACATGGTGGGAATAGGACTGGGAAAATTAACAATGAGAGAGGAAAATCCAAAAGTAGAAATCATGTAGTCAGTGAATCCTGAGGTAGCTCAGTATTTCCCTATGCTAACTGCTCCCTTTTACTAAGTCCTGGTGCCAGCCACAGTTTGAGAAATGTTGAGTGGGAGAGGAAAGAGGGAAGAACTTGGCCAGGTGGATCAGTTCTGAAGCAGCTTGCAGCAGTAGGCAGGGACGTAGCTAGGATTCTGGGAAGGAGGGATCCAGACTAAACGCCACCATTTTTGGGGGGATGGGGGGTAAACAAGTCGCAAATACATCAAGGATATTAAAGTAATAAACACATTTTTGTGAGTATTTTTACATATTATTTTTAACAGACCCCACAGACACACACACACCCAGCTATGTCACTGCAGTAGGGTCTAATAGCATAAAGTAAATAAAACTTCTGATCTTTTCAAGGCACAATTCTTGCCTTGAGATCCAGAATATAAGGACCAGTTCTAGGAACTCAAATTCAGACCCCAAGATCTAGGAATCCAAACTCTGTTTAGATACCACTGACCATGGTCCAAAACACACTGCAGAAATAATCTTCTGAGACCGCCCTGGCTCAAAGCTAGGGAATCCTTGAAATTGTAGTTTTGTGAGACAGTTAGCCTTCTCTGTCCGAGAGCTCTGAGGCCACAATAAACTACAGTCCGCAGGACTCCATAGCACTGAGCCATGACAGTTAAAGTGTCCTCAAAGTGGATTATTTCTGCAGTATGTTTTGGCCCCATGGCATTCATTTAGATGGACATATCCTGATCTGGGAATTGGGGGCATGGTGATATGGCACTTCTATTCTCACCTGGAGGGCCAATTCCAGAAGCTAGAATGGGAAGAATAATGCTAAGACCCAGGGCATGTACTCTGTTGGCTTCTGCAGAGTTCTGTAGTGTAATCTAAGATTTTTAATATTTACATGAAACAACCATGAGAGGTTATTCAGGGATTTTGAGTGAGGCATTATCAGAATGCTTTTTCTCCTTCCCCTATTGATTTCATGTGAGGCAATGGAAGCACTGTATTAGTGCATGAACTCAATAATAGACTGTGCAAAAGCCATTAGACACACAGCTAAAGCTCCCTTCAGTGAAAAGAAAATGGACAAAAGGACAGTATGCCAAGCAGTGTTATGCTACTTAGAACCTCATATCAGGAAAAAGGTGGGATATAAATCAATCAAACAAATATCTCTTTATCAATACTGTGGGGATTATCGATTTGGAAAAAAATGGCTGCCAAAGTGACTTACAGGCCCGAATTCAGCCCTAGAGGCAATGGGAAGCTGTTTTGACAGAAAATGTCATGTGATAAAATCAGCCTAACTTCTTAATTTGAGCTAAATTCAGAAGAGGTAAGTTGGGTACCAGAGGTGGTGCAATAATCTCCATGTTAACATATAGCATAAGACCCAGATACCTTCAAGGATGCCTGCTGCCATTTTGCCTGTACAGTGAGTCATCTCTGGAGCTTCTCGTTCATGTGCCTATGGTATCTAGGGTTATAGGCTGAAGGAGAATATGGAGACTATTTATAGTAGTAGCACCCCATTTGTGGAATTCTATCCATGTAGAGGCTTGCCTGGAGCCACATTATTATATTATATGGCACTAGACAATGACATTGGCCAAGATCTTGTACTGAGTGGCATAGCTACAGAGACATAGCAGGAAGAGGAGGAGGAGGAGGAGGAGGAGGAGGAGGAGGAGGAGGAGGAAGAAGAAGAAGAAGAAGAAGAAGAAGAAGAAGAAGAAGATTATTATTATTTATATTCCACCTTTTCCTTGTGGAATCAAGGTAGATTACAAAGCAGAGGCAACAAAAAATATAAATACAAATAAAAAAATATAGATTACACCCCCACCAATTACATCACAGCAAACATAATAACAATGAATCAATTATACAAAAAGTCAAAAAGATATAATAAAGAACAAAAGGTACAAAAAAATAATCAAAGATACATGGCATAGCAAATCATAACATAATATAATAATTCTCCCCATCCACGCCCACTTCTCTTCATATATTCTGATGCTTTTCTGCTCGACAGCATATATAATAAATTGTTCTGCCACTTCTATATAAGGTCACTTTTAAGTTCCCATACCTACAAAGTCTCTCTGCTAGTCCCTGTGTTTCTGGGAGAGGCAAATGATGGTTCTTGGGGTGGCAGGGCAGCTTTTGAAAATGCTGCTTGTCTGCCATGCTCCAAACAGCTGGGCTCCTGTGCCTCCAGAGTCTCTCTGCTGGTCCCTGGTGTATCTGGGAAAGGCAGGTTATGATGTCTCCTGATGCTATCCTCCAAACCCCTTACTTGAAACGTCACTGCCCCTGCCCTTAACAGAGTCATTTCCAAGGTGGCAGAGAGCAGGCTGGTGAGTAATGACTTGTTCCTCATCTCCTGGTCATGGGGAACATAAGGATAGACAGCTGCAGATTGCCCTGTGAGGTCCTATGAGGATCCTATTGCAGCTCTCTGTTTCAACACTCTATATGATCGGAAGAGGGCTGAACACATCATTATAAACTGCCTTATTCTCCACCACCACCACCACAGAAACACTTGTGTTGGGCAAGGATGCTCAAAGGTTTCAAAAGTAGGATTTGGGAATCACTTTTGGTTGTTGCAATTGTGCAGTGGCCATAAACATAAATTGGAGTAATTACAATGTTGTAAGTTAGGCTTACAGTATCATAATTACTGAGTGTGATGTAAGTCATTGGCCTATTCTAGATTGGAAAAAAGTAGTGTGTTCATGGCTGCATGAAAGTCTAGCCTTTAGATGAGAAAAAGGGAAAGTGTGCCATGAAAACACTTTTTTTGCATTTTAGGGGAGAAGAAGCACCTTTTAAAAAGTGCTGGTTTTCCCAGCTTCTTTTTAAAAAACTGCGGAACAGCACAGCTCCATCTAAAGGCTGCAGTGCAGCTGCGCAGTTAAAGAGGCCGCTGTATCTTTAAAGCGCCCATTTAAAGGCAGCGATACAGGTGCGGAGCATAATGGATTGTGAGTTGGGAGCATGCGTGGTGTGGAGTTCACTTCTAATTAAACCGCTTAATGCCCTGCAGGTGTAAAAGCTGGGGTTTAACTGAGCAGTTTTTTAAAGCTCCCAAACCCTAGCTCCAGCCCTAATCGGAACCCTAGACATGCGCAGTAGGGACTCTGGGATGCTGTAACTGTTATTCTACTGTGCATGACATGTCGATTCATTCACAAAGTAAAGGGGTTCATTCATGATGCACCAGTGCAACTGCACAGTTTTTAAAAAGCAGAGAAACCGGAATGACGCTGAAACTTTAATTTTTTTCCTTGCCAGCTGCGAACTGCACAGTTGCGCAGTTCCCAGCCAGCAGCCGGGAAACCTGCACAACTGCACAATTGTGCAGTTCCCAGAGGCAAACCTGCACAACTGCACAGTTGCACCATTCCTAGCAGGCAAACCTGCACAGTTGCACAGCTGCACAATTCCCAGCCGGCTGCCAGCTGGGAACTGCGCAGCTATGCAGCTTTGCCGGCTGGGAACTGCGCAGCTGCGCAGTTCCCAGCCAGCAAGGAAAAAAAAAAAGGTTCAGCGCGGCTAAAAGCTGCATTCATTGCCGCTGGTGCAGCTGCTCCGCCTGTGTTTGTAGCATTCTGATAGCTTCCAATGTAGTTGCTGAGCCACAGAAAAGACTTCAGATAAGTCATTCCCACACCCCTCAGTCTAGCTGCCCTGTACCTTTTAAATGCACACCTGGGGCTTGCAATGTAGCTGCTAAGCATTAAGGTAAAGGCAACTTCATGTCACACTTTCCTGCCAATCTAGAAAGCCCCATTGTTTTCTTCTCCCGAGCATCTTAAACCCCCCCCCCCCCAGTGTATAAATTTTTATTCTGTTTCATTTGTATAAATTTTCTTGTTTTAGTAATCCACTCTGGATACACTGCAGAGGGCTAGTACATATGTGGAAGTGGTGATGGTAGTGTATTAAATGAAGGTATAGAACACAGATATAGAAAGCAAAATATTGGTGCAATCTTGTGTTGCTCTGGTGAACTTTTTAAAGTTTCACCTGTACAAATTTCACTTCTTCCCCCACATATACGCCTCATCACTTCCCTAACCAGGTTCAAAACTGAGTTAAAGACTATATTATTTAGGGAAGTGTTCCCAGGACTGTGCCATCCGCCCCAGGATGCCTCCTTTTAACTTTGTATTAAGAAGCCATGCCCTCCCTCCAGTCCATCTGCCTTGGTCCTGGCCCCAGAGGGAGAGAAGAACCACTGGACCTCACCCCCTTTCCCATCACCTTCCCCTCTTCCTTTTGTGTTGTCTCTTTTAGACTGTAAGCCTGAGGGTAGGGATCCATATAATTTAAGATTGTATGTACAGCACTGTGTAAATTTACAGCACTATATAAATAAAGGATAATAATAATAATAATAATAATAATAATAACAACAACAACAATAATAATACAAACTGCATATAGCTTCTTTTGCCTTCTGCCAGATGGCAGTTCCCAAGGGCTGGAATGCTCCTCTGGCCAACTGCCTGGAATTCTCCTCTAGCCATTTAATGGTGCCTGGAGCAGAGCAGAGGGTGCTTGAATAGCATCTGCAGCTAGAGAGGAGAGCTCATGTCACCCTCCTGGATCTCCAGTGAGTATGCTCAAACTCAATAGAAATCCAGGTGGTTTATTTTTCCTAGCTGCAGAATTACAAATGGATACTGCCCGAGCACCTCTTGACATTCCCCAGCTGCTAAAGGGCATATATTTAGGACCATAAGGTCCTAAATCCTTCTTATGTCCACACTGGACTCTTTCAAACGGGAGGAATTTCTCCCAAATCCGAATGGAGTCCATTCGGATTCATGTAAATTCGCTAGTTTAGCGAATTTACATGAATCCCCATTGTGTTGGGAAGGCGTTCGGAATGTCTTCCTAGTACCCAAAAATAACCCCCCTTGCCTGAAATTGCGTGAGAACCTTTAATGCGCAATAACGCAAAACCCATGATTGCACTCGGAGTGACTTCCCTTTTGCTCGAAATTGCATGAGAAGAATTAATTCGCAATAACGTGAAACCCCAGGATTGTGTTTGGATTGCCCTTGCATTATACTTCCAATTTCCCACGTCTGAAAGAGTCCCCAGATAGGCTTCATAGAGTTATGTGGGGCTTGTTCCCCTGTGAGGTGCACATAGTAGGACTGCAGGCTAAGAGAATTCATATCATTCTCAGTTCCCAGGATTCATTAGGAGAAACCTAGGCTCAAATAGAGGAATCCAAGGCATATTGGATAAATTGCCAACTGCCATGACCTGAAGGTACAATCGTTTTCCATAGATCTTGGTAATGTTACGTTTTTAGATATCTCTCTGAAGTTGCTTGCCTTGCTGGCCAGGGCACATTGGAAGGTGTATTTTTTTAAAGTAACCTTTCTAAGTTCTGATCCCTCCTTTTCCTTTTGCTGATTTTTTTCTTCACCTGCTTTTTTTAAACAATAGCATTGGTCTCTGACTGTTGTGAAGTATACTGTACATGTATAGAAGTGTGTTATTTGTTGCATGTTTATATAAATGTGGTTATTGAACTCCATCTGTAATATTTTCTCAAATGCTAAAAAATTACAGCTGGAACTTCTCTGTTCAGCTTTACCTAAGAGCTCTTATGCATGCAGAATTGTGGCAGCCATGCAGGTTCAAGCCAGATGGATTGTTCTCAAGGATTTTTTTTAGAAGGCTACTCTATCACATATGCTTCCCTTTCTTCTCTTTTCCTATTCCCCCCTCCCCCACTACTTCCTCTCAAAACCCTCAGACCTTTATATTAACTTATTTATTTTCCTTGTGGAGAAGGATTTGAGTGTTTGGGTTGCTTGTTTTACAAGGCAATGCCTCATCTCTCCTCACTGCCGTTAATTAAGCAGTGCAATATTTTCCATGTGAAGTCACACAGGACTTGAAACGAACACATTTTCAACATCAGCAACGTTTTCTTCTCATGTGAAAGATCCAGCTGCACTTTAAGTACTCTTTCTGTGATGGCAACACAGCCATTCCCTGCCACGGCTGGTTTGGAGCAAGCTTGCCCTTTGCCTACTTGCAAATGTTTATAAATATGTGGATCTTTCGCCTATGCTTTTTTTTCTTTCCCAGAAACTAGGTCGGATAAAAATGTACTGGTTTCCAAAAGACATAAAAGAGACTGGCAACATGAAATCGGATGTTATTCTTGGGGATGGCTTGATTTCCCCCCTCTATTTTCCTTGGAAAAATGCATCCATAGAAAGTGAATGCTGTTCCTTTGAACAGCCTCGCCCCCCTTTCTTTAGTGTGTGTGTGGGGGGTCAAATATGGTGTTTGGAACCATTCACCTCATAGAAGACTTTTTTTTAAAAAAAAAAAATATTATTCTGGTGCTGAGATTTAAAGATCTAAACAATCTTTCCTGATGGATGGCAGGGGCAGGATGATCAGAGAAGAAAAATGAGGTTCAAGAAGAACTGGCAAATCTCAAGAAGGATTAAGCGCAGCCAGTTTGGATAAAATAAGAAGTGACCAATATCAAGGCATAGCATTCAAGCCCAGTCATCCTGACACTAACGGGAGAAAAATGTCCTTTGACTCAAACTCTGCCATGCACCTAAATTATTCTCCTTCTGCCTGCTTCTCTCAGACTGTAGGATCTTTTACTTTTTTAGAATACAAGAATCTCCCAGTCACTGCACCCATGGTGGATGGGGAAATCTGATGCAGTACAAAAAGTATCTAAAGAGACGCTCAGCAAAAACATTTGCCCAGTGTGTCTTTCTCTCCAAGGACAGCAGACTATCCTTCCAATGCCAGTCTCCCATATTGCTTGTGACTTACTGATGGCACAAGCATCCACCATCTTATTAAGTGCTTAGATTGGTTGCTTCAAGAATTCTTAGGATCTGGCTTTGTTTTTATATTGGAAGTTGCTTTGGTAGCTGTCCAGAAGTTAAATTTATTTTTAGTCAGATGTATTTAAAAACAAGGTCAATGGACTTCCATTCAACCTCCAAGTGTATCCAAGTTGCTCTCCAGGGGCCAAATTCTTTTTGAAAGCACTCTGGCCAGCTAAGAGAGACATCTAGTGGATGAGCAATATATTGTAAGTAAAAGACAGCAGACAGTCTCAACTCTGCAGATGTTTGTTTTTCAGTTGATAACAGACAAGTGTGCATCCAAGCATGGGACAAATACTACTGTATCTCTGAGAAAATTCAACTGTAAGAGGCAAAACAGGTTAATCACAGGGAATACCCATTTCATTTTGCATTGTTTGATCCTCTGGAGTGAAAAGAAACAAACAAACAAACAAACAAACAGGATCAAGAATAAATGGAAGGTGACAAACTCTGAAATCATATCAAAACCTGGCTTGCAAGGAACACTGTCCTGAGGCATTAGCACCTGTCTCTGACCACTTTAGCAAGACACAGTAACTAAAACTATCTTATTCCTGGTTGTTTTTAAAAGTGTTCTGGGCTCATTTGATCAATGAAGCACCATTTGCCTTACATTTCAGTAACTATAAATAACTAGAGCCCCATTGCACTGGGAGGAAAGGAGGCCCAGCCTTCTACAGATTTGTTTAATTTGCTTTTCCGGTTGAGATGATGGCAGATATAATTTTGCTTGGCATGCTGTTGGCAATTCTGGCTGGCATCTTTCAGTGTTATTTCTGGTGATGAAGATGAGAAAATGAATTGGCAGTTGTCCATTCTGCCTTCTTCCTTCTTTTCTGTCTGTCTTATGTAAGTCATCCTCTGGTCCAGCAAAATATGGCATGCAGAAAATGTCATACCATGCTTTACTACTCTTTTGACAGGCCCTAGAGCCAGTTGTCCACATGGACTAAGCATTTGCCATGAATCACACATCAGCAGATGGCATGTCACCATTCAGAGCCATCCCAGATTTTCCAACTACTGATGTATCTCTGATGTCCACATTCTTGGGTAGCATGTATGTTCAACCACATTCATGCTAGCATCCAAACTTGGAGACCCAAACTTACCACTTCATGTCCGTCATGTCCTCCCAAAGCAACAAAAGGACTTCTCAGTTGTGGAATCCTGGTTGTAGAATGTGTGATATACAGAATACTGTAGAAATCAATGTTTCAGAGGACTATTGAAGTTATGCAGCCAGTTCTAGATCCAACATCCAGCATAGCTACTGTATCTTGCCTGAACAACCTACCAAAACAGCCAGCTGTCTCATTAAGCAAGAATCATGTGGACTTCCAGATGTTGGATTACAGCTGCCAGCATTTCTCAACAGGGAGGATGGGATTTGCTGTTCAGCCGAATCTGGAAGGCCGTACAATTCTACCCCTACACTTAGTTGACTATGGCTACAAATGAACATCCCCTTAGTGTAATGTAAATATTCAGATGTGGAGATACACTGTACCAGAACTATGCAACCCCATGCAGGATAGCAATGCATGTCAGTGGAACCATGTGTAATTGTGCAATGCAGAAGTACAATACACAATGTTACTGTATGCACAATTCCACTTCAGCTACTGTCAGCAGAATACATCTGCTGTTTTGTGGTGAATAACTTACTTTGCCCATGTAGCACAACTTATGCATGTTTATGTTTCTAACAGGATGCTGGCCTGAGACTATCAGCTCAAGAAGTAGCTATTTGTTGGTGTGCAGAGGGGAATGGGGATGGCTCCCTAAATAATAATAATAATAATAATAATAATATTTATTTCTATTCCGCCCCTCTGAACAAGCAATCGGGGCGGAGTACAGCAGAGGTTAAAACAATATCAAGTTAAAATACCCCTTCCTTACCCTTACCACCCTCCCTTAAAAAAGAATTAAATCACAATGGAGTTAAAAAACATAATAGATTAAAACAGCAATACACAATAGTAGGGAGTGGACCCAGCTTAGGTTGTATGGAGAAAAATGCAGGGAAAGATTTAAAAAGCCCTTAAAACCTAGGTATGGAGCTGGGGATATTCACATTCTCTGGAAAGGCTTGCCGGAAGAGATGCATCTTTAGGGCTCTTTTAAAGCCTTCTAAAGATGTAATGAGACGCATCTCGTCCGGCAGGTCATTCCACAACTTGGGGGCGACAGCCGAAAAAGCCCTCTGGGAGGTCTGTACCAGCTTGGTCTTCATGGGTTGAAGCAGGTTCCTCCCAGAGGACCGGAGTGTGCGGGGGGGTTCATATGGGAGGAGGCGGTCCCTTAGATAAGATGGGCCCAAGCCATGACGGGCTTTAAAGGTTAAAACCAACACCTTGTACTGTGCCCGGAAACTGATCGGCAGCCAGTGGAGGGCTTTTAGCACAGGAGTGATATGCTCTCTCCTGGATGTTCCAGCCAGAAGTCTGGCTGCCATATTTTGGACCATTTGTAGTTTCCGGGTTAGGCACAAGGGTAGCCCCATGTAGAGTGCATTGCAGTAGTCCAAACGTGAGGTTACCAGCGCGTGTATCACAGTTTCCAGATCCCTCCTCTCCAGGAAAGGGCGCAGCTGGCGTATCAGCCGAAGCTGGTAACAAGCGCTCCTGACCGTCGCATTCACCTGACTTGTCATGTGAAGCGACGGATCAAGGAGTACCCCCAGACTGCGAACAGAGTCCTTCGAGGAGAGTGTGACTCCATCGAGGACTGGAAGTTGTATTCCCAAACCTGGTTTCGGGCCTGTGACTGTGAGCACCTCCGTTTTGTCTGGATTAAGCTTCAATCGGTTTTTCCTCATCCAATCCATTACCGCCGCAAGGCAGTCATTGAGAGGGGAGACACCATCTGAGGTCTGAGCAGACGATCTGGTCACGGAGAAATAGATCTGAGTGTCATCAGCGTACTGATGACACTGAGCTCCGTGCCTCCGAATGATCTCACCCAACGGCTTCATATAAATATTGAATAACATCGGGGACAGAATAGCGCCCTGTGGAACTCCACAGCTAAGCTCGATTTTAGAAGAGCAGCTGTCCCCGAGTCTCACCCTTTGAGATCTGCCGGAGAGGAAGGAACGGAACCACCGGAGCGCGGTGCCGCCGATCCCCAACTCTCTCAGCCGATCTAAAAGGATGGAATGATCGATTGTATCAAAAGCCGCGGAGAGATCCAAGAGCACTAACAGGGTCACACTACCCCTGTCAATGCTCAGGCGGAGGTCGTCAGTCAGAGCAACCATGGCTGTCTCCACTCCATAACCTGCCCTGAAGCCGGTTTGAAATGGATCGAGATAATCGGTTTCATCCAAGACAGCTTGGAGTTGGGAGGCAACCGCTTTCTCAACCACCTTGCTTAAGAAAGGCAGCAAGGAAACTGGTCTGTAGTTGTTCCTGTCCAGGGGATCAAGGGAAGGCTTCTTCAGGAGGGGCTTAACAGCCGCCTCCTTCAGACTAGATGGAACATTGCCTTCCCTGAGAGACGCATTGATCACATCCCGAAGGAATGTTCTCAATGCATCCCCTCCCTGGACGACCAGCCAGGATGGACCTGGGTCGAGAGAGCAGGTTGTCTTCCTCACGCTTCCAAGGAGCTTGTCCACGTCATCGGTACTCACCGATTGGAACTCATCCAGTAAACTGACAGCAACGGAGTTGCTGGATACCTCACTCATGGACTCTGAACGAAGGTTGGCGTCCAAGTCGGCTCTTATCCGAGAGATTTTATCTGCAAAGTGGATATTAAATGCCTCACAGCAGGCTGTTGTAGGATCTAGCAAGGGGTTTGGCGCCTTTCCACTATGCTGCAGAACAGAGCTATGGCAATTATCCCATCTGGAGTAGACCCACTGAGCCATGCTATGCATAAACTATAATGGATGCATATTTGGGTAATAACAGAAACTCCTGTTATTACCCAAAGACATATCCATTACAGTTTACACATTGGACACGAATGGGAAAAGCATGTAAGGGTGTGATAATCTTCTCTCCAATTGTGCTATTACCATGTTTTAATCATGTTTTCATGATGCTTGCCTTCCTCATGTGATACAGTCCTATGTCTTTTGTATTGTGAAAGTAAAGGGCAAATATTTAAAAATATACAAAATAAAGAAAATATATGAAGATCACCCTCTATCTTCACCCACTTTTTACTCAACAGGCCTGCATTCCAAACCCACAGTCCTCTCCTTTGATTTTGATTACTATTGTGGAATGCTGTAAGGGCCCTTTCATACCACCCAATTCTACTTTCCACTTTAATTGCCATGGCTGCATACTAGAAAATCCTGGGGTTTGTAATTTGGAGAGGCACTCAAGCTCTCTAGATGAGATTTTTAAATGTCCCTCCCCTAACTGCAAATCCCAGGATTCCATGGGATCTTGCCATGGTAGTTAAAGTGGACTCATAATACTATAGCTGTGTAGTGTGGGGAAAAACCCAGGAACTCCCCACTTTCAGCTTTGCAACTTGCAAAGTGTTCACAAGCAAGAGAAACATGAATGGAGACAAATCTTGCAAAGGCAGCAGTCGAGGTCATTCCAGTTCCTGAATCTCATGCATTCTTTGCCTTAATTTATTTTTATCAGACCTCTTAATTGCAGTGGAGGCTGTTTATTGGCAGAAGAGCCTGAACTTCAACATGAGTATATCACAAAGGTAATTTAATAGAAAACTGAAACATCCCCAATGAAGGGAGCACTGGAAAGTGTTCCTGGATGCAGTTCCCACAGGGTAAGTGTGGGCTGTGTACTCATTCTAATCTTTCTGCAGACCTTTAATCACCAAATTCACAGCACAAAGAGTATTGGCTCTTCTTCCCCAGCCTCCCTGTCCCCCAGCTGATTCCCAGGATTTAAAAGAAAAGCTGCAAAGGCCAATGAGATACTGGAACCCTTTCGAACATAGAGAATGTAACTCTAAGCAAATCTTTCTAAAGCAGCAGGGAAGCTGAGCCTGAGAACCAGGCTAGACTTCCTGGATCTTGATGCAATGTAACCTACGTCACCAAAAGGAAAGACTGAAATGGGCTGGCACGTCAGTGTCCTTTGAAAGAACAAAAACAATGGAAGGTGACCAGACCTGACAGACGTGTAGCTCATGTAGGGCAGAAATTTGCCTGTGAACCAGGAAATCTCTGATCCCAAGATTTCCTGCATCATGAATGCACTATGTAACTTTGGACAAGCCTCTCTCTCTCTCTCTCTCTCTCTCTGGCTTGCTTTCTTCTTTAGCTGCAGTGACCTATCTCATATAACCTACCTCATTTGAATGTTGTTGTTACTGAAATAACGTAATTTAAATGTGTGAAACATTTCAAATTGTTTTTAAAAAACTGCTGCTGCTGCCACCGCCCCATGGACCCTAAAACTGCATCCACACTGCAGAAATAATCCAGTTTGACACCATTTTAATTGCCATGGCTCAATCCAATGGAATTTTGGGAACTGTAGTTTCTTGTGGCACCACAGCTCTCTGGCAAAAAAGGCTTTATGTCTCACAAAACTACAATTCCCAGAATTCAGTAGCATCAAGCCATGGCAGTTAAAGTGTTGTCAAACTGGATTATATCTGCAGTATGGTTGCAGCCTGAGAGATGTTTGCAAGGCCAGAGGATTTTGCAGATCTCTCTTTCTCTGGGACACTTGAGAAGCAATTCCTATTAGAAGTAAAAGACACTGATGCTTGCAAAAAGTAGTTGTGGTAGGAGGATAGTTGGTTAATCAGGTGGGCTTTCGCTTCTCATCCACACTTATTTTTATTTATTTATTTCAACTATTGATATCCTGCCTTTCTCCCACAATGGGATACTTGATCTTTCTATGGTAAATAAGCACTCACTCAAAATGTAGATTGTTATTCTACATTTCCCTGTGGAAGTTACTGTAAGTCTCTACTCTCCCTGTGTTAGGTACAGGGAGTCACACATATGATCTTGCCTTGCAGTCTTGCAGCGTATCTTGATACATGGAAACCAACATTAGATGTTTATGTAGGCATGTTTAGGGCGTGTTGTGGTTGGCTGGTTGACTGGCTCATTTTCTCATGTCCTATGTCTGAATGGATTTTCTGATACTTTAAGTGTAGTATAGCACAGGATGAATCTTTTTTTTCTTTCTACCAGCTTTCAGAATACTTAATTCTGTTTTGTAGCTATACATTTACAGCATTAGCCCACTGAACTTTGTTTGTATGGGTATCAAATATTTCTTGCAATAAAAGATTAATCCTTAAAGCCTCCTTTACATGGCCATAGGCAGGCCCACTCCTCCATCATCAGGGTTTTGATAGTGGAGAGAGCTAAAAGAGGATGATCTGAAGGATGCTAGGAGGCTTCTGCCTCTCATCCCCAAGCCCTCTGAAAAAGAGGGGAAAATATGTCCTGACCATCTCATCCACTGGGCTTTAGTTCTTGAGAATAAGCCCATTGAGTTTTGCGTCTGCTGTGGCATATTCATCTTCACTCCCTACTCTTCCAGTCCTTAGAGGATTGCCTTATAATTGCAATAGTAGCATGACAATAGTAAACAAGAGCAGAGAGAAAGAATACAATTCATGGCCCTTGAGTTCATAGGCAAATCTGAAGCCAGATCAGTTGAAAGGCTACATAGTGTAAAGTCTCCTCTTGAAGACACCTCTTTCCTCTTTCATCTGTTATTAACCTGTGGCACAATGTCCTTTCAGAAGCAATTAACAAATCCACATTTTCTTACTTTTGACATAAAAAACCCTGTTTAACTGACCCCAAAGTTTTCATGTTTCAGGATTCTTTGTGAAAACTTCCTGGAAAAACACTGTGTTTTGGAAGAGAACAATGATTTTGCACTGAATCACTGTACTTTTGTGCAAAATCACAACCTCATTTGAGCAATTTTTTTATTTGCGCAAAAACACTGTACTGGTGCATAAAATGACATTTGGGCATAGATAAAAAAGTGTATTTTGCACCAGACCATAGGGTTTTTGAACAAATGAAAATCCCTCTTTCCAGATCCACAGTTCTAGAAAAATATCACATTTCTGCAAAAGCTCTTGCAATCTTCTCTAAGTGTGAGAAAAAAATTGAAATTTTTTCATTCTTGCATCTCAGAATGAAATAAAAGAAGATTTACATCACTCCCCTTTGGCTTCTTGCAACCTTACATTCAACCACAACCATCACATCTGCTCCATAATAGGCACAAAAAGAATATTTCTTATTATTCCCAGGTTGAAAAACAGTGTTCCTGGCAGTCAGGAAACCCTATTAGGGAGGATAATAGACTCGCAAGAATCTTGCACAAATTCTCACAGGATTCAAACATCCTGAAGTGTTACAAAGGGATTATTCTGCAGAGAAAGACACATGAGGGTTTTTTTTCTCTGTGTTTGTCTGTGTGTGAAATCTGCTTTCTGCACAGGAAACAGCACAAACCCCCTACATGTTGTTATACCCAGAATAGTTCCTCTGCAGCACTTCAGGACATTCAAATGGGGGGGGGGAGGAAATACTGTGGGGGGATGTTAATATTCTCCCACCATGGACAGAAGACTATAATAATTATTCATTTGCACATATGAGGATGAAATAGCCTAGGAATTGCATCCCTACATAACATTCCTTGAAAAGCCAGAGCATCTTCCAAACTTTTTGAAAGCTCCCTCACCTTTTTCAAATCTCTCTTTACTTGCCCAGTCAAACCACCACGAGTTTTCCCATACATTCCTCTTACCTGTTTTGTGTGGAGATCACTCCCCTTGTGGGTCTTCCTTTAAAAAAAAAGATTTATCCATTTATATAAATTATGCCAAGATGCTTGGGGACCAACACCTGGAAGATACACAAAAACAGTATGGGTTTATTGATACATCACTGAAGATCACGAAAAGCACATAACTATGCATTGATGGAGGTTACTGAGGGCTGTAGTCTACCCTTTCAATTCTCTAGTTCTTAAACTATGGACTGGACTTTCCAAATTACCTTAAGCCACAATGACCATAACCAAAAAGTGTTTGGACCACAGACTCCACAGGACTTTCTATTATATGATGAAAAAGCAATCCATTTCTTTCTTCTTCTTTTTCGAGGTATTTAGATTTCTTTCTTTATACACACACACACACACACACACACACGATAAGATATCATAAGATCAATGACCATTACAGATTTGTCCCCCTCTATTTACATCAGTTGAATGCTTTCCCACATTTCTTCCCCCCTTTCCCCCTCCTATTCATTTTACTTCTGTGATTATCTTGGTGTGCAATAATAAGATATTCTCCTACTCATACAATGTTACCCTCCACCTATTATTTTATCATTTGCTTTCTTATTAAATGTAACTGTGTGTGAAATAAAATCTAATCTTATTCTGAAACATCAAACTGGTGTCATCATTAATTCACAGAAGATTTCTTAATAGAATATAAAATTTCCAAAATAACATCCTTCGTAGATAAAATACAAATATTTATAGATGTGCATGTTGTGTGTGTGTGTGTGTGTGTGTGTATACCCAACATTATAATCATTCCTTTACTCATATATCTACTTGTTTGATTTTTACTTTATATCCCTGATGGCGAACCTATGACACGCATGTCAGCACTAACACGCGAAGTCATTTCTGATGATATGCGGCCACTGAGGCGGCTGCATGCTGAGAAGGATGTCCTTGCATGGCCAAGTGCAGTAGCCGAGGATGAATAAGACTCTAGTCACAAATATTTCATCCTCGGCTACTGCACTTGGCCGTGCTGCATTCCACTGCTCCCTGCTCTGCCAGCGGAAGTGAGGGCAAAGATCCTGGCTTAACCAGAAGTCCCAAATGTTTCATGGCAAATCACAAATGTTTCATCCTCCCCTATTAGATACTCTGTGCCGGAGGTCTGTAGGCCAAAACAACAGAAGTCCATCACAGAGCATCTGGTTCTGCGACTTCTGGTTAAGGCAGGATCTTTGCCCTCACTTCCGCTGGCAGAGCAGGGAGCAGCGGGGGACGCATCTCTGGGGGCCCTACCATTACCAGTAACCAAATATGAGTTAACCATTATCTACTGTTCTGGGGTGTCGTGGATTTCTAATCCATCATTACTGAGATAAATGATTTAAACTATAAATATATAAACTATAAAAATAAGTGATTTTAAACTATAATCGCAAAATAATGTTTTTTTCCTCATAACCACACAAGTTATGCTCAGTTTTTTGGTGAAGTTTAACACACCAAGTTCAAAAGGTAGCCCATCACTGCTTTATATTATCCTCAAATAATATTATATCATCCTCATGTAATGCATACTTAATTTTATTTTGAATTACAGTACTAGATTTCTCAAAATGTTTTAATAGCCAGTCTCCCCCCCCCCCCCCCAGTTTTCTGTTGATTTTTTCACAAAGAAGGTGTGTGAGTTCATCCATTTCTATTGTATCCAACACCTTTGATTCCCAGTCTTCCTCCGTTGGTATTTTGTCCTTTTCCAGTCTTTCACATAGACTATTCTGGCAGCAATTATCAAATAAAGTAGGCTTCTTAAATGAGTTCTTTAGTTCTCTCCCCTCGACCATATTAAGGAGAAAGAGGTCTGATTCTACTTTAATCTGTATCTGAAAAATTAACTGGAGACGGCTATGAATTGTAGACCAAAAATGTTTTGCTAAAGGGCAGATCCACCATAAATGAAAGAGAGTGCCCTTTGTTAAACCGCATTTTCAACAGATTGGGTCACCTTTTTTGTTTATGTTCTTCAGTTTCACAAAAGCAATCCATTTCAATTGTGGTGTGGAGAATTGGCTGGAAAGCTGCTTCCCACTTCAACAGTACAATGGACCCTTGGTATCAGCTGAGGTTTGGTTCCAGAACCCCCCGTGGATACCAAAAATTCATGGATGCTCAAGTCCCATTATATAAAATGGCATAATAAAATGTTGCTTCTCCTATGATATGGCAAAAACAAGGTTGGCTTTTTAGAATTTATGGTGTTTTTTTTTTTTTTTAAATATTTTAAAGCCATGGATAGTTGAATCCATGGATGGGGAATCCATGGATACAGAGGGCTGACTGTGGAAAATAGAAACTCAAAGGGATCTTCAACAGTATCCACAGTCTCAACCATATTATTATAACATAATTGAATTATTTTGCTGTGCTTAATTGGGGATGTCTTGCTCTAAAGGAATTTTTAGATTTGCATTGTTTGTTTTTTCGTATGATTCTTTTTGGTAAAAAATTCTTTCTTTCTTTCTTTCTTTCTTTCTTTCTTTCTCTAAAAAATTATGTTTTACTGTTGCTCTGTTGTATCCCATTGAATCATTTTAATGGGTTTTATCATTTTAAATTCTTTTAATATTTTCTGTACACTGTTCAGTGAGTTAGTGAGTGTCTGCTGAATGGAGGGAAAAAGTAAACAAGCCAACAAACAGCACAAATAACATGCCACATTAGTTGGATTGTTTCCTGCACAACAACTTAATAGTTGAGTTTTCATTTGGAAACCATCTACAGCTTTTTCCACCTCACTCCTAAATTATGACTGTAAATATCAGAATAAAATGTGACAGTTTTTAACAAACAATAAGATTAAAAGAATAGGCCTGATTGAAAAAAAAATATTAAGAGTCACAAGCTACTGATTCTGAAGTATTGGGTATGGTGGTAAAATGTTTTTGGATGCATTTTGGTTCACTTGAGCCAAAACCTGGAAAATGATGTATGGTGTGAGGAGTTTGCTACAACTCACAGAATCTGTCAGTCAACATGGAACTGTCTATGCTGGCTGGGGAAATTATGGGAGTTGCATTCATGTTTTCAAACTCTGATTTGGATACCCTGGATTAATCAGCATTGTTCCTGCCAAATGGTGTCAGCTGGAGGGGATGGAACTAGTATCTGGACTCAGTGATTGTCATGGATTATTATAGCAAAGAAATGAAAGATGAATCTGAAGCCTGAGACAAGACAGATTTGCCTGCAATTGAAGGGGATGTATTTTCATACCTTGGGGACTTCCTGGCTACAGGATGCTGGTTCATTTTCCTTCTTGATTTGAACTGTATATTTTATGTATTTGCATTGTATTTGTTTTATACATTGGACTTTACACAAGTTTAACTGTAAGCTATTTTGAGGCCACTACACGTATTTTTCAAGAAATACTTGGCTAGAGTAAAATTCTCCTTGAGTGATGAATAGTTTTTCAATTTCTGTCTGCAGACTAGGATTTTAATAATAATTTTATCTAAAACTTTCTGAGTAACCAAAATACTTGGGTCTATTAGCCCAGTGATAGAGCATATAGTGTACATAATAAAGCACCCATAATACCAATACTTATGTAACATAGTGTAAAGTACCTTCTGATTTTGACAAGACATTGTAATTGTAGACTTTACAACAACCCAACAGGGTAGATAGGAAGCCACTAAGGGCATGGACTTTTAGGTGTATGGCACTTTTAAGTAAATTGGCAGCTAGATCACCAGTGCTTTTCAGGACAGAGCTGGGCCTTTGAGTAGGCTAAGTGAAGCAAGTGCCTCAGATTACAGACCCATTCCTCTCTTTCAGAGAACAGAACTTTCTGTGATGAACAGAACTGTCTCCATAATCTAGCTGACTGCTCTCAGGTGCAGGGAACTAAAATTTAACTGCCTGGCTTCTCTACATGGAATGTAGTCTTTTGCTTTGGGTGGCCAAATGTCTCAAGCCAGCCCTATCTCAGGACAGTTGCAGGGAAAATAATGGAAGAAGGGGCCTGAAGAGGATCAGCAGAATTTTGTTTATTGTGGGAGTGGACGATAGCATTTCTGCCAAGAAGGACAACAGCTAGGGAGAGGCAACCCAATATTAGTTGAAGACAATGTCAAAAGCACCCAATACGTAGATATTTTGGAATCCAAAGAGGTAGTCAATTCAGTAAAATGCAGCCAAGTATATAAGTAGGGGCAGACACACTTTTGAGATGAGCATGTGGGAGGCTGCATTCTCTACGTGCCATTTCCTTCTCCTTTTAATGAGGCTCAAGCCCTCAGTAGAAATCAGGAAGCAACCTTTTCCTGTAGAATACTTGGTCAGATTAACATAGATTTAGCATAACTCAGTGCTTTAGTTGACTGACGACAACCATGTTGGACTACAGCCCAGGTGATGTGTTCAGTGGCTTGGAATTTTCTTTCCCTGTTGCCAGTATATATTTGGATGCCTTTGTGATTTATATTTTGTAAGGAAGGGCATTGTTCTGTAAGTAACAAGAGAAGCAACAACAACAACAACAAAAATCTCTCTCCTCCAACCCTCTGCCTCTAACCTTGTTTTAGTATGTACTTATAGCGTCTCTTCTTCAATTAGCATGGTGATTTTGCTCACTTGGCAAGTTTCTGGTTACTTATGCCTCGGTCATAGTACAACAGAATCATAAAAGGGTTTCTGGAGCAGCAGAAAACAAGTTTGCTCCATCTTCAATATGACCTCCTTTCAAATATTTGAACACAGCTACCATGTCTTAACCTTCTCTTCTCCAGGCTAAGCATGTCCAGCTCCCTCAGCAACCCCTCGTAGAGCATGTTTTCCAGACCTTTCACCACTTAGGTTGCCCTCCTCTGGACATGATCCAGCTTGCCAATATCATTTTTGAATGGTGGTGCCCTGAACTGTATTCCAGAACAAAAGTGATATTATTCCTCCCCTCAATCTAGACATTACATTCCTAGTGATGTAGGCTAAAATTACATTGGCTTTTTTAAGTTTAAGTTCCTAGATCCCTTTCACATGTTCTGTGAACAATTAAAAAAACATGTAGGAGTAGCCGTGTTGTCCATATAGCAAATCCAGTAACATCCAAACAATGATACCTTTATCGGGACAACCAAAATGCATAATTACATGTTGCAAGCTTTCAAAGTCACACTGCCTTCTCCATCAGGCAAACAGGAGAAAGAAATTGAAGTTGTTAGTCATAGGCCTGCATTCTGTTCACATGTACTGTGTCACACATCTTATATCTGTGCATTTCATTTCTTTCTCTCTAACTGTAGTACCTTACATTTCTCCATGTTGAAATTCATTTTATTAGTTTTGGCCCAGCTCTCTAATCTGTTACAATCATTTTGAATTCTGATCCTCTTGGGTATTAGTTACCCCTCCTGGAGTAGTCAACCACTAAAGTAGTAGTCAACCACTGAAGTCTGTTCTCTTTACATGGATTTTGGTTCACACACTTACGTTGCTTACAGAGGAGACCATAACAATTAGTGAAAATATCTAATACAGGAGAGACAGAGCAGGGACATAGGGGTAAAGAAAGGATTGTGACATGGCTTTTGTATGGCACTAGAAGAATAATGTCAAGCTGTTCATGAGTTTAAAAGCCTTTAACTGGCTCATAGGTCTCTAGTACAGTACCTACATCTGTCCTAAGAGAAACATTTTTTTAGGAATCAGGGGTGTATGTATGGGATGGAATTATGGCATATGAATGGGAAAAACTCATTGGCACTGATTCTTTTGAAATTATGCAGCTGTAGGCAATATTTAAGAGGAAGGAACTGACAAAACCACCTCTAAGGATTGTTTGCCTAAGGGACCCCAAGAAATGGATGGGGGTCACCATAAATCACCTGCACACATACACATGGAGTTGCCACTAGCTGACAGGCAAACTGAAGGCACATACTGTTTTAGAGACATGTTTCTGCTATGTACCAGTTTCATACAGATTGTAAATAAATAAATAACAGGATGCTAGCTAGAAGCAAAAGCGAATCACTTTCCATTCTCAAATGTGTGGGCTTGTTCCACATAGAGTGCTGCACCTGTCTTTTTGGCTCCTTTGTGTGCTCCTGTACAAAATATGTCATTTCCAGAAGAATGGTCTACAACAAACATAGAGAGATAAAAGTTTTCTCCTTCCCTCTGTACCTTCTTCCTTCCTTTTGTACTTTCCATATATCAAAGCTGCTTTTGTTTGTGCGTTGGGGAGGGGGGTTAAATCCTCTTCATCTCTTCATCTGAAACTTGGTAGTCTTGATTCCCTTAGGGAAAAAAATCTGTCTGCAAATGTATTGCACATTTGCCTGGAAATAAAAAAATTCAAACAAAAATCCATTGTATTTGCAAAATTTGTTTGAATTTGCTAAATGGCCAACACAGGTACACCTGCATATTTTCAGGAAATTAAAAAAAATACTGCCAGGTTTGTTTAAACACGCATACACAGAAATACTTACATACATACACACACAGTATATAGCCCCAAACCCCAACATCTAGAATCATAGAATCATAGAGTTGGAAGAGACCACAAGGGTCATCCAGTCCAAACCCCTGCCATGCAGGAACTCACAATCGAAGCACCCTTGAAAGATGGCTATCCAGCCACTCTTTAAAAACCTCCAAAGAAGGAGACTCCACCATACTTCGAGGCAGTGTATTCTGCTAAGCACCTACTTGTTTATATTTTGCCAGGCATAAACCCTCACTTTTAAAGTACTACTATGCCTGCTAATTTCATTCAATCGTCCTGAAAAACTGGACAAAAGTAACAGTCTTCTTTGAAATTTTCAATCATAGGCAATGGTAGATACAAAGCTTCAGATTGACTAATCTCAGCTCAGGCTTGGAATTCAAGTCAAACATGTAATTTTATCGCATGGCAGTTGGAGGGATGGGAATGGAATGGAATGGAAAGGAAAGGAATGGGAAGGGGAAAAACATGTGTTACCACATGGGAAAATGCCACCGATGTCACCGGGAGTCCCCAAGCCATTCCCATTTTGTTCCATGGCAGCTGATTTTGAAGGACGATTTTGAACCATTCTTCGAAATCAGCTGCCAGGAATGGCTGGAAAAAGGTTGGGGAATGGCTTGGGGAGTCCTGGCAGCATCAGTGGCATTCTCCCATGCAGTAACAAAAATCCCCCCCCCCCCCACACACACACACACACCGGAAGAATGGATGCATCTCAACATTAGGAGGAACTTCCTGACAGTAAGGGCTGTTCAACAGTGGAACACACTCCCTTAGAGGTCTTTAAACAGAGGCTGCTTTGACTGTGATTTCCTGCATGGCAAGGGGTTGGACTGGATGGCCCTTGTGGTCTCTTCCAACTCTATGATTCTAAGTAAAAAGAATTCTAAGTAAAAAGATTCTAAGTAAAAAGAGAAGAAGGCCACATTTTCTAAATTGGCAAAAAGAAGTGTGTTCATGGTTGCATGAAACTCTAGCCTTTAGATGAGAAAAAGGGAAAGTGTGCCATGAAAATGCTTTTTTTGCATTTTAGGGGAGAAGAAGTGCCTTTAAAAAGGTGCTGGTTTTCCCAGCTTCTTTTTTAAAAACTGCAGAACAGCACAGCTCCATCTAAAGGCTGTGGTGCAGCTGCTAAGCATTAAGGAAAAGGCAACTTCATGTCACAGTTTCCTGCCAATCTAGAAAGCCCATCTGCAAGAACATGAGTTTGCAATAGCAGAGTAGTAGTGGACATCGGGGTCTCATCATCAGCATCGCCATGGGTCATGATCGACATGAAGGCAGTTAACAGCAAAGGAATTGCAGAGAAATTCTGCAGGAAGATGACCATAGAATTGTGTTGGAGGACCAAGAGATTCCACATCTCTAGGTATTTGTAGGTCCTCCAGCATGATTCTATAATCAAATTTTCACACATGTTAACCATAGAGGTCTGCTGGATGACCTAGAGATTCCTACAGAGGGGTTCTCTCAGGTAAAAACATAGGTCTTTTATTTGTGGTTTTTCACTTTCATAGGGGTCCTGTGAATGTGGAGGGTCTGCTATTTCCATTTTCCCAGCACCTTTCTCACAATCCCTGCTATCTTTGCTCTTGTATATCTGTGTTTCCCTCTAGGAATTTCCTGGCTTTCAGGGTTATTCAAGATGCATGTTTGATTGTGAGAAGAAGCAGATACTTCAAAACCCAGATCTGATGTGGAAAAAGAGGATGGGGAGAAAGTTAAGCAACTTTCTTTCATTAACCTCTTCTGGAATCCTTTCCTTCATCAGAGTGGCTTTTAACAGCAAAACAGAAAAGGTCAGAGTACTGTGTGACACATTGATTGTATAACACAAAAGAAGCAAGGTATGAGATCATCAGAGAGATTAGCATTTTGTGTGTGTGTGTGTGTGTGTGTGTGTGTGTGTGTTAATAAGCCACAGCGTACTCCAATATGCTGCCTAAAGTGGACTGGAAGGTGAGAGAGACATATAAACCTGAATTGATCCACCAAGGAGAACAAAGCAAGTTTACAAGTGAAGAAGGAGAAGATAATCAGAAACTAATCCCCAACACCAGATCAACACCAGCTTTAGACCGGACAAAAATTTCCTTTGTGTCAATGTCCATGCATTTAAACTAAATCCACTGTCATACTGTTACCCTGGAACGTGTATTGCACTCTCAGGCCACAAAAGCCTTTTGAGGACAGGATCAAGAGACCAAAGGAGAGAAATGAACAACAATGACTCTTTCCCCATCTACCCGACTGCTCAGGCAGAGGTCAAAGGGAGGCCTCCTCCCCTTGTTGTCCATCTCCTGCACAGCTGGTTTCTCATTGAGGGTCCACTGTTTCACTTAGTGTCCCCTCTATGACCCTTTGAAAGGTTGGGGGAGTAAAGAGAAAAGGTATGTTAAGGACTTTTTCCGTTTCCATCAGACCACCCAAACACACAACCAGGAGTCTGGATTGGGGGATGATTTCTTACTTTCTTTTCCTCTTGTCCTGCCAAGTAACTCAGAAAGCATTGAACTTCTCCATCTCCCCCACCACATCAGTAAGTTTGTCTCCCTCCCTCCCCCCCTTTTTTTTGCCTTATTCCAGAATGGCTACTAAAAGGGTGGTGTTTCCCAAGGTTGGGGGAGGTAGAATCACTTTTATGTATGGGCAGATTACACTAGCAAAAGTTCTCATGATCTCATCATTTGATATGCAAATTCAGGGGAGGGGGTGGTTGAGTTGTAGTCCTTCGACCAGTCAAGCAACGGAAGTCATTTGTCAGCTTCCTTGCCATTACCCCTGAGCAAAAAAGGGGGTGGCTATAAAATGTGGTGACACTCCCAGACTGAGATGACCTCTGAAAGGAGCATTTCATTCAAATCTAGTTTCAATAGGTGCGGTCAAGGCTGTAGCCACATTCAGAGGGGAGACTTGATTGGCTGGAGCTGGATGCAAGGCTTTGGACTGAATGATCTCAGCCTCCTGAGTTTAAAATAAATGCTGATTTGGAATTGAATTAGACTGAGAAAGTCAGAATGAAAGGAATGAATGTGTAAAGGATCCCACCCATCAGTCTATTTCATTTGGTTATGTCACACAGTGAAAGTCCAGCATTACCATTCAGATGTGAATGCTGACAATCTCAGATGAATATCCAAAATCACACAGACACCCCCCCCCCCCATCATTCTGAGATTCACTAGTGATGCCTATCTATTATTTGCATATATCAATCTTCATAGTCTATCTATGAGTGAGTTTTGAAATATTCACAAAATTTGTCTGGGATTATCAGTATTCATACAGTACAGCTGTGAAATAAACATCCAGCATTCACCATAATATATTATGCATGTGATGCAGCCATGATAGATTGCATCGACGTGGCTGTAAAACAATTTTAGCACATGGATCAACTATAACTTACTGCATACATAATCAGTTCTTTTCATTTCTTGATAATTCATGTGACTGATAGGGAAGTTATGTAGTGTGAGAACAGTTGTTTCAAAAGCTATGGTTGTGAAAGCTGGGCAGTGAAGAAAGCTGACCAAAAAAAAAGACCATTTCATCTAAAATATGCCACTGAATGAATGTTCTGCAAATACCATGGTATGCTAAAAGGACAAATAAATGGCTCTGATAGGAAATCAAACTGAATGCTCACTAGAAACCAAAACAACTAAACTGAACCTGTTGTATTTGGGACATATCATAAAATGGCATAACTGATAAAAAATATGATAAATATGACCCTGTTTGATAAAATAGAAAGCTGTAGGAAAATACCTGACAAGGCTGTTAATGACTAGAGTTCATGGAAATTTTTCATTCATGGGCTTGCCAAAAGTCAAAGTCCACATGATTGCAAGTAAACAAAAACTCAGTCTTTGCCACCCACGGTGGTTCCCTCCAGATATTTTGGACTGTAATTCCCACCATCCCCAGCCAGCTGGCATGACATTCTTTCTTCCAGGCACTGGGCATATATAAACAGTAATTATACCAGATCTCACATCAACTTTGAAGAATAGAGAGATGCATGTGCATAAAAAATCAACACAGAAGCATTTAAATAATATTTCTTTGGCATTCCCCAGTATCCAATTAGAATACTGATGTCATGTGTCCTCTCTGTAGTCCTCTGAGATGAAGATATAAGGGCTGCCTAAGGCCACCCACCCAGTGAGTTCAATGGCTGAACTCATTTGAACTAGTTTTTCCAAGTCCAAGCCTGACATGATTTGAACCTGAACCTCCCATGTCAACCCACAGGAAGATGAATGTTCATTCTTCTTGTTCTCAGCAGTGATCAGAGCAAAAAAGCCATTTATTTGTCTCTGTGTGGTTCTTAAAAAAGCAAAATTTTATTTTATTTTATTTAAAAATATTATCTTAACAAAAAGCTGAGTAGTTTATATATTAGAAAGAGTGTAGGAAATGAGGTTGCTCAAAATAAATGCTGTGTAAACACATGTCATCACTCCAAAAAGTGTCTTCTACATACTTTTCTGCATACTTTTTTGTTGATATCACAATAACAGAGGCACAAGGTGCCCTGGTACTTTATCACACCAAGCTTGTAATGTGCCACGATGACATTAGTCTAGGAAATGCAAACCTACCACATTGGTGATAATCATAATACAGCACTTCCAAACTGCCATGGTGCTGTTTCTGTCCCAGCTTCTGTCTTCCACACACCAGCCTCCATAGCCCTGTCTTCCTGACCTATGCCCTTTCCAGAATTCATTTCAGTCTGTATTTATTTATATTTATTTATTTTTATTCTTAGCACAATTTTGCAATGATGGAAATCCATTAAGTAAAAAAGAAAAAGAAAAGAAACTGAAAAAGAAAAGAAAAGAAAAACAGACTGCATGCGAATATCTAGGAGGAGGGGGATGGGGAAAAGGAGCAGAATCATGCCTACTCACACCATGGACCTTATTGTACTGCTTAAATAACCTGGCTGAGCTCTTCCGAACTGAAGTCTAATTTGGACCACAGCTGGGACCTATCACAAGGATTATGCCACCGAAGCCATTGGGTGAGTCAATCCCAGCTGCAGCCCAGATCCCTGGTGCACTTTTGTGACCATATTTTGAAGTCAGAAAGCTCCTGGTTTTGAAATGAGGCTCCCGAAGCAGGCCTGGGACCTGGGCTGCACCCAGGCTGGACTCATTTAGTGTCTTCAGCAGCAAAATCATTGTGATAGAGCCTGGCTACAGTCCAAATTAGACTTCAATTTGGAAACGGTAAACCAGGTTATTTAAATGGTGCAATAAGGTCCAATGTGTCTGCCTGTGTATCAGAACTACTTCAGCAGGAATTTAACACACACTTCAACTGGAAAAGCAGCATGATTGGGAGGCACTGATGGTTTTCTCTGTCAATGAGAAGGAGCACTCTAGCAACAGATGGACTACAGACTAGCTACTGGAAAGGCACAATGTTGTGTGATAAGGTTATGCCACAGATGCTACTATTCTACTGTAATTCCACTCTCATTAAAGACTCATGTGATAAAGTCCTAAGACTGGACCAAATTATGAAGGCATTCAGGCAGGGTTTGTCATATTCTGGGCCCACTTCTCCTCAGTCTGCACAGATTATGGAAAAGTTTTTATAATCCTCAGCATCAGAAGGTGATTGGCTTTAAAAAAAACCCTAAAATGGTATGAGAATTTCCAAAGACGACTAACTCAGAATCCTTTATTCTGGAAAACATAATCTTGAGTGAAGTTCTTTGAAATGCACTCTAGCCGTTGGTCACATCTTGAAAGACACAGAATATTGAGCCTACTAAAGAAAATCTCAATGGATTAATTCAAGTTTGAGAAGAAAATGGGAGGGGGAAACACAGCTTTTGTAATATTTTTGAGACTGTTTCAAATTAAAGCCCTAAAAATTAAAAAAAAAACCCTAAAAAACAAAAAAAAAATTTGCATCTCTTTCATTGCTCTATTTGCCTTGTTTTTGCCTACCTTTTTTCTACCTTATTTCTCTTCATCTCTCTCTACTCCTACTTGCATGCCTCTGAAGATTATCACACGAGGTAATAAGGATTTATCATGTCTGAGCTTATCCTGTCCTTCTCTTGTCAGTGGCCCTGTCATTGTATTAACGGGAGCATCCTACATTTGCTGGTTTCTCTTTTGTGAATTTCATTATTCTTAGGTTTGATTAATATATTTTCTTTAAGAATCTTTAGGCCCTCCAGAGCAATTCTGTGATCAATCTCCAGTGGAAGTTCACCGTAAAGTTGCTCTGAAGGACCTCGAAAGTCCTAACGAAGTGTTCTCTTGGTTAATAAAAACAGCATTTATGATTTTTATTTATATTTATTTATATTCACATCTTTACAAGAGGGGTCTCCCCTAATTCCTGCAAATGGGGGGGGGAAGGGCAAATATATTTGCAGCACAGCTGAGTTGACTTCATTGGTCAAATAATAATAATAATAATAATAATAATAATAATAATAAGCAGCCCGCTCCTCTGTCAACCAACCGGAGCGGGTTAAAACAATTAAAAAAACAAGGTAAAATTTACAATGACCATAAAAAGCTCCTTATAGAGAGCCAGATGTTGACTCTTCTAGCGCAGTTTTGTCAGCAATAAATGACAAGAGCTCTTTGAGGTTTCAGAAGTCTTTTCCGGTCTTACTGGGAGATGAAACTGGGACCTTCTGTATTGCAAAAAATGTGTTGTGTGTCCCCAGAATATGGTCCTTCTCCAGTACCTGGTGGCTGTATGTGAGAAACCAGTGGTGATATTTGGTTTGAGATCATAATGACTGTTACAGAATCAAACAAGTCCCATAGATAGGTTTCCAGAAACACTGGTACCTATTGGCCATTTTCAGGGTGGTTCAGTTACAGAGAACAATTTTCATTATAAAGGTGAAGAGGAAAGGAGTAAAGGGAACTTTTCACACAAAGATCCAGAAAACTCAGTCCTAACCCATATGCCTCTTATGCATTTCATGTAATTTACTGCACACATGGTAGAAATATATTTGACAGAGTATAAAACATCTCTGTTAAACAACAACCCCCCAAAAGAGAATAAATGAAAAGAAGAAAAGAATGAAAAGAAAAGAATTGGCCTATTGTCCTGCTGTTTAAAATATGAGACACCACAGTATAGACTTTAAAATTAATAGAATAGGCTGAAAATATATTATGTGTCATTCTGTATAATATATTTGAAAGAGCATGGCAGAGGCCCTGGACTGTAATACATTCCAGCTATATTCTAAATGCTGGTGTAATATATTTTATGCAGCATGTGGCATACCAATTATATGTGCATATAAACAGAGAGATAGTAAGAGAACCGCACAATGGAAAAATCTCTCTAACACAGCCGGCTGATTATGATAAAGAAGATTCTGAATAAAACCACCACAATAAATGCTGCAAACTTGCAAGGCTTTTGATTAGTATACTCTAAAAAACCCATATGGGGAGTGGGTTATGTCTACCATTTCTGAGATTAAGCTGCAAAGTGTATATGAGTCTGCTAGAGGCCAGCTAGAATCTGGAAGTACCACCTCTCTGCACAAAATGTATTGCCATATTTTTCAATCACAAGAAAATATGTAAACTGATAGAAATGCAGTTTGTTTTCCAAACGTCTTCAGCTTACAAAAGCATGTGGAGTGGCTGAGAAAGACTAGTGGGTGAGCTATTATATTTGCATTCTACAGATGAATATACTGGAAATAGTACAAGTATGGCAAGGTTGTGGGAGCAGTATTATGCCTATGCAGTGAGAGAGAGGGAAAGAGAGCATCATGAAGAAGATATTATTGTTGTTGTGTTCCTTCAAGTTATTTCTGATTTATGTTCACTCTATCACAGGGTTTTCTTGCCAAGATTTGTTCAGAGGGGGTTTGTCTTTGGCTTTCTCGGAAGCTGAGAGAATGTGACTTGCCTAAGGTCACCCAAGGAGTTTCTGTGGCCAAGCAGGATGTTGAACCAATACTTATAGTCCAACACTCAAACCACCACACAACACTGTGAAAATTATTGTTGTTCTCGTGGGCCTTGAGGTCATTTCTGACTCTACAGAGAACCTATCTTGGGGATTTCTTGGCAGATTTTGTTCAGAGGGGCCTTGCCCTGATGCTGGGAAAGAGCACCCAGCATAAGAGAGTACAAAATTGTGGGTTGCATCCAGAGTAATGTACTGTATTGTACTGCATTAGTTTACTTATATTTCACTCTCCATAATGCTAGAAATCAAGGCACAGTTAGATGGCAAAAAGAAATAGAAATAAAAATAAACGCAAACTTAGCTATACTTAGTAGATCCACTGAAACCAATGCAACAAGTTATTTAGTCATGTTTCATTTATATACTAGTTTCAACATATCTACTCTGAACCTGGATACAGTCCAAGATGTACCCTTGAGAAACAGACAACAGCATGGTGGGAATAAAAAGGCCTTTCCCCTTTGTGATTGCTTGAAGCCTCTACATAGATCTCCATCTGCTTCTAGAGCCTTTGATAAATTCTAAAAAACTTTCAATTCAGCCCTGAAGCAGACTTATAATTGCCTCCCTCTTGCAGATACCTAAAAGCAATGATGTCCAAGAATCTGGGTGTGGCATCAGCTTCTGTGTTGGTAGATACCAGGTGGGGACACCTGTCAACCATGCGGATGGGTTTATTTCCTAACTGATAAAACCTTAATACAAGTTACACAGAACAATTATGCATATGTGTAATCATGTATGCATGCATGATTGTGTTCTCAAGGGGCCTGGTGACTTACAATGCTACACAGGAATATAGGAAGCTGCTGCCTTATACCAGATCTGAGTGAATGTTTCTCTCAGGGGATGAGAGAAGAAACAGGAACAATTTGGTGAGGAGAAAACAGCTGGCTCTCAATAGTGGCTTCTACCTTCTTCCTTTCCTCCAGTAGGGCTTCTGAGGAACAATCTTGCCTTAGGTTTAAGAAGAAGACACTTATAAAACATAAATAAATAATATAATATAATTTTTATTTATATCCCACTTTTTGTTAAGACAATCAAAGTGGTATACATCATTAAAATAGTACAACAATATATACACAATATCCCCCCTTAAAAAAGAATTAAACAGTTAAGGATTAAAATTACATAAACATTAAAATTAAAGACTGTGGGGAAAATCATAGCATATGTGGGAGAGATCATTTTGGCAGAGTACTATTTAAGGAAGGCCTGCTGGAAGAGATCCATCTTGACAGCTGTCTTGAAGCTAAGTTGGTAATTTGATGGATCTCGTCTAGCAGGCCATTCCACAGCCTGGGAGAGGTTGCAGAGAATGTCTTCTGGGAGGTCGCAGTCAGTCTGGTCTTTAAGGGCTGCAATACATTCCTTCCAGAGGACCTCAGTGCACGGGGTGCATTATATGGAAGAAGGTGATCCCTTAGATAAGTTGGGCACAAGCCATTTAGGGCTTTAAAGGTGATAACCAACACCTTGTACTGTGCCCAGAAACTAATAGGCAGCCAGTGAAGTGACTTTAATATTGGTGTTATGTGGTCACTCCTAGTTGTTCAGGTTATCAGCCTGGCTGCCATGTTCTGTACCAGTTGGATTTTCAGGACTAAGAACAAAGGTAGCCCCATGTAGTGTGCATTGCAAAAATCAAGTCTTGCAGTTACCAGTGCATATACTACAGTTTTGAGGTCTCCCAGTTCCTGGAAAGGGAGCAGCTGGCATATCAGCCGAAGCTGATAACATGCTCTTGACCATCGCATTCACCTGTGAACACAGTCCTTTGAGGAGAGTGAGGACCCCCTCCAGGACTGGAGGTTGCAACCTGATGCCTGATTTAGGGGCCCCTAAAGTAAGTACCTCCATTTTGTCTGGATTGAGCTTGAGCTTGTTTTCCTTCATCCAGTCCATTACTGCTTCAAGATACTGAATGAGGGAAGAAATGCCATCTTTCATCATTGCCGATGACCAAGACATGACATATTTGGGTGTCATCAGCATTCTGATAACACCTCCCCACATGTCTATGGATGATTTCTCCCAGCAGCTTCATATAAATGTTGAATAGCATCGGGGACAGGATGGCTCCCAGAGGGACACCACAATTAAGCTCCTTTTTGAGGAGCAACTATCCCCAAGCATCACCCTCTGGAACCTGCCTTAGAGGAAGGAGCAGAACCACTGCAACGCAATGCCTCTGATTCCTAACTGTCTCAGGCGTTCCAAGAGGATGTCATGATCTATTGTATCAAATGCTATTGAGAGGTCTAGAAGCACCAACAGGGTCACGCTCCCTCTATCGATGCCTAGACGAAGGTCATCAGTTAAGGCGACCATGGCAATCTCCACGCCATATCCCATCCTGAAGCCAAATTGAAATGAATCAAGAAAATTGGCTTCATCCAAGATCACTTGGAGCTGAAGAGAAACAGCCCTCTCAATCACCTTTCTCAAAAATGGCAGATGGGATACAGGCCTGTAATTTTTCATGTGATTTCATGTTGATTTTGTTCGAACATTGGCATCCAAGTGGGTTCTTATTTGAGAGATTTTATCTGCAAAGTAGTTGTTAAATGCATCGCAGAAGGCTGTTTTTGGGTTAAGTAGAGGGTTCTGGGTAGATGGCATCACCATCAGTTCCCCCATCACCCTAAACAGCTCCGCCGGACGAGACTTTGCAGATGCAATACGTGCAGAAGAGAAGGACCTACTTGCTGCTTTTATTGCCTGTCTACAAGAATAAAGGAAATTCTTATGATGAATTGTGTCAGATAAGAGTCCAGTCTTCTACCAATCCCGCTCTAGTCATTGTCCCGCCCGCTTCATATTCTTCAGCTCTCAGGGCTTCCGATTTGAGGCAGGTAGGAAAGGGCGCTTGGGAGTGATTGTGTCGATAGCCTTAGTAAGATCGGTGTTCCATGTATTCACCAAGGTTTCAACAGAATCAGTGACATTATCAACCATTAAACCCTCTAGGATTTTCTGGAACCTAACTGGTTCCATTAGCCTTCAAGGGTGGATCATTCTAATAGGTCCTCCACCCTGGAGGGGGCAGATTGTGGCTCTTAGTTCTGTCCTGATCAGGAAATGATCCGTCCATGACAATGCAGAGGTATTAACTACCTCCACCCATGGATATTCCTGTTCTGTACTGAAGACCTCATTGATGGTATGACCCGCACAATGTATTGGCCTGTTGACAAGTTGGGAAAGGCCGATAGTTGTCATGGATTCCATGTACTCCCAAGCTACACCTGTTAAACTGGTCTCAAGTGGAATGTTGAGATCACCCAGGACCAAAAGCCTGGGCAACTCCAACAACATCTCTAAGACCAGCTGCATCAGCTCGGATAAGGAATCTGGTAAGCAACGGGTATACCAACAGAAACCCTATAGTATCCCTAATCTTCAGGCTTAAGTACATACATTCAAAGTGGTCAATCTTCCGGGCAGGTATCCTGGTCAAGGTGAGGTTGTCTCTGTAGACCAGAGCCACTCTTCCTCCTCACCCACTTTCCCTTACTTGGTCAATAACTGCATACCCAGCTGGGAGAGCTTGATTCCAAGTGATGCCACTATCTTCTCCCAGCCAGGTTTCTGTGAGGCAAGTCAGGTTGGCTTTTTCATCCAAAAGAGAGTCATAGATAATATATGACTTATTCTTGACTGACCTAGCATTGCAGAGGAGCAGAGTAAGGTTCTGTGGCATGGTTGGTAAGCTCCCCATCCTGTTTTGGGTAACAGAATGAACTGAAGGCAGGATCACTTTCAAACATCAATATTGCCTTCTTTTGCAACAAAATTTCACTCTGTTGTCACCGTATCTTCCTTTTCCCCATACTCCCACTTTATACTTGGCCGTCTCATCCCTTTGATATCCCATTGTTGATTCTGCCCACACCCACCCTTCAGCCTGATATTGTGAGGAAAAGAAATGGCCAGCTGTTGGCTCCTGGCTCACTGCCTGGCATTGGTTGAAGTTTTTGGGGCTGGAGGAGCAAGTTTAAATTTCCCACTCTAGCCACACCCCCTCACCACATTGCCTCCATTTGCCACCCTTCTGCCTGGTGTTGTGGAGAAAAGGAGGGCCGGGTCCCGGCTTGCTGCCTAACGTTGGAGGAAGTCAGGTGCTGCTGTTGCCTGTGGAGATGGTGTGTGCTGGAGCCGGCTATGTAGCCTCCGCCCTTGCCACTCAGCTCAATATGAACTCATAAATAGGGATGTAAGTTTTCATTAATTTTCTTCTTGAATGAAGTAACAAATAATCTAAGCAAGTTTCTTCACACTTCATTTTCTTCTCCCACAATAGAGCATTCTGGGATTTAATCTGCAAAATTTGCACTTTTTTTTTTTTTGGTATAGAAAACATTATTTCCCACCCCATCTTTTCCACAGTGCCTTTGGATGACTCTTGTCTTCCATATTGTAAGCTTGAGGTGCAGTTCTTTCTAATTATTGCATTTTGAGAGATGGTCAAGGAAGGTGTTTTACCATGAGATTCTGTAGTACCTCTAAAAAAATCTCCCTTAAATCCACACACCTTGCTTCTTGCACTCCATTGCTTGCACCTGTCACTCTCCATTCCCTCCCACTTCCTTCCTCCTTGACAGTATATCCCTACCTTGCATCTTGCTGTCCTTTGCTCACACTTACTTTCTCTTCCCTGCTGTTCCTTCACTTTGTGCTTTTGCAACAGCCCCTCCACCACCTGCACTGGTCACTCTCCCTCTCCTTATGAGTGAAACATAGGGGAGTATTTGTTTCTCAAAGAACAATTTCACAGAGGAGAGCCTTCACATTTTGCCTATGTTTTAGCTCCTGCAAGGGTTAGAAACAGAGAATAGAATCATCTGGTGAAATAGGTTGGCTGGCTATATATCTTGACTCACTGCTTTATCACACTAGGGGGCAAACAGGATTTAAACGAGAGTTAAGTGAGAGTTAAACAGGAAATGTCCTGTGATAAACAGGGCATTTCCTGTTTAACTCTTGTTTAAATTCTGTTTGCCTCCTAGTGTGATAAAGCAGAAAGGGAGGGGATGCTTTTTGCTATTCTGCCTCAGGCCTCATGCTAAGGAACATAGTTGTTGTGAAACATCTTTCACACTAAAAATAATTTTTAATAACACTGGAAATGTTTACTATCTTGTTTACATGGTAATCATTATTCCCCATCCATATGTATTAATGAGAAAAATAATCTGCTATACATCCAATACTCCCCCGAGGTTGTCCAAAAATTTTCATTGGAGATATTGCATTGTTTTAAGGTTTTATTGATATTGTTTTTAATTCTGTGTTAGTTTAATCTTATTTTAACGGGTGGGAGGTGGGACTGGGTTGTAATATTTTAACTGTACCTGTTTTGAAAATGTTGTACTCCACCCTGATTGTTCATTCAGAGGGGCAGGTTATTCTATTGTAATCAAATATGCTTTCCTTTTATCTTTTTTTTTTTAAAGAGGAAAAACTCTTCTGCAAAAAGAAATTATATTTCATATCCCTTAATTCTGGGAATAAAAAGGGATAAACTGCAACAGTAGTCCCCACAATGCAGACATTTTAGGAATATGATTGGACATTCAAACCAATCTGATTAGATATTTAAAAAGCACTTTGTGATATCGTTTGGAGGTAGCTGTTCAAAGAAGATAATTCACTTTAAATCCTCCCTCCCAATAGTTGAAGATAAATTTCTTCTATGAACTTTAAGAGCTCTTTGGTTCAAAGTGACTTGCTAGGAAAATGCAGTGCACTTAAGAAAACAAATCCTTCCACTTTTGTCTACTTTTTTGTTGCTGGTTTGTTTGTTTGTTTTGTTTTTTTGGAATAGTGTTTGTGGGGCTTATTATTCAGCTTTGCAAGTTATGGAATGATGCTAACTGTTACATCTTTTAAATACAAACACACTGCATTGTGGATGCAACTAACTATTTCAAATGATAAGATGGAAATTTTTTGTTAAAGAATTATAGGTCAATTTTTGCAAAGAGAGAAAAATCCATCTGAGGAAATTTTTCCTTTCTTATACAAAGACAGAGTACAATTGGGGAAATGTTGGTCCATAGGTGAGTAGATGGGGTCGGAAGGGAGGGGAAAGAAGAGGAAGTGATGAAAGGAATTCACAGTGGATTGAACCTATTCACAGATTCATGAAGTGTTGCAGGAATTAAAGAACCCTAGCAAATAACTTCCAGATGCATCTTTTGCCCCAGCAGCCAGATCCGTGTTGCCTCCTGGGCACATCAGGTCACCCTCCCATCAGTCTTGAAAAAAAGGGAGACAATAGCAGAGCTCATCAAGCCTCATCTATCTTCCATCTGTCAAGCTTCTAGCAATCAAAGCCAGATTATGTTGGGGTGGTTTCGTAATGAATTAACTGTGCTCCACCTGGCTTGCAGGCACATGGCAGATCATAAAATCAAATAAAAATCATATTTGATTGGAAAACATGTTTTCCAGAAATGGCCCTGGCATCCAAAAGCTTTTCAAGAAAACCTGGCAACATTTCAGTTCCATAGATGGTGGCTAAGGGGATGGTGGCAGATGTTCATACTGCTTTCATCCATCCCTGGGATTGTCAAACTCTGTCACAGCAGGTAGATGTCTCTGAATGCTGCATACCAAGTAGACATCAGGTAGGTGGTTTTAACTTAAACTCTAGAATGAAGAACCCACACCTTTAGATTTCACACTTGCCATCTTTTCTGTTTCCCTACCATTTAGAGTGCAAACAAGTTTTGCCTATTTAAGGGGCTTGACAGGCCATCGAAAAGTGCCAGCCTGTGGCGGGGTGAGGGCTGAGTGTCCCCCTCCTCCAAGCCCTAACCGCATCATCCAGGCACCATTTTGACATGCACCCATCCACATGGGGTGCACCATGATGATGCACATCTGGCACAGTGCCCAAATGGCGCAGCACTGAAGGGGCATTATCATGGCTCGCCAGCATGCCAATGATGCCCCTTGGAGGGAGCAAAAAGAAGCCATTTTTCATGGCTTCTTTTTGCTCCTTCTAGAGGCTGGATCAGTGCTATGGTGTGCGGTTGCTGCAGCACCAATCCGGGCCAAAAATGCCACCCATCTGTAGAGATCCTAAGTCAATTCTGCAGCATATAACTCCAGTGCTCAAATCTCTTCACTGGCTGTCTATTAGTTTCTGGGCACAGTATAAGGTGCTGGTTTTAACCTTTAAAGCCCTACATGGCTTGGGTCCATCTTATCTCAGGGACCGCCTCTCCCCGTACGATCCTCCCCGCACACTTCGATCCTCTGGAAGAAATCTGCTAAAACCTATCAAGACCAGGCTGACGCAGACCTCCCAGAGGGCTTTTTCTGCCACCGCTCCCAAGCTCTGGAATGGTCTGCCAGATGAGATGCATCTCATGACATCTTTAGACTGCTTTAAAACAGCCTTAAAGACGCATCTCTTTCGGCAGGCCTTCCCTTGAAACCTTTGACCCCAGCTCCGGACTTACACTATGCTTTTCGCCTACTCCCATGTCTCCGACCCTCAACTTATGATGTGGCCACATAAGAAGGGGTCTGGATACATCTATACTGTTTTTAGATCCTACAGTTTTTAATTTATTGCTGATTTATTTTTAATGGGTGGGAGGTTGGAATGTGGGTTATGGGACTGTTTTAATTTTAACTTTGTTTTAATTCATGTCTTTTAATATGCTGTATTCCGCTCCGAGTGTTCTTATAGAGGAGTGGATTATAAATAAACCATTATTATTATTATTATTATTATCACCACCTTGCACCCCAATGCCTTTGAAATATGGTCTATCATGTGGTGGTACAGTTAATGGCAACTCATGTGTAGTGTTACCCTGAGAGGTACAAGACAGGCAGAGGCCACTGTTGAAGTGTGACTAATACTGGGGAAGAGAACCCCAACACTCTTGAAATGGGAAACATAAGGTAATGGAGACAGTAAAAATTGGGAGTGCTCAGTACAGTCTGCCCACAGTGCCTGTACTAACAATGGACATTGCCCATGAACTCCAGCACATTTGCCCAAGCTAGTCCTGTGTGCCCAGCTAACAAGGACAGCTGCTTTTCCACCCCTTGCCCCATCTGCCACTCTAGCTGCATTGTACTGTTAGAAAATTAAGTCATTACATAACTGATTATAAAAGTACCCCTCTGATGTGCTCACACATTCTCCCCCCCCCCCCAAATGATTTAAGACAAGGCCTTACACAATCAAACCACTGACTCATCTAACCCAGTATTGTTTTTCTTTTCCAATGGACAGTGGCTCCCCACAGATTCAGGGAGGTATTTTTCCCAACTGTGTAATCTAAGATACTTTTAAGTGGTCGTGCCAGAGATTGAACTTGATGCTTTTTGTAGGCAAAACATGTTTTACCACTGAGTTATGCAACTGCCCTGCTTATTGCTCCTGTCTCCCTTAAAGGAAAGAAAGCATCTGTTAGCCACAGTTTTCACACACTGTGACTGAATCTACACAGGCTAAATAATGTGTCCTTACCTTTAGCTCAGTCTTGTTGGAACACATAATGGTATTCTCCTTCCAATGTGAAATCACTTCTTTTTGATGCCTGGTGGCTGTAAGTGATTGAAACAAAAACAAAAACAAAAAAACCCCATCCAGTTTATGTCTCTGTTTTGGGAAAGAACCAGTATGTTAAAATGTGTGGTTTGACCTCCAAATTGGGATTGATGTGAAACTGGAGGTGGAGGGTTGAGTTGGGTTGATGGATTGTGAGTGGCTGGTGGATAGCTGGCACAGGTTCACCAGTTATGTGTCTCCCATGCTCCTATTTGCCTACAAATGTCTAGAAGGGTTTATACATTTTTTTCATGATAATAATAATAATAATAATAATAATAATTTATTTCTAGTCCGCCCCTCTGAACAAGCAATCGGGGCAGATTACAACAAGAGTTAAAAACAGTTACAGTTAAAATATCCCATCCTTTCCCTTACCACCCCCCTTAAAAAAGAATTAAATCACAATACAGTTAAAACATAGAATAGCTAAAATAGGCAATAAAAAACAGCAGCAGGGAAAACGGACCTAAGGCCTAGGTCATCTAGGAATAAGGTACAAGGGAAGGAAAGCTGGAAAAAAGACGATTCTAGGGCCTAAGGTTAGGCTCAGGATTGTAGCTGGGTGATATTCACATTCTCTGGGAAGGCCTGCCGGAAGAGGTGCGTCTTCAGGGCTTTTTTGAAGTCTTCTAGGGATGAAATGAGACGCATCTCATCCGGCAGGTTGTTCCACAACTTGGGGGTGACAGCTGAAAAAGCCCTCTGGGAGGTCTGCACCAACCTTGTCTTCATGGGCTGTAGCAGGTTCCTCCCAGAGGACCGAAGTGTGCGGGGAGGTTCATATGGAAGGAGACGGTCCCTTAGATAAGATGGACCCAAGCCATGTAGGGCTTTAAAGGTTAAAACCAACACCTTGTACTGAGCCCGGAAACTGGTCGGTAGCCAGTGGAGAGCTTTTAGCACTGGAGTAATGTGCTCTCTCCTAGATGTACCAGCAAGAAGCCTGGCTGTCATATTTTGGACCAGTTGCCATATTTTTACCCCTTTGCACTCTGGTTGTATGTGAAGCTTTGAAACTTTGGTGTTTTAATATTTGCTTGCCTTTAGGTTTTTGTTTTATATTTGTGAAAGATGACAAGGGTTTCATACAGTAAGCATTTTTTTAAAAAAACTTTCCCAAGAGCATTCAGGAGGACTTACTTCTGAGTAGACTTGTTTTATTTGCCATCAATCTTATACCCACTTCAGTGGGAACAGAATTTAGAAAATGAGGCAGAAAATTAGAGAGGGCACAAGTAACACGTGAGAGGGCTGAAGTATCTGCCCAGAAATGCTCCTGATGCAATGGGAGTGTGGCTGGCATTCAGAATGGGGGCAAACAGAGAAATGCAAATATGTGTATGCATAGTGGGAACAGTCCTCCATCACTGCCACTGAGGTTGTGTGTCCAGACTTAAAATGATACGATGAACACACACACGACCATGTGCATAAGTAGGCCCATATGAATGATGGGCTACCTTAACTGCATGCTTAACCAAAAAGAGTATTTGATGTGGTTGTTGTTATGTGCCTTCAAGTCATTTTCAGTTTATGGCAATCCTAAAATGACTCTATCACTGGGTTTTCTTGGCAAGATTTGTTGAGAGGGGGGCTTGTTTTTGCCTTCCTCTGAGGCTGAAAGAGTGTGAGGCTAAATGAGTATGACTTGCCCAGAATCACCCAGTGGGTTTCCATGGCTGAGCAGAGTTTGAACTCTGTTCTCCAGAGTCCTTGTCCAATACTGAAACTACTAAACTACACTATTTTATCAGATCCTAAATGATGGCAATTGATCTGGGAGCAAAATAAAATGTTATTCCCCAACCAAACAGCTTCTCTCTTAGTTTTTTGTGGAGCTTTCGGGCTATGTGGCCATGTTCTAGAAGAGTTCTTTTCTGACGTTTCGCCAGCATCTGTGGCTGGCATCTTCAGAGAATGATAGCCTGGAAAAGGATTGGATATATATATATCCTGTGTGACCCTGGGAAGGAAGGAGTAATTTTTAAATGTATTGTTCTGTTGCTAATGGCAGTCCTCAGGGTGGGAGGAAATGCAAACAAGGATTAATGTCTGCTAACTGGTGCTCATTGTCTGCTGGGAATCCTCTGGCCTTAGGCTGCTGCTCATTTGCATAGGTTGAATCTTGACCTTGCTGTCCTTCAGGACTGGTAGCCAAGCCTTGTTTACCCTCAAGGTTTCTTTCTTGATGAAATTGTCCAAGTGTTTATGGATTTCAATGGCTTCCCTGTGCATTCTGACATGGTAGTTGTTGGCATGGTCCAGAATTTCAGTGCTTTCAAGCAGCATTTTATGCCCAGGATGGTTTATAGCATGTTCCTCTACTGCTGATTTTTCTGGTTGACCCAGTCTGCAGTGTCTCTCATGTCCCTTGATTCTTGTCTGCACACTGTGTTTGGTGGTCCCTATGTAGACCTGTCCGCAGCTGCATGGAATGCGGTAGACTCCAATGGCTGTGAGAGGGTCTCTCTTGTCCTTGGCTGAGCGAAGCATTCGCTGGATTTTCTTAGTCAGTTTGTAAGCCATTTGAAGGTTGTGTTTCTTCACCACTTTCCCTATTCTATCTGTGACTCCTTTGATGTATGGTAAAAATATCTTCCCTTTGGGTGGTTGCTTGTCTTGAGTCTTCTGGGTTTTTCTGGGCCTGGCAGCCCTTCTGATGTCTGCACTGGAGTAACCATTGGCCTTTAGAGCCCGGTCCAGGTATTTCAGTTCATTTTCCTAGAAGTGGGGTTCACAGATACATTTTGCCCGGTCTAACAGTGTTTTTATAGTGCTTCTTTTTTGTCCTGGGTGATGGTTGGAATTTTTGTGCAGGTATCTGTCCGTATGTGTAGGTTTTCTGTATACTGTGTGGCCCAAACGTTGGTTTGGTTTGCGAATGACTAGGACATCCAAGACTGGTAGAGTTCCATCCTTTTCTTTTTCCATTGTGAATTGGATGTTAGGATGGATGTTGTTCAAATGGTTCAGAAATACAGCCAGATCTTTTTCTCCATGGCTCCAAATGATGAAAGTGTCGTCCACATATCGGAACCATGTTGTGGACTTTTTTTTATATCCAATCCTTTTCCAGGCTATTAGATGCTGGTGAAACGTCAGAAAGGAAATCTTCTAGAACATGGCCACATAGCCTGAAAGCTCCACAAAAAACTATGGATGCCGGCATTGAAAGCCTTTGACTCCACAGCTTCTCTCTTGTTTCTATGGGGCTTTCTAGATTGGCAGGAAAGTGTGACATGAAGTTGCTTTTTCCTTAATGCTTAGCAGCTGCACCACAGCCTTTAGATGGAGCTGCACTGTTCCGCAGTTTTTAAAAAAGAAGCTGGGAAAACCAGCACCTTTTTAAAGGTGCTTCTTCTCCCCTAAAATGCAAAAAAAAAAAGTGTTTTCATGGCACACTTTCCCTTTTTCTCATCTAAAAGCTAGAGTTTCATGCAGCCATGAACACACTGCTTTTTGCCAATCTAGAAAGCCCCTATGTTTTTTTCCCTGCTTTTCTATTCCTTAAAGGTGATATCAAAATTATTAGAATACAGTGCAAATACAGAGAGAGCTGGACTTTGGGTTCACTATGAGTATTGACTCCTGAAGTGGAACATGTTACTAATTTTGTGGGCAGCTTGTTTGTATGGCATCCAGTTAACTCAAAGAAGACACAGCCATGAGTTTGCATGACCTAAGCAGAAGTGCTTATGATGTGGCTCTTGGAAGTGTCTCATTCATAAGGTTGAAGGTGACTTGACAGCAAATAACAATGATGAACTAAATCCAAATTTTGCAAATGTTCTACAGAGCATTTTATACGTCACATTTGTCTGTTTTTTCAACACAAGAGAAATCCTCCACTGGCCCCGAATGAATTGCAAGCAACATCTTGTTTCACTTCTACCTTTTGGTTTGAACTAAAGTTAGCTGGCTTCATTGTTTTGCATTGGACAGTTTACCAATATCTGCAAGCCTTATCTAGCCAATGTTTCAACCGCTGAGTAGAAAGTCCATCTGTGTTTACCTGAAGTAAGCCACATCACTGTGTTTTCTTCCAGTTTAGTTGTCATGGCTTGTGAATCAGACATTTTTAGAGACTCAGGGCCAAAACATATTTTTTATACTCAGGGTCAAAACAGGGCTTGAAGCTGTCCCTTTGATTACTCGATCGGGGCTGTGGCAACCACATGCCGCAGCCCCAATCTGGCTTTTTGCCAGACCAAAAAGAAGCAGTAAAAAGCCACTCCTTTTTGAGCTGGTAAAAAGCTGGCTTTTCCGCTGCTTTGCAGCTCTCCTGCGGTGTGCAGTGTATAAATGCTGTACTGTCAGAGCACTGCAAAGCTGCCTGCTGTGTGATCAGGCAGGCGGCTTCATGGTGGCTTCCTGCTGGCTTGTCTAAACCAGTGCAAAGGGGCTGTCTGTTTTGTCCCTCAGTCACAAATCTGCTAGGTCTATGGAAATTTTCACATATGACACTGAGTGCTTTTGAACATTTAAAATATTTGGGCCTGTGGGACAGAAATATTTGGGCCTGTGGGACAGAAAGTGAAATAGACCCTTTTCAAAAATGAATGTGCAATCTTGTTCAAAATTGATAGAAGCAAGCCTTTCATATGAAAAGAGTGTGTCTCAATGAGAGGACAAAGAAATATTCTGACTCTGAAAGCCAAATGCTCTTCATTTTAATGCTCTTCATTTTAATCTCTTCTTGATCAGCAGAACATCCTTCTCTTTCAAGTCTGTCACTAAGAGTTTTGCAGGCTTGCCAAACACCTCTGTTCCCCCCTTGGCACTGCAGAAGAACTGCAAGGCTGAAGCTTTTAACACTCCACCATCTATTTTAGCATCAAACAGCTGGGTCCCTGTGGTTTTCGTGGGCCTAAAATTTGAAAAGATTAAAATAATAAAAGCAGAGACTGGTAACAAGTAAGAGAAGATCAGTATATACATATATCAGAACCACACACAAAAAGTACATGTGAATCAAAAATGTCATTTGGACTACAACTTACTTTTGCCTCACCTTGAAATGAGAATATTAATCCTTTTGCAAAAAATGGAATCAAATTTTGTGTCTCATTTTCAGGATGGCTATCTGGAGCTGGACAAGTGTATATATATTTATTTATTTTGATCTTTAAGAACATATGACACATACAATTACCCTAGTTTGGCTCCTTACTCAGCCACTCCCCAAATCAGAAGCCCCTGCATCATATCATAGATAGCACCTTCTGATCCAGACATCCTGACCTTTTAGCCCTTTGTGGACAAAGTCAATGCATTTTATCACTGCAGTCAGACAAACTGAATCTCAAGGGAAATTCTAAAAACTGCTAGATTGCCAGTCTCCTCTTTGTGAGTTCTGGTGTCAGGAACACAGCATCATGCCTGCTGGAAAGGTAGTTGTGTTGCTGTGTCACTTACCACTAAATATGTAATGGGCAATGTCCAATTTGGAACATTATACAATTTGAGACTTATACAATTGCATTCTGCATAGCATTACACATCATAATTGCCTTCCGAACAAAGATTTCAGCAACAATGCAATGCAATTTGATTGCTGGGGAAACAATAAGCTCTGGAACAGAAGTGCTTCCTTGAAAGCAGATGTCTGGAATTTGTGCAACAAATGAGGAACAACTGAACATCTGCTATGCTATCATAGGGTCATCTGGAAAAGCTCTAGAATGATCCAGCACTCCTAGGAAAAATCAAAGTATCATTTTTTTTTCAAGCCTAGTACAAACTTGGAACATTGGCATCCTCCCATATTTATGCCACAAATCATTCCCATCCCATGCATACAATCTTATGAGCCAATAAAGATCTGTTTCTATTTTAACTCTGAAACAGATATAATTTTAATTTGGTCTAAAATGACACCAGAGTCCACAATATCCATACCCCCCCCCCCCCCGTTCACCCACATACCCCAGCACAGTTTGTGTCCATTTTAATATAACTGCCAGCAAGAAGAAGGTGATGATGATTTTCCTTTTGCATCAGACAACAGGAGAGCTTGGGCTACTATATTTCCTTCTTGTGAGAAGAAACTCAGATCAATTGTCTTTGGGACAGTATCACATTTTGAAACATTAGATTTGAAAATTAATGTGATAATTTTAAATGTTATATACTGAGGAAACCATTTACAGAAACACTAATAATAGAAACTGTTATTGTTAATTAACTCTTCAAAATATTAGTGTGCAGTCAGACTATGAGATTACAGACAATGGCATGGAGGATGTCACAGTGTTGACCTTCGAGAAGAGCATTCTCTTATTGGCTCCTTCAAATGGGCATTTTAAAGTAGGTTTCCTCCAACCTGGATGTTTTTCCACAGTGGCTACAAAGCCCATAATAGCACTGCTGCTTTTGAATGGTGGGAGTCCAACACATTTGAGAATTTTCAGGTTGGTAAAGGCTGACCCATAGTACGAGGTCTCATTTTTACAACCTCTTCAGTTTGTTGCTAATCTACATCTATTTTTCCCCACATTCCTACCATTGTGAACACTTCACTCATTTTTTCAAATGCCTGATTTGGTCAAGATTAGTCAATAGTGGCTTATTCTAAAGGCTACAGATCCATCATAAGTACAGCAATAAGTAGTTCACTATAGAGATCAATCACTGTCGAATTTGTAATCAGAAATGTTTTGAAAGCTTCAGGCCATGCAGAATATTTTTCTGTGAAACTATATTCTTTCAGTCTCCTTACTCAAGAAGCATGATCTGCAATGCTCATTGATAGAGAACATCTTTTTAATGAAAAGTCATGGATTCCAAATCAGTCTGTGGCACCTCTAGTTTAGTGATCACTTATCTAACAATTTCATTATTCTCTGCACTCTTCTTACCTTAGGCCTTATAGGTTTAAATCTCTTTATCTTGTATTGGGAGGCTAATGAAACTAAAGTGATATTTGTAGTCACCCTGGTATAAAAATGTGAGTGTGTAAAGACAGGAATATAAGCTGGAGACCTAGGAACTTGTATGTTGGATCATCTGAGGAAAATGGGCTTATTAGAAGTGAACAGAGCAATCCTACCCTGCTTACCAAAGGGTAACGGCCATCAAACTGAAATTAAGATTTTTGAATCAATCCTTCATTTTCCAGTCTTTACATAGAAGGTGCACACTTCTGCTCACTTGAAAGTTAATTGAAGCCTCAGCACAAATAGAAAACTGGCTTTATTTTGCTTCCAAGTCATACAGAGGCTTCATTAAAATGAATCAGGTACAGGAATTCCTATGAGACATCCCTAAGATAGATTGAGGGGACAGGAGAGTTGGGACACTGGGCATTCTTGAATTTACACCCAGATCTCCTCCCCATTTTTACCTCTCACATGAGCACCAGCACAAGACAAATGGTATGTTGCTGTTGTTTTTATTGATAGTATTTAAGCAGTTCTGGGGCCCATATTAAATGGTGTGTAGGGTAGAAAATAGTGCTGTACATAATATTTATTCTGCTTTCCTTTGTAGAAGATTGAAAATGATGTCATTGCTCCTCAGATGTTGCTGAACTGTAGCATTCATCTTTTTTGTCTATGTTGTCTAGAACTGCCAGGAGATGGAAGTTCAATAATATCTATGGAGTGGTGCAGTGGTTAAATGCTGGTCCTGCAGTCACAACATTGTAAGTTTGATCCTGGAGGGCTTCAAGGTTGACTCAGCTTTCCATCCTTTTGTAAGCTGGTAAAGTTAGTTTCCAGCTTGTTGGGGGCAATTGGTTTACACATTATAAACTGCTTAGTGGGTGCGAGTTCACTGCTAAGCAGTATAGAAATGTATTTGCTTTTGCTATTGCTATCTAGAGTGTTGCATGATTCCAACCCCTGCTTTTCCTGCCACTGTTTTTTTTTTTTTAAAATTGAAGGTGCCTTGGGCACTGTGCAAGGAGAAAGGTGTGATAAAACATAAACAAACAAATATTTTGCTAGCTCTTGACCCATGGTGCTTTCTAGGCCTTTTGTGAAGTTCCTAGTGATATCATACCAGTGATTCATCATCATCACTGACACCAGTACCCTTATGCATCCAAGAACGATTACTGGAAATCTTAAAATGAGGAATGGAAAAAAAAAAGTTTTCCATTCTGTTTTCCAAGAACTTCACAGACACTGAATACCAAATAGCATCATCATCTCTACCACAGAGCCCTGCATCTGCATGCAAAATAATAACAACAATGTAATGGTTGGCAGTTTGCTGCAAGTAATCAAAACTCCACTGATGTATGTAATTGTAATCTTTATGTGCCATGTCTTTAGCTGAGAACTGTTTGGACACAAACAAAAAAGGGGTAAATATAGCTGTAGTAATGATGTTGATACTTGTGTAATTATAGGATTTAGCAGATCATGGTGGTTTGAGTGGTGGACTAGGATTGAGGGAGATTCAGGTTCAAATCCCCACTCAGTCTTCAATGAAAGCAATGGCAACCCTTCTTTGAGTAAATCTTGCCAAGTAAATTCTATTATATGGGTTGCCTTATGTCAGAGCTGTCTTGAAGGAACATAAAAACAACAAATTGTGTCAGTGCCTACACCACATTAGCATAAATATGGAATCCTTTTGTACTGAATTACTGATTCAAGGGATAGGGTTCTCCAGGTGTTATTAGACTGCATGTCCCATCATCTTTCAGTACTAGCTGTGTTGGGTATACTCCATGAGAGTTACAGACATTCTTCAGCTTTGTTCCTGCATAAAGAATCACTGTCTGACTTTTATTTTATTTTATTTTATTTTGTTCTTGAAATAATGGTTAGAATGCAGACAATGCTTAATAGCTGCTGACTGTTCCATGTTCTCTGTATAAGTGTTTTACTAATAAATATTGCACCAAGGTTTAGAGTAGGCTTCTGTGGATACAGGATACATTCTTCATCAAAAGGTACAATAATTTCCATATTTCATGTGATCTGACAGATGATCCTCCAACTATCCCTCTTTCACATACTTATAACCTTGCTAAGTTCCCAAGATAATCAGGCCTAGCAAGATTAATGATCCGCTGGGCGATTGTGGACCATGGTTCAAACAATGAAGGCTTTGAGCACCCCACCCTTTGCTTCATATCTCCATGGGTGCAGTAGCCTTTTGGGCTTTTTTCTCTCTGTTCAGTTGCTTAAATTGAAAGTCTCACTTATTCTAAAGCTGTATTTGGCAGTCAGCCTGGGGCCAGATGGAACCGAACTGCTTTCTAAGAAAAATGTGAGCAAGGGAATTGCAGTTGGATGCTGTAATTTCTTCACCAGGGCATTAATTTCCTCACACGTTTACTTCTCCCCCCCCACCCCCACTCCCACCATTCACCTTCTGTTTTTCTCTCATCCATAAATGTGTGCAAAAGCCAAAGAAGCTATCAAGCATCTTATTAATTTAAAATAATAAAAATAAAAATAAAAATAAAATGACAGCTGTTGTTTAAGGCTGGAGGGAGAAGACATAGCTGGCAGAGGTGGAAAACAAAATTTCTGCTATGTAGTCATAGCGTGAGAAATAAGTGTTGAACTGTCCTCTCTGCTTCATTTGTTTGAAGAATTGTTGTTCAAAGATTAGTTTCAACTTCACACACTCGCTGATGTTGCCAATGCAGGAGGATAATCTGGGCTAAGAAGAGAACAAGAACTGCCACTGAAACTAATTTGAGGGCTCCTTTGCAGATGAAATAGAGAGCCAGCACGATGTAGTAGTTTGACTAGGACTCTGGAAGAACAGGGTCTGAATTCAGCCATAGAAATCCACTGAGTGCCTGTGGGCAGGTCAAACTCTCTCAGCCTCAGAAGAAGGCAAGGGCCAACCCCATCTCAATAAATTTTACCAAGAAAAGCCTATGATAGAGTCAACATAAATTAGAATAGACTTGAAGGCACAGAACAAGAACAATGACACCAAGAGCAGCACCAGCAACAAAAACAATGCGGGTGAAATACCTGAAGAATTCTTAGGAAAAGGCACAATAGTTTTTCAATCTAGTGAGGATCCTGGACTAGGTAGATTTTTAAACAGATATTTTCCCCAGGGCAAATTTTAGGAGAATGGTCAGAAATCAAAAGTCCAATAAGATATGAAGGAACTACAAATATTTTTTGTAAACTGCCATTTTTCAAAAGTTGATTTTTCCCCCCTCTTCATTATGGAGGTTTCTTCTCCAACTGAAGAGACAACCATCCCCTCCTCCACTATGTGTGCATATGCAGAAGAGCTAGTTCAGAAACATAACAGAAACATGACCTTCACATCAATACCAATTGTGAACTGCTTAGTTCTCTGGCTAGCCCCGCTAATGTTAGCAATTGTTAAACAAGAAAGGACTTCCACAGTGTTGACTGTGGTGCCCTTTTTTCTGCTCCTGCTGATGACTGTGGTACAAATTACCCTCACCGCCATCCCCAGTCTAGCAACTCAGCTTGTTGGTCACTGTGACCCAGCACCTTTGGTTTCTTTCCCACCCAACTTGGAGGAAACTCAGGCCCAATGGTGTTGCCACTAGGGATGTCACCTGGTGTGTGGGGAGGTTCCTGGGTGGGTCTTCCAGGGAACAGGGCCAAAAGGGAGCCATCCACCTCCCTGTCGTGCAGCACTCTACCTGTAAGTAGAACAGTGCATGGGTGGGCTGGGCACACTCCCTCCCTGTCATGCGCCATTCTACTCCTATGTAGAGTGGTGTGCAGCAGCGAGGGAGCATGACCACTCTCCTCCCCCCACCTGCTGTGTGCTGTTCTACTCATGTGTAGAGCAGCGTGTGGCAGGGAGGGGGTTGGGCATTCTCCCTTCATGCTGCATGCTCCTCCAAGGCAATGGCATCAGAGGGGGGCACTCTGCTCCCTCGGTGTTGCCATATCATTCTCCTCATGATACTCTTCTCTTGAGGAGAATGAAGTGATGGCACTAAGGTGTGTGTGTGTGTGTGGGGGGGTTGACTGGGTGTAAACTCTCTTCTGTGGTGTCACCCAGTGCTGTCCACACACACCTCCTAACAACACTGCTCAGGCCCTGAGGTTAAGAAAGCTGCCTTGCTCCTACCCATGGGAAATCTATCAATAATGAATTAGATATGTTGGATTGTCAGCATTTAGAAGTTGTTAAAAGCTGGGTAAAGTTTGGATTTGTCTGTTCAAAGCATAGCTTGGAAAACTTTCACTGGCTGGACTAATATCCTCCTGTGTTGTTAAAACAGTGCTTGAAAAGGTTTTGAAAACAGAAATAGAAAAATTGTGGATTTTGTTTTGTTTTGTTTTTTTGTTTCAGCATTGTTATTGCTAACTGCCATCAAGCTGACTACAACTTATGATAACCCTATGAATGAGAGACCACCAAGTCACCCTGGCATCATCAGCCCTGCTTGGGTCTGACATATTCACGGCAGCTGTGACTTCCTTGATGGAACCTATCCACCTGAAGTAGACAGACTTTTTCTACTGTCTTCTTCTTGACCAAGCATTATTGTCTATTCTAGTGAGTTATGTCTTCTCATGATATGGTAAAAAATACAACAGTCTCAGTTTAATTATCTTGGCTTCTAGGGAGAGTTCAGGCCCAATTTGCTCTAGGGCTCATTTATTTTTCTTTTTAGCCTTCCCTAGTGCCTAGAACTCTTTCCTGGCACCACATTTCAAATGTCTTAATATCAACCTTCTTCACTGTCCATCTTTCACAATCTAGCATAGGAAGGGAAAATATGATGGGACAGACAATCCTACCTTTTGTATCCAATGTTGTTGCTTTATATTTCATGATTTTGTCTACTTCCTTCATAGCTGCCCTTCCAAGTGCTAGTCTTCTTCTGATTTCTTGACTGTAGTTTCCATTCTGATCAAGCCTTATGAAACCACTGGGGCTTGCATGTCATCATCCACTCTTATGTTTCTGGTTTGGACCCTTAAATCTCAGGGCCAGGGATGCTCCTGACATGGCAGGCCTAGTGCATACCCATGTAAAACAGTATTTTCAGGGAACTAGAGAACAGAAGGTGCTTTCTTAAGCATTCAGTGGCTGGTGAGGCAATTCATAAATATTTCTAATAAATCAGTACTAGTGTCACAATTGCTTCTCTCACACCCCACCATCTAATCCCTAAGCACTTTTTACCCCACCCTTTCACCACCAGCCACTATAATGTCCACTTAGATCTTGAAGGCTTTGACTCAACACAGACTTTGCATACAGTCTGTGTGAAATTATTTTGGGATAGGTGGGTTTTTAGTACTGTTCCCAATATTATCTGGCCAAACTTTGGTAAAGTGATACCTTTTGCGGAACTAAATTCTATTGGAAAGTCTGCAGAGGCTTTCAAAATGCCACAGAGCTTGCACACAAATCTACAAGATATCTTGGCCTAGTAAGAGCCATAATTTTTAACTCATCTAATACATTTAAAAACAGGAGAAGGGATATTTACTGTGGAAGGGAAGAGGAGTTTTCTCGGAATTGCCCACTAATTTATTGGCTCTTTCTGTTAAGCTTGCCAATGAATTTTTGCAAATAAACATTCAGCTTAATTTCTGGCTTTGGGCAAGTCATTTATCCCATAGTTATGAACACTCACAGGTTTCTAGGGCTGTACAAATGGCTTGGACAAGGTACAAAACAGGGGCGGATATCCGAATGTTCTGCCCAGCCAAATTCCAGAGGTTCCCGAGGTGGGTGGGGATCAAGGGAAGGGGGCAAAGGTCTCAGGTGGTGTGTTGTGGTGAGAGAAAGAGAGAAAGAAAGAGAGAGAGAGCCCTTGACTAGGGAATCTATTTTAACTGGCAATTAAAGGAAAATCCACCAAACTATGATACCTTAAGGAATGGAGACATATTGGATTGCAAAAGAGGAATCCTTGTTGATATGCAAATGGACTTTAAATTTCTTGGATTTTGCCCAATTGCCACATGGCCAGAGGAGGAGGGCCCAGCCTGCTAAAGATACCCTCCCCATACTATCTAAACTAAGGACAGAAACAACAAAATGCAGGCATCTTACTAACATCTCTAATGTTTCTCCTGTTTGGTATGTAACATCTTCTGATGAAGAAACCAGTGGAGCTTCAAAAGCTTGCAACAAGTATATTGTACATTTCAGTTGTCCAATAAAGATATCACAGTTTGGTGGATTTTTGTTTGAATTTACTAAATGGCCAGCACAGCTCTCCCTTGCATGTTTTCTGGCAATTAAAGGGATCAGTCAAGGGCTTGTCCTGTTACTTCTTTAAAACCATTGTAAGTGTCAATCTGCTTGGCATCAAGCAATCTCTCACCCAGCTGCCATACACTTTGAAAATGGCCAAGAAAAAAGTGACCCTCCCTGGGAATGTCAGTGTAGCATTGATGATAGTACCTTATTGCTATGGTACTGTATTGGGGAGGGGAGAGACAATGGCTGCCTGCATGTTGGAACACTTTTGCTCTTCCCCAGTGTACTTCCATGGTAGTGATGCAACATTATTGCATGGGCTGAGATCCATTACATCCATTGGAAAAGTATAAGTATGTCTCTTCCAACATATGCACACTGGAACTAGGATGCACAGGCTACCTGGGTTTTTTTCTCCTTGTTTTTTGTCATTTGTGCCGTAGTTGTACTAGAAATGGAAAGAATATTAAAAAAGATTTAAAAAATGATAGTACATTTCTGAAGTGTTAGCAAACTCTGATCAGAGGAATCCTGTACCGAAAAGAACCTTCATAGATGGGATTATTTTGTGCAAAATTCATGTTTGGTATTAACCGAAAACAGATTTTTTTTTCTGGTAAGAAATAGCATTTTCTGCACAGGAAATAATATTTATGCACAAAAATAGTATCTCCTGAGCAGAAAATAACACCTCTTCACAGAAATATTATTTACTGCACAGAAAGTGCTGTTTTCTGAACCAAAATACCATATGCAAATTTTGCACAGAAAAAGCCCCCAACTACATCCTTTTTGGCAGATTTTACAGCATTTTTCTCTACAGAAAATAATATTTCTGTGTAGAAAATGCCTTTTACTGTATAGAAAATGCTGTTTTCCATGCATGAAATATCGCATGCAATTTCTTTGCAGAGGTATAAAAATATGAAAGGCTTTCAAAACCTTCACAGTGGGAAGAAAACCTGTACATTATTAATTCCTTCCTTTGAGAACAAAATTAGCAAAGAATTATATACTTGCATTGTACAACTACTCTTTCCATTTGCATTGAGGAGCAGCCAGAATGTGTCCAGCCACATTTGATCAGTGGCTAGAGAGATAAAGGCATTTCTACGTTGATGTTGCATACCTGGATCTTACAGATGAAGATACTGGATACCTCTCCAATGATCCCTACAGTACATATGTTGGCATAACTGGGTGGTTATACTGATGTATTTATATCCAACAAGATTTTAGCTGTTCAGGAAGGGGTATTTTCAGCCATTTTCAGGTCCTGTGGTAGCCAAGTAGGCTGTGTGATGCTTGAAGCCAAATTGTGACACACTTTGAAATGTTTTACATTTAGGGGGGACCATGATGACCTGATTGCAGTAGAAGTAAAAGAATCTTTGAAGTTTCTCTGAAGATGCCAGCCACAGATGCTGGTGAAATGTCAGGAATAAACTTTTCCAGAACACAGCCACATAGTCCAAAAAAACCCACAAAAAATTCAAAAGAATCTCTGTCTTCAGGAAAACTGAAATTCATGTCACACTGAAGGAAACACATTTTCTTCACCCTATATTTTTAGAAGATAAAACTTCTGAGAAAGTAGTAAGAGACTTTTGTCCATCCCTAGGAATACCCTTGCTTATGAGATGCAAGGAGTGCTTCCACATTTGAGGCAACCTGGACCCCCAAAGCAACCCAAGGCAATCTGCCTCAGGGTTATTATTGTTTTGAAAAGTTACTTCATTTTAGTCATGTATTTTTCCAGTCTCTCAAAATCTCTTTCAAACTCTTTTAAAACACACACACACACATATTAGGCATGGCAATAGAGGTGTGTCTGTGATTTTGTGAATGACAGTTCTAGTTCCCAATCTGGGAATGACTTCACTAAGATGCTCCAGTCACAGTGCTGCTTAAACAGTTGTTGAATGAGCACCCCAGAAGCTGCATTTTCTGTTCATTGCAAGTTGTGTTATCACATAGAAGGAACAATAAATCATGTTAAAATTGCCCTTGAAGTTTTAAGTTGTTGTTTGTTTGTTTCTTTGTTTTTGCTAGTCTGATCTTTCCATTTAACAATTCAGAGAAATATTTTCTTAAGTAATTTCTTGAAGTCCAGGCTTTTGCAACCTAGAGAGTGTGTTCATTACTCGTGTTTTCTGTCTCTTTGAATATAATATAAGGGGTTGTACAGACCAGTTTGAAGTGCCAGCATGGGGGTGGTATGGGGGCATGGCGTCTGCATGATGCACACCCTGACACTGCCTCCACACCAGTGTCACACTGCCTCCCTGACTGCATGGCGGGAGGCATCATGGCACTTCTTTGGCATGGCATTTATACAATACATGCTGAAAGGAGCTCTGAAAAGTACTGCTGACACGTCAAGGGCACCTTTTTGCCAGCTCTAAAAGGAGCAGCATTTTGCCATTTATTTTAGAGCCAGCAAAGCACCAGATCAGGGCTGCAGTGTGTGGTTGCCATGGCCCCAATCCAGCACTCAAAGGGGTGGCAGCAAGCCACTCCTTTGGGGCTGTCTGTTTTGCCCCTAAGTCAACTTCATTAAAGCACACACAAAGATACCATTTAATTTCATTTTAGTACACATTGTAGCTTTTAGTACATATGTGGGACAGAAATAACCTGCCCCACATATGTTTCAGTAAATTGGGTGCTCTTGTCTGTTTCATTTCTGGATTTTGTTTTTCATAGAGTAAATTTGGGGTGGGAAATAAGAAGCAAAATAATACAGACTTTTCTATAAGGCATGCTGATACAAAGCCTCTTGTATGTATTTGCATATACAAAAAATGTGCTGCTTTTCCCTTCTCTTTCATTCACATCTCTTTCATCATCATTCATTACTTTCAAAGGTAATGCTATATTTTCCACTATATAAATATCTCCTTTGAGTGATATTGAGGGTATCTCTCAACCGAGAGTAGCAAATATTTCATGCCTAATGATTCTTTTGACACAAGGCAGTCCAGATTCATAAAGACATTTCCCATTAGGAACTGGAGAAACCCATAACCAGCAGATTCTGTAATGGATTTCAACAGATTCTTAAAGAAAGTACATTTTTCTCATTGTGTCTGTTTTATTTGTTCATTGTGTTGTGTGAAAGTTACAAACAAACACACTAACATCTTGTTAATGTTATAAGGTAACCCTATAACTGCATGTGTTTTTTTTTGGTTTCTGTGAAGGTTGGTATTAATTTTTCCTAGCTCCAAAGATAGTAACACTGCCCCCATCTGAACCTACTATAAAGCCACTGACACCACCATGACCATTTCATGACCGGGGGGGGGGGGAATCACAGACACATCTGACTACATCACCCATAGCCAGACACAAAATGACTATTTCAACTCTGGAGAACTCTGGAGAACCCTGGGGAACCTCAGCAGGGGACATAATTGCTTTGTGTCTGGCTATAGGAACATAACCAGCTCCTTCTGTATTCCCTCATTTCAGTCTCCACCAAGTCCAGAATGGCTATGGTGGGAAGGCTTAATGGTTCTCCAGTATAAGTTCATAAATTGCTCAGTGTAGTGTAGTTCCACAGGAAAAATTATGATGCTATGCTGAGATATGCAGGACTGCGGTGACAGATACCTCAGACACTACATTAATCTGCTTGGTCATATATTTTAATAGCATGTTGCTTCCCATTCATCAAGAAGGAAGCAAAAACTGATGTAAAGTTCATGTTGACCCTGACTGGTTTCTGGGAGGGGTAAAAAGAATGAGTTAAAATTTAAAATTCCTCAAACTTTAAGGGTACTCAGCATCACATTAGGGATGTAAAGGTTCATTTGCCTAATTCCCTGTTTTAAAATAGGGTCATTGCAAGATAGTAGGCAGATTTATGTGAAATCAGAGCTTGAAAACATACCTTGTTCAGTATTAGAATCACTCAGACATTACTAGGGAGTCAGAGGTAAGGGTTTCCTTTTTCCTTCAGCAGGTAATTTATTAGAACTAAATGGCCTTTCTTCCAACGTTGTCCACAATTAGTTTTCTGTTCAAATGAATCATGTGCAATTTTACACAGAACAAATTTCTGATTAGAGTTTTTGTTTTTATTGCACAGAAAATATTTTCTGTTCAGGAAGTAATATCTCTAGACTGAAATAGCATTTTCCACACAGAAAACATTATGTTGGCCACAGAATATACTGTTTTGTGGGCAAAACAACCATGTACAAATTTTATGGAGAATAAGTCCTGAACTGCAAAGATTCCCATCAGTCCAGGATTCTTCTCATCAGGCTTTCACCATACAATAAAATAAAATAAAATCCCTTCTCCTTCTGTGTTGTGTCTCTTTAGATTGTAAGCATGAAGGCAGGGATCCATCTAATTCAATGATTGTATGTACAGTGCTGTGTAAATTTACAGCACTATATAAATAAAGGTTAATAATAATAATAATAATAATAATAATAACCTCCCCCCTTTTTTCCAAATATTCTTTCTGCCCCTAATTGAGACATTAGATGAAAGGGATAAACAAATATTTGGACTTTGTTGTGCATATTTACATGTAACATCTGCTTTTAAAATGAAAACCACTATCATGGATTGGCTGTTTTGAGAGGGAAAGTAATGGAGGTTGCAATGAATTTCTTTCTTCATTGGCTATTTTTCTATGAAATTTTTGATATATGCTGTAATATTTTTAGCACTGAGCAATAACAAAGGGGAAATTTCCACAAAAACTTTCACTTCCTGCAAATGTTTTCATGATAACAATAATTACAATAGACAATTTATTCTGATTGGCTACATGTATACTTTATAGCAGTGCCATACCTAAGTGCCCTCTCATCTGGTTTATGGATCACTGTATGTTTGTGTATGTTCCTGCAAGTCACCTGTTGACTTATGATGAACCCATGAATTTCATAGGGTTTTCTTAGGCAAGGAATACTTAGAGGTGGTTTTGCCAGTTCCTTCCTCTGAAATAAAGCCTGAATCACCTGGCATTCATTATCACTATGTATATGTTCCATGTAACTGTGTTGTCTTCATGCTAATTATGTGATCCTTGACCTGCTAGAGATCATGCCATGATGTCAAGGAAGCCTTCAAAAATAACATTCAAATATCAGTTGACAGTGGAACAACACACACACACATGTATAAGTCTATCTCAGATATAAGTTGAAGGCAATTTAGGGACATGGAACAAAGGCTATAAAGGACAAGACAAAAGAATGCCAAAGGACATACAGCAGGCATAACCATTTGTGCTCACCCTAAAGGCTGGATAGATGAGGAGGGAGCTATTGTCGCCATTTTCCCACCCAAGCATTCAAAAAGGTCAGAAATAGTGCAACACTGTAGAGAATAAAGGGGTAGGTGCTTCTTTTGGGTTCCCCTGGAACAGACTACATTCTGCCCTTTTGCCACTCAACTAAGAGAAGGATGTGGTGTGTATATGTGTATTTGTGTGTATGTGTGTTTGGGATTAATTTTTTTGCTTAAATTTCTAGACTGAAACACGGGTATATATAGTAGATTTGGATTATGGAGGGAGGTTTTTCATCCTCTCTTTCCATCCTTGGCATCAATTTGAGGTTCTGATATACTTCTAATAAGAAAATTATTAGAGATCTGAGAATATATACCCAAAGGGGAATGACTAAGAGAGCAGGAGAGCAACAATGTGCAATGCTCAGCCCAGATGAATTACAGTGTGCCTATTTATATGTTAAAAGCTTGCCATAATTGCCTGAGGAGCAGTTTATCTGAGTCAGTAATGTGACACTTTCTCCCTTGTTTTGACAGTTGCCTCCAACTGGGCAACATAATTTTAAAACAGATGCAAGGATACTTCTTGTCCTGGATCATTTAAGTTAATCATGCAACTATATGTGTGCATTTGTGTGTGTGTGGGTGTGTATGAACATAGCGTACTTTAATTTCATACACTGTCTGAATATCCTGATGAATACTGTGGATTACAAAACCACAGATAGATAGATAGATAGATAGATAGATAGATAAATAGTTTCATAAGCCAGGAATCAGGTGGATTTCTACACAATGCCTAGACATACAAGCAGCTGAATTCCACACCCTTCATGGCCATTCTGACTCAAGGAATGTCTCTCTCTCTCTGTGTGCGTTACAGTATAATATGCCTGCATTGTTTTTCTGTTTAGAAATTTCTGCAGATTCTGTAGCTTTCGCAGCACAGATCTGCACTAGGCATGTGCAAGAAAACTTTGTTGTTGTTAACTGCCCTTGAGTCGACCTCAGCTCATGGCAACCCTGTGAAAGAGACATCTTCAAGACTCCCCTGTCCTTAACCTCTCTGTTTAGGTCCTGGAAATTCAGGCCCATTACCTCCTTGATTGAGTCTACTTATCTGCCCTCTCGACCCCTGTCCATCTTGGCTGGTCGTCCAGGGAGGGGATGCATTGAGGGTATTCCTTCGGGATACAATCAATGCATCCCTTAGGGAGGGCTCTTTACCACCTAGCCTGAAGGAGGTGGCTGTAAAACCCCTCCTGAAGAAGCCCTCCCTCGACCTCCTGGACAGGAACAACTACAGACCAGTGTCCTTGCTACAGTTTCTGAGCAAGGTGATTGAGAGAGCAGTCGCCTCCCAACTCCAAGCTGTCTTGGATGAAACCGATTATCTGAATCCATTTCAAACTGGCTTCAGGACAGGACATGGAGTTGAGACTGCCATGGTTGCTCTGACCGATGACCTCTGTGTGAGTATCGACAGGGGTAGTGTGACCTTGCTTGTGCTCTTGGATCTCTCAGTGGCCTTTGACACCATAGATCATGCCATCCTTTTGGACCAGCTGAGGGAGTTGGGGATCGGAGGCATCGCACTCCTGTGGTTCCGTTCCTTTCTCTTCGGCAGATCCCAAAGAGTGAGGCTCAGGGACAGTTGCTCTTCAAAGATCGAGCTTAATTGTGGCATCCCTCAGGGCACCATCCTGTCCCCAATGCTGTTTAATATTTATATGAAGCCGCTTGATGAGATCATCCAGAGGCATGGAGCTCAGTATCTTCAGTACGCTGATGACACTCAGATATACCTTTTCATGACCAGATCATTGGCCCAGACTTCAGATGGCGTCTCTCCCCTCAATGACTGTCTTGGATTGGATGAGGGAAAACAGACTGAAGCTAAATCCAGACAAAACAGAGGTACTCACAGTCACAGGACCAAAGCCAGGTCTGGGAATACATCTTCTGCTCCTAGATGGAGTCACACTCTCCTCGATGGACCCTGTTCACAGCCTGGGGGTACTCCTATACTTGTCACTTCATATGAATAGTCAGGTGAATGCGACGGTGAGGAGTGCTTGTTATCAGCTTCGGCTGATACGCCAGCTGCGCCCTTTCCTGGATCAGAAGGACCTGGAATCTGTGGTACACGCTTTGGTAACCTCACAATTGGATTTCTGCAATGCGCTCTACTTGGGGCTACCCTTATGCCTAACCCAGAAACTTCAACTAGTCCGAAACATGGCGGCCAGGCTTATTACTGGTACATCGAGGTGCTAGCACATAACACCAGTGCTTAAGTCCCTCCACTGGCTACCGATTAGTTTCCAGGTGCAGTACAAGGTGTTGGTTTTAACCTTTAAAGCCCTACAGGGCTCGGGTCCATCTTATCTTAGAGACCTTGAAAACAAGGCTGTCGTGGACCTCCCGGGGGACTTTCTCTGCTGCCGCTCCCAGGCTATGGAATGAACTGCCGGAAGAGATGCATCTTATTACATCCCTTGATAGCTTTAAAAAAGCCTTAAAGGCACATCTCTTCCAGCAGGCCTTCTCAGAAACACCTTTCCTGGCCTCAACACTGGTTCACGACATTGGGTTGTGTTCTTTTACCAGCTCCCAGGACTTTATCTATGAAGTTTGCATCTACAGTGTCCATAGAATGACTAGCTACCTTTTATGTTTTATGTTGTATGTTGTAATTGTTCTCGAATTTTAATCTGACATTGATTTAATTTAATTTTAAGGGATGGGAGGTAGGCTGTGGGTTATCGGAATTGTTTTATCTTGATGTTTTTTATCATTGTAACCCGCTCTGAGTGGTGACAGAAGAGCGGGATATAAATAAACATCATCATCATCATCATCATCATCATCATTATTTGACATGCTGTCTTCGTTTTTTTCTACTTGCCCTGCATTATTTTCTTTCCTAAGGGGGTTATGCCATCTCATGATGTGGCCAAAGTACCACAACCTCAGTTTAGTTATCCTGGCTTCCAGAGAGAGTTCAGACTTAATCTATTCTAGGACCAATTCATTTGCCTTCTTGGCCATCTACAATATCTTCAGAACTTTTTTCCAGCACCACATCTCAAATAAATTTAGTTTCTTCTTATCAATTTTCCCCACTGTCCATCTCTCACATCCATACATGGTAGTGGGAAATACAATGGATTGGACAATTCTGACTTTAAAACTCAGTTGCATATCTGTACTATGTACTCCTATCTAGCTCTTTCATAGCTGCCCTTCCCATTCCCACTCTTCTGATTTCTTGACTGCAGTCTCTATGTTGATCAATATTTGATCCAAGTTATCGGAGCTCTTTGACTATTGCCTTGATATAAAGAAAACTACTCCAGAAGTATTTTATTGTGGATTTTCCCCACAATCTACAGGTTACATGCAATCTACAGGTTGCATGCAATTAATGATCTGGAATCTGCAGAAGTTGTGGCTGGTGGCTCCCATGCCAATTGGACAATGAATCTTCTCTAGGTTTTGATCTAGTCTTTGAAGGAATTCCCAAAGGTGCTGGATGATTTTCTAAATAGGCTCATCTCCTTTGAGAGCAACTTAGAAAAGCTAGCAAAAATCTGGAACTGACATGGGAGCCACCAGTGATTTGCACAATCTTTAGCAGCTGCAGACCTGTCCCTCAAAAGTGTGTAAGTTTGAAAATGACACAGTTAAGGTCAGGGTTAGGAGTGAAGAACTCTGGTTTAAGTGGGGAAAAACACAAATAATAATAAAAAATGATGAGAGAACTCCTCTCAGAGAATCTCTAGATGAATGGACACTAGATGCCACAAAAGTCAATGCCACATATGTGAAGGGTTGACTGTATGTGCACATTTCAGATATATACAAAATGCTACTTAACTCTCATCTATCTATATAGGGCATTTTTTTTTCCTGTTCTATATTTATTTTCAAGTATTTTTTTTTAAATAAACAAATCTAGACATAGCATACACATGCATATACTTCCTATCCTCAATTCCAGGGTCATATTTTTAGAAGTCTTATGTCCCTTTTATTTTCAACCCCCCCTTCCATATAATGTACTATTCATGTTCTCAATATGATTCCATATCTCTAGCTTCTCAATCAAAGCTTTTTTTTTTCTGTAGACTGTTGATAAATGTTGTTTATAGTCAGGAAATCCTTTATAGCCTTCTTTCTCCTTGTTTTTTTTTTTTTTTTTTTTTGCTTCTATTACCTTCCTTATATAAGCAATAATACTACATTTCTTACTTCTTGATGTTACTTTTTCATCCTACTATACACAGTCTACAAAAAAGAGGGGGAAAAAACCCTAATGGGTAAATATATGGACTAAAACCTTGTTGTCTGTAAATATTCATTCAATGTGCCCATTCCCTTCTCAAACCTTTCTCTAGGTGCATTCCTAAGTACTTGTGTTAGTTTATCATTTTCTCTGTAATGTAAGATCTTCTATCTCCATTCATTTATATCTGGAATATCTTCTTCTTTCCACATTTTAGCATATATAATTCTTGCTGCTGTTATGTGAAACAGATGTTTTCCATATCTTTTTTTTCAGTTCCTCTTCTACCATACTTAGTATGAAGATTTTAGGGCTTTTATTCAATTTAATTTGCAGAATTTTTGTTTTTTCCTTCTGTACATGGTTTCCTTCTCTCTCTTAAACTTCCAGCACCTTTCACTGCCATTTTTATAGATTTTATTAATCTTTCAGGGATCACGTACCATCTGTATTTTTAATAATTTTCTTTCAAATCTACTGCTAGTGTTTGTTTTAATTGTTTTTGCCAATCCAGTTCCCAATCATTTAATGGTATGTTCTTCTCACCAATTTCCTGACCCCATTTTATCATGCACTCTTTTATCTATTCATTTACTGTTTCCATCTTCCATTTTCAACAGCATTTGTATAGCTTTGATATTAACTTATTTTCTTCCGTTAGTAAGATCTTTTCCAAATCTGATTGTTCTTTTCCAAATCCATGTATCTTTTTATTCATTTTATATATTTCTTTAATTTGCTGATATTTAAACCAATTCATATTATGGCCTTCTTCCACTAGTTTTTCATTCAACTTTATTCTAATATTCTAAATTCCTGGTTCACTTTTATTATATTGTAGAATAAAAAGGCATGCCATCCATATCAATTTCCTGTTGCTTCCAGTTGTAAAAGTCCAAAGGTTGATCTATATGGGACATTTTCACCCCTCAGTATCCTGCATTGTTGCAGACATCACACAGAACTGAACCTATCAGTTAGGCATTTTATGACATTTTCATATGAAGTTTCATTGAGCTTTAGCCATGTGCCATGCATGTTTGTTTACAGATTAAAAGAGCTGTAAAATTTTTGTCCCAATAAGTGCATAGCTTTTTGCCATAGGGGTAGGTTTTTGGGTTTTTGGAGGGGGGGGGTTCTGGGACAGAACATGTTCCTCCTCCTCCTCCTCCTCCTCCTCCTCCTCCTCCTCCTCCTCCTCCTCCTCCTCCTCCCTTTTAGCAAATCACAATGCTGAGGAGCAGAAGTGACATACTCTGGTTGTCAGTAGAATGGCCCATTGTGTGTGTTTGTGTGTGTGAGACCCTAACCCTACTGCTAACTGCCAAGACACTGAAAACCTTATACACTCAAAAAATGCCCCAGAGCTCAGTCAACAAAAGTTTTTCACCTATCCCCTTGGATGTGTATGAAACAACATGCACCCAAACATGACAAAAGGAAATAAATTTGGAAGAGAGATAAGCTAAGATGGATGAATTCAGGCGCATTAAACACACACACACACACACACACACACACACGTCAACCAAAAATGAAAGTGGGAAAGGGAAGAATTCTGCAGGTGCCAGCATTATAGGTATTCATATCTATCCCTGCATCAGACTTTTACAGAAATTGCTGCTAAAGAAGTGAACTAGAATGGCAGAAAGGGCCCCATCTGTGCACTGTAGGATAAAGCAATGAAGAACTCTTACTTGGTGTGGATTATTTCAAAGAACAGGCACATCAATGGCACCTCAGGCTACTCACTATGGGGCAAAACAGATGGGCAGGAAAAAGTGGCTTGAAGCTGCCTTTTCTGAAGCCACATTGAAACCCCACCAACCACACCACTGGCTCCCAAGGTAGTGGGAGTGCTTATGTCGAGACCACATGACATGGCTTCAAGCCAGGAAGAAGTGGGAAAAAGCTGCTTCTTTTTGAAATGGCTTTTCTCTGCATAAGGGCACTTTTCTGCTGGCTTCAAGGCATGTGTCATCTGAATGTCATGCCTTCAAGTCAGCCTGAAAGCACTTCTTTTTGCCTGTCTGTTTAGCCCTTATGTGAAAAAGATCAGGCACTCTTGTCTTGCCGTTAACTAGGAAAGCTTTCTGCAAGCTAGTCTTCCCTTTTTCCTTAGGTCACCAGTAAACTAGTGAGAAAGAGGATCATTCAGGTGAAAAGAGCTTGTGTTTTGCACCATTTGAATACCTTTCTCTGGTCTGCAGAGAATTACAGCCTCCTTTGATGCAAATATGTGGGCCAGACAAGGAAGGAGTCATGCTCTTTTAAAAGTTGTGTAGAAGAAAGAATTAGGGAAGGTTGTTCCTTATTGTGTAAGGGTGAGAAATCATGAAATTCCTTCTTCTGCATGCCTTCTAGAGATACAAGAGTAAATCTGGCCTTCTTTGCCTGTGGGCATGAATCAGTGATGTATATCTCAGCCTAGACCTGTTCATGTTGCTTTGTCTCAATAACGTTGGCTTTTCCTTCCTGCCTAAGCCTTGCGGTCCTCTGGGAAGGGTTTGCAATTACAGGGGCAGGTGCTACTTTGCCTATTCTGTAATGAAACTTTTTAATGGTTTCCTTCCACACCTGTCAGGAAGTCTGAAGTGTGATATTCTCTCTGTCAAAGCCAATCACTGTTTCTGCAGTTCTCTTGACACTGCCACTTCACTATACCAGGCCAACTGCCAAAGGTTTGCTCAGTTTCTCTCCTTGGCCTGACCTGCATCTGTCCTAGGAGTGGATATTTTCTCATAGCCTGAACCACTTTGATCCCCTCCTACCTTCTACATTGTGCAGCCAAAGAATTCTTTCTTTATGCAGAGAACTTTCAAGCTACTACATGTTGCTTTTTAGGGTCATGGCATTCCTTTGGTGGAATTTTTCTGGGTTCTGCTTAGCTCAAGAGTAGCAACAGAATTTTAACCTACAGTGTAATGCAAAGGGAAGGGCCTTCTTAGGAAGTCACCTGAGAAACTTTGATGGAAATCAAGAGTTTTCAATACTCAGGTTGCAGACCTCTAGATGCTTACCTAAGAGTAAATGCCATTGAACTTATGGGGATTGATTCTGAATAGACATCTTTATTTAGGGATTTTAGTTCATTTTAGTCACATTATAAGACTAGCCATTATAAGATAGCCAGATGTATTTCTTTAAAATCTGGACTTACTGTTGATTCTACCAATTCTGTGAGAAATCTGTGGCCATCCCATCACCCACACTGCTTTCTCTATTGAGTCTTTTTTAACATCAAGAAATGAACAGTATGGGCCTCTTTAAGGCTGTGGCCTTATATGCACTTAACTGGGGATAACTCCCAAAGAACACAATAGGCCGTGCTTCTGGATGTATAGGATTGTGTTACATATGTAGCTAAGCAAAACAGATAGATAAAAACCAAAAATACAACTTGTCCAGAAGCATATACTATGCAGAAAGAGAAGACAACTGGTGGAAAATAAAATGTCTTTATGTGATCTCAGTAATGTAGATAGATATTACATTTATTTGATCAGCTCTATCAGTCCACACAGCAGCCAAAGGACAAGTCACTCATGTTAAACTGAGTGAAGCAGTTCAAGAGAATAATGAGTATGTATCAGTTTCCTGGCTCTGAAATCCCTAGCAACTGTGGCAGTGTCTAGGCTTTCATGGGGAGACTTCCATCCAATTTTTATGTTCTGGGTTGAACTGCTAATCTGTTTTTAAAGACTGTCTGGTTGCTTGTATGCATGACATTGTGTGAAAGATGGACTGGAGAGAATGTGACTTGCTTCCCATTCTAGGCAGGGCTAATTTGAAGATTATTTTTAAAAATACATAGACTAATCATCACAAAATATTTTTTTCTCTAGATACAGATGCACAGGTGAACATGTGTAATACACATAAACTGATTACCTTTGTATTTAAGAATTTGATCTCTGTGTAAAATCAATATGGTAGAGCTGGAGGAAGTGGAAAAAAGAGAAACCATAATTATCAAGAGATTAGAGCAACTCCCATATGAGGATAGGCTGGGACATTTGTGGCTAACTTATAGTTGAGAAAAGGATGGGGGTTATGGTTTTACAGCCTCTCCACCTGTCCTTCTCCAGTGTCTTTTCCACCCCTTTACAGCCTAGGTTTTCAGGCCCGCTTCCCTGTTGCTGCTTTTTACTGTTGTAATTTGTTTTATTTTATGTTTTTAATTATATAGTGGTTTAATTCTCTTTTTAAGGGGGCAGTGAGGGAAGGGATCGGATGTTTAATCTTTTTGTTGTAACCCGCCCCAATTACCTGTTCAGAGGGGCGGGCTAGAAATAAATTATTATTATTATTATTATTATTGCAAAAGTGGGACATTTCAAATAAATAACTCTGAGGTCACCAAATGAAGATGAGTTGTGTGAGAACTAAGACAAACAGGAAGATGTGCTTTGTGAAACAGCAGCACAGTTTGGAAATTTATAAAGAGCAAGGCTATCAATGGCTGCAAGGAAGAAATACAATATACTTCTCAATCCCCATGATGGAAAAAGGAAACAATAAGGTGCTATTATCCCACCAATGACACTGCCTTTCCATGGTGCTGGGATTACAAGCTCCTGTGAGGGAAGAGGCTATGCTGATGGCAGTAGTATTGCTGGTAGGGTCTCCCATGTCAGACAGGCTTTTGCTGAGGAGCCAGACTAATATACCAAACACCTACTGGGTGGAAGAAGTAGTGGAAGGTGACACTGGTGGAAAAGCTCTCAATGATAGAGGTGTCATAGTGAACACTTGTTAGTACTGCATAGAGGAAGTCATAGTAAACCATGTCTGAATGTCTTTTACCATGAAAACCCAATGACGAGACATTCAAAAATGAAAGATAGTGCTAGAAGATGACACATCCAGGTTGGAAGGCACTCAACACACTACTGGAGTAGATCAGAGAACAACTAGGATTAATGCTGTGGCTAATGACACAACAAGCTGAAGCTGAAAGGATGTTTAGCTGTTGATGTAGTCGGAAGTGAAAAGGAAGTCCAAAGCTGCACTATACATATTATAAGAACATAGAATGTGAGAAGCATGATTCAGGGGAAGCGAGACATAGTAAAATAAGAAATGGAGTGTATAAACATTTCCAATACTTGGGGTGAGCAAGCTAAATTGGAAAGAAATGAGACATTTTGAGTGAGATAATACACTCTAGATACAGGAAACGAAAAGATAAAGAGAAATGGGTTGGCATTTACAGTGAGGAGATACATAGCAAAAGCAGTCAAAGTATATGCTGCAAAGGCTGAGCAAATTATATCACTAAAGTGTCAAGGAAAACCCATCAGTATAACCACAGTTCAAGAATATGTTCCAACTACAAAGACAGCAGAAAAAGAAATTGAAAGATTCAGTGCTGGAGTTCAGGAGGAAATGTAGTCATATTGAAAGAAGAGTTCTTATTCATCATAGGTGATGGTAATGAAAAAGTAGGGGGGAATGTGGAATCAAATTAGAGTTGGAGGAAAGAGGCATGAAATTCAAAGGAATGACCATCAATAATTTTATATATGCAGATGACACCATAACTACTAGTAGAAAATAGCGAAGTTCCAGGATTCTGTAGGATGGAGCAATGGCAGTTAAAGTGGTGTCAAACTGCATTATTTCTCCAGTGTAGATACACCCTTAGAGGTCCATCATTCATAATGTCACCATAAAGTGAAGTTGATTTAACAACAATTAACAAAAAAAAAAAAGATTACAGTCTATTACAGTCATGTCCTGGTTGCAGGCTTCTCATAAGTATCTGCTTGCTCCCCTTGTGAGCAGAACATTGGACTCAATAGGTCTTTGGTGTGATCAAATATCTCTATTCTTATGTTCTCGTGACTGTAATTCACAAACTCATAGTGAATCACCCCCATGTATATCATCAGGTAATCTGCTAACATTTGTGTGACATTTTGTGCAACAGTAGCTATGACCAAATTTTCAATCAGATCCTGTATCTTTGCTTCAAAAGTTGAGAGTTAACACAGAGAGCATTTTTAATGTCAAAGAGAACAGCTGCTGAATGCTGAAGATCAAGCTTTTCTTAAACCTACAATTACAGGAGCAAGTTGAAAAAAGTGCCCACTCTTTTCCATACATATATGTCCTATGCATGTTATGGAATAATCAGTATCTGGCAAAGTGTAAACTGATGTGTCACTGATTCCTCTTCTCTTTCTTTTTTGCCTTGTTTCTTCCTGTGGTGTCAGATGATCGGGAAAACCCACTTGAAAGTATATTCTTTCCAAGAGGGGGTGGAGAGGATTGCATTTCCAATGGGAAAGAGCAACCCAATTAGTAATTCCTTTTCTGTTTCCTCTGAAGACCACAACCTGGGACATCAAAGTGTCCCTGTAATAAAGGCCAGCAGGAAGTTCTGAAGTTCAACCTGCTTTGCAAAATGTAATGACACGATTGGTTGGTTTCCAGGAATTAGCTCATGTTGATCCTGCCACACACATCTCCACACTGTGTTCAGATAACAAGATCAAGCCAAAGAAATGAAAACCACCTTTCTTCCAATATCACTACACACATCTTAATCATAATGGCAGAGCCTTCAACCTGCCAGTGCTTGTCATTATCTGATATCCAGGCAGGAATACAGTTCAAAAGGATGGCCCTGGGCCATGTTCTCTGTGCATTTTGCAAGCCAATTGCTAATCACTGCCGTTCATTATTCTTCTGAGTTAATTTTATCCCACTGCATTTGCCTAGCAAAGCTATACTGAGAGATGATACACTTCCCCTAAAGAAGATAAATGAACTTCAGGTGTGGGGGCTCCCTATTTCTGACCAAATGGTTTGCATTTGTTCACTGTTATTATATTATATTATATTATTATATTAGGTAATGCATCTTGACACTATGACTGAAAATTGTCATACTCCCTAAACTCATGTCCACCATGCAGGTCATCTGTTCCCTTTTAATTGGAAGCTCAGTCACCTTCCCTAAAAGGAGGTACAGTGATGATGGACATCCATTGTGTTAAGGGAAGCAGTGAATATTAGACACATAATAAACATACCAGAGTATTAATGGACACTCTGCTCAAACCACATAAATATTCAAAACAAAGTCAGTTTAAGGTCTTTCAACAACCCCTGTAACCCTTTCCTCTAAAGACACACTGTATAGTTATATCTCTGTTCATCTATCTCTGATTTCTAGTGCTCTCAAAGAAGACAGAGTTCCATAACTGGATGGAACCCAGAATTCCTTTCTTCTGTGTGCCCTTGAGGTCTGAATATGACATGCAGACAGTATCTTTAACTTGCTTCTTACAGTGCAGTCCATAGGCCTCCATTTCACAGTATGTTCCACCTTTGAAGATAGTAAAAGACAATAGAGAAAGGAGCACCTACAGTCTAATAATAGATGATAGCCATATAGAACTCAATGTTTCTCCTTTTGGTAAACTTCAGCTCTCACCAGTTCTGATCAATATAACTCACATTACATTGTAACAACTGGTTTTTGGTTCCTGTTTCGAGTGAACACAGCACTTTGAATTATATCCAAGAAGATGCCAGTGGAGAGAGACATCATGGTTTGAGTGCTGGATTAGACTCTGAAAGACTAGGGTTCAAGTCTCTGCTTAGCCATGGAGATAGACTGGATGATCTTGGGTGAGTCACAGTCTCTCTGCCATACAGGAGGGCAATGGTAAACCTCTTCTGCATAACTCTTGCAAAGGAAACATTGTCATAGGATCATCATTAATATGGAGTCAAAGAAACCTAATAACAAGAAGATACTGATGCATCCATAGAATATGTTCTTGAAAAGACATACCTGTGAAGAAGTTGTTGGGTTGGTGTGTCATCAACCATGTGAGGCTGAACCCTACTCCCACCCCCAAAGAGTATGTTAAAGTAAAGTCTAGCCATAAGACGTGAAGGACAGTATCTGGGTACATGTTTGATGAAAAAAGCTCAAAGCCATTTTGCTAGACAGAACCAATGGAAAGTGTGTCTAGCTAATTCCACAACTGGTATTACCAGGCAAAGAGATCATTCAAGATATAAACATCTTGAGGATTATATACCAGCAGGATCCAAAAGAAAATAGAGAGGTAAAACTGGATACCTGAAAAGTGACCAAAATAAAAATAAAAACAGAAGTATGATTGCATTGTATCTGCTGATAATCATCTCTGGGCTCTGGAGAGTTAAAGGGAGCTATTTTCAAGAAGTGTGTCTTGAAATTCATGGCCTGTTAATGGGTGTCAGCTGTCTTTCTGCTTCCCAGCTCAGAGGTGAGTGTCAGACATTTCTGCCAGTAACTCCTTTGGCTGTTACCTTTTATGGTTCTCTTTCACCCTCAGGAGCCAGTGGCAGGATACTCTCTGACAATCTTCCCCTTAAAGATCTTCTGTAGAAGTCTAAGGCAAATAGAAGATATTGAAATGACAGAAAACAACCAGAGATGCCACAAAACTTTACTTTGTATTTCTCCACATTAGACACACATTTCTTCAGGCTTGCATGGCTTCATATAGAGCAGAGTTCCTGTGTCCTTTAAATGTGCATAGAAGGAAGCTTATGCAATGTTCATCTGCTCAGACCACTGCAGTAAATTCCAAAACAAATCACTCTCTTCCCAATGCACTGTGGCAATACTTTTATTGGGCCACCAAAATACACAAAATAGATTACACAAATTTTGAGAGTTCACAGGCTCCTTTATCAGGCATGGATGTGAAAATTCATTGTAGAGGCAGAGAGGTGAGGAGGGCAGGTGACAGAGGGCATCTTTCTTTTGTTAAAGCTGAAATTAAGATACTGGTAGATAGAGATTTGATGCAGGTAAAAGCCATACCCCATGTTGGCCATGAGACATTTGGGACACAGAAGCAAGGCATGGTAATAAACAATTTTTTTCCACTGTTGGAAACAAAGGCTGCATTTGTACTGCAGAATTAAAGTAGTTTAACACCACTATATCTGCCATGGCTCAGTGCTATGGAATTCAGGACTTCATAGCTTTGTGGGATATGTAGCTTCCTCTGTCAAAGAGCTCTGGTGGCACAACAAGCTACAAATCCCAGAATTCCATAGCATTGAGCCATGGCAGTTAAAGTGATGTCGGACTGAATTATTGTTGTAATGTAAATGCATTACTGTCGATGCATTTATCAATGCATAAAGTCAATTCCTGAGATGTAGCCCATTTCTGGCTACATCATGGCCAACTAGAGATATTGGATATATCGCTATACATATATCATAATGAGAAAGCTGCAGCAGGCAAATGTTCTATTCTTTTTAAAAAAGAAAAAAAATACTCCACAGGTCATTCTATTCCTCCAAATTCCTAATATGAGGAAATAGTCAGGGGATGGGAAGGGAAGACAGAGTGTTACTTTGTGATTGGCAGCTCTAGCTTTAGTTTGAAAGGAAGGTTTCTATATGGTCATCCAACCTGTATACTTTTGTACAGGGATATCAAAATAAAACATTGAACACTATCTTTCCTCAAAAACTGCTGTACCTACCCTTCCAAAATGTTGAAGGTATCTCAGATAAAGCAGTCTTTTTTCTGTAAGTTATCTTTGCAAAAATTGTCCACAAAAAATGGCAGGTGGATGGACGAGCACATATTTCATACAAACAAATAAACTGTAAATCCTCCTCTTGCATAAAGCTCCTGGAACCTACTAATCTCTAACTTGACAGGTTTGATTCCTTGAGAAAGGACAACTATTTCTACAAATTTCATTAAACTTTGAAATAACTAGAGCTATCAACAGTTCCAGTATTTAAAATCATCAAAACTGAAAGTCATGTAGCATGTAGGGCTACTAAGTGAAATACATGAGAGGATGAATATGTCTTTTATGGTTGAGTAGAAAAAGGAATTTCAGAAGGTGTTGCTTGTGTAGTACACCCACTCCATCCCTTTCCCACCAGTAAGAAACAGCAGTTCTTCCAGAGGATAAATGTATGTAGGTGCTGTTACAAGGCTATGTTATATTAAGGAAACAAATTGATACAGAATAATACTTACAGAATAATATTCCTAGGGAGCAAAGTGCCATGGAGACCAATGAAGTTTCCATTTTAGTAATCAAGCTTTGTGACTCGACTTCACATTGCTCAGGACACAATGGTATCATAGAGAGATGGCTCTGAGAACAAGAATCCCACAGAATGGGACCCTGCTACTAAATTATTGTTAAAACACCTTCAAGTGGTGGGTCTTACCTCTGCTTAAAACCTTCCAGTAATGGAGACCACACCATCATCTGAGAGAATGTATTCCACCACCCTTCAGCTTTTTCCCAAACAAGCCACATAGGCAAAGACATTCAAGTGGTGGTTCTCACCATGCCAGACACAATGCAGAAATATGAGTTCTTGTACTGTTTCTGGCTTAGCTGGTTTCCTATATAAACTGAGCATGTACTACATAGTTCTCTGCAATGATGGAGTAGTTCAGAGATAAGCAAAACACAGACTTTAAAGAATTGTTGGACTGCTGCCCCTGACATTCCTCACCAATGGCTATGCTAGCTAGGGCTGATAGGAGCTTCAATCCAACAACATCTGGAGGATTGCATCTTGTCCACCCCTGCATAAAATTTTAGAGTCACTGTTTCAGACCTTGCATTGAGGAGGCTGTACTGTTCCCAAGTATGTGTGCACAGGACAGTAGTTTACTTACTTTGGGTTCCTGTGTGACTTCATCTGACTCTGGGGTCTTTCCATTTTCTTTTAACCAAAGCCAAGGGAGAGTTTTGTTTTGTTTTGTTTACTGCTCAACAGACGGGTTCAAGATGTGGCAGGAGGAAAAAGTCCTCACCATACTTAGAGTTTCTCCTTACACATTCACCATCCAGAGGCAGACCTCTTCTGCTGTGCTGAAAGAACAGAGTAACTGCTTTATCACACTGGGGGGAAACGGGATTTAAATGAGAGTTAAACAAGAGTTAAACAGGAAATGCCTATGTTTATCAAAGGACATTTCCTGTTTAACTCTCGTTTAACTCTCGTTTAAATCCTGTTTCCCCCTAGTGTGATACTTAGAGAAAGTAAGACCCAGCACCTTGCTGCATTTCTGCAGAGAGAGGCCTCACTATTGTCTGTAAGAAAGCTAAGGAAATCCAGGGATTAGCAAAAGGACCATGGGAAAAAGTGGTTTGTTTAATCCTTCCATAACATTCTGAGAGCAAATATAAAGTGAATGATAAACAAATAACCATTGCTGAGGTTCTGTACATGATTTGAATAATAAGCAAATGAATTTGTCTAGATTTAGGACAATGGCATAGCTTCAGACAGGAGAATATTGGCACGTAGCTGTAAACAGAATGTTTTAAGGTAGCCTTCTCAATGTGGTACTTTTCACATGTTACTGAACTACATCTCCCATAAGCCCCAATTCAATGGGGCAGGGAGAGAAGCAATAAAAAATTGAGGCTGGGGTGAGGGGAGGAGGAAATGGGTGCATGATCCTTTTCCTTCCTCCAGAAGCCCAGAGCAGTTGTATCTGTATTGTCTGAGTTGTCTCCCACTCCATCCCTTTCCCACCAGTAAGAAACAGCAGTCCTTCCAGAAGCTTGATAGTCATGGGATGTGGGAGGATTTGGTACAGAGCACAAGGGCAAGAGAATAGTATCCTGCTGCATGCCATCCAGTGTGTGTCAGCTGCAGTAATGTGTGTACATGTTAATAACAAGATGCTAGCTTATGATAATTAGATCTTAGAAGATGTGTTGCTCTGGACTTTCACACTGATGGCAATAGGAATGCTGAGTGCAGAGTGGACAACTAAATGCACAGTGACAGCAGTGCAGGTCTTGGGTAATGGCTGGTTTCCTGCTCATTAGCTCACTAGGAATTTGAAGACCAATTTCTGTGCCTCCATCAAACTTCAGAAAGTAAGTCATGTGGTGAAATACAATAACATGGGGACTAAAAAAACATCAGGATCTGGAGGGATGAGGAAGCAAATGCATAATGTCTTCACTCTTTGAGAAGAAGCACAGAGGGTATGGAATCAGAGTTTTAAAAATCAGGACAAAAGATTTTTGTAATTTTCCAGATGAAGAGAATCAGTTGTGTGATACCCAGCCTTCTGATGTCCTGGTATAAGATAAGAAATCCTGGCAACCTTGAACAAGAAGGATCAAATGTAGGTACGAAGAATGGAATTGTAAAGCACTGAGCACCCACAAAGTGCTATAAGAACTAAAAATAACACTAATAACATGAGTGGTAAGGTTGCTTTCTCTTTCTCTCTCTCTCCTTTTTTAATTTGGAAGATTGCTATGGGTGTCATTAAGACAGCCCTATTTATAAATCCTTCCAAACATGCCACATTAAGGCAGCTGTTTGCTTTGCTTATGAGCTGAGACCTGTCTGTATACTTAGGTGATTATTTTCAACAAGCAAAGGCTTTGAATGTTGTTCTTTTTGCAGGTGTCTCCCGATTCCCTTGCTCCGTTGCCAGCTGTGTTGTTGGTCTGGGGCCACTTGCTAGAGTGCACTTGTTAACACCTGTGGAATATTTGTCTGTATGTGTGCACATGTACATACATGCGGGGGGGGGGTTACCCCCCTCACATGCATAAATGCAGACACACACACACACACACACACACACAGATGAGTCAGCATTTTGAATGCATACAATCTGGAGGATATGAAACAGGGGACACCTATTCAAATTCTTTGTGAATTTTAGTCAGGCTATGTCAATCAAACTCCTGCTCTGTAGGTTTCTATTATCATTATTATTCTCAAGTATCAATTAGAAGGGACCACACACAACCTTTTTCTCACAGCTTGCACCCTGTGCAAGTCCTGACATGCTGCATGCTCCTGCGCTGCTGAATTGTGACAATGAGTGAAAAAAGCTTGGTGGGATTTTGTAGCTGCAAGGAGGAACAGAGTGGGTGTGAGGTATATTGGTGTGTGAAATGGGGAAGATCCAGAGAGTGTCTCCTTCAGTTAAGATGTGAAACAATTGTCCATTTAATGGTGTGTCAAATCCAATGGAAAAGCCATTTTTTCAGAACAGGGGTGGGCAAAATGTGATTCTAGAGCAATGGATGACTAGCCAGACAGTAGCCTCACCCTTTTCTGACAAAGGGTGCATGTGTGAACTTGTCTTCCTTTAAATCTCCAGGGACAGCAGTTCACTATTTAAATAAATTCCTCCTCCTTCCTTTGTCTTTTTCCAGTTTTGGGACTCAGTACACTTTACAACTATTAAGGTAAACATCGATAAAATTTGTAGCATGCAAAAATGGGGAAAAAATGGTATACCAAAAAATTAAAACCAGTTTAAAACAATAATTATTAAAAAGAAAACAATAAATAGACAATCCAGTACATTATGAAGGACCCATTTTCCCCATAGCAATCTGTCCTCAAATGTCTGCCAAAACAAAAAATTCTTTGCCTGCCCAAAGAAAGGGAGTAGGGAAGGTGCCAGTGTAGCCTTTCTAGGAAGGGTGTTCCAGAGCCTGGGAGTTCCACTGAGAAGGTCCTGTCCCATGTTCCTACCGGATGTACCTACCCTGTACCTGTTCTCCCACATCCCATGGATCTGAGCCACATCTGCCATGCAAAACTAATGCAGTTGGATACAGTTATGACTCCATCCTATGGAATCGTAGGATTTGTAATTTGTTGTGGCACCAAAGGCTAAATATCTAAAAAAACCTACAAATCCCAGATTTCCATAGCATTGAGCCATGACAGTTAAAGTGGTGTTGAATAGCATGATATTGGGCTTTGTAGCCAGCACTTCTAATTGTGCCCAGAAGTAGAAATCCCCAAGCACTGGTTAGGCTTGCTTCTCCAGAAAGGAATGGAGCTACTGTAAAACTGTGTCTTGGCCATAAAAAGTAAAAACAAAAACCCATATTTGTATAATACCTTTGTTAGACTAACCCATTACAAAAAAATTGTATAGTCTTGCAGCATTTGTTTAAGCAGGCGTAAGGGAGTTGTAGTCCTCTCTCTCTCTCTCTCTCTCTCTCTCTCTCTATATATATATATATATATATATAATTATTACAACTCCTGTCCACCTTATTCAGCATTGCTGTCTTTCCAGATGAAGAGACTGCAACATCTTGAAAACTTATTTTTTTAATGACATTTTGGTTGGTCTAATAAAATTTTCTCTTAAAAGATGCAATATGTGAATGTGTGCTTTGGTAGCATGGAAGCAAATTTTTAATTATAAATAAGGTTGAGAATTAGACCATTGCTCTTTCTTTTAGGTAGATTGAAGAGGGTACATCCCATTGCCTCAGCTTAATTACAGAGGAGAAATTTATTAAAGATTCTGAGTAGGCATACATTGAGCTCAGACTTCAAACATTTTTGATGACAAAAAATTAGCTTTGTTTTACAACAATGATCTGAGTACTTTGACAAATTTAAAACTTGGTCACATACATCAGCCTATCGACTTCCAGTTTCTAACACGGAAATCAAAATGAGTAAGAGGCTTTTTGGAAGAAAACAATATGAAATCCAATATCAGGTGTTTCCTCTTAAGTAAATTGTATTTGAAAAATTGGAAAAGATTTTTGTGTTTTGTTTGTGTTTGCATTCTTATGTAGGTTGTGATTTGGCTTTTCTGTGGGTTGCTTGACATATTTCCGTTCTAAAACCAACCAACCAACCAAAACAAAACAAAAGAAAGACAACTCTGCTCTTTACATCCTGCATTTACCTCTGACATGGATTTGTTTACTCTTGCAACCTTTCACATTACACAGTTATAGTATTATGATTCCGTTTTAATTGCCACGGCAGCGTCATACTGAATTCTTTATTTTACAGCTTAGGGAAAGGCATTTAGAATTCTCAGTCAGAGAGTTTTAAGTCCTTTACCAAACTACAAACTGTAGAATTCCATAGAACATACCGTAGCAGTTAAACTGTAATCATTGTGCTATACATATGTAGTGTGAAAGAGCACCAGGTCTCTACAGTATACACCAGGGTGAGCAGGTCTGGAGAGCCCAGTTTTCTACTCTCAGGACCCACTATAAGTTAAAGAAGCCCCCCTTCCAAAAAGCAAAAATTGCAGAAACACACACATGCACACAAATTAGAAGTAAGTGCCCAGGCCAGGGGTGTTGACTGTGGTAGGCCTCTGAAGTGTGAGAAACCTATTTAAATGCAAACTCACTACTCTTGGAGGCTTCATGGAGTGGGGAGAAAACACTTTTTCCCCTCTAAATGGTGGGGGCACTGAGAAGTGAGGGCTTCAAAATGGTGTTAGAGTCCATATACCCCACAGGTCATACTTTGGCCACCACAGGTGTAGATCATATGAGTTATTGAATGGCATAGTGAATGCCTGAGGCATTAAGTTTCCAGTCCATATCACTTTTGCATACACTCACATGTAGGTCTTTTCCATAGATTGCTATATGCTTGTGGGTAACCATTAAAACATCAGAAAATCATTCCTTTAATTATATATCCCCTACTGTTTTGGCAGTTCTAAAATAATGTTCTAAATAATTACAGACTTCACCTGGTGCAGAAGCAGCTTAGTTAAGATCTGGATCCTTGTTTACACAGCTCTCCCTTCCTCTTTTCCCTGAAAATGGCTATTATCATGGCTCTTGGGGTGGGGGGACAAGCTAATTTTTACTCAAGTGAGCAAACTTCTTTCTTGCTCATTCCCTCTTCCTAGCAAAACCAGGCAAAACTGCTGGATATGAGTTAGCTGGAGATCCTGCATTGAAAAGGGGATTGGACTTGGTGGCTTATTGAGACCAACCCCCTTCTCAATGCAGGTCTGTTCCAACTGTATAATTCTATGATTCTATAATCTATTCTCCATTTGCCAACAAACCTGAACCTCTTATCAGGAAATGTCCTGTTCTCCTCAGTAGTGTGGAACGTGCAGACAAGCGTAACCCCAGATCAGAATGGCCTTAGGCCTTAGGCCATGGTTTTGGAATGCCTGGACAGGGTACAAGTCATGGGTGAGGCTTCAACATGACATCAATGAAGATACAGCTAGCAGGGTTTTGCTAATTGTGAAGGAGTTAATGAAGCTCCAGCAACTTGTCCCAGGGCTGGTATAAATGATTGTGTCACAGGCAGAGCTCCTACATTGTACCAAGAGATCTTCAGATGACTTCAGTTCATTATTTCATATGGTGCCAACAGGTGACCTTGAAACCTCTTGGATTAATTCATGCTAGGAAAGTCAAATAGCTTAAATAAATACATTATTCTAAATATCTTACTTAGAGCATATATCCCAAATATATGAGAGGCAGAGATAGTATAGGATCTGCCTGGCACCCCTTCTTCTCATAGGATCCAAAATGATAATTCTTCCCTTTTCTTAGATTTCTGAGTATCATTAGATCTGAATCAGATGCACAATCAGAAAAAAAAAGTTTTTTTTGGGGGGGGGGATTTGGGATGTGCTCAATTGAAGAAATTGGGATAGCTCAATTATAAAGCTGGGGGAGGGGATTTGCATAGTTTGCATAACCAGTTAGCCATCCTGGCTAATAGTTTCCATAATTAGCCATGAAATCTTAAGAATTGTGAAAGTTGTTGTTCAAAAAGTAACTTTTCCAAGCTGTTAAAGAACAAACTAGTGGCATGTCTCAAGATGCTAAAAAGATGGTTCTTTTATTAGTATTATTTAATTAATAATATTAATATTAAACTTAAGAGTACAGTTCAGAGTATTGTGTGTACATGTACAACCTTCCTCAGGGGCTATTTAGAATCAAAGTTTGGACATTTCTGGATCAGGAACTCTCAAAGCATTTACTGGATCCATTTTCACCCTTTGAGCATTTTGAAACTTGTCTCCAGTTTCTTCTGTGGATTCCATTGGATGCTCCCTAATTTCTGCTACTTTTTGATTCACAGAGATGAATGCCTTCTATGGAGCCTGGTTAAGGAAGAGAGTTTGGTTTGCCTAGCAGGACCGATTTAGAAGCAGAGTATCAGCACCTCAATCTGAGCTTCACTGAACTGCTATTTCAACAACTAGCGATTACCTGCTTTTAGAGGCTGGACAATAAAGCATGGCCCCACAAAGCTATTCTGAGCCCCAAGGGTCACAGATGGGTTTCATGTTGATGAAGGCTGCATGAGGTTTGAATACACTAAAGGTCTTACTAGTTCTCCCCCACCCCCAATTTCCTTTTTATATTCAAAGAACACAAGGTGTCACAGTCCATTTCTGCAGTTCCTTGACAAATATTTAAGAGTGTTGTTTACTGATCCATTCTGTTCTGCTCTACTGCAAGCAAGAAGAGCCCTCCCTTCAACCACCATCTTGAGGGGAGAGAAAGGCAAGCCAGCTGCAACAGGCCTTGCCTGAAGGGAATAAGAGCCCTCCCTCCAGTCCATCTGCCATGGTCCAGGCCTCTGAGGGAGAGAAGAGCTGCTGGACTTTGCCCCTTCCCCACCACCATTCCCTTCTCCTTTTGTGTCGAGTCTTTTGGATTGTGGGCCTGAGGGCAGGGAAATGTCTAATTAACAAATTGTAAGCCGCTCTTATAGCTTTGGCTGAAGAGCCGGGTATAAATAAAAATTATTATTATTATTATTATTATTATTATTATTATTACTGCAGAATCCAGAGTCAATGGAAAATGAAAGTCCACAGGTTGACACCTTTCCTTGTTCACAGTTTGGGAGGATGAAAGTGTGTTGGGGGGGGGGAGAGTATTTGGAATGGACAACTATTGATACACAGGACAACTCTGCACACAGGTTTTTGTGGGAGCTATATATGACAGACAAACACATACACACAGCATATTCTTTTATTTTCTGGCTTTTGGACTATTATTGCTACTTTTTTTCTCCAAGGAATCATAGCAGCTGGTTACAATATAACCTTATCTTCTTGCGTCAGCCTTCCACATCCTCAAGGGAGATGAGTCCAAGAGATAGGACCTTCCCTGAGGCCACCCACTAAGCATCCCTGCTGAGTAATACTTCAGAGTGCAATTGGCTACCCACTGTTTTTCATAAAAGGAAAACCAACCAGTGTAGAATCAAAATGATAGGATCAGAAACAGCCACAAGGACCACCTAATCAAATCCCTTGCCATGTAGGAAACACTGAGGTATGTTGAAAGATATTTCCATGCTGTCCATGAGTGCTACTTTCTCCCTGATGAGAGAGCAGCATATTATGAACCAGAATGCTTAGAGAGAGAGAAACAAGGTACGGAAGGAAACATTTTCCACATTTTGTTCCACAGTCATATAAATAATATTAAAGCACTAGAGGTCCAGAGTCCCCTGGTAGCCTTGCTCTCCCTAGAGCAACTCCCTGTCCTCTAGTTCAATCTGAGGACTGCCTTAAGAGTGGGTTCGGAGGTGAGTACATACTTGGGAGTGCCCCTTCTGTTCTCTGTCATGCTGTGAATCTCCCCATTGTGAAGCAGAGGATAGATGGTCTCCCTGTGGTGCAGTATCAGCAGAGGAAAGTAGCTGCCATAGCTATTTAGAAGTGATGGAAAGAATATTGACTTTTTCCCCTGCATCCTTCTGAAAAAGGGTGTCTTACCAGATCAAGACACTTAAGGAAGAGTGAAAAGACCAGCACTATTATTTGTCTACACATTTCTGCCCATTTCTGGTGGGCATTTTATGCATGACCAAATAAAGAAAAAAAAAGAAAAGAAAAAGGCATTGGGTTATGTGCATGAGATTATTTTTTGTAAATATACAAATATGCTTGTTTTTGTGCAAAAAATAAAAAAGCTCCCAATATTTTTTTGCAAAAATGAAATTTTCACAAAAAAATCCCAAATGTGAAAAATCAATAAACACACACACACACACACACACACACCACTTATAATTCACTAATGGGTGGGGGGTAGCCTTGGACTTTTTTGTTCTTGAATGTGACATTGACAAAGATTTACATCCCTTCTCTTTAGAAAGTCATCCAGGCCCAAAGACCTGGCTCTGTAGACTTCCTTTCTCAACAAACACAAATAGTGGCAATTGGTTGGGATGTGATAGTGATAGTGGTGGTGGTGGAGAGTCACAGCCATCACAGTTGAAAGGGTTGTCTATCACTGGTATGTGTCTTCCATCCTCGGCTACTGGAAGAAGTTGTGCCACTATTCACATTTATGTTTATGTCGGAACTCTATGGGAATATATAATATTAGAATCTTTCTCTTAAAAGCAAGTATTGTTTGAAGTCTTGTTCTGGGGTGGATCAGCAGCATCCTGCAACTCACACTTCACTGAAAACATTTCAAAGGGGCAGGTTATTAAATGCAAAGCTTTTCTTTCCCACCACATCACTACTGAGTTCAGTTGGAACCATTTTCTGCCAGTGCCAGTGCCAGTGCTCACAAAAATTACTCTTTGGATTTTTACTCTCAGTAACTGACCATATTGGCTCTAGTCTTAAAAAATAATGTTTCTGAACTCTTGTCAATGTGAATAACAATATGCATGGCTGGGGAGATTTAAACCTTTCCTAGTCACTACAATCTGCTGGAAGGGGGAGCTTGCAGGGAAAAAGTAAGTGTGTTCCTGATTCTTCCAAGGGCTGCACAGGGAGTAGCCAAGGGCTACAAGTTTTATATTCCTGTTGCAACCCAACAGCATCCTGATGACTATATTTTCTTAAGTAACTGGATCTTTTGCTCCATGGAACCATTGTTTTCTTCACAGAAACTCTTATTTCCTATGTTGAAAATGCTTCCTTATACACAAAACAACTCTCTGAATTTCACATAGATTGCATCCTGAATGGTAAAGATTCTCAGTCCAGGATTCTTTTCATTAGGCTTTCACAACACACAAAAAACATGTTAGCCAATGATTTGTTGATCCCCCCCCCCAAATATTTCCCCTATCCTTAGTTAATTTACATAAAGAGATTCAAATTGACAAGGACTATTGAAACAGAAACCTGAAAAACCTCACTGTTTGGGATAAAATTCTAACTAGATGACCCATGTGCTCAGTCTTCTGTGCAGGTGATCCCTGGTAATAGACAACTCACCTCCTAGTCTTTATCTTTAAACAACCTTAAAAAAGGGAGAGCAAGAAAGGGCATAGAATTTACCACTGACAGCCTTTTAAACATAGGGCATTTTTAAGTAGAAGACTTATTTTTAATTGACAAAGATGGAGATGACCATCCTAGCTGACAAGGACCATTGGAAATGATAGGATCCCTACTGGTACTGTTAGATAAAGGTGCTTTGTATGCAATGGTTTGAATTGCTTTGAACTTGTACTGTTTTAAATTTTTAGCAGCCTTGAGAGCTTATATTAGGACAAAGGTGGGATATAAATATCATCATCATCATCATCATCATCATCACCCATGAGAAAATATAATACTGTGTTTCCTGGGCAACTTCCAAATTTTCTACAAGAGCTGTCATGTGGAGAAAGTTATTTCCCCTAGAAAAGTAGCTCCTGGACAAGCTGCAGGCAATAGATTTTGAATGGGCTGATTTTACTGAGGACAAGGGAAAGCATTAAAAGGTATTTTGCTCTTTGCTCTATGTAGCCTTCTTTGTTCTGTTTCTGGAGAAAAAATGTGCTGACCTTGGTAGGGGGGGAGGGTTTAACAGGAACACTGAAACCTTCTTTCAGAGGTTAATAATAGAAAATGAATCCTTTAAAGACTCAGCATGGATCCTGTCTGTGCAAATAATTAATCTTTTGCAGAAGTTCCTATTTTTTGACAGATCCATGCTGCTCTATCCAGATTGGAGTGGATATCAGCTCCTATGGATTTATGAGGAGTCATCAGGCCTGAAGCCCAAGGGGGGTGTTGCACATACTTGTGCATTGTTTAATGTGCTTTTTGCATCCCTCCCTAAACCAGACTTTATTAAAATGGGAAAGACACACTTGAGAGCACTCTCTTCTCTTTAGCTTTCCTTCCTAGCAGAGTTAACACTGTTTACATGTGGTCTTGACAAGGCATTCCCGATGGAGTGAGGAAATAAAGAGCTGCAAAGTGCTTGTAGAGACACTACTATCACCTAAACGTCTTGCATTGAGTTTACAGCCAGTCATGGCTTCATCTTAAAAGGAGGGAAGATTGTGTCTCAGTAGGACATGTATAAATAAGCTGACAGTGGAAATCCAGGTGAAGGCAAGATTTTCTTACCAGCAAAAGGCACAAGACTTTGAAATGGGCCATTGTGCACTTTGCTAGGCAGGAAGAGATAGATTTTTTAAGAAGAGGGGAGGACCCAAAAACTGTTCTCATTTAAGCTGTGCTGTCTTCTCTTGTTTGAATGCAGAGCTTGGGAAAGATCCTTCTTTGGACTACAGTTCTCAGAGTCCCTCAGCAGGCTTGAAGATCCTGGAAGCTGTAGTCAAAGAGTGGGAGGGGAGGATTTCTCAAGTTCTGATGGAAGAATAGAATCAACCTCTTTTTCATCTTGTAATCCTAACCAATAGGCATACAATATCCAACATAGCAGAACCATTATTATTATTAATAATTATTATTGATCTTTCCCATCCCTTAATTTTGGTATCATTTTGCCTGATTCTGGGGAACACAATAGATTTTGCAAAATTTGTGTACCCTCCAATATTGTACATTTGAATATCAGGACACATGACAAACATCAGAGGTTAAGATAACTAAAGTTATTAATGGGTAAGAAAACACAAACTAGGGGATGGTGTAACAGTTTTGCCTAAACTTACTGGGGAGTGCAAGATTCCACCCCCTGTCCTCCCTGCTGAGTTGAGTGCAAACTACTTTTGAATTTTCATTACTTGGTGCAGTATTATCAGTACTTTAGAGGTTAGCTATGAGAGGGGCGTGAAGGCATTGCCTCCAAATAAGAATTCTGCCTCCCCTATGAAATTTCCCTTTAGTCTCCAGATTTTTAGCTTTGCAAAGGGTGAGATGCTTAATATTATGCACACCTAGAACTAATGTTTATTGTGTTTGCATTCCCTTGGTACCTTTCCCTGTCCCTTTTCTTTAGATGTCTAAACTATTTTTCCAAGTGCTCAACTGGTGTTTAACAATACTGAGATGCTAGAAATTTGGGAATGGAGAAAAACTCCATTTGGGAAAGCAGAATTATTATTACAAGGGTCAATGGTCCCATTTTGCCCTCCTCCCCACAGTAGCTGCACCCCTGGCTTTAACTAATTAAATCAAAAGGAGGTGGAGGGTCAGGTTCCATCTGCATATTCAAACTAGTAGTGGACTACTATAGATATCTGCCTAGCAGAGAGGTAGACAAGGTGCAAGCCATTTGTTGTACAACATTTCTACAGACTATGCCCCTGCTCCTCAAAAGAGGATTATGCCATTTTTGGATTTGCCAGCAATGTCTGGCTACCAGGTAGTTGAACACAGTACAAATGTTACACCCTGGCTGATTTGAAAGGCTCACAAGAGAGATGTAGATAAGGACAAGAAGCACTTGCTCTGACTTGCTAGTTGCCATGTTTACATTGCATCACCTTGAGAAAACACTCAAGATTCAAATCCGATTACAGAAGCAACAACATGGCAAGAATTATTTTCAGCCACAAACATTAAGCCAAGAAAGTACACATGAAATACATGACTAACAGCTAGTTGTGGGCTTCATACTTGATACAGACATTTGAGAAATGGAATGTTGCCATTGGTTGAAAGATTCAGGTGCTACACAAACCACACAGCTACTTTATTAGCATCACTTTCAATATTGCTGGAATGTTTGGTTTAAAAAATGCATTTGGCTCTTAAACCAAAACAACTCTAGATTAACTGCTTGATGAATCAGAGTAAAGGGCAGCCATCTGTGTGCAAAGGAAGACTATATAGCTGGCCAGTAAAGAGAATGGAAGGCCAGGTGTTTTCATGATGAACATGTTTCAGGTCTATTACATGTTGTGTTTTAAATAGTACTATCCAGCTAGAATAAGGATACCATCTAGGGGTGCCATTTTCCGATTTTGGGCAGGACACACCCAGTTTTACCCATTGTTAAAATGTCCCATCCGGTTCAAACTGCCTACTAGGCTCCCTCTAGTATGCCTGAACCAGGGGAGCAGATTTTCTATCAATGCAAACTTTGTGTTCAGAGGAATTCTGCTCCCTGGGAATGATTCAGGGATGCAAAGGAGGGAGCCGCATTTCCATGACAATTCAGGAAGCATGTCTGTTGTTCAGACATTGGCGCTTCCTTCCCCTTTTAGGGAAATTTGGGGGACTCCATCATTAGCAGTGATGGAGCCAGGTATGAAAATCTTCAAGGAGGCTCTGCCCACCCACCTGTCTGCCTCGGGCTTTGTTTGGAAAGGAGGCCATGCCCTACTTTTTTTAGGGCATGTCTTACATTTCAACGTTTTATCCAGGAAGAATATCAAAAGCTCCTCCATTTTGAACATGACTGAGAAGCATGAATTTATATTAATGTTTTGGGATTTTAGTTGGCCATGTCCTCCACTTTTCTTGAATGTCCTATATTTGTTCTACTTTTGTCCTACATTTCCCCTACATTTTGCCCCAATTTTGAGGTAAAGAATTATGGCACCCCTAACATCTTCCTTATTTAGAAGCTTCTGGGTTCTAAAAATGGACTTGAAAGTGGCTTAAACAACTTGGGCTGCATCTGGGATGGACCTGGGCAGTGATTCAGTGGTAATTTATGTGTGATAGGAACTGTCTTCCTCCTGAATTAGCACTGATTCAGGAAAGGTAAGCTGCTCTTTTAACCCCATGTGACAGAGTCCTATTAGACACACACAAATGGAGAAGAAATTTCATAGAGTACAGATTTGGGGATGCTATGAGAAATTCACTTTGGAAAAGGAAGAAATATTAAACTGTACATGTACATTTAACACCAAGTCATCATCAGTAATTTAGTTTTATTTCCTTAGCCTGAGCTATCCACATATGCATGAAACAATTTATCCCTAGTCCTGGAAGATTTTGTTTGAATTTGTTTGTTTGATTTTGTTTGATTCATCATGGCATATAATAACCTGAAAATGTTTATTAATACGCTAGTAGTGACTGGGGGTGTACTTTAGCATGGAAATCACAATGATCTTATAAGGAGGTATGTTTTATTCAGTTCTCATTTCAGCTCAATTGAGAGCCAGTATGGTGTCGTTGTTTGAGTGATGGACTATGACTCTGGAGACCAAGGTTTGATTCCCCACTCTAGCATAGCAACTACTGGGTGGTCTTGGGCAAGTCACAATCTCTTGTGGGTTGTTTTGTTGTTTTTGATGATGATGATGATTTGCCTGAAAACACATGTTAAACCCACCAAGTATGGATCAAATATCAGAGGAGAGAGAAGACATCCTTGTTGTCTTTCAACTTGATTTTAAAAAGAGGAAACTATCTCATTTTTTAAATTCATTCTTGACCTAGAAGGAATGTTTTTTTAAAAAAATCTAAACTTTCTACATCCAAAATTCACAAATTCCAGTGAGAAGCAAGGCTTCATTATGCTATATTTCATTAGTAAGAATATTCAGTTTGCCAATCTAGCTGATAGCAAATAAAATAAAATAAAATAAATCTCCATGACAACAAAAATAAACAGCTTCCTCTGTTTAGTGCTATCAATCAATCAAAAATTAAATTAATAAATTTATTTTAAATTAAAGAGAACCAAAAGCCATTGTCATGTCTTAGAATATGTATGCATTTCAAAAGCTATGTTCCATGTGACCCTGTGACTTGCTGAATACTTTCTCATCTCTCACATCAAGGAATCATGATCAAAATCATTGCATACTAGCACACAAACCAGTGGATTCAAATTACAACAAAAAAAAAAAAAAAGAAAGAAAGAAAGAAAGAAAGAAAAGAAAAGAAAAAAGAAATGCCACCTAAACATTGGGAATAACATCTTTACTCTAAGAAAGATGACAGCCTTTAGGGCTGAAGGGCAGGGTATAAATACGTAAATAGAAAAAATAAATAAGAACTGTTAAATACTGGAATATATTTCTTCATAGGTAATGGACTCTCCTTTTTGGAGGTCTTTAAAGAGAGGTTGGAGGGGCATATTTCAGAGTTGCTTTAGTTGTGTACTTATGCATGGCAGGGATTGAACTCAATGGTCCCCATAGTTCTTTCCAACTCTAAGATTCTGTAGCAATTCTGTAGCAAAACCAGGATCTCTTTCAACTGGATCTGTCATTAGCATTAGCATTAGCATAACCACAGGGTATTCAGACAGCATTGGCTCCATGACACATTTCCATAGTGACGAGTATTATTTTACTTAGTTATTATCATCACCACAAGACTTACCTCGGCTATAGACTTTTTGTTGATGTTGTTACCTGACCTATTTTTTAAATCAGTAAACATTAGCTCATATTCTAGTTATCAGTGTAAAGCTAGGTATTAAGCTGACTGAGTAAATATACTTATGAAATATGCCACAATGCATGTATTATTATTATCCAGTAACAGTTGTTAGCTACTGAGGTGGAGTGTAGGCCCCACACCTTTTGTACAATTAAAACACCTCCCAGAATTCTTTGCAAAAACTATGTTTGGAGATGTGTATGCATATGCAAAAGTCACAGAGGTGCAAATACAATGCTATGCTGAAAATGTCTTCTCCTTCCTTCTTTGCCAAACATTTCTATTCATGACAAGCACCATCCATCATTAGCAAATTCTCTCAACTTGTTTTTTTTTTTTTTTACTTCTTTCAAAATGTCTTACCTGTCTCACCCAAGGAGAAAACCTCAATTTTTCCTCAAATTTCACTTTATAATAATCTAGTAGTAACTTTAAAAAGTGCAAAATCTAATGCCTCATGATGGAACTGAATGAGTCTCTGCACTTCTTTAACATTCCTTGGCACTTACATTTGATCCAGGCAAGTATCCACCACATATCCAGCACATGTTCTTGATACAGTTAAAACTACCTGCTCAACTGTCTGATATTTCTTAAGCTAACTGACTCTCTGTTGGCACATTTAGCTTCAGAGGTGTCTAATTCCTCTTGCACTCTTGACCTGCTGTTTGTTAAATATTTCCATATTGTACCTTGCCACAGCACATTATGCATACAGTGTCCTTCCTTGAACTTGTTCTTGGTGGCAGTCTCCAAAAAGCAAATATTTAGACACTGAGTGCTTATGTTTAAGATCAATTAAATAAGAAGTAATGATTGAGGTACGAGACATAACCAGACATCTTCATGGCAAGCAGTGGAGGATATCATGTCCTCAACTGACCTTAGACACTCATTAGTTTTCCAAATGTATACACCTCAGACATAAATTCTAGAATTAACCAAAATATCAAAGATGATACAAAAGAAGATATTACATTTAGAACAAGGAACTCCTAGGTTTATATGCACCTTCAGTTCTAATTTGCCATTCTTTCAACCTATCCAGCTCCAGTGTGGATAATATTTTCTTACCAAACACTATACACTTACAGGATAATCAATAAAATCATAGATCAACACACACCACTTTGTATACTCATGAATGCACACTGCACATGAATTTAAAATACAGGTAAGACTTAAATGTCCTGTAAAATGCTAAGCACAATTGTGGCAAGAACATTATTATGTACCAGCAAAGGGCTGAAGCTCGACTCAGGCTTGCATCCTTCCGAGGTCGCTAAAATGAGTACCCAGATTGTTGGGGGGCAAATAGCTTACAATTGTAAACCGCTTAGACACTCCTTAAGGGTATGAAGCGGTATATAAATGAAGCTGTTTGTTTGTTTTTGTTTGTATATAAAATTAAAGGTATTCATGTTCAAGGAAGCCCAGATACATGGTTTCCTCCATTTTAAAGTAGGTCCTCAAATCTTCCTTATGGAAACATCTTTTCCTTATAGCCATCAGAAATCTTCTCCAGGAGAGTATGTGGATATCGCTGGAAGTGTTGGTTCTTTTTAATGTACTAAGGGGCTGTAGAGACAGACCATTAATGGGGGAGGAATCTTGGGAGCAGAGCCAAGGCATCACATCCATATGACACAGGCCCCGACTCCACCCCCAGGCTGGCGTGACGCCACATGGCATATGGTGTCTAGATGCCACAGCACCAAAGGAGCTCTGAAAAGCCACAGCACTAGTGGCCATGGCACCCTTTCCACAGCACAGAAAGGAGCTGCTTTTTGTGGCTCCTTTTTGTGCCATGGAAAGGCAAGATCGGGGCTGCAGTGTATGATTGCTGCAGCCCTGATCTGGCACTAAAAGGAGTGGCTGAAGGCCACCCCTTAGGGGCTGTCTGTACAGCCCCTTAGAAACCATAAATCATGAGTCTGCAAGTTGACATCAAAGAGATCTATGACATCTTATATAATATAAAATTACCATCTGATCAATCACAGAGATGAGAATTTTATCATTCCACTTATGTGTAAATGTTTTTGCTTTTCAGGAAAGAAAATAATATTTGAGCCCAAATACGGGTGCCTTAAAAAGTAGTCTTACCCCCCACCCCATGTTACCTGCGGGGTGGGTTTAGGATTTTTTGAAGATGTACTTCCACTACCTTCTACCAGTGGAAAGGACTTTAAATGCAGTGACCTCTAATAATGTGCCTGTAAAAAGCAGGGAAAGTAGATGCCTATGACATAAGGGGACATCAGCTTTATGTCTGAAGATTTAAGGAACTGCTTCCCACGTCCAAAATCATTTCAGCACAATGGATTGTCCCTTTACAGTTCATACTAAAACCGAATGCTGATTCACTACCCTGTGGACATTGAAGCCACCCATATGCCCTGATGTGGAGCTCTATTGGCAAAACCTATAGCAATGGCTGTTCTTATTGATGGTAGCAAGTATCGTGCCCTGAAATGGGATTTTGAGGTGAGATAGGTCAGATCTGGCTTTTTATCTGTTGAAGTTAGAGTTTCTTCACACACTCCCTGCTGTTACCCATTGTAGTTTCCTCCCATTTTCTTCACGCATATTTGCATTTGTCTGTATGTGTGTAATTTAAACTAAAGAAATCCACTAGGCTAAAAAAAATGAAGGAAAACAGCTTTAACATCTGACTTGGCTGGTTAGATACAGATGTGGTGGTGGATCTGTCTCATTGCTCTGCTCTCACTGTATCTCTCTTGGGATAGCTATGCTCATTCTGTGAGCCAGAACCAGAAGAAAGAAGAGACAAATTTGGCAACATGGATGGTCACTGTTGAAATCTTCCTTATACAATCATGGTCTCAAAATAATTTTAATTCCATTTTAGAAATAAAAGAATATAGCTGGGGGGGGGGGGAGAGAGATCACATCCAGATATCTTGAAACACGTAATGCAATTCAGAGACTGTTTTTTCTGTTCTTTTGGCTCCAGTAGGTAGGAGGGTCACCAACACAGGTGTAGCATATAGCAGATTGAGTATTGGAGGCTGCTGGTTTCCACTGTAGTGGAGTCGTGAATCTGCTCTGGGTTTTACTACAAACTTTAACAGAGCTATCCAAGACATTGAACCCTTTTTCCAAAACAACTCCTTTAAAGACAAGAGTAAAATCCAAAACAGATTCATTGCATTACTGACATTGACGTCACCAGCCTTCCACTGAGAATTGTGTGGTAGAATCTTTAAGAGAGAAGTTTCAGAGTATAGATAGAGACCAATTTTTAAAAATCTTTGTATAAATAAATGGAGATAAAGTCCCTGTGAGCCAATGTGGTGTAGTCATTTAAGTGTTGGGCTACACTTCCAAAAGATCATGTAAAATATGTCATCTTCTATTGAGCCACAGCTTTTCCCACTCCACAGTCTGAAGTGTTACTAGAATTCTAATACTGCAGTGTTCCACCATATTCCATTTCATGTGTCACCAGGCTCACACTTTTTTGATAGTGGGGAATTCATGAGTCTATCTCAGGATTGTTCACTTTCACCTCTAACTGTCTTCATTGCTATAATTATGTCCCTCTCTAACTTTTTGGGATAAGACGACAATTCAAATGCAGACAGTGTGGTAGTTATAACTCATAAATATCTCAGCTCTCCATCTTGGTTAAAGTTTGTGGCATTAAATTCTTGGAAATGCACATATACACTCTGGGAATACAGAGAGATCTGACATTTTTATAAAAAGCTGAAATATATTTGGAAGCCTAAGGGTTGCGGCCATCCTATGTCAAAAGGTGTTTCATAACAAAACACCATCGTGGACCATTTATAGAAATAACATACTATACTTCAGTTACTGTGGGTAAAGCTAAACATGTTGCCTGCCTATTTCAAACAACACAAACAGCACAGCCATTTCCCCCCAAAGGGCTGTTTTCATAAGAGAAATACAAATTAGAAACAAAAGTTGCATTGGGTTGCAAGACCAGGGAAATGGTCGACTACAAGTCCAACCACTAGCTCTTGAGCTTGGTGTTGCATGCAGACAGCAGGGAGAAGGAACCACCAATTTTAAGCACTGAGGTAAATAGGGAGGGCTATATTTGAGGGGGAAAGTTCTGAATCCCAGAAGAACATCAATAAGGAAATGGACCTTCTGAAGAACTTAAGATACAAGAAAGGAAGGTAGAGAGGGAGAGAAGGAAGAGAAATGGGTATAAATGGCCTGAGAATTAGACTGAGCAACAGTGACAACTGCAAAATTGATTCTGATAACTGATGGCTTTTCCTCAATCAGGAACCAATCAACTGGGTAAGATAAGTCAGGATTGCGTTAAAAATTCTCCAGCTAAAAACACCAATTTTAGCAATGAAGAAAAAAGAAATGCTGCAGTATCTTGGGCGCCTTCACACTACACAGTTATAACACTTTAACTACCATGGCTGCATCCTACATAATCCTGGGATTTGTAGTTTGGGGAAACATTAAGGGAGCTCTCTGGCTAAGCACTATAAATACCTTGGAAAAAAACTACAAATCTCAGGAGTCCATAGGATGGAACCATGGCAGTTAAAATAGAATCATAGTGCTATAACAGTGTAGTGTGAAAAGGCCCTTAATTAGCTTATCAGTTAGATTAACTGTTTGAAAGCCTTTTGATCAGCTAAAATGGTGCCTTTGATTGACTGGCCACTAGGTATTATTGAACCTCTTGATTTCATATAAGTGCGTTAAAAAGTTTCAGAGGGCAAGGGTTGTTTTAAAACTGACACCCACTCTTCCTTCAAAGAGGATGCCCACTGAAAGACACATACACATCATTTCAAAGCCAGGAAGGTATTATTCCTTGGCTACAAACTATTACCTTTCCACTTATACAAATTTAATTGATTTTACCATTCCTTCATCAATACCCTGAACCCTGACTGAATAATATTTCTTTATTTTAGCCAGGAGGAAAGCTTAGACTAGGAGATTTAAAAAAAAAATCAACACTTAAAATGAAACCCAAAGCTGTGGAAGTGGGTGTCTTCGCTTGCCCTTCCTTTCCTCCTATTTACAGTTCCTTGCACCCCTCTCCAAATGCAAAGAGGTCTCCAATTCTTCCAAGCAAATTTTGAGTGAATTCTGGAAGATACATGGGAGCGGAAGAATTCCCCTTCTTATTTTGTTGGTCAAAGCCATTCAGCTGACAGGAGTTCATAGGATATCACTCTAGTTCCAACTCTGAGCACAAGAAACTTGATCTGAGTTTTAAATTGCCTTCAAAGATTTCCAACAATATGGAGAAATTATTAATTTTTCAAGCAGTAGAGTTATAAATGGACCAGATAAACACAGTGTATTCATTTAGATGCAACCCAGAAGCTTCACTCTTTTTTCATTCGTGATACAGCCAAAATACTCAGGGTGAAATTCTCATTAATACGAAAGCTTCCTTGGATCTCAGTGGAGCAGGATTACATGTTTTTTACACAAACATACAATATTGTTCAAGGAACCTGGTTTGGTTCAGCTGAGGAACCATGCAGTGCCTATAGCAAATTCTCATGTTTGAATTTCTGGATACACTCTACTCTCTATATAAATTTATGGTTCTGCCCATCCTCCTGAAAACTGAAATTTACTTTCACAGGTTTAATTTTATCACTGCTAAGTGACTTCTCTTACTAGCTTTCAACCCTGTCAAACCAAAGATGTGAGATATATGAATTCAGTGCTAATATTATTTTTAGATATTCTTATTATTTTAAATGAACATTGAAGCAGTTTATTTATTTATTTATTTATTTATTTATTTCAGTGCGTCTGTCTGTAACAGGATTCTGTTTGCTTCATTCTGTTTAAATAAATAGACCAAAACAGAATTGAACTGATTTGTCAACATGGGTGACCAATCAGATAAATGAAGCAAAGCAAACCCCCACCATATGGATTGGTTTACTGAAATAGAGGGGTCTTTCCCTCCTTTTGAAACATTTTCAAAATGTTTATAAGAGCAAAGAGGTTTATTCTGACTAGAGCTTTTAATCAGAAGAATCATCTATCATTTTGAAAATTCGTATCAGATGAGGCCAGTGTGTGTGTGTGTGTGTGTGTGTGTGTGTGTGTGTGTGAAATTTCAGGCTCACGTCTCTCTCCTTGACTTTTCTCCCCACCACCACCACTTGTCCTTCCTTACCAGCCTCATAACAGTATCACAGGCAACAGTGCTGGCTGGAGTTGTTTGATAATTGGAACCAAATGCACGTCTGGAGGGATGTGAGGTCAGGAGAGATGAGTAGATGTGAAAGATGGAGACTTTAGCAGAATAAAAAGCATTGCTTTTTATTACCTAGATATCTGGACCAGGTGTTTAAAAGGTGTTTTTTGCCTTTACAGAAACTAGGATCTCACTAAAAATGCTTAAACTGTAACATCAGGGAGACACTGGAAGCTAAAAGTCACAGAGAACAAAGAAAAAAGTGTAAAAATATGTCAAAAATTCTACGGCAACATGTCATGTAGATCATATCATGAGAAAGCATGACTCACTAGAAAAGACACTAATGCTTGACAAGGTAGAAAGTAGCAGAAAAAGAGGAATAGCCAATTACAGGTAGATAGAATTGCTCTAGGAAGCCATGGCCCTAATCTGCAAGACCTGAGCAGGGCTGTTGAAGACAGCAAAACTTGGAAATCTCCCATTTATAGGTTGATATAAATCAAAGTCAATTTGATGGCAGTAAATGCAACCACAAATGTCAAAATGATCCAGGCTTCCCCCATCTTCTGATGCCTCACTTTCCCATTACTCACTCTTTCAACACTTGCAAATTACAGTCAGTCCTCTGTATCCATGGATTCTGCATCTACAGATTCAACCATCAATGGCTTGAAAGTATTTTTTTAAAAACCTGCCAAAAGCAAACCTTGATTTTTCCATTTTATGGAAGTGGCACCATTTCATTACACCATTGTATATAATGGGGATTTGAGAACCCATTGATGTTGGTATCCATAAGGTATCCTGGAACCAAACCCAGCAGAGGCTGAAGGCCCACTGTACAGATATGTTTCATTTATTCAACAGAGGTTCCACATTTTCATCAGTTCTTCTTGCCTAAGAGGCTCACTTGGGGCCATTCACATACCCCCCCCTCTCTCTCTCTCTTTCTGTGTGTGTGTGTATATAAAATTATGTTAATGTTGCTTTTGCAAATATTCAAACATGATATATCATGTGTTATTTAATTTTTCAGTGGCTGAAATGCATTTAAAAAACACACCTTTGGTTCCATTTTCCAACCAGTTCCACTTGGTAACTCCACCAGTTCCTAACCCATTAGATGAGCAGGGGCTTCCTGTATATTAATCTTTATGAAAATACGTACAGCTGTGGTGGAGAGCCAAAGTCCTAGTTCTTAACATTGTGTTTACACAGCAGCCAGCCAAATTGTTCACAGGAAGCCCACAAGAGGGAGACAAACACAGTAGCGCTCATCCACTAAGCATCTGGTAAGTAAAGGTAAAGGTATTCTCCATTGACAAGGTTGTCAAGTCATGTCCTACCATACGAGGTGGTGATCATCTGTGTTACTAAGCTGAAGAGTCAGCATCACACAAGGTTTCTTTTACCAAAAATGCTAATTCATCAGACACTGATAATTCAAGAATGTTGATGGGTTCCAAACTACATAGAATCACAGAATATATCTGCCATTGGCATCCATTACTGACATCTTTTCTGAAGAACTATCAGAAGACAGTCTGGAGAAGAAATATAATGGAAGAGACTTACAGAGACACAATATACAACCAGAACTTTTAAATAATTCAATACAAATAATGCTGTTATCCACAATATGTTAACTATCTGAAATTCCACCATTAGGAGTAGAGGAACCTACTACAGCCCATGAAGACCAGGCTGGTGCAGACCTCCCAGAGGGCCTTTTTGGCAGTCGCCCCCAGGCTATGGAATGACCTGCCGGATGAGATGCGTCTCATTCCATCTTTAGAAAGCTTTTAAAAAGCTCTAAAGACTCATCTCTTCCAGCAGACCTTCCCAGAGAATGTGAACACTTCCTGGCTCTCTCCAGCTCTCCTTCTCTAGTGTCTTTTCCATCCCCTTACAGCCTAGGTTTTCAGGCCCCTCTTCCCTGTTGCTGCTTTTTATTGTTGTATTTTGTTTTATCTTATGTTTTTAACTATATAGTGGTTTAATTCTCTTTTTAATGGGGGGCGGTGAGGGAAGGGATGGGACATTTTAACTGACATTGTTTTAATCTTTTTGTTGTAACCCACCCCGATTGCCTGTTCAGAGGGGCGGGCTAGAAATAATTATTATTATTATTATTATTATTATTATTATTATTGCTTCTTGGAAGCTTCCTGGAATACTATTAGCTTTGAAAAGAAGCAATATACAGCACATATTTTAGTTTAAAGAAAAAGCAAACAGAGGTCAATTTTAGACAGCCTGGAGATGCCCGGTAGCAATTTATTGGGGTTTGGGGGTATATCTGTGGGTTTTTTTCTAACATCTACAAAAGGTAGCAAACACATTAATAACACAGACTGTGACAAGTTTGTCACTGTGGCCCAAACCCATTAATAAAATTAATAATAACAGATGGTTGTTGTATGAAATAACGAGTAATGTAATGTATTCTTTTTCTTTCCTTTTTAAAAAATCATGTTCAGGTTCAACATACAAACACTTGAGGTTGGGGGGGGGGGGGATGTTAAATGTGACCAAAGGTCTATCACTGTTCCATAACACCCAAAACCCACTGTTGGAACTGCAACTCCTTGGTCCACTGGGGCTGGCAAAGTATCACTACTCAACTGATTGCAGAGAACTGGAGAGAACTGGAGATTTCCTTTGCTAAACTCCTTGACTTTGCAGAAGCTGCTTAGGAGCTCAAAGAGTTGCTGCAACAAACTTTGGAAACCACTCCTCTAAGTCATCTCACAGTGGGATGGGTTTGACATCCCTGAGGGGTAACAGACTGAGTACAGCCTACCATTTAGAGATAAGAAGGAACATCCCTGTAATTATCCGGTATCTCCATGGGACACATCACTAGTCAAATTATATAAAGCCCCTGGCCTGATTATTGTGCACACGCTGTGCAGAATTTATTAAATTCTGTATATTGCTGCAGTTTAATCAGTGGCATTATCAAAATGAGATACATACCCCACTGGGTAGCATGGTCTGGGAAAGAAATCATGCCAGGAACAGCTTTGCTCAGTGCCTGCTTAGAGCAACATCATCATGCCTCCCCCACTTACTGTTGGGATTGGCCAGTGGAAATCATTAGTGTTAATAAGGAGTTTATTTTGTGTTTCATTTTCTCTACCATAAATCTGTGTTTCCAAAATTATTTTTTATTCATAGCAAATTTAATTTGCCCATAAACAATCTGAAGTGGAGCAAATGAGGATGAAGACCCTACAGAGTTAACCTGATTTTTTTTTCTTTCTAAGTAACAAAATAAGCATTTGGATTGGGATTTGTAAGTGCAGTAATGTGCTATACTATAATGTTCAGAAGAATACAGTCTTATAGTCATGGACAAAGCAGCCCGGCATGTGCCTATTCAGAAGGAAGTACCATTATGTTCAGTGAGGTTTACTTCCTTATAAATGTATTTCTTATTAGAGCTTGAGAAACCAGCTAGAAAAGCACACTGCCAAAGACCCCATCACTATAAAATTTATAAAGTTCCATGAAAAGAAGTGAGGGATGAGGGTTCATCCCTTCCCCCCTCCGCCTCCTTCTTCCATCTGCAGGCTCCACCAAATCTTCTCCAGATGGTTGGAAGGATGCTCCAAACAGCATGGGAAGTGATGCATAGGCTTCAGGACAAGGAAGGATTTTTTTTTGTAACACACACACACACACTGCTCTCCATTTTCTATAGAAATCTCCACCACTGTTATAGCCTTCAGTGAATGGAAGGACAAATTTATAGACAGACCATGGAGCTTTGCAAAGCAACTAACAGCCTCAACAGACCGGCAATAAAGGCAATGCATGCCACATGATACATGCTCTGACTCCGCCTCTATACTGGCATGATGGTGGATGGTTTCACAGCACTCCTCTGGTGTGGCGTCCAAATGACGCAATGCCAAAGGAGTGCTGAAAAGCCATGGCACTGGTGGCTATGGTGCCCTTTCCATAGCCCAAAAGGGAGCTGCTTTTTGCAGCTCCATTTGTGCTACAGAAAGCCAGATCAGGGCCACGGCATGTAGTTGCCACGGCCCGAATCCAGCGCTGAAAAGGGCGACTGCAGGATGCCCCTTAGGGGTGGTCTGTTCAGCCCCAAAGTCACAAGAATAAATATTGTAACAGAGTTACCTGAACAAACCCAACAGCCTTCTGCCCTATAAAACCTACTATTCACCCTCCAAGTGGAGTAGCTCAGTGATTTCAGTCTTCCATCTTTCAGGTGAGTTGAAGTTTTAATTCTTAGAAATCCTAATCATTTTATTACATCATTGTATATAATTCCTAGAAGCCTCAACCAGCACAGTAAATTGTTAAGGATTCTAGGAAGTGAAATCCAAAAACAGATGGTTCAGTGGTTGAGTACCATTGCAAAAGACAACAAAAAGAAGGGGGGGGGGGAAGTGGACAGAAGGGCATCAAGAGAAGCCACTATAGAAAAGGAGAGATTTATACTTATAAAATTTCCAGAACTGGGACTCAAGACAGCTTAATTTTTTTAAAGATACAGGTAAAGCCATATCATAGTTAAAGACTTAGAATAACTGTCAAATATAATTAAGCTATTTATAGAGTTAAGAACATATCCATTAAAAAGGAAAATCTAAGAACTCTCAACACATTTTAAAAACCCTTTCTTTATCAGTAGTACCCAAACTCTGTTAGATTAATAATAAAAAGTCTTTGCCTACCAATTGGGAAAAAAGGCTTCTAATCTAGCACCCCTAGGAAAAGAGTTCCAATCCAAAGCCATTATTATGCAGTGAAATACTGGTATGTTTCAAATAATACATTTATGGTGCAATTTGTTTTCAGCCCAGAAGAAATCTGGTAATGTATTTCAGGTTTTGTGCTATATAACTAATTGGAGCCAGTGTGGTGTAGTAGTCTGAGCATTGGACTATAACTCTGGAGACCAGGGTTCAGATCCTCACTCAGCCATGGAAACCCACTGGATGGCCTTGAGCAAGTCACACTCTCTCAGCCTTAAATGAGCAAAACATGCCAAGAAAGCCCTATGATAGGATGATGATGATGATGATGATGATGATAATTTTTAATAATAATAATAATAATAATAATAATAATAATATTTATATCCTGCCTCTCTATCAGAGTCAAGGTGGCTTTATATCCTGCCTCTCCATCAGAATCAAGGCGGCTTACAGCAGTAATCAAATACTTACAATATAAAAGTAAATCCCATTACCCCCCCCCCCTTAAAACAACACCATAATAATACTTACATGACATAATAAAATAAATAAAATACTATTTAAGTCACTAAAACAGTCAAAGACAGAGAGATGGGTGTCTTGGGGTATTCTGTATGATGGTCTGTATCAGTAGGTGATTAAATAGACTACTCAGGGACGGCCTGCCAGAAAAGTTCTGTCTTGGCAGCCTTTTTAATGCTGTCAAGATTGGTAATGCTTCAGATCTCTTGGTAATGCTGTCAAGATTGGTAATGTTTCAGATCTCTTCTGACAGGCCATTCCATAATTTGGGAGTGGCAGATGAAAAGGCCCCCTGGGTAACCACAGTCAGCCTGGTCTTTATTTGCTGCAACAAATTTTTCCCAGAGGACCTAAGTGGGCTGGGTGGATTATATGGAATCAGGTGATCCTGCATATAGGTTGGACCCAGGCCATGAAGAGCTTTAAAGGTCATTACCAGCACCTTGTACTGTGGCCGGAAATTAATAGACAACCAGTGAAGAGATTTTGAAATAGGTGTTATGTGATCATCTCTAGCTGTCCCAGTGACAACTCTAGCTGCCACGTTTTGAACTTATTGAAGTTTCTGGACTAGGCACAAGGCTAGTCCCATGTAGAGCGCATTGCAGAAGTCAAGTCATGAAGTTACCAGTGCATGTACCATTGTTTCCAGGTCCCCCAGTTCCAGGAAAGGACGCAGATGGCGTATCAGCCAGAGCTGATTAACCTTAGGATCACCATAAGGTTCACCTAAGAAATGAGCTGAATGGACATAATAAGAACAAGAAGAAAAACAACAACTAGAATTCTCAAGATGAAGCAGACTGAGTCTGTGAAACTTTAATGTTCAACAAATTTAGCATTTCTCACATTATGTAGTTGTATTTGAAAAAGAATCATAATTCCTTACGGTAATGCCTCAGCACTCTGGAGCCTGTTATTGAAGCAGTTTTTGTCCCAAATTAGCTTTGTTGATTGGTCCTTCTATTTCCTTTTTCTTTTGTTTCCTTTGGAGAAGTCCAGAGATCAGGCAGGCTAATATGCTACTGCCCTATAATTTCAGCCAGCACACAACACCTTTGCTAGGGCCACTTTGTTCTATTGATTCCTTCTCTCCACTAGGCAGGTGGTCTGGGAAAAACCCAATATAAGGTCACTCTAAGGGGTTTATCACATGATGGGATAATCCAATGGCAATCTGAACGCAATCATGGGGTTTCGCATTATTGCGTGAAAGCTGATCACACGCATTTTAGGGCAATGGGAAGTCCTTCTGAAAACAATTGTGGGGTTTCACGTTATTGCATGAGAAACTATCACACACAATTTTAGGCACTGGGAGGCAATTTCGGGGAGTTCCGAAAGCAATGCAGCATCAATAAGCAATCACGTAAATTCGCTGAACTAGCGAATTCACTCAATTACGAACTGGCCCACTTTCATTTCTTTCGAAATTGAGAGAAATTCCTCCCTTGTGATAATGTCCTAAGTCCTTGTGGGGAAATAATGGTGCTTCTCAGTCTCCTAATACAGCCATTGTAGTGTAGAGATTTGCATATTGGACTAGGACTCCAGGGAACTGGGATTCTTCCTAGCTCAGCTGAAGAAACCCATCACATGAACTTGGGCAAGTCATATCCCCTGAGCCTAACAGGATGGCAAGGAAAAACAATGTCAGGATAAATCTTGCCAAGAAAGCCACATAATAGGATCAGAATTATTCAACAACAGCAATACATAAAACTCAAAGACAAAGCCATGTTAGTCTGGAATATGTGTATGCAAAGCGAACTTGTATCACCTTTGAGACTAACTGAGAGAAAGAAAGAAATTGATAGCATAAGCTTTCATAGGCATCAGTTGCATCTGATGAAGTGGACTTAGGTCTATAAATGCTTATGCTACTAACTTCTTTGTTTCATTCAGTTAGTTTCCAAGGTGCTACAAGTTACCTTTGCAACACATAAAGTTGTTTGCTTTGCCACCACAGCCTGCTAAAGGTTGCTATGGCAGGACTGGGAGTGTATATTTTTATTCTCTCATGCTAGGGTGGATCACAGGAGTTTTGTGCATTCTTTGCTGGTTCTTCTCAATCATAAACTTTTTTTAAAAAAAGTTTACAAATAAACTTTTTTGATGGGAAATTGTGGAAATACTCATACTTTTCTTCACAAAACATTGTGGAAAATACATTGTTTTGTGCACAAAAAAGGGCAAGAAACATTTTTTTGTACAAATGCATTTTTCGCAGGAAATTTCCCAAATTCAAAAAGAAGAAGAAGCAAAAGTTGACCATTTTCTTAGTGGAAGTCTTGAGGTGAGACATCCTTTCTTGTAAAGGGCAAGAGCAATTGTGGGTACTCTTTACCAGAGGCATCATTAGGGGATGTAGGGGTGTAAACTGCACTGGGTGACACCTCAGGGAGTGCCACTTGGTGGGTCACTACATCTGAGGGTACTGGCAATGGCTACTGGATGAGTGAGAAAGAGTCTTTCCCACTCACCCACCAGTTCCACAGGACTGTAAATGGACCCTTTGGAGGCCACAGTGTCTGTAGTGGCAGCTGCTGTGAGGGCACTGCCTCTAGGTTCCAGCACAGCTGCAGCCATGCTAGACCCTGAAGCCCTTTTCTAAAGAGGAGGGTGCTGCAGTGGTCTGGACAGACAGGAGGCAGCAGGAGAGGTCATGACAGTCAGACATGCACACTACACTGGTTGACACTAACCCTAGGGATGCCACTGTTATTCACATCTCTACATCAGATTGGGCTAGAGATTAGGAAAGTTACTTTGTTGAGTTACCATTCCCAGAATCCCCCAGTCATCATGGTGGTCAGAAAGATTCTGGGAGTTATAGTTCAAATCTATAACTTTTCTAGTTCTGGACAAAGCCCACTAGAAGGCACTTTGCTGATGTTCTACAAACAAGAAGACAACCCTCTTTATAAAAGATAAATCTAGCAAAAATCTAATTGACAAACTGTGTACATGGCTCATATTATTTGTTTTAAGGGAGGTAAAAATAGGCTGGATTGGGAAATAACAAGTTGAATCTGAGTGACTGAGATGAGAAGGAAACAAATCTAATTTTAGAGAAGATACTGATTTTGAGGAGTTAGGTAAAAACCAATCACTGCTTGCTGAAATACTTCCAAGAATTTGAAATTCTGTCTTCACTGCAAAATTATACAAGTTCTATACCATTTTTTGGTGTGATGGCTTCATTCTATGGAATGTTGAAATTTGTAGTTTTGTGAAGTAGTCAGTATTATTTGCCAGAGCGGCCTAGTGCTACAGCTGTAGTGAATTTTAAATACCTTCCCATACTACCTGTCCCGGGACTCCATAAGATGGAGCCATGTCATTTGAAGTGGTGTCAGACTACTTTAATTGGGCAGTGTGGATACACCCTCAGTTTCTTCCAGAATGTAAAGCATAGCAGGCAAAATTATATCTTAAGCAAAGTTATTTCCTAAATTCAATTATGACAAAACTTTAAAGCAATAGTTTGCAATGCCTGTGTTGGATAACAGTGTTCAGCATGAAGACATTTCCTTCCCTGCTGCTTTGCTGATTGCCAAGTTTGGATTTCCTTTCTGAATCTAATACTGCTGAAGAATTTGACTGAAGAGAATGTGTAAGAGCTTTTAACATAGCTCCCAATCCATTTAGAGAGCTATGGTCTTCCACCTGTGCTTTCTCCGCATGTAACTGCAAACCATCCTTATCTCCTGCCATGAGAAGAGTTCAGAGGGTCAGAGAAACATTCACAGAATAGCAGGAAGAGGTGGAGGAGGCCATAGTAAAGGAAAATATGGTGCTGAGAGTTTCAAAGAAACCTTGAAAGTTTAAAGAAGATAGAAACAAGAAGTTTAATATTTTTTTCCCCCACATGGAGCTTTTCTAGGCACAGGAGATCATTGGAACTCACAAGAGCTATGAGATGTATCTCAGGGCATGCAAACCATTTAAGCAGCTAAAAGGCCTAGGACACCAGTTTTTCTCACTAAGAAATCTTCAGTTTGATTTTTCCAAAAGGTGAAAAACATGGCTGTAACCAGTGTGCAATAAAATGCATGATATTCTAGCAAAGGTGGAAGGATCATTTGGTAGTTGTTTGATTCTGAATAGTTGCTCTTCTATGGCACCTTTGGTGCTGAAAATGCAAAATTATATATTGTTCCTTTGTACTAGCTACTGGATCTGTTTTTTTAGTATTATTAGTTTAGAAAAAAAAGTGAGAAAGGGTGTATATGTGGAGGTTTATAAAATTATGCCTGACATAGAATCATAGAATCAAAGAGTTGGAAGAGAGCATAAGGGCCATCCAGTCCAACCCCCTGCCATGCAGGAACTCTCAGTCAAAGCATCCCCGACAGATGGCCATCCAGCCTCTGCTTAAAGACCTCCAAGGACAGAGACTCCACTACACTCCGAGGGAGTGTGTTCCACTGTTGAACAGCACTTACTGTCAGGAAGTTCCTCCTAATGTTGAGGTGGAATCTCTTTTCCTGCAGCTTGCATCCATTGTTCCACATTCTAGTCTCTGCAGCAGCAGAAAACAAGCTTGCTCCCTCCTCAATATGACATCCCTTCAAATATTTGAAAAGAGCTATCATATCATCTCTTAACCTTCTCTACTCCAGGCTAAACATCCCCAGTTCCCAAAGGCGCTCCTCATAGGGCATGGTTTCCAGACCCTTCACCATCTTAGTTGCCCTCCTTTGGATACGCTCCAGTTTCTTCACATCCTTTTTGAATTGTGGTGCCCAGAACTGGACACAGTATTCCAGGTGGGGCTTGACCAAAGCAGAATAGAGTGGCACTATTACTTCCCTTGATCTAGAAACTATACTTCTATTGAGGCAGCCTAAAATAGCATTGGCCTTTTTAGCTGCCGCATCGCACTGTTGACTCATGTTCAACTTATGGTCTACTTGGACTCCTAGATCCCTTTCACACATAGTTTCATTCAGCCAGATGTCTCCCATCCTATATCTGTGCATTTCATTTTTGTGCCCTAAGTGCAGTACCTTACATTTCCCCACATTGAATTTCATTTTGTTAGCATTGGCCCAGCTTTCTAGTCTATTCAGGTCATTTTGAATTTTGATCCTGTCTTCTGGAGTATTGGCTACTCCTCCTAATTAGGTGTCATCTGCAAATTTGATAAGGAAACCCCCAATTCTGTCATCCAAGTCATTAGTAGAGATGTTGAATAGCACTGGGCCCAGAACAGAACCCTGTGGCACTCCACTGGTCACTTCTTTCCAGGTGGAAAAGGAGCCATTGTTGAGCACCCTTTCGGTGCGGCCAGTCAACCAGTTACAAATCCATATAACAGTTAACTTGTCTAGCCCACATTTTACAAGCTTGTTTGCAAGAATGTCATATGGAACCTTGTGAAAGGCCTTACTGAAATCAAGATATACTATATCCACAGCATTCCCTTCATCTACCAAACTGGTAATTTTATCAAAAAAAGAGATCAGATTTGTCTGTCATGACTTCTTTCTCTGAAACCCATGTTGGCTTTTTGTGATTATGGAATTGCCTCCTAAATGTTCACAGACTCTCTGCTTAATGATCTGCTCGAGAATCTTTCCTGGTATTGATGTCAGACTAACTGGACAATAATTGTTGGGATCCTCTTTTTTATCCCTTTTGAAGATGGGGACAACGTTTGCCCTCTTCCAGTCTGCTGAGACTTCTCCTGTTCTCCAGGAGTTCTCAAAGATTATTGCCAATAGCTCCAATATTACATTTGCCAGTTCTTTTAATACCCTTGGATGTAGTTCACCTGGTCCTGGAGACTTATATTCATTTAGGTTAACCAAGTACTCCTGTACTATCTCTTTACTTATTCTGTGCTGAAATACCCCATTCTGTCTTCTTCCCCATCATCCTTTGGTTGAGCACCCTTTGCCTTTTCTGAGAAGGCTTAAGGAAAGAAGGTGTTGAGTAGTTCTACCTTTTCTCTGTCCCCTGTGAGCATTTTGCCATCTTCTGCACGCAGTGGCCCTACTGTTTCCTTCCTCTTCCTTTTGCTTCGGACATACCAAAAAAAAAAAAAAGCCCTTTTTATTGTTCCTAACCTCTCTAACCAGCCTGAGTTCATTCTGTGCTTTAGCTTTTCTGACTTTACCCCTACGTGTGCTGGCTATTTGTTTGAATTCCTCTTTCGTGATTTCCCCATTTTTCCATTTCTTATACATGTTCTCTTTAAGGCTTATCTCAGTTGAAAGTTCCTTAGTCATCCATCCTGGCTTCTTGAGACACCTCCCATTTTTCTTCCTCATTGGAACTGTTTGAAATTGTGCCTTCAGTATCTCCCTTTTGAGAAACTCCCATCCGTCTGGAACTCCCTTCTCTTTTACTTTTCCTGACCATGGGATCACCCCCAGTATTACTCTAAGTTTATTGAAATCAGCTCTCCTAAAGTCTAGAATGCATGTCTGACTGTGCCTGGCTTCCCCTTTCTGCTATATAACTAATTCCAGGAGAAAATGGTCACTTCCACCTAAGGATCCCACCACTTGCACCCCATTGACTAGATCATCCCTGTTGGTTAAGATCAGATCTAAAATAGCTGATCCCCTTGTTGCCTCTTCCACCTTTTGGACAATGAAATTGTCTTCCAGGCAAGTGAGGAATTTGCTAGACTTTGAGGATTTGGCTGAGTTTGACTTCCAGCAAATATCCGGATAGTTGAAGTCCCCCATGACTACTACATCTATCCTTTCTGAGGGTGTGGTCATCTGTTCTAGAAAGGCATCATCCAATTACTCTGCCTGAGTCGGGGGTCTGTAGTAGACTCCCACAGTAACATCCCTGTTGTTTCCCTCTCCTTTAATTTTTATCCAGATGCTCTCCACTTGGCCTCCAGTACTGATATCCTGGATCTCTTCACTGATGTAAATATCCCTGACATATAATGCTATTCCTCCTCCTTTCCTGTTTGGCCTGTTTCTCTTTAAAAGTTTATGCCTCTTTATTTCTACATTCCAGTCATGAGACTCATCCCACCAAGTTTCAGTGATGCCTATTATATCATATTTGCTTTGTTGTGCTAGGAGTTCAAGTTCATCCTGTTTATTTCCCATACTCTGTGCATTAGTGTAGAGACATCTAAGAACATGTGTTCCCTTTACTTGCTGCCTGTGCATTTTTTTATATATTTTTTTGCTTCCCACTGTTGGGTCCTTGCACTGTTTGTCTTGTCAGTTTGACTATTTTCTCCAGCCCTTTTGCCTTCCAGAATATTGTCTCCCTCCCCCATATAACTCAGTTTAAAGCCCTCCTGATCAGATTTTTGAGACTATTGGCAAAAACATTTTTGCCAACTGGCATGAGATGCAGCCCATCTTTTGCCAGAAGTCCCTCCTCATGGAACCACAGCCCATGATCCAAGAATCCAAACTGTTCTTGGTGGCACCATCTAAGGAGCAAGTTGTTGACATCTGCTATTTTCCTCTCCCTTCCTGGACCATGCCCTTCTACTGGGAGAAGTGATGAGATCACAACCTGTGCATCCATCTCTTTCAGCTTCCTACCCAGATCCTCGTAATCAGCCCTGGTGGCACAGTGGTTAAATGCCTATACTGCAGCCACTCACTCAAAACCATAAGGTGGCGAATTCAAGACCAGCAAAGGGCTGAAGCTCGACTCAGGCTTGAATCCTTCCGAGGTCGCTAAAATGAGTACCCAGATTGTTGGGGGGGGGGGGCAAATAGCTTACAATTGTAAACCACTTAGACACTCCTTAAGGGTATGAAGCAGTATATAAATGAAGCTGTTTGTTTTGTTTTGTTTTGATTTGGGTTTTTTGGTTTTTTGGGTTTTTTTTTGTTTTTTGTTTTTTTGTTTGTTTGTTTGTTTTGTAATCTCTTATGATATTCTGAAAGCTGTGCCTTGCAGTATCGTTGGTTCCCACATGAACCAAAAGAAAGGGTTATTGATCAGTAGGCTTGATCAGTCTTGTCAGCCTCTCCCTCACATCATGGATCTTTGCCCCAGGGAGACAGCACACCTCCTGAGACATCTTGTTAGGTCCACAAACCACCACTTCTGTACCCCTCAGCAAGGAGTGCCCCACTACCATCACACACTTCCTCCAAGGCTTAGCAGTGGCTGTTCCCTTTCGTGGTACTCTCAGGCTCTCCTGTCTGTCCCTGCTGTTTTTCCCCATCATCTCTGATAGCAGAGAGAGATTCAAAGTGACTCTGTAGCTGCAAGCTCACAAAACGAACCGTGGTTTCTCTACTTCTGTGTGAGACCTTCCTCCAACCATCTTCTTCTGTTGTGTGTGAAGTGACCTCTTCTTCCCCAGCAACTTTCTCTGTGTGTTTCCTGTCCAAGACCATTTGGTCCATTCTGTTCAGGAGAACCTCCTGCTCTCTGTGATGCTGAAATGTCAACACCTGGGCCTCCAACTGCTGAACTCTCTCTTCTAAGAGGGCTACCAACTTGCACTTGGTGCAGGTGAAGTTCCCCACATCTATAGGCAAGAAGACAAACATCCCACAAGTGTTGCAGGTGACTGCATCAGGTCCCTCAGTGTCCATAGTGAGAAGTCTTAAGGAGACACTGAAACAAGACTGTGGGCATCTCCTGTTAAACACCAGCGTAAAGAATCCCTGTGTGGCTGCTAGTGAGCTCAATCAACTGGTTCTATAGTTATCTAGAGAACTCCTGGCTGCTAGCTCCTTCCAAAGGCACTTCCTCTGAATATCCACAACCCCTGAAGGGGAAAGTGAACAGACAATTGTTAAAATTGAATAAGTTGCCTTCAAACACTGTGCCTAGGTTACCTTCACCTCTGTATTCACACCTCTCCTTCACTAGAAAAAATAAAAATGAATTAGAAAAGAAAAATTTGTGCGCCGTTAGGCGCGCGCCTCTGCAAGCAGTTGTATACAATCAGGTTTTCTACTTCCTCCTCCCAGTGAGCCAAAGGAAATGGCTCCCACTTTAAAATTTTAAGCTCTTACCCAATCCAAATGGACACAGAGAATCACCAGGCTTCCCTTGGCAAGGGATGTCCCAGAATGCCTCTGCAAGCAGTTGTATAGAATGAGGTTTTCTACTTCCTCCTCCCAGTGAGCCAAAGGAAATGGCTCCGACTTTTAAATTTTAAGCTCTTACCCAATCCAAATGGACACAGAGAATCACCAGGCTTCCTTTGCCAAGGGGTGTCCCCAATATTTGCTTATTTGCTTATTACCATCAGGCTTCTCAGAGTGATTCACAACAGATAAGAGCAGATAAATTTTCTGCAAACAGATCAGGTCACCATGAGTCATGGCAGATTGCGATATATATATATATATATATATATACACATATATATCTACTTTGTTATCTACAATGGCATAGCTTATTGAAGTATTTTAATATTTGAAAACTTATAGACATTTTATATGTTTTTAAACAAAAGAAAACCCATTCTTCATTACTAATAATTGTGAAGTATGTTTCTCTGCAACCTAGATACATGAAAGTTTTGTTTTTCTGTTGTTGAGTAGTCTTCCCTAAGTGGTCAAGTGTAGTGTTAATGAGAACTTGAGAAACCCCCATTCAGATCAGGGCTTCATGGCCTAAATACCAAATACTATACAATCTACCATCCTGTTCAGATGCCTATGGAAAGCCCACAGGTAGATCAAATCAAAGGCAAATCAAGAACAAATCAAGGCCATGGCTATGGGAAGTTGAACACTGGGGAACTTTCCCATGGAAAGAGCACATTGACCTGAACACATGTGAAGTACCCAGGCAACACCAAGATAAAAGCTGACTGCATTCACTGATTGCTCCATCCTACTCCCAGGCTTTCTGCATATGCCTTTGCACTGGAGACAAAGGAGATCCCATCCCACTAAGGTGAGTAAGACCATTTCTCCTGCCTGTCCCATGCCATGTTCCCAAGCAGCTTCCCTATCTCTCTATCCTGGAGTTGTCCTAGATCCAATCATTACTTTGTTAATCCAAAGTTAAGACTATCAGCCAGGATTGCCCGTTTAATGTCAATTCTGTGAGAAAGCACCCAAACTGTTTGTAAATCATGTGGGAACATTAAGTACCCTTTAAGACTGGGATATTAGATGTAAATATCAGCCCCAGCTCTACTCTCATGTGAGCTTCTTCCGCTCACTATGTCACCCTCAGATGCTCTCTGATCCACACCCCACTTTCCATGGATTCCTCTTCAGGACAGGTAAATATTACCCCTCTACAATCCTAAGCCTCCGCTATGCAATTTTCATACCTCTATTTCAGTTTGCTCTACATGGTGTTTCTGTTTGAATTGCTAGTGTGTAATTGGTTGCACTCTTGCATATTTCTGAACAAAAACCTTTATTCAGCAAATGTGGAGTCCTACCACAGTCAGTACTGGTAGAAACAGGTGAAAACAATCCTTAGGTTACCTAGGCTCTTGCAAGCCTCCTTGACCTAATCAATTCTCCCAATATTTAAGGAGATGCTGACAGAGCTGGTTGGGACTCCAAGTCCTCTCACCTTTTTGGGTAACTCTGTACTCGAACTCTGCACATAAGGTAATGCGAGCTCTGCACATAAGGTACCTTTGCAAGGTTAGCAGTATATTTCAGTTAAAAGAAATGTGTCCCAAACCATGTACATGATTTAAAAACATGAACAGCAAAGAATATGAAAACTTGTTTTCAATTAATGAGTGTACAAAATATGAGAGTTTCATGTCCTAACATTTTGCAGCCTGCATGGCTGCTATTTTTGTTGCCTGAAGTTTTTTTTTAAGTTTTGTAGTCCAAAAAGTTACTTTTCACATTATTGCCTAGTATAATGTATTAATCTGATACACAAATGACTGGTGTCTCCTATATCAATGACATTGTGAATCCCCTCCAGGTTTCAAGCTCAAACATTAAAAGAGCTATGCAAGGTGCTGAACATATTTGGGGGATTAACTAAAGCCAGAGCTGAAGCCCATAGTGGATGCCTCTCCCTTTTGACATGGTTGATACAAGTTGCCACTACTCTCTTGGCCAAACAAGGGTAAAAGGATAGGCTCCTAGGACATCCAGACAAGTGCAACTCTCTATTTGCAAGCCTGGTGCCTACCTTTACACTGCATATTTATTTTATCTAAAGACTTTGTAACCATATTTTGAATTTTACCAAAAAAAAAAAAAAAATAGTTTGAAGAGCTGGGGTTCTTGATGCTGCTGTACATAGAACACCATGTGCACCTGGTGCGGCTTCTTTTTCAGACGTCATAAGGAGCTCTATGACTACTCTTTCTGCCAGGGCAGTTTGGGCCCTACGCAACACTCATGTCATAATGGCACCCCCCATGTGGATGGGAGGCCTCCATGATGCCACTGCTGCATACTACAATCCGGGAGCGTAGGGTTCCTGTGCCCTCCTGAACCCTAGAATCAGCATCAGCACGCCGCTTCCTGCCCATGTGTACTGGACTGTAGTTTTACAAGTCATGCAGTATTGTTATCTGGAGTACTACAGAAATAATGCAATTTTGTGGCTGGACTGGGCTTGGGAGATCCAGGTATATATATCCCTGCTCAACCATGAAACTAATAATGTGATCTTGGGTTATAGTCACTCTCTCAGCCTGAACTTCTAGAGTTGTTTTGTAAATGTTTGTGATGGTGCGTGGAAAGATTGAAAAGGTGAGCCAGGTAAGCTATCTCAAGCTCATTAGAAGAAAGCCCTGTTATAGGTACACAAAGCCCTTAGTATCTGCTGGGATTTAGTTCCAAGACACCTCCCCCCCCCCCCAGTTACTAAAATCCATGGTGCTCAAATTCTATTATATACAGTACAGCCCCTGTATCTGTGGGGGATACATCCCCAGACTTATCATGAATAGTGAAAATCACAGATAATAGTGAATCCTCTATTTCCAGTGAAAGTTGACCTTAGATTCACACTAGAGGGCTTCTAGATTACTAGAGTGGTGTTCTCTCGAGGCATCTGGAGGTCCATAGTTTTTTTGTGGGGCTTTCGGTCTATGTGGCCATTTTCTAGCAGAGTTCCTTTCTGACGTTTCTCCAGCATCTGTGGCTGGCATCTTCAGAGGTCCTCCAACACAACTCTTTGGTCAACTTCTGGCAGATGTTGACCATTGAGTTGCACTGGAGGACCAACAGTCACCTAGTGAGACCTTTTTTATTTTTATTTTTTTGGATGTGGGAAAATGATAATGCAGGACTGGATATAAGAGATAGCTTCATAAGGCTGTGTGAAATAAGAACTGCATTAAGAGCATACAAATAGCCCTGTTGGATCAAGGCAGGATCCACTAGTGGATCTAATCAGGTGTTCCAATTCCGCAGTGGCCAAGCAGTTGCTTATAAGAAGCTCATGAGCAGGACTTGAGTGCAGCAACACCCAATCTTCATAGGCATCCAGATTGCTTGTTGGATTTTTAAAGAAAATATTTTCAAGCTATGGATGGTTGAATCCATAGATCCAAAATTCATGGATACACAGGGACAACAGTATAACTAAAGAATAAATAGAAAAATAATCAGCATTTTAATTTGGATGCAAAACTAGAAGAATAGCAAATCCCCAGAGTGAACTGATCAGACTCAACCCACACAGATTAATTAGGATACTATGTACCTTAAAAGTTATTTTAAGATAACATCTTAAAAGTTATTGTCAGAACAGGGGTCCAGAATCCTAGACAATCAACCAGTCAGCTTTATGTAGAATAAACAGAACTTTATTGATGCTCCAGGATCAGCAAAAACACACCATTCAGCTTCTTAGCTGAGACTGACCAGTCCCCGCCCAGCACCCCTATATCTTCCAAAGGCCCTCACCTCCCCCCTTCACACAAAAGCCCGCGAAAAGCCTATTCCAGTATTTTTCCATAGGTTTCGTTTTCCACCCTATCTCCCCCCTTCTGAACGCTTCCCACCAGAAACTACTGCATTCCAAGCTTAGAGCTGAGCAGCACCAAGGTCAACTGATAAATCCTCCTGGCACCGTTATGCACTCCTCCTCTCTATCTAGCAGCTAACTATGCACCATCATCCCCAACTACACCTACTAACTCATATCTGGAAGAATACTACAAGGATTCTGACAGTCAGCCCCCCAAAAAGAAGACCCCCCCTACATATGTAAAAGTAAACAGGACATGAAAGGAAACAGAAAAGGCAACAAATATTATCTAGGTTTGTCAGGATACATCCGATGAAACTTAGCAATCAATTCAGGGGCTTTGACATGTTTAGCAAACACCCATTCATCATGATCCGCTGAAAAATGTTTCCAGCGAATCAGGTACTGCAGCTTGTTTCTGTGCATTCTAGAGTCCAAGATTCTAGCAACTTCAAAATGCTGTTCCCCCTCAACCATCATGGGCAGGGGTGGTTCCTTGTCTTGTCTCCATTGTCCTGTGCTTCGGTCCGGTTTCAGCAAGCTAAAATGAAATACAGGGTGTAAATGTCTATATGATTTAGGCAAGTCCAATTCCGCCGTCACATCATTGACTAACCTTTTCACCAGGAAAGGCCCTATGAATTTGGGTCCCAGTTTCTTAGACGGGTGCCTAGATTTCAGGTTCTTCGTGGACAAAAACACCCGATCCCCAGGTTTGATATCCCACCCCACAGATCTCTTGCGATCAGCATGTCTCTTATAGTCTGTTTTAGCCACCTCTAAAGCCTTGGCAACCTGGGACCAAGCAGCCTGGACCCTCTGCACCCATTGAGTCACAGTCACCGGGTCCGAAGGGTCAGCTGGTAAGGCCGGGAGGGTCCTGAGTTCACATCCATAGACAATCTCAAAAGGCGATTTACCAGTGCTCCGGTGCACCGAACTGTTAAACGCCACTTCAGCATGGGGCAATAAGTCATACCAATCATCCTGCAAATAATTAGTGTAACATCGGAGGTATTTCTCGAGAGCCTGGTTCGTTTTTTCACATTGCCCGTCGGACTGGGGGTGCCAGGCGGTGCTCAGGGCCACTTCTACCCCCAATTTTCTTTGCAGCACCTTCCAAAAGGTTGAAGTGAAGGTGCTACCCCTGTCACTCACAATCTTGTCTGGCAACCCATGATGCTTATAAATGTGGGCTATGAACAGGTCAGCAAGCCTAGTGGCACTAGGCATCCCCTTGCAGGCTACATAGTGCGCTTGTTTTGAAAAAAGGTCCACAACCACCCAAATAGTGTTTCTCCCCTTGCTCTCAGGCAGATCGGTGATAAAGTCCATGGCAATGTGTTTCCATGGTCCCCCAGGAGTGGGCAGCGGCTGTAGAAGCCCCCTGGGCTTGCCGACGACTGGTTTGGCACGGGCGCACACCGGACAGCTCTTCACATATTATTCCACAAGTAAGTTTTCCGAATCTTGTGCCAAGACTTTAAATATCCCCAATGACCTGCCGCTTTCGAATCATGGAACAATTTAAGAATCTCAGGCCGTATTGATGCAGGGACATAACTGTCAGCTAACTGTCAGAACAGGGGTCCAGAATCCTAGACAATCAACCAGTCAGCTTTATGTAGAATAAACAGAACTTTATTGATGCTCCAGGATCAGCAAAAACACACCATTCAGCTTCTTAGCTGAGACTGACCAGTCCCCGCCCAGCACCCCTATATCTTCCAAAGGCCCTCACCTCCCCCCTTCACACAAAAGCCCGCGAAAAGCCTATTCCAGTATTTTTCCATAGGTTTCGTTTTCCACCCTATCTCCCCCCTTCTGAACGCTTCCCACCAGAAACTACTGCATTCCAAGCTTAGAGCTGAGCAGCACCAAGGTCAACTGATAAATCCTCCTGGCACCGTTATGCACTCCTCCTCTCTATCTAGCAGCTAACTATGCACCATCATCCCCAACTACACCTACTAACTCATATCTGGAAGAATACTACAAGGATTCTGACAGTTATGATAAGATCAATAAATATGATACGCCCTCCCCCCCCAAAAAAAAAATCAAGTGAGCATTGGCAGGTTGATTTTTCAGGATTTCACTGCATGCTCCTCCTGTAATTACTTCCATATGCCATTATATCTACAGTTCTTAAAAGTAACTTTCTAAGTTACAGTTACAGTTCATGGCTGCTCTCAGATAGTAAGTTTAAAGCAGATCAGTAGACTACCAAGAGTCAGTAGATGCAAATTTTTGTCAGTTTAGATGTTTTCCATGTAGATAAATCTGGGCCTGAGCAGTTGAGTCATGTAAGAAACCTTTGCCTAGCACTTCAAAGTCAGTTACCTCCATAGAAAACCTTCACGGTTGGAGGGAATCTGGAGCAAAAACCAGATTTTTGTTGAGATGTTAATGTAACTATAAGAACTGAGAATTTTTTACATTTTAATATCACACTTCAATGTTTAAAAACAAATCATTTTTAGATAATAGAGGTGTATATAAACATTAAGCACGTGTGTTATATAAAGGGAGAGCTAAACATATTCAAGCACCTGCTCAATTGTCACCTACAGCTTTGATTTTGATTGTGGAATAATCTACAGTGGATCCTCCACATTTGCTAGGATTGGGAACACAAGACCCCTATAAACATGGAAAAACAGCAAATAGAAAAACCACTATTTTTCTATGTGTGAAAGACTAGCTCTCTAGGATTCTCTAGGTCCTACAGTGCAACTCTATGGTTAACATCCACCAGAATGTGACCATAAAATTGGATGGATGACCTACAAATGCTTAGATAACTGTTCTCTTTTGGAATCTCTTGGTCCTCCAGTGCAATCTCTGGCAAAAGTTGGCCATAGAATCAAGCTAGAGGACTTGGAGATTCCTAGGGATAATAAATCTGCAAATCATCAAATCTTCAAAAGTCAAAGCTGAAAATGTAGAAGGCAAACTATATATTTAATTACATATGTATATCACCTTTCTTCAAATATAAAACCCAAAACAGCACAGGTTAAACAAAATACAGCTAAAACCATATATAGTTGAATAAGTAATCTTATTAAAAACATCTTTGCTTCCCAACTCCAAGCTGTCTTGGATGAAACCAATTATCTTGATCCATTTCAAACCAGCTTCAGGACAGGATATGAAGGTGAGACTGCCATGGTCGCTCTGACTGACGACCTCCTTTTGGGCATTGACGGGGTAGTGTGACCCTGCTGGTGCTCTTGGATCTCTCAGCGGCTTTTGACACTATAGATCATTCCACCCTCTTGGATCGGCTGAGGGAGCTGGGATTTGGAGGCATTGTGTTGCAGTGGTTCCAGTCCTTTCTCTCGGGCAGGTCCCAGAGGGTGAGGCTCGGGGACAGCTGCTCCTCCAAAATTGAGCTTAATTGCGGCGCCCCCCAGGGCTCCATTCTGTCCCCGATGCTATTTAACATTTATATGAAGCCACTGGATGAGATCATTCAGAAGCATGGAACGTGGTGTCATCAGTATGCTGATGACACTCAGATACATTTCTCCATGACCAGATCATCGGCTAAGACCTCAGATGGTGTCTCCCCTCTCAATGACTGTCTTGGGGCGGTAATGGATTGGATGAGAGAAAAACAGATTGAGACTGAATCCAGACAAAACGGAGCTAGTGACAGTCACCGTTCCGAAACCACGTCTGGGTATACAACTTCCAGTTCTTGATGGAGTCACACTCTCCTCTAAGGACTGTGCCCACAGTCTGGGGGTACTCCTAGATTCGTCGCTTCACATGACTAGTCAGGTGAATGCGACGGTCAGGAGTGCCTCTTATCAGCTTCAGCTGATACGCCAAATGTGCCCTTTCCTGGATATGAAGGATCTGGAAACTGTGGTACACACTCTGGTAACCTCATGTCTGGATTACTGCAACACATTCTTCATGGGGCTACCCTTGTTCCTAACCCGGAAACTTCAACTAGTACAAAACATGGCAGCCAGTTTAGTTACTGGAACATCTGGGAGAGAACACATAACACCTGTGCTTAAATCTCTCCACTGGCTTCTGATCAGTTTTCGGGCACAGTGCAAGGTGTTGGTTTTAACCTTTAAAGTCCTACATGGCTTGGGTACATCTTATCTCAGAGACCACCTCTTCCTATATGACCCCCCCCCCCCGGGCTGTGGTCCTCTGGGAGGAATCTGCTGCAGCCCATGAAGACTAGGCTGTCACAGACCTCCCAGAGGGCCTTTTCTGTGACTGCTCCCAGACTATAGAATGGCCTGCCGGACAAGATCCATCTTATTTCAACTCTTGATAGCTTTAAAAAAGCAGTAAAGACGGATCTCTTCTGGCAGGCCTTCCCGGAATAACTTCCTGGCTCAATGGAGATGATTACTACCCGCCCCCCCCTCCCCTGGATGCCACTGCCTGTGTTGCCCTAAAGCTGGTTTTATTGTATTTATATTGTCCTATTGTTATTTTACTCTGAGTTAGTTTAATCTAGTTTTAAGGGGTGGGAGAGGTGGGACGGTTAAAGACTATGTCAATACAGTTTTAAACAGCTGTTTGTTTTAAATTTTGTTGTACGCCACCGCAGTTGTTGAAAGCCTGCCTGTGAAAAAGTATTTCCATATTAGAGGAAAGGAAACAGAGATAGGTAGGAATTTCTTGAATATTATTCATTTCTTGAATTTTACTATATTATTAGAATTTCTTGAACTACCACATATTTTGAAAGCTAAGGTGTCAGACTGTAATCCATTGAGCCAATCTATTTGCTTTTCACTGAGATTCCAATTGGCTTGTGGGTGGGACTGTACCACTTCAGCATGCAGGTGGGGCTATACATGATGGAGTGCTCCTCTTTGAAAACCAAACAAACATCAAACTAGTTACTGAAAACTAGATGTTGGAGGCCAATTAACAACTGTAAGGCATTTTGATATCATAGTCAAAATGCCAGATTTTGACTAGGAGCAGCCAGGTTCAAATCTCAACTCATCCATGAAGCCCATCTGAATCATCAGAAGTCTATCACAGGCTACTGTCACACTGCAGAATTAATGCAATTTGTTACTGCTTTAACTGTCATGGCTCCATCCTATGGAATCATGGGATTTTTTTGGGGGGGGGGCATCCTCATTGTTCAAATTAATACCTCTCATTTGTGGTACCTTGTTTTTACAAGCCATTGCTCCTCCAACTGTGATCAGGAAAGACAATTTTTAAGACAATTTGTGCTTTCTTTCCATGTCTGTAGGTAAGTCACTTGATATCTAATGGGCTTCATTTTATTGCCCTTGTCAAGTTTTTAAATGATTTGCTCCCAATTCCTTTTCCAGATGACCCCAGTTTTCTGTTTTTCTGTTAGTCTGTCGTTAAAATTCTGCATTACTTCCACTTCCACTTCCTCCACATGCAGCCACAACAGGATTGTCTGGGTGCTTCTTTAGATCCCTGTTCTGTGGAATTTATAATCCAGAAAAAAACCTGGCAACATTAAAGAAGAAAGGCAGAAAAGTAAAGGCAAGGGTAAATAGGAAAAGAAGCTCTATCTGAAGTTGTTTCACCAACATGATTTAGGCTTACTTGTAGGCTATAGTCTTATCTGCACTGCCCAAGATACTCCAAGGAGTATCCTCGCCCTACAGCTGCCCTGATCTGCCTTCATTGCCTCTACCTCTGTTTTTGTGCTGAGGTAGCTGTCTGCAGGACCATCCCACCAAACCAGCTGGCATAGCTGTTGGCACCATGGGTATCTCACTTCGGAGGTCAGACCTCAGAATGAGTGACCCATGGTGGCAGTGGATAAGCCAAACAGTCCAGTGGAATCCCTATGCATATAACTACCGTGGTGTGGAAACTGAGGGGTTTGGGTCTTCCTGGAAGATCTGGAGCAACAAGTACCTTTTTTTCTTTTTTTCCCCTTTATTTTCTTTTTTCTTTCTTTTCTTTTTTGTTTTTTTACCTCTGGTTTAATGTTGTTATACCCCAGGTCTGGTATGGGATGTGCTGGGTAGTGTCTGGATGGGGTTTGGGCTGTGTGTCATCCAAAGAGAATGACACCAGAATGGGAGAGGGTACAAGTCTTTTGGCCTGGCCAAAGCTGCATGAGAACTAGGGAGCTGTGCTAAAGCTGTCACAGAAGAGTTACATTTTGAACAAGAGACTGAACAAAGGAGAAAGAACATCCCATCTCATCAACATTTCAATGACAGACTAACATCCTCTGAGAGAAAGTTCCAAGCATACTGGGCAGCAAGGAGAGAAAGGATGAAGTGCTTGTGGAATGACCAGCAGCTTGTGGAATGACCACTAGCTTGTGAAGGATCAGGAGCAAAAATCATTGGCAGGAATGAACTGAGGACTGAAAGACCAAAAGGGCAAAGGAAGACAAGACTATAAAGATAAGCACCATAACACGTAAAAATTACTTTTGGGGACATAACTCCAAAAATGCATCCTCCATCCAGCATGGGAATTGTGGCCCCAAAAAGTAACTCTTAAAATTGGTGATACGGACAAAAAGCCTGCGTTGGATCCAGGAGGAGACAAGGAGCCCCAGTTCATTTGTCTTTGAAAGGAACATTCTCAGGCTTTGTCCTGAGATCCTTGTATCTCCTGCTGTCACTTTATTAAAAATTACATGCTTAAACTTTGCTGTGCCCTCTTCCTTTCTCCAACCTGATTTTGTTAATAGGGAAACTCACTGTGTAGATACTTACCTGGCTTGCCTTATTTCAAAAGGTGCATAGATGTTTTCAGGCATCACTTTATAAGTTCAGCATGAACACTTGTATTCCTCAAATAGTGCATTACTCACTAACCAATGCATCCCCCAAGCGCTACTCACTGAGCCAAGCAAATGGGCTATGAAACCAGAAGCAGAGGCTTGCTTCACTCCCTTCTTTAAATAAAATAAAAATACATATTGAGAGGTGTTGAGAAACACATGGGGCTGAGAGTGACAAGAAAAAGCACCCCATTCATCCAGCATTTCCAGGCGGAGGGTCTAGAACTCAGCCAACTTTGGCAATGTTCTCTGTGTAACTGTATATTATACAAATGTTATTGGAAGGCCAAATTTAGGCATTGCAAGAGGAGGGGGGAGGGGAGAAGGGGAAGGGGGAAAAAAGAAAATACCTTGAAAGATAAATTGGCCTGTTTGGGAACCAGATCTCAAGCTTTGCCTTGTGCTTGTCTTTTAACGGATGTTGGAGTTGCTCCCAAAGCTCAATCAGGCCATTGAGAGCAATAGGAGAAAACCAATATAGTTCTTTCCTCCTGTTGTGTACAAAGGCCTGGGGTGAGCTTGTCTTCCAGCTGGTTTGGGAAAGATCAGTTCAGACAGCTCTACACTGTAGGGTAGTGTGTTTCTCTAGTGTTCCTTTACTCAGGGAATTCCTTCCACATAGAATTGTCTGATGAAGAATCCCTAGGTGTCTGCCACAGAATTTTTGTGTCTTGTAGATTTCTGGGGAGAGACACTTTATCGTCATTGCCTTGTGTAAACTGAAACTGCACTGTCAGAGACATACGTAAAACTCTTCTCTATTTATACATTGCAGAGAACAGTGATAATAGTGGACAGGGCAGTGATAACAGTAGAAAGCAAGTCAATACCCTCTGGTAGCAGATTTTGGTACCACAAAAGGGCAACATGCCCATTTAGCATTAATTTATTATCATTAATTTATTATTATCTTTTAATTTAGTTTTGCAGTGATAGAGAGAAGTTCCTATGAACCTTTTTTTTGGTTTGGTTTTGGTTGTTGTTGTTGGTTGGTTCTTTTTTTGTTTGTTTGTTTGTTTTGTTTTGTTTTTGTTTTTTTGGCCTCTGGACCAAAATAACTTGGTTGGCTTTGGGCATTGTTCTCTTTTGCATGTGTGAGCATGGATACATGTATCTGTGCACACCATTTGCTGCTTTGCTTTAAGTGGTCTGGTTTTAATGGCAGACCAGTTTTCATGGTGGAGCAAGAACATGGGATTTTGGAAGCAGCTCTAGTAATTTTTTTATAGTGGGAATGATACTGACATTTACTAGTATAATAATCTAGCACTGGCAGCCAGTTTGCTCTGGTCAGGCCAGGGGTGTTTTTTCCTTTGGATCTTAATCTGAATTTAAAATGAGCTATACATAGTGATGAATCATATTTCCAAAATGGCTAAGATTATGACACACAACAATAAGATAATAAGTAATAGTGGATCTAGTAATATTCTGTGTGTGTGTGTGTGTGTGTGAGAGAGAGAGAGAGAGAGAGAGAGAGAGAGAGAGAGAGAGAGAGAGGAGGGAGTCAAGTTTTTTGAAAGCAGGTTCAACTAAGTAAAATAGTATTAAATCTGGAAGTACACTCAATTTACCACATGATTTTTTTTTTTATAAAGATCTAAGAAGAAAAAGGCTTGTATTTGTTAATGGCAACAGAAACTTAAGTGCCTTGTCAGAAAGCTGTTCATATTCTTGCTGATGCCTGCCCAAAAGTTAATAAGGGATTTTTCTTTGAATTCAGCATAATCAACTTCTCTTTTTCCTTGATTGATAACCTGGCAACTCGGAAGTATTCCTCTACAAAGGATTTGCACATCATTTGTTCTTTTCTCCATATTTTAAGAAGTACTTCTCCAAAGATGATTTTAACCCTTTCAAGTGTTCAGTTATTTTTTTCCTTATTTCCTGGGAAAGCTGTACCTTGTTCTCAAATAGAAGAGGGACCGCAGCATCCAGTCGCCTCAGTCCCAGTGTGATTGGGGTTGAAATGGCCTCTGGCCACTCCTTTCGCCCCATTAGTTTCACCCTATAGATCCAAGTTTCTCTGAAACTTTGAAGATTGTAATCGAGATATTCCGAATTGTCAAATTTAGATTGTTTATTTGTAAAAAATAAAAAATAAAAAATTGATCAATTTGCAAGAGTCAGTGCACAGCCCACAACAATTAGACCAATTCATGTCCTTTTCTTTGAAATAACAATCAAATAGCATTGAATATATCCTTATGTCTTGTGTAGTCTGACAGGATGTCAAAACAAAATATTTTCTTCAGTTTCACTGCCTTTCAAATATCTTGTATTAGCAAGCAAAACAGTGAAATAAGCAAGATCTGTGCTTCGCTAATTTGAACAGCAAAGCATTTACTATTTTAAATTCTGCCTCTTACTGTCACCTCAACTTGTCTGACATATTCTGAAGTCTTCAAGTTATTATATTGTTTGAAAGGGGGATAGTGTTCATTTTCCTTAGATCTTCTTGCCCAAGCATATATAGAACAGCATTGTTCATACAAGGAGAAATTAAATACTCAGCTATAGTATGTTTCTTACCATATCTAGCAATATGATAACTAATACAATTGCAAGCTTCAAGTGAATTTTTGTTATCTTTGATTGTGGATGATAAGAATGATGTCATATTCTGATGTTTTTCAAGGTAGTAAAAAGAAAAACCCTGAATTCCTTGTTTGTATAGCTTGCAGATTTTGTTTGTAAAGATTGCAAGAGTAAAAAAGGTTTCATGCTACCATTGGATAATAGTTCCCCACACATTACATACTAGGGCTTAGAGCAGTCCTTATGTCATATATATAAAAATCCATACTTCATCTTTTAATTACAGGACTTTCTGTTTTTATCTGTTGAAAGCAGATAAGACTGTGCTTTCTCATTGTTTTGCACTACTAAAGTGTTAGATTTTTTGGTGATTGGTCACTATCCACATTACGTTTCAGTTTATTTTTACTATGCCAGTTTTCAATCACTGGTTTGTATCTGTTAATAGATAAACTAAAGATTAACTTGATAACACAGAGAGGAAATGTAGAGAAGACCTGGAAGAATTCTCTCACTGAGAAGTGCTTGCCATTCATTTGTTGGGGGGGGGGGAATGAGGGAGGTGAGAAGCTGGCTAAGTCTGTATGGGTCTAATTCTCCATAATAACAAGTTATAAGTTGTGGCCACACCACCCAGAGCTTTCCATGGAATTAAAGTTTCGGGAGAGGAGGAGGTTATGGTGGAAAGTTCTGGGTGGCAGGCACACATTCTTCCTATTTCATACTTGGAACACACCATCTGCTATTGCATCTTGTCTTGCACAGTCAACGTATGTGCTTCCTTCTGCCATTATACTTTTGTTGCTGAAGTAGTTGTTGTATACCCTACAAGTCCTGGTTCCTACAGCTGGGAGTATTCATACTCCAGGTTGGGAATCACTGCTCTAGATATTTATGAAAACAATACCATAAATAGACAGCACTGTCAATGTTTCAAAATGTATATGATGTGATATCAAGAAAGAAAGAAAGAAAGAAAGAAAGAAAGAAAGAAAGAAAGAAAATATACCATCCTCTCTTCCTTGGGTGTTCTTTTGTGACAGAAGGGGGGAAATATCTCCATTGCCAATACCAGAGTTTCATGCTGATACAATCTTTGGTTTTCTGGAACACAGAGATTTAGAGCTGCTGAGAAAAATCACCAACTTCTCTCTTTCTCCCCTTGGCAACTCCAGCCCTCATTAGGCTTGGACACAAGTCCTTTTCTCCTGCCCCCACCATGCACCTTCTTGGTTATCAATTACAAATGTGACTCCATTAATCTTTTTGAAAGAAAAATATTTTGGATATAATGGTAACCCAAAAAATTCTCCCAAAGAGATGACATGCAAGTGCAGGAATTGGTGCAGGAAACAGGGCTCATGGGAGTTTTTCAATGACAGCTTACAAATGCCTGAGAAGATTGATGGGATATTTTGGTCATATTGTAAGGCTACCCTTTCCTGTGTACTAAAATGGGTCTTTTGCTAGCCATGGTCTATAACTTCATTAAGTGTATTTTTCTTGGCTGGAGCTCTGAAGCAGAATGCCCAATTTTTCACTCAATTTCCCTTCTTTCCTGAGTGCTGACCTTCTTAACAATTATTATAGTGCTCCATTTTTAGGAATCCATCACCAGAAAGCAGGCTATAAAAATGAGAGTTGGTGTGGTCTGACAGAAAACTTGATGGTGATATACAAAACCTTCATTTCAGACTTTGCCACAGATTGACTTGGGGGCCTTGAAAAAAATAATATCTTCAACTTCATTAACTTGGTTGTACAGTGGGAATGACAATACAAAGGTTGTTTTGAAAGCTAAAACAATAGTGACTGTAAAGCACTTGGTTTTCTTAAAAAGCTGCATAATTAAATTTTGCAGTTTATCATCAGACAGAGTTGTCAACATTTGTTTTCTAAATAAAAATAAGAAAATTACATGAATCAAAGGCAATTTAAACTCTTTATTTATGTTCAAAATGGAATGCAAAAACCCATGTTGGTTGTATAATGCTCATATTGTGTGTGTGTGTGTGTATGGTTTTTCTTTAAAAAAAAATGATTTATTTTTTTTTTAAAAAACTGGTTCATAGGCCAAAAAGAGAGTATAGTGGACTCCATTGTAAATGAAACTAATAGCAATAGCTTTTGATTGGCTATTCTGAGCGGAGCTGATAGACCTACTGGGCTTAGTCTATACTTGGATTCTAGTAGATAACACTGTAAAATGGAATGAGTGCAAGAAGTTGCCTTCAAAGTTGCTGTTGCCAAATTGCCACACTGCTCAACCACTTCCTTGTGTCAGCAACACCCCTTGATTGGATCATAGAAGAAATGCTTACATGCCCTGTTGCACTCACAAAAGGAAGCTACCTTAGAGCTATCAGACCAATAGTCCATCTAACGCAGTACTGTCAGCTTGTGGAACTGGAACCTACAACTCAGCAGTATTTCAAGTAAGCGTTTTCCTATCACTACCTGGAGATGACTGGTGTTTTCTAGTGACATCCCATTCATGGACTAATGAGACCTGACCCTGCATGTTTTTTTTTTCAAAGTTTGAATGTATAAGAGTGGTATGGTGACATAATGCAGGCTTTCATAATGTCACATGTGATCTGATGACTTCAGGTCTAGGTCAACAACCTGGTTCCTGAGGACAAAAGTAGACATGACAAGAGTAAAGTGCTCACTTATGAATGTTCAAAAAGAGGAAGCATTTGTATGAAATCACTTAGAGTCATCACAGGGGCTTTTTACATTGCCCGAAAGGGGCGGTCCAAACTCGCCCCTTTCGGTGGCGGGATGACGCTGAGGCTGCCGCACGGGCAGCCTCTAGGCCTCCTCCCGCCGCTTTTGGAGGCCGCGGGGAACCGGGCCTCCAAGCGGGGTGCAGCGGGTGCTCTGGGCACCCGCTGCACCCCGCTTCCCTCGGCGGGGATCAAGGGAGGAAGGGGCCACCGCCGCGGCCCCTTTCTCCCTGGGTCTTTGCCGCGGCCATCTAAAGGCCGCGGCAAAGACCCGCCGCAAGAAAAGAGCTCCGAGAAGGAGCTCTTTTTTTGCACCGTGGGAAGGGCGCGATTGGCACCCTCCCGCGGCGCAAAAGCGTCATAACGTGCGCAGCGCGTCAAAACGCTGCGCACGTGATGACGCTTGTACGGCACCACCGTGTAGAAGCCGCCATCTTTAAATGGCGGCTTCCACGCGGTTTAGGCTTAGGGAGGGTGTAAAAGCTAAGCCCTCCCTAACCCTAAAAGCGGGCTTTTTAGCCCTAAATGCGCCTTTTTTTGCCCGTCTAAAACGGGCCATTATTAATTTTTTCTCTCCTTTGCACCTAATTCCAGGGAAGCTGTTTTGGCAGCAGGCCAGTCTGTTGTAAATAATGAACTAGATAAGAGTGAACAAACTGAAGCTTAATTCATACAGAACAGAGATACTCCTGGTCATTTGGAAATGAGATCTGGGAAGAGGGATCCAGTGTGTACTGGATGAAATTACATTCCACCTGAAATCACAGATTCATAACTTGGACATAACTCTGGACACAGTGCTGTGTATTTGTACAAGTAGAGCTAGTGCAACTACTGTTCTGTTTCTGGAGATGTCAGATCTGGTCACAGTAACATATGCCTTGATTGTTCCCCACCTGGATTACTGCAGCACACTTTATGTTAGAAACTGTTTGGAAATTACAGTGAGTCCAAAACACTGCAGCTAGACTTCCGATTGTGGAGCAATGATCTCTCTCTCTGGCTTTTCTTTGCTAACGAAGGTTCAGGAAGGACTCATTCCATTCTTTCTACAAGCATGTTGATGACTAAAAAGGCCAATCTGAGATAAGTCCAGTTGCAGAAAGTACAGCAGAAAGTCTCATTGGGTGATGTTTCCAAGTTGTGGTTCTTTCTGCGTTGTAGTTTCTCTTCAAGACTTGTTCGGCGTGAGTTCTCGAATGCGGCTGCAGCATTGTGGATAGTGAGTCTCCATGCCTCCTGATGTAAGGGCAGGGCAGATCATTGTTGGTGATCAATTTGGCCAAGACTGAGATGTTGTTTCAGGGAGTCCTTGTATCTCTTCTTTGAGGTGCCCCTCTTAAGCTGACTCATGGCGAGTTCACCACAGAGAAATCAAAACAGCTCCACTGACTGCTGTCCTATTTCTAGGCACCATTCAGAGTGACCTATAAAGTCCCATGGATCTTAAGTATAGACTAAGGAGATTATCGCTCACGCCTTATCCCATCTTTTCCCCAACAGGATACAGGGACATTTAATTCTCAAAGACAGGTCTTATTGCATTCTCCCAGGGTCAGGCATAGGCAGCCCATATGTAGTCCATATGCAACCCGAGCTTATCCTGTGGCATTTCAAGGACAAGATCTGAGAGTTAAGAACACCTGTATCCTGTTGGGGAAGTGACAGGATAAGGCACATGCAATAATCTCCTATCTAAAAGCCAAATTTTTGAGGAGCTGGCTTCCTCTTGGACCCACTGCCTTCACTGGCTCATCTAGTGAAGACATGGGAGATAGCCTTCTCAGTGGCCACTCCCAGGCTTTGGAACTGGTAGCCACTCCCACACGCACACGCACACACACACTCACACACTGATCCCACCAGTAGACCTTTCAATTTATGCAGACCTCTGGCTGTCACCTTTTGGTGTCAAAAGAGTCTTTCAAGGGAGGTGCAGTGGTTTTACCTTTTCAGTATGATTTAAATATATTTTAACTATTTTAAGTTAATTTTTAATTACATTGTGTTTTTTAGATGTTCTATGTAATATTTTAGTTACATTTTGTTGGGTCCCATGTTGAGAGAAAGGTGGTTTATAAATAAAAATAAAATAAAAACAAAGTTTGTATACACTAATACACAGAGGGGAGGTGGAAAAATCTGGAAATAATTTTTCTAATTTAAAATTTATAAAACAGTCTCATCATGCTAGGGAAGAGTGCAATTGAGTAACCTGTGTGACTCAAACTCAAATTCCCCAATCTCCTTTCCTTTTAAAAAGTCCTGGAATGAATAATCCTTCAAATAGCAGAGTGTCCTCCATTAGCTTTTCATACAAAATATTGTCTTCTATGGCCACTCTACACACCAGCTACGTTTTAAAATATGGGTCAGCTACAGGGGTTTATTAGACAACAGATGTTTAAACTCCCCTGCTTCATCTTAAATTCTACAGCCCTTACTCCTAAGTAAGTTTTTTTTTAGCTGGGTCTGGTATTAGAATGCACTTACACATGGCACAGTTATAGCATTTTGATTCCTCTTTAACACTGCATCCTGTGGCTATATATAGAATCCCATTTTGTTTTGTTTTGTTTAGTTTGATCAGAGCCACTAAAGAATATCCTTGGTTGAGAATTCTGAAGGACCTCCCTGATCTACAAATCTCATGATTCCATAGGATATTTTGCCATGGCAGTTAAAATGGAATTACAGTGCTGTAACTGTGTGGTGTGAGACAGCAAGGAGTTACAGGGAAGAAAACAGTGAACATGGGTGGGATTGTTCAGACCATCTTACACACTGGGCTATTGTTATTATTATTAGCATCATCTTGCCTTTCTTGTTATAAGGACTCAAGGAGGCTAACAAAAAATTTAAAACAGTAAAACTTAAAGATAATACAAAGATATTACAATGCAGATGCAAAGTTTTTTTTAAAACAATAAACAATTTAAAAAATTTAAAAACATTACACATTAAAAATTAAAATGCATTAAAAACTCTATACAGTGCATCCACGCCATACGCGGGCATGCCTTACGCGGCTTCCAGCATACGCTGGAAGCTGCAATGGAAAAAAAACCTCTCACATCCCAGAAGGAATAATGGGGTGCACACCCTGTGGCATGCTGCAGGCATGAGCCCCATTTCTTCCTATGGGGCTCGAGCATACACATTTTTTCTCTTACATGGGGGTGGGTGGGTCTGGAACAGATCCCCCGCATAAGAGAAGGGCCCACTTCATTTCCACAAAAATGAAATTCAAGATGCCTCATTTTAAAAAAAAATACACAAAAGTTGTAATAGCAAAAGACAGTGAAACAAATCATAATATTTTAAAACTGTTGAATTAAAAAGCAATTTGACTGATAAAAAATGCAGCGCTCCCATCTGTTAAAATTGTCTTGTTACTTCAGCTAGGGCTGTGGTTAACTTTCCCTGGCCAAGCTACTCTGAAGGCCATGACATCATCAAAGAGGAGAGGATGCAAAGACTCAAAACAAATATTGCTAATTCTCCTCCCTAAGAAAAATGAATCATTAGTTGTGTCATGAAAAAAGAGCCAGAGGACTGGGGCCTGAGCTATTGGCTAAGCCATCAGTGTCTTAGGCTGCATCTGCACTGCAGAATTAATGCGATGTGATACCACTTCAACTGCCATAGTTCAATGTATACAATGCTGTCATTCTTTGTTGATTATGGCACCAAAACTCTCTAACACAGAAGTGAAATATCTCACAAAACTACATATCCCCAAAATCTATCGCATTGAACCATGGCAGCTAAAGTGGTGTCAAACTGCATTAATTCTGCAGTGCAGATGCAGCTTTAGGAGATTATCTCACCAGCTTTTATTCCCACATTAGGCATGGGATATAAACACACAGGGACAGATTATATCACACTTCTGCATCCCCAGGTTTTGCCCAGATCTTTTAAAGAACAGGATTTCCCCGTTCTTTTAAAGGTCTGGGAGAAGCCTGGATTGGGTACGGGATGAGTACTGCCTGGAGATGCAATAGCATCTGTCCCTGCGTGCTTACATCTCACACCTAGCATGGGAATAAAAACAGGTGAGATAGTTCATACCACATACACTTCTAACATTGTCTTTGTAATGCAGGGGCTGGGAGTTGAGGTTCAGCAACATTTGGTTCGATGCATGAATCCCATCTCTGCTGTAGTAGCATTGCACATCAAACTGCCATCAGCTAATCCTAGATGGGAATGTATAACAGTGTATCCATCACATTCAAACATAGACCTATTAAGAATAGTATCTGGGCTCTTCTCATTTTAGTCCCAACATTTCACCTGAAATTCTGAATCAACCTGGCATTGCATGTTTTCTTGGTGAAAGAACATCCCCCCCCCAAAGAAGTTCATGAGGGTGTGATTATGAAACACATTGTTCCTATTTTAAATAGAACTAGGTGAAATGTTTCACATGGAAACCATTTTACAACAATAATAACAAGAAAACCTTGTCTGTATGCACACACACACACACGCATACAGAGAGACAGAGAGAGAGAGAGAGCAAACCACAAAACTTCCTTTCTGTCCAAAACTTTTATATGTCTGAAATTTTCTCTTAGAATTTGATACTACTTCTTTTCTGCATTTTTTAAAAAGATTTCATTTTTCTTCATTTCAAAATCTTTCATCCAAGAATACTAGGGAAAATATGTGAACAGAATATGTGAACAGAAGAAGTTCAATAAGCTTTATAGCTAGTTTTAGTATTATATTTTAGTAATGAATATTTGTTTGTGTCTCCCTCATTTGTATGTTTTACAGAATGTTCTTCTGGCATAAAATATTTCCAGAATTCTTGGAATCCACTCCATTGTAGTCTGAGGTTGGACAAATGAAAACAGAGCAACTTGGGGGTAAAGTGTACTGTTCTCTTCATAGTGCTCCATAACATGGAAAGCACAACGTAGTTTTGGAAAAGATGGGCTTTTGGATAATGCAATGAAACAACTTTTGATGCATATTTTTTTAGAGTACAGTAGGTAACATTAAATATCTTGGTTTCAGAAGGCAGTCCATAGCTCTGAAAGCAGGAGTGGGTTCCAATTCCTGGCAACCTCTTTGTCTCAAAACAGCAAGTGGTGGAAGTAGCTAAGAACACTTGGTTGGAAGTAGCTAAGAAGAACACTCTACATGCATCCTGACTTTCTAAATTTCATCGTAAAATTATGTTCTGTCAAGTGAGTAGACATAGCCTCGAAAGTTGAGTCCCTAGCTTGACTAATGGGTTCTGTGCTGCTTGTGTTGGTTCTGTTCCAGTCCCAAAAGCCAGCTTTTAAAAAAAAATTGCTATTATGATCCCGCACTTAGCTGGTTGTGACTTGCTTTTCCCCTACCACTGAGATAATGGGTGAGAAACATATGATTTGGGGTCCATTCACACCACACAGTTATAGTGCTACATTCCACTTTAATTGTCATGGCAATATTCCACGGAATCCTGGGGTTTGCTGCTTAAAGAGGGGCATTTAGATATCTCTGCCAGAGAGCAATAATGCTTCAACAGACTCCCACTCCCAGGATTCCATATGATGGAACCATGGCAGTTAAAGAGGAACAATAGTACTATAACTGTGTAGCATTAATGCCCCAGCTCATTTTTTGCTCCAGATCTATACATTTAGTACAGGACTACAGTATATGGACCACTTTGTAGCATTGGTGTTTCCATGGTGGCTATCTATCTATCTATCTATTTATCATCTATCTTAATATTTGGAATTGTCCTACAGATTTAGCATATAACAGATAGCTCAGTAATAGAGAAAATATAACCGGGGAGGGGGGAACTTTCAGACCTAACTGAGTTCTACACAGTATAAATAAATTATGGCATGGTCTCCATTTACTTGTGCTAAATAGAAACAGTGCCCCATATTTATTTAGGACACCAACAGCAAAATCTTATTTCACCATCTGGGGGTACCACATCCTTTCCACATGCTCCTAATTTGATACTAATACAGTGGAGTGTTGACAGGCTACCTCCTTTTGTTTGACAGCCAGACTTGTTGCAGCTCTGTGGGAGAGAGAGATCGGATAGCTCATCCACCAATAGTTGTGTGAGTTTCTTTTTTTGCTGTGGGGTGCAGGGAACCAAACTAAAAAATTCACCCTCTGGATGAGTTAATGTCTGTTTCTCATTGGCTCACAGCTTCATTCCAGTTGGAAGCCATATTGTGGTATGAGCAAAGGAACAGTTAGTAACCAGCAGCTATCTGAGAAGCATCCTGCAACCCTGACACAAATATTTAAGAGCACAGAAGGGCAAAACAGCAATTTCCTTGCCTGAGTCAAGTTATTTATTTATTTATTTACTTATTTATTTATTCTCCTCTCTTTTGTTTTCTGCCAGGCATTTTTTGAGAGATGGTAAACATAAGCTGAGGCAGGAAAGAGAAAGAGTGAAGGCATTGAGAAGACAGGTTGGAGAGATTCCAAATAAAAGTAAAGCTGTGTTCAATAAGTATCTAGCTGAAAGTCTCCAGCTAACCACCCATCAACAGAAAAAAATAGACAGGAAGGGCTGACTTCTTCTTATAGTGTTGGAGTACTATTTTGTGAGCTCTCTAGAGCATTCTAAGAACCCTGGTGGTGCAGTGGTTAAATGCCTGTACTGCAGCCACTCACTCAATACCAGCAAAAGGGCTAAATTAAGTGGTATAGAAATGTACTTGCTATTAATATTGCTATAAGGTTGTGAGTTCAATATTAGCCAAAGGCTCAGGCTTTACTCAGGCCTGCATTCTTCCAAGGTTGCTAAAATGAGTACCTAGTTTGTTGAGGGCAATTAGCTTACAGTTGTAAACCGCTTAGAGACTGCTTAGGCAGTATTGAAGTGGTATATAAATGAAGCTGCTATTACTATTGCTATTTTTCTCAGGCACTGTCTGAAACCTCAAGAATTTCAATCATCCATCATCTATGTCCATCATAGACTTAACTTCTTTGGTGTAACTAACTAACTAACTAACTAACTAAACACATTCATACATATATACATAACCATTCTATCTGGGAAACAAGGGTTTGAATCCCCATTCAGCTATAGAAACTGCATGCTCTTGGGCAAATTATACTCTCTCAGCTTCAGAAGAAGGCAAGAGTAAACCTCTCTTAACAAATCTTTCCAACAAAACCCCAGCCCTTTGCCTCGGAGTTGCCATAAGTCAGAAATGACTTGATGGCACAAGAACAACAACAACCACAACCACCACCTAATAGGACATACCAAAAACTGACTTTAAAAGCTGGCCTTAAAGGGTCTATTGGGGTGATGATCTCCCCACTCCCAAAATTAAAGATAGTGATTAAATTTCAAAAAATGAAGACAACTGTGAAGCTGTTAAAAGCTTTCCAGGATTCTCTGTAGCTGAGTGGGAGTTTGGGAATTATGGGAGAAACACACTATTAATGTTAATATTATGTTTATATCTTGTCTTTTCCCCAGTTCTCAAGTGACTTGCAGCAGTTAGGATAAATATAGCTAATAATTCACAGGATACAAAAGTGAAAATTGTAATTAGCCTATGAAAAAAATTAAAATCACTTAAAAACATTAACAATGTAAAAGATAACAATGAACAGACAATTCAGCACATAATTCTTCACCATCCAGCAATCCATCATCAAAGGCCTGCCAAAGCAAAACTCTTTACCTGGCATCATAAAGACAGCAGGAAGGGTGACAGTCTAGCCTCTTCGGAAAGGGAATTCCAGAGCCTGGGAGCAGCCACCAAGAAGGCCCCCTCCAATTCTCCTTCCTGGAGTAACTGTAAAAATACTCAACATGTTCAGTCACTCTGAAAAATACTTTTAGGGTTTTTCTCCCCTTGATTCTTGACAAATATGGAAAGGTAAATCAGGACTATTTCTGGGCAGAATTTTAGCTGTGGATTATGTTACTATGGATCAACTACTCTACCTAAATGGGAGAAGGTCTTTTCCTTTGTCACTTGACCAGGAATAATGGGCATGAGTGTTCATAGCTCAAAAGTAGAATGTACAGTGGTCCCCCGGGTTACGAAGGTAATCCGTTCCGGATTACCTTTCGCAACCCAGAAATCTTCGTTTCCCAGGGGACCGCTTTAAGGGACGGACCGCGTGGCCGATTTAAAGGGGCCGTGCGGTTTTTCCCTTTCTTAACCCGGGGTTTTGTTCGGATCCCGGGAGCTGTTTTGCGGTCCCAGCAGTTTCGGCTCCCAGGGATTTCGTTCCCCGGGGGCTTCATATCCCGGGGGACCACTGTATGCTTTTCTTGCAAAAGATCTTTGGTTTGATACTCACTATATCTAGCTCAAAATGATCAGAGAGGAATAGATAATGGCGGCTGGGAAATAGATGGGAGATGTTTTCCCACAGGCAAAAAGAGAACTGTTGTCATATACTCAGCTAGGAGGACAAATAATCTAACCCGATACCAAGCATTTCCCTATGTTCCCAAATACTAATGGAGTTTACAATTTCTGTCCTAGACACTTAGGGCTCATCTGCACCAGCCAGAATACTCCGGGCAGCTTCCAGAGTATTCTGGCACTGAAGTTGCTCCAATCAATGTGAGGTGGCTGTATACAGACATGTCCCCATTATGTCTCCACTTCCACCACTGCTGGTATAATTTTCTCTCTCTCAGGTAAGAAACAAGGTGCCCAGCATCGATCACATGGCTGGGTGCCTTGTTGTGACCTCAAACAGAGTGACTCGCACCAGCAGTGCTGCCACTGGACAACAATAAAGGCATGCATTTGTAGACAGCCCCTTGTCATCACCACGGAGTGCTTTGGAATTTCCTGCAAAATCTTGAGGTAAGTTTTTTTAAAAAATGGTTTAAGGGAGAGATAGGGTTGATTCAGTGGGGAACTGGCCTTATATTATGGCCAGTGGGGAACTGGCCTTATATCAGAATATCATAAGGGATTATGAGGCTCTGGGGAGGAAGCTGAAAGAGATGGATGCACAAGTTGTCATTTCTTCTCCCAGTTGAAGGGCATGGTCCAGGAAGGGAGAGGAAAATAGCAGAGGTGAATAACTGGCTCCGTAGATGGTGCCGCCAAGAACGGTTTGGATTCTTGGATCATGGGCTGCGGTTCCATGAGGAAGGACTTCTTTCAAGGGATGGGCTGCACCTCACGCCAGTTGGCAAAAACATTTTTGCCAACAGTCTCAAAAATTTGATCAGGAGGGCTTTAAACTGAGTTATGTGGGGGAGGGAGACAGCATTCTGCAAGGCAAAAGGGAAGGAGAAAATAGTCAAATTGACATAGAGGGAACAAGACAAACAGTGCAAGGACCCAACAGTAGGAGGCAAAAAACATGCACAGGCAGCAAGTGAAAGGGACACATGGTCTTAGATGTCTCTGCACTAAGGCACAGAGCATGGGAAATAAACAGGATGAACTTGAACTGCTATCACAACAAAGCAAATATGATATAATAGGCATCACTGAAACCTGGTGGGATGAGTCTCATGACTGGAATATAGAAATAAAGGGGTATAACCTTTTTAAGAGGAAACAGGCCAAACAGGAAAGGAGGAGGAATACCATTATATGTCAGGGATATTTACACCAGTGAATAGATCCAGGACATCAATACTGGAAGCCAGGTGGAGAGCATCTGGATAAAAATTAAAGGGGAGGGAAGCAACAGGGATGTTATTGTGGTAGTCTACTACAGACCCCCAAATCAGATGGAGGAATTGGATAATGTTTTCTAGAACAGATGACCACACACTCAGAAAAGAGAAATGTGGTAGTTATGGGGGATTTCAACTACCCAGATATTTGCTGGAAGTCAGACTCAGCCAAATCCTCAAGGTCTAACAAATTCCTCACTTGCCTCAAAGACAATTTCATTGTCCAAAAGGTGGAAGAGGCAACAAGGGGATCAGCTATTTTAGATCTTATCTTAACCAACAGGGAAGACCTAGTTGATGGGGTGCAAGTGGTGGTATCCTTAGATGAAAGTGACCATGTTCTCCTGGAGTTTGTTATACAGTGGAAAGGAGAATCTAGGCATAGTCAGAGACGAATTCTAGACTTTCGGAGAGCAGATTTCAATAAACTTAGAGAAATACTGGGGGTGATCCCGTGGTCAGGAATACTAAAAGAGAAGGGAGTTCAAGATGGATGGGAGTTTCTCAAAAAGGAGATACTGAAGGCACAATTTCAAACAGTTCCAATGAGGAAGAAAAATGGGAGATGTCTCAAGAAGCCAGGATGGATAACCAAGGAACTTTCAACTGAGATAAATTTTAAATGGGACATGTATAAGAAATGGAAAAATGGGGAAATCACCAAAACAAGCTTGTAAAATGTGGGTTAGACAAGGCAACTGTTAGGTGGATCTGTAACTGGTTGACTGGCCGAGCCGAAAGAGTGTTCAGCATTGGTTCATTTTCATCCTGGAGGGAAGTGACAAGTGGCATGCCACAGGGTTCTGTCCTGCACCCAGTGCTATTCAACATCTTTATCAATGACTTGGGTAACAGAATTGAGAGCATACTCATCAAATTTGCAGATGACACTAAACTAGGAGGAGTAGCTAATACCCCAGAAGACAGGATCAAAATTCAAAATGACCTGAATAGACTAGAAAGCTGGGCCAAAGCTAACAAAATGAAATTCATCACAGAGAAATGTAAGGTACTGCATTTAGGGCAGAAAAATGAAATGCACAGATATAGGATGGAGGACACCTGGCTGAATGAAACTACGTGCGAAAGAGATCACGGAGTCCAAGTAGACCATAAGTTGAACATGAGTCAACAATGTGATGCAGCAGCTAAAAAGGCCAATGCTATTTTAGGCTGCATCAATGTATAGTGCCTAGAACCAGGAAAGTAATAATGCCACTCTACTCTGCTTTGGTCAGGCCCCACCTGGAATACTGTGTACAGTTCTGGGCAGCACAATTCAAAAAAGATGTGGAGAAACTGGAGCGTATCCAAAGGAGGGTGTCTAAAATGGTGAAGGGTCTGGAAACCATGCCCTATGAGGACCGCCTTAGGGAACTGGGATGTTTAGCCTGGAGGAGAGAAGGTTAAGAGGTGATATGATAGCCGTGTTTAAATATTTGAAGGGATGTCATATTGAGGAGGGAGCAAGCTTGTTTTCTGCTGCTCCAGAGAATAAAACACGGAACAATGGAAAAGAGATTCTACCTCAACATTAGGAGGAACTTTCTGACAGTAAGGGCTGTTTGACAGTGGAACACACTCCCTCCGGGTGTAGTGTAGTCTCCCTCCTTGGAGGTGTTTAAGCAGAGGCTGGATGGCCAACTGTCGGGTATGCTTTGATTGGGAGTTCCTGCATGGCAGGGGGTTGGACTGGATGGCCCTTGTGGTCTCTTCCAACTCTATGATTCTATCATGAAGACAGCCTGTTACATTCAAACCAGGGTTTTGGTTCTGCATTGTGAATACAGGTCGTTTCGCCTGTTTATTATTATTATTTATTATTATTAGCTTTATTTATAAAGCTCCGTAAATGTACATGGTGCTGTACAAAAACCAAATAAAATCAAGGATATGTAAAAAGACTGCCAATGGCGTACAGTCTAGAGGTTAAAACAACAAGTTAGAAATCATAAGAAAACAAGTTAAAACAGCAGATATCAAATATTGAATCAAGCATCAAAACAACCAGATCACAATCACCAACTCCCTAGAAACGCTTCCCTAAACAATATGGTCTTTAACTCGGTTTTTAAACTGGTTAGAGACATGTTGAGCCGTGCTTGTAAGGGGAGGAGGAGTGAGAAGCCGCAAGCGAGAAGGGATGAATCCGGGATGGGGCAATGAAAATCCTGGGCTGGGACAGGAGACCTTGGCTACCAGAATGGAGGGAATGAGTGGGAATGTAGGAAAAAAGAAGTTCAGAGAGATAGGGAGGGGCCAGCCCATGAAGGGCTTTGAAAGTGAGGAGGAGAAGTTTATACTGAATGTGGAAGGGAAAGGGCAGCCAGTGAAGGGATAACAATAGGGGGGAGACATTGTAGTAGCAGCGAGCAAGTGAAATAATATGAGCAGCTGAGTGCTGAACAGAAATTAATGGGTGGAGGTGAGAGAGAGGAAGCCCTGCCAAGAGAAGGTTGCAGTAATCTGATTGTGATACCACTAGGGCATGAACCAACGTCTTTGCAGTAGAATCCGAGAGATATGGACTATTATAGAGAAAAAATTACAGACCTTGGCTGTGGCCTGGATCTGAGGGATAAATGACAGAGAGGAGTCAAGAATGAAACCAAGACTGGAGCTTCCTGAATGGCTGAATAGAGATGTTATTGACAGAGATAGAAAAAGAATATTGAAAGGAGGTCTAAGGAGGGAAAACAAGAAGCTCCGTCTTGGACATATTGAGCTTCAAGTGCTGATGGCGCATCTAGGGGGAGACAGCTGTCAGGCAAGATGAAACTTGCTGCTCGAGCCTTGGAGAAAGGTCAGGGGTGGAAAGGTACAGCTGAGTATAATCAGCGTACAGATGATAAGAGAAACCAAAAGAACTTATAAGTTTACCAAGAGACAGTGTGTATAGAGAAAACAAGAGGGGACCCAAAACAGAACCCTGAGGAACTCCAACAGAAAGTGGAAAAGAGAACAAAGTCTGGCCACCTGAAATCACTGCAAAAGACCGATCTGACAGGTAAGATTTGAACCACTTGCGAACGTAGCCTGAGAAGTCAAGGTCAGAAAGTAAGTCAACTGTGAAGACATGCCCCTGCTGTGTCAGCTGCAGGCATGGGCAAGTGGGGCACTACAAATCCCAGCTGAATAGAGCACAAGTTGATGGGAGAAGCTAGAGCCACTGTGACAGGCCTCTGTTAATAGTTACAGACTAAAAATCTCATTAAAACATACACCACATGAACAGACTAAGGGACTAAACACACTGACAAAATATGCCAATTTCCCAGTGGCTTGGGGCGTGGCGTTTGCATGGTGTCCACATGCTGCACACCCCGACTCTGCCCTCAAACTGGTGTCATGTCACCCACCCGACCACATGGCAGGCAGCACTGGGGCATTTCAGTGGCATGGCGTTTCAATGCTGTACACCACCAAAACAGGGAAAAACCACCATCACAGTGGCAAAGGCACCTTTTTCCCAGTGCAAAAAAAGAGCTTCCTTTTGCACAAGGAAAATCCTGGATTGAGGTCATAGCATGTGGTTGCTGTGGCCCTGATCCAGTGTTCAAAGAGGAAGCCAGAAGCGGCTCCTTCAGGTTGGTCTTTTTCGCCCCTAAGACAGTATTTTCTAAACTTTCTTCAATAAAAGATCACTTTCCTGCCCTGATGGATCCACTAAAGAATCTGATTATTGCTGAGGATTCTGGAAATGTGTTGCACTTTCAGCACACAAATCTCTAGCCTGCCCTGTTGGGCTTGATGTGATTTGTTTTACCTAGAAAACACCCAGCATCTCCTGAATCTGGATGTTATCCCTAGATTCCTGGATGCCATAATTAAAATACACCATAGATGTAAGCACTGAAGAAGCGAAAAATTCTAAGACCAATATCCTATATGCATTTAGCATAGCATAAATATACACCGGCACAGTAATACTGTGTTACACAGTTGTGTAACGTTGAATGATGGATGCCAAGGCCTTGAACCTAGCCATTATACAACAGTCAATTAGCTCCTCACACTCCAAGTCAAAATGTGTGAGAGAATGTGTGTGTGTGCTTATAGATTGGTTGGCAGGACTACAGATCACACTGACACAACTTCTGAGAAAGTACAACCACTTGTGAAACTATTTTATGCTAGCGTAGTTGCCCCACCAGGATTCTAGACAAAAAAATGTGGGTAGCAGTTCTTTCTAAAATAAATTAATAATAATAATAATAATAATCACATTTTCCCCACACAAGAGTCCACTGTTGTGAGATTTTTGTTTTGCTTTGTTTAAAAGCAAAAGGGAGAATGCATTTCCAAACTTCTGCAACAATTTTGTACTAAAAAACTCCAAACTCATTAAATTTTGTACAAAATCTTTAATCATAAAATCTTCACCATAAAGGTCATAAACATCTGCACATGGGGGGAAATGACTGGAAAATGTATAAAAGCTTTTGTATTCTCAGCCAGTGAAGAGAAAACATGTGAAGTTTTTTTGTTCTAGTGTGCAAAAAAATGTGTTTTATTTCATTTTTTAGGAAGAACTGTTGGGATAAAGAGTCCCAAGGAAAATGTCCAATGTGTAATGGCCAAACACCAGCCAGGAACATCAGCCAATCTGGTGCTGGCTGGAGGAATGTGAACATTCCATTGTCAGTTGGTCTTGACAGTTATGTTTGGCAGTTGGCTGAGGATTCCGCTGTGTGGCTGCTTCTGTGGATAGATGGTGGACTGTGTAGATGTTTATAGATAGCTCTGTACATATTGTAACGTCTTCAAAGAATAAAAGCCTCATATGAAAGACCATCGTCTATAGTGTCTCTTCAGTTAAATGGAAGAGGAGAGGAGTATCTCTCCAGCCCACAAACTGCTGCCTACACTACAGTTGCGAAGGTGGTCCTGGCACCAAACGTAGCCATGGTACTTCATCACGGACTGTGCTACAAATGCTAACAAGGGTTATGGGCCCAGTGTGCACTAGTGGATCTGCCTAAGAACCTGTGTGAGAAGCTGTTTTGTGAGCAATTGTCCAGAAGAACAGCTCAAACTGTCTGAGGGCCACAAGGCAAAGAGTTAAGGAGCCTAGCTGCTAGCTGTTGTCTCCTTATCATCAGCAGATAGTGAGAGCTAGGAAGCATGGAGTTTGCAACAGAAAATGCTGAATAAGATAGAAGAGCCAGAGCTATGTTATGTTTCATTCTGGACCCAAGTCAGTTAGACCATGTGAGGGATAAGGTATCTGCCAAGGAGATTTGGAATGCACTGAGAAATGTTCATCAATCTGACTTTGCACTGTCCAAATTGCTCTGGATCAAGAGACTGAATGCTTGTAAGATGCAAAAGGGACATTCTCCAGAAGAGCATCTGTCCACCATGCGACATTTATTCCTAGGGGTAGAAAACAGGAATAAAATTAGCCAAAGAACAAAAAGCATACATCTTGCTAGGCAGCTTATCTAGTGAATTTGATCACATACTGTAGAGCTTGCAGGGGGTCCCAGAAAGTGAGTTCACAATGGACTTGGTGTCGACATGTGTCTTGGAGGAATGCCAGAGACGGCGTTTTGAGAAAGCCATTCAGCGATAGCAACATGCCAAACAAAAGTCAGCATACACACCATCGGAGGCAGTTCAACAAGCCGAGAGTGCAACTGTATGCACATTTCAGCGATGCTACAACTGCAGACAGCCAGGTCACCTTAAGAAGAACTGCTGCCAGAAAGAAGAAACAACACTGGACTCCAGGGAACAGGATGGGAGCTATAGTTTTTTGTGGAGCTTACAAGCTATGTGGCCATGTTCTAGAAGAGTTCCTTTCTGTCATTTCACCAGCATCTGTGGCTGGCATCTTCAGACAATGATAGCCTGGAAAAGGATTGGATATATATATATATATATATATATATCTTTTGTGACCCTGGGAAGGGAGGAGTGATTTGCAATTGTATTGTTCTGTTGCTAATGGTAGACCTCAGGGTGGGAGGATATGCAAACAAGGATTAATGTCTGCTAATTGGTGCTCATTGTCTGCTGGGAATCCCCTGGCCTGAGGCTGTTTTTCATTTGCATAGGTAGAGTCTTGACCTTGCTGTCCTTCAGGACTGGTAGCAAAGCGTTGTTTACCCTCAGGGTTTCCTCTTTCTTGTTGAAGTTGTCCAGGTGTTTATGGATTTCAATGGCTTCCCTGTGCATTCTGACATGGTAGTTGTTGGCATGGTCCAGAATTTCAGTGCTTTCAAACAGCATTTTATGCCCAGGATGGTTTATAGCATGTTCTGCTACTGCTGATTTTTCCGGTTGACCCAGTCTGCAGTGTCTCTCATGTTCCTTGATTCTTGTTTGCACACTGCATTTGGTGGTCCCTATGTAGACCTGTCCGCAGCTGCATGGAATGCAGTAGACTCCTGTGGCTGTGAGAGGGTCTCTCTTGTCCTTGGCTGAGCGAAGCATTTGCTGGATTTTCTTCATTGGTTTGTAAACCGTTTGAAGGTTATGTTTCTTCACCATTTTCCCTATTCTGTCTGTGACTCCTTTGATGTATGGTAAAAATATCTTCACTTTGGGTGGTTGCTTGTCTTGAGTCTTTTGGGTTTTTCTGGGCCTGGCAGCCCTTCTGATGTCTGTGCTGGAGTACCTATTGGCCTGTAGAGCCCTGTCTAGGTGTTTCAGTTCATCTTCCAAGAAGTGGGGTTCACAAATCCATTTTGCCTGGTCTACCAGTGTTTTTATTGTGTTTCTTTTTTTTTTTGTCCTGGGTGATGGTTGGAGTTCTTGTGCAGGTATCTGTCCGTATGTGTAGGTTTTCTGTATACTGTGTGGCCCAAACGTTGGTTTGGTTTGCAAATGACTAGGACATCCAAGAATGACCATGCCAACAACTACCATGTCAGAATGCACAGGGAAGCCATTGAAATCCATATCTTGGATGAACTGAAACATCTGAACTGGGCTCTACAGGGACATGGGGACTGTACATTTTCCTGTGTTTGCTAAGGACTTTGATAATGTTTTGTGTGCTCCCCAGTTGCAAAATTGTCTGGCCAGCGTGTCCTCACCGACCACAGAGGGGTATGCCCTACATTTTGAGGGGGGTGATTGTGTCATCACTAAAGGGGGGGCAGGTTTGTACAAAAGCACACAAACATAACAAATTGGATACAGAGGAGCGGGCTATAAATAAAACATTATTATTATTATTATTATTATTATTAAATTGTACTTTCTAGATGACCATGCAGAGTGTGCCACAGTAGGCAATGTGCCACTGCACTCAAATTGTGCACACTATTTTCACTATTTTGGGGAAACTTGGAAGTGTTTGTCCTGGGCTGAAATTGAATGACTGCAAGAACCATCTGGATTGTTCTGTGTGCAGCAAGATAAAGCTGAAGGCTTTTCCTGTTGCCAAGAAAAGCAAATGCACCACCCAGAGGACTTTCCAAATGGTGCATACTGATCTGGCCGGTCCCTTCACTAAATCTGTGGGCAATAGTAGATATCTGATTGTGGTGAACCACCAAGTTACTATGATGACAGCACCCTGGGACTTTACATCCCACTGCTGCCACCAAAAGGTGTGGTGAACTCTTTCTTGTTCACTCCTACCTATCTCTTACTGATAACTTTGGTAGCGTATATCAAAGGTTCACAAAGGCCAAGTGATATTTTAAAACAAGAGTGAAGTTTATTTATAAAATACATAAATAAATGAATATTGAAATACAACTAAAACTTTGCTTGTCTTATTCATTCATTACTATAGTTCTTCAATCAATAACACTATAGCCACTCAGGCAACCTTCTCTCAAGTATCACAATTAACTTGCTATGAGTCTCTCTCCTAGACTCCCTTACACTCAGCTATTTTCCTATCAGGCTCTTCAAACTAGCCTACAGTTGTTCCCTCAGGAACCCTAAGAGCACACCCTCCCTCCTAGGCGTCTCTTCCCCTCAAAATTCCATCTAAAAAAACCCCCTGTCTCCCTCTGCTCAGGCTCTTATATAGCCCTGCCCAGCCAGCTCCTCATTGGCTGGACACCTGGTGTTCTGTGATTGGCTTTTCTCTCAGCCTGCTCACTACACTGATGATCATTGTTTATAGGCACACCAGATACTCTTATGCCTACACACTCAGGGAGAAGAATCAGGCTGCTGCCACATTCAAGAACTGGGTGGAGATGATGGAAAGGGAATTTGAGTACAAGGCTGGTACTCTGGTGACAGACCAGGGTGGTGAATTTTTGTCCCAAAGCTTGAACAATTGGCTGAAACAGAAGGGCATCTGCCATAACACCACTAATGCAGCCACTCCTCAGGAAGATGGTTTGGTGGAAAAAAGATTGGGGTGTTAAAACAGATAAAGTATTGCATGCTGCTTGATGCAGAGGCCCCAGAGGGACTTTGGGGGGAGGCAATCCTGGCTGATTGCCACATTACTAACTGGGTATGGAATTCTGTTGTGAAACAAATGCCCTACTTCATGTTATATGGGAGGCCACCCAACCTCAGCTACCTAAGGGTGTTTGGGCAGTATGCCAATGTCTTGGTTTCCCAGAATTTCAGGAAGAAAGATGACCCCAAGTGGTGGAGATGTGGAGTATCAGGGGGACAGTTACAGGTTTTACCTGGGGAATGGCCACATCCTGTTGTCCAGGACTGCAAATTTTGAAAAGCACTCTGGTTAGGAGAAGATCCACACAAACCAGGAGGTGTTAGTGAGAGTGGGACAACAAGTAGTCAATACTGGAACTTGGGGGGTGAGAACACCAGAGGTTAAGTCAGATGGCCAGCCTAGCATTTCCAGGGAACCCACAGGTACACAGACCTCACCCATTACTACTAGAAAGTGTGAGAAACTGCCATCCGCAGATGCAGAGGAGCAGACAAGTAGTGACAGTGAGGATGTTAGAGGGTGCAGAAAGGTCATAATCCCCAGGAGGACTCAGAGAGTCAGAAGGCCACCTTACCATTTTGTGGTGCAGAATGCCAGAGTATGCACTGTTGTGGCTGATGAGCCAGAGAGCTACCAGGAGGTTCTCACCTATCCCAGGGAAGATGGATAAATGGTTTGAGGCCATGGAGAGTGGGTGAATAGGGAGGTATTTGAGATGGGAGAAAGGCCAGGACAGAAGGTTGTAGCTTGCAAGTGGATGTTTAAAAGAAAGGAGATGCCAGATGGAACCCACAAATATAAGGCCAAGTTGGTGGCTAGAGGATTCTCTCAACAGCATTTTGAGAGATTTGACAAGACGTTCTCTCCAACTGCAAAGTTAGAAAGCCTCAGGTTAGTGTTGGCATAGGTTGCAAGGAAGGGCCATATAGGCACTTTGACTTTGAGATGGCTTGCCTGAACGCACAACTGGATGAGGAACTGTACATGGAGCAAGCACCAGGGTTTGATGATGTCAAGGATGGCAAGGTGTACAAGCTCAGAAAAGCTCTTTATGGGCTTAAGCAGAATGCATGCTGTTGGAACCTCTGTATCCATGAGGAGCTGGTGAGGCTCGGATACAAGTGCAGCGTAGCAGATGTTTGTGTGTACACTAAAGGAAGGGTAGCACTTGTAACTTATGTTGATGATCTGTGTGTGGTTGATCAGACTGAGCAGGAAGTTAAGGCTGTGCAGGAGGAGTTAGCAAGGAAGTTTGTGCTGAAGGACCTTGGAAAACTCAAGGCCAACCTCGGAATTGAGCTGAAAAGAACACAGGATGGTAGGATCTTGCTAAGTCAGACCAGAAAGATAGAGAGGCTGATAGAGAAGTGTGGTTTAGAGAGTGCCAAGATAGTAAAAAGCCCCATGACTCCTGGCTATGCCAGTAGTGAGTCAGACAAAGTGTTTGAACATCCAGATTTGTACAGATCGGTGATAGGCAGTTTGCTTTTTGTTGCCAATAACACCAGGCCAGACATTTCCTTTGCTGTAGGTGTCTTGAGCAGGAGAGTCAGCAGTCCAAAGGTAGAGTCCAAAGCTCCCTGAAAGGGAGCAAGGAAAAGAAGTTATTGCTGCAGGAATCTGAAGCACAGCTGGAGCATTTTGTGGACAGCTCTTTTGCCTCAGAATTACATGACAAAAAGTCTACAACAGGTTTGCTGGTCATGTATGCAGATAGTCCAGTGGTTTGATGGAGCCTAAAGCAGAGCTGTGTGGCACTGAGCACCTCAGAAGCTGAGTTTGCTGCAGTATCTGAGATGGCAGGAGAAGTGCAATGGGTGAGGCAATTGCTGAAGGACTTGGGTGAGAAGTGTACAGGCCCAAGAGTTGTACACAAGGACTCACAGTCTTGCATTGCCATGTCTGAGGTGGACAATCTTAAAAATAGAATGAAGTACATAGGGGTGAGGTACCAGAATATGAGGGAGTTGATGCAGAACGGTGTTCTGAGTCTGGTCTACATTAGTTCAGAAGACAATGTAGCAGACATCCTCACAAAGGCCCTACAGGCAGACAGACATGAGAGGTTGTCAGTACAGTTGGGCATGGCACCATGAGCGGAAGCTCAAAACCCAAGGTACTGTGTGGAATGAGAAGGTCCATAGAAACACATGGCATGTAAAAGCCAAGCTTTATGCACACATTGTTCATTTTGGAGGGGATTGTTGGGATAAAAAGTCCCAAGGAAAATGTACAATTTGTAATTTAATAGCAACAAGCTGGCCAATTTCCAGCCGGGGGCCACCGGCCAATCAGGTGCTGGCTGGGGGAATTTGAACATTCCCTTGGCAGTTGGTCTTTACAGTTAGCTTTTGGCAGTTGGCTGTGGATTCCATTACAGTCAGTTAATCTGGAAGAGGAGAGAGGTACTTCTCCAGCCCACAAGCTGATGCCTACTCTACCTCTAAAGGTGATCCTGGCGCCAAACGTAGCCATGGTACATCATCATGGACTGTGCTACAAAAACTAACTAGAACTGCAAAAGAAATTATGCTGTACTGATGTTATTGTTGTGCTAATGTGTGCTTGTGCAATGAACTTGCACATCTACAAAAGAAATGGCACCAGAACTGGATGAACTTGAAAATGAAAGTACTGTGGTGGGGAGTTACTAATATATCTTGTAGAGGCATAATTCCTTGTGTTTCCTGAGATAACCATAGAAACCATACTTCAGTGAAAGGGACAGGAATTTCTAGCAGAATCTTCAGCGCCATCACCAAATTTACATTCCCAGGATTCTTTGGAGGAAGGCAATGCCAAGAGTCCTGGAGGAGAACCAACACCTGACAAACAGGTAGTATTGCTGTGTCAAGGGCTGCTTTAGTAGCCATCTAGTATGCCCCTCATGGTCCTTCTAAAACTACACAATGATAGCTCTATAATTCTATGTTAACTGCTATGGCTGTATCATGTGGCATCCAAGAATATGCAGTGGTGTGCTAGATTTCTCTGATTGGAAATTTTAAATACTCATTCCCAAACTGCAAATCCCAGGATGCCATAGGTTGGAGACATAGCAGTTAAATTCTAGTATGATAACAGAACAATGTACAATAAGCCAGAGCCCATCCTACCCCAGGTTGCAGCCTTATTGTTGCCAGCACCAAGCAAGTAAGGAACCACAATTTTAAATTTTCTATAATACCTAGGAGAGCCTAACATTGTGTCACTCTGGACCATGGTGGGAAACTTGAAATGGTTGCTTCCCAGACTCAGCTGCCTCATGTGTGAGTCAGTAAAGCATGAATCAGTTATGGTGAGCCCTGACAGAATCCTGGAGTCCAAGCAGCTGCATGACTGTGCCATATACTGACGCTTGGCTTTAAGTGGGTATGAGTTTTGAGCTGAGATGAGTCCTAATCAGAGCATGGGAACTTATTATTATTATTATTATTTATATAGCGCTGTAAGTTTACACAGTGCTGTACATACAATCTTATAGTTAGACGGATCCCTGCCCTCAGGCTTATAGTCTAAAAGACAACACAAAAGGAAAAGGGGAAAGTGGTGGGGAGGAGATGAGGTCCAGTGGTTCTTCTCTCCCTCTGGGGCCTGGACCACAGCAGATGGACTGGAGGGAGGGCTTGGGTTCTTAAAACATAGTTAAGAGGAGGCATCCTGGGGCAGATGGCACAATCCTGAGAATGCTTCCCTAAACAATATAGTCTTTAACTTACTTTTGAACCAGGATAGAGAAGTGATGAGGCACACATGTGGGGGAAGAAGGTTCCAGGAGTGAGGGGCAGCAAGTGAAAAGGGATGAATCTGGGACAGGGCAGTAGAAATCTTGGCTGGGACAGGAGACCTTGACTACCAGAACGGGGGGTACGAGAAGGAGTGTGAGGAGAAAGAAGGTCAGACAAGTAAGGAGGGGCCAGTCAGTGGAGGGCTTTGAAAGTCAGTAACAAAAGCTTGTACTGGATGCGGAAGGGGGAGGGGAGCCTGTGAAGGGAGGATAAGAGAGGAGAAACATGGTCAAAGCGGTAAGCAGATGTGATAATACATGCACCTGAGTTCTGGACAGAGATTAAAGGATGGAGGTGAGAAAGAGGAAGCCCTGTCAGAAGAAGATTGCAGTAATCTAGTCGCGAGACCACCAGGGCATGGACCAGAGTCTTGGCAGTGGAGGCTGAGAGGAATGGATGGATTTTAGCAATATTGTAAAGAGAGAATCTACAGGTCTTGGCAGTGGCCTGAATCTGGGGGATAAATGACAGAGAGAAGTCAAAGATGAAACCAAGACTGCGGGTTTGCTGAACCAGTTGAATAGAAGTGCTGTCAACAGAAACAGAAAAGGAGTATTGAAGGGTGGGCTTAGGTGGGAAGATGAGAAGCTCTGTCTTAGACACATTGAGCTTCAAGCGTTGATGTCGCATCCACTAAGAGATGGCAGCCAGAGAGGAGACTTGCTGTTCAAGCCCCAGCGAAAGGTCAGGGTGGAGAGATATAGCTGAGTGTCATCGGCATACAGATGATAGAAGAAAACAAAAGAACTGATGAGTTTACCAAGGGACAGTGTGTATAGAGAGAACAGAAGGGGACCCAGGACAGAGCCCTGAGGAACTCCTACAGATAAGGGAACAGAGGAGGAAGTCTGACCACCTGTGGCCACTGCAAAAGATCTGTCTGACAAGTAAGATTTAAACCAGTTGAGAACAGAGTCAGAGAAACCGAGGTCAGAAAGTAAGTCAAGCAAGAGACAGTGATCCACGGTGTCGAAGGCCGCAGATAGATCTAGAAGAATGTGGATAGAGTAGAGGCCACTCGCCTTGGCCTGTAAGAGATCATATGAGATCTTGGTGAGGGCTGTCTCTGTAGAATGCCGTTGGCGGAAACCAGACCGAAAAGGGTCCAGGATGGAGTTGGCTTCGAGAAACTCAAGACAGCGAGAATAAACTACCCGTTCCAGAACCTTAGATAGGAGAGGCAGAAGAGACATCGGACAATAACTAGACAAAGAAGAGGGGTCGAGAGAGGGTTTCTTCAGAATTGGGGAAACGAGAGCATGTTTGAAATCCGATGGGAAGGAACCCGAAGAGAGAGAGAGATTAAAGATATCTCCTTCCTCAAGGTAAACCTGTGCTTCTCTGTGTGCCTTTTGATTGGGTAAGACCTTAAAATTTGAATTTGTGAGCCATTTCATTGGTTCATTGGGGAGGAGGAAAGAGAAATCTCATTTTATATAACTGCTAGGAGAGGCTTCTGGCCATACCTTCCTCAAGGTAAACCTGTGCTTCTCTGTGTGCCTTTTGATTGGGTAAGACCTTAAAATTTGAATTTGTGAGCCATTTCATTGGTTCATTGGGGAGGAGGAAAGAGAAATCTCATTTTATATAACTGCTAGGAGAGGCTTCTGGCCATACCTTCCTCAAGGTAAACCTGTGCTTCTCTGTGTGCCTTTTGATTGGGTAAGACCTTAAAATTTGAATTTGTGAGCCATTTCATTGGTTCATTGGGGAGGAGGAAAGAGAAATCTCATTTTATATAACTGCTAGGAGAGGCTTCTGGCCATACCTTCCTCAAGGTAAACCTGTGCTTCTCTGTGTGCCTTTTGATTGGGTAAGACCTTAAAATCTGAATTTGTGAGCCATTTCATTGGTTCATTGGGGAGGAGGAAAGAGAAATCTCATTTTATATAACTGCTAGGAGAGGCTTCTGGCCATACCTTCCTCAAGGTAAACCTGTGCTTCTCTGTGTGCCTTTTGATTGGGTAAGACCTTAAAATTTGAATTTGTGAGCCATTTCATTGGTTCATTGGGGAGGAGGAAAGAGAAATCTCATTTTATATAACTGCTAGGAGAGGCTTCTGGCCATACCTTCCTCAAGGTAAACCTGTGCTTCTCTGTGTGCCTTTTGATTGGGTAAGACCTTAAAATTTGAATTTGTGAGCCATTTCATTGGTTCATTGGGGAGGAGGAAAGAGAAATCTCATTTTAGGAGAGGCGCGCGCCTAACGGCGCGCGAATTTTTTCTTTTCATACTCATTTTTATATTTGATAGCCAAGGCAGGGGGGAAGTACAGAGGAGAAGGTAGCCTGAACACAGTGAGGACAAACTCATTCAATATTTATACTTTTCTTCCCACTATTCCCTTAAGGGGCTGTGGGGATTCAGAGAAAGTGAATCAGGGACTTGCCTCTGGAAGGAGCTAGCAGCCAGGAACTTTCTAGATACCTATAGGCCCAGTTGATTGAGCTCACTAACAGAGCTTGGGAACAAAGGCCAGCCACACAGGGATTTTTTACACTGGTGTTTTACAGGAGAAGCCCACAGTCTTGTTTCATTGCCTCCTTAAGACTTCTCACTATGGACACTGAGGGACCTGCAGCAGTCACCTGCAACACCTGTGGGATGTTTGTCTTCTTGCCTATAGATGTGGGGAACTTCACCTGCACCAAGTGCAAGTTGGTAGCCCTCTTAGAAGGAAGAGTTCAGCAGTTGGAGGCCCAGGTGTCAACACTTCAGCATCACAGAGAGCAGGAGGTTCTCTTGAACAGAAAGGACCAGATGGTCCTGGACAGGAAACACACAGAGAAAGTTGCTGAGGAAGAAGAGGTCACTTCACACACAAAAGAAGGAGATGGTTGGAGGAAAGTTACACGCAGAAGTAGGGAAACCACGGTTCGTTCTGTGAGCTTGCAGCTACAGAATCACTTTGAATCTCTCTCTGTTATCAGAGATGATGAGGAAAAGCAGCAGGGACAGACATCAGGGACAGAGCAGGGGAGACTGAGAGTACCACGAAAGGGAACAGCCGCTGCTAAGCCTCGGAGGAGGCGTGTGGTGGTTGTGGGGGACTCCTTGCTGAGGGGTACAGAAGCAGTGGTTTGTGGGCCTGACAAGATGTCTCGGGAGGTGTGTTGTCTCCCTGGGGCAAAGATCCATCATGTAACTGAGAGGCTGACAAGACTTGTCAAGCCTACTGATCAACACCCCTTTCTTCTGGTTCATGTGGGAACCAATGATACTGCAAGGCACAGCCTTCAGAATATCATAAGGGATTATGAGGCTCTAGGAAGGAAGCTGAAAGAGATGGATGCACAGGTTGTCATATCATCTCTTCTCCCAGTAGAAAGGCATGGTCCAGGAAGGGAGAAGAAAATAGCAGAGGTGAATAACTGGCTCCGTAGATGGTGCCGCCAAGAACAGTTTGGATTCTTGGATCATGGGCTGCGGTTCCATGAGGAGGGACTTCTGGCAAGGGATGGGCTGCATCTCACACCAGTTGGCAAAAACATTTTTGCCAAAAGTCTCAAAAATCTGATCAGGAGGGCTTTAAACTGAGTTATATGGGGGAGGGAGACATTATTTTGGAAGGCAAAAGGGCTGGAGAAAATAATCAAACTGACATAGAGGGAACAAGGCAAACAGTGCAAGGACCCAACAGTGGGAAGCAAAAAAATTTGCACAGGCAGCAAGTAAAGGGAACACATGTTCTTAGATGTCTCTACACTAATGCACAGAGTATGGGAAATAAACAGGATGAACTCGAACTCCTAGCACAACAGAGCAAATATGATATAATAGGCATCACTGAAACCTGGTGGGATGAGTCTCATGACTGGAATGTAGAAATAGAGGGATATAACCTTTTTAAGAGAAACAGGCCAAACAGGAAAGGAGGAGGAATAGCATTATATGTCAGGGATATTTACACCAGTGAAGAGATCCAGGAAGTCAATACTGGAAGCCAGGTGGAGAGCATCTGGATAAACATTAAAGGAGAGGGAAACAACAGGGATGTTACTGTGGGAGTCTACTACAGACCCCCGACTCAGGCAGAGGAATTGGATGATGCCTTTCTAGAACAGATGAGCACACACTCAGAAAGGAGAGATGTAGTAGTGATGGGGGACTTCAACTATCCGGATATTTGCTGGAAGTCAAACTCAGCCAAATCCTCAAGGTCTAGCAAATTCCTCACTTGCCTGGAAGACAATTTCATTGTCCAAAAGGTGGAAGAGACAACAAGGGGATCAACTATTTTAGATCTGATCTTAACCAACAGGGATGACCTAGTCAATGGGGTGCAAGTGGTTGGATCCTTAGGGGGAAGCGACCATGTTCTCCTGGAGTTTGTTATACAGCGGAAAGGGGAAGCCAGGCATAGTCAGACACGCATTCTAGACTTTAGGAGAGCTGATTTCAATAAACTTAGAGAAATACTGGGGGAGATCCCATGGTCAAGAAAACTAAAAGAGAAGGGAGTTCAAGACGGATGGGAGTTTCTCAAAAAGGAGATACTGAAGGCGCAATTTCAAACAGTTCCAATGAGGAAGAAAAATGGGAGGTGTCTCAAGAAGCCAGGATGGATGACTAAGGAACTTTCAACTGAGATAAGCCTTAAACAGAACATGTATAAGAAATGGAAAAATGGGGAAATCACGAAAGAGGAATTCAAACAAATAGCCAGCACATGTAGGGGTAAAGTCAGAAAAGCTAAAGCACAGAATGAACTCAGGCTGGCTAGAGAGGTTAAGAACAACAAAAAGGGCTTTTTTGGGTATGTCCGAAGCAAAAGGAAGAAGAAGGAAACAGTAGGGCCACTGCGTGCAGAAGATGGCAAAATGCTAACAGGGGACAGAGAAAAGGCAGAATTACTCAACACCTTCTTTGCTTCAGTCTTCTCAGAAAAGGCAAAGGGTGGTCAACCTAAGGATAATGGAGCAGAAGACAGAATAGGGGAATCTCAGCACAGAATAAGTAAAGAGATAGTACAGGAATACCTGGTTAACCTAAATGAATATAAATCTCCAGGACCAGATGAACTACATCCCAGAGTATTAAAAGAACTGGCGAATGTAATATCGGAACCATTGGCAATAATCTTTGAGAACTCCTGGAGAACAGGAGAAGTCCCAGCAGACTGGAGGAGGGCAAACGTTGTGCCCATCTTCAAAAAGGGGAAAAAAGAGGATCCCAACAATTATCGTCCAGTTAGTCTGACATCAATTCCAGGAAAGATTCTAGAGCAGATCATTAAGCAGAGAGTCTGTGAACATTTAGAGGCCAATGCCATAATCACAAAAAGCCAACATGGGTTTCAGAGAAACAAGTCTTGCCAGACAAATCTGATCTCTTTTTTTGATAAAATTACCAGTTTGGTAGATGAAGGGAATGCTGTGGATATAGTATATCTTGATTTCAGTAAGGCCTTTGACAAGGTTCCCCATGACATTCTTGCAAACAAGCTCGTAAAATGTGGGCTAGACAAGGTAACCATTACATGGATTTGTAACTGGTTGACTGACCGAACTCAAAGGGTGCTCAACAATGGCTCCCTTTCATCCTGGAAAGAAGTGACCAGTGGGGTCCCACAGGGTTCTGTCCTGGGCCCAGTGCTATTCAATATCTTTATTAATGACTTGGATGACAGAATTGGGGGCATACTTATCAAATTTGCAGATGACACCAAATTAGGAGGAGTAGCCAATACTCCAGAAGACAGGATTGAAATTCAGAATGACCTGAATAGACTAGAAAGCTGGGCCAACGCTAACAAAATGAAATTCAATGCGGAGAAATGTAAGGTTCTGCACCTAGGGAGGAAAAATGAAATGCACAGATATAGGATGGGGGACATCTGGCTGAATGAAACTATGTGTGAAAGGGATCTAGGAGTCCAAGTAGACCATAAGTTGAACATGAGTCAGCAGTGTGATGCAGCAGCTAAAAAGGCCAATGCTATTTTAGGTTGCATCAATAGAAGTATAGTGTCTAGATCAAAGGAAGTAATAGTGCCTCTCTATTCTGCTTTGGTGAGGCCCCACCTGGAATACTGTGTCCAGTTCTGGGCACCACAATTCAAAAAGGATGTGGAGAAACTGGAGCGGGTCCAAAGGAGGGCAACTAAGATGGTGAAGGGTCTGGAAACCATGCCCTATGAGGAACGACTTAGAGAGCTGGGGATGTTTAGCCTGGAGAAGAGAAGGTTAAGAGGTGATATGATAGCCCTGTTCAAATATTTGAAGGGATGTCATATTGAGGAGGGAGCAGGCTTGTTTTCTGCTGCTCCAGAGACCAGAACGCGGAGCAATGGATGCAAGCTGCAGGAAAAGAGATTCCACCTCAACATTAGGAGGAACTTCCTGACAGTAAGGGCTGTTCGACGGTGGAACACACTCCCTCGGAGTGTGGTAGAGTCTCCATCCTTGGAGGTCTTTAAGCAGAGGCTGGATAGCCATCTGTCGGGGATGCTTTGACTGGGAGTTCCTGCATGGCAGGGGGTTGGACTGGATGGCCCTTGTGGTCTCTTCCAACTCTATGATTCTATGATTCTATGATTCTATGATATAGAGGAGTGAGGGCAGAAAAGAAGGGGTTATAGAGATTAGAAGATGGGAGGGGATAGGATCAAGAGAACAAGTTGTAGGTTTGGAAGAATTTAGCAGTGTAGAGAGTTCATCCAGAGAGACAGGTGGAAACACAGAGAGTTTATTAGTAGAAGGTACCAGGAGATTGGTTGTAGGGGGGCAAGTCAGGAGGAACAATTTCAGATCGAATAGTGGAATAGTGCAACCTAATATGTCAGTGTTAGTGTTACCTTTTAAAGAAGAGGAAGAGGAGGAGGAGGGGTAATTCATTGTTCTTTGCTTGTCATAATATTGTTCATTAGCAGTATATTACTAATGTGTTTGCTTTATTTTTTTAAAAAAATGCAAAATGAAAAATAACAAAACCGCCAAAATATTCTCCAAATATTTCCCCAATGCTTTCCACAACATAATGTTTTGAAGTAATGTTATGCATTATACCAAAAATGTAACTTTATTTTATTTGTTCTTTTTCATTTTTCATTATTATTTTTCAGTGTAATAGGGTTGCATCCTCATTGTCCCCAAAATAATACCCATGAAAAAGCCAGAAAATATCCTAAAGAGTAAAAGTATTCAACTAATCACTAAAGTTAAAATCGTCCAAGCCCCCTACCATATACAGATGGGAGAACTGGACAGTGAAAAAAAAAACAGTTAAAAAGAAAACCAACTAATTTGAGATGTGGTTCTGGAGAAGAGTGCTGAGGATACTGTGATAATCCTAGAACAAATTAAGCCTGAAATAACTCTAGAAGACAAGATGACGAAACTGAGGCTGTCATACTTCAGCCACATCATGAGGAAAATATGACTCATTATAAAAGGCAATAATGTTAGAAAAGGTTGAGGGTACTAGAGAAAGAGGAAGACCACATGCCAGATGGCTCGACTCAGTTAGGGAGATCAAAGGCATGAGTCTGGAATGAGCAGAGCAATGGAAGAAAGGAAGTCTTGGAGACGTCTCATCCACAGCATCGCCATGAATCAAGATTGACTTCAGGGCAGTTAACAACAACACACACCTGAAGTATGTTATTTCCATACTACATGTGTTGATTCAGAGGACTACAAAAATACCAAGAAAAAAAATAACTTAATTATAAGTATGGAGGGTTTTTTTTTCTTTTTTTCTTTTTTTCACTTTGCCTTTCTCTACTGGGTTAAGTTTGCTAGGCAACAGTTCTGTGGAATTATGAAAACTGTAAAGAATGATTATGTGAGTGTAGGAAAGGAACATTTGGGTTCTTGAAAAATCTTTAGTGGAAGAAGAAGAAAACCTTCCTCTTCTTATTAAACCCACTGATAAATTTTACTAAGGTATGCTTTTGCTAGGCCATACTACCTGGAGATTTACGTACACAGGTGGGTTTTCTTATTGTTCCTTGTAGTTATTTATTATTCCTTTTTGTTCTGACTTCTATCACATAGCTTCAAAAAGACTTTTCCTGTTAAGATATTTAACCCCCCCATCTGGGAGAGATTTCCTTTGTCCCACTTTTGGAAAAGGAAAACACCAGCGCCTTGCCCAAGAACTTGAAGGCCCATCCAAAGCTACAAGAACAATGTAAAATCTGGTAATAGAGATCTGGAAACCATCTGCGCTAGAGGCTTGTTAAAGCTTTGGCAGATTTTGAGTAGTTTTTGGGTATGTAAAACATTTTCTTTGCTTATATTTTCTGCTATCACATTGTTCTATTTAGGAGAAGGGTGGCATATAAATAACATGAATGAATGAATGAATGAATGAATGCTATCAATAAAGTTATGTCTTGTCCTCTCAGTGACTTTGTCTTCATGGGATGGTAGGAATACAGTTATTGGTCAGCTTGTGTTCATCCAGTGAGAGGATTCTTGTCCCTTCTTAAGCCAATTCTTCTAAGCAATAAATAGTAAAGTTATGCTTTTTTGTTCCCTCTAGTAGTTGATAGTATTCAAATGCTGTGCTGAGCTCAGCCCCAATCCACCTGTAGAGGTACATATACAATTAAGTACAGCTTCCTTATGAAAATAATCATCACATATAAAATGTTCACAAATTCATGTCACAAGATTCCTAGTGTGTATATGTTTGTTTGGATATATATGGGGAGAACAGTGTAAATTAAGGGAGATTCTCAATATTTGAATTTTAGATCTGCACTTGTGGATTTCCAAAGTGTAAACAGCTACTTTAGTCAGGGTTCTTCCCTGTTAGACAAGAATAACTCAAGGCCAAAAATAATTCTATTTGGTTCCAAAATTAATTGTTATATTTACTGTATACGTCAAGTTGGGTCAGTAAAATGACTTCCCTCCCCTTTCTTCTACCTCTCCCCCACCTATATTCAAACACAAGCTTCTCAAACAAAAACTGAATTGTACATCAAAAGCTAAAAAGAATTGATTCATAATTTAAAAGTTAAACCCTTAAATAAAACTGAATTTAAAAAACAAACAAACTGATTTTCAAAATGTTGGAGGGGATGTGAAGGTAGGGGAACTTTTGTACATATGTGGCTGGACTGTCCCTTGGTGCATAAATACTGGATAGAAATTTTATAACTGGTCTCCAAGATCACTCAACAAAGCATACAATTATCACCACTCCTTCTCCTGTTCTCCATTTTTATGGATGAAAATAAAGCCTTGCAGCATAAAGAACTCATCAATTTCCTTTTGGCTGTCACTAGGCTTGAGATAGCCAAGTACTGGAAAACTGGAAATTTGAATATTGCTGGATGGTGGACTAGACTCTGGGACTTGTGTTCAATGGAGAAAATTGCAGATAATAACAATAGAGCAAAAGTTTACACTCTGGATGGAATTTTCATAAGATTTGGCACCCACTTATTGAATATATCCAACAGAATTTACTCTCTAGACACCCCCCAATATTAGCTAAATTTTTATGGAAAGATGTCTTTCAAGATCCCTGAATACACCTCTTGTTTATAATCTTTAGGACATTAGCTGGGTTAATGTCTTTTATTCATTGTTGTTTTGGTATATCGCTTGTTGTCTGTTGTTCTGTTTTAGAATGTATTAATAAATTATTTTTAAAAACTGATTTTCAGTGTTTTAATTTTGTCCTGAGTATTATTTCTACTCATAAATCTAAGGAAAGGATTTTCTGGTGACACTTCCTCTAGTTCACTTTGCTGTTTGAAATGTATATTTGCCTTCTACAATGTTTGTTTTACCTTTAGTTGTGGGAGGAGAGAGGACAAGGAAAAAAATTATTCCAATTTCCAGATAATAAACTAAGGACACAATTGAAAGCATGTTGATTCTAAAGAACTGAATTTCACTGAGTCTAAAGGGATTTATTCTTAGCTTTCATGGAATCATAAAATGGAAAGTTTGTCAAGATCTCCCCCCTCCAAAAAAAAAAAAAAAAAAGTCTTAAAAGAGTCTGTTCTACAGAGTTCCTCTGAGCCTAAACCAGTGCAACTCAGATTCTAATCTACTTGTGTACATTGAAATCCAAAGTGCTTTGCTGTTTCATTAGCAAAGCAGACAGAAACCACACCAGCATGCTATTTCCTTGTATACACAATAACTGACCTCAAAATTCTTTGCATTTCAATCTTAACACATCATCTTTTATAAATTCTCCAATTTGCACTGTCAACCAAAATACCAAAGAGAATTTGCAAATGCCACCCCAAGACAAGGCAAATGTTGTTCCTCCAGCGCCAAAGGCATGTTTGTGTACACAGATCTCTTTGTTACTGAGCATGCTGGAGTTTCAGCCTCTCCATCTCATCCAAGTTCACTGCCTGTTGGAGTGCTTAATGGGTGTGCAGGCAAGCTGCCCAGGCTAATGTTGGAGAAGGAGTGTGAGAGGCACACATATAGATTTCACATTTGCATTTTGCCATCTTTTAAGGTGTGAGGTGAAGGACTATTTTCTTGAGCAACACTTCTCATTGTACTGAAGAATACAGTACATGGTTTGTAGATGCCAAAGCCACCTATACATCAGATTTACCCTCTTGCAAATAAGTAAATAAATAAAAAGTTTTGCACCTGAAATCAAATTAGCTAATTCTTTTAATAATGCACAGAGAATTTGGTTCTGGAAGCAGGGAAGTGCGTGCCTTTTAGAATCCGCTGCCCGAATTAACTTTCTCATCCCTGTATTGTAAGAAGGGGCTTGTCCCCATGGCATGAATAGATAGATAAACAGATAGATGACAAAGAGAAATAAATTAGCAAAAAATTTCATCTTCTCCCTTCCTTAGTTGCTGAAAAAAAAGGAACCTGCACCCAAAGTAGCAGTTCAGAAATCAGTGTTACAAACATTTCCAAGTGGATGATGGTGTTATCGCATTATCTTCTAAGCTAAGACCATGCAATGGTAAGGTCTTAAATCTGTCGAACCATACATTCTGATTTGCAGACAAAGGGCTTTAAAGAGATGGCATCTCACTTCCAAACACAAACAAATCAAAGAGGCCATAGTGTCCTGAGATACAATGTCTAACCACTGGTTGCTGAGGCTTCCTGGTCAAGATTGAAAACTTGTGATTTCTGAAGTGTGTATCTAGGTATGTGGTTGTACCGAGTATGGCATCCTATACCTCTGCATTCAGTCATGTAGCTAAAGGCTGCAGAACCAGGAGGGGACATTTTTTCCCACTGTAGATCTTGTCAGTCACTGTGTTTCTAAATACATATATGTTTTTATTTTATTTTATTTTATTTTTGTTTTTATGTTTTTTATTTTAACCAAATATCCAACTGTTATACCTAGCTTTCAATTAATTCAGTGCTTCTTCATACCACTTTAGATTGTTGATGGGTATAATGTATTGGCAAAACACTGCCAAACAATGTGATTGTGTGTGTGATTGAATAAAGGTATCATATGGGAGTGGAAATAGTTAAAGATTAACTCATATCAAACATCGATCAGAATGGAGACTGCAGTCAAGAAATAAAAAGAATACTAGGAATGGGAAGGGCAGCTATGAAAGAATTGGACAAGATCCTAAATAGTAAATTATGTACAACTGAACACTAGAATCAGAATCGTCCAAGACATTATATTCCCCATCACCATGTACAGATGTGAGAGCTGGATAGTGAAGAAAGCTGACAAAAAGAGGGGGGGAGGGGTCATTTGAGATGTGGTTCTGGAGAAGACTGCTGAGGATACTGTGGACAACCAAAAAGATGAGCAAATGGGTCCTAGAACACAGCAAGCCTAAACTCTCCCTGGAGGTTACGATGATTAAACTGACCCTGTCATACCCTGCCCACATCATGAGAAGGCATGAATTACTGGAAAAGACAATAATGCTAGAGATGGTAGAGGGCAGCAAAAAGAGAGGAAGAGTGCATGCCAGCTGGAGAGACTCAGTTCAGGAGGTCGCAAGCCTGAGTCTACAAGACCTAAGTAAAGCAGTAGAGGATAGAGGGGCATGAAGATGTCTCATCCACACGTTTGCCATGGGTCAAAGTTGACTCAAGGGCAGCTAACAACAACAAAATAAATGGGAATGGTAATTCAAAACAACTGCTGGACACCTGGTTGTTTATCACTGAACTGAATAATGGGGGGGGGGATTCAATGGAGGAAACATAACTCTACGCATTGTCCCATCAATAGTTTGAGCCCAACACAGGGAGGGGGTAAATTTCCCATCAGTGTGGTTAATATGGAGAGTCAGCATGGCATAGTGGTTTGAGTGTTGGACTACACCCAAGGTTCAATTCCCAGCTCAGCCATGAAACCCACTCTGTGACTTTGGACATGCCACTGGCTATCAGTCTCAGGGGAGAGCATTGGCAAACCTCCTTTGAACAAATTGACAGGCTCACATTAGGGTTGCCATAAGTCAGAAATGACTTGAAGGCACACAACAATGAAGTCAATGTACTGTATGAAGACATGGGACACAACCTTCTCCGATATGGTACCCCAGTTGTGGGATTCCCTCCCCTTGGATGACTAATTGGCACCAGCACTGTCTTCCTTTAGATGCCAAGTAAAACATAGCTATTTACAAAAGCCTTTGAGTCTAACTGATATATTCCAGCATGTTTAGCACATGGTGTTAACCTGTTTTAACTTATTGTAACTGATCCATATGTTTAATATGATTTTAAACTGTTTTATTTGCTTTGAATTGTTTTAATTTGTTATATTGATTTCACTTGAACACTGCCCTGCAGCAATAAAGCACATTATAAATATTCAAATAATTAAATAAATAAATTTCAGTTGCCCCACAAACTTTCCCCAAGTGCATTACTGCCACCCTCTTGTGAAATTAATTTAAATGTTGTCTATGCATTGTGAAATACAGGACACCTTCTCTTTGCAGGAAAAAAATACCCTGTAACATAAAATAATACAAAATGAGTTAACAAACATATAACAGTGTTCTGCTGAGAGGATGATCTCCTGGCTGTATGTAGCACCATAAACAACAGAAGATTCAGTTGGGAACTTCTTCATCGTGGTCCAGTATGCAAAAGAAAAATGCCCAAAGGTGAGACATCAAAACATTTCTCACTAGCAAACAGAGTTCTATATGTGCACACTTGCTAATCTGTTCAAACAGACAGTAGGGTTTTCATTGACCAGCATTTGCCAGAACAAAAATGTGCAGTGGTTATAGATTGGCTGACTATCTCGTGCAGATCAGCATGACATGCATGATTTATCGATTGGCTTTGCAGCTCTCTATGGAGAGCAGATGTGTGTCTAAATGTGTGTATGTTTTGGGGGTGGGGATAGTCAGCCTGGTAAGGAAAAGAGAGGAGAAAGATTTATATCCAGCTGGGAATGCTGAAATTGGGGAAGGAGCTGCCATACTGGGAAGCAGCCTTTCACAATGAAAGCTATTCATCACCAAGGTCTTAAGGCAACACTGCTGTGAAATGGGCCAGGTTGAAAAACCCATGCAGCAAGTTAATCATTGATGATAGCTGGTTTTCTTGTAAGGAAGCAAGTAGCTGAGCAATCACAGGCTTCTGTATCTTTGCACGTTATTCTTAAGGATTTTCTTCACTCTCTCTGTTTGCCCCAGTTTTCCACCTTCTTACTGATTTTGCAAGAAAACAGTTATAATTTTCATACCCTCCAACTGTCCCTTTTGGCAAGGGCAGTCTCAATAAATCTTCTTTTATCCCATTTTAGCTGTTTTTAAAATGTCCTAGTTTTATCCTCTTCCTCTCTATTTCTTTTGTCCACAGCTTACTTAAATTGGTTCAAACTGAGTTCAAGGTGCAAAAGTAGATTGTACTCAATTAACTCAACAGAGGGAAAAGCAAAAGAGAAGTGGGGGTGGCATCTTACCCTTCCCAGAGGGTTCAGGCAAAACCAAACTGCTGCAGCTTCTCCTTGCTTGTCTGTTCTTTCTCATTAATAACTTGTGTCATTTTGACCACACTCTGATGTTCCTTGACCACTTTGACCCAATTTTCATCTGGGTATGTTTTTTTGTTAAGTCCCACCCATCCCCCACCCCCATATCTTGGCATAAGGCAGATAATAAGTAGAGCACAATGAGAGGAAGATGTGTTGCTCTCACTTAAGATGAAATAGGGTTTTTCTGAAAGATGCATTTCATGTGAAAACATCCAAGTGGCTGGGGGAGAATCAATGTCTTCTGTTAGGGATATCAGACATTCTCAGGATGTGATAATTAAACTCTCTGTCTCTGGCTTTTCTTTGCTAACGAAGATTCAGGAAGGACTCATCCCACACTTTATACAGGCGCATTAATGACTAAAAAGGCCAATCCGAGATAAGCAAGTCCGGTTACAGAAAGCACAGCAGAAAGTCTCCTTGGGTGATGTTTCCAAGTTGTGGTTCTTTCTTTGTTGTCGTTTCTCTTCAAGACTCATTCGGTGTAAGTACTCAAAAGAGGCTGCAGCATTGTGGGTAGTGCATCTCCATTCCTCCCGATGTGAGGCCAGGGCAGACCATTGTTGGTGATCAATTTGCCTGAGTTTGAGGTGTTGTTTCAGGGAGTCCTTGTATCTCTTTTTTGGGGCACCCCTCTTACGCTGACCAGTGGCATGTTCACCATAGAGTACTATTTTTTGGAGACAGTGGTCCTCCACCCTAGAAATGTGCCCTGCCCAGCGCAGCTGCGTTTTCAATAGCATGGCCTCAATGCTGGTGATCCCTGCTTGCTCAAGGACAGCAACATTCGTCATGTAGTCAGTCCAGTGTATATTTAGGATTGTGAGTATACAGCACTGGTGAAAGAGTTTGAGGAGTTGTAGATGTTGGTGATAGATGACCCATGTTTCAGACCCATAGAGGAGAATGGACAGTATAATGGCTCTGTACAGACTGATTTTTGTGCTTCGCCTCAGATGTTTGTTACTCCAGACTCTTTTGTGAAGCCTTCCAAATGCACTATATATGTTTGCTAATCTGTGACCAATCTCTTTATCAATCTTGGCATCTGAGGAGATGATACTTCCCAGGTAGGTGAACTGCTGAACAGACTTAAGCACAGATTTGCCTGTGGTGATGTGGGGATGATAGTGCTCTTCTTGTAGTGCAGGCTGGTAAAAACAAACAAGCAAACAAACAAACAAACAAAAAACAACTTCTTTTATATACCGCTTCATATCACCAAAGGAGTGTCTAAGCGGTTTACAACTATAAGCTACTTGCCCCCAAAATCTGGGCACTCATTTTAGTGACCTCGGAAGGACGCAAGCCTGAGTCGAGCTTGAGCCCTTTTGCTGGTCTTGAACTCGCAACCTTATGGTTTTGAGTGAGTGGCTGCAGTACAGGCATTTAACCACTGCACCACCAGGGCTCATTCGGTTTTCTTCAGGCTGACTTCCAACCCAAACAGCTCTGCAGTTGTTGCAAAGCAGAATATTAGGTGCTGCAGAACTGCTTCTGTATGGGCAACAAGGGCAGCATCGTTAGCAAAAAGCAGCTCACAGACTAGTTTAAAGTCTTTGTGCAAGCCTTCAGACGGTTTAGGTTAAACAAGCTACCATCAGTATGGTAACGTATATGGATACCATCTTCTTCTTTGAAATCTGCTGTAGCCCTTTGGAGCATCTTAGAATCATAGAATCATAGAGTTGGAAGAGATCACAAAGGCCATCCAGTCCAACCCCCAGCCATGCAGGACTCCCTCCTGCACTACACTCCAAGGGAGAGTTTTCCACTGTCGAATAGCCCTTACTGTCAGGAAGTTCCTCCTAATGTTGAAGTGGAATCTCTTTTCCTGCAGTCTGTATCCACTGTTCCGTGTTCCAGTGTCTGGAGCAGCAGAGAACAAGTTTGCTCCCTCCTCAATATGATACACCTTCAAATACTTAAAGAAGTACAATAGAGTGAATAGCCAGCACCGTGTTCTTTAAGGCTGCCTTTGTCATGGAGACGGACTTCACTAAGAGCAGAAATGTCAATATAGTTCATGGGCTATTAGAGCAGAATGATGCTCAGGACGTCCACTATCTGCTGAATCTTGCATGGTTCTGATGTTCCAGCATGCAAGTGTCAGTCTGTTTGCATTTTTGGAAGCTGGTGTATGCCTTTGGATCTTTGTTTTTGTTTGACCGCATCAGAAGATGCCCGTTGGCCACGGCTAGCCAACCAAGCTTCCGTTAGGCCACCTTTTCTAGGCCCCTCTCCGTATGGAGCAAGCAGTGCTCTCCTTAAGAAAGGCTGCTTGGTCATTCAGGCTGCTGCCAAACAAGACTGTCATCTCCTGGTCAGTCTCAAGCAACCAAAGTTCTGAACCGCCTACATGCAGGGTTGTGTCTGTGGTGCATATTCCAGTGCATCTTTCACCTTCTGTTTCATCCCTCACCTATCACTACAGGACTTTTTTTTGGGGGGGGATCAGATGTATCTTTTGGGCTCGTGCAATAGATTTTTCTGGTGGAGCACAGCCTGCACAGAACTGGCCTCATCCTTTAAACCAAAGGTTTATCTGCTGAGGCCTAGCAAGCAAGGACAGTGGCAGCAAGATCATTGGGTTGTAGGTTTGATTAGAGTTTCTTTCTCTTAGATGGTTTACCTTACAGGGTTAGACAAGCACCATCTGCCCAGGTTTGGGATTGGAGTTTTCCTTCTCCTAGGATGGTTGCCATAAGGCTAAAGAGCCCATCCTGCCCTTTGACACTCTTGATCAGACTATTCGGTTATGTCCTGTCTGGCATGGGAGGCCCTACCGGTGGCTGTTTATGCCACCGCCAGCATAGCTCATAGCTTCATTAGGGTATGTAAGCCTCTCCCCCACAACAAGGGGGCGTCAATGGAGAGGTAATTAAACGAATGTTGTGTTATTTGCAAGAATGGCCCAAGTCTTTTTGCTGCTTGGGGGAAATAATAAGATGACACCTCCTCACTTTCTATGTGCTAAAGTCCAGTGGACTGGCAGCTGAATCTTTCATCAGTATTGAAGATGGGATGACATTCTTCAGTAGGACAGTATGGCAGGATAGCACAGCAGGTCTCACATGACACATATTTCTTTCAACCATCTCACTTCACTTTCTTGTACCTGCTCCATGAGATGACTGCTTCACCCTGTTTAGTTTTTTAACCTAGGCTGGTTATTGTGTCCATTCATGGAAAACATTTTAAAAAATTCTCCCTTTTAACCACAAAGTCTGCAAGATAACTATTAGGAAAAAAACCAGGAAAAGCAATGGTACAATTAAAAACAACAACAACAGTATTATTTCCCATTTTCCCAAACAAGTTATTGAATCCAGTTTTGCTTGAAATTTTCCTAAATGTAATGTGCACATCCCCAGTTCTCTGCATATGTTTTAATTGGGTTGAAGTTTATATATCCTGGGACAGTTAGTCCTTTGAGGATTACTAACCAAAAATAATTCAACATTCTAACAAATGATGATTCCCAAATTTCATGAAGTAAACCATAACAGTTAAACCAGATCTTAAATTTGAGATGTGAATACACTCATTTATGAAATTCAGGAAATTCAAAGGGAAATTCAAAGGGAAAAGGCAAGTAGGTGGGTGCTGAAGCAAGCCTGTTTTGACCCCTTTTATGTTACTGGAGCTGAATTACCCTTCTGAATTCTGAATGAACATGCATATCTAGTGGCCTTCACTTGTTTAAGGAAACATGGGAATGGTATACATAATATAGTATCTTATTAACTCTGGCAGGTTGCTGTCGTCTTCCAAAATCTAGCGTGACACAAGGTCTCGGTGGGTGTGAATCATTTGTCCAAAACCCCTTTTCTCCCATGTTCTCTGTATACATTTATACATAAATTTCCTAATGACACTGAGGCTTCAACAATAAAAAGTCTGAAATAAAGTTAAAGTGGTAGTCAGAAGAATAAAAGTATTCCCAGTCTGTCTTAAAAAGGACATTATGTGGCTACAAATTTACAGACTCCAAATTGCTTCCAGATCCAGATTGTTCCATTTGCAAATCAAAGGGAGAATTGGTTTTGGAAAAATACATCAGGTACCGTAACTGCCAATGCCATAAAATCAACATGTCATCTAGAAGAAGATGTCTTATTTTATACTTTGTTATTAGTAACTGGATCACCATTACAAACTACAGAAATACTAACCAGCCAATTCACTACTGATTCACACCCTCCCCTCCAGCTCCCAATTCCCCCAAACCACCACTTCACCTCCCAGTTAAGGCTTCTTTTGAAGAATAAGGCCTCCTCTTCTGCAAAGTTAGCTCAAATATTTTGCTGGCAGAGGCATAGCCCTGTCCAAATCAAGTTGCACAACAATAACAGCAACAGCAAAAAGAAGTTGGATTTATTGGGTGGAAAAAATATTTTGCTCCAAATACATTTTCATTTGCACAAAAACCTTCACAAAAATTTGACACAAAAATCCCAGGGTGGGGTGGGGGAAACCACTGAACTGTGCAAAAGCTCTTGCAATATCACCAAGCAGGGAGAAATGTTTTGAAATGTTCTTTTCTCATGTGTCAAAATGAAATGAGCAAAGGTTTAAATCCCTACTTGAGAGCAAGAATGGGGGAAATGCAGCCTTCCAGATGTTGTTAGACATGATCTTTCACTTTCTACAATGCAGACTAGGGCTGACAGAAGTTGCAATCTAACATCAGGAAGGCCACACATTGCCTGCTCCTAGACTATTGCCTTCTTTATTATCTCCCCACTGACCAAAATGAAGCTCCCGGAAAAAAGACAGAAGGCTTTTCCAGTTATGGTTCCTAAAGAATGGAATAGAATCCTCAAATGGGTTTATCAAGTCTCCTCTTTTGGTGTGCTTCAGGCATTTTAGGTACTTTTTGATTCAATATAAGAGGGGCTTTATTCTGGACAGAATTTAAAGTTGAACCTTTGATATGGCTTTTGTTTGGCAGGGTTTTTTTTTTAAATTCCTTTCACTGGCTGCCACTCAAAGAGAGAGCATATGTTTTGCATTCAGAAGGTCCCAGGATCAATCCCAACCAACTCCAGACAGGAATGGGAAAGCTTTGTGTGTGAAAACTTGGGGCTCATTTACAGTACACAGTTATTGTGATATTATTCCACTTTAGTTTTCATGGTTCCATCCTATAGAATCCTGGGGTTTGTAAACTCTTGAGCTGCTAGAGTTGTCTGGCTGAGAATTTTAAAGGTCCCCCTAAACTACAAATTCCAGGATTCCATAGGATTGGAACCATGGCAGTTAAAGTCAAATAGCAACATTATAATTCTATGGACAAACAAAAGGGAATAAAAGGAAAAAAGAAAAGGAAGGAAGGAAGGAAGGAAGGAAGGAAGGAGCCCTGACCTACACGCCAGTGGTAGGGATGTAAAAAAAAGGGGGGGGGACCCTTCTGTGTCCATTTTGTTACACTCTTCCAGATCCCAGCTACATCCCTTCCCCAATTTCATTTATATTGATTTCCAAAACTTTATTTCTTTATTTCTTTATTTTCTGCATGCATTTCCTAGGATGGTATACATTTGTTTGCAGACTTTCTCTAATGGATGGATATTTGCATATGTTCTTCCAGATTATTTGAAACTGCAGCTCCCATGATTCTTGACCATTGGGTCACAGTTTCCTCTAGTCTAAAGCATGTTTGTGCATATTTTTCAAAGATGCCCATTTTTAGGCTTGTTCATTTTTATAATGTATGCATGATTTAAAATGTACCATAAGCCACACAAAGGTGCAGGTTTCTGAGGTAAAGTGTGCTTTGTCTCACAGCAAATCTCAGGAGATGCAGTACATTAAGAATTTCAAGCCACTAAAATTATTTTCCACCACTATTCAGTGGTGACTATATTCCCTGCCTCATCTTTCTTGCCCAGAGACTCACTTTAAGGTTGAACCCTCTCACTTCTTGTGCCACAGAGGAGCTTAAAGCTTTTGACACAGAATCAATTGGTTACAAGGTGAATGCAATTATAGGCCTAATGCTTTAGACTCCCTATTGTCTTTAAAAGCTTTTATAGGAACAAAATATAGTTTGTGTCAAGAACTTTGTTGGTTTTTTTCCCGCCCTCCCTCCCTCCCTCTCTCTCTCTCAGTGTTTTTTCTCTCTTTATGACAAAGAAATCTGGGGAGGGGGTGTTTGATGGGACAGTGACAGGGTGTTTGTGTGTGGTGGAAACAGTAGAGGATGGGGATGAGGCATAAACCTGCCAGGATTGGAAAGGCGTTTAAGGTATTTTCGTGTGGCACACGGGGCATTAGTCAGCACTCTTCCAAGCCACAGAAATGTGCCTTTACTTGTCTGAAATTACAGAGATGAAATGATTAGACCACAAGCCTTTGCCCTCTGGACACTGGCCTTTTGTCTCCATCAAATAATGATACATTGTTGATTGTCATCCAGTTCTTGTAGAGCAAAAGTGCCACTTTTTTCCCTCCCTTGCTCCTTCCTTCTCCCTCCCTCCCTTGATCTTTTGTTCTCATTTCTGTGTGGATTGCTAGCACACTGTCCCCTGACTTAAGCTTTCCTCTCCAAAAGGTAACTAAACATAATTTCAAACTGCTTTATTTTAACCAATTACATTAAAAAACAGCACACAGAAAGACAGCCTCCTTTCTCCTTGCAGGATTTCTAAAAAACAAACAAAAAAACCCTATCTCTTTCATAGTGGGAAACTGAGTGACTAGAACTCATGGAGGTGATGAAGTGTGTGTGTATGTGTGTGTGTGTGTGTGTTATCATATATATTCTCATTCACTCTTTTCTCAGTTCTTTAGTCCTTTCCTGTCTTTATCAACTTTGTTCAGTCAACCAGATCTAGGAGACAGCATATGGGAAACAGAGAGAGTGGACTTCTTCCTGCTGGTAGTGCCCCACTTCAATTCTGTGCCTAACATTTTAGAGTTGTGCCCAAACAGTTTTGGAAATTGTCCCTCCTGAAGAGACCATTTCATTGAATTTCTCCCCAAGGAGCTGGAGAAATTTTCTTAAGAATTTTTTGAGTGGTTTGGGGTTCACCATTAACCAGAGAAAGATAGCTTGCACCAGGAAGATAATTTGGGATATCATGAGTAGGAATCAAATTGTTAGGATTGCTTTGTCAATGATACGAAAGGTAAGGTAAGCTAGGTCAGCAGTACACCATTTCTTGATGCTTTGGTAGCCAAAGTCCAAAGCCAAGTTGCAAGTCTTTGTGATGTACCAGAGTTGATGCAGGCAGTGGTTGAGAACAGGCCAGGAGAAGTTTCTGGGGCCATGTACATGAAAGCCAAGTACCATGTCATCTCTGAGTTTTCCTGGCAATCAGACTAGACAATCATAGAATCATATAATCATAGAGCTGGAAGAGACCACAAGGGCCATCCAGTCCAACCCCCTGCCATGCAGGAACTCTCCATGAAAGCATCCCTGACAGATGACCATCCAGCCTCTGCTTAAAGACCTCCAAAGAAGGAGACTCCACTACACTCCAAGGGAGTGTGTTCCACTGTCGAACAGCCCTTACTGTCAGGAAGTTCTTCTTAATATTGAAAGTCTAGGAATGGGAAGGGAAGCTATGAAAGAGCTGGACAAGAGCTTTAAGTGTTAAAGATATAACTCTGAACACTAAAGTGGAGATTGCCCAAGCCATTGTATTTCTCATCACCAGGTATGCATGTGCAAACTGGATAGTGAAGAAAGCCAATAGAAAGAAAATCAACTTATTTGAGATGTGGTGCTGGAGAAGAGTTGTGAGGATACTGTGGGTGGCCAAGAAGACAAGGAAATGGGTTCTATAAGAGATCAAGCCAAAAATCTCCCTGGAAGCCAGAATGACTAAACTGATGCTGTTGTACTTTAGCCACATCATGAGAAGGTATGAATCATTGGAAAAGACAATGCTAGGAAAGGTAGAGGGCAGTAAAAAGAGAGGCTGACCACATGCCAGATAGTTAGACTCAATTAAAATGGTCACAGGCCTGAGCCTGTAGGACCTGAACAGAACAGTGGAGGACAGAGGGTATTGGAAATGTCTCATCCACATGTTTGCCTTCAGCTGAGGTTGACTCTAGGACAATTAGCAACAACAACAACAACAAATCTTTATGTTGCATCTTATATCCTACCAAAAGTAATGGCAAAGCCACGGTTGATCTGAATGAATCAAGAAGAACTGCAGCCTTAGAAAGATGTCCAGGAGGGTCTGTTGAAGCCAGACAGCCTGGACTTTCATACCACAGTAATGCACTTCTTGGATGCAAGCAGAGAAAAGAATGTGTTGAACTATGAAAAGGTGAAATTCAACCAGACTTAAGAGAATTTGGCAAGCAAAATACTTTCTGGTACATGCATTCTGACTGTGTAGGATCTAAATACCACTGACAATCGCTCTATTCCTCTTCCAGTAACTGTTACCCCATTCCTGATTTCATTAAATTTTGTAGTGTTTACTTTATACTGAAGTAGGGTGGAGTAAAGCAAGGTGGAGAAACAGAGAGGGAGAGAACGTATGTGCATGTACGTGTTAACACACTTCTCAAAAGAGAAATAATTTTCCTTGCTCTCTTTGTTCTAACCTTTCTGTTGGACCAGTATTAACTCTTTCATTACTCCTCTGTGCAGTGGAGACTATCTATAAATAAAGCATACAAGGATTTGGGCTGCAGAACATTTCTAACCAATAGGCACAATGTAGAACAGATGCTAAACCACATCGGAAGTACTGTATATACTCAACTATAAGTCTACCTCAGGTATAAGTTGAAAGCAGATTTGGTGGCCAAAATTAATTATTTGGATATGACCAATGGATAAGTCATGAGTAAAATTTAGGAACATGTGAGAAAGGATCTAAAGAATTAAGCAAAGGAAAACAATGCCAAAGAACTTACAAAATTCCAGCAGGCATAACTGTTTGTGTTCACACTAAAGGCTGGATGGATAAGAGAGTACAGGGGTATCAGTGCTTCCAGTACAGATCATACTCTTGCCATTAACCAGGGGATGGTTCTTTTTTGAATAAGAGTCAAAGTAGAGTACTTACACTGACATGTGGATAATTCGATTCATGTTTTTTGGGTCATTTTTTTTACTAAATTTTCTAGACTTATAAATGAGTATATACAGTAATACTTATGCTCTGTAAAATTGGGCTGAAACATCTCATTAGAAATCTCTTATTTAATGAAATCAGATAGGTCCTCTCCAGTGAGAAGAGGAGGCACCTATCTTTCCCCTTATGTCACAGTACCTCTGAATGTCACCCCATCTGATAACACTGGGGCTCTTACCTTCATTTTGGACTCTCAAAAATTATCAGCATTTTAATTAGCTGTCTCACAAACAGAAACTAAGGTTTTGCCTTGATCAGTTCATTCTCATGCCTGAAAACAGTGGCTTCATCTACACTGCATAACTAATACAGTTTAACATTGCTTTAACTGCCACAGCTCAATGCTATGGAATTCTGGGATTTGTAGTTTTGTGAAATATTTAGCCTTCCTTGGCAGAGAGCTCTGGTGTCACAACAAACTACAAATGCCAGGGTTCCATAGGCTGGAGCTGTGACAGTTAAAGTGGTGTCAAATTGCATTCATTTTTCAGTGTGGCAGCAGTCACTTTCACCATTAGTAACAGACTATGAAGTATATATCCAGGGCCCCATGACCCAGGGAAAACCTGAGGACCTCTAAGGAATGTCAAAGACAAGGAAGTGATTAGCCATTAGAAGCAAAGTGGGGTCTGTACCCCTAATAGAGATAGCAACCACACCCACCTTTCATTGATTCACACACCTCACACACAAAGGAACTCAGTGGGCTCTCTACTCCAAGAGGAGCCATCCGGTTGGCAGAATTCACTGGCATACTTAGAATCAAAGAATCAAAGAGTTGGAAGAGACCACAATGGCCATCCAGTCCAAGCCCCTGCCATGCAGGAACTCCCAATCAAAGCATCCCCGACAGATGGCCATCCAGCCTCTGCTTAAAGACCTCCAAGGAAGGAGACTCCACCACTCGCCGAGGGAGTTCCTCCTAATGTTGAGGTGGAATCTCTTTTCCTGGAGCTTGCATCCATTGTTCCGGGTCCTGTTATCTGGAGCAGCAGAAAACAAGCTTGCTCCCTCCTCAATGTGACATCCCTTCAGGTATTTAAACAGGGCTATCATATCACCTCTTAACCTTCTCTTCTCCAGGCTAAACATCCCCAGCTCTCTAAGTCGTTCTTCATAGGGCATGATTTCCAGATCATTCACCATTTTAGTCGCCCTCCTTTGGACACACTCCAGTTTCTCCACATCCTTTTTGAATTGTGGTGCCCAGAACTGGACACAGTATTCCAGGTGGGGCTTACCAAAGCAGAATAGAGTGGCACTATTACTTCCCTTGATCTAGACACTATATTTCTATTGATGCAACCTAAAATTGCATTGGCCTTTTTAGCTGCTGCATCACACTGTTGACTCATGTTCAACTTGTGGTCTACTTGGACTCCTAGATCCCTTTCACATGTAGTCTCATTCAGCCAGGCTTCCCCCATACTATATCTGTGCATTTCATTTTTCCACCCTAAGTGCAGAATCTTACATTTCTCCATATTGAATTTCATTTTGTTAGCTTTGGCCCAGGTTTCTAGTCTATTCAGGTCATTTTGAATTTTGATCCTGTCCTCTGGGGTATTAGCTACTCCTCCTAATTTGGTGTCATCTGTAAATTTGATAAGTGTGCCCCCAATTCTGTCATCCAAGTCATTGATAAAGATGTTGAATAGCACTGGGCCCAGGACAGAACCCTGTGGCACCCCACTTGTCACTTGACTGGCCGCACCTTCCAGGATGAAAAGGAACCATTGTTGAGCACCCTTTGGGTGTGGCCAGTCAACCAGTTACATATCCATGTAATAGTTACTTTGTCTAGCCCACATTATACAAGCTTGTTTGCAAGAATGTCATGGGGAACTTTGTCAAATGTCTTACTGAAATCAAGATATACTATGTCCACAGCATTCCCTTCATCTACCAAGCTGGTAATTTAATAAAAAAAAAGAGATAAGATTTGTCTGGCATGACTTGTTTCTCTGAAACCCGTGTTGACTTGAAATGGTTTAAATGAAAATAGTGTTCAGAACTGATAAGAGGGATCCTCACTTTGGTAGGATAAGAGGGATGCTCATGGAGAACTGATAAGAGAAACAAAAAGAAAAATAAACAGCTTCATTTATATACTGCTTCATACCACCTAAGCAGTGTCTAAGCAGTTTACAACTGTAAGCTACTTGCCCCCAACAATTTGGGTACTCATTTTAGTGACCTTGGAAGGATGCAAGCCTGAGTCAAGCTTGAGCCCTTTTGTTTGCATTGAACTCGCAACCTTATGGTTGTGAGTCAGTGGCTGCAGTACAGGCATTTACCCACTGCACCACCAGGGGGCCTAATTCTCTCCACTCAAGACTAAAACCAAGACACCATGAGCATCTCAAAGATGAAGGAGAAGTAAGATGGTAAGGGTAAGATAGCAGCATCAGGGAATGGAAGATAAAAGATTGATAACAACATACTGGGACCATCCATAGCTGAAAAGAGAAACATCCTGCCACAGCTCAATATGGATGAGTTGAACATGACATAGTAATAATTTTTAAAAGTAATTTTCAACTAAAAAGCACAAAGCATATCATGCAAGCTTTCAAAGGTACACTGGCTTCTTCATCAGGAGAAGATGTTAAAAACCATGCAGGTGAGAATGTTAGTCATATGTTGTGTTCTGTTTCAAATGTTAGTTCTGTTGTCAGTTAAGATGGTTAGGAGGGATAAATGCAACCAGAGGCAATTCCCCTTCTTGGCCATGTAGGGACCTGAGAGAAAGGGCAATAAAAGCCAGGAAATAAAAGTTCAGCTCCATTAGCAGCACACAGATCCAGGCTATCTCTGTCCTGTTTAAGGCTACTGCCCCCTTTCTTGGGCAGAGAACATTGAATTTCTTAAGAAAACTCTGTACTTTTATATCTGACAACATCATGCTTATCCCATCCTTCTCCCATCACTGAAGTGGGATGGCCCCGTCACTGTGTATTAATGAAAACTCCCATTAATACAATGACAGGGCCACTGAGGGGAGAAGGATAGGATAAGATCAGATAAGGATGGGGTAATGACAGGAATGATCCCTCTTTACCCTGTGTGATAACCTCCAATGTGTATATCTCAGCAAGTTTTAGGATGTGCAGAAAAGCTACTTTTGTTCAGACTGTCAAACCCAACAGCATTTCTTTCCAACTCTTCCCTAGACCTGGCAGTGCCTCTGTCTGAAAAAGCTTCAGCTGCTATATTTGTGACTATTTGAACGCATAGGAACCTTAACACAAGAAAACTGGCAACCCTACCAGTCCAGAAGTGTAACATTTAACTATCATTGTACTGAACTGGCCAAATCTTGATTGTCCTGCATTGATATTGTGCAGTGAACATTTTATACATAAAGTATTTCTAAGATATCAACATTGTCTGTAGCTCACCCCAGAAACTTGCCATCCTAGCCAATTGTACCATATTCATTTTCCCTCCATTCCATTTCTGCCTCTTTTAGGTTTTCTCTAATTTCTTACCCTGAATCAACTTTTCCCAAGCTAGTGTAATTCAGATATGTTTCTTTATAACTTCTGTGATCTCCAGCCTGTATGGAGGGAAACACCCCTTACTGGCTTCTTTGTTGTTTGGCTGGTAGCCCAGAGAGTGTGTGGCCAAATGGCAGGCTGGGAGGAAGGTCCTAGGGTCAACCAGCACTACATGTGAGTTCCCAGACCTGGAACATCTGCAGGGAGTTGTCTGAGAGGGATAATTACCTTTCAATACACAAATGAGCTATATTCGGAATATTTTGCCATGGCTACTGCCATCACCTGCTCCAGCAAGAAGCTAAAGTTTTGTCTTCACTACTAATCATTCTTGTTATTACATATGAAGCACTGGTTGATGGGCTTGGGACGTTCTTTACCTTTTGGCATAATTTCCTTTGGTATGGTGTGTTTTTCACCTTCTTCCAAGCAACAAGTATGTAAATAATATGTATTGGCCTGAACTTGTATCCACCTATCATATAGGACACTAGTGACACTGGGACTGAAGGACTGTGGAATGGCTGTTTTCTTCCTTCCAAAAGGTGTAGGACCCATAATAAGCCATGATGAAGGTAGTTCTATCCAGATATTGTTGTACTGCAACACACATGGTCCCTAATCAGTACTTGTAGGATGTAGTACAATGTAGGAGTTTTGGTTCAGGGCTGATAGGAGCAGTTGCAAACCCCAGTGAATTTTTTTTTTTTTTTTGGTTGGGTGAGCAATTCACTAGAAGCAGATCTGTGTGACAGTTGAGCAATGCTATTAGGTGACAAGGGGCTGACCAGCCAGCCAAATAAGTGCTTCTAAACAGGAGTGGTGGCTTTGGGCTGAGCAGCTGTTGGAATGGGGAGCAAGGCTGTATCCTAACTGAAAGCCCAACCATGCATGCTTTTCAATTGATCAGAACCTGCTTCAGTTTTCCTTGATAATCCCCTCACTCCCAAGTTCTTTTTTTGTCATGAGGCTATAGTGGTAAATCTCCTAATCAGTTAGGCTGCCAGTGACTGGATCCAGGCCCTGCATAAGCTGTAGCCAATAGAAGCTGTGAGTTCTTTCATCCTAAGAAGTGCCTTTTGATGATTAGTGCTCCTGTTATTTTTCTAACTGCTCCACATTTAAAATTACATTTTTAAGGTAATTTGCACCTGCATCACCCATCAGGGTATAGTTGAAGCATAAAGGGGTACCAACCATCTTGTAAAGACTCATCTTGTGTGCTTATTCTTGGTTTATATCTCTGGGGTCCAACAATATGCATCTGCTTCTGCCCTAGCCTGCAAGCAGCTTGAAAAGATTTATCTGCCTTTGTTGCTTGCCTTACTAGACAAAGACCAGATCCTTTGCTATGTGCACCTTGGAGCTGTGCCAATGTACATTACTGAAGAACTGATAATCTATCACTGAATGCATGTGCTCCAGTAGGACTTCCAAAGCTAGACAGGGTAGCACTGTGTTCTGCACAAGATATTCCAACTATTAGACCATATACACTGATGTCCTGCAAGTTCTTTTTTTTTTTAAAGTCATCTTTTCTTGAATTCAGTATTATGATTCTCATGCTTGTGAGTATGGGGGAAAAAAAGAATACACACTATAGCACCCACTTTGAACCTCCCGGTCTTTGGACTACCAGCAATGAACAAATCTCCCTCAGTACTAGCCGAAGATGTTTAGCTCTTTGAGGTGAAGAACAAGATGGAGACTTCTCCCATTCCATGTATCAAAGCCAACAGGATCCAACATTAAACTTTTATTCAACTAGAATAATAGAAGAATACCTTTCACTATATCTGAAAAGAGCAAGCTAACTTAGGAGGTATGGGGGAGGCTGCTTAGTGGTGAGGGTGTGTGTGGTGTGTGTATGTGTGAACACATGGATATCTCCTAGTGCTGCTTCCCAGCATCTTCGATGTGAGGGATCCATTTTAGTTCACCTAATGGTAGAGCCAACCTGTATTCCCCACTAGGGATGGCCTGAGCAATTACTATTGATAGCAAATAGGCCATAACATTCCTGCTGTTCAAAAGGATATAGCCAATGTTTGTCCCATGTTCTGACAATCTCAAGAATGCATTTACACCTATAATCTCTGTACTACAAAATCCAAGTGTGTGTTATAAACAAAACTATAGCCAAATCTGGAAAGATTTAGATTTTGATGTTGAATTTTATTCTATTGTATTCAGTTCTCTTTAGAAAACCAGCTTGAGGTAGTCCTGGATTCCATCTAATCTTGGGTCCCTTTAAGATAAAGCCACCCTAAATCCTATTTTGAAAGAAAGGTAGGATATAAATCAAATAAATGAATAAATAAATAAAATAACACAGTGTTGTATAACTTCACTACATTTTATGGGTGTGTTTTTTTTTTTAATTCAGTTGTTCCAAAGAAGAGGTATAGTGAATAAATCTTCGACTGGTTCAAAGGAGCATAAAAATGCAGTGGCTCCTACAGCTCTGATATTTTGGTAGGGCCTCAGTAAGTCATCAAAATCAAATGCTTATTTCACCACTTCTTCTCTCTTTAAAAGAAGTTATTTTACTCTTACTGTAATGGGGCCAAACCTTTCAAGGTTGAACCATCCTCACCATAGTGGAGTTTGTGTGTGTGTGTGTGTGTGTGTGTGTGTGTGTATATATATATATATATCTCTTCCTGTCAACAGCAGGTTGTTGAGAGGTGTCCTTTCAGTGACATGATATATTTGGGGTCAGCTCCCTCTCAAATGGATAATTAAAATCTATTTTGTTAAGTGATGTCAAATCAGCTTCAGCTTAAGGTAGCACAAGGAATGAGAGATCTCTGAGACACTCTGTCATCAACAGTCCTGCTCAGGTCCAGCAACTCAGGACTTTAGCTTCCTTGACTGAGTTTATCCAGCTGTGATATGGCCTTCTTCTTTTCCTAATACTGCCCACTTTGCCAAGCATCATAGTCTAATGAGTCTTGTTGTCTCATGATGTGGCCAAAGTACAATATTATCAGTTTGGTCATTTTGACATCTAGTGAGACTTTATGTTTTATTTGCTCAAGGGCCCATTTATTAGTTATTCTAGTAGTACAATGTATCTGTCAAACTCTGCTACAGCACTACATTTCAAATGATTTAATTTTATTCCTGTCAGCTTTCTTCAATGTGAAGCTTTTCAACCATGTCAAGCAATCAGCAATACTATGGCATGAACAATACTAACTTTGGCATCCCTCCCTCCATGCCAACTGCCATCCTCGGGCTTAGGAGGGAGAGAAGAGGCAGGCCCAGCTCCATCAGGGCTTGCCTGAAGGAAGAGAGCCCTCCCTCCATGCCAACTGCCATCCTCCGGCTTGGGAGGGAGAGAAGAGGCAGGCCCAGCTCCATCAGGGCTTGCCTGAAGGAAAGGACCCTCCCTCCATGCCAACTGCCATCCTCCGGCTTGGGAGAGAGAGAAGAGGCAGGCCCAGCTCCATCAGGGCTTGCCTGAAGGAAAGGACCCTCCCTCCATGCCAACTGCCATCCTCTGGCTTGGGAGGGAGTGAAGAGGCAGGCCCAGCTCCATCAGGGCATGGCTGAAGAATATTATTTAGATATTTAATTTATTTGTTTATGTTGATAATTTATGTATTTTGTGTAATTGTTTATCCACTTTTGTAAACCGCTTTGATCTTTTTTGGAAAGGCGGTATATAAATTTATTATTATTATTATTATTATTATTATTATTATTATTATTATTATATATCTTTCAGCTTGAGGATCTTATCTAGTCCTTCATAGGCCTTTCTAAGTCCTACCCTGATGCTAATTTATTGAGCACAGACTCCATTTTGTTTTATGAATGAGCCAAGGTATAAAACGTCTTTAACCATTTTGATGTCTTGACCGTCCACTTTAAAATTGCATAAATCACCTGTGGTCATTTTTTGTGATTTCTTAAACAAAGACAGACCCATTACCTTTATAAAAGATTTGTTCCTCGTGAGACAAACTGGCTTGTTGATATAGATCACAGCTGCCTGTCCTTTGAGGTCTTCTTGTGGGTATGGTCTATGGGGATTGTCACAGCGAGTACAGATTTTTCAAAACATACCACTAAACAACTATAAATGTTAACAGCATACATTTGTAACTAAATTCTGCCATCTCTACTATATCTACAAGGTTCTCTTGCAAAGAACAGGGGTGGGTTTTTGTGTGTGTGTTTTGCAAGCAGGCCAAACATGAACACTGCCCCACATAAAATATGGAATTATGTCCTGATCAGGATGTTACAAAAAATAGTGCCAGAGGATATGTATCCTTAGCCCATTAAAAACAGTTTATTTGAAAATATTTTACATTTTATTAAAGTGCCCTAGACAGGATATAAGCACTATAAACTTTCCACTGTGAAAGTGAACATTGCTGGCATTCTGCTAGATTAAATTATGTCTCTTCTAAAGCCTGAATAATTCCTGTGCCATTTCTTTTGCTAAGGAAATGGTATATTGGGTGTTTTTGCTCTTAGAGCCAAGGGAAAGCCATGTATTTTCAAAATATTTCAGGGACATTTTTGAGAAGACTACAGAGGTGTGGGTGGGTAATTCCATTCAACTATTCACATATATATGTATATACAGTCATTGTATGGGATATTTTCTGTGTACTTGGATGGCACAAGCCTTTTCTCACTATAAATCTTCCCTATGTGAAAGTCCTGAGAACCATTCTATCCATGTCAAAATAAATCTTATTGAAAGGTTGTAAAAGCAATTGTGGCTAATGTTTCCAGAAGAACTCACATGAAACCCTATTGTAACCAGACTTTCCCAATTTCAAAAATACAGCATTTATGTGGTTCTGAATGGTCTGCCTATGGGCAGCAGATTCTTCGGACACCAGAACAGAGCCACACAGTTCAAAAAACATGTAGAAAGAAATGTCACATTGTGTATGTCATGCCTTGCATGCCCTTTTAGAATCCCTGGACTCTTTCACACTACCCCATTATACCACAGATTCTGCTTTGCCTGCCATGACCATGTCCTATGAAATCCAGGGATTTGTGTTTCATAAGAAATTAGAAGTCTCTGCCTAAGAGCATTAGTGCACCACTAAATGCCAAATCCCAGGAATACACATGATGTAATCATGGAAGCTAAAGTGGATTCATGGTGTTATAATGGTGGTTTGTGAAAGGTCTCCATATCTGCCACAGTATTTTGTGTGGTGGAATTTGATGAGTTTGTCAATTGCCCATCCCAATGCCATTTTTGTCTTCTCCCTTTCTTACACTCCTCAGCCAATATGCAATACAGTTACCATTGCTGTATGTGACTACCTCACTTCATTGGGCAAATAAAAGAGATTTCAGATTCCCCATGAAGATCATATGTATGGGTTTGTAATGTGGGAGCCATTGTTGTATTGCTGGAGGAAAACAGAATGCACAAGATGTCCTCACTCAGTGCAACATTCTAAAAAACAATGGTTTTCATAGGGGCACACTGCATCGCAGATAAGAATCCTGATCCCCTAAATGAAATTATTCTTCAATCCCTTGATTTCCTAAATGAAAATACCCTTGGTTTTTTGTTTTTGTTTTGTTTTGTTTTTTGTTTGTTTTGTTTTGTTTTTGCTTTGCAGTAACTTAAAAAGTCAGGTAAGCATTTAGAAATAGAGTTTAGGCATCCAAAGAAAAGGGTCAGGCAAAGTGATCAAAGGAATGCAAACACAGCAAACAGAAGTGTTCTACATGTTAATTATTTTCAGTCCCTCACTCTCTGCATTGCTGGAAATTTGGAGACAAAAAGGAAAATTAATTGAGGGAACAGAATTCTTATGGGGGGGGGGATGTCCTGATTTTGACACACATTCCATCTATCTATTTCCAATGACCTTAACAAATTAGAGAATTGGGCAAAACTAATAAAATGCATTTCAACAGGGAGAAATGTAAGGTGCAACACTTAGGCAGAAAAAAAATGACATTCACAAATACAGAATGGGTGACACGTGGCTTGATAACAGTACATGTGAAAGGGATCTGGAAGTCTTAGTAGACCACAAGTTGAAAATGAATCAAAAGTGTGATGCAATAACTAAAAAAGTTAATATGATCCTAGGTTGCATTAATAGGTGTATAGTGTCTAGATCAAGGGATGAAATAGTGCCACTTTATTCTGCTTTGCTCAGACATCACCTGGAATCCTGTGCCAAGGAGCCCTGGTAGCGCAGTGGTTAAATGCCTCTACTGCAACCACTCACTCAAAACCATAATGTTGTGAGTTCAAGACCAGCAAAAAGGGCTCAAGCTCAACTCAGGCTTGCATCCTTCCGAGGTCACTAAAATGAATACCCAGATTGTTGGGGCAAGTAGCTTACAGTTTTAAACCACTTAGACACTCCTCAGGCAATATGAAGCAGTATATAAATGAAGCTGTTTGTAGTTCTGGGCACCTCATTTCAAGAAGAATATTGACAAGCTAGAACATGTCCAGAGAAGGTTGAACAAAATGGTGAAAGATCTGGAGATTATGCCCTATGAGGAGCAGCTTAGGGAGCTGAATATGTTTAGCCTGGAGAAGAGAAGATTAAGGAGCGACATGATCGCCATGTTTAAATGTTTGAAGGGATGTCATATTGAGTATGGAGCAAGCTTTTTTTTCCCTTGGTCCAGAGGCTAGGACCCAGAGCAACGGATTCAAACTACATGAAAACAGATTCTACCTAAACATTAGGAAGAACTTACTGACTGTAAGGGCTGTTCTAACAGTGAAATATTCTTCCTTGGAGTATGATGGAGTCTCCTTCTTTGAGGGTTTTGCCAAGAGTGTTCCTGTGTATTCCTGTGTATTCCTGAATGGCAAGGTTTGGACTGAATGTTCCTTGTGGTCTCTTCCAGCAATATCATTCTATGATTCTATCAGACAGGACCTGGTGCCTTTAGGGTATTTAGTATACAGGCTCCTTACAAAAGTCCCACTAGAAGTGAGGAAAAAGGAATGACTTATCTGAATACTAAACTGTGAAGAAAGAACAGCTTAAAAGAATATTGTAACATTCTCCAAACCACCTCCAAATTGATGACTCAAGATGACTCCCATTTCCTAGTTTTCTTCCCACTTCCCTCTCCCACTCTGTCAGAAAAAATAATGCTACTCTCCCATTTAAAAAATGTATTTGAACTGTATGAGAAAACCCAACAAATGCTTATTCTGTCTGCATTTTATTTCATAGAATCATGGAGTTGGAAGAGACTAGAACGGCCATCCAATCCATCCCTCTGGCATGCTAAAAGTCACAATCAACACTTAAAAACCAAGCATTTTGTTAAGCAGCAGTCCCAAACCTACTGCTGCATCAATGAGGAATACTTTAGAAAAGGTATGCATGTACATGGGAACTTTGTGATGATCATTCTACTTTGTGAAAGTAAGATGCAAAAGGTCAGGTGGACATACATCTATTAGAATTAAAATATTATAAATATGTTATACAAAATATCAGAAAATGCATATTTATAGTTTGGCATAGTGAAGTACCATGGTGCAAAACAAGACAAAAGGCTCAGTTCAATAGGCCATTAGTGTAGTGTAAAGAACAAGATATGGATATATGGCAGCGTTGCACAGCTCCCATGCAGAATAGCAACATAAGGTAATATGTAGGGCAATGGCACAGGACAGGAGAACAAATTGTTGCCATTGCACAATGTTGTGGGTTGCAAAATTTCTGCCATTCCATTCTGAATGTGCTAATTGTACAATGTTATGTTCCATGGATCTTTGTTTCTGCCATTGCCTGCTGAATTCATCCATTGCACAATGCTGACTTCTTTGCACCACATTGTCAGGGACAGCCAGGTGGAGGACATGGAGGATTCTGAGGAAGAATATGCTGAGTCAGGTCCTAGCATAGTGCTGCCAGATCCTAGAGACTTAGGTGAACCTGGACCTAGTTCTATAGGACACAGTGAGGCACAGCCCCTACCTCAGCAGCCTAGGGTTTCCTCAGAAGAAAGCCTTTCCCCAGCAGAGGTTGCAGGCCTGGAAGAGACACAGGAGCAAGAGACAGAAATCCCTTCCTTTGCTCAAAGAAGAGCAGATCGGGCGGGGCTGAGATGCTCTCTGAGATTGCTAGAGAAAGCCAAGTTGAAACAGCTGTGAGGGGAGGAGCTGGGGGACTATATAAGAGATCAGGGAAGACAAACTTTTGTCAAAACTTATCTTGGTTTACCGGCGAAAGCTTTTGACTCTCGGCTTGACTTTGGAATTCTTATTACCTGTGACCTTCGGAACGGCTTTGGAATCTCCGTCTGCGAAAACCCTAGACCTTGAAACGCCTATTGGACTTGCCTTTTGCCTTGTGGACGTTGTACTTTACTACGGCCAGCAATTACTGATATTTTGGTTTCTCTTATAATTGTGTTTTATCCAAGACTCATTATCTTATCAGCCACATGTTGGCAGCTTTCCCGGACAGAATAAGCTTTGACCATAATCAGGCTGATAAGATGGAGGAGAGCTCATTAGTAAAGGAACTCTTAAAACAAAACAGACAGCTCGCTGAGGGAATAGGAGAAATGAGACAGAGTATGGTTTTACTTCACCAGCACGTACATTCCCACCCACAAGGGAAATCTCTCATAGCAATGCCGGAGAAATATTCTGGTGATAGAAAAGAACTTGAAGGTTTCCTAGCTCAGTGCAAGTTGCACTTTAAAATCAGAGACACAGAATTCACTACTGATGCAAGGAAGGTGGCCTTCATTATCAGTTTGCTTTCTGGGCCTGCAAGCAAATGGGCCACTCCTTATCTTAATGGAGATAGCCCTGTCCTCAACAGTTTGCAGGACTTCTTGAAGGAGATGAGGGCGACCTGGGGAGATCCTGTTAAGATGGAGACTGCTGAGCATCAAGTTAAGACACTTCAGCAAGGCAAGGGCTCTGTGGCAGAATATGCTACTGCCTTCCGCCTCATCGCTCAGGACTTGACTTGGAACGACAGTGCTCTGCAGGCCCAGTTTCGTTGGGGGTTGTCTGACCCCATCCTGGATGAACTGGCCCGCTCAGAGCCCCCTGCTACATTGGCTGCCTTGATTGCCCAAGCGATCCGCCTTGACTGCCGCCTTTCAGCCCGCAGACAGGCTCGTCGATCAGACTTGCCTCTCCCTCCAATGCCTGTATCAGCGACTCCTACAGTTTCCGTTGAGGCTGCTTCCTTCAGACAAGCAGAGGAACCAATGCAGCTAGGAGGAGCCCGGCCACAACTCACTGGGGCCGAAAAGGAGAGGAGGAGGAGAGAGGGCCTCTGCTTATATTGCGGGCTTTTGGGACATTTTGCCAGGGAGTGCCCTGCCAAGGGGCGCCGAACATTGGTGCAGGGAAACGGAAGGTCCCAGGTGTAAAGCGGGTCTCTCACCTGGGTGCATCTCTTGACCCTGCTCCACTCCGGCCGCCCTGCTGCAAAGACCCTTTGTTGGCGGCTGCCAACCTTAGGCTCCCTACCCAGGAACTCGTTCCCCTGGGAGCCATGATAGATTCCGGTGCCTCTAGTAATTTCATGGACTTGGGGCTTGCTACTTGCCACCAGATACCTATGGAGGCCCTAGCCGAGCCGAGGCCAGTGGAGACCATCGACGGGCGGCTCCTACGATCGGGTCCAGTGACGCACCAGACTTTGGGGTTGCACTTGGAGATCCAGGGCCATGTCGAGGAGATCCGGTTCCTGCTGGCTGATGTACCGCATTTCCCTTTGGTCTTGGGGATGCCCTGGCTCTCCAAGCACGATCCTCATATCTCATGGGCCTGTCGGGAGGTTCTGTTTGCCTCCGAATTTTGTCAAGAGCATTGCTGGCCAGAGACATTCCGGGCCGCAGTAGCAACAGAGGCCAAGGAGTCCTCTGTGACGCTGCCTGACAAATATCGGGACTATGCCGATGTTTTTGATGAAAAGGAGGTGGATCAGCTTCCCCCACACAGACGTTATGATTGTGCAATTGATTTGGTACCTGGGGCCCCTATTCCATCGGGGCACCTTTATTTCCTCTCAGAGCCTGAGCTGGCGGCTCTGAGGGATTTTCTGGAAAAAAATCTTCGGAGGGGGTTTATCAGGCCATCCAGATCCCCTGCTGGCGCCCCTGTGTTGTTTGTCAAGAAGAAATGTGGGGAGTTACGTTTGTGTAATGATTACCGGGCCCTTAACAGAATCACTGTTCAGAACTGGTACCCCTTGCCCCTGATTCCGGAGTTGCTGGAGAGGCTCCGGCATGCAAGGGTTTTCACTAAGCTGGACCATTGGGGGGCCTATAATTTAGTGAGAATCCGGGCAGGGGATGAATGGAAGACAGCCTTCCAGACGAGGTATGGGCATTACGAGTACTTGGTCATGCCCTTTGGCCTATGTAATGCCCTGGCTGTCTTTCAACATTTCGTGAATGACATCTTCCGGGACTATTTGGACAGGTTCGTGGTGATTTACCTGGATGATTTTTTGATTTATTCCCCTAGCCAAGAGGCCCATGACACTCACGTCCGCGCCGTTCTTCAACGACTTCGGGAGCACCACCTCTACGCAAAGTTGGAGAAATGTGCATTTGACCTTCGGGAGGTGGATTTTTTGGGATACCACATTTCTGCCCTGGGTGTGGCCATGGACAACTCCAAGGTGGAGGCGGTGTTGTCCTGGCAGCCTCCTCGATGTCGAAAGGATGTCCAGCGGTTTCTGGGTTTTGCTAACTTTTACAGGAAGTTTATAGCAGACTATGCAGCCCTGGCGAACCCTCTGTCTCAGCTGCTGCGTGAGAAAGCCCGCTTCCTGTGGACGGAGGAGACCCAGAAGGCTTTTGACACCCTCAAGCAAAGGTTTACTTCAGCCCCGATCTTGCAGCACCCTGACCCACGGACTCCATTTGTGGTAGAGGCGGGCGCCTCAGATGTGGTGATTGGGGCTGTGCTGCTTCAGCCCGAAGGAGCTGACGGACACCTGCTACCTTGTGCCTTTTATTCTCGGCAGCTTTCTTCTCCCGAACGCAACTACACGATCTGGGAGAAGGAGCTGCTGGCAATTAAGGCTGCCTTTGATACATGGCGGCATCTCCTGGAGGGGGCGGCACATCCGGTCCTGGTCCACACCGACCATAGGAACCTTGAACATCTTCAGACGGCCCGGAAGTTGTCTCAGAGGCAGAAGCAGTGGTCTCTGTTTTTTGGCCGCTTCAACTTCCGACTCCAGTATGTTCCTAGGGCCCGGAATCGGCAGGCTGATGCTCTTTCCTGTAAACCGGAATATGCTATAGATCCAGACAGGGAGTGTCACTCAGCCTTGCTGCGCCCTGAGAATTTCGCTGCCACCGCACCAGCCACCACGCTGTTGGACCAGGTTCAGGAACTTCAGTCCCAGGACCCGTTTGTGGCACAGCATTTGGCGGATGGGGATGCCTCTCCTTTTGCTTTGAGGGATGGCCTCCTGTACCATCGGGGCCACCTTTATGTGCCAACGGGTCCTTGTCGGGAGGAGGTCTTGCGATTGTGCCATGATGCCAAACCGGCAGGGCACTTTGGGTTTTGCAAGACCTTGCACCTCCTCACCCGGGAGTTTTGGTGGCCTCGAGTCCGGGCAGAGGTTGCCCGATACGTGGACACTTGCCCGATGTGTCGCCGGGCCAAGGATCACCCGGGACGGCCCGCAGGTTTGTTGCTGCCTCTGCCAATGCCATCAGGGCCCTGGCGGCTCATCTCAATGGATTTCATCACCGACTTGCCCCCCTCTGCCAGTTGTACTTCTATCTGGGTAGTGGTGGACCTTTTTTCTAAAATGGCTCACTTTGTGCCTTGTGTTGGCCTTCCCACGGCAAAGGAGACGGCCCGGATGTTTCTGCAACACATCTTCCGGCTCCATGGTCTTCCCGAGGGTGTGATTTCTGATCGAGGGGCCCAGTTCACCTCCAGGTTTTGGACCAGCTTGTTGCGGCTCCTGGACGTGGCTCCACACCTGTCCTCATCGCATCACCCAGAATCCGATGGACAAACAGAGCACACCAATGGGACACTGGAACAGTACCTCCGCTGTTACTCTAGTTACCGGCAAGAGAACTGGGTTGACTTGCTGCCGTTGGCCGAGTTTGCTTATAACAACTCGGTGCATGCCTCGATGCAGCAAACGCCTTTCTTCGCCACTGGAGGTTTCCATCCACGGGGGTTCCCAGCTGTGGCTCTGGTTTTGGCGGTTCCTGCAGCAGATCAGTGGTTTCAAGAGCTTCAGGCTGCTCAGTCCTTGCTGCAGGAGCAGCTTGAAGTGGTGAAGGAGGCTTACAAGCGGGGCACAGACCAGCGGCGGCAACCAGGTCCTCCTTTGCAGGTGGGGGGCTTGGTTTAGTTGTCCACACACCATCTTCCTCTTCATCGGCCTTGTCGCAAGTTGGATGCACGGTTTGTTGGGCCATATAAGATCATGGCTCAGGTGAATCCTGTGGCCTTCCGGCTGCAACTGCCACGGACCTGGCGGGTTCATCCTGTCTTCCATCGATCTTTGCTGCTTCCGGCCTCGGGGGTTTGGCCTGACACCGGTGCCACACCTCCGCCTGCTCCAGTCCTGGTCGATGGGGAACAAGAGTTCGAGGTGGCCCAGATCCTGGACTCCCATCATTACCGAGGCTGGCTACAGTATCTGTTTGACTGGGTCGGTTACGGGCCGGAGGAACGATCTTGAGAGAACGCCTCAGATGTTCATGCTCCTTGCCTGGTCCGGGAGTTCCATTGTCGCTTCCCTGATCGGCCCCGTCCTCCTCAGGAGTTGGGGGAGGATAATGGGAGGGGGAGTGATGTCAGGGACAGCCAGGTGGAGGACATGGAGGATTCTGAGGAAGAATATGCTGAGTCAGGTCCTAGCATAGTGCTGCCAGATCCTAGAGACTTAGGTGAACCTGGACCTAGTTCTATAGGACACAGTGAGGCACAGCCCCTACTTCAGCAGCCTAGGGTTTCCTCAGAAGAAAGCCTTTCCCCAGCAGAGGTTGCAGGCCTGGAAGAGACACAGGAGCAAGAGACAGAAATCCCTTCCTTTGCTCAAAGAAGAGCAGATTGGGTGGGGCTGAGACGCTCTCTGAGATTGCTAGAGAAAGCCAAGTTGAAACAACTGTGAGGGGAGGAGCTGGGGGACTATATAAGAGATCAGGGAAGACAAACTTTTGTCAAAGCTTATCTTGGTTTACCGGCGAAAGCTTTTGACTCTCGGCTTGACTTTGGAATTCTCATTACCTGTGACCTTCGAAACGGCTTTGGAATCTCTGCCTGCGAAAACCCTAGACCTCAAAACGCCCATTGGACTTGCCTTGTGGACTTTGTACTTTACTACGGCCAGCAATTACTGGTATTTTGGATTCTATTATAATTGTGTTTTATCCAAGACTCATTATCTTATCAGCCACGTGTTGGCAGCTTTCCCGGACACACATGCTCAGAATCTACTCTGTATGCTGAATTCAAATCAAAATAGAATAATCCAGTTAGTCCATCATGACACTATCTTTATGTAGTAGTGGGGTTGTATGCCTCTATAGGTCAAGAGGCTAGCATGGTAGCATTGCTACTGGTAGGTTCTCCAAAATCAGACATCCCTTTACTGTGAAGCCAGACAAATGTGCCAAATATCTTAATGTGGTAAGAGGAAGGTACTGGGCAGCAGCAACAGTGGAAGACTGTTACCCAAAATGCCAGGGTCCTGAAAGAGTACCCATAATCAATATATAATAGAGGATTTTTATTAGCTCAGTCACAGCAGCTGAGAGGACTTGGCCAACTCACAGGTTCAAGCCTCTGTACACTGCTTCTGAGAAACAGAACTCCAGAATGCAAGGTCAAAATATAGTTTTATTTGTAAAAGGGAATCACCATTCACACAAATGCATGTTCTCACACACAATCACAAGAACTACCAGTTGGTAGTAGATAGTGACTTTAAGGATTGTAGAAGGTAATACTGTACCGGTTCCAGAAGCAAAGGTTCCAGATGGAGGATTCTGTGAAGTGAAATGGCTTAGCAACTGCCAGCAATGCTGAAGAGTCAAGTAAGATATTGACAGAGGCATGATCTAGACGCGCCTAAAGAGGCGCGATTAGGGCTAGATGGGCCGTCTTTAGGGTTAGGGAGGGCGTAGCGTCCACACTCTCTCTAACCCTAAAGCGTATGGAAGCCGCCATTTTTAAATGGCGGCATCCATACAGATGTGCCATGATGGCATCATGACATGTGCAGCGTTTAGAAATGCTGCGCACATCATTACACCATTGCACTGTGGGAGGGTGCCAAGGATGCCCTTTCCACGGCACAAAAAGGAGCTCCAAAACGGAGCTCCTTTTTTGTGGCAGGTCTTTGCTGCAGCCGTTAAATGGACGTGGCAAAGACCCGGGGAGAAAGGGGCCACAGCGGCAGCCCCTTTCTCCCCTCAGCCCCACCGAGGGAAGTGGGTTGCAGCGAGCGGCCAAGGTGCCTTCTGCACCCCGCTTTGAGGCCGCGGGGAAGCGGCAGTTTCCGCTTCCCCGTGGCCTTCAGAAGCGGCAAGATGGGGCCACAGAGGCTGCCGGTGCGGCAGCCTTGGCCCCATCTCACCGCTTCCTGGGGCGAGTACGGACCGCCCCTTTTGGGCGATCTGGAAAGCCCCAGAGTGTCTGTCTGAATCCCAAATGAGACTGAATTGGAGGTACCTTGGCAGGCGTATTTATGGGGTAAAATGTATCCTGGGGCAGATTTTGGGATTAAAATTAAGTTTCCAGGAGGAAAGAATGAGAAGGGAACTTCTAAATGACTGGATAATCAGTGCAAATGTATTTGGACAATTGAGCATCTCCTCCAAAGGGAAGTATACTTGGGCTTTTGTTCATTTGTAAGCACCATGTCTATAACCCTCCACCACTCCTTTCAATGAAGAGATTATGCAGATTCCAATCTTGAATGATCTATCCTGGCCATGTGCTCTTGAGTTTCCCCCATGCTAAGCCAGTCACATCTTCTTATATTGTCCTGGATGTCTTTATATAAAATGTCTAGTTTCCTGCCCTGGGAGTGCCTTCTCAGCTACATGCCTAAAACACTCCTTTTGATATCAACTTGATATTGGAAAAGAGGGGTTATGGAGGGAGGCTAGACCTTGGGGGTAACAAGTGACACTGCTGGTAGATTTCTCAGATACCACAACAGTTGGTTAGCCCACTCTTGTTAATACTGTATGACAAAGGGAGGCATTGATGAACCACTATTGAATGTCCTTACCATAAAAATTATGCTGCTACATAGCCCTTTGGTCTGACCCAGCCTTGTTTTTCTAATGTTCTTGTATATTTAAGCTGGTTTTAGAAAACTTGATAGGTTATTTTGAATACCAAGCTTACATCATTTCATTATCAAAACATGCTTTAATGGCTGAATTAGTCTTTGTTCCTAAAATGAACACTGGATATGCTTGACAACCTCTCATTATCTGGCTGCTTGAACTCTTTTGCCTTTATCCCTGGTAGCCTTCATTAAAATTTTAACAAGCAGATTAAACGTAGACAATCAGGGACAGAGGTCTTATCTGTATACAGCTGTTTCCATTATCACCCTGCAGAATTATGGGAGAATAACAGGATTACACTTAGTCATAAGTCTGTCAGGACACAGATCCCGCTCTGCCCCAAATTTTGTATAAAGTCAAAGTTTAGTCACATATGAAGTATAAAATATCCTGTGTGGTCCATAGCCACAGCAGAGAAAGGTTTGGATCTTATTGGGAGTTCTAAAGTAGATCCACTGGAACAATTGTTGAAAGGTGAGCTGGCACTTACACAAGCACCATTGATTGAGGCATTCTCTATTGATATAATTAATAGATTCTGTTGCAGAATCATGATATATCTTCCAACTCAGATTCCTCCAGATTCTTTCTGCTCCAATGCACTTAGTTCAAGGATCATTTAGTTTAAGAGAAACACAGCCATCCACCAATATTTTCCAGTCCAAATAGCAAAATTAGCCTTAAGCAAAACTTCTAAATACTTTATGTGAAAGTGAGGGCGGGGTGAGTTTTGATAAGACAAGTGAAAACCCTCAACTTGGTTCTGTATATCCTTATTTTGTGATAGCCCAGAAAGGATATTCTCATATTTAGAGTGCTACAACTATGTGGAGTTTGTTTTGGCAGCTGAGACCTCATTCCTCATATTCCTCACATTTTCAGCATTTCAGAAATTAGGTGCACAGTAGCCAAGCTGTGAGATCCAGTTCCTTAGCAAAACAGATGGTCTTGCATCAGCCACATGCAGATGGGAGATGAGTTCCCTGAAAAAAAAAATCAGTGGACACTGCTTTATGCCAGCAATTATAGCACAGCCATGGGAAATAAGGTCCAAGACACACACCATCTGAGCATGTGGGCTTGTAAAGTAACTGTTAAATACTGTAACTGAAAATGCTCACATTGAAAGATATATGGTGAAATTTAAATTCTGATATCTGGCCCATTATGCAAAATTTTAGTTAACATCTAAATTTGTTCTACATTCATGCTCATTCAGCAATATATTCATGGGATAGTGAGTATGTTCATTTTAAGGATTTAGGTATGCACATGCATGTGTTTGTTTTTATGTTCAGAAGGACTTTGTTTCTAGTCAATAAACCAGAGCTTGGAAAGTAACTTTTCAAACATAATTTCTTCTGTCACTTTTTACAGTATTTATAAAATACCCAGTTGATGATTCATTACCACGATGGAAGAAGAAACATTTTTATTATTTGTTGTTCTGTTCCTTACTTTCTGTTACATTTTTTTAAGAGGAAAACCCTTAAGATTGATAAAATGGAAGAAATCTTGAAAAGTTCTTGTCTGAATGGCTCTAGAAAAGTATGTTGCTGTTTTTAAATGCCTTCAAGTAGACCATGACTCATAGCAACCTTGTGGATGAGATATCTCCAAGCCTCCCTATACTCCACTGCCTTGCAATTTCAGTCCCACAGCTGTCCTGATTAGTCATTTAGCATGTGGTCTTCTGTATTTTTCTGCTACCTTCTACCTTCCCCTAGCATTACTGGGTTTTCTAATGAGTCATGCCTTCTCATGATGTGGCCAAAATGTGACAGCCTCAGTTTCATCATCTTAGCTTCCAGGGAGAGTTCAGGCTTGATCTGTTCCGATCAATGTTTGAACCAAGGTATGGGAAATATTTAAATATTTTGATTTCCTCATGATCTAGGGTGAATTTATGCAGCTTCTGCTTGGCCATTATGTTTATTTTCTTTATGTTCAGCAGTAATCCTGCCTTTGCACTTTTTTCTTTGACTTTTCATAGTAATTGTTCCAAAGTCTATGATGTTTTCTGCTATTAGTATTGAGTCATCTGCATATCTTAGATTGTTGTTGATCCTTCCTTCTATCTTCACTACTCCTTCTTCTGAGTCTAAACCTGCTCTTCGTATGATATTTTCTGCATACAAGTTGAACAAGGCAGGTGATGGAATACAACTTTGCCAGAACCCTTTGCCAATTGGGAATCATTTGGTTTCCTCACATTCTCTTCCAACAGTAGCCTCTTGTCCTAATTTTTCAGGACTATCAAATATAGTGGTAGTCATATGTCTTTAACGTTCCATAGTTTTTTGTGGTCTATGAAATCAAAGGCTTTACAAAGCACATGCTATTTTTTATTTCCTGGAATTCCTTGGTGCACTCCATTAACCATCATACGTTTGCAACGTGGTCCCTACTGCCTCTTCCTTTACTGAACCCCTGCTTGCATCTCTGGGATTTCTCTTTCCATGTATGGTTGGAGTCTATCGTGCAGAAATTTTGCTTGTATGGGAAATTAATGCTCTCATCCTATAGTTGGTACAGTCTTGTATCTCCTTTTATTTAGTGGATGTTTTCATTCTGTTGGCCACTGTTTTGTCTTTCATAATTGTTGATATATTTTAGTTAATGCTAAAGTTGATTCTGTCTGTGCAGATTGTAGCAATTCAATTGGAATATCATCTGTTCCTGGTGATTTCTTTTTCCCAATTTCTCTTATTGTAGCTTCCACCTTGCTTTTCAGAATTTGGGATTCATCTTTGTATGGTTTTTCATTCCATGTGCCATTATTTTGTCTTTTCTTTTTTATAGCTCTTCTGTGTATTGCTTCTATCATCTTTTCATTTCTTCTTAATCTTGTGTTTCTCTTCTGACCACAGAGCATCCCTGCCTTTGGTTTGAACTTTCCATTAAGTTCTCTCATCTCTTGTTCTTTCAAAAGTAGCTTTTCAAAATAACTAGAAATTATTACTCATTACAGTTGTACTTGTTACATTTACAACTTTGTAATACCCTTGTTTCCTAAAATGGGAAGTTGTAATGGGTGGCAATATTACTAGTAACTTGTTACTTGTGAACTCATAAACTGCACCACTGTGTACAAAGTCAGATTACTTGTATATCCAGTTACCTGGCAACCCTATGCTTTACTACCATCACAGTCCAATCAGAACTATATTTTGCAATCCAATTAGAGTATGCAAACACATATTAGATCTTTTGGAGTTGCATAATCTTGATGTAGGGAGTTAGTTGGAAAGATGGTTAAATTTCTATTCTAAGGAAAGTTACACTGGAATGAGGAAAAGGAGGACCAGGTTGTTCGCATGGGCAGAAAAACAAAGGGCATAGAGCACTGTGCAAAATGACAACTGATACTTGAGGGATTGGTCCTACTTAGGGTCTCAGAACATCACTCACCATTACCAATTATGGATGGCTTCAGCATGACATTATTGGGCTTCTTTTTAGAAGAAACTTTCCAAGTTTTTATTCCAAGGCTATTGGACTCAGAACTTCCATCATCCTTAATCATTGCCTATGCTGACTAGGGCTAATGTAGTCATCTCCAGTGTAGAGAATAATTATGATGAACGATTTAATGACATTAGTGCTCATACTGTATTACAAAGCCACATTAGAAAATTGCCTTATGCCCCCTGGAGCAGAATCTTTGTCCACACAACTCAAGTGCTATAACAGAGGCTCTATTGTCTCATGTTAGATGCCCATTTCCGGTGGGCGTGGACAGGTGTAAGCAGCGTTTCGAAGGAGCTCTGGAGAAACGCGGCTCTGTGCTGTGGCAAATAACACCATAAAGACTTGTAAAATCTAACAGCAAAAACTCCTTGGAAAAAGGCATTGCATATTTTCTACGGCCCTGATGACGAACCTATGACACACGTGTCAGCACTGACACACATAGCCATTTCTGATGACACACGGCCACATGTCGAGAAGGATGTTTCATCCTTGGCTCCTGCACAGCCAAGTACAGTAGCTGAGGATGAATAAGACTCTACTTGCAAATGTTTCAAGTCTCAAATGTTTCATCGTCCCCTAATAGACACTCTGTGCCAGAGGTCTGTAGGCCAAAACAACAGAAGTCCATCACAGAGCTTCTAGTTCTGGGACTTCCAGTTAAGCCGGGATCTTTGCCCTCACTTCCGCCGGCAGAGCAGGGAGCAGCGGAACGCAGCAGGGGACGCATCTCTGGGGGCCCTGCCATTACCATAATCAAATAACAGTTAACCACAGCAGCCATTTTCTACTGTTCTGGGGTGTCATGGATTTCTAAACCATCATTACTGAGATAAGTGATTTAAACTATAAATATATAAACTATAAAAATAAGTGATTTAAACTATAAATATTGTGAAATTATGTTTTGTTTTTTTTCCTCAAAGTGACACACCACTCGAGTTATGCTCAGTTTTTTGGCAAAGTTTGACACACCAAGCTCAAAAGGTTGCCCATCACTGTTCTAAGGTCATGCAGTTGTAGTGAGAGAAGGAAGCTGAAAGAATGCTACCAGCTCTGAATAACCTTCAAGATATGCAAAATCTCAGGAGCAGTGAAGTTTGAAATGCCTATGTAAAAGTCAAGTGATTTGTATCTGCTACAGTGGGCCCTTGGTATCCACTGTGGTTTGGTTCCACCACCACCATGGATACTAAAATCTGTGGATGTTCAAGTCCCATTAAATACAATGGTGTAGTGAAATGGTGTCTGTTAAATAAAATAGCCAATTCAACCTTTGCAATTTGGAATGTATATCAAGCCATGGATGGTTGAATTCATGAATAAGGAATTGTGGTTATGGAGGCCTGACTGTATAATGAAGGGCCAATGGAGAGCTGATATATGAAAAAACAGGATACAGTGCCTGGAGAACCTCTCAGAGATTCCCCCCCCCCCCATCCTGAAGGAATGAATAGCAGGAGCAACAGCAGTCCACATTATAGGAATCAGTTCAATAGTGGCAGGTCCCAACAACAGGCTCACATCATGTGTTACTGAACTATGAAATGGTTCAATGCTCTAGTCAATTTCCTGGGTCACTAAAGGAAAGCAGTGCATACCCTGGGTCACTTAAGGAAATGATTCTGCTGAGGCCCTTCATGAAATTTCAAACAAAGGAGCTAGTGGACAGGCATCCAACTCCCATCACACTCTGTTGAGTGTGATATTCTGAGCTGATATTTGCTTAAAGAAAAGTGGGGACCTCTCAGTCACACTCATCACAACTACTGTGCAGGTTTTGCTCTTCATAGTCTGTTATCATTGACAGTCTCACACCTGATTTGACTGCTTTCTGTTCAAGCCATTCTTGTGCCCTTTTGTCATTCTGTTTATTTAAAATGAATAAGGAATACTTATGGCATTGTGACACAAATGTTTTCTAACATTGCTGTGGGATTAGAATTGACCATATTACACATGGATGTCTGAACCACAAGTGAGAGACCAACAGATTTTCCACAATATATGGCAATATAGCTATTCTCTTATATGCCACATTCTGTCTAGAGAGTGTTCTTTATGCCACAGCTTTGCTTTATTTTGTCATGGAGCTTTTGTGTGAGCTTGTCATATTCTACCTTCTTTTGATGTAGAGACATTGCGGAAAGACGGATGTCACCAAAGACACAAACAATTTCATAGCAACTGCCAACACAACAGCACATTGGGCTGATATTGTTCCCTTGGCAATTAAAACAACTTGAAAGCATACAACAAAAACAAGCTCCTTGGTTTTGTTTCTTGTTGTCATATGTCTTCAAGTTGTTTCTGACTTATGGCAACCCTAAGGTGAGCCTATCATGGGTTTTCTTGGCAAGTTTCTTCAGAGGGTGTTTGCCATTGCCATCTTCTGAAGCAGAGGCAGTATGATTTGCCCAAGATTACCCAGTAGGTTTCATGGCTGAGCTGGGAATCAAACCATGGCCTTCAGAGTCGTAGTCCAGTGCTCAAATCACTACACCACACTGGATCTCCATTGGACACAAATGTCAAACCTAATATGTGTTTGTGCTATCTTTGGTATGAGGGAGACTTGCATGGCTACCTTATAGTCTATAACTAATAGTAAAACCTTAGTTGGTTTCCATGCTGTTGCTATAATATTAGTAATTCATAGCACTTTTTGGTAATGCATATCAGAGATATTCTCCTCTTTAGGGTCTGAAAGTCCCATAGAAAGGTGCTTATTGAAGCCACATGAGATTTTGGTTGCATCTGCACTGGAGAACTGGTGTGGTTTAACAACACTTTAATTGCCATGGCTCAGTGTTAAGGAATTCTGGGAACTATAGTTTTTAGTGGCACCAGCGCTCTCTGACAGAGAAGGCTAAATATTTCACTAAACTACAAATCCCAGAATTCCATAGCATTGGGCAATGGCAGTTAAAAAGTTTGCAGAGATTTCTACAGTGCAGCCACAACCTTTGACTGCATTCACAACTCCATCCTTCCCCTAACTCCACCCCCCCCCCAGCACACAGTGTGGGAAACTCAGACCATAGGTCCATCTGATACAGTACTATTAGCTCTAATTTGCAGTGACTTTCCAGGGTTTTAGGCAGACTCTCTCCTACTTGGAGATAGCATGTACATGATTTTAATTAAAATTATGTGCATCTGCAGTGAAGTTTCCACACTGGAAAAAGCACGACACTTTGAACTGAAACCACCTTTCTACAGTGCATGCCCACAGACCAGTATAGATTCTGGTGTGCCTGTGGTGCAACATCTACACCTGTAAGCATTATATGCTTTAATTAGAAGCCTAGTGCATACAGTGCATGCTCTGGATTCTTGATCCATGTTCCACCGCACATGCACCAGGGCATCTATATGGATGCTTTAAATATCTGGCGAAGCCTTTCTGCTGTATTTTGCAAGGAATTGATACATCATCAGAGAGACAATTGGTAGTTGAAGCACTTGTATGTTTTAGTACCCAGGAAAACTGGCACTGGGTGACCCCCCCCCATGCCCTTTTGTTAGTGTGTGTGTGTCCCTGAGGCACATGGTTAAGACTGCCTACAGAAGAGCATGAGTGATAGCTATACAGAGACTATGGATGATAGGATAGATTTTACAGTATTCATCTCCTTATCCTGTCACACTACACTCCTACCCTAGCATCACAGATGGAGGAAGGGGCATACTCAGATAGAGGCACCCACTACTTCCAGTACTTGTGGGAAGCCAAACTCAGCAAAGCCTTCCATGTTCTGTGCATGACATGAAGGGGGAAGGGGGGATTAATGACAACTCTACAGTACCTGAGCAACAACATCGAGAGACCACTCCGGGTCATTTCCTATTGTACAAACATGACAAAATGTACAGTAAGGTTGATGTCTTCTGCATAGGTGCTCAGGCATGCTGAGGATAAAGGATAAGGTTGTGTGTCCCCCCTGATCTATCTGTGACAGTAGTAGCTTCTCCATGGCCAGGGTGAACTGCACCAACACTTCCCCGCAGTAGCAGTGCCAACCCCAAACTGCTCCAACATCTACTTGTGGCTGATTTTGTGGGCAAGTGTCCAGATAGCCATAGCCACCCTCTTCTCCACTGGGATGGCTTTCCTCGTCATAGTGTCTGACCTACGTTCTGGACGCAGTATTTCCACTAGCCTGTGAAAGATGGCACGGGGCATTCTGAAGAATAACCTCCATTGCTCATCAGACCAGATGCATGGGACAAACCTGTCCCACCAATTGGTGCTTCTAAGGAGCATCCAATAGCAGTGTGACCACCTCTTCCCAGACATCAAGATGGCTGCACCAGCAGCACACTGCAGACTCACTGATGCATCCACTCTAGCAGTTATCTCTGCTATGTCATCTTGGGCATTACTACTGTCGTCCATATATGTGGTGACATAGCATTCATGATGTCAGTACCGCTTACATTGCTTTTCACTTGGCAGTGATTTCTCCTTTGTTCCTGTGCACATGCACAGTGTCTGGCCGGAACATGAAAAAAAATTAAAGGAGTGCCATGGCTCAAAGCCGCGTTCACTGCCAGCCTGTGCGGTTGCTCCGCCACTCTTTACAGCATCTTTGGAGCCAGTGGTATGGTTGTTGGGGTTGTAATGAGGCTTCACATGAGCTGCATTCACTCCTCACCAGTATGGTTGCTCCGTGCATCTTCATCACACCTGTGGTCTGGTTGTTCAGCTTTTTGGAAAAGATAGCTTCATGTTACCTTTTCCTGACCGTCTGTATAGGCCCAAAGTCTGTTTCTTCATATTTCTCCCCAGTAAAGATATCATTTAGCCATCTTCTATGAAGACTTTTCTGCAGATACAACATAGTGTTCGAGTTACATTTTAGCAGCTTCTCCTCATCCTAGCCTTTTTCTGCTTATTACTTGTTTTTGTCTATTTTAGTACAATCGTTTTTGACAAAGACAATCAAAGATAAATCTGGTTTGTGGCCAGACTAAAATGATTACAGAAAGGTTTTGCTTACAGAAGATGGGGATCAACTGCAGCCTTTAGACTTTTGTTTAAACTACTCATTTTAACCACTTCGATTTCTGTTTAGATCTGTTGCTTTTGTAAAATAACTTAGTGGTAAAAGCCACTGATTACTAAATTATATGTGAGCATATGGGAGGGAAAAGAGAAGGAGGGGCAAAAAGAACATGTGTTATATATGTCTGTGTGTATTTGTAAACACACACATAATCACATACATCATACACACACATGCATGCAAATCACCTTATTTTATGCACACACATATACCCACCTTATCCTTTGAGTTAGTTTGTTTAGGAATGACTTTTGTGTCAAGAATACCAGTCTCATCCCAGGGGAGCATCACTGCTTCTAGGTGTTGTGGCCAATCAGAATCCAGTTGCAGGCACAACAGTAGCCAAGGGCATTGCTGTACCAGCTCTCAAAGGGAGAGCAGATTAGGTGCTGGACAAATATCTTGTGGGCCATTCACTGGCTTCAGTGGAAGTAAATGTAGCAAAAGTTGCACAAACATTTACAGTGGTTTCCCTAATTTGAGGAAAGATAGTTAAGCAGATACTGTACATAGGATAACTGCCATGATACAAGTCCTGTTTCAGCAACCATTGGCCTATGGGTTGTTTGGTCATCAAATGCTGCTGTTTAATGTCCAGTCAATTATCTAGATGAACACAGTGAGCAAGAATTCAGCTCAGGATGAACACATTGCCATGACACATGTGACCCAAAACTGATTGGGTGAAGATGTGGGAAGCAGCACCATGACCCAATTATGTTCCATAATTTTTCAGGGGCTACCACAGGAAAGACCCAATGAATAAGGAGATTAGCACACCAGTTTTTATTCCCATGCTAGGTGTGGGATGTAAATGCACAGGCATGGATTCTATCACACAGTTCCATCCCTGGGGAGGACTCATCCCATACTTGACCTAGGATTCTTTAAAAGGCCCTAGAGAAGCCCAGGTCAGGTACAAGATGAGTTCTGCCCAGAGAAAGAGCTGTTTGATGGTATCCGTCGCTGTGTGTTTTTATCCCATGCCTAAGAACTAGGAAATGCAAGGATCTTTCATAAGCTCATCATTCAAAGTGAACCTATTGGCTAGAATCATCCTAGTGTCTTATGTATATTTTATTTTCTCTATAGAAATATATTGCTTTGCTTAATCTTGCTCTTCAGTATAAAGCACATTCAAAGCTTGCTATCACAATGATCAGGTCCTTAGCCCTTCATGGTAAGAAGTCTAACGTAAGTGCAAAAAGAAAATTTTAAGAACTGTAAGGTTTTTCCTTTTATATCAGCCATTTCTAAATATAGTTAGGCCAGAAATTATCTACTGCCTCATGAGGCTACTGCTCATGTAGATATGGGTAGTGAACGTGAGCTGTGTTTTGCAGTCCTCAGGATATGAGTGTGTTTACCTGGTACAAAGAGAGTGAGCATGGTGTAGTGGTCTGAGTGTAGGACTAGGATTCTGGAGATCAGAATTCATTTCCCCTCTCGGTCATGGAAACCCTCTGGGTGACTTTGAGCAGATCTCAGCCTCAGAAAACCCAGTGATAGATTTGCCTAGGGTGCTATAAGTCAGAAACAACAATTATGCTGTTATATTTCCAGCCCCACTGCCTAATGAAATTACTTTTCTCCTTCCCAACTAAAACTGAACTGACACCATGACATGTGGAGTCACTGGAGTACCACAGCCTCCAAAAGATGAAAACCCAAGAAAGTTAGGGGCTATACAGATTTCTCTTAAGGTGTGGCATGCTAACCGTCCTTTCCTGGCGAGATCAGGGCCATGGCAACCTCATACCGTGGCCCCAATCCAGCCTCTGGAAAGCACAAAAAGAAGCTGCAAAAAGCAGCTCCTTTTTGTGCCCTCCAAGGGGCACCATGGCTGTGCCAGTGTGACTTTATGATGCTCCTTAAGCTTGGCATCATGTGGATGCAGCACCAGAGGTCCGTCTGTGTGCCATTATGGCACCACGGGACAGAATTAGGGCATCCAGCATCAAGATGCTGTGCCCTGACTCTGCCCACAGGCCGGCGCTTTCTGCCGGGCTGTTGGTTAGTGGTTTCCCCAGAATTGAGCTGAAAATGATTGGGCTTCATAAATTGCAGTACACAGCATAACCTTTTTACCTTTTGGTAACTTACTCTGAAAAAGGACAAAATGCTAGAAGTCTTGCCCTCAATCTGAGTTAGCCCTCTGTTTTCCCTCAGTAATTTCATCACATAACCAAACATTTGTTTTTGTGGCAGTGGGTCATTACCAGACTAAAGTTTTGAAAGTTGAAACTCAGAGACATGCACACAGACATATACAAATGCATACATACAAAACTCTATGTAGAGTATTTCAAAAAGATTTTAATAAAGTCTTCTGAGGAGGAGAAACATTATGGTAGGAAGAGTAGAGGGTTTCCTTTGGTGGGTTGGGGGAAGGTGGGGAGTGTTATTTCAGAGGAAATACTTTCCCATTTTCCCATTCTGGACAACCTGGGTAGTCTCTAATGAAGCTGAATGAACATGACAGCCCCCTGTGAGATTAAGTTAATAGTACAATTAAGCATCTGGAGCCAAAATTGGATAATATGGATTTTGCTTGTTAAGAGGTTAAGGACAAGGTAAAGATCTCTCAGTGTAATTAAGGACTGATTACATCAAGTTCATTAACACAGCCCCACTTACTTCTTTCTTCAGTGTCTCAACGGCTACAGGAAGTTCACTTACCATGAAGTGTTATTCACCTAGAAAATTGCATTGGTTTCAGTGAGGTGAGATGCACTTAGCTCTTGAGCGAGTATCAAATCAAAACTTCTTGGCCTCTTTGCACACATGTATTTCTCTATTTTATCAAACATGACCTCCTAGGGGATCACTGAAACCCTTGCAAATTCTCAACATTTGTTAGCTGATAAGAAGATAAATGCAGGCAGGTGCGTTGGGATTAGTGCCGCAAATATATACTCTCTCAGTAGCACTAACAAGGCCACTGCATTCATATCTGAGAGATGAATTTGCAGCTGATCAGAAAATAACTTAGCATCTCCACTTGCTTTGAAGACATATATAGCTCACCCATTGCAGATGCTGATGGGTGACTGATAGTTTATGCCAGCTGAGGTTATAACCCTAATTGTTAAGAGAAGTGGTTTTAAAATGATAATGTTACACTCTACATACACTTGGGTAAGAGGCAGCTAACTTGGCTACTTGCTGGCATGCATAAAATCAAGACGAAGATTATTATTTGTATCGTACCCATTCCCCAAAGCTGGGACTCAAGGAATGACCAGAATAAAATGTTTTTGTGTATATTTTTCACAATATATACCTTTGCATGTGTTTCAGACATAATCTGGCTTCCAATAGTAGCATATGCATATAGGTCCACCATATGCCTGCATTTATCATTTTTGGATATTGGTGGTATTCCCTTCCTCCACACCCGATAATAATCAAAGACCCCTCCACTGACTTGCTGTTGAGATTATTCAGCCACCCCCTACTATTCTTTGGCTTTTAGAGACTTGGAAGGGATTGTAGAAGCCTCTAATTATGTCCCCATAGCCAGATTGAAATTATTGCATCATCTCTTGAGGACCACCAGGGTCCTCTAGAGGTCTCAGTGGATGGTGTGATCATTTTGCATCTGGCTATGGGGACATAGGAACTAAACAACCAGCATAAAATGCCAACATCGTGGTGGAGTGGAGACCACATGCCACATGGCCTTCTGCTCTGATGCTAGCATCATGCCATTTCTTTAGTGCAGCATTTAGATGCGCTGCACCAAAAAAATGCAGAAAAGCCTCTGCTGCAATAGCAAGAGCAGTTTTTTGCTGCTTTAAAAATGAGCAGCATTTTGCCATTTCTTTTTACAGTGGCAAAGCATTGGATTTGGCTCATGGAGTGCAGTTGCTGTGGTCCCAATCCATCGCTGAATTGGGTGGCAGGGCACCGCTCCTTTGGGACCATCTGTCAAGCCCCATAGTCAGATGCTCTTCAAATCCCTCCCCTGCTTTCCACCAGCTATGACACAATTTGTTTCTTTGCTATACATTTATGGAGTTTATCACATTGGGGCTGATTTTGGCATTAAAAAGAGATTGTGTGAATGATTATCACATACAATTGCACAAATAAAGTGTTATTGGAAATGCATTGTCACTGAAATCCCAAAAATAAAAAGATGTGCATTAATACCTTTTTGTGACCACTTTAACGGTGGGTTTTGTGCGATGTTGTGTGGAATCGTTACACGTAATGATGTGTTTTTTCTGGGATATTTATGGGATAAACTCCTAATTTCCTTCATGTGATAAACTCCTATGTAAGTTTCAAAAAGATGTGCTCAAAAATGTGCACATTTAAAAATGCATACAACAATAAGCAAACACTTAAAATGTACAGAAAAATACATATCTATTGTCCTATGGGTAAAAAAGAAAAGAAAAGAAAATTCACAATGCAGTGCATAGACTTGATGAAGCAAAGGTAAGAAAATAAATTGGCTTGACAGGTTAATTATGTTCTCATGCTATAACAGAGAAGTCATATTACCAGGGACCCTTTCACACTACAGAGTTACAGTGCTGTAATTCAACTTTAACAGCCAAGTCATCATCCTATGGAATCTGAGATTTGCAGTTTAGGGAGGGAGGATCTGGAATTTTCACACAGAGAACTCCCCTTGCACTTAAGCAAACCAGAAATCCCTGAACTCCATAAAGAGGAATAATAGTGTTACAACTGAGTAATTTAAAGGTCCTCAGGTTATAATGGTAGAAAATGCAAATGGAAGCAATTTCAGAAGTGAATAAGCTTGATAAAAATAGGTCCAGGACATGGAAGAATTCCTCATTAGAAATCAGGTTTTGGATTGATTGATTGATTGATTGATTGATGCAGCAAAGGTTTTTTTCAATCTTGCATATTAAAAAATCTGCTAATTTTTGACAAATTCTTTAAAACAAATGAAATGAAAATCTGACCCTTCATCACTTGCCAAATTAAGTAGCTAAAACTACTTCTAGCATGGATAGAATAAGGTGGTATCTGCTTGTAAAAGAACAGAAACCTCTTAGAAAATCAGCATTGACTCTAATTCAATACTAATACAGTACAATTCATAGCAATCTAGATAGTAGTGCTGGAGATCTCTTGCCACTGAAGCCAAATCTGTAAATGTAGCAGGATGTAAACCTAGAGCACTGAGGGTGGTAGAATAGACTACTGGTATATCCCATTATTCTTCCAATGGTCTGGGGCAATATGAAGGTCATATTCCTGATTGGATTAACATCCCCCCTTCTTTCACACACAATATTTAGCATATCTCAATTGAATTACTTTAAAAACCTTGCAGCCACATCTCATGGCTGCAAGTTTTCAGGTGACCTTTGATATCTGTCCTTCCTAAGTAGTAAGAGAAAAGTCAGGGGACTCTTTCAAACGGGAGGAATTTCTCCCAACTCCGAATGGAGCCAATGCGGATTCATGTAAATTCGCTTGTTTAGCGAATTTACATGAACCCCTGCTCCATTCGGAAGAACCCCTGCTCCGTTCGGAATTACTTCCCATTACCCGAAAATAACCCCCTCCTGCCCGAATTTTCATGCGAAGCTTTAATTCGCAATAAAGTAAAACCCATGATTGCATTCGAATTGGCTTCCCTCTTGCCCGAATTTGCGTGCGAAGAGTTAATTTGCAATAACATAAAACCTATGATTGCATTAGAATTGACCTTAAATTATACTTCCAATTTAGCCTCGTATGAAAGAGTTGTGAGTAATGCTTACAGTTCCTTCCAAATGGTTGATTTCCAGTAAGCCAGGGTTTGAACTCCAATTTGGCCATAGAAACTCAGTGAATGATCTTAGCGAGGATGGCAATGGCAACCGCCCCCTCCCCGAAGAAACTTGCTGAGAACACCCCATGATAGGTTTGCCTTTTAGTTACCATCCGTTTGAAATGACCTGAAGGTACACAACAACAACAAAAAACTACTATAGTCACAGTTGACCACCACCTCTATATCTCTTGTCCTATTTCATTTCAAACACCTTTTCATCAGAAGTGTCTTTCCTGTTCAATGCTGCCATTATTTTTTTCCATTTATTTTGCTTTTATACATCTACCTATATGCATAGATAACTAGTTCTAGATAGATAGACAGAGGATGCAGAATTTGGTGTTTGTAACCTGGGATGGTAATGCTGATGTTACTAATGGGGAGAAATAGTGTTTGCAGCCCAAAGAAATAGATAAAAAGAAGGGCACCAAATATATCTCCTCCCTACTGCGGAAAGAGAGACAAAATGAGGGAGAGCCCAGCCTCTCTTCTGAACCCAAATAGCTCTGGCACTGGGATCTGTGCTAGTTCAGACAAGAATGAATGTGGGAATTCATCATAAGATTCTTGGGGCAGGTTCATATAACCAAAATCTTTGCAGCAGGGCCAGCTGTTAATAGTTCCTGGGCCCCATAATATAATATACAGTTCCTCTTAGGTTAAATGTTGCTTTTGCACTGAAGACTGTGGGTTCAATCCAGAAACCATTAAAATCAATGAGAGCTTTGCCATTAACTTCAAGGGGATGTTTGTAATTTTTTTAAAAAGGGACTTGGCTATATTTGGCTCATTCTGTGTTTCCACTTTTTTATTACCATGTTCCAAGTGTTCAGAAGTAAATGAGAGCAAAGAAAGAAACCTTTGTACCCAGCTGCAAAGACGACTCAGGATATTTCCCCCCTCTTTTTCCTTTTCTTTTTTTAAGGAGGATAGACTGAGTGCAGAAGTTCATAGCTAACATATGCCAGCTTCACTTTCCCTCCACCAGACATTCCCAAATCACACAAGGACTCCCTTTTCAAAGCCAGTCATCTGGCCCATAAATTTGCAACGTATGTTAATTTAAGAAAACAAATGACCACCTCCCATCTTTCCTCCATGATATTTTGAAATGGGAAAGAATTAAGCAAGGCAATTAAAGGAGAGGGGGTGGGAGGGAGAGAGGGACAAATAATAATAACAATCCATCTTCCTCTTTTCCTTTGGCACAGAATAGGTGGGACTAATTCCAGGCCAGCCCTAAAGCTTCAATGTTCTGGTATGTTAAGCCTCTCTCGAAGTTAAATTTGTACCATTACAAGATTTGAAATCATCCCTTAGCAAACATGTCACAGCAGGAGTTGGGGACTGGAAATTAAACATATCCTGGAGTTTCTTCATTTTTCACTTGTCTTCACTAACCATTGCAAAGTCCGTATATAGGCAGGAAAGATTATATATGGAAGGAGATGCAAGGTTTTGTTTTTCTTTCTTTTTTTAAAGGTTAAATTGAGCTTTAGCTTTCATCTTTGAACTATGCCGGTGCACCAAATGCAGTCAAAAGCAGGAACTCATATGCTGTTATATTAAAGAAATCCAGAGTTTGCTAATGAATACTGTTTTAGGACCAACTTCAAAGGCACAAAAGTGGTCATGCTTCTGAGTTATCAAGAACTATAATCTGACTAGGTGACATGAAAAATGTGGGTAGGTGGGAGAAATAGAATAGTCCTGACATGTTGGCCCAAGAGGTGTGCAGTTAAACTCAATTCCAAGATGGAGGTCACAGACTGACTGAGTCACTGGACTCTTTCACACTGGAGGAATTTCTCCCAACTTTGAATGACTTCCCATTACCCGAAAATGACCCCTCCTTGCCCGAAATTGCATGAGAAGCTTTAATTCGCAATAACGTGAAACCCATGATTGCATTCAGAGTGACTTCCCTTTTGCCCGAAATTGCGTGAGAAGCTCTAATTCGCAATAACGTGAAACCCGATGATTGCGTTTGGATTGCCCTTGGATTATACTTCCAATTTCCCACGTCTGAAAGAGTCCACTGATAGTTGTGTGTGCATCAGGTTACAGCTAGGACTGCTTTCTGGGACAAAGAAGCAATGGCTGGTCACCATTACTGAAACACAAATCTGACTGCAGGACAGAGATCTGTTCATTTCTTTGGGCAAAACATCCAGGGTTCTGGGTCAACAGAGAACAGAAACATGGACAACTTTTTATGTGAAAGGGATTTCAGGAGGCACTGCTTTTCTCAGTACTAGCACATTTATAACATATGATCACCCTCCATTTCTGAGTTTCTTTTCTAGAACTGCAGTACAATAGTGTCATCTGGAGAAGGGAAATACACCACCCTTCAGTCCGACCTCCAGAAAAGAAGGACATTACTGCTTTTCACTTTAGCTAAGATCTTCAGGGGAAAGCTTTCTCTCAGTCCCACCACCAACACAGGTTTGCTTGGTGAGGACATGAGTGAGCCTTCATAGTGGTTGCTCCCACCTCCTTAAACTACCTCTGATGGGAGGCTAGGCTACCCCACTCCTTCCTCTTCTTTTTCTGGCACTCAAAGATTTTTTTTCCTAAGAAGGCTTTCAATAGTTGAGTCAGAAAGGTTTTTTATTTATTTTTGTGTTTTATTTGTTTAACTTGTATGGCTTTTAAATGATTTTATGGTGTTCAATATAGTTTTTTTTTAATATTTTATGGTAAACATTTTTCATTTGTTGCTTTTGGATGCCACCTTGGGTCCCACTTTGGGAGAAAGGCAGAATATAAATAAAATCAATAATATAAAAACCAAATACAAGAAATTTAGGTTTAAGCAGTGATGACATCAGAAATAAACTACTGGAGGAGTACAGAAGAGACAAAGTACACTGGGGATCCACACTCACAACCTGTTCTAATTTACATGGCTGTTATGAGGAGAAAGTGATGAGGAGATGCTGATATGTCACCCTGAGTTTGCTGCCATTCCCTCCTGAGCTTGCATCCCAAGTGACATTACTGACAACCCTGAACTGTTGTTGGTTGTGCTTATGCAACAAGATGCCCCAACAGTCTTAATGCTGGCATCCCAGTCATTGTCTTGGTCCAAATGGCATTACAAGCCCAAGTGGATACACCCATGAGTCTCTTTGACAGCCTCATTCCCTGAGTTCTTCTTTTGGGGGAGTGTCAATTTTTGCACAAACACAGCTTACATACAAAAAGCCTTTGCACCTGGTCAAGGAAACCTGAAATCAGTGAGGAGTAGGGAGATGAGGCCCAGAAAGCCACTTCATACATTAAAACCAGACTTTCTCCCCCAGGACCCCTCTCCTTGAGATTTGTCTCCCTGCTTGGGAAAAGCACACAGTTCCCTGGCACTTCAGATGGCACCCTGAGATTTGGAACCCCTAATTATGCAAGCAACAGAGTTGGCTTCTTTCAAGATCTTTCCCTAAAATGCCAGTGTTCAAGGTATGGTAAAAGTTGTAAATTTTCTTCACTTAGCAAATCTGATTAAGCACAACCCTGGCATTCCTCATATGACAGAGACAAAAGGCAAAAGGCAAAGTGTTTTGTAATATTACATCAGTGAATAGACAGCATGCAGTGACTGTGCTGGAAAAAAAGCTGGCCATTTTGAATGGAAAATGTCCCAACGAAAAGGAATGTGTTCATTTTATTTCAGGCCAGTGTTTATAACATTCCTTTCCCAGGGCTGCATCGTGTGTGTGTGTGTGTGTGTGTTCATGAGCATTTTAAGAAAAACATTATTAAAAATAGAAAAGAGTAGGCTGAAGGAAATGGGCATGTAATATGTGACATTTTCAATGACTGCCAGAAATGGCTTTAATCACGAAAAAGGGACCATTGCATTTCTGAGCCTATTTTTGTAACATGCTGATTCTGCTGGTTGCTTCATACCTACCAAACATGTGCTGACAAAAGCCTACATCCAACTGTTAGTTCCAGCTGCAGTAAACCCACTGAATCAATAGAAGCTTCATACATGTTACCATTCAGTAAATGATTCATAGACCCAGTGTTGTGGTTTGAATGTTGGTCTAAGCATCAAGGAGACCATTTTGAATCCCTGCTCAGCAGGGATCCCCACTCACTGGGTGAGTGATCTTGGGCAAATTACACTTTCTGAGCCTCAGAGGAATGCAATAGCAAACCTCCTCTGAAACTTGTCAAGAAATTCTGCAATGTGTGTGCATGTGCCTTCAAGTCACCCGTTGACTTATAAATGTGTTAGAGTTTTCTTAGGCAAGGAATCCTCAGAGGTGATTTAGCTAGTTCCTTCCTCTGAAATATAGCCTGCAGTCCCTGGTATTCATTGGTGATCTCTCATCCAAGTACTAACCAGGGCCGACCCTGCTTAGATTCCAAGATCAGATGCAATCTGGTGCCTGGGAAAAGCCCCTTTTATGAAACCCCAGATTGCTGCTGCCAGTCAGAGGAAATAGCACTAAACTAGATGGACCAATTGTTCAACCTGGCATAAGGCAACTACTTGTGTTGTAAAACACCTTTTATTCAGAAGCATTGCTCTCTTTGAAACTCTTTCATGGGGTTGCTTTCAATCAGGTAGGGGGAATCATGGGTTGGAAGGCAGCACAGGGAAAACCAAGCTACCTGAGCCAGGCATTTACTGTTTCTTGCTGTCTTTTAAACTCCTTTGAGGAATTACTTTCCAGACACAGGCAGTGGGGGATTTCAATAAGCCAAGAGGGAGGAGGAGGCCAGCCTCAAGCACCATACCTATATTCTTCCTGCTTTCTGGGAGCACACTATTTTTGCGTTCAGAGCCAAATCCCAGCAGAAGCAGGAAGACTGTGTCCCTGGTGCCTAGGTCCTCCTGCCCCAGCCTTCCTTCCTACCCAGAGATTGCTTCTCAGCCTGGTTGCCATCAATCACAGGTAAAAATGAAAAAGAAAAAGAAATGAGATGTTTCTTAATTTCAGTCTGTGGATGCTGAAATCTGCAGATACCCAATCCACAGATGCCAAGGGCCCACTGTGCATTTATTTCCAAATTCTCCTCTATTTATAGGTACCCTCCCTGTGAAGTGAACTCAAAGAAGGGACAGTTAGGACCTTGACAGACTGGCACTAAGCACCAGCACTGGGGCAGAGTGGGGGCATAGCAACTGCATGCCCTGTGCCCCAACTCTGCCCCAGGCCAGACTGACGCCACGTGCCCCATCACAGAGTGCGAGGTCTGTGCGAGTCTGTGTACACGCACTGTGCCAAAGGAGCACCAAAAAGCCATGGCACCGGCTGCTATGAGGCCTTTTCTACTGCACAAAAAGGAGCTGCTTTTTGTGGCTCCTTTTTGCACTGTGGAAAGGCCAGATCGGGGCGGTGGTGTGAGGTAGGAATGGGGCAGCTGGACTGTCTGTACAGCCCCTTAATAACTTTGACCACTGTCCATCAATCTTCAGCACTTGGACAACAGATTGAACAGTCACACAGCTCATAGTCATAGTCTTAACCATTGTGGTGAGGTGTTTCATGCAGTCAGCTGTCTGTATCCACAGATTCTGCTTCCATGGATTCAACCATCCATGGTTACACACACACACACACACAATCCAAAACAGCAAATTTTGATTTTGCCAGTTTATATAGAGGACAACATTTGACAATTCCATTATGAGGATTGTGGTGTCTATTGGAAGGTGGCGGGTGGGGTGGGGGTGTCCTGGAACTCAGCAGGTACCAGGGACTCACTGTATTTCTACTATTTGTAAATGTTCATCCCTACATACAAACTTGCACATGCAAATTTCAGGAAAACCAGAGTCCTCTTGGGTATCATTTTTCATGACACATATATGCCTTTCACATCAGACATTCCCTCACTTCAAAAAAGCTTCCCTAATTATGCAAACTTAGAACAACTCACTTAAGCTGAATTTGCGTGATTAATATACATGACTGGTTTCCCATAATCAGGGGTGTTGGTTGATGTATATCAGACAAGAGCATTCTTTTTGTTATATAAGTATCTTAACCATTGGGATTTGTGCCTGTGAAGGGCTGAGAGCCATATGTGTTTTTATATATGAATATTTCATTCATCTTTTGCCTCAAGAACTGCTACTCTAACCTCATGCAGCCTCTCTTCTCCCAGGTTTTCCTACAGTGTCAAAGTCTTCCCAATTTGGCAGTGAGAAGACATGTGGGGATGGTTGTTATCTTTTGAATAAAACTATACTTGGAAAACTCTCAGAGCAATGGGAATAAACAGCAATGAACTTTAGCAAATTGCCTTAAGCTCTCCAACTCATTGTGGTTTGATTCTGTGCCTGGCATACCATGACTTGCCCTCAGATTAATCTGCTGAAGATTTAAACATTTTTCTACCCTTCTTTAGCTGTCTCTGCTTAGCCTCTACTTTATGATCAAGACTGATTGATGAGACATAACAACAAATAATAGTAAGATAGCAAATATGGCATTACAAGTAGCAACAGCTTCAAGTCCTACACTGCTCACAACTCTCCCAGGCTGGTAGAGATAGATGAACACTAGACTGCCTTTCAAAGGTCTAGCAGCTACTTCATAGATTGTTAGTTGACATCCTTCCAAGAAATTGTCATTCTGCATGAACAGAAAGAAGTAACAATAATGATAATGTGAGAATTAGGTTTAGACAAAAGAAGAAAATTAAAATGCTTTCTCCTGTTCTGAAAAATGTGATTCTTAATTTTTTTAAAAGAAAAGATCTCCATGAATAATATTTGAGTGGCTTTTCTCTCTTAAAAAAAGAAAAAGAAAATGTAACAATGTATTAATGAAAGGAGGGAGGTTGGTGAAGGATGCCCTGCTCAGGTGTTCTCCTCTCCAGGTGCTTGACATGGGGGAAAGGCACAAGAGTTCCATCTTTTCCACTGCTATGTCAATAGTTTGAAAGAGAGACTCTGTTATCTATTTAAGCTATCCACATGATTTGGAGCCATGGAAAATCCAGTTTCCAAGTTGCATGAAGAGCCAATGTGGGTAGGGTGGGCTCCTCATCCTCTTTAAATGATCATCCTTCATGTTTAGAGGACAACTCAACTAAAGTCAGTTGATTAGTGATTACAGGGTGCAGGGCAGGGCTAGTTCACTTCCCTTCCTCATATGTTGAGTATACACTGAAATGGAACATCTGAAAGTAACCAGTCATTGTGGAAATACTCACCAAATTTGACAACAGTAGTAAAATTTCATTACAGATTATTTTTTAAAAATTGGATAATACCACCCTCTTCTATAGGAAGCACCTGATTCCTGGTCAATCTATTTGTCCTTCTAGGTAAAGGTAAAGATTTACCTTTTGACAAAATTGTCTAGCCATGTTCAACTGTAGGGGATGGTGCTCATTCCCGTTACTAGGCCAAGGGAGCCAGCATTGTCAAAGATGACTCTGTGGTTGTGTGGCCAGCATGACTGTACAAAACGCTATTACCTTGCCACCAAAGTGGTACCTATTTATCTACTTGCACTTTTACATACTTTCAAACTGCTAGGTTGGTAGAAGCTGGGATTAGTGACAGGCACTCACTCCATCCCATGGCTCTTAGGTCTTGAACTGCTGACCTACTAATCTTGTAATCATCAGAGTCAGCATCTTAACTGCTAAGCTATGGCATCCCATAATTTGTCCTTCCAGCCCATTGCTTTTTCTCTGGTGGCCAATAGCTCTTCACGGTCCAGAAATCTTGCTATCATCTTCTATGGACCTTATAAGACGTCGGAAATTGGAAGTATAATCTAATGGCAATCCGAACGCAATCATGACGTTATTGCAAATTAAAGCATCTCACGCAATTTCGAGCAAAAGGGAAGTGATTCCGAAAGCAATCATGGGTTTTACGTTTTTGTGAATTAAAGCATCTCACATAATTTCGGGCAATGGGGGATCATTTTTGGGTAATGGGAAGTCATTCTGAATGCATTCCGAATGCAACTGGAATTCACGTAAATTCGCGAAACTAGTGAATTCACATGAATTGGCTCCAATTGGCTCCATTCACAATAAAGAGAAATTCTTCCCATCTGATAAGGTCCTAAGTGTCCTTTTAAACTAGGGATTGAACCAAAAGATTTCCTTTATGCAAGGCATGTTCACCTCACATCCTCACATCCTCCTGGAAACCTGTAGATTCAGATTTTCTTTGTTACTAATATCTACCCTTAAGTTATACATCATTATCATTCTAAAGTTTTAAGGCCAATTAATGCCTCCATCCTCCCTACTATTTTGACTTCCAAAAAGGATCTGTGTCCTCTTATCTGACAAACTTTGTTGCTCCACTGACTCCCAGTCACCACCTCACTCTCTAGCAAAACTCTGAATTCTGCACCCTTCCAGCATTTGTATGCCATGTTAAGGGGATAAACAAATAATATAACTGCCCTATGCCATCATTACTGTAGTAGAATGTAAAATATATATGCATCAAGATTACATTCTCTCCATTCCTTTTGTATGTCTCTCTCCATCATGCATACATATTTAAACTCACACAAAGGCAGATAAAAGGTTTATCCTTTTACCATATTTCCATCATCCAAGGTAGAACAGCATCATAACCTTATCAAACATACTTGATATTAAACATTGGGATTGAAATTTCTCAGAACTTATCTTTTTTTTTTACCTGTTATGTATCTGAAATGGGATGGGAGTAATCCCCTCTTAGAGATCTATCACATCTTCAGGCTTTAGGGGTTTTGTGGGGAAATGTTGTTGAAATTCTTGGTTTCTCCATGCAAGTCAATGAGAAAAGTGAGATCCAGATCCTTGGCTTTCAGTTAAGTTTAGGGGTTTAGACTGAAACAGATAGGGTCTGGATAAATATACATTGAATACAGCCCAGATCTGAATTCAGCTTCAGACAGAAGCACCATGCACAGTCCTAACACACACACACACACACAGAGAGAGACAGAAACATATTGGGAACATAGCCTAAAGTGCTGGAAGAAATTTACAACCTTCCAAGTTCAATGAATTTTATTTCTTTGCCTATTAATAGATTGACCTGGAACACAACTCTGGTTGCAATTTTGATATTAATATTATTATATTTTTTAACATTTCTAAGGACAAGAATGGACTTGGGCCGCTACTCCTTTCATTCCTTCTCTCTTATATTACACTTCCACTCAGCTGTATAAACAAACAGTATTGGTTTAGTTAGTAGGAACTAGAGTTGGAGTGGGCAACTATAAATGGAGCAGGGGCATTTTCCCCTGTGCCATTCAGTAGGCCACAGTGTTGTATGTTGGAACATAAGAAGTAACATTGCTGGCCACCATCTGGGGTAATTTTGGCCTTTTACATGGGGTTTGGTGTACTTTGAGGACTGTGGAAGTAAAGTGCTATAATTTGAATTGATCTGGCTGGTTTAGGGGGTGGGAATGTACCCTCACATTGGCAAAATTAAAATATCAGAGGCCCGGGACCTTGGATGAATCCAGGAGGGGCTCAGGGACCACAGATTGGTTTCCTCTGGGCAGCACTTTACCCACCTCTGAATTAGAGCTTAAACAGTGTCCTCCTCCCTGACCACAACTTGTAGAACCCTCCAATTGATCATGCTTACTGAGGGATTCTGGGACTTTGGAGTTTATTGCATTAAAAAAACCCCCAAAACTCTGACTTAACCCTTCCATTTTACAATCAATTACGAGATGCAGCCAGGAATTATCACATGGAAAATGCTGATGGTGCCACTGCCTGACTGCATCTCACCTAAAACCTGGCTTCCAGCTGCTCTTAGTCCACTGCTTTTCAAAAATGGGAAGCTCCCAACTTTGCAAATCAGCCAGCTGAGTGAGGGCTGGGAGCCAAGTTTTAGGCAGGATGGAGTCAGGCAGTGACATGAGCAGCATTTTGCATGTGATAATTTCTGTCTGCATCCCATAATCTAATGTAAAATGGAAGGGGTAATTCGGGGGGGGGGGGGGTTATGTGATAAACTCCTTCGTGTTACTGAAAAAGCAGTTTTTTCCAAGCTGCATTATAAACTGTACAAAACATCCAGCCTTGCAGTCTTTCAGGCAAGTAGTGGGGACATATTTCTGAAGACTGGGGGGGCTTAAAGGTCAGGGAAAGAAAGCTGGGCTGTTTTTTTAAACATTACATGTATCATGAAATATTAAGGAATCCTTCCTCCCATTCACATGCAAACCACTGCTTTAAGCCACGCCAAAACACTGCTGCCAATGAAAACTCAGCATGGAGTTCTAATGCCATCCTTCCTTTCTTCTGTTGCTGATAGTGGCCCTGGTGATAAGGACTCTTGGTAAGAAGAAGGATGTTAAAGATCCTTACACCAATGTGAAGTCAAAGGCTTTCAAGGCCAGCATTCATAGTTTTTTGTGGGTTTCTCAGTCTATGAGGCCATAATTTAGAAGATTTTATTCCTGATATTTCACCAGCAGCTGTGGCTGGCATCTCCAGAGAATGCTGGCATGGAAGAGCCATGCACCCAGCAAATGCAAATGAAAACCACCCAGGGTTTGGGGGGGGGGGGTCAGCAGATAGTGAACCATTAAACAGATGGACACCCTGTAGGCCTTGCCATTCAATAACAGAACAATATACAGATTAATATGCAAATCATCTCCTCTCAACTTATGTTATATATACCACACTCTCTTCCATGCCAGCATTCTCTGAAGATGCCAGCCACAGCTGCTGGCAAAACGTCAGGAATAAACTCTTCTAGAACATAGCCTCATAGCCTGAAAAAAACACAAAAAACTAAGCCCAACCCACTAATAGCCCGCCCCTCTGAACGAGCAATCAGGGCAGGTTACAACAAAAAAGTAGGTGATAAACAATTCTGACATGAAATTACAGTGGCCTTTCAGAGTCCCACAAATGAACATTAGTAAAGTTATTCCAAACTTCACATCAGATAGATGTCTCACATAGGTAGAGCATTTGTATGTGTATGGGTGGGGTGGAGTGGAGTGGGGGGGGGGTGGAGATAGTTTTAATTCAACATTAAAATGGGCCAACATTTCACAGTAGACCAATTTGTTTTAATTTTCTCTTCCCCTCCCAAAATTTTTGCGAAAAAAACTCCATTGCCCCAGACAATACTCACAAAAATGTCTCTCATAATTTTACTATCTGCAAGTAGGGTGGAAAATTCAAGGATGCCATTTTCATTAAGCTTTAGCTTTTTTATTTATTTTATTTTATTTTATTTTTAATCAGTCATTCATTCTAAACCACAAGCAACTATTCTAAAATGTGTGTAGAAATTAGAAATAATGTGACAAATTCCTGGGGCCAAATCTGATATTCCTGGGGCCAAATCAAAGAGCCAAGCCATTTATTGACAACTAGCTTAAAATGAGAGAGCTAGCATGGTGTAGTACTGTGAGCATTCAATTACAGTTCTGGAGATCAGGGTTCATTCTCCACTCATCCATGGAAACACATTGGGTGACCTTGGGCAGGTTAGATGCCCTCAAGCCCAGAAAACCCTATGATAGGGTCACCTTAGGGTCACCATAGGTCAAAAAAGACTTGAAAACACACAACAACACAACAACAAAGTGTAAAATGGCCAAATACTAGGTGCTGTAATTTATTTCAGAAGAAAACACTGGTAAACTACCTCTGAGTATTCATTGCATGTGAAAACCCTGTGAAATTCATGGAGTTACCATAAGTCCACGCACAACTTGAAGGCACATACACACACAGTTTAAAATGGCAGCAAGGATTCAGTAAGAAGAGATGTGTTTATCTACTGTTGTGGTTCCACTAAGTTTAGGCGTGCCTTTGACAATTCAGAAAGAAAAGATTTAGAAAAGATCCCCACCAATTTCTCTGTATTTATGAGGCTGTTACAACCTTTTGTTGAGCACAGAATTCACACTTGTTCTGTTGCCCAGACAGACTCTCTGTACTTCCTGGTTGTGCTTCTTCAATTAGCACCCCATTAAGCAGCACACCTGCAAGGCCTTCCACCTCAGCAGTTTGTGCTGCTGGATTTTGCCCCATATCCCATGGGAAGATATTTCTAGACAGTTATGTCTCAGAATCCAGTAGTTAAATTTCTCTAATTGCCTAAGTTTCCATTAGGCTGTTGTTGTTACTGCCAGTTAATAAAATAACATTTGGGGGGGGGGGGGAGGAGGAAGTAAAGTCCAGCTTCTAGATTAAATCCAGGGTCAAACAAACCACTCTCAAGAATTTGTGTATATGTGTGAGAACTGGGGTGTGTCTCCCCCCCCACACACACACACACCATTGACAGGCTCAGATTATGCAACAGATGGAGTTCTGTCCACCACCAAGTATGAAATTTAAACCACAAAACAAGCATCAGCAACCTGCTCAGTCCTGAAGAACCCTATCAAAAATATATCACAGGCTGCTTAAGCTTACAAATCCAGCTGTGCAGTGAGACTCTTCATTTTGAAAGTTTCCAGATCAGGCATATTTAGTTTATCAGTATATCAGTGTATGCATTTAGGTTCTTTGCAAAAAGAACCAGGTAGAGATTGGTGAGAATTTTTGTTTCATGTATGTTTAATAAGAATCTACCAAAAAAATCAGATTTCCTTTCAAGTTTGGGATAAAAAGAAATCCAGGTTGAAAATGTATGAATGCAGCAAAAAACAAAATAGAGAGATTTGTCCATCCAAACCAAAGGCTTTGACTAGTCTGTTCTTTAAAGTATGTTTAATTTCTTGTGTATTCACAAATGTTAGCCACTTATTTTTCTCATAGAGGCTGCTCATTTTTAACAGAAGTGTGGCCCTTTCAGTGGCTTTTGATACCATTGTCCATAGCATCCTTCTGAGTGTCCTCTCTAGGGTGAGACTTTGGGACTGTTTTGCAGTGGTTCTAGTCCTTCTTGGAAGTGTGAACTCAGAAGGTAGTGCTGGGGGCTCCTATTCTAACCCCCCCCCAGCCTTTGGCCTTTGGGGTCCCAATTTTATCCTCCATGCTATTTAACGTCTACATGAAAATTCTGGGAGAGGCTATCTGAAGTTTGAGTATTGGGCTCTATCTCTTCTTTCCATCCAGTTCTAAGGAGTGCCTTTCCACAGTTAAAACTAATATATCAGTTGTATCCATACCTTGAAATGCCAGATCTAGCAACATTAACACATGCCTTGAATACATCTCTACTTGAGAATGCTTTTGAGAATTATTCAGAAACTTCAATGGGTCCAAAACTTTGCTTACTGGGGTTGTGTGTGGGGAAGACACAACTCCCTTGTTTAAAGGTTTCTCTGGCTACTGATTCATTTCTGGGTAGAATTCAGAGTGCTGGTTATTGCATTTAAAGCTTGGGTCCAGGCTTTCTAAAAGATCATTATCTCCCAATAATGCCTAGAATTTAAAATTTTTGGGAAATACTTTCTCAGTCCCACCACCATCAGAGGCATGTTTGCTGAGGACACAGGAGAGGACCTTTTGGTAGCTGCTCCAAGGTTGTGGCATTCTCTGCCATGGGAGGCTTGGCTGCCCACTTCTTTCTTTTCACTGGCTTTTTCAAGCAAGTCTATGGCTCATGTGGCAAATTCATATGGCAAAGGGGGCTTTTAATGGGGTTTGATTTATCTTTTCTGTTATGTTTTGAATGTTTTGAAATGTTTTAACTTGGTGTTTTTTTATTTAATTGTATTTAAAAAAACTTTAGTGCTAATAGTTTTGGGGGTTTGGGGTTGGTTGGTTTGTTTGGCCTCCACGGCTCCAAAATACCCAGGAAGAACACCCTCTCCGACTCCATGCCGAGGAAGAGAGCATAAAGCCTACCACCACCAACAGTTGAGGCAGAGCGGAGCAGGCGGGAGAGAGGCCTTCACGGCCATCAATTTTTTTGGAAAAAATAGACCACACTAACACCCAGCCCATGATACTGTTTTATTAGAGCTAGGATAATCTCTCCGCACAGCAGAGGGAACTAAGATTTGAAAGACTCTAGGGGAGGGGTCAGTGTGAGTGGTACAGCACTACCCCATTCTGCTGTGCGCTGAGGACACTAGGACCGTGGAGCCCTTAATGGGAGGGGGGGACTGGAGAGAGTAATATTCTATCCAAAGCTGATCCCTAAAACTCTTTGGGCAATAGAAGTTGCCAAATATAAAGGTGAAAATAACATCATGAGCTAAAGAGTTTACAGAATAATCTAGGTTTGACATTGCATAAGTAAATGCCCTTATGTTCTGTCCCACAAGCATCTGGATTCTTTGCAATGTCTAACAGATAATGGAGCCGGGCATAACCAGGGGGCAAACATTGATGTAGTGTGGGGGCAGGGAAGGTATGGTGGCAACAGAGTGGAGAAATGTTACAAAAGATGTGGGGATCGATGTCTGGTATCCATTCCCACTTCAGTCCATTCTGTTTTCCAGAATAAGGTGGGGAGCATACCAAATCCCTTAATCTGCTCCTTTGCTATGTCAGGTCAGCCAAAGGGAAGGTACATATCATCTACGACCTCCTTGAGGATGAACAAGCTGACCTGGCTTGTTTTACCGAGACCTGGCTGGGGGATGCCAGCACTGCAACATGGGCGCAGGCTCTCCCAGCTGGCTATACGGTCAGCGAGCAGACAAGGGAGAGTGGGCGAGGGGGTGGCGTGGCCATAGTTCACAAAACCAACCTAACCTTGATCAGGAAACCTGTCCGGAAAACAACCCTAATCAAGTGCGTGTACCTAAGCCTGAAGACCAGGGATAGTTTGGAGATTCTGTTAGTATACCGGCCACCCCAGTGCCTAACAGACTCCCTGACTGAGTTGACTCAGCTGGTCTCAGAGCTGCTGTTGGAGACCCCCAGGCTACTGGTCCTGGGAGACTTCAACATCCCTCTGGAGACCAGTCCTTCCGACCTATCTGGAGCAGCTCGGGAGTTCATGGAATCCATGACAGTCATGAACCTATGCCAATTGGTCAGCGGGCCCACTCATTGCACAGGTCACACACTCGATGGGATTTTTAGTACAGAACAGGAATATCCGTGGGCAGAGGTAACAAAAACCTCTGCCCTGTCACGGACGGATCATTTCCTGATCAAGATGGAACTAAAGGCCACTTTCCACACCCCCGGGGGTGGCAGACCCATTAGAATAGTCTGCCCTCGAAAGCTGATGGAACCAATTGGTTTCCAGAAAGCTCTAGAGGGTTCATTGGTTGGCAACGCGGGCGACTCTGTTGAAGCCTTTGTACACACCTGGAACATCGATACTGCCAAGGCAATCAACACAATCGCTCCCGAGCGTCCTTTCCAACTTGCTCCCAATTGCAATCCCTGGCATACAGAAGAGCTCAGGGAGATGAAGCGGGTTGGACAATGGCTAGAGTACAAATGGTGGAAGTTTCGACTCTCGTCCAACAGAACTTGCCATAGGTTGCATCTTTGCACCTATCGGGAGGCTCTGCGTGCAGAGCGAAGATCTTTCAACTCTGCACGCATTGAAGAGTCTCGCCTAGCAGAACTGTTCAAGGTGGTAGGGGAGCTGACGCGGGTTCCCCCTGTGCCAAATCCCCTACTGGACCCCACAACAGCCTGCTGTGAGGCATTTAACATCCACTTTGCAGATAAAATCTCTGGATTAACAGCCGACCTGGACGCCAATATTTTGTCAAGGTCTGTAAGTGGGGTGTCCAGCAACTCCGTTAATATCAGTTTATTGGATGAGTTTCAATCGGTGAATACTGATGACGTTGACAAACTGCTTGGTAGTTTGAGGAAAACGACTTGCCCTCTCAATCCTTGTCCATCTTGGCTGGTCATCTGGGGGGGGGGGGGGTGATGCATTGAGAGTATTCCTTCGTGACACAATCAATGTGTCCCTTAGAGAGGGCTCTTTACCATCTTTTCTAAAGGAGGCGGTTGTTAAACCCCTCCTGAAGAAGCCCTCTCTTGACCCCCTGGACAGGAACAACTACAGACCAGTTTCCTTGCTCCCTTTTTTGAGCAAGGTAATCAAGAAGGCTGTCGCTTCCCAACTCCAAGCTGTCTTGGATGAAACCGATTATCTAGATCCATTTGAAACTGGCTTCAGGACAGGATATGGAGTTGAGACAGCCATGGTTGCTCTGACCAACGACCTCCGTTTGAGTATCGACAGGGATAGTTTGACCCTGCTGGTGCTCTTGGATCTCTCAGCGGCCTTTGACACTATAGATCCTTCCATCCTTTTAGATCGACTGAGGGAGTTAGGCATCGGAGGCACCGCTCTTCGATAGTTCCAATCCTTCCTCTCCGGAAGATCCCAGAGGGTGAGGCTTGGGTACAGTTGCTCGTCTAAAATTGAGCTTAATTGTGGTGTCCCTCAGGGCGCCATTCTGTCCCTGATGCTATTCAACATTTATATGAAGTTGCTGGGTAAGATCATTCGGAGGCATGGAGCTCAGTGTCTTCAGTACGCTGATGACACTCAGGTATACCTCTCCATGACCAGATCGTCGGCCCAGACCTCAGATGGTGTCTCTCCTTTCAATGACTGTCTTGTGGCAGTAATGGACTGGATGAGGGAAAACAAATTGAAGCTCAATCCAGATAAAACGGAGGTACTCATTGTCTCGGGACCGAAGCCAGGTTTGGGAATATAAATCCCAGTCCTCGATGGAGTCACACTCTCCTCGAAGGACTCTGTTCGCAGTCTGGGGGTACTCCTTGACTCGTCGCTTCACATGACGAGTCAGGTGAATGCGACGGTCAGGAGTGCGTGTTATCAGCTTTGGCTGATACGCCAGAGGCACCATTTCCTGGAAACGAGGGACCTAGAAACTGTGGTACATGCTCTGGTAACCTCTTGCCTGGACTACTGTAATGTACTCTACATGGGGCTACCCTTGTGCCTAACTCGGAAACTGCAGTTAGTCCAAAACATGGCAGCCAGGTTAATAACTGGAACATCCAGGAGAGAGCACATAACACCGGTGCAGTTTCCGGGCCCAGTACAAGGTGTTGGTTTAACCTTTAAAGCCCTTCATGGATAGGGTCCATCCTATCTCCAGGACCGTCTCTCCCCATATGACCCCCCCACACACACACTCCGATCCTCTGGGAGGAATCTGTTACAGTCTTTTAAGATCAGACTGACTCAAACCTCCCAGAGGGCCTTTTCAGCCATAGCCCCCAATCTATGGAATGACCTGCCAGATGAGATGCGTCTTATTACATCTGTTGACGGCTTTAGAAAAGCCTTAAGGACGCATCTTTCCAGCAGGCCTTCCCAAATAGCATTTAATTTCCCGGCTCCATACCTACTGCTGACTTCTTCCCCTAGTTCCTCTTGCCCCCCCCCCTCCGAAATTGTTCCATACAGCTTTGGGCAGTTACTTGTATATGTTTTATTTGTACTATGTTTTTAATTCTTAGCTATTTAATTCTATTTTAAGGGATGGGTGAGGGGGATGGAATTGTTGTATTTTAACTTGTGTTGCTTTTAACTATGTTGTATCCTGCCCCAATTGCCAGTTCAGAGGGGCGGGCTATAAATAAATAAATTATTAGTATTTTTATTATTACCTTGTTTTATTTTGGATGCAAACTTCTTTGAGGCCTGTACAAGAAGGAAAGTGGGATGGATGGATGGATGGATGGATAGATAGGGGTCACTGCCAGAGCACTCCTGCCTCACATTATGCATAGTTAAATGTTCTTCTCTGCTTTATGTATGTTGCATAATGTTTCCCTGCAAAGGCCTGTCTTGCACTAGTTTATGAAGCTGAGTGTTCTACTACACTTGTCTTTAAAAATGTATTTTTAGCAAACATTGAATGCTGAACAGAGTGTTTCATTTCAAGATGAATCTGGTTTTACACATTTTCCCTCCCCCTCTTTTTGTAAATCCACTATCATCTCCACTCAAACAGGCTTGCAACAGCAAGTATTACAAAAACTGCACAATCTCTCTGAACAGAGATGATAGTAGGAGAGAAAGGATGTACATATCGTAAGGTTCCCAGTTGGTGAAGAGGTCAGACAAGGATGCATTCTATCACACTACATGTTCAATTTGTATATAGAAAACATCACAAGAATAGCAAGTTTAGGCTCAGAAGAAGGCAGAATGAAGATAGGAGGAATGAATGTCAACAATCTTAGATATGCGGATGATACCATATTACTAGCAGAAAACACCACAGATATTTACAAAAGAAAGTCAAAGATGAAAGTGCAAAGGCGGGCTTAATGTTGAACATAAAGAAAAAAATAATGACCGTGAAAGAAATACATAAATTCAACCTAGACGATGAAGAAACTGGAATAAAGAATTTGTGTAGCTAGGATCAAACATCAATCAGAATGGTGACTGAAGCCAAGAAATAAGACTAGGAATGGGAAGGGCAGCTAAGAAAGAACTAAAGAAGATCCTAAAGAATAAAAACATACCACTGGGCACTAGCATCACAATCGTCCAAGCCATAATATTCACCATCACCATGTATGGATGTGGGAGCTGGACAATGAGGAAAACAGATAGGAAAAGAATCAGCTCATTTGAGGTGTGGTGCTGGAGAACAGTGCTAAGGACAGCCAAAAAGACAAATGAGTCCTTGACAAGCTCAAACCAGAACTCCCCCTGGAAGCCAAGATGATGAAACGGAGGCTGTTGTATTTTGGCCACATCATGAGAAGGCATGAATCACTCAAAAATACATTAATGTTTGGAAAGGTGGAGGAAAGTAGAAAGAAACGAAGGCCACACACCAGATGCATACATTCAATCAGGCAGGTCATGGGCGTGAATCTACAGGACTTAAGCAGAGCAATGGAGGATAGGAAGGCTTAGAGATGTGTCATTCACAGTCACCATGAGTCAGGGCCAACTCAATAGCAGTTAACAACAACAAAATTACCAATGATAGAAGGCAGAGAATGCTATGACTAACAGATATATCATTGCATAAACTCCAATAGACTACTGTATATGAACATTCTCAGCTAGCAGACTATAGATGTACACCATATGTTGGAGCACAGAAGAAAAAAATTGCAAGCACTAGGGTCCTATAAGTAAGTAGTTCTTGTAGTTATCTAGTGAGAGATGGCAAACACATTCTTCAATGAGGAAAAGATTATATGTCTATGAAGGGTGTATATCTAAGAAGAATGGAAAATAGAAATGAAAGAGAAGGGAGAACAGAGCTGAAGAGTGATGAAAATTTGAGTTTATGGAATTCCAACGAAGCAGAAGCATAATCACACCTGCCAAACCTAACTACCAGTATTGATAAAACCATGTGCCAGTTCTCCATGTTGAAATTGGCTACTGAAAGAATTTGTTTTTCCTTGCCAATTGTCATTTTTTTACCCATTTTTCATATTTTACAAAAATTGGAGAGATTATGATGAAGAATGCTCAGCAAACTCCAAATACTTTTCCCAACTGCTACTTTCCCCAGAATCAATCTTTGTTTTGCATTGCTCAATGGATGAGATGACCTCATCCAACTTGTATCCTAGTGTCTACATGATACATCCAGGTGTTGATCATATGTCTCCACTGGAGCCCTAGAAAGATCATGTTCTTGCCTTCTGAACTGAACTTTCTGTTCTTTTTTGTGTCTCTTTGTTGGGGTGGATCAGAAACTGGCGATGACCCTGAAAATGCCACATTTCAAATGCTTGGATCCAAAATCAAATCCAGCTAAAGATTTACACTTCTCTTTGAAACTTCATAGTTCTGGGGTGGTGGCTGAACTGAACGCAAAATATTCATGCACCTGGCTATAGTATGGACAAGCAGGAAATGTGTATTGTGTAACATACTTTTGATGTCATTTTTAGTTTTCTCCCCTACTATGCATTTAATTACATAGCACAGTTTACTTTTTTTTCTTCTCTTTTATCTGTTTAAAAAATTGAATATAATTGGACCATCCATGACAGCTCTGATATTAAGGAGGCATGCACCCAATGTATATATACATGACAGCTACCAGTGCCAACTGCAGGCTTTCAACCCAGTAATGGTGCTGTGTCTGCTGTCATTCCATATTGAGACAGTGGCAATAAAGTGGCCATCATGGACCAATCAGGATGCACAGCAAGGGTTGTGCAGAGTACCCAAAAAGAGAAGAATATTTTGAGTAATGTATACAACTTGTTCCCTTACATGTGCTTGGCTGTATACACTAGTGTAGAGGCCTAAATACCCTGAAGACACCAAATCCCATTTGATCCTGAAACCTAAGCACAGTTATGCCTGGCTAGTCCTTGAACAGGGGATCATCAAGGTGTCTGGGAAAGCTGTCAAGATTTGAGCTGATAACGGCTCAAAACTGCTGAGCAGAACTTTATAACCAAAACTAAAGATCTTTCAAATGCAAGAAATAAAGTATAGTATCCAAATACCAGTTCAATATCCAAAAGAGAAGGGTCAAACAATCCAAGGTTCCAGGGTTTCAGAAAGGCAGGTTTAGCAAGGCAATTCGAAGATCCAGAGGGTCCAGGTTAGTCAGTAGTGCAAGAGACAAGGTTTCAGGCCACAAAGTCCAAGGGAGTTAGAGAAACAGGTAAGCTTATCACATTGCCCCCAAGGACATGATGGAGGCAGAACAAAAGGGAGTGGGATGGGAAAGGAAGGGGGCCAGGGATACGTTTTACCACACACCAGAATGCCACTGCTGCCACTGCATGTTCCCATTCCATTCCTGATCTGTCCCAGAGGAGGCAATTTTTGGGAACTGTTCAGAAGCATTGTTGAAAATCACCTCCTCTGGGACAGATTGGGAATGGAATGGGAATGTCCAGCCTTCCTGTGTGCAGTAAAATGTGTCCCTGGCCCCCTTCCATTCCCATCCTGCTCCCTTTCGTATCACCCACATCATGTCCCTGGGGACAATGTGATACGCTTAATGCTTTCACCAGGAAAATCAGATAATCTCTGACAAAGGAGCTCAGCAACCTGCAGTTGTTTATATTAACTAGTTCCTAATCACAGCTGCTTCCTGATTGCTGAGTGTTTCTCATAAAGCCTCCTGGACTAGCGGAGGCATGCCCTTTCAGACCTTCGCTAGCTAAAGGTAGGTACTTCATTGTCCTGCTCTTCCATATCTTCTGTGCCTGGAATCTCTGCTGGTGGAAGGCTGGGCTGCTGAGTTTCCTGACACAGAACAGGCTCTGCTTGAGCTGGCAGAGCAGAATTAGAACCCAGCTCAGCTTCAAGTTCCCCCTCCACCTGGAGATCAAACTCAGCCTTCCCATTTTCTGAGTTCTCAGCCTGGCTGAGCATGACACAAGGAACACTAGGTGCTGTAGGCTATATTTCAGAGGATAGCAATGGAAAACCGTCTCTGAGTGTTCCTGGCTTCAGAGAGCCCTATGAAATTCATGAGGTTGTCATAAGCCAACAGACAACTTGGAGGTAAACTCACCATAGACATACACAACTATCTGGAAATTACAAACAGTATCTCAAAACACATGCCATGACTTCCTTGTGATCACAAATGAAACAGTTGTGAGGCCTAGCACATGGAATCCTTGGGCAGCTGCTGGGGCTCCCTTGCCATAGCAGGTCATGCTATTATGTTGGCATCTGCCCGAAAAATCTGTATTGTGATTTGAGATGTGCTTGGCCTTCTGTGTCATGCAGAATATATTGGGAAATGGTAAATGAGATTTGAACAATAATTCTATAGAACAAAGTAAAACCACACTCAGACATTTGTTTTTGCATTCATCTATCCCATTTCCGCCTATAAGTATCAATTGAAGAAGGTTTCTTCACCATGTTTCATGAAAAGACTAGGCCTTTATATGAAAAAAAAAATGTAAAGGATTTGGAGAACATTTATCACACTGCTTATAGCGTTTTAAGATAACTACTGAACATATCTCTGTGTTTCCATGATCAGAGTAGACCCTGTTCTATGCTCCCATTCTATTTCAGTTCTGACAGGTAGACAAGTGAGAAAACAGTATCACAGGAGATTGTTTCATTTAATTTGAAGTGATTTATGCCTGATGGGATAAAGTTGCATTTAATTTTAAAAGCTGATGTTATCACACACAGCCATGGCTGGGCGAGTGCAACCTGTATGCAGCCCAAATCCTAGCAGCACTTATCCTGCAGCTTTTCAAAAACAGCAAGCTCCCATTTTTGAAAAGCTGCTGGATAAGTGCAGCTTGGATACGGGCTGCATACAGGTTGCACTTGCCCAGCTGTGGCTGCCTGCAATAACATCTGTTTTTAAAATTAAATGCAACTTTGTCCTATTGGGGATATGTCACTTTAAATTCAATATCATAATCTCCTCAGTGATGACATCCTGGCTTTGGAACTCCCTGTACAAGGATATGTCCAATATTTCCTTCTTGTTTTCTTTTCAGTTATGGTGATGACCTTTTTTGATATACTGTCTTTTCCCCAAATCAAGACTGGTTTCTTAGGAATAAATGTCTGATTAATGTTTTAAGTGTATATTGTATTATTGTTTTTATATGCTGTACTCCAGCCTAATCCATGGGGAGAGGTGGGAAATATAAATAAAGATTTTATTTTATATTATTTATATGACATTATTATTATTATTATTATTATTATTATTATTAGGCTTCATTTATATAGTGCTGTAAATTTGCACAGCGCTGTACATGTAGTCAATTGAAATAGACAGTTCCCTGCCCTCAGGCCTACAATCTAAAAATACAAGTGTCAGAAGGAGAAGGGAAAGGTGGTGAGGAAAGGGACCAAGTCCAGTGGATTTTCTCTCCTTCTGAGGCCTGGACCATGGCAGATGGACTGGAGGGAGGGCCCTGCTGCTTACACTGGCTAGGCCTGATGGCATTGGGCATGCCTTTACACTCCCTCTGAGGCTGGACAAGGGCAGATGGAATGGTGGGAGGGCCTTCTTCTTTAGGCTCGGTATTTTAATGTTGTGAAGCTGCTCTGAGTCCCAGTTCTGGGAATGCTTCCCTGAACAAAGTGGTCTTTAACTCAGTTTTAAAATTGGCAAGAGAAGTAATGTGCTCATAGGGGAAGCAGGTTCCAGGAGATCCAGGAGTGGAGATCCTAGGCTGGGACAGGAGACCTTTACTACCAGAGCAGAGGGCATGAGATGGAGTGTGAGGAGAAAGAAGATCAGATAAATAAGGAGGGGCCAGTCCATGGAGTGCTTTAAAAGTCAACAACAAAAGCTTGTACTGGATGTGGAAGGGGAAGAGGAGCCAATGAAGGGAGGAAAAAAGAAGAGAAACATGGTCAAAGTGGCAAGTGGATGTAATAATGCATGCAGCTGAGTTCTGGACAGAGATTAAAGGATGGAGGTGAGAGAGAGGAAGCCCTGTCAGAAGAAGGTTACAGTAATCTAGTCGCAATACCACTAGGGCATGGACCAGAGTCTTGGCAGTAGAGGCTGAGAGAAATGGACAGATTTTAGCAATGTTGTAAAGAGAGAATCTACAGGCCTTGGCAGTGGCCTGGATCTGGGGAATAAATGACAGAGAAGAATAAAAAATGAAACCAAGACTGCGGGCTTGCTGAACTGGTTGAACAGAAGTGTCATCAACAAAACCAGAAAAGGAGCATTGGAGGGTGGGCTTAGGTGGGAAGACAAGAAGCACTGTCTTAGACATGTTGAGCTTCAAGCGCCGATGCTGCATCCACTGAGAGATAGCAGTCAGACAAGATGAACCTTGCTGTTCAAGGCAAAACGTCAGGGGTGGAAAGATACAGCTGAGTGTCATCGGCATACAGATGATAAGAGAAACCAAAAGAACTGATGAGTTTGCCTAGGGACAGTGTGTATAGTGAGAACAAAAGGGGACCCAGGACAGAGTACTGGGGAACTCCAACAGATAAGGGAACAGAGGACTGACTGCCCGTGACCATTGCAAAAGATCTATTTGACAAGTAAGATTGAAACCAGTCAAGAACAGAGTCGGAAAACACAAGGTCAGAAAGTGAATCAATCATGAGACAGTGATCCACGGTGTCGAAGGCTGCAGACAAAACAAGAAGAATGAGAATAGAGTAGAGGCCATTCACCTTGGCCTGCAAGACTGAAAAGGGTCCAGGATGGAATTGGCTTCAAGAAACTCAAGACAGCGAGAATAAATGACCCGTTCCAGAACCTTAGAAAGAAAAGGAAGAAGAGAGATCGGATGATAGCTAGACAAAGAAGAGGGGTTGAGAGAGAGTTTCTTCAGAATTGGGGAAACAAGAGCATGTGGAGTCGAAGGCGTTCATGGCCGGCATCCATAGTTTTTTGTGGAGCTTTCAGGCTATGTGGCCATGTTCTAGAAGAGTTCCTTTCTGACGTTTCACCAGCATCTGTGGCTGGCATCTTCAGAGAACTTAAGATGCCAGCCACAGATGCTGGCGAAACGTCAGAAAGGAACTCTTCTAGAACATGGCCACATAGCCTGAATGTCAGAACAGGGGTTCAGAATCCCAGACAATCAACCAGTCAGCTTTATGTAGAATAAACAGAACTTTATTGATGCTCCAGGATCAGCAATACCACACCATTCAGCTTCTTAGCTGAGACTGACCAGTCCCCGCCTAGCCCCTCTATACATCCCAATAGCTATCTCCTCCCCCCTCTGCCAAAAGCCCGCGAACTAACACATTCCATGTCTTTTCTCATCAGTTTCAGATTCCCCCATGGTTCCCCCCTTAACTACTTTCTTCCCACCAAATGCTGTTACATTCCTTGCCTCAGCGCTGAGCAGCTACAAGGTCAACTGATAACAGTCTCCTGGCACCGGGATACACTCCTCCCTTCTGTCTAGCAAAATCCAACTATGACTAAACCTATACCCATCATCCCCATACTACTACAAAACTATATCTGATAGAAGACTAAAAGGATTCTAACAGTCGGCCCCCCTAAAAGAAAACCCTTCCCACAATATAACATATAGAAAACAGATTACAAGTTATAAATTTCAGATTACAAATGTGGCTTGTCAGGATAAGCCCGATGAAACTTGCCTATTAAATCAGGGGCCATAACGTGCTCAGCAGACACCCACTCATCATGATCCGCTGAAAAGTGCTTCCAGCGAATCAGGTACTGCAACTTATTCCTGTGAATTCTAGAGTCCAAAATCTTAGAAACTTCAAAATGCTGCTGCCCCTCAATCATCATGGGGAGGGGCGGTTCCTTTTCTTGTTTACAGCGTCCCGTGCTCCGGTCCTGTTTCAGCAAGCTAAAATGAAACACAGGATGCAAATGTCTGTAAGATTTAGGCAAGTCCAATTCAGCTGTCACCTCATTGACCAGTCTTTTCACCAGAAAAGGCCCTATGTACTTGGGCCCCAGTTTCTTTGATGGATGCCTGGTTTTCAGGTGTCTAGTTGACAAAAATACTCGGTCCCCAGGTTTAATATCCCATCCCAAAGACCTCTTTAGGTCCGCGTACTTTTTATAGTCTCGTTTAGCTTCTTCCAAAGCCTTGGTGACCTGTGACCAAGCCCCCTTGACCTTATCCACCCATTGGGTCACAGTTACCGGGTCGGAAGGTTCAGCATGCAAAGCCGGAAGAATCCTAGGCTCATGACCGTAGACAATCTCAAAGGGTGACCTACCAGTGCTCCGATGGACAGCATTATTGAATGCTACTTCAGCATAGGGCAACAAATCATACCAGTCATCCTGCAAATAATTAGTATAACACCGAAGATACCTCTCAAGGGCCATGTTCGTCTTCTCACATTGCCCGTCCGATTGGGGGTGAAAAGAGGTGCTCACTGCCATTTCAACACCCAATTTTTTCTGCAGCACCCTCCAGAACTTTGAAATGAAGGTGCTCCCCCGATCACTTACAATTTTGTCCGGCAAGCCGTGATGTCTACAGATGTGCGTAACAAGCAAGTCTGCAAGCTTAGTAGCACTAGGCATCCCTTTGCAGGCTACATAATGCGCTTGCTTAGAAAACAGGTCTACCACCACCCAAATGGTGTTTCTCCCCTTGCTTTCAGGCAAATCTGTAATAAAATCCATAGCAATATGTTTCCATGGTCCGCTTGGGGTAGGCAGAGGCTGCAAAAGCCCCCTGGGCTTCCCTATGACCGGTTTGGCTCTGGCACAAACCAGACAGCTTTTCACATAGTCTTCCACTTCGGCTCTCACCCCCTCCCACCAGTAAGTCTTTCAAACCTTATGCCAAGTCTTTAGATATCCCCAATGTCCCGCTGCCCTCGAATCATGACACAGCTTCAATACTTCTGGCCTCACTACTGCAGGGACATAAATTTGGGATCCCTTAGCCCACAACCCTTGCGAGTTCAAACTCAACCTATCTTTGCTCCCTCGTAGCCAGTCATCTTTCTCAGCCTCTCTTTTGATCTTTTGCAACAGACCGTCTAACAGAGGTAAAGGTTCAACCGGTTCCAGCTTAGCTTGGCTACGAGTCACCACAGACTGTCCCAGTTGTTCGGGGGAAAAAATGGTCTGCAAAGGGACTTGCTCTTTGCCCATATGCTGAGGGAGCCTGGATAAGGCGTCGGCCAAAATGTTTTGCCTCCCTGGGAGGAACTTCAGTTTAAATTTATATTTGTAAAAGTCCTTTGCCCACCTCCTCTGTTTGGGAGTTAGCTTTCAGGGGGTCTGCAGGGCCTCCAAATCACGATGGTCCGTCCAAACTTCAAAGGGGTGAGGCGCCCTCTCTAAAAACTGTCTCCAACTGTCCAGCGCATGCTTAACAGCAAATGCTTCCTTTTCCCAGGTGGGCCACCCCAACTCCCCCTTTTGAAACTTGCGAGACAAGTAGGCGCAAGGCCTCAACAATCCATCATGGTCCTTCTGCAATAGCACTGCCCCTATTGCCTGGTCACTGGCGTCCACCTCCTCGGAATCGGTGCTCTCGTCGTCGGTCCAGACCTCTTCCTCATCCTCTGTCACCGCTTGAAGCCCGCGATCGGCATGGCTTTTTTCCTTTGTCTTCCCTTTCCCTTTCTTGGGAGCATTCGGTGGGGGGGGGGTTGCAAATGGAGATGTTTTCTTCTCCAGGTTACGATCTGGGCAGTTCACAACCAGGTGGCCTTTACGCCCGCAACCCAGGCACAGCCCCAACCGGTGGCATCGCTCTCTTTCCTCGCCTGTCGTTTGCCCAGACTTTCCTTTGCCTTTTTCCCCGGCGGGTTGGTTTTCTCTCCCTCTGCCCCCTTTATTTTTCCGCTGGGTCAGCATTCGGACTTCCTGCAGCACTGCCTCCGCCTCTCCAGCCAGTCGAATCCACTCCATGTCCGTAGGGGGGTTGCCCATGGTAAGCGCCCACTTCACAATATCAGGGCGCAGACCCTCTTTGAAGTATTGGATTCTCATCCCTTCGGTGCAGTCTGGCACTTGGGCAATTAATCTCCGAAACTCCATGGCGTACTCGGAGACAGACCTAGCTCCCTGTTCTAAGCCCTTCAGACCAGCCAAAGCTGTGCTGGCTCTGAAGGGGTCCTCAAATCTGGCTCTCAGGGCTCTCATGAAGTCTGCCAGATTTCGCAATTCCGCCGCTTGGCAATCGTAAAGCTGCACCAGCCAGTTGGCTGCTTCCCCTTTGAGGTGCCGCGCTACACACTTCACCTTGGCAGCCTCCGTGGGAAAGGTGGGCCCCCATTCCTCCATGTGATCGGCCACTTGGGACAGAAAGTAGGGCAAAGTCTGGGGGTTCCCGTCATACTTAACTACCAACTTGCGGGCTTGTGGTTCCAGCTGCCGATCTGGGGCTGGTCGAACCAGCTGATGGTCAAGTTGCGGTGCCTCTTCTCACGCCGGGACTGCTGGAACACCAGTGGCGGCCCCCGCCATTCACCCATCTCTTGCTCTGTCCGGGCATTCCTTTATTATGGCCAACACCTCCATCAGGAGATCACGCAATTCATCCACGTCGGTCTGAAGGTGCGTGACTCGTTCATCCAGGTCTGCATCCTCAGCTGGTTGCACTCTCAGGGGCTGAGTGAAGCCCGTGTCCCAGTCGGACCACCGGGTGGCCCTCCTCCGTTCTCGGGTCCGCACAGGGGCCACAGGGTGCCCAAACCAGGGTCCTCCACGCACTGCAGTCTGCAGCACGGGGGGTCTCATTGCCTTTGGCAGAACTCCAGCCCCTGCCGTCAGGGCCGTGGTCTCCTCTGTGTCGTCCGCCGTTTTAGTGGAGAATGGCTCCTCTGAAGTCTCCTGCTCCTGCATTGCCTCAGAGAAGTTTTAGGGAGTCTCAGCTAACTGTCAGAACAGGGGTTCAGAATCCCAGACAATCAACCAGTCAGCTTTATGTAGAATAAACAGAACTTTATTGATGCTCCAGGATCAGCAATACCACACCATTCAGCTTCTTAGCTGAGACTGACCAGTCCCCGCCTAGCCCCTCTATACATCCCAATAGCTATCTCCTCCCCCCTCTGCCAAAAGCCCGCGAACTAACACATTCCATGTCTTTTCTCATCAGTTTCGGATTCCCCCATGGTTCCCCCCTTAACTGCTTTCTTCCCACCAAATGCTGTTACATTCCTTGCCTCAGCGCTGAGCAGCTACAAGGTCAACTGATAACAGTCTCCTGGCACCGGGATACACTCCTCCCTTCTGTCTAGCAAAATCCAACTATGACTAAACCTATACCCATCATCCCCATACTACTACAAAACTATATCTGATAGAAGACTAAAAGGATTCTAACACTGAAAGCTCCACAAAAAACAAGAGCATGTTTGAAGTCCGAAGGGAAGGAACCTGCAGAGAGAGAGAGATTAAAGGTATAGAGGAGTGAGGGCAGAAAAGAAGAGGTTACAGAGATTAGAAGATGGGAAGGGATAGGATCAAGAGAACAGGTTGTAGGTTTGGAAGAGATTAGCAGAGTAGAGACTAAATCTGGCTTCTAACTTAATAAGTAATATATGGTTAAAATTTGCTAGCCATAAACATTAAATGAAACTGATCCATTTACAGCACTAGTGATAGTTTAAGATGTTGTTGTTTGGTGATGCCCTTGTTCAGCATGTTCTTAACTGTTCTTGAATAAATTTACTGAAATTGGTAACATTTGTGTATTATTTAATTTTTGAATTATTTAATGTTTTGCTTTCTTTTAATTAGATTTAGATCGGCATGGAAATGGATTTGGCAGAAGGGATTGTAAATTGGTCAGGGAAAAGCAAGGAAATAGGCTTTTTTTCCCCTTTCCCTCTTGACACAGTTAGTGTTTATAGGAGTTGGCCTCTTTCCCTGCTTTTCTCTGACCGATTTACAATCCCTTCTGCCGAATCTGTTTCCATGGCAATTCATGAACACTTCCTGGGTTTCAGACACTTTTTTTCTCTTTCAGCCACCTTTGCAGGACGTTTGGAGGACGATTTACAACTGATTCAGGTACATGTGAAAATCTTCATGGAAAACAAAGCAGTAGACCACAGATAGAAAACAATCAACATATATTCCCATCCATAAAAGAGGAGACACAAAAGATTGGAGTAATTACAGAACCATTACACTAATTTCCCATGCAAGCAAAGTCATGCTCAAAATTCTGTAGCAAAGACTGCTACCACATATGGAATGTAAAATCCCAGAGGTGCAAGCTGGAATCAAGAAAGGAAAAGGCACTAGGCATCACATTGCAAACATATGATGGATAATGGAGCATACGAAGGAATTCCAGGAGAAAATTTGAATGTGCTTTATTGACTACAGCAAGGCCTTTGACTGTGTATCTCATGAAAACCTGTGGTGTGTGTTTAGAGGATTGGGAATGCCACAATGTCTGATTGTCCTGATGTGTAACCTGTACTCAGGATAATAGACTGCCTTCAGAACAGAATCTGGAGAAACAGAATGGTTCCCAATCAGTAAAGAAGTCAGGCAAGGTGGGATAAGATCACCATAATTATTCAGCTGCATGCAGAAAATAGCATACACAGTGCAGGCTTAGACATAGAAATAGGAGGAGTGAAATTTTGAAGGAGGAATATTATCAACCTAGGATATGGAGATGACACAGTACTACTAGCAGAAACAATGACCTGGAGCAATTGCTGCATAAGTTCAAGGACGAAAGTGTCAAGGCAGACTTAATGTTGAACACCAAGAAAACAAAAATACAGTAATGACAATGGAAGAGCTACAAGAATTAATCTTAAATAATAAGAAAACTGAAATAGTCAAGGAGTTTCCACAAGAACGGTGACTATAGTCAAGAAATCAAATGAAGACTAGGATTAGGAAGGATAGCTATGAAAGGACTGGACAAGAACCTAACATGTAAAGATATAATTCTGAACACCAACATGAGGATCACACAAGTCATTGTACATGTATGGATGTGGGAGTTAGACAGTGAAGAGAGTTGATAGAAAGAAAATCAACTCATTTGAGATGTGGTGCCAGAGAAGTGTGCTGAGGACACATTGGATGGCCAAGAAAACAATCAAATTGGTTCTAAAACAGATCAAAGTCGAACTCTCCCTTGAAGCCAGGATGACTAAACTGAGACTGCTGTACTTTGGCCACATCATGAGAAGGCATGAATAATGGGAAAAGACAATGATGTTAGGAAAGATGGAAGGCAGTAGAAAGAGAGGAAGACCACTCAATCAGCTAGGCTACAGGCCTGGGCCTCCAGGGCCTGAGCAAAGCTGTGGAGGACACGGGGTCTGGGAGATGTCTCATCCACACGGTCATCATGATTCAAGGTCAACTCAAAAGCAGTTCACAACAATTACATTTTTCACTTCACAACCAAGGATTATGCTCACTGTAAACATGGTTCTGTGCTGAAGTGGTTACCTACAAAGAGTTTGACATCCTGTGCCTCTCTATGCTTGGAAGAAGGGTCTGTTACCATTTCCTTCAGGCATATCTAATTCTTTTATATGAATCTTTCCAGCTATAATTTATTGCTTGCTCTATTTTGATTATGGACAGGTGTTTTATTCATTAAAGATGAAAGAGAACACTCCTCAGAGGCCTTCTTCAAACATTTTGTACATCTTTAATGTGTGTGGCTTTTTCCTTGTCTCATTCACTTTCTGAATCATCTGTGTAAATCGTAAAGTCCCACCTCATATACTTCCTTCAAAACAACCAAGTTACTCAAACATTCATCCTTTTAAATCCTCTCAATTATTAAGTATTTATAATTATACTTTTTTGGCAACTATTTACAATCCTTATCATATCTGTAAATACATTTTAGTTGGTGTATTTTGTATTATGAGAATTATTGGAATGTAAAAATTAAGATCAATGATAGCAGACCTGAACACACACACACCATATTATGAGAAGACATAATATGAATACATCATGCCACTACTTTCAATTAGGGTTGCTTGCATGAATATTGGAAATAGCTGCTATATATTCCTCTTTTCTTTTCTTTTCTTTTCTTTTCTTTTGAAAAGAGAATTTCAACCTGATTGCCTGAAAACAAAACTTATTTAAATTCTTTCTTCTACACAATCAATGCAGGTTAAAATAGATGAGTAATGCATGACTAGGACCTTTTAAAATGTACAACTTGTCATACTCCACTCCTTCAAGGAATCCCTGCAGCCTCAACAGCTCAGCATAGACTAAGAAGAAGAGATTAGGTTCATTCACAGCTCTCAAGAGTAGTGAAGGTTGAAGATGTGAATCCAAGAGAAGTACATGGCTACAGGAAAACATTTTTCAGTAATAAGGGATGTTGCTGTATGAGACCTCCTAGCCTGAGCCTCAGTCCTGGCTAAGACACATTGTTGAGACCAATGTCTATACTGGGCTAAAGATTTTGTCAGCTGCTCCTGTATTTGTTGACTTGTGTTGTGAGTGAATTGCTGGTACTGAGTTTGGACTATATTAGAAATGGGTCCTGATATATCTTTGGGGCTGTACAGACCGCCCAAAAAGGGCAGTCTGTAGGTGCCTAGAGAAGCACTGGAATCGGGCCAGGGCTGCCTCATTGGCAGCCCCAGAGGCCCCATTCCACTACTTCTCCAGGCCACGGAGAAGCTGCAAACTGCAGCTTCTATGTGGCCTGAAAGCGGGGTGCAGCAGGCACCCTGGGTGCCCGCTGCACCTTGCCATCCCTGGTGCTCCTGAGAGGAGAAAGGGGCTGCCGCCACAGCCCCTTTCCCCTCAGGGTCCTTGGCGTAGCCGTGTAAAGGCCATGCCAAGGACAAGCAGCAAAAAGGTGCTCCATTTTGGAACTCCTTTTGGTGCTGCAGAAAGGGCACCCTAGGCACCGTCCTGTGACACCATGACGTCAAGTGCACGCCACATTGTATACATGTGGTGCACGCCAGGATGCCATCATGGCGTGCACGTATGGATGGCACCATTTTTAAAAGGTGCAGTCCATACGCTCTAATTACGCCCCACCGACGGCCCTTTGGGCCTTTTGGGCCACTGTATCAGGCCTTTGTCTAGTTTTTATATGCACCTAACTGATCTTGAACCCTGATGTTTCACTGTAGCTCTGAATCACACTCAACTATTTTATCACATTAGTTGGTAGAACTTTGTTTGACTCTTGTTTCACTTTTGCCCTTTGCTTTTCAAATCCCCTTGTACAGATGCTTACTATTCTGTACTTTAATAGCCTAGACCCTTGAACTGTCTTGACAGAGCATTCCAGCCTGCCTGGAATTGGACACAATGAGTCAGTGTGCTTTAATAACACACACACACACCAAAAGAGAGAGAGAGAGAGAGAGAGAGAGAGAGAGAAAGACAGAGAGAGAGAGAATCCTAAAAGAATATTTGTGTACTTCAGAAAGTCATGTGTGCTCAAGACACTGTTTCATGCTATCATAAAATTTGGAGCCATTACTTTTGGGGAACTACAATCTTCTGACTGGGGGATTATGGGTGTTTTAGAAACATTCTCTCAATTTCCCAAGCTCTGTGTAGTTAGTTGTAGAAAATAACTAATAAGAACATCAACAGTTAAGTGAATCATTGAGGCTCCTCTAGGACCGCAGACATTGCTCAAGCTTTCCTATTTCTGTTCTGTCTGCCAAAGATATTACCTTTAGACTCCATCTCTACATCCCAAAGAGTGTTCATGTGTGTTTCAAAGGTCAAGAAAATTGTGTTTGGTTATAGTAATCACTCTACCCTCTCCTCATTCATTGGATGGGCACCTTCTAAACTCAGCAGAATAAGGAGGTTGGATGTGAATATACTTCAAGCAAGCTTTACACAGAGCTCCTGCCTCTAAAGAAGCCGCAGCCGCTGCCGCAGCCACAGCCACAGCAGCGGCGGCAGCAGCAGCGGCTCCAAAAAAAGGGCCGTCCCCTGTCAGCTTAGCATTGGAAAGGAGGATGACATACCTTTTGCCATGTGGACAACTGAATCAGGCTGAATTGGCCCCAATCTAGCCATCCACATGCATAATGAATCCAAGATCACTCTGGAGTTTCCAGATACACCTGGGTTTTCCCCTGACTTTGCTTAGTTCAGGGCAAAGTCAGAATAATGTGGGGGTGGGGCACACTGTTTCTTTGCAGAAGTAGCTTTATGCCATGAGGACTGCCAGTACTGGCTTTGGGGTGATTGTGGCATTTTTCACTGGTGTAAGCAATCCCTAGGAGTCCAGGACAGCAGGGTTTGAAATATAGAGTTCAGCCATTGAAACCCACTGGGAAACCCTAGACAAGTTGCATTCTGTCTGAAAGGAAGGCAATGGAAAACCTCCTTTGAAAAAATATTGCCAAGAAAAATAATGTGACAGGGATGTTCTAAATTGGAGTTGATTTAAAGGCACATAAAAACAGCAACTTACTGTGGCTAAAGTTACACTGCACATTGAGAAGTATACTCACACCTAGTCTCCTAAAATGCCATTTAAACATTCTTTCAACTACAAGTAGCCAATATTCAGGATTATATGTACTGAACTTCAGGATGATAGAACTCTTCGGTTTAGGGTGACAATTGTGATGTTGGCTACATATTTTCGTAACCCGGGGGACCGCTTTATTTGCCGGACCGCACGGCAAATTTAAAGGGACCGCGGCTTTTTTTCTTTCATACCCCGGGGTTTTCGTACCCTGGGGTATTCGTAACCCGGGGTACCACTGTACTAGCTACAATTCATTGCAGAACAGGAAGGTGGCTGATTTCTTTGTTGCTGCACCTCCACCCACCCAAAACCACATGGGAAAAGGTGCTGAGGGATCTTTCAGAGCAGATTTCAGAGGATATTGGGCCTATATTCAAGACAAGGAATCATGGCACTCTTTGTTCTGCCAATGGAAACTTTTTGCTGGTAGAGGGACTCTCAGCTATGCCAAGAAGCATCTTCATTCTAAATGGAAATACAGTTGGCCCTCCTTATCCATGGATTTTTTATCCACGGATTTGAGCATACACAGCTTGAAAATATTCCCAAAAAGTATGAATTCCCAATTAGCAAACCTTGATTTTCCATTTTATATATAGGACACCATTTTGTTGTGCCATTATATTTAATGGGACTTGAACATCCATGGATTTTGTTATCCACGGAGGGTCCTGGAACCAAACTCCAGCAGATAATAAGGGCCTACTGTATGCTCTCAGTCTTTTTTACATGTGGCAAACTAGCAGCCATAACCAAGACCTCATGCATGCTTACACAGTAATCCTATCATATGGAACTACTAACCTAGGTAGTCTTGCTAGACACAGCTGAACACACCCAGAAAGGTCCTTTTTAGCTGTTTGCTCCAGCTACTTGATTTGTTGTATCCATTTGTTTGTGATCGACTAGAAGCAGAAATTGACGTTTTAAAGTAACAATGAGAAGAACTCTCCCATATGCTTGAGGTACAACTACTTTGCTCTCTTTGAGATGTGAAGTACCACTATTGCTTTGCTTACTTTGGTTGTGTCAGCCTCTGATGTACTGTTTCTTAGGAAATGTATGAGCTGAAGCCTGCAGGCCTGTTTACTGTGTTGGGGATCTGTTTTATCTCTCTTTTATTCAGTACTTTAAAAAAAAACATTTAAAAAACCCCAGTTATGCTGGCATTCATGATGTCTCTTGCATGAAACTTCAGGAGAAAACTCTTTTGCATTAATGCTGCCAAATTCCCTGCTCTGAGAATGTTTTATACTCTGTAGACTTTTAAACATTATGGAAAGTGGCTATAAACAACAAAGTATGAGCAAAACTACAGGGAAGATTGCATTATGATATGGTGATGTGTTATATGCTCTAATTATCCACATATATCAACTTCTTATCCATCAAATATTTGATTTTTAAATAGACATTGACTTTATATAGAAATTAAATGTATTTAATTTTTATGTTTTTTAAAAATAATAATTAAGAGAATAGTCACACTATATATGTGCACAAATGGCATCTAAAAATTTTCCACTCAATTTGTCAGCATAGAAACTGGTTGGACAGTTCATTACTTTTTCTAGGGCAAAGAGCAACAAGCTAGCAACTTTAGGGAGGGGGAGCAGAATTACCAGAGAGATAGTATAGTTTTGTTTTGTTTTTTTTTCCTAAGGAAGATTCAGAAATAGCAACTGTAACAGCAAGATGGCCACCATTTTTCATCTTCCATACTGAGGCAGATCTAGTGACATTTCATATCATGGAGTATGTGAACAGTAGCCATCATACAAAAAAGAAAGAAAGAAAAGAAAAATGAATGACTTAATTTTATTTATTGCCTATTTTTCCTCCAATTAATTCATGATGGCATACACGACTTTCCTCTCCATTTAATCTTTGGAACAGTCCTGTGAAGCATTGTAAGGGACAGAGTGTGGCTGCTTCAGGATCACCAAGTGATTTTCATTGATAGGAGGAGTTCGAACCTGGTTCTCTTAACTTTAAATACAACACCCCATTGCACCACACTGGCTGGCTGGTTAGCTGTGAAGAACCTTGTGTAGAATGTTTGGGAAAAATTCTCCAAAATGGCCATCTTTTTCTACAGGGGTGAAAAAATGAAAAATCTCAAAAAAATTTCTAATAAAAATTATCTTTTGAGAAAATTCAGCTCACCTCCATCCTAAACTGGTTGAAGTGAGATTAGGCTGGGGGAGAAGTATCTGTCCACCAGAAGTTCTGTCGCTGTCTATCCACTCTCAGCTATAAGACCTGAACAGGGGTGTGGCATGTTCAGGCCAGAGGAATAACATTTGATCTGTTGGATCCCAAGTCCCTCCATTTAACAAGAGTCTCTGGGATTAGAGGCTAGGATAGGTAATTTCCTCCCTAATGCAATCAGTAGTGGCAATGGGGAATTAGTAAAGGAAAAACAAATGGCAATTTCTCCATGAACCCATATGCAAGCCAAAAGGATTTTGAAAGTACCCTGTTGTCTACCATGGCCATTCTACTCTGCTTCACACCCCCACCTAGGCTTGCTCTGCAAATTCCTCTGACCCTCAGAGGAAGGCAATGGCAAACCTTTCAATACATCTTGCCAAGAAAGATGTATTGGATCACATTAGGGTCACCATAAGTCAGAGGTGACTTGTAGGCGCATAAGAAGAACAATGTGTTGTTTTTATATCAGTTGCTAAAGAATCATAAGAAGGAGAGTGCCACTTCCCTCATGTCCTTCCCATGATACATCTGGTTGTTCGCTATGAAACAAGAACACTGGGATAAATAAGACTTTGGTCTGACACAGCAGCAAGTGTTTTTATCTTCTTACTAACCACATACTCATGTGGTCTACTTGTGTAAATAGTGTAATATGAGTGGCAGATCTATGGAGTTTATCAGATGACAGAAATTGGAAGTATAATCTAATGGCAATCCGAACACAATCATGGGGTTTCACATTATTGTGTATTTGAGTATCTCACACAATTTTGGGCAAAAGGGAAGTCATTCCGAACGCAATCATGGGTTTTACGTTATTTCGTATTAAAGCATCTCATGCAATTTCGGGCAATGGGCAGTCATTTTTGGGTAATGGGAAGTCATTCTGAACGCATTCCAAATGCAATTGGAATTCAGGTAAATTCGCTAAACTAGCGAATTCACATGAATTCGAATTGGCTCCAATCGGCTTCATTCGAAATAAAGAGAAATTCCTCCGGTCTGATAAACTCCTATGCCTGAACACAGCTCCTAATCTGTGAAAACCACAATTAGGAACTGTGAATCTCGTTCACACAGAAGGGAAGCTGCCAAGCTTGTATGCATTTTTAGCTGCCATGTTTTACTGCTCATGAAAGAAGGCCACTCGTAGAAATGTTTCAAGAAGGAAAGAAAAAGAAACGTTATCATCATTGATGTATCATCTGAAGAGTGTTTCAGAAAATTTGGGTCATCATCATCAAATGAACAGGAAGTATCTGAGTGAAGCCAGCTCATAGCTAATTATCTAAGTAACCTTGTACAATGTTTGATGTCCCAGCCTGAACTCTAGATAGAGTACACAGACTAATCATTTCTTTAGCTTGGCCTTGTTGTCCTTAGTCTCTTAAGATGCAGAAGTCTTTTGAACATTTGTCTGATTATTTTTGGACTTGTCATTGTGTTTGGAAGACTTTATTCCCTGTGTCCCTTCCAGTCTCATGAATGTTTTTCTTATCCACATCCTCAATTTAATTTTTTTTATAACTTGTTGTGCATGTTATTTTGAAATAACAGATATTTTAAAAATGGATAGGAAGCTGCCTGTCAGCTGTGGAATCTTCCTCTCTTGCTGCTTTCTTTTAAAAGTGTTTCTACACTGCTATTACCAATCTTGGAGGAGGAGGAGGAGGAGGAGCAGCAGCAGCAGCAGCAGCAAGAATTTGGCTAGAAACAACAACAAAATCAACAGATGTTTTTAAATTATTATATAGGGGAAAGTAAAGCTTTCAGCATGATCCAGCCAAAGTTGAGCCTTTCTAAATGTGTTTAGTTCTCCCACTGAAACTAGTAGGATTTAACAATGTTGAGCTCTGGCTGGATCTTACCCTATATAAATGCATACAAAATAGGAAATTAACTGCTGAGAGAGCAAAACTGGCATGAAGGATCTGGAGGAAGTAGGCAGGTCCAAACTATAGAGCAGCAGTTTAATATAATGTCTCAGAAATGAGAGAAACCATTCAGTGGCAAAAGTGTTTGTTTCTTTTTAAAACAACAACAACAACTTTAAATCCTGACCTTTACAGCAGTTAACAAAAAGTAACACATTACAATAAAAAGCAGCACCACACAGACACACACAAAAATATGAGGCTAACATTTATGTCAGTTACAAAATTCTAACAGTACACATTTTATAAAATCAGGAAGAGTATATATAAATAATGGGAAGGGCCAGTAACATTTCAAGATTCACCAATCTCCATATTGAACTATATTTTAGCTTTATTCAGATGCCATGCTAATGTATGGTTTATGAGGGCATGAATAAGTCTAGTGCTGTGTGGTGAAACTGTGGCACACGTACCCTCTCTGGCCTGCAAAGCCTTCTCTGAGGGCACATGACAGCCACAGCAAGTAGGAGTGGGGGGCAGGTTGCATGTGCTTGTCCTGGCTCCTTGTCATGGCTCGGTTTACCTCAGGAGAACCAGGCCATGGCAAGAAGGGGCAGGGAGGCTTGTGTGGCAAGCCCAGCTTTTTGCCACAACCCAATTCTCCTGTGGAAAACCAAGCTATGACAAGGAAGGGCAGTGTGCAGCCCTTCTGCATAGAAGTCCCCCTCCTTCCTCCAGAATCCCCTCCCCTTACAGCCAGAAGGCATACATCTTGCATGCTATGGGATTCTGGGAATTGTAGTTTTGTGAGATGTAATGAGGCCATCCATGGGGTTTACTTGATAAGATTTCTTCAGAAGAGGTTTGCTATTGCCTTCTTTTGAGGCTGAGAGGGTGTGACTTGCCCAAGGTCTCCAAGTGGGTTTCATGGCCGAGTTGGGGTTTGATCCCTAGTCTCTAGAGTTGCACGCTCAATTGCTCAAACTTCTAAAAGTTTCCAACAGTTTGAAATGCCTCCACCCAATATAGGATAAACTCACATTCTAGAGATATGCGTTTGTTTCTTCTTGAAGGTAACAAAGAATAATTTCAAAAGTTTAGCCCCACTGCAAGAAAGTCTTCTAAAGCCACCATTTTTGAAAGCTACATGTAACTTGGTAATTTGGAACTTATTCTGCACAAAACGTGCACATGGTTGTTTTGCACAGAAAACAGCATTTTCTGTGCAGAAAATAATATTTTGAAGAAAAAAATTGCAGTTTTCTGGGCATAAAATGCAGTTTTCTATGAAAATCAACCATCTGCAAATTTTACATTGATTAAAACCCCAATTATATTGGGTATTTGCTGTTTCTGAGTAGAAAATAATGTACTGTGCACAAAACAATCATGTGTGAATTTTTCACAGAATAAATCCCAAACTGCAAAGCTTCTTGTCAGTCTAGGATTCTTCTCATCAGGGTTCCTCAGCCTTCAAAAAACATTTTTTCTGTTTGGTTTTTTTTTTTTTTTAAATTCAAATATTCTTTCAATTCCTATGACATCTCAACTGCTAATATATGAAGAAGGTTTAACACTATTAGACTTTTCTCTTAAAGTTCTCTTTAACTATTAATCCCAGGTGTTTTGTTTGTAAAGTAAATGCTGAATTCTTGGGATTTCACCACAATCTAGCAGTGTACCATGGCATATATAAATGTGCTCCATGGATGGCATGTGGACTGTGCATTGTCTGTCTTTGCCAGTGTCCTTTTTGGGAGGAGGTTGGGGATGTGGTTTTTGAGTCCAGAAAATTTAATGGATGAGATCCCAACAATCCAAAATATAAACAGAGGAGTTCCTGTGTCCTATGAAGCCCCAGGGAGGAGTTCTTCAGCGTCTTCAAAATTTATGGAAAGTTGCTGTCATGACTCATTTATGAAACAGAAGGCTTGCTGGGGGCAATACATCTGTTTTGATTTGGGTGAGCATTATTTATCTGTCTCTTTCCTCTTTCCTCTTGTCTTACAACTTCTGATTTATTTTCACATTTGGAATAAAGGCCACTTCATAAAAGTGTAGTGTTGCCTCATATCGTATTCTATCTAGCATTCTTCACCTTGGCTATACAAACTGGAGAAAGATACCTCAGCTGTATTGATGGGTCTTCCAACTACATTGTAACACTATGATTCCACTTTAACTGCCAAAGATGCATTCTACAGAATCCTGGGATTTGTAGTTTGGTAAGAAGTGCTAAGTTCTCTAGCAGAGCTAGTATTCCTCCATAAACAGCTAACCCCATAAACTGCAAACCTCCATAAGATGTTGACATGACAGCTGTATAGGAGCCATAATGTTATAATGGCATCGTGTGAAAGAGCTTCATATAATTCTTCACTTTGTTAAGGTTTTTATGCCATAGCAATAGCAATAGCAGGTACATTTCTATACCACTTATCAGTGCACTTAAACAAACAGCTCCATTTATATACCACTTCATACCGCCTAAGTAGTGTCTAAGCGGTTTACAACTGTAAGCTACTTGCCCCCAACCATCTGGGTACTTAAGCATTCCTTAAGCAGTTTACAAAGTGTGAGCTAATTGCCCCCAACAATCTGGGTAGTCATTTTAGCAACCTCGGAAGGATGCAAGCCTGGCTGGGACCGAACTAGCAACCTTATGGTTTGTGAGTGTGTGGCTACAGTACAGGCATTTTTTAAAAATATAATTTTATTAAGAGATTATACCAAAAAAACAACAACAACAGAATAAAGGATAGCTAAACCCCTACAAATTTTTACAATTATAATATAAACTTTCAAAAATTTTAAAAGCATCACACACACACACATATAGTCCTATACAGTTTAAGATGTTTGAAATAGATTGGACCATAGTGACCACTGCCAAGTTGGAGGGTGGACAATTATAAAATTTGTACTAACAAAATCAATAAAAGGAAGCCATTTTTCACAGAAGGGTTCTTGGTTTGGTTGCTTTAAATTACATTTCATTTTATCTAACAGTTTCTCCATTAGCCATTGGTCCCAGACCCTTTTCCACCAGTTATCAAGGGACACAAGTCTTGTCTTCCAAGATCTGGCCACTTCAAGTTGAGCTGCCATCAAAGGAAAAGTAATCAGTGTTCTGTGTCTTAACAATTTATAACCATTCGTGTAAATTGAAAGTAACAAAAGAGCTGGGGAGAAGTTGATTTTTTTTTTTTTTGGTAATTAAAGCAATATGATTGAGCACTTCATGCCAAAAAATTTAATTTGGGGGCAGTCGATCCACATATGGTTATATGTCCCTGGGGACATGGACTTTATTATCCATGATACTCTGATAGGTGTCTTGTACCATTTGTGGACCAACTTTAAAAAATTATCTCTGGTCAGATTTCAGCAAAGGAGGTGACCTTTGTTGAAGGCCATTCAGATTCAAGTATTAATATGTTCAATTCACTTTCCCAGTTTATTTTGGTACTACTAGTGCCTTGATATGTGTCAATCAAGATATATTGGTATATACAAGAAACTGAACCCTTAGCATTTCTAGAAGGATCATTGGATAGCATTTCGAAAGGAATCATAGTTCTCCACATTTCCCCCTTCCAAAGTAAGCGAGAGGAGAATGTTTTAATTTGACTAATTTGATATCATGAAATCAACAGTGGGTCTAGAATTGATATCAAATCCTCAGTCGACCTGGGTTTACAATTTGTAAAAAGATCTCTAATTTGGTAAATTCCTCTTTCTTCTCAACCTTTATGTTGCAAGATTTTATTTGAATGGTATAATAATGGACATATAGGTGACAAGTCTGGAGAAACAATATATTTCCATTTGTTCCAAATGTCAATGGTGGTTTTGAACCATGGATCGCATAGTATGTTCTTTAAAAAACTTTCAGGAAAGGATATTAGAGATTTAATATCCTTTCCTGAAAGTTTTTTAAAGAACATACTATGCAATGTGTAAAAAATTACATTAAGTTCCATATTGATCCAGGGGATGTTAATACTTTTTTTTCATTAAAGGAATTGCTTGGGATAATTAGAAAGCTGCAAAATAAATTTAAGATCCAGTATGGCTATCCCCCTCCCCTTTTTTTAGTAGGGAAGTGCCTAACAGATTGATGAAAACGGGGTTGTTTATTAGCAAAAATATAGGAATTGATTAATCTTTGCCATTTTTTAAAATCCTGATATAGAAGGGGCCATAGGAATCACTTGGAATAAAAAAAGGAGATGGGGGATAAGGAACATTTTCACCAAGGCAATTCTCCCTAGCATAGAAGAATGTAGATGTTTCCAGCCTCTTAAATTTGCAGTAATCCATCTAGTAACATTTTGGTATTTTTGTAAGCTGGTTAATATCTTTAGTCAAGTATACACCTAGATATATAAAGCCTGATGGATATAGTTGTAGGTTTGTTAATTTTTGCAGTGAATTGAGTATTAAAGCACAGACGTTTTGATTTCAGATAATTGATTTGCAGGCCTGAAAAATAATCAAAGGAGTCCAGGATGACTTTTAATTCTAAAAACGATCTATGGAGATGTTCTAAAAGAAAATCTGCAAATAAGTTTAACTTATGAATTTGTTCTCCAATGTTTGGGCCATGAATGTTGAAATGGCATCAAATAAGATTAGCCAAAGATTTTGCTATGGCAAAAAGAAATAGTGAAAGAGGGCAATCTTGTTTTGTCCCCCTCTGTATAAAGATGGAATTTGAAGTCAATTTTTTACCCATAATAGTTGCTTGTGAGCTGTTATATAACGATTTCAATAATTTAATAATTTATTTCCCAAAGCACTCCAAACAGGTATTGCCAATTCAAGCGACCAAAGGCCTTCAATACACCAAGAGACACCATTGCCAGGGGGGGTTTCTGAATAGGAAGCATAATAGATGACATTCAGTACTCTACAAATGGCATCAGATATCTTTTCAGTTGGTGTAAAACCTGTTTGATCTTGGTCAATGTATTCTACAATGAAGGTATTTATTCTATGGGCTAGTATAGCTGTGAACAGTTCAGCATCCTGGTTAATAAGTGAAATCTGTCTAAACGCTGAGACAGATGGGCTGGGATCTTTGGTCTTGGGGATTGGAATGATTCTAGAGGTACGCCAAGTCTGAGGGCATAAACCCTAACTAAGGATTTCATTAAACAATTTCAGTAGATGGGGTAGATACTTTACAAATTCTTTGTAAATTAACTTTTAAAATTCTCCTGAAAACCATCTGGCCCTGGTGATTTCCCCACTTTTAAGGAGTTAATTACCTATCTAAATTCTAGCTCCGAAATAGGTTTGTTTAACAAAGCTACATGAGAGTCTGACAATTTTTTTTAATATGAATTTGTTTAAGAAAGATTTCCATGTTGTCTGAGGAAACTGTTTCCTTAGTGGAGAGAGAAGAATAAAAAGTCTGAAATGACTTCAGGATATCATTTGGTGAAGTTTTTAGATCTCTGTCTGGAGTTTTAATAGCTGAGATCACTGTATGATCTAGCTTTCTCTTTGCCATTCTGGCAAATAATTTTGAATTTTTATTATTATGTTCATAGAAATTAGATTTTGTATAATATATCCTAGTCTGGATTTTATGTAAGTTCAGTTTTTCACTTTCTGCCCTTTTCTTTAGCAGAGAGTGGTAAATCACCTGATCTTGAAAAAGCTTATGATGTTTTGTTAAGATTTCTATGTCCTGTAACAAAAGAGATCTACATTTCTTCTTCTTCTTCTTCTTCTTCTTCTTCTTCTTCTTCATCTTCTTTTTTGCTTTGAGCATTCCTGAATTAAGAGACCTCAAAAAATTGCCTTCAAGGTATCCCATAACAATGCTTGTGACATAGTATTAGGTTCATTTTCTTGGGAAAAAAATATTGATGGCATTTTTAATAGTAACTTCATTTTTTTTATTCTGAAGGAAGGAGAAATTAAATCTCCAAATCATAGGGGGTTTCAAAGTGTCATGTAGTTTGGTATCTAAAATTATGGGGGAATGGTCTGGATATAATATTGGTTCAATCTTGGCTGAGGCTACTTTTCCCATTAATGATCTGGATATTTTTAAAAATGGTCAATGCGGGAATAAGAGTTATGAACAGTAGAAAAATATGTATAATCTCTGCTAATCAGATGTAGAACTCTCCAGGGTCTATTAAGACTTCATCAGTTATCAATTTCATTAGTTTTGTATCTTTATGTAATGCTTATTTGGGGATGTTAGACTTATCTAAGATAGTATTTAAAGTTGCATTAGAATCTCCCCCTAGTAATATTTCCCCTTTTGCCACAGAGTTTAAAATTTGGAGGAAGGTTTCCATAAAATTATTTTGATTAGAGTTTGGTGCATAAAATGTGGCAATTGTATAAAGGTTACCTATTATAGTGCCCTTAAGAATCAGGCATCTCCCTTTGGGGTGACAAAATTCCTCATCCACTACAAATGAGCACAATCTACCATAAAATGGCCACCCCACATGCTTTTCCAGACCCTCCTACCACATATTGTGAGTTGAAATTTCGTAGAGAAAACAGTGGTTTAGAACCCTTTCTGTGTGTTTCTTGAAGTAGTATTACATGGGGTTGGAAATATTTAAGTTGTTTCAACATCTTATATCTCTTGGGATCTGAACATAGGGCCCTAAAATTAAATGAAATTAGGTGAAGAGTTTGCTGGGAGTGTCAAACATTAACAGTTCCATTTATAAGATGAGTATGTAATCTTGTAGGAGATAGTTGATTCTTAGTAGATGGGGGCTTATATCGTTGAGGTTGTAGCATCTCTAGTACGAGGGGTTGTAGTGGTGCAATCAAGGTTTTCTTCCCCGGATTTTGTTCTGGATCAACAGAGGCTCCTGAGTGGATCAGAGCAGCATGGACCACAAAATGAGGATCTCCAGTGAGTAAGGATTAGTGGTGCAATCAAGGTTTTCTTCCCCGGATTTTGTTCTGGATCAACAGAGGCTCCTGAGTGGATCAGAGCAGCATGGACCACAAAATGAGGATCTCCAGTGAGTAAGGATTTCCACTCTTTTGATGCAGAATTATCTATGTTCCGATTTGATTGACCCACACTGTTTGTCTGGAGAGCAGTAATCTTTGTTGAGTACTGTGCCACCAGGGCACCACTATAGGCTTTTTTTAAAAATCCTCCTACATTTACTCCAGAGTAAAAACTTGTAATTTAAAAATGTTTTGTCATTTGTGATGCACAGCCAATAATTAGCAGATAGCAAAATCCATATAGATTTGAGAGGAAAGATTTTCAAGGAAGAGAATATATTTCTTAATTCTGGTTAAATATATATAGTTCCATTGTCACTCAACTGTGAAGGAAATATCAGTATCAGAACTGGCTACTAATATGGGTCAAAACAAGATGTGGAAACAATAACTTGATCAATGACCAAAGGGGATGGTCAGTCAAGATTAGGGGAGTTAAGGACAAAGAGAAAGGAGAGAAATAGGCAAAGAGACAACACAGGATTACAGTGCAGCAAATCAGAGAAACCATAGTCTGAAGATGCATCCAAGGAGTTGTGACTTGAACTATTGTCCAATCTCTTCTTCATGTTTATCTCTTCCTTATACCAAACCCTCCAGATCAAAGAAACCATAAACTTTTTACCCACATTCAGGCATTCAAATAAGGATCAATTGGGCAATTGAGGAGGAGAAAGAGGTATTTCTGAACCTTCAGTCCTTAGTTTGCTAATGTGAAAGGCAATGAATTTAAAGTGGACTCATGTATGCATGGAGACTGTCTACACAAGGTGAAACTGGAAAATCACAATTAAGAATTACAAGGAGAGCCTTCATGCATATAAGAGGCTTTCCTCTTCAGACACTTTTTTCCCCCACATGAGTAGAGAAATGATGGAGGGGCAGGACCTACCTTTATTTCAGTTCAGTTTAGCCTTATTTAGAAGTTCTCAGCAGGACTCTTCTTTAATTATCTTATATAACTCTCTCTTTCTTCTAATTCTACTGTGTTTAGTCACATTAGAAAATGGATTACAAGAAAGAAAATACCAATCTCAGTTCAAGCTCCATGCTCCCCCGCCCTACATGTCCCTGCCATCCTGGGGAGTCTCTGCTAAATTACTTTGTCCAGGTTCTGGCTGTTGTCATCTAATTTAAAGAATATTCACATTTCTTTTACCTTTGATGGAACATTATAGTTATTTCAAGAGATCATGCTGAAACACTGCAAGAATTTTTACAGTTTGTTGCTGGTTTGCAACAAATTTGTCTGTAAAAAAAAAAGTTGTCCAATACCACACACACACACACACAAGCACACACAAAGACACACATGTCTTCACAGAAACCAACTTTTTTTTCACAGAAAAGCAAGTGTTGGTAGGCAAATGTATTTCACCAAAAAAATTTTCAAAGTTTAAAACAAAAAAACAAAACAAAAACCCCAAAAAACTCTAGAATAATCTCAGCATGGAGAAAACTTTTGAAATGATTCATTCTTGATCATGAGAATGAAAAAAGCAAAGATTTACATTCCTGCTGTGGAAGATACCAAAGTAGTTTCTCCTTTCATCATCTGGAGTATATAATCGTGTTGGCAAAGGGGATTCTTAGACAGAAAGAATGATTTTGAGAAGGAGATAAGTTTTGGGCAGCCCTACGGAGCCTAGCATTACCAGTGTTTTGGATGAAACTGAAAGTCACCTAGGGTGGCCACTTAGATATAGCCAAAAAAGAGGACAAAAGAGAATTCCGATCTTGTATTTCTATATGCTCATTTATAATTGGCTGCTGCCACGCTCCAGAATTAATTCCGTTTGACACAGCTTTAATTGTCATAGCTCCAGCTATGGAATCCTGGGATTTCTTATTTGTTGTGGCACCATAGCTCCTTGACAAACAAGGCTAATATCTCACAAAACTACAAATCCCCAGAATTGCATAGCATTCATTTTGCAGTGTAGATGTAGCCACTGTTTACTTTGATATAAATTACTATAATTTATTTAGAAATACAAGACATCCCACTATAATCTCATCTCACATGTCACCTGAAGAGTCTGCTCTTGCAATTATATTGAAAATAAATGATGAGGTCTCTGCTTTCTTTTCTGAAGGTTCTTTATCTTTAAGCCAGACTAGGACTAACATGCACATGTGTATTTGCCTTCAGGGTGCCCATTAGGTTTTCTTCAGCAAGGACTACACAAGAGGTGTTTGTCATTTCCTTCCTCTAAAATATAGCCTGCAGCACCTGGTGTACATTGTTAGCCCTCTTTCCATGTACTTAACAAGCCTGACTCACTTAGCTTCCAAGATCAGATGGGATCTGATGCCTTCAAAGTATTTAGGCCCAGACCTGGATCAAACAGAAATCTGGAATACTGTGTCCAGTTCTAGGCACCACAATTCAAGAAGGAAATGGACAAGCTGGTGTGTGTCCCGAGGAGGGTGACCAAAATAGTGAACAATCTGGAAACCATGCTCTATGTGGAAGGGTTTAGGGAGCCAGGTATGATTAACTTGAGAAAGAAAAAGAGTGGCATGATAGCCATATTTAAATATTTGAAGGGATGTCATATTGAAGAAGGAGCAAGTTTGTTTTATGGTGCTCCAAAGACTAGAACACCGAGCAATATATTCAAGCTACAGCAAAAGAGATTCCACGTCCACATTAGGAACAATGTCCTGATGGTAAGAGCTGTTCAACAATGGAACATGCTGCCTTGGAGAGTGGTAGAACCTCCAAAGAAGATAATGGATGACCATCTGTCAAAAGTACTTTGACTGTGTATTCCTGCATGGCAGGAGGTTAGACTAGATAGTGCTTGAGATCTCTTCCAACTCTAAGGTTCTATGATTCTATAACACTAGGTTGTCTTCTACAACTGTTCAAACAGAAATTGTAGGACATATGTCACCCAAATACCAGAGGACCACTAGGAGTTCCTTGGTGTTCCACATGGTGCTCAAAAGATTTAAAATGAGGTTGTTGGAAAAGAACAAGGGTGCAGGGTTAAAGGACAGTGGGGAAGTTGTCTCAGAGCTTAAGCAAGAGTCTCTGGACTGGGGCCACTGTTTCACACATCACTTTAAAAATATCTTCAGAGAAACATATTTTCTATATTGTTGACATTTTGCTTGGTATGTTTCAAGATGATGTTTGGCTTTGAGGTGCTGGATGACAAGCTTTTTAAAGTCCTTTAAGAATGAATAATGTGTCTTCAAATGAGGATTTGATTAAGATTTAATATAAAAAGTTATTGTACATTAACTAAGTACTACATGGTGATTGAAACCACATTTGAAGAGGCTTAATGGTTCCATAGCAGCATTGACATGGATTTTTTATATAGCCACAGGGCCACAACAAACATGTTCCTAATCATTAATTGGCACTATCCTATTAAGTTGCTATTAGAGAAGTTGTCAAGCTTGCTTAGGACACACATTTCCCCATCAATCAGAATCTGAACTAGAACGGTACTGCCATCAATTCCCCCTCCCCCCCCCCATCAACCAGGTGCAACCAGTTAATGTAGCCAAGCTTTGTCCTTCAGACCCAGAGGGTCTTGTCAGAATCTGATCTGGGTTGGTGTTTGATAACCATAAGCAGTGATGTTGCTGGTTTTTGGAACTGGAGTGAGGATTGAAATTAAAATAAGATTAAAGCAGTAGGGACCCTTGAGCAGTTCCAAAATTAGGGCCTCTGTGTGCAGATGTATGAGCTAAGTTTGGTGGCATGAAAATTAAATACACGAATAACTAGTAAATATGATGCAAAGCACAATAGACATAAATCTACATGTGTGATCCCATTTTCAGCACTGCCACTTTGGTGGCACTAAGAGTCTGATTAATTTTTATTCAGATACTCACCACACAAAGTATTGATGATAGGGAAAACAGGGAGAATCAAGAAATGCCAGGGAAGAAGAGGAAACAACCTATACCATTTCCTTTCAGTACTGTTCTCCTATCCAGTTGAGGGGCTTGGACCAATTGTACCAACTGGCCCACTAATAATTGGGCCTGGACTAAAATGACTCCTTAGAATTGGTATGATTTTTACAATCAAAGCCAAGCGTTATCCAGCCTAAACCCAATTGCTGGCCCTAAGTATAGGAAACCCTTTGAACTGGTGAAAACTTGGTAAATCAACACAGATGTAAGGTCAATTGATTCAACAGATCTCGTTTAATTTTAATTTGCAGCAGCAGTTTGTCTTAAGTCAAGATAAGGTTAGTGTATTTAAAATTGCCCCAATCCCCCACAGGTCATCTTCCAGCAATTATTTATAACTAGAAAAGGCCTCAAAGCATTCTGAGCAGAGTAACCCTTGGGAAATGCAATTTTTCTGAACTGAATATAAAAGTCCTAGCAAACTACATAGAAATATTTGTATTGAGACTGGTGGTAGGACTTTCAGATCTAATAATAGCTCCTAACAACATTCTGTAGAAGAGGAGAATTCAGCAGGCATTGCTTGTTGCCTCATTGCATGGCAGGCAAAACCTGCTAAAATTCCCTCATTTATTTATTTAATGGATTTATATCCCACGTTTTTCTGAAAATGAAATTTAAAGCAGCTTCTATACAACCATTAAAGGTAGCAAACCCTCTCCAGTTTTCACTCTGATAACCCTCCACAAACCAATCTGTTGTACATCAGTCATTTTGCCAGCTCCACTATGCAGTAATGTAGCAACAACCTTCTACTATGAGGATTATCACACTAGGACTTACCGTGAGTGAAGTGTCCCTGGATTGTTGGGGTAATGTGCATGTATGAACACCTGCCACGCTTCCCCAGCATCATGGAATCGTCAGCGTTCCTCTAGCATCATGGAATCATTCAGGGAGAGTGAATTTCCTATGAACAATTTTCCATTGGTAGGAAATTCACTCTCCATGAATTATTCCAGTATGTTAGAGGGACACTGACAATTCCATGATGCTGGGGAAGCATGGCAGGCATTCATACACCAGCGCTTCCCCAATGATCCAGGGACAAGTCACTCATGGTAAGTCCTAGTGTGATAATTCTCATAGACATTGTGCAATTGAGCAATTCTAATTCCCACAGAATAAGTCCACATGAATAGGTCTGTACCCCAAGAGGGTATTTCCAAATGTTCAACCAAAGTTTATATTACTGTAATGCTAGAAATATATTGACTGAACAAAAATTTCATTGGAACGGACAAACTTCTCATTGGGGGGGGGGGGGACAATATTTTCAATTTGTCCTCTTTACTGCTATAGGAAGGAAGGAAGGAAGGAAGGAAGGATATATCAGGGAAGAATTGGGACAGTGAAGGGTTAGCAGAAAAATACTTAGAATGGGCCAAGTTTTTCAGAGGCTGAGGTTGGGATGTTCTTGATGTGCTACACTGGCAGTTGTACTTTTGCTGCAATAATGAGGCAAGGCGGACCAAATATGCTGACTCTAGGCAGACAGTTTCTCCAGTGTTTTGCTTCCTTTACACTTGCAGCACCCACAGGCTTTTAAAAAATCTTTCCTCTTCCCCTCTGGCTGGTATGGCTTGTGTAGTCTAACAACAGGATTCCAGTCTGAGATTCCAAATAGTCTCTGAAAAAGCCAAACCGCCATTTTTGGAGGGTGGGGAATATCTGGAAAAGCTCAAAAACAGCGAGTGCACAAATGCTTCTACCTCTGACTTAATTGTTCTCTAGTTTATTGAAATCATGTTCTAGATGCAATGGAATTTTGATCTGACCCACCAGGCTCTCCTTATTTTATATATATATACATAATAACACCTTCTGGTGTATGATGGCCATGCTGGTTGAGAATTATGGTAGTTCCAGTCCAACACACCTGGAGGACACCAGACTGAGAAAAGCTGCTTCATGGCATCCATCCTTCTTTTTCTCCCACTTGTGGAGAATCCACAGATGAAATATTCAGCTACCACCTGTACCATGTACCCAGTACATAACAATGGGTTCCCATGGAAAATCTAGTGGCTGGCAAAGGAATTTTACCTGATTCATGTGTGCTTCTCTAGTGAATTGCTTTCACAATTGTTTGATTGTAGGCCTAGATAGGTTTGGGGCAGATTTTTTTTCTCATTATGGTTCAGTGTTCATTGTATTTTTGTCATATTGACCTGATATAGGCGGGCACGAGGCGCCGTTGCGGTGGCATTAGGGTTCGGGAGCGTGCATCATTTACACGCCCCCAAATCTTAACATGTAATGGTGCCGGCGCAACTTGCCAGCTTCCGGATGGAGCTGCACAGTTGCGGTGGCACAAAGGTGCGTAATGGCACCTTTTCCCCTTCTTATGCTGCAACTGTGCTACAACTGTGCCTTTTTTGTGGCACAACTGTGCAGCAGCATCTAGCTGCTGCAGTGCAGTTGCACCACAAAAAAAGGTGGTGCCAGACCGCCCTTTTTGGGCAGTCTGTACCACCCCTTAATCTCCATTTAAACTTACTGCCATACTGCAGAATTAATGCAGTATGACACAACTTTAACTACCATGGTTCCATCCTATGGAATCCTGGGATTTATAGTTAATTTTGGCACCAGAGCTCGATGACAGAGATGTCTAAATATTTTGCAAGGTACCAAATATAATATTAAAAATGAACAAAAAAGTGAGTAAAGAACATGCAGAGAATATAATACAATGAACAAGAATTACACAAACTAAAAAAAATAGCAAGAAAGTAACTAACAATTACATAATCATATACAAAATGAACAGTGTTTTCTGTTTTTCAATTCACATATTTTACTTTTTTCTTACAAGTTACCAATGTACCACAAAGAACAACTTCAGTGACTAAGTAAAAGTTGAAAGAGAGTTCGGTTTAAAAATAAAGGTCAAAGAGGGATCATTTTTGCTGTGATTGTATAAGCACATCAAGATTTCTTTTTGCACAGATGTAATCAATGTACAAATGTACTGCTTGGTAAACTGCTTTGTAGAGTGGGTGGAGGAAGACATAACTGAATATAGTGCAAACAGCATGTGAACCAGTTCTTGGATTTTTCTAAGTTTCTCCAGTTAGGACTTGTTGTACTCCACATTCCAGGAAAGGGTCAGCTTGAAGCCAAAGCTCTGCTTGGGCAGAGTTACAGCTAACAAACTAATCAATTACAACAACAATCATCTTTCATATTTTTAAACAGCAGAATATTACAACCAGAGATAGAAGTTCAAGACATATTAACCAAGAACCAAAATGAGACATTCTTCTTCATTTGTACAGTTAAATGGATCCTCCAAGTTCTGGAGAAAAATATAATAACTAAATGAAAAGACATTGGCAGTTACCTTGCTATTTCTGATATGTCCTCCCTTCAGAAATTTCAAATCAATAAACAGATAGTTTATTACTTGGTTCAAAGACTATTGCAAACAAAACACTCAAGCCTTCATACATTTACAATCAACATTAAAATTAACTAAATAAATAAAATACATAGAATCATAGAGTTGGAAGAGACCACAGGGGCCATCCAATCCAACTCCGTTCCATGCAGGAACTCCCAATCAAAGCATCCCCGACAGATGGCCATCCAGCCTCTGTTTAAAGATTTCCAAGGAAGGAGACTCAACACACTCCGAGGAAGGATGTTCCACTGTTGAACATCTCTTACTGTCAGGAAGTTCCTCTTAGTGTTGGACTGGAATCTCTTTTCCTGTAGCTTGCATCCATTGTTCTGGATCCTATTCTCTGGAGCAGCAAAAAACAAGCTTGCTCCATCCTCAATGTGACACCCGTTCAAATACTTAAACAGGGCTATCATATCACCTCTTAAACATCTCTTTTCCAGGTTAAACATACCCAATTCCCTAAGTCTTTCCTCATAAGGCATGGTTTCCACACCCTTCACCATTCTGGTGGCCCTCCTTTGGTCATGCTTCACCTTGTCAATGTCCTTTTTGAATTGTGGAGCCCAGAACTGGACACAGTATTCCAGATGAGGCCTGACCAGAGCAGAATACAGTGGCACTATTACTTCCCTTGATCTGGACACTATGGGGCTTTCCAGACTGCACAAAAGGGGTGGTCCGTACTCGCCCCAGGAAGTGGCGAGATGGGGCCAAGGCTGCCACACCAGCAGCCTCCGCGACCCTATCCCACCACTTCTGGAGGGCAGGGAAGCGGCAAACTGCCGCTTCTCCTCAGCCCCAAAGCAGGGTGCAGCAGGCACCCTGGGCACCCGCTGACCCCGCTTCCCTTGTTCAACTTGTGATCTACTAGAACTCCTGGTTCCCTTTCACATGTAGGGGTCATTCCCACTACCACAAGCTTTGAATCCTGATTCGAGCTATATGCCCCTAGTTCCCACTGGAAATCGATCCTGATCTTCATTGGATCCTCATGGGATCAATTCCAGTGGAGATAATTTGCAGCAAGTGAAAAGAAACTGGTTTAGTTTGATAGCAGCTTTGTAGAAGCTCTTTTCCAAAGAAATTGATTCTGACTCATGTCCAAACCGTGGGAATGCCAGATCGAAATTTATTGTTTTAGAGGGGAAGGACAAATGGCAGATGTGTGTGTGTGTGTGTGCCATTCTTTGCCAGAGATCTCTCTCTTTCACACACAATGCTTCCTTTTTGAAACCATTTTTTTTAAAAAAAACTAAATGAAATTAATGAAAAAAAATTGATAGATTGGCAAAATAACTTCTTGCAAAGGCAAGCAGCAGCTAAACCATTCTACTGACTTTGCAATTACTTTTATTTTACTTTTTAAAAAATGTGCTCCCTGGGCTTCTCTTTGTCCTCTTCCCGGTTTGCCTGTGTCCTCCCAGGGATTCCCTTTGTCCCCCCCCCCCTTCTGGTTTGCCTGTATTTTCCTCTGGGCTTTCCTTTGTCCTCCCCTCAGTTTACCTGTGTTCTTCCCAGGGATTCCCTTCATCCTCTCCCTGGTTTGCCTATGTCCTCCCTGGGATTCCCTTTGCCCCCACTCCCACCCCTGTTTGCCTGTGTTCTTCCTAGTGATTCCAAGGGATACCCCCAGTGCTGCCTTTTTAGGTCCTTTTTTTTAAAAAAATAAAATTAATTGAAAAATGGATAGATTGCAAAGCAGCTACTTGCAAAGGCAAGCAGCTGCTAAACCATTCTACCAATTTTGCAATTATTTTTATTTTATTTTATTCTTTAAAACTGTGTACCTTGGGCTTCCCTTTGTTCTCCCCCCTGTGTTCTTCCCAGGGATTCCTTTCATCCTCCCCCGGCTCACCTGTGACCTCTCTGGCCTTGCCTCACACTCTCTCATCCTCTGGGCACACTATCTCAGCCTCCAATTCCCCCCCCCCCCAAATTTCCTAGCTGGGCAGCCACTTATGTCACGGATGATTGACAGGGGATTCTGAAGTGTGCTGCCAGTGGAGACTACAATTGGAGCAAATTAAATCGCTTGGAAAGGGGTAAGGAAAAGATCCCCTTTCATAGTGGGAACTGGGGGTCTTTTAGAATCACTTTCATAACCAGGGCAGAAGCGAATCAGGAAGCGATTCATCCTGCCAGTAGGAATGACCCCGTAGTCTTGTTAAGCCAAATGTCCCCCATCCTATATCTGTGCATTTCCTTTTTTCTACCTAAGTGCAGTATGTTGCATTTCTCCCTGTTGAAATTCATTTTGTTAGTTTTGTCCCAACTTTCTAATCTATGAAGGTCATTTTGAATTTTGATCTTCTCCTCTGGGGTAATAGCTACTCCTCCTAATTTGGTGTCATCTGCAAATATGGTAAGCATGCCATCCATTCTTTCATCCAAGTCATTGATGAAGATTTTGAATAGCACTGGGCGCAGGACAAAACCCTGTGCCACCCCACTAGTCATTTTTTTCCATGATGAAGAGGAGCCATTGTTGAGCATATACCTAAGCTTAAGATACATTTCTTGCATTATAAAACAGATCACACCGTAATAACAAAGAAAGCAAGCTTATTAACCAAAATTGCTTATTATAGCAAAAAACATTTTATAGATTTATGTCCTCAGGTTTCTATGTCAGTTAAGATGTTCTCCAAGAACCTTTTTCTACACCTGGTAGCTTTTGCTGCAAACACTGCTACCTTTTGGATCATATATTGATTTGTTGATTGATCAGATGTTTCAAAGTACAGAAAGCAGACAGCTACTGAAAGAAGAAGGATTTAATTCACAAAAGAAATTCTGAAAAAAGAAGTTTGTTTACTTTCCCCAATATTATCATTTACAAAATATCTTGTCCTTAGAGAAAAACATTTTGGTTGAATTCTGGTGATTGTTTCCAGTTTTTCTATTCACTACAATCATCCTTTTTTAAAAAAATTGAATTACCCTGAAACCCCAGCACACTGGTGCTAAATATAACAAAGGTGTTTCCCTCTAAGCCTGAGCCAGTATAGGTGATTATGGCACCTATATAGGATTTAGGATGTCTAAGCAGATATGAGCCAATCTGGTTTCCAGGTGTCAAAGTATAGTTGTAGAAAGCAGAATTTATTCCGTTTTCTGTTGGCAGTAGAAAAAGTGATACTAGCAAAAGAAACCTTCCACCCCCACCCCCAAAGAAACACTGTTGCATCTGCATCCCTTTGTTTCAAAGGGGGCCCATTTGAAAGATTCATTGGACTATTACCAAAAGTTGCAAAAAGTTTTGTACTATTTGGATCTTTGATTTCATCTCCAGCCCTTCAAAGTTCACAGGAATCTGGCTTTAAAGCAGCAAACATGGTTTATATTTTAGTTATAGCTGTGTACAGCAGGGTTAAAGCATAATTCTCATAACCTGTTTAGGGCAAAGTTTCAAAGACTGGTTTTCTGCAAGAAGACAACTTGGGACAAGAAGAGAAGAATGACAATACAATGCAAACAGTTCCAGAATTGTGACAAAATCTTCCTCAATCAAAGTGTTTTTTACAAAAAAAAACCCCTTCAGAATATTTTTTAATGTTTCTCTTGCTTTTCAGATCATGAGAGAATGATGTCAGAGACATGTTATCAGACATTTTACATAGGTATGAGAACTAGACCATAATTAAAAAAGAGAGCACAGAAAGGTTATGACTTCCACAGCATTAGGGCTTAAAGACACCATTACAAGAGTTGGCAATTCTAAAGGAGAGCAAATTCTTGTTGAGTACACCCAACTATCACCAAGCATGAACTCATGTGTGAATGATCCTGGGTAACTCATGTGTGAATGATCCTGGCCAAGGGTAACTTTCATACTTTAAACTATTGAAAATTTTGCCTTATACTTCTTGCAGCAATTTACTGCTCCCTTCAGACTTTTCTACGCAAACCCTGTTCTCCCAGCAGTCATATTAGTAAAAATAAAATAGGAATGCACCACTTTCAAGGCAGCCATCACCATGCCTCTCTCAATCACACAACTAGGGCTGCTGCCTCCATCACACTCTCTTCCTGACCTCTCTTATACCCTGCTACTCTGTCCTACCCAGTATGCCTTTAGGGGGTTGGGTTCTTTTCTCACTTTGTTGTACAATTCCATGCAACATGATTGAAGTCTTTAAAAGTAAGAAAAATAGGAAAATAAATGTAATCAGCATCCTTGGAAATAGCAAGGGGAAGAGGGTACACTGACACCATGTGACTGGCAATTGCACAGCTGTTCTGAGAATAACATTTTGCACCTGGAGACTAGTGTAATTGCCAGGCCATTCATAGATTTATCCTCTCAATGAAAAGGGAAGGATTGGGCACAAGATAGCTATGGGTCAGAGGCATCACCATGTGATAAGTATTGCAAAAAACCTGCTTCTTACTTTTTGGTTTAAAAGCCACATGTAGTAATGTCCTTCCTCTCAATCACATATACTACAATCTGTATAGCACACCAACTCACAAGACTTAAACAAATCAGTCCACAAAGCTGGAGGATAGATTTATTAAGGTGTGCTTCCCATATTTCTGGAGCTGCATCCACACTGTTCAAATAATCCAATTTAATAACACTTTAACCACCATGGATCAGTGTTATGGAATTCTGGGAACTGTAGTTTTGTGAGACATTTAAACTTGTCTGTCAGAAAGTTGTGGTGCCACAACAAATTACAATTCAATAGCATTGAGTCATGGCAGTTAAAGTGGTGTCAACTTGGATTATTTCTGCAGTGCAGATGCAGTTTAGATTAGCAGAATATGGTGAAAAGGCTACTGTAAGGGATCATTGTATGACTGAATCCTCCTGGCTGGAGATATGAAATAAAGCCTAAATACTCTACAGGCATGAAATCCTTTCTTATGTTGGAAGCTAAGAAAGGTCAGCCCTGTTAGTACTTGGATAGGAGACCACCAATGAATCCCAGGTGATGTAGGATGGAACTGGCAAAACTACCTCTCAGTATTCCTTGCCTAAGAACACCCTATGAAATTCACAAGGTCATCATAAACTGATGAGCAACTTGAAGACACATATGTGCCCAAATAGCATAAAGTGGAAAATCTGTTTTTTCTGAGTCACAGAAAAACTAAACAGGTTGAAAACACATCACCAGCAAATTCAAGGCACATACATGCTGAGATGTTGCATTTTTTCAGAATCCTAACATTTAAGTGCTGTTTGTTTGTTTGTTTGTTTGTTTATTTTGTCTCAGGTTGTAAAACACCTCTCCCAACCCTCCTGCATAGACATTCATATATTAATACTTCACTCTTTCCTTAATATATGGGGCTTTACAGACCACCCAAAAAGGGCAGTCTGTAGCCGCCCCTTTGAGCGGTGGATTGGGGCCAAGGCCACAATCCGCTGCTTGTCCAGGCCACAGAAAAGAGGCAAAACACCCCTTCTCTGCGGCCTGGAAAGGGCTGTCCTTGGGGCATGAAGCCCCAAGGACAGCCCGGCCAGTGGAGGTAAAGGAGAAAGGGGCCTCCTGGCTCCTTTTTCCCTTGCTTTGTTCCTGTGGCAATGTGGTTGCCACAGGAACAAAGCACTTCCTGAAAAGGAGCTCCATTTCAGAGCTCCTTTCGGTGCTACAGAAAGGGCGCGCTAGGCGCTCTCCAGCAGGGCCATGACGTCAGGCATGTGCCGGTCCATCTGGACGTGACACTCGCCTAGACGTCATCACAGCACACACGTATGGACGACGCCATTTAAAAAATGGTGCCATCCATATGTGTTAGGGAAGTATGTGAATGCTGCGTGCTCCCCAGCCCTACTTACAATGCAGGAATGGCCCAAAAGGGCTGTCTGTACCACACCTATATTTCCTCTGCCACATGCACAATTTTTCACCAGTAACTGAAGCATGTTTGTATTTTTTAAATACAGACATTTTTAGTTGTGTGTAATTTCTTATTTTTAAATGTGACTTCTGAGGTCTCTTCCCAGTTATGGTAAATTGAAAGATATAGGCACATTTTGGTTAATGGTCTTGAAGACCACAAATTGGAAAGCCTCAATCTTTTGGGTCAATGCAAATTTCTTTTCCATCCTTGTCCTTGGCTCAGTTTCCAGTCAGCTTGCTATATATGGGTTTTCTTAGTGAGTGCTTGGAGAGAAGCTTGCTTGTTTACCCAGAGTTCTCATCTTCTAGCTTTTGGTGCATACACACAGAGATGATACTCTAAACACACATTATTATTTTTTTTGTAAAACATGGAAATTGACATGTTAGTTTATTCACTCTACATCTATTCCATTGCCTCCCCATTGCTCCATTGTATGTGTGTCCCTAAAACAGTTGCATTTAAAAATCACTTTTAACATCCTAAATCAGAAAAGAGCCAGTGGGAAAACAGTATTCAGTTTTGTTATCTAGCAAAGCATTATGGGATGTATAACATCATATACCAAAATAGCTAATTATGAATGATTTGTTGCCATATTGAAAACTAGAGAGAGTTCCTTTCTCTGCAATGGTTGCGTAGAAGAGGAAATTCCAGCAAGCCTTGCTCATTATCTGATTGTGTGACTACCATACCAATATCACAACTAAAGAATAGAAAGCATGTGTGTCATTTTGGACAATTCAAGACATACTGTACAAAATAGTGTTCTTCAATGTTGTGGTTCCCTTCCTGTGACTCTCTCAGGATCTGTGTCAAGCACCACCAATGCAGTCCTAGCAGTTTCTGTAGTTATGATTATGTCCTCAATAATGATGATGATGATGATGCCTCTCCCAGGTGGATAGAGGTGGGATTACAGATCTTTAATACTTAAAATATTTAATTTATATCCCACCTTTTTCCCAACACAGGATCCATGGCAGGGAGTCACACCTCAATGGAAATCTACAATCTTTGTATGCAAAATGTTTCCTCATCACCAGGTTTATGGATCTCAGATATTATTTATGGATCTGATTGCTTAAATACAGTTAAATAATCTCAAAGATGTTTACATAAATATAGACTAATAGTAAAAAAAATAAAATAAAATCAAAACCAGACTGAGTTTTAGCCTGGAAAAGCCAGGTTAAATCTTGGGAGGAGTGACACTCCTGTAGGAAATTCACAAATTTTCTGAAATTCTTTAAAGTTAAGCCCTCCAAATATGTCTCAGACTGTGCTTTAAGCAAATGTTGGTGGCCAGCCTGAAGACTCACAAATCTTCCATGAGAAATTTAATTATCTTTAATTAAGTTTAGCTTCTCTAGCAAAACAAGACCTGAAAATGCTTACATGTCTGAGATGCTCCTCATTTACCTCCTCTGTTTTGTTTGTTTGTTTTTTGGAAAACTGATGGATGCATCCACACTGGAAATATAACCTGGTTTGAAACCACTTTGACTTCCATGGCTCACTGCCAAGGAATTCTGGGAAGTGTAGTTTGTGAGCCATAGCAATTACAGTGGTGTCAAGCCAGGTTATTTCTACAGTGTGGATGCAGTATTAGTCTCAGATCACCCAGAAAACGTCAGTCTTAGATTACAGATGTGAAATTTCAAAACCTTTCCAAGATGTTTTACTGCTTCCAGTGAAAATCTTCTCCCCTTCCCCCTTCCTCAAAATTCCTGACATTTCACTGAAGAGAACATTCTGAAACCCTAGAGATCTCAGTTTTGAAAAGTTGCAAGAAAATCTCCATCTGATCAAGGTGTGCAAAATTCAGAAACTAATCTGGCACAAAATAGGCAGCATTCTGTGACTTTTCCTTTTAAATTCTACAATATATTTGAGCAACAAATTGACATGTGCTAACTTTTTAATATATTTCAAGTTAATGTTATTCTTACCTCACTTGACATAAATCGCCTTTCTTTGTATTAACAAAGTGGGATTGGATGGGGAGGAGCAGATTGGTAAAAGATGTGTGATTGTAATCAAATTTTTTTTAATCTTTGAAGCTCTGCATAATGCTTATTATTCTTGTAAATTGCCAGAGGCAGATTAAGAGGTGGCAGAGAGCAATGGTGGTCACTGTGGTTAGTAATCTCAGTCTCTTTAATGAAACAAAATCTGTATCAACTGAAGGCCAGTGCTCAGTTGGAAACAAAATCTGATTTGAATGAACCACATTCTTAATAGGAGACAGGAAACTTCAGAGCCATCTGTAGAGAAAAAGGGAAAACACATTTCACAAAGAATATGCAGTTTAGATTTCAAGAGTTCCGGCTGGTGCCTGCTGAATTTGAAAATATCATAACAAAATAGATTAGAGATGTTGAAGAATTTTCTGGCTGAAGTCAAAACTTGTGGCTTTTACTGACGACAAGATCGCCTGTAGTGACTGAGCCAAAAAGTTTGTAAGACAGCAGATACATGTACATTTTAATAATCATTGATGTGCTATACAAATTGGTTTACAATCCATGCCTTATATATCCATATAACACAAAGGAGCGGTTCTTTCAATGTTCCTAATTTTCGTATTGGGAAATTAAAACTGAGAAAGGCTGTCTGCATCATGAGTGCATATTTAAGACGGGGGCTGAATCCAAGTTTCTCAGAACTGAGCAAAATTAACCTTGCCTTAAGAACATATAGGTTATATGTTTTATATTATGGACCACTGCTCATTAATAGTAAACTGGTAGTTGTTGTCTTGCAGTGGACCCAGGCTTGTATCAATATATCCAATATAAGTGCTGTATAACCCAAAGTTCCCACCATGGCACTAACTTTATGTGATGGGGGGGGGGGGGAATCAAGCCTGACCTCTCACTAGAAGCCAAGATAACTAAACTCAGACTATTATGCTTTGACCATATCATTGACTCAATAGAAAAGACAATCATGCTTGACAAGGTGGGAGGCAATAGAAAAAGAGGAAGACTGCATTGCAAATGGATAGCCATGTTAACATGCGGGTTGTTAACAAAAACAACAGCCACAACTAAATTTTTTTTCCTGCTTTTGATTCTTAAAATCATTTACCATTTGATAAGTTCTGCATTGGATTCAGAGAAAAGTAGGAGGAGTGCCCTAGAACAATTTTCTTGTCCCTCCTTCCCCATAGGAACCATAAAGTTATCCAAAATTACTCTCCTGTATGTTAGAATAGACTGTGGAATGTTCTACCGAAAGGAAGGGGTATTCCCCAAACCAGGTCAAAGCCCATTCCTTAAAAAATTTACTGTACTACACGAGGGCTAACAAACTCTTCAAATTGCTATTGAGATATTTCAGGTGTACGTACTCTGCCTTTAATTAAAAGCCGCATACTCTCGACAGAATAATTATTTTTTTGTTTCTAATTGGTTCCTGATACTCAACATTACTGATTGATCACTTAAAAATTGCCTCATATATTATCAGCTCCTCTTCCTTTAGGGAGGAATTGATTTAATCATTTGTGAAATTTTATTATTCCTCCCATCTACACTAAAGCTATTTTTCACCAATGGAACACAGAATCACACAAAATCAAAGGAAGCCACTAAATAACCACAACTAATTAGCCACTACCAACACCTAGAACACAAACTGACTCATCAAACTACAGTTGTTCAGCAATGCCAAGAATCACTAACTAAAAAGCAATTAGAGATAGAAGCTACAAAGAAGAAAAATCTTTTTAAAATTGCACTGGACCTTTGACAAATATACAGTAGGTATAGCCACACTGCAGAATAAAAGCAGTTTGCCACCACTTTACCTGTCATTATTTATCATATAGATTCCTGGATTTTGTGGTCTGGTGAGGTATTCAGCTTGGTCTGTCAGAGAGCTCTTGTGCCTCACCAATGTACAAATCCCAGAATCCTGTATGATAGAGTCATGGCAGTTGAAGCAATGTCAAACTTCTTTAATTCTGCAATGAGGCTACACCCAATATGTCACTCTATTGCTAAGTTAGAAACATAAATATTTATGCTGCAATGCTGTTAGCTATTGTAACTATACCAATGTAAACTCAAGTACAGCAATGGCAAGAGTAAAACGAAGATGGGAAAGCTGTCTGGTTGCCATCCAGAGATGAAGCTGTCAATTCTTATGTAGTCTGTCTCCACACTACCTTCCAAGTGGATATTCAAAGCTGCAGGCACTATAGCAATAGCAACCGTATGTACATTTCTATACCACTTATCAGTGAACTCAGCACTCTCTAAGTGGTTTACAATGAGTAAGTGGTTTACAGTGTGTTGCCTTCCTACCACTACATCAATGCACACTCTGAAAAAAAGAGTGCATTACATTGGGGTAATCAGTCATTATGCTGGCATAATGCACAAACAGGAGTACAGCCTATAGAGACAACTTTTAGGCCATAGAAATGGTAACTGAAAAACAATATGTTGTTATGTTAAGAAAGCAGTTATGAAACCTCTGTGAATTACTCTATGAAAATGTTGGCTGCTATGGACCTCTCTCTCTCTCTCCACTACATAGAGAAAACTCCATTGGCACAGTTCATTCCTTGCTGGATAAAGATTTCAACCACAATGGCTGCTTTGTTGGTAATACTTCACCAAGAGTGGGTACCAAAATAGGAATTTTGGTGGGCAAGGACAAATCTCCAAATAGAACTGTGCCAGTTAAAAATCTGATGTACTTAGTTTCTTCTCATTTTGAGTAATGGGAAGTGGGAGGCAAAAAATTTGGCTGTCTTCCACATCCTTAACCAGGGTATGTTACCAAAGCTAGGGGAATTGTGATCATACTTTCACAGATCACAACCACTATTATGCTTAGAACCACTCTGTCTCATTCAGAACTAGCATTTTAATTCCACTTCACTTTGATATAAACATGACATTGGATTCAAAGACCTAGCCATGCTGGGTGGCAAATCAGTATGCAAAGAGATCTTGCAGTACCTTTGAGACTATCTGAAAGAGAAAAGTGGGTAGAATCATAGAATCATAGAGTTGGAAGAGACCACAAAGGCCATCCAGTCCAACCCCCATGAGTTGTTGTAGACTTCAGCCTACTTCCTCACTTGTATCTGAGGAAGTTGACTTAAGTCAAAGGGGATTATCACACCACTGAAAAATGTGTCTTACCACTGCCTAAGTGAAGCTTCATTTGGGCTGTACCCTGGTGTTTTAGCACATTTTTTCTCTCTAAAACTGCCATCCGGGTACAGCCCAGCTCCAGTGCTGGTCCCTGAATGCACTTTGGTGGCATTTTTCAAAGTGCCATTGAAAAATGGCTGCCGAAGCAAGTTCAGGGACCAGCATTGGAACCAGGCTGTAACCAGATGGCAGTTTTGGAGAGAAAAAGCGTGCAATAACAACAGGGTACAGCTCAAATGAAACTTCAGTTTGGCATCAGTAAAACGCTTTTATCAGTGGTGTGATAATCAGCTTGTGTTACCATCTCTCTTTGAGTTAGTGTCTAAGGTGCTTCAAGATGTCTTTGCAAGAGATTGGATGATATTCATTACTGCAGTACTGTCACTCCACCCCACCATAAGAGCCAGCATCCAGATCAGGTGAAGGAGGTCCATTTGGCTTCCAAATGAGATCCAAGGAGGAAAATGTTTCCACACCCCTCCTGCCAGCGAGTGAAGCTGTGACAATCAGAAGCTGAGTTGAAAGTCTTTGTTCTAGCTTCACTCACTGGCCAGAGTGGATGAAAATGTCATCATCCTTGCATCCCAACCAGAAGCTGAGCTAAGTCCTTCACGTGATCCATCACTGGATCTTAAGGTAGGCTGGGTGAGGAGAATATCTGAAATATCTTATCTAGGATATAAATGACTGATAAGCTTAACAAGACCTGTATGGAAGCAACCAAGGTAAACTTGACCAAACTTTACCCACAACTCATAAGTGGTTTGTGTGGCCCTTCTTTTTAACTCTATTGTTGATTGACCATTTCTATCACTAATTGGCTGTTAGCATTACTGACTGACCATTGCAGTAGAAAGTGTCAACACTGTTAGAATTATGAAGTATGCTTATATCTGCCAATAGAACAAAATTCCACCAATATTTTCATCTCACATTAGGCTTGTGCTTTGCCTGGAGAAATGGGAAGAAATGGGAATGATCTGGGGGCTAATTTGGAATGCCACAATCTTCTTGTTTGCTTCTTTGGTGTGTGTCTGCTGATTGGATGCTGTTTCAGTGGCAAATTTGGAAGCAATTTTGTAATTTACAAAACCTTTGAGTGATATTATCTCAAATGTTAACAACCATTATTTATAGTGCAAAATGGGTCTCAAAAGACAGACAAAACAGAGAGTGAAACCTTTTCTGCAAATGATTAGCAAAGAGGGAAGTATATGATGATGGGGTTGTTGTTAGAGTAGGAGCAGGAGGATAAATATACAAAGAAGTAACATATAAAGTAATGTATGGAACCATTTGGTGGGTCTTAATAAATGTGGTATTGTGGTCTTCTGTACTGTTTATTTGAAGAGGTAAACATCCAGTGGGAAAAGAGGGAAGGAATCCATCAGGAAGGAAGATGCTATCAGTCCTTGAGAGCAGCTTTAATCTTCCTACTTTCATTTGAGGATGGATCAAGCTTGTTCTCTATTGTTCCAGAGACTAGGACACAGGCACTGGATTCAAACTGGGAAAAGAGATCACATCGCAACATTAGGAAGAACTTCCTGACATTAAGAGCTGCTCAACAGTGAAACATGCTGCCTTTGGGAGTGGTGGAGTGAGGAGTCTTCCATTTTTGAGGTTTTTTAAACAGAGACTGGATGGCTATCTGTTGGGAGTGCTTTGATTGTGTCTTTCTGCATGGCAGGTGGTTAGACTGGATGACCCTTTGGAGTTGGGCTATTGTCTAACTCTATGATTCTATGATTCAAAAGAAATCATTCCCTAATATCTAGGAAAAAACCTGGACAATAGATAAAGAAATTGCTTCCCATTGTTGTGTGCAAAGTGAGATCCATAGATATAGGAATACAATGAATATTTGCTAAATTTTTCACCCTAGAAAAATTCATAGAATTATAGAATCATAGAACCAGGGTCATCCAGTCCAACCCCCTGCCATGAAGGAACTCACAATCAAAATATCCCCAACTATCCAGTCTCTGCTTAAAGACCTCCAAAGAAGGAGATTCTACCATTCTCTGAAGGAGTGTGTTCCACTGTTGAACAGCTCTTACTGTTAGGAAGTTTCTCCTAATGTTGAACTGGAATCTCTTTTCCTGCAGCTTGCATCCAATGTTTCATGTTCTAGTCTCTGGAGCAGCAGGAAAAAAAGCTGGTTCCAACCATGAAAAACCCCTTCAAATACTTAAACAGGGCTATCATATCACCTTTTAACCATCTCTTTCCCAGGCTAAACATACCCAGCTCCTTAATTCTTTCTTTATAAGGCATGATTTCCAGGCCCTTACCATTTTGGTGGCCTTCCTTTGGTCACACTCCAGCTTGTCAAAATCCTTTCTGAATTGTGGTGTCCAGAACTGGACACAGTATTTCAGGTGAGGCCTGTCCAGAGCAGAATAGAGTAGCACTATTACTTCCCTTGATCTAGACACTATACAGCAGATGCAGCCTAAAATAGCATTGGCCTTTTTGCCAAATTGCCAAACACAGGAAAGTTTTTCATCTCCAATGAAAGCCAAATATATGGTGGACACTCCCCCTATTAATTTACCCACTACTTGTAGAAGAAACTTCTATTTGAAGCCCCAGTCTCTTCCCATTTTGGTAAGCAAAAAGGAAAAGATACAAAAGGATCTAGCACTTTGGAGATTTGGAGTATAGAAGATGCTGTAGCATAAGCTTTCAGTTATAGACTTGCTCTACTTCTTCAGATGCATGGAGAGGCACAAAAGAAAGACAAAGTTATTGATTTTTTAGAAAATTGCAAAGAACTCTCTAATTCTTATGGCTATTCAAATGATCATGCCATGGTAGCAGCTATGGCAATTGGTGAGTTAAAATCCTCTGCTGAATTTAAAGATGAAAAGAACACTTGAGACAAGCAGGGAGATGAGAAAGGGGCTCATCAAGTGTCCAGAAGAGAATCTTCCTCAAGCCCCTTACTCATTTTTCCAGTCCAAAAAAGAGGACTATATTTCCACTCACACTCAGTCCAGATTCTGTCCCTTCTTTGGCCATGTAGTGGTTTACAGGAGGGGGGGGGGAGCAAATGAGCATTGATGGTCATTCCTCCCTCCCCACCCAACCCCATATACTCACACACTAGAAGAAAGGCCAGGTCTTGAGATCTGGGAACCCTAAATTTCAGGCTGACGAAGACAGCAGACCAAAAGTCCAGGGGATGAATGAGTAAAAGAAACAGTAGCATCTATGTGTGCAAAACAGAGCTGGGCATCTTGTCCTCCATGTTACGATACCTACATTCGATATAAAATTTTGGGAGACATGTGGACTGTATCATGACCCCTGCTTGACACATTCCAAGGCCCTCCATAAGTCCCAAGTGAAGAGACCACGTAGGCCAGTTAAAAGAATGGAAGGGAGGACCAAATCCGGTAAAGCCGGTCCATCCACAGCCACCCCTTCCTCCGTTAGTGAATCTGTCTGAGACTTTTGTAAGTCTGTTCTCCGATTAAGTCAGCAGTAGTAAGTTTGCCTCTCTGTTTCCCTACAGGGACAGAAGATGGCTCAGGGCATTTGGACCCTTTGGATATTGATGTGGATGACTCCGCAGGTAGCTGCAGATGTATATACAGCTCAGTTCACCACTGACTGGCAATTTGATGTCGAGGCCCTTTGCCATTAGGCTACCCCTTACCCAGAGATGTTTGAAGTTTTAGAAGCCATGGCTGAGGCACTGAATTGGTTTAATAAAGGATTCCCCATTAGAATTAAGACCCGCATTTACACCACGGAGCATAACTCCATAGTTTCCCAGGTCATCATGTTCGATCCACATGGACACACTTGGGTAGAGGCAGATGCAGGCAGCTCCCCTCTCCCCTTGGAAGAGACATCGATATGCTCCCTCACTAAGCAAGGCCCCCGCTTCTTTCTACACAGCCCTCACTCTGGACTCGCAATGCCATCCTACATGGACTTGGAAGACTAGTCTCTTCACTTGCCATAACTTCACGCGCACTCCCACAAATTGCAGTATAGACTGCTGCAACATGACATGCCCAGGCCCTCAGCTTTACACCACAGACATGCCCCAAACACCACCCATAAGACATGGACTCTCCATTTACATGGGAGGAATATGGATCCGGATAAATGTAGCCACTGTCATAAAGACATGTCATCACTCATACATGGCATCACTCACCCTTGGTCATAGTTTTTGTTATTATAATGTTAGCAGTTTTTGTACAAGTCATCTGGATGGCACTGAGGCCTCTGCCACCGAATGGAGGGAGCCTCACCAGCATTGCTAGAATGCCAGACTTGGCAACCATTAGAGTTTTAGAAGGTGATCCCGGGGGGGGGGGGAGTATGCAATGAGCCCGCTCCTCTTTGTTACATAGATACAGCATGTTAAGCTATGCTTTCTCAACCCCAAAAAGACTCTTGGTACATCCACTACACCTCCCCTTTTTAGTTTTGTTTCTGTTGTTACACCTAAAGGATTGGATGGGGAACTAGTCCCCCACCCTAATTTGTAGATCAGACCATTGCAATCCTTGGAAGTAAACCACTCTGCCAGCTAGCCAAAACATGTCCTGGATTGGCTGCTCCAGATGTGGCAGTCATCACCAAGGAACGCAGGAATGTACTGACTAAAACGGAGCTCTTCCACGAGAGCGCCTTCGATATGCTGTTTCCCTCAGATAAAAGTCTGCCTCACTGCCTTTTAGGTTATAGTTAGAATATACGCATGGCTCCTAGGCCAGTTAACATGGCCACAGCCCTCATTGGGTCCAGTAAAATGTTTTCCACAGTCACAAAGAGCTTGGCATGACTCCAATCACTCGAATTCGGATCCTCCAGTTCCACATGCAAATTACCCATTCAAAATGGACTTTGCCACCTAAGATCTGCTCAAGCTAGTATCTTTTGAGTGTGCATCTTTCTATCTTGCTCTGATGAGAAGAGACAGAGGACTAGTCCCCACCTTTTTGTTTTGGATTTGTTTGTTTGTTTTTTGAGTGCCTCCTGTGAAGAGCGACCATCCTTGGAGGTAAATTCCTGAACAAAGGAAGAAGGTGTTTTTTTGTTTGTTTGTTTGTTTGTTCCGCTAGGCCTGGGTCGGCTCTCCAGCCTGCCCTGGTCCCCAGCTGTGAACTTCTTTTGCCCAGTGATTTACCACCAAGCATAGTCATTCTACACGGTGTGGCAGGCTGAGTCCCTTTTCAGGGAGCCCCACTGAAGGGCAATGAGAAACATGTTGCCCTCCCCATCCCCATTGTTTTCAACCACCTTTCAGGTTTTTGGATCCCGGATAATTTCCCCAGATAAGATCACACCAAGCCCACCTAATCACAGTTTTTGAAATGCCCCAGTTTGCCCACAATCCACAGTTTTTGTCTGGAATTTTTGGTTAATTTGCATCTTTTCCCTATCAACCCCAAAGTCCACAGAAGAAATGGTCTCCTCAACTTCAGGGCCCATAGTTTGACCAACCTATGGAATGAGTCCCTACAAGTCCATATGACCTGACTCAGCCTAACCGTGATGTTTTTGGACTCCCCATTTTGTGTAGCCTTTCCCAGAGGTGCACAGAGATATTGTGCTAGGTGCAGCGACAGTGTAACAGACACACTCTCTCAGCCCAAGAGAAAATTTGTTGTTATTGATGTTGGACCTTAAGTCCACAGATAAGTTTTAAGTAGTTGTTTGCATGTTAGTAGATATTGTTGGAAATGGTTTCTTACATGTATTTTGGTGATGGTTTTCTTTCCTTTATGCTCTGAGCAAGGCAATTGCTCCCAGACCTCTTTTATTTCTGCGTCTCTCTTGGAAACATGGGGGGGGGGGGCAAGTAAGGATAAGTCACCTTCATCCCTCCTCTTGATTCTCTATCCACTGGCTTTCACCTCTGCTCTTATGAGGAAGGTAAGCCTCCAATGCGAATCCACTTCCTGAGATGTATTCATCCCGAGGCCCTGATGTCTCCCGTGCTCCGCTGCAAAGGACACATCCGGTGTCCTCACCCTCTCCAGGCCCAGATGACCTCAACCCCTGATGTCGCAGTGGATTCCAGCCAGGATGCCATGCCAGCATCCTCCACAGTTGCCCCAACTGCTTTGTTTCAATGGTCATGCATTTAGATATTGCCTTCCCAGAGACCAACAGCTGGTTGTCCTCCATCACCACTATATTGCCTGCATCCAATGGACATTGCCAAATTGCCATACCTGCCCACATGTTTGGACATGTACCACTGGACTTTAGTTTCAGCTTTTTGGACATTGACACAAGGGAATTGTTCTCTGCAAGCCATCCAAGAACATTACAAGTCCACTTCGGGATATTCATATGCCCACAGACCCCATCATACCTCAGAGACGCTCATAAGGACATTCATAGCCACTCCATATGGTCGTATTATTGTGCATACTTGTTCTCTTTTTCACAGTCATTGGACTCAAACCGCAGTTGCCCCCGGAGCATTGGACTCAGTTGTTACATGTTGCACATTGAGTGCTGTCTGTATTTTCAATCTTACCAATTGCTCATTGCATTGCCTGTTGCTTGATATGTTCTTTATGTATTGTTCACTGCCTTTTGAAATTTTGAAATTGCTATTGCTATTGTTGTCCCTGTGTGAATGGGTTCCAGATGAATGGTTAGTGTTGTTGCATCTCTGCATCACTGGAAATACTGCCTTAGCAAGTTCTGCTCCTACCAAATTGACACCCCAAAATTTAGACAAAGGTTTTAATTCGAAAGTCACCAATCCCTACGCATGCTCGTAGGTCTTGCCACTTTTTTTGGGGGGGGGGGACTGTTACAATATAAAAATACAATACAGTAGGCTCTTGGTATCGACTGGGGTGGGGTTTGGTTGAAGGACCCTCCATGGATATCAAAATCAATGGATACAATGGCATAGTAAAATGGTGTCCCTTATATAAAATGGCAAAATCAAGATTTGCTTTTTGGAATGTATGTATACATTTTAATATTTTCAAACTATGGATAGTTAAATCCATAGGAAAATAATCTGTGACCAAATGATCTATATACCTGCTCAGGCTGCTATCCAGATGCTAATGCTTGATGGGCAATGTTCATGCTCCTGCTTTGCCTTCTTATAGTCCTGGATCTTTTAACTGGACTTGAACTTTACAGCTCTTCAGGCCTTTCATTCAAACAGAGAACCACCCTCGGTAAAACAGGATTAATGACTAATATACTTCGAGGAACTCTAGTTGGGGACTGCCATTAAAACTATAAGGTTATGCAATGGGACTGTTCAATCTTGGGCATTTAGCTGCTGACATTTAGTTACCAAAGTTTTGCTTTGGTTGTTACAATATAGCTTTTTATTGTGTTTTTCCCCTCCTGTACAATTTCATGACTAACCATGTGTAAAATGGAAGGAATCTGAGGAGCCTATCCTCATCCAACTGGATACGAAAATCAACTGGCTCCTTTTGCTCACTTTCATCTGGCATGGGGCTGCTTTCTGTTTTCTTTTAAATGTCAGAAAATGTTAGAGAGACTAGTCAAATCTGCAACAGATTTCCAAGACCTCCAGGGGCAAATACTTCACCACAGGCTTTTCTTTTGCTCCACTAGTGGGACAGTGTTTGCATTACTTAAAATAAAATCAGTTTTAAAATACTCCTAATGATGACTTGAGTTTGGAAAGTATTTCCACATCTTCAGCAATGCAAGAAACTCCCAAATTAAATTTCTGAAGAATAAGGAAAGAGGGGTGAGATATGCTCAGTTTAAAAAGATAAGCAGAACCATGTGCCTGTCCTCATACTGCAGGACAAATGCCTCTCCCATTTCTTTCATTAGCTCATATCTCTACTAGGAGCCATTCTAGGAAAGTTCCCCACCTTCAACAGACCTCTCTGAACAACCAGTTTACTAGGGATATAATTCTTTGCCAACTTTATTCTTAAAGGGAGCAACAATATGTTTTAGCAATTTTCTTCTCTTTATGAGAGTGTCTTCAAATGCTATTTACAGTTTGAGACTTGCACATTTGAACATTTCCCCCCACCAAAGATACCTGTAATGCATAAGGTGTTTTTTTTTTTCTGGGCATAAATATTATTTCGATGATGATGATGATAATGATGATGATGATGATGGTTCCTGTATATATTTTCTGTTTTTCTACGCTTTTTTTTTCTATGCCAAAAACCCATGTGCTAATTTTGTGCACAATAAGTCCTGAACTATGAAGATACCATAAGTCCAAGATCCTCTTCATCATGGTTTCTGATACTCAAGAAACATGGTTTCTTTTACCTTTATTCAAAATTATATATTTTCGATTTTTCCCCCATTCCAATATCTAACCCATGCTGGAAGCATTATGATGCCAAATGAACACTTAAAATGCCTGTATAGGGTCTAGAAAAATCTGACTGGTCCTACTCTTAATCTCTTTAGAGAACTGGTGCAGCACCGTCCACCCATGGATAAGTGGAAGGGAAGAGTGGAAGAATCCTTGAATCTCCTGTAGAAATGTGTGCATTTAAAAAAACCCTGTAACCCTGTACAAATATGAGCCTCCTGATCCAAGCAGCTGACCCTACTATTCATTCTGTAATCCTTGACCTCCCCTTCCTTTCAGTGACACAAGGCAATAGTGCAGTGGAACCACAGCACACAGGATCAAAACCTAGGATGTTTTGATAAGTGAGGACTACAAAAACATCTTACACACAAACACACAAACACACACAGCCTATAGCCTCCCCTGGTCCCTCTCAGTCCTCACAAGCAGTTGGAGGGAAAATGAATTTTCCCATCAGCAAAATATTGTCAAGAATTATTCCTATATATGGGGATGGCTTTATCTAAATGATCATCAGTTTTTACAAAAGACTAGCTCCTGGTGGAGATGAAAATTACAAGAAATGTATGTATTCTTAATACAGATCAGCAAAACCTCTTGAATTTTTATACACTTTTTCTCTGTGTAGGGACTTTCATGGTGAGGGTATGCACTTGAATATTTGCCTTTGCATTACTGGTGAATTGATGCAGTGAGTGTAAGTTATACTCAACATCCAAACATGCACACTTACAGAGTCTTTCATATTGAAGGATGTTTCAATCATAAATGGATGGGAAAAGTTAGTTGTCTTTCCTCTGCAAGTGCATGCAAGTAGGAAAAATAATAACAACCTGCTTGTCATTGTAGAACCTGCAAACCACCTTAAGAACAGTTACAAGGTCAGAATGCACAGGGAGGCCATTGAAATTCATAAATACCTGGACAATTTCAACAAGAAAGAGGAAACCCTGAGAGTAAACAAGGCTTGGCTCGCAGTCTTGAAGGACAGCAAGATCAAGATTCAACCTATGCAAATGAGAAACAGCCTAAGGCCAAGGGATTCCCAGCAAACAATGAGCACCAGTTAGCAGACAATCCTTGTTTGCATATCCTCCCAGCCTGAGGACTGCCATTAGCAACAGAACAATACATTTGCAAATTACTCCTTCCTTCCCAGGTTCACACAGGATATATATCTCCATCCTTTTCCAGGCTCTCATTCTCTCAAGATGCCAGCCACAGATGCTGGTGAAACATCAGAAAGGAACTCTTCCAGAACATGGCCACATAGCCAGAAAGTTCCACAAAAAAATATGGATGCCGGCCATGAAAGCCTTCGACTCCACAGTTGCAAGGTTCCTGGGTAGCAGTTTGCAAAAGTTTGGAAGCAATTCTGTGATAAGGGCTCTTTGTGCCACCTTTAGGGTTCAGGAAGGTGCAGCATCTACAACCTCCCGAACCCTAAAGCGTATGGGTGCCGCCGTTTTTAAATGGCGGCATCCATGATGCGCACAGCATTTAGACATGCTGCATGCGTCATTATGCCTTTGCACTGCGGGAGGGCACCAAGCACACCCTTTCCTCGGTGCAAAAAGGAGCTTATAAATCGAGCTCCTTTTTTTGGTGCGGGTCTTTGCCATGGCCTTTAAATGGCTGCAGCAAAGACCCAGGGAGAAAGAGGCCACAGCAGTAGGCTGTTTGCCGCTTCCCCATGGCCTCCAGAAGCAACACGATGGGGTCTTGCAGGCTGCCGGTGCGGCAGCCTTGGCCCCATCTCGCCACTTAAAGGGGCAAGTACAGACTGCCCCTTTTGTGTGGTCTGGAAAGGCCCATTGATATGTGTTGAAGAACTCACAGATATGCAAGAAGGTTGAAGTGGCTATTGCTTTCACTTAGATGGCAAGAAACAATTTTACTGTCTATTTTCCAGTTATTCTAAGTTTTTACCTTTTCCTGTGGCATATAGCAGTAGCCTCTAATTCCTATCATCATTGAATTTAACAGATTATTTAACTTTCAAAGCTTCTGATGTGCTTCACTCTGGGGTCTCCTGCTCTTTGCCAATGGGTTTGCTACAATAAGGATACTGTTTGTTTGTTTGCTTGCTTGCTTGCTTGTTCATTACATGTTATTCTGGCAATAACAGATGTTCTCTGGGTGGTATAAAGGTAAATTATAGAAACATAAAATTCAAACTCTTAAGAAGACAGTGGCTGGCATCCTGTTCAATATTTATGGGATCATAAGCAAGATCCTCAGGTGTCAAGATATATATCACTGAATATCAAAGTAAGCATTGTCTATGTCTATGTTATTTCTATGTCTGGCTGTTAGAGCTGGAAAGTGAAGAAAGCTGATAGGAAGAGAATCAATTTATTTGAAATGTGCATCTGGAAGACAGTACTACTTGTACCATGGACTGTCAAAAAGACAAATTTATGGGCATTCCAGCAAATCAAACCAGAAATTTCCCTAGAAACCAAAATGTCTAAGCTGATACTGTCAGACTTTGGACATGTCATGAGAACATGTGATTCATTGGAAAAGACAGTAATGCTAGGTAAGGTAGAAGACAGTAGGAAAAGAGGAAGACCACACTCTAGATGGATGGACTCAATCAAAGAAGCCATGGCCTTGAGGTAGCAAACCTAACTAGGGCTGTTGATAACAGTAACTTTTCAGTCTCTCATTCATAGGGTTGTCATAATGCTGTAAACCGCCCTGATCGCAGGAAGGGCGGTATACAAATAAAAGATGATGATGATGATGATGATGATGATGATGATGATGATGATCATTAGCTGGAGGCAATCTGATGGCAATTTGCAAAAATCAAAATTATCATCCCATAGCTTTTGAGGTTCACATTTATGCTTGTCAGTGACTAAATATGACACCAAAACCTAACTCTTAAGCCAGCCAGTGTTCCAAACAAAGGTTTTCCAAAATTCTGCAGGTTAGGACTTTGGGAAATTATGACTGCACTGCTCTCCCAATCTCTGGACATATTGGAATAAGCAACTGCAATGCCTCGAAAGCACTTCAGATGGAATGCTGTCTGTCTTAAGAGGTAGGTTTTTTGGGGGGATGGCATCATCAGAAGTAGTCTCAAGTGTAATCGTGTATTATCCATGCAGGAGGTCACCAGGTCATGAATAACTGTGACAAGGCTGACACTCACTCTCTAGGTAAAAAATCTAAAATGACAAAAGTTGTTCCAGGGCAATTAAATCACTTGTACTCTGGGGGAAGAATAGATTTAAGAGTATCCCAAAGTATGAACCTAATCCTTTAGGAGGAGTATAGCACCTTGACAACAGTATAAATATCACTTACGTGGACAGACAAACAAACCAAAACGGATTGAGTTTATGGGTCCTCATCCAGCATTACCTTGTTTAGAACACCAAGTGGCTCAATTGCATTACAGAAAAAGAAAAAGACAGACAGAGCTGGATGTCATACATTGACATCTCAGGACTCACCCCAAGCTAATCTTCCTCAATAGTTTCATATGGATGCTGAAAACCATGATTGCATCTGTACTGCAGAAATAATCCAGGTTGACTTTAACTATCATGGCTTATTGCTATGGAATTCTGGAAAGAGAGCTTGCTGCCACAATAAACTAGAGTCCCAACCTCCACAGCACATATCCATGACAGTTAAAGTGGTGTCAATCTGGGCTATTTCTGCAATGTGGATGCAACCCATGTAGGATAATATCACATCCCCCCTCCCCAAGCAATCAGTCATCAAAAGCCTGCTTGAATATAAAAGTCTTTGCTTATGAAAGGATAGCAAGAAAGGAGCCAGTCTATCCTCTCTGGGAAGGGAGTTCCAGATCTTGAGAACAGCCACAGAGTTTTGAAAAATCACATTTTTAGCTACCTCTCCCAGTATCTGCCAGCCAGCATGGCCACTGGTAGTTAGATTCTGCCTGATGGATTCTGGAACTGTAGCCCCCTAAAATAACCTTTTCAGCTTTTTTCAGATGCAACCATCCTTGTTATAACCAGCACACCATTTGTGTTTAGAGTTCACTGTGCAGAAGCATGGCTGTGATGTATTTCCTGAAAGGAAGTTCCTTTGGGACAGGGCTGCACTTGTGTTTATCCATATTAAGAGAGCATTAAACACTGTGTTTGAAAGAGATGAAATCAAGGCAGGCTGTGTGCTATATAAAGTTTAAAGGAATGAAACTTCAGTGAAGGGACTGGAAGAACAGATTTTGAAATATTGTTTGAGTAAGATGGATGGATTGGTCCTCACAGGTCTTGATCTGAGGCCAGGAATAATCTGTTCAAAGCAGAGAGGCTCCTTTGATCTCACCATCCTCCTCATCCTTGTCACTCTGAACCACCAAGGAATATAATCTTCCCAGCACAACATAGGGAAAAGAAAATGTGCCTCAGAGAGGGCAGGGAGGAAAAAGGTGGTGGGAGCCAGTGAAACAGAATCTGAAAACAAACACGGTTCGGCAAAATGACGCTGCCGAGCCTGCTGGTCTGCCAGTGGAAGGGTTTGCTAACACGTTTTTATAACAAAAACAAACAAACCAAGTATGTTTGTTCTTTTGTTACTCATGCATAATAAATTGTACAGTGGTATGTCCAAAGCAAAATGCCTTAACTGCCTTTGGAGAGAGCGGGAATGAAGGGGAGCTTTCTTTGTCTCCTCTTCTTTCCATCCTTATTTCATCCACACATATGTGTGTAAGTGTGTGCATGTGCATTTGTGCTCTATAGATAGCCTTCCACCAAAGCCTGGAAAAGTTACTGTTTTATTAAAACTCCCATAACTCCTCAATCAGCTTGGATAGTGGCTATGTTAGCTAGCAGATTCTGAGAGCTGTAGCCCAAAGAAGTGACATTTATAAACTCTGTCTTAAATCTAGCTCCAATGTCCCAGAAGGTCCATAAGTTGTAGATAGCTGACAAGGAGGACATTGCTGAATTACAGGCCAGCTACTCCAGATTCTTGATTCATGCAACAGTCATCCAGATGTACCTGAGAAACCCATGCAATTTTATTGACATGACAATATGTATATTTATGTGTATACACACATTTAAAGGTCTTAGAAAATGCTAGTCATAATTGCTGCCCAAGCCCCAAATTAACCTGGAGAGGTTTGTTCCTGAACTCTTTTCAGATTTACCACATTTGCCCAAATAATATAATTACAGTATTGATGGTTTCATTTACCCACCTTTGAAAAAATGAAGTTTTCCCTAGATATTTCCAGGTCCTCCAGTGTGATTCTGTGGTCAATGCCTGGCCCAAACCTTCCATAGAATTGTGCTGGAGAACCTAGAAATGGCTAGAAAAGTGTTCTCTCTAGGCAATTCTTCATCCTCCTGTGTGATTTACCACATTTGCCCAAATAATATAATTACAGTATTGATGGTTTCATTTACCCACCTTTGAAAAAATGAAGTTTTCCCTAGATATTTCCAGGTCCTCCAGTGTGATTCTGTGGTCAATGCCTGGCCCAAACCTTCCATAGAATTGTGCTGGAGAACCTAGAAATGGCTAGAAAAGTGTTCTCTCTAGGCAATTCTTCGTCCTCCTGTGTGATTTTATGCTATGCTTGGACTGGAGGTTTTTTGTTTCATTGAAAATAATAGGTTTTCCTATTATCTGTGGCTTCAGGTATCCATGGAGGAGGAGAGTGTCTTGGAACATGACCTCTATGGATATAGGGGCCATACTGTATAGGACTGGAAAGACCCCATGGCCCATCTAGGCCAGCTTCTGCCTATGTGTCATGAATCCTGCTATAGAACCTTTGTAGCTGTTCTCTCCTAGCCCGCCAAAACTAAGAAATAAATGAAGAGGGAAAAAACACAAATATCTATTATCATTTACACTAGTGGTTTTTTCCCCCCACTTAGTCTTTTGATCTGGTCAGTTTCATGAATTAATAAACTAAGATGCTGTTTAGCCTTTCAGCAATTCATTGCATTCTGGGAGTCTGGGAGAAGCCAGACCTCTTAAGTCTACACAAGGCTTGCAGAAGGTTCATTTCTTTTAAGAAAGGAGAAGGAGGAGGCTCTAGTCCATGTGCTTGGGTGAGATCTAATCTAATTTACACTTGAGCTCATTGCATTCTGGGAGTCACTGCTGGGAGAAGCCAGACCTCTTAAGTCTACACAAGGCTTGTAGAGGCGTGCACCATTATTTAATTTTTCTTATCTAGTCAACCTAAAGGATAAAGGTCTTTAAGCAGAGGCTGGATGACCATTTGTCAGGGATGCTTTGATTGGGAGTTCCTGCATGGCAGGGGGTTGGACTGGATGGCCCTTGTGGTCTCTTCCAACTCTGTGATTCTATGATTCTATATATCACAGAAGACCACATTTATATCTGCATAAACCTGTGGCATCACATAACAAATGGAGGTGGGAGCTGTGATCATAGTCCACCTTTACCTCTCAGGCCTTGTTGATGTTTAGGAGCCATGAGAGGGAAAAGCGGACAATGATCACAGCTCCCACCTCTATTTGTCATGTGATGCCACAGGTTTATGCAGATATAAATGTGGTCTTCTGTGATATATAGAATCATAGAATCAAAAATCATGGCAACACACAATTATTTGCCTATAACAAGGACTTGCCTGTTATATTTTTCTCTGATCATGATCCTAAGGATTGACTTGACTAACTAGGAACCTTTTTCAGTTTGAAGGACTTTTTAAATTTCTTTGGTCAGCAGCTTCATTTTGTGATTCATAGCTGTTTCCTCAGGAATGTCTACGTGTATGTATAGGTACATATTTTCCAACAAATACTTCAAGGCTCACATTCACACAGAAGATAATATCAGCCAAAATATGATACATGTGAGGTCCAGATGCAATAAATATATCAACTTTTCAACTTAGTGTCTGCATTTGGCATCCAAATTGTTCACTGTTCCCCCAAGAAATCAAGCTCTTTTGTCATATGGGATAACACAATAATTTGCCTTCAACTATGGGCATGCTAATTTAAGCTAATTTAATAACCACTCCCCTTTCTGAGGAAGTTTGGCCAAGTTCATTCTTTGAGAAGAGTGTGCTCCAGGTCTGCAGAATTAGTGAGTTCACAGCACCTAATCAGAAAACAATTCCCATGATTTATTGGGAAGCCTGTTTTCGAGAAGTAATACAGTATATAAGAGCCAAACAAGATGATAGACCACACTGACAATTAACAATTACCTGACTATATTTAAAAAAAAAAAAAAAAAAAAGCAAGCAAATAATGGGCACAGAGAGTTTGATCTGGACCCCGATCCCATCATAGGGATGTAGCTACAGTGCCTTCAGTAGATGGTGTCCATTATAGAAAACAGCAAAACCTGTACTTTTTGGAATGTGTATATATATTCAAGCCATGGATGGTTGAATCCATGGATATAGAATTTGTGCATATAGAGGGCAGGCTGTAAAAGTAAGCATAATCAATAGTCTGATGGCACCTAACACCAAATATATAGATGAACTCAGCCAGCACCTTCAGTAGAAAAGTTTAAACTGTATGGAGGGAGCTTTAGAGTTTTGATAGTATCCCATAGTGATAGGTTATAAGAGGTCATAGAGAAATTCCTCTACACCACTTTCTGGAGTTGACCCTGAAAGTAGGTGTGAAACCCAAATTGCAGAGAAATGAAGGAGAATCAGTAGAGTCATATTGTTCTTGTTTCTGTCTCTTTAAAGGTTAAGCATGCTTTAGCACCAAATTCAGGGATGTCATCCACTTACAATGACTGTAGAGCACCCATTTAATTCAGCTGAACATGAACATTATTCACTTGGGACACTTGCCTGAAAGATATTTGCATAGTTGTTACAATTTTTTTGAATCCATTTCTTAAGGATTTCTTAAGGAGTAGTCACACAATCATCTCCTTTAAGGATATGAGACCACTTCTTTTCTCAAAGAGACATTAATGACTTCTAGGACACATACAGATTCCTACAGCAAAACATAACTAACCAGCATAGGCATGGCTCAAGGACAGAAGTTTTTATCAGCCAAGCTTCATGACTTCATTCCATTATTGCAACAAATGAAATGGATCTCATATAAATGACCCAGTATCTAGTCCCTAGATAAAATTCTGCCTGCTTCCATGGAAACTATTAGTGCTTAAAGAGTTACTAGAATCATAGAATCATAGAGTTGGAAGAGACCACAAGGGCCATCCAGTCCAAACCCTTCCATGCAGGAACTCCCAGTCAAAGCATCCCCGACAGATGGCCATCCAGCCTCTGCTCAAAGACCTCTAAGGAAGGAGACTCCACTACACTCCGAGGGAGTGTGTTCTACTGTTGAACAGCCCTTACTGTCAGGAAGTTCCTCCTAATGTTGAGGTGGAATCCCTTTTCCTGCAATTTGTATCCATTGTTCCACGTCCTAGTCTCTGTAGCAGCAGAAAATAAGCTTGCTCCCTCCTCAATATGACATCCCTTCAAATATTTGAACAGGGCTATCATATTGCCTCTTAACCTTCTCTTCTCCAGGCTAAACATTCCCAGCTCCCTAAGTCATTCCTCATAGGGCATGGTTTCCAGACCCTTCACCATCTTAGTTGCCCTCCTTTGGACACGCTCCAGTTTCTCCACATCCTTTTTGAATTGTGGTGCCCAGAACTGGACACAGTATTCCAGGTGGGGCCTGACCAAAGCAGAATAGAGTGGCACTATTACTTCCCTTGATCTAGACACTATACTTCTATTGATGCAGCCTAAAATTGCATTGGCCTTTTTAGCTACCACATTGCACTGTTGACTTATGTTCAGCTTATGGTCTACTTGGACTCCTAGATCCCTTTCACATGTACTTTCATTCAGCCAGATGTCTCCCATCCTATAGCTGTGCATTTCATTTTTCCGCGCTAAGTGCAGTACCTTACACTTTTCTGCGTTGAATTTCATTTTGTTAGCCTTGGCCCAGGTTTCTAGTCTATTCAAGTCATTTTGAATTTTGATCCTGTCTTCTGCGGTATTAGCTATTCCTCCTAATTTGGTGTCATCTGCAAATTTGATAAGTATGCCCCCAATTCTGTTCAATAATAATAATAAGTCAATAATAATAATAATAATATTTTTTTATTTCTAGCCTGCCCCTCTGAATGGGCAATCAGGGCAGGGTACAAGAGAAGTTAAAAACATCACAATTAAAATATCCAATCCCATTCCCAATTCCCCCCCTTAAAAAAGGATTAAAGCAGAAACAAGTTAAAATTATTACAAATAAACAAAATCAACAATGTCGAACTAAAAAAACTCCCTGAGCTGTTTAACAGGATGGAGACTAGGAACTAGCAAGAGGTTTGGAGCCAGGAAATGTTAGACATTTTCCGGGAAGGCCTGCCGAAAGAGATGCGTCTTCAAGGCTTTCTTGAAGCTGTCAATAGATGGAATAAGATACATCTCGTCTGGCACACCATTCCAAAGCTTGGGGGCTACCGCCGAAAAGGTCCCCTGGGAGGTCTGCACCAACCTGGTCTTCCTGGGCTTTAACAGATTCCTCCCAGAGGATTATAGTGTGTGTGTGGGGGGGGGGGTTCATACGGGGAGAGGCAGTCCCTTAGATAGGATGGACCTGAGCCATGTAGGGCTTTGTAGGTTAAAACCAACACCTTGTACTGTGCCCGGAAACTGATCGGCAGCCAGTGGAGAGATTTTAGCACAGGTGTCATATGCTCTCTCCTAGCTGTACCAGTGAAAAGTCTGGCTGCCATATTCTGGACCAATTGCAGTTTCCAAGTTAAGCACATGGGTATCCTAATGTAGAGTGCATTGCAGAAGTCCAGTCATGAGGTTACCAGTGCATGTATCACAGTTTCCAGATCCTTCCTCTCCAGGAAAGGGCGCAGCTGGCGGATCAGCCAAAGCTGGTAACAGGCACTCCTGACCATCGCATTCACCTGACTAGTCATGTGAAGCGACGAGTCAAGGAGGACCCCCAAACTGCGAACACAGTCCTTAGAGGAGAGTGTGACTCCATCAAGAACAGGAGATTGTATTCCCAAACCCAGTTTTGGGCCTGTGACTGTGAGTACCTCCGTTTTGCTTGGATTGAGTTTCAATTTGTTTTCCCTCATCCAATCCATTACCGCTTCAAGGCAGCAGTTGAAAGGAGAGATGCCATCTGAGGTCTGAGTGGATGATCTTGTCATGGAGAGATATATCTGAGTGTCGTCAGCATACTGAAGACACTGAGCTCCATGCCTCCGAATGATCTCACCAAGCAGCTTCATATAGATGTTAAACAGCATCGGGGACAGGATGGCGCCCTGAGGGACGCCACAATTAAGCTCAATTTTAGGGTAGCAACTGTTCCCAAGCCTCACCCTTTGGGGTCTGCCGGAGAGAAAGGACCGGAACCACCAGAGCGTGGTGCCACCGATCACCAAATCTCTCAGCCGATCTAGAAGGATGGTGTGATTTATGGTGTCAAAGGCCGCGGGGAGATCAAAGAGCACGAGCAGGGTCACACTATCCCTGTCAATGCTCAAGCAGAGGTGGTCCATCAGAGCAACCATGGCAGTCTCAACTCCATACCCCACCCTGAAGCCAGTTTGAAATGGATCGAGATAATCGGCTTCATCCAAAACTGCTAGGAGTTGGAATGCAACAGCTCTCTCGATGACCTTGCTAAGGAAAGGTAGCATGGACACTGGTCTGTAGCTGTTCCTGTCCAGGGGATCAAGGGAGGGTTTCTTCAGGAGGGGCTTTACCGCCTCCTCCTTTAAACATGATGGAACAATACCCTCCCTGAGGGATGCATTTATCACCTCCCGAAGGAAAGTTCTCAATGCGTCCCCTCCCTGGATGACCAGCCAAGATGGAGCCAGATTGAGGGAGCAAGTCATCTTCCTAGTACTACCAAGGAGCTTGTCCATGTCATCAGTACTCATCAATTGAAACTCATCCAATAAACTAGCATCAATGGAGTGACTGGACGCATCAGTTGTGGGCTCTGAATCAATGTTGGAGTCCAAGTCGACTCTAATCCGAGAGACTTTATCTTTATCTCACAGAAGGCTGTCGTAAGCTCAAGTAGGGGGTTTGGTGCAGGGGGAACCTGCGTCATCTCCCCTACCACCTTGAACAGCTCTGCTGGTTGAGACTCTGCAGACTCAATGCTTGCAGAAGAGAAGGATCTCCGTGCTGCATGCAAAGCCTCCCGATAGGTGCAAAGGTGCAACCTATGGCAAGCTCTGTCGGATGAGAGGCGAGTCTTCCGCCATTCGCACTCTAGCTGTTGTCCAGCCCGCTTCATTTCTCTGAGCTCTTCTGTATACCAGGGTTTCCGATTAGCTGTGCTTGACTGATATGTGCATGTTTTCCCAGGGTGATTTTATGTACAATCATATCAAGATTACTGTAAAAGGTTGGCTTTTTTTAAAAAAAAAAAATTAATTTTTATTAAGTATAATTAAGACAAAACAACATATAACAACAACAGTGAAAACATTATTGTGTGCTAACATTTATCAAATGCATCAGCCAAATTGCTAGTTTACTACAGAAACAAAATACTCCAACATTCTTTATGTCATCATTAAATATATCCTCTATTATTCCAACCAGACAAACTTTTGAAGTCCCGTATAGCATTATATCGTCTTAAATTATTTCTTGTAAATAAAATTAGATACTGGATATTATTCTATCCTAATTTCTTGTTCGTTGTCTGTACATCTTATTTTAACCTTATGTGTCGTATGCCCAACTTTATGTTTCTATTCCAATTTTCCCCTCTCTTTACTCTTCATTCTTACCGAAATGTAATTTCAAATTAGTTCTTCTTTCAGATTACATTTTTTAAACCAATATTTTTCAATAGGTTCCCATTCCTTCATTACCTTGTTTTTAGGTTTATTATTTATTGATGCTGTTATTTTATCAAATTCCTTAACTTCCATAACCTTATGAAACCAGTCATCCATTGATGGAACCGTTTTTTTTTTTTTCCAGTTTCTTGCCAGGAGAATCCTGGCTGTTGTAATCAAATATAAGATGACCCTCCAGTGTTTGTTTTCTATTACAGTACCCAAAAAAGACGTCATATTCAATAAATATAATTCTGGGACAAAAGAAAATTTAATTTTGAAAATTTCTTGGATATTTTCATGTATTTTACACCAAAACTTTTTGACTTTCGGGCATGCCCACCACATGTGGAGATAAGAACCTTTATCTTTTTGACACTTCCAACACTGATACTTTTTCATTCTATAAATTTTTGCAATTCTAAGTGGTGTATAATACCACCTGTTAGATACTTTTATATAATTTTCCTTGAGATCTTGTGAAGCTGTAAATCTGTTAGATTTATTCCAAGTGTTTTCCCAGTTTTCAAACTCTATATTACGACCTAATTCCTGTGCCCATTTTATCATATCTGGGGAGACCGTTTCATGTTCTAATTCTCTGCTTAATAAAAGTTTGTAAATTTTAGAGATTTTCCCTTTGTCTTTTTCCCAGAATAGTTTGTCAAGTTCGTTTAAGTCTTTTTCAATGCCAATATTCTTTTTATCTTCATTAATTTTTTGTGATATTTGTAAATATCCAAATCAATTAATTTTGATTCCTCTTTCTGTAAGTTCTTCCATTGAGCGGATTTCAAGTTCTCCTTCTGGGTTTATCTTTAATACATCTTTATATCTGATTCAGTTTCCCCCGCTCTCCCATCTGCCTAGGAAGGCCTCTTGTACCGGCACCCATAGTGGTAGACCACGATAAAATTTATCCTTTAAGATATTCCAGGTTTTTAAAAGTGTCTTTCTCACAGAATGATTATTGAAGTCTCTATTTACCATTTCTTTACTATACCAGAGGTATGCATGCCAAACAAACCTTAGATTGCATGACTCTATATCTAACAAGTGTTTATCTGACAGTTTTATCCACTCTTGTCAAGTCAGGCAACGCACACCCTCCTAAAGATTTGTCTTTCTTCAATGTTTTCCATTGTATCCTTGCTTTTTTACCCCTCCAAACAAATTTGGAGATCACTTTTTCCCAGTCTTTGAATATCTTTTCGTTTGGTATAATTGGGAGGTTTAAGAAAAGAAACATTAATCTTGGCATTACACTCATCTTGATTACTGCAATTCTGCCCATCAAAGAAAGGTTATAATTATTCGACAGCTTCAGATCTTTTTCAATATTTTTCCATACATCCTTATAATTATTTTCAAACAAACTCATGTTTCTATCCGTAAGCCAGATTCCTAGATATTTAACCTTCCTTTCTATCTTAATACCAATCCTGGATGATAATTCTGACTTTTCTTTTTCCTTCACATTTTTAATCATAATTTGAGTCTTGCTTTTATTTATTTTGAATCCTGCCACCTTACCGAATTCATTTAATTCTGCAAATAAATATTCTATATTTCTTGTAGGATCCTCCAAAAAAATGACTAAGTTGTCAGCGTAGGCTTTTAATTTAAATTCAGAACCTTTGATCTTGGTCCCTTTTATTTTTTTGTTATTTCTTATTGAATTATTCAAGACTTCCAGGATAGTAATAAACAGAAGCGGAGAGAGAGGACAGCCCTGCCTGGTACCTTTGTCTACTTCGATGCTGTCCGTTTTTTCACCATTCACTATAATTTGTATTTTCTGTTGAGTGTAAATTTGTTCGACATTTGCCAAAAAATTATTTCCAAAGCCCATTCTATTAAGTACCTCGATCATAAACTGCCAACTTATGTTATCGAACGCTTTTTCAGCGTCTAAAAATATTAACGCACACTTTCTTTCGTTGTTTACATTATAATACTCTATTATGTTTAGTAATGTTCTTATATTATTTCTTATTTGACTTTCTGGCAAAAAGCCACTCTGAACTTTGTGAATAATTTCTGCAAGTATAACTTTTAATCTTTTTGCAATTATCGAGGTAACTTTTAAGTACATATAAGTGTGCAAAATAAGTGTGAAAGACCAGTCATAGTGGGGGATAGGGGGACATTGATAATGCTTGAAATACTTTGAAACTTTTTACTAACCGCCCCTTCATATTAGACCTTTCTTTTCTTTTCTTCTTTTTCTTTTCTTGCCTTATTTCATTTTCATATGTTGCCATTTCTGTTAATTTTTATTATTGACAGGAGGCTCAAAAACTGGAACTGGTCTGGACACTGAGAAAATCTGCACATCAGTAAAAAAAAACAAAACAAAAAAAACAAAACAAAACAAAACAAAAACTTGTGTGGATTGTGACTTTACTTTGTTCAGATACTGTTTTGGACACTGACTTCCTGAACCTCCCAGCCACAGCCAGTAATCATGCTTGCTGCAGGATTCTGGGATTTTAATCCAAAAAAAAGCAACTTTCAATCTTGAAACAAGGTATGCTTACAGACATGTTTCCAGTGTTTTGGCAATGGAAGACCTTGCCCATTAATTTTGTTTTACCCACTATACAGACATCCAAGGGAACGTTTCATGACACCACTAATAGGCATTAGTTCCAATCAGAGCCCACAAAAAGTGATATTTCACCTCCTTGTGGACTCAGATATATATGTGACCTAGAGAGTAGCTTTGCTTGCCTTAGAAGAAAATAAAAATAAAAATAAATCAGGAAAAAGTACATAACAGAGATAGCCATTAGCTGTAAAGGTGAACTCATGCTGGATATAATAGTTATTTAAATTTTACGTTTATAAACCTTTTTGTATAAACATGACATGTTTGCATTTTATATTTTGCATCTTGCATTTTATATGTATTTTGTATTTTATATATTGGATGTACTGTTGTTTTATGCAAAGACCTTTGGTCAAAAACAATAAAATCTGATCTGATCAGTGTTTTGGCAATGCACTTGTCCCCATTTAGTAGTAGAGCAGAGGGAAAAGTCAGAAATCAATAAAAAGGAAGCAAAAGCCATGGGGATTATTTACATCTCTCTGGTCTCTGAACAGAATTTGAAAATGTGATTGAACAATGAAGCAGTCCTAATGCACCAGTACCACTTCAGAATACAAAATCTAGGAGAAAACTGAGAAGATAAGAAAGTCAGATATATCCCTGCCAGGATGACATCTGGACAGCAAGAGTTACATTGATATATTATTAAAACAGTTCTTGTGAGACCAAAACATGAAAGGATCTCTGGATTTGTAACCCTGCCATTCAGAACTGGTGGTGGTCCTTGCTGTTGCTGCTGTTGCTGTTAAAGCACACACTGATTGCACTGCATACCATGGACAAGGTGCAGCCAGTGATTACTGCATCAGTAATCTATGCATCTTTTAAAACAGCATGTGGTTTTGAGTAAGGTCTGGAGACTGAATACAGGCTGGGGCTCCTGTAGCTTTAATTATTAGCAGATCCACTAGCAGAGAGCACAGGGGCTGGTGGAGAGCACGGAGGTGGGGTCGGTTCCTGCAGCTGAATGCAGCCCTCCAAAGGTGTGTTATTATTGCTGTGCATTGAGTACAAGAACAGAGGTGGACACTTCTCCACAGATACTCAACAATCTCCACCAGCCACTAACTCTCCACCAATGTTGTGGTGGTGAGGCTGCAGATGCTAAAAGGTGGATTTTGGAGGGTGAGGGAGGAGACAAATAGTAGTTCTGTCTAAGGTAACTTCCTACTTCAGGATTGGTTAACAATTACAGGTTCCAAGATTCCTCTTGTCAGAGTTTCTCAACATTCAAAATACAGTCAGCCCTCCACTTTTGTGAGGGATCTGTTCCACACACCCCACGAAAATGGAATTTTGCACATATTCAAGCCGCATAGGCTTGAATGGAGACAGACGCCTGCAAGCAGCTGTGGAAATGCGTCTCAAGCATGCACCCCATTTTATTCCCCCCCCACTTGTTCCTCATGAGTGAGGGTCTCAAAATCATATTCTGCACAAAAGGAGGGGCAACTTTATATCTTTTTGACCATTTAAAAATATTTCCAAATGTTCTTTTCAAGCCTAGTGTATACACACATGCACAGACACACACATTATGAGAAAGAAGGTACAAACTGCTTAATTATCATATCTGACTGATCATCTGTGAACAGATATGTCATAGAATTATTTTAGTTACTAGCTCCTGATAAATGTGTCCTTTAAACCTTCATAGAACTGAATGTTGTGATGGTTGTCATGTAATTTTTGTTCTGCTCTGTTTAGCTAAACAAGGTGAATTCTAAACAGATTTTCTCAGATGGTTACCCCTGTGAAAACAATGTGAACACTAATGTTATTGTTCTAAATAATAAGTGTTGCTAAGAATATTTACCCAAAGATAAATGATCACTCAGTACAGTTTGTTTTAAAAAAGGGGGGGGGGGAGGAATCACCTGTGTCCTCGGGCCAGAATTCTGTTGTGTTGCAGCCTTACACTAACAGTGGTACTTTTTCCAAGGTAACACAGTGGTAGTGAGGGAAAGCAAACAAAAACTGTTAGCTCCAAGTATGCTGTTTCTCTAGTGTCGTGTTTCTTTCATGGCTGCTGTTTCAATGGCCTTTTTAAAAACTCCTTCCCAGCATTTCCATCCATGTAGTTTAACTGCTTCAGTGCATCTGGTTCACATGTTCCTAATTTCATCTTCTAGGCATTTTCAAATAATTCATTCATACCACTGTCCTTCACCCTTGTAGTCTGGGTTTAGTATGCCTTCTTCCCTCTCTACTCTCTGTATTCTCCCTGCTCCTTGGAAGCAAATGAAACATACTTCATCACTTCTTATGAATCAAAGGGGCTGTGCAGACCAGCCAATTCTGTGCCCTGACTCTGCCTTCATGGCAGCATGACACTCACTGCAAGCCACTCCACATGGCACACAGCATCACGGTGCTTTGTTGGCACTGCTTTTACACAACCCAGCAAAAAAGAAGCACCTTAAAGTCATGGAGCTGTGGCTATCATGCCCTGGAAAGGTCAGATTGGGGCTGCACCTCCAATCCAGTTCAGATGGAGGTGGCTGCAGGCCACCCCTTAGGGGTGGTCTGCACAGTCTTAAAGGGTGTAGTTTTCATGGATACAAAATGATCCCACAAGAAAACAGTTTCACTGATTTCCCACTTTACTTTCCTCATCACCCGGACCATTCCATGCTAACCATCCATGCAGAAAGTTTGATTTTGGATTGTAGCATTCCATAGCTCTTCCTCCACATATATACTGATAAAGTTTTATCTGTGAGATTATGGGCAAAACTCTAGGTTCCCAAGGAGGGCAGCCTGCAGGACTATGAGATGCTATATACTTTCTTCTTTATGAGTAGAGAGAGGTTCCTAGGCAGCAAGAATATTTTTTCAGCTTCACTTATATACCGCTTCATACCCTTAAGGAGTGTCTAAGCGGTTTACAATTGTAAGCTATTTGCCCCCCAACAATCTGGGTACTCATTTTAGCGACCTCGGAAGGATGCAAGCCTGAGTCGGGCTTCAGCCCTTTGCTGGTCTTGAACTCGCCACCTTATGGTTTTGAGTGAGTGGCTGCAGTACGGCATTTAACCACTGCGCCACCAGGGCTTTATTCCCCTCAAAATTGTCAAAAATGTGGTTCTCAGGTATGAAGAAGCCTTGATTCCTGGGCTGACAAGACTCTTTGTAGTTTGGCATTTATTCCACACAAATGTCATTTTTCTGCCCTGAAAATATTATTTTTGAAAAATAAAATGCTGTTCCCTGCACAGAAAATGCAATTTTTATGCCAAAGAACTACACATGAATTTTCTGCAAAATAAGTCTGGAACCTGGAATAGTTTTCAAAAATTGCACTCTGGAAAGAAAATTTCTAAAATCACTCATTGCCTCTTCTGAGAAAAAAAATAGCAAAGAATTATATGCCTTCCAGACAGGCAAGTCTGGCATCAGATAGTTTTCCTTGTTACTACATCAGGAAGCTCTGTTCCATTGCCAGTGGTGATACAAACTAAGAATTCTGGGAACATGTAAGGGCAGGCATTGGGTCAACACTGGTTTCCACTTCTTTGCCCCTCTGAGGGCTTTGACAACCAGCAATGCATTACAAAATTAAGTGCATAATCTCAACAGAGAGTGGCTCTCATGTCTGCTGATCAATTTAGGACCTGATCATGCACCTTGCCTTAGAACCACTACCAGACCTCAGCAGCCTTACTCTCTCCAGAAAGGGTACATAATACCTCAATTCTGATGTACTTACTCGTTTTCCCTTTTATTTATATCAGTGGGAGAGGAACATTTTAAAGACCAAAATGTGTGTGTGATATCTACCTCTTTCACTTATGTCAAAAGAATCTTCCTTCATATATTTGAAGATTGCTTTGTCCATGTCATTATTTTAAAGCTGTGGTCTCTAACCTTGAGTTCCTCAGATGCCGATGGACCACAGTGCTCAGAATCACTGATCACTACCTCTGTGGGTTGGTGTTTCTGGGTTATAAATCCATCATCTGGAGACCTGCATTTGGGGAGTACTATTTTAAGCACCTTGTACCATGGCTCACATCATGAGATGTAGGTCCCATTTATAAAGACCTGTCTTCTGAATAAATCTGTTTAGAGTAGGAACATAACAGCTGCATTCCTAAACATACTTACCTGTTGAACTCAGTGGGAGTTACTTCCAAGGTCCAGGGTGGCTTAAGTTCTATAGCTGCAACCCTAAGCATACTTACTATTATGCTATGGGGAGCTATACAGGATTGCAGATGTTATTTGTCTTTTGACTTATTTTGTTTTTTTCCTTATCCCCTACATCCTTTTCTCTTTTCCAAAATCATGGACAAAAATTTCAACAAGAGTACATACAAGTGGATAAGCAGTTCTTCCCCTCAAATAATTTGTCCCCTGTTAATACTTCTGTGGGTCACATTACCTTTTTTTTTATCAATGCATCTCAATACAAGCTCATAGCCTCACATGAAAAAAAAGAACTTCTCGACCACATCTGGAATAACAGGTCAATTACAGACCATGACATTTACTCCAGGGCATTATGTGGCAGAGAGATTAGTTGTTTTTTTCAGATACCACCCCAATATATACCAGTCCTGTCAAAGGCTGCATACTTCATAAAATTATTGGACAGTAAACTATGTCCACATGTGCTAACATTCAGCATCAAACAGAGGGAGGAGAAATGTCCCCAATCCCCCTTACTCATATTGTAAATGATTTCTCATTCCTGTTTATTGCTTTTTACTGCTAATAGCAAGAATCTAACTGATCTGTATAACCAATCAGATTTGGTTATGTTGCAAATGAAGCCAGTCAGTATTGCAGTGGACATGAAGGAATGCATCCTGGTTACCAAGGAAATTGATCTGATGCTTCCTGTTTTGCTACACTGTTCTTAGGATTTTTCCCTTCCAATACTCTCTTCTACTGCATCATGTAATCTACAACCATTGTGTTGCTTTGCTGTCTGTCTCCTCCATTAGATCATTGTGTTTGGCCATGGAAAAGTTTTATAAGTAAATCTACTTTTATAATTTTTACAAAGAAGATTAAGCTGTGTGTTTGTTGGTTTTTTCCTCCTAGACCTTGTGTATAGATGGGTGGGTATGGGACTGCTTTAGAGTGGAAACTAAAATGGCTCCTGTACCTTCAGAAGTTGAGTAGAATAGGCAATTTCAGCAGATGTTTCTTCTTACATGGTTGTGTGATAGACAACATCTGCTGAAATTGCCTCTTCTACACTACCATTAAAGGTACAGAAGCCCTCTCCAGTTTCCACTTTGGTAACCCTAGATAGGTTGTTGTTTAACTTCTGCATTGCTAATTTGATTTCTCCACTGGAGAGTTCCTGTACTATCACTCGCATTTCCCAGCAGATCCCAGTTTGGTAGTACCTAACCGGTGTGCCTCTGTTAATTAAGTAGATGTGTTCTTGGGTATTATTTCTTTAATAGAAAATTTGTTACCAGAGGCAGAAATAACATGGAAAGGATAGGTTTCTGCACCTCAGAATAAAGGAGCTGAGCATGTTTCTGCAAACTTTTAATTTAAAACTAGGAATATGCATGTGTGAAATCAAACAACTAGGTCAGGTAAACCTTGCCTCAATTAAAAAAAACCACTTTGAACTTTCCACAGACCACCTGAAGCCTTCTTCCAAAATGCATCTAGTGATGGGTTTTTTCTTTCTTTCACCAGCCTCCCACCTTGCTTATGGTTTCCATTTTGCTGGCCAGACTTACAGAGCTATACTTTTATGACATGCTGAGGTAGGCTTATTTTCTCTGTTTTGCTGTTCTATACATGCTCACTAAGGGATTGTGGGGACAGCTGCTTGCCTGCTCAGAAGAACTGGCTATAGAAAAACCTTGTTTATTCCCAGCTCAAGCTTTGTTTGTTGCATTGTTACCATTGTTTACTGCAAACCTGTTTCTCCAACCTGACAGTGAAAGTCTGTATTTCTCCAAACATCCTCCTGATGCTGCTAAGAACCTCTAACTAAACAGAGGACAAGGAAGAAAGGGGGAAGCTAGGAGGCATAATAGGCTTCATGGTTTAGATCCCTAAAGTCCTCATTAAAAAAAAAAAAAAAACTTCCCTAGCAGCTGCTCCATTACATGAATATTGCCTATAGAATGTAAAAAAGTGTGAATCCATTACTATGACTACCCTATGTCTAGAGTACTGATGGCAAACCTATAACACGCATTTCAGAAGTGACACGCGACACCATTTTGCCTGACATGCAGAAAGAGAGAATGCGGAAGAGGCACAGCATGTCCCTTCCGCCTCCTCCCTGCCATTTTTAGGCCTCCTGCTGTCTCTCTGAGACAGCAGGAAGCCAGAAAATGGTGCTCAGGAGAAGGAGCCAGAGGTGCGCACCTCTGGCTCCTCCTTCCAGCCCTCTCCTGGCCTCTCTGAAGCTGGGAAAAGGGCAGGGGAGAGGAGGAGCAACTGGCGTGCATGTGCCAGTGGCTCCTGCCCAGCAGAGAACTTTTCCAGCCGCCAGCTATCTCCAGACTGAGATAACTGAGGGCAGGGAAAAGTCGGGAGGGGGGAGGGAAGGGCCGCGTGCCCAATCCTCTTTCTCTCTGCTTGCCTATCTTCATTCTGAATGGACTCCATGGATTCCGTTCAGGCTGAGGATAGGCAAGCAGGGAAGGAGAGGCTGGGGCCCATGCCGAGGCCTCTCCTTCCCACTTCCCTTTCGTCCCCCTGAAAGGGCTCCACGGCACCCTTTCAAGTGGAGGAAAGGCTGTGAAATAGAGGCTGGGGCCCATGCCGAGGCCTTTCCTTCCCGCTTGTCTTTCCTCCTCCTGAAAAGGCTCTGCGGGACCCTTTCAAATGGAGGAAATGCCGGGAAAGAGAGGCTGGGCCTGTGCCAAGACCTCTCCTTCCCGCTTCCCTTTCCTCCCCCTGAAAGGACTTTGCAGAGCCCTTTCAAGCGGAGGAAAGGCCGGGAAAGAGAGGCCTGGGCCTGGGCCTCTGCCACCCCATGGGACTTTTCTGCCCAAAGCTGTCTTTGACAGCTGAGGCAGGAAAAGGAGGTGGGCGGAATCCACATCCCCATTAGGTGGAAGCCACGCCTCTGGTGGGAGAAAGTCACACCCCCGGGGACCAGAGGCCACACCCCCAGCAGGAGGAAGTCCTGCCCCCAGGGCCAGATGTCCCACCCCTGGCATGCAGTCCCCATCCTCGTGGGCAGAAGTCCTGAGCCTGGCACGTGAACTTCTAAAGGTTCACCATCACTGGTCTAGAGATTCCTGAAAGAGGAAATAAATTGACATTGAGTTGTTCATGTTTATGAATGTTTATGTTAATTAGTAAATTTGTTGTGCCCAAGACTAAAGGCATTTTTATTTTTGATGCAGGGCAGAAAGACATGACATAAACCAGTAGTCTTACTCTTTGATGTTTATGCATGAGGGACCCAACTTTTGGACAACTATTATGAAATTCGTTGATTTTTTTAACTTTATATTTTTATAAAGATAGTTCTCCTACTACTTCCCCACTCAGTACATAAACATACCCATTTAGGTGAGACTGTGACCCATTTCCATCAGCTGAAGATCAATGTGATTAGCCAAGAATGAACAAAATGTCTTACTCCAGATGTTCTTGGACTACAACCAGCAGTCCTAGCCAGCATAGCCATTGGCAAAGGATGTTGGAAGTGGCAATCCCACATTATTTGGAGGGCCACATGATCCCAGTCCTGCTGTAAGCAAGTACTGAGAATGATTACTGAACAACCGTACTTTTTGGTTGTTTGCTTGCTTGCTTTAAGCATTTCTACCCTACCTTTCCACCATCAGTACATGACAATTTGATAATTATTTTATGATAATTATTTTTATAAGTCATTAATACAGATTCCAACATGAAAACTAGGTTGCAGTGATGATTGATCTCACAGCCAAGTGATCCATCTCCTCTCAATGCATAATGGAATTCAATGACAATTCTTGGAAATGTACCAATCCTGAAAATAAATCTAGTCACCACTGTGGATAGATGTGCAACAGGTACCTTTCATCCTGGGGATCTGACATTTCTGGCAGAGGTTTTTTCTCTCTCTCTCTCTCTCTCCCAAAAGTTTCTATCCACCATTAATAAGGCTTGATGGGTGAGGAGTCTTACCCCTTCATATTCCCTAATTAACTGCCTAATTGCCTTTTGGCAGACATCTCTGTGTTGTTGGAACAAGCTAATCTTTATTTTCATGCAGAAGAGAATAAAGCAGAAATTTGTGACAAGGGAGATTAAAGGAATCCCCTTCTTCGACATTTGGCTTATTTTTTCCTTTTCTTTTGGTGCACTTTTATGAGTTTGCTAACAACATTATTTTACATGACTCTCCATCAACACCACACCCATTCCAGGGATACTAGAGCCAAGTTTTGAAAATGAGAGAAACTGTGCAAAGTGTGAATGTGTTGCTTATCAAATCTCATATAAATGAAGATTTGGCCAAACTTGCTAAGCAAGAAATCTTATGACCTACTCCTAGGGCCCTGGCTGAATGAGTTTCAGATCACTCTAAAGAGTTGTCACTAACTAAATTGTTATTTAGTATTAGAAAAAGAGAAGAGATATTGTTTCTATTAAATGACCCAAGCTGAGTAGCTTATACAGAATGAGTTGGTCTGCACCATATGGAAAAACATTCTTATATACGTTCCTGACCTGCAGAAGTCAAATGTCAGCTTCAAATTGACTTATCAGGAAGCAGGAATTCATGCAGCCCTGTGTTAGTGATGAGTGTCAGCAAGATGATGAGTGGCATCAAACTGAGATGCGCTTAACACACATTTTGCCAAGAGTGTGATGTGGAGATTGTTCTTCCTGGGTCACCTGCTAAAATAATTTCTTCATGAAACATATATGTCCTGCTTAATTACAGCACTTTATCTGTCAGTAAGCAGGAAACAGAAATTCTGTCCCAATGCTAAAGGATATTACAGCCTTCACAGCACTATGGAACAGCTAAAGCCAAGGCTTATGAAAGCCATTACCCTCCAGTCCACCAAAAATTTCTGTTCCAAAAATTTTCTCTCTCCACTCTTCTTTGCCTCAGATTGACTAATCCACAATATTTCATCTTTTTAGAAAGAAATGGGAAACTTCAGCGGAATCATAAAATCTTCAAATTGGAAGGGGTCCCAAGGAACATCTACTCCAACCCCCCCCCCTTATATGCAAGAATATACAACTGTGGGGCTGTGCATACCAGCCATAAAGGCTGGCCTGGGAGTGGAGTCAGGGTGTAGCATCCACATGATGCACACTCTAACTCTGCCCCCACGGCAGTGTGACACTACTCACCACTCCACATGGTGCATGGCATCACAGAGCTCCTCTCGCACTGCATCCACACAACATAGCACCAAAGGAGCACCTTAAGGCCACAGAGCACCTTAAGGCCAATCTGAATCATCTCATTCACGCATTCCAGTTTTGTTGTCCATACTATGAGCATCTCTGTGAGTTCTGTTGTTCACACATTCAAATAAAGATGGAGTCGATGGTGCAAATGTATTCGAGGCACATTCAAGGTATGCCGAGCTTTATCCTGGTTTATCCCAGTTTTATTCTCATTCATTATTCACACAGCCAATGGTGCAAATCTTTTAGAAAAACTCAGAAAAATACCTAAGTTCGAGTTTACTGGGTTAAGTGGGTTTTTTGGCCTCCCCTCCCCCCCAAAAAATACTTAATCAGATGCATTCGAAATGCACGTGAACAACATAGATTAAACCCAGATTCTATCTGGATTCACCAACTTAATAGCCCCTAAGGCAATAATCAAACACAGAGGCTTACCGTGGCTAAAACATGGCTAAATCATTCCCAAAGCGCATGGGTGTGATAGCTAACCATGCTTGCCTGCCATGATTTAATCATCATTGAAGTGTCCCGCTCCTCTCCTATCATCAAAGTGTTTGCAGAGCAGCCATTTTTCAACAATGACAACTTCCATTATTGGAATGTTGTCCCATTATTTATAATAAATAACATTATTCCATTATTTATAATGATGTTGGGAAACACTATGCCCAGAACAGAACCCTGTGGTAACGGGATATTTACATGGACTGGATGGCCCTTGTGATCTCTTCCAACTCTATGATTCTATGATTCCATGTGATATATGATAATGGGCATGTATTGCAGTGTGTTAATACTACATTAGGGAAAAATACCTTCTATTTGTAGACAGTCATGTAATTTTAACCTCTATTCATTTAAACCCTGTTGGCACTTAACTGGTTGTCAACATGATTACATTCTGGATGTTCTTACCAGAAAATTCATAATCCAAGTTCCAGAACACAAATAATTCATCATCCATTATTCAGTGGTCAGAAGATCTTACTGCTTGAGTGTTGCATGAACATGAATTCTACAAAACTAGCTGTTGTTGTTGCTTCTGTTTTGGCATATATTGTGGCCAGAATGCTGTTGATGACATACACTGGTATAACCTTCTGTTGTACCAGCATATGCACTTTCTTGGTCATTCCAGAAGGATTAAAGCAGCACAACAGTCCACTCATGCAATCTCAGTTTAAGGCATTGGAACATACTACCATGGACAATTACTGGATGGGGAGCAAGGGTCTTCCAGGCATCATCTAGATGTGATTTTGCAGTTAGAAAAGAGGGAAGCCATTTCTCAGACTTGCAGTGTATTATTTGAGGTTTGTGAGCATGATGGCTCTTCCTTTCCCCTGACTGAAAAATGGCAGCCTAATGGGGTATTTTGGAGACTCAGCTGCATCTCCCATGATAACTGATTTTCCATGGAAGTGCTGCCCAGTGTCTAAAGCTGAGTTTGTATACAGGATGGAAGGGGAGCCCCAGTAGAAATACATTGACAGATATTTATGCTCTGCTGGCACTTACAAAAATCTCACCCCAAGGGTCTATTGCCATACTGCAGAATAAATGCACTTTGACACCGCTTTAACTGTCATGGTTCCATCCTACGAATCCTGAGATTTGTAGTTTGTTGGGGCACCAGAGCTCTCTGACAGAGAAGGTAAAATAGCTCACAAAACTACAAATCTCAGAATTTCACAGCATTGAGCCATGGCAGTGGTATCAGCCTGCTTTAATTCTGCAGTGTAGATGCAGCCATAGTCATCTTATATTAAACAATATGTCTTGCTTCAAATCACATCCCATATTTTTCATCTCTCATTCCCTTCCTTTTTCTTATAATCTTTTTTGACATTTATATTTTAAAATCCAATTAGATTAAAAAACTCAGCAAATGATAATCCTACAGATGTTTACAGTACCACACCATTCAGTAGAAGGTCCTAATCTAAGGAAGGTTGGTAGGGATGATGGGGTGAAAGGTAATATAAGATTTCCAGTGTGGAAACAAAACGATGGTTGAGTTTTGGAATATTTACAGAACATATATTCAGAGTCCAAATGAGATCAGAAACGGACTCTAGACTTCTTTTAACAAGGTTAGGATCCAGGGAATATGAAATGTGATATAAAGCATTATGAGAAATGATACCTATTCCCACCACTAGCTCCCTCTTTCACTATGCATATTAAGTTTTTATTTTTTAAACAGACAGACACTCCCACTGGATCCAAAGTGATTGGTTCATGACCAGTGCCAAAGCCATGGGCCACCTGTGCATCAGAAATTATTTTTGTTTTCTTTATGTTCCAACATTAAGCCTGGCTTTGCACTTTCTTCTTTGTTCTTCCTTAGTAATTGTTCCAAGTCTATGATGTCTTCTCCTAGTATTATGATGTCATCAATATATCTTAGATTGTTGATGTTTCTTCTTCCTGTCTTCACTCCTCCTCCATCTGAGTCTAACTCTGCTTTTCTTATGATGCTTGTCTGCACACAAGTTGAACAAACAGGGTGATAGAATGAAGCCTTGCTTGACCCCTTTGTTCAGAATATTGGAGGGGGGGGACACATTGCCCAAATGTCACCAAACTGCAATGGAAGCACCATGGTGGGAGTGTGCCTGATGCTATTAAAGTGTTCTGCTTTCGTTTTCATCATGGGCTCATTATCATAGTCATCAGGAAAACAGTCCTTTTTATTAACAATTTAATTTGTTAATAAAAAATTGCTATTTTCCTGATGATTACGATTATGAGTCCATGATGAAAATGAAAGTGGAACACTTTAATAGAGCCAGGCATGATCCCACCATGGTGCTTCCATCACAGTTTGGTGACGTTTGGGCAATGGGAGCCCTCACATCTGATAAACTCCATTGTTGGAGCTTGTAAGCAATAGTGGTGGTAAGAATGTAAATCTTCAAAAAAATCTGAACACAAAAATTAATAATTTCAGTAATTTTCCCCTGCTTTTCAAGAACCTGATGGCTACTGTACAGTATTCAAGCACTATTTGTACACCAGCATTTTCCTCATGATTTTTTTTCCAGAAAATATATATGTTTGTGTATATATATCTGGGCAGAAAATATGCCTTTTGGGAAACGAGTTTTTTAAAAAACTTTTGCAATATGCATAAAATCTGTTCAAGCTGTTTTGTCCATTTTTATTGGGGGAAACCTGAAACAGTCACATGGGGATCACTTGTTACAAAACTACTGGACTCAGTCTTTAGATGATAAGAAATGTACAGCATTGCTACTTTTTCCATTAATGACTTGGCAGCTGTTTGACACTTGTGGTGTATTCCACTCTTAAAAAACAAACAAACAAACAAACCTCACAGTCTTAAATGCAGCACTGCTGTGGACTTACACAAAGTTCCCCAAGGCAGGGGGAGTACATATAACAAGAACAAAACCAAAATGTATTTCTAAAGGCCCTAAAACTGTATGATGGGATTGGGATAGAGAAGAGTTTAATCTGATCTTTAGGAATAATGGCCAGCACCATGCTAGTGGCATACATAAGCATAAATCCACTTCATTCTTGCACGTGTTTTCTTTGGTCACTGTGGAGGTTAGTATCCTCTTCCTACCTCTGCAACATAGAAAGCAATTCGAGAACTCACTGTTGCACTGTGGTAGCTGTTCCATGGCCACACAGTGGTTGGAGAGCATGGGGGTTGAAGAAGTGTTGGGCTATCTCTCCATAGCCAGATGGAGACCGATATTGTCACCCACTGAGGTTTCTGAAGGACCTCAACAGATCTCAGTGGAAGATGTCATTAGTCTCTGGTGGTGTTCACATGGAGGAAAAGAAACATTCCTACCCCGTTCTCGCACTGACCTATCTGGGCAACTCATGGGCCAAACCAGATGTAACACATGCCTCAACTGCACTCCAGGCAATTCCTCAGATGTAAAAAGACTCCTCTTATGCTCTGGGGCAGGGCAAAAATGGAGAATCCATTAGTCATATGGAGTGCACACCAGTGGGGAGAATCAATAGCAGGTGGGCAAGCCACTGATGTCTTCCTGCCTGGAATGCCCAACTCCCCATCATAGCATGTTTATTTTTTGCACAGTTCCAGTGCCATTCCTTTTGCAGGTATGCAAATTGATTGAGCAAGCACACATTAGCAGAATAATACTGTCAGTATAGAGCACCAATGCACAATAGGATTAGGAAGCGAGTGGATAGTGTCATCAGTACTGGCCCTATGTGCTTGCCAGTTGTGCGAACAGCTTGTTCTCCCTAATGGTAAGCCAGGTTTTCCCAGCAGTGCAGACATTGCTTTTTTCTGGCTATGAGGACATAGCCAGAGTTCTCTGATCCTTGCTGCTCTCTACCAGCAATGGAATGGCTGTTGAGCGGCGGTCGTTGAAATGCAATATTGAGTCCTAGGGTAGTGAGCCCCATATGCAGAACACTAAGCTCAACAATGCAGTATCTCAGTCAATATGTGATGATGCGACAGCAGGGAGATTCAACCTGTGACCTTCCATATGTTGATAGATGGCGACTCCCATCCTTCAACACAGGTTTTACTGGTCCAGGATGATGGGAGTTGAAGTTCAACAACATTTAACAGGCCACAAGTTGCCTATCCTTGCTCTTAAGGTAACTATATCTGTTCTCCCCAAAAGAAACAAACGGCTGAAACAGACAGCCAAAAAGAGGTGGCTTGGAGCAGCCCCTTTTAGGCTGGATTGGGGTGGCAGCAAACAGATGTGCATAGAATCATAGAATCATAGAACCATAGAGTTGGAAGAGACCACAAGGGTCATCCAGTCCAACCCCCTGCCATGCAGGAACTCCCAGTCAAAGCATCCCCGACAGATGGCCATCCAGCCTCTGCTTAAAGAGTTCCAAGGACGGAGACTCCACCACACTCCAAGGGAGTGTGTTCCATTGTCAAACAGCCCTTACTGTCAGAAAGTTCCTCCTAATGTTCCTTCCATTTTTGATTGGCTTCTATCCAGCTTGGGAGCATGGCTTTTAGACATCACTCACAATGGGGCTGGCAAAAAGCCAGTTCTGTATTTGCAGCCCAAATACAGTCAGTTTCTATCCCAAATAGGAGCGGAAAAAATCTGTTCCTGTTTGGGGCAGAAAAAAAGCTGCCCCTTAGCCTCTAGATCTGGATTTTTGCCAGCCCTATTGTGAGTGATGTCTAAAAGCCATGCTCCCAAGCTGGATAGAAGTTGGTCAACATGTAATCTCTGGCGCGGTTTTTGTCTGGCATGGGGACATGATGCATCTAAATGCCACACCCTGAAGCTAGTGTGAAGCTGGCTTAATGTGGCTGTCTGTTTCTGCCCCAAATAATTATTATTCACAACCAACATTATCATTATTTTGTGGCTGAGATGAGGCTGCTGGTGGTGGTGGTGATGAGGAAATGTTATTATTCTATTTAGTTTGGTTTTATGTTTTGTTTTTTATGAACTGCCAAGAGATCTTTGGCTATTGATATTACAGAAAGGCACATAGATAAATAAGTTGGAGTTTATTTTATTTATTGTTATTTATTTAGAGTATTTATACTCTGCTCTTCAGCAACAAAAGCTCTGGTAACTGTTTGCAGATTGCTAATTTGATGGTTCTCTGCCCTCAGGTTTACAATCCTAAAAGATATGACACAAAAGGAGTAGGAAATGGCATTGAGGAAGGGAAACAAGTTGAGCAGATACTGCTGGCTCTTCACTCCCTCCAAGGTCATGGTGGTGGCAGCTGGAAAGGAGGGAGGGTTCTCCATCTCCCTCTGGGGCTAAGCATGGAGGACCTGCACTTGCCTCTTCTCTACCTCTGAGGCCATGGTGGTAAGATGGAGAGAGGGCCTTTCATCTTCCTCTGAGGCTAGGCATGGGGGAGCTGTGACTTTCTCTTCTTCTCTCTTCTGAGGTAAGCAGTTTTGTCCAAAGGCGTTTTGAAACTTCATAGGTCATAGCTGTATGATTCCTCTTTACCTGCCACAGTTACTTCATATGGAATCCTGGGGTATGTAGTGAGATTCAAGACCTCTCTGGCTGAGAGTAACTCTTCTGCAATTACAAATACAAGGATTACATAGGATGAGATGTGTTTTATGATGACCCTGGATGGCTTTTAAAAAGCTGCCAAGATGCGTCTCTTCCAGCAGGACTTTCCGGACAGCGGCTAACCTTCCCTGGTCTCCAAGACACCTATCCAGCCTTCCTCAGCCACCTCTGATATCATCTCAAGGCTGCCCATAAATCTGGATTTGAATATATTGTATTGTTTTTGTTTGTTTGTTTGTTTGTTTTATTGTTGTTGTTTTAACCTTGTGCTAATTTAATCATCTTATTTTAAGAGGTGGGAGGAGGGATTGGGATGTAACATTTTAATTGTACTTATTTTTAAATGTTGTACCCCGCCCCGATTGCTCGCTCAGAGGGGGGTGGGTTATAAATAAATATTTTTTATTTTTATTATTATTATTATTATTATTATTATTATTTTGCCCTGGCAGCTAAAGTGAAATTATACTGTTAAAACTGTACAGTTGAAGGAATGCAGCAATTATTACATATCTACTCACAATGCACATCTGTGATTTTTTCCTATAAATCACAAAAACAAAATGAAATGTTTACAGGGGCAGCAGCACTGTAATTCTGAACCTGTTCTATAGCAGATCCTTCTTCTCCAGTAATTTCTTGCCAGGATTTTCATCATGCTTTCATTACGTGGCTACTCCAGTAAGAGTTATGCTCACCTGGAGGCAGGCAATAAACTTGGTGTCCCCCACCCCCTGCTGTGACATTGGAACTTAATACATTAATTGTGAGCTCCCAGCTGCCAGAGGGGACATCACTTGCTGGTCTGTTTTATGGCTAGATTGACATTTGGTGAGTCACATGGGCAGGAAAGTCACATGACCGTTATAATCACATAAATAATGTCCATCAAGCTACAACAGTTACAGAGAGTGAACAAAGATATTGCAGACATGAGAAGGAGGCTGTAAAATTTCAAGTAGAAGTGAAATTTCACTCATTATTCTTTATCCAGGCCAGGATTAGCAAAACCAGGTATCTACCAGAGTTGGCAAGGAGGCTCCTGTTCAATATGTGGACTTTCTACAATGAACATGCATACCAGTGATGTCACATCACAGATGTTTCCAGAGTTCATGATTATGCGAGTCCCCCAAACACAACCACATTGACCCATGAGCAAGGTTGTTTAATTATACTGTCTAATTTTAGATTGTATGTACAGCACTGTGTAAATTTACAGCGCTATATAAATAAAGGATAATAATAATAATAATAATAATAATCATCATCATCATCATCATCATCTGTATCATGGCAGCAATTGGTGAGGAGAGACTTGCTACATATGAAACAGAGAATGTGGTATTGCAGTGTGATGGGGTGTGTGCATGTGTGTCTGTATGCATATGTGCATGTGTCTGTGGATTTGTGCAAGAAATGGGGAAGTCTGTCTTTTTCATTTGCTTTCACATTCAGTTTATTATATCTCAATTTCCTCCCCTTGTGAATATCAACAAATACAAACACATATTGGTAAATTGTTCAAAGATGAACAAAATTCTCCTCCATTTGCATCAGCTAATGTGAACAAGCATCCCCAGTATGGAGGACCACATGATACCATCCTCTCATGGAGCAGTTAGATATGACAAGCCTATCAGAAAACCAGGTTGGTGTAGCAGTTTGAGTATTGGATTAGGACTCCAGGAGATCAGGGTTCAAATCCCCACTTAGCCATGGAAATCTGCTGGTTGACCTTGGGCAAGTCACATTCTCTCAGCCTTAGATGAAAGCAATGGCAAACCCCCTGCTGAGCAAATCTTGCCATGAAAACACCATAATAGGTTCACCTCAAGGTTAACATAAGTCAGATAACATATCAGTGATGGTACCTTATATGCACACATGCATGTAATTGGAACAATTACTAAGGAAGATCAATGAAGGAAGTGCAAAGACAGGCTTGCCTTGCTGCTGAACATAAAGAAAACAAAAATAATGACTATGGAAGACCAACATAAATTCAAATTAGACAATGAAGAAATTGAAATAGTTAAAGATTTCTTGTACTTGGGATCAAACATCACCCAGAGCAGATACTGCAGTCAAGAGATAAGAGAAAGACTAGCAATGGAAAGGGCAGCCATGAAAGAGCTAGAGAAGATCCTAAATAGTAAAGATATACATCTGAGCACTAAAGTTAGAATTATCCAAACCATGGTATTCCCATTCACTATGTATGGATGTGAGAGCTGAACAATGGAAAAAAGTGGATAAAAAAAGATAAACTTATTTTTGACATGATGCTGGAGAAGAATGCTGATATACTGTACTGTGGGCAGCAAAAAAGGCAAACAAATGGGTTCTTGAACAAATCTGACCTGAAGTACCCCTAGAAGCCAAGATGATTAAATTGAGGGTGTTGTACTTTGGGCACATCATGAGATGGCAGGAATCATTAGAAAAGCCAATAATGCTATGAAAGGTAGAAGACAGCAGAAAGAGAGAAAAACCTGATGGCTAAATTCAATTAGGGATATTAGGTCTTGAACAAAGCAGTGGAGGACAAGGATGTCATGGTGAGTCCCACTCACCATAATCTTTTTTTCACTTGGCAGCACAACTATCCCACTGCTGCCACCAATTTTGTCCAGAGCATGTTTACTTTTCCAAAACTTTTTTTATTTAATTGTGACCCTGCCACTTCTTTGTGACTGTTACTTTATTCTATTCATAAACACCATCTAGGTGTAAAACTGTTCCCTATTTGTATATGTCAGTAGCATGGTTGATTACTCAAGCTCCAGACAAACCTGTATTTGAAACAGGAATAAAACTTTATAAAAAGATCTAAACAATGTTTTGCTTGTTGAGATGGTACATATGTTCATTACTTTAAGGCATTGTTTCTTAGTCCTATTTAGCTATTGTTTCATATAACTTTCCCACAGTTTCTTCAACAACTCTTAGTTATTTATACCAGGACCCTCACACTGTCCTTATCTAAGGTTCTTTTTTTTACAACTTTTTTAATTTAAATTTTTAGAACCTTTATTCAAAATATATCATATAAATATCGTACAATATCTCACAATCATAAAACAAATGTATAAAAATGGTATAACATTTCATAATGTTGAAAAAAAACATTTTTATTAAAGTTTTATACAATTCAGTTTATTTAAAAAAAATCTGACCATAAAGAACAATGGCTAAATGGAGGAGAGACAGATATAAAATGTGTATTAATATAGTCTATAAGAGGAGACAATTTTTCCAGGAAAGGTCTTTGATGAGTTACATTTCATATTATCTGTTAATTTCTCCATGAGCCATTGATCCCAAACTCTTTTCCACCAGTTGTCCAGGGATACAAAACCTGTTTTCCAATTGTTAGCCACTTCTAATCGAACTGCTGTGAACAAAAAAGAGATCTATTTTTTAAAGATTTGTTACTTTTTGTATATATTGAAAGTAACAAAAGAGCTGGGCAAAAAATAATAATATTGTTTTGTAATTGCAGCAATTTGATTGATCATGTCATGCCAGAAGTGGTTAATTTTGGAACAGTCTAACCACATATGGGTATAAGTCCCTAAGGCTGGACATCCTCTCTAACATAGAGGTGATATAGATCTTATCATCTGAGATTTTCTAATAGGAATCAAATACCATTTATGTACAAGCTTTAGAAAGTTATCTCTGGTTAGAGCTGATCTTGATTTCAATACAGGAGATGACCAAATAGCACACCAATCTGATTCTGGAACTGATATTTTTCTAAAACTACACCAGCCACCAAAGTTAACTATCCTTCAGGATATGACCCCACAGCAACTCCCTCTCTTGAAGTTCTGTGTGCATAGGGACTCCCTCACTAGTCACTACTGGATTTTGCCCTACCGGACCCTGTCTGACTAAGTTCCTCACTTCTGGACTTTTGCTATATCAGACCCTATCTAACTCTCCTTCTCAGCAACAGCCCTATTTATCTTCTCCAGCCTTCACTGTGAATGGCTGGCACCAGCTCTCGTCCTAGCAGTTCTCACTTGACTGGCCCATCTATAGCAGCTCTCTTCCTATTGGCTGGCCCATCTCTGCCAACTCTCCACATTGGGAGTCTTGGAGATGTCTTATCCACAAGGTCTCCATGAGTCAACAACAACTACAAAGTCAGAAAGGCACACAGCAACAAACACTTTAGCACCTTAGCACATGGGAGAGAGGGTGTTAGTCCTACTTCTTCCATCATTTATCTCTTAATATGGAGAATGGCAATCTGAAGTAGGGGGAAAAGTTTCCAATTGCTTGTGGACCCTTTGTGTGAACAAGAGATTTCCTATTTAGTTTTTACTCTCCTCAAACTACATAAAAGAGATTCCAGCTCAAAATTAGGAGGAAATCCCCGACAGTAAGAGCTATTCAACAATGGAACACACTCCCTCGGAGGGTGGTGGACTCTCCTTCTTTGGAGGTTTTTAAACAGAGGCTGGATGTCCTTCTGTCAGGGATGCTTTGATTGTGTGTCCCTGCATGGCTGGGAGTTGGACTGGATGGTCCTTGGGGTCTCTTCCAATTCTACAGTTCTGTGATTCTAGGTTGAGTAATAACAGAAAAGGTTAAGATGAACATGATTCCTCTTCTCACCAGAATCCCTCACCTGAGTTCTAAATGGGGATTCAAATCCAGGCCCTTTACACTACTAAATTGTAGCACTATGGTTCCATTTTAACAGCTAAGACTGCATCCTGTGAAATACTCGTATTTGAAGTTGGATGAGATACTAGAACTCTCTGGTTTGAGAATTCTAAATACCCCTCTCTCAACTGTAAATCCCAGGACTCCACAGGATGTAGTTAAAGTGGAATCATAGTGCTATAATTATGTTTTGTGATAGGGTACCCAGACTTTAAAAACCTTTGAGCACTTTAAGAAATGGATCTGCATGGTTTTTGTTATCTCCCACATTCCATGTTTTGATAAGCTCAAGCTCTTGCCATTCTGAATATGAAGGAACAAATTGAAACAAAATTCTCACCCATCTGTAATCTGTCCATAAATGAGCAACAGCACAGGGACTCACCCTGAGGGGGCAGGTTTGGTTTCAGCAAGAGATAAGATAGCTGATGGCTCACAAATGATAGCTCAAAGCAGTGGTAGCCAAGTCAGTCTTTGACACAGTGACTAGTGATAGATATATTCCCTGGTTCACCTCATCTGCTCTGGTATCTTCTAACACTCATACTATTCCAACAACACATATATTGTTTATCATTTATCTCCTTCCATATATTGCTGGTCCAGCCTAGTTACTTCTGGGCAGATACTATGATACTTCTTTATTCCATTTACAACCTTAGAGGTCACATATTATATATATCATATGCCAAAAGTGTGGGGAGAACTGGTCACATTGTGACAAAGGTAGGAGTCATTTGCTGAATTTCAGCCTGTGAGACAAACCACTTTTACAAAGAAAACAGTAGTGTGTTTGAAAAGGTCTTAAATTATGTAATTATTTTTTAGTGGTTCAATCCCTGGCATGTAGGTCCCATCTCTGGTATATTATTGGTACCAACATCAGCAAAAATAATCTCACATTTTCAGGTCTAGATTATCAATGGTACAGTTGGTTATAAGTATTCCAGGCTCTATACCAGTGACTTCATGCTGATGAAAGGAGCCCTGGTGGCGCAGTGGTTAAATGCCTGTACTGCAGCCACTCACTCAAAACAATAAGATGGTGAGTTCAAGACCAGCAAAAGGGCTCAAGCTCGACTCAGGCTTGCATCCTTCTGAGGTCGCTAAAATAAGTGCCTACAGACACCTATTATAGCCTTTCACTAAAATGAGTACCCAGATTGTTGGAGGCAAGTAGCTTACAGTTGTAAACCGCTTAGACATGCCTTAGGCAGTATGAAGTGGTATCTAAATGAATCTGTTTGTTTGTTTAGTGATTTCTTCTACAGAATCTCCCAATGGCCCTGTACACACTGCCAGGATGTGACTGCCAGTGCAGCCCTTATGACGTCACAAATAGTACAATAGATAGTTTTTTGTTTTTGTTTTTGTTTTTGTTTTTTTGTTTTTGTTTTTTTGTTTTTGTTTTGCTTTTTTGCTGCGCAGCGGTGCAGCTCCATCTGGTTGCTGCTGTGCTACTGCGCTGCAAAAAGGGGACATCTACAGACTGCATTTTTCTGGCGGTCTACACAGCCTCAATATTTCTGCTATCATCAATTTGTCTATCCTGAGTAAAAACACATGGGCTCCAGCCATTAGTCTCATCCAAGCTGTAGGACTGAAAAAAAGGTTCATACATGGAGATGCTTGTGTTGCTACCTGTTAGGGAAGGAAAGAATATCTGAAATTATTCACTCCCAAGCCAAATAAAGGGAGGAGAGAGGGGTTCCCAAGAGTCAGGAAACCCCTTCAGGAAGTATAATAGACCAGCAAGAATAATGCACAATTTTCTCCTGGCACTTGAACTTTCCAAACTGTTTTGGAGGATTTATACTGCAGAGGAAAATGGGGAGGGGGGATTTTGCACAAAAAATGTCTTTTCTGTACAGAAAATGAGTGATCTTCTGCACCATATATAAAACAGGTGTATGTGTGTGTGTAGGACTATGGAACAAAACTACGATAATTATTCTTTATGCAAGGAAGAACAAAATATTTGAGGTTTTACACAATTGTATCACTTGGGGGTTGTGGGTGATGTGGACCACAATGGGTGATACCCCAGAGGTGGGTCTCACCCAGTCAGGTGGTACACCTGGTGCAGCTGCTGGCTGAGTGAGAAGGGGCATCCTATCCAGAGCAATCACTTCCATTTGGGTTTCAGCACAACTGCAGCCATGCCAGATCCCAAACAGACCTCTGGGAGCCTGGCACTGTCCTATCCAGTGGTGGTCGCTGGTCAGTCCTTTTCGTTTGGGTTTTTGCATGGTTGCAACCATACCAGAGCCCAAACAGACTGCCACCTCACTGGGTGGCACCGACCCATGGTACATCACTGGTTTTATATCCTTACTATCTATTGTACAATTTAGTTGCTATGCTACCATTTCTAGAATAGTTCACATATGTTGCGGGGTGGTGGTGGTGGCTATTTTGGGAACTGCTCCAAGGCCCAACAACTTTTATCCAGCCTTGATCATATGACTAGTTCTAACACAGGCAGTACAAGTAAGAGTAGTTGTAACCACTAACAATCCAAAAGCATTGTTGGATTAGCCCCTTACTCAGCTCCCTAAAGGCTACCTGAGAGCCCATGTGCCTTGAAAGGAAGGCAAAAGTTAAAATCCAGGCCAGGGAGGACCTAGGATCACCAAATATCAAAGGCAATTCCTATGTTGTATCATTTTTTACTTCAGTATCTGTGTATGTGCATGTGCCTGTGCATTTTAAATGGTATGGTATGCCATCTTGGGATACTTTAGCAGAGAGGTGATATGTAAATACATAGTAATATAATAATAATAAAACTAAAGAGTGGCAATGATAGTTTCTTTTAGATAATCCATGAGCCTAAACTATGCTCTTGTATGATATATGTACTCAGGTTCCTCTGTTGAGCTGAGAGGGCATCTGTAGAGAAAGGAGTAAAGGGAGCAGGTGTCATTAAGGGCTGCAAGGCTTGGGACTTCTGGGAAGGCTTCTTGATTAATGCAGAAGCCATCTTAGAACCAGGGCCTTTACAACATTACTTGAATGTTTTGGCCAAAGCCCCTGAAAAATGAGAATCTGCTGCAGACACTGTATCCTCCTCCCTCCCGCCCTACTTTCAGGCACAACTTGGATTGCTCTGCAGATAGACCTTTCCTCAAATGCACAGATCCTGCCAGTCATAACTCACCAGTTGTTAATCATCTTTAACATCCTCCACCAGAATTCTGACACCTCCTACTTGGGTTACTTCAGCTTGATTCATACTCAGAAGAGCTGTCACTTTCAAATGAGTGATGGATTCCTTTCTTTCAGCTTCATATAACTCTTCCAAACAAGGAGTTTTAGGCTTGAGTGGCCACAGTGTCATGTCTTTGGAAAGTAGCTTCAGGGATCAAGAGGCACAAGCATTATTTTCAAATAGTTAACATGTAAAAACAAAGATCCAGACCTTGGCCTTCATAGCTATTTTAAAATACATTAAAAGTAAGGCTGTTTATTCTCTGTAATTCCAAATGGAAAGAAGTTGACTCATCTGAATCTGAATTCTTTAGAATGTCACTTTTAAAAATATATATATAAGAAAAATCACAAGTTTGTAATCCTTGAGTATATAAGGATATTTATGAAAATCCAAAACCATTACTACAAATGTTCACATAATAGGGAATATCTGTCATATATAGGGTCCTGGCTTTGCAAAATTAACTCTCACCTGTGCTGCCTTAATACCAGAAACTGATAAATTATACAGGAATGTAAGAGCTGAGATCTAAATACTTCATGCAAATTAAGAAAATGTTAAACAAAATCACATTTGCATTGATTTAATGGTTTTATCTGTAAGTACCAAATTTGTTTTCTGGGCAAAGATGAGAGCGGAGCAGGAGAGAAAGGAGAGGGTGTGACAATAACTTTGTAAAAAGCAAAAACCTGATACACATTTTTGAGAAATGAATACCACTACTCACAGATAATGCTTTTTATTTGCATGAAACTTTGATTCATATAATTCTGATATTGTCAGGTACAGGTACCACCTTGGAGTAATTCCAACTCTAGAAAGTGGCTCAAAGGAAAAAAGAATAATCCTTCCCAAATGAGGTGGATATAGCTATGAATTTATTTTATATCCAGGGATGGACAAAGACATTTTGCTGCTTGAGGCAGAGAAGAAACTGATTCCTCCCATGCACGTACCCACCCACAAAAGTCAAGATGAATAGTACCTTGCCAAAGCCAGAAGGATATTTTGGTACATGATAAAGAAAATCATACAAACAGTTCCCTATCTCTGCCACCAAAATCCAATAAATAAATCCCCCCCTCTTCCATGAGTTTAATAACCAGTCTTCTGTATGAGGCTCTGTCAAGTGGTAGGGCCATCTCTGTTTATAATCCCCTGCTGCTTATTCTGAAGTTATACTGAGCACTGTTGGAGACAGTGAATCTTGAAAATGACATTGGCTTCCTTGCTCTAGAGTCACCATTCAACAGATTTAGGCATTAAAGCATGGTTTCAGTTAATGAACAAAGAAACACTTATGAATGCTCCCATTCTAGCCAATCAACACCAACAATACCCACTATAGTTAAAAATTAGTCTGCATGGAAGGAACTTCATCACAGAAGTAGCTTTGTTTAGCATTAGGAAACAAAGTTTGGAATAGCACATGAGCAGCCTTTTAGCATTGGCACTCTGTGGAGAAAGTACAGCTTCTCAATACAGATCATGTGTCTCTACAAACCTCACTAGAGGCCATGTGACATCCTTTCTCTTATAACACCTGGGGTCTGGTGACCCACTTACAAAGTTCATTCTACCTGCTGGTGGGTCATGACCCACCACTCGGGAATTCCTTGCATGACTGCATTATAACAATGAAACAGTCTTCATCCCCTGTTGGTCTGTCACTTCTAATAGGTCCCAGGTGCACCGTCCAGCCCTCTTCCAAAGCAGATGGACTGTGCATTTCAAAGCCAATCTTGCAAGGTACCTAACGCCATTGAGGGTAGGATTTTAACAGAATCCAGCTGTAACCCTCCAGGGTGAAAAACACCTGCATAGTGTATCATTACATAGGGTTCTATGGTACATTTGTAAAACCCATTGTCATGGGAGTGCTAACACACAGTCCCATTCATGTTATGGTGTGTGTATGTGTGTGCGTGAAAAGACTTCATGCTCAAAACTGAAGGGATGAAGCCAAGAGCAAGATCCATGTGATGTAGCAGGACAGATGCAAAACTTTGAGATGAAAACAGAAAGGTATTTTGGATTGAAGTTTCCCAAGATATTTTCTTGCCTGAAAGAGAGTAGCAAATAATGCCAGGGGCTTAGTAAGCTGAAGTATATTATACCTAAAGCCAGCCAAATTATGTTGGCACATGGGGAAGGCAATCACACATACATTACACACATGCCTCCCATCCCTGGTCAGCAAATAAAATCCTTAACTGTCAGTTTGCTGTCCTTTCTTGACACTTGAAAACTCTCTGCCTAATTGTAAGACTACCCTTATCGCAGATTGTTCATTTCAACATTTATTTTATCTGAAAAACTACTACACGTGTACTTTGTTGGCATCTCCAATGAAATGTTTTAACTTGATATGGTTATTTTGATAACCATCTGAAATCATCTGAACTTCCTTCTGCATAGACACATATGGATTACACTTCTGATTTATTAATCAATTAGTTTTAATTAATTCATAAAATCTCATATACTGTATTTATATATTATTCAATCTTTTTGATGATTCTTTTTTCTTTGGTTCAAATGTTTGTTGTAACAGGCACCATTTTGGGAGATGTGGTATCTTTTCTTACATAAGAATGAGGGTATAATGCCTCTTCTAAGATGGTGTATCATAAGTACAGTTTTTGTCATTATTTATATTTTTTTAAAAAGCATAGAAAATGTGTTGTCCAATTTATCAACAGCATGCTTTTTAGTCACTTAGATGAGTCTTAATTGAGCAACCTTTAGAAGATGAATAGCAAATCCTATTCAGAACTAGCTCTCACTTTTTTCTGTGAGACTAAGGCCCTCTACAGACCAGAAAAATATGCCACCATGAGGGCAAAGTGGGGGTGTGGTGACAATATGCCACATGCCCCCATCATGCCACCTGACCAACTGCACATTGGGCGGTGTCATGCCACATCTTTGGTGAAGCATGTAGACAAGGAAAAGCCACAGCAGCAGTTAGTGCACTATTTCCACAGAACACAAAAAGAAGCCACTTTGTGCAGCTTCTTTTTGTGTCACAGAACTGCCGGGTTGGGGGTGTGGTGTGTGGTTGCCTCTTAGGGGCAGACTGTCCAGCCCCTTACTCCCAGATAAGCAAGTCTAGGGCTGGATCCATCCTAGCTAATAATTAATTAATTAATTTAAAATAAATATGTTCCCTTGATTTCAGTGTTGTTAGAACACATGACGTACAACCATTTTCACAATGAAAGCACTTCTTTTAGGCTTTAATGAGATCAGGGGATGGGATGTAATGGGGGGAACAGATAGGTGGGAGGCATCCTCCACTTGGCAAGCATTTTGCCACCATTTTATTTTTAATGTTCAGTGAACAATACCACTGTTCTGAGGAATTGTGTTATGAAGTAATTTGTTCCTGCTCTGAGTCTGATTTCTGATTATGGAGAATGTCTCCTTCATCTATTGCAGAAGGACAAGGGAAACTTGAAGAATCTCACATGAAGTCCCAAGGGTTGCTTTCCCTGCTTCTGAAATATCTTGGCCATTGGAAGCATTTGGAAATAGGGAGAAAAGAGTGAAGAGGGGTTGGAGAAGCAGCATCAGCAGATAACCAGACAAACACTGAGAGCATATACACATAGCTATAAGAGATGAATAATAATCCTTACCTAGTGTTCATTTTCTAAAAGCACTAAATGCACTAAGAGAGCCATTATGCTGTATAGTGTACAGTACAGTGTTGATCCAGGATTCAGTCCCAACTAAGCTGTGAAATCTCACTAGGGGACTTCGCACCAATCATTCTCTATCTGCCTGACTTACACATAGGGGTATTGTAAGGATAAAATGAAGAGAAAGAGAGTTAAGTATGCTGTCCTGTGATCACTGGAGAAAATGCAGAATATACATGAAATCAATCAATCAATCAATAACCAATAATAAGACAATTCCTTCAACTTCTTTTAATCATACAAACAAAATTATCAAATGTAAGAACCAACCCAGAGATGAATTCATGCCATTCAAGAACAAGAAAGTTGAATTTCCTTACTGAAATCAAGATACGCTACACCTAAAGCATTCCTTTCATCTATCAAGCTTGTAACTTTATCAGTTAAAGAGAATTGTAGAATTGGCAAAGGCCACAGAAGAAAATCATTATAAAGACTGCATGTTCTCTATTATAGATTAATCCCTAACCTCTATTTTAGATCAACAAGTCTCCATCACTGGTGGAGAAGGGTAGCCTGCTGGAATGAAGTTAATGAAATTGATATGTGTATAATTTTTTAAACAGAAACTTTTGTATCAGGAACAGAAATAACATGGAAAGAATAGATACCTGTGCCATTAAACAGAAGAGTAGCCCAACATGTTTCAGTAACCATTTTACTTTATTTTATTTTTTAATGTGAAAGGTCAGGGAACCCTTGGATAAATCAACAGAAACATTCTGAACCTTCCAGAGACCATTTGAAAGCTTTTTCCAAAATGCATCCAGGGACGATTTTTTCATTCTTTCACTAGGCTCCTGTTTCCTTAGATACTGTATTTCATTTTGTTGGCCATGCACACACACACACACACACACTTTTTTAACATGCTGGTTCTGGATGTAGCTGGTTTAACTGCTCTTTATTTTTCTCTCTATTTCAGGATTATCTGCTCTCTTTTTCTCTCTTTGTGCTGTTCTATAAGGGATTCTGGAGGAAGCTGCTGTATACCTTGCCTGTTTTAAAGAGGTACACACAACTAAGGTAGAATCACCTAGTTCAGAATTATATTCTTTTTCAGCTCAAGCCTTACTCCATTATTTGCTACTAACATGTTGCTGCAACCTGACAATCTCCTTCCAATGCCAATGTGGCTAAAAGAAGCTTTCAGCTAGATAGAGGATGAGAAGGACAGAGGGACTGAGGCAGGTATTAAAAAATGAAGTGGGCTTGTACTCACTATCCAAATCTAGAGGGCAAGGAGTCCAATTTATTTAGGTTTTATTCCTCTCCCACAGCTCTCACCTCTATATATTCTTTCAGTTTCTGGTGATTTTAATCTTTTGAAATCCCCAAAGAAACACTTTGTATTAGTCTGTTTTCCCACATTTTTAAGCTCTCCAATATGACGCTAAACACCAAAAGTTCAAGAAACTGTACAGAACAGTGGCAATGGCCTGTATGTATTGCATACAGAAGACAAAATGGGAAAACCATGCTTAGAGAGAGATGAGAACTGCTTAATTAATTAATTCAGAGACCTCTCTTCAGTGAAGAGGGAGGAAAGCATACAAGACAATTGAGAGCTCATGGCAACCTCTGGTACAAGCTTTCGTGTTAGCATCTATTTATTGACCTGGTTAAGATATTGCTCTTGGCTACATTGTACATGTAAAGTTAATGTTCATGACGAAATATTTTGTTATGTAATGTAAAGAGACACAGGCAAATGCCAGAGCTCAACGGCATATGTTTTGGGGAGCAGTGATGTGTCACTCCCCCTTAGGGTGCCATTTGATGTGGTTTGAACCACCTGTACCTCCCCAGTGATGCCACTGCCTATACCCTTTGTTATGTATAGGAAGTGGCGTCACTAGGGAGATGTGGGGGTTTCAAACATTAATTCTGTACATGTAATTTAGAAATATAATTTAGAGATATAATTTTAATTGTGTTAGTTGTCTGTGTCACAACGATTACTATGACATTCAGTGATATCAAAGAATTATGATTTATGAGTAACATTAGTACAAAAAGCATGATTAAGGATTCGGTACAGATGGTGATGGGAGGAGGTTAATGGGGAAGGGGTGACACCATGAGTTACTGCACCCTGTGACACTAACCCTAGTGACTCCACTGGGTATAGGAAAAGAAATCACCTTTATTTAAGGCATGAACACTTAATGAGAAAGAAAAACTATATATTTTGTTACAGGAGAAGTTTAAACAGAAACATCATAATAGAAAGCAAGAAGCATTCATCTATGTTTACTCAGTAGAGAGTCAGATCTATCTAGATTTTGATGATGGTAAGTGGTTGTGTGCCTTCAAGTCATTTCTGACTTATGTCATTTCTAAACTTATCACAGGGTTTTTGTAACAAAATTTTGTTCAGAGAGAGTTTGTCTTTGCCTTTTTCTCAGGCTGACAGAGTATGACTTGTTCAAGGTCACTCAATGGGTTTCCATGACCCTGCAGTTATTCAAACCCTGGTCTCCAGAGATATGGTCCCATGCTCAAACCACTACACCACACTAGTTCTTCGAGTTTTGTTAGATCTTAATGAAATTCTTACCCTAAGATATTTCACCCAGGAAAGAATGACCTTTTGCCTTTTGCATTCAGGGACATTTTCTGGCAGTTCTGCTGTCAAGGTTTCCATGAACCACAGATGGCAGAGGCAACATAAAGTTTTGAAGTAAAAGGTATCAATCAAGAGATTTGGAATTTGCACTTTTCCACAAATCTGAGAATTCCTGAAGTTGATTGGCCAGATATTATTGTGTGTGTGTGCGTGTTATAGTTGCAAACCAGCCCTTCCATTTAAAACCTCTCTTTTGCTAAAGCCTTTTTTGTAAGATTTATTTATTTATTTATTTATTTATACCCCGCTCTTCAGCCCTAAAGGCTATCAGAGCGGCTTACAATTATTATTTTAATTAGACGGTTCCCTGAGTTGAGGTAATTTTGTTTCCTTAAGCACTTTTGGCCCTGTTGATGTTTTGAACTTCAACTCTCTGAAATCCCTTGTCTCTGGCCAGTGGTAAGAGACTATGGAAGTTACAGTCCAAAATATCATGAAGATTCCCAAGCCCTGGAACTCCTGGGGCTTAAAATTAAGGGATGCAATGCTAGCAAGGTGGGTTTTGTTTGCCTTAACTACATTTGTAGTTGGTTGATCACTGTTTTCTTGATTTAGGGATGCTCACTTTTAAACAGCTGGGAGAGAATAGCATTGTGGTTGTGGGAAGCTATTTTGAGACCAGATTGCCCAGGGCAGGGTTTATTAAACAAAACTTAAACAAGGTCCCGAGAGAGGCAATGGAGCCAGGTACAATTTCATGGGCTTTGCATAACACACAAATCAGGAGACACAATTCCATAACTTATGACAAACAGAGTGACAGACTCCTGTCAGCTAATCTTTCTCTAGGCACTTCATAACCAGACAGCAGGTTATGAACTTTCTCATACTCTCAGAAATGAACCAGCACTGCCACCACCCAAACCAGGAAGCCAGCATGCAGTGCAGGCTTGTGTTTCACCTGCCTAAGACAGATAAAGGTAAGAAAGGCATAAGAACCCCAGTGACATATATCATAAAGACCAAAGTGTAACTGTTCTGAGCTTCTTCACAGCATAAATGTCTCTTCTGAGTGTTATAAAAGATGTCTATTTTTCTCCTCCTTTAGACCAGAATTGAAACAGATGATATGTCAAATGTCTGGTTTGCATTTGATATGTCTCGGTTTTTGGCCTTTAAAAATAGCAAAGACAAGAGTCCCATAAGGATGAAGGCAGTGAAGAAAAGGAAGCAGAGCAGCGTCTCCCGGCCACAAATCTAACAGTGGTTTAATGGTGGAATGTGAGTCACATTTGTTCATCAGGGAATAGTTGTCCACTTCTGTAATCATATTCATCCAGCCAGGGTGGTAGAACAAGCCACAGCCTGGAAAGTTGTTTTAAAAAATACTTAATTTCTGTCATTCATTGCAAAGTTTGAAAACTTGCTTATTTTTCTATTAGTTTCAGATACTTTGGGGAGAAGTAAAAATATAGGATTGGTCACAGAATAAAATAAAAACTTCACAGGATCCTTCTAATAATGTAATTTACATCACAAATATGACTGTGCAGTTGATAGTTATTTTCAAAATGTAACTTTATTGTACCCTTATTGCCCCCAAAAGTAAACTTAGATGTATGTCCATTACTTGAACCTTATTTCTTCCAAATTCTGAGACATTTTTTTTTTCAAATATCCCTAAATCATGCTTCCCAATATCTGAGCTGAAAAGCAATTTTGCACTTTTTTAAAATTTTGATATAGTTTTAAAAAGTGTATAAAATATGTACATTAGGGTGAAATGGTGTATAAAAATGCAATAAGAGAACTGTGTGCCAAAGGCTTATTGTAAGGAAAATAATCTACAAAATATAGATATTAGGGGAAATGTGCATAATATTTCATATGAACATTGTAGTTAACATTTAAAAAAAGTATGCACTGATGAACAGGATAAATCATTGCAAGGCTGGAGAAATGGGAATCTGGGTAAAACCCAAAGGCACTGTATATTTCCAGAGTGATAGACAGGCACTGGGGGTATGCAAACCCAGTCTCACCACACTATTCCTTTATTTATTTTTTAAAAAGTACTCTGTCTTGATTGTCAGAATAGGAGGAACAGGAGGAAGAAATGGTTAAACACTTGCAAACATAGAAAATAAAAGGGGCTAATGCTGAACAATGCTGGTGGAGAAGGATAGGCCTACAGAAGGGGTACATGATTCCCACAAAGCTAGTGCAGTCTGAAATGTTTCATGACTAAGCATGCCCTCTACCTGTTTGGCCTGATATCCCTATTGCCAGGTGACAGGAATGTTACAGCTACTCAATGCCCCAAATCATGCAACTATGTTCTTTGCACTTGTTTCACTTTATGCTTGGGATGGCTCTCTCTCAGGTTACATGTGGCCCTAGAATCTCATGGTTGTTGAGCACTTTTTGTGGGATCCCCTGATGCTCCTTCACTACCAACTAATTTGCCCCCAAATGCTTTTTGCCACTCCTGAAAGCCTCCAAGAGACAAGAATTATCCTTAAAATGCCTCCTCATACTTTATTCTCCCCTACTTCTGGGTTTTATGAAAATAGAAGTGGATTTCTATATATTTCCAGGTTTCTTACCTCCTTTTTGGCTGGGGGAGGGAGGACACTCAGGGGCAGTAACAGGAGCAGAATAAAGGCAAAATGAAGGCAATCTCTTCTAATTAAGAATTCTCCCCTGTCTTCCTCCACCTTTAGCTGAGCATTTAGAAATACAGTGTAGGCCAAAGTAACCAGTGTAAAATGAACATAATAAATAGAAAACTGTTATGTGTTGATTATTTTCAATGTCTCATACTCTGCAATGCTAGATGTTTGGGGAATGAAGGAAAGTTTCATTTGGGGAGCAGAGTTCTTATTGGGAGTCAATGTCTTAACTGTCCCCCCCCCCCCCCCCAATAACAATATCCCTGAGAGGACTAGTGTGGCTCCTGATGGTTACAAAATTGGCCCTTTTCACACACAAACACCGCAAGAGTTTTATAATTGTTTACCTAATGACTTTTAGTGACTTCTAGACAGTGAAGCTGAAATTACTAAGATTTGGGGCATGTCTATATAGATGAAAAATATTGTACACACCCCAAAGCTAGTGCTGGCAGTCCTTATGATGTATGGCTACTCCTAGAGAGGATCCATGTTTTTCTGCCCTTAACACAATTTTCCTTTGAACTAAGCAAAGTCAGGATAAATGCCATTGTTTTTCAGAAACACTAAAGTGACCTCAAGTTCTTTTGGCATGTGGACTGCTGGATCAGGTCTGATTTTGCTTGATCCACTTGTCCACACACCAAGAGCAGCACCAGCCCCCTTTCCCATGCTGAGCAGCAAAGGGAAAGAGGTTGGCCTGTATTGAGGGCCACCACTGCCACATGAGCAGCAGCTCCATATAAAGCCTACCCAGCACACAGCTGCTTCTGCAGACAGGAAAGGGTGCCTGGACTCCTTGTGGATCACATGTCTGGATGGCCATTTCTAACCTCAGCAGAACCTGTGATGAAGCAGTGGCTCCAAAAAGAGGGGTTGGTCGGCAGGGCTGATGCAGTGTCAGCTCTGGCTGGCATATCACACTGGGTTCAGCCTTTTTCATGCAGCTTAATGCTCTGGCAGCGAGAACCTCAGGTCGTAGGTTTGATTAGAATTTCCTTCTCTTAGATGGTTTACCTTACAGGGTTAGACGAGCATCATCTGTCTGGGTTTGGAATTGGAGTTTTCCTTCTTCTAGGATGGTTGCCATAAGGCTAAAGAGCCCATCCTGCCCTTTGACACTCTTGGTCAGACCCTTCAGTTGTGACCTGTCTGGCATAGGAGGCCCTACCGGTAGCTGTTTATACCACCGCCAGCATAGCTCACAGCATCATTAGGATACGCAAGCCTCTCTGCTACCGTCCTTGCTTGCTTGGCCCCAGCAGATGAACCTCTGGTTCAAAGGGTGAGGCCAGTTCTGTGCACATTGCGCTTCACCAGAAAAATCCATTGCACAGGCTCGAAGGATACATCTGATCTGATCCCCCTCCCTCCCAAAAAATCCTGTAGCGATAGGTGAGGGAAGAAACAGCAGGTGAAAGATGCACTGGAAGCCACAGACCCAACCCTGCATGCAGGCGGTTCAGGACTTTGGTCTCTTGATACTGACCGGGAGATGACAGTCTTGTTAAGCAGCATACTGAATGACCAAGCAGCCTTTTAAGGAGAGCACTGCTTGCTCCATACAGAGAGGGGCCTAGAAAAGGTGGCCTAAAGAAAGCTCATCTCCATTTACCTGGTTGGTGAGCCGCAGTCAACGGGCTTCTTCTGATGTGGCCCAACAAAAACAAAGATCATGTACTCCATGCAGTAAAAAAGCTTTTTCTATTGGTTTTCTCACTGGCAATAGGATACTTGTGACATCTGTCCTGTGTCAATTCTGATACAAAAAGACCTTGTTAAGTCTGTGCATGTAGAAACTTTTCCTTATATCCACCGATACGTATTTAAATATAGTATCTTTTAAAAATATAGGAACAGAATGGATTTCTGAATGAATAGAGGTGAATCAGGAAAGCAGGACTTAGCAGGATCCATCCATATCTATATAGAAACACCCTGTAAAGAAATTCTGTTAATCCTGGGAAAGGTTACCTGTGGTTGATAATCATTCACTGGTAGATTGTTGGGGATGCTTTGATGGAGAGTTCCTGCATGGGGGGGTTGGACTGGATGGCCCTTGTGGTCTCTTCCAACTCTATGATTCTATGATACTATGATACACCGGACTCCAAAGGTGCAAACAGACTGACGCTTGCATGCTGGAACATCAGAACCATGCAAGATTCTTCAGATAGTGGATGTCCTGAGTGTTGTTCTGCTCTAATAGCCCATGAACTATCACGACTTAATATTGACATCACTTCTCTTAGTGAAGTTCATTTCCATGAGGAAGGCAGCCTTATAGAACATGGTGCCAGCTAGACACTCTACTAGTCTGGCAAACCAAAAACTGAAAAACATCTTTCAGGAGTAGGCTTTATGATTAAAAACTCCATTGCCTCCAAACTCAAAACCCTGCCAACAGGTCACTCTGATCGCATTATCTCCTTACACCTCTCACACATTGTTCTCTTCAGCATATATGCTCCAACTATGCAAGCCGACTCTGTGGAGAAAGACAAATTCTACTCAGACCTATGCCACCTCATACAAAAAGTCCCTGCAGAAGATAAAATCATTATCCTTGGTGACTTCAATGCCACAGTAGGAAAGAACTTTGAAGCCTGGAAAAGTGTTCTAGGCAAGCATGGGGTTGGAAACTGTAATGATAACGGATACCTCCTGCTAGAGTTTTGTGCAGAACAGCAGCTGACTATTACAAACACTATCTTTCAGCAGAAAGATAGCTTGAAGACAACCTGGATGCATCCCCAATCCAAACACAGGTACCTCACTGACTATGTCTAGTGTGCCAGAGAAACATTCACAATGTACAGTGGTCCCCCGGTTTACGAATCCCCCAGGGAACGAAATCCCCAGGATCCGAAACCGGCGGGACCGCTAAAATTCCCCCGGGATCCAAAGGATCCCCTGGGATACGGAAAAAAAATTGTGCGGCCCCTTTAAATCGGCCGCGCGGTCCGTTGGAAATAGCGGTCCCCCGGGAAACGAATACTTCCGGGTTACGAAAGGTAATCTGGAACGGATTACCTTCGTAACCCGGGGGACCACTGTACATCATACTCGAGTGATACCCAGTGCAGAATGTCAAACAGATCATCGCCTTGTAAGATGCAAACTAAATCTTCATCTTAAGCTCAAACCTAAGAGGGATGGGATCTTAAAGAGGAGACTCCAAGTCAACAATCTTCAACAAGCTGCCATGAGAGATAACTTCCAGGCAAATCTGCAATCAAAACTTGAAGACCATCCTATAGATTCTTCTCCTATAGTGCTTTGGCAACATATTAAAAACAGTACGCTGCAGTCTGTGGAAGAATCCCTAGGGTTCCCCTGCAAGAAAAACCAAGATTGATTTGATGAAAACAACCAAGAGATCCAGGAGCTGTTGGCAAAGAAGAGAACTGCTCATGAGGCACACCTTGCTCAGCCATCTTGCCATGTAAGAAAAGCAGCCTTCTGTCTCGCATGTAGCAAACTCCAACAAAAACTCCAAGACATTCAGAACAAGTGGTGGATCAATTTAGCAGAAAAGACACAACATTGTGCAGATCTGGGTGACTCCAGAAGATTCTACAAAGCTCTTTAAGCAGTGTTTGGACCTACTTATCAGGTCCAAAGCTCCTTATATAGTACGGATAGTCAAACACTAATCACAGACAAAGCCTCCATCCTGAATCGATGGGCTGAACATTTCCAAAGTCTCTTCAGTGCCAACCGAGTAGTTCAAGGCTCAGCTATCCAACATATGATACAACAACCAATGAAAAATGGACGTGGCTCCCACTTTGGAAGAAACCATTAATGCCATATAGCAGGTGAAAAACATCAAGGCAGCTGGGATTGATGGAATCCCACCTGAAGCTTGGAAACACGGAGGTCATGTACTCCATGCTAAATTCCATGAGCTCCTTGTGAATTGCTGGGAAAAAGGTAAACTGCCATCAGATCTCCAAGATGCAGTTATCATCACCCTGTATAAGAAAAAAGGAGCAAAGTCTGATTGCTCAAACTATCGAGGTATAACACTGCTTTCCATTGCTGGAAAAATCCTTGCAAGGATACTCCTGAACAGACTACTTCCTGCTATTGCAAAAGAACTTCTCCCTGAAAGCCAATGTGGCTTCAGAGCTAATAGGAGCACTACATATACGGTATTCACTCTTAGACAACTGCAAGAGAAATGTAGAGAGCAAAACAAAAGACTCTAAGTAACATTTTTGACCTTATCAAAGCCTTCGACACTGTGAGTAGAAAAGGTCTGTTGCAGATCCTGGAACGACTAGGATGTCCCCCCAAATTCCTCAAAATGATTATCTTGCTACATGAGGGCCAGCACGGTCCAGTCAGATATGGTGATGCTCTCTCAGAGCCCTTTCTAATAACTAATGGTGTGAAACAAGGTTGTGTTCTCACTCCAACTCTATTTACAATCTTCTTCAGCATGATGCTCCAAAGGGCTACGGAAGACGTCGAAAAAGAAGATGGCATTTTTTACGTTACTGTACTGATGGTAGCTTGTTTAACTTAAGCCGTCTGAAAGCTCACACGAACTATCCTGTCCGTGAGCTGCTTTTCATTGATAATGCTGCCCTTGTTGCCCATACAGAAGCAGCTCTGCAGCACCTAACATCCTCCTTTTCAACATCTGCAGAGCTGTTTGGGCTGGAAGTCAGCCTGAAGAAAATGGAAGTTCTCTACGAGCCTGCACCACAGGAAGAACACTATCACCCCCACATCACCATAGGCAAATCTGTGCTTAAGTCCGTCCGGCAGTTCACTTACCTGGGAAGTATCATCTCCTCAGACGCCAAGATAAAGAGATCGATCACAGATTAGCAAAGGCATATAGTGTATTTGGAAGGCTTCACAAAAGAGTCTGGAGTAACAAACACCTGAGGCGAAGCACAAAAATCAGTGTGTACAGAGCCATTGTACTGTTCATTCTCCTCTATGGGTCTGAAACATGGGTCACCTATCACCAACATCTACGATTCCTCGAACACTGTCTACGCACAATCCTAAACATACACTGAACTGACTATGTGATGAATGTTGCTGTTCTGGAGCAAATAGAGATCACCAGCACTGAGGCCATGCTATTGAAAATGCACCTGCGCTGGGCAGGTCATGTTTCTAGGATGGAGGACCACCACTTCCCAAAAACAGTACTCTACGGTGAACTCGCCACAGGTCAGCGTAAGTGGGGCGCCCCAAAGAAGAGATACAAGGACTCCCTAAAACAACATCTCAAGCTCAGCCAAATTGATCACCAACAATGGTCTGCCCTGGCCTCACATCGGGAGGCATGGAGATGCACTATCCACAATGCTGCAGCCTCTTTTGAGAACTCATGCCAAATGAGTCTCGAGGAGAAACGACAACACAGAAAGAACCACAACTTGGAAACATCACCCAAGGAGACTTTCTGCTGTGGTTTCTTTAACCAGACTTGTTTATCTCGGATTGGCCTTTTTAGTCATCAACGTACTTGTAGTAAGCGTGGGATGCGTCCTTCCTGAATCTTCGTTTGCGAAGAAAAGCCAGAGAGAGGGAATGCTCTGGACTATTCTCTGATTAAGCGGCTGATGTAGATGCCCCCTAAACCTCTGCATTGCCTTCTTTTAAAGGGTTTTCTCTCTGCTGTGCTTGCAATTCTACCTCAATTTCTTACATTTTGCTCAAGGTGATCTGTCACTTTCAAGTGTGGCTGGGAGAGATCAGTATATACACAAATGGGGAATTCTTCCACTGGCGGTGGCATTTAAGAACAGCAGACCAAACACTAGGAAAGATGTCTTTAAACACATTATTTGAACTTGGTTTTTAAATAAGTTAAGGAACTTCCTTGATTGTGGCTTTCCTTCTCAACCTATACTCACACATATGTTTCACGTTTTATTTTTGAAGACAAGCAATCTCTCAGAATTCTTTTGATTTTGCAAGATTTCAACAGGATATTTCTGCTTCAGTGATATGAGTTGTGGGATTTTTTAAATGAAGGATTCACTTTTGTATGGGGGAAGAGAGTTTCCATTTAGAAAGTAATTATATTGATAGTTTTGTAAATTCAGTCCAAAACAATAAAACTAACCCATTCTTGGCAGGAACTGAACTGAGCCACCACATCTGCAAAAATTATGACTTTCTCTTTCAGCATTTACTGCAAGCCACCACAGCATGAAATGTGTTCTTTTTGTTTTGTTTTGTTTTTCTTGCTTTTTTTCAAATTAAAAAAAAAATCTGTTTCTTTCAAGTGTGGTTTCAATTCAAGCTATGGTTTTATAGTTCCTATCTCAGCAGCACTGCTGTAAAGCTATCATCATGTGAGTGCAAACTGGTTGATGAAATTTTACCACAGACAAAAATATCCTGGATACAACAGTATCCATTGCAAGTGAACTGGTTAAAAATAGAATTTATGGGAATAACATTGCAGTCACCGTGAATGGTCACATTGCAAGATGGATTTCAAGGTCAGGGAAATAATGTTTGATGGAGTGTCTGTGTTCCCATTACCTGTTGTAACGCTTGGAATTAAAAAAAAAACCCTGAGGCAAAAAGAAAAGATTCTTAATGCTGTTTAACCTGAAACAAAAAAAAAACCCTTCTGTTTCTTTTCTAACACATCTGATTGTACAGATCAGTGATATATGTGGTCTTGCAAATGAAACCTTAAATTAATGTGGATTATTTCATGTCTAGCCAAAGTACTTTCACTGCTTTCTAATTCAAATGGAGTGGAATATGGTATTTCTTGGGTGTCCATAACAAAACACTGATGATCAGCTATGAAAAAAATGAGACCAGACACAAGTAAATGTGTTCAACATGAGCTACTTTATTGATGAATTTAAGGAATTGTACCTGGAGATGTGAAGAGCAGGTTTAGACTCGGAGGAGGAGTGAAAATAGGAGGAAGGAATATTAACAACCTAAGATGTGGATGACACCATACCATTAACAGAAACCATTACAGACTTGGAACAATTATTAAGAAAGATCAAGGAAGAAAGTACAAAGGCAGGCATACTGATGAACCTGAGCAGTGGAGGACAGGGAGTCTTGGAGGTGTCTCATCCACAGGGTTGACGTGAGACGAGGTTGACTCAAGAGCAGTTAGTAATAATAACAAGCCAAGCCAAGAATGGGGGGGGGGGGACCTGATGTAAGTCCAGCTGAGGCCCAGGTCTCAACCTGTATGTAACCACATCACCAGCATTCCTTTGGGTGAACCACAAGATCTTGAAGGCAATTCGAAAACTATTGGTTGCTACTCAGACAGCCATTTACTGGAAAGCAACCCTAGGGAGCACCCCTTCAAGCCTTGTGACTTTACAAGAAAGAGTAAACGCCCATGTCAGCTCTAAGGACAAACTCCTTCTCAACCACCCAGTCCCATGCCACATGGAAGTAGTTCCAGAGACAAACCTTTCATCAAAATGGGGCAAAGGTAAACACTGGTCTTTTATATTCTCCCCCAGCTACCTGTCAATTGACAACCTATTTACTGACACCACCCATACGCAGTTGTCCATAGAATCATAGAATCATAGAATAGAATCATAGAAATTTAGAGTTGGAAGAGACCACAAGGGCCATCCAGTCCAACCCCCTGCCGTGCAGGAACTCCCAATCAAAGCATTTCCGACAGATGGCCATCCAGCCTCTGCTTAAAAACCTCCAAGGAAGGTTCAAGAGCAATCCCAAAAATATTAATTTCTACTGGGACAGCCATTTGAAGCCACCATACAAACAGAGCTGGACCAGTTTCCCACCACCAACACAAATGTACAGAAAAAGTCAAACACTCCAAAACACATGACCACAAACTGGAGCATGTCCAAAGGAGGGTGACTAAAATGGTTAAGGGTCTGGAAACCATGCCCTATGAGGAACGACTTAGGGAGCTGGGGATGTTTAGCCTGAAGAAGAGAAGGTTAAGAGCTGATATGATAGCCTTGTTTAAATATTTGAAGGGATGTCATATTGAGGAGGGAGCAAGCTTATTTTCTGCTGCTCCAGAGACTAGGACCCAGAACAATGAATGCAAGCTCCAGGAAAAGAGATTCCACCTCAACATTAGGAGAAACTTCCTGACAGTAAGGGCTGTTTGACAGTGGAACACACTCCCTTGGAGTGTGATGGAATCTTCTTCCTTGAAGGTCTTTAAACAAAGGCTGGATGGCCATCTGTCGGGGATGGTTTAATGAAGAGTTCCTGCATGGCAGGGGGTTGGACTGGATGGCCCTTGTGGTCTCTTCCAACTCTATGATTCTATGATTCTACCGCCTGATCTAGACTGGCAAAAAGGGGTGTGTTCATGCCTGCATGAAAGTGTGGCCTTTAGATGACCTGCAGTGAAAGTTTGGCATGAATGCACTTCCTTGGTATTTTAGTGGGGGGAAAGCAGCTTTAAAAAGGAGCTGCTTTTCCCCACTTCATTTTAAAAAGGGTGTAACTGTGCAGTTGCATCTAAAAGCTGCGGTGCAACTGTGCAGTTTTTTAAAGTTCCCAAACCCTAGCTCCAGCCCTAATCCAAACCCTAGACATGCGCAGTAGGGACTCTGGGATGCTGTAACTGTTATGCAACTGCACATCAAATGTCAATTCATTCATAAGAAATTTATTCATAAAATAAAGGGGTTCATTCATGGTGCATCGGTGCAACTGCGCAGTTAAAAAAAGGCAAGCAAAACTGCAATGGTAATTTGACAGACCTTCATAACTGCACAGTTTATGTGTGATGTACCTGTGCAACTGTGCAGTTTGCAGCCCTCAATACAATTGTCTGTATGGTGTACCGGTGCAACTGCACAGTTAAATTAAATTAAAGGTTCAGTGCTGCCAAAAGTCCCATTCATTGCCGCCCATGCAGCTGCTCCACCTGACAGCTAGTGTCCTGACAGCTTCCAATGTATTGCTGAGCAAGAGACAAGACTTCAGATAAGTCATCCCCACACCCCCTCAGTGTAGCTGCCCTATACCTTTTAAATACACCCCTGGGACCTTCAGTGTAGTTGCTTAGCATTTGGGGAAAGGCAACTTCATGTCTCCCTCTCCTGGCAGTCTGGAAATCCCCAATGATTCTAAACTGAATAGCAAACTCTAGGGCTGATAACTCCTTGAAGCTGAATTCAAAGAGAAAACATGGTGGGGTGGCTAGGGCTTATAAACCTTCACCATGGATATTAGCTTGGCACCATGCATTCTGGCCTAAATTGATGGAGGATATCAAATCATCCCCATCCTGCAGCATCCTTGGCCACACTAGTCAGGGTGCACAATACCCAGCTAAAGAGGGCCCAAGCATGGAAAGATTGCTCTTGTGACTATGGAATCCAGAATCCTCTACCAAATGTGGTCATGGCAATTCTGACTAGGAAAGATCTGCTTCCCCCAGACTGTCCCCCACCTTTGCCCAGTCAGTCCAGCAAAGAGGCTAATATATAGATTTTATTTGCCATGAAGAGAAACCACTGTTGAATTTAGACGGGCTAAGCTGAAACGTGAAAATTTTTGTCAACATCAAAGAGTAACCTGGAGGGTTTTTTTCTGTAAATACTGGGGGGAATATAGTTGTTCAAATGGCACAAACCAGATAGGTCCTTACAAATCAGAGGAAGGTGAATGAATTCCTGAGGCTGCAACATCTCCAGCTATTTTTATACTCCTTTATTCCTCCAGATACCCCCGGGAACCCTTTTCCTAGCAAAATTGAGGTGAATTGCCTTTGCTGGAATAGTTCAGAAGTTGCAATTTACCTTTAAATAGGTATTGAGAAGGTTTCAGAAAGTTTTCTGTAGAAAAAATTGGATGCAAATATAATTGATAGATAATTAACTATGTGACATCCTTATGGAGTTGGTGGTACCATTTCCAGAATGGAAATACATTCTAACTGAGTGTTGTGGATCAATAGCCCTCATCCCCAGCATTCTGAAGAGTCTGGACCAGCTTAGTTGTCCATTCACCTCCTTTTCATTTGTCTTCTCAATTTTAAGGAGTTTCCTTGATTGAAGCCTAATATAACTTTGTTGGAACTACTTGGTGACTGTTCACTTCCATGTATGTTGAATTCTATAGGTGCCATGTGAATTTGTTGTATTATATCTAGCATTATTCTTTTGTTTTTCTGAGCAATAAAAAATACAGTTGAATTGTAAAGAACTTATAAGAGTAAAAGAAAAGAGAGCTTGGTTTGTAAGAATGAAAATATTCAAAGTAACCCAATATATGAATAAAGACTAACTGAGATGTATTGGCTCTTGCCCCAAACATACTAGTAGGATCTTGCTGAAAGTTTAAATAATCTCTTTTCCTCCTAACTCTTCCCCTCTTGTGCATTGCTTCTCTCTTCTTTGCCTATTCATTGCTTGAGGTAAATTGCATATTGAGCAAACTAATTAATATTAATTTCCCTCTGGACCATTTTGAAATCTTCATTTTAAATCAGTTGGCATACTATGCTTTGATTTGATTTGGATGTTGCAACAAATTATAGTGAGGCAAACAGAGGGTGGGTTTACACTTTGCAGAATACTCTGAGATGCCATCAGAATATTTTGGCCCTGAATTCACCTGTATGCCCCCTTACCTGCTCTCTTTTGTTGTGGGTTTTCAGCTCTTGCACTGAATGATGGGTGGCTGCCTTCTTATGCAGCCTCCAATCATTGCTCAGAGAGCCTGCTGAGGTCAGAACAAGGTGCCTGGCCATGCAACATAGGGCACCTAATTCTGACCTCAATGAAACTTATGCCCAATAAGTGGCACTAGGCAATTCTGGCAATCGTAGGCCCACCCTCACAGACTGCAAGTGAAAAGGCAGACACTATTGTAGCTGCAAAGAGAGCCAAAAACCTGCAGCAAAAGGTAAATTATTTAAATGTGGGTTAAGGGGAGGAAGCACTGAATCAGATGTGGGCATTGTAAATACAATCAGAAAATGATTCAGAGTTTTGGTCCCGAGTCATGTAAACAGGGCAAAGAGAATTCATTTAATCCATTTAAACAAGCCCTGAGAGAAGCGAGAGTCTATAGGATATTTCTAGTTCTAATGCTCCCAAACATGGTTTGGATGAACACTAACTCGATGTGAACTGTGTTTCTTGTTCTATTTATGTTCTCTCTCTCCCCCCCCCCCTTCATATTGACTCTCAGGGGCTTCACCAAAATACTTTTTTATCTCTAGGTTTTGGAGCAACTATATGAGTTCTGGAATATCTGTCTTGTCTATCTGTTTTAGCTTAGATCTCAGCTTTTTATGATCTGTTATACATAAATACATACATACAGGGTGATTAAAAAAGAATGCTGGAAAACTGAATAAGAATAGCTTTATTTGCACCATTCCTTTTTTAATCACCTGCTATATACATGTGTGCATGTGTGCTGAAATTATTGGACTGTGTGCAGCAGCAAATATAACATCTCTCTGTGAAAGAGGCAGCTGACAATCAGTTTTCTCATTTTGGGAAGCAAACAGGCAAGATGTTCTAGAACCTCTGTCAGAGGTATTTTCCTGCACCAGATGTCAGCAGGTGGCACTGTTACACATAGCCTCTGTTGTGTCAATTATGGCTGTCTGCTTTTAAAACAAGGGAACACTCTACTGTTTCAGAAGTGGTGTGAAAAGTATGGCATCCACATATTTTCCCAAGAGAAGATTCCTGAACTGCATGCACATCCTACAAGGATGAGCCACACTTAGAAACAGGCTTCCACGCATAGAAATTCTGGAGCAGGTTCTGAAATACATGCAGAAGAGTGCAGCTTTGGTCTTTGATACTCTGCATCTGTTAAATGGGACTACATGTACACTTTCTCCATGATGTTCTAAGAGTGTGATAGCAATGGAAACCAGACTTTCAGTGCCAATGTTTGAGAAAGAATGTCTGCATTCTCCAACAGGAAGTAATGGCTGTGCTGGACACTAGGTAAGTACCAGTAGGCAGGGTATAGAATTGCCAGAGTGAAAACTGGAGAGGGTTCCTGTGACTTTAATGGTTGTGTAGAAGAGGGAATTTCAACAGGTAACAAAAAACCACCTGTTGATATTGTGTCTTCTGCACAACCTTTAAAGATACAGGAGTCCTCTCCAATTTTCACATTGGCAGATTTAGCCTCTGAGAGTGACTTTCAGCCCTGGAGATACACACACACACACTGGGGTACCCTAACTAGGGTTGCCAGGTTTTTCAAACATCAATATGGGACAGTCCTCTCTGTCACTAGGCTTGGCTGATACACTTGAGACAGGCCTATATAAAGCCTGCTTCTAGTCTTTCAAAAGGATGGCCTCAGTTTCAGGCTCCCACAGATGTAGAGAGCTAACAAGAGAACCTGGAACTATCAAGAGTACATTTTTTGTGAAACTTGAGACTTTATATAGGCCCACCTTGAGTTGCTGCTCACCTCCAGTTACTTAGGCCTAAAGAGTGCAGGGGGGGGGGGGGAACAGACACCAGAGGTCTACTCCAACAGAAATTCTGACATGATAGTTACATGGAACTTGCATATTCACAGACAGTAATGCATTCAGCAGGAACATGGGCATCATAGTGTGTGTGCATGTGTGCAGGGGGTGCAGACCACATTGGATGATACTTTTCTAGAAGCTGCTGAACAGGAGAATGATAACATAGAGGTGAATATTAGTGCAGGTGCAAGTGAGAAAGGGCATCACCTCTCTTTCTTGCTCACCCAGCAGCACCAGACCCTGAAGGGTTCAATTACACTCACTTAGGACATTCCACCAGTTCACCACCAACATCAGCCTGGAACTATCTACTGAACAAGTTCACTTTCTGAACACCACAACACAGCTACAAAAGGGACAGATAAGCACCCCACTATCTCACAAACCCACAGACCGTTACATGTTTGTACATGCCTCCAGCTTCCACCCTGAACACCTCACTAGATCCATAGTCTACAGCCAAGCCTCTGATACAATCACATTTACTCAGAACTGAATGACAGGGGAGCCAAACCCAAGAATTACAACAGGCATTCCTCAAACTACAGTATCCACCACATGAAGTAAAAAAACAAATAAGCAAGGCAAGACATGTATCCAGAACTGATCTATTACAGAACAAATTGAAGAGGGAAAATGACAGAACCCCACTAGTGGTAACATACCACTCCCAACTGGGACAACTAAGGCTCATCATCAATGAACTACAACCCATTCTGGACAATAATGTCACTCTTTCAAGGGCCCTTGGTGGCAGACCTTTACTCACTTACAGACAGCCTCCAAAGCTCAAACAGGTACTCCCCCACAGTAAGATACATGATATAGATGGGGACACAGGTACTAAGCCTTGCCAAAAACCAAGATGCCAACTCTGCCTGCACATTTATCCAGGAAATGTCATCAAAAAATCTAATGGCATCACCCACAATATCAGGTGGGCCTTCATGCACTCATCCTACAATGTGATTTATGCTATGGTATGTCAAGCAATGCCCTTCAGCACTCTACATTGGGCAAACAGGCCAGTCCCTGCGCCATAGGATAAATGAACATAAATCAAACATTAGGAATGGGAATACACAAAAACTGGTGGCAGAACATTTCAGTCTCCCTGGGCATTCCATCTCAGACTTCAGAACAGCAGTCATTGAACAAAAGAACTACAAAGGTAGATTGGAAAGAGAAACAGCAGAACTGGAATTCATCCACAAACTACAGTCCCTCAGCAAGGGACTGAACAAAGACAATGGTATCCTGACATAGTACACACATTTCAACACTATCTGACCTCATCCTCATGGGGGTGCCCTCTATTCATCTATTCCCCTCACCAGAGACTAGACCCATTGCAAACCTAGAGCTACCAGTTCATCTCCATGCACAAAGACCAGTTTCCTATGCCTTTGTGCACTAATGACCATCATTAAAATTGGAACTGCAACTTCATTCCCATACACAAGGGATTTGTAATTTGAATTGACATCCTCACATACCAATAGCATATATATGTCTATTCCTGACTTCCATTCCACCAAATGCATCTGAGGAAGTAGACTGAAGTCTACGAAAGCTCATGCTGTCAATTTCTTTCAGTGAGTCTAAAAGGTGCTACAAGATCTCTCTACATACTACATCCAATTACAGTTCCCTCAGGAAATAGGGATTCCATTTCCTCAGTACAGCCTCTTCGGTATTGTGAGCCATTTAGGGATAAGCACGTCAAGCAAAACATGCTGCCCTTCTCCCCAGAAACGAAGCTCTGGGATTCCACAAAATCCAGGGGGGAGATCCCTACATGTGTCTTATGTCTATATGACCTTGGTTTGAGAAATGTAGTGATTCCGGTCTCTCTTTAACAAAACCTGGCTAGGAAATTTAGCCCAAATACTTGAACTAAGAGAATTATTTCTGCTATTCTAAAGCTCTTTTGCGTGTTTTATAACTCAATAAGTACATCACGTCCCCTTTTCATTCTCCTTGTCACAATTGCAAAGCAATTATTAGCACACAGAAAAGCTTATTCAGCCTCACTACATTTATATCTTATCTGCACAGTCAATGGCAAACACTCATGCTGGGGCTTATCCCTATAATCAATGTGGAGAAAGATCATTGCATTGGAATTTATTCTAAGCTGACAGCAGGGAAACCACCTGGGTGCAGAGAATAACACAATTTGGGACCCTTTGGGTTAATAGTCTTCCTTTGTTAAGCTAGCGATAAGCCCCCTGACACTTAGCTCTGAGTAGAGGAATAGAGGGGAACTATAAATGGATGAGAGTGGTGACACAGGAAGGGACAAGGAGGGACCCAGCCACAATTTGGAAACAATCCAGATGTATTAAGAGAGCAAGAAAGTTGATTTAAAAAAAAATCTTCATGCTGAGAATGTTCATTAAACCTCTGGTGTTATTCAGCAGATGGGACCAGAGCTGGCCAAATATTACAAAAGCCTACAAGACAGTCACGGAATGTAAGAAACAAGGAATGAAAAGCTTCCCCCCACCACTACAGAATAGTGGGAATAATGCTGTTAGCCCAGGCATCTGAGGCAACCACACACACACACACACACACACACATTTACACATTTTGGGGGGCACAAATGCTCCTTGTATGGCAATCTCTTCATCTTCTGAAATCAACTTGTGGTATTATTTCTCTTGCAAAAGCAGACAGTGGCCCCTAAACCTGGACATTTTTAAAAATTCATAAAGCATCTGTTCAGAGACCTTCTGAGCATATGAAGAGAGTAAAAAGCAGAAATGACAATCTAAACAATCACACAAAACATGGGGGCTTGGCAATACATCATAGGGCTGTGAAAAGGGTTCAGGTCTGCTATGTGGAGAAGGTGGCAAAACACTAATGGTGGCTACAGAAAGAAAATTGAACTGCTTAGCATCTTTGCCTCCACCTTCTCTCAAATGGAAAACCTGACTCATGTTGTTTTCTAGAGAAAATAGAATAAGCAATGGAGTTAGTGCAACTCAAAAATAGGTAAAGAGGGGGTACAGAACACCTTGCTACTGTAAATGAATCCAAGATGCTGAATAGATTGGCATTATATGCTGGCCTTGGGCCAGAGTGGGGTTGTGGCATCTGCATGACGCATGCCCTGATGGTACCCTGACACACCATCATGCCGTGCATGCTCAAACACACAGTAGGCGCATTCATGGCACTCCTTTGGTGCTGCATCCAGATGATACAGCACCAAAACAAGTGCCAGAAAGTGACACTGCCGCAGCAGCAAAGGCATCTTTTCCCCAGCATGAAAAGGAGTGCTATTTTGCCATTCTTTTAGCGCTCAGAAAAGGCCAGATCAGGGCCATGGTGGGTGGTTGCTATGGCCCCAATCCAGCAAGGAAAGGGGTGGTATGGAGTTGTTCCCTGGGGCCATCTATTGAGCCCCCAAATCTCCAGGGATGGGTGAACTGGATTCAAAGGTACTGAAAGGACTTATATATATAGTCTCAGAGTCTCTATCTATAAACTGTGAGAATTCTTGGACAACAGGAGAGGTCCCTGGAGACTGCAGGTACTTGGAGGTTGTCTAAACCTTCTAAAACTTGGGGGGGGGGGACCCTAACAGCTCCTAACATGATATGAATGCCACAAAAGGTTTAAGAACAGATCAATAAGTACTCAGTTTGTGAGAACTTAGAAATTAATGTTGTGATTAATAAGAGCCAGCATGGATTTCTCATACCATACTAATCTTATTTCAATTTGTTTAAGGCATACTTTTCAAATTTGTAAATGACACCAGACTGAATGGGGTAGGCATTACCTCACAAGGCAGAATCAGGATTCTCCTCTTTTAACAGATTCACGAACTTGGCCAAAACTAACAAATGAAATTCATCTGACATAAATGTGAGGTATGAAAAGCAATTTAGACAGAAAAATCAGAGGCAGCAATATGCATAGGGTGATACCTGGCTTAACAGCTGTACATATTAAAAGGACCTGGAAGTCTTAATAGACCATATGTTAAACATGAGTCAACAGAGTGATGTTGGTGCATTTTCCAAATGTAAGGTGTTGTGAATCTTCCCTCCCCTCACTGCTTCACTGAACAAAACTCCAAGACTGGAAATGGATGCATTTCCAACTACAAACTGTATTCCATTCCATGTTCTATGATTCTATGATTCTATGATTCTAATTCATTCTGAAAGGTGGGGGATCAGGTAAATCTATTTTTCAAAATAAAATTTAAAAATTGGTAGAGAAAGTTTGTCATATGTCTTTAATTGTATGTTAAGTATATTTTTGGGCTCTGCCATGCTTATTTACACTTGGATAACATATGTACAAAGGCAAATGTGAATAGAAATCTATCTGCCACATGGTGTCTTCTGCCATAATGACCATATTCCTTTTCTTCCAGTGGGAAGGTTGCTGTAACTCCTGCAACTTTTCCTACAACTTCCATTGCTCACTGCCTTGTGTTAAGTAAAGAACAAGAGGAGAGGGGGGGGGGGGAGGGAGAAAAAGAAAAGAAAAGGTACACTTTATTAGAAAACACCCAGATGAGTACAACACCGGTGCAGTCCCAGCTTGGCAGAAACCTGATTGTGTTGCCTTACTTAGCATAATAGTTAATCCAGCCCTGACAGTCTCTAATAAAGGCTAAGCCTCTGGAGATTCTTGACTGTACTCCAAGTTCCACCATCACCCTTCCAAGTTGGATGTTTCAAGTGCAGCCCTCTTTAAGAAGGCAGGCAAGCATTGTGTGGTTAAACGTGCATACCAATTTTCAGAAATTTCTAGTGAGGGAGGTACTGCTACAAGTGGAAAATATCCCCTGATTTACAGCCTGGTGCTTGTGCAAATGCTATAAATCCTCAGAAGGGTCCATTGGAGACGAAAGTAATGATACTTTTAAGAATAACACAGCATTATGGAACAGCCTTGACAGATCCAGCCCCACCTGTCTTAAATCACCTTTAATGTCCATGAACTGTATCTTAGTCCCAACTCAAGTTATGCCCACTGTCACGTTCCTTCTGAGACACTGCTCCTGAAAGAATCATAAGGAAAACTTTGAGGGTCAGGGAGTCCAGGAATCTGTTAACTGCCATCAAGTCACCTCCAATTTATGGTGACCCTACAAATCAGAGACTTCCATATTACCCTGTCATCAGCCCTGCTCAGATCCTGCACATTCCGAGACCTGGCTTCTTTGTTTAGTCTATCCATCTGCAGTGCAGTTTTCCTTTTTTTGTACTGCCTTCTACCTTACCAAGCACTATTGTCTATTCTATTGATTTATTTCTTATGATATGGCCAACATACAACAGCCTCAGTCTGGTCATTTTAGCTTGTAGGGACAGTTCTAATCTGTTCTGATCTAGGACACATTTATTTGTCGTTTAGGAAGCCCATCATAGCCGTAAAACTTTCCTCCAGCACCACATTTCAAATGAGTTGATTTCGTTCCTATCAGCTTTGTTCACTGTACAGCTTTCACAAGCATGGTCATCCTTCATACTCACCCACATCATCCCAGTGATCAGTCTGCACGATGCAGGGCCCAATCTTCATTTCTGGTGTGAACTGTCTAAGGAGTCATTCACACTACATTATGGATCAGATCGCAAACCACTTTTTTGTGGATAGTTCACATTGGTGCCAGTTTTTGCACACTCACATTGGGGTGGAACCGGGGCAAATCCCCCTTATCGCAGGTTTCCCGATACAAGGTTTTCTCCCATTTCTTTTTGGAAAACCCTTGTTTTTTTTCATGGTGCTTGCAAATGTGAACTTGTCCCTGATCCTGCTCAGGTCATTTAAAGGGGAGGGATAAAGGGCAGAGGGTGACAAGTTGGGCAGAACATGCTTTCCCTTTTGCACTGGTTGCTTGGCAAGTGCCATTTTTTGCAAGCACTGGCTGCTGGTTAATTTGCCACTCCTGAACTGTTGTGTAATTTCTTTACTCCTGCAACAAATGGACATCACTGGACCTGTTTTTCTGATAGAATATGCAAGCGTTTGCACTATCATGGATTCCCCCCCCCCCCCCCTTTTTGCTTGTTCCAGCCACTGTAGACAAAGGTTTTCATACACTTTTTGCTTGGATGTCACCAGGGCCGGAGTTTGAGGTTTAAAATTTTTTTATTAAAAAATATAGATAGATTGTGCAAACATTTGTGCTATCATTAATATATGTACCCTGGGGCATTTTCCCCACTGTTCAATTCCTCATCCCCATATGTTCAGTTGTGGGTGGTCATTTGGGTGACATGCCTTTGAGCATCCAGCAAAAATGTCCTTCCCAATATTCCCACCAGATGTAGCTGTGTGGGTGGTGGGACAGAGATGATTTCAAAACATAAGCAGGATCAGACACTTCTGAACCTGCTCATAACCAGGGCATTGCATTTTGCCTGGAAACACACTAGTAATAAGTTGAGCTCTTGTAACAAAGTAATGATGTCCTCCCTAGGACTAGTCAACAGTCTGTCTGTGGCCTTTATAACCACATAAAATTATAAAGTACTGCTCTAAAGGAACCCCATGTAGACCTGATTGCAATAGTTCAAATGGGGTGTAAAAAGGGCATGTGTCATTGTGACCAGATCAGACCTTTGTAGGAATGGATACAACTGGTACACATGTTTTCAATGAGCAAATGGAGTAAGAATGGAGAGTTCCTGCATGGCAGGGGGTTGGACTGGATGGCCCTTGAGGTCTCTTCCAACTCTGTGATTCTATGATCCTATGATTCTATGATTCTATGAATATTTGAAAATATTTGAAAATGGCCATAAATGTGTTTCTTAAGTTTTTGAAAAACCTGATTAAAAGAATTTATTTATTTAGAGCATTTATACCCTACCCTTCAGCCAAAAAGGTTCTCACGGCATCTTACAAATAGTTTATTTGACAGTTCCTTGCCCTCAGTTTTACAATATAAATAAAGTAGGACATACAAGAAAAAAGAAATGGCAATGGAGTGGGGATTAAGTCCAGCAGATACTGCCTCTTCTTCTGTCTCTCCAAAGCCACAGCAGTGACAGTTGGGACGGGTCAGAAACTGCCAGGGGATGCTGAGGACTGATAATGAGAATCTTCACAGTTCAAGATTTTGACATGGTATTTTTGCACAACTTAGGAAAAGAAATAACTTTTATGCACAGAAATATAAATTCTGTGTAGAAAATGCTGTATCTTGCACAGAGAACATGTTTTCTGTGAAAACGCACACACACACACATGCACATGCACAAACACAAAAATGTTCCACAGAATAAGTCCTTAACTACACATAATTTTCTCTACCCAGAAATATTAGGAGAAATTGCTCCAATTACTGGTTGCTTCCTTTGAGAACAAAATCTGAGAAGAATTACATCTCTAAAATGAATTCCTGGCCACCACAGAAACATGAGCTTCCAGATTCAAGGTTAAATCCAAGAGTATACTCCAACTGTAAACCTGTCTCTTCAGTGGGTGTATAATCCCAACCAGCACAGACTTTATTGCTATTCCCTGATTTGCCTTTCAAGTGACCAAAAGGTACTCTAACTTGTCTTGCTTAAGTACAGGGGACCTTTGGTATCCACTGGGGTTTGGTTCTAGGATCCACCATGAATAACAAAATCTGTGGATGCTTAAGTCCCCTTAAATACAATGGCATAGTAAAATATCCCTTATATAAAATGGCAAAATTCAAGATTTGCTTTTTGGAGTGTGTGTATGTGTGTGTGTGTAAAATATTCTCAAGCTCTGGATGGTTGAATCCATGGATAAAGAATCCTTGGATACAGAACAACTGCATGCAAAGTTATCTTATAGCACCTTTGAGAGTAGGCTCCTTTCTGCAATGGCCAGAATACTCCAGGGGAAGCTCAGAGTATTATGCCCCTTGAGTTGACCCTACCACCCCCCATTACCTTGGCCTCCTGTTTCAACACCAGGTGGCTTTTAGCATGCTGATATCATGGTGAGTCATTCGCTTCTGAGATCAGAACAAAGTGCCCAGCCTCAATCACATGGCTACATGCCTCATTCTGAACTCAAAGTGAGTGATTCTTGTCAGCAGCTGTACTGGCAGGTGGTCCAGAGAGATGCACATCTGAAAAGCTGTGAGGCATCACAACTGAGGGTTCCAGATCTTCTAGAACACTCTAAAGCAACTAGTGTGATATTTTAAGGGTGTTATACCCCAGATTTAATGCTAAATGGTCTGGACTTCATTCAGACTGTGAAGGCTTTCATGGCTGGCATCCATAGTTTTTTCTGGTTTTCTGGGCTATGAGGCCATGTTCTAGTAGAGTTTATTCCTGACATTTCACCAGAAGCTGTGGCTGGCATCTTCAGAGAATGATGGTATGGAAGAGAGTGGGGTATATATACTGTTTGTTGAGAGAAAGAGATTTACATGTTAACTGAATGGTAAGGTCTCAGGATGTCCATTTAATTAATGATCCATTGTCTGCTGAGAAACCCCTCTCACCTTGGGTGGTTTTCATTTGCACTTGCAGGGTCTTGATTTTGGTGTTTTTCAGTACTGGTAGCCAAACTGTTTAAGGGTTTCTTCTTTCTTGTTGAAATTATCTAGGTGTTTATGAATTTCAATGGCTTCCCTGTGCATTCTGACCTGATAGTTGTTGGCATGATCCAGAATTTCATTGTTTTCAAATAGCATTTTATGCCCAGGATGGTTTATAACATGTTCTGCTACTGAAGATTTTTCTGGCTGATCCAGTCTGCAGTGTCTCACATTTTCCATGATTCCTGTTTGAACACTGTGTTTGGTGGCCCCATGTAGATTTGTTTGCTGCTTCACAGTATGTGATAAACCACTGCAGCTGTGAAAGTGTCTCTCCTGTCCTATTCTAAGCACAGCATTTGCTGGATTTTCCTGGTTAGTTTGTAGATTGTTTGGAGGTTGTGTTTCCTCACCAGTTTCCAGTAGCAGCAAAGATGCATATTTTCCACCTTGAGTCATACTAGCCCAGCCTCTTTTTGCTCCAGTTTTTAGCCCCAGAGAATGGCTTCAATCCAGTTTTCAGCCACTTTTGAGGCATACATTGTCTAAACATCCCACCTTGAAAGCGGCTGGAAACAGCTTTATTTTGCCCATCTGTTTCACTCTAATGTCTACTGTGTGTCCAATTTTTTTTTTATTTTTTTTTGCGTAAAGGTTGACTAAATAGGATAATAGTATGCAGCTTTGTCTGACCCCTTTGCCAACTTCTCCTTCAGTTTTATTATAATTTTGGATATCAGTAGTTCATGGTCTGTGCTGCAGTTTGTGCCTGGTCTCATTTTTGCCACAAGAATGGAGTTTCTCCATCTTCTGTTCCCTATTTTGTAGTCTATTTGGTTTTTGTGTTTGCCATCCAGTGATGTCTCTTCTCCAGCTGTGTAAAGAAGGTATTTGTGATGAATAGATTGTTGGCCTCACAAAACGCTATCAGTCACTCTCCTGCTTTGTTACATAAATCAAGCCCAAATTTCCCTACAGTCATTGATTCTGCTCTGCTTTTAACTTTGGCATTCTGGTTGCCTATGATTACCATTTAGTCTTGTTTTGGTGTGTTGTCAATTTCTTTCATAAACATTAAATTTAAGTGGAATATTCAAATTAATTAATTAATACAGAAGCAGTTTATGGGCACCAGAAACAAGTTGAAGAAAACGTGTAAGCAGGACTGAAAAGTTGACATTATAAAGTCCAAATCACCATATGAAGCAGTTTGATCAGAAAAGCAAGATTGAAAAGACCTCTGTCTGATGTCTGGGGAGGCTATCCTAATTATGCCAGAATGTTCCAAACTTATGTGTTGTATTGCATTGCTTATACAAATAAATGGGCTCAACAACAAATCTGTCCTGAAATATTTCTAGAAGCCAAGATGACTAGATTAAGACTGTCATGCATATCATGAGAAGACATGACTCTCTAGAAAAGACAGCAATACATTGTAAGGTAGAGGGCAGTAGCTCCATGCTAAGGAATTCTGGGAACTGTAGCTTTTTGAGACATTTAGCCTTCTCTGTCAGGGAACTCAAGTGCCACAGTAAATTCCAATTCCCAAGATTCCCTAGAACTGAGACAGGGCAGTTAAAGCAGTCTCAAACTGGAGTATTTCTGCAGTGTGTTTTGGTCCTGTGTTACTGATAGATTAACTCAATGGAGAAAGCCCTGGTCCTGAATTTGCAAAGCCAGACCTGACAAAAAAAAGTGTGACATAGGGTCATCATAAATCAAAGTTGACTTGACAGCACTTAATAAGAATTTAAAATGGCTTGTACCTTGGTAAATGCTGTGCTACATTTGACCAAAGTCTTGGCTGGTGTTTTCTTTAATGGTGCTTCTACAGAAATGCAGAACTCATTTTTGCATATATTAGGATTTTAAATGAAGTTCATAGTTACTAAAATCAAACATTATTTGTTTCCCCTTTTTCCTATCAATAATCACTCCAGTATTCCCTGAAGTTTAGCTTAATCCAGGTACCATATCCACAAATGAGGCAAGGTTAGAGGTAGCTTGAGCTATTAAGTGCTGTGACAGTTTCAGCAAGAATTGCCGAGTTATTAAAGCAGTATATTTAAAAGAGCTCTGGTATGTGAAACAGATTGTTATCAGCAAGAAATCTTAGCAGTTGGGCAGGACTCAGTGTTCTGATGGCACAAAATCTTTTTAAAAAACATGTTCTTCATTCATCATTCCCCATGCTTCAGCAATTATAGAAATTCCTCATCTCCCCCTTTCCTTTCTTTTTATGGGAAAGAGGGCTATTTAGTAAGGACAGCCACAGAAAGCATGTGGCAGAAAATGTTTTATCCATTTGACCTGGATGAATGGAAATTGACATGTACTTAATGACAAATGGACTCATTCTGCTCATGTATACTTTCTTTCCTTGAGACAATACTTATGAAAGCTGACAGTATATACTGATTAGCTTAGAAGGGTTTTTAAAAAGCAAAGCACACACACAAAAAAAACGTACTTCAAGAATTCTCTGTTTGGCTGGATTTAATAGTCTCATCCTCTTCATCTCAGTGAGCCAAAAAAATCTGAATTTCATCAACTCCGGTTTTTTATTCACATCATCACCTCAGTTTAAATGAGACACATCCATATTTACAAATAATTCAGAGAAAGGGATTCTCAGCATTTGACAAGCTCAGTTAAAATCAATATGTTCTCCCATGTTCAGATGGGGTTTCACAGGTCTAACCTGCACTGTATAAATAATATATTTTGGCACTGCTTTAACTGCCATGGCTCAATGCTATGGAATCCTGGATTTGTAGTTTGTTGTGGCACTAGAGCTCTCTGCCAGAGAAGACTAGCTGTTACACAGCATTCTAGAGCATTGATCCATGGCACTTAAAGCAATGTCAATCTGCATTATCTTCAGTGCAGATTCCATGAATGAATGAATGTGTACCCATGTGCCTGTGAAGGAACTTGTTTGCTGTCTCCCTCTCTACATATATTAAGAACATACAGATAGATAGATGGATGGATAGATAGATAGATTTTATTTCTGTTTGTCTAATAGCAAGAGCCAACATTTCCATTAAGCAGCATGGCCCTCAAGTAGAGTCTGGTAAACCCAAACTCATAATATCAGTCATAAATGGCTGTTGGGTGGAGGGGGGACCTTCAGGTATGGATTTTCTTGATATAAAAATGTGAGTAAAGCCATGTTTGATCAAACCAAAGCTATGTTAAACAACTCACTACTTCATTTCCACAAATGCCAACCAGAAACTGGTGTAATATGAGGGCAATGGCACTTCCCACTGGGCAATGGCATTTGCCACTTACTATACAACAATATCCACTTGGGTTTCCCATGAATTTGCAAGTCAAAATATCCTCATGTATTGAGGAGGACTACCTGTCATTAAGCCCATTTTTACTATCCCAGTCAAGTTCTATTTTAATAATGGCTGGCCATCTAAATAAGTCATTTTGAATCTGATTTCTTAATAGAAACACAAGATGCAAACTATGAACTTCATTTAAAAGCCAAATATATGTTCAAATGTTTTTCTTTGCTATAGCAGCACCATTAAAAAAACAAACAGCCAAGATTTTGGTCAAACGTAGCACAGGCATTTACCAAGGTACAAACAATTTTCATTCTTATTCATTGCTGACTTATCATGATCGTATGAATGAGAGACCTTCAGGTTTCCTTGTTATGAACAGCTCTGGTCAGGTTTTGCAAACTCAGGACCATGGCTTCCATGACTGAGTTTATCCACCAGTAACACAGTCTTCATCTTTTCCTACTGCTTTCTATGTTACAAAGCATTATTGTATTTTCTAATGAGTCATGTCTTCTCATGAAATGCCCAAAATATGACAGTCTCTGTTTAGTCATCATGGTGTCTAGAGATATTTCATGCTAGATTTGCTCTTGGATGCATTCATTTTTATAAACAATTTTCTTATATTCTGATGTACCTAAGTATAATTCTAGAAACTGGAATAGCAAGTGGGTAACTTCATGAAGGAAGTGTGGTATCTTGATGGTGTCTGACAGGGCAGCTGACTGAGTACCGATATATCCCCTCAGGTTGGAGGGATTTGAAATGCAGAAAACAGAGTCATAATTACGTTTTTGACAGTGCCAATTCTGTTGGAATATAACATAGGCACCTTTACAATGGTGAACTGCTTTAAAAAGTTCTCTGTCTTCAAACCATAAGAGATAGAAGTTGAGCATCCTGATGATTCTTTGTTCAGCAGTGTCCTGTTGGAATCTCTGTTTCATGCTCCTTTTTTCAAGAATGTGTACCTTGAGTTCAGAGACACAGGCCAGAATATGTTGGTAAGTCCCAACTAGAGTAAACACACTGAATCAATTGTTAGTGAGTCAATGAATCCAATGGTTCAACTCTAATCAAGCCTACAACAGTTTGAGTATCCTGGAAGGTTATAATGTTCACCTATTAGATTTTGAATATACAGTATATACTCATGTATAAGTCTAGAAATTTTAATTTAAAAGTTGACCCAAAAAACCTGAATCGACTTATCCATGCGTCAATGTAAATACGTACTTATTACTCTTGTTTAAAAATGAATCATCCCCTGGTGAAAGGCAAGAGTGTAATCTATCCTGAAAATACTGACCTCCCTCTACTCTCTTATCCATCCAGCCTTTAGTGTGAGCAGAAACAGTTATGCCTGCTGGAATTTTGTAAATTCTTTGGCATTAATTTCTTTGCTTCATCCTTTAGATCCTTTGTTACATGCACCTAAATTTTACCCTTGACTTATCCATGGGTCATAGCAAAATCCATAATTTTGGCCCCAGAACCTACCATTGACTTATACATGAGGCCGACTTATAGTTGAGTATATATGGTAATTATTTTTATCCATGATTTGTGTCCTTTTATTCTACTATAAAGAGACAATGAATTCTTATATCATAATAAGTTTAGTGAGTCCCTGAACTCGTTTGTCATTTTAAAAATTGTGGTATTCCACATGATCATGGTTTTTGGTAGAAAAGAATGACTTGGCTACCTCACTGAAAATTCTCATACTACATAATAAACAAATAGCAGGGGAAGAGGTCACCACTGCAACCATTGCTCCTTTCCATGCCCACACAACATGCCTACAACTAACATTATCGAAACTACTCTATATTTCATGCTTGTAAAAAAAAATCATAAATGTAAATTTCATTTTTGTAGACAGTGGAATATGTTTTTCCATATTTATACAGATGAATCTGTCTATTATTTTGTTTCTTCATCCTTTTTCTCCCTCTTTCCTTTTAATGGAAATGCTTCAGAGAAAACTGGGTACATGGAGTTGCTCCATGCTTTAGCCTTCATTATCGTCTTCTGGCAGTCCCAATGCTCAAGGACATCATTAGAATCTGGCTGTATCCCTTTTGAAAAGCATTGATCAGCCAAGGCTGTGTGGAAGTATTCTGATCTGAGAAAGGGGTCATGCTGCCCCTTCCAGGTGCCAAGTGGAATTGATTTCCCAGATGTTTTAATTTATTTAATCCAAATAGATAGGATTTCTTTTATATTGTTTTTGTTTCTATAAGTCTGTGGATGATATAATATTGTGTGGTCCAAAGTAGGGCAACATCAGACATTGAAAAGACAGCATTGGCTTTGGCATGGGCATGAGATTTCTACCAAACTTTTGGAGTACTAAAGTTTGATCATTTTGTGGAACAATTTACAAGCAAAGGGAGCAGAATCTGAAGCAAAGTATTCTATTTAGTATTTCCAGATAACACTAGGGGCTTTTAGCTCTTCTGAGGCATCTATTTTCCTCTCAGTCCTTGGGGCTGAAAACAAAGCCAAACAAAAATGATCCTCCAGGAAAGACATTTGCCTTTACAGGGTCTTAGGTTAGCGCTTCCTTCCCTGATGTCTTTCCAGGGGTTTTTTTTGGATTGCAATTTCCATCGTTCCCAACCAAAATAGCCAATGATGAGGGATCGGGGGGGGGGGGGGCTGATATAAAAATCATTTGGAGTTCAACAGTCTGCAGGAGACTACCTTATGTTTTTCAATTTGGTCTTCATAAGTAAAACAGGGTGGGGAATCTTTTTCAATTAGGGCTCAATATAAAAATTTGTGGAGGGTGGAGCTTGGGCCCCTTTGGGAAGAAAGGCAGCATATGAAAGAAAGAAAGAAAGAAAGAAAGAAAGAAAGAAAGAAAGGTGTGAGGAAAATAAAGTTAATCCTTATCTATTTAGACTTTGCTTATGTAATATGTAAATATAGGAAGCACAAATAAATTCTAGGCATGTCTTCTCAAGAGTAAGCCCCAGTGCAACAGCTTCCTAGGCTCCAGAGCCTAATTCAGTTCTGTGTAAGAGCTTACCTTCCTTTATTTATCTATGTGTGGGTGGTGTGTCTTCAATTCATTTCTGACTTATTGCAACCCCACAATGAATCTATCATTGGGTTTCCTTGGGAAGATTTGTTCAGAGAAATTTTGTCATTCTCTTTCCCTGTGGCTGAGAGAGTGTGACTTGCCCAAGGTCACCCAGTGGGTTTCATGCCTGAGCTACGAATTGGACCCTGGTTTCGAGTTGTAGTCCAGGATTCAAACCACTATGCCACATTGGATCTCCTTTATGTCCCTGCTTGTCTCCAACAATTTATTAGAGAGAGAGAAATAAGTTTGAGGGCCTAGTAGAAAACCCACATGGGCTACATCTGGCCTAGGTGCTGAAGGTTCCCAATTGCTGCTATAGTCCAAGCCCCCTTTTCCATTCACAGATGCATTGAGAAGGTAGGAAGGACTTACTTCTCTCCTATTATTATTTATATAGTGCTGTAAATTTACACAGTGCTGTACATACAGTCATAAATTAGATGGATCCCTGCCCTCAGGCTTACAGTCTAAAAGAGACAAACACAAAAGGAAGCGGGGAATTTGGTGGGAAGGGGATGAGGTCCAGTGGTTCTTCTCTCCCTCTAGGGCCAGGACCAAGGCAGTATCATGTCTCAGTAGTAGTGCACTACTTGGTTTGTTACTCATATTTAATGCTACGTGAAGTGGTATAGTGCCAAGTGCCAAACCTACATTACGTCTGTCTTGCAAAATGCTACAGTTTTTGCAGGATCCTTATTGCAAGATCATGGTTCTCTGAGGCAGAGAGATGTTTACACAATCCACATGATTTAGACAGGATACATTGTTTCATATGCAAATATGAACAGAGCACATTGGCTAATTTCATTTCTCCTATTTTGTTCTGTTTTTCTGAGGCCAGTTGGAGACAGTGAAAGTTTTATTATTTGCCACCAGCAGTGTTCAAGTTATCCACAAATAATAGCAAGAAATGTTCATAAGATTTTATACAGCATTTGTATTGAAAGGAAGAGGAGAGGGAAAGGAAGAGAAGGAAGAAGCATTCTGACATTACCTTTGCCCTCACCCAATGGAGTCACTAATGGGGTGCAGACCACACCAGATGACACCCTAATCAGGGGGTGACACCACTGCTCCTCAAACACCTACTTTTTGGCAGAAACTGGCTGTGGAATTCCCTTTAAAATGCTTTAAGAGATGGTGGGAGTGAGGTGAAAGTCAGTGGGAAGAGAAAGGAGAGGCCCCAGAATTTCTGAAAATTAAAATTTCAAATCAAAATTTTAATTTTTTTTAACCAAATCTCCACTATATATATGTAAATACATTTGGGTAATGTGTTTGATATTGTAATTTGAAGGTATAATTTTAATTTTGCTATTTGTTTATGTCACAACTATTAGCATTACATTCAATGGTATGTGGGAATTACAATTTATGAGTAACATAGTGCAAAAAAGCATTATTAAGGATTCTGTACGGTGTGTAATGGGAAGAGATCAATGAGGAGGTGACACTATAGACCTTATCAGACATGGGAAATTGGAAGTATAATCCAATGGCAACCGAAACGCAATCATGGGGTTTCACATTATTGCGAATTAAAGTATCTCATGCAATTTCAGGCAAAAGGGAAGTCATTCTGAATGCAATCATGGGTTTTACCTTATTGAAAATTAAAGCATCTCAGGCAATTTCGGTCAATGGCGGGGGGGGGGGGTCATTTCCAGGTAATGGGAAGTCAATCTAAATGCATTCCTAATGCAATAGGAATTCATGTGAATTTGAATTGCCTTCATTTGCAATAAAGAGAAATTCCTCCCATCTGATAAGGTCCTATGAGTTACCATACCGGGTGACACCAACCCTAGTGACGCCACTGCCCTCACCTACCACCCATTTTGTATGCTTTCACTGCCAGTTCCTCTAGGCATGGTGACAGAAGGTCCTAGTAAGTCCTGAACACTGTCAGAAGTAACAGTCATTATTCTTGTAACTGAAGCTACTCCTCAAAATGAACACTTCCCCTAAGTATGTATTTGCTTCAGTGGAACTAATAGGTCTGTCTAAGAGTCACTGCCATAGAGTTGCTTTACACGAAATCCAATTGTTCTTCACACCTTGAAGGAAAACCTTTGTGAGTTATCTCAACATAGCTCCTACTGGCAGCAGCAGGTTACTCTAAGAGGGGTGGATCACTTCTCACAGCTTTAAATCTGATGAATCCTATCTAACTCTGGATGCTAGAATATGCCAAAAAATTTTAATCATTAAAAAACACAAAACAGTTGAGATACAATAAATACATCAACGTTAAAGAGAAAACACAATCCTAAATACCTGTGTAGACACAGAAATCTACAAACCTATAATCAAACTATTGAACTATTAGAAGACTTCATGAGCTATTCAAATGACTTTCCATGTTATTATTATTATTATTATTATTCTTATCATCACAAACTCTTGAAAATATATATAAAATATATAAAGTATTATCGTGAGAAGCTTATCACACTAAACAAAAAAATTCAGATCTGTTAATCTTATCTTTTTCCAAATTGTCAACACCAATATATTCATCAGTTTTTTTTCTTTTATTAGGCAAGTTTATCTAATCACTTTATCATATTAATATTAATATCAATAAGAGTTTCTAATAACATCTTATCTATTCTATTAGTGTGGTACATTCTTTTTTGTTTTAAGACTAGCTTACTCATGAAGAAAATGGGAAGGAAAAGAATTTTGAATGAAAGAGGTACAGAGGGTAAGAACTGGTGAAGGAGGAAGAATAGATTCATAGAATCATAGAGCTGGAAGAGACCTCAAGTGCCATCCAGACCAACCCCCTGCCATGAAGGAAGACACAATCGAAGTACTTCCAACAGATGGCCATCCAGACTCTGTTTTAAAACCTCCAAAGAAGGAGATTCCACCACACACCAAGGGAGCATGTTCTACTGTTGAAAAGCTCTTAGGCCCAATCTAGACGCACCTGAAGAGGCGCAATTAGGGTTCAAATGGCTGCATTTGCACCCTCCCTAACCTTAAAGCGTATGGGCACTGCCATTGAAAAATGGTGGCGTCCATACAGGCGTGCCATGATGTCGTCATGGTGTGTGCAGTATTTAGAAATGCTGTGCGCACCATGACAACATTGTGCCACGGGAGGGCACCAAGCGTGTCCTTCCCACAGCGCAAAAAGGAGCTCTGAAACAGAGGTCCTTTTTTGCGCAAGGTCCTTGGCACGGCCTTTCAACAGCTGCGCCAAGGACCCAGGGAGGAAAGGGGCTATGGTGGCAGCCCCTTTCTCCCCTCACCAACACCAAGGAAAGTGGGGTGCAGCAGGCGCCTAGGGAACCCTGCTTTGAGGCCGCGGGGAAGTGGCAGTTTGCCCCTTCCCCGTGGGCTTCAGAAGTGGCGAGATGGGGCCTCTGAGACTGCCGGTGCGGCAGCCTTGGCCCCACTTCACCACTTCTTGGGGCGGCTACAGACCTCCCCTTTTGGGCGGTCTGTACTGCCGCATTGTGTCAGGAGGTCTTTCCTAATGTTGAGGTGGATTATTTTTTCCTGTAGTTTGAGTATATATATTCTTTATGATTACCAACTCTGTAGATGATAGACTCTGCTGATACTCTTTCAGACATCCCAGGGGTCCTCCAGATTTGCCCAAAATTTCAGGGTTTGGCAGGAGTAATAGCTGTATATGCCAGAGTATACTTTTTACTCCTACTGCCAGATATATTTTTCCTCTGTCTTGCCCTTCTGATACAGGCCAGGGTAAGTATCACATTCTGTATCCATTGTTTCATTTTTTCCCACTGTATTTTTGGACAGTTCCACTGTGACATTTCTAAAGAGGGTGTGACCTTTGCCATGGGGATTTTTCACTGACCTTCATTCCCTCATTATATTTCTAGTTACCAGGCTGAAGGTTTCTCCCAACATTGCTTTAAGAATTATAGTGCTAAAGTGGTATAGTTTTGTATCACTTTAAGCATTATGACTTTAAAGAAAGACCAAACAAAAAAATAGAAACCATGCCCATACCACACCTCAACTATACCTCATGTTAGAGAGGAGTGACTGAAAGGAAATGTGCAACAAACCAGGGCCAAAAATCCACAATATTTAGGGGACTTCTGGATGCAAGACTGGAAACAACAATTAATATGCCTGCACTATTGGACACCTTGTACTGAAGTCACAAGGACCAGAAATTTGTTTTAAGAGGGGACAGGTCATATTGTCACCAATCTATTGGGCCAATATCTTTTCAGTTCTGTTCAGCAAATTTTAGTCATAGTTAAACAGATTTTTTAAAAAATACAAAGAAAAAAACTTCCAACTGATTTCATATTCAGAAACATTTGGGGTCATTGTTTGCTATGGTGGTGTCAGGAACCAAGTAAGTAAGAAGCGAACACAGTTTATAATCTGATTTAATTATTGTTGTTTGAGATTACTTCAGAATATCTCAGACATCATCTGGCAAAATCATGTCCATTTTGAGCTAATTGGTGAGGAAAAGACAAATAATGTGAGAGAACTGTATCTTATTGCCCTTACTTTTTGAGCCTAAATGTTTATTTGCAATTAACGGAAATATTGCTCATAAGTGGTTCAGCTGCATCTTGCATCAGAATGGACTCACTTAAAGGCTATCTGCCCTGTGCTGATTTCACTCTGAAAGTATTCTTGGCAGCCACATGGCTAATGTGAGGCAGAAATCAAAACTTCATTGGAGTTGGCAATTGAGATGGGAAACTGCGTTGAATTTTGGGGTGTGCTGTTGCTGAAATCATATAAGCTGAAGTTCATCCAATTTCCTATGATGAAAGTTTGGATCAAAAGGCCATGAGAATTACAGTACATAGGAATCTGCCTCATACTGAGTCAGATCACTGATGTATCTAGTTCAGTAATGTATGCATCAAAGGTGGGAAAGGCTCTGCTAGGTAGATCTGATAGGTTCCAGTCCAATAACATCTAAATGGCCACTACTTCCACCCATAGTCTACATGAACTGGCTTTGGCTCTCCAGAATGTCATAGAAGGTCCTTTTCCATCCCTAACTGTCGATGCTGCGGACTGGAACAGTGGTCTACAGCATGCAAAACAGATATCCCATGGTACCACTGAGCCAGGATTTGGGGGGGAAAATACCCTTTTTATTATATCTCCCCGAATGCCTGAACAAGCATGGCCAAGTACATTTTTCAACTCCGCACAGTGCAGTGGGGCCATAATGACTCTGTTTTAGTAATACCTCACTCACACAAGAGAGATGGGGTTGTTTTCATCACTATTGTTGAAATGCAATATTTATATACCTCCACATATGAATATGTATGCACATTACAGATATGTTTGTGTGCCCTGGCTTCTGAAAATGAAATTATTATCTGCAGTTTGGAAAAGCTTGTGGAGCTGGGGGGGGGGGGGGGGCTCAAAGACCAAAGCAGAATAGAGTGGTACTATAATGTCCCTCAGTTTAGACACTGCACTCCAATTGATGCAGACTAGAATTGCATTGCCTTTTAGCTGCCACATCACAGTGTTAACTGATGTTCAGCTTGTGGTCTAAGACTCCTAGATCCCTTTCACATATACTGTTGTCAAGCCAGATGACACCCATTCTATATCTGTGCAATTCAATTTTTTTTTCCTGCCTAAGTGTAATACCTTACATTACTCTGTGTTGAAATTCATTTTGTTAGTTTTGGCCCAGTTCTCTAATACGTTAAAGTAATTTTGAATTATGATCCATCCTCTGGGGCATTACCTTCCCCTCTCAATTTGGCATCATCTGCAAATTTAATAAGCATGCCCCCTGTTCCATTATCTAAATAACTGTAAGTTGGTGAATAGCACTGGACCCAGGATAGAATCCTGTGGCACCCCACTGATCACTTTTCTTCAGTTTGAAGAGGAGCCATTGATTCCCTTTTGGTTTGGTCAGTCAACCAATTACAAATTACAAATCTTGTAATTGATTACTTTGTTATTTTGGGGACTGAAATTCCAAGTATTTTCTAATCAGCATTCTCAGAATTTCCTAACCAGTATGACCAGTGATTTTTCTAAGCTTTGCCCTAGCATCTTCAAGTAGAATAAAAGATGAGTATTTGGAAGTTGCAAGAGACATCTACAAACCTGTAGTAGTAAGAAAGATAGATAGAGAGAATGTGTAATGTATGATACATTCATGGAATCTGGGTAAGTAATGAAATTGGGAGGAGATGTTATGGAACAGAGCAAAAAACAGTCTTCATAGAGCTGTTCCTTGAGTGAACCTATGATAAGTGAGGGGTGTAAACCTAAAGAACTGGAGTGACCCAAGGACTTGGAGTTGCTGAGTGGCTATGTGCACTCATGAGATTATTCTAACCTCGGCCTCATCCGCTGACATGCTGAGACCTCCTACAGGTTCGTTGGCTTGACCTTCTTGTGCCTCGGTCAAACCCAGCTTGAAACCCTCTGCAGGAAGTTCAGAGTGAGATTCTGATCTCTTTGGGTAAATAAAGGACATGAGAGACCCGGAAGGGCCTTGGCAATAAGAGTGGGATATAATGAGGGAATGATATCTAAATGCAGCAGGAGGTTTCCTTTTATTGTGGCTAAAGGAACAGCATAACCTTAGGGATCTCAAAGGTACTACTCCCACACCCAATTCTACACATACATCTCAACTTTCTGGAGTAGACAGTATTACCTGAGAATAGCCTAAAAGAAAATCATATCCTAATGGTGTCCAATGGATACTGTTGCTTGCGGAATATTCCTGCTACCTTAGGAAAGAACACTTGCTTTCCTTGCTACCTACAGTGAAAACAATTTTATTCTGATTTTTTAAAAAAGAAACAAACTAGTTTGAGATCTTAACTGCTTCTTTTACTGTTTTGTTATTCGACTGTGTTTTTTAATTTAGCGATTACTGTTTTATTGTGTGTCACCACCCTTGTGCAAAAAATTAAGATAAAAATAAGATAGGTGGTGGACAGATTGATGCATGACAGGATGATCATGTGTCTTACAGTTACAGAACACAGCTAAAACATGGCTAATATGTGTATATGAATTATTGTTCCTGTGGTGTATACACACTACACAATCACACAACTTTCAATAGTAGTTTAACAACCATGACCCCATCCTATGAAATCACAGAAATTGTAGTTTTGTGAGGCACTTCAAATTCTCTCCCAGAGAGTTCTGTCATTGTACTTTAGTGGAATGAACTAGAGAAATCTATGCAAACAAATCTTGGGAATCTATCAAGCGGCCCCATGGCAGTTAAAGTGGTATCAAGCTTCTATAATTGTGTAGCGTGAATACACCAATGGAAGTCTCCAGAAATGGGAAGTTACCTCTAAATAGGTAGTAAATCCCTCCCATACACTTTAACATTTTAAAAGGCTGCTTTTCTTAACTAGAAATGGATTTCTGACTGCTCCAATTTTTAAAATATTGTTTTGGGACATTTTTGGCTATCCATTCAGCCCATGGAATGCCCCATTGACAGAAGATTGACCCCTGGATGCACTGCAGTTGCCCACCTCTGGTTTAGATGCTTTTATTTATTTATTTGTTCATGCATTCTTTTAATAACACCCACATTAATTAAGCAGTGTAAGAGGCTGGCAACAACATCTTCTGGACTCTCTGTAAAAACTGAGTGAAGGAAGGAAGTATTCATTCCAGACTAAACGTCTACTGTAGAAGGAGCCACTGTCTGAGATGCAAGTCCAAAGTTCAGTTGAGTTGTATGAAGCTAATATTATTCTGTTCATTGGATCCTGGCTGGAATGGGAACATAACCATTTCTGCTGTACCAGTAACATTAGTTTTGAACTGAAAGCACTTCTGTGCATGCCTGGAAATCTTCTAACCTCTGAAATTTATACACATTGAACAATGTACACTCCAGAAAGCAAAAACAGAGACATACTATGTGATAAGAGTAGCACAGTTTATCCTCTTGGTAAGAGAGTGGAATAGAAACCATAACCAAATCTTTTCTTTTCAAGTTTTTTTTTAACCAATGATTTATTTTCTTACATGCACACACATTCTAACCCATCCACTCGCCCATCCCCAAAGAGAGAGAAGAAGAGAGAGACACACAGAGAGAAACTTTTTTCTACCTTGTGATTAACAATGAATTTCAAGAGCTGGCATGCAGCATCCAGGATTTATCAGCACTTTCTACATGCCCAGAAGATTTATGTATTTAAAGAGCATCTCTGAAGACAGTTAAAGCAAGTTAATTAGGGAATGACTAATGCAAAAAAAGCTATTTTTAGCTGCTTGTTTCATTATGGTTATCTTGCAGTGGAAAGCCCCATTCCACGATTAGTTAAACTTCTTCAGCAAGTATATATTTTGCATAGCTTAATGGTTTTATTGCAAATTCATCATTTTCATCTCTCTATATTCAAAGTAACACGTTTAGTAGCATAAAAAACAGCCTTCATGGATTATACAGAGTCTAATATCCTGATTCTTAACACTATTTATGATACCCTATAATTTTTCTTCAATATTTGAGAGGTGTTTACCCTGGTTAGGATTGTGCAAAGAAATAAATAAGGACTGATAACAACAGGGTTTGTGGAGTGTGGGTACAGCAAGAATAATGAGATATAGGCACACTGGAATACACAGAAGTATGTGTGAACATTAATTTGACAGGGAGAATAGCCTCTCATATCAAGACACATATATGCTTATGGGATACAAATAGTCAACTATTTTGTCCTTTCATCGTGATTTTAATGCAAAAAAAGTTTTTGATATAAAAACTTTTAGTCCTCATGTACATTTTCTGTGCAAAAATAATGGATTTTAATGTGAAAAACAAATTTTGCAAGAAAAAAAGTGAGTTTCTAAGAACATTTTTTTTCTTCTGAAATATGTGGCTTTTTGCAAAAAGACATTATTTAAGGGGGGAAATGGTGTAGGTGCGTGTGGGTGGGCATGCACATGCATGCATGTGTGCATGCAAAACTATTGTTTCTGAGGCAAAAATAGCAATTTAGAACAAATAATGTAGGTACCTGGAAACTGGGTTTTGCATGAAATGCAATTTTTACATTAAGATGATTTTGGCTCAAAAACTGCATGTGTTTCTACAGCAATTAATTTCCTGAAATACTTTCAGGACATGAGAATGTCAAGGAGAAAGTGCACAAAAATCTGGCTTTTGTGTTATTATTCCTGATCAGGTTTCCTGAGTGTCTGGAAACCCATTTTTTAGCTGGATAAAGGGCAAATATTCTTTCCATCCCTATTGACAGTACAAGCCCTGTTTGAAAAAGACCATGTGAGAGCTAAACATTCACTCCCACAAAGGACATTCCATAAATATGGCTCCAGGAAGAGGCATGTGTCATGGTTACTATAGTTGCTGAAAGTGCCAACCTCTGCTACTTCTCTTAATAGGAATACACCTTCTAATCCATTCTCAGCCACCCTACATGTCTTCTTACGTACTTATCCTCCTACATCTGCCTTTTTTTTTGTACCAGAGCAGTCAAGAAGGCTAAGATGTTGTAGCAAACAGCACATTGGGGTGGAACAGACTACCCAAAAAGGGCAGTCTGTTGCCACCTCTTTTTGCAGTGCAAGTGTGCTGCAGCAGCTAGATGCTGCGCCGCAGTTGCACCACAAAAAAAGGAGCAGGGAAACTGTGCTCCTTTTTTGCTGCGCAGTTGTGGCGCAGCAAAGAAAAAAGGCACCATTAAACACCTTTGCACCACCGCAACTGTGCAGCTCCATGTGGAAGCTGCTCAGTTGTGCCAGCACCAATACAGGTTAGGATTTGGGAGCATGTAAACGATGCGAACTCCTGAACTCTAAAGACATCATCCTGCTGCCTCTTCAAGCCCATCTGTATCAGGCCATTCTGCTGTTTTGGTGACAAACCAAGAAAGAAAGAAAGAAAGAAAGAAAGAAAGAAAGAAAGAGGAAAGGAAAGGAAAGGAAAGGAAAGGAGAGGAGAGGAGAGGAAAGGAAAGGAAAAGGAAAGGAAAGGAAAGGAAAGGAAAGGAAAGGAAAAAAAGAAAAGAAAATTATAGTACAAAAGGCACTAAAAGAGGAAGGTTGAAAGAGTGGTCAAATGTGGTGGTGACAGAGCATGGAAAAATTACTTTTGACCACAACTCCCAGAATACCTCAGCCAGCATGTCTAGTGGGTTCAGAGATTTGGAGTCAGAAAAATAACTGTCCTAGGATCAATAATAATAATAATAATAATTATTATTATTATTATTTATTTATTTATTTATTTATGGCCCGCTCCTCTGTTCATACACTCGGAGCGGGGTACAAGTAAAAAAAAAACATAGATTAAAACAATCCCATGACCCGTTTCCAAACCTCCCACCCCTTAAAAATAGATTAAACCGGCAGTGATTAAAACAGTAATTATTTAAAAACATATAACAACATCCTAACCCTTCCTTATGCGACCATTTTAAGAGAAGGAGACTCAAAAGAAGTGAATGTAAAACTGCTACTGTCACATCAGGACCTTTTTAATCCTTTAGAGGCTGGGTGGGAATCATGTGTTCCTTCAAATATTCTTGCACTGCAACTTCCAACATTGCTTACCAATGGCTATGTTGCCAATGGCTGCTGAGACTTGCAGTCCAACACCATCTGGAAGACACTACTCCCTGCTCCAGAACCTCACCCAGCAGCATGTGTGTGAGCTGGGTCATCATGTTCTGCTGAAAAGTCTATGGAAATATTCAGTGAGGTTTGGATTCTATGGTACAATTTTTCAAAAAAGGAAGTTTCATTGCCCTTGGAACAAACTTCAGGAGGAAAAAAAAAAATCCAAGGTTGTCATCACTCATTCCATTTTAGAGAAGCCATTTGGATATTCTTGGCAGTCTTTTGACTCATCGTGAAATCTGTCATTTGTGTTGCTTAAACCAACCAGAGGTAGATTAAAGCAATTCATTTTCCAGAACTGGTAGGATAAATAAAATCAAAAGTGAAAATAACAGCCAGATGCCCGTTATGCACAATCTCTCTCTCTCTCTCTCTCTCTCTCTTTCTCTCTCTCTCGTTCACACACATACTTTACAATTCACTTACTAGTTAAAAGTATTACAAAGTTTTAAAAAGGTGTTTACAGAAGTCCTAATAAATATATTTTAAGAAGAGTAGAAGAGACCCAATATGATTATAAATATATAGGTAAAATGCAAGTCTTTTCCATGCAGCTATTAATGTTTCTTGTCTTATTGTGAATCCATTAATCTTGCTCAAAAAGCATACTCTGCAGTACAATTAAATGCATTGGACTATTTGCTATTCTTCATGAATCCACATACTTGATCACAGGGTCACCTAACATAGGCCCTGTGCAGACGGGCCTTAAAGCCGGGTTAGGAGTGCAGTCGGGAAGTGGCATCCATATGATGGACACTCCAGCTCTGCCCCCAGGGTGGTGTGATGCCGCGTAAAGCCATGGTGCAGCGGTTCTCATGCCCTTTCCAGGACACAAAAAGAAGCTGCTTTTGTTTTGTTTTGTTTTTGTGGTTCCTTTTCATGCCCTGGAAAGGCCAGATCAGGGCTGTGGTTGCTGTGGGCCCAATCTGGCTGCACAGCCCTTTAGTGAATGCATACATATGAAAGGCTTTCATCCAAATTTCATATTTACATTTGGTTTGACATCCCAAATTGTTTTTGGTCCATTATCATGGAACTTGGAATGAAACAAATTTTAAGAATTGTAGGTGTTACCAATTGCTTCATTCATATTATGAGGAAAATCATCACCATCAGTCTAGTTAACACCAGCTAAATTTCCATATTTATCCATAGAACAAAATGGAAAAACTGAAATCTAATGAGTGGCCTTGATAAAATGAGATGTCTTATTTTAGATAATATCACAAAATGGTGAGTGTCCCAACTAGCCTAAAATGTTTTAATGTTAGATGAACATTATAGCTAGAAACTACAATTCATGTAAAGACATTAAAACAATTAGCTTCAGTACATTTACTTGTTTTGGCTGCCGTTCAAGGCTCAGGTCTATGCAACCTCCCATAGCCTAGTAGTAAGCAAGCTGCACCAAAGAGCCTCTACCTACTTTTGTGCACTTAGAGAGAAAGAGAGAGAAAGAACCCATTCACACTACATGATTATAGTGTGGTATTCCACTTTAACTGTGATGGCAACATCCTATGGAAATCTGGGATTTGTAATTTAGGGAAGGGCATTTAGAATTCTCAGACAGGGGAGCTCCTTTGATACCTCTGACCAGACTACAAGCCTCAGTCCTTCATATAATGTTGCCATGACAGTTTTAATTGAATCATAGAGGTATAATTATGTAATGTGAATGGATTCCAACCTCTGCCCCACAGGCAACAGTCTGGGCGTGCCATGTGCCCCTCTTTAAATTTTCTCTGGGATTTTGGTAAGTGAATACAAACCAACACAAGCACTAACAATTCATCACAAATTAGGTCTCCTGTCCCAGCCGAGGATTTCCACTGCCCTGTCCTGGATTTATCCCTTCTCATTTGCTGCCCCTCACTCCTGGAACCTTCTTCCCCCACATATACGCCTCATCACTTCTCTGACCAGGTTCAAAATTATGTTAAAGACTATATTGTTTAGGGAAGCATTCCCAGGATTGTGCCGTCTGCCCCAGGATGCCTCCTTTTAACTATGTATTAAGAAGCTGAGCCCTTCCTCCAGTCCATCTGCCTTGGTCCAGACCCCAGAGGGAGAGAAAAACCACTGGACCTCATCCCCCTTTCCCACCACCTTTCCCTTCTCCTTCTGTGTTGTCTCTTTTGGATTATAAGCCTGAGGGCAGGGAACCATCTAATTATAATATAAGATTGTATGTACAGCACTGTGTAAATTTACAGCACTATATAAGTAAAGGATAATAATAATAATAATAATAATAATAATAATAATCTCACTGTCAATTGGTTGAAGTATATCTATTCATCGCATAAGTAGAATTTCTTATTGTTTTTAACTTTGTGCTGTTTGGTTTTTGATTGTAAAACCACATGGGACACAAGGAGCTACAATAAAGCAGATAGATATAAAACATGGTCAAATCAGTTGGCATACATTTAAGGTTAGAAAGAATAATGGAAAATATTTGGAAAATAGTTTTAAAAACTAGACCATGTGGTTCCATTGGTGAGAAACTCAGATGAGAAGAATCCTGGCCTGAGAAGAACCTTCACAATTCAGGACTTATTTGGGACAAAATCTGCACATGGGTGTTCTGCACAGAAAGCATCATTTTCTGCATGGAAATTAATGTTTCAACACAGAAATATTAATCTGTGTAATCAAATTGATCTAGCTGATTAATTAATTCAAGTTTAAATTAATTCATTCAATTAATGCATCATTTGTTTTTATTTACATGTTTCTTTGGTGTGTTGTTGTTGTTACTGCTGCTGTTTTGTTTTTGGGTCCCCCCCCCCCGAGGGGTGAATATTAAGTCTTTTCATAGTCAGTTTGAGTTGCATTTCATTCAAGCAAAATGGCTCCAAAAATTTACAAACCTCTTTTAAGCATGTACAGAATAATAATAATAATAATAATAATAATAATTATTATTATTATTATTATTTCTAGTCCGCCCCTCTGAACAAGCATTCGGGGGGGATTACAACAAGGATTAAAACAATATCAAGTAAAATATCCCATCCTTTCCCTTACCACCTCCCCTTTATAATAAACATTTTACTTAGGAAAATAGTGAATGCTCTGTCTTTCGGTGTATGAGAATGTTGTACATTAGACATTCTGATGACTGCTAGCTAAACTGTTGGGGATGAGCAATGAGAATTTCCCATCTGGGACCAATATTTTACAATCACTGATGTTCAGTAGCATCTGTACCCTGTACTAAGCCTTTGGAACAGGACAAGTTGTAAATCAAAATGAACATATAGCTAATAATTTAATTGCTTTGGAGTGGGTGGAGTGAGCAAACTTCATTCAAGGCCTCTGGCTATTTGTACATTGTGTGGCGGGGGGCGGGGGCAGAGAGAGAATGTAACTGAAGCTGCCCAAGTAGTAGAAGCTCTGTAATCGGAGGAGTGAAGGAACTTGTAACTGTTATTCAGATTTGGTGTTGCTGCCTATATTTCTGCAAAACAGAGGTGCACAACTGTTATTCAGATCTGGTGTTGCTACATATATTTCTGCAAAACAGAGGTGCACAACTGTTATTCAGATCTGGTGTTGCTACCTATATTTCTGCAAAACAGAGGTGCACAACTTTTTTTCTTTCCAGGAAGTATGGATTCTTTCTATATGAAGGAATGTAGAGCCTTCTCTCTACTTCCTCCTCAGGTAATCTTAATGTGGTTTGTTGTTTCATTACTTCTAGCATCAGCACATAAAGAACAATCTATATTCATTTAAGTGGGGTGATGTGGTGGTGGTAGTCCTGGAGGGGGGCCAGGTCATTTGGGGGGGGGGGCACCCTTAAGGACTTTGAGGAGAGTTTCATGTGACTCACAGACCAGGATTTGTGCATTTCTACTGAAAAATGGATCATAGACTATATTTTAATTCATTGTAAACCATGGCATTCCCCATATGACATTTTTCTCAAAGACAGAAAAGAACCTTCCAAGTATCTAGACATAAATTGGTGGTAAACCAGTGTTCTTCAGATTGCCCATTAGTTAGAAGCTCAACGGCTGTATATCAGACAGCTGGGAACAAGTCCCCTACACCATGGGTAAATCTACTCTGTGCTTTCCAGTTACCTTTCCTTTCAACTGTGACATTTGCAAAATGGGATCCCTCCCTCTGGCCATCCCAAATCTATTGAGGAACTCTCTGGATCAGGTCTGGAGCATAAGCTAGAAGCAGAATGAAGAGAGGGTCCCAATAAGTAAGAGTTTACTTATGCCACATTGTCAATGTATGCCATATAGCCTTGTAACTAGACTTAACTATTAAATTGACTATAGTACAAAATATTGTCTTCTAATCCAGATGTGAACTTATCTTTATTGTAGTGTGGACTCCATTTGAACTGTTGTTAACCTTTCTTGTACAGAGCTTAATAGAAGTCTACACAATTTAACAATAATTCAATAATTCAGTTGCAGCTTTCCTGTCACACCATGTCAGTAATCATGACAATACAGTCTAATTGTGAGAACCATCTTTGTACAATGTAATTGCCCTTACCTGAAATGAACTCAGTGATTTATTCATTTATTAAATATATATCCAACACCTTCCAAGGAGAGCAAACAATAAAGAAAAGTAAAATATAACACTATGCAAAAAAAAAAAAAAAATCAAATAAATAGCAACAGCATCACAGTTGATAGGGTGGAAAATATGGACTTGTTGAAGCCATTTTTAATGAGGACTTAAGGTTAGAGACAACTTTGCAGCACAAAGATTTATATATTGTTTGATTTTATTGTTCCTTAAATAAAACAGGGACAGAGAACTGGTGGCTCTCCAGAAATTTCTGGGTTACAATCCCCACATCTTTGCCAATTAGAAATTATAAATTCAGGCTGCAGATTATGAGAAATGAATTCTACCAGTAACTGGAATGACACAGGTTCCAAAACCAACAAATAAGACAAACAGAAGGTAAATTCTGCCAGAGAAAATGGCAAATAATAATAATAATAAATAATAATAATAATAATAATAATAATAATGTTTATTTATAACCCTCTCCTCTAATGAAATATTCAGAGCGGGTACAACAAGAGTTTAAAAATACAGAGTAAATTGTAAAAAGGAGCACCTCTCCATTCAAAGAACAACTTTTAGAGGGATCTTGCTTCTGTGGGTAGCATCCCTAAGAAGAGGAATGTCTCTGCTTCACATGCATTACTTCCCACATGAAGAAAGTGATGACACAGGGGAGAAGTAAATAAGGGTTCTCATGTGCTCATGTTGAAGAAAGTGAATAATAGACACTTGAGAATGGCTGTAATCCATATGTTTTCTCTAACCATTGGATAACCTGCTTATGATGCTATGATGTCATAGAAGTTTGCAGATCAAGCTCCAGTTTAAGAACAGAAGAAAAGAGCCAAAAGGTAATCTAGTCCATCATTTAGTTTACAAAGTGGAAAACAAGTTTTCTATGAGAAGCTTGGAAATAGAACATGGGAGCAATAGCATCCTCCTGCTCACATTTCCCATAAATCTTTCTTTAGTTAAAGATTTCTGTACTTTGACTGAAAGGCCGGCTGGGAGACAGAGTTGGGGTGTAGTGTCTACACAACACATGACCCGGTTCCACTCCCAGGGCAGCGTGATGGCATGCACCGCCCCGCATACCATGTCACGGCACTCCTCTGGTACTGTGTCCCCATGATGCGGTGCCAGAGGAGCACCGTAAAGCTATGGAGCAATAGCTATGGCACCCTTTCCAAGACAGAAAAAGGAGCCACTTTTCATGCCCTGGAAAGGCCAGATTGGGGCCATGGCATGCAGTTGCTGTGGCTCTGATCTGGCTGTAAAATGGTAGCTAGAGGCCACCCCTTTGGGGCTGGTTGGACAGCCCCTCAGTCATCAAATAAAATGATGACAGTAGTAAAGAAATTTTGCTCTTCAGAAATTCAGAGGGGTAGCTATGAAAGAACTGTCCACTCCAAATCAAATAGCATAGTTATCCAAATCCAATCCAAAGCTTTCAGTTCAACATTTGAAACTCCACACATTGCTCATCCCTGAAATAAACATTCACAAGACTCAACAATTTTTTTGTGGACCAGTGCTTTCTTAGTTCCTATCCCCATGGCAGAAGCAAAAATCATAACATAGGGTGCATCTTCTACACCGCAGAAATAATAATAATAATAATTTGTATCCCGCCTTTCCCTATATTGGATCGAGGCAGGTAATTGTGCAGTTTGACACCACTTTTAATATCAATCCCTCTATCCTACTGAATTCCAGGATTTTTAGTTTTATGAGGTAGAAGCAGTCTTTAGCAGGGAAGGTGAAAGACACTTTAAAACTACAAATCCCAGGATTCCATAGGATGGAACTACAGAACTTAAAGTGGTGTCAAACTGCATTATTTCTATATAGAGGTGATATGACTATCAGGATGTCATACAGGTGCCCTTCTTCATGTGCTTCATGATCTGATGAAACATGGACATTCTCAGGCCATAAAAAGCTCTGTGCTTTCTCTATGAACACAACAAAAATGAACCGTACCATTTTGTTTTTATGGTAACTTAGGCTATACACCTTGTTTTATAACACTGGGTGGAGAAATGTGCCTGGATACAGGCAGCTCTTTTCCTGGGGCACACTTGGCAGCTGTCTCTGTTACTGTTAGGGGAAATATGCTTCATATTTCAGTGTGTGTTTTTCCTTCAAACATTCTGGCTCTGTAAATGGCTCACAGTCATGACACCTTTACATTCCAAAAAATACATATGTTTTTGTTTTGTTTTCTTTTTTTAAAAAATGGCTTACAAAACTTCAACTTTCTTTTGACTTTATAATACAGGAGGAAATGGACAAGGGTAGAGAGTAACAAGGTAGGCACAAAGGTTTTCATTCTATTGAGGTTCTAGCAAAATGGAATTCAATACTTTCGATGGAAGAAATGTTAAGGTCACCACTCTTGGTCAGTATTTTGTTGTTCAAAGTCTGGGTATATTTGTAAAAATTAGGAAAACTTCCTTTTATTTCATCCCATTGTCACCTCTCATGTGACTTCTGGAACATTCTGGATATTAGCTCCCACAATTTGAAAATGGTGATTAATTTATTGTTTGTAAAAGCAGGGGAGGGAGAGTCATAAAAAAGAACGGAGGGAGATGTACTAGAAACACCTCTTAAGAAACTGGTTATTTTTTCCTCAAATAGACCCATTTTCTCAGGTTAAGAAAAAGGAAGAAAATAATGATCACTGTTAGTCTGCACCAGCATAACTAAGTAAAAAGTCCTCCTTGTGCCTTTACAGCTACTTTGGATGAAGGAGGTTCATTCATCTGCCATTTGGGTACAAGAAGGATGTTTTCACCTCCATCCCAGTAGCAAGCAAGGCTGTAACATGGAATTGCAACTTCTGATTGTTGCAGCTTCATTCACTGATTGGAGAAGGTTGGAAACATCCTCTTCCTTGTGACTCAATTGGCTGATGAATAAATCTCCAAATGTTTAGCAAGGTAGAAAGCACAAAGACCCCATTACATGTGGATAAACCCAATCAAGGAATTATTATTATTATTATTATTATTATTATTATTATTTATTTCTCCCCCCCCCCCCGAACAATCAGGGCGGGGTACAGCAAAGTTTAAAAACAGTTACAATTGAAATTAAAATGGTTCAACGATCCCGTCCCCAACTTCCCACCCCTTAAAATAAAATTAAACTAACAAGGTTTAAAACAAGATAATATAAAATAAAAAAGACAGAACATATTAAAACCCACAATACTTGCCAGCAACATAGGGTAACATCAGGGTACAGAAGGCCGGGGAGTTAACTGGAAAATTCTAGGAGCCGGGAAGATTATACAGTTTCTGGGAAGGCCTGCCGGAAGAGATATGTCTTTAAAGATGTTTTGAAACAGTCTAGCGTTGTGATGAGATGGATCTCGTCCGGCTGGCTGTTCCATAGCCTGGGAGCAGAGGCTGAAAAGGCCCTCTGGGAGGTCTGCACCAGCCTGGTCTTCATAGGCTGCAGTAGGTTCCTCCCAGAGGACCGGAGTGTGTGTGTGGGGGGGGGGGGTTCATATGGGGAGAGGTGATCCCTAAGATAAGTTGGACCTAAGCCATGTAGAGCTTTAAAGGTTAAAGCCAACACCTTGTCCTGCGCCCGGAAACTAATCGGCAGCCAGTGGAGAGCTTTAAGCATAGGTGTTATGTGCTCTCTCCTAGATGTTCCAGTAACAAGCCTGGCTGCCATATTTTGGACCAATTGGAGTTTCTGAGTTAGGCACAATGGTAGCCCATGTAGAGCACATTACAGAAATCCATACATGAGGTTACCAAGGCGTGTACCACCGTTTCCCAGTCCTTCAGATCCAGATAGGGTCACAGCTGGCATATCAGCTGAAGCTGATAACAGGCACTCTTGACCGCCTCATTCATCTGACTAGTCATGTGAAGTGACGGGTCAAGAAGTACCCCCTGACTGCAAACTGAGTCCTTCGAAGAGAGTGTGACTCCATCTAGGACTGGAAACTGTATTACCGAACCTGGTTTCGGGCCTGTAACTGCTGATGTCGTGGCCAGCCAAGAGATGGAGTCAGAGGATGAGGAGGAGGACATGGCTCCTTAGGAACAAGAGGTTTTGGAGGCTAGACCAGGTCCCAGTTCTGCCATGCCAGACCCCAGTCCTGACATTTCAGCCCCAGGAGTAGGAGCCCAACCAGGCTCTGGAACTGTGGAGCTCCCTTCAGAGGCTAAGCAGCTGAGGTTTCAAATGAAGAATCCAGTTTGGTGGTTCCCTCCTTTAAGGAGAGGAGGGCTGAGAGTGCTTGTGTGTGTCGGTCCCGCAGGCTCGCTGAAAAGCAAGCTGGTAATAAAGCACAGCTGCCAACAGGGAGGGTGTCTCCTACTTAAGCACCTGTGGGATGCCATCCCTTTGCCAGAACTTATTGTAAGTCTCTTGGTGTGACTGTGTGCTGGCTTCGTGTCTTTGGAACTCTGGTTTGCCTTGACTTTGGAACAATTTGCACATTTGCTGCTTTCTCCTTGCCCTGACCTCGAACTGGACTGACTTCTGTGATTTCCCCAACCCTGACCTCGGCTCTGGCTTTTGGACTATTCTTTGGATCAACGTTTAGGTTTGTGGAACTGCCTTATCAGCTTTTGTTGGTGTGTGCTGGCCACAGTCCGGGACAGCTAGTACCTCTGTTTTATCTGGATTGAGTTTTTCCTCATCCAATCCATTACCGCTGCCAGGCAGTCATTGAGAGGATAGACGCCATCTGAGGTCTGAGCAGACGATCTGGTCATGGAGAGGTATATCTGAGTGTCATCAGTGTACTGAAGATACTGAGCTCCATGCCTCCGAATGATCTCACCCAGTGGCTTCATGTAGATATTAAATAGCATCAGGGACAGGATGGCACCCTGAGGGATGCCACAATTAAACTCGATTTTGTAAGAGCAACTGACCCCAAACCTCATCCTTTGGGAACTCCCGGAGAGAAAGGATCAGAACCACCGGAGTGCGGTGCCTCTGATCCCCAACTCTCCCAGTCGATTCAAAAGGATGGAATGATCTACAGTATCGAAAGCCGCTGAGAGATGCAAGAGCACTAGCAGGGTCACACTACCCCTGTCGATACTCAAGCAACCATGGCAGTCTCAATTCCATGTCCTGTCCTGAAGCCAGTTTTAAATGGATCAAGATAATCAGTTTCATCCAAGACAACCTGGAGTTGAGAGGTGACTGCTCTCTCAATCACCTTGCTCAAAAATGGGAGCAAGGACACTGGTCTATAGTTGTTCCTGTCCAGGGGATCAAGAGAAGGTTTCTTTAGGCAGGGCTTAACAGCCGCCTCGTTCAGAGAAGATGGTAAGCAGCCTTCTCTAAGGGACACATTGATGTTGTCCCTCCCTGGACGACCAGCCAAGATGGATAGTGATCAAGAGGTCAAGTCGTCTTTCTCATATTTCTAAGGAGCCTGTCCACGTCATCGGTACTCACAGGTTGGAACTCATCCAGTAAAGTGACAGCAACGGAGTTGTTGGACACCTCATCTGTGGATTTGTGTGAAAGATTGGCATCCAAGTCGGCCCTTATCCAAAGCCACAGCCTTGACTTTGCAAGCCCTGAGCAGGACTGTTTATGACATGGTTACCAGGAGTTTTCTCATTCATAGACTTGCCATAAGTTGAAGTTAACTCGACAGACTGACATATAATTCTATGTCTTATTAAAACTCAATGAAACATTGCCTATAAACACTAAGATTACACAGGTAAATATTTGTTCACTCTTTCCTCATGACTGTATACTCTGTGGCTAGTTCTCAAGATCCCTAGTATGTGGAACATTCCAGCTGGAAGAAGTGAAAAGGCCTTTTTTCCTTCACCTCAAGGACCTTGAAAAACTATTCCAAGGGCCTGAGAGAACATCTTAAATGGGGCAGGAGGTGGTCATGTTAGCCACATGAGAAAGGGAAAATTGACAAAAATTGGCTTCACCTCCTCTCTCATATACCAATGGAATCTCCACTGGATCTCATTCTTCCATGATTAAAGGAGTTATTCCAGAAACAAGCCTGTATCCATATTATATTTTGTTATGTCATTTCTTCATTAAGGGTGACAGAACTAAAAAAGAAAGATAAGAGGCCATCCACCTGAAGAATCTTGATCATTTCCACCATCTTCCCCAGAAGCCATCCTCCTCCACCAGCAGCAGTTGCAGCATAGAGGAGAGAGAGGCCAGCACATCTATCCTTTTAAGGCTGCACAGTGGCAGGAGGAGAACAGGCCTCCCTACCATCTCCAGGCCCCCTCCAAGGCCCCAGCGTCCTCCAGGGCGGCGGCGGAGTGGCAGGGAGAGTGGGAATGGTATCCAGCGGAAGCGGCAAGGAGGGAAGACACGGCCAAATGGAGGCAACACCAGCACCTCCCATCCCCCATCACCACCGGCGGAGCCAGGACTGTGGGCGGGGAGACCAAGCCGGAGGCCACAAAAACACCTCCCACCATCCCTCCATAACAGCAGAAGTGGCGAGGAGGGAAGACGCGGCCACGGAGGCAACGCCAGTGCCTCCCATCCCGCCCCCCCCGACCACTGGCGGAGCTAGGATTGTGGGTGGGGAGACCAGGCCGGAGGCCTCAAAAATGTCTCCCCTTTTATGTCCTTCATGGGAGAGCAGCATAGACAGAAAAATTGGCATTCTATTGAGACTGGAAATTTAACTGGAGCACTCACTCTCACCATTAGAGAATGGAGCCCGGAGTTCTTTGGGAGCGGCTATTGAAGTTCTGCGGGGTCAGGGAAGGTATGGTGGCAACAGAGTGAACACATGTTACAAAAGAAGAAGGGATTGATGTTTGATATCTATCCCTTCTTCAGTTCACTCTGTTTCCCAGGATAATGTGGAGAGTGTACCAACCGATCCACAATCCCTTAATCTGCTCCTCTGCAATGTCAGGTTGGCCAAAAGTAAGACACATATCATCCACGACCTCCTCGTGGATGAACAGGCCGACCTGGCATGCTTCACCGATACCTGGCGGGGAGATGCAAGCGCTTCTACATGGGCGCAGACTCTCCCAGCTGGTTACATGGTTAGTGAGCAGATAAGGGAAAGTGGACGAGGGGGCGGAGTGGCCCTAGTTCACAAGACCAACTTGACTCTCATCAGGAAGCCTGTCCGGAAAACAATCCACATCGAGTGTATGTATCTTAGCCTGAAGACCAGGGATAGTTTGGGGATTCTGTTAGTATACTGGCCACCCCGTTGTCTAACAGACTCCCTAACCAACCTGACTCAGCTGGTCTCTGAGCTGTTGTTGGACTCCCCCAGACTACTAGTTCTGGGCGACTTCAACATTCCTCTAGAGACCAGCCCATCTAATCTATCTGGAGCGGCTTGGGAGTTCATGGAATCCATGACCAGCATGAACCTACCCCAATTGGTCGACGGGCCTACCCATTGTGCAGGTCACACACTCGATGGGATTTTTAGTACGGAACAGGAGTATCTGTGGGCGGAGGTAACCAAAACCTCCGCATTGTCATGAACAGATCACTTTCTGATCAAGATGGAACTGAGGGCCGCTTTCCGCCCCCTGGGGGTGGTGGACCCATTAGAATGGTCCACCCTCGAAGGTTGATGGAACCAATCAGTTTCCAGAACGCCTTAGAGGGTTTATTGGTTGGTAACACCGGCGATTCTACCGAGACCTTGGTGAACACTTGGAACACCGATCTTCCTAAGGCTCTCAATAAAATCGCTCCTGAGCGTCCTCTCCAACCCACTCCTAACCGTATGCCCTGGTTCTCTCAAGAACTCAGGGAGATGAAGCGAGTTGGACGATGACTAGAGCGCAGATGGCAGAAGACTCGTCTCTTATCCGACAGAACTCGCCATAGGCAGCACCTTCGTGCCTATCGGGAGGCTTTGCGGGCAGCGTGGAGATCCTTCTGCTCTGCTCGCATTGCGTCTGCAGAGTCCCGTCCAGCAGAGCTGTTTAGGGTGGTGGGGGAACTGACACAGGTTCCCCGTGCGCCAAACCCCCTGCTTAATCCCACGACAGCCTGCTGTGATGCATTTAACATCTGCTTTGCAGACAAAATCTCTCGGATAAGAGCCGACTTAGATGCCAATGTTTCAGCAGAATCTGTAAATGAGGCACCCAGCAACTCCGTTACTGCTACTTTACTGGATGAGTTTCAATCTGTAAGTACTGAGGATGTGGACAAGCTCCTTGGAAGTGTGAGGAAAACAACCTGCTCTCTCGATCCATGTCAAATGTGGCTGGTTGTCCAGGGAGGGGATGCATTGAGGACATTCCTTCGGGATGTGATCAATGCATGCCTCAGGAAAGGTATCGTTCCACCTTGTCTGAAGGAGGTGGCTGTAAAGCCCCTCTTGAAGAAACCTTCCCTTGATTCCCTGGATCAAAACAACTATAGACCAGTTTCCTTGCTGCCATTTCTAAGCAAGGTGATCGAGAGAGCAGTTGCCTCCCAACTCCAAGCTGTCTTGGATGAAACCGATTATCTCGATCCTCTCCAAACTGGCTTCCAGGCAGGTTATGGAGTTGAGACTGCCATGGTTGCTCTGACAGATGACCTCCGCTTGAGCATTGACATGGATGGTGTGACCCTGTTAGTGCTCTTGGATCTCTCAGCGGCCTTTGACACCATTGATCATGCCATCCTGTTGGACTGGCTGAGAGGGATGGGGATCGGAGGCACTGCCTTGCACTGGTTCTGTTCCTTTCTCTCCGGCAGGACCCAAAGGGTGAGACTCGGGGACAGCTGCTCCTCTAAATCTGAGCTAAATTGCGGCATCCCTCAAGGTGCCATTCTGTCCCCGATGTTATTTAATATTTACATGAAGCCACTAGGTGAGATCATTCGGAGGCATGGAGCTCAGTGTCATCAGTACACTGATGACACTCAGATATATTTCTCCATGACCAGATCATCTGCACAGACCTCAGATGGCATCTCCTCTCTCAATGACTGCCTGGCAGCGGTAATGGATTGGATGAGGGAAAACAGATTGAGACTGAATCCATGCAAAATAAAGGTACTGACAGTTACCGGCCCAAAACCAGGCTTGGGAATACAGCTCCCGGTCCTAGATGGAGTCACACTCTCCTCGAAGGACCCTGTTCGCAGTCTGGGGGTACTCTAGACTCGTCGCTTCACATGACTAGTCAGGTGAACGCAACAGTCAGAAGTGCCTGTTATCAGCTTCGGCTGATATGCCAGCTGCGCCCTTTCCTGGAGATGAGGGATCTGGAAACTGTGGTACATGCTTTGGTCACCTCATGTCTTGATTACTGCAATGCATTCTACATGGGGCTGCCCTTAGGCTTAACCCGGAAACTTCAATTGGTACAAAACATGGCAGCCAGATTAGTCTCTGGAGCTTCCAGAAGAGACCATATAACTCCAGTGCTCAAATCTCTTCACTGGCTGTCTATTAGTTTCTGGGCACAGTACAAGGTGCTGGTTTTAACCTTTAAAGCCTTACATGGCTTGGGTCCATCGCAGGGACCGCCTCTCCCCGTAAGATCCTCCCCGCACACTTCGATCCTCTGGGAGAAATCTGCTAAAGCCTATCAAGACCAGGCTGACGCACATCTCCCAGAGGGCTTTTTCTGCCACCGCTCCCAAGCTCTGGAACGGCCTGGAGGACGAGATGCATCTCATGACATCTTTAGACTGCTTTAAAACAGCCTTAAAGACGCATCTCTTTCGGCAGGCCTTCCCTTGAAACATTTGACCCCGGCTCCAGACTTAGACTATGCTTTTCGCCTACTCCCACATCTCCGACCCTTAACTTATGATGTGGCCGCATAAGAAGGGGTCTGGATACACCTATACTGTTTTTAGATCCTACAGTTTTTAATTTATTGCTGATTTAATTTATTTTTAATAGGTGGGAGGTTGGAATGTGGGTTATGGGACTGTTTTAATTTTAACTTTGTTTGAATTCATGTTTTTTAATATGCTGTATTCCGCTCCAAGTGTTCTTACAGAGGAGCGGATTATAAATAAACCATTATTATTATTATTATTATTATTATTATTATCATCATCATCATCTTGAAGGAAAGAAAAGTAAAAATATTTAACAAACTGTTATTTTTTTCATTTATTATTGTTGTGTTTTTATTGCCATGAAGCAAGTGCAGTGCTTATGAGATTTGCTCTTCCAGGTACCAAAGTAATTTGGTTAGTTTTGGATAAGTACTGCTCTTTGACTTGCAAAGGCATTTGCTGTTGTTCCATGTGTATCAAGATGAGTCAATTAACATGGGAAGCAAATTAGGAATTTCTGAGCCACAGAAACACTATTTAGGAGAGGGAAGAGGTCACTGATTTTACCAATGCAAACTTTCCACCATAAGAAAATCTGAAAAACTGTGACCCAGGACAACTGACATTCTTGTAAGCATCGAGATGCCAGGGCATAGCAAAGCAGTATCAGGATTTTTCAAGCCTGTAAATGGGAATGGCTGAAGAATTTTTTGAGCAGAGTCAAAGAATTAGTGCTGGGTGGCTAGCAACTAGCAGAGCTATACAGGAAAAATGCCCCATATTTCTTGACACAGCATATAAAAAGAAGATCCAACAATGACTGAGTCATTTGGAACTAGCTAGGACAAAACAAGATCCAAGGAAAGACAGGACTTGATGACTGGAGATGAGCTAAGAAGTCTTTCAGCAGTTTCCATGTGAAAGTTCCTTGATTCTACCCAGGGCATTTTATAATTGACTTTATAGGCCTTTGTATAAAAAGAGTGATGGCATAAGAAAATAGGACAAAGGAAGTGTCCACATCCCAGGTGGTGCGTCAAACTGTCAATAAATGCTATGTGCCAGGAAGCACAAAGAGTGCAATTGTAAGTCTAGGAAAGGATTAGAAGTTTGATGCAGCTACTGGATGACTTACTTTTAGCAAGGTAACTAATGATGCATTTACTTGTATTCAGACTGAGACAACTGTTTCAGTGCTTACTTGTCAGTAACCTGGTTACCTCCGAGGCCTGTGCCAGACTGAAATGATAGAACAAGGACATGGCAGACTGTTCAGTATACTTTATTATTAATAATAATAATTTTATTTATATAGTGCTGTAAATTTACACAGTGTTGTACATACAATCGTAAATTAGATGGATCCCTGCCCTCAGGCTTACAGTCTAAAAGAGACAACACAAAAGGAAGAGGGAATAGAGGATACCATTTTAAAATGTTCCCTCATGTCAAAATTTGCAATAGATTTTTTTTAAAAAACAAACCTATTACATCTAAAAGAATATATATATATATATATATATATATGATAAAATGTGTGTGTGTGTGTGTGTATGCGCACGTTTATTTGTAAGGTATCATTTATAACCCTTAATAACTTTGAAAATCAAGCTTCAGTTTTTGCTTATATTTTTCCCTACAAAAACTTATAAGAGATGATACCCCATCACTTACACCCAAATACAGTAGAGTCCATTTTACTACAGAAACTTCTCTTTCATACTGCACACTTACAGCATTTTAATACCACCTTATCTGCCATAGCTAGCTGGCTGATCATTTCATAGAAGGTTGGGATGTGTAGCTTGATGCAGCACCAGATTGCTCTGGCTGATAATTCTAGGTACCTCTTCCTAAATGTCACATCCTAGAATTCCTTTGGCGGTTGCCATGGCACTTAAAAGAGGAATCATATCTCTATAGCTGTATAGTATGAAAAGAGCCTAGAATTCTATCACATCATTGCTACATGTTTCTGATACATGAATTAACTGAGCCCCATTTCAAAAACAACTAAAATTTCTGAGATGATGTGAGAGAGCCAACAGTCACTGGGAATTCAATAAAAAGAAAGGCAAGAGATATGATACTTGTCATGTGCAGCTTATATATCACATAAAAAAGAAAAACACACCCTTCAAAAACTGCAGAAAAGACACAGCTTCCTAGGATGAGAAAGCAAGAGATGGATCCCTTTACTATCCATCCTTTGCGTCTCAGTATTTATATTTTCCGGGACTGAGGCCAAAACCCTTCAGCAAGTATATCACATCCTGTATACTAAAAGGACTCCAGTAACAGATGACACTGCATATCATCTGCAAATTTAACTAAGACATGATGGACCAAATTCCATGGAATTACACCAGGGACATCCACACTTGTTCTATTTCTGCCAAGCTTTCTTTCAGAACTGCAGTCCTTTGCTTGCAGTGCCATGACTAAAGTCAAACAAACAATAATCCCAGAGGACTTTGATCGTGTTTCCTGAGTTCTTGGATAATTTGCTTATTCCCTCTGTTTAATCTAAGTGAGCTAGTCTTATTGCTCAGTGTTGATTTTTCCAAGTCAATGGGTGGGTCTTCTAGCCTCCTGACAGTGAAATGCCTTCCAAATGTTTATCACATCAAATAAAATATTTCCCAGCCTCTTCACACTGGAGGATTTCCATTTTTCCATTTAGAGGCTGAACTGTAACATGTATTCTCTTTCCCTCCCTCCCTCCCTCCCTCTGTCTTAATCTTGTAGTCACATTTTTCAAGATTTCTGATTTCTGAAATGCATTTGAAATTTCACATTGGTAGAGTTCAGATGGGGGGCATTGGGTGCAAAATGTAGGAATCTATTCTTATCTTCTTCTTTTCTTTGCTCCTATGAGGGCTATAGCTTACAATTAACAAAACAGGTTTAGTACCAGTCAAAGAAAGCCTGGGGGGTTGTGTGTGGGGTGTCACTGGCTTCCATCACCCATATAACTAGCTTATTTCCAAAAGAGAAACATGGAAGTGACCTTACCTCACTGAGTTCACTATCTCTTTCATCATTCTTCTCAGGTCTCTGGTTTATTGGACCCTGCTCCCACCTTTATCCATAACCCAGTCTGCAACTTCCTATTGGACTTCTAACAAAAGGAAGACATTGAACACTTGTTGACCTCAAGTGTGGTGGAGGATGCTGATGCAATTCCACTGTCAGTGTTGTTGAAAAGAAGATTAATGGTCAATTCAGTCAGATCAGTATGGAAGGGGAGTGTGCACTTTTCTCTGTAGCCTAAATGAGTAAAGTATGTTGGACCAGTCCTCTCCTCTGCCCTTCCCACTGATCTCTACATCACATTGCACTTCCACTTCACACTCACTAAAACAGTTATGTTAATTAGTGTACATGGTAAATACGTCTGCTCTTTCTCTGTGCATATGTGTTATGCATATGTGTTGCATATAGAGAACTACCATAATATGCAACATGATGTGGCAGGCAAGATGGCTCTGTGAAGGAAGAGGCCTTTCATAAACAGAAGAACTCCCTGAATAGTACAGTGCTTTTATGAGCTCTTTGCATATGCACCTGAGAGGATCTACCTGTTTCTCAGTGAGGGAAAAGCTATTCCATGTCAGAAATGATGCACAAGATTTGCCTCTACTACAGCAGCATCCACAAGGACAGCATTAATTTGTCTCCAGTTTTTTCTCTGGAGGCAAAGAAAGAAACTAAAGAAAGAAATTCTTCCTTCAAGTCCACTTTTCCTGGTAAACTGCCACACACTGTTTTCACTTTCAACTGTAGTAGATTTGGGCTGACAAGTGGTGAGTGACATCTGCCCCCCCCCCAAAAAAAAACACCCATTGGCAAAACAGTACACTTGCACATACAGGACAACATCATGATTCTCTCCAAAGGAAAGCAATAATAGGGGTGGGGGTATCCCAGAAGAGGACTTATGAGTTTATAGCATCTGATGATGATGATGAAGTAGTGCAAGCTGTTTTTTATTCTTTTGGAAGTCAACCAACATTGTAGCAAAGGAAGAGGCATAGTAAAATGCACAATGTATTGATGGTGTTGACTGTTTGTTTGACTGATAGCTTCCTATTCCACAATTTGTTTCTGAAGGATCTCCAAAATGGCTTACATAAATATAACAGGGAGGTATTGTGATGTAGTAGTTAGTGTTAGACAAGGAATGGCAGCCCTCAAATCATGAAATCTCATTGAGGAAATCTTTGGCCAGTCTGTCTGCCTGTCTGTCTCTCTCTCTCTGTTTCTATCTTCTTAGACTAATCTATTTTATAAAATTGTTGTTAACATTAAAGGGGCTACATTGTCCCTATTCCTTTGGAGGTAGGGAAGGATATATAATTGTTACAAATAAATTCTAAAAATCTAATTGTATTTGTGCCACTTCTGCTCACTCTAACAAATAATATTGGACTGGAATGCCCCTCTTTAAAACCCAATTCTCATTTGTTCATTGCAGATGTGTTGTACAACTTTCATTCCTTCCTATTCCTCTGGCAGCTATCCACTGAGTGATTCCATCACTGATTGCACCCTTCTTATTTGCCCCCCCCCCCCCCAGGGCAAGAAGAAGTCTTTTGAAGGCTAAAGAGAGGAGAACCAAGTGCAGCTGCTCTGCCTCAAAGGAACTGCTAAGCAATTCTTCTGGGATGTTCCATTGCCCCGTGGTGTGATTGATAGTTTAAGGATGAGAAGGAGGAGGAAAGCAATGTGCACCTAGAACAACAAGATAAATCAGTTACTGTTATTGACGTAAACTAGGGGTATAATTACTCTTGGAAAAAGAATTGAAGCTGCAGAGACAACTTAATGTTTCTCTTATCCACAGAGTTGTACTGTCTGAAGTCATTGCATGCATTTCCAAAATAGCTCAGTCTTTTCTTCCTGCAGATTTACTGCTGAAGAGAATGAAACAAGAATGCTCCCAAAGGTGAACAGCAGCTCAGCAAGTCTTCCCATTACCTATATTTAGGCAGGTTTCTTAAGCAGACAACATCTGATGACAGCCTGTTTATGTAGCCCCAGGGGGTAAATAGAGAGCTGGGTTCTCTCTTGGATTCATTTGTCTCCTCTCACTCACTTCTCTGTTGATAGCTCCAGACCACACAGTGGCAGCTTGCGTGGGTTGGCTGTAAACACCATGTCCAATAGAGTTCTGGTGAGGCTGAAGGGTCCTGGGATGACTCCCCCAGGAGAACAGCTGTGCAGGAACAGGAAGGGGGAGCTTCCTTGCGCCTCCTTCAGACTCGACAACTTGACCACTGTATAAATCAGCGTTTAGCAACCACATGGCCTGAAAGACTTCACAAGCTGAAGTAGCACAAGGAAATGGTAAGGAGTCTTTTTTTTTAAACATCCAACGTGTATCCCACTGCAGCACTAGCAATATGCATACCTAGACAGAGAGGCACATGAGAAACTTATATGTGTATATATATTTGAATGACTACATATAGATGGACAGGTTTCAGTACTCTTTATCAAGCAACCCATTGATCTATTGATTAATGTATAGGCTGCGCCTTACATTTATCACTCAGCAGAAAGCTAAGCAGGGTCAGTCCTGGTAACCTGTGGGTGAGGGGATGCCAGGGAATACTATGTCCCTTAACAGATGAGGGTTTTTGCAGCCCCGATCCAGAGTCACTATGCATCCATCCAAGTGAATTCACATGAATACTCATTGAATTATCACATGTGAATTCTGTTACTATGAAGCCATTCCAAAGCCAATCCAAAGTCACCCCAGAATTCAGTGAATGTGCATTGAATTATCACACATGAATGCTGTTATTATGAAGCCAACCCAAAGCCAATCCAAAGTCAATCCAAAGTCACCCCAGAATTCAGTGAATTCAGTAACACCCAAATTCACACAAATCAGTTCCAAGGTCACTTCAGATTCAATCCAAATTGGTCTGGCGTGATAAGGTCCTATGGACCTTATCAGACGGGAGGAATTTCTCTTTATTGCGAATGGAGCCAACTGGAGCCAATTCAAATTCACATGAATTCGCTAGTTTAGCGAATTTACGTGAATTCCAATTGCATTCAGAATGACTTCCCATTTCCTGAAAATGACCTCTCATTGTCCAAAATTGCATGAGATACTTTAATTCGCAATAACGTGAAACCCCATGATTGCATTCGGATTGCCATTAGATCAAACTTCCAATTTCCAACGTCTGATAAGGTCCTATGTTCTGTGGGCTATATTTCAGAGGAAATATATGCAAATATATGCAATGACATACCACCTCTGTGTAAACCGCATCTAATAAACATGGGTATCACTAGTGAGGTTCAAGGAAAAAGGCTGCACCAATTGACACCCTAAAGGGGGAGTGACACCTCTGGTCCCCAAACGTCTGCTTTTTGGTAGAAACAAGCTGTAGCATTTCTCTGTATCCCTTTAAAATACTGAATAGATTATGTGGGTGGGGTGAGGCTCAGTGGGAGGAGAAAGAAGATGACCCAGGTATTTTTTTTCAAATAATAAATTTTAAATTTTAATGGTTTAAAATATATTTCTAGTTTTTTAATTAAAATTTTAAATGTTTAAATTTTTTTAAAATTTTATTTAAAAACCACACATCTTACCAAATTTTCACTTTAATCAGATTAAACTATGTACACATAAATCTATTTGGGCTGTATGTATTATATAGTAATTTAAAGGTATAATTTTAAATTTAATAGCTTTTAATATCACAAGTATTGTCATTACATTCAGTGATATAGGAGAATTGTGATTTATGAATTACATTAATACAAAAACTAGGAAAATAGTAGCATTAATATAAAAAACAGTAACATTAAAACAAAAATCAAAGATTCTGTATGGTGTGATATAGGAAGAGTTCAATGGGGGAGGTGACACAATGAGTTACCGCACTGGGTGATGCCAACCATAGTGACACCACTGCTAAGAAAACACTATGAAATCTATGAAGCTACCAGATTGGGGCGGGGGGGGGGGGAATGTATAGGAGTCATCTCCAGTTTTCAATCTGATTTCATGGATTTCATAGATTTTTCTTAGAAGTAATGTCACTAGGGTTGGCATCATCCAGTGTGGAGTAACTCATGGTGTCACCCGCACACACACACCCATTGAGCTCCTCCCATACGACACCATACAGAATCCTTAATTTTTATATTAAGATATTAAGGGGGGGGGTATATTCGTGTTGCTGTTATACTGATTTTTGTAATGGCTCTGTAGAAGACAGAATTTCAGCAGATGTGGCATATCACCCAACCAGGTAACAAACAACACTAGCTGAAACTCCCTCCTCTACATGATCATTACAGGTACAAGAACTCTTTCCAGTTATCACTCAGACAACCCTTTATGAGATCCATGGGGTTGACATAAGGTAGTAGGTGACTGAAGGTGCATACTATTACCAATACTACTAGTACTTAGTTAACATTCTTCCTATCGGACACAGTCCCCTCTTTAATTTTAAGAGACTAATATCCACATCCACAAGCTTCTTCTGGTCTTGAACATCATCCTAATTCTTCTACTCCTTCACCTGGTCATTGTCTCGACCTAGTTCTTGCGAAGAAGTGTGTCATCTCTGATTATGTGGCATGTGATTTTCCTTTATCTGATCACTAATTTCCTTTGCTCTTGCTCACATTCCACCTCCTTGTTATGTTGTTCAACACCATTTTCACAATGTCCAGTCTGTTAATCTTGAGGATTTCAGTCAGGCATTGGATTCTTCTCTTTCCTCTTTAAATTTCGGGGACTCTGCTGATTCTGTGATGTCCTTACTTAACTCTACTCTGTCAGCAACTCTGGACAGTTTTGCCCCTGTATCAGTACGTGTGTCTTCTCTGTCTGCTAAACCTCAGCTCTGGCTTATTCCTACTGTTTGGTTTCTCAGCTCCTGCTCTCAAGTAGCTGAGCATTTGTGGAAAAAGACCAGGGAGTGGGCTGACTTTATCTATTATAAATTTGTTATTTCCTCTTTATTGCACACTTTATCTATGGCAAAACAGGTTTTTTTAAAAAATAAATCATTGATTAGCACCAATAAGTGGCACCCGCAGTGTCTTTTTTCCATCTTTTACTCTTTGTTAAAGCCTTCCTCTCCTCCTATTTCTTCATTACTTTCCACTAATGATTTTGCCTCCTACTTCATCACTAAAATTACTACTATCTGTTCTAACGTTGATTCTCCTGACTCTCCATCTACTGCTAATGTTCAACTACTTCTAACCAAAAAAAATTCTGCATTCCCTCCTCTTTCACTATGCTGCTGAATTCTTTCAAACCTACAACTTGTTCTCTTGATCCAATTCCTTCTCATCTTCTTATTTCTGTTACCCCTTCTTTTTTGTTCTCTCCTCTCTATATCTTTAATCTTTCTCTTTCTTTGGGTTCTTTCCCCTCTGCTTTTAAACATGCCCTAGTTTTTACCATTCTGAAAAACCTTTTCTTGATCCCACCTCCCCATCTAGCTATCATCCTATTTATCTTCCTTTTATTTCAAAGGTTTTGGAACGAGTTGTTTATTCTCACTGTCTTGAGTTTCTTGATGCTAACTCTATCTTAGGCCCATTTCAATCCAGTTTTTGCCCATGACATTCCACCGAAACAGCTCTCACAAGGATTGTGAATGATCTTTTGCAAGACAATGCCAATGGCCTTTATTCTATTCGCATCCTTCTTGATCTGTCTGTGGCCTTTGACACCATTGACCACAGTCTCCTGGTTGACATATTTTCCAACCTCAGATTTGCTGACTTTGTTCTCAAATGGTTTAAATCTTATCTGTCAAACAGCTCTTTTGTGGTGGTCATGTGTGGTCAGGCTTCGTCTCCTGTTCTGCTGTCTGTTGAAGTTCCACAGGGCTCCTATTGGGTCCTTGTTGTTTTCTCTTTATACTCTTTATACTTTATACTCCTTTGGACTTCATTTCCATCTAGATAGAACAAAAAACAAACAGCTTCATTTATATACTGCTTCATACCACCTGTTGAACCACCTAAGCAGTGTCTAAGTGGTTTACAACTGTAAGCTACTTGCCCCCAACAATCTGTGTACTCTTTTTAGCAACCTCGGAAGGATACAAGCCTGAGTCAAGCTTGAGCCCTTTTGCTGGTATTGAACTCACAACCTTATGGTTTTGAGTGAGTGGCTGCAGTAAAGGCATTTAACTGCTGCACCACCAGGGCGCATCTATATGCTGATGACACTCAGCTGTATCTTTCCACCCCTGAACTCTCCCTGGCTGTTGAACTGCAATTTTAATCTTGCCTTGTGGCTGTCTCTGACTGGATGCTTCACCGCCATTTGAAGCTCAGTACAGCCAAGACAGAGCTACTTGTTTTTCCACCAAAGCCAACTCTGCAATGCCCCTTTTCTATCAACCAGTGCAGCAAGCTTATAGTCTTGGTTTTATCTTTGATTCATCCCTCTCATGTATCCCTCAGATTCAGGCTATGGCCAAGGCATGCAGATTCTTTCTTTTTAATATTGTGAAAATCAGACAGTTTATTTCGGCATCCACTGCCAAGATTCTGGTCCATACGCTAGTGGTTTCACAATTGGACTATTGTCATCTTCTTTTGATGGTGCTTCCTTTTTCCCGCCTTCATCCTCTAATCTCTGTTCAATATTCAGCTGCACGTACCATCATGTCTGCTCACTGTTTCAATCACATCTCTTCTTTACAGTCATCCCTCCACTGGCTCCCTCTCCCTTTCCATATTCACTACAAACTTCTGTTAGTGACTTTCAAAGCTTGGCATGGTTTGGCCCCTCCCTACCTGTCAGAGTTGGTGTCTCTTTACCTTCCTACCTGTGCCCTACAGTCTGATGACCAAGGACTACTGTATCAGCCAAGGATTTCTACTTCTTTGGCTCAGATCTGCCCCTTTTCACTGTCTGCCCCCCTATTTGTGGAACATTCTTGCTGCACAAGCAAGGTCCATTATTTTGTTAACCAGCTTGAAAGCTGAATTGAAGACAATCCTGTTTAGGGAAGTATTCCCAGGCCTGACTTGATTGTTAACCTATGCTGTTTTTACCTGTGTTGTTTATTTTATTGCCTCTAATTTATATATGTATTAATCTCAATTGTTCTTTGTAGAGTGTATGCCACTGGAAAGTCTTCATTTCATTTTATTTTGCTTTAATTGATTGTATGTACAGCACTGTGTAAACCTACAGTGCTTTATAAATAACTCTTAATAATAATAATAGTACTACTACTGTGGACAAAAATTGCTGGAGTAAACCTCTTAGATATTAGAAAAAGAATGCCCAAGCAGCCTCCCCTCTCCCAGCAAACAAAAAACAAAAAACAAAAACAAAAACCTGAAGTGGTTATATGACTACTTCCCCAACCATTGTCATCTTACGTATGTTGAAGACAGCAACAGAGAATACTTTAATAAAATGTTACTGGCCTGGTCTGAGAGAACTGCATAATGCTTGCTAAGAGAGTCACTATGCTGGATGAACTGAAGTAAAACCATTACAACAACAGGACACCAGATCTTGGTTCCCTTGGCCAAAGAAATTAATTCAAACCATGTATAGCTGTCTGTCAGGCAAGTCATAATCCTTGCACCACTTTCCTGGGAGTCATCTGCTATCTTTTAAAGTCTCTTTTTCCAGAATAATAGTTTGAAGGTTGTAGTTTTTAGGAACTTAGGCAGAGCCCATCATTTGTGTCTGACTCTCTGTGTGTGGTCCCCATTTGTCTTCTGAAGCATGTTGGGAACTTAGTGGTTTCTGCATTTTACAAAATGGAAACTGAGGCAAAAGGTAGACAAAGTCATTGACGTAAGGAGCTCTGTTGCATTTACAGTGAAAGGAACCCTCCTTTCCCTAAGGATGAAAGATGCATAATTTACCGTTTCCTTTAGCAGCATTTTCTGTTCCGTTTGAACTGCAAACATTGGAAATATTTAGTTCTCTTGATTTTTTAGACAAACTTTGCATTGATGCTTCATTATTACATCAGTCATGTTTCACAAATATCCTGGAAACAGTTTACTGGATTCATTTCAAAGCTTTCTTTCTTTCTTTTGATATTCCAGAAATCACAAATGAGAGGAAAAGCAAGGCACTAAATATTTACTCTCCCCCCCCACTCTCTCTCCTACACACACACACACACACACACACACTTTTCTGCAGAGCTATCAAATATATTGAGAGGTTGTACCTGTATTCTGGAAAAATATTGCCCTCAAAAAACCGAGTGTTTGCATCTTATTTATAATTTAGACTCCTACTCTCATTTAAGAAGCAGCTTAAAATAAAAAGAAAATTTTGACACTAAGTTTTCATTACAACAACCACACAAACATATTTGAGACTTCAGTCTCCTACCTAACCTACATATACGAGAAAGAAAGCCCTTGACTTTTATGGTTATTTTCCATCAATGTGAATGGTATTTTACAGGGAGCCTCTCCTGAGGAGCTTACAATCCAAAATGCAACATCGTAAGGGGGAAATGAAGACTCAGGAGAAGAAGAATATACATTTATCTCAGTTGTGTATAGTCAATATGAAGACCGAAAAGATCTGGCAAGGCATCCTTGGGAATAGTAGTCTGTGAGAAGGGAGCTGAAGGAAGCCATGGTTGAACAGGGCTTTGGTTCATCACATTTATAAAGTCCCTGGGCAAGCAGAGATTTTTGAAGCTTTAATGTAAGAGAAACACTTCAGAGTGCAAGCTGATTCCAAAGGCCCACTAAAGGACAATAAGGTCTGAACATCATGGGTACCTTTACTGTGTCATCCATCTATTTTACTCTTTTCCAAGCTGCCAGAGCTATGCAATGAGCCAGTTGTATGAATGCCAAAATGATTTGTTATGCATTGGGTTTTTGCATGCTCTGGCAAATGCTCAAAAAGCTCTTCCAAGAGCAGTGTTACAAAGGCCATCCCATGAAGAGTTTTGTGCATGTTTTTCATCTGTACGTGGCACAGACAGCCTGGAATTTTTGCAATGCACATTGGCTCTTGCTTTACAGTTACATGACTTGGAACATGAGGCTGAGCTAATGAACCAATTGTACTGTCTGGAGGGTTGAACTCAGGGGATGTGCTTTAGTCTATGAAGCACCAAAAAATAAATAAATAAATAAATAAAAATTGGTAAGTGTCCTTTTTGACACCCAGCCAGAGCTTGGAAATAACGAGTTACAAATGATGCAGTCATTCATAGATAGTTACTTTTGGAAGTAAACAGGATATAAAGAATGTTTTGTTTTTGTTTTTTGTTTTTTTAAAATAGCAAAATTATTTTAATCGTGCAATTACCAAGGGTTTCTAGTTAGTTTCAAAACATTACTTTTAAAGGACATGTTTTTTATTTTTTATTTACTTAATCATTTCCCATACAAAACATAGGTTCTTTCACATATAAGCATAAAACCATCCAATCTTTATAACATACACTCCCATACATAAAATTCTTCTGTGGAGTCGAAGGCTTTCATGGCTGGCATCCATAGTTTTTTGTGGAACTTTTGAGCCACGTGGGCATGTTCTGGAAGAGTTCCCCTCTGACGTTTCGCCAGCATCTGTCACTGGCATCTTCATTCTCTGAAGATGCCAGCCACAGATGCTGGTGAAACGTCAGAGGGGAACTCTTCTAGAACATGGCCACGTGGCCCAAAAGCTCCACAAAAAACTTTAAAATTCTTCTCTTCTTTCCTGGTCTTCTCCTCCTCCTCCTCCTCCTCCTCCTCCTCCTCCTCCTCTTCTTCTTCTTCTTCTTCTTCTTCTTCCTCCTTCTCTTTCCTTCCTCTCTTTCTCCCTTTTCCAACTTTATTCTCTTCTCATTCCTTCCTCCCTCTTTAAATCTGTTGTTCTCTCCTTTTCCCTCCTCATCCTTTCTTCCTTCCTCTTCTCCCTTGCTCCTCATCCAATCCACCTACCCAAACCTTCATCCTACCTACTTGCACCTTCTATCATCCTACATCTTATTCCTTTAATACTTTACCTACTTACACCTACTTACATCTTCCATACATCTTCCTTGTTCTCTCTTAGTCTAACTCACATCCTCTTCTTAAATGCTAATAAACTAAATAAACTACATAGAAAAACAACACCAACAAACAGTTAAACAATCATATCATCCAGCAGACAGATCACTCTGACTTCCTCACTTCCGATTTCTTCTAGTTTCTATACCTAACCTCTTTGCTACAATCCTTTCTCCCTATAGTTTTCCCCCGCCTGTCATTTCTGTTCTATGTCTAAAATCCTTATTGATGTTCCTATCATTTCTTTATCATTATACTATAACCTCCTCTCCTTCTTTCTCCTTCCATCTCTTTAATTTCTTTAGCATTTTTAATAAGTTTGGTAAACTTTCCCTTTTATTCTATCCAGTTTATAGTTGCTAGTTCCCCCAACTGTTCTCTCAAAAATTTAATTACCAAATCCCAATCCTTATCAAATTTCTCCAAAGAATTATCTTTCAACAATTGTGTCAGCTTATCCATTTCCATACTGTCATATAATTTCCATAACCAATATTGTTTTATGGGTATTACTTTTTTCCTAATTTTGGGCAAAGACAAATCTAGCCACCGTACTTAGATAAAATAATATCCCCCCTCTCCCCCCCCCCCCCCATTTCATCCTCTAATATTCCTAACAAGTATGTTTCTGGTTTTATTTCCATGTTTATTCCTAATGTTTTATTGATTAAATTATTAGTCATTCTCCAATATTTTACGGCAGCAGTACACTTCCACCAACAATGATAGAAGGTTCCCAGTGTATCCGCACATTTCCAACAGCCATTATTAATATTCTTATAAAATTAGCTATTTTGTCTGGGGACATGTACTATCTATAGTAGATTTTGTAGCAGTTTTCTCTCAATCCCTGAGAGGCTGTATATTTCAGTCCCTTGATCCAAATTCTTTCCCACAGCTCCATTTGTATAGGGTGTCCAACATCAATTGCCCATTTAATCATTATATCTTTCACCACCTCTTTTTCCATTTGCCATTTTAATATTTTTATATATAATAGACCTATCATTTTCTTATTTTTTCCATAGAAAATTTCTTCTATTTCTGTCTTTCCTTCCACCATTCCCTGACTTCTAATATCTAATTTTACCTTTTTATAAATCTGTCTATATTGGAACCAACCAAGTTTGAACCCTTTATCTTCTAATATTTCTTGTTTCACTATTTAATCTCCTCTCCTTGTTTTTCTATTATGTCTTTGTATAAGCACTATTTATCATCTCTGTCCATTTCCTTCTTGAAAAGGCCTCCTGGGGTGATAATCATATAGGGATCTTGTTCATTATCCTGGTTTTTTTTATGTTTTTTTTCCAAATTTTTAAAAGGGATTTTCTTATACAATGGTTATTGAATGCTTGGTTTGTTTTTCCTTTATCATAAACAAAATATGCACGTAGGTCGGATTTAATCCCTTCTCTTTCTAACTCTAAAAGTCTCTTATCTTCCAATTTTAGCCAATATTTAATCCAAATCAAACAGCATGAGTCATGATATAAACTAAATTCAGTTAAAGCCAATCCTCCTCTTTCCTTGGAGCATTTTAAGTCTTACCCTGGGCTTCTTCCCTTGCCATATGAATCGTGAGATATCTCTGTACCAATTCATAAAAGATTCTTTGCTATGTATTATTGGATATATTACACATGCTATGTAACATCTGAAACAAAAATAGTATTTTTGATAGTACTACCATTTTAATCGCTGAAATTCATCCTAATCTCTATAACCTAACGTAATTATTCTCAAATAATTCATTTGTTGTTGGGTTTTTGGTTTGTTTTTTGTTTTTTGTTTGTTTGCTTTTGGTTATCTGAATTCCTAAGTATCTCACCTTTTTCTTTATTTCTATATCTGACTTTCCCTGTAGTTCCTTTTGTCTATCCTATCCATATTCTTTGTAATAATCCCTTATTTTGTTCTATTTATCTTGCATCCTGTTATGTTTCCAAATTCCTTCATTATTTCCATTAATGTTTCTATATTTTCAATTGGGTTCTCCAGATTCATCACCAAGTGTAAGCTTTAATTTTATATTTATATTTCTTAATTTTCATCCTCTGCAATTTATCTTCCTTTTTTCCTAATTAGTAGTTCTATTATGTACAAAAAAATTTAACAGTGACAAGGGACATGTTTAAAAGGATTTTAACTGGAATTTTTCAAGTTCTAATCCATTCTCTTATCAACCCTAATGTTAATATTAAATAATAACAGAAAATAAAGAGTTACACCACAAATAATGTAATGAATTACTTGTCATCACCATAAGGAATAACTGGGACAGATTATTGTAAAAACACTGTAACAATTTGACTCCACACTGTAACAATTAATGGCGTTAACTATGGGTACAAACCTTCTCTGAATACATGTTGCCTAGAAAACCCCATGATAGATTCACCTTAGGGTCACCATAAGTCAGAAATGACTTGAAGGCATACAACAACAAGGGTATCCCTACAAAAATGCTTGAGACCAGAAGTGGTTTCGAGTTATGATTGTTTTGGTAGCATAGTATGTACCTGTGGCATAGTATGTACTTATATTATATTTGCAAGATTCGAGGGAGATATGAGGATGTAAGGTTCTGTAAAATGGTGGGAAACCATCAATTCATGCCAAACATTTTGCTTCTGTTTCCACCATTTCACAGATTATCATTCTCTCTCCAACCTCTTTTTTTTTTCCCCACCAGCTGCCTGTTTCCAGCTTTGAACTAGTGGCTGCAATGGTCCTGCACATTCATCTCCTTCCATCCTCTATCTCTCTCCATCTTCATATCTCAATCATTTACTAATTGTTTTGTGTATGAGATGCAAAGAGGGGGAGAGACTGGGGATCTAAAAGATGAATGAGCAGGAGGTTGAAAGTGGCAATGAGCAGCTTGAAGAAAACAGTTTCAGTTTGGGAGGCTGCAAAACCTAACCCTCTCAGGCTGTCCAAGAGGATGTCATGATCTATTGTATCAAAAGCCGCTGAGAGGATTAAAAGCACCAACAGGGTCACACTACCCCTGTCAATGCTACTTACTGGGCAGTTCCCACACAAGCAATCTCTGTCACAAAGAGAAATTGCGAAAGAAGCCCTGCTTCTGGCTGTTATGCCAGAGATTATTTATGAGAGAGGGAGAGAATGTCAATCAGTTGTTTTCCAATTGACCAAGGAACACACCCCCTTTCAATTACATCAGATGCTGCCTGGGCAAAAGAGATTGAGGGGATCAGGATGGAAGTCACAGTAATTCCACTGTAACTCCTCAGCTGGATTCTAGCCAGCTAACCTACTTTATAGGGTTGTTGGAAAGTATAAAAGGAAAAGTAGCACACATTGAGTTACTTGGATGAACAGTAGTGTAAAATATTATTCTTGTTTTGAATAATTAAATACAGCAAGTAAATAAAACTTCAACAGTAGTCTGGGTAATATCTGTGGATCACAGCTATAGAAAAGACATCAAGGGTAATTATGTTTGGAGAGCCTGTCTTTGATTCTTATAATTCAAAGATATAGCCATGTTAGTCTGTAGAATCGGCATGTAAAGAGATCTTGTAGCATCTTTGAGACTAACTGAAGAAAGAAGTTGGCAGCATGAGCTTTTGCAGATTTAAGTCTACTTCCTCAGATACATTCAGAGTCTGAAAGTCTACAAAAGCTCATGTTGCCAAATTCTTTCTTTGATTCTTAGACATCAACATATTGCCTGTCTTCAGACAGTAAACCCTCAGATAGTAAATTATTTTTTTTTTTGTAAAAATAAATAAATAAATAAATAGATATTCTCAAATGTGATTATGGGCAGGGGGAGGCTGCAGCATTGGTTTATTTGGCGGACAGATTGTGTCAACATTTTGAGTTACTCTTCTTCTCAAGATGAAAAAAACATTGGAATATTCTTTATATTCTCGTACTTCAACTCTCTGGTGTCCCTCACCCTCGCTAGCATTTTTGCTAGACTTTTAAGCAGGGACTCGTTCACACTACACAGTTGTAGCACTTTGGTTCCACTTTAACTGCCATGGCTGCCTCCTGTTGGTCAGAGGCACCAGAAGAGCTCTCTGCCTGTGGAATCTAAAGGTCCCTCCCTAAACTGCAAATCCCAAGATTCCATAGGATGCATCCACTTAGTGCTAAAACTGTGTAGTGTGAAAGGGCCCCAACAGGTCTTCTGAAGTTGACTGTAAAATGTACTACTGAATTTGTTCTAGAAGCACACTGGTTAGTTGTACAGCTAATATAAGATTGGTGCAATATGATCCAAGCAGCTGTACCATAAAAACTGATGACCTGCCATGATTTCTCATTATCAATGTTTCATGACAGCTGAGTAAATGGGTTAATATCCATGAAGGGCTGCCTTGAGTCCTACTCCAGGGAAAAAAGCAGCATATAAATGAACTTTAATTAATTAATCAATTGATTAATGATGTGCTAGATTTCTCTTTTCTCTCACCCCATTTTTCTTTTTTTCTTTTTTTAATGCCATTATAACAATTACTTTTGCTGGTTTTGTTCCCATTGTAATTGCTAACATTCTTGGCCAAAGTGACCAGGTGCAATGGCAAGTTTTAAAAACTGTTGTATAAAAAAGATTTTTTTTTAAAAAAAAAAAGTTCATCTTGTCATATCAAAAAGGCAAGAAACGTCTCACCTGCCAAGTCTATGCCTCTGAGATGAACATGAGAAGTACAGGACCTTTGACCTCCCTATGTGGGCATCCTACTTTTGATCTTTTAAAGTCACTGTCTGTGATTTTTAAAATCATGTACAGAGAATGACACAAGAGTTCAGTTTCATAACAAATGTTAGCTAATAAACCCCTTAAGCAAAAAAGAAACAAATTATGTCATTGTGAAAGTGGAGCATTGTTGATTTTTATAAGAAGTGGTGATTTATATCTCACATATAAATAATCCTGCCCTCTGCAAAGGCAGGTTTTGCTTTGCAGCAGGCAAGAGTCAGTGAAAGAATGAGATAATGGAGCCAAAACCACATATTATCTTTGTTCTACCAAGATAATCCAAAATGTTAGAGTTTTTCAAACTGTTTCAGCATCTTTCTCAGCCTGCAGAGATGTGGTGTATGGAGGTGCTGCCTGTCCCGGGGCAGGGGGGGGGGGAATGAAGATCTGCAGCTTAAAATCACTCCATTATTACAGGAACTCCCTGCCTTCAGGGAACACTCTCTACATAGACTTGTCTGCTCAGGAGCTCCAGAACACCTGCTGTGGAACCTCTGTCCAGGGCAGGGGAGACTGGAGTATGTTCTAAGGTGTGCACTCTGTTCACACCCTAATGCATGCTCTCTTGGGATTCCTTGTCACCCTAATGAACTGATAATGTGCCCTAGGACAAAAGCTCTCAACCTTTGGATTTCCAGATGTTTTGGACTCCCATAATCCCTCAATATCAACCATTCTGACTTGGGGTTATGAGAAATGAAGTTTTAAATGAGAACCCCAAAGGTTGAGAATCACGGCCCTAGAATATACCTTATTTGCCAAGTAAGACTGCCAATGGTGCAAACATGGTGTTTTACCAGGAGTACAGATAGTGTGGCAATGTGTAGGATAATTACAGAAATACATACACAGAAGACAAGTAGTTTAATCCCACTCCCATCTACTTCCACTGCTGGACCCCTGGGGGAAAGGCATTTTTCACATAACATAACTGAACTGGAAGACAAGGATGAAGACTGAAGCACATTTACCACAAGATCAAATCTATAAAAATCAATAAGAATTTGTTCAGAGAGTCTAGTATTTAATAATGTCAAATCTAGGCATGAGACATTAAGATTCAACTCCACAGTGATGCAGGTAACCCATTGGGTGTCCTTGGGATGGTCTCTCTCAATCTCTCTGCCTGATCTATCCCACAATTGTTGTGAGGATAAAGTGGGAAGGAAGGCAGCCATCCATGCCATCTTGAACACACTGGAGGAAAGATTGAGTATAGATGTAACAAGATAAAAACACTGTAACAAACATTCTGTTAGTGACTAAGGGACAAAACAGACTCGCCCAAAGGGGCGGTGTGATGCCGCTCCCTGAAAGAGTCGGGTGAGCATGAGCACCACAGCAGCCACATGCTGTAGCCCCACTCTGACATTTTGCTGCCACAAAAAAGGCAGCAAATTGCTGCTCCTTTTGTGGTGTCTTTTCCACCCCAACTGCAGCTTTTTGGCATTCCTGCAGTGTGGCGTGTGTAAACACCATGTCGCTGGAACAACGTGATGCCAGTGCATGTGTGTTCAGCCTTGCAGCTTCCCAGTGGCATGGGTGGGGGCAGTGCTGCCTGAATACCATGCCCCCATGCTGCCAGTAAGCCAGCACTTACTACCCATCTGTTTTGGCCCTTATATACATGTAAATGCAGTTTGCATGCATGTAAGTTCCTTTTTGAATCTTATTTTTATCTACAGCCCACCACCAGGCAGCTGTCAAGCCATGTGAAGGGCCCCTACTACTTTTTCTTAGCAGTATGAAGAGGGGGGGACAAGGAGGGGCAATTTACACTACTCTGTGCTCCCAGGCAGTACCAAAAAAGTGAGGGCACTAGGTGTCCCCACCAAGAGTGACAGCATCTTCTTAGTATTATGGGGGATTTCTTAGCTCAACAGGAGTGATGTGAGAGCTTGAGTAATGTAAGGGATCTTTTAAGTCTACAGGGCTCATTCCCACTTGCACTTTAAAATGATTTCTGATTTGGCTCTGCTCCATGTTGGTAATCAGTCCCAAAAGGTCCCTCATTCCCACTATGAAAGCAGATCTTTTCCTTACCCCAGTGTAATCACTTTTTTTTTTTTGGCATGGTTGTCATCCCCCGTTATTGCACTGCTTCAAAATCATGTCAATCATCAGTGATGTAAGTGGCAGCCTGGGCTCTGGGTGGGGGAAGGGTCCTGGGAGGCACTTTTTGACAAGCCTGTGGGGGGGGGGGAGAAGAGGAGGAGGAGAGAGGGAGAGGAGGAGGAGGAGGAAAGCAAGGCTTGGAGGGGGCAAGAGGAGAACAAGGACAGGGCTGTGCAATGCTTCTTTTAAAGAAAAAAAATACATTGATCAAAGAATCAATTCATTGGTCTACCGACTACTTGCCTTTGCAAGTAGTTGCAAAATCAACGTATCAATTTTTCTGTTTATTTTTTTTAAATACACTGATAGGTTACACCAACAAATTCTGATCTGTTGTTCCCACTTGTTCAACACTCTTCTGAATCGATATTTTTCAAAACAACCACTTAGAAACTGGTGTCAGGAAAAATCAGGTTTTTTGTGTTTGCCTCACTTTATCACAACAGGAATTGATCACATTGTGACAGGAACTGCTTTCAAATGGGAATGAGGGTCATTTAAATCGATCAGTAATTCGATTCATTTCATAGTGGCAATGCAGCCTATATATACCACCAGTACTAATTGCAGAGAGACTCCAGAATTAATGAATAGAAATAGTTTTATTTAGAAATGTGCAAAGGTGCGTGCAAACACACAAAACCAATGCAACTTCAGGAAACATAGCAATAGCAATAGCAACTACATTTCTATACCACTTATCAGTGCACTTAAGCACCCCCTAAGCAGTTTACAATGTGTAAGATAATTGCCCCCAACAAGTTGGGTACTCATTTTCACAGAAGGATGCCAGGCTGAATTGACCCTGAGCCCCTGGCTGGGATTGAACTCACAACCTTGTGGTTTGTGAGTGAGTGGTTGCAGTACAGGCATTTAGCCACTGCATCACCAGGGTTCATAGGGAGCTAACAGAAGGAAAGGTATAAAAGGCTGGATAGTGTGAAATCAGGTAATAATTACCAGCCCTGGAAGGGGGGTTCCATGAAAGATGGAGAATGTCTCATACAGGAGGATATACAGAGAGCAGAGTTCTGATCTGTGTGATAGAGCCTTAGTCCCTAGCTCTGAATTGGCCATATATGAGGTCAATATTTATATCTCGTTTCCTAGCCTTGAGGGGTGCTTGGTGCTATCCTGCAGTGTAACAAAAACCTGATGGTCTTCCCAGAGAATTGACAATAGGATTCTGGAATGACTGATGGCTTCAGAGCAACAAAACATTGATTAGATTTGAGACAAACCCTGGATTGTTGGATCATAGAATCATAGAATCATAGAAATTTAGAGTTGGAAGAGACCACAAGGGCCATCCAGTCCAACCCCCTGCCGTGCAGGAACTCCCAATCAAAGCATACCCGACAGATGGCCATCCAGCCTCTGCTTAAAAACCTCCAAGGAAGGAGACTCCACCACCCTCCGAGGGAGTGTGTTCCACTGTCGAACAGCTCTTACTGTCAGGAAGTTCCTCCTAATGTTGAGGTGGAATCTTTTTTCCTGCAGTTTGCATCCATTGTTCCGAGTTCTGTTCTCTGGAGCAGCAGAAAACAAGCTTGCTCCCTCCTCAATGTGACATCCCTTCAAGTATTTAAACAGGGTGATCATATCACCTCTTAACCTTCTCTTCTCCAGGCTAAACATTCCCAGCTCCCTAAGGCGTTCTTCATAGGGCAAGGTCTCCAGACCCTTCACCATTTTAGTCGCCCTCCTTTGGACCCGCTCCAGTTTCTCCACATCCTTTTTGAATTGTGGTGCCCAGAACTGGACACAGTATTCCAGGTGGGGCCTGACCAATGCAGAATAGAGTGGCACTATTACTTCCCTTGATCTAGACACTATACTTCTATTGATGCAACCTAAAATTGCATTGGCCTTTTTAGCTGCTGCATCACACTGTTGACTCATGTTCAACTTGTGGTCTACTTGGACTCCTAGATCCCTTTCACATGTTGTCTCATTCAGCCAGGTGTCCCCCATCCTATATTTGTGAATTTCATTTTTCCGCCCTACGTGTAGGACCTTACATTTCTCTGTGTTAAATTTCATTTTGTTAGCTTTGGCCCAGCTTTCTAGTCTATTCAGGTCATTTTGAATTTTGATCCTGTCCTTTGGGGTATTAGCTACTCCTCCCAATTTGGTGTCATCTGCAAATTTGATAACTAGGCTCTCAATACTGTCATCCAAGTCATTAATAAAGATGTTGAATAGCACTGGGCCCAGGACAGAACCCTGTGGCACCCCACTTGTCACTTCTTTCCAGGATGAAAAGGAACCATTGTTGAGCACCCTTTGGGTTCGGTCAGTCAACCAGTTACAAATCCATGTAACGGTTACCTTGTCTAGTCCACATTTTACAAGCTTGTTTGAAAGAATGTCATGGGGAACCTTGTCAAATGCCTTACTGAAGTCAAGATATACTATATCCACAGCATTCCCTTCATCTACCAAGCTGGTAATTTTATCAAAAAAAGATATCAGATTTGTCTGGCATGACTTGTTTCTCTGAAACCCATGTTGGCTTTTTGTGATTATGGAATTATCTTCCAGATATTCACAGACTCTCTGCTTAATGATCTGCTCCAGAATCTTTCCTGGTATTGATGTCAGACTAACCGGACGATAATTGTTGGGATCCTCTTTTTTCCCCTTTTTGAAGATTGGGACAACATTTGCCCTCCTCCAGTCTGCAGGGACTTCTCCTGTTCTCCAGGAGTTCTCAAAGATGATTGCCATTGGTTCCGATATTACATTTACCAGTTCTTTTAATACCCTAGGATGTAGTTCATCTGGTCCTGGAGACTTATATTCATTTAGATTAACCAGGTATTCCTGTACTGTTTCTTTACTTATTCTGTGCTGAAATTCCCCTATTCTGTCCTCTGCCCCATCATCCTTAGGTTGGGCACCCTTTGCCTTTCCTGAGAAGACTGAAGCAAAGAAGGTGTTGAGCAATTCTGCTTTTTCTCTGTCTCCTGTGAGCATTTTGCCATCTTCTCCACGCAGTGGCCCAACTGTTTCCTTCTTCTTCCTTTTGCTGCGTACATACCCAAAAAAGCCCTTTTTATTGTTCTTAACGTCTCTAGCAAGCCTGAGTTCATTTTGCGCTTTAGCTTTTCTGACTTTATCCCTACATGTGCTGGCTATTTGTTTGAATTCCTCTTTGGTGATTTCCCCATTTTTCCATTTTTTATACATGTTCCGTTTAAAACTTAGCTCAGTTGTAAATTCCTTAGTCATCCATACTGGTTTCTTGAGACATCTCCCATTTTTCTTCCTCATTGGAACTGTCTGAAATTGTCCCTTTAGTATCTCCCTTTTGAGGAACTCCCATCCATCTTGAACTCCCTTCTCTTTTAGTATTCTTGACCATGGGATCACCCCCAGTATTTCTCTAAGTTTATTGAAATCAGCTTTCCTAAAGTCTAGAATGCGTGTCTGACTATGCTTAGCTTCACCTTTCCACTGTATAACAAACTCCAGGAGGACATGGTCACTCCCACCTAAGGATCCCACCACTTGCACCCCATCAACTAGGTCTTCCCTGTTGGTTAAGATCAGATCCAAAATAGCTGATCCCCTTGTTGCCTCTTCCACCTTTTGGACAATGAAATTATCTTCAAGGCAAGTGAGGAATTTTCTAGATCTTGAGGATGGCGCTGAGCTTGACTTCCAGCAAATATCCGGGTAGTTGAAGTCCCCCATCACTACTACATCTCTCCTTCCTGGTTGTGTGGTCATCTGTTCTAGAAAGGCATCATCCATTTCCTCTGTCTGACTTGGGGGTCTGTAGTAGACTCCCACAGTAACATCCCTGTTGTTTCCCTTTCCTTTAATTTTTATCCAGATGCTCTCCACCTGGCTTCCAGTATTGATGTCCTGGATCTCTTCACTGGTGTAAATATCCTTGACATATAATGCTATTCCTCCTCCTTTCTTGTTTGTCCTATTTCTCTTAAAAAGGTTATACCCCTCTATTTCTATATTCCAATCGTGAGACTCATCCCACCAGGTTTCAGTGATGCCTATTATATCATATTTCCCTTGTTGTGCTAGGAGTGCAAGTTCATCTTGCTTATTTCCCATGCTCTGTGCATTAGTGTAGAGACATCTAAGACCATGTGTCCCCTTTACTTGATGCCTGTGCATGTATTTTTGGCTCCTTTTGTTGAGTCCTTGCACTGTTTGTCTTCTTCCCTCTATGTCAGTTTGACTATTTTTTCTAGCTGTTTTGCCTTCCAGACTGCTGTCTCCCTTCCCCAAATCACTTAGTTTAAAGCCCTCCTGATCAGATTCTTCAGACTGTTGGCAAAAACGTTTCTTCCAACTGGCGTGAGATGTAGCCCATCCCTTGCTAGAAGTCCCTCCTCATGGAACCGCAGCCCATGATCCAAGAATCCAAATTGTTCACGGCGACACCATCTGCGGAGCCAGTTGTTGATATCTGCTATTTTCCTCTCTCTTCCTGGACCATGCCCTTCTACTGGTAGAAGAGACGAGATGACAATCTGTGCATCCATTTCCTTCAGCTTCTTCCCCAGAGCCTCGTAATCCCTTCTGATATTCTGAAGGCTGTGTCTTGCTGTGTCATTCGTTCCCACGTGGACCAAAAGGAAGGGGTATTTGTCAGTAGATTTGACCAGTCTTGTCAGCCTCTCCGTAACATCACGGATCTTTGCCCCAGGGAGACAACACACCTCACGAGACATCTTGTCGGGCCCACAAATCACTGCTTCTGTACCCCTCAGCAAGGAGTCCCCCACCACAACCACGCGCCTCCTCTGAGGCTTAGCAGCAACTCTTCCCTGCGATGGAACTCCCAGGCTCTCCTGCTGTGTCCCTGAAGTCTGTCCGTGCTGCTCTTCCTGATCATCCTTGATAAGTGAAAGGGCTTCGAAACGATTCTGTAGCTGCAAGCTCCTACAGCTATCCCTGATTTCTCTGCTTCTCTGTGTGACATTCCTCCAGCTGTTTGCCTCCTGTGTAGATGAAGTGACCTTCTCACCCCCAGCGACTTTCTCTGTGTGGTCCCCTTCCAAGATCGTTCCTTCCGTTGTGTCGAGGAAAACCTCTTGCTCCCTGACATGCTGAAGTGTCGCTACCCTGGATTCCAGCTGCTGTACTTTCTCCTCCAAGAGGGCTACCAACTTGCACTTGGGGCATGTGAAGTTCGCCACATCTGTAGGCAAGAAGACAAACATCCCACAAGTGTTGCAAGTGACTGCAGCCGCTCCCTCGGTGCCCATACCGAGAACTATTAAGGAATCACTAAAAGAAGACTGTGGGCTTCCTCCTCGAAGAATATTCCCCGGTAAAAACTAATGTCAAAGCCCCTGATGTCCTGTCCTATTTCACCAATCTCTATCAGTGATTTCAACCTACTGGGAATGTTACTTTATACAGTTGCCCTGGTTTCTAACTTGTATTCACTTCCTCTGAGGTGGAGGGGAACCCCTCAAAAGCACTTTTAAAAAGGGGAAGATCTAAAGGAGAACCTCTAAAACAAAGTTTACAGCTCCTCTGCTCCTAATGTTCTGCTTTTACCCTGTTTGGGGGGGGGGAATTCATGTGACTCACAGAAGCTCCTCCTCCTCCTCTGCAACAGACACACTCCCCAAAGAGATTTTAAAAATCCACACACTTACCATTTAAAATGGCTGCCAAAAAGTTGCTCTTCCTTCTTCTCTCTCTCACTCCAACTCTCTGCAGCTGGCTCTCTGAGCAGTTCTGTATAGCTAGTCTCCTAGCTCCTCCCACTTGTGACTCACAGATGTGACTCACAGAAGCTCCTCCTCCTCCTCTGCAGCAGACACACTCCCCAAAGAGATTTTAAAAATCCACACACTTACCACTTAAAATGGCTGCCAAAAAGTTGCTCTTCCTTCTTCTCTCTCTCACTCCAACTCTCTGCAGCTGGCTCTCTGAGCAGTTCTGTATAGCTAGTCTCCTAGCTCCTCCCACTTGTGACTCACAGATGTGACTCTCAGAAGCTCCTCCTCCTCCTCTGCAACAGACACACTCCCCAAAGAGATTTTAAAAATCCACACACTTACCACTTAAAATGGCTGCCAAAAAGTTGCTCTTCCTTCTTCTCTCTCTCACTCCAACTCTCTGCAGCTGGCTGGGATAGGAGGATAGGAAAGGTGAATAGAGACACAGAGCAGGTTGAATAGGAAATACAGTTTTTAACTTCTTTGTGACAGGACTCAGTCCCTACCATGAGAGAATATACACAAAATCTGGGGAGAGGATGGATTGATTGGCAAACTCATTTAACATTTATTTAGCAATATCTCGATCCTCCATATGTTTTCTGGTCAGTGTGCCTTTCCCATGTGAAAGTTCCTAGTGTTCCAAAAGTCACTGTGACCTCTAAAAATCATGCCTGGTTCTAGATATCAAAATATGAAAATACAAAACTCCATATTTAGCGTGGGAGGTGTAGGGTATGTTAACGCAGGGAAGAAAAAGTTGGTGCCCTCCATTTTAGTGCACATTATAATTTCTCTCCCCAGATGATCTGAGACCAGCTGCTTCTCTGCAGTCTGAATTGCCTCATATCTCCTTCATTTTAGTGCACACTCTCATTCCTCTCCTCAATTGAGCTAGACCAGCAGTTTCTCTATGGTCTACATTGCTGCCCCTCCCTCATTTACCCACTGATAAGTGAAAGCAGCAGGGGTGTTTGACCTCATGGTGTTTGACAGTTGCCAGGTTATGTTTGCTATAATTCTATACACGGCTATACACAGATGTTGGATCTTGTCCAGAGAGACAACAAGCACAGGACAACAAGCCTGGCTCTTGGGAGAACACATATGGTGCAAATGCTGCTGGGGGTTCTGGAATTTCACTGTCAGTTTATTCAGGCACATATCTTGTTCAACTTAAACTACATTTTTTTAACCAGTATACACTTTCATATTAATTGTTCTGCTTCCCACTTCAGGTCATGAAAGTGGCAAAATAAATACAAAGAACAGAGCATCCAGTCTGAAAAAATTTGTAGCTGTTATCTTTGGGGTGGGAAGTTGTTTTTCTTTAATATCTAAATGGTGCTTTTGTTATCTCAGACTATCTTCTGGCAATTCCTGGAAACACCTGCAATATTTTAATCCCATCCCCTGATGTTTTTTTTTAAAAATAAAATGAAATAAAATCTGAGATATAGTGAATCAGAACATGTCCTGCTGGATATGTGTGTATATATTGTTTTGGTTCATGTTGGAGTTTTAGCCACTCTGCCAGTAGTGTGCACTGTGAGCTTTTGTCTGCATGCTGGATGATTTCAAGACGGATGGCGGAAAAATGTAAAGAGAATTTTTTGATCATTTTCTCCCTTTTTTTCTACTTTATTTAAAGAGCTATAGCATCATAGTGCATCAGTGAAACATTGAAATACCACTAACACAGAAATGCTGTTTCATTTTCACTGGTGGACAAATGCAGTGTTAGTCTAAGAAAAATTATGAAAAGAAAACATTTCAAAAATACAGGAATACACCCCCAACCCCTCAACAAACTATGACCTCAGTTTAAAAAGCCCTCCAGTGATGATACAAGAAATTACTATGTCCAGCAACAAAGGGGGGGGGGATACAGATGGGTGGCTCCATGCTGGCCATCTTTGCCTCTTGTGGGTGCCGCATCACCTAGAGCGTCTTCTTTTTAGATGAGCCATAATGGCGGCTGTGCACCATGACGCCTCCTCTTCCAGTGAGTGCTGTTTGGGCATGCAGACTCCTGTGCCTCATCATTGCACACCTCATGTGAATGGGACCACAGCCAGATGGCACACAGGCACCAATTTTAGGGCTGAGCGCATATGGACACCCAGCCCTACGGAGCCCTTAAATTGGCCCCAGGCCGGTGTTGGGCCAAAGTCTACAACAGAAAAGAGACTACTGACAGGGATGTGGAAGCAAGAACAACCAGCAATACCCACCAACAAGGAAGTAGATCTACCACAAGAACTTATACTTCTTTAGACAAATCTAGAAGAGCCACTAATTCTGGGAGGTAGATTAAGCTTAACGTCACAATGTACGTTATAATAATAATAATTTTTTATTTATATTTCCTGCCTCTCCTTTGGATCGAGGCGGGATTCCAACAGTATAAAATACAATCCATTATCCTATATCACAATTTTAAAAGCATACAGTACAATGTAAAACAATTCACAATTAAACATATACAACTCAATAAAACCCTTCTATATCATCGTCAGTTTGTCTCTTATTTCCAATTCAAAACATCACAGGATATCAGATGGATAGGCTCGCCGGACGAGATCCGTCTTTAATGCTTTTTTGAAAGCATCCAAGGTAGTAATATGACAGATCTCTTCTGGGAGAGCATTCCATAATTTGGGAGCGATAGCAGAAAATGCTCTATTAGATGTTGTCATCAGTCTGGTGTTCATTTCTTCTAGCAATTTTTTACCTGATGTTCTGAGGGTGCAGGGCGGATTATATGGGAGGAGACATTCCTTCAGGTAGCTCAGGCCCAAGCCATATAGGGCTTTAAAGGTAACGACCAACACTTTGTATTGGGCCCGGAAGCTAATTGGCAGCCAATGCAAAGATTTTAATATCAGGGTGATGTGATCAGTTCTCGATGCCCCGGTTAATAGTCTGGCTGCCGCATTCTGGATTAATTGAAGCTTCCGAACTTGGTACAAAGGTAGCCCCATGTAAAGCGCATTGCAGAAATCTAAATGAGAGGTTACCAGTGAATGTATCAATGTTTCAAGGTCCTCTCTGCCCAGGTAGGGATGCAGTTATGGTTGGGTGGGGATTTCAATTCAGGTCTTACTGCCTAGCCTGTAAATCCACACTGGTTTTAAGTGTGTCTTTTTCTTCTCTTCCTAAAATACCCAGTAGTACTGAAAAGTACATTTCCAGAGCAATATTATGCAGGTCAATTTAGACAAAATTTGCATTCCATCAGATTTATTCCCAGATAAGTGTGACAGAGCTCGGAAGCATAAGTGTTATGGATAACACATCTTAAAAAGTCTACTTGCTAAATTTAAAACCATAAGGATAAATATATAAAAATTAATTTGTTCCATTAATCATTCATAAATGCCACTGACTGAAAAATCATTACATTAAAACAATTATAAACTGCCTTACTGTTAAGGAGTTTTGCATGTGTAAATTCTACTGCACATGCAGGCTGAAGTTTTGTACCATTGTGCAACAGTTACATTCAGTTCAAGGTTGTGAAAATGGATTCACATATGTGGTGCCATTGCACATGGTCACACATTGTGCAGTGACGTGCACAGCACGTTGTGCATTGATGCACTGATGTGCAATGTGTATTTAGCTGCACATTGCTGCAATGCTCTAATGAGGTGTTGTAGTGAAACCAAGGCATTACTCCTTGAGCTCGCAATTATACTGTCTTTCCACAGTATGGTCCTTAGTCTTAAAATTATTAAAAATGACCAATAGGCCCAGCCTCCATGCAAAATTATTTCTCCAGATAACAAATTCAACCATTATTTGCTGCTCCAAAATATATGTCAGTGTTGTTTAATTATTATAATAACAATTCTCAAACTTGTTGTTGAGAAAAAAGAATGAATTAGGTACAGTGAATTAAATATTGACAAATAATTCCAAGCTCTGAGCATGTATAGGTTTGCAATTCAAGTGTGAGAAGCACCTGATATACCTGGTACTAGTGTGCCATAAATGGTATGACTGTTGGACTATGGCTCTGGAGACCAGGGTTGAAAGCCCCACAGAGCCTTGAAATTCCCTGGGTGACCTTGAGTATGTCACATTCTTTCAGCCTTAGAGGATAGCAATGGCCAACCCCTATGAAGAAATCTGCCAAGAAAACCCCATGATAGATTTGCCTTAGGGTTGCCATAAGTCAGACATGACTTGAAGGCATACAACAATACTAAAACAAAGCTGCTACATCAAAGAAAGAGAAAGGGTGCTGGGAGATGCTAAAACAGTCTCATGAGTGTCCAAAAATAATTTTCTCCAGAGGTGTAACATATATACATCTAGCATCTAGCATTAAAGAACAGGTCTATCATTTCTGGTTGATCTGATGACTGAACAGTAGCAAAGCCTGAGCATTAGATTTAGCAATCTGGATAGATTCAGTCTCTGAAAAAGACTGGATAACAGCTTAGTCCCTCTGGGGCTTTTTACATTGGCAAGAAAGTGTGATCTGAAGTCGCCTTTATCTTAATGCTTAGCAGCTACATAGCAAAGCCTCAGGTTTGCATTAAAAAAGTGCAGAGCTGCTACACTGAGGGGTGTGGGAACGACTTATCTGAGTGGTCTTTTTTGTGGCTCAGCAGTTACATGGGAAGCTGTCAGAACGCTACAAACACAGGCGGAGCTGCTACATGGGCAGCAATAAACGCGGCTTTAAACTGAGATTTTAATTTTTTTTTTCCTTGCCGGCTGCGAACTGCGCTGTTGCGCGGTTCGTACCGCCGTGAACAGCGCTATTCCGATGGTCGAGTGTTGAACTGCGCTATTGCGAGGGTCGAGGCTTGAACTGCGCTATTGATAGGGTCGAGGCTACGAATTGCGCAGTTTTAAATGATTTAAAGGGGGGCTCCTAAGTGATTTTGACAGCAGCCACAGACCGAGCATCTGCAAGAAGACAAAGGAGGAGGAGTGCTGGCCATTGACCCAGTGACGTTGGCATTCGTCAGCACAGGGTCACTGTGGGCATCGTCACCAACATGGATGCCTCCTCTCCTTTGTGGTCGGCACTTGTCGTCAATGTTCAAAGCACAGCCAAAGCTGCCGCCTTTGCCTCCGCTAGTGCTGCCAGGATCATCGAAGTGACCACTGAAATGACTGCTGTGACCACTGAAATGACTGCTGTGACCACTGAAATGACTGATGTGACCACTGAAATGACTGCTGTGACCACTGAAATGACTGATGTGACCACTGAAATGACTGATGTGACCGCTGAAATGATAGCTGATGATGATAGTGATGATACAGAAGAGAGAATAGCTGCAGTTGGTGTCTCACTGCTTGATCAGTGTGAATTAGCCGGTGGCATTGCTATGTCCGAGAAAAGGAAGACCCGGCTTTATTGGACGCTGGAGAGAAGTGATCACTGGTGGTCTGTCATAGTCACTCGCACCTGGTCTGAAAGCCGATGGAGGCGTTACTTCCGAATGCCCCGTGCCCTCTTTCACCAGCTGGTGGACATCCTCCGTCCAGAACTGGAGAGATCTGATTCATTGATGAGAAAAGGCATCCCGGTGGAGGAGAGAGTGGCCATTGCCATCTTCATGCTGGCCCATAAAATGACCTACTTGGTGACTTCAGAGCTCTTTGGGGTTGGCATTTGCACTGCAGGGCAAATGATGCTGGAGTTCGCCTTGGCGGAGAAGCTCCTGCTGTCCCGGACTGTGTACTTGGGAGATGCCCGGAAGGTAAGGCACTGTCCAAAATATATTTCCACTTGTCAAACTATCTTATCCTGTATGTGGCATATTTCATGTGTGGGTTGTTTTGTGGTGTAATTGCATGGATGTAATGAATTTGTCATTTATTCACCTGTTTCCCCCCCTTTCCTTTCTACAGATCATGGAAGGTTTCGCTGAGCTTGGATTCCCACAAGTAGTGGGCGCTGTGGATGGGTGCCACTGTCTGATTGTGCCACCCCTGGGGCAGAGACGGAGTTATCAAAACAGAAAGGGGTCCTATTCTGTTATCCTGCAAGGGACATGTGATCACACTGGTCGCTTTGTGGATGTGGAGCTTGGATGGCAAGGATCAGCTCATGATGCCAGGGTGGTCCGCAATTCTGTCATTTTTGAAACTATGGAAGCTGGCATCTTTGTGCCAGGCAACCCCACCATTACCATCCAGGGTCAGCAAATTGGACCCCTCCTGCTGGGAGATAAAGCTTATCCTCTCAGAAAATGGTTAATGTCGCCCTACAAGAAACCTACCACTGCCAAGCGGAAGCTTTTCAATAGGAGGTTGAACAGGTGTAGAGTGAAGGTGGAACATGCGTTCGGGCGTCTCAAGGCCAGGTGTAGATGTCTGAAAGGACCACTTGTTGTGGCAGAAGAGAACGTGGTGCCCATCATCGCCGCTTGTGTCATCCTACACAACATCTGCGAGACCAAGGGAAAGGTTTTGGATGAGGGGCTGCAGTACAGGCGACGTTTTGTGTTGCCTACCCTGGGGGCACCTATTCCGGAAAATGACCCTGGCACACAAGAAGGGCACAAAGTGAGGAATGCATTGGCAGAGTTCTTCCAGACAGGGAGAATTTGAACTTGGACTTCTCCTCCATTTGTGATACCACATCATAATTGTTTTGTATAATCATATCAGTAGTTGAATAAATGTATCCCATCAGCCACAGTCTGTGTGTGCCCATCATTCATGGTCTGCTGTGTGGGCAGTCTCTGCCATGTGCTTGTTGGCTTGACACACACAAACACACTCACAGAAGGTCATGCATAGGTGTGCCTGGCGCCAGATTTCCTGGAAGATAAAGATACAAGCCCATAACTGCCAACCGTTTACTCTGACAATGTATCAATACCCCTTGAAATTCAGGCTTCCCTAATGGCCCATTCAATTGTAACAATATGAAGCCCAGAGGCATCTATTGGGGGAAAGATTCAAAATTCAGCTCTGAGGGGACTTCATTGGCCTGAAGCCATCTCTGCCCACCTTGCCCTCACCCACAAATTTCTATAAAGTCCAAAGCCCCTGTCTTTTTCCTCAGGACGGCGACCATGGCTCCCAGGGTGAGACTTCCAATTTGCAGGGCCTACTGGCAGGCTGAAGAGCTGGAGATCCTCCTGGAGGCCCTCATGCCAGAGCAAGCTGCTCGGATTGTGATGGCCTCTAGCAGCAAGCCGAACAAGGCCTTTTTTATGGATGCCGCCAGAGCCCTCCGGCGACGAGGGTTTCAAAGGACCTTCCTACAGTGTCGGAGCAAGTTCAAGGACCTGAAGGGAAGGTTCTTTGAAACCCTGGAGGACTATGGTCCGCATCCGCCTGTTCGGAAGAGGCCACCATATTTCGAACAGCTTCGGGCCCTCTGGCAGAGGGGCGGAGAGCCTCGGTGGGAAGATCGCCGTCCTCAAGGTATGTCGGGGCCCCTTTCATTGTGCCTGTGTCCCTGTCACTGACCCTTCCCTCCTGTTTGCCAATGTCCTCCATGGGTCCTCATGCCTGTCCTCCACTTTGCTTTTGCAGGCATGCAGCCCAGGCGAGGACGGAGGGTGCCTGAGCAGGCCCAACAGCCCGGCAGGGGGTCCCCCGCTGCTGCACCTCAGGGAGAGGCTCGGGATCTCCCTGAGGATGCAGCACAGCCAGGGCCCTCTGATGCCGCCCCTCCGCCCAGAGAACAGGCTCCTCTGGCAGCAGGTTAGTGTCCAAGGGGTTAGGGGGGGTGGACGTTGCAAGCCTGCAGCCTCCACAACACTCCTGTCCTGTCCCTTCCCTTCATGTCACTGTATTAACTTCTCCCCTTTCTTCCCTTTTTCCAGCAGCTCCTCCGTCGCCGGATGCTGCTGCTGCCAATGAGGAGCAGCCTGGGCCAAGCCGCCGCCGCCGCCGCCGCCACCTGGAGAGGGGACCCGAGGCCCAGGGTCCCCAACCCAGGGAGATGCCTGAGGTCCAGCGCCACAGGGGAGGAGGTGAGTACAGGCACCCAAAGAACCGGAGAAGGGAGTGGGGATGCCCATACACCCTGCCTGTGGGAGTGGGTGTGTGGCTCCATTGTCCCCTCCTAACCATTCTCTCTTTCTCTCTCTTTTTTCTTTTGTCCTCTACAGAACGCCTGCTGCATAGGAGGGTGGCAGCGCTGGAGGCAGGCCAGGAAAGGATCTTGCAGCTCCTAAATAACATCTTGCAAGTCCTTCCTGGCGCTGCACCTCCAGCTGCCCAGTAAAGCTGCTTCCCCCCCCCTTTCCCTTTCCTTCCCTTTCCCTTGTTTTCTGTTCCCCTTCCTTCCCCTTCCCTTCCCCTGTAAATAATGTGTAAATAGTGTGTTTAAATAAAAAAGTTTATTTTTTAAAAAAAAATTTGTCTGTCTTGAACTGCGCAACAGCAGTAGTACACCATTGACTCATTTGTATGAATGAAATTCTTTTTTTATGAATGAATGGGGGTGTTGCGGTACTGCGCTGTTTCACCATTTGTTAGTGTTAAGATTTGAAGTAGGACAGTGGTGTTCAAAATGTGCTTTTGAAGAGATGTTGAACTTCAGCTCCCAGAAGCCTAAGTCCTACATCTCATCAACAGCGCAGTTTGAACATCACTGCCATAGGGAGTTAGTGAGTTAGCTATAGCTATAGTGTAGTGCCTGGTGGAAAAGGAAGTGCAGGAAAGGAAGGAGACCCTTGGGAAGAGAGATAAGTGCAGTAGAGGACACCACAGTGCTTAATGGGAACTCAGTGCTTGTCACAACACTTCCCTCCTTTTCCTCCCCTGTGCCTGGGATGGCGACGAGTCGCCATAGGAACCGCCACTTGGCTGCTGAAGAGGCCAGAAGACTCCTGTCTAGGTTCTTCCTGACAGACCTCCAGATCCAGAATGACTTCGCCAGGAGTGACATCACGACCCCTTTCCCCACCCTGATGCCCAGATGGCCCCTCTACAGCCATGGGAATGGCTCTATGGGTAACACTCTCCTCCTCACCACCCACTCTGCCACTCTGAGCTGATCTTAAGATCCCTACTATCTGTTCCAGCAGGCCACTCTGCCCTTCAAGAACAGAAGTGAGTCGCCTCTGCTCCTGGATGGATTCTGCCTGCTGCTGAAGTGCCCTCTCCTGCAGCTGAAGTGCCGTCTCCTGATTCTTGAGGGCCCTCTCCTGATTCTGGAGGGCCCTCTCCTGATTCTGGAGGGCCAGCTCCTGCTGCTGAAGTGCCCTCTCCTGATTCTGGTGGGCCCTCACCTGCACCTGAACTGCCCTCTCCTGATTCTCGACTGCTCTTTCTTGAAATTCTACACTCCTCAACCTCAGCTGATAGAAACGCTCTCCCTGTTGTGTGAGTGCTGTCATGTGTTCTGAGGTGGCACCAACGAGACGATCAATAGCCCTGGCGGATGTTGCTGCTGCTGAGCGACGCACCCGTCTGTGTCTCATGGCAGCGAGCCGCTCCTCCGGTGGCATTGCAGCTGTGGGATTGGCGGGTGCTTCTTCTTCTTCTGAAGGTGGTCTTGCTGCACCTTCTGCACCTTCTATAGGACGAAGCACCAGAGATACACAAAAGCATAGAGTTAGCACATACTCCAGAGGGCATCCAATCCATCCCTATTATGCCATGCAGGAACTCTCGCTCAAAGCACCCTCAATATGTCACACATGACCTTGGACAAATGTAAGGAAGAGGAATAGTTGAGGAGAAGCACAACACACACACACACACACCACAGTCATACAAAGGAGATCTTACAGCATACACTGACATAAACGTTGTAGCCCCTACCCAAAACATGCCATCATGCCAACAAAAACCTTCGCCAGCGCCTGTGTTCCTCTGCTGTAACTGGCCCACTATACAATCCCCCCCCTTCCCATGCCACACACATGTCTTACCCTGCAAAGCTTCCTGACCATCACTATCATCGCTCTCTCTCACAGTCCTCTGTCCTACAGGCGACTGATCACGGTGGCTACTGACGTTGGCAGAGACAGTGCTTGTACGGGAGGATGGCCTGCTTGAGGAAGCTGTAGATGCCAACTTTATGGCACGGGCTTTTTTTCTGAGAGCATCGATGTCCACAGCTTGCTGACTATAGGATGTCTCATCAGAGTCCGGGGACTGCTCCCGTTCCTCTGCATGACAAAGGGACAGAGTGACTTCTCCCCTATGCCCACCCTGATCCCACATCTTCCCTATGTCCCCTAGTTCCCTTTCCCTCAGAAGCCGAGGCACATCTTACCTTGAGAAGGCAGCAGAAAATGTTGGGCACATTCCATGCTTGTCTGTGGGCTTGGATCAGGCTCTGGCTCTGATTCTGGCTCTACCTGTGGTTCTGGGGTGTCCTCCATAGGTTCAGCCCTAGCAGGCTGGCCCACTGGGACCCTCACAACCTGTCCGCTGGTGGACAGTCTGTTGGGTCTGATCCTCCCATCCTTGCTAATGAACTCATGAAGCTCCTTGTAGAAAGGAGGACGGGGGCCTGCCTGGGTACCTTTGGCCATATTGTCTCGATATTTTTTATATTGTGCCTTTAAGGCTTTGCACTTTCGCCGGCACTCTTCCCAAGTCCGCCGGTGTCCCTTCCCTCTCATGGCTTGGGCCACCTCATGATAGGTATCCACATTGAGGTAGGTGGACTCCAGTTTCTCTAAAATATTGGGCCTTGACCAGATGGAAATGAGGTCTGAGGTCTCTGCATGAGATCAAGACATCCCTCTCCCCCTTTTTGGGCCACTTGTAGAAGTCTCTGCCATTGTGCAAAGTGCCACAGCAAAGCCTCGGCAAGAGTGTCCCTAGGAGCGGCTGACTTGGACAAATGCAAGTGGGAAATGGCGCTGGAATGTGTGTGGGGGTTCGTGTGAAAATTGAAAGTTTCCTCTTATCACTGCACCTGTTAAAACATCCGCCACCAAAACTGTCAATATCCCAGAGGCGCTACTGCGCATGTCTAGGGTTAGGATTACGGGCGGAGCTAGGGTTTGGGAGCTTTAAAAAACTGCGCAGTTAAACCCCAGCTTTTACACCTGGAGGACATAGAACGTTTTAATTAGGAGTGGAGTCCACACCACGCATGCTCCCAACCCACGATCCATTCTGATCCGCATCTGCAGCGCAGCCTTTAAATGGGCGCCTTAAGGAAACAGAGCCCCATTTAACTGCGCAAGTACACCTTAGCCTTTACATGTACTAGCGCTGTAACGCAGTTATTAAAAAAGTAGTGGGTCAACCGAACTACTTTTTAAAAGCGCGTTTTTTCCCTTAAAACGCCAAAATGGCGTTTTCATGGCACACTTTCCCATTTTATAATGTAAAAGCTGGGTTTTCAAGCAGCCTTCAAAACACCTCTTTTTGCCAATGTAAAACGCACCTCTGATGTTTATTGATGGGTTGACCTGCTGTCCCAATAAGGTATTTTTCTACTTGCAGCTGAATCTCTTCAATTTTTTTGCACACTTCCTTCTCCTCTGCCTATACTTAATTGTACTGCTGCCAGAACCATATGTCTATCTGTCTGTATGGCCCTATTCAGCTAGTGAAAATGATCCAGGATGAATCTGGGTTGAATCTTTATTGTTCAGATGCATCCCGAATGCACCTGGTTCAGTTTGGAATGGTAGGGCTGCTTAAAACCCCATTTAATCCTGCATAAATCAAAAGATTTGCATAACTGGCAGTGCAAATAACAATGCTAATAGTCCTGGGATTAAATCCTGCATACCTGGCTCCATTTTTTTCCCCTCTGATAAGGGGAGAAGAAGAGTCTCCCTCTCTCATTTTCTTGCCTTCCCCATCTCTTGGCAGCTAGCAGCTCCAAGGAGCAGCGGGACACTTTGCCACCTCTGCTACCGCCTTGAGACTCCCAGCTGGGGACAGTTTCTCCTGGGGGTCAGGGCACCCTTGTGGGGGGCAGAGGCACAGGGCTAGCAAGCACATCTGAACAACAGAACATGGAGAAATGTGAAAAGATTCAGTTCCGATGAAAATATAGTGTAAATAACAAACCTAGAACGCATGAGTTGATTTATTCAAATTATCACACTAAAGAAAATGACATCTGAATGATCCTTAGTTCTGTCTGTCTGTCTGTCTATCCATCTATCTGACACACATACACACAGAGAGAGGACATTTCATTTTCAAAAATGTTAACAACAGTGAACTTCACTGCAGGGTCGCCCCCCCCCACCCAATTCTGACTCTCTCCTCTACTTTGCATGGTTAGTAGAGTTCATGTACTCTCAAGCTTGATATCTGAACTAAAGGTAATTCACCTACATGGGAACTGCTACTGGCAGAGCTTTACAAAAAACAGTTTTGCAAAAGAGAGAGACAATACTTACCATTTGTTAAGGGTGGCCCTTGCACAATATCTCTGGAGGGTGAAGCAGAAAATAAAACCAGCCAGATGGTGTGAGACTCATAGTGTTCTCAGAACTGAAAATAATGCAATCCTATAGCATATTGGAAAATTGATGCATCAGTCAAAGAGCAAGCTAAATATTTGTAGCCTACCCTCTAAAATTTGACAACATAGTTTCCATTTGCCATCTGTCAAAAGAGACGTCTGCCACCTCTGAAAAATGTGGTTGAACCTAAAGAAACCTGAATTTAAAACCTTAAAGACTATTTCTTTTTGAGATTATTTAATTTATATTAATTTTAATTTGTATTTAATTTTTCTTTTAGAAAATCTGAAATATATATGAAAGGGAGTTTCTTCTATTTGTTTTTCCTTTTGACTTTCCTAAGTTCACATTTTTACATACCACAGCCTTGTTGGTGCAAAATGTGTGCACCAAGATTGAACTATGGGGTGGGAAAACCATGTGGAAAGGGAATGTGCATGCATCTTCATACCTATTAAGGTAGCAGAAGATTCTTCTAATCTTCTAAAATGGCAGCTGCAACAAACACCCCTCTCCAAATTTGTTCCTTGGATCAGTGAGCTCGAATGCCAGAGGTAGAGACAGAAGGATGAGAGGAGAAGGATGGCAGTCTAAAATGTATCTGCTCTGCACAATTATAGCAGTTTAATCTCTCTTTGCCATGGCACCACCCTACAGAAGCTCAGGGCTTACAGTTTTTCTGCCAGAAAGCTCTAATGATTTAGTTCAGGGGAGTCCACTAGAGCTCTCTATCAGGGAATTCCAAGTATGTTGACCAATTACAAACCACAAGATTCCATTGGATGGACCCATGGACTCCTGGTCATCTGTACTGGCGGGTTAATAAGTGATGTTGAATCACCTCTGGTTGCCATTGGGGGCCAGGAAACTGAATAATGAAGTGTTTCAACAATTACTGGGGAAGATGTTTCATGTTGGCATGCATTTTTATATAACTAGGGCCATTTAGGTGCGGCTTTTAGGTGAAAAAACACCAGAAAATAATATACACACACAACAATGGGAGGAGTTGGGCGAATGTTAGGGCAACAGTTTCCCCAGTCTGGCTTAAACTTTCATTTTTAATTTTTTTTTCCAAAAAGGGAATGGATATCTTCCTCTAATACAGACTGGCTGAGGTGGAGCCACAAATGTCTCCCTCCACTCCCACCACCAAGGTGCATAGTAGCCATAGGTTGGAGCGTTTATTTTGGCACTTGAGGCAGAAAAACACAGAAGCAATTCTCTTTTCTCCATTTCCTGACATTTAAAAACAGCAGCAGCAATCAGAATAAATGAAAAAGAAAAAAACCCCTGACATTTACTGTCATGACAGCCAAATACCTCCTCCCTAAAGTGTGGTAGTCTCACTCTTGTTTATGGGAGAGCCAGCCCTAGGGTTCATAGTTACCTTGCTTTATGTCAAAGAAAGGCAAAAAAGGGTGTTCCCCCATCCTCCAAACCCTGGAACAATAATAATAAAAAAAGAAAGCACTGTAATTACAGCTGCAGGTAGGATTGTTCCCATGGGCATTCTCTGTATGGTAGCATTCAGTTTTGAAATATAGGCCCTTTCTATAGCCATGACAACAAGGAAAGTACTAAAATGCAGACAGGTGGTTTTTTAAAACAGTAATTTGTTCTGTCCCATTTCTCAACTCTTAGCTTTTAGATACTTTTTTAAAAGCTTGTGGTTAAAAAAAGAACTTTGCTAGAATGCACTAAGCCAGTTACAAATGCATAACCATTTTAGTTATGTAGCTACATAGTGTCTCCCAGTCCAACCCACCCATTCCTCATTTACCATGCAGCAGCCACTGTGAACAACAGTGGTCTATGCCTTTATTGATCAGGAAGCAGCCGATTGGCATTCCCATCCCTGTGGGTGAATTCTATTGTAACAAATAGATGCACAGTCTCTGCTGCAATTCCCTCTTGCACCAGAGATTGCTCATAGAATGGTAGTGGAAATATCAGTCATCTGTCAACTAAAAGGAGAACAGTCCATTGATACTTTCAACAGCAGCTGCCCAGCAAGAGAATGTTGGGCAACTTTCATGGTCCCTACATAGTCTCTAAACTAGTGAATACATAAGGATCACAAATATGAAACAGTCACAAACACATAAGTATTTTATCCCTAATGCTAGTTTATGCAACTGACTGAGGGGCTATCCAGACCAGTGTAAAAAGCCAGCCTGGGGGCTGAGTCAGGACACAGCCTCTTGATGATGCATGCCCACACTCCCCCCCCCCGGGCCCCCTGATCCTCCAGACGGCTAACAGCATCATGACACACCTCCAGTGCTACATCCAAATGATGCAGTGCTGAAGGGGCACCATACAGCCGTGCCACTGTGGCTATGGCACCCTTTGGAGGGTGCAAAAAGGAGCCCTGGTGATGCAGTGGTTAAATGTCTATACTGCATCCACTCACTGAAAACCATAAGGTGGTGAGTTCAATACCAATAAAAGGGCTCAAGCTCGAGTCAGGCTTGCATCTTTCTGAGGTCGCTAAAATGAGTACCCAGATTGTTGGGGGCAAGTAGCTTACAGTTGTAAACCACTTAGACACTCCTTAGGCTGTATGAAGCAATATATAAATGAAGCTGTTTGTTTTGTTTTTTGTTTGCTACTTTTTGTGCCCTCCAGAGGCCAGATTGGGACTGCAGTATAAGGTTGCCATTGCCCCTATCCAGCTGAAGAAGGGGAGGCTATATGCCACCCCTTCAGGGCGGTATATACAGCCCCTTAGTAAATCTGGCCCTGCTGTCCACCTTTTCATCACCTCAGCACCTACAGCAAATCAAGAGGCAGCAGCACAAAATCAGCAACTTAAATCATGTGATATTATGGCTCTGTCACTAAGAGAGGCCATACCTGTATAAGTACCAGAGCAACTAAAAAGTTCCAGTTACACTTTTAAAAAGGCCATGAGGTTATCCCTTGTTAAATTACAGACATTACATAGTGCAGCTTTATCCTCATTGCTGAACTTCGAAGGCTATGTTTAAATGGCTAAGTTACTGATGGCTCCAGTATGTCGTACTTTATAAGGTTCTTCCAGACTAGTGAAAAGAATTGGGAGCTCTCTCAACAGATCTCCTCACTCATTGTCAATTGGTGCATGATGTTCCTTTCCAACCTCCTCCTGCCAGTAAGTGAGGCTGTGACTAGCAGATGCAAAAGCCCTGTCACATATCCTTGTAATAGCTTCACTCACTGGTGGAAGCAGGCTGGAAACATCACCATTCTTGCACTCTGATCAGCAGTTGAACAGATCTCCCCAACATCTGCCAGTGAATAACACTCGACTGAGAGAGTGTTTGTTTTCCCTACCTCCACCTGGGCTCCTCCCATGCCTTGGCTCCTGGACTTAAGGAGGAGTCTTGTCTCTCCCCCCACACACATACACACACACACTTTTTTCTTTTCTTTTTAGATTATGTATAGTTCACATTGTTTTAGGATTGGGATGGGGGTTGAGAATGGAGATTTTCTTTTTACTTGTTTTGATATGTTAATTGTTATGTATTTTGCTTTGTTAATTTTATTTTTTGTTATAATTACTATGTATTTTTGTTGTTGCTATAACTGCTTTGTATTTTTGCTTTGTTAATTGTTATTCTCTTTTGTACCCCGCCCCATTCAGAGGGGCAGGCTAGAAATAAAATATTATTATTATTATTATCATTATTATTATTATTATTATTATTATTATTATTATTATTATCTCCTTCACATGAGTAGGCTGCTGGTTGTAAAGGTAGGCTGGGCACATTGGACCAGGAGATATTATTTAGTTACTCAGGCCATGTCTGCACAGGCCAAATAATAAATTCTTCCTCTTCTTCTTGTGACAATCAGTACAGATGACATAAGGTTTAATTTCTGATTCTGGTGAGAACTGTTTTGACAACATACAGCCAGTTCAGCACTGAACTTGCACTGTTGTTGTTAACTGCCCTCAAATCTACTTTCACTCATGGTGACACTGTGGATGAGATCTCTCCAGAAACCCCTGTCCACAACCTGTGTCCTCCCTGATCAAATTTAACCATCTGGCACATGGTATTACTCATTTTCTACTGCCTTCCACATTTCCTAGCATCATTGCCTTTTCTAATGATTCATTTTATTTCATGATGTGGCTAAAGTGCACCAGCCTCAATTTAATCATCCTGGCTAGTAGGGATAGTACAGGCTTGGTTTGTTCTAGAACCCCTTTGTTTATCTCCTTGGCCATCCACAGTATCCTCAGCACTCTTCTCCAGCTCCACATCTCAAATATGTTGATTCTCTTTCTATCAGCCTTTTTCACTGTCTAGCTCTCACTTTCATTCATGCTGATGGGAAACATAATGGCTTGAACTATCCTGACTTTAGTGTTCAGAGTTATGTATGATCATACACTTAAGTTTATTGCACAGGCCCTGGAATGTACCTTGTGTGTGATAAAAGGGTAAGGGATGGGGCTGGAATGAGTGGGGGGACGCATTTTACTGCACACCCCATCCGTCCCTCAATGATGTTCCACTCTCATTCCGTCCCAGAATCCGTCCCAGGGAGACAATTTTCTGAGGACTGTTCTGGACAGTCCTCCTCCTTGGGATGGATTTTGGGATGGAATGGGAACGGAATGCACTGAGGGATGGATGGGGTGTGCAGTAAAATGCATTCCCCCACTCATTTCTCACTCGTTCCTGACCCCTTGTGTTCCATTGTCGGAATGTTCCAGGGCCAGGAATGAGATAAACTTAACTGTATGATCCTGTGAATTTCATAGCTACCCTTCATAGCTACCCTTCCCAGTTCTGATTTCTTGACTGTAGTCTCTGTTCTGATCAATATTTGGGAACTGTTTCAATTATCTCATTGTCTAGGGTAAATTCTTATAGATCTTCCATGGTCATTGTTTTTTGTTCTTTTTAATGTCCAGCATTAATCTAACCTTGGCACTTTCCTCCTTGACAATCCTCTGTAGTTGTTCCAGGTCTTTGTTTATTACTGATAGTAGTATTGTTTCATCTGCATATCATAGGTTTTTAAGTTCCTTCCGCCTGTCTTCACCTTCTGTTTCTGAATCTAAGCCTGCTCTGTGTATGATATTTTCTGCATATACATTGAATATAAAAGGTGATAATATGCAACCTTGCCCAACCACTTTGCTGATTGGAACCATATTCCGTATTCTTTTATGGCAGCAACCTCTTGTCCAGAGTACAGATTACACATCAGGAAAATCAGGTGTTGTGGCACTCCTATTAATTTAAGCACAAGCCATAACTTTTTGTGATCTATGCAGTCAAAGGCTTTGTTGTGATCAATAAAGCACATTCAGATCTTCTTCTAGAATTCCTTGGTGTACTTTATTACCCAATGTATGTTTGCAGTATGATCTCTAGTGCCTTTTCCACTCCTGAATCCAGCTTCCACCTCTGGGATTTCATGCTTCATATATAGTAGGAGTCTGCTGCAGAATTTTGAGATTACTTTGCTTGCATGGGAAGTTAGTGTGATGGTTCTGTAACTACTGCAGTCTTTTGTTTCTTTGTTTTGTGGGGATAGATAGATAGATCACTTCCAGTGTGGAGGCCACTTTCTAGTTTTCCATATTTGTTGGCAGATTTTAGTTAGAACTGAGCTTGATTTTCTCTCTGTGAATTAAGCAGTTTTATTGGGATGTCATCTGTTCCTGGTAATTTGTTCGTTCTTACTGCTGCATTATACCAACCATAAAACCTGCATTCTACCACCCTTAAAATAGATTTTAAAGATGCACATTTTTCTCCAGAAAATCTGGAGCTCTCCAGAGTAACACTGGGATCCACACATGCATCCAACTGTGCTGCCCACTACTGCTACTACTGGCATAAATTGCACCCTCTGAGGTCATAAGAAGGTGCCCAGCCATGTGACTTATGCCAGGTACTTATGTTTTAGGCCTCAGAGAGAGCAACTTGCAGCGGCAGCAGACAGTACAGCAGGACGCACATGTGAACAGCTCTCAGTGTCACTGCAAAGGGCCCAGGTTATAGGAGAAATTCAGGGCAGCTTCAGAGCCAGAAAATTCTAGGCTGCTCCTGAAATATTCAGGCCCATGCGAACATGGCCTTGGTTACATAGTTACATAAGTAAGTAGCTGATGTAGAATATTAGTTGTTATTTGTAATTTGTTATTTGCAACTCACTAAATATTTGCAGCTATCAAAATATTAGGAGAAGCAGAGAGAGAGAGAGAGAGAGAGAGAGGAAGTGTGTGCATTTGTGAATGTTTCATTTTTCATGATGTTTGATGTAGCAAGATGGTTTTTAAATTTGTCATCCTAGAAGAAAATGTTGATCAAAATGCTTGCGAGGCAGATGAAGTCTGCTTCATATTTTATATGAAGGGAAGCATTTTTATCATTTTCTTCTGTGAACCTGAGGCACTTGCCTCTCACTATTAATCACATTATGCTATAATTTTGTTTGCTGTTTGGTCTCTCTCCATTTTAATTTCTCATCAGCAGTATATTGCTGTAAAATGTATCCATTTGGAGGAGCTTCTCCAGCTGCAGCATGAAATGTCATGGCAGTTTGTTGAGATGTCAGCTTTTATCATTGTTCTGTAAGTCTCAACATGTCTGGAAGTTTGTTTCGTCCCTCCTCCCCAAAGCTCCTAGAAGAATTACTCTTAGGCTCTCCCCTCCTTTGAAGAGAAGTTGTCCAGGGGTGGTGATGATGGTGGAGAAGCATTGGAGATGGCTGATCTAAACCACAGACATATTGAGCTGAAGTTGAGCTGTGCTTATTAATCTGACCTCACGATGCTGGCATGGGTCCAGCAGATCATTTTGGGTTTACCTGGGGTTAGTGAAATATTCCATCTGAATGCCTAAATAATAGCCTTGCTGGAGAATTGCCTAACAGCAACCCTTATGCCCTGATGGCATCCATTTTTAGGTTCTATTTGAGTACTGTTACTTGTCAAATGTTCATACACACATGCACAGAGGTGGCATGTTTGTGGTGGGGGAAAAGCAGGTAGAATCTAGCCTGGTGCTTTGAAATATATACAATGGTAGCATGGGATAGGGGAAAGAGGAGAGATATTGAACTGTTCTCAGCTGTGACTCAATTAGCAGAATCATAGAATCATAAAATCATAGAGTTGGAAGAGACCACAAGGACCATTCAGTCCAGCCCCCTGCCATGCAGGAACTCCCAGTCAAAGCATCCCCAACAGATGGCCATCCAGTCTCTGCTTAAAGACCTCCAAGGACGGAGACTCCACTACACTCCAAGGAAGTGTGTTCCACTGTTGAACAGCCCTTACTGTCAAGACATTCCTCCTAATGTTGAGGTGGAATCTCTTTTTCTGCAGCTTGCATCCATTGTTCCGCGTTCTAGTCTCTGCAGCAGCGGAAAACAAGCTTGCTCCCTCCTCGATATGACATCCCCTCAAATATTTGAACAGGGCTATCATATCACCTCTTAACCTTCTCTTCTCCAGGCTAAACATTCCCAGTTCCCTAAGGTGGTCCTCATAGGGCATGGTCTCCAGACCCTTCACCATCTTAGTTGCCCTCCTTTGGACACACTCCAGTTTCTCCACATCCCTTTTGAATTGTGGTGCCCAGAACTGACCACAGTATTCCAGGTGGGGCCTGACTAAAGCAGATTAGAGTGGCACTATTACTTCCCTTGATCTAGATGCTATACTTCTATTGATGCAGCCTAAAATAGCATTGGCCTTTTTAGCTGCCGCATCGCACTGTTGACTCATGTTCAACTTATGGTCTACTTGGACTCCTAGATCCCTTTCACACATAGTTTCATTCAGCCAGATGTCCCCCATCCTATATCTGTGCATTTCATTTTTGCGCCCTAAGTGCAGTACCTTACATTTCTCCGCATTGAATTTCATTTTGTTAGCATTGACCCAGCTTTCTAGTCTATTCAGGTCATTTTGAATTTTGATCCTGTCTTCTGGAGTACTGGCTACTCCTCCTAATTTGGTGTCATCTGCAAATTTGGTAAGTATGCCCCCAATTCTGTCATCCAAGCCATTAATAAAGATATTGAATAGCACTGGGCCCAGAACAGAACCCTGTGGGACCCCACTGGTCACTTCTTTCCAGGTTGAAAAGGAGCCATTGTTGAGCACCCTTTGGGTGCAGCCAGTCAACCGGTTACAAATCCATGTAACGGTTACCTTATCTAGCCCACATTTTACAAGCTTGTTTGCAAGAATGTCATGGGGAACCTTGTCAAAGGCCTTACGGAAATCAAGATATACTATATCCACAGAATTCCCTTCATCTACCAAGCTGGTAATTTTATCAAAAAAAGAGATCAAATTTGTCTGCCAGGACTTGTTTCTCTGAAACCCATGTTGGCTTTTTCTGATTATGTCATTGCCTTCTAAATGTTCACAGACTCTCTGTTTAATTATCTTCTCCAGAATCTTTCCTAGTATTGATGTCAGACTAACTGGACGATAATTGTTGGGATCTTCTTTTTTTCCCTTTTTGAAGATGGGGACAATTTTTGCCCTCCTCCAGTCTGCTGGGACTTCTCCTGTTCTCCAGGAGTTCTCAAAGATTATTGCCAATGGCTCGAATATTACATTTGCCAGTTCTTTTAATACCCTTGGATGTAGGTCATCTGGGCCTGGAGACTTATATTCATTTAGGTTATATTTATTTATATTCATTTTGGACAAAGTTAGAAGCTCCTGGAAGCACCAGTTGACAGCTGGGGCCCTTTCACACTTCACAGTTCTAGCCCTATGATCTCACTTTCATTGCCATAGAAACATTCTATAGGATCCTAGGTTTTATAGTTTAAGCAATCACTACAGATCTCTTGACTGCCTTGAGAAAAGCAATTGCAATAGGACTCTGAATGGGTCTTTCCAGCTGCCTCTTCTTGATCCACCATATAAGTGGGCAGATGCCACTTCCAAGCATCCAGTCTGCAGCACCTCAGAAATTCTTTGTTTGAGGTGCTGCTAAGCTGAAAAAGTAGAGTTTTGGGCAAATCATCAGAATTGTGTCATCATAGTTATCATAATAGTTATATAAGCCTATGTATTGAAGAAGCAGGGAGAGACTTCCGTTGTAGCACCCCAAATATGGACTCCCCTTGCTATGGAGGTGCAACTGGCACCATCACAATGTACTTTGGCTGCTTGCTGAGATATTTTAATCATATGCTTTGATTTGATATACTATTTATTTTTATTTATTCAGAAGCCGAGCCCTCCCTCCAGTCCATCTGCCTTGGTCCAGGCCTCAGAGGGAGAGACGAACTGCTGGACCTGATCCCCTTCCCCACCTTTCCCTTCTCCTTTTGTGTCATGTCTTTTTAGATTGTAAGCCTGAGGGCAGGGAACCATATAATTAAAAGACTGTATGTTCAGTGCTGTGTAAATTATTATTATTATTATTATTATTATATTATTATCTTTTTCTTTTTTTGTTTTATTTTGTACAGGTTGGCTCTCCCCTAGCTGAAATGCTTGGGACCAGAAGTGTTTGGCATTTCAGATATTTATTTATTTATTTATTTGAATATTTGCACATACATAATGCAGTATCTTGAGATGGGACACAAGTCTAAATGTGAAATTTATTCATGTTCTGCATGCTCCGTATTCACATAGTCTGAAGGTAATATTATACATAATATTTTTAAAATAATTTTGTGCATGAAACAAAGTTTGTGTACATTGAACCATCAAAAAGCAAAGGTGTCACTATCTTAGCCATCCATGTGGGCAATTTTGGAGTATTTTGGTTTTTGGAATTCTGGATAAGTGAGACTCAGCCTGTATTGTTTTTGTTTGTTTTTCAAATTTTGCTCCTTTTCCTTGTTTGGGTTACAGCTTTTGGAATATTTATTGTTTAAATTATATTTCACTAATATAACTACATCTCTTTACCAACCTGGCATTTCTAATGATGGTTCTTTAATAGCTATTGCACAACATAAGCCATAAAAGTTTAGCCAATAGGGCACTGATAAGAGACAAGAACTGACAGCTCCCTGTGTATTTACATCATATTGGTCTGTTTCAGAAAGACTGTTCCAGAAAGAAAGACTGGTCTTCCTTTGCTTCCATGTTCTGTCAAAAATTTGTCTTTGTAGTCTTCTGTGAATGCTCAGAACACTGGAATATTTGTGCTCCAACATGTAGCTCAAATACAAATATAAATACTTTTAAAACTGTGACAAGGATCATTGACACATTATTTTCTCCTCTTCCTCCCACCCCCACCCCCACCCTTGCCTTAAACCTCAACTTGCAGTCTCTTGAGGTTTATTTAATCTTGAACTGATGCTACAAATCCATGATTGGCTATGGGGGAAGCTTGGACTCTTGCCAGCACTGCTGAACCAAATGGAAATTGCCTTATTTGGCATTAATGACCTATTTTTCCATCTCTTAAATCTCTTAAATCTTCTGTTTCAGGCTATTCCTCCCTCGCCCCCAACCTTCCTCTTGATGTGATCATTAAAAGCTACCCAGATAGAGATATGCTTATTAAGACTTCACCCCTCCCCACCCCTCCGTTTACCTTAAAAAGATTGGGGGGGAAATGCTTTAATAGAGCAAAGACGGACTCCATTTATTAAACTCCTCCAAGCAGTGTTATGTTGCTCTTTAACCTTTCGCTGCAGATGTACAACATTGCCGAGCCATCAACCTGGAAACATTGAGCTTTGTGTGTACATTAAAGCATGGATAGATAAATACCAGATCCTTAAGAGAAATGTCTGTGTCAGCAATTTTTTTTTAACGTTCACTAATAACTAGCTCATTTAACTCCTTCGCTCCTACACTCATTTTGCTCTCCTTGCATGCCTTATTTTTTTATAGAACAATTCTGTGCTTCTGTGCACTCCCTTCAGGGCAGGTTCATAGGATACAATGGTCAGTGTGATACCACCAGGCAGGGAATGGTCCAGAGTTTTCCAGAGCTCAGTAACTCTGAACATTCAGACCAAACATCATCCCCCAAATTTTACTATTCTGTGGTTTCCTTTATGTTGGGAAGAGGCTCACAACTACCTATGTTGATGTTTCTGATTTTATGGCACTGTTTAAAAACAACACTCATCATTAAGAAGAGGTAAAGTGAAAGGCCATTAGAAAAGACAAAGAGCACATTATGGATGGATTGATTCAATCCAGGAGGCCATGATCATGACCTTGAAAGATCTGAACAGGGTGGTTGACAATAGCATCTTTTGAAGGTCTCTTATTTAGATGTTTACCATAAATCTGAGCTGACTTGATGTCAAACAATAACAACAGCAAGCATAAAGAGCTTTCACATTTGATGGTGGGAGGTATTTGAGATGAAGTAGCAGAAGAGGCAGTCCATCTTTTCTCATCACTCCTCTTCTGTTTTTTCTTCTTTTGATTTTTGCTTTTAGGGAACATATTGCCCAGACATTAGAAGCAATGAGTTACAAGTAATATAATTAACTATAATGGCATAACCACCACCCCTTGTTGATAATGAGGTTGAAATACAGTTATATTTCTAAAATATCTTAAAAAGTAGTTCAAAGATATTTTATTGGTGTAATGAGTAACATTTTTTCCTAGTTTCTTTTAAAAGTTACATTAAAAGGACATTTTAGGCATTTTTCTAGTCAGCTCGGACTTATGGTAAGCTTCTAAGGCCTTTTGATACAAATACACTCTACAATGTTTCACAGAGGAAAACTGGGACATGTGTGGTCAAGAAACATTAGACTGTACTCAGGATGGTAAAAGTTATTAAAAAAGAACATAGAAGCTACGTAAAGCTGCATTATTTTGCTTTTGTCTGAGCCTACTAGAAAGGACCAGATTCTGGCCCTCTTCTCTTTTCCCTTCCCCTAGACTGAGTTAATTGAGTACAAGCTTTTTTGCATTTCAAACTCAGGTTGCAATTGAAATAATAATTAAAATAATTGAAAACTATTGAAATAAGCTGATGATAAAGGAGAAAGATGGAAGGAGGAGAGAGAAACTGGGACATTTAAAAAGAGGCTGGACAAGTGAGAACTTAAACAATTAGTTGGGACTATCCCTGCCAAATCAGGACAGTTGCAAGGTATGACATTTCAAGTTGTATCACATTTTCTTATCAATCCCAAGATTTTTTTTAACTGACTACAAGATAACAAACTATACAGCAAATAATATAACAAGTTACTTTTAGAGTATTCTAACAACCACAAAGTTTCTCTTAATCACTACAAAGAGTAACAGGAACAATCCATTTTTTCAAGTTACTTTCCAAGCTCCAATGTTGCCTTTTTCTCCACCACCAAAGAGCTCCTGTCAAAAGGTGAAAAAGACATTGCTTCCTTCCTTAGTGCCTCTGATAGCGGTGTTCAGCTCTGACAGTAAGAGTGAGGAGGGTACAGGTTTTGCCTTCCCTACAACCTTGTCCCTAATTTTTTGCTTCTCTCCTGAGGAATTAATATTAGAAACCCTATGCAAACATTGAGCATTCTCACATAAAGGCTTTCTCAGTGTATGTGAAGGACATTAATTAATTAACCAGGACATCTGCTTAATTGAGAGACATTTCCTGCAGCAGGGAGATGGGTGGTGGAAATTAAATCTAATAATATTTAATGGCTGCTTAAACAGATCACCTGGAAGTGATTATCTATGACATGGACACAGCTGTCTGGCTTGTGTCTCTTTTGTCTTGAAAATATATGTGTAGAAAAGTAGTTTATTAATAATATCAAATGACTGTGTCTGCTCCCAAAAATGCCTACCTGAAAAGTTGTTTTCTATAAGGAACTCTTGCCTGAGAAGCTGAAACAATTTTGCAATCATCTTCAAATATATAAGAGCTATAAGGTAGAAGATGGAGCCAACTATTTCATGTTGCTTTTCAGGATAGAATCTGAGGCAATGGTTTCAATTTAAAAGACCAGTCTTTGACTAAATATTAGGAAGAATGTCCTGATAATACGAGCTGTCTGAAAAAGCAAGCAATTGCCTAAGAAGGTATGGACTCTATATCCCTAGAAGTTGTTAGGCAGAGACTGGATGGTCACCTTTCAGAAATGCTGTGGCAATGGATCTCCTAAACTAGCAAGAGGTTGAATTAGATCACACTTGAAGCCTTTCAATTGTATAAGCTTGTTCCAGCTGAAGGGAGGAGAAATGTGAGCACAAATACATCCTTGTCTTCTACCAGTTAGTTATTGTGACCTCCCCCCCCCCGCCTACTAGTTTCAAACCATGATCCAGTTCACAAAAAGTACGTGCAAATGCAAGGGAACTTCAAAGTGCAATTAAAAATAACAGCAACAACAGTGCTCATATGTGGTCTCTGTAGAAGGATTGTCAAACCACAAAAATTAATAATAGGGAACTCTTAGAGGAGCTGGTGCAAAAGAACATTTTGTGGAACAATGACTACCAGAACAAATTAAAATACTTTAAAATAAAGTCTGTCTTTGCAAACAGAAGACTAAATACAATTTTCACAAAGCTTGTGTATTTTCTGTATTGGAACACAGTGTGCCCCAAGGAAATAGATCTCCCTCATTCTCATTTTCCAGGAAGTTCTAAAGAGATGTATTTTACACATGAATCATGGGATGGCCTCTTCAACAATTTGGAGAATTTCATGATTGTTTTGGTTAAGAGATGTTATTATTTGCTAATTTTCTTCTTGAAGGAAGCAATAATTAATTTTAGCAGTTTTCTTCTTCTTTGAAAACTGCAAGTTTCAGTGACTGTTCAAAGTTCAGGTCTTATTCTATGCAAAATTCACACATACTGTGCAGAAAACAGCATTTTTCTGCGTAGGAGGCAGCATCTGAGTGTTCAGGAAATGTTTCCTATGCAAAACAACCAAGTATGAATATTGTATAAGATAGCCCCAAAAAGAAAATATTCTTGTCAGTCTATGATTCTTCTCATCAGGGTCACTTGACATTCAGGAAATGTGTTTTGTCTTGTTTTTACCACTAAAAATATTTTCCATCCCTGTTTCAGTTGCTTGGCAATGCTCTTTTGAGATCCAGGCCACAGATTGCAATTACTACAGAATTACTACCAGTGATTTTTGTGGTAATAATGTGTAGTCAAAGGTAATGGGAAAGCCGAGAAAGAAAAGAAATAATTGTATAACAAAAGCAACAATAAAATTTTGATGCTTGAAAACTATCATCTCTTTCCAAGGAAGTTGAGTCGGTTTATGAGATCATCCTTGACATTATCCTGTAAACAGATACTATCTGGTGGTGACGGTGGTGGTGTTACAGGGAGGGCATCCTTTTCAGGACCTCTTCTGACATGAAATGAGGTAAAGCAATATATTTCAGGCAGCATCATGGAGGTTTGATGAAGGATAGAATATGTCTTTGGTTGTTCCTCTTTTCCTTTTATCTTGATTTAAAAAATAATGGTCTACCAGGAGCTACTACTCTTCTCCAAGGTGTTTTTATGGCCTGTTCCTGAACCACTAACAATGCCAGGTGTACAATAATTGGCCAGACATGCTTGGCTTGTTGTATCTTGTCCTGTAATTATCCATATCATCTCCTTTCAGCTGTCTCTTAGTGTACTTCATATGATGACACTTTTAAAAAATGTTATTTTCATTTCATTTTTCTGCTTCTCCCTACAGGGGTCTGAATCTGCCTCCTCCTCCTTCTGCCATACAAAGCATAGGCATGTGCCTGATATGCATTAATAGGAATCTTTTGCACCCACCCCTAGTTGCATCTATACTGTAGAAATAATGCAGTTTAACATGATTTTCACAAACTCATGATATCATAGAGTTGGGTCATCCTATCCAACTTCTTACAACGCAGGAACTCTTTGTCAAAGCATCCCTGACAGATGGCAATCCAGTTTCTGTTTAAAGACCTCCAAAGAAGGAGATTCCACCACTCTCTGAGGGAATATGTTCCACTGTTGAACAGCTCTTACTGTCAGGATGTTCCTAATATTTAGGTGGAATCTCTTTTCTTCTAGCTTGCACCCATTGTTCCAAATCCTATTCTCTGGACCCACAGAAAACAAGCTTGCTCCATCCTCAATATGACATCCCTTCAAATACTTAAACAGGGCTATCATATCACCTTTTAACCGTATCTTCTTCAAGATAAAAATACCAAGTTCCCTAAGTTTCCCCTCACATGGTATAATTTCCAGACCCTTCACCATTTTAGTTGGACATGCTCCAATTTGTCAACTTTTTTTTTTAACTGTGGTGCCCAGAACTGGACACAGTATTCCAGGTAGGGCCTAACCAAAGCAGAATAGAGTGGCACTATTACTTCCATTGATCTAGACACTATACTTCTATTGATGCAGCCTAAAATTGCATTTTAAGGTGCTGCATCACACTGGTGACTCATGTTCAATTTGTGGTCCCTTTCACACAATCTCTTTAAGCCAGGTTTTCCCCATCCTATATCTATGCATTTCATTTTTTTTTTCTTGCCTAAGTGCAGTACCTTACATTTTTCTGTGTTGAAATTAATTTTGTTAGCTTTGGCACAGCTTTGTAATCAATTAAGGTCATTCTGAATTTTGATCCTGACCTCTGAGGTATTAGTTACTCCTCCTAATTTAGTGTCATCTGCAAGTTTGATGAGCATGGCCCCTATTCTTTCATCCAAGACATTGATAAAGATGTTGAATAGGAATAGCACGTACATCCCTATACCACTTATCAGTGCACTTAAGCACTCCTTAAGCAGTTTACAACGTGTAAGCTACCTTGTTTCTCCTAAAATAAGACATCTCCAGAATATAAGACCTAGTAGAGGTTTTGCTTAATTGCTAAATATAAGGTCTCCCCCAAAAGTAAGACCTAGCAAACTTTTTGTTTGGAAGCATGCCAATTTTTTTATTTATCTATTTATTTATTTTTGTTCAACAATAAATGTGAATTCTTCTTCATGCAAAAATAAGACATCCCCTCAAAATAAGACCTAGTGTATCTTTGGGAGCAAAAATTAATATAAGACACTGTCTTATTTTCGGAGAAACACGGTAATTGCCCCAACAATCTGGGTATTTGTTTTAGTGACCTCGGAAGGATGCAAAGCTAAGTCGACCCTGAGCACCTGGCTAGGATTGAACTCACAACCTTGTGGTTTGTGAGTGAGTGGCTGCAGTAGAGGCATTTAACCATTGCATCATCTCTTCAATTAGAAATCCATTTAATATTTGCATTGTCTAGCCCAATTTTAACTACCATGGCTCCATTGTACAGAATCTTGGGATTTGTAGTTTTGTGAGGGACCAGCACTTTTTGGTAGAGAAGGCTTAAGACCCTCTAAAACTACACATTGCAGGATTCCATAGGATGGAGCTAAAGCTCTTAAAAGTAGTCTCAAACTGCATCATTTCTACAGTGTAGATGCACCCCTAGTGATAAAAAATGGGCCACAGCTTTATTTATTGCAAGACTAAGACAAAATATATGCTACTTATATAATTAGCTCCCACATTCCAATATGGACATTACCTCAACCAGGCGAAAGGAGGGAAATGAACCCTCCTTCCTCATCAGCTTGCTAGATAAACTATTTTGGCTCAGGGGCAAAGGGCAATCATGCCTTTAACCTTACCTATTCTTACCCAATATGTCCTCATGCATCATCTCCATATAACCCACAAGTACAGGTGATCTCAGGTGCATTTCACATGAAGGCGCTCTCCCCATTTCCTATGCAGGATAGAGCATCAGTGCAAGGCAGGAAACAAGTCATTTACTTCTTCCTTGTTGCTCCTGTCCCAATGAAAACTCTTTCCATGCCCTGAGTCTTCTGTGAAGAGGTAACTGGAGAAGACTCTGCTAGGGATGCTGATAAAATATGCCATAGAATTGATTTATACTGAATTTAATGTTCTGAAGGGGGCCAACCTTCAAGGTTAGTCTGCCTTATTTCAAAGAAGCATGGCTGGCCAGGAAGGAGTCCCTGCTCTCAAATTTTTAAGAAGGCTTCTTGAAAAAATAATTAATTAATATCTCACTTCTCTCCTCTCAAGGGATCCAAGATGGCTTGCGATAATGCAAAATAGAAGTTGGCAAAATGTTACAGTTGTTGCTGTTGTTAACCACCCTCAAGTCAATCTTGACCTATGATGACCTTGTGGATGAGACATTGCCAAAGCTTCCTGTCCTCTACTACACTACTCTGTGCCTGTATACTCATACTTGTGACCTCCTTAATAGAGTCCATCTATCTTGCATGCAGCCTTCCTCCCTTTCTACATTCTTCCACCTTTCCTAGCATTATTGTTTTTTCCAAAGTGTTGTGTTTCTTCATGATGTGTCCAAAGTACAACAGCCTCAGTTTTGTCATCTTGGCTTCCAGGGACATTTCTGGCTTGATCTGTTCTAGGACCATTTGTTTGTCTTTTTGGCAGTGCACAAGATGCTCAGCACTCTTTTCCAGCACAACATCTCAAATTAACTTATTTTCTTCCTATCTTCTTTCTTAACTATTCAGCTCTCACATGCATACATGGCTTGTATGATTCTAACTTTTGTGCTCAATTGTATATCTTCGCATTTTAGGATCTTTTCCAGTTCTTTCATAGCCACCCTCCCCATTCTTAATCTTCTGATTTCCTGGCTACAGTCCCCATTCCTATCACTGTTTGATCCCATGTATGAGAACTCTTTTACTATTTCTTTTTCTTCATTGTCTAGGATGAATTTGCCTAGATTCACTGTGATCATTATTTTTGTTTTCTTTATGTTCAGCAGTCAGCCTACCTTTGCACTTTCAAGCCTGTGAGGTTTAATGCTAGTATTGTGGTTTCATCTGTGTGTCTTAGATTGTTAATATTCCTTCCTTCTGTTTTCACTCCTCCTTGTAAATGTTACATTACAAATGTAAAAAATAAAACAAAACACAATCAAACAACAGTCCTGTTAAAATCAGATAGTCTTAAATAAATAATCAAGACATGTATGATAAAAACATAGCACATCACTTTCAGCACTATTTTGTCATATGATTAAATATCAAACATCTCCTTACATCAAAAGGTCTTAACTTGCTGTCAGAAAGAGAGCAGCGAGAGGACTAATCAGACCTCCTGTGGAAGGGCCCCCAGCCCCCAGCCTGGGAACAGCCACTCAGAAGATTCTCTCCCACATTCTCAGCAAATGTGACATGGGGCAAAACAGATGGTGCAATAGGTCTGCACCGTGACTGCACCATTGCTGTTCACCCCAGGACCATGGCAGCCACATGCACCCGACCCTGATCCAGACCTTTGCCACAGCCCTGAACTGTGTGCCAAAAAGGATTGCCATTTTACCACTCCTTTTTGGGGTGGTTCTTCCATGATGAGGCATGCCTGGGGCAGCTTCCAGAAATGTTTGGGGGATGCATAATCTGAATGCCACGCCCCCAATGTGGCCTGATGGTGGCCCTTTTGGGCTGTCTGTTTGAGGCCTGAGAAGGTGTTGGAATCAAGGCTGCATCTGCACTGCAGAAATAATCCAGGTTGACACCATTTTAATCCCATGGCTCAGCAGTATGGAATTCTGGGAACTGTAGTTTTATGAAACATTTAGCCTTCTCTGTCAGATAAGTCTGCAGCTACAACAAACTACAAAGCCCAGAACTCCATAGAACTGAGCCATGACAGTTTAAATTGTGTCAGACTGAATTATTTCTGCAGTGTGGGTGCAGCCAAGAGAAAACCTTTCCCCAAAGTTCTTACAATTCAGGCCAGCTGATACACAAAGATATGATCTTTTAGATAATCTGGATCCAAGATGAAGTATTTACACATACACCTGTGAAAAATATTGCATTATATTTGACAGTAATGGAGAGGAGAAGGAGGGGGAGCAGGAGGAGTTACAAATGAAACAGAAGGGGGAAAACATTTTTCAGTAAATAAAAGCATGTAAGTGGCTTTGTTTTAGTGACATTGCAGAAAAATGCACACTATTTATATGTTTTCTTTGCCACTCAAAATCCATGTGTGAATAGCATCAGCCTCTGGGACCTCCTGACAACTTGTGGGAAATCAGAGGATGACTGTTACTGCAAATATTAATAAATAGTAGGAGCATTGCATTACCTAAAAGATGGGTTTGGGAGTGTGAGGGAGAAGATGACATTGTTCCATCTGACAGAATTTTACAGTCAATCTCCCTGATCATGGATCTCCTAAATAATAAAGCAACAGGAGGTCTGCCCCATATTCCATCTTGCATTATAGTGAGGTGTTTGTTTGTTTTTTTGTTTGTTTTTTTTAATGGAATAGTTTAAAAAACACAAGTTATCTAGCCTTCATCATGGCAGGCAAAAGCTTGGGAATATGTGAGTGAGTAAGAAACTGTAAGAATTTCCCTACCCAGTCTCTCATGTGCAGGGTAATTTAGTCAGGCCTTTTGCTTAACATGGAACATAGAGTTTCTCTCAATATTTCCTCCATCTGCCCCAATGACTTGTGGCTGAACTAATTGCAACCTACAGCTAGAAGCAGTTTAAGAACAGCTTCTTGTGGATTTCATTTGCACTTAGTAGGTTTGTGGTTTGAATATTTTTATTATTTCAGGAGGAAAGGTAACAGAAATACTAGCTTTCCAAAATGCCAAAGGTTTGTTTCTTTTTGTTGACCTTGTGTTAGGTTTGGAAGCTTATTAGAGCAAGACAGTCAAAACACAGACAGGAAACAATGTGCAATGTTGTCCAGCTAGGGTATTGATTACCTCCCTGTGATTTTCGTGTTAAAGAGACATTGTCAGATCAAATTCAATCCAAACTCCGGACTTCTCTTTCCCGTTAAATAAAATAAAATAATGGCTATTGGTTTAATGGATATGTTTCTGTTCTTCTGTTCTTCATTCTGAAATTTCCCAAAGCAAACATTCCAAGGTCGTTTTGGAGATTCAGACAGACTTGTGCTCCCTTATAATATTTCACATGCCTTTGTGGGACCTGGAAACAGAACACCAGACTTTAATATTCTTCATGGGAAAAAGCAGTAGCCAGTGAGATCCCTTCCGCAATACTGAAAACAGTAAATGGTGTACATATGCCACCAATAGTCCAGTGGATATACCAGGACTTTCCTCCAAGATGTTGCATCCCTGACAGATTTCATTACTTGTTCATTCATTTCACAATCTTGTTTTCATTGACACACTGAACTAGTTTCAAATCAATGAGAAAATGGCTGCCATTGTAATGAACAAAGGGAATGCAACTTTGTAACAATGAAATGAATGGAGGATGAAATCCAGTTGTTAATCCTAGACCAGATACACTGGATCAATAGGAACTTGATATGCCAACATTTATGTAAGTCCCATTGAATCAGAGGGTCTATTCAAACTGGAAATAACAATTGTGTTTAACCCAGAGTCACTGAACAAACAAAAAATACTTTACACTTCTAGAATATAATATGATCATTCCATGTAATAATTACATTATCTCTGGAAATTAGGCTGTGGCACTCACCTGCAGTGGTCTTTGTGGTCCAGGGCTGAGCCACGTGGCTGGGTAGTGGCTGTCAGTCTGGGGTTCTCCTTCTCAGAACCCCCTGCAGCCAGCTAGGTGGGAGAGACATTTTTGATGTAGCCAAAGGGATGGGAGCTGCCTGCTCACATCTCATTTGTTGATGGGGGAACAACAACCAGAAGAAAGACTACTGGATGGCAACCTTCAGTCAGGTTGGCCTCTGCAACATAAATTGTTGCATGGAGGGCTGACCTGCTCCAGTTCTCTCTGGACTTCTTCCCACCCTCCCTCCCCGTGTTGTATTGTTTTCGCAATTGCTTTCTTATAAGTATAGGGGTGGATCCTAGGATTCCCATCCAGGGTGGGTGGTAGTATCACAGAAAGGGTATGGACAGGGCTCCATACCCTGGAATGGGGGATGTAGCAGTAAAGGACAGCCCAGGCAGATGCTTAGCTTCTCTGCTTCTCCCTTCTTCTTCCACATGCCTTATGCACCTTCCAGCACTAGTCCATGGAAAAATCTATGCTGGTACATCCAGTGATCTGATCCCATGAAACAGCTGAGTCTCCAAACTATAGACCAGTGATGGAGAACCTTTTTGGGCCTGCATGCTGGGGGAAGGTCATCTGCCCTCTGGAGGCAGGGCTTCTAGGCCTGGACCTCTCCCCCCACCCTTTTCTCAGCCTCCAGCTGCCTCTGAGAGGTCTGGGAGAGGAGGTGGTGGGTGCACACCAGTTGCTCCTCCACCTCGTGCCCTTCCCGCAGCCTCCAGCTGTCTCTGAGAGACAGCTGTGGGTTTTGAAATGTCAGTGGTGGGGAAGAAGAGTAGGCATGCACCTGGTCCTCCTCTTCCTGGACCATCCCTGACATTCTGCTGTCCCTCTGGATGCAGCTGGGGATCAGAAAGGTAAGTGGGGAAGAGGAGAAGTGGTCATATGCCTAGTCCTCCTCTTCCATGACCTTTCCTGACCCCCATCTGTCCCTTTGGAGGCAGCTGGGGATTAGGAAAGGTAAGTGGGAAGGAGGAAGAGCAGACACATGTCTGGTCCTTCTCTTCCTGGACCTTTTCTGACCCCCAGCTGTCTTTCCAGAGGCAGCTGGGGTCAGGAAAGGTAAGCGAGGAGGAGGAGAAGTGGACATGTGCCTGGTCCTCCTCTTCCTGGACCTTTCCTGATCCCCATCTGTCCCTCCGGAGGCAACTGGAGGTCAGGAAAGGTCTGTGGGGGGAGGAGTAGGAGTAGGTATGTGCCTGGTCCTCCACTTGCTGGACCTTTCCTGATCCCCAGCTGTGCCCCCCAGACATAGCTGGGGGTCGCGAAGAGTCTCTGGGGAGGAGCAACTGGCACACACCAATCTCTCCTCCTCCCCCACCTTTTTCACAACCTGACAGCTGAAGGCTGGAAGAAGGCCAGGAGGAGGAGCCAGAGGCATGCACCTGTGGCTCCTTTTCCCAGAACCATCTTCCAGCTATCAGCTGTCTCTTCAAGACAGCTGGAAGCTGGGAAAGAGAAGGGAGGAGGAGGAACAGTTATTTATGTGCATGGTCCTCCTTCTCCCTAGCCCGTGCTGGGCAAAATGGCATTGCATGCCACCTGTGGCACGCGTGCCATAGGTTTGCCATTAAGCTATAGAAGAATGCTCCCAGCTCCTTTTCTTTTAAGAACTGCTGTAAAGAGGGATGGCTATTGACAGGTCTGATCCATCAATTCTTCACTTCTAAGGCAGGATTGGAGGTAATTTTCAAAAGTTTTTTTGGGAGGGGGTATTTCCACTCTCTGGATCCACTGCAATGCATAACAATACCAGAAATACAAAACAGAAAAACAAATCAGGAAATGGTCAGAGAGCTATTTCCAGTTTTCTTTTTCAATTGCTTGTCAGGCTCAGAGGTGACATGACTTGGTTTTACACAGGAGTGGAAAAATCCATTAGGGAAGTAATAAATGTAAAACCAGCCTGGGATACCTTGGAGAGATCTTGTCAGATATAAGAACAGCCTTGGAGTTGCATGTGATCTATGACTGTGTTTTGCTCAACTCAATTCAAAGCTGGGTTCTCTCTAATCATATTTGTGTAGCAACTGCCACCATCTCATCCTTTTCTTTCTTAATGTAGTCCTTTTTACACTAGACTTTGCAGAGGGGAAATCAACAAAGAACTACCATCACTACAAAAAGCCCCAATCATTTTGTAACCTTTAGTTTCACTTTTGCTAAATTCAATCTACCATCTGAAGCAGACTTGTGAAATCCCATACTGAGATGTATTTGTATGAAATCTCTGGGATTCCCCACTGTAACAATTACTATTCAAATATGGATTGATCACTATCAGACAAATGTCGTGAGGCCACAGGTTCCATTTCAGAGACAATCCCTAACAGAGGAAGAGTGCATGAGGGTATGTGTTTTTTTGTTTTTGTTTTGTTTTTTGTTTTTCATTTCTCCCATGAGGAAATGGACAAAGAGACCCATCAAAGGAATGGCCAAAAAGCAGAGTGAAGTTGTTGTTGTTTTTTCCTGAATTCAGCAAACTGTTGGATACATTTGGAACTTCTGACCTCTAGGTGAAAGCTCCATATCTCATTACCAGTCTCTGGAGCCTTGAAGTACCCACGGAGGAAGTTTTTCATTTAAATTCTCTCCATTCATCGCACCGATACTTCCTCTGCCTCTTCTCCTCTCTAGTCTGTGTTCTGTGTGACTAGAAATTGGAACCATTAAAAAGGGAAGCTTTGAATGAAAAAAGAGGAGTCAGAGTTTATTTTGTTTTCTCTAAGAGAAGATCCGGTCACTGACCATCCTTAGAAGACTAACTCCAAATTTTCCTTTAGAGAGTTCCAAGTTGGAAGGAGCTCTATGTGCCGAGCTTTGCTCAGATTAGAGTGAAGTTTGTTAATGGTTTCAAGCACCATGATGCTATGTCGGAGGCACACAGTGCATCTAGAGTTGGCCCAAGCTTAGAGAATCTTTATAGCAGCAAGCTACATGTGACATTTCACTCAACAGTTAGGAAGACAAAATCTTTTGCTTAGTTCATGGTAATACCATAACACCATTTAAATCCAACTGGACTTCATAATAGATTTTTAAGAGGAAAAATTAAACAAACTGATAGCCCCATAACATTTTTAACTCACCAAATAATTGCATGTTTCTGTTACATATCTTTACATTTTGATTTTTTTTAAAAAAGGAACAGCCAGCTTTTTTACTTCTTGATAGAACTGTAAGAAATTTACAGACATATTGTCTGTTCTGAGAACCAAGGTTGAATTTTTTTTTAAGAATGAATGGGTGCTGGGCTATTTGTGCAAGGTGAGCATTTGCAGCTAATATATAAAGCATTGAAGCTTTTTGTAGTGGTCTGACTCTGCTTCCTGATTGGATGAAGCCAATAAAGGTAATCCTCACATTGCTCATGCCTTCCCTGGCATGACAGCTTTGCCAGTGCTATCTTTGCTACTTGACTTTCCTAATCTCTTGGGATGGACAGGTGCTTCCTCTTCATTTGCAGGATTGTTTATGATTGTTTATGATTGTTTAGCACTCGGCTTGGCTCCTATCTATCCTGAATTTAAGACAGGCATGCCATATTCTAGGCATGTGGGGAACTCTCATTATGACTCCACAATGTTTTTCAGGGGGGCATCATTCAAAATTCAATGAACAACCCTAATAGGGATGATTGCAATATAAGAGAAGAAACAATAGTTTTAGCAAGAGTCCATAGACAAAATCCCTTATAAGGATTGTTTAAAACATTCTGAGTATCTAAACTGTGGGGCTGTACAGACAGCCCTGAAAGGAGGGACTCTGTGCCACCCCTTTTCATGCTGGATTGGGGCCAGGGCAACCTCACTGGCAGCTCTGCAGCCCCAATCTGGCATTTTTATGGGCCATGGAGTGCCCTCCAGTGGCTCAGTGATGTGTCGCCAGGACATTCATGGATACGCACCCTGTGTGGGCAGGGCCACACAATCATGGCGACACCCACATGTACTAGGTTAGGGATTGTGCGGTTGGTGTGCACTCCCTAACCCTAGTATCAGCCCCATGACATTGCTTCCTGCCCATCTGTCTCGGGCCTGTATTAAGTTTAAGAGACCCTACAGCATTTCCAAAAATGTGCATTTGCTTGATTTTCTAAACAATATAGGTCATTTATAATCAGGGGCCCTAAGATAAAAGTGAGCAAAGTGTGTCCTGTGCGAGTCCTGAACAAACCCCACGTGTGCTCCTGACACCTCCAGATTTTGCCATCACATCCCCCTTATGACTTCTAGAGACTGCACTTCCAACAGTAATTTCTGATTTTGAAAAACACTTCAATGCCCCACAACTGTCCCAAATTTGAAGGATCAGTCCCATTAATCTTATGTCATCCCATGTTTTCTGCTACTCCTAAAATATTCCAGTTTCTCTCCCCTCCTTTCAATACCCCCCTTTGTCCCCAGGTTACCTAAATTGCTGCAAAATAAGTTCAAAATTTGAAAGTACTTTGCACTGAATTAACCCAGCCATCATCTGCATCTAAATGCTATGGAATTCTGGGATTTGTAATTTTGTGAGTTACGTAGCCTTCTCTGCCACAGAGCTCTGATGCCCCCAAAACCTATAAATCCCAGGTTTCCATGGGATGGAGCCATGACAGTTAAAGATGTGCAGTGCAGATTAGATCCAAGCATAAAATGTGCACAAAAGAATGCACATATATTGAGGTGTGAACTAAAGTGCATAAAACTGAAACAAATGTGCAGAAATGAAGTTTAGGCAGTTTTAGGAATTTATCAAAAATAAACTGTGCATAGGAGGAAATGTATATCTTGTGGGTGAAATGCATTTGATTAACCTTCCGTTCTAATAATGTATATACTTGTTGGTCACTGCAGAATGTGCTGTCCAGTAATTCCATGTACAACAACCCCACCAACACACACACACAGAGTGAGAGAGACCTCCAGCTTTACAAACACCTCATGGCCGATCAGTGACCAGAGGATGAACAGACCACAGGTACCATCTGGCTGCAATTTTCCAGCTGAGGTAAAAGAAAACATCCATCAAGAACGGGAGTTCAAAAGAGTGATGGGTAGAGGTGAGGATGAGTGATGGCTCTTTATTTTTCCTGGCTCTAAAACTGCCAGTAGATGATGACAGCAGCATCTTGCCCCAGCGTAGCCACTGACTGGCTTTTCAGTTGACCCCAGCCACAAAGATCCACAGAGTAAAAATGTATTGCACCTGGGACTGAAGTATGATGAGGATCCTACCGGCTGCAGGCACAAAACAGTCTTAAATCTTGCAACCTGACACCAAAGAAAGATGCGAAGAAAATTCAGGCTAGATTAAGAGAAACTCAATGGAAGTGATGCTCTGAGATTTTCACTTGTTTAAAGAGAACATTTGAAACAGTAATTGCAGTTTGGAGAATCCAACCCATATTTTATTCTTTGCTTTTAGTATGATCCATATAACTTGTAGCACTTGAGCATCACCTCCAAGCATTAGTGCCATCTGTAAATTCATGGGGCTGTGGCAGCAAGGCATTTTAGCTGCAGGAAGAAGTGCTAAATTGGAGGATGGAAGTTTGTACCCTCCAGCTTCATGGGGCCCTTTTAACTGCCATGGATGTGTCCCATGGAAGCCTGGGATTTATAATTTGGGGAAACATGAATTCTAAATGTCCCTCCATAAACTGCCAATCCCAGGATTTCCTAGGATGGAACGATGTCAGTAAAGTGGAATTATAATACTATAACTCTCTAGTGTAAAAAGCCCCTTGAGGACCCTCTGGAATATTACACAGTTGGTTGCAACCAAGTATGGTGGCTAGCTTTGCATTGCTTTGTTACATTTTGTAATCAACATAACATCCTACTGGTTCATGTGGTGTGCTTTTTAAAAGGCAAAATGTTTCCTGTAAGCAACTATAGGTCAGGAAGAGGGGCTTGCATTCTGAGGGCATGGATTTGTCTATGATGAAATGATCTGACTATTATATTTGGAGGCAGCTCTCATTACACCTTGCTCTTAGTTAAGTAAGAAAAATGAGTTAAATGAACCAGTTTGAACTGGCTTTGCTTTCATGAGGCAGCAGTAAGAGGTTAGCAATGTACCAGTGATATGTTATCTAATAATCCCTGTAAAGGCATGTAGCTTCAAGCAGATACTGTTTTCATGCCTTAGTTATTATTGCCCTTAATATTTTTGTTCATATTATTTCAGCTTTGGGAACATACAGGCAATGTGCCATCAGTCATAAAACCACCACCTCCAGTGAACTAATTTTTGATGCAAATATTTTTTTTTTTTTTTAAGTGAGAACAAGATTTTAATTGTTGACTTGTCTCCAGAAGGTACTGGATTGTGTTCAGCATTTGGTGTCAGTTACTTATGCAACAGGAAAAGTATTTTCAGCCTTGGAGATAGGTAATGGAAAAGATGCTGGTTTATTACTTGAAAGGTGGAGGAAGGAGAAGTAGTAGGTTGCACAAAGCACACTAAATACCCAGCTCTTAGTATGGGGTTTGGAGAGAGCTTTCCAGTTCTAGAAGACTCCCTTTGTTGGGCTATTCTGTGGTTTGCTATTTAATTCATTCTGTTAAATATAGCTAGTGATAGTTTCAAGTTCCTCAGGAAGCATGTCGGCAACTGCTAGAGAAGATGTGGAATCCTTCACTGATCTTCCCCTGACTTTTAACTGGCAATTCCAATGACTACCTACTTGGCATCCCACCAATATTATGTGACTCTACATACCCTTTGCATTAATCAATTGCATGGCTGCTTAGTAAATTCCAAGGTAGCAAGTTTGTGTTTTTGTTTTAGCTTCTTGTCTTTTGAAACCTAAACTAATAACACAAATGTGTGATTTGGACATCCATCTCTGAAAAGCCTGAGACCCATAGTTTAGGAAGTAAGAGAAGTAAAACAGTAACTTAGTGTATGCTGTGCTGTTGTTTACTAACTTAAATCCCCTCTGGATTTTACTAGACCACAATATAAAGCCATGTGTGAATATGTCCTATGTAAACCATTCTGTCCAATATTATATAAGGGGCTGTGCACACTGGCCATAAAGGCCAGCCTGGGGGCAGAGGCAGGGCATGGTGTCCACATGATGCACACCCCACCTCTGCCCCAGGGCAACGTGATACCATGTGCTACTCCACACAGTGTGCAGTGTCAAGGTGCTACTTTGATGCTGCATCTACACAATGCAACACCAAAGGAGCACCTTAAAGCCATGGTGCCATGGCTATTGCACCCTTTCCAGGGTTCAAAAAGGAGCCACTTTTTGCAGCTCCTTTTTGCACCCTGGAAAGCCCAGATCAGGGTTGTGGCATGCAGTTGCCACGGCTCTGATCCAGCGCAAGTGGAGGTGACTGCAGGTCTGCACAGCCTCTAAAGTCAAGTGCCTTCATTTTACAGAAGGGAAAAAATAGTACATTATGGAACAGCTTTCACAAATGACTAGTGTAAGCAAGCCTTTTGCTTTACATTACTACATTTATGTATAGAAAACTATGGTCTCCCATGTAGGAGACACAGTGATGACACAGCTTAGGTTGTTATCTATACATCTGTATTTGAACAGATGCAGGGATGAAGTTTGGTCAATCCATTTTGGGCCTGTACATATAGCCCCTAAGGGGTGGCGGGACACCACCCCTTTCCTCATGCCACTGCCCCAATCCAGCCTTTCAGGGGTGCAAAAAGGAGACACAAAAAGCAGCTCTTTTTTGCATCCTCGAAAGGACACCATGGCTAATCAGTGCTCCTTTAGCATTTCATCGTATGGATGCAACACTGGAGAAGTGCCATGATGCCACATGCCATGTGGAGCAGCATGTGGCATCAGGGTGTCCTATGCCCTGACTCCAACCCCATGCTGGCCTTAATGGCCAGTGTGTACGGGGCTTTTCTCTCTGCAGGTTTTGTACTTTCCCCTCCCCTGTAATCCATACTAGAGAAGTTGACACTCCTCAAGGAACAGTATGGGAGGTTGGTTTAGGGTCTGCAGGATAAATGAGGAGGTTCCAAAAATCACTTTTCTTCCTCTTGCCCTTTCTCTTCTTTTCTTCCTTCCTCTTGATGAAAATGAATTTTGTCAATAGGGTCATTAGTGGATAAGAGCTACTACTCCAACTATCATTATTTTCCTTCTCATTTTTGTTCATGCTCTTCTTCTTTCTTTAAGACTTATTAGTGTAAATTCTTTGCTTCTGTTCTGACAATCAGATGATCTGTTTAGAATCATGTATCCAGAATGGATTCATTTTTCTATAACATAGCTTGCAAAGGAAAATCTATTAAACTGTGGTCCTGAGCCATCATTTCTGGTGGAGGCAGGAAATTGTGTGGTACTCCAGATGTTGCTGGGCTACAAACCCTGGCATTTTTCCCCATTGGCTATGTTGCTGGACATTGTAGTTCAAGAACATCTGGAGGGCCAAAGAATTCCTGCCCCTACTTTATGGAATGTGTACCCTGTAATATAGCATTGGAAAAGCTTTGAAGACAACAGAAAATTGATTCAGTTTGAATGAGAATATTCTAGGTTTTAGGGTCTTTGGTAAGCAAATCATGAAAACACAGGATCACTTTCTAAAAGCCATTAAAGAAGATCTTATCTCTGTGGACAGAGCTTCTTAATGTTCAGGAAGGTATGCATGTCTTCATTAACACCATTTTTGGAAAGATGCCAGTGTTTTGGTGGGTGGTGGTTTTCTCCCCTAGTACACATGTGATTATTCCACAGGAGCAATTAAACTGTTGCCAAGCTAGGAAAAGTCACTTTTTGGATTACAACTCCCAGCATCCTCCAGCCAACATGGCCTGCCCATGCAGCTGCAAAGTCTTAGAACTGTAAACAAACAAACAAACAAACAAAAACTTTAAAAAGTAACTTTTCCAGGCTCAATTTGACAGTTGAATACTCTCTTCACAAATCACAGATGGAAACTGGGAAACATGACCAGGCTTAGGTTGTTATCTATAAGTCTCTATTTGAACAGTGTGGCCTAGAGGGAAAAGTTATTCACAAAGAATACAACCTAGTACTAGTTTGTCACTTGAGTCTACGGGGAAGGGAAAGATTCCACTCTCTCCTTTCCTCTACCCCTGCTCATTTTAGGACTTTGAATACAGTTTGCAGCAATTGAAATAACCTGTGACAAAGGGGGAAAGTGGGTGATTGAGAGAAACTGTGGCATTTTAAAAGTAGCTGAAAAAGTGAGACCATTTTTCAAGTTGCTTTTTAATGTTTAAATATTTTGAACAACAAGTCTCTGAACCTTGCTGGAGAACTCTCCCCATCGTTTACTCAAAATGGTCGTGTTTTCCTGTTGCAGTCACTATCCATTTTTGCCCATACAGATTTTCCCCCAGTATTTCTTCAGTCCCAGGCTTTCTTCTTCACTGGATTTAGAGAAGGATGGTTAATGCATCATATTTATAATTCTATCCAGCAGAGGGGAGTGTGTCACATATGGTGCGTGCAGGTCAGCTAATTCAATTAACTGAGCAGCTTTAGTTCATTCTATTGCCAGGTGCAAACTGTATTTTGCTTCCTTCTTTTTAACACTATTACCTTTCCATCTTCCATCAAAAGCGTTTGGGGCATAGTGTCCCAGCTGTGCAGCAATTTAAATAAATAGTGAGCCAACAAGGAACTTAACTGGCTTAGGAGATTCCAGTCAGGGTATCCATCTGGACCTTGGAGATTTCCTTATTTTCAGGAAGCAGTGATTACATCATGTTCTCAATCTCAACTGAACAAAATTCCCTTTAAAGTCTTCTTTCGTTGTTTCCTATCCTCTGGAAAAGCAGAGGAATCCTTCCCTATGCTGAGAGTAAACCCTGCATCATTTCATAAGGGAAAACCTGGAAAGGTGTGACAATGCAGCCTCAGAAAGTGGTCAAGATCACAAAATATGAGGATGAACACACAAACTAGGAACAGTTTGTTTTTGCTTGAGTCTACAGAGAAAGGCGAGATTCTTCCCCACCTCCCCCCACTGAGTTAAGTGCAAAGTACTTTTGCACTTTTAACTCAGTTTGAATCAAGTGAAGTAAGTTAAGGACAAAGGCAGACATGTGAGGAAGGAGAGAGAAATTGGGACATTTTAAAACAGCTGGAAACTGAGACAACAGAGTATTGACTGGGACTTTTCCTGAAAACTCTGGACAGTTGGAGGGTATGGCGTGAAAGCAATAAAGTGTATCTGGGATATCTTTCAGATCAGTCTTATCATAAGACATACTGAGACAGCTCCTGAAGATAGCAACTGCTAGTAAGGTATTGGAGAAGAGGTGTGCAACATTTTGTGTGGGCTACATGGTCTGGCCTGTACACTGTGAATTAGCATCTGTGTGCACTGGCATAGATGTGATCTATAAAATAATGTTTTAAGCTCCGTAGAGCAGAAGTGGTCTGCCACTGTAGTGCTCTGGATTTTGGATAGCCATTCTCATAATTACAAATTGGGGTTGGATGGGGCAACCAGTGACCAATTTTGTCCTCCTGACCCAGATGCTTTTGGCCACCTTTTGATATATTCCTTTAGGTGTGCAGGAGATTCTGTGTCTGAGAAAGAGCCCAACACATTTTTATTCAGAAACAGGCCTGGAGAGATGGATGCAACAATGAACTTTTATACTCCTACGTAATGCTGGAGGTGCTTCTGCTTCCTCTTTCTCTTCCTCCTCTTCTTCTTCTTCTTCTTTCACTGAAGTAACTCAGTGCCAATGAAGGAAAACCAATAGTACACCACCCTAATATGGAGGAATTCTAGTATTTGATTCAAAAACTCTTCTTTAAAAAAGCGGAGGGATTTATCACTTTCTATGGTGGACTTCCAGAGGAGAAGTGATCCTTTACTGTTAAATATGTAAGTCAGTGTTGAGGGACCTGTGACTTTTCAGTGTTGGACTAAATTCCCATGAGGCCAACCAGCATGGTTAATGGTGAGGAATGATGGGTTAGTAGTTTACCAGTATTTGAAGAGCCACAGATTCCTCAGCCTTTCTGTTCAGAAAAATGAAAGGGAGAGGCATTGCTCTTTGCTTCTAGCCACTCTGACTTTCTAACAAAAACGCTGGAGATATTTTCAACAGTTTCTTTTCTATTTGGCTTCTGAATTTCTCCAGTAATAGAATTCAGGTTAAAATCTGATGTTCTGTCACAATGGCATATTGCTAGAAATATGCTGACAGTGTTTCCAAAAATGGCAATGCTTCCATCACATCTGCTCCACATTTGTCCAGGAAGTTTTCAGTGTTTTGTTTATTTGTTTGTTTTTTCATCCAAGCAACAAGTATTCTGTATTTTTGCAACATATTTATTCTCCTGATATTTCACTTTTTCATGCCAAACCACTTCCTGCAATCTCATCCAGATTTGCAAGGTCCTGCCTCCAGACCATATTTAAAATTATCTATATCTACCACCCAATTCAGCTCTTTGAAGCTATGGGTCATAAAGAGATTCAAGAATAATAAGAGCTTACACAGCTCTAAGACTATCAAACCAATGATGTACTATGAAGACATGCAAAAGAGAATCCAGAGTGTAAAATGAAGTGAATAATCAAGAAAGCAGGGAACAAAAGGAACCTACATAGAGCAAAGTTTACTTTAAACAGATCATTGGATTTTCTGCAGCAGACAGTGCTTAGTGCTGAAAAAAACAGAATGAAGATTGCCTTGTTTCTTTCCCTCTTCAATTTAAATTGCCTTCAGTCTTTAATCCATAGCTCTTTTCCTGTTCTGTAGCCATTTTGCCATGCAAACAACAGCAGCAACAACTACTACTCTATTTTTATATCCCGCATTTCTTCATGGGCAATCAAGGCAGCTTACATAGAATAAAATAGCTTTGAATAAAACATTGCTTGAGTAAAAAATAGAATGCCCCTCCTAAAAATAATTAAATATAATACTATTTAAAATGGAAAACTTACCAATTAAAAATACAACATGATATTAAAACAGAAGTTTTTGGTAATGTTGGGTGGAGTGGGGAGAGCTCAGAATGGGTTGGATAGCTCTATTTGGGGAAGGCCTGCTGGAAGAGATCCATCTTGACATCTTTTTTTAAAGCTATCTAAGTTCATTATTTGATGGATCTCTTCTGGCAAGGTGTTCCATAGCCTGGGAGCAGCAGCAGAAAACACCCTCTGGGAGGTTGCTGTTAATCGAGTTTTTTGGGTTACCAATAACTTTAATTAAATTACCAAATTTAGGAAACCTCTGTCTCAGCAGAAGTATTCAGATCTTTCTTGCTTCTTCCTAGGTCAAAGGAGAGGAAGCAGTGATGTACTGAAGTCTCTAGTCCAGTCTCAAATCCTTGCAAGATGCTTTTAAGTTGAGTTTCAAGTCTGTGAGCCAACTCAAGTTGAGTTGGATGTCTGTGAGTCACTTTTAACAGAAAAAAGGAGGTGTTGGTGGTGTGGAGGGGGCTGATTTCAATAACTAGAAACTCAAGAACTTGTGCATAAAGTTGGGGGGAAATTCTCAGAAGAGAGTAGTAAATAAGTTAGGCAATGGGCTTAAAGTGGAAGGATCTAATGTGCAGCAGGGACAGGCTGTTGAATAGGCCTCAGTCTTGCCTCAGGCCCATTGGCTAATGCATTTGCTGTTTCTTAATGAAATTAGATCAGCAAGTCAGTTGCTAAAAATATACAAGTCTCAAATCAAGTAAAGTCAGCACATCATTCTTTGATGAGTCAAGTCCAAGCTGAGTCACTGAAGTGATGTGAGTCTGAGTCAATCGAGTCAAGTCTACATCACTGGTAGGAAGATATACCAAGCTAAGAGTAGCAATCAATACAGGTTGGCTGCAAACATGTATACACCCATCCCAGACTAGAACAGACACCAGGGCACTTCTAGCTCTCACACTGACAGCAGATGTGATGGTCTGTGCCTGCCGTTGTAATGGGCAATATTACCTACAACCTACATTGAGTGTATTGCAATGGGACCCATGATTTTGGGTATCTCTGGCTCATAAAGTGATGGGCTGGGGTTGTTAACCCAACACAGGAGTGGTTGACCCATAGCCTGGAAGCTATACGTGTATATACATCCCACCACAACTTTCCACCACCATCTAATGAATAAGCAATGCCAAGGTTACCATCTCACTTAGGAGTCCACTGTGGAGGCGGGAAAGAACCACATCCCGTGGTCTTGTTTCAAGCACCACTGTTTCCCCAGTGGTAAAACTGGTGAAGAAACAGTGTTCCTATTCCAATATTTGTGTTTTTTTCCACCACTACTAGCAACAGAGAAACAAGGAGTTTGCTAGTTTAGGGTGTGTGTGAAAAGGTAAAAGCTTTTTTCCAGGGCCCATTCACATTACACAGTAATAGTGCTATTATTCCACAAGCCCTCATGGTTCCATCCTATGTAATCGTAGGGGGTGTGCTTTGCTGAGGCACTGGAACTTTCTGGCTGAGAACTCTGAATGGCCCTCCTTAGACTTCAGATTCTAGGGTTCCATAGGACAGAAACACTGCAGCTAAACTTGACTATAAGTCGAGAAATTTATGTCCCAAAATGGACTCTAAAATCATGGGTCGACTTATCTACAGGCCAACAAGTACTGCTTGAAAATTTTGTTAAAGAAGTGCCCACCTTCCTCTGCAGCCAGGGATCTTTAGGAGGTTCCGGTTTGAGTCCCCAGCTGCTCCCCAGCGCGCTCTCCTCTCTTTGTGTGTGTGTGTGTGTGAGAGAGAGAGAGAGAGAGAGAGATCCTGACCCTCAGTCCCTCCCTCCAGCCAGAGCTAAGAAGGAGCTGCTCAGGAGGAAAGGGGGAGAGAGAGCATGCCCAGGCTTGGACCCCGTTTGGCCAGCCATCAGCCTGGAAATCCTGGGGGAGAGAGGAGAGAGAGAGAGAAAGGTCTGTCCCCCTTTGCAGTGTCCCCCCTTTGCATGCACTGGAATCCTGGCAGTTTTGGGGAAAGAGACAGCTTTCTCTCCTCTCCTTTGCAAGCCATGTGTTTTGGAAATACATTTGGTAAAGTGAAAGAGTGTGCGTATATGTGTATGCTGAGGTTGTTTCCCCTTTTACATGCTGACACTATGACCCTTGGGACTTGGGAGAGGTCCAGGGAGGGAGATGAAAGGAGGGAAGTGGTGCTTTGTTTCCCTCTTTAGATCTTTTGTAACATGCCCCAGTGTTTGACCCTTGACTTATCCCTGGGTCATATCAAAATCCATGATTTTGGCCCCCAAAACTGCCCTCAACTTATACATTAGGTCGACTTATACACAAGTATATACGGTATTTCATTGTGGATCATCAGAGAATGGGGAGGGGTTCCATTCACTTTCCCCTCCTTATCAGTGATCCTAGAGATCTCAGTGTAAGCCACCCATCCATATATTCTGAAATGTGTATGAAGTGAGTATCTACACATGAGTATGCATGTATTCCCACATATGCAAGCCCCAGCATCCCACATTCACACCACACCTGTGACGTTGATGCAGCCCTGGGGCTACAAAAAGTTAATTACTCCTAATTTCTCCATATCTGCTATTTGAGTCCTTATTTCCTTTGATGGTGGAAAAAATAGGTGCTACATCAATAATTAATCACAATATTAGCTGCTGTTCATTGAAATTGTTGTTCTGCAAGAGGGCTGAATACAGTGCTATTTTTAGCTCTTAAAACAGAATCAAGTAATTTCCAAGCCACCTGAAATTCCTATTGATCTCAGACTGTATAATTATACATTCCCCCACCACCAACACCTTCTTTTTGTGCTCTGGATAAAAACAGAGGGCTGAAGTTGAGGCATGTTCAAGGTGTATTTCTGGAAAGGTGATTATCCTATAAAATTTCATTCTGTTACTGTATAACAATTGTATGTCTTCTAGCAACAGGCCTTTGAAGTGTTTTCCAAAACTGAACGCCAGCCATAATATGAAAGCATCATGAAAAAAGCAAGAAAAGAAAAGAAAAATGTAGGATGGAATTCAATCTGTTGTCATACCTGCCTACCTGGCCTGAAATAAGTTAAATTCTGCTACAAGCAATTCAGAAAGAAATATGGAACAGTAGCATATGCATTGTCTTTTTTTTTTAAGTAGTTTTTGTTGTTTTATTGTGATGATGATGTTATTGCTGCTGCTGTCACTATTGCTATTTTAGTTGGTGTTCTTAAATATGTTGGAAATGAAAGGTCTGATGGATGAGATTCTTTTGGATGGGAAACCAAGTGCCTCCAAAATTATCGTGTTTTTTTTAATTATGACTAAAACTATTTTTTCCCTTTTGTCAGTCTTGAAAAAAAATCTATGTGCCATATTATACCATATGATGCCCATGCACAATGCACAGCAAAACCAATGAGGAAGAGGCTTACTATCAGCTCAACAACTTTAAATGTCATTGTTCCATCCTGTGGAATCCTGGAATTTGTAATTTGGTGAGGTATTCAGCCTTGTCTGTTAGAGAGCTCTGGTGCTTCACCAAACTACAAAACCCAGAATTCTGTGATACAAAGTCATTGCAATCAAATTGCTTTAATTCTGTAGTCTGGCTACACCCTATGAAAACCACAATAATCTTCAGAAAATCAAAATAGCTTTTCTAACCCCACTCTTTGTCTGTATGTCTATCATTGCAATCTTGATAGCATCCCTTTTGTCAAAAAGACAGCAAAACTTGAAAAAAGCAACAGGGGTATTTAGACCAAAATAGATTAATAAAATAACAGTAACACATGGGAAAAAACAATATAAATAGCTAGTGTGGAAAGATATGTCTCTTAATATCATTCCTCAAAACCAAGAGAGTGGGGACCAACTGTAATTCTGGAGCAAGTGCTTCAAGAAATTTGGAGCAGCACAAGAGAGGGCCCCATAGCCTATGTGGAAGATGCTGCCAGCAGCAGGATCCTTATGAAGCAAGGCCTCTCCTGCAGACAGGTAAGGTGATGTGATGAATCTGCTCTGGGTTTTAGTCCAAACTTTAAAGGACACCTAATCCCCAAACAGGTTCTGAACTTTGGATTTTTTTTTTAATGTTCAGATTAAAACATGGAGTTATAACATGACAGTGACCCACAAATATTACTAACCAGCAGTTTCATGATAAGACAAGTTCTCCCTTGGATGAAAGCCAGAGTGGTGTAGTGATTTGAGCACTGGACTGTGCCTTTAAAGACTAGTGTTTGAATCCCTGTTCAGTCATGGAAACCCACTGGGTGACCATAGTCAGGTCAAACTCTCTCACCCTCAGATTATGGCAGCCCCCCCCCCTTATTATTTTAAAGACTTTTATCTCCTCACATGAGCCTGCCAGACTTTTAAGATCATCGGTAGAAGGTTTTCTCTTGGCCCCACCACCATCACAAGCTTAGTTGGTGAGAACACCAAAGGCTGTCTTCTCTCTGGCTGCTCCCACCCTGTGAAACTCCTTTCCATGAGAGGGAAGACTGGTCCCCTCCCTGATCTCCCTTTACTGGCAGGCAAAAACTTTTCTTTTCTAGCAGGTTTTTAATATGTAATCATACCCAGCAAGGCTTCTTAATGGGATGTTTGCTTTTGTATGTTTTTAATAGTTTTATATTTTAACTTGTTATATTAATGTGATATAACTGTACTTTTTAAAAGTATCTTCTGTGGGCCATCTTGGGTCCAGATTAGGAGAAAGGCTGCATATAAATGATATAAAATAAAATAGTTCACTTTAGGATTGCCATATGTCAGAAGTGCCTTAAAGACATACTGCAACAAACTATCTTAAATATTCCCTTACACAAGTGGTTCTCACAAGTAGTACATGTAATACCAGTAGAACATCAAACTCTCCCAATTCAGACACAGGTTTACAGAACAATTATTAAGAATTTGTTTTTCTTTTATTCTCATGTTGTTCTGCGAGTATGATGTGCCATTTCTTACCAACCTGACCTACTATACATTGTTCATCGATTCTCTATCTGTGTCCTTTTAGAATGTTAATTCAACAGTAAACTTAAACACTCAGGGTTTGTTGTATATACTTCTTCCTTGCCCTGCCCACTGGCAAGCATCACCACAGTGAGGGGGAAATTATGCATTCTTCATTTCCCCCTCTTTTTTTCTTTGGTAAGTAGCCAAGGTATTTAGAATTCCTCCCCTAGACAGCTCTAGTGCACTCCTCTGAGTATTGTCTAGCAGAGAATTGTAAGTACCTCACCAAACTAAAGATTCATAAGATACATACAGTCATGTTAATGTTGGATCAAGCTGTAATACCTATTAAGTAGAGATACACCCAAGATCTTTCAATAATGGTATGGTGTAATATGATTTCAATACTGTGCACTAATTATTACCCAAAGTTTCTTATATACACCAGCTGAATCTTTCAAGTGGCCTTCAAGGCTGTTCCTCGTGATACAATAACCTAAGCAAGAGGCAACCAAGGCATGCTTAAGACTGCCAAATCAGACAAATTCAGAACAGGTTGCAGCAGGTGCACCAAATCTAATTGTGCAAATGCACTCCTTGCCGCAGCTGCCACCTGACAATCCAGGGAGCATAGAGGGGAGCAACCTTTTCCAGAACATGTCAAACCCCAGTCCCAAAGTCTACTTCCTTTCTACTAATCAACAGCACCTCATTTTCTCTGGATTTAAACCCAGCTGAGTAAGATATACTCCCTAGGCCAGATCCCCAAGCTGCTTGTTAGGGCAGCAGCTTCATCTTGTGTTAATTGAGGGACAGTTGTACTTCCCTGACAACTGAGGAAAAAAAAGGGAAGTGTTTGCTGTCACTGAGGAGGTGAAGCTATTGTGGGGAGAGGGGAGGTTGAAGACATTGCCTCTGAAATAAGAATTCTGCTCCCCATCCTCCCCAGATTTGTAGCATTGCAGAGAGTAAGGCATTGAAAATCATTCACACTCAAGGCTTGTTTTGGCTGTGTTTTCATTCACATAGAATCATAGAATCATAGAATCATAGAATCATAGAGTTGGAAGAGACCACAAGGGCCATCCAGTCCAACCCCCTGCCATGCAGGAACTCCCAGTCAAAGCATCCCCGACAGATGGCTATCCAGCCTCTGCTTAAAGACCTCCAAGGATGGAGACTCTACCACACTCCGAGGGAGTGTGTTCCACCGTCGAACAGCCCTTACTGTCAGGAAGTTCCTCCTAATGTTGAGGTGGAATCTCTTTTCCTGCAGCTTGCATCCATTGCTCCGCGTTCTGGTCTCTGGAGCAGCAGAAAACAAGCCTGCTCCCTCCTCAATATGACATCCCTTCAAATATTTGAACAGGGCTATCATATCACCTCTTAACCTTCTCTTCTCCAGGCTAAACATCCCCAGCTCTCTAAGTCGTTCCTCATAGGGCATGGTTTCCAGACCCTTCACCATCTTAGTTGCCCTCCTTTGGACCCGCTCCAGTTTCTCCACATCCTTTTTGAATTGTGGTGCCCAGAACTGGACACAGTATTCCAGGTGGGGCCTCACCAAAGCAGAATAGAGAGGCACTATTACTTCCTTTGATCTAGACACTATACTTCTATTGATGCAACCTAAAATAGCATTGGCCTTTTTAGCTGCTGCATCACACTGCTGACTCATGTTCAACTTATGGTCTACTTGGACTCCTAGATCCCTTTCACACATAGTTTCATTCAGCCAGATGTCCCCCATCCTATATCTGTGCATTTCATTTTTCCTCCCTAGGTGCAGAACCTTACATTTCTCCGCATTGAATTTCATTTTGTTAGCGTTGGCCCAGCTTTCTAGTCTATTCAGGTCATTCTGAATTTCAATCCTGTCTTCTGGAGTATTGGCTACTCCTCCTAATTTGGTGTCATCTGCAAATTTGATAAGTATGCCCCCAATTCTGTCATCCAAGTCATTAATAAAGATATTGAATAGCACTGGGCCCAGGACAGAACCCTGTGGGACCCCACTGGTCACTTCTTTCCAGGATGAAAGGGAGCCATTGTTGAGCACCCTTTGAGTTCGGTCAGTCAACCAGTTACAAATCCATGTAATGGTTACCTTGTCTAGCCCACATTTTACGAGCTTGTTTGCAAGAATGTCATGGGGAACCTTGTCAAAGGCCTTACTGAAATCAAGATATACTATATCCACAGCATTCCCTTCATCTACCAAACTGGTAATTTTATCAAAAAAAGAGATCAGATTTGTCTGGCAAGACTTGTTTCTCTGAAACCCATGTTGGCTTTTTGTGATTATGGCATTGGCCTCTAAATGTTCACAGACTCTCTGCTTAATGATCTGCTCTAGAATCTTTCCTGGAATTGATGTCAGACTAACTGGACGATAATTGTTGGGATCCTCTTTTTTCCCCTTTTTGAAGATGGGCACAACGTTTGCCCTCCTCCAGTCTGCTGGGACTTCTCCTGTTCTCCAGGAGTTCTCAAAGATTATTGCCAATGGTTCCGATATTACATTCGCCAGTTCTTTTAATACTCTAGGATGTAGTTCATCTGGTCCTGGAGATTTATATTCATTTAGGTTAACCAGGTATTCCTGTACTATCTCTTTACTTATTCTGTGCTGAGATTCCCCTATTCTGTCTTCTGCTCCATTATCCTTAGGTTGACCACCCTTTGCCTTTTCTGAGAAGACTGAAGCAAAGAAGGTGTTGAGTAATTCTGCCTTTTCTTTGTCATCTTTGAGCATTTTGCCATCTTCTGCACGCAGTGGCCCTACTGTTTCCTTCTTCTTCCTTTTGCTTCGGACATACCCAAAAAAGCCCTTTTTGTTGTTCTTAACCTCTCTAGCCAGCCTGAGTTCATTCTGTGCTTTAGCTTTTCTGACTTTACCCCTACATGTGCTGGCTATTTGTTTGAATTCCTCTTTCGTGATTTCCCCATTTTTCCATTTCTTATACATGTTCTGTTTAAGGCTTATCTCAGTTGAAAGTTCCTTAGTCATCCATCCTGGCTTCTTGAGACACCTCCCATTTTTCTTCCTCATTGGAACTGTTTGAAATTGCGCCTTCAGTATCTCCTTTTTGAGAAACTCCCATCCGTCTTGAACTCCCTTCTCTTTTAGTTTTCTTGACCATGGGATCTCCCCCAGTATTTCTCTAAGTTTATTGAAATCAGCTCTCCTAAAGTCTAGAATGCGTGTCTGACTATGCCTGGCTTCCCCTTTCCGCTGTATAACAAACTCCAGGAGAACATGGTCGCTTCCCCCTAAGGATCCAACCACTTGCACCCCATTGACTAGGTCATCCCTGTTGGTTAAGATCAGATCTAAAATAGTTGATCCCCTTGTTGTCTCTTCCACCTTTTGGACAATGAAATTGTCTTCCAGGCAAGTGAGGAATTTGCTAGACCTTGAGGATTTGGCTGAGTTTGACTTCCAGCAAATATCCGGATAGTTGAAGTCCCCCATCACTACTACATCTCTCCTTTCTGAGTGTGTGCTCATCTGTTCTAGAAAGGCATCATCCAATTCCTCTGCCTGAGTAGGGGGTCTGTAGTAGACTCCCACAGTAACATCCCTGTTGTTTCCCTCTCCTTTAATGTTTATCCAGATGCTCTCCACCTGGCTTCCAGTATTGACTTCCTGGATCTCTTCACTGGTGTAAATATCCCTGACATATAATGCTATTCCTCCTCCTTTCCTGTTTGGCCTGTTTCTCTTAAAAAGGTTATATCCCTCTATTTCTACATTCCAGTCATGAGACTCATCCCACCAGGTTTCAGTGATGCCTATTATATCATATTTGCTCTGTTGTGCTAGGAGTTCGAGTTCATCCTGTTTATTTCCCATACTCTGTGCATTAGTGTAGAGACATCTAAGAACATGTGTTCCCTTTACTTGCTGCCTGTGCAAATTTTTTTGCTTCCCACTGTTGGGTCCTTGCACTGTTTGCCTTGTTCCCTCTATGTCAGTTTGATTATTTTCTCCAGCCCTTTTGCCTTCCAAAATAATGTCTCCCTCCCCCATATAACTCAGTTTAAAGCCCTCCTGATCAGATTTTTGAGACTTTTGGCAAAAATGTTTTTGCCAACTGGTGTGAGATGCAGCCCATCCCTTGCCAGAAGTCCCTCCTCATGGAACCGCAGCCCATGATCCAAGAATCCAAACTGTTCTTGGCGGCACCATCTACGGAGCCAGTTATTCACCTCTGCTATTTTCTTCTCCCTTCCTGGACCATGCCTTTCTACTGGGAGAAGAGATGATATGACAACCTGTGCATCCATCTCTTTCAGCTTCCTTCCTAGAGCCTCATAATCCCTTATGATATTCTGAAGGCTGTGCCTTGCAGTATCATTGGTTCCCACGTGAACCAGAAGAAAGGGGTGTTGATCAGTAGGCTTGACAAGTCTTGTCAGCCTCTCAGTTACATGATGGATCTTTGCCCCAGGGAGACAACACACCTCCCGAGACATCTTGTCAGGCCCACAAACCACTGCTTCTGTACCCCTCAGCAAGGAGTCCCCCACAACCACCACACGCCTCCTCCGAGGCTTAGCAGCGGCTGTTCCCTTTCGTGGTACTCTCAGTCTCCCCTGCTCTGTCCCTGATGTCTGTCCCTGCTGCTTTTCCTCATCATCTCTGATAAGAGAGAGAGATTCAAAGTGATTCTGTAGCTGCAAGCTCACAGAACGAACCGTGGTTTCCCTACTTCTGCGTGTAACTTTCCTCCAACCATCTCCTTCTTTTGTGTGTGAAGTGACCTCTTCTTCCTCAGCAACTTTCTCTGTGTGTTTCCTGTCCAGGACCATCTGGTCCTTTCTGTTCAAGAGAACCTCCTGCTCTCTGTGATGCTGAAGTGTTGACACCTGGGCCTCCAACTGCTGGACTCTTCCTTCTAAGAGGGCTACCAACTTGCACTTGGAGCAGGTGAAGTTCCCCACATCTATAGGCAAGAAGACAAACATCCCACAGGTGTTGCAGGTGACTGCTGCAGGTCCCTCAGTGTCCATAGTGAGAAGTCTTAAGGAGGCAATGAAACAAGACTGTGGGCTTCTCCTGTAAAACACCAGTGTAAAAAATCCCTGTGTGGCTGGCCTTTGTCCCCAAGCTCTGTTAGTGAGCTCAATCAACTGGGCCTATAGGTATCTAGAAAGTTCCTGGCTGCTAGCTCCTTCTAGAGGCAAGTCCCTGATTCACTTCCTCTGAATCCCCACAGCCCCTTAAGGGAATAGTGGGAAGAAAAGTATAAATATTGAATGAGTTTGTCCTCACTGTGTTCAGGCTACCTTCTCCTCTGTACTTCCCCCCTGCCTTGGCTATCAAATATAAAAATGAGTATGAAAAGAAAAAAATTCGCGCGCCGTTAGGCACGCGCCTCTCCTAAAATGAGATTTCTCTTTCCTCCTCCCCAATGAACCAATGAAATGGCTCACAAATTCAAATTTTAAGGTCTTACCCAATCAAAAGGCACACAGAGAAGCACAGGTTTACCTTGAGGAAGGTATGGCCAGAAGCCTCTCCTAGCCTCTCCTAAAATGAGATTTCTCTTTCCTCCTCCCCAATGAACCAATGAAATGGCTCACAAATTCAAATTTTAAGGTCTTACCCAATCAAAAGGCACACAGAGAAGCACAGGTTTACCTTGAGGAAGGTATGGCCAGAAGCCTCTCCTAGCCTCTCCTAAAATGAGATTTCTCTTTCCTCCTCCCCAATGAACCAATGAAATGGCTCACAAATTCAAATTTTAAGGTCTTACCCAATCAAAAGGCACACAGAGAAGCACAGGTTTACCTTGAGGAAGGTATGGCCAGAAGCCTCTCCTAGCCTCTCCTAAAATGAGATTTCTCTTTCCTCCTCCCCAATGAACCAATGAAATGGCTCACAAATTCAAATTTTAAGGTCTTACCCAATCAAAAGGCACACAGAGAAGCACAGGTTTACCTTGAGGAAGGTATGGCCAGAAGCCTCTCCTAGCCTCTCCTAAAATGAGATTTCTCTTTCCTCCTCCCCAATGAACCAATGAAATGGCTCACAAATTCAAATTTTAAGGTCTTACCCAATCAAAAGGCACACAGAGAAGCACAGGTTTACCTTGAGGAAGGTATGGCCAGAAGCCTCTCCTAGCCTCTCCTAAAATGAGATTTCTCTTTCCTCCTCCCCAATGAACCAATGAAATGGCTCACAAATTCAAATTTTAAGGTCTTACCCAATCAAAAGGCACACAGAGAAGCACAGGTTTACCTTGAGGAAGGTATGGCCAGAAGCCTCTCCTAGCCTCTCCTAAAATGAGATTTCTCTTTCCTCCTCCCCAATGAACCAATGAAATGGCTCACAAATTCAAATTTTAAGGTCTTACCCAATCAAAAGGCACACAGAGAAGCACAGGTTTACCTTGAGGAAGGTATGGCCAGAAGCCTCTCCTAGCCTCTCCTAAAATGAGATTTCTCTTTCCTCCTCCCCAATGAACCAATGAAATGGCTCACAAATTCAAATTTTAAGGTCTTACCCAATCAAAAGGCACACAGAGAAGCACAGGTTTACCTTGAGGAAGGTATGGCCAGAAGCCTCTCCTAGCAGTTATATAAAATGAGATTTCTCTTTCCTCCTCCCCAATGAACCAATGAAATGGCTCACAAATTCGCCTACTCATAACTTTGCCTACTCCTTTTCTTTGGATATCTAAACTATATTTCTAAATACTAATCTGAACTTTTAAGTTATTGCAGTACTAGAAATTTAGGGGTTACAGGTAAGTTTCTTTAGAGGAAATTCTTATTTGGAGGCCAATTATTATTATTATTATTATTATTATTATTATTATATTATTATTATTATTACCCCTTCCTCTCCTTGTAACATTTCTGGCTTCTGCCAAGGCCAGCTCAAGACATTTTGCTGCATGAAGCAAAGGACAAAATTGTATCCTCTCCCTCCATTCTATGTACCAAAGTCAATTGCATGGTTAGATTAGCCTTATTTCAACAAGACAATGGGATAGGATCCTCCACTGTAGCAGAGGACAGCAAGCTAGTTAAGGTACTACAGGGAGTTTTTCACACGAGAGGAATTTCTCTCAATTGCAAATGGAGCCAATTCGAATTCACGTACATTCACTAGTTTAGCGAATTTGCGTGAATTCTAATTGCATTCAGAATGCATTAAGAATGACTCCCCATTGCCCGAATTTGCGTGAGATATTCTAATACACAATAACGTGAAACCCCATGATTGCATTCGAAATAACTTCCCATTGCCCGAAATTGTGTGATATACACTCATACGCAATAACGTGAAACCCCATGATTGCATTCGGATTGCCATTGGATTATACTCCCAAATTCCATTGTATGATAAAATCCCAGGACACACACATCGCCTTGTCCTCCAAGTGAGAGAAACAACTGAGCATCTGCGGAGTCGAAGTTTTTCATGACTGGCATCCATAATTTTTTTGTGGGGTTTTGGGACTATGTGGCCTTGTTGTAGAAGAGTTTCTTCCTGATGTTTCGCCAGCATCTATGGGTGGCATCTGAAGATGCCAGACACAGATGCTGGCAAAACATCAGGAAGAAATTCTTCTACAACATGGCCACATAGCCCCAAAACCCCACAAAAAAGCTGAGCATCTGCCACATTTTCCCTCCAGTATCTGTTATCTGACATTGTTGCTTCATTCTGCTAATGGTAGGTTTGGCCTTGGCTGTAAATAAGGTTGCATTGACTAGAATATCATATGAAGTGAGTGGAGGATAATGAATTTTCCCAACAAGTAATAGGTGAAAGTTGGTTTATTTTGTGTCTGTTATGGCATTTTCTGCTTAGGATATACAAAAGATCTTATCTTCTTTCCTTCTAACAAACGAAGGAGGCTTAGGCCCAGAAGATCCAGGATTGCCTCCGGCCTGGTTCTGAAATGTCCAGTTTTGGAAACCATCATCAACACAAACACCACCAGTGTTTCTGTGGAAACACTATGGAAACTTCCAATGGTGTTGGGGAAAGGTGCAATTCCTTAACTCCACACACACACACACATGCATGCACACACACACACACAGACACACACAAAACTGAGGAAGTTCTGCTCTACTAGTAGGAGGCATCTACACCCCATTCTAATTATCTTCCCTCTACTCTGTGGATTTGTCAGAAAAGGAGCTGGATTCTTATTGGGCAGGTATGAATGTTGAATCAAGAGTTGCACATTTGTGACTGTTTACTATTCATAAATCCTAGTTTAGTCCCTAGTTTAGGAGCTACACAGGAATTGTGAAAATTCTCCCAATCTTCATTAACCATTAGCTGTCTTGGACGAAACAGATTATCTGGACCCATTTCAAACTGGCTTCAGGAGGGGCTATGGAGTCTAAACAGCCATGGTCGCCTTGGTCGATGATCTCCATCTGGGCATCAACAGGGGAAGTGTGACCCTGCTGGTGCTCTTGGACATCTCAGTGGCATTCGATACCGTAAACCACAGTATCCTTCTGGAACGCCTGAGGGAGTTGGGAATTGGAGGCACTGCATTGCAGTGGTTCCGTTCCTACCTCTCGGGCAGATTCCAGATGGTGAAGCTGGGAGACAGCTGCTCTCGCAAAAGAATGCTGACATCTGGCATCCCTCAGGGTGCCATTCTGTCTCCCATGCTATTTAACATTTACATGAAGCCGCTGGGAGAGATCATCTGGAGACATGGGGCGCAGTGTCACCAGTACGCTGATGACACTCAAATCTATGTGTCCTACTGCTGCAGTGACCAAGGTTGGCATCTCCCCTCTAAATGCCTGCTTGAAGTCGGTAATGGGCTGGATGAGGGAAAATAGACTCAGACTGAATCCAGAGAAAACGGAGGTACTTGTGATAGGCCCCTCTCGCCCAGGGATGGAGATTTGTCAACCTGTCCTGGATGGGGGTCACACTTCCCCTAAAGGACAATGTTCGCAGTCTGGGCGTACTCCTGGACTTGTCGCTCCAGCTGACTGCTCAGGTGGAAGATACAGCCAAGAGTGCGTGGTATCAGCTTCGGCTGATACGCCAGCTGAGCTCCTACCTGGGCAGAGAGGACCTTGAAACATTGATACATTCACTGGTAACCTCTCGACTGGACTTCTGCAATGTGCTTTACATGGGGCTGCCTTTGTACCAAGTTCGGAAGCTTCAACTAATTCAGAATGTGGCTGCCAGACTATTAACGGGGGCACAAAGAACCGATCACATAACCCCCATACCGAAATCTTTGCACTGGTTGCCAATTAGCTTCCGGGTCCAATACAAAGTGTTGGTTATTACCTTTAAAGCCCTATATGGCTCGGGCTCGAGTTACCTGAAGGAACGCCTCCTCCTATACAATCCGCCCCGCATCCTTAGAACATCAAACAAAAAATTATTGGAAGTAAAAACCACTATACTGACAACAACATCGAACAGAGCATTTTCCACCATGGCTCCTAAATTATGGAACGATTTGCCGGAAGAGATCCATCATATTACTACCCTAGAGGCCTTTAAAAAAGCACTAAAAAAGGATCTCTTCCGGCAAGCCTATACATCTGACCTCCTGTGATGACTGTGATGATCATAAATCGACAACTAGAGACCTAATTGATGATAGATATGGAATGTCTTTTATTAAGTATGTATATTTTAATTGCCTTTATATTATATTGTATGTTTTTAATTGTATATTACTGTATTGGATGTGTATTTTACCTGATGGAATCCCGCCTCAATCCAGGGGGAGAGGCGGGAAATATAAATATAATTATTATTATTAAATAAAATTATTATTGTTGTTGTTGTTGTTGTTGTTATCATCCAGGGAACAATTCCTGTGATCAACAAGGGATTGTTGATCTCAATGATTGATTCCCAATAAGTGGGAATTAGGTGGATTGAATTAGTGGGATTCACTATGTAGTACTGTAACTAAGATGTTTACACATTCATAAATCCCCAATACGTTCTAGTCAGGCTCACTCACTCAGTTGCTGATTTGTAAATGTTGCTTCTGTACCTGTGTTCAAAGCAGCAGCATAGGGGAGGTGGGGCCCCTCTTTAAAAACAAAACAAAACACAAAAATGAATCTGAAGTCTTCTTAAATTCTGGAGGCTGGCATTCTCAATACTTATTAATCACTGCACACATTTCTAGTCAATGTACTATGTACTTGCAACAATCATTAAGCTAGAGAGGTGAACCTTTTGGGGATCAAGTTGGCCAGGATTGTCTCAGGCAATTGGGATGATGCAGGGAAGAAAGCCTCTGGGATAGGAAGAGAGCCTCTGAAATATGAAACAGCCTGTGGTCCAACCTGTGTCAGGCATATGAGAATGTTGGCAAGATGAAACAAAATCATTATTTATTATGCCTGTATCCAAGATAGACTGATTTCAGTCAAGGCCATTGATGTTACTACTTTGATTAACAAAGGGTGGGGAAACTGGCTTTACATCCAGAAAGAAACTATGTAAAACTAAAACCATTATTGAAAGAAAAAGAGAGTGAATCCTACACACACTGAACTGGGAATTCAATGGAAGTTAGGGAGGCTTACCGGTAAATACACGTGTATAGGATTTCACTGTCCCATTAAACAAAATTCAACTTATGTCAAGTAAACACTCCTAAGAATAGCAAGTACATTTCTATACTGCTTATCAGCACACCTAAGCACTCCCTAAACCCGTGGTGGCGAATATATGGCATGTGTGCCAGAGATAGCACACAAAGCCATTTTTGTGGCATGTGGAGAGCAAGGAAGAGATGGAACAGGTGTGCGCCTATTCCTTCTCCTTCCCGGCTGTCCCTGGAGAGGCAGCTGAAAGCCCAGGGGCTGCGGGGGGAGAAGGAAGGAAAGGTGCATGCCAGTTCCTCTTCCTTCCCTGCCATCCTGGGCCTTCAGCTGCCTCCAGAGAGTCAGTTGAAGGCCCGGGGGGCAGGGGGAAGAAGTCCCACCCTGGAGTTCCCATTCCCCCTGGAGGTCCCACCCCTGGTACTGGATAATACCCAGTGCTGGAACACCTTTTAGTTTGGGAACTTGATCCCCAAAAGGTTCACCATCACTGCCCTAAGCAGTTTACAGTTTGTAAGTTAATTGCCCCCAACAAGCTAAGTACTCATTTTAACAACCAACAGAAGGATGCAAGGCTGAGTGGACCCTGGAGCCCTGCCTGGGATCAAACTCGCAAGCTTGTGGCTGTGAGTGGCTGCAGTACAGGCATTTAAACACTATGCCATCAGGGGTCCTAGTACCAGGACCGTTTCAGAAGCCAGAAAAGGTTTAAACTATGATTCAAAATAATGTTTCCCATGGAATATAGAGTAAAGTTGTCCCTTGCTATCCACGGGGGATCCATTCCAGAACCCCCTTCCCCATGGATAGCAAAAAACATGAGGCCTTAAGTCCCATTCTTTTCAATAAGCATGTGTTCACAACTGCACCCATTTAAAAAGCCAGGACTTGCCATCTGTGAAAGCTTAGATCCACAGATCACAAGTCTGTGGTTGGTGCAGGTGCACTTTAAATGTCTAAATTCTATTTTTGCCAAGCCAACCTACTTGGGCACCAGAGAGCCATGTGAAATGCATAGACAATGCTCAGTGCTATAAAAAAAGAAGTGCTTCAGCAAAAGCACTTTTGAAGAGATTGGTTTAGGTATCAGTATGGTGGTGCATAATAAGATCAGTTTCCCCTTGTTGCTGCTGCAGCATTGTTTTACACATAAGCAATGCACAGAGGCATTAGTGGCCTGGTGACTTCTGTGGCATGGTGAATCCAGTCTGAAATTTAAAAAAGAACTATCCAGTGTTCTGAACCAAACCTCCCAAATAAGTTCAGGGCATTGGATACCTTCTTTAAAGTTTGGAATGAACAGAGACTAGGGTTTGAATCTTGGCTCCCCTACATAAACTCGCTTTAGGTAAGTCACACACTCTCATCCTTGGAGGATGGCAATGGCAACACCTCTCTGAAAAAACTTTCCAAGAATACCCTGTGATATGGTGACCTTAGAGTCACCGTAAGTCGGAAACAATTTGAAGGCACACAACAATTCCCCACCACACTCTAAGTGTCCACTGCCTAGGGATCAGGATATATTACTCTGAAGAATCTGTAACAGATTCACAAACAGAAATGTTTTGCATGCATGAATACTGGCCCATAACCTCTTTTGACTCCCCCTGCCCCCATTTCTCTCTATATGGAAAAATCAGCCTCCTTCATGCATTTTCCCACCAGGTGGATTCACCTGTTAGAGACACCATTATGGTTCCATTGCGTTTGTGGAATGCTTGAAGAGTGCTGAAATTTAGCAAGCTATTTCTGTTTCAGCCTCTGGGCAGTTGCCATCTTCAGGCTGCCTTTCCCTTTCAAATGCACTGATTCCCTTCCAAGGTCAGCATCAGATATTCAATTATTATTGCATCTTGAGTCATTTAAACACTTATTACGTGCATGCGTGTGAGTGCACACATGCATGCACATATATTTCCAGTGGCTATTAAAACAAAATCCTTTGAGTCTGCGACGGCAGTAGCAGGAGCTACAAGCAATACCTTCTGTTACAGGGGATCTCATTTCATGGGCCAAAGCAAGAAGTCATGAGCAGTTCAATAATTCAGAAATAATCTCCTCCGTAAAGAAGAGACCCTGCATTAGCTCCTCTGGGGGTTTCTCCTTTCCTGGCCCAAACAGCTGTGTTGGTATTTAGACATAGGATACCAGCTCAGCTTCAGGTTCCAGCACAGCCTTGACTCACATCCTGCAGGCTTTAAAGTTCCCAGATGGTCTGTGCAAGACTCCAGCAGCCAGCAAGTGCTTCTATCTGGTGTATAACTCTCTGGAATGTATGTGTGGGGGGAAAGTTGGAAGGAAAAGAGGAAGAAGGAGGGGTAGTGCTAGATCATCTTCCCAGAACATTTCCTTTCTCATCTCTTCACTTCTCCCAGACAGAACAAGCCTCCCAGAAACCGCACTTTACTTGGCTTTGAGTTTTTAGCCTTAGAACAGGAATGGGGAAAGTGTGAGCAATGGGCTGCATATGACCTCCAAAGCGCTCTCTCTCTCTCTCTCTCTCTCTCTCTCTCTCTGGCCCTCTAAGCTTCCCCAGGCCACTCTCCCTAAAGCCTCAAGAGCTCCCTGCACCATTCTAGTCAGATGAAAAATGGTTCTAAATCACCCAAGCATCAACAAAAACACTGAACAAGGTAACAGTTTGGGTGGACTGGCCCTCCATGTCTCAAGCCTCCATCCTCACTCCCTAAAATCCCCACAAAATACTATTTTTCAGCCAAAATCAATACATGAAGTGTCATCATATTTGAGATACATTTAATGCAAGAATGTGAGGTTCAATGAAAGACCCAGTTGGCCACTAGCATGAAACTCAGGGTGCAGCCAGGTTGATTAAAAAAAAAATCCCCAAAAGAACAGAAAGTTCAGGTTTTGTTCCTGTTCTTTCCAAATTTAGTTTGGAGAGTTTTATTTTGTTTATCCCGGAATATTTTCTCTTAACTCCTGTTTTGATAGACTTTCTATACCTGTTCCCAAGTTTCCCTCTGAGAAATTAAAGGGGAATTTAAACCAAGAGTGGGGATGCTATACCACTAGCAGGGGAACACACTACATGATCAAGTAGAAATGAAAAGATGATGGAAACAATATACTGAAGAACTATGGCCTTATAATATAGAAAGTCTGACTTATGACAGCCTAATTCACTTTTGCTCCCACTGAATCATTCCCACAACAAAAGTCTCCCACATACTTACCTTTTAAGCCATTCTTATTTTATTTTTATTTTTATTTATTGGATTTATATTCAACCTTTCTCCCAAAATGGCTGAAGTTGTCCACAGAGTCACACTGGAGGCCAAGTGATTCCTAGGGAGAATATTTTAATCAAATCTGAGAATAATCCAAGCCACAGAGGTCAAACTTGCAAAAGCAGAGGACCAACTGTAGTAGGTATAGCTATGTTTATCCAGTGTAGGAGGCTAAAAGCAGGATGGTGGGGCAAATTGGGGAGAGAATCCACCTTTGGATTTATTTGACTTCTAAAGGACCTTTTCTAGATGCTGAACCTTATCCCACTTTGGAGAACTTCTTTAAAGTTTGGACCGAAACTCAGAGCAGATTTGCCAAACTCACTTAACATAAACCCACATAACATGGCAACCACAAGCCACCACTGTGTTCAAAGAAAGATCCGTCCCCAATCCCACCAATGTATACTTTCAAGGCATATTGCTTCTGTGTTTAATCAGAAAATCTACTGTCATCTTTTTTATATATATAATTTCTCCCCAACATTCTATATTTACTTGTTCAGTTGATGATTGCTTGGGAGAATCTTTCAAATCCATGAAGCAGTCAGACAAACTTGTGCAGTTTATCTGTTTTTCCTGAACAGCCAGGCTCTGAGGATGAAAGATCCACTAGAGACATTCCTTCTCATTTCCTTGGAAAAGACTGCACTGACTCAAAGCCTCCCTGGAAAAAAAGGGAAGAAAATGAGAGACCAAGGCAAATGCATAACATTGAAAGGTTTTGGGATGCCAAGTTCAGTAGCATGTATAAAAACCATCTTAACCTTCCAGGTCATGAGATCAGCAGCTGGAAATGGAAAATCACCACCAATAAATTGTAATGGAGTAGAGTGATGAATGTTACTTAGAACAAGTAGATTTCAGAAGACTATCAGCAGCTGCTTAAAAGGCAAGGCATCTCAGAGCAGTCCTGACCAGAAAAGGAATATGTTTTTGTTCTCTGATATTCTTAATGTGTATTTCTATTTCAATCAGTCTTCTCAGTATTTCAGAGTGGTGGTCAGGGTGGGGGGTGATGATGCCAGAATAAGTGATCATTCATGGATCAGCAGAACAGAGCAGAGGGAACTGAGATAGCATAACATGGGGAGGGTTAAATAAAAATGAAATAATCCCAAACAGAACATCATGTAACCTGCCCATCAAACTGAATGCAGCTAACTCCTGTGAGGATCAAAGATTGGGAAAAATTTCCCCTTTTTAATATACCCACAGTTTCCACTGGCCAGGGGAATTCTGTAGTCTAAAAAGTACTTTCCCCAAGCTCTTGTGATGACCCACTAGAGACTAGACTTTAGTGGCTACAGGCTTAACAAGTTTCTTTTTTTTTTTCTTTTCTCTCTGTCTGGGCTTAGAAAGTTGGCAGTCTTGAGTTCACACTCTGATGCTGCTTCACCACACATGTCCTGGTTTTTATCTGTGAAATGTTGGAAGATATGGTAATGAGGATAACCAACAGCTTGGGCTTCTTTAAGCAAGAACTAGAGAAAGTCACAGAGACTATCAGTGTTCACAAGTCACCACAAGTCTTTCCAGCATCCTTCCAGCAGTGTGCCTCTGGATATCAGTCACTAGGTTTCATCAGTGAAAGTTGCTATGAACAACTTATTAACACCTAGTTGTCCATTGTGGGAAGAGAATGCTGAACAGATGTAATTCTTCACTACATTTCTTCTTGAAGGTTTCAATGAGTAATTTCAGCAGTTTTCTTCTTACTGCAAAAAATAAAAAATAAAAATAAAAAATAAACAAAATTTAAAAAACTTCAAAGACTAGTCACAATTTGAGATTTATTGTGTGCAAAATTGACACAAGGTTGTTTTGCACAAGAAACAATATTTTCTGCAGAGGAAACAGCATTTTCAATGCTGAAATATTGATTCCTGTACAAAAAAGGCTGTTTACTGTGCAAGAAAGGCTGTTTTCTATGCAGAGCAACAAAGTGCAAATTTTACACCAACAAATCCTCAATTACAGCTTTTCAACAAAACTTTCTGTGCACAAATTAATATTTATGTGTTGAAATATTATATTCCATGCAGAAAATATTGTTTTCTAGCAAAACAAGCATGTGTAAATTTTGTGCAGAATGATCAAATCATTAAACAGTCTGTAAGCACTTAAAGAATGCAGTGTTTATTAAAAGTTAATATGAGTTTCACTATATATCTCGACGTACAAATATGTTAGATAAAGGAAATGCTCTGGATGTAGTATATCTTAATTTCTTTAAGGTCTCTGGCAAGGTGCCCCTTGATATTCTTACAAACAAGCTAGTAAAATATAGCCTAGATAATGCAACTATTAGATGGATTTGTAATTGGTTGACTGGCTGAACCCAAAGGGTGCTTTTCATCTGGGAGAAAAATGACCAGTGGGGTACCATGAGGTTCTATCTTGGCCCTAGCTATTCAACATCTTTATCAATAACTTGGATGATGGAATAGAGGGCATGCTTATCAACTTTGCATATAATATCACATTAGGAGGAGCTAATACTCCAGAGGACAGGATCAAAATTCAAAAGGATTTTAGCAGATTATAGAGCTGGGCCGAAACGAACAAAATTAATTTCAAAAGAGAAATGTTTAGACAGAGAGAAAAAAAAAATTGAAAGGAACAGATATATGATGGGTGGCACCTGGCTTTACAAAAGTATATGTGAAAGGAAGCCAGGAGTCTTAGTAGACTACAAGATCAACATGAGTTAATAGTGTGTTGCAGCAGCTAAAAAAGCTAATGCAGTTATCGGTTGCATCAATATAACCTGTTGCACCAATGAAATTCTAGGTTGCATCAATCAAAGGAGTGTAGTATCTAGAAAGAGGAAAGTAATAGTGCCACTCTCGCTTTGAAGATGCACATCACTTGATTGACATTTAACAAAACAAAACACCAGAGAACAATTGAACGCGTTCAAAATGGAGACTCCATTTTAAATCAATACAAGGGCAGTGTGAATGGCAAGAGGGTTAAAATGCCACAGAGATATTTGATTCTGGTAAATGTACTGAGATTTTCGATTCAGTATTGCATCACTGCAGAGATTTGGATCTCCTCAGTACAAAAACCTAAGTGTGAATGCACGCTACGTTACCCAAATGATGTCATCAGAACCCAGTTCTTTTCATTTCATGATTCTTCAAATGTTGAGGTACAGTTTCCATTTTTAAGAATGCACCAGAATGTGTAGTAAAATGTCTATAGAGTATATAAAACATTTATTGTAACATCAAATGAACGTAAAAATGCATACATGTTTGGTGTAAAGTAGCAATAGCAATAGCTAGTCCATTTCTATACCACTTATCAATGAACTAACCACTCCCTAAGAAGTTTACAATGTGTAAGCTAATTCCCCCCTCCCCCGGTTAACTGGGGAATCATTTTAGTTACCTACAGAAGGATGCAAGGCTGAGTGGACCTTGGAGCCCCTGGGATTGAACTCACAAACTTGGGGCTGCAATACAGGCATTTAACCACTGTACCACCAGGGATCTAATTCTATTCTAATGGAACAGAAAGGAATTACTAATGAATAGATGCAAAACTGACATGAACCAAATATAGTCGGATTTATTCATCCTTAATGCATTTTTCCTGCATTACGTATAATTATTTCTTATACAAAGTCAGTGTGAGCAACTGTATGTTTTGCCACTGTCACTGCCTTTGACATTAAATACAATATTGTGTTTTCTAAGGAGGACTTTGGAAAATTAATCTTGTGCAAATAACTGAAGACCAGTAAGACTAAGCTGATGAAATATATCAATGGGAAGAGATGTGAATGGGTGTGATGTTTTTGAGTGTTGCATATCCAGAGAATTGCAAAATGAGTTATGGCTGATAAGTTTAAGTAGAGTTCCTGTTGAGCAATTATATTCCATAAGGGTCCTTCATTCTACAATGTGCTATCAATTTTCACTTTATACAGTAGAAGGGATAATGGCTTCAGGTGCAGACTATGAGTTTGTTAGGTTCTCTCTCTCTCATTCTCCCCCCTTCTATCCCCCTGCTTTGTCTAGGGGAATAGAAAAGCAATTGTTTAACATATGACTTTTCTCACATAGTTCTCACATTAAGATTTAGAGCTGCATTCTCCATACATCGTAGACATGAGACCTGGGTTTTCATTTTCTGTGAGCTGTACCTTATCTCCAAAGTAAAACAAAACAAAACCCATAGATGCTAAGGAGCTGTCACCAAATGGAGCATATTTTTCCAAACCTACCATATATTCTTTTTAGATACTGAGCTTTTAACTCTGAATAGTTCTACAGAAGTACAAAAATCGGTATCTTTCCAAAATGTATATGATACATTTTATGTTCAGGCCTCAAACCATTTTTTTTAGGCTCCCAAAAGATTAACATGAATCTTGTGGCTTTACAAGAGAATTTTCAGCATCCCGCCACCTCCCCATGCCAGCATAGTCAAAGTGGCCATGCTGGCTGGATGCTTCTGAGAGTTGTATTCCAAATAAAGAAACTTTTCTAAGCTCTAACTCACAGAATTCCAACTCTATAACTGACAAATTATCAATGCTTGGTTGAATTCTGACATGAACGGTGTGAAAACTGGAAGAAACAATACTGTTCATTCTTGGTGCCTGGTTCACTTTACTGCAGATGCACATGCATTGTCTGCTACATATGTATGTTCATGTGCCTTGAAGTCACCTATGAAGCCCTGAATTTCAGAGGGTTTTCTTAGACTGGGAATCCTCAGAAATGGTTTTGACAATTTTCATAAGATTTGGCACCCACTGATTGAATATATCCAACAGGATTTACTCTCTAGACATCCTCCAATATTAGCTAAATTCTTATGGACCCCTTTCAAGATCCCTAAATACACCTCTTGTTTATAATCTTCAGGACATTAGCTGGGTTAATGTCTTTTATTCATTGTTGTTTTGCTATACCACTTGTCTGTTGTTCTGTTTTAGAATGTATTAATAAATTATTTGAAGAATAAAAAGAAAAGAAATGGTTTTGACAGTTCCTTCCTCTAAAATATAGCCTACAACACCTGGTATTTGTTGGCGTCTCCACTCAAGCAGTAACTAGGGCTGACCCTGATCAGCTTCCAAGGCCAGATGGGATCTGCTACATTTAGGGTATATAATCTACCACAACCATGTGGCCCTTGTGTTGTTGCTGAACTGCAGTTCCTAGCAGCCTGGCCAGTACAGTATAGCCAACGATAAAGGACAGGAGGAATTGTCATTCAAAACATGTGGAGGGACACATAACATAATAACATAATGCATAGCTAGTTGATGCCAGGTTGTGTGCGCGCGTGTGTGTGTGCACAGAAATACAAATTTGTTGCTATATTTCATAATAGGTGGCTTCTTGATGGACATTGCCAGGATTTTTTCACATCCAAAATTACACTTTCTGTGTTTGTATTTGCTGAGCAACACTCACTACATCCATTATAGCATTGAACAATCTCCATCCAATGCACAACAGTCAAAATGGCCCCCAATGAATCAGCAGATAAGATTCAGTATTCAACAGCTCTAGTTTTCAACACAAAGCAGAACCAGTCCTATCATGGGACATAATGAGCCAGATGGACTCACTTCAAACATTTGATAATGTTTTAAATCTCAAAACATCTAAAAGGGAATAAAGGAAAACTGTCATTTGGAATTTGTATTGGAGAGATTACCGGGAGGACATTCACACTATACAATTATAGTTTGGCTATTCCTATTGTTATGGTTTCATCCTGTTACGATACCTACATTTGATATAAAATTTTGGGAGACATGTGGACTGTATTATGACCCCTGCTTGACACTTTCCAGGCCCTCCATAAGTCTCAAGTGAGAAGGTCATGTAGGCAGGCCCTGCTTGGAAGAATTGAGTTCATAGTAAGCAGCTTTCTAGAGGAAGTAGGGAGTCGCCAGACCAGTTCTGCCACTGCCCTCCAAGTCAAGACAATAGCCTTGGCCTCACACTTGATGAGCCAGTGATTGACTTAACTACTCAGCCATTAAGCCGGCTTCCCCTCCAAATTGTGTCCAACCTAAAATCATTGTACACAGAGTATTTGCTCTTGGCTTAAGAACGCCCAGGCAATCAACACCTTTGTCTGGCACAAATGCAAAGCTTCTGGATATGTTCAGCACTATATAAGGCTCCCATTTTGAGTCGCTCCCCGATGCTATTCTTGGAGGACAGGCTGGTCCATGCCAGTTTGACTTCTGCCTATAGCTCCCACGGCCAACCCCCCCCCCCATTCCGGCGGTCCTGTCCATCATCACCCATCTCAATCCGGCTTCCAGGAGAAGACTTCTATGGTAGATATTCCAGCGGTCTCTTTCTCTCAGCTTTAACACCCACTCTTACCCCTTCCTTTTCTTTAGCATTGAACATGTGTGTGTGTGTGTGTCCCCTTGCTGCATGATATTTATGCCCCTTAATAAATGGTGGATTTTATTGGACTTATTTGGACTAGTGTCACTTCTCTTGGGATTTGTCGGTGGACCTCCAGTAAACAATTTGGGACCCAAACTTGGCGTAAGACAGTTAGGATCTTCCTCTCTGCATATTTGAGCTAATTATAATTCCCCATAAGAAAGAGAGACTTCCTAACAATCCTATGGAATCCTGAGATTTGCAGTTTAGGAAGGGTGTTTAGATTCTGAGCCACAGAGCTCTAATGCTTCACCATTCTGGGAACTGTAATTATGTCTGATATTTAGCTTTCTCTGTCAGAGAGCTGCCACCACAAACTACATTTCCCAGAATTCTGTAGCACTGAGCCATGGCAGTTAAAGTGGTATCAAACTGGATTATTTCTGCTATGCAGATGCAGACCCAGTCATCTGCTACTCTGACATTCTTGTAGCCTGCAGTGACACAGAGGCTTCAGGGTAAAAATTATTCAAAAAGCAACATTTCAATTCAAAAGATGTTCTTTAAAAGCACACAATGAGTTTGTGGATGGACTGAAACTGAATTGAATACTATGGATTCACTTGGTTTGGAGTCTGGCTTGTTTTGTGATCCAGGATAATATGCTTTTCATGAGTATTGAGTCTAGCCCATGTATTTTACCACTTCTCCTTATGGCATTATCTATTTATTGTACTTGCATGTGTTTGTTTACTAATTTCCTCTAAGAGTAAGGTGTTAGGGTCTTGATTTTTACAGAATCTGGGTGGAGTTCTCTTTGTGTTGTCTCTTGTAATATTTCTGTTGTTGAGATTTTGCTTGTTGCCATGTTCCTTCTTTCTATTACCTTTGCCTCTCTCTCCTTCCTTCCTTCCTTCCTTCCTTCCTTCCTTTTCTTTCACTTCTTCTATTTTCTCTAGAAAGTGGTGGGAGATGTTTAAGCCCTAAAACACAAAGAAAACCAGGATGGACTCCCTTTATTCAGTACTGACCATTCTTCTTTCTTCTCCCCTAATTGGGACTAGGGACTAAATATGAACTTTAGCTGGGGTTCTCTGGACCTCCTTTCATTCAAAGACCTACTTACCCTGTTGTGATAGAAGATATTCACCAAAGATTACACAGGTTCTAACCCAGTTTCTGTGGCTTACAGTCACATCTCCATTCATCACCCTAAATCTACCTACTCTTGTTCCGCTGCCTCTGTGGCTGCTGGTATTGAGGGAAGGGCTGCTTTGATGCCTTCTCCTGAGCTCTCTCTGCCTCTGTTGTGGCTGCTGGTGTTGGGGGGAGGGCTGCTTTAAAGCCTTCTTCTTCTGAGCTGTCGCTGCCTATGCTATGGTTGCTGGTGTTGAGGGAGGGGCTGCTTTGAATCCTCTTTTTGAGCTCTTTCTGCCTCTGCTGTGGCTGTTGCTATTGAAGAGAAAGCTTCTTTGAAGCCTTCTACTTCTGAGGTCTTGTACTTACATGTGTTTGTGAAGTGTCTGGCAACATTCACACATTATTGTGTGAATGTTACAATCCCTAGGCATACTTAACAAAGAGCAAGTCTAAGTGAAACCAGTAACACTTGTTTTGGGGCAAATATCATGGACATAATCAGTCTAAAGAAACAAATTCTTCATGAGAACATTCAGGAAAGGAGACAGGGTAAAACACACACAAAACCATACCATGTGCCATAGTTTATGGGAAATGCTTCTTTCTTGCTATGCCACCCTATGTCGTCAATCAGAAGGAGAGGGGAAGGAGTCAACAGAGTTGTGTGAATAATCTTTGCTGTACCTTTGGGTGGAAAACTTGGCCTTCCAGATATTCTACATGGACTATAACTCTCCTCAGCATCACACAGTTGAGTCTGTGGAGCAGATAATGAGAGATGCTTTCCAGTACCCTCTGAACAGTTGAAAGTTGTCCATCTCTGCTATAACTAATGTTTTGACCTAGAACATTCCTTTTAAGCCAGGGGTGCTATGTATCTTGGAGATGGGAAAGGCATCATTTACTGTTGTTCCTAAAATCATAGAATCATAGAGCTGGAAGAGACCACAAAGGCCATCCAGTCCAACCCCCTGCTATGCAGGACTACACAAAGAAAGCACTCTCGACAGATGGCCTTCCAGTTTCCCATTAAAAACTTCCAAAGAAGGTGCCTCCACTACACTGTGAAGCAACATGTTTTATTATCAAACAAATCTTTCTATCAGGAAGTTCTTCCTAATGTTTAGGTAGAATCCTTTTCCCTTATCTTGCATCCGTTGCTCCAAGTCTGTCATGCTCAGCATGGCTGAAGACTCAGAGGATGAGGGGGCTGAGCTAGAGTCCCAGTTTGAGACTGAGACTGAGACTGAAGCTGAGCCAGGCCCTAGCTCTGCCATGCCAGCTGAAGCAGTGCCTTTGGCCTCCAAGGAAGCTCAAGGAGAATCTGTGGTCTACTAGGAGGCTTAGCAACCAAGCTTCCTGGAATCAGAGCTTTCAGGCATAGAAAAGGATGAAGAGAACATACCTGTCTTCAACCACAAAGAGCTGAAAGGGCATGCCTCCAGCATTCAAGGAGGTTTTATTTAAAACGCTGAGCCATCAACAACAGCTGAGCTCATACAAGCTGGTAATATAAACAGGTGAAGGATGCCAGGTCAGTTGTCAGAGATTATCTGAGTTTGCTGGTGAAAGCACACTTGTCTCTGACTTTTTCTTTGTCTCCTTGGGCTCAACCTTTGACCCTCAGACTTCTTACTCATCTTGACTATCGGGAACCCTTGACCTTTGGACTGCCTTGTTAATCTGCTTCATTGGAATCCTAGACCTTGGACTGCTTGACTATTCTCTGGCTAGACCCTTGGTTTGTACAAAAAACTTTGCTTTGCCTTAAAACTGCACCAACCTCTGTGAGCAGTTTCTCTTGCTTAGTGAAGCTATCAGCATTCTTGGTTGCTTTTCTAAACAATGTCCTAGTCCCTGGAGCAGCAGAAAACAAGCTTGTTTCATTCTCAGTATGGCATCCCTTCAATATGACATGGATTGGTCTAGCTCTGATAGTAAATCTTCAGTTACAGCCTTGTCCAATCTAGTCACAGCCTACCCTAGCATGGGGCCATGGGCCAATTTTATCCCCTAGTGCCTCAAGGACCACATCTTCTCACAGCAAGCCCAAATACCTAGATTTCTTCTTCAGTCCCTCTCCAAATGGTGACAGGAAGAGAAAATGAGTGACTACATCTCATGATTTGGAGAGGGACTGCAAAAGAATACTGAAGTAGTTGGGTGTACTAGTGGATCCTGGGGTGTTTATGGGAATGGGATGGAAGTGTTTTGTCTGTGTGTGTTTCCATGCATTTTGGAATCTTTCTGTTCGATTTAAAGGAAAAACTTGTCTAAGAATCACACCATTGAAAAATGGAGGCTGGTAGGGGGGCTTTGGAGAACTGGTGAAAAGTTCAAGAGCCACAAAAGTGGGGTACATGTGCCATAGTAGGATCACATCTGCAACATAGTCTACCCCATGAAGTTTTCAGACCCATATTTCCAATAACCCGATGCTAGCATGGTAGCCAAAGTATCGAATCTAGATACCATTACCTATGCTGCCAAAGAATAACTGTACATATCTTGTTATATTGTTTGCATTGTTTGCTCTGTTTTAATCTGTGCTAATTTAATTCTGTTTTAACGGGTGGGAGGTTGGGATTGGGTTGTAATATTTTAACTGTAACTGTTTTAAACTGTGTTGTACCCCGCCCTGATTGCTTGATCAGTGGGGCGGCTTATAAATTATTATTATTATTATTATTATTATTATTATTATTATTATTTTGCTGCCTGAAGCAAATAACAAGATGATACTAACTTAATTCCAAGTACAAAAGCTGACTTGACTGGCTGTAGAATCTGTCCTCACTGGCAACGGGATAAAAGTCTCTCCCATTCCTGAAGACACCACGCTAATTTACCTGGCCCAGATCAGGCTGTGTGGTGCATGTACCATTGTATTCCTAGTAATGTTGTCAACCTTTGCTTATCATATTTTATCACACTGGGTGCTGTTACAAGTTTTTTGTATATATTTGATGATTTTTCACACATCAGGACTTTCTCTTTTTTTGATAGATTCATTTGCAAGATCCACACTTTTTAAATGCAAATTTTTGTTTGCACAAAACCAATATTTTTGCACAATGAACCATGTATTTTGTGCAAAAGCACTATTTTATGCAAAAAGTATACAAATCAAGTTTTTTTCTTTTCATGTAAACACATTTATTGCAATTAAAAATGCAACAGATATTTCATTTGCATTATCACAGATAGAAGGCCAGTGAAACTGGGTCAAAACAGCCTGGGAAATTCAGAAGACTAGGTTTGGCCATTAGAAGAAACTGAAGTTTGCAGCCATTTTTCAGGATGATATGTGTCACTCATATTTTGGGCTGTGGCTTCTGCGCCTTTCCAACTTTACAATTTCTTTTTATTTATTTATTTAAAATATCTGAACACATACAAACAATATACATCTTAACATTCATAATAATGCATTACATTCATACCCTAACCCTAAAAGAGACTCATACTTCACTTACCTCCAAACATTCAACTATCCATATCTATTATCATCTTCCTTTCCATCTTCCTTAATTATGTTCTCATCTTCATTCTCAAATCCTATCCTATCATCCAAAAGATTTCCTTTCTACCAATATTTGTTCAGCTAATGGTTAGTTTGACTTTCTTATATCTACATTTACCAATTACTCATGAAGATCCCATCTCTAGTTGTACTAGTAGTACACATTCATATCTCTTATAATAATTCGCATTTATACATCATATATTCTAAAGTTGTATCCAAAAATTGTATCCTAATATATGTTCATTATTGCTATTTTAGCCCATTCTATTTTTTTATGATTTTTTCCCCACACAGATTCTTGAAGTGTGAAAATTTTTACACAGTATTGAAAAATCTTGTGCTGTGGCATCATTGCTCATTGAGGATCGGAAAAAATGTGCATGTATTATTTCCATTTCTAATACCAAGAGAAAGAAAAAGACAGGTAGCTCTGGTGGAGCTAGGAGACCCACACTTTCTCACATCCTATACTACCTGTGGTGGTGGTCTAGCACAGTTTGCACCAATGGAAGTAAGCTGGGGGGAAAAGAGGGGAAGTGAGAGAAGAAGGAACCCCCGTTATAAGAGCAGTTGAAAAAAGTGGGAAGGCAGAGGGTTATTTGGAACTGTTCCTGCCAAAGTGGGACAGTTGCAGGGTATGTGCTAGTGGTGGGAAGGAGTATTCTGTCTTTTCCTGTGGAGAAGTAAGAAGGTTCTCTGAAGTTAGCATCCCCCTAGGCCTTAGTAACTGCAAAAGGTGCCAAACCACAAACATTAATTTCAACTGTCATGATGACAAGCTTACCTGGTAAGTTCCACAGCAACAACATTTCAGTCCTTTGTTTCTAATTTTCTAACATTTTCAATCTCTCTTGGTAAGAACTGCTTTAGTTTCCAAGTTCTTAATCAGAACACTGTTGAAAAGCTTTACTGAGATGACTGATTACAGGCTATTTTGATTTCCTAATGAAACTTTTGTTTCTCCTTTCAGAAAACAAATTAGAACATCGGAACATTTGGACTTCATCTGAGATGTTAGTCAGTCAACCTTCAGATTTCTATTGAGCCTGATATATATTTGGAACTGGCTCTTCAGAATGAAATGAAGGAATGTGTCACTTTCCCTATTAGTAGGAAATGAAGTCCTCACAGAAGACCTGCATAGAGAAATGATATGTGTAACAGATGTTTGAACAGAGGGAGTGGGTAGAAACAAGCTGGCTCGTGCAAAACACAACAAAAACACAACAAAAATGTTAAAAACCTGTTTCTCTTTGACATTTTACTCAGCTGCCTCCCAAATCTTCAAGGAAAACATTTTTTTTTTGTAATTTAGTTATTTTGGACTAATCTAGACTTGCTTTTATCTAAAATTATGTGCATTTTTAACATCTGCACTTTATTTTGGAAACACACTTACATGTTGTTGCTTGGGGGAAAACTCAAATCACTTTGGAGAAGTTGTGTCGTGGCTGTGGAGAGGCTTCTAAGAATCTTGTGTTGGAAGAATTTGATCCTTCAAAGTAAATACAAGTTGCCATGATCTTTAAGTGAGTGGAACTGGTGTGCTCCCAAACCTAGGTGAGGAAGGATGCAAAGTAAGAAAGCTGTAGAGGATTGAAGCATGCCTGCAATAGCATGGATGTATAGCTTGCCACTTTAAAAGGCCAAAATATATGACATTGACATTGCATAGCTAGTTAAGGGCAATGTTGTTGTTTTGTTTAAACTATTGTTTAAACTACCTGTACAAGAAAACAAGGTGGGACAGGGCAGGTTCTTTTAGTTTCTACTCTCATTCCAGTGTCAGTTAGAATCTGCCTGCCCCTAGGTCCATGGTACATCGAGGCATCACCTTCAAACTTCCCATACCCCCTATTCCATACAGCCTCCATTGGGCCTCAATTCCCATATCCTTACCTCCTGGATTCTTTGCTATGTGTGTGTGTATTTTAATGGAAAGTTTTTGTGATCACTCAAGTAATCAGCAACTAGACGCAACTGCTCTGTCAGCAATCCTTATAAAAATTAGGCAAATCATGCTGTCATTGTCATGGTTATCACACATGGCTATCATATATGGCTATCATACTTTCCTCAGAGCCTTGCCCTTGATGTCCTGCCAAACTCCTGCCTGGCCTTAGAAAAAAAGAAGTAAATGAACTCTCCTTCTGGGATACTTCTCTCCAGAAAATGTGCCAGCCAGGACAAAAACACCACATTTGGCTGGTGTTTACCCTCATACAATATGATGCAAATGCTTTTAAGACATCCTCTCATTTTATGCTGGGCAGAAGCCAGGTTTTCCATCAAGATGCTAGCAATGATGACATCATGTCCAGGCTGGAAAGAGGGCATTTTTCCCCCTGGGCAGTGAGCCCACAAGTTCCTTGATATCTGATGGTAAGACTGGGAAGAATGTTCCCAGTACAAATAAAATGGGAACATTTGAGACATTCTTTCCTCTGGTTGCTATCTGGTTTATTCCGGGACCTTAATTTCCTCACTCAAACCATCCTATACAGAAGATGTAAATCAATAAGGCATGTGCTATTTTACCACCGTTTGCTTCCACCAGTTCCACATGTTTTTTGTTTTTTGTTTTTTTAATATTTGGCTTTTAATTTGAGCAGGTGTGGAGAAATGATTCCAGCAACATGAAGTATGATGGAAACAAGAAATGAGTGGATATAAATTCAGCAATGGTTAGGGTGCATTTTGTTTGGGAGGGATGGTCTAATTTGAGACCAATAATCAAGAAAGGTTCTCAGCAGAAGTGTTGCCTCTTCAATAGGAGAGATATTTGCAGATAGTTGCAAACATTTCGGAATGTTTGGCAGTTCATTCCACTAGGGTTAACAACTTGGAAATCAAACTGAACTCACAAGAGTAAGTTTTGTGTTGAATTTGTGCATTTTATCCTTCTTAATATCTACCATGATTTTGGGAGGGATGGTCTGACTTCAGACCATCCCTAGGAAGAAAAGAAAGAATGAGAATGCTAATCTTTGTCTGCACAGGCCAAAAGGCCCATCCCCTCCCCCTTCTGCTGTCATCCTATTTGGACGATGCATGGCCCAAAGCCCAGTCCAGGTATGATCAGTCCAGATGATGTCTGGCCCGTCCCATACCAGAACCAGAGCATAACAAGTTTAAAATAGAGTAAAAAAACCACTATTATTATTATTATTATTATTATTATTATTATTATTATTTCTTACTCACCCCTCTGGCATCTGGCATCAAGGCAGGGTACAACAAAATTAAAACAATTACAGTTAAAATGGTTCAACAATCCCATCCCCAACCTCCCACTCCTTAAACTAGTGGAAATTAAAATCAAGTTACTTATCGGATAAAAATAAAACAAACATATTACACATATTAAAACCCAAAGTTCTGGCCACAGCATAGGGTAACATCAGGGTGTAGGGGGCCAGGGAATGGGCTGGAAGATTTTAGGAGCCAGGAGAATTATACAGTTTCTGGGAAGGCCTTCCAGAAGAGAAGCGTCTTTAAAGCTGTTTTGAAACAGTCTAACGTTGTAATAAGAAACAATTCGTCTGGCAGGCCATTCCATAGCCTGGGAGCAGAAGCTGAAAAGGCCCTCTGGGAGGTCTGGGAGGTTCATGGGCTACAGCAGGTTCCTCCCAGAGGACCGAAGTGTGTGGGGGGATTCATATGGGAAGAGGCGGTCCCTAAGATAAGATGGGCCCAAGCCATTTAGGACTTTAAAGGTTAAAACCAACACCTTTACTGTGCCCAGAAGCTGATCAGCAGCCAGTGGAGAGCTTTAAGCACAGGTGTAATGTGTTCTCTCCTAGATGTTCCACTAACAAGCCTGGTTGCCATATTTTGGACCAGCTGGAGTTTCCGGGTTAGGCACAAGGGTAGCCCCATGTAGAGCACATTACCAAAATCCAAATGTGAGGTTACCAAAGCGTGTGCCACTGTTTCCAGGTCCTTCAGATCCAGGTAGGGGGGCAGCTGACATATCAACCGAAGCTGATAACAGGCACTCTTGACCTCCGCGTTCACCTGACTCGTCATGTGGAGCAACAAATCAAGAAGTACCCCCAGAATGTGAACAGAGTCCTTCGAGGAGAGTGTGACTCCGTCTAGGACTGGGAGTTGTATTCCCAAACCTGGCTTTGGGCCTGTAACTGCTAGTACCTCCATTTTGTCTGGATTAAGTTTCAACCTGTTTTTCCTCATCCAATCCATTACCGCTGCAAGACAGTCATTAAGAGGAGAGATGCCATCTGAAGTCTGAGCCAACAATCTGGTCATGGAGAGGTATGTTTGAGTGTTATCAGCATACTGAAGACACTGAGCTCCATGCCTCTGAATGATCTCACCCAGTGGCTTCATGTAGATATTAAATAGCATCAGGGACAAGATGGCGCCCTAAGGGATGCCACAATTAAGTTCAGTCTTGCAAGAGCAACTGTCCCCAAGCCTCACCCTTTGAGATCTCCTGGAGAGAAAGCAATGGAAACACCGGAACGCGGTGCCTCCAATCCCCAACTCTCTCAATCGATTCAAAAGGTCTCAATCCAAAAGTGCAACAGTGCGGGGAGATTCCAATGAAGTGTGTGGCATCAGAGTCAAAACCCATAATTATTATCCAAGGATTACAAAAGAATGTCTTCAGATATGGGTGGATTCACAGGGGCAAAGTGTTTCAAAAGGAATAAAATGACAGAGGATGGCGTGGGGCCTCCGAGGCTCAGGTGTACTGGCCTCGCTGCTTCCGCTCCCACCGCGCTGCTGCTGAGAAGGAGGCCTATGGTGACCCAGCTCCTCCTCTCTCTTCGCACTGTGCTGCCAATGGGGGGAAGGGTGGTGTGGGGCCTCTGAGGCCCAGGTAGGTGTACCAGCCTTGCTGCTTTCACTCACACCGCACCGCTGTAACATGTACTGTAACTTAGACACTCCTGGCTTCTGCTTGCCTCTAGAGATTCCTAGAGATACGTAACTTATTAATCAAATCTATGATTAATCAAATTCTCAAAAGTAAAAGCCACAAATATGGAGGACCAGCTGTAGATGAAAGAAAGCTGGCAACACCATGAAAGAACTTCTCTTTAGACAGGAGTGAACTAAAGTTTCAGGGATTACCCCACATGGGCATCCTTTCAGCCAGAGGCTCCTGCCACTGCCTCACCACAAAATCTTTTGAGCAAAATGAGGAAGTACTACTTTAACCTCTCCAACTATCTTGTTCACAAGTAAACGTGTACCAATGGGATTTATTTTGTAACATAAATCTACCTATACACAAACCATACAAATAGTATGCCTGTTGTTTTGAAGAAAAAACACCACTTTTTCCCTGCCACCGCAAGAAATTCAGTGCCAGTTTCACTGATGTCCTTTGGGAAAGTTGGCAGGGCCACAAAATGAAATGTTTAAGAACTGGGTGTTACCAAGCCCTATCTTGAAGTCAACAGAACTATAGCTAGCTAGTGAGGAAGTGCCTCTGATTTATGGTAGTCATCTTGCCAAGGCATTGGCCCTGAGGAATGTTTCACCAAGCCAGTCAACAATGCTGAGCCTGCTTACTGGTAGCTATTATAGAGGTCAGTCATGCTTCTGTAATCTGTATAGTTGGAAAAAAGAGAGAGAATATGCTCACTTCTCTAGCTGCACTTCACTTTAGACAAAGAATGAGAAAAATTTACTTACTTCTAGCCGAAGGGCCCATTTACTAGAAAGGTCTGCCAAGAGTGCATGAGAGAAATGGAAGGGGGGCAAACAGATGTTAGTGTGCAAGTGCAGATGTGAGAATCCAAGATGAAGGCCAGATGTGAAAGGCCATTCAAAAACTTGGACAAACACCGGACAATAGATCAGCTTCTGGAACATTTAATCAAAGATTTCAGTCCTCAAAATACATGCCCTTTAGTGGTCTCCTTGAAGTGCCTTTGCAGACTGTGGGATTTTTCTCAGTCTGTTCCAGAATAAATTGGTTGAAGATCTTAGCCAAAGGCGTTCAAATAATGCATCCTTGAAAGCAAATACAGAGTTAATTATGTAATAAGAGGGTTTGATTCTCAGATAAAGAGTAATCAGTCTAACTGCCTTTTGTTAACTTGTTTCCATATGGAATTGGAGGGATTTCATCTCTAGGTGTTTGTATGAATTCTAAAGAATATTTCTGTGTATATAGTTTTTACAGTCTGTAAAGAAAAGCAATGATGGATTATTACTTGGAGCCAGGATGTGGACTAGGGACTGGCCTAGACCCCCTAAGAATTAAGCATTTTCCATCCTGTATTGCGGTACAAAGATCAGACTTGATCCAAGACGTCTACAGTCTTAATCCGGCCAGCCCTTGGGCAACATGAATGCTTTCATATTGCTTTATACATATAGTTTGGAGGCCACATAATTGTTCAGACCTGTTGAGCCTCAGAATTATGTAGGTGGTTTAATAAAATGGCAGTGGGCTGTCTGTCCTTGTGGTTTAATCTGGAACCTCACTATCTATCTAGTGCTAAGGAAATGAAGCGTTAAGGAGGAAATCCAGGCACAGTAGAGAATGTGTAAAAGACATCAGTCAGGGAAGTGGCTTGTCTAGGTAAACAGACAAAAGCAATTCTGGAGATATAAGAAGAGTTAGAGCTGAAACAAAAAATATTTATACTGTATTTCTTGAAAAATGTTTGTTCATTGTTTGGGGTTCAAAGAGGGCTCCTGAAGAATCATGGAATGATTCAATAGGTCCTAAAGATGCAAAGAAATCTTAAACCCATCAGCTCCCTTGCATCCAATCTGGGTAGACATGTGTCAAGTAGTGAAAATTTATTATGATTGGGTGAGATCCTGAAATGTGATGTCAGTTCTTGCTTTCTGTACTGAGAGTGTTTTTTGTTTGTTTGTTTGTTTGTTTGTTTGTTTTACTGTAGCATTAGTTTTTCATTCTGCAAAACCACCATGGCAGAAAAAGTAATTTACAGAATTTTTCAAACTTCTCTCTTTCAAAGTCGAAGCCAGCATTCTGATACATTCTGATGGATCACATTCCTATGCATGGTCTGGTTAGGGAAATCATAATAAGTGAAAAAATACTTTCTGAACTACAATTTTCAGAATATCCATTTTGGCAAGGGGATTCTCAAAGATATAGTCTGTAAAAGTGGCTGTTTTAACACTCTGGGCAAGGTGTTGTTTTTATGTACACTTGTCCATCCATATTCGCTAGGGTAGGGGGCACAAGACCCCCATGAATATAGAAAAATCACAAATAACAAAAACACCATGTTTTTACCTGAGATGATACCTCTCTAGGTATCTCTAGGTCCTCCAGTGCAACTCTGTGGTCAATGTCCAACAGACACTGACCATAAAACTGCACTGGAGGAGCTACAAATGCCTAGTAGAGTATGCTCTATAGGAATCTCTAGGTCTTTCAGTGCAATTAGTTAAAGTTGACTTTAGAGTTGCACTGGAGGACCTAGATATTCCTGGAGAGAACATATTAACTAAATCTGTGAATAATCAAATCCACAATTATCAAACCTGCAAATATGGAGGGATGAGTGTAATTATTTATGCCATTATTACTAGTTAAGGCATAAGATAATATACCAACAGGAGAAGGAAATTCACCCAGCCTGGTACAGTGAGCCCTTGGCATCTGCTGGGATTCGTGGATACCAAAATCTATGGACGCTGAAGTCCTATATATATGAGGTTTGATTTTTTTGATTTTTTGATTTTGGAAATTTGTTGTTATTGTTGAATATTTTCAAGGCATAGATGTTTGACTTCATGGATGCAGGATATATGGATACAGAGGACCAACTGTACTAATTTTAAATTTCAAATACTAGCATGCATATGAGTGACATTCACAAAGGAATTCTAAACATCTCATAGAATCATAGAGTTGGAAGAGACCACAAGGGCCATCCAGTCCAACCCCCTGCCATGCAGGAACTCTCCATTAAAGCATCCCTGACAGATGGCCATCCAGTCTCTGCTTAAAGACCTCCAAGGAAGGAGACTCCACTACACTCCGAGGGAGTGTGTTCCACTGTCAAACAGCCCTTACTGTCAGGAAGTTCCTCCTGATGTTGAGATGGAATCTCTTTTCCTGCAGCTTGCATCCATTGTTCCACATTCTACTTTCTGGAGCAGCAGAAAATAAGCTTACTCCCTCCTCAATATAACATCCCTTCAAATATTTAAACAGGGCTATCATATCACCTCTTAACCTTCTCTTCTCCAGGCTAAACATCCCCAGCTCTCTCAGTCGTTCCTCATAGGGCATGGCTTCCAGACCCCTCACCATCTTAGTTGCCTCCTTTGGACATGCTCCAGTTTCTCCACATCCTTTTTGAATTGTGGTGCCCAGACCTGGACACAGTATTCCAGGTAGGGCCTGACCAAGGCAGGGTAGAGTGGCACTATTATTTCCCCGGACCTAGACACTATAGTTCTATTGATGCAGCCTAAAATTGCATTGGCCTTTTTTGCTGCCGCTTCACACTGTTGACTCATGTTCAACCTATTGTCTATTTGGACTCCTAGATCTCTTTTGCACATAGTTTCATTCAGCCAAGTGTCCCCCATCCTATATCTGTGCATTTCATTTTTCCGCCCTAAGTGAAGCACCTTACATTTCTCTGTGTTGAATTTCATTTTGTTAGCTTTGGCTCAGCTTTCTAGTCTTTTTTTTTTTTTTTCAGGTCATTTTGAATTTTGATCCTGTCCTTTGGGGTATTAGCTACTCCTCCTAGTTTAGTGTCATCTGCAAATTCGATAAGTATGCTCCCAATTCTGTCATCCAAGTCATTGATAAAGATGTTGAATAGCACTGGGCCCAGGACACAGCCCTGTGGGACCCCACTTGTCATGTCTCTCCAGGATGAAAAGGAACAATTGTTGAGCACCCTTTGGGTTCAGTCGGTCAACCAATTACAAATCCATTTAACAGTTGCCTTATCTAGCCCACATTCTTCAAGCTTGTTTCCAAGAATGTCATGGGAATTTTGTCAAAGGCTTTACTGAAATCAAGATATACTATATCCACAGCATTCCCTTTATCTACCAAGCTGGTAATTTTATCAAAAAAAGAGATCAGGTTTGTCTGGCATGACTTGTTTCTCTGAAACCCATGTTGACTTTTTGTGATTATGGCATTGCCTTCTAAATGTTCACAGACTCTCTTCCCATGTAACTCAGTACCTTGTGGTTTATCATGAACTCTCCATCACCACTCCGCCTGCTGAGCAGCAATAGAGAACCTCTACATTGCAGACTGAATTCAGCTCATGCTGCTTCCTCATTTGACTCATGAAGACCTAACCTTCCATCCACCCCTTCCCTCACAGATGAAAAAGTGGATAGAAAAACAGCAAGCTTCAAGAGCAACCAAGAGTTCTCCCATATGCTTTGGTTGGTATAATTGAGGGGTGGGCTTGCTCCAAGGGCAATTTTATTCACACCTGAGCTACAAAGGGCCACAGCAAATCATCATGGCCATCCTTTGGAGTGACTGGAAATGATCGAAAATTATTCTCAAGTGCCTTTGGGGCCTCTTATGCCTATTGGGGTGGTGGTGGTGGTGGTGTAAACATTCCCTAGAGAGACCAACATAGAACCTTTTTAGGCCAAAATGTTTGGCTATCTGTAGGGTTGACATATCCCGATTTTGGCAGGACATTCCTGATTTTTCATAGGCATAAGAGGGAACAGTGAGGCCTAGGCTTCACAAGGCCCCCATGCCTCACTTGGGGTGGGGTGGGGGGCTCCTCAGCCACTTCCCCCACCTTCCTAATCCTGGTCAGCAGTGGGGCAAGGCCAGGGAAGCCTCTCTGGGCCTGAGGCACAGGCAGCATTGCAAGGTCTCTCTGGGGCCAGAGGTGAGGCGCAGCATAAATTTTTATCAATGTTTTTATTTCATAATGTTTTTATTAATATTTTTGGGTTTTAGTTGCTCATGTTCTCCATCTTTCTTGAATGTCCTAGACTTTGTCTTACATTTTGTCATATATTTTTTCTCAGTTTTGCAGTAGAGAATTATGTCAGTCCTAGGTATGTGTGTTGGGACTGTAAGGTCAATGTGAAAGATCCAGTGGACCATATTACATTCCCTCAAAGCCCACTGCTCAGAGGCTTCACAATTCCTACTCCAATAATTGGGACAGTAAAGTGGATTATGTATATGATGAACTGACCCTGGATCCTTCAACATCTAATAAGCTATTCATGATATGGCATATGCTGATCTGTGAAACAGAGGAGTCATGTCTCAAGATGCTGGTGAATGATGTTTACATATCAAAAAACCCAATATGTTTTGGCCTAGAGATATTTTAAGGCCCTCTTGAGTGACTGAAGGAAATACCTGTCAAAAATGTTGATCTGAAAAACTACAGCATTATATGCTGAGAAGCTTTTTGTCACCGGTATATGCTATTAGACATATTTTTAATTCCCAGCATATGATATAAGATCAAAAATTTCTTTAACCCCCTAAAGAAGGCCTTAAAATATCTACAGGCTAAAACATGTATTTATCTGTGTGTTTGTTTATTTCCCACCTTTCTCTCAATAGAGAGAATCAAGGCAGCCCATAGCAAATTTTAAACCATCCAAATTAAAAGCAATACAAAAACGTTAACAAATATAAGATTTAAGAAATAAACAATATATAAAACTAAAAACATTAAACATTAAAATAGTAAAATATATATTTTAAAAAAACATAAAACTCTATAGAAACCTTAGAATTTTAATTGTACAGCATTCAAAAGCCCAACCATTATAAATATGAAAAAGCCTCATGGAACAAAAAAGCTTTTACCTCCTACAGAAAGGAGAGCAGGGATGGGGCCATCCTGGTCTCTCTAGGGAATGATTCCAAAGTCTATGAGCAGCCACTCAGAAGGCCCTCACCCTTATTTCCACCAAATGTACCTGAAAGGATGGTGGGACAGTCAGAAAGGGCCCTCCAGCAAATTTTATCAAACATAATTTTTCAATCCTCTTGACACATGTCTCTATATGCTGATCTCCAATACCTATTCAATTTCAGGCACAAAAAGGAATATGAACACAGAGGAGATGATGATGATGATGATGATGATGATGATGATGATGATGATATTTATATCCCACTTTTCCCCCAAAATGAGACACAAAGCAGCTTACAATCTTTTTTTTTTTAAATACAATTAAATAGGATATTTGTGTCCGAAATCAGCAAGTTGTATGAAGCCTTGGATTGGCTAGATAGAAGTGTTATGAGTTTGATCTATTCTTGTTTGGTTAACAGAAGAGACAATTCCAGCTGCTACATTCAAGCCCCATGCTCTGACCTGGGAACTTAATATACACACTTTGATTTTAAAAAATTTATATTCTTGACTTTGGATAATCAGAAATGTTACTTTTTGGAGGCTACAATTCCTAGGCGTCATGGCCAGTTCATCTGTTCCAGACATAGCTGCCCATGGGCTAGTTTGATTTTAGTAGTGACCCTCAATATGAGAGAAAATGTGACTATGCAATTTGGACCAGTCAGATATCTGTTATGGACCCTTGGGAGAGTCAGTGAGACAGAAAAGCCATGTCCTGATTATGTAGTCACTAGCACTCCCTCACACTTGAAGGAGCATAGTATGGAGTCATATATAGCCTAGTTTGTAGTTTTTCTATTATAAGTTGAATATTATAAATTAAGTGAAATGTTCAGAGTTCAATGAACTTCTGCCCCCCGCCTCCCCCCCCCCACACACACACACACCTGGGCACAGAAAAGACATAAATAGGAAATAAATTGGGGAGATGAATTTAACCACTCTTGTTTTTTGTTCTATGGTTGATTTCCTTGTCCTGCTTCTTGAAATAAGGCAGCACACTCCTATATTGCAGAAGTTCTTCTTTGATTACTATACACGGCCATGCCCCATCCCTGTAAAAGCTGTGTGGTCTAAGAGTTCAGTGGGGAAATAAAGCAGGAAGGAAAATACTGATTTCTAATCCAACAGATGCTACATGCAACCTCAAGCAACCCATATTAGCTCTTTTTGACCTGTTCCCTCTGATCTGGGGAAATGCAAGATAGCCTTAATTCCACAACAGTTTCCCCCACCCCCAAGAGATCTCACAAGTGAATTGACCCTGCTACAGCAAACAGTTTATTGTGATACCTTAGATGCTGGAGTTAGTAAGTGCAGTGTTGTGCTTTTACAAGTTACTTCCTTGCCAAACAACTGGGACTTAATAGAAGAGAATCAGCAGTGGAGCTATATCACACAACCAGACCTTATGGATGAACCATGAAGATGCATGTGGGTGACTGCATGAGTCGATCACTTGATTACTTTGCCATATGCTCAAAAAGCAAATTACCATACTACTTCTAATGAACCTGCTTAGGGGGAATAGACACAGTAGTTAAAAAACAGAACATTTCTATTTAGAAGCAGTATAATACTGTTGAATACGTTCCTCCCTGAAGACAATCTCTAGAGGCTTATTCACAGCTTCGTTAAAACTTCATACACTAAATACACAGGCAGAAGGGGCAAACAGGTAACCCCAAGACTTTCAAACATTTTCATCACCTTCTACATGTGAGGGAGCCCTACATTATGAGAGCCCTAGGGGTGCAGTGGTTAAATGGCTTTACTGCAAGCCTTGCATCCTTCCCTAGGTCACTAAAATGAGTTCACAACTTGTTGGGAGCAATAGCTTACATATTGTAAACTGCTTAGTTCACTGATAAGCAATATAGAAATGCACTTGCTATTGCTATAGAGTGATAGTCTTGTCTATCCATGGAACAGCTGGAAATGTTACAGATGATATGGAGATCCTCTATGGATAGATAAGGCTCCCATCTTCAGAACATCACCATACATACATACAGGACAATGGAAACATGCAACAAAGAGACAGGGCAAATACTCCCCACATTTGTTTAGTTTTGTAAGCTTGCTATTTAGTATCATCCCAGACCCTGAGATTACATGTCTAAAACCTGAGACTTAGGGATGACCCCTAATGATGTCACATAATACAGGCCCTGGTTATGCCTTTAAGAATTATAGTTTAAGAATCTAACACAATTACTCAGAATATGTCTTTCAAAATGAAATGAAATAAAATCAAACATGTCTAACAAAGGAGAATGCCTACACACACACACTGTTTAAGGCAGTGGTCTTGCCTGAGGACTAGGGAAGAGGGTCCAGGTCCTAAGACTCAGGGTGAAGACTAGAGAACTGGAACTCTATTTAGTATACACATTCAATTAAAAAAAATGAATGGGTGGGTAATCTGGTGCATTGCATATGCTTCAGACTAATAATTCTATACTTTCTGGCCATCACCTATGATGGTTGGGCTGATAGCAATTGTAGTCCTAAACATCTGGAGAAAATGAGATAGCCTCCTCCTCCATTAGAAGATGACTATTATAATGTTGACTTACTTCTTAGGCTGGTCCTTTTTGTATAAAAAGGGCTGGAAAAACAATGCTGACCACAATAAAGCAGCCAATCTACCATTTTTATTACAGTTTTGGGTGTTTCAGGTAAAGACAAAAATTGGAATGTGCATGAAAACATAATGCATATTGTACCTCAGCCTTTTGACTGATGAACATCTGCTAAGTAGTAATTCTTCTGTACATGTGAAATGTCTTGTGTTTCAAGGTTTGGTGTGTCACCCATAGAATGATAATGACTATGGTGGCTTGATTTTTTTTTAAAGGGCTAACTGGTTGTAATTGGTTGACTGGCCGAACTCAAAGGGTGCTCAACAATGGCTCCTTTTCATCCTGGAGAGAAGTGACCAGTGGGGTCCCACAGGGTTCTGTCCTGGGCCCAGTGCTATTCAACATCTTTATTAACGATTTGGATGACAGAATTGGGGGCATACTTATCAAATTTGCAGATGACACTAAACTGGGAGGAGTAGCTAATACCCCAGAGGACAGGATCAAAATTCAAAATGACCTGAATAGACTAGAAAGCTGGGCCAGTGCTAACAAAATGAAATTCAATGCAGAGAAATGTAAGGTTCTGCACTTAGGGCGGAAAAATGAAATGCACAGATATAGGATGGGGGACACCTGGCTGAATGAGACCACATGTGAAAGGGATCTAGGAGTCCAAGTAGACCATAAGCTGAACATGAGTCAACAGTGTGATGCGGCAGCTAAAAAAGCCAATGCAATTTTAGGCTGCATCAATAGAAGTATAGTTTCTAGATCAAGGGAAGTAATAGTGCCACTCTATTCTGCTTTGGTCAGGCCCCACCTGGAATACTGTGTCCAGTTCTGGGCACCACATTTCAAAAAAGATGTGGAGAAACTGGAGCATGTCCAAAGGAGGGCAACTAAGATGGTGAAGGGTCTGGAAACCTTGCCCTATGAAGAACGCCTTAGGGAGCTGGGGATGTTTAGCCTGGAGAAGAGAAGGTTAAGAGGTGATATGATAGCCCTGTTTAAATATTTGAAGGGATGTCATATTGAGGAGGGAGCAAGCTTGTTTTCTGCTGCTGCAGAGACTAGAATGCGGAACAATGGATGCAAACTGCAGGAAAAGAGATTCCACCTCAACATTAGGAGGAACTTCCTGACAGTAAGGGCTGTTCGACAGTGGAACACACTCCCTCGGAGTGTAGTGGAGTCTCCTTCTTTGGAGGTCTTTAAGTAGAGGCTGGATGGCCATCTGTCAGGGATGCTTTGACTTGGAGTTCCTGCATGGCAGGGGGTTGGACTGGATGGCCCTTGTGGTCTCTTCCAACTCTATGATTCTATGATTCTGTGATTCTATGGTCAGATAAAATAGTGGAGGAGACATAGCCTTTCTTACATAAGGCCCAGTTTCAGTGTGTGGCACCTCCGTGTACATGATTAGGTAACAACTCAGTCACAATAGTGAAAAAAACCAAGCTAGATGGACAACTGGTCTGGAAGCATTTTTGTCTAATTGAAAAGGAGAAGCTGGCTGTGTTATCATCATTCGTGTGCAAGTGGAGATTATGCACATTTCCATGGACAGGGTGTGCCAAATCTATTCTTTTGATACTGTACATCAGGCAGTGAAAGAAAAAGCATGTATTCTTTACATCTTATTTTTCCTGCTGTATAAGGCAAAAAGATGACAAACGAGCTTATCGCATTACTAATAAACCCGATTTACCTCTTCTAAGGGGTCGTTCAGACTACCATTTTTACCAAATTGCAACCCAGTTTAAAAGTGGAAAGTTCCCACTGGCATCAGTTTTTTTACACTCAGATCTGGGGCTTGCACACCAGATCCTGAGCAAATGCCCCTTGGTGCGGGATATTTGAAATCGGAGTTTCCCATGTTTCTTTTGGGAAAAACCAGGGCCAGTCCAATGTGAACTTGGCCCCGGTCATGTTCAGGTCACTTAGGGGGAGGGATCAAGGTCAGAAGGTGGGCAGTGAACAGAACATGCCTCCCCTCTCCAATCAGGCACTTTGGCTTTTTAATTTGCTTGACAGCTTATGCAAATGCATTGGGCCAGGCTGGGAGTGAAGGGGACGTGAGAGGGCTTTGTGACTGTGGTGGGCTCCCTTTCCCTCCTCCTCCTCCTCCTCCTCATGCTAGCCCCTTACTCGGCCCTCTAGGAGTGTGGCGTGACCGAGCAGGGCTCCCTTACCTCTTCCTACACCTCCTCCCTCCTTCTCCTGCTGAGGGAAGACAGCGGGGAAGGTTTTTCTTGGGGATCCCTGGCTGTGATGCAATTATCCATATATGGATTTGTCTTCCCTTTTTCCAGGAAGGAACAGGGAAGCCAAGTCCATATATGGATAATTGGCAAGCCCATATATGGATAAATGTGGGGGGGGGGGGGGAATATGATCCAAGACATTTTGCTCTTACTCTCTGTTCCCCCTTGTTCAATGGTGACCTGTACCCAAAACTCACTGTTTAGATGACATTCACTATTTGATAACATATTTGCTAGGATTACCTAGGATCTACTCACAGAATAAGACTCGGGAAAAAAATGTTGTCTAGCAGGAAGAGGAAGGGGACAATAAATGCTGAAAGGAGACACATACAGTGCTCAGTGTTCTCATTGTTTGGCTTCTACTCCTCACATATTCTGTTAGCCCTTGCAAGAGCAGTATTTTTAATCTACCAAAGCAAAAGGAGAAGAGTATCATTCCAAAGGGGATGGGGGAGGGGGCGGGGACGGGAGTTTCAAGGAAGAGTTTCATTGCATTTCACTATACATACTTGCTTGATCATTAAGAACTTTGCGAGGATATCTCTTTGTTTTATCACTGAGAGCAATACATCATGTGGCGATCAGGAGGAAATTGTTCTCCACCATAGCATCTCCCCTGTGGAATTCCCATTCTTTGGGAGGCCAGTCAACTGTTAATCAAGTGCCAAGTTAAAACCTGGCTGTTCACCAAGGCATTTGGGGCCTAATGTGATTATGGCTTAGTTTTGGTCTCTTTGAGTCATTCAAAATATATTAAAGTATTTGGATTTATTTTGATAATTTCAACAGAATTTGGTGGATTGTCTTCCACCTGGAGATCTGCTGATCTAGGGCTGGTTTGAAAATTATTATTATTATTATTATTATTATTATTATTATCATCCTTTATTTATATAGCTCTGTAAATTTATTTTAATAAATATATCATATATACTCGTCTATATGCAGATGACACCAAATTGGGAGTAGTAGCTAATACCCCAAAGGACAGGATCAAAATTCAAAATGACCTGAATAGACTAGAAAGCTGGGCCAAAGCTAACAAAATGAAATTTAACACAGAGAAATGTAAGGTCCTACACGTAGGGCGGAAGAATGAAATGCACAGATATAGGATGGGGGACACCTGGCTGAACGAGACCACATGTGAAAAGGATCTAGGAGTCCAAGTAGACCACAAGTTGAACATGAGTCAACAGTGTGATGCAGCAGCTAAAAAGGCCAATGCAATTTTAGGTTGCATCAATAGAAGTATAGTGTCTAGATCAAGGGAAGTAATAGTGCCACTCTATTCTGCATTGGTCAGGCCCCACCTGGAATACTGTGTCCAGTTCTGGGCACCACAATTCAAAAAGGATGTGGAGAAACTGGAGCGGGTCCAAAGGAGGGCGACTAAAATGGTGAAGGGTCTGGAAACCTTGCCCTATGAAGAACGCCTTAGGGAGCTGGGGATGTTTAGTCTGGAGAAGAGAAGGTTAAGAGGTGATATGATCGCCCTGTTTAAATACTTGAAGGGATGTCACATTGAAGAGGGAGCAAGCTTGTTTTCTGCTGCTCCAGAGAACAGGACTCGGAACAATGGATGCAAACTGCAGGAAAAAAGATTCCACCTCAACATTAGGAGGAACTTCCTGACAGTAAGGGCTGTTCGACAGTGGAACACACTCCCTCAGAGGGTAGTGGAGTCTCCTTCCTTGGAGGTTTTTAAGCAGAGGCTGGATGGCCATCTGTCGGGTATGCTTTGATTGGGAGTTCCTGCATGGCAGGGGGATGGACTGGATGGCCCTTGTGGTCTCTTCCAACTCTAAATTTCTATGATTCTATGATTCTATGATAAGTTGAAAAAATTAAGCCCAAAGATGGGCTCCAAAATCCTAGGTAGACATATACAGGTCAATTTGGTAATACTTCTCCATGAGCCTTGGGAAAACAGTGGAGAAGGGAGGGAGGACAGAGAGGAGGAAAATTGGAGGTCTGTGTCTCCCTTTTTGCAAGTTGTCAGCCTTGGGGAAGGTTGAGGGGAAGGAAGGAAAATTGGAGGTCTGTGTCCCCCCCCCCTTTTTTTTTTTTTTGCAACCATCAGCCTTAGGGAAAGTTGTGGGGAAGGAAGGGAAATTGGGGGTTTGTGTCCACAATTTGCATGCCCAGACTGTGACCCTTGAGAGAGGTCCAGAGAGGGAGAAGGAGGGAGTGAAGTGGTGTCCTCCCCCCTCCGTTTAGATACTTTGTTACATGCCCGAGTTTGACCCTCGACTTATCCATGGATCATATCAAAATCCATGATTTTGCCCCCAAAACCTGTCCTCGACTTATATAAGAGGTCGACCTATACATGAATATATATGGTATCCTTCATAAAGCAAAAGAAGGATCAGGCAGTACTGATCTTTTTTAAAAAATGTCATATTCTTCTGCATTATCACCTTAAAGTCCCTTATTTCTTTATTGACAGTGATCCTTTTTGAGTATGTACAGCTACTGGCCTGATGTGAAAATCTGTGCAGAAACTATGCTTTTTTAGATAAAGGAAACATTTAAATCTTCTCAGGGAGGAGTGACTTTTCCCCCCAGGGCATTTTTTCCCATGATGCAAAATTAAATTTGTTCAAAATTTCCAACCATGGAAGCAAGAAGATTTCCCAACTGAAAACATGAGACGTTTTCCATGAAATGCCAGATTGTGTGATACGAACCATCAACAGCCCTCCCTCCAGCCACAGCTGCTTCCATTTAGTCATAGTGCAAGTGAAGAGACAGTCAAATAGCTTGAATTCACTGAAACATCATCTGTTACAACAGCACGCGTTTACTGAAGTTGGAGCAACATCAAACTCCAGGGTCCTGCATGGAAAGCAATTACCCACTGGAAAAAGTGGTGGAATGAAAGAATCTGTGACAACACTTGTCCTTATTGGACTGATACTGATTACAGTGAAAGGAGACTAAAGTCACCATCTTGTTGTGGTAATGGTTTTTATTGATAAGAATTGGTTCTACATATTCAAAAAGCTGCAACAGAATAAAATCTTATGCCAAGAGGACAGAGACTTTCATGCTATATCAACACACCTAGCTTTAAGACAAAGTCAAAAATAGCTTCCACCTTTGAAAGCCCATTCTCAAATATTATTTTTTAAAAACCTTTTTCAGCCATTTAGACAGCTAACAAATAGGCGCAAAGCTTTGTCCATGCTACATCAGAGGAAAGAATTGCCCATACTCTGAACTAGCTATGTTAGCCCACGGTTATGTCACAGTGTCATTCTAAACTGGCTAATTAGTTTTTTTACATCAACAGATTCAAAAACATGGTGGAATCAAACTGTTAGGACTAATAGAAAATAACTGGAGTGTCAAAGAATTTAGCAGCATTTGAACAGACATATGAATGGTCAAAAACATACTGCAGAAATAAAGCAGTTTGAGATTGCTTTAACTACCCTGGTTCAATGCTAGGCAATCCTGGGAACAGTAGTTTTGTGAGACATTTGGCTTATTTTTCAGAGAGCTCTGGTGCCCCAATAAACTACAATTCCTAGGATTTCCTAGCACTGAACCAGGAAAGTTAATGCAGTCTCAAACTGGATTATTTCTGCAGTGTGTTTTGGACCTATGTAGTCTTTTGGCAGACAATTTTGGACATGCATTACCATTTTTATGTAAAAAAATCAGAAAGGAAAGGTTGGATATTTTAAGCTGCTTTCACACATTACTGGGGCAGCCCAAATGATAACTTAGCAAGAGTGAGTGAGTGAGGAGGTACAAGTATGTACATATGTAACTAGGTGAATGTGAAGCAGGAGGTATGGTAGTACACTGGAAGAATGGCGGGCATGGAGGTCACATCCTGACATCACCCAATTTGCTATCTGTTTTGTTCTGTTTCCATGTTTTGTTTTGTTTTTAAGTTCACAATGGTCAAAAGTGTATACAACTGCATTTAAAACGTCCATTGTTGTGCAAAGATCAGTTTGTAGCAGAACTGGTGAAGTGTGAATTCCTTGACTCTCCCTAGGAATGCTCAAGTAATTTGGCTTTTTATCTCCTGCACTAATGTGTAGTTAGGAATGCCAATTTCATGCTTATACTGCACATATATTTCAGAGATAAGACATCCAACCAACCATAACTTCCCACTGCAGTGTAGATATATTGACTTACATACATGTATCTAATATTATGTCATATAACAATCTGAACATCATTTTGATGTTTGATTTGATTTTTTTTTTCTTATATGGAAACACTTTCTGTATACTAATGTGGAACATGTGAAGTGACCTGCAGAAAATAATATAAGCTTTTTGGAATTTCCAACATCACTACATTTTTTTTAACTTGATAGTCTAATGGTTGAATAGAAAGAATCCATATGGAATGGTTTCCGCAGATGTCCAGATTAGTGTTGGATGGCCGAAGAAAAGAACACCCTGTGAAGCAATTACGTTTGCTTATGTGTTGAGCCAGGAGCAGCTGTATTGTGGCTTTATGGATGGTACATAAATAATTCTGTTTTGGTGACAGAAACAGACTCCAGAGGGGTCCTGCAGTATCTCTTGAGCAAATCTCTCTCACAACCACAGGGGCCTACTAACTTAGAGGGCATACATTTGGAACAACTGGGAGATGTGAGACACATTCCATTTGGAACCAGCTGGTAGCCAGACAAAACATAATTGCAGCATTCTGAAGTTCTTGAGATTTCAGTAGGGGATTTAGGGGACCTGAAATGAAGGCACATATGCAACAAAGGGTAAATAGTACTGCATGTTTTTCAGAACACTACTAAAGCAAGTTACACCCATACTAGCAATGTTTCAGGCACAGGAACATGCTGAAAAATACAAAAGTATGCATGCACACTGCACAGAATTTGCCAGATTACAAGCTGAAGAAAATGGATCTGCTTTCACATCTATACATATTAAAAGAAAGAAAAAAAAACAGGCTATATGACCATAGGTAAAAGGGGAAAATAGATCCAAGTACTGTTGGCTCAGTTCTCTGGTGCCTCGGGGGATTTGAAGCTCTCTACTCACGCATCTGTTCTTTTACAGAAACTATGGGGCTGTACAAACAGCCCCAAATGGCTGGCCTCTAGCCTCCCCTTCTTCATCCAGTTCAGGGCCATGACAACCACATGCCATGACCATGATCTGGCCTTTCCAGGGTGCAAAAAGGAGCTACAAAAAGCAGCTCCTTTTTGCACCCTGGAAAGGGCATCATAGCCGCAGTGGCACGGTTATACAGTGCTCCTTCAGCATTGTGTCATATGAACGCAGTGCCAGAGGAGCGCTGTGATGCTGTGTGCCATGTGAAGTGGTGTATGGTGTCATGGTGCCCTGAGGGCAAAGCTGGGGTGTGCATTGTGGAGATGCTATGCCCCAACTCTGCCCCCAGCCAGCCCAAAGTACCAGTCTGTACAGGGCCTTTGTAAGGACCTTGAGCTTCAAGTTAGAGGCTGAGAGTCCTACTACACATTACACAGAGACCTGTTCATTTTAGTATTCACAGGAATTATTACCTGGGAGAGGGGAACTGATAGCAGAGAAATTATATGTAGATGGAGGAAGGGATATATCATTTAGTTAATTCACACTGCAACTATCATTCTCAAAACCCTTCTAGGAGAAGGGCACGCTTCTGAGGAGTGTAGAATCAAAGGTGAAAGGAGAAAGGACTGCCTAACTCCTTCTCCATTCCCAATCACCCCTCACAGTGCAGCTTTTCATGTTTTAAAAAAAGATCAGTTGCAGATTTGAGTATGAATGTGTGGTATAAGATCTTCCATGATTCATCTGGGAACCCCATAACAATATTAATTAGCCTATTTTAGCTTTAGTGATGCTGGGTAAGAAATCACAGTATGAAAATAATACAACTAGTAAAAGAAACAATATTGTAAATGCTACAATATTTGTTTGAAGGAAAAGGAGTTTTCTCCCTCCACAACTGTCACACTTGCCTAATAATAAGACAGATGAGATTAACACTCAGAGCACATCTAGGCACCCTCCTAAGGAGTCTCCATTGGGCTCCAATATGTTTGCAAAGAGTGCTTCACAGGTTTGGAGAAAGGTAGGGTCAGACAGGAAGTGTCTCATTAAAAGGTGAAGACCGACTATCACACTAGGGTCAATTCCAGAACCATCCCACAATCATCTCATTATTGGCAATGAATATTCCATTATTGGCAATGGGATAATTGTGGGATGGTAATGGGATGATAGTGGGATGGTTTTGGAATTGACCCTAGCATGATAATCTCACAGGTCAAACATAGTGCCCCCATGCTAACAGCAGCCAACAAATATGGGGCCCATTCCCACTTGCGGAAAAATCCACATTGGAACCGGGCTGTGCTCCGCTTAGGAAAGCGATTCCAAAAGGCCCCTCATTCACATTATGAAAAGGGACCTTGTTTGGAAACGCTTGTCGTTCCCACTGGAACTGCTGGGGATGGTGACAGCCCTTTACCCCCCGACCCCTTCCCACAGGGGATTTTTTTTATGGGGGGTATTGATCACAAATGCAATCTTGTGCATTTGTGATATACTGCATTTGCAATCACTGTAAAGAAGAATCCCCCCAACACACACACACATTAATCTCCAGTTCCTTTTGGGGGGAGGAATCCTTCCTTCCATCTTCCCTCCTTCCTTCCTTTCTCTTCCTTCCTTCTTCCCCCCTTCCTTCTCCTGTTCCTTCCTTCCCTCCCCCCTTGCCGGGGGAGGGCTCTCCCCTGTCGCTGCCGCTGCTGCCTACCTTGCTGCTGGGCCTGGGGCTTGTGGGGCTTACGGCATTTCTTCCCCACCACTCACTGCCGCTGCTCCCGGGTCCCATGGGCCTTCCTCCTGACAGGGAATGGATGGCCCGGGAGGCCAGGAGCCTGGCAGCAGCGGCAGCGAGTGGTGCAGCGCCTCCTCCTCCTCCTCCTCTTCCTCCTCCGCTGGGCCTGTCCTGCTCCCATCAGCCCTGGGAGGAGATTCAAAGCCCAGCAGCTAAAAAGGCCAATGCGATTCTAGGCTGCATCAATAGAAGTATAGTGTCTAGATCGAGGGAAGTAATAGTGCCACTCTATTCTGCTTTGGTCAGGCCCCACCTGGAATACTGTGTCCAGTTCTGGGCACCATAATTCAAAAAAGATGTGGAGAAACTGGAGCATGTCCAAAGGAGGGCGACTAAGATGGTGAAGGGTCTAGAAACCATGCCCTATGAGGACCGCCTTAGGGATCTGGGGATGTTTAGCCTGGAGAAGAGAAGGTTAAGAGGTGATATGATCGCCCTGTTTAAATACTTGAAGGGATGTCACACTGAGGAGGGAGCAAGCTTGTTTTCTGCTGCTCCAGAGACTAGGATGCCAAACAATGGATACAAGCTCCAGGAAAAGAGATTCCACCTCAACATTAGGAGGAACTTCCTGACAGCGAGGGCTATTCGACAGTGGAACACACTCCCTCGGAGGGTGGTGGAGTCTCCTTCCTTGGAGGTCTTTAAGCAGAGGCTGGATGGCCATCTGTCGGGGATGCTTTGATTGGGAGTTCCTGCATGGCAGGGGGTTGGACTGGATGGCCCTTGTGGTCTCTTTCAACTCTGTGATTCTATGAAACTGTTATTTCTATGAGCACGGGCTCTGGCAGCAGCACAGCACAGGGCCTGTCAGCTCCGGCCAGGAGCAGGACGGGCCCGGAGGAGGAGGAGGAAGCACTGTGCTGCTCGCTGCCACTGCTGCCGGGCTCCCAGGCCTTCCATTCCCTGTTGGAAGGAAGAGCCATGGGACCTAGGAGTAGCAGCAGCGAGCAGAGGGGAAGAAATGCTGCAAGCCCCGCAAGCCCTGGGCCCGGTGGCAACGTAGGCAGCAGCGGCAGCGGTGAGCCCTCCCCCGGTTGGGGGAGGGAAGGAAGGAACAAGAGAAGGAAGGGGGGAAGAAGGAAGGAAGAGGAGGGAAGAAGGAAGGAAGGATTCCTCCCCCCCCCCAAAAGGAACTGGAGATTCGTGTGTGTGGGGGGGGGTTCTTCTTCTTTACAGTGATTGCAAATGCAATGTATCACAAATACACAAGATTGCATTTGCAATCAATACCCCCGCCCCCCAAAAAACACAGAGTTCCCACTTACTGGAAATGCTTCAGAATCGTGTTTTCCCAAAAACCACCACTTTAAAACTAGTGTCAGGAAAACCCGGGCTATTTGCTTTTAACCCAGTTCTTTCCTCCACTGAATGAGAATTCAAAGTCAATTCAAGTGTGAATGAGGGTCATATTGTTGATGTAAACAAGCAGAAGTGCACAGTTCAAGCAATCTCCGATGCCTTCGAAATTACCGGCGACCCTGAAGCTTCAGCTTTATCAGGAATCCTCCTCCCAGTTGATGAAACCGACTGGAGCCAAAATTCTCTCCTCAGAGGTTTTATTCTTATGTTGCTGTATTTACAAAAATACATACACGCTCATTTGACAAATCTCTCCAACCAGCCACTCACTACTCCACCCAACCTCTTCTGGTGATTCTTCTTCCTTGTGACACCTACAATGTTGTCCCCTCAGTCAGGAAGACCCTTGTTGTTTACATTAGGCCTACGTACAAGCAAGCACATACTGACCTTGAGCAGTGTCTGTTTTCCAGCCTTCAGCTGCAGACAGCTCCAGCCACAATTCCTGTTTTTCCATTTGTGCACATCTGTACATTTCATACTCAGGCCTCAAAGCCTAACACATGTAGTCCGCATCACACTTCGAATCAGAATGTAGTGGGAATGGGGCCATGAAGAGGAAGAAAACTGGGATAGTGCAGCCCACAGTAAGCATTGGGATACCACAAATCTTACACTCACACATTCTGTGGCACTTTCTCTATAAAATGGCACTGAACCATCTCTCTCTGCATGTTATTTTGGGAGTATTGTCAAATATGGTGCCTCCATGCCATGTATGGTCAATGTATTTAAAAATTATATCTTCAATGAGAAAGCACAGAATAGAATCATACCTCACCCAATGTTTTGTTGGTTGCATAACATTGGACATTACCTCATGAGGCTCTGTAAATGGAGTTAAAGCTGGCTGATAGTATCTGTTTCCAGCTAGGATCACATAGTGTTGTTACTGTTCTGAATGTGTCCTATTGTCTGGGTGTTAGTGGGACACTACTTTTCATTAATAGGAAATATGTGTGAATAGCCATCAATATCACTTTTTCTCCACAATTATGTCCATGTGAATGGACATTGTCACAGCAGTCCTGAAATCGCAGAAGTCACATAATGTAAAGTGGATGCAACAGCAACAGCATGCCTTCTCTGCATCTCCTGCCTCATCACTATACTTCCCAAACCAGGTGAAACCTCAGTGCTCTGGTGGGAAGCAACTGTCTTCAATGCCTGGCAGTTCTGCTGGCCAGACAGGAAAGGAAGTCTCTTCCCTTCCCCACCTAGCAAGCAGCTCCACCAAACTAAGAAAGGCTTTGGGGCAGCAAGAGCAGCCCATTCCCATCTCCTGATAGAACTGGGCTGCCTTCCAGGTCTGAGGACTTTATCGATCAGGTGGTAAAGAGAGTTGCAACCCTTTGCCACCTAGTCAGCAGCTCTGCCAAACCTCAAAAAGATTGTAGAAGAAAGGAGAGAGGTATTAAAAAATGATCCAGACCAAGAGTCATACTAGATACTCAGCTGTCTCCAGCCCTCCTTCTCAGTTCTTCCAAGGTTGGCAAAAAACAAACAAACAAACAATCCACAAACCCATCTAGACAGAGGTTAAGGAAGAAAGATGGAGAGGGTGGGCATAAAAAGACTCTAAAAAGAAGCTTCTTTGTCAAAAGCTTTATTAACTGAGGTGTGCCTGTATTACTGTGCTGCCAATAAATATTTCAGTGTTTGAAAAGCTAAGTTCTTTCACATACATAACTCATCTCATCCTATAGAGGCAGAGATACCTTGAGCTCCCGGCTTGAAGGAATGAACCTCGGACAACAGGGTTCACTCGAAACGAGGACTTTAATCTTTGTTTCATAAACTACAGAGTATCAGACAGCCATCTCAAATACTCTTCACAAACAAACTAACAAAGTGCTCCGCCAACCACCGACCATAACAACCCAACAATGGAGGTAGTCACATTCTCCCTTTTATAGGTGGTCTTCTTTGAAGTCATGTGACACCCATGCTACCAATGAACATGGCTACATCATACTGTATCCCATGATGCACCTCTGACTTCACCTACTGTGCATGTTGCATCAGACGTCGCATGATGCACTGCTCTTAAATGCTGACTCACACACAGCTGCCCCTTGAACTTTACTTACCTCTGCTCATTTCCACCTAGTGGCCAGATCCATGTCATTTTCACAGACCAATGTGGAACATGGTCCTGACAGTTATAGTATCAGATAACTTCTTCAGTTACAACTGAGGATATGGGGAGAAACCTCTTTTACATCAAACAGGTTAGTGCAGTGTGGAGTCGAAGGCTTTCATGGCCGGCATCCAGTTTTTTGTGGAGCTTTCGGGCTATGTGGCCATGTTCTAGAAGAGTTCCTTCCTTCCAAAGGAACTCTTCTAGAAAATGGCCACATAGCCCGAAAGCTCCACAAAAAACTAAGGATAATGCAGCTTTCTGTGTCTTGTTTCATTTACTAGCCTTTATTATCTCAATAATATTTTTAAAAAATATTTTGCAAAATATGTTGAAGTTCAACATCATACTGGGAAGAAGAAAGAAAAAGAGGGAGAGGAGAGGAGAGGAGGAATCTATAACCTCTCTTTCATGCAGTTAGGTCACAGACATTTGGGTCTCTTAGACATCTGGGTCTCAGTGGAAGTTAACATTTCCCTCATTACTGAACACCTCACAGTTACTGAGGCAAAACTCATGTTAATTCAGCAAAGCTACACATGTGGGGAGACATTGGAGCAGAGTTTCTCTTTGGAAATCCTGACTCCAAGGAACCTCCTAGCAAATGCTTGGCAAGAAACATAATCTCACCTTGGGGGCAAAAGGAAGGAACTGAGAGAACAAGCTGCAAAGGCCCCAAGCACTGATGCTGGAAGATCACAACAACCATGAACACAGAGGAGGGCTAAGAGGCAAATGCCCAGGAGAAAGTAAGGCAAGGAACAAGGGTGTTAATGAAGAAAGCAGCAAAGCAAATATGAAATGAAATGTTAGAGTCGGAGCTGGGGGGAGGGGGTTCATTTAGCCCTCTGCTTGGCAGGACAGAAAGTATTTTACCAGAGTCTCGAGTTGCAGCTGCAAAGAGCAGGTGCAAAGCAGACAAGAGCCTGTGCTGAAGCCGAAGGCAGGAAGGAAATTGAATTTTCCCAAGTTCCAAACAGTACACGAGAGAGAGAGAGAGAGAGAGAGAGAGAGAGAGAGAGAGAGAGAGAGTTTGGCTTAGGAGAAAAGGGAGAGTAAGGCAGTGTCATTCTCTGCTTCAAGTACTTGATGGGCAGATGAAAGATGGATTTCCTCCCAGGCCTGTGGGATTTGTCAGCTGTCAAAAGGAGAAAGGAATAAGCTAAACAAAATGTCTCTTCCCCCCCCCCCCCATGTCTATGGGTCACAGTGTCTTAGTGAGGGGGCAGGTCAGCAGAACCTTTCTCACTGATTTCTTGAACTGCTACTAATACATTTTTGTCTTTCCCCCAGCCCCCTAGTACTTTCTCCCAGACATCTGGAGGTGATCCAGGCAGCTTGAGATGGAATTACAGAGAGGGAAAATGGCTATTTGAAAATATTGGTACAATAAGATGGAGGAGAGATTTCACCCAGTGATTTTGGTGAGAAGGTAAAGAATGATACTGACAGATAGTTCTTTAAAAGAATGCTAAAATATTCTGCTTGAATTATAAAGTCTAGGAAGAACTTTAAAAAGTCAGTTGTAGGACTACACATTACAGAATCCCCCAGCTAACAAGATCACTGGCTATGCTGGCTGGAGGATTATGGAACTTATACTTAAAAGGGGGGGGGGCAGTTTCAAGCTTTGGATCTAGGTTTGATGAAGGATTTCACCAATAGTGAATTTGCCCCAAATGTTTATTTGAATTTTTTTCACTCTCTATCTAAATTTAAGTATTGATTGATTGACTGACTGATTATACTTCTTGGCTATCCAGTAACCAGGGGGTCATTCTCACTTACAGATAATTTGGTGACTGATTTGAAATTGATGGAACGGTTCATCAGGAGCTGGTTCACACTATAGTTTGTGCCGATTCATCAATTCAGATCAGGCACCACAGGTGGATAGAAAGGCAGTCTGCCTTGTCTACCGCCCAGCCTGCCTTCTCTGCCACATGGCCTGCCTTGTCTTCCCCCAGCCTGCCTTGTCTGCCACCTGGCCTGCCTTCTCTGCTGCCCAGCCTTCTTCCTCAGCCAGCCGGCCTGCTTTCTCCACTGCCCGGCCTGCCTTGTCTGCCCACGGTCTGCCTTGTCCTCCCTGGGCCTGCCTTCTCCACTGCTTAGCCTTCCTCCTCTGCCACTGGCCTGCCTTCTCTGCCACTGCCCTGCTCTGCCCCTGGTGTGGCTGGAGCACTTGAGGCTGGGATCAGGTAAGAGGTGGCGGAAGAAGGCAGTTTGTGCCAATTGGAGAGGCAAGGCTGGGGTGGAAGGAGACAAGGCTGGATTGGATAGGCAAGATCAGGGTGGAGAGGCCAGGGAAGCTGGGGATTGTCAGGGTGGATTTGAATCCGCATGGTTCCCACTTGGGCTGAATCAACTTATTTCAAAATAAATCTATTCAGCCCAAAAGACCCAGGAAAAACCAGTGTCTTTTTGACAAAGGTTAAACGAGTCAAAAGCATGGGGCCCCCTTTCCGAATTGCTTCAGCAATTTGGACTAAGTGGGAACCATGCTCATTTAAACCAGATCGTACTGAATCATGATCCAGTTTAAACTGTAGCGGGAATGAGGCCCAGAGTTCTCTGGGAAACATACAAATACATGTAATAGCACCAAAAAATCCATAGACATCATGAAAGCTTCATCGGACATATTCCAACTGGTCCACTACAGCTGCTCCATCTAAATAGGGTGCTGCTGTATCTATGCCACAGTGCTATTACATGGCAAGGCAATTGTTTAGAACAACAGTATTTCTTTTATGGTGATATATGCATATATCACAGCACTTGAGAAAATTATTTTTCAGACTACAGCGTTCAAGCCAGAGTTGCCACTGGGGATTCTGTAAAACAAAGTTAAAAAAAAAAAGCTTTTAATTTATTCTGGCTTTGACTTTGATGTAATAATTTTATACACTAATGTGACATAAGCTAAGTCCATGATGGAAGACCACTGCTGACATGTCAAGAAAGACACATTAGATCAGCAATCACTACTAATGATGGGTGAACTCTTAATATTTCTCTTTGCATTAACTTGGAAGTTACCAGAGTTTTCCTTTTTAAAAAGCAATCAGAGGGCTCAAAAAAAAAAAAAAAAAAAAAGAGCCTTCTCGCAGTCCATCTCCCTACATCTTTCTTCCCTTCCCAGGCTAGTGTTCCAGTGAGGTTATTTCAATTATACAGGAGAAGTGAAACCGGAAAAGCCAGTTTCCCAAAGATGGGAGGGTGGAGCTCTCACCTTTAGAAGACATGCACAGGTGGACTTCCCTCTCCAAGCCCCAGTTTTCACTTTGTATCTTTACATTCCACTTCTGTCCTGGAATCCATGACAGCCAATGGGAGCAGACTGAATAGATTTATGGGCAAAAAATTACATGGAAGGGAAGATAGTAGGCAATTCCCTGTTGAGAGGAATAGAAGCAATGGTGTGTGGTCTTGATAAGATGTCTCTAGAGTATGTTGTCCCCCAGAGGCAAAGATCCATGATGTAACAGAGAGGTTGACAAGACTCATCAAGCTACCAACCATTAGCCCTTCTTTCTGATACACACTGGGATAAATAATACTGTACAATTTGAAGATGTATATTGAAAGTGACTGGGAGGCTCTGGGAAGGAAGCTAAAGGACCTTAGGGCACAAGTTATTCTAAGTGTTGCATATACAAGACTTATAGGGAGAAAGACAGAAAAGCTAAAGCTCAGAATGATCTTAGGCTTGCTAAAGAGGTTAAAAATAATAATGAAAAGGGGTTTTTTTTTTGGGGGGGGGGGTTCGTTCCGGAGGGTCTACGTTCAGAGCAAGGGGAAGAACAAGCAAAACATATAGCCACTGCATAGAAAAAATCATGAAACAGTGCTCTAACTGGTAAAAATAAAATAAATCATGCAGTAAGGTGACTAAAGACCAGAACAGAAAAATAGAGAGTAAAAGAATACCCCATTACTCTCAATGAATTCATGTCTGCAGATTCAGATGAGGTGTATCCAAGAGTTCTAAGGAACCTGAAGATATGATCTCAGAGCCAGTCAGTAATCTTTGAGTATTCCTGGAAGCAAGACAGGTCCCAGCAGAATGGAGGAGAGCAAAGGTTGTCCCCATATTTATATATATATAAAGGGGCACATATCAACCAGTCAATACTGTAAAGGTTTCCAGAATGAATAATTAAACAGTCAGCCAGTGTGCACATAGAAAAGAATGCTGTAATTATTAAGAATCTTCATCAGTTTCTCCAAAACAAGTCACGCCAAACTAATCTTATTTCATTTTTGATAGAGTTGCATACTCACTGCAACAGGGGAGTTCTATGAATGTAGCATATCTTAATTTAAGTAAGGCTTTTGACAAAGTCTCCCATAATACAGTATTCGTTCAGGCAAGCTGGTGAACTGTGGGTTATGCTGTGTTAAGGATAGACCAAACCCAGAAAGTGTTTGCCAATGGTTGCTCTTCTTCCTGAAGAGAAGTGATGAGTAAGGTGCCTCAGGATTCTGTCCAGTGTTTAGTGCTGTTTAACAACTATATCAATCAATTAAATGATGAAATAGAAGGCATGCTTATAAAATTTGCAGATGACCCCTCATTAGGGGGAATAGATAATGCCCCAGGAATGGGGACAAAAGTCAAAATAATCATGGTAGATTGAAAAACTGAGGGAAACTAGCACAACTAATTCCAACAGTAATACATGTAAGGTGCTACATCTGGCAGGAAAAAATAAAAGTTACAATTATAGGAAGGGTGACACCTGGCTTGGAAGCTGTTCATGTTAAAAAGACCTAAGGGTCTTAGTGGACCCCAAACTAAGCATGAGTCAACAACATGATGAGGCAACTTTAAAAGCCAATGTAATTCTGGGCTGCATCAAGAGGAGTGTAGTATCCAGAGTGAGGGAGGTAGTAGTGCCACTCCATTCTGCTTTGATCAGATCTCACCTGAACTACTGTGTATGGTTCTGAACACCACAGTTTGAGAAAAATATTGACAATGTGTGCAGAGAAGAGCAACTAAGATGACCAAAAGCCTAGAAATTAAGATGTATGAGGAACGACTTAAAGAGTAGTGTATACTTAGCTTGGAGAAGGGACTGTTACAGGGTGACATGATAGCCACATTTAAATATTTGAAGGGATGTCATATTGAGGAGGAAGCAAACTTGTTTTCTGCTGCTCCAGAGACTAAGACCTGGAGCAATGGATTCAAGCTACAAGGAAAAAAAATTGTTTCCACTAAACATTAGGAATACCTTTTTACAGTAGGAACTGTACAAAAGTGAAATAGACTGCTTCATAGGGTGGTGGACTGTCTGTCTGTGGACATCTTTAAACAGAGATGGGATGGCCATCTTTGAGGAGTGCTGTAATTGCTTGGCAGGGAGTTAGACTAGATGGCTCTTGTATTCCTCCCCACCCCTTTCCAATTCTGGAAGTTCTTCTCCAGTCCGAAATTCTACATGAATAAGAGATGTGTTTGGTGGACTTGTAAAGCTCACCTCTCCTCTGAGATGGACTATAATGAGCCCCCAAAGAACTTTTCTGAGCCTTGATCAGGAAAATGTTACCAGCATCTTTAATGACTGCTTTAGGCAAGAGCTTCAAGATAAAGACAAACACCTGTAGATCTGGGATGGTTGCCAGGTGAATCTAGCTACTTTTTTTCTACCAAGCAACAAGTGTTAACATTGACCTAATAAGGACAGAATGTTCATCTTAAAGTTCTTGCTTCTGTCTCAGATGTTTAAAATCACCCTGTTCTTTCCTTCCTCTCCCTGCAGGTGATTTCCTCTCAAAATACTGGATCTCGGGTTAGAGCCAGATCAAACTAAGCAAAAAGAAACATTCTAAGCTGATTGGTAAAGATAGGGGTTGGATCCAGGGTTAGCCATGCTTAAGAAGAGACACACTGCAACCACAATTTCAATGAGCCCACTGGACTCATTGAAATTGTGGTTGCAATGTGTTTCCTGTGTTTTGTCAGAAAATAGATGGTGTTAGATGGGCTGAGGCTCAGTAGAAGGAAAAAGGTGACACCACTGGTGTTTTTTTTAAAATAAATTAACATTTTAATTTTTTTAAAAAAAAAAAGTTTTAAATTAAAATTTAGGGCTGATACAGACTGCCTCTTCAGGGGCAGGTCTGTAGCGCCCCTTTCCACAAAGGATTGGGGCAGGGCAACCTCACTGGTGATCCAATCCGGCACTTTTCCAGGCCACAGAGAACCAGCAAAATGCCGCTTTTCCATGACCTGGAAAGGCATGTGCTTGAGGCTTCATGACCCTGGACACCCCAACAGCTGCAGCCATGGGAGAAAGAGGCTGCCCAGACCCTTTCTCCCATGGCTTCATTCCCACAGCCATGTGGTTACTGCATGGGAATGAAGCCTGCAGAGCCACAACAAAAAGGAGCTACCTAGAGCAGTTCCTTTGTTGTGGCACCACAACTAGGAAGTGGTGCTGTAATGATGCCACTTCCTGTGTGCCATGTTTGGGCACTCAGTGGCAGCACCGGTGTCATGGCAGCCCCATGATGCTTCCGCCACTACGGACTAGGGTTAGGGAGCATATGGATGGTGTATGCTCCCTAACCCTAGTATCGCCGCCATCACGCTCCTTAGTGCCTGTCTGTATCAGGCATTTTTTTTTTTAAAAAAAGTAGTCTTTTAAAATTTAAAACATCACCTTTTACCAGATATTTACTTCAATGCCATCAAACTATGTATATGTAAATGCATTAAGGCTGTGCTATGATATTGAAATGTAAAGGTGTAATTTTAATTTTGCTAGTTGCTAGTTGCTATGCCATTCAGTAATGTGGAAGGGATATTCTGTTTGGTGTGGTAATGGGAGGTGGTCAATGTGTGTGTGTGTGTGAGGGGGTGACACCATGAATTACTGCACCAGGTGACACAAAATGTAATGATGTGACCGAAGATATGTGAAAGGTATAAAAACCATACTTTAGGAAGAGAGACTTAGGGAGCTGTGTATGTTTAGCCTGGAGAAGAGATGGTTAAGAGGTGATATGATAGCCCTGTTTAAGTATTTGAAGGGCTGTCATATTGAGGATAAAACAAGTTTGTTTTCTGCTGCTCCAGAGACTAGAACACAGGACAATGGATGCAATCTATAGGAAAAGAGATTCCACCTCAGCATTAGGAGGAACTTCTTGACAGTAAGAGCTGTTTGACAATGGAACACACTCCCTTGGAGTGTAGTGGAGTTTCCTTCTTTGGAGGTCTTTAAACAGAGGCTGGATGGCCATCTGTCAAGAATGTTTTGATTGTGATTTTCTGTATGGCAAGGGGTTGGACTGGATGGCCCTTGTGGTCTCTTCCAATTCTATAATTCTATGACACCATATTGCTAGCAGAATATAACAAAGACTTGGAACAACTTCTGAAGAAACTCAAGGAAGAAAGTACAGTTGAACATTATTAAAACACAAATAATGACCATAGGTGTTACAAAACATTGAAAGTAAACAATGAATACTTTGAGATAATGAAAAATTGTCTCTACCTTTGCTCAGTAATTAATAAAATTGAGACTGTAGTCAAGAAATCAAAAGAATAGTAGAACTTTCTGAGAAGAACTCTCAACAAATGTTGCCAAGAATTCCCCACAATAGGTTTGTTCAGAAATGACTTGAGGGAACACAACAACAACAGATACTGCATATACTCGACTATGACCAAAATAGAGGTGAAGTGAACAACAAATGGGATTTTCACTGTAGAAGCCTGGTAGACCAAGCAGAGTGAGATTCCCTCCTTCTGGGTCCACAAACCACTATGGGTTCCCAGTGCATTCTGAGAAAATGCTTTAAACTTTATAATTTCCTCTAATGTATTTTATGTACTCCTCATTAACCAATTGTTCCATTCTCATAATCCTCAGGTCTTCTAACATTAGGCCCTCTTCTATTTTATTGGGCACAATGTAGGAAACAGTTTCCATAATTTAAGTACCAGTGGTGGCTAAACTGAGTCCAACTGATGTCAATGGAATTCAGTCATGGTGATTAAAGTTTGCTGGATTGTGCTCTCTACATACTGTGTCCTACACTGTGATCAATAAACTGTATCTGCCATTATAGCCTTTTTGCCAACATTGCCAATTTGGAGATCTAGGAATGTCTCTGTCAATTTAATTAAGAGAGAAGCATGAGGTAATCTCTGACCCACTGATATACTGTCTTCTGGGATTTTTGTTTTGTAAAAAGGCTAAATGGCTTACACCCAAGTACTTAGGCTTAATTGGGTCGTAGAACAAGATGCCTGTTAGCAAATGTGATAGAATTGCAGGTAGGGATGTCAAAATAGTCTAGTCCCTACTCATTTCATTTCCCTGAATCTATCTTATTTATTTATTTATTTATTTATTTATTTATTTATTTTATATACCGCCTTTCCAAAAAAAATCAAAGCGGTTTACAAAAGTGGATAAACAAGGGTTCTCTTTCCTCAGGCAAGCCCTGGTGGAGCTGGGCCTGGCTCCTCTCTCCCTCCTAGGCAGAGGATGGCAGTTGGTATGGAGGGAGAGTCCTCTTGCCTCAGGCAAGCCCTGGTGGAGCTGGGCCTGCCTCTTCTCTCCCTCCCTAGGCAGAGGATGGCAGTTGGTATGGAGGGAGAGTGCTCTTGCCTCAGGCAAGCCCTGGTGGAGCTGGGCCTGCCTCTTCTCTCCCTCCCTAGGCAGAGGATGAATCTTCCTTGCATTAAGTCCTTATTCTGTACTGGGGTCCAAGATGTCTGTGTTTTTTTTTCTTCCTGCACTGACATTTGTATGAGTATTTTAATAGGTACATTTGTCCCTCCCCGTTAGCGGACTTGGGGTCCATGGTATTGATCCTTCATGGATGGCAAGTGAGTAGGGGTAAAATGGCATGGCACCCATGACGTGCTTGTGGCAGCACACACTACAGTATGCCACCATTACAACCAATGGAACTTGAATATCCATAATATTTGCAATTCACTGGGGGGGGGGAGGGTGTCCAGAATGGATCCCCTGCAAATCAGGAGGGATCAGTGTACTTTTTTCCTCTAATGTATGCACTTTCAAATGCATTTTTAATGCATACAGTTTTTACATATTTTCCCCACTGGTTAAAATGTGGTTATGTGTTTCCCCCCTCCAAAGATACATATTTTAGTTATGCCCAGACATTTGTGTATGGCTTTAAAAAAGGGAAAAGAGATTAAAAAGAATCTCATATTTGCAATTTTACTTGGTTAAAGGGAAGGAAAAAGCAGGTGTGTGCTTTTCTTAATAGTCCTGCAGATCCCGAATTGGATAAATTTATTGAAAATTTGAAAAATGCAATTTCTTTTCTATCCTTAGTTTTAAATGCCATAATCATATGTTGCCATCTTGCATCTTGGTTGCTAGGGGGCCTCAGATGTAAAATGATCCAGGAAGACAGCTTGCTTATTCTTTCACATCAGAAAAGAATAGTCCCTGTTTTGTGTCTGAGTGTGTTTATGCTGTGGTTAACTAACCTAATAATCTGTTTTAATTTTGTGTACAGATATGTGATTAAACATACCTAGACCTTCTTTGTAAGACCAAGAATTTAATTAAGAGAGAATTAGGAGGGAATATCTGATCAGTTGGTACCCTGTCTTCTTACCTGTGCATATGTAATCAGAACAAAACATAACCAAAAATCTTGTTCTGCAGCTCTTAAATATCCTGTTTGTTTATATAATACACTTTCCCTTAACTGTTATAAGTCACCTTTAAAGAAAGCAAGATGAGCTTGAAGAATCAAATCTGTAAAAGTTACATGTCCAAATAATGTCAGTTATAGATAGATCCCCATATGGATTTGGTTACCAAGTATATATTATGTCATAATCCTTTTGAGACAAGATAGATGGATGGATAGATACATAACCTTTTTTTTTTTTCGGGCATTCAGTAAGCAACACATAGGTTGGAGTGCCTGCTAGCCTTTCCCCACTTTATTATCTCTCTGTTGTTGGTATTGTTATGTGTCTTCAAGTCATTTCTGACTTATGAAAATCCTACAGTGAATCTAACACAGGTTTTTTTCTGGGAAGATTTATTCAGAGGGGAGTTGCTGTTGCCCTCCTCTGAGGATGAGAAAGTGAGACTTACACAAAGCAACTAAGGGGCTCAACAGATGTCCCAAAAGGGGTGGTGGGATGCCACCCCTTTCCTAGCTGGATTGGGGCCATAGCAACCTCATGCCATGGCCCCAATCTGGCCTTTGAAGGTGCCATAGCCATGGCAGTGTGGCTATACAGCACTTCCTCATCTGGATGCAATGCCCCAACTCTATCCCCAGGCCAGCCTTTCAGGCTGGTCAGTACAGTGCCTCAGTGGGTTTCTATGGCTGAACAGGGTTTTAAACTAGTCTTGCAATGTTCTAGTCCAGAACACAAGCTGCTACAGCTGGTGTGAAAGTGTCATGTCTAAAGAGGCCTCTTCTTCTCATGGACACTTCCTACACAAGCAAGAACATGGAAAAATTCAGGATACTCTAAGTGAAGAAAGCCTACATAAGTAGAAAATATATCCTCCTTGCATGGACAAACAACTCTAGAAGAGGGTGGGCTATTATGTTCCACTCCTTATATGTTTAAATAACAGATAAATATAGATGGATAGATTAATGAGTGTGTGCGTGGATAACTGGGTGGAGATGTATAATGTATGTAGTAACATCAATATTATAATTATTAGAAGTGTATATACACAAACATGGCTTCTCTACCCCAGATGTTTCTGGATGAGATGGATTATCTAGATCCGAGTCAGTCTGGTTTTAAGCCTGGCTATGGGACAGAAACAGCTTTGTTCACCTTGGTGGATGACTTTCACAGGGAACTAGACAGGAGGGCTGTGTCCCTGTTGGTTTTGCTGGACCTCTCAGCAGCTTTCGATACCATCAACCATTATAGCCTTCTGAGTCATTTCTCAGAGATGGGGATGAGGCTTGGAGGTACTGTTCTACAGTGACTTTATTCTTTCCTGGAGGGGCATTCTCAGAAGGTGGTGCTGAGGGATTCCTGCTCATCTCCTTGGCCATTGGCCTGTGAGGTCCCTCAGGGTTCAATGTGGTCTCCTATGCTATTTAACATCTACATGAAACCGCTGGAAGAGGTCGTCTGGAGTTGGGGAGTAAGGTTATCTGGAGTTGGGGAGTATGCTGATGTTGGCCAGCTCTATCACTCTTTTCCACTTAATTCAAAGGAAACTGTTCCTGTCCTAAACTGTAATGGACTGGAGGAGGCAACTGTAATGGACTGGAAGAGGGCAAACAAATTGAAGCTTAATCCAAACAAGACAGAGGTGCTCCTGGCCAGTCAAAAGACAGAGCTGGGAATAGGGATTCAGCCTGGGTTAGATGGGGTTACACTTCCCCTGAAAATTCAAGTTCACAGTTTGGGGGTACTCCTGGATTTAGCACTGAGTCTGGAGGCCCAGGTATCAGTGGTGACCAGGAGTGCTTTTGCACAGATAAAATTCATGTGCCAACTGTGCTCGTTCCTGGAGAAGTCAGATCTTGCCACGGTACTATGTGCTTTGGTTACATCCCATTTGGATTCCTGTAATGCACTTTATATGGGGCTGTCTTTGAAACGTGCTCAGAAAGTTCCGTTGGGCCAAAGAGCTGCACCCAGGCTGCTAACTGGAGTTGGCAACAGGGAGCATATAAATTCCTTGTTGCGACAGATTATTCGTCTGCCGATCTATTTCCAGGCACAATTTAAAGTGCTGGTTTTCACCTATAAATCCTATACGACTTGGGTGCCAGCTATTTGAAGGAGTGTATCTCCCTTTACAAACCCACTAGAACAATGAGCTTGTCCAGAGAGGCCCTCCTCTCTGTCCCACCACCCTCTCAGATGCATTTGGTGGGAACAAGAGTCAGGGTCTTCTTGGTGGCTGCTTCCAGGCTCTGGAACTCCCTCCCTAAAGATGCCAGGATGGTTCCATCCCTGCTTTCATTTTGATGACAGATAAAAACATTTACACGCCTCCAGATTTTTCACACTGAGATGGGTGCTGTAAGAGATTTAGAAAAAGTGTTTAATTTTTAAATTAAATTAAATTAAAATTTTAAATCAAACATGTAATGTTGTTAACTTTTTTGAAATTGTTTAATTATTTTTTAAACTTTGTATTTTTAATGTTTTGTATTGTTTTAATTTAAACTGTTTTAAATTTTGTTAAATGCTTTGAGTTCCTGTAGTGGGATATAGAAGGTGGAATATAATTAATTAATTAATTAATTAATCCAGATCAGCCAACAAGATAAGGAACATATTGACACCATACTGTGTCATCTTATCTCTGCCACTGCTTCTTAGTGTGCTTCTAAAGCAATGATTGTAGGTAAGTCTAGAGTTTGTCAGTTACATTTTAGTGGGGGGCACTGGCTTTGGAATTTAATTATATTATAAGAAGTTGTTTCAAAAAACAAGTTTGCTAAGGAAAAGTGTTAGTTCAAGTACATGAAGGGAGGATACATTCCTCTTGATGAAAGGCTACTAGCATGTCATTCTTATTCTCAGTGTGCACAAAATGGGATAGTCATTTTTTTAACACTCTCCCCAAGAAGAAGAAAAAATCTATGTTGGAATGCATCTAAACTGTAGAAATAATGCAGTTTGACAGCACTTTACGTGCTTTAGCTCCGTGCTATGAAATCCTGGGCTTTTTAGTTTTACAAGGTCTTTAGCTTTCTCTATCAAAGAGGGCTGGTGCTTTGCAAACATACAAATCCCAGGATTCTGTAGGGTGGAGCCATGGCAGTTACATTATTTTAACACTGTCAATTAGTCCTACAATGTAGATGCACCCTTTAAAATGGAAAGATTTCTAACAATTTTAATCCTAATTGTACTGGGTAGACAGCAAAATGAACAGCTATACCATATGGACTCTAGCAACTGTTGCTTTAATTCAGTTGCATAAGGGGACATCTACTTATGAAACAAAAATGTTGGTGAAGCTAGGAAAACGAAATGATGTATTAACATGGACCAACATTATTTCCATCTATATTGCAACTTTGAGCAGCTTCTAGTGTAGTGTGTAATTTATTTTCAAATCAGATTTTAAGCTTGGCCACCCCAGACATTTGGCTTATGACCCACATCCAGCTCAGATTCCCCTCCTCCTCCTCCTCCTCCTCCTCCTCCTCCTCCTCTTGGAGAATTATTTCCATTGGGTAAGTGATGTGCCCCATGAATTGCATGTTAGATTCTGCAGTGTGAACTACTGTTGGCCAAGACAAGAGGTACAGCTTTTCTGAGAAGGCACAGTAATTCCCATCCTGGGGCATTAAAGCAGCTGGGGTCCATCACTCTCCTTTTGCCAAGCTAAGAAGTCTCCATACTGCATTTGACACACTAAATAGGCCCCCTGCATTCAAAATAGTTTCTGTGCTTCACAAAATTTCACAGCTGGCTCTTGTCCTTGGCTGTTTGTCTCAGCTGGCATAGGCCTCTGAGAGAGACATCTGCATCTTTCTGCTGCCAGTACAAGAATTCCTCAAACTTCTCTGTAAGGCATTAAAGGAAAAAATAGTTTGCCCTTTCACATTTAAGCACTTATGAAATATTTCAGTGAGAAGTAAGCAACTCCTCAGGTTGAGGAGGCCACATTGCTTTCCTAGTTGACATGGCAGGGGTATCCCACTGCACCCTATGTCTGATTTTTAAAGATTTTTACTTTGGCCCACTAGGAGACATAAAGGAGTAGTTGGGGAAGATGTTTTTAAAATACAGAAATTCAGGGGAAACTGCAAACCTTAGAAATCATATCTGTCCTTGATACCCACAACAGTTCTTGTAGTACAGACCAGTACTGTTGCTGGTTTAGAAAGTGAGATGTAACACCAAGAGCATGCTTTTCACACACACACACACACACACACACACACACACCCTTCTTCCAGAAGTAAAACCAGTTTAGTTCAATGTTAGCTTAGCAGCATAGAGAATGTTGCTACCTTAATAATGTTCCTACAGGAAAGCTTTTAGTATGTTTCTTCAGCCATTAGTGTTCTCTTTGCTCCACAATCAGGATTTGTGGATCCATCAAGATGCATATGCACAACTATAATATTCTAAGTCAAAATAGACATTGGACAGAACCCAGAAGGTTGCACTACCCTTTTGGAGCTCTTGAGATTCATTGCAGATCATCATAGCTGCCATTTTGGTTGATCACAAGGGACAACACATCACTTTCACACACCTTTCAAGCAATTTGGAGAGCAGAAGTTTGGGGGTGGGAAAATGTAGGATATGTGTATTCTGTGGTTAATGTTTCAAACACTCTTCAATAACCCAAAGATATAGCCATGTTCATCTGTAGAATCAGTATGTAGAAACATCTTGTAGCACCTTTGAGACTAACAGGTTTGTTAGGAGTTTATCAGACGGGAGGAATTTCTATTTCAAATGGAGCCAATTCAAATTCACGTAAATTCACTAGTTTAGTGAATTTACGTGAATTCTAATTGTATTCAGAATGTGTTCAGAATGACTTCCCATTGCCCGAAAAGACTTCCCATTGCCAGAAATTGTGTGAGATACTCTAATACGCAATAACGAAAAACCTATGATTGCGTTCGAGATGACTTCCTGTTGCCCGAAATTGCATGAGATACACTCATAAGCAATAACATGAAACCCCATGATTGCATTCGGATTGCAATTGGATTATACTTCCAATTTTCATCATCTGATAATGTCCTTAGTCTCAAAGGTGCTATAAGATCTCTCTAAATACTTATTCAATAAGCCTTTCACCACCTCCCATATTATCTTAAAATTAAGAGAACCTAAACAACACACTATGAAATGCTGGCAACTACATAATATTTATCAAGCTAATGCATTCACAGGTGCAGATACAGCTTTGCAAAAATCATTAATATCACATTGCGCTAATAACTCTTTTAAGGAGAAAAAGTGTTTCCCAAGTTTCAACTCTGAGACCTCTCCTGTAAGTCTTTTTCTTATTCAGAATGTAAAGCATCTCAAAAGTTTGGAAGCCAGTCATTTCTTTATTGCTTTAAAAAACAACAGCCCAGAATGTTCCCCCACAGGTTTGAACCTTTGGCTTTCCAATGCCCGGCCATGCTGATTAATGAGCTGTCGTCCCAGGTAAATGAGGTTCTCAGAGGTATGAAGGCTGTCCTAAGTAATAGCTACTTCTCAGTGAGAAAGGTTTCAGGTTGCTTTGCACCATTAAATGTAGAGCTCACTGCAGACTTAGTTTATCACATGGGAGCTGAGGATAATGACTTTTCAGGCATCAATGAGGCTGATACACTATGAGAGGATCCACAACGGATGTAAAGGCTGAAGGGAAATGGAGCTTAGGTTGCATTTACATTCCATTGAAATTGGGATGCAAAACTGTATTCAAAAACAGGAGAGTCAAATAAAGGGTTCAGAGCATGTGTTTCAGGATAACTGATGTGTAAATTTTGCATCCCAATGTCTGTTCTCCCTAGATGTACAATCCTGTGCCCTCATTCACATCAGCAACTGAGTCTACTGAGTCTACTACATTTATAAATTCAGCAGTGACTGAAATATGGCTTTTATTAGTGTTTTATCTCACAACAAGAAAAATATATGGGTCAAGTATCACTCACTGTAAAGAGAATTGTTTAGGGAGAAATCATTTTGCTCCTTTTCTGAGGTCTGAGTCGTCTGGGCCTGGAACATTACATAGAAATAGTGAACCCCCAAGTACAGAAGGGTGAGATATTTGCAGGTATGGAATGGGCTGAAATTTGCAACCAGATATATTTTCTTTCCAAAGCAGAAATTCAGAGAGGCCTGAAAGCCTTCCAAAAATGTTAATTTCTTTTATGCCAGTTCATAGCCAATAGCCATACTGGTACTGCTGTTGCATTATTTTTTTAAAAAAACATTTTTTAAAAAAATCACAAAACCTACAGCTTAACTTTACAGTTGTGTGACATTGGAGCCAATAATGCTCACCTTCAATATAAAGAAAGCATATCACTTATGAATGCATGTGCTGCTCAGAGGTTAGCCTGAGCCAGAGAAGATCCCAGCTTCTCAGAAATTCTGAAGTCTTACTCTGGAATATTCAGAGTATTATGGCACTTCATGTAAAGGCAATAGCTATGTGCATCACACTGTTTGGTTCCATGACCTTTTCAATCTCTCTCCACACTTTCCTGAGCTACTTCCAAGTTTGAGAAGCAGCCTGTGAGCTCCAAGTTTGAAAAGCGGCCAGGGATATCCTTAGAGGCAGAAACTGATGGAAAGACTCAAGGTACTGCTCATGTGAAACTGGTCTGTGTGCATTCATACATCACTGTTCACATTTTCAAACCTCAGCCATTTTTCTAGCAGCATCGGTAAAAATCAACAAGAGATGGCCTGGTTTGGCAGTCCATTTTCCTCCATAAACAGGAGAGAGACACTTGAGGCTTCAGTTCTTCCTGTTGTGATATCAGCTGCCCCCAGCAACCAATTTTCCAGAAAACAGAAAATACACAATACACCCTTTGTACAAATAAAAGTGTTCTGACATCAACGGGAAGGTTGGCTGAAATATGTTCCAGTTTAGCCATGGGAGAAAATCCCAAGAACACCCATAACAACACTGGTCAAGATTTCACTGGCAACATTTTCAAAATAGCTTCCTTTTTCCATATTACCAGTGAACAAATCTGTTCTTCATCAATGGCTTAATCTAGAGGAAGCTAATTACATTTTTTTGTGGGAATGAAACAAATTTATTTCTGCCAATATTAAATACATGAGACTTTGAAGAAAAATCAAAGTTGAAATATCAAAATGACTGTGTCCACATTTTAAAGGGCAAGAATGAGGCAATGAAGTATATTGCTAGAGCAATAAGATGTTATGTATCCTGTTCAGAGGGGGCAGAGCTGCTGAAAATTGTGTGTGTGTGTATGTATGTATGTATGTATGCAGAGAGAGAGAGAGATGTCACAACCAACAGGTAAGATGTATTCATATTCCCTCCTGCCTCTGAAGAATCAAAGGTGGCATCTGCATTGCAAAAATAATTCAGGTTGACACCACTTTAACTGTCATGGGCCAATAACATGGAATCATAGAATCATAGAATCATAGAATCATAGAGTTGGAAGAGACCACAAGGGCCATCCAGTCCAACCCCCTGCCATGCAGGAACTCCAAGTCAAAGCATCCCCGACAGATGGCCATCCAGCCTCTGCTTAAAGACCTCTAAGGAAGGAGACTCCACTACACTCCGAGGGAGTGTGTTCCACCGTCGAACAGCCCTTACTGTCAGGAAGTTCCTCCTAATGTTGAGGTGGAATCTCTTTTCCTGCAGTTTGCATCCATTGTTCCGCGTTCTAGTCTCTGCAGCAGCAGAAAACAAGCTTGCTCCCTCCTCAATATGACATCCCTTCAAATATTTAAACAGGGCTATCATATCACCTCTTAACCTTCTCTTCTCCAGGCTAAACATCCCCAGCTCCCTAAGGCGTTCTTCATAGGGCAAGGTTTCTAGACCCTTCACCATCTTAGTTGCCCTCCTTTGGACATGCTCCAGTTTCTCCACATCTTTTTTGAAATGTGGTGCCCAGAACTGGACACAGTATTCCAGGTGGGGCCTGACCAAAGCAGAATAGAGTGGCACTATAACTTCCCTTGATCTAGAAACTATACTTCTATTGATGCAGCCTAAAATTGCATTGGCTTTTTTAGCTGCCGCATCACACTGTTGACTCATGTTCAGCTTATGGTCTACTTGGACTCCTAGATCCCTTTCACATGTGGTCTCATTCAGCCAGGTGTTCCCCATCCTATATCTGTGCATTTCATTTTTCCGCCCTAAGTGCAGAACCTTACATTTCTCCGCATTGAATTTCATTTTGTTAGCACTGGCCCAGCTTTCTAGTCTATTCAGGTCATTTTGAATTTTGATCCTGTCCTCTGGGGTATTAGCTACTCCTCCCAGTTTAGTGTCATCTGCAAATTTGATAAGTATGCCCCCAATTCTGTCATCCAAATTGTTAATAAAGATGTTGAATAGCACTGGGCCCAGGACAGAACCCTGTGGGACCCCACTGGTCACTTCTCTCCAGGATGAAAAGGAGCCATTGTTGAGCACCCTTTGAGTTCGGCCACTCAACCAATTACAAATCCATGTAACAGTTAACTTGTCTAGCCCACATTTTGCAAGCTTGTTTGCAAGAATGTCATGGGGAACCTTGTCAAAGGCCTTACTGAAATCGAGGTATACTATATCCACAGCGTTCCCTTCATCTACCAAGCTGGTAATTTTATCAAAAAAAGAGATCAGGTTCGTTTGGCATGACTTGTTTCTCTGAAACCCATGTTGGCTTTTTGTGATTATGGCATTGGCCTCTAAGTGTTCACAGACTCTCTGCTTAATGATCTGCTCTAGAACCTTTCCTGGAATTGATGTCAGACTAACTGGACGATAATTGTTGGGATCCTCTTTTTTTCCCTTTTTGAAGATGGGGACAACGTTTGCCCTCCTCCAGTCTGCTGGGACTTCTCCTGTTCTCCAAGAGTTTCCCGGAATTCTAGGAATTGTGGGTTTTGTGAGACATTTAAATTTCTCTGTCAGAGAGCTCTGGTGTGCCAATAAACTACATTTCCCAGAATTCCATTGTAATGAGCCATGGAAGTTAAAGTGGTATGAATCTGGATTATTTCTGCAGTGCAAGTGCATATAAAGTGGCAGACATAGGGCTCTTTGATAGTACCGAGTGCAGCTAAAGCCATGGCAGATTTGCTCAGTTTTGGAGATTTAAATGCCATAAAGTTTATCATTACTGTTTTATGAATTACAGGATATAAAGCTCCAATATATCAATAGTTTCCTTCAGCAAGAAAGAAGGATTTGGTTGGTCAACATCACTTAAAGAGTTCTGTCCACAATTATTTTTTTTAAAAGAAAAACCATAAATTGGTCAGTAAAATTCTCTTTTGCTTCAAAAGAAATGTAGTCCTCAATTATGATTTTATTGTTCTTATTCTTTTGGAGTGAAATTCTTTATGTTATTATGCTGATGATGATCATAGCTATGATGATGATCAGGAAATGTCTTTAAGCTAAATATGTCTCAGTGTACATAATGGAGGCAAATCATGATCAAAAGACTGAAAATTATAAACAATCAGGAAGACTGGAAATAATAGTCACTTTTTTCTGTCTTATTTCCACCAGCACTAACATAGAAACAGGCTTGCTGGATCAGAAAAAGGTTCTGGCATCTTTCTGAATCCAGCCATAGCCATCCTTGGAAAGCTTACAAGCAGGATGTGAAGGCACCAGTCTTCTCATGTTATTTCTCTCCAGTATGTGACAGGCTTGCATATGAATATGGAGACAATTGTGGATAATTGTTGTTAATTGATCTTTCCTCCATGAACTGATCTGTTCCTTTTTAAAAGCCCTTGGGTTTATAGCTATCACCACTGTATTGGAGGTTGTTGTTTTGTTTTGTTTTTTAGTGGGGGGGGGGGATAAACTTGTAACCTTTTCTGTCCTGAGGTTTTAGTGGCGGCCATGAGCCAAAGCTAAAGAAAAATATCCTCATAAATGGAAACAATTTGTTAATTTGAATTAGGGATGAAAAGAATACTTGAAAATAGTTATTTATTTATTTATTTAGTATCCCACCTTTCTCTTTGCACAGGATCCAAAGCAGCTAATAGGTGTTAATGGATCGTTCCTCCATTATGAGTTGGTAGCTATCAAAATGATCCAAAAATGTCTTTTGAATCCCAAGAAACTCTGGCAGGATGATTTTTGGGCTTAAGCTGTTCAAAACTGGAACAGAAGTGGAGAGAATCACATGGGCATTTTTGAACACAATAAGTCCTGAATTACAGTGGGCCCTTGTTATGCACTGGGGTTTGGTTCCAGGAATCCCCGTGAATAACAAAGTCCATGGATGCTCAAATCCCATTAAATATAATGGCATAGCAAAATGGTGTCCCTTACATAAAATGGCAAAATCAAAGTTTGATACATATATATATATATATATATATTTAAGCCGTGGGTTTTATCCATGGATAAAAAATCCGTGGATAAGGAGGGCCAACTGTACAAATAGTTTTTCTAAAATTCTCACAGGAGAAAAAAATGCTAACATTAATAGTTGCTTCCTTCAAGAACTAATTTAGTGCAGAATTACATTCCTAATTTCAGCAACAACAGCAAACATCAGTAACATCAAAGATTTAAAATCACATTCCTCCCCCTCACATACTACCCCCACCAAACAAACAAACAAAAACAGGCAAAATTCTGCTTCTCAAAGTAGCCACATTTTGGGCTTTGCTGAATGACTGGCTAATGGAAGAGAATTCCTTGTATGATGTAGCCACTGGGAGACCAGTGTGGTATAGTGGTTTGAACATTGGTCTAGGACTAGAGATCAGGATTTGAATATCTGTTCAGCCATTGAAACCCACTGGGTGACCGTGGGCAAGTCACACACTCTTAACCTCACAGGATGGCAATGGCAAACCCCTCTAAAGAAAGTTGCTAAGAAAACCCCGTGATAGGATTGTCTTAGATTCACCATAAGTCAGAAATAATAATAATAATAATAATAATAATATTTATTTCTATTCCGCCCCTCTGAACAAGCAATCGGGGCGGAGTACAGCAGAGGTTAAAACAATATCAAGTTAAAATACCCCTTCCTTACCCTTACCACCCTCCCTTAAAAAAGAATTAAATCACAATGGAGTTAAAAAACATAATAGATTAAAACAGCAATACACAATAGTAGGGAGTGGACCCAGTTTAGGTTGTATGGAGAAAAATGCAGGAAAAGATTTAAAAAGCCCTTAAAACCTAGGTATGGAGCTGGGGATATTCACATTCTCTGGAAAGGCTTGCCGGAAGAGATGCGTCTTTAGGGCTCTTTTAAAGCCTTCTAAAGATGTAATGAGACGCATCTCGTCCAGAAATGACTGGAAGGCACACAACAACAACAACAACAACAACAACAACAACGCTACTTTGCTACTCCCTCATGTTATGAACCTTGTGCATGAATGGGATGAAGATGTTCTCCATTGATCTAAGAAGTTGTGATGAGGCTCAGTAGAAGTAACAGTCTTTTAATTAACAGAGCACCAAAGATCCCCAAAGAGATCCAATACCTTGTTTAAGTCTTTGTGAAACTTAAATCATAAGGATGTCCAAATAAGACTATTACTTTATCTGAAATGACTAACTGTCATAGTTCTGTCCTGTGGAATCCTAGAATATATAGTGTGGTTAGTGATACTTAGAAATTTCTGCTAGAGAGCTCCAGTGTAATGGTTCTCCAATTCTCCAAGGTGCTTTGGACTTCAAATTCCAGAGTCCCCGACCATTGGCCAAACCAGCTTGGGATCCTGGGAACTTGTGTCTAAAATACATGGAGGCCTAATGTTGGAGAATCAGGGCTCTAGTGCATTCATTTCCCTTAGCTATAAAACTACACAGGGCATTAGCAGAGAATTCTAAATACCCTTCACCTAACTAAAAGTCCCAGGAATCCATAAGATGAAGCAAAGGCAATTAAAGTGGGATCAAACTGCTATTACTGTGTGGTGTAGAAACACTTTCTGTCTGTATCTGTGCCATAACACTTTCCCATGGATTAATTCATAAGGTCATTCCACTCATTTTCTACATTATTCTATAGTTTAGTTTGGTATGGTTCTTAGCCCTGCACAAAAATGTCACGTTTATTTCCTACTTAATATCCCCTAAACCTACACATTTATTTCCAACCATTCATAATATGCACATTTTTGCACAATTTTAGAATTAAGAAGTGCATCATAAAATTTGAAGGCATGTACCATCTGAAGGATAACTTAGGGCAGCTTGACACCATTTAAACTGCCATGGATCAATGATGCAGAATTTTGGAAATTGTTGTTTTATGAGATATTTTATCTTTACTGTCAGAGAATACTGGTACTGCAATAAATTACAAATCCCAGGATTTCATCAGAGCCATGGCAGTTAAAGTTATGTCAAACTGCATTAATTCTGCCGCATGGCAGGGTCAAAGACTCTGGAAAAGACATCTAGAAGAGCCATACAAAAGAATCCCTTGCAATTCTCCCTGAACTGAAGACAACAATAGCTATGATTAGATCAGCTTTAACAAAGAATCATAGAGTTGGAAAGGGCCTCATGGGCCATCATGTCCAACACCATGTTCAGTACAGGACCTCCATTTAAAGTAGTGGTCCCCAAACTGTGCTCTTTAAGAGATTTTCCAGAATCCCAGACTATTGCCCTATGTTCCAATCAGTATATTGGTCTGAGTTTTAATTTCTTTATTTGTGGTGGTAACCTGAGACATGTGATTTAATTTGGTTGACTAACAAATGTACATCAAATAAAAGTTTCATCCCTCCATCTGTATAATTGCAGTGCCTTCATTAGACTAGGCTGGCTACATGGAGAATATGCTGAATTTGTGTGGAAGAAGCAATCTAACTGGTGTGAAAACCCAGAAACCAATTTCAAAGATGTATGTGGAACACAAAAAAAGGAGCAGCAGCTGGAGGAGGAGGAGCAGCCTTGAGTAGGATATTTGCTGTGTAAGGCTGCATTCTAGTTCAGGATGTAACGTGTTCTGCTGCTTCTTTCATTTTATTGAATCAAGAAATAACAAAGCTGCACATTCCACAGCAGCAAGTAAGGACAGGGACAGGACTGACAACATGTCAGCAAAAATGATGCAATGAAATTATACAGACTAAAAGTCCATTTATTAATTTATAAGCAACATTAAAAGAGAGAACACATTAGCAAAGCACAGAGGGCAGGCCTAATATTGTGGAACAAATAAAGACACAATGGACCAATAATTCTAAAATCCAGTTTAAGGACAAACATTTCTGCAGACACAGCCAATGAAACCCAGCAATTTCTCCTGAGCTGTACAAACATACTTGCAACATGCATTTTAGTGGCTACTCTCTGACTGTGGAACTCCCTCTCTAAAGGAGCTAGGCTGGCATACTCCCTTTTCTAGCAGGAAGGGGCTTTGGTAAAGACCCTTGTTCAAGGGGCTTTGGCAATGAAATCAAGTACAGTAACTGCAAAACAAGGACTTTAAAACTCATAGGGTGCACAAGATATAAAAGAATCCTGTGTAGCACCTTTGAGACTGAGTTTGGGGGGGGGGGGGGTGGGATTCTGATACTGTATAAGGTTTTGTGGAATCCTGGATTCCACAAACATGAGTACTTGTTTTTCTGATTACTGTTTTTCCCTTGCTCTAATTGTTAGCATTGGATAAAACTGACTGGGTTCCACAAAAGCTTGCATTCGAAACTTTTTTTCTCAGTCTGAAAGGTGTCACACTGGATTCTTTTATATCTTTTGGTTTGTTTTTAGTTGCTTTTGAAAGTTCTTATTTTACAAAATTAATCTGCTTTATGTTTTCTTAAATCCTATTTGCGTCATTTGCTACTTTGAGATCATTTCTGGGGATGGGGAGAGGAGAAAGGAAGGGTACAGAGCAAATAAACCAACTGTGTGCCCGGGGGGGGGGGGGGCACTTCAGCATGAAATGTCCAAAAGTTCTTATATAACATCTTAGCTGAACAGCAGAACCTGTAAGGTCCCCAGTTGAGCAGAAATTGATGTGGCGGTTATTCCTGCTAAGTTCTCACAATTACTCCTGCTCCTTCTGCTTTCAAGTCCCTGCCTTACTCTTTTTACCCTGTGACAGTCACTCCTGCCTTACAAACCTGACTTTTCTTGTCTTGATCTATCTAATATGTTTTGTTTTGTCTTTAACTTTTGGATACTGTAATTTTTTTACCTGTATGCTTTGACTTTTGTAAGCTGCCTTGAGTCCTGAACTGGGACAACAGTGGGACTAGCCACCAATCTGTTGGCCAGATTTGTGAGTTATGAACACATACCCACCATAGTTACAGGGCTACAGTAACTCCTGACCCGGCCCCTGCAGTCCCCACTTACCAGGCAGCAGCCACTGTGATCCAGTCGCTCGGGAAATAGCTGACTGATATTCCTATCCAGAGTGATCTCTTTTGCATCAGAGATGGCTCATGCCAGGGGGGTGGATATGTCAGTCAGCTGCTTCCTGAGCAAAAGTAGAATGGACATACCCCTGTTGATTGTAGCAGGTTTTGTCTGGTAAGAGGAGATTGGGGAACTTTCATGGTCCCTACATAGCACCCTGAGGGATGCAGTAGCTTAGTGGTTAGGACACCAGTTGTGTTAACTGGAAGATCAAAAGGTCAGCAGTTCGAGGCCCAAGTGCTACATGATGGGGTGAGCTCCTGTCACTAGTTCCAGCAGATGCCAACCTAGCAGTTAGAAAGCATGCAAATGCAAGTAGATAAATAGGTACCACTTCAGTGGGAAGGTAGCAGCATTCGGTGCGGTCATGCTGGCTACATGTCCACCAGAACAGTCCTGAGACAACACTGACTCTTTGACTTAGAAAGGGAGATGAGCACTGCCCCCTACAGTCAGTTATGACTAGACATTCATGTCAAAGGACTAACTTTTATCTTTACATAGCTTCTGCACTAAGGAATACATAAATATTGTGAATACCCAACAGATATGAACATGAAAATCTGGCCATGATGATCACAAAGATGATGATGATATTAATGACAAACACCACTGTTTTTGTTTGGTTTTTCCTAAACTGGATCAAACAGTCTAGTCCCTGGAGGGGGCTGGCTTTTTTCTTCTTCTCATTCCACAGCCATTTTTTCTCCTGTCGTCTAACTGCTCTAGTTCATTTGAGCAATACTCTAGATATAAAAGATATTTCATACATTACCCAGCAGCACACCAGGCTTCTCATTATCCATTCAGCCAAGCCTTGGTCCCAGACTGGTGTTACAGAAGGAGCATATATATTTGGAGACACATTTTCATTGCATTTAGACTAAAAATGTTTTAGACAGGGATGGAGTAAATGTGATCCTCCACATGTTTTGATTTCAGTAAGGCCTTTGAAGTTTTGAAGGCTAAGTTTGGGTACATATATTTAATATTTTAATGGTTTTAGCCGTTATACACCACTTTGAGGGGCTCTGGTGGGTTAAGAGTTGATGCATAAATATAATAAATAAATAAAATTGAAAGGCTTTTTTAAAATAAAAATAAGATAAAAACTAATATGTTACATTGCTTACTGCTCAGAATTAAATAGTAATATTATTACTCATGGAAAGCTGCTCTGACCTGGCTGCTGCCACATTCAGAATTAATTCAATTTGACTCTGCTTTAACCATCATAACTCCATCCTATGGAATCCTAGAATCTATAGTTTGTTGTGGCACCAGAGCTCTCTGACAGAGAAGCTAAATAGCTCACATATCTACAAATCCCAGAATTCCACAGCATTGAGCCATGTCAGTTAAAGTGGCATCAAACTGTGTTAATTCTGCAGTTTTTGCTGCTTTCCCCACACTGCTGTGTAACAGCTACAGTTGGAAAGTCTGTGCCTCTGGTAAGGGAGGGAGAAAGAATCATGCTACAATTATTATTTTTAGAGGAGTTTTTTCCCCTCCCTTTCTTTTTAATCCTTGCCATATGAATGTCAGTCAGGCAGAAAAGGGCTTATCTCAGCAGAAAGGTGAGTGAACAGCATTGTGGGTGTATCCCAATTAGTCCCACAGCCTGTGACTAAACAAGCCTCCAGGCTATGTTTATGTCTTCTTGCTTGTTTTCTGAATCCTCCCTCCTCCCCCAAACCATTCAGCCCAAATCGTTTGCTCACCCAAAGACTACATGGTATGTGATTCTCTCTTTCATCAAAAATCTGGTTATCCCTTAATCAAAGCTGACAGTAGGCAGGCTTCATTCTTCAAACCTACCCCCAACAGAACACACACACATACACACTATGCTGAATCCTGCACACTTGTTGCTGCTGGCTATAATAAACTCTTGAGTGACATCCATCAACAGCATTAATGTTTACTATAGTCCCGTGCTGTGGGGTAGATTGATAAGGAGATAAACAAAACTATATAAGACTTTATCAAGTATCACCAGGCTTAAGAGCTTTACATTTTGGATGCATACTTTTCTTAACAAACGATCACCTAAATCCTACTGTTAGTCCTCGCTAGAGAATACTCATTAATCAACTGAACTTACCTATGTGTTGGATCACCATTCAACAATTGATTCAATGGGTACACTAGCTGGGATGAACAGGATATGATATACGTATCATAACCATACAATAAACCCATACCTTGTGGTCAAACTATGAGCAGCTACCTCAAGGCCTAGTGTATAATTAAGGGTCCTGATATTTCCCCTCCCATATATGGATTCTGCATTATCTGGGTTTCGTTGGTGTATTCTTGAGTAATTCCTTCCACAGGGTCAAGGACTCTGGAAAAGACATCTAGAAGGGCTATGCAAAAGAATCCCCTGCAACTCTCCCTGAACTGAAGACAACAATAGCTATAATTAGATTGGCTTTCACAAAGAATCATAGAGTTGGAAAGGGCCTCATGGGCCATCATGTCCAACTCAATGTTCAGTGCAGGACTTCCATTTAAAACAGTGGTCCCCAAACTGTGCTCTTTAAGGGAACTCCCAGAATCCCAGACTATTGGCCAACTATGGGCCAACTTCTGGGAGCTGAAGTCCAAAATCTCTTAAAAGGCACAGTTTGGGAAGCATTGATTTAAAGCAACCCCAGCAGGTATTTCTCCAGCTCTTTTTGAAGATGTTGAAAGAACATCTAGGCAATTGGTTTCATTTCTTAACTGCTCTTATCAAGAAATTCCTTCTAATGTTTAATCAAAATCTGCCTTCCTGTAACTTCAAACCATTAGACTTGGTCCTGCCTTCCGGGGCAACAAATCTGCCTCTTTCTTTCTGTGACAACCCTTAAGGTATCTAAAGTGTGTGATTATATCACCACTCAGTCTTTTCTTCACCAAGCTGAACAAACCAAGCATCTTCAACCTTTTCTCATATGTTTTGTTATCTTTCTTGTTGTCCTTCTTTAAACCCACTCCAATTTATCTATGTCCTTCTTTGGTAAAACAAGGCTCCTAGAACTGAACACAGTACTCCAAACAAGATCTGACCAATGCAGAATATAATGGAGCTATTACTTCCTTCAATTTGTAAACTGTGCTGAGTCATATTCAGCTTATAATCAATAGTAATCTCTTTTCACATATAGTACTGCTGAGCCATGTATTCCCTATCCTATACGTGTGCATTTGGTTTCTGTAGCCTAAATGTGGAATTTTGCATTTGTCTCTACTTAATTTAAATTTATTGATTTCTCCCAATTTTCTAGTTTTTCTGAATTCTGATCCCTATTTTCAATGTGATAGCCAGTTTTGTATCATCTCCAAACTTGATAAGGATTCTCTCCACCACATCATCTAAGTAACTGATAAAAATGTAGAAGAATAGGGGCCCTTGGACAAAACCTGAGGCAATTCACTTTCTACTCTGAAAACACAGCCATTGGTGAATAATGTCTGAGGATGGTTTTCCAACCAATTATGTATCCATCTGTAGTAAGCAGGCCATGGAAACAGCCAATCACAGAGCTCCAGGAGTCCAGCCAATGAGAAGCTGGCTGGGCAGGGCTATAAAAAAGTGGGTTTTTGTTGTTGGAATTTTAAAGGAAGAGACACCTAGGAGGGAGGGTGTGCTTTTAGGGTTCCTGTGACAACATTTATAGGATAGTTATAGGCCAGGGAAGGGTCTGAGAAGTCCAGTAGGGACTAGATAGGCTTGAGGGAGTCTAGGGAAGTGAGGCTCATAATAAGCCTATAGGTGTTAAGAAAGATTTTGGCTTTATTACTGGAGATAAGGTTGCCTGAGTGGCTGTAGTATTGTCGTTTTAAGGAACTTCTGTAACTAAAGAAATAAGACAAACAAAGCTTTAAGTATATTTCAATATTTGTTTCTTTATTTTATAAATAAACTTCATTCATTTTTTGAAGTACTGCTTGGCTTCTGTTAAACTGTTGAAACACGCTACCAAAGATAACGGTGCCTCAGTAGGAGATAGGTGGTGAGTGAACAAGAAAGTGTTCACTACACCATCTGATGGTGTTCCATCTATTCCATATTTAAACAGTTTCCATCTGATATCAAATGGGTGGTAATGAGATCTTACTTCAAAAAATAAAGAAAATGGTTGAAGCCATGGGAAGGGATGACAGCTCAGTGATTTAGTTTAGTTTAGTTTAGTTTGTACATACAATGATGGAAAGTATTGGAAGGGATGATTGCTGAATGACAGCATGCTAAAAGCCCTAGGATTAGAGCACTAAATTCTCTTCACTGTTTAACAGAATTAGACAAGAAATGAGAACCTCAGGGATCTGTTACCAGAGAGAATACTCAATATTAAGCTCAGCAGTCATATAGTCTAGCCTGGTTATTGGAAGCTTCAACTATAAAAGTTCAACCATCTACCCTGGCAAAATTCAATGGGTACATCTATTCCCACAGTGGATAGCTATGTTGTACCTGCCTGTGATATAGTTATAGATGATGAACAAGACCTTTCTTGAAACAGAGGGTGCCTTCAAACAGAGGGTTGTCCTCTACAAAGCAAGACACATGGCTATCCTACATACATCAGATGTTCAATGGGGTGACTGCTGGGCAGAGCCATTTTAGTGATGACATATTACTTGTGGTACACACTCACGTCTTTCTGGCACCAGACAAATGCCTTTAAAAATAATTCAAGGCTTTCTTATATTTCTAAGACTTTGCAGCTGCCTTTGTATTTTTAACTTTTCTGTATTATAGATCTGAGATTCAAAACTTTGAGGTGGTTGTAAAACATTATGGATGGGATTCAGGGCCAACCCAAGACATTTTACTTCCTGAGACAAAGCATTCAATTGTATTCCTCTCCTGTTCAAGTCAATGTGTGCAGTAACCAAGGCCAGTCAGGTTATTTTAGCATGTGCGACTGAAAATCCCACATGCACTTTTTTTGGAAGTCATCATCATTGTCACCATCATCATCATCACCACCATCATCATCACCTTTCCTGACAGTCAGAACATTACATTCTGCCTAATGGTAGGGCTAGCCCTGATGGGAAACTTGTGCACTCCCCCCTGCTGCTGATGTATACAGTGGTCCCCCGGGTTACGAAAGTAATCCGTTCCGGATTACCTTTCGTAACCCGGAAATATTTGTAACCCGGGGGACCGCTTTTTTTGCCGGACCGCGCGGCAAATTTAAAGGGGCCGCGCGGTTTTTTTATCGTAACCCGGGGTTTTATTCGCAAGCCGGGGCCGTTTTTGCGGCCCCGGCTCTTTCATTCCCCGGGGTTTTCGTACCCTGGGGGATTCGTAACCCGGGGGACCACTATATATGAAACAGACACAAGAGAAAATGACCACCACCTTATCTACCAAGTATTTTCTAGGCTGATGTACACAGATGTACAAATGATCTCCCACACTTTTCTCTTGTCTCAAATGTTTGAGTGAATCTGGAAAGTGGAAGAGGGAACAGAGAAAAGGGTGTAACTTTGCTATAGTTACTTAGCAACCACAAGACTGCTCTGCATCTGCATCTACTTTTGGATGGATGCAGGATAAATAAATGATACACTACACAGACCAATTATGATAAATTGATGAAGGAAGGTAAGGCCACAGGTGACAGGGAGAATATTCCCCAAACACCCAAGTGAATAAGGCCTGTACTTCACGTGCATATTACAGCATACACCCTGCTGTTTTTCCCCCAGCCTTCATCCCTTCTAGCAGTCTATGCAATCTAGTCTATTAATAGTAGTGATAAGCAAGCAGGGTGGGTGATTTTTATCTCGGCACAGCCTTCTCTATGGAATATAGAATTCTGTGCAACCCTTCAGCACTTTACATTTCATTTGATCTTCCTGAATCTGAGAATTTTTTTGTCCTTTTTCCACAATGTTAAAAAAGATAGCAATGACAGCCAGAAAATATATGCGTAGAGATAAACATTCTACCTTCAGGACTGAGCAATTTAAAAATAACAATTGCATCATTTCATAAATTAAAATCTCATTTTCCACTGGAGTTTGAAAAAATAGTGTTCAAATTACAGTTTGAATGACATATATGCACACAGTTTATAGGCTTAAAATTCAAGATAATTTGATTTTCAGATGTAATGTTTTAAAGTTCCTTAAAAGTCTGAAGTGTTTCAGAAAATGGCCATTTAATGTTTATTGTCAAATTAAGTTGTTAACCCAACAGCTACACCATGCACTCATCCAACCTTCCCCAACCTGGCCTGGGGATAATGAGAGTTGAAGTCCAAAACATCTTAAAGGCATCAGGTAGAGGAAAGTTGCAGTGATCAGTCATGCACTTTGGGGGATCTTTAAACAAAAGACAAGTTAGAGGCTGCACAAATTCTTCAAATGCCAAGCATAATGGAATTAGTAAAATTCCAGTCCTGTAAATCAGGAACCCTTTCACATGACACAATTACAGCATTTTGATTCCACTTTAAGTGCCACTGGGGCTTTCTAGATTGGCAAAAAGAAGTGTGTTCGTGGCTGCATGAAACTCTAGCCTTTAGATGAGAAAAAGGGAAAGTGTGCCATGAAAACGCTTTTTTTTGCATTTTAGGGGAGAAGAAGCACCTTTAAAAGGTGCTGGTTTTCCCAGCTTCTTTTTTAAAAACTGCGGAACAGCGCAGCTCCATCTAAAGGCTGTGGTGCAGCTGCTAAGCTTTAAGGAAAAGGCAACTTCATGTCACACTTTCCTGCCAATCTAGAAAGCCCCATAGTTTTATTCTAAGGAACCCTGTGATTTGTCACTCAGAATTCTAAATATCTCATGAAATTACAGATCACAGGATTCTATAGCATGGGCCAATGACAATTAAAGTGGAACCATAATGTTCTAACTGGTAGTGTAGAAGGGCCCCTAAATCATTCAAGAAGTCTTCAAGGATGGAAAAGATGCAGAAGCTGTCTCCCAGTGCTTAGAAATTTGAGCAGATCTGCATGATTTGGTAACAGGTTTAAATGCTCATTCCTGGCAGCCTCTTTTATATTTGATCAACCAACTGAATGACTAATGTCTGCCTTCGGGTTGTGTGCCCAGTTTAGTTTGACCATGTCATCCCAAAAAGTCCATGAAGGGAAATTATTGGTCTTCAGCCATATGGGAATATAGGGCAGGTACACACCAAACACACACAATCATGTAATGTAACTTATCCCTTGTGCCTCATGACTCATTACAAAATACTGTATGATAATGCTTGGTCAAATGAAAGGCAGGAGAAAAAGAGGAAGCCTACATTATGGTTTAACTCAAGGAAGGCATGGCCCAGAGTTTGCAAGACCTGCACAGAGCTCTTGATGACTGGAGCTCTTGGAATTGGTTATACTATTAGTTTCTTATTCAATATGAAATCACTCTAGAAAAGAATCAGTCCTAAATAAAAATAAAACAGAAGTGAAATCTGAAATTGAAGATTACATGGTCTTTTTCTGTCATCTTCCACTCATGCATTTTCCATAGCTAGTTGTGGAAGAATAAGGATGTGCTTTCCAGACCTACCCTTTCTATTGTATTATTTATAACCTGGACCTGTCATTTTCCATGTACAGTGTGGTCCCTGGCATCTACTGGGGTTTGCTTCCAGGACTCTCCCTGGATACCAAAATCTGTGGATGCTCAAGTCAAAGTAAATTCAATGGGGCAGTGAAACTGTGTCCTTCATATAAAATAGAAAAATCAAGGTTTGCTTTTTTGAATTTATATATTTTTCAGATATTTTCAAACTGTGGATGGTTGAATCCATGGATAAAGAATCTGTGGATATGGAGAGTCGAGTGTGTCGTGACTGAATATCTGCAGAAGAGAGCTGGATCTACTTGTGGACAATATCATACTGAGATCCAGTCCAATGTAGTCATAAGAATGTTGGATTTTGGAATCATAAAGGTGGGGAGAAGAAAAGACATCAATGCCGAACTCAGTTCCTTGTAGGAAATAAATGTAACTGTAGTAGTAGTAGTACAGTGGGCCTTTGCTATATGCGGGGGATCCGTTCTCGCCCCCCCCCCCCCACGTATGACAAAATCTGTGTATGCTCAAGTCTCATTGACCTCAATGGTGGTGCAGCCATGTGGCTGCATGATTAGTAGGAACAATGGGACTTGGCTTCCCCAGCCACCCAAAGCCTCCCTTACCTTCTCTCCTTCTCTTCCAACTTTTCAGTCATTCTTCAAGGCTGGCCGAGCAAGGCCGGGCATGAGTGCACCAGTGGCGGGGTGCTTCCACAGCCTCTGAGGAGACCTGGAAAGCCAGAGCAAAGCTGGGTCCGAGCATGCCAAACCATGAAGGAGGCCAGGCTCAAGCACCCTGTGGCAGGGAGGGAGGCCTGGCTCCGGCTCGCCCTTGGCCCAGTGTGCTCAGTTTCGGCTTTGCTCCAGCCTTCCAGGCCTCCTCAGAGCATGACAAGCATCCCGCCACCACCACACTCACGCCCAGCCTTGCTCAGCCAGTCTCAAAGGATGGCTGAAGAGTTGGAGGAGAAGGAGAGAAGGCAACAGAGGCTTTGGGTGGCTGGGAGGAGTGGGTGGCCTCCTCCTCCTCTCTGCTGCTACCTCTTCTTCCTCCCTCCTTCTCCTCCTCTTCCTCTCCACTCCCCCCCCTCCACAGACTTGCCATCCACGTATGCTCAAATCTGTGGATGGCAAGTCAGTGCATAAGGAGGGTCCACTGTAGTTTATTCAGTGTATAACCTCACCTTACTCATGTGAGCTCAAGGGGTTAGCAAGCTGCTAATGAGAGAGATAGATTTATCATACGGCACTTACAGGAACAGGAACAGAATGGCACAGCACTTGCAGAAACAGGAACGGAATGGAACAGCATGGAACGGGGTGTGTGAAGAACGGGTATTACTGCACAGGAAAATGCCACCTATGCTGCCAGGAGTCCCCAAGCTATTCCCAATTCGTTCCATGGCAGCGGATTTTGGAGGATGATTTTGAACTGTTGTTCAAAATTGACTGTTAGAAACGGCTGGGGAATGGCTTGGGGATTCCTTGCAGCATCCCGTGGGGTAGCACCCATTCTTCCCCCTATTCTATGCTGTTCCGTCCCGTTCCCATTCCTACAAGTGCTGTGTGATAAACATAGGTGAGAGCATGTGTGTGTGAGAGATAAAGAGAATATCTACTGAAATATAAGCCCCACTGAGTTCACTGGACCAGTTCACACCACACAAATTTTAACACCATAATTCCATCTTAAACAGTCATGGCAACATCCTGTGGAATTCTGGGATCTGAAATTTAGAGAATGATACTTAGAATTCCCAGCCAGAGAGTTCCAGTACCTCACCAAACTGTAAATTCCATGATTCCTACAAAAATTCTAGATTGTACAGTTTCTTTGTATACATATACTTTCCAAGTGTCCACATTTGGCAAAGACATGACCAGTCGATTCTTTGTCATCCCACTTTTCAGCTGTTTTTAAAATTTCCTAGTTTCTCTCCCCTCCTCCCACTTTCCTACTTTGTCTTTAGCATAATTCCATTGCTGCAGACTAACTTCAAAATGCAAAAGCAGTTTGCACTCCATTAATTCAGCAGAGGAAACAGGAAAGGAAGGGGAAGGATCTCACCACTCCCTGTAGACTCAGGCAAAAGCAAACTCCTGCAAACTCGCATAGCTTCTATCTTCTTCCTTCGTTCCATGGCAGCTGGAAGGCAGCAGGAAGGAGCCAGTAGCCAGGAGCTCACTACATACCTATAGGCCCCGTGACTTGAACTCAGTGACAGAGCTTGGGAACAAAGGCCAAGTCTAGCAAGGGAAGCCCACAGTCTTGTTTCAGTGCCTCTTTAAGACTTCTCAGTATGGACACTGAAGGCCCTGCAGCAGTCACCTGCAACACCTGTGGGATGTTTGTCTTCTTGCCTACAGATGTGGGGAACTACACCTGCCCTAAGTGCAAGTTGGTAGCCCTCTTAGAAGAGAAAGTACAGCAGCTAGAGGAGCAGATATCTGCACTCCAGCATCATAGAGAGCAGGAGATTCTCCTGAACAGAACAAGCCAGAATGTCTTGGGTGGGAAACACACAGAGGAAGTTGCTGGGGTGGAGGAGGTCACTGCACATAAAACAGAGGTAGATGCTTGGAGGAAGGTCACACACAGAAGTAAGGAAACCAGGGAATGTTCTGTGAGCTGCTTGCAGCTGCAGAATTGCTTTGAATCTCTCTCTGTTGTCAGAGATGATGAGGAAAAGCAGCAGGGACAGACGTCAGGGACAGAGCAGGGGAGCCTGAGAATAGCACCAAAGGGAACGACCACTGCTAAGCCTCGGAGGAGGCGCGTGGTGGTGGTGGGGGACTCCTTGCTGAGGGGTACCGAAGCAGTGGTTTGTGGGCCTGACAAGATGTCTCGGGAGGTGTGTTGTCTCCCTGGGGCAAAGATCCATCATGTGACAGAGAGGCTGACAAGACTTGTCAAGCCTACTGATCAATACCCCTTTCTTTTGGTTCATGTGGGAACCAATGATACTGCAAGGCACAGCCTTCAGAATATCAAAAGGGATTATGAGGCTCTGGGAAGGAAGCTGAAAGAGATGAATGCACAGGTTGTCATCTCATCTCTTCTCCCGGTGGAAGGGCATGGTCCAGGAAGGGAGAGGAAAATAGCAGAGGTAAATAACTGGCTCCGTAGATGGTGCCGCCAAGAACAGTTTGGATTCTTGGATCATGGGCTGCCGTTCCATGAGGAGGGACTTCTGGCAAGGGATGGGCTTCATCTCACGCCAGTTGGCAAAAACATTTTTGCCAACAGTCTGAAGAATCTGATCAGGAGGGCTTTAAACTGAGTTATGTGGGGGAGGGAGACAGCATTCTGGAAGGCAAAAGGGATGGAGAGAATAGTCAAAGTGGCATAGAGGGAACAAGGCAAACAGTGAAAGAACCCAAGAGTAGGAAGCAAAAAACCATGCAAAAGCAGCAAGTAAAGAGGACACATGGTCTTAGATGTCTCTACACTAATGCACAAAGTATGGGAAATAAGCAGGATGAACTTGAACTCTTAGCACAACAAGGGAAATATGGTATAATAGGCATCACTGAACCCTGGTGGGATGAGTCTCATGATTGGAATGTACAAATAGAGGGATATAACCTTTTTAAGAGAAACAGGCCAAACAGGAAAGGAGGAGGAATAGCATTATATGTCAGGGATATTTACACCAGTGAAGAGATCCAGGAAGTCAATACTGGAAGTCAGGTGGAGAGCATCTGGATAAAAATTAAAGGAGAGGGAAATAACAGGGATGTTACTGTGGGAGTCTACTACAGACCCCCGACTCAGGCAGAGGAATTGGATGATGCCTTTCTAGAACAGATGACCACATACTCAGAAAGGAGAGATGTAGTAGTGATGGGGGACTTCAACTATCCTGATATTTGCTGGATGTCAAACTCAGCCAAATCCTCAAGGTCTAGCAAATTCCTCACTCGCCTGGAAGACAATTTCATTGTCCAAAAGGTGGAAGAAGCAACAAGGGGATCAGCCATCTTAGATCTTATCTTAACCAACAGGGAAGACCTAGTTGATGGGGTGCAAGTGGTTGGATCCTTAGGTGGAAGTGACCATGTCCTCCTGGAGTTTGCTATACAGTGGAAAGATGAAGCTAGGCATAGTCAGACACGAATTCTAGACTTTAGGAGAGCTGATTTCAATAAACTTAGAGAAATACTGGGGGTGATCCCGTGGTCAAGAATACTAAAAGAGAAGGGAGTTCAAGATGGATGGGAGTTCCTCAAAAGGGAGATACTGAAAGCACAATTTCAGACAGTCCCAATGAGGAAGAAAAATGGGAGATGTCTCAAGAAACCGGTATGGATAACTAAGGAACTTACAACTGAGCTAAGTTTTAAACGGAACATGTATAAAAAATGGAAAAATGGGGAAATCACCAAAGAGGAATTCAAACAAATAGCCAGCACATGTAGGGATAAAGTCAGAAAAGCTAAAGCGCAAAATGAACTCAGGCTTGCTAGAGAGGTTAAGAACAATAAAAAGGGCTTTTTTGGATATGTCCGCAGCAAAAGGAAGAAGAAGGAAATGGTAGGACCACTGCGTGCAGGAGATGGCAAAATACTAACAGGGGACAGAGAAAAGGCAGAATTACTCAACACCTTCTTTGCTTCAGTCTTCTCAGAAAAGGCAAAAGGTGCTCAACCTGAGGACAATGAAGAAGGGGACAGAGTGGGGGAATTTCAGCACAGAATAAGTAAAGAGACAGTACAGGAATACCTGGTTACTCTAAATGAATACAAATCTCCAGGACCAGATGAACTACATCCAAGGGTATTAAAAGAACTGGCAAAGGTGATATCGGAGCCATTGGCAATAATCTTTGAGAACTCCTGGAGAACAGGAGAAGTCCCAGCAGACTGGAGGAGGGCAAACATTGTCCCCATCTTCAAAAAGGGAAAAAAAGAGGATCCCAACAATTATCGTCCAGTTAGTCTGACATCAATACCAGGAAAGATTCTAGAGCAGATCATTAAGCAGAGAGTCTGTGAACATTTAGAAGCCAATGCCATAATCACAAAAAGCCAACATGGGTTTCAGAGAAACAAGTCATGCTAAACGAACCTGATCCCTTTTTTTTTTTTTTTTTTGATAAAATTACCAGCTTGGTAGATGAAGGGAATGCTGTGGATATAGTATACCTCGATTTCAGTAAGGCCTTTGAATGTCAAGGTTCCCCATGACATTCTTGCAAATAAGCTTGTAAAATGTGGGCTAGACAAGTTAACTGTTACATGGATTTGTAATTGGTTGACTGGACGAACTCAAAGGGTGCTCAACAATGGCTCCTTTTCATCCTGGAGAGAAGTGACCAGTGGGGTCCCACAGGGTTCTGTCCTGGGCCCAGTGCTATTCAACATCTTTATTAACGATTTGGATGACAGAATTGGGGGCATACTTATCAAATTTGCAGATGACACTAAACTAGGAGGAGTAGCTAATACCCCAGAGGACAGGATCAAAATTCAAAATGACCTGAATATACTAGAAAGGTGGGCCAATGCAAACAAGATGAAATTCAACACAGAGAAATGTAAGGTTCTGCACTTAGGGAGGAAAAATGAAATGCACAAATATAAAATGGGGGACACCTGGCTGAATGAGACCACATGTTAAAGGGATCTAGGAGTCCAAGTAGACCATAAGCTGAACATGAGTCAACAGTGCGATGCGGCAGCTAAAAAGGCCAATGCAATTTTAGGCTGCATCAATAGAAGTATAGTGTCTAGATCAAGGGAAGTAATAGTGCCACTCTATTCTGCTTTGGTCAGGCCCCACCTGGAATACTGTGTCCAGTTCTGGGCACCACAATTCAAAAAGGATGTGGAGAAACTGGAGCGGGTCCAAAGGAGGGCAACTAAGATGGTGAAGGGTCTGGAAACCATGCCCTATGAGGAACGCCTTAGGGAACTGGGGATGTTCAGCCTGGAGAAGAGAAGGTTAAGAGGTCATATGATCGCCCTGTTTAAATACTTGAAGGGATGTCATATTGAGGAGGGAGCAAGCTTGTTTTCTGCTGCTGCAGAGACCAGGACGCGGAACAATGGATATAAATTGCAGGAAAAGAGATTCCACCTCAACATTAGGAGGAACTTCCTGACAGTAAGGGCTGTTCGACAGTGGAACACACTCCCTCGGAGTGTGGTGGAGTCTCCTTCCTTAGGGGTCTTTAAGCAGAGGCTGGATGGCCATCTGTCAGGGATGCTTTGATTGGGAGTTCCTGCATGGCAGGGGGTTGGACTAGATGGCCCTTGTGGTCTCTTCCAACTCTATGATTCTATGATTCTATGATTCTTCCTCATTAATACTTTTTGCCACCTTGCCCACAGTCTGATGTTGCTTGGCCACATGTGTCCAGGTTTTCATATGCTAAATGTTGGGTTGTATTATGTTGAATTTATGAGTAATACCAACTTGGGCCCAGATATTAGTTTGTTTGTTTGTCTGGAATAACAGCTTTGGAGCTGTAATCCAAAGAAAAGTAACTATTCCAAACTTTGGCAAAGGTTGCAAATTTTTAATTGAAAAAATCTCAGGATAAGAGTCCTAGGAAAGCCTAAATACTGGTCCCCTGAAGAAGTACTGCCAGTGAGAAGAAAGAATAATATTGGACCGGATGGCTTTATGGGGTAACTCGGCAAAAGCAATGTCATATGTGAATCAGAAGATCCAGTGGTTTCAAACACTATGCAGATTCAGCTTGTCATCTTGGAAGAAAAATAAATGGAATAATATATTATCTTCTCTTTGTACAAATCTTCTGAAGGAGGTTTCTCATTTTTATTTAAGGTATTTGTGTGAGGCATGATGAGGGGGGGAGCAACAGGTAAGCAAGCCAGTACTTGAACTCTTTTTTTGCTTTAGCATAGAGCAACAGTACACTCTAGAGGTTGCTTTTGAGAGTTTTAAGACTCTGAAAGAATCTGTCCCTATAGCAAATGCACAAATGGTCTGATCTTTCACCCTAACTCAAGCTTTTAAAATCATGCAAGCCTTTTGTCTCCTCTACTTGTTCTAAAGGTAGATGATAATCAAGTGTGAAATATGCAAGATGAGAGCATTTTTCTTTTCTTATCCAACCCAAGCAGCTGATTACTCAGCTGAATGGCTGCTGTGGTAAAATTAGAAATGAATACAGAAATCTCATATCCATTTAGTGGACATATGCAGAGCTTAGAAATAAAGTTGGTTCTCCATATCCATGGATTCAAGCATCCATGGCTTGAAAATGCAAATATATTTATATATTAATATGTATATAAATTCCAAAAAGTAAACCTTGATTTTGCTTTTTTATATAAGGGACATCATTTTACTATGCCATTAAATTTAATAGGACTTGAACATCCACAGATGGGGGGGGGGGGCTGAAATCAAACTCTAGCAGATACCAAAGGCCTACTATATGACTTTTGAGTTCACAGAACCCAGAATCCCAGAAGTATGATTCGTACACTCTGAATATGTATCTATCACTATTTTCAGTGGTACAGGAAATTTGGCCAGAAATTATTCTAGATGATCAGTTCAGATCAGTTCAGAATTTTCATTAAAGCATCAGATTTTGTTTGCAATTATTATGTAAGGATAGGGGATTCCTCCTGTATGTACCTTGACTGCTTAAGGATATCATCATCAAAAAATATGTTCACATCACTTCTAGTAGCAGCATGATTAAGTTTGAAATTATGAAAATACACCGATCACTATTTGTGTTTAGTGAAATGCCTGTTTTTCAGCTATTATTTTTCCTCATCTAAGCAGGAAAAGTTTAACAGGTATTATAAATTATCTGGAATGGAGGATGAGCAACATATTCCCATATTTGTTGATGATAGCAAAACTTACAGGAGTGGTGAGCAAAACCAAAAACAAAATAAAGAATTTGAAAAGATATGAAAGGATCACTCCCACAAGATTAATGAGTATGAAAGTGGCAAATGTTGGATTAATATACGTAAGTGAATGTCCATGCCCATTGGTGCAAACTATCTTACTTTCATCTGCCTGATGGTGGGGCCTGATTTGATCAGTATTGTCAAAAATTGGATCTTACACTTTTGGTGGATACCTCAAACTAAAATTGAGTTAGAGAAAGGTAATAACTGCTGTAAAATGTGATTTCATGCCAGGAATTATCAGGGAAGGGATCAAAAATAATATGGTCAATGACCACTGTAGTTTATGTTTTAATCACTTCATGATTAGGCCAGTGTAATATACTGTACATGGGACTGCCCCTGAAAATGTTCTTGAAAAAAGCAGCAGCCAAACCATTCTTGGATATATTTATTAGAGATCTTGTATCACCAAATGCACTGTTTTCCAATCTGCTTCTGAATTCAGTTCAGGGTACTGGTTTTGACTTATGATAGGGTCCTGAACAGTTTGGAATGAGGACACCCAAACGAGGTCTTCCACCTATAAGCCTGCCATGGAATTTCAGATCCTCAGCATAAGCCAAGTTACAAATCCCACCATCTTGAGAGGCATACCTTTATAACTGTCCCAGTTTAGCAGGGATAGCCCTACTTAATCTTCAGCTGTCCCACTTTCTTTCCACTGAAGCACACAGTTGATAAAGAGCACCTAGAAGCTGCTCTGGCCACAAGTGGACTAGGACTGCAGCAGTTGCATGGCCCACTCCTGAAGTGGGCTGCCACCACAAGCTGGATAATATCTGCTCCTTTTTTATCCAGTCTAAAGCAACACACTCCAGTGTACATCTGGATACTGGTTAGGAAGTCCTGAAGCACGAGAGGAACATCAGAAGTGTCCAATACACATCAGAAGAGCCTGATGATCATTAGGGCAATTCTTGCCAGTGCCTTGATACACATTTTAGCAATTCACTAAAAGAGCTTTTTGTTTGTTTGTTTGTTTTTTGCCCCTCTGCAACTTAGCTAAAGATTCAAAAAATTATGCAACGGAGACCATGAGGCATAATCCCGGCCAGTGTTTCTATCTGTTTTTATTTGTTGTACTTTGCCTCAGAATCCCTGAGGGCCTGAGAGGCAATAAACAAATACTTTTAATAGCATGTTAGTCAATCAATCAATGAAATCATCATACCATAATACCTGGAATAGGAGATCATTCTAGCTGCAGGAACCAGATTGCTTGTTTATTCCTGCCTGCAAGAGAATTGGACTGGATGGCCCTTGTAGTTCCTTCCATGATTCTCTATGATTCTTTGATGCTATGATTCTATGTTTCCCACAAGATACTGCCACAACCCTTGGAAAACCAGAGGTAAGTCTTTCCTATTGATGGGCCACCTTTCTTCATAGAACTGCCATGATGATATCCCTTTCTCCAAACATATAGTACAATCATTCCAAGCACTTCTCTGCATTGGGGGGGGGGGGGGGGGGAACGGAGGTTTCTCCATGAAGAGAAATGCATGGAGACTATCATGCCTTTCTGTGTACAGTGAAAGGACTCTTTCAAACGGGGAGGAATTTCTCCCAACTCCGAATGGAGCCAATGCGGATTTATGTAAATTCGCTTGTTTAGCGAATTTACATGAACCCCTGCTCCGTTCAGAATTACTTCCCATTACCCGAAAATAACCCCCTCCTGCCCGAATTTGCATGCGAAGCTTTAATTCGCAATAAGGTAAAACCCATGATTGCATTCGAATTGGCTTCCCTCCTGCCCGAATTTGCATGTGAAGAGTTAATTTGCAATAACATAAAACCCATGATTGCATTCAAATTGACCTTAAATTATACTTCCAATTTAGCCTTGTATGAAAGAGTCCACTGTCTCTATAGGGATGCAGACTGGCAGTGGGTAAGATTAGGATGGAACTTGAACTAGGATAGTTTAGACAGAAACAGGAGTAAAGCATAATTTTGTTGTTGTTTTTAGAACGGGCCTTTGTTATCTGCTGGGGCTTGGTTCCAGAAATCCCCCATGGATAACAAAATCCATGGATGCTCAAGTCCCATTAAATACAATGGCACAGTAAAATGATAAATAGTAAATGAATACATAAAATAGAAAAATCAAGTTTTGCGATTTGCAAACTATACTTTTTAAATATTTTGTGGATTCAAGATTGTGGATCTTGAATCCATGGATAAAGAATCCATGGATATGGAGGGGCAACTGTATTTTCTTCTGATTCCAAAAAGGATGGTGCTTTCCCAGAAAGTTAAGATCATGGCTAAGGATGCAAGTGCATATGGAGAGGCTAAGTCAGGCTGGGAGGTCTGGAACTGAGACAAAGGAGAACTGCATAAGTAAAGGAAGCTCAGAAGTGGCATTATGCATACACACCAGCCGTTCAGATTACTTTGATAATACCACCAAAGTGAATTGCTTGAAAGAGAATTAATGAGGATGGATTAAGTTCAAAAACTGAAATCTTTGCTTAGATTGGTGTGTGTGTGTGTGGTATGGTGTCTCTTGGGTGAAGCTTGCCATATTATTTCAGTGGTTAATTTCTCAATGAAAAGCAACAAAAAATGTTTCTAAGCTAATAAAGAAAGGAAAGAAGGTGCTGTCTCTAAAAGATTTTTTTTTAAATACATGGTTTCACAACAAAAAATACACCCAATATTCTCTGCATGAAATCCCTGGAAAGACAATTCCTCCCTCTCAGTCAAATTGGGAAGCTGTTTTTTCATCAAAATGTTAGAACTGTTAGCCATAGTGCATTTTTCTAAAATTTTGGTGTGTGTGACATTCCAAGTGACCCCAGATGTACCCTGTAGGTGGGCTCCAGTACCGCCTGGGCAATGAGAGGCAGGTCACACAAAGGCCACCTAGAAAATTCCATCCCAAGGCAGGAAGGCAGTTTGGGAATTGCAAATGGAATCACTATCATCTCCATAATCAGAGGAAGGTGTGATGATTTTCTTAAGATCTCTCACTTGATGAGTCGGCTATCAGTTTAACTCTTCCCCATCTCCCTTGACTTTTGACAAACCAGACAATCATCCAAAGCAATTAGCACCCTTGCCAAGGGCTAGTTTTCACCAAACCCTTGATAATCTCTCTTCAGTGTATTAGTCTAGATGCAGGGGGCTTTATATGTCACTCTGATTTCTGTTCTAGCTCCGGTCCAGTCATTCACTCCATGACTGAGTCTTATGCCATCCCCATCATACTCCAATTGGACTCCAGAAGCAAGTCTACTCTAGAGTAAGTATCTCCATTAGTGCTGTCTCGAATATATCCCAAGCTAACTCCTGGTTTTCCTGAGCCTTGAATGAATGTGTGTCTGTGTGCTAGTGAACTGTGTGTGATTTTTCCCTTTTCTTTAATAAATATAAGACTTTAATTGGAGAAGTCTGTCTGTGCTTCATTCCTTAAGAATTCCCTGGTTTGTCGGTATACAAATGGGAAGTGATTTTGCTGGGCCCTTGTAGCCAGTCCCCTCTTGACTTTGAGATAATTAAAATTCCCCTAATTAGAATTTTAGCTACAGAACAAGCCAGTATAAAGGTTAAAGTGACTTGGACATCTCAGCGGCATTCGATACCATTGACCATGGTATCCTCCTGGAACACCTGAGGGAGTTAGGAATTGGGGGCACTGCACTCCAATGGTTCCGTTCCTACCTCTCGGGCAGATTCCAGATGGTGAAGCTGGGAGACAGTTGCTCTCGAAAAAGAGAGCTGACATCTGATGTCCCTCAGGGCGCCATTCTGTCTCCTATGCTGTTTAACATTTACATGAAGCCGCTGGGAGAGGTCATGCAGAGGCATGGGGCGCAGTGTTATCAGTATGCTGATGACACCCAAATATATTTCTCTATGTCTCCGGCTGATGCAGTGACCAAGGATGGCATCTCGGCTCTAAATGCTTGCCTGGAGCTAGATGAGGGAAAATAGACTCAAAGTGAATCCAGAGAAAACGGAGGTACTTGTGATAGGTTCCCCTGACCCAGATAGAGAGTTACACCACCCTGTTCTTGACAGGGTCACACTTCCCCTAAAGAACAGGGTCCGCAGTCTGGGTGTACTCCTGGATTCGTCCCTCTGCCTGTCTTCTCAGGTAGAGGCGACGGCCAGGAGTGCATGGTATCAGCTATGGCTGATACACCAGATGTGTCCCTACTTGGGGAAAGAGGACCTTGAAACATTGATACATGCACTGGTAACCTCTCGGTTAGATTTCTGTAATACACTCTACATGGGGCTACCTTTGTATCAAGTCCGGAAGCTTCAACTAGTCCAGAATGCGGTAGCCAGATTATTAACGGGGACTCCTATAAGGGAGCATATTACCCCTATATTAAAATCACTACACTGGCTACCGATTAGCTTCCGGGCACAGTACAAAATGTTGGTCATTATCTTTAAAGCCTATATGACTTGGGCCCAAGTTATTTAAAGGAACGCCTCTCCCTATACAGTCCACCCCACAGGCTTAGGACAACAGGGAAGAACCTGCTGGAGGTCAAGAGGACTAATCTGGTAACAACTACTCAGAGGGCCTACTCTGCTATTGCCCTGAAGTTATGGAATGCCTTGCCGGAAGAGATCCGTGTTATGACCACCTTAGAGGCTTTTTTAAAAAGCACTTAAGACGGATCTCTTCCGGCGGGCCTATCCACCAGATCTCCTCTAGCAGAGCATTAAGAAGTATCAGGAGTTGAATTGTATCCTCGATTAATTAGGTTGTTGTTATACAGTTAATAATGATGGTCATTGACATTGCTGTGCTTATAAGATTTGTCAAATTTATGATGTTTTTAACTGTATTTTATCATTGCATTTTATTGTTGTTGGAATCCCACCTCAATCAGATGGAGAGGTGGGAAATGCAAATATTATTATTATTATTATTATTATTATTATTTTGTAGGATTTTCACCATCTCATTTTATTTTTCTCTCTCCCTCTTCATCTTTTCTCCTGAAAATGAGGTTCTGCCTTTTGAATTCCCTTATTCAGGAATTCTGCCAGAGGTTGGAAGTAGTACAACCCTGTGAATTTCTACTCAAAAGTCAATCCTATTATATTCAGTGGACTGAAACTCCCTCCCACACAGAAGGTAGGGGCCCTAATGGCTTTAAAACCAATTGTTGTATAGGTCAAACCTGAAACTGGAAGGGAGGAAAAAGATTTACAAAAGATTGTTGAAGGAAAATGTATGACTGGAAATGGGGATATTTGTCATAGTTGCCTTTTCTTGTCAAGTCCTGTCCTCAAGACGTTTTTAATTGTGACTGGCTGAACTTGGTATGATATGTTGGGGTATTTATCAAAGAATTGTTACAAGACTTCCTTGGTGCTTTTATCAACTAAAATGTTTTTAAAGAACAGGATAGTTACAAATGGATGACCGTTCATATTATGGTTCATATGAAGGGGATAAATAGACTATAATGGAGTTTTTTGGTAGTTGGTAACAGCAGAGGTGGTAGCAACAAAGGCTGAGTCTACACTAGAACAGCCTGGAGCGTTCTGGCCCCAAAGCTGCTCCAAATTCCTTCCTTTAACAGGGTATTCTGGTGCAATGTTGGGTAGTTTTCTACACACATGTCCCACTCTGCTGCTCAATGGTGCCACTGTTGGCATGAGTCACAGAATGCTGTGTAGACATTTCTCTGGCATCACTCTGGAGTGTTTTGGATTTTCCTAGAAAATCTGGGGCAAAGGGTAATATTTTTTAATGCAACGTAAGGGAGGGATGGCCTGGATTTGATGTGGAACTGCCCTCACATCATGAAGACAGGCCTCAGTTAAATTGGGGCCTTGATCCTGCATCATGAAGGCAAGGCAAGATGAAGGTGTAAGGAAGCCAGTTTAAATGGCCCATGTAGACAACCCATTGTCTATCTGCATTTTCTCTATCTTAGGTTGTTGTTTTTTTTCAATTTCTAGTGTTTTTTGGTTTAGGTGTGTGGGTTCTTAAACGGCCTTTTGTCCATTCTTGTCTGATACAGACAAATGTCTGATTACGTTTAAAAAATCCTCCTTTTCTGTCAAGACATGTCAATAGCAGACTCTTCCACAATATAGGAACAATGATGACATGGTAATTCAAAACATGTATTTCATATTTCCAAAATGCTCCCTGTCGCCTTCTTTCTGTTGTTTCCAAATTAGAATTTCCTGTGGTCTCCTTGTCTGGCAGTATGAAGAACACTGTGTTACAATCACCCACATGGCAAACAAATGGGGCAAGCATTGTGTGACAATATGACTGGACTTGTCAGCACAGAAGATAAAATGCTTCTGGAGATGAGGTTGTACCATGAAAAGTATGGAACCAGCTGGTGCAGGAATGAAGAGACATTTTGAAAAATTGAAACGAGTGACTTCAGTTATTTGTGGAATTAACCCCTAGCATCCCTATGCAAATGGCAATATCATTTCTTGCTACCATGTTGCACAGGACTGGTTAAGACACGATGAATGAAGTAACTGTCAGAATGTTACTTTCCATCATGTTAACCCTCATCAAAGATTGTAGTGTGCATCATCTGTTATTGGTTCTGTCTGCAATTGCAATAGCAATAGCATGTACATTTCTATATCATTTATCAGTGCACTTAAGCACTCCCTAAGCAGTTTACAATAAGATTTAATAAGTGGTTTATAAGCTAATTGCCTCCAACAAGCTGGGTACTCATTTTAGCAACCTACAGAAGGATGCAAGGCTGAGTAGACCATGGATCCTGTATTGGATCAAACTCACAACCTTGTGGTTGTGAATGACTGCAATACCGGCATTTAACCACTGTGCCATCAGGGCTCCTGGCCAAAATACTGTGGGTGTAACCTGGAGTATTCTGGTTCTAGAGCTATCCTTACCTCCTAATTACCTGGGGCCCTCCATTTCAATGCCAGGAGGCTATTCAAATGTGCATACCTCTGTGCCACATGGTGGTGGCACCACAATGACAAGTCACTCACTCTAAGGTCAAAACAAGGGTCCAGCATCCCATAGCTGGGTACCTTGTTTTGGCCTCAAAGCAAGTGACTTGCCACCACTGTGGCCACACTAGGCAGAACAGTGGGATGGGCATGCAAACAGCCACCCAGCATCACAGCAGAGGGCTCCGGATCTTCCAATAGAGTCCAAAACAAATGGTGATGTTTTAAAATCTACTCTAAGTGTGCTATACCTATTTGCACCAGATTGGGATTGGGTCCTGCATTGTCTGGACTTTCTTCCAAGAGTATATGTGGGAAGGATGTTTTGTTTGGCCCATGCAGACAAGACCATCCTTTCCCAATTCCCGCACCTTAAATATGTGCTAAAGCAGAGCAAGTCAGATGAGTTTGGCTAGTATAATTCTTGTTTATGCTCATGGCTGTGGTCTTTACACCAGGGTGATAATTATGGAGCCCTTGGGACAGGGTCCAATGCAACCCTGGGACTCCCACTGACTCCCCAGTTTCCAGTAGCTCCTGAAAAAAACTGTTCAGGCAAAAAAAAGTTTTTTAGGGAAAAAAAGCACTTTATATTACTTTAAAATGCCTTTAAAAATCCCATTTAGAGGGGTCACATATGCAGAAATAGCAAGAAATTCCTGCTCCCATTGCCAAAATAGTTGAAAAGAAAACCAGAAGTGATGTGATGTCATTTTCATTAAAATAGTGTCTGTGACAGAGTGGCTGCAACCCTGTACTGCTGCCCTGGAAGCTAAAGCATGCCTACCTCACTTTACATGCTTGTATAAGAAGGTATCAAATACCCCTTTAGGCAAGCTGCTCTTCTCCATTTATCCCCTGTACCACAGGCTCATTCCAAAGCTTGCAAGCCTAGCTATGTCCTCTCCTGTTATCGGAATGGAGATTGGAATGGACTGGGTTAGAATATTGCCCGAACTCTGCCATCATTTGTGTTGTTTGGGTAAATACACTAGGAGAGCTTTATACTTTGCTAGTGTAGGGCAGGATCTCTTTTTGTTTCAGGCTTTGAGCAACCCCTTGGTTGCTGTTGCTGTGCTCCTAGTTGCTCAATTGGTTCCAGACTTAGCCATGCATACATGACAGCTGTTAAAGCCAATGTCTGGATCCAACCCATTGTCTAGTTCTGTCACTATGAAGTGAAGACATTTATTTTAACTTTCGTCCCATGCATTGATGTAGTGTTTTCTCTCTACTGTGTTTGCATATGTCAGCCCCTGTGTTTAATGCTGTTAATTTTAGGGCCACCCCGGGGGGGCAGGGGAGGCAAAGGAGGAAGGAAATAAGTATCTTGTACTGGTATTGCTAATAATGAGTCCCATCCCTGAGAAACTGCTGAAGAATTTATCATTATCCAAGAATAAACTGATGTAATAACCTTCCCCAAACACACTGCTCTGCCCATAAATAGGTCAGAGAACTTCATGAAACTATTTGTGCACAATTCAGAGTCCCAAGAGCTGAGGTTGTATGGCCTAGTGAATCCTTGTCTGCATGGGCCAAATAAAATGGCTTCCCCACATCCTCTTGCTGGGGTCTAGATGATATGGGGTCTAACTCCCAAGTCTGGTGCAAACAGCCCATTCAACACTAAAGCCAGAGCTGGTGCTGTATCTACATGATGCAGTGTCAAAGGAGCACCAAAAAGCCGCAGCCACTGTGCCCTTTCTGCAGCACAGAAAGGAGCCGATTGGTGAGATCAGGGCCAAAGCATGTGGTCGCCGCAGCTTCAATCTGGCACCAAAAAGGGTGGCTGCAGGCCACCCCTTGGGGTGGTCTGTACAGCCCCTAAGTCCTTAGCTCCTTCAGATCTTCCTGGAAGATGGGAAGCCTTCTGTTCAGATGTTGAGTGACTCCTTGTATGCATGTCCTGCTGTACCACCTGGTGCTGCCATGACTGCAGCACACCACTTGCTCTGAGGTCAGAACAAGACACCCAGCCATGTGGCTGACATTGGGCGCCTAATCAAAGTGTGGCAGTGGCGGCTGCACTGGGTGACACAGTGGGACCTGCATGTGAACAGCCACCCACCATTGCAATAGAGGGGCCAAGGTAACAGAGGGAGATTAGAGCCACTCCAGGGCTATGATACTCCAGGCTGCTTCTGGATTATCTTGGCCCATGAAGACACCACCATTATTTTGGACAATTCATTTTGAGCTAAAACAGGATTTGGCAACTGATGACTCTCCAAATGTTATTTGACTGCAACTCTCATCAGCCCCCAGCCAATGTGGCTAATGGTGAGGGATACTGAGAGTGATAGCCCAGCAATATGCAGAAGCCCCCACATTGTACACCAATGATTTAAAAGGAGCCAGCATGATCTCTTCTAGAAACCAAAAGACTTAAAAAGTGAACACAATAGCGTCATTGTCCTCAAATCAGGAAGTATAGCTTTGTGAAAAGAATCTGAAAAGATATACAGACTTAGGCATAGGTTGACTTTTCATTAAACTATAGACACATTTGCAAATTAGAAGTTGCTTTTTGTCTGTGTTCCAACTCTTCAAGTTCAAATTAAGATCTCCTTTACTGAAGAATGGAAGGGTCTTCCTGAAGTTCAACAGTGGGTGACAGGAGTTAAGATGATAGATCCTGCAATGATATCTGTTGCCATTGCAGAGTAACACCAATGTGGCTAAACTGGGTAAGTTGTTTCCCTGTTTTTCTTCAGAATATGAAAGAGCTGGGTGGAACTTTGGATGGTTTACCCCCCCTCCCCCCCCCCAAAAAAAAATCTCAGGGTTCAGTCCAGACATGCACTTAAGCACCTTTTCTGCTTTGCTTAAAAAAAAAGGATAAAATAGAAAATGTTTCTGGTCAGGCTGAGAAGTATTTATATGATTTCTTCTAACATCTGGCACAGAAGAAAAATATGTAAGAGGGCAAGTGACTAATCCTCAGAAGGTTGAAGAAAGATCACATTCTGCAGAGAACAATATCTTGGGGGATTGGGGGATCTTTGAAAATACCTGATGAGTCCTTTAATTAATCATTTTTTGTTGTTGTGTGCCATCAATTTGTTTCCAACTTCTGGTGTCCTTAAGTTGACCCTATCATGGGTTTTCCTGGGGCTGAGAGTGTATGGCTCGCACAAGGTCATCCTGTGGGTTTCCATGGTTGAACAGGGAATTGAATTGGGGCAGTTAGGATATGCAACCCTTGAATGGTAGTCAATATCACAAGATGCTCAAGAGATTATTATTAGTATTTAAAGGGGGAGGGGCAATACATATTGACCTGTGTGTACTCTTAAGCCCTTCTTCAGGTGCTATTCAAAATCATAAAATGACTGTGCCACTTGTTCTAACAAGTTGCAGTTAGAATGTCAGGGTAGGACTAGTGCAAAACCTGGCAAAATTCCATTTTGGTACTACAACTCTCCAGCATCTCCTAGACAGCAAAGGCCCTGGCATACCCTCTTATTCCTGAGTGTTGTTGGACTACAATATCCAGAAGTGTTCACAAGCATAACCAAGGAGACGGAATGCTGGTTGTTATGATCCAACAACACCAGGAAAGCCGATTATTCCCACACCTGCTTTAGACCATAATCTGACACTTAGGGCCAGTACACACCGCCAGGAAGCGATGTCTTGGAGGCAAAAGTAGGGCTCGGAAGCACACACCAACCGCATGCTCCTGAGCCCTACTACGTGTGGGCAGCACCATTTTTGAGTGGCACTGCCCACACAGGGGATGTATGGATGATGTTTGGGCATCTGAGCGCCCACACGTCTCTTATCAGAAGTGAAGTCGTAAGAGTTGTGACACAGCTCTTATGACATCACAAAATAAAGCCGCTCTAGGCAACTCATTTTTTGCTCTGTATCTTTCCTGTGCAGTTTGGCTGCTCTAGGAATGATATGCAGCAAAGAGGGGTGGTGTTTCCCCGTCCGTCCATCTCAGTTCTCAGATAATCTTAGTGCAGTTTCTGGGTTTTACAGGCCACATTGAGAAGCTAAAAGATCCTTTCACACACACACTTATTTCCACCATGGGGCCAATCTTTTCATGAAGGAGAGTGATGTGGCTGCTTCAGACAGCAGGTGCTGCAGTGGGGATAGCAAGTAAGTATTAGGAGGTTTTTAGGTGAACAGAACTGTATGTGCCACATAGACTGCCCCACATCCTCTAAGCCATCTTGCTATCTGCTGGTGCCCTTTGGAAAGTCTGCTCCATTGCCAGTGTTGGAGTAGGAGTCAATGGTGCAGTCGAGCTGATTTCTCTGCTTGGAATTGTAGAGTGCCATTTTGCCATTTGCTTCAGGCAGAAAAATATCTTTTGCCAGCCCTGCACAGTGAGCTGACCTCTTGTTTCACAGATGGGAAAAACTCCACTTTTGAAGTTCTGCTTGTCTTGAAGCTGTTAAATTCTGCTTTGTCCTGAACTAGCAGAAGAGGAGGAGGAGGAGGAGGAGAAAGGAAAAGACACATCTTTATCAAATAATCAGCAAGGCTGTGCTGAAGAGGTTAATCTCATAACTGTGTTTCTGCTGCCCAGGCATGGCAAGACTTGAAAAGCTGTTCCTCGAGGCCTTTTGCTGAAGGTATATTTCATGTCTCTTTAGGTTTCCTACTTTAAAAGTGCTGACTAGGCAGAAGTGTGTCTGTCTGCCTAATTAGAGTGAGGGGATGTTAAAAAGAATATGCAGTTGAATCCACTTGGGTAAATGAAACAAGATCTCTATCAGTAAAGCAACACTTTAATCAGGCATTTTGTATTAAGAGCATGAGTTCACATTCACTATGAGCCTTCTCCTTGGACTTTCTGGAAAATTCCACTTGGGCAGCAGTCCTGTGCACCCCTACTTAGGAATGAGTCATGTTGAGCTCAATGGGGTTCATTGGTGAGAACTTCACTTGACCTTTTAAAATCCCTTCAGACCTTCAGCCAAATCAACAGTCACTCCCAGCATTTCATACTTTTACCTCCTTCCAACAGATCACTTCGTTGCTGCATGCCTTCAAGTCATTTCTAATCTATGGTGACCCTAGGGTGAATCTAACAAAGGGGTTTCTTGCCAAGATTTGTATAGAGGGGTTTGCCTTTTGTCCTCTGGAGCTGAGAGAGTGTGACTTGCTCAACTTCACTCAGTGAGTTTCCATGGCTCAGTGGAGATTCAAACTCTCTGAAGATGAAAGTTTGAATCCCCACTCCACCATGGAAACTCACTGAGTCATAATTCGATGTTATGCTGCTCTGTACAGATCACTTACCTTATTACATGTATTATACGTTACATACATAAGCATTCTTGTTGTGTTGTTGTGTGCCTTCAAGTCTTTTCCAGCTTATATCAACCCTAAGGTGAACCTATCTCAGGGTTTTCTGTGGCTGAGAGAGGGTGACTTGCCCAAGACCATGCAGTGGGTTTCTGTGAACAAGCAGGGAATCAAACCCTGGTCTCCACAACTGTAGTCCAATGATCAAACCACAACACTATGCTGACTCTACTTTATCTTAATTTATGTAATAAACATAGCATTTTTACATAAATCAAGAACATCATAGCAATCTCATTCTGTTTTCATTTTGGTAAGAACTTCCCAAATCAATATACTGTAGATGAAAAGTGGTTGCTTCCATGTCAGTCAGGCTGTGAACCCACTTTGGATTCTAGTATGCACTGTAAAGGAACTATGCAAAGTACTGAATCGTAATCCCAAAATAAGTTAGGAGCTTTGGGTAGCCCCTTTAGAGTGCTAAGTAAATCTAAGAATGGATTCACTGCTGCACAACTTGGAATCCACCAGCCATTACTGCAATAAATGGAATAAAACTGTTACCATTCAGTATTCACACTTTTCTAAAGTCTGCAATGCATTTTTCTGGATACAAATGGATACAAAAATGTGCATATCAATGTATTTATAGATTTATAGACCCTAAGGAGGGTCACCTAGCACCTGTCATATTTTCACTGCCCAGAAAATATCTTCTTTTTCTCCTTTCTCTCCGGGAGATCCCAAAGGGTGAGGCTCGGGGACAGTTGCTCTTCTAAGATAGAGCTTAATTGTGGCGTCCCTCAAGGCGCCATCCTGTCCCCGATGCTGTTTAACATCTACATGAAGCCGCTGGGTGAGATCATTCGGAGGCATGGAGCTCAGTGTCTTCAGTACGCTGACGACACTCAGATTTACCTCTCCATGACAAGATCGTCGTCGGCTCAGACTTCAGATGGCGTCTCTCCTCTCAATGACTGTCTTACGGCAGTAATGGATTGGATGAGGGAAAACAGGTTGAAGCTCAATCCGGACAAAACGGCGGTACTGACTGTCACAGGACCGAAGCCAGGATTGGGAATACACCTCCCGGTCCTAGATGGGGTCACACTCTCCTCGAAGGACCCTGTTCGCAGTCTGGGGGTACTCCTTGATTCGTCGCTTCACATGACTAGTCAGGTGAATGCGGTGGTCAGGAGTGCCTGTTATCAGCTTCGGCTGATCCGCCAGCTGCGCCCTTTCCTGGAGCCAAAGGACCTGGAGTCAGTGGTACATGCTTTGGTAACCTCACGATTGGACTTCTGTAATGCGCTCTACATGGGGCTACCCTTGTGCCTAACTCGGAAACTTCAATTAGTTCAGAATATGGCAGCCAGGCTTGTCACGGGAACATCAAGGAGAGAGCACATAACACCAGTGCTCAAATCTCTCCACTGGCTGCCGATTAGTTTCCGAGCGCAGTACAAGGTGTTGGTTTTAACCTTTAAAGCCCTACATGGCTTGGGTCCATCTTATCTGAGGGACCGCCTCCTCCCATACGAACCCCTCCGCACACTCCGGTCTTCTGGGAGGAACTTATTGCAGCCTATGAAGACTAGACTGACGCAGACCTCCCAGAGGGCCTTCTCGGCTGTCGCTCCCAGGCTATGGAATGGCCTGCCAGACGAGATGCGTCTTATTACATCTTCTGATTGCTTTAAAAAAGCCTTGAAGACGCATCTCTTCCGGCAGGCCTTCCCAGAAAGTTCTTAACCTCCCGGCTCTGTTTGGGTTAAGCTCTCCCATTAGCATTTTAACATCTTGACCCTGATCTCTATGCAATGGGTTGCCGTTTTAAATTGAAATTTTTATTATGTCATTTTAATTGATGTTAGTTTAATTTAATTTTAAGGGGCGGGTGGTTGGGTATGGGTCATGTATATTTTATCTTGCATTTTTTAATTGATGTAACCCGCTCCGATTGGATACAGAGGAGCGGGCTATAAATAAAACATTATTATTATTATTATTATTATTATTATTATTATAGATGTTTTAGATTTTCTCCTTTAATGTTCAGTTTAATGGCTGCTTGTAGATACTTTCCTATGTGGGTTTGTTATTGTTGGTTTTGTTTTAAACTATGTTGTAGTTCACTATTATTGCATTATGTTATATTCTTTCAGCTTTTGGAGCTGGTCCAGAAAACTATTACTGTTGGACAAATTAAAGTCAGAAGAATGGATAAATCAATGAATATTAGGGGAAAGTGAGTACAGGATTTCACGTATTAGAGACAAATGTATACAAAATAGCATATAATAATTGGAAAATATTCACATCCTGCTCCAATTTGTATACAGTAATAGATGTATTAGGCAACCATGTGTCAGATCGGTGTGTACTAGAGAAAGTTTGACAATTCATTCAAGTTTTTATGTGACCTTTTTCAAAAAGTCACAAAGTGATGCAGATAATGGGGTAGAACAAACATTAGATAGTGAAATTATAAAATTGAAATTGACAGAATGCAATGGGCTCTTGTAGAACCTTTGAGACTAGCATAAGCTTTCATAGCACAATCATTCATAGACTTGGACTACTTCCTCAGACGCAGCTTAGGAAGTAGACTCAAGTCTACAAAAGCTTATGCTGTAACATCTTTCACTCAGCTAGTTTCAAAGGTACTAAAAGATCATTTTGCATACTGATATTCCAGACTAGCATGGCTATGACTCTGAAACTGACATCTTTGTTTCTAGCACTAGCCATATGATGAAATTGCTCACATGAAAAGCAGAAAAAGACTGTGGTTACTCTCTCCCAGCATCCATTCTTTCATTTATTCAGTTTGCACAGAATATGTAGAAATCAAAGTGAGGCTGGCAGATGCAGTCCTCCCTCCCTCCATGCCTTTGTTCAACATTCTGTTTCACTGTGTGACAGATTCTTCTTTTTATGATCTTAGAAATGTAACATTTTGTACAACTTTCAGAATCTCCCACTGACCATGCTGGCTATGGAATTCTGGCAGTTATTATCCAAAAAGGTGAATTTTTCAAAGCTCTTTATTTGATTTAGGCAAATTTGGCTCCATCGCTTTCATGCTACCCTTAAACTGCTACAGTGCTCAACTGCCCTTTTGTATTGTTTTGTTTTGTAAAAAAAAAAAATAATGGCCAGGGGACAAAAGAAGAAAGAAAAGGAATAGAAATTAGGAATTAAATGGGTTTTAATTTAGGAAAGACCAAAACCTCTATTTTTGTCCCGTAACTACTATAGAAACGTATACAGTGAGCCCTCCATATCCATGGATTTACCCACAGATTCAAGCATCCACAGTTTTAAAATATTTTAAAAGTATACAAATTTCAATATGCAAACCTTGATTTTGCCATTTTATATAAGGGAAATAATTTTACTATACCATTGTATTTAATGGGACTTGAGCATCCACGGATTTTGGTATCCATGGGGTCCCCTGGAACCAAACCCCAGTGGATACCATGGGCCCACTGTATTTCTCCCTGGTGAGATTGTTACTAAATTTAAGGTGTCTTTTCTCAGGACTTTATCAGACGTTGGGAAATGGAAGTATAATCTAATGGCAATCTGAACGCAATCATGGGGTTTCACGTTATTGCAAATTAAAGTATCTCACGCAATTTCGGGCAAAAGGGAAGTCATTCCAAACACAATCATGGGTTTAACGTTATTGTGAATTAAAGCATCTCACGCAATTTCAGGCCATGGGGGGTCATTTTCAGGTAATGGGAAGTCATTCTGTATGCATTCCGAATGCAATTGGAATTCACATAAATTTGCTAAACTAGCAAATTCATGTGAATTTGAATTGGCTCCAATTGGCTCCATTCACAATAAAGAGAAATTCCTCCTGTCTGATAAGGTCCAAAGTCAGCAATGATAAAAATTTATTTTCAGAATCCAAAAAAGTATCTTTCTGTCAATACTTAATAATAAAATATCAATGTACTGGTTTTTGAATGGACTTATTTGGTTACTGTCAGCTAGATCAAGAAACCTTTGCTATTCTAAATGTGACCATTGAACACAGTCACCTCTGTTTTGTCTTCTTTTGGGTAACCTGAAAATGCAAGCACACTTCAAATAATGTCAGTGATTAAACTGCTCACATGCAACAAGGTGTGACTTAAACATTGATTTCTCCCCAGTGGCTGGCAAGAGGATACTGTGTGCAATCCCAATGTTGTCCCCGGGGGTATCAAATGCTCTATCTTCGTATTTCGATATCAACTTCTCTGCTGAAAAGTTTCTGATCCAAAGACATAGACAGGTCAATTTGTTTCCAGTCAATCCTAATGTTGCATGCCTTCATTCCCAAACATCCTCTGACTGTTTTCCAGACTAGTTTGCATTTAAATATATGTAAGGCTGCTGCAATTGTTAGTTTCCTAGAATACATCATAAACTCCTAGATACTATCTTTATTTATGCCTATCTCTCTCTATCTATTCAATATTTATATTAACTGTCCCTATCCCTCTTTCCACTGTCAGTCTGCATTGGGTTTAGTATTGCAAGTGGATATCCCTTTTCACTGGAAATTTTCAAACTGACCATTAACAATGAATCCTTGTTATGAATGTGAAGATCTCAGAAAATAGACTACATTAGTTAACCTGTGGTCCTGGATTTTAAGGAACAAAGCATTGGAAGCAATAATCTTCCCTTTCTTTGAACTGAAACTTCCTCTTTCCAAAATGATGTCCCATTTGCTTAACTGTGTTACGGTCTCACCTCCTTTTGAAATTTTGGACATACATAATTGACAAGAGTGCATCTGGGGTCATATGGGTTATTATTTATGTCCAAAATTTCAAAAGGAGGGGAGACCGGAACACAGTCAGCCATAAGCCCCAAAGCACGGGACCACATCTACAACATACCCATGTGAGGTCAGCTTTTACAAACAATGTCCTCCCAGGCAGTCTGAGAGTCGCAAATGAGTTTGTCATTTAATCCAAATAACTCAGGAGAGGTGCAATATTTGCTCACTTGATCAGCTTAGCACCTCTTCCCAACTGTAGACCCCTCAGATTATGCCCTCCTGGCACATCTCATCCAGGTATTAAAAGTTAATTAAATGCCTCTTGCCCAGGTCTGTTCGGCCCCCTTTAAAAACCCCAGACTTCAGAGTCCATGTGTGCTACATTGGAAACAGACTGAAGCTACGTCGGTTTGGTGGCTCAACTTAGTTCCGGCACTATCTCTCACTCTTTGTGCTCCAAGTGGCTGTGTCCCACATCTCCATCCACACTTAATTGGATCCCAGGAGAAGATCTCCATTAGAGTAAGTATTGCCTGTAGTTTTGCCTCTTCTCTCTCCAGCTTCAAGTCTTGATTTCTGAGCCGGTGTGTGTGCACTGGTGTGTGTTTTTCCCCTTTTAATAAAAATTAGACTTCAATTCAAGAAGCCTGTTTCTGCTTCACTTCTCAAGGGAATTACTTGGCCTCTTGGTATACAACTAGGGAGGCGACCCCACAGGGCCCTTGTAACAGCCCCCTCTCAGCTAATTAATAAATTCCCCTAATTAGGTCTGTCGTTACAACTGGCACATGTTGGGGAGTTGTCAAAATCACACCTCACCTGCCATGTGCCTCAGATGACCCCAGATGATCTTGGGAAAATTACATTTTGGAATAAAACTCCCACACACACACTAGCCAGCAAAGCAGGAGCTATATTGGCTGGGGGCATTCTAGGACTTATAGTGCCAAAAACTAACTTTGCCAAGCTGTGGCTGGCACAGCATGCCTATGCGTTAAAATCCCATGTCTCATGCTATGGGTGCATCTACACTGAAGAAATAATGCAATTTGATACCACTTTGAGTGCTGTAACTCCATCCTATGGGATCCTGGGATTTGTAGTTTTACAAGGTCTTTAGCCTTCTTTGTCAAAGTGTGCTGGTGCCTCAGAAAAGTGCAGATCCCAGGATTCTGCGGGATGGAGCTACGGCAATTAAACTGTTGTCAAACTGCATAATTTCTGTAGTGTAGTTGCACCCTACATTCTTATTACACTAGAAATGAGTCCAGATCTTGCACACAATACATGACAAATAATTAGTTACTTGAGATTAATTGCTTTTTGCAATAAGTACATTGCATTACAATTGTAACTGAGGAGCTGAACAGACCGCTCCTAAGGGGTGGTCTGCACCTGCCTCTTTCTTCACCAAATCAGATTCTTTTAAAAAAAAAAAACGATACAAAAACTAACTTAACCATAGCAATATAGTCCAAGAGCAAAACAACACAAAAATCAGAATCTGAAAATAGATTTATTAGATAATTAATATACTGAATAATGGAAAGATTTGTGTTTTCTAGAACTCTTCCATTAGGTTAGGCATTATAGAACTTGAGATGAAGGGAGAAAGAGAAAACATAAAACCTCCAAAATCATTTTGGCCAGATATGAATTAAAGAATCATACAGTTGGAAGAGATCTCAAAGGTCATCAAATCCAACCCCCTGCCATGCAGAAATACAAAAGCTATAGGTTCTGTAAAACAACTAACTGGAGACTGCACACTGGAATAATAAGTTGAGCTGTGATTCTAATCAGGTCTTGCATGGAGTGATGTTGAATCAATTGATTTTCTCCTTCCAGTCACCTCTTAAACTATCCACCGACCTTGGTCAAAGCACAGAAGCCCCAGGTAACATAACAAAGCAAGTACTTGCTTTGGAGAAATATGTATGTAGAGCTACTTTAATATATATATCAATGGGGCTTTCTAGATTGGCAGGAAAGTGTGACATGAAGTTGCCTTTTCCTTAATGCTTAGCAGCTGCACCACTGCCTTTAGATGGAGCTGCGCTGTTCTGCAGTTTTTAAAAAAGAAGCTGGGAAAACCAGTACCTTTTTAAAGGTGCTTCTTCTCCCCTAAAACGCACAAAAAAGCGTTTTCATGGCACACTTTCCCTTTTTCTCATCTAAAGGCTAGACTTTCATGCAGCCATGAACACACTTCTTTTTGCCAATCTAGATCAGGCCCATGTTATTAATTAACTACTTTGTGGAGTGCTTGGGACAATAACTATAATTGTTTACTTTTTTATATATAACTTCAAACTCTGAATGAGCTTGCTATCCTCACTAGAAAGCATGTATAATTCTTCATCTAGAAAACAAGACTGAATATGTGTAACCTTTCTTTCCAATTCATGCATGTTGACTCCAAAACACATCTTTAGTCCAGTAATTATGCTCTGAGTTTTCTGTTTGCAGTTAGGCAAATGTGAGCTTCTTTCCAAATAGCAACTGTGTTGATCTGAAATTATAGGGATTCCCTGCCTAAATGGCCACTAGGGCTGAGTGTCCCATTGCCCTCCGCCCAGTCTTTGGCCTGAAAGCATTCATGGTTGCATCTTCTGTGGTTCTGCAAGAATCTATGAGGAAGTGCATAATTGCTGCAGCAAATGACTCCCTTGAGAAGAAAATTTACACCCCTGCCTTTGGCTTCGGTTATTACAGAGCGTATCAGTCCAAATCAATCTGAGACAAGGAATTCTCAAGCAATTTTTTTCTAGACTTGAATTTGCTCATCAACAAAAAAAACTGAAAAATTATATTATTCTAATTTAAAAACACAACATAGAATTACCTGTTATTATCCAGGATTCCGTATCAGCTACTTAGGTTGAAGTTAGGCTTGAGTGGGGAGGTTTAGGCCAGTAGAGGTTGCTTAACTATGTAAGAGTCATGATTGTGGATGGTGTCACAGTCATGACTAAATAGTGATTGTGAATACAGAACAGTTGCCTAGATTTACTCATCCGCATACCCTAAAGGCACCAGATCTCATCTGATCTTGGAGGCTAAGCAGGGTGAGCCCTGGTTAGTAATTGGGCCTGGGGAAAGACCTGCCAAGTTACTTGGGAGACTGCCAGTGACTACCAGGCGCTGTAGGCTATATTTCAGAGGAACAAACTAGCAAAACCAGCTCTGAATATTTCTTGCCTGAGAAAACCTTATGAAATGATAGGATCATCATAAATCAACAGGTAACAAAGGAATATATATACATACACAATTTTATACCCTTTTATAATGTTTTTTTAAAGTCACTAGTTGGTCTGGATGATGTGGGGCAGCTGTTTAAAATATGTCCCACTGTGCCACCTGGCACTGCCACCATTGCCACATCACTCAATCTGAGGCCAGAATCATGCACCCAGCCAAACAATGCACAGCAGCAATAGCTCTACTGGGTGACCCAGTGAGATGCACATGCAAACACCCTCCCAGTACCTCAATGGAGGGCCCCAGGTAATAAGAGAGGCCAGAGCAGTTCTCAGGTCAGGATAGCCTGGGTTACTCCAAGGTTATCCTGGCCATGCCAGCACCAGCTGTACAGCCAGGGTGCAAGAATGAGAGGGGCATCATGCTGTCCATGAATCATTACTTGTAAGGGATTACATTCTGCCAAACTCTGAGCTGGTAATGAAGTGCTAACAGAAGGAGATTTTTTTTCAGGTAAGTTGAGTATTAGACTATGAATCTGGAGATCAGGATTTGATTCCCAGCTTGGCCATAAAACTAACTGGGTAATCTTGTGCAAGTCATGCTTTCTCAGCCTCAGGCGAAGGCAATGGCTAACCTCCTTGGAACAAATTTTGCCAAGAAAACCCCAGTATAGGGTTGTCTTAGGGTTGCCATAAAATGGAAAGGACTTGAAGGCACACAACAACAACAACAACAAACCTTTACAAAACAGGACTGGAGAGCAGTGGGAAAGCCTGAGATTCTCACAGATAGAAGACACCTCTGCTAATAAGTGGCTGCAGTACTGTTGCACAGAGTGGTATTCATTCAACAAGCACGGCAGTCTGTCAAACCAATTACCAACGGCTGTTTCCACTGTACGTGGATATCACTGCCTTTTGAAATATCACCTGCCAAGAACATTGCACTCAAAGTAAAGGCCAATGACCCCACTTCATTGGTATATAAAAAAATCCTGGCCCTCTGTTGCTTTGTGTCAATGTTTAGCAACACTTCTCTTTTTTGCAAAGACAGTTATGCATCATTCAAGCTGTTCTATGTAACTTAATTCATCCCCAAAGCCTTCTACGGCTTTGTAAATCTCTCCCATCCTCCCTTCCCTGCCCCAGCCATATGGCTTGGGGGCTGCCTTTCCCAGAAGCAGTGGTGCCCAAGGGATCACTTCACATCTCACTCTAGTATTTTCCAGCCCAGGAATGGGTCTGTATCTTCTCCAGCACCATGTGGTTTTCCAGAAGTTTCTTGTATTATCATTCATACTCCGTAGGATACAATTGTAAATATGTCGAAGTTGGATGAAATGTACAACCACAGCACTGACCACTTGGCCATGAAGATTGCTACTGAGTTTTATGTGAGGGCAAAACTATAATCCTGGATGCTGTTAAGTCAGGCGCTAACTTGAGTCATTCTGGTCTCTCTGCCATACTTTTAAAATTTGCTCTCTACTTTGGCTCAATAAAGGAAAGCACCCGTTGCTTATCCTGGAGTGTCCCTGTTGCTTTGGGCAAATGGTTCCCCCCCCCCCCCAATGTTTCCTGTTTGGTTACTGGCTCAGCCCTCTGACCAAAAAAAGAAAGAAAGAAAGAAAGAAAGAAAGAAGAAAAGAAAAGAAAAGAAAAGAAAAGAAAAGAACAAGTCTGGAAGCACAAGCAGCCCCTCCTTAAAAAGAAATGTTTAGATTATGTGGACATCTGTGTGTATCTTTGTTCCATACAGACTAGGTCTCTAAAGTCAGTCACATACCTTCAACTGCTTGCTCTGTAGACAACAGGGACATACCAGCAATGTTTGAAAGTTACTTTTTAGAAGGAATGTGTTCCCATGAATGTTTACAAAGTAAATTATTGCTAAAGTATGGAAAAAAGTAACTTGCCATATTGCTTGTGATGCTCATTGCTCTTCTCTAAATTTGAATTCATTTCTTGTTTGCTCATTGTGTTTCTATTACTTTGAACATTTTTCTTGTTTGTTTTTGGAGAGACAGAGACAGAAATCCTAGCTTTGATATCCAAATGGCATTAAAAAGGGGGGGGGGAATCCTGTCCAAAATTGCCTCTAACAATGCCTGCTTAAAATAGTTTTTGAATGCAACTAGAAACAATTACTTGTTGCAGCAAGAAAGTTACATCACTCTTCGTTAGTTTTGGAATGTAACTTTCTATAGACTGCCTTGGAGGATGCTGGATTCTTCATCTTTGGAGGTCTTTAAACAGAGGTTCGATGGCCATCTTTCAGGAGTGGTTTGGTTGTGTATTGTTGCATGGCAGCAGGTTGCATTAGATAGTCTTTGTGGTCCCTTCTAACTCTAAGATTCTACATTCCACTTACTCTTCACACATGACTATCTCAGGGCCTTTACAGACGGCCCAAAAGGGGTGTCCTCGTGGCGTGAATAGGGCTGGGGCACACACACCATCTCCACCCTCCCCAGCCTTAGCACATATGGATGGCGCCATTTTTAGATCGCACTGTCCATACGCACATGCTCCGATGATGCGGTGTCCAGATGGACTGCTTTCTGCAGCGCAAATGGAGCTCCTTTTCCTGAAGTGCTTCATTTTTGCGGCAACCAGATTGCTGGAGGAATGAAGGCAGGGAAAAATGTGCCAGGATGCCCCTTTTTCCCTTGCCTCCACCAGTTGGGCTGTCCTTGGAGCATGAAGCCCCAAGGACAGCCCTTTCCAAGCTGTGAAGAAGGGACATTTTGCCCCTTTTTCACAGCCTGGAAAAGTGGCAGACTGGGGCCTCTGGGGATGCCCGTGAGTCTGCCCTGGCACCAATCCGCTGCTCAAAAAGGTGCCTACAGACCGCCCTTTTGGGGTGGTCTGTCAAGCCCATCAATTATCTTACTACACACATAGCACTGCTATTCTACTTTAACTGCTTTGGCTGCCTCCTGCTTCATTCTGGGATTTGCAGTTTAGGGAGGGGCATTCAGAATTCTAAACCAGATTGCTTTTAGGCCTCACTGAACTACAAGCCTCAGAATGTAACAAGAGGCAGCCAGAGCAGTAAAAGTGGAATAGCAGCACTATAAGAGGGCAGTGTGACAATGTGGCCAATCACTTGCAAGTCATTACTTCCAACCTCTAAATATTAGCTTTTGTCCATCGAGAAATCAGTGGCTTCATCAGCACATTTTTTTAAACAAATAGATGTACAATCTGGATTATTGTAACCAGTTCAGTCTGTTTTCAGGCCTGAATATGAGGCAGAGACAACTTTGGACATCTTGGTAGATGACCTATGCTGGAGGTAGACAAGGGGAGCATGTCCCTGTTGGTTCTGCTGCATCTCTCAGCAACCTTTGATACCATCAACCATGGTATCCTTGTGGCCCACCTTGCTAGGATGGAATTTGGGGATACTGTTCTATAGCGAATTTTGCTTCTTTTTGGATGGCCAAAACCAGGTGGTTGTGCTGGAAGACTCTTGTTCAACCCTTTGTCCATTATCTCAGGGCCAACATGGTGTAGAGATTTGAGTGTTGGACTTTGAATCTGGAGACCAGGGTTCAAATCCATACTTGACCATGGAAACCCACTGAGTGGGTAAGCCATACCCTCTCAGCCTCAGAGGGAGACAAAGGCAACACACACACACACATACCCCCGATGACAATATCTTGGCATGAAAACCACCATAAGCCAGAACAGGAACACAGTATCTCAGGGCTCAGTTCTGTCCCCCATGGTATTTAACATATACATGGAATTACTACAAAAGGTGGTCCAGAGTTTGGTGCCTCAGTATGCAGATGGCACCCAGCTCTGTTACTCCTTTCTACTACAATCCGAGGAGGCCATTTTGGTACTAAATTGGTGCTTGTCATCAATAATGGACTGGAGACAGGTTAATTAATTGAAGCTTAATCCAGAAGAAGACGCGGGTGCTCCTGGTCAGTCGAAGGGCAGGTGAGGGAATAGTGATTCAGCCTGTGCTGGACGGGGTTACACTTCTCCTGAAGACTTAGGTTGGATGTGCTCCTGAGTTGAACCCTGAGCCTGGAATAATTATTATTATTATTATTATTATTATTATTATTATTTCTTACCCGCCCCTCTGTAAAACAATCGAGGCGGGGTACAACAAGGTTAAAAACAAATTACAGATTAAAATAATTCAAGAATTCCATCCCAACCTCCCCCCCTTAAAATAGGATTAAATTAGTTAAGTTTAAAATTAAATTACTAACAATAAAAGTACAATGCAACATAGTACACAAAACCGCAATGCTGGCCACAGCATGGGTAGCAATAAAATACAGAGGGGGAGGGATAAGGAGTTGGGAATTGGCTGAAAGATTTTAGGAGCCAGGTAGATTATACAGTTTCAGGGAAGGCCTGCCGGAAGAGATGCGTCTTTAAGGCTGTTTTAAAACAGTCTAGTGATGTAATGAGACGCATCTCATCCAGCAGACCATTCCATAGCCTGGGAGCAGAAGCAGAAAAGGCCCTCTGGGAGGTCTGCGCTAACCTAGTCTTCATGGGCTGCAACAGATTTCTCCCAGAGGACCGAAGCGTGCGGGGGGGTTCATATGGGGAGAGGCGGTCCCTGAGATAAGATGGACCCAAGCCATGTAGGGCTTTAAAGGTTAAAACCAACACCTTGTACTGCGCCCGGAAACTAATCGGCAGCCAGTGGAGAGCTTTAAGCACAGGTGTAATGTGCTCTCTCCTAGGTGTACCGCTAACAAGCCTGGCTGCCATATTTTGAACTAGTTGAAGTTTCCGGGTTAGGCACAAGGGTAGCCCCATGTAGACCGCATTACAGAAATCCAAGCGGTGCGGTTACCAAAGCGTGCACCACTGTTTCCAGGTCCCTCTGATCCAGGTAGGGGCGCAGCTGGCGTATCAGCCGAAGCTGATAACAGGCACCCCTGACTGCTGCATTCACCTGACTAGTCATGTGAAGCGACAAGTCAAGGAGCACCCCCAGACTGCGAACAGGGTCCTTCGAGGAGAGTGTGACTCCATCTAGGACCGGAAGATGTATTCCCGAACCTGGTTTCGGGCCTGTAACAGCTAGTACCTCCGTTTTGTCTGGATTGAGTTTCAGTGGTAGCCAGGAGTATATTTGCACAGTTAAAGTTTATGTGCCAGTAGTTACATCCCAGTTGGCTAACTTTAACACATGCTATGTGGGGCTGCCTTTGAAACATGCTCAGAAACTTTAGCTAGTCCAAAGAGCCAGATTGCTAACTTCAGCTGGCTATAGCGAGCACAGAACTCCCTTTTTGCAACAGCTCCACTGACTTTCAATCCATTTCCAGGCACAGTTTAAAGTGCTGCTTTTGGCCTACAAAGGCTATACAACTCAGGTCCAGATTATTTGAAAGGACCAATTATGAACTGTCTGTGTGTTGAGATCTGCTGGGAAGACCTTCTCTCTGTCCCACTACCCTCACAGGTACATCTGGTGGAACACAGGAAGAGGGTCTTCTCAGTGACTGCTCCCAGAAACAGGAACTCCCTTCCCAGATCAGCTGAACTCATACCCTCCCTACTCCCTTTAAGACGTTTCTGTTTCAACAGGCCTTTGAAGACCGTTGTTTTAGGCAGAACAAGCCTTGTATAATATGCTGGGTTTTCTATATTTTTGTTGTTGTTGTTCTGGTGTGTGTGTGTGTGTGTGTATGTGTGTGTGTGTGTTAATGGCTCATATTTTTAACTGATTGTAATCGTTTGATCACTTACTAATTTTAGTATTTTATAAATTTTAACTGTGTGTTTTTTTAACCTGTTGTAAGCTGTTTTGAGTCTTGAACTGGGAAAAGGGCAGGAAACAACAATAACAACACCAACTGGATTGCATTTTGTATCATTTTTCACACCAACAAAATAGAGATAAATGCCAGATGTTGTAGCAGAAAAGTGTGTCCAGGACACTAGTTATTAAAGTATGTAACATGAGGTGAAAATTAGGTTGTGTAGGCTTGCAAGAAAATAATTCAATACATTTACCGATAAAAAAATCACTCGTCCATGGTGACTCACTGCTGGTTAGCAATCATGTCCTAATTATTCTTTATCTACTTTATCAACTATTAGTCTGCCAAGCCACAACCATCAGTGTTAAACACTGTGATGTGTATTTTGAACAATTAATGGTTCTGGTACATCATGCAGTTTGCCAGCACATACTGGTAGCTGCATGCTCTCTCCACCCACATTGTCATTATTATGCCCATGCATATCAAACTGTCCTCAAGTCCCATACTTTTTGCAATGTTCCTGTACCTATGATTAATTCCAAATTTGACATATCCACACCTTTCTGGGTTCCTCTTCTTTTGTTTACTTGGTTCATGTGCAGGCCTAGCATGATTTCTGTTTGTTCAAATCTCCAGCTCTTACAGTATGCCCAGTGATCAAAGAATACTGCCTGACTGTTCTGGGACAGAACAGAATATTCTAAAAGAAAAAAAAATGGATCCATACAGGCAGCCATAATGAAAGGGAGCCATATGGCTACAGGTTTGGCTATTCTTCATCAATTATGGTATGAAGACACAGGTAAAACTTTATCTCTGTTTATGTCCTTAATGACCAGGGACCCCTGCACACTATACAGTTATAGCACTATGAGTTCACTTTAACTGCCATGACAACATCATATGGAATCAAGGAATATTTAGTTTGATCAGAGGCACCACAGAAGCTCCTTGCTTAAGAATTCTAAACTCCACTCCCTGAACTGCAAATCCCAGGATTCATTAGGATTTTGCCATGGCAGTTGAGTGTAATAATAGTGTTTTATTTGTGTATTGTGAAAAGCCCTAGATTTTAAGCACATACTTATTTTCATGAAACTATAGTTAGCTACTTCTCTAAAAAGTGAAGCAGATAGTGTGAACCAAAATGATGTACGAATATCTCTAATTTAATCGTATCAAATGTACAGGTATGTTTTATTGTATTTGAACTACAGTCTGTCAACCAAAAACTCTTGGTAAGAGAGATATGTATTGTTCAAATGCCAGACAAAGATCCATATTAGGTTGCAAAGGTTTTTTTAAAAAGGAGGAGGGGCAGGAGGAAATGCATACACATATTTTCCCCCACAATGTATGCATTTATTTACACCGTTTTATTAATATATATATTTTGAACATTTTCCCCCAACGACTAAAGTGTGTTTGCCAATTATTATGCATTTTTGGCTCTATGCATTTCCAGGGGTTCACTGCTGGGGAGGAGGACAAAATAAGAGCATTGGCTCACCAAATATTCCCCCCCCCCTTGAAATTTTCTAGCTTTTTGTAACTTAAAACTTCAGGAAAGGGGCAGGCAAAGGGACCAAGAAAATATCAATACAGCAAATATAGGAATTTTGGATATGAGCCAACTTCCATGGACTCTTTCAAACGGGAGGAATTTCTCCCAACTCCGAATGGAGCCAATGCGGATTCATGTAAATTCGCTTGTTTAGCGAATTTACATGAACCCCTGCTCCATTCGGAAGAACCCCTGCTCCGTTCGGAATTACTTCCCATTACCCGAAAATAACCCCCTCCTGCCCGAATTTGCATGCGAAGCTTTAATTCGCAATAAAGTAAAACCCATGATTGCATTCGAATTGGCTTCCCTCTTGCCCGAATTTGCGTGCGAAGAGTTAATTTGCAATAACATAAAACCCATGATTGCATTCGAATTGACCTTAAATTATACTTCCAATTTAGCCTCGTATGAAAGAGTAGCATGTCTCACTCTTTGCAATGATAGAAATCTGGAGAATAAGGGAAAGTCCATTGGGAGCAAAATGCATATATGGAGGGCCAATGTGCTCACTTTTGCCTCTTCCCCATAACTACTCCCCTAACATTTTTAAAATGGAGGCATTTTAAAATGCCCGGAATGATTGCAAGCCTTGCTCTAGAAACATGTCTTGGGAAATACAATATGAGTAATTCTGGAATCTAAAAACCACTGGATTTCTTCTTACCCACCCATCCCCCAATTGACCAGACAAGAAAGATGGTACTCTACATGAGGACTTGAGACAGGCCACAAATTCTAAGTGGTAAAGCAACCATAATAAGTACAAGTGTGACCCAAAATAAGTCAGCTGAAAGCACTGAAACTGCGTTCTTGTGACCAATCCACAGCAGCAATTTATTCTAAAAGAAGAGACTATGGATCATTAGGGAAGCAAGAATGGGTATATGATATTGTGAGTGCCTTTGTTTCAGAGCACAGGAAAGGGAAGTAGCATCTACTGACTACATCTACACTGCAGATTTAATGCAGTTTGACACTGCTTTAATTGCCATGGCTCAATGCTATTGAATTCTGGGATTTGTAATTTTATGAGATATTTAGCCTTCTCTGTCAGAGATCTCATTGTAGAAAGAAGTACTGAATACTTCCTTACCCAGTTACAAAAAAGGCACATATGAAGGTGTAACGGGGGGAGGAGGAGGGGGGGAACGAAGGCTTTGACTAATGGCAGTCCTGTTTAAGGGAGACCTTCAGGTCACCCTATCAATCACCCTGCTCAGGTCTTGCAAGTTCAGGACTGTGGCTTCCTTGCTTGATTCTATCTACCTGTGATGTGGTCTTCCTCTTTGCTTACTGTACCCCATTTTACCAACAATTATTATGTTTTGCAATGAGTCATGTTACCTCATAACATGTCCATGGTATGAGAGCCTCCATTCAGTCACTTCAGGTCTAGTGAGATTTCAGCTTGATTTCCTCTAGCAAATTTATTTTGCTTTCAATAATTTCATAAATGTAAATATATACTTATTTATCATTTCAGCAGTACATGGTCTCCATAGACCTCTGTTGTTGTTGTTGTGTACCTTCAAGTCATTTCTGACTTATGACAACCCTAAGTCAATCTTGCCATAGGATTTTCTTGGCAAAATTTGTTCACTGGGGATTTCCTTTGCTTTCCTCTGAGGCTGAGAGAGTGTGACTTGCCCAAGATCACCCAGTGGTTCCATGGCAGAGCAGGGATTTGAACCCTGGTCTCCTATTATCTTAGTCCAACACTCAGACCACTACATTATAGTGGCTATCTCCTCTAATTATACTTTTCAAATACACTGATTTTCTTCCTATCATCTTTTTACATTGTCCAGCTTTTATAATCATGCATAGAAATCAGAAATACTATGGCATTCTGATTTTGGTATTTATCAGTATATCTTTACACTTCAAAATCCCATCTAGTTCAATCATGGCTGAACTTTCCAATTTTAGTTTTATTCTGATTTCTTGATTACATTCTCCAATTTGAAATGACTGAGCCAAGGCACAGAAAATCTTTCAACGTTTTGATGTCTTCATTATCCTTTTTTAAGTTATGTAAAACATCTGTGGTCCTTATTTTTACCTAGTTAATATGCAGCCCTAACCTTGCTTCCTTAGCTTTCATCAGTAGTCATTCCAAGTCTTTGCTTTATTCTGCTAGTAATATGATGTAAGATGAATATTTTAAATTATTGATGTTCTTTTCTTCAGTTTTCACACCTCCTTCCCATGAGTCTATTCAGTTTTTCCATATCATATGTTCTGCATATAAATTAAAAACTGGCTGATAAAATGCAGCCTTGCCTGATTTCTTTTGCCAATTGGAAACTATTCTATTTCTCCATATTCTGTCCTTACATTGACCTCTTGTCTAGAGTACAGGCTATGCATCAGGGCAAACAAATGCTATGGACAGTTATTTATTTCAGCGTGATCCATAGCTTTTCGCGATCTGCACAATCAAAAGCACAGATAGATTTCCTTCTGAAATTCTCTGTTGTACTCCATTACATCCGTATGACTGCAATATGATTTCTAGTGCCTCTTCCTTTTCTGAACCCAGCTCCTATCCCTGTTATCCATTTTCTTGGGGATTAGAATGTTTATCAATAATTTCCTGTCTGTGGACTATTGTTTTGTTTTCTATATTTGTTGGCAGATTTTTATTAGAATTTAGATAAATTTTATCTTTATAGCTTGAAACAGCTCTATTGGTATGTTATATGTTCCTAGTGAACTATTTCTCCCAAATTCTTTGAGATCCACATCTATTTCACTTTATAAAATTGTGGGTTCATTATCAAAATGTTCTTCCTTGAAGGAATCTGTTATTCTTTCACATTTCCTATATAGTTCATCAATGTATTGTGTCCAAAATCTTATTCTGTCTTGATCTAATAGTGCATTCCCCCGCAAGTCATATAATGTCCCTACCCTTGGTTTAAATTTCCCTTTGATTGCATGGATCATGTCGAAGAGTTCTCTTGGTCTATCTTTTTTGTTATCTTTTAATTTTTTGCATTGATCATTATAACAATACTCTTTGTTCCCAATATATTGCTTTTATTGCTGTGCTTTTATTGCTTTGAATTCAATAGTACTGTATTTTAATATTACCATTCTGTTAGTTGTGTTTTCACATCACACAGTGGTCCCCCGGGATCCGAATCCCCCAGGGAACGAAATCCCCGGGACCCAAAACCGCCGGGAGAGAAAAAAAAGCCCCCGGCCAAGGAAAAAAAACCCTGGGTTGCGAAAGAAATTTGCAACCCGGAAGTTTTAAAACAGCGCACTTCCGGCGCGCAGTACATTGGCAAAAGCGGTCCCCCGGGTTGTGAAAACTTCTGGGATATGAAGGTAAACCCAGAACAGATTACCTTCGTAACCCGGGGGATCACTGTACTTTTGTATATCTAATTGTACTGTGACATTAAATTTTTGAGTGTTTCAGTTAATCTTCTTGTGAATGCCTTCAGGCCTAGTTTTAGGAGAAAGGTGTGAAGTAAATTAAATGAATAAATTGTAGAATCTGGGACAGTGGGTGTGATTTCACTAGCAGTATAGTAATTAACTTGCATCTATTTGTGATCCTGCATGTTCTTACTCTTGCTAAAACACTTAAAACTCCATGGGTGGAATGACAAATATTTGCCATCTATTGTTCAATAGTCAGAAGAACTCACTGCTTTTTAACTACTCAGGAATAGACATTTTGTAGATGTCTCCTTCAATAAATTGGCTGCCCTCCTGTTCAGTAGTTAAAAGAACATAAGGTGGACTTACAGTCCCATAACTGCTGGAGATTCATTTTTATAGTCATTAATGACTGAATATAACCCCAAACCTCTATCCTTGCAGCCTGCTGGCATCCCAACTGAAATGATGGGATAATGTCTGAGAAATGATGTCTGCAATGCTTTGCTAGTTGCAGAGTGTATTGAGACAAGTGGTTATGGTATAACCCACCCACCCCTCGAGGGTGTCTCTCCAGTCAACTGTTTTCAAAGTGCTCCATGACCAGGAGAATGCTGCAGTCATCATTTCCTAACTCTCTAATCTACAGCACCCCTGAAATCCTTTGGATGGAGTGCTGCCAGGCTGAACAAGTTGGATTTTGTGGGTGGAATTATGAGACACATCTCCAGCCACAGAGTCCCATCACTGTAGTTACACCTGATGATACATCTGAAACAGAATATTGATCAATGTGTTTTTGGAGATATGCTCAACTTATATAACATATATTCCTAGCCCACATTCATATTCTATTTACTTCCCATATTTCAAGAATATATTATATGAATTTATTCACAGTATATCCTATCAGTCTACTTATGTTCCTTGAGAATTTGATTTTCCTTCAGAACGGTGTGGCACACTGTCTCCAGATAAACTGTACCATCCAACATCAGGTAAAAGAGAACACTGATAAAGTCTGATCTGAAGAAGAATCATAAAAACTGAAAGAACACATCATGAACAAAAATCATGGTGAGGAAACATTTTTGAAAGCCATTTTCATGAGCTTGCATATGTTCCAGAACAATCCTTGAGACTTGGAAAGTATCCGGCCAAATGCTGCCATTCCCACAGAAACCTTGAAGGACACCAAGCTGTTATAAACCACAGACATCAGTTTGTGGGGAAAAGAATGTTTTCTCTATCTATTTAAAATGATCCAATTGATGGGACAACAGAGCAGGATATTGGCTGAAGGTGAGGAAAGATCTCCAGCACAACTTTCTTCATGGTGTTTTGTGGAATGAGAGGATGGCCATATGTCCTAATTAACAAAGGACAATCATGTAAATGAAAGGTTCCAAAAGGCAATCTTCATGTAGGAAACATCCTCAGTCCAGTCTAAGGAGATTATTGCACACACTGTCTCCCATCTTTCTCCTGACATGACATGCACATTTTAAGTGTCAAAAATGGGTCGCCCGTATGCAGCCCATATACAACCAGGGCTTCTCCAGCAGATTTTCAAAGACAGAATTTTCCCATCTTTGAAAATCTGCTGGATAAGACCAGGTTGCAGACAGGCTGCAGACAGTCATGAGTGAATGTGGTAAGACCCCATTTTGACAGTTAAATGTGCATATATCCTGTCAGGAGTAAGACGGGAAACAGCATGTCTAATAATTTCCTAAGTGCTTTACACACAGATAACCATAAGGGTTGTGCTAAGACTTTTGGTGTACAAATGACATCCAGGATATAGGGACGAGGATAAGAAATGGTGGAAAACGTATTATCCCACATCCTGGGATGTTTGTCTGAAATTCTTAAGATAAAGAGGTGAATGCTTTCTAGCATTAATTCTTGACATCAAATAGCAATAGTAAATACATTGCTATACCACTTCATACTGAACATACTGAACTGGTTTACTATGTGTAAGCTAATTGCCCCCAACAAGCTCGGTATTAATTTTAGCAACCTCAGAAGGATGCCAGGCTGAGTCAACCCTGGAGCCCTTGGCTGGAATTGAACTCACAACCTTGTGACTGTGAGTGAGTGGCTGCAGTACCAGCATTTAACCACTGTGCCACAAGGACTCCTAATGTCTAAATGGGACATTGACTCTTGTTCCATGCTCATTCTGAATCAGGCAAGTTGGCTGCCATGTACAAATAAGAAGATTTTAAATGGAATAATTGTTAAAACAACAACAAAATTGTTGTTTGTGTAAGTCTCCTGATCAGTCTCCTGATCAGTCTCCTGTGCTACCAAAGAACAAGGAGTGTTGAATCAGATAAATCCTGCATTGAAGGACTAAAATAATTAAAATGATACAAATGTATTTGAATAAATAAATATTTTTATTTATGCAATAATCCAGTGGTATTGTTTTCTACCTTTGATTACCCATTTGGATTTTCCTTTTGGTTGCATTTTTAAAATGAACTATATCTGGTTCTCAGTTTAGAATCAATATTGGGATTAGACTTCAGTCATACGTAGACAACCTATGAGAAAAAGAATTATTGATTTGGTGTAGTCATCTTATTTTCTGTGAAGAGTCTACATGGGCTCAGAGGCTGACTGTATTCCCGGAGGTTGTGGGAGAGCTGATCCACACACATATCCTCATGTAGGTCATTCTCTCTAATGTGCCATCTGAAAGAGTTAAATCTGCAGGAATCTGCAGAAACAATGTGAAATATGACAGGAGAGTTCATCAGTAGTCTTCACAAGTTTCTAATCAGAACCTGCATAAATCCACCAAAGTCTTATTTTGAATCTTCTTCTAGTTCAGTCTGGGCCACAAATATTGGAGTAAAAACTATGAGAGAAAGAAAACCAGAATCCAAAAATCCAAGTCACAGTATTTTCTCAATGCTCTGAAAACTGGAATTCTGACAGATGACCAGGAAACATAACCATAGATCCTCTTCTGTTACAACAGAGACATTTCAAACCATCAGGAGCTGTGTCAGTTTAGCTTAATCCTTCATATATAGCTTCCCTTTGGGAAATGAATGCAGCATGGCCTTGTGGTTAAGAAAGAAATGAACTCTGGAAAGTCCAGCTTAGGGATTTGGGATGTTTGAGGTCATTCACTTGGCTTCTAGCATGCATCTTGGTGGTGTGCCAAATTGAAAGGAAGGGCTGTTTCCCCTAAACTGATTTTGTGGGATCAGTAAATTTATCAAAATACTCTCAAAGCCATTTTAATGACAAAATGTGGGAACCTGCCCTATACCAAAACTTGGCTTTTCCATTTTTGAGTAGCCTATTGGTCCGGCTTGTCTGTTATCCTTCCTGTGGCTGCAGCCAATTCCTCATGCCTTGGAGGAAGACAGTAAGCCTCTATAAAGCACCTGGCCAATTCTACAGGACTGCACATTTGCGGTGAAGAGAGAAATTGTTTTTTCCTGGCTCCTGTGATGATCTTAACACACTGAAGCAAGCGATCTGGTTACTTTGCTCAACTACAAGTGGTAATGATCAAACATACATTAACCCAACCTCAATATTTAAATTCACTCTGTGGGTTTGATGGAGGGTTCAAGAGGTTTCTTGTCCATTTGGAAATGACAACTTGCCTTTCATTCTCTCTTTACAAAACAGACAGCTTAATTTGAAAACCACTTTCCAACTTTGGTCACATGACTCGAGAGATTTCTCCTAGTATTTTGGGGGCATAATAGAACTAGATGCAGAGTATGAAGATGTTGCACAAACTTAGACAGGACCACACATCACATGCCACAATAGAATGTGACAGTTCAAATTCTAAAGGAAGTAGATACTTAGGGAAAGCTAGTAATTCCCAGCTCAATTGTGGCTCAATTAAGACCAAAGTCCAACTGGAGGTGTTCAAATCACCAACCTTGGTATCGAGAGCTGCCAGACTCTGGCTTTCACTGAGCTGTAAAGCTGCTTCTCCAATTACCATGTAAGCTTGTCTTACCTGTTGGTCATGTTATAGCAGATTAGCTATATAGCAGATTAAGATGTTTAGATTAGCAGGGATGATGTCATCATCTTCTTTGATTAGATTAGCAGGGATCATGTCATCATCTGCTTCTCCTCCCAGGTTCCTCCAACGTTAACTACAACCCTAACAGAGATTTCAGAGCCATAAAATGAGATTTAAGGACAGCTCCTGGCAATGTCATTTGGGTAGACTTCAGTGATGTCACAATATGTGGACCCTGGTGATGTCAAAGAAGGCAGACTCTGGTGATGTCACTAAGCATTATTAAGTGTCCCATAGCCACAATGTCCTTCATACATAAAGCACAAAGCAAATATTTTCCTGGATAGAAATTAAGATAGAAACCTTAGCTCAATGAGATGTTCTCAGGTCAAGTAAGAATATCATTCCTTCTTACCTACTTTGGAAATCAGAACAAGGACAATTTAATATAGCCTGTTGAAGTCACACACACACAGAGATGCACACACTTTTTTTTCTTGACCTACAAGGGTTTAGGTACTCAGGCCCAGCAGCAGAAAGCCATTGCAGCAAGAGATAGTGGAGATATTAGATGGGAGATGTTAGATGGGAATACTTAGGATACAGAAAATGCTACATGCCCCAAAAGGATCCAATTCTGAACCTATTACTAGAGACAAAGTTACCAACAGAACTCAATAGGACTTATATCTGAGCAGATGTGGTTTGGAAGGTGTTCCTGTTGATAATACTCAACTAGAAAACCTTCAAAAAATTATCCATAGCCTACTGAAACTTCTCAAGTTGATCAGGCTCTGTTCTATGACATCCAGCTATTCTTTTCACAAGGTATATCAGTTCATGCTGTAACATCACTATTTATGCTGAGGCATTGTGTTCAACTGGATAGTAAGGAAACACAGCATTTATTACACATAGATAGGAATCATAACAGAATTGGCAGGATATTGACACACTTACTACATCCTACAGTATCTGGATCATTACTTTGTTTCTACCAGTCAAAACATACCCCATCATTTAAAGTGCTATTCTCCTGTTCACATCTGCACAGTGGCATTGGCATCATGCCGAGTCCATTGTGAACAATGCTCCCACCTACCCATCCTTTCTGCCAAGCACAATTACAAAATGACAGAATTCTAGGATTAATGTATAGATAGCAAAAGAAGGGAGAAAATGAGAATCAACATTATACAAATGTATCAATAAGACAGAAAGTGCCCCCAACATTCATGAATCAGTCACTTGTTATAACACAAAGAGGTTTTTCCTTCCCCCGGAATCCATTCCAAAATTAACACATTAATTTAATAAATAACCAACAATATAAAGTATTCTCCTGGTCTCTTCTCAGCACCCTTCCAGGATCTTCTGCCTTCTTCCTATATCTCTCCATTCCCAAGTCATAGCCACCTCCCATCAGCCCAGCAAAACTTTCCATCGGAACTTTACTCCACATGTAGCAGATGCTACATAACATTGAATAAATAATATATCCCATCTCCCTTCCTATGCCCAAATCAATCCACTCATTAAAATGTCCATTTAAGAAAGAACATCCGATATCTCTCTCTTCTTTCCAGCATATAGAGCTTTATTCATACCTTCTTTTCTCCATCTCCTGTTACCCCAACCATGAATGGAATAGATATTCATCAGTTCCCCAAGTTGGAAATTAGAATTCCTGATCCCTCAAGAAACTTAGCCAGGAATCATAGAATCATAGAATCATAGAGTTGGAAGAGACCACAAGGGCCATCCAGTCCAACCCCCTGCCATGCAGGAACTCCAAGTCAAAGCATCCCTGACAGATGGCCATCCAGCCTCTGCTTAAAGACCCCTAAGGAAGGAGACTCCACTACACTCCGAGGGAGTGTGTTCCACTGTCGAACAGCCCTTACTGTCAGGAAGTTCCTCCTAATGTTGAGGTGGAATCTCTTTTCCTGCAGTTTGCATCCATTGTTCCGCGTTCTAGTCTCTGCAGCAGCAGAAAACAAGCTTGCTCCCTCCTCAATATGACATCCCTTCAAATATTTAAACAGGGCTATCATATCACCTCTTAACCTTCTCTTCTCCAGGCTAAACATCCCCAGCTCCCTAAGGCGTTCTTCATAGGGCAAGGTTTCCAGACCCTTCACCATCTTAGTTGCCCTCCTTTGGACATGCTCCAGTTTCTCCACATCTTTTTTGAATTGTGGTGCCCAGAACTGGACACAGTATTCCAGGTGGGGCCTGACCAAAGCAGAATAGAGTGGCACTATAACTTCCCTTGATCTAGAAACTATACTTCTATTGATGCAGCCTAAAATTGCATTGGCTTTTTTAGCTGCCGCATCACACTGATGACTCATGTTCAGCTTATGGTCTACTTGGACTCCTAGATCCCTTTCACATGTGGTCTCATTCAGCCAGGTGTCCCCCATCCTATATCTGTGCATTTCATTTTTCCGCCCTAAGTGCAGAACCTTACATTTCTCCACATTGAATTTCATTTTGTTAGCACTGGCCCAGCTTTCTAGTCTATTCAGGTCATTTTGAATTTTGATCCTGTCCTCTGGGGTATTAGCTACTCCTCCTAGCTTAGTGTCATCTGCAAATTTGATAAGTATGCCCCCAATTCTGTCATCCAAATCGTTAATAAAGATGTTGAATAGCACTGGGCCCAGGACAGAACCCTGTGGGACCCCACTGGTCACTTCTCTCCAGGATGAAAAGGAGCCATTGTTGAGCACCCTTTGAGTTCGGCCAGTCAACCAATTACAAATCCATGTAACAGTTAACTTGTCTATCCCACATTTTGCAAGCTTGTTTGCAAGAATGTCATGGGGAACCTTGTCAAAGGCCTTACTGAAATCGAGGTATACTATATCCACAGCATTCCCTTCATCTACCAAGCTGGTAATTTTATCAAAAAAAGAGATCAGGTTCGTTTGGCATGACTTGTTTCTCTGAAACCCATGTTGGCTTTTTGTGATTATGGCATTGGTCTCTAAGGAAATAAAATGGCATCTCAAAAGTTCCAGCAAACTGGGGGAACATCTTGTTTGGCCCAACCAGTCCAATCCCCCTGCCATGCAGGAACTCCCAATCAAAGCATCCTTGACAGATGGCCAGCCAGCCTTGAGAGATGGCCATTTAAAGACCCCTAAGGAAGGAGACTCCACTACACTCTGAGGGAGTGTGTTTCACTGTTGAACAGCCCTTACAATCAGGAAGTTCCTCCTAATGTTGACGTGGAATCTCTTTTCCTGCAGTTTGCATCCATTGTTCCGTGTTCTAGTCTCTGGAGCAGCAGAAAACAAGCTTGCTCCCTTCTCAATATGACATCCCTTCAAATATTTAAACAGGGCTATCATATCACCTCTTAACCATCTCTTCTCCAGGGTAAACATTCCCAGCTCTCCAAGGCATTCCTCATAGAGCATGGTTTCCCAACTCTTCACCATTTTAGTCACCGTCCTTTGGACATGCTCGTTTCTCAACATTTTTTTTCAAATTGTGGTGCCCAGAACTGGACACAGTGTTCCAGGTGGGGCCTAACCAAAGCAGAATAGAGTGGCACTATTACTTCCCTTGATCTAGACACTATACTTCTATTGATGCAGCTTAAAATTGCATTGACCTTTTTAGCTGCCGCATCACACTGTTGACTCATGTTCAACTTATCGTCTACTTTGACTCCTAGATCCCTTGCAAATGTAGTTTCATTCAGCCAAGTGTCCCCCATCCTATATCTGTGCATTTCATTTTTCCTCCCTAACTGCAGTACCTTACATTTCTCTGCATTGAATTTCATGTTGTTAGCGTTGGCCCAGCTTTCTAATCTATTGAGGTGACTTTTAATTTTGAACCTGTCCTCTGGAGTATTAGCTACTCCTCCTAATTTGGTGTCAACTGCAAATTTGATAAGTGTGCCCCCAATTCTGTCATCCAAGTCATTAATAAAGATGTTGAATAGCACTGGGCCCAAGACAGAACCCCGTGGCACTCCCACTGGTGACTTCTCTCTGGGATGAAAAGAAGCCACTGTTAAGCACCCTTTAGGTTTGGCCGGTCAACCAATAACAAATCCATGTAACAGTTACCTTGTCTAGCTGACATTTTACAAGCCTGTTTGTAAGAATGTCATGGGGAACCTTGTCAAAGGTATTACTGAAATCAAGATATACTATATCCACAGCATTCTGTCATCTACCAAGCTGGTAATTTTATCAATATATATATATATATATCAGGTTTGTCTGGCATGACTTTTTTCTCTAAAACCTATGTTGACTTCATGATTATGAAATTGCCTTCTAGATGTTCACAGACTCTCTGTTTAATTATCTGCTCTAGAATCTTTCCTGGGATTGATGTCAGACTAACTGGACGATAATTGTTCAGATCCTCTTTTTTCCCATTTTTGAGATGGGGACAATGTTTGCCCTCCTCCAGTCTGCTGGGACTTCTCCTGTTCTCCAGGAATTCTCAAAGATTATTCCCAATGGCTCCGATATTACATTTGCCAGCTCTTTTAATATTCTTAGATGTAATTCATCAGGTCCTGGAGACTTATATTTATTTAGATTAACCAGGTATTGGTGTAATGTCTCTTTGCTTATTCTATGCTGAATTTCCCCTTTTCTCTCCCCTCCTCCTTTATCCTCATGTTGAGCACCTGTTGCCTATTCTGAGAAGACTGAAGCAAAGAAGGTGTTGAGTAATTCTGCCTTTCCTCTGTCCCCTGTGAGCATTTTGCCATCTTCTCCACGCAGTGGCCCAACCATTTCCTTCTTCTTCCTTTTGCTGTGGACATATCCAAAAAAGCCCTTTTTATTGTTCTTAACCTCTCTAGCAAGCCTGAGTTCATTTTGTGCTTTAGCTTGTCTGACTTTATCCCTACACTTACTGGCTATTTGTTTGAATTCCTCTTTGGTGATTTCCCCATTTTTCCATTTCTTATACATGTCCCATTTAAAACTTAGCACAGTTGAAAGTTCCTTAGTCATCCATCCTGGTTTCTTGAGACATCTCCAATTTTTCTTCCTCGTTGGAACTGTTTTAAATTGTGCCTTCAGTATCTGCCTTTTGAGAAACTCCAATCTGTCTTGAACTCCCTTCTCTTTTAGTATTCCTGCCCATGGGATCACCCCCAGTATTATTCTAAGTTTTTTTAATAATCTGTCCTAAAATCTAGAATGTGTGTCTGACTATGCCTGGCTTCTCCCTTTCCACAAACTCTAAGAAGAACATGGTCACTCCCACCTAAGGATCCCACCACTTGCACCCCATTAACTAGGTCTTCCCTGTTGGTTAAGATCAAATCTAAAATAGCTGATTCCCTTGTTGCCTCTTCCACCTTTTGGACAATGAAATTTTCTTCGAGGCAAGTGAGGAATTTGCCTTGAGGATTTGGCTGAGTTTGACTTCCAGAAAATATCAGGATAGTTGAAGTCACCCATTACTACTAAATCTCTCCTATCGGAGTGTGTGATCATCTATTCTAGGAAGGCATCATCTAATTCCTCTGCCTAAGTCGGGGGTCTGTAGTAGACTCCCACAGTAACATCCCTGTTGTTTCTCTCTCCTTAATTTTTTATCCAGACGCTCTCCACCTGGCTTCCATTATTGATGTCCTGGTGTAAAATACCCCTGACTTATAATGCTATTCCTCCTCCTTTCCTGTTTGGCCTGTTTCTCTTAAAAAGTTTATACTCCTCTATTTCTACATTCCAATCATGAGACTCATCCCACCAGGTTTCACTAATGCCTATTATATCATATTTGCTTTGTTGTGCTAGGAGTTCAAGTTCAGCTTGCTTATTTCCCATGCTCTGTATATTAGTGTAGAGATATCTAAACCCATGTGTCCCCTTTACTTGCTGCCTTTGCATGGTTTTTTTTGTTTTGTTTTTTGTTTTTTGCCTCCCACTGTTGGGTTCTTGCACTGTTTGCCTTGTTCCCTCTATGTTGTTTATCACACAAAGGGAATTGGAAATATAATCCAATGGCAATCTGAATGCAATCATGGGGTTTCGCGTGATTGTGTGAAAGCTGATCAAACACATTTTTGGGCAAAGGGAAGTCCTTCCGAATGCAATCATGGGGTTTCGCGTGATTGCGTGAGAAACTATCACATGCAATTTCAGGCACTGAGAGGCAATTTCAGGCAGTTCTGAATGCAATGCAGTGTCAATACGCAATCACGTAAATTCGCTGAACTAGCAAATTTACTCAATTCCGAACTGGCCTCACTTCGATTTCTTTCGAAATTAAGAGAAATTCCTCCCATGTGGTAAACTCCTATGACAGTTTTATGATTTTCTCCAGCCCTTTTGCCTTTCAGAGTACTGTCTCCCTCCCCCACATAACTCAGTTTAATGCCCTCCTGATCAAATTTTTGTGACTATTGGCAAAAACGTTTTTGCCAACTGGCGTGAGACACAACCCATCCCTTGCCAGAAGTCCCTCCTCATGGAACCCTCTGCTCTATCTAGAAATCCATGGGTTTTGAGTATCAAATCCTATACATTTCAATAGGTCCGCTATAGGGAGGACTAATCAAAATTAGCCCCCAGTCTCCCCCCAAGTGTTTCTTGATTGTACCACAGCATCAAGTGAAACAAACATTACCTACATTTTTTCTCATATCTGCTTAACTCAAGTTGGCTATAAGTTTATTGTGCCTATCTTTTAGATATCAAGGGTAAGAGGGTTAGGAAGGTGGGGGGGGGCTCAGTTGGAGTTGCCACCACTGTCATCACTAAACACTCATCTGCTCTAGATAAGCCAGGCAGAGAGCACCCTTAAGATTAAGCTCTCTGAAGCTCCTCCTCTTCACAGGGCTCTGTTTTGGGTCCCCTATTGTTTCTTCTCTACACACTGTCTTTATGTAAACTCATAAGTTCCTTTGGGTTTTCTTATCATCTGTATGCTGATGACACCCAGTTGCATCTTTCCACCCCTAATCTTTCCTTAGGTCTTGAATGGCAAGAATCTTGCTGGATTGATGCTGTTTCTCAGTTGATAATGCACCAGCACTAAAGCTCAATATGTCCAAGACTGAGCTTCTTGTTTTTACTCCAAAGTCTGCTGTTCAATACTCCTTTGCAGTTCTTGTCAACAACATCTCTATTCATACTGTGCATGAAGCCCACAGTCTTTCATTTTTAATTCCCCCCTGTCATGTATCTCCCAGATTCAAGCTATAGCTAAGACATATGGGGGCTGTACAGACTGGCCAAAAGGGGCAGTCTGTCAGCGTCCAAATAAGTGCTGGGATGGGCCCAGGGCTGCCTCACCAGCAGCTCCAGAGGCCCCATCCCAGTGCTTTCCAGGCCATGGAGAAGGGGCGAACTGCCACTTCTCTGTGGACTGGAAGAGGGGTGCAGCGGGTGCCCTGGGCACCTGCTGCACCCCACATTCCCCAGAAGTTCTGAGGGGAGAAGGGGGCCGCTGCCGCAGCTCCTTTCCCATCGGGGTCCTTGGCGCGGCCGTGTAAAGGCCGCGTCAAGGACCAGCCACAAAAAGGAGCTCCATTTTGGAGCTCCTTTTGGCGCCGCTGAAAGGGCACCCTAGGCGCCCTCCAGCAGCGCCATGATGTCAGGTGCGCGCCACATTGTGTAAACACGGCGCCGCCATGACATTATCATGGTGCACATATGGATGGCACCATTTTAAAATGGCGCCTTCATACATGCTAGGGTTAGGGAGGGTGTACATACTGCAACCTCCCTAACCCTAATCACACCACACAGACAGCCCTTTTGGGCTGTCTGTATCAGGCCATAGATTTTTTTTTATAACACAGCTAAAATTTGACCGTTTCTTTCGGCCTTCACTACCAAGATACTAATCCATGCCTTAGTAGTCTCACTTCTAGATTTCTGCAACCTTCTTATAATGGGACTTCCTCTTTCTCATCTCTGTCCTTTGATTTCTTTCCAGCATTCAGCTCCACATATCATTATATTGACTCACCATTACGATCATATCTCTCCTTTGTTGTCATCCCTCCACTGGCTCCCTCTCCACCTCCATATTTGTTGTAAACTCTTGTTGATGACTTTTAAAGCACTGCATGGACTGGCCCCTCCTTACTTATCACATCTTCTTTCCCTTTACTTTCCCACTCATACCCTCCATTCTGGTGGCCAAGGACTGTTGTACCAGCTGAGGTTTTCTACTTCTCCAGCTCCGATCTGCCCCTCTTCTTTAGCCACTCCTGAAACCTCCTTCCCTCTCAAGCACAGTTCGTCTCCTCTTTACCCAGTTTTAAAACTGAGTTAACAACCATTCTGTTCAGGGAAGCATTCCCAAACATTACTTGATTGTTTTTTTTATGTTTATTTTAATCTGTTGTTTGTATATTTTTGTTGAATGATATTGTGTATCAATTTTATATTATATTTCTAGAATGTACACCACCAGCAGGTCCATTTATTCTATTCTATTCTATGATATGTGTCTTATTACAGCTCTTGATTGCTTTTAAAAAGCCATAAAGACACATCACTTCCAGCAGGCCTTCCCAGAAAGTTCTTAATTCCCAGCTCTGTTAGTGGGTCAAGCTCCCCCCTCAATTTTTAATATCTCGACCCCTGATGCCCATGCAATTGATTGTTGCATTATGTTATGGGAATTTTAATTGTGTTGTTTTTAACTTTGATGTCAGTTTAATTTTTAAGGGGTGGGTGGTTGGGTATGGATCATTGTAAATTTTACCTTTTACCTTGTATTTTTAATTGTTGTATCCCACTCCGGTTGGTTGACAGAGGAGCGGGCTATAAATGTATTATTATTATTATTATTATTATTATTATTATTATTAGTGCTGTGTAAACCTACAGTGCTTTATAAATAAAGTTTAATAATAATAATCTACCACTCACTCCACATGAAAGACATGCAAGCCATCCTAGACACTTTGCCTAGTTTTCTTGAAACTGGAACCTGGACTTTCACTACTCTTCTGGTCATCCCACTGCCGCAGGCTAAAACTTTGGCTTCTTGTCCTCCAGACTGCTATCTACCCATGTGGCTTCTATGTATTCTCAAAGTGAATTATGACATTTACAAATGTGTGACATAGTGGTTTGAGTGCTGGGCTACAATTCTGGAGTCCAGGATTCGATTTCCCACTTGGGCATAAAACGTTGGGCAAGTCACATGCTCTCAGCCTCAGGGGAAGGCAATTGCAAATCTTCTCTAAACAAATCTTGCCAAGAAAACCCCATGACAGGGTTGCCTTAGGGTCACCATAAGTCAGAAACAACTTGAAGACAGAAGACACACAACTACAAACAACAATAGAGCATGTGCAAGTCAAAACTATGGTGGTGTGTCTACACAGGATCACTGAGAGCAGGTGAAAAACAAATTATTCTCCCCCCCCCCCGCCACATCAGCTAGGATTGCCAGTTTTCAGTTTGTTTTTGTGTTTTTTTTTCAGATAGCAATATGGCACCACTCTCTATTGCCTGGCCATATCAAGGCTGCATCTTCATTGCAGAATTAATACAGTTTCACACTATTTTAACTGGCCCAGTGCTATGGAATTTTGTGAACTGTAGTTTTGTGAGAGATTTAGTCTTCTCTGTCAGAGAACTCTGGTGCTGCAACAAACTACAAATTCCAGGGTCCCACAGCATTGAGCAATGGCAGTTAGTGCATTAATTCTGCAGTGTGGCAGCAGTGTGGCTGATGCACTTAAGGCAGGTTTATATACAACTCATCTCAAGTCTCATGAGAAAAGGTTCTATCACAAGTGTTCCACAATTGCAAAAGATTAAAAATCTTTCAAGAGCCCAAATTTCTCAAGAGGGCCCTTCCTCTCACAACACTTGAGTTAGGCCTGCTTCTCATGCTGCCTTTAAACTGAGAACAGGAAGCTGGCAAGAATCACAATTGCAACGAGGACTGTGCATGAACCACACTTGCAGCAGAACAACCCTCACAGTAGTTCACATGTAATTTGAGGTCATTTTTGCTGTGCACTGAATGCTTGGGCAATAATCTGTTGCCAGTGTGACTGGTGCTTGCCCTTGTTCCTCTCAAAAAATACAGGACTTGGTCACAAAAACATGCAACACAGTCGATTCCTAGTCCCACTTTTGGATTTCCACAGCCCAGTAATTTGTACCAGCACATCTCCTTTTGTCATCTAGATATTATGTGATTTAAAGGTGTATCACTTTGGCTGGACTGTGCCATGGAACAGTGCTGTAAAGTTGCCTGTGGTAATGTTCCCAAAATATGAACAGGACACTGGAATTGTGCCCCGAAGGAACTTTGCTTGAACTGTGCAACTGTTGCAATGACAATACAAAATAATAACTCCTACTTGAGATTTCCCTGTGAGAAGTTCCTGAGAACTGGCACCTCACATACAAGCCCTTGAAGAACACTTTGGTTTCAACTCTCAATTTATCACTACAGTAAGAATTATCATCTACCACACCCAGTCACTACCCTGGGGTTTTATATATTATAAAAGGAATGTTTCTTTGCCCAATGTATTTGACTTCCTCGTGCATAGCAATTGTATTGCCAAACCACCTTGGGTAATAAAAAAATGCTAGATGAAATTTTGGAAACACCAGGCTGGGAACATATAATAGTGAAGTAAAGCTTGGTTTGGTATTGCAGATAGTCACCAACCCTGGGAAGAAAAGAATTAAGTTGCTAAATGCAGCAATTTTAGTTTATATCCATTTTAATTTGTATCATTTGTCTTTCATCTCTCCCACTCCTGGCTTCTGCTGCAGTATCATGGCATGATTACAATACAGATTTTGTGCTGCCTTTGCTTGCAGCTGTTTCCTCACACTTTGCAGCTGCAGAGACTTGCTTCTCTCATGTCTTTGGTTTCTTCCATTTCTTCCCATTAAACTGATTTCTGCCAACCATTTTCTTGGACCGCAGGGACATCTGCTGGGCTGAGGAGGCATACTGAGTGTCCCTTCCACCTTGGTGTCCCTTCCTTAGTTGCCTGGTCAAACAAGCTTCACAGAGGACTCCAGCAGATGGTTTCCAGTGTGTGCTGGTGTTTTTAAGTTTTGGCAACAAGTAAGTCAAATGTAAGATTTGTTTGCTTGTCTTCTGTTCCCTGCTACACACAGCTGAGCATGGAAGCATTATAGTAAAGGGTGTGGATTGGACTTTTCTGAAGCAAAGGAAGTGAATTTATTCAGGAATCTAGGAGAACAATATTCTGCCCTATGACAACTTCTGAAAGAATTGGTTCACTTTTTACTTAGGAGGAAAAATAATGCCATTCTACTAATAATAATAATAATAATAATAATAATAAACCATATTCCTCCTTGGTAATGATACCACGTTATGAAATAAGGTGGCAATTATCTTTCCATATGGCCTACAGAAAAAAGATGAGAAATGTGTGTTGCTTCAGATGTTGGTGGATTACAACTCCTATCACATCTATCCAGCAAAAATAGTGGTGCTGTATTATGGGATTTGCATTATAAGACCATAGGAGGTTGTACCACTTGTGTCTTATGAGGTCCAAAACAGCCAGCCTCTTCCTTTGGACAAAAGACCCTTTAATGTGGGAGAGCACAAGTGCCAGCAAACCAGTAGTTTGTATGGATACACCCCTTTTATAATAATATAATATAATAATAATATTTATTTATTTATACCCCACTCTTCAGCCCTAAAGGCTATTATTATTTTAATTAGACTGTTCCCTGCCCTCAGGCTTACATTCTAAGAAGACAAGACCCAAAAGGAGAAGAGAATGGTGGTGAAGAAAGGGTCAGGTCCTAAGTTGTTCTCTCCCTCTGACGCCTGGACCAAGGCAGATGGCATAGAGGGAGGGCTCTGCTTCAAAAACCAGGACAGGCCCAATGGAGTTTGGCCAGTTCTTTCACTCCCTCCTAAGCCAGATGGTGTTGCCATGGAGAGAGGGCACTTCAACTTGAGGCCAGTCCCAATGATGTTGCTAGGCCTCTCTTTTCACTCCCTCCTGTGCCAAATGATGTTGCCATGGAGAGGGAGCACTTCAACTTTATGACCCTATTCAGTTTAATGTAGTGGGTGGCCCTCTATCAGACTGAACACTGACAGAAGATATTAAAGAGACAGTATCTGTGAAAATAATGCTGAATTTTCCACTCCTGGAAGAGATGTTAGGAATACAGTAGGTCCTTGGCATCTGTTGGTGTTTGGTTCCAAGACACACAGACCATGGATGCTCAAGTGATACAGTGATATACTAAATACAGTGATGTACTAAAATGATGTTCTTATATAAAATGGCAAAATCAAGGTTTGCTTTTTGGAATTTATATATTTTAAAATACTGTATATGTTCAAGTTATGAATGCTTGAATCGATGGATAGGCAATCTGTGGATGTTGAGGGCCGACTGTATTCACAAATTTCCTGTTTCTCATCAAGTTGGGGTAACCAGGAGATCAGTCAACATGAAGACTTCAGGAACACTGCGGGCACAAAATGGTCAAATACCACAAGACAGTGATGATGATCACATTTTGAAAACTTTGTGCAAAGGCCAACATTTTTGCACTAAAAAAAAGGTTTCTATAAAACAGTACACTTTGTGCAAAAACAATGTTTTCTGTGTTTAAAAAAAAACCCCAGTGGCTGGCATCCTATTCAGAAGCTATGTATCATAGCTTGTACTTAGGATACCTTAACTGCTGGGCATTCACATTTGTCGTCATGAATGGCTCAGTATGATTCTAAAAGCCTGAAAGCATCCCAACTGGAGCATTTCTGAGGCACTGGAGATTAAGCACTGGGAAATTATGTCTGCAGTGCACTTCCAGTCACCAGATGCTTTGGGACAAGCAATTGTGGCAGGAACCCAAAGGGTTTCTCCAGCTGCTTGGTCTCAACATGTGTTGCAACCAGGGAAATGCTACATATGCCATCTTTCCATGACTCTTAGAAACATTTTGGTCAGGGTGCTGCCAGGCGGCAAAGATAGGTGTGAGAGAATTTATAACTATAATGATGAAGCTTCATCATAATAGTTACAATGATGAAGCAGAATCCTGGCCAGTGTTTTTGCACATACAAAATATTTGCAAAATAAATAAATAAATAATCCCCCAAATGTGAAATAATAATAATAATTAAAATTGTTTTTAAAAACACTATAACTTCTGTATCTTACCCAGCAGCACCTTTGAAATTCATTGTTCTTCTGTGTGTGAAGGACATAGGTAAAAAAAAATGCCCTGCCTAATTTCTCAAAGTTCCTTTGCAGTGAGGGTTTTCCACTTAGCAGTTTTCTCAAGTGTAGTAAATAGACGTCTGGGTTGTAAGCCTCCAAAAATGTTGGCTGCCTTTGACATCCTTGTGTAGCTAAGAGACATCCCAGAAGTCCCACACAGCTGCCATTTTGCAGATTTAGGGGCTGACTGGGGTTTGGGGAATGGTAACTGGAAATTGGTGTCTGGTTTGAATTACAATCAGAGCCAAGGAAGAATTTGTGGGATCTGCCATGTTGATGGTCCATGAATCCGGCAAGCTTAGCTAGGATCTCTAGAAGGTACTGGATTCGTGGTTAATACCTGCTCCCATTACAATAGCATCCCCATGGTTTGTTTTACTTCAGAATAAATGGGGTATTAAAAAGACTAAAGTGGCACCACTTCATCAGTACAGTACTGATATTCAAGGTATATGAGAACAAGTTCATTGAAACAATGAAAGGCGAAGATAAAAGGGATTTAGAAAATCAATGATGCATAATAGGAATCAGTCCAAAATAAACAAATCAACTCAAAACACTTCCCTGGTTTGAACAGCTCCACTGGCAGCTGGTCCATTCCTGCACACAATTTCACATGCTGGTTTTGACCTATAAAGCCCTATCTAGCTCTGGTCCAGGTCAGCTTTGGTTAGTACTTGGATGGGAGACAGCCAATGAATACCAGGTGCTGTAGGCTATATTTCACAGGAAGGAACTGGGAAAACCATCTCTTGATATACCTTGCCTCAGAAAACCCTATGAAGTTGATGTGGTCACTATAGGTTCAGGGATGACTTGAGGACACACATAAACACACACACACACACACACACACACCCCAAGGGTAGAGTATTCACTGAGGTTTCTACACCTCTATATGTTCTGATTTCAGGTCCCTGCTCATCAAAGAGAAGTAATTAGATAAAATCTTCCTTTTTATTAGGATCAATGCATCAGATCCTAGTTATCTTACAGTAAGGCAGAGCAGCTCAATCAAAATTACACCCCTGTGCACCACAGAAATGGAACAAACAAAGCCATATCAGTAGGACTAACCACACTAGCAAGTATCAGAGGAGGAACCAGACTGTTCTTTATGCTCTTTAAAAACACATTCAGTATACCAGATCCTCATCTAACCTGTCTGCCCATCAAGGTAAACTGTGGAAGAACTGACAGCAGACCTCTCCAGGGACCAGACTTCTGGAGGACAAAGACCTCTAGGAGCCTGAATAATTTTTTAAAAATTAAATTTTAGTTTCTCAAAAACCCAAAGAGCACCAGCTCTTTGTTTGTTTCTAAATGTAAAAAGGAATCCTCCTCAGTCATGCATTTTAACTTCAGAGTACTCTGTACTCAAGTCATAAACCATATGGGTGTGTCTATCAGGTGTCTCTGTCAAATCTCCAGTACTTGACATCTGGCTGGATCCTGGAAATTTCAAAGACAGAATTACAATTTTCAAAGCCATATAGGCATCCCTTGTGTCAGAGTCTAGAATGTATGGTCAGATGCCAAGAGCCCATAGACTCAGAAACATCATCCCCTTCCAACATTTCACAACCAAGACATATGTGATCAAGAAACATCACAGTATGTCCAATATGACAAAAATGAGTAGTGAGGGAGAACACACAAACTAGGAGTGGCTGCAGCAGTTTGCTTTTGCCTGAGCCTATAGGGATGAGGTGGCTTAGTGATTGCAGTGCCAATTCTGATGATCAGAAGATCAGAAGGTTGGCAGTTCGAGGTCTGAGTGCTGCATGATGGAGTGAGCTCCCATCACTAGTCCCAGCTTCTGCCAACCTAGCAGTTCAAAAGCATGTAAAACTGCAAGTAGATAAATAGGTACCACTTTGGTGGGAAGGTAATAGCATTCAGTGTAGTCATGCTGGCCACATGATCACCAGATTTCTCTTTGGACAATGCTGGCTCTTCTACTTAGTAACAGAGATAAGCACTGCCCCCTACAGTTGGTTAAGACTAGACATTCATGTGAAGGGACTACCTTAACATTGTTACCTTTACAGGAAAGAGTAAGAGTCTGCCCCCACCTACCCATTGGCATCACAAGGGTCACTAGGGCATCACCCAGTGTAGTAATTCATGGTGTCTTCTCTCCCTAATCACCTCCTCCCATACCACACCATACAGAATTCTTAGTAATGTTTTTTGTACAAATATTACTCATTAATCATAATACTTGTATATCACTGAATGTAATGGTCATAGTAGTGACATAAACAACTAGCAAAATTAAAATTATACCTTTAAATTACAATATCATATGCACTGCCTAAACGTATTTACATGTACACAGTTTCATGTAGTTAAAATGAAAATTTGTTAAGATGTGATTTTTTTAAAAAAATATTAAAAGAATATATTTAAAAAATTAAAAAATATGTTTCTTAAAAATAAACCTGGAGCATGTCCTTTCTCCTTCCACTGAGCCTTGCCCCACTCATACCATCTCTTCAGCATTTTAAATTGATGCAGGAAAATGGATAAATGCAGGTGTTTGGGAACAGTGGTGTCATCCCCCTTAGGGTGTCACCTGGTGTGGCCCTCATCCCCTGCACCTGCCTAGTGATGCTCTTGCACTTGCACCTCCCTCCACTGGATTAATTGTGTACAAACTACTTTTACACTTTGAACTTAGTTTGCAGCAACTAGTATCAGATAAAGATACCAGATACTTTATCTTCTCCCACCACTGAGGACAAAGGGGTAAAGTGGATGAAGGTGAAAGAAACTGCGACATTTTAAAAACAGTTGAAAAATTGGGATACCAGAGTGTCTCTCTTCAACTCTATCTGGGAAGAAAGGTGGGATATACATTCAATAAATAAAGCGGACAGTTGGAGGGCATACAGCACACTGCATGTGGTTGCTCTTCTGATTGGGAGCCAAGTCAGTTCTGCTCCATGCCAAGTTGTATCTTGGGCCAGGATACACCAAGGACAGCCCGGAGTATCCTGGTCCTGCAGCTGCCCAAATCTGCCCTTGTTGCCTCAGCCTGTGTTCCTGCACTATGGAGGCTGTCTGTCTGAGTGTCCCCCACTACTGTGGGTTGCTTGCTTCTGAGATCAGAACAAGGTGTTCAACAATTAGCACATGACTGCCTCATTCTGACCTCAAATCAAGCAAACCATGGTGGCAGCAGACACACTGAGTGGTTTAGTAGGACACCCATGCAGACCACCGCTGAAGCATGGGAATTGACATCTCCAGGTCGTCCTGGAAGATTCAGAACAACAGGTAAGCTTTAAAATTCATTTTAACATTGTTATGCCCTGGTTCTGGTATGTAGCATGCTAGTTGTCATCTGGACTGTTTGCACAAGAACCATTGTGTGATGGTTCTGTTTGTACAAGAACCATCAATTGAATGATGATTGGGCCATGTATCATTCAAACAGGATGACACCAGAATTGGTGGGAGGAGAACAGGTCTTTTGACCCATGCAAACAAGGTCATAGATTCCCTCAAATTCAATGCCTAATGGGATTCTGACACTGGACATTACATAAACCTTGCCATTTGCTGCCAATGATATCAGCAGACATGTTGCCATTTTTTGTCCCTCTCTTTCCTTCAGTTGACTCTGTCTCTTCCGCTCCTGTATTTTTCCTGGTGGATTTGCCAGACTTGCTCCAATTCATTCATCAGAGGTGGTAGGAGGGAATGTTGTCTGTGATCAGTATGTGCAGGACATTTGTCTCTTTGAAGCAGTACGCCATTTTTTAAAGAATGGAAAACTTATGCTTAACAGCCCTTTTCTTAACTACATGACATTTAACTTACAGAAAAGTGACAGAAAGCTAAGCTGAGGGTGGAGGAAGCATCCATGCAGCATCATTCTTCAGCTGTTCCCGCATCCTTCTTCCCATTGACAGATGGGGAAAAAAAATTTTTTTTAATTCACAGCTGCTTAGAAAGTGAATGGCAATGCCTAAGTGATGCTTGATTATATTTCTCCACCACAGTCATCATATCCTCTATGTAACATTTTCCAAAAATCTGTGATGGAAATGAAGACCAGATCTCATCTGAAAGTTACCAGAATCTCTGGCAGAGGAAAAACATGAAAGGGAAAAAATAAATAATTAAAAATAAGCCCATGAGTAAAAAGCAGTGAGTCTCCAGCTGACACTAAAGCAAAATCTTTAAGAAATGCTTTCAGATTCCACAGTGCCTGCGGGAGGGGTGTTAATATAAACTGGCTTTCTAGCATGGAAATTGACTTGGACAGGATCTTGGGAACCTTAGCTTAAGTAGTAGTCCATGTTACTACCATTATTATCATCTTCCCATCATCATCATTATCATCATTATCAGTAGTAGTAGTAGTAGTAGTAGTAGTTTTGGTAAGTTTCTAGTCCTTTTGATTGGAGAAATATCTTGGAAATACTGAAATAGCTGTTTAAAGGTTTATGGCAGGGCTTTTGTAGCAGTCTATAAACAGGAGGTTTTCATCTTTCATGAACCTTTTGCCATTGGGGACCATCAGCTTCATTCTGTTCTCCTTCCTTGTTCATTTGCCTTTTTATTTCCCTCACCTGAAATTTGCAGTCAGAATGAAAACCATGGGAAAACAGTACTTAAAACAAATTCACAAAGGTCTTCTTTCAAAACTTTGTATGGTCTTTGAAGGTAAGGGGATGCTAAAAAAAAATCCACATGCATGCTAGCTGTCCATTATTTCCACTTTTGAGATTAAATGCTGCGGCAGATGGACAAGACTGTGAGCTTGTCTACATTGACTAAAAAAATCAGCCTCACCTTGCATTTTTCTGGTCCACAGTGACCCTGCAAAGACCCAATTAATGTCATACACTCACAGACACAGTAAAGTGACATTGGTATAACAGGACACACATTTCCCCCTGACAAATTCACTTTTCTCACTTCCCTGCATGCATCAACCTATCAGTCAGTAGCCCTTGTTGTTAGCCTTCCAGTCTCTTGGATCCACTCTGATTGGATACCTCCCCATCCAATCCCCTTTCCCCCTTGTCTGCTCCACTGAGTGGGTAAGGGAATTTTAAATGTACACACGCACATATACACAAAACAGAGAAAGAAAAATTAAAATTGTACTTTATTTATCTTTCACTTATAAATTTTTATTATGAAATTATAAAATTATGAATTATCTTTCATTAAAAGATTTATCTTTCATTCATCTTTCATTTTCTACACTGAAGTAGAAATACATACCAACACATATCAGGCTTGGCAGACCCATCCAGTCCCCCTACTAAAAACTACCACATCTGGCCTCACATAAAGTCTGCTATAGAATACATAGAATCATAGAATCATAGAGTTGGAAGAGACCACAAGGGCCATCCAGTCCAACCCCCTGCCATGCAGGAACTCCCAATCAAAGCATCCCTGACAGATGGCCATCCAGCCTCTGCTTAAAGACCTCTACGGAAGGAGACTCGATCACTCTCTGAGGGAGTGTGTTCCATTGTCGAACAGCCCTTACTGTCAGAAAGTTCCTCCTAATGTTGACGTGGAATCTCTTTTCCTGCAATTTATATCCATTGTTCTGCGTCCCAGTCTCTGGAGCAGCAGAAAACAAGCTTGCTCCCTCCTCAATATGACATCCCTTCAAATATTTAAACAGGGCTATCATATCTCCTCTTAACCTTCTCTTCTCCAGGCTAAACAACCCCAGTTCCTAAGGCGGTACTCATAGGGCAAGGTTTCCAGACCCTTCACCATCTTAGTTGCCTTCCTTTGGACATGCTCCAGTTTCTCCACATCCTTTTTGAATTGTGGTGCCCAGAACTGGACACAGTATTCCAGGTGGGGCCTGACCAAAGCAGAATAGAGTGGCACTATTACTTCCCTTGATCTAAACACTATACTTCTATTGATGCAGCCTAAAATAGCATTGGCCTTTTTAGCTGCCACATCACACTGTTGACTCATGTTCATCTTATGGTCTACTTGGACTCCTAGATCTCTTTTGCATGTACTTTCATTCAGCCAGGTGTCCCCCATTTTAAATCTGTGCATTTCATTTTTCCACCCTAAGTGCAGAAACTTACATAAGAATATCCAGATTTTCCATGTGAATCCAGAGTAAATCCCCATATTTCTTTAACGTTAAAGCCCTGTGGCATTGAATCATCCCATATGTCATCTAGATTGCCCACTGTGAAAACTAGGTGAGATCATTTTATTTGGCCCATGTAGAAATGCCCTAGTTCTGTGAAACATCAGTTGAATTATAATTTAAATCCATTGGTTTAAATCTATTTGATAGATTTAGCTAGAATAGACCCATTTTGATTTACCATTCAGTGGGTTGCCTAGCTAGGATAAGCAATCAGATTTAGGCCTGTTTGTCTAGGTCAGAATCCACCATCTAAATACTTGTACCACAAAAGCTGTCTACACTTTATATTCCAAGCACGCTGTAGGACAGGCAAACCCAATATGTTTGGCAAATGCCCTAAAGTATGAAAAATACTCTAAACGCTACCAGTTTCTGCTCATTTGCTAGAGAATAAATCCCACTGAATTCTTTAAAATATAAATTTAATATATACTGTAGCCCCAGTAATATGACTTCCAAGCCTGGAGTTGGTAATGAGCTGGATGAGGGAAAACAAACTCAGGTTGAGTCCGGAGAAAACGGAGGTACTTGTGATAGGTTCCCCTAGTCCAGGAATGGAGATTTATCAACCTGCCCTTGACGTGGTCACACTTCCACTAAAGGACAAAGTTCGCAGTCTGGGCGTACTCCTGGATTCGTCTCTCTGGCTGACCTCACAGGTGGAGATGACAGCCAGGAGTGTGTGGTACCAACAATGGTTGATACGCCAGCTGCATCCCTACTTGGGCAAAGGAGACCTTGAAACATTGATACATGCACTGATAACATCTCATTTAGATTTCTGTAATGCGCTTTGCATGGGGCTACCTTTGTACCAAGTCCGGAAGCTTCAACTGATCCAGAAAGCAGCAGCCAAGTTACTTACAGGGGTACCCAGGACAGAGCATATTACCCCTGTATTAAAATCTTTACACTGGCTACCGATCAGCTTCTGAGCACAATACAAAGTGTTGGTTATTACCTTTAAAGCTCTATATGGCTTGGGCCCAAATTACTTGAAGGAACACCTCTCCCTATATAATCTGCCACACACACTCAGAACATCAGGGAAGAATCTGTTAGAACTTAAAAACACTAAATTGGTGACAACTTCCCACAGGGCATTTTCTGCCGCAGCCCCAAAGTTGCGAAATGACTTGCCGGAAGAGATCCGTCTTATTGCCACTTTAGATGCTTTTAAGATGGCACTTAAGATGGATCTCTTCCGGTGGGCTTACCCACCTGATATACTGTAACAGACTACTGATTGCTGTTAAATTTGTGGAAAGGACAACACCAACCAACTACATTGAAAGATGTATTTTATTGTTTTATTGATATTACTGCGGTTGACGTTAGGATAATGATTACAGTATTGATTGTGCAATGTTGTATTTTATTCATATGTTGGAATCCCGCCTCGATCCGACAGAGAGGTGGGAAATAGAAATAAATTATTATTATTATTATTATTATTATTATTATTTAGGTGAATTTTATAATCCATATTTAGTTAATGCTATACTTATGCAGAGTGAACTAAAATAGAATACTGATTTCTGGGAAATTAGAAAACTGATATAAACTGGGGCTAAATGAAGGTCTTTCAAGAAATGCTGAACAAACAGGAGAAAACAAGAAACAAACAAAAACAAAACAAACAGCTTCATTTATATACCGCTTCATACCCTTAATGAGTGTCTAAGCGGTTTACAATTGTAAGCTATTTGCCCCCCAACAATCTGGGTACTCATTTTAGCGACCTCGGAAGGATGCAAGCCTGAGTCGAGCTTCAGCCCTTTGCCGGTCTTGAACTCGCCACCTTATGGTTTTGAGTGAGTGGCTGCAGTACAGGCATTTAACCACTGCGCCACCAGGGCTGTAATGTTTAGGTCCAAGGTGCCCTCTCCTTCCCAAGCAGAGGCGCCAGAGTAACAAGTCAAAACATAAACATTAGTAGAGTTGCAGCTATGTAACTGTGTGCAGAGGCTACAGAGAAAAGTAACTTTTTTTAAGTGGGCTGATGAGTCATAAGTGGGTTTTAATTATTCATGTATTCGTGACCTGATTGCTTGAGATTCATTTGTATAGAGTTAAGATTGGCCAATAGAAGGCATTTTTGGAGATTCTTTGTGTAAAAGCTATAAATCCCATCATTTTGTGGAATTCTTGGCCTCAGTCTCTGGAAACTGAATCTTCCACTGGGGACATTTTATTCTATGCCGGCTGAATAAATCTGGAACTTTTAACCGACTCTGGGTCCTCTTGCCTTTACTTCACTCTGGACTCTTTCAAACGGGAGGAATTTCTCCCAACTCCGAATGGAGCCAATGCGGGTTCATGTAAATTCGCTTGTTTAGCGAATTTACATGAACCCCTGCTCCATTCGGAAGAACCCCTGCTCCGTTCGGAATTACTTCCCATTACCCGAAAATAACCCCCTCCTGCCCGAATTTGCATGCGAAGCTTTAATTCGCAATAAAGTAAAACCCATGTTTGCATTCGAATTGGCTTCCCTCTTGCCCGAATTTGCGTGCGAAGAGTTAATTTGCAATAACATAAAACCCATGTTTGCATTCGAATTGACCTTAAATTATACTTCCAATTTAGCCTCGTATGAAAGAGTAGTCTGTCATGCTAAGGACTGTGTAAGCAGTCCTAGCTGAACCCATTTTTCTATTATTATTATTTTGACACAGGTCCAAAACATACTGCAGAAATAATTCAGTTTGAGACCACTTTAACTGCCTTGGCTCAATGTTAGGGAATCCTAGGAATTGAAGTTTGTTGTAGCATCAGAGCTCTCTGACAGAGAAGGCTAAATGTCTCACAAAACTACAGCTCTCTTTTTGAGCAGAAAAAAGAAGGAAGGTGAATACAATGCCTGTGGAGCAGGATTGTTATGGAAGAATTAGTGGAAATGGCAAAACTAGATAAGATGACATGTTGTTTTATGAAACATGGAAAATAGGGAATTTGTACACAATTGAAAGCAAGTTATAGAGTACATAGGTAAACAATGGGATATAATGGCAACGTGGGAATTTAAGGATTAATCAGATAGAAATGGTATTTAAATTGTCTTCTTGTTGTTAGCTGGATGGCATTAATCTGACATTTTAGGATGGGATCATATAGGATATGCATATAGTTGGATAACAGTTTGAGGGGGAATTTTTTTGAAAAGAAAACACTAAGTACCACCAGCATGGGAAGTTAATCATGGATAGATTTATGTAATATCAAGAAATGAAGAAGAAATTGTAAATATCATAACATGTTGTTTGTTAATTGTTTTGTGTTTTTAAATAATAAAATTTATTATAAAAACAAAACTACAGTTCCCACAATTCCCTAGCACTGACCCAGAGCAGTTAAAGCAGTCTCAAACTGGATTATTTCAGCAGTTTGCTTTGGACCATACTTGATGATCAGGTTGTTTTATACATTAAAAATTGGCATCAGAAGGCAGCCTAGCTCTTCAAAGACATCATGTTCTCCATTGCTCCAGAGGGTAAAAATTACAAGGAAACTGATTTCAGTTAGATAAAGTGAGTCCTTGGTATCTACTATTTTGGGAGATGGTTAGTACTTGTTTGGTGGAAGCAGTTCAAGGGAGGTAGACTGGATTGCCATCTGTTGGGGATATATTTGCATAAAGCAACTGGGGGTTAGATTGGATAAGCTCTAAAGTAAATTCCAGCTCCTTAAATAGAAGAATTTCATATGAAGAAGTGGTGACAGAGGTACAAAATTTAAAAGATAATAAAGCTCCAGGTCCAGACGGATTCAATGCACTCTTTTACAAAACATTTAAGGAAGAACTTTGTGGTCCGCTACAAATAACCATGAACGCAATTTTAGAACAAGGGGTTCCAAAATCATGGAGAGAAGCTGAAATAACGATAATACCGAAAGAAGGAAAGGATATAAAAGATATTAAAAACTTTAGGCCCATCTCATTATTGAATGTAGATTACAAGATCTTCACATCTATTTTAGCTACAAGATTGAAAAATTACCTAAAAGATTGGATAGGTCCGGAACAACAGGGATTTTTACCGCAGAGGCATTTAAGAGACAATGTAAGAATAGTCTTAAACATTTTGGAGGTATTTGAGAAACATAGAGAGAAAGAATTGGGTTTGTTGCTGCTAGATTTGGAAAAAGCCTTCGATACTGTCAATTGGGACACTATCATTGAAATTTTGAATAAGATGAATTTAGGGGAAAATTTTATAGGCTGGATAAAGGAAATCTATAAGGAACAAAAAACGAAAATTATAATCAACGGGGAAAGGACAAATTTTATCATAATAATAATAATTATAATAATAATAATATTTATTTCTTACCCGCCCCTCTGTAAAACAATCGAGGCGGGATACAACAAGGTTAAAAACAGATTGCAGATTAAAATAATTCAAGAATTCCATCCCAACCTCCCCCCCTTAAAATAGGATTAAATTAGTTAAGTTTAAAATTAAATTACTACTAATAAAAGTACAATAAAACATGATACACAAAACCGCAATGCTGGCCACAGCATGGGTAGCAATAAAATACAGAGGGGGGGGGGATAAGGAGTTGAGAATTGGCTGAAAGATTTTAGGAGCCAGGTAGATTATACAGTTTCAGGGAAGGCCTGCCGGAAGAGATGCGTCTTTAAGGCTGTTTTAAAACAGTCTAGTGATGTAATGAGACGCATCTCGTCCGGCAGGCCATTCCATAGCCTGGGAGCAGAAGCAGAAAAGGCCCTCTGGGAGGTCTGCGTTAACCTAGTCTTCATGGGCTGCAACAGATTTCTCCCAGAGGACCGAAGCGTGCGGGGGGGTTCATATAGGGAGAGGCGGTCCCTGAGATAAGATGGACCCAAGCCATGTAGGGCTTTAAAGGTTAAAACCAGCACCTTGTACTGCGCCCGGAAACTAATTGGCAGCCAGTGGAGAGCTTTAAGCACAGGTGTAATGTGCTCTCTCCTAGGTGTACCGCTAACAAGCCTGGCTGCCATATTTTGAACTAGTTGAAGTTTCCGGGTTAGGCACAAGGGTAGCCCCATGTAGAGCGCGTTACAGAAATCCAAGCGTGAGGTTACCAAAGCGTGCACCACTGTTTCCAGGTCCCTCTGATCCAGGTAGGGGCGCAGCTGGCGTATCAGCCGAAGCTGATAACAGGCACTCCTGACTGCCGCATTCACCTGACTAGTCATGTGAAGCGACGAGTCAAGGAGCACCCCCAGACTGCGAACAGGGTCCTTCGAGGAGAGTGTGACTCCATCTAGGACCGGAAGATGTATTCCCGAACCTGGTTTCGGGCCTGTAACAGCTAGTACCTCCGTTTTGTCTGGATTGAGTTTCAGCCTGTTTTTCCTCATCCAATCCATTACCGCTGCAAGGCAGTCATTAAGAGGAGAGACGCCATCTGAAGTTCGAACCGACGATCTGGTCATGGAGAGGTATATCTGAGTGTCATCAGCGTACTGAAGACACTGAGCTCCATGCCTCCGAATGATCTCACCCAGCGGCTTCATGTAGACATTAAATAGCATCGGGGACAGAATGGCGCCCTGAGGGACGCCGCAGTTAAGCTCAATCTTGGAGGAGCAACTGTCCCCGAGCCTCACCCTTTGAGATCTCCCAGAGAGAAAGGACCGGAGCCACCGGAGTGCGGTGCCCCCGATCCCCAACTCCCTCAGTCGACTCAAGAGGATGGAGTGATCTACAGTATCAAAAGCCGCCGAGAGATCCAGGAGCACCAGCAGGGTCACACTACCCCTGTCGATACTCAGGCGGAGGTCATCGGTCAGAGCGACCATGGCAGTCTCCACTCCATGTCCTGTCCTGAAGCCGGTTTGAAATGGATCGAGATAATCGGTTTCATCCAAGACAACCTGAAGTTGAGAGGCAACTGCTCTCTCGATCACCTTGCTCAAAAAAGGGAGCAAGGACACTGGTCTATAGTTGTTCCTGTCCAGGGGATCAAGAGAAGGCTTCTTCAGGAGGGGCTTAACAGCTGCCTCCTTCAGACAGGATGGTAAACAGCCTTCTCTGAGGGACGCATTGATTGTATCCCGAAGGAATACCCTCAGTGTGTCCCCTCCCTGGACGACCAGCCAAAATGGACAGGGATCGAGAGAGCAGGTCGTCTTTTTCATACTTCCAAGAAGCTTGTCCACGTCATCAGTACTCACAGGTTGGAACTCATCCAGCAAAATGACATCAACGGAGTTGTTGGACGCCTCATCTATTGGTTCTGGTGGAAAATTGACATCTAAGTCGGCCCTTATCCGAGAGATTTTATCTGCAAAGTAGGTATTAAATGCGTCACAGCAGGCCGTCGTAGGGTCAAGTAGGGGATTTGACACAGGAGGGACCTGTGTTAGCTCCCCCACCACCCTAAATAGCTCTGCTGGGCGGGACTCTGCAGACGCAATGCGTGCAGAGCAGAAGGCTCTTCGCGCTGCACGCAAAGCCTCCCGATAGGCACGAAGATGCTGCCTATGGCGAGTTCTGTCAGATAGGAGTCGAGTTTTCCGCCACTTGCGCTCTAGTCGTCGTCCAACCCGCTTCATCTCCCTAAGTTCCTCTGTAAACCAGGGCTTACGGTTAAGAGCGGGCTGGAGAGGACGCTCGGGGGCAATCGCGTTGAGAGCCTTGGGAAGATCGGTGTTCCAGGTGGTGACCAAGGCTTCGACGGGATCACCGGCACTGCCAACCATTAAACCCTCTAAGGCCTTCTGGAAACCAATTGGTTCCATCAGCCTTCGAGGGCGGACCGATCTAATGGGTCCGCCACCCCCGGGGGAATGGATAGCGGCTTTTAGCTCCAGCTTGATCAGGAAATGGTCCGTCCATGACAAGGCAGAGGTTTTAGTTACCTCTGCCCACGGATGTTGCTGTTCCGTACTAAAAATCCCATCGAGTGTATGACCAGCACAATGAGTCGGCTCGTTGACCAATTGGAATAGGTTCATGCCTGTCATGGTATCCATGAACTCCCGAGCTGCTCCAGATAGATCAGAAGGGCTGGTCTCGAGAGGGATGTTGAAGTCACCCAAGACCAAAAGCCTGGGTGTCTCCAACAACAACTCAGAGACCAGCTGAGTCAGCTCGGATAGGGAGTCTGCTAGACAACGGGGTGGCCGGTAGACTAACAGAATCCCCAAGCTATCCCTGGACTTCAAGCTGAGGTACATGCACTCGATGTGGATTGTTTTCCGGACAGGTTTCCTGATCAAGGTTAGGTTGGTTTTATGGACTATAGCCACACCGCCCCCCCACCCACTTTCCCTTACCTGCTCACTGACCGTGTAACCCGCTGGGAGAGCCTGCGCCCACGTAGCAGTGCTGGCATCACCCAGCCAGGTCTCGGTAAAACATGCCAGGTCAGCCTGTTCATCCACAAGGAGGTCGTGGATGATATGGGTCTTGCTCTTGGCCGACCTGACATTGCAAAGGAGCAGGTTAAGGGATTGTGGAATGGATGGTGCGCTCTCCGCCTTATCTTGGGAAACAGAGTGAACTGAAGAAGAGATAGATACCAGACATCTATCCCTACTTCTTTTGTAACATCTGTTCACTCGGTTGCCGCCATACCTTCCCTGCCCCCGCACAACCTTGATGTCAGCCCCCAGGCTATTCCCGGCTCCATGCTCACAAGAGGGTTGAAAACAAGCCAATTAAACCCACTCCAGTCCTAGCTCTAGTAGAGCCTCTGGAAGTCTTCAGACTCCTCCCTTCCTCTGCTGCCGGTGGTGTGGGCTTGCAAGGGATGCTGGGAGCCTCTGGAAGGCTTCAGGCTCCTCCCTTCCTCTGCTGCCGATGGTGTGGGCTTGCAAGGGATGCTGGGAGCTTCTAGAAGGCTTCAGGCTCCTCCCTTCCTCTGCTGCCGATGGTGTGGGCTTACAGGGGATGCTGGGAGCCTCTGGAAGGCTTCAGGCTCCTCCCTTCCTCTGCTGCCGATGGTGTGGGCTTGCAAGGGATGCTGGGAGCTTCTAGAAGGCTTCAGGCTCCTCCCTTCCTCTGCTGCCGATGGTGTGGGCCTGCAGGGGATGCTGGGAGCTTCTAGAAGGCTTCAGACTCCTCCCTTCCTCTGCTGCCGGTGGTGTGGGCTTGCAGGGGATGCTGGGAGCTTCTAGAAGGCTTCAGGCTCCTCCCTTCCTCTGCTGCCGATGGTGTGGGCTTACAGGGGATGCTGGGAGCCTCTGGAAGGCTTCAGGCTCCTCCCTTCCTCTGCTGCCGGTGGTGTGGGCTTGCAGGGGATGCTGGGAGCTTCTAGAAGGCTTCAGGCTCCTCCCTTCCTCTGCTGCCGATGGTGTGGGCTTACAGGGGATGCTGGGAGCCTCTGGAAGGCTTCAGGCTCCTCCCTTCCTCTGCTGCCGATGGTGTGGGCTTGCAAGGGATGCTGGGAGCTTCTAGAAGGCTTCAGGCTCCTCCCTTCCTCTGCTGCCGATGGTGTGGGCTTACAGGGGATGCTGGGAGCCTCTGGAAGGCTTCAGGCTCCTCCCTTCCTCTGCTGCCGATGGTGTGGGCTTGCAAGGGATGCTGGGAGCTTCTAGAAGGCTTCAGGCTCCTCCCTTCCTCTGCTGCCGATGGTGTGGGCTTACAGGGGATGCTGGGAGCCTCTGGAAGGCTTCAGGCTCCTCCCTTCCTCTGCTGCCGATGGTGTGGTTATCAATATTAACAGAGGAACCAGGCAAGGCTGCCCATTGTCTCCACTGCTCTTTATAGTTGTAATAGAAAGATTACTAAAAAGAATTAAAAATGATGCGCAGATTCAAGGTGTGAAAATTAAAAACCATACAATTAAAATCAGAGCATTCGCAGACGATTTAGCAGTCTTCTTAGAAAATCCCTGCAAAAGCATAAACAAATTGAACGAAATAATTGGTAGATTTGGTGAAATTGCAGGATGTAAACTTAACAGAGAAAAATCAATAATTATAACCAAAAACCTATCTAGAGAAAAAGAAAAAAAGCTAGTAAAGCTCTCAGGAATAGAAGTAAAAAAAAAAAGCAAAATATTTAGGAATCGTCATATCCAACAATTTAGGGGATTTATTCGAAAACAACTACGCAAAAACATGGAAGGATATTAAAAAGAAATTAGAGAATTGGAACAGACTGCAATTATCACTCTTGGGAAAAATAGCAGCAATTAAAATGTCAATTCTACCAAAAATGTTATTCTTATTCCAGAATTTACCTATAATAATTAAAGAATCTTTTTTTAAACTCTGGCAGAGAGATCTGAGTAGTTTCATTTGGCAAAGAAAGAGGCCGAGAATTAGACTCAAATTAATGCAAGACACAATTGGAAGGGGAGGGCTTGGGCTACCAAATTTAAAGCTATACTTTGAGGCATGTTGTATGATGTGGATAAAAGAGTGGATAACCCTAAGAAATAAAGAATTACTAGATCTCGAAGGGGAAGATTTATTATTCGGCTGGCACGCGTACTTAGGTTATAATAAGATCAAAGCCAACAAAAATTTCAATATTCATTGTATTAGGAAACCCCTATTAAAAATCTGGGAAAAATACAAAGCTAGGATTATGCCAAAGATACCACTTTGGTTTTCCCCACAAGAGGCTTTACAAAGGACGGAAATGAAACAGAAGACAAATTGGCTTACCTATTCACAACTACTGGAAGAGAACGAGACAGGCAATTTGGTCTTAAAAACACTACAAGAAATAAAGGAAAAAGGTTATAATTTAAACTGGTTCGGATATTGGCAGATTAAAGAACGGTATAAATTAGACTCCAAAACACTAGGCTTTGAAAAAGAAGAAAATAACTTTGACAAAATAATACTAAAAGAAAATGCTAAATGGATAAAAGAACGCTACAAAATGCTTTTGGATTGGTTTGAGGAAGAAGAAGTGGTCAAAGAAAATATGATACAATGGGCAAAAAATTTCGGTTACCCAATTAATTTGGAAAAATGGGAATTAGTTTGGGAGAAAAGACTAAAATATTCGGCCTCCCAGAACTTAAAGGAAAACTTTTATAAAACCTATTTCAGATGGTATTTGACGCCAGACAAAATTTCAAAAATATACAAAACGGGAAATAACCTCTGCTGGAAGTGTAAGCAAGAACCAGGGACCCTATATCATTGTCTATGGACCTGCAAAAAAGTGAGAAAATATTGGATCAGAGTAAATGAAGTAATAAATTCGATAGTAGAAAATAAATTAAAATTCACACCAGAAACTTACCTCTTAAATATGTGGGATGAGGAACTAGACAAAAAATATGGAAAAAAGCTGTATTATCTTATATCCACTGCAAGGCTCACCTTAACTCAAAAATGGAAAAGTAAGGATATACCAAATCTTAAGGATTGGCTCATTAAATTATTTGATGTAATTGAAATGGACAAACTCACATCATTAATCAGAAATCAGGAAATAGATAGAATAGATGAGGAATGGGGTAAAGTATTGGAACACCTGAAAAAAGAATGGGGAAATATAGCGACTACAGGATATGACGTTAATTCTAGATTATAATAAAGAAATCAGAGGATATACTTGGATCCAGTCAAACATAAGTAAAAGATGACAAACACCAGATACTAAGAAATATCAAGTATAGAAGTACTAAGAATAGTTAATAGATAAGGGTATCAACTCTAATTAAAATAGAAATAGGTGAAGTAAGGAAGAATCGACAGAACGACTACCAGACTGTGCCAAATATATTATACGCAGAGAAATGGCCGATCAAAAGCTCCTAGAAATCTATGAATAGATCTACAAGAGAAAGTAATATCTGTAAATAATAGCAATACATATTGACAGACACAAGGATAGCTTGACAAGAAAGACTTATATGTTCACTTATTTAAAAAAAAAAAAAAAAGGTGAGATAAAGATGTAACGCTACCCAGTGGGAAAAGAAGAGAAGTCAGGTATGAAAGGGGGAAGAGTGAAAGAGTGGAAGAATGAAGATAGAAGGTATGGAAAGTCGTTGAGGGTATGAAAAGGTAGAATGAAATCAGGAAAGCAGAAAGAGGAGATAGGATGGAAGATGAGATGAAAGATAAAGGAAAGGATACTTATTGAGAAGGAGTTTGGTTCGAGGTTAAGTAAGAAAGAAAGCTAAGGAAGAAGCTAAGGCAGAAGGGTAAATCTAGAACGGGGGGGGGGGGGGAAGAAGTTGGAATTGTGAACGTTATATAATCCTGGTTTTCCCCATCTCTTGTTCCCCACTCCCTCTTGGTTAACTAAGCCTTTATATTTACAACTAAGGAAACATATATGTATAAGAGACTTCTTTAAATTCTATGGTATATTTAACACAGCGACAATGTATAGACATAACTTAGACATTTGTGAAAAATAGGCTGTTATTACATTCAGTAATACTGTATTTTTTTATGTGACCTCTACCAAACCTGCAATGATGTAATTGTATGAAGATGTTTTTAAAAGTAATAAAGATTTTAAAAAATAAAAAAATAAAATAAAATAAAAAGTAAATTCCAGCTCTATAATTCTATGATTTCTGTGACCATTTTATTTACTTTACACAGGCACATATTCCTGCTTTGGCCTGTATCCTTACAGATACACATATACTCAAGAGATTCAAAAGACTGGGAATCTGTTCTTCCTCATCTTTAAAATCTAAAGTGCATCTGTTGGTGTTAGCGAGAAACAGGAGGCGAAGAATTCTTACGGAAAAAAAAATCTTGAGAAAGGTACAGAAAACAAATATGCAGTTACAAAACTATAACTGCTGGCATTCAAAAAGAGAAGTAAAGATACATATTTATTATTATTATTATTTCTATTTATTTAAGAGGTAGTAGTGATTAAACCCTGATGTCCAATCTTCTGGGCATCTCTCTCTCTGTCTCTCTCTCTCTCCCTTTTAAAATAACCCTACTTAACAAATGCAGTTTAAATTGGAATGTTGTTAAAGTAACTTATGAAATAAAACTGACCATCTGTTGCCTATTAAACAATTGTCTGTTACTGCTGCATTCTTATAAAATCCTTTGGCTAGTGAGCACCACATGTGCTTTATCTTCCAGTGTGGCCTCCTAAAAGGGAATGACCCCAATTTAATATTTTATAGAGGTTGCAGGCTTCCTTTTTATTTTCCCAACTGGCCACTGCAGAGGGACGTGTACGGAACTTTGATAGTTGCCTCCAGAATAAATTAGCTCATTGCTTTTCTCCAGCTGGAATTAACTTACCTATCTGTCCCTTGGGCTGTATATTTAGAATAGATTTGATATACGCCATTCTCATAGAACGTGGAATTTTAGAGTCAAGGGGGTACATGAAAGTAATTTAGTCCAATGCCTTGTTCAATGCAGAAAATATCAGCCTATCTGGTACACAGCAGCCCAGCTTCTGCTTTAAACACAAGGTTTCCAAGTCTTAGAACCTGGCCCCTCTCCTCCAGTTACCAGAAGAAAGGGGAGGAATATTTGAGCAAGAGCACTATCTTGAAAACTGTACACACACACACACACACACACACACTTGTTAGGCTGTTTTATTTGAATGGCATACTTTGAGCAACTATGATTGATGCTTAATGTGCCATGATTAATTACATCACCAAAACTGTAATATCACCTATGTAAAATCAACAGGATGTGTAACATCAGAGAGATCATGCCTTAGTCAAAGGTTTTGGTCTTGAAATCTCAGGACCTGGGATTGTCTTGACTTGGCAAATTTAGGAGCATGGACTTTAAAACCAGCTCAAGCCTCCCAGGATGCAGCCAGGACATAGGATAGAGGTGGGGATTATCGCATGCTAAATTGCAGCCTAATCGCTGGCTGCCATGAGTCCAGATCCAAGCTGTGCTCCACCAGCACTTTTTCAAAGTTGGAAGCTTTCCAGTTTCTAAAAAGTGCTGGCAGAGCACGGCTAGGGACCAGGCTTCATCAACATCCTTCTGGGTGTTTCAAGAGTAACATCGTGCATCACACCAACAGAAATGGCAACTACCCCACAATGATTGCATTGAGAGGGAAATGGAGGGGAAAGAGGAAGTAGCACCCATGTGTCTGGGAAAGAAGGGGGAAGGTGGCCTCAGCTCTTTCCCTGCTGTCACATCATCTGCCTCCACTAACAGTGAACCAACTGGTAAGATTTAATGACTTAGAGTAAGAAGATAGGGAGAGTACTTTATCACCAGCAGTCTAAGTAGTGAATTCTCCTTTTTCCCATTAAGGCATTTGGTGATCTGAGATGCTGTTGGAAACCTCCTTCTCATGAAGATTCAGGAATGCTCCATGAACAAACCATTCATTGGGAAGTCCCAGAAATGGTTTGTTCATAGAGCATTCCTGATTCTTTATGGGATTAGTCCTGGATAAGAATGATGTCATCTGAAAATCTTCAGCGCAATCGCACAATTATCCCAGGAGTATGCCTTTCTCTTCCCCAATTTTACCCCATCTTATAATCTCCACAGTATGAAGAAATGATGACTATATAACTGTTAAGACCTTGTATAATCTCTGTATAGTATGGTGTCATCTATATAGCTGTATATCTTAAATTGTTGATGCACTTTCCTCCAGTTTTCATGCCTCCTTCCTCTGAGTCTAATCCTGCTTTACATATGATACATTCAATGTACAGGTTAAACAGATAGGCTTGCCTGACCTCCTTGCCAACTGGAAACCATTCCTTGTATAATCTCTCCCCACAAGCATTATATGTGGTGTTACAATTCATGTTCCAGATTTCACATTAAATCTAGCATTCTGTTAATGGCGTATGCAGACTTAAATCAACCTTATGCCTGCATAGGTCTCTTCTGCATATTCTGCATATTCTCTTTCTTCCTCCACATTGACCAAAGGCCCATCTGGACTTACTGTAGAGTCAGTGGATCTCTCCCTCACCTCCCAGCCATTCAGTGCCTGGTGAGAGAGATGAAGAATCAGAGAAGCATCTGACTATGTCTCCATAACCAGACCTCTGGAGAACCTCAGTGAACCTTAGTGGTGGATGTAATTATTTTGTGTTCTGCTACAGTGTCATAGCCAGATGCTTCTCTTATTTCCCAGCATTCTATTTCCCAGCATAGAATGACCAGCAGAGGGCAAGTCTACAGCAACTCCAGGGATTGGTGAATGATAATCTGTAGCATAGTTTCACTATGCTGGACCATACAGGATTGTGACCTTAAGTTAGCACAAACAGTTCCCTCCCTCCCTCTCCACATCATACCACCTTGGTATCATATTTATAATGTCATATTGGAGACACTGTCTAGCATTTCATGCTTATTTTGATGTCTGGATCTCCAAATCATTTCAAAGCATGTCAGACCATACCATTTTCCTGCAGAACTGAACTGAGTGGGTACAAATTGGTTCAAATCAAATTCACTTCATTATTTGGGATTTGGATGAATTGGTTGCACAGATCTACTTATAACAAATATGGTTTACTATTGCTCTTCATTCTGTTACTTGCCATGAACATCAACCCTTTCATAATCTGGGATGGTGGCCTTGTAATATTTTGAAAGCAAATCCCACTAAAAACAGTACAACCTAACTCTGTAAACATGCATTGGTTAAGGCTATGTCAGGCAATCATATCAAATCACATTTAAAATTGTCCATTTTGTCCTTTGGCATTAGAGAATTTTTTTTTAAATGTACACAGTATCTTCAGAACTAGGTTGGACAATGCTCTTGAAAAAAAGCCATGCAAATAAGTCATTCCTTATAGATTATAGCAAAGCCTTTGATTCTATAGTTTATGTAAAACTATACAGAAAATGGCAAAGACTTAGAACAAATACTGAAGAAAGTCAAGGAAGAAAATACAAAGGCGGGTTTAGGGCTGAACCTTAAGAAAACAAAAATAATGACCACAAATTATTTACATCACTTCAAAGTAGACAATGAAGACATTGAAATACGTCAAGATTTTGTATGCCTAGCTCAGTTATTAATCAGAATGGAGAATGTAGTCAAGAAATCATCACCATCATCATCATCATCATCATCATCATCATCATATCCCGCCCCATCTGCACTCAGGGAATCGGGGCAGCTTACAGCATTAGAATTATACATACCATATCCCCCAACCCTCCCTCCCATTAAAATAGAATTAAACATTTTACAATTAAAACATGTTAAAAATAACAGTTTGGAACAATGGGCAAGCTAACAGCAAATGGGATTGGTCCATTTCTTTCTGTCTTTGGTGGCCGGGCATTTATTCAGGAAAGGCCTGACGGAAGAGATATGTCTTAACAGCTTTTTTAAAGCTGTCTAAGGTGGTTATATGACGGATCTCATTTGTCATATAACCAACTCATCTGACTAGGATGTGGAAGGGCAGCTACAAAGGAACTAAACAAGATCCTGGTGTGTCAAGATATATCATTGAATACTAAAGTTAGGATTATTCATGTCACCATGTTTCCAGTTTCTATGTATAGTTGTGAAAGCAAGACAACAAAGAAGGCTGACAGGAAGAAAATCAACTCATTTGAATTGTGATGCTGGATACCGTGGACTGCTAAAAAGACACATAAATTGTTCCTATCACAAATCAAGCCTGACTTCCCCCTAGAAGCCAGGATGACCAAATTGAGACTGAAGTATTTTGGCAATATCATGAGAAAACACAACTCAGTCTAAAAGATAATGATGCTTGGCAAAGTAGCAGGCAGTAGGAAAAAAGGAAGACCACATTACAGATGGATAGACTCAGTCAGGGAAGCCAAGCCCTGAGTCTTCAAGACCTGAGTAGAGCTGTTGATGGGAGAGTGGCTTGGGGGTCTCTCAGTTATAGGGTCACCATAAGTCAAAGTTGGCTTGATAGCAGAGAACAACAATAGGTTTCATATTCTACAGGCATATGTGTGTGTGTGTGTGTGTGTGTGTGTACTCTCTAACAACACACACATCAAAATAAGGGAGGGTGGACAGGGATAGATGACTTAAAGCCCATAGAAAGTGTTGTAAACATGGGTCACTCCATTATTAACTGGCAGAGAAGGCCTACTCCACTCTAGGTATTATTTAGTACTGGAAGTGCTGACAGCATTAATTCTTGCTTGGTACTGAGTTGTGACTGATGGTGATGCAGAGTAATGCAACTCATTAGCTGACAGATGGGAAGAAAAATATTGAAAAGCTTACACAGTGGGAGACATAAGTATTTCTGGCAGACTGACTGTATGAGCACGTGTCATCATAAATGCTTCTGCCAGCGGTGTGTGTGTCCATGTGTTGCTTATAACTTGAAAATTTGTAACTTATAACGAATAAACAGTGTAACAATTTAGTTTTCCAATAATAAGAAAAATTACAGTTGTTGTTTAATAAGGGATAACATCACTTCTTCTACAATTTAATTCCAATCTAGAGGGGCTATACAGATTGCCCTTTTTGCACCCTGGAAAGGCCAGTTTGGGGTCATGGTGTGTGGTTGCTGCAGCCTCAATCTGGTGCAGTTGAAGGCAGCTGCAGGTCACCCCTTCTGGGCGATCTGCACAGCCCCTTAGTCAGTCCAATATTCTATAGTGCTGTGCAAAATCTTACTGGCAGTATGCTAACTCAAAACATGTTTTTTGTACACACAGATATTTTGGATTTGGGAATGTACCAGATTTCTCTGACAAAAATTCTTGGGAATGGGGCTGAATCATAACTTTTGCATCATATTTCAGTGTTGCTCCTATGTGCCTTCCAGTCAGTTCCAATGGGTGGCAATCCTATCATCGGGATTTTCTTTGCAAGTTTTATTCAGAGGAGGTTTGTCATTGCCTTCCTCTAGCCTATTAACCTCTAAGACTGGCAAGCATGGCATGTCTGAATTAGTTGCCATGTCAATCGGACAAGCTGGTATGAGATTATCTTAATTTAGGTACAGCATGCCATTATTCTTCCCCATTGGATTTTCCACGTTTGCAATCCTCCTCTTTACTAGTTTCTCAGCATCTATTATGATTGGAATGACCTTTGACAGGTAACCTGCTGTGATTATCAGTATCCCAATGACATCCAGGTGCTGATGAGCTTAGATAAAAATGAAAGGCCCTTCAGAAGACAGCTAGGAAATCTAAAATCTGTATCTTGGCACACAGGAAGCCATTAGCTTGTTTAATAAAGTACTGGATTTAAATGCTGAATTGAATGCTGAGACACATAAATTAGCATTATGGATGCTTCTAAGCAACAAGGGCAGGAGCTCATTGTCAACCTTGTCACCATGTTTTCATAGATGTCTGAATGGCACAATATGGAGGGTACTGGTGTCTGTCTTCCTACTTCCAAGAAAAGAAGTATAGCTCATAATTTCCACAATGAAAAAGAAATAGTACTAAAGAAATACTCCAGATGTTTTGTTCTTGGGGTGTGTGTGTTAAAAGTGACTGCACTCAACACAGAGGCCAAGATCATGATTTTTAACAGCCATGAGTTGACTGCTTTCTGTCTCCACAATATGACAACAGTAACAGAATTGGTTTTTAAAACTGATTAAATGAGAGAGTGGTTTGAAAAATTGTATTCACCCACACAGCTACGGATGGTACACAGCAGGAGATTCACGTACAAACAGTGCTATATTCTTTTCCTTTCCACTGAAGCATGGAAAGTCAGTGTAATTTTGCATGAAGCTTATATCAGAACAGCAATGTTTGGGTAGACTTAGGAGCCAGAAGTCTTGATGCTCCCAAAAACTCTAAGCTGCCGCAGACTGTCTTTTTCTTCCATTACAACACATGCCTACTCTTCTGTCCCTATTATTTTATGTTCCCAGTTAACTAAACCCGGGTTGTGGAGTCAGTGCTATTGGACAAGATGTTATAGTGGTAGGTGACATTCCAGCAGGCGTACCAACAGTGGTCAAGTTGCTAGTCTTGTGCAATCACACTTTGCTTGTCAGCTCTGTTCCTGCTAGCGCAACCCCTGTGACTGAAACCATCTTGCCTTGGCTGTACCCCCAAAAATCTCTTTCTCTCCCCCCCCCCCCACTCTTCCTCAGGCAGGGTCATAAAGAACAAGGCTTGCAACATCCCCATCCAAATATAGGACGCTCTGATTCCTGTTCCCTACCACAGCTTCAGGGAGGATAATCATGTGGTGGGAGAGGATGGCTGGGGACTCACAGGACCGCACGCATCCTCTAGCTTGTCACGTACAACAAGATTACAGCAACTCCTCCTTTCCTGTCTGTTGCTTATTTCATGGACACAGAGGTCTCCACAGCCACCACTGCCAACCCTGTTAGTAGGTCACAGAGAAGGAAGCTCACCCTTTCTCAAACGGATGAGTGCTTAGCCTGCTGCCAAGAGGTGACCAAAATCATCACTGAGGGGAAGGTGTGAGTGTAAAGCAAAGCCTGGGAAAACTACTTTTTGGATTAAAGTTCACAGAATTCCCCAGCTTGCATGGCCACTGAAAGCAAAATAATCAGGTCCCCCCCACAAGCACTGGGATTGTGGGTGCTGCAGTCCAAAAAAGTGGTTCAGAAGCTCCAGTATAAAGCTCCAGTATAAAGACATTGGCCCGATCTAGATGGGCCTGAAAAGGTGCCATTGCGGTGCCATTAGGTTTCAGGAGCGCGCATCGTATACACGCTCCCGAACCCTAGTACATAATGGTGCCGGCACCATTACGTAATGCTGTTTACACAGCATACATAACAGCGCCAGCGCAACTGCGCAGCTTCCGTATGTATTCAGGGTGGAGGAAGGGCATGAAAAGCAGCTAGAACCAGGGTTTCTATTTGAATGTATGCCTAAAAAACAGAAGCAACTAGTTCCCTGTGTAGCTTGACATGTGCCTCTGCTCTCATACATGGATCCATGCTTCATAGGAACTCAAAAAGCAAATATTGATTTTTTTTCTCTCCTGCCACATTGTATTGATTGTATGGAGCCATTGGAGAATATACTTTCAGATGAAAACTGAACACATATGGCCAAGCAGCATCAAAACGTGGTCATGATCCAAATTTTATTAATAAGGAAGAACACACAAGTTAGGAGAAGCTGCAGCAATTTGCTTTTGCCTTAGTATACTGGGAAGGGCAAAATTGCTCCCCTCTTCTCTCTACTCAGTTAACTGGGTACAAACTACTTCAGTATGTTAGCTCCTCCTAATCCAGGGATTTTTTTTAATCTATGGATTCAAACATCCAGGGCTTGAATATTTTTTAAAACTATAAATTTCAAATAGCAAACCTTGGTTTTGTCATTTTATATAACAAAGTCCATTTGACTATGCCATTGTATTTAAGGGCACTTGAGCATCCATGGATTTTGGTATCCATACGGGAGCCTGGAACCAAACCCCAGTGGATACCAAGGGCCCACTATACTTTGAACTGGGAGTGCAGCAATTGAAATAAGATGAAGAAAAAGAAGGAAAATGGAAGGACAAGAGAGAAACTGTGGGGCTGTGCAGGCTGCCTCTAAGGGCAGCCTGCAACCGCCTTCAGGTGTTCCAGATTGGGGCCATGGCAACTGTATGCCACAACCCCTATCTGGCCTTTCCAGGGTGCAAAAAGGAGCCACAAAAAGTGGTTCCTTTTTGCTCCCTGCAAAGGGTGCGATAGCTGCGGTGAAGCAGCTTTAAGATGCTCCTTTGGTGCTATGTCATGTGGATGCAGTTCCAGAGGAGCACAATGATGCTATGCGTCATGTGGAGCAGTATGTGGTGTCATGTCGCCCTGGGGGCAGAGTTGAGGTGTGCATCATGTGGACGCCATACCACAACTCTGTCCCTAGGCCAACCTTAATGGCCTGTCTGCACAGGGTCTGGGGCATTTTAAAAGCTTCTGAGAAAGTGGGACAGTAGAGGGTTAATAAGGACTGTCCCTGGAAAATGAGAACAGTTGGAGGATATGGTAGAACTGAGTGTGTAAGTCTACAATGGTGTTCTGAGAATATACATCAAATGGATTTGCATGTGGTGGCACATGATTAACTAGGCATACCCCTCATGCACTCAGATATCAGCTGGGAATTAGATCCAAGGTTCATGTAAGCAACAAGGGTCCCCCCCCCCATCACCCTCTTGCCTTAATATTGTGGCTAATGGACAAAGCAAAATAAAACACTAATTATCAAAATACAATAGGCCTCTCCAAAGTCTTCCTATAGAAGAGAATTTTGAGAATCAAGACTCTGGAATATAGGAATGACGAGGGAAATGATTTCAGACTATGGATGGAACATAATCTCTGCAATAGGTGGAGAACCAATGGTTCTCCAGATGCTTTGGCCTACAAATCTCAGCAAGGCCCTTGGCAAGAAATCATCTATAAGATCAAAATGTTCTCTAGCCCTGCCATACCAGATAAAGAAGTGAGGAAAGAGTGCAGTTGCAGCCTTCAGGCCTAACCAGACAACATGATGGTCTTCTGCCAATAATGAAAGAAAACAACAAAAAATGGATGACTGCCCTAGCCCCATTTTCCCCCATACATCTCTCTTGTAAGATCAAGTGGAAAAGTCTGTGACATTACGTAAATTATGTAAAGCTTTTATCTGTCCCTTGTTTGTTGTTAGCTGCCTTAAAGTTTATCTTGACTCATGGTGAACCTGTGGATAAGACATTTCCAAGACTCCCTTTCCTCCACTACTCTTCTTAGTTCTAGCAGATTCACACGTGTAACCTCATTAATAGAGACCATCCATCTAGCATGTGGCCTTCTTCTCTTTCTACTTCCCTCCACATTTCCTAGCATTATTGCTTTGTTTAATGATTCATGTCTTCAGTTTGATTATCTTGGCTTCGAGGGAGATTTCAGGGTTGATCTGTTCAAGGATCCATTTGTTTAATTTTTTGCTGTCCACAGCAGCCTGAGCACTCTTCTTCAGCACCACATAGCAAATAAATTTATTTTCTTCCTATTTATTTTCTTAATTATCCAGCTCTTGCACCCACACATGGCTACAGGGAAGCTTGTCCCTTATAAACACTCAAAAATCAATGGCGGTGAGCAAGATAGTATTGTACCATGTATATATTTTGCTAAATATAACCAGAAAAATACACTGCATACTGCAGGAAGTTGGGTCTGATCCTTGAAACCTCTTGGATGAAGAGTCCTGGTTTCAAGAGCAATAGTTTCCCATTCTGGAATTCATAGCCTGAATTATATTGGTAATCCCATATAGAGTAAATCTGTCGCCTCAAGTTGAAAATAATCACTGGCTTTGAGGCACAAGGTTTTCAGCTTACTTCCATTGCTTAATAGATAACCAAAGCATTTGCCAGCTCTGACTATTTGTATAAATATCCTAGGCTCCATAAAAAAAAAATGAAATTATGCATTGCGGGATATCACTTTGCAGGTGTGTGTCTGAGAAAACATCCTTTGTAAAATAACATCATTTATTTGCCAGCATGATGATGCCAGCAGAACACCAGGCAGAAATAAGCATGGTCTCTGAGAACAGTGGGTGTTGACATTATATTGTTGAAGTCTTCCATCATCAAGAAGAAAGCTATGAAAAATTGCCTCCTTCTAGGGGCAAGAAGACCTAATTTTTTTTCAGGGATGAACCCACATAAAATCAGAGAGAAAAGGAGACACTTATTCAGCTGCAAAATTTGCCATCCACAGCCAGCAAAAAGTTGGTTTGGCTGATTGCCTTGACAGAAATTGATGGGAGTCATGTGGCAGTCAGCACGGGAAGAAGCAATCCAGGGCAAAGATTTATTTATTTATTTTGTTCAAGAGTGCAGTTGTCTGTGGTGTGTCATGCCAAGTAGAGCCGCAAATAAAATTGATGCACTGTGTCAGAGAGAGAGCAGATACATATAGTTATGACCATATGGAGTGACTGGGGGGATGCCAGATGCTTCACCACTAATTGGAAATAGCCTGGCTACTTTCTTATTGTGGCCACCAGGAGTAAACTTATGGTTATGAGAAGAGAACAAAAGCTTAGAATGGAAGTCACTTTTCTGTGCATCAGAAAATGCGTTAACAGCTTTTGGGTAAGTTTGTGCAAGGTGCAGTGGTTACTGGATAAATGTGATGCAGGAAAAGGCAGAGTCAGGGTGGAAAGGATCTTTTCCAAAGGACCACCACCTAGGATATTTTCTGTAACAAAAAGAAGGATGTTTCCTTACCCAAAGGCACCAGTTCAGAGGCCTGATAATTCTGGCTTTTAATTTCTCTTGTTTTGACTCTGGGCACTTGTCTATAAAATGGGAAGACTAATGATGTGTTGTGTGAGAATAAATTGAGGTAGTTATCCTAAAATATATTTACAATTAATTCAGAAATTATTAGTTTTAATAGGTCATGAACCAAATTCATGTTTGTGGAGCATAACATCTTATTGAGGTTTATCACACTAGAGGGCAAACAGGATTTAAACAGGAATTAAACAGGAATTAAACAGGAAATGCCTTATGTTTAACATAGGGCATTTCCTGTTTAATTCCTGTTTGATTCCTGTTTAAATCCTGTTTGCCCTCTAGTGTGATAAACCTTAACATAATTGAATGGTGTTTTTTTTTTAATTCCACAAGTTTTCTCTTCTCAGTGCTGAAGTGTATCCTTACAGCCAATTGATGGTTGCGGGAAGGGAGAGTGGGTAGTGTCTGACTGCAGTTCCATCACCAAGGAGAAAAAAGAAGATATTGCCAGAAGAGAGGTACTTGTGGCTGGATGCTCAGCAATGTGTCCCTGCCCCCTAGTGGAAGACACATAGCAGAAGGAGGTGTTAAATATCTTCTTTTCCAACATCCCAAAAGGTGTGTGTATGTGTGTGTGTGTCACCCAGAGGATTCTACCCAGAATTTTGGAGTACTTGTCTGTTTTCCTGATGGGCATCTCAGTATGTCGAGGCACAATTTTTGATAAAATCAAACAAGCAATAAAATTTGTGAGTATTCTTTAAAAGGCTAGCTAAAATGGATAGCATTGAATTAACTTGCCAGGCCCATACTGGAAATGTTCCTTCCTCTAAATTCCTTCCGATATTTTGGTGCTTCATCAGGGCATGAATCTCATGTGGAACAGATACATTAAGAATTCTGAATGGATTATTTTCTTTTCTTTTAAATACTGAGCACTCAATAATCCTTGGAGGAATGCACAGCTCCCCAAAATTTAGTTTTACAGCACCTGTCAAAGTGCAAATGGATAAACAAATGAAAAGTCCTGAGGGGATGGGAGATCCATATTCCAATTAGATAGTAAATGCAATATTCTGGAAACATTATTATATACTTAGTATCATGGTTCAATATGTTTTGCCACCTCAAATGGGGTCACTCCCAACCAAAACTTTAAAAAGAGGAAGAACTTGAGAATTATTTTAAAAAAATGAGTGGGTGAGAAATTGATAGATTTGTCTTGCTTCTATGATGTCTGAATATCAGTGGCAGAGAGAGGGAGCTTGCCAGGGAGGAGACCAGCCCCACCCCCAGCTGAGGACTAGCACCGGCCGTGGCCTTTTCCAACTCTATAAAAGCCGTCCAGTGACTTTTTACTGCAATGGTGGTGGAGAGAGGGAGCTTGCCGGGAAAGAGACCAACCCCACCCCCAGCTGAGGACTAGAACCACCCATGGCTCTTTCAACTCTAAAAAACAGAGCTGGATGGAACAACTGCAGTGACAGTTGGGGTGGAACTGGGCGGGGGAGTGTTTTTGGCCATATTTACTAGAGATCAGCCTATTCGGGCCCCTCTGTTCTACCAGGTGTCTAGGATAATTTATCTTTAGGCAAAATTTGCCTATGGATCAGAATTTGACAACAACTCTGTCCATTAAGGCTTCCCTCTTTACTTACATCATATTGATGATGTTAAGTAGTAGATCAGATAGTGCTACTAACAGTCTGACTACCATTAATACTTCTTCAGACGAAACTGGGAATACCCTGGGAGCACACATTGATGTTATATGGGGGCTCGGGAGGTATGGCGGTAACAGAGTGAACACATGTTACAAAAGAAGTAGGGATCAATGTTTAGTATCTATCCCTTCTTCAGTTCACTCTGTTCCTCGGGATAAGTTGGAGAGTGTACCAACCATTCCACAATCCCTTAATCTGCTCCTCTGCAATGTCAGGTCAACCAAAGGTAAAACCCATATCATCCATGATCTTATCGTGGATGAAAAGGCCGACCTAGCTTGCTTCACTGAGACCTGGCTGGGAGATGCCAGCACGGCTACTTGGGTGCAGGCTCTCCCATCTGGTTACACAGTTAGCGAGCAGATAAGGGAAAGTGGGTGAGGTGGTGGTGTGGCTATACTTCATAAATCTACCCTTGATCAGAGAACCTATCCAGAAAACAAACCACATTGAGTGCGTGTACCTCAGCCTGAAGACCAGGGATAGTTTGGGGATTCTGTTGGTATACCAGCCACTCCCTGACTGAGCTGACTCAGCTGGTCTCTGAGTTACTGTTGGAGTCACCCAGGCTTCTGGTCCTGGGTGACTTCAACATTCCCCTTGAGACCAGCCCTTCTGATCTACCTGGAGCAGCTCGGGAGTTCATGGAATCCAAGACAGGCATGACCCTATCCCAATTGGTCAACGGGCCCACCCATTATGCGGGTCACACACTTGATGGGATCTTTAGTACAGAATGGGAATATCCGTGAGCAGAGGTAATCAAAACCTCCTCACTGTCATGGATGGACCATTCTCTGATCAAGATGGAACTTAGAACTGCACCTTACCCCTCTGGGGGTGGCGGACCCATTAGAATGGTTCGCCCTTGAAGACTTATGGAACCAATTGGTTTCTAGAAGGCCCTAGAGGATTTAACTGTTGGCAACACTGGCGACCCCGTCAAAGCCTTGGTGAACACCTAGAACACTGATCTTCCCAAGGCTCTTGATGTTATCGCCCCCGAGCATCCTTTCCAACCCGCTTCAAACCGCAAACCCTGGTTCACAGAGGAACTCAGGGAAATGAAGCGGGATGGACAATGATTAGAGCTCAAGTGGCGAAAGACTCGGTCCTCATCCGACAGAACTCGCCATATGCAGCACGTTCACGCCTATCGGGAGGCATTGCGTGCAGCACGGAAATCTTTCTACGCTGAACGCATTGCGTCTGCAGAGTCTCATTCAGCAGAGCTGTTTAAGGTGGTTAGGGAGTTGACGCAGGTTCCCCCTGCTTTTAACCCCTCCTTGAACTGACGACGGCCTGCTGTGACACATTTAACAACCACTTTGCAGACAAAATCTCTTGGATAAGGGCCGACTTGGACGCCAATGTTTCCCCAGTGTCTGTAAATGAGGTAACCAGCAACTCCACTACTGTCATTTTGTTGGATGAGTTTCAATCTATAAGTACTGATGACATGAACAAGCTCCTTGGAAGCGTGAGGAAGACGACCTGCCATCTTGATCCATGTCCATCATGGCTGGTCGTCCAGGGAGGGGATACACTGAAGACATTCCTTTGGGATGTAGGGTACTATTCCATCCTGTCTGAAGGAGGCGGCTGTAAAGCCTCTCCTGAAGAAACCTTCCCTTGATCACCCGGACAGAAACAAAGTCAGCACCTTGTACTGTGCCTGGAGACTGATCAGCAGCCAGTGGAGAGATTTCAGCACTGGTGTTATATGTTCTCTCCTCGAAGTTCCAGTGACTAGCCTGGCTGCCATGTTTTGAACCACTTGAAGTTTCCGGGTTAGGCACAAAGGTAGCCCCATGTAGAGTGCCTTAAAGTAATCCAGATGTGAGGTGACCAGCGCATGTACCACAGCCTCCAGGTCCTTAATCTCCAGGAAAGGGCACAGCTGGCGGATCAGCTGAACCTGGTAACAGGCACTTCTGACCACTGCATTCACCTGACACGTCGTGTGAAGCGATGAGTCTAGAAGTACCCCCAGACTGCGAACAGAGTCCTGTGAGGAGAGTGTGTCTCCATCCAGGACTGGAAGATGTATTCCCAGACCTGGTTTCGGCCCGGTGACTGTCAGTACCTCCGTTTTGTCAGGATTTAGTCTCAATCTATTTTCCCTCATCCAATCCATTACCGCTGCGAGACAGTCATTGAGAGGAGAGATGCCATCTGAGGTCTTGGCAGATGATCTGGTCATGGAGAAGTATATCTGAGTGTCATCAGCGTACTGATGACACTGAGCTCCATGCCTCCGGATGATCTTACCCAACAGCTTCATATAAATATTAAATAGCATCGGGGACAGGATGGAGCCTGAGGGCCGCCACAATTTAGCTCAATTTTAGAGCAGCAACTGTCCCTGAGCCTCACCCTTTGGAACCTGTCAGAGAGAAAGGAACAGAACCACCGCAAAGCAGTGCCTCGGATACCCATCTCCCTCAACCAGTCCAAAAGGATGGCATGATATATAGTATCAAAGGCTGCTGAGAGATCCAAGAGCACCAGCAGGGTCACACTATCCCTGTCGATACTCAAGCGGAGGTCATCTGTCAGAGCAACTATGGCTGTCTCAGCTCCATATCCTGCTCAGAAGCCAGTTTGAAATGGATCAAGAAAGTCGGTTTCATCCAAGACAGCTTGGAGTTGTGATGCGACTGCTCTCTTGATCACCTTGCTTAGAAACAGCAGCAAGGAAACTGGTCTGTAGTTGTTTCTACATGGCTTGGGTCCAACTTATCTTTGAGACCACCTCCTCCCATATGAGCCCCTGCATACACTTCGGTCTTCTGGGAGAAATCTGCTTCAACCGATAAAAACTAGGCCGTCCCAGACCTCCCAGAGGGCCTTTTCTGCTATTGCTCCCAGACTGTGGAATGACCTGCCGGATGACATGCGTTTTATTACAACCTTGGAATGCTTTTAAAAAGCAACCAAGACACATCTCTTCTGGCAGGCCTTCCCAGATATTAATTAATCTCCCACCGTCTGATGACCCCCTCCACCCCCGTCCCCTATCTGGCCGCCTATATGGGAATCTGAAAGTTCATAGAATCATAGAATCATAGAATCATAGAATCATTGAGTTGGAAGAGACCACAAGGGCCATCCAGTCCAACCCCCTGCCATGCAGGAACTCCAAATCAAACCATCCCCGACAGATGGCCATCCAGCCTCTGCTTAAAGACCTCCAAGGAAGGAGACTCCACTACGCTCCGAGGGAGTGTGTTCCACTGTCGAACAGCCCTTACTGTCAGGAAGTTCTTCCTAATGTTGAGGTGGAATCTCTTTTCCTGCAATTTATATCCATTGTTCCGCGTTCTAATCTCTGCAGCAGCAGAAAACAAGCTTGCTCCCTCCTCAATATGACATCCCTTCAAATATTTAAACAAGGCTATCATATCACCTCTTAACCTTCTCTTCTCCAGGCTAAACATCCCCAGTTCCCTAAGGCGTTCTTCATAGGGCATGGTTTCCAGACCCTTCACCATCTTAGTTGCCCTCCTTTGGACCCGCTCCAGTTTCTCCACATCCTTTTTGAATTGTGGTGCCCAGAACTGGACACAGTATTCGAGGTGGGGCCTGACCAAAGCAGAATAGAGTGGCACCATTACTTCCCTTGACCTAGACACTATACTTCTATTGATGCAGCCTAAAATTGCATTGGCCTTTTTAGCTGCTGCATCGCACTGTTGACTCATGTTCAGCTTATGGTCTACTTGGACTCCTAGATCCCTTTCACATGTGGTCTCATTCAGCCAGGTGTCCCCCATTTTATATCTGTGCATTTCATTTTTCCGCCCTAAGTGCAGAACCTTACATTTCTCTGTGTTGAATTTCATCTTGTTAGCATTGGCCCAGCTTTCTAGTATATTCAGGTCATATTGAATTTTGATCCTGTCCTCTGGGGTATTAGCTACTCCTCCTAGTTTAGTGTCATCTGCAAATTTGATAAGTATGCCCCCAATTCTGTCATCCAAATCATTAATAAAGATGTTGAACAGCACTGGGCCCAGGACAGAGCCCTGTGGGACCCCACTGGTCACTTCTCTCCAGGATGAAAAGGAGCCATTGTTGAGCACCCTTTGAGTTCGGCCAGTCAACCAATTACAAATCCATGTAACAGTTAACTTGTCTATCCCACATTTTTCAAGCTTGTTTGCAAGAATGTCATGGGGAACCTTGTCAAAGGCCTTACTGAAATCGAGGTAAACTATATCCACAGCATTCCCTTCATCTACCAAGCTGGTAATTTTATCAAAAAAAGAGATCAGGTTCGTTTGGCATGACTTCTTTTTCTGAAACCCATGTTGGCTTTTTGTGATTATGGCATTGGCTTCTAAATGTTCGCAGACTCTCTGCTTAATGATCTGCTCTAGAATCTTTCCTGGTATTGATGTCAGACTAACTGGACGATAATTGCTGGGATCCTCTTTTTTTCCCTTTTTGAAGATGGGGACAACGTTTGCCCTCCTCCAGTCTGCTGGGACTTCTCTTGTTCTCCAGGAGTTCTCAAAGATTATTGCCAATGGCTCTGATATTACATTTGCCAGTTCTTTTAATACTCTAGGATGTAGTTCATCTGGTCCTGGAGATTTATATTCATTTAGGTTAACCAGGTATTCCTGTACTACCTCTTTACTTATTTGATTGTTTTAACTATGATTAGTTTAATACTGTTTTAAGGGGAGGGAGGTGGGTATGTTGGAGGGTTTTTACTGTATATGTTTTTAACATGTTGTACCCTGCCCCAATTGCTCACTCAGAGCAGCGAGTAAGAAATAAATAAATAAATTATTATTATTATTTTTATTATTCAGCCATTTCTTCTTAGCATTGGGATACAACTGTGCCCACACGCAGCATTTTGCCAGCCAGGAAGATAAACACCACTGTCTAGTCTGGAAGTGGTTCATAACTGGTGAGGTTCTTCCAAAGAGGCTGTTAATCTTAGTTGCTGCAAATATTTGCAATCCCGATACAGCAATATTTACACAAACCAGCATAATTGTCCGACATCAACCGACATTCACACCAAAACATTGTGTACTGGAGCATCTAACCTTATATACATAAACACAGCTTGCATTCTGATCCAATCCCCTGCTAGTGTTGTTTCATCAGCTTCCTGCCATGTTGCCACAGTGACAGTGCAGCTTTGACCTCCTGTGACTCAAGTTGTATCAGCTTCCTCTGAGACAGCATTTTATCTTTAACCCATTGCATGCACCTGAGACATTTTACACAGCCTGGGGCAAAATATACTGACATTTCAGTGGTCTGATTACTGCTTACCTATTGCTTCTTTCTTTCTTTCTTTCTTTCTTTCTTTTTTGATTCCTTATTTTTGATACCCACATGACAGGTAGGTACAGTATGGTGATAGCAAGCAACATCTGTATCGTATTTTGTATAGACTGGAGCAGGCTGGTGGGGAATTTTTTAAAATTAGAATTTACTAAAGATTGCCATTTCTAAACAGGAATGAATGAATGTGAGTTTGTTTTTTTAAAAAAATAAAATGTGGAAGAAAGCAAATTGGCAAATTTGTCCACTTCTACATTTGAGTATACCTAGAGCTGGTATGTTTAAGCTATTCATCCTAACACAAGGACCTCTTTGGATTAAGGTCTCCCCCACACACAAAAAAGCAAATGGAGCTGGTTAAAGTTTCTGAGGGGAGCATTTGGAAACCCCAAAACTTCATCTCTGTGGTATATGAGCAAAGTAATGCAGACTGAAAATGCTTCTGTAGTCTGGGACTGACTTTGCTGGCAGCAGCCCTATTCTGACTGGAATGGAAGGCTGGATGGCTGCACAAAGTGATGAAAGAGTCCAAAGCTCACCTACCCCCACCCCCAAGGGAGCCTCAGATTTCACCACTGGTTGCATGAAGCCTGTGGCTTCTTGCCAATGGCCAAGCAGTTATCAGAGCCCTGATGGATGACGACATTAACCACCTGAGCCAATTTCCATTGGCAGCACCATCGACCCAGCTTTCATCACCCATCAAGACATCTGTTGGTGTCCACTGAGGCTTCACATTTCTGTTACAGTCAGGGATATTTTTACAGCTGAGTGGTGGGGCTGAGATAGGTGAGAGAGGGGGACCAAACAAGACAATTCCTCCACTTGAGATTTTTCTGATGTGGTGGTAGAGGAGAGGTGGTGGAGAGAAACTCACGAGCCTTTTGAAAATGCATGAAGCACAGCAAAAGAAATAAGAATGAGAACAGTGACATATGAGGCCACTTTAATAATACTCATTTTACTCAGAATAGTTCCCGCCATCCCTCAAGGAAGCAAAATATTTATGGACACAAACTTGCCAAGCACTGTATATGTTGCAAATGAATGTTAAACAGGTAGGCAGCTACACAATTCTTGGCATGCCTACTTCAAAGTAAGATTTATTGAGTTTACTGAGATTTGGGAGTTAGCTCTCAGACAAGTATATACAAAAGTGTAGACTAAATCTCTGCAAATCAAGGATTCAAAAGAATTTATCTTTATGTGGATCATGTCCTTTATTTCTGGCTTATATAATATATATAACTGAGGAAATATATATATGACTAAGTAATATAAACTTTCATATCTTACTAAAATTGTTCAGCAGAAGGAATTGCAGTTATTATGACTGATCTAACATTTGAGCCAGCTGAATTTCTTCATCTTTGGATAAGCAGAGGAAAACCCACTGAAGAATTAGGAGAGAGAAGTGGACATTCAGGAGATAGAAGAGAAAATATGGAGGGGTGAGCTACCTACATTTGATGGCAATGACCTTCTTTCCAGCCTGAATCCTATTAGTAATTCCAAATAGACTAGATCTATTGAACCAAATATTAGATGGTGAGTCAAAACTTTGTAAATCACATTGATTCAATGAGTCTAGTCTACTTGGGAAAAATAATTGGATATTTTTGTACTTTTTGTCTTTTTCCTTTACTAGAAAACAAAGCCTTTCTCTTTCTTCTCACAAGAAGTTACTGGGAATCAAACATCATTGTCACAGAGCAATGTCCACACCACTGTTCGCAAAAGATGTCTAAAGTGACCAACAACATCTGCTGTGTTCACCCAGCCAACTAGCTAATCAGATTGTAACTAGGGCCTTGTTTCATGGGTCAAAAGGCCTGCCATCCCCCCAATTCTGGCATCCTGTTGGGATGGAGCACAGTACTTGCTGTCCTTTCTAGTCACTCTGGAGAGCATCTGCACATTTCTTTAGCCTGAAGAAGCCTGATATTTCATGATTTAAACATTGTTAAAAATTGTGGTGGGCTGAATAAAATTGCTAACTTTATGGAGTGGCATCACTAGGGGGGTGCAGACCGAACTTGGTGACACCTCCACTTTGGTGCTATCTCCTCATTCTTCTCATGAGAACAGTGTCATGAGGAGAACAAGGCAGCAGCACTAAAGGAGTTGAGCACCCATCTACCACATTGCAGCTATCTTGGCATGGCACACGGCAGTGTGTGAGCATGCCCAGTCTCCTCTCTCTGCCATGCAACTCTCTAGACATGAGTAGAACAGCCTGTGGCAGGGGGTTGGGCTTGCTCCCTCCCTGTGGCATGTCACCTTACACATGAGTAGAACAGCCTATAGCAGGAAGGGGGCTGGGCACACTCCCTGCCGTGCACCACTCTAAACATGAGTAGAACTGTCTGCAGCAGGAAGAGAACATGTCCAGCACCCCCCCACCTTCCCTGCCATCCACTGTTCTATTCATGAGTAGAGCAATGTGAGGCAGCAAGGTGAATTTTGTCATGCAATTATTTGTTCATCAGCTGCATATAAAATAGGTATATTTAAGGAAGGATGCATACAAACATGTAAAGTTAGGGCACATTGGGATGATACAGATTGCCCAAAAGGGACGGTCTGGCGCCACCCCTTTTTGCAGAGCAACTGCGCTGCAGCAGCTAGGGCAGCGCAGTTGCAGTGCAAAAAAGGAGCGGAGAAACCGCGCTCCTTTTCTGCACCGCAGCTGCAGTGCAAGTGCAGGAAAAGGCGCCATTGGGTGCCTTTCTGCTGCTGCAACTACGCAGCTGCATCTAGCAGCTGCGCAGCTGTGGTGCCACCATTATGAACGCTGTCTAAATGGCATTATGTAATAGCGGCGGCACCATTACACATTAGGGTTTGTGAGCGTGTGAATGCTGAATGCTCACAAACCCTAATGGTGCCGCCCACACGCCTCTTAGTGCCCGTTTGTATCAGGCATTGTGTACAGAAAGGAATCAGAAACTGAACCAAAACAGGCTTAAGACAGAATGCATGCAAAACTGACACAGACTAGGTTGTTGTTAACTGTCATCAAGTCAACTTCAGTTTATGGGGTACACACTGATATTCACGTGTTATTCTTTAACCCTTTCCAACATTTTTTTTTTTTTTTTTTGCAAGCTGTAGCCATTTCTAACAGCAGCCACACAGCCACCAATAGCTAAACACTGTGTAGGCAGACTTTGTGCTGAACTCCATGTTCCATTACCCAAACCAAAAATCCAAGGAGGATCTAATGGAAATGTTTGTATTTATTTATTTATGCTGTTTTTCTAAATACTGCCAGTAGAATTTTCCAGAAAGACCAGACTGGATGCCTAGAAATCCAACAAAAAAGTGCCTCCTCCCAGTCTTTGTTTACAAAATTATACACATTTTTCTTCTTTCTTCCTTTCTTTGTCCTGGCTATTCTTCTGTTATAATAATACTCTTCATCTTCTATCTGAGTCAGTGCATGGAAAAAATGATTTCACTGTGAGAACATCTCTGATGAATCAATAGGGAGAAAGTGAACCCATGCAAATGAAGAATATTTCAGATCCTCAGGGTAAATCACCCTTGAAGTATAGTCATACAGCGTGTGAGCTAGAAGAACAAGCAAATCAACCCTAGCCATTTCCAGATGGAAGGGAAAAGGATATATTTTCCAGACGCCGTTTTGCATGTTGCACCTATACTTAAAGCAGTTTGGGGTTTTGCCCATGCCGTAGGACAACCATCACTAGAAATTTGCCCAAATTGCAAACAAATGGATGAATTTACAAAAGAAAGAACTCTGTCCAAAATTGACCAGAGTTGAAATAAAGGTACAAGTTCAAAATGATGAGCCAGCCAGACTACTCCACAAATTAATCCAGTCTTTGTAGCTAGATTGAGCTGATTTGACTCACTGAAGTAAATGGATATGAAGTGGCTCAAAATCCAAGTATCCCAGCTTAAACCATTTGTGGGTTGAAAAGAGGCCAGCTGCTAGTAGTTTCTCCACTCCTGAGAAGTTTTTGAATTTGTTGCTTCTGTTTCTCTCCACAAATAGGATGGACGATAGTATGAAGTCGCTCCAGTGATGCAAATTTACAGAATCTGCTCTCTGAATTCTGCTCATGATGGCTGCATTCTTGTCCCCCACTTCCATATCACCACATGATGTTCCTGTCACTATGCACCAATTGAACTTCCACAGAAATACATGTCTATCACATTCAGAAATGGGTAAAACCATGGGAACAACTGTATGAAGCAGTGTTAGTTTAAAAAAAAAAAGAAAAAAAGACTGGATCTCTAAAATTCTCCAACCTGAATTTAGGAGACTCATGCCTACAGATGCTTACGTTCAGCCATTACAGTCATCCCTCCACATTTGTGGCATGGACTTTTGCATATTTGATTATTCAAAATTTTTATTAACTTGTTGTCTCTAGGAATATCTAGGTCCTCCATCTTGACTCTGCACAAAGTTGACCATGGAGTTATGCTGGAGGACCTAAAGATTCCTTGGGGGGGGGGGGGAATACTTCTCTAGACATATGTAGGTCCTCCACCATGATTCTATGGTCAACTTCTGCTGGATGTTGACCATACAGTTGCTCTGGAGGGCATAGAAATTCCTAGAGAGATGTTCTCTTAGGTAAAATAGTGTGGTTTTTTTCTTTGTGTTTTTTCACTTTCACAGGGGCCCTGTGCCCCTAAACCCAGTGAATGTTGAGGGCCCAGCCTATTTCAGATATGCCATTTGCATGCTATAGTGCCAGAATCTTGTCTTGTTCTGGTCTTCCAGCATAGATCAACTAGTTGTGCTGTTTCATGTGATATGCAGAGAGACCTCTGCAGTACATTGCTCCATGGCTGAATCTCTCCAGCTACCCTGTAGCCAAAGCAAGAAATAGCAATCGATGCTTTGAAGGTAATGGCTACAAGGGGCAGGGTTGGTTGGTATACTCTGGCTAAGATCCAATAAGACTGTTGGCAAAATATGACTCTCAAGCAGTGGACCGACATCCCTGCCCAAGGAGTGACAGGTACAAAAAAAAGCAGTAGGGAGTTCCCAGAAACAACTCCACACAGATTGGTTCTGGAGCTGTCTGCTGACTTTAGTTATCTGAGAGAAAGAAGAAACAATCTTCAGTTCTTTGGACAAACATGTTGCAGTTTGTGTATCACTGGGAAAACTGCTTGGCACTGAGCCCCAATGACTGCCTCAGAAAAGGGTATTAACTGTATTGTTATTTGCGAAACAACATTGTGCAGCAAGCAGGCAAACTTGTGGTAGATTAGAGCAAAACAGCATTGGTTTGAAATCCTACCTAGACATTTATTAAACTAGTTTAAGCCATGAGATTCAATAGTAGTTTAATAAATGAAGCCATGGTACCCAGGTTAACAAACAGATTGCATTGGTCCGGGGTGGGCCTTACATATGTTGAAAAAGGTCTGGAATGCTGCTCACATTAAAAAAAATAACAAAAATGAGAGACTCCTCAAACTGTAGTCCTCACACACTTTGGACTTTTCCAAACAAGCCCCATTCTTGTAAATAATAAGATCATTAATATATATATTATATATGCCTCTCCATTGACGCCCCCTTGTCGTTGAGGAAAGGCTTGCGTACCCTAATGAAGCTGTGAGCTATGCTGGCGGTGGCATAAACAACCACCGGTAGGGCCTCCCATGCCAGACAGGTCACAACCGAAGGGTCTCACTAAGAGCATCAAAGGGCAGGATGGGCTCTTTAGCCTTATGGCAACCATCCTAGGAGAAGGAAAACTCCAATCCCAAACCCAGACAGATGGTGCTCATCTAACCCTGTAAGGTAAACCATCTAAGAGAAGGAAACTCTAATCAAACCTACGACCCAAGGATCTTGCTGCCACCATCCTTGCTTGCTTGGCCCAGCAGACGAACCTCTGGTTTAAAGGGTGAGGCCAGTTCTGGGCACACTGTGCTTCACCTGAAAAATCCATTGCACAGGCTCGAAGGATACATCTGATGTCTCGGATCGGCCTTTTTAGTCATCAACGCGCTTGTAGTAAGCATGGGACGAGTCCTTCCTGAATCTTTGTTAGTGAAGAAAAGCCAGAGAGATATATATGGGAACATACCACAATCAGAGCCTCAATAATCACATGTCTTAAGAATTGCACAACTGGGACTACTGCGACCATGGCACTTTTTCCCTGAGTCTCCTTTAACCCTGCCTCCCTGCCTTATGCCCTAACCAGCATGCCTTTCAGTATTTTTATTTCATCTTTTAAAATGGATTATTCTTTTAACTCACACAACTCTGGAGCTCTGCTACAGTGATGTAAGTAAAAAAGAAAGAAAGAAAATTAGGGGGAAAATATAGACAATTGGACTCCTTGGGAATATCCAGGGGGAGTGGGGAAGAGGGAAAGGAAGTGACACTATTACCATGTGACTGCTGATAATGTGACTGCTCTCCCCTGGGGGAATTGCACCTGGGTACTTGTACTATAGAGAAATCATTGACAGGTTTACCCCATCAGTGATGGCCTTATCATGATTGGGAGACTCGACAGTTATGCTGAGGCCATTTGAAGCTAGAGGAAAGAAGGAAGAGCAGCTTCTCGGCGGCTATTTCAAGTGGTGAGTGTTGGAGTTTTAAAAATCTCTTGGGGCAGTGTGTCTGTTGCAGAGGAGGAGCAGCTTCTGTGAGTCACATCTGTGAGTCATTAGTGGGAGGAGCTAGGAGACCAGCTATACATCACTCCTCTCAGAGTTTTTTTCCCCCCACCTCAGAGGTCAGTGATTACAACTTAGCAACCAGGAGATCTGTATAAAGTTATATCCCTAGTAGATTGACCTCACTGACAGAGATTGGTGAAATAGGCCAGGTCATTAGGGGGCTTTGACTTTGCTGTTTACCATTTGAGGAGGAAGCTCACAATCTTATTTCAGTGCCTCCTTAAGACTTCTCACAATGAACACTGAAGGAACTTCTGCAGTCACCTGCAACACTTGTGGGATGTTTGTCTTCTTGCCTACAGATGTGGGGAACTTCACATGCCCCAGGGAGGCGACACTTCAGCATATCAGGGAGCAAGACGTTTTCCTGGACAGAACTAAAGAAATGATCTTGGAAGGGGACCACACAGAGGATGTTGCTGGTGGTGAGAAGGTTACTTCATGTACACAGGAGGCAGACAGCTGGAGGAATGTCACACAGAGAGGCAGGGAAATCAGGGATAGCTGTGGGAGCCGGCAGCTACAGAATCGTTTTAAAGCCCTTTCACTTATCAAGGAGAATAAGGAAGACCAGCATGAACAGACTTCAGGGACAGAGCAGGAGAGTCTGGGAGTCTCATCGCAGGGAACAGTCGCTGCTAAGCCTAGGAGGAGGCACATGGTCGTGGTGGGGGATTCCTTGTTGAGGGGCACAGAAGCAGTGATTTGTTGGCCCAACAAGATGTCTCGGGAGGTGTGTTGTCTCCCTGGGGCAAAGATCCGTGATGTGACAGAGAGGCTGACAAGACTGGTCAGACCTACTGACCAATATCCCTTCCTTTTGGTCCATGTGGGAACGAATGACACAGCAAGACACAGCCTTCAGAATATCCAAAGGGATTATGAGGCTCTCAGAAAGAAGCTAAAAGAAATGGATGCACAGATAGTCATCTCATCCCTTCTGCCAGTAGAAGGTCATGGTCCAGGAAGAGAGAGGAAAATAGCAGATGTCAACAACTGGCTCCGCAGATGGTGTCGTTAAGAATTATTTGGATTCTTGGATCATGGGCTGCGGTTCCATGAGGAGGGACTTCTAGCAAGGGATGGGCTACATCTCACTCCAGTTGGCAGAAATGTTTTTGCCAACAGTCTGAAGAATCTGATCAGGAGGGCTTTAAACTGAGTTATGTGGGGGAGGGAGACAGAAGTCTGGAAGGCAAAAGCGCTGGAAAAAATAGTCACACTGACAAAGAAGGAACAAGGCAAACAGTGCAAGGACCCAACAATAGGAGGCAAAAAAAAAAAAAAGTGCACGGGCATCAAGTAAAGGGGACACATGGTCTTCGATGACTCTACACTAATGCACAGAGTATGGGAAATAAGCAGGACGAACTTGAACTCCTAGCACAACAAGGGAAATATGATATAATAGGCATCACTGAAACCTGGTGGGATGAGTCTCATGATTGGAATGTAGAAATAGAGGGTTATAACCTTTTAAAGAAAAACAGGTCAAAAAAGAAAGGATGAGGAATAGCATTATAAGTGAGGGATATTTACACCAGTGAAGAGATCCAGGATATCAATACTGGAAGCCAGGTGGAGAGCATCTGGATAAAAATTAAAGGGGAGGGAAGCAACAGGGATGTTACTGTGGGAGTCTACTACAGACCCCCAAGTCAGATGGAGGAAATGGATGATGCCTTTCTAGAAGATATGACCACATACTCAGAAAGTAGTAATGGGTGACTTCAACTATCCTGATAAATGCTGGAATTCAAATTCTGCCAAATCCTCAAGTTCTAGCAAATTCCTCTCTTGCCTGGAAGACAATTTCATTGTCCAAAAGGTGGAAGAGGCAACAAGGGAGTCAGCTGTTTGGATCTGATCTTAGCACACATGGAAGACCTAGTTGATGGGGTGCAAGTGGTGGGATCCTTAGGTGGGAGTGACCATGTTCTCCTGGAGTTTGTTATACAGTGGAAAGGTGAAGCTAGGCATAGTCAGACATGAATTCTAGACTTTAGGAGAGCTGATTTCAATAAACTTAGAGAAATACTGGAGGTGATCCCATGGTCAAGTACACTAAAAGAGAAGGGAGTTCCAGATGGATGGGAGTATCTCAAAAGGGAGGTACTGAAGGTGCAATTTCAAACAGTTCCAATGAGGAAGAAAAATGGGAGATGTCTCAAGAAACCAGGATGGATGACAAAGGAACTTTCAACTGAGCTAAGTTTTAAACAGAACATGTATAAGAAATGGAAAAATGGGGAAATCACTAAACAGGAATTCAAACAAATAGCCAGCATATGTAGGGATAAAGTCAGAAAAGCTAAAGCACAGAATGAACTCAGGCTTGCTGGAGAGGCTTTTATGGGTATGTCTGCAGCAAAAGGAAGAAGAAGTAAATGGTAGGGCCGCTGTGTGGAGAAGATGGTAAAATGCTAACAGGGGACAGAGAAAAGGCAGAATTAGTCAACACCTTCTTTGTTTCAGTCTTCTCAGAAAAGGCAAAGGATGTTCAACTTGAGGACAGTGGAGCAGGGGACAGAGTGGGGGAATTTCAGCACAGAATAAGGAAAGAGACAGTACAGGAATACCTGGTTAATCTAAATGAATACAAGTCTCCAGGACCAGATGAACTGCATCCAAGGCCATTAAAAGAACTGGAAAATGTAATATCGGAGCCATTGGCAATAATCTTTGAGAACTCCTGGAGAACAGGAGAAGTCCCAGCAGACTGGAGGAGGGCAAACATTCCCATCTTCAAAAAGGGGGGAAAAGAGAATCCCAACAATTATCGTCCAGTTAGTGTGACATCAATTCCAGGAAAGATTCTGGAACAGATTATTAAACAGAGAGTCTGCGGATATCTAGAAGATAATTCCATAATCGCAAAAAGCCAACATGGGTTTCAGAGAAACAAGTCATGCCGGATCTCTTTTTTTGATAAAATCACCACCTTGGTAGATTAAGGGAATGCTGTGGATACAGTATATCTTGACTTCAGTAAGGCCTTTGACAAGGTTCCCCATGACATTCTTGCAAACAAGCTTGTAAAATGTGGACTAGACAAGGTAACTGTTACATGGATTTGTAACTGGTTCACTGGCTGCACCCAAAGGGTGCTCAACAATGGTTCTTTTTCATCCTGGAGAGAAGTGACCAGTGGGGTTCTACAGGGTTCTGTCCTGGGCCCAGTGCTATTCAATATCTTTATTAATGACTTGGATGACAGTATTGAGGGCCTAGTTATCAAATTTGCAGATGAAACCAAATTAGGAGGAGTAGAAAATACCCAAGAGGAGAGGATCAAAATTCAAAATGACATTAATAGATTAGAAAGCTGGGCCAAAGATAACAAATTGAACTTCAACCAGGACAAATGTAAGGTAATGCACTTAACCAGAAAAAAATGAAATGCATAGATATAGGATGGGAGACACCTGGCTGAATGAGACCACGTATGAAAGGGATCCAGGAGTCCTAGTAAACTACAAGTTGAACATGAGTCAGCAGTCTGATGCAGCAGCTAAAATGGCCAATGTGGTTCTAGTATAGCATCTAGATTAAGAGAAGTAATGGTGTCACTCTGCTTTGGTCAGGCCTAACCTGGAATACTGTGTCCAGTTCTGGGCACCACAATTCAAAAAGGATGTTGAGAAGCTGGAGCATCTACAGAGGAGGGCCTCTTCTATGAGGAGAGACTTAGGGAGCTTGGTTTGTTTGCCCTGGAGAAGAGAAGGTTAAGAGGTGATATGATAGCCCTGTTTAAATATTTGAAGGGTGTCATATGGAGGATGGAGCAAGCTTGTTTTCTGCTGCTACAGAGAATAGGACCCAGAACAATAGATGCAAGTTACAGGAAAAGAGATTCCACCTTAACATTAGGGGAAACTTCTTTACAATAATTGCTGCTATTATTATTATTATTATTATTATTATTATTATTATTATCATCATCATCATTATTATTATTATTAAGCTTTATTTATATAGCACTGTAAATTTACACAGTGCTGTACATACAATCAATTAAAATAGATGCTTCCCTACTCTCAGGCTTACAATCTTAAAAGACATGACACAGAAGAAGAAGGGAGAGTTGGTGGGGAAAGGGATTAAGTCCAGATCTTCTCTCCCTCTGAGGGATGGTCCATGGCAGATGGATTGGAGGGAGGGCCCTTCTTCTTGCTCTGGTTAGGCCTGATGGTGCTGGGCCTGCCTTTAAACTACCTCCAAGGCTGGACAATGGTAGATGGCATGGAGAGAGGGCCTTGTTCTTTAGGGTAGGCTTTTTTAATGTTGTGAAGCTGCTCTAAGTCCCAGTTCTGGGAATGCTTCCCTGAACAAAGTAGTCTATGGCCCATTTTAGATTGGCAAAAAGAGGTGTGTTGAAGGCTGCATGAAAGCCCAGCCTTTAGATGAGAAAAAGGGAAAGTGTGCCATGAAAACACTATTTTGGCATTTTAAGGGAGAAGAAGTGCTTTAAAAAGGAGCTGGCCCATTTTACATTGGCAAAAAGAGGTGTGTTGATGGCTGCATGAAAGCCCAGCCTTTAGATGAGAAAAAGGGAAAGTGTGCCATGAAAACACTATTTTGGAGTTTTAAGGGAGAAGAAGTGCCTTTAAAAAGTAGTTTGATTTCCCCACTACTTTTTTGAAAAGGGCGCAACATTGCTATTGCATCTAAAGGCTAAGGTGTAGTTGCATGGTTAAATGGGGCTCTGTCTCTTTAAAGCGCCCATTTAAAGGCAGCGATACAGGTGCGGATCATAATGGATCGTGGATTGGGAGCATGCGTGGTGTGGACTTCACTTCTAATTAAAACGCTCAATGCCCTGCAGGTGTAAAAGCTGGGGTTTATCCGCGAAGTTTTTTAAAGCTCCCAAATCCTAGCTCCACTCCTAATCCGAACCCTAGACATGCGCAGTAGGGACTCTGGGATGCCGTTACTGTTATTCTACTGTGGATAATATGTCAATTCATTCACAAAATAAAGGGGTTCATTCATGATGCACCAGTGCAACGGCACAGTTTAAAAAGGCAGAGGAAACGCAATGATAATTTGACGGTTCCTCATAAGTATACATTTGTCCTGCACAACTGCGCAGGTTTGTCGGCTGCCGGCTGCGAACTGCGCAATTGCGCAGTTCCCAGCCGGCAATGATAATTTGACTGTATGGTGTAACTGCGTTTGCGCAGTTCGCAAACCTGCGCAGTTGCGCAGCACAAATGTATACTTATGAGGATCCGTCAAATTATCATTGCGGCTCCTCTGCCTTTTTAAACTGTGCCGTTGCACTGGTGCATCCACTGAGAGACAGCTGTCAGACAAGAAGAAACTTGATATTCAAGCCCCGGTGAAAGGTCAGGGGTGGAAAGATACAGCTGAGTTTCATCGGTGTACAGATGATAAGAGAAACCAAGAGCTGATAAGTTTACCTAGGGACAATGTGTATAGAGAGAACAAAAGGGGACCCAAAACAGAACCTTGGGGAACTCCAACAGATAAGGGGACGGAGGAAGAAGTCTGACCACCCATGACCACTGCAAAAGATCTGACAAGTAAGATTTAAACCAATTGAGAACAGAGTCCAAGAAACCAAGGTCAGAAAGTATATCAACTAGGAGACAGTGATCCACGTGTCGAAGACCACAGACAAATCAAGCAGAACAAGAATAGAGTAGAGGCCATTCGCCTTGGCCTGCAAGAGATTGTTCAAAATCTTGGTAAGGGCCGTCTCTGTAGAGTGCCGTGGGCGGAAGCCAGATTGGAAAGAGTCTAGAATAGAGTTGGCTTTGGGAAACTCAATACAGCAAGAATAAACAATCTGTTCCAAAACCTTAGAAAGAAAAGGTAGAAGCAAAATCGGACAATAGCTAGACAAGGAAAGAGGGGTCAAGAATAAGGGAGACTAGAGCGTGTTTAAAGACTGAAGGGAAGGAGCATGTAGAGAGAGAGAGAGATTAAAGATATAGGACCTTATCAGACATTGGATATTGGAAGTATAATCCAATGGCAACCCAAACGCAATCATGCGGTTTCACGTTATTGCAAATTAAAGTATCTCATGCAATTTTGGGCAAAAGGGAAGTCATTCCGAACGTAATCATGGGTTTTACCTTATTGCGAATTAAAGCATCTCATGCAATTTCGGGCAATAGGGGGTCATTTTCGGGCAATGGGAAGTCATTCTGAATGCATTCCAAACACAATAGGAATTCACGTGAATTCGCTAAACTAGCGAATTCACATGAATTAAAATTGGCTCCATTCGCAATAAAGAGAAATTCCTCCCATCTGATAAGGTCCATAGAGAAGCAAGGGAAAAAAGAAGGGGAAATAGAGATTAGAAGATGAGAGGGAATAGGATGAAGAGAACAGGTTGCAGATTTGGAACAGTTCAGCAGCGTAGAGAGTTCATCCAAAGAAGCAGAGGGAAAACACAGAGTTTATTAGTAGAAGGTGCCAGAAGATTAGTGGTGGAAGAGGAGTCAGGAAGAGTTGACTCAAATCGAATAGAAGTGATTTTTGTGATGAAAAAGTTGGCGAAATCAGAGGGGGAGAATAAAGAAGAGACAGAAGGAGAGGAAGGTTTTAGCAGTGTTGAAGCAAGAGAACAAACACTGCGGGCACCCCTCGTTGACGCAAATCAAGGATTTATAGTAATTCTGTTTTGCCAGGGCATGTGACAAGGATGAAAGGATGAATTTAAAATGAATGAAGTTGGCCCACTTCCTGGACTTTTTCCAAAGTTGTTAGGTTGTTCAACAGTGGAACACATTCCCTTAGAGAGTGATGGAGTCTCCTTTTTTGGAGGTTTTTAAAGAGAAGCTGGATGGCCATCTGTCAGGGGTTCTTTACTTGTGAGTTCCTGCATGGCAGGGAGTTGGACTGGATGGCCTTTGTAGTCTCTCCCAACTCTATGATTCTATGATTCATCAGCCTGTGCTGAATGAGAAATACAGGATTTGCTGCTTCAACTGGCCTAGCCAACTGGGACATTTTTTAGTCCCTTCAACCCAGGTTTTCAATGACAAATGGCAACCCTAGTAAAGAGGTCCTCCAAGGTCCTCCCTTTTGCCCAAAGGCCCAGATGCCAGGGCTTGTGACTCTGATCCAGGCCCTGGCAGCTGGAAATCCTAGCAGCATAGATTTGGAAGAGGATGAGCAGAAGAGTCATCCACCAGTGTGATGAACAGATAAATTGCAGCTGCTAACAGTTTACCCATTGCCTGCTACAGAATATTGTGGGAAAGGGGAGGCTTTTCGACTGCTGGCTTTTTAGTGTCTGTCTCATACCGCCCACAGCAGACCAAGGCAGTGTTTTCTTCTGCCCCTTTCCCCTTTGCTCTTCAAAGACCTCACACTCTTCTATTTTCTATGGCTGAACTATGACAGGAATAGCACCAAGCCTGGAAAGCTGGCCCAGGGCCTGGAGAAAAAGCTGCTTGGAAGGAAGTCACCGACTGCCATGCACACACTCTCACATAGCACTCTGTTCATCTGCTGGCCAAACTATTTCCATTTGTCCTGTTCTCTCCATGAGGTTGCCTCATTCATAGAGGAGCACTAACCCCTAGTGGCAAAATCCCCACAAGCAAGCTTGAAAGGAATTACAAGGCAATTTACCAGTCAAAGAACTGTGTAAAACTCATGTGTGTGTGCGCACTTCCAAGTTACCTGTTCACTTATGGCAACCCCGTGGTTTTCATGGTGTTTTCTTAGGCAAGAACTACTCAGATGTGGTTTTGCCAGTTCATTCCTATGAAACAGAGACTACAGAACCTGATATTCATTGGTCATCACCCATCCAAGTTCTAATCAGAGGTGGCTCTGCTTAGCTTCCAAGATAAGATGGAATCTCGCACCTTTAGGATATTTAAACCAGCCATAGAAGTCATAGAGAGGAGAAAGCAAAGAGAAGCAAGAGCTTGTGTAACATTTGCTTTTCAGAATGTTTTATTCTCAAGTTCAGGGGATTTGCAACTTTTCAGCAAGGACTGGGTGGTAAAAAGGGAAGAGACAGGCATGGGGTGTAGTGATGAGGCAAATGAGAGCAATGTTCTCCATTGATAATTCTTCCCCCCTGGTGAAATTTTCCATCAGTTAAATATGTTTTATAGTGACCAGCGACCCACCCATTTCTGCCCCATTTTTAATCTGCACACCCAATGACAATTGTCTTGCTATACTGCAGGGACCTTTGCCCTTCCCAGTGTGGTTGAACTCAAACTCTTATGAGTTCCAGGCTATATGGCATACCCTCCAACAGTCCACAGATGAAAACCAGGACACAAGTTACTGAGCCACCTGAGAGTACAGTCAAAAGGGTGTGGCCAGGAAGCAAGAGGGCAAAAGTTATTAATAAGCTACTATTTTGAGCAGAAAAACTCTGGGAATTTATATACTGAGGCTAAGATTGGTCTACTCATTTAAAATACTCCTCATTCCAGTCAAATTGAATGTGAACTAGCTGCATATGATTCACAGGAGTTCAGGCTTTTTACACCCCACTCCCCCCAAAACTCTTTAATCACCAAATAAAAGGCTTCACAGTTTATACTGAAGTATCTGCAGAAATGTGCATTATCTCATGTTTTGCTATCCTTCTGCTTCCCATTTGGATCGCTGTGCATTTTTGGCAAAGGGAAGGTGAATATATGCAAATAGATGCAGATTTGTGCAGGAAACTGGAGGCAATTAACTATCAATGTGAAGCTGCAAAAATGTGCACCAATTTTGTTGTATACTTCTATGTAGACTAGCCCTAGGAAGCACAAGATTCCTTTCCTTTTGTCTCCCTCTTACTGATTCAATTCAATGCAAAGTACATTTTGCACTTTCAGCTCAGTTTGTTGCAGTGGAATAAGCGGAGGACAATGGAAGGAAGTAGGAGGGGGAGAGAGACAGCATAGGATTTACTAGGTGTTGCTCTGCCAAATTTTGACAGTTGGAGCATATGATATAGCTAAATGTCAGGGTTGTGGGAGTTGTAGTCCACAGGGTTGCTTGAGTGGCAGAGGAAATGGGATCGTGTGGATGCTGGGCAAAGACAGTGACAAAGGCAGAGAGATAGACAGCTCCAGTGTTCCTCAACCCTTGAAATGGGGGAATTTTTTCTCACTGTTTGAAACCTCATCCAGGCTAAATTCAAGAACAAAGAAAATAGAGATAGGGACTGTAATTCAGCATCAGGGTGCATATTTTGCATGTAGAAAGATCCAGGTTCAATCCCTGGCATCTCTGATTAAGAGGCTACTATGCAGAAGCTGATAAGGAAAGGTCCAAATCTTTCTGATACTCCAGAGATCTACTCCCAGTCACAGTATTGGGTGAGACAGATGATTTGGCAGTTATGGGAGGATCAGTTTGTATCCAGTACCAGGGAGCTCATCTGGTGCCTCTGGCCAGACCATAAGCTCCTGGATTCCATACTACATTGCCATGGCAGTTGTTGTGGAACCATAGTGCTATAACTGTGGAGTGTGAGTGGGCCCCTGATTTAAATGAGGCCAGAATCCTGTTGATACACTACAAAAATGGACACACTTTTCCCAGGGATGCACATCTGTGAGAGAAAATAGACTCAAGCAGAGATTCTACCTTGGGACTGCATAGTGTAAACTTACTCATTATTGTTGTGTGCCTTCAAGTCATTTCCAACTTATGGTGATTCTAAGATGACCCTATTATGGGTTCTTCTGGGACTGAAAGTGTGTGACTCACCCAAGATCACTCTGTGGGTTTCATGGCCAAACAGGGAATTGAGCCCTAGTCTCCAGAGTCATAGTCCAACTCTCAAACCACTACTCACACTGTTACAAATTGATTGTGCTATGTGACAAAATGGCCGTGTTGAACCATTGAATTCAACTGAATCCACAACTGAAGGAATGCAGAGTCCAGTTTCAACAAGAGAAAGAAGATATGCCTTAGCAAAGAACGGGCATCTGCATGTCTTAGCAGCTTTGCATGCACAACTCTTTACCAGACAAGCCTAAGGTTTATATCCTTTTCTCCACAGGACCACCCCCTCCACATCCCTCCATAAACTGTGGTTGGTTGGCTGTAACCAGGCTTGCCCAGCTTTTCACATCAAAGAGACCAAAAACATTCTAGCCCAAATCTGCCACCTCTGAGTAGTCTCTCTGTCCAGTATCTCACTTCCATATTTTCCCCCTCTTTCCATTGCACCATATGCCAGTTATACCAACATAGGAGAGGAACAAGATTCTGGCCTATGTTCATTGAGTAGTGAGATTCTGATTGATGGGAAGCTACTCTATCCAAGTACTTAGACTCTGTCTTTTACCCCCAAACAGTAATTGCCAAAGAAAATCATTCCATGGGCTGGGTTAACTGACTTTCTTCTCTGTGTGAGGAAACCTCTTGCCTGCTCACATGCCAGTGAAAGCATATCTAAAGGCAAAACTAATTGCTGCTTCAAGCAGAGAGCTGACATAGGGATTTAGCTGTTGCTGGGTAGGTGGGTGGGGTGAGCCTGTACTAAATTGGTCAGCTTGGTTTTTGCGTGATTCCAAAAGAGAAAAATATCACTCTGGCAAACCCAGCAGGAGAGACATTTAAAAACATGGTCTGAAAAAGAGCAAATCTTACATGAAAAAAATGATTGTCGGTGAAATATTCATGGCTGTCGCGGTGTCAGGGCGCATGAAGCTGCACGGACACCCCTTTTCCGGGCCAAAGAGGAGTGGCATTTTCCACTTCTCTTTGGCCCAGAAAAACACTAGATTGGGGCCACAGGTTGACCATCTGGTTACTGTGGTCCCAATCCAGTGCTTCCAGGGAAGGCACAGAACCGTCCCTTTCGGGTTGGTTTGCACAGCCCCATAGTTACAAATTATTTAAGGAATTGATCACTGGAACCCATCTTAAACTTGAGGGGGCTAATTCATGCTACAGAAGCCTGTGGCGTGGGTGAGTGGCAAACTTCAGCCTGATGCAGCAAGCCTCCCCTAGGCTTCAACTTTCAGTGCAATGCAGAGAATACAACTCATGGCCAGGAGTGAGTTAGCCACATCATTCTGAAACATCCCACTTGACCTTACCACAGATCTCCATCAACACTCAGTAGGAACCCCCAGGACTCACCTCTCTGACAGTAGGAACATAGTACTTTTCTTGATCCATTTGGAGGTTATTGTGTTCCCACAGACTTCTATTACACAGAGCAGTTCTGTTGTGTTTAAGGTGGGTTCCAGGGGAAATAGTACCACAATCATGAATATGTAGCATTAGTGAATATGGAACAGTTACAGATCTATAATTCTAGGTTAAGTTGTGGTGCATATCTTTCTATGTTATTTGTATCTGTCCATGAAGATGCAATGTTTGTTAAGAGTTACTCATTTTCTATAATATAGTAATATTTGCTGTTTCAGAAATCCAGTTGATTAGCTGGAGGTCCTTCCTCACCATTCAGTTCTTGAAAATATATTAAAAATGAGAACTAAATTGCGACAAAGTTGCAATTTTGTCCTTTATTTCTCCTCACATCATACAAAAATTGCTGGTCAGTTTTTCCTGAATATGCAGCTGGCTATACCAAAGTTGTCCTTTATTTCTCTTCACATCATACAAAAATGGCTGGTCAGTTTTTCCTGTATATGCAGCTGGCTATACTCTATTAAGATATCAATGAAATAAATGAGAAGCTGTGGACTGCTCAGAACAGAGACAAGCATGAACCCCTGAGGTATTAAACCAAAGACCAAGAGTTTTTTTCTTTCAGAACAGAAATGGGACTTTTAGTCTTTCTCATCAACCAAAAAAGAAAGAAGGGAAAAAGATGGTCCTGCTATGTAAAACAATATTTACTTCTTCTTCCCTAATAGAAATATTAAAGTACAATACTGCCATCTAATGAGGATAGGAGAAAAGTAGGGATACAGGGTATTATTTGCATCATCATGCTTTTGAATTTTAAGTGGGAAATGTTGCTACTGGTGCTAGATTGACCTGTAAATCCTTAAAATTAACAGCAAACACCTCTGAATCTGAAGCAAGAGATGCCATAAACAGGGTATTGTAGGTGAATGTCCTCACCCAATAGGATGAGGATGCCCATGGACAGGGATAGGAGAGAATTTCATTTTGTTCATTTGCACAACTTGATGGTGTTCCTTTTCTGAAACATATTCAAATATTCAACTGCTAAGTTAAAATTACCAGTTGTTTTTTTCCTCGAGACAATTTGTTTTTAACAGTAATATACATACCCTCCACAATTCTACAGAACAAAAATGAGAGACATGTGGCCAATCAAGATCAGCATGTGACCAAGATGGTAAAAGTTACTAATGAGGAAGAGCACACAAGTTAAGAAATGCTGAAATATTTTACCTTTGCCTGAGCCTACTGACAAGGGCAAGATTTAGCCCCTCCACTCTCCACTTCTTTGTTGAAACTATTTTTACAGGAAATAGTCCTGACTTTTCAACCTTAGATGGGAGCCAGAAAGAACAGATTACTCCTATTTAAATCTGCTATCTTAATTTCCTGTTAGGCAAGGGGTAAAGAAAGTGAACACTACATGGAGAAACAGAATGGTTCCCAACTGGCAAAAGTGTCAGACAAGGAAGCTTCCTTTCACCTTGTCTTTTCAACTTGTATGCAGAACATATTATATGAAGAGTAGGCTTGGACACAGAAGAAGGAGCAGTGAAAATAGGAGGAATGAACAGCAACAGTCTAAGATATGCAGATGATACCATAGTATTAGCAGAAAACATTGGAGACTTAGAGCAGCTACTAAGAAAGGTCAAGGAAAAAAGGTCAAAGGCAGGATTACTGTTGAACATAAAAAAATCAAAAATAATAACCATGGAAGATCTTCACAAGTTCAACCTAGACAATGAAATAGAAATAGAAATAATGAAAGAGTTCCTATACCTGAGATTAAACATAGATCAGAACAGGGACTGCAGTCAAGAAATCAGAAGAAGACTAAGAATGAGGAAGGGAGCTATGAAAGAAGTAGAAAAGGTCTTAAAGAGCAAAGATATACAGTCACCCTTCTTTTTTCGTGGCGGATCCGTTCCGGACCCCCTTGTGAAAATGGAGTTTTGCTTATAATCAAACCCCATTGGCTTGAATATAGGTGCACAGCCACAGGAGTGAACAAGCATACACCTTGGGCACATGGCCCATTGTTTCCCCCTTTGTTTGTCTCTCACGCATAAGCGAGTGATGCAAGTTTCAAAACCACAAGAAATGAGGGAAGACTGTACAACTAAGCATGAAAGTCAGAATCATACAAGCAATTGTATTCCACATTACCATATATGGATGTGAGAGCTGGACAATTAAGAAAATGGAAAAAAGAAAATAAATTCTTTTGGGATGTGGTGCTGGAGAAGACTGCTGAGGATACCATGGACAGGGAAAAAAACAAATAGGTGGGTCCTAGAGCAGATCAAGCCTGATATTTCTCTAGAGGTTAAGATGACTAAACTGAGGCTGTCATACTTTGGACACATCATGATAAGCCACAACTCATTAGAAATGACAATAATGTTGGGAAAAAGTGGAAAGAATTAGGAAGAGAGGAAAACCACATGTTAGATGGGAGGACTCAATTAAGGAGGTCACAGGTGTAAATCTGCAGAAAGTGAGAAGAGCAGTGGAGGATAGGGAGTCTTGGAGATGTCTCATCCACAGGTTCGTCGTAAGTTGAGATTGACTCAAGGGTGGCTAACAACAACAACAAAGAGAAAGTGTGCAATGGGGGCAATCCAAGGCCATTTTTGTATCTCCTAGTCCTCTTCACTGCACAGAGGTCTCCCAGTGCCCTCCTCATGCCAGCAGGGGTTTTCCCTCCACAAAACCATTCCCCCCCCCCCGCTCCTGTGGGTCTTCCTATCATAGGAGGTTGCAGGGTTTCAAAGCCCTGTATGCCTGCAAAATCAAAGCTGGAATTGGAAGTCCAACTGTTTCAACTTTTTAAATGGCCATTCTAGGCCTGTTTTGGCCTGTGGCTGTGCACTTCTTTAAGACCCGGAGTAGCCTGGGCCCAATATATCATAATGTGTCATATCTCTCTTGAAAACTGGGTATTTCCTAATGCCCTAAAGTATCAGTTGAGCACTTAGAAACAGAGTTTAGGCATCTAGAGAAAAGGGGCGCGCAAAGTCACCAAGGGATTAAGAATACAATAAAAATTCTAGCTGTGGACAATTTCCAGTGTCTCATTCTCTGCAATGGTATAAACCTGAGGACTGAAGGAAAATTTAATGGGGAGGGCATTTTATTAGGAGGGGCAATGCTCCCCTGTTGCTCCCCTGTGTAGCTAATTCCCTGTCAGGGGGCATGGCTATGCGCTGATGACCTCCATCTCACAGAAGATTGTGGAGGGGGAAATCCACCCTTCCACAGCAAAATTGTTCCTCACCTCTGCCCTGCCTTAACAAAAGGGATTTTAGAGATGGAATTAAAGCAAAAGCTGGCCAGCCATCTGCCATGGAGGACAAGGCCCTATTATACAACTTCTTTCATCATTTTTTTTTTAAATGAAAGAACCTTTCAGAAGAAAGTTGGCTTTGACCTCGACTCCCAGTTTTCCATATGCCTAAAAATAGGGGATAAATTCCCACTCAGACATGAAAACCACAAGGTGACCTTGGGCAAGTCACATGTTCTCAGCCCCAGGGAAAGGTAATTAGAAACATCCTCTGAACAACTCTTACCAAGAAAACCCCATGGTAGTTTTGCCTTAGGATTGATCTTACTCTATAAGTCGGAACTGACGTGGAGGCACACAACACAGCACAGGTTTAATAATAATAATAAGGTTTATTTATAGCCCGCTCCTCTGACACCAATCGGAGCGGGTACACCAATCGGAGCGGGTTTAAAACATAACTGGCATTCCAGTAAATAGTAAGTCACATCTTCCACTTCAGTTGCACCAACATGTACAATGTCTGTCTGGTACTATCATACCCTGGAATCCTCCTTGTTGCACCACCGGCTGGTGTTTGTTCAGTAGTTACAAGATTGTAAATTAGACTTAAGATCCTGTAATTGCTGGCAATTCATAGTAATGACCGGACCTACATTTTCAGATCAGGAACCAACATTTTCAGCCTGGTAGTGCCTTGATTGAAGGCTTTCCAAGATACTGCAGATCAGAACTCTGGGAAATGACATCTGCAGAATTTTCTAGATTGTTTGGTGCCTGCAGAAGAAATTGTAGCAGGATCCTGAGGAAGTCAGCCTGGTGTCTCTCCTCAATGCATCACATGATGTTTGCATGTGTTATGTGCCTTCAAGGCCTTTCCAACTTAAGATGACCCCAAGGCAAACCTATCATTGGGTTTTCTTGGCAAGATTTGTTCAGAAGAGGTTTGCCATTGCCTTTCCCAGAGTCTGAGAGTGTGTGCCTTGTCCAAGGTCACCCAATGGGCACAATAGGGGTGCGGCTTCTGAGAGAGCCTGGCCTCATGTACCCACCAGCTGAACCACATGGGTGATGGCGTATATAACAGGGACTCCACAGATTATCTTATATTTGGAACAGATTCATATGGGAGAATGCAGTCTTTCCTGGTCCCAAATTGCTTAGGGATATACAGAACACCAGCACCTTGAATGGTGTTCTTAAGCAAATTGGAAGACAGGGCAGATCCTCTAAGTCTACTCTTATGTGGTCTCTAAAATGCATAGATGACAGTCTGGGTGCTACATTTTGCATGAGCTGTATCTTTGGAACACTTTCCAAGAGCAGCCCCATGTAGAGCACATTACAGGGACATTCTGGTGGCAGTGCCAGTCTCAGTGTTGGGGCCAGAACAGTATGGAGGCATGGAGTGCAATGTCATCAGTATGCTGATGACACTCAAATCTATTTCTCCATGACTAGATCATCTGCTCAGACTTCAGATGGCGTCTCTCCTCTTAATGTCTGCTTTGCGGCGGTAATGGATTGGATGAGGGAAAGCAAATTGAGACTAAATCCAGACAAAACGGAGGTACTGACAGTCACCGGCCCGAAACCAGGTCTGGGAATATAACTCCCAGTCCTAAACGGAGTCACACTCTCCTCGAAGGACTGTGTTCGCAACCTGGGAGTACTTCTAGACTTGTCGCTTCACATGACTTGTCAGGTGAATGCGACAGTCAGGAGTGCTTGTTATCAGCTCTGGCTGATATGCCAGCTGCTCCCTTTCCTGGAGACGAGGGACCTGGAGACTGTGGTACATGCTTTGGTTACCTCACGTTTGGACTACTGCAATGCGCTCTACATGGGGCTATCCTTGTGCTTAACCCGGAAACCTCAACTGGTCCAAAACATGGCAGCCAGGCTAGTTACTGGTGTATCAAGGAGAGAGCACATAACACCCGTGCTCAAATCTCTCCACTGGCTGCCGATTAGTTTCCGGGCACAGTACAAGGTGTTGGTTTTGACCTTTAAAGCCCTACATGGCTCGGGTCCATCCTATCTCAGGGACCGCCTCTCCCCATATGAGCCCCCTCGCACACTTCGGTCCTCTGGGAGGAACCTGCTACAGCCTATGAAAACTAGGCTGTCGCAGACCTGTCAGAGGGCCTTTTCTGCCATTGCTCCCAGGCTGTGGAATGGCCTGCCGGATGAGATGCGTCTTATTATGACCTTGGATGGTTTCAAGAAAGCTGCTAACACGCATCTCTTCTGGCAGGCCTTTCCGGATAGTGGTTAAACTTTTCCCAATTCCTAAATGTTTATCCAGCCTCTCCCAGCTATACATCTGATACTCCTCCAAGGCTGCCCAAAAATTCTCATTTGAGATATTGATTGTTTTAAGGTTTTATTGATACTGTTTTTAATTCTGTGTTAGTTTAATCTTATTTTAAGGGGTGGGAGGTGGGACTGGGTTGTAATATTTTAACTGTACCTGTTTTTTAAAATGCTGTACCCCACCCTGATTGTTAATTCAGAGGGGCGGGTTATAAATAAAGAAAAAAAATACCTGTGAGCAAATGAGGAAATTATTTTAATAGTGTATTGGATTCCTCCTTGAAAAACATTTTAAATAAGGATAATAAGTGCCACCAGTCTGAACATGTCTGGAATCCCCTGGCTTTTGTTTCTGTGGGCTGAGTGGCCATGCTGATTTCAGGATTCTGAGATATTCAGTCCAAAATTATCTTTTATAACTGGGGCCTAGATTCTTTGAATGTTAGAATATGTAAAATGTATGGAATAATAATAATAATAATAATAATAATAATAATAATAATGGTCGGGGAAACTATTCATAACCAACTTTAAAAGCACTTTATGTTTTCATTTTCAATATTTTAGCCCAGACTATGAAAAGGAATACTCTCAGAAAGGCTGCCATTTTCAAAATAAGAGATTGAATTCCAATTTTTGGAAAGAAGCCACATTGTTTCCCCCCCAATAGAATCCAAAGGAGTAACTAGAGAAACCTCTTTTTCAAAAGTATCTGTTGCAAAGTCCATGATGACCATTAATTGAAATTAAAGGAGGCAGATGTGAGCTCATGGAAGCAGGATCAGAAAGTTGATTTGAGGTAGTTGGATGTAGGACATATTGCCAATTAATGGGCTACTTCAGAGCCTGTTAAAGTTGGTGAAGTGTGCACAGACTTTTCCTGTTTGGGGAGGTCAATGCTGGAAAAGTGAAGGCCATTCCTAGAGGGACCCATTCAACTACCAAGTAGAAATGCCTAGGAATTCTAGTCCAAGCAGAATGTGGTTGCAAAACTACCCACACACACACACACGCACTCACACACACACTCTCTCTCTCTCACACACACACACAACCCCACACACACATGGACCAGAAGTGTTTGTGGATGAGTAGAGCCAGCTGGTGTGTGGGAGGCAGCTGATGCATTCATCATTTACTTGAAAAGCTTGGGTAAGCTACTGTTTTGGACTACAGCTGGGGACTTATGGGAACTGTAGTCCAAACCATCTCTTTTATAAGCTGTGAGCACAGGCTAAAGGTTTTTATTCTGATGTGGTATAATCACCTCATTGTACCACACTGGCCTAACTGGCTTTCAGATTTGAGGCTTATGGCAATGACACATCCAGTAGATTCCAGTATGTTTTCTATTGTATCTAGAGCATGAAACATACCTTCCTCTCCTGCTTAACGGGGTATAGGTGTTTTGCAGCATCTACCTGGAAATTCTGGGTCAGCTGGGTCTACTCCAAGCTCCACCTGGAGTAGAACTGAGTATAAGCTGACCTGATCTACATCTCATTGACTATCGCATAGGCCATGAGGAGACTGTTGTTCTCTGGACTTTTTAAGTTCTATGAATGCTGTTGTGTGCTGACTTACCTCTATAACAAGCAAAAAAGCGAATCGCAATGGTGCAACTCTGTTTTAACACCATTGTAATTCACAAACTGGATGTCAGCCCACATTTGTATTGAAACACACAGTTTAGACTAAAGTATGTTTAGAAAGACAAATAATGTTTAGAAAGACAAATAAGTAAATATGTTCAAAGACATGGATTTAATTAACAACTTCTGTAGTTCTTTTTTCAATCACAAAAATGCAGTAATGGGACAGCTTAAATGAACACAGGGGAAACTGAAGTGGTGAGAAATAGTGATTGAGCCATCTCTAGTGCCTTCTAATCTCTGGCAGACTTCCTTGTTTCTAAAGGAAGCCTTACTTCTATACCTCTTCACCATTACTGAAGATTCTGGTTAACTTGGTTAGCTGAACTCCCAAACCAGTTGGGCATATTTCCTGTTTCTGGAGACTCTGGAGGCTTTCGAGTGCCTCTTCTTCAGGCCACTTTGTTTTTTGTCTTCAGCCAGGTCAGCCTGCATACCAAATGAGTTGTGACTTTCTTGAGTTCTTGCTTTTTGAGGCTGGGAACCTGCTGGCTGGTAGAGCCAACTGTGTGTCTTCATGACAGAGTTTTCTTTCTTCAGGAGTTGTCCCTGACACCTTTCCTTATCAGCCATGGCAATAGTGTCAAAACTGTGAATGAGTAACTGTTTTGTATTCAACACTATTTAATTCACGATTTTGTTACTACTGGCATGATCATAACTTACCCCTGCCCCTTGCAACCTACTTTACCAGGTATGCGCTGCATGGGGGGGGGGGGCATTCTCCCAATGATCAGAGCACAGTTGAATATTATTTCTATTGGTTTTTGTGGTGTTAAGCCAGGAGAAGTTACTTAGTTAAGTAATTAAGTATAGGTTGGTACATGATTCCAGCCTTTATTTTTAGATTTTTTTTTAACCTTTGTGTGCTGGAAATTTTAGACTATGTTTGTTTTAACTGTTGGAAGTCACCTTGAATCCAAAACTGGGGAAAAGGCAGGATATGAAGGAGGAGGAGGAGGAGGAGGAGGAGGAGGAGGAGGAAGGAAGAAGTAGTAGTAGTAGTCATATTCAAAAACAGTCCAAATGCAAATCTCTGGGTTTTTGGTTCCCAGACCATGCAAAACATACACCTGCTAAGCAATAACATAAACCAGAAGCTGTAAGTGATGCTGGAAAGGAAATGGAGAACCAGCTGCTTCAGAAAAAACATTACACTGTTTTATAGATTAGGCAATGAAATGGCTTCTTAATTTTGTGATTTTACTCTCCCTTCACTCTCATTATGAAAAAAGATAAGATGTATAACAGAGAAGGTAGCTAAGCAGCTGCAATTTGACTTAATATCCGAGAGAACATGTGGGTTTTATTATTTTATTTTTCACGGATACTAGGTTTTCTATCTTGCTGTAACACACTGTCTGACTCTCAGGCAAGGTGAGAAAATGGAGTGGTTGCTGCATGCAACCTGTGAGCCAGAAAGTCCTTAGTTCAACTCTCATCTTACTTATGAACTCATTTGGTGGTTCTAGGCAAGCCATTCCCCTATATTGGACCATACCACAGAGCTTCTCTGAAGATTACCAGGATCATGGCAGTGAGGTGATTTGAATCCTTGAAACAGACCTGGAGTTAAAGCCTTTCCTTCCAGTCATTACGTTTGTATAATTTCACGGCTTTGGTACACCACAGCCTGAATCTTATTGGGAGTTTCAGCTAGAGCAGACCCATTAAATGTTTGCCAGCTTTTATGTAAATTCCAAAGATTTAGTGGGTCTACTCTAGTTGGGACCACCAATATAACCCAGGGCAGAGTTTTGTAGCAGCAAATCAAAGCAACTCATTACTTATAAATAATTCTCTTTTTCCAATAACAAAGGCATAATTATGTACACTATATTTTGGTTGTAATTAACCAAAAGTTAACTTCACTACTTTTGTAGTTTTACTGACCTTTAAAGTTAGTTTATAGCTCTGAGGTGTTGTCTCTCTAAATGATGGAGGAAGAACATCCCACAGCTGAGGTTCTTGCTCAAGCTGCTTTGTGCTCTGTGGGTATGTTGATACAACAATGAGGTGGGTAGGAAAAAAGTCTGTTTTGTACCACATGCCAATGGTTTGCAGTGTTCAGATGCTTTTTTAAAAAATGGAACAATTCAAGGCAAAAAATGTTTGGAGACAGAGGGCTACCCAACATGGTAGAAATGTTGGTTGCTCCTCCTAGTGTGCATTTCAGGGCATTCTGCATTCTGTGCCCTGGTGGTGCAGTGGTTTATTGCTGGTGCTACAGCCATAACATTGTAAGTTCAATCCAAAAGGAGGGTTCCAAGATCCACTCAGCCTTCCATCCTTTTGTAGGTTAATAAAATGAGTACCCAACTTGTTGGGAGCAATTGGCTTACACATTGTAAACTGGTTAGGGAGTGCTAGTTCACTGATAACCAGTATAGAAATGTACTTGCTATTGCTATTGCTATAAAATCAACCCCTAGGGGCCCCAGAGGCATAAAAGTGTGCTGGAATCCACATGTGGTCCATGGGCTACACTTTAGCCACTCCTGACCTAAAATAATACATCCATAACTCATTTGTACTCATGGTCCCTACATATTCGCAACCACGGTACTATTGTCACAAGTAAATGTTTCCAAGGTGAACATGGGAAAGGCTTGGTGACTCCCAGTGCCTGAAGAACTGGTATCTAGGAATGATATTCTGTACCACCTTGGTGCTTTCCAGATGTGTTAGACTGCAACATCCTATTAGATATATTGTTTGAGGATAGTCAAACATGTCAGAAGGGCACCAGGTGGGAAAGGCTTTCCTTATATGTTTGACTGGCATTTATTATCTCCCCAAAACTGTCTAGTTTTGAAATTCTCTTTCTTGCCTAGGTGATGTATAGGGACAAAATACAGCAAAACACTTTTTTATTTTAGCAGAGCAGCCTCAGGAAATGAAAGAATATATTGGCCATGCCACACAGACTGGGAAGCTGAAAGTACAAAGCATGAAGCTGTCCTTGAAAACAGAATCCTTCTGTTATTTTTCTCACTGTTCCTCTGTAACTTGCAATCAACTTGTTCCATACCCTGGTATAACAATGTTGTCTGTTCCCAGCATTCTGCATCACTCCTTGTCAAGGCAATGGGGAGGGGGGCAGACATAGAGTAAGGATGGTATTGCAACAGAGTGTAAAATGAATCATGTGAAATGAAGGGAAGAACTTAACATTGTTGGCAAAACCTCTAATTTCTTGTTACATGTAATTTTGCTCTGTCATGCTGAAAAGAATAGAAGCCAGTTGTGTCTTAGAGCGACATCTACGGCCAGGTGACTTATGAAGACATTGACTGATATCCTGGGTCAGGAGGCATATCATATACCTGTGACTATGTTAGTTCCCTGTCCAAACCCTGCAAAGCACAATTTTTATTGACTGCAGTCCACACTATGGGGCTTTCTTGATTGGCAAAAAGAAGTGTGTTCATGGCTGCATGAAAGTCTAGCCTTCAGATGAGAAAAAGGGAAAGTGTGCCATGAAAACACTTTTTTTGCATTTTAGGGGAGAAGAAGTGCCTTTAAAAAGTTGCTGGTTTTCCCAGCTTCTTTTTTAAAAACTGCGGAACAGCACAGAATGGCTGCACTCATTGGCTTCCCATGGGCAACACTGTGAATGGAATATTGGACTAGATAGGCCAGAAGTGGGAATTATATGACCCTTTTGAACTTCAAACCCCAGCAGCAATAGGCAGAAAACTCAATGTAGAAGAATGTTGGGAGCTGCAGCCCAACAAAACCTGACACCCCCCCCCCCCAACTAAGATAGGCCTCTGGTATGACTAAACATGCCTCTTCTTCTGTTCTTAAGATAATTTTCATCAACAAATTCTAGTCAGGTACTTTGAAATAAAATCCCATGATCTAGTATATGACGCCACTGTCTTCTGCATTCAGCAAAAACTCATACTGTAACTCCCAGGTCTTTTGTCTCTTTAAGGATCAAGCACTGAAAGGCCCCAAATAAGTTCTGTTTGTTTGGGAAAGATCCTTACCAGTCATCCCTAGTGTGGGTTGTCTTGCCACCCGAGTATTGTGAATTGCCCCAGTGTATAGGCAGGGATAGAAATCCATATAATAATTAAATGCCTCTAAATGTCATTCCCCCCCCCCCCGACCATTTGATCCACTTTATTAGATGTACCCCAGACTGTAAGCCATTACATATATAGTTTTGAAACAGAGTACACTGGATTAAGCTGTACTACTTCTCTTGCATCTTAGGGCTTTTTGCAACAGCGGGAAGATGAAATTTGGTATGGCAAGATGTCCAGTTTCTGTCATGCTTTTCTCTCATTCTGTCTTCATACAGCCTTGCGCTGTCTGTGCTCCATTGTTGTAGTTACATCTATTGATGCAGGATCTTGGCCAACATTTCAGAATGGACCCCAGAATGACACAGTACCTTTGTCCAGCACTGATGCTGGAATTTCTTGTACTAGCATTGCCATTCACAGTCCTGCTTCTAGGAAACTCCACAGTTCATGCTTCTGAGCTTTCTTGAAATGTTTTATATGAAAATATACTCACCACTAGCAATGTATGGCCAACAATCTAGTTATTTCAAAGCAACATGTTTAACTCAGTCCTTGAACTCTCATCACTTCCCAAGGACCTTTGTTTCATTAGTCATTCTGATCTCCAACGTTGATTCCTCCTTCCATCTTATTCCTTACCCCTTATCTAATCCTCCTTTCTTATGTGGATCTGCTCTTTCAACCAATTTCCTCCTGGGACTCGTATAAAGTTCTTGATCTCTCTCCTTTGCCACTGAAAGGGTCTGCATATGGTTTTAACCTGACAAAACCACCATTTTGTGTTAGGCATATTATTTCTTAACATTTCGGAAACAATTCTTCTCTTCAGCGATCATAAAGCTGTGAATGTCCTGTGATACCATAGCAATTCAGCCAATGGCAACCAGTGGGTTAGGTGCATACAGGTAACAGGTTGGCAGTTTATAAACTATGGTCGCTATTTCAAAACTTAAGGCCTCAGGCCTCTGCCATTTTATCACAATGAACTTCTGATGCAGTGCAGCCCTTCAGAGAGGTGATTTGTGGGTGTGTACTGGTGCTCTAACAAAGCCACTACAATGGTGAAGATAGAGGGGCTGAACAGATGGGGAGAAAGGGGCAGCGAGATGCTGCCCCTTTCTGCCCCAGATGGAGATCCCGCCAACCAAATGGTGTGGCCTCTGGGAGGCCTAAAAAGAACCTGCTCCTGGTGTGTTCTTTTTAGACCACTCAAGGAGCGCCATTAGTGTGCTACACACGATGATGACATCCACACGGATGACATCATGGTGTGCCTGGTCTGTACAGGGGCATGCCAAGATGGTGCCCAGGGTGCACCACCCTGCCCACTCCTAATTCAGGCTGAGGCCGACACAAAGTGCCAGTTTATACCAGCCCTTTACTTTTGGATGTTTTTAATTGTATTCTTTTAAATTATAAGCCACTTTGAGTTCCAACTCTGGGGGAAAGTGGGATATAAATAAATATAATGAAGATGGGATCTATTGGGGAAAGTAATTTGACAGAATGTTATCTTAGGTTAAACTTCAGTGATGAGTTAGGGATATGAAAAATCCCTTTGAAAACTATTCTTGGTCATATGGATATTACCTTTCCTCTGAATATTTCTTTTTTGAGCAGGAACCAGTACATTCCTTTGCAATTTCTCTTTGGATGAAATTCTAGACCCATCCTGCTGCCTCTTAAATTACACTTTGCAGTGTGTAAAATACTCCATGAGAGAGTGCAAGGGGTAGGAGTGAACACACCCACCAAAATTATCTTCCCTGTGCAAAAAGTAGAGAGTCTTTATTCCTTCGCTCCCTTTAAAGTTTCAGATACAATTCCAGCAATCCAGACACCAAGCTGGGCATTTCAAGCAACAGTATATTTTGTATAATTGATTTTGTTTAAAATCTTATCATTTATAAAGCCATACAAGGAACTGCAATGAGTTAAGATAGCTGTACAAAGGAAAGGAAAGCTTGGATGTGCATGGTCCATTCGCACATGAACCATGAGTGGCACAGAGTTGTCTCTTATATATGTGATGAAAATTATGGGCACAAAGATACAAAATATAAAGGAGAATTCTGTCTATATAAATATATAGAAAGGGGGTTAGTCTGGGTTTTTCCTCCCCTATTACTCCTCTGTGGGTATGCAAAAATGTGGATTTTCACATTTGTGTGTCTGTTTTTTTTAAAAAAAAATTGCAAGGATGCAAGAAGGAGAAAAAATGTTTGTCTCAGAGTCATTAATACTGACAAAAACAATTTGTTGTAACAGCAACAATGACAATAGCAGCATCCACAAGACAGCAAATGGGATTAATAAAAAGTCTGACTCTGCATTGTTTGGTTGATATCCTAGGTATAATTATTTGGGAGTAAATCCCACCAAAATTAGAAGGCTGTACTTCCTAATAAACACTGTCAAGTCTTGAGCATTTGGGAAAGTGCCCTACTTCAAAGCAAATCTATTGGACCTAGGCAGTTTGCTTCAGCATATATGCAGCAGGGCCACTGAAGTTCAATGGGGTCCATTTTAGGGTACACTGTTCTTAGCTGAAGCAGAAAGAACAACATGATTTCTGAACACATCACTTGATCCAAATGGTTTCCATGGGACTTCTTTCCATGGAACAGGTTCAGGAATGGAAGTAAGTCTTTCTTCTGTGGGGCTTGAGATTCCTGAAGCAATACAGGGATCAGGAGGTTACATCAGATACTTTCATTGCTGCATAACACTATATTACAGTTGATCAGCCCAAGTAATTTCAGGTATTGCCTAATGGCAGTTTTGGATAAAACTAGGTGCTTTGTTGGGTGTGTTGCCAGGATGTCCACATGTGGGCTCCAGTAAGTGCAAGGACACACTCAACAAAGTCTCTGAATGTGGGTGTTGGTGAGCAGATCAAAGTGCCGAAGGCAAAGAATCAACCACTGCATTTAAAAATTAAAAGAAAGAACTTAAGATTTTTTTATATAAAAAAACAAATCAGATGTGGGAAAAGAGAAACTGGTAGATTCATCCACCTATACTTGAATTCTTCTTCGCTCTTAGAACAGGGGTTGGTGATTGCACTGACTGCAAATTTTGCTCTGCCACCCTGTCAGGTTATACTGTTGTATTAAATGTTGTAATTTTCCTTTCTTTTTTACACTTCTGATTTTGATTTACCTTTATTTTGGCACCAGGAGCTGTGCATTTCTGTGTGGGATGGTGGGCTGGGTGTGGTTAATCTAGATGGCTGCATCCTGGTGGCTTTTGGCAGTGAACTGGATGGTATGGAGCAATTATTTGCCCATAAAGAGGTTTTAGAAAATTGGGGGACCTTAGGGATTGAGGGTTCCTAGGAGGATTGCATAAAAGGATTGAAGGGTCACATGTGGCCCAGATGTCAGACTTTCCCATCCTTCTCTTAGAAATCTGGTTTTCAATCTCTTTGCATGTATCCATCCCTGGGTAAGCATTGCCATATATAATCTTTCCTGATGGACTCACCCTACATTTTAAAACAATTGCATAGAAGGTAAATACAGCATGATCTCCATGTTAGGATAGCCATCTCCATTGAAATTGGCTAGCACAGAAGGTTAAAAACTGTTTAGTTCCCTTCTGAAAGAAACTTTGGAAAAATTTCAGATTTCTTCATAAATGTAAGAGAAAGAACTTGAGGGGGAAAATGAATGTAGGAAAAAGTTAAACTGACCAATTTGTTCACTTATGACTACTACTTTTTTTAAAAAAATGGTTATGCATTATTCTCTAGTGAAAATATCATTATCGGTCTCTCCAAATTGCTATTAGAGCCGGACAGATGAAATAATAAGAAGTCTAAAAACAATGGGAAGGTTTGCTGTTAAGGTGGACAACACCATCCAATCCTAAGCTACTTTGCTGGTTTCTCAAACTCTGTTAGCCAGCTCTCTCTCTATATATATATATGTCAATGGCACCATAATGCAAGATAAGGGCCAATGGTCCACCTCACATCTGCTTTAATGACAAAAGATTCATGGAATTGGAAAACAACCTTACAGGCCATCTAGTTCAATGCCTTCCCTTGGTCAGTGCAGGAGACCTAGCACTTGGACATCTCTAACAGATGGCTGTCCAGCCTCTACTTGAAAACTTCTAATGAGAGCAGCCCACTCTCTCTTCTAGATAATGATGTCTGATTTTTTGATGACATATTACCTTGGAACAGCACAGATGCTGCCATTATGACACAATTTTAAAATCCTCATCTATGGCATAAAGTTAAGACCCAGCAATGCTATTATCCTGATAGCCAAAAGTATCTCTTGCTTTTAAATTCTGAAACTGATGGAAGGCAACTAACTACAAGTTAGATTCCCACGCTACTTTTTGTGTGTCTCACATAGCCCCAAAATGCTCCACAATGAAGAGAACTAATCATTCTACCAAATATTTCTCAAATACACACCATACAATTCAGCCTTTTGAGTCATTCCTGAATAAGAACTGTATCACTAGTTAACAGAAGATAGCAAGTGTTTTCCTATATATGGTCTGTTTCCATTTCATGTTTATTCCGAGTTCATTCACCTCAGACTGCAGACTGCAATGTTTCATTGAGCTAATTGTGGAATAGGTATGGCAGTGAGTGTTCCTGTATGTGTCTACACTAGAGGAAAGATTACCTTACTACAAGGTTGGCTACGAGTCCAACATAGAGCAACAGTGCAGCCAGCCAACATGGTGGAGAAATTCATCAGGTCATCATTCCTCACATCTCTGTTGTGCTCGATATCAAATAACCTCTGCAGCAGTAGAACATTTTAAAAAATCTTTGCCAATGCTTTGGAAGCAACACCACCACCACAACAAAAAGCATACTCCTGTCTTTAATGCTGTTGACTTTAAATTTCTCTCAGAGGTCCTGGCAAGGGATTTGATAAAGCAGTAGAAAATGGTTCACTATTTGAAATAGAAATGAACAAACAACAATAGTCACATTAGGGACAATTTGGACAACTGAGCTACATTTTTTTCATAAGCATTAAGGCCTCAGGGACTAGCATATGAAGGTATTTGAATGGCTTTGCTCCTGTTCTCTCTCATGTTACTTTGGCTGTTTTGCAGCTCAGTAAATTTCCCCATGTATCAAATTACACATAAAATCAATTAACATCACCAACTTGTTGAAGGGTGGTTAGAGTTACACAAATTGTTGAGAAAGCAAACCAAAAGACTCTTGCTAACTGGATGTAACACAACACAAGGAAAGGAAAGAGGCACATACAATAAATTTACAACCAACAGGAAGAGAAAAGTGCATGTCAAACAGGTATCTTTGGCAAGATTATGCAGTTCCTGTGCACAGGGGAGAGTGTTTGTGTGCTGCTGAATAAAATATAACACTTTCTATTGAACTAATAGAACCATTATTACATAGCATACATGGGATAAAGTTACATTAAACATCATTCCCAGGCATTGGAAGGAGGGGATGTGTTTCAACTGGAACTGTCTCCTCTTGTGTTCTTTAAAAGAAAAAGAATCAACAAAAGGTATGTGTTTGTTGGGGAAAACTGTAGCTCTTCCAGAATCTGGGGTTTAACAGAAAGCAAACAAAAGAAGCCTTTCTCACCAATGTCACAAAAAAGACTTCTTCTCTGATCCAATGAAACAAGAGAGCGCATGGCTTTTTGTCTATGACAGAGGGGAGTGGTCAATTCAACAAAGATGATTCACCGAAGCAATAATTTGCTCACATTCTGGGCAAATATCTAGACAGATCACAATGGATAATGAACATGGCTTGCTTTATCATCCTGTGCAGTAGAGATTACAAGTGAGGGGGAAGGTAAAACAGTTTTTCATTCTCAAATTTGTGACAGCTGTGATTACCTTTTTAAAATTCAAATATACCTCAGAAGGCACTTCCTTCCATTTACAGGGTTGGCAGTCCATAAGAGTGGATTAGCTTTGAGATTCTAGACTCTTTAGTATTTGTCCCTGTTCTGTTACCCCAACCACAACTGGAAAGGCACAGTGTCAGTAGAGGGGAGTAAGGGAATGGTGAACCAAATTCAGGATTCTTTTAACCCAATCAAGATACACAGAGAAATGGTTTGATTTAGAATAAGGAGGTTGCATGACCTCTAACATGCACTTGTGACTCTGTGGGTATTCTCTTTCTCTCATATATATTTTGTGAATCCTGGATTTAAAGCCAACCTGGAGGAGCTAAGGACTTGATCTCAGTTAAACTGGGATGTAAAACACAACCGTTACTCCTGTAATGCAGCTTTTGTCTTGGATGCAAGCAAGAAAAGCAACATGTAACATAATGTGATTAGGCTTCTCTCCTCTCTCTTTTTAAAGCCATTATTAGAAAAAGTGCCTAAGAAGTAGAGATCTTAAACTTCCCATCTTCAGTGAGTGAGTTAGTAGTGAGCAGGTTGTGGTGAGAAGCAGGCATTTTGTTGACATGCAAGTGCTTGCCATGATGATATTTATTTATATATGACCATTAGATGCCTTACATCAAGCTTATTTCTTTTGAATTGCAAAACAGAAACAAAACCATTAAGCTTCAATACCACTTTCTGTGGCAGGGTAGCAAAGGTTGAAGAAGAAGGGAGGAAACTGCAAATGCTTGAAAGCAGTGAAAAAAATGAAGTCTGAAAAATAGAGACTTTCAAAAATATATATATATATATTTATAATATTTATATATCTATAGACACAGTGTTTCTCTAATTGGTTAATGGCAGGGTGAGACAGTTGCAGGCGAGGGAGAGGGATCATCTTGCTTGAATTTTGCAGAAGGAGGGAAATATTTGCAACCAACATTTAAAAAAAAGCTGTCACAGTCTCCAGCATCCCATCTGGGTGGGGATAGGGTGCAGAGCCTGGGTGATGACATCAAAACTGATGCTCCCACTCCATCCAAGTACCTGTCTCAGGAACAGCTCTCAGATGCAAAAACTCACTCTTTGTACAGTATCCAGAAATGAGTCTTTCTCTACACACTTTCACACATGCACACACCACTAACCCTCATATCACTCAGCAACAGAGTACCAATTCATACATGCTCACTTGCTCAGGCGGATTACTAAAAATGAGGTGGCAGGAATGAGAAATGCCATATTGTGGTACAAAATAAAAAAATACATTAAGGAGCTTGGGAGAGGGATAGCCATCATCTTTAAAATATTGCCCATGTCAAGAATACTAATCACTTTCCACTAAGTTATACATACAAAAGACTATAACATGGGGCGGGGGAAGAATGGCCGGATATTGCAAATATTAGAGGAGATCAAAGATAGATAAAAGCAATGTGGCAAAAAAAATAAATACTTTTCTTGTAAATTTCACTTTTTAAATTTTTTTTGACTAGCTTACATTATTTTGTCAGTATATTTCATACGTACATACATACATACATATATATATTATATCAAGGCAATAAGAGCCACACTCTCCAGGGGAATTTAGGTGACAGCATAACTTGTAATTTATATTTGATTTTTAGAGAATGCTGCATCACTTGGTACTGAAGTGTCTCATTGACACAAATTCTGCCCCTAAAGATCTTCTCCCAGTATTTTTAGATTGTTATATTAGCAAGCCAGGTAATATTTTGGAGGAAATGGCTTTTCATCCCAATGGCTATGGGTAAGAAATTAAGCCTACCAGAAGGCATCAACCCCACCCCCCTCCCTGGCTGTATGTCCCCTTTGGACCAGATGACATGGCAAGTCAATAGCAACTTGCTTTCAGTAGAGCCTTGACTCTAGTTTAAGTAGAGATTGAAGAATCCACAATAAACCCATAGGATTTGACACATGGGAACAGTTCTTTGTCCATTCAGCACAAAAGTCTGTATGTGGGATTTGCCAACTGCAAATGCTTTAAAGGGTGGCAAGAAAATCCCACAATGCACTAGGTCTATGCAAGAGATCCTTGCACAGACAAGCAAAAGCCTGACAATTCAACTTCTCCTTGACAAAGATACTGAGAGCTATTAATCAATGGACAGGACTCGTATGGCTCCCATAAGGAATGCCAGAAATCATGCTAATAGAGTAACTAATTGGTAATGCTAAGCAGAAAAAGAAATAATTCCTCTGCAGCTGCATTCACTGTGAGATGGGTATGAAGTTGCTCTTCATGAGACAATTGTTAAGGTCCCACAACAAATGTCAGTCAAAGAAAACATTGCTAGGCTAGCAGGTCAGAGCAAGATCTGATGCTTGATGTCTCCTGTAGCAAAAGCAAAATTTAATGAGGCAAATCAATGAACAAATTTTGCTACACAATAAATGCTGAACTTGCAACAGAGAGAGTAATAACCTATAGCCACTGGTTGCTGAATCAGCTATGGCCGTGCTTAAGCTAGAGGTCACACCACCCTGGATCTTTTTTAAAAGATTAATATTACAAAATCCCCCCACCCTTCCCCATTATCTGATCATTCATCTTGTCTTTGCACTACTGAATAATGTCCATGCAACATACAAAACAGCGTGCATGTCTCCCAAAGGAGAAAGGATAAACCTGGGCAGGGTTGTTTTACCTTACACATAAAAGGAATGGCATTCCCAAACTGCTGGTATTTTAAAGTTTAAGAGGCAGGGACAGTTTTTTATTTTATTTTTATTTTTTCTGTTTGAAGGACCTGCCACAGACCTCCCTGCATAGAGATTAAAAGATAACTCTTTTACTTTGGCTAGCATGCTCCTAAAATTAGCTAGGGAGAGACTCCCCACTCAACAACTCTTCTATACAATTGTGTGTGTGTGTGTGTGTGTGTGCACGCATACATATGAGGTGTGCCTCTGTGAGTGTGAGACCATGGGTCTGGCTATGTGCCACAGCTGGTTAAAATCAGAACTTTTTACCTTCCTAGTAGATCTCAGCATGTTAGTAGCTGCTTAGGAGGCATTCCTCTAAGCTGGATCGATGGAAACCCATGTCCTTGGTGGAAGCAAAGAAAGAGGGCATCAACAAATAAAAATTCTGAATAACCATCATTTGACATTCAGCAAAGGCAGATCCCTAACACTGCAGATTCCCACAGCTACACATTAAAACATGTGAATGCTACACACACACACATACACACACACACACACTTACAGGCACACATTTGTGCATACCTATACAGACACATTTCATACATTCAGCAGTTGAAGAGTTGGGAGCAATAACTTTCAGAAATGATTGCTTGTTTGGCATGTCTCTCAATGTGATTCCTGCACATATTCATGATTATTTTTGTTTGCTTGTTTGTTTGCCTTATTTTCTAATCAAGCAACTACTATATAGTCCTACCCCCACAAAGGTTAATAAAATCCGTGCTTTGGCCTGTGGGGCTGAATTCTCTGATTTCATGCTGATCCAAAAGCCAAAATTGTCTCCACCTCTTGAGCTTGGCAGGGAAAGGCGACAGTGTCACCTCCTTGGTTTCTGCTTTGTACATACATTTGGTTGGTTTGGGCCTTCCAACAATCCAGACATATTTTTCCCTTCTCTTTCCCCCCATTGGTTCACTTCCTTCTTTCACCATGCACTTCCTTGCACTCCTTCTCGGAACAACTCCAAGTCCTTCTTCAAAATTCAAGGGCAAGAAGCCCCCTGGCTGGGGGAAGGCATTGGCTCATCTCTTTTGAGAGGAGCCAAGCATGACCCTGGAAACAAAATTGACAATGGCAGCGGCTGGCTGATCAGGGTCCAGCTCAGCGAAGAGATGGCAGACGTTGTCTGTTGTACTGCCTTGCTTCCTGGCCACAAAGCCAAAGAGTCTGTGGAAATACAAAAGAAATTAAGCAGTGGCAGCAGTGCTGGGGGAGTCAGAGAAAAGCATATTAGAAGCCAGAATTTGGTAAAGTTACATTTTGGACTGCAATTACCAAATAAAATCTCCCACATCTTGCAGTTCAAAAAGCAACTTTCCCAAAACTCTGAAAATAAAATCCTTAGTATCAGATAACTTATCCACATACAGTCAGCCATTCATATACACGAATTCTTAATCCATGGATTTACCCATCCATGGCTTGAAAATATTCTCTCTCTCTCTCTCTCTCTCTCTCTCTCTATATATATATATATATATATAATATTTCTAGAAAGAAAGAAAAACAGATATGAATTCCAGACAACTTGATTTTGCTATTTTGTATAAGGGACACCATTTTACTTTGCCATTGAATATAGGAAGACTTAAACATCCACAGATCATGGTATCCATGGGGGATACCCCAGCAGATACCAAGGGCCCACTGTAATTAGTGTGCACACAGGAAAGAAACATAGAAGATTCATAAGGAAATGGAAGGGATTTGGGTCACTGCATCTGGGTGAAGAGCCTGAGATTCCCATTGTTCAAATGGGATTACACAACTTTATCTGTTTCGTGTATTTCTTATTATGTGAGGTGCCAAGCACAGTCATGGCACTGTATTCTTTTTCTTCTTCTTCTTCAGTCATCGTTGTCATCAGCATCATCATCATCATCATCATCATCAGTTAAAAAAAATGCTCTAAATTTGGTTTTAAAAAAAACAGCCATTTTAAGAAAAGTTATAAATGCTAGCTAGAAGGAGAATCAACATTGATCCTACTCCTGTCATTTCTAATTAGAGACAGAAAAATCCCGACAGCTGGGTACTCTAATAAAAACACCTCTTGAGATACATGGTGCCTAAAATTAGTAGGTCCCATAAATCCCTAAAGTCTATTCCAGTGATACTAAGCTAGCAGTAATATCAGGAGAAGAAAGTCAAAGCATGACCTAGCTTCAACTGCTTGGGTTTTTTTTACATTGAAATTTCCCGACAGAAGTCTGTTTGATCATTCAAACACTCTTGATTTCTACTGCCTCATGACTCTGGGTGATACATGGTGTTAGCCAAGGTTATACATATATTACATATATATTTCTGTTCTGCCTTTGTACAAATTGCCAAATGAATTACATTTTCCTACTGGTTAAAAGATTATTTGATATTTAATTGCTATGCGAAAATGGAAAATCTTGGGAGGACAAAAAAATAAGGTGCCTTTTGTTTTAGTTCTGTGCATGTGCACGTGTGTAGCTGAAATATTTTTCTATCTTTGGAATATAGGAGCTATAGTTTGTGACTCAAGCTCTCCCCTGAACTAATGAACACCCAATGTGATGGGGATAGATGAAGACAGGTAACAGAGATGGGTGGTAATAATTATTTTTAAAAACAAAAAACAAAACACCAAGCTGTCATTGATAGAACCAGTGTTGCTCATGGTACACATATGGGCAACCTGAACCCCAGGCTGTTTCCTTGCTGGTAACAGCTGCAATAAACATAGATCTGCATCTGACTGGTAGGTGTTTGCTGGAGGGGTTAAATTAGGATTGCCAGATAGAATCCAGGGCAGCTCTATTGTAATTTTAATGCTTAACAGATCATTAATCAAGAAGAAGTGCCATAAAGTTTTGTAAAACAAGATGAAGGCACCTGTCCTCCCATAACTTCCAAGTCCCAACTTTAAGCCGTAGCTGTTCCCTCCCAACATGACTATTGCCTCACTAGAATTCAGTGAGGGGCACAGAGGAGCCTGTTCTGTCCTGTTTTTGTCACTCACACTTTCTTTCTGTTCCTGGGTGCTCCTTTGTGCGTCCTTCCCCACCTCTTAGGTTTGGCAGGTGATTGGGAACAGGGACCTTAATTTTGCTAAAATAATAATACTAAAATAATACAGTCAGCCCTCGGTATCCGTGGATTCAAGCATCCGCAGACAGCAAGCCCACATTGTCTCCAATGGTGAAATGTGCACACAGATGTGCCGCCACTGAGTCCCATTGTCCCTAACGTGTCTGTGCTGCAACTGGGAACAATGGGGGCTGTCCCTCATGGTGATGCAGTCACATACATGGACGTTCCATTGTCCCTAATGGCAGCATGCCATGGACAACAGAACTTGAGCATCCACAGATTTTGGTATTGGGGGAGGGGGGTGGAATGGATCCCTGTGGATAAAGAGGGTCCACTGTATACTAATATACTAAAAATAAAAACAGACAGAATCCTCCTCAGTTGCTACCCATCTCAGTAACTTAATCCGAGAACTGAAGAGGAAGGCCTTCAACCCTTTACAAAAGTGGATCAGATCCTCCTCCAGCCGGAGGTGGAAAGGAAAGCTGTTCCACAAATGTGGAGCCAGATCCTGAAAGGTTCACAGCCTTGACACAAACATACAAGTTGGTGGAACCACCAATAATCCTTCATCTGCAGATCTTAAATTTCTAGATGGTAAATACCATGCTAGCTGAGCTGCCAAATAATGGAGGAGGTTAGAGCGCAGGGCCCTAAATATAATGAGTCCTGGGCTGAACTGGAAGCCAGTGGAGGGGAAGAGGGGGAAGAGGCATGTGAGTGCACATGGGGAGATTTATGACAACCCAGATAGCAATGTTCTGGATTAAAACCAGAAGAAAAAGACAGCAGGAAGACAAACCTGCCAGTAGGCTGTTATAATAGTCCACCTGTGAAACAACCTTGTCCTACTCGAAGATCTATTAAGGATGAAAGTTACAGGAGCCCCATCCTGGATCCAATCTGGAAAGCCTAATCTAAAGCTTCTCTATCTTGCCAGTGATCCTAAAATAGAAATCTCCCTTCTTTGCTCTGATCACAGCTGGCATGGAGGAGAAGGGTAAACATCCCTGCCCCCTTTTTCTCCCTGTGCAGCACTTGAAGCTGAAGGGATTCTGCCTTTTTTTTTCTTCCAGCCCAGCTGATTACTGGCTTCTGAGTCTGCTCTTCTCCTATGGACAAAGATAAAAAGTGCAATGCAGAACACTGGAGGATGAGAGAAATGTTCTCCTCTATATTATTACTCAAAGATCCCTGTGTGGTGTGATATGTATGCACCAGATGTGACATCGGAAGACACCAGATGTGACTCTTTGTACAGAAATGATTGTGGAGCTTGACACAAATGGTTTGCAATCAATCCAGTTCAGACTCCATCTGATCACTCCTGCTTTTAACCCTGCCTCCCTTTCTGTGAATCCCTTTGATCTGGAATCACTTAGGCCAATAAATAAATAAATAAATAAATAAATGCAAGCCTGTCTGTCAGTGTTGAAGAACTGAGGATGTGAGGAGTCCCATTGTGTGATACTGTGATTTTCTAACACTGATTCAGAAATTGATAAAAACAGGGACTTACTTTGCAGAGCCACCACTCTCCGATTTAGTCCATCTGTAAGAAGAGAAGAAGTAACTTTTACTTTCAACAGTGATAGCAGCAACAAGTAAGCAAACCACAAGAATAATAAGATCAGGTTTTTTTTTCTCCTGAGAAATAATTAGTTGGAGGGCTAGGGAGGATGGAGGTAATAAGTTGGGTCAGTGATTGTATGTTTGACCTCTGTTGTCTGAAAACTAAGAAAAGTCATTTATGCTATTTTATTAGATTTCCCTGGTATTTCTTACCTCTTCAGAGAAATTATCAGCTGCTTTGAAAATATTAAGGCCTGTCCCTCAGAAACAATGAGATGATAAAGAACTGGAAAAATTACTTTGAAATTCAAGAGTATGCTGCTGCCATGGGGCCTTGGCTGCCCACAAAACAGGGCTCATAAAGAACAGTGAAAAACAGTGTCATGTTTCCAATCCTCCTCTGTCACAAGCTTGCCCCAAAGGTTTTTGCCAATAAATACCAATAACCCAGATGAGTTTTTATTTGAAATTGAGCCTTCAGTATTGTTCAAAACAATGGAGTGCAAACATTTAACAGAGTTCACATTGTCATCTGGTTCCCTGCTGATAAAAGTTGCTAATTATGAAAGAAGGATCAAATGTGTGTGAAGCCTGCAAACCTCAACCACTGTTGACATTGTGTGTGTGTGTGTGTTCTGGTTGAGGCATATTTCTTGAAGCAATTGGTTTTAGTATTTGAAAACGAAAGAAATCAAGCAGTAGCATCACAAGAGAACATAACTTTAATTTCTTTTCTCACAAAGATGCTGGAATCTGCAAGAAAACCTCTCTCAGAATCACAGCAAAGGAATGAATGGTTCTGGCACTAGCCAACTTCTTGTTATTCAACACTCCATGCATTCTAATCCTCTCCATTCCAGCCAATGCTTTACATAATGAAGTATGATCTGATCCTTCCTATATGTCAACTTGCTAGCTGCAAGTTGTATTTGATCAATAAGGAAATTTCTAGGAAATGGTTTTTAGTCTCGAGAACTGGTATGAACTGGGATTATTGATATGAATCTATCTTGATCCTTGAGATCTGCACTAATGACCCTGCTATAGGTGGCATCACTAGCAGAGGTGGCAGGTTGTTTTGTTTTTTGGAGTATTGTATCATTATTGTGCAGTACTCTCCTTACATACACTTAGTTGATGCCTAGCCAGCTAGGAGCCACACTCTTGAACTGCTAACTAACTTCTTATTCTTGCCTTTACTGTTTTTATTGCTGCCTTTACTATTCAGTCAGTTGTACAACATATTTTACTGCTCAAATGTTGATTTTTAATTGTTTAGTGTTAGCCACTTTGGAAACTTCCACCGAAAGGCGGGATTAAGATGCTTCAAATGAATAAAATAATACTACTGTACAATTATGCAATAGACAACATTTTGTAGCCATTCTTTTTCTCTATGGACACACACATGAAACATGAAGTCATATTTTTCACATACACATGCATGTGTACAGTTTGGTTTCCTGTAAGCACAGATAAACAGCAACTGCACTTACTTTCTCTCCTGTGGGTCCACATCACAGTAGGTAACAGTTATGATTGGGTAATGTCGTCTGAAGAATAACCTGAAATAGAAGCATGAAGAGAAGCCAATGACACAACAGTATGATAAATGGTAAACAGTGGTGGATGGATGAGAATGACTCCTTCCATATAAATAACCAACCCTGCCAACCTCAAGGGTAAATCATCTGTATCATCCTGACACATGTTAAATTTTTACTACAACGGTTCCACATGTGAGGATAAAATGATAATCTGTGTGGGCTCTCCACCAGCTACATTGAAAGGCTGATGGAACATCACTTAGAATCATAGAATCATAGAGTTGGAAGAGACCACAAGGGCCATCTAGTCCAAACCCCTGCTATGCAGGACCTCCAAATCAAAGCATCCCTGACAGATGACCATCCAGCCTCTGTTTAAAGGCCTCCAAGGAAGGAGACTCCACTACGCTCCGAGGGAGTGTGTTCCACTGTCAAACAGCCCTTACTGTCAGGAGGTTCCTCCTAATGTTGAGGTGGAATCTCTTTTCCTGCAATTTATATCCATTGTTCCGCGTCCTAGTCTCTGCAGCAGCAGAAAACAAGCTTGCTCCCTCCTCAATATGACATCCCTTCAAATATTTAAACAGGGCTATCATATCACCTCTTAACCTTCTCTTCTCCAGGCTGAACATCCCCAGTTCCCTAAGGCGTTCCTCATAGGGCATGGTTTCCAGTCCCTTCACCATCTTAGTTGCCCTCCTTTGGACCTGCTCCAGTTTCTCCACATCCTTTTTGAATTGTGGTGCCCAGAACTGGACACAGTATTCCAGGTGGGGCCTGACCAAAGCAGAATAGAGTGGCACTATTACTTCCCTTGATCTAGATGCTATACTTCTATTGATGCAGCCTAAAATTGCATTGGCCTTTTTAGCTGCCGCATCGCACTGTTGACTCATGTTCAGCTTATGGTCTACTTGGACTCCTAGATCCCTTTCACATGTGGTCTCATTCAGCCAGGTGTCCCCCATTTTATATCTGTGCATTTCATTTTTCCTCCCTAAGTGCAGAACCTTACATTTCTCTGTGTTGAATTTCATCTTGTTAGCATTGGCCCACCTTTCTAGTATATTCAGGTCATTTTGAATTTTGATCCTGTCCTCTGGGGCATTAGCTACTCCTCCTAGTTTAGTGTCATCTGCAAATTTGATAAGTATGCTCCCAATTCTGTCATCCAAATCATTAATAAAGATGTTGAACAGCATTGGGCCCAGGACAGAACCCTGTGGGACCCCACTGGTCACTTCTCTCCAGGATGAAAAGGAGCCATTGTTGAGCACCCTTTGAGTTCGGCCAGTCAACCAATTACAAATCCATGTAACAGTTAACTTGTCTATCCCACATTTTGCAAGCTTGTTTGCAAGAATGTCATGGGGAACCTTGTCAAAGGCCTTACTGAAATCGAGGTATACTATATCCACAGCATTCCCTTCATCTACCAAGCTGGTAATTTTATCAAAAAAAGAGATCAGGTTCGTTTGGCATGACTTGTTTCTCTGAAACCCATGTTGGCTTTTTGTGATTATGGCATTGGCTTCTAAATGTTCACAGACTCTCTGCTTAATGATCTGCTCTAGAATCTTTCCTGGTATTGATGTCAGACTAACTGGACGATAATTGTTGGGATCCTCTTTTTTTCCCTTTTTGAAGATGGGGACAACGTTTGCCCTCCTCCAGTCTTCTGGGACTTCTCAAAGATTATTGCCAATGGCTCCGATATCACCTTTGCCAGTTCTTTTAATACCCTTGGATGTAGTTCATCTGGTCCTGGAGATTTGTATTCATTTAGAGTAACCAGGTATTCCTGTACTGTCTCTTTACTTATTCTGTGCTGAAATTCCCCCACTCTGTCCCCTTCTTCACTGTCCTCAGGTTGAGCACCTTTTGCCTTTTCTGAGAAGACTGAAGCAAAGAAGGTGTTGAGTAATTCTGCATTTTCTCTGTCCCCTGTTAGTATTTTGCCATCTTCTGCACGCAGTGGTCCTACCATTTCCTTCTTCTTCCTTTTGCTGCGGACATATCCAAAAAAGCCCTTTTTATTGTTCTTAACCTCTCTAGCAAGCCTGAGTTCATCTTGCGCTTTAGCTTTTCTGACTTTATCCCTACATGTGCTGGCTATTTGTTTGAATTCCTCTTTGGTGATTTCCCCATTTTTCCATTTTTTATACATGTTCCGTTTAAAACTTAGCTCAGTTGTAAGTTCCTTAGTCATCCATACCGGTTTCTTGAGACATCTCCCATTTTTCTTCCTCATTGGGACTGTCTGAAATTGTGCTTTCAGTATCTCCCTTTTGAGGAACTCCCATCCATCTTGAACTCCCTTCTCTTTTAGTATTCTTGACCATGGGATCACCCCCAGTATTTCTCTAAGTTTATTGAAATCAGCTCTCCTAAAGTTTAGAATTCGTGTCTGACTATGCCTAGCTTCATCTTTCCACTGTATAGCAAACTCCAGGAGGACATGGTCACTTCCACCTAAGGATCCAACCACTTGCACCCCATCAACTAGGTCTTCCCTGTTGGTTAAGATAAGATCTAAGATGGCTGATCCCCTTGTTGCTTCTTCCACCCTTTGGACAATGTAATTGTCTTCCAGGCAAGTGAGGAATTTGCTAGACCTTGAGGATTTGGCTGAGTTTGACATCCAGCAAATATCCGGATAGTTGAAGTCCCCCATCACTACTACATCTCTCCTTTCTGAGTATGTGGTCATCTGTTCTAGAAAGGCATCATCCAATTCCTCTGCCTGAGTCGGGGGTCTGTAGCAGACTCCCACAGTAACATCCCTGTTATTTCCCTCTCCTTTAATTTTTATCCAGATGCTCTCCACCTGACTTCCAGTATTGACTTCCTGGATCTCTTCACTGGTGTAAATATCCCTGACATATAATGCTATTCCTCCTCCTTTCCTGTTTGGCCTGTTTCTCTTAAAAAGGTTATATCCCTCTATTTCTACATTCCAATCATGAGACTCATCCCACCAGGTTTCAGTGATGCCTATTATATCATATTTCCCTTGTTGTGCTAAGAGTTCAAGTTCATCCTGCTTATTTCCCATACTTTGTGCATTAGTGTAGAGACATCTAAGACCATGTGTCCTCTTTTCTTGCTGCTTTTGCATGGTTTTTTGCTTCCTACTCTTGGGTCCTTTCACTGTTTGCCTTGTTCCCTCTATGTCACTTTGACTATTCTCTCCATCCCTTTTGCCTTCCAGAATGCTGTCTCCCTCCCCCACAACACTCAGTTTAAAGCCCTCCTGATCAGATTCTTCAGACTGTTGGCAAAAATGTTTTTGCCAACCGGTGTGAGATGAAGCCCATCCCTTGCCAGAAGTCCCTCCTCATGGAACCGCAGCCCATGATCCAAGAATCCAAACTGTTCTTGGCGGCACCATCTACGGAGCCAGTTATTTACCTCTGCTATTTTCCTCTCCCTTCCTGGACCATGCCCTTCCACCGGGAGAAGAGATGAGATGACAACCTGTGCATTCATCTCTTTCAGCTTCCTTCCCAGAGCCTCATAATCCCTTTTGATATTCTGAAGGCTGTGCCTTGCAGTATCATTGGTTCCCACATGAACCAAAAGAAGGGGGTATTGATCAGTAGGCTTGACAAGTCTTGTCAGCCTCTCTGTCACATGATGGATCTTTGCCCCAGGGAGACAACACACCTCCCGAGACATCTTGTCAGGCCCACAAATCACTGCTTCGGTACCCCTCAGTAAGGAGTCCCCCACCACCACCACGCGCCTCCTCCGAGGCTTAGCAGTGGTCGTTCCCTTTGGTGCTATTCTCAGGCTCCCCTGCTCTGTCCCTGATGGCTGTCCCTGCTGCTTTTCCTCATCATCTCTGACAACAGAGAGAGATTCAAAGCGATTCTGCAGCTGCAAGCAGCTCACAGAACGTTCCCTGGTTTCCTTACTTCTGTGTGTGACCTTCCTCCAAGCATCTACCTCTGTTTTATGTGCAGTGACCTCCTCCACCCCAGCAACTTCCTCTGTGTGTTTCCCACCCAAGACATTCTGGCCTGTTCTGTTCAGGAGAATCTGCTGCTCTCTATGATGCTGGAGTGCAGATATCTGCTCCTCTAGCTGCTGTACTTTCTCTTCTAAGAGGGCTACCAACTTGCACTTAGGGCAGGAGTAGTTCCCCGCATCTGTAGGCAAGAAGACAAACATCCCACAGATGTTGCAGGTGACTGCTGCAGGGCCTTCAATGTCCATACTGGGAAGTCTTAAAGAGGCACTGAAACAAGACTGTGGGCTTCCCTTGCTAGGCTTGGTCTTTGCAGAGATTTATTCAACGCAAAATACCCTGAGCCTTCTTGATGCCTAGCAAGATGTCATTCTGCTCATTGAGGCAAGCTTTGAAATGGGCTGAAATGTTACTACCAAGCTAGCAGTTTATACAGGACTAGCAATAAAATCTGAAATGTGGCCCTCACCAGGCTGAGCAACACTCCCACAGAGAATCCAAACATTTGGGTGACTGTACTATTTTAAAACAATTTCTAGTAGTTTTATTATCTACCATGAAGTATTTATTTTATTTTTATTTTATTTCTATCCTGCCTTTCTCCCTGAAGGGACCCAAGGTGGCTCACAATAATAATTTTAAAAACATACTGCAATAAAAAAAAAATCAGCTAAAAACAATATAAAATTACAAATATTAAAACTACAGTAAAATCACAATACCTATCCCATAAAAACCCATCCTATAACTACACATTAAAAGCCTGACTGAACAGAGCCATTTTTACCTGCCGATGAAAGGCCAGCAAGGAGGGGGCCAGCTTTGCTTCTCAAGGAAGGGCATTCCAGAGGGCAGGAGCAGCCACTGAGAAGGCTCTATCTTGTGTCCTCACTAGGCAAGTCTGTGAAGGTGGGAGGACTGAGAGAAAGCCTTCCCTGGATAATCTTAGGGCTCTAGGAGGTTTGTATAGGGAGATACAGTCTCTCAAATAATCTGGACCTAAGCCGTGTAAGGCTTTATAAGTCATAACCAGCACATTGAATTGTGCCTGGAAATTAACTGGTAGCCAGTGAAGCTGTTTGAGCAAGGAGGTAATGTGGTCCCTATAACAGGCCCCAGTCAGCATTCTGGCTGCAGCATTTTGCACATGCTGAAGTTACCAAACTTTTTCCAAAGGCAGCCCCACTTAGAGTGCATTGCAGTAGTCCAAATGAGATGTAATCAAGCCATGTGCCACTGTAACCAGATCTGACGTCTCTAGGAATGGGCGCAGCTGGCACACTAGTTTTAATTGTGCAAATGCATTCCTGGCCACTGCTGAAACCTGGGCATCCAGGCTTAAAGTGGAGCCCAGGATCACCTCTGTTTTGTCTAGATTAAGTTTCAATTTGTTTGCTCTCATCCAGTCCATTACTGACCACAGAGACAACTTTCTAGAAGTCAGATGGAAAGGAGAGATAGAGTTGGGTGTCTTCTGCATACTGGTGACACCTCACCCCAAAATTCTGGATGACCTCTCCCAGAGGTTTCTTGTTTATAAAGCCACTCCTAAATACTTTGTATTATAACAGTAATATCTCACAATAATACCCAGATAATGGGAAAGTCCATTTCCCCTCCAGTGGTTGTAGGACTTACAGTTAAGAACAGAAGAAACAGAAGAATCCAAGTGAGATGGCAAATTATGTGATAGATCTTACTAAACAAAAAATCCCAGGTCTCTAACCCTGTGATCTTTGGCTCCATTAAACCATCCAACTGAGAATTTAATAAACTTTGCAGTAACTAAACCAGCAATGGGTGAATAATGATGAAACTTTTCCAAGCTCACAGATTTTAAGTCCTAAATCACTCTTCGTTCTTATCAGCAATAGAAAGAATACTCAAGGAAAATAATGAGATACATAATTTTTCAATGTCTGAAAGGCCCAACAAGGAGAATAGTTTTCTTCGCAATTCCCCCACTCCACACATTCTCAAATAGACTCATTTTCCAATGTCAAGTGGTAAACTGGCAATGGAGAATCAGGAAAGGATCCTGCAAGGCTATAGCCTTCAAATCCTTGGCTACTTTCCCTCCACCTACTCAGTGTCATGGGAGTGGTTGACAAGGGAAACCAGCTGACAATCCTGGGAAGCTTCAATCTTCAGATCCTTGCCTGCTTGCTGTCATGTTGCTGGACAAAGGGGGAAGCCAGCCGACAATCCTTAAGGGCTAATGTCTTTCCTACCTCCACTGATGTCACATGGCAGCAGGCCAGGGGGATCTCTCACCCCACCCTTGCAGGATACTTTCACCCTGAAAGAGACCTTTTCAAAAAATTGCACAGATGTCTGGCAGTAGGAAGACATTGATTACATTTTTTGTTCTCCTTTGGGTGTAATGAACAATTTAGCAAAGTACATCCCCTAGTTCTTACTTCCTCTGGTTGTCTGTTAAGGTGATTCCTTGTGTTGAGACTTTGAAGTGGACTATAGTTGCAGAGGGCAGGGTGTCAGCAGCCAGTGTCTCAGTGATAGCTTTGGCAATGGCCTGTGGACCTGTTAAGGATTCCATCTCCACTGAGTTAATAAAGAGCACATTGCAGGCTGGAAAAGAAGGGGCAGAAAATCAATCAGACGGCACAATGCAGGAAAAATACAAAAGCTAATAACAACCTGCTGCTTGCTTTGGCAGAAAGATAATGCACATGTGTGTAGTTTAAAGATAATTTAAACTACTTGCTTCCTATTACTATTACTTATTATTATTATTATTATTTATTACTTGCTTCCTATTAATAAGGAGTCTATCCTCCTACCCTGTTTCCCCTAAAATAAGACATCCTCTGAAAATAAAACCTAGTAGAAGTTTTGCTGAATTGCTAAAGATAAGGTCTCCCCCGAAAGTATGACCTAGCAAAATTTTTGTTTGGAAGCCTGCCCATTTTTTGTTCAACAATAAATGTGAATTCTTCTTCATGGAAAAATAAGACATCCTCTGAAAATAAGACATAGTGCATCTTTGGTAGCAAAAATTAATATAAGACACTGTCTTATTTTGGGGGAAACACGGTAACTGCAGACTATGGGGGAAAGCTTGTATCAGCATCTGACTGTCTTTCTATATGACAACAAATCAATTACAAGGTTATCATTTCAACAGTTAAGAGGCCTGATGTCTGTCACTCGCATGTCTAACCAGATGGTAGAGTCTGAATAAACAGAAACTTTACTCAAATATCATAGAAAAATGAATGAGCTAAATCAACATATAATATAGCTATTCCAGTTAATGCATCCCTATGTACTGTTTATCTGTAATGCTAAAGCTGGAACAATGGGATTTAGGCAGCCTGCATGAAGGACTGCATTTAAATTAACATTCACCCCACTGTTATCTATAGATCTTTCCTAAATACCACACAGACTTGTGTCTCCACTGTCTGCTACGGGAGTGAAAAACTGCCAGGGCCTCAGGGCTGCACACATGTCCCCTGCCAGACCTTGGGAGGACACAGCCCCTGCCATGCTTCTTCAATTATTTTTCCTGAAAGAGGAAACTTGTGCCCTTGGGGTGGGGGCAATTTCACTATGTCCCTCTCAAACTATTTTAGGACCTGGGGGGACTTTTTTCCAAAATAAGAAGTGATCAGGCATCACTTCTCATTTGGGAAAAAAAGGCTCCCCTGAACCTATGCATATCAGATGTGGGAGCCAGTAAGCATAGCAAAATTATACTTATGCCTCCTGCATGAAGGGTGCAAGGGGATTTTTCAGAAATAAAATAATAGGGGACAGTGAGAGGACACTGGGCGAGTCAGTTGTACTTTGTTCACTCTGGGCTACCATATTTATTCCAATTCCTTACCCTGTTGGGACTACAGAAAGAAATAAGCCAATTAGTGACCTTATTCTAATTGCTAAGTTTCAAGCAACTTAGTTCAGGTATATATACAAGTTCAGGGGTGTGTGTGTGTGTGTACACACACACACACACACACACACACACACACTTCAACCGTTGAGGGAAGGAGGGAGGGAGGGAGGGAGAGAGCCTAGCACATTTGTTATATGCGTGGAAAAATGGGGCCTGGACAATCTAAAAGATATGTAGATCATGCAGAAAAAGGCAGTGTGTATAGGCTTAACTCCACCTTATCTCAAAAACCACTGAGAAGAACTGGCTGGTCTTTACTTAAAATCCAAGAAATCTATTTAAACAAACATTTGGAGAGGAAATTTGGATATGATAAATTAGCTCTTTTCATTTTCCATGAGGGGCATTTAAGACTGGAGCAATATTTCATTCTATATTATGTAATTACCAAATCAATTTTTGGTAATTACATAATGTTTTGGTAATTACAAAATACACAATCTTCCCATAAGAAGTCTTTTTACAACTTTTGTGGATCTTTCAGCAGCTTTTGATTTAATTAATTGGCAGTGACTCTAGCATAAATATGGTAACAACAATACTGACAAGCATCTTTTTTTACTGCAAAAACTGTATTGTTGTTGTTATTTGCCGTCAAATCATTTCCAGCCTATGGCAACCCTAAGGTGAATCTAGTATGTTTTTTGGGGGGGAGGGGGGAGATTTGTTCACATGGATTTTTGCATTTGCCTTCCTTCCTCTAAGGCTGAGAGAGTGTGATTTGCCCATGATCATCTAGTTGGTTTCCATGGATGAGCAAGAATTCAAACCTAGTCTCCATAGGAGCCCTGGTGGTGCAGTGGTTAAATGCCTGTACTGCAGCCACTCTTTCATAAACACAAGATTGAGAGTTCAAGACAAGCCAGGGCTCAGGGTCGACTTAGGCTTGTATCCTTCAGTAAGCACATGAAGTGTGGGCAATGGAACCCAGCAAAGGAAGTCAGTATTTATAATGGAGTCAAACAATGATAAACCTTAATCTCCTATTTAATTATTATATCAGTGATCCTGTTCAGATCGTTGCCAGCACAACTTTCTATGCACAAACAACTGGGGGATAGAAAACTAGTGGTATTATTGTATGCTGATGATACACTGTTACTGTCACTTTCCCAGACTGGCCTCAAATAGAGGTTTGTAAAGTTTTTCTAGCTCTATAAATATGATAATCTTAAAATACACTCCTCAAAGGTGGTATCTCCTATAGAAAGTGTGTGAGGCACTCATGGAGCATCATGGGACACATATTAGAACAAGTAAACACATTTAAATACATAGGACTCTCTGTTCAGCACCAACTCGGCATGGAAGACCCATATGAGTGTACAAAACTGCTAAAGAGTTACAAGTCTGGAAATTCTATTACATCAAGGGAAGGCAACCCCCTCCTGAAGGGATATATACATCTAAAAGCCTAGCACATTTATTATATGGGTGGAAATATGGGACCTGGTCAATCTAAAAATGGTATTAGCCTTACCACCTGGGATACCAGCATTAATGCTAAAAGTAGAGACAGGTTTCCCTTCTATCTCAGCCAGAGATCAATTGTGTATGTTGTGTTTCTGACTGGATGAATCAATTAAAAGATGAATGTATCCCCAAAATCTTTTCACTTGAACAACTTAACAAGTAGGGATGGCTTCATAATTGCATACCACACATTTCTAAATATGGGTTCACACTTGCTACAGTAAACTGATTAATTTAGGTGTAGGGGTAAAACTAAGAGATGTCATTTAAGAGGTGTTCAGTCATTTAAAAATCAATTAATAACATCTTAATCCAGTCTAACCATTTTTCCAATTGGTATAACCTGTTTCTGGAAAATCACTTTAGGCCAAGTTATCTGGTAACAAGAATGATTTCACAGATAGGGAAAACATTTAGCTAATTGTGGTTTCAAACAGTGTCAACAACAGTTCTGACTGTCAGACATCTGAAAACCCCTAAGGCCCAGAGGGATTGTATGGATGGGCCTGGCAATATTCAGTATCTCTCTTACTGTCTCTTTTGCTGTCCATTGTGCAATTATCCAGTGAGAAGTTTTTAATCTTGCTACTTGACTGTTTTGGAGGATAACACAACAACAACAACAACAACAACAACAACAAAATATTTTTAATGATAGATGTTGATGGTTAGGTTTTTATAATGTAGTCTGATTTGTCCATTTGGCAAGGAAGACTGGAGAGAACTTGGTGAAAACCCATCAGTCATGTTGCATTTTTTAAAAAGCTGCACTGCTTTGTATTAACAGACATTTTTTGGGATGTCTGCTTTGGGGTGGAGGAAATCAAAATTGGTAAATACTCATTACATCTGTATCATATATCTATTTATGTTCTTATTCTTATTATTGCTATTATTATTTGCTTTGGAATGATCTTTGGTGAAAAGCAATACGCTGGAACTACATTTATACAATTTTCTTTTCAGGGAAAATGTCAGTACTACAGTACAACATTTTAAAGCATTGCCACATTATGAATGCTCAGAATGAAGCTGGAACACTCAGACTCAGAATATTGCCTATTTTAAACTTGAAACTCTAAGTGACAGGATGTAAAATTGATTCACAATCCTGTTCCTGGATATTTGTGTATAGGATGTAAATCCTTAGAGGTCTTTAAGCAGAGGCTGGATGGCCATCTGTCAGGGATGTTTTGATTTGCAGTTCCTGCATGGCAGGGGGTTGGACTGGATGGCCCTTGTGGTCTCTTCCAACTCTATGATTCTATGATTCCATGATTCTAATTCTAGGGAAACCTGACTTGGATGTGGTAACCTTTGGGCTGCTCCAACCAGAAAGAATTGCAGAATTTATAATAAAACTTTTAATATTTATAACCCGCTTTTCTGTAGCAAGACAATCAAAGCAGCTAACACTAAAATGTCTACATACAATATTATACATAAAATTACAGTATTCTTCCTTTAAAAAAAGAATTAAATATATTACAATTAAAAGAATTTTAAAATGAATTAATAATAACATGTTGTGGACAGAGTGGTAGTAAATATATGGTGTGAGGGGGTAATCATTTTGCGGCAGAGGGATTTTATTTGGGAAAGGCCTGCCGGAAGAAATCCATCTTGACAGCTTTTTAAAAGCTGTCTAGGTTGATGGATCCCATCTGGGAGCAGTTGCAGAAAAGGTCCTCTGGGAAGTTGCAGTTAATCTGGTCTTTAAAGGATGGACCTGAGTGTGTGAGGTAGATTGTATGGAAGTAGGCAATCCCTTAAATAGGTAGGACCCAAGCCATGTAGGGCTTTAAAGGTAATAAGCAACACCTTGTTTTGCACCCAGAAACGAACAGGCAGACAGTGAAGTGACTTTAGGATTCGTGTTATGTGGTCACTCCTAGTTTTTCTGGTGATTAACCTGGCTGGCATGTTTTGTACTAATTGGAGTTTCCAGACTAGGCACAAGGGTAGCCCCATGTAGACCGGATTACAGAAATCGAATTGTGAAGTTACCAGTGCATGTACTAGTTTCCAGGTCCCTTATTTAAAATTTATGAGGTAGGAATGAAGGGGTGATGGTACTATCAAACTGAATAAAGTAAAGAGTACTCTTCCCCCACTCCTGCCACATACAAGTTTTTGTACAGTGCTATTCCATGTGTATTTAATTTTTTTGTTAAATATTTTCTAAACTGGTTAGAAAATAATTTTCCTTTCTGCTCAGACCACTCACCTGCTCCCTGCTTGAGCAAATCAGTTGCTGAGTTGCTTGATGAAGTTGTCTCTTTTGTTTCATCCATGGGATCTTAAAAAAAAACATAAACAAAAGGAGGGGTAAGATGACTAGATCTGGTTCATTAACACATATTTGTGTTACCTTGCTGTACTCACAAACCAGTGGATTAACCAGAGTATAGGTTTATTTAGATTTACCAAGCCTTTCAAAAACATTTTCATATACAGTTGGCCCTCAGTATCTGCAGACTTGTCCTCATTCCCCTCACTGCAGCCACCTCCCTTAGTAACCCGCTCCTCTGCCTCCTGCTGATCTCCTGAAGCGGGCAGCACTTTTAGCTGGAAACCAAGGCTAACCTCAGTTGAGACTGGCGGAAGGAAAGGGGTCACTAAGGGAGATGCCGGCAGTGGGGAGCAGGACTGCCATCCTTCCTTCTTCCTTCCTTCTGAGGAGCCCTGTACTGAGAGGGGGGGACACAGTTGGTCGCAGCCGCCACCGCCACTCCTGCTGGAGAGTGAGGAGGAAGAGGGAGGTAGCTTCCAGGGTGCACTGTTGCTCGAAGAGAAACAAAGAGATCAGAGCTCCTCTTCCTGTCAGCCCAATGGGAGTCCTGCAATGAAACCCCACCACAACCCACCTCCTAACCCTTTTATCCCTAATGGTGGTGTGGCCTCAGGCACATGTCACCATTGGGACAAGGGAACTTGAGCCTCTGCAGATTTTGGTATCCACAAGAGGTTCCAGAACGTATCCCCTGCAGATACCAAAGGCCGATTATGCTGAAATAATTCCCCTTATCTTAGCATTTTTACAAATAGCACTAGTAAGTGGCAGCTACTGCAGATTAACTGTATGATAATAGAAATAATCTTCTTGTTTATACAATGCAGGAACAAAAGGACAGAATCTTCTTTTTCTATTTGACCCTCAAAGGACAGACAGACAGACAAGCAAAGATACAGAGAGACAGTTGTTGCTTGCTTTAAAAATATGTGCTGTTGTGCATCCAGCTTTAAATGAAACCTATTCTCAGAAATATTCACTTCTAGAAGGGTGTCACTGGACCTAACTCCCTGTTATGTTTAGGAATACTGTTGCCTTTTCCCACACATAAGTTATTTTGTACTTCCTTACTATCTTCTGATATGATATCTGAATCTCTGTTGTTGTGTGCCTTCAAATTGTTTCCAACTTATGGTGACCTTAAGGTGATCCTATCATGGGGTTTTCTTGGCAAGATTTGTTCACTATAGACACAAAAATAATTCCTTTGTTATTTTCTTACACATTAATATGGAAAATTGAAAAATTTTACTCCCTGTTAGGCATGATTATGAGAGATTTTTTGCATTTTAATGTGTTTTTCTCTTATATTAAGGGCCTTTGGGGCCCTTAATGTCATTTGCACCAATCCCTTGACTTTTGTGCAAAATTTGCTTTTGTAACAGCAACTCATAAACTAATGTTTGGAATCCAATTAGAAGTTCAAATTTTCATCCATTTTTAAAAACCATTTTTAAAAACCACTTTTAAAAGCCAGAGTGTAAGTCAAGAAAGTGTATATTCAGCCTGACTCAGAGTGACTCATAGCACACTGTCCTTTCATTTAATGACCTGTCTCTTACCCAATATGCTTTTGTATAAAACATTGTATTTTGTGCAAATGTAATATTTTGGGGTAAAATGTTGTATTTTGTGCATATGAAAATTTTGCCTCAGAGTCCTGAAATGGGGAAAAAACCATTTCAAAAATGCATAAAGCTTCTCATAACATATCAGGATGATATTTAAAGACAAGAACCAAAAACAAACAAACAAACAAAAAAACCCACCAAAAACCTTGTCAATATTCCTTATATCCTTAGCTGTACCATATATTGACTGAACCCAAAAATTGAAGATAGGATTCTAAGAGGACAGTTGTACAACTTCTAGTTGGGACATGTTAACCAAAGCAGGAATTTGGAGGATGACTTCTTTTCTCAGAGGCTTGAATTCACTGTGCACATGCAAACACATACACATCCTACAGATGAATATGCTATGATGTTATTCTCTGTACCCTGCTTTTCATTCTACACACATGACATGATGCTAGTACCTTTACCTCGGTTAGGAATGACAAGCTTGCAGGGCAAAGCCAGAGGCATGATGGAATGCTGGTACACCAAAGCAGACAGGCAACCTGTAAAAAAAGAAAAAGAAAAAGGAATAAGGACAAATTAAAAAAAAAAAATGGGTGTTTTGATGCTGTCATCACTAACTTTCTGCTGCTTAACTCTGTCATGATTTCTCCTTACTGACATTTGTGTAAGCCAAATGAATGGGGATACAAAAACATAAATGGGATAAACACAAAGTTTAATTACCCAGAGCCATCACATAAAATATTTCTTATTTTAGGAGATATACTCTCCAGGGTATATTTTCTCAAGAATTTATCTGGCTCTGAGCTTGTCTTATTTCAGTACTGTCCTTTCTGTTGATCATGGCACCTAATATTTTTAAAAAGGCTCAAGCATTAGGTTTATCTTGTTGGAATAGTGTTCCATCTTTACTCTTCTAAGTCCAGAGGGATCTATAAAAACAGTTGCTTGACTGGGAATGAAAGAGAATTCTGTCATTTCAGATCCACTTAGGGCTGTCTCATATAACTACCAGAGCAGCAGAGTCAATGTTTCTCCATGGCTGGATCTCATGGTGCTTCAGATCAGTAATGCATTGGCAAAGTCACCTGTCACACCTTAAACAATTTTTCGCATATATATTCATAAAAGCTATTTCACTTTCATGCAACCCCAAGAAGCAGGAAAACGAGTGGAAAGATGAAGGAATGCTGAAGAGACAGAAGTGAAACTTATGCATGTGAGAAGATTACAGTGGTCCCCCGCCTTACGAATCCCTCGGGTTACGAAAAACCCCGGGATCCGAAGGCGGCGGGACCGCCATTGTATCCCCCAGGATCCAAAAGATCCCCCGGGATCCGAAAGAAAAAAAGCCGCGCGGCCCCTTTAAATGGCCGCGCGGTCCGTCCGCGAAAGCGGTCCCCCGGGAAACGAAAGCTTCCGGGTTACGAAGGTAATCCCGGAACGGATTACCTTCGTAACCCGGGGGACCACTGTATATTAAAAGACTTAGGGGACAAATTCTCATATACACATACAATAAATACTGTAATCCAATCATTTGATGTTATTCAGCAGAATAGAGCACTAAAAACATTACTGATTTTTACTGCTCCAGATACATTATAGTTATATGTTTTTTCTCACCATACATTTAAAGAAATGAACACCAAGTACTGAACTTTCAATAGGAAAATCAAATGCACCAATGGTTTTGGAAATTTATTTTTAACAGATGCATCTTGTCTTAAATTACAGGAATATCTTTGGTGCTGTTTTAACCACAATCTCCACCAGAGGGCAGGATGGGACAGAGCAGAAAGGACAAAACATTGTGCTTACCAAAATTTGGCTCATTGGGGCATCCTTTTAGCTTCACACCTTTGGGGCTGGTTTCTATCAGGAAGTGCCTTACCAGCTCATTAGTGATATCTCCTGTAGAGGATAAACCATACCAATTATGACTACCTGTTCTAAGGTTTATTTATCTGGTGAAGATGCAGAATATGGATCACAAAAAACCCATTCCCTGTTGTCCTCCAGTGTGAGACAAAGGGATAGTATTAAAATGTCATCTCTTCCGTTTATGTACTATAACATCCAAAATCCACAAAACAATGATACCCTTTTTCGACCAACCAAAATGCACAAAATACATGATGCAACTTTTTGAAGCTCCACTGTCTTCTATATGAGGCAAGGTTTTTAAGGATCATACAGGAGGGAATGGACAGGCTTCCATTTTCTCAAGGCACTGCTGGTGCATTATTCTTTGGAGATATAACTATGCAAGCAGGTTTCTCCTCTCAGTACCACATTCTCATGCGCTACTGTACATGTCAATCTCTCTCTTGCTGAGCAACCATGGTATGGAAATAAGACCCCTTTGGCACTTACAAATTTGATTGCTAGTACTTACAAATGGGCATGCAAGAAGCTGTCATGTTTTCTAAGTCAGCACATTAGATAGCTCAGCTTTTAACAACCCAGGTCTAAAAGGTATTTTACAGTGAACTAGTCATATAAATTGCAGGCCTCAATTTTTCTTACCATAGCTTGGTTGCTTCCCCCCCCCTTTTTTTTTTTGGGTTGCTATTAGCACACACCACACTTGCTAACCTATTGTAAGCATGAAATATCATATCTGGCACAGAAATGGGTATCCAGAAATTCCAAACCCTCTGATTTGGATGACTAGATGACCAATGTACCAGAGCCTGGTACCATATTTGTGTCCCTTGACTACAGTTAGCAGATGGGAATGAGTCAAGGCATGTGCAGGTTGCAAGGCAAGGGTGCAGCAATTCTGTTGTTGTTGCTGTTGTTTTCTGTCCCAACAAGAGATTCAGAAAAATCAACAAATTTTAACAATTGGTTCAAGCAAAACAGTGCAAACTGTCTGACTGACATCACTGTCTGAGAGATAATGGGGGTTAGTTGGAATAGTGGGTGGGAAGGGGGCTCTGAGACAAGCAACAGCAGTGTACCTTTTTTGTTTTGCTGAACAACACCAGGAGGTGGAGAAGCCACTTTCATGGCTAATCCATAGGCTCCTCTGAAGGAGTGGCTGTCTCGGATGATAAAGGCCCCAGGTTCCTTGTCTTTCAGCAATGCAATTGCTGGGGGAAAGAAAGAAAGAAAGAAAGAAAGCATTATCACCACCACCACCACTACTATTGAGAGTAAACCTGCCTTTGTCCCAAAGCTGATTCAAGAGAGCTTACAGTTAAAAAAAAAAAGATAAAAAAGATAAAAGCAACAACATAAGCAAAAACACACCAAAATTATTTTTTAAAATGTAATTAAGTTATCTGCAAAGTTAAACCTATTTAAAAGAAACCCACTACAATGACAAAAGTTACAGCACATTATTAAAAGTCCTTGCAGTCAGTTCCTAAAAACCTGTTCGAATAGAAAACTTTTCACTCATTGACCAAACAACAGTTCACTTCATTCTTGGCTGCGGTTATTGATGGACCTATGTGTCCAGCTTTGAATCAACTCATTACACCCATATTAAGAAGACTGTCACTCCTCCTACACCTCTGAATCACCTTAGAAACAGTGGCAGAGAGCTGAGAGCCTGGAAGGACAGGGTAAGAAAATCCCATTGTGCTCTTCATTATGCAAACAGAAATATGTCTGGGCCGAAATATTTTTCATATTTTTATGGCACCATTCTCAATGCTATGGTGGAGGAAGAGAAAGAATGCTGTGTAGTTTTTTGTGGAGCTTTCAGGCTATGTGGCCATGTTCTAGAAGAGTTCCTTTCTGACCTTTCGCCAGCATCTGTGGCTGGCATCTTCAGAGAATGATAGCCTGGAAAAAGATTGGATATATATATCCTGTGTGACTCTGGGAAGGAAGGAGTAATTTGCAAAAGTATTGTTCTGTTGCTAATGGCAGTCCTCAGGATGGGAGGATATGCAAACAAGGATTAATGTCTGCTAACTGGTGCTCATTGTCTGCTGGGAATCCCCTGGCCTTAGGCTGTTGCTCATTTGCATAGGTTGAGTCTTGACTTTGCTGTTCTTCAGGACTGGTAGCCAAGCCTTGTTTACTCTCAGGGTTTCCTCTTTCATGTTGAAATTGTCCAGGTGTTTATGGATTTCAATGGCCTCCCTGGGCATTCTGACATGGTAGTTGTTGATATGGTCCAGAATTTCAGTGCTTTCAAACAGTATTTTATGCCCAGGATGGTTTATAGCATGTTCTGCTACTGCTGATTTTTCCGGTTGACCCAGTCTGCAGTGTCTCTCATGTTTCTTGATTCTCATCTGCACACTGTGTTTGGTGATCCCTATGTAGACCTGTCTGCAGCTGCATGGAATGCGGTAGACACCAGCGGCTGTAAGAGGGTCTCTCTTGTCCTTAGTTGAGTGAAGCATTTGCTGGATTTTCTTAGTCGGTTTGCAAACCATTTGAAGGATGCTGGCCATGAAAGCCTTCGACTCCAGAATGCTGTGCCTTGGCTTCTGTGATCTCCATTCACTTTTTGCAATTAGCAGAAGGTAAATGGCAATGGACAGTAGCTGCAGGTAAACTGCATTCTCTAGCCAGTACTGTCACGAGGTTAACAGCAATCTGAATGTAGTATGCAAGGGAGAAGGCTAAAATGGTGGAATGGAAGATGTGTGTTCAGATGTTAGGTGACCACATGAAAAGGAGGACACAATTATTTTGTCATGGAAGATTCACCTACTGAAATTCCTTCTTTCACACAAGTAAAGTAAAAGATTTGTGTCTCTTTTTTGCATGCAGGCAACCCACTGGATGTGCACACTTGAGAATTCTTAGTATGTATGTGTTGGCACACACCTGTTCTTGTGTGTCTGGGCCTGGGTAGCTCCTGGTCCCTTAACTGATTCTGCAGGTGTACTCCAAGGAGCCAAAAAAGTAGTACATCCCCAGTGTATAGGATTATAGCTTAGTGGTTTGCAATACACCAAAAAGTTTTATTGGTTTCAGAGCTTTTTCAGCAATGAACGAGCTAACACAAAAGCAATGATGAGTTCATGTCTCTAAGCTTCCCTCATAATACCCCTGCAGTTAGGTTCAGAGGGTTAGGTTCAGTGGCAGCTGCTGGCTCCTGTTTCAGTGGGGTGATGAATCCAGTCTTTTAGCCCAAAGTGTAAAAAGGTTATCTAAGACCCTGTACACACTACCAGGATGTGACATCCTGGCGGTGTGTGCAGGGAAAAAAAGGGGCTGGGCGCCTAGACATGTGACATCCCGGTGACATCACAGCTGCGACGGACCAACCACACAGCGGACATCACAGCTGTGCAGTTGTGCCGCAGCACCCAGACGGCACTGTAAGAAGGGACATCGTTAGGCGGTTCAGTGCAGCCGTTATGACGTCACAAAAAGGAGCTGTGCTAGGCAGCTCCTTTTTGCTGCACAGCTGCACAGCTACGTCTGGTTGATGTTGCGTCACTGCTCAGCAAAAAGTGACATCTACAGACCTCCTTTTTCAGGCCATCTGTACAGCCCCTAAGGTACTGGGTTTATGTGTGTAGTTTGTTTGTTTTTAAGATTCATCACCTTGTACCTTTAAAATTCAGAGTAAACCTTGGAGCATATTCACAGCCCCACTGACATGGAAACTGCAAGCTGCTAAGGGTTTAAAATTCAGCCAGAAAACAACAACTGGATCCTGGGACATAAAGATAGCAGCAACTGGATCTGCTGGGTGGAGAGGGGAGGAATTCAACCCATTCACAACATCATGACCATGGAACAAAAACATACACCAGCCCAGCCCCTCCTCCTCCTCACCCTGCTTTTAAGGGATATTTCCTCATCCATTTTCAATGTGAAATTCTTTTGATGACTCAAATGAGGCAAACTACATGAAGGGCATGACAGTCCTTCTCCCTGAGAATCTGGGTCTGAAGCAGGGCCAACAGTCATTCAGTAACAAGTCACTTTACCCTTGCAAGGGAGATATCAAGGAAATGAGGGGATGTGTTCATGGATTAAAGATGAATTTGCAGTGCAGGGCTGCCAAGTGCCTCAGCTGTTGAATGGGTGAGGGAACTGCTGTTGACAGAGTCATAAACAAAGTCTTTTAAAGACTATGTGCGAAGCAGTTTCCCAGTAGGGGCTGGAGGCAGAGTCAAAAATCTGGGGGCATGACCTTTTTGGACTACAATGTTCAGAATCTCCTTGCCAGTGATCATGCTGGCTGAGAAAATCAGGGGAAAAAACTCCCCCAAAATTTTATTTTATTTTATTTATATGCCACCTTTCTCCTAATATGGGACCTAAAGTGACTTAGAATGTAAAACAAATGCTAATATGAAGTTTAAAAACAGAGCTGAACTTTCCTGTAGCATAATACTGGCCCGGTACAGATGGGAACTTTAGGGCGTGCCCATCATGTGCTAGGGTTGCCTGGGAGCGGAGTAAATAGATGCTCCACAACCTTAGCACATGACGAGGGTATCCTGGCTCCGCAGCGCCATATACACGGGGAGCAGAGCGATGATGTCACAGCTGTGCAGCAGCCAAACGGAGCTGGGCAGCTGCGACGTGATGGGGCACACTATGGTGCTTTTTGCTTTTTTTGCATCGCAAGTGCAATGCAAAAAGGACCCACTTTTTGGGCTCCTTTTTCAGATGCCCCTTTGCCGCTTTATATGGCTGCTGCGGTGAAGGTGCACCAGAAAAGGAGGCGGCTTCAGACCGCCCTTTTTTGGGTGGTCTATAAAGCCCCATTGTTAAAAGTGATTTTACATTTTGTCTGTGAGTGTCTCTCTTTTTTCAATGCTTGCATCTCAGCTCATCACACACGGCCACATGGCATTAGAGGGATGTGAACGTGTGCAACTCTTGTGTCTACAGTACACTCTTTCTATTACTGTTAAGTCAACAGTGGGTCTGAATGTCTCTTTTGGCAGGTGAGAAATCACACAGAGGTGAGGATGAACTGGGAATCCATGCTGCCCCCAAAACTGCAGACCTGAACCAATTATGGTGCAGATGGCACTACATTCTAAAGCATTCAGTGAGGGAGATGGGATTGCTTGCTAAAAACATAAATTATCATGGCCTCTCTCTGTAGCTCACTTTGAATTTCTCTCCCCACAGCCAGTGGCCAAGGCTAAACTCCACTTAAGTGACAATGACATAATGGCAAATGCATAATGGCTCCCCCCCCCCCCCAAAAAAAGGAGTGGGGCTTGGCATGCAGTTAGGTTGCAGAAATGTGCAGTGTGACTTCATGAGTATTTCTACTGCAATGCCAATACTGTGGGAAAAGGCTTTGTGACAAACACTATGGGGTAAAACCACAGGACAAAGCCACTGCAGTGTTTGAAGAGCACATCTGTCCTAAACTCCAGGTATGATAAATAAGTGGGGAAAAGGAGGCAGTATCATTTGCAATTCTTGAGTAAAGTAATATCTTTTATAGTTTGTTTTAATTAACTGTATTAATACATTTTTAAATGTTTATGATGTCAAGTATTTTGAAGTTTCAATCTGTGAACTACCTGGGTAAGGCTTTGTTGACATAGTTCAATACAGAAGTATTCTAAATAAAGAAATAATTGGAAAGAGGAAGCTCGCTCTCTAAAAACTCATCTTACAATGTCACAGTTATGGAAGTGCAGTTTCCTCACCAGTCTCCCCCATGCCCATTCGAAACCCATGTTACCATTGAAATGTTTGATGATGTAAAACAGTTACCTACATCTCATACTACAGAGTGTTTATGTAGTATGTATGTGCATGAGGTGTATGTAGGAGGTTTGAATGGGGAAAGGGGAAAAATTCTCAGATATATTTTAAAACAATGGTTTAAAGTAGTACTACTCAAAGGTGTGGTTTATGGATTGGTGTGAGCTATAGGATGCCATTCCACAAGTTTCCAGAGGAAAAAAAGCAACACTTATGGTCAATGGGCACAAATATGGTGCCAGTCCTGACACATTTTGGAGAAAAAAACTTTCTGATCTCCCACATCACACAAATGAGAAGCAATGGTCTAAACAACAAGGTGAAGACATACATGTTGAACATTCTGGGTTCCTCCACAATAGATTGATTCAGTGTGTGTTCATTCTGGGAGTCTTACCCTAGTCCCAGAATCAAATCTGGATGCCTTTGAAATTAGAGAAACAGGCTTACTTTGAGGGATGTAAAGGGTGCAAAAAACTTTCTATTCTTGTGTACAGGGACGGGTAATATCCAGTAGCTTTGGATATGTTCATCACAACTTAAAATAGCCATCAGAAACAACTGGCCAATGAAAGACTTCACACAGTGACGTACATATGAAAGGATATAGTCTTCAAAGGATTAAGCTGCTTAATTGCACTTTATTTTTAATACTGTCAAACTGGCTAAGGTTCAGAAGCGAGAAACAAAGAAGGCTATGCTTTCAGAATACCAGTTCTATGAGGAAATGGTTGAAAGAACCTGGTCTGTTTAGTCTAAAGACTGAAGTGTTCATGAGGTAAGTTCAAGAGAGCTGTTTCAAATGTAGGGAAAATGTCTGTAAAGATAGAGCAAATTAACCATTTTATAGAAAGGGAAAGAGAAGAGGAAAAGGTGTCTTTGTAGCCTAGGGCAGCCTTTCCCCAACCACAAATGTATTGTCCCATTCAATATATTCAATTGCCAGGGATGGTGTAAGATAAACACCAATGAATTCTGGGGTCCCAAGTTCATGAAAATCTGGTCTAGAGAGTTTGATTTAGACCAAATATATATTCTGCATTATGTCTCCTGATATAATACAGTAGTTAAATTCTAGAACATTTTAAAAGGAAATATGGACAGAGATTCCATCTACCACTAATGCCAATGATTTCATAGAGACAACAAAACTAACCTGTGGGCATGCTTCCTCATCCTGAAGTAGGCTGGCTATGTGCACTGCATAGCTTGGAAAATATACTTTTTTGGACTACAACTCACAGAGTTTTTCATCCAGTTTTGTCACTATAGACATGGTGATTGGGGTGATGGTGTTCATGGGAGCTGTAGTCCAAAAAAAGTATTTTTCCACCTTGGGTTTCGGTTCTGTACCATTTTGTCAAGTGGTAATAAGAATCGGCATGGTATAGTGGTTTCAGACTCAGAGCAAGTCCCTGCTCAGTCATGAAAACCTACTGGGTGAACTTGAGATTCACACACTATCAGCCCCAGAAACTCCTCTGACAGGTTTGCCTTAGGGTCACAATAAGTCAGAAATGGAAATGACTTGAAGGCACACAAGAACAATGAGAACATTGTTATGTATCATTTAGATGTGTCATTAAAAGTTCACATGGCTTCCTGTAGAAGCATTGTGCCTCAAAAGAACCATGGCTAGCAACAGAGCACCAGGAAGGTAAAAACCATCTCCTCTCATAAGGAGGGCCCTATAGAGGCAGAATATGGTGTTTTCTTGCTGACACTGTGATTGATTTGGTCTTTGGAGGTCACATGCTTGGAACCTGATTCCTAGGAGTTTTGTGTAGCCACCATTTTCTGTTAAGAAAGAAACTCACCTTGTTCCCTGGAAATCTCTGGCTTGTACCAATACTTGGAAGTATCTTGGACAAACTTCACGTTAGCTCTGGTTTCAGGACTACTGTCTAAGAAACAGAAGAAAATAACAGAAAGTGAGCCATTTGTGTAGCAGAAATCTTTGGGTCATTCTATTTTGTGGGGTTCTCACAGCTCTATATGAAGTGAAATCAATATAATTACTGTCTTGTGATGCTGCTGTGATTACTAGCAAAAATTATTGGAATCATTTCCCTACCTCTTAAAGCACCTTCTCAAATTCATTTCATACAGATGAACAAATTTGGGAACATAACTTTCTGGTCAAATGATAAATATAAAAACATTAGAATGTCTCTGGTAACAACTATAAAATTAAATGGAATGAAATTTTAAAAAAGAGTTACTTAGAAGGATTTAATAACAGGTTCAGATGGCATGCTTACATTTGGTATGGGGAAAGCAGCAACACCTAGTGAATTTGGTAATAATATTATAAAGATATCTCTGTTTTGTACTTGGAGGAAAAATTAGGGAAAAGCAGAGGCTGGATGGCAATCTGTCGGGGATGCTTTGATGGAGAGTTCCTGCATGGCAGGGGGGTTGGACTGGATGGCTCTTGTGGTCTCTTCCAACTCTATGATTTTATGATTCTATGATTCCTAAGGAACTCTGAACAGGAAGATGAATTGATATCCGATGCTATGATCAAATGGTCTTCAGATTGTAGCCAAATTATAGATACAGAGAGCTGGAAGTATGGCAGAAACAGAACAAAGAAATTACTAAATCCCAACATTTATGAGAAAATTTCTGGAAAATGGAACAGAGATGTTACTTAACAACAAATAAAACAACTAAGATTTATAAGACTGATTCAGACAGATGTTGGAAGTGCCAAGCAGCTACTGGCTCATGGTTCCATGTTTGGTGGCACTGCCCGAAACGTAAAACATACTGGAATCAGGTACATGCAATGATTGAAGAAATGCTACATATTAAATTTGAGATGAGACCAGAAATATACCTTTTAAATATGTTGAACAAGATTTTATAACAGATTGAAAGGAAATATGGATGCATAAAGTTATATGTGATAACGGCAGCAAATATGGTATTGGTGCAATGGTGGAAGAGCCAGGAAATGCCTAGGACTGATGACTGAATAATGTAGAGAGTGGGAAATGATTGAAATGGATAAATTAATCTGTCACATAAACTACAAAGATTTGGAAGCAGTAGAGGAGGAATGGCCCCTGATGATGGCATATTGTAAATTAAAATGGGAGAAAGGTGCAGGAAGAATAAAAGATTGATTAAAGTATAAAGTATATAAATTATAAGGGAAGAATCATAAGATTTTGAATAAGCTTTACGAAAACTATATTAAAAATTTGTAATTGTATTATAGATCAAAAAATGTCCCGGAAATAATGAGATGATACAGTATGAGGCTTGATGTTGGAAAAATTGATGAAGTCAATGCTCAATAAAATTTACATTGATATTACTGTATGTTTTATTTTTTATATGAAATAATAAAAATATTTTTAAAAAAATATTAGAATGTCATCTACATATATTACTCTTTAGTCCCCTTTGTATGTCTACCATTACCCTTGCTTCTGCTTCCTTTCTCTCTGTCTAGAGCAGTGTTACTTCAATCTTCTTTGGACCCCTCTTTACATCTACATGTGGATGTCACACACACCTCATTCAATGAAGAATATGAATAAAAGTATTTTGTTTATTTAGTGTGCACATTTTCACTTGCACATTCATGTATAATCATATTTTAACAGTTTATAAGGAAATCACATTGTTCACATTAGAACAATGTTATTTAAGTAAATTCAATATTTAACACAATGCATGTATAAAAATTTGGGAAGAGGAGAAGGAGGAGAAGGGATCAAGGCTTCCAAATGCTGTGCTTCCCTTGAGCAATTCTGCTATGCCCCTAGGGTCCCCTCCACACTGTTTGAGGACCACTGGTCTGGAAAAAAAACTGTAAGCTCCTTGGGGCAAAGACCAGTCTTTCCACTATGTTCTTTTATAAACTGCACTCACAAAGAGAGTACAGTAATGTAATACCAGGACATGTTTAAAGCAGGTCTCGGGAACCTGTGGCCCAAGAGCTGTATCTGACTTTTGGCCTAATTTAAAAACAAAAACAGTCTTTTTCCAAGTGCCCAGTTCAGGCCTCTGGCAAGAATGATCTGAACTTTCTTTTGGAAGCCTGTTGGACAGAGAGGGAAGGAGGGAGAGAGGGGGAGAAAGAAGGGAGGGAGGGGCAGAAAAAAAAAGGTACACCATTGATTTTTCTGACCCAGCTCACTGCCAGCATATGGCCCTTGACTAACCAGCCAGTCAGGAATGTGGCTGTCACAGGGGGAAAAATACTCCATCTACTGAGACTTGTGTGAGCCTGGTTAATGTACAGATGGTAGACATAGGATCTGGGAATCCTATGTGTGCTTGTAAGTTGCATGACAGAAAACATGTTTGATAGAAACATATTGGAAAAACAACTTCCATATCTGTGAGAAGGTCTTGAACTAACCAGTATGTTCTTTGAAAAACAGGAACACTGGCATGTGACCATAACTGACTAAACAGATAAGAATCAGCTTGAAGGCTTCTATCAAAAAATGGTCATCAATAGTTATAAAGGCCACAAAAAAAAGACACCTGGGCACCAAATAGTGGAAATGCTTTGAAAGAATTATTCATACAGCTCTTCCTGTGAGAGTTGTCTAAGAGTCATTACTAAAGGTGAACTAGACTACTTTTATGGAGCACCCCTTAAATCTCTATTTATTGGATCCTATTATTCTGTGATGTGTTGGTCTGAAATAATGCAAAATTCCCAGAAATGGTCACATGATGCCAATGAATCATAGAATCATAGAAACATAGAGTTGGAAGAGACCACAAGGGCCATCCAGTCCAACCCCCTGACATGCAGGAACTCTCCATCAAAGCATCCCCGACAGATAGCCATCCAGCCTCTGCTTGAAGACCTCTATGGAAGGAGACTCCACCACCCTCCGAGGGAGTGTGTTCCACTGTCGAACCGCCCTTACTGTCAGCCAACCATATCAACACAATTATGGAAAAATGACACAGGGAGAATCTAGAATAACAGGAGTGAAGAGGTCAGAGGAAACATCAGAAGACATATAAAGAAATCTGATCACTTCAGGGAAATATTTCATGGTGATCAGGTACTCATCCATCAAGTACTGAGAAGAGCAAACAGAAAGCAGGGTAACCTTTCATCCTCCTCCCTTCCCCCTTACTTGACTGGTACATAGTAAGAAGTGAGGTTTTACCTGGCATGGAGAACTTGGAGAAATCTGGCAGAGTCTGATGAAAAGCCATGCCACTCCCACTGCTGGGACTGGACATGCCACTGGAGATGGGTGATGAGGTCTTGCCATTCACTGTGGCATAGTTAGGCAGGCTGTTTGACCGATCCCCTGATGACATCCTCCTCTTCTCTGGAAGCTGTGGCTGGGGTGGGGTAGGGCTCCCTTGTCTGTAGATAGCCGAGTCAGGGGAAGAAGAATGTGGACTGCTAATTCCATGGTAATAGGCCGGGGAGACAGGAAAAGAAGGAGTAGATGGTGCCTGGTAGCCTCCAGCACTGCTTTGGCGGGACAGCGCTGGGCGTTTCTCCTCAGGAGTTGAGTATCCATAGATGGCATGCCGATCCAGGCTGGGACTCCCAGAGACTACAGGTGTACCTCCTCCCATTACAGGCTGGTTCCGAGCAAGATTTGGGCTCCCAGGCGTTGCAACAAGGTTGCTGTGTGGACCCATTAAGTGCCTGCTCATACTGGGGCTTCCTGGACTGCCCACCATATTTGTAGTGACAGCTCTTCGCCCAAATCCTGGGCTAGGGGGAGTATTGGTAGCTACTGTTCTGTGGAGGGAATGAGGGCTTCCAGGCATGACATGCACCCCAACTGCACTGATGTGGGGCAGAGGCCTCTCTTGTTGAGCGCTGGCTCGGCCATCAGGGAAATCAGCATGCATATAGGCTGGGAGGCCCTGAGTTGATGTAGATGTGTTTTGGTAGCTGCTGTGCACCGAGGGCACCTGAGAAAGATTGCTGGATTGGAAGCTGGACTCAGCAGAGGGCTGGGAAGGTATGGCTATACTGGTACTGTTCTCTGAAGGGTAGCTGCATATAGAGACCCTGGTGGAAGCAATGGAAGAGATCAGAGCTCATTGTTTAGCCGACTTTTCCTCTTTTAAAGTGCTAATGCTCCAAATAATACAATGTCTTGGGCTGGGCAACCTGTGGCCCTTTCAGAAGATCACACCAAGGGTGTCTGAAAAGTTCTGGTGTCTGAAAAGAGCAGCCCACTTGGCAGGGAGGAAGTGGGATCAAGAGCAGGAAGAGGGTGGGAAAAGGGTGATCCTACCACCTTTTCATTCTAGCCCCACTCATTCTGCCACACCACTCTCAACCAATTAACTATGAAGAAAAATGGCCTTTGACAGAAACAGGTTCCCAACCAATGCCTAGAATCACAGCAACCTTCCGCTCACTGACCAAATCACTGTCAGAATTTCCAGGTGTGTGAAAGAGTGGCTCATCTCAGTGCAGACTGAGACCCTTTGCATGCCACAGGTGCCATCTAATCAGGATATAAGATCATAGCCAGCTGCTTTACACTGGTAGCCCAGAACTGGCAGCTCTAACTGGCAGCAGCTTTCCAGCATTTCTGATAGGATTCTTTCCAAGCCCTACTGGAGATCTGTGGCATTCCCCAGTAATCTTCCATCTGAGTATTAACTGAGCCCACTCCTGCTTTGCTTTGCTTCTGAAATCAGATGAAAGCAAATGTCCTCAGGGTGGTATGGTGGCAGAAGGAAAATAAGTGGCCATATGACTCAGTCTGCATTTGGAGGAGCAGCTCCCTCAGGCACATGATGAATCCCTTCTCTGTGCAGAGAAAGACTGTGTTGCATGCCTCCCTCTATGTGAACAAAGGTTAAATTTGGTATTGGAGAGAGGAAGAAAACAAAAGGATGGGATTGAGGCCATTCCCATCATCATCATCTGCCCTGTTAGATAAATCCCAAGGAGCAATCTGGCTCTACAGGCCAACCCTTCCTTAAACCAATCAGTTCCCACACTTCTAACTTTGATATCCATTCAAATAAATGACAGGATATTTATTTGCTCTTAGGGATGTTGATATTTGCCTTCCTTTCCCCTTGAAACAAGCTCCAAGTAACTCTTGAATCATTTCCTAGGACAGTTGTCATTTTGGCTTCATTTTATAATTTCACAGTAATATCAGTACATGACTATTTGAATGCAAATATTTTGGAGGGGAAACTATTTCTCAATAAACTGGGAAACTGACCTTTGTATGTAGACATATGCTAATAGTTTGATGACAGCTTGCTGCCAAGCAATGCCACTATACAGAATACAGTGAATGGAGAAATTTTTTGTGAGGAAAAATAAAAGTAGGATTAGAATAAGAGAACAGCATATTTATGTCCAACTATAATTGTGAGGCTAGCTAAAGTAGACTCATTCAATAAGTTGCTAATCATTAAAGTAGCACTTACACAAATGCTACTGATTCTGTGGGGTCTACTCTAGTTGAGCTGAGTAACTGGATTTATGTCTTAAAATACAATGGATTTATGTCTCAATATGAACCTATTTATGGTGGCATGATTTATGATAAGTAAGAGCATCTATCATAATAATAACAACAAAAATCAGTTTAACTAAAATTTGCCCAGTCATCAGCAAAATCAAAATATTACTCAATAGCACAATACAAACTCCACACAGCTGGGAAAAATTACCTTTTGGGGATTGCAACTCCAGTGCTGTCTGAGGGACTTGAGGAACTGAAGTCCAAAAGGTAGTTTCCTAAAGGTCTATATACCTCAGCTTTCCTTATTCCTACCTAAAGATTTAAATCCTTAGCATGTGAGGATGAATAATTATGGTAGTTTTTTCCCAACTTCAGAAGAAAATTAATATTCTTTCTGTGTTTGAACATCCCAAAGTCTTGTGGAATAATTATCATGCGGAGAGAAACACGTGGGGGATTTTGTGCAAAAATTATCATTTTCTATGCAGAAAACAAGGGCTGGAATTCTGTATTTAAGTTACAGATTTGTAACCTAGAGTTATGGATCCAGCACTGCTCTGTATCCACTAATCCTACAGGGTCATGATTATGACACTATTTCCACAATCTTAAATGCCCTGCCAAGTCCACCTTCGCAGACAGCAGCCATACTGGGTGAATGAGCTGCCAACTAGGGCACAAAAATGTGGATGTATCCAGCCTCCACTCACCAGCAAGCAAGGTTACCATAATTGGATGCTGGGCCTCCATTGTAGTTCCTCACCACATGCTCACTCACTGGTGGGAGGAGACTGGAAATGTCATTTTCATTGCACTCCAATTAGCAGTCAAACAGATCTCCTTCACCAGTTAAAGCTTCTGGCCCTTAAGATAGACTTGGGGAGGGATTGGGCATGGAGACATCAATTAGTTGTGCATATGTAGCTAAGGCCCAGTACAGACGGTGGGCAGTGCTGTCATGGGGCCAAAAATAGGGCTCAGGAGCATGAAGCAACCGCACACTCCCAAGCCCTAATACATGCTGGCAGCACCATTTTGTTGTGCACAGATTTACACAGTGCATGTACCAATGATGTGTCTTGTGTGACATGTCTAAACAGCATAGCACACAAGACATGTCACCGCAACACTCCAGGTGCTAATCGCGTCTTGGCAGTGTCTCCGGAAGGAGCTCCATGACGCAGCTCTTTTTTGCAGCAGATCATTGTCACAGCTGTGCAGTTGCCGCAAGAGCAATCTGGAGGAGAAAGGGACAGCCTCTGGCCATCCCTTTCTTCTAATCTGTACTGGCCCTAAGTAGCTAAGTTGCCCTTGCCTTTATCTGAGGTTGAGAGAGTGTGACATGCCCAAGGTCATCCATTAGGTTTACATGGACAAGCCGGAATTTGGATTTTGGTCATCCAGTGCCCTAGTTCAACATGCAAACCACTACACCACACTGGCTCTCAAATGTTCAAATATCAGGATGTTCAAATATCAGGAGAAAATTGCACGCAGTTCTTGCTGATGTATTATTCTTTCTGATGAGTTTTCCCAACTGTTGGGAAACCCCTTTTTCAAATAATTATTAATATTCCTTCCTTTCCTATCTCCCACTCATAAGAAATTCAAGGCATTATGAGGTCCCTGAAAGATAAGACACATTTTCATCAACTGGTGCTGAAAATATGATGAAGCATAGCCTCACATCTCCCACGTGGTGGTGTGGAGGAATACCTTCCAACATATGCATCAGATAGCTTAGGAAGATAAGCGAAAAGACTGCAGCAGCACTGTTAGCTGTCAAGAGGACTCTGTAAAAGTGTAAAGCAGCAATCACCACCTCCCTATTGAGACTGCTGGCTTGCATTTGCCCTTTCTTACCCATCTGTGCTGTGCATGGGGCTGCTGGAAGCAACAGGGCTTGGTGAGGTGAAGGAGTTGGTGAAAGATGCGTTCCCTTCTGGTGTCTCAGTATTGTAAGTCTGCAGTGCTGGGGTTGATGGAGATTTCCCAACTGTGCTGCTTCCACTACCGCTACCACCACCTGCTGCTGTACGGGCCACAGATTCCACATAGCTCCGGGGCTCTGAAATGAAATGGGAAAAATGAAGAAAGAGTAACTTGGAGGGGACCAGAAACTCTTTTCTTTTACCGGTACCTCTATTACCAGAAATATTGTTGGTTAACATCCATCTATCCAGCCAGACATTTTTTTCTCCATTTTAACAACAATACACTGCTTTTCCTTATGGAGTACCCTCAAAATGGCATTAGTTAATAAAATACAGCACAGACGGTTCAAATGACTAAATGTGAGAGCCGGGACATGTTTTTCTTCTTTTCTTTCTTCCTTATTGAAATATGTCAGGGTGGCAAATAATTAAAATAATATAATAATTTTAAAACAAATTCAGATAAAAACAACAGGATAACTTAAATAGTATAAAAGCTACCCAGTTAAAACACAAGAAAAAGCTAAAACAGATAAAGCTATGCACATGTACATTGTAAGAAGTAATAAGATTATGCCCCAAAAGCTTTTGAATAACAAATCACGATTTATCTTGGTGTATAAAAAAAACCAAAGTTGGCATCAATCTGACCACCATGTCCTTGTATGATATATTGTTTCCACTAGCTAGACACAGAGCAGGCTTTAGAGCACATTAACACATGACCCAACTCAAATCAGGATAGAACTGGAGAGATCCACAGGCTATGTGTTTTAACTTCCAAGTGACTGCAAGTTTGTGTATAACTGCTCATCAGCATATACTGCACATAGAAGAATTTGCTCAGGTAAACTACACCCAAGTAAAATCTAACAGATACTTGCATCACAAATACATTTTTGTTCCCTGACCAACTTTGTTGAAGGCAGCCCTCCAGTATTTTCTGGGAATTTGTTTTACTGCCCAATTTATCTTATGGTTACAGCAGCAGCAACAAAATCAATCTGGAATTTTAATTTCAGTCTATTTCCATACAATTTTAGAGCATTTCCTCTTGCACTACCCACAATAACCACAAAAAACTGGGTGAAGGAAAAATGGGTGAAGGAATACAAAAAACAATTCACATTTTTTGGGTGGGTGAGTGTGTTTTGAAAATATGAATGGTCTTTTGCTTCCTTTACTCACTTCTTTTTCCTTTCTCAGTACTGAACATTCCACCAGTAGTTTCACACAAGTGTTCCAAATTCTTTAGCAACTTTGCTGCTCTCCTCTTGAGCATTAGGCTTAGCAAGGTGCAAAGCATTCCACCTTATGATGTGGAAGACAGAAAGAGGTTTGCAAAGTAATGGCTCCCAAGTTTCACCTTTAATTTCATGAAATCCTAACAAGCCTCTTCCAGTTTCTAGTGTATTAGTGGGTGCTACAAGAAAGGACTTCAAATTTATTTTTTTGGACTACAGTGCCCAAAATCCTCCAAAAAGCATAACCACTGGTGAATGTAATTTTCCAAAAACATTACTTTCCCAAGCTCTGCTTCTTTCCTTGTCTTATCAGTCCAGGACAAGTATGTCTGTCTTCTTCTTTTTTTATTCAGAACAAATAAAACCAACTTTCTTCTTTTTCCTCTGATGAACTAATCCTCTTCTTCTTTCTTTCACTTCTTCTTTCTTCCCCTATCTCCCTCTTCCCTCCTTCCTTTAATTACTGGAGAGGCCCTCCTCTGTCTCCTACTAGTTGGGTGAACATACTGTGGGGATTGAAGTACAGGACAGTGTCTTCTCAGCTGTGGCACCCCCATTGTGAAATATCCTTCCTTTAGAGACTGGATTGGTGGCACACACTTCATTCTGGCACCAAGAAAAAAACATCATTTTTATTAAAACATTTGGGACCTAATTGATTCATTTTCAAGTGTCTATGTGTATGGTTTTTGTATCTTTTGAACCTATTTTAATTTGTTCAAATGCTTTTAATGTGTTTAGATTATTTTTATTTTAAATTGCTTTAAACTCTTTAAATGGATTTTACTGCCCTGAGATCTTCTGATATATTTCAATAAATAAATGAAATAAATAAATAAGAATGTTCTGCTGGTCCAGTGCTCAGGCTAAAATGTTCTCTTACCATAATGTAATAGAACATTTAGGTTCAATGTATTCCCAAAGAAACAGTAGCCGTCTGTTGTTGTTATCGTCATTGTTAGTTCTAGTCCCAGTTATGAATGTGATGGAATTCAAGTCAGTACAATGCTTATTTCTGGAGTGGCAATATAACCACAACAATATAACTTCAGCATTCTCTTCCTACAATAAATTCTCTATGAACTGATGAAAAACACAGACCAGACTGAAGATTTTCCTTTGTTGAAAATTTTTAAACTGATGGCCACCTCCCATGATGAATTCCTACAATGGCATTTTCACATTCACAAGCCCTCGGCAATTTTTTTTTTTAAAAAAAAGTAATTTAAAGTGAGAAAAATCCTCCTTCCAATTCCCTCCAAAAAAAAAAAATAAAACTAGAATGCACAAACCTGGGAATTAAAAAAAAAAAGCTTCAGTAGCCCCTTGGGCAAATGACCAGTGGAAACCATTAGGCAATCTTTTTAGAGTTTTGCAGCTTGCTGACTACAATGTGTTAAAAATTCAGCTTTGGGATTACATTCAGCATTTCTGAGCCAAAACCCAGTTATGTATGGGCCCAGTTTTATGAAGATGAAGTAGGACTTCAGAATTCAGAAAGCATATCCGATGTACAAGCCTTATCCTGTTATGTCAAAAGTTGTTATTGCCAGTCAACCAAGCCCACCAATGTAGGAGGGGCAGGAAGGAATGATATGAAGTGATGATCAACAAGGCTGGTCTGCCCTTTTCATACTGAACATTCCACAAGGAAAGAGCCCAAGGCAATGGTCTTGGCCAAACCAAGAGAGGCCATGAACATTTGGCTGATTTAATACTAGGTTGAAATGCAGCCTCAGGAGACTTGCAACACACATAATAAGCTACTATACTGCTTAAAGTAATTACATCTGTTATAGCTACACATTTCCCGCTCCCTTCCCTAACTAAAAATAGCTCTGCTCTGCGTCCAAGAGTTCGCTCGTAAGAGGCTATTAAGAGATTGTCACAAAAGCCAGTAACTTCTGTTTAAGGGTGAAAAAAGAAAGAAAGGTTCTCTTTATCCCATAGCCAAGAGGTTCTGGCATGTAACACAATGACAAAGACAAAAGAACAAGGAGACGGAGAGTCAAATTGATGTATTACACTTCCTTCTCTTCTTCCTCACATATATAATATATAAAGGGTGGACTTCTATTAGTTAAAGGTGTTTTTTTCTGAATTTTTTCCTCAGTTGACTGTGGTGTCCATGCCACTCGCATCAACAGTTCAGCAGAGAATTTCCATGTCCATGTTCAGCACATACATAGGCTTCATACAGGCCTATGTATGTGCTAAATTCTAATCCCAAACTGTACACAAATTATCTGAGAAAGACTAGAAAATTAGCACAAGCAAACTATTTGTAAATGCTACACAGACCAAGAGAATTCCCAAGTGAGAATTCTGGATAAAGATTCAACTTCTGTGTTGTATCAAAAGATCCTTAAAAATACCCTTCCTGTATTGATATTAAGCAAGGGAATAGTTTATTGTATGGCACACAATAACTAAGAGACAGAGGGTAAGAGAAAGCCATTCTCCTGTGGTTTTTGGATAACATAAAACAACCATTTTAATGTTACACATTAGATTTTTTAAAAATCTATCTATCTATATCTTTCTATCTGGACACAGAAGGATGTTAGTTATCCACAGCCATGTCAGAGCTTGGAAAATTTACTTCTGGGGGATAACCTCTTGGCATTGGCCATGTTGGCCAAAGGATCCTGAGATGTATACTTTAAATGCATAACTTTTCCAAGCTCTGAATGCTATTTTCATTTATTAAGAATCAGTGACATTCAAAATACCATCGTAACTCTATGCGTAACTGTATTCTGGTTGTGCCTATAAGTGGAAACTACATATATAGATTTCTTATCTGCCTAATGGACAAAATGCACAGAAGTAACTGCATTAATGAAGATATAATATTTCTGAATTTTTAACTATAGTTAAAAAGAGTATAAAAATTGCTTCTTTTCTTGACTGCATGTTTCTGTTCTTCTTCAACATTAACAACAATGCACCATTTTATTTACATTGATTACTAAGCCCATGGTTTGCTTTAACCAGAACTGCAAATTTATAGTTTACCCAAAAATCTAAGAAGTCTAACTTGCTAATGAAAATTCACCTTTTATTAACTCTAGCACCCAAAACAATTCCTGGGTCCCAAAGTTAGAAATTCAAGTTCAGGATCACTAAACAATTCTGGAGCAAGGTTACATGGGTTTAATCCTCCTTTGCATTTAAAAAAGGAGCAAGCCAGCAGGCTGTGCTTTCCATTACTTCTTATATTCTCTTTTGATACTTATTTCTATTATGGCTTTCAATTCATACTAATTAACCACCTTTTTAATAATGACAATCAGAATGATATATTACAAATAATTGTCCAGATAGAAGAAGTGGATATCATGAGATCAAATTAATACTGAAAAAGTTAATAAAGAGGATTAAGAGGATAGATTATATCACTTTTACGCTAATTGACATGATTTCATCAAGAGTAATGTGTAGTTCAGCAGGAACATTGGCCCTCCCAAATAAGAGTACAACACAGAGCAAACAGTTCCTAAGGACAGCCTTCAGTGTACTTAATTAGCTGGACATTTTCCATATACATCTTGCTTATTTTTTACCAACCTGGACTGACTTTGCCTGCCTAGAAAAATAAGAAAATCCTGTCTGGGAAATGCTTAGATTCTGCTTTAGTTTGTTTGAGGCATCTATTTAAAAGTGTAACAGCATATAAGTCATGTAAGATTAATTCACTTCTTCATACTCTCTAGCATCTCATTTATAACCTATGAACTCCCTTCTTCAGCTCTCTGCTCAGTTTCACTCTCTTGAGATAAGGAGTAACATGGATCCTAGAATAAAGATCTCTGCATTGTCTAGAACTGCCCTGGGAGAAGAGAAATCAGATCCCTTAGGGACTGACAAAGCTGGGTTATCTATCTATCTATCTATCTATCTATCTATCATCAATCATATTTATACTCTGCTCTTCAGCCACAAAAGCTCTCAGAATGATTTACAAATGATTAATATGACAGTTATGGCATAATCCCAACATCATTTTCATTTTTACAAAATGGAGCTGCAGAAGGCCCACGTGAGCGAAAAGAGCATTAAAAACAGAACAAAACAATTTCCTCTCCAGATCTATAATATAACAGTGCTACTCGAAGTGGTGGTCCCTGGGCCAATCTCAACACTTTAGCCATTGGCTACCTGTGTCTGGCAAGTTTCCAAGAAAGAAGCAAACAGTTGCACCCAATGGGGGAAAAATAAAATGCGGGTCCCTGGTATACTGGAAAACAATAATTGCTCACCCACCCACCCCACATTAGATAGCCTGAGAAGCACTGTTCTAGAGGAGAAAACTTGTCTGTTCATCTTCAAGGAGGTTTGCTTGTAAATGCTGTTCTTAGAAAAGTCATAATCTTTCTGCCAATTTCTCTGCCCACATTTATTTACTTAGAGATTAATTTCCATTTATAACAAATCCTGGGCAATCCATTGTGTGTTAATAGCCAGTAAGAGATATGTGACATCCTTTAGCCTTCTGACCACATATAGCATGCCACTCAGATGTCCTGGCAACTAGGTGCAACAGTGGCCCACAGTGGTCACAATATTTCTTGGGCCCAAACAGTCAATATAAAAAGAAAACAAATCCCTCCTTACCTTCATGAGACTCAATTACTGTCTCCCCATCTAATTCTGAGGAGCAAACATGGAAGAACAAAGTGTTTGGTGTAGGGGGAAAAAGGAAGATGGCAAGGAAAGTGAAATGGGGGGAGAAGGAAGAAAAAGAGAGATTCAGATTAAGTGGTTTTATTTTAGAAAGCAATTGAAAAGGTTAGTAGTAGTGGCTGTTAATCTCATATAAAAATACATACCTAATTCAACAGGTTCCAAATGTATCAATGTAACAAAGTAAACAGTATTAATAGGAACTAGCACACCACCTACGAGGGATGTCATTCTTCACTAAGTTTCTTCTTAAATGAAGTAATGTAAACAATTTTCTTCCCACTGGAATCAAGTTTTTGAAAACCATAAAGTTGGTGAAGCCTATTCACAATGCAGTTTATTCAGCAGAAAATTGACATTTGGTTGTTTTGTGAAGAAAAACAGCATTTTCTGCACAGAAAATGTTTTCTATGTAAATCAACCATGTGAGAATTGTAGGCAGAATAAATCTCATAATCTTCAACCATTTTGTAAATATTTTCAAATATTCTTTCCTTCCCTAACACATAGAAACAAATGAACACCTTTTTTCTTCATTTCTTTTTTTCTGAAATGAACTATGGACCAGATCACAATGAGCTTGGTGTCTTAGCACATATATTTATAACACAGGTGTGAAAACTGAAATGAAAATAAATGGGAGATCTATTTTATTCTTTAAAAAAAAACAATTATAAATCCCTGTAATCCAGGTAACCATACCCAGCAGATAAAATTAAAAAAAAATCTTTAGAAGTATCAGCTAACAGCGCTATCAAAGATAGTAAGTATACATGATATTGCTGGAGTAAGAGATCCAGATGCCCAAACAAAGAGATCGAGATGTCCAAACTCAGGTCTTGGGGAAAAGATTGTTATGATACTGTAATCAATCTGGTTGGGGGTTTCTGGAAGGTGTAGTATTGAGTAGTTATTCTCTTTTCCCATTCCAGACCTCCTACTCAGGCCAGCAGCCACCATACTTTATAGCTGCAGTTTCTAGCAATGTCAGGCAAGTGTCCTTAAAAAGGCAGTTGTTGCTAGCTACTTATAAATCTGTAAAGTCTGGCTCCACCTTCTTCTTCTCCAGCTACCATGTACACAACTTGCTTCTTACATTCTTCCTGGTCTTCTGACAATACAAGGAAAGAGACTGTTGTTCCTCCACCTCTCAACTATATAACCAAATGGCACTGACGGGCATTATGCATTAGGGAAGGAGGAAGAATTTGCTTCCTATCCCTCATCAGTTTTGCATATGGTTATTCATGAGTCAGTTCTGTCCCATTACTGCAAAATTTAAGCACAGAAAAATACATTTACCTTGGGAAAGTCACATTCTCTCAGCCTCAAAGGAAGGCAAAGCCAAACCACCTCTGAACAAATCTTCTCAATAAAACCCTATGATAGGTTCAACTTAGGCTAGCCATAAGTTGGAAATGACTTGAAGGCACACAACAAATAAATGCATTTTTGTGTGCATTTCAGACCATATTCCAAAACAGACAGGCAGATAGGGGCAGCTTCTGGACAGTCCTTCCTGACCATCTATTTTCCCCCCATATGTCAAATTTTTGTATCCATTTTTAACCTAGGATACAAGATTTAAATGTATTTTCTATTTCTTTTAAGCTGCAGATGAATTTCAAATTTAAATATGTACCAAAAATGGATGCATAACTGTATTCTGAACAGAGTACTTGTCTTTGTAGTACACTAATCAGGGCAGTTCCACTAAAAAGACAGATCATATAAGCTCCTTGGACATTTTTTTTTAGCACACTGAAAATTGCACATTGGGGTAGGTAGAACAGACTATAGGTCCACATGAACATTTTTGTGAATTCTGCTTACCATCGGACCTTGAACAAGGGTGTATGCTATCAATGACTTCAGTTTGCTTTGTTTTGCTTATATTTCTAGCAGGCTTAAACAGATTTCTTTTCTCTCAGAAAAGTTCACTAAGGTTGTTAATAAGCTATGTTCAAGAAAGAGCTCTCGCAAAGCACTGACACTTTCATTTTCAAGTTAAGATGCTACCTTGGTCAACATAGTTAAGAAAAAAATGGTCAACCCTCAATAACACTGAACATGTTGGCTCATTTAACACAGAGCACTTATAAATCCCCATGTTAAATTACTTATGTTGGCAAGTTCCTCACTTGGAATGGCTTGTTATTTGCTCTGGGAAGGTGGTAAACTGAAAAGGTGGTTCATTTTAATTTCTAGTCCTAGATTTGAGGATGGATATAGTGGTGATGTAAGTTTTTTTTTTTTTTTTCCCCAGCCTGATGTTCTTCTTGCCCATTTGGAAACAATTTTTCTCCTATCTTGTAAAATATTAGTAGCATCCAAACATCAAATGATCTTTGCTGTGTTAAAGTTGTCTTGAACCATTTGTATGATGCCTATGCCATGTTTTTACCTCTGCTTGCTTCAAATGAATGGCTTGAGTGGTATATGGATTGTGATGCTAGACCAGGTTCTGACCAGGATTTCTTGCAAAAGCTGATACACATGCAAAGGTGCATGCGGTATTTGGGGTTGAGCCACCACTGAAAGCATATGCTGATTTAGAAATGTTCTCATATGGTTGCCCTTGGAAAATATATGTAAAGAGAAATTTCTAGCCTATCCTAGATATTTTTTCCATGTAGGCAAGCCAATTATATATGCTAAGACAGGAAAGCTGTGAAGAGCAAAGGCAAAGAGTCCCTAGGCTTTCACGATATATTCCATCTACATCCTGAAGGCCATTGACAGGAGCAAGGTACAAAGAGTGGCTGAACTGTAGGACAAGGTGCCTCTGAGCACCTGCTCCACCCAGGAATTTTTCACTTCTAAAACTGGAGCTCACACACAACCCTTTCACACTATGCATCTGAGGAAGTAGACTGAAGTCTATGAAACTTCATGCTGCCAATTTCTTTATTTCAGTTAGCCTTAAAGATGCTACAAGATCTCTCCATAGTCACCCTTTCACATGCATATCTACTCCTGTTTCTATCCAAGACATCCTAATAAGGGGATCACAACTATAAAACTAGTAGGAGTGAGAAGCTCTTGTTGACCTTCTGCAGATCACCTCCAAAGCCTGACAGCAACCAATTACACAATGCAGTAGACAAAAGTTTCTAATGAAGAATGCAGTTCTTACCATGCAGTCATTTTTAATGAACTTTTATGGTATAAACTACTGTACAGACAGTGACTGATTATATTAATGATGATAAGATAATCCTAAAAATATATTTCACCCTCATTTGTCACTTGATTTTTTCTTTTCTAATCTGCCTCAGCTTTGGCTGGGTTAGTAAATTCATACTTATGCAAGAATCTGTAGCAAGCTTATGTAAACTGGAAATGTTGGCTTGGCCTCTGAAAACAGTGTTTTTGCTGTAAATTTCCCTTATCAGAAGCCAACCTCTTTACTTCAAATGCTGAATTTCATTTTACACCTACCAGTCTGTTTGCTTTTAAAACATTTGTATCTACCACTTTTATCCTCTGAGAATCTCAGAACAGTCCATAGACCATCACTAAAACCACCAAAAGTTCTCCTAGCTGTACAAAGACCAGACATCTCAGGGCCTCAAAACATTATATTTTAGTCAGCTCTGTGAAGATTGTTACTGGGTGTAACAAATGACTTTAAGCTCGTGCAGTATAGTAGCTAATAGACTGGTGTATAAAGCCAGTCTAGCTTAAACATTGTAAACGTAGGGAGCACTTAAGTGTACTGATAAGCAGTATAGAAATGTACTTGCTATTGCAATTGCTAAAGCCAAGTTTAGACAACAACTCTTTAACCAACCCAGTAGGTAAGATATTCCCTTTTAGCCCCAACTCACTCATCTGCAATATGGGCCATAACAGAGCTCAGAAAAGTTGTTTTTTTGGACTACAACTCCCAGAATTTTTCAGATAGCATGACCAGAGGTGCTGCTGACTGGGAGAATCTGGGATCTGTTGTACTAAAAGTAATTTTTGCACCCAGCCATGATCATCGTTAATTACTTACAGGATAACAGCTAGTTGCAAATGTAAAGTACTTTGGACAGCTGAATAACCTGTAACAGGGTTGGAGAACTATAAAAATCATGTCTTCTATTTGCTTCATTTTCAAGTGTGATCTGATATGACAACAGTAATAGGGTCTCACCAGATAGTAACAGATATGAGAAACTCATTCTTGTTTAACTGAAGAACTGATCTAGCACTGTGACCACAAGACTGGGCTCCAAACCAAATACATTGTAGGACTGAATCTCACTTCTAGAATTGATATATTAACCCCCCCCCCAACACATCTGTAATACACTAATAGTAATACTCATTTCCTTTCTAGAATTGTTGCAAAAAGTTTATCAAATATTATCTTTGAACACTATTAAACACTTTTAAAAGTGCTAAACATTATTACTGAGAAATGAGACACCATTTTTCTGTCTCTCCATTACTTAACAGCCTCCCTCCACACGCCCATTGAAAGATTTGCAGCAAAGCTATACAACCGTTCTCTGGGTTGGTCCAGCTGACCCTTCAGAAATGTGAGGCTGAGCCAGATGTGGGTGTGGATGGGATTTTTCCTATCCCTAGCATGATTTAAAGATTTTAAACCAGTATGGATTTTTTATTAGGGCAGTCCATCATTCCTTTCTAAACTACTCCACCAGACTGAAAATGCTCGTTAAAAATAAAAACATCATAGAATCATAGGGGAGGTTATATTGCTGTGTATAAGCTGGAATCCATCTGCCTGGGACAGTTAGCATATGGCAGCTGACCATATGCATGGGCAGAAATGTTACAGAGGAAGACTGAAAGGGAATCAGGTATTTCTTCATTGAAATGTTTGGTGCATTAAACTTTAAGTAGCCCAGAGCCTTTGAAACAGCTTTTCTGTCAGAGCAGATTAACATGAAAAGTAGGAAAGACAGAAGAAAGAGCTTCATAATGATGGATAAACAAAGACAGACATAATCAAATATCACAGAATGATTTTCATGTCAACCACGATGATTAACATGTTAAGCTAACTAGGGTGCCCAGAATTTAAATTTCATAAAGAAATGACAGGCAAGATGATTATAGAAATAAAGTCAAGATAACACTTCAGTTTCCCACCCATTAATTAGTTAGGACCTATTAGAAGCTGACTCAGAGAGTTCTGGCCTTTGGGAGCCAACTATTGACTCACCTTAACTAGTGGAGTGGAATAGTGTTTCAAACAACTTATTGACAGTCACTTAAAAGAAACATAAATGCTTCTGCCACCCGATCCAAATCTTTGAATTACTATCTTACTCTGTTTTACCTTCCATTGTTAACCATTATTATGTTCCCACCTGTTTCTCTGGATGAATTCTCTATGCTGCTGAACTCTCCCAAACCTACAACCTGTTCTCTTGATCCTATTCCCTCCCATCTTCTAATCTCTATAGTCCCTTCTTTTCTGCCCTCTCTCCCTCTCTCTCTTTCTGTGGGTTCCTTCCATTTGGACTTCAAGCATGCTCTTGTTTCCCCAGTTCTGAAGAAACCCTCTCTCGACCCCTCTTTTTTGTCTAGCTATCGTCTGATCTCTCTTCTTCCTTTTCTTTCTAAGGTCCTGGAATGGGTTGTTTATTCTTGCTGTCTTGAGTTTCTCGAAGCCAACTCCATCCTGGACCCTTTTCAGATTGGCTTCTGCCCACGGTACTCTACAGAGACAGCCTTCACCAAGATCTCGAATTATCTATTGTAGGCCAAGGCGAATGTCCTCTACTCTATTCACATTCTTCTTGATTTGTCTGCGGTTTTCAACATCGTGGATCACTGTCTCCTGGTTGATTTATTTTCTGACCTCAGGTTCTCCGACTCTGTTCTTGACTGGTTTATATCTTACTTGTCAGATAGATCTTTTGCAGTGGTCACGGGCAGTCAGACTTATTCCTCTTATCTGTTGGAGTCCCTCAGGGCTTCTCTTCTCTCTATACACATTATCCCTAGGCAAACTCATCAGTTCTTTTGGTTTCTCCTATCATCTGTATGCCGATAACACTCAGCTGTATCTTTCCACCCCTGACCTTTTGCCGGGGCTTGAACAGCAAGTTTCATCTTGTCTGACTGCTACCTCTCAGTGGATGCGGCATCGGCGCTTAAAGCTCAACATGTCTAAGACAGAGCTTCTTGTCTTCCCACCTAAGCCCACCCTTCAATACTCTTTTTCTGTTTCTGTTGATAACACTTCTATTCAACCAGTTCAACAAGCCCACAGTCTTAGTTTTATTTTTGATTCTTCTCTGCTGTTTATTCCCCAGATCCAGGCCACTGCCAAGGCCTGTAGATTCTCTCTTTACAACATTGCTAAAATTCGTCCATTTCTCTCAGCCTCCACTGCCAAGACTGTGGTACTTGCCCTAGTGGTATCATGACTAGATTATTTTAACCTTCTTCTGACAGGGCTTCCTGTCTCTCACCTCCATCCTTTAATCTCTGTCCAGAACTCAGCTGCATGCATTATCACATTTGCTCGCCGCTCTGACCATGTTTCTCCTCTTTTATCTTCCCTTCATTGGCTCCCCTTCCCCTTCCGCATCCAGTACAAGCTTTTGTTGTTGACTTTCGAAGCCCTCCATGGACTAGCCCCTTTGTATTTATCTGAACTTCTATCTCCTTACATTCCTACTCATAACCTCCGTTCTGGTAGTCAAGGTCTCCTGTCCCAGCCTCGGATTGCCACTGCTCCATCCCAGATTTGTCAACCCTCTCACTTGTTGCCCCTCACTCCTGGAACCTTCTTCCCCTACGTGTGTGCCTCATCACTTCTCTAACCAGTTTTAAAATTTAGTTAAAGACTATATTGTTTAGGGAAGCGTTCCCAGGTGTGTGCCTTTGTCTGCCATGGGATGCCTCATTTTAATTATATATTCAGAAGCCAAGCCTTCCCGCCAGTCCATCAGCCTTGGTCCAGGCCTCAGAGGGAGAGAAGAACTGCTGGACCTGATCCCCTTCCCCACCACCTTTCCCTTCTCTTTTTGTGTCGTGTCTTATTAGATTGTAAGCTTGAGGACAGGAAATCGTCTAATTAACAAGATTTTATGTACAGTGCTGTGTACATTTACAGTGCTATATAAATAAAGGTTAATAACCATTATTTATGTGCTTACAATAAGAGTGCTACACAAAAGTGGCATGAGATGCATTCCACTGGGAACAAACCACTCTAAATAGCAAGACATGGTGAATGAATCAAACAGTCAATATTTGTGTACCTACAAAAACTGTAACTGGATTGAATACTGGATAAAGGGTCATACCAAACAATCCAGTGACATATACCAAAGATCTCATCCCTCGGAAAAATTAAATGTACTCTATCTGTCAAGTAAGGGAGAGCCACGTGTGTAAGACTGCTTTTGCGTCTTTATCTGCATCCCCTGTAAATTTTATCTGAGCTCCACAAAATGAAGCTTTGGAAGAACATCAGATTGTGCTTTCTCATCAGAGACCCTCAGTTATTTCATGCACATAGTTGTTCAAGAACTACAGTAGATCAGGGCCATAAAAAATTCAAATTCAATAGCAAAACTTAAGTTGTGATACCAATCTTCCAGGTTCACTATAAAATTGAACATGAGGCTCCAGAATTTGAATCTTATGGCTGCAATTCAAATTCTGCAACATTTGGAACCCAAGATGTACATACCCATATATTTAAATCTAATTACCATTTTTCAAATTTGCTTTGATCACATGCATAATGTTTTCTTCTCCCTAGCATCTGTGATTAAAAATAAGGAATGGAAATGTAACACAAAACGTTAACAGGTTTGGACCACATATTGGGACACATAGGCAAGAACAAACCTGAGCAAGGTTTTCTGGCCTGCTGGACATAATTTTGACTGTTGTAACTCAGCAGTGATGAGTAATAAGGATGAAACTAGGTACACCTGAAAAAGAGATTGCGGGTGTTTGCCTGAATGGCAAGCCTTGTAAGAAAGAATATCTAATGCTGTCAGATTGAAGTATGTATCATCTATATCTATGGTGACATCTATCAATTGTTTGATTGATATAGATACAGATATATCTCCAGAGCCAAGATCCCTTTCAGATAGGCTGAGGATAAAGTCTGAATATACATTGTATCTTTAAAACTACTACTTGCATTTTTGTGTATGTGGATGCCTTCCATCAGAGAAAAGGACCAATGAACTGGACAGACAACATATATCATAGTATCTAACAACAACAAATTCTCCTGTCAGTGCAGTATCCTCACTTACCTCCAGATTGCTGCAACAAGATCTCAGCTGGGTTGTGGGGTTTCAGGCCTAGTGCTGAAAGTGGAGTTTTGGCCAGTCCTGGTGGAGAGCGCACTGTTGTCAAAAAGACATACAAAAATAAATATATCAACAAAAACTAAATATAACAAGACAAATTAAATTTACAGATCAATAAATTCCAGTCTCTTCCACACTGGTTACTAAACATCAGTTTATAAGCACAAGTTAAACATAATTATCACTGAACCCTGGCTATATATATGTGCAGCAAGAAATTCTCAGGGCAGCTTATCCAATGAAACCACAGAAATATAGCTGCCAAATATAAAACACACACCCCAGCCCATTACACCTTGGGCTAAAGAACAGCTTCTCTCTTTTAGAGAAAGGGTTGAGACAGCCTCCTTACCTGTGTGTATGAAAGAAGAAAGCAAACCTAAACACTATAGTTATTTTTGTGGAGCTTTTGGGCTATGTGGCCATGTTCTAGAAGTGTTCCTTTCTGACGTTTCGCCAGCATATGTGGTTGGCATCTTCAGAGAACATTCTCTGAAGATGCCAGCCACAGATGCTGGTGAAACATCAGAAAGGAACTCTTCTAGAACATGGCCACATAGCCCAAAAGCTCCACAAAAAACTATGGATGCCAGCCATGAAAGCCTTCGACTCCACAAGCCTAAACACTACTGGTGAATGTACAGAATTGGACCTAAACAGTGGAAGACCCAAACTCTCCCTCTCTTTCAGCAAGGAGAGAGTCGATGGTGAGCACAAATTTATTGAGGTCACAGTCTCGGTATACGGTATGTGTGTTGTCGCTAAGCTAATTAAAAATAAAAGCCAGCAGCTTTTGTGGACTTTTGTATGTATATATGTGTGTGTGTTTGTGTGTGTGTGTGTGTATGTGTGTCTGTATATGTGTGTGTGTGTGTCCAAGTTATTTTAGACTGACATCATGTTTTTCCAGCAGGGCAAAGCTGAGCTTTGTTCACAGAAAACTAAACCTCCATTTCTAAGAGCTATTTAAAAAAATCTGTTCATGTTTTTCATGCCTTGAACCCTGGCCTAATATCTACCATATTGAATTTGGTCTAAGAACAAGAGAAAGAATAAGAGTAAAGAAAAGAGATTCCACCTAAACATTACGAAATAGCTTCTTGACAGTAAGAATTGTTTAACACTGGAATATACTTCCTCAGAGAGTGGCGGAATGTCCCTCTTTGGAGGTTTTTAAACAGAGGCTGGATGGCCATCTGTCAACAGTAGTTTGATTGTATATTCCGACATGGCGGGGGTTGGACTGGAGGGCCTTTGTAGTACCTTCTAAAGCTATGATTCCATGATTTTATTATTCTAACTCTAATGTATATTCTAACTCAAAGAATAATAGTATAACACCCCCTTCATACTATATTTAGGCTATGATGAAACAGCAGCCAGTCCAAAACCTAAATCCCACTGAAATGGAATTAAATGCTTATGTCCCTTGGCAGGACTGAAGCAAAGTTGGCTTAAAGAAGAGAAGGTTAAGAGGTGATATGATAGCCCTGTTTAAATATTTGAAGGGATGTCATATTGAGGACGGAGCAAGCTTGTTTTCTGCTGCTGCAGAGACTAGAACGCGGAACAATGGATGCAAACTGCAGGAAAAGAGATTCCACCTCAACATTAGGAGGAACTTCCTGACAGTAAGGGCTGTTCGACAGTGGAACACACTCCCTCGGAGTGTAGTGGAGTCTCCTTCCTTAGGGGTCTTTAAGCAGAGGCGGGATGGCCATCTGTCAGGGATGCTTTGACTTGGAGTTCCTGCATGGCAGGGGGTTGGACTGGATGGCCCTTGTGGTCTCTTCCAACTCTATGATTCTATGATTCTATGATTCTAATTGCACAGGACTGAAATGCAGTTTTTCTGCTTCTATTTTTCTTTGCTGAACATCCCCAATGTCCCCAGAGAAATGCCCATAGGGTGGCTACTTCTGTATTTCCACTTCTTTCTTTTATAAGCAATGGAAAGAGTTTCATTATATCTTATTATACCGCCAGTGGTGTCATTCAACTGGTCTGCACTGGTTCACATGAATCAGTTGCTGATTTTGTCAAATATGTTGAAATATTGGGAGGCTGGGACAGCCAGGGGCAGCAAAGGAAGATGGAGGAAGAGATTAGTGACAAGGCAGACAGAGAGGTGAGAGGGTCAGAGGAGAGGAAGAGACAAGATCCTCTGAAGCTGTGGTGAGCGGGGGATACAGACACACCAAGCACCCCACCTTCTGACATGTCATCTGCTGAGGGAATAGAGGGAAAAGTGGCCAGATGTGGAGCTGGGGCAGCAACATTTCCATCTCCTGAGATCCTGTCAGGGAAGCAGCAATCTCTCTAGGTGAAGTGAAATGAGTGGGACACAATTTGGCAAAAAAAAAAAACAAAACAAAATAAAAACAACCCTCAAGCAAATCAAAAACCAAAATCAGAATTGGTTATCAATTGTTTTGAATGACACCACTGCATACTTCATGCTTCCCATAATTCCTATTTAGGAGGATTACAGGGTAGACATGTCATTATGCAAAGAGATATATATACACCTTTGGGACTAACTGTGTGAAAGAAATTGGAGCATAAACTTGCGTAGACTTGGTTTACTTCCTCAGAAACATTGAGTAAACTAGTGTCCAGAAAGGACCTTTATAATCAGACTGCAGGACTAGCCATAGACATGCAAAATTTGTAGGTCTGGTGATGAGGGAACGAACTCAGTTTTAGATATGGTCTTTGAGGGCCAAAGGCAGGAGGAAATATGTTGCCTAAGGCCAGGGCAAGTGGATGGCCATATGAATGGTAGCGGGAGCTTTGGAATGTGGTGTGTGCAGAGTGGGAACCAGAAAGAAAATATGTTAAACTGGCCAAGAGTGTCCTTATGAGGCTGGGGTGTTAAACAGTATTATAATGTGTGTAGAGTGCCAGGAAGTCATTTTCTCTGTTCAATCCACTGTTGAGGATAGATATGAAAACTGATGCCTAGCAACCTCAGATTTCCTGTTGATCTGCCTAGCAGAACGACAACAAAAGAGCTGAAATGATCGCAACATTCCCATCCAAGTACCACTATATTTAAAAAAAATGATCATGAATGGATGAATGGCATCATATTCTGTCAAATTTTTGTAACAGGGTAGCTATGGCACCTGCTAAGATCATGACTGTGGGACAAAACAAGGAACCCCATAAGCATGTCATAGCAACAATAGCATATAACATATACAAGTAATATGGATTACTATAATTATGACAAGTCCATTAACCAAGTATTTTCTCTGTTGCACCAGAATATATCAAATATGCCTATCCAATCTAAAATGAGAATAATATAGAGGACAGACATGTGTATATACATTCAGTATATACACAGTTGGCAGCAATGGATCTAACAGATGCAGATGTATTGTAAAGTGTGTTTGAAACAGCAAGTCTCACAAAAACTCTTTCCCATGTGGATTTTACCCTTCTTCAGTACCTTGTTCTACTGACAGCTCACTTCACAAGCTCCAAACAATTAAGACATTCTGTCTTGAATCTCAAGTTCTTGCTCTAAGCATTAGTGGGTGTATGAAGACAAATGAAGTACTATTGACCATTAGGGAAAAATTCAAGGCACTCTCCATGAGTTGCATTGCAATCCTATGACTTACAGCTTCAGATGGGCACCCACGTCAGGGCCATAACAGCACAAGGTTGGAGAGAGGGAAGGAGACAGGGAGGCAGGCGCGTTAAAGGAAAGCCAGTTACCAAGAACTTAATATTTCATTGTGGACCAGTGCCTTAGCTGGCTAGGATTTTTTTTCCCTCAGGGCCAGTGAGTAATTGGGAAACATGTAATTCCACAGGCAGGGATCCATGTCCAGTATGGCTTGTAGACCAGTCATTACCTGGCATCTTCAAGAGCAAGCAGCACTGGATTTTTTCTATTCAGCTGCAAACATTTTACAAGATTTCCTGACAGCATCTCTCTTTATGGCTGATACATGAATTCTGGATGGGGGGAGCCATAGGGTCACTCCTCTAAGACAGTCTAATTCTAAGAACATATAACAGGTTTAGGTTGTTAAAAACCTTTGAGACTGAAACATAGTTCAAGAGAATGAGAAAGAATGCACATAACTGTTATCTTAGATAACACATGAAGAACTAAAGCAAGGCTGCAATCCTATGTGCTTATATCTAAGTCAAAGGGGCAGTACAGAGCAGCACTTTGTGCCGGCCTGACTGCAGAGTAGAGCTGAACTATGGCTGAGTGTCAACAAACCCCAAGCCCTAGTTCCACCACTCGCCTGCCATCATGGCGTGCACTTGTCCATATGGCATGCGCCATGATGGCATCTGTGGCATACAGCTCCTAAACGGCATTGGCCATAAGAGGTATCATCATGGAGCACAAGCGCGCCAATGATGCTCCTTCCAGGAAGCTGCTCAGAGCAGCTTCTTTGGGGGCACGGATTGGTGTCACAGCATACAGCTGCTATGGCACCGATCCAGGGCACACAGGGGCGGCATTTACCGCCCGTCTGTATAGCCCCCAAGTCCCCATGATGTGCTGATCTTATTTATTAGTTATATTTATATCCTACATTTCCTCAAAGGTGGCATACATTATTCTCCTTTCAACTTTAGCCTCACATAACCCCATACAGTTGGTGAGGCTGAGAGAATGATTGGCCTAAGGTCTCCCAGTGAGTTTACTGACAAAGTGAAGATCTTCATGGTCCCAACCCAAAACTCTAACCATTGTACCACATTGGCTATCAAAATGTCTGAGAGTATCCCAGACAAAGGTTGGAGATCTTCGAGGACACTTCCTGCACTGATAATGAACTCTACATCATATATATCACACAGTTTAGTCAAGCCTGCAGTCAGCTCTGTCAGCCTTGGGGACTGGCACAAAATCAGGATAAACTGACAAAATGTGTAGACTTGTAAGGGTCAGATGTGCTTACATTCAATCCTTGATGATGTGGCTCTTATATAATGTTAGGAAGTTCTATAAAACCTGTGAATCTCTGACAATCTGTTCTCCCTGTTTCTCCAAAGACTAGGGAAAATACCACACTGCATGTTGCTTGGAAATGCACTCATCTTGGCGCTCTATTAACATACCTGTGTTACGATTCACTGCATGTTTGAAGGTAAATAGCTGTTTAAAATGTCTGACCCAAAATCTATGATTCATTTCATGTTGGGAAGAAGGCAACTAGCAGTTAAAAAGGTCTTGGTTAAAATATATTAATGATAGTTGACCATAGCTACTACTAACTGGAGCATTAACTTGGGAGAATACATACTAGGGTTATTCAGAAATACAAAGCACCCACTTTTGGAAGCACCTGTGATTTTTTGAGTTTAAAATCAACTTGTTCTTAAAATTATGTGGTTCCCCTCCCTTAGGGATGTTTGCTGTTTCCCATTGACTCATTGGCCCATACTCAGCTACTTGTGTTAGCATTGGCCTAATGAAATATTGGCAGAACTATTCAAGGCTAGATTCATTATTTTAAAAACCCACCACCAAGTAATCAAGGGTTAGTCAGTCAGAGGCATGCTTGACTAGAAGAGTAAGAAAACAGGGCATGCAACAGGAAATTAAAGGTCAGAATTTTTCTGCCACAGCTTCACCACTGCCATCAAGATCTTGAAACTTCAGTGCTTTGGGAAGCCTAGCCCTCTAGGAGCAGCACTCATAGCATAAACTGTGCAACATTTAACAAAGAGTTTATTTGCAAAATTCTGTTTGTTGTGTTGTACTTGTAACTACTGTGCTCTAACAAGGTTGTGAGGAATGGCTACGGCAGGGTGCATCTACATTCTAGAAATAAGGGAGTTTGACATGACTTAAACTGCCATGGCTCCATCTTACAGAATCCAGGGATCTGTAGTTTTATGAGGCACCAATGTTCTTTGGCAGAGAAGGATAAAGACCTTGTAAAAGTGCAAATCACAGGATTTCATGACACAGGGCTACAACAATTAAAGTGGTATCAAACTGCATTATTTCTACAGTGTAGATGCACCCACAGATTATCTGTTATCTTGTCAGCATTTTGATCAGATGAATGCATTACTTGTTAAAGCTGGGACAAGGAATGTCTCTGCTTGAATTAGACTACAGTGTCTGCTTTTTAGAAAGATGAAATGAGGTCAAGCTATGTGAGAAGCAACTCTATAAAAATTACATAAATAAATATTGGCTGGAATTCTATTGAGGAGTTCTGAATGTGCAAGTTATATATTTATAACTATTCGTTATTCATGAGGCCAATGTATTCCCTATTGTAGGAGGCACACAAGGACTACGAAAGTTCCCAATCCCCATGTACTGAGCAGCAGCCACTGCAACTGACAGGGAGCAGTTTTGCTCAGGAAGCAACCCATCCCCTTACCCAAGTGACCTTCCACATGAGGGGGAACTGTAACAGAAACATTACTTCCGCCTGTCACAAAGGAGCTCACACACTGGAGAGATGAAAACATCAGTCAGCTGCTTCCCATGCAACAGGGGAATGGACTCCCATCAATTGCATCAGCTGCTAGGCAGGTGCGGACTGGGGAGTATGAATCAGAAGTCACTGCATAGTGACGTAACTATGGTGGTTACACATTCATAACACTAAAACAAGATTTTGGCCTTTGTAGGAAAAACTGTGCCTGCTGGATTAACAGGTATGAACCACAGTAAATCCCATAAATTCATGTCCACACAGAATAGAAACCAGATTTCCCTCATTTATAGCATGTACTCATAAGTCCATGTGCATTCTATAAAAGATGGTATTAGGAACATACAGTTATTTCCTTGTTTGTTTCTCTCTGTGAAATCCTATCTTTACACCAAATGGGGTTTGCTTTAAATGTTACACTTCAATAATAATAATAATAATAATAATTATTATTATTATTATTATTATTATTATTATTTGGATACTACCCTACCTGGTTCTGAATTGCTATATGCTGGGGATGGAAGAGAAGCAGACCTTTCCATACAAAGACCTACTTCAACTCTCCATCCATTCTGCATGATCACGTGTCTTGTTACAGAGGTGTACCTTACTGAAATGCTATTTGAAATGTGTCTTTAGGGTATGGGATATTTTTCATTTCCTTCCACTTGGAGAAACTATCTGCCCTTTCCCCAGCCCCTCTAATAATTAGAAGTTCAGAGGAAACCATAGGAAAATTACCTAAAGTAGGATCTGTGTGCCCAAAGTCCAGATTGTAAACACATTTCCTCTGGGACATTCCATAGCTAGACTCAGGTGTTGGATTTAATCCAGACTTGGTTCCCTTTTCTGTCACATCAGCCTTAGGAGTTTATCATACAACGGAATTTGGGGGTATAATCCAATGGCAATCCGAATGCAATCATGGGGTTTCACATTATTGTGAATGAGTGTATCTCACGCAATTTTGGGCAATGGGAAGTCATTCCAAACACAATTATGGGGTTTCACGTAATTGCGTATTAGAGTATCTCACGCAATTTTGGGCAATGGGGGGTCATTTTCAGGAAATGGGAAGTCATTCTGAACACATTCCGAACGCAATCAGATTTCACGTAAATTCGCTAAACTAGCGAATTCACATAATTGCAAATTGGCTCCATTCGCAATTGAGAGAAATTCTTCCCATGTGATAAACTCCTTAGTAAATCTGGGATATTGTTTAAATGTTTAGGAAAGCTGTTGGTGATGTTGAAATTGTGATAGGTAGTTTTAAGGACAGGGCATGTGAAGGTAGTCTCTTAAAGGCAAAATCTAAGGAATATTTATCATAATATTTCAGAAAGATCAGACGAAAAGGACTTCTATGGCTTATACACAAAGGTTTGCAGCTATATTTTAAGTGCCAATCAGGGAAATGTAATGATTGACTTGAGGCCATGATCCTACCAGATGTTTTACAAGACGGGGAATTCGCTCAGAGTAATAAGGACCAGAGACACCTGTTATGTCTCCCCATACAGAACTTTATGCACCAAGAGTCTTCACTGTAGGGAATAATTTACTTCCTGAATAAGAAAGGAAACTAACATGTGCAAGGATTTTAAAAAGAGGTTAATAAATCATGTTGCTGTTATAAATACATTATAGAACTCATGCTATAACTGTTAAAGCCTGAATACAATTGTAAGTCCCAACTAGACTAGGTCCAAGGAATCAATGGAAGCTTGGTAAGTCAACACTCATGTACATTGCACTGATTCAATGTGTCTACTCTAGTCAGGACTAACAATTGCATTTAGCCCTACATGTTCTGAGATATGAAAAGAATTCTCTCTCTCTGACAATCTTTATCCAGTTTTCCACATTTGACAAAGAAACAAGATTTTGATATTGGCTCATTTAGTTACTAAGCAATTTATTATGTGAGTTAGGAAGATGTGCACTATGCAGAAATATAAAGTTGGACTGTTTTTATCTGAAATAGACCTGCACAAGTGGTGACCCACAAAGCCAAATATTGCTCATCAGGCACATACTGCAATTTAACAGTAACTCTACTTTTAGAAAGACCCTCCCTCCGTGACAACACCATCTGACCTAGGAGGGAGTGAAAGGAGAGGCCTAGCAACACCATCGGGCCTGGCCTTAAGTAGAAGGACCCTCCCTCTGTGACAATACCATCTGGCCTAGGAGGGAGTGAAAGGAGAGGCCTGGCAACACCATCGGCCTGGTCTCAAGTTGAAGAGCCCTCCCTCCATGACAAGACCATTTGGCCTAGAAGGGAGTGAAAGGAGAGGCCTAGCAACACCATTGGGCCTGGCCTCAAGTTGAAGAGCCCTCCCTCCATGACAACACCATCTGGCTTAGGAGGGAGTGAAAGGAGAGGCCTGGCAACACCATCGGGCCTGGCCTCAATTAGAAGGACCCTCCCTCTGTGACAACACCATCTGACCTAGGAGGGAGTGAAAGGAGAGGCCTAGCAACACCATTGGGCCTGGCCTCAAGTTGAAGAGCCCTCCCTCCATGACAACACCATCTGGCCTAGGAGGGAGTGAAAGGAGAGGCCTGGCAACACCATCGGCCTGGTCTCAAGTTGAAGAGCCCTCCCTCCATGACAAGACCATTTGGCCTAGAAGGGAGTGAAAGGAGAGGCCTAGCAACACCATTGGGCCTGGCCTCAAGTTGAAGAGCCCTCCCTCCATGACAACACCATCTGGCTTTGGAGGGAGTGAAAGGAGAGGCCTGGCAACACCATCGGGCCTGGCCTCAATTAGAAGGACCCTCCCTCTGTGACAACACCATCTGACCTAGGAGGGAGTGAAAGGAGAGGCCTAGCAATACAATTGGCCTGGCCTCAAGCTGAAGAGCTCTCCCTCTGTGACAACACCATTTGGCCTAGGAGGGAGTGAAAGGGCAGGCCAAACTCCATTGGGCCTGTCCTAGATTAAGAAGTAGAGCCCTCCCTCCACTCCATCTGCCTTGGCTCAGGCCTCAGAGGGAGAGAAGAACTGCTGGACCTGATTCCCTTCCCCACCACCATTCCCTTCTCCTGAGGGCAGGGAACCATCTAATTAAAAATAATAATTGTAAGCCGCTCTGATAGCCTTTAGGGCTGAAGAGCGGGGTATAAATAAATATTATTATATTATTATTATTCTAGCACTCCCAAACAGACAACAAAAATGGAAAAATTATCAAACCTTGGGTGGCCGATCATCAGAGCTCAGAAAAGTTACTTTGGGAGGACTTTTACTCCACTAGTATTCCAGCCAACATGTCTGCTAGCCATGATATGTAGGAGATTAGGGAGCAGTAGTTCCAAAAGCAATGTTTCTATATTCTAGCCATAGTATAGGACTGGCTTCACTCAATTTGGTGGGTTTACAAAGAGCAATCTTCCTCTAACCTGACTATCAAACCTTTATGAAGAACAATGGATGTCCCCTGGTAGGGGAAGAGAAAGAAAGTCCAAGTAACAGCACAGGGCGATATTGTTATAGTTTATGCTAGCATCAAGAACTGTGGCTCCTCTTTTCATCATTTCTTTGCCTCTAATGGTTCTGGATATATTCAACACCCACTCCCCACACACACTCATATAGAAGAGTTGCAAAACCTTGCTGTTGTTTGTTATTGTGGAGGAATGCAAACTTTACAGTGGCATTATGAGAAAACTGAAAACAGAGATGAAAGGTGATGAGGAAGGAGCCAAGAGTGGCAGATGGAGAGAAATGAGAAAATGGGGTTGTGATCAAAATGGTGGTGGGTGTTGGGAAGCTAACAACAGTTTGACTGGCTGCCTCTAAGGCTGGCTTTGCCAAAGACACCCGCCATCCTCCCACTCTCTCCCATCCCTTTGCCCAGGTGACCTGAACTTACGTAGGTTACTGTAAGGGGTTTGTGGTGAGACAGGGAAGGCAGGGGTTGGGGGAGAGGTCTCACCACCACTGGAAGGTGGACTGCTTGGAGGAGTCCCCTGCATCTCTTCAAAAGCCTCTTTGTAGCTGTGGAGATGGGGCTGTGAAAGAGAAAAGAGAAAGTGAAATGCGGATCAGTAGTAAAAATTGAGTATTCCAGCCTACTAGCAGATTCATGCACATTGTAACAAACTGGGCAGTAAAATCCCTGTTTTCCTTTTCTTTTTCCCCCCCAGAAATTTTCCCACCTGATCTGATCTAATGCTTAAAATGACTTGCTCTCAAATCTCATTTTCTTAAAAAACAAACAAACATTCTGTTATCTCACTCCTAATTTCAAATAACTTTTCAATGCTGTCAATGACTTCTGCTCTTCAAACTGTCAGGAAGATAGTATGGAAGAAAGCATGGTAGCTCGTTCTGGGCTAGGCACCTTAGATTCTTTTAACAGCTGTGCCATTATTTATTACACTGCAAATGGGAACACAATAGAAATGTCACAACCTCAAAGCTACATAGGCACCTCTAAAACTGAAGGAGGAACCTCCTCCTAGAGTGTATATGGGAAGGGCCCCCCTATGCATGTATGTGTTAAGCCCATTCTATAGCCAAGCCAAACTCTTCTTCCTTCAACAACCTGATTTTTTCTACACACCATAAAGAACTGTGGTTGAAGAAACATCTTTCTACCCTGGATTCTCTGCATACAAGCAGAAGAGTCAGGACGAATTAAAGAATTAAAAGAAAGTACCTCCTTGGGTCTTCCTCCAGGGTTGGCAGAGATGGTGCTGACCACCTCTGGTGAGACACAATGAACTGGAGAGCGAATGGTAGGGCTTCGTGGTGAACTTGGGTCCTGGGGACTGTTCTCATACTGGCCTTCACTGGTTGTACGTCTCCGGATGGGGGCTTCGGTTTCTTCTGGGGACTTCTCCTGTGGTGACTGGACTCCTAGAAGGTTAATTGCCATATGTCAAAAGGGGGATTCCATGCACAGGGTGAGTCTCAATACATATACAGAATTAAGGTCAGGGGCTAGCATTCAGATCTTTAGGCTGTGTCCTGGCCCAAGAAAGAAAGTGCAGTGGGGGAAAATAATGGATTAACAAGGAATAAAATAGACAGTTTGCTTCCCACCAGCAGATTATAAGGAAAATCACCAAATGACAAATCAAAATGGCACTCGTCTGGCTCATACATTTAAAAATCCCATGTACAAAACTGCTGTGCCACAGCCTTGTGGGGAAAATATAAACCACGGAAGAAGAATACCCTGCACCTTTGACCTTGCACCCTCTTTCAGGAAGAGAGATCACTCGAGCTGGGTTTCTGGCAGATCAAGCATTGATGTATATGCCCACATCTCTCTTTCTTTCTTGTACATGGCTGTAGTCAGTGGCTGCTCTCTATTTGAGACTTTTGAACATTTGAACCTCGATTCTGATGGGGTGTGCTTACAACAGGCAAACTTTATGTCCTTTTTGCTTAATTGGGGATCATCTTTCAACTACCTGATGTTGCCACTTTAACACTTTAGACATCCTCATCAGAAATCAATTTCTCTCCATATTTTTGCTTTCCTCCTCCCCCCTCCCAACAATTTAATACATTGCTTTAAAAGTAGTTCACAGGATAGGGAGCTGCATCTATCATAAAAGAAAAGAAACAGCTTTTTGGAGTAAAAAGAGATTCATACTTCACATAGTACACACTTCTCCCAAAGCCTAAACCAACCAACCAACCAACCACATACCTGCCAGCCCCCCACAGAACTACTTGTACACACCAGATTCACTCTGAGCAACGAGAAAGTGCTTACAGAAGTATTAGTTTCTTTGGAACTGAGCAAAGCTACACATCAAAGAGAAGAGCAAATTTCCTAGAACTGTACAATCAAACCTAGAAAAGACATATAAGATATTACAAATTCTTTGTCATTCTTGACTCCTTCACTCAGTTATTACAGCCACATTAAGTAAATAGAAAGAAAGGCTATAACAAAACCTCATCTATATGCTAGACTTTAAAGTTCAAGAAGATAACATTGTTGGGCTTGATATAAACTGCTTTCAGCAGTTTTGGGTGCTTTTGGATGCTGCATTTCAGCATTCAGCACCCAAGGCAGCAGGACACTACTGATCTAGGAACCTGCTGTAAAGCTGCTGCTGTGTTGGAGATCTACAGACAAGCTCTGATGCTGTACTTAAGGTTATAATGATTTTTTTTGCTAATTAGTCTCTGTCTATATTCTCTGAATCTCTTTACCAATACAGTGGACCCTTGTTATCCACTGGGGTTTGGTTCCAGGACTCTATGTGGATAACAAAATCCATGTATGCTCAAGTCCCATTAAATATAATGACACAGCAAAATGGTGTTCCATATATAAAACAGAAAATCAAGGTTTGCTATTTGGAATTTATACTTTTTGGAAATATTTCCAAGCTGTGTATGTTCAAATCCGTGGATAAAAAAATCTGTGTATATACTTTGCTCCAATGCAAACACACCTTGATTTTATAATAGTTCATAGGCATAGAGTCAATCAAGGAGCCATGGCCCTGAGTTTGAAAGACCTGATCAGAACTCCTGATAACAGGGTAACTTGGAGATTTCTCATTCATAGTGTCTCCATAAGCTGAAGCAACTTGGCAGCAATTAGCAACAAAGACATATCCTGTTTCCCTGAAAATAAGACATCCCTTGAAAATAAGACCTAGTAGAGGTTTTGCTGAATTGCTAAATACAAGGCCTCCCCTGAAAGTAAGACCTAACAAAGTTTTTTTTATATAAATATGTATACAGTATATAATAAATATTTTTTCTCCAACAATAAATGTGAATTCTTCTTCATGGAAAAATAAGACATCCCCTAAAAATAAGATCTAGTGCATCTTTGGGAGCAAAAATTAATATAAGACACTGTCTTATTTTCGGGGAAATACGGTATGTGTGTGTTTGTGTGTATGTGTGTGTGTTTGTGTCTCTGTGTGTATATATCTATACATACATACATACATATACAGTGAGCCTGTGTCATACACACATGCACTATATGTGGCTTTCAGCTTACGCTGAAAGCTGTGTGATGGAAGAGGCAATACAACTAAGATGCTGTTAAAGCACACAATTAATGCATCCTTTAGGGAAAGCCAAATTCCATCTTGCCTGAAATAGGCAGTGGTTAAACTACTTCTTAAAAAAGCCTTCCCTAGACCCCCTGGACAAAAATAACTATAGGCTGGTCTCGCTTTTGCCATTCTTAAGCAAAGTGATCGAATAAGACATCCCCTGAAAACTAGGTAAGGACGGCCTCCATTCAACTCTAGGCAGTCTTGGAATAAACTGGTTTTCTAGATCCATTTCAAACCGGATTTAGGACAGGATATGGAGTTGAGACTGCCATGGTCATCTTTGTCAATGATTTCCGTCTGGGCATTGACAGGGTAAGCGTGACCTTGTTGGTGTTCTTGGATCTCTCAGGGGCCTTCAATACCATCAACCATGGTATCCTTCTGGAACTCTTGGGAGTTAGGAATCAGAGGCTCTGCACTGCAGTGGTTTCGCTCCTAGCTCTCAGGCAGATTCCAGATGGTGATGCTGAGAGACAGCTACTCTTCTAAAAGAGAGTTAAAGTTTGGCATCCCCCAGGGTGCCATCCTTTCCTCCATGCTTTTTAACATTTACATGAAACCACTGGGTGAGATCATCCAGAGATATTGGGCAGGGTGTTATCAGTATGCTGATGACACCCAAATATGTTTCTCTATGTCTTGGACTGATGCAGTGACAAAGGAAGGCATCTTTCCTCTGAATGACTGTCTTAGGGCAGTAATGGACTAGGTAAGGGAAAACAGACTCAAACTGAATCCAGATAAAATAGAGGTACTTGATATAGGCACCCCTAACTGAGGAATGGAGATATGTCAACCAGTTCAGTATGGGGTCACACTCCCCTGATGGACTGTATTCTCCGCTTGGGGCTGCTCCTGGACTCATCTCTCCAGATGACAGCACAGATAAACGCAATGGTCAGGAGTACCTGTTATCAGCTTTGGCTGATACACCAGCTGCAACCCTTACTGGGGCCAGGTGACCTAGAAACAGTGGTACATGCACTGGTAACCTCTTGACTTGACTTATGCAATTCACTCGACATGGGGCTACCCTTTTGCCAAGTTCGGAAACTTCAACTGGTACAAAATTTGGCAGCCAAGTTGGTTGCAGGCACACCTAGAACCAACCATATAACACTGGTTCTCAAATCTCTTCATTGGCTGCCAATTAGTTTCTGGGCAAGGTACAAGTTGTTGGTTATAAGGCCTACATGGCTTGGGTCCAGTCTACTTGCGAGTATGCTTTCCTCCATATAATCCACCCTGCATACTTAGGTCCTCTGGGAGGAACCTCCTACAACTCAAAAATATCAGATAGGCTGTGGTATCCCAGAGGAGCTTTTCATCTGTCACTCCTAGGTTATGGAATGAGCTGCCGGATGAGATCCATCACATTACCACCTTAGAAGCCTTTAAAAAGGCTGTTAATACAGTTCTCTTCTGGAAGGCCTTTTCAGATTAGCCTCCCATTGCTGTCACCAATAATACACCTAGCCACAGTAAAGACTCCCCATTATATAATGGTTATTGTGTTGTATTCTGTTGATTTTAAAGTTTTAATTTTAACTTCACATTGTTTAATCTTGTTTTTTTTGGGGGGGGGGTTACTATGTATACATGGATGTGCTTTAGCTTTTTGTACGCCGCTTTGATTGGTTGCCAAAAAGCGGGATATACATTTTAAAAATTATTTGTTATTTATTTAGAAGGTAGATGTCTCACTTCAAACCACCTTTAATTTTAATTATTCTTATTTTGATTTTTTAATTTAAATTATTTTTATTTTTATAGTGTTATTGCTTTCTTTTTACTTGTTATTTTATGATTGGGAGGGGGTAGGGGTAGGGTATATTTTTTAGATGTGATCATTTTTATTGTACATTGCAGTCACTATCATTTTATCTTGCAGCCCGCCTTGATTCCCTTGAGAAAAGTCAGGGTATAAAATAACAACAACAACAACAACAACAACTATTATTATTATTATGGCATGTGTGCCTGTGGTGCACGAGCCCCATTGTTTACAATTGGGCTTGAGAATATGGACCCCCCACGTAAGGAAAGGACGCAATGTATACCCCTCCAAATGAATCAGGATAATTGTTATTTTATGTGAGTGTTGGGAATTCTCTCTCAGAGACCCCAAGTCTGCCTTCCACACAATACAAAACTACCACTCCAAGATTATGAAACCCACTAAAGTGAGTGACTGAGTTCAGAATTCTCTAATTTGTTAATGTTGAGTTAATGTTGTGCCTTTTCCAAAGTTTAGTCTCAGCAAAATAATTATCTTGACCTCAAAATGAGGCTTGCTCACCATCGCAATGTCTACTTTTCCTTTTCCTTGTTTGCAGCAGTATTGAGGAGCTTTGCTGCTTCTGCCTTGAAGAAGCCTTGTAGCTTAGAAAGAGTCTTGCTCACTGTAGGGATGCTGTTTTACTCTATTTGTTAATACTGTAGACAATCATCCAAGATGCTGTACTTCAGCATGTTCAAATCCCAGGCAGAAGAAACAGCTAGGGACATGGATCACATCCCAGCCTACTTATTTACCTTCGGTTTTTAAGCAGCATTGAATCTACCAAACCCACAGTTTCCCACCTTCCAAATAATTTCAATTATTCTTTTCTTTTATTTCATTTCACTTGGTTGTGAAGAAGGTGACATTTGGAAGGCATCCCCAAAAAGCTGATAAAGCAAGTTCATGGGACTCTGGAGCTGCTTTTGAGCCCCTTGGCAAATCTGGATCTCTGCTGGATTAGTAACAGCTATGCCATTTTCTCAGCTGCAGAGAGCCGATGCCTTTCACACAGCACAGAGAAAGGAAATGAAGTGGGGAAAGAGTGGGAAGGCACAGATTTTGGACTCAGCTCTGAGATTTCCAACACAGAAGCTTACTTAGGCAGAGAAAGCAGAGAGAACTGGACTCCATGGTGACAGAAGCAACCAAACTGTAACATCTGCAGCGAAGGAAAATCCATCGACTGAGGGAGGGGAAAGCTCACTCTCAAGTAACACCACATGTAATATTCATTAAATTAAGCAGTGGTATATTTTCCTTAAAAGGGAGCAGGAGCATAACTTGAAAATGTTAATTGTTTGGATCACAGCTCCCAGAATCTTCCATTAGCCATCCTGGGTGCAGCTTTCTGGGAGTTATAACCCCCAAAACTAATTTCTGAGCCAGATTATTTTGTGCCTGCATCACCTGACTTCTCCATAAATCCTCCCTAGTCCAGTTTATTTAATGTCTTAATTTCGATACTGAAGCTTAAATATAGTCATGTTTCAATGGACTAATATACATAAAATGTTTTTTTAATCATGACTTATCACTGGAGCTTCTCATAAGTTCAACTACAGAATCAGGGAGCTGGAAGAAACATAAAAGCAAGCAATGGAATGGGGCTCTAGATCTCTGAACAGTGCTGCCTTCTTTGGTGTTACATATTGGTGCACAGATTAACACAGTCCTGAGATAATGAAGCAGGGAGATAATGCCTGTACTGTTTATACTTGCATCATATGACATCAACAAGATGGATGATGGAAGAATGGATGGATGGATGGATGGATGGATGGGAGAAAGGTGGCTTTCTTTCTAAAAAGGTGAATCATACTTTGGCAGCTACTGGCACAAAGCTGAAGGTCAGCACAAAAGCCTTTTGCAACTTGTGTAAGTTTTATCCCGAACATCATGAGCTCAAAGTTCGACACCAGCTCTCGGTTCAAGGAGTCCTTGAAGGATGGCATAAGCCTATGGTATTTTCGTGTGGGCATGGGGAATGGTTTTCAAAGTATGAGAACTGGAAGAGGAAAAGAGAGAAAGAAATTTACAGCCTCACATGCAGCTTAGATGGGAAACTCATTTAGAAGCAGAAGGGAATGGGTAAAGCCCCCACTGCAATGGGAGGAATGATCAGAAGAATTCTGCAAGTGTGTGCAGGGAAAGCCTGGAGAGGAGCCACTGCCTTCTGAAGCAATGCATTCCACTTAACTCCCACGCCAGGAGAGTGGCTGCCATTGTGCCCTCTATACTGCTGCTGCAGGCACATTTCAAACCTCTCCTGAACTGGCAGTCAAATCCCCCACCCCCTTGCCGGAACTTTAGAAACACTTCAATACTGTCTCCTGCCATTCTATGCTTTGTTTCCCCCCTTCCCTTTAAAGCAGGGAGTAGGGAGGAGCGGAGAAAGAGAAAAGAACAGAACCAGTGTTTCAGAGCCAAGAATGGCAATGCCTTGGCGCAGAGTAACCAGGCTTGCTGGAATTATTGAGGGTAAATGGGAAAAGGAGGGCACTTGCAAAGTGGCACTCTGTGACCTATGTCTCTTGCACATTCTCGCTTCTTCTTTGCTGCATTTGTTAGGAAAATTCTATGCTGAGATAGAGCACAGAATAGAGTTCTTAAGGCCACCATCATTTGTAACCTTCCTCTTCAGCTACGGGGTACAGGAGATCAATAGCTTCCTGCTGGCATAAGCCAAAGTCAGCAACAAGTGAGTGTCATCATGAAATTTTGGATCAGGAGACAGATTCAACATGAATCAAGAAGGATGGAGAGCACTACCTACCAAGACCAAACATTATTTATGGGCTCTCTAAGGTGAGAGCAGCATCTCTGAAACTAAGGATCCATATGTCCTAGCATGCCATTTCCTGTAGTTGCCAGGCAAGTTTTATTTGTGTGTATTTTCATATCTTATATCTCAATTTTTTTCTGATAAACTCAATGATCTTCCTCCCCGTTTTGAGTTACAACAGCACTGCAAGGGAAGTTAGGCTACCAAACAGTGGCAAGCCCAAGGTGATTGAATGAACTTCATGTCTATGTGAGGATTTGAACATGGATCTTGACAGTTCTGAAACAACACTTTAACTGCTATGTCACACTTTCTCTTTCCCAGAGGCTCCTGGAAAGGCAACATGCTGGACTTGAAGGCTGCAATTTTAAAAATATTGTTTGTCCTCCAGCAGCTTTTATTTAAAAGTATATTATGTGGTGTAACGGTTTGAGCATGGGGTTAGGACATTGGGCAAGTCACTCAGAGGGAAGCAAGGGCAAACTCTGAACAAATCCTGTCAAGAAACCCATGATAAGTTTGCCTTAGGGTCACCATAAGTCAGAAATGACCTGAAGACATACAACAAAAAGTACTGCCTCTAAATAGGGAGGTTTCCTTAAGAGCTTGGAAAAATGACAGTGGCCCTAGTAGCTGGGGGATTCTGGGAGCTGTCCAGAAAGTAACTTTCCCAAGCTCAGGGTTCATTTAATGTTTATAGCTGATAACTTTGAGTAATTTATATTTTATACTACTTGACCTAACAATTTTTTCAGTGTTTTCTTTTTGTGTAAAATAGGTACTGGTAATTTGTGTACCAAAACATTTCTAATTCTGAAGAAAAGAAGATGCGAAAGAAATATACCAGAAACAGTTTCATCCTCAATAACAAATTGAAATATTATTTGCAGCAAAGAATACAGAGACCTACTGAAGAAGCCTACATTCATACAAACAGTAAATATTCTTTCTTTAATACAGTTTTGTGTCTGGCGTCATATAAATGGAGTATGGTGTCCACTATATGTTTATGATTTCTTGATATTATATTATGGCTATTTGTTTCTTTCAGGAAGTACTTTAAATGCAATATGTTGTAGAAAAATATAGTACAGAAATAATCTGACTGTGATTTGCAACCAGCAATATGAGGGGTTGTTCAGGCATAACAATCTTAGTTTAATAAATCCTGGTTTAATTTGAAAAAAAAAATTCTAAAAAGACATATAAGGGAAAGAGAAAAGAAATGTGCAGGCACTAGATTTGCAAATCTACACTTATTTTGTTCTTATGTGCAAGTACAAAAATAACAGAAATAACTTCTATTTCCTGCTGGGTGACATTATAAGACTTGTTTAAGATTTTTTAGCATTTTAGGACTTTTCTGCAAAACACAAATAAATCTCAAAGTGGTGTGTGTGTTTGGCACAGAGTCCAAGTATTTTTCACAAAGCCCCTTTGAGAAATTTCTGCAAAACAAAATCTTTTGGTGGTTGACACCCCTCCCTAAAACTTGGTGTCTCAATGTGTTGACACTCTTTTTCATCAAGGAAAAGACTATTCCTTAATTTTTAGCAGACATGAAGCTTACTCTTAGTCTAATAAATCCTGATTTACCAGATGGAAATCAGTGCATCTCAGCCCCTACATCAGGAATGGCATCTATGGCAGGATGTGGGGACCAATTTTGTGCCCCCCCCTACCTGGGCTGCATAGAAAGTAAAAAATGGGTGTTAAGGAGAAAGTAGAGAGAAGTCCACTCCTGCTTTTCAGATTATATTCAGGCAATTCACATTTTTAAACAAGTAGGAAGTCTAGAGGGGTCAAGGGCCACATGCTTGTCCAAGGGTTCTCTTTACACAACCTGATCTACTGTAAAGAATAAGTTTGGAAAAATCTCTTGGAAGACTCTCCTTCAATATTAGGAAGTGTCCCCTATTTGTGTTAAACAAACAGAACCTCTTCCTGTTTTAGGGCTTAATGATCTTGTAAAACCCTTTCTCCTGCTGTTTTATGAAGGCTTTTAAAACTTTCAGTTTGGGCATACAGTGGTTAACACCCTAGCGTACCCAATATTAATTGGAATGGGACATGGCTGGATTCTTGCTGGGGTATGACACAGTATTATCAAAAAGCTGTTGTCCCCGAGGAAAGTCATTTAAGGGGCATTTGAACAAAGAGCCTGTATTAGGGTTGCCAGATCTCAGAGTTTGGCCCTAACCCTCCAGTTTTCATGGATCCTATCCAGGTGTGAGACAAGGATGCAAATTATCCCATTTTGTTAGGATCAGCTCTAGGCAATAAGGAAGAGCATAAAAATGCTACAACTATCAAAGATTAATTGACTGCTGTTGCAATGTGCAAAGACTCTCCTGGGGAGGTTTATGTATTTACTTAGTTAACTTACTCCTTTCCTCCCAGTTGTTATGGTGTTAGGGCCCACCATCTGCTCTGAATCCAACTTGTGGCTAGAAACACATAGATTAGATTAAATGTTCCTTATCCCATCTCTCTTAATAAGTGGGAAGAAATAATGTTCTTATTTCACCTAGATCTCAGAACAATCATTTTGGTTAAGATTGTGTGTGTTTGTTAATTTCCAAACAGGTGTAAACCAGTGTGACATAGTGGTTTGATCACTGGACTATGGCTCTGGAGATTCCCCATTTGGTCATGGAATCCAACTGGGTGACCTTGGGCAAGACACACACTGTCAGCCCCAGAAAATCCTGTAATAGGATCACCTTAGGGTTGCCATAAGTCGGAAATGACCTTGAAGGCACATAACAACAACAAAACTTTTTTTCTTTCTGCCTCTGTGTGTATATATGAATGACAAGCTGTGAGCAACTATGGTTGGTACTTAAGGCACAATGCTTAAAGACCTCACCAGGGGCTCTTCCTAGATCTCAGATTTTGGCCCAGAAACCTCAGAGCTTGGGACAATTCTGAACTTGCAACCCTAGTGTGTATTGTGTAAGTCCTCGCATCATATTCAGTCATTCCCAATCTTGCCCGCCACGTGTTTTTGGAATTCACCTCCTACAAGCCCTAATCAGCATGGTTATCAATGGGGATTTTGACAAGTATAGACCAACACCATTGGGGGTCCTCAGTGGGAATTGCTGATTATAGACGATAACTGGCTTATTTTGCATGACATTTCATAGCCAAATACATACTTGCTTAAATCAGAATATTGGATAAAGGGTGCTTCCAGATGAGCAGTTCCTGGTGTGAATAAATAAGTGCTCCTTTACTGTAAGGTGCACATGAAATTCCAGCTACCCCACCCCCATCCCAACTACTGGCAGATATTATGCTTCTTCTTACCTCCCACTATATTCTGTCCACACCAGTGTCCTTAGCACTTCCTTCTTTTTTTAAATCACATGATGTGGCCATAGGTAGTGGATTTATGGACAGCCAGCCTATCAAAACCCATCATCCATTCACTATACCCTTTGCAGAGGGTGTAATATTTATTACACATTTATATTTTAATCTATCCTTTAGGAAACATTAAAATTATTTTCTGGAAAAACTATTTAATGGTTTTAAAATAACAGAAAAAAATACCACTTGCATTAAAAAGTATTGTAGCCATCATCATCATCATCAATCTCCTTTTTTTAAAAAAAGATTTTTTTAAAAAACCCAGTAAGCATTATAGGTATGTACTGGATAGAATTTTATATTTCTCAAAAATAATTTTCCAGTCATCATTGTTAACCACTTTGATAAAATGAGAGTGAAAAATGTTTTCCTCCATCATATATACACAGCGTTCTTCTATAATGTCTCTCATTCTATAGCCCCAATAAAAGCCATAGTGTTGCAACACTCTTTCATTTAACTGGCCTGTCATTATTATGTATATACATATGCACCCGACATATTCAATTCTGCAAAAAAATAAAAAAATAAAAATCTATATACGTAATCATATACACCACTTAATATTAACATAAATTCACTCCAGGTGATTTACAGAAGAAAAATAGCAAAACTGTAATACAACTGTTTTAAAAATAAACAATTTCAGCACAGAAAATACAACAGCACAAAAGTTTAAAAAACGAATATGGAAACAGCGAAATAAATCATATTTTTAACAGTTTTCAAAAAGACTTTTCAACATCCATTTAACAATGTGAAAGCACGAGATTGGAGAAGGAGTTGAAAGACTGAACATGCTGAAAGGCAAGGTCTTGTCTGTTGTTAAATTTCCCATATTTTAGGCCTGAATTCAGTTGGTAATCTTAACTAGAGCAGACTCACTGAATCAGATGGATTTATATAAATATTCAACAATTGTCAGTTCAGACTACCAACTGAATTCAAGCCTTAGAGGGATGTTTTACAAGGAGCTTATAGCATGAGGCAAGTAAAGTGGCATTTATGTAATAGTGCCATCTCAGCCTTTCGCATAACATCATTGCTGTTCTGTTGTTGCATAGGAGATCATTTTGAGAGTGATTCTTTTTATTTTATTTTATTTTTAAAAATATCTATTAATGACTTCCTTTCGTGCTTACACCATGGTATGATTTAAGTGCTAACCTTCAATAGTGCTTTTGCAGGAAGCCCCTGCATATCTGGGGTTAAGGGACTGCAGCACTGTTAGAAACTGGTTGGTTGAGAAGCAGAATAGCACTGGCCACTACATGTTGTGTGGGTGGAGGATGGCATGGGCATGGGCATGTGTATACACACAAACACACACACACACACACACAAAATGCCTCTCCAACCGCCAATCGGAGGGCAGAGCAGAGCATGTAGCATGAGGCAGCAGTAAAGGAGAAGGAGGGGGTGGTCAGAAGTTGGGGCAGGACCAGGATTGGAGCCAGGGCCTGGGCTGTTGCAATTGGGCTGGCCCTCCCACCACATGGAGCACTACAGCCTACCTTCTTTGTCCCTCATGCCTTCCAAACCCCTCAGGTAAATAATTGGAAGGACCCTCTCCATTCATATATACTCTTGTTCCCCATCTCTGGGTGCACCCCTGCTTTAGGTGAGCATTTTGTCTGTGCGTGTATGCACATGTGCCCTCCCACCCTAGTCCTACCCACACCCCAAATTCAACATGGAGGCTGTGTGATAGGGTTTCAGCACCATCAGGCATGACAATCACAAAATGGTTATGAAGATATAGAATCATAGAATCATAGAAATTTAGAGTTGGAAGAGACCACAAGGGCCATCCAGTCCAACCCCCTGCCGTGCAGAAACTCCCAATCAAAGCATACCCGACAGATGGCCATCCAGCCTCTGCTTAAAAACCTCCAAGGAAGGTGACTCCACCACCCTCCGAGGGAGTGTGTTCCACTGTCGAACAGCCCTTACTGTCAGGAAGTTCCTCCTAATGTTGAGGTGGAATCTCTTTTCCTACAGTTTGCATCCGTTGTTCCGAGTCCTGTTCTCTGGAGCAGCAGAAAACAAGCTTGCTCCCTCCTCAATGTGACATCCTTTCAAATATTTAAACAGAGCTATCATATCACCTCTTAACCTTCTCTTCTCCAGGCTAAACATCCCCAGCTCCCTAAGGCGTTCCTCATAGGGCATGGTTTCCAGACCCTTCACCATTTTAGTCGCCCTCCTTTGGACATGCTCCAGTTTCTCCACATCCTTTTTGAATTGTGGTGCCCAGAATTGGACACAGTATTCCAGGTGGGGCCTGACCAAAGCAGAATAGAGTGGCACTATTACTTCCCTTGATCTAGAAACTATACTTCTATTGATGCAACCTAAAATTGCATTGGCCTTTTTAGCTGCTGCATCACACTGTTGACTCATGTTCAACTTGTGGTCTACTTGGACACCTAGATCCCTTTCACATGTTGTCTCATTAAGCCAGGTGTCCCCCATCCTATATCTGTGCATTTCATTTTTCCGCCCTATGTGTAGGACCTTACATTTCTCTGTGTTAAATTTCATTTTGTTAGCTTTGGCCCAGCTTTCTAGTCTATTCAGGTCATTTTGAATTTTGATCCTGTCCTTTGGGGTATTAGCTACTCCTCCCAATTTCGTGTCATCAGCAAATTTGATAACTAGGCTCTCGATACTGTCATCCAAGTCATTAATAAAGATGTTGAATAGCACTGGGCCCAGGACAGAGCCCTGTGGGACCCCACTTGTCACTTCTTTCGAGGATGAAAAGGAACCGTTGGTGAGCACCCTTTGGGTTCGGTCAGTCAACCAGTTACAAATCCATGTAACGGTTACCTTGTCTATCCCACATTTTGCAAGCTTGTTTGCAAGAATGTCATGAGGAACCTTGTCAAATGCCTTACTGAAGTCAAGATATACTATATCCACAGCATTCCCTTCATCTACCAAGCTAGTAATTTTATCAAAAAAAGAGATCAGATTTGTCTGGCATGACTTGTTTCTCTGAAACCCATGTTGGCTTTTTGTGATTATGGAATTATCTTCCAGATATTCACAGACTCTCTGCTTAATGATCTGCTCCAGAATCTTTCCTGGAATTGATGTCAGACTAACCGGACGATAATTGTTGGGATCCTCTTTTTTCCCCTTTTTGAAGATGGGGACAACATTTGCCCTCCTCCAGTCTGCAGGGACTTCTCCTGTTCTCCAGGAGTTCTCAAAGATGATTGCCATTGGTTCTGATATTACATTTGCCAGTTCTTTCAATACCCTAGGATGTAGTTCATCTGGTCCTGGAGACTTATATTCATTTAGATTAACCAGGTATTCCTGTACTGTCTCTTTATTTATTCTGTGCTGAAATTCCTCTATTCTGTCTCCTGTTCCATTATCCTTAGGTTGGGCACCCTTTGCCTTTCCTGAGAAGACTGAAGCAAAGAAGGTGTTGAGCAATTCTGCCTTTTCTCTGTCTCCTGTGAGCATTTGGCCATCTTCTCCACGCAGCGGCCCAACTGTTTCCTTCTTCTTCCTTTTGCTGCTGACATATCCAAAAAAGCCCTTTTTATTGGTCTTAATGTCTCTAGCAAGCCTGAGTTCATTTTGCGCTTTAGCTTTTCTGACTTTATCCCTACATGTACTGGCTATTTGTTTGAATTCCTCTTTCGTGATTTCCCCATTTTTCCATTTTTTATACATGTTCCGTTTAAAACTTAGCTCATTTGTAAGTTCCTTAGTCATCCATACCGGTTTCTTGAGACATCTCCCATTTTTCTTCCTCATTGGAACTGTCTGAAATTGTCCCTTTAGTATCTCCCTTTTGAGGAACTCCCATCCATCTTGAACTCCCTTCTCTTTTAGTATTCTTGACCATGGGATCACCCCCAGTATTTCTCTAAGTTTATTGAAATCAGCTTTCCTAAAGTCTAGAATGCGTGTCTGACTATGCCTAGCTTCACCTTTCCACTGTATTACAAACTCCAGGAGGACATGGTCACTTCCACCTAAGGATCCCACCACTTGCACCCTATCAACTAGGTCTTCCCTGTTGGTTAAGATCAGATCCAAAATAGTTGATCCCCTTGTTGCCTCTTCCACCTTTTGGACAATGAAATTGTCTTCCAGGCAAGTGAGGAATTTTCTAGATCTTGAGGATAGCGCTGAGTTTGACTTCCAGCAAATATCCGGGTAGTTGAAGTCCCCCATCACTACTACATCTCTCCTTCCTGATTGTGTGGTCATCTGTTCTAGAAAGGCATCATCCATTTCCTCTGTCTGACTTGGGGGTCTGTAGCAGACTCCCACAGTGACATCCCTGTTGTTTCCCTCTCCTTTAATTTTTATCCAGATGCTCTCCACCTGGCTTCCAGTATTGATTTCCTGGACCTCTTCACTGGTGTAAATATCCTTGACATATAATGCTATTCCTCCTCCTTTCCTGCTTGGCCTGTTTCTCTTAAAAAGGTTATATCCCTCTATTTCTATATTCCAGTCGTGAGACTCATCCCACCAGGTTTCAGTGATGCCTATTATATCATATTTCCCTTGTTGTGCTAGGAGTGCAAGTTCATCTTGCTTATTTCCCATGCTCTGTGCATTAGTGTAGAGACATCTAAGACCATGTGTCCCCTTTACTTGATGCCTGTGCATGTTTTTTTGGCTCCTATTGTTGGGTCCTTGCACTGTTTGTCTTCTTCCCCCTATATCAGTTTGACTATTTTTTCTAGCCGTTTTGCCTTCCAGACTGCTGTCTCCCTTCCCCAAATCACTTAGTTTAAAGCCCTCCTGATCAGATTCTTCAGACTGTTGGCAAAAACATTTCTTCCAACTGGCGTGAGATGCAGCCCATCCCTTGCTAGAAGTCCCTCCTCATGGAACCGCAGCCCATGATCCAAGAATCCAAATTGTTCTCGGCGACACCATCTGCGGAGCCAGTTGTTGATATCTGCTATTTTCCTCTCTCTTCCTGGACCATGCCCTTCTACTGGTAGAATAGACGAGATGACAATCTGTGCGTCCATTTCCTTCAGCTTCTTCCCCAGAGCCTCGTAATCCCTTCTGATATTGTGAAGGCTGTGTCTTGCTGTGTCATTCGTTCCCACGTGGACCAAAAGGAAGGGGTATTTGTCAGTAAATTTCACCAATCTTGTCAGCCTCTCCGTCACATCACGGATCTTTGCTCCAGGGAGACAACACACCTCACGAGACATCTTTTTGGGCCCACAAATCACTGCTTCTGTACCCCTCAGCAAGGAGTCCCCCACCACAACCACGCGCCTCCTCTGAGGCTTAGCAGCAACTCTTCCCTGCGATGGAACTCCCAGGCTCCCCTGCTGTGTCCCTGAAGTCTGTCCATGCTGCTCTTCCTGATCCTCCTTGATAAGTGAAAGGGCTTCGAAACGATTCTGTAGCTGCAAGCTTCTACTGCTATCTCTGATTTCTCTGCTTCTCTGTGTGACATTCCTCCAGCTGTCTGCCTCCTGTGTACATGAAGTGACCTTCTCACCCCCAGCGACTTTCTCTGTGTGGTCCCCTTCCAAGATCGTTCCTTCCGTTGTGTCGAGGAAAACCTCTTGCTCCCTGACATGCTGAAGTGTCGCTACCCTGGATTCCAGCTGCTGTACTTTCTCCTCCAAGAGGGCTACCAACTTGCACTTGGGGCATGTGAAGTTCGCCACATCTGTAGGCAAGAAGACAAACATCCCACAAGTGTTGCAAGTGACTGCAGCCGCTCCCTCGGTGCCCATACTGAGAAGTATTTTGGAATCACTAAAAGAGGACTGTGGGCTTCCTCCTCGAAGAATAGTATGATAGTAAACAAAGCAATCCATTTGAATGGAGTTTTCAAAGATAAGGCACTTGAAGTAGGAGAAGAGGTAATGCGCTAAGGTTCCTAGTCTTTAGAGATGACATGGAACTGCTTCCTCCTTTTCAATTAATGTCTAAGAAAGCATTACATGTGACCTGACTTTGTGTTGCATGTCACCATCAAGAGCAGAGCAACAGAAAAACATGGTGCCATCATGTAGTTGATACTGATCCTGTAAAGAGGAGGGTGCAAAGAACAATGGAGAACTAGCAAATGCTTCAATGGTATTATGGGAAGTACTGCTCTAAAAAGAATGGAGCATTTTGCAGAGGAGGGAATCTTTTGCACCAATACCAGGAACAAGACTGCATGGAATGCAGGACCTGTTCAGATCTCCACTGAACATTTGAAGGATCAGCATGGGTGGATTACTGGTGGAAGAAAAGCAGCTGGCAAAAGCAAAACAAACAAAACAAACAGCTTCATTTATATACCGCTTCATACCCTTAAGGAGTGTCTAAGCGGTTTACAATTGTAAGCTATTTGCCCCCCAACAATCTGGGTACTCATTTTAGCGACCTCGGAAGGATGCAAGCCTGAGTCGAGCTTCAGCCCTTTGCTGGTCTTGAACTCGCCACCTTCTGGTTTTGAGTGAGTGGCTGCAGTACAGGCATTTAACCACTGCGCCACCAGGGCTGAAGCACTGAAAATTGACTAGCAAAAGAATAATGCCTGCCAATAAAGCAGATGGCAATGTTTATTTGCTATCACAGTTTATGCTATAGTGGTGATTCCAGCACAACATGTCAGTGGAGGGTAGATATGATGCTAATCATGTGGTAATGGAAATGTTGATTTCTGTACTAGAATTTTATGAAACATACAGTAACATAGGCATGGACAAGACCTTGTCCTTCAAGTCCGCTGATTGCTTTCCAGTGTGTCAAGTAATACCATGGAAATTCTGCTCCTTCACAGTTAGGTTGGGTACTATATATATACATACACCACAGGACAGGCCAAAGCAGCAAGCCATCAAGCATATGATACTGTGAGTTAGTTTTGAGAGGGTTTCCCTAGACTCTGCGGGGTGGGGAAGATATGAACATTTAAGCCAGTTTCCAAATCAGCCGAGGTTTTGTGACTTAACAAGAGTACAAATTCCAAACCTGATAGGAGAGAGGTAGGTAGATTCAGAAGACATAAATAGCCTGTACGGGGTCAAACAGGAGAGATGAAACAACAAACCACAGAACCTTCTGTTAGGACGGCAACCCATTATTTTGTGAGCTGCCCCAATGAAAACACAACAGATTTCAGAAGCAGTCCTAAAGCCAGGGAGAAAATGGTTGTCAACATTTATACACTGAACCTGCTGCAAAGAGTGAAAGAGACAAAACAAAGAGAGAAATCTCCAAGAGCTGTTCTTGCTGAATATGCTGCTGAACCTGGCTCTTCTCTGCCGAGGTTCTGGTGCCTTGAGCTCTTGTTCCATAAATACCATTCCTGTAATGGGACACTATGGAGTAATCACACTTTTGAAATCATTGATAGCTTCCCTTCTCCAGAGCCACCTGATGAGTGAGACCCCAAGAATTTACACACCCACTTGCTGATTCCTCCTGCTAGCCATGCAGAACTGGAAGCCCCTGACCTAATGCCAGCCCATACTGCCAGGCACAGAGGAAAGATCTGAAGTAAATAATCACCAGATTGTGTAAAACACACACAACCCCTTAAATAAATCATAGTGTGTGGCCAAGCAATACTGCACGTGACCAGCCCAGTTCCTGGACTTTAGTACCAATTCTCCTCTCCACCACCCCCCATCCCTTTCCCAGCACCACATGCAAACTCTTGCCCCTTGACATTTATGGTGACACACTGACACAGCACCAACAACAAAGCAATGGTGAGTGTGCTGAACACTGAGGTAAATAAAGCTGCTCCCCCACCCACCCAGCCCTGCTGTCCTTTTGCAAGTGATTCCTGGTTACACACCACAGATGAATATCACACACAGCAAATGGATCCACCAACAAGCTAATTAGACACACTGCAAAGGGTAGGAGATGGGCAAGGGGAAAGGAAGCACAACCAATAGTTTTAAAAAGGAGCTTTGGGGTTAGAGCCCGGCTGTATTTAGAGTCAAATCCTGGTAGGCACAAAGGATTGGTCCATTGAGAATTCCTGATTAATACCCCTTTCCCCATAAGAACACACAGCTGTTATTTATGAAGAAAGGCTCTAGCACTGTCAGAAGAGAAGATCAGAGTCCTTAGACAACTTTTACCCTGGTTTTTGATGGTGCCATTTTGGAAAGGACTCTGAACAGCCATATCTTTCCACTCCCACTATGTGGAAAGAAGCCCCACCTCTTTGCTCTGGTAGCATCCATGCAATGCAGCAGCAAAGGAACTGATGAGCATGCAGGAGAGCTATGGCAAGGAGGACTTGGAAGGAAGGAGGAAAAGCAGCAACAGAACAAACCAGAAAAGGAGAAGGATCGTTGTCGGTGAAGAGGAGGATGGGGGCTTTTTATACTCTTCCGGATGTCCCGGAGTTTGGCGTTGTACTCTGACAGGGGGAGACGGAGGTAGGATGGGTAGGAGTAGAGCAGCAGCAGCAGAAGTTCAACCAAGGATGAAACAAAATCCATAATGGAGATTGTGAAAGAAAGAGAGTAATCAGAGACAGAACAAACATCACAACAGACAAAGGAGAAAAAAGGGGGGGAACACAAGAAAAAAATATTAGTTGGAATTTTAACTCAAGACTAAGACTTTGTGATGTGAGAAGTCAAAGTTAGATTCAAGACCATAATAAGTGAACTAATGCAATTGCCAGCTACATAAGTAGACTTTTGGCAAATAGAATGACCTTAGGAGTAGGTACCAAAGGTGCGGGGGCAGGGAAAGCACTACCCCAACTCATCTACTTCCATCACTCAGCAATTTTCTGGAATTTACAGCAGGTTTGGGGGATGATTCCTGATGCAAGATCTTGGCTATAATAAATATCTACCTTTTACTGTATGAGTGGACAAATCCCAGAACCAAAAGAGCTACAATGTCACATTTGTGAGACGGGAAGTGGTGTCTCATCATTACCAGTTGCCTGTCTATGGGGAAACCTCCCAAAACAATATTTTCCATCATTTTACAGTAGTTTAGGGTAGCAGTGATTTTTTGTTGCCTGAACAATTGGAGGGTTGTTCCCTAAAATATGGGGGTTTTGAGGGCTTAAAGTGACCAGTGGTGATCCCAAGAGATCCTCCAAGGGCTACATGCAGCTACTAACTCCTATTCTCCCAGGCTCAGTTTTCAATACAGAAATTTGGAAAGCTACTCCTTCATCTTACATATAAAATTACTAGGATGTTGACTGCAGAAGCTGAAAGAAATATTGCAGGATTTGACCAAAGAAATCAAAGATACAATGGACCGGGGCTAGTTTCCAAAACTGGTATCAGTGGGTGACTGGAAAGGCCTTCTCTGTCATCATGCTATTGCTGGACAGGGATAAGAGCAGTCTGCATGTGCCTTGCCCTTGCCTACTGGGCTCTGGTGATCCTGAAGGTTTGGCCAGATGAATGGGCAGGTCAGTATGACAGCGGAAAGGAGACTCTACCAAAGTTAGTTTGTTCAGTGAACCAATACTGTTATAGGCAGAATGTGGCCTTAATGTACATTTTGTTTCATGAAAATCTGGCACCATAGCCAGTTGTATTTTTGATTACAGATAATGAAGCAGCTCTGATATAGAAAAACCCATATTTCATAGAATCACAGAATCCTAGAACTGGAAGTGACAATAAGGGCTATCTAGTCCATGCAGAAATACACAATCAAAACACTCCTGACAGATGGTCATCCATCCTCCGCAAAGGCACAAATTTTCTGGCATGTGTTCTATCTCAAAGTTTCAAGCTGATTCCCATCCTGGTCATTATCTTTCCTCTTTCTTTGATCTCTTAAGCAAACATTTAAAACATATCCCACCTTCATGAATTAATTCTAGATGCCCATTCTTCATACCCATCCATACTTCCTTCCACTGGCAATTAGATTTAGCTACTTCATAGCTCTTTTTCAAGGTTCCTTTGGGTCGTCCCTCCCTCCATTACCATAAATTGTCTTTATGGGATCTTTATGTGAACAAGCAGTCACATACTAGGACAAAGGTAATGTGGCAAGAAAAACTTATGCTCAGAATGTTTCAAGCTTCCAATTTTTTATGAAAAGATTATATTTTAGAATTTAATCATATCCTCCTCCTGCTTCTGACTTGAGATTGTGGTGTGTGTCACCAATTAGTGTGCCTTTGTTTTAAATGAAGATCCCAATGCTTTTATTCCCAGACAGTTCTGGAAATGGTACTCCTTATCACTCAGGTATGCTCCCATTTGTCCTTATCAAATTTTGATTCAGGCTGGACACAATATACCAGAAAAGTTTAATCAACTTGGGATACAGGGATTTTTTAAAAAAAGTTTTTAGTTTTCTGAGATAAGTGCCAGATGGCATGCATTTAGCTCACCATCTGGAACATCTCTGCTTTGCTGCTTTGACAAGGATTTCCAAGAGTGGGTAAACATACAAACATTAATAAAACAACTTACAGAGGCATATCTGACTCAGCTGGATCCTGCTAATTGTTTCAGGGCTTCCATTTAGTGTCTTCACGTCTTCAGACAGGTAGGGCTTATAGTGGTTGGCAGCAGGGCTGGGGTGGGCTAACTTATTCTGGGAGGTGAGGAAAGGCCTTTTCCCTTAATCATTAGAGCATTGCTCCCCACCCTACCTATTGCGTAGGAAATCTAAATTCTCATGACAGCTAGAACCAGGGAGGCTGATGATCTGTGAAATTCCACACATACCCGTCATGGAACAAACAGGCAATTTATAGTAGCATGTCTTGTAAACAACAGGTTGGGCCCTGCTCTCCCCTAGCTTGCTCCATGCAGATCTCATCTCTCTACTCGTTCTCCAGCACCTGCCAGATCTCTTACTTCACTCCATGCTGCTCTGTGGTCATGACACATCCCAATACTAGCTGTGGCCCTCAAAGTGCTTTTGTGCTTCTTTGATGAGAGAAGGGCCATTTGAAATAATAACAGGGCTCCTAAACTCAGGCACTGGTGAGCTGGAAAACTTCATTATGATTAGGTAATTCTGTATCTGCTTTTACCTGCAGTTCTGATGCATTGCCCATCTGCATCACTTGTAGGGACATATGCCACAGAGGACAAGGCTCACCTAATTACTAAACACAGCACAGTCTGGGGACGGGGCAAGGGAGTTTTGCTGCTGCCATATTCTGCATGCCTTGTTTCCAGGTTATTTGGGGTACAATCATACTCATAGTTAACTTGTTAAATCTTATTCAAGTCCATGGGTGCTAGGCCCAGGTGCAGCCCTGTAGCTGAACAATTATCTCTCTTCTTCAGGCATCTGTGGAGTACTGATGTCTCTTTTTTCCCCATGGTTTGGTGAATTCTGGCTAGGGCCAAATTTCTTAATCTGTACTGGCTATAGATGGCTCCCTTGGTGCGGGGACTGAGGGCTGAATGGCAAAATAAGACATATTGTTTTACTACCTTTAATCAGGAAATTCAATGACAGGGAAAAGGCAACAAGTACAAATGTGAGAAACCACCTAGTTAGGCTTTTTCTCTCTCAAGTCCCCAGTTGTGGTTCAGTTCTCTCTGCCACAGTAGTGGTGTTTTAATTCCAGCCAGAAAGTTCAACATTGCTCCTATGAGATCACCTTCTGCTGCTCATTTCAAGTGCTCTTTTCCCTTTCCTTAAGATGTTGGGTAGTCTGGTGCTAATCAAGATGTATTTGCCCACAGAAGGAAGAAATCCAGTCTAATGAAGATCCTGTAGCACTGGGCTGAATATGTGGTGCTCTACAACCAGTGCCAGCATTCTCAGCTTGTTGGTGAATGTGCATTCAAGTGTCTCTCTTTGTGTGTGTAAAGGAGACGGGGAAGGTAGTCCTCTGTTGGTATGACTGGCAAATACAGAAGAGATGAGACTTGATAGTGTAAATAATCACAAGGTATTTTCTGCATGACAACATGCAGAAGGAATAGACAGAATTCTTCACCACTCTAGCTATAGAGCTCTACTCTCTTTTGAACCTCACTTGGCAACACTGATGTAGGACTGTGAAATGTCTAGCACATTTCATTTGAGAAGTGACTCCATTAAGCTTCAGATCAAGACTTTACAGGTTCTGCAGGGCTGATATTCCAGGCCAGCCTTGCTGTTTTCGACAGGTCCTTGCTGTGAGGATATCTATAGGAAACTCCGTCGGTGCCTGGCCAGCTCTGCAGATGGAAATTACCGGTAGTCATTCCTCTGCTCTGGAGCAGCAACAACTGGGGGCCAGTTCTCCATTCCTTGTCTTCTGATATTTGAGGCAGGCACCTCACTCGACCTAATCGGGAATGGGGGGATATGGCTGCTTTGAATAGAAGGCTGTAGAAGAGCACAGAGGTTGCATTTCTGTGTCACAGAAGGGAAGTGCACTTATAAATATGAACATGAATATAATGACAAAGATGTCTTTGGGACTTAAGATACTGACTGAGCAGAATCACAACAGTACAAAGATTATTTTCAATACTTTCCTTTAGGCTCTTGACCCTGGGTCTATCAGGCTCTTGGCTCTGGGTTTGTTACTATTAGTTAGAATGTGACTATTCTACATATTTACAGTAGTTTGATCCCACTTTATCTGTCATCCTATAGCAATGTGGGAGGATTTTTCGTCTTGTGAGATACTTAAGGGTTTTCTTCGAGAGAGCTGTAGTCCATTCTCCTGCATCCCAGCCACCAGCATCCCAGTCACTCTAAATCCTTGAGTTCTGGAAATACCAGAAAAGTACCTCTGGTTCCACAGTATCTGCAGAAGCTACAGGCACCTTGCCATTCATTGCTACTGCCAATGTCTGCATGCACCAGAAGAAGAGATTATCTTTCACATTCATCACTCACTCTGTCTCCTTAATATGTATAGAAACACTTATTATATGTAGATGTGACTTATGCCAGGGAATTGTATTTACTAAGGAGCAATAGATGGTGAAAGGCTATAATCTTCACATTCTGCCTGTAGAGTTTCTGTAAGAAAGCTGCTGGACTAGACAAACCATTGCTCCAATCCAGCTGGGCTAGTTCTATGATTTTAGTTAGGGCTTGTTCTGTGTGTGTATGCATGTGTATGTGAGTGTGTGTGCTTCCCCACTTGCAGACAGAGCCCAGCTCCCTCTTCCCTTCACAATGTCTTTGACACATGCAGTCATCATTAATCAAATGCCAGTTCATCAAGCTGTCCTGTTATTCACCCTTTCCTCACATTCTATTTAGGTGGGCTAACTTGCTTTTATTATTGCTTTTGATGCACTACATATAACCCTTGCATTTTTACTTTTTAAAAAGAAAAGAAAAGAAAAGAATGAGTTCTGCAAAATGAGGACGAAAGTGCTTCACAGAGAAAGATGGGGACTGTGGAGTAGCATTGTCATCAGTTTCCAGACCATAGTTCAGAGCTACCTTCTGGTGTGTACAAACAATACCTTTCTCCTTACCTCAGTTGGAAAAGAAATCTTCAGATCTAAGAAAAATGTGGCAAGCATATTTCTAATGTTGGTTCACAACTCAAACAACGTACCAATATACACCCTAAGATGGCATAACTCAATATCCAAATGAGGATGTAGCACTCCTCATCCCAGAACCAGAACCCCCCTCAGCTGAATGCTTTCAATGCCTGTGGCCCAGGGACTGAGCTCAACAGAGGTTGGCATTTCCAGACTGGATTAGGTCCAGGAAGTTTCTGAGGAGCTCTGCAATTAAAAACTTTTCTGTATAATTACCAGCCTCAGGACTGCCAAGGCCAAGCCTGCATAGGAGAGGCAGTCATCACAATATTCTTTAACCACTAGTTTAACTGCCTTTATGGAGAATCCCAAAGACTAATAAATTTAGAAAGTGTGCCTGCTGTAATAAACACTTGGGCAACCCCAGTCCATGATCTGATTTCTGGAGAATTAGGAAGTAAGCTCCAAGGAAGTATGTGGAGGGAGGAGTCTGTTCTGGGTCTAACTACATCCACTAAAGAGATTTTCCTCCTCCTCCTCCTCCTCCTCCTCCTCCTCCTCCTCCTCTCTCTCTCTCTCTCTCTCTCTCTCTCTCTCTCTCTCTTGTACAGAGCTTAGAAGTAATGAGTCAATTAATTTTGGTAACAAGAGCATAACAAAATTATATTTAAGAAAACAGATCAATGAATGGGAATGGCGCAAAAATGTTTTCCCTGCAACATTTTCAAGTTACCTTTTGGTTACCTGTAAGAGTTTTTAAGAGGAATTTTGAATAGAATTTATATGAATTCCATTATCAATCCTGATTTTTAAATGAAAAAGTTATGACTAATTTAATAAGCAACATATGAGCAACTCTAAAAATAAAGTAACATTACTTTGGAGAGTACTACAAATATATAACATAACAAACTACTTTTAAAAAGTAGCTCTCCGAGTTCTACTTCTGTATATTCCTCTAAATTTCATGGTATGATATCTAGAATTGGTCTTGAAACTTGAGTCCCCTAGAATCTTAGTTTTCTTTCTTTTAGGTTTTTATATGACATGCTTTTTAGATGGCAAGCTTCAAGCCCCCAGAGTTTGAGACAGAAATTTTTTTAAAGGTAAGCATGTCTGTTTAAGTAAAAGATCAAATTGAATGTTGCATGAAAGCTCCATATCTGAAGCTATGGATAGCTTTTTTCTTTTTGAGAAGATTGCTGGTGTGTGAGGAATGAACGACTCAAGATGAACTGGGATATTTGTGGTGGGTGAGATGGGGGGGGGTAAGAGTGATATAGATTTGTCCCTCCACATTTGCAGCTTTGACATTTGTGGATTTGATTTTTCATGGATTTTATTAATATGTTATCTCTAGGAATATCTAGGTCCTCCAGTGCAACTCTATGGTCAACTTTAACCAGACGTTGCACTGAAAAACCTAGCGATTCCCAGAGAAAACACTCCACTAGGCATTTGTAGCTCCTCTAGCACAACTCCGTGGGCAATGTCTGGCAGATGTTGCCCACAGACTTGCACTGGAGAACCTAGAGATTCCTAGGAAGGTTTTCTCTCAGATAAAAATGTAGTGTTTTGTTATTTGCGGTGTTTCCATATTCAGGGCCCTAACCCCAGCAAATGTGAAGGGACAAATGTAAATTCTTTAGTCAATATGCTTTCACTTTTGTGGACTGTAAATTGACATCCGCTCTTGTTAAATTTAGAACATAATTTGGATTTGGATCTGGAAAGTTGAAAGCCAGTGTCTGTAGTGGTTTGAGTGTTGGACCAGGATTGTGGGAGACCAGGATTTAAATCCCTGCTCATACATGGAAATCCTTTGGATGTTCTTGGACAGGTCACACTCTCTAAACCTCAGAGGAAGGCAATCGCAAACTTCCTTTGAACAAATCTTGCCAAGAAAACTCAATGACAGTTATGACCCTAGGGTCACCATAAGTCAGAAAAAACTTGAATGCACACACAACAAAAACTAAGGAAATTGCTTGTGCATTTTATCTCCCAAGTAGCATTGGTCCATCTAAATTCAGGATGACAATAAGGTTCTTTGTTGTTTCTTAGAAAGATGTCAGGAGCTCAGAACATAGTGCTCCCACATTACATTTAAGTTGACCTTTACATATCAAAAATTGGGAAAGACAAGTAATTTATTCAGCTAAAATTTTTAATGTTAATCTACCTAACATGTACTTTGTGCAGCAAAACATCAACTGTCTCACAGAAAATTATCTGTCAATATTCTTACTTCTCTAAATTTTGATGTGATATTACCAGATCCAAAAACGCCTACAAAATTGAGACTGTGTGTACAAAAATATGTGTATTAGTTAAAGTGATGTACAAAAATGTTATGTAATAGACATTTGTTTTCAAACATATTGGTTTGAAATGAGAGAGAATTGCATAGAAAAGGAGAAAATGAGCATGAGCATTCCTGGAACAGACCTTTCAAACTCCCTATGAACTGATGCAGAACTGGGATGGAACCAACTAAAGAATTGAAAAGGTGACACTGATAGAAACAAAAACTGACAGATTCATCTGTTGTTCAAAGGTGTGGCTAGATATTAGAGGAGGAAAGAATATTTAGATAGGTACATGGATGGATGGATGGATGGATGGATAGATAGATAGATAGAGTGTTGACTGATGAGAATCTTCACCAAGACTCATTCTGTACAAAATTAATGTGCTTTTTTCCTCCCTCTTTGTTGTTTTTCCTTCTGTTTTTGCACAGGAAATATTATTTTCTGTACATAAAATGTTGTTTCCGGTACAGAAAATGCTCTAGTTGGGGACATACTCTCTGTAAAATGAATCCATGTCTTTTTGTGCAAAAAACATCACTTTGTGCTACCACTGTAGCTACTAGCACTAACTTCTGCATCCAATTCTGTCCACACTTTCCAGCCCCACTTGTTTTGTTTTTATATTATTGCTCAAGTTGCCATAAAAAGAAATATCCTGGATTCTGCAAACCCCAGAACACCATTCCGAAAAAAAAAGTATGAATTACACCCATTTAAGTAAATGTGCATAACTTGTTTTGAGTGATTTTTGGTTTCCTTGGCACAAAGAACACAGTCCTGCCCAAGATTGCAGTGCCCTGGGCATGAAAGCATGAAAGAAACACCCAAGGCTATGGAATATTGTACTTCTCTGGGTGTGGTGGACATTTCCTTTCCGAAACAACATGTTTGCAGCAAAGACATTAAAGTCCCCTGTGCCGCTCACTCAGTGAGCAGAAAATCAAATCAAAGCCCTGTCTTGTTTACAGCAAACCTCCCTGAGCAGTTGTTGAGCAATTTATTCCTAAACTCAAACCCATTCGTAAACATTGTATTGAATGGCTTAATGCCAAATACCAGCAGTTACAAATTGGACGTGTCAGTTTGCATCTGTTTTAAAATGCAGGTTTGGAAGGAGGAGGAACAGAAAGCTCAAAAGAGGCTCCCAGCAATGGCTCCTAGAATCCAGGGGGATAGATCACAATCCAGAATGGTGTGTACAATTGCTCCAGAACAATTATGGCTCTCCCAGGGACAGAAAGGAACACTCTCTCAGAGTAGAAAGCTCAGAGAATGGTTTGTAATCAGCACTCTTAATATATATTAAGACAACACTATAATTAGATGTTCACATATTTTATGTACATGCATTTGTACATCAGATTATGACAGTACTTTCTCTAGCCATTTCCCCACCTAGACTGCCACAGCATCTCCTTTCTGGCCAAACCAAATAATTGACTTCCATCATTTTGCTAGTTTCACTCAGCTGTCTTCTCCACCCTATTCAATGTAGAATACAAAGTCTGGGTGAGAGGATATGAAATATGGACCTGTTTGCAATGCCAGAAGCCTTGGTCACTGTTTGCTATTTAATCAATAGTAAGCAGTAGTAACCACAGCCATAGAAAATCTGGACACATTTAGGGATGGACATTTAGGGATGGACATGTTGTAGGCTCAAGTGAAACATTCATTTTCTCTATACTTTAAGGGGTTGATATTCTGTGAGAATTGTTGAGTTTATCTACTTTGTTTTGGAGTAGCCACATTAACAAACCCCAATTGCTCAAGAAGCACTTGACAAATCATACTACCCTACTTCCCACCCCAAAACCCCTGTGATCTCATGACTCATAAGAAAACAGAGAGTAAGCTTTCCTACCTGCTATTCTCTGAGCCACCAGACCTTCCAGATGTAAAGGCTCTTCTTCTAAGGGCCGAGCAGGCTCTTCATGATTCTCGGTGTCCTTTCCTGGCACGTGGGCTTGAACTGTCATTACAACAGATGGGGGTGATGTCAGTAAGGGATGCTGCCCTTCCATGAGCTTGTATGCCATTACATGAGGCCTAGGAGAGGTAGGAGGGCTTCCTGCACTCTGGCCATAGCTCCTGGCTTGTGTTGGCTGCTGGTTCTGATAAACATAGGGGGAATAGGCCTCTCTGTAATCCTGTGTTGGGAACTCAGGCTCTCCAGCATTGTGGAGCATCAGTCTGGTGGGATGAACTTTAGGTGGTGATTCAGGCAGCTGGGACAAAGCAGCGTCCATGGAGTTATGCAAAGGGCTCCCAGGGATCATCCCAAAAGTATTGGAAGATTTGGGTTGCACTACTTGAGGACCGGCCACAGGCTGGGCAGACATGGAGAGGGCCACTGGGCGTGGTTTCTCTTCTCTAGTGGCCACAGGGACACTCTGGGACTTGTGCATCACTGAGGCAGAAGAGGGATCCAAGTCAAGCATGAGCATGTTAAGGGCTTCAATTGACTGCTCTATTTCCTTTTGGGAAGCCACACGAGGAAATTCTGGGATACTGATGCTCTGGGGTGGTGCCGGTCCTGAAGGACTTGGCTGAGGGCTTGCACTGGATACACTGGGGCTTTGGCTGTCTCGGGCACCATCTTGCTGATGGGATGGTGGCCTGCTGCCTCCACTTTGCTGCTGCCAAGAGTTAAGTCCCCTCTGGACAGCTTCCCTGCTGCTTGTGCTTCGGGCTGGTGCCTGGGGGAGTTGGGGGCTCTCTACAGTAGCCACGGGGAAGGACTGGGAACGGTATATTCCATTTGGGTCATAGCCATATGGGTACTGCTGGTTGGAGGCAGGTGGTTGAGGCTGCAGCCAGGCAGGAGTGGGGAAGCCATGCTGATAATAGTCTGCCAGATTTTCCTGGGCTGATACTGAGGGCCGGATGTGCCCATAGGGATCTTGGGGGTGGCGTCCCATCATGCTCCTCAAGGTATTCTGGTTGTTGTAAGGGTAGCCACCATTTATGACTGTCTCCGAATCATGCAGTTTATCTATGCCATTGAAGTTGGATGATCCATTTGGCAAAGAAATGAGGCTCTCCATCCGGGGGGCCTCATGGTAGCCCAAGTCACTAGTGTTGGTAGTTCCATCAAAGGACGAGAGAGTACCCAGGCTACCTACACTGTGTCCATCCTGGTTTGGCAACTCATCATCCAAAATGTCTGTTTCCCTCTCAGCCACCAAGCTGCTAGTAGCCTCCCCATTGACATGCACTTGAGCTGGAACTATGTGGCGACCTGATGTGGTGGCAGTGACCATGCCTAACCCACTGGGGTTGTGGTTGTGCATTGTGACTTCGTTTTCCAGTCCAAAGCCACTGAGCAAGCTCTCAAGCTCCTGCTTCTCCTCTGGGCTCAGTATAGGGTTGTTCCCTCCACTACTACCAGGGATAGCTGGCACTGCCTGCTCATCAGTCTTGTCTGTCTTGGTGGAAGCAGTAGAGTTGCCTGAGTCACTGCTGACGGATAGAGTATGTTCAATGTGGTTGGCAGCAGCTGAAAGGGTAATGCGGTTGGTGCTGACAGTGCCGGTGCTGCCGTGAAGTGAGTCTTTCTTCTTTACCTTGGCATAAAGACTGCCGTCCAGAGGGCCTTGGGTGTGCCCAACCTCTGTGGGAAGAAAGAGAAGAGAGAGGAAATAGGGAGAGCTGCCACAAAACACTCCAATTAAGAAATGAGTGCTGGTCCTTTGTCTTGAGTTGCAATGAGAAGGGAAACAGTAGTCTATCTAAAGTAATGCCAGACATCCAGCCCATCATGTGCCCTTTAGGCTTCTGTAAAGAAGAGGTGTCAGTGTGTGTGTGCCAGTGAGGGCAGCACTGCCTGTGCCATGTTCCCTTCCCATATGACCCGATCACAGCCAAAGAACTGTTGAGAACAACTGGGGAGAAACAAATTTAATGGCCATTTGCTTTTTTTCTGTCACCAAAACACAGGATGTTATGCAGTAAATGCACCTGCATTGATTCAAGGGTAAATGAAATCTCTTTTGTAAATGGAAAAACAAGCAGGGAGACCACAATGAAAAGGGTCCCAAGAGATCAGAAAATCATCCTGCCAAGTTCTGAATAATTTGTGGCCCATCAAGCCTAATGCAGGCTATATGGAGCTCAATAATGTTTCTATTTTTGCTGTATGCCCACAATGACAAAGAACAGGATGATTTTCAAGCACTAGACAAGTCCACTATGGAGCTGATGGTGGGGGCCTAGTTCAGTGAATCCTGATGTATATTTATTTATCAGCTACATTTATTTATTGGAGTCTTCTTCCTTGGAGGTCTTTCAAGCAGAGGCTGGATGGCCATCTGTCCGGGATGCTTTGATGGAGAGTTCCTGCATGGCAGGGGGTTGGACTGGATGGCCCTTGTGGTCTCTTCCAACTCTATGATTCTATGGGGCTTTCTAGATTGGCAGGAAAGTGTGACATGAAATTGCCTTTTCCTTATTGCCTAGCAGCTGCACCACAGCCTTTAGATGGAGCTGCGCTGTTCTGCAGTTTTTAAAAAAGAGGCTGGGAAAACCAGCACCTTTTTAAAGGGGCTTCTTCTCCCCTAAAACGCAAAAAAAGCGTTTTCATGGCACACTTTCCCTTTTATTCATCTAAAGGCTAGAGTTTCATGCAGCCATGAACACACTTCTTTTTGCCAATCTAGAAAGCCCCTACAATTCTATTATTCTATTTCCTCTAATAAGCTCAAATACATGACCTTCCTCCCCATTTTCCTCCTCACAATAATTCCATGAGGTTGGTCAGACCGAGAACCACTCAGGGTCATTCAGTGAGCTTGAGGGCTGAGTTGGGCTTTGAAACCAGGTTTCCTTGATATTAGTGCAGCATCCTAATGATTGAAGCACACGTAAACCTCATGTTGTTCACAATTCTTTAGTGAAGTAAAATCCTTTCATCCAAAACTCACAACATGCTAATCCCACATACTGTATATACTCATGTTCATATCAAGAAATTTTAGTCAAAACATCTGACCCCCAAAACCTGGATCAACTTATCCACTGGCCAATGTAAGTACTGTATTTTAAATGTCATTTTAAAAAATCCTCTTCTAGGAGTAGAGTGACAAAAGAGGACAGACAGCTTAGTCCTTTCTCAGAGAACCTAAAAGAAGCACTGACTCTCTCGACTCTTTGCTACAGCACTGCTTCTAACTTTTTTGAATGCCTGGATGAGAAACTAGTTGTGTTGGCAGTGCTTTGGTGCTTACCTTCAAAGGAGCACCAAGAGGAATCAGGCTTCCAAGGATTTGAATAAGGCATCTGTGTATGTTTGTCATCTTTTCTGTGTTAAAATCAGGCAAAGGCATCAACATTAACGTTAAAGTAATGAAGGGGCTGTACAGACAGTCCTGAACTGGCAGCATGCAGCTGTCTCTGTTTCAGCCGATTGGGGCTGTGGCCACCATAGCTTGACAGTGCCCCTTTGGCACTGTGCCGTCTGTACTCAGTGTTGGAGAACCACCGTGATGCTGCACACCATGCAGTGCAGCACATGGTGTCACACCACCCTGGAGTTGGAGCCAGAAGGTGTGTTGTAGAGACACTACGCCCCACCTCCACCCCCAAGCTGGCCCAAACTGAACAGCCCCATAGTTGCCATTTTCTTTGCTTTGCTTTCCATCGTTTTTGACATGTGTCCATTTTGTAGTACTGCCTATGCTCAGCCACCTCCTCCACACATTGCCCAGCAATAATTTGCCATAGTTTCTTCTTCATTCATCCACTCTTTAGACTGAGCACAAACAGGCTGCCTTTTCCCTATGCTTTTCATTTCCTTTTGCATAATCTTTTAAATCCTTTGTTACATTCCTCTAAGTGTTACCTTCAACTTATCAATGGCTAATATAAAATCCATAATGTTGGCCCCAAAACTTGCCCTTGAATTATATATGAAGTCATTGAAGTAGTTGAAGATATACAGTAAATTCCCAATCTCCCTTCTAAACAGTATTGAGAGGACAAACGGAGACAATATGTACCATGCCACAGGAGCATGCCTAATTCTAGAGATGAAGGAAAATTGAGGGTGGGGGGCAATGCTGAAACTTCTTTTGCTAATTCATGGCATTGTGTTCATAGTTCACCAAATAAAATTAATGATCTTGATGTGGGGGGGGGGGTTGACTCTCCACCAATGTTTGATGTGCAGGTACTATCATTCTTCTGACTATAAAATTCATTTTTCATGATCTAATAGTAGCATTCCCCTTTTGAGCAATGGAGGATGGAGCTTGACAACCACCAAAAGTGTTCACAGTCTGCCAGATTATGAAGTGCAAGGATTGTTTGGCATTCCTTTCTCTAAAAGGTATTTCCCAAAATCCAGTTAGTGTGAGGGGCCATAAAATGCAAGGAGCACTGCCATCATTCTGAACTGTATCTGAATTTATCAAATGGATATGATTGTTTATGTGGCACTGTGACTTCACAGAACTTTCTAATCTGGTCTCTGGTTAGTGGGAAGATTTAGCTCCTTGCTAAATCTTACAGGGAAGAAAAACTATCTCTTAACAATAATAGACACCAGAACAGCAACATGGAGAAGAGAAGATGGCAATGAAGAGCACTGGAAAAGGTAAAAATTGTGTGAGTGAAGCATTCATTGAAACACAGCCCTACATAAATCAAATTTGACTGTGAATAAATGATGAATAACCCAGACCATCTTTCCCGTAAATGAATTTTTTCAATAAATTGAACTTCATGCTGCCCGGGATGATGGGGTGTAATCTAGTCATTATGGAAAACACCATATTGGAAAATCCAACTTTGTTCAGATAAACAAAACTAAACCTCTATTTTTGAGAAGAAATTGGATTGTCTCCACAATTCTGGCATGGCATGATTACCCACACCATCTTTAAGCAACTTGTAGTAAATTAAAACCAGATTGGGGAGGGGGGTTGTACTACACATCCCAGAATCCCCCAGCTAATATGGTTAGTGGCTTTGACCACAAGGGAATTGATTCTGTGAATTTTAGTCTCACCATCCAGTGGGCAATTTTTAAAACTCTGAGTAAAAATTAAATCAAGACTTCAGTGGTAATTCATGTGTGCCCAATAACTCTTGTAGATTTTACTGTAGGCTTAAATACATTAAAGACACTATATTCTGTCTGATCTTTGAAGCTAAGCAACTGAAGTTAATACTTGGATACAAGACTATCAATGAATACCAGGAGCTGTAGGTTATATTTCAGAGCAAGGAAGTGGCAAAACTATTTCTGAGGATTCCTCGCCAAAGAAAACTTTATGAAATGCATGGGGTTGCCATAAATCAACAGGTGATTTGAAAGTGCCTACACACACATGTTGCCACTGGCAAATGCCATAGCTCCAACTAACTCACATATAACTTTCTCTTGTAGCTGAGGCTTCCAGACTGACCCCCAAGAGAGAATTTTAAGAATGTGTGAAACAGCATCTACTTTTATTTTTTAAAATGCCCTCCTGAAATGTTCTAGCACAACTTCTCATTCACACTGCCAGATGAGATGGGGATTTTTTTTTCTTTCCTTCACACCCCCCCCCCCCTCCATTTTTATTTTATTTTACTGCCTCTTTTCTCTCAGGTCCCTTTGTGAGAGTTCCTGGAACTGCAAAATGGAATGCTCTCATTTAGGGGGGAAAAATGACTTTTTACCTGGCAATGAGCCAAGGATTGATTCAGGGAAAGGAAGATGGCCTAATGGAAGATCATGGAGTCAGAGAGGTCCTATCTGCAGGCAGCACACACTTCCAGAGCTATCTCACAGCGTAAACCTGCCAACAGGGATCTAAATCTCTTTCCCACAGAATCCCAGCTATGTGAAATACACATGCACATACCAGAGTTTGGGAAAGCTTCCTTTTTTGTACTAAAATTCCCAGAACAATCCACAGGGATGCTGAGATATGTCATCCAAAAAAGTAACTTTTTCAATATCTCTCTCTCTCTCTCTCTCTCTCTCTCACACACACACACACACACACACACACACATACAGGTGGCACAAAACAGGTAAGGATATTTTTGTTGTGTTTTTTTTTAAACCCTGAAAACCTACCTTCCTTTTCTCTCTTCAGTATCTAACAGCAGAATATTCAAAATGATGCCAATATACCTAAACAGTGTATATGCTACTTGTATGTGTCCAAAAAGCATTCTCTCTTTGTGTATATACACTATACACACTAGACATCACCATGTGATAACATACATACTCAGGGCAACAACGAAGGCATATCTGTGTGCACAGAGTAGCTTCCAAGGAAGGCAAGCAGAGACCAAAGAATCCATCTGGTATAAGACGACAGAACAAGTAATATACAATCTTTCCTATAGCAGCAGCAGTCAAGTAAAGGTGATGCAGGCATCATCACCCATTCAAAATCTATTTAGAATAATGACATTCGAGCAACTACAGAGACAGATAGATTGGTGTAATTCCTGGGGTTTTCCGTCAAATCATTTATTCTGCCCCAGCTTCTAAGTCAGTTTCTCTGAGCTGATTGTTCCCAAAATGGCTATTTGTAACCCAAGCAGCCGCTTGTAAGCACATATCCCATTTTGTTTTTTGTTTTTTGTTTTGTTTAGGTTTTTTTAAAAAAAAAAGATGGGATGAAGCTCCAACATTCTCACAAACTGTTGGGCAACCACACTTAACAGAAGGCTTAAATCAAATAGGGAATCTGTAGAGAAGTCTGCCTCTGCACATGAAGTAATGTCAACTCTTCAAATCTCCAGCTACCTCCCATAACCAATCTCAGGCTCTCTTGGTATTCTGAAAAACCTATTCTGTCAAGATAATATAAAATAAAGCCTACATGCATTTGTGCAACCTGAGGTCTTGGTGTTTCTACTGTGGACAGATGGAACCAGCCACTTCAATAAGAAGCAAAGTATCTGGCAGAATACGAAAAAGCCAAATATCTTTATTTAGTTAATGGCTTCTGAACCTGCCCACTGATGCTGGTAGAACCTTCTTGAAGTCATTCTTCTGCCAAGCTCAAATGATTATTTTTAAATGGAAAACGCATCATGAAAACATACCAGAATGCATTCCAGATGTCATTCTATTTGAAGAGTCCATGGTAACATTAGTAAGGGGCAAAGAGAAGAGGCTATTCCTTTCCCCAACTGTCACCTCTAGAGGATCATTCACCAAATTAGGTCACCACCAAAGGAAGGGTAGGAATACTTGAGGATGTCTGAGATCTCCACAGATCATACATTGCTCTTCACCACCACCCCCCCCCAAAAAAAATATTACAAAGGAAATAACTATTTCTAGCAGGCAGTAAGCCCACATTCAGTTTTGTGGCAGCTAAAGGCTGAAAGAGGTGAAATACAGAGGACTTGTGATGAGGGTCTTTTAAAAAATGTTAATAGCATTTGGGGATGCTACCAGGAATCATGGAGATAGCAGCCTATGTTCCCTCTTAAGAGATCACATGATGATACAGGAACTGTGTGCTGCTGTGGCCTCTTTAATGTTGGTATTCTGAAACATATTCTGAGACTGTGACACTATGTCCTTACTGAGTTAAAGGAGGTCTGAGACATTAAAAATCCATGGTACCCTATCATTCCTAGTGGTAGCTGTTGAGATCATTCATTCTTCTTTCTCTCTCTATGTACATGGCAGCAGAAAACAGTGTCTTCTTTAAGACTCACAGATGTTGTGTACACCAGGGAAACAGATCCCTCCCCCTCCTGACATACACACACATGTAATGCTACTGATGGGAAATCATGGGAAACCTGCTTTTTCAAACCCACAATATATGGGGGAGGATATTTGTAGTGATTTGCCATGTTGCATTGAAGAAAAATGACAACACACCTTAACACACCTTACATTCTAACATGTTTTAATTTCTGCAGTCCAGTTTACAGGTAATACCTCTCAACAGTCTTACAATATGACAGGGAAAGGAAAGATACTATTGCCCTGCTCTGCAGAGTGGAAAGCCAGCATAGTGTAGTAGTCTGGGTTTTAGAGTAGGATTCTGGAAATCAGGGTTCAATACCCCACTTGAGCATAAAACTTCACTGACTAACCTTGGGCAAGTCTCACTCTCTCAGTCTCAAAGATAACAACGGCAAAACCCCTCTGTAGAAACCAGCCCAGAAAACCCTATGATAGGTTCACCAGAAGTAAAAAAAAAAAAGATCTTGGAGGCACACAACAACAGTTCTACAGATGTCTCACTTTTATGTCTGTTCACCCTTTCAAGGAAGAGCAACACGAATGCGGGTGTCTTTCTCTGATAGAGAAACACCTATCTGACCAAGCAGAAATCAAAGGGTCACACAAATTACTACTATAAGCCCTCTGTCAACAGCCTTAATTTATCAAAGCTCATTTGTTTCCTTTCCATGTGCCCATTTAAAGGGTATTACTAGATCACACAGGGACTATTCCCCACCATTCCAGCCCCCGTCCCGACGCAAAGTCAGATGAAACTAATTCTGTTATGATGGCCAGCCTAATAGTAACAGGTGCCTCTCTTGTCGATCTACTCTCTGTTGTAGTAATGAGCACCAGAGGGACTGTTCAGTCAAGCAATATGCAGGCCAGGAGAGGAGGAAGAACACCCAGTTGTTTATTGACCCAGCTGCCAGAGCTGTCAAGAGGTATTTGATACTGCAGTGGTATGAAAGAGGGAAGAGGCGGCTGAAGTTATGGGTATTGATTCAGACAGCAAGAATAGGATCATCATGCCATGAGATAAGGAACCATTCTGCCACCCTTTCTGCTCTAAGGCTGGAAGTGAAGATGAATCTATGCCACCCCCTGCCTTTTCCCACCACATAGGATCTTTCACCAAAATTTACAATACATCCTTCCTCATAAGAAGTACAGTGCAGAGGTTAGGGTGTTGGATTGGGACTTGGGAGATCCAGCCATGAAACTCATTGGGTCACCTTGGGCTAGCGACCCTCACATTCAACCTGATCTACCTTCCAGAACTGTTCTGACAATACAGTTTGGAGAAGGAAAGCCATGCATCCCACCTTGAGCCTGTTCAAAAAATACCATTAAAAATGAAATTAAATACATTCATATATACAAAAGTTTGCCCAGACAGTGTTTTCCTGGTATTCTGTTGGCAAAGCTGTGCTTTTTATAGAGTGACTGTAAAATGTAACTTTTAGATGGTGATGTTTATATCTATTTTTATAATGACAGTTTGCTAATGACAATATAGCTTTGACTGAATGACTATTATGTTGCACATACCCCTTCCTTTTTTTTAAAAAAAAAAAATTGGAAAGCACAAGCTGTGATATAGGAAAGATATAAAAAGAAGAAGCTGTAAGAAAGGTGGTGCTGCCAATCAGAACAGAGTCCAGCTTTCTGGAAACGTTGGTTGTCAATTCCAAATATACTTTTGCAAGCCTCAGTGGCGTCAGTTGTACCCCTGTGTGTAAAAATACCAAGGAGATGGAATTATTTACATGAGAGAGTAAACAACAACCCTGGAACACGAGAGTGCAAAAAGAAATCTTCTGCTTAGGATAAAATGAGGTGGGGTGGGGTGCAATGTGGGTTGGGGAATGGTTGTATTCCTCAGAGACCTTATACCCTAATGAACTGAGCTTGCATACGGCCAACTTTATCAACCTGCCTGTAGCCTCAGGTACTGAATAGTAAAGCACCTGGAATGAATCGGCACGCGCACAACAATCACACACCCTATTCCTCCTATTGACCTCAGACTGAGCTGATTTCCACCTAGAAGCTATTTCTGACAATCTGTCACTCTAGGTAAAGCTTTAGCATCCCATCTCCCATCTGCTGTCTTGAGATATTTGATAGCAAGTCTTAACACAAGGGGGAGGCTGAAAACACCTGAACAGGCATGTTGCAAAGATTAACTTCTACAAGTTCTATCAAGTTAATATAATGCTTCCATACATGCACTTTGTGCTGTTTTCTTATATTTTTTTTTAATTATAAAAGGCTCCTTTTGAAATAGCTTGCCCTAGGTTAAACTGGTTGCACTTAAGAACAGCACTTCCATACACCAATCCCTGCTGCTTACTGAAAGGTGTTCTGTGGGGAGGTGGGCGAAGACCCAGAGAGTACAGAGCTGTGGGTCAGTTCCACTGAGAGAGCCCAAGCCTCTCTGTACTAGAGATGGGGAGGGGGATCCTTTTGGACTACAACCCCCAGAAACTCCAGCCAGCATGGCCACTTGCTGAGGAATTTTGGGAGGTTGTAGTCCAAACAATTAAACTTTTCAAGTTCAGCTCTCTAGGCAGATCTGCAGTGCCAGCTCAGATTCTGTCTGCACTTTGGTTTCTTTGCCTGCCTCATTTATGAGGCTGGTGAAACCAAACAGCCATTCTTTGTCTCAGTACCTTCATCCCAGGCAGGCAAGTGCTGAAACTGGCCTTGCTTTGCTATTCTTTGAGAGCAGGATCACCCCGAAAGAGACAAAAGAGGGCCCCCTAAACCCTTACCCAAGAAAGCTGAACTCACCATCTATGGAAAGCTTCTGTGCAGTTGGAGAAAAGTGAGTGTGGCTGTTTATTCTTCAGGGTTGTTGAAGTATGAGGCTCCTGCTGCTTTCTACTAGAAGACTCTGCTGGTGGAGGTGCACTGCTTTTCCAAATGAGTCAGGCATAGGAGTGAGGTTTATTTTTCCCCTGGCTTGTAGGAAGCGAGTGGGGGATAAAACCCTGTCTGTAATTTCAGCCAGTCAAATCCCAGGGGGTTCACTTATCATCCTGTAGTTATGTGAATTCAGAATGACATCACACAGGAGAAGGCTGAGTGAACCCAGAGCTGGAGCTCGGCTCAAGACTGAGTCTTGGGGAGTGCAGAGCAATGGGGAAGGGGGAAGGAGGAGGAGGAAAAGAGGTGGAGAAAGAGACAGAATGACAGAAGGGAGTGGAAAGAGGAGGGAGAAACAGAGGGGGAGGGAGACAGTTCTACCCTAAGGGGAGGAGGCCAGGGACAGAGCCAGTTCATTCCTTTCCATTCCACACTTGCCAAAACTTTTCTTTTTCTTCCAAAGGGACCCCACGCAACCACAGCAGCATTCTTACAGCTGCTGTGCAATGAAGGCATGGGAAGCGATGGGGCTGGCTCCTCTTCCTTCCTTCTGGAGCTTGGGAAAGTTAGATGATGATGATGATGATTATTATTATTATTATTATTATTTTAGACTACAACTCCCAGGATTCTCCAGCCAGCATGGAGAAGCTGGGTACTGTAGTCTAAAAAAGTTAACTATTCCAAAGTCCATGTTGTTGTTGTTGTTGAAAGATGAGCAGAATGTCACATTTCAATAGCAGCATTAGGGGCAACTCAGTATCTTCTTCTCACTGTTAGGGACTGATGGGTTTCTCCCATATCAAAGTAAAGAAAAATCAGGACAGGAATATAATTAATTCTCCACAATTCTTCACACTGACACGGCAATGTTCTCTTCCTCTGCTATAAAGTTCTCAGTGCAATCCCTTCCTTTGCAGTTTTTAGGTAGTGGAGGTGCCATCCTCTTGCTACCCACCCCCTGCTTTAACTCAGAGTCAGGTCTGCCTCTGTGTGTGTGGCAAAAGGCCCTGAGCTGGTAATTCACCATGATAGTCCAGTAGCTCCATAGAGTTTAAAACTTGTTTTTCATAAGCTATTCAGAGGCTGAAAGTTAGAGTCATCTGATGTTCCTGCAGTGTTAACAGCCAGCTGCAGGACAAGGAGAGCTTTAACCAGTACACATTCCAAAAAAGCCATTCCAGCCAAATGCACTCTGATACTCAGACTGGCTCACATTTGAAGGGAAGAGAAACAGAGCACCTTCTTTCTGTTCATATAGGTAGGAGCAGGAAAGCAAATGTACATTCCCCCCCCTCCCCAAATTCTGGAGCCAGCAACAATGCATGCAATGCTCATCTCTTTTATTGTTCATCCACTTGGCAGTTCAATCAGAACCTGGGCAAACAACAAACTACTGTACATTTTCCAGATCCAGTCACTACTGGCAGGGGCAGCATGTGCAACAGAACAATCAGGAAAGCACAACTGATTGCAAAATGGAGTACCTTTTCCTAGAAGTCTTTCCTATTGAATGATATCACTGCTTCTCAGATCATCATCAGGGGAGAATTTTTTTTTGGGGGGGGGGTACTTTTGTAATTATAGCTCCCATTATCCCACAGCCAGTAATCCAGCTGCCTAGAGGATTCTGGGTATTGAGATCCAGAAAAGCAACTCTTCCAAACTTTGCACCTGGAGCCTAACTGAACTCGTACAGAACTTTCTAAATGGATAGCAGCAGAAGATGTTCTAGCAATGTGGAAGTGGAGTGGATGGCAAAGTGAATGGGGGTTGTTTGGAAGATCAAATTATTTGAGGGCCCATACAGAGCAGATAGGAAAATACACGTACTGTATATATTGTCCAATATCTAAGGAGACCTTGTTCAAGAATCATAAAAGGGAAAGCAGTGTTTTCATGTTTCTCATAAAGCTCTCATTTCTCAGTAAAGGCCTTTGTCTTGTAGAATCAAGAAAAGTTCCCACCAGCTCCCAGTCCAGCACCTTGAAATCTCAGGCCATAGAGTACATCCATCACAACAAAAGGGGGAAGAAGAGAAGGGAAGGCAGATTCTTCTTGTTTTAATTCAGTTGAAAGGGAAAGAGGCGGCCTCATCTCCCTACAGACCAGAATGAGGGGGAAGGAGGGAGAGAGAGGGAAGGAGCCAGACATCACAGCGACGAAAACAAAAGCCTTATGCTTGCTGATGGGAGTTTCATATGGGGTTCTCAATGGCTTTAGCAGTCTGAACAAACCAAAAAAAAAAAGCTCTGTTCAGAAAGAAAAGAAAAGCTTTCTTTTCCATCAGCTTTTTGTGGTTTGAAAGTGTATTGACTACTGCAGACTTTCCACTAATGAGATCATTGCTACTTTTCTCTGTAGATGAGACTGCATTTACCCCACCCAATGCTTCTGAAGAGGGTGGAGCAATGAGTGATGGGACATTTTATATACTGACTTGATGGCAACAGAAAAATATGTCCAGTAGGGCTTCAAAAGGCTTAGGTCACCCCAGAGAGGTTCTTATGTTCTTTCAGTAAACAGCAGGCATCTGTTTGTGGTAGAGCAGATACAAGCAAATAATATAACACAGGATATTCAAGGATAAATGAGGAGGTGGAGGAGGAGAAGCAGCAGCAGAAGCAGCACTACCACCACCACCACCACGTCAAAGAATGTTGTTGGACTGCAACTCCCAAAATTCCTTATCACTGACTATGCTAAACTAGGGCAGATGGGATGTGCAATGCATCTCGAGGGCCACACATTCCTCATCCCCTGATACACATGATTCCCATCATACTTTAAGGAAATTATCAGTTAGGGGAGAGGAAGCAGAAAATCATTTAGTGAGCTGAAACGGGGAGCGGGACAGTTTTGTTTTGTTTTAGGTAGCAGCATTAAAAGTCATGGTGAGGAACATATGGCCTTCCAAATATAACTTCCATCAGCCCTTACCAGCATAGCCAATAGTAAAGGATAATGGGATGGTAGTCCAACAACATATGGCCACACATTACCCATCTCTACATTAAAGCATCCCCTTGATAAGGAAATTATGAAAGGTGTGAATTGTGCCCCATATTCCTTCTCTGCCACTGGGCAAACTCATATTATGGGGTGCACAACCCTCTGCCTGGCTGCTTCCATTCTCTACATTTCATGGGCATTTCCCATCAACACCTACTTTTCTTGTTTCTGAATTCTACCATGGAATCTTTTAGTGTCAGTATTCCACTGGACTTCTTCTTGGAGCCGAAAAAGATGGTCAGGGTACTATGGGCTAACCCTGTGGTATCCTCCCCACAGTTCCACCTGGGTGTTCACACTCCCACTCACCACTGCATAGTGGATCCACCACTACTGCATGCCCCTTAACCTGTTTGTACACCCACATGGTCAGGTGCCCCCATCTCACAGACCATGGTGGGGACCTTTGGAGTAGACATGATGGTGACAGCAGGTAAGGGAGTGTAGTGTGGAGGCATCCAGTCTGCTGGCTGTCACCATGAAGTTTTCTGGAAACTCCACAGCCAGTCTTTTTATACATCATTAAGGCTCCTTTGGACAGGATTGATCTGGAACTGCCAAATCAGCCTCTGGATTGGGTGATGCTGGCCTAATGGCCTGTGTCCTCTGGACAGGACAGTGCCAGGCTGGAGGAAACACAGTCCTTTTATCCCATACATATAGGGTCACAATTTGACTCATGCTGCTTGGGTGAGCAGATTCCACCAGGAATATGTACCCAATTAAGACAGACTGCTGTCACAACCAAGTGCAGACTGAATGACCACGAGCTGAAGGTAAAATGAAAGCCCCTGCTTCAAGTAAGGAATGGTAATTGTACAACAATGTGATGAAGGCTCAAAGCACATTCACCCTGCAAACTATGCTCACAAACTAAGATGGCACTGTATTGATCTCTGGCATGACTGCTAGGGAGGTAAGAATGAAATGTTGCCCTCTACACATAAAAGATTACTGCAGTACTATATTACTACCATTTACCAGAATGAGGAAATCAATCAGAGTACGTACATTAAGACAAACACAGAATTCTATACAAACCCATATCTGGGATTCCTACCCCTCCCCAAACTGCATTCTTCTATTTGCAGTTGGTTCTCTGTATGTGGCTTAGCAAAAAGGATTTAGAGCACACCACACCTTCCACTACATCTGGATTGACACTTCCCACCACACATTTGTGAAGCTCTTGGAGAACATTTCAGAAGAAAATGAGTGTACTGGGCATGATAGGTACTCAGAAAATGAAAGGAGAGAAGAGCCAATGAGGGTGGCTAGACTGGAACTTGTTAGACCTCTTAAGGTTTAGTTAGACTTTGCTTCACTGAGATCAAGGGTGATTTCAGGCCACCATGCTGCCATGTCTATCAACAAAGTTACTCAGGAACTGTTGGTAAATCTCTGCAGTGCCTGAGAGTGAGATGTGCATTAAACAAAAAAGCTATTCCAACAGCTTTCAAGGGATTCAGTAAACCATTTGGATTGTTATGTAAACCACTGGCCTGTTACTGATAGCAACTTGTGGGAAGATACCTAGTGAATGGAAGACATGGGGCGGGGGGGGGATGGAGCTATTTTTTCACAAGTTCACATCATGTTAATTTCTCAACCCCCAAAAAATGATTGAGGAGCCTTTCACACTACACAACTATATTGCCAAGAGTCTGCTTTAACTGCCTTGGTTCCATCCTGTGAAATTCTGGGACTGGCAATTTTAAAAAAAATTAGGATTCTCAACCTGAGAAGGTGAATCCACTCATCTCTTTAAGCTTCCACTTGCATGTTGAAAACAAACATCATTTTGGTTATCCAATGAAACATACTCTCTACGGTGGTGTTATATTATTCTTTGCACAGCAAATGTTGATTGATATTCAGAAAATGCTGTCTTCTGTGCAAAACAACCATATGAGAATTTTGTACAGATCATGTACCAAATTGCAAACAGGACTTAAAAACTGCAGTTTTAGAAGACTTTTTGAAGTGGGAAGAAAATTTCTGAAGTTATTTATTGATTTTTTTCAAGAAAAAATATTACTGAAAAATTATATTCCTTGAACATACACAGCTCTCATGAATTCCTCAAATGATCAAGCCATTACAGCCACACAGGGTGGTCAAAAATACACACTGACAGAAGAGATTGCCAGGGACAGTCTGTTGACACTCAACTTCATACAGTTCCACATGAATTTTCCAAATTCCTTCTCATATCCCAGGATAATTTAGAAACCCACAGTAGCTTAGTTAACTATCCCTGCCACTCTTGTCCTGCCCTGAGTGCTATTTATGAGACAGCCACAAACCCTGGACAAACAGGATAAATATGGTGTCTTGCAGATATCGTCCCTTAAATAAACACTCTGGAAGATCTATTTCTATTGGTCTTACATGGTTGCACTCATACTTATTTTCTATCTCTGTGGCAGAAAAGACTGGGCTGAAGGTTTAAGTGCACAGAGCTAGATGGAATTAAATTAAGAGTAGTTTGGGATTTATATATGGAAGTTAGTAACTAAGGACCTAGCCAAACAATCAGTAAATAGACAACAACCAGAAATCAATTTATAATATGTCATTTCTGTGCAAGATGATGAAAAAGAAACAGAAACTGCAGGATGACACAAGCCATTTTGGTTGTAATGAATCTGGTTTCAGACTTATTTTTCCAGGAGTTAGATGAGAATAAAGTATATGAATTTGCTGCCTCTGTTGGACCACTTACAAGCTTACAGTACACATAAACCTTGGTGTCTGTGACAGTATTTACCTAGAATGGCTGATTTCTTGATGACATGGTCCAGTCAGTATAGAGGACAATGGTGTTACAAAGCCAAACAAGGAGGGTGGGACTAGTACAAAGAGCATCCGAGAGCTATTGTGATTTTCAATTTTTGTCATAGTTCTCTGAACATACCTTCTAGTACTTTTTTTTAAAAGGAGTATCATCATAGGCACCATGCCTCTTTCAAAATGGAACAATCTAAGTCATTTCCTTTAGTATCTGCATTTATCCATATTATTTTTCTTAACATATTGCCCAACACAAACAGATTAAAGGCTCCCACAGTGCCCTATGAACAGAACAACATATATTCTCTGTTTTTTCTAAATTTTGTAAAGTTTAGTCTTAATTGTTTTGCAGCTCATCTCTTCGCAACTATTTTCTTCTGCACCAGGTACTTATCAAGCAAAGTGGACTCATGGCTACAGAATTATTTGGCGCTCCAAGCAAGCATCTAACCAAGACTTGAATCAAGCCTTTCTAAGTCTCATCCAATCTGTCACTCTGGAGCTTCACCCTCTAAGCTAAATCCTGAAGGAGCCAAAGTAGACAGGACTCAGCTTTAACTGCTATGGGTCAATGCTACAGAATTCTGGGAATTGTAGTGTTTTTGAGACATTTAGCCTACTCTGTCAGAGAGCAGTGGCATCACACATATAAATTCTAGGACTCCAAAGGATTGAACCATGACAGTTAAAGCTGTGCCAAACTGCATTAATTCTGCAATGTGGCAGCAGCCCAAATCAGTTCTGACTTATAGCAACTGTATGGCAAACCTATGATGGGGTTTTCTTGGCAAGATTTTTTCAGGGTTTGCCACTGCCTTCCTCTGAGGCTTAGAGAGTGTGTATCCATAGCCAAGTGGGGATCTGAACAGTGGTCTCCAGTGGCATAGTCAAATGTTCAAACCACTACACAGGTAGTTCCCAAACTTTGGCCTTTCAGCCGTTTTGGACTCTAGCCCTCAGAATTCCTGACTGTTGGCCAAGTTTGCTAAGGCTTCTGGTTGTTGAAGTCCACATCACCTGGAGGACCACAGTTTGGGAACTGCTGCACTACACTATGTTGACTCTCATTTTAAAATGTACATACGTACAAACATTAAACAAAGAATGCAGTTACCCTGTGAGTATGACCAGTGTGCATGATAAAAGTAGCAATGGGGTTCTGTCTGGTACAAAAGGGAACTTCACCGACAAAGGAGGTTTGAAATTTGCCCTGTCCAACACTGACAAACAAAGGTGATCATAACATGGGAAATCCTGCCTAATGCCAACATTTATAGCCTTACGGATATTAACAATCCAGAGGAGACAAGACTCTTGCATTAGAAGCAGCTGCTGTGCACATTTTCCAAGTCACAACCTGCAATGACCTCACTCACAAGTTAGATATAGTTGCCTCATACTGTTCTATTCCCTGGTGTGAAAGGAAATGATTTACAAGGGCTTCAGCACCTCACTTGGTGAATAAAAAAAAACCAATACCAAAGATGGGGAGGGATCAACATACTGGGCTGTAAATAACAATATGCTGTCTGTAGTGGGGAAAGCATGGCAAACATCTGAGGGCAGAGAGACTGTCTGTAACATATAGATGCACTGATGACAAGAGCCAGCTACTGTATCAATTCATGGTACAAAGATGCCAATAGCAAGCAACAAATGCATACACTTAAAGCCACAGATCAAGCATATCTCCAAAATACACTGCAAAAGCCATTTTTAGATAATCCAGAAGATCTAGAAGATTTTAGAATTATGTATTAGACCCACAAGTCCTCCAAACTGATTGTAAATTATACACATAAATAAAATATGTGTTTATATGCCTTCAAGTTGTCTGTTAACTTATTGTGACCCCATAAATTTCATAAGGTTTTCTTAGACAAGTAATACACAGAAGTGTTTTTGCCAGTTCCTTCCTCTTAAATACACACCATTAATTCATGTCTCCACCTCTCTCTCTCTCAAAAAAGCAATAACTTTATTCTGGCAAATGTATTATATGTATTCTTCCTGACATGTCTGAGTCAAAGGCTTTAATGTATAACATATTTTGATTGGGGCCAAACAGCATGAAATGGGGAAAGTGTCAGAAGCATTCCTTCTATCAGAAACTGCCCTTTTGTTCTTTTCTAATAACCGTTTTCACATATGAGGATATCCCAAAAAGGAAAATTGTTTTCTACACCATCAGCAGATTACAGTACAAGCACTGTGTAGACAAGTACATGGAAGCTAACTGGCAAAAGAGACAGGTACAATACACCATCTTGGGGGTGGCGTGAGGGCATGGCATTTAGATGACGCATGCCCCCAAGCTGGCATCACATTGCCCACCTGACCAGACAGAGGGCAATGTTGTGGCACTCCAACAGTGCAGCATTTATACGTCAAATGCTGCAGGAGTACCAAAAAGCTGGCGCCATTGTGGAAAAGCCACACTTTTTCCACCCCAAAAAGGAGTGGCAATTTGCCACCTTTTGGAGGGCTGGAAAAATACCGATCAGGGCTGCGGCATGTGGTTGCAGTGGCTCTGATCTGGCAATCAAAGGGGCAGCATCAAGCCGCCCCTTTAGGATTGACTGTAACAGCCCTAAAAAGGACTATAGTCTCTGTGAATGCATATGTTTGTGAAAAAAACACCTGGAAAAAGCACAGCACAAGGTACACATGCCATGATCCTTAAACTCCAGAGCACCTGGAGCAACACCAAGAGGCTGTCTACATATATGTCCTGCTATGCCACCTGGTGCCACCACCACTGGCATGAGTCACTCTCTCTGAGGTCACAATGAGGTATACAGCCATGTGGTTGATACCAGATACTTTTTCTACCGCAGAGGGAATGATTCACATCAGCACCAGTGGCACCAGCAGGCACAATGGGACATATGTGTAGATAGCTGCCCAGCATTGCTCCAGAGTACAGTAATAACAGGGCGGAATTCAGGGCTGCTCTGGGGACAAAATACTCTGACAGTGGCCTGGAGTATTCCTCCTGGTGTAGACCCACCATAGATATGGGGTATTAGGCATTTCTGAATTCTTAAATATACACAGTTCTATGGAGGTAATCCTCACATTATTTGAAGAACTTAAATCCAACAGAAAAGAAATGAATAGAATGGCCCACACCCTGGACTCCTTACACAAGAGCACTAGAACTAGTTCTTCCAAACTGCAGGTAAGGAAGCTGGACCATACTTCATTAATAATAAATAATAATAATACTTTTATTTATACCCCATTTTTTGCCATAGCAATCAAAGCGGCTTACAATATTTAAAACCATACAACAATATATATAAATACCCCTCTTAAAAAAGAATTAAACAAATTACGATAAAAATTTACATAAACAATTAAAACATAGTTAAAATTACAACAGTTCCCAACAATAACAATGGCAATAACAATTGTCCTGTGTGCCTATGTGGGAGGATATTTTGGCGGAGTGATTTATTCTGGGGAAGGCCTGCCGAAAGAGATGCATCTTGATGGCTTTTTTAAAGCCATCCAGGTTGGTAATTTGACGGATCTCATCTGGCAGGCCATTCCATAAAGTGGGAGCAACTGCAGAAAAAGTCCTCTGGGAGATCGCAACCAATCTGGTCTTCAGTGGTTGGAGTAGGTTCCTCCCAGAGGATCTGAGTGTACTGGGAGGTAATAATAAAACTTCATGACCATTCAGGTTGGGTTTATCAAATACTGATTATACAACATCATTAGCATCTATTTAAATAGTGGGAAGGGACTTTGGACATTGAAATTCCTCGCTAAAGCATCCCCTCTCATTTCTCGACAATGGCTGTGTTGCAGGGGCTGCACAGCTGTTACGGTGGGTTTGTGAATAGTCCCAGGACAGATAGTTACAGAGATATGGCTACATGAGACATGTATAACTCCCAATGCAGGATCTTGGCCAATGATTTAATGAAACTCAATCAACTACCTACACAGGATAAAGCTTTAAAATTAAAAGTAGTATTTCACAAGGTGGTAGGATGGAATGAGTACTTGAATTCTTGCTATTGTTATCAGCCATTCGAGCTTCAGTGCATGTTGCAGACAACAGGAGATAAAATACATGTTAAAGAACAGTGGGGTCAACACCAACTGCATACATAAACAAATGGATTTATACTTGTCCTCATTTCAGTTCATGATCCCAACACAGAAAAACAATACCTTCTAGACACACAAACACAGCATAGAACTGCACTGTCGCCTGCCTCACAGCAAGCTCTCCTGGTAGAAACATCTCTTGGCACGATGCCACTGGGTAATTAGACTGCAACTAGAGCGATTGCTTCTGGCAGCCTGTCACGGGTGTAGGGAAAGATACATCCTTCATGCTGCTAATCCAGCATTTCAGAGAAATCAGAGCTGGTAGCTCTTGATGGCCTTGCCAAATGGCTGCACCTGCAAAGAGTTCTGCAGGCTTCTTGAGGTGGAGTGAGTCTTCACCACTCCCCTTCTTTCAGCTTTCTTCCTACAACAGTTAATCTCAGTAAAGATCTGATTTACACACAGAAGCATGGCTCCTGCTGTGCTCAAATCATCTAGGTCCTGACACTCATTGAAACAATTGCTGGCTTTAGGAAGACACCGTTAAGTTAAGTGTCAATCTAAAACTGGTGAACCTGTTTTCTTTCCAAGGTACATGTTGAGTCTCCCTTATCAGAAATGCTTGGGACCAGAAATGTTTTGGATTTTGTAATACCTGTATTTGCAAATATGTACATAATGAGATATCTCTGAGATAGGACCCTATGAAAACATAGCCTGAAGGTAATTTTATACAATATTTTTAATGATGTTGTGTATGAAAGAAAGTCTGTGTACACTGTGTATACCAGAAAGCAAAAATGCCACTTTCTCAGCCACCCATGAAATTTTTTTTTGGTTTTTGCAATATTTTGGATTTCAGAATTTCAGATACCGGAGACTCAATTTGTACAAGAAAAGGTACCTTCTTTTAAGGTGCCTGATGACCTCCAATTCAAGTCCAACTACTAGATTCCACCAGCCAACTGTTGTATCCACCACATCTAGAAGCTCACAATATCTTGTGATTAACACTAAAGCCTTGCAGTTATGCCTATGTCTAATAAGTTTATGACATAAACATTTGATAAAAATGTTTAGGGAGCCCTGATGGTTCAGTGATTAAATGCTGGTACTGTAGCCATAATCCTGACTCAGCCTTCAGTCCTTTTGTAGGTCAGTAAAATTGAGTATCCAGCTTGGTTAACGTACTGTAAATTGTGTAGAGAGTTCTTAGTTTACTATGAAATGGTATAAACCAGTTAAAGTGCTATTAAAAATTCACCTAGATTGGTACTATGATAAACCCAGACAGACAAAAATTAGATTTGTTTGTTTTACAGTGTGGGACAAATGTTTGTACCTAAGCTTTAAAATGCCTCAGAGTCCTTTGTTGACCTTTAAAGTGCCATGGAATTATTGGTTGATTTAATTTCCTATGACAGATCTAGATAGCTGAACCTTTATAAACTGTGATTAAATAATGTCATTTGTTGTACATCTGGTATATGCAAACAAAGTACTATATATCTAAACACCACACTGAAGTCCAGCTTGAGGATGTTTATATGCACAGGACTATACAGAGCTTCTACAGTGTACATACCCAAGCAATTTGCAAGAAACCATCTTCCCAGGAAGGAAGAGGAAGAAAAGGGCAGTTTCCTGGGCAAGTGCCAGACTTTGTTTCTTGCACACAAAGTGCATTTGCACTGGCTTTTTGCTGTTGTCACTATAATCTTTCTTTCTTTCTTTCTTTCTTTCTACGGCTCCCATGTCACCCTGTTCTTCAGAATCATAGGTGGATTTCTTATCCAAGTGGCCATGGAAGCCAGACCAAAGTGAACTCTTGTGAGATATTTGATTAGACTGTAACCACCCCCGCTTGCCCCTCACCAGAAACAGGAGCATAATTCAGTCGGAGGGGAATGAGCTCTGGCTGAACAATGCAGCAACTGTGGAGGAATTGTCTTTGGGCATGTCATTGGCATTTCCCCATACATGTGACAAGGCTTGGCATGGCCAAGAAGTGCTTGCAAGGGAAGGAAAGGGAAGGGACTTGCCAGTGTCACAGCAGAATGAGACCTTTGGTTCAGCTAAAAGGAAATGGAGTAGGAACTTCAGCTTGAAACAAAAGTGGCATTTCCCAGGGAAGGCAAACTCTAACCTGGCAAGAGATACAAGCTCCAGGCTCTTATTGCTAACAAGACCCAGTATGTTCATTTGCTTCTCATTTTCACCTGCAAAATTCTGAGCTTCTACCACACATTTCATATGAATTTTATATATCTGGAAATGGAAATTGTGTCGGTTGAATACATTTACTCTTAAATGTACCAATTTTCAGTTTCAGAATATAAATCAGCAAGGCATCGCCACTTGTTTTAAAGTTAACTTTAAGCTGTGAAATCCAGTTTGATATGGAATTTTGCGATCTGCTGGTCTTTTTTTTTTTTTTTAATCGCTAAGTGGACAGTGGAAGTACAAAGATCATGAAAAAAACAATGGGATGACAGCAGGGATAGGGCATAATTTTGTTTGGGTCATGTTCTGCAAAGAACATTTCAATGTTTGTAAAGTACTGTATTTCATAAAGAGCATGAGGATTTTTTTTTTAAAAAAAAAAATAACACAATAGAAAGCAAAACGGACAACTCTGTCCATCCTTTGTCAATTTTCAAGAACATCCATCTACAGATATCACACAAGCAAAATGTTGATTGTGTAAAAAGACTTTCCCATACTCTTCTCCTACCTGCCCCAATCCCAGAACCCCAATTTCATGGGGCTTGAATCAGCTGGAACGTTTGGGCAGCATGGCTATTTGCAATTGTGGCTGATGTCCACTGGATCTCACGGGGGTAGAGAGATGAAAGCAAGGAGTCACCAAAGGTGGAATCAAACACATCTATGTTGCTACCCAACTTCATTCCTTGCAAGCTCTAAATTCACCTTGCCTTCTCCTCTCTGCTGGTTATCACATGGAGTTGGATGTTAGGTAGATAGCACCTCATAGGCAGATATACTGTTTAGGACATTCAAAAACTACTATTTGATGAATGATGTTATGTGAAATAGTGATCTGACTATAAAAGAAGCTTCAATTTGTAGATGTGTGTCTCCTAATACAACTGGGAATGACAACTGTATGCACATGCCACCTGCAAGCCTACTGTTTTCCAGGCATCAGAGAAAACAGCTTGCTTCCAGACAGCGATTTCTGGCTGTAGAAAAATGGATGACTTTCAAGACTGCAGAAAATGTTAGTTTTGCTTTGGAAAAACAATGCCAAGTCCAGACTGACTATTTCTTTATCCCCACTCACTTTCCATGTTGTGCTGTTTAACTTGAAGAAAACCAGCAAATACAAAATGCAGAGACAAATTGCTTTAATAGTGGCTGTCCTCTCAGGCATTTGTCCAAAGTGTGACCATCCCAAATAGATAAATTAGCCATTTTAATGCTAGAGCTAGCTCCCACCTGCTACATCTGTTGAACCTTTAATAGCAGATCAAATCCCGAATGAGACTCAATATCACCAGCTGCTTTGCACATTGCAAGAGGGAAGAAGCTAATTGAACCAGCAAAATATTTCTTTCTCAAGTTCATTACCACCTCAAAGAGGAGGTCCTCAAATACCTTTGAATTTCATTGAAATGACTACATTGTCTGAAGTGACCTTGTTATCCTGTCACATCTTTCTTTGATGCAGCCAGTGCTGCCTGGATCTTCTCCAGAAGTGTTCTGGGAACAAAGCCGCAATCTGTCCAGTCTTTCTCAGACTCCCTCAGCCATATGCCAGCAGCGTCTTCTGACCAATAAATTCACTTACTACTGCAGTGCCAGAAACAATGCATACAGTTCCCTAGCCTAATAAGGCAAGAAAAACTGTAAATAAGTAACATTTGGCCTAGGATTAAGTTCCCTGCCTTGTTCTTACCATAGTCTAATCTGTACTGCAGAAATAATACAGTTTGACACTGCTTTAACTGCCATTTCCTTTGAAATTCTGGGATTTTAATTTGTTGTACCACCAGAACTCTCTGACAGAGAAGGCTGTCACAAAACTACAAAACTTAATTATATAGCATTGAGCCACGGCAGTTAAAGTAGTGTCAAAAGTACATTAATTCTGCCGTGCAGATTAGAAATGTTTCTTCTTTCCATGAGAGATTCTGCCAGAGTAGGCAAAATGCAATGGCTTGGCCATGTTCTGTTCCTACTTTAAACTGAAGTATACAAAGTCGTATACAAATTCATTAGACCCTAAGGTCCCTCCCTACTGCTGCCAAGAACAGCAAGGATATCTGCCTACAACCCTTGTGTCTCTATTTTTCTCAAAGCACATCAGACATTACATAATATATGAAGAACAGGAAACAGGATTCATACTTCCTGTTCTCTGTGCTGGCGTGTACTTGATGTAAAAACTTTCACCACCTCCCTACTTTATATCCTCACCTCAATCACACAGAGACATTTAGATTCAGAATAGGCAAAAATTCCAGGCTGTGGGGTGGAGGCAGTCAATTCAGTGAAGTCTCTCTATAATACAGGAATGAGTATCAAATAGCATCCAGAAAAGGAGTCTGCTTAGGGTATTTGCCTCTATCATGATGGGTTGTTATTTAAAGAGCATGCATTTAAATATTAATCCCCTCTCCTTTGTACCCTGGCCAAAGGTTCCCCACTCCTGTCTTAGATATTGACGAAAATTACTCAGGAGATTACCTCCGATTAAATTTCAAGAAGAGACATTCCTGTGTTAGAGAGATGCTTCTATCCCTGGACAGAAACTAATGGTCCTATCATTTGTCTTCTGACATGTGAGGAGATTAAAGGATGTGGGGGTAAATTTCTCCATGATTTAGGAATATTTTAACAGTGCAATTACTTACATACCTACGTAGAAATAAGGTGAACTGTATTACGTGATGTTTACTCCCCCACAAGTGTTGCATGGCACTGTAATATGAATCTGCAGAGACAGCTCCACTAACAGCACTGTTCTGTGGGGCTTGGAAAGCTTTTTTTTTTTTTTTTTTTAACTGCAATATCCAGAATCCCCCAGCCAGCATGTGGGTGCTTGGGCTACTGCAAAACCAACTTTGTTGCTAATGTAGGTTGGGAATAAAATAGAGTTTGAGGAAATTACCTTTTGGGGGAGACTATGGGATACTGGGGAGTGCATCCCAAAAAATAAGTTTTTCAAGCCCTTCCAGTATGACTTCAGTAGAATGAAGGAGACTGTAATAGCCTTGCTGTAGAAGCGAACGAAACTTTCTATTTTCATTTTTATTTTCATTTTTTTAAATAAAGAACTCTATCTTCTCCATATCTTTGAGGAATGATGTAGACATTTTCTAAACCTGTGAATGTGAGGCAGTGGAGGTTGGAATGAGGAAAGAGGAAGAGTCTTACATCTACACACACACACACACACACACTCCACTGGAAAATGAACGCAATGCTCACAAACAGATTTCTGGCCCGATTTACCTGAGGTTTTTCCATGTAGCTGTCACGCAGGGATTTGGCCAGCAATGAAAGGCCCAATATTAACAAATACAAGCCCAGCTCTTTTCTCCATATGTCTTCTGTCTTCTAAAACTACAGGACAGCATGACAAGCAAGCAGAAGCCATAAATACCAAGGCTTAAGCATGGATCCCTCTGAGATTTTCACAACCCATCCATTATCATTAATGTCTTCTTACATATGGGATCAAGTGCTCTGAATGTTAATGGCTCTGGAAATGGGAACCTCTGCTGACCTTACAAGGGAATGGAATGAGTTCTACACATGGAAGATAGGCAGTCAAACTCCAGAACATTCCAAGGTGATATTATGGGACCTATTCAGCACAGATGCATAAAACAGGACTTGTTGCTTCTTTGCATCTGGACATTTTGTATTGCACATTCCATTTGTTGGAGACATTGCATTATGCCTGTATTACTGCTCAGATACTCTTCTCATGTGTGTGTGTGTGTGTGTGTGTTCTCTCTCTCTCTGTCTCTCTCTCACACACATATATAGGCATTTTTTTAAAAAATCCAACACATCCCCAAAATGCACCCCAATCTGTCATTTCAAGACTGATGAGTAAAAAAAAATGCCATACATTACGAGGACCTAAAGTGAATCTATCACAGGGTTTTTTGGCAAGATTTGTTGGGGGAGTTGCCTTTGCCTTCTGATGCTGAAAAAGTGCCCAAGAACACTCTGTGGGTTTTCATGACCAAGCAGGGATTCAAGCCCTGGCCTCCAGGATCCTAGTCCAGCACCCAAACCAATAGGTGGCACAGCGGTTAAATGTTTGTACTGTAGCCACTCACTCACAAACCACAAGCCTGTGAGTTCAATACCAGTCAAGGGCTCAAGGTCGACTCAGCCTGGCATCCTCCTGTAGGTCATTAAAATGAGTACCTAGCTTGTTGGAAGCAATTAGTTTACACATTGTAAATTGCTTAGAGAGTGCTTAAGTGCACTGATCAGCAGTACAGAAATGTATTTTCTATTGCTATAATAGAGTTAAAGATAAAGGTATTCCCCGTTGACAAGGTTGTCAAGTTGTGTCCGACCATATGGGGTGATGCTCAACTCTGTTACTAAGCTGAAGAGCCAGCATCGTCAAAGACTACTCTGTGATTGTGTGGCCAGATTGATTGCACAGAACACCGTTGCTATAATACCTGTTGCTAAATTGCTTTACAAAAATATTATCATTGTGGCTTTTTAACACACACACATGCACACAAACTACTGCACTTCTGATAACATTGTTACTTGTAATACATTACTTCCGAGCTCTAATAATGCTTAGATAAAGGGAGGGAGAGAGGGAGGGTCCTCAAACAAGAATCATTTAGTGGCATTCCATAAGGCACATCAAGCAAGAAAGCTACAAGATATGGTACTCAGGAAAACAAAAACTCTCCTTGATTTCACTCCATCACATAGAACTGGGGGCAAGGAAGGTGACAGAGAGATTTTAACCCCTGAAATAGGAACACTGGTAGACACAATTGATCCAAGCACAGCAATTTCTTATGAGTGCAGCAAGTTCCTTCTTTGCATGCATGGAATTCTCATTTTGGTACAAAACTGAGCAAACAGCACTGCCCTTTGTTTTGTTTTGTTTTGTTTTGCATTTAAATCAGTGGTCTCCACTGAAAATCACTGACGAAGTCCATGCAAAAATGATATTTACCAAGCCTCTTAGGAGAAAATGTTCTTATCTTTGACACATTATCCTACCATTTCTTTATTAACCTTTATTTATATAGCGCTGTAAATTTACACAGTGCTGTACATACAATCATAAATTAGACGGATCCCTGCCCTCAGGCTTACAGTCTAAAAGAGACAACACAAAAGGAAGAGGGGAAGGTGATGGGAAAGGGGGTGAGGTCCAGTGGTTCTTCTCTCCCTCTGGGGCCAGGACCAAGGCAGATGGACAGGAGGGAGGGCATGGCTTCTTAATACAAAGTTAAAAGGAGGCATCCTGGGGCGGATGGCACAGTCCTGGGAAAGCTTCCCTAAATAATATAGTCTTTAACTCAGTTTTGAACCTGGTTAGGGAAGTGATGAGGCGTGCATGTGGGGGAAGAAGGTTCCAGGAGTGAGGGGCAGCAAGTGAGAAGGGACGAATCTGGGATGGGGCAGTGGAAATCCTCGGCTGGGACAGGAGACCTAGACTACCAGAACGGAGGGTACGAGAAGGAGTGTGAGGAGAAAGAAGTTCAGACAAGTAAGGAGGGGCCAGTCCGTGGAGGGCTTTGAAAGTCAACAGCAAAAGCTTGTACTGGATGCGGAAGGGGAAGGGGAGCCAGTGAAGGGAGGATAAAAGAGGAGAAACATGGTCAAAGCGGCGAGCAGATGTGATAATACGTGCAGCTGAGTTCTGGACAGAGATTAAAGGATGGAGATGAGAGAGAGGAAGCCCTGTCAGAAGGAGGTTACAATAATCTAGTCGTGATACCACTAGGGCATGGACCAGAGTCTTGGCGGTGGAGGCTGAGAGGAAAGGACGGATTTTAGCAATGTTGTAAAGAAAGAATCTACAGGTCTTGGCGGTGGCCTGAATCTGGGGAGTAAATGACAGCGAGGAATCAAAAATGAAGCCAAGACTGCGGGCTTGCTGAACCGGCTGAATAGAAATGCCGTCAACAGAAACAGAAAAGGAGTATTGAAGGGTGGGCTTAGGTGGGAAGATGAGAAGCTCTGTCTTAGACATGTTGAGCTTCAAGCGCTGATGCCGCATCCACTGAGAGATGGCAGCCAGACAAGAGGAGACTTGCTGTTCGAGCCCCGGCGAAAGGTCAGGGGTTGAAAGATACAGCTGAGTGTCATCGGCATACAGATGATAGGAGAAGCCAAAAGAACTGATGAGTTTACCAAGGGACAGTGTGTAAAGAGAGAACAGAAGGGGACCTAAGACAGAGCCCTGAGGAACTCCAGCAGATAAGGGGACAGAGGAGGAAGTCTGACCACCTGTGACCACGGCAAAGGATCGGTCTGACAAGTAAGATTTGAACCAGTTGAGAACAGAGTCGGAGAACCTGAGGTCAGAAAGTAAGTCAAGCAAGAGACAGTGGTCCACGGTGTCAAAGGCCGCAGACAGATCTAGAAGAATGAGAATAGAGTAGAGGCCATTTGCCTTGGCCTGCAAGAGATCAGTTGAGATTTTGGTGAGGGCTGTTTCTGTAGAGTGCCGTGGGCGGAAACCAGACTGAAACGGGTCCAGGATGGAATTGGCTTCAAGAAACTCAAGACAGCGAGAATAAACTATCCGTTCCAGAACCTTAGAGAGAAAAGGAAGAAGAGAGATCGGGCGGTAGCTAGACAGAGAAGAGGGGTCGAGAGAGGGTTTCTTCAGAATTGGGGAAACGAGAGCATGTTTGAAATCCGAAGGGAAGGATCCCGAAGAGAGAGAGAGATTAAAGATATAGAGGAGCGAGGGGAGAAAAGAAGGGGTTATAAAGATTAGAAGATGGGAGGGAATAGGATCAAGAGAACAAGTTGTAGGTTTGGAAGAATTTAGCAGTGTAGATAGTTCATCCAGAGAAACAGGTGGAAACACAGAGAGTTTATTAGTAGAAGGTACCAGGAAAGTAGTGGTAGGGGGCAAGTCAGGAGGAACAATTTCAGATCGAATAGTACTGACTTTTGTGAGGAAGTAGTTGGCAAAGTCAGTGGGGGAAAATGATGAAAAGACAGGGGGAGAAGAAGGTTTTAGCAGTGAATTGAAGCAGGAGAACAAGCGCTGCGGGCGCCTCTCGTTGGCAGAGATCAATGATTTATAGTAATTCTGTTTTGCCATAGACAAGGCACATGAGAAGGATGAAAGAACAAATTTATAATGAATAAAATCGGCCCAGTCCCTGGACTTTTTCCAAAGGCGTTCGGCTGCTCGAGAGCAGGACCGGAGAAACCTAACAACAGGAGAGAGCCAGGGCTGAGGCCTAGACACAGAGGAGGACGTGCGAACAGATACAGGGGCAAAGCTGTCAAGGGTGGAAGAGAGAGTGGAGTTGAATAAAGACATTGCTGAGTCAGCGGAGTCCCCAAGATTTAGAGAAGAGAGAGAAGAACCCAGGGTCTGACTGAGATGATCAGAATTAACAGATTGAAGATTACGAAAAGTGCGTTGAACAACATTACGAGGAGGTGGGATGTAAGTAAGAGTAAAAGAAATTAGATGATGATCTGACAATGGATAGTCAGATGCCAAGTAGTCAGAGATGACACACCTAGAAGAGAGAACTAGGTCAAGGCAGTGACCAGAAGAATGGGTAGGAGAGGTGGAATGAGGTTGAAGATTGAAAGAAGCTAAGAGGGAGCTAAAGCGAGATGTTGAAAGATTCTTAGGATCATCAAGGTGGATATTAAAGTCACCTAGAATTAGAAAGGGAACTGAGTCTGAGAGAAAAAAGGTGAGCCATGACTCAAAGTCCGAAAGGAATTGGTTAGCAGAACCAGGAGGGCGATAAATGACAGCAACCCGAAGCTGCAAAGGAGAAAAGAGTCGAATAGAATGAGACTCAAATGAAGATAACATGATTTCTTCATAAACTACCATTCATGATGGCCATCCATTAAGTTTAGAGGCTTCAAGACACACACATACACTTCTAACTCCAAGACACTTACAAAAGATGAGAAAGAGGCTATGTCTTGAACTGATCAAATAGGCCACAAAGACCAACACAAAGAATTCATTTCCCAATCAACTGAATGATAATCTGGACAAAACTCAGATCATTAGTATCACTATAAACAATATATCTTGTTTATATTTTGAATTTTACTAATAATTTTAAATTAACAACAATTATACAGGCATTTATACATCTGGCCTGTTTTAGACGGGCAAAAAGGGGCGCGTTTAGGGCTAAAAAGCCCGCTTTTAGGGTTAGGGAGGGCGTAGCGTTTACACCCTCCCTAACCTTAAAGCGCATGGACGCCGCCATTTAAAGATGGTGGCGTCCATACTGTGGCGCCGCAAAAGCGTCATCACGTGCGCAGCGTTTTGACGCGCTGCGCACGTTATGACGCTTTTGCGCCGTGGGAGGGCGCCAATCGCGCCCTTCCCGCGGTGCAAAAAAAGAGCTCCTTCTCGGAGCTCTTTTCTTGCGGCGGGTCTTTGCCGTGGCCTTTAAATGGCCGCGGCAAAGACCCAGGGAGAAAGGGGCCGTGGCGGCAGCCCCTTTCCCCCTTCAGCCCCGCCGAGGGAAGCGGGGTGCAGCGGGTGCCCAGAGCACCTGCTGCACCCCGCTTCGAGGCCATGGGGAACCGGCAGTTTGCCGGTTCCCCGCGGCCTCCAAAAGCGGCAGGATGAGGCCTAGAGGCTGCCCGTGCGGCAGCCTCGGCGTCATCCCGCCGCCAGAAGGGGCGAGAATGGACCGCCCCTTTTGGGGCGGTCTAAAAAGCCCCATCTGTATCTTGACTATTTTTCTCTTTTTCTGCATTAGCTGTTTTATGTTCTTTTTCAATGGAGTATCCTCCTCACTAACACAAAAATAAGTACATACAAAAGAGGAGGCCACACCATGGTCTAAATCAGGGTTGGAAATTGAGCAGTCCTTTAGATGATGCTGGACTACAAGTCCCAATAGCCCTAGCTAGCATAGCCAGTGGTGAGGAATTTTAAGGGTTGCCGTCCAACAACATCTGGAAGGCCAACTGATTCCCACCCCTGGACTAAATTCAATGGCTAGCTCTTACTGGACTACACCCACCAAATGAACCGCTGCATGGTAAATCATCACTTATGAAAATCCCACTAGTTCAATAGGTTTACTGTAGTTGACGCTTGCAGCTAGATACAGGCCCACCCACATCACTTTGCTCTCTTTCTACAAACAACCATCTAACAGTTATCTGAGCTCCTGCCATATATAACAGGAGCAATAACAATAGGAAGTAGATTTCTATACTGCTTATCAGTGCACTTAAGCACTCCCTAAGCGGTTCATGAAGTGCAAGCTAATTGTCCCCAACAATCTGGGTATTCATTTTAGCGATCTCGGAAGGATGCAAGCCTGAGTCGAGCTTGAGTCCTTGGCTGGTACTGAACTTGCAACCTTGCAGTTTGTGAGTGAGTGGCTGCATTACAGGCTCCTGTGTGCCCTGGGGCAAAATCATAAAAGCATACACACAATTTTTGGTTACTGAAGAACAGAAATAAAGTCTCTTGCTAGTTAAGGTAAGCAAAGGCTAAGACCTTGTCTGTACTGGCCACAATACTTTGGAGGCAGCCTGGAGTATCCTGGGCCCGAAGCTGCCCTGACTGCCCCCAGTGTCTTGGCTTCCATTACCGTTCTGCCACTGCTGTCTGCATGGGCATCCTGCTGTCCCATTGTCCAGACTGCCCACACCAGAAACAAGGTTTGGTATGAGTGTCATCCAGATGAGTGTCATCCAGATAGCATAATAATAATAATAATAATAATAATAATAATAATAATTTATACCTTTAAATAAATTTTATTTATAACTTATTTATAAGTTAACTTATAAGTTCTGGCATGATGCCAGAACTAGTGGGGGAAGGACTTTGGGCCCATGCAGACAAGACCTCAATCTTACCAGCAACAAACCCTAGACTCTTGGTGAACAGGATTATCTCTACTGCTCTAACCCACTGCAGTGATGCCTCATTGTTGCTGCTTAATTACACTCAACAAAAATGTAACATCATTCCTGAAAAGAAGAGAGAAAATCTGTCCTCCATTTTGTCAGGTGGGGCCACACTAATGGCCATTCAAATGTAAATATGGAAGTGTTACAACCTGAGGAGGTGGCCATGATAACAGCTTGTACTAGCCCCAGCACTGGTGAATTTATGCTGAGCTACCAAGACATCCATCACAAGGCCATGCCTGTATGCCTGTTTTCTGTTCTCCAACAAGAATCCAGACGTTATACCATGCCAGCTTTATCCAACCAAAGCATGAACAAGGAAAGGAGGACAGCAATGCCATTTCAGCTAGCTCATTAGCTGGAGGGCTTGTTCTCTCACCCTCCTTGTCCCCTCCTCCCTGAGGAAGCTGAAGCATTTTGCTTTTTTGGAACTGGTCACTCACTCCAGGCTTTTGGGTGAGAGACTTCACAGAACATCTTGGCTTTCCCCTGTGTCTTATCATACACATCACTATGGCACTTTGCAAAACATTTGACTCACGCCATCTGTTTCTCAAGCACAGCTTGTTTGCAGCCTGTGACCTTCAGCCTGTCCAGAAAATTCATCTGTTCCCACCTCTCCCCATTCCAGTTCATGAGCTGAGCTTTGAGTCAGGCAGGCAGGCCGCCTGCCCATGACAGAGTCTATGCTATGCAGGCAGGCAGGGACAGGAGGGACCATGACTTAGCAACTAGAAAAACAAGACAAATAAAATAGTGTTGCCAAATATTATTTACTGACCTCAGTGGATATCGGCCTTAGGCAAAGGAAGGAACCTTTTGACATAACAGCCAGTCAGATCCTTCTAAAGAGGAAGTAAATGAATCCATTCTTCTGGATTCAAGGCAGGTCACAGAATCATAGAATCGCAAGATCAGAGAGTTGGAAGAGACCTCAAGGGCCATCCAGTCCAACCCCCTGCAATACAGGAAGACACAATCAAAGCATCCCCAACAGATTGCCATCCAGCCACTGTTTAAAAACATCCAAAAGAGGAGACCCCATCACTCTTCAAGGCAGCATATTCCACTGTCCAACAGCTCTTATTGCCAGAAATTCTTTCTAACATTGAGATAGAATCTCTTTTCCTGTAGTTTGAATCCATTGCTCCATATCCACCATCCAATTAAAAATAATAATTGTAAGCCACTCTGATAGCCTTTAGGGCTAAAGAGCGGGGTATAAATAAATAAATAATAATAATAATTATTATTATTATTAATTACTATTACTATCATCATCATTATTATTATATCCTATTGTCTGGAGCTGCAGGAAAAAAACTTTCCTCCATCTTCAATATGACATCCCTACAAATAATTAACCTCCCTAAACTGCTCCTCAAAGGGTGTGTTTTCCAGATATTTCACCATTTTTGTTGCCCTCCTCTGGACATACTCGGGAGTCAGTGTCTTTCTAATAACATGATTTTCTATTCTGTAGCTACTTGCTCTAGAAATTGTTCCCTTACACAACAACCCTACTTCTGCTTTCTAAAGCAAAATTCAAGGACGATGCTAAAAAGCACATTTTAGACATCTTATTGTTAATGCGGCTAATACAGAATAGAAAGCAGAACATCCTTATTCCAGGCAATGGAGGCCTACTATTTATCCACTTTAAATAAAAGCTGATCTAAGAACTACAGGTCAGAGCATCCTGTTGAGGCATTGGTTCACATTAACCTCATTAATCTCCAACAGAAACCCTCTTTCCCCTGTATTTGCTCTACCATGGTATTGCTATATGTATGACTTGGACAATTTATCAGGACTTTTGGGTATAATCAGAACAAGCAACCTCTTCTTGTTGTTTCAAACTCCACCAAATTAAAAAAAAAACTCTTCGAACAATAAAGCCTTTAATCCAAAACCATTCATTCCCTAGCATCTAACAGAATGAGGCCAATAGAGATCCTGAGCATGAATTTACCAGCCCACTCACCCTCTTTGTTGAACAGCCACTGGAATACATCCCAGAATGTTATACATTGTTTCTGAGTTCCAGAAGTGTTATCAGTGGTTACATTCCTCCAGGCAAAGAGTTCCACAAAGCAAATATGTACTGTGACTTCTACTGTATCTTTTAAAATAAGAGCAGAATTTATCCACTTCTGTGTTTTACACTGACAGAAGTGGGATATCCTGCTGCTTGCCCTGCACTGGACTGCATCTGCGTATTTGCTTTTCCACAACACTTTTCTTTTCTAACACCTTCCTAACTGAAACATTGTAAGATTTTGCCTCTAAGGATCATTATTCCAAGAGCCAGCATGATGTAGTGGTTAGAACATTGGATTACACCTTTGGAGATCTGGGATCAAATTCTTGCTCATGCATGCAAACCCACTGCGAGAATTTGGGAAAGTCACACACTCTCAGCCTCAGAAAAAGGCAAAGACAACCTGCTCCAACAAATCTTGCCAAGAAAACCTCGTGATAGGTTTATCTTACAGTTGCCCTAAGTCAGATACAGTTTGAAGGCACACAACAACATTAAATCTGTATTCTCCTTCTCTATTCCTTTTGGGGCACAAATTCAGGGAAGTGTTGTAGTGTGTTTAACTATAGTTTGAGAACAACTCAGAGCTGCTTGTGCTCCACTTCAACCAGGAGTGAGCAACCTGCTGGATTGATTTTTGTAAATCATATCAGTTTGAACCAGCACCAGTGAGGTACAATCAAACAACATCTGGAGGGTCAGAAGATTCCCATCCCTCTATTTAAAAAATACAGTAGTTGCCAAGCTGGAATGTCACTAGTAACTACAATTTGTTTAAAACTGGAAGTTCTCCAGGTGCTGCTGAGCTGTAACTACACTGATTCCTCATCACTGGCCATGGTCCAAAACAGTGCAGAAATAATCCAGTTTGAGACCACTTTAACTGCTCTGGCTCAAGGCTAGTGAATTCTGGGAACTGTAGTTTTGTAAGACATTTAGTTCTCTGTCAGAGAGCTCTGGTGTCTTTCTACAAATCTCAGGATTCCTTAGCACTGAGCAGTCTTGAGCAGGATTATTTCTGCAGTGTGTTTTGGACCAATGTCAGCAAGGATTGACAGTATTTGGGAAATGGTCAAAAATGTGTTTTGAAAAAATAATAAAAGCAGAAAATGAATATCAGAGTTCAAAATTTTATAATTTCCTACTGAAGTTGGATACAGAAGATGATACGGTAAGGTATGGTGAAATGGCTACAGCAATGGGAAAATAATGGACTAAAAGAATTAAATATACTTTGATTTATGATTTAAAGGAGAATATATATAAAATGCAATATGGGTGGTATTTGACACCTTTTAAAATAGCAAAAATGAATAAAGATATTAAAAAACAATTGCTAGAAATGAAATAAAGAAATCAGCACATTTTATCATCTATAGTGGACTTGCAAATGGGCAAAAAAAATTGGAAAGAGATTCATGGGCAAGTTTTAAAAATATTAAATATCACAAAAAACTTAAGACCAGAAATGTATTTATTAAGTATTGTGACAAATTAAGAATTAGAAAAGAAACACAGCAAATTATTTTTTACATAATAATGGCAGCACACATATTTATGCAAAAATGGGGGGGGGGGGAGATGACTTTCCAAAAATAAGATTGGCTTCTAAAATTATATGATTATTTTGAAATAGAGAAAGTAATGCAATTAATTAAAAAGAAATCAATGAAGAAATTCGAAAGTAAATGGAATCCTTTGATATCCTACTTAAATAACAAATGGTGTAATGATTTTATTATTGGCTTGGATTGAGATATATAGAAAAAAAGTAAGAATGTTTATATAATTGAGAGTTGAGAATTGAACAACTAGAGAAATTATATGGAAGTAACCATAATGGAGAAATTAACAATAGGAAAAAGTTGTGGAAGCTATTTTGTGTTAGTTTGTATATTAGTTAGCTATATATCAACTGTATATTAGTTTGTTTGCATATTTTGTTTGTTTGTATGTTTTGAGGTTTAAATTAATGTGTATATTATGTTATTTTTTTTCTAAATAAGAAAATATTTCTTTTTAATAAAAAATAATTTTTTAAAAAATGTGTTTTTCAGGCATCAGGAAATCCAGATTAGAAAAATCCAGAATGCTGCTGTTGTTGTGTGACTTCAAGTCATTTCTGACTTGTGGCAACCCTATCACAAGGTTTTCTTGGCAAGATTTGTTCAGAAGCGATTTGCCATGGCCTTCCTCTGAGGTTGGGAGTGTAATCCCATCCAGCACAGGCAAAGTACCTATTCCCTGATCTGCTTTCCAACTGAATAGGAGCACCTCTGTCTTGTCTGGATTGAGCTTCAATTTGTCTGCCCCCATCCAGTCCATTACTGACAGCAGGCATTGAATCAATACAGAGGCAGCTTCCTTGGAATCTGATCAGAAGGATAGAGAGGGGTGTCATCCTAAATCCTGATGACCTCTCCCAGCAGTTTCATGTAAATGTTAAATAACATGGGGGATGAAACCAAACCCTGTGGAACGCCATAGGCCAACAGCCATGGAGTCAAATAGGAGTCCCCCAGCACCACCTTCTGAGTTCAACCCTCCAAGAAAGATGGGAATCACTTTCGTAATTCCCATCTCAGAGAGAAAACCCAGAAGGATACCATGATTAATGGTATCTAAAGCTGCTGAGAGTTCCAGCAAGACCAACAGGGACACACTCCCCCTGTCCAGTTCCCTGAATAGGTCATCTACTGAGATGACCAAAGCTGTCTCCACCCCATAGCCAGTCCTGAAGTCAAGATAATCTAGATCCATAATGGATCAAGATAATCTAGATCCAGAATGGATCAAGATAATCTAGATCCAGTCAAATCGAGTGGATCTAGATAATCTGTTTCATCCAGAAACACCTGGAACTAGGAGGCTACCACTCACACCAGTACCTTGCCCAAGAATGGAGTGTTAGAGACTGGCTGATAGTTATTCAGAGTGGCGGGAGCCAGAGAAGCCTTTTTCAACAACAGCTGCACCACAGCCTCCTTCAGGCAGGATGGAAACCTCCTTTGCTGCAGTGAGGCATTCACCACTTCCCTTATCCACTCAGCCAGTCCTCTATAGGTGCTTTCAGAAGCCAGGAAGAACAAAGATCCATTATACATGTGGTGGCCCTCACTTCTTCAGGAATCCTGTCCACATCCTCAGGCTTCATAAAATGAAAATTATCTGATAATACAGGGCAGGTAGGCAGGCACCAAGATTACATCCACTTGACCTGTCACAATGACAGTATCCATGTCATAGCAGATCCTTGTATCTACAAAGTGTTTTGCAAATTCTTCAAAAAGAGTTGAGTGTTCTTTATTTTTTTTTCTTATGGACCAGAATGTAAAAAGCCCCTGACCACTTGAAACAGCATGACACTGTGCAAATGTAATGGTGGCAGAGAAGTATAATTTCTCTGCTGCCACCATCACTACAGCGATATCTGGAGGGCCACACATACTGGATACCTTTTCTATGGAAATCACACATTATGGCTCTGACAGATCTCAGCAAAGAAGCCAGACTGGAGACCATCACATTCTCTAATAGAATCCCAATATGTTACATAAAATTTGAATCACACAACTAAAATGTAAGATGGTTACTAATGTTTGTCTCATTGTAAAAAATAAAGAATTACTATCTCTGGTCACATGTCACCAGAGACCTGTTTTCATGCAAATGGTACACAGTCAAGGGGTGCACAAGCAGCCTTGTACCCGAAAGCTGGGACAAGTGCCAAAGGGATCCTGAGCCACCTACCTTCCATGCTGTCTTCCCGACGCAGGTTGAAGTTTTCATAGGAGTCCCTGCGGATGAGTGGGTCTGAGGTATTGTAGTCCACTGAGACACTAGGACCATTCTCAAGATGTTCCATGCCTATGAAGCAAGGGTAGTATGGTTTCACTGACACAATCAGCCAAGTTCATAATGCATGAACTCAGCCATGAAAAAAATCAATAACATGTGAAAGGAAAAGACAAATTAAAAGGTACAAGGAATGTGATAAAAGGGCAATGGGAAGGGGAGATTGCCTCTCCTCCTGACTGCAATGGATCTTGCTGTTTCACCAACAGAAATCCAGTGCTGGATAATGCTCGAGAAGTCTGAAGCCAGAACTGATTCAAAACAAGGAAACAATTATTCAGAAGACCAGAGCACCAATAGAACTAGTGGTGGGTTGTGGAGTGGGGACTGTGACCATAGGCTACATGAAGGAGTTGGGTGGGGGGGTTTTGCTGGGGGGGGGGAGAGAATTCCCACCAAAACTCCATCCCCTCAAAAAAAAAAAAAAGAATTCAACCAATTTCACATAAATCATGTTGCTTCAGATGCACTGTAACCCCACATAAACTTCCCCAAAAAACCTCTCCAAGGATGCATCTACACTGTAAAACATAGTTTGGCACCTCTTTAAATACAGAAACTCCATTCTATAGAATCTGGGGATTTGTAGTTTTACAAGCTCTTTAACCTTCTTGGCCAAAGGCTGTTGATGCTTCACAAAACTACAATCTCAGGATTATGTAGGATGGAACCATGGCAGTTGAAGTGATGTCAAACTGCATTGTTTCTACAGTGTAGATGCACTCCAATTGAACAGGTGTGACACTTCCAGTCAAAGAACTGGCAACTGTGGTGGTGCCTTCTGGCCCTCCAAAAGTGTCCAACATGGTGCAGTGCAGCCCTCCAAGGCCTGCAGCATATGCATCTTTGCTTAATTGTTAACAGGAGTGGTGGAAAGCCATGGAAGAGCTTGATCACACAGCAGCTGTTATTCAGACCAGGATCCAAGTTAGATCTGGAAGATTTGATTTCCACAATAATCAAGAATAGCCATTCAGTAAACAACAAAAGTATCACATTGAAGTGCCCACAGAAATCTGCCAAGGCTGGAAATGAGGAGGGTCAAACATGGGACATGAAATGAAAGTGATGTATGCCTGTGGTTAGTTACTAGAAAATATCGTACCTTGAATTTTCTCAGGACCATAAGAAAACACAAATTCCACTTTCCCATACTCTGGAAACCGCTCATCTGCAATGGAGGAAGAGGAAGAGAAGGAGAGTTTAAGTATATGCATAAGTTCTCTGAAAACAAATAGTTAAGATAATATCCTTTGAGCCTCCTACTGCTTTGGACCACAACTTCCACAATTCCTTATCACTGGTAAAGCTGGGTGGGGTTGATGTGAATATTAGATAAAAACGCCTGGACAACTTAATGTCAGTGGACATGAGTAGAAGAGTCTGAGAATCATGTCCCCAATTTCCTGGAGAAAGATTCCTGGGGTCTCACCTCAAATCATGTCCCCAATTTCCTGGAGAAAGATTCCTGGGGTCTCACCTCAAAGTCATTCCAATTCTTATGGCTGTTATTCCCATGAGGGTTTTTCAGTTTTGCTGGAATTTTTGCACTACATTCCAACACAAAATAGTTCATCTAGTGAGGTTTCTCAGAAGGCCTTTTAAGTGGTGGCCCCAAGATGTGAAATGCCCTCCCCCTGCAAGGAGACTCACCTTGTGTCTACTATCATCCTTTCAACATCTGATGAACACTTATTTATTATTTTCTTGAACATTTAAAGAGCTGTTTTGAGGATTCTACAACTCTACAGTCTTAACCTGAAACTGGATTTGATGATGAAATATTATATTCTTGGGTGGTGGTTTCCTCTTTGTTATTTATTTATTTATTTATTTATGGTATTTATACCCAGCCCTTCAGCCCTAAAAGCTCTCAGAGCAGCTTACAATTATTATTTTAATTAGACAGTTCCCTGCCTTCAGGCTTACAATCTAAAAAGACACAACACAAAAGGAGAAGGGAAAGGTGGTGGGGAAGAGGATCAGGTCCAAAAGTTCTTCTCTCCCTCCGACGCCCGGACCAAGGCAGATGGACTGGAGGGAGGACTCTTCTTCTTAACTGAGGCCAGGCCCAATGTCATTGGGCCTGTCCTCTTTTCACTCCCTCATGGCCAGAAGATGACAGTTGGCAAGGAGGGAAGGTTCTTATAGTCTGCTGTCTTGACTTGTTGTTTTATTGCATTACTGTTATGTTGTTTTATTTTTAACAGATTATACAACACCTAGAGAACACTGGTTAGTGCACAGTTCAAAAGTGAATCAATCAATCCTAAAACAATATCAATACAGATATTCATGGAGGCAAAGCTGTGGCATTAATATACTGAGCCATTCTCTACATCCCTAAAAAGAAATTTTCTAGAATGGCCAACAGCAACATATGGTCACTCACATGGTCCTCACAAGTACTGAGCTCTGCTTACCACTGGCAGAACAATTAAAATAAGGACAGGAGCTCATTGTAATGTCTGTTATTTCAATTTCTCGGCAAAGCCAGAGGATAAGGATGAAAAAACACCTTCCAGACTCTTTTTATATGGTTCCAGACAGATTTTTAGATCACTGCAGGAGATATAAAGGCGGGTAATAGCAGTTTAGTTCAACAATAGCATTAATGATTCACTAGGAATGGTATTTTGGCTCATGACAGCAATAATTCTGAGGAATGGTAGGAAAATGGTGTCAAGTTATTCAATAGGGGAACTAGATTAACCCAAGTCTAGCTTTACTCTGAGCCACTTCTTGAATATTTAAACAAGGTGCCGCCTGTTCCTTCCTCAGTTTGCCTGGGAGGGCCTTCTCAGTGGCTGCCCCTAGACTCTGGAACTCCCTGCCCAGGGAGATCAGAATTGCTCTCTCCTTGATGGCCTTCTGCCAGCAGGTTAAGACCTACCTGTTCACACAGGCTTTTATGGAATTGTTATAAGGAAAGGCTGGGATGTTGTAGCATTTTGTCTGTTTTAATACTGTAATAATTTAATTCATTTTTAATGTACTTTTTTCTATGTTTTTAATTGTACTGTTTTTAATGTTGTGAAGCCACTCTGAATCCCAGTTCTGGGGAAAGAGCAGGTTACAAATAAATATAATAAATGAATAATTGAATAAATAAATGCAAGGAGGGAATGGCAATCAGGACTGACCCTAAGCATTTTTCAGCCGAAGAAGAGAAAAATTGCAAGACGGTGTTCCCCACCCCAAATGCATTCTGCATACAGCAACCAACTGCACTGATGGATAAATTATATTTCAGCAGTCATAACAAAACAGCATCCTGCACTGCCTCTGAAGACAGCAGGTAAATTATTGAGGTCAGGGCACAGTATTCAGCACATACAGCTCTGTCTTCTTGCTGCTCTTCTGTGCACCACAGGCTGCATCTGTACTGTAGAAATATTCCAGTCTGACATCACTTTAATTGCCATGATTCAATACTACAGAATTCTGGGTTATGTACTTTTGTGAGGCATTTAGCCTTCTGTCCGAGAGCTCTGATGCCACAACAAACTTCAAATCCCAGGAATCCATAACACTGAGACATGTGAGTTAAACTAGTGTCAAACTGCATTATTTCCGCAGTGCAGATGCATCCTCATATACCTCTGTTTATCTAAGGTGCCTGTGTTACCCAGCCTCTTGGTAAAGCCAGTTCATGACCACAAAGGTAGAACACTGCATTCCAGAGAGGGTGTATACTTGAATTACAGACTTGTGACCCAACAATCTAGACTATTATAAGTGTCATAAAGTCTCCTAATCCAAGTATATTATTTAATAATTCAGGTCTATTTCTTTATACAGTACTCTTTCATGTCACACAATACACGAGAATACACCACCCAATGACACCACAGAAACATCTCCTGACTCAAAACTTCATGCATTTTAATCCATCTGACCAAGCTGATCTACTTTTATTCTCCTTATCACCTGAGGTGGTTTATTTTTATTTTTTTACCTTTAAAGGCATCATCCAGGTCTTCCTTATTGAAGACAATAGCCAGATCATGAATGGCACAGGTGTGGAACTGCACTCGGAAGATCACATCCCGTGTTGGGCTGCGGAACTCTTTGTGATAACACTTCAGCTGCCGGGAAGGGGCAAGAGGTGGGAGCATATTAAGAGAAAATTGCCATCAGCTTTATATCAGTTTCACACTTACATCCTACCTTTCTCCACACAATGCAGAGGGAGTTAAGAACACTTACAAAAGTGTATTTGAACCCTTCCACCCTCCCATACTCCAAGCACATCTCTCCAGGGATTGTCTTAAAAAAATGTTGAAATAGGCTGGAGGAGGTGGACTACAGTTGGTGAGTTTCGTACGCTTCCTCTTCTCCAAAATGGACTCATCAACTAAGATGCATCTAGTGTACCAAAGGAATATGGTTATGGAAAACAGAAACAAAATCAAAGATGTATGTTTGACTCTTACCAATATATCTCCTTTTAAGAGGAGTCCAGGCTCTATGGTGATACAGATGCTGGTCTGGCTATCTCCCTGTACATTGCTGCAAGGAAGAACAAAGAAGCTAAGAATAGAGAATGGAACTTGAGCTACAAGGACCTAGCACCATTTTTGCAACTCCAGGACATTCAGAATATTTGTCAGTAAAAAATGTTGAAGAATGTTTTCATTGTTCAGCCATCTGAAACTCAAATGTATTCAGGGGTTGCAATTCTCTTCTGTAAGAGAGAGGTTTTTTTAAAAAAAAATGTTTCTAAATTTGACTGTAAATCCTTTTTTAATTTACTGTTTTTGGAAGCTGCCTCGCATCCCACTCTGGAAGAAGGGTAATATATAAATCAAATAAATACATAAATTTAAAATGTGCACACCCACCTTGTAGTAAACAAATTGGTTCTTTCTCACCAGATCAGAAATTGCTGGATTGGCAGTTTTCTTAACTAGAGGTGACTTTCTGGTCAATTCTAGGTTTACCTGGAGTGGGGTGGAGCAATTGCCTCCAAAGGATCTGGGGCTGGAAAAATGATCCACAGATCCCACAAACTTGGTCACACCTAGTGTGCCCAGTCAAAAACATGCCTCATACATGTTAGAACTAAACAGGAAATTTGGAGGAACAGTCTTTTTAAAAGTTCCAACAAATGTCACAGTTGAATATTGTTATTTTTTCAGTGTTGTGCTACAGATGCTTTGCCACCCACAGCTGATCCCAGTAGCCCACTTGGATTTGCAGAGATCAGCAGGATAACTTATAGACCCTTCAAGACAATCTATAGTGCCCCAGATCAGTTATTTTATTGACTGTAACTTCCAGAAGCTCACTGATCAAACTGACAAGGATTCCAGGAGTTGAAACTATGAAAATCAAAACTATGAAACTCTATGAAAGTCACTTTTCCAAACTCTGACCCAGATTATATCACAAGTAGTTTGTATAGTCCACATCTGCTCCTGTTTGCAGAACTGGTTGGCAAAAATTGGTTGAATATAAATGGGGACAAATATGAATAACTACTGGTTTTCATTTTTTAAAATAGGGCATTGTGCATTCATTTGTCACAACAGTCTCAGCTGTACCAGACTATACCATCAGATGAAATCTATGCAACACCTAGTAAAGCCTAATCTATTTAAGGCTATGTCTCATCCTCTGTTTCAAGACCCCGACTTATGCAGACCTAATGACACTGGCAATGTTAGCCTACCTTCTCCTCTCTTCTTTCCTCTCCTCTTCTCTCCTCATCCCTCCCTCTCAATAACTTTTATTTTATAGTATCTTCCCAGGCTAGCCCACAACTCTGAGCATACTTGACTTCTCTTTTACAAAAGATTGTGAACTGTGGATCTTCCACTTCTGAATGTCTCACTGTGAGTATCAGTACCAAACAAGTAGTTATCTTTCCTGTAGTGTTTTCTTTGTGTCTACACAAATGTTTGTCATGTCCAATATCTTATTCAATGCTCTGCCTGTTCCTTCTTTGTTAACAGAACTTAAGTCAATAAGCTAATAAATCACAGCTGTGCATAGAATTTGGTCAGAAAAAAAATAATTGAAGAGATTGAGTTGAAAACCTGATGATATGAATAAAAGAAAAACATGGAAGACGATCTTTCCTTCTATTTCACATTTCCTTCAATATTGTTTTCCTACTTTAGGATTTACTTGACCAACCAAGGCAGCTTGCACAGCTAAGTGATATTTCAAAAGCAGCCCCCTAGCCTGATATGGACCAAGAGGTCTGTCATGTCCCTAGGACTGGAGAGGCAGAGGGGAAATTTGAATGCTTGAAGTCAAAGAGTAGTGGCAACTCCAAGGTGACATTTACTAGATGCCAGATGTGTAGACAGGTTGCATAGCTTGGTATATCTTGAGGAAGGGCCGGCAGCCTAGGAGACATAAATCAAAGACAGAGAGAAAGGGACTTTCATTAGTCAGGGAGTTATTTCAGTTAAAGAGAAGGGAACACAAACAGTAAGAGGTCAAGACAAACATTCTAGTCTGGAAGAGAGGTTTTCAGTGACAGTGCCTCCCAGCAGACAACAGGACAAGGCCTGTGACAATGACAGATGTCCTGGAAAAAAGTCACACAGTGGAACCTTACTTTTCTTTGAGACCTATGGGGTTCAGATATTCCTTTAAAGTCCTCATTTAATTCCTTATCCAGCTCTTCATTGCAAAAGCGTTCTAGGGGGCCTGAGTGCAGGAAATGGAAAACCCTAAAGTGCTTATGCAGCCTTTGGTTTGGCAGCCAAGCTCATGTAAATAATATAGTACACCTAATCTGCACACCCAACAAATTCACATTAAATAAGGGCACATATATAGGGTGTGTGTGTGTTAATGGGGTGGGGGTGAAACAAAATTAAGAATCAATGTATCAGAACATGACCATGTACATCTCAGATTACCAAAAGCTGGACATTAATGCCAAGAATTCAATCACTCTGATATTATGCCATCACATGGTCTGCTTCATCAATAATAAAATCTGGTTCCAAACCCATGAGTCCCAAGTTTAAAAAAATGGAGTTAACTTGGATGGAGGGCAAACACTGGCTTTACATAGCATGTCTCTGTAACAGCCAAACACAATTGAAGAGCTATGACTACATTCAACCCTAGGAAGTGGCAACAACTTTTAAAACAACTGCTGGAATCATCCTAGTTCTCTTTGAACAGGTGGGAAAGTCAGCTCCAATCCCAGTGGCAGAAAAACAGACATGCCCCATTAAGCTGCCCCCTCCCCCCCCGCCAAAAAAAAACCCCGCAGTGGATTAAAGGTGACAGTTGTAACTGTGACTGAGGCTAGTTCTGTTTCTGTAGCAGATTGAGGAGGCACAGTGTGGAGGTGGCAATATAAGTTGCACTACTTAAAATTGCATGCATGGTGTTCCATTTCTGAATATTTCTCCACAATATAATATGAAAGAAAACTCTGTAAACAGAAGAGCAGAATACCAGAGAAAAACATTCCAAAGTAGCCCTTTTCTATGGTGGTTTTTACAAAGTGTCTTCTGACTGCAGGAGAGCATTCAAAAACATGATGCCCATAGTTTTAAACAGAACAGTCCACTGTATCATCTCAGCATGCCACAGCCTTATTCTGTTGCATCTGTAGACCACGTTTTAAGGATGGTCTATGAAGAAAAGGCGAAGTTATGGGATTCCCAAAGAACCAAATGACAGGGTATATTTAATTTACTCAAGAGCTGCATTTGTATAATACTGTGTATTATACAAATGAATTATAGTATGAAAAACCAGTTACCTCCTTTAGACTCAAAGTTGGGAATTCCATGCATGATGACATGATGCAGGAAAAGGGGCTTGTTGTTCATTTTAATGGTGCCAGAAAGAAGACCGCTGAAATAATGGACATACCTAGAATTGAAAGCAAGATAGCAATCAGACAGTTAGTTGGAATCTCTTGAAAGACTGATACTTCAGTGAAGAAAAGTTATCCTTCCCAATCTAGTAATTAAGATTTCTTTTATTTTGTTAAAAACTAGAGTATTCAAGCAACATAACCTTATTTGTTTTCAAAATGTTGCACTCCCATTATGCAATGTTTCATACCTTAACTGCAATAAACATCCATGACAACAAAGCCACTATTGGCATTTTCAAAAGTTATATCTGCAATTTGCTGAGAACCTAATATTCTTTGACACAGGATTGTAAAGGTAATTTTCAATAGCTTGGCTGACCTCAAAAGCCTATGGTTTGACTGAGAAGGGAAGTACACCCCAAGAAATGTAAACCTGGCTATTTAATAAAATGGTTCTATATAGTAAAATTGGAATGCCACTCATTTGGGATATTTGGGGTGGCATTGTTCCTTCACATGAATTCTCTATGATGCAAGTTGTTAACTCAGGATGTACTCATATGATCACTTAGATGTAAACTGAACTGAATTCAATGTGACTTATACATGTATTGGACTATGCTCAAAATCAAGTTTTGAATTTGCTATAGGGATATGTGCCAGGAACTGCACTAGTATTCCTCTACTTCAGATTTATGCATTGGCTTAAATGAGAAAACATTTCTATTATTCAATACTTGCATGCTCAACTGATCACTGTGTACCCTTTTAAATAAAGAGCACATGACAAGTTGTTGCCAGGAGCTCTGAGACCAAAAATATGTTTTCCCCCATTAAAAACATACACTTCCTTGCTGACTCCAGCGACACCTAGTGAAACTGAGAAGAACCACTTTATAGGCTGCATAGATGACTTGTAGAAACTTTAAGCATGCAGCAGGATTGAATAAGAATCTTTTTGCACTGTGAGTGGTATCCTGAGCTTTGAGATATCCATGTTTTCATGACCTCCACAAAATATTAAACTGTCTCAGAGAAGAAATACCTTTTTCTATAAATAAACATTTTTTTTATTTTCTTATGAATGCTCCTCCCCCCCCCCCCCCCTACACACAACCTGGCTGCCCCAAGCTTCCACTAGCTGTAGACATTGTAAGAAATAACAAAGAGGGTAGAAATTCTAGGACAGTAATGCAAAGTGTACAGTCAACAGAGCCCCACTCTCTATTCAGCTACTTAAAGGCATAATATTTCAAAATCTGTACGGATGTAATTTTCAATATCTAGTTGCTAGAAAAATTAATTAAAAAGTATTTTAAAAAATCTGTATAGGCCTAACAGGTCCTTCAAACATCTCTATGCATGTGCTTTCAAAGCAAGACTAGTAGCGAACATACAAATCAAGAGAAAGAACACAGGCTGTAATCAACAAGACTAACCTCTTCTGTGATGGCTGCCCTACTGGCATCACCTTGTCCTCATAAAACCTCTTCATGGCAAACCGGTCCAGAGCTTGATCAGCACTGTAGAATAAACAGAAGTGTGGGCAAAGACATATTTCATGAAGAGTGGTATGACTTCCTAAATAATGCACAAATGGAGATTCAATAATTTATGGGAGGTAAATGGGTGGACCTACTGCACTTCCCATTATCCCCCAGTACTGGCTTAGCTGCCTAGGGCTGATGGGTGTTGCAGGTGAGCAACATCCAGAGGATTGCACATTTGCCTCCCCTAACTTAGGCGTTCATTTTGGGCTACATCATACCTTCTCCACATATTGCCATAGGTTGGTTGGTTGTTTCTCAATGAAAATGCTAAATTTAATGAAATATAATTTATCTGAGGAAATGCATGTGAACTTTCAAAACCTTCAAAGCCACAGTACTGTATACCTTCACAATAAACCTTACCGGCTTATTTTAAAAAGTCAGAGGGGGACTGACTGAGCAAATACAGGGAGTAGTCTTGGTAAAACAAGGCAAAGTTGTACATCATGCCTAAATGAGACAGTTATAATACCATTGTTGAAAAAACTCTCTCTGGATCCCACTGTACAACTGCCAGTTGGTCTCCATCATCCCCTTGTTGGGCAAGGTACTAGAGAGTGTAGTGATTGCCCAGCTGCAGGGGTTTCTAGGTGAGACAGACTATCTAAATTCATTTCAATTGGGTTTCAAGTCTGACCATGGAACAAAGATAGCTTTTGGTATTTTGATGGATGCTCTACATTGGAAACTGAAGTGGAGAGTGTGTCCCTGGGGGTTCTGCTGGACCTCTCAGTGACTTTCTCTTTGGACTACTTTGCTGGGGTAGAACTTAGAGGAACGGTTTTACAGTGCTTCCATTTCTTTCTTTAAGGTTGAACCAAGATGGTCATTGACCTGTGGGGTAACTCAGAATTTAAACACGTACATGAAACCTCTCGGAGAGATTATCTGGAGTTTTGGAATCTAGTGCCTTGAAGATAATGCTCCAATCTATTACTCCTTTTCACATCAATCCAAGTAAGTTGCCTTACTATTAAGAGAGTGTGTAAGATCACTTTTGGATTGGATAAATGCAAACAAACTGAAACTGAATCCAGGCAAGACTGAGGTTCTCCTGATTAGTCAAACGGCAGATCGGGGGAATAAGGATTCGGCCTGTTCCGGAGGAGGTTTCATTCCCAGTTTGCGTGTACTCCTGGTTTTCAGCCCTGAGCCTGGAAGCTTCAGCTTCAGGAATGGTCAGTTAATTTAAGCATAACACCAGCTGTAGCCATTCCTAAAGACATCAATTCTGGACATGTGACATATGCCTTAATTACATTCATTTTGGATTGCTGTAACACAATTTACATGGGGCTGCCTTTGAATAGTATCCATAAACTTCAGCTGCTCCAAAGAGCTACAGCCAAAGTGCTAACTGGAGCTTCATATAGAAGGCAGACAACTCTTTTGTTGCAACAGCTCCCCCGGCTGTCAGTCTGTTTTTGAGCACAACTGAAAATGCTGGTTACCTCCTATAAAGCCATATAAAAAGATATCAAAAGCATGGTATTCTCCCATGTGAGCCTGCCCATGTTTGGAGATCTTTGGGTGGCCCTTCCCTCTGCCCCACCATCTTCACAGGTACATCTGGTGGGAACACAGGAGAAGGCTTTCTTGTTGCCCCATCCTAGGCTCTAGGGCTCCCATCCTAGAAAGGTTAGACTAGGACTCTCCTTCCTATCCTTTCATAGTCAGTTTTTGGCAAGCCTTTGGAGGCTGTTTGCTCAGGGGGAAAGGGCATTTTAGAATATGCTGACTATTTGTTGTTTTCTTTTCATTGTTCAAGCATTTAATTCTATTGATAGTTTAATTCTATTTTTCACTTTTGTATGTTGATATTTTTATGTATCTATTTTTATTTTTTGTAAAATACCCTGAGTCCCAGACTGGGAAAAAGGCAACATCATCATAATCACCACCACCACCACCACCTCCACCACCATCACCATTTTCACTGTTTTTCCCCCTGATATACAAATGTGTTATCTTGTCCCCCTTTTAGAACCTCTGCCTCCTAAACTGGATTAGATGATTACAAAAGTATTTCCCCTCTGATCATTTTTTTCATTGAATCTTGTGTAACTAAGTAACTGAAGATCAAAGGCTTTGCATGCTATTGCAAGCTCCTTCATGCATGGAAGGACACACTTTATGCTCTCATACCTCCCCACTGTTCTGGCCCTCCAAGCCTTCTCCAGCTACCTCTCTTCATGTTCATTCTTCTTGGAGGATTAGACAATGAGAAGTTATTTCAGGGAACATCACACCCTGATAAATCAAGCCAACGGGCTTTCCCCCGGCAGCTGAAGGGCAGTGGATAACTTTTCCCACTCATAAATGATGGACTAGCTTTACAGTATATACCAATGGCTATCTGCAGACAGCATCACAGAAATGCATGCCAACACCACCTGTTTGGATGTGGCCCATTGGGTAGTACAGGCAACTATATGATGATGAAAGAATGATAGTTTATTGGACTGCTATGACGCAAATAGACATGCTAAATTTTCAAAGACTCCAGAAGAGGGCATTTCCTTCCATCACCATCCACTCCTATCATTACTAATAAAACCATCATTCTCACTCCTCACCACGACCTTCACTAATAGTGAGCAGGGAATGCAAGAAAGGGCTTTCTTGATGGCTGTCCCTAGATGCCAGAACAGCCTTCTCAGAAAGGCAAGAATGCATGTATCACACACACACACACACACACACCACACACCCCACTGTTCTTCCATCAGCAAAAAAGATCAACTTGTTTTAATTTTGAATCTTTTAGAATATTTTTTTTAGAATTTTATTTGTGATTTCTTTTATTCTGACAGTCTTTTAGAGCTAAAAATTTTGTCTTTATTTTATTCTGGCAGTCTTTTAGAAATGAAGCTTTTTAAATAAAAATATTTTAAGAAAGTGTATATTTCTTATTGAGCTGTTTTAATTTGCTGTTATCCTTCTTAAGTATATGTTTTAAATGGGGTTTAATTCTGTCAATGAAGTAGTTTGCCTATGTTTTAATTTTGACCTTTATATGTTTTTAGTTTTATTGTAATTGTTTTAAAGTGAATCCCAATTTGGGGGGAAAGGCAAGATACATATGATGATGATGACGATGATGATGATGACGATGACAATATGCTGCCCTCATAAAAATACTATGTGAGGACCTCTTACCTAGCTGAAATGTTGCTGTAGTGCATGTAGGCAGCAATAACAACCCCTGTCCGGCCTCTGTTTCCCTGCAAGAGACACAAACAAAACAGGATGAGTAGTGGAAGTGGTAGAAGAGTAGTGGAAATCCTGGAAGAGCAGGTTCATTTATCTTCTGTGAAGATACCAACTGAATCCTATTATCCAAGCCGAAAGGATCAATTAAGGAAGAAAGAACCAGTTTTGCCTTTTCTTTTTGGCTCATAGCACCTTTTGTACATATTAGCCTGGTTTATACAAGACACAAAAACATTTATTTAAACATGCATTTTTAAAGCATATTTTCTCTCAAGATAGGAATTTTAAACATATTCTGACACATTGATTGAGCTGACAATTGCATAACAGCATTCCAGAAACTTGAAAGCTGCCAGATGTTTAAGTGTTGATCCAAATATTAGTCTGTGGAAGTAGAAATCAGGTTAGTGCATATCAGAATTTACCAAGAACAAATTCCCCAAGCATTCCTTGAAAAAGGCCCCATTGAGACACTCATGCAGATCAGCCAGCCTTTACAAGAGGAGGGAAAGAAAGAGGCAAACAGCTCTGGGGCATAGAGAAACCGGCTGGGTCACTCTCCCTTCCTACTATGTATTTTTTGCCAGGAAGGCATGACTGAGCAATAGGTGTCGCTATGCCCTTTGAGATTGACTGCATGGAGGAAGAACACACTATCCTACTTTCAAGGATAGTTTGTGACATAGGACTGGGAAAATTGTGTAAATATATTTGCTCAGATCTGGAACCAATAGATAGTTGTGGACAAGTCACTATGTTGAAAAATAAGAACACAATCTGTAGACTCTTTGAATTGCTCTTCCACTTTTCCCCTGTGATGTTCAAGACAAATTACTTGGTTTTGGGCCCTTTTTAATCCTCACAATGACTACCAGGTTATGAGATGGTGATCACCTCAAAGTCACTTCGAGAGCTTTATGGCTGAGTAAGAATACTTACTCATAGCACTGTTTTGAGGACAAACCATGAAACTGGTGAAAGAAGTAACATGCACAAACATTACAAGGACTATACGGTACTTTGTATATGAACATTTTGAAAAAGTAGTTGCTGTTTTCTGTTTTCATTTCTGTGATTAGAAATGAGGTATATTTTAAAATAGCAGTACAGTTTTACTACCATCATTCAGCAAGCCGATTTTTCACAGCAGGAACAGACAGAGCTGTGATAAAAGAGGAAAACTTTTCAAGGTATCACCAAGCAAACAAAATAGCTTCCAATGTAGATGCAATACAATTTCATTCAGTTCACTTACAACATTTTCCATAAATTAAATAGGGGAAAATAAACAAATTTGTATGTAGGAAAAACAGCACTGTCAGATTCATCTATACAGGCAGGAAGTGTTGGCTATTAATCACTTAGAAGTCCTGATTTTGAAATCATTTGTAATCAACCATGGTTTAAGAACTGAATTTGGTGTTGCCATTTCTTTTCTTTTCTTTTCTTTTCTTTTTCCTGACAGGTTCTTCAACTTTAACAGCTAACTAGCAGGCAAGTGCATCAAGGGCCACTGGAACAGTTGTACCCATTGACTTTGGTCAATTCACACAACTGAGAATTTTGTTGGATCTGTTTTTTATAAGAATCCACTAAAAATCATAAATGTCTTTATAAATAGGAAAGAAAGGACTTAAAATTAACAGGATAAAAACCAGGATAAAAAAAATCATTGGGTGAGTTGTGAGACATTTTCTGGCTCCAATGGGATTTCAGTGAACTAAGGGTTAGCAGTAGGGTTAACATTGTGATAAGGATTAGAGTTAGTTAGTAGGGCTTTATGGGCACTTCTTGTATTTTCTTACCCCCATGGAAATTCCAGTGTTCTGTTAAAATGGGACCAATGTTCTGGCAAGCAAAATATGGCAATTCTGCTTGTCAGCATCATCGGTGACCAAATCATGACATGGGATATCTTTTTCCCTTCGGTGTGTTACATTGTCTGGGAGGGAAATGTACCTCAGTGGGGGAAAGCAACACACCTGTTGAGATCATTTTTCTTTCGGTTGTCTTTTCAGAGAAATGACTAATACTGTCTCTTATTAGTAGGAGGGAGGGGGAAAGCTATCCAGACCATGAAGATCCAGCTGCTCTGGGCTTCTGGGGGAAGGAAATTGGGGGTGTCCTCCATTTGAGAGTTCACTTTCATTTGCCTCCCCCAACCAAACTGAACTGGCCTGAATCACCTCCCCAATTCTTCCTCTGCCCTGCTAAGTATCTGGGTGGTGAGACCACCAGAAATGTGTGTTCAAAGCTATACATACAGGTAGGCTCTGGCCATAGTTAAAACTTTTCAGGTGACAATGCCATGGAATGATAGGTCTAAATGATGGGTCTAGTTCTGTGTGGCTTTTGCAACAAAATGTGACACTGGGGGGTGACAATGTCCCATTCTGGTCCATGAAACTTAAAACTAAAGTGAGATGTAAAAAACAACAACACACACAACAGAAAGTTTCATTAATATTCAAGAGAACATTGAGAAAAAACAGTCACGTAGATACCAGCCACACCACATCAAAATGCAATTACTTATACAGACTCATCAGATGTAGTATTTGACTGAGGAAACTCAATCATGCCCCAGGGAAAATTTATGGGCCTGAAGACCAAATTGGATGAGTTAAAGATTTAAAAGGATTTCATTGGATCATTAAATTTATAAAATGCTTTTAACTATAATTATTGCACTTTAACACTTTTACTATGTTGGATGTATTTTTAGGGTTGTTGCTGGCTCAACATTTTTCTTTGTTTTCAGTACTGCATTATGGCTTTATTGTCTTTGAAACTTACTGTTATTTCTATGGTACACTAACTATTAGAAGCTGACTGGGGAGCACTTTTACCATAAAAGCTGGCTGTAAAATATTTCACATAAACAAACTGGTATGCAAAATGGGGACACAGCTCATAAATATTCAAGACACTATAAACCAACATTGTAGATAAGTCCCAATGTCCTCCATTAAGGCCCAGGGAGAGACAAGACCATGCAGATTTCATTCTGACTTAAGAAAGGGTTAAATCCAGCATTAAGCTCAACTAAAGTTGCCCTTCTCCTTGCTTGCCTTTCATTGCCAGGTAAAAAAAACAGCTCTATACAGGCAGGCTTTTAATGCCTAGACATGGGCTGGATTTTATATGGGATGGGTATTGTGGTTGTATTGTGGGTTTTAATGTTTGTAATTTTATATTGTTTTTAGCTGATGTTTTAATTGTTTTATGGCACTATGTTTTTAGAATTGTTATTGTGAGCCACCTTGGGTCCCTTCGGGAAGAAAGGTGGGAAAGAAATTAAATAAAGAAAGAATAAATAAAGTAGGCTTTAGGCTGCAGTTCACCAGTAAAGGGAATGGGACATGTTAGTCATCACTTAGGAATATCTCACTGACTCCATTAGATTCCCTTGTACTTGGAACTAACACTGGATTTTGCCTCAGCATTAAGGCATAGTTCTCCCCTTTGGACCATAATGGAGAACTACAATATAAACAAACATACCTTTTGTATTGACGGGCCAAAGTTAGCACACAAAAATAAAAGATGGAGGGAGGGAAGGTGCACAGGCTCTTCCAGAGGTTAGCATACTATGCTTTGTTAAACCAAGGCATCACATCCAAAAAAGCCCACCATCAACTGCAATTGAAGCGTCTTTAACAGCAATTTTACAGCTCTCTAACATATTTTATGTTTGTATGCATTTTGAATTGAGTATGGAAAGGTGTACTGTGATAGGGAGATGAAGTTCCTCCTCTTTTCACCCCTTGCTGAATGCCTATAAGTAATATGTATCCAACCCACTCCCAGAAAACCTATCAAAGGGCTGTGGAGACTCCTTCATCCAAACACACACACACACACACACACACACTCCCATTACATTGTATGATTCACTGTACCAGTTCAGGAGGGAAAAATACACCCTCGCTTCCCTCATTGCCTGTATTTCAGATTGAAGGATAATATGTTGAATATAAGTGCAACAATCTGCTAAACAAATACTTCCTTAATGGACAACAACTCTCCACCCTCATACATAAGCAATGGAAAGAACAAAATGTCCAAATATAGCAACTGTGTTGCCTCATCAGTGTAACACCAGCAACATAACAGCAACTTGAGAATCTGAGAAGGGAATAAATGTATTTCAGCAGCATACAACAGCTTCAATTATCCAAAAACTATTGAATTACAATGTACTTCTTCCACCAGAGACAAGAGAAAGAGTAGGTCGTAACAACGCCTCCACCCAAGATCTTTAAAGGCACTGAGAACATACATTGGTTGATGAACTGGTGCTGTTGTCCAGGCTTTTCTCACCTTTAGAAATCATGGTTTAATGAACCATGCTAAGAATTATGGCATAAGAATGAAGCTAGACAGTCTGTAGAATATCCCCCACTGCCAGCCCTTCAAGTGACAGTTTCCAGGATTCCTAGTAGAAAGTAAAGATCTTATTGTTGCTTAGGGTTTTCTTGGCAAGATTTCTTCAGAGGTGGTTTGCCATTAACTTCTTCTAAAAAACTGTGACATGTTCAACGTTACCCAATGGGTTTTCATGGATGAGCAAGAATTCAAACACTCATCTCCACAATTTCTAGGCTAGCACTTAAAAAACTATACCACCATGGCTCTCAAATATGAAAACAATTAAAACCTGTGGTCCAGATGTCCCCTGTAGCAGTACTACCTAAAGTCTATAGTTTGCAGACCAGTGCCAGTCCTTGAGCTGTCAGTCACTAGTCTAGGATAAGTTTCCAGGAAACAATATGGCACAAATATGCTATCTGTCCCTGGGGTGGAGAGGCCAGTCTACCACATGAGACAGCTGGAGAAACACTGTCCAGAACACAAACCTAAATACAGGTATTAACAATATCAGTTGATGGAACAAGAGCAACACAGAGATATGCACAAACCAGTTATGAATATAAAGCGGCATCAGAGTACAACACTATGGCTGGTATCCTCTTGGTTAGTCACAACTAAAGTAGACCTACTGAATTAATGATTAAATGGGCTTACTCTATTCATGATGAACAAAATTTAAGACTATGAGTGCCATCATATGGCATCGCCCTCAATCATAACGGAGTGTAAGAAAATGTACTCAGATGGGGGGGAAATATCTTTGTTATATTTCAATCAAATTTATTCCATCATCTGCAAGGAGGACAGCACAGACTGAACAATCAGCATAGTGTAAACATCTAGAGTCAGATGTGCACACATTGCTTTAAAGTGGACCACATAGATACACCATGCATGTAGCCACTCAGTCCATGTACTTGGAGACTTTTCCTCCTACCTATGGCAGGCCCACAATTAGAGCAAATGGATATAAAACAGCAGTATCAGTGGAAGACCAGCAATTCAGAGCATGACACATGAATGCCATTAGCATGAAACCAAGACAGCCCTGATTGCAGAGCTGTCCTTCACAGTATATGCATTTGTCAAGTGTCTGCTGAAAGGAGCTTTATCCTTTGTATCATTTGGATTAAAGTTCCTCAGAATTTTCTTTTCTTTCTTTCTTTGTTTCTTTCTTTCTTTTTTCTATAATACTTGTAGCTAACTGCCCATCAAATAATCTTCTCATCACCCACACTGTCTAATCAGAGGCAGGCAACCCATGGACCATATCCCAACCCCCTGGAAAAACCCTTCCTTCCTTCCTCTCTCACCTTATTATGAAGAACCACCACATTGTGAGGATCAGCATTGAGCCAGGTATCCATGGCTTTACAGATGCTGCATATCTTCTCCAGGGCAGGGGTGTGCAAGTCAGGCCATCCAAAATCCAGCACCTGTGGGATAATGGGAGGGTTTCCAAGCAAGAGGAAGAAGAAAAAGGGAATTGTTAAAGAATGCAAAACAGGAATGGAAGCATTTCGTCCTCCACATGTTTGGGGCTAAAGCACCCTCAACGTCTTTTGATTATCCATATGAGGTGGAGCTGACGGGATATGCAGTCCAAAACATTTGGAGATCAAAAGGTTCCACACCCCTGGTTTAAAAAGTGCTGAGTGAGAAGGGATATTTCAGTTCAGGTACATGACGGACATATGAATGTCATTAACAGATATCAAATTCTCAATCATTTAGTTTACTTTTATAGTTTATAGAGCCACAGAGACAGACAATTGGACAGTCCCCTCCAGTGGCTGTAACATTTAAACAGAACCTTGGCTGCAAAAAAATCTAGTACCACAAATGCTTATTAAAATTCAAGCCCCACACACACCTCAAAAAATTTAATTTTATCAATGTGGAGTTGAAGGCTTTCATGGCTGGCATCCATAGTTTTTTGTAGAGTTTTCAGGCTATGTGGCCTTCTTGAACATGGCCACATAGCCCAAAAGCTCCACAAAAAAAACTATTAATTTTATTAGTGTGTCCTAAGGCAACAGCCAATATAGTCATTAGCACCTCCACATGGGACAAAAATGCCTTTTGTAAGAGCTACTCTTAGGCAGATAGTCTTCACTTAAAAAAAAAAAAAAACAGATTCTAAAACTCAAGGACAGGGGAAGGGATAGAGGTATTTTCTCTGTAGTCTTAGGAAAAAGTACCCTGCACAATCCCATCTCTGAGCAGCCTAGACAGTCGCAAGGTGCCATAAAACTAGCATGCATAAATTTTTGGAATGGGAAAGGAGAAAGCTGTCACTGTGGTCATCCTGCTGAGGGTATCCATGAGGGGCAGTTCCCTTTGTGATGAATAACAACTACATGATATGCATGCATAATTAAGCATAAACAAATGGTTGCCATCCTTTTTCATGGCAAAATCTACTCTGCAAAACCTTGAAGCTGGATTTTTATGGAGCTTTGGAAACAATGGGCAGGTTGCTTAAGAAACTATGGAGATTATTAGATTGTGGAAAAGGCTGTAAGTAAAAGGTATGCTCCTGGCAAAGTTGTGTGATCATGCTCAAGATTTTCAGACACATCTCATTTAGCTAGGACTTAACCCATGAAAATCCAGGAATGCTCCAACAACAAACCATTCACAGGGAAATTCTGGGAATGGTTTGTTGCTGGAGCATTCCTGGATCTACATGGGTTAAGTCCTAGATAAATGTGATGTGTATGAAAATCTTCGGTGTGATCATGTGACTTTGCCGGGAGTGTGCCTTTTTCATCCCCTCTTTTCTCCCATCTGATAATCTCCAAAGCTGCAAAACTTTGCAAAGTCTCAATGTGACAATATCAACTCACTGACATAGCCATGTTAGTCTGGAAAATTAATATGCAAAGGGATCTTGTAGATCAGTGATTCCCAAACTTTGGTCATCTAGAAGTTTTGGACTTCTGCTCCCAAAATTGCTGACTGTTAGGCAAGGTAACTGGGGATTCTTGGAGTTGAAGTCCAAAACATATGGAGGGCCAAAGTTTTGGAATCACTCTTGTAGATCCGTGAGACTAAAAGAATGAAGTTAGTAGCATGAGCTTGCAAGCATCTGAGGAAGTAAGCTCAAGTCTACAAAAGCGCATGCTATCAACTTCATTCTTTCAGTTAGCCCTCAGCTCCTGCCCTCACCCTCTACTTTAATATGCTGCACATTACTAAAAGAACTGTGGTATGTGGAGGTACTCTAAAACTGCGAGGGATAGATGGATGGATGGATGGATGGATGGATGGATGGAGCCACTCCCCAATCTGTGATATGTGCTTGTAAAGAGAAGCTCCCTTGCAGAGTTGTTCTACAGCTTGATGAGTTACAAATGAGCTCCTTTAAATGGGGCCAATGTTTATAGATATTGTACCATTTGTTGCTCTAGTTCTCCAGGATTTTTTTTTTAAAAAATATATTAAATTATATGTTTGTTCCCCTGACTATTTTCTGGCAATTCCTTGCACCAGCTGCAACATTTTATCTCACCTTTAAATGGCTTTCCTTTTCATTCCAAGACATGCCAGAACAAAAAAAAAGTACAATATACTTATGTCTTCTCCTTTTTATTGTTGTTTTTTAATTTTTCTTAGTATTTATTAGCATTAGTGAAAAAGTCTTTTGCATTATAACACTATAATTCTATTTTTTTAAAATCATAGGATAAAATTTGCCCCTCACACCATAGGACCAGTTCAGCAAACCATGTCCCAGTTTAAAAATAAACAAACTATGGAAGACCTCTAGTGCAGATCCAAGAAACTGTTACAAAAATGGTCCCTCAGAAGTGACAAGTGGCAAAATCCAAGGAGCTCTATCTCAAGAACTGACTTTTTTTAGATTATTCATAAAAAGAGCTCTATGATAAGCACTTTTATGTTCATAATTCAAATCCCATTTGAAATTCCTTGGTCCAACCTTCCTGTTTTGTTTTGATTTGTTACAGCTGCATTCCATCCCAGCAAAGTAGCTTTCGTTGCTCAGGGAAGACAAATAACTTCCTTTCTCTGCCATCCCCACCTAAAAAAAGCTTTAGGGTGTTTGTATTGTGCCCCTCCTTCCATCATCACCGCTTGCCAAACCAACATTCTCAAGCTTCTGCCACATTTGTTTGAAAAATGGGGTGGCAAAACTAAGCCGTTCTTCCAGGATTTAGAGCAGGGAGGCAGGGTAAATATTTCAGCCATGTGCCTGGCTCTGGGTCAATGAACAGGCTCTTTGGCTGCCAAAGACAGCAGCAGCAGGGTGGGATTAGTGGACAAAGCAAAGAGAGATAGAAAGAGAGGAAGAGCATATATACAAAGTATAAAAAGGGGTCATGGAGACATATATTGGAGGGGAATCCAAAAAGAAGAACAGAAGCAGCTACAGCAGACTCCTCTGGGTACTTAGTCTAAAGCCAAAAGCACATACATTGTGGAAGAGAAGTGGATCTGATGGACAGATCCTTGGTGTCCTTGGTTTTGTTTTATTTTTAAGATTCAAAGGTATTTGGTTCAGATTCCTGTCTTATCTGATCAGGGACACATTTTAGATCTCATAAACTCAGGTTAAACTAATGAAGCTTAATTTTTATTCCAGATTCTGTAAGAATCATCACCAATTCTCTGGACTGAACCCCAGTCTGATTATCAAAAAGATCCTCCTCTGCACTATCACTGATATTCTGGGCCACTCATTCCATTTCTTTAAAAAAAATTACTGAAAACACTATGCTAGAATCAGAACCTGGAAAAGTAACCTTTAGGACTACAGTGCCCAGACTCTCACAAATATCACAATCATGCTAACTGGGGAGATTTTGTGGGCTGCAGTCAAGAGTAATTTTTCCACACTTGAAAAAGGGATAAAATTCCCGTTTTCCTGAACTACTATGTGTGTGAAAACCTATTTTCCCAGAACTAGTCTTAATGTTCACAATATCTCAAGCAATCCATTTCTCCATTTAGCTATGTCTGAGGATAGATTTAAGGCAGAGTTAGCAAGACACAGCACAACCCAGCTGTTTTTGTGACCCTCAACTCCTATACACCATTTCTGGACAAACGAAAAGATGAACTGCTTCTCCTGAAAGCCTGCAGGAGCAGCAATTCACATTTGGGACAGGCTGCAGTAACCACTTTTTCTTTGCTTGCTGCCCCCCCCTTTTTTTAATAGCCTTTTTGGCAGTCTGTGCAGCCTCTGGAGGGACCCCCTGGGTATGCAGCAGTTCCCCATCCTGATTTAAGAAAACATGTTAAAGGGTATACATTAACAAAAGGCCCTTTGCTCATTCAATATTGAGCTGAAAGGAGGCAAAATAAGGAGTTGGGGATAGGAAAGAGTTTGGAAAAGTTTATTTTTATTTTATTTTTTGAAAAATCTTCTAGCTAACCATGACCAAATAGGCTGGTGAATTCTGGAAGTATAGTCCAAAAAAGTAACTATTCCAGGCTCAGAAAAGGGCAATGTCAGGGTCTCAATACTACCTGATGGTGCTTGTTCTGTTTAATATAAAGGTAAAAATTGAGATTGCCAACTGTTTTCCATAAAAATAAAGACAACTGTACCTCAATTTGTTTTGTCTTTCAATCACAAGAAAACATTATTTAACTGTAAACAATTCCATCTTACCTTGGAGTGGAGCTTGCTGATGTCATGTCTCCTCTCAGACAGATTTAAAAGCTAGTGGAGGAAGGAAATACCATTAGAAGAAGGATCTTTTGTGTCGTTGAAAAAAAAACTGGACAACACAGTAGTAGAAAATGGTCAAGGAACAACAAAAACAAAATATTATGGCTTTGCCATGTAGGTGAGTGGGGTGTGCACAAATCCATATGAACATTTCACTGTCTGAGTGTGTGTGTGTGTGCGTGCTTTGTTTTATAGGCTGCTTCCAGACCTGGGTTTTGTCCTGTGGCCAAGCAGTTCCAAACAACCTCGTTGTATACCAGAGATACCAGTTTTTCAGTAGAATTCAAAGATATAATAATAATAATAATAATAATAATAATAATAAGATTTATTTCTATACCGCCCTTCCATAGATCAGGGCGGTGTACAGCATATAAAAAACAGTAAGACATAAAAACCATTAAAACAAGCCGGTTACAATATAGTCACGTTAGTCTGTAGAATCAGTATGTAGAGAGATCACCATGAGATTTTGTAGACTTAAAGTCTACTTCTTCAGATGCATTTAGTGTTAGCTCCTTCACATGATTTTGCTGCATCACTAAGGCAATTATCTTCTCACTGAAGACATAATTAATCAACAAATGTTTTCTTATGTGGTAAATCAGAATGTCTTGTGTACTTTTCAGGAACCACAAAGTAATGTGGGAATGTCTAACGATTTGAGTGTGTGTGTATGTATGTGTGTGTGCGCGCACATGCCTTTTGACTTATGGCAACCCTATGAATTTCATAGGATTTTCTAAGGCAAAAAATCCCCAGAGGTGGTTTCGCCAGTTCTTTCCTCTGAAAGATAGTCTACAGCATCTGGCGTTCATTGTTGGTCTCTGATCCAAATACCAACCATAGCTGACCCTGTTTAGTTTCGAAAGATCAGATGGGATCAGGTGCTTTTAGGGTATTTAGGCCACATGTTTGTGTACTGGTAAGATATATTTGTGTGCAAATAGGAGAGATAGTATGTACATTATTGTTTCTTCTTCCTGAAATTTCAAACATGTTTTTAACATTTTATAGTAATTTTAAAAAATGGGTTTCCCATCTCCATATATACTCAAGAAGTATTGCTAAGATTTTGCTCTTTTGGTTTGCTCTTAGACATAATTTGCTGAAACAGACATTGAAATGGGTTTGTGAAATCAACATATTTTGAACCTGACAGCTATAGCATCTGATAAAAGTGGACAACAGTGGACAAAAGGATCAAGGTAATCTTATGTAAAGGTGCCATGAGACAAACTCACCATTACATACTACAAATAGGTGAATGAAGGAGATATGGGTCATTAGCCATGACAGGGATCAAGACTTCACACACACAAAAAGATTGAACCCCTGTGATATGGTGTGAGCTTTCATAGAAGTGATTAATTGATATAAAATGTAACATGCATAGAATCCAGTCACTTTCTGTGAAATTATTCCAAAGCAGACCATGTTTGAAACTGAACTTCAGTCTTGTACATGTCTTACCAAGTAACTGTCCCCATGCTTGGATTTAAGCATCTGTGCCACTTCCTTCAGGTTGCTGCAGAAGGTCTGCTCTTCTGACAAACTTGCAAAGTTGACAGCAATTATCCGCTCAGTGACATAAACCAGGTCTAGTTCACAAGTGTCCTCCATGGCCTGATTTAGGCTCAAACTCCTGGGTTAAAGAGAAGCAATTGAACAGTCATTGGCATGGAGGTGAACAAGCCTAATGATATTGAGTGTCTGTCTATGCAGTAAGATTTGAACACTAATTTGCTCTGCTTGTGCTGTCAAATCTAGAGTGTGTTCACTGAGTGTTACAAGTGGGCTTTTGAATGTTTTTTAAATTGTTGTTGTTCTGTGGGAAGTTTAATTAAAACAAGTTGTGTGGTTATAAAGAACCATCAAAAGTAAGATGACATTTCTGTCAGGAAGCTGCTGGGTAGCTTTGGGCAAATCATACTCTCAGTCTTAGTGGTAGGCAATGATACAGTAGATCTCCTCTGAATGAAGGAGCCCTAATGGTGCAGTGGTTAAATGCCTGTACTGCAGACACTTATTCACAAACCACAAAGTTGTGAGTTCAATACCAGCCAGGGGCTCAAGGTCAACTCGGCCTGGCATCCTTCTGAGGCCACTAAATGAGTACCCAGCTTGTTGGGGACAATTAGCTTACACAATGTAAACAGCTTAGGGAGTGCTCAAGTGCACTGATAAGTGGTATAGAAATGTACTTGCTATTGCTATTGCTAAACCTTACCAAGAAAATCTTATGATAGTATCACCATAAGTCAGAGTTGAATGGAAAACACATAACAATAACAAAAACTGAGCGTATGAACTTGTCAGATTACTATTCTATCCTTGTTTTGTTTTTTTTTTTAAAAAAAAAAAAGCATATCAGCTTTTGCATATATTGTGAACACGAGCTTTCAAATTTCAACAAAGTGGAAATATACAAAGAAATAACAGAGCATGGTTTGCAGAGTCCTGAAAACAAAGCAGTATTTTAGATTCCAGAAAGGAGACTATCAGTGTAATCATTTGTTGAAATGGTGAAACTTGCTTACCTTGAGGGCTTACGTCGTGCCTGAATAATTCTGGGCGATCTTGCAAATACCTAATAAATGGAAAGTGAAGCAGTTATGTCACTTTACAACAGCCACACAACAGACATATAGGGCTGATCTAGACTGGCAAAAAGGGGTGTGTTCATGCCTGCATGAAAGTGTAGCCTTTAGATGACCCACACTGAAAGTTTGGCATGAACGCACTTCTTTTGCATTTTAGCGTGGGAAAAGCAGCTTTAAAAGGGAGCTGCTTTTCCCAGCTTCTTTTTAAAAAGGGTGTAACTGCACAGCTGTGTCTAAATGCTGCATTGCAACTGTGCAGTTTTTTAAAGCTCCCAAACCCTAGCTCCAGCCCTAATCCGAATCCAGGACATGTGCAGTAGGACTCTGGGATGCTGTAACTGTTATGCAACTGCGCATAAAATGTCAATTCATTCATAAAATAAAGAAGTTTATTCATAAACTTAAATTGTAATGGATTTAATATCTTTTTAAGAGGGGGGAGGGATGCAGTTTGTTTTATTGATGTAATAGTATTTTAATGTGTAAGCCACCTCGATTGATCTCAAAGGGGTGGGGTATAAATAATAATAATAATAATTATTATTATTATTATTATTATTATTATTAAATAAAGGGGTTCATTCATGGTGCACCGATGCAAGGAAAGCGAAACCACAATGGTAATTTTACAGATCTTCATAACTGCACAGTTCATGTGTGATGTACCTGCGCAACTGCGCAGTTCGCAGCTGGCAATACAATTGCCTGTATGGTGTACTGGTGCAACTGTGCAGTTCGCAGACAGCAACAACAACAACAAAAATATTAAAGGTTCAGTGCAGCCAAAAGCCCCATTCATTGCCACCCGTGCAGCTGCTCCACCTGTGTTTCTAGCATCCTGACAGCTTTCAATGTAGTTGCTGAGGAACAGAAAAGACTTCAGATAAGTCGTCCTCACACCTCCTCGGTGTAGCTGCCCTATGCCTTTTTTATTACACACCTGGGAATGAAGTACAGCTGCTAAGTATTAAGGAAAAGGCAATTTCATGTCGCCCTTTCCTGCCAATCTAGAAAGCCCCAAAATTCCCCCTAGGAAGTAATGCTTTAACTCCCTGATTATTTTCCAGCACAGAATTTTACTCACTCAGGTGCCTCTTTAACCACTGTGAGAAAAGTTCAGGATTTACTTATAAAAATATGAGGATCCTATTTCTTTTTGCCCTCATGTGCAAAGAGACAAAGCTTGGAAAAGTCACATTTTTAGACTGCAACTCCCAGAACACACCAGCCACTAGATGGAGGATTCTGGGAATTGCAGTAGGCTCTGACAATGTCTTGTCTATGCAGGCTAATTTGTGCAGGCACGTGTGTTTTGGTTTGGTGTGTTTTGGTTATGCCCCCCCCCTCCTTAGACAAGAAACACAGAACTCTATGCAACTACAGCTAAGACGGCGTTTTCTATCTCGGCCCCAAGCCTCTGGAACTCCCTGCCCATCGAGCTCCGCTTGGCTGCCTCTCTCCCCCAATTTAAAAAGGAGCTGAAGACATATCTATTCAAGCAGGCTTACCCTTGAATGGGTTCTTTTTCGACAATTGCCCTGTTATACAAGCCGCTTGGAGTAATACCATCCTACACTTGCATTGGGTTGATATCGTTTTTTATCGTACTTATGTCTGTATTTAAATTGGTTTTAATGTCTGTTAACATGATGTACACCGCCCTGATCTTTGGAAGGGCGGTATATAAATAAAGCTTTTATTATTATTATTATTATTATTATTATTATTATTATTATGTCTTGTCTGAGCCGTCTGTGTTTGAATTCCTCAGTCCCAGCAGCAGAGATAATTGGGTAATTAGCAGTCCAAGCGTACAAATACACAGGGACTCAAGGCCCTAACAAGGATCATTATGAGCCTATTTATCAAGCTGGGCAGAACAAAAGCCATATGGGAGGAAAAAGTAATTTAAGGCAGCATTGAGAGTTTCTTGAAAGCAAGTCAAGATAACAGCAGCAAAGGGGCGCCAGTTGGCAAGATAGTCCAGGCCCCTTCACACCCCACAGTCACACATGTTGCTCTGCTCCATTCACTACCATTAAGGTGTGGCACAGTGGCAAGTTACGAAGTTCCTGCACTCATCATGACAATCCCATAGTTACACCCCCCATAGAAAGTACACTCATATAGGCAGCTGTTGATCCGCATGAACAAAACAGTTCTAGCACTTCTCATAGCCAGCAAGAGCAGGTTTTCTGTACAGCAAACTGGCCTTAACTGCCCATTCAAGAGCAAAAATAGAGTATAGTAATTTGAATTGCACCAGAGATGGCTCACAGTAATGTATTATTGCCAGGATAATCCATCATCATAAAATCAGAGGGAACAGCAAAAACAGAGGTGAAAGCAACTGATGGCATCATCATTCCTGCTTTTCAAAAAGTGATGGCGCTTTAACCCTATGAGCCCTGGCTCCACTATACATAGATGTTAGGAAGTCCCTTCTCATACAAAAGAGTTAGTAGTATTGAGTCTATTGGCCTTGATCACATCATTTGATAGAGCTTCTGTCGCCCTCTAAAGGAAGAAATAGCCACAAGCAGGCTAAGATCTGCCATATGTGACAAGCTATCTTGTGGAAGCAAGGAAATAGCCATGCCACGGGTTTTTCAGAATATATCTTAGCACAACAACTGTGTCAGCATTGCTGGGTGAACTATCCTATGACCAAATGCCCTACGGCCCTGTAACATGGATGTCCTTAGTTTTGCCACACACACTGTCCTACTAACATCTACACTATGGAGTGAATAAGAGATTGTGTGCCCCACACGTGTTTAATGTGCCTGAGTGCTCTGCAAATGGTCACAGCTGATGCAACTTCATTCACTACACATTAAGTTGTAACTGTTCATATCTTCTAACAATTTAAATTTAAATGTTGTCAGTTTTGCAATTCCAAAGGATGAATGACAAACCATTCTTTATAAGATAATGTTAGAAAGTGAATGGGATCTTTCTATATGGACACATTTCTGTCAGTACATTGGTATTTGATTATCTGTTCTCCACACATTTTAATCTGTTTGAGAACAGTGTTCTCAAAGTTGGGTCCCCAGATGCTGTGGGTTTTCAGCTTCCAGAAGTTCCCAGACAACATAGTAAATGATGAGAGATTCTGTGTACTGTAGTAAAAAGTAATGGAATCCCAAGATTAGCTACCAGTGTCCCAGAGCAGTTTTTCTTATTATGATATAGGGGTCCAGGATGCTTTTATACCATGGTGCTAGGGACAGGTACCATATATGTACCCATTGACCACATCTGTTTGTTTCTTTTCTGGAAATTTGCTGTGGGCTAGGAACCAATAGAGGATGGACTGGCTGACACCAGTCTGTGGACTGCCATTTTGAGTAGTACTGTTCTAGAGCATTTGGAAAAACCCAAAGAAGGATACAGTTGATGCAGACTGCTTTCTCTCATGTTCCTAATGGTTTTGTTTTGTTTTCAAATAATTTCATGAGAAAGCCTCCTTTGTATTCATATGTATGTATGAATATTGCCATGGACTCCTATTAATGAAATACTGCAATTGAACCAAAGCCACATTTTCTTTGTGCACAAGATGACGCACTGTTCAAATAAGAATCCATGGAATATACAATTCAAGTAAATCTCTTCCCACAAGGGGTGTAAGACTGAGGGAGTGGGGTGTACTGTACAATCTATAAAAAGAAAACAACAAAACAGCGAGAGTAAGAAGTAGGCATATTACTCCAGCAGTCTCAGAAATCTGTCTTTCTTTCTTTCTTTCTTTCTTTCTTTCTTTCTTTATCCATTTATATTTTGCTACTGTTTTGCTACAGAAAAACATCCTAACCCAACTTAGTTTTCAAAAACCTTCCAGTAGATTTAGGATCTCAATACAGACTGAACAGTTCATATGACTAATTTGGCACATAGAGAACCCAAGAAATGGCTCACTAATTTCTAGGCACAAAGAGAGATCCACTGACCAATTCAACCCCTGATAGTTTTAAAATGAGAAAGATGATTGTGTGAAATCTGGCCTCTCCTCACAACCTAAGCCAAAGTGTACAACAAAGTACTACAGATGGAAGGAATTCCACATCTTCTTTAAAACTACTTGGGAGAGGCCCAGGTAGTAAGCAGGACAGAGTAGTAGAAGGAAACTTTGTGACTTACTTTAAAAAAAGATATCCCCAAGTCCATTAGAAGTATACTCCAGTTTGCCTTGGCTTATGCTTTTGTTGAACAAAATGCCAGGAGGAAATGTCTGAGTTGTCAGAACAGGAAGCTTCTATTTATGCACAGTTCCCATGGCCCCAAAAATTCCATGTGTACTTGATTTGTTTCGTGTCTTTGTGACCTCTGCTGAAACACTAAGTAGGGGGTTCTAATTAAAGAAACATCCAACAGGGAAAAATACAAATTCACACCTTGTTTGTTTTAATATCTTCAGTGAAAGCCAAGAACCAAAGAGAGAGAGAGAGAGAGAGAGAGAGAGAGAAATTTAAAGTGTCATTCTAGGACTCCTCTTTATTCAAGCTGAAGTTTACTTTGTACTGCTACAAATTCAAATTCTACTGAATTTGAACCACCAATATATCTAACCATTTACAATTAAAACAGTTGTTGAATTATATGTGACCTAGTACAAGGAACAAAGAGAGAGAGAATATGGACAAGCTGTACAGTTAGCAGAAAGGAACCATGATGAAGATGAGTGAAGTATGATGGAGTCAACTTTGTCAATGTATTCTATACCTTCTATTTCACCAAATGCATTTACACTTCACCAAAGCAAAAACTACTATATGTGTCATGCCAGATCTGGTATTAACTCCTGCTACCGATCCTGGAAGCAAAATCATTGCTTAGCTTTTTGTAGCAACAACTGACACATTACTGTCATTTTAAGGAATGACTGAGCTGAACTCATTTCCATGTCCTAGAAGCTCTATGTGTGGGGCTGAGGGGCATGTCTAGTTTCACAAGAATAGGTTTGGTTGAAAACAAAACAAACTCTATTTCTACATGATCAATTGGAGTTTTAAGTTACTGAAATTCTAGAATTTTGGAGGCTCAAGTAAAAATATCAAGCCGGGGGGGGGGGCAAAATTCTTATTTAAGGAGCAGTTTGCCCACTCTTGCATAGCTACACCCCTGTCGAAAAATTTGATCTCACGATTCCCCAACCCAAAAGATGAATGGATGGGAGATCTAAGGCAGAAACTGCACTGCTGAGGACCATTTCTAATCAGAGAAATGTTATTCCCACACAGCACTCTCCTTCAAATGCTGAAGCCCAAGATTTGGGGGATTTATTTTCAAAAAGGTTTTAAAATGGTAAGGATCACCTAGAATGGGTGTGTTCCATTACTGTATTCTTACATAATTTCATTCTACCCTTCCATCCCACACTTCCAAGATCTTCATGACAGAATTGGGGGATACTTATCAAATTTGCAGATGACACTAAAGTAGGAGGAGTAGATAATACCCCAGAAGACAGGATCAAAATTCAAAATGACCTGAATAGACTAGAAAGCTGGGCCAAAGCTAACAAAATGAAATTCAACGCAGAGAAATGTAAGGTTCTGCACTTAAGGCGTAAAAATGAAATGCACAGATATAAAATGGGGGACACCTGGCTGAATGAAACTACGTGTGAAAGGGATCTAGGAGTCCAAGTAGACCATAAGTTGAACATGAGTCAACAGTGCAATGCAGCAACTAAAAAGGCTAATGCAATTTTAGGCTGAATCAATAGAAGTATAGTGTCTAGATCAAGGGAAGTAATAGTGCCAACTCTATTCTGCTTAGGTCAGGCCCCACCTGGAATACTGTGTCCCGTTCTGGGCACCACAATTCAAAAAAGATGTGGAGAATCTGGAGCATGTCCAAAGGAGGGCAACTAAGATGGTGAAGGGCCTGGAAACCATGCCCTATGAGGAACGCTTTAGGGAGCTGGGGATGTTTAGCCTGGAGAAGAGAAGGTTAAGAGGTGATATGATAGCCCTGTTTAAATATTTGAAGGGATGTCATATTGAGGAGGGAGCAAGCTTGTTTTCTGCTGCTCCAGAGACTAGGATATGGAACAGTGGATATAAATTGCAGGAAAAGAGATTCCACCTCAACATTAGGAGGAACTTCCTGACAGTAAGGGCTGTTTGACAGTGGAACACACTCCCTTGGAGGGTGGTGGAGTCTCCTTCTTTTGAGTTCTTTAAGCAGAGGCTGGATGGCCATCTGTCAGGGATGCTTTGATTGGGAGTTCCTGCATGGCAGGGGGTTGGACTGGATGGCCCTTGTGATCTCTTCCAGTTGATTCATTCTATGATTCATTTATAGTTTCTTCCTTTTACCTTCACCTCCCCCTATCCTTCTGTGCTACTCACTGTTGTTGGGAGAATCTATGACTCTATGATTCTCCCAGCAACAGTGAGTGGCACATATAGCCTTGTGTGAATCCCTGTATTGTCATTGTGGTTCTTAACTTCCCACTGTTGAATCTTGTTCTGTCTCGTGTCCCACACCATACTCTAAAACTTCCACTCCCCTGTGCCTGCTATAAGAAATTTATGTGTATTTTTAAAATGCCATTTTCTGTTGTATACATTTTCTGAGCTTGTTTTTCATTGTTGAAAATATAATTTTATGGATTGTTCAATTGTACACATTTTTGTGGTGTACATTTTGAAAATGTACACACAGACTCCTTATTTTTTCATAATCATAATCCCCTCATCCCACCCACCCACCCCCCAAAAAACTGGGACTCAAAGCATCTTACAATATAGAAGAACAATGCAGATCCCAAGACAAAATGCATCCTGCTGTCCATCTCCAGAGCTGCAAAAGGGGTTATTTCCATACTGAAATGAGAACTAAGAAATTGCTTTCTCTTCTCTAGGCACCTTGATATTGTTAATACATGACAATTTTTAAATAGTACACATACATTCTTGTTCATTGGGCTAGATACAACACAAAAATAATCTCAATCATCTCAGATCACATGACAGATTGTTTTTTGTGGTTTGCTCCACAAAACATCAGTTACATCGAGGGTGGCCGGTGGGCAGGCGAGTGGAAAACCAATAAATGAATTCTGTATAGAAGTGGCTAATAAAACAGAGCAGTGGTTAATTCCAAAAGCCTCTGACCCAGTCCAGAAATAAGACCAAGTAATTCAGAACTCTAGGATCCAGGGAGCGATGAAGGAAAATTTTGAAGCATCTCTTCCTTTATTGACTGCAGAACAGGTTACTCAAAGCAAGCCAGAACGCACATGCTCTCCTGCACACTGGCAATAGCCTCCTTCTCTCATGTATGCAAATAACAATTCTCTTCAACACACAAAGGACACAACTACTATTGTATACAAAGATGCAACTAGTATACCTCCCATGTATATGAATGCAGAGGCACAAAAACATACTCCCTCACATGAACAGAAACAGAAAACACTCTCAAATGCAAACACAGTAACACACTAGAAACATATGCTTACGTCCCATGGTGGGAAATTAGCATCACAGTGTATTAATTACTGTGAAAGTATTCACAAGTGTATGAACCTGCATATTAAATATTAATTCCTCATACTGTAGCATCAACTTTGAACAGAGTTAAACAGATATAATGTTATCTCACAAACATACCGGCTCACCCTACAAGAAAGGCAATCCTTCCTCATGCTACCAATAATTCTCTACAGTCCTATAGTCTGATCTAAGCAGTGTGTCCTTCCCAGGGAGTCCAGACCCCCAATACAAATCCCTCTTTTGGAAATGTTGAACAAATTCTCAGCCTCCTCCTATGAGAAAATCCTATTACAAGTATCTACTCTCCCCTGCCCCCAGCCACCACAAACCCTCACCCAAGCTTAAACAAAGGCTTACCTTGGGCAGAGTAACAGCTTTGCTAATCCATTTCCAGGGCATCGTGCCCACTCCTTTTGGAATCTCCATCCAAAACAATCCCTCCCCCCCCCCCCACAAGGAGTCAAGCCAAATAAGTCCACAATAATAAATGGACAGTGTTTGATTAAACAGCAGCACAAGCCTGGCACACACTAGGCACCATGCTTGGGATGGACAATCTTTGATGCTGCTGGTTTAGACCTTGTGGCTTAACTCCCAATGCAACATGCTAACCACAAACAGCTCTCCTGTTGTTGTTACTGCCAATGGAAATTGGGCCCCACCCCTTACTGAAACACTCAACACACACACACACCATGAGAAAGAGTCAGGCAGATATCAGCTGATAGGAATAACAGCTTCCAGCCAAACTAAAGCTCAGAAGACAGATTGTCCAGAATTCAGGCCCAAGAATAAAGATGGGAGTGACAAATTATTCTCCCTGCAAATCTTGGCATCCCAGTTAGAGAACTGCTTTCATCATTACTTTCCTTTTTCCCATTTGATACACACCTTGTCTTGAATTCTAGTGGGGCACCTGTGCCAGTTTGATAGACCAAAAGCAACCAAGGTTACCCTGCTTCAGTAACCAATGGGAAAACAAGATCATTGCTATAGGATATGAGACCAGGAACTGGATTCATAGAAATGCAAGGTTAAACACAAATTATTCAAGTTTTTTTTTTAATTTCCCATATAGTGATATACAAATCTACAAACATGAATATCCCACAGTGTCAGCACACATCAGTGGTTTTCAGACTCTGTTGCTAGAAGACAAGCTTCTTTTAAATGACTACTTGTCTATTATCACTACCATTTCCCCTTAGTATTGACAGGTGAAGGGATTGCTGGGTGTGTTTTGGATTCGTTAGCAGCGTACACAAAGCTGCAATAAGACCCACGTAGGCCTGGCCAGTGTTCCGTGTTCTCTGCATCCTTCAGAACAACCAGAATCTTTTACAGCACAAAGGGGTTCCCTAGAATATAGAAAATGTTCCTTGCTGTCAACATGGAAAGTTCTTTCCAGAAGCCGAAAGACAGGAAATCACTGTCTAGATTAGGTTGTGCTAAATAAAGAGATCAAGAAGGACGAAAATGTTAAACCTGCTCTCTGAGAAGCATCCAAGAGGCCTTTTAATCTGAACAAGAACATCTGTGGCCCTCCTGAGATTGTTGGGCTCTGATTCCCATCAGCCTGCTTGTCTAATAATTGGGGATGGTAGAAATAATTGCAGTTTAATATGAGGAGAGTGTATGGGTCCCTTATCCCTGCTTTAAATGGTGTTTTCATAAATAGCTCCTGGATGACACCTTACTCCCTATTTCCAGTACTGAAGTTGCACTTGGCTGGTAGGGGAACAAGCCAGGGAATGATGCTCATTTCAGTTCTCAAGCAACTGTAGGACAGCCCACCCACACTGCCACACAAACACATGTAGACCAAATGTAACAACTTTCATTCAGAGACTTCTGCTCCCAGCATCTGTAAGTCACTTTCTCTATAGCCATACTGAAGTGAATCATGCTAGAAAAGGAGAAATAGACCACTCCTACAGATGTACATTTTTCTCATAAGGTCAGGAACATTTTTTTTCAGGCTAGCAACTTTCAAAGGCTTCGTAACAAGGCTGTTTTAGGAGACTGATTTACACTCCTATATTATGCTTAGGATCCACTTATGTATGTGCTTGCTAGCATTGTATTTTTCCTGACTTACTTATTACATTGAATTGTTTGACCAGTTCTGAGAATTTCACTTATTGTAACTCTGTCTTGTATTTGTAACTCTCTCATGTTGCCTGCCTTGGAGACTATTAAAGTAAGGAAAATTTCACCCCATTTACCCTGAAACAAAGCCTTTTCTATTGGCGTACAGAAGTTGCCTGTACATGGTTTTGAGTAATTCTCCTATCCCCCCCCCCCCCACACACACACACAAGTCAGGCCTTCAGGGAGAGGTGCTTTTCAAGAGCTTTTGAGGTCTTGCAGAGAAATGGAGGGGAGAGGTACTGGCAATCTCCTTCTGCCAACCCTATATAAAACGATTCCAAGGATCCAAACCACTATGACTGCACATTGCCAGGGAATCTTGGTAGCATTAGGGAAGCTGTCTAGAAAGCCTGTCCCATACTCATTTTCTCAATGAGGAATTTCTAAAAAGTTTCCAAGATTTCCTAGCACAGAGTCTAGAAGCCCTCACTTTGTTACGTATGTCAGATCCAACAAAACAAATGGTTAGAAATATGATACAGAAGTTAATCCTCATACTCTGCTGATGGCCCATCAAAGAAAATGCTATAAAACTGCAGCCATGTTACAGAGACATCCTTGATTAGCACAGAAGGGGTGCTATGGTAATGAACAGGCACTCAACTTTTGGGTGAAGCTTTTGAAGATGTTTACAGGCTACAAAAGTAATGGAAAAAAGGGGACAGCACCAGAAGAAACTCATTTTCCCAGAGAACACAAGAGCCTTGTTCTATTCAAATCCACATGATTTGAGTTTAACTGTGCTGATTATTAAAAATTTGGATTGGATTGGATTGCCATAGAGGGGGCAAATCATCCTCATGAGTATGAGCCAGGCTCTTTTCTTTTGTTGAGCAATAGGATTGAAGGCCCCCACAGTGCCAACACAACCACAAGGGATTGGAGAGAACTAGCTGGAGAGGCATCCAGTTGAAATCCACTGTAACAAGGGATACAGTTAATTCAAGATTGGCTTGAACCCACATTTCCTCTAGACAAGTATTCTGGGCAGCTTTACTGGATTGTTGTATCAGTAGGTCCAAGCAAAAAAACAAAAAAACAGCAACACCCTCACTTCTGATAGACAAGCCAGCATGGCTGCCATCCCAGAGAAAGCCTCTTCTTACCCTTGCGGTTGTACAAGGACATTAGGCTTGGGGCAAGATGTTTTGCATTCCTCACCAAATAAAAACAGTTTGGCTTCCAGGTTCTCTTTGAACCTCATGAAACTTCCATGTCTTATAACTGATCCAGATGTTTCATTTCTAAATATTATCCATCTCTCTTGTCATGTTTCAATTAAAATCTACAAGTGAAGAAAAATCACAGATTGCAATGCCTACTTAGAAAAACTGTTTCTCACAATTTATCTAATCACAGAAGTCACCCTCTGTAATCTTTCCTAATTCTCTGCTTCAGACAATACAATGTACATGCAAACAAATTACCCGTGCATGTAGTCAGGTACAGTTGTTAAAAAGCTTTGTTAAACTTCAAAAGTCCCAGTTTTCAATCATTTTTTTTTACAGCAAGGGTTGATTCTATTGATTATATCATATGTCAGACAAGGCAGGTAATGGGTACACTGAAAGAGTGTCTCCTAAATTTCAAGATTGCACAAATGTAAAATAACATAATCACCACTATATACTTCAATTGCTATTCATTCAGATGTGTACCTACTTATATTATGCTTTATTAGCACTGTCTGGTATTGTAGCTTGCTCTTGCATACTTTAAATCTGTTATTTGATTAACAGCAACTATAGCCAAATGCATTAGAACTATTTTCTTACATTGCCATACACATGAAAAATGCTTTTCTACCTTTGTGGAGATGAAGCTTCTCTCTCACACACGTGCCTATCTATCTCTGTCTCTTACTGTCCATGAGCTGGTATGGCTTTTCTTCCGTTTTATAATCTAGTCACTAAAGCCTCTCAACTTCCACCAAAACATCTCACCCTACAAACACTCCAAAACTCCATATTACTCTCAAATACTTTCTTTTCCTACTGCAATCCTTCTCAAAATCGGGACAGCGTCACCACTGAAGCATTTGGGCCTGCTGTGAAGGATGTAGCTTGCAGGGAAGTTGATGGGGGAACTGACTCCTCAGCCCCACACAGTTGTCCACCCCTGATTTAGTGGAACACATGGTCAGGAATTCTACAGACTTGAAACATGCACTACTGCAGAAATTCCCATAGAACAAATCCTTTACTTTCTTAAAAGCAACACAGAAATTCCAACAAGGGACCACACATCTCTCGTTGCTGCAAAACTTTATTTTGTTTTGGGGACATGAGAGGAAGTTTTTATTTAGCATTCCTAAACTGACAGTTTTTACATTTTTTGTGCTCTGTGAGATAAGAAGAAAAGCTGTTTTCTGACATTTCCCAGAGTTGTTTATTACTCCAGAAATTTATTTATTTTTAATTTTTTTCCCCTTCGTTATTTGTTTTTACTTTGCAGGATGACGTGCCAGCATCTCTTTCCATTCTTTCTTTTAAGATCAATTTTTCTTATACATTCTGGATATATGGGCTTGCTGCTATTCTCAGTTTCTGCATTCATTCATCAGTACTAGTAGCTGAGGTAAAAGGAATGAAAGAAAGCACAAGCTTCTCCCTAACTGATATGCATCTTACCTAGAAATGCCCATCACTGTAGCATACCTCAATACAATACTGTAAGTTGTCTTTTATGCTCCACAGGGGAACACTAAATCAGATGCATGACTCATGCAGTACATATCAAGAGACCCAGGCAACATGACCATTTCAAAACACAGTTGTCAACTAGAAAGTCAACAGGTTACTGATATTAAATAAGGCTGTGTGCATGGAATTTGACCTATCCTTATACAGGATCCTGCAGTACTTTTAAAATGGGCTTAGCAAAACTTAGACAATGCCAAATTTTAAGCATCCCTTTCCCAAGTTAAGCCACTTATGATTGCTTAGCAATAATACTTCAGGACGCTTGATATTTGACTTGAAGAGTGTTCACAGGCCAGAACAAGCCCCTGTTTGAAAGTGAAGTGTTATTGCAAAATGAGCAAGAAACAAAGATAAGGAATAAGGGATTCTAAAAGAAGCTGGGTGTGAGGTTTGGGGAGAGATCACAAATTAAAATGGGAAAGCTGCAGAGAACAGGAGTGAAGAGTATACACTACACAGTTTTAAGCAGTTTGATTCAATTGCATTGGTTCCATCCTATGAAATCCTGTGATTAGTAGTCTGCTGAGAGATTCAGAATTTTCCACTACAGAACTCTAGTTCCTAGAGTACTAGAGCTTTCTAGAATATCATTCTAAGTACTCTATCAAACTAAAAATCCTAGAATTCCACAGATTTGACATATGGCTGTTAAAGTGGTAACGGTATATTTTAGATGCACTGCTATTATTAAAGAGGAAAAGAACTAAACTGAGGGCAGTACAGGTCGCTTCGGGTATTTCCCTTCTTACATGTACTCAACTTGGAAATGTTACCTTTTTTGGATAACAAAGTCTAGAAATCCTCCATTCATCAAGAATTATTCTGGAAATTGTGATTTAAAAAAATTAAGCTTCCCAAGATCCATTTATACTGGAATAGAAGTTAATCAGATCATACTTACTGGGGTGTCTACATGCTTCGCTGGACTCTCCTCAGTGGATGTCTATATAGGGGGAGAGAAATAGAGAAAGTGTGAATGCTAGGTTCAAGTTCTAGGCTCCTCCAAATATTTATAATACAAGATTCAATAGGAATAGCAGTTCAACAACATCTTAAGAGCTGCAGGAGTCCACCTTTGGTTTAATAGACTCACCCACCTAGTACAGTGGTCCCAAACTTTTTTGCATTACAGCCCCCTTTCCTCTTGGGTGACAACCCTAGTACCCCCCCCCCAAACACATTTCTTTATTTTGGGTCTACAGTTCTACTGCACATTCAGAACAACAAATCTCGGTCTCTGCTCCCTTTGCCACCTGGTCACCCTGGGAGCAGCAACCAAGTATCTGCTTGACAAGTGACAGAAAAGCTTCTCACCTGTGCTGATCTTGTGGCAGAGGTCACTAGGGGCCATGCAAGGTGTGAGCTGCACTGGGTGACACCTTAAGTGGAGTGGCATCACAGTTATCATCCTAGCAATGCCACTATTGATCCCTAAATGTCTGCGTTTTGGAAGAAATGAGACTTAGGATGTTATCAGATGGGAGAAATTTCTCTCAATTCTGAATGGAGCCAATTTCCAATTATGTGAATTCACTAATTTACCGAATTTACGTGAATTCTAATTGCATTTGGAATGCATTCAGAATGACTTCCCATTGCCCAAGAATGACTTCCCATTATCCGAAATTGCATGAGATATTCTAATACGTAATAACGTAAAACCCAAGATTGTGTTCAGAATGACTTCCCATTGCCCAAAATTTCATGAGATAGACTCATACGCAATAACGTGAAACACATGATTGCGTTCGGATTGCCATTGGATTATACTTCCAATTTCCATCGTCTGATAATGTCCTTAGCGTACCGTGTAAGACAATAGCGATTCAGTGGAAGAGAAGGTGTAGCCAGAAAGTGGGGCAAACAACACCTCTCCATTCTCCTATGACTGGGTTTAAAACACGCTCTGGGAGAAGAGGAAGAGATATGGCAGGACTTGGTATGGCCTGGCCCCATCCATGAGAGAGGGAGAAGCAGGCAGGAGAATCTGTACTATCTGATAGCATTATACTAAAATAGTATTATACTACAATAATCTTACTTAGAAAGAAATTAGGGCAGAATTCCTCTTATCCTCATGCCTTCTGGAAGACAACTTCTTTCCTTGGAATAGTTGGTCAAAGCATATTCAAAACCAACATAAATCCTTCCCCATAACCCAAACATTTGCTCTGGGAAGTTCATATACAATGTAGAATCATGTAGATCACATCTTTGCCACTCATGCCAACATCTATCCAAGAACTATTTTACCTCCCAGAAACATGAAATGATGGGTTTTTTTGAACAGGGAAACCAACTATTTTGCAACAGCACCATTAGCTTGCAAATGATAAATGCCACAAGAAAAATCCACACTTTTATTTGCAATTTTTCGTTCTTCGTTATGCAAATGCTGACACATGAAGCTGGACACAAAAACTGGGAGTAGCTGCAGATGCCATTTGCCTGAATCAGTGTTTGGCCAAAACAGTCTACATATTTTCTTCGGCAACCTGCAAGTGTTTCTGGATATTTACAAGGAGTAATTTCAGTTTTTGAGGACACAATCAGTCTGAAGTTCATTCTGCAGAATTCTCCCCCTTCAGGTTGCATTATTTTCAGACTTTTAAAAGGGCATTTAACACAATTTTGTTCTAAAAGGCTTTTTGACAGACCCATTCAGCTTCTTATTCCTTAAGCTGCACTTTTCTTTAATCCTCTCTTTAATGGAATGTATTTTACTGACACAGTTCATAATAATGTCTGCCTGTTTATATGAACTTGTTAGTTTTGTTTTCAGGTTGGGTTTTAAATAGACTTGACTGTGGTTGGGTCCAAGGTCAATATACAAATTGAATAAATAAGCAAATCAATGCAATTTCTCCACCTGCTTTTCTGATTTAAATCTTCTACAGGAAAAAAAGATAGCTTGTGCTCTTCTCCATTGCTTGAAGAAATGTAAAAAAAAAACAAAAAACAAAACAAGAGCAGTGGAGGGACTCTGTACTACTGGAAGGATGCTTCTCTCCAAGCCAGCAATTGTGAAACATAGAATCATAGAATCATAGAGTTGGAAGGGACTACAAGGGCCATCCAGTCCAACCCCCTGCCATGCAGGAATTCCCAATCAAAGCATCCCCGACAGAGACTCCAAACCTCAAAGAGGTACTCCCCCACAGCAAGACACATGACACACATGGGGACAGAAGTACTTACCACAAACAAAGATACCAACTCTGCCCACACATTCATCCAGGAAATGCCATCACAAGATCTAATGGCATCACCCACAATATTAGGCGGACCTTCACATGCTCATTCTGTAATGTAATTTATGCCATACTATGTTATCAATGCCCATCAGCACTCTACATCAGGCAAACAGGCCAGTCCCTGCGCTAAAGGATAAATGGACATAAAGCAGACATTAGGAAAGGGAATACATAAAAACCAGTGGCAGAACATTTCAATCTCCCCAGGCATTCCATCCGAGACCTCAAAACAACAGTCCTTGAACAAAAGAACTACAAAGGTAGATTGGAAAGAGAAACAGCAGAATTGGAGTTCATCCATAAACTACAGTCCCTCAGCCATGGATTGAATAAGGATAATAGCTTTCTGGCGCACTACACACATTTCAGCACTATCTGCCTCCATCCTCATGGGGGCGTCTATCTACTCATCTATTTTCCCCACCTACAGACTAGTTTCCAAAGCCAAACTTGTCTTGCCCATTCATTTCCATACACAATGGCTAGTTCCCAATGTCTTTGTTCATTAACAGCCATAATTAAAACTGGACTAGCCACTTCATTTCCATACACAAAGGATTTTGAATTTGAATTGACATTTTCACACACCAATGGCATATATATGTCTGTCCCTCTTCTCTGAAGAAGTATACTGCAGTCCATGAAAGCTCATGCTGCCAACTTTTTTTCAGTTAGTCTCAAAGGTGCTACAAGATCTCTCTACAAGCAGTTTACCGAGCAAGCTTTATAAGCTTATTGACACTCTGATACAGTAATACATTAAAAGCATCAAAACAAACAGTTAAGGAAAGAAAATAGAACAAAAACAATGCTATGAAGGCGAAATAAAACAAAGGCTTAAAACCTTCAAAAATGCATGGAAATGATAAATAGATTTGGACCTATACAAAGATATGTGACGTATGGAAGAAAGACAAACTCTATAGCATTAGCTTGTAATGTATGCCTGAAAAGTATTTTAAGCTATATCTGCAAGGATGCACTGGACTGGTCATCTGATTTATAATTGGACAAAACATAATTTAATGTTTTGTCTTCCTTGTAGAACTCACCCCTGATTCTGAAAAGAGGTTCACCTCTGGTCTGGGCAATTACAAATCAAGAATCAGATTCTGACCCAACACAACCTTCTCCTCACAACTGTCTCCCTGTTTAACACAGGGGCTTTCAAGCAAATTAGAAATAGCCAGAAACTTGGCAACAGGAAACCTGGGTACTGTGACCAAAACAATATTGGAGGATGAAAAGCATTTGCTGTTGGTGGTTCCTGATCAACAAGGGTGAGGAGTATGTGACCCCCATGAGGTTCTGGGGCTTCCATCTCCACTAGGACTACAAGGATGGTCAATGATAAAGCATCATGGGAGCTGTAGTCCAACAATTTATGGGAGGTCATAATTTCCCATCCCTGTGTTAAACCAAGTACTGTAGTTTGTTTTAGCTACCTTCTGAATTATTCAGCAGATTAGAAAGACTGAGTTATACCTTTCCTATTACTTCCCACTGGCAACTGTGCTCATGGCTGCCAACAACCATTGCCAAGGAGCTCTGAAGATGGCACCTGCTTCCTGCTGTAGCGTGCAGAGTAGACTGTGCTTGGGTGCCTGGCAAAGGCATGGTTGTCTTGGGCAACTCTTCAGGAGATGACTGGCTCCTGGCATACCCCACAGTTTCCTAGACAAACCCACAATAACGGTCCCAAAGTGACTGGACCATATGCCTTTCATAGATAAAACTTCCACGATCAGACTGAGAAGCTCTCTTGGGGACCCACATCTCATGTGTTTACCATCCAAATATGCCAGTGTGTGCACAGAGATTAATCTGTGTGCTGAGATAACAAGAAGCAGACCACTTGTGAAAACAGTCTTGTTACTGAGCAGCTGGTAACAAGGCACAGGAAAACAGAATCAAAATGCCCTCCTGGGACCAGGGAGAAACAACTGGATTTGAAAGGGCACAGGGCAGATATATGTGACTTGTCATAGACCACATCAGGTACTTTTATAAGACCAGCACTAAAGGCTAAGTTGGCTGGTTGCCTGGACTTAAGGATGAATTACTAAATGGCCCAAGAAGACAGAGCTCTCTGTGGCAGCAAGCAAGTTACCCAAGCAAGCTGCTTTTGGCAAAGGATCACAGGACATTTGGAAGGCTCCAAAGCTTGGTATGTCTGCCAAAGAATAGAGGGACACATATCTAAAGTTACCAGATCAGAACTTCATAATAATGGATAATAATGGGAGTCACATTTTATTTGTTCTACTTTAATTGTACAGAGTTCTGAGATACACATCCATTATGTTTAAGAAACAGAAATATGACAGAACAATTCTAATTCTACAGTTCATATTCCAAGATGGGGCTAATAAGACAGGCATGTTCTGGTCGTTTAACACTATCACCAGGTATATTTCCCTTGAACATGGAAGTTCACTTTAGTTGCTATGAGAAGAGCCATTATAACTGCATGTGTTCAGGGAGGCAGCACACCTTTGATTAATATTGCATGGAGGGTGCCAGATAAAATAGGGTCACTCTTGCCATCATGCTCTCTCTGTGATCTTTCAGAGAGAAAAGTGTTTGGTCAGAAGAAATCATCCACAATTTCTCACCACAACTTTGTCCTTCATACCACCCAGCTCCTTCCAAAAGCTGGGGAGCCTGGTGCCTCCTGTTACATTGAGCTTTGGTGATGTTCCTCCAGTGCTTCAATGGAAATATGGTCTCACTTTTCACTCCTATGCGATGTAGGGAAGGTACTACAGATGACCATCTGAACTGAATAGCAGTAAGGAGGTGCTTCAAGTAGTTCTGATGCAAATTATATCTGCAAGGACTTTCTCCATCTTGCATCAAGCATTTTCCAATTAGGGACTGGCACTGGGGAAAGGGGAGTTCTCTGTTGTTCTCAGATTCAAAATCTAAACATATAAGATGGTAATCATGGTTTCAGGGTTGACCCTCTCAATTCCACCTTCCCTGCTGCCTTCCATCCCAGTTTAGAGATAGGAAAGAGCTATTTCTTTCCTCATTTTAGAAGAACTCACTTTAGAAGAGAAACAACAAGAAAGGAAAGATGTCTAGCTTATGATATTCTGGAATTTTGTCAAGGTGAATTTAATATTAAATCAAAGGAGCAGCTACTCAAAGAGGGGTATAGGTTCCACTGCATTTTTTGGAAATTATTATCTGAATTTTTAAATTCACAATTATCTGAAATATTTTAGACGGATTAAAAAACTTTAGTTTTTGACAGATTAAATCAGAATTTGAACTGCATGTACAGATGATGAACATGTAATTAGAAAAAATGTATACACTTTTGTTAAAGTTTAAAATGGAAGAAGAACAAATAAAGGACTGTATAGTGAAATGGTCAAAGAACTCTGGATATAATATCCAGATAGAACAATGGGAAAGGATGTGGCTAAAATGCTTAACATCTTTAAGATGTTAACAAGCTTAAAGAGAATCTTTATCTAATGATGTATTATTACTATATGACACCAGAAAAATTGTCTAAAATTTATGAAGGGGTTACAACTGCTGAAAGTGTGAACAAGAAGAGACATTTTATCACATGTGTTGGAATTGTGAAAAAGCAAAAATATTCTAGCTACAGATATGTACTTTGATATAAGTGTAGCAAGACTAATATTTGCAAAGATGGAAGAATCAAGTGCTACGTTAAAGGAGGATTGGCTGATTGAACTGAATGCAATAGGAGGAATAGACAAATTATCTGCAAGGAAACAAGGAAACATCATTAGAGACATTTGTAAAAGACTGGAAACCCCCTGGTTGCCTTTTTTTTGTGGTAAAATGAAAATCATTTGGTATTTGTGGGTTCTGAGAGTTAGAACAATTAGATATTCAGAAGAAGTATATGATTTAGAGGTGATAGAGAGAGGTAAATTGTATGATTTGCAGTTATAACCATGGAAAAGAAAGTAGGAAGTCACTTTCATCGGGTTTTTTTAAATTACTTATATCTTTCTATAAGATGCTAGCTCTCTTTTTTTCTTGTTCTTTTTCACTATTTATTTTCCTGTTTCACCCTTATCATTTACTTTCGTTTTTCCTTAAAGATTAGTAGTTTTTATTATACTTTGAAATAGACAGATTTTCACTTTCTCAAGGACAGGTTTAGAAAGCAGTTCCAAGCACTGAGTAGAAACCAAAATATTACTGGTGCTAACTTTTGCTAAAGTAACTATTGACATACATCCTGTACTAGCAACAGAACATGGCATTTATACCAATGTTGTCCCAATGCTATGTCAGAACAGTTGGCTCGCACATCTACACAATTGGACTCCCAGAATACTGATATAGGCATGTATGCTCATGGATACAGTTGTACAGGTGGCAATACAGTTGTATGTCACCCTAAACATTTGCAGACATCTTCTCCCCTCATTGTTTTTAAACCTCAATTTAAAACTTTCTTGCTTTCCATTGCTTTGGGAATTTTAGTTTAATATTGCTTTATCATTTTTATTATGTATATTTTTCAGTTTGCTTTATATCTGTGATTGCAAACCTATGTGCACCTGTTCCTCTTCTCCACCCCCCCCCCCCCCAAGCCAGGCCTTCAGCTATCTCTGGCAAGGCAGCTAAAGGCCCAGGAGGGCGAGGGAAGAAGCCCTGCCCTAGAAGTCCTGCCCCTAGAGGGCAGACATCCTGCCCCGGAGAGCAGAAGTCCTGCCCTTGACAGCGGGTAATACCCAGTGCTAGAAGACCTTTTCGTTTGGGCACTTGGCCCCTAAGACGATTGCCACCACTGATTTATATCATGTTAGCTTTTGTTTTAAAAATAGACTAGCTTATCACTGACAAAGGAACATCTACTGCCATTGGTAGTGAACTTGGGGGAATTAGGCTGTATATGCACTGCAGAAATAATCCAGGTTGACACCCACTTTAACTGCCATGGCTCAATGCTATGAAATTCTGGGAATTGTAGTTTGTTGTGGCACCAGAGCGCTCTGATAGAGAAGGCTACATGTCTTACAAAACTACAATTACCAGAATTCTACAGCACGAAGCCACAGTAGTTAAAGTGGTGACAACCTGGATTATTTCTGCAGTGAGGATATAATGAGATGAGATGTGAGCAAGGAAGAAGGAATTATGAGACATTATGATCTTCAGGAAGCAACTTTTTCTGATTATGCTGTGCTTCTTGTAATTGCCAGCAATGCAAGGGATCACCCACTAATAGTTACAAGTTGTATAACCAGAGAACAAATAAGATGTGTTTAAAAACAGAACGTCCTCCCATCTCATGATACTTGTTTATTTCAGCATAGATGGAACACAGTGATTATTTCAAATACTCAGCTTCTGCGCTCCTCTTTCATGGGATCTTGAGTTTTTCAAAGTTTCAAGACAAAGTACTGTATCCAGCTCCCTGTCTACGTAACACTTCTGCTTCATAGCATCAGAGATTTCAAGTAAAGGGAGAGGTAAAAATAAAGATTGTGGGGGATGGAAAGAATATTCTGTTACTTGTTTCCCAGTAAAAGAATTGCTTCCCGGGTAATGGGGGGAAATAAGTTTTCTGAAAATCCAGCAGGAACATAGAGCAACAATACTTTGGGGCAGTTTTCTCCTAGTATTTGAATGTTCCAAAACTCTTAAGGATTATTCTCCAGAGTTTTCTGCAAGCAGACACACACACACACACACACACACACACGCATGCATACACACACACACACAGAAGACCCCACATGTATAATAATTCACTTCAGGACATTCAAATACTGAGAGAATACTAAGGAGAAATACTTGTTTTCTCCCATGGAGAGGAGAAAATTAAGGGGGAATACAGACTGGCAGTTTCTGATGGCTTCCGTGTGCAGTAGAGGTGAGGAGGGGCAGAGCATTTACATGCTCCTAGCCCTTCTACCTCCCCCTGGGCACCACAATGACATCCCTTATGTGCAGTGCCCAAACAGTGCTGTGCGCGAGGGATGTCATAATATTGAGCTGCAGCAGTTATGGAATCCCTTCTGTGATGCAAAAAGAAGCCCCTTTTGGGGGATTCTTTTTGTGCCATGCGCAGGCCACAACATGTGGTTGCCACAACCTTCTTCCAGGGCAGAAAGGGGCGGCATCTCGCCACCCCTTTCTGCCAATCTGTCTAGCCCCTAAGTAATTATTCACCCTTCCACGTGAAGATGAAGTTATGGAGCATTTACATCCCTTGCCTAAAACAAGGCCTTTTGCAAAATGGCAGGCAGAGCTTCTTCAGCTGCCAGCACATTCATTTCTAGAATGTCAGAGATAATCTTCGAGTGCCACAATCACAGATATACAGTACAGGTTTTCACAGCCCTTGTTTAATCTACACAAGCCAGTGCACATTACCACCACCCCAGATACCAAATCTGCATCCCACTAAGTGGTCTACCAATGCCATGCTACAGTGCCAACTTTGCCTTTTGGTAAAGCAGAGGTGGGCAAAGTATAGCCCCAATGCTATGTTGGCATTCCTCAATCTCTCCACATAGCCTTCTGATCTAAAGAAGGGTGAATGTCCTCTTTTGAAAGTCTTCTGGAGCAGCTAGTCCCTTTTAAAACAGGTTGCAAGACTCCCACCCCTCACCCAAACTGCATTATTTAACATCCAAAAATACTAGGATGGGAGGTGGGGTCAAACCCAGAACTGGGCCTCTGGTCAATTCCAGTTTTGTTTGTTTGTTTGTTTGTTTTTTGGCAGTCCATGTGGCTCCTGGTGAATTTCAGGAACCAAACATTGGCTTCTAGATCCACCGTGGTTGCCCATCCCTGCATTAAAGGAAGTGCTCTCTGTTTTGAATGTGAGGACAAAAGGAATCTTATTGTCTGAATGGAAAATGTAAACCCCTGTAATCCCAAGTAGGAAGATTTCTTTAATGTATTTTTTATTTTGCTTTTAGAAGTTTTTGAACAAGCATACAACAGAAAGACTGCTGGCTTCAGTGTGTGCAAACGGACCTTTTGCACAGCTGTCCAGGCGCAGCCCCCAAGCCAAACTCCTCCCACCCACCACCCACCCGCTGGGTGAGCCAAGGACATGGTTTCCAAAGTGAAACTCTTGATTTAGTCAGACTTGGCAGACCCAAACTGAGGCCCAAAGTATGATTGGACCAGCATGTGGGTGGTTTTCATATGCAGGAGTTGCAAACCAATTTAGAGATATTGCTCAGCTAACCCCACCCTTCCAGACTTTAGAGCAATGGAATCTGCCAAAAGAATCTACCCTTGAAGGCTGGACACTTCTTACATGAAAACAGGACAAAACAAAAAACAGAGGCTAATCATGTCTAAATAATTTATACCCTCCAACATTTCACAGATGAAAATCAGGACACATGTGGCCAAACATCATCAGAGTGTAGTCAAAATGAAGAAGGCTATTAATGAGGAAGAATTTACAAGCTAGGAGAGGTTGCAGCAGTTTGCTTTCCCTTGATCTGACTGGAATGGGCAAAATTCTGTCCCCTCCTCTCTCCCCCTTTCCCCACAGCACTGTTACGGTACCTTTATTGAGTATAAACTATCTTTGCATTTTGAACTCAGTTTTTAGCACTTGAAATAAGAAGTAAGACCAGACAAAGGAGGAAAATGAGAGCAAAACACGGTTAAAGCAGTGGGGGGGGGGGGGAAATGGGATGACAGAGGATTGATCAGGACTGTACCTGCCAACTGGGACATTTGGAGGGTACAGTAATGGGAAATGATGGCCACAGTGGAACAAAGTGTTGAAATGACAGGAGAAGTATCCCAAGATAGCAACTCTTTCTTTAGTCCAGTGTGTACATAAGCCTTATCACTGTTACTTAGAGGAAGCAAAGTCATTATAGATGGCAAAATAGCAGGCCACTTCTTTGGGTTTGAATATTGCCACAGGTTTCATTTAATTGCATTCATTAAATGATCACTTAGTATATGTGCAGAAGGTCGAGTTGCCAAGTGAGGACTATCCCAGGTACTGATATTTCAGAACCAAAAGCTGGTGATGTGACAAGGGGACAGCCCTGGCAGTGTCATTAAACATGAATCCTTAAGTATCAGCAACAGTCGCACAGAGGATGCCACTCAAACAAAAAGAGACCAAGCCCTTTATTGCATGGGGAAAACTGCAGGTTTAAAGAGCCATTATCCCATTAAAATTGAGCGATCACAATAAAGATTTTCACATGACATCACCATTGAAGAACCACTATCCCAGGAATAAACAGGCAATAAACAGCACCAAATCATTCATGGGGAAATCCTGTGAATGATTTCTTCCTATTTATTGCCTGTTTATTCCCAGGATAATGGCTCTTTAATGGCAACATGTCTGAAAATCTTTATCATGATCACATAATTTAACAGGATAATGGCTTTTTAAACCCCAAATTTCTCCTCAATTTTTGCCATGTAATAAAGTCCACAGTCTAACAATGAAGGGAAAAATACACATTCACATTCTTTTCAAGGCAGCGCTCTCACCCTGAGGTTTTCCCCATTGCCCTAAAGTGTACAGGGTCTGAGATCTTAACAACCCTAGTGGAGGGGGAGGATAAGGACTCTCTCTCTCTCTCTCTCTCTCTCTCTCTCTCTCTCTCTCCTCCCCCACACAAAAGAAACTGGTCTGCCTATCCTAATACGCTTGTTTTTCATGCACATGTCTCAGGCCACAGCTACCAGTATATGAAGCTGTATGACTAGGGCAAAACATGGAAAACTCTAGAGGTTTTTTGGACTACAGCTCTGGAGGATTCTGGAAAATGTAGTAGAAAAATAATGTGCTTCCAAGCTCTAGTTTATTCATACAGATAAGTTAAAAAGCAGATCTGATACCTACCAGCAAATGGAAATGGAAAATGTGAGAATAAAATAAAACCCAAAATTTATAAAATGGGAATCTTTTTCTTAGGACCAAATTTAATTCTACAAAAGCATGCAGACTTTCAAGAGTTTCCAGATTTTTTCAACAGCCAGGTTGTAAAAAGGATATTGCAGTGAGCGGAACATGGATGCCCTCAAATTTGACTACATTTTTAAACCAAGGAGGTTATCGTACAGCTTTATAAATCAACACACTGCTGCCGAATTGAAATCTAATTTGGACTGCATCCTCGTCCTATCGCATGGATTTTGTCTCCAAATCTGCCATCTGAGTATAGTCCGGCTGCAGCCCGGGTCCCTTAACACGCTTCAGCAGCCATTTTTCAAAGTCGGGAGCTTTCCAACTTTGAAAAATGGCTGCCAAAGAACATTAATGGACTCTGGCTGCAGCCAGGGAAATTTCTGGGGGTTGCATTCCAGTGGTAGGCCTTAACAGAGGCACTTCAACCTTTTGGGGTAGGAAAAGCTCCCACTGCCACCCAACAAAGATCAAAAAACTGTAACTGTACTAGTGTATATACTACATGCGGTTTTCAAAAAGCTCATCCTTCTTTTAGCTCTTGAGCTCTGCCTGTTTTCATCTGTTAGGTCAGACCCCTGGGGCACATTTTACTCCATCACACTGAAGATTTTCAGGCCTTGGCAGAGAAAGAGCTCTGGTGTTTGGCCTTGGGCACACTTGAGCTATCCTCCTCCTCCCCACTCCAGCCCTCGCAGCCAGCGGCAGTGTGGAGCAGCAGCAGCTGCGACCGGCAGGGTGAGGCTTCTCCGCCCCAACACCATCTCCCGGCTCCCCAGGCAGCTCCCGAGGCCTGGGCAAGGCTTTAAAGGCCCGCCCCACCATCCACCAGCCCAGGAGTGGCAGCAGTGCGGCAGTGGCGACCAGCAGGGCGAGGCTTCTCCACCCCAACACCATCTCCCGGCTCCCCAGGTGGCTCCCTGGCTGGGGTAAAATCCAGCCCTTCCCCTACCTGAGAAGCACGGCAGCAGCAACGCCATCAGCCCCAGGCAAGGCCCAACAGCCCAGTACATTTTTCTCCATCATCTATCCAGCAACTTTTAACTCAAGATAGTGTTAAGTCCTGCTTGGCCCCAGGGACGCCACCCTCTCCCCACGCCACTGGGAAGAACGAGGCCAGCAGGGCGGAGCCTGCACGGGGCATAAAAGCCCAGGAAGAACCCCCTCACCAGTGCCTGGACTGTGGCAGTGGCAGCAGCGACTCCTGCTTGGCCCCAGGGACTCCACTCTCTCCCCACGCCACCGGGAAGAGCGAGGCCAGCGGGACAGAGCCTGCACAAGGCATAAAAGCCCCAGGAAGAACCCCCCCACCACCAGCGCCTGGACTGTGGTGGTGGCAGCAGCGACTCCTGCTTGGCCCCAGGGACTCCACCCTCTCCCCATGCCACCGGGAAGAGTAAGGCCAGTGGGGCGGAGCCTGCACAGGGCATAAAAGCCCCTTGAAGAACACCCCCCCACCAGTGGCTGGACTGCGGCGGCGGCAGCAACTCCCGCTTGGCCCCAGGGAATCCACCCTCTCCCCACGCCACCGGGAAGAGCGAGGCCAGCGGGGCGGAGCCTGCACAGGGCTTATAAAGTTGAGAACTCTTCATTGTAATTCCCTGTGCTTTTTATGATGAGACTAGGCTTAGCTTTTTGCAGGCTTCCTTTGCTTTCTTTTTGTATAGCGGTCTACCTGGACCCTTTCCAGCATTTTTGCTGACGATGGAGCCGGGCTGGGTCAGGGGGGCGAATATTGAGGTAGTGCGGGGGCAGGGAAGATATAGTGGTAACAGAGTGGGGAAATGTTACAAAAGAAGAAGGGATTGATGTTTGGTATCTATCCCTTCTTCAGCCCACTCTTCTTCCCAGGATAGGATGGAGAGCATACCAACCACACCACAATCCCTTAATCTGCTCCTTTGTAATGTCAGGTTGGCCAAAAATAAGACTCATATTATCCACGACCTTCTAGTGGATGAACAGGCTGACCTGGCATGTCTCACCGAGACCTGGCTGGGCGATGCCAGTGCTGCCACGTGGGCACAGGCTCTCCCAGCCGGTTACACAGTTAGTGAGCAGATAAGGGAAAGTGGACAGGGGGACGGTGTGGCCATAGTCCATAAAACCAACTTGACCTTGATCAGGAAACTTGTCTGGAAAATAGCCCACATCGAGTGTGTATACATGAGCCTGAAGACCAGGGATAGTTTGGGGATTCTGCTAGTATACCGACTACCCCGTTGTCTAGCAGTCTCCCTGACCGAGTTGACTCAGCTCTTTTCTGAGTTGTTGTTGGAGTCGCCCAGACTTTTGGTTCTTGGTGACTTCAACATTCCTCTTGAAACCAGCTTATTTGAACTATCTGGAGCAACTCAGGAGTTCATGGATTTCATGGCAGCCATGAACCTTTCCCAATTGGTCAACAGGCCTACCCATTGTGCAGGTCATACGCTCGATGGGGTTTTTAGTACAGAACAGGAGTATCCATGGGCAGAGGTAACTAAGCCCTCCGCACTGCCATGGACGGACCATTTCCTGGTCAAACTGGAACTAAGAGCTACTGTCAGTCCCCCCAGCAGTGGTGGACCTATTAAAATGATCTGCCCTCGACGGCTCATGGACCCAATCGGTTTCCAGAAAGCCCTAGAGGGTGATGCCGGCGGTGATTCTGTTGAAGCCTTGGTTGACACATTGTGATGTCTCCAGGGCTATCAACACAATCACTCCTGAGCGTCCTTTCCAACCCGCTCCGAATCGAAAATCCTGATACACTGAAGATCTCAGGAAGATGAAGCGAGTTGGACAACGACTAGAGTGAGAATGGCGAAAGACTCGCCTCCCATCCGACAGACCTTGCTATAGACTGCATCTTTGCAGCTATGGTAAGGCCTTCCGTGCAGTGCGGAGATCTCTCTGCTCTGCACGTATCGTGTCTGCAGAGTCCCGCCCAGCAGAGCTGTTCAGGGTGGTGGGGGAGCTGACGCAGGTACCTCCTGTGCCAAATCCCTTACTAGAACTCCTCCCATATGAACACCCCCCCCCCCCCGCACGCTCCGGTCCTCTGGGAGGAACCTACTACAGCCCATGAAAACCAGGTTGAAGCAGACCTCCCAGAGGGCCTTTTCTGCAGTCGCCCCCAAGCTATGAAATGACCTACCGGATGAGATACGTCTTGTAACTTCCATCGATGGCTTCAAGAAAGCCTTAAAGACGCATCTCTTCCAGCAGGCCTTCCCAGACACTAGTTAATACTCCCAGCTCCAAATCAGGGTATAGACCTCCCCAACCTCCGCCCGTGAGCTCTTTCCCTACTAGAGCTAGAAATCCTTGTCTAGGCATTTTTGGCCTAATCCATTGCATATGTTTTTATTGTATATGTTTTAATCTATAGTTTGATTTAATCCTTTTTTAAGGGGAGAGGTGGGGATGGATGGGAATATTTTAATCTGTTATGTTTTTAACTTCTGTTGTAATCCGCCCCGATTGCTTTGTTCAGAGGGGCGGACTAGAAATAAAATTTATTATTTATTTATTATTATTCCAGCAGCCCATCTTTTCACATCCTCCTGTTCAAATTTCACCTGTTGGTTGAAACAGCAACAACAGAGCACAGGAAAAAAGCAAAAACCAAAAGAAAGGTAGAATCAGGTTACTTACCAGTTCATGATTGCCAGCAGGCATGCAAGGCGTGGCAGCCTAAAAGGAAAAACACAAAGGAAACCTAACGTTAGGATTCACACAATACAGAAAAAGAAAAACAACCTGAGCATTATCTGTGCAATGTAACCACCCCTACACTCCCACCCAGGAGCTCCATCCATACCAAACTGCTCCACCTGTACTAGAAAAAATGTTCCTTTCTTGCTAAGCAACTGAATATTTAGCCAAACCAATGAATAGTGGTTTGGGAAAAGATCCAAAGTATACAGAGATTTCAAGACCCCCCTGTAACAACCCGTATAAACCTGCTTTCTAGAACAACAGCCAAGGGGTGAAAACTCTTATCAAGGCTGGAATCTAGGGAGTATGAATCATAGAATCATAGAGTTGGAAGAGACCACAAGGGCCATCCAGTCCAACCCCCTGCCATGCAGGAACTCCAAGTCAAAGCATCCCTGACAGATGGCCATCCAGCCTCTGCTTAAAGACCCCTAAGGAAGGAGACTCCACTACACTCCGAGGGAGTGTGTTCCACTGTCGAACAGCCCTTACTGTCAGGAAGTTCCTCCTAATGTTGAGGTGGAATCTCTTTTCCTGCAGTTTGCATCCATTGTTCCGCGTTCTAGTCTCTGCAGCAGCAGAAAACAAGCTTGCTCCCTCCTCAATATGACATCCCTTCAAATATTTAAACAGGGCTATCATATCACCTCTTAACCTTCTCTTCTCCAGGCTAAACATCCCCAGCTCCCTAAGGCGTTCTTCATAGCGCAAGGTTTCCAGACCCTTCACCATCTTAGTTGCCCTCCTTTGGACATGCTCCAGTTTCTCCACATCTTTTTTGAATTGTGGTGCCCAGAACTGGACACAGTATTCCAGGTGGGGCCTGACCAAAGCAGAATAGAGTGGCACTATAACTTCCCTTGATCTAGAAACTATACTTCTATTGATGCAGCCTAAAATTGCATACTAGCCTGTTTGGACTATGTATGCATACTAGCCTGTTTGGACTATCAGTCAAACAAGAGAGAAGGGGAACCAAAGCCTGCCATGTGCAAAGGTCTCATGTTTTGAAGGAAAGACAGCTGAATAAGTAACTTGTTTAAGGGAAGTATGAGCAATGCAGTTTTGAATGTCTTTCTGCACCAGCTTTTACTCTTTGGTTTGTATTGCAAGCTGGGGAAAACAAATAATACAATGGGCTGATTTCAGTTGAAAGATTATATATTCATACAAAAGCATGGGGAAAGTGAACTAATAAACAATGAGTAAGAATCAAGAAGAGCAATATGTTGAATGGTTTCTGAAGACAGTTCCTCTAAAGCTTTAAAAAACCAGCACAGTTAGTTTCTCTAAATATTCCTCAAACTACAGTACCCACCACATGAAAACAAACAAACAAAGAAATAGAGAGACATTTTCATGATGGCCCCAAATCTCTTCAATTCCCTATCCTGCAACCTCAGTAAACCCCTTCTTTGGCCATTTTCAGTGACCATGGAGTTTATCAGACGGGAGGAATTTCTCTTTATTTTGAATGGAACCAATTGGAGCCAATTCGAATTCACGTGAATTCGCTAGTTTAGCAAATTTATGTGAATTCCAATTATGTTCGGAATGCATTCAGAATGACTTCCCATTACCTGAAAATGACTGCCTATTGCCCGAAATTGTGTGAGATGCTTTAATACGCAATAACGTAAAATCCATGATTGCATTTGGAATGACTTCCATTTTGCCCAAAATTGCGTGAGATACTTTAATATGCAATAATGTGAAACCCCATGATTGCATTCGGATTGCCATTAGATTATACTTCCAATTTCCATCGTCTGATAAACTCCCATGAAAACTCTTTTGTGTCATTTAGCCCTTTTACAGCTAGGTTTTGTTTGCTTCTTGCTCTTTTTATCTGATGTTTAGTTTTATATTGCACTGTTATACATTTTTACCATATTGCTTTTATTTTAATTATTTAGTTGTAAACCACTTATAAATACTATTCAATAAAGCAGGGTAAACATGTTTAAAATAAATTAAAATTCAGCCTGCCAATCCCATTTTCCATCTTTGCACATCTGTTGCATATCAATGCCCCAAATGTGCGTCAATATTGTGATTGCAGCTGAACATGTTCACAGTTAAAGCCTTCAGAGAAAGCAAAACAAAACCAGGCTGTAGAAACCAGGAGGTAATTTATAGTCAAAGCATTCTGCTTCTGAGTGGGAGATGATTCTTGTTACTCTGTGCATTGGAAATGCTCAATGAAGACCATTTTATAAAGTTAGCATACCCAAAATTTTGACTGAAAATATAACATCAATTTCCCTCTAAACTTTGCACTACAACCTAATCACCATAGAGCAATGGCAAAGAACTGGTCACATAAATGTGTTGCAGATGTAATCAGAACAGCATTATAGAGGAAAGTTTCTGTAGGCACTGTTGCACAGGCAGTTCAGTCCATGGTGCTATTCCTGAATGAAAGACAACTTGGTCTGGTTTGTGATATTCTGAAGAAGCAACTTCATATAATCGTGCATGTTCCTTGAAATAAGACAGAATATGAAACAGTGACCCTAAATTCTACCCAGACTACAAAACATGGGAGATAGCCTTTCATCCTGACCACAAATAACAAGTGACTAAAGCTTCTGAACATGATGGTGGTCTGCCTTCAAACCCTATTTATTATCTGGATTTCAAAGTCAGTGAATAAACCTGATACCAGCCATATCATATTTCTGGATCACATATAAAATATATGTTACATGGGGGCATCTGTATTCACCCTCTTGCCCCAGAAACAATTGTTCATGATTGTTTCCCTTAGACCAGGCCTTGGAAAATTTACTTTTTGGGACTCAAGTTCCCAGAATCACTGAACCAGCAGGGGACGTATCTTTTCTAAGCTCTGCCTTGGACAATCAGGGATTTGAGATTGAGGGGACAATTGTTTGTAAAAGGAGGAGAAGGTGAAGAAAAACTCTTAAGACTCTAGAAGCTTTGGCATTAGCATTATTATTTTCTATAACATTACACAATGCACAAAATGCTTCACTATATTTTCAGACACAGTAGCCCTGCTGGGTAGGCTAATAAGAATGATTTGCTCAAGGCCACCCAGAGAGCTAACTAAAGGAGAATACTCATCACATTGGTTGATCCACCATAACATGTGTCTGGGGGACGGGGAGAGACAGGGAGGTCATCGTGTCCTTGTAAAAGACACCATAAAGTCACAAAGTGTGGCCACAAACAAAGAGGAACCTCATATCCAGTAAATTAGACTGCCTTGTTATAGAACATTTGCAGAAGAACAAAGGGAGATGGGGAGAACTCGCTCCTTCCCCATGCAGATGCCAAATAAACACCTGATCCATCCACGCTGCAGCTCCAGTCATTTCCATATACAACTGCATTTGGCCTTTTACCCTAGTGAGAGGTTCCACTACAACCTGTCAATTCTTTTTTTCCCCTTCATTTCTCCCCCAACACCTCCTGAACTACATCTGATGGGAAATGCCCACAGCCCTCTACTGCTGCAGAATGAACTAATTACAGTGTTTAATTCCAAACAGTAGAGGGCATCAACACATTGAAAAAGAAAGAGAAATCTTTCATATTTTGAACAGTTTTGCACGCCAACCCTATTGTAGGAGAAAGAAGCAGGTTCATTTGCAGGATAGTATGCACTTGGAACCTGCTCTTGATCTACACATTCAAACAAGCATCTCAGCATGACTGCAAAACAACAGCATAGCCTGGTTGGTTAAACAAGAAGTCACCAGCCAGGATTTTAATCTGATCTAGTTTGTTCCTGCTTATTAAAATTAAAATTGCTCTTTCCATATCAGCTGCTGTACACAGTGTTCTTCATTCTGCCACAGTGACTGCCCCATGTCTTCAGCCTTCCAATGTATGTTAAGGTCTTCCCACCAGTAATTGAAATGTTGACCTGACCTACAATTTGCTGGTAGGCAGGGCTAAAAACTATTTTTGACTGAGAATATAGAGTGTCAGCATTCAACATGATGATGTTTCACTATTTTCTGCTCTGTTAAGTTATGCAATCACTTTATCAAGCAAAACTGAAATATTCCCAAATAGTGAAGGATGTTCTGTACTTTCACCAGAAAACCTACAGGATCATTTTCATGAAAGTACAGCAAAGCTGGCAAAATGAAAACTGGCTTTTCTTGAAATTAGTTCTGCAGAAATCGTGTGAGGAATGTAATAACCAGGAATAAAATCCAATGAAGAGAAGAAACAACCACCTCAACCGCAGCTTATGACAATTATTACTGCCTCAAAACACAACCCTGGTACAAGCAACAAAACAACCCTGAAACAAGCAAAACAACAACAACAACAACAAAGTTAGCATAGTATGAGCATTTGTATTTAACTGGCGGTTATAAATCTAAGCCTTTAAGGCAGTGGTTCTCAATATTCCTAATGCCACAACCCTTTAAAACAGTTCCTCAGTTGTGGTGACCTCCAACCATTGCTTTAAGGAGTCACACAATTCTCTTCTTTTTTGGTTTTAATTTTTATTTTATTTATTTATTTTGAAAGACTAATACGGACAACATTTTGGAAACCTCAAAACAGAGAAGTAACTGTGAAAGAAAAGAAATAGAGAATGATGATGTTCCTGTTATATTCGGAGAAGATGTGGGCAAGAGAGGAAGATAGAGGGGCAAAAACAGGAGGATCTTTTCATAGAACCAGAAATGTTATTACAGTACTTGGTGGGGAAAGAGCCAACATATTGTCTGAGGGCTGGTCTAGGACTTCAAGATACCAGAGTTCAAATTCCCACTCGGGCACAGAAACTCACTGTGTGACTTGAATAAGTTACATTCTCTCAGCCTTAGAGGATAGTAAGGATAAACCATCTCTGAACCAAACCTGCCCCCCAAAAGCATAGGACTAGCATAACTCAGAGTCAACTTAAAAAACATAAGACAGAATCATCGTCAACAACAACACAATAGTATCTGAAACATGGAGGAAAAATGGGGGGGGGGGGGTTTACAGCCAGTGGCCAACTAGTAATATACTATAGTATGCCATCCTCTCTTTGAATATTGTTCTGCAGAAGCATAGCAGCTATTAATACTGCTCTGCTTGGACTAAAAGCATGTAATAGTACTTCTCACACTGAAGACACACAGATTGAGGATTGTAGGATTCAGCAGCAAGCCCATAAAGATTGTATTGTGCCAGGCATGTTACAAAATTCACTAGGAGAACAGGAAAAGGGCTGTATGGACCATGGCCAACCCAGAGAAAGGGCATTCTTATCCCATATGCTATGTCTTTCCAATTCAGATGCCTTCTTCACATGTATAGGAGCCATCCTGCACCTCAGTCTCGTTTGTCAATAACTACACCTAGCACTGTATCCTCTGTGGGGTGATGGATCCTCTTACTCCAGGCAGGTTGCTATACTCTTGCAAGCTATCTATTTAATAGTTTAACACTTACGTAAGTCATGAAGGTATTCCATCTTTAGGGAAGGTGCCACAAGGGAAACTGCACCAATGGTTGTCAAGCCACTGTCCAAGACAAAAGGGGCCTACTGGAGTGAGTGGCTAGAAGTCTTCTCTGTCATAAGATCTCTCTGAATGGGACTCTGAGGGGAGAGGCAAAAAAAGGGCTTATGGGGTGACCCCTCTTCTCTCCCCTCATTCAGGTTCAGTGTGTGTGATGAATGTGATACCAGGCTGCATGACTCACTCAGCTGGGGTGAGAGGAAAGCATGATTAAGGGAAGGAATGATGAGAGGATGGTATAGAAAGGGCCCACAGGGAAAGGATATTTAGGCACACTGGCATGTATTTCTCACCAGGATTATCCCGCAACATGGTTGGAGAAGGTTGTCATGGGAAGGAGTGCATCAAGATGACTGCCCATGAAGAAGCCATGCTACTGATCCATAAATTCCTCCTGTTCATTGACTAAAGTGTTTATGGCAGCTTGGGGTTGCTCTTCCTGTTTTCCTGATGTAGGGTTGTATTCTGGATATCACTATGAGGTCTGCAGCAAGTAAACTCACACCGATTTGCCAGAGTAAGTCTCCTCTGAAAACTCTGTGTCCTGGCAAGTTTAGGCAGAACAAATGCATTCATGTCTACTGAGAAATATGTTCCTATATACTCAGTGGAGCCTATTTCCAGGTAAATGTGCATAAGCTTATAGTTTTCAACTTGACCTTTTTTGCATTTCTAGGCATCAAATATGAAATCTATCAAGCTGTTAACTATCAAATACTAAATACTGTTGAATGCTAGCCATCAAGTACTGTTCAGTATCAAATACTGATAGTACTGGTAATTTGAGATACACAATATGGATCCATTCCTATGTTTCTTGGTGGTCACTGAAAAGTACCCAAGATAATCTGATTTACCACATAACAGACCATCTATTGATGGATTATGGGAAGCCACCACTGCCTTATCAATACAGCAAAGTCAGATGAGCAAGCTAGCATTGATAAATGGATATATTTGGGTTCTTTGGGGCCACCTGGCCATAGGACAAACTGAGGTCTGGAAACAGCCTACAAAACAAAGTGAGGAACATAAACAGAACTGAAAGATTGCAGAAGCTTCCTACTTCATTCTGGGTACCAGATTTGGGGGCTCATAGTTTACCTAGATACCTCAGGCCAAAGTGTAGTGAAGCTTAGCAATGGGGACCTTAGCTAATTATCTAATAGCACTGAAAATACATGGCAGAGGTAAGTTTCTCAAATTTTGACTTTCTTAAACTATTTGCTGTACCCCCCCCCCCCAACCATGTCTCCATCAATTCACCAAGTGATCAAACAAAGCCCATAAGAAAATGTTTACTCTCCCCTTTGCATGTTGTGCCCTGCCCACACATTCCTGCATTATCATCCTACCCAGGGCAAAGAAGAGGTTTTCATACTCCTAATTATTTGATCTGCCTTCCCACCCAAGGGCTCCCTTCAAGATTACTGTTCCCTGGCCGGCACACACATTCCAGGGTCTGTGTTTGCGTTCCCTCCTCTGTTTTGTTATGAGTTGAGTGGTTGTGGCTTCTTTCTTTCTTTTTTGATTTCTAATGAAGAAATGCTACCATAAAAGGGCCTTCTCCTAGCCTTCAGGGCTGGCCCTGATCCACAAAGCGCAAGGAATGTTCTGCTTGGACCCACTTGTGAGTTACAAGCAGGGAGAGATTTTGGCTCAGGGAAGATATTATGTTTACACAGTATCTCCAGGCAATTGCATAGAGAAGACCAATATTTCAAAGCACCCTCTTGGGCTACTGTAGCAAACACCTGCATCAGAATGGAAAGGATATTCACACATTTTCTAGTCCATGATATGAAAATGTGTTGTCAATATACAAAGGTACTCTACCAAAAGATTCTATCGTCTGCCACAAACTTTCTCTTTTTTTGCCTCATATGAGAATGAAAAGACCAGCACTCAAAAACATTGTATTTTGCACAAACTTTTCTATGAAAGAAGGTTCCACACAAAAAATCCTCTATGAAATTATAAGGGAAAATCAGGGGGGAGGGGAATAATTGTTCAAATATATGCAAAAGTTCTCTTAAACACACAGAGTGGGGAAAAACTTTTCATTCTTGTGTGAGTGAAATAAAGACCTACACCCTCCATCATTGCAGTTGCTTTTAAAATGTATTGGTTTCTCCTGCCTCCTCCCACTTTCCTCCTTTGTCCTCAGCTTACTTCAATTGCTGCAAACTGAGTTCAAAGTGCAAAAGTAGTTTGCACACGATAGCTCAACAAAAGGAGAACAGAAGAGGACTGTAATCTTGCCCTTCCCCATATGCTCAGGCAAAAGGAAACATATCCCAGTTTTCATCTATGTATTTCACTCATATATAAACTGACATTTGGACCTGAGAAAGAGGAGGAGGAGGTAGAGCAGGGATCTAATTAATCTGGACTGATGTTCTTGTAATAGTCATTGTTACAAGCATAACATAAGCTGTTCATGAATGAACTACAAGTAGAGGCACAAGAAAAGCTTGGCATTTGTCGATGAATGTGGTATATGTAATAAGTGCCTTCTAAGGGTTAACTGTATTTACTCATATATAAGTCTAGAAATTTAGGTTAAAAAATTGACCCAAAAAAGCTGAGTCGACTTATCCACAGGTCAATGTAAGTACTGTATCTTAACTCTTATTTAAAAGAAGGAACCATCCCCTGGTGAAAAGCAAGAGTATAATTTATCCTGGAAGCACTGACTCCCTTTACTCTCTCATTCATCAAGAAAAAGCACAAAGAGTTATGTCTGATGGACTTTTGGAAGTTATTTGACATTGATTTGCTTTGCTTCATTTTTTAGATCCTGTCTTATATGCCCCTAAATTTTACCTTCAATTTATCCACAGGTCATAGCAAAATCCATAATTTTGGCCCCAAAATCTGCCCTCCACTTATACATGAGGTTCACTTATAGTAGAGTATATACAGCAGTTCCCATTGCATTTTTCCAGTTTTAGATTGAAATATCACATCAACAAGTAACATCAGTTTGAGATCCCAGAAGTAAAAATTTTATTCTGTATATGTTGTACCTCTGCCTGTGCATTTGCCACTGAGGTTCTGTTCTTAACTCTCTGTAGCTTCATAACGCTTCTGTTTTGTGTTTTGTTACATTTAGAACTCATCAAATCCTTTATGGCACTTGAAGTTGGCACACAAATGTCACACACACGATATGGCAGTGGAAAACAGAATCTGCTGAGATGTTATTGATGGGTTCAAAATGAGCACTGCTGAAATAAATTAACAAAGCAGAAATGAAGTGTTGCACTAGGTGAGACTCCAAAGTTCGAGATGTTGCACATATTCCTCAACCTGTCCATTTAACTGCAACAAAACCTGACAAGTACTGTGCACTATTTTATGTATAGCAGAGGTGGAGAATTTTTCATTGTCTAGGTGTTGTTGTTTTTAGGACAATGCATTATTTATTTATTTTAAATCCCTTTGATTCTGGGACATCAAAGGAAACACTACAGTAAATTACCATTGCTCTTTCTTTTTAGTTATTTGTTCATTCTGTTGTGGAGAATCTATCCTAAAAAATAAGAAATAAGACCATTTTAAAAAACCTCAAAAGATTTTCTCTCTCCTCCACAGCCTTTCTCCCTCTCTTAATTGTTACATGGGTAAAGGGGTAACTTTGTTTTTACTTGTTGCACTTTACAAAAAAATTATTTTGTTGTGCCCTCATTACCCTCCCAAAACCAATGAAGTACAAGTAACATTATCATTTGCAAACTATGGTAAACCCTTCTCACTTGATAAATATCTCCCCAATCCTCTGGTTGTTAAAGTAAGGACTTTATCACACGTGGGGAAAATCAGGGGTTTAAACTGGCATTGAGACGCATTATCCACAATGCTGCAGCCTCTTTCGAGAACTCAAGCCAAACAAGTCTAGAAGAGAAACGACAACGCAAAAAGAACCACAACTTGGAAACATCATCCAAGGAGACTTTTTGCTGTGCTTTCTGTAACTGGACTTGTTTATCTTGGATCGGCCTTTTTAGTCATCAACGCGCTTGTAGTAAGCATGGGACGAGTCCTTCCTGAATCTTCGTTAGCGAAGAAAAGCCAGAGAGATCTAGTGATATTCGGCATGATTGTGGTGAAGATTTTCACATGCATTACGATTAAAGATGACCTATCCCAGGAATAACCAGAGAATAACCAGCAACAAATCATTCATGAGGAAATCCCATGAATGATCTGTTGCTGGTTATTCCCATGATAAATCACCTTTAATCATGATGGTGTGTGAAAATCTTTATCATGATCATGCGAATTTTGCTGGATAATGCCCATTTAAACTCCCGATTTTTGTCAGATTCAATTGCTAGCCCAGTTCATTTCTCTACATAGAAGGGGTCATGACATCTTGCCTTTTCCCTTAAGCAGAAAGTGTCTCCCTACCCACATGCTTTCTCTTGAACATCACCACGACTTATCCTAGCAGATAAACCCTTCTAAGACTTCTACCATTTTGTTCTCCATCCACTGGGGATCCCAAATGAGAAAAAGGATCACTGACTTGGATGCCTTTCATTGGACCATTTACATAAAGAAACTCAAGATGGTCTCCCTCTAGGGCAATGCTTCTCAGATAATCTCATACTGGAGGGCCATCAATTATTTTTTCCCAATGTAACAGGGACTGGCACCATATTTGTTCATGTTAGGTACAATGGTTTCTTTCTTTCTTGGAAACCTATCAGGGAGCAGCAGCCAATGTCTCAAAGACCAGCATTTGTCTATGGACCATCATTCTGAATAGCATTGTCCTAGAATATCCATGTGGATACCCCTCCTGCCCTTATCCCCTGCAGTAAGTGAGGGAATGTTCTAGCCTGTTACTGGGCAGTAAAGGGATGGGAGTCCAGTAGCTAATGACCTTTTCTAATCCATCTGTTTACTGTTTTTTTTTCTGGATTTGCCTATCTCAGTCACAGCCCCAGCAAATCTTCAAATAAAAGCCCCCCAGTAATCTGTATTTCACCAAAGCTCTCCAGTGTCTGCGGCACTTCTGATCGCTGGCCCAGCATGAAAGCTGCTGCACACATGGAATCCATCAGCTTGTGGGCCAGACACAGAGCGGTGTTGATAGCACACCAGGCTCATATTCCAGGAGTGGAGAAGTGAGATTATGCAGCAGGAGAAGTGATGGAAAGATTGGCACATGGAGTCCAAATAAAGACATCAGTACACAAAGTGGCACCGGATATTTTGGAGAAGGAAATTAAGAAAACTAACAAGGACATTCTGTCCCAGATTAGAGTGATTGTTCTAGAGGAGGCAGCAGCTGCCACTTCAGAAAGAGGTAAATTCAAAATGATTGCAAAGATCATGTACATCTCACCTAGCACGGTCCAATGGAATTTTCTTTTCAAGTTACATGCACATTCTGGCTTGGTTAATTAATGGACATGCTTACACTGGATGGTTTGCTGCATGAGATGAGAAAGATGATGATGTCCTGGGAGCAAATAGGAAGGAAGGAAGGAAGGAAGGAAGGAAGGAAGGATTTCTCTTTCCATTCTGAAAATTACATGACAGAATGCCACAGACATTGCTGTACTCAAGGATGTCATGCTCTCAGAATACGATGAAAAACACCGAACAGCCACCCCCACAATCCTGTTTCAGCTCATTTCTCCATAAACTCAGGAAAGCTGGCATTAAAACAGACAGTAATTCAGCAGCAGTAACCACAGCAAGAACACATTTCTGTCTTTTACACCTCTGCCTGCTTCTATTCTACACCAAAATGAAAACCTCCACATTATTTGGTTAACTGCTTGCAGGAGACCAGGGGGGAAAAAGACTCATGATTCTATCTGTTACAGTGTAAAAATTCATAGTCAGTGCTACATTCACCACTAGTAGTATGCAGTTGGGAGACTGACCAGCTGTCTACTGCCTTATTTACCAATGCCCATCTCATTAGGTATGTGTGGGAATCTCAGCAGGTAGTCAGTGGGTGTAAATATAATACAGTCAGTGGAATGTCTGTGGCACCATCTTACTTTCCTTGTCAACATGCAATGCAATTCCATTCACTTTTATGCAAGTCAAATGGATCTTATCATCTAATAAGTAGCTCAAGCTAGGACTGCAGCCTTACTTTCTTGTTCTATCTGACTCAGACTGATTCCTGAACTAAAGGTATGTCTATGTGTAACCTTCTCTTTGTTAGTCCTTTAATATCAAAGGGAAAGAGAACCATTGAGATGTAGTGGTTTGAGCACTGTACTTTGACTGGAGACTAGATTTTGAATCCCCAGTCCACTATGGAAACCCACTGGGTGACCTTGGGAAAGTCACACCCTCTCGGCCACAGAGGAAGGCAAAGGTACACATGCGCACACACAAATCTTGCCAAAAAAAATGCTGTGAGAGTTACTGCCATAGGTCAACTTGAAGAAACCCAAAGCCACCTGAATAAGAAAACACCATCTAGTCTGAGACTCAGTCTTAGTACTCTCAGACATGTGGCCTAGAACTCAAATCTTAGTCTTCAATCCTCCTAGTAATTTGGACTTCAAGTGCGAGAAGACCCAGCCAACATGTCCAATAGTGGAGGCCAAAACATCTGAAGGTTGACAACCACTGGCCTGGGGGAACTCTGTGTTAATATTGCCAGATAGGTTGCACTAGCTTTACTTTCATCCCACAATGTGGCTGTTTGTGTGACTTGAAGTCAAATTATATAGCACTTGTCAGGGGAGGGATCCTTGTAACTGTGCCTTAATACCAATTTTCATTTGTCCTAGACTTGACAATACACACCCCACATGTGCTCCTAGGTTCTGTTTAATGTTTTTGCAGCAAAGAGAAACACCAAGCGTTCCAAAGCTGCAACTGTACCAACATAAAATCAGTCATTCTGACTCAAACGCCCAGCACCACTACTCACCTCACACATTTCTAGCACCTTATAAAGCCCTGAAGGCATACTGGGGTGTGGGGAGAGCAGTGCAGAGCTGATGGAAAGCAGGAATGCTTGTGGCTCCAAGCACATCCTCTGCCAAATGCTGTGCAAAGAGGCAGAGGACCATAGGGCTGAGAGATCATGGTGTTACTCATCTGGTTTGGAAGTGCAAATCATTCTCATCCATCAAACTAACTGTACCTCTTGCCCTCCTCTGCTCTGCGCCATTCCTGGAAAAGCCAATCTCAGCTGTGCTCCATTTGTTCTTAACTGCTGATTCCTTCCCTTATATAGATTTTTATTCCCTGTTTAGCGTTGGGAGGGGAAGAGGGACGGCAAAGGAAACACTGCTCCTGAGGGTCACTGGATGATGCCATCACCTGACTGTTTGAAGTTGTTCAGCTGGGAAGCTTTGGAAGTGAACGCACAGCTGGAACAGGGCATGGCAAAGGCTGTTTGTTTGTTTACTGAGAAGTGCTTCATGCAGAGCCTCCAACATGTGATTCTTGAGTGCAAGGGAAGTCTGGCCTCCATGTTTTCAAATGGGTACTGGCAACAGTAGAGGGAGAGGCTATGAAAACAAGATTTTGGAAAGCTTAACTTGCAGACTGATACTTAAAAAGGAACTCAGACACATGAAAATAGTTCCCATGGTGGCTTTGAGGTGCTCTGCACTGAGAAAACACTTTCTTAGAACTGACATCCCAGAGTCACTGGACTTTTGTCCCCTAGTCTGAAAACACATTTTTGGGGACTCTCCTTGCTGAGAAGAAAGAGGTAATGATGGCTGGTAGATTCTGAAATTTCTAGTCTCCAAAAGTAAGCATTTTGAGAGAAGATGCAGGGTGAAAACTGACAATTTATGCAAGGTTTTCACAAAAATCATCCCTCTTCAAACTAGAGGAGGCCCTTAAATTTTGATTAGATTGCCAGATGGTCTCCTCTTACCTTTTCTTCTTTTTCTTTCTTTTTTTCTTTTTCATTGACTCCATTGTGCCCCTCCCTTTCCATCCATACACACACACACAGAGAGAGAGAGAGAGAGAGAGAGAGAGAGAGAGAGAGAGATTGTTCTTGCTTTGTTTGAATCAGCGCAGAAAAAAGGGGTTCTACTCTCTCTGTTACTTTCCTGACTTGAGAAAGAGTTGAAAACTGGTTGCTGTTGCTTTCCTTGTCTTTTTTCTTTAGATTTGTCCCCTTCCTCATGAAAGAAGTGACAACTGAGGTGTGTAGGGTAGGTGCTACCTTCTTTGGGTATTGACTCACGCTTCGTAAGGGAAATCTCAACAGGGCCACACATATTGATACGAGTGCCAAAGAATCAAACAGAAGCCTATTTAGTCCAGCATGCTGTTCTGTTTCTTATAATATGCCTACAGAAAGCCTAAATAAAAGATATGGGGGTGTGCATCCCATCACATGTGTGCACATGCATGCATATGTGTGAGTGCATACAAAGTATGCATACAAACACACACACACACACACACACACACACACAAGGACACAGCTTTAAAGGGTTACTTCTTACACTACAACTCCCAGAATCCTCCATCCAAGATGGTCTATTGAATACTGCCTGGGAACTGAGATTTTTTTAAAAGGGGGGGGGGGTCTGTGCTCTGGTTAAAGCTAGAAATCACTGCATGTTCTAAACTAACTGGTCATGTGGAGATGTGTCTGACTTATGGTCTCTATGATAAACCAAAATGCCATAGGTTGTTTTGTTTTGTAAATAAGGATTTCAGACAAAGCAGCTAAGTCCCATTGAATACAGTGGATATTAAGTGTGCAGCTTAAGTATTTTAAGTTTATTTATTTCAATAGGACATGGACGTGCATTCCTCTGAATTGCTCCCTTTCTTCCTTAAATCGCTTTTTACAACCACTTCCAAGAAGGGGATTTTTTGGGTAAATGTTTGGACAGAATCAGTGATGGCCACTAGCTCTGGTACTGTGATCCAAAAAAGAAAGAGCAGGAGATTACTGGGGATTGCAGAGTGGTGCAGTTCAAACAAGGGTTTGTATCAGGACAAAAATCGTATGCACCCCATATGTCCTTGTTTGGTACAACTACTTCCCATATATTTACATTATCTGGCTAAAATGAGTTGTCTAGTAATGTAGGGAGCTAAGTTCAGCTGTGGTACAGGTGGAAATTGTGTACACTGCCAAGGGTCTTTCGTGGTGCACACAGTGCTGTGATTCTACTTTAACTGTCATAGCAATATCTTACAGAATCATGGGATTTGTAGTTTGGTGAGGTACTAGAGTTCTCTGTCTGAAAATTCTAAATTTCCCTCCTTAAACAATAAATTCCAAGATTCCTTAGGTTGGAAGTATGTCAGTAAAGCTGGAATTATATAAGTTGAGTCTCCCTTGGCTGAAATGTTTGGGATCGGAAGTGTTTTGGATTTCAGAATTTTTGTATTCTGTATTTGCATATACATACATAATGAGATATCTTGGAGATAGGTCCCAAGTCTAAACACAACATTCGTTTAGGTTTCATATACAAATTATACACATGGCCTGAAGGTTAATTTATATACCGGTAACAGTTTTAATATTTTGGGGCATGAAATAAAGGTTGTGTAAAATGTTCTATCAGAAAGCATAAGTGTCACTATTTCAGCCACCCATGGAAAAGTTTTAGTTTTTGCAGTATTTTGGAATTCTGGACAAAGGAGACTCACCCTATAAATGAGTAGTGTAAAAAAGCACCTGCTGTTGCTGGACATCTGACTCAGCAGCCCTAGTATGGCCAATACTGATGATTGCAGTGAGACGTAGTTCCATCTATATGAGAAGGCTTGCACCCCTGGCCTAATTTACATAAAGTGCAATCTGAGATATCACAGGAGCAATTATTTTTTGTTGTCCATTGCTTAATACACAGATGTTAACTTTTTGGTATACAGTATGGTAAACCAATCATTTCCCAAAAGGAATTGGTTCACCACATGCTCAGAGTTTCTAGTCTGTCCACAATAATGAGCTGGCCTAATTGTCCTTTACAAAAATTCTGGTGAGCCACTCAAGAGGTGGTTACCACAGATAAAGATCCTACTTAATGTCATTCCATTGCCAGATCCATCAAAGCAGCATACGAAAGGAACTTTGACTTGCTCAGTAGACAAGGCAACCAAAGAAGCACTCTTCAATGAACCATAGATCACATGCCCTGTAGCAAGAAAACTCTTCTTGTAGCAAAAGTAGTGAGATGCAGTTACACAAAAAGGTGAGGCAGAAAAACACATCTTTCCTGCCCTCCAGCCACTTCTCAGACACTCATTTCAGACATGCTGTTCCCTTTGCAAGAAAAGGTAGCTCTGTCTTTTCCATTCATTCCAGCTATCCTCTTCTTCTTCTTTATGTTATTCTTTAAAACTCCTTATTTGTTGAAACAGGGAGATTTTCCAAATCCATTTTAACTTCCCTTCATCTGCAGCCATTGAACTCCTCCCAATCTGTTCTCCCATTTTATAAATCACAATCCATCCAGGTATCAATGGCTATGCTGTCCAGACATAAGGGTATAGCTATGGGGAGATTTCATGAAATTTGGGGACTCCCATGAAATTACTAGCATTGCAGCAACTTAAAACTTCCACTGAACATTTAGAAATACAACTGAGGCACCCAGAAAAGGGAGCAGACAAATATACCAGGGGAATGCAAACAAGAGCAAATATACGGGCTGTACAGGGGCAGTCTGTCAGTGCCCAAAGAAGCAGTCTGTTAGTGCCCAAAGAAGCACTGGGATGAGGCCAGGGCTGCCTCACCAGCATCCCCAGAGGCCTCATCCCAGTGCTTCTCCAGGCCATGGAGAAGCGTCGAACTGCTGCTTCTCCATGGCCTGGAAGTGGGGTGCAGCGGGTGCCCAGGGCACCCGCTGCACCCCGCTATCCCCAGTGGTTCCGAGGGGAGAAAGGGGTTGCCGCCACAGCCCCTTTCCCCTCAGGGTCCTTGGCGTGGCCATGTAAAGGCTGCGCAAAGGACCAGCCACAAAAGGAGCTCCATTTTGGAGCTCCTTTTGGCGCTGCTGAAAGGGTGCCCTAAGTACCCTCCAGCAGCGCCATGACATCAGGCACACGCCACGTTGTGTAAACGTGGCACGCACCATAACTTATCATGGTGCATGCGTATGGATGGTGCCATTTTAAAATGGTTAGGGAGGGTTAGGGTTAGTGTTAGGGAGGGTGTACATGCTGCGCCTTCCCTAATCCTAATCCCACCGCACAGGCGGCCCTTTTGGGCCATCTGTATCAGGCCATAAGAACACTAGGTGTGAATGATTTTCAGTGTCTCAGTTTCTACAATGTTCAACATTTGAGGAATAAAGGCAGATTTCACTATTTGGGGGTGGGGATAGAATTCTTACAACACTCAGCATATTTCTGGAATGTTCTCAATATTATGTAGTTACAGCTTCCTGATTTAAAAGAGACAAAGGTTTTCTAAGAAACTTAGGGAAAGGATTAGCAGAACCATGATGGGTACACATTCATGTCTGTTGCTGTGTTAAAGAGCAACACGGTGGAATCCAACTGGTTATAATAGTTGTCTCTAGACAGAAGTCCTTGCTTCTGCCTCAGTCAGAACTCAGTGACAGCAAGAGAACAGCCTTAAGCAAATGGGCAGGTGAACATTACTCACTCACAATCCCCCAAATGCCATGACAGATTAGGGAGAACCATGGAAAGGTGAGTAGTGTTGGGGGCTACTTTACATGGTCTGTGACTTTAGTTCTCTTCCTCTGCCTCAGGAATGATCTCTCATTTCAAAACATCCCAGTGTTTTCATATCATAATTGACTGCCTGGCCCATCTTGTGACATAAATATAACTCTTATTTTTGGTTCTTTATATTTTCCCCTAACTAGATTTTATCAACATTCCTCCAGAGCACCATGTGACCACAGCACACTAAATATTGACTGATAGGGAACAGAGAGGAATAGAGCTAATTCACAGCAGTCCCTTGCTACATGCAAATATTGAAATGGCACATGGGTGAATAAATTCATTTCTAGTTTGCATCAGCTTTAGATATGTTCACTCATAAATCCATTTCTCTATCACACACACACACACACACACATTATGTATGTTTACATTTTCCTACAGAATTTCCTTCAATATACACATTTGGAGCCTAATTCTCCCCAGTGTATGCCTGTTTGTATGCAACATTGCCCACTATGTACTTTTGAATGCCAACTGATTGCTTCTTAATTCTGACATGAACTTCCCTAGGCAAACATACAGCCTGAGAATATGAGCCACATTTCCATTTACTAAAGTGATCTGTGGTCCCCTAAGTCTGCTGTCTAAAGGCGAACTGTTTAAAAGTTGTCTTGATATGTAAAGGTTAACTTCAAGCTTTCTGATCTCTCTTTTGATGGTTCTTTATTTTTAAATAAGACTTGGATTGGACAAATAGATGTTGTCTTGAAAAAGAGGACTGTCCTCTGGCAGCCCTCTGAAATGAAGATTGCTTTCTGTGAAACAGGGCACATGGCCACCTCAGCAACTGGTAGCCATTGGTTCAAACATTATTTGAGAATCAGTGCTTTTATCTTCCAGTCAATGGACATTACCACATTAGCCCCATTCTCACTGCAACCATGTCAGTTCAAAATACAGTGGTCCCCCGGGATCCGAATCCCCCGGGGAACGAAATCCCCGGGGAATGAAAGAGCCAGGGGAGAAAAAAAGCCCCCGGCCAACGAAAAAAACCCCAGGTTGCAAAAGAAATTCGCAACCCGGAAGTTTTAAAACAGCGCGCTTCCGGCGCGCTATGCATCCAAAAATGCGGTCCCCTGGGTTGCGAAAACTTCCGGGATACGAAGGTAATCCCGGAACGGATTACCTTCGTAACCCGGGGGACCACTTGTAATGGAAACATACTGGTTTCAGAGCAGCCATTATTGCACTTCTCTGCAACAACGTAGCTGGAGCTGCTTCTGCCATCACATTCCCCATTAATCCTGCCTCCCTGCCCTATACCTTAACCAGCATGTTGGGGAGGGGAATAATTTATTTTTATTTACACTTTTTCACCCAATTCCAGAGCTCTGCTACTGCAATTTAAGGTGTTTTTTTAAAAAAAAAAAAAAAAAAGAAGCAAACAGCCAGCTTTGGAATAGTGAGGGGGAGGAGAATCAGGGGGATAGGAATAGACACTGACACTATATGACTGTCAATATCACAATTACACAGGCAACTATGTATTGCATCTGAGGAGTAGCGTGACTGAAAGTTCATTGATGGGTTCCTCCCATCAATGAAAAGGGACATCCTTACCATGCTTTGGGGACACAGCAGCTATGGGTTAGATGTGTCATCATGCAATAAGTATTGCCAAAAGCCTTTTTATTATGGCTCTAACTGTGGTTTAAAATCTGAGTGTAGTTATTCCCCATGAATGTCAAATAATAATACATCATAACACAGCAAGTAGCCACAGAAAGAACATTATGTTTCTGGGATACTACAGGTGGTAGAAACAAATGTGGTTTTGTTGTTATGTGGTTTTCAGTAGACTCAGATTTATGTCAAACCTTTAATAGGGGTTTCTTGGCTAAATTTATTCAGAGAGGTTTGCCTGTTCCTTCCTCTTCAGCTGAGAGAGTGTAACAACTCATGACTGAGCAGGGATTTGGTCTCCCACAGTCCTATTCCTACACTAAGGAGACCACTACATCATGCTGACTCCTGACTAATGTGAATGGATCCATGAAAAAAATATATAAATTAATTCATCAAACTGTGAGAAAAGGGGAGGATTGCAATAGATTTCTATTTGTTTATCTTTCACTCTTGCAGACCAGATTTTAAACAGGAGGAAAGGAGTTTCCCATTGGCAAATTTCATGGAAAACTGCTCCAGATGTTGCTCAGTGGTTGGTCCTCTAACCCAATGAATTTCCTCAGGCTCTGCCTGAGTTCCCAGTGAAAAGGAAGGAGAACATGGTCAGCTCTCCAGAGTAAGTTTCCTTCCTAGCTGAAAACTATGAGAAATGTTGCAAGTGCTCCACTGGGAATAGAAAACAGATTTAATGACAAAAAAACAAAGCAAAACCTTCCCTGCCCCACAACTGATTAATTGCTCTGAACCTATTACCATTTATTTTGAAAATCCGAGATTTCTTTGTTCCTCCTTGAACACTACACACATATACAGTTCTAAGCAGTCAGTCTGCAGTTTGCCATGTGAGTTTAACCTATTTTAAAATTCAGATTGCTGTGTGGCTCAATTACAAAACATGCCCCCCCCCCCAAAAAAAAGCAAATGTGTAGAAGCTAGTTTTGAGTTGTGTCCACACAAGACATACCTTGGAACATCTCTGACACAGTTTAAAACTGGTTAAGAAGGTTTTTTTCTCTCTCTCCATGAAACACAGTGATTTATGAAGCCTGTCATTTCAATTTCTAAAAGGTGGTCAAGTGATTATAATGCATACTTGTGCATTGTTAAACATGTGCTTGCATTGTAGGCTTATTCTTGCATAGTGGCTTGGTATGTCATACATCACAGACGTCAAACAAGTAGTTTCAAAGAAATAAATAAACAAAAAAAATACAGTGGTCCCCTGGGTTACGAAGGTAATCCGTTCCAGGATTACCTTCGTATCCTGGAAGTTTTCGCAACCCGGGGGACCGCATTTTTGGATGCATAGCGTGCCGGAAGCGTGCTGTTTTAAAACTTCCGGGTTGCAAATTTCTCTCGCAACCCAGGGTTTTTTTCGTTGGCCGGGGGCTTTTTTTCTCCCCCGGCTCTTTCATTCCCCGGGGATTTCATTCCCCTGGGGATTCGGTTCCCAGGGGACCACTGTAAAAAAGAAGCCAGTGTAAGAAAGAGAGAAGAAATATCAGAGTGAAAAACCCAAACTTTCACCCACCCATACTAAAATATAAATGCTGAGTATTTTTTTGCTAACAAAAGTTCTGAGCCCTCCCCCCCTACTGCAATGTGGAAGATAATAACTGGCCCACAGGCCTGATCCAGCCCATACATGGTCCCATCATAGACCCCAAGGAATCCAAGGTGTGCCACAATGTCTCCTCCAAACTCTGTCACCTGAGGAATCCACCATCCACCTCTGAATCGGGAGGGGGGGGAAGCAAACAAATTCCCTTGCTATCTCTAGTCTGAGACTGAAGATAACAAGGACCCCACCCCTGCCTTTCCAAACTGGACAATTCAATGATACACATGGAACCTCTGCTATTTAAGTGCTCTTTAACTTTGTTAGCCCTACATTCATAGAGGATTACAAGGAGAAAGCCAAGCTTCCCACTGCCAGTTAGGGCAGTTGGGTCCCGTTCTAATGCATAATTCCTTATGCAACATGAAGCAGTAATTCCTCAGAAATGAAGAATTAGTTGTGTAAGGCTCCAGAAGCATCCCTTCTTTCAACATTCTCCTTGGCCAACAGAGAGCTTAACTCAGAGCTTGGAAAAAATCCTTTCTTGGATTTAAATGCCCAGAACTTTCCAACCAACATAGTCAGTGGTTCTGCCAGCTCGAAGATTCTTGGAGCCATCGTCCCCATTAACAATTCTGTACCCCCGTGCAATTCCCCTTCAGTTCCCAAGTTGTAGCATTGCAGAGAGTGAGACATTGAAAATCCTTGACACTTAGAGCTCTTCAATGTGCTGTGTTCACATTCCCTTGGTTGCTTTGCCTGCCTCTTTTCTTCATATGCCTAAATACACAACTGAAGAAATTTGGGGAATGACTGAAAATTTCATTTGGGATGGCAGAATTTCAGTGGGGGCCAATGCCCTCAACCCTCCCCCCCCCCCCCCCCGGATAGCTACACCCCTGAAACCATGCCAAGTTTCCCAGCACTGCTAGTATGTGAAAGGCCTTGCACCTAAATTTACATCATCTTCCATCAACTCTTTCTATTTAGATTGTACCAGAGAATATAAGGAATTTATTTTTGCCATTGTCAACCAGTTAACTAAAATATTCATCAAACGATCACTGGTGGACCTGGGGGAAAATATTTTATATGCATCCAATATTAAGTTAATTTTAAGAACTAATGAGAAGCTGTTTTCCTTATCTGGGTTCTGCAGCTGTCAGATTATTAAAAGACTTAGAACAGCATGGTGAAAATCACTGGCATATCTTATTCCTCATTGGGAAGAAGGCTCAAAATATTGCACAGTTTTATATTCTTTTATGAGATATTCAGAGACAAATTTGAAATCTTTGCTGAAATATCTACTCTCTTGGCTAATGCAAGACTGAAACCATTATCTGTTTTGAAGGACTGCAACAAATAAAGACACCCAGAAGTGAAGCCTAGACTCTCATCCCACATTTGAAATACTGTACCAAGCTGAAGATTTTAGTTTTCCAGAGGCCCATATGAACTAAGAATAAAAAATAAGTATTTCCAGATGACTTTTCCAATGTAAGAATTCTGCTTCCCCAACACCATTCCATTTCAGCTCTACAACAGCCTTTCCCAGCTGGATGCATGATGGGAACTTGGATGAATAATGGGAACTGCAGCCCAACCTGGAGAATGCCAGGATAAGTAAAGCAGCTATGCAAGGAGATTACTTTAATTTACAACAACTTGGAATTCAATTCAAGACTAACCAACAATTCTTCCACATGTATGTGCAGTCTAACTAGTCCCTTCAGCTTGGACAATGCAAATGGTTACTTACCAGTTAATGCAACCTAATGACTTTCAGGATCTTTGGGTGTCAGTGTGTGACAGATATTTTACTGTGTCCCTAGGCAGATGAGACCCACTTTCCAGCCTTCCTTCCTGCCTCATGAAACATAGCTATTGCTTCTTTTCCACAGTCTCTGAATTTAAAATTACAGCCCCACCCAAATATAAAGCCAACACATTATTTCAGCCTTACAAGAATGAATGGAAGGAGGTGGAGAATATGATGATTTTTTTTTAAGTGGGAAAGACTGAGAATCATGTAATCTAATTCCCTGAAAGAGTATTCTGCTCTGAGCTTTTTTGAGGAAGAATGAGGGAATGAGGGACCTTTTAACTATCTATTAAGAAGCCGTGCCCTCCCTCCAGTCCATCTGCCTTGGTCCTGGCCCCAGAGGGAGAGAAGAACCACTGGACCTCATCCCCTTTCCCACCACCTTCCCCTCTTCCTTTTGTGTTGTCTCTTTTAGACTGTAAGCCTGAAGGCAGTGAATCGTCTAATTATGAGATTGTATGTACAACACTGTGTAAATTTGCAGTGCTATATAAAGAAGAAGAAGAAGAAGAAGAAGAAGAAGAAGAAGAAGAAGAAGAAGAAGTAGTAGTAGTAGTAGTGGCTAAACAAGCCCAATTTCTTCTGATTCTTTTGGGACTATAAAATCTTCATAAATTTCATCTCCACAGGCAAGAATGATCATTTTACAATTTTTCTCCTTACTGTAGATGCCAATGAAAACAGAACACTTTTCAAAGACATTCAGAGTTCTGGACTTATTCTGTGCAATAAAAATTATGTGGTGGGTTTTCTGCAGAAAATGGCATTTTCTATGTTTTTTAAAAAAAATGTTTCTTCAAGGAAAACAGCATTTTTTCACAGATTGTTGCACAAAGAACACCTGCCTCCTGTGTGCAAAACTTGTTTTCTACACAATTTTTTTTTCTGAACTGAAAATACTGTGTTTTGGGGAGGGGGGCATTTACACACATAGTAAGTCCCAAACTGCAGATTCTCACTTATTTAGCATTCTCTTGATAAGGATTTCCGAGTACACAAGAACACTCTTTTTATGACAATTTTTGATTTTTTTAAAAAATATTGTCTCCATTCTTCTTTTTGATCCATGTTTTATGGATAGAAATACAAATTCAGATAGCTCAGTCAAATGAGCACTATCTCTTTATTCAACTACTGGATGAAAGGGGATGAGGTAGGATAGAGTCAGCCCATCCATGGATGTAATGCTGTAATTCACAAAATCACCATGGACTGGATCTCAATTTATACATAGAGAGAGCCACTGACATCAAAGAGGATTCACTTATTCATGATTTCAGTGAGTCTCTGCTTCCAGATAGATGGATCCTAATGCTACCAAGCTAAAAACACTGTTTTCAACCTTTCCTCACTCAACAGATTTTTTGTGAAGAAAAAAAAAACTCAGAAGAGAACAGTGGGAAAACATGGGAGAGTTACATGAAAAATAAGTATTTTCTGGAACAGTGATAGAGAAAACTCTCTGGTTGTCTGTGATGGAAAGGGAAACACTGATCACCATGCCATGCAGGGGCTGTTGCCAGATCGCACTGTATTCTTCTCCACACAAACACCAGAGAGAGGAGCACAAAACACACATCTTCATGGGAGAAGGAGAAGTGTTGCAGGTGAAGACTGCATTCTACCCATCATGGAGGTGAAGAGGCGGTGGAGAAGAAGACAGTGAAGATGACAGCAGCAACCCTCTGAAGGATACAGCAGAGGCAGCCCACATACTGGCTTCAGATGGAGCTGGTTAGTTTTTGAGCTACAGGAAGGTTGAGTAGAAAACCACATTTGCTAAAGCACCAGAAAGGTTTCAGCTCCTTCTGTCCCCAGTGTCTTCCTTCTGAAGATCCCTCAGTGCTTCAAAAATGGACATCTCTGGAGAGCTGCCCATAGAGTTGCCTCTACAAAGCAGGAGAGTTTGATGGGAAGTGGAAAGGAAGCACTGAAGAAAATGAAGCACTTGCTACAACCCAGTCCTCCGCCATCTGAAATGATTGGCTTACCAGACCTCCTAATAGGGCTGGGCCTGGTTTGGACTCTTTGTAAAAATTCCACTAAAGAAGCAGGAAGAAGCCTTATCTTGAACTATGCTATGTATAGTTCCTGTCCTAGGTGTTCCTCCATTAGAAAATATTTAGGCTACTTCAGGTAATGTTCCCGTTATATTTTGTGCTACTATCAGGCTGTTAATAATTTAATTCTAATCATTTTTAAATGATATTTGTAATTTTCATTTAATTCTGATGCTTGTTTCCTGCCTTTCCTTCCAGGAGCTTATGTGACTGCCCTTTGAGCCTAACAACACGAGCAGCAAGGGAAGGCTGGCTAGACTGAGTGAGATAAATTTGTCCAAGGCCATTTTGTCATAACTGAGCAAGAATTTGGACCTGGGCTTCCCATCTCCAAACTGAATAACGCTTGCTTTGACCACAGCTTGGAAAAGCTATTTTGTAATACAAAATACCATTAGTCATGCTGGCTGCAGGACTCCAGAAACGGTAGTTCATAAAAGGTAACTTGTTCAAGGTCTGGCTTTTGCAACATTTTAATTCTCTCAGTAGCAGCACACAGCTGTAAACACTTTTTTAAAAAAGACAGACTGAGATTCAATTGGAGTTCATATTCACACTTTTTATAGTAATAGCTTGGACTTCAACACAGAAAACGGTCTGAATGTGCACAATACTATTACAACATCACAGCTTAGATCATCTCAGCCCAGTTAGTCTGCGGATTAGAACTACTTTGGCATCCAAGGAAAGCCTCTTGCTACTAAGGATGGGTGAAAAATCTGATAACATACTAAATTTAAGCTTCTCAAACACAAATGAGAAGTCAGTTAATATGTATAAATTAGAGCATTTTAATGTTTGAAATGCAGGTTATGCACAAAAAGTAAGTTGAAAAACATATTTGAAAAAGTATGCAAAAGTGAGTACATTTGAAAAAAAGTGTGCAAAAGGCTATAATATAAGTGCAGAGACCTTGTGCCTTGAATATTTATTCTGAAGATCTGGGAAATCCTACAGAAAGAGTTTCAGATGATACCAAGGTCTATGGGAGCAGGGAGAGAAGGTCTTATGGGGGCTGTACCAGAAAAAACTACTACTTCTCCAATTTTCTGACAAAACTTCTTCTATCAGCAATAAGTACCCAACTGGATCTTCCTCACTCTCTCTATGTGTGTGTGTGTGTGTGTGTGTTCACAGAAACACTTCATTCACTTGAACAGTTGGATGTAAAAGTGTGTACAGTATTGATAAATTGACCAGAAAATGTGTATATATTTTTTTTAAAAATCCACACAAAAGCATGTACATATTTTCAGGCAGAGTAAAGAAACTAAAAAAGAAATCTAATGTGGAATCAAGCTAGAGAGGACTTGACAATAAAAACAAAAGAAAATGGGTGGAATCAAACATAGTAGTTTTGCTCATCCTGGTTTGCCACATGGGCTAGGTATAAAAGTCATAAGCAAACCTCTTCTCCAAATTATTAGTGTTTTCAGGAAAAAGAGGACCAAAAGTGTCACAAAATGTTGCTTTCCTTGAAACCATTTTTCCCCAAAGCAAATTAAGTTATTTTATTTCAATATGAAACTAAAGAACAAACTTTCTCCTGAGCCACTTCCCTTCCATTTGAAATGGAACTCAAAACAGCTGATTATTGATATCTGTTCTTCTCTTGAAGAACACAAGCAGAAGATGCAATCCTATGTACCAGGGATGGGAAAAACCAGATATGTAAAGGGGTTTTTCCATGTAACCCACCTGTTATCTCTATCACCTATTGAAACAAAGATAAAAGAAATACTGTAGTTGTAGTAGTTGTAGTAATAGTAGTAGTAGTCATAGTTGTAGTAATCAATGTTGTTATTGTGCCTTCAAGTAATTACTGATTTATGGCAACTCTATCATGTTTTTTCCCCTCCTCTTTTTTTGCAAGATTTGTTCGGGGGGGGGGGGGGTTGCCATTGCCTTCCTCTGAGAATATGAGTATGACTCTCCCAAAGTTACTCAGTGCGTTTCTGTGACTGAATGAAGATTCTCCATGAGTCCTACTCCACAATCAAACCACTACACTACACTGACTCTCCTCTGATAGAAGGGGACATAAGAGGGCATTTAAAGGCTATTGTATGAAACTAAGTTCTGCTTTGTAGTCTGAGAAGCTGTTGAACTTGAGGTTTACATCTGATGGCTCTTTCACATTACACAGTTATCACACTAAGATTCCTCTAACTACCATGGTAACGTCTTAAGGAATCCTGCGGTTTGTAGTTCGGTGAGGCACTAGAGCTATCTGGATTAGAATTCTATATACTGCAAATCCCAGGGTTCCATAGTTTGTTGGGAAGAGAGTTAAAGCAGAATCATAGCACCACCATTGCATAGTGTAAGAGGACTATAAGTAAACATGCATATAATTAAGTTATATTTTGTACCCTTGGTAAGAAACATGTCCAAACCACGAAGATTTACACCTGATCCCTCCAACTTGCTTTGTCCCTGTGATATGTCCTTACCTCTGTGCACTGCTGGGTTGAAGGACCCAAGATTGTTCACACATTTGAATTCAGTCCCTGGCCCCAAATAGGCTCTCAGCCCCTGTTAGACAGGGTCATCTAGGAATAAACCTCATTAAACTGAATGTTTAAGTAGTCTACAGATTTATACCAGGGATTTCAAATATGATTATATTATATATTATGGAGCTGGAAGCCACATAGATCACACAGATGAACTCACATGTCTTTGTTAGCAAAGCAGAATGGAGAGATAGCCATTGTTAATTAATTATTTCATGCAATGTGTGAAGAAAATTACTTTCTTTTGACTATCCTGAATCAACTAGCAATCAGTTTCACTGAATTATTACCCCAACTTCTAATTAAGAGTGGAGAAAACATGTTCTCTCTGCCAAGCATAATGTTACAGAAATGTTTCCCCTTCCTTAGTCTTAATGCCACTCCATTTAACTAAAAAGCTGCAAATGCTTTAGCCTTTCCTTATCTGAAAGATCATCCAATTATGGCAACATTTCTACTCCATGATCATTTGAGATGAAGAAGTGAGAACTGTATAGAGAATTCAAAGTGAATCCACTTATTTTATATAAAAGTATTATGATACTAGCAGTGTAATGTCATCCCTTTCCAAATAAACCTAGCATGAAATTAGCATCTTCCACAACCACTGCTCACTGAGTTGACACTTCCAGTATTCCATTGACAACATCCCCAAGCTCTTTCTTGAATTTTCCTTCTCAAAGTGCATTGTTTTACCCAACTTATACTGAGCCTTCCATGCTGTTATTACACCCAGTATGGAGAGACTCTCTGAAGCTTACCATGGTAAGCTTCAGTTTTCTGCATCCTAGATATATGGGTGCATCTGCAAATGTATTTGCCTCACTGCTCACCCCCAATGCTGGAACATGCTGTGGTTATAACTGTGTGTCTTTCAGTTGTTTCCGACTTATGGCAACCCTAAGGTGACAGGGTTTTCTTGGCAAGATTTGTACAGAGATGGTTTGCCACTGCCCTCCTCTGAGGCTGAGAGAGTGTGACTTGCTCAAGGCCACCCAGTGGATTTCCATGGCTGCCCAAGAATTTGAACCTCCCATACTCCACACTCAAGCCATTATACCACCTTGACTCTCATACAGTGAGGTAATGATAAATTTGGAATGGTAGATGCTCATTAGGCCAGTCTCCATGGCTACGAACCTAAAGAGAGTCCAAAAATTCAGGCAGACACATTGATCCATATCACCAAAATTATGATGGCAGTTTCCAACTCCAAAAAGGGCAGGTCTTTTGTAGTCAGAAATAGATTTTAACTGTCCACTGAAAACTTGTGATAGAGGGGATTTCACACTACACAACTATAACACTATGATTCCCCTTTCATGGTCATGACTGCAGAATACTGAAGTTCATAATCTGGGGAGAGACTTGACACTAGAAGAGCTCTCTGGCCAACAGTTCTAAACACACACCCCAAAACTGTAAAACCCAGGATTCCACAGGGTGTTGACACAGCAGTTAAATTGGACTAACAGTGCTATAACAGAGTTGCCAGATGAAATAAAAGACAGAGCTCCTGTCCCTTGTATTGTTATACAGTAGAAGGAATTTCAGCAGGTATTGCTTGCATGATTACCTCTTCTGCACAACTGTTAAAGATACAGGAGCACTCTCCAGTTTTCTCTTTGATACGCTATAATTGTGTAGTTTGAAAACGCCCAAGATACTGCAAATCGCTTTGCACTGCAACAATGGTAGCTCACAACACTATACTATTGCTGGGAAAATCCATTTCCTTCACCATACTGTGGGGATGGTAGTTAAGCTCAGGCCCCATTCATACTAGCCCATTTGCCCTGGTTAGATCCAGATCAGATTGTGCATGCCATTACTAAATCTCTCTGGAAAGAAGTTCATACTTCTCTTTGCCCCAATCGATACTTCCCAGTGCATTTTACCATGCCGAAGTTCATACATGCAAAAGTAACGATTCAAGATGGAGCCTCCTAGTTGTCAATCAAATGATGTCATGGTGACATCTGATGCAGCCATTGGCTACGCGAGTGCTCCATGCAGTGCTTCGCTTTTTTATATATATACTTTTTTATATTTGACAGATTATGCACATGGAGCATAGGGCTGGGAGCGGTGCGGATTGTGGGGATCCTTTCCCCTCCTCTTCCTCCTCCTCCTCTTCCTCCTCCTCCTCCTCCATTTTTCTCAGCACCAGGAGTGCTTCATCGGATCTGAAATTATTATTATATTATTATTATTATTATTATTATTATTATTACAATTTGACAGCTTATGCACATTCTACATGGGGCTCTTTAAATGGGAGGGGGAACTCCAATCCATACATGGATAGTAAGCTTCCATATATGGATTGGGGTTCCTTCTCCCTTAGTTTAAATTCTCAATATGAATGGGGCTCTTTAAACGAAGGTAGAAGGAACCCCAATCCATATATGGAAGCCAACTATCCATATATGGATTGGGGGTTCCCCCTCCCATTTAAAGAGCCCCATGGAGAATGTGCATAAGGTGTCAAATTGTAAAAATAATTTTAAAAAATTCAGAAGTGCCCAATGAAGCAATCCTGCTGCAAAAACTATTAGACAGCACTGGATTAAAGCCGGTGGTTGCAGGGAGAGGAGTCATGTTCTGCCCCCTGGCCTTTACCCCTCCCCTGAACTTGACCTGATCATGATCAGAGCCAAGTTCACATTCGATTGAACCGTTTTTTCTGAAAAGAAATGGTAAATACCCCGCTTTTGGAAAAAACAGGTTTTGGGGATTTGCGCAGCATTGGGTGTGCAAGATCCGGATTCCCTAGTGAAAAAAATGGCGCCAGTATGAACGTCATGATTTTAATCTGGGTTACAAACCGGTTTATATGGTAATCTGATGGGCCCCTCAGAAAAAACAGACAGTAGCAGATGATGCCATGTTTCACCTTCATCTTTCATCTTCTATCCTTACACACACAATATTCAGACCAAATTGTTCCCTGTTCCCAAACTGGAAGTATCCCAGTTCCTCACAGTTTCCCCAGACATCCCCTCTTTTTTGTATATTACATCAGTTTTCATGCCTGTGAATGTCCAGGAGTTTTACCAATAGCCTGCCATGCCTGCATACCATAAACTCCCTTGCCAGAACCTGCTAATCTGCCTGTCTTGTCATCTATTTTGTCCTAAACCTGAGCTTTTCTCTTATAGCTCCAAATAATCTTCTGTTTATATAACATGAGTACGTGATGTTTCTTTTGCATTAATTATTTTTCCATGCACAGAGAGTTCTGTCAGCTGTTTTCCTCTCGAAAACATGGTCTACACCTTCTATTTCAGCTCTGAGATCTCAAAAGCTCAAATGTTTGGTGTGTGCAGACTTACTCAGAGATACAGGCGGAAAGGGATCAAATGTGGGTCACAGATGAAAAGTAAAAGGGTCAGGAAAGGAGCCCATAATCCAAGTGTAAGAACTCAGGGGTTTCCCTGTTCTTTGTTCTTCTGGGCCCTCATCTTTGCTTTGTGGTCAGGACCGAGGATTGTGTTATGCCTACTTTGGGATTAGTCTCAAACATGGGGAGTTCGAGTGGTTTGGCCTGAGTCATAAAGTGAGTCAGTGGCTTTGGATCTTCAGAGACATTCATGTCCCCTCTCCACCACACCCTGGACAACACACTGGTTGAGCAATTAAAACAAGATGGGATGGGGGTGGAAACTGCATGGCTCATAGCTCAAGGTTGTCCAATGATAATTTACCAGTCATTTCAATGTACAGTGAAGACAAGTTTCTAAAACATATTCATAAGTGAATGTTAGGGCTTTCTGTTAAGATATTTTTTTAAAAAAAATCTACCAACTATCATACTTTGGACATATCATGAGACAACATGATGCATTGTAAAAAAAAATGTACAGTACCATTCAGTAAAGGAGAATACCATAGCAAATGAGGAAGAACATATTACTGATGAATTGATTCAATAAAGGAAGCCACAGAGTCTGCAAGGCCTAAACATGGCTGCTGATGACTAGGACTCCTGGAGGTCTATCATTCCTCTGGTCAATCAAAGCCAATGGCAAATAAAAACAACAGCAGTCAATTCTTTGCCACATATTCGTCTGTATCATCCTAGCAACATTCAGGAGATGGAAGAGAAAGAAGCAATGATTACCAGTTGAATACCACCAAGATCTCCCACTTTTGTGGGAGGAAGACACCACCATCCCCCAAACTTTCAAACACTTCTGTCCTCAGTCCCCCAAATCCCATACCCAGGTTTCAGTGACCCCAGCATGCATGCAGACTCCTAGAATTCCCCATTTGTCATGGTCACCAGCCATGCCAGCTCAGAGATTGAGAGCTGTAGTCCAAAGTGTCCCTTTTCCAATCTCAGAGGCAAACATGCAGAAATTACCAAAACTTACTTATGAAAGTTATTAAAGTTCATCTGTAATCCATTCTTGTATTTTCTTATTCCAAGAGGAGAACCCACCCAAACAGTCATGTTGTTCCTTATCTGAAATGCCTGGGACCAGAGGTGTTCTGTATTTTTGATTTTCTTTTAGATTTTGGAATGCTTGTACAGTGGGCCCTTGATATCCACTGAGGTTTGGTTCCAGGAACACCCCACCTCCTGGACCACCCCATCCCGTTTCTGGGGATGGGGGCATTCCAGAGATCTTCTGCATTGTATAGGGACATAAACTGCTCATAACGATGCTTTTCAAAAAAAAAAAACCTGAGGGGACTGGGGACGCCTGGGGGGACTAGTGGGAGGGTTGCAGGAGTTGCACTTTGCCCATGGGCCATATTTTATCCACTCCAAACCCAACCTAAATGATGTGGCATGGAAGAAGGTTTTAATGCAACAAGGACAACAGCTTGGACCTCCATATCATTTGCCTGTTTGATCTTAGCAATTCTATCTTTACATCTAAAGTTTAGCTATTGCTAATCTTCGCTGCAGCTGGAGATAAATGACACTGAGTAGAGCTAATACAGCATAACCTATGGCCATGCAGTGGCCATGAACAATCTGTATGCCCACATGGGAGATAAAGGACAGTGCATAAAGGCATGGGGCCATGATGACAGCTGATCACAATCTCAGAGACCATCACAAGAACTTTCAAGCAGCAGTACAAGATCATCAGTTTTCTGTGCACTGGGATAAGCACACAGGCCAGTGCTCAACACTGATAAAAGGGGGGATGACTTGACTCTTGTGTGCTATGAAAGGAGATAAGAAAGAATCATGACTATTATTATTAGCCAAAATGTTGATTGTATCAATAAGTTCAGCTGCTGAATACAAACCCCAGTATTTTGTCTTGTAAAGTTCATCTACAGACACGCACAAAACCCTTTTTCAGCATCAGAATCAGAAAGAAAGTGATAGAAGATGTTTCTACCCTTGACCTTTCAAAAAGCCCCAGTAGTCCTTTGCCTGGTGTTGTCATTTTTCTCTCCCACCTACATTCCACAGGAAGTCCATACAAGATCAACACAAGCACACTGTATTTTAAAGTGCTCATGCAGGGGAAGGGATCCTCCATTTTTTTTTCTGATTGAAATTATTATAATTTATAAAACGCACACATAATAAAATGCAATCACAGCCCAAGCAGGCAAAGCACTACTGGGGCTTTTGTTCTTTTGAACTGGTAGGTATTACTACTACTACTATTGTTCCCTTGATCAGTACCACACATGATAAGAGTTGAATTGTTCCTTATTCCAATGGGTTTTGTTTCAGTATGGAGGTACTCCGTTTCCTTCCTGTTTCCTTCCTTTAGCGTTTCCTTCCTTTTAGTGACACAATTCTATTTTCCTATTTAAAAGGAGAGGTGGCAGAATAAAATAATAGTTTATACCCAGACAAATGATGACCAATTCAACACTAGTTTTCTGCTCTTCCAAAGACTAGAACACAAACCAATGAATTCAAATTATAAGAAAAGAGATTGCAACTAAACATTAGGAAGAACTTCTAGTTGATAATAGCTATTCAGCAGTGGAATGGACTGCCTAGGAGGATGGTGGACTTTATGTCTTTGGAGATCTTTAAACAGAGCTTGGATGACTATCTTTTAGAGTGCTTTAGTTGTGTATTCCAACTCTATGATTCTATCATTCAATGAACACTACCTGACTTGGCTGTAGAGTTCCTGGGTTTCAGGCACAGATCCTCCACAGTTGTGCTCCACGATGCCAAGGACTCAGTCTACAAATTTCTGAATTCAAAGCTCTGTAATGGAAGGTTCCCAGGGAAAATCTGCTTGTCCACCATTTCTGATCCCCCAGCGGCTCTCAAGCATGAATTTGCTGAAAGTCAAGTCATACTGGAAAGAGTTCCTTAAGAAAAAGAAGTTTGGAAAAACATCCTTTGAGCAAAAGAGTGATGTTTCCTTGTGATCTGTGCAAGCACAGAGAACAACAGGAACTAAAGCTGGTGCTTTCACCTCTTGTCCCTGACACTCAGGAAGCTGCTGCTAGAATCCTAGAGTCAGTTCTAGTTGGAGAGAGAATTGCAAGGTTGGATATAAACGTTGGAAAATAATTTAGAAAAACAGCTACAACTATTAGACAAGCATGATCAACAATTAAGGAGAGATGAAAAGCCTGGGCCTTGGGGCTGCTTGTGGCCCTTGGAAGCTCCCTTTGGGTCTCTTGAAGCTGAAGGAATTCAACAGTTTTCCACACATACCAGCTGATCATCTGGGTTGAGGGGAGTGCAGAGAGGAAATATTTCTCCCTGCTTTAGAGACTGCTGTTTCCCACCACTAGTAGCAGCAGGAAAACAATGGTAGCAATAGAGATTGTTGGGGAATGCAGATAATTTTAACTCCTTTTATCACAGACTTTATTTCTATAATAGTTTTAGTATAACAGCATTTATATTATCAAAGACTAATACTTTGGCCTAAATGCAAATATTAATCCAGATTACTGTAGCCCAGTGAATCACCGGGAACTTTAGTAAATCAGCACATACATCTTTCAGTATATCTGTTCTAGCTGGGACTAACAATTGGATTTAGCCAAAGAGTGGGAATTATATAGGCTTCAAATGCTATTAGACTGCAACTCCCAGTCACCACACCCACATAGCCAAAGATTGTGAAATGTTGGGCCTTCCTGTCTAATAATATCATTAGTTGTGCAGGATTCCCACCTCAGCTTTAGGCATTTGCTAATACAGTAGATCCAACCCAATGTGCATGACCAACATTAACTTTTTTTTTCTAATTCTGGAAAGTATACATCCACTACATTCTTTTGCCTTCAACTGTGCAGTTTATTAGAGGACAAGAAAACAAGCAGCCCAATGAGGCTGCTGGCATCTGATCTCCTCCATCTTCTTTCCCAAGTATTCCGTTCCTGTCTGGTTCTAACTTGTTCTGCAATGGAATCCCAATTCCTTTCTACACAGCTATGCCCTTTATTTATTTAACAACTCGGATCACTGATAAAATATTAGTAGCACTTGAAAACACTGTAATCTGAACTTCAGTAATACCATTATAAATGGCACCAGGAAGTTGCATATATTTATAGCTTGTTTTTTGTTCCAGATCAGATTTGAAGAAATTACAAGCAAAAGCAAAAATGTTTCTGCTTCTTTCTGCTTTCTGGCATTATTATTCCTGCTACTACATCAGCCCCATTTATGAGTCCAACCCACTGGGATCCAAGATCAAGCAAGGGTCTTTCTGGCTCATCTCACCTTTGTGAGGAAGGGAAATTCTGCTTAGCTAACAATTCTGCCACACAAGGCATGAGAACAGAAGTTCCTCCTCTCCTGCTAGGTCTGTACTGGCTCTGTGAATCCTAAAAAAAGATAGAAGGAGTTTTCTTTCAAGGCCAAACATGACAAGGAGATGGAGATTTGTGACTGGATGCAGGATCTCTATGTTTACAGAAAATATCAAGATGGGGAAGGATATGGATTGAAATCATGATATGGGGGAGGTGTAATTTAACCCCTCACATGTATTGCACATATACTCACCCATGCACACACTAGAAAATCTCAGTGGGAATCTCCCTCAACCCAAGTAATTTGTCCCTTCAAGAAAAGGAAGTGGGAATGGTGAGAATTTGCCTTGGGTCAGAAAGTGTCATTACTGTCAGAACCACTCTTCTTGATTCCAGCTTTTAAAAACAAACCAATTGCTATAAATTTTGTATAGCACCTGTCAAATTTTGTCTATTTAGTGTCTGGGGATATCAAGGGGAAAGAAAACAAAACTCTTAAGCACTTCCTAAAACCCCTCAATGCTGTCTGGTTTTCAGCAAAAATGCAGGCAAGTGGCTGCTTCCTTACTTATTGTTGTTTGCCTAAGAGAAGGATTTTTTTCCCATGTGCAGCTAGCTGCTGGTACTTTTAGTTGGCTGGTGTTGGCTCCTAAGCCTAAAAAGGCAAAGTTTTCAAAGCTTCTTTTGGGACTCATAGAGTGTGACGCTGGAAATTGGCATGGAACCTTCAGCTTCGAAATTTGTAGAAAATAGCCTGCCCCAAACCTGCCATTTTGCCATGACTGTTTACCTATTTCTACTTCTCTGCAGCATCTCCTATCCAATATAATACTATGCTTATCCAAGTACAGTAACTTTTGCAGACTTCTAAAAGACATCAGTTATTGGGAGTGGGGGGGGGGGACTAGAAACAGCTCTGCTTTAGTGCCCTCCAGGTGTGTTGCACAAAATGTTTCAACTTTGCACAACCAAGTGTATTTGGAACATTCATGGCCAGTGGCCCTGATGTCAATGGGGTGGTGAATTCACTCTGGGTTCTAGTCCAGAATTTAAGGGAGTTGTCCAAGATAGTGAATCCTATCCCCCCCCCCCCCAACAAGTTTAGCACCACAGATAGGCCTTCTAAAACTCAGGGCAGATTTACTGACCCACTGTGGAATGATGGGCCTTGCCATTCGGATTCTATTGTTCATATTCTAGTCTCTGCTGCAAAGACTAGATTCAAATTACAAGAAAAGACCTTCTTGTAAACATTAAGAAGACCTTCTTTACTTTAAGAACTGTTTAAGAGTGGAATAGATTGCCTCAGAGGGCAGTGGGATCTCCAGCTTTGAAGCTCTTTAAGCAGAGGTTGGATGGGATTCTTTCAGGAGTGTTTACTTGTGTATTCCTGCATGACAGGGACTGGATGATTCCCACAGCCTCTTCCATCTTTAAGAGTCTATGATTCTTTGAGCACATCTGGAGGTCACCATGTTGATGAAGGTTGATCTAGAGAAAGTAGTCCAAATAGTCCCTACTGGCCATTATCCTTTCTCCAAGATCAGCCAAAATTAAATGCAAGGAAAACAAAAGCAGATGTCAAGGGACAGATTAGGAATCAATAAATTCCAACAGCAATCCACTTATAGCAAATCTCAGTTTTTTAAAAAAGTTATTAAAGTAAAAGTATGTAGGAGACTCTACTGTGGCCATGACTTGTGATATTTTGAATGAAAGCTGTTGCTTTTCTTATGAGAGTGTGTTTCTGTGTCTCTGTGTGTGCATGCACACACACTTGTATATGGATGAACCTGTGCTCACATTTATGCATAACTTTTGGTTAACCAATAAACCAAAGTGACTGTCTGACATTTATACACATATTTAAACTTTAAAACTGACCCATCAATAAAACTCAGAGCAGCTTACATAAATATTTACATGGAGGTGGAAGAAAACAGTTTCCCTTTTAGACTCATTTCCTGCTCTTCAAACTATTTCCCAAGCCAAAATAAGGTTGCTGACTTGCAATAGGCCATAGCAGTTGTGACATATAAGCATCAGTCAGTGATCATGTTCATTTCCATGTTGTGAAAAGTTTTTCCTGTTAACTTTTGCACGTCAAACTCCTCTAAAGTTAATGTACATTTTCTGATCAGTTGGCAATCCCAAGTTCATTTGAACACACACTAAAGAGGTCAACATAAGTAGCATAACAGGGCTCATGATCCTATTGTATCAAGAACTCAGGTCTCCAACAGTGGTGTCATGGTGTGTGTGTGTGTGTGTGTGTGTGTGGATTGCACCAGGTGACACCCTAAAAAAGGGGGGGGGGGAGGTGACAGCAGTGATCCTACCTAAATTTTGGCAGAAACAGGATGTGGCATTCACCTGCTTCCCTTTAAAATGCTTTAAGATCTTGTGGGAGCGGGGGGGGGGGAGCTTTGTAAGAGGAGAAGGGAGTGTCCCCAGAATTTTTTCAAATTAAAATGTCAAAATTTTAATTTTTTAAAAAATAGAAATTTTGTGAAATTTTAATTCTTTTTCAATTTTCTTTAACAACATCACATTTTAACCAAATCTTCACTGCATATATGTAAATACATTTAGGTTGTGTGTATGATATTGTAATTTGAAGGTATAATTTTAATTTTACTAATTGTTTATGTCAGAACTATTAGTATTACATTCAGTGGTATATTTGTAGTTACAATTTACAAGTAACATTAGTACAAAACATCATTACTAAGGATTCTATATGGTGTGAAATGGGACAAGGTCAATGGGAGGGGTGACAACATGAGTTACCACACTGGGTGACACCAACTCTAGTGACACCACTGGTCTCCAATGAGGTCCTATGCCTTTTCTCTCCAACCTCACCATTCTGTTCCTCACACCAACCTTCTCTGTGGCTTTGATTGCTCCCTTGTACTAGAATCCAGAGGCATCTTCTCTTTTCTTCTAGGTCTGTTGGCCTATCCAACCCACATATGGTACACCATGGTTGGATGAACAGCCACATATAACCAGAGCTTGGGAAATTGTTTTTTAAACTACTAGCTACAATTATAGATATGGTTACCATTACAGTTACTTTTTAAAATACAACTCTATGGTTTCCTTTTTTTTCCTGAAAGTAACTAGAATAGTTACATTTAGGTACTTTTTATTTAAAGGAAATGTGTTAATACTATGTGTTAATGGCCTGTAGTACAAAAGTCACTATCCTTCATTCCTGTCTCAGCCTTCACAACAGAGCACATGGCAAATGGACAAGTAAATATCACAAGTAAACATGTGAAATTCCTCTTCCATCATTTAGTTAGGCAAGACCCCTGTAATTATAAAATTAACTTTAAAGTTACAAGGAATGATTCCCTCCTTATGTTGTAGTTGTAATGCTGCAGTTACTGGAGGAATGAATTAATTACATTAATTGAACTAATGCAAATGAAAATGCTGAAAGCCATGCCTTTAAATAACCACTTATCTTTTATCCCATACATCAACAGAATTAATCATGCAGCCCTGCAGATGCTGTAGAGCTACTGTAACAGCATTCCTCTTGAGAGTTGCTTGATTCCTGTCCTTTCTCTGGATAATTAAGATGGATATGGACCTACAGGAGACTTTGATAATATTTTGACAGGACAGGGTAGCCACTTTTACAGCTTGCTTTGTAAGTCTGCTGAAAAGTAACGGAATGTACACTTCCCAAAATATGTCTATCTCAAGCCTATAACCTTTCCAAAGGCAATGCTTACAAATAGTGTGACAGTTTCCTGCGCTTAAAGAATACTAACAGCTATGGGTACAGATACAAACACAGGATACATACAGACTAACACAAAGGGAGGGGGAATCTATGGCACCCCAGAAATTCCATCATCTCTCTTCATGGGCCATGCTAGTTGCAGCTGATGGAATCTGGAGTCTAGGAACACAAGCAGTTTCCTCCACCCTCACTAGCAACAGTTGTGAGTTAACAGGTGATCTGCTATTAAACAGTTATAAGATGAGACTTATGAAAATTCTCTACATAGTGAACTGATTGGAAAATGCACAATTAATGCTGGAACACCCCATATCTAAAAAGCAGCTTTGCATTTTAACTTTGGGAAGAAAAAGTGAAGGTATACACAACATCACTTGTAGATCTGAATTCTTCCTGATATGCTAATCACATTCCTTTTGTGCCAACTCTTCCAAGCAAGGTTCATTTAGAATTCCCCTTGTCTGTCTATGCAGATAAATGATTTACCAATTTTATGTAGACAAATGATTTACTGATCTGTTTTATCTCAAGCAGCCATTGCCTGTTGACATCTTAAGAAAGTGGTGGGTCTCAGTTACAAACACCTGTCTCACCTTATGGCTTCACTTCCTGGCCTGCCACCTATTTTCCAAGCCCAGACAATGACCCCCAGCAGCCAACATGCAGAGAGGCCCTGCTACAGATGCAGCTGGAAAAGCCAAGTTAGCTTCCTTCACTTATTCCAGGTGAATACACAGCCTCAGGGAATCCTATGTTGGCCTGCAACAAAGACAGGTTTTACCTGTCATTCACATACACAAAACCAAATCCCAGACGGGAATGGCTTCATCAGAAAATGGAGGAAAAAAGAAGCCAGCAATAAGGACGATGCATTTGACCTACCATTTACCCTTACACTTACTTAGTTTGATCAGCTACATTCTCCCAGGGTAGCAAGATGGAAGCCCTCTATCTCTGGCCTTAGATATGAACAAAAATAATGTGTTTCCCTGTTCACGGTTTACTGTACCCAAAATTTTAGCACTCATGCCACAATACCCCAACAGATACTGAAATTATCTATTGCATTTGTATATGCCTGTTATAGTTCCTGTCTCAGTGAGTCATCCTTGCAGAATACTTCCATCTATGTATACCAACCTGTCATACTCTCGATCTGTATATATCTACCTATCACATTCTGCATCTGTATATAGCAACTGGTTTTGTATATAACTGCCATATGCAGTACTGCACATGCATCTGATACAAACATTGGTTAATGAGGGAACTTCACACCACAATAAATCAGTCAATCTCTCTGAGAGGCCAAAGCTCTACTGCAATGTAGCACCTAGTGTGGAATTTTCCAGAGACTGAAAATCTGGCATACAGTAACATACTTGTCCCCTTATCCCAAGTATACATAAAACATGTGAATTGGGTGCAACACATCAGGGTGACTGCAGCACACCATTCCTTTATACACCATGTTTTTAATCTGTTTAATTCCTGATCCCCAAAGAGAACTTAGTTGCTCTTGGCCCAGGAGGGCAGGGGGACGAGGAGAAACAATTGCAGAATTACCCAGTGCCGGGGGGGGGGGGGGATGGGACTTCTGGGGGGATGGGACTTCCACCTTGTGGGGGTGGGATTTCTGGGGGCAGGACTTCCCCGGAAACAGCTAAAGGCCCAGGAGGGTTTGTGTCTCTTCTTTCTCTTCCCCAACTGCATCTCCAGAGACAGTTAAAGGCCAAGAAGGGTAAGGGGAAGAGGGAGAGCAGATGCATGGTTACCCAGTACTGAGGGGCCGGACTTCCAGGGGGACAGGACATCTGGGGAGACAGAACTTCTTCAGAGACAGTTAAAGGCCCAGGAGGGCACTCACCTGCTCCTCCTCTTCCCCCTGCCCTGCCAGGCCTTTAGCTGTCCCTGGCGAAAATGGAGGTCCTGCCCTTGAAAGGCAGAAGTCCCACCCCCGGAAATTCCAGCCACCCACCTCCCGAAGTCCTCCCTGGCACCAGGTAATACCTAGTGTGAAAATGCCTTTCAGTTTGGCCACTCCATCTCTAAAAGGTTTGCCACCACTGCTCTAGCCTCTTGTACTTTTATAATAATAGGAGTACTTCAGTGAATAAGTATGTATCAATTTGCTTCACAGCTCTTGACATTCTGGAACCATAAGAACCTCAGAATCTCCCTTACAAAGCCAGACCAACTGTCTTCATTATTGTCTACTGCTGACTGCGGGATTCTTTGTGTTTCAGACAAGGATGATTCCAGACCTACCAGGAGATACTAAAGACTGAATCTGGGACACTTTGGGTCCAAAACGTGTGCTCTACCACTAAGCTGACCTGTTACAGCCACTTCCTCTGTTATGGATGGGAGGGCATTTTGTTACTGGTATGCTTTGCTGCTAGCAAACACATAGTAAGAAATAAACATGCCTATCCTATGATGAAAAATAAAATTGCACTGGCATGTAAAGCTTTTACAATAAAACAGAAGTATTGCCTAGGACGGCATCCAAGAAAGTGTAAGGCTGTGGCCAATTTTCCAATGCCAGGCAACAGTTCAGCTGTAGGGTACTCTTATGTCTTGTTCTCCTCCCTTCTGGGTTGGGAGGTGTTCTTGGATTTATACACCCTACTGGAAACCCAGGCAGAGAATCCTGGCCAATCCACTCAAATGCTATCCAGTGACTCAGCACAGCCTTGCCAAATAGTCTCAGTAATGCCAACCACCATGTCTGTTCACCATATGATTCCCACCCTGGGTGTGCAATAAAATAAACAGTGCAGTCCCCTGAGACAGGACACAGAGATGGAACATAGGCACTCATATCCTAGAACATAATGATATTCTTTTTCCATCATATAATGTATATGCCTAAAAACCTTCACAGCACCATGTGAAAGGTGGCTTATGACCACAACAGACAATATGTTTTTGCCCATGACAACAGCTGAACTGAGATAATTTTTGTTAGAAATGTAGTGGCTGTCATGCGGTGACTCCAAGATACAACACTCAACTTTGACATGGTGATGCTTGAGAAGAGCAGCAGTCATCAACTGCCCTTCTCAGGTCTTGCAAACTCAGGGCCTTAACTTGCTTGTTTGAGCCTATCCACTTGTAATGTGGTCTTCCTCTTTACCTACTGTCTTCCACTTACTGAGCATTATCATTTTTTCCAGTGAGTCACATTGTCTCATGATATGTCCAAAGTGCAACAGCCTCAGATTAGTCAGATTGGCTTCAAATGCTGACTTGCAGATTTGCTCTGAGACCCATTCATTTGTATTTTTATCAGTCCATAGTATCCACAGAACTCTCTTCCAGCACCCGATTTCAAAGGGGCTTTACAGACTGCCCCAAAAGGGTGGTCTGGCACCACCTCTTTTTACTGTGCACCATCGCCACAGCAACTACATGAAGCAGCGAAGGTGAGCAGTTCAAAAAGGAGCACTGAAAACAAGTTCCTTTTTGCATCGTGGTTGCGGCACAAAAAACACTGCCAGCACTTTCAGAACATCACAATTGCGCAGCCCCGTATAGACGCTGCGTAGTTGCAACGTCGTCACTGTGTACGCCGTATAAACAGCGCTGCACAGTGATGACACCCCAGTCATGTGCTAGGGTTGTGGGGCGTGTGTAAGCTCTTCCCCGAGGCAACCCTAGCCTGTCTGTTTGGGCCAAAGTTAGCTTTCTTGCTGGGACAGAATCCATTTTTACTCCAACAAGGGAAACAGAGTGCCTAGGCATGGACATGAGCAGAATACAGTGTGAAACCAGTAGTGATGTAAGGAATATTTGTCAAAATTTGATAAACAGAAGAAATGTATGTTATTCAAAGATATCGAAAGCTTTTTAAAGAAAAGAAATCATGAGCACTTCTCGATCAACGAGTAAGAATTTTAGTTTTTTATTTGATGACAAGGATTTGAGTATTTTGCATAACCAAAGCTACCATTCATATTGGGTTTTTCAGGCAGAGGAATGCTCTTTAAACCTCTGCCAATCTTCCTTTTGACATGCTAATTGAACTTGAAATGCCAGGTGATTAGTGTAAATGTTCGCCTCCCTTGTCTTTTATTCATTCGAGAAATCTGCGAAAAATACTTCTCGACACAGAAAAAAAAAAATAACCTTTTGAAAGTTGGACTTTTGAAAGGAATATTTTCTTTAAAAATTCACATCTAGTTCTCAATAGACAAGAAGAAAAAAATTGGTTTGTCATAACACTAGAAACAAGCAAAAAAAAAACAAAAAACAATAATGCAGGAATTCAATGTGTCAAAAGAGGAAGGAATAACTGTATCAAACAAACTTAACTATGGCCCAAACACGCAGTCCCTGGGCAATTGCTAGGGGACTGCAGATGGAGCAGCCTCTCAACGCTCTATCATGCCCATCTGCCTGACCCCTACCATAACATCTTTGCTATAACAGATATGATTTTCAAGAGCTGATCTCAATAGACAGGAAAGGAGTTATTGGCTCCACAGGACCTACTTATCAATGTTGATACACACTGCCTGCAAAATTAACTTCAACCCTAAACCAAGAGCAATTTGCAGTTATAGGATTTTAACTGAGATAGTTCAAGAACCAACAGGTTTCAGAAAATAAATTCTGTCTCCAAACACAAATTCCATTTTAAATGCCAGCTCGCTGCACAGCAGACTGCTGAGTGTGGTGCAATTCACACCTGGTGGGAAAAGGACTAGTGAGACCAGAAAGTAAACAGAATAGGCATTAGATTTATCCTATTCTACACAAGTAATATGGAATTGATCAGGATTAAGTCCTCAAAGAGAGAAAGAAAATGGAATAAGTTGTTTTTTTTTACTACATGCATGAGAACAGAGATCAATTGTTCTCTGCTGATGCTGAAGGTAGCCTGAAAGGGAACAGGTTTTCATTGTACAGAACATCAGATTTAGGCTTCATGCTCTGCTCTGAAAAGTCAGCAAACACAGATATGTCAAGTTCTCAACTTATTGTTTGATCAGGACGGAAGAGTTTATGAAGAATTCCAAATATTTTGCCAAAGTATGAGATGTCAGATAGCAAGAAAAGAGTTACATCAACAAGATAAAGATTTGGAACTGCAAGACTGGACAAGAGGTTACAAAGCTCAGAAACCCTTTGGTTTCTGAGCCTTTATCAAACACTGGTAGTCAGAAGGATTGCTCCTTTTCACCCCTTTTACAATTTCACAAAAACCAGACATTTAAATCTGAAGTTATAAAGGACCTAAAGCTAGAGAGAATAAGCTGTGAAATGCTGAGGAAACCAAATTATGCTTCAGACTTTAGTCTCTGCAATGGTTACATGGAAAGCACCAAGGATAAACATCTTCCATGACATGATATGAAAATAACTTGGTAGGGCAGCAATCTCCATCCTTCTGAATTTATCAGCATGCAGTTTGTTTCAGCAGTGGGTGTCCTACCGATAGTTCAATTAAGGTGGCGTTTCTTGCCTGATAGCTTTTGAATTTGATATCTCTGCCCTGTCCTCATCCCAAATATTTGCCACACCTAGCATGCCTTCTAACTCTTATGCCCCCTACTTATACAAGAGACTGTGTAAGCAGATTATGTAAACAAAGTTCTTCATCACAGCAGAGGGGAAATACTGAATGGGCATAGCAGGCAGGACAGAAGCTGGAGTGGCTTCTGGGGTCATATATAGGATGGATCCAGGAGATATCAAGGCACAGCCCAAATAAGCAGAGCATAAAAAAATTTCCAAACAAGAGAGAAAAGAAACTTGGACCTTCTCAAAGAGTTCCACCATCCCCAGGAAGTCTGGTTAATGCTACACCCTTCTACAAAACAATGCATCGACCATCCTGCTTTAAGTGCCAAAGCAGATTTGTTTAAAAGAACTGCAGCTCTTAGTTAAATATTTAAGCTGCATCCTTATAGCTTGCCCTTTTTAAAGTTCATTTTGACATCTAGGGAAAGGTACAAATCTGGGATCAAATGGCACCAGAGTCTCCATATGTTCACAGCATTCCTCCTGTGCAGGAAGACTGGCTTCATGAGCAGGTGAGCACAGTCCTTCATTCAAAAGAAATGCCTCCAGCAGGTTTTGGGCAAAGAGCTACTGAGTTAACTTAGCTTGTGTGAGACATATTGTTTCTTTTCTTTTCATTTCTTTTCTCAACTTCCTGCACCGATTGCACATGTGTAGTGAATTTTTTTTTACCCATTACTGACCATCATCTGCAAAACAGTACTTTTTTCACAAGATGATCTGTCTCAAATGCTGAAATAGATCTGAAGATTCTTGCTTGTGTGCACAGAATTTTTAATGTTTTTTTGTTTTTAGATCAGCTAGAGATCCAGCATGGTATAGTGGTCTGAGCACAGGACTATGACTCTGAAGATTAGGGTTCAATTCCCCACTTGGCCATGGAAATCCACTGGGTGACCTTGGATGAGTAACACATACTTTCAGTCCCAGAATACTCTGTCAGATTTGCCTTAGGGTTCCCGTAAATTGGAAATGATTTAAAAGCACAAAACAACAACAACAACAACAACAACAACAACAACAGATGAACATATTCACACAGCACACTGAATCAGAGACATCATGTTAAAAAGGTGCACCTCTGTTTCTATATCCATTACTGAAGAGCAAGGCATGTTACACTACAGGCAAAGCTAGACAAACACTTCGTGTAACTGATGTCAATGGGACTCAAAATCACACTGGTCACTAATTGTGGCCCTTCTACATCTTTATGGGTTTTTAGCATTGCTATTGCTGTAGACCTTCAAGTAATTTCCAACATATGGCAAATCTGTCATATGGTTTTCTCTTCAAGTTTTGTCCAGAGGGTATTTGCCACTGGTATCCTCTGCGGCTGAGAGAATATGACATGCCTACAGTCACCCAGTAAGTTTAACTGTTAGCAGTCTCGGGGTGCTCCTAGACTCGTCGCTTCACATGACTAGTCAGGTGAATGCGACAGTCAGGAGTGCCTGTTATCAGCTTCAGCTGATACGCCAGCTGCACCCTTTCCTAGAGATGAGGGATCTGGAAACTGTGGTACATGCTTTGGTCACCTCACGTCTTGATTACTGCAATGCACTCTACATGGGGCTGCCCTTAGGCTTAACCCAGAAACTTCAATTGGTACAAAACATGGCAGCCAGATTAGTCTCTGGAGCTTCCAGAAGAGAGCATATAACTCCAGTGCTCAAATCTCTTCACTGGCTGCCTATTAGTTTCTGGGCACAGTACAAGGTGCTGGTTTTAACCTTTATAGCCCTACATGGCTTGGGTCCATCTTATCTCAGGGACCGCCTCTCCCCGTACAATCCTCCCCGCACACTTCGATCCTCTGGGAGAAATCTGCTAATGCCTATCAAGACCAGGCTGACGCAGACCTCCCAGAGGGCTTTTTCTGCCACTGCTCCCAAGTTCTGGAACAGTCTGCCAGATGAGATGCGTCTCATGACATCTTTAGACTGCTTTAAAACAGCCTTAAAGACACATCTCTTTTGGCAGGCCTTCCCTTGAAACCTTTGACCCCGGCTCCAGACTTAGACTATGCTTTTCGCCTACTCCCACATCTCTGACCCTTAACTTATGATGTGGCCACATAAGAAGGGGTCTGGATATACCTATACTGTTTTTAGATCCTAGTTTTTAATTTATTGCTGATTTAATTTATTTTTAATGGGTGGGAGGTTGGAGTGTGGGTTATGGGACTGTTTTAATTTTAACTTTGTTTTAATTCATATCTTTCAATATGCTGTATCTCGCTCCGAGTGTTCTTACGGAGGAGTGGATTATAAATAAACCATTATTTAACTGTTGAACCCTGGTTCCCAGTATCCTAGTCCAGCACTCAAACCACTATGCCACACTGGCACTCCTTAGCATGCATAAACTTTTCCTGAATTTTACTTACTAGAGTTTCAATACATCTTGGCACTTAGGTTCAGTAAGCATCTACTCAATCAGTGATGAGAAAATCACAGATCATAGAATTGGAAGAGCCCACAAGGGCCATCCAGTCCAGCTCCCTGCTGTGCTGGAAGATACAATCAAATCACTCCCGACAGATGGCCATCCAGCCTCTGTTCAAAATCCTCTGAAGAAGGAGACTCCACCACTCTCTGATGCAGCATGTTCCACTGTTGAACAGCTCTTACTGAAATAGTGATAACAGATTTCCCCAGCTAGAGCCCCCAATCAGTTGGATGATGCCATTGACTAAACCAAATCTGGGAAACCCACTCAGAGGGCAAAATTTAGTGAATTACTTGGGCACCACACTCCAATGGTGAGCAAGGCCAACAGCAAAAAGGTGGGACCAAAATTACCGATAATTTTTAGCTGAAAGCTCAGTAACTATGTCTAAGAGAGGCATTTCAGTGGTTCAAAATGGGTGGTGGGGAGCCATACAAAAGCTAGGAAGCCATCAAATGATAGTATCACCAATAATAAGGATAGGGCATTCTCAAGATGCCCAGGGGGCTGAACTCGGATCCAAGTGGTGCTGGATTTGGCTCTCAGGACCTGAAGTTCTTCACCCTTGAACTAAATATAGATAGTTTTAATATCTGCATAGCTGCCTGTACTAAGTATGCCCTCATCCAAAAGCACAAATGTCTAATGCCCCTCCAAACAATAGACAGATGATCCTCCCTGCAGCCAAGTATGTTTTCAATTGTGCCCCCACCAGATTCCTGCTACAACCAACAGTCATTAGACATTATTTTTCTCCCTAGCAAGCACTCCACACATTTTGCCCTTCTTCAGCCTCCAGCTGGCCATTAACAGCTTCCGACAGCGACTTTTGTTTTTTTGGTGGGATGACGCATCCATTTCCAGGTTTGCAAAGACTGTTTCCTTTTTCAAAGAACAGATCATGGATGGACCAAGCTTAAATCCCATCTGTGCTGAAAAAGGTCTGTGCAGAGAGCAAAGCCAAGCTGGATACAGCATAGCTTCAGCCTAACATTCTCTCAGGAGCCTTACTTGCTTTTAATATCAATCCTAAGAGAAACAGAGCATAGCCACATTGAAAACCTGAATGACTTCTTGGATTTCTGCATCCCATGCTCTTGAATACCACACCACCAAATTGCTTCTGCATCCCTTAACCTATAAGATCAGCTACCTCTGTAAACATCACAGACATCAGAGATTGGGGGGGGGGGGGGAGAGGGAGAGAGAGAGGGAGAGAGAGGAGAGAGGAGATTCCACAACTTTTCTGAGAGTTTTTCTCCAAAAGAGAAGGTAACTTTCCCAAGCTCTGCCCATGGGAAGAGCTAGCCTGACAGTCAGTAGTGGTTTGAGCATTGGACTGGAGCTGTGGAAATCAGGGTCTGAATCCCAGCTCAGCCATAAAAACCACTGGGTGAAAGTCATATTCTCTCATCCTCAGAGGAAGGCAAAGAGCACCCCCCCCCCAAAAAAAAAAATCTTGCCAAGAAAACTCTGTGACAAGTTCACTTTAGGATTAGGGATTTAATAGAAAAATCATATTGCTTTCCTGAGAAAAGCTTTATCTTTTCTGATAAATCCACCTCTGTCAGAAGGCAGAGTTAGTAGAACCCCTGGTCTCTCCAAAGCAAGTGGACATAGCTTTAAAAATGTGCACTTGAAAGCTGACCCCTGCAGTCTAGTTAATGAAGAGCCTGCAATAAAATGTGAAACAAGAAGACAAGCTTTTGTTTTACATTAAATTCAAAATGTAAAACAAAAGCTTGTCTTCTTGTTACATGGGTCACCTATCGCCAACATCTACAACTCCTCAAATGCTTTCATCAGTGCTGTCTACGCACAATCCTAAACATACACTGGACTGACTATGTGACAAATGTTGCTGTCCTGGAGCAAGCAGGGATCACCAGCATTGAGGCCATGCTAATGAAAACACAGCTGCGCTGGGCAAGTCACATTTCTAAGATGGAGGACCACTGCCTCCCCAAAATAGTACTCTACGGTGAACTCGCAACAGGTCAGCATAAGAGGGGCACCCCAAAGAAGAGATACAAGGATTACCTGAAAAATCTCAAGCTCGGCCAAACTGATCACCAACAATGATCTGCCCTGGCCTCACATCGGGAAGCATGGAGACACACTATCCACATTGGTGCAGCCTCTTTCGAGAACTCACGCCTAACGAACCACAACTTGGAAACATCACCCAAGGAGACTTTTTGCTGTGCTTTCTGTAACTGGACTTGTTTATCTCGGATCGGCCTTTTTAGTCATCTTCGTTAGTGAAGAAAAGCCAGAGAAATTCAAAATAAATCTGAATAGATTTGAAGCCACTCACTTAAGGGAATTTTTATAACTGGTCCTGTTTGTGACTAACTTTCAAGCATGACTGACAACTTCAGTTTGTTATTTGAAAATGTCATTACTGAAGATAAGGAGTAATTCAATGATAGGGATCTCTTCAGTTCTTGATTATGAAGCAATCAAACCTGGAAAGTGATGAAGAGTCACATTTCCTTGCTGTGGATTTAGGAGGTCAGTCACATATAAACTCCTTCGTACACATCTGGTCTAAGTCTCTCATACCCTTCCCAGTTATCTGCCTCTATGGCTCTTGCCCAGCCAAGGAATCAACAGGTGGAGGAGCAAAAAGAGAAGAGCAGACACTTGCCTTATTACCTTTTTTCCATTCCTCACCTTCCCACTCCAGCTACAGCTGAATTTGAAACTCTTCCAACACACGTGCCTGCTATACTCCCTTGTGCTAGCTAACAACAGTGCTAAGGGTTACATGGGTGCAGCAGGACAGACAATCTCCCTTGCATACCAAAGATATGCTGTCCCAGCAAAAGGGTGTACAAATGCACGTAACTGGAAAAGATGATGAGAATGAAACTCAGAGGTACAGAACCTAACTCTTCAACAATATTGCTTCTTCTGCCATCTCCTTTAGCCCCAGTAATGCAGGAAAATACTACATTCCCCAGCATAAAGCTTGCTCAGCACACTGTAGTTTCCCCTCTCTCCTCTCAACAATGTTGACAAATCTAAAATGAACTTCACATATCCAGACTTCCTTCAGATGTTCCCTTTAATGTCCACTTTATTTTTAGCAACTGCCATCTCTTCACAAAGCATTTTACATTACAAGGGATTTCATTAACTGAATCAATACAAACCTTCTTTCAAGTATGCACAAATCCCCTACACCCTTCTTTGCCATTTCCCCCAATTTCCTTTCCCTCTTCAACAAGGAAAATTGACAGACAGACAGTACCTGGTTCATTACGCTTCCAAAATCCATTCTGCTGGGCTGTTTTATTATAAAGTGGACTTCCAAGGTAAGGCTTACTAGATCCAAGGGGTAGGGGACTCTTGGCCTCACCTTTAGTTTGCTTCTCCCTTCTTCATGGTCCGCAAGAAGCAGCAAAATGTTTGTGAAACAGTGCAGATGGTATTAGTCAAAGCTGGCAGTGGAAAGAAGTTACACAGTATTCTGTTGGGAACGAAGAGAAGCCAAGGTCTTGCATTCAGATATTGACAAAAGGGGAGACAGACTAGAGACTTTTTGGGGTGGTGGAGCTTTGAGGAGAGCAGTGTGCAGTGATGAAGCAAAGAGGGGGAAAGCTTTCAGAACTGCCTGGAAAGGGATTTTCCTCCTTCCCAATCTCCACCTTATTAGCACAGCCTTCCCCCCCCCCCCCCGTGCATCGCTGTCCAAGTACAACATTGCACACGCCCAAAAACAACACCACTAACTGTGTGAGGCTCTCTCTCTCTTTTTTCTTTTTTCCCCCTTTTCTCCTCCTTCAGCTTTAAAGGGCATGGCATCCATAAAGCAGCCTGTATGAAGAGTCAGGGTGGGTGGGGGCAAGGGAGCTGGGGCAGAGGAAAAGGCAGTGGGAAGAGAAGCAATCCTGGGATGAAGAGGGGAATGAAATGAAACATCACAAGAGCACTGTGCAAACGGGATGCCTGTTTGAGTCTGTCTGGACTGGAAAGTCAAGCACGTCCTCAGGCTACAATAGTAGAGAGTTGTGTCCTGGCTATTCTCTCTCAGACACTTTATATTTTGCATCCTATACTCCATTAAAAATAAACATAAAAGTCACCATCTGCACAGAACTCACAGTGGTCAGCTCTGCACATGAGGAGACCAAATGCATTGAACCCATTTAGCCTGTAGGTGGGGAGGGGGAATCATATTCGATAATATCTCCCTGTGCTAAGTTCCCTGCCAGAAGAACCCGAACACAGCAGGAAGCAGAGTTATCTAGAACAGTTTCCCTGATATGCTAGATTTTCTTCTAGCTTTTTGTAATATAGGGAAATTATTATTATTATTATTATCATCATCATCCTTCTTTGTTGTCGTTTTTCTATTTATACATATATCCCACTTTTTCCCCCATAGCTGGGACACAAAGTGGCTTACCAATTAAGAAACAATACAATTAAAACATACAAAAGTGGGCATTAAAACAGAATTCAACTAATATAGTATCAAAATGCATCACTCATTAAAAATGAAATGCCATTCAAAAGATGAAAGTGCTTAAGAACAGTACATATTAAAACAGTTAAAATACTAAACATGACCACAGAAATCTCCAGATACACCCCATATAACAGCTCCCATAGCCCAAGGTCATTGTAGTGGGATCTAGTCCATGGCCCTATTGTTAGGCAAAGTAGGTCAGGCACTTCGAGCAGGAAATTTGGGTGCCATGGAAGGACAGCCAATTGTTAGTTGTTATATTGGGCTTTACTGCTAAAGTTTGGGGGGGGGGGGACTATTAATTATTTATTTTACTTTGAGAAAGAGGATTTCAACTTGAGATGCTAAAAACTAGAAAAATAACAAATTTATACCAGATTCCACAATTTGCCCCCTAAGTACAATATTATCTACAACAATGACTTTTCCTTTCTCTCTTGAATCACCAATGTTGATGGACTCCTGTGTGGGACATAGGAACTGCCATTTCACAGCAAATGTTAGCCTACCTCAGGTACAAATAAAATATCAATTAATTTTTTTAAAAAAAGGTTGGCAGGAAGATTCCATTTAAAATGAGAACCACAAAATTTAAATAGTTGGACAGTTATTTTAAGGGCAATTCCTTGAAATACAACACAAAAACTTGCCTCTTCCTTACTTCTGGGACTAATTCTTCTTTGACTTGCTCCCCTCCTCTCCTTGGCTTTTTCTTTCATTCCATCAGCTCAAGGGGAGTTACCGTGTTTGTATGTATTGCAGTTCCCCCACGCACAACTCCCTGGCTAGAGGCCTGCATCCCAAAACATAGCCAGCCCTTGATGACTCAAGCTTTCCGGGTGCCTCCCCTTCTTCTCAATCCGACACTGCACTTTCAATGCACATCTGGATCCAGTTGTGGCTTGCACATTAGGGGTACTTGGAGATGGCTGCCTCTAAAAGCTAGAACAGCCAAAAATTTCAAACAAAAGAAGAGAGGGGGAAAATTTTAAAATCAAATGAATCAGAAGGCATTTGCTGCTGTTCCCAGATTCACCCATGAGAGGTTGCAAAAGGCTGCAGCTTGGAGGCAGAGCCCCCAAAATAGTATCCCCATGTAAATTGCTCAGCCATGGTGGAATCACTCAGAAAATGAGAGCTAACATACCCAGAAGAGTTTTCAGTGATGGAGAAAGCTGAAGATCCTGTACAGTGTTCTTCCAGGGTATTAATGATCAACGGAATACTCAGAGATTCCTCTTTTGCAGCCCACTCTTCCTCTTCAATTAGTTCTTCTTTTGCTCATACTATTCTGCCTCAGTTTTTTCCCACCCACCACACTTCCCTACTTCTGTACAGGGGTGTGGTTGAGATGGAAGATGTGCCCAGGACAAAATTATGGTACATGAATTGATTTCTCCAGTATGCAAAGTGTTCATCTGACTGCTGGCAATGAGAATTGTGTACATTATTTATATGATGTATGGACTGATGTTCCACTTGTATACTTCCACTCTTCTAGGGGAGATGACAGTATATTTCTTTTTTGGCAGACTCAATGGATGAATTCTGAACTCTTCTAGATGGCCAGCTCAACTGAGGATTAACCAACCAAGCCCCCAAACCCTCAATGCAGTTCCTGTTTCCATTCCCAGTCAAGAACTACAAAAATAGAATGGGAAGGGGATAGGTAAGCTGTTGGGCATCATTGTTTTTGGTTGATCATGCAAGTGGTCCATGCTGAGGATATCTTACTCATTAGAACCCTGCCTTCCTATTAAAAAATAAAAGCAGCAGGTAAGAATTCCAGGCTACACTAGGCTAATGTAAGGAAGGCAAGCAAGAACTGGAACAAAGTACATGCAGAAATGAAGGAGCAGTCAGATGTACCATATATACTCATGTATGATTCAACCTCATGTATAAGTCGAGGGCAGTTTTGGGGGCCAAAATCATGGATTTTGATATGACCCGTGGATACGACGAGGGTCAAATACTGGGGCATGTTACAAAAGATCTGAAGAGGGAAACAAAGCACCATGTCCCTTCCTACATTTCCCTCTCTGGATCTTTCCCAAGGGTCACAGTCTCACCATGGAAAATGGGGAAATCTCAGCATGCACGCACTCTCTCTCTCTTCCCTTTACTAAAAGCATTTCAAAGGCTCATGGCTTGCAAAATGGGGTAGAACCTCCCACCCCCCGCCCTTTACCTCCAGGATTTCCAAGGGTCATGGTTTGCAAAGTGGGGGTACAGACCTCTCTCTCTCTCTCTGCCCTTCACCCCCAACATTTCCAAGGCCCATGGCTTGCAAAAGGGGGAACAGACTTCTCTTTCTCTCTGCCCTTCACCCCCAGGATTTCCAAGGCTAATGGCTTGCAAAATGGGGTACAAGCCTGGGCATACTCTCTCTGTCCCTTGGTTAGCTCTGGGTGCCAGTGAAGGCTAAGAATTAACACCGGGGGGCGGGGGGACTCAAACAAGGAGCTGTTTAAAGATCCTTGGCTAGAGAGAAAGGTGGGCATTTCTTTTAGGAACTTTATAAGCAGTATTAACTTACTGCCCCATACATAAGTCTACCCATGATTTTGGAGTCCATTTGGGGGCATAAATTTCTTGACTTATAGCTGACTATAGAAGTTGAGTGTGATGGGTTGGGGACTTTATTCTGGTGCTGATCTGCACAATACACCTCTTTGGAGGGGATCATCATTATTATTAACCATTATTTATATAGCGCTGTAAATGTATCATTGTTTCCCTAAAAATAATTTTCTTATTGTATCTATAAAATTCCTTAAAGTGCAGACTACTTACACTATGGTGAGACTTTTCATACCATCTACATGAAACACATTCTGATTTCTCCCCACTTTTGAAGTGGGATAGAATGGGGAGAGCTACACTAGAAATCACAAGTTACAAGAATAATTGAAAAAACTATTGTTTTAAATTGTTCCTGGAACCGTTCAGAAAACCTATTATTATTATTTGTACTTATGTTCATATTCTTAGCTGAAGTGTAACCAATATTGCTCAGGTCCATCCTGCATATCTCAAAAAATGGCCATGGGGTTTTCCCAATCCACCTATTAAAAAACACAACCTCAGGAATCTTACCAACTGTAATTCAAGACCTGTAGATTCTCTCTTTACAACATTGCTAAAATCCATCCATTCCTCTCAGCCTCCACCACCAAGACTCTGGTCCATGCCCTGGTGGTCTCACGACTAGATTACTGCAATCTTCTTCTGACAGGGCTTCCTCTTTCTCACCTCCATCCTTTAATCTCTGTCCAGAACTCAGCTGCACATATTATCACATCTGCTCGCCGCTTTGACCATGTTTCTCCTCTCTTATCCTCCTTTCACTGGCTCCCCTTCCCCTTCCGCATCCAGTACAAGCTTTTGTTATTGACTTTCAAAGCCCTCCACGGACTGGCCCCTCCTTACTTGTCTGACTTTCTGTCTCCTCACACTCCTTCTCGTACCCTCCGTTCTGGTAGCCAAGGTCTCCTATCCCAGCCAAGGATTTTCACTGCACTGTCCTGGATTCGTCCCTTCTCACTTGCTGCCCCTCACTCCTGGAACCTTCTTCCCCCACATGTGCACCTCATCACTTCCCTATCCAGGTTCAAAAGTAAGTTAAAGACTATATTGTTTAGGGAAGCGTTCCCAGGATTGTGCCATCTGCCCCAAGATGCCTCCTCTTAACTATGTATTAAGAAGCTGTGCCCTCCCTCCAGTCCATCTGCCTTGGTCCAGGCCCCAGAGGGAGAGAAGAACCAGTGGACCTCATCCCCTTCCCACCACCTTCCCCTTTTCCTTTTGTGTTGTCTTTTAGACTGTAAGCCTGTGGGCAGGGATCCGTCTAACTATAAGATTGTATGTACAAGCATTGTGTAAACTTACAGTGCTATATAAATAATAATAATAATAATAATAATATTAATAATAATAATAAAAACTGTTGCCTCTCTTCTCATTGAACTATATGCAGCTCTGCCCAAGTCTGGACATAATACCCGCAGGGTGTTCATGGCACCTCAGAAATGCTATCAACAGTACCCCAGAGAGCTCTCACCTCCCCTTTTCCTGCCTTTTGCTATTGTTGTTTTTCACCCTTTGGGATCTTTGTAGTAGTACCTTAGCCTTCTCCAGTTTTCCTGCTCCAGGAATCTTAGCAACAGCACTCCAAAGAGACCTCTCCTCTTGAATTGTTTCCCACACCACCCAGGTCTGTACGTAATATTTCAAATGGGGCTCATGGTGCCAAAGAAATCTTAGCGGGAGTATCCCGCCTCATTTTTCTGCCCTATATTAAACCTTAGTAATCTGAGCACCAGATCCTTAATTCTCTCTTTTTTTCTTTCTTTCTACATTAGAAAAATAGAAATGCATCTTAATAGCAGTGCCTCAGAAAACACTCTCCTGCTTTCTAGCCCTTAAAAACATATTTCCCAATGAGTTATGGCATCTACTGCAGTAATTTGGACTTTTGACTTGAAACTGTCCATTGAAACTTAGGCAACAGATAAAAGAATATTCTTGTTTTGTGAGACATCTACCAGGAGTCGCTGATGCTTCCTCCTCCCTTGCTTCTAGGAATCCACACTGTTTGACATTTTGACTTTGTGACTTGATAATTGGCGCTGTTACTTGGGTGACTACCAAAAGCATCTTGTCAGATTTCGAGGCATTTACCATGGTTTCCTGATGGGTTATGGCTGCCACTCTTTTTGCTTCTAGTGAGTGTCCTATTTAGAATGTTGATTTTGACTTGGCACAGCAACTTGGATGACAACCAAAAACGCTTAGTCAAATTTTGAGATGATTTGCATGGTGGCTCAGTAATTTATAGCCATCACAGACACCAAAAGATTCTCCTTTATTGCAAACAATGATGGTGATTTTTTTTTTTTTTATTCACAGTTGCTGTGACTGCAATTTTGTCCATGTCTCCTCTGAAATAAATCTCAGTGGATTCAACTGAATTTATGCCCAGCTAACCAAACACAGGATTACAGTCTTAAAACTGCAAGCCTATGTGCACTTAATCTGGATGTGATCTGAAGTAAGAACGGAAGATGTATCTCTGAGCAGGTGAGCAGGGGAATGGACTATAAATGAATTTAGAATAGACAGGATTTGAATTTAGAACTTCATGATTTATTGATTTGTGTTTGCTGTTATGACAAACTTCTCCCCAAGCACTGGTAAAAAGGAAGGCATTTCTAATGTCCTCAACTACATTCATGGCTGCCAGCAAAAGGAAAAATGAAGTTTCTAGATTCCTAGTGTTTATCTTGATTACCTTCCCCCAACTTTTTCTACAGAGAGCAGAATACATGAAGTAATAATATCCAAGAGGATCTTTGACAAATGTGTAAAAGTGTATTTTCCACACTGCGGTATAAGCACACATACAGCTGTTAGCAATCTAGGTTTCAGAAGCCAGGTGGACAGTCACAGATTGTGCAATCTTGGATTAGTTTTGTTCCCTAAAAATAATATTTTGGCATGGATTAAAGATTTTAAAAATCATTATAAAATACAACAAACAAATTCAAACTGGACAAAGCCAGCACTATCATAGTCACACTTACTATGCACCAAAAAAAATGATATTAAAGCAAAAAGGAAAAGGAAAGGAAAGGAAAGGAAGAAACCAACCCATTATCACTGTTAGTGTTATTCTTGCTGCACCACACAGAGCATCATAGGGGTGGGACCCAAAACAAACCTCTCCTAAAGCACCAAAATATCTAGGATTGCCCTACCTGTATCTCTTTTCCCTTATAGCTTCATGCCATTGGAATGGCTTTCCTTCTCACCTCTGACCCCCCTTTCTCCATTTTTATGAGACTCCACATTCTGATTAATGTTATTCGTTAACAGTGCTTCATGGTCCAAATAATGCCATGTCACCCTTTCAGTTTACTCAGACTCCCATCTTTTACCTTGGATCTTCTCAACTGACCCTTTATTACTGGGCTTTCTTGTCCCTTGCTTAAAAGCTCTTGTCTCACATTTAAGTTAAAAGCCTTTGAAGAGAACTTATGTATTTACTATTTCTGTATAATTCTTTTAAATTTTAGGCACAAAATAAGGAAGTATCAAATTTTTCTCAACAACATTTTGCTCTCTAGATGTATCAGCTAATTGTATTTCATAGTGTTCGTAGAATCATAGAATAGAATCATAGAGCTGGAAGAGACCACAAGGGACATCCAGTCCAACCCCCTGCCATGCAGGAACTCCAAATCAAAGCATCCCTGACAGATGGCCATCCAGCTTCTGTTTAAAGACCTCCAAGGAAGGAGACTCCACTACACTCCGAGGGAGTGTGTTCCACTGTCGAACAGCCCTTACTGTCAGGAAGTTCCTCCTAATGTTGAGGTGGAATCTTTTTTCCTGCAGTTTGCATCCATTGTTCCGCGTTCTAGTCTCTGCAGCAGCAGAAAACAAACTTGCTCCCTCCTCAATATGACATCCCTTCAAATATTTGAACCAGGCTATCATATCACCTCTTAACCTTCTCTTCTTGAGGCTAAACATCCCCAGCTCCCTAAGTCGTTCCTCATAGGGCATGGTTTCTAGACCCTTCACCATCTTGGTCACCCTCCTTTGGACACGCTCCAGTTTCTCCACATCCTTTTTCAATTGTGGTGCCCAGAACTGGACACAGTATTCCAGGTGGGGCCTGACCAAAGCAGAATAGAGTGGCACTATTACTTCCCTTGATCTAGACACTATACTTCTATTGATGCAGCCTAAAATTGCATTGGCTTTTTTAGCTGCTGCATCGCACTGTTGACTCATGTTCAACTTATGGTCTACTTGGGCTCCTAGATCCCTTTCACACGTAGTTTCATTCAGCCAGATGTCCCCCATCCTATATCTGTGCATTTCATTTTTGCGTCCTAAGTTTCATTTTGTTAGCATTGGCCCAGCTTTCTAGTCTATTCAGGTCATTTTGAATTTTGACCCTTTCTTCTGGAGTATTGGCTACTCCTCCTAGCTTAGTGTCAGATGCCTGATAAATAGTCATGATTTCTCTTGCCTGGAAAGGACTGATTTTCATTTTGTTCTAGTGAGAAGCATTATTAAGCAACATGACCTTCAGGAGTATATATCAGAGAAAATCTGAACTGCACTCCCAACAGACAAGAGTGACCCAAGATAATTTAATACCTGAAAGCAGAACTGCAAATGGTAACCCACCCCTATGCATATACACTCAAGTCAAGACATATTGTTCCCAAAGCCAATCAGGTTATTTTGATATTTCAGGCATAAAATCTCACAAGCCTATCTCACCGTCCCTGGAAGTTTAAAAAAATTGTAACATTTGTAATATTACTATAATTCATAAAAACAAATTTAATAATTAACACATTGTTTATTGTTGTTGTGTGTCTTTGAGTTATTTCTGACTTATGCCAACCTTTAGGCAAACCTCTCACAGGGTTTTCTTGGCAAGACTTGTTCATAGAAGGATTACTATTGCCTTTGGCTGAGTGAGTGTGACTTGCCCAAGGTCACCCAGTGGGTGACCATGGCAAAGTGGCAATTTGAACCCTGGTCTCCCAGAGTTGTAGTCCAGCACTCAAGCCATTACACTATGCTGGCCCAACACACTGTTATTCTTTCACAACACCCAAAATCTGCTGCCTTAGATGGATTCTGCTTAATAGTAGGGTTGGCCCTACCAGCAGTATTCAGCATGGATCAATCTTTCCTACCAATTCCTGTTTAAATGAAATAAGCAATGAGCATACAATGAAAAGTTCTTTGTTTTATATTTCCTGTTTCCTTCCTTGTCATCAGGGCCTGTTGCCATCTATAGCTACAGCTAGTAGGCAGCATGATACTCCTCTCAAAAACTGGAAGATCCCCTTTCTGTCCTATTCCAAGTGCTCTCCTCCCATCAGACCAGGGTGCAGGAACAAATTGAGATGGCACATATGGATTATCTATGTTGCAATAGCCCCTTGGATGTCACTAAGTAAATTTAGTTCTGTTTAGATCACAACAGACAGGCAGAGCTTGCTGACTCAGACTACATCCATCTGACTCATTCTGCCAGCTGGTGAAGGAGTTCCAGGGAAGCTGCTACAACAAAGGAAAGATCATTCCCTTTTCAGTAATTGTAAATGTTCACTGGAAGGCATGCAAAACCATACATGGGTATCACCAGATGAAATGCAAATGCAGCCATGACAACCCCCCCCCCATGCTACTCCATCTCCGAATAGTTTATTTAAAAAAAAAAAACTGTCTTCATGACATGCATGAAAATGATAACAGCACCAAACAACAACAACAAACCAAAATGCATTGACAGCCAGCATGGTGTAGTGGTTTAAATGCTGGACTCTGGAGACCAGGGTTCAAATCCCTGCTTGGTTATGAAAACCCATATTGGGCAAATCACACACTCCGAGACACAGAAAACCCTGTTATAGGTTCACCTTAGGGTCGCCATATAACAGAAATGACTTGAAGGCACAAAAAACCAACAACAAACCAAAAGGCATAAAGAAACAACTCAATATATATACACGCACACACATACTGTTTTGTCACAGATAATCCATTTAACACAGGAGAAAGCAAGTGGGACTCTACAGTCACATGCAACCCCAAGGCTCTTTTTTCACATCCCACAACCCCTCCAGATGCTCTAGTTCACCACCTTCCTTCCAGTGAAGTGTGTGAATTGCCTCTCATGGAAGCCTCCAGGAATGGTTCATCGGTTCAGGAAGATCTTTTCAGAGCTGTCTTTGCACTCTTTAATATCAAAAGCACACATTTTTAAAAACCAAAATGGGACATGTGGTTACTTTCCATTTTGGTTTTCTTGTTCTTCTTTTGGGAGACATTTCTGGCAATTCAAATAGCCCCCCAGGCTCCCAGGGCAGGAAAACAGGCCACAGACCAACTACAGCACCCCACCCTTGATTTAAAGTCTGCAGTCAAATAATTCTATCCTGTGTTCTTTATGAATTAACCTAAAAGAGTTATACATTGAAGTTCTAATTATAGTATGCACATGCCTATGAATAGCAAATTACAATGAAAGTACATTTAAAAACAGAAACAGACATGGATACAAAATGCCCAGCCAAACCACCATGAGTTACAAAATGAATTCTCAAATAAAGCCAATAAAATTTTTGGTCAAGACCATAACAACTTCTAGAAAACAGTGAAAGGACAGTTAGAAGCTTGCCTCAGGATTCTAAAGTAAAGTCTGCTGCTTTGTAGTGTGAACACAAGTCTACCTTAGTCCAAACCACAACTTGTGAAAGCTGGACTTTGATGGACTTTAATTCCAGTATCTCCACTGGGTATACTAGCTAAGGAATTCTAGGAATTGCAGTCTAACAAAGTAACATCATCAAGCACTATTCTGGAATGTGTAATAGATTCCTAACCAGGGGCTCATTCATACTCCATGGTGATAGTACCTTTATTCTGCTTTAGCTGTCATGGTTCCAGCTTGTGGAATCCTGGAACTGGTCATTTGAGGAGGAACTAGAGGCTCATTCTTCCTGAGAATTTTAAATCTCCCTCCCTAAACTATGGATTTCATGGTGGATGGAACCATTATAGTTAAAGCGGAATAATACCAATATAATTATGTAGTCCAAATGGGCTTCCTTACTGGAAGTAACAACTCTAGAAATGCCATGGATCTCTTGTGCATATGTTAATCAACATCATGAACACAATTAACTAGCCTAAAAAGATTTGTTGGTTTGTTGTTTGCTATCAAGTCATTTCCAACTCTTAAAGGTACTCACAGACAAATCCCAACCTTCTTAACTGTTACGCTGAACAAATGATCAGCTTCTTGCAAATATAAAACTTCCCCCTTTTTTGTAATAAGTTTTTATGCATTTTTACCACGGATGTCTGACCTTCAAAATTCAATACAAACTACATTTGTGCACCCAAATAATTGTCTTACATTTGCAGCAATTTCTGTCCCACTCACCAACAAAAAGTTGTTTGGGTAAATAACAAATGCAAATTAAATCCATTAAAAGTAAAAAAAAATAACTTTAGGCATACAGTCTTGCAGAAACAAAAGAGTAGCAACACCAAACAAGAGTGCTGAGAACTTTAAAAGCCCTAAAAAAAAAAAAAAAAAGGACGCTTGGGAAAAGGGTCTCCACTTGGCATCAAATCGACCACAACACAGAAGCCATGGCAAGCTTCTCTGGGGAGTGCACTTCTCACTAATAATGCCACTAATGAAAAGGCCTTCTCTGCATAGTGGCTACTTTAAGCTGGACTCATTAGGCAGGAGCAAATAGACTGCAACTAGACTAACCAGCTTACAGTGCTGGCAAGATAATGCAGAACCTGGAATAGCTGACAAATGTAGTTTACATCGTCCATGAAATTTAGTTGCTGAAATTCAGGTTGGGATAACAGTGCTCATTTGAACCCTCCTAACAACCACAACCCTTCTCATTCACTCCCAAAAACCTCTGATTCAAGGCAACTATTCCCATTTCCCATACACAATGGTGCTACTAAATTCCAGGCAGCAGATTTTGCTTCAATCTCTGGAGCTGGCTGCACAGAGGCCTTCTGTGATGCTGTGAATTGTGTGTTAGAGTTCCTTCCATGTGCCTTGCCATTGATGAAGTGAGTAATAGTGAGTGTCCAGGGACAGACATTCACTCCATTACTCCATGTGCAATGACATTCCTGAGATTCCAACAGCTGCTTTCCAGGCTCCATGAACTGCACTTCCTTGGGAAAACATATAAGAAATGTTATAGCTTCTGAAGTATGGGGGTAAAGGAGAAATGCTGGGAAATACTGGGTACCAGAGAAAGCAAGAGATTCCCAATGAAAGACAGTGAAATGTAAAGCTTGATCACAGGCAGGGCAAGTGTTGCAGCAACATCAGGTTTCTTCAAGGGAAAAGATGATTCCTATGAAAATTAAGTATTCATACCCTGTTTCCTCGAAAATAAGACATCCTCTGAAAATAAGACCTAGTAGAAGTTTTGCTGAATTGGTAAATATAAGGCCTCCCCTGAAAGTAAGACCTAGCAAAGTTTATATATATATATATATATATAGAGAGAGAGAGAGAGAGAGAGAGAGAGAGAGTTCATTTTTTAATTCAACAATAAATGTGAATTCTTCTTCATGGAAAAATAAGACATCCCCTGAAAATAAGACCTAGCACATCTTTGGGAGCAAAAATTAATACAAGGCCCTGTCTTATTTTGGGGGAAACACGGTACCAAGCCAGCTAAATACACAGTTACTTCTATATTTGTTGGGCAGTGCCTAAAAGTAACTTTGAAAAGGCCAACTGTTGCACAGATTGATACAGCCTAGTGAGGAAAAGGCCAAGGACAATATCCAGTCATCAAGGGCCAAAGTTTCCATTTCCTGAACACAAACCTACATGCTTTTGCATGAGTGAAATAAAGCACAACTATGCCGACTATGCAAGTCTGCATAATTTGTGAGGCTTGCAGAATTTTCCCCTTTTGTGGCACAGAAATTTTACTTTTTAAGCAAATGCTCCCTATTTGTGCCTGAAGATTCAATGGCAGCATGTGACCTCAGCCACCATTATTATTATTATTTTGCAACCTCTACACATGTTGAAATATTCAGGATGCTAACTTCCTTTAAAATTATGTGAGAGATTGTATAATTTAAAAATGTATGGGAAAGTGCAAACAAAAATATGCCCAACCTTCTCCCTCCTTACCAACTTACGGAGCTCTCCCATGGCATGAGTGAATGGAGTGAATCCACCTCACTCCCACAGACACATGCAGAAAGGAGAATCTCCCTCTCTCATACTCTGTGCACATAGTGGAATATTGGAAGAAGCCCCTCAAAATGTGCCATCAACACCTCCATTAATTCTGTTCACTAGTGCAGTGATAAAATGCCAAATAGCTTTACATGAGGCCTCTGTGGGGACCTGCTTTAAATTCATCCCAGACAATTAAAACAACCATACTTGAAGCTGGAAGATCATATTATGGGACTGGATATATATTGACACTGGCAAGACAGTAAGCTTTTAGTATTCCGACAGGCTTTTACATTTGAAGGTTTTTAAGGAGATTGCTGACTTGATGGCAATTAACAACAAACAAGCAATCGTTATTTTAATTATACAGCTTTTTAAACTGCTTCTTAAACATATGTTTTAATAGTGTTAATTCAACATGGCCCCTATTTACAGGACCAATACATGCTGTTTTACCTACCTACATCTGAAAAAAATGTGGTCTCTCTCTGGGGATTTGAAGATCCTCCAGTGTGACTTTATGGTAAAAATCTTGACCACAGAGTCATGTTGGAGGACCTCCAAATGCCTAGGGAGAACATCTCTCTAGGCATTAGGAGCAACTCTATGGTCAACAATAGAGTTTGCTATTATCTATTATTTTCACTATCTCCCGTCAGTCTAGGAATGTATCCCACATAGATATGAAAGTCATACCGTAGTTTAATTCTCTTTTAATGTTGATTGCTTCTGTGTTTTTTACTAAGTTGTAAAAGTCCCAATTTGTAAAACACCTTGAGTCCTAGTTTAGTGGAAATGGTGGATTATAAACAGTGATCATGGTGGAGGTGGTGACAATAGCAGTTTCTCAAGAACTGATGCCCAACAACCCTTTCTTCTCCCCCTGAGTGTGCAATGGAGAGCCATGTACCTAAAAGCAAGATCCGTAGTCCCGTGCAGCTAAAAACAGGTGTTTCAGAATTGCCCTTATAGCTGGAAAGCAATGACACATCCCAGAAACATCCCTCTCAAACCTCGTAGGAGTAAAGCATTGCCTCTGATCCAGACAGTGACACAGAGGTCTACTTCCTGTTCCCAGCCATTTCTCAAGAAGCAAGCCAAATCTTCAGTGAGTGGGTGGGAAGGGAATGACTGCAGTTAGAGGGGAGGCTCCCTTGAAAACTTACAGGAGGGGCTGGAAACTGGGAGGAAGAAAAATGAATTCCCACCAGTTTCCAAAATGCATAGCCTCTCTCAGCTTCCTCAGTTACAAGGAGCTTCCAGCTGGAATACAATAAGACAGACCTTGCCCCTGGTCTCAGGGAAAGTCCAAGGTACAGAACTTCCTCACATGATATGTTTACATTTCTGGGCTCATTCACAACAAATCCAGCACTGCACAGTGACAATCTTCTTACAGTCACATTTCCCATTTTGATAGAGGAGTTATAGGATAAACAGCTGGGCATGAACACACATGACAAAATCAGCATTCTACAACACAACATGGGCCAGGTGTCTGTGCTGGCCAGGAGATTCTTTAAGTTGCGTTCTTTTAAAAAATAGCACTTCCTATCTTTGTAGGGTAAAAAAGAGAAGGGATAGGAGTCTTGTGGCACTTTCAAGACTAAACAATTTACTTCGTCATAGGCTTTCATGGACTACAGCTCACTCCTTCAGATGCAAGCTCTGCAGGAACTCTCACCTATACAAAAACAACCCAGCACACAGAAAGCAACAGAACATACCACAATCATTCCTGCTCCCCAATTCTGCACATTTACCATATATGAAATAAAAAAGCTGGACAAGGCCAGATAAACTGTGGAATTTACTTCTACAAACTGTACTGGTGGCAGCCAACCTGAACAACTTGAAAAGGGAATTAGGTTGCATCTACACTGCAGAATTAAGGCAGTATGACATCATTTTAACTGCCATGCCTCAATGCTATAAAACCCTGGGATTTGTAGTTTTGTGAGATATTTAGCCTTCTCAGTCAGAGAACTCTGGTGCTACAACAAACTACAAATTCCAGGATTCCACAGGATGGAGCCATGATAGTTCAAGCAATGTCTAATTGCATTAATTCTGCAGTGTGGCAGTAACCTTAGACATGCTGATGGAAGATAAAGCCAGCCATGACAACAAGCCATGGTTCTCCAGTATTGGAGACATTATGCTGCTGTCTACCAATTACTGGAGAACAGGAGCAACAGAGTTTTACTGTCCTCATGGAGCTTCCCATAGACATCTGGTTGACTACTATGGGAAGAACTAGAAATATATTTGGTCTGATGTTGCAGATCTGATTTCATGTCTGTACATAATAAATGGGAGAAAAAAACCAGCTTGCTTTGGGAGTAATGGTGATATAAACCTGTTCATTAAAGAGCTTTTCAGCAGTTTCAAAAACTAAAAGCTATTAAGAATCAAAAGTACTGAACCGGATGCCAGAAGCCTGCAGGGACTTCATAAAGTACAGATATATAAAGGTATCCATCCTCCTTGCTTCTAGAAGCTCGCTGCCATTAGTGTCAGTGGTTTAAGGACGGCTGAGAAACTCTGTAGCTATTCTAAGCGTGTGTTCAAACAGAATATAAAACAACAGTCTCTAGTCTTGCTCTCTTGAGTTACAAGATAACACATTCCCTGGATACCTTGCTGTACAAAAACACATGTTTTGGATTCCCAAAAAACGGGCGGGTGCCGTCTGCACAGGATGGAAATAGAAAAATAGCAAAATACATTTAAGACCCTCCCACCATCAAGTTGAGATGGGACACAGGCAAAGCCTATGTTGTCACTTCCCCTTCCCCTGCACTAAAGTTTGCCCAAATTTGCCCATATCCCTTAAGCAACAGTTGTCCCTAGAACACAATGTTCAGGCACAGCCAAGCCAGGCTCCTCTGGCTGTGGGCCAACAGCCTGTTTAATAATATACACATGGCTGTTAACTTAGATTTCTGAAGGAAAGGAGGAAAAACAAGAATCTTTTAGCTCAGTAACAGACTATGAAGGGCAGACACCCTGTTGTAACAAAATGGAGAGGGTGAGGTCTAAGATAAGGATTCCACAGTAATTGCAGTAGGATGTGAGGATGCACAGAAGCTACAGTAAACACAAAAAACATCCAAACAACACATTGTGTCTGCTTCTGGAATCACAAAAAATCTGGCATAAACATATGATAAATACAATGGGGTTGTTCTCACATCACAGTAACCTGGACTGTATTAGCCATGGTCTGTTGCTTATGCCTAGAAGTGCATGGCAGTTCAAGCAAACTGGGGTTAAACTTAACTGTGATTAAGATGTATAATGGTTTGTGGTTTATCATTAGAAGTGCATGACAGGTGAGCAAAACAAACAAATGTCATCAGTTATTAAATTAGCTTATTCCAGCCTATTATTATTATTATTATTATTATTAAGTTTTATTTATATAGCGCTGTAAATTTACACAGGACTGTACATACAATCATTTGAATTAGACGGTTCCCTAATCATAGCTAAGACAGTTCAGAATTCAGACACAAGACCAAAATTGTGGTTAATCAGCTTATGCTCATTCATCTCATGCAAAACATGGCTTGTGGAGATTTTGGAACACAGTTCACAATTAATAACAGCTTGTAGAAAAACAGATACAAAACAAGGCAGCCAAGAACTATAACACAGAAAGGAAAGGGTCATGTAAAAAGTATGTATGTCATGAAGTATCTTTCATCCTAGACATGGATGAAATGCTGGTGATCATAGCTAGCAGTTTCAGGACATTATCTGGGTTAATGTCTTTTGTATATTGTTGTTTTGGTGTACCATTTGTTGTCTGTTGTTCTGTTTTAGAATGTATTAAAATTAAATTTAAAAAAATAGCTAGCAGTTCAATATATCTACAATAATTCTTTGAACACAAGACTTTTTTGGACTACAATTGCTGCTGCTTCCTCCTAAAAACCCACCATGAAGGAGGTAGAAACTGCAGATACAGCGTCATTTCTTGTTAAGGAAGGGACTAGGACTACCAGCCCCAGAATCCCACAGTAGAACTATGATGTTTTTCAAATCCATTTCCGTTGTCAGAGGGACAAGTTTTCCAATTTATGATGTACAAAAGTGAACCCATAAAAAAGCAATAAGCCATTTTGAACGTTCACTTCACCTACGCATGGTTCCCCTACCTCTGTGGTTCCTGGAACGAAATAAATATTTATTTATTTATTTATTTAGTATCCAACATTTCTCCCAATATAGAGACTCAAGACTGCTAACAACAAATTTAGAGCAATACAAAAGCATGAAAAAGGATAAGTTTTTAAAAACAATTTAAACAGTTTATAAATTTTAAAACATTAAATGTTAAAATATTAAAATGTATTTTTAAAAAAACTATATACAAACTTTAAAATCTGAATTGCACAGCTTTTTATTAAACACTCAACCATCATCAGTTTGAAAAGGCCTGGTGGCACAAAAATATTTTTACCTGATGGGGCTCTCCTGGCCTTTTGAGGAATTGAATTCCAAAGTCTGGGAGTTGTCACCAAGAAGGTCTTGTTCCCCACAAAACTGAGAGGAGATCTGGCCACTATCACTTACAAATTCTCATTTCTTCTTGACCTTCCTGCTGTCCCTGCTTCTGCACATTTAGGATTATCCAAGCAACTGCAAGGTCAACTGAGAAGTGGACAAGGAGACAGTCTGTAAAGCTCCAGCCACACCAATCTATATCCACAGAGGTTTTTTCTAATTTGTTCCTAACTTGAGCCAGAAAGCATGTACAGACTGCAAAACATCTGATCTTTCTGGTTTCCAAAAAGCCTGGAATTATATGAAGGACCACAGTTTCTGTCTGTGCCCAGAAGCTTGAGAATATATTGCAACCATTCTGCACGGTTTACTGTTCTTACGACCAGGTATCATCTCTGGCTTAGGGAATAACATGCAGAATTTTGAGATAAGTAAAGATGACATCAGGTAAGACAGGCAGAAAAAAACACTCCTGGTTTAACTGAAGAACTCACCAAGGTTTACCCTGGAACCAGAGTTAAACTATTTCCTTTGCCAGAACTCAAATCTGGGATATGTCATATTACAGTCAGCCCTCCTTATCCACAGATTCTTTATGCATGGATTCGAGCATCCACAGTTTGAAAATATTCCAAAAACATATCAATTCTCAAAAGCAAACCTTCATTTTGCCATTTTACATAAGGGATACCATTTTGCTATGCCATTATGTTTCATGGGATTTGAAGATCCACAGATTTTGGTACCCTCTGTGGTTCCTGGAGCCAAATCCCAGCAGATACTAAAGGGCCCACTGTGTAGTAAAAGGAAAATAATATATCTGAGCAAATAAGGATCCCATTCCAAAATGTCCCAAGGCCAGCCTGAAGCAGAGCTTTCAGGTCAGAGGATCCAATATGTACATATGGCATCAAGCTCTCTTTCTCTTTTTAAAGATTATCTTCCAGAAGCAAAGCAAAGATTTGGAGTAACTGATGCACTTACACAAACAAATAAAGCTGAGAGATCATGCATAGCTGAATGTCCTTCAGGGAACCCCATAGAAAGAAATAATTTCCTCCTCTAGGGAGAAATAATGTGTGTGAAACCACTAGTGCATACAGTCTCAATATGACAGGATACAGCTAAAACAAGGGAACAGCAAAGATTCCCTCCATGAACAAAAGTTACTTCTACCTTCTAAACAGAAATTAACAATTCCATGTAATAAACCACATATTGGAAATTCATCAGAGGTCTTATCTATGGATTTTAGCTCTTAGTATCACTTCAGTTTGTATGCATACATAGGCACTGCACATTTTAAACTGCTACTCCTATGGGAAGGAATTTTTTTACAGTCAGCCCTCCATACCCACAGATTCCTTATCCATGGATTCAACCATCAAGGCTTGAAAATATTTAAATATATATATAAATTCCAAAACGGAAACTTTGAATTTGTCATTTTGTATGGGACACCATTTTACTATGCCATTGTATTTAATGGGACTTGATAAGCATCCATGCATTTTGGTATCCACAGGAGGTTCTGGAACCAAACTCCAGTGAATACCAAGGTCCCACTGTATTTGTAAATGGTCTTTATGATGTTGTGCTTGAACAGTGATTGGTCAAGAAAATGGTGGCTGGTTCAGTTAACCTGGTATTACAGAATTTTGCTCACATTGTTAATGTCCATAGAACAAAGCTGGAGCAGAAGACAGAATAGGGGAATTTCAGCACAGAATAAGTAAAGAAGTAGTACAGGAATACTTGGTTAACCTAAATGAATATAAATCTCCAGGACCAGATGAACTACATCCTAGAGTATTAAAAGAACTGGCAAATGTAATATCGGAACCACTGGCAATAATCTTTGAGAACTCCTGGAGAACAGGAGAAGTCCCAGCAGACTGGAGGAGGGCAAACATTGTCGCCATCTTCAAAAAGGGGGGAAAAGATGATCCCAACAATTATCGTCCAGTTAGTCTGACATCAATTCCAGGAAAGATTCTGGAGCAGATCATTAAGCAGAGAGTCTGTGAACATTTAGAGGCCAATGCCATAATCACAAAAAGTCAACATGGGTTTCAGAGGAACAAGTCATGCCAGACAAATCTGATCTCTTTTTTTGATAAAATTACCCGCTTGGTAGATGAAGGGAATGCTGTGGATATAGTATATCTTGATTTCAGTAAGGCCTTTGACAAGGTTCCCCATGACATTCTTGCAAACAAGTTTGCAAAATGTGGGATAGACAAGTTAACTGTTACATGGATTTGTAACTGGTTGACTGGCCGAACTCAAAGGGTGCTCAGCAATGGTTCTTTTTCATCCTGGAAAGAAGTGACCAGTGGGGTCCCACAGGGTTCTGTCCTGGGCCCAGTGCTATTCAACATCTTTATTAATGATTTGGATGACAGAATTGGGGGCATACTTATCAAATTTGCAGATGACACTAAACTGGGAGGAGTAGCTAATGCCCCAGAGGACAGGATCAAAATTCAAAATGACCTGAATAGACTAGATAGCTGGGCCGATGCTAACAAGATGAAATTCAATGCAGAGAAATGTAAGGTTCTGCACTTAGGGTGGAAAAATGAAAGGCACAGATATAGGATGGGGGACACCTGGCTGAATGAGACCACATGTGAAAGGGATCTAGGAGTCCAAGTAGACCATAAGTTGAACATGAGTCAACAGTGCGATGCAGCAGCTAAAAAAGCCAATGCAATTTTAGGCTGCATCAATAGAAGTATAGTTTCTAGATCAAGGGAAGTTATAGTGCCACTCTATTCTGCTTTGGTCAGGCCCCACCTGGAATACTGTGTCCAGTTCTGGGCACCACAATTCAAAAAAGATGTGGAGAAACTGGAGCATGTCCAAAGGAGGGCAACTAAGATGGTGAAAGGTCTGGAAACCCTGCCCTATGAGAACAACTTAGGGAGCTGGGGATGTTTAGCCTCAAGAAGAGAAGGTTAAGAGGTGATATGATAGCCCTGTTTAAATATTTGAAGGGATGTCATATTGAGGAGGGAGCAAGCTTGTTTTCTGCTGCTGCAGAGACTAGAACGCGGAACAATGGATGCAAACTGCAGGAAAAGAGATTCCACTTCAACATTAGGAGGAACTTCCTAACAGTAAGGGCTGTTCGACAGTGGAACACACTCCCTCGGAGGGTGGTGGAGTCTCCTTCCTTAGGGGTCTTTAAGCAGAGGCTGGATGGCCATCTGTCAGGGATGCTTTGATTTGGAGTTCCTGCATGGCAGGGGGTTGGACTGGATGGCCCTTGTGGTCTCTTCCAACTCTATGATTCTATGATTCTATGATTCATTTTTCAATCCAACCATAGTGTATTTTGTGCCCCAGGTCCTCATGGATAGTGTACGTCTTTTAATCCCCTCTTGCAATCATCCTAGTAAATTAATCTGAGAGGTGGGGGCTGGTTATCCAACAAAAGCTGAACAGAGATTTGAATCTGAGTCTCACTCCTTTTAGTCTACATGAACTGACTCCCTCTGGCAGCACGATATGACAGACAATTGGATTGTAGACCAAGTACATCCTATGGTAGAAAGAAATCCTGTTTACTTCCTGTATTATATATTTTGTTTTGGAGTGGGCCTTAGTTTGAATTTGTAACTGGTGTGGTGTAAATAAAAAAAAGGGGGGGGGGAATATGAGGGAAGGGATGCACAAATATGCCCAAATATGTTTGCACTTCACAGATTTTGAACAAACTAACACCCTTTATAGTTCTCCAGTCCATGAGCCATGAAAACAGAGTGCATTTGTTTCATTGACCTCTCCAAACCTTCAAACACGTGAGCAACGCTGATAGTCCCAGAAGGGAAAATAACTGGAACAGAGTTCACCTCTTCCCATGCTCTTTCCATCCTGGAATCTGGGAAGACTCAAATCTCCAGTGGCAGATGGATACAGACCAATGCAAGAAGCATCTTCTTCTTCATGCTCATTCCAGTCTCTCTCTCGCTCTCTCTCTCTCTCTCTCTCTCTCTCTCTCTCCATGGAGGCAAACATACCAGGAGGAAAACCACACAGAGTGCAAGAGAACAGCATTTCCTGCAGTTGAATCTTTAATTCTAGGTTAATAGATCAGCCATTAAACATTGGCTGCTGATAGGAAGAAAACCATCTCACCTTCTCACAAACCAAGGCTGATGGGCATTTATATTACAACACCAAACTTGACCAAAGCAGCTAACCCACAGGAAAGACACTTGTGAACTGTTACGGCTGACAAAGAAGCCAAGAAGGGCCAAGCCAAGTGGATTTATTTAAGACACCACTGTCATCACAGTCAGCTGTGCCTTAGAAAGATGTAAAGAAATCCTGTAGTACTTTTGAGACTAACTGAAAGAAAGAAATTTCTGTCATATGCTTTTCTGGATTCCAGTCCACTTCATCAGATGGCTATGTCCATGGAATACTACCAGTCATGGTTTAGAGTCAATTGAGCATTAAAGCCAGCACATAGCTAGAAAATAAGGGTTGGTGCCCAGCAGCCACAAGACTTCTCCCACTTTTAGGAATAAGTAGTGGCTACCTTGAGCATTAGTTCCCACTAGCTTCAAGAGAATAGGAGAGGAAAGGAAGGGATTTTCTCAGCAAAGCAGGGTGCCCTATATCAAATCAAGATTATGCAATGTTAAAACATATTTTGTAGGCTGAAAAGGGTAGAAGGACCAGGAGATGTTTAATAGCAGATGTGATAACTGGCAGGCATTGCTGGGAACTGAGGCTCAAAAAGAAGATCATATTAGGCTCAAAAAGAAAGCTCAAAAAGAAAATCAGCTTGGAACATTTATTTATTTATTTTTGGGCAGACCACAACTAAATACCCTGAAGACACAAGATCCCATCTGATCTTGGAAGATAAGCAGGGTTGACCCTGATTAATATGTGGATGGGAGACCACCAATCGATACCAGGTGCTGTAGACTATACTTCAAAGGAAGGAACTGGCAAAACCATGTCTCAGTATTCCTTGCCTAAGGAAACCCTATGAGATTAATGGGGGCACCATAAGCCAATAGGCAACTTGAAGGCAGGCGTGTGCACACACATACACACCCCGGAACAAGTTCTACAGATCACATACTGACTTGCTAGATATGATCCAACAGAATGGTCAGGATGAAGGTTTTATGTGATCACCCCCACACACACACACACCACAACAGTACAAAATGTGACTGACCTGGCTAATAAGGCCTTACATCTACAAACCCAGAACATTATACTGTAGAGAAATCACCAGAGGATGGAAACTAGGAAGACACCCTTCAGTATATGTACATTTAAGAATTCTTTCATCCAGGGTGTGTCAAGGATTCCTGCTCAGGAATTATATGCAGCCTCAAGCTCACAGCTCCTTGCATTATTACTGCTTTAAAGCATTCCTATCACACAAATCTGATTAAAAGCAGTCATTGCCAGGGCTTCAGTCACCAAAAGCAGTGGTCAGTGGTGTGGGTGTCAGTGGGGCAGTGAATCTGTAGAGTTTTAATCTGAAATTTAAGGTAACTATCCAAGGTGCTGAATCTGTTGGGGGTAGGTTCCAGCACTCTGAACAAATCCTTTAAAGTCTGGACTAAAACCCAGAGGATCCAGCTGACATGGACATCATCAGCTGCCACTGGTCACCAATGGTATATGGCGTACATGGACAATTTAAGCAGAAAGCAGGGGTTGGGCCTGCAATGCAGTCAGGATGCAATATGGAAAGCAAGTGTCACTAGAGAAGTGTGCCAGTCACACACCATCTAAGCTTATATAAAGGTATTCTACTAAAGCAAGTGTGATGTAGTGGTCTGACCTATGGACTATGACTCAGGAGAACAGGGTTCAAACCTGTGCTCTGCCATGGAAACCCGTTATCTGACCTTGGGCAAGCCACATTCTCTCATCCTCTGAGGAGGGCAAAGGCAAAACCCACTCTGAACAAACCTTGTCAAGAAAACCCCATTATAGGATCCCCTTAGGTTGCCATGAATTGTAAACAACTTGAAAGCACACAAGAAATTCTATGAAAGATATTCTAAAAAGAGAGATGATATTCTACATTATCTGCATTACTCTAGGGGAAAAAAATACTAATAAACATTAATTGACCACATCACACCCACAGTCTCACTTCACCAAAAAGCAGGCAAACTTCTTTTTTATTGTATTTTTTTATTCTTAATTTTTTTTTATTGTATTTTTTGCTGTACTCCACTGTTGTTAACCACCCAGATTCCTCATTGATTGGACAGGATACAAATAAATTATTATTATTATTATTATTATTATTATTATCACATCATCATCTAGAAGAATAAGAAACCATCATTCATTTGCTAAACACAATTTTTAGGATGAACAGATGAAAGAGTGCCACCTACTGATGACAGTCATGACAGATAAATAGTTTTCATTTCAAAGGGGAAGGAACTGAAGTGTGTATGAGTGTGCGCACACACATGCATTTAAAGAAAATTCCTTAAATGGAACCTCAGTACTAAATTTACAGTGTTTTCTGGTTTGCCTCAAAACAGATCATAATTTTTACTGAAAAATATGCTGGTAAGTAATCAAACTGAACAACCAATGAGATCTTGCAGTAGTACTTAGGACATGAATGCAACTGGGATAGGAAAGAAAGCCAGAACAGGGCATGCATTCTGGCCTAAGGCCAATTTTGCATTTGTAAAGCTAAGACTGTATATGCATGTCTCCTTGCTTTACAGCAGTGATGGCAAACTTTTTCAGGGCTGTGTGCTGAGAGACAGCTAGAAGCTGGGGAAGATCCAGGAAGGGGGGGGGGGTGACAGCTGGAGTTTGGGAAACAGCAGGGAGGAGGAGGAAAGGGGTGCCTGTTCCTCCTTCTCCCTGGGCCATGCTCAGTGAAATGGAGTCACATGTCACCTGTGGCACACATGTCATAGGTTTGCCATCGCAGCTTTATAGCATGAACTTAATAGGCTGGGGAGCTCCCAGGAATGATTTAAGCTTAGAAACTGGGGCATGACATGTAAAGTAGCATTCTATTAGAAAAGTTACTTTTCTGAACTACAATTTCCACCATGCCCTAGTCACTTGCCACTGGCGAAGGTATGATTACACTCCAATGCTCTAACCCCTTCCTATTCTTTTCTTTAAAAAAAAAAAATACCATTTCCTGGCATATGTACTACCCATGCATCTTGTGAAAGTTTTTCCTCCTCCACAACCAATTTATCAGAGACCAAACAGAAGACCACATACTGTGATGCTGTAAGCTCCGCTTTTTTTCACCCTGCATCTTTGCCTGCTTGCAGCTCAGAAATCAGGATTGCCCTGAAAGCTCCACAGTTTTGTAGCTGAAGGACTGGTGAGGAATAACAGAAGGAGGAGGCAGCTTCGCTAGTAAACTACATAGGTGAGCTGTCTCAAACAGAGAAGGAGGGAGAGGGAGACAGTGAAGGAGGTAATTCAGCTTATCACACAGCATCTGATGCCTCCATCCTGCACAATTCCAGTAGAAGGAGGCAGTTTGTAAGCAGGCAAGAATTCTCATAACTGTCTTGACCCTGGGATAAAGCTTTTGCTGGATAGAGGGACAGCCTTACATGGGCATTCTCAGCTCTTCGCCTTTCCCAGAAGACAGGCTGCTTGCTTCCTGGACTGGCACGGGTTCTTTTACTACACAAATGATTCTGATTTCCTATTTTCTGTCCTTCTCTAACATGCATCCAGTCCTTTCGAGAGCTTGGAAAAGTGACCTCTTATTTTGGGTTTCTAACCAGTCCCCAACCTGGGTGACTAGTAGTTAGGCTGGCTGGGCATACAAAGTAACATATCCAACATCTGGTTTCTTCCAGATGTTGTTGGAATAAAGCTCCTCACCAGTGGCTCTGATGGGAAATACAGTCCCACACCATCTGGATAGCTGCACTTCACCCACCCCAGCGTAATGCTAAGCAAGGGAAAGGGAAGACTGGGATGATCTATAGATGAACTGACAAAAAAAGAAAGAAAGATATGATGTACTTCAAGAATTACCTTTAGAAAAGCACCTCATTAAAACAGGTGGCATGACTAAGGCAGGTGAATAGTGACACTTGGCTCCAGATTTTGGTCTGAAATTTAAAGGCACTATCTAAGGTGCTAAATTATTTTGGAGACAGAGTTCTACATCTTGAGAATTCCTTTAGCATTTGCAGTGCAACCTGGAAAATATTCACTTCCCCAATGTCCTGGAAGAAGCCAACCACTATCAAATTGAACTCACAGAATAGCCGTCCTCAAACTGCTAACCAAGGATGATGAGAGTTGTACTCTTAACACATCTAGAGTTCACCAAACTAGGGGAAGGTTGGCAAAGACTATAAAGGAATGGAAAAGGTCATAGAAATCCACTCATTCACTTTAAAAGAAGCAGTTACAATGATTTCAATTTTTTTTCTTTATTTCCCATACATTGGTCTAACAGGAGAAAGTTATGCAATAAATGAAATTCAGAAACAAAATGTTTTTATCACTATATCAATTTTTTTCCTAAATTTATATGGGTACTGGAACAATAATATTTCTAGGAAGAAGTAAGTTGAAAAATAATGTGTGGGGTGGGGTGGTGGCTCTGCTCACGCTGCACTCCCCCAACAGGCCTATAAGCAAGGCCAGACTCCTGAACAGTCAAAGGTTCTGCACATTTTAACAGGACCAAAGCAGGAACAATATTCCCTCTGTTGGGCTGTGCTCTGCCCATATGTTTATGCAGCTGAGGGTCTGCTCCATTACCTGTTTATATTAGCATTTGCCTAGTGATCTCTCTTTTCCCCCACCCTACTGCCCCATAATCCTTCTCATTGCCAACATTTTGCTCCACTATAATCCCCCCTTGTAGTTTCAAATGGATCAAGTGTCCTAATCCTTAACTCAACATAGACATACACTTTATCGTGCTTCAAAGGCACCTTTCACCTTGAAACTTCAAGGTGATGACATCACACTAAGGAATTACTGATCACAGTCATATTTGCAGAGCAATGGCATACTCTTCTATGCATCCCATGAGTGTTATTTTTAGTTACACATACATACACACATCCCACCTCCAATAAGACCAAATCAGCATACATGGCTCTCTTCTTTCCCATTTTATCCTTGCAACAATCTTGTGAAAAAGATCAAGCTGAGAAAGAGAAAATGACTGGTCTGAGGTCATAAACTGACTCTAATGGGCCAGTGGAAAATTGAACTTGGTCCTCTAAAGTTCTTGTCCAATACTCATCTAAAGGCCACACCATTTGAAAGAGGGAGGCATAGTGATACTTTACTGTACAAGGAATTTACTCATACAAGGTATGCACAGGTTATTATTCTACAGCAAGGGAACTAGAAAAGTTTCCTTAATGCAGAGCTTTAATTACACACATCTCTGCAGCACACAAATTACAATATTTTGTTGCTGGACAAATTGTGATTCTTCACCTATCTTTTTCAACAGACCATTCAGCAGAGACATAACATGGGGACCAAATAATAATAAATAAATAAATAAATAAATAAAGCTTTATTTATATACCGCCCTTCCAAAGATCAGGGCGGTGTACATCATGTTAACAGACATTAAAACCAATTTAAATACAGACATAAGTACGATAAAAAACGATATCAACCCAATGCAAGTGTAGGATGGTATTACTCCAAGCGGCTTGTATAACAGGGCAATTGTCGAAAAAGAACCCATTCAAGGGTAAGCCTGCTTGAATAGATATGTCTTCAGCTCCTTTTTAAATTGGGGGAGAGAGGCAGCCAAGCGGAGCTCGATGGGCAGGGAGTTCCAGAGGCTTGGGGCCGAGATAGAAAACGCCGTCTTAGCTGTAGTTGATAATCTGGCCTCCGGAACTCTCAACAGTTGTTGCCCAGTAGATCTAAGTGTGCGGGGCGGATTATGTAGGGAGAGACGGTCCTTCAGGTACTCTGGGCCCAAGCCATATAGGGCTTTATAGGTGATTACCAGCACTTTGTACTGAGCCCGGAAGCGAATAGGCAGCCAATGAAGGTCTTTCAGAATCGGTGTTCTATGGTGGGTCCTGGGAGCACCAGTGACCAACCGTGCTGCCATATTCTGCACTAGTTGCAGCTTCCGAGTGTGATACAAAGGCTGCCCCATGTAGATAAATACCATTATCTACACTAATAAATACCATTAATAAATACCATTAGTTTCCTCATAGGCAACAGATGTTTAAGGTCTAATTTAATAAATTTATTTTAACAAATGTTCTATCATCTGTCAAAACTACACTTTTGCATTCTTCACTGGACAAATAGTTCAGGCTTAGCAATAAAGAATAAATGTCACAAATCTGACATTAGAAAAGGCAATAATCAGAAACCTGTGGAAGCACATTTCAACCTCCCAGGGCATTCTGTTGTTGACCTGAGAGTGGCCTTTCCTGAACAAAAGAACTTCAAAGGGACAACTCCAGCATGAAACCACTGAATTACAATTTATCAAGAAGTTCAATTTTCATGCCTCTGGCTTGAATAGGGATAAAGGTTTTTATCCTTTAAAGAGATTAATTAGTTTAGCAATGACAGGATGTTTGCATTGCCACAAGTTGCTACTGTTTGCAAACAATCTTCATGCATGTTTTGGATACATTTAAGCTCTGCATAACCATGCAGGCGGAATTTTTTTATCTTTTCATTTACATTGTTTTTCTACATATGTCTTTACATGCCAACTGAAGATAATACTGTTGGCCTCCAGTCCATCAAAGCTTATACCAAATTCGTTGCTCTTTATGATACCACAGGATTCTTTCTAAATTTTACTATTATCATGGCTGGCTTTGTTGCTGTGAACTTTCAAACTGTTTCTGACTTATGGCAACCCTAAATCTAAAGCAAACTTATCATGAGTTTTCCTTGGCAAGATTTGTTCAGAAGGGGTTTTGCCTTTGCCTTCCTCTCAGTGCTTCCCAAATGCTTCCCAGCCATCATTGACAATGATAAGAGATTATGACAGCTGTAATCCTATCCCCTATCTAAAGGAAGGGCACTGTATGGGCTTTGTAAAAATTCTTATTAAATAATCTAAAGGCATCAGATCTTTGGAAGCTAACCAGAGCCAGCTCTGGTTAGTACAGTTGGCCCTCCTTATCCACGGATTTTTTTATCCATGGATTTGAGATTACACAGCTTGAAAATATTCCCAGAAAGTATAAATTCCAAATAGCAAACCTTGATTTTCCATTTTATATATGGGACACCATTTTGTTGTGCCATTATATTTAATGGAACTTGAGCATACATGGATTTTGTTATCCACGGAGGGTCCTGGAACCAAACTCCAGCAGATAACAAGGGCCCACTGTACTTGGATGGGAGACCACTGATGAATGTCAGGTGCTGTAGAATATATTTCAGAGGAACGAACTGGCACCTCTGAGTATTCCTTACACAGGGAAACACTATGGAATATAAAGGGTCATCATAAGTTGACAAGTCATTTGAAGGCACATACACACAAAAAGTCTTAAGAGCCTGGAGCCATTATTACTGGCCAGGCCTCTTTTTTCCTTGCTTCCTTGTTTGTGTGCACATGCCTTCAAGTCACCTGTTGACCACAATTCCCAGAATCCCAAAGAATGCTGGCTAGGGGATTCTGAGAGTGGTAATCCCAACACAACTGGAAGGTGCTGTGTTAGAAAAGGTTGGAATAAATAACACAAAATTTCAACCATCAACTCTAGAAAGAGCGTTCCTGGCAACAAGAGCCATTCTAGAAGTGTGGGCCAATGTCAGTACACAAAGCTAAGCTCCTGTAAGCATTAGCTCTTCTCCTCCCCCCTCCCCTTCCTGCTCCCCCATACACAACCTCAGTTCTACTCCAAAGCAGTTGCTGTTGGGGTCTTTTTTATTTTTATTTTTTAATGACCAAACTCATGACGTTTAAAGCATAACACTGACCAGATGTCAGCAATTTTTGCAATCTAGTGCCAAATAAGTTTGGAGCCAATTCAACAAAGTTTCTCCCCTGGGGGACAGGCGGGGGAGGAGGGAGGAGAGCTCCACATCCCCATGACCAGGAATGTAGGGAAGGCGAAATGCCAAAATGTTGAGGTAAGAGCTTATTAATAGTGTTGGCCAACTTTATGGGCACAGCAAGCAACCTTCCCACCTCCCCTATCCCCAATCCCACCACCACACTTCTTTCTCTCTCTCTCTCTGTCCATTGAGGAAGGCCAAGAGGGCTCCCAAGGATTGATTGATCATTAAGACATGACATGTAAAAACCCTTCTCTTCTCTGAGCCATTCAGCCAAAGCCCTGCATTCAGACCTGCTGTGTCCCCTGAACCGTCTTTACAAAGACATGGATGAAAGCAAATGAAATGTCAAAGAGAGATGCAGTAACCATTGTAAAGTTACCCTTAAAACACACACACACACACACACTCAGAAGGAATTATATTGATAAACAAAGTTAACACTACTGAGTGAATTATTTTAAGACTTCAAAATTTAAAATACTTGGAATTTTGTCTGTTCCACCTGTCCTAGACTTTACTATATTCCTATGCAGGTAAACTCCCCCCTCCCTTTTCCCTCTTGCTCTCTTTGATTGAAAGACAAATTTGTTGTCTTCATATCTGAAAATATGTGGGCAATTTCTGGATAAAATACACAAAACCAGAAAGCAACAAGCAGAATGGAGTCCACCTGAGTTTTGCTAGTCAGTTATCATCAGTTCAGCTTCTTGCTCAGCCATAAAGGCTTTAACCACATAAGAGTAACAAAAATGTAACATAAAATAATCCACAATGTAAAAAAGCAATAAGGTCTAGTTCTGATCAGATTTCTTGTGGTCAGAGCAATGGAAAGGCTATGGTGTTCTATAGTGGGCTTTTTAGTCCTGCTCCTCCTTCCTGGTTACCAAAGATCTCTTTCTTTTCTCATATTTCCTTGTCAAAGGCTTGTGTAGTTTTGGAGGGGGGGGGGGGGTAAAGAACAGCAATGAATCCTCTGCCATGAAATAAACATGGTGAAAATACAGCTTTAGCTTCTGAACTGGCAGCACAAGAGGAAACAGTTTTCAAATGTGTAACAGGCATGCAAAGGAAATGAAGAAGTAGCTTCTGCGGCCCCTTAAGGGACTAAGATGGACACTAAATGTCCATTTGCATTTAAGATACACTTTTTAAAAAGTACTAATGGCTAAAATGGCTAAACAAAGCAGGACTGGAGCCATGACAGAAAACAGGAGGTGTATCTTCCTTGCACACTGTGATTAAGGCTGCCAATGCAGAATCATCTCAAGCCCTGATGTTTCCTGGCCAAAATCTGACCGCCAGGGATAGGTCTCTGCATTAAGTACCAACCACAGTTGCTAAAAGCCTGTCATTCAAACACAAATACACAGAGAGAGATTGAGGGAGGGGGAGAATGTATGTTACTGTTTGGAAATTAAAACAGAAATCTCAAGGTAAAATGATAAAGTAATTTCTTTTATGTTGCATCCAGACTGCCTGCTTCTAGCCAGTAAGTAGATGCAGAGCATTGTGGAGGATAAGCCCTGGCACCATCACAAGTGGAAGATAAGCTAAATAAGCAAATGTGTAGGCTTCCTGGAGAGTCTGCTACAACAAATTAAGTTTTTTGTGGAGCTTTTGGGCTATGTGGCCATGTTCTAGAAGAGTTCCTTTCTGACATCTCGCCAGCATCTGTGGCTGGCATCTTCAGAGAATGATAGCCTGGGAAAGAATTGGAGATATATATCCTGTGTGACCCTGGGAAGAAAGGAATATTTTGCAAATGTATTGTTCTGTTGCTAATGGCAGTCCTCAGGGTGGGAGGATGTGCAAAACTGGATTAATGTCTGCTAACTGGTGCTCATTGCCTGCTGGGAATCCCCTGGCCTTAGGCTGTTTCTCATTTGCATAGGTTGAGTCTTGACCTTGCTGTCCTTCAAGACTGGGAGCCAAGCCTTGTTTACCCTCAGGGTTTCCCCTTTCCTGTTGAAATTGTCCAGGTGTTTATGGATTTCAATGGCCTCCCTGGGCATTCTGACATGGTAGTTGTTGGCATGGTCCAGAATTTCAGTGCTTTCAAACAGCATTTTATGCCCAGGATGGTTTATAGCATGTTCTGCTACTGCTGATTTTTTCCTGCTGACCCAGTCTGCAGTGTCTCTCATGTTCCTTGACTCTTGTTTGCACACTATGTTTGGAGGTCCCTATGCAGACCTGTCCACAGCTGCATGGAATGTGGTAGACTCCTGCGGCTGTGAGGGGTCTCTCTTGTCCTTGTCTGAGCGAAACATTTACTGAAATCAATTAAGCCTTGCAAACTGTAGCAAACTACAAGTCCTAGCTGAACTAGGACTTGCACACTGTCCTTTCCTCTTCCTTGGAGCTGATCCTACCACAACTGGAGAATCTGCTAATAATAATTTTTTAAATTTATAACCCACCCCTTTGAACAAACAATCGGGGCGGGGTACAACAAAGTTAAAAGCAATTGCAGTTAAAATTGTTACATCCCAATCCCTAAAACCCACTCCTTGTCACCTGCTAGAGATAATGAATGGAAAGTGGAGACTTGGAGGCAGGTCCTGAGATCTGGCAACCATAGTGATCACTGTGAAACCACCATCACCACCCTCCCACTCTGTTATGATGCTGCTGCTCACATTGATAAGAATGTTCTAATTAGTGAGCTTGGGAGCTTTCTTTCTATTTGGAATAGCTTCATCAGGGTTGCAGGAGAGAGCAGTTTTGACAGGGGGGAAAGTTACACTCCCCATACATGGTAGACTCAGGCTTTGCCATCATGGCTATCTCCTGAGTCTTTCTTTTTAAGCATGCATGTCTATTAAAAATCATTTCAAATCTTGTTTAGTTTGGCCATAAGAGAGTCCATGGGAGACTTGTCTTAACCTGCAAAAATTCAGCTAGAGTTAACTCTTAAGGAGGGGGCAAACAACTACCATGTCAGAATGCCCAGGGAGGCCATTGAAATCCATAAACACCTGGACAATTTCAACAGGAAAGGGGAAACCCTGAGGGTAAACAAGGCTTGGCTCCCAGTCTTGAAGGACAGCAAGGTCAAGACTCAACCTATGCAAATGAGAAACAGCCTAAGGCCAGGGGATTCCCAGCAGGCAATGAGCACCAGTTAGCAGACATTAATCCAGTTTTGCACATCCTCCCACCCTGAGGACTGCCATTAGCAACAGAACAATACATTTGCAAAATACTCCTTTCTTCCCAGGGTCACACAGGATATATATCTCCAATTCTTTCCCAGGGATCTAGGAGTCCAAGTAGACCATAAGCTGAACATGAGTCAACAGTGTGATGCGGCAGCTAAAAAAGCCAATGCAATTTTAGGCTGCATCAATAGAAGTATAGTTTCTAGATCAAGGGAAGTTATAGTGCCACTCTATTCTGCTTTGGTCAGGCCCCACCTGGAATACTGTGTCCAGTTCTGGGCACCACATTTCAAAAAAGATGTGGAGAAACTGGAGCATGTCCAAAGGAGGGCAACTAAGATGGTGAAGGGTCTGGAAACCTTGCCCTATGAAGAACGCCTTAGGGAGCTGGGGATGTTTAGCCTGGAGAAGAGAAGGTTAAGAGGTGATATGATAGCCCTGTTTAAATATTTGAAGGGATGTCATATTGAGGAGGGAGCAAGCTTGTTTTCTGCTGCTGCAGAGACTAGAACGCGGAACAATGGATGCAAACTGCAGGAAAAGAGATTCCACCTCAACATTAGGAGGAACTTCCTGACAGTAAGGGCTGTTCGACAGTGGAACACACTCCCTCGGAGTGTAGTGGAGTCTCCTTCCTTAGGGGTCTTTAAGCAGAGGCTGGATGGCCATCTGTCAGGGATGCTTTGACTTGGAGTTCCTGCATGGCAGGGGGTTGGACTGGATGGCCCTTGTGGTCTCTTCCAACTCTATGATTCTATGATTCTATGATTCTAATTGTTCATGACTATGGGAGTTATTGGACAGGAAGAGAGGTTCCTATGGGGAAATGGAAACTTTCTTCTTAAACAGAATGGAATCCATTTTCTGTCTAAAATGGATAATCCTATTTCAATGCAAGAAAGGAGAAGTGGATTATCTCTTCAGAGCTTTTTGATCTACATACATATTGATTGTAAATGAACAGACTTTGGGGGGGGGGTTCATTGGGCAAAATCACCCCCAATGATCACATGGCATTCCATGCTGTGAAAGCTGTAGCCTTGGTGGTGTAGACATCTTGTATCACTGAAATGTTGTAAGTAGTTGTATATTACTGTTGCATTGTCTATCAGTTAGATATCATTAGTATTGTATATATGTATAAACCTTTTTTATTTATTTTATTTGATATATATAATATATACAATATTTACATACAAATATTTACATACAGACAAATCATATATATATATAAATCATATAACATAAGATTTCCAACTGTCAACTTCTATAAGAGACTTTAAGAGTAATAAGGTTTTCCATTTCAATATATAGTCCTGGTTGGAAGCTTATTCATGAAATAATTTGTGAAATATTTAATATAAAATTTGATATGTTACCTGAAGTGTACTTATTAAATATGTTAAAATAATAAATACTCAGATAAGGAATAAATATTATAAAATCATCTTATATATGATCTCAAAAAACATTTATCTTTTTTATCATAACAAGGACGTAGCTGAAGAAATCTCTCTCAGATGAAACAGACACTAGAATTTCCCTGGTCTCTCGTCCTACTACTACTCATTCTTGATTTATGCACACTGTTTATCTTCTATGTGCCTCCATATATAACAATTGCTTGAGAACTGGAGTGAGACAGTGCTATCGCATCTGTGTCCTCTTTGGAGACTTCTCACTAGTTCCTGTACAAACAGAATGCTGGGATACACAGGCCTCTCATCTGACCCAGCATGGCTCTTCTCAACTATTCAGTCCTTCCATGAATGATCAAGCTTCACAGTAAAGTTGGTATCATTGCCTAGCTACTGTTAGATTTCACATATATTGAGCAAAAGAGCTCAAAAATTTCAATCCTAGATTTGAGGAAATAGGGAACAAGGAGATTAAACTAATGAATTAATGTGCTTCTTTCAGGAAGTGTATAAGCAGTGTCACTGCTTTTCTGAGAGCAAGCAGAATACAATTTACTATTTTAAAAATGAAATGTGGATTCTGTGCCTCTTTTCTTGACATATGAAGGTCTGAATAAAAATTATTCTGATTTCATTGGCCTATACCCAATTGTCCAGCTACAGTAATTCCAATGAATCAATGGGGTTTACCTAAACATTGAGTTATAATCCAGCAATTGACTCAGTGGGTTTGCTCAAACCAGGATTAACAAATGAGGTGGTGTGTCCACAGGCCAAAATACTTTAGAAGCAGCCTGGAGTATTCTAGCCATGAAATTGCCCTGGCATCCTCCCATTACCTGGCACTCCCAGAATGGCACCAGGTAACTGTTTACACATGCATTCCACTGGACTGCCCAACACCACTGTCATGGGTCTGCAGACAAAAACAAGCCACCTAGATCATATGGCTGGGACACATTGCAAACTGCTGCCTGCCATTACACTGGATGGCTCTAGGAGACCCAAAGCAAAAGGCACCTTTTCAAAAACCATTTTAAGGGAGTATATGGCAGGTTTGGTGCTGAACTGGCCAGATGTCACACCAGAACCAAGGATTGATCCCTGTGTAATCTGGACTAATTGTCAGGACAACATGAAAAGGACATGTTATTTGGCCTATGCAAATACAGCCTGAGTAAAACCTGAGGTTTATGCAGAGAGATAGCTCCTAGCACCAACAGCCAAAATGCGTAAATCAAACTTGTCTTCTTTTACTCCTTACTGGATATTTTCATTGTAGAAATGGGAAACAAGAAGTCATGGGAAAACATAGGAAGACTACAGGTGGAAGACAATGATGTCCAGTCTACCTGTAATCTGGCAGTGTGATTGCCCAAAAAAAAATCTCATCCAGAAGCACCCTCAGTAGTAACCCTGAATACAACTCATTCAAAGACTTGTTCCACCCCCTGGATCACTTGTTGGTGTGCCTTTTAGGCAATATGAGTCCAGATTGCTCAAAATACAGCTGCAAAAACTTGCTTTGCAGAGGCAGCCTAGTGTACTGATATTTACAGCTATGAATGAAAACCCAAGTGATCTCTTTGTCAAATTTATGCTATGAAATTCCAGTTTGTGTTTTATTCACTCCTATTTTACTACATATAATGGACATTATTATTATTATTATTATCCCACACTTCTCCCATGGTTGGGACCCAGAGTGGCTTACAACATTTGAAAAACACCATACAGTTAAAAACATACAAAAATAGTATACTGTATTAAAATAGAATTAAATTACTACAATAATTAAAACAAATTCAATGCTAAAATCAAGTTTAATGAAAATGCTCAGCAAGGTTATAAAATTCCCATAACCCACTCAAAGTGTTGTTATATTTCAGGCTGTAACCCTAAGGCGACCCCCTCACAGGGTTTTCTTGGCAAGTTTCTTCAGAGGGGGTTTGCCATTGCCATCCTCTGAGGCTGAGGGTGTCTTGCCCAAGGTCACCCAGTGGGTTTCATGGATGAGCTGGGATTCAGACTCTAGTTTCTAGAGTCATAGTCCAAGACTCGAACCATTACACCACCCTGGCTCTCAAATGATGTAATCTTTGGCCACACTAGCCATAACTGGTAGCAGCTGGTGTCCAAGAAAATCTAGAGGAACACAGGTTCCCTACCCCTGTGCTAGAAGCTAGGCAATATATAATTATTTTTAAAACTTTTTTTTTTAAAAATGCCTCGGCCAGAACATATTCTGGTTTCTTCCCTTTCCCCACCATTTATATTTCACTGTCTAAGAAGGGCCAGGTCTGGTTAGGATTTGGATGGGAAAACACAATGAATACCAGATGCTATAGGCTATATTTCAGAGGAAGGAACTGGCGAAAACACCTTTGAGTATTCTTGCCTAAGAAAATCCTATGAAATTCAAGGGGTTACCATAAGTCAACAGTCAATACACATGCACATGTGCATGCACACAGACACACTTCATTACCACTCCCTTTCTCTCTCTCTAATGCATATACACACACCTCTTTCCCTCACCATCATCATCACCTTAAGCACACACTCAGATTTATAGGCACCTCTCATTAAACAGAAAGTGAAGAAATGTACCTAAGGCAAATACAGCAACCCTTAAAAACAGAGAGCAAACAAAACACACCAGCATTTAACAGACTCCAATCATGTGACAAGTGCCACACACTGTAAGGACTGGAAGGGGTTCTCATTTATACACATGAAAGGTGACCTTGGCAGTTAAAGCACATGCTTCAAAAAGGCCACAAACCTGAATTCAATACCAGCTGTGCCATAAACTCCCAGAGTGACCTTGGGTATGTCCTTACACCTTTTGCACAGCTTCCATTCCTGCCTTAATCTTTTTGTTCATAGCCTGGCATTTCACAAATTCTAAGATTTCTTTCCCCAGTTAGTGATGTCTCTTAGTCATTGCTGATAATAAATTCACTTTGTCTTCCCTTTATTTTATTTAACAACAATTTAATTGCATGGGATAAACTTCTCAGGCACTATTGAGAAACGGGGGGGGGGGGGGGGGCGGAATACTAAATCTTAAAAAAAAAAGCAAAGTGAGTCGGGACAGTAACTTAAATTGTGTATATGATTAATCAGACATGATGATCAGAAAAGAAAATGAGGGTACTCCAAAGGCTATTGGACTCCTGTCATCGCCTCCACATTGACTATGCCAGCTAAGGCTGATGGGAATCACAGTCTGTAGGGCTGCACACTTCCCACCTTTGCCTTCAAAAGTCAGCAGCAACACTTTGAATTATGATTGAAAAGTACTATCAAGGTGTAATCATGCTGAGACTAGCCCCAGTTAGCAGCCTAATAAGCATTATTATTTGTTAGTTATATTTTGTTTGTCACCTCTTTTCCTCCAAAAAACTGAAAGCGGTATACATGGGCTTCCTTATTCTGATCCTCACAATCAACCTGTGAGGTAAGTTAGGAAATGAGAAACAAGAGTGATTGGCCCACAGTCACCTAGTGAGCTTCATGGCAAGTGGAGATCTGAACCTGAGAGATGGCCATCCAACCTCTGTTTAAAGACCACCAAAAAAAAAAGATGAATCTACTCACCCTCTGGGGCAGTCTATTCCAATGCCAAGCAGCTCTTAAACTCAAGAAGTTCTCTCCAACACTTAGATGGAATCTCATGAATTGAATCCACTGATTCATATTCTAGACTCTGGAGCAACAGAAAACAAGTTCCCTCCATCTTTCACATGACACTGTGTCAGGTATTTAAATTTGGCTATCACATTACTTCTCAATCTCTTCTCCAAGCTAAACATATCCAGTTCTGAAATCATTCTTAATACACCCTGGTTTCCAGACCTTTTACCATATTTATCATCTTCCTGTGCACACACTCCCAGCTTGTCAATATTCTTCTTGAACTGGATGCAGTATTCCAAATGAGGTCTGACCAAAGCAGAATAGAGTGGTACTATGACTTCCTTTAATTTGGACACTATATAGGCATACCTCAGTAACAAAGCCACTGATAAGGAAACTCCTTTTAGAAAGACTTTTCATGCCAGCCCATCTCCATTTTCTTCTTTATTGTTAGCTAGCTGGAAGTTTTTTGTTTTTGTTTTGTTTTTGTTTGTTTGTTTGTTTTTTGGCAGCATCAACACCGGAAACATTGTGAAGGAAAGCTGGAGAACCAGACTTTTGATACAGATTGCAGCAGTATGTCTGCAGTGAACAATGTAATAAAGCCTGACCTAGGGGAAAACAGCATTCTGCTCTAGCCAATTCTGTTGAAGCAATGTGTGCCTTCCTCCAGTAGACAAGGTAAACAGCAGCCACCTCCAGAATCCTTTATGGAGCATGCATGAACAGTAAAAGAAAGAGAAAAGGAGAGATCAAATACCCCTCCTTCGTGAGCTATCTCACACAAGTTTTTAAAAGCATAGATCTATGGATATGGTCACCAAAATAGAAATCGTAAGAAAAGTAGAAAATGGTGGGGGGAAGTCATTCCTGGATGTATTTGAAAAAAGTTTTCGTGTGATGTTTAGAAGGTTGGGGTTTTTTAAATTAAACTTACCATTGCTTACCTGGCCTGATTCTTTCTTTTCATGAATACATGAAGTTATTTTGGAATAAAATTTCCTAAAGTATGTTGAATTGCTCCTTTTGTGTGTGCTGTGTGATTGTTTCCATGTTATTTTGACCTCTGCTACTAATTTTTTTTTCTTTTAAAAATGTAATGTCCAGAAACACATCTATTTGATTAACTGAGGTTTACCTGTATACTCCTGTTGATGCAGCCTAGAATTGCATTGGCTTATTTGGTTATTGCATCACACTGTTTGCTGATGTTTGGCCTGTGGTCTATTAAGACCCAGAGATCCTTTTCAGCTGTACTGTTTTCAAGCCCTGTGCTGCCTATCCTATATCTGTGGTAGTCCTGTTCCAATAATCTATAAAACTATTTTAAAATAGTTATATATCAATTTTCCTTTTGTTCATCATCAACATTACATCTTTTGTATACTGCATAATGTTTTCTATTCATGAACAGAAATACAGAGACTTACAACTAGCAGAAGTTCTCTATATCTGAAAGCAAAGACAGTGCTTGATAAAATACACAACAAGATGTATTTCACTATAAACCACTTATGTGGAAGCATGTTCCATTTAAATCAACGAGGAATTATTTCTAAGACTAGGGTGATGGGAATAAATCAAAATATGAATAATGGATACATGATGAAAACATAACACAGCAATTGAGTTTAAAATGCATTAAGTTAATGGGCTGCTTGGGCCTAGAGCATATAGTGAAATTTGCCTTAGCCTTTAATTGAATTTGTTGTTGTTGCTGCTGCTGTTTTCTTTCCCGTATTTGTTAAATTAGCTTTGGTTTACAGTGGTACCCAAACAACAAAGCAAAATACAGGTTATAGCCATTAGAGATGCCTCCAAAATTTCTTTATCCTAGTATGGCAGCCTCATACCCACCTAGACACCATATGGTGGCACCAATCCTCATGGCTGTACTTGCAGACAGTATGATGGTGACAAGGATGGCTGTACCCAAGAAACCCATTTTATGTGGCATTCCACTGAAGCAAGCCCAAAGTGTGCTGCAGCAGATTCATTCCTAGATCTGTGTATTCTACCAATCCTGAATGGCCAACTGCTAAAATCATACTTGGTCATGCAAACACTTCTAGATCAAAAAAAACATTAGAAAGTGTGAATTGCTTATTCATAAAAAAAAACCATGTTGGCATAAGATGAGTTTACCTAGCCTCCTCTTTGATACTGTAATCAGATTCACATTCTCACCTACCTGAAACTCTCCAGATGTGTTTGGACTTTGAATCCTATCATCCCCAGTCAGTATTACCAATGACTTCATTTACTGGGACTGACAGTTATTGTAGTACAAGCACATCATGAAGATGCCAGGTTGGAGAAGGCTTTGGTAAGCTTATTTATATATATAGCACCATTTATCACCCGTTTATTTATCACTCTCTTATCACCTGTGAATATGGTTCACCAGGTTCATATCCTGAGTGTCTGGAAGGCAACAATGGTGCACTATATTAGTTGTATGACTGAGCTGGGGCTCATCTGTGCCATCCATGGTTCTACATCAACAACAAAAGGTTGAGGGAAAAAATTGTTGAATAAACTCCTACCTATGTTTATATCCATTTCATCTCATCACTCTGAGAGCCTTGGTGAGTGGAGAGCAGGGCATACATAATCAAAATAAATAAATAAACAAATAAAATACTTACACAGTTCACAAGACCAGTCCATTTTTTTTTATTCTGGTCAGGTTCTTTCAGAAGACTATAAAACATTGACTTATTTTCTGCAAGCATTTGCATCATCAACTGATTAATTAAAAGCAGCAGAAAAGCATAACAGTTCACTTCACATGGAATGCCTTTTTCTCTTGTTGTTCTATTACCCCTGGCTAAACAAGTTTTCAACTAATGCATGGCTGTTTACCAGAGGTGAAAGTGGGTGACTGCAGACACCAGCCTTCCCTAACCTGGTGCCCCTCTGATGTTCTCATAATTTAATTTTCTCCTGATCTTGGGCATGCCAGCAGGACCGATGGATGTTGTAGTACAATAATATCTGAAAAGCACCAAGTTGGAAAAGATTGGTATACCCAATCTACAGCAATCTTCCTTTCAAAACACTGTCAATTCTGAAAATGTTGGTGTATCTCAGAAACCCAAAATAAGCAGGACAAGGTCTGCAAGAGGCCAGCCTTCATTTGTGAAGGAAAAACAAAACAAAACAAAAATGCAAACCCTGAGGGGAAAACCCTCTGGTCATCCATAAAATGTGTCGTAATCTTTCAAGAATGTGACCGGAATACAGACAAACCTAAGAATCTAAGATAACATTGCCAATCTAGAATAGGCCATGATTGACTCTATTATGGGGCAGGGTGTTCAGTCAAAGGAAAGAATTTAAATCAGTATCTTGGATTTGCTGTTAACAAATATGGAATAGCTACCTAAAATAATTGTGTAAAAAAAAAGATAGTATTAGAATAGACAAGGAAGGGAAGCCACCATCCTATCATCTTGAAACAGATTGTCCTGCTAGCATTCTGCCAGTCTCTGCTCTGCTCTGAGCAGCTGCAGCCACAGAGATGGAAAGAAAATGTGGCTAGTTCTTGGCTATTTCATGAGCAACTGGCTTTGGGAAACCATGAGTCAAGGGACCATTAGGAAGAATGGCTTGGAAAATCACCTGTATATGGATGATTTTTTTTTCAACTCACCCCTCTCCTAATGTCTTGGCTCTGAGGGCCCTGAGGCGAGGTATCCATAAAATAGCCAGCTGCAAGCCAGCTGCCACCTCCAACTCCTTCTTTACCTTCTCTTCACTTTCACTGTTGCCATTATCTCTCGCATAACTATACCAGGGAAGCTACAGGATCTCAGCAACCTTCTTTCTGACTAAGGTGAAATGTTTTGTATTGTAAGCATTTTTTCACATGTATGAGCTTTTTCCAATCAATTTCTTAATGAATAAAGAACTTTTGTGTGCATTCCCCACCCCTAGTCCCAGTTAAATACAGTGTTTGCCAAGCTTAGACAGTGGACTCTTTCATACGAGGCTAAATTGGAAGTATAATTTAAGGTCAATTCGAATGCAATCATGGGTTTTATGTTATTGCAAATTAACTCTTCACATGCAAATTCGGGCAAGAGGGAAGCCAATTCGAATGCAATCATGGGTTTTACCTTATTGCGAATTAAAGCTTCGCATGCAAATTCGGGCAGGAGGGGGTTATTTTCGGGTAATGGGAAGTAATTCCGAACGGAGCAGGGGTTCATGTAAATTCGCTAAACAAGCGAATTTACATAAATCCACATTGGCTCCATTCGGAGTTGGGAGAAATTCCTCCCCGTTTGAAAGAGTCCAGTGTGTTGCATTCCTGATACTTTGGACTGCAATACTCTTTACTCTCCATTAGTATGCTCAAAAATTTGAGCGCCACCAGTTTGCCTGCTCGAACACATACTACTACACCACATGCATATCCCTGTACCTGAAAATAAAAATACATATAAAGCAGTTCTACACACACACCTCTTTTTGGAGGGGATAAGAGAGACCGTTAGAATTTGGGAAGCAATACTTTTTTAACAAATGTTTAGACTTGGTGACTCTGAAACTGGGGTCATTTATCAAGCAATACACAAAAGCTTAGAAAGGAAGCATAAGCAAGAGAAAGAGAGAGAGAGAGAGAGAGAAGCCAGAACATCCTTGTTAACATTCCTGCCAAATTTCCTCAACATGTACACATTTTCATCTTCAAAATGCAGGCAATTCCAGCACAAGGATCTGCGTTTTAAGAAGGCTGCCTGTCAAGAAATTCTAAAGGATCTTTCCAGTTCCATCTAGAATGTTCAGAGGAGTGATAGTCATCCATGTGGTGAAGCTAATGTGACTTGCAACCCTCAGAGGCCAAAACAATCACATAAATGAGATTGATACAGAATTCGCCTCAGTACTTCTGTGAGTACCAAAATATCATTCCGTCCTGTCCCATGCTTTCCAAGTTCTCCCCAATGCCCATTTTTCAGTACATACTCACAAAAGAAGGATGCATCAGAAAATGTTCCATACTATCCTCCCTCCAGCTACATCCTTCCTCCAGGACACTGGAAGTTGTTAATAGGCTCCACTAATTCACTTCTCTGACCATAATCTCCCAGATTTTGTTTCCCAAACTGGCCTAAATCAGGAGTAGGATAAAGGGGGCTTTTCAAATGTTATCATACTACAATTTCCAACAAGCCTAATCAGTATAGCCAATGCTATGGGAAGATGAGTGTTACAGTTCAGCTACATCTGGAGGATTACACATTCCCCATCTTTGAAAAGCCAACTTCTAGTTCTAGCTAGAGCAAACCCATGAATCAGCTGCTTCAAATACATTCAGATCCTACTGATTTGGTGTATTTATTCCGTTTGGGACTAACAAATGTATTTAGGCCTTAATACACTTGGCCCTCTGTAGCCACAATTTTTTTATACATGGATTAAAACATCAATTTTTTAAAAAAATTAAAAATTCCAAAAAACAAACCCTTGTTTTTGCCATTTTATATAAGGGACACCATATCACTATGCCACTATATGTAATGGGACTTGAGCATCCATAGAGTTGGTAGACACAATAAGTCCAGGAATCATACCAATGATACCAAGGGACCACTGAATTCTAAATGGCTTAGGAAAGCCATTGAACCCTGTGTTTTATTGGGGTGAGACACAGAAAGAGGCAGACACAGTGGGATATATTAGCCTCCACTGAATTATCTTTCCAAAAAAAAATTCAGCATACCACAATGGTCACCTGAGCATGTTCATGCCTCTCTGTTTTTCACATGGCTCTATTCTGAATCCCGTTGGTAATCAGTCACCCAAGTTTGCAACCAGAAGGGGATAAGGGGCAGAGGAGTAGCAGTGAGTATGCAGAGTCCCACTCCTGGAGAAAATGCAACATATAAATAAAGTTGAGAGCCCAGGTGGTGTTGTGGCTTGAGTGTTGGATTAGGACTCTGGAGACCAGGTTTCATACAATCATAGAATTAAAGAGTTGGAAGACACTGCAAGAGTCATCCAGCCCAACCCCATTCTGCCATCAGAAACTCACAATCAAAGCACCCCTGAGAGATGGTCATCCAGTCTCTGATTAAAGACCTCCAAAGAAGGAGACTCCATCACACTCCGGGGAAGTGTGTTCCATTGTCAAACAGCTCTTACTGTCAGGAGGTTCCTCCTAATGTTGAGCTGGAATCTCTTTTCCTATAGTTTGCATCCACTCATCTAGTCTCTGGAGCTGCAGAAAAACAGGCTTGCTCCATCCTCAGTATGATCTCCCTTCAAATGTATAAACATGGCTATCACATCATATGGGCAAGTTGCATTCTCTCAGTCCTTAGAGAAAGGCAATGGCAAATCTCTTCTAAACAAATCTTCCCAAGAAAACATCATGGTAGGTTTGTCTTAAGGTCACCATAATCATTTGAAAGCACAAAAATTAAATGGTTGATGGATGAGTGGAAAATAATACTGATAATTCTTTGTTGGACAATCTTCATGACATACAACCAAAATGTGTACAAAGTCCGAGACTTATGCATTCATGAAATTTTACATTTATGAAATTTACAAAAAAAGATAGACACCAATGCATCCCTGTCAATTTGAAAAACTGTCAGGAATCTTCACAATCCAGTTGGTACCTTTGGAGGCTTCCCTGCTCCTCCCACCTAGCAGCTGGGGTTGCATTTTCATTAATCCCATTGTGTAGGACAGGCCTGCACCACATATGGCCCTCAGGCCACTTGTGGCCCACCAGAGGATTTCCATCAGCCTGCCATAATATAGGGCAACTTCCTGTGGATGGCATAGCTGCTAACTAATAGTAAGGTGGGAATCCTCCTCCTCCTCCTCCTTTGCAATCCAGCCTTGCAACCTTACGAGTAGAAGCCAGACAACGGAGGAAGAGGAAGAGTGAATGTTCCCCTCAAGCCTCTTCCACTGTCCAGCCTTATTCACAAGTAGAAGCTTGGCAGGGGAGAAGGGGGAACAGGGAATGCTCTCCCCAAGCCTCCTCTGCAACCTGGAATTTAATTGTGAGTAGTACTTTATTTCCCCAGAAGCCTCCCACAAGTTTATGAAGGTCCACTGGCTTCTTCATCAGGCAAAAGATGTTTAAAAATCATGTGTGTGTTGTGTGACTTCAAGTGGTTTCCAATTTACAGTGACCCCTAAGGCAAATCTGACTGCCAATGTGGCACAATGGTTTGAATGTTGTACTAGGACTCCGGAGACCAGGGTTCCAATCCCAACTCAGCTGTGAAAACCTACTGGGTGACCTTGGGCAATAATATTATCTCAGTGACAGAGGATGGCAATGGCAAACCCCCTCTGAAGAAAATTGCCTAGAAACCTCTGAGATAGGTTTGTCATATGGCTGTCATAAGTCAGAAACTACTTGAAGGTACACAACACACAAGGCAAATATATCATGGGGTTTTCTTGACAGGTTTCTTCAGAGGGGGTTTGCCATTGCCTTCCTCTGATGCTGAGAGACTGTGATTTGTCCATGATCACCCAGTAAATTTAACATTAATGAGATTTTATGATAAGTAAAAATCTTAATAAGTGTAATTAATTTATATTAATCGAATTTTTCCTTTTTTATAATATAGTTTATTTGCAAAACAGTTTAATCACTAATTATACCTTTATTTGGAATGTGAACCACTAAAAGCCTATCTGTGGTCCAAACAACTTTAGCATATTTTAATTTGGGCCCCTTCCTATTTCAAAGTTGTACAGGTAAGGTGTAAGAGGATAGGTTTATCCCACAGCCTGTGACAGAACCTGAACTTGAATGGGGCCTCAGCAACTGCTTTTTATAGGTTTGTGTGTGTTTTAAAAAGAGAGAGAGTCATAATTTCAAGCCACATGTTTAATATCACAGCCATCTGGACCCAAAGTTTAATATTTTTTCAAAGACACTAATTTTCATATTTAACAACTTCAACAGTTAAGCACAGCCCATGATGTGTTTTTAGAGACAAGAATGTACAAGACACAGTCTATTTAATGAAAAGAATGAGACAGCACAGTCCCTATTTCCAGTCCAGTATTCCACACACCCTCCAACTCACTGATGGAGTTTCTGGACATGCAGCCTCCCTGCTCATTTTGAAAGATGGGGCACCTCTGTGTACAACTCACTTCAGAGGCACAAAGGAGCCTATTCTACCCTTATTATAACCCCTGGACCTTCACCAAAAATATTCTCCTTGGGAAATGTTGTTCTTGTTATTCAAAAATCTTCCCATACTGCCACATCTGGATCAGTGATTTAGCCTTCGATTGCTTAAAACAGGTTTTTAACAGCTGAAAACCCCCCCCCCCCAACTAGAAACCTGAATAAAACTTTTGGGTTCTATTTTCAAGCTGGACTTTAGCCAAAAATGGAGTGATACAAGTCTGTAGGTGTGAAACATGTCTCCGCTATGCCCACTGCACTTGCTCACCCCTTCTCTGGTGGCTACAGCTGCACTAAAGGTCTCCTACTGTACCCTTGGTGAATTTATGTATTGCTGTTCATTCACTCCAGGGTGGGAACTGCAACTTCCATCAGCCCTAACCTCCTCTCCATCCTATCCCTATCACAAGCATGGGTGGAGGTGATGCAAGATATAGCCTTCTTGGTGGCTGCCCCTAGACCCTGGAATTCCCTTCCCAAGGAGGCCAAAATGGCTCCCTCCCTACTGTCCTCCTTTCGTCAGGCAAAGACCTTCCAATTACAGCCAGCTTTTAAAGCAGGAAGTTTTTAAAGAATGAGCTAAGGTGCGATATTTTTTTAAACTGAACTGTTTTAATTGCTTTTTATCTTTTAATTTCATCTTTTTAGGTGTAGTTTAAATTATATTTTAATTTATTTAATAGATAATAATTTAATTCCATTTAATGTTCACTTTTTGTATGCTTCTAGCTACATTGTTCTTTTTTAAATTGTAGGTTGCACAGCCAGCATAGCCAATGATGGAGAATACCTACTACATGCTAAATCCATTTATCATCTAATTTCTAAGCCCGAATGTGGCAGCATTCTGTCATATTTGCTGGCCATGATATAGGCCCTAAACAAACGGGCGCACCCTGATCATGTGCTAGGGTTGCCTCGGGGTGGAGCGTATACATGCCCCACAACCCTAGCACATGATCGGGGCAGCATCACTACATAGCGCCATTTAAACGGTGTATGCCGCAATATCGTCACAGCTGTGCAGCGTCCATACAGCACTGTGCAGTTGCGACATGCCGAAGGCGCCACCTGCGCTTTTTGCATTACAACTGCGATGCAAAAAAAAGGAGCAGGCATTCGGCAGTTCTTTTTTTTCTGTACACCTTCACCGATTGTCTAGTTGCTATGACGACAGTGCACAGAAGAAAAAGGAGGCTTCAGACCGCCCTTTTTGGGGCAGTCTGTAAAACCCCATAGGAACATTTTATACAATACAGCTAACCAATTGAAAAACATGAAAAACTATTCTGGGTACAGAGAACACGCAACCCTGATGAGTAGAAATGACTCAGTTATGAGTGAGAAACCTTCACATGACTGCTTACCCCTACTTAAGAATATTATATTACTATGTATCACTGACATGCATTTGCATCAACATATCATCCTGTTAGTACAAACTAGAGTTGACACATCCAACCAATTGCTGAGTGGTGAGTAAACATGCAGATAAATTTAACAGATTCAATGGGTTTATTTTAGTCAGGTATAAAACGGTGTCCCCTTTGCTAAGAGAAGGCCCATTAGCTAAAAATTGCTTGGAGCCACTGACTTTGTACTGAAAGATTCTATGGCAATGGGTTAGACAGGGGTTCAGTGCAGGACAAATGGGACCTTTTATGAGCTGATTGAAATTGCTAAAAATGGACCTGAAATTCATTGTAAAACCAAACTTCCTTTGTCTCTTGCACAAGAGTTAACTTTCTGTGTTATCAGTTAATTTAGTAGTAAAATAAAACCAGCATTATTCAACATCCCAGTATATATGCTGGTTTTCATGTCATTAAATTAGTTTGCATTGTTGTTATGTGCCTTCAAGTCATTTTGACTTATGGTGACCCTAAGGATTTGTATCACGATGGTTTCTTGGCAAGATTTATTCAGAGAGAAGTTGCCTTTGAGTATGAGGCTGAGAGAGAATGTCTTGTCCAAGGTCACCCAGGGGGCTTCCATGGTCAACAGGGATTCAAAGCCTGGTCTCTAGAATAATAGTCTAACACTCAAATCACTATACCACATTAACTCTCAAAATTTACATGCCTATGCATATTTACACAATGGCCAAACATGATCTCTTTTCAGTGCAATGAAGTTGTGTTAAAACTTTGGTAACACAAATATGCCAGGTTGAAATTCAAAGGAGGATTACTTTGCATACCTGGGTTGTAACTGGGTGTTGTTGCATTCTTACAACACCACCTTACTAATTTTTCCCTTGACTAGGCAACCTGCCTATGATTCCAAACTTCCTGTATCCTACTATTTATTCTTACTTCCAAAATCCAAAATATTTCAAAATCCCAAACTTTTTTCATGGCTGGCTGAGCAAGTGACACTTTTGCTTTCCGTTGGTTCAATGCACACAAAATTTATTTCATAGACAAAATTATTTAAAACACTGTATAAGATTACCTACAAGCTATGTGTATATGAAACATAGATGAGCTTTGTGTTTAGACTTGGGTTCCATTTCTAAGTCATCTATATATATATATATATATATATATATATAATGCAGATATCCCAAAATCCAAAAAGAATCCAAAATCCAAAACACCTGCTCCCAAGATCCAAAATACCTGTTTCACCACCAGTCCAGCAGGTTGATGCATGCCCATATCCTGACAACACAGCATTGATTTCTTATGAGAATCTGATATCCTTTTGGTTTTACACTCCTCTCTCATGCTAAATATCTTGGTCTGATTTTCCCTAAAATTCTTTCCTGTGTTCATCAATTTGCTTTCTTGGATTTTCCCAGTAGATTGGGTATAATCTACTCACATTCGAAACCTCACTTTGCTTACACCTAACCTGCATCCTGGGGCTAATCTCCCACAAACTGTGTCTTAGTTTCTTCTGCAAGGCCTCTCATAACTATAACTCAACAAGTCTTTTATTGCTCCCTTGTTTCATTCGTGCCTGTTTCACCTAGAGCAAACAAACAAGGTGGTAGAAGCCATACTCAGGATCCTACTGAATAGCTACATCCTCTTTTCCATAAAGCATTGGGACTAATCTCTCTAGGGTCCTTCCATTTTCAAGGAAAACTGGAGCTCAGAAACTCTGGGTGATGATAATACAGGTACAGGGGCAGTATACATTAGGGATGGGTAGAAGGCAGATCCCCATTATTCCTGGGCATCAGTCATGCTGGCAAGGGTTGAGGGAAGACCAAAACATCTTCAACTTCTTCCGTTCACCCTGGTACACATCAGTGAGGCAGTGAAAATTGTCCCAACAACAACCTTATTATCTTTTACAAAAGAAAAATGAAACAAAATTGTCTCATAGGGCAGTGGCCCTTTTCAAAATGAACAGGAGGTAGAGAAAAAGAAGGTCAAAAATCAAGGTTGTATGAGCAATATATGTGAACAAGTAGGGATGAAGAAACAAAGAAAGGAGACCAAAGGTTCTCTGGGTAGCAGAATCTAGAACCCAAAGAGTTCTAACATATCTAGCATATGGCATGGGGCAGCATGCCTTTCTTTCTTCCTGTCAATTCATGTTCCCTGGAGCATATGGGCATAGCACACAACAGACAGTGTACATAGGAAAACCAAAGTAACATAGTCATTACCCAAACGAAATCCTGGAAATGACCGTGTCATTTTGTCTTACACAGGTAGGCCACTGATTGTACACCCAGAGCTAGCACTGGTGAGGACAGTGTAACAGATGTAGGACTAGGAAGCTTTACTGTGTGCACTCCATACAAATAAAACATATCACTATCTTCCATCATGGCCCAGAATATTGTCCAAAACTAGGGAGCCAGATCCCCTTATTCACAATGATAAACACACAAGGAAGCCTTCAGTCAATCCAAGGAAAACAAAAAGCACCACTGCTACTAGCACCAGCTCCAAATCAGCCATGCAAAATATCAAGGCATTTAAGGGCATGGGTGTGAGCCATGCTACCTTCCACTTTTATCAATCACAAGATTTTTAGTACTCTCCATTGAAACCAGCTCCAGTGAGGAAAATAAAGGTTGGTGCTAAAGATGTAACAAAAGAACGTAAATGAGGTATAGCCAAGCAGAAGCCTTCAAATCCCCACTCAGCCAAGGAAACCTGCTGGGTGACCTTAGGCAAGTCACACACTCTTAGGTTCAGAGGGGGACAATAGCAAACTACTTGTAAAGAAATCTTGCCCAGAAAAGTCCATGATAGGGTTGCCTTAGGGTCACCATAAGTTGGAAACAACTTCAAAGCACTCAACAACAACAGGGCCTTCTGCCACATCTTTGGGCAGCATCTTTAGATTCAGGAGCCAAAGAACTGACCATACGGCACACAAAACTCTGTACCTCCTAGACAAGGTAATGCCTCACTTTGCCCAACAGTAGGCCATTGCGTGTCTCACCTCTGCAAATAGCACCATCCATTGCGTGTCTCACCTCTGCAAATAGCACCATTTTAAAGTTTCAGTGCTTCTTGTGTTTGGCATATTACTGGCATAGCTAATGAACTGCCATCATTGGCCTTTCAGCAAATTACTCTCTCTAACCCCCCCCCCCCCCCCCCCAGTGTCTAACCTGTCAAGTGAAGACAATACTGCAAGGTGACCCATAAGAAACAGCACTACTGCCACAACAAGAATGGCAAAAGCACCCCTCCCCTATGAACTTCCAGGTGCCAAACTGAATGGATCGTAGCCCAGAAACAAAGCACTTAGAGGGATTTTTCTCCTGCAGTTCAGTTCATCAGCAAAAGTGTGATCCAGAGGTTATATGACCTCCTAACACAGTGATTCCCAAACTCTGAGCCTCCGGTGGTTTTGGATTTCGGGTCCCAGAAACCTCAGCCATCTTGACCAGTGGTCTGGGGTTATGGGAGCTGAAGTCCAAAGCACCTGGAAGGCTGGAGTTTGGCGAATCATTGAATGAGTGAGCAAAGACAGCTTAATTCTCAAGGACCGCATTCCTTTTCTCACCTTGTCCACCCTCCTCACCTTGAAAGCCTTAGCACACCTTCCCTGCTAGCACAGCAGTCTCCTTTGGGGAAAGAGGGAAAAGAGAGAGAAGGAAGAAAAGAAAAAAAGAAAAAGAAAAAGAAAGAGCCCAAGGCAAAGCGCCATAACACTGGCTCGGGAAGGCATTTTTCAAAAACAGATTGTGTTGCCCGTGTTTTAAAATTCCACCTCAAGATAAGTAGATGGCTTTCCTCGCAAGGAACCCAGGACTGAGGTGCTGCTCCTTCCCAGACCCTGGTGGGAACCTGGCCATTGGCCAATTTCACCTTTGGAAAATAAAGAAAAAGTTCAGGGTAAAGAGGAGAGAGAGAGAGAGAGAGAGAAACAGAAGCCCCCCTTGTTCCTCATCCAAGCCGCTTTCAAAGAAGATCCACATCAGAAAGAAAGAAAGAAAGAAAGAAAGAAAGAAAGAAAGAAAGCCTCCCCAAACCTAAACCAAGTGTTATTGTTGTTGCAAGACAATGTAAGAATAGGAACAAGCTGCTCTTACCTTGGCTTCGCATTTCTTGTGACAGGAGAGCTTGCAACCTGTAGGAGGGACAGAAAGGAGGGGAATGGCGAGGGGGGGGGGGAGAAGGAAAAGAAGAGGGAAATTAAAAACAAGCCTCTTTTGCCTCCCAAAGTGAAACACATTCAAGAAACTAGTAGGGAGAGAAAAGGGGCCTCACCCAGAGGGGAAAAAAAGGGGGGTTTTGAAACGGAAGCAGAGCAAGAATGAACAGATGGGGGGGGATTCCCCCCTCCAAACAAAAAACACACTTGAGGGGGGGGGGTCACTCAACTAAAGGAGCTGTTTCCAGATTTGTTTTTTTGAAAGGGCTCCTGTAAGAAGGAGAAAGTGGGGGGGGGGGGGGAGAGAAGGGGAAATTTGGGGCCTGAAGGGGGGGGCAAAGGAGAGAGCCCTGTGGGCCCACTGGCCCCCAGGCCAAAGCTAGCCCAGGCTAGAGCCCTGAGAGCCCCAGGCCTGAGGAGAAGACTAAGCACATTGTTTGGGAGCCGCCTGCCAGCCCACTCTGCTGTCAGAGGGCTGCCCTGGGGCTCTGCATTTTTTTCCTTCTTTCCACACTACACACACACACACACACACCCCTGGGCCCAGCCCTCCCTCTCCCCTCGCTTTTGGGGAGTCATGTTTCTTAAGTCGTTAACTCCAGCAAGAATGTTGAAAAATGTACAGGCTGGGCTCCCCTCCTCAGGAGGCAACTCCACTGGAGGGGTTGTCGTGGAGTTGGAACAAGGGGGGAAAGGGGAAAGGGGGGACCCTTGTTTCTTTCCCCCGTCTTCTCTTCCTCTCTCCCCCCCCCCATGTAAAAAAATATCTAGGTTATGAAACAAAAGGATGAGCTGGCTTGGCCCAGTTTTCTTTCTCTCACCTGGCTTTGCTTTGTTCAAAAACTCTGGCTGCACACTGTCCCTGGGCAACCAGGCGGCAAAGGGATTCAGGATCTTTCGTTGCTCTGTTCCTTTTGCGCACACCCCCACACAAAAAAGGTCTTTTCACAAAAGAATCCTGAGCAGTGGGACCTGAAGAAATGGGGATGAGGGGGGGAAAGGTTGCATCCAATCAACCCCCAACAGTGTCCTCACAGACTCCTAGAATTGGGAGAAACCTCAAAGGTCTCCTAGTCCCACACACTGCCAGGGCAGGCATACACAGCCAAAGCCCCCCAAGAAAAGGGCATCTGTATGTACGTAGGTGCCTTCAAGTCACCTATGGACTTATGGCAACCCTAATAATTTTTTTAAGTTTTCTTAGGCAAGGAATCTACTCAGAGGTGATTTTGCCAGGTCCTTCATCTGAAATACAGTGGTCCCCCCGGCTTACGAATCCCCCGGGTTGTGAAAACCCCGGGATCCGAAAGCCACAGGACCGCTGTCGTATCCCCCGGGATCCAAAGGCTCCCCCGGGATACGGAAAAAAAAGTGCCTCGGAGGGGAAGGGATGGCCTTCCCGCGGGCCGTCCCTTCTCCTCCGCCGGCGCCCAGGCCTCCCCCGGGTTACGAAAATTTTCGGGTTACGAAAGGTAATCCGGAACGGATTACTTTCATAACCCGGGGGACCACTGTATAGCCTACAGCACCTGGGATATGTTGGTGTTTTTTGCATCAAAGTACTAACCAGAGCTGACTCTACTTATCCTCCAAGATCAGATAGGATCTGGTGGCTTTAGGGTATTTAGGTCCAGTGGCCATCTGCCCTAGGTTTTAAAACTTCTGATTATTGAGACTTATGTCACTTTTTGGGACAGTCTCTTCCACCACAGCTAAACAGCTCTTACCATCAGAACATCTTCCCAATATTTAATCAGATTTTTTTCTTCTTGTTGTTTGAAACTATTGGTTTGTATCCTATCTTTCAAAGCAGCAGAATACAAGCTTGTCCTATCTTCCTCTGGGCAGCCCTTCAGATACTTCAAGATGGCTACCATATCATCTCTCAGCCTTTTCCTGGACTAAACATGCCTACCTTCCTCACCTGTTCCTCACAGGGTTTGGTTTCCATGTTATGTCACCTTCCTCTGGGCAGCTTTCAACTTACCCATGTCATTCACAAACTGTGGCTCCAGACCCATAAGTCTAGGTGAGGTCTAACCAAAGCAGATTACAGTGGCACTATTGTCTCCTTGATCTGGACACAATACTTCTACTGACATGAGCATCAACCCATAAAGCAAATCAGCCATTCAGGCCTTATACTGGTGGAGGGAGTTTGCAGATGATTTCCCTACTCACTTCTTCTCCTGCAACACCCAGAATCTCTGCCCAAAATGTTCCTTCTGAGGAGACCCATTGAATTAATGTGGGCAATAGTAATGGGAAGGACAGGGCCCTAAAGAGTAGGTGGAGGCATCTTTCATGAATTCCTGCTCATGCAAGGTGTCCTTACTGAATGTTCATAAATCTCCCTCTGTCTTTTGATCCTCTTAGCTCACCCCATTCATAAGGAACCCCTAGCCCTTGGGGCCATCTGTGGAAAACAAGGGAATGGGAACCACTTCCATCTGCCAGTCCCATGAGGGCTATTTCCAAAGTTGGATGGCAAGAGTTCAAATAGAGGGGTTAAATGGAAATACTCCAAAGATGGAGATTGGTGCCTGTTCTACCAAAGGAAAAAAGCATTTTGCACAACCATTTCCTCTGAATCCGCACATAACATGGAAACAGTTGCCCTCTGCAAAATATCCCAGTAGTGTCCACTCAAACTACATTAGCAATGCATGAAAGAGGAGGACTTTGTCCCAAACATTGGTTCTATTTCTGGACATCATGATACCAGATTCTTCCTATTTCCTTGCATAATAATACAGGGGAAACGTGAGCAGTAATGCTGCATTTTTTGTCTTTTCTTCATTCCCATTAGAACACTCCCCAATAGTTGAAGCTGGTTACATTTTAACTAGTAGCCTGGCACAGCTTCTCAACTATGCAGACATGGTCAGACTTTCTAGTCAGCTGAGCACAGAGTTCTAGGAAAGTTACTTTTTTGGCCTACAATTTCCCAACTAGCATGGAAAGTGATCACACTGACTGAAGAATTCTGGAGGTTGTAGTCAGAACCTTTCCATGTATGGCTGAGGATCTGAAGCAATTTCACCTCACAGCACAACTTTCTGTCTTTTCCAAAGCATGGGTGGACAGACTTCAGGGCTGTTGAATTTGCTTTGTTTTTGACTAGAACCCCAAGATCTACTGATCAAAACCAGATGTTAAAGACATATGCTTGGAATTAAAGAATACAGCATTTTCTACATTAGAGGTGGGGGAAAGTTACTTTTTGGACTATCAGCTCCCATTTCTGTAGTACAAAAGCTAACTTTTTGGAGCTCTAGCTGAGAATTAAACTTCTCTTGTCTCCATCAAAAGGTTTTGAGCCCAGGAATTTGTTTTCAGTATCAGAATTTAACTAATCTCACAGCCTTTTCACAAAAGAAATTCTACTCCTCTGATAGCTTCATTTCAGGAGACTAATTGAGGTGGGAAAAGTCTTTGTTTTGTTGTTGCTACTGTCAAACCACTGGGTCACAAATACTTGTGTATCTACTGTAAAGTACCCAGCAATCTATTGCTACATCATAACCTACTTTCTGCTTGCCCCTGCCCTACAAGACATCAGTTTCCTTCACTGGAAATAATAGATAGGAGATTTTTTAAAACAAAACTTTCTGTCTAGCTACAACTTACACCCCTCCTTTGTTAAGAGGAAAGATGAAGAAATTTGGGCAAAAATGTTTTCCCCTCTTAAACTGCTTTGAGGTTTTTAAATTTCATTTATATTTTTGAATTCCATTCAACCCATGAAGCCTGATGCATTGTACTTGCTCACATTTAAGGTGATGTCTTGTCACCCTTAGTAGAAGTAGCTGCATAAAGGACTGAAAAAATACTGTGGAGTCGAAGGCTTTCATGGCCGACATCCATAGTTTTTTGTGGGGTTTTTTGGGCTATGTGGCCATGTTCTAGAAGAGCTCCTTTCTGACATTTCGCCAACATCTGTGGCTGGCATCTTCAGATCTTCTCTGAAGATGCCAGCCACAGATGCTGGTGAAACATCAGAAAGGAACTTTTCTAGAACATGGCTACATAGCCCAAAAAAATCCACAAAAAACTATGAAAAAAATACTATTTACCTTCTTTTGCAGTGTTCACTTCTTCTCTCCCTCGAAGTCAGATGTCCCCTACCCCCAGCGGCAGTGCTATATCATGGTCAAAGTGGGTACAGACTGCTGCCCAACCAGTTCCTTGTCTCTCTCTGTGACTCCTAAAACATGAGCTGCTTTAGAAAACATAGCATAGCTGGCACTACACTTGCCTCCTACCACTGATTCTCTTCCCTTCTTACCTGGCCCCAGAAGCATCCCAAACTGATACTGAGAATATGTGCCTGGCTCAGTATCTTGCTCAGTACTTTGCCTCAGACACCTGTCAGATTCACCTGAGAAGGCAAGTAGTACATTTATGTGTTGCACCTTCCCCTCCCTTCCCCAGCATATAGCTGCATATGAATGGCTTTAAAGAGGGATTAGCACCATTCTAATGTTTTGGCCTATAATACTAATGGAAATCTTGCCTGGGGATAATGGCAATTGTAGTTCACCTAAAGGGTTTGGGTTGATTTATTCTTGTTGTGTGCCTTCAAGTAATTCCTGACTTATGGCGGTGACCTTAAGGCAAACCCATCATAGAGTTTTCTTGGCAAGATTTGTTCAGAGGTTTGCCATTGCCTTTCCTTGAGGCTGAGTGTATGATTTGCCTCAGGTCACCCAGTGAGTTTCCAGGGCCAAGTCAGAATTCAAACGCTGGTCTCCATAGTCACAGTCAAACCACTACACCATGCTGGCTCTCCCTGACTTATTTTATTACCAGAAAATTAATACAGAATGAAGTTCTGTTTCCATGGTGCACAGAAATAAAAAAATAATCAACACATTTTTAATGTTGATTTAGCATATTGTCATTCTGCATAATTTTGAGGATTTGGTTCCTATTTTTGCTCTGACAAATAAGTAACCTCAGCATCTCCACCCAAGTGCAAGCTGGTATCTAACAACACAGGAAAAGTATATATATACATATTTGGTGGCTTAGGGTAATGTTACAAAATTCAAGTGGCATCTCATGATGCACTTCCTGGGTGGCCCTTCATTTCTGAACATATTGTTCAACCTTTCATAAAAGACTGGATTTGAGATTTATTTGTTTGTTAATTTTTAATGTGCTACTGGCTGAGCTCATGGTCTACTGGATGTGTGCTTAACAAAGCAGAGGTTTCAGGCATTTTAACTGCTCAATTTATTCAATCAAATACAAACGCTGCTTTCCTTGAAGCTTACCAAGAAGAACCTGCAATACTGTATATATTCTTTGATTTGGTTCATTTTCAGATTTTGAAACCCACTTCACACACATGATCATACTCATTAATATGTACAATAACTCTATTAGGAAGTTCAGGATTGTTATTTTCCCTTTCCAGATGCAAATAGAAGAAGCAAAATGAGACTTAAAGCAAGCAGAAAGTGCTGCCTTCCCCAGCTCAGGACTCTCCAGACCTGCTGGAATATAACTCCCATCATTCCCTGCCAGCACAACCACTGGCCACATCTGCACTGCAGAATTATTGCAGCTTGACAGAACTTTAATTGACATGTCTCAGTGCTATAGTAGTATTCTGGAATTTTTAGTTTGGAGAGATGTTTAGCCTTCTCTGTCAGAGAGCTCAGACAGACCAAACCACAAATCACAGAATTCCACAGGATGGAGCCATGGCAGTTAAAGCGGAGTCAAACTTCATTAATTATGCATTGTGGCAGCAGTTAAAGCCTGAGGGCACCAACATTTGAGGGAAGGTTTGAACAGTGATTCACCTGAGACCATCTAGTTTAGGGGAGATTTCAACTGTAGATTTTCCAACCTAAGGTAAAGCAAGCTTTAAGAAAAGTGATCAGAACTACATCTTCAATCATCCGTTTGGGACTATTCACAGTACAGATGAGCCATTAGATGAGCCAAGAGAGTAGAGGAGGGGGGTTATGGAGGATCTTAGTTCTGAGTGCATTTTCTCATTACATTCCAAGCAGTTTGCCTGAGGGTAATGTTTTTGGTTAAAAAGCCTCCCCTGCCATGTTACTCTTCCCCAGGGATATGGATGGTGTAGGAGACGCTGACTTTTATTACAACAGGAATGAATGCAGCAGGCGTCAAGTGGGACCAGCTCCTGCTTTAATCTAAATTAAGTGCATTTCTCTTCCTGTCAGATCTGAATTCCTCCCAGCTAGAGGATGTGACCCTCTGGAGATCTATCTACAAGAGCACCTCTGTGGCTCTGCCTTTGCACATACAGATGGGTCTGTTTCAGAGGTTGTATTTCTAGATTTATGCACTGCAAAGTCCCACTCCCTGTCCCCTTTCCTTCTCCCACCCCACCCCATCCACCTCACCCACAGCCCAAAACTTTGGTTTGCTGCCAGCTGAGCCTTGGGTTGGGTCAAGTTCAATCACCCCAGAGCGGTTTACATTGGCGGCTGCAGCCCTTGCCAGAAACAGCATCTGTTACTTTGATACACAAGACAACCATTGTTCTTAGCAAGGAAAGGTTACAGGAGCAGGGGATTGCTGTACAGGATATGTTACCTTCACATTTTTAGGCCAAGATTTGAACAGTAGAGAAAACCTGGCCTAACAACCAGCAGAAGGGGAACAGGAGCCAGAGGACACTTGGACTCTGCTCAGCTTTTTTTGTCCTCCTCCTTTTCCCTTCTTCTTTTCTTTCCTTTCTTTTTATTTTTCCCCCAACAAGTTCAGAATAAGAATGCAGCCAAGTCCAGACTTGTTAACTGTACTTTTCTGGGAAGTGGGCTATCAATATCTGAGCTGGTCTGCCTCTCCCAACTTATCTTTGAGACACTCTTTGTTCTGGTTAGCGTTATCTAAAGTACTCTGAAGTGTTTCTTTCCTCGTTAAGGTTACCTAAACAGTTTTCCAGGCCACTAAGGTAAGCTTTACAAGAAGAGAACTCCTGAATATAAGCAAAGTTCCATGCAGGATTTTTTTTTTAAAAAAATGTCTCCCCTGGAACCAACCATTCTGAAAATTACTGGCCATTCCCTTACACTCCAGTTTGGAGCAAGGTTCAGGAGTATGTGATGGCCTCCCACCTCTAGGGATTTCTGGATGAAATGTATTATCTAGATTCTTTTCAATCTGGCTTCAGGCCTGATTAGATGCAAAAAGCTAAGCAAGGAAATGTGCAGGAGGAGTATGTCCCTGTTGGTTCTGCTGGACCTTTCAGCAGCTTTTGATATCATCGGCCATGGTATCCTTCTGAACCACCTTTTTGAAATGGGATTTTGGGGCACTGTCCTGCAGTAGTTCTAGTCTTTCCTGGAGGGACAAGCTCAGAAGGTGGGGATGAGAGATTCCTGTCTGACACCTTAGTCATTGGCCTATGGGGTACCTAAAGGCCAAGGCACAGCTCTGTCCCCCATGCTGTTTAACATCTGGGAGGCACTGGGAGAGGTCATCTGGAGTTTTGGAGTTTGGTGTCATCAATATGCTGATGACACCCAACTCCTTTTCTCCTTTCCATCTGATTCCAAGGAAGCTGTCTCAATACTGAACCAATACTGTATCTGCTGTCAGTAGTGGACTGGATGAGGGAAAATAAACTGAAACTTAATCCAGCCAAGATAGAAGTGCTCCTGGTCAACCATAAGGCAGATCAGGGATGTACTGGATGGGATTACACACTCCATGAAATTTCAGGCTCGCAGCTTGGGTGTTCTCCTAGACACAACTCTGAGTCTGGATGCCCAGGTTTCAGCAACTGCAAGAATTGTGTTTGCACAATTAAAACTAGTCTGTTGGCTGTTCCTGCTCCTTGAGACATCAATTCTGGCTACAATGACTCATGTCTTGATTTTAATCCTGTTTTAATTACTGTAATTCACTCTTTGTGGGGCTGCCTTGTTAAATGGTTCAAAAACTTCAGTGGGTCCAATATTTGGATTTTGGAATATTTTTGGATCTTGACATTCTGGATAAGGAACACTCATCCTGTCTGACTGTCTCTTTGTCTGTAAAAAAATGTATGCCTTAATATAATGTTCTTTTGTTTTAATTAATGATTTAAATTGTTTTCAAAATTAAATTGTATGATTTCATTGATTCCTTTTGTGAGCCACCTTGAGACCCTTTCCCAGAGAAAAGCAGCATATAAATGAAATAAATAAATAAAGAACTAAGCTGCCTTGCCCGGTCAATAAAGTAGTACAGTAATACACATTTATCTAGGAATAATACTCATTAAATAAAGTAGGAACCCACAGGGCAGAGGTGTAGGGGACTTCAGGCCCTGAAGATGAATGTAGCCCCAGTGGTGTTAATAAGAGCTGGTGTCATCCCAGTGTGGTAACTCATGCTGTCACCTCCCGGCAGGCAGCCAGTGAGCGAGAGCTGCTGGTGGAGGGAGGGATCTGGTCTTTATTGTCTTCCTCCACCCATGGAGCAAAGATAGGGTTGGGAGGGGGACCAAACTGGGACCCCCAGAGATCCTCTATGATCCTGTAGAAGTGGGAGAGGGATGGGAGAGGAATATGCCACTGCTATCACCACTCAACCAGATGCCTCAGCTCCCCTCACAGGATGTAACAGGTTGGGAGAGAATGGGAGGGATGGTGGAAGCAGAAGTGGCATGAGGACATAGAATAGGGAAGTAATAGTGTCACTCTACTCTGCTTTGGTCAGGCCCCACCTGGAATACTGTGTCCAGTTCTGGACACCACAATTCAAAAAGGACATTGAGAAACTGGAGCATGTCTAAAGGAGGGCAACTAAGATGGTGAAGGGTCTGGAAGCCATGCCCTATGAGGAGTGACTTAGGGAGCTGGGATGTTTAGCCTGGAGAAGGTTAAGAGGCGATATGATAGCCCTGTTTAAATATTTGAAGGGATGTCATATTGAGGAGGGAGCAAGCTTGTTTTCTGCTGCTCCACAGACTAGAACACGGAACAATGGATGCAAACTGCAGGAAAAGAGATTCCACCTCAACATTAGGAGGAACTTTCTGACAGTAAGGGCTGTTCAACATTGGAATATACTTCCTTGGAGTGTAATAGAGTCTCCTTCCTTAGAAGTCTTTAAATAGAGGCTGGATGGCCATCTGTCGGGGATGCTTTGATTTGGAGTTCCAGTATGGCAGGGGATTGGACTGGATGGCCCATGTGGCCTCTTCCAACTGTATGATTCTATGAGGCAGGGAGGGGCACTCAGCATCTGCCCGCCTGACCACTTCACCACTCACTGCATACACACCCTGCCTGTCATACATATTCTGGCTGCCCCTCTCCAACCTCTGCCGTTAACCTGCTCCTCTTCCAGCACTTCCTTTTCTTGGCATGGCCAGCAGTCCTGCCAGAGGCAGAAGGGGCTGATGGCTTGCAGGAGCAACTAATCCCCACCAGCGGCCCCAGCAGAGGTGCCCTGACTGGCAGAGGGGAGCAGCCAGGAAGTTCTTGGGACATAAGCTGAGCATCTGCTCCACTAGATGTTCACCTACCCACCCCCACCCCCGAGGTATCATCTGATGCAGTACACATACACACCCCTATTGATGCCACTTTCTATCCCACCTGAGACCCCAGAATACACCCATATCTTCCAACATTTCACGAATGAAAACAAGGACACATATAGCTACGCAACATCAGTGTATGGTCAGGATGGCACACATTATTAATGAAAAATAACAAACAAGCTAGGAGAGATTAGAGTAGTTTGTTTTTTGCCTGAACCCACTTGAAAGAGCAAGATCCTGCCCTCTCCTCTTTCCCTTGCTGAGTTAAATGAATGCAGTGAACTAAGAATAAAAGGGGAATGTGGTGAGGATGGAGAGAGAGAGAAACTAGGACATTTTTAAAACAGTTTGAAAAGTGGGACAAAAGAGGTTAACTGTGACTATCCCTGCCCAACTGGGACAGTGGGAGAGTATTAAAATCCCTTTATGATTCATCTGACAGCCATGCTCACATCATCCTGATATTATCATCTCGTAGGAGATTATCACACTGGCAAAAAAGATGGGAGCATAGCGGTATACTCCTGTCTTTTTTGCCGGTGTGATAATCTCCATAGTTTCTCAGCTTCTATGCAACTTTTCCTTTCATTTTTAAAGGGTTGAAATGCCTCTCATTAGTCTTAGTTACAGGCATTTGGGAGTTTTAAGCCAAAACATGCCAGTAATTTTGCTCTCAACGATTTACCTTTGTCCCAACCCACCAATGGAATGTGGCCCTAGTGAACTTGTCTGACATTGAATTCAGCCTTCCTGGATGGTGGGGGAGAGGTTCTCCACCCCTTTGGCATAGGATTTGCAAGGAAATAGTTTTGTGGCAGAAGATATGTTCTGCCTGCAAAAGGTTCCAGTATCAATCCCTAACACCTCAGACTCCTGCCTGAATGCCCACAGAATCACTGTCATTCACTGTCAACAATACTAGACAAAAAGGTAAATGGTATGACTTAATGACGGGGCAGTAGGGATGAGGAGTCTTTGGTCTTCCAGATTTTTTTCACTTTTAACTCCCAATAGTCTCATCTAGCATGGATCATGCCAAGGGAATGGTGGGAGTTGCAGTTCAAAACACCTAGAAAGCCAAAGGCTGCCACTCCTGCCATAATACAGGCCATGTGTGCTTCCTTTTCAAGCTTTTCAAAAGGTACTGTCCAAAGAAGCGAGTTCCTGGATTAAAAGAAGAACACAAAAACAAGACAGAAGACATAAGCCTTGAACCAGGAGGTGATGTTGAGTGACAATCAAGGAGAGATCCACAGGAAACATTCATAGGATCACAGCTCTGGCTCTCTTGTTCCATGTAAATAAATGGATCAATCTCACGTATCTAAGCAGGCTTGCTACCCAAATCAATCACAGAGTGAATCATAGAGTTGGAAGAGACCACAAGGGCCATCCAGCTCACCTCTCTGTGATGCAGGAACTCACAATCAAAGGGAAATATATGAATGCAAACTGAAAATATGTAAATATTAAAATATCTGTGCCTAGAGTTCTTGCCTTTACTTGCAGCACTCAGGGACCTTGCCATCAGAATACAGAGTGTGGCAGGAAGCTAATGGTTCTAGAGCAATATCAGAACTCAACCATAGCAGCTTATTTAACCTTGAAAGCTAAAGAGCCCTAGAAAGTACCAGAATGATTCTTTGTTCTGTATTGATTAGTCTCTGTAAGGGATCCTGGGCAAACCATGGAACCCTCCTGGTTGTTCTTTCCTTGTCTTTCCATCTGATCACCAGCAGGCAGAGGCCAGTGGATTCCATAATCAATTCCCATCTATCTCCAGAAACAAAGAGAGAGAAAGGTCAGTGGCAAATTTTGAAGAAAAGCTCTCATTCTTACAGTCTTCATAGCTGCATCTCAAGAAGAACCTAAAACTGCAGGGAGCTGTATTGATGTATATCAACAAACCAGTTCTAGCAGTTTTCATCTGCTTAAGGAGACAGTTTTGTAAAACTAATGGGTCCTAATTACTCACTCAAAATCAAACTACCCAATATTTTGAAAAGGCTTAAACCAAACCAATAAGCTTACTCTATTTTTCCCCTCAAGCTTCAGTTAAACATACCATGTCAGAATAATATGATTAGAATTACAGTATATTATTCAAGCTCTTATCTTTTTCTAGCACTAAAATTTCCTTGTTTGCAATGGTACAGACCAGTGGCACTCAAACTTTTACCTGTGACCCCATTTTACAACTAGATGTGGATGTTTCACACACACCCACTTGGCATAGTACAGTGGGCCCTTGTTATACACTGGGTTTTGGTTTCAGGACTCTCCGTGGATAACAAAATCCGTGGATGCTCAAGTCCCATTAAATATAATGGCACAACAAAATGGTGTCCCATATATAAAATGGAAAATCAAGGTTTGCTATATTGGAATTTATACTTTTGGGGAATATTTTCAAGCTGTGTATGCTTAAATCCGTGGATAAAAAATCCATGGATAAGGAGGGCCAACTGTATAGGAATAAAAATATTTTGTTTATTTAGTGTGTGTATTTCATTCGCACATTTGTGTATATTCATATTTTAATATTTTACAAGGAAATAAAATTGTTCAAATTGGAACAGTTTTATTAAGCAAATGCAATATTTAACTCAATGTATGTGTAAATGTTACACATAAAAAAGTTTGGGAAGAGGAGATGGGGGAGCAAGGTCTCCAAGTCTCATACACCCCTTGAGCATCCCTCCTCACACACACACAGAGAGAGAGAGAGAGAGAGAGAGAGAGAGAGAGAGAGAGAGAGGTTCCACACTGCTGTTTGAGAATTACTGGGTATAGGCCTTCTTTTTAAAAATGAAGATGTAGAACACAACAGAAGTGTAATTCTGTATAACAACAAACATCTCAAGACACTATGGCCATCTTCACATGATTATCCTGGCCATGGTTGAGCATCCTGGCCCCATGCTTCTCTTCTGATCCACAGTCAGTCAGATCCTACCTTCTTCTCTTGTTTTGTTAACCATGATGAGCCACAGTTCTCTGATTAGGTCTTAACAGGGAACTCTGGTTTAATGCTATATCTCTGTACTTGAGCTGACACACAATGGGAGGGAGGAAGACAAAGGGGAGAACACATGAACACAGCAGTTGACCATGGTTTATAAAACCAAAAATGACAATCAGAATGCAGGCTGTGTTTATCTGCAATGTAACCAGCTTCCCCTAGCTCCCTGTACTTGCAAAAATGCAGATGCAATACAGGGAAGAAAGCTCCTCAGTTTTGCTTTTAAATTCAGGGTGAATGATTTCTACAAGGAATCCTTCCTAATCATCTTTAATCTGATTATTTAGTGGCTGCTTTTCTTCCCCTTCCTGTAATTTTTTTTTATTTCATTCCTCTTATTTTTCTTTTTCCCTTCCTCTCCTTCAGCTTAATATGGGGAACCAGTGATCAGCTGGGAATGGACTGTCAGAGCAGAACAATAAAAATATTTTTTAAAAAATAAACCCCATTTAAATTGGTTTTCTTAAAACATGACAATCGGCCTTTCTTTTAAAAAAAATCACTGCCTATCTGCAGTGTAACCACAGCATTTCACAGATATGTGAGAAAATACATGGAAAGCTAGCATGGCTTAGTGGTTCTGAGTGTTGGACAAGGACTTCAAATTCCCACTCATCCCTAAAAACCCATTTGATAACTTGGAGCAAGTCACACTATCTCAGCTCAGAGTAAGGCAAATCCCCTCTGAACAAATCTTGCCAAGAAAGTCCTTTAGTATGGTTGCTATAAGTCAGAGTTGACTTGAAGGCACATAGCAATGATGAGAGAAACCCAGCACATAAGGAAAACAGCAGACAGGACATCATTGCTTCATTACAATATTGCAACAAGTAGCATTGTGCTGTGCGGGCAATGGCACAGCCTTAGTTAATGTCATGTTGTAAAAAGGCAAAGTGGTATTTGAACCCAGGATAGAAACAGTTTGGTCAAGCACACAGTCTTGAGACTGCCTATAGGGCAGTGATGGCAAATCTTTTTGGGGCTTCTGCCCTTTAGGAAGTGGTGTTTCTGCCCTTTAGGGGCCAGGGCTTCCACCCTCCCGGGGTGGGACTTCCACCCCTTTTCCTGGCCTCCAGCTGTCTCAGAAAATGCCAGGGGGAGGAGCCAGAGGCATGTGTGTGCCTGTTCCTCTTGTTCCCTGCTGCCATGCCTGCCATGTCACGTGCCACCTGTGGCATGCATGCCATAGGTTCGCCATCAGGGCTATAGGGCCTCTGGCTGTTAACAGTTTCTACAAGATAGCAGTTTTGCTAGGCAAGAAGAGGAGAACCAAACTGCAGATGAAATACAACTTGTGCAGTGGCAGAGTAGCCTGCTTCAAGAAGACTGTGGTCGATCTAAAAAAAGTTTCATTGGATGAGTGAACCACAAAAGAGTTACATTTAACATTCTTTGGATTTAGTTGGCCTTCAGAGTAGCAAATTAAAAAGACATTTCCACATGTGGAAGGAGAAGACATGAGGAAAATGCCAGGATGTCTCCTCCCATAACATACAGAACACTTTGGTTTAATGTGTTTTAATCTATGTAAAGGGATGTGGTAGCTTAGTGGTTAAGATGCCACTTCTGACAATCAGAAGATCAGAAGCTTGGCAGTTCGAGGCTCGCGTGCTGCATGATGGGATGAGGTCGCATCATTCATCCCATCTTCTGCCAACCTAGCAGTTCAAAAGCATGCAAATGCAAGTAGATAAATAGGTACCACTTCAGTGGGAAGGTACCAGTGATCAATGCAGTCATGCTGGCCACATGACCACCAGAACAGTCCTCAGACAATGCTGGCTCTTCGGCTTAGTAACGAAGATGAGCACCTCCCCCTACAGTCAGTACCTAATCTATCTTGTACTCCACTTCAAGCCTTGGGGAGAGGTGGCCTGCAGGTCATCATGCTCTACATGTCAAAGAAACTCCAGATATAACTTTGTTAACAAAGCCCCGGACAAAGAAGCTGGATTTTACAGAGTATTTTTAAGGTAGCCTAGCCAAGCCCAGCCCTTTACTTGTCTTCAGTTTAACTGGAAGTTTCTTGGAAAAGGGAAGATGGTGAAAGAGGGATTGAGAAAGGTAGACTTTTAGTGCTGGTTTGGAGCAACGTGTTTGCAATAATCAATGCAATAAAGCTCAACCTGGGGAAGAATGTGATTCTATGCTATGTGGTTCTACTCTAGATGTGAACAACAGGAAAGGTAAACTGCCACCTTCAGAATCACTTACTGAGCATGCATGAAGAGCAAACTAAAGAAAAGGGGGAAGCAGATTAGCCTAGCACCCTGATGGCAAACCTATGATACGCATGTCAGCACTGACACGCATAGCCGTTTCTGATGACACACGGCCGCTGAGGCAGCCACGTGCTGAGAAGGATGTTTCATCCTTGGCTCCTGCATGGCCAAGTGCAGTAGGCGAGGATGAATAAAACTCTAGTTGCAAATGTTTCATCCTTGGCTACTGCACATCGCCGTGCTGTGTTCCACTGCTCCCTACTCTGCCAGTGGAAGTGAGCAGAAGTCCCAGCTCTGTGGTGGACCTCTGTCATTTTGGTCTACAGATCTCTCGCACAGAGTGTCTAATAGGGGAGGATGAAACATTTGCTGTTCCTGAGGATGAAAAATGTCGAAAATGTTTCATCCTCCCCTATTAGACCTTCTGTGCCAGAGGTCCATAGGCCAAAACAACAGAAGTCCGTCACAGAGCATCTCGTTCTGGGACTTCAGGTTAAGCTAGGATCTTTGCCCTCACTTCTGCGGGCAGAGCAGGGAGCAGTGGAACGCAGTGGGGGATGCCTCTCTGGGGACCCTGCCATTACCAGTAACCAAATAACAGTTAACCACAACAACCATTATCTACTGTTCTGAGGTGTCATAGATTTCTAATCCATCATTAGTGAGATAAGTGATTTAAACTATAAATATATAAACTATAAAAATAAGTGATTTAAACTATAAAAACAAACAGCTTCATTTAAATACAGCTTCATACCGCCTAAGCAGTGTCTAAGCGGTTTACAACTGTAAGCTACTTGCCCCCAACAATCTGGGTACTCATTTTAGCGACCTTGGAAGGATGCAAGCCTGAGTCAAGCTTGAGCCCTTTTGCTGGTATTGAACTCGCAACCATATGGTTGTGAGTGAGTGGCTGCAGTACAGGCATTTAACCACTGCACCACCAGGGCTCACAAAATAATGTTGGTTTTTTTCCCCTCAAAGTGACACACCACCTGGGTTATGCTCAGTTTTTTTTTTTTTTTTTTTTTTTTTTTTTTTTTTTTTTTGTGTGTGAAATTTGACACACCAAGCCCAAAAGGATACCTATCACTGGCCTAGCATATTGGAAAAGCATAGATCTGGAAGCTCCTATTTTTTGTGCTGTAGCAACCTATCCCTATTCTTTTTGTGTTATTTCTACCTCTGGGACCAATTTTCCTGTTAAAGAAGTAATTGCCCAGGAATACATCTACTTCACTAACTGAAGTATATTTGTATAGTCAAAACTAGGACATCAACACTCAATACATCAAAAACACCCATGTCAGTCTGCTGTAGCATAAAAACGGAAAGGGGAGGTGGGAAAGAGGACTCTAGCAGCACTTTTAAGACTAACTGGTTTGTTTTAGCATGTGATATCATGGATTTCAAAGTGGCTTGAACTCCATGAAATCTCATGATGTAATAAATAAGTATTGCTAATTCCTCCTTTTCCCTGCTCTCTTTTTCATTTTCACCATCAAAATTAATTACACAGTAATCTCCCCATAATATGTCTTTTAAATAATGAATATTTAATTTATGGCTGCTGTTGTGATTTCTCTGTTCTTGTACTGTCATAAACAATTATAATATGTGCATGTGTTCACGTTTTTTTGCATTGATTGGCACCTCAGGAATCCTAGTGTTAGAGATTTCCTAACAGTAAGAGTGATTCAACAGTTGAACACATTTTCTCAAAGAGTGGTGAAGTCTCATTCTTTGCAGGTCTTTAAACAGAGGCTGGATGGCCATCTGTCTGGGGAGCTTTGATTCTGTGTTCCAGCATAACAGGAGGTTGGATGGGATGGTCCTTGTGGTCTCTTCCAATTCTATGATTCTAGGTGAAGAATAAATATCAGATAAATGTATATTCCTCACCTTCAACCACTAGGATTCGTGAGGTGCCAATCAATGCAAAAAATATTAACACTTGCACATATTATAATACTTGAATATGTATATTTGTTTGTGCTTGTATGTTTGGTTATAATTGTTTCAGTGCTAACTTCTAAAGTAGATTACCTTGAAGGTACTTTCCAGCTGTATAGTTCAGTGGAATCTGGCAATGACATGTTAATGATTTCAATGCAGCTCTGTGTCAGGATTGTCATGTTACGAGACAGACAGAACCATGGAACCATCTTCAGTTTGTATAGCCAGTGGCACTTGGTTTATTTGTTTATTTATTTATAGACCATCTTTTCCATAGCCCTGGGACTTTAGCCAGCTCACCAAAATTAAAACAGATACAGATTAAAAAAACCATAAAATTAATTAATTGTTAAAATATAACCCAAAGTAATATTATATATAAATATTGTTTTATATATTAAAATATATATCCAAAAGTGAAAAAAAAAATACAGACAGTACAGTCAAAGCCGTTTCCCTATAAACAATAATACAACACATAGCACCAGTTAAAAGAGTACATAAAACTAATAAATATTAAAATCCATCAATAAATACTTTAAAAACCATAATTTAAAAATAAATTATAGGCCTGACAGAAGGGTTTGGTCTCTTCTGGCAGGCCATTCCGCAGTTATGGGTCAGCTGAAAAAAATCTTCTGGGTAACAGTCAGCCTAGATTTGGCTGACTAACGTAGATGTCTCCCAGATGACCTGAATATATGGAGAAGATTGTAGGGGAAAACAATCTATGTAACCGCAACCCAAACCACGTAAGGCTTTGAAGGTAATAATCAACACTTTGTACTTTGCCCTGAGGATACTAAGGGGGATAGCATGGATAGGGCCAATTTAGCCCCTAGGACGGGGCTTCCAAAGCCTTAGATCTGTCACTAAGAAGGTCCTCCCCTGTGTTCCCACCAGATGTACAAATAAAGGTAGCAGGATGGAGAAAAGGGCCCTCTCTGAAGCTCCCTAAACCCTGACAGCCTCAAATGAGGAAACAGTGTTAGGGTAAGTACTAAAAATGTCACAGCATGGGGGCTGCTCCTCATGACAAACACTTCATATGACCATAAGAATCTGGCAGTGTTTTCCATATTGACGGAAATTTTAATTTGGGGTTGGGGAAAGAGGCTCTGTTTAGCAGCTGCTAGGAGCACTGAATATAGTATCAAAGATGGTCCTGTTTTTGCTGCAGTATTACAGCTTGTATCTTTCTCCCAATGCAATTTACCCAAGAGCTGCTCAAATGGATATATACTGAAAGGTTCAGAGAACCCAAATAGCTGGAGAACTGCCAAGAGGTTATCCAAATTCCCAGAAGTACCAGAATCCTTAAAGCTACGGGAGAAAACTTGCAAAGAGAAGCAGCCTTGTTCGTCTCTTGAATGCCATTTTTATATTCATTTAATTTTATTGTTTTCCTATCGCATTTTTTAGTTTGCAAAATGCTTTACCATTCTTATCTGAAAATGGACAATAATGGCCCCCTGGGAGAAGAGGAAAGCACTCTGGAATTACAAGCATTTGAGAACTTCTCCAGAAACACTTGCATTTGTTAATATTTTACTCAGATTAAGCTCTTATTTCTGATAGAATCCATTCACTTGCAGTGCACCTAATGACCAAGAAATGTTTGCAAATAAAACCAACTGCTATTAGCTTTTCAACATAACAGGAAGCAACAAATGTAGAGCAGGAGGTTGGTGGGGGGGACAAGACAAGATGCATGAGGAAGGTAGTGTGATTTAGCCAGCAAAATGAAGAGCACTGGGTTTTAGAATTATTGGGTTCAACTCCTGTTTTTTTCCTAAAAGTCACTAAAGGCTGATTCCTGCATGCATGTTCCTAATTTGATGATGGCAGCATCAAGCAATGACTTGCATCCCTCAACGAATCATCCAGCTATCTCATATTATCTCAGACACTCATTCCTTGAAAACAATGAAGGCTCTCTACACGTTTGCCCCCTAGTATGACATTCCACACTGTGCGTTCATATAGGAGCAGCCGAGGTGGGGCAAAATTCTTTTCAACTTTAGGCCTGGAAGGTTCAGTTGGCCCTCTCCCTGCTGTTTTTCTGCTGGCAGGCAAAGGTCTTTGGTTTGTTTACTTCTTGCATCAGGCAGCACTTTCAGCATGCTGTGCCTGTACCTTTTTGTTAAGTTTTAAATGTGTTTTAACTTGTTTAAATATCTGAAGGGATGTCACATTGAGGAGAGAGCAAGCTTGTTTTCTGCTGCTCCAGAGAACAGGACTCAGAACAATGGATGCAAGCTCCAGGAAAAGAGATTCTACCTCAACATTAGGAAGAACTTCCTGACAGTAAGGGCTGTTCGACAGTGGAACACACTCCCTCAAAGTGTGGTGGAGTCTCCTTCTTTGGAGGTCTTTAAACAGAGGCTGGATGGCCATCTGTCGGGGATGATTTGATTGGGAGTTCCTGCATGGCAGAATGAGGTTGGATTGGATGGCCCTTGTGGTCTCTTTCAACTCTATGATTCTATGATTCTAACTTGTGTTTTTAAATAGAATTGTTGTTTAATTTTACAAACTTTTATATTAATAGTTCTTTTTTGCTGCGCTTTGTTTTAGCTTGTAAAATCCTTGGGATCCTGTGCTGGGGAAAAGATAGATATGAAGCAAATAATTAAAAAAATAAGTTGGCCTATTTGTAAAATTCAGAATTTGGACAAGGGGCTTTCCCACCCCTAGCCTTGGGACTATGGCTCCCAAAATCCCCCTAGCTATTGCAGTCCAAATATTATCATCTAAAAGTTTGAGATTTTGTTAATTGTAATCCAAAAAGTAAGATTTCTATGCTCTGGTAAAATCCAGATTTAAGGGACTTCCTGCACAAAGCAAACAACATAAATGTTGGGCTGTACTTGACCATTTTTAAAAGGCAGGGGAGAAAATACATCTGAAAAATTACAACTTCACTCAACACAGGATAAACATAAAAATGTAATAAGAGCCCAGCTGGAACAAACCAGCCATCTATTCCTTCCAGCATCTTGTTCCCACAGTAGTGAATGAGATGCCTCTGGAAAGCCTTCAAGCATGGTTACAGTTTTTGTCTCTTCTTGACCATCTTCTCCACAAGCATATTGAGATGGTCACTACCAGCAGAAAGTGGTTGGTAGAAACAGGAGTAATTACTCAGAATGCTCTAGTCAGGTGAAGAAAAGGAAAACTGGCATTTATTGTCTCCAAATCTACCTTGGGATAGGGAAGGAGACAGACAAATTGAGTTGAACTATACTTGATCAAAGCTGAGTCTCATATGTGGGTTAAGCTAGCAACCATGATTCAGGCTGAAGCCCTATGGATGCTTGCTACCCAAAAAAAAGGGAACAAGGAGACTAATTTTGGGTGCCCTTCACACTACCCAATTATAGCACCATGAATTCAATTTAACAGCAGCAGATGCATCCTGTTTAATCCTGGCGTTTGTAGTTTGGTCAGAAGCACCAGAGGAGCTCCCTGGCTGATAATTCTAAAGGTCCCTCCCTGACCTACAGATCCCAGGATTCTATAGGATGTTGAACCTAGGTAAAGTAGAACCATAGTGCTATAATTGTGTAGTATATTTGCAGAAAGGAGACATGACTTCTACAGGCAAGAAAGAAGAAAAAGTCTTAAGTACTCATAGAAAGAGCAAAGGAGAGGGAGAACTGCCAGGGACAATCTTGCTCCCCATCATTCACTCTCCCACTGATCAGTCTATATTCTTTGTTTCCAATACCTGTAGTAGGAAGAGTTGGGAAGAAGGTAGTACTCTTTGTTCCCCTCCCCCTTCCCTCCACTCTAGTCTGTTGCCTTTAGGTGTAGCACAAAATGCTCTCTCTTTGCCAAGGATCAAAAACTGCCACTGTCAGTCCAGTCACCTTCTATGCTTAGAGAGAGGTGTCATTTTATCCTTTGCCTCAAGCAGCGATATGACTTAACACACAATGTCTTGTCCCTCCCCCGCCCTTTGTTTCCACCTTCCCTCACACACAAAATGTGTGTTCAGTGCACATGTTTTTCTGAAGCTTAGACTACCCCATGATTAGTAGGCACTGGTAGATCTATCCCCCATTTTCAGAGCCATAAGCCAATAGTCATCACTACACTTAGGAGTTTATCACATGGGAGGAATTTCTCTCAATTGCAAATGGAGCCAATTCGCAATTACGTGAATTCGCAATAATGTGAAACCCCATGATTGCGTTCAGATTGCCATTGCATTATACCCACAAATTCCATCATATGATAAACTCCTTGGTGAACTCAATCAATCATACATTGCTGGGTGAGGAGTGAACCCCAGCTGAAGCACTTGTCATGTTCCTTTCTGTAGCCGTTCCCACATTCCCAACCCACCCACCATTTCAGGAAAGGTGAAAAGAACTCAAAGGAAAGCCACACCAAGTATTGAGTCTAAAAGGCACGGGGAAGGGAAAAGAAAAATCAGAAGGATAAATCATCTGTCTGGTGCAAAGGAGAGGAGTGGAGGTTGCTGGGGCAAGGGTGGGGTGTTCCTATTACAATTATCCAATATGCACCAGGCTGCCAGGGGCAGCAGTAGGAGGAGGAAAGACAAAGAAATATTGTTTATTGAGGCCACTAGGGAAACTTCCTGATCATAATAACTGTTGGGGACAATGTTTACATGACCCTCCCTTCAAGCAGTTTCTTTTTAAAAAACTGGACTCATCAGGAATAATTTAACCGTGCTAGAAGATAATCTGGTCCATCATGAAGCCTGAATCACAGCCAGATCCAAAACATATGACTGTATAATATCAAAACATTGGAATTACTTTCCTAGTTTTACAGTCCTTCAACCATCACACTGAAGTTCCTACTGAAGCAAGTACACACCAGGCCAATACCTTGCCTAATGAACAAAATCCCTGCTTGCTTATTAACCTGGTCAACTTCTGACTTGAAGCCAGTGTTCTCTGTTATGTCTAAAATGGGAGATTCTAATACACAAATAAACCAAAATAAGTAGGAAGGGCCAAATAACAGCCTACAGCCAGATTCAAGAAGCCTGACTTGTAAATCTAGGAATGAGCATACAAGCCAAACTGATGTGGCACAAAATACTCAAAACCTCTGAGTAATCAAGTGACTTGTAAAATTCTGAAGCAAATTATGGTACTAGTTCAAAGGGATTTGGCTAGCATTTGCAGGAAGAAAGAAGAAAGCACTCTTTTTGTATTATGGATTAAGGGAATGGAAGTAAACTGGCCAATTTCCTTCTACCATTTGCTGCTGCTAGAAAGTTATGAAAAATTAGAGCAAATCACTTCTTTCCCAGATGGAAACCTACTTTTGGAAGTTTCTCTTAAACTTTCTGGTGCTTTCTGGGTAAAATGGGGACACTCTTCTACTTTCCCCTCTTTCTCTCCCAACGTCTCATCTTGAGGTCATCTCCAGTTGGGAGACAAGGGTGCAAATTCTCCAGTTTTAGTGGGAATCAGCTCCAGGCAATAGGAAATTCCTGAATACAAATCTTCAGTTCACCTTGGAGAGCACCATCTTGCCACAATTTGCAAGTCTTAATTTGTTTGGTGCTACAACTTGCAAAGTTTTGTCAGTGGGACTATGAGTTTACTTAGCTTCCTCCTTCCCTCCTAGTCATTATGGGTACACCAGGGTTCACCCTCCATTCTGTTCTGCAGTCACCTTCTGGCTAGAAGTAAGTAGGCTAGTTTAAATGTTTCATATACCATCTCCCTAAATAAATGAGAAGAAATTAGTCCTTCATTCCTTCATTTCACCTTGACCTGGGTATAGCGTCTTTAGCTAAGATTTCTGTCTTAACTTCCAAACAGGAAAATATAATCTGTGTATGTGTTTGAATGAAAACCATGAGCAACAGTGGTTGGTACTAATGCACAATGCTAAATGAACAGGGGCTGTCCCTAGATCTCAAGTTTGGGAATAATCCTGAACTGGCACCCCTAAACTTAACATTCCCCCAGAACATTCCCCCAGAATTCCTAGCGCTCATGGTTAGAAACAAGGGCACTCCAAGGGAGCCCACTAATAATCTCCCAATATTTTTAATTGATCCACTGAAATTTTGGGTTGCATGAAAGCAAGCCATCCTAGGGTTCTCAACATAGCTTTCCCCAAATAGTTTAGCCTACTCCAAACTGGATGACTCCCATCAGTCCCTACCAGAATGGACGATGGTCAGGGACAGTGAGAGCTACCATTCAAAACATCTAGAGGGCTTCGGGGGTAAGAATATACCATTTTAGAGAGTAAGAATATACCATTTTAGCTGGGCTTTCTTGGGTACAGACTGGGGTGGAGATCAGACACCCTGTGACAGATTTACTCAAAACTTTAAAGGGACTTCTTTTGAGTTTCCCATTTAGGTGTGAGCTCAGATTTCTGCTCTCCACAGTAACTACAGTAGGATTAGGACATGCAGGCACCAAGCAGCAGAGAACCATTAGCTTGCAGAGAACCCTTAATCAGTCTAGATTTCCAGGCAGAGATTGGTGGGATTAATCAGCCTTCAAGCATTCTCTGCCTCTGTGGTTGTTTCCTGCCTAAGGGAACACAGGAAGCGGGCATTGTTGAAGTCTCAATAAGCATTTCCTCCTTGTCTGAGACATCGGAAACAGAGCTGTGCACCTGACCAGGTCCGATAAAAAGAACTTGGCTGAACATACGAACACAACTTGCTTGCCCAGTGACTTTCACCTGATCTGTATCGGCTGTGTCAGACTGACAGTGTGCTGGGGCCTGCAGTGGGCCATCCCATCCCTTCCGGCACACGTGTACCATTCAAGTCACGTGCATAATGGGAAGGTAATGACCTTCCCTGCCTTCCATAACCTTCTACTCAACTTCCATAATCCATTTTATTTACACACAAGAATCCTTCTCCTCCCAGATCCAATCCTTCCACCAATGACATGAAGCCAGTTCAGACTGCGGGTAAAATAAAATGAAAAGCAAATGAGAGAGAAAGAGAGTTATATTTAACTAAATCTACACATCAGGTGGTTCAATGCCTCTCTATTTTTTACTTCCTTTCATGTTAGACTGTGCTAAGTTTTGATGGGCTACTGGACAGAGAGATGCTATTTTCTGTACCCTTTACAGATAGGCAAATTCTCTGAACCACTGTGGGTGCAAATAAGGGTGCATCTGCACTGTAGAAATAATACAGTTTGATATCACTTTAAGTGCTGTAGCACCACCCAATGGGATCCTTGGGTTTTTAATTTTACAAGATCTTTAGCCTTCTCTGCCAATTCTCTGTAGGATGGTGAATTGCAGTTAAAGTGGTGTCAAACTTCATTACTCCTATAGTGTAAATGCAAATCTGATTTGGAGTCTGCTTGTGATCATTTTCTGTTCATCTCATTTCCACAAGATGTTGAAATGGCCACCAATTCAAGATGGCTTTAGAAGAGAATTCAGTGGCTATTAGTCAAGTAGGTACTCTCTAGGATCAGAAGCAATATGCCTCTGAATACAAGTTACTGAAGAAGAGTAAGACTGGCAGGAGGTTACTGCCCTTATGTCCTGTTTGAGCTTTCTGAACTGCTTCACCACTGTGGGAAACCAGATGCTAGGACTTTGGTCTGATTCAGCAAAGTTCCTTGTAGCCTTGAATCCTTAAATGTGTCACTAGTGAGCCAGTTGTGCAATCAATCCCACTTGAACCACAAGCCATGATTCTGTATGCTTAATATCAGTCCCCTTTTAAAAAAAATCAGGAGTCTCGTGGTAATGATAAACTGTTACATATAGTCAGGGAAGTGTAGTGGTTTGACCATCAGACTACAACTCTGGACATCAGTGTTCACCACTCAGCCATGAAACCCACTGAAGGATCTTGGGTGACTCACACACTCTCAGCCCCAGAAAATGATAGATTTGTCTTAGGGTTGCCATAAGTTGGAAATGACTTAAAGATACACAACAACAACAAATATTCTGAATATTAAGAAGGCCGTTTTGAATCTAAATCTTAAATAAGCTATGGACTCATCTCCTCAGGCCAAAGTTTCATGTGCCTTGGCTATAGGCCAGTTTTTGTTTTGTTTTCTAAAATCTGTTTAATACTTTAGTACATGAGCTATGTGAAGGTGGGCTACAAAATGAAGACAGGTACCAAAGAAGAGGTGCATCTTCTTTCAAAAGTGAAGTGAAAGGAAGTGTTTGCTTTCAAACAAGTAACATCCTCCTCCTCTAAATGATTAATCCCAAACACAATAAAACCAGATATTAGCTGCTAACCCTGACCTTTTGGAATGAAGCCCTAGACTGCAGGTAAAAACCCCTTTAACAGGTTAGGTGAAATGAATCCTTTTGTTTTGTTCATCAGATTGAGAAATTTGTTGGGCATTATTTAAATGTGCAGCTGGACACATTTTGTGAAACAGGTAAAACTTGCAATAGAAAATAGGTCTGGGAGCCAATTTGCAATATGGGATTTAACCAGCATCAGAGACAAATAAATAGTATGCCTCCATCACAGGACAAGTACTGCTGCTTTGAACATAAGAAGCCTGTCTAGTCCACCTTTCTGTTCACACAGTAATCTATAAGATGCTGACGGGAAACCCACAAGCAGGACATCTGAGAGATTATATTCTGTTGTTCCCATTCACCAGCAACGGGCACCGAAAAACCAACATATACTCATAGCCATTGGTAGCTTTATCCAATAGGAATTTAATCCTCTTTTAAAGATTTCCCATTTGGTTACCATCACTGCATCTCATGATAGTCCATATGTTTTATCTGTGTGTTGTATGAAAATGATAAGTACAATAAGCTTCCTAAGAGAGTGATGGGAGTTTTAAAATAGAGATTGGATAGCTAACTTTCAAGGATGCTTTAACTGCTGACTTCTGCACTGACTAGGCTACACTAGATGGCTCTTGGAATACCCTTCAACACTGTAAGTCCGTGATTCTAAGAAGTATCTCAGTATAGCTTGGCTTGGCTCCAGGCAATTTGAAAGACAGAATCTCCCTTAATTTGAACTCTAAGATCTTCTGGAGAGGCCCTTATCTCTGTCCCACCACATTCTCAAGCTCATTTGGTGGAAACAAGGGAGAGGACCTTCTCAATGGCTGCTCCCAGACTTTGGAAATCCCATTCTAGAGAGGCTAGAATTGTCCTATCCTTGCTTTCCTTCTGTCAGCAAGGTACAATATGCTTATGCCATCAGGCTTTTAGAAACTGGGATAGGTTTTTAATGTTGTGCAGTGCTGTTTTTTAAGGTTTATGTATGGTATTTTAAAGTTTGTGTACAGTATGTTCTAGCATTACAAGGGAAATGGAATTTTCTCCAAACCATGCACAACCTTATATTCTGTTACAGTATATTATCTATCCCTAGTCATGAGTCTTCAAGTTAAGTTTGTCTTATGGTGACCCTATCGTAGGATTTTCTTGAATGGATTTATTCAGAGGTGATTTGCCTTCATTTTAGACTGATAAAATGTGACTTGTCCAAGGTCACTCAGTTGGTTTCAGTGGTTGGGCAGGGATCCGAACCTTGGTTTCCTGGAATCCTAGTCCAACACTCAAACCCCTATACCATGCTCACTAAGACATAGCACATCTGTCCCTTACTTGACTTTTTATAAGCTACAATAACTCAGATATTTTCAGGTTTCTTCATAGGGCAGATGTGCCAGTACCTAATTGTGATGGCTACATTTTTCTGCACCTAGTTGTGTGTTTTCAGTTCTGTGTGTTCCCTTACCATGTAGCAAATATAAAGGAGGCTCAACAGAATACATTTGGCAGGGGTGAGGGAGAGAGAGAACAATGTACCTGATTCAGGCTAAAAGTAAAATTGGAGAGTCAGCAGTTTCCAAAGGTACCAAAAGGAGGGTAGAGATCGAAAGAGGAACCGTGTTCACTCTATTAGTATTTCAAAGGGGCAGCAACATCCTAAGCAAATATAATTAAAGTATGCTCTAGAGGTGATGTTTATCTTGAAGGGCTACTACTAAATGAGGCAGGCATATATATGGTTGTGGGAAAACAGTAGGTTTATTCACATCTCAGTTTTTCCCCAAAAAATGATGCCAAATCTTTCACATTCAGTACTTTGATTTTAAACCTCATTCAGGAATGAATGTATGATGTGAGTTACCTCAGACACATTCAGCATCTTTGGGCCAATGACCTTCTGACACTTCCATGGTAGAAACGGTATGTATCCATGAGAAACACAAATGTGTCTCGCTGAGAACCTGGCTTGGAAGATGTATGGTAAAGTTCTGCTATGCAACACCACTATTCTTCTCCCACTGCAACCTACCTTTTAGCTACTACAGCCCCTGCTCCAAGTGCCAATATACTGGCTGGTAGAGGGTGGAGGAATGGCAAAGGAGTGTCCAGCTATGTTTCTAAAGCTTTGGCACAAGTAAGGATTATCCAGAGGGCCATATGGAGGGCCACAAGTTGTCTATCCCTATCATATAGGTTGTTTGTACCTCAAAAAGAAGGTCTACCATTCTGTTTTCTGGGTCTTCCAGATCTCACTGCATAGATCTGTGAGCTGCCTTCTCCATGTGAGAGTAAAAATGAGGAAGAGGTATGAACATGAATCATCTTCCTGTTTTGCTCTATTTTTGTCAGAACTTGGAATCCCCCAGAGGAATTATAGCCCCTAAAGAAACTGCTCTCTCTCTCTCTTGGTTCTGATATGTGAAGTGACTCTAAGAGGCATATCCCTGCTTAGAGATCATCTAGCCAACAGTGATTTGGCATGAAAAAGATATCTTATTAAAGATAAGATAATCACAAGGAGATTAAATGGGGATGGGGAGGACTGCAACTTAACAGCTCCCCCCCCCCCCCATCCCTATACTTTCAGCCATAAAAACATGGATCAAATTCCTGAAATCCCAGCCTGGACAAATGTGATAGGTACTAATGTTTAAAGCTAGAGCCAGAGCTGATGACTTCAGCAGAATTCAGACCATATCCATTCATCCACTGCGCATGCTGACAGGTGCAATCACTACCACCCCAGAAGTGTCTTAATATGAAATCACTAATTTAAATACACTCCACGTGGCCAGTGTTACATTTAGGAAGCACTCCTCCTACACATCAGTGTGTGTCCAGATTTGCATGTATCTACTACACACGTGGGCTGGTGACAGGAATAGGCATCTTCTGAACATGTCAGTAGTTGCATGGGGGCACTTGCAGAAGGAACATGCTAGAGTTTAGGAATTTTACTTTTTCCTGTACAGTACTAGTAATTTCCAGAAATCAGCAGCCTGCATGGTCAGTGGACCATGCTGCCTATGATATTCTAGAGGTTGTACTACAAGAAAGCACCATTTCCAAGCTCTGGTAAATAGTCTGGTAAATGATGTCATTGTGAAAGTGCCATACAGGCATACCTCAGTTAACCAAGCCTTTGACAAAGAAACTTCCTTTTGCAAAGTCTTTTTTCATCTCATCAGTTTTCCATTTTCTTCTTGACAGCTGTCTAGCTGCATGTTTTTCAGCAGCAGAGGCATTGAGAGGATGGTGGGAAAGGGCTGGTGAAACAAGAGACTTTCAATATCCGGGGGGGGGGGGGGAGAAAATAATAATAATAATAATAATAATAATAATAGATTTATTTCTAGCCCGTCCAATCACAAAGAATCCGGGGGGGGGGGGGCACAACAATAAAATACACTGAAGTTACAGTAAAATCAAACCCTAAACCTCCCCCACCCCCCATTCCCTAGATACATTTTGGAAGAATTTTGGTCTTTCTAGTCATTAAACAAAGTCACATCACTCTTACTTTATACATTATTTTGGAAATGTAACTTTGTTACATCCTTGTTAGTGACACCCCCCCCCCCAAAAAAAACCCCCCAAAATGGCATGTAAACAGATGGCAAGTAGATGGCAAGCAGAGAGATCTTGTAGCAGCTTTGAGACTAATTTTGTTATTGAGAAAATTAAAACAATCTTATTTTAAAGCAGAATCACAACTGCAGACATGTGGTCCTTCTTTAAAAACAAAGCATGCACTTTTTGTGCACCTATTATGAAAGAAAACAAGATCCGTCGACTCAAGCTCATGCGGACGGCATGCCCTGGGCATTAAAATGGCATGCATGCCTGGGAGAATGCGGCTATAGCAAAAAATGGGATTTGAGGTCCACATATTTTTTCCCATATGGGGTGCGGGTGGTCCGGAACAGCTCTCCCATATATACAAAGGATCCACTGGACAATTCAGATAATAATCTGTAACAGGGGTATAAAAAGTCAAGATGATTTGGAATTGACCCTGAGCCTGGTCAAAACTGCCCACTTTTAATCTGTAGCTTGTACATGATGGGGCTTTTTAGATTGGCAGGAAAGTGTGACATGAAGTTGCCTTTACCTTAATGCTCAGCAGCTAGACTGCAAGCCCCAGGTGTGCATTTAAAAGGCAAGCGCAGTTACACCATACAGTCAAGCAGCCGGCAGCCAGCAAACCTGTGCAGTTGTGCAGGACAAATGTATACTTATGAGGATCCGTCAAATTATCATTGCGTTTCCTCTGCCTTTTTAAACTGTGCCATTGCACTGGTGCATCATGAATGAACCCCTTTATTTTGTGAAGGAATTGACATGTTATCCACAGTAGAATAACAGTAACGGCATCCCAGAGTCCCTACTGCGCATGTCTAGGGTTTGGATTAGGAGTGGAGCTAGGATTTGGGAGCTTTAAAAAACTTCGCGGTTAAACCCCAGCTTTTACACCTGCAGGGCATTGAGCGTTTTAATTAGAAGTGAAGTCCACAACAATCATGCTCCCAACCCACGATCCATTATGATCCACACCTGTTTCGCTGCCTTTAAATTGGTGTTTTAAAGATACAGAGCCCCATTTAACCGTGCAACTACACCTTAGCCTTTAGATACAATAGCAATGTTGCGCCCTTTTTAAAAAAGTAGTGGGGAAATCAAGCTCTTTTTTAAAGGCACTTCTTCTCCCTTAAAACTCCAAAATAGTGTTTTCATGGCAAACTTTCCCTTTTTCTCATCTAAAGGCTGGGCTTTCATGCAGCCTTCAACATACCTCTTTTTGCCAATCTAAAATGGGCCAGTGTGTCTGCAAGTAAAATACTGTGTAGGCTTGGTTGTTCTAATAAACATCTAACAAAAATAATATTTCATAGTAATTAAATTCATAGTAGTGAAATTGGTATTAAATTGTTTTTCACTTTTAGCTTGTGAATTCTGTCAACAGACTGATGATTGTCCTGATAAATATGGGGGAAGAAGGATTTATGAGGACTATAATCTCACTGTTCATTATTACTATGCGGTAAGTAGTACTTTATTGAATCTGTAGTGTTGTGGGTTACTATAAGACAGCTAGCTAAGTACAGGAAAGCTCTATGTCAACTATCTCCCATTGTATGTGCTTAGAATAATATATGCTGGAACTTTTCCCTAAATCCAAATAATTTGGGGGGGGGGGATGTATTAATGTAAAGCTTGCCTTTCAGATTAATAGCAAACCTTTAGATGTCATCTATACTTCATTTTTTCTGGTCACTAGAGGAGACTAATTCTTTGTAAGCTGAACATGTATATATAGCCAAGGGTGCATCTACACTGTAGTAATAATGCAGTTTGAGACCACTTAAACTGTCATGGCTCTATCCAACAGAATCCTGGGATTAGTAGTTTGGTGAGGCACCAGCATTCTTTGGCAAAGAAGGCTAAAGGCCTTCTAAAGTGTCAAATCCATAGGATGGAGCTACAGAACTTAAACTTGTGTCAAACTGCATTATTTCTACAGTGTAGATGCACCTCAAGCTTAGTTGGAGATTGTAGGAACTCTGTTCCAAAAAGCCATGTCTATGTTCTGGCTGGGAGATATAATCTATCTATGGAGTTTATCAGATGGGAAGAATTTCTCTCTATTTCGAATGGAGCCAATTCGAATCCACGTAAATTCGCCAGTTTAGCAAATTTACGAGCGGGTTCAGAATGACTTCCCATTGCCCCAAAATGACTTCCCATTGCCCAAAATTGCGTGAGATACTCTAATACGCAATAAAGTAAAACCCATGATTACATTCGGAATGACTTCCCTTTTGCCCGAAATTGCATGAGATACAGATAATGTGAAACCCCGTGATTGCGTTCGGATTGCCATTGGATTATACTTACAATTTCTGTCGTCTGCTAAAACTCCTATAAAAGCCACAGGTCTGTAGTCATTGGTCTATGATCCAGCTGCTGCCACAAGCAGGCAAAGCAAGTACCAATAGATGCCAATAAGCTTAGGAACTACTGGCTATGTTTCATGGTATGTCAGGATGTATCAGACTACAACTGTGGTAATCACAAACCCTCTGTATTGCCTTGTCCTTAAGAATTTGGGAGAAAGAGCACGGTCAAAGGCTCTCAGTACAGCAGTCTCAAAACGGAACTATTTCATATTGGTCCAAAACACACTGCAGAAATAATCCAGTTTGAGACTGCCCTGGCTCAATGCTAGGGAATTCTTGTAACTGTAGTTTTGTAAGACATTTAGCCCTCTTTGTCAGAGAGCTCTGGTGCCACAATAAACTACAACTCTAAGAAATTCTCTTTTTAGAAATTAAATGCCTCCTTTCTTCCTCCATTTCTTTAGGCCAGTGGCCCCCAAACTGTGCCCTTTAAGAGATTTTTCTTTAAATTCTCCTAACAACCTATTCTCAAAGGAAAATGTGAGTGCTTTGCAGGAGGAGGGGTTGCTTTTACTGCCAAAATACAGTAGTATTAGAGCAAATTTAGCAGCACAGTGGCAGTAGGGATCACCTCTAAGGATCATGGAAAACAATGCAGATCCTTCCTAAATTGCCCATTCCTCCTTCAAACCTTTATATTAGTAGCAAATATGCCTGATTAGGGGCAAACACTGTAGAAGTAACTATAGTAACTTTCTTTGCAATGTTACCAGGGACTCACAGGGATACTGTTTCCACATCACTTCAGAATGTAGGATTATTTCCACACTCAACATTATATCATATGTCCATAATGACTCAAACGGCAACACATCACACAAACCACTTTCCTCAATAGCATCTAGATCAGACTTCAAATACACTTCATGAAGTGATAAGGATATTCGTTCTACCTGTGCATAACATAGGCACATTTTGATAGCTGCCATCAGAGGCTCAGGCAGTTTTGTTGTTGCCAGCATCCCACAAACATTTCAAGAGAAATGATGTTACATTTTGATCCTGCCAGGGGCCATTTCTTGAATTTTCTTGGAGCTTCAGCTCCTAGATTCTGGTCTCATGGCTGAAACATACTGACCAGTGGGCTTGTTTTTGCTGGTTTAGCCAATTAAGCCAACCCAGTGCCAAAATATAAATGAAGTGCTGGAACACCCAAAGCAAGTTTTCCCCAACCAGCTGCCTGACATGATGTGCTGGGCCCACTTCCCACAGCTTGTCTAGGGCAGCTTGTCTAGGCAGATGCAATGAAGTGTGCTTGATGTGTGTGTGTATGTGCCTTCAAGCAGTCTGTCAACCTATGACAACCCCATGATTTTCACAGGGTTTTTTTAGACAAGGAATATTCAGAGGTGGTTTTGCCCATTTCTTCCTCTGAAATACAGCATATACAGAGTGTATCATTTAGCTCTGGGGCCATTTCACTGGATTCTAACTAATGACAAAATGAATTAATAGTACCACCTAGTGGTAAACTTCAGAAAGAAGTACAATTCAAAGACCTAGCCATGTCAGTCTAGAAAATCAGTTTGCAGAGGGATCTTGTATCACCTTTGAGACTAGCTGAAAGAAACAAAGTGGGCTCAAGTCTACAAAAGCTCATGCTACCAGGTTCTTTCTTTCAGTTAGTCTCAAAGATGCTCCAAGATCCCTTTCCATATTGAGAAAGAAGTGGTCTGCACATGTATGTACATTTGTTTCTATTGTTTAAATACACCTGTACCATTTTGTCACATTTTGACTCAAGGAAATTAAAAACCATGAAGACAAATATTACAATAGCTCTATAACAAAAGCCTTAATTTGCTCGTCCTCTTTGAGACAGAATTTCCTTGCTAGGTTAGGCTGGCAAATGAGTTAATTCTATTTTTTTCATCTTGACCTCTGTTTACAGTCCTCTCTCCGTTCTCACAGCTTGGAACTTGCATTCCTCGTTTGTGTGAGGGATAAACGGAGACAAAAATAAAGGGGCATGTCCCTGAGGTGTGGGCATTTGAGCTCCTGCAGCCGTGTGTCTATATTCAAGCCAATGGGGCTTGAATATATGCAAAACTCCATTTTTGCAAGAGGATCCAGAACAGATCCCCCACGAAAAAGGAGGGGCAACTGTACTTGTACAAATTAGTATTCTGTTTATTATTATTATTTTTGTTTATGAATCTGAAGTAGGGGAACTTTTTATATTATATTATGAATGGGAAACAGGCTCCTGATTCTTGGATCCTCCCTCCTCTCCAAAAATAGCCACATACTCTCCTTTTTTTATTTTATTTTCCCTCTTCACAACAAGGCTGGACTACAGTGCCACTTGGATGGTCTTGGAAACCTCTAGGAAAGTGCTACTCAGACTGGTGGCAGTGCTGATCCTTGAGCCATTGGCTGCCAGTCTATGGTGAATCTCCAGGAAAGAAAAAAGAATGATTGTACCCAATGAACATGAACATGGTGTTCGTCCCTGGTACAATGGGGAGAAGGGAGGAATTTCCAGTCACCCACATCAGCCTGAAAAGCACTGCTCTTGGCAGCTTTACAACAAAAAGGTTATCTGGATCATTTCATTTCCACTCCTCATTGGCCCTATAATGACTCCAAACCATTATAAAAATAAGTATTTTGCATTTACTTATTTATATACTATCCTTTCTCCTTTTGTTTTTGTTGCTGTGGTTGTTGTTTGTAACCAGATTAAGGTGAAGGGGATAGGTCTCCCCCAATTATTTTAGCCTTACACAAACCCTGGGATGTAAACAAGTCTAAAAGAGAGCGAAAGGCCTGAGGTCATTTAATAATGCACCTAGTGATGGCTCACAGTGGGGAGATGAACCTGTATCTCTTATGTCCCAATGTAGCAGTCTTATAATTTCATCAAAGTAGCTTTCAATCACAGTCAATCAGCATGTCACACACAGGTCACCTGTGGCATCTAGCCAATAAAGAATTTAGGTGTAACATAAGAACAGTTTTTAAACTTCTGCTCTGTCGCATGGCCAGAAGCTAGAATCAAAACAGGATGTGGAAGCCACCTGTTTCTGCAGCATATTTCCTGCAGGGAATAAACGGCCATGATATGAAAAGAATATTTGATAATGTGCAAAACATGGTAAAAAAAAAATATGTATTTCAACTGCTGAGAAACCCTGCTGAGAAGAATCCTGCACTGATGAGAATCTTCACAGTTTAGGACTTATTCTGCACAAAATTTGTATGCGGTTGTTGTGTAAAAACGAGCAGTTTCTGCTGAGAAAACACTATTATCTGTGTGGAATATACATGGTATTTCACCAAAGAAATATTAATTCCTGTTTTCTGCACACAAAATGCTGTAATAAGGGATTAAGTCTGCATAAAATTCACACATGATTGATTTGCTTAGAAAACATCATTTTCAGTGCAGAAAACAGCACTTTTCTGCAGGAAACAATGTTTAATATTTCAATGCAGAAATAATAATTACTGATTAGAAAATACTGTTTTCAGCACAAAACAACCAGTGTGAATTTTGTGCAGAATATGTCCCAGATTACAAATAGCCTTTGAAAACAGTGTAGCTTTCAAAGACTTTCTTGCAGTGGAAAGAAAATTGCTGAAATTACTCATTGCCACCTTTGAGAACAAACTTGGTAAAGAAACTAGGTGGTGGCAGCACCCCATCCCAATCAGGAGCTGCAGCCATCTGCTTTGTCCTCCATTCCTACTCACTGCCCTGCCCTGTCCTGTGCTCCATGCCCCAAAAGGAAGAGCAGAGAAGGGGGAGGGAAAGAAGGGCAAGCCAGACAGCAGTGTGCCAGGCATCTGGAAAAGGCAGCCACATCCAGATCTGTCAGTGCTCCTGGCAAGGTGGCAATGGTGACAGAGGGGGCCATGGGCTTCTTTCCTTCTCGTCCCTTTCCCACCTGGCCAGCAGGCCTGCCAGACATGGAAGGGGCTGCAGGGTGGCACCAGAAGCACACCACTCCACCAAACAGAGGCACCCTGGCTGGCAGAAGGGGATGGCTGAACTCTGTGCCAAGCAGCCTGGGGGTGACAGCATTAAACCAACCAGTGGGAAGAAAACAGCAGAAATTACTCACTGCCACCTTCAAGAAGAAACTTAGTGAAGAATTACATTCCTAATGAACAGTCATTTGCAAACACCCACTGATGTTCTGCACCAATTTCCCCCTTCATTCTGAAATGAAGACTTTGCTTTTCCTTGTTTTCACCTGGTAATGCTTCTCCATTTGGCAGAGGATGAGATAAGTCGACCAAAGCAATGTCAATCTTGTCTAGTATGGCTATATAGTTTTCTACGCAGCTGAATCAGTTCACTTTCCACACCTATAAACCAGTTCTTTTTGACACCCTGAATTTTACTGTCCCAAGCCCACCAACACTTACCTCGGCAAGTACTTCCCTCCCGGGTAATAGCCTGACGACATATTCCACATGGCTTCACTTTCTTAAAGCTCTTCACTTTGAAGGTGTGGGTTGTGGATGCTTCAAGGTCCTCAGGCTGCCAGAAGAAAAGCAAAGATATACAATGTTGTCAGTAATAGTACAAAGCATCTTTGTTTCAAAATCAAATATTGGATTAAAATTATTTTGCATCATTTATAAACAAAGCAGGTAGAAGGTAGATCAGGATCAACTGTTGATCTCTTGGCAACCTTCAGTAGATAAAACACTCCCATTTCTTTTATAATACAATATATCCTTCCCATCCTTATGGATTCAGCTCTAGGCCCCCTCACAGATGGGAAAAAACACAGATGGTCACACCCCATATTATTCAGTGAGGGGTGACATGCATGCGTCCAAATTAGTGCATCCACGTCAATGTGTCCACACTGCCATTGAATTATATGTGGTGTAGTGATTCACAAGCAGTCAAATCCATGGATCGCTAACCTGCCAATGATTGTGCTCTACAGAGGAGCGGGCTAGAAATAAAGATTTATTATTATTATTATTACAGGGCCACTGCAGTGACAAGAGAAACCATTTTTCCCTCTTCAGTGAGACTGCTGAGATCAATATACAGGCAGTTAATAAAGTTTATGAAAAAGAAACTCCTTTTCATCACATCTTTTTTGTGAAAGCCCATCCCCTCTTTTTCTTCTTGTCCATTGTCTAGGTGTAGGATTTTTAGCAGCATCAGCATCTGGAGAACAATGAAGAGGGGAAGGTGAAACAGCAGACTGTTTCAGCAGTATGTCTGAAAACAGCAATACAATAAAGTTTGAGCTAGAAAAGGGTAGAATTCTGTTCTAGCTGACTGTACTGTAACTATATGTACCTGTCTTTAAAAGGCAAGTAAACAACAGCAGCCTTCAAAATCTCTTTCTATGTATGCATGAACAGAAAAATAAGAGAAAAGGGTAATAGATAAGCTTCCCTAACATCCCCAACAAGTTCAAAAAGCACATATTTATATACCATATCAAAATCCATTTTGGCCACCAAAATGGAAATCATAAGAACAGAGGAAGTTGGTGAGAAGAAAAATAATCTCTGGATGCATTTTGGAAGAAGCCTTCAATGTTAAAAATGTTTTTTTATTTATGCAAAGCTTACCTTTCATACATGCATATTGTTATTTTTGAATAAAACATTTACTGAGGAACAGGTCGAGCTGCTCCTTCTTCTTCTTCTTTTTCTTTTTTTGTGGTGAAGGGAACACAGCTCTATTCTTTCCATGTTATTTCTGCTTCTGGTACCAAATTGTCTATTAAAGTAGTAATACCCAGGAACAGGTCTACTTTGTTAAATAAGGTATCCCTAAGCATGTACTCAGAGGGACCTGAATCTTACATCCACTTTCCCAAACATGAATTATAGGTCCGGGAACAAAATGAGAAGGGAGATACAAGGACACTTTCAGATATGGCATTTTGTACCAAAAACATATTGCCCACATAGAAATAAACATGCATAAACATCAGATGGGCTCATGTGCATAATTGTGGGTTTTGCCTGTCAAGCCCATCTATTTACCATGCCCCAGCTAGTATGCATTTTGCCCTCTGCAGTACTGTCTCAAAATGATACTGTGTGCATGTAAATGTAAACAAACAGAACAGCCTAAATGTATGTCATTAGCCTTATGAATCTTTGTTTTTTAACATCTGGCAGCTGTTGTTCAGCATTATTGCACAGTTTTATTATTGCATATAATATATTTTTTTTTCATTACCATCATCATCTACAGATACCATCAGGCCATCCTCCTCTTTGATATATATTGCTTTGGTTACTCCAAAAGTGAGATGATTAATGAATACCATTCATCAACAGATAAATGAAATGGGATCCGACAAAGAGCTGACATTAAGCCCATTTTTAGAGTGCCATAAAAATTTTTCCATCGACACTGTAGAGACAGACTTGGCTCCAGCTAGCTATGATGCGGGCAGCCTAAATATGATTGTCGGCACCTTTCTCATGTATAATGCAGAGAAGTTTGATTTAAACATGAAAGAGGGCAAATGTGAAAGGCATGATCACTGTTCCTTTCTTCCTCTCTTCCTCCCACTTACCTCTACCGCATCTGCTACTTCAGATATTTTTCTCCCCTGTTCAGCTCCATTACTAGAAGTCAGTCTAGTATAGAGGGAAATAGGAGCATCATGTATTGTACCTTTTATTGCAAAAATCAGCTCCCACCTTCTATGTGATTGAGGCAGGCATATTAGTAATGCCAAGTAGACTTCCCCATATGGCTTAATGTCACACCTCCTTGGACCATGAGAATTGTTACACCAAAAGTGTATTTCACCACTGCACCACTGGGTGCCAGTAGCCACTAATCCATCAGCAAAGCACGTCCTGGGTTAGAGATCATCTGGTACGTCTCTCAGACGGCCACTGCAGTAAGAGCCTTCATTAGTTTTTATAGCACCCCCAGCTATATGGGCCATTGGGGTTCTTGTCCTGTGGTCCTGTCCATTTGAAAAATTCTCATGTGCTATGAGTTAAACCTTTGCATATGCTTTTATCTGTATGTGATTTAATTTTTGTAAGCCATCTTCAGTCTCAGTTTTGGGGGGAAATGTAGGCTATAAAAGGATTATTAACATTGACAACATCAGCAATAATAATAATAGTAATACTAATAATACAAATTATACATTTGTAGTTTATTCATATTCACAATCCCTACGTACTGAAAAGTGTAGTGAATATGTAGGGATTGTAAAAGTCCTCCAGTCCCAATTTACTAGGCAGCAGTTGCTGTGAGTGATGGGGTCTGTTCTCCTGTTGATTTGAATGTAGTAGGTAATCTCTGGTGCAACAGTTAGAAGCAGGATCCCTGCTGCAATTATGCCTTACACCAGAGATTACTCATGGGAGCAAGGTGGAAACATCAGTTTGCTACATCTTGATCAACAGGAGAACAGATTTCCATTGCTCAAGGTGGCTGCTTCCCAATAAGTCAGGACTGGGGAAATTGGGTCAGGGGACACTACTAAGTTAAGGATACTTAACTGAATAGCTTATCTAGAATCTCTGCCAATAACAATAATGACTAAGAATAATTTATTATCATCACTCTGATTATGATTTGGAACTTCATGACTGGGCTTCAGGTGTTTATGAATCAGATAAAAAAAATGTAGGGCTTTTACCCATTCAATTTCCTTCTTGTTATGTTTTGAAATTGTTTTTGAGTGCATTTTACTGTGGAGGGGATCCATGCCTTTCATCAGCTTCTCAAAGGGGTCTGTAACTCCAGAAAGGTTAAGAATGATGGGCTCATCACTTTATCTTTTATATATATATATATATATATATATATCCCGCCTTTCTCCCATAATGGGGTTCAAGGCGGGTTCTATCTAGAGGTTGGAAGTAATGAATTTCAAGTAATGCTTTTACCTGTTCCTGGTTACATTTTTACTAATGCAGGCAGAAAGCTACATTTTCAGAGCAACATAACAAGGAACAGTAAAGTTGCTTTATTTAACCAAGAAAATAATAGTTCCTAGTGATTTTCCAAAAGTTACTTTTAAAGGCATTTTAGAGACAAAGCAAAGGATTTGACTTACAGGCCTCTATCAAACATTGTGCTTGTGGCAGCGTTGAGATTTTCAACCTTCCTGCTTCCCCCTGTAACTGTCTCTGACCTAAAAACCTTTTCCAGATGGTTTAGCCCAGAGCAATTTTTAAGGCACAGGAGGACTACAGGAGGGAAGGGGGTTGGGGCTCTCACTTCTTCTATCAAGAGCTGTATTTGAAGAAAGGTGGGATATAAATTCATAAATGAATATATGGAAGCAGCATCTGCCAGCACAATGGCCACACTGACCATAGTCTCAGCAAGATGGCATCCCCTTAGATGTCATGTCTAAGATGAAAGTCTCACAGGGCTGTTAAATTTAGTTTTACAGCATCACCCCTATTATGACACCTTGGGGAAGCCAATGTAAGAAACACAGTAAGTCCATACTCTGTCATGATTTCTTCACTTCACTTCCCCTGGGCTTGGTTATTGTTCTGGTTAATTGCTTTTAAGTTATCTTTTGGCTTATGACAAACTTAGGAATAAGAGGCCCCCAAGAGCTCCAGTCATAAACAGTCCTACTCAAGTCTTGCATACTCAGAGCCATTACTTCCTTGATTGAGTCTATCCACCTCTAATATGGTCTTCATCTTCTCCTACAACCTTCCTTTTTACTAAGCGTTACCAACATTTCTAATGAGTTGTTCCATCTCATCAAGTACAATAGCATCAGTTTGGTCATTTTGGCTTCCAGGTATAATTCAGTCTTGATTTGCTCCAGAATAAATGACTAATTATTGATCATTTTGGCAATCAATCGTATCCACAGTACTCCCTATCACCACAATTTATGTGTATTGCTTCTCTTCCTATTAGCTTTCTTCATTGCCCAGCTTTCAGAAATCATAGATAGAAATCTCCCCAACAGCAAATTAGGTGTCAGTGAATTTCATCTTCTTCCTAGGGGCACTATAGATGTGACAATTCTTTTCTCAACAGAGAAACTGAGTGCTACCTCCTCCTCCTCCTCGCAGGCCCTAAGGTTACATAATGCACAAGGTCCTTCATGCTGAGGTAGCTTCTTTCTGGGACTGGATAGAAAAGTGATCATTCCCCAGTCTTTTCTGCCACCCACTCTCAAGGCAATTGGGAAACCTGAGATAGTACTATGGGGGTACCTGCCTCCTTCTATCTGCCTCCATACTGAGAAAGGAGAGTTGCCTCTTGGCTGTTAGGACAGTCATTCACCCTCTACTTTCCAACACTCCATACAGCCCATACTTTAGGACACTCTTCTGTGAATGGTTCCTTTGTCCTCAAAAAAGAAGGTGAAGCTGCAAGTGTGAATGCTGACTGGGATAATGTCTCAAAGATCTAGAAGCCCAATGATGCTCAATGTAGGAGACCTCCAGCTCCAAAGATTAACTCCTTCATTCATAGCAATCAATTCCTTTTAACGAAAGGCCATGGCAAAATATATATAATAGTAATACATGATACTTAAACAATATTGAGTGATTTCTAATGTTGCTTTTCACAGGTTCCAGGGGGCTTTGAAACAGCCCAGTGTTTTGTTTTGTTTTTGTTTGTTTGTTTGTTAATACAAATCAGTGCAATAAGATAAAATTGCAGCCTACCACTAATCTCCTGGTCCCTTCTACTAATAAACTCTCTGTGTTTCCACCTGTTTCTCTGGATGAACTCTCTACGCTCCTAAATTCTTCCAAACCTACAACTTGTTCTCTTGATCCTATCCCCTCTCATCTTCTAATCTCTATAACCCCTTCTTTTCTGTCCTCGCTCCTCCATATCTTTAATCTCTCTCTCTCTTCAGGTTCCTTCCCTTCGGATTTCAAACATGCTCTCGTTTCCCCAATTCTGAAGAAACCTTCTCTTGACCCCTCTTCTTTGTCTAGCTATCATCCGATCTCTCTTTTGCCTTTCCTCTCTAAAGTTCTGGAACGGGTAGTTTATTCTCGCTGTCTTGAGTTTCTCGAAGCCAACTCCATCCTGGACCCTTTTCAGTCTGGTTTCTGCCCACGGCACTCTACAGAGAAAGCCCTCACCAAGATCTCAAATGATCTCTTGCAGGCCAAGGTGAATGGCCTCTACTCTATTCTCATTCTTCTAGATTTGTCTGTGGATCACTGTCTCTTGCTTGACTTACTTTCTGACTCTGTTCTCAACTGGTTTAAATCTTACTTGTCAGATAGATCTTTTGCAATGGTCACAGGTGGTCAGACTTCCCCCTCTGTTCCCTTATCTGTAGGAGTTCCTCAGGGCTCTGTCCTGGGCTCCCTTTTGTTCTCTCTATACACATTATCCCTTGGTAAACTCATCAGTTCTTTTGGTTTCCCCTATCATCTGTATGCTGATGACACTCAGCTATATCTTTCCACCCCTGACCTTTTGCCAGGGCGTGAACAGCAAGTCTCCTCTTGTCTGGCTGACGCCTCTCAGTGGATGCGACATGGGCGCTTGAAGCTCAACATGTCTAAGACAGAGCTTCTCATCTTTCCACCTAAGCCCACCCTCCTTTTCTGTTTCTGTTGACAGTACTTCTATTCATCCGGTTCGGCAAGCCCTCAGTCTTTGTTTCATCTTTGATTCCTCTCTGTCGTTTATCCCCCAGATTCAGGCCACTGCCAAGACCTGTAGATTCTCTCTTTACAATATTGCTAAAATCCATCCATTCCTCTCAGCCTCCACTGCCAAGACTCTGGTCCATGCCCTGGTGGTCTCGCGACTAGATTACTGCAATCTTCTTCTGACAGGGCTTCCTCTTTCTCACCTCCATCCTTTAATCTCTGTCCAGAACTCAGCTGCACGTATTATCAATCCGCTCGCCGCTTTAACCATGTTTCTCCCCTCTTATCCTCCCTTCACTGGCTCCCCTTCCCCTTCCGCATCCAGTACAAGCTTTTGTTATTGACTTTCAAAGCCCTCCACGGACTGGCCCCTCCATACTTCTCTGAACTTCTTTCTCCTCACACTCCTTCTCATACCCTCCGCTCTGGTAGTCAAGGTCTCCTGTCCTAGCCGAGGATTTCCACTGCCCTGTCCTGTACTTGTCCCTTCTCACTTGCTGCCACTCACTCCTGCAACCTTCTTTCCCCACATGCGTGCCTCATCACTTCTCTAACCAGATTCAAAATTAAGTTAAAGATTATATTGTTTAGGGAAGCGTTCCCAGGATTGTGCCATCTGCCCCAGGATGCCTCCTTATAACTATGTATTAAGAAGCCATGCCCTCCCTCCAGTCCATCTGCCTTGGTCCAGGCCCCAGAGGGAGAGAAGAACCACTGGACCTCATCCCCTTTCCCATTACCTTCCCCTTTTCCTTTTGTGTTGTCTTTTAGACTGTAAGCCTGATGCCAGGGATCTGTCTAACTATAAGATTGTACGTACAGCACTGTGTAAACTTACAGCGCTATATAAATAAAATTAATAATAATAATAATAAGAATAAGAATAAGAATAATAAATAGTTTAGAATATGCAATCTGACAGATGAGTTTTCATGAAGTTCTCTCAAATAATCCTTGCTGCAAGGGCAAAGCCAGCTTTATTAAGAGACTCTAATGTCAACATCCCTCTGTAAAAATTCAGTTTTTTTCTCTTGAGCTATTTACCAACTATCAAATGCTATGACAAAAATATCTCTCTGTGGGAACTGTATAGTGGGCAATAAGAGAGTGTGAGGGAGATCCTCAGTGTTGCCAGCGTGGAATACACACTCCCTCTGGGCTACAGTGGTTTTTAAATATCTGCCAGTCAAAGCTGCTGTTGGCACTGTCTGGAACTACAATGATTTGCCCTTCACAAGGTACTTGTAGTCTATAAAATGCTATGGAGTCATGATCATATGGCCACTCTCACAACAGCTTTTTGCGTCACATGCAATGATATTATGGAGAGGAAAGGACTGCCTCAGTCAAGCCAATACAACATGTCCCTAACAGAAGTGAGACATGAAGCTGGGTTTCTAGGCCCATGTCCATGCTTCATTTGCTAGACTACACCAAATGCTGACATTGTTCTGTCACCTCATACTTGTTCACCTTTCTGAACAATGAGAAAAATGTGCAGAATACTTGAACCACACAGCAGGGCTGGAGAATCCATGGCCCTCCAGATATTGTTAAATTCCAACTCCAATCTCCTCCACCAACCTGGCCAATGGCGCTGCACAATTGAAGATGTAGTTCCCCAGTATCTTGCAAGCCACAGGTTCCTCACTCCTGCCATAGACCATTCTGTCCTAATAGCCCTTACTCATATATACCACCAACCCAAACATCTTTTTGTTTAAAGGGTTGGATGTTGCTTGCCTTTTTTGATTCACACCCCCAACTTCATTCCCCATGCAGAACAAAGCAGACATTTTGGTAACCCCTTAGAAAACAACAACCTATTTATGGTAGCACTCTCACTCTCTCTTTCAAGTCCATGCCACTGATTTCAGAATTCTTAATGTGGACTTTTCCCACAATCAGTCATTGGGACATGAATCACTACGTCATTCTGGAGAGACTTCTTTGTGAGGATAGAGAAAAACACATCCTTTTAAAACTGCATTTTGATCATCCTAAGTATGTGAACACAAGTGGGGTTAAATTGCCTTAAATAATAACATTTGTTTAATCTAGTTCTTCAAGTATGACAAACATTTAAAAAAAAACTTTCATGCTCACTTTGTTCACATAATAAAAGCCACAGCTGGAGTGGGAGGGGGATATTTACCCAGCACTTGATTTTCACAAGCCCGGTCTTGATCCATCCCCCTCCCTGCCATGCTAAGAATTATTTCAGTCTGTTTTCCTTATGCTGAGGTGACCTCTGTTCTTCCTCCCAAAACAGCACTTCTCACTCTCTCAGCCTCAAGGGAAAGTTGATGGGGACTGGGGAGGGGAAGGAGACATTTAGTTAATTTGGGCATGAAGAACAAAGCTTGGGGGTTTTTAAATAAAAAAACAAACTGTTGTGTGAGCTATGAGTAAAAACAAAATGCCACAAACAGAGCAAGCTTTCAGGTTCTCCAGAACTCTTGATCAGGTGACATGGTAAAAAAAAAAATTCATTTCATTTCTCTGACCCCTGCTCACAATAAAAACATAAATAATTTCTGGTTGTGTAAAAGGTAGTTTTGGAAACAGAACAAAGAAAAGAGTATTTTTACTTAGTTTTAGCTGAGAATCATATACCTGAAGGTTCCTGAAGTCACAACCCCCCCCCCTTTTTTTTTTAATGTTATAGTTATCATTTACTGTTTTCTCATGGGTCTTGAGAGCATCACAGAAGTTTCCCTTGAGCTGTACAGTTGGGCAATGTGGTCTCTTGATGAGCATATTGTAGTAAAGACTAAGTTATTTTTTAAAAGTAATTTATTGTGTAATATGTTGCAGAACTTTCATAACCACATCCCACCTCTCAAACAAAACATCACCAATAACAGAGAGATAAATTTTCCTAAATGTTATTTTGTTCATTACTTTTCCATAACTTTTCATAACTTTTTATTTCCTCTTCCAAAAACTATTTTTAAAAATTGCTCCAAATATTGGCAGGAAAATCCCTCAAAATGCCCCAAGAATGCCCCAGGCTTTATATACAGTTCCTGTCCAGAAGGAAACAGCAACAGCAGTTCCCAAACAGGCTCTCCCCTTTCCCTGCACTTCTCAGTGTGGGGAAGAGGGATGGCATGGCTCTTGGCATATGGGCAACCGGATTGGGCTGAATCAGACCCAGCCCAGATGTCCACACTCCAGGGTTTCTGGGAAATACCAGGATTTTCCCTAATTTTGTTTCATTTAGAGCAAAATCAGGTTAAGGGCAAAAAGCACAGATCCTACCAAGAAGTAGCCATACATTGTCAGGACTCCCGGCACTGGCATTTTTCACCAGTGTCGAGACTTAAAAGCACACAAGACAAGTTCATTGTTCACACTCACATATACATATATAGATACAAACTACACTCACACATACATACAAAAAATATTACCAAGTACAGTATTACTTTTTTGTGAACAGGACCTTTGTTATGTCTTTGTTAATTTGTAACTTGTTATTTCAAAGCTCTGGGGCAGAATGAAGTATTCTCAGCTTGATATATTCTATATCTGGATTGTGTACTGCAAATACATTCCCCATCAGACTCCAGTACTCAGAGTATAGGGGATGTGTGAAGGATAAGGGCATCCCCCCCCCCTCCATAAGTGTTAGAATTTTGCCCCATGTAGTTTTCCTTCAATCCCCAAATTTCTAGCATTGCAATAATGTAAAACTTCAGTTGAATATTTAGAACCAGAGTTTAGACATCCAATGAAAAGGAGCAGGCAAAGTTGTCAAGAGAATTCAAAAACAGAAAATATGAGAGTTTTTGGTGCAAATGACTTCCAATGTCTTGCTCTCAATAATATTCCAGATGCAATTTCTCTTGTCCAATTGCCAACTAATTTCAGTTGTCCACTGATGGAGGTATATAAAAATATGTATGGTGCAGCGAGTGTGCAATAGGGAGAAAATTATAATACAGGTTGAGTATTCCTTTTCAAGAATTCTGAAATTTGAAATACTCCAAAATCCAAAATTATCCAAATGGCTGGCTGAGATAGTGACAACTTTCCTTTTTGAGTGTACACAAACTTTGCTTCATTCACAAAAGTATTTACAATACCATGTCTAAATTTATTTTCTGGCTAGTTGTATAAAGTGTATATGAAACATAAATGAATTTCATGTTTAGACTTTAGTCCTATCTCCATGATTTCTCCTCATATATATTCATATATATATATATATATATATATATACACACACACACACACACACCAAAAATAAACCCAAAATCCAAACCACCTCTGGTTCCAAGCACGTTGGATAAGGAAAATTCAATCTGTACTAGAATCTAGGGTTACCCATTGAAGCCAAATAGTGAGACCAAATAGTGAGTGAAAAGGAAGTATTTTTTCAAACAGCCCATACATAAACAGTTAAATTCTGCTACAACATGTAGTTATAACTCCCAACCTAGATAGTTTTAAAAGAAAAATAAATAAATTCACAGAGGATGGGGCAATATCAGAAATAGTATGGTTCCATGTAGCAGCTGATGGGAAGAGTGAGATGGGGACTTCATGTCCATTCATGTCTTCTGGATAAGCAATGAATTGTCTACCAGGAATGAAATGCTGGATTAGAGTGGTTTGATCCACCATGGTGCTTCCTACGTTCTTCCAGTTTCTTTTTTACTATAGAAATGGAACTAAGGTTAAATAAGGAAAGAGTAGAAAAGCAGCCCAATCATTTTGGAGGCATAGATAGGGAAATGTGAGGGGGTATCCAAAGGTTTTAATTATCACCTTTATAAAAAAAATTGACAGAAAGTTTGTTTTGATTTGTAGTTGTTGTTTTATCTCTATGTAGTCACTATCTAGATTCATACTTTTTCCCCAGTGTATCTTGATCCTCCAAATACCTGATATTGTAGAAGTCTGCAGATTGCGCCTTATAAGTGGGTATCATAAAGTAATAATTATCACCCAGAAGTTATTATGGCATATTGATGAAATTTTGTCAGTGTCATCATTGGTCCCTAAGTTCATGTGGCTGAGAAAATTAGCTCATTACATCATTTATTTTTGTGTGACTAAAGTGACAAATCCTCATCAGGCACAATCTGTAGGCTTCTACAATATCAGGTATTCAGAGGGGTTTTTTAGGGACAATTTAAAGTGCTGGCCATGAGCTTTAAAGCCTTATACAGCCTGGGTCAATACAGACTATGTGAAAGATTACATCTCTTTATACAAGCTTGCCCAAACCTTAAGATCTTTGAGTAGAGGCTTTTCTGTCTGTCACACCATTATCACAAGTATAAGTTAAAGAGGTCACAGGAGAGAGCCTTTTTTCTGGCTACTCCCACACTGCGCAGCAACCTCCCACAGAAGTCTAGGTGGGGACCTTCTGTTCAAAGACTTTTATTTAAACAGGCCTTTAGATTTTAACTGGATGTAGGAAAAGGGTCTTCTAATGGGGTCTAATACTTTGATCTTATGTTTTATATCTAAACTGTTTCAAATACTTTTATAGTCTATTTTTTTAAAATGTACCATATATTGTTTTACTCCTATTTTGTTTTGATCTCATACTGTAAATAAGATCTTAAAATGTAAAGATACACACAAAAGTTAGAATTGTTCAGGCCATTATATTCCCCATTATCATGTACTGATGTGAGAGCTGGACAGTGAAGAAAGCTGATGGAAACAAAATCAAAGCATTTGAGATGTGGTGCTGGAGAAGAGTGCTGAGGATACTATGGACAGCTAAAAAGACAAATAAATGGGTTCTCAGAATCACAGAGTTGAAAGAGACCTCAATTTAAAAACTGGAAAATAAACTTAACAGTCTTCAAATTATTATTCACCTCTTAATAGTTTTTACTTCTATAGATGATTTAACGGCAGTTCAAAAATAACTTATTGGATATTTTCTCTATATAGGTATTTTTACTTACATTTCTTGTATTTTGTGATCTGCCTTAAATCTTGATTCTGAGTGAAAGGCAGGGTATAAAAAATGAATAGAATATAATGTGATTAGATTGACTGATCCCAGAACTCCTTTTTCTGCTTGCATACTCTGGATTTTGGAAGGGAGTTAGATGAAATAGCAAGAGGGATGCATATACATATCTTCATTTCAAAAGACAGGAAAAACCTACAATTAATTGGTCTAAATCCAAACTGCATTTTATGACCAGATGCTACCTGAACCAGACCTCCTGTATAGCATTCTGTTCTCTTTTTTCCTGCCAATTGTAATTTCATTTGGTCATTATGTGACTTCATCATATCGTGTTTCCGCACTCTGCATCAGCATCTGCCAATATCAGAGGTACAGTGGGCTGTGGTGGGAGACAAGATGGCAGTCAACATGACCATCTCATGGTAGGGTAGCTGTAAGATACAGCTGAAATGCCAGGGGTCTTCTTTTGCAGGGATGTCATATTTGACAGGACCAGTCTCCAAAACCTATGGGAGGACAGGTTTGGTATAGTAAATTCCCAGAGGCAGCTATTCTAGAAAGACATCTAGCCATCTGTGGCATGCTAAGGAAGTAAGTCCATCTCCTGAATTTGATGTCCATGCGCAACCAGTCAGCACCAAGGTCTTTTCTCCCTTCTATTGAAGGCGACAGAAGTTGATATAAAGAGAGTCTTTGCCAGTATCCAGACTCCAGAGTTTGGACATTTTATTCTTCCTTTTGGACTACAATCACCACGATCCCCAAACCAACTACTCGGCCATGGTGACTGGAGGCAGAATCTAGGAGCTCTAGGTCATGGAAACCTATTGGGTAACCTTGAACAAATCACAAGGCCTCAGAGGATAACAATCTGAACAAATCTTGCCAATAAGACCCCCTGATAGGGTAGCCTTAGGGTCATCATAAGCTGGAAATGATTTGAAGACACATAACAGGAAGTTCAAAAAAGTAATTTTCCAAGTCCTACCAAGAAGACACTCACAATAAATTTCTTGCTACAAATAATCACAGAATGTGAGAAGTAGCTTTTATTTCAGAGCTCACACACTTGGGGTTCCTTTTAAAAAACAAACAAACAAGACATCCTACTGTGGGGGGGGGGAGAGACAGAAGTCTTTAGAAGGGAGTTAGAGAGAGAAGGGCAGTTCCAGGTTTCCTTTCTGTCTTTCCTTCAACGTTTGCAAGCAGATTATGTTGCTACATTATCAGTCGGGCGGACTGCCAGGCTGACTGGAGTCTGACCCCATACATCAAAGATGAAGAAGGCGGTGCTCCTTTTAGAGTTTGTGCTCCACTTTTTACATTTTGTGCATTGTTATTTTTAATGCCACAAACCTAGATGTTTTACGATACAGGTCCCGAGAGAGTTATTTCTTCCCTTGTCTGGCACATTGACTATATTCCCCACCACCACCTCATAAAGGAAAAGCTTTGAGGCCTTTTATATCTGACAGTCCCTGAGGAGCGATTATGGCATCATGGCTGAGTTAAAGGCGATCAGAACAGCTCACTCCCCCCCCCCCCATCCCTTCTCTCCACTCTTCACCTCATGCTTTAACTACACCCAGCTGTTTCCAAGCTGGGCTGGCAAGGAAGTTCCCAATCCTTGACCCACAATTCTTCAGCCCATGCTGGCTCCAAGGGGGGCTGTGGTAGAAAATGCCCCCTCAAGAAGGGTGTCCAACCCATGAGTCAGGTCACATGAGCCTCATGGGGTTACAAGAGGGGCAGCAAGTGCTGAGCAAAAGATTCAGGCTATGGGGAGGAAGAGAGATTAAATGTAGACTCTCTCACACACAAAAGATGAAGTTGTCAGTGTAAAACTAAATCTCTCCTTCCATGGTGACTCAAGACCTAATTAGATTAGCATCTTTGCTGAGCAGCACTCTATGAGGCCGGCACATGGCTCTTGAGAGCTAACAGCACAGCTGCTTCAGACAAGGCTGTTTCACTCCCAGATGCAAACATCCCTTGGGGTACCATAACTATTTTCTCTCACCACTACTTTTTTTGGGGGGGACACCCTAAAGTCTCCTCCAAACTTGCCTGAGAAGTCTAATGTCTCACAGTTGCAGCTACAGTCGCCCAAAGTTAAAAATGTGAAAATGTCCATGTGTGTAGGCATATAAACAAATATGTACAGAAAGAAAAAAAGGGAGAAAGAGAAAAATGCCTGTCTTGTATCTTCAAGTGGGCGAGCCAAGGGTTCTTAAACACTGTCAAAGCAAGCCTCCCTCGTTCATGAAAAGAACTCTCTCACCAAATGGAAACATGATCATAACTGTGCTCCTCCTCAACCAGATTTTATTTTAAGAGAATTCAAGTGAAATTACTAAATCCACCAGGGTCTCAGATTTAAGACAAGAAAAGGCACACACACAGGAGATGGAGACGAGGAAGGGAGATGGGGTAGAAGCATCTACAACTCTTTTCTGGCACTACAGCAAACATGCAAGCACAGCCTCCTGTTTTGCACTGAATGGCTGAAAGATTCATTTCAAACTTGGCCTTCTGGCCAAATAGTGAGCACACACTGTGGATGACCAGGGAATCAGTACTGTCAAAAAGAGACTCATCTTCCTATCTCATTCTGTCCCTCCCCATGACATGTACATTAATAAGGGTGAAGAAACAGTGACAAGAATTCAAGAACAGACAGGAGAGGATAGATATCATGAAACTGGTATTTTCTCCTTGCACAGAATTTACCCAACTGAACTGCAAAGGACCCTAAGGTAATCTAATTCATTCTCTTCCTAGAGGCAGAAGTCTGTAGTAATGATCCAATCCAGCCCTTTACCTTTATGCCTAATTTCTCAGAAGGAAGGACAGTGTTACATGAGCTTTGTCTTATAATGATTAAAACAGAAGATGGCAAAGTTATTACTGAGTTAAAATGTTGGAGTACCTTACGAAGAATGAGAGCTCTCTATCGAGAAGTTTAGAAGGACTGTTTGAACTCTACATGCAGTACATAAAAACTACATTTTAAAAATGAAGTAGCTGTGTGATTCGTAACTAAAAACAAAAATCAGAATTCAAAAGTACTAGAACTAGAACTCTTAGCTTTATTAGGCCCACTAAAACATTACCAAAATATGATAAATGGCACATAGTTATGGCACTTATGTGCTACTTATGGCATGTAGCAAACAGAGTGTGGCCGAAATGCACTGGGCTTTTAAAACACTGAATAAATACTGAATAAACAGTTGACCACCTTAGAGCATGTGGAGTTTGTCTCCTGTCTGTTTGCTGCTTGACTACGTGCTTTCAGTTCCTTACCTATACTTATGGCATGTAACAAATAAATGTGAATTAAGATGATGTGCAAATGAAGATTCAATTAACCCCTTGTTAATTGAATCTGTTGTCTCTTCATGCATCTAATTTCATGATCACGTCCCCTAAATTGTCCACTATGTGAGAAAACACAGATAAAATTTTTCTTTGGGATTATTTTTTTAAAAAAAAAACTAGTTCAAGAGGACTCCTGTAATTTGAGCTTTGCAGAGTTTAGGCTAGTGTGGAGAACAGGATGCCTGGACTGGTGGAATCCTCCCAGGAAAACAAAACAAAAATGATTCAGATGAAGGTTTGACCTCAGGCTGCAAGACATCTCTGAACCCTTTCCAAATGGTGTCACACCAATCCTCTTTCCTTTCTCCATTAGCAGAGAAAATGCCTACAGGGCCTCTAATCCAATATTGTGTTATTTTACTCCTGGTCAGCCACTCCCCACATCTGCCCAAAGCTTGGCCTTCACATCAGTTTAGTCTAAACAACAGGATTACATCCAGACAGCCAAGAGGCCCAGGCAAACTGGGAACCTAGTAGTTATCCTGGGATCACTCAGAAACATGCTATTTTCCCTTTACCAAAAAATAAATAAATAAAAAGGGTGGAGACCCACCATGCTTTTGCAGTATCCAGGCTCTCTCCATGGAATTCCAGTTTCCCACAAAGCCAGGGGCCCTTCAAGGAGGACACTGAGAACAGGCTTTAATGAAGCGCATAGGCTGAGTAAGGGACTTTAGACAGCAGGATGTGACTGCAGCAAAGGTTTTTTTAACGGCTGGCTCTTCATTGGAGGCCTAATGGCAGGAAATATTCCAACACAAATATTTGAAAAACCAAAGCAGTGTTGGAGGAATGGGATGGGGCAGGGCAGGGCAGGGAGAGAGCATGGATATTCACTCTGCATCCATGGGGAATCCAGCTGCAGAACTGGCAACTAAAAGTTAGGATTCAGACTTTGCTTGATGATTATTTAACCCTGTTTTACAGCAGCAATCTGTTGAAAAACAAGAGTAAAAGGAAGGAGTTTCCTGAGAATTAGAGTTGGGCTGAAAAATCTGAAGCACTATAACAATACTATGTTGTAATGAAAAGCTGAAGATCTTCCCAATACACATCCTTCTCCATACGTATGTATTATTGGGACCAATAAAATAGTACACCCCCCCCCCCCACTATCCTTACAGCTCAAGTGAGCCTGTATCCTTGTTCCCATCAACTACATTCTATGGTTAGATGCCTAATATTTGGCAGGCTAGATATAAAAAAGAGCTGAAGAACTCTTGTGATGGGAAGTACAATCCAAGAAAAGGATACAGTTTGGTTCAATTTTATCAATTTTAAAATAGTACAGGAAGAGGAGCTGGAGCTTGTGTGTTGCTATCACATTAGTAATACTCCACTCAGCACACCCCCAGTCTGGAAAACCGCTACTTCTACCCCGTGTTTCCCCGAAAATAAGACAGTGTCTTATATTAATTTTTGTTTCCAAAGATGCACTAGGTCTTATTTTCAGCGGATGTCTTATTTTGTCCATGAAGAGGAATTAACATTTATTGTTGATTTTTTAAAAAAGAACATTTATTATATACTGTATATATATTTATATACAAAAACTTTGCTAGGTCTTACTTTTGGGGGGAGGCCTTATATTTAGCAATTCAGCAAAACCTCTTCTAGGTCTTATTTTCAACGGATATCTTATTTTTGGGGAAACAGGATATCATACTTGTGGTTGGGGGTGAGAGACTAGCAGATTAGAGATTCTATTCAGAAGTGAGTCTTATTATTACTCACTCCTGGGTAAATGTATATAGGATGGGCTCCAAAGAGTGCATCTGCATACAATGTTCCTAACACTAATACGCAAAAGAGCATTGTGGAGCTGGGGGATTTCCACTCTTCAATTGAGTTTTTACTTGTGGGTAACAAAAAAAAATGTAGAGATCAGGAAAGTAACTTTTTTGAACCACAATTCCAAAAATCCTCTTCTCAGCAGGTCCCGATTCTAGGAATTGCAGTCCAAAATAAATCACTTTCACTTGTTCAAATCAGAAAATGGTCCCAATAAAGGGGAACTTGCCCTATGAAACCTTCAGATACACTGGGGGGAAGTTCTTGAAGAAAAAAAGAGACTAAAGCAGCTGTGGAGAAACCACGCAAGGGTTACAAATGGAAAATGATGTCATCTGAAACCCCTGGAAAATTCTATGAGGGATGCAAGGGACAACACAACACAAGTGACCAGCATTGCATCAAAAACTGATTTAGGCATAAATGTTTCCCAGGAGTGACTATTTTAAGCTGGGGGCAGGAGATAGGGAATACCTGTGCTTCCTGTGTAAAACCATCCTCTGTATGTAAATGCTCTCCAATGATCTTAGAGCCTGGGTATCCATGTTGGGAGTGTGATTCTGAATAGTACGCTCATCCTCACCATTTTTCTCCTGAAGCATTTTGTGTCCACATGCTGAGCAAGCAAGCAAGCAAACATGTGCAGAGGAGAGAGAGAAAGAGAAGGCACACAGCTGTCTGAGCCTTCCAGGACAGTCAAATGTGAGTTGCTTTCTAATCAGGATCTCAGGCAGAGGGGGGGGGGAGAGACAACTTCATATGTACACCCTCCCTCCTCCTCCAGTTTTGCTGCTGGTCAAGGCAAATCAATCCCTGGGACCCTAAAACCAGGCCTGCACTCCTTCACTCCTCCCTCACTCCTCCCCAGCACAATGGCAGGCCATAGGGGACAGAGGGGGATTAGCCAGTTTTTGTTTTCAGACAGTTTTCTCTGTTCCTCCAGAGTTGGCCCCAGCCACTGCATTACATCAGAGAGCAAATAAAGATAGTGAGGCTGCTCCTTGCCGGCTAGGTTGCTGGACTGGGTACACGCAGAGGAGAGAAAAAACAGACCAAGTACTTTACACACAGGTTGTCCCCTCAATGCATCCCCAACTGTCCCCATTTGTAATCTCAGGAAAATGAGGAACAAATGCACCCATTTAAGAATGCATCAAGGGATACAGAAGGGGGTGGGGTAGAAAGAAAGGGGAATGGTTGTCATGCATGGAGTTGTAGCGTTGTGTTGCAAAGCTCTCCCACAAATAAAAATCAAAGGGGAAAGCCCCCATACTTCAGTCCACTGCATGAAGTGCACACAGAACAAGGGCCGACCCTATTTTACTCAACCATCATGGGGTTAAAGCAAATTTGGTGAACAGAGTACCATCAGCTAGAGAAGCAGCTGAAGGCAGAAGGGGGAAAGATGCCTTCTCCAGTGACCTGTGTGATCCAATTAGGAAAGGATCCAAAGAGGGAACGTCTCCTAAATCTTCCCCTTTTCCATTTAGAAATGCCTTCAAAATAATGAGAATGTAGATTTGAACTTTTGCATGCAAAATAGGTCCAGGAGGAAATTCTTATTACCTTCCTACTCCCTATCCCCAGCTTTTTCAAATCCAGTCTAGTTAAGCAATGAGAGGAGCCTTCACCAGTATTTCACTCAGAAGTTTGAGAATTCTGACTGCAGTCTAAACCAGAGGCTCAGAGCTAATCTGCAGAGTCAACATGCTTCCCTCTCCCAAAGTGGGTGGATATTTTTGTTCCCTTGACCCAGTTTGAATCCAACTGCAGCAGTTGATCATGTGAGCATATCCTATAACCACTTCTGTATTGTTATAGCTGTTGTATTTATTTTTATATACACACATACATCAAGCAAAGCAGAGGAGAATAGCATTCAGGGTATTTTCAAATCTGGGTGATACACAGTGAACATGCTGTTATTAGATATCATTTCACATGATGTCAAATTCACATCAGGGATCTAATATACCAAACAAAACAAAACAAAACAAAACCCTATATCTGTTCTTTCAGGAATCTCTCGAGTTCCTTACGAACTTTTCTGGGTTCTCCTAATGAGAAATCTACTGATTTCTTGACAAGCTTTAATTTGACAATGTATCCACGAAGGGCAATTACCTCTCCCCCACCCCAACATATAGAGTCACAGAGACACATTCTATGCATTGCATGGTGCACTACAACCAATGTGGGACAACACTGAGATCCAAATGGCTTGCATGAACTAATAATACCAAATAGACTCTAGATTTTCAGACTCTAGAGCAGATGTCACTGGACTGCAACTCCAATCATCCTTAGCCAATACTGAAGGATGCTAATCGTTGTAGTCTAACACTATCTGGAAGGATGCATGATTTTCACTTCTCTCTAAAATACTTAGCATAAATACAGTAGAACACACAGGTGCACCAGGCTGAGAATGCAATGGAGGGTTACACAGTAGGAAATGCCAGTCCTGGGACACCGGACATGAAAAGAGGCCAGACAAGGAAGCTTGAAGATGAAATATCATAGCATTTGTGTGTCTGTGTGTGTCTTCTAATCGCCTGTTGACTTATGGCAACCCTATGAATTGCATAGGGGTTTCTTAGGCAAGGAATGCTCATATTCCTTCCTCTAATATACAGTATAGTCTACAACACCTTGCATTTATTGGTGATCTCCCATCCAAGTATTAACCAGAGCCAACCCTGCTTAGCTTCCAAGATCAGATAGGATTTGATGGTGCCTTTAGAATATTTAGGTTATTTGCATGGGGGAGTCAGTGTGATGTAGTGGTGTGACTGCTGGATTAATTTTTAATTTAGCAATAGCATTTACATTTACATTTCTATACTGCTTTATAGTGCTAAGTAGTCTCTAAACAGTTTACAATGTGTTAGCCAATTGCCCTCAACAAGCTGGGTATTCATTTTACTAACCTGCAAAAGGATGGAAGGCTGAGTCAACCTGGAGCCCTCCAGGATCAAATTCATAATGTTTTGGCTGCAATACCGGCTTTTAACCACTGTGCCACCAGGGCTCCTTCATTTTTTATTTTTATTTTTTATTTATTTATAAGCCACCTTCTTCCCCAAGTGGGAGCCAGGTGGCTCACAGAAAAAAGCAATTAAAACCTAAAAATACAGTTTTAAAAACAATTAAAACCATCTCATGTAAAACAGTATAAAGGACAGAAAAGATAAATATATAAATAAAAACACCCCAATAGGAAGCCTCCATAAGAATGATTACATATTAAAAGCCTGCCTCTTCACAAAAGTAGAGCAGGGAGGAGGCCAGCCTACCTTCCTGTAGGAGGAAGTTCCAGACGCTAGGAACAGCAACTGAGAAGGCTCTCTCTCAGGTCTGCACCAAGCAAACACATGACATTGGTGGGACCAAGAGAAAACCTTCCTCTGCAGAAAACTTAAATTTACATCTTAAAACTCTTACAGATTCATATGAGACATACAGTTTTTTTCAGATAGTCTGGACCTAAGCCATATAAAGCTTTATAGATCATGACCAGCACTTTGAATTGTGCCTAAAAATTAACTAATAACCAATGAAGCTGTTTTAACAAGGGAGTTATATGCTCCCTATAACTGGCCCCTGTCAGCATTCTGGCTGCAGCATTTTGGACCCACTGAAGTTTCCAAACAGTTTCAAAGGCAGACCCACGTAGAGTTACAGTAGCCAAAATGGGAATGTGATCAAGGCATGTGTGGTGCAGTTGGCCTGGCATACTAGTTGTAGCTGTGCAAAAGCACTCTTGGCCACTGCTGAAACTGGATGAGTCCAGGAGCACATCCAGGCTGTAAGCCTGAGATTTCAGGAGGAGTGTAATCTCAGCTAGCACAGATATAGTCTCTATTCCCAATTCTCTCTTCCAGCTGACCTGAAAAAACTCTGATCTGGATTAAGTTTCAATTTGTTTGCCCTTATCCAGTCCATTACTGACAACAGACATTGGTTAAGTACCAAGAAAGCTTCCTAGGAATCAGATGAGAAAGAGAGGTAAAGTTGGGTATCGTCAGCATATTGGTGAAACGATACTTCAAAATTCTGGATGACCTCTCCCAGCAGTTTCATGTAGTTGTTAAAAACATGGGGGACAAACCAGAACCGTGGCTATTGGCTATGACTCTGGAGCCCTGGTGATGCAGTGGCTAAATGCCTGTACTGCAGCCACTCACGCAAAACCATAAGGTTGCGAGTTCAAGACCAGAAAAAGGGCTCAACTCAGGCTTGCATCCTTCCGAGGTTGCTAAAATGAGTACCCAGCTTGTCGGGGGCAAGTAGCTTACAGTTGTAAACCGCATAGACACTCCCTAGGCGGTATATAAATGAAGCTGTTTGTTTTGTTTTTGTTTGTTTTGACATAGAAATCCACTAAGTGGCCTTGGGCAAGTCAGACTTCAGCCTCTCTCAGCCTGAGAGGCAGTCAAAGGCAAACCCCCCTCTGAACAAATTTTGCCAAGAAAACCCCATATACAACAACAACAACAACAACAACTGGGGCTTCTGTAATGTGAATACAAGCTTGTAATATAGTTTTACAAGTATAGTTGGCTGTTTTGCAAGTAATTTTTGTTTGTTTGTTTGTTTGTTTTGTGTGTGTTCTGTCAGTGTCATTCCATACCTCTGTTATTTGGGATATCTTTTTTAAAAGTGCCTTTCCCTATAGCCCATCTGATTGTGAAGATCCTCTAAGAAGAACTTTTTTCTTGTTCCTAGCGTCATCCCTGGCACATTTGATGAGAAAACATGAGAGGGACTTCTCAATGGCTCCCCCTAGTCTGTGGAACTCCCTTCTATGGGAGGCTAGGTTTTAGCTCTTGTTCAGTCAGCAGTCAAACACCTTTTTAATTTAGAAGGGCCTTTGTTGGTTATGGGTCTTTTTGCTCTACCTCATTTTCTAACTTATCTGACTTCCTTTAAACTGTTGTATTATAAATCATTTTAGCTGCACTGTATTTTGTTTTAAACTATGCTGCAAGCCACCTGAAGTCCCATCTTGGAAGCCAGGTGGGATATAAAGTAATAAAGTAAATAAATAAATATTACTTTAAAATAAATAAATGTGACTAAGTAGCAACATTTCTCTGTCTTTCAGCAGAGTGCCCAAACATTTGGACAAAACTGTCAAACTACCTTAATCATCCAAAGGAATGACAGAGGGAGAGTCTCTCTTGCTCTTTCTCACACACACACACACACACACACTTTCACTTTTTTTAAGCTCAGTGGAAACCATGGGGAATATTGATCAGAGAACTGTCTGCTTTAGATAGCTCAGTAAACAATGGGGATTGCCACTGTTCTCACCGTTATCCTCATCTCTGTCCTCATGCCACATGCCTAGAAAAGTCACTAAGTCTCCCATCAGTAAAGTGACAGGAGCCCATGGGCCTTTTTGACATCCCACCCACCCTCCCCCCATCCCCCAATACCCCAAATGTCATCTCCAAGCCTTTAGCTTGTTGACCTTGTCAATTATTCCTTTGCCCTCACGGCCTTCATCTCCCTAGGGAGAAGTATCTTAAGTCAAAGAGCTTTCCAAGGGAAATTCAATCACAACAGTGGGAATGGAGGCAGGCAGGCTAGGGAGGAGATAACTGCTATCATAGTCAGCCCAATCCATATTGTTCCAAGTCAATAGGTCGCACACAGGCATCACAAGATTTATGCACAAAACTAAGTAAACTACAGATTACACTTTAACTACCATCCTATTGGATCCTGGTAATGGTAGTTTGGTCAGAGGCACTAGACAAAGAATTCTAAATACCCCTCCCTAAATTACCAATCTGAGGATTCTGTAGAATGTTGCTATGGCAGTTAAACTGGAAGTATAGAGTTATACTTTTGAGTCTGAAAGGACCTCTAGTCTGTCGCCCTAACCAAGCAACACACCAGTTCCCCTTATAGGGGAGTCAAGAGTGTGATGAGTCAACAGTGTGAGGCAGCAGCTAAAAAGGCCAATGCAATTTTAGGATGCATCAATAGGAGTATGGTGTCTACTCTAGATCAAGGGAAGTAACAGTGCCACTCTATTCTGCTTTGGACAGGCCCCACCTGGAATACTGTGTCCAGTTCTGGGCACCGCAATTCAAAAAGGATGTTGAGAAACTGGAGTGTGTCCAAAGGAGGGCAACTAAAATGGTGAAGGGTCTGGAAACCATGCCCTATGAGGAATGAGTTAAGGAGCTGGGGATGTTTAGCCTGAAGAAGAGAAGGTTAAGAGGTGATATAATAGCCCTGTTTAAATATTTGAAGGGATGTCACATTGAGGAGGGAGCAAGCTTGTTTTCTGCTACTTCAAAGAACAGGACCCGGAACAATGGATGCAAGCTACAGGAAAAGAGAATCTACCTCAACATTAGGAGGAACTTCCTGACAGTAAGGGTTGTTCAACAATGGAACACACTCCCTCAAAGTGTGGTGGAGTCTCCTTCTTTTGAGGTCTTTAAACAGAGGCTAGATAGCCATCTGTTGGGGATGCTTAGCTTGAGAGTTCCTGCATAGCCAAATGGGGTTGGACTGGATGGCCCTTATGGTCTCTTCCAACTCTACGATTCAATGATTCTATAGCACAGCTTCATCTCTGGTGGACAATACCTAAATATAAAATAAAACAAAATAAAAAGACAAGGTCCAGACATTTAAAAACTGATGATATATGGTCCAAGCATGATTATGATTCTGGTTGAGGTGAGATTTTGCTCTTTTTAATTAAGGGAGGGGGGGGGGCTGTGCCTCTCCTTTATTTTCTTGTTATTTGTTAATAAGCCACTCCACTATTAGTCCCATTTTCTATTACCAAAAAAAAAAAACAAAACCCAAACCCCCCCAAAAATACCCACACAAGTATCTCTCTCCAGTTCTCATTTAACTTTTCTTTCCTCTCATCCTAAGCAGTTATCCCCTCTAGCCAGACCCTCCCTCCATTTGCCAGCCCTGCATACCCATTTTTATAGCCAAGCTGCCCAATCAAGAGCACCACTGCTGCTTTTTAAACTGCTGTCTAATTAAGAGTGATTATCCCTTATTAAGCCTGTGGGCCCCGGCCACCATACTTGACTAGAAAGCAAAGTTTGCTAAAACAGAGACTGTATCATCCCGCAGCTGTGGGCATGGGAAATCAATCCTGTCTGGAGCTTACCGCAGTGACAGCTTACTTACTTAGGGAATTTCTACTCCAGCTTTTCAGCTTAGCATTCAGGATGGCAGAGTTTACTTGTTGAAACGAAAGCATCCTGTGAGGATGAGTGAGAGCAAAGGAGGACAGTCCAAAATCTACAGATTCATTCTGCTAGGTAAGCCAGGAAGCAGGGCAAGGAGATCAGGACATTTTGAATGTCAGAAATGAGAACATCACCCACCACCTCAATCTTCCCTGTTACCTCTTGAGTTTAGCTACAGTCCCAGGGTAGCTGTTCTAAGTGTAACACAAAGGAATTTGAGCTGATTTGGTCTTTCCCCTACTATACTTCAGGTGTGTAGCATCAGGGCAAACAAAATGAGGACATTACCCTCCTATAAGAATTCTGCACTCTCAATAAATTTTCCTTCACATTTCTAGCACTGCAGTAATTGAAAATTTCAGTTCATCATTTAAAAATGCAGTTTAGGCATCCAAGGAAAAGAGAGAAGTAAAGGTACCAAGAAGATGCAAACACAGCACGTACAGGTTTGGTATCCCTTATCTGAAATGCAAGGGAGCAGAATTGTTCTGTATTTCAGCTTTTTTGGACGTAACTGTATTTGCATACACATAATAAGACATAATGAAGCTGGAGAGAGACTGAGGATCTGTGAAATGGTGGGAGGCATTGATTCTGTCATTTCACACATCCTCACATATCTCTCCAGCCATGTCTCTTTCCAGTTGTGTGTCTCTCTCTCTAACCTTGCAAATATAGTACAGGTACGTACTACACTACTTGTTTTAGATTTTGGAGTACTTCAGATTTCTGAATTCTGGATAAGGGATACTCGGACTTCATAAGCATTCTAGGGATGAACCATTTTCAATATCTCACCCTCTGCCATGCTAGAAATTTGGGGATAGAAGGACATTTTTAATGAAGCAGAATTTCTATTTGAGGGGGGAATGCTCTTATTTTCCCCCCACTCCAAACCTATACCTTGTGGTCTTCCATAAAATTGAACAATATTCAGCATTATGAGAATCTGCAGCACAAAATCATGCTATTGCCAATGCTTCAGACTGGGGGGAGGGGGGGAACTCTATAAAAACAGATGCACAAATTCTGACACTGACATCACCAAAACCGGGATTCAAGGAGGCTAATAAATTAAAGCAAATGGAGTATAGTTACGGTAAACACAAAAAGTGAGCACTAAAATGGAATTAAAATCTCAGTAACATTGAAAACAATTTAAAACATACAATTTTAACAATAGAGAGTCAGAGTGGTATAGAGGTTTGAGTGCTGGAGTAGAGAGTTTATCACACAGGAGGGAAGCGCCTGTATCCCATGAATAAACAGCAATTAAATCCATGAATATCCCACAATAGCAGGATTGTTTCCAAATGACATTGCCATTATCCCGACATTAACCTCATGAATAAAGCAGCAAAATCACACCACTTTTTTTATTTTCAGGATTTTCCTGAAAACTAAAAGCAGTGCAATTTTGCCACTTTATTCACAAGCTAATGTTGGGATAATGGCAACATCACCCAATGTCGTCTGAAAATGGGATATTCACAGGATTTAATCCCTGTTTATTCACATGATGTGGGCACTTTGCCTCCTGTGTGATAAACTCCTAGGACTCTCGGAGTCCAGGGTTAGGATACTCACTCAGCCATGGAAGCCCACTGGGTGACCTTGGACACATCACACTCCTTTGGCCCCAGAGGAAGGCAATGGAAAAACCCCTCTGGACAAAACTGGCAAAGAAGGGTCACCACATGTCAGAAATAATTTGAAGTCATACAATAACAATTTTTTAAAATAATTAAAAAACAGTTTAAAAGTAGTACCATTAGAAGTATTACAGCCCTTTCTTTAAGAATATTTAATTCTCAAAAACCTGTTTGGATTTTTAAAAAAACCATACTTGCTGATGAAAAGACACCAAGGAAAGAGGCAGGGAACAGTTTAATCTTCCTAGGAAGGCAGTTCCAGAGCCTAGGAACAGCCACCAAGAAATTCTTTTCTCTTGCTCAACTAAGCATACCTTTTAAAGCAGTGAGACTAAGAAAACAGCCTCTCCTGAGGATCTCAGGGCACAGACAGGTTCCTGTGAGAAAATAACAGTCTCTCTGATAGCCTGAGTTGAAGTCATATAGGTCCAAATGTTGTGCATGTTTACTCAGAAATAAACCTTATAGTGTAACACTAATTTGAGTCCCATTTTGGAGAAAGCCATGACAGAAATCAAATAAATGAAAAATAAATAAAGTGTTACTTTCCCTCACATAACTAGAGCCAGATGTCTGCATCCCAGGATCCATCTGACTGATGTCAAGATGTTTAATTGTTTGAGAAAAGATGAGAAGGAAACATAACCAGAATGAGTGAGACCAGCAATGATTTATTCAGCCAACAGAAGCCATATAAGGAGTCCAGCAAAATCTCAAAACCCACAGGTTCTTCACCTTTGAGCTACAGAGTATATAAGGATTCATCTTTGTATATTATTGTTTTTTGGCACTAAAAGCTTGGTTTTTGTTAAATGTTTATTCTTTCCCCACCTTGTTTTGCTTTTATCTTTTATAAAAGTCCCCCTTTTATCTTTCCCATTAAAAGTTTAATGACAACCTGAGCATGAAAGTTTTACCACTGAAATGTTTTGATTTGCCCGGGGATTTCATTAGACTAGTATAACACTGATCTTATCTTCTCTCATGTTATACTTCTGCTCACACACACACACAAAAGGCTACTCACATCCGAGCTACCAACCAACACTGTTAGGTCCATTTCCATGATGTACTTCACTGAGAGTAGAGTACTCAGGAAGAAAATGGGTCCATTTACCCTATTTTTCCCTAATCCTTTCACCATGGAAGTTTGATTGGAGACCATAATTACCAGGCAACCCTAACCCAGGTCCAAAGGAATCTACACTAAAATTTGTAAATACTGTCTCTACATTTCTGTTATTGTTGTTGTTGTTGTTGTTATTTATTAAAGGATACAGTTCAAGCCAGGCTATTGCCACTTACCAGTTATGGAAGAGCAGCAAAGGAGCCATGTAAGGTTGCCAGACTGAAAACTCAAGATGGCTCCTGCCACTTTTAACAGTTGCATAAAAAAAGGAATTCCAGCAGGTATTGCTTATTACTGTACTTGGTTGCATGACAAGGATCACCTTCTGAAATCGCCTCTTCCACATAACCATTAAAGATAGGAACCATCTCCAGTTTTTAAGCTACCAACCCTACAGCTGTGCTAAGATGATACACAAAGAAGGAGATGCCATTGCTCAAATTATTCACCTGCACATTCACCAATTTTTAAAATAATAATAATAATAATAATAATAATAATAATAATATATTTATTTGTATCCCGCCTCTCCCTGTGTTGGATCAGAAAGAAAGAATGAGCACATCAGAACAGTTATAGAAAATGATTGTCTCTGGCATTGTGAAAAAGGCAACCCAAAAATAATGAAAACCCTAAAATTAATTACTTACAAAGTTTGTTTATTTATTTAATTATTTATTTATTTCAAGGATTTCTATTCCGCCTGTCTCCCATAGTGGGAGAAACATGATGTTATTTCACCTTTTGAGGTGATTAAAAATCAACTCTAGGTTTGGCTTAAAATCAAGAGGCCAAACATTAGTACAGATTCCATATTTTGTCAGGGGACATAACTATATAAGCAGTGGTAGTCTGTCCTTGAGTGTTACTTCATAGGGTCGGGAAGAAAGGATATTGGGACCTCCATTATTTGCAGTACATTGACAAGAGATTTCTGAACTTTTTTTTTTTATTTAGTGAATAACAGGAAACCTGTTTACCACAAAATTTAATGTCCATCTGTATTTAAGATCCCTACAATTGAATTCCTTGACCTACCCAAAACATATATTCAGACAATATAATGATGTTTGTAAGTGATTTAGGAAATGGAGCAGGAGCAGTAAAAATTTGCTGGCAGCCCTTTTTAAAGATGGCATCTAAAAAATCTGTTCCAGAGTATGATGATGTCTACCCAAATTTCTCTGTTTCTTTTACATATACATTGGATGATTTTACTTGTTACAAAACCAAGACATTTTATGAATTTCATTATAGGAACTAGATTATATGAAAACCCCATGTATATGGCTCTTCAGACATAATGTTTGCTTGTTTATTTAAGAACTGTGGCATTTTAACTCCAGTGTGGATTTTCATTTTTCCCCCTCCTTTTCAATTTGTTGTCTTATTTCATCTTTGGATTTTGATATTTTATCTTTGGATCTGACTGGGACTGTCTTACTAATAATCTTTTCAAGCCATTCACACTGAGAGGCTTTTTAGGGAGGAGGCAAAGAATGGATAAAATACTTTCAATATTTTTTTTAAAAAATAAGCAAGTCAATTAACAAAGTCAAAGCTATTTAATTTGAAGCTTTTCTTTATAGGATGGGAAAAGGATTTCCATGCTGTTTGCTTGGCACAGTCATACATATTCATAATTTGCATTATAACAAATACAATACATGAGCTGCTGTCACGTTTATAATGTTTGACGTCAAGTCAGATATTTTCTCCATAGTTCAGTCTAGTTAGAAGAACAGGCCTCAAGTCAATATTCAATTGCTAGACACAGTATCATGTTTTTAGAAATAATGGACTAGAATTTTAAAATTAAATTCAGCTTCATTTCAAACTATATCTGCTTTTTAAAATAAATCTAATTTAGCTGATTTTAATAAAAGTTAAAAATCCAATGTACTTTTTAAAACAATCTGTGCATTACTTGTACAAATATTCCTTCCATTTTCTTTTACCACACAGACATGCCACTATATATAACACTAGAGAGAGTATATAACGTTAGAGAGAAAGAGAGAGAATGTTAAAAAATATTATTATAATATTTTTCTAGCTTTTCCAAAGAACACCCCTATTAACAGTCTTCTCCAATTACAGCCAATGATTCTAAATCAGAAAAGAGTGCTATAAATGCCTAGTTTTTAGGCTTCAATAAATATTTGATCACTGGATAGCTTTTGCCGCCTGTGCCACCCAAAAGCAGCCACTGGTCTTTTATCTCCCTCTGCTGGGAAGTCTTATGTTCTTCTCCAAACAATATCAGATTGTTACAAGCTGGAAGTGATCAACAGTTCCCCGTTAGTACCCCATGCTGTTAAAACATTTCCTCTCCAAAGCATCTGGAGCTGTCCTTTATCAGAGAAAGAATGCTAGGCCCAATGAATTCTCTGACCCACTGAGGCTGCTCCCCTGGGCCTGTCTAAGGCGATAAATCACATCACATCTGGTGCCCTACAGCTTAAACCATTACAATAATATCCCATGTACAGCAAAAGATGCACACCATGTGAATTTATGAAAAAAAAAAGTTTGATGACCATATTATGAAGCCAGAGACCAGTGAGTTGCAGGCTTTGGGAGCTCCCTCTTTTGATCATGAGCAACAGCTTTGATGGATTTATCTTGATTTCGGACCCTATACTGGCGATCCAGCATCTTTATGGGTCCTCCCAGTTCCTTAAACCAGGAGCCTGTTCACTCTTCATCCTAATAGCTCTCTCATTTCACTTTGGAATCCTTGGATTTGTAGTTTGGTCAGAGGCACCAGAGGAGCACTTGGCTGAAGAATCTAAAGGCTCCTTTCTAAACTACAGATCCCTGGATTCCATGGGATATTGCTATGGCAGTTAAAGTGGAATGCATACCACACAAAGTGGTATGTGTGTAGTGTGAATGGGCCTCTGGAGCCCTAATGGTAGAAGAGCAAATCTTAAAAGTTTTCTACCACTAGAAAACAATGAGAAGCACCACTGCTGTCCCCTGTCTTTGTAGTAGCACATCCACCTCTTGCCTGCCCCACTTCATTGCCTGTTTTTCTGTGGTCCTGCCATCTCTGCATATAAACAGACTTTGAGTGGCCAATGTTTCTTGAATGGTTTGTGAGCCAATGAGAAAGAGGAGCCACCCTGTATATAAGAGAGTAGGAAGGGAAACAAAATGACAGCAATTCAGGCAATGATATGAGGGAAGGGAGTCAAAGCACCACCAGCAGCAGGCTCCTCCTGGAGAGGGCAATTCCTGCTGCCCATTGCCTAATGTTAGGGACAGCCCAGCCAAGTGTAGACACAAGGACACTAATTTATTGGGAAGGGACTTTGTACTTGAGATTTCCCCCCCCCAGACAGAAACCGCATACCCAATGAAAGCTTAAATTTATTCAGTCTTCTTCACCTGTTCACATTACCATCAAGAGTAAATACCTCACCACTCACTCATTTACATAGATGAGACTCCTTCATCAAACTGATCATGAAGCAATTCCTATATCAAGATCTCAACTCAGCTTCCTCATTTCAAATGGCACCCACGTTTTGAGGCTATGGGAAGTTCTGTACAGTCTGTACATCTGAGTATTGACAAGGCCATGTTGAAAGAGCTGACGCACGTTAACATATCTTGTAGAAAAATTTTGGTGTGAATCGGTTATCTAGAAGTCTCTTATTGTTCTTAACAAAACAAAAATCTTCCCAAAAAGCCTAACACCTCCCAAAATAGTTTTTAAAATCTCACCACTCTTTCTTTAGGACTTTACTCCTTTACATACAGTGAGCCCTTGGTATCTGCTGGGATTTGGTTCCAAGACCCCCCAAAATCTGTGGATGCTCAACTCCCATTCAACACAGTGGCCTAGTAAAATGGTGCCCCTTATAGAAAATGACAAAATCAAGGTTTGCTTTTTCCAATGTATATAGTTTTAAAATATTATCAGGTCGTGGATGCTTGACTCCCTGGATTAAAAAATAATAATCTGTGGATATGGAGGGCTGCCTGTACTCTTGCAAGTATCAACAGGAGTATTTTACATCCTTAGTACTCAGTAAATTAATCTGCAGAGGCTGGGAAAGTTACTCTTTTTAGACTACAGCTTCCAGATCCACAATGTCCCAGCCAAGGGAGTAACTTTTCTAAACAATCATTTCAGTTGATGATATCTGCAAGTGTTCCTAAGGATGGCGGACTTTCCTCTCAGCTTAAGGACCCACCATTCCATCACCCCTCCCTCACCCTGGGAGACTATTCCACATTCCAGGCCATTTTCCCCACTTACAGAAGGAGGGGGTCTACCTCTTGGCTTTATTTCATCCTCCAGCCCCCCCCCCCCTTGCCCTGCTTCGCCTTTGGGACCACCCAAAGCATCACTATGGCAACAAAGCAATGTCACAAACAGCGGGTTGTAACTGTAGAGACTGGGCAGACAGGCTCTGCTCTGAAGAAACTGAGTCCTCTTTTCATGCAAATGTTGGTCCAACTAGTGATGTCTCCCAGGGCCTTCGCTCCCAGGCAGAGCCAATCCTGGCTTGCAGAGAAATGGGACTTACAGAGTGGTACTTGGAGTCACTGTCCCAGTGATGTCAGAACTCAGCCAGAGGTATTCATGGAGATGAGGAAAAGGGAGAACAACACAAACAGGGCTTTAAACACCCCCCCCCCTTGAAAGATCATCATGATTGTGGAGCTCCTTCCATGCCACCTAAATGGAAGTATGAGAAAGGATGCCCACAGATGTTGTCCACTTAGTGGTTTCAAGATCTCACCTCCTCAGTGGTTATGGCCTCCACCTTTACAAACCTCAATGAACAAGTCCTGCTTCCTTCTCAGGCAGGCACTATGCCCGACCCACAGAACTGGGGGGAGCAGCCAGAGCTTGGGCTTGATGCTGACCACACTTCCCAGTCATGGATAGATCTCCAAAGCATCTCTGGCAAATGGACACAGAACTTGGGTTGGACTTTGCCTCAGCTGTGACTCCAGTCTCAACCCCTTTCCCCCAGGGCAGGGGTGCAAATTCTGCCACCCTCCAGATGGGGTGGGACTCCAGCTCCCCACACACCTTCCCTATTGGGCACATTGGGCTGGAGAGCAAGGAGAAGCTGCAGTCCAACCACATCTGGAGAAACCCCTGCCCTGGTGGCCAGCCTTCAGTCTTTCTTTCTAGGAAAGACAGTCCCACCCACAAGTGGGAGAGGGACTTTTGGGGACAGCAACTCCCAGCCTCTGCCAGCCCACCTGAACTGGGGGATTCTGGGAGTTGTTATCCCCCAAATCAAGCAAAAGATTGTGCCTAAACCCTGCCAGCAGGAGCCACCTCCCTCCCTGGCTGCCAACTTTCTCTCCAGAAGGAGCAGCTGTGTCCCAGGAGTGGAGCCCAGTCAGGAGTCCCAGATCTAAAACCAAAGGAGGGTTTCGAAGGAAAGGGGGGCAGGCAAAGTCTCCCTCCATCCTCATCTTTTCTGGAGACGGGTTGGGCATCTCTTCCTCCCAGCCAGCATCCAAAAGCCCTGCCTTGGCAAGCCACCTCCAGATGGAAACCTTTTGCTTCCTTTTTCTCCCCTCCCTCCTACTACCCCGCTTGGCTGCATGCATCCTCACTGCGGAAATGATCCGGGTGGACACCGCTTGCGCTGCCCTGGCCTCGTGCCCAGAGCAATGCCATGGCATGGAGCCAGGGCACTCCAAGCGGTGTCCCGTCGGATTACTTCTACAAGGGAGGAGGCATAAAACCACCGAAGACCCCCCCCCAACCAATCAACAAACAAACCCTCAGGATTTGGGGGGTGGGGTGCCCCCCAAAGTGCCCAGGGATGGTGGCAACGTACCCAGAGCATGCAGGAGAGGCAGACCCAGGTCATCCTGTCCTCCGATCCGCCGCTGGGCAGGAGGCTGAGGGAAAGGGAGAGCATGCCCAGCTCAGCAGCAGCAGCAGCCCATCTCTCCCCCAGAAGTAAGGCAGCTCCCCCTCAATGGCTGGGTCTCTCTCGATGATCGCCTTCCAAGGCACAGAGCAGAGGAAGGCGGGCCCACAGACTGGAGAGCCCTTCTCTTTATGCCCCCCTGGCTCCGCCCCACACTGCCCCCCCCCCCAATATCTCTCCAGGCCCACCGCTTTTGCTGGAGAGGAGGAAGGAGGAGGCGGAGGAGAGGGGCTTCTGATCTGGGGGCAGATGGGATTCGTGGATCAGAGACTGACTCCCACTTATTCCCCCCCCCCCCAAAAAAAAGGAATATGGTGGTTGTGCCCCCCCCCAGTACTCCCCACTCTGCAAGTGACCCGATCTCTGCAAAGCACAAGGGAGGGCCGGCCCCAAAAAGACAGGCTCCCCCCCCCCCCGCTTGCAGGCTGCTGGTAGGGGGGCAATGGCTGCCCCAAAGGAAAGGCCATCTGGGGACGGACAAGAGGCTGCAATGGAGGACCTGCTCAGCCTGGACTCTATGGGGACCGTCAAGGGGTTTCCGTGGCCAGGTTTGATCAGGGAGGGGGGGTTGCCCTTGTTGCCCTCCTCTGAGGCTGAGAGAGTGTGACCTGCCCAAGGTCACCCAGTGGCCTTCATGGGATCCTGGGCTCCGAAATGGGCGCTACTTCATCTTCATTCATTCATTGGGCAAAGACTGTCCAGGTTGATCCTCTTGACCTCTCACTTTGACACCTGCGTTTCTTTCCACCTCCTACTTCTGTCTTCAGCTTACTGGTTGCCTGCCTTCAAGTCCTTTCCAACTTAACGTTGACTCTGTCATGGGGTTTTCTTGAAAAGATTTGTTCAGAGGAGGTTTGCCATTGCCTCCCCCTGAGGCTGAGAGCCTGTGACCTGGACAAGGTCACCCAATGGGTTTCATGACTGAGTGGGGAATCGGACCCCAGTCGCCAGGGTCATCATCCAACACTCAAACTACTATACCACACTGGCTGTCATATATAGTAATACAGTAACTTCACCTTACTACCATTGCTGCAAACTCAGTTCAAAGTATGAAAGTAGTTTCCACTCAATTAAGGGGCCTTCCCAAAAAACTCAGACAAAAGCAAACTGATGTGCCCCCTCTGAACTTTCTTCCTTCTGATTCATAATTTTGACCTCCTTGACCACTCACTGATCTTGCTTGGCCACGTTTCCCAGCTTCCACTCGTGAAATGTTCAAGGATCTGTATTTAGGAGTAATGTTCATTTGCAGTAAACATTTGTGTTGATGGTAGTAGCCTGCAGGCAACCCAAGCATTCAGTCTCACAAAATCAGTACCCAGGATTGAATTCCTCTGGGCAGAGAGCTTGGGTTTTGGATTATGAACACCACCACTCCCAAATCCCCAGCCAGTATGGACACTACATATAGGAACATGCAAAGGGATCTTGTTGCACCATTGAGCTTAATTGAAAGAGAGAAGTTGGTAGCAAGAGCCTTCCTAGATTTGAGTCTACTTCCCCAGATACATGTATGCATCTAAGGAAGTTGACTCAAATCTAGGAAATCTCACGCGACCAACTTCTCTCTTTCATTTAGTCTTAACGGTGCAACAAGATTTTGCATACTGATTTTCCAGCTAACGCTGCTAGATCTTTGAATACTACAGATTCTAGTAATTATTCTCAAGCTCTGCAAGGCTAGTATCATCCTGCCAATGGTGTACCTCCTAGTATAAATTCATGGAAGAGGACTACCCCAAATAAATCCCAAAAGAGGGGGGGGGGCACTGTCATTTTCCTCTTCCCATTTAGTTACAGAATTTCCAGCCAAACAATATTTATGTCCTAAACTGCCACTGTCCAGCTTTGCTGCCAAAGCAGTAACATTTTTACAGCATGTACACAGTTCATACTCTACAAGGCAGCAATGGGGCTACTGTTTTTTGTCTTGTTTCAAAATCCAACTTCTGATCTCATTCTTAAGGAAACATGGAATTCAGGCAAAATCTGCTCTTAGCTCAAGATTTAAGAGCTTAACCATCTTCATAAGTTGTAATGTTTATAAACATAAATTGGGAAGATTTATCCGTACAGCTAAGTGCATACACATTTGGTGGAATCTGGAATCTTGCCAAATGCACACTGCATCTGGAAACTGGGTGCATGCATTAACCTGGAAAGTAGCCTCAGTCAGACAGAGGAATATACCCATATATTCCAAAGGAAAGATGGCCTCCCCCCCACCTGCTGTGCATACCATGTGATTCTTAATACCTGCTCATATCATACAGAATACGTAACTGAAAGAATAGGTCTCTTTCCACATGCTTTTGAGCAATAGTTACAGTGGGCTGGATGACACATTAAAGTAAATACACAATAAAGCATACATACCTTGATCAGAGGTCCAACATTCACAACTGAGATATAAAAGCCTCAACATTCAGTTTCACATACAAAACAGAGGCTATAGCTACAGCATACCTCTTTCAGAAACTTCTGAGATATTTGCCAAGCCTACCTAATCCATGATTGATTGGGGAACAAAAGACTTTTTGCTCCAAAAAAACCCTGCTCTCAGGTTGAAGATGGAGCCAAGATTGCTAAGAAACCTTGCCACCTGTGGATCAGGGAGGTATGAGAACTGGAAGATTCATCCATTAGCCAAGGACAAAAATTATAAAGCTAATTTGTATGAGACTAGCCTATTGGAGCAAACAGAAGGAATAACCAGGGCCAGTTATCTGCACCCCCATTACACAGAGTGAAGTATCTGCCTCAGGTGGCTTATACTAGGGAGTATGGGGTGGGCAGTAGTTCCCCTCCATGAGACTACTGTGTGTTCCTGCTCTCATCTGCACCTGCTAAGCCAGTCTCTGCCTTTAGATTTGGCAGTAGATCCTGTCTTTCCCCAGTATCAAAGTAAGATATAACTGCCAATCTGCTCAGTAGGTGGGATAGCAACCATTTTGCTATTTAGTTACTTAATTTAAAGTGGGCCCTTGTTAGCCACGGGAGTTTGGTTCCAGGACACCATGGATACCAAAATCTGTGTATGCTCAAGCCCCATTCATTACAAAGGCATAGTAAAATGGGATCTCTTATATAAAATAGCAAAATTAAGGTTTGTTTGGGGGAATTTATATTTTTCTTGAATATTTTCAAATTGTGGATGGTTGAAGAATCCATGTATAAAGAATCCATGGATACAGAGGCCAACTGTATATCCTGTCTTTCCCCCAAAATAGGATTCAAGGCAGAATTCATATTTTGCAAGACAATGATCTTATTACAACCCTCCTTATCGTTTCTCCTTTGGATCTTCATACAAAGGACAAGGTCGCATGGTATGTGTGAGGCCACAGCTGTAAAGCTAAGTCTATTCCAGCAGTGCTACATCCATGTACTTTTCTCCAACATATCCAGAAGATATCATCTGAAATCTTAGTTCACAAGTGGTCCTGTTAATCTGGGATAAGTGGATGTTTGAAAATTATTTGTGTTGGAATGATGCCTTTTGATATTAAATAAAAACCAAGGTGAGAAGCAAGAAGCATTGCTAACTCCCCTACCTTCTAATCAAATACTCAGTTCCTTGGGATAGAGCAACATTCATAGGACAACAAGGTCTCAATCAGTAGATTATGACATTATTCTGCTTAGCCTCTAACCCTCAGATGGCACAGTAAGCATAGTATTGCCATGTTTATTCTGAGCACAGTTTCAGTTACAAACTTCTTTGTAAATGCTAGTCTTGGCCCTAAAAGGGAGCTAGTGGTTTGAATGTTGTACTATGACTCTGGAGACAAGGGTTTAATTCCCCCTTGACCATGAAAACAACTGGGCAACCTTGGACAAGTCACACACTCTCAGCCTCAGGGGAAGGCAATGGCAAACTTCATTTGAACAAATTTGGCAAGAAAACCCCATGATAGGTTTGCCTTAGGTTACCCTAAATCAGAAACAACTTGAAGGCTCACAACAACAACAAAGGATGTACATTTAGTACATGCAATGAGGCTTTCCATTAACATCACTAACCGCACACAGATCTCACATAGCTGGGCTTAGAAAAGGTGAGAATTCAAGAGAATTTCAGGCAACGAATAGGATCTACGAGTCCTAGAAGTCCACAAGTTGAACATGAGTCAACAGTGTGATGCAACAGCTAAAAAGTCCAATGTGATTCTAGGCTGTATCAATAGAAGTATAGTGTCTAGGTCAAGGGAAGAAATAGTGCCACTCTGTTCTGCTTTGTTCAAGCCTCACAGAAAGTAATGTGTCCAGTTCTGGGCACCACAATTCAAAAAGGATGTTGAGAAGCTGGAGCATATCCAAAGGAGGGAGAGTAAAATGGTGAAGGATCTGGAAACCATGCCCTATGAGGAATGAGTTAAGGAACTAGGTATGCTTAGCTTGGAAAAGAGAAGGTGAAGAGGTACCCTTGTTTAAATATATGAAGGGATATCATGTTGGGAATGGATCAAGCTTGTTTTCTGCTACTCCGGAGAATAGGACCCAAAACAATGGATGCAAGATATGGGAAAAGGAGGAACATCCTGACAGTAAGAGCTGTTCAACAGGGGAGGACACTCCCTCGGAGAGTGGTGTAGTCTCCATCTTTGGAGGTCTTGAAGCTGGATGGCCATCTGTCCAGGGTGCTTTGATTGCAAATTCCTGCATGGCAAGGTTTAGACAAGGTGTCCCTTGTGGTCTCTTCCAATTCTATGATTCTATATGGCTCTACAGATGTTACTGAATGTTGATTTCCATCATCCTTCCCTATTGGGTATGCTGGCTAAGGTTGATAGAATTTACCATTCAAGAACATATGGAGGAGCGCACATTGTCTCACCCTTCACCTCAGTTCTAGACCAGATAATGTAGGCAAGGGGTGTAGTTATTGTGAGGGCCAAAATAAGGGCATTGTCCCCAAAGAAGAATTCTGACCCCAATGAAATTTTCCCTCAGTCTCCAAATTTCTAGCCTTGCAGAGGGCAAGACGTTAAAAACCATTCACACCTAGAACTTTTCCATTTGCTGGGTTTGCATATCCTTGGGAACTTTGCCTTGACACTTTTCATGGGAAGCCTAAACTGCACTTCTAAATACAAACAAAAATCCATCAGTGATACTTTTATTGGCCAACTGAAATGCACAATATACTTGTTGCAAGCTTTCAAAGCTCCATGGGCTTCTTCATCAGGCAAGATTTTACAAATCAAACAGGAGGTTAAAATAATGGGAGATGTTAGTCAGAAGCCTGCATATTGTTCCATGTATTTCTAAATGTTCATCTTACCATAGGTTTCATATTACTGAACTGCTAGAAATTTGGGGACTGAAGAAAGATTTGATGGGGGTCAGAATTCTCATGGGGAGGCAAAGCCCTCATTCTCCCCACTCCCCCTATTCCTATACTGCCATTCCTGTAATCCCAAGGCAGGCTTGAGCATAAACACATCTGTCTCCCAAATTAATTCCTGGACTTGAGAAGAAGGATACCTATCCTTGAGGCTGCAATGTTAAAGAACCATAATACATCACCATGATCTTAAGCAAGAATAGAAGGGGGGGGGGGCACTATAAGGCCCTTCAGCCCAAGCCAGCACAAACAATGGTGAGAAATTGTATGTGTTGCAGTACTACAACATTTGGTGGGCTAAAGGCTGCCCACCTCTGAATTAGAGAATGGTCTCTAATGTGGAAATCTTGCCTTTAATTATGTTCTTCCTCAAACAAAATAAAAATAATGAAAACCACATCACTCTAAAGAGACTGGGGGTGCATCTATACTGTAGAAATAATGCAGTTCGACACCACTTTATGTGCTGTATGTAGAGCTATCCAATGGAATCCTGGGATTTGTTGTTTTACACGGTCTTTAGCCTTGTCTGTCAAAGAGTGTTGATGCCTCACAAGACTACAAATTCCCAGATACTGTAAAATGAAGCTATGGCAGTTAAAGTGGTATCAAAATGCATTATTTCTACAATGGATGCACCCTCAGAGATCCATATCAACTCACTTTACAGAATACAATAATTAACTAACAGTCTTTTAGCTTTACTCTTAACTCCCACTGCTGGCATTACTGGCAGCCCACTTTAAAGGCCCAGTAAGCCACTATGGGGCTCCATTACATGAATGGGACTGTATAAAGTAATCTTAGTAGTTCCACACTGTACATGCATCTATACAGAAATGGTGAGTCCTTCCATTTGCAATCTCCGTCATAAAACTGGACAATAGCATGACAATTACATTCCACAAAGAAGAATGTAAGCTTGCTAAATGTAGGCCAGTTTATGCTTGAGTGTACACACACAGAGAGAACAAGAGCAACAAACTGGGTGGTAAAATAGTCTTAATCTGGCAAATCTGGAGCAGCTCTGTTGACAGCATGGATCTCGTGCTCTCTCTCCACATTATGAGTTCAGCATTCACTTACTTTCTTTTGGTTGGGTTTCCTCAAGCCAGCTGCCTTGGGCGCTGCTGGGTCCTGCCAACTGAGATGCTTTATTAAGAACAGATTGGGGCTGCAAGTCTGTTTCCCCCTCAACAGCAATGCATACATTTGGTTCATATTTCCTTTCACCAACACAGAGAATTCAGTTCACATTTGATTTCCAGATTAGACAAGCCTTGAAAATGCAGCAGGGGGTGGACTAATGATTGGCAGCTTTGAAAGAAAGAAGTAGATGTGGGGGAGAAAAGAGCAATCATGCTTTTTAAAGAAAAAAGGCAAAGTGTGGGTAAGAGATAGAGAATTGTGTATTATCTTTCTTCTGTAGTTAAAGAGTGCTAGGGACAGAATCTTTGGTGTGTTGGTTGCTGTACCGTGTAATCTTCACTAAAGTGATTCAACCATTCCTGGGGTTGTATTACTCTCTAGCTGTAAGACCTAGAACTATCAGCCTTGACATGGACATGGGGAAGACTTACAGCATACTGGCAGAGCATGCCCACCTTCAGCACAGGTGAGGGGAAATGTTTTGCCCATGTTCTTAAGAAAATATGCCACCACATGGAATTGGCAGTGTTGGTGCACTAGTGACCTAACTCAAGATGTATCTGTAATACACAATTATTTTATAAAATAATAATTTTATAACTGTATAACTTTAACTGCCATGGTTCCATCCTGTGGAATCCTGGGTTATTTAGTTATGTGAAATACTTTGAATTCCTCTCTGCTAGTAGCTGTAGTCTACTGAATGACAGCACTAGAGGTTTCCAGCAGAGAATAGTATAAACAGCTTCATCTGTTTAATATAAACCAATGAACACAAATCTTTTGCAGATATGCCCACAGATATTGCTTGCTTTTTTGCTTGCTTCCTAACACACCTAATACAAGAGTTGGGAAGTAAGATGTTATAATCAATTATATTACCTGTAATACATTGTGGAATTACAAGGACATAATGACATTCCTTTTAAACCATAACATCCTTAGATTTTCCATATAATGAGCAACATAGTAATTTTTTCCCATATAACAAGTAACATTTCTATGTTACTCTTATCATTAATTGTTGGTCAGGGGGCTAAAATGTTTTGGAAGCATCAGAGGAGGTCCCCCCACACACACACACACAATTTAAATCTATTTCTTTCTTTTAGGGTTTTTTTTTTTTTTCAAAAAAAGGAGCTAAAAAGTACCCTAAAAATAACACATACTATAACAAAGTGTTATAAATCTAGTGTGAAACTAATAGCAATAAATTATCAAGGGGATGTGGAATAGGTTATATAATACTTTACTTTAAAAAAGTAAATATCCAAGCCATGCCAAAAATTGAGAAACTGAAACAACACAATAACTTTAGATACCTTGTTGTTTATTCATCAACATTTGCACTGTTTTCATAACAAAGTTCGCATACATGTTTTCCTGTTTTATTTTTCCTTCGTTAAACTTATTGTTTTGCATTGTTTTAAAATCTGTAATAAAAAATACAAAAAAGAGAAAAGAAACTGAAACAAAGGAGCAGTCTTTGTTTCAGTTTACAAGAGCTTCTTTTCTGGGCCACCTACAGGAGATTTTTACCTACCTCCAACAATCAGGCTGGTCTAGCTCTGTGCAAGGCCTGGGGGCAAAATCTGTCAGGAGTGGGCATATTGTTCACCATCTCTGTGGGTATATCGTATCCTTGTGAGGTATGTACAGCAGTCATGACATTGTGCTAGGAAGCAGAGGCACCTTACATCAGTTTTCCCAGGAAGTCATTCACCTGTGCCAACAGCTGATCGTGCTGAATCACACTGCCTTCTGGCTAGTGCCAAAGTGGCTCTGATTTCCCATGGCTACACTTCATTCATCTCCAATTGATGGATCCAGACCCACTCACTGAGTCATGCCCCAACACAACGCAACAGCATCATTTTCTTATGGTTATTCTATTTGAAGAGAAGGAGCAAGTGATGAAGGAAGGTAGGGACAATTAAAAAAGAGATGACACAGACAGCCACACAAATAAATGAGTATCAAACCACTGGCTGGATCTGAAAGTTAAATCCAAGGTTCAACTGATGCCATAGGGAACATTCAACAGGTAGATAAAAAAAGATAATGGTGTGAACACCTTGTTGAAGGTTCCCCTGAAGCCCAGTGGCTTTAAGGATTTCCTCAGGATTATGTCAATGCATGTTGTGGAGCTAAAGATCAGCCTAGACATAAACGTAAATGTATGATTTCTTCTGGGAAAGAAATGGCCATCATACGTACAGTTTGTCATTTCTTCAGTATTTAGTAGAACTTCCTGTATCCACATATTCTTTCATCTATTGGTGGCAGTCAAGGATATGAAGTAGAGGTGATGAAACACTCTATGCCATATTCTAGACATTATACATCTGGGGATATGGGTGGGAAGAGATCTAAAAACACGGTTGCTATTACATGCTCATCTGGTTGCCAGAGAAAACATCTATTTGGGATCTATGGACTTTTCCATTAGTGGGCACCCTAAGCTGCTGGTTTCTAATTTGAAGCTGCTCCTCCACAGAGCTGTAGGACTCTGAATGAATGAGAAGGTGGAGTCAACCAGATCAAAAACGTCTGATACATTCCACAGAATATCATATTTCTGCCATGTATACTTTAGATAACATAGTTTTTACACTACACAGAGAGAGACAGAAATTGTTTGTAAGCTACTCTGAGAGCCTTTTTGGCTGAAGGGTAGGGCATAAATACTTTAAGTATGTAAGTAAGTAATAACAAAAGAAAGCCAATTGTATAATACAGTACCATACTGGAGACTCCAGATAATCAAAGAATATATCTGGTAATATGATCACACAACTGCACAGTGGCAGCATAAGAATTTTAGGAATCTATGGGGCGAAATACAGGTCCTCTTACACTTCTCTTTATTTACTTAACTCTAACACTGTACATCGCATTCTTCCATATGGCATTTTAGACCAACACTTCTATTTATCTGGTTATGCTGTGGGGAAGCAGTGGCATGCCAAAGTACTTCATTTGCTCTGCTCCCCAGGCTCAATAATATTCTCCAACAAACCCAAGAGAGCAACGGACCCGTAGAGACCCCACTCATCAAGCCCTGTTTGTGAAGCTACACAATGCCACCTTTTATCCAGGGCCACAGCAGGGGAGAGAAGAACCACCACAGTTCTGCCTGGCCTGGCCTTCCCCCCACACACACATCCTTGCCCTCCCCCATGCTCCCTCCAAACATGTAGACACTGCACACATTAAGGCCCAGCATGAACATCTCCACCAATATAATGGCATTGCAGAGTCCAACTGAGAAAGCCCAGCTATTGGCATCTTTAGAGAATCCATTGTTCTGTCACTTCTTTGAAGAAAAAAAATCTTGGTCAATTAATCACATGTGTTTATTTGATTAAGTCAACTAATTAATTATTTAAAATGCATTAGTTGATTAAATCAATTAATTGATGGTTTAAATTTGAGTATGACTGATGAGACAGTTCTGAAGCAAAAAACACATCCTGGGATTTTTAACATATATGTTGCAAATCTGTGTCATGATAGGTATCATTTTAAAAGAAGCACTACCTTTTGTGTGTAATGAAGGGGGAAGGGAATCAAATCTAAAATGGTTCTTGTTTTCTTTTTTAAAATATATTTTTCCTTGTTTTATTTCTTGTCCAATGAGCTGTCCTATGCAATTTGTCAATGAAGAGAATTCTACTGGGTTAATTTTAATTAGCTGTCAGTGGGAGTGGTATTCTGTAGACCAGGAGTAAGAACATTTGACTTTCCAGATACTGTGGACAACAACCCCCATCAGCCACATTCCAATATGGCTAATGGTAGGGGGCTAATGACATTGTAATCTGAAACATCTAGAGGACCCCAAAGGTTCCCCAGCTGTACTTTAGACACTAGAGACATATAATACGGGTAACAAATGATACCAGAGGAGATGGGAGAGAGCTTCCCTTAAATCAGTAATTTCTAAATTTTGATCTCGACATGTTATTAGACTTCAGCTCCCAAAATCTTCAAGAAATTCAGGTTGGGAGCCGAAACCTTAAACAATTAGCACAGGGGTAGAACAGAGAAGCTGCACAGGAGAATTGAAGGACCCATTCAAGGAATATGAGTGGGCTCCAAGGCTATCTAAAAGTGGGTGATGTATAAATGATCCACTGCCCAGATGCCAGATTAAAGAACCTCACTGAGTGCTGGACAAAGGATGAGAAGAAAGGAAAGGGAAACAATAACTGAAAATAAGGTGCATTTCCTGTTCTTCTCCACTACTCCCTATTCTACCAGTGGTCCTTAAATCATTATTAAAATTAAAGCCAGTAAAGCAAAATTAAACATTTTACATTTTGCATTCACTGCACTTCTGACTGCCAAGTTTTAAGGCTAAACAGTAGGGTTCAGTCTTTTTCATTCAGTTCCGTTTATAAGTTCCAATTGTAATTGACTTGCAGCTGACATCCTGGCAAGCTTATCCTGCTAATTAACTTGCAGGGGAGCTTTGCTGTTATGTAGCACTGCGACTCAGTTCATAAAGAGGGCATTTGCTGTGCTCATCCTATTTGTTGAACGTATGGAGCTGCGTCACCTATGTGGTACACTACCTGAGCAAAAATAATTACAGGACTTGGTTAATTCTGGTTGGGTATCTAGCTCAACTGTGCCATGTCAGGGTCACTGTTTCGGTCCTGCAAACCCAGAACAGGTTCCCTGGATCTGTTTTTATTGTCACTTCTCTCCAAAGGCAGCCCTGTCTTAGAAAAGAGGAGCATACTTTAGATATCCTTGAAGCAAAATAGGTCAACAAATAAATCCCATAAGATGCTCTGGGTGAACAAATTGACACAGAAATGTAGGAAGCTGATTTTTACTGCTGGTCCATCTAAGCCAGCAGTATTGTCTGCAATGACTGGCAGAAGAAATTCAGGGTTTCTCCTAACCCTACCTGGAGATACCAAGAATTGAATCCAGGACCTTCTGCGTGAAAGGCATCAGTTCTACCACTGAGCCACATTGTTGGGGATTTTCCCCCCTCTCTAAATACCAAGATCAGCATTAGAAGCCCACTTTTCTTAGATCAGCTAAAGGTGAGAAAACTGTTCCAGACCTGCCCTTCATTGGGATAAAAAGCTAAAGGGAATATCAACATTCATTCAATGTCAGGATTCCCTAGAATTTAAAGCAGTGCCCCCCTACCCCAAACAAATGTCTCACACTCCTATTTAGTGAGAATTTTCCTATTAATTCTCTTGCCATACAAAAAAAGCAAGGGGGGAAGTAGAATGTTTAACAATCATTCTCTCTCTGTCTCACTCTAAGGAAAAAAGGGGGGAGAACAAACAAACAATAACATAAAAAGTTGAGTCTCCCTTATCTGGAATTCCAAAATCAGAAATACAGTGGTCCCTCCACATTTGCTGGGGTTATGGGTGAAGAATGTGGAAAAACTGCAAATTAAAAAAACCCCTATTCTTTTTACTTTAAGAGAACACCTCTCCAGGAATCTCCAGGTCCTCCAGTGCAACTCTGTGGTCAACATTTGCCAGAAGTTGATCACAGAACCATGCTGAAGGACCTACAAATGCCTAGACAAGTGCTTTCAGTTCTCCAGCACAACTCTATGGTCAACTTCTGGCAGAGTTGCATGGGAAGACCTAGAGATTCCTTGAGAGAAGATATTTATCAAATCCATAAATAATCAAAGCTGCAAAAGTCAAAGGTGCAAATATGGAGGGCCAACTGTACTCCATAATCAACCATATGCATGCCTGAGATAGTGACACCTTTGTTTTCTGGTGGTTCATTGTACACCAAGTTTGTTTTATGCACAAACTTATTAAAATATTGTGTATAAAATTACCTTCAGGTTATACGTGTAAGGTGTATACAAAACATAAATAAGTTCATGTTTAGATTTGGGTCCTATCTTCAAAATATTTCATTATGTATATGCAAATATTCCAAAATCTAAAACACTTTTGTTCCCAAGCATTTCTGATAAGGGAGACTTAACCTGTAATGGCCTTGATACCCCATAGGACCCTTTCCAACTCTGATTCAAAGAGTAATTATGTCTCAGTCATAGGCTAAAACTCATAGGCTCAGTCATAGGCTATGGTCTAAGCCATAGACCATTCCATTCTTTTTGGATCAGCTGAGAGAGCTGGGGATTGATGGCACCGCACTTCGGTAGTTCCAGTCCTTTCTCTCTGGCAGATCCCAAAGGGTGGGGCTCGGGGACAGTTGCTTTTCAAAGATCGAGCTTAATTGTGGCATCCCTCAGGGCGCCATCCTATCCCCGATGCTGTTTAATATTTATATGAAGCTGTTTGGTGAGATCATTCAGAGGCATGGAGCTCAGTGTCTTCAGTACGCTGATGACACTCAGATATACCTCTCCATGACAAAATCGTCTGCTCAGAACTCAGATGGCGTCTCTCCTCTTAATCACTACCTTGCGGTGGTAATGGATTGGATGAGGGAAAACAAATTGAAACTCAATCCAGACAAAACGGAGGTACTCACAGTTACAGGCCCGAAACCGGGTTTGGGAATATAAACTCAAGTCCTCGATGGAGTCACACTCTCCGCAAAGGACCCTGTTCACAGTCTGGGGGTACTTCTTGACCCGTCGCTCCACATGACTAGTCAGGTGAATGCGACGGTTAGGAGTGCCTGTTATCAGCTTCGGCTGATACGCCAGCTGCGCCCTTTCCTTGACATGAGGGATCTGGAAACTGTGATACATGTGCTGGTAACCTCACGTTTGGAGTACTGTAATGAGCTCTATATGGGGCTACCCTTGTGCTTAACTCGGAAACTACAACTGGTTTAGAACATAGCAGCCAGACTTATTACAGGAACACCTAGGAAAGAACATATGGCACCTTTGCTTAAGTCTCTTCACTGGCTGCCGATCAGTTTCTGGGCACAGTACAAGGTGTTGGTCTTAACCTATAAAGCCCTACATGGCTTGGGTCCATCCTGTCTTAGGGACCGCCTCATCCTGTATGACCCCCCCCCCCCCCCCCCGCACACTGCAATCCTCTGGGAGGAATCTGCTACAGCCTATGAAAACCAGGTTGGTCCAGACCTCCCAGAGGGCTTTTTCAGTGATCGCCCCTAAGCTATGGAATGACCTGCCGGATGAGATGCGTCTTATTCCATCCATCGACAGCTTCAAAAAAGCCCTAAAGATGCATCTCTTCCAGCAGGCCTTCCCGGAAAATGTTTGACACCTCTCAGCTCCAAATTTTGGTCATAGAGATTCCAGCCTCTGCCCACCTACACAGCTCAAGGACTCTCAGTTGATACTGTTGATATTTTTTACTGTATGCTATGTTTTAACTTGTTGTCTGATTTAATCCTTTTGGGGGGGGCGGGGATGGGATTGGATGTTTTAACTGCTGTTGTTTTTAACTCTCTTCTTTTAACCCACCCCAATTGCTCGTTCAGAGGGGTGGGCTAGAAATAAAACTTATTATTATTATTATTATTATTATTATTAATTATTATTAAGAAAGTTACTTTGTTTGAACTACAACAGCCCAGTTGGCCTGCTGGATGGGGAATTCTAAGAGTTGTGGTCTAAACAAATGAACTTTTCCAAGCTCAGTTGCCTATATAGACCAGCTGACATCTATTGATGACCCCTTATCTTGGCGAATGAGAGATTCAGAGAAAGTCTCCACTTAAAGCTTCAGAAACATACAGCAAAGAAATGTATAGGGCAATTCTAGATGGTTGCAGTGTTTTCTCTCCCATGCATTCTTAGTAACCCCTTTTTGTCCCCTGCTTCCCTATCAGTTTATAGCTGTGCTATCAAAAAGCCAGCTCATTAAAGCCCTTTATCACCTCGTTAAGTGCTTTTACTGCTGCTTCCCCTGCTCTTTTAAAAAAAACTTTACCAAGTGTTAGTTGTAGCCAATGCACTTCATTGCCCAGCAGTTCTCATTGTCTCTAGTGGAAGAGCCTACAGTCCCCTTGGAAGCACAAGGGGGGGGGGGACAAAAGGCCACTGGGGATGGAGGGGGGTTCCCAACCTGGAGAAGGTACGCAAAACTTTGTTCCAAGTCAAGGAGTGAAGGTGCTCCTGTTGTACCACATACACAGCTATTGTTATTCTCACGCTCTTCTTTGGATTGCTGCCTTACAAAAAAAACCATGAAAGATAGCAATTTCTAAAGGGCAGCAGTCTTATATCCAAAACAGCAAGGAGTCCTGTTGTTCCTTCAAGACTTAAGAATTTCTTGATAGTATCAGCTTTTATGCATAACTACAACCTGCTCCATAAGATGCCATGAAGTACTGATGATCTTTCTGTAAGGTCTGATAATGTTATTTGCCAATGTTGCAAGACAGCAACTCTGTCCAAGAGATACTCACTCCCTGAAACCTACCTCACATTAAGAGAAATTTATATAAGGGGCCTCACTGTCTTGGTTCCAACATTAATCTCCACTTGACTTCCTATTGTACAGCAACATACAGTACAAAAGACAATACTCACCTGAGGTGAAAATCAAGATGGTGCCCCCCTCTCCCCAGTCCAAATACAGAATGACAGGGAAGACAGTTGTATTGAACTTTATAGCTGACTATGGAAAAGTGTTTTCCACTACAACTGAGAAAACAGCTGTAACAGGAAATCCAGAACAAGTTCTGTGACATACATAGGGGCTTTCTAGATTGGCAAAAAGAAGTGTGTTCATGGCTGCATGAAACTCTAGCCTTTAGATGAGAAAAAGGGAAAGTGTGCCATGAAAATGCTTTTTTTGTGTGTTTTAGGGGAGAAGAAGCGCCTTTAAAAAGGTGCTGGTTTTCCCAGCTTCTTTTTTAAAAACTGCGGAAGAGCGCAGCTCCATCTAAAGGCTGTGGTGCAGCTGCTAAGCATTAAGGAAAAGGCAACTTCATGTCACACTTTCCTGCCCATCTAGAAAGCCCTATAGTTCTGTTCTGCAACAAAAGGGAGCAGCCAGAGAGTTCATGGTAACAGCTGGGACTCTATCACCTCTGTCTCTCTCAGGATTTGCCACCTGAAGCACTAGCATCACCCTGCTCTGAACTGGAGAAGAGGTAGACAATCTGATGTCCTCCAGATGTTTTTAGACACCAACCCCCCAAAGCCTCAGCCATCCCAATGGCTGGGGATCATAGGAGTTGCAGTCTAAAATATCTAGGATCGCAGAATGTGTGGTTCATATTAAGAGATGATCTATCACTTCCAACAATTGCACCAGCTACCAGATCACTTTCTGGAATACTTTACTGCTCTGACCTATAAAATTCTTCTTGCATAGCTTAGGAAACATGTCTTTCCATAGGACTCCATACAATCCTTAATATCAGCTGGACATGTCTGACTGAAAATTGCCATTTGGACAGCAATGCAGGTCAGAATGGGTGGACAAAGATTGTGATCTCACATCACAATTCTGGAACATCATCCCATTGGTCCAGTCTCCTGCCACCAATATTGTAGTTCTCTCTTTCTCTCTCTCTTATTGAATTTGGTTACTTAGAAAAGTAGGTTCTTGGGAGCTATGCTTATCTGTTTTTAGTTACTGGTTTGTAATTAACTTCTTAAATTAGTTAAAAGTTTGAAGCTGATTTTGTCAGTCATGGTCAGTCCTGAACTCCTGGAAAAGAGTAGAATGGAATCATAATAAATAAATGTGAAATGAGCAGGAGGTCATATTAACCCCCCCCCCAACCCCGCCTGTAGCCTTTCTCTTGGAGAGGTTCCAGCTTTGTAAAGCTGGATTTCATCAGTGGTGGGGAAGGGAGCAAAGGAGAGATACTTGATGAAAACCTGAGGCCTCCTTAGCTCAACATACAACATTTCCTTTACACTGGCAAAAACAGATCTAGGGCTTAATGTACATTTCAAACCAGAGACTTCATTACACCCTGGGCATCAATAGGAGCTGATCTTTCCAACAAGACTCCCTTGCTGGGCCAGGAGGCTATTTGGGTCCCACATCAATCAGCACTGGCTCACTAATTACCTTTAACGACAGCCCAGGTGCCCTGTTCTAAGGGCCAAGGAGCTAGATAGACCACTTCACCATTCCCCGCCTGCTCTATAAATCTTAGCCACAGCCCATTCACCAGCATAATGGATCCAGGCTGCCCTTCAGTGCTCTTCTGAGGAAAGGGTCAAGCGGCATGTGGGGGGTGGGGGCTGCAGTTCATTAGCATGATTTAGGGAATCATTAAGAAGTGTAATGGAGAGAGCTGCAGATTAGCTATTAGGACATCTCCCCCAGACCCCCTGCAAACCAGGAAAGGCTCCAGCCACTTAGCAACCAAAAGGTTGAGGGAAGAGAGAGAAGTCCTGCAAACTGATTCACACTTCCATCTGATACTGCCCTTTTCACCTCTTGCTTCCTGCCTCTTTACCATATGGTGGGAATCATGTGAACCTCCAGTTGTTGGGCTGAAAGTCCCACATAACCAATGGTGAGTAATTCTGGGAACTGCAATCCAGCATCTGGAGGGCTGCATTATTTCCAGCCTTGGCCTAAATGCAGAGCTTTACCTTATTTGGTTCTGCAGTTCACAGATTCACTCAGTTTATCAGACAATGGAAATTGGAAGTATAATCCAGTGTCAATCCGAATGCAATCATGGGGTTTCACATTATTGCATATCAGAGTATCTCACGCAATTTCGGGCAATGAGAAGTCATTTTCAGGCAATGGGAAGTCATTCTGAACGCATTTCGAACACAATTAGAATTCACAAGAACCACTGGATCTCATCCCCTTCCCACCACCTTTCCCTTCTCCTTTTGTGTTGTCTCTTCTAGATTGTAAGCCTGATGGCAGGGATCTGTCTAACCATAAGATTGTATGTACAGCACTGTGTAAATTTACAGCGCTATATAAATATAATAATAACAACAACAACAACAACAACAACAACAACGTAAATTTGCTAAACTAGCAAATTTATGTGAATTCGAATTGGCTCCATTCGAAAAAGAGAGAAATTCCTCCCGTCTGATAAACTCCTCAGACACCATGACCTCGTAGTCCAAAAAGGAATTTTTCCAAGCTCTGTCCAAATCTCTTAGGCATATACTACAGTGCTTGTTTCACCAAGTGCAAATTGGGAGTAGCATTTGAGCTCTTTAATAATATTTCCCCTCCCAATTATCTGTCGCATTTCAGGGAGACTTAATGCAGTAACCTAGAGTTGGTGTGGCCTGTTCCTGAGACTTGTCTTGAAAGAGGTCTTTGATAGCTACATGAGAAAATGGAAAATTCAACCAGGTAAGTCTTCTATAAGTCCTGCTACATCTGAAAAAAGCTGATCCATGCCATTCTTGAAGTGTAAGAATCTTTTCTAGATCTAGATCTACATCCCAGGAAACAACTGTGGGCCACTGCTGGCAACTCAAATTCTATCCTATTAATTATGCAAATTAAATATGAATGAATGTACTTAGCCTAAATTATTCTGCCTCAAGAGGTATAACTAGATGTTACAGAGAAGATGCATGACTGACACACCAAGCTACATCACCCTGCTGAAGTTAAAGGGGGGGGGGGTGCATGTGGCATGTAGAGATTTCCACTCTTCAGTAGGTTAGCTCTGCCTCAAGCTCTACACCACTCTGTGTTTGTTTTAACTTGGAGAATTTTTTATATTAACTTTTTTCTCAAGTGATGCATCAGATGCTGAAATTTTCAGTTTGCCTCTTTCTTCCCCTCATAGATATTTTCTATGCCCATCTGCACATGTATACATTAGCTATAATAATTTTTGTTGTCTAGATGCTTCTCTTCCCCTTTGTACACTTTGTGAAAATACTTGGCACGTTATTTTCTTACCTTCAGGATGACATGGCTGAAGGTGTCAGGTGGCTGGCCAGCAATCTGCTCCTGCCTTTGCTCCTCAGCCAGTGCTTTCCTTCCTCTGCTTTGCACACAGGGAATCAGAGCTCTGAACTTCCATCTCCTGCATATTGAGTACTCTGCTACGATTGTGACCATTTTGGTACAATCTTTCCTTGGTTCATCAGCAGGAAGATGATAACATCCAGGCCCCCTTTTCATATAATGCAGGGTTCCTTCATCATCTGGTCTGCATTCTGTACCATCATCTCCTCGTCTTTCTATTCTTTTAAAGCAGGAGTGTTGGTCTGTGGTCCAGTCCTGGTCCATGAGCCATCAGCCCTGGTCCCTAGTGAGTTTCAGGGTGGGGGTGGGGGACAATAGTAGCACAAATATGTTTCTGATTCCCTGACTAGTCTCCCACATAAGATAACTTGGGAAGCACTGCTCTAGAAAAATAAAGTGGTGATAGAAATAATCCAAATGAGAAAACTTGGCACTCAGAACTCAGTGTGTGGTCTAATATCCCAGACACCCATGTTATAACTTCACTCAAGAAGGTATTCATAGACACCAAGTGAACTCAAAACACAGATGGCTGCAAAATCCCCCCCCTTTTTTTCTCCTTCCTCCCTTTCACTTTGTTCCCCTTTCTCTTACTTATCTTATCACCCTGGTTGATATATCCTTAAAACATGTACCTTTCACCTACAACTAAAATGAAGCTTAGTCCAGTACTGTTTCTGCCACGCATGATTGTGGTCCCACTTCTCAGCCCCCACAGCTCTCTGTTTAAACCATATTCTAAAAATTAATCTCCTTCTATTGCACTTTGTTCAGGGATCTGGGTGTCTTCTTGATTTATTTTTTTACTTTTGCATCTTATATGTTTGCAATGCACAGAAACATCATTGCACATGAGCTAATGAATGCCCTTTTCATATTTACATAGTTATGTTTGCTTATTCCCAGCATTGATAATTGTGTACATTTTGATTCTTTTGTTCTAAATAAAATTGTCTTCTCAAAACAGATTGAAGTGAATTACTTTTACAAGTCTGCTAAGATGAACTACCATCAAGCTTAAATGGTCAATGACAAGCATGAATCTAAGAATGTGTGCATGTTTGTCCATGAGTTTAAAGAGAGACTTATTAATACAGCCCTATCTAGAGATGTTGGTCACTGAACCTGAGAGTTTCATGTATAAAGAATGTGCTGCTGTACCCACCAGCAGTACATGGACTCAGCAGAGGGGATCTTATTGCACAGTGGTGGGATGAGACCCCTTCCAGCTTAAGCCACATCTATAGACAGAGACAACTCAATTCAGGTTTAACTCTTGTCATAAGTCTACATTCAGCTTTGCCCTGTTCATACCAAGTTGCTGTCACTGAACAATAATGAGAAAATGAAGTGTTCTTGTTTCTAAACAAGATCTTACAGAAGAGACCCAAGGCAGAAACTGGAAATGGGAAACAAACACAAGTCTCCTGTGACATCTACATAGACCTTAAAACATCTGTTTACCTGTGAGTAATTTCAGTGAACAAAAGGAGATGTATTCCTGAATAAATAAGGTTATCCACCATGCCTGAACATACCCAATCTTGTCTGATTTCAGAAGCTAAGCAGGTTTGGGCCTGGTTAGTACCTGGATGGAACAGCACTAGAGATCTCCAGGTAGAGCTAAGAAAGAATCCTCCCGATCCTCAGGACAGCTGTAGCCAATCAGAGTTGATAATATAGCATGATTCAGAAAGGGGTCATTCCAACTACCTTTTAATCCAGATCGTGATCTGGGTTAAACAGGCATGGTTTCCACTGAATCTGATTTCAGAAAGCAATTCAGAAAAGGGGCCCATACTTTTTGCCCATTTTTGCCCATTTAACCTGCATCAAAAAGATGCTGGTAAAATGGGGTGGTATCTGGGCTGAATTGATTTATTTAGAAATAAATCGATTCGGCCCAAGTGGAACTAGGCTGATTCAAATCGGATTCAAATCTGCCCTGGTTCCCACTGGCAGCCTGGCCTGGGGGGGGGGGGGGGGAGGAGGGGCAACTGGCATGGTCTGGCTTCTCCTAGCCCTGGCATCCCCAGTCCAGCCTCCTTACTGGCTTCTTTGGCTGCTGACCAGCTTCCCTGCACCTTTTTAAAAATTCCCCATGGCCAGGGAAGCCGGAAGGAGGTCACAGAAAAGCCGGAGGCCCTGTGCAACCTCCTTCCGGGCTTCCCCCAGCTTCTCTGCAACCTCCTTTCAGCTTCCCCAGCTGTGGGAAATTTTTTAAAAAGACCGCAAGGAAGCTGGTCAGCAGCCAAAGAAGCCGATAAGGAGGCTGGGCCAGGGATGTCGGAGTCAGGAGAGGCCAGTGATGGGCCGGGCCATCAAGCTGCCCCCTGCCATTTGCCAATTCCTGAATCGATTCCTGAAACCAGTGCAAACATGGAACCACCTTTTTTAATGAACTGGTTCTAGGAATCAGTTCAGGAACCAGATTTTCAGGTAAATGGGAACAAGGCCAAAGTATGGTGAAAACGTAAACCTGCTTTTATCCAGTTTTGCACCATTCTTTAATCACCAATTACTAGGCTAGAGGGACCAAGGTTCTGACTTTATGGAGTTTATCACATGGGAGGAATTTCTCTCAATTTTGAAAGAAATGGAAGTGAGGCCAGTTCGGAATTGAGTAAATTCAGCAAATTTACGTGATTGTGTATTGACGCTGCATTGCATTCGGAACTGCCTGAAATTGCCTCCCAGTGCCCAAAATTGTGAGTGATAATTTCTCACGCAATAACGTGAAACCCCACGATTGCGTTTGGAAGGACTTCTCTTTGCCCGAAAATGTGTGTGATCAGCTTTCATGCAATCACGTGAAACCACATGATTGCATTCAGATTGCCATTGGATTATACTTCCAATTCCCTTCATGTGATAAACTCCAATATAAGATACCTTTCAATTGTCCCAATTCCACAGGGACAGTCCCTATTAATCCTCTGTCAGACCACTCTTCTGCTGTTTTTAAAATGTCCTAATTCCTCCCATTTCCTCACTTTGTCCTCAGACTTCTTTAATTGATCAAAAACTGAGTTCAAACTGCAAAACTATGTAAGTCAGCAGGAAGGGGGCAGAATCTTGCCCTTTCCAGTAGGCTCAGACAAAAGTAAACTGTTGTACACTCTCCACACTTATGTGTTCTTCCTCATTAATAACTTTTGCCATCTTGAGCACACTCGTATTATCTGTTAACCAAATTTGTCATACGTTATATTTGCAAAATGGTGGAAGATACGATATAAGGCAGTTTCCTACATTTCCTTGATTACCCTGAAAGAGCCCTTTAAAAAAAAGAATTTAAGTATGAACAAAAGAGAAGCAAACAGAAAAAAAGGAGTGATAATACATTTGAGGTACGCATTGCAAGGTAAAGGCAGAGGTGTAACATTTCCACGAAATCAGAGGCTTTCCCCCCCTCAAAAATGTGATTGAAAGTTGGGAAGAAACATTCGTACATTTTTAAAATCATATCTAAAATTTACTAAACATTTTATTTGCATATAAAATTGCACTATCTCATATATAGAAATCTATGAACACATATAGTTTTATTCAACTAACAATTACACATATGGTGAGTGATTTAGGAGAGAAAGACTTTACACAGCAGACAGTTAAATTATGGACTTTGCTTTCACAGGATATACAGATGGCTGCTGACTTGGATGGCTTAAAAGGGGAATTAGACAAATTTATAGTGGATGAGACTCTCAATGCCAAGTAGTCATGATGGCTATATATTATACTCAACATCAGAAATTATGCAGTAACCCAAAGTACCTAAATATATATCTAAGATTTTAACAGTGGAAAAAAGATGTTGGAGGGAAAAAAGTTAAGGATATGAAGTGTTAATACTATAGTAACTTAAAGGAAAGAGCCACTATGGTGTACTGGTTTGAGTGTTGGACTCCGGGAGACCAGGGTTCAAATCCTCACTCAGTCATGGAGACTCACACTGGCTGACCTTGGGCATGTTACATTCTCTCAGCCATAGAGAAAGCTAACTGTAATGCCCGTCTGAACAAATCCAGCCAAGAAAATCTCTTGATAGTTTTGCCTTAGGAGGACATTACTGCATGCAGCTTTTAAAGCACAAGAACACTGGAAAGGAAGCAGCTTTGGTGATACTCATAACAATGCATTCAATCTTTACCTGCCCTGTCTCTCACTCATCCCTTTTCATTCATGGGGGAAACCCATGAATGACCTGCGCAAAACATCACTCCCAGGGCAGTTTCCCAATTGCCAGTCAAGTGGCATCACGGGTTTATCACACTAGAGGGCAAACAGGATTTAAACAGGAATTAAACAGGAAATGCCTTATGTTTAACATAGGGCATTTAACATGCCTTATGTTTAACATAGAGCATTTCCTGTTTAATTCCTGTTTAATTCCTGTTTAAATCCTGTTTGCCCTCTAGTGTGATAAACCTCTAGTCCTCTTCTCCCCACAGTCCCCTCTCCCTCACTTTTCAGAAGTTCCCTGGTTACCTCCAATTTATTCTTTCTTTTTTACTTCCATGGAGCAGCAGAGTTCTGGAATTGTGCAGAAAAAGGGAAAAGAAAAACAAAAACAAATCTCTAAAGGTATATTGGGTAGGGAAAGACAGGGAGTGGAGTTAAGGGACTAAGGAAGAGTTCAGGATGGGAGGGCAGCAGCCCTGTCACCCGACCGACTGATGTGCTATGATGGATGGCTACAAAGTGGTGTGTTTCCATTTTATTTTTCTTAATGTGACTGCTGTGAGAACAGGGTGGTGCAGTAAAGTCCTCTGCTAATGATACAGATAATTACAATTTCGCTTTCTTTTGTTGTGTGCCTTCATGTTGTCTGTTGACTCATGCCAACCCCATGAATCAAATAGGGTTTTCTTTTTAGACAAGAAATACTCAGAGGTGGTTTGCCAGTTTTCTTCTGAAATATAGCCTACAGCATCTGGAATTCATTGGTGATCTCCCATCCAAGTACTGACCAGAGCTGACCCTGCTTAGCTTCCAAGATCCGAACAGAACTGGTGACTTTAGGGTATTTAGGCCTTCTTAGTCTAAGGGCCACATATGGTCCACAGAAGTTCCCCACGGGGGCCACCCAGCTCCTGCCCCTTCTCCTAGGCAAAAGTTTTTCCAGTCAGCTTTCCTGGAGAACTCAAAAGCTAGCATGCTTTTGTAAAATTTGGTTTGTTCCAAGAAAGACAGGGTTCAGCTCCAGATTTTGGTCATTGGTTTCTCCGCTGAACCAGCATGACTGTCTTGGTTTATTTTTGTTTTGGAAAATACTATAGTTAACTATTCAGGGTGGAATCTACCACCAGAGAAAGATTTGTTTTACCATCTGAAGAGAGACTTTATGTTGGGGGGTTCCATTCCTTTCAACCATTGGCTTTAATTTACTTTTTTATCTAGCGCACAATCCAAATGTTGTGCTCCACTTTTATTCATATAAAATGAGTCCCTGTGCTTTTGCTTTATGCCACACTAAGGAACCAACTTGAGCATTTATCCCAAGCCAAAAGACAGGTACCGGAGCTGCAACTCCCCTTTGTGCCTTCAAAAACTTTGACTGGCCATTGCTTCTCCATCCCTGTGATCCTTTCTAGGCATAATGTAAAAACTGCACATCCTGCCAGGGATTCATTCACTCTGCAATCTCAATCATGGAACTTAATTGAACTGAAGCCCTCATGGGCCACAACATGAGGCCTAATTTTTTGACTTTCCTGCTCTTCCTTCATCTCCCTAATTTTTTGTGACACCTAGTCTGATAAAGATTTTTTTAGAACTAAAAAGAATAATGCTGTAGCACTTGGGCTGGTCCTATAAAGATATTGCCCAATTGTGGTTTAGTTTCTAATCTAATATGTCCTTTTCAAGATGAAGCAACCAGAACTGCACAGAAAATTCAAAGAAAGAAAGGATCTGGCCCACTGATATACTCCCCTCCCACCTCACACAAAAAGGTAAAGGAATTCCTCCCTCCTCCACCATATTAGCCTCTTTCCTAATTGTCCTTAAAATTCTGTTTTACTTTTTTGACAGCAGCAATGTATCACTACAGTATTTCTAGGCAACAGTCCACAGCTATTTCTAGATCTCCTCTTGTTGAAAAAGGTAAAGGTTTCCCCTTGACATGACTATCTAGTTGTAACCAACTGTAGAGGGTGGTGCTCATTTCTGTTACTAAGCTGAAGAGCCAACATTGTCCGAAGACGACTGCAGTGGTCATGTGGTCATCATGACTGCATGAAACGCTGCTACCCTCCCACCAATATGCTATCTATTTATCTACTTGTATTTGCATGCTTTCAGACTGCTAGGTTTGCAGAAGCTGGGACTAGTGACAGGAGCCCACCCAATCATGCAGCACTTGGGCCTCAAACTACCAACCTTCTGACCGTACAATCATGACAATTGGTGTTTTAACCACTAAGCCACTGCATCCTCCTCTTGTTACTCCATCCTTATATTGCTTGGTTGGCAACAGGCTAGGCTTCTAAGATCTACCATTTTCTTTTCCAGTTACATACATATTGGTTCACCTGCTTATCTCTTCCCACCACAGCCAGCAGAAGAATCATAGTATCATAGAACCTTGCAAGAGCCTTGCAAGAGCCAACCCATAAAGTAGGCCTCCTTGCAGGCAGCTGGCACGAATGCTGTTCTGCAGAAAAAGTTTGTCTGCTCACACGGCATAGTATCATAGAGCTGGAAGAGACCACAAGGGGTATCCGGTCCAACCCCTTTCCATGCAGGAACACACTATCAAAACACTCTTGAGAGATGGCCATCCAGCCTCTGTTTTAAAAACTCCAAAGAAGGAGTCTCCACCACATGCTGAGGCAGCATATTCTACTGTGGAAATGCTCTTACCATCAGGAAATTCTTCCTAGTGTTTAGGTGGAATCTCTTTTCCTGTAGTTTGAATCCATTGCCCTGTGTCCTGGCCTATATTCCCATTTCAGAAATAAAACAGTTTGACATTACTTTAACAGTCATGGCTTTATCCTGTGGAATCATGGGATTTGGTGAGGTATTCAGCCTGGTGTATCAGAGAGCCCTGATGCCTCACCAAACTATAAATCTCAAGATTCTTTAGGATAGAGTAATTGCAGTTTAAAGTGGTATGAAACTGCTTTATGTATCCACTGTGGATACACCTTGGTCTCTGGTGCAGCAGAAACCAAGCTTATTACTTCTTCAAAATGACATCCTTTCAAATATTTAAACATGATTATCATGTCACCTCTTAACCTTCTCTTCTCCAGGCTAAACATACCTAGATCCCTAAACTGTCCCTCATAGGACATGGTCTTCAGACTGTTTACCATTTTGGTCACTGTCCTCTGGACATGTTCTAGCTTGTCATATCCTTTTTGAATTTTGGTGCCCAGAACTGGACACAATATTCCAGCTGAAGTCTGACCAAAGCAGAATGGAATGGCATTATTATTTCTCTGGATACCAAGATGACTAAATTTAGGCTGTCATACTTGGGCCACATCATGAGAAGGCATGGCTCATTAGAAAAGACAATAATGCTGAGGAAGGTAGAGGGCAGTAGAAAGAGAGGAAGACCACATGCCAGATGGATAGACACAATCAGGGAGACCTATTGCGCCTATTTAAACAGGGCTATCAGATTCATATCACCTCTTAACCTTCTCTTTCCCAGGCTAAAAATATCCAGCTCCCTAAGTTGCTCCTCAAAGGCTACGGTTTCCAGACCCTTCACCATCTTAGTTGCCCTCCTTTGGACCCGCTCCAATTTCTCCACATCCTTTTTGAGTTGTGGTGCCCAGAACTGGATACAGTATTCTAGGTGAAGCCTATCCAAAGCAGAACAGAGAGGTACTATTAGTTACTTCAAACTAGACACTATATGTCCTCTGATGCAGCCTAGAATCACATTGGCTTTTTAGCTACTGCATCACACTGTTGACTCATGTTCAACTTGTGGTCTACTAGGCCCCCTAGATCACTTGAACATATAAAAGCTAAACTCTCTGGAAGCCAAGATGAAAAAAATGACAGTTGTCACACTTTGGCCACATCATGACACAACTCACTAGAAAAGGCAACAGAAGGAAGTACAAAGAGAAAAAGCCCACATGCCAGATGGATGGACTCAATCAGGGAGACCACAGGCTTGCGCCTACAGAGATTAGGGGGGCTTGGAGTTGTCTCATTCACAGGGTCGCCATGACTTAGGTCAATTTGAACAGCTAACAACAACAAATTATTTCCCTCAATCTAGGCACTATATTCCTATTGATGCAGCCTAGATTGCATTGGCTTTTTGGTTTCCATTTCATACTATTGACTCATGTTCTGTTTGTGGTCTACTAAGGACTTCATCGTATTCAGGTTTTAAACTACAACAGTAGCAAGAGAATAGCACTTTGGCAGTACCTATCACACAACATTGCCTCAATTGCATTGCTGCTGTGCCTATGAAGCATTGTTAAAGGGCATCTTTTCATTGATGGGAAAAAGCAGTCAATAAGTGACCCAGGGCAGTAACACATCATGTCACCTCCCCATTGACCTCTTCCTATGTCACACCATACAGAATCTTTTCCTAATGTTTTTTGTACTAATGTTACTCATAAATCATAATTTCCATATACATATCACTGAATGTAATGGTAATAGTTATAACATAAGCAACTAGCAAAATGAAATTTATACTTTTAAATTACAATATCATGCACACAGCCTAAATGTATTTATATGTACAATGGTCCGTGTAGCTAAAGTGAATACAGTATGTGATTTTTTTAAATAAAATTTTAAAAGAAAAAATATTTTTAAAAAAATATAATTTAAAATTAATTTTTTAAAAAAATCTGGGTTCTCTCATTTCTCTTCCCACTGAGTTTTGCACCATTCACACCACCTCTTCAGTGTTTTAAAGGGATGCAGGTAAACATCACAGTCCATTTCTGCCAAAAGGTAGATGTTTAGGGAGTAGTAGTGTTACCCGATCTTAGGGTGCCACCTGGTAGATGTGAACCTCTCCCTGAAGCCTCTTCTGATGCCCCTGCATCCATTGTTTATGGAAATAACTGAGATAGGACACATTGCTATTAGGCATTAAGATTTCAGAGGCCGATTTATTCTACCTCTACCTTGTCTCACACCCCTGTCCTGCCTCACCCCATCCCCTTTTCTTTCTTTAGTCTTTGATCTCCTGGAGCCCAGCTTCCTCACCCCTTTTGAAAATGAAATAAACCAAAGTAAATCAATGTCTGCCTTCACAAAGAGCAGTCCTCTTCACCCACTTCTTATTTAATCAGAAGAAAAGTGAGACCAGGAGAAATGGCAGATAGCATCTCAGGCAAACTATTAAGCTGCCAATAGGCAAAAGATTAATGCCCACATCTTCCCACCCACCCCTCAAAGATCTCATTTAGTGGGTGTTGGGAGGGGGAGGAATAAGTCTCCCAGTCTAACAGCCATGAAGACATACTGTTTCCTGCCTTAATTAAAATGTATTGGCTTGGCAGGAATGGTGAGGGGAGAAAAGTGGGGGAGGTTGACATGATGGAGATGGTCTAGCAGGGGCAAGTAGGTTACCCCACAGAGCGAGAGAATGAATGGTTCACACAATGTGTCTTGGATACAATCATCAGAATGTCATCCGGAAGGCACTATTCAGAAATACCTTCATGAGAATGTGGCTAATTACACCTCTTTGGTATAGCAACAGTTAGGCCTTGCTTTCACAGTAATTTTCTCTTTACGTTGTACCAACAAAAAGTGAAAACATACAAGATAAGGCGAATGAATATTCATAGCAATCAATATCCTGTAATTTCCTGAACACTTAAATATGACACACAAAATGAAAATGTGAGAAATGTGATTTAGCACAACAAAGATCTCACACACAAGACCAGGACAGAAGAGAGAACATACCTTGCCCGCCCACTCACAAACATTACAAAACAATTAATTGAACTGGGCAGAGGCTTTCCAGCCAGAAGCAACAATTAAAATATACAACAATCCATGTGTCACCTTTGGGTATTAAGCACAGATAAATTTAAATTGGTCTTCAGGCCAAACTCAACTGGGAAGAAGAGACAACAACATTTTTAATTTCTTGGTACAATATGGAATGCTATATACATATATATATATATACACATGCTTACCTTAATTAATTGCTTTTAATTTATAGCCTGCAATCTTCCCGGGGTAGGACCTAAAGTGGCATAAATAAATATGTGTAGGGAACGTCAGTAGAACTTGGGAGATGTTCTACTGAAGTCCCATTCCCCAAACTTCTAGGAAAACAGGGAACTTATTTTATTGGCTTTGACTATTTTTCCATCTAGGCCAGAATGCTTCCAGAAGGAGAGCACTTATAATTTTGTCTTTTCCTTCATAACAAGGTTTGGTGATGTTGATTGTTTTCAGGAAGGATAAAAGACAGAAGCAGTGGGAGAAACACCATAGGGTTGCAAATTAAATATGAATTAAATATTAATATTAAATCTTGTGGCCCTCTTGCAACATTCCACAAACAAGGGAGAGTGATTGCTCAATAAAAGCCACATCTGGTAATAGAATGAGTAGTCTTACTTGAATTCACAGCAGTTTTTCTCATTGACTTCCTGATTTCTTGTAACTAGATTTGAAAAAGGGTGTAGAAGTATAGTGCCTAGATCAAGGGAAGTAATAGTGCCACTCTATTCTGCTTTGGTCAGGCCTCACCTGGAATACTGTGCCCAATTCTGGGAACCACAATTCAAAAATGTGTTCAGAGTGTGATGGAGTCTCCTTTTTTGGATGTTTTTAAATAGAGGCTGGATGGCCATCTATCAGGGGTGCTTTGATTGTGGAGATTATCACACCCTTAAATCTGGTCAGGAGAGACGCAGGATCTAAAAGACAAAAATGGGTATTATCATACTTACCCGTACCCAGGCTGTAGGCAGCCTATATCTTCCTGGGCAGCCCATCTGCAACCCGGACCTCTACCATGGCTTTTTCAAGAACCAGATTTTCCCATTCTTAAAAAAGCCATGGTAGAAGTCTGCATTGCAGATGGGCTTTCCAGGAAGATATGGTCTGCCTACAGCCTGGGCATGGGTAAGTATGATAATACCCATTTTTGTCTTTTAGATCCAGCGTCTCTCCCGGTGGGATTTAGAGGTATGACAATCTCCTGTGTGTTCCTACATGACAGGAGGTTGGACTTGATAGCCCCTGTGGTCTCTTCCAATTCTATGATTCTATGATTCTAATCTGAAGCATGTCTAGAGGAAGGCAACCAAAATGGTGAAGATCTGGAAACCATGCCCTATGAGAAGAGACTTAGGTATGCCCTATGAGGGAGTTGGGTATGTTTAGCCAGGGGAAGAGAAGGTTAAGAGGTGACAAGATAGCCATGTTTAAATATTTGAAGGAGTGTCATATGAAAGATGGAGCAAGCTTGTTTTCTGCTGCTCCAGAGAATAAGACAGAGACCAGTGGATTCAAACTACAGGAAAAGAGATTCCACTTCAGCATTAAGAAAAACCTCCTGACAGTAAGAGCTGTCCAACAGAGGAACACATTTCCTTGGTGTGTGGTGAAATCTCTATCTTTGGAGGCTTTTAAACAGAGGCTGGATGGCCATCTGTTGAAGGTACTTTGATTGTGAATTCCTGCATGGCAGGGGGTTGGACTGAATGGCCCTTGTCGTTTCTTCCAACTCTATGATTCTAGGATTCTGTCCATCTCCTGTTCCCACTGCCTTCTTCATACCTATTGGATGGTTCCTAAGAGATGGCTTAGGTAGGGCACATTGGTGTGCCACACAATATTCCTACCCAGAATATAGGAGCCCTGGTAGCACAGTGGTTAAATGGGCAGCAACAGCAATAGCATTTACATTTCTAGACCACTTCATATAAAACTAAGCCATCTCTAAGCAGTTTACTATCTGTAAGCCAATTGCCCTCTACAAGCTAGGTACACTCATTTTACCAACATACAAAAGGATGGAAGGCTGAGTTGACTTTGGAGCCCCTCAGGATCAAACTCACAATGCTGTGGTTGCGGTACTGGCATTTAACCACTGCACTATCAGGGCTCCTATACACTGTGTAGGAATAATGTGTGGCATACTAATGTGCCCTGCCTAAGCCATCTCTTAGGAACCATCCAAAAGGTATAAAAAAGGCAGTTGGAACAGGTGATAGCTGGACAAGGGATCAAAGAATCAGAACTGAAAATTGTGCACAGAACCTTCATCTAAATCTCCTTTGGTTTCTGAGATTTGAACAAACATTGCCTTCCTGCTATCAAACTTTCCTCAGCAGTCATGAGGCCAGAAACGTATGTAACAATGAAGTATGTTGAAAAATGTTGAAAAATGTTGAATGTAACTCACTACACTCTGTGCTTCACCACTATCTTTCATGCAGTGTAGCACAAATAAGCACTTAGGAAAGTTATGGGCTTTTTAGGACTATAGTTGCCAGAATCCTCCAGTCCTGGGGGGAAAAACATTTCACTAAGCTCTGATATGATCACATCCAATGCAGATCTTCTGGACCCCTTCCATAACCCTCCTTTCCCCATCTGGCACTGTTTTCTAAAGCCGAGCACCTAGAAAACCAATTTTTCTAAGCTTTAACATGATCATATCCAACACATATCTCCATACCCCTTCCTCATAACCCTCTCCCTTCCTCATCCGGTGCTGTTTTCTTAACATTCTGTCTCATTTCTGCAAGTCATCTATAAAAATATTATTTCAGTCTCTTGGTTTTCTTCCATCCAGATGATGACCATCCAGATTGCTTTAATTTATCCTCCATCCCATGCACACTCTCTCTCTTTTTCTCACTGAAGCTCAGTAATTTATACCATGTACACCTCCTGCCGCCTTGCAAGAGCCAACCCATAAAGTAGGCCTCCTTGCAGGCAGCTGGCACGGATGCTGTTCTGCAGAAAAAGCTTGTCTGCTCACACAGCATTGCCGGAATGTCCCCCAATGTTTTACATCTTTGAGCAATTACACGGATACACGCGCACACACATACATTTTTGGTAAAAAGCTTTTGTTAAGAGCTGGAGATTTCTTCCAGATGAATCCAAAGCATTAATGGGAGTGAGTCAGAAACAGGAATTCCAGATACTACAGCATATTTCACCTTTGCACAAGTGACCCGTGTGACAGGAATTTCCATCCTGTTTCTTCCTGCTCTCCCTTCCCCTCCCCCCACATATCAGACACACCACCCAAGAAAAAGAGTGTTTTTAACAAGATATTTTATTGCACTGAGCTAGGAATGAGAAGCATCTTTACTCCACTCACCCACCATAACCAAACAATTCTTTAATATAGAAGTCCTCCAACCAAAAAACAAAACAAGAAACCTCCACATGTGCCAGACTGCTGCATACTGGTTGATGTTCCATTGTGCATCTATGAAAGAATTTTTAGCAGCTGATTCTTCACACACACACACTCTTTCAGCCAAATGAAAACTTTTCAGTCTATAACTGTGTATCCACAGACACAATCCTGCTACACAAGAGAATCGTTAAAGTCATGATCCAGACATCTGGCTGACCTCAAGTATTATTCATCACGAAAGGCTGGAACAGATTTTGTATGCATGAAGTGCTACTACAATCACACACAGTACACTTAGCATTAAAAGGTGGAATAAACTATACCAGTTCTGTCATTGTACCAGGTCTATCTTGCCAATGGTGTTCACTTCAGCTTTCCTCAACCTAGTGCATTGAATTATGGCTCCCAGCACCAATAGCCACTAGGGAAAGCTCCCAGTGGCTCCCCTGGGTTTCAGGTAGATATGAAACATATGTTTCATAGATTATTTGCAATGTAAGGCTCTCCTGCATTATGCTACATTAGTTTGTTTGCATTTGTTCCATGGGTAAGCATCATCTGCAGGTCCCAGGGCTGTACACATACACCGCCAGACCTGTGAGGGCTGTATTTCCACACACATGCGCACAAACAGTGGCATCTCTATGGCTGGTGTCACCCTTGACCTCCTCCTATACCACACCACACAGAATCCTTAGTAAAGTTTTTTTGTACTATTGTTACTCATAAATCATAATTCTCATATATCACTGAATGTAATGGTAATAGTTGTGAGACATAAACAAGAAATAATAATAATAATAATGATAATAAATGTTTATTTATAACCCACTCCTGTAGCAAAGTAATTGGAGTGGGGTACAACGAGATTAAAAATACACTAAAAACTAGCACTAATAAAATTATACTTTTAAATTACAATATCAGACACATACCCTAAATGTATTTACATATACCTAGTTTCATTTGCTTGAAGTAAAAATTTGGAAAAATGTGACACTTTAAAATAATTTTTTTTGAAAAATAAAAACATTTATTTATTTATTGAAATGTAAACTTTTTCTTAAAAAAAAACTGGGGTCTCCTTTGTCCTTTTGCTGAGCCTCACCCCACTCACCCCATCTCTTCAGCATTTTAATGGGGCACAGGTGAATTTCACAGCCTGTTTCTGCCAGGAGGCAGATGTCTTAGGGTGTCAATTTTAGTTTATTTTAAATCCTTCTCAGTTCTCAGAAACTGAAAAATCTGTACATTCATTTTCAAGGACTCAAGTCTTCTGGACCCACTTTAGATTTTAAAGCCCATTTTGTATTCCAGATAATACCCCTATAATATCTTAACATTTATATAGTACGAATAATGAGCCAAAGAGATTTACAAGACACCAAGATGATACTATGCCAAATAGTATCTGTTCCAATTTAAGGTTCCACAGAGGGGCAAGCCCCAATTTTCCAAACAGCAGATTCATCCCTTTCACAAACTACTGTTGATTTTGCTTTGTTTTGAAAGTCTCATTGGACCTGATCCAACGTCCAGACAAGACAGTGGACAGGCACATGTGGAAACAAGCAGTCCTTGTCCTGCATTTACATAGATAAAAATCAAATACACAAGGATAAGATGACAGAGAAAGATTATGGCAGCAAGGACATGTAAAAGGACTTCGATGTTAGAGATGCTCAAAAGGCATAATAGGTACTGTGATAAGACTGTTATAAAAGCTAAGATGATCTTGAGGTTGTGCTAGCATAAGAAGAAAAGAGTAAGGAGACAAGCTCCACCTGTACTGGGGTAGTTTTTTAAAAACCCAATACATTTCAGCCTCAATGAGAAAAGGCCTTCAGTGGCCTTAGCAGAATTCACTGGAGCTGAGAATACCATCCAAAACACAGGAGTATAACATCAGCAACATTCCTGGTGTGACAAGTAAAAGTTCCAGTCTATTCTGCACTTGGTAAGAGCACACATGGAGTGCTGCATCTTGTTTTGGAAGCCACATTTTAAGAAAGACATTGGGGCTGCTGCCACACTGCAGAAATAAAGCAGTTTCACATCACTTTAACTGCCAGGACTCAATGCCATGGAATCATGCAATATGTGGGTTTAGCCTTCCCTGTCAGAGAGCTTTGGTGCCCCCATCAAACTACAAATCCCAGAATTTCATAGGCTGGAGCCATGACAGTTAAAGCGGTGTCAAACTACAGTAAGTATGGCAGCAGCCTGAAAAGCAGAGGGAGACTAGGATGGTGATAATGATGATGTGTCTGGAAACCAGTGAAAGACAAGTAAAAGAGCTGGATATGTTTAACTTGGAAAAGCTAAATGCTTGGAAAAACAAAGATTAAGAAGATTACAAAGAGCTGTTTTCAAACATCCCATGGGCTGTTATGTAGAAGATACAATACAGCACATTTGTTTTCCGTTGTTCCTGAGGGCAGAGCAGGAATAATGGGTAGAAACTGGGAGAAAGCAAATTTCAGTCAAACATCAGGAGAAATCCTGTAACTATACTGTACAAGCTGTCCGACATTAAATCAAACTTCCTTGGGAAGCAGGGGCCCTGCTGAAGATTTTTGAATGGAGCAGGTCGGGGATGGGAATTTTATGGCCCTCTGGATGCTGTTGAACTACAACTCCCTAGCTGTCATGGCCAGTTGTGAGAAAACCTGGGATCTGCAGTTCAACAACAGCTGGAGGACCGAATGATTCCAAAATAGATGACATCTATTTTTTTTTCCCTGCCAAGAAATGAGATAACAGTCAGTTGGTGTGGCAGGTGAAGTCAGAGCAGTTCAGGAAATACTTGATCTGAAAATGTTATGTATATATATTTGGAGACAGCAGTCATGCTGGTTGGGGGATTCTGGGAGTTAATCCCAAAAGTAACTTTTCCCTGTTAAGGACTCAAACAAAGAAACAGAGCAAAGTTATAGTCATAACTTTATTTCAGATTGAGAAGATCCACACACCTTGGGACATACCCCAACCTGCAGTAAATAGAGGGGGATGTGACTGCACACTAGTTCCTAACCAGTTCCTACAGCATCCTTCTGCCAAAGCTAGCATCCACTGACCTAAATTGCATTCATACTAGCAGAGTATAGTTTTTGCACTTTTCATATATAGGATGCCACCTTTTTGTGCTGGCAGGGATCTGACATGTACTACTAACTCCTGCAAACAGACCAAAGCAAAACAAAACTCCACAGATGATAGTTTGCATCAGCCCCATTGGTTCAATGAATTTGACCTAGTTCAGATTCACAACTGGACTTCAAAAAGGAAGGAAGGAAGGAAGGAAGGAAGGAAGGAAGGAAGGAAAAGCCGTTGACATTTGCAACTCAAAAACTCAGTGGGTTATTTGGTCAAGTCACACTCTCTCTGCCTCAGAGGATGGTAATGGCAAAGCCCCTCTGAAGAAACCTGTCAAAAAAACTCTATGATAGGGTTGCCTTAGGGTTGCCATAAGTCAAAAATGACTTGGAGCCACACAACAACAACAAATGCCACCATGGCTGGAAAAACTGTGCCTATTGTATTTCTACCTCTCACACAATTGTGAAAGGCACTATTAAAGAGAAAGTGGCAATTCTCCTCTAAAGAATAATTGACAACCTGATGACTACATATGAAATGGGTAGGAAGAAAATTGGAGCTCAGTAAAGTCACTTCTTGTAGGAAGAAGGTCACACACCTGCATTTGGTGTCAGGGAACTGCGCCTGATCACTTTCCCAGCCTCACAGTGATGTTGACAGCTGGGGCTGTTTCTGAGGAATTCGCAGTATTACAGAAACACAACCCATGGAACTGTATTAATATTTGACACTGTGTGGGAAGAGCCATAACATTTTACTTTCTTTTCCTTGAGATCAACAGGTAGAAATTTCTAGGTAGAAATTAATATGTGGCTGTCCTACTGATGCCAGAGTAATTCTGCGGCCTTCTAGAAGACACATCTTTCCTTGATTCTTTTCAGTCTGTCTTCTGATTTGGTCAGGGATTTTACTGCCCTAATAGATGAGCTTCATGGGTTGGGGAAGGCAATGATTTTCTCTTGTTTTTCCTTTATCTCACTGCAGCATTTGGTACACTGAAACTGCAACATCTGGAATGCAGGGCTCTCTTCATCTATAGAAGCCACCAATCTTGGTTCATCCCACATCTCAGGCCCTGCACCAGTTCCAGTTGCCAAATAAGATCCAGTGGCAAACAAAGGCTTCACAGTAGTAGCACTGTGAAATATCCTCCCTACATACGTTTATCATGGTTCCCATCCTATACTGCTCTGAGTGCTTTGTTTTGCTCCACGCCACCCTAAAAATTCTTCTTGATTTGGCTTCAGTTTTACAGATCTGCTTTTCCTGTTGTTGCTGTATGCTGCTACTGCTGGGAATGCTTATGTTTATTTATTTTTATTTAGTTTAGGTGTGTTTGTTTATTTAAAATGTATTTAAAATAAATTTTATTTGTTATATTTATGTTTATTTTGGCAGGTGTTGTATAATGTATAATGTGCTGTGCTGTTTTAATGGGGTTTTAAAAAAACTTTTAAAATGGTTTTTAACTATGGAGTTTTTAACTTATGTTTTAATATTAATATTGTTTAATGTTTTTGTTTTGTCTTTTTAGGTTGTTATAAGCCGCCTTGAATCCCATTTTGGGAGAAAGTGGAATATAAATCTCATCAATAAATCAATGGGTTTTTTGTTCTGTAGTCATTCTGTTGTTTTATATTTGCAGTTGAATATTTTGTATCTCTTGTTGGATTTTAAAATTATTCTTTTATACTCTTAATTGTTTTGATTTTGCACCTTTAGGCATAGAAATTCCATAAGGTGGTTAATGGGGAGATTCTTGTTCCATAGGGTTGCCACAGTGAAAACTAGAGCGGTTTCCTATACCTTTAGTGGTTGTGTAGAACAGGGGATTTCAGTAAGTGTCACTTGTAATGCAACCAGGGAACAGGCAACATCTGCTGAAATTCCCTCTTCTACACAACCATTAAAGCTACAAGAGCCGTCTCCAATTTTTACTCTGTTCTATTGCTTAGGAGCTGCATTGCATGGTTCCACAAAGGTCAGTTTTATCCTACACTATCTTATATCTGTATCAATCTACAAAGAAAGGTCATTGAAAACTTTGGGGTTAGGTTTCAACAGTGTGCTGATGATAGCCAAATCTCTATAGCTTTAGCTAAGAACAACTGCCAATTTCCTGAATCTGTCTCTAGAAGCTGTGGTCAGGTAGATAAGGATTAAAACAGTCAAGATGTATCCAGAAAAGATGGTGCATTATGCTGGTTGGGAAATCCAAAGTCCAGAGAGTATATACTCTCTCTTCTAGCAATAGTGTACATGTCCTCCTGTACAACTGTTCCACTGGATACACTGGTGCCATTGGATAAGCAACTAGTAGCAAAAGCCAATGGCATTTCTTACCAGTCACATTTGCTGCATGCCTTTATGAGGCCCTCAGGACTGACTCCTGTAATAGATTAAATGTGGGGCTATTCCTGAAGATTGTTTTTTTAGAAGCTGCAGCTATTGAACAATGGCAGTCAGAAACATATTTTGCATTATTTGTAGTAGCTGCTAGTAACCTGTCAACTTCAGCTTCAAAGCCTTGGGTCTCACTTTCATAGTTCCTCATCTCTCCTAACTCATGTATTTTAAAGGGTATTCCTCCCCACCGTCTAATTTCTTCACAGAGAGCTATGCTCCAAATTGCTCCTTCATTACATTCAACTATCAGTAATTAGGATCAGGCTTCCTCTATGTTTGGCACAACTCTGAAGAATGATCTACACCAAAAAGTTCACCTCTGTGGTTAGAGATGTGGATGCATATGCTTTGTTTTTGTTGCTGTTTGAAGTTTTCTTTTTCACAGGCATGGAATTTACTTGCTTGCTTGTATTGTTCACTGTTTCAGATTGATGTTATGACTCACCTTGAGTTAGATTCTATAACAATAAAATTTCATAAATTTATAATTCTTGAGATTAATGTATTTAGATTATGTTTTGAAATGAATTGGTACTAATTTAATGTAATAATATTTATTGTAATGATGTATTGACAGGTATTCTTATTCTTGTTCTGTGAGTCACTTAAGACCTATATGGTAAAGTGGCATACAAAATGAATAATGGTGAGACGTAAGTGGTGTAAACAAATACATAGTTCCCAGTGTAATTGTTATTTTAGCAGTACAGCCACACAAGTCTTAATACCGGCTTATATCTGCTACTTACATTTCAGTTCTGTTACTTTAATTGTCACAGCCTTGTGGTATATGAATGCAGCTGCCTTAAATGGAGTCAGACCATTGGTCTATCTAGCCCTGCATTTTCTACTGCAAGGATGAACCTAATTGCAAAATCCACACTATAGACAATCAGTTCAGACCTCAGACAAAATTATCTGTCCTTCCACTAATAGGCTTATGCATGGGGAGGAAGAGGGGAGCAGAGAAAGAATGGGCATCTGAAGAGAAGAAAGAATGAAACAGCAGAAAGGAAGAGAAAGATAGAGAGAAGGTGTGTGTGCATGAGCGTATAGTATGTCAGACCATGTGGGGAGAAATAAGTGGCATAAGAAAGAGCAAAGGAATGATAGAAGGATAGAGTGAGTGGGGGGGGGAGAGAGTTGGTAGAAGCAGAGAAGACAGAAGAAAAGGAGCTGCAGAAAGATAAAGAAGCTGTGGAGGGAGAAAGAGAAAATAGATTGTGGAGAGAGAGAGAAGGGGTAGCAAAAAAAGAGCAAGAAAGTGCTGTTATAAACAGAAAAGAGTGAGAGTGAGAAAATGGGATGAAAAAATAGAAGGGGAGAGTGAGAAGAAATATAGAAACGGGGACACACAGAGAAAGAGAGAGAAAAACCAGGGTGTATTGTCAGAGGGACAGAGGGTTAGAGAGAAGGGGTGTCAAAAACAATATAGGATGGCAGTAGAAGAGATGGAAAGAAGGGTGGTGGAAATACCAAGAAAACCCCACTTCAGGTTCTGGGCCCAGCAGGTACCAACAGATTTCCTCCACAGCTATGGAACCCACAATAAAATAAGGGTACCACTGATGTATCTTGATAATACAGCTCTGCATCTTTCAACTAGACCTTCTTCCTTTACTATCTGACCCTTTTGACTGTAGATGCTATGGACTGAACAAGAGGAAAAGCAGTTGGCCCATCCCTGAGATATGTTACTTCCCCACACTGCCTGAAACATGTTGGTACTATTGGGGCTTTCCAGACTGCCCAAAAGGGGCAGTCCATACTCGCCCCAGGATGCGGCGAGATGGGGCCAAGGCTGCCACACCAGCAGCCTCCACAGCCTCATCCTGTCGCTTCTGGAGGCTGCAGGGAAGTGGCAAACTGCCGCTTCCCCACGGCCTCAAAGCGGGGTGCAGTTGGCGCCCTGGGCGCCCACTGCATCCTGCTTCCCTCGGCGGGTCTGAGGGGAGAAAGGGGCCGCCGTGGCCCCTTTCTCCCTGGGTCTTTGCCATGGCCGTTTAAAGGCCGCAACAAAGACCCAGAAGCAAAAAGGAGGTCCGTTTTGGAGCTCCTTTTTGTGCCGTGGAAAGGGCGCGCTTGGTGCCCTCATGCAGCGCAAACTTGCCATGGCGTGCACAGCGTTTCTAAGTGCTGCACATGCTATGACGACATTGTAGTGCATCCGTTTGAGTGCCACCATTTAAAAATGGCGGCGCCCATTTGCTTTAGGTCTAGGGAGGGACTAAACGCTGCACCTTCCCTTTCCTAGACTGGGTATGTCACCCAGGAGATCTTTCCAATAGCCTTCTTCATACTTTGCTCCATTTTAACTCTTTATCATAATATTTGTGCTTGCCTTTCCCTCAACGCAATGCATGTAATATTTATGTGTCGCCCCAAGGCAAGAGTTTATGATGATAGGACAGGGAGGCTACTTGTATTTCTCTAATTTTTCACATTCATTTTTGAACCTTCAGAGTCCCCACAATGAAACAAGTAATACAGCCTTAAGAGCTAGGGTGGTGTAGTGGTTTCATTTTTAGACTACAATTCTGGAGATCAGGCTTCAATTTCTCACTCGGCCATGGAAGCCTAGTAGAAGACCTTGGATGAGTCACACACTCTCAATCCCAGAAAACCCTATGACAAGGTCAACTTAGTGTCACCATAAAGCAGAAATGACTTGAAGGCACACAGCAGCAACAACATTCCCTTAGAAATAAGAATGCACTCACCTCAAATAATGATAGAAAGCAACCAACCGATGTATAGAGTAAGGTGGCACTTTGGCAATTTCTTACTTTGGAACATTGGTCCAGACTAGGGATGGATAGCATGTTGCTCTAGGCTCAGAAGATCTCCTTTATTTTCCACTAGAACCCTGAGCTCCACCAACTGGAACTAAAGCTGAAGTAATGGCTCAGGAAGTTGGACACTGCATTGCAGGGGAAGGTGCCTCTGAGGAAGTTCTTAGCTCAGGAATTTGTCTCCACCACCAGAACTGAAGCTTGCATGGAAATCCTTTCAGATATAGATTTATGTTTTTCCCTCACATATATGCTCCAGATTTTCAATTTCAGCAACCTACAACACTATTGAACCATTGGGGTGTGGGAACTGTTTTCAATCATGCTACTGCAAACTGCTGAGCAGTCTACCAGTAGATCCTGATTGACCTCCTGCCTGACCCTGACATATACTTCCTGCTCCTGATATCACTGTCAGTCCCTGAGGCTTAAGTCAGCACTTTTTCCATGAATGCCTGAGACATGATGATCTAGAAAAAATGTGGGTGACAAGCAGCTGTAAATAATGCTAGTTCTAGGTTGCTTCCAGAATAGGGCCAGTCCTACCATTAGGCAGAGTGAGGTAACCACTTCAGATGGCAAGTGGGAAGTGGCAATAGCCAACTTCCCTCAAGTCATTCTCTTTACATACAGGAACGTGCGCGCGCGCGCGCACACACACACACACACACTGATCACAATTTTTCTATATTGATGCTGTTCAAAGTATCATATTACATTCAGTGTGTCACATGGCCTATCCTGCATCTGTTATGCTGGTCTGCTGCATGCAAGTAGGATGGATACCACTTCCCATTGCCAGTACAGATACTGATATCTACAGATACTGTACTGACATTCATCTGTCAGTCCAGCCTGTTTGTGTACATGGAGTGTGGAGGTGGCATATTGACCTTTGGCTGAGATGATACAAAATCTTGACCTGGCTTTCCAGAAAGGTCTTTTGTTGTACAGTGCCTTGGCCCATTCATGGAAATTTATACTGGGTCCAGGTAATGCATTTACATCTGTTACCCACCAGTGTTTTCCCAGTGCTTCTTCCACCTTCCTAAAAAAAAAAAAGACATCAAGGAGGTCAGGACAGAAGAGTACTGCAATGTCTTTGATTGCTACCACTGTATCATCTGAAGCAACCTATTCAAGCACAGGTTTGATACCTGATTTAAAAGAAAGAGCCGTTGGAAGCCCCTAGTTTGTGCATTTTACACCTACACATGAGCCATCATACTGAAAGCATAAATGCAGTTGCTGCAGCACTCCTAAAGCAAGGCAACTGCAAGGAACAAAGCAAAGATAGCATTCTGACTAAAGAAGCAGCAGCCCACTCCACAAAATGGCTGACAGCCAAAGGTATAGGTGGGGTGATGGGCACTGAGAAAATCAAAGGTATAAGTGAGATAAGGGGCACTAAGGGTTGGTCTTCTCCAAGACCACACAGAAATAAAAATACAGGCTGAGTCTCCCTTATCCAAAATGCTTGGTACCAGAGGTGTATTGGATTTCCGAGTTTTGTAGATTTTGGAATATCTGTATTTGCATTTATGTACATGATGTGATATCTTAGTGATGGAACCCAAGTCTAAACACAGAATTAATTTATGTTTCATTTATACCTTAAACACATAGTGTTAAGATAATTTTATACAATATTTTTAATAATTTTGTGCACAGAACAAATTTTGCATATACTGACCAAAAGTGTCACTATCTCAGCCACCCATGAAAACTCTTTTGATTTTTGGAATATTTCAGAGTTTTGAATTCTGGATAAGAGAGACTGGATTTGTGTAAATTAGTGGTGTATTATGTCACAGAATCTAGTCAGGTTTTTGATTTATTTTTATTGAAGAACAGAACACACAGAGCCTTAAGTGTTCTGAAGATATGTTAATGTTTATCATTTATGTCTTTATTTAACCCTCAGGCACTTTAGTCCTCCAGAGTCACATGTGGTTGCAGAATGCACACAGAATCTGACTTACTGTCTAGGCTTTCTGCAGCAGTATCTCCTCGGCAGCTGCAAACCAGGTTTCCAAGTTTCAGTCACTTGCTATGTTCAGTTTTTACCAAGAAACAATAATTGATCCAGAATAAAAATATTATGCCAACAAATCTACTATCTTCCCCCCTTTGGAATACTGTGCATACTTATGTATAGGTCTAGAAATTTTAGTCTAAATTTTGACCCCCAAAAACAGAGTCAACTTATCCATGGATCAAGTATTGCACTTTAACTCTTTTTTTTTTTAAAAAAAAAAGAACAATTTCCTGGTGAAAGGCAAGAGTGTAATCTGTCCTGTAAGCACTGATCCATCTCTACTCCCAGCCATCCAGCCTTTAGTGTGAACATAAAACAATTGTGCCTGCTGGAATTTTCTAAGTTCTTTGGCACAGTTTTCCTTTCCTTTATCCTTTAGATCCTTCGTTACATGCCTGTAAGTTTTAACCTTGACTTATCCATGGGTCATATCAAAATCCACAATTTTTGCCCCAAACCCTGCCCTCTACTTATACATGGGGTCGACTTATAGTTGAGTATATATGGTAGTTTGTTTGTTGGAACCAAAGTAACAAATAAGAAACAAACAAAATTATCCCATGACATTTTGCAGGAACCATAATACAATGAAGCTGAAGGCACATGAGCAGGATGTCTTTTTATAGGCCCCATTAGAATGATTTTTTGCCAGGTGATGGGGTGGAGGGAGAGAGACACAGAATACTGTACCTAACTGGGGTCAAGAAATATCCCACAATGCAAGAAATGTACATTGCCCCTAAATCTAACCCTGACCCTGTCCCTTTAACCTCAGGATACATTGCATTGGAATTCTCTGAGAGATCAAAGACTTTGGTCCAAAAGATATTACAGAAACAGTCCAGTTTGAGACTACTTTAACTTCCCTGGCTCAATGCTAGGGATTCTGAGGGCTGTAGTTTTGTGGGACATTTAGCCTTCTCTGTCAGAGAGCTCTGGTGCCACAATAAACTACAATTCCCAGGATTCCCTATCACTGAGCCAGAGCAGTTAAAGCGGGCTCAAACTGGATTATTTCTGCAGTGTGTTTTGGACCTTTGTTACTGTGTACCCTCCAGTCATTTCTGACTTATGGTGATTCTAAGGTGACCCTGTCATGGGGCTTTCTTGGAAAGATTTGTTCAGAGGAGTTTGTTTTTGCCATCCTCTGAGGTTGAGAGAATCTGACCTGCCCAAGGTGACCCAGTGGATTTCCATGGCTGAACAAGGAATTTGAGCTCTGGTCTCCAGAGTCATAGGCTGCTACCACAGTGCAGAATTAATGCAATTTGACACTGTTTTAACTGTCCTGACCCAATGATATGGGATTCTGGGTTTTGTAGTTTGTTGTGGCACCAGAGCTCTTTGACAGAGAAGGCTAAACATTGAAAAAAATGGCAGATCCCATAATTCCATAGCACTGAGCCATGGCAAGTTAAAGAGGTGTCAAACTGCATTAATTCTGCAGTGTAGATGCAGCCTTCGTCCAGTGCTCAAACCACTACACTATGTTTTCACTCAATCAGAAACTGCCCTATAATGTAAACAATGCAAGTGTTTGTTCTTTGTATTCTTTTTTAATCCTAGTGCATGGAGGTTAAAACAATTCTACATGATCTTATTTATATCAGATTCTATGGAATTGTGCAATATAAATCATAATTCCATTAAAATACAATAAAATTAGCTTGCCTACACTCCCCCCTCACCACACACATATGGTAAATCTCATAGTAACATTTCTTAATGTCTGGTTCTTAGTGAGATGACAAATGTATCCCAGAAATTTAACACTTCGGTCTGCAGGCCAGGACACACAATTCTGGTATTTCCCACTAATTATTTTTTTTTAAACCTTCCTGGTGCACAGAAAAATTGGTATGTCAAGGACAATACTAAGACAGCGTTCTTTTTTCTCTGACATACTGTTAGGAATGAATTTATTATTGTTGTGTGCCTTCACATAATTTATGACATGGTGACCTTAAGGGACATTATCATGAGCATGATTTGTTCAGAGGAGGTTTCCCATTGCCTCCCTCTGAAGCTAAAAGAGTGTGATCTGTCCAAGATCACCCAGTGGGTATCCATAGCCAAGCAGGAAATCAAACCCTCATTTCCCAGAGTCCTAGTCTAACTCTCAAACGTTCAATTTTATTTTTTACATTTTTGTGATAGTCTAGCTGTAGACTGAAATCATAATGCCCAGATACTATTTAAGCAGTTCACTATTATCCTTCTTTAAAACAACACAGTCCCAAACATAAGACCCACAATTTAGTGCTGGAAAGCACAACTATTTTAATGTGGAGTCAAAGGCTTTCATGGCCGGCATCCATAGTTTTTTGTGGGGCTTTTGGGCTATGTGGCCATGTTCTAGAAGAGCTCCTTTCTGACATTTCACCAACATCTGTGGTTGGCATCTTCAGAGAAGCATTTGCTGGATTTTCTTTGTTGGTTTGTAAACTATTTGCAGGTTTTATTTCCTCACCACTTTACAAATGCTTCGTTCAGCCACGGATAAGACTCACAGCTGCAGGAGTCTACAGCATTCCATGCAGCTGTGGACAGGTCTGCATAGGGACCTCCAAACGTAGTGTGCAAACAAGAATCAAGGAACATGAGAGACACTGCAGACTGGGTCAGCAGGAAAAATCAGCAGTAGCAGAACATGCTATAAACCATCCTGGGCATAAAATGATGTTTGAAAGCACTGAGATTCTGGACCATGCCAACAACTACAGTGGTCCCCCGGGTTACGAATCCCCCGGGGTACGAAAACCCCGGGGTACGAAACCGGCGGGACCGCGATTGTATCCCCCGGGATTCGAAAGATCCCCCGGGATACGGAAAAAAAACCACGCGGCCCCTTTAAATCAGCCGTGTGGTCCACTGAATATAGCGGTCCCCCGGGAAACGAAAGCTTCCGGGTTACGAAGGTAATCCCGGAACGGATTACCTTTGTAACCCGGGGGACCACTGTACCATGTCAGAATGCACAGGGAAGCCATTGAAATCCATAAACACCTGGACAATTTCAACAGGAAAGAGGAAACCCTGAGGGTAAACAAGGGCTGGCTACCAGTCCTGAAGAACAGCAAGGTTAAGACCCAACCAATGCAAATGAGAAACAGCCTGGAGTCAGGGGATTCCCAGCAGACAATGAGCACCAGTTAGCAGACATTAATCCTCTTTTGCACATCCTCCCACCCTGAGGACTGCCATTAGCAACAGAACAATACATTTGCAAATTACTCCTTCCTTTCCAGGGTCACACAGGATATATATCTCCAATCCTTTTCCAGGTTATCATTCTCTGAAGATGCCAGCCACAGATGCTGGCAAAACGTCAGAAAGGAACTCTTCTAGAACATGGCCACATAGCCCGAAAGCCCCACAAAAAACTATACAACTTTTTTCGCTCCAAGGTGTTGGAATATGTTCATATGAAAACATACACATATACATAGAGTAGTCTTCAAGTTTTCTGGCCTTTGGGAAGGACACTGGGGTACACAAAGGATTGCTCAGTGGGACCCAATCAGATTGCAGATTGGGTGGGATTGCTACCTGGGGGTGGAAAGTGAGCCACCACCAGAACCTCCCTGCCAGCAATCTCAAATCAGATTGCTGCTTTTTGGTACAGAAGCAGTGCTTGTGAATGCTTTGGGGCAGCAAAAGGGGACAAAATCATGCACACCAGATCCAAGGGAGCCATGTACAGCCTGCAGGCCATGGGTTGTGCACTCTAGTTTACAAAGTCATATGTCTTGAAAAATATTAAAGGGCTTTCAGTTCTTTAACTTAAAACATCCTATTCTTTTCTATTCATTTCTCAGATACTTGTATCTCAAAATATCTGGAGAGTACACCACACTGGAGATGGGTAGAACAGACCAAATACTAGGCTAGGTAGATCCAATGATCTGATTTAGGATGAAGTAGTGGACTAAGAAATCAAGGACACAGCTGTGTTAGGACTCTTTCACACGGGAGGAATTTCTCCCAACTTCGAATGGAGCCAATGCGAATTCACGTGAATTTGCTAGTTTAGCGAATTCACATGAATCCCCATTGCATTCGGAAGGTGTTTGGAATGACTTCTCATTACCTGAAAATAACCCCCCTTGCCCGAAATTGTGTGAGAAGCTTTAATTCGCAATAACATGAAACCCATGATTGCATTCGGAGTGACTTCCCTTTTTGCCCGAAATTGCATGTGAAGCTCTAATTCGCAATAACGTGAAACCCCATGATTGCGTTTGGATTGCCCTTGGGTTATATTTCCAATTTCCCACGTCTGAAAGAGTCCTTAGTCTGGAAATATCAGAAAACAAAGATATCTTGTAGCACCTTTGAGATTAACTATGTGAAAGAAGTTGTAGAATAAGCTTTTGTACACTTGGTTTACTGATGAATAGAGGAAGTCTATGAAAGCTTATGCTACAACTTCTTTCACACAGTCTCAAAGATGCTACAAGATCCTTTGCATAGTGTGTTTTCCAATACTTTCTGTAGTTCTGAAAATTTTAAAATGATATTTGGAAGAAAATAGGAAACTTGTGTATTTCAGATCATTGGCATTTCCTGTCAGGTCAGCTCTCCGCTTGGCCCACCATGAACCTCCAAGCAGAAAGTAGAAGGCTCAAGGCATAGCCCTCCTCCTCTCTCTGCACCTGGATTTGATTTGAGGCCATGAAGGATCAAAAGGTAATGGGGGCATACGGAATCCATATGTGGAAAGCACTGGGAACTGCACTGGACATTTCCTGCTGCTGGCATTCCTTCATATAGAAAGGAAAGGGAAGTTGGGGTCAAAGAAACCAGAGATATGAGCTTTGGAAAGAGGATGCAAGCATTCTTAGTTGAATGATTGATTCCCAAGGGGAACTAGAGCAGAGGTAAGCATGCATACATATTCATGGATGAACAGCAGTACGCCTATTTGTTTTTCTAGCTTGGACTAATGTGGACATATTGGTCAAAATCCTATGGGTGTAGTACATATGTGTAAGTTCCCCTACAGAAGCAGCTGGACTTTTTTTTTGTCTGCATACAGTTCAAGATTATAGATTTAGGAGTTGTGTATGCAGGGTTAGAATCATAGAATCATAGGTCACATAATCATAGGTTATTAAGCATGCAGATGTACATATACAAACAGAAGCTCATGTACACTTGGTTGCACATTGTGTTCTTGGTTGGGCAATTGTTCCATCCAACACAAGGGCTGCATCCAGCACAACTAGAGACTAACTCCACATGTAGAGATTTACGCTATGCAATCTGAATATAGGATCTTGACCATTATTTTGATTACTAGTGAGATTAATAGATGAATTTATTTTTCTAGGTTGGGCGAAAGCTGTACACATTACTTTCCTAATTATTAAGGTTAATAAACACATGCTTCACACATTTCAAAATGTGGACTTTCACAGGGGTATTAGTTTGATCTCTCTTCTGTGAAAGTCTTAGACCTGCTATCCCTATTGTAAACCAAGCAATACATGAATTTTGGAGACCAGCAGTGCTTTTCAAAATAGTTCCAAATCACATCCTGGCTATGATCCAAAGACACTTGTATGCAGCATGGTGTCACCTGTAGTAACTGCATACATATGGCCAAGAAGGTAGGCGATGTAGTCCCATCTGCACTGCAAGACAGATATGAGGGCTGAACTAGTCCACTCATCATGGTGGGCAACATATCCAAGCTCACAGTTACATAGAGAAGCCAGATGTCCTCATCCATCTTTCCACTCTTCATACTGTTCCACTCCATACACTCCCCCAAAGATAAATAATACCTGTCATAATCACACCCTTCATACTATACAAATGCAGACAGGGATTCCTGTGTTTGTTTGGATTTTTAATGGAACCCTGGAGTCTAAATACCCTGAAGGCACCAGATCCTATCAAGCCTAGTTAGTACTTGGATGGGGGGCCAACCAAGGAATATTAGGTGCTGTATGCTGTATTTTAGAGGAAGGCAATGGCAAACCAGCTGTATTCCCTGCCTAAGAAAACACTATGAAATTCAGGGAGTTGCTGTAAGTCAACAGGCGCACATGCACTCTCATTCCATCTCACATAAGCTCTTTCATATATCCTGATTGTGTGCTCTTTGAAGCAATAGTTTCAGGAACCCAGATGGGCAGCTAATCCAACTCTTTTCTACAAGGCAAGATCAATACTCCACACTGTCAACCACAGTGTGTCACATTTAGAAGGTAGGTACACAATATAACAGCAGGAGTCAACCAAATAGTTCTCAGTGACTTGAGCAAGTGAGTCAAGCCACAAACTACAGGAGGCAGGAGGAAAGTTAAGTGAATCTTCTTTGGGAGCAGCATTATCTAATCTACAAAGAAATTTTGGACTGCCCAATGCCTTCCTCACTGTGAGATGCTCCCTCCCCTTCTGGGTATGACTTAGTAGATTACCTGGTTCGTTTGTTCTGTTCATTTTATGACATTTGTCATCCTGCAGTAAAAATAATGGTTTCATCATCATATTGCTCAGGTTTCTAGGTGTAAGCAGACAGCTCTGGGCTCTAGGGGGAATATTTCTCCCACTCATGATGCTCTGTGTGTGTGTGATGAATTTTTCTCCTTTCTGGGCAATAGAGACCATGACCTTGGAGACAGAGGTAGGAAACTGGGCTCATGAGATGAAAAAGAATTAAAGCCTTCTTGGAGGAAACACTACATAAGCTCTGTTTCTTTGGAAGCAGAATCATCCCAAAGAACACAAGCCAACTGTGGACACTGGTAAAGAGCCACTAAATCTGCCTTCTCCAACAAGGAAAAACTAGTGGCTGTGGATGAAGGAGGTTGCAGTCCAACACATCTGAAAGACTCCATGTTGTTGAAGCTGCACTAAATGCAGGTTTCTCTCACAAGTCCTAGTAAGTTGCTGGGAGACAGACAGTGTCACTTACGCAAATCTACTCTGCTCTCATTCTTAATTAAAAGCTAATGAAGGTGACAAGGTAAACACTATCCCTCCCCTACCCCCCCACCCCACAAGGAGATCCCAGGCACACAGCCAGATGAGTGCCCAATTATCGACTCTTCATGCACACAGGGATCACATAAGCAAAGGTACCTGTTCCAAGCAGGGTGTCTAAGCCAAGTTCTGATGCTAATCCCCCTTGGCAGCAGATTCACAGAGGAAAACAAAACGAACAATGTCAGGAAAGTTATACTGAAAGAACTTGGATCAAGGTTTGCCATAGTTAAAGGGGCTAGACATGGACAACGTGATCAATTTATCCCCAAACAAAGAACTAAAGACTGGCAAGGAGTGGAACCAGCCTTGAGGGTGTTCCAAGCTCACCCGCCATCTTCTCTACTCTCCACATCCATCTGCTATAAAGAACTATCACACCTACACAACACTTTGCATTATTTTTATGCCAATTGGTTATAAATGGTACTAGTACAGTTGACCCTCCATATCCACAGATTTCATATCCACAGAGCCCATCATCCATGGCTTGAAATATATTTTTAAAATATATGAATTCCAAAATGCAAACCTTGATTTTGCCATTTTATATAAGGGACACCATTTTATTACCCCATTGTTTAAAACAGAACTTGAGCATCCATAGAGTTTGGTATTCACTACCATTCTGAAACCAAACCTCAGCAGATAGTACAGTGGGTCCTTAGTATCTGCTGAGGTTTGGTTTCAGAACTGCAATGGATACCAAAATCCATGGATGCTAACTTTCTGTTTTAAACAATGGGGTAATAAAATTGTGTATACTTATAGTTTTATAATAAAGTTTTATAGGTAAAGGTAGTCCCTTGACATTAATGTCTAGTTTTAACTGACTGTAGAGAGCGGTGCTCATTTCTGTTGCTAAGCCAAAGAGCCAGCATTGTCCGAGGACTCCTCTGGTGGTCATGTAGCCAGTATGACTGCACCGAATGCTGTTACCTTCCCACAGAAGTGGTACCTATTTATCTCATTGCATCTGTATGCTTTTGAACTGTAAGGTTGGCAGAAGCTGGGACTAGTGACAGGAGCTCACCCCATCATGCAGCACTTGGGCCTCAAACTGACAACCTTCTGATCTTCCAATTGTCAGAATTGACATCTTAACCACTAAGCCACCACATCCCTACTACTGCTGCTGCTGCTACTGTTACCACATAGTACCCATTCTGTACTAGGGTATTCAATGTTCACTAAAGTTGTACATTTCCTATTCCTCCATGAAATATCACTGCATGCAACTTCTGCAAGATAAACAATGTAGAAGCTAAGCTGACAAGCTCCTTGTGAGAGGCACATTAATACAATCTGTCAAAATAACCAATATGCATTTATCAGGATTTATACAAAAATGTTGAGGGGTGGGAGAACCTGCCGGAATGCATTCACTTTACTGCATTCACACAAACAATTTCCTCTTGAAGATCAGGGAAAGCCAACCCTGACTTTTTTTAGAAGTTGTGTATGATTTGTTTCCATTTTGTCATGGACCATCTTGTCACCTCTCCCCACAACATTTATTTTTATTTATTTATTTTATTGCTTTTAGCGACGGCTTTTTATGAAATGAGGGGATGAACAGGCAGCTAATTGGATTAATGTGCATGCTTTATGAGGCCTTCCTCTGGGTTCAAGAATGCCCTCAACAGTCTGTGCTGGGGTGGGCCTCTTTTTACATCAGTGGGTCTTCAAGAGGCCTACCTGGCAGTGGCAGCAACAACACTCTAGTACCAAGAACACTGGGTAGCTGAGTCGGATCCAGCTGCCATTTTAACTTTCCGGTAAGGTCAACACTACGTTGGGGGCATGGTGGAAAATGGAAACACCCTGAAACTCAGCTGCCCAGAAGGAAGCACAGCCCCATGAGGCAATACAATTGCAATGTACCAGGTTTGGATTCTCTTGGGATGTCTTAGCCAGAGCTTGGAAACATTATTTCTTGGTACTAAAGCTGGTCTTAACTATTCCATTTTGGACTAAAACATACAGGGGATTTCTAGATTGGCAGGAAAGTGTGACATGAAGTTGCCTTTTCCTTAATGCTTAGCAGCTACACTGCAAGCCCCAGGTGTGCATTTAAAAGGTACAGGGCAGCTAAACTGAGGGGTGTGGGAACGACTTATCTGAAGTCTTTTCTGTGCCTCAACAGCTATATTGGAAGCTGTCAGAACGCTACAAACACAGGCAGAGCAGCTGCACCAGCGGCAATGAATGTGGCTTTTAGCCGCGCTGAACCTTTAATTTTTTTTTCCCTTGCCGGCTGCGAACTGCGCAGCTGCGCAGGTTTGCCGGCTGCTGGGAACTGCGCAGCTGCGCAGGTACACCATACAGACAATTATACAGTTATGAGGATCTGTCAAATTATCATTGCAGTTTCTCTGCTTTTTTAAACTGTGCAGTTGCACTGGTGCATCATGAATGAACCCCTTTATTTTGTGAATGAATTGACATGTTATGCACAGTAGAATAACAGTTACAGCATCCCAGAGTCCCTACTGCGCATATCTAGGGTTCGGATTAGGGCTGGAGCTAGGGTTTGGGAGCTTTAAAAAACTGCGCAGTTAAACTCCAGCTTTTACACCTGCAGGGCATTGAGCGTTTTAATTGGAAGTGAACTCCACACCACGCATGCTCCCAACTCACGATCCATTATGATCTGCACCTGTATCGCTGCCTTTAAATGGGTGCTTTAAAGATACAGCGGCCCCTTTAACTGTGCAGCTGCACCGCAGCCTTTAGATGGAGCTGCACTGTTCCACAGTTTTTTAAAAAGAAGCTGGGAAAACCAGCAACTTTCTAAAGGCACTTCTTCTCCCCTAAAACACACACACACAAAAAGCGTTTTCATGGCACACTTTCCCTTTTTCTTATCTAAAGGCTAGACTTTCATGCAGCCATGAACACACTTCTTTTTGCCAATCTAGATCAGGCCATTGAATCCCTGGATGTTCACCAGAGCTTGGACAAGTTACATCTTGGACCACAATTTCCAGAATTCTCAGCACTGGGGGATTCTGGGGGTTTGCATCAGTTTCCCAAGCTCTGCACCAAGTCTGATGTCACACTATACAAAAATAAAGTAGCTAGAATGTAAGAGGGGGAAAACAAAAGTGTTCCATGATTTGCAATGAAAATCTGTCATGTTCAGCAAGGGAAAACATGTATTCTGACTTCCCTTTTCAGGTATCTTTGTGCCCTCCCCTTAGAATCAAGAATTTCATCACGGACAGTACTCAAAGAAACTATTAATCTTCCCAGAAGAGCACAATGGATATGGAACTGGAATTGACTGAGAGTTCCTTGAGTCCCATATCAATACTGTATTTCAAAAGGCTACCTAGATACATAAAACTCCTCCTGCTTTGCTCCATTTTAACAGGGAAGCCATGCACACCTGTGGAAAAGTGCTCTTTTGCCTGGTCAGTGCAGGATATGGTGCTTTAGGTGGGATGTACTTCCTTCATTGGGGCATTGCTGATATGGCAAAAATCTAATCCCTCCTAAGTTATATGAAATCACACAGGGAATGGGAACAAAAACATTAAGAAAGGAGGGAAAGAACAATCACATGTACTGATGGGGAAACCTAAGGATGGACTGCCAGCAACATCATTGCCAGTTCTGGAAGATGTGGTATGATAACTGCCTCTGGATAAAAATACCTGCACTGGTTGCTTTGGCATGAGAGTGGATTTCTGGAGCACACCTGTGAATGAAAATTGGAAGAGACAAAACAATCCCAAAACATCCCAGCCAAGAGACACCCAAAAACCTGGGTTGATATCTATATCCCAAGTGCTTTTTTTCTGTTCAGATGATCCACATTTAGCATGGGAAATCTCCAGATGTTCGGGGAAACCTTCAGCCTCAGTCAGTATGGACAATGGTGGTTGGGGATGATGGGATTTATAGTATGACAACATCTATAATACTAGAGGTTCCTCAGCTCTTACCTAAAGTCAGAGTAGGCAACATATGGCCTTCCAGATGTTGTTGGACATCAGTTCATACCATTCCTCATCACTGGATATACTGGCTAGGGATGGCGGGAACTGCAGAGCAACAATGCTCAGAGGGTGACAAAAGACACTCCCCAGTGATAAAGCACTGTCCCCAAGCCACAGCAAACCAGCCATTAAGATAAGCTTGCAAGAGGTTAACTTAGTTCAACATTAGTATGCATGGAACAGAACCAAAACACCATAACAAAAGTGTTTTATGGACTCTTCACCTGAAATAGCTTAACCTTTCAGGTTTTTACACATACACTGAAATACTATCTTCTATATATACTTTGAAATAAAAACAAATACTAAAATAGGTGACTTTTTTTAGTATTACTTTCACCGTCAGATATAAGGTCAATGTGGTTAGAACGATACAGAGGGAGACTTCTAGGTTATGTTCCAATTCCCAATCTACTGCTTTCGGAGTTTAAGAGACTGGCACAGATAAGCAAATGTCATTATGTGTTACCAAAAAGATATGAAACTCCTTTACAGATTATCACATCCCATGGTGATTCTTCTCTTGGTTTTCCTACATGTGTGCTTTACTGGCTGCTAAACTAGGAAGCTACCATATTGAAATGCAAGGGAAAAAAATAGCATGCAGGATAGTTAATACAAATTTATGATCAGAAGAAGGGTTTCAGGTTTGTTTTGCACCATCTTTCCCCAGCTTGGTAGCCCTTTCTCTAGATGTGTTCAACTACAGTTTCCATTATTGATTCCATATTGGATGAAGCTGATGGGAGTTGCAGTAATCGAGTTAGGCTGTGGAGTGACATTTCTTATACATAGGCCCAGTGAAGTTAAAATGTTTTCCAAGCTCTTCAATCTGGTGAAAAGATAACAAATCTCCTCTGAGCTCATAGGCTCCTTCTATCCTAAACTTCACATGCAAATTCGTTCTCTTCCTTCTCTTTTCTGAGTTACTACAAGTTAATGCAATGTTTATATGAAGATTAATATTAACCATGCTTCACTCTGAATGGGAGTTGGAAACCAGGGTAAGAAGCTGGTTTTCCAAACTAATTGTGAATCAGTCCCTATAAAATTACTTATTTTTAAATAATTCTAAAATGATTCATTTTATTTCATGCATGCACACACCAGACCAGAGTGCCATCAGCTCCCAACACTGTAACTAGGAACAGAACAGAGTAAAGAAGTCTCTGTGTTGCACACCTCTGTCTACCACAAGCAATTTCCTTCTTGTAACCATGGTATTACAGTAGTTTTTTTCCTTCCATGGGCTTTGCTCTTCACGCGCAAGACATAGCTGCCCATTCCCTAGAGCCTCCCAAGGCAACTATTTGGCTATAACAAAAAGAATCGACCAGTAGTGAGTTCTAGCTAGGCATTTACACTTGCATAGATGCATTTAGAATACAGTTGGAGAGAAGCCAGCATGGTGTTAGAGCTAGTGTGTTGTAGTGGTTTGAGTGTTTGACTATGACTTTGGAAACCAGGATTCAAATCCTCACTTGGCCATGGAAACCTCCTGGGTGACCTTGGGCAAGTCACACTCTCTCAGCGTCAGAGGAAGGCAATGGCAACCCCCCTCTGAACAAATCTTGCCAAGAAAACCCCATAATAGGGGCATAATAGTGGACTAGACAAGGTAACCGTTACATGGATTTGTAACTGGTTGACTGACCGAACCCAAAGGGTGCTCAACAATGGTTCCTTTTCATCCTGGAAAGAAGTGACCAGTGGGGTGCCACAGGGCTCTGTCCTGGGCCCAGTGCTATTCAACATCTTTATTAATGACTTGGATGACAGTATTGAGAGCCTAGTTATCAAATTTGCAGATGACACCAAATTAGGAGTAGCTAATACCCCAAAGGACAGGATCAAAATTCAAAATGACCTGAATAGACTAGAAAGCTGGGCCAAAGCTAACAAAATGAAATTTAACACAGAGAAATGTAAGGTCCTACACGTAGGGCGGAAAAATGTAATGCACAGATATAGGATGGGGGACACCTGGCTGAATGAGACAACATGTGAAAGGGATCTAGGAGTCCAAGTAGACCACAAGTTGAACATGAGTCAACAGTGTGATGCAGCAGCTAAAAATGCCAATGCAATTTTAGGTTGCATCAATAGAAGTATAGTGTCTAGATCAAGGGAAGTAATAGTGCCACTCTATTCTGCATTGGTCAGGCCCCACCTGGAATACTGTGTCCAGTTCTGGGCACCACAATTCAAAAAGGATGTGGAGAAACTGGAGCGTGTCCAAAGGAGGGCGACTAAAATGGTGAAGGGTCTGGAAACCTTGTCCTATGAAGAACGCCTTAGGGAGCTGGGGATGTTTAGCCTGGAGAAGAGAAGGTTAAGAGGTGATATGATAGCCCTCTTCAAATATTTGAAGGGATGTCATATTGAGGAGAGAGCAAGCTTCTTTTCTGCTGCTCCAGAGAACAGGACTCGGAACAATGGATGCAAACTGCAGGAAAAAAGATTCCACCTCAACATTAGGAAGAACTTCCTGACAGTGAGGGCTGTTCAACAGTGGAACACACTCCCTCGGAGGGTGGTGGAGTCTCCTTCCTTGGAGGTTTTTAAGCAGAGGCTGGATGGCCATCTGTCGGGTATGCTTTGATTGAGAGTTCCTGCACGGCAGGGGGTTGGACTGGATGGCCCTTGTGGTCTCTTCCAACTCTAAATTTCTATGATTCTATGATTCTAGCTTAGAGTTGCCACAAATTGGAAATTACTTGAAGGCACACAACAACACTACAACAACAACAACAACAACAACAACAACAAGAGGAGAGAAAAGTGGCTGGGGAGGAAGATGTGAAGGAAAAGCAGTAAGAACAGAAAAGATTAAACATCCTGCTTTTCCATTCCAAAGCTCAAGTGGAAGCTGTGTTTCAGCATGGCTGTGTGTGTGTTTGTGTGTGTGATGTGTAGCTTGGCTCTTAAAGTCATTCTAAATGTCAGCTGTTACAGAATCAACTTATCTGAAATGTGGTGCTGGAGGAGAGTTCTACGGATATAATGAACTGCCAAAAAGACAAATAAATGGGCAAAGCAAGCCTGAAGTTTCAGTAGAAGCCAAAATGACTAAACTAAGGCTGTTGTACTTTGGACGTATCAATATGAGTCACTGTAAAAGACAATAATGCTTATTAAAGTGGAAGGCAATAGGAAAAGAGGAAGATTGCATTATGGATGGATTGACTCAATAAAGGAAGCCACTGTTCTGAGCTGGCAAGAGCTCAGCAGGTCTGCTGCTAAAGAGGGCACTTGGAGGCCTTCCATCCATAGGGTTCCAATAAGTCAAAGCCAGTTTGATGGCAAATAATAACCTAACGAGCTCAATCAGATTTGCAATATGAAGACAAATTTATACTGACCATGATGCTCATTTACATCACAAACACCCTTCCTCTGCTTCTTTCTACATGGACTAAGCTGCAATGCAAACAGTGCAAAAGAGACTCAGTCTATTTAAACTTCCCATTGGGGGAAGGGGAGCTGATACAGCTTCATCTGCTGGCCCCATGCTCCAATTACAACAGTCAAGACATGCAAAAGCCACAGGCCTGTGGCTTTACTGACCTGTATGATTGTAAGCACAGCAACCCAGGACCTTTTGCTTCCCAAGACAAAAGACAAAGGTTGAGCCTGCTGTCCAAACCCCACACCCCAAACCCCACCCCTTAAAAACAAAGATATGAGCTGAACTGCTAGCTGAATGTTACTTCAACACTGGTGATGGGATGGTGTCCTCCACCCCACTGGAAGACAGCAATGCAAATTATGGGGTGCAGGAGAGATGAGTTTACACACGCAGTTCTTTCCTCCAAGAGGAAGAGAGTAGAATGGCTAGGGGAGCCAGGATGAATGGCCAGCAAGGACTGTCACGGCTGTCCCCCAGGATCTGCTACCTGCAGTGGTCACTTCATGATGTAAAGCTTGCCCTGGCAATAAAAAATCTCAATTAGCCCAATGCAGGTGCCATGTTCTATGCCAATTTCTGTGGAAATTGTGCAACCCTCCAAATGTTGCTGGACTGCAAAACTCCCAGCATGTCTCACCACTGGTTATGGGGGCTGGAGCTGCTGGGACTTGCATTGGAAGGGCAACACATTTCCCACCCTTGTTCTAAGACTTGTACAATCAGCCCTCCTTATTCATGGATTCTTTATCTATGGATTCAAGCCTCCACAGCTTGAAAATACTGTATTAAAACAAATACTGTATTAAAACAAATACAAATTCCAAAAAACAGGCTTTGATTTTTGCCATCTTATAGAAGGGACTCCATTGTACGATACCATTGTATTTAATGGGACTTGAGCATCTACAGATTTTGGTATTCACAAGGGGTCCTGGAAACAAACCCCTGTGGATCCCAAGAGCCCACTGCACTCACCATTGCCAAATCATGATACCATGTAAATCCCTTCTCAGCCCTGCTGCAACACAAATGTCACTGCACAACATCCCTTTCAGGGCCTCAGAAGAATAGCAAACCGAGAAAGGGCTGCAAGGAGGAGAGACTGTGCGAATGTCCTCCTGGGCCCCTCTCTGCTGTCAGCTCATAAGGCTTTGGGGTCCCACTGCACTGGAACAGATTTGGCCTTGCTTCATGCTCTCCAGCTAGCCAGCTGGCAACCCCCCTGTTCAGTTACTCTTCTTGCACCAAAGACAAAGCTGCCTTCTCCCCACACAAGGCAGCTGTTTGGCTGCAGCAGAAGGACTAACCAGTGGGTCAGGCTGTCCCTATTCCTCCTCAATGCTGCTCCAAGAAAAGCTACTGCAGCTCAGTGAGAAGGCCATGAGGAGGAGTTGGTGGTGGTGGTAGTGGTGATGGTGGTGGAGAGGAGGAGAGGTACTCCTTGGCCCCTGTATTTTCCAGCTAAGCAAGCAGAGGGAAGAGCTAATCATCATGACAAAAGAGACTGTGCAGGCAGGGAACGTGAGAGAGAGCTGGGCTGCAAAGTGCCTGTGGTGGTGCAAAGCAACAGCGGCTTCACTCAGTCGGAACAAGCCACTTTGCTAAAGGACCCTGCAAGGGCAAAGAGAAGAAGCAAAGCAGGCAGGCAGGCAGGCAGGCAGGCTGCCTGGTTGCTGCTGCTGCTGCTGTTGGTACTGGGGTCTCTAGGCACAGTGCTGCTCCAGGAAGCAAGCTACAGGGAATCTAGGGAGCCCCAGCCAGACAAGCAGATCAGGGGAAGAACTAAAAGAAAGATCTCTCCTCTGCACCTTGCTTTCCTAGCACAGATGTTCCCCTATTCAGCCCTCATGATGTTCCTCCATCCTCACCCACAGCCTCATAACCCACCCTTTTAAAACCCATGCTAGGTTAATAATCACCCCAGCATCCCATCTCCAGCCATGGCCAGGGATGGCTGCTTATGCCAGCATAGAACATTTAACTCTTTGTATCCCCTTTCCCACTCTAAGCTGCATTTTTGTCCTTAATGGTGAGTGTTGCCTGCCCCCCAATTCTCCACATGTTCCTCCTCCCATCCCCCAGTCAGCATCTTCTGCCAAATGCCTTTATGCTAAAACCAGGCTCTACCAAAAGCCCCTTGACTTCTTGACTCGTTCGCAGATCCTTATGGATCAACAGGCCCATGATCTGGGGAAACGTGAGAGATGTCTTCTCATACTATCCTCACTCTGACTCTTGCCAGTACTTCGATTAAAGGGGTAAATGTAACAGGAAAGTGGGCTACATCAGCTTTCATATGTGGTCGGTGACCCAACATGATGCTGCATGCAGATGAAGCCTCATGGACTGCTGTGACCCACACATAATAGGATGTAGCCCCGCAACATTTCTAGAGAAAAATCCCACACTTTTATCATTAGACAGATCATATAACTACAGCTCCATAAGTCCTTCAATCTTCCATGGCACTTACTCCCGAGAAGGTGGTCACAGGGGTTTCAACCTTGTAGGTCTACTAAGAAACTGTGTTGTGCTGAAGCAGGTAGAGAGTGGCACCAAGCAAGTCTACATTCAAATCCTAGCTCAGTGTCAATGTTTGCTGGGTGACCATGGGCCAGTCACTGCATTTCAGTGCCAACTACCTCACAGGGCTGTTGTGACAATACACTGGAAGAAGTTCAAGCAAGTTGTCCTGAGATTCCCTGGAGGAGACGGGGAGAGATACAAAAAAGACCAAAAACTAACTAGCAGTGGCTGGACTGAGCTGCAATGATATCAGTACCACAATTTGTAGTAAAGAAGTTTAGAAAAGATGAGGGGGAAAAACTTTTAAAACATGATTATCTTAGGAAGTAAACTACAATGCAAGAGAATAACTTTTCTTGACACCTTTTTTTTATTTGTAAAAAAAAATGAAATAGGCATCCAACGTCTTTAAAATGTTTGGTATTGTTTTTAAAATAACAAAAACGACACATGCATGTGGAAGATGGAAACTTGTAGTTAGCATCACCAGAGCTGTTACGTATTCATGACACTCACACACCATCTCCTGCATAGCAGTTACTAACACAGTGGACACAGCAGCTAAAAAGGATGTTCCAGCAACAAAGCATTGCTATGATTCCCTACAAACAGATGACTAGAAGAAAGGTGTTTTAATTTCCACAACACAGTTGAGGACCAACTCCATGCTTGCTGCACATTAACTTGCCTTTTACAACAAATATGGCCTTGTGATGCCTGGTAAAGTTTTAGAAATTCTGCATGTGTGCACATGTGTTTGTGTATATACAAATGCCATAATGGCTACATGTGATTGTGTGTATGTGTGCATGTGTTGCTTGTCAACTTAGGTGACCACACACATTTTGAAGGTTTTCTTCAGCAAGCAACAGCAATATTTTTTTGCCAGTTCCTTCTTCTAAAATATAGCCTACACCACCCGATCTTCATTGGTGGTCTCCCATCCAAGAACCAACCAAGGCTAAGCATGCTTAGCTTCCAAGGTCAGATGGGATCTGGTGCCTTTAGGCTGTGGATATGACATAACCACTATTATCCATAGCCAACAAGTTGCAGGCTTATTCCCGAAAGTAAACCTCCTCCTCTTGTCTCAGTGAAATAGACCACGGCTGAGATTAGCCCATGTGAAAGAGAACCAGGTTCTCTGCTTAGCTGAGACTTGAATCAGGGGTGTATCCACACTATAGAATTACAAATTGATCCCACTTTAACTGCCATAGTGCTTATCTTATGGTATGTGTAGGCTTTGAAATTCTTGCTAGGGAGCACTAATACTGCAGTTTACAGTACAGTATAGGATACTGAGATCCCACCAAACTACAAATCCCAGGATTCCATAGGATGGGAGCATTGACTGTGGAAACATCCTAGGGACTGGAGAAGATTTCATAACTGATTGAAAAGAGACCTTGTTGGCTCTCCCTGCTGTTAATATGAACGCTGACATATTCTGTCTCCAAATGATATCCAGATAAGAAAAGGTAACATGCTCCACAGCAGAGCTTGGAGAATTTGCTTTCTTAGGCTACTGCTCCCAGAATCCATCAGACAGCATGAGCCTATGGTAAAGAGCATACATTACAGGGGTAACAACTGTGCACCGAATCTACAGGAGCCCTGAACAGTATTTCATGTGTGGCTGGAGGCAGGAGGAGGCTTCAGTTTCCCCACTCCCGTTGACAAGCCAAAAACACACGTTTGATGCCAAATAAGCAAATGTGTCCGCCTTTGCACACTATATCCAGGCCACAGAATTCAGCTCTACTTGGGACAGAATTGGATTTCATTGATGCAGAACCTTGACTTTCTTGTACTGCAGAGAACATACAGCCCAGCTTAGAGATTTATGATGCAGCCTGCCCCTCTTACGCTTTCTGTTCAGAGCCCATTAACCCAGGCCAGTCCTTTTCTCCTTCAGAGATGCTGTCCCTCACCTTCTCCAGCTGCCCCATTCACAGCTGGGGAGATGAGGCATCCAACTCCCATCACATCTGGGATACTTGAGGGGCAACGGGAGAAGAAGTCTCTTTCTGGAGCTTCAAGACCAAGGAATACAGCCAGCTGAGAAGATAGGGTTTCAGGTAGCTCTAGAGTCAGACCACCCCCGTTTCCCAAAAGCAGAAGATACCATGCTTTTGATACAATGCCTCTTTATGGATCTTAAAGACCAAGGAAGGTGGCCAGTTGAGAAGATACGGTTTCTGGCAGTTTAAGAGTCAGACCACCCAACAGAAGACATTCAGGGTCCAAATGCCACAAATGATCCTCCCAAAATCACAGACATACAGAGAGAGAAAGAGGGAGAGAAAGAGTAAGGCTTAAGAGGGGGAGGTTCTGCAGAAGGAGGCAAGAGACCGGCTTCTTTAACCCACAGACCCAGAAGGGCAGAATCTGAGTTGCAGCCGGGCATTCCCATGGAGAGGAACTTGCAACCTGCAGGGCTTCCTTTGCCAGTCAGTCCTGGCCTCCTGGAGCTGCCATAGCGGAGAGAGGGGCAAGGGCAGGAGGCAGCATCCCATTCCCAAGGAAAGAAAGAAAGAAAGAAAGAAAGAAGAAAGCAAGGAGGGGAGACCTGGAAAGGGTGGGGGGGGGTTTCAAAAAATTTGGTTCAAGTCCCCCCACCCCCCATTTTGCTGCATTGTAGAGAACTTTGGGGGAAAGGTGATCCAAAGAGGTTCTCCCCCTCCACACACACATACACACACGACACACTGCTTCATGCCCTTTCGGTACATTTTCCGGCTAAGAGATGCGTGAAAGTCTTCCAAAGGACACGGTTTCCCCCAGAAGACCCCACAGAGAGAGAGAGACCCACTTGTGCCGCTCTCTCCCGGACTGGGCTCCCAAAGCCACCTTCGCCTCGGAGAGGTTCCCCAGAGCACGGCCCTTGGCCATCAGGCTCCTGCCGGAGACCCGAAGGGATTTCTTTTTAAATAAAGGAAAGAAGGAATGAAATGAACCAGGATGGCCAACCAAGCGGCCCCGACTTCCTTCTGAGAAGCAGGGCCCGGGGCGACCCTCTCTCCCAGCCGATCAGGGGAATGGGAAGGAAAGGGGCCTCTGCCCCTCCAGAGGACCAGGGCCCGGGAGCTTCGGAAGGCGGCTCCGAGGGAGGCCTCTGGGCCGGTGGGCTCGGTCCTTGCCCGGCGGCCACTCTCCCCCGGCTGCCGGCGGCCCGGTCCTGCCCCGGCAAAGAGCGGCTCCCACCTGTTCCTTCCTCACCCCCGACCTCTGGGCACCCGGGGACCCCCCGGATCCCCTTCCTGGAGACTGCGGCAGCCAAGAGCCCCCCCCCGTCCTCCTCCTCCCCGATGCCCCGCGGGGGACCTTCCCGGCCAGAGGGAGACACGCGGGGCGGCAGGGAGAGCCCCGCAGCCCTGGGCCAACCACGCGGGGGAAGTGCCCCGGCTGGGCACCGGGGGGGGGGCAAGGAGGCTCGGGCATGGCACCGGCTGCCCTGCCAGATAGGGGCACCCGGAGGAGGGAGAGGAGGCGAGGAGGGCAGGCGTCCCCGAAGAAGCGGAGGCTGGGGGCCCTCTGTCCCCGGGGGGGGGTGGCCTTGGAGAGGGAGTTCCTGCACGGCAGAAGGGGGCTGGACCGGGTGGCCCTCCTCGGGGTCTCTTCCAGTTCTGTGAGGCCGTTTGGAGGGAAGAAGGAAGGAAAGGCAGGGGGCCGGTCCAGTGCCGGGAGGCCGAAGCATCCTCACCGGCCCCACTTCTCCGCCCCCCCCCCGAGCCCCCAAACTAGATCTCTCCCTCCCTCCTCATCCCACTGCCCCCCAAGGGCCCCCTTACCTCCCGGCGGAGGCAGAAGCGGAGGGGCAGGAGGCAGGAGAAGAAGAAGGACTTCCCCCAGCGGAGCAGGGCGGCGAAGCACCACCGCAGCCGCCTCATCTCGGAGCCCGCTGCTCAGCCCCGTCGGCAGCCGGGGCCCCGCCGGGACTCAACGCTGCTGCTGCTGCTGCTGCTGCTGCAGAGCCCCCCGCGCCGCTCACCCGGAGGAGAGGCAGCAGGAGCAGGAGGAGGAGGAGGAGGAGGAGGAGGAAGGGAAGGAGGAAGATAATAAGGTGAAGGAGGAGGAGGAAGGAGAAGAGGGGTCTCCTGCGCCGCTGCAGAGCCCGGGGACGGAGGGGCGGCTCTCTCCCGCTGCACTGACCGGCCGCCCGTCGCTTGCTTCCCGACCTGCTGAGCGCTGGCAACAGAAGCAGCAGCAGCAGCGGCGACACCTCCTCCTCCTCCTCCTCCTCTTCCTCCTCCTCCTCCCCTTCCTCGCCCCCTTCCTCCTCCTCCTCCTCCTCTTCCTCCTCTCCTTCCTTCCCGGGAGCGAGAGGCAGCAGGAGCCCCGCAGTGCGCGCCTCTCGGAGGAGGAGGCCCCGAGGGAGGCGGTGGCGGTGCTAGACCCCTTCCTTCCCTTCCTTCCTTCCTTTCTTCCTTCCTTCCCTTCCCTTCCAGCCCCTCTTTCCTTGCCCGGCTTCATCTAGGGCTCAACGAAGCAGGCGCTCTTTTCCGATACCTGATCGATATTTCCCTTTCTCTCTGTGTGTGTGTGTGTGTTGTGTTTCTTCTACCATGGACTCCCATCCTGGGGTTTTTCTAGATTTGTTCAGGAGGGGAGCAATAAACCGGTTTGGGGGCGCTTTCTGGCTCAAGGCTATGGAATTCTGGGAGCTGGAGTTTGTTGTGGGGCCCAGAGTTCGTTGTCTGCGTCAGTCGCTATGGAATTCTGGGAGTTGGAGTTTGTTGTGGGGTCCAGAGCGGAGCGGAGCTCCGCTCTGGACCCCACAACAAACTCCAACTCCCAGAATTCCATAGCCTTGAGCCAGACAACAGCATTCGGGCCTGGTCGGCTTCTGCTGGGAGATCCCTGGATCCTCCAGGGAGAAAGCGCTACAGAGTCGGGGCTGTCCTTCTTCTGCTTTCACATTGTTTTTATTTAAATTCGGGGCATCTCCCGGGGAGAAAGTGAGAGAGGGCCAATGAGAGGCTCTCTGTCTCGAAAGCTGGCCCTGGCGACGATGAGAGGAAGGACTACATGTCCACGTATATCGGACCTGATCGCCCCAGACCAATTCGGATTGAAGCTGAAGCGACCTTGGAACTCTTGTGACCAAATTCACTGAATTCTGGGGTGACTTTGGAATGGCTTCATCGTAACAGCGCTCACGTGTGATCATTCAATTCGCATTCACGTGAATACACTTGGATGGATGCAGAGTGACTCTGGATCCGGGCTGCAGAAACCCTCGTCTGATAAGGGCCATATGACAATATCCCATTGAATCAGCAGCTGCTGAAGGTGTAGCATCACCCTCCCGCCCCAGTCAGCCAAGCTGTAGCAACAGACCCCAACGAAACAATAATTATTCAAGCCTCCCAAATCAGTGGAACTCCTTAAATTAAAAAAAAAATGAAACCCAATTGAAAACAGAGGCCATAAAAAATAATGTCAAAGGCCACACTGAATATTTGAAGCATTCTCCTGAGCTGCACACACACACACACACACCTTTGTGAGCAGATAATATCGAGGTGAGAGGAGAGAAACGTGACACAAAGCCATTCGGAAGGGCCATTTGAACCTATGTAGAGTCATAGAATTATGGAGTTGGGAGAGCCCTCAAGGGCCATCCGGTCCAACCACCCCTGCCATGCAGGAACTCACAATCAAAGCACAAACAACCACACACACACAATCCTGTATACTGAAATTGGTCTGAGCATTTTCTGCTCAGTGTTCCCTAGTTTAGAACCCAAAGGACTTTCTTGAAAATCAGCTGAATCGGTGATGTCTCAGCAAAAGAAAAACCACACGGCCAAGACATCTAAGGCGGAATGGGAGAAGTTCGGAAAAGGGCCACAAACCGGTGGTGGCAGGTGGCTTCCACGTCTGTAAATCTGCTCTGGTTTTTATCCTGAACTTTAAAGATGGTATCCAAGGTGCCAGATCCGTTTGCTGTCTTCAGCACCTTGGATAGTTCCCCAAAAGGGTTAGCTTGAAGCTTGGAAAGGATCTGTGGCATGGAAGCCACCAGCTACCAGAGAGAAGAGCCCTAGAGAAGAAAAGCACACACTCTATTAAGGAGACATGATGCCATCAAATTCTTGCCGTGATGGTGTTTGGCAAAAAAACAGGGCAAAAAACCTGAGAAGGAACAGGCCATGCATCAGTTGGGATGTACCATTCCAGGAAAAAATGAAAGAAAGTTAAAAAAAATAATGCTATTTTGCACCATGATGGACAAGGTCAGTGATAGCCTGTGACAAGGTTCCTACGGGAGATGCTAATTTAAGCCCTCACTGCCAACAAAGGGAAACGGGTTGAGCCAAAGGCACAGAGGTTCCAAATGTTAAGCCAAATCCCAACTGCATCCTTTGAGTGCCAGTGGGGTAAGTTGGCTTCTGCTAAGCCAACAACTGCCCAAGCTCCCAAGCGGCACCTCTTGATACCTGTGCTGATTTCAAGGCAAATGGAAGGGCGGGGGATCTGCTAAGAGACACCTCTTGTGAAGGATCCCTCAGAGTAAACAAGTTTTTTGAGAGTAACCCCATTATCCAGGATGTATCAGAGTGAATTGATATGGATCTCTGAGTTAATAGGAATCTCTGAGGGTGCATCTGTGTTATAGAAACAATGCAGTCTGACACCACTTTAACTGCCATGCTGCCATTCTACAGAGTCCTGGGATTTGTAGTTTGGGGAGGCACCAGCACACTTTGGCAGGGAAAGCTAAAGACCTTGTAAAATCCCAGGATTGCATATGATGTTATCAAGCACACTTAAAGTGGTGTCAAAGTGTTGTAAGTGTATCTTATGGAACGGATGTTCCTGGTACAGATGCTCTCATTGTGTGTGTGTGTGTGTGTGAGAGAGAGAGAGAGAGAGAGAGAGAGAGAGAGAGGATGCTTCAGTCACAACAGTGGACCTGTAGCATGCTGCAGCGTAAACATTTCTGGTCCCCATGTGGCCTCCAAACACTATCAAGATATCCCAGCCCTATGAAGAGCACTGCAAGATGTTCAGTTGATTCATAGGCTGACCATTATTCTTACAGCAAAATGCATAGAAAAATTAATGGAAAACTCTCCTGGTAGGAGGGGGAAATCTGTGTAGGAATCCACCCCTGTGTCTAGTCCGTGAGAGTGTTACCCTCTTGTGAGTCTGAGAGGAATGGAGGGTACAGCAAGCAGAGGCAAAGGTCCATAGGGCATTAACTCACTCATGTTATCCCACAGGGGAAGTTAGCCTGTGAAGGCCAATTTGTTAGACAGAATGACAAATACTAAACTGCTGCTTGTCCCAATGGGTTGATGCATGAGGAGAAGATACCCAGCAGATAGAAAAGTGTTTTTCTCCTTATGCAGAGAGGCTGGGTGGAGTGCTGTAGTTCCAATGCTGTAGAACGCAGGAACCTTTGGATCACCACCTGTGTAGCTAGGTAACTACATATCTGTAAATGTCCCCAGTCCTTGCAGGCCTGAATGGATGACTTCTCTCTGTGTGAAATACTACTGACATCATTTTGTTGCCTTCAAAATTCACTGCCTCATTAAGCCAATGCATGGAGCTGGGGGCAGGGCAGTCAAAGATGACAACAAGAATCAAATCAAAGTGTGTCTGGAGTTTGGATTTATTACTTATTGGACTGCAGCTACCAGAATTTCACAGCCAGTGTGGTTCAAACTTTGCCTGTATCTAAGATCACAAGGATGGAAGAAGAGAGTATCGATTGCTCTACCAGTCGCCCTGTCCTGTTTATTCAAGCAAGATGGGTGGAGTAAAACCCCACAAGGCTCTGGATTCTTTTGAAGCATGTGTAATGATCACCTTTCATTTCTGTATTTTGTTCCTGTTTTTCTCATGTCTCAAGAACATTGGATGGACCCCAAATGTTGCATCTGAGTTACAGATCATGCATTCCCCCAAACTCTCCCTCCACCCCTCTTCTCTAACCTAGCTTGTCTCGTGTATTTCCCATTTCCCATCTGTTCACATCCCTCGGAAAGCAAAGACCTGCTCTGAGTAACTGTTTCTTCCTGGCCAAAGAAAACAACTGCCTAATTAGTGGACTGTTTCTTCTCACTAAATAGTTCATAGCTTTCCTCTCAATAGGAGAGTCCTGGCAGACTTCCTCTGCTGAAATACATTATGTATTCCATTGCCTTAGGGTCATTCAATTGCTACACTTGCCTAGATGTGCAAGTAAGATCTGCCTCTCTGAAAAATTAAGTCTGAAAGGGAACTGATTTGGCAATCTCAGTAAACAGAGACTGGGATTGGCTTCCACCTTGTGAGGTCAGCAATACCTACCTATTCTGTGTCCACAAGTTCCCAAGAATTATTTCTAGTGGCATAGCTTTGTTAGATCAAAGGCAGGCTTAATCTGAACATAAAGAAAACAAAAATAATGGCCAATATATAAATCTAAACTAGACAATGAGGAAACTGAAATAGTAAAAGAGTTCCCCGACCTAGGATCAAACATGAAACAGGATGGAGATTGGGGAATCAGAAGAAAACTAGGAATGAGAAGGGCAGCTAGACAAAAGCCTAAAGACTAAAGATGTACAAATGAACACTGAAGTTAGACTTGTCAAAGCCATTGCATTCCCCATCACCATGTATGGATGTGAAAGCTGGACAGTGAAGAAAGGGGATAGGAAAAGTACTAAGGACACTATGGACACCCAAAAAGACAAACAAATGGGTCCTAGAATAGATCAAGCCTGGACTATCCCTGGAAGCCAAAATGACTAAATTGAGGCTGTCATACTTTGGCCACATCATAAGAAGGCAGAACTAAGTAGAAAAGACAATAATGCTGGGAAAGGTAGAGGGAAGTGGAAAGAGAGAAAGACTGCACATCAGATGAATAGACTCAATCAGAACAATCTCAAGGATGCATTTGCAGGAACTAAAGCAGAGCATGAAGGATAGGGGGGGGGTTTAGTTATGTTTTTAACTTTTGTATATTTTTATGTGATTTTATATTGTGTGTAGATATTTTAACTGTTTTGCTGAGATTTTAAGTGTGTTGTTGGTGAGACACCTTGGATGCCTCCAGGGAGAAAGGCAGCATATAAATAAATAAATATTAAAAAAAATAGAGATATCTCATTCACAGGTCCCCACGAGTTGAGGTCAATTCAAGGGCAGTTAACAACAGCAGCAACATTGTTAGTCTGACTCCTTAAAATTATTACAGCATACAAAGTTTTGAGGAATATAGTCCATTTCATGTGACTCCATTGTTTTAATTGTTTTGTCTACATCCATGAACGGTGTGCCAATATTCATGCATCTGATGAAATTGACTGTAATCCAGAAGAGGTTATGCATAATATATTTGCCTATAAAGCATTGTCACAATACTCTTGGTTGTTAAAAATAGGGCATTGTTGATATGTTTTTGATTCAGTTGTTTTAATCTATTCCTGCCATTTCTAAAGCAATTATAAGGCTGAATTCTGCACTTACTAATTGCAATTAACATCTGTCTAAGGAAAATGCATGTAAATTTCCTTCATTTCCCCTAAAACTAAAATATCTATGTAGTTTGGAAAAGTTTCTGTTCTGTATAACTCCCATAATCCCTCAACCAGGAATGCCAGAGAATGCTGAAAGTTACAATTAAAAAAAAAAAACCTTTCCAAATTCTACAGTGTACTTAATTTTTTTTCTTAAATTTTAAAATAATTATATATGAACATTCCCAAATCCTAGCCTGTTTTTCATAAATCCTCTCTAATGACTGATTTGCCACGCATGCTGTTTTGGAATTATAAAAACTGTACTCCAGCACATCTGGGCAGCACCAGACTAGGATATGTTAGCCTGGGATCTACAATCCACAGATAAGTACTTCACTTTTGGCTGTATAAATATTTACCATTTACACAGCACATTTGGATATTCATTCCACCTTATGTACCTTTATTTTACTCAACTTTACAACAACTTTGTAAATTAGTTTAATATTAAGGTGCTAAGAGAATGGATCACTGTAGTAGTAATCACCTGGTCAGTTTATCACAGATTGGTGCAATGCAAGGGATTTCCTATAAATTTTCAATGTGCAGTAGCCTCTTAGACACTATATCATACCAAAAGAAACATGCACAGCATAGGATGGAGGAGGAGGATAACAAAAGAGGAGAGGAGGAGTAATGGCAAAGAGAGAAGGAGAAAGTTGTAGCAAGCCAGCGGTAAGAATGGGCCAGTGAGATTCAATGTGAGATAGGTTTATCTCACGTTGAATCTGTCAAGAACCTATTTCCATAGATGGCAAATAAAAGTGTTCCACAAGGGTCACACCAACCTGTGTGAAGTGTTTGGTCCTAAAGCAAATTCAGGTTCTATTAAGAATTTGTTACCAAAAATGAGATTGTTTGCTCAGTTTTTCCCTACTGCTATGCAAGGGGAAGGAATATAGGTTGAAAGCTAGAGATGGGAAATGGAAGCCATCCACTTCCCAGTGATCAGATTTGGTACAGGGTCTAACTTTGCACAATCCCATCACTTCTTTTTTAGCTACATAGAAAATAGGTCCTCTTTACTGGGTTTGCATCAAAGTTTTGGAGGAAAAAAGACAAGAAGATATAGAGAGATATATATATACACACACATACATACATACATAATTTTATTTCATTTTTTATAATAATCTTTATTTGGGTTATATAGTAAGATAAACAAATGCAAATAAGAAAACATATTATAACCTGTATATAACAGCAATTTACATTTCAGAGAGTCGGGATATATCTGAGGCACCTGCGGCATTACTTTCTAGTCTTGTAAAGTTGTATAATGTGAGAAAGTTTGTCTGTCTATTGATTGCTTCTAATGATTCTTAACTTGAAATCTTTAAAAGGTGTCAGCAGTAAAGATTCTAATGTTCATGTTGAAGCCAAAGAGACTAAAGCATCAGACGTTCTATAGGTTTGAGGTTATTTTTAAGCTCTTAAATTAAACGTCCTAGACACCGTATGTTTGTAACATTGTAACAATGACGCAAGATCTCATTGTACAGTTTTTCTTGAATCAACTACAATAACTGAATCCGGGGTTATCCTGTATTGCAAACCTCCATACACATCCATACCTTATTTTAGCAACAACATGTGCACTTCTAGAAAGCAGTGTATCTTAAAACAGTTGGGTGCACTAAGACAACATTCCAGATGCTGTCAGCATTGACACTTAAATCAGCAGCTGGTTATATCAGCTTCAGCTCAGTGCCATAATAAATGTCCAATACACACAAGACCTTAGAAGCTGCATTCAAAGCAAGGGTATAGATACTCCGATGACAGTCAATAGAGTTGGGTAGAAGTGAATGATATTGAGAACTCCCCCAATTGAGATGCTGATCCATTCCTGCACCTTCACTAAGACAACACTACCAAAGACCAGACTGTTGTTAAAATGGATATTATTCTCCTTTTGAATGATGTACCTAGCTTGGAAATTGTCAAATACCAAGCACAGAGGATGAACTGTCAGTATAAATCCTGCTAGGGAACTGAGACACACACACAACACACACACACACACACAGATAGAGAGAAGTCAGACAGAGAAGGAACAAAAACAACAGTCAGTTTAGTCCAAAATGTGCCAGCTGGAAGGTCTCAATACCAGATGACAAATGCATTCACCTTCCATACATTTAAATAAAATAACATACACAGATGACAAGTGATCTCTAATCTTCTTCAGAAAGGTGATAATACCCTTATTTCCTCTTGCATCATAGCAATGAAACCAAATCATTCTCCACCCTGATTAGTACCTCCTCTGTCTTCTTCTTCTTCTTCCTCCTCCTCCTCCTCCTCCTCCTCCTCCTCCTCCTCCTCCTCCTCTTAGAGCCTGGTGCATTGGAACTGGGGATGCAGAGATGACATTGCCCTTGACAGAGCCATGGCCCGAGGTTGGCCTCACCTCAGGAACATTTGGCTAATTGCTCTGCCAGGCACTTTTAATCAGAGAAATGCCAGCAAGGCCTCACAGAGCCATTGCTCAAGAGCTCCTCCCCATCATCTTCCAGCACTGGCCCATTTGCTTTATTGTCTCCAGGGAGCTCAGGCCCAACTAATTTAATTTTGCACTCTACCCAAGGACGTCCTCTTCAGATGGGAATGGGGAAAGGGTGGGGGAGTGGTTCCTTTAAACCAGTGCTTTTCTCCAGTCACTGGTACATACCATGTTTTCCCCGAAAATAGGACAGTCTTATATTAATTTTTGCTTCCAAAGATGTGCTAGGTCTTATTTTCAGGGGCTTATTTTTCCATGAAGAAGAATTCACATTTATTGTTGAACATAAAAAAAGAATATTTATTATATAATGTATTTATATTTATATACAATAACTTTGCTAGGTCTTACTTTTGAGGGAAGCCTTATATTTAGCAATTTAGCAAAACCTCTACTAGGTATTATTTTCAGGGGATGTCTTATTTTTGGGGAAACAGGATACGTATGAAACTACCATGGGCTGAGTTCTCCCATGCATCCATGTAAGAGAGGGCTTAACATTGTTGCCAGAACTATAAAATAATGCTACTTAAGTTCCACATAAGCCATCTCCATCCCTACCATAAGGGAAAGGGCACATGCTTCCTCCTGGTAGTGGGGTAAGGTAACAAGAGAAGCAAGACTGGTTCCATATTTGAGACGACCTCCATGAAGTGTCCAGGGTCCCCTCCTCTGTTGGGCAGTCCAGCCAAATGTGTGTGTGTGTTTGTGTAAGAAAGAGGGACAGAAAGATAAAATAAGTTGCTAATGTCCCTCTGGTTCTACCTCCAGTTATTCGCTCACTGCCCCACCAGCTTCAGTGGCCACCACCCACTACTTCCCATTAGCAGGTAATGTTTCCCCAAACAGCATCAGGTAGTTGACTCCAGTCAATTTTAATTTCTCACTTTGATGGGGGCAGGAAATTGTGGTGAAAACCACCTACCCAGGGTTATTCAGAGGGTCAGCTTTGATTTTTCTGTTAATAAACCCCATGATAATTTTGCCTTAGGGTTGCCATAAGTTAGAAACAACTTGAAGGCACAGAACACAAACACAAAGGGGACCCCAGAGCAGACATCAGTGGCAGTATCCCCTGCTGCATCATCAAAATCCCTGCAATTCCCAAGAAGGGAAAGTGCCTGCCAGAGACAATGAGGGCCAAACTGAATGTCATCAAGATCCATAAACAGTCCACGATTAGGGGAATAGTTTCCCAATACATAAAATATTAATAACAGATGTGGGCCCCCTAATTCAGATTATAATTCTGGTATGGAAGGAAAACATAACATATGATTATCCATATGTTTGCCTTTAGCTCAGGACAAAAGGCTGTTTGGGGTGCTGATGGTTACAGACAGAAAACAACATGAAGGGGAAAGAGTAAAATATGTCACCAAGTGCCAGTATGATCAAAATTGCCATTCCTATGCCACTATTAATAATTTGCCAGGGAGAGAAAGCAAGAGAGAGAAAGACTCTCTTCATAGACCTGCATCCTCCTCCTGCTCCTCCTCCTCGCTGTTACTGTATACTCACCTACATGTTACATGAGTAACAAGAAGAAAGTTGTGATGAAGAGCAGAGACATACTTTGTCCTCTAAAATATGGCCTTTAGGGAAAAAAAGTTAGATGTCAGGTAGACTATGGACAGAAGCTCAGAAGTATGACAGATTTGCATTGTTTCATTCTGCTCCCAAGAAAAGGCTGCTAGTTAGAGAAAACAATGGGAGGCGAGATAAACAAGTTGTCTGACACAGTAATTGACAGCACCCCTCATTCCTAATCCTAGCTCTTTCTATGAAAACAAAACTGACCCCATTTAGTATCCAGTGCCACAAAAGCATGTAGGAATGTAGTGCAGCCAGGACTCACACAATCAAAGCTCTGAGCCTTTTTAATTAGGAAGGACAGTGACATCATCTTCCACCCCTTTCTCCTCAGACTGCCCTGGCTACTATGAGTTTAGCTGCAGTTCTCACAGTAATCGAGGTCCTGCTTAGAGAATCTGTCGGTAGTCGAGTATGGCTGGCATGCTCCTGGATGGACTGAGGTACTGATTTGGGATGCTACTATGGTCAGATTAAGACAAATTGGGTTTCTGAGGCTTCTGGAAGAGAAGACAAAAAGGAGGAGACAGAGGACAAGGCCAAAGAAAGAAAAGAGTTCTGCTGCAATGTGTCTTGGAACAGATCTTGTTCTCTTGTTCCTGGTCCTACTTTTCCTTGTGTTTTTCCTCCAGATGTTTGTTGTGAACCATTCATTCTTATCCTTGAGATGCATGTGCAATGTAATGAAGGACCACCAGTTTGGAAGGAACACAAAGCAAATGAAAAGCAAGTAGAGCCAAAATTTAACAGGGAAGGGCTGCATTTTACCTGGCCCACCTCCTGACTTAAAGATAGTTCCAAAGACAAAACAAAACAAAACAAAAACATCCTGCACAAACACAAACATAACACAAATTGAGGTAAAAGACGTGGAGGCTACAATTTGTAAGGAAAGGACATCCAAAAGATAAGATAAGAGTCTGAAAAATATTTTTTCAAGGATCCTGATCATAGCTGGGATTGTGTTCCAGGCTTCCACTTTAGCATAAACTATATTTTGGCTATTAAAACAGCATGCTCAGGGAAGAAAAAGATGGCCATATCTCTCTGCCAAAGCTAGTTACCTCCACGGCAAAGTAATTTCAGCAAACCAATTTTAGCAAGGAAGCCACAAGGCAAGAGCATCTGGAACCATAAGAACCAAGAGACCAATGGAAATGTGTACTGAAGTCCAGCTATTTTGTGGCCATTTTAAAACAAGATAAACAAAAGTGGCAGGATGGAGACTACTTTTAAAGAAGTATTATTTTAGAATAACCAAAAACTTGGGAGATCTTAGCAATATCTTGGGAGTATACAACTATTTGGCCAAGTATCCTAGCACCTAAATCCTGATTTATGTCCCTAATTAGTTTGGGCACCTTTTTTAGCATGTTTAATTATGTTATTGCTATGTCGTGTCCTGTGTAAGTAACTGGAATCTCATGACCCATGAAGCAACCATTTACTTGCAATCCTACAAAGCTTACAGACTTAGGCTTAAGAGGAATGGATATAACAGCATATTGAAACAATTCATAATGAAGCAGTGCAAGGAAGATGCTCTGGGTAGGATCATGCTGAAAAGTAACTTTCTAAATTTGATCAAACAAACTGAAGCATCCCTACCATTCCAGAGATGGATTGGCAGAGTTCCTCAAGTTATGTTGCCAGTATATCATGACACCTTTATGTAAACCAGTAACATCTTCAAGACAGAGAGAGACATGTGCATTGAAAATACAGTGAATTAAAACACAATGTAGGCATGTGTACATAACACACATGTCCAAACACACTGTTGTTGTTTTTTGCTAATCCCAGTTTCATTGTTTCAGATACGTCCACATATGTATACACACACACACACACACTTTGATTTTGCTCCCATGTCTTCCTAGGGGTTGGTTACCCAGAATGCACTGGCTATCTCAGAGAGCAGCATGTCCTAATCATTCACTTTACAATATCATTACAGTCATTTGGGATCCCAGTCCTGACACAGCAGAAACAGCTTTGCAGATGAGGTTTCAGACAAGCTATTGGCAAAAATTCCAGAATTCTTTTTTTGAATGGGTGCCCAGCAATTTTGTTATTTAAGTAATTAACTCACACAATGGTCTAAGGAAGCAAACCTTTAATCATAGGGGAGGCCTGGTGAAGTCAGAGCAGAGAAAGGAGGAGGAGGAGGAGGAGGAGAGCTATAGAGCTTTCATATTCAGCAATATGATAAGAAACTGGTGTCTGATTAGGGCAAGCTGAGTCTTTTGTCAGCAAAATCAACAACAGAAATCAACGCTGGAATTTCAGCTTGGGGAGGATCCAACATCATTGTGAGGTACCTGTGGGAAGGAACTAAAGCCCTGAAAGTACCCTGAAAGTACAAATGTAAAGGAATCAAAATGAGTATTCAAGGCATGCCAAGAATTCTTTGTTTCTGAATTCATAAAACCTGCATCACGCACATCTGTTGATTCAGCATGAAAGGGGCTCTTCATTTTGCAGCAAAGGGACAAGGATAGAAGCTGAAATTGCTGAAGCAAAAATAATGGAGGCATACCAACCACTGCTGTAACTCCTCTTGACAAAGTGGTGTACTATTGCTGCTACTTAGCATCTTTGCACAGCTCAAAGTATAATTGTCCTCTATGGCCTGCACTAGAGTTTGTACCTGGGCATAATGGGCTAAGTTATATACATCCCTACTCAATACTCTATAGATACTGTAAAGTGGTAAGATCCCACTGCTTCCCAAAACCATTGTGCAAGGAAGACAAAGTTGGAAGTTCAGTTAACTTTTAAGGAGAGAAGAGAACCTTAGACAATGGGTCTTCTCCTCCAGCTTTCTCTTCCCTTTCAAGATTTATGGTGACCCTATGAATCACAGACCTGCAAGAGCCAGGGCTATCAACAGCCCTGCTCATGTCTTGTAAGCTCAGGGCTGTGGTGTCACTGTTTGGTGCCATTCACCTGTAACAGGGACTTCTTCTTTTCTTATGTTAACAATTTTGATGTCCTTATCATCCACTTTAAATCTATGTAAATCTTCTGTGGTTGTACTTTTATCTTCTTAATATCCTGCCTGTTTAATCATCTTCTGTGGTCATTACTTTTGTCTTAATATTTAGCTATAACCCTGTTTTTGCACTTTCTTCTTTAATTTTCCACAGCAGTCAGTTCAAATATTTGCTACTTTCTGCTAATAGTACAGTATCATCTACATATCTTAAATTATTCATCCTCCTTCCTCTAAGTCTAATTCTACTTACTGAATAATATGTTTCAGATGTAAATTAAATAAATAGGGTGATAAGATGCCCCCTTCCTGACACCCTTGCCAACCAGAAATTATTCTGTTTCTTTATATTCTTTCCTAACAGTAGTCTCTTATCCACAGTATAGGCTGCTGATCAGGACAATCAAGTGTTGTGGCAGATGCACACCCATTTCTCTTAAAATGAGTAATAATTTTTCTATATAATCTATATAATGTATAGTTTTTTGTATAATCAAAGACTGTGCTATTATCTATGAAAAACAGGCTTCTTTTCCTCTGAATTTTTTTATGTGTTCCATTACTCATCATATGTTTGCAATAAGGTCTCTAGTGGTTCTCCCTTTTCTGAATCTATCTTAGACATCTGTCATTTCTTGCTCTTCATATGACAGAAGTCTTTGCTGTAAATTCCCAAGCATGGTTTCATTTACACAATGAAGTAATGCTACAGCCTGATTGTTAGTATAACCCTTGGTGTAACCTTTTTTTGGCATTGAGCATATAGTGAGCTTTTTCAGTCTATGGGCCATTGTTTTGTTTTCCATATTTGCTGACAGATTTTTGTTAGAATATGTACAGAATCTGTCTCTGCAGCTTAAAGCAGTTCTAGTAGTAGTCCATCTGTTCCTGGTGATTTATTTCTTCCATGCTGAAAGCAAGTTTCACTTTACTTTCCAAAAATGTAGGTTCTTCATAAAAAAAGTTACTCTCTGAAGATCTTGTCATTCTTTCCTCACTTCTATATAGTTCTCCAGTATATTATTTCAATCTCTTTTTTATTTTTTCCTGGTCACATAATGGTGTTTCCTTTTACGTCATGTTACATTGCTACTCTTGGTATAACATTTCCTTTCATTTCTTTGCTCTTGTTTTTCCTTTTTTCTTATTTTCTATTTCTTTATAGATTATAATAGTTTTCTTTGTTCCTACATATAAGTCACTGAATGGTCACATTTAGGATTCTGAGCTTATTTCAGTCATCTTTTACTTTTCATTTCATCTACCTGTAACATTTTGAAGAGTTTCAGCAATCATCCAATGAGATTTTTCTTTCTTTTTGACTACAGGTAGTGTCTTCTTGTATTCTTCCCTAAAAATATCCCTGGTCCAGAAGTCTTCTGGTTCCCTTCTCAATTAGGTTTAATATGCAAAGCTATTCTGTAAATGGTCTTTTACAGGGATTTTTTTTTAGTTTGTATTTTGGTGCAAAGATAGACTTATTGTTTTCCTTTCCTTAGTCTTCTTGTATTCTTCACTGTGATGTCCCAATCTAGCTCCCTAGTTCTACTGGTTCCCTGTCATATAATGCAAATCTGTTCAGTCTTTTCTCATTATTGTTACTTGTGTTTAATAATTTCCATTCAGGTACAGTTTTAGCAGGCAACTTTGTGAAGGGCAGTAGTGGCTGGTGTCTTCCATTTCAATGGGGCAATGAATCCTCCCTGGGCTTTAGTATGAACTGTAAAGAAAGCATCTAAAGGGCTAAATCCTATCCATTAAAGATTCAGCACACTGGATAGGTCTTTTAAAGCTTGGAATAAAACTGAGAGCAGATTCACCACGTTAGTAACATGGAAGCCACCAGTTACCAGTAGCGAGGTACTGAAGTCAAGATTTTTGTTTCTTTCTGACATTATAAAGCCTTTTTAAAAAATCAAAGGTCTTCTGATACAATCAATATTCTACAAGAAGTAGGTATTCCCACAAACCCATAACTCATCATTTCCTTTCAATGTTGAACCTCTGTTTTAAGAACTTTTCATTAGGTAGGGATGGACAGCTGAGGAGCTCCAGCTATATTTGGACAATTAATTCCCATAATCCTTCACCGTTGTTTTTTGCCAGCAAAAGCTGTAGGGCTGAAATATCTTGATGGCCACCATTATCCAACTCTGATTTCAGCTTTTAAAAGTTCTATGTTTTGTACCTAGGAAGACAGCCTTCCTTTCTGTGTGGGATGTGGCTACATGAACATCCTGAGAACATACAGACTTTTTCATCTCACCTTTTGATGACATGATTAGTGACAAGCAATGTAACAGTTCCCTATAAGCATGCACTTTGCTATTCATTTGTAAATATTCCTCCTTCTGTTTTTTATACCCTGCTTCTGTAGTGAAGTGTACATTTCAGCAGATTCAAGAAAAAATTGGTGAACATATTCCTGTGATAACCAGTTGCAAAGGCATCTTGGCTGGGCCTTTAATATTCATGTACAAGTGGGACTTTTAGTAGGCTCAGCTGTCATGTAAAAGTGAGAAAAGCAAGCCCATATTCTATGCAGCCATTAACCTTACAAGAGTCTTGTGCTCCTCTGCACAGCCACAGAATCCTTTCCCCTTCCCACTACCCATTACTTGGAGACACAATATTGCATGACTGCAATGGGGAAAGGAACATGGGGATATATCGCGCAATGATGGGTCATGCTGAAAGCTCCCTTGGAATAAATCAGGGCCAAGGAACCTGTGGCCCTCCTGATGATGCTGAATTCCATTACATATTCTCCAGTCTGGTCAATAAGCAGGTAAGATGGGAAGAGTAGTTAATCAGTAGCTGGGGATATAAAGCTTCTATACCTTTGGGATACATCAGTCACATCTAATGGTTTCTATCTCAATTAGAGGCGGGGGGGGAGAGTGCGTGTACACCATTCCTATTATATAAGCAACCACCAGAGGGCAACAGCAGCTTCCCTATCTGTAGCATGTGCATACACTTCAAACACATAAAGAGAGGTAAAGGAATCCAGCTGCAGTTTTGAGACTAACTGGGAAAATAAATTTCTAGCATAAATTTAAGTGTACTACAGTCCACTTCATCAGATGCATAGAGATGTAGTGGACTGTAATCCCATGCAATCTTATGCTAGAAATTTCATTTTCCCAGTTAGTTTCAAAGGTGCTACTGGGTCAACTTTTTATGCTAAAACAGACTAACACAGATATGTCTTTGAATGCCTCCTATACTTGCATACATTCTCTCTCTTCTTCTCCCCCAAGTCATGCTTTTCAGGGCCCTTTCAGCTGCCGCTCCAAAAATATGGAATAACCTGCCAGAGGAGATCTGCCATATAACATCATTCAAGGCCTTCAAGAAGGCAATCTTCTGGTAGGCCTTCCCTAACTAACCTCCTCAGACTTTTTAACAGTCCATCTGCCTCATTGCCCCATCGGATTTTTCTGATTTTATTGCGAATTTTTAATTTAATTTTTCTAAAAAATTACTATTTTAGATTATTATTTTTTTGCTGTATTATATTGTTATTTGTTTGTTTTTTACTGTTCTTACTTGTTGTTACCCACCTCGATCCAACACAGGGAGAGGCGAGATACAAATAAATATAGTAGTATTATTATATTATTATTATAGTCCTTTATTCAGGAGTAGTAAAGAAAACAAGGAGTACCTGCAATCTGCTCATTACTAGTGTTCAAATTTTCCTTTCTGAGCCTTTGTAAATATTTGAAGATGAAAAGTTGTGTGAATGCAACATCCTATCTTTTTTGCCAGGAGGCATCTTGTAGAACCATGGGAGAAACTGTACAATAGATGTGATACAAAAGATTTCTGCAAAAAATGCTGTGTTAGTGCTAGCAATCCTAGTGAAAGACAAAAACTCTACCTAGATTAGGATGTTGGTTAAACAGTGAGTGTCAGTAAAATCAATCAAAGTAACCACAATATCAACAACAATATTGTTGTGATGTCAGAGAATTTTAAGGTCTGTAGAGGAGTTAGATATTTGACAACATCTCCCCATCCATTTTTTTCCAAATACACACATACACATTATGCCAAGTAGAAAGGTAGGAACTGTAGATTATCAATCTGCACAGATTAGGAAATTCCCCATTCCAAAGACCAAAGTATCTGGTGTTATCTGTTCCTGATAGTTAGCACAAACCTAGAGGTAGATGGGAAGTGAGGCTACTGTCTCCTATGGACATGGTCGAATTTTTAAGTTGAGCAGATGGAAAAGTCACAGCAACAAAAACATCAACTGTCTGAGTACTGAAAATAAGAAAAAATAGTAAGAAATTCCTCTCAATCTCCACCACAAAGAACAAAATCATAGAATCATAGAATCATATAATTGGAAGAGACCACAAGGGCCATCCAGTCCAACCCCCTGCCATGCAGGAACTCCAAATCAAAGCATCCCTGACAGATGGCCATCCAGCCTCTGCTTAAAAATAAAATAGGCAGAAAGAAAATATGTTTATAGGTGAAACTTTACAAATTATCACTACAGTTTCAATAGTAACATTCAATTAGTACAATATAGTACCAATACCAGTAGATGTACAGCAGATGGGACTAGCAAACTGAAAAATGTTTCAGTTGAAACTGTATTTTGCACCTCACAAGTTGTCAGATAGTGAATGTGATGTGGAGTGTGAAGAGGGGGAATGTTGGCACGAAGAACTGGACTGTTTTTCCAAAAGTATCATGTGAAATTTTATCTCTCTTTGGATACCCACCAGACAGCTGGGGTGGGGCTGGATAGGGGAGCATTGTTTTTATCGATGCCAACTTGCCAATGACAGGGAACAGCTGGCTTTATCCAGCAAAGTGACATTGTTTTCCTCAGCTAGAATTCCATTTTAGTATTAATGGACCAATATTCTGAGATTCCTCCTTGTTATGTTCCTCTCATTTTGATGTATGTTTCAAAGCATTCATATAAGTTTATGAAGACAATTACCATCAGGCTGAATTATGGTATTTGGGCTTCCTTCTTGTAGTTGTGAGAGCTGTGCTGGTAGTATGCAGGAGTCTGTGCTGTGACAGATCAGGCTTGGCAGTGGTTCTAGGCCAAGACAAGCTTTCCCTGGGGCCAGAGACAGCCCCTTTCATACCCAAGGAAAAGGATCTTCAGAGTTCCCACTGCTAGTTTCTCACATGGCATGACCAAAAATGGAATTGCAGAGGTAGGGGCCACAAAGACTCCTGCATACTACCAGCACAGCTCTCACAACTACAAGAAGGAAGCCCAAATACCATAATTCAGCCTGATGGTAATTGTCTTCATAAACTTATATGAATGCTTTGAAACATACATCAAAATGAGAGGAACATAACAAGGAGGAAAGAAGTGACCAGTGGGGTCCCACAGGGTTCTGTCCTGGGCCCAGTGCTATTCAATATCTTTATTAATGACTTGGATGACAGAATTGGGGGCATACTTATCAAATTTGCAGATGACACCAAATTAGGAGGAGTAGCCAATACTCCAGAAGACAGGATTGAAATTCAGAATGACCTGAATAGACTAGAAAGCTGGGCCAACGCTAACAAAATGAAATTCAATGCGGAGAAATGTAAGGTTCTGCACCTAGGGAGGAAAAATGAAATGCACAGATATAGGATGGGGGACATCTGGCTGAATGAAACTATGTGTGAAAGGGATCTAGGAGTCCAAGTAGACCATAAGTTGAACATGAGTCAGCAGTGTGATGCAGCAGCTAAAAAGGCCAATGCTATTTTAGGTTGCATCAATAGAAGTATAGTGTCTAGATCAAAGGAAGTAATAGTGCCTCTCTATTCTGCTTTGGTGAGGCCCCACCTGGAATACTGTGTCCAGTTCTGGGCACCACAATTCAAAAAGGATGTGGAGAAACTGGAGCGGGTCCAAAGGAGGGCAACTAAGATGGTGAAGGGTCTGGAAACCATGCCCTATGAGGAACGACTTAGAGAGCTGGGGATGTTTAGCCTGGAGAAGAGAAGGTTAAGAGGTGATATGATAGCCCTGTTCAAATATTTGAAGGGATGTCATATTGAGGAGGGAGCAGGCTTGTTTTCTGCTGCTCCAGAGACCAGAACGCGGAGCAATGGATGCAAGCTGCAGGAAAAGAGATTCCACCTCAACATTAGGAGGAACTTCCTGACAGTAAGGGCTGTTCGACGGTGGAACACACTCCCTCGGAGTGTGGTAGAGTCTCCATCCTTGGAGGTCTTTAAGCAGAGGCTGGATAGCCATCTGTCGGGGATGCTTTGACTGGGAGTTCCTGCATGGCAGGGGGTTGGACTGGATGGCCCTTGTGGTCTCTTCCAACTCTATGATTCTATGATTCTATGATTCAATGTACCACTCACCTTTTCACTTGCTCCACAGCTGGAAAGTGCAGACTTAGGACTCTTTCAAACAGGAGGAATTTCTCCCAATTCCGAATGGAGCCAATGCGGATTCATGTAAATTCACTTGTTTAGCGAATTTACCTGAACCCCTGCTCCGTTCGGAAGGCATTCGGAATCACTTCCCATTACCCGAAAATAACCCCCCCCTTGCCCGAAATCGCGTGAGAAGCTTAAATTCACAATAACGTGAAACCCAGGATTGCATTCGGAGTGACTACCTTTTTGCCCAAATTTGCGTGAGAAGAATTAATTCGCAATAACGTGAAACCCATTGTGTTTGGATTGCCCTTGGATTGCGTTTGGATTGCCCTTGGATTATACTTCCAATTTCCCACGTCTGAAAGAGTTCTAAGTGAGCAGTATAGGTTACCAATCCTTGGAGATGTTGGAGGAAGAAAGTGTTGGGATACAGCAACTTCACAGGCTAAGACCTTCTAGTAATGCATGTCTATGGTAGTTTTATTGCTTACTAGCATCCCCCCCCTTTGTCCAGAGGAGATGCCTGCATGTTGAGGGAAACTTTCCTAAGATGCACACATACTACCTATTTCTACCTCATCTTTTTGCAACCTGTGTATCTCTTCATACATATGATTTTGTAAGTAAACTTCTCTATTTTTCACTTTAACCAAGTGACTTTGTGTTTTGATTGGGGGCATGTGGGGGCTGGGAGATAAAAGTGGACCTAGTTTTCCTGCTCACCTATATTCCGCTGTGTTTGCTCTGCTAGTGAGACTGAAAATCTCGCCTGTTTTCCTGAGTTTCTAACAAATCTCAAGAAAGAAGTAATTTCCCAATAGAAAGATCTACAGCCTCCCTCTTCAAGCATTTCTGTCCTGACATTTTTGTCCTGTAAGTTTGTGTATGTGGTGCAGTAACATGGGACTGCAGCTATCAAGAGTCCAGAAACTTTTAGTCAAATGGCACTACTGATACAGCTTTCCTGCTACATAGCTATATTTGGAGACTTGAATTGTCTGTCTGAATGGCAAGTGAACTGGAAGCGCTACTATGAAATAGGATGGATTAACCTGGCTGAGTCAGGTGACAAGAGATGGAACGAAATGGTGTCCACTGTCTAACAGAGCAAAATATTTAACAGCAAGGTTTCCGAATTGTCCTTGGATATTTCTTTCATAGTACCCACCAAGGTCCCTTGCTTCTCTGTTGTACTTATTTTAATTAGCTTGGGTATCTGTAAGATGAGACATCTGGCTTGCAGCTTCCTTACATCTTCATTGTCTTTTCTCTGGATGCCTCTGGACTCTGGACTCCTAGGTATTCTTAGAAAGTTGGGTTGGTTAGATTACCGCTGCTTGTTTTTCATCAACGCTGGAACTGTAAAGGCAGGGACAGCAATGCATCTGGATGCTTTGTTTCATAGCAGCCCAAGCCACTCCAAAATCCTTTCATCCAACAGATCATCTTATTTACCAGAAATGTAACACTAATAACTAAATAAGTCACCACCTCTAATCTGGAGAAAAATCCAAATATATTTCCCAAACTATATAGCCTGCAACTATGCAAGCATCCGTCCTTACAGCTCGATTTTTTTCACAAATCTATCCAGCTATAATATATTATAGAAAAGTGGGCTGAAAAGATAGCTTTTTTCATTTGTTTTTTTTCCTATCAGAGACTCTGAGACTTTGGCAGCTGTTAGACAGGCAGATAGTCAATAAGAAGATTTCCCTAGCATTTTAAATGTCATGATGGTGAAATGATGAACAATTTCCCCCCTGTTGTGCAGCTGTTAAAGTAAGGGTGGGAACTGTGTGGCCCTGCAAATGTTGTTCGATTACAGTTCCCAGTACTCCTTACCATTGGTTGTGGTGGCTAAGATAGGTGGGACTTGTAGTCCAAAAATGTCTGAATGGCTGCCTGATTTCCATCTATGGCCCCATTCCCACTACATTTTGATTCAAAGTGTGACGCGGGCTATATGACCCTCGTTCACACTCGAATCGACTTCCAATCCTCATCGGATCAATTAGTGGAGGAAAGGACTGGGTTAAAAGCAAATAGCCCGGGCTTTCCTGACACTAGTTTTAAAGTGGTCTTTTTCGGAAAACATGATTCTGAAGTATTTCCAGTAAGTGGGAACGCTGGTCAAAATCGTGGAGGTTTTTTTGGAGCGGGGTATTGATCACAAAATCAATCTTGTACATTTGTGATCTTGTGCATTTGCAATCTTGTGCATTTGTGATCTTGTGAATTTGCAATCTTGTGCATTTGCAATCTTGTGCATTTGCCATCAGTATAATGAAGAAAAAGGAGGGAAAAAACCACACATTTGCTCCTGGGGGGTCCTTCCTTTCTTCATTCCCCTTTCCTTCCTTTTTTTCTCTTTTTCTTCATTATACTGATCACAAATGCACAAGATCACAAATGCACAAGATCGCAAATGCACAAGATTGCAAACGCACAAGACTGATTTTGCGATCAATACACTCTCCCCCAATAAAAAAAATTCCCCTGCGGGAAGGGGATGGGGCGTTAAGGGTTGTCACCTTACATGGCAGCTCCAGTGGGAATGACAAGCATTCCCGGCTAAGAAAGCGGTTCCAAACAAGGTCCCTTTTCATAGTGTGAACGAGGGGCCTTTTGAAATCGCTTTCATAAACAGAGCACAGCCCGGTTCCAATGCAGGTTTTTCCACAAGTGGGAATGGACTCTATGTATTAAAGGCAGAAAACCTCCATAAGGGAAAAATAGGAGATGGTAATTTAGTTACAACACATGCTTAAGTCCAGCTGACTCCTCTTTCTCCTTGACCCACAGCATTTTTGCAAGATATTATAAAATGGGATGCTTTACATTTGAGATATCAAAATATCCCTGAAATGGGGAAATGTGAATCTGGCAATCCTAGCAGAATTGCATTGGTACAATAAGGGGGAAGTGGGGGGAGTCACCTATAGCAATAGTGGGCGAGATGTAGGCAGGCTCATAAAGTGAGAATGGAGCAAGGATCACCTTCAGGTCCTGGGAAAGAAAGAAAATGCATGCCTTCCCAAACAGGCTTGTGATTCAGGCCTGTTGTCCCCCACTCTCACCAAACGCTCTTGGGTGCTTCTCCCTCCAAAGTATGATAGGAAGGCAAGAGGCCTTGTTTATCTCACTGTTGGAAGGTGTCCAGCGGGAGACATCAAAGAGGAATTGGGAACAAAACCTAGTGAAGGAGTAGCCCTGGGAGTGAAAGCTCCCAGGCGGCACATAAAGGAGGTTTTCAGAGGGTCCGTCAGCAAGAGATTGTCTATAAGCCCCCAAGAGAGAAACACTTGGAGATAAGGAAGGGAACAGCTGCTGGCTACCTAACTCGGATCACAAGGGCCCTTTCAAAGATACGATGACTCATTTGGAAACATGGGAGGTAGCAGGGACAATATGAAATGGGACTGCTTACTCTTGCCTATAGAAAGGGGAGTGGAGTTGAGAGTATAGTGAAAAGGCCAAGTGAAAGAGCATGAAGTGGAAAAGGGGAACTGTTTCACTAGTAGAGGGAAAGACAAATAGGCCTCAATTACTGTTGCAACCTTAGGAGTGATTAGGGCTGGCTGGGAATGGATATCTTGTGCATTAACAGCAGTCTAGTAGTAAAAAATTCACATGATCTACTAGTATCATAAAGACAGTGAAGGAAGCCCCAGTTGAACTCCTACCTGTTGGAATGTTGTTAATGTCCCAGTAGCAGTGCTAAGTAGAATGGTGGCTACTCTAACTCCACTTACTGACAAAATTGCACAGTTTACTGCTGTGTCTCCAAGCCCCTTCCTCGAAAGATTCTTGACAGGCTAAATCTGAGAGGGCAAACTTCTAAGGGCAGGGACATAATACATGTTTTGACAAAAACCTTTTGTTGTTCAGGACATAGTGTGTGTGAGACTCACTCTGGCTGAATCAATTAGATTTTTTTTTTCATTTCTACATGAAATGAATCCTAAGCAAAATGCTCTTGTCATATGGGGTAAGGCACAAGTTATATGAGGTTGTAAGAGGGTGCTGCATTGTTCCAAATAACTTTAATAAGGTTAATACTTTAATTCTATTTTAATGTTGGCTTTTGTGCTATTTAATTATTTTTAACCTCTAAGCCACTTTCAGTCCAAATCATAGGGAGAAGGCTTGGTATAAATAGATGGAGAACCAGCAGGGAATCCTTTAGTAAAATCTTGTTCAAGCCATTATGACAAGAATTTTCACCACAAACTCAAAATTTCAGGGGAAATCAACTCATTTCTCTATTTTCCAGCAGGATCCAAACACCTTGCCCAGAAATAGCATGGCAATGAGGAGAGTGTGGTCCCCTCCCTTTGTCTTGCAATTATTTCATGCAAATTTATAAGGAGAAAATGCAATGACTGATAAGTAAACCTACAACATTTCAAGATTCTGGCCAGCCACTGAAACAAAACTGGCCTTTCTTCTAATCTCAACTGATACATAGAAAGTAGCTGGAGTCACCTAGACTAAGTAATGATCACTGCCTGACAATGTCTGCACATCTAGCAGCTATTGAAAGCACAACCACAATAGCTGGTTGGGGGGGAAAAGACAACCTTAATTGCAAGCAGGACAATGATGGTGGGAGAGGCTGTATTCAGGAGAGATTAGACAGAGCTGGGGATAAGATTGTTACCCATGCTTAATAGCTTTGTTGTTGTGTGCCGTCACAACATTTCCATCTTATGGCGACCCAAAGGTGACCCTACCATAGGATTTTCTTGGCAAATTCCTTCAAAAGAGGTTTTGCCATCACCTTCCCCTTAGACTATGAGAATGCCACTTGCCCAAGATCACCCAGTGGCCAAGCTGAGAATCAAACTCTGGTCTACAGAGTTAAATATATCCAGGACAGCACTGGCTGGTGGCCTCTACAATATCACACTACACTGTTATAGCACTATTATTCCATTTTTATTGCTATTATTCAACTTCTATTAGCTCCTAATATTTTTACTTTTACTGCTATTATTTCACTTTTAATCCCTCCTGTGGAATTCTGAAATTTGTAGTTTAATGAAGCCTAAGAGCTCTCTGGCTGACAATTCTAAATGTCCCTCCCTAAACTACAAATTTCAGGATTTCACAGGAGGCAGCCATTGAAATTAAAGTGGAATAATAGTACTATGAATGTAGTGTGATTTCCAAGATCACCACACTGCACTCTTATATTACTGCACTTATAGTGCTGCTATTCCACTTTTACTGCTCTGGTAGCCTTCTGTTGCATTCTGAGCCTTGTAGTTCAGTGAGGCCTAAGAGCTCTCTGGCTGAGAATTCTAAATGCCCCTCCCTAAACTGCAAATCGCAGAATGCAACAGGAGGCAACCAGAATTATTGTGAATGCATTCCATGTATAGTTAAACTTTAAAGGAGGTGTCCATGATGCTGAACCAGCTTTGGGAATAGATTTCAGGCACATTGCGATGTTGGTTGGCCACGTATGTCCCAGTTTTCATATGTAAAATTTTGGAAGATATGAATTTGGTAAGAAAGAGATTAGATTTCTAACCATTTTGACTCTGCAGTATACAGTGGGCTCTAGGGCCAACTGTAACATCCACATAAGATAGTACAATGTACACACATACTTCATAGCTCTAAACTAGCAAAGGATCATGGCCAGAAATGGCTGAAGTGATACAATTTTCATTTGTGAAATGTTGCAGGATATGTAATTTTTCATGGTATAAATACCCTAAAGAAACCAGCTCTCATTTGATCTTGGAAGCTAATTAGGGTCACTTGTGGTTAGTACTTGGATGGTAGACTGCCAATGAATACCAGGATTTGTAGGTTATATTTTAGACTAGAGAAAGGAACTGGCAAAACCACCACTGAGAATTCCTTGCCTAAGAAAACCCTGTGAAATTCATGAGGTTGCCATAAGGAAACAGGGAACTTGAAAGCAGAAGCGCGCCACGCACACACACACACAATTTCTCAGATGCTCAGACGTTAACTTGTTTTATCATTGGTGGTCAAATTACTTATCAATTTAGTCCAATCTAATCCTAGTTTGATAAGCAGCTGCTCTCCAGCATCTCTGACAGGGAAAAATCTTCCTATCATCTGCAACCAGATTCTTTTTAGCTAGAGATACCAAGTGTTGGACTTGGGACCTGATAATGCTGGAAGCAACTGTTCGGTATGCTGGCAGTAATTGTCAGTTTTGCTAGCTCCCTCAAGACTTCTGCCAAGATGACAAAGTTGTTAAGTTTCTCAACAAAAGAAACACACACCACTCAAAATTTAGTCTCAGGATCTATTTTTAATGTCATGTGAAATAACAGTAGAAATATTCATCCATATCCTTTTAGCATGTTCAGAGTAACATTCCCTCGCAACCACTGCCAAGTTTGATAGGTTCAAGGCATCCAGACAAATTTTGAACACTGACACCATTTAATTTTAGAAAGTATTTAACCATTTGTTTATTGTTTATTCAGCACTAGTGTGTAATTACCTGCAAGCATTATTAAAGTCACAATCTCCTGTATTATAAAGTAAGTAAGGGTCTAAGCAAGTTTAGCAACTGCAGAAGAGTGTTTTTTCTAAAGAAGAAATTGTTCATTAGTGAATGCCTCCCCCCCCCCCCACTATCATGCAATTGCTCAAATCACATATGTTTGTATGTATCCAGAGAGTAATATTCTAGTGAGCTAACCTTCCCCATCACAAACTAATCTTGGCTTTCAGAGAGAGACTAATCTTGCATCTTCCAGTTGATCCAGCTTGGCTGAAAATCCAGCCAAAGATGACACAACAGAAACTGCTGGAGATATTCCATCTTGTGTGCTTTTTGAAAACTTACCCCATTTTAAGTGCCTAATTGAAATCTGGGCTCTTAAAAAAGGGGAAAAAAATCTGGCCTAGATTTCAGGTATGAAACATTTAGAAATAAAAGTCAAATTAGGTTCTTTGAAATCCATGAGTCATTTGCAGAGATAAAAAGAGTCTTACTTCAAATTTTATTTCCCTGGTAAATAGCTTGAGTCAGAATCCAGAGCCATGCCTTTAAGCTCCTCTACAGCCACATGCTGCAACAAGCTGCATTAGAGATGGAATAAACTTCATTTGGCTCTATGATATGGTCCAACACCTAATTCCAGATGTTTAGAAATGACACAAGAAAGATCAGGTTTATTTTTAAAAACAGAAATATGAGTTCTTCCAAAAGGCCTTCTAAAGTTACTTCAGAGATGGATGACAATCACCCAAGGTTTTACAGTGATGGCTGGAATTTCATCCTCTTGGCTCATTACCAGAATGGGAAGAATGGAAAGCTATATTGCTTCCATGGGAGTTTTAACTGTTTCCTTCATCTTGTAAACTTTAACATGCTTTCATGCCACCATGTTACCAAAGTCTTCTACAGTATTTAAGAGTAGCCAGGACTGGGTGGACTTCTAAGTTTTTAATGGACACTGGATATTCCAGACTAAAGAAGAGCAATTGTTTTTGTTGTATTTCAACTGTTGCTTCTCTCATTAGTCTGCTTGAGGTTGGAGAAACTGATGGAGGTTAATAGCCTGATGTTGAATTAATTTACAAATTCCTGTTGTTGTCATCATAAGGAAGCCATTGTAATGGTCTAATTTTGAAATTGTTGATTTTTATATAAACTTCCCAGAATTCCTTAAGAGATAAAATGTGGTATAGACTTTAAAATAAAATCAACCTGAAAAACATAGAGACAGGCACCTTTCTAAGGGCTAGTTCACATGCAAGTGTACTATGCACATGGGTGTGGTTTTTCTCACATTTCCATTAACATTTAATTGTCTTCACTTTCCTGTGCAAATTCACATCCATTCACGCTCCCTCTGTCAAAAATGTGCAGCCATACAAATCCATGCATATTCATGCAAAGCAGACAGACAGTGAAATGTTCGACAATCCGATACTCATGGATACTCCAGTAGAAACCACAAATCCTTTTTCAGCTGAGTTTATGGAGTTGGAGGTGGCAGGGCTGCAAAAAGCCTGAATTCTTTCAAATCGTATTTGGTCAGATTGCAGTCTATTCAATTCAAATGAAAGTAGTCTCATTGTGTAGACAAGCCCAAACTTATATACTGTACACATGACCAGAGTTTAGAGCAACCAGTTTGAAAAGCTATTCTTGCAATTCAGCAACTAGAAATTGGGTGACTAATTTCTTGTCTCTAACACTAATAATTGATATACTTTAATTCGTTGTGTTATTGCTATTTAATTCATTATGTAAAAATTCATTGTTGGAAGGAATGATAGATTTACACAGAATGACATGGAGGTTGTAACTATTGTCCCTGAGGGACATGTTTTGTTAGTGGCATCTTCAAAAGTCCTCTCTTTAGTGTTTTTAAATGGCCATTCCCTGAACTGCAATTGATTTCCAGATAAAGTCCATAACAGCACTGTCACCTGTGGATGGCAGAAAACCTACATGCCTACAAACTGTCACTTGGGAAAGGGTGTCCTGAACAGGGTGATCTCATTTTACAACCTCTTCAGTTATATTCATTACTGATCTACACCTCTCTCCTTTCCATCTTACACTTCACTTAACTTTTAAACACCTTGTTTTTGAAAGATTAATAAGGAGTGGAGTTAAAGACTAGTAAGGAATTATATGTTTATTTCATTTAGAAGGCAGTGATTTACTACTGCAAGTGAAGCAATAAGTGGCTGACTACAAAGATCAATCAATGATTCAAGAGTGGTCTTGAATCTTAGTCAGAAATGCTTTTAGCATATGAAGATCATTTCTCTGCACAATTGACCCACTACATCCTTTCAGTCTCCTGCTCCCTATGGAGAAGCGTGACCTGCTCATCCCTTGTTTTGCAGAGGTCAAAGGTCCCAGATCCAGTCCATGGTCTTTCCATTTTAAATGATCAGGTATCAAATATCCTAGGCATGAGTGGGAAGGAACAGGTTTAACTGGATGTATCTTTTCATCTTCTTCCTGTCCCCTGGTAGTTGGAGCATAATAATAATGACCAAATAATTGAGCCTTTGACAACTGTTCATGACACTCTAGATTTGCTGCCTAGAGATAGGACTACCCTCACTATTCCTACTGATAGGTCCATCCCTCAACCAGAAAATTAAGAATAGTTAGAAGCAGGCCTTTCTTAGAAGAGAAGCTGTTGCTTCCTAGTAGAGCATATGCTAGCATGCAGAGGGTTCCTACATCTGGAATCTTCTGGTAGAAACCAAAAAAAGTCATGGAGAGAAATTGCCAGTCAGCATTGGCAGCATAGGGCTCGAAGGACCAAGAATCTCATTTGGCATAAGATAATTTAATCATAGAATCATAGAGTTGGAAGAGAACACAAGGGCCTTCCAGTCCGACTCCCTGCCATGCAGGGATTCACAATCAAAGCACCCCTGAAGATGGCCATCCAGCCTATGTTTAAAAACCTCCAAAGGAGAATCCATTACAGTCCAGGGGAGCACGTTCCACTGTAGAACAGCTCTCACTGTCAGGAAGCTCCTTCTAATGTTGAGGTGGAATCTCTTTTCCTGTAGCTTGCATCTACTGTTCCAGGTCCTACTCTCTGAGCAGCAGAAAACAAGCTTGCTCCAACCTCAATATGACATCCCTTCAAACATTTAAACAGGGCTGTCATATCACCTCTTAACCTTCTCTTCTCTGAGCTAAACATACTCAGCTCCATAACTCTTTCCTCATAGAGCATGGTTTCCAGATCATTCACCATTTTGGTTATCCTTCTCTGGACATGCTGCAGCTTCTCAACATCTTTTCTGAATTGTGTTGCCCTGAACTGGACACAATAATCCAGGTGAGGCCTGATCAAAGCAGAATAAAGTGGCACTATTACTTCCCTTGATCTAGATACTATACTTCTATTCATGCAGCCTAGAATTACATTGGCCTTTTTAGCTACCGCATCACACTGTTGACTCATGTTCAACTTGTGGTCTACTAGGACTCCTAGATTTCTTTCACACACAGTTTTGTGAGCTTTACAGACTGCCCCAGAAAGGTGGTCTGGAGCCACCTGAAAAACCAGCTTTTTTTGCGTTGCACCTGCAATGCAACAAGCTCCATCAGGCATATCGATGACATTGCAGGTGCCCTGGACTGTATCAACTCTGCGCACCTGTGATGTCATCGCTCCGTGCACCATCTGTATGGTGCTGTAGTGCAATGACATCCTGGCCACGTGCTAGTGTGTTGCGGAGCGTCTATTCGCTCCATGCCCGGGCAACCCTATCGTGTCACCAGAGCGCCCAAAAGCACCCGTCTGTATTGGGCTTTGTTCAGCCAGGTGTCCCCCATCCTATATCTATGCATTTCATTTTTCTGCTCTAAGTTCAGTACCTTACATTTCTCTGTGTTGAAATTCATCTTGTAGGTTTGGCCCAGCTTTCTAATCTATTAAGGTTATTTGGAATTTTGATCCTGGCCTCTGAGGTATTAGCTATTCTTCCTAATTTGGTGTCATCTGCAAATTTGATAAGCATGCCCCATATTCTTTCATCTAAGCCATTGATAAAGATTTTGAGTAGCACTGGGCCCAGGACAGAACCCTGTGGCACCCAATGGTCACTTCTCTCCAGGATGAATAGGAGCCATTGTTGAGCACCCTTTGGGTTCGGCCTGTCAACCAGTCACAAATCCATGTAACAGTTGCCTTGTCTAGCCCAATTCTACAAGCTTGTTTGCAAGAATGTCATGGGGAACTTTCTCAAAGGACAGAGAGGCTTTTCAATGGCTGCTCCCACCCTCTGGAATGTCCTCCCATGGAAGGCTAAGCTGGTATCTTCAGCTGCATCTACACTGCATAATTAATGCAGTTTAACACCACTTTAACTGCCATGGCTGAATGCTATGGAATTCTGGGATTTGTCTTTTTGTGAGATATTTAGCCTTCTCTGTCAGAGAACTCTAGTGTCACAAGCAACTCCAAATCCTAGCATTTCATAGGATTGGGCCATGAAAGTTAAAATGGTGTGAAACTGCATTAATTCTGCGGTGTGGCAACACCCTTTCCTGCTTTTCTTTTACTAGCAGGTTAAGGCATTTTTGTTAAAACAAGCTTTTAATATGTAATCACTCTCAAGAAGGTTTTCTATTTTGGTGCATGCTATGTTTGTCTTTTTAACTGTTGTATTTTAATATAATTTTATACTGTTTAAATGAAACGATTTTAATTGTTTTTAAAGTGGTAGTGGTATGTTTTTAACCAATTTTATTTGGGTCCCACCCTGGGAAAAGTCAACATATAAACAAAATGAATGGATATAGGAAGGAAGGAATAGATTAACAGCCTAGTTCAGGAAGTAGGGAATATATATTTATTTGATTCATATTGTAATTAAAAGTCAAAAGATTTTTGTACTCCCGGCAAATGTAGTAGAAAGAGAAAGCAGTTAGCACTGCCTGTGTGCTTGCAGCAAGCTGGCCACTGAGAAGGGTGAAGTGACAGCAGATTTGGACAGGGAAATTCAATAGATTTGGCTGGAAGCCATCTCATAAGGGATTTGTCAATGATAGTTTATTTGAGATGAGAAAAAGGGCAGAGACCATCTTCATTTGGCATCATTTTTCATCATGACCAATTCTGTCAGTGCAAGGGGAAAAAATTATGGTTAGCAAAATAGCAGCTCAGAGCTTGAAACCTCAAAGGTCTGGCACAGGTTTGGGAAGGAAGCTGAGGTTGAAGTAGAGAGAAGATTTTATGTGGTTTCTATCTACCTAATGTTGGTCAGGATGTGCTAGTGTGGACTATTTTAAAAAGTACATAGCCACATATAATGTGCCCACTGCCATATTCTCACTCCCCTGTAGTGGAATTATTCAGTTTGAAAGGTTAAATCCCTGTAATTCTATAAAACACACCAAATTATCTGCTCTTCCACAGTTCAAGCTGCCATAGGAATATAAGAACACTCCTGGATCAGACCAAAGGTGTATCTAGTCTTACCTCTTGCTTCCCAAAGTGGAGAAATGCCTCTCTTGTTTTTAATTCTCAGCAACATGTATTCACAGAAATGATGGCTTTGATTCTGGTGGAAGTATATAACTATGTCACAAGGACTAAATAATTTTTTTTAATCTTATGTTCCATGGCTTAATCAAATCCTCCTTTGTGTTACCGGCATTCACAGAACACAAGGGCAAAATAACCAGGCATCCTTGATATTGACTAAGCCCTAAATATATTGTTAGTCCTTACTAGAGTAGGCCCATTGAGTAGGCCCATTATCTACATTTTGACTTACCATTTGGAAAATGATTCAATGAACCTATTTTCAATTTCTGAATGGTAAGTCAACATGTAGGAAAAGCCATTTAATGCACATGCACATGCACATGCAGTAGATTGTGATAACCACCCACTGGTAGCTGCCACCAGATTTATGTCATTTGGAGGTACAGTCGACCCTCCATTTTCAAGAAGAATCCATTCCACACACACAGAGACCCATGAAAATGGAGACTCACCTATATTCAAGCCCCATAGGCTTGAATGGGTCATGTGCCTGCGAGTGTGCACAGGGCGCACGCTGTGGAGGAGCACCCCATTGAATATAACGAAGGTCGCCCCTCCATGAATATTCAAGAGCGTGGACCTCAAGTCCTCAAGAAAGGAGGGGTGACTGTATATCTATATATTTCCTTCTCTCCAAGGAGATCAAGATAATGTCAATCATTTTTACTACTCCTATTTTATCCTCACAATGACCCTGTAAGTTAGACTAGCCTGAGAAATAGTGGCTGCTCCAACTTTACATAATGGCAAAGTAGATATTTGAACCTGGATCTTCCAAGTCCTTGTCAAACACTCTAACCAATACACCATATCTGGTCTCTTAGTAGGCATGCCCATACATCTCCCTCTGTTGGATATATATATAGGTCATCAGAAGTGTATCATTGGGGCTAATTTGGCACATTGACTTTGCTTTTTCCCATTTGTTTTCAATACTCAAGGAGACTTGTACACATACATACACCAGAACAAAGCTTACCCAATGAGCAAGATATGACCAGAATCCTGTTGGTGTAGAATGACCAGATCTCCCTTAGTCTCCAGTTTTCTATGTGTCATCAACAAGTGAGAAATAAGGATGCAAATTCTCCTATTTTAGGTGTTAAACAGACCGCCCCTTTGGAGCAGCTGGCCACCACCTCTTTCTTTGCAAAATTCCGCTCCTTTTAGCACCAGCAAAAAGGCTTTTCAGCTCTCCTTTGGCACAATGCGTTTCGATGCTGCACCAAAGAAGCGCCAGCATGATCATCCGCCAGCATGATCAGCACCGGGGAGTGCAGAGTGCAAACGCCACACACCCACTCTGTCCTGAGGCCAGTCTGTTCAGCTCCTTCGTGAGCTTGGCTCTGATCCAGAATAGGATAGCATTTAGCATTTACATTTCTATACTGCTTCATAGTGAACTTAGCACTCTCTAAGCATTTACAATGTGTAAGCGAATTGCCCCAACAAGCTGGGTACTCATTTTACCGACCTATGAAAGGCCCTCTGGAGTCCTTTGGGATCAAACCCACAATGCTGTGGCTACAGTACCATCTACAGTACCACTGCACCACCAAGAAATGACTATATGCAAATCTCCATCTCAGCTAGTAGAGCTGGTGGATCTATGTATTATTTGTCTAGCTAGCTTCCTCTTTCCCTCCTAGACACTGAAATGTCAGGGCTTACCATCTCTTCTTCTCTGTGTACACCTTCTGTGTACACCTTCTGGCAAGTAGCCATACTCTCATTTCACCTTTATCTCAGAACAGACCCTTACTTAAGATTTTTCTTTTAATTTCCATGCAGGAAAATATGTCCTCTGTGTATAAGTTTGAATTAAAAGCTATGAGCAACTGTGGTTTGGCAATGACATTGCCAAGTGTGGTTCCTAGGTCTCAGGTTCTGATGTAAAAATCTCAGTGCCAGGAATGATCCTGAACTGGCAACCCTATGCTGGTGTGTGGTTGCAATACCAGTTGCTCTTTTTCCAGGGTTGCATTGTGGTGAAGAGGGAAAGCAGGCAAATTAGGAGAGGTCTTACCTCCATCACAGCTTCTGCAACCATAACCTTTTGCATCTTCCACCACTGCCTATTTGTGTTCACTGGGAAATGGATTTGTTCAATGTCTCTGCTGGTATAGTTGTCCCAGTGTCATCCAGCTATAGTCTGAATCTATCATCTTTTCAAGTTTTTAGTACAGCTCTAAAAAACTCTGCTGTTTCTTTAAGAGTTTATAAGACTGCTTGACCACTGACATGTACAACAAGAAATCCCTTCCAGCTCCTACTTACTTACATTCATTTATCAGCTTCCACCAGGCTAGCTATCTGCAAACAAAATAAGAGCCATTACTAGGGTGCCCGCTTCTCCGCCTCCTGTGCTTTAATGGCAGACACTTGCCCATCACAAGCCATTAATGTACCTTAGATATCAATGCAGCACTCTTTCAATGTATCCCATTCTTCCTGTAAAGAATTCAGTAAACCTTGCATATGATTCCTAAATGGGCTGATATCAAGACTGTGTTTCGGGACCAGAACTGTTAAAGCTTTGCTGTGTGCTTCTTAACTTGTTTCTCCTTGCTGCACATGTCACACACTAGTTGAGCACCAGTATGTGACTGCCTCAATTCACTGGCACTCAGAAAGGCTCCAATTATGCCATAAAACCATTGTGTCACTATTTTATCCATGCTTTTTTCAAGTTATCTTCAAAGCCAGTTCAGTTCAGTTATCTTCAAGGCCACAATGACTTTTGGAACACCAGCATAATTTCCCATGGGAAGGGCATGTAGACCTGGAGACATGTGAAAGACCCAAGTAATGCCAAGATAAAAGCTCAATGGGTTTGCTGATTGCTCCATCCTCCCCTCTGGCTGCCTGCATACCACAGACAAAGGCAACAGCAAGTGAGCAAACATTTCCTACCTGCCCCCTTCCATGCTCCCAGCCATCTACCTTTTTTATATTTCCAGGGGTTGTCCTAAATCCAATAGCTGTTTTTGTAATTCTGAAGTTAAAGCCACCAGTTCTTCTGGAACCCCATTATCAATTCCATCATTAGGTCTTTGTTACAGTGCATGACTGCACCTAGCACCCTTTGTGGCTAGGATCTCAGATATAAATATCAGTCCCAAAGCTATGCTCCTTGTGTGCACAGTGAAATACTTGCACCCCTTGTGTCTCTGGCAAACTCTGTCTGAGTCACTTCCCACTGCCATGGTCTCCTCTCCAGAACAGGTAAAAATTACCCTCTAGATCCCTAAATCTCTTCTATCCAATTTCCATACCTCCATTTTGGTTTGTTCTGATTGGCAAGTCTATGTGAATTGCTTTTGTGTGTTTGATTACACTCTTGCATATTTCTAAAAAAACATCTTTATTCACCAGACTTGGAGTCCTAAGTTATTACTGGTATACATATGTGGAAATGATCCTCAAGTTTCCCAGCCTCTCGCAAGCATTCTTTGCACTGAGTAATTCCCCAGACCAGTAAAGATGCTGACACAGCTGGAGGGGACCACCTTTTTGAGTAACAATATGTTGAGTACACAAAGTGAGTTATGGAGAAATTAGTATACACAATGGCACGCATGCCCATGAAGACCTGAACCTGTAGGGATTGGAAAACATGACATGACTTCATCATCTTAAAGCAAGGTTGAAAATCATATAGCCCTCTAGATTTGTTGGATGGGAAGTCTCAGCAGCTTTAGCCAGCAGAGCTGGCGAAGATGGGAGAGGCTATTAGACATGCACTCCAGGAGTACAGTCATCTCTCCTTTTTCGTGGGGGAGCCATTCTGGACCACCTCACGAAAATGAAATTTTGCTTATATTCAAGCCCCATTGGCTTGAATATAGGTGCAGGCACACGGGGGTGGGTGCCACGAGCACACAGCCCATTCATTCCCCCTCCGTTCATGCCTTGTCCATAAGTGAGGGATGCAAGTCTGAAGACCACGAGAATGGAGGAAGGATTGTACATCATTCTGTTTTAGGAGCAGTCCAGAGCCAGCCCAAAATATAGTGATGCATGAAACAAAGAACAATATGGCACCTATCCTATCCCATGCCCAAAAGTCCTCCCTCCATTCTCACGGTCTTCAGACTCGTATCCCTCACTTATGTACGAGGTATGAATGGAGGGGGAAAGAATGAGCTGTATGCTTGTGGCACTCACCCACACCCCATGAACCTGCGCCTATATTCAAGCCAATGGGGCCTGAATATATGCAATACTCCATTCTCACGAGGGGTCCAGAATGGATCACCTGTGAAAAAGGAGGGGTGATTGTACTTCTTTAAGAGAATGTATATAAAAGAATGCAATGTATGATCTGTGGAGTAGCAACACAAAATCTCACATCCATGTGTCTGCATGTGGACACACTGCTATAGTGACAGACCAGCTAAATGCACATCTGTTTCAATATTTTGTTTAAAATGCAGAAGTCAGTAATATCTTTTTGCTAGGAACACTAACATATGCCAAAAATAATACAAACATGGCACCACAGTTTCCTGTATACAAACTATAATTTGCTCACCTCCTTCTGCACTGGACACTCTTTTTCTTTCTTTCTTTTTCAATAAGGAAACATAAGAACCGACAGCTATAAGCACTTTCCTTCCTGCTGTTCCTTGCCCTGGTAGTTGTTGGCCAATAGAGGAACATTATTTTAGAGGGCAGGACAATCTTCCAAAAGGAGTGAGAGGAAAAGGCTTGTGGTTTGCATTCCCTAAAAATATGCTTTGACATTTATAGAGCTTTCTTTTTAGAAAACAAGGAAGTGGTGTAATAGCCATTCAAGCCACACATCACATGCACATACAAGGAAAACCAGATTGACTGAATAATACCAGAACAGCTGCATGCTGTACAGCAAAGCAGGCTGCCAAATGATGCGCTTAGGCAGTGTTAGGGCAAAATCAAATGGCTGTCACATCAATAGTATCCCCCACAGTTTTGCCCATTGGGATTTCATTTAACACAGCAGGGGTGCAGGAAATTTGCAGCATTGTGTATGAGCCCAGACAAAAAAAGTCACATCAGCAATCTGTGGCATGACCAGGATTTAACTCTAGAAAGAGTAAGCTCAATCTATTCTCAGACCAATTGCTTTCTTCTTATCAATCTGCCAGTATAATTACCTGGTTATACAGAGTTCTTGATTCTTCATTTCCTTTTTCACTGAGTTTAAGGCCCAGGTCTTTCTGTTGTGCTGACACAGGTTTATTTTATTTCTGCACCTCCCTCTCCCTCTTCACATTTAATTCCTGTCTGTTTCAGAAAGATAAAGGATGTTATAGAGGCCAATGGCAACACCCAAGTCCCCCTGGCTGATTCTCAATAAGCTCCTTCTGTAATGCAAGCAAAAGAAAAAGAGGGTGGGTTGCTGCTGCACCACCAAAAGCACTGAGTTCTGAAAGGCTGCAGTGAATGCACTGGCTCTGGGGCCTTGCTGCAATGCTGAGTGGTGAGGAAGCCGGGGCGCTCATGCCGCACAGTCCAAGGTGACATCATGGAATGTGTGCCACTGCATGCAGACCAAGGAGCGGGGGACCAAGTTCAGCATGGCAAACCTCCTCACCCCTCTGAATGAAACAGCAAGCAAAATGATGGTACTGATGCATTATTATGACAATTACTTATGTGACTTCAGTACTTGGGAGAGTTCCTTTTTTTGGACTATGGCTCCCAGGATCCCCTGGCAAGCCTTGCTGGCTGGCAGAATGGGACATTGCAGTCCCAGAAAGTAACTTTTCCAAGGTCTCCATATATACATGCCATGAAACTGGGAAAGCCATGATGTGTACACACAGACTGTGGGCAGCTAGTGTTGTCAACTATAGATCTTTTTACATCTAAAGAGAAAAATCAAGATGGCAATATTTACCCTGCACTGCCACCACCACTGCTTCTACCTTGTTTTTAAAATGGCACACAAGAAAATATTCCTCCATCTCTCCTGTAGCACCTTTTGAGGATGGGAAGAAGGAGAAGTATTGATTTGTCATTGTAAGCATTGTAAGCAGGCTGCTAGTGATAATAGACAGCTTATTCAAATGGTTAATCTTCTTGATCCTCCTGATATAGCGGACCAGACTACTTTCCCTTGGGAGGAGTAGGGGTGAAGTGGAGTGAAGGTAACATGCTTTGCTGATGGTACGTGGGACTGAATTCAGCAGTGGACAGAACCAAAAATAATGTTCATTTTCACTCTGTCCCTACTTTCTTTCTCTCCCTCATATGCCTAGCAGGCTGTTAGAGAAAGAACAGATCACTCTCAAAGAGGCCTCAAACTGCAGTGAGCTTTGGACCACATGAGATCACTTTGAGGGATGTATGCAGCAGTACAGGTGCACTGAAGCTTCTCCAATCCTGTGACAGACCATGTTCCTAATGGGAGATTAAGTTTCCCATTAACACTTTGCTGCTCATTTTACAGCCTTGTGTCAAAAAGACTTTTACTCCCCACACAATAAAATCAGCTTGACTGAGATCCACTGACCTGAGGGAAAGACTTTCAATTGAGCAGGTGCTCTATTTTCTTTTATTAGTGAGTTTTTTAATTTTGTTTTAAATTTTAATGCTTTTATTCATTTTATATTTTAATTATATTAGTACTTTTTAATTGAAGGCCATCTTAGTTCCTATTTCTTGGAAGAAAATCAAGCTATACATCAAATTATGTAATAAATAAATAAACAGCTATAGAGTTAAGAACAAGAAATCTAATATAAAACAATGAAAACTGAGCAGAAACTTAAGACTCTAACTTCATTTTACACATGATAAAAACATGTTTCTAATTATTATGTTTGCTGAGGAGGGTCTGTAAAAAGCTTTACAAACTGGTTGAGTTTTCCATTAGCCCAGCAAACCTACAGTGGTTTTATAATACTTGAACCACCATGATTACCCTTAAAACATCCTAAGAACTTTAATTTTACAAGGGATCAATGTTTACAGTATGTTAGAGGTACCTAGTGATTCCCTTGTAGGAGGAGTGGGGACTGTGGAGCCCTCCAGATGTTGCTGGATGGCAACTCTCATCAGCCCCAGCCAGCATAGCCAATAGAAAGAAATGTTAAAAGTTACAGAGAAACACCTAGAGGGCCACACAAATCCTGTCCTTGCCTTGCACAACTGCAATTTTGAGGCTTATTGAGTAGTGGAAATTAGCGCTAAATTTAAAGGGCATATGTATGATAATCTTGCTGTTAGGCCTATCCTCTTAAAACACTGAAGAATGCATAACTTGTTGGGTATTAGTTACTTAGGACTCTCTTTTATCAATTACATCTGACAATGATCTTGATTGAAGAAGTGTCTTTTGCAACTTTCTACCAAGTATTTCATGTCAATATAATATGCAGCTTCATTATGAGGGATATAGTGTATACTTTCCTCTCTGTGAAGTGTTTGCTGTTTTACTTTTAAAAATCTTTTGGGTATAACACATCCTGCCCCCTTGAAGGGGACAATTCAGTAATGATCTCCTAAGGTTGCATACCAGTAGCAATGTGTGGGATAGAGGTAATGCAAGAGCCTGTGCCTTTGTGCCAGAGGGGTGAGGTAGGTGCAGAGGGAAATCCTAAAAGAAAAAAGAAAAAAAAAGACTGTGGGTCAGTGCAGACCGGCCCTTTGGGGCACCCCTGTCACATGTTAGGGTTGCCTCGGGGCAGAGCTTCCACATGTCCTGCAACTCTAGCACGCAGTGATGATGTTGCAGTTGCGACGTCGCAAAGGCGCCCTTGTGGGTTTGCACACTCCTTTTTTACTCTGCACCTTCGCCACTCCATCTAGTTGCTGCAGCGATGGTGCACAGTAAACAAGGTGGCACCAGACCACCCTTTTTGGGCGGTCTGTAAAGCCCCAATGGAAGAAAATTGCAGCTTTTTCACTGTCCTACATGACAGAAATGAACCTCAGAAAGGTTGCAGTAGGCAAGGAGATCCTACAGATGGAACAGTGAGCTGCTGAATCTATCTTTGATGTGTTACACACTACTGGGGAGTAGTGGTGATTTTGGAGTTACTCTTTGTCCTGCTCCAGAGTAAGATTTTTTTTTTCGAGAGTAAGATTTTCCCAGTACTGTAAAAATCTCTTACTCCTTCACTCCTTGCTCCTACTCACCAGGAGTGTGTGTGTGTAAGTGTCTTTCTTTGCCTCCCAATCCCTTCCCCAGTGCAATATATGGTAATAATTTATTTATTTTTTTGGTGTTTGCATGTACAATATGATAACAGAAATAAGAAGTAACAAATACATTTTACTTCTCCTTAATACTACTTCTACTTCTCAGCCCTGATTCTCCCTAAAGGCTACTGTTTTTTTATTAGAAGGCAGGATATTAGTAAATAAAAATAAGCAACACCAATTTATGAGCCACGATGGTGTAGCAGTTTGAACATTGGATTATGACTCTGGAGACCAGGGTTTGAATCCCTGTTTGGCTATGAAACCCACTGAGTGACTGTGGCAAGTCACACTCTGAGCCTCAGAGAATGGCAATGGCAAACTCCCATTGACAAAAAATTTCAAGTAAACCTTGTGATAGGTTCGCCAAGTTGGAAACAACTTGAAGGCACACAACAAGAAAAACAACAAACCCAGTTTATTTAAATGGTCATTCATTGCATTACAAAACTCACAATCCTTTTAAAGAAAGTTTACAAAGCTGTTCTGAGTTTGGGGAATATGAAAAGGCAAGTAGAAGCCAACTGGTACTACTTACAGCTGACTTGTTCAAACATGCACAATGGTGTCACTTGGATTGGTGTCACACAGTGCAGTAACTTATGGTGTTAAACCTGTGGACCTCTCCCCATAACAGACCATACAGAATCTTTAGTAATGTTTTTTTGGTACTAATGGCTGCCTGGTGCTGGGAATGGTGAAGGGGGAGGGAGCCATGTTCTCTTGTCACGAGAGAGCTTAGCCAAGGTAGCATTTGCCACTGCTGCTATGCTGAAATAAAACAAAAAGAGCACTCTGCATCCACACTGTGAGAGGGAACCACTGCTCCCTCTTATTTGTTCACTCACTCTTCTCTTTCTTCCTTTGCCTTCCCATTCTTCTCTTGAAAATTGCATTCCTCTCTCTGATCCCAGTATCTAAAAGAACTGGATATGCTTAAAGTCAGAAATATTTCTTGGAAGTAAGCTGAGAAAATGCTAGAACCATTCTTGGAGTTTTGTCTTGTGCACATCTTTTTTTCCAAGACAGTGCTATCTTTACTTCTTTTCTCCCTCACCTCCTAGTCTAACTCATTGTGCCAAAAGTGTATTAAATTATTAAGCTCTAAGAAATATTAAGACATTGATTATTGTTGAGCCTTCCCAGGAATAAAAAAAAGCTGCCTGAAATCTATCTGACACACCCAGTGGTATCACTAGGGTTGGTGTCACCTGGAGCAGTAACTCATGCTGTCACCCGCTCGCCATGACCTCCCCACACCAAACAGAATCCTAACGGTCTTTCCAGACTGCCCAAAAGGGGTGGTCCTTACTCGCCACACTGGCAGCCTCCGCGGCCCTATCCCATCGCTTCCATCCTGCAAACTGCCAGTTCCCCGCGGCCTCTAAGCGGGGTGGAGCAGGCGCCCTGGTAGCCCGCTGCACCCCGCTTCCCTCGGTGGGGCTGAAGGGAGAAAGGGGCCGCTTTCTCCCTGGGTCTTTGCCGCGGCCGTTTAAATATATATTATCTCTGAATGTAACAGTAATAGTTGTAACATAAACAACTAACAAAATTGAATTATATCTTTAAATTATTATTATTTATTATTATTAAACTTTATTTCTAAAGCGCTGTAAATATACTCAGCGCTGTACAAAATTGGTAAAACTTAAGAAATATATAAAAGCCTGCCAAAGGCGTACACTCTAAAATAATAGCAGATAGATAAAATTACAAAGGGGGAAGACAAGTTAAAACATCGAACATAAAAGCATATCACAACAAGCAATATCAGACAGCCAGATGGTAATCACAAGTTCCCTGAGAACGCTTCCCTAAACAATAAGGTTTTCAGCTCAACCTTAAAGCTAGTTAGGAAAGTGATGAGCCGAGCATGCAGAGGGAGAAGGTTCCAGGAATGAGGGGCAGCAAGAGAAAAGGGACGGATCCGGGAGGGGGCAGAAGACAACCTGGGTTGAGAGAGGAGACCTTGGTCACCAGAGCGGAGGGTACGGGTAGGAACATAGGGGGAGAGAAGATCAGCTAGGTAAGGAGGGGCCAGTCCATGCAGGGCTTTGAAGGTGAGTAACAAAAGTTTGTACCTGATGCGAAAGGGAAGAGGGAGCCAGTGAAGGGAGGACAACAGAGGGGAGACATGATCATAACGGCGAGCAAGTGAAATAATGCGTGCAGCTGAATGCTGAACAGAAATTAATGGGTGGAGATGAGAGAGAGGAAGCCCAGCCAAGAGGAGGTTACAGTAGTCTAGTCGTGAGACCACTAGGGCGTGGACCAGTGTTTTTGCGGTAGAAAATGAGAGATATGGACGGATTTTGGCAATGTTATAGAGAAAGAATCTGCAGACCTTGGCTGTGGTCTGGATCTGGGGGATAAATGACAAGGAGGAATCGAAGATGAAACCAAGACTGCGGGCTTCCTGGACCGGCTGAATAGAGATGTTGTTGACAGAAATGGAAAAGGAGTAGTGAAGGGTGGGCTTGGGCGGGAAAACCAGAAGCTCGGTCTTGGACATATTGAGCTTCAGACGCCGATGGTGCATCCAGTGGGAGACAGCTGTTAAACAGGATGACATTTGCTGTTCTAAATCCGGTGAAAGATTGGGAGTAGAAAGGTACAGCTGGGTGTCATCAGCGTACAGATGGTAGGAGAAACCAAAGGAACTAATTAATTTGCCAAGGGAGAGTGTGTACAGAGAAAACAATAGGGGACCCAAAACAGTGTCATTTGCACAATCTAAATGTATTTATATGTACATAGTTTCATGCAGTTAAAGCAAAAATTTGGTAAGATGTGATTTTTTAAAAGAAAATTTTAAAAGAATATATATATATATATATTACGTAAAATATAAAATTTAATTTAAAAAAAAAAAACCTGGTGCATCTCCCTTCTTCTCCTACTGAGCCTCAGCCCCCTCACACCATCTATTCAGCATTTCAAAGTGACACAGGTGAACGTCACAGCCTGTTTCTGCCAAAAGACAGATATTTGGGGAACAGTGGTGTCACCCTGCCATTAGAGTGTCACCTGGAGCAGCCCACACCCCTTAGTGACATCCCTGTATGTGCCTAGACTGAACACATGGAGAGGAAACTCTGTGTACACATTATTGCATGGCAGGGGGTTGGACTGGATGGCCCTTGTGGTCTCTTCCAACTCTATGATTCTATGATTCTATGAGTCTATGCTTGTAAGAGTCTTCATCATTTGAATGATAATGGATGAGGTAACTAATTTGACTTTCCCCTGCAAGTAGGCAAAATTAATAACACTAATTAATAACAACCTGCCTGTTAATATTGAGATGCTCCAACCTTTAAAAAACAATTCTGGTGTCTCTGGCTATACAATGTTTCTTCAGGTAACCTCAGTTTTTGCTGTAGGCTGTCACTGAAAACTTTATTGTTTGTAAGGGGTGAAGAATATGCACATGACCAGCTGCCTTCTCTGTACCTTGGGCAAATCTTTGAAAAATTACTTTAGAAATAAACTAAAACTCTTTAACAAAACAAAACAAAGGGGTATGAAAAGAAGCTGAAATATTCAGCCAGATGTAGCTGCTACTGTGCCTGCAGCCAGCCAGCCAGCCAGTCTGCTTTCTAAAACTGAGGTTGCAGAATCCATGAAAGAACATTAAAAGATACTAGTTTAAACCAAATGTTGTTTGCTGGAATGCAATTATATTATATTGTGAGTCAGCTGGTGTAGTGTAGTGGTTTGAGTGTTGGATTAGGACCCTAGTAAACCAATATTCAAATCCCTGTTCAGTGATCCTGGTCAACTCATGCTCTCTCAGCCTCAGAGGAAGACAATGGCAAAACATCTCTGAAGAAATCTTGCCAAGAAAACTCATAACAGGTTCACCTTAGGGTTGCAATAAGTAGGACACAACTTGACAACAACAGCAGATTAATGGCAGCTCTTCCTCTCTATACACAAAAAGCCTGACCATATACCCCAGAAATGATCCATTGCTCCTTAACACATTTGCACGAGTTACCTTACAACAGCAGTATGCAGAACTAGCATGACAGTCCTTATATCAGCAAAGCTAGAGATATATTTAGGAAATGCACAAATCTGAAAAAAAGAAAGCCGATTGAAGTCTCATTGAGAATATTACCTAGTGCTTGGTACTACTGAAAGCAAACTTGAAGGGGCAGGGGTGGCGTTCCTGAAATCCACAGGACTGCCTCCTCCAATGCTGCCCACTTCAATCTACTTGCAGCTATTCTGTAGTTTTCTTTATGTTTTTAAAAAAACAGCAGCAGCGAGAAAAGGTTTTAGAAGGCTGAGAAATCTAAAATGTGAGTACTGGGAGGAAGGAAGGAGGAATGGGACTGACACTGTCACTGTATCTATCTGTCCCTGAGATGACGTTTGAGGGGGGATATGGGGAGAGTGGGATGAGCTATTCAAAGGTTTTTGGCTGGGAAGGGGAAGGTGCTTGCATAGTCATGTGGGCCAAGCACCAGGCCAGGTGTGTGGGAGAGGAAAAAGAGAACAAGGAGGAAGGTAGAGCCCAAGTGTGTGCTGCCTCTTTAAAAGTGAGTGTAGCTCAATGGCATCTCACTTTGCACTTCTTCTACTTGATCAGCAGATGTACCTCCTTACGCAGATGGGGACTCTTAGGACGTTATCAAATGGGAGGAATTTCTCTCTATTTCAAATGGAGCCAATTCGCAATTACGTGAATTCACTAGTTTAGTGAATTTACGTGAATTCTAATTGCGTTCAGGATGCATTCAGAATGACTTCCCATTGCATGAGAATGACTTTCCATTGCCCGAAATTGCATGAGATACTCTAATATGCAATAATGTAAAACCCATGGTTGCGTTCGGAATGACTTCCTGTTGCTCAAAATTGCATGAGATACACTCATACGCAATAACGTGAAACCCCATGATTGCATTTGGATTGCCACTGGATTATACTTCCAATTTCCGTCATCTGATAATGTCCTTAGTGTGGCTTCTTCCCTGAGCAGAAAGAGCTAGAAGACCTTCAAGGTGCAATGGTTTTGTTTTTCCTTACCAAAATGTGCAGTCCTATTATATACACTACAGTGGCATAGTCCCTTAAATGAAATGACAAATTCAAGTTTCGCTTTTGGGATTGGGATGGTGGTAGAATATACTCAAGTCATGGATGGTTGAATCTGTGAATGCAGAATCCATGAATATGTGGTGTATATGTGGTGTTCACTAAAACATGTTCAGACACACAAATATACCAAAAGAGTAGCAGTATATAGCATTATCATTTGATCCATTTGTTAAGATCAGCCAACAGTCCTAGAACAGTGTACTGGCAAAGGGCAGTTATACCGTAGTGGAGAGCATGTGGGAATTTGGCTGGGGAGTCTTTGCATTGCATAAGAAAGGGAACAAGAGGGATATAATATCTCCTTAAACAGTACAAGACCACCAATTTAAATTTTTCATCAGTCTTAGGGAAAAACATTTTATGACAAACCATTTCTCTCATGTTTTCATCTCCATCATTTTTGTAAAGCTAATGTGTCTTAATAGCTCATTAAAGATCAAGCATTCCCTAGTTACAGCTAACTTTGGAGGGCAAAGTCTGAGGATAGGGAGTGCCACTTCATATCAGCAGCCCTACTTATGAAAATTTCCCAGTGTTTCGACTGTGTGATCCCTGTTTCTGCTACATCATTGATAAGGTCCCACATCATATGAGTATATAATGTAAAATTTATGGAGTGGAGGAAAGTAGCCAAGTTAGTAACATTCAGGTTAGTTTTCTGCTTGGAAAAGAATTATTTTGACATTGTGATACAAAATACAGTTGGCAACACCATCCAGAGCTGCATTCATGCCCTAATTTTCTCCCTCCTGTAGCGAAGACGCCTTGAGCATAAATGGGCCAAACCTGCCTGGCTTGAGAATCCTGACAAAGGTGCCTATAAAGAAAGTTGCACCAATACTCCCTCCCTTCAATGTTTATTTTCTTTTTTGCCTCTAGAGTGAAAGGGACAGCAGTGTAATACTTGCACCACATTCTAGGATAGAAAAGAAAAGAGATCTGTCTGAAGCTAAGGAATCTGAGCAGGTGGACAGAAATTATCAAAGATGACATGGCATTCTTTGGTCCCAAGAGTAAGGCTGAAGTCTTTTTGAAAAGGAGCCAGTTTACAGACTTGGGCTTCGTTTTATCCTTCCTGAAAGCCCTGCAGTGCTTGGGTACAAATAAGAGGTGCTGCCAGTTCTATGCACTTCTCTCTTCCGCTTTTCTTTCATTCTCTTCTTCAGTCCCTCTCTCATTAGTGAAAGGGGATCCTAATGATTTCCACGGCAACTGAACAAGATGTCACTAACAAACGATTATCTTTAGGCTGAGATTAATAGGAAGCCAGTGAAATTAATCTTATAACAAGCCAGTGATGCCTCATGGAAAAATGTGGCAGCAACAGTTGTGCAGACAGATGAGTTGGCATTCCCCTCCAGTATATCTTGCACATAATTTCTAAATCAAAAAGAAAAAGGATAGGTGAAGGGGGTGGGAGTCAAAGTTGACCCAGGGCTGTGCCATCTGCCCAGCAATGGGTGGGAGGAGGTATGGGAAAGAGGGGCATCGCCCAACTCCATCATCCTGTGGTTTACATTATTTTTACATTATTTACATTTTACATTATATACTCATTCTGTGGGACAGACTGTGGTTATCTGGTGGAAGGGAGAGAAGCACTCTTCACATGCTCAGTGGTTCCATTTGCATTTTCCTGGATTCAACTGTGGTATTCAGAGTGGATTCTTCAACTGAAACAAATCATGACTGTTTTCCCATGGGGGCTGATGGTTCCCATGTCAGTGGGGTGGTAGATATACTCTGGGTTTTAGTCCAAACTCTATAGGAGTAATCAGTGTTTCTGTGCCTGTTTGTGGATTCGGGTTCAGCACACTGGATGGCTCCTTCAAAGTTTGGTTTAAAACCTGGAACAGTTTCACTGCCCTACTGATAATGGCAGCCACTAGTTGCCACTGCTCATTTTTATATTTAAAAGCCAAGAATAAAAATCCAAGGTTGGTGCTGCACTCATCTACTTTGGTTAAACAAAATGAAAACCCTTATCAGTTAATGCTTTCAACCTAATGTAAATACCTAAGTTAATCTGGCTATACACAAAAGCTACCTGTTCTAGGGCCAAGAAGAAATCCCAATGCACCCAGAAGGATCTTGCCTGTTACATAAGGAGAGCATTCATATGCATTGCTCCGTAGAACATTATAAGTCAGGGACTTCCTCTGCTTTATGTGTGTTAGTGTTATTTTCAGTAATACATCATTTTAAAGCAAGTCATGTCAATATAAATTTTGACATTTTGCTTGTGGGAACTGTCATGAAGAGTGCCTGAATATGAGAAGTTACAATACCACTTCTGAACATTTAAGGCAGGTAAGAAGTGGGTCTTTCACTTCCCACCATGATCATGAGCCTGGAAAAGTTTAGTTTAGTTTCTGGACTATGGCTCCCAGCCATACAGCCATACTTGTACTTTTTCCAAGCTGTGCAAAAATCACCTCTCTGAAGCTGGAGGAACTATAGAGCAGATTCAGATGGGTGATTCTGTTACAGACTGGCAAAGGAGTTAAACATTCATCAACCTTTCAATACTGAAGGTTCTGAGACTGCTCTGATTCCCCATCTCAGCTGCCATTTAAATAACCAGATGCATGAAGGTTAATTGCATTCTAGCCTAGTTTGGCCCACAGTAATATCACCCAATGAAAAAACACCCTGCCACCTTCTTTTATTAGAAGAAGGTACAGAGAATGCTTAAGAGGCAACAAAGTATTCCAATTTGCAATATCTTTAAGCCAAATAAACACAAAGTAATTTTTGCTTCCTGAAAGCAAAGATGACAAAGTGAAACAATTTTGATTAAACAAAAAGAGTACATTCAGCTGGCTTGGATTTCAAATGCCATGCAGTTCCCTGGAAATGCTTAACAGTAGATTCAGTGGTGCTGGTCCCTTCAAATGTTCTGACTTCAGTGACTTCTTTCGCAATGGCATCTCTGAAGAACTTTCCTGGTTTCTGCTATGGAGTCCTTTCACATTTCAGAAGATTCAGAGTCTTGTACTATGGCGGCCCCTCCATTCAACCTGCCGCCCTCCAGAGGTACTTGAACTACAATTCCAAATATTTCCAGTTAGCATGGCCAATGGGGTGCTGGCTTAGAATGATGGGAATTGTAGTCCAAAGGCATCTGGGGATCTACCAGCCTGGGGGAGGCTGTCCTAGTGTGTGTGCACTATTAGTTCACTCTTCGCAGGCTGGCACTGATCACAGGCCTATTGGGCCTCTCACTGTTGCCCTGCATAAACTGACAGGACACATGAGAACAGCCCTGATATTTTCTTTTGGGCCTTTGCATTTCAGAGAAAGGGTAAGTAGTCATGGACAAACCATCTTTCAGAGAAACTTGCCACCACTATATATTAAGCTCACTGAGGAGACTTGGTAAGCTCCTAAAGAATTATAGTGGTGGGTTCACATAGCTTGAAAACCAATGGGTGCACTGATGTTGCTGTTGTGTCCAAGTTATTTCCAACTTATAGAGTCCCTAAGGTGGCCCCATCACAGGGTTTTCTTGGCAAGATTTGTTCAGGTGGAGTTGCCACTGAGCTGAGAGAATGGGACTTGCCCAAGATATTGCCCAGTGTGTTTCCGTGGCCAAGTGAAAATTTAAACCTTGCTTGTCCAGGCTCTTAACCCACTACAAACCACTATGCCATTGTGGCTTCTTATGTGCCCTGATAGTAGCCTGCCAATTATTGTTCTTACAAGGCACCACAGCCCCCTGCATACTTCTCTACTTTTCATACTAGTACTCTTGTCAGCAAAATACATATAATCATATTTTCTCTCAATCTGTCCTCCCTCCCCCCCCCCCACACACACCCATACACACACATGCATACAGAGAAAGGCACACAGAATTGCATGGTGATCAGTTAGTTTCTCTGGAAAGGAGGAAATTGCCATCTTCACATCCAAGAAAAGAAAATGAAACTTTCTCCCCAAATAGCATAGCCCATATTCTTCCCCTTCTACTTAAGTATAGACCTTTGGTGGTCCCAAAATAGACAGAGGCTGTCTTTCAGCTGGACTGCTCCAGGACATTGTGGGTTTGTTAACACTATAGGTGTGTGAGGTATGACCACACTCTGGTGTTGTCTATCAACTCTTGGGTGGGTTATTTTCCTGAAAGTTTCTTTCTATTCTAGGATTTCCTCCTAGACGCTGCTTATGTGTAGAGGAACAAGCTATTCCCATTTTGAAAGAGATTGAAGTTTGCAGTGATGCAATAAATCACCACTGGATAGATTTATTCCAGCCTTTTGCCCCAAGACTTGATGATTATGTATCTAAAACATCTGGGACAGATATCTGTGTGGCCTTTGAAGACCTTCAAATGTGATATGTCCCTAAGTAGGGTAGCTGCTATTTAATATTTAGCTTGGATGTACTTCTTGTGGGTTATTCCCATTGCTCCTATCCCCAGTTGGTCAAGTATTTTCACTCTTCTTCCTTATATATTTTACCTTATCACCATGAGGTGGGGGAACCAGTTAGACAAAAATATTATTCCAATGTACCCGAGGCTTTTAAAAAAAGAAAGAAAATTATGATCCTTAACACTGCTTTCAGATGCCACTGTTTTTATTGGGAATTGTAGATGTATAGACCTGTTTTGTTATCCCTTGCTCATGGTAGCACTGGAGGTGAAGGATTGGGAATTATTGAACCCGATAACTTATTTATTCAGAATGCAAAAGGATTTTGTAGCATCTTTGAGAGCAACTGAAAAAAGTTGATAGCATAAGCTTGAGTCTACTTCCTCAGATGCAGTTTTACAACTTCTTTCTTTCAGTTAGTCTCAAAGGTGTACAAGATCCCATTGCATACTGATTTTCCAAACTAACACAGTTATGCCTTTGCATTCTTATTTATTCACAGTGTGTTTAATACTGGAGAATGATGGTTTGTGCAGGTACCGTCATTTTCAGAAACTGTGGGGAGATCATAATACTTTTGAAACTATGAGTTTTCTTTTCTGTTCAAAAAAAAAACTGTATAGGTTGGAGTTCTATTTTAAAAAAAACATGCTGACCACTGGATAATATGCTGACTACTGCATAATACTATTGCTTGGAGCTGCTTGTATTTACTTACAATAGTTGTGTTTTATATACACACAAAATATGTATATATTCATATATGTAAAAATGCACTCACATACACAACACAAATGTATATATGTATAATGATATTGGGCTTTTGGAAGCATATTTTAAATAATTGCTATATCTACCACAGACTGTCCTTGTCCGTACTGCTATGTTTTTGCCTCTCTGGGAGCAAATCACAGTGCAGCCCATTCTGTCCTGAGATAAAACTTCAGTTTTTGCCTCCTACCCAAATTCACCTCAGCTTTAATTGCCTTCTCTTTCTTTGAACATTAGGTGAAACCTCTTGACTTTAAGGGCAATGGAGGTCTTCAAGCAAAGGCTAGACAGAGAGGTGCTAACTCTGGATTTTGGAGTAGACTAGATAGCTAAAAAACTTTTTTCCAACTATTATAATCTCAGTACTCATCTTCTGCAAAACCAGTTTTGCTCCTCCATCTGTCTGCCAATCCAAACTGCTGCATAACTTTTGGATCCTTCTGTATCCCCTTCAAGTTGACAAGGGTCAGTACCTCTATGCCAGTTCTACATTTAACGTGTACTTATTATTAATGCTAACATTTCATAACTGCCTGGATGTGCCCATTGTCTATTCTTATGCTGCAGATGGGGCTGACTTTCAATAATACTCCAAGGCAGTGTACACACAAAAAAAGCAACTCCTAAAGATTTAAATGATCTCAAAAACTAAAGAAGGACAGAAAAAAGAATGCAGGAGACTGAAAGCAACAGGCATTCAATTATCAAAGGCAGACTGGAAAAACAGAAAAATTATATATGAAAGACAGAAAAGAAGTGCCTCCTGTGGGGAAAGAGAGAAATTCCAAAAGGCAACAGACTGCAGAAGGTTGAGCGGAATAACTCACTTTAGAAGGTGGAGTCGACACGTCTCTGATAATTATTAAATTGTTTCTGTGCTTCAGAAATATATTTGCTCTACCTGCCGCAGCTTCTTTTCTCCATTTAAACAGCTTCAATCTACTTTGCAACATGCTACAAAAATGAGCACTAGTTCACACTGTCACTCCTCACATAGCTAAAGAGAATATGAACATACGTCTAGCTCTAGATACCTCTTTCTAGATATAGGCATATATTTCTCAGCAAAAGTGGCACTATGCTCATGAGCAAAAAAAAAATTGCCAGAATACCTGCATGGGTTGGTACTCTCCTTCTTTAAACCACAAGAGGCATGTGCCACAAAAATCCCACTTGCTCATGGCCACATTTCTCCAGGTGGATCAGTCATTTCAACAGACCCCTCTCTCTCCTTTTACCTTCCTCCCTGCAGTGTACCTTTCCACATCTCCCTCCACATTCCTGCTTTGGAAAGGGCTAAGACAGCCAGCCTTGCTGCCAGCTACAGCTCTCTCCTGCGCACCTGGCACCGTTCTGCCCTTTCTCCTTCCCTCCCAAAGCTCAAAGAACTACAACTCCCAGAACCCCCCAGGAAGCCCACTGGGAGCTGTAGTCCCAATAAGTCACATTCTCAAACTTTGTCCATAGCTTTCTAGATCTCAAGAGGAGCATCTCTTTTTGTCTTGCAGATGAAACTTTAAAAATTCTTTATTTCTTGAAGTATCTCCAGGGCCAGAAGGAAGGGAGCCCACCTGCAGGAATGTCCCTCTGCAACCATCTGAACTGTTCAATAGTTCAATAGCACTATCTAGTTTAATAGAACTATTAAAAGAAATTAATACCAGAGAAAACTTTTTAAACTGGATAGATGTCCTATACAAAGAACAATTGGCACAGATTTATTTCTTTTAATGGAGAGGAAAGCAAAAGCCTTTACAACAGAACAAGGAATGAGACAAGGATGCCCTATTATTTATTTATCTCTCCTATTATTTATTACCCTTTATCTCCCCTTTATCTCCCCTATTATTTATTACGATATTAGAAAATTTGAATAATGACGTTAGGGAAACCCCAGTTATACAATGTCTGAAAATAAAGGATCAAACTCTAAGTTAAAAGCAAATGCTGACAATTTAGTTATATTTTTAGAAGGCCTACTGAACAACATGGAGGGGTTGCTTCAGTCACGGACTAAATGTGGAGACTTGGTGGGTTTCAAAATTAATGAAATAAAGACAACAACTATGATTACAAAGACCCACCTGACCTGGTGAACAGCCACACCTTCTTGACTAGTTGCAGGCTTATAGGGACTAACATTGCCTTAATTTTTTTCTTTCCTATCTCCTGTATCAGTCTTAACATCTTTGCCTGAGGAAGAAGCCAGTGGAGCTTCGAAAGCTTGCAACATGATTTTTGTTTTTTGCATTTTGTTGGGATGTTATTGTACCTTTCCTCTCTCGTGATGGACACGGCTGCTTCTCCAAAGGAGAAAGAGAAATAAATCTTCTCATCATGACCACCTGGGGGGAACCGAGGTCCTCCTCACCACAAAGGAGGAGGCCAATCCAGGAGAGTGGAGGGAGGACCTGGCACACTAGGAAAGCTACAGGCGCCCCTAGAAATGGAAACCCATGCTCCTTAGCCCTGCTCCCAATGGAGGAGGACCTTGTCAAATCCCTCCTGGACAGAAGGCTGAATGAGACTTCACTCTGCCCCCCCCCCACAACAAACTCCAACTCCCAGAATTCCATAGCCTTGAGCCCGACAAAGAGTCAAAGCGCTGCCAAAGCGGGTTATTTCCCAGTATGGACGCAGCCCTGGAGCCTTGCTCTCACTCACCTTGCCGGGCGTCCTCCTCTCCTGGCCCTCCTCCTCCTCCTCCTCCTCCTCCTTCTTCCTCCCCCCCTGCTGCTCTTGCCTTCCTCCTCCTCCTCCTCCTCCATGGGCCCTCCTTGGCCCCACCGCCGCCGCAGGGCTGGCCCCCTCAGAGCACACCAGGCTCACAGAGCATCCCATCCAAGGCCCCGGGCCAGCGCTGCTGGAGCCACCCCTAGAGGCACCACCAACAGGGTGGGGGAGATGGTGATGAGGAGGAAGCTCAGGCTCAGAGCTCAGGCTCAGAGAATGCCAACCTCCCCAAAAGGTGGCAAGCCTAGAGAGGGGCCTGGCAGCAGCAGAGGGCGAGGGGCTCCCTCTCCAACCCTCAGCCACTTTCTTTCCTCCTCTCTTCCTTTTTCCCGCCTCTTTCAGGGTGTGAGAGTGGGACACCTCTCCTCCTTCTCCTCACTGGCCACTACCTGCTGCTCTCCTCCAAAAGGACCAGGGAACTTGAGGGAAGGAAGGAAGGAAGGAGGAGTGAGGCTGGCAGGCAGAGGAGGAGGGTGGCACGGTGCCCAGAGAGAGAGAGAGAGAGAGAGAGAGAGAGAGAGAGAAGGGTGGAGAGATGGGGCCAGGCAGAAGGACATGGCCAGGGACGAGGGAGACAACAAGTTTCCTAAATCCTTGCCCAGAGCCAGAGGGCCTCCTCCTCCTCCTCCTCCTTTTCCACCAGGACAGGCCCAGCCTTTCCACTTTCCACCTCCTTCTCTGCCCAGGAGAAGGAATGCCCAAATGCCCCCCCCCCCCCCAAATGAGCATGGCTAAGAAGCAAGGGCTTACATTTCTGTTTTTTATTGCAACACGTCCTACATTTGGTCCGGAGAGGTCCTCCATTTTGTGGTGCCTGTTTCATTAAATTAATGAAATAGAACATAGATACAAAGACAACATTCATAAGAGTTCAGAACAAAGCCATGCATCCAAACATGCCTTGTCTTCCTTTGGAGCAGTTACATCTCTACGCCACTTCATCTGAGGAAGTCTGGGTAGTCTCTTGCTGCCAATGTTGTTCTTTCAGTGATCCTCAAAGGTGCCACATGATCTCTCCACAAACTGATTCCACAGACTAAACAGGGCTATATCTTAAATCTGTCAGTGCTACCTTTATTGGCCAACTGAGATGCACAATGTTGCAAGCTTTCAAAGCTCCATGGCCTTCTTCATCAGGCAAGATGTTACGAAACCAAACAGGAGGAGAAGGAAAAAAAAGACAATTGGGGATGTTAGTCAGATGCCTGCACGTTGTTTCAGTCCTTAGTAAAGATGTTATGATGGGGAGGGTATCATATCTTTTGCAGGCAGGGTCCTCTTTCTGGCCATGTGGCAATAAGATTTTTCAGAGTCCAGGAAATTTGAAGTCTATTTGCATCTCAACAGGAGCCCCTCTTTTGCAATCCAATATATATATTTGAATACTAGGACTCTCTAAGTGGTTTACAATGTGTAAGCCAGTTGCCCCCAACACGCTGGATATGCATTCCCTGAATGTCCTACATTTTGCAGTACCTTGTCCTCCTTTGCAGTTAGGACATCTGGTCACCCTGGGCCAGGACCAGAGAAAGTCCATTAAAACTGGCACTCACCGCAACAGAGAGAAACTGTGCCAGACTGAGAGACAGAGAGGATGCGAGAGAGGGCATTAACAGAAAAGTTCCTAAAGTGTAAAGACATACAACTGAGTTTGAAAGTTATAATCCTACAAGCCATTGTATTCCCCATCACCATGTACAGATGCAAGCACTGAACAGTGAGTGAGGAAAGCAGAAAAGAGGAAAATCCATTCATCTGAGATGTAGTGCTGGAGAAGAGTGCTGAGGATACCATAGACAGCAAAAAAGACAAACAAATGGGTCCTTGACAGATCAAGCCTAAAATCTGCCTGGAAGCAAAGATGATCAAGTTGAGGTTGTCATACTTTGGACATATCATGAGCAGGCATGACTCATTGGAAAAGACAATGATGTTAGGAAAGGTGGAGGAATACAGAAAGAGAGGAAGACTACATGCTAGATGGATGGATTTTATTTAGGAGGTCATGGGTATGAGTTTACAGGACTTAAGCAAGCAGTGGAAGATAAGGAGTCTTTCTGATGTCTCTTATGAAGAAAGACTTAGGGAGCTGGGTATATTTAGCCTGGAAAAGAAACAGTTAAGAAGTGATATGGTAGCCCAGTTTAAGTATCTGTTGTGTTATCACATTGAGGATGGAGAAAGCTTGTTCTCTGCTGCTCCAGAGATTAGAACACAGAACAATGGATGCAAGCTACAGGAAAAGAGATTCCACCTAAACGTTAGGAGGAACTTCCTGACAGTAAGAGCTGTTCAAAGTGGAACACACTTCCTCAGAGTGTGGTGCAGTTTCTTTCTTTGGAGGTCTTTAAGCAGAAGCTGGATGACCATCTGTTGGGATTGCTTTGACTGTGAGTTCCTGCATGGCAGGGGATTGGACTGGATGGCCCTGGTGGTCCCTTCCAACTCTATGATTCTAACTCAGTCTTCCTCTTTTCTGACTGCCTTTCACTTTATTGAAAATTATTATCTTTTCCAGCAAGTCAACTCACCTTATTATATGCCTGAAGTGCAATAGCCTTAGTATAAGGCTCCTAGGTAGAGTTCATTTGTCTTTGAGAGATTCTCTAGTATTTGTAGAACTCTCCTCTATCACTACATTTCAAAGGATTCAGCTTTCTTCACTGCTCAGGAGGAGGGTATGACTGCACAAATAATTTACTGTGGGAATTTTGAAGCAAAGACACACTTCATGGTTATTTCCAAATTCAGGCCCACAAGAAAAATCCAAACACAGTAGCTGTGTTGATCCATATCAAGAAAGTTCTAACAGTTTTCATCTGTGCCAAGACAGGAGCAGCCACTGCAGGGTGTCTATAATGTTCATCTCACATGCATCATCTGTGCTGTTAATAGGAGCCCACATCTGCTTCAGGTTCTGGCAAAAGATATTTGATGTATGAGGTTGTTGGTCATTTTCCTGTTTGGCCCAAACAATAGTTTCTTTCTATACTATGTACAGAAATAGTGGACGAGCACGATACCAGAAGCTTCATTCTTCCCCAAAGCACTGCCATGGGTGTAGGGGTGTAACTACTGGGGGGGGGGGGGGATGAAGGCATTGCCCTCCCAATATGAAATCTGGTCCTCATGAAATTTCCTTTCATTTCCCAAAAGTCTAGCAGAAAATGAAACCCTGGAAATTTTTCACACTTAGAACTATTACATTTGCTATATTCACATTTCTTTGGTAACTTTGAGTGCATCGGCACTGTAGAAATAATACAGTTTGACACAACTTTAAGTGCTGTAGCACCATTCTATGGAATCCTGGGATTTGTAGTTTGTTAAGGTATTCAGCCTGGTCTGTTAGAGAGCTCTGGTAGCCCACCAAACTACAAATCCTAGTAGTCTGTAGGATGGCACCATGGCAGTTAAAGTACTCTTAAACTGCATTATTTCTACAGTGTAGATGCACTATTTACCCCTTTCTTTGGGTGCCCAAACTGAATTTCCAAATGCTCAGCTGGAGTAATAAATTAAGTGGTAAGTCACTGCAATGCCAGAAATTTGGAGACAGAAGGAAAAAAATTCTTATTTGGTGGACAATGCTCTCATTTTGCCAAAGTGGACATCACTTGATGGCCAAGGTACAAATCAAATAGATTACATAACAGGAAGCAGAAGACAAAGAAGCTCCATTCTCTGTGCAAAAACAAGAGCAGGAACAAATTGTGGCACAGAACATGAACTGCTAATGTCAAAAATTAGAGGAAAGCTAAAGAAGAACACTAAATCAACCACCATGCCAGAATACAACTTGAAGAACTTCTTGGTAGCATTGGAAGACCATGAAAAAAAAACAGATTTGAACTGTTGAGCCTAATTGACCAAAGGCCAGTATAACTCTGGACTGAAGCAAGGAACACTGTTACGAAGAATGGAAAAAGATACTATCTGCAACAAAAAAGAAATAAAAGCTTCATTGGTTGACAGATAAAACTCTTCAGGCAGTTAAGGACAGATGAAAAGCAAAAGTAAAAGGGGACAAATATATGGTCTGCAGTCTGAAGGCAACTGTTCAGTGATATGTGTGCAGGAACAAAAAGAGCTACTGTAAAAGACAACAACAAAAAAGGTAGAACAAGAGGCCTCTTCCAAAATATCTGAAAAATCAAAGGAAAATGTAAACCAAGAGTGGGGATGCTATATGACCAACAGGACCACAGTACATGATCAAGAAGAAATAAAAAGACCATGGAAACAATACACTGGATAATTATATAAAAGAGATTAAAGGATGAGGGACTCATTAAAGAAAGAACTGTTTGAAGATGAGCTAATAATTTTAGAAAGTGAAATGGAAGCTGCTCTCAAAACACTTGGGAGAAATAAATGACCAAGAATAGATGACATATTAATAGAGCTGTTTCAAGCTACAGAGATGGAATCCATTCAAATTCTAACTAACACCTGTGAACAACTATGGAAAACAAAACAATGTCCCACAAATTGGAAAAGATCAATATACATCCCAGTCTGCAAGAAAGGGAACACTAGAGATTGCAGTAACCACCTGGCTACTGCATAGATCTCCCATGCAAAGTAAGTGATGCGCCAAAATTTACAACAAAGATTTTTGCCATATACAGCAAGAAATGTCCAGTGTCAAACTGGGCTTCAAAAAAGGAAGAGGCACTAGAGATCATATTTCAAACTTATGTCAACTAATGGAACACACTAAATTATTTCAGAAGAAAATCAGCCTATGCTTTATAGATTATAGCAAAGTCTTTGACTATGTAGTAGATCATCAAAGACTATGGATCTCTCTTAAAGGAATGGGCATATCACAACATTTGATTGTTCTGATGCATAACCTGTACTCAGGACAAGAGGCAATTGTCAAGACAGAATATAGAGAAACAAAATGGTTTTCAAATGGCAAGGAGATCAGTCAAGGCTGCATTTTGGAATAACTATTGAAGATAGTCAAAGAAGAAATTCCAAAAGCAACGTAACAGTTGAACATTAAGAAAACAAAAACAAACAAAAAAATGACCAGAGATGATTTACATAACTTTAAGAAGATTTTCCATACCTTGGCCTTGAAATGTGGAGCAGGAGGAGGGTTCTACAGATACCATGGACTGCCAAAAAGACAAGCAAATAGATCTCAGAGCAAACCAAGCCTGAACTCTCCCTAGAAGCCAAGATGACTAAACTAGCCAGTGTTCAAAGTTGTTGGGAGTGCCAGTCCAACAACATTGGGAGATCCACATGATTCCCACCAGGATTCAAACTGAGAGTGAGAATTTCCTCCCAAAGTCAGTCAGTAAGTTTAGTGGCTGAGAAAAGAATTAAACCTGAGACAGTCTCATACTACCTCTATAGACATATTTGCATAGTGTCCTGCCTCCTTTCTTTTTTCTATTCTAAGTTTGCAAAAGATGAATCTGAAAGATGAAGTTGATTTTTTATTGTATGCAATTGCATTGCTGTCTTAGAGAATTCCCCTTTGTCTCCATGGTGAGAAATAACAAGGAAAATGTTTACAAGCAAGCATAATTTCCTTTTGTGTGGGTGTGTAATTTCACAAGATTTTATAAGAGGAAGGGAGCACTTGAAAGATGACTGTCCAGCTTCTGACTGTCAAAATAAAGAAGAGAAAATTAAAGAGAAAAGAAAATACCTTTTTTTTTTTTTTTTTTTTTGGTAAATTATCTGCTCTGTATATTCTTCTCAAGATATATCCCAGGAAATAGCTGGGGAAACAGGACTGATTTCTACATTTTACACCAGAAAAATCAGTATCTCATTAAAGAGCTTCCAACTTTTTCAAAAAGTCATTCACTCACCACATCAAAACAGGAATTCTTAAGAACATATTGAATGCATTGCTTCAATGAAAATGCATTCTTTGTGGGTATTTGTTCTTACCCACAAGTAAGGCATTTGCAAATAAATTTAAAACACCAGGCTTCAGCACCTTGTTGCTGTTATGTGTGTTCAATGCAATTCAGACTTATGGTGACTCTATCATAGAGTTTTTTGGCAAGATTTAGTGGGAGCAAACTGAGTGGCATGGTGCCCAAAGAGAGAGAGGTGTGGAGAGATGGGGCGAGGAGTGGCTGGAGAGCCGGTGTGCCAGGCAGAAGGACCTGGCCAGGGAGAAAAACTATGTTGCCCAACTCCCCATTGCCTTTCCCTGAAGCAGTTTTCATGGATTAAAAGTTACCTCCACAGATGCAGCAAAAAGAAATGGATTTTAATCCATGCAGACTCCTACTAAAATAAATAAGTGACGCTTAACGAAGTTACAAGATTCCTCTCTCCTTTACTTTCTTTATTTCTATATTAGAGAGGAAATCCTTTCAGTCATTCTACTGGTCAAAGCACCTACCAGAGCCAAGGTTTTTGCCTTTCATTACATTCTATTTTTCCAGTAAAGACTCATAACAGACTTGCTTACCCAAATGCAGAGAAAATGACTTGAAAGAGGTACTGCACCTCTCAAACACCTCATGACTGTCATAAAGTTCTGCTAGGTTGTTGTTTTTTTATATGGTTTTACAAGTAAGAATGTTTCACATGATAAATACATTCTCCAGCACTTTCTGCAATAGCTTTGAGTGGCAAAAAGTTTACATCATCTGGAGCTATGTGAACCTTTTTGGCCTTGACCTGGACTAAGCCCCATTATACAAGAAACCACTTCAAGCTTGCTTGGGTGGGCTCTGTTTATACGATGCCAACTGTATGTAAGGGAACCACCCATAATTTGTGGGTAACTTTTTCTATCTTTGTATGTTGATTCCATTGTTACTACTCACTCTGTAATAAAAAGAATGGTCAGGCATTTTAAATGAGGATCGTATCAGTATGGGGAGGCAGGAGTGCTCCTGGTTACTCATTTCCTTGACATGCCAAATCCTGAAGTTCCCATATGCCCTATGTTCAGATCCCTTTCCCACTCCCATGGCTGTAGGCTTACATGTGTGTGATTTGTACCCTCTAGCCTGTACCCTCCATTTCAGTAGAGCTTAGGCCTGCTGGGATGCATCTGGAGACAAAAACCCAGAACACATGGAATCATCAAACAAGGCGAAGGGAACAAGGCAGTGGATGCAATCCTGTCCCATACTCCCCTGTGTGTATGCTATAAGCACAGGATTTTATTGCTGCCCCACTTTTACCACTCCACCAAGCTGCTCCAGTTAGAAATGAAAAAGAAGGAAAAACACTTGCCAGATAAACAATGCAGTCCTGATCCAATGATCCAGTCTTACTGGCCAAGAATGCAGCTGGGGGGGAGGGGAGTTGGTCTAACTTATGTGGATTGACTCTGACCTCATGGCTCCCTAACATCATTGTAGCATCTATTTATTTCATAAGGGGAAAGCTCAGGTCAGTTCCCCATGGGGGGTGAAATACATTCCTGCCATAGCTCAACTAATTGAAATCAGTAGTCAATAGCTCCCAAAAGGCATGGAAATGACTGTTGGGGGTTGCACTCAAACTGAGAGTCGTGTCTAAGGACTTTATCACACTAGATGAAGCCCGCTCAGAAATGGGATTTAAAAGTAGAAAAAACTGAAAATGCAGGGTGTTTTTCAGACAATATTTTTTTTCTAAACAGCAATAACATGAAAATAAAGTGAATGGAAAGTGGACAAAACTTCCCAAAAGTAAAAAGGTGTCATTTTTGTCCATTTTCTGTTTGCTTTATTTTCACATTATTGCTGTTTGGTGCAAATGCATCTGAAAAAATCCCACTTTTGCATGTTTTTTCTACTTTTAAAATCCCTTTTCTGAGTGGGATTTGTCTAGTGTAATAAGTCTCTAAGAGGATTTAGGAATAGTATCTATGTGGTGAATAATCTTGGTACCCCTTTGCATCTGGCAAACAAAGGAGATCTCAATTTCCCCAGGGCCTTGTAGGCAACCATCAAGGAGTACTGATTTTGGAGACTCTCATAAATAAACATTGCTCCCTCTCCATCTCCCTACTTGTTTTGTTGGTTGGTTTTGCAACCTAAACCCTGAAACAATGCAGCTGCCTTTACTTCCTGATGTGATTGTGCCAGATGGTTTGAACAGAAAAGTGAAGGAGCACTAAGCAAAGGCCCTGGTGGAGAGACATGGTGAATCTAATGTTGAATTATACTAATTAGTCAGGACATGGACAGAGTGCATCTGGGGCAATGAATCATCGATGGATGGGATGGGATGTTCTAATCCAAGAGGGCACATAGTCTACCTTCCGTGCAGAGGAAGGAGTACTCATTACAGCTCTAAGTGCTCTGGGTGGCTGTGGATATATGCACTGGGTCGGATTATAGGAACAGTGGAACATGCGCAGATGCATGAAGAAGGAACACCATTGTTTTTATTCAGATGTCTTTGTGAATCATGACTGTGGAAATGTCCAAAGCACTCTCTTTGGAAGGAGCAATAAACTGAATTATGTTATTAAGACAAGAGGTGATTTATTTTCTTTACAGATGGAAGAGATAAGTATAAACTCACTGCCCAGACTGTTTCTGTGAGGGGCTTTACAGCCTCAATCTCTCTCCCCCCTCCGCCCTCCCCACTCTTCTTTTCTCTTAATCTCTTCTGTTACAAAACCTATCTTATATTTGCTGGGTCTGTTTACTTGCTGGATAGAGAACATGTGAGTATGCTTATCAAATTTGCACATAACACCAAATCAGGAGAGTTGGCTAATACTCCAGAGAATAGGATCAGAATTCAAAATTACCTTAATAGATTAGAAAACTGGTTTAAAGTAACATGGTCTGGAAACCATGCCCTATGAGAAGCAGCTTCAGGAGCTGGGTATGTTTACTCTAGGAAAGTGAAAGTTAAGAAGTGACATGAGAGCCATATAGGATGGGATGTCATATTGAAGATGGAGCAAGCTTGTTTGCTGCTGCTACAGAGACTAGGATATGGAGCAATGGATTCATGTTACAGAAAAAGTGATCCCACCTAAATCTTAGGAAGAACTTCCTGATGGTGAGAGCTGGACATTCTGGCCAAGGATGGTGAGTATTACTGTATTAACACATCGGTAAGTTACCTCTCAAATCTAGGAGAATGAGATGAGTCCAGACAGCATGAAGCACCAAAAACAGATAACATAGTCTGTTTATGCTTTTTCTTCCCGTACACTAAGAGCCATGGCCAGGGGCGGGGGGGGGGGTATTTACTATATTTTGAGATTCTTAATTTGAAGACTATCTGCATGAGTGCACCTAGTTATTCCCTGAAATGAGATGTGCCCCAAGCAATCAAGTTTTGAATTGCAGCTGGAATGACAAGTCAAAATAGCATCTTTCCCCTGGCAGCTGCTGCCATTGCCACTGCTTCTTCCTCCTCCTAGTCTTGTAATCTTTTTTATGAAATGCATGATGAGTTGTAGGCAAAGGAAATGGAATCTCCCACCTGCAGGCCCTGGTTTGAAGCAAAACTATATATTACACAAGAAGTCTATTATTTGATTTTCCTCCTTCTTTTCATTTCCAAAATTCACCTGTGTGCTGGGAAAGGTTAGAATTGGGGCCGTGACTGAAAGAGTGAGACATCACTCCCACAGTCCCCACAAACTGTAGTTAGTACTGGCAATAGAAGAAAAGATGTAAAGGCAACTGCATGGTATCTATCCAAGTATGTGTACTGTAGCTGCTACTTGTGGTGTTTATTTGTAAATACAGGTATAACTCCTTCACCACCCACTGGTTAACAACGCCACTGACAATAAAGCTGCTTTTTACAGAGTCTTTTTCTACCCTCACTTTTCCTCCTCGTACTCTGTCTAGCTAGGTGGTTCTTAGCACCATCAGCATTGGGAGGGTGGTGAAGAAAGGCTAGAGAAAGGCTGGGTATTAGTGTTGGGTTGAAGCAGCATATTTGCAGTAAACAGAGTCACAAAGCCTGAGCTGAAAAAGGAGATTCTGCTCTGGCCAGTTCTATAGTATCTGTGTGTTGCAAGCTAAAACAGCAACACTTGCCTCCAGAATCTCCTATTCACTGTGCATGAACAGCAAAACAGAGAGAAAATGAGAGAGCAGATAAGCCTGTCTCACCAGGTGCCTCCAGCATGTTTTTTTAAAGCAAAGTATAGATCTGTAAAGTATAGCCAGCAAAATGGAAACCATGAGAAAAGTGGAGACTGATGAAAGAAAATGTCATCCCTGGATGTTTTTTGGAAGAAGCATTCAGTGAAGGTTCAAAAAGTTTTTGTTTACTTATGCAAAGCTTACCTGATCTGGTGGTTTCATTTCACATGTGGCTATTGCTAGTTTTGAATACAAAGTTGGCAAAATATGCTGAACTGTTCTTTTTTTGTGGTGCAGGAATTGCTTCCTATTATTTTCATATTATTTCTACCTTTGGTACCAAATTTCTGTTTAAAAAGTACAGTAATGCCCAGGATAACATCTGCTTTGTTAACTGAGGTATACCTGTACCACTGACACTGCCCCCCTGTTAGAAACATTACTCACAACCAAGATTTCTGATTGTAATGTGTGGTATCTTGAATGAAAGTTTTAAATTATTACAGCTCCCACATATATCTCCACATGCACATGTGAGTTATTATTTTATTCCTTCTGTTTGTTATGTCTTTTAGAAATAAGGGACACCTACCATACAAACATTTCAGTTCAACCAAAATCAAAATGCACATGTGTGTATCTCATACAGCCCTACCCCACCACACACAAATAAGGTGGACAGGCAGATTAATGAAGTAACATCCCCTTCTGATTCCCAAATGGAAAACGGTGGTTGGGACCAGGGTTGGGATGCCATATGTTCCCTAATTCAAAATATTGTCTTTTATTTTAGAATACCTCACATTATATAACATGATGATGTGTGTGTTTCAAAACACCAGAGCTTGGGAGAGGCCTTATACTTTGCATCCAACAATCAGAGTTAAGGGAAACAGCCTTCCTGATGTTTACCAGACTGCCAGCAATAGAATCAAATGAGACCAAAGGGGAAGGGAATTATAGCAACTTTGCCTATATGGGTTAAGGGGTGGCCTTCCCTCACCCAGTACACTGCACCCACTTGAACAGTCCTTTTTTTCTTCTACTTCCAGCTTTCTTTTATATTTGTCCTCTCCCCCAGTATTCATATACACATCTTCCCACCCTCTCCCAGCTTCCTCCTGTGTTACATAATTTCTCCTTATATTGTGGTGCTAAGCATAAGAGTGACCATTCCCCCCCCCCCCCCCGCTTCTTAGATAGGTGTCCACTTTGACATCAGTGTCAAATATAGCCTTTTTCATACTCACATTTTTATTTTTTCTTCAGCTTCCTTCCCACTCCTAGTGTTCTATGTAAATCTTCTGCCATAACAATGATTACTCTGTGTGTATGCAAGTGCATGGGAGGGAGATGATGTTAGAGTTACCATAGGAAACAAACTGCCCTAAGTGGTGAGCTGTACCAAGTTATTTTCCCCATTTAAACATTAACAGGAACAGTTGATTAAATGCAGTGTTCTGATCTGCACTTATTACATTTTACATCTTTTCTTTGCACTAATCCCAATATGGCAAAGATGTGTGTGAATGTGTAAATGTCAGTATGTATATGTGCCTGCATACTTATAAATCTATCGGGATGTGATCTTCCTGTAGATTGAGTTTCATACATTTCTGAATATGTCAAATGGGAGAGAATTAATGAGAGGTGACCTCAGAACTGGCCATCACATGGAGAAAAAAGTGTAGCTTGAAAGCCACAAAACCAGATTATCAAAATCCAGCCAGTGATTAATACTAGACAGAGCATTAGGACCATTTCTTCAACTATGGAGTTCATTTAGAAGCTTTGAGCAAGTTACTGTCTGTTATTCTACCTCATTGCAGATGTTGTTATGACAAACAGGACAACACAGTGGAAGTTAGAAGGTAAGTGGTGCCATTTGTGGTTCTGGAGACTGGCTGGAGACATTGTTGTGTGCTACATCATTGCATACAACCAGTGTTAAGTAAAAGGAGGAAAAAGACTGGAGAGTCAATGTCCATGAGAGCAGTAAGGCCACATATGAGATCCTTAGCTAATTCTTATGTCTATAACTGCTGGAACATGGAACCATAAGTCTGAAACCCAACATCTCATGACCAATATTCAAAATGCAACAATTAGAACAGCCTTCCCTAACTTGCCACCTTCTCGTCAACAGCTATACCCTGCTAACACTCCCAGTCTACAAGGTCACCAACCATGCTAGCTAGGGGATTATGGGAGCTGCAGTCCAAAAATAACTTTTCTAACCTGTGTTGGATGTGTTCAGCTGCAATTCCTAGTGAATCCCCATGAGATTGTGTGTGGTTTACTTCTCTGAGAATTGCAGTCCAACCCACTTGGAGGACATAGGGTTGTGCCTTATTTAGATGGCCCTTTCATTGCAAAGAGGAATGGAAAGCTGCCAAAGAGGATCACCATAACCATGCTATCAACAATCTCATATGCAAGAGAAGGAAATTCAAGTGTGTATTTTGGGAAACAAGTCCTACCCATCCTTTATGTCTTGTTGGAATGTTAAGGTGAGGAGAGATCAGGTTCTTTTAATTTTAACATTTGGTTTGGATCGCTCATTCAGTCCTTGTGGGCAGAGTCTGACAGGGCATTAAATATGGATGAACAATGGAAAGCTTCAGAATTGAGTGTCAAGTAGCAGTGCCAACTTTGATTGTGATACTATCCATCTGCTCATAGCTCAACAGATTTTAGACCTTTACGCTACAGGAGAAATTGACATTTAAACCTCACTTTGTTGGAGACAAAATAGTTGAAAATACTGTTCAGGCCACAAGGTGTGCATTTGTAACATATATGTTATTGTTATGTGCCTTTCAAGTTGACTTTTAACTATGACAACTGGATGACAGGATTTCTCATTAAGATTTTCTTCAGAGGGGATTTACCTTTGCCTTCCTTTTAGGCTGAAAGAATGTCAAGTAGCAGTGCCATATCTAGAATTTAAATAAGACTTTCCCAAGGTCATCCAGTGAGTTTCCATGGCTGACAGTGGATTTGAACCCCAGTGCCCTGGAATCCTACTCCAATACTCATATGTTATAAAACTGAGTTATAAAATTGTGCTGGCAGTGTTGTGGTTTGAGTGTTAGGCTAGGTCTCCAGGACAACAGGGCTCAAATTCTTCCTCAATCATGGAAACTCAATGGGGGATCTTGAGAAAGTCTTATTTAAATTCTAAATATGACACACCATCAAAACACATGGAAACATGAGGAGGATAGATTCCAAAATGTTTAGTATGTTGTAGAAGACAAGATAAAGTAGCTGAAGGTATGCGTGTGTCATAAGTAGAAAGAGGGAAGGAGTAGAAGTAGAAGGAAAGTGTAAAGACGTTATCAGACGACGGAAATTGGAAGTATAATCCAATGGCAATCCGAACACAATCATGGGGTTTCACGTTATTGCGTATTAGAGTAGCTCACACAATTTCGGGCAAAAGGGAAATCATTCCGAACGCAATCATGGGTTTTACATTATTGCGTATTAGAGTATCTCACACAATTTTGGGCAATGGGAAGTCATCAGGCAATGGGAAGTCATTCTGAACACATTCCAAATGCAATTAGAATTCATGTAAATTCGCTAAACTAGCGAATTTATGTGAATTCGAATTGGCTCCGTTCGAAATAGAGAGAAATTCCTCCCGTCTGATAAACTCCTAAGAGAGGGGTAGAGAGTAATGAGAGAGCAACTAGAAGGAAATATGTGGATAAGGTAAGAGATTTTTGGATGGGGAAACAGAATACAGTTATGTTAACAGGAAAAAAAGAAATAAAGATACCAATCCTTCAAGGGTAATTTAGTAAATATATGTATATGTATTAGTATAGCAAACATATGTTTTAGATATATGTTAACTAAAGATTGTTTATGTTAATTTACTTTCTTTTTTGCATATTTTCTATGTGTGTATTAATTATATATGAGAGTATATAGATGTTGATGTATATGTAGCTGTATGTCTTTTTATGTTTAATAAAAATTAAAAAAAAAACCAAAATAACACATAGAAACATTTATGATAAGCACTTATGAAAAGTTTGATTACATGGATTCCAATGCATGATGAAAGAGTTAGAAAGAGAGTAAGAAGGTTACAAGGTCAAGATGCAAATCATTTTGGCAGATTCAAACAAAAAATAATGTGGCATCAAATGGGTTTTCCAGCCCACAGGATTGACAAAAAGACCTCTGGTGTTATTACTTCTGCATTGTCAAGAAAGGCAACTTTTCAAAATCTTAAAACTAATTTTAACGGGATAGGGTGTTAAGAAAGAAAACTATAATGTTTCTACAATGAAGTGCATCATTTCTAAAATGAGAAGTGACTTTGGTTGGCTTGATGCTTTGTAGGTACTTCATTGCTATTAACATGCGTCAAGGTGAGTGAAATGCATGGGTATGGCGAGTCATTGGCAGAGTGGAATTTTCCCCACAGCCAATGCTGGCTGCAAAGGTGGGGGGTCTGCCTGATGACTGACTATAAAAGGGAGGGGGGCAGACCATTGAAAGGAGTTTGAGTGTGTCATGCATGCTCTGTCAGAAGCGGTTTCAGTACAAAGCCTGAACAGAATTCAGACTTCTGTGTAAGAAATAAAGAGTTAAGATGAAAGAAGAAATTTAGTGGAATATTTGAGTGTGTCATTTCACAGCTGAAGCCCTACTGTATATACTCATGTATAAGTCTAGAAATTTAGGATAAAAAAATTGACCTAGAAAAAACTCTGAGTTGGGATATCCATGGGTCAATGCAAATAATGTATTTTAATTCATTATATATATATATATATATATGGTGAAAGGACTGGAAACACTGCCCCCCTTCTACTCTCTCATCCAGCCAGCCTTTAGTATGAGCACAAATAGTTATAGCTGCTGGAATTTTATGTTCTTTGGCATTGTTTCCCTTTGCTTTGTCCTTTACATCCTTCATTAAATACCCTAAGTTTTACCCTCAACTTATCCAAGGGTCATATCAAAATCCATAATTTTGGCCCTCAAACCTGCCCTCGACTTATACATGAGGTCGACTTATAGTCGAGTATATATGATAGTTCGGGGTGGTGCACCTTGTTCTGGGGGAATGTTAATTGTGAAGTGAGCCAGATTTTCACAGGATTCATAATCCTGATGAAGGGGCATTATTAGAACTTGTGTTTAGAAAAATAAAACATAGGCTCAGATGGAAACAAAGATAGTGTGTAACAAGTAAATTGCTGTATATAATGTAACCACACAATTTGAGAACCAACTGTAGAAAGATACTAATTTAAGTTCTGTCTGTAAATAAAGCGTATATTTCTTCTTGTCTACAGAAGAGTGGCTTGAGGTAATTTATAACCAAAAAAATCAAAAGCATGCTACCAAAAAGATTAAAACACATAATAGATAGTATACTAGGGGACCATCTCTTTTTAAAATCTTTATTGTAATTTGCAGGAAATCACAATAAAACAGACAAAGGTGAGATAAAGCCAAATACCACTAAGGAGGGATGCATGAGGGTGTATAACAAACAAACATGTAAGTATAAACCATCATTGTCATTAGGCTTGCATAAAAGTCCCTTTCCAGAAATTCAAATGCTGATTTGGAGGCTTTAGCTAACTTGAATGATTACTAATATACTCCAAAAGAGGACATCATCTCTCCTCACAAGAAACACAATAGAGGTTATCCTTCCTGTCTGACAATTTTTCCATTATTAAACTTTCCCATAGCCTATCCCATCAGTTGTCCATTGTTAAACTGTCCATCTTCCTTTTCTTGGCTATTTCAGTTCTTGTGATGGCCAGGAGAAAACAAATCAATGGTTTATTTTTCAAGTCTTCGATCTCTCCCAGAAATTGAGAGAGTAATAAAAGACCTGGGCAGGGAGCTATCTCTTGAAGAGTGATCTCAGGAATAACAGATAAAACATTTGACCAGAACTGTGTAACTTTATCACAATGTAACCACATATGGACATACGTTCCTTTGGGAGCCCATCTCTGACTCACTTATGAAGTGAGTGGATTAGGTAGGGAACTGGGGCCAATAAAAGGATAAAGGGTTAAAGGGATATTTCTGAGGAAATATCCCTTCAACTTTCTTTTAAGGAAAGAAGAACACTGTGGGTGTAGAGACCCAATGGAGTTGTCAAATGTTGCTGACGTTTCACTTGTCCTGTGGAAGGAGCACTAAAGCCATGTAGAAAGTCTTGAGATAATATAAGACAGTTTTCCTCATGGCTATGTGGTCAGGTTGATGAAGTTGTAAAACAATGCATTCTGAAGGCACTAGGCAGGAGATGGCTACTATAGAGTTTCTTTTGCAGACCTCATTTCACGGATACCTTTTAGGAGGAACGGTGTGTTGTCTTTATGTGTGTCTATTTGTCTCTCTATGTGTGTTGCTTGAATTTCAGAACACAGGTGATTATCCTCTGGAAACAGATATGTGGAATAAAATGAATGCTCTTAAGATAAAGTCCTCTTGATTTGCAGTTAAATCAAGCACATATTCATGGGCAAACCTTTGCATCTTGCTGAAGCTCTTTCTTCTTCTACCACTGCTACTGGTGTGCTGTCTGTTTCTGAAAAACCTAGAACATTTTATCACTTAACTGTGGCTATTCATGAACCCTTAGGTCTGTAATAATCTCTTTCATTGTTCTCATGGATGCCAGTATACTCACAGGCACACAGAAACTACCAGATTATTTGTTCCTTTGTCCCCTGGTGGCTGTTGACTCTCATGTGAATCTGCAGGGTGGTGAAGCTCCTGTGTGAGTGGCATAGAACATTTTCTCCATGTTTTAATTCAGCCTTTAAGGGAGCTTTCTAAGGGTCTGGTTCTGTTTGAGGGATATCATTCATCAGGTTGGATGGCTCCTCTGGACTATAGGCTAAAACCTGGATTGGATTCACTTCCATATTGGCATGGAAGCTTCCAGCAGCTGCTGCCTTTACCTCAAACCTCTCTGACCCAGCTAAATCCTCCTGATGTTTTAAATTACACTTTGAATTACAATGCCATATTGAGGAGGGAGCAAGCTTGTTTTCTGCTGCTCCAGAGACTAGAACACGGAACAATGGATGCAAACTGCAGGAAAAGAGATTACACCTCAACATTAGGAGGAACTTCCTAACAGTAAGGGCTGTTCGACAGTGGAACACACTCCCTCGGAGTGTGGTGTAGTCTCCTTCCTTGGAGGTCTTTAAGCAGAGGCTGGATGGCCATCTGTCGGGGATGCTTTGATTGGGAGTTCCTGCATGGCAGGGGGTTGGACTGGATGGCCCTTGTGGTCTCTTCCAACTCTATGACAAAGGGGGAAAAAACTTCCCACCAGCTCCAGACAGCCCAGTCAATGGTCAATGCGAGGAGTTTTACTTTATATCTCTGGAACAGCCCAGGAGGGGAACGATGATCTAGTCTAACATGATCTCCTCTGAACAGTAGGGGCTCTCTAGAGATTATTCACTGCAGACCAAAAGGAGGTATTTCCCATCCCTGATACCAGATCCTTTGAGCTACAGATGCCCAGAATTCAACCTGAGGCCTTTTCCATGCAAAGCATCCTCTGAGCTACAGTTTCTTCCTGCATGCCACATTCTGTTGGCTTGCCTGCCTGCCTGTCTGGAAATCAGCCACATTCTTGCCTCTACCCACAGAGTGAAAGTTTGATACTGTAAGAGTCGCTCGTGCCAACCAGCAAACAAACAAGTGGGGAGAAGTCTGCAAAACTTTCTTCCCACTCCCTCTGTCCCTCCCTCCCAGCTCTGCCACACAAGCTGCAGGAGGCAACCCTGGCAAGAGGGCCTGTTAAGACTGGAAATATTAGTCTGAAAGAGGATCTGCACAAAAGAACCATCTAGGCCAGTCAATTATTAATAAGAATTCCAGGGGTTGTAGCCTGAATGGGCCGGAAACATATTTCTTAGTCAGGGGGTGGATTTGAACACAATTGTGGGGCAGGGGGAGGATAGTGGGTCTGATAGACTCACTGTTGCCACCCTGGGTACAGTGTCATTGTTGCTTTTCCAATAGATAATTCCCTCCTAAGGAGAGTAGGGTGGGAAGGGGAGGGATGGTCAATGGAGCTCTTGTGTCTGTGAAATATGTCTGGCGTTGCAGCCATCAGGCATTGTCCCTTTCCTGATGTTTGCTGGCAGCCTCTGCTGTGTGACACGTTTTCACTTGTCAAGGAACAAGGGGAAAGGGAGGGGAGACTTGGCTATTAAACCAGAGCAATGGGGTGTTTGAGACACTGCCCTATAAACAGTCATTACACATCCACAGGACCAGCCAAGTAGTAGAAAAAAGGCCACTTGACTGTGCAGTTGATCAGTGATGGCAGAAAGGCACCAAACATTCAAAAAGTGCATGCATCCTGCAGTAGGATTCTATATGATGCATCACATCTGGTTGGCAGTAGATGGGGGGTAGCAAAACAATTTACATGGGGGGGGCAGTGACAATATTAGGAGAGTTTTAATTGGAAAGTATGCTGCAAAGCTTCAAAAAAAATCAAACAAACTTAAATACAAATTTTTCCATATGCAAAATAGTTGTTTAAACTAAATAACAGTGTCTAGGAAGTAAATGCTTACTGTGAGAGTCATCTTATTATATTGGCCTGAAATGTTAATAAAGTCTAATGAGCAATGATTTCTCTGCAAATTTGCAGAGGAACTGTCCACTTGAAATTCCTCCAGATATACTACTTTCAAGAGCCAAGATAATTAAGTTTGCTTTTCTTGGTGAAGCATTAAATCCTTGTATGGTGTCAGCTCACATGTTAAAGCTGCAAATTCATTTTCACATGAAATTGTATATGCACCAAACGTGAATCCTGCAGCATACAAAGTGTGCATGAGTGGAAATGCTTCCTTGTACAATGTTCTGGTAAGTGTTGGGATCTTGTAAGATTCTACCATATCCTTTTCATTGGATGCTGAAAATAATTGCTCAGCTACAATGCTAGAATTTTTAGGACTGAGGTAAAATTTGTGGGGGGCACATATCTCTTATAGCAGAGGGCAATGCTCTCATTTGCTCTTATTATTGTTATACCCCTGGCTGCAGATAAGCCAGAGAGTATGCCGCTTACTACTTTAGAAAAACAGTGGCATGAGGAATCATTGTACAGTTAGCCTTCCACATTTGTGGCTTTGACTTTCAATTTTTCATGAATTTGATTAATATGTTCTCTCTAAGAATCTCTTGGTCCACCAGTGTGACTCTACTGGAAGTTGACAATGGACAGCCCCAACATTCTAGGATCACATGGGGGCTTTCTAGATTGGCAAAAAGAAGTGTGTTCATGTCTGCATGAAACTCTAGCCTTTAGATGAGAGAAAGGGAAAGTGTGCCATGAGAATGCTTTTTTTTTTTTTTTTTTTTTTTTTTGCGTTTTAGGGGAGAAGAAGCGCCTTTAAAAAGGTGCTGGTTTTCCCAGCTGCTTTTTTAAAAACTGCGGAACAGCGCAGCTCCATCTAAAGGCTGTGGTGCAGCTGCTAAGCATTAAGGAAAAGGCAACTTCATGTCACACTTTCCTGCCAATCTAGAAAGCCCCATGTAGTATTAGTTGAACACTGTGACCTAAATCATTTTTGGGGCTTTCTAGATTAGCAGGAAAGTGTGACATGAAGTTGCCTTTTCCTTAATGCTTAGCAGCTGCACCACAGCCTTTAGATGGAGCTGCGCTGTTCTGCAGTTTTTAAAAAAGAAGCTGGGAAAACCAGCACCTTTTTAAAGGCGCTTCTTCTCCCCTAAAACGCAAAAAAAAAAAAAAAAGCATTCTCATGGCACACTTTCCCTTTTTCTCATCTAAAGGCTAGAGTTTCATGCAGCCATGAACACACTTCTTTTTGCCAATCTAGAAAGCCCCATTATGTCCATGTGGGTTGTGCCCTTTTTCAAACTTCAGGAACAAAGCTTGGGAAATTATTAGTGGGAGGGATGACCTGAATACTTCAGCCATTCTGGAAGCTGTAGCCTAAAGCTACATGTGTAGTTCCATAGTTTCTTTATTTGTGACCCATTACAGTAAGTTTTTTCAAGTTCTGTTCATGGAGGGAAGTGATGTGATTACATGTTCCTACGTACAAAAATAAATAAATATAGGGACATGTTGGAGGGGAAAATATAGTATTTTGCCTGACATCCAGTTTTCTATATGCACTGACTGTTTTTGAAAAGAGAGGTCTTCAGTGATAGGAGCCCTCAAATAGCAATTTGGCTGAAGTAATACCCTGTAGACTAGGAGCAGACAACTGCAAAGGGATCTGGGATCATCCACACTCACCCCCAACTCCTTGCAAGGGCACTGCCATGTCTGCATCATCATGTTATTTACAGTTCCATGATCTGACCTAGAATCAGCTGGCTGTTTCTACAGCTGGTGGGTTGTGGAGGGCAGGGAGGCAAAGAACTGTGTTTTGGTTGCAGTTTGGGTGTTTTTCTATGCTTGTGAGTCAAAAATTTGGCTGATTTTTCTTTTAAATGTGGGGTCTGGGGACTTGGGAGCCAGCATGGTGTAACAGTTTCAGTAGTGGTGCAAGGCTCTGGGAGGACAGGGCTTCCATGGAAACTCTCTGGATTACCTTGGGAAATTACACTCTCACAGCCACCATGAACAAATCTTGCCAAAAAAACCCTGTTAACAGGTTTGCTTTAAGGTCTCCATAGGTCAGCAATGACTTGAAGGCACACAACAGCAACAACGAAGGGTTTCAGGGTTTCCTGTGAGATTGCAAAATGGTGACCCAGTATCCCCCCCGCCCTAGATGTAAATTTACCACCCCACTGGAATCTAGCTTTCAGGATCAATGCTGAAGTGAGACTTCTGCCTGCCAAGACTCTCCTACATTTGGTGCATATAAAAAAATAAATACTCCCAGTAGATAACTTTGTTTCATATCATGTAAGAACATAGCTAAGGAAGAAGTCTGCACATGCTGATTCAGTGCCTGGAAGATGTATGTATTGCACAGCACATGAGATGTCCATTGAACCACAGGACAAGCCTGAGCATGATAACAGGGTGAGGATGGCAAAGAGGATATATTTATACACCAAACTGCTGGACTCCTCAGTAGTCCTTGACAATTTACTGACTACATGATGCTAATCCGTATGAATTAAATATCATATTGGAAACTGGTCCTCTGTAGACTGTCTCTACACAGCACAGCAATTTCCATAACATTTTACTGAACTCTCTACATGCTGAATTCAGTTATTTAGTCTTATTAAGCGTTTTGTTTGATGTAGCTACTAGGTAGTAGGTGGCTGGTAGTTTAAGTGAGGAAAGAGAGAGGGCTGGGTGCCTTACTACAAATACTAATTATTTCATTATTATTTTATTTTCTTATATCCTGCCTCCCTCCCAATATAGGGGCTCAAGGCAATACAATTTGAAAACAGTGCAATGTTAAAATGTATAAATATAAAAATGAGCAGGAAATCTTTTTTTTCCCTACAAAACCCAGAACACCTCTCCCCCTCCCCTCATGATGATTGCTGTGGAATTCTAGGAGCTATAGTCCAAAGAGTAACTTTTCTAAACTCTTTGGTGGTGTCTACAGAACCCATTATGCTCTTGTGCATACCAGGCATGTGAACCATGGTCAAAGATCACAGAGTGCTTGTACATGAGTGTCACATAAGCCAGGATCAAAAAACAGGATGATTCCTTTCTTCTTTTCTAGAGCTAGCGGTAATGAACATTTACACATCTCCATCCATGCTGAGATCCACAAAAGCCAGATTGGCAGCCCTAACACACTTCTCACAGACCATTGGTTACAATTCTATGCACACAAGTCTTCAGTTGTGGAATATGTGTGCCTCAAACAGAATATTAAGAGAGGCCAGACAATGAGGCCTTCCATTTGTGCTACTTTTTGCCTTTGTTTCTTCCAAAAATCATTAAGGATCAAAAGATGAAATAACTGCACAATGCCTTTTGACTGGAAGTGCTAGAAATGTCTATTTGGAAGCACTCTAAGAACTCACTCAAGAGAGTTTACTTCTGAGTACAAATGAAAGAATTGCTAGTCTAGTGTGTTATTTCCTCAGTCCTTTTCTTGGAAGCATTAAAAAAAATTAAGGGAGAAGGAATTTGAAACATTGCAGCCCCAAAGGGAGACATTGAGAAATATCTAAAAATTACTCGTAAGATTAATGAGAAGAGAAAAACTAACTTTACCCAATTTACAGTAATTCCCAATCACAGATATTCCCAATCATAGGTACTCCTTAATCACTTTATTGTTTTTATTTATTTTGATAGTCCCAGTCACTTTAGATATTCCCAATCCCAACTATTCACACTCAGAAATTCCTTCATCAGTTCATTAATTTCATTTTGAGCAGAAACTGAACCCAGGCCATGTCCGAATTCCATTGTCACTCTCCCACATTTTGAATTAGAGTTTTTTTCACACTGCATCTAACTTCAGTGTTACAGATTCTTTAAGTCCTCAGTTGCAAACCAAAGTTGACCTCCATAAGATGTGAAATGACTTTCAATAGTCTTGGATTTTTTCTCAGTTCTCAAATTAAGCTTTGACACTCAACTCTTATTTTCCTCTTTCCATTTGGGTCCAGTAGATGGCGGTAGTAGTCTAACACTTAGGAACAACACACCTTTCAATACCCTACATGCTCCAAACTTCATTTCTCTTCTTCAGATATCGGGTGTACTCATAAAAGAGAGCCCTTAAACAACAAGGAGAGACATGTTAACAGTTTAAGGCTGGAGGCTATAATCTTGAATACATTTACTAAGGAGTATGGGTTTCTAAATATAGCAAGAGTAGATGCATGGGTTAGTGTTGTCTAGGAATGATTGTAACTAAAGATTTCCAATTATGGTTTTTAGCAGCCTGGAGGAAGGAATAAACAGAAGAGGTGTGGTGCTTGAAGAAGAAAAAATTGTGCAGAAATCCTCAGTTCTAAAAGGAAAGGTTAGGGGAAAATATATGAAAATCCAATGATTTTTAGTTAAATTATAATTTAGTAAACTGATTCATGCTTGCCTGAGTAGGGGATGGGATTGTGGGGCAGAGGCAGTGTCTCATTTACCTTAATGGACCAGGATTCATGGATATTACTTCCAGATTGCATTCCTGAAAATATTTCCTGATCACTAAACACATGTGTGTAGCATCAGCTATAAATGACACACAGATATAAATTGTGGCTTGCACCTGCACAATGTGCATGAATCAAAGCTTATTCTGAAAATGTGTGGGACCCACCAGCTCCATCCATGTCTGTTCAGTCTCATCAAACTCAATTGGATTTGCTTCAATTGCAACCTAAAACTAATATATCTGTCAAGTATTTTAGATTTCCCACTTAACCAACGTTCTGCTGTAATCTCATAACTGGGTCCAGTTGTTCTAACTGCCAGAACATGGCAGTTACCCCATCCCCATATCCTAATATACATATAGCATTCTTATTGAAAAGAGCTTTTGGGAAGGAAATGCACACTACTAATGTGCAGAAAATATATCCACTTTCACATGATTGGAGGAGTCGGTCATTTCAAAAACTGGTGGAGCAGATTGAAAGTGTGTGTAGTGTACCTTCAAACTTTCCCACTTACAGCAACCCTAAGGTGAATCTATCATAGGGTTTTCCTGGCAAGATTTCTTCAGTGGAAGCTTAATCCACAATATAACATCCCTTCAAATATTTAAACAAGGCTATCATATCACCTCTTAACCTTCTTTTCTCCAGACTAAACATACCTAGCTGCCTAAGTTGTTCCACATAGGACATGGTTTCCAGACCCTTCACAATTTTGGTCGGACTTCTCTGGACACGCTCCAGCTTGTCAACATCTTTTTTGAATTGTGGTGTCTAGAACTGGACATAGTATTCCAGGTGAGGCCTGACCAAAGCAGAATAGAGTGGTACTATGACTTCCCTTGATCTAAATACTATACAGTGGTCCCCCGGGATATGAAGCCCCCGGGGAATGAAATCCCCAGGAGCCGAAACCGCCAGGACCACAAAACAGCCCCCGGGATGTGAACAAAATCCCGGGTTAAGAAAGGGAAAAACTGCGCGGCCCCATTAACTCGGCCGCGCGGTCCGTCCCTTAAAGCGGTCCCCCGGGAAACGAAGATTTCCGGGTTACGAAAGGTAATCCAGAACAGATTACCTTCGTAACCTGGGGGACCACTGTACTTCTATTGATGCACCCTAGAATTGCATTGACCTTTTTAGCTGCCCCATCCCACTGTTGACTCATGTTCATCTTGTGGTCTACTAGGACTCCTAGATCCCTTTCACGTGTAGTCTCATTCAGCCAGGTGTCCCCATTCTATATTTGTGCATTTCATTTTTTTGCCCAAAGTGCAGCACCTTACAATTCTCTGTGTTGAAATTCATTTTGTTAGCTTTGGCCGAGCTTTCTAATCCATTCAGGTCATTTTTAATTTTGATCCTGTCCTCTGGGTTATTAACTACTGTATTCCTCCTAATTTGGTGTCATCTGCAAATTTGACAAGCATGCTCTCTATTCTTTCATCTAAGTCACTGATAAAGATGTTGAATAGCACTGGGCTCAGGCCAGAACCCCTGTGGCACCTCACTGGTCACTTCTGTCCAGGATGAAGAGGAGCCATTGCTGAGCACCCTTTGGGTTTGGCTGGTCAACCAATAACAAATCCATTTAATGGTTACATTGTCTAACCCACATTGTACTAGCTTGTTTGCAAGAATGTCATGCTTGACTGGGAATCAGACAATCCAGTTTAGTCCCCAGTGAGCCACAACACTCACTGAATCTTGGATCACCATTCTCTCTTATCTTGGCCTAGCTCAAAGGGTGTTGTAAGGATCAAGTGGGAAGAAGGGTAAAGCCATGCACAACATTATGAGATCACTGAAGGAAAGTAGCAGATGTGTGTCCCCTTCCAGAAGTATTCACACACACACACACACACACACACATGCCCTTTGAATTGTCCACATTTTTATTGTCTTCCAACCTGAGACTGGAATGTATTTAATAAACACTGCTATTCCCTGGGTGTACAATGTTTTCATTTACTTAAATTTTGTGCCACAAATAGTTTTGACATTCACAGTGTTGAGTATCTTGTGTACATTAAATTGTAACAATGCCAATTATATCCTTTTCAACTGAACACTACAAAATGTACAAAAGTCAAAGAGGGATAAATACTTCTGCAGGGCACTGTAAATGTAATTAATAAATAAACATAGCTTCCCTTAAAAAGAGTTATGTCACTCTGCTGAAGTGTTAGTTAAGGAAAAGGTTATTAGTATGCTTTGTGTTCCATATAGGGTATTATATGGAGCAAGAAAGAATTAATTACCTATCACAGAACAGAAAAACGCATTACAGAAAAACAGGCTAATGTCTGTATGCAGTGCTCCTCACAATATAGAGAAGAAAAACTCCTCCCCCCCCCCCCTGGTCTATGCTGTAACAACACACTGCAAGGAACAATGGACAACACTAGATTCTGGAAACCTATGCACTTCGTGAAATAGAGAAGTTTCATCCTTTAGTATAAGGAATTTTTATATGGTGGAAATTATTTATTCTTCAAGAACAGTTTAGCACATGCTTCCACAATTTGTTGTCCTCCATTTATTTGGAACTACAGCTTCCATGAGAGCCAGTGTGGTGTTGTGGTTTGAGTGCTGGGCTGTGACAAATGTTGTTGTTGTGTGACATTCAAGTTGCTGCCAACTTATGGCAACCCTAAGGTGAACCTATCACAGGTTTTCTGGGGCTGAAAGTATAAGACACAACCCCTCCCGCCAAAGGTGGGTCTCCACAGACAGTGGGTTTACATGGCTGAAGAGGGAATTGAACCTTGATCTCCAGAGTCATAGTGTAATTTATGGCAACTTTAAGATGATCACAGGGATTTCTGGGGCTGAGAGTGTGAGGCCCACCTTTAGTTTCCATCTTTGGCCAGTGGGTTTCTATGGAGAATATTATCTTGATCTCCAAATTCATAGTCCAACACTTGAACCACTACACCACACTGGCTCGGTTTCAGTGCTGGATTAGAAATTGGGAGGTCCAAGTTCAAGTCTTGTCTTGGCAATTCAACTCATTGGATGACCCCAGGCCTTTTGCTCTCTCAGCCTATCATATGCTATAGTGGGGTTTTGTCAACCTGGGATCCCTAGGAACTCTGTGAGAGTTCGCAATTGAAAAACAACCTTTTTTTAGCTGTAGATATAATAATTTTTATGCAGAAATTCCCTGAGGCCTGGTTTCTCATGCCAGGATATGAGATAGGCTGAGAAAGGCTGCCCTAGAGCTTTCTTACTGTGAAGATAAAGCGGGGTGGAGAAGACCCATCTTGGCTGCCTTCAACTCACTGAAGACAATATTAATGAAATATTTTAAAAAGAGAAATAAAATAATAACAAATAGAAGTGTTTTAAATAGATTTCATAGTGCTATCATTTAGAGCCTTCTTTGCAACTAATTCTATGCCAAGGGTGGAAATAGGGGAGGTCTGGGTATTTTGTAGCTGGAGTATTGCATTTCAAAAATAATGGCAGCTTTATCTGAAGATGACAAATAGCATTTTCACAGCCACTGAAATGGGTCACGGATGGGTCAGAGGCATTATTAAACAAGATTAGTTCATAGAATTATGGTTTCTCTTTCAGTGTTTTTGTTGACAAGAGAGGTAGGGCACCAGCTCAACAGACATCATTCTGGAGAGATGTGACATCTTGAATTTGCAGTCCTGTGGGATCAGTCATACTACTGAACTGGTTTATGTAGATGCAAAGGGTGGAAGGGCAACTCTGGTTGTGTTTGTACTATTGCTTATTGTGTTAAGAGAGATTGCTGCTACCAGCGTTTGAAGAGGAGTTGACATCAGTTTAAAGCAGTGGTTCTCAAACAATGGGGTGGGACCAGGGTGGCCAGACATCCTAACCACAAAAGAGGACAAGGCACCATAAAATGTAGGCTATTCAAGAAAAATATAGGCCATTTCAAAATAAAAGCAAAAAAACCAAAAACAAAAACACAAGCATGTGAATTTACATCCATGTTTCTCAGTCATGCTCCAAATGGAGGACGTGTTGAAATTCCTCTTGGACAGAAGATTGGAATGTAGGCCATGTCCTGGAAAAGGAGGACACTTAGTCACCCTCAATGGGACCCTCAGTGGGGCAGGAGATTTGAAGGACTTGATCCCCCCCCCCTTCCCAAACTCTTTTTGCTTCTGGAGAGGAAGAGAAAGCCAAATAGGGTGCTTGGAGCCTCTGCCTGAGGGAAGAAGAGGAGATCTATTCCCTTATAAAATGCTAACACACACACATATAATATGTAAAAGAAAATAGGCACATTAAACGAGCAAAAATTATTTATTCATATACTATGTCGGCTGGGGAGGGGGCATGATGTCTGCACGTAGATATAAAAGGGGTCACAAGGATAAAACGGTTGAGAACCGAACCACTCATTTGGTAACAGCAGTGAAATGTTTCAAGGAGGAAGGATATGCCAGGCTCCAGTACACCTCTTTCAGCAGGAGCTGGGAAATGCTGGCCTTCCAAAAGTTTTGGCCTACAGATGTTTCAAGAGGCAATGTGGTGCGATGGTTCAAAGGTTGGACTGTGACTCTAGACCAGGGTTTGAATCCCCGGCTTAGCTATGGAAACTCACCGGGTGACCTTGGCCAAGTCACACTCTCTCACCCTAAGAGGAAGGTAGACCTATTACTTTCCTGAATAAATCTTGCCAAGGCACACAACCACAAACAGATGCTTCAGTCATGGCAAGGGATTGTGGGACCTGTTGTCCAAAACCTCTTGGGAGAGCCAGAAGCTCCTCTCCAGCATGTTGTGGTTGAAGAAGACCCCCCTCAGGGTCTGATTCCTATCTTGGCCATGAAACCCACTGGGGGGGCCTTGGGCAAGTCACACTGTCTCAGCCTCAGGGGAAGGCCAGGGCAAATCTCCTCTGAACAAACTTTGCCAAGAAAACCCCAGGATAGGTTGCCATAAGTCAGAAATGACTGGAAGGCACCCAACAACAAGGAGTGGGTGCCTGTTGCCACAGTCCTGCCCAGGGGAGGAAGCACAGCACTGTGCTGTGAGAAAAGGGCACCAAGCAAGGAGGAGGGGGGCTTTCCCTCCCAAATGCTTCCTGCTTTCACTTTGAAATTGCCAAAGAAGAAGACTGGAGAAGATAAACAACAAGGCAGGAGGGTGAGTGACTAGGGGCTCAGTGCTTTCCTTTCCCCTGAGGAGGAGGGCTGGAGGAGGCAGAGGGACCTGCTGGCTGGGTGGGGGGTTGTGTGTGGGGGGCTTTCAAGTCTTATGGCCACCCTAAGGCCACCCTCTCCTGGGGTTTCCTTGGCCAAATGTTTCTTGAGACTGCCCTGAAAGGCTTGTCTCCCTCTCAGCTTTGCCTCCAGAGACTAGAGAGACCAGACCAGAGGGAGCAGGGGTCCTCCTCTTTCAGCCTTCTTTCTGTCCAGGAGGAATTCCCAAAGTAAAGCCCTCCCTTCTGAGCAGGGCTAAGAAACATGCATTTCTATTTCTAGGTTGTTTTGGTCGTGTCCTCCATTTTTTACCTCACATGTCCTACATTTGGTGGTGCCTTGCCCTCCTTTGGGGTCGTGAGTGACATCTGCTCACCTGTATGCAGCCCTGGTTTTCAGGTCTGGTGGGGGGGGGACCTCTGGAATGGATGCTTCCTGTTTTGGTGTCCTACACATCGCCCAGCCCTTGAAAAGAGAAAGTACTGTACTATGTGCTACACCACTAGTAATGTGTAAAGAGCCAGCATAGTGTGATGGTTTCAGTTTTGGGTTGAAGACCAAGGTTTGAAGGTCGGCTTGGCCATTGAAACCCACCTTGGGCAAGTCACACACTCTCAGCCTCCAAAGCATGCCAAGAAAACCACTTGCTAGGTTCACCTTAGGGCCACAATAAGCCAGAAATGACTTGAACGAACATAATATAACAACAACAAACAACAGTGTGTGCACTGGGCAGGAAAGGGAAGCTGCATCCACACTGCAAAATTAGTGCAGTTTGGTATCGCTTTAGTAGCCTTGGTTCAATGCTATTGAATTCTAGGATTTGTCATTTTGTGACTAATTTTGGTAGATATCTAGCCTGCTCTGTCTGGGAACTCTGGTGCCGCAACAAACTACAGATCCCAAAATTCCATAGGATGGACCCACAACAGTTAAAAGGTTGTCAAACTGCATTAATTCAGCAGTGCGGCAGTGAACTATTGGCTTTCTAGTTAGTAGAAGTGAAAGGTTGCCTCTTTTGGACTGAGTGGCATGCAGCTGCCTTTGAATCAGGATTTGCAGGTTTAGCTGGTTAGAGGAAGACATAAGATTTTCTGCTGTCTAGGGTTGCCTGTTCAAGATTGTCTCAGGCCTCAGGCTTTGTGGGTCAAAACTGAGACCTAAGGAGAGGTCATGAACTGTTATGCATTAAGTACCCACCACAGTTGCTCACAACTGTTCATTCAAATATACAAACAGAAAGAAAGAGAGAGAGGTGGAACATATTTTCCTGTTTAGAAAGTAAGACTAAGGAGTTTATCATACGATGGAATTTGGGGGTATAATACAGTGGCAATCCAAACGCAATCATAGGGTTGCCCGTTATTGCGCATGAGTGTATCTCATGCAATTTCGGGCAATGGGAAGTCGTTCTGAATGCATCATGGGGTTTCACGTAATTGCATATTATAGCATCTCACGCAATTTCAGGCAATGGGGGGGTCATTTTCAGGAAATGGGAAGTCATTCTGAATGCATTCCAAATGCAATTAGAATTCATGTAAATTCAAATTGGCTCCATTCAAAATTGGGAGAAATTCCTCCCGTGTGATAAACTCCTTAGCTAAAAAGACTGTTCCTAGGTCAATGTGAAATGGGAGGATTATTCCTTCTCGCTTATTTAGGAAGGTGGGATATGGAACATTTAATCTAGCCTACTTGCTTAATAATAATAATAATAATAATAATTTATTTATACCCCGCCCCTTTGAGATCTATCGGGGCAGCTAACAACAATAAAATACAATTACATCAACTAAAACAAGCTACATCCCTCCCCCCTTAAAAAAATTATTAAATCTGTTACCAATTAAAACCAATAATTTAAAACCACATCAATCAATACAATTTACAATAAACAGACAGGCAGGATAGCGCAGCAACATTCTACATTAATTTCCAAGAAGACAGTGGGAAGTCCTCCTAGAGGAGGTCCCTGAGGCCAGGGTATCTATCCAGGAAAGGCCTGCCAAAAGAGATCTGTCTTGACAGCTTTTTTAAAGCTGTCTAAAGATGTCTATTGACAGAAGATGCATGGAGAGCAGAGCAGAGGGAGAGTCCTGATACCACAACAACTAGGAAGGAAGGGTAAGGAGGCATTTCAATTGCAAGTTGCAGCAAGATATAAATTAAATCCTTGAAAACTGTAACAAGCTACTGCTGTATTAGCTGAGCGGGAGATTTGCACACACCTCTCTCGTCTTGCCCAGAGCTGATCCAAACATAACCGGAAAAATTGCATCCTTGGGCATGTCTGAACTGGATGCTTAAACCAGGGTCAGTCTGGAGCATTGTGCCCTGCAGTGGCCCCAGATTGACCACAATAGTGACCACACACACACCACGCCAAATCTGGTGCAATGCAACATTGTTGTGTACATGGGCCAGCTGGGCCAACTTCATCAGCCCGGCCAACTTGTTGCCCACTTCCTCATAGGAATTGCCTACAAGAGCTTGTACAGCATGCTGATGCTTCTTGCAGAGGCCAGAACAGGGTGCTCCACCAAGTGATTGACAAAGAAAGGGTCGCTCTACCTGCCAGGCAGTCTCGCGGAGGCAAGAAAGTGGTGATGGTAGCTCCAAAAGAGATCCAGTCCCCTCCCTGCACTGTTCAGTACAGGGTAAGGAAGATGGTGTGCTTCTTGGTATATGGACAACTGGATCGGCCGAAGTGGACCCAACCCAGCTGTCCACATGGCCAAAAGAACCATAGGCACTCCAAGTTTTTCTGGAAACCCTGGGGATTCCCCTGGTTTTGCTTACTTCAGAGCAAAGTCGGGTTAAGGGCCAAAGACCACAGATCTTCTCTAGAAGTAGACATTTGCTGTGGAGACTGCCAGCACCAGCTTCAGGATGAATGCAGCATTTTCTACTGGTGTAGACAAGCCCCTTGCCTCCTGCCTGGAACTAATCCACAAAACTGGAGACTCAAGGCCAGATCCTGAAATCTGGCAACCCAACCCCTGCTCACAAGCTTAATGGTAAGGATGAGTCTGTAATCTACAATGTTGTATGCTGGAGAACTGACCTTGTCTGAACAGGGCCTTGGTCATGTGGAACCCAAGGGAATTTCCTCCACCTCCCTCAGTGTCATCCTTTCCCTTTGGGAAGCAATGACTCCCAGAGGAAAAAGGAAGCTGCTCATAGACCAGTCTCAGCATCCAAACGGATGATACCAAGTGGTTCTGGGATCAGGCTTTATGCAGGATGCAGTAGAAGGCCAGCTTCTCAGACCAGGTATGTGTTACTATTTTCCTTGGGCTTCGCAGGATGACACAGAAACCAGGAACAGGGGACATGCAGGAGCTGCAGGCTGTGTAAAGGCAGGCTTTCTAGATAAGAATGTGCCTTAAGCACTGTGGCACCCTTTGAAGGGCTTTTCCTCAAATAGAGATTAGAGAAAATCTCACAGAGCTTAATCCCCAAGTTTCTTGGACATAACATTTTGGACTGCTTGTAGTCAAATATTAAAGAATTATTTATATAACATGGCTTTGCATACTACAAGTTTTTCACCTCTGAGTGAGAGTTAGGCTGGGAAATCTTGGCTGCGTTCACACTGGAGAAATAAACCGGTTTAAGTGGCATGGCTCAATGCTGTGAAATTCTGGGAACTGTAGTTTGTTGTGGGGCCCAGAGCGGAGCAGAGCTCCGCTCTGGGCCCCACAACAAACTACAATTCCCAGAATTTCACAGCATTGAGCCATGCCACTTAAACCGGTTTATTTCTCCAGTGTGAACGCAGCCCTTGTGGAACAGGAATGGGTGAATTTCAGGCAGAAGAACCACAGATTCCTAAAGCCTACTGAGTTTAGGTTAGAAAGGACAGAAAATGGAGGAGGGAGAGGCTGGAGTTAGAATAAATCTTCCAACTTCTGGACTAGTGTGTTTTCCTTCCCTCATGAAGGTGAATAGGAAGGCTTTGGATATGGGAGATCTGTGATCTACATCTTCCTTCCTTCCTTCCTTCCTTCCTTCCTCTTTTATTGTAGAGTATCCATTGAAGAAGCATCATGGTGGAGCTTTCCATTGGTGGAGGTTTTTCTGAGAGGTCATCTCAGAGCGGGGCTTCACCCACAGAAAGGAGGTCTGCAATATCTAAAGGTGCATCAATAAGAAGGGATTGCTACTTGAAATCCAGATCATGCAGCAAAATGCCTTAGGCCAGCACTGATAGAGCCAGCCAGGATCTCCTGGTGGATCAGTTGCTGAGGGATAATAAATCAACTCTGGATTCTACCATTTCTCCTGCAGCTGCTGTGAGTGGATCCAGGTCTTCAAGTGGAAGGAAAAAGTCATTTCTGGTTGACGATGATAAAAATAAAAGAATTAGGGAGTGTTTGGGAGGGTGGCTCATAGTGGGGCTCAAGGGGGAAAATCGACCCTGGCTTCCTGTACAATTGCACAGTCATAGGTTAGGTGCAAATCACAGCAGATATGCCTGGCGTGATTACTGTCTGGACTGCAAACTTACTCAGAAATTAGTATTTCCAAAGCACTTTCATGCACTAAAGTTAGGCATGCCTGATGCCTGCCCACTGAGACTGACCTGCTATAAGGCATACTGAGGCAGTGTGTATAACTCAAATGATTTACTACTACTATTTATTTATTTATTTATTTATTTCTATTCTGCTTTTTTCTTGTGAAATCAAAGTGGATTCCAACAGAAGCATTAGATATAAAGTATACTACCCACCAATTAAAACTTAACCAACATGATAAATAATAATAATTAAGCAGAATAACTATAGAAAATACAGCGAACATAGTCAAAAATACAAAACATAGGAATGCAAGATATAAAAACCAAAATACATGACTTAATAATAGTTAAGGTATCACATAACATATTAATCTAACTGACAATATCTAATGCCTGAAACAGACCGGTGCTATAGGGCACCCTTGTCAGGTGCTAGGGTTGCCTTGAGGTGGAACTTACACACGCCCTGTATCCCTAGCACGTGATGGGGGCGTCATCACTGCACATCGCCGTTTATATGGCGTATGAAGTGATGACGTCACAGCTATGCAGTGTCTGTATGGCGCTGCGCAGTTGTGACGTTATGAAAGTGCTGACAGCACTTTTTGCATCGCAACTGTGACACAAAAAGGAGCTGGGTTTCTGCGCTCCTTTTTTTAACTACGCACTTTCGCTGCTCCATTTAGTTGCTGCGGCAATGGTGCACAGTAAAAAGAGGTGGTGCCAGACAGCCCTTTTTGTGCAGTCTGTAAGGCTCCTAACTCTCTCCTGGCAGCAAAAATACAGTACAATGCAAAATACAAGACAGCAATAGCAACGAGAGACTAGTCTCTTATACTCCCTCAAGCATTAACTACTAATAACAATAATAATATTCATCTCAGTTTTAAATTAATAGTTAAAACAGTTCAAAGCCCAGACAGATGCCACATTCCCATCTCTGCATCTGCCTCCCTCTCAGAAGACTTCCATGGGAATGTAGAAGTGCTAGGGTGGTGGTAATTGGAGCCTGCATTTGTAAAGTGCCACTCTCCATCTCCTCCTCCCTCACAGCAAATTCCAGGGGGGCTGAGTTGATACTGGGTGGGGGGGCAGGCTCTGGGTCCGATTTTCCTCTCGGGACTCTTTCAAACGGGAGGAATTTCTCCCAACTCCGAATGGAGCCAATGCGGATTCATGTAAATTCGCTAGTTAAGCGAATTTACATGAACTCCTGTTCCATTCGGAAGGCATTCGAAATTACTTCCCATTACCCGAAAATAACTCCCTCCTGCCCAAAATTGCGTGCGAAGCTTTAATTCGCAATAACGTAAAACCCATGATTGCATTCGGAATGGCTTCCCTCTTACCCGAAATTGTGTGCGAAGATTTAATTCGCAATAACGTAAAACCCATGATTGCATTCAAATTGACATTAAATTATACTTCCAGTTTCCGACATCTGAAAGAGTCCTCAGACTGGTAGCCTCTGTTCTCCTGGGCTTCTCCCTACACCTGCTGTCAGTGGTACTGAGGAAAAGCAAGGAGGGGTGGGTCTTTATGGCCTCTGCTCTCCTCTTGGGCTTCTCCCTTCAGCTGCTGCCTGTGGAAGAATAGAAGAGTACTTTACTTAGCATAGAAGAGTACTTTAGCATAGAAGCATACTTTACATATTTAGTTAGAAGAGTATGTTGTCAGTGGAAGATATGTGTTTTCCCTACTGGCAGCTATCATATCAGTTTTGTATGTTACATGGAATATGGTTGCATGAGTATCACTGGACCCTACTCCCTTGTGCCCGCAACATTTTGTAGAGTGTCAACACTCAGATATGACTAGTAATCATGCAATGCTAGCTAAAGAGGAAAAATGGGTGTTTCTTCTTCTTCTTTTTCCCACACAGAGAAGACCCAAGGCTCTGAGCAATCATTCATTCTGTAGATAAACAAGGAACAACAGTAACTCATTGCAGAAAGCAAATGTTAGCCAGGCTAGGTCTTTCACAAGGATGCCTTCTAAAATTATAGTTGATAAGAACCATATAGAGTCATACAATCATAGAGTTGGAAGACACCACAAGGGCCATACAGTCCAACCCCCTGCCATGCAGGAAGTTTCAAAGCACTCCTGACAGATGGCCATCCAGTATCTTTTAAAAACTCCACCACCCTCCAAGGCAGCATGTTCCACTGTCAAACAGCTCTTATCAGGAAGTTCTTCCAAATGTTTAGGTGGAATCTGTTTTCATGTAGTTTGAAATCATTGCTCTGAGTCTTCTTGAGGTGGGCCATCACACAGCTGCTCATCCATATCTTTCACTGATTTTCCTGTTGTCTCCATTTTTTACTCTTCCTTTGTAAGCTGAGCACTTCTCAACACTTCTCAACATTCTTTTGTGTCCACATCTACCCAGACTTGCCATTGTGTCTCCCCCAGTAAACTGATGTCACCAAATTATAGCTTGGATTTGGAATGTTGGACTGGAACTCCAGTATTCTTGTTTTGGAACAGAACTGTCATAAAAAAGGGCAACACATGGGAAAGATGAATCCTAATCAGATCCTATAGCCCTCCTCTTTTTCTCATAGCAGTATAATAAGACACTTCAGCAAGGCCAACTCTGGATATGATTGAGTACCCTCAAGTGGACGCCTTGTATGCTGTAAAAATTTAGGAAGATGTTTTATATGAGTGGCTTAGGGAGTTGGATATGTTTAAATTGGAGAAGAAAAGACTGAGACATGTAATGATAGCCATTTTTAAATCTCTGAAGGGATGTGATGTAGAAGATGGAGTGTTTACTTCTGCTTTAGAAACTAGGACACAAATGAATATATGCATCCCTCCACATTTGCAGCTTTGACTTGTGTAGATTTGATTATTCACAGATTTTATTAATATGTTATCTCTAGAAATATCTAGGTCCCCCACCGCAACTCCATCATCAACTTTAACCAAGAGTCACACCGAAGGACCTAGAGATTCCTAGACAGAACACTCCACTAGGCATTTTGTAGCTTCTCCAGGGCAATTCTATGATCAATGTCTGGTACATGTTAACCACAGAGTTGCACTGCAGGACCTAGAGATTCCTAGAGAGGTGTTTTGTCGGGTAAAAACATAGTACTTTTTTATTTGCAGTTTTTCCACATTCACAGGGGTCTGTGCCTCTAACCCCAGCAAATGTGGAGGAACAAGTGTAGATTCATATTACAAGAAAAGAGAATCTACTTAAACATTCAGAAGCTCATACTCAAATGAATCTGACTCTGAGGTATCATACAAGTTTAGGTTATGCCTAGAATGATTGGGATAACAGTTGATTTAATATTTTTCATTTTGGATAATATAAAATTCAGACATGAATCAGATTTGCCTCCAGTCTTAGACAATATATACAAATTCCTCTGTCAAAAGAAAGCAAAAGTGAAAAAGAGACTGTTTTCATATTAACAGAGCTGCAGTCTACATTTGGATGGGAATGTTGTGCAAGCAGGTCAGTTTGTCGGTTAGCTGCATTGTGGTGTCAGTCAACTTTGCTCCTGATCCTCACCACCGCATCAGAGCAGCATACATAAGGCCATCACAGGATTCAGTACAGGATAGAATTAAGAAAATAAACATTTGTGAAGAAGAAGAAAATACCTGTTTCATTTGTATGCTGTTGAACAAAGAAAAAAACGGTGAAGGAGAGGAAAATTCCTGATTGAATTGAAAACTGTTGAACAAAGATAAAACATTCATGAAGGAGTGGAAAATTCCTGTTTGAACTGAAAGCTGTTGGACGGAAGAATAACTGTGAAATGGTTGATTGACTCTGGATTTGCTGTCTCCATGTGTTTTATGGGCTACATAGGATTCCTTACACACATTTCATGCCAATTTCCTATTTGGAGGAAGAATCTTTTTGAAGACTCTTGAATTCCAATTTGATACAACCCAATCCCCTTAATGAACTACATTTTCCTTTACAGACCAAGTGAGGCTGTGCTATGGCGAGTACCAGAGATCTTCTTCGTGTAATCAGAGATTTAGAGAGTAAGTGCACAGAAGACCCTTTGAGTACAACTATTGGTATCATCTGAGGGTGGGGGGTATTGTGCAAGAGTGGGTAAGTGTGGCCCTCCACCTGTCTTAGATATTTAATTCCCATCAGCCATAGCTAGTTGGGAGTGGGGTGGGGAGAAATTAGGGGAACAACTGTCCAAAAATTTTGGGTGGGCCTTGATTGTCCACCTCAATTTTTGAGGCTGGGCATATTGCTCAAGTAGCCAACATTATTTTTATATCAATAGAATTATATTCTGGCTTTATTATATTCTCACTTTATTATAATATTGCTGCTGTTTACTGTTGTATAATTTTATTGTATGCATGATTGGTTTTAATAGTTGATAGCTGCCCTGAATGGTACATAACCACTTTGGAGATTGGTGTTCAATTCCCTGCTCAGCCTACTGGCTGACCTTGAGACTGTCATTCACCCCAGAAAACCTCATGATAGGCACACAACAACAACAACAACAACAACAACACACACACAAATGTTTTGTCAATGTTATATGTTATGTTCATTTGAGTAGCTGACACCCCCTTTCCCAGCAGTACTTTCAAATCACTGTTTGTCCCCGCCAATAGGTCATTCCCTCATCTCTCCACTTGAAAGCTATTTGTAAACTCAACCTCACTGTCTGAAAAAGGTAGAAAGAAAGAGAGGGCAGCAATGGTAAACTGCTGTCCATCCTGGGAATACTCCTTGTCCCAGCTCTTCAGGGTTGGGGAATAAGGATCTTTCCCAAGCCTTTCCTCTACATGAAATCCTGTAATTCAGGGGCAGAGAATCTTTCATCTTCCAGATGTTTCAAGCTTCTCTTCCCTGATGTCCTAGCCAGCATGGCCAATAGTGAAAAATTATAGGCATTATAATACAAAGATTCTGGAAAACCAAAAGGTCTACATCTGTAACTGGATACTCCAGCATCAAATATGGGACTGTAAATATGCAGAACATGGCTGTTCTGTGCCATGTAGCTATGATCTTTCAAGAATGGAGGTGGGAAGTGTGTAGCTCTCCAGATATCATTGGGATAGAATCCTATCTATTCCATCTAGCATGTCCAATGCATGGAGAGAATGGAAGTTAGAATCACTTTTCCCATCCTTGCATTGTAGTTTCGAGCTATCTTTGTACTTTGATCCCTCTCAGGAGGGAATAATGTGTAATTGATGGTTAACTTGAAATTGGAAATAATTGACCCAGATCCAAATTTACTACAAACTAGGGATGAAGTCACTACAAAATGCTCACCCAGTCAACACATGTGTATGCCATGAAAGTATGCATGCTGTCCTCTTACACTGCCATAAATTATGATTATGATGCAAATGCTTTTATTTAGTTGGAACTATTCACTTCATACCAAATTCAGGAGCCCTCATGTCCTACTTGTGTGCTTCCCAGTATGAAAACAGTATACTAGACTAGACAGTCCTTTGGGCTGATCCACTATGGCTCACATTATCTTCTCCATACTAGTACCAAGAAATGTCAGAATGCAGAATATTGGAAGCCCACCATAGTTCAACTATATTTTAATGAATGTGTTTTGAGAGTACTCCTGCCCCCAGGCGCTCTATTGGGGTGAAGAACATGCAGCTCATTTATGCTCTTCGCTGGCCTTTTTTTCACCTCCACTGTCCTCCTCCTTCTGCCATTTGTTCCCCTTTCAATTGGCTGTTGTATACTTTTTAACACTGCTAGGTTCCCCTGAACCTGCAGGCGTCTCCTCCCTATTTCTCACCACTTCCACTTTTGGTGACAAAGCTGCCTGCATGCCTCCCAAATTCAGCACTAGAAGGAGTAATACTTCTAATGACTAAGTTCACATCTGTTTGCTTATCTAGATACTGTGATTGAGTTAAATGCAAATTACCAGGCACGGGGACTACCAGTGACAGATGGTAGTCGAGAGCTGCAACAGTTCTGTGCTCAGCTGGAGTTCTTGCTGCAGGTAAGGCACCTGGGGCACCTGATGCAGGGATTTGATTGTCAATACAGTAAACAAAAAGGATGTATGATTTTTATTTTATTTTATTTTTGCCTCTTAATGGAGGGAAGGCTCTGCAATGAACACCTCCACTATTATTATTTCTTTCCCATCTCTCCTCAAGACTCAAGGCAGGGTACAACATGTTAAAATACAAAACACAATTAAAAAAAGAAAACATATGCAACCAACAGGTAAAATACAATACTATAAAATCATTAAATTACACCCATATAAGTTCATTCTTAAAAAGTTATGATTGAAAATTGACTGGATAAGCCTGCTGAAAGAGACATGTCTTTAATATTTTAAATGCATTCAGTATTTTCAGCTATTGTATCTCTTCCAACAAGTCATTCCATAGTCTGGGGCCAGGAGGCAAAAAGGTCCTCTGGGAAACTGTTGCCAGTCTAGTCCTGGTCAGTTGGAGCAAAGATTTCCCAGAGGAGCTGATTGTACAGGGTGGTTGTATGGGAGAAGGCGATCCTATGAGTAACCTGAACCCAAACCATGTAGGGCTTTAAAGGTAATAACCAACCTTTTGTACTTTGTACAAAGCCTTTTCACCCTCCCTTAATCTCTTCCCCTTTCAGAGGGAAAGAAATCACTGCTATTTCAGAGATCAAAAATAACAATGGGTTCTGCCCTTGTCTGCAAGCAATGCTCTGACTGGAATGTTGTTCCAGTTATATAGCTTTTAAGTGACCTTGTGAATATACTGTTCCCTTTTAAAGGCCACATTCCCTCAGGCTTACTCCTTGCCCCTTTAACCCCCTTCTCTAGCAGATAGGAAGAAGGGAGAGTAAAATCTGGTTTCTAGATGCAACGGCAGGTGAATCATAGAATCATAGAGGTGGAAGAGACCACAAGGGCCATCCAGTCCAACCCCCTGCCATGCAAGAACTCCAAATCAAAGCATCCCCGACAGATGGCCATCCAGCCTCTGCTTAAAGACCTCTAAGGAAGGAGACTCCACAACACTCCGAAGGAGTGTGTTCCACTGTCGAACAGCCCTTACTGTCAGGAAGTTCCTCCTAATGTTGAGGTGGAATCTCTTTTCCTGCAATTTGCATCCATTGCTCCGCGTCCTAGTCTCTGGAGCGGCAGAAAACAAGCTTGGTCCCTCTTCAATATGACAAGAAGCCCCACTCAGCTCTTTGGACCTAAGTGTGGCAGGGGGCAGAATAAGCTCCAACCTTATCTGGCTCATAAGAAGTTAAGAGGGTCCAACCCAGAATGCCCAAACCTATTCCCTACCTTGTTATTTTGATTACAGTAGAAAAAGTTCTCTGCAAGTAATTGGTTCAGACCTCTGACAAAGGCCACCTGACCCTCTCCTATCAACCCACTCAATGAGGAAAAAGAAAGAGAGTACACTTGTCAGAATACTCCAGACTGCCCCCAAAGTATTCTGGCCCCCAAATTCTCCCCTTACCTTTGGCTCTCTTCTCCAGCAATGGTGGGCAGCTGCCTTCTCACATGATCCCCTTTCATCTCCTGGTGCTGCTGTTGAGGTCAAAACAAGGCAGCCAGTAATGATGCTGATGCTGGTCACCTTGTTTTAACCTCAGTGTGACCTGCAGAAAATGGGGTGGCTTTGGGTGACAAACAGGTAACGTGAGTGAAAAGGCAGCCATCTGTCATTGCTAAAAATCCAATGAAAAACTACTGTAAAAAGTGAGTTTTTTTAAATGCTGGTTATGAGGAGGAAGCCCTGAATCAAGTGTGGGTATCATGAAGACAGTCCAGACCTGATTTGGGGTTTTGGCCCTGCATTTTGTAAGCAGGACACAGAAATCCTGGGGAGGAGGGAACTTGGGTAAAACACCCATGTAGACAAGGCCTGAGATGGCAGAGAATGAGAGAGGAGATGAGATGGCAGTTGCTATGCTCACCCACTGTTAGGATACAACCTCCACTAGGGTATGCCTCAGGGAATGTGTCCTTTAAAAGGGATCAGTATATTCACAAGGTCACTTAAAAGCTATATAATTGGAACAACAGTTTAAGTGCATATGGCCACCCGATTGCAATCTGTGAAGCACCCTCCCTTTTTTTTCTCCTGAGAGATCTCTTAGACATCCAGTATAACAAAGAGAGATGTTATGCAAGACTATGTCATCTTAAGGCAGTGGTTGGGGGCATGTGGCTCTCTAGTTGTTGGATTTCAGCTCCTCTAATCTCTAATCTTTGGTTGCACTGTCCTATAGCTGATGGAAGTTAGAGCCTAACACTACATCTGGAGAGCCTCACGTTTCTCCCACATTTAACATAAGCTGCCTGATGAAAAGCAGGGAGTCCAAAATTTTTCCTTTTTTTTTTTTTTTTTAACCAACTCTTTTTTATCCTGTAATCCCAGGAGTGCGGTAGCCATGGCTTGAAGAGATGAAGTGCTGGGACCTTTTTGATTAGCAAGGATGATGAGATTAATTCCTATGAAATCAAAGTTTTCTGTTTTTTCTGGGCTTAGCTGAAATCCTCCCAAGAGCAAAGGGAGAGAAGAGGGGAATAGGGAAGGTTTTCCCAGACATGATATATTGTTGCGAGTGATTCCTGTTAGTATGTGAATTGTTTGGGGCAGCTTGGTCTTCCATAAGCAAGAGCCACTGGCTTTACAAATGACCTGTCCCCAGTGGACCAAGAACCAATTGGATAGTATATATGGATCAATATAACTGCCTGTATTTTTGGACTCTCGTAGGGAAGTGATTATGGGGACTTGCATGCTGACAATCTCACCTTTAAAATGTACAGCCATACCAGTGAGCCTCAATCTAGTGGATCCTAAGGGATGAAGTCTATTTACTCATTTGTTGGGGAAAAATATATCCAGATAATGTACAACAATTTGATAGTGTAAAAACATCCACAAAACTCATACAAATTAATAATGCCATAATCTCTACACACACACAATCCCATATTATCATTCCAGTATGATTTGAAAGAGAAGAGAAACTTCTTTGGGCAGAAGAAGGATTACTGGGATTTTCTGAGCAGAGTCCTTACAAGGTTGCACAGTGGAGTCCATGCAGGATTGCAGCATGTCACCTCCCTGGATAAAGTAAGATGGATTTATATGTCTGCCCTGCTTTGGGGCTTTCTGTATACCACGTTGTTGTTGTTGTTGTTGTTGTTGTTGTGTGCCTTCAAGTCATTTCAGAATTATGGTGACCCTAAGTCTTAAGACAACCCTATGATGAGGTTTTCTTGGCAAGTTTCTTCATAGGGGATTTACCATTGCCATCCTCTGAGGCTGAGAGAGTGTGACTTTCCCAAAGTCAACCAATGGGTATTGTATATACTCATGGTAAGTCTAGAAATTTTGGTCAAAAAACTGACCCAAAAAGCCTGGATCAACTTATCCATGGGTCAATATAAGTACTGTACTTACACTGTAAGTACCAAAACTCTCATTTTTAAAAAAGGAACCGTCCCCTTGTAAAAGGCAAGAGCGTAATCTATCATGCAAGCACTGATCCCTTACTCCATTCTCTCATCCATCCAGTCTTTAATAAGTTCTTTGCCATTGTTTTCCTTTCCTTCATCCTTTAGATCCTTTGTTACATGTCCCTAAGTTTTACCCTTGACTTATCCATGGGTTAGGTCCATAATCCATGATTTTGGTCCCAAAACCTGTCCCCGACTTATACATGAGGACGACTTATAGTTCATTATATACGATATTCATTATTGAGCAGGGAATCGTACCCTGATTTTCAGAGTCATAGTTCAACCAATGTACCAGAATGGTTCTTATACCAAGCCACATGGATCTGATTTTGGAAATGAAGAATGCTTAAAATCTTAGACAACAACTAACCTGTTGAGAAAGCAGGTTCTAGTTTGACCAAGAGTTTCACTTGATGCATCTGCGCTATAGAAACAATACAATTTCACATCATTTTGAGTGCTGTAATGGCATCCCATGGAATCCTGGGATTTGTAGTTTTTACCAGGTGTTTTAGCTGTCTCTGCCAAAGAGTGCTGCTGCCTGACCAAACTATGGATCCCAGAATCCTGTATGATCGAGCCATGACACTTAAAGTGCCAAATTGTATTATGGGGCTTTTTAGATTGGCAGGAAAGTGTGACATGAAGTTGCACTTTCCTTAATGCTTAGCAGCTAGACAGCAAGCCCCAGGTGTGCATTTAAAAAGTACAGGGCAGCTATACTGAGGTTTTTTCTGTGGCTCAGCAACTACATGGGAAGCTGTCAAAACGCTACAAACACAGGCGGAGCAGCTACATGGGCGGCAAGGAACGTGGCTTTTAGCCGCGCTTTAAACATTTTTTTCCCTTGCTGGCTGCGAATTGCGCAATTGCGCAGGTACATCATACAGTCGGAGCTTATCACATGGGGGAGTACAGGACCATTCCAAAAGAGGGAGAAAGTGAGGTCAGTTCGGAAATGCACGTGATTACGCACAAGCTCATCACACACAAGACAAGAGAGCATCTACACAAAAAGAAAATGCAGAGTCAATACGAAAGAATTCATCACATGTGAACATACTGGTCGGCTTTCTGTTGCAAATTAAGGCATCTTGGGAAATGGTAGCAAAGGCTCATGGGAGTTGTAGTCTGTGTTCTGTCAGAGCATTATATTGAGTTGTCTTGAGGTTTCAGCCCTCTGTCCAGGAGGGATTCCCATATGTCCTCCATTCTTGAGCAGAGGCCCCCCTTTTCCAAGTTGACCAGGCACGTCCTCCTTTGCCAGGACACGTCCTACTTTTCCAGCCTTCTTTTTGAAGAGGAAGCAGGAGGGCCAGGCGTGCTCTGGCCAGGCTCTGGGGGTCTCTTCCTGGCTCCTTCCCTCCCTCCCTCCCTCCCTCCCCGCTGCCTTCCTCCTCCCTTTGGCTGAGAGAGTGTGACTTGCAGGGAGGAAGGGCAGCGGTGGTGCTCCAGGTCCTCCTGATGCTGGGCCAGGGCAAGCTGGAAACAGGAGGAGGAGGAGGAGAGGGACATGGGGCCCCTCTGCTGCCCTGCCTCCCTGCAAGTCACACTCTCTCAGCCAAAGGGAGGAGGAAGGCAGCCAGGAGAGAGCCATGGAGCCTGGCCAGAGTGTGCCTGGGCCTGCCTTCTCCTCCCCCCTTCGGCTGAGAGAGTGTGACTTGCAGGGAAGCAGGGCAGCGGAGGTGCTCCAGGTCCCTCCCCTTCTCCTCCTCCTCTTGCCAGCTTGCCCTGGCCTGGCTGAGCGCCTCCAGTGCCCTGCTGTCTCCCTAGAAGTCACACTCTCTCAGCCAAAGGGAGGAGGTGAAGGAAGGTGCAGGCGCACTCTGGCCGGGCTCTGAAGGTCTCTTCTTGTCTTGGCACCTTCCCTCCCTCCGCACTTGTATTGCTACCTTTAAATGGGTGCTTTAAAGAGACAGAGCCCCATTTAACCGTGCAACTACACCTTAGCCTTTAGATGCAATAGCAATGTTGCGCCCTTTTAAAAAAAAGTAGTGGGGAAATCAAACTACTTTTTAAAGGCACTTCTTCTCCCTTAAAACTCCAAAATAGTGTTTTCATGGCACACTTTCCCTTTTTCTCATCTAAAGGCTGGGCTTTCATGCAGCCATCAACACACCTCTTTTTGCCAATGTAAAATGGGCCAGCTCCTTTTTAAAGCACTTCTTCTCCCTTAAAATGCCAAAATAGTGTTTTCATGGCACACTTTCCCTTTTTCTCATCTAAAGACCGGGCTTTCATGCAGCCTTCAACACACCTCTTTTTGCCAATCTAAAATGGGCCTATTTCTACAGTATAGGTGCACCCTGAGAATTACAGAACCTTAGAGAGGAAGAGACCACATGAAGACACTTGCCATAAAGTGATCTCTGTGGTCCCAAGAAAACTTGTACCATAATGGCAAATTTCTTTTTGGCTCATTGACACAAAGTGTTGGCTTATGGGAAGGGGGATTAAAATGGACTATTTAGTAAAATGTGATTTCATTTCTTCTTTTTAAAAAAAAGTGTTAAATTGAAAACAGAGACACTGTCCAGATTCTGCAGAATATAAATCAAGGAAGTAGTAGATAAACAACCCACACAGTTCAGGATACTGAGAAAAAAAAATATTTAACAACACTTATTGGGTATGAACTGAAATGAAAAGCCAAAATCCAAGGGAAATGAGGTGGAAAGGAGACTGTACTGGTGTCATGCTGGCAGCAGACAGCCGTTGAACAGGAGGAAGAAGTTTGAACAGTGGACTTGGCTGGAACCTGACTCATAAAAGATTTGTTAGTAGCAGTTGTTTGAGATTTTGAAAAAGGTAAAATAAGTATTATTATATACTACAAGTTATATGCTTAACTTTGTTGTATTACTGAATTTGTTAATAAAAAATGAAAAAATAAAATAAAAATTAAGATCTTACGCTAGGGTTGGCATAAGTTTCCACAAAAAAAAGAAAAGAAAAGAAAAGAAAAAGAAAAGAAAAGAAAAAGGTAAAATAAGATTTCTTATGGACCTGTGGCTGAGCACAGAAAAGACTCAGTTTGAGGGAAAACTGTATGATAAAGATTTGTTGCTCAGGCTGATATTCATATGGAGAACACCTAGTTCCTGTGGGTTATTTGACAGCACTTAAGGACTTCAGCCATAAAAATTGGGACAACATTATTTTTAACCAAAGAGAACTTTTTTTCAGTGAGATAAAGTAAAGGTATTCCAAAGTTTTTCTTTGCTCTGCTTTTCAAAACTGGAAATAGTCTCTATGGCTCACTAAAAGCATCCTGATAAGTGACAACTTTTCTATGGTAGTGCCCATCATACATACAAATACTTTTTTGTGGGGGAGGGGGAGTTTTGTCATCTGAAGTTCAGCTCCCTTCTCTCTTAGGTTCTTTCTGTGAGGAAAGTATATGATAAAATATGGGTTTGTTGCACTGAATTCCAAAATCTTGATACAGTGGTCCCCCGGCTTACGAATCCCCCGGGTTGCGAAAATCCCGAGATCCGAAACCGGCGGGACCGTGATTGTATCCCCCGGGATCCGAAAGATCCCCCAGGATACGGAAAAAAACCCGCGCAGCCCCTTTAAATCGGCCGCGCGGTCCATTGAATATAGCGGTCCCCCAGGAAATGAAAGCTTCCGGGTTACGAAGGTAATCCCAGAACGGATTACCTTCGTAACCCGGGGGACCACTGTACAATTATTCAATCCATAGCAAAACTAATCAGTCATAAATGGTGAAAAAATGAAGTTAATATGAAGGTATTCCAAACTTGGGGAAGGTATTCCAAAGTTGGGGTGCCACTACAAAGAAAAACCTATATTATGCCATCCCTTGCTTTCTTTGAATGATGGAAAAATGAGGCAGGCATCCCTCACTTCCTTATCTAAGAACATGAGTAGGCTAGTGACCACTACCACCATAGATGATTCACCCCAGAAACAGATAAACCATTCACAAAGCTCCTTCAGGACTAGTGTTATGGCCATAGAACACATGTTCTACATGTCCTTCCTGGGCACCACTTTTTGCATACTAACTTCCAAATTGTCTTATTGGGCAGCTTCTGTAAAGGCTATTGATGTAATCCACAGCTGGGATTCATGCCACTCTGCAGATATTTCTGCTGCAATTTCCAGCAGCCCTATCCAGCATTGACAATGGTAAGGAATTATGTCCAGTAACATCTGGAGGATGCCCAAAGATGCCCTACAAGATTCTCAAATGCTTGCTGTGGATGATGGGAGTTGCAGACCAGCAACATCTGGGGCAACACATGCTCTAGCCTGTGCTATGGGGTTAAAATGTACAAGTTCTGTTTGCAAGGATTAAGCAAAGTTTTTTTAAAAAAAATATTTTTAAAGAAACCAAGAAGCAACAAATAAGCCATTGCTGTATGAGAAAGTATAACTTTGGAGAAGAAAAATGTAAACATTATGTCATCTCTAACTGTTGCATAAAAAAGAAGTGTAGATGGACTTGTACAAGGAACTGAGCATTATTAATGAATAATTCATGCATTGGGAGCAAGTAGGGGAAGTTTCTCAAAGCATATATTCCAGCCAGGTGGAGTAGAGACAATGTGAATGAAGAATACTATAGCAAATAGAGTAACATTAGATTATTCTTCTACCCTTGAATGTACATCAAAGTGTGCCTCTTTTTGTTCCAGCAGCTGAAAACATCTGTGGGGAAAGGACGTGCTTTCATACGCTATTGCCTGGTCCATCAGCAGTTGGCTGAGACCTTGCAACTTTGCTTCATAGAACCAGAAGTGACTAGGTAAGGGTTCTCTGAGGTGAAGGAAGACTGAGGTTTAGGTGAGAGAGATGATGTTTTTGACACAGGATGAGATTGCATGCTCAGGATCATGGTGCAAAAGATAATGAGGCAAAGAATGGTGAAGTGGATATGATGAATGAAAAACACTGAGGACTCTGGCATCCCAAGGAAGGAATGGGATTTAGGTATAAGAACAGAGCTCAGCAGAAGCAATGTTGCTACTATATGTTGGAGTCCAAAGGTGGAGCCTTGAGTATTAGAATTGGCCCCAAGCAAAGAACACAGCGGTGGCCCTCTTCTGTGTACACAAACTGAATCAACAAGCAGCCTAATCTTTCTTCAGCATAGGCTATGGAGCAGCATCCTCCACCATACCATGAGGTACCAGCTAGCTTAGGGCATATGGGACAAAATTTATCTTCTGATACTTCACGGCCTCGTCCAGTCACGGCGAACCTTTTTGGAGCCACACGCCCCAACTAAAAAATTTTCTGCCACCTCACCAAATTTCTACTGAAATGTTAAAACTTGAATATAGTACTGGATTTTTAATGTTTATTATACAATATAGACATCTTGATTAGGGCTTATATATTCCTGGCACAAGACTCTACCTGGTGCCAGGGGCCGGGCTTCTGCCCTCGAGGGATGGGACTCAGAGAGACAGCAGGAGGTCACAAAACACCAGAGAGGAGGAGCCAGAGGCACATGCCTGTGGTTCCTGTCTCCCAGATCCTGTTTCCTGGCCTCTAGCTGCCACAGAGAGACAGTCGTAAGCAGGGAAACGCTGGGGAGGAGGGGCCAGAGTTGCGTGCCTGTGGCTCCTGCCCTTCACAGCCCATTTCCCAGCCTCTAGCTTCCTCAGAGAGACAGCTGGAGGCCAGGAAATTCCAGGGAGGAGGAGCCATGGGGGTATGCGTGCCTGTTCCTCTTCTCTGCACCTGTGCCACCTGTGGCACGTGTGCCATAGGTTCACCATTATGGCTATAGTCCCTGCTAATCAAAAGGTGTCAGTGTGTTTTGATTACCACCCTTCCTGATTGTGCCTAATAGTAGAACCAGCCTAAAAAAGTGAGTGTGTAGAGCAGCAGAACAGCAAGTCAGGAGTTTTTCTGGTTCAACTAGGAAATGTTGGTTAATTTCCTAGCACAGTGTCAAAATGCTTCACATTTGGTTAGAGAAGATAGAGAAGATGTATTCTATTACCATAAACAATGAAAATGTAGTACCATTGTGCCCTTCCTCAACAATCCTTGTCACCCTAGTATGCTGCCGGTGGATCACCCAGATGTCCCCATAGTACATGTGTATTGTGTGACTGGGCTGCCCTGTTGACAGAGCATAGCAAGGACAGTGTTTATATTGGAAGGAGAAGCTTGGTGAGGTACAGGAGAGTTATGGGATCAGTTAGTACTTCTCTAACCTTGTAAAACCCGGTCATAGATAACTAGAATGCCTGCCCCCTTCTCAGCCAATTACATCCCACAATGGGAATGGAGGCAGTGTGTTTTTTCAGGATTTGCTCTGGTTTGTTCCTTGCAGTGAATGGTACTACGCACGCAGTCCCTTCCTGGACAGAAAGCTGTGGTTGGATATCTTGGGCTCCCTCTATGAATTAGATGGCATCATCTTCCATCTAGCACTCTGCAGGGCAGACCTGGATGCTGCATGGCCAACAGTCTCTGAGTGAGTAGCAGGAGGAAATACAGCTTTTCTAGAATGAGAGAAGCCATGGATGCTACACACAGTTTCCTCACATTATGATTTTGGAGTAAGGTGCATTGGGGCCAGTGCAAGGGAGGGATTTTGTTGCTGTCACATTTTCACTGTGAACACTATACTTCCCTCTCTAAGTGGCCAGAAGACATTTTTTAAAAGTATGTTGGGATATTTCCAGTCTGGCTTGAGTTAAACGATTGTGCTATCTCAACAGTGAACAACTTGTGGCTCCTCCAGATTTTATTGGACAACAGTGTCCATCAGTCCTAGTCTGCATAACTAATGCAGAAGAATCCTGGGAGTTTCAGTCCAATACCATCTTAGAGGGTCAAAAGTTACAACAAAATCTGCTCCTGTATTGATGCATACTCGCACACTGCAGTTCACTAATCTTCCCCTTTCCCCTTCATCATTACTGTTCCCACTTCTCTGTTAATGCCTCCCTTTACTCTGATCTCTGTACCTTCTTTGCTACCTTTTCCTCATAGTCTCACTAGCCTCCACCTCCTTCTACAAATCCCTCTGGACTGTTGGTTATGTAACATCCCATCCTCTGCCTTGATGACCCACTCATCTTCTGTGATTCACATGCCTGTTGTACCTGTTCTCTCAACCTTCCTGTCACTATAAGGATGCATTCACACTATAGAATGGGCCCTGATAGCATTGTTATTCCACTTGGACTGCCATGGTTCTGTCCTATGAAATCCTGAAACTGAGAGTTCATTGTTGAGGTGTGCCTTCAGGTTGTTTCTGACTTATTTGCCTTAAGGTAAACCTGCCATGTAGTGGTTAAATGCCTGTACTGCAGCCACTCACTCAAAACCCTAAGGTGGCAAGTTCAAGACCAGCAAAAGGGCTCAAGCTCGACTCAGGCTTGCATCCTTCCGAGGTCGCTAAAATGAGTACCCAGATTGTTGGGGGCAAGTAGCTTACAGTTGTAAACTGCTTAAACCCTGCTTAGGTGGCATGAAGCAGTATATAAATGAAGCTGTTTGTTTTGTTTTGTTTTGTTTTGTTTTGTTTGTTTCTTGGCAAGATTTATTCAGAGGGGCTTTGTCCTTGTTTTTCTCTGAGGCTGAGAGAGCATGACTTGCCTGAGATCACCCAGTGGATTTCCATGGCTGACTCTGGTCTCCAAAGTCCAATAAGCAAACCACTATACCATAGCTGGCACTTTCTCTGACAGATGAAAAAGGGGCATTTAGAAGCCTCAGCCAAAGAGTTTCTCTGATGCCTCAAACAAACAAACAAACAAAAAACAGGATTCCCTAGGATGCAGCCATGATAGTTAAAGTAAAATAATGGTGCTATAAATGTTTAGTGGACAGGCCTCTAGTCCCATAGAAGATGCAATTCTACCCATGACATTAGCCTAAGTGGTGGGCTGTTATGGCCCTTGAGATATTTTTGGACTGTTACCCCCATGATTCTTCCTGCCATTGCCTGTGCTGGCTAAGGCTTATAAAAGTTGTGGCCCATCATCTGGATGTCAAAAGTTACCCTCCATCCAGGTAAATCTCCTTCTAGAGAAACCATGTCCAGATATACAGGTTGAGCCTGCCTTATCCAAAATGCTTGGGAGCAGAAGTGTCTTGAATTTCAGATTTATTTATTTATTTATTTGGATTTTGGAATACCTGTATTTGCATATTTGGATGGATTCACACAAGTGAATGAGGGATGGTTTCACACAAGGCACCTGTAAAAGATGCCTTCCCAGCTGTCAGCACACATTCCACCCTTTTAGGAAAGTAGCTGGAAGGGAAGGAGAAATCCAAGTGGATTTGATGGCTGCCAGCAAATAAACCTTCGCTCGGTCACCAAGAAGAGGGAGAAGAATGCAGAGGATAACCCTTTTTGTAGGGACCTGAATATTCACTCCCTTCTCCTCTTCTCCCCTCCATAAAATTTCTGACAGTGGTGGAGCAAGAGCCTTTGAAGAAAAGTTCAGCGGGTGTGGATGTGAGACTAACCCCCTTTCCTTGAAGACAGAAGTGGGCAGCTGGTGGCAAAAAGTTTCCGGTTTTAGAGGTTTTTGGATTTTGGATTTGCAGATAAGAGAGGCTCAACCTCACTTCTTCCTCATGAGACAGCCATGAGGTTGGAGACGAAATAAAGATGTCACTAACTTCCTTGCAGATCTGTTACTTTTGTTTCTCCTAGGGCTTTGCCCCAATGTTCCATCCCAGTTGCCAGCCACATCCATGCAGAGATTGCATCCTCTGAGGTATGTAGTTTCCACTTCCTTGCTTATTCTACTGCATAGCAAGATATTCCTTTCCAGCAATAGCTTTAGAACACTGCTGTGCCCTGGTGTGTCCTTTTCCATTCCTTCAAGAAGACCTAGGGCTTTCAAGAAGACCACTCCTGGAAGAGTGGTGATTCAGCAACTTTGACCTCCACAGACACATTGTAGAAGTCAGTATAAATGTGAAGGGATCACAAGGGCCATCTAGTCTATGGAGGAAACCATGGACAAAAACACAACTAAAGCATTCCTGAGAGCTAGCTATCCATCCTCTCCTTAAACACCTCCAAAGATGGAGAGTCCACCAGACTTTGAGGCAGTCTAATTCTACTATCAAACAGTTGTTAAAGTAAAGAAGTCCTTCCTAATGTTTAGGTAGAATCTTGTAATTTGAATCTATTGGTTCATCTCCTAGTACATTACTACACATGGCTTTTAAACTGTGATTATACCAAGAAAGAAGCATCTTTGCCAATACTGATTGCATGCTGCTGCCTCTGACCAGTAGCTGCCCTGTCCCTGACCCATCCATTTTCATTGATGGGGGAAACCCATGAATAGGTCAAGTCTGCAGGTTCAAAGTGTCACTCCTGAGGAAGTTGTGTGATTGCCAGTCACATAAGACTCTTTCATACGAGGCTAAATTGGAAGTATAATTTAAGGTCAATTCGAATGCAATCATGGGTTTTATGTTATTGCAAATTAACTCTTCGCACACAAATTCGGGCAAGAGGGAAGCCAATTCGAATGCAATCATGGGTTTTACTTTATTGCGAATTAAAGCTTCGCATGCAAATTCGGGCAGGAGGGGGTTATTTTTGGGTAATGGGAAGTAATTCCGAACGGAGCAGGGGTTCTTCCGAATGGAGCAGGGGTTCATGTAAATTCGCTAAACAAGCGAATTTACATGAATCCACATTAGCTCCATTCGGAGTTGGGAGAAATTCCTCCCGTTTGAAAGAGTCCAGAGTGACAGTGTCCCCCTTTTTCACCCTGTCCCTCCTCCTCTTCACTGTTCTGAAGCACCCTGGTTATCTATTTATTTTTTTCTACTTTTTCCCTTTCTTTCTTTTTACTTTGTAAGATTCCATTTGCAGCAGCAGAGTTCCAGAATTGTGTTGAAAAAATGTGTGTGGATACAACACCTTCAAAGGCATGCTGGATAGGGCATAAGGCAGGGAGGCAGGGTTAAGGGAGAGGTCAGAAAGAGAGGGCAATGGGGGCAGCCCTGGTTGTGTGATTGAGAGTGGTGTGGTGATGGCTGCCTTGAAAGCAGTATGTTCCCATTTAATTTTTACTACCATGGCTGCTACGAGAACAGGGCTTGTGTAGAAGAGCCTTTGGAGCAGCAAAAAACAAGCTCACACCATCTTCTACATGGCATCCCTTCAGATAATTAAAGTGACTAACATGTCACCTCTGTTTTCTCTTTTCCAAGCTAAACTTTCCCAGCTCCCTAAGCTGTTCCTCATAGGCGTGGCTTCCAGACATTTTACCATCTTGTAGTACTATCACACAGGTTCGTCATGCACAGTCTGAGCCCAACTTCAATATGTGTACTATAGACTTACCAACAAGTTGAGAGCTATTTTATCCATAAGCTTTGCCCCTCTCCTCAAATTCTTGTCAGATTATTTATCTTTTCAGAATTAGCACATGTGCATTTACTTATTCATGTATCATTTTTTTAAAAAAGGGAAACCTGTAGAAACAGTTGCAAAATTGCTCTTGGGTTTAAGATAAAGTGTTTTGAAGAGGGCATGAGTTTTAGCCAGTGAGTCACATTTTCCACAGTTCAGCCTGACAAAACTAGAACCTGGGAAATCTTGCTTCTTTTTGGACTATCACTGTCCATATTCTCCAATGGCCATGCTGGCTGTCTATGCTGATTACAGGTTTCTGAGTAGTAGTCCAAAAAGAAACTTTTCTAAGGTCTATGCAGAACCTGTTCTCCAGAGCTCACCCTGGTAAAGGAAATAGTACATTTGTACTAAGTACAGTGAAGACACTTCCAAATCTGTCCCATTGTTTCTAAATCCTGTCTTACATAAAAAATGTGGGGGTAGGCAGTGCAGGTTGTTCTCATGATTTGGCAAACCCAGGTTTGTTCTTCAATATATCACTTATTTCGCCTATGGGTTTTTCTTCATTCTTATTTGTTTAGTGTCAATGTCTGATAAGATATTTGAGGGCCAGCTTTTGATCATGAACATGTAAAAACTTGAGCACCCATTCCACTCTATTCTGCTTTGGTCAGGCCCCACCTGGAATACTGTGTCCAGTTCTGGGCACCACATTTCAAAAAAGATGTGGAGAAACTGGAGCATGTCCAAAGGAGGGCAACTAAGATGGTGAAGGGTCTGGAAACCTTGCCCTATGAAGAACGCCTTAGGGAGCTGGGGATGTTTAGCCTGGAGAAGAGAAGGTTAAGAGGTGATATGATAGCCCTGTTTAAATATTTGAAGGGATGTCATATTGAGGAGGGAGCAAGCTTGTTTTCTGCTGCTGCAGAGACTAGAACGCGGAACAATGGATGCAAACTGCAGGAAAAGAGATTCCACCTCAACATTAGGAGGAACTTCCTGACAGTAAGGGCTGTTCGACAGTGGAACACACTCCCTCGGAGTGTAGTGGAGTCTCCTTCCTTAGGGGTCTTTAAGCAGAGGCTGGATGGCCATCTGTCAGGGATGCTTTGACTTGGAGTTCCTGCATGGCAGGGGGTTGGACTGGATGGCCCTTGTGGTCTCTTCCAACTCTATGATTCTATGATTCTATGATTCTATGATTTCCTGAGATCCAATATGGTAACATCTCTCTGTAACCTTTTGTTTATTTGTTTCTTGTTCATAGATTGGGAACGCAAATCAAGGTCCAGAAAGCAACCACAGAGCCACCAAAGGCCATAATAACACATTAATAACCAAAGATCCTTGTGATCCTGAGTCAACAGATGATAATGCCATTTGGCCTGGGCTGGAACACTCAATGGAAAAGTGGGTTGGAGTCTGGAGAAGCAGAAAGAAGAGTCTTCTGCAGATGGGTTCCCTTCTAAAGCAGAATTATTTTATGGAAAAGGAAGCCCAGCATCCAGCTCCTGAGAAGGAAGTGCAGAGGGCAAATGTGGAATCAAAGATCCAAGTGGTCAAACTCAGCAAGGAGCAGCCAGGCAAGCTGTCTTCTACCCAGAATCTTAGTTCCCTGCTTCCTCAGCCTGAACATTTTCTCTGTGGAAAGATGGAGCATTCACATCAAGTGACTTCTGAAACTGAAGGCTGCTGGAAGCAGAAGGATCTGAGAGCAGTGATGTGGGAGCTTAGTATTTTGCATTTGCAGTTGGCCCAGCAAAAGGAAGAGAACAAGTCTCTAAAGCAAGCCATTTCAGAGGAGAACCAAGCTCTGAAAGAGGAGCTGGCCAAGCATGAAAAACAACACAGGGAGAAAATGGATGAGCAGGAGAAACAGCAGCAAGAGCTGTCCAAGGTAGCAAAATCCCTCAGAGAGGCAGAATGTAAGCTTGCCAGCCTGACCAATGAATGCCAGGAAGCATGGGCCAGCAAAGATGCCGCTCTGAGGTCTCTTGAAGAGGCAGAACAAAAGCTAAATTCTCAGGAGGCAGAACACAGAAAGTGCCTGGCAGACATGGAAGCCCAAGAACTGAAGCACCAGCAGATGATCTCTCAGTGTCAGGGACTGCAGGAGAAAGTAAAAATGTGTGAAGAGAGTCTGGAGAGATGGGAAACCCAAGTAGCTGCCCTGAGCAGCCAGCACAGCCAATTGGAAACAAATGAGCGAGAGCTGGAAGGGAGGAATGGCAGGCCAGCAGAGATCATGTTAGAGAAGGGTCTTCTGAGGGAGAAATTAGAGAGAAGGCTAGCTGAGATAAAGGTGCTAGAAAGAGAGAAGGAAACCCTTACAGAAACTCTCATTTCTCAAGAGAAACGCTTGGTATTTACAAAATTAGAAATGCAGGACCTTCAGAAGAAATTGTTGGTGTGTCAAGAGCATGTTGCTACTCTCCAAATGTCTCTGCAGAAAAAAGAGAAGGCCCTAAAAGACAAGGAAGGAGAAGCTGAAAGCTTGCAAAGGGACCTAAAGGCCCAATCAGGCCAGCTCCAGGAGACCTTGGAGAAAAACACTACACTGGAAACTCAGTTACAAGAAATGTCCAGCAAGAAATCTCATCTGGCTGCTCAACTAGCTGAGGAGCAGGCCCGGTGTGAAAGAACCAGGCAGGAACTGTTAAGCCAGCTTGGAATTTTTGAAAAAGAGGCAGCTAAGCTTCAAGAGGAGAGGAAGCAGCTACAAGCTAGCCTGCAGCAAGCCCTTGAAGAAAGAGAGGCTTTAGCAAAGCACATAGAGAGCACTACTGCTTCATTGGAGGGACAGATCCAGGAGGCCACACAACTTAGAAGTGAGCTGGAGAATGTGAAGGCCACCAGCCAAGCACTACAGAAAGCCTTGCAGGATAAAAATGAAATGGTGGCTTCTTCCCTAAGAGAGGAGTATTTGCAACTAAAAACTCATGTAGAGCAACTGCAACAAGAGAAAATGCAAGCTGTTCACATAGCGAAGAAGCTGAGTGAAGAACTGGCACAGTGCTGGGAATGGCCCGAAGAGGATAATACTCCCCCTTGTGGCAGTGTGCTGGAACTAGCAAGGCCACAACTAATAGACACAGATATACCTCAAGCTGACACGCCACAAGGTTTGGAAAGAGCTGTCAAGAAAATGGGCAGTGCCAAGCATGAAGCCCATAGCAAGGTAGGAGCCTCTTGTTCCATGGGAAGCACACTGATAAGTGATATGTGGAAACACAGGATTTCTCATCCATAGCACCATCTGTAATCGACATCTTCTTCTTGTTCAGAGAATTCAGCTACTTCCCAGAGACCATGCTGGCTGGTGGCTTCTGGGAGCTGCTTTCCAAAAAATAGTTCCCCCCAAAATACCAGCTAACTTTTCCAAGCTTTGCTATTGACTTGGTGTGTTGCTCTCAGAAGAAACATTTAATTGAATACTCTGGAAAAGATTTATGTCTTTACTGCCCAGAATACTCTGGAGTATTCTGGCCCCACAGGTGCCCCAGTCTCTCTCCCCCCCCCTTAAAATGGCCCTTTGTTCCCATGCCAGGGTGGTTGTCTGTATAGATGTCTTGCATCCACTGTCTCTGGGTCACTGGCATCTGAGGTCACATGAAACACCCAGGGATGATCACATGGATGGTCACCCTCTTCTGACCTCAGAACAAGTGACCCACAGCAGTGGCAGAAGTGTGAAGACCTGTTGATACAGTGGTTAAATGCCTGTACTGCAGCTACTCACAAACCTTAAGGTTGCAAATTCAATAGCAGCCAGGCTCAACTCAGGCTTGCATCCTTCAGAGGTTGCTTAAATGAGTACCAGTCTTGTTGGGGGTAATTAGCTTACAGTTGTAAATTGGTTAGAGACTGCTTAGGTGATATGAAGCAGTATATAAATGAAGCTGCTATTGCTATTGGGCATCCCAACAGGAAGCCCATGCAGACCATCACTGTGATGTAAGGGCTCCAGATCAAATGTGGTTTAAGACTGCTTTATTCCAGTTCTGGCAAGGAATATGCTGGCCATTGTCTGGACTGCTTGAATCAGAACTAGAGTTTAGAATGTGTATCATCCAAACAGGATGATGCCAGAATGGAGGTGGGGGCTCTTGGTGTGTGGACAAGGCTTAAATGGTTCTTGGAGGGAAATGGAAGGAAAGCTGCCACTGCACTGTTGCCAAAGAAATGGAACTTCTAAGAGCCACAGAATTCTCAACCTCCTCTTTGCTCCTGGGGGACAATGCATCTGGTCTCTCACACTTGCATGACTTCCTTTGTGTTCTGCTTCTCCCCACCCTTACCCAATTTTTCTCAGAATCTAACTAGCCATCTGGACAAATTGACGGCTGATGTTCAGCAGGCAAAGCAAAAACTAGCAGCCAAGTTAAAAACTACAACGAATCTCATGGAGCAGCTGAGCCGGTGAGAGGATGAACCCATTCAATTTAATACAGTCCTCAGCATCCTACAACTACAAGCAGGAAATAACCTGGCTAAAACCCTAGAGAGCCACTGCCATTCGGTGTACATCAGGCATGGCAGGCATGTGCCCCCTTGGATGTTGACTGGAGACAATGGAGAGCAATAAGTCAACACTTTGGGAAGGTTGTAAGCTGGGGAAAATTCTTATATGATGCTGTAGATATAATGCAGTTTAACACTAAGTGTTGTAGCTCCATCCTGTGGAATCCTGCGATTTGTAGGTATATAAGTTCTTTAACCTTCTCTGCCAAAGAGTTCTGGTGCCTCAGTGAATTACAAATCTCACATCTCCGTAGGATGGACCCATGGCAGTTAAAGTGGTGTCAAACTGCATTATTTCTACAGTGTAGATGCAACCATAGACAATTTCTTGATTGCTTGTGATAAACCTTCTGCTACACAGCAAAGTCACGTGTTCCCTACCAAGAGGATATGAAGCTTAGCCTGGAGCATTTGGCTGCTTCACAAGGTACCTTACCAGGTGTGTGAGTGTGAGTAGGAAAAACCAGCCAGATATTGAGCACTGTGTCAGGAACTGTTGATACCACTAAAGACAGCATGCCACTGTGTGTTGGTGGAAGGACACTTGGTGCACTTGGTAATTGACTCTTTTTGGCATTTGTTATTTCTGTTCAGCCATTAAGGGAGGTGGATATACTGTGCCCAGGGACCATTGTAGTGAGCAACAAATAGCTCAGACTGTTAGAAGAGATTCCAAAAGTCACAGCTGTGAATCTAAATGTAGACTTAGAGCTGAAACAGAGGGCCCTGAAGGACCAGGATCATGCTGCCCCTTTGATTGCCAGGTGCCACGCCCCAACTCAGCTTTTTCCCGGCTCAAAAAGAAGGGGCAAAAAGCCGCTCCCTTTTGAGCCAGGAAAAAGCTGGCTTTGCCACTGCCACTCTGGCTTTTTGGCATTTCTGTTGTATGACACGTGTAAACACCATGCCGCCAAATCATCCTGAAGGCAGTTCAGGTGATGTCAGCTGTTCAGCTTCCTGGTGGTGTGGGGGTATGCACTGTCTGAATGCCACACACACCCCACACACGACTTACTGTCCATCTGTTTTGGCTCTTTGTGTCGTTTAACAGTCTTTTCCTTGTCCTTGTAAACCAAGTTGGGGACCATGTGGCCCTTTTAATATTGTTGGACTGCAGTTCTCATCATGCCCATCATTGCCTGTGCTAACTAAGGACTGATAGGAGCTGCAGTCCAACAACATCAGGTGGGCTACACATTTCTCACACCCTATTCTAAACCTTGGGTACTGTAATTTGGAGGCAATGGGCAGATACCATGCTGCTTCTAACAGCACCGTAAAACTTCAATTTCAAGAATTCTTTGGAAGAAACTAGGCAGAATTAGAAAACTTATTTATGTCAGCAGTGTATGTAATAGTGTTTCAGATATTCTTCTTTCTCCTACTTAGGTCACAGCAAGAAAAAGAACAATTGCAGCTCCTACTGGCAAAAAGCCACCAAGAAACAGAAGAAAAGGAAAATAAATACAAACAGCAGTTGTCGGAACAGGGGGAGCTTATCTGCAGTATGAAAGGGAAGTTGCTGGAATTACTGCGGTGAGTGAATGAGGGCCAAGAGGAACAGCAGGACAGGGAGTAGTGTCCTTCTGTGTTTATTGGCTTTGGAAAGCCATAAGTGGCAGTGAGCAAAACGTGTGCGCACACACACACACAAACAAGTCAAAACAGACAAAACAGAGACGAGCAAGTGTCATACAGTGCAGCTAGATTATGGAAAGGTCCTATAGCTCAGTGACAGAATCTGCTTTGCATGCAGAAGGATGAAGGTGCAATTCTTGGTATCTCGCATTATGTCTAGGAAGAAGTGCTACATGAAAAACCTGGAGAGCAATGAAGTGATGACTAAAGGAAATTTTAAAACTATTCATCTGAAAGATATATTTTAGGGCATAGGCAATTTATGTTGGGCAAGGGCAACATGAATTGGGTAAGGACAATTTGCATATCAAATCATTTTGGATGTGATATAAGTACAATAAACAGACAAATCTCTTGGTGGCATTTGCCAGCCATGAAAGATGGCTGGTGTGTATATGATGGAAGAAATTGCATTTTTCCCCTTGCTCTAAAGGGTAGGAACTAGGAACTTCCAGGCCAAAATTATCAGGGAATTTGGACTACATTTTAGGAAGAACTTCCTAGTGACATGAGGTAAATGATTGTAGAATAGCCTATCTCAGAATATCTCCTTCAGTTAGCGGTTTTTAAACAGCAGCTGAATGTATCAAGTGTATCAGGAGTGTATCAAGGATACCCTAGTAATGGATTTCTGGCATCCTCAGAAGGTTAGACCAAGTGATTTTTGAGGTCTCTACCAACTCTAAAATTCTATCATTCTGAGGGCGGTGTAAGGGTGGAGCAGTACTCCATCTGGTGCTTAGTCTCCATCTGGTTCTCATTAGCTGCCTGTAGGAAAGAGAATGACCCTCCTTTGTTCTCTGCCTTTCTTGCTGCTCCTTCTGTCATTTCTGCAGTGAGAAGGATGCTCTGTGGCAGAAGACAGAAGGCATTGCTTCACCAATGGTGTGTTCAACTCCCCAGAACTCTGGAGTGTGTAGTCTGTGCAAAAAGGATTTCAGGCTCATGTCACGCCGCTACCAGTGCAGGTAATGCTTCCATTTGTTAGACTGTTGCTGAGAGGACCAGGTGTATTTGGGAAGTCTGGGTCTAGATCCTTACAGTGTGCCAAAGCCAGCACTAGCCCAAGTCATTCTGCTGCCAGAGGCAAAGGACAAAATGCCTATTATCCAGTTCTACATATGGAAGCCAAAGAGAATGACAGTGGAGTCGTACTTCAACACTAGCACTAGGGCAGCCTCCTCCAGCAACCTGTAGACAGCCAGCTGCATTTTAGTATGCTTCACTCTGCCCAGTGGTAGAGCCAAGTATGATGAAGGCCTCTGTTTTGCAGGGCCTTTACCCTATTACCCTAATTCTATTTTTTGTCTCATTTTGAATCGTTCTGCCTGCAAGGGGAGTAAGAGATTGGCTTTCAGCAGTGAAGAATACTATTGAAAATGAGCAAACTGGAAAATAATACCAGCATGAGGAAATCATTGCTTTTCTCTTCTGTTGTCAGTTCCAAATGATTCTTCAGCATCTGGGTCTTATAGATGACAACATCAAATGACTGAACAGGCTGTATCTAGACTGCTTATTTGCACACGGTGACCTCTGTTTAGGGCTGAAAGACTAGTTTATAGAAAAGGAATACTGGATCTGTATATCCCTGGAGAACAGGGTTGAAATCCCTGCTTGTCTACAAAAACTCACTGAGTGACCTTGAGCAAGTCACACTCTCTGAGACTCAGAGGATGGCAATGGCAAACCCCTTGCCAAGAAAACCCTGTGATAGGGTTGTCATGAGTCAGAAAGGGTTTGAAGGCAAACAATCTCCTTGATATCCCCCTCCTCCTTTGTCCTTTTCCCCTTTCCCCCAAAACCAGGATTGAAGACAACCTACAAATTAAAATAGACAGTTAAACAGGAGAGTCAGTGTGGTGTAGTAGTCTGAGCACTGGACAGTGATTTTGGACACCAGGGTTTGACTCCCCGCTCAGCCATGGAAGCCCACTGGATGGCCTTAGGCAAGTCATACTCTCTCAGCCTCAGAGGTAAGCAAATGCACCTCCTCTGAACAAATCTTGCCAAGAAAACCCCATGATAGGATTGCTTTGGGATTTCCATAAGTTGAAAATGACTTGGAGTCACACAACAACAACAATCTTCACCCATACTAGTCCACTTAATCACAGAGGTACTACCAGGTTCCCACACTTCCTTATGTAAGGCACATGGCAGTCAGGAAAAGCAGGAGTGCATTATATGTGGGTTGTAAGTGACCCTGTGCACTTGCCAGAGTAGAATTTCATCCCCACCTCCATCTCTACTTCTGTACTGCTGATAGTGGCATGCCAGTGATCCTGACTGGAGTCACTAGGAATGGGTGAAGATTAAAATGTCCTCCCTCAGTGACTCAGAAGCAGTCAGTATCACCACTTCCATGTTGCAGTAACATGTGCAAAAGAAGCTGTATCCTTTAGACTCACTGGGAGATCAAGGAGGTCAAAGAGGATGGTGGTCTTATGGTTTTTGATTAGGGACCAGGGCCTTGAATTGCTCTTGTTCTGCCTCATTGCTAGTGCAACCAAAATGATAGTGTAGTAATAATGGAAGGCTATATTACACAAAATAAAAATGATGCAGATTTGGTTTAGGAGATTATCAGGTTGGGGTTGGGAGCGAAGCTCATCCTTATCCTGTCCATGACAGCGATTGCGCAAAAGACATTCACACTTGACGCACTGATCCTGATATAAGCCTGAAGTGGAATTGCATTAACAGGTTCTTCTGAAGGGCAAGGACAAGACAATACCACCTCACTGATGGGACAATGACAGGATTAGCTTGACATTGTCTGAAAATCCTTCCCATGATCATGCAGGAATGATGGGAAAAGGACATAATAATAATAATTTTAATAATAATAATGACAAGGACATGACAAGGACATCCCCATTTGATAATTTCCTTAGTCTGTGTGATTTTCACTCAGAATTAACTGTCTGGCTCTTTTCAGTGCAGAATTCAAATGCTGCAAGATGTCCCAATATAATATACTGTATTTGAATGTTCATCAACCATGAGTTTGTTTACCATAAGGGTGAGAATCTTGTGGCTCTCCAGATATTGCTAGACTTTCCAACATTTCTAGTTTAAAGGATCAAAGGAGAAATCTAAAGACTGACTGGATTAAAAGCAAAGAAGAAAGCCCCAGAATAATTAATTCCTCACTCCAGTTATTGCCGAGGATAACAATGTTTCAGTTGATGATCCCCCTTCCAAAGGAAACATTTGTTCACGTGTAAAGCTGCTGTATTTGCAATCAGGGCTGTAGCTGCAACTTTGATCCCTACAGCTTCCGCATTGGGTGAAGCAAGCTGCTTTTGAAAAAAGTGTGATTTCATCAGCTTTGCCGACCTGCATGGTTACTTTGTACTATATACAATCTCCTTGAATTTTGGCTGATACCTGAACCCTGCAGCAGCGTTGAATTTCTCCTGGTTAGTAGAAAGGATGGGGAACTCAGTATCCCCCAGACAATTCAGCTGGGACAGAATGATAAAACACTACAGAATGACAATCTGTCATGTCAGCCACCAAGCAATATGGAAATGGGATGGAGCATAGCTCTAAGGAAGCATGTTCAGTTCTGTTGAAATGACTTTGGGAAGAAGTTTTTGATTTCTAGATTAAGCAATTTCTATAACAGGTTGCTGGGCTATATTTTGTGGAGGAAACCTAATATTCAGATATTCTAATATATGTCTCTCTAATGCAGTGGGATGAGATTGTTTTATGTTTCTCCTTTGGGGGCTAGGGGCTACCTGTGTTATTTCTGGAACTTGGAAATGGATTGAAATGGGTCCTTGAGCAGATCAGGCCTGATGTCTCCCTGGAACCCAAGATTATCAAATTGAGGCTGGTGTACTTTGGTCATATCATGAAAAGGCACAACTCATTAGAAAAGACAATAATGCTAGGAAAAGTAATGAGTAGCGGAAAGAGAGGAAGACCACACACTTGATGGATAGATTTAAACAGTGTAGTCCTGGGGCTTAATTTACAGGACCTAAGCAGAGCAGTGCAGGGCAGAGGTTCTTGGAGATGTCTCATTCACAGAGTCAGCATGAGTTGGGGTTGACTCGAGGGCAGTTAACAACAACAACTAAAAATTAAGAGGCTTGGCTGTTTTCCCAAGAGACAATGACATTTGTTTTTTTCCTATACAGTATCTCTGAATGGTGGTCTTGTGGAAAGCAAATTGACTTGACTGTTTCCACATGAACATCATTTTCTAGTTGTACCATATTGACAAAATTTAGAAATAATTCACTGCAAACTGCAAAAAATAAAATTTTAGCATCACTTATCTCTGCTGTCCTTCTGTCAGAAGGTAAAAACCTTTAACTGTTTGTGCAGAAGAGACTTTCAGTGGAAGTGTGTGTGTGCATGAGTGTGAGTGCACTATACTTTTTATTCTTACTGTTACGGCTTTAAAATATTTTAATACTACAGATTGGGTCTCCCTTATTTAAAATGCTTGGGGCCAGAAGAGTTTTAGATTTTGGAATTTTTCAGTATTTGGAATATTTGCATATACATAATGAGACACCTTGGAGAAAAGACCCAAGTGTAACCATGAAATTCATTTATATTTCATATACTGTATACCTATTACACATAGCCTGAAGGTAATTTTATATACAATATTTTTAATAATTTTGTGCATGAAACAAAGTTTGTGTACATTGAACCATCAGAAAGCATAGATGTCACTACCTCAGCCATGCATGTGAACAATTTTGGAATATTTTGGATTTTGGAATCCTAGATAAGGGAGACACAACCTTTATTTTTTCATTAGGTTTTTAGCTCTGCTTTATTTTAAGCTATGTTACAAGCTGACATGAATCCATATCAAGAGAAGGATGGGATATAGTAAAGCAGTACTAAATATTTCTATTTTTATACCACAAACATTTCAGCGCTCTCCCTCAAACAAAAACAAAACAGCTTCATTTATATACCGCTTCATACCACCTAAGGAGTGTCTAAGCGGTTTACAGCTGTAAGCTGCTTGCCCCCAACAATCTGGGTACTCATTTTGGCGACCTCAGAAGGATGCAAGCCTGAGTCGAGCTTGAGCCCTTTTGCTGGTCTTGAATTCGCAACCTTATGGTTTTGAGTGAGTGGCTGCAGTGCAGGCATTTAACCAATGCGCCACCAGGGCTTCTCAACCCCCTCCTATGGCTATGACAGATATTTTAGTATATAGTACCTATGATTTTGAATACTGTATTAATAGTTTCTCTCCTTTTCTCCTGTTTCACCTTTGAATTTCTCAATCAAAAACCCTCCACTTATTCCACCAGATCATTTCCTTTATTTGACCCTTATATTTCCTTTTTCTCTCCCTTAAAAAAGCTAAATGAGAGATATTCTGCAATATAATGTGACCATTTTTTGTATGTCATTAGCCTCTTTGCTATGTTATGTTATCATATGAGTTAGAACATGTAGGCTGTTAAGCCCAAGTTACACGATTCAGGGATGTCACAAGGGTGCGCTCCATGCTGAGTGACACTCTAAGTGGGAGGTGACACCACCATTCCCCAAAGGTCTGCTTTTTGGCTGTGACATTCACCCATATCCTTTTAAAATCATGAAGCTCAGCAGAAGAGAAGCCATAAATGGGGAAAGACTCAATGGGTTGAGAAAGGAAAGGCCTCAGTTTTTTTATAATTACTTATTTAAAATTTTCTTTAAAAACATCACATGTTAACAATTTTTCACTTTAACCACATGAAACTAAGTAAATGTAAATACATTTAGCCTGTGGGTATGATATTGTACTTTAAAGGTATAATCTTAATTTTGCTAGTTGTTAATATCACACTCACAACTCTTGCCATTACATTCAGTAATATATAGGAATTACAATTTATGAGTAACATTTATTATTGTTGTTGTTGTTGTTGTTTATTTATAAAGCACTGTAAATTTACACAGTGCAGTACAATCAATTAAAAACAAAATAAACCTGCCAATGGCATACATTCTACGAAAAATAATTGAACATAATACAGCTAATACATCTGAACATTCAAACAATAAAATACAGCAAACAACAAGTTAAAATAAACATTGGATAACAATCATGTAATGTTTGGGAACATTCCCTGAACAGCATTGTATTTAACTCTTGTTAAAGAGTGCAAAAAACATTACTAAGGATTCTGTATGGTGTGGTATGGGAGGAGGTGGTATGGGGGTTGACACCAGAGTTTATCATACACATGGGGTGATGCCAACCCTAGTAATGTCACTAGCACTATTGGTCATAATGAGTGTGTAAACTTCTTCAGATCAGATAGAAATGTACTGGTGAACAGATCACTAAATCAGTTCCCAGTAACAAAGTGACTTCAATCAGTGTGTCTCTCTTTCTCTCTTAATCTCTTGCTCAGGTTATGCCAGCATACTGTGTGCCATGCCTGTTCTGTGAGCACTGGACTGAAGGAGCGCTGTTGCCTGCTCTGCCACCAGAAGAGAAATACCCAGGGCATCTGATACCCCAGACATCATCAGGCCAGCAAAGGCTACACCCCAGATCTCATGAAGGTACATAGGCCAGTTGCTATCTGACAATGGATAGATGCAACTTCCTTTGAGGCGTCACTACAGGCCTTTACGAAAGGGCACCAGCTACCATGGCAGTTGAGGGTGTTAGAACAATAAGAAGGAATCCCTTTAAAATTATACTGAAATAAAGCATGGCCCTGAATAAGAAGGAGGTTTGAATGGTACTATGGCATCTCTGTTACATTCGAAAACCAATAACACTGTTTGTTAAAAGTTTGGTTTTAGCCAACATTTCTATGAGGCATGCAAGCAAACTTAAAGAACCAGTCAGGCTTCTCCATTAAACCCTACAACTACATACTTCCTCAGATTTATGATACCAGGAAGATAATGCATAGATATAGCAACCCAGATGGACAGGAAAATAATGTATTTTCTACACAGTGTATGAAGTGTATGTGTGGCAGACTGAGAGAGTAATCAACCAATGTCAAGATTTGGAAATGTTACTTTTGCAGGCTACTTTTCCCAAAATTCCCCAGACAGCATGGCCACTGGTCATGCTGTCTTGGGGATTTTAGGAATTGTATGCCCCCACCCACAACAGAAAAAAAACCCTTCCCCAAGCTTTTCATAACTTTCTACTCATGTTCAGCTAGTAGGAATAGTCAATAAGGCAGGTGCATGGAATGTTCACATGAACTTCCTTCTCAACCAAACCAAGTTCTTCCAATTGGGAATTTGAGTGAAATGAATATGGAATGTGAAAGGTGATTTCATGAGAATCCCTTTGTCCTCAGAACTGTATCTACACTGAAGAAATAGTGCAGTTTGACACTGCTTTAACTGCCATGGTTCAATGCTATGGATTTCTGAGATATGTAATTTTGTGAGATATTTTGCCTTCTTGGTCAGAGAGCTCTAGTGCTACAACTGACTACAAATCCCAGGATTCCATAGTATGAAGCTGTGACAGTTAAAGCTGTGTCAAATTACATTAATTCTGAAGGTGGCAGCAGCCTCAATCTTTGTCATATGTCTTCAGTCATAGCAATAGTAACAACAAGCTCCTAAGACTATAATTTCCAGCATCCCACATGCATCATGGCTTGTAGCCATGTTGGCTGGAAGTTTCTGGGAGTTGGATTCACATTGCCAGCAAAGACTGAGACCACACTAAGTTCCCAAGGGAGCCCACTGGAAATGTTCCTCATGCTTACAGTACATTGATCTAGCATACACATACGTTGCACCTACTTGGAGCTATTTTGGGATGAAGCCTGGGGATAAGGATAATTTTGGGAGGACAACAGTTCTCCCCTCCAAAAGATGTTATGCCATTAATTCTGAATTTTATTGTACTTTTATTCTGAAAGAAACAAGGATTCATAATTACATAACCTGGTTGCTATGAAATGAATGATTATTTATGGTGTGAGTGTTTAACAAATGCAGTTTAATGAAAATCATCTGGATGATTTTTTTGTTATGCTGTTCCTTGTTTGCACAATAGAACATAACAGGTTTGTCTTCTGTTCTCCTTATTACCAAAAGAATGAGCAATTATTATTTTTCAAGTGATGCAAAAATAATTACAGTAAAATGTAATGTTCTGTTTTTTATTCTTTAGTGAAGAAGATAGGGAGGAGAATACTGATGTACATTTATAGTTATACATATTTATAGTATTGATTTGTAGTTGCTTTTAAAGTGCCTTTAAAGCATTTTGAAAGGAATTTTCCAAATTTTGTCCTATTTACTCATCCTAAGGTGTCCACCTCCTAAAAGAAAGTACGGAGAGGGGAGCAACAAATGTTTTTTGTTTTGTTTTGTTTTTAGGAAAAAACTCTTTCTATCATTAACAGCAAGCAACCTTTTGAACTGTAATGAATTATGGAATGGATTCTTCTTTGAAAGTAGCTCTGTAAGCACTGGGGAATTGAAAAGGCATTTGGCTTCCCTCCTTGTGTTCTTTGGCTTACTGACCATGAAGAAAAACTAATATAAACCAATCTCAGAAGCCAGCAGAGTCAGCTCAGTAGATTCACCATGATAATCCAGAATGGTGCCAGTTTCATGTGCATGCAGATTCTGGTATTGGGGCATTGGTAATAATAATAACAACAACAAGTAGCGACATTATAGTTGATGGCTTGCTAGCAAAGTGAATGGAGATCAGCCAGTACCTCATCAAATAGCCTGAGACCATATTAAACAGCATGTGGACAGTAACTAATGTGTTAAGCCATTGAAAGCTACTGTTGTTTTAGTTGCCTTAGTGAGAATATGGCCTCCAAACAATCAGACATGCCAATAAAAGAGTACTACTTATGAGAGTCAGGGATACTTGGTTCAAATAATGAGGGATTTCAACTCAGTGGCATTCAAATAAATGTGGCTCCTTATGTGAATATGTTACTGCCGGTGGGGGCTGGATGTGGAATGCAACTGAGCCATGAGCCCTGGGAAGATTGCTTCATGGGTCCTCAGGGTGCCCGGGTGATGCTGTCTTACACACAGACACACTTTTCTAATCCACCAGGCATCTGTCTCAACTGTCATTCCTCAGATATTGGATCTTTGTCCCATCCCTCATTCCGTGAATGGAGATTGTGATATCAGTCCTCACTGACCATTCTGCTGCCAGAGAAAGGGCCTGAAAAGACAATGACTGCCTTCTCCCTGGGCAGTGGGGCAGAAAAGCAGAGGCACAGCCAAAGATGGCATTAGATGTGTGCCACCCGGCGCCAATAGTCAAGTTTCCCATTGCAACTTTTCATACCATCCCTTACATTCCCCGGGCAACACTCAAGAGTTCGAAACAGTTACTTTTTTTTATTCTACAATTCTCAGAATTGCCTACATAGCATGGCCTGTGTTGGCTGGAGGATTCTAGGAGCAACAGTGCAGAAAAGTAATGTTTCTAAGCTGTGGCAAAACCTTTTAGATTAGAGGCATTTGAAAGACTGCCTGTTCGTGTGCCATTTGAAAGAGGCAAACAGGCAGTCTTGATGCATTGAAATTAGTTTATGTTATTTTATGTTTAGGAGCAATGCAGTGGCGTTTGTGTCATTCGTTAACTGCGTTGTAGAAGTTAAAGAAAACAATGGCACCAATTCTTACAGGAGTGAAGTTTTTGATCCTACTAAGTTGCTAGGGATCTGATTATCTACTCCCAGTTAAAATCAATAAGATCTGACAGTGCTCCACTTTGTCAGGTTTGGATTCAAGGGAAATTTCTCTCAATTTTTTGTGGAAAGACAAAGTTTAAGGGCATCAATTCCCATTGCATAGCCAAGGAAATGATGATCAGCCTTTAGCAGGAGTGGGGAAAGTGCAACCTGAATCTCTGGGTAGCCCATCCACCCAAGCCACTGAGACCTCCATCTTCCCCCATCCTCCTTCTTACTTTAAAAATATTTATTTATTTTAATATGCTTTTATTCCACTTCAGACAAAAAGAATCTCAGGGCATGTCCAAACTATTTGGGGGCGGGGGATGATATTGCCCACAACAATAGTAAGCCTCATTTATTACTGGTGGGGACTTCCTGGGAAAGCATTTTGAATTCATACAGATCTCTACAGCCAGTTAAGAGAATAAAAACAGCTGGATAGTCAATCTGGCCAATAAGTATTCACCCAGATTTTATAATGCTACAGACAATTGAACCATCATAGATATTTTCTTGGTCTTTGCTCATCGCTGGCTCTGAAAACCTGAAAGGCATGTCTTCCTTTTTAAAAAGATACTATTTTCCAAAAATCTTACTGTTCTAGTATAAAGGCCCCACACTTCCTCTCCCATTCAGCAAAGAGAAAAAAGACTAACATTTAAATGGAACAAGAAAAACACATCAAACACAAACAAAGCAGCTTCATTTATATACCGCTTCATACCGCCTAAGGAGGGCAAACAGGATTTAAACAGGAATTAAACAGGAATTAAACAGGAAATGCCCTATGTTAAACATAAGGCAACAGGAAATGCCCTATGTTAAACATAAGGCATTTCCTGTTTAATTCCTGTTTAATTCCTGTTTAAATCCTGTTTGCCCTCTAGTGTGATAAACCTCTAAGCGGTTTACAGCTGTAAGCTACTTTGCAAAGGTTGTTTTGTTTTGCTGCAATGTATCCTGGACCTTTAAAACAACAACAACAACTTTAGGCAGAAATAAAGAAGCCGATTATCTTGATCCATTCCAAGCCGGTTTCAGGACAGAACATGGAGTGGAGACTGCCATGGTCGCTCTGACCGACGACCTCCTGTCCCCGATGCTATTTAATAGCTACCTGAAGCCGCTGGGTGAGATCATTCAGAGGCATGGAGCTCAGTGTCTTCAGTACGCTGATGACACTCAGATATATCTCTCCATGACCAGATCATCTGCTCAGACTTCAGATGGTGTCTCTCCTCTTAATGACTTCCTTGCAGCGGTAATGGATTGGATGAGGGCAAACAGATTGAAGCTAAATCCAGACAAAACGGAGGTACAAACGGTCTGAAATCAGGCTTGGGAATACAGCCTCCAGTCCTGGGTGGAGTTACACTCTCCTCTAAGGACTCTTTTCGCAGTCTGGGGGTACTCCTTGACTCATCGCTTCACATGACTAGCCAGGTGAATGCGGTAGTCAGGAGCGCCTGCTATCAGCTTCGGCTGATACGCCAGCTGTGCCCTTTCCTGGATACGAAAGACCTGGAATCTGTGGTACATGCTCTTGTAACCTCACGTCTGGATTTCTGTAATGTGCTCTACATGGGGCTACCCTTGTGCCTAACCTGGAAACTTCAATTAGTTCAGAACATGGCAGCCAGGCTTATCACAGGAACATCAAGGAGAGAGCACATAACACCTGTGCTTAAAGCTCTCCACTGGCTGCTCATTAGTTTCTGGGCACAGTACAAGGTGTTGGTATTAACCTTCAAAGCCCTACATGGCTCAGGCCCGTCTTACCTTAGGGACCACCTCTTCCCATATGAACCGCCCCGCATACTTCGGTCCTCTGGGAGGAATCTGCTGAAGCCGATGAAAACCAGGCTGTCGCAGACCTCCCAGAGGACTTTTCCAGCTACCGCCCCTAAGCTTTGGAATGGCCTGCCAGATGAGATGCATCTTATTACATCTTTGGCCAGCTTTAAAAAGGCCTTAAAGACGCATCTCTTCCGGCAGGCCTTCCCCAGAGGAGGGAATAAATATAACACTAACCCCGGACCCTGAAAAATGCTAATGAAAATGTAAATGGAACTGGGGGATTAACCTTAGCTGTCCCCCTGTTTAAATCTTCTGATTCCACCCATTGGGGATTGCACTCGCACTGTCCATGAAACTGCACCTTGTTTTTACTATTTTAACAAATTTTAAGTGATGTCAATTTTAACTAGTCCTGGTTTAATCTAATCTTAAGGGGGGGGGGGGAGGTTGGGAAGGGATATGACTGCTGTTTTACCTTGTATTTTTTAATTTTGTTGTACCCCCGTTCCGAGTATTTCATTAGAGGAGCGGGTTATAAATAAACATTATTATTATTATTATTATTATTATTATTATTATTAAAATGTTTCTGTTTGCACTGGGAATTGTCTCTGGACATTCCGTGAAAAAGGCAACATCATCTGGATATTTTGTTGTTTTTTACTGAGGACAAAAAAGGCAACCAAGAGGAACATTTGCTCTGTCTGTTCACCCTTTCCCAAGTGGCTTACAGAACAGTAATTTAAGCATAGGTCCTGCTCTGAGGCTTCTCAGCTATCTGATGTGAGGGACTGCCAATTTTTTTCCTCCTGTGTCAAGGGCTGTTACCCTGTTTGTGGCCATTGGCTGCAGCAGTTGTTTCTTTCTTTCCTGGAAACTTTATGTAGACCTGCATCTGATGGCTCCAGGACACACATGGTTTTATAAGACCCAACACAAAAGGGAAAAGATGATACAGGGGGGAATATGAGGGAGAAATTAAGGCACCAGTTCTTTAAGTTATAGATGTTGTGATTACTACCTGTGTTAGAGAAAGTGGAAACACATAGCCTGATGGAATGGATTCTGCTAGCTAGAAAATAAAGGAGAAAAGAAACCAGTGAAATAGATCTAGTTGAAGGCACACAGCAACAGCACAGCACAGGGGAAAGTATGTGTCCTTTAATAAGGACTTAGTTTTCCTTCTTTGCTACTGCCTGGTTGAATAGCTGTTGCTAGGATGATAACACATCCATTTTCATTGGAACCTGGAGTAGGTATTCTAAATTAATGTATTATTTTTATATTGACACATATCACATTTCTCATAGCTCAAAATAGTATCAAGAATTAATAGCTGAAATCTACAACAGGATTTTGATAACTTGAGGAGAACTGCCTTAACTTTAAGGGTTAACATCTACAGATTTAGCCGCTGTAAAAACAGGGATGGGTGTAAAAGCAGGGGTAGGGACACTCCATGTTGTCCATCTTGTGATGTTGGGTTCAAGCTGCCATCAGCTTCTATAGTTTATGGGAACTGAAGTCCAATCACATCTGGATGGGCAAAGGCTTCTTATTTTTGTGTTAAACATGTTTGAAGGAGAAGGAGATGGGATTAATAACAAAAATTGGCAATCCTGGCTCAAACAGATTGCCTCAAAGCAGTTGGTGCTAGACAGTGCCGAGCGGGATTGTGTTAATACATCCTTTATCCTGTTCTTCTTGGTCTGTCAGTATGGTTAAGCAATCAGGTGCAACAGTGAGCAAACAAGTGACTTCTTGGCCAACCTTTGTTGCTTCCCTATGCTAACTTCCTGACCCTGTTGCAGAAGATCCTTTCACTCGGGTCTCTTAAGCAAGAGGCTTCCTAGCAGCAACTGTGGGGGCAAACACAGGGTCAGTGGATCAAAAAAAAAAAGGAGGAGAAGGAAGAGTGTGAGTGTGTATATAGTGTCCCATCTTTGCTGTCTTACTTACAGGGAGAGGGATTGCTGCATCAGGAAACTGGGTTCCTCCTCATCCCAGAAGGTCCATGTGAGGGACACCAATCCTTGATTTTTTTTAAAAAGTCTTATTTATTCTATTATATAAATTTTAGGCAATTTAATTTGCCTGCCTTTGGATGTGAATTAAGCAATAGTTTTGCAGGGAAGGAGACGCAGGGGCTCTTCAGACCAGCCATTAAAGCTGACCTGGGGGTGGAGTCGGGGCGTCGCATCCACATGACACATGCCCTGGCTCTGCCCCCAGGGTGCCTTGACGACAGACGCCATGCTGCATGGCACATGGTGTTGTGGTGCTCCTCCGGCACTGTGTCCAGATGACGCAGCGTTGAAGGTCCTGCTGCAGTTATGGTACCCTTTCCAGGGTGCAAAAATGAGCCACTTTGTGCAGCTCCTTTTTCTGCCCAGGAAAGGCCAGATCAGGACTGAAGCATGCGGTTGCTTGCAGCCCCAATCTGGCTGAAGAAGGGGTGGCTGGAGGTCACCACAGTCTCTTTGTTTCTAGACTGCATACACAGTTCCATTTTGGAAGAGACCAGACAGAACTAGAAAAATGGGAGGCATATTCCAAAAAGTAACTTTCTTTGGTTCTGAGGACTTTTCCCTTGCTTTCCTGCATGACATAAGGGGAAAGTATGTGTCCTTTGATAAGGACTTGTTTTATAAACAATTAGTATACTTTAAGACAATGCCCAAACCCAGCACTTCCAGAGCTGGCTGACTACAGTTTCCATTCCCTGTGAAAGCCAGTATGGCATAGTGGTTTGAATATGTCTAATCCACCAGGCATCTGGAGACTAGGGTTCAATTCTCAGCTTGGCCATGCAACCCACTGAATGACATTTGGTGAATCACTTTCTCTCAGCCACAGGAGAAGGCAATGGCAAACCTTCTCTGAACAAATCTTGTCAAGAAAACTCCATGATAGTGTTGCCTTAGGTTGCCATCAGTTAGAAACAACTTGAAGGCACACAGCAACAGCACAGCAATCTACTCCCACTGCTGTCTTGTGGAGGTGAGAATTGTAGTTCAATATATTTGAAGGGGACTGGTTTCAGGAAGATTGTGTCTAATCAAAGAAAAGGGTTTCCAATGCAAGCCTATATACGTCTGTTTAATCATACCTGAGACAGCAGGTGAGCTTAGGGGACAGATTGTGTGGCAAATATAGCTCTGCCATCCCACAGAGGACAACAGCTTGTATAAATAGTCACTTTACAAATATTAGACTCTTTTTAAAAGATGCTGTCTAATATATCACAGAATTCTTGTCCAGCACCACACTTTCCACCTGTGGCAATTGCTTCGGTTTCTTTCACAATAAGACTAGTCTAGAAAAAAGATTCAATTGCTGAATTACCCTCTTCCACACAACCAGAATTTCTCTTTGATTACATCAAGTGAGTTTGGATAAAAGGACAATCTGACAAAACTCCCTGTGATTCTCAGATGTGGACAAGAATTTCTGGCTTCCAGTTGTTAAAGAAATAGCCCACCTATCCTACATTGTAATTTAACTACTGAAATGAGGAAAGCTTGCAGCAACTAAGATTTCTGTACTGAAGAATTGTGAACTCCAGTCATTTCTAATATTTCAAACAAAGCCATAGGTTCATAATTCTGTAACAGTAAAGGTCTTCCACAGCAGGGCAGGGAATCTAGGGAACTTTTGTTTTTGGACTCTAGCTTCCATTAGCCCTGACCTTCAGCTCTTTTGAGTGGGAATAATGGAAATTTAAGTACAAGATCAAGTGGGGCATAAATGTAATTTAATTACATAACGTTAGTGCTGATGGATCTTATGGTTCTAGTACCTTTAATACACATAAATGAAATAAGATGTAGCCACCTTTGCTACTGTAGCTTTGGGAGAAAGGCTTGGTATAAAATTATAAGTAGATATTACTTTGCCCCCCCACCACCACCCTTACAGCCAAGTATATATTTAAGATACATATTATAATGCATTGGACATTTTTAAGAAATCTAAAGCTAAGAAGCATGTACTAATATTATGTGATTAAATTATGCTGGTGATTTTCTTGGTGGTGTACTCAAATTCCCAGCATCCCCAGCTACCATAGCTAAAAGGCAGGGTTAACAGCAAAGTTGGGGTCCAAAAACATATGAGTTCCCTAGATACCTGCTGTGTCTTAAAAGAGTAGACATTTTTTAGTATGAATGGAGCAAGCAAGCATTGAATCTATCACCCTCAGAATATATGACATAGTCTGGGTTTTTATGTGGTTGTAAAGTTGTAGTTTTAAATTAAAAAATAAAAGCCCTTGATGTTGTGCAGGAGAAAGCTATAATGATTTCACAGGATCCCATCACAAACCATGATGTTTTCTCAGCACAAGAGGGGAAAACAATAAATGTGGATGGTAAAGTTCTGGAGCCTACAAAGGTGGAAAACAGGACAGTAGCATCCATCCAGTAACCTCTCTGTTCTTTCTTTTCCCTAACAAAACCCCCTGTCCTGTAAATAGTTGCAAGACAAGGGGGAAAAAAATCCAGCAGGAACAATGTTCTTCATCACTGCATTTCTATGGAGTTTATCAGACAACGGAAAATGGAAGTATAATCCAATGGCAATCCAAACACAATCATGAGGTTTTACGTTATTGCGTATTAAAGCATTTCATACAATATTGGGCAATGGGAAGTCATTTTTGGGTAATGGAAGTCATTTTGAATGCATTCCAAACGCAATTGGAATTCACGTAAATTCGCTAAACTAGTGAATTCACGTGAATTCCAATTGGCTCCAATTGGCTCCATTCGAAATAAAGAGAAATTCCTCCTGTCTGATAAACTCCCATGTCAGGGAAGCTGTATTTACTGAACATCCCTCTGTTGTTCAGTTGTTAAAGGGACAGATCCACAGTGGGAGTGGGGAAGGAGATGCCTTCCCAGTATGTCACCAGTAGACCTGGGTTGCTCTATCCTTATCAGTGCTGTTGTATAAGGGCTTTCTTTCACAACCACTGGGACTATTCTCTTGATGTTGTAATCTATGGCAGATGGGTTGAACAGAGCATTCAGTACTTTTCTCTCTCCTTTTAAGTAGACTTACAGTATTTTGTGCCCCTTCAGGCAGCCCTGTTACACAAAAAATTTAGCAGGAACCACTTCCTGCCATACTTTCTTCCATGCCAAAGATAGAAAATCTTATTTTATTACATTTCTGCATGTGAAAGTTTTAGTCAAAGCACAGAGGCATAAGCAGTATAAAATGTGCCCATCTGAATTCTAAGGCTGGGCACATCCAGACTGATTTAAAAGACCAGAAAGCGGCAGATATTGTTCCAGGTCTTTCTTATTTTATTTTCAGAGATCCATACATGTTTTGTTCATCCCAGAATATTTTCTGTCAGCTCCTAGTACAATCAGAAGCTTTTTATACCAGCTCTTCGGGTCGGTTTATTTCAACCCAGTATATTTTTCAAACAGTTTGGGTGCACTGAACCTCTAGTTTCTAGAATATGAGGCCTTTTTTTAGTTGTTGGTTACATGAAATACTTGAAAAAAATATGATTTTAAAAACCCTACATAAAGGGCTACCTGCTTCTTAGCCAGGCTTTGCAGCTGTACCTTTAAAACAACAGTTTGAGCCGTAGCAGTGAGTGGAACATATAACTCCATGTTCTTCACCTAATAATTTATATCCTTTTACACTACTGTTGAAGCTGTGACATTTCCAATTCCCTTCCACCTTTGTTGGCTCTCCTAATTGCAATGCTGGTTGAGGCAAGGGGTGTCTGAAGGAGAATGGAGAGGAACACTTGCCTCCCCCCTTAAATCATAAACCTATTTGTTGATGGGAATATCACATGCAGAGGCACATCCAGCTCACCAGCAAGAGATTTAGTGGGTTGCTGCCACATTGTAAAATTAGTGCAGTTTGACACCACTTTAATTGTCATGGCTTCAGCCTATGGAATCCTTGGTTTTCTAGTTGGTTGTTGCAGCAGCAGAGCTCTCTGACAGAGAAGGCTAAATATCTCTCAAAAACTACAAATCCCAGAATTCCATAGCATTGAGCCATGGGAGTTAAAGTGGTGTCAAACTGCATTAATTCTGCAGTGTAGATGCAGCATTAGAGTGATCTGTCCTACTTAGAGTCTGCAGCCAGACCTGGACTCTGCACTGTTCTTGAGGAAAACCTCCCTGGGCCAGTGGGAAGCTCAGAAAATTGTTCCAATCAAACAATCCTGCTTTTGTCAATTTTTACAAGTTTTGTCAGCCCTAGAAATATAAAACCACAATAATACCTTAGTTTTAGTATAAAATTGATCATTGTTGCATCCACTTTGAGGGAAAGAATGGTGGCTGAGAAATGGCAGGTTATACCAGCTCTGCAAAGTAGTTTAGTGTGGTTTTATATGGACCTCAATTCTTCCACTATAATTTTCTTGCAAAGTCCAGCATTGTTATTCAGTTTCCTGGTGTGTGGGCATTTTGTAGGGAAATGCAGGAATGGAATTGTAAAGTTGATTGTTCCAGCAGTGTAATTTATGAAGGGATAGGAGACTATTACATGATGAAGGGAATGAGGGTGAAGGGAATGAGGATACCAGCTGCAGGTACAAAGAGTTTTTCTGGACACTGGGTCTACCATTACAAAATAACAAGGCGATAAAGCTGATAATTGATTTCTCAGAGAACAGGGCTATTTGTCTTGAGAGGCCTGTTTCCTTAAACTACCAGGGCTTTTTCATATGCAAAATGTGCATTTCCAAAAGAACATTTGTACAGTTCAAAAGGGGGTACTGTTTTTCTGTTAACTAATACATGCATGAAGATATGTCAAGCTGCTTTGGATCCAACTGTGTTGCTGAAGGCTTTGCAATCACACCCAGCCCTGCTTTTGCACCATGACTTCAAGGTGCATTGACATCTAGGAAGTCCCACTTTTCCTCATTCAATTTTATTGTTACTCTCATCATTACAAAAATTTTGTTAATTCCATTTGGTCCACACCACACTGATAGTGTGAAACATTGTTGCCAGGGCAGTTATGATACTGGAAGTCACATGGTGCTAGTGTTTCCTCCTTTTCCTCTATTCCCTCCTCCACCTTACTATTCCCAAGCAGGTTGATGCCATTTATTTATTTCTACTTCTTTTCTTTCTTTCTTTTAATTTACATCACAGTAGCAGGGCTCCGGAGCTCCAAATTAAAACAGAATAAGAAAACCAAAAGGCCTGCTAGGTAGGGAAGAGGGCAGAGTTAAAGGGGAGTCAGGAAGAGACCATGATGGCTGCAGTGACTCCAGCTGAGTGATTGCAAAGATATGCAATAGTGCCCAGGGCATCTCAGAGTTAGCATTTTATTTTCTGTCTTGAAGTCTCCTAAGACCTTCAGTATAAACATAGCCTGACAGCATATTTAATGACATTGTTGTCCATTCTTCCTGGATGATAACTCATGTGACCAAAACCTTGAGAAAGCTACTTTAAAATCTTGAGAAAGCCTTTGGTATCCACCAGGATTTGGTTCCAGGCCCCCCGTGGATACCAAAATCCATTGATGCTCAAGTCTCATTAAATATTGGCATAGTAAAATGATATCCCTAATACAAAATGGAAAAATATAGGTTTGCTTTTTGGAACTTATATTTTTAAAAATATTTTCAATCTGTGAATAGTTGAATCTGTGGATAAGGGATCCATGGATATGAAGAGCTGGCTGTATTCTGGAATTTCTGTCCTATAAACACATGTATGAGGGGGATTATGCAACTGTGGAAAAATCCCAGGATCTCAACAGATTTTACAGTTGTGACAGATTACCAACAACTCTTGTCCACAGCAAATAGGAAGGCTCATTCATTCATTCATTCATTCATTTAAAGATTCTCCCTTTCTCCCAATAAGAAACCCTAAGCAGTTTACAATAAAAGTTAAACAACGTGAGCAGCTCCTTTAAAGTTCACACTACATTCAGAGTCAGAGGCAACACTCCATGGACACTGAAGCCACTAGCTGGCACTGATGGTAGATCTCAGGTTTCCAGTAGAGTAGCGAGAGCTTGTGGCCCAAATTAGACTGTTTAAATGAAAAAGCTTGGAATAATGAGAAGTGGACTTTAGTGAAAGGTACTGAGAGTTCATTAATGGAACTAAGAATAGAATCCTAGAGCCCTTTCAACATGGCTCACCTATAGCACCATGATTCTGCTTTAAGAGCCATTGCAACACTTTGTGGAATACTCCAATTTGCAGTTGAGGGAGAGGGATTTCAAATTCTCATCCAGAGAGCTCTAGCCTCACTTAGCTACAAACCCCCAGGATTCCCTAGGATATTGCCCTGGCAGTTAAAGCAGGGGATAGTGCTATAATTGGGTAGTGTGAAAAGGTCCCTAATATGTGGTTGGTAAAGCAGACCCAACAACCCTGAAGTCTGCCCATCTCTGCATTGTCTTCTTAGCATCCCTGACCCCGGGTGAAAGCAGTGTTTCAAATGATTTTCAGATGGTGCTGCTTCTCAGGCTGTCTGGACTACAGCTCAGGAGACACCAAACAAGTAGCAGACATACTTCTCACAACTCTGCAGATAGCATTGATGCTTTATCTGCTGTACATTTCCATCATTGCCAAGGAGAGTTTCTGCTTTTTTCAGGGATATGAGCAAAAATGCTGAAGAAAGTGTACCAGAAGATTTCCCTTAAAAGTTTACTAGGCTGAAGTAATTATAGAATGAGGGCAGTAAAAATAAGTGGAGTGCTGCCCTCAGTTTTCCTGCCTAATTTGTGTATCAGCAAAAACACCAAGCCTGAACCAGTAATAGTGCTTTTACTGTTGTTTGTGAGCTAGCTGTCAGAATGCACAGAACATTTTAATTCTGATTAAATCACTTCCCGTCTCTTTCAACTCTTATCCCTATCTGCACTTTGATTAACTGATGTGTGGATTCAAGATCACGCTGGTCTTCCGATTTAATTTTTTTTAACTGTTTCAGGTTCAGTTCTGGTATCCTAGTTAAAAGCTAACGTTTCCCTAAGACCATCATTGCTACCATTTGGAAAAAGGGCACATGTAAGAAAAATATTGCTGGTTTATATTTGAAGGAAGAAAAATATTGCCAGAAGACTACACACTGTAAAAAGAATCAAAGTACAATAAATTTGGGGGAAATGGGCATCATATATATTCATTTCCACCATAAAACAAGGAATAGTATTGACTGCCTCCACACTAACAGCATGATATACTTCTTGGTGGTGGTGGTGGTGGTGGTGGTGGTGGTGAAGATTATATTTGTTTATAGCCAAATCTTTTTCCTAGTCTAGGACTCAAAATGGCTTACAAAAATTATAATAGATACAGCTCATACCATTCCAAGATATATTTAAACTATCAATGGAATTAAAAGCATGACCACTAAAAACAAAAACAAGAAATATATCCAATACAGCATATTATAAAAGCCTCCCCCCCCCCCCCCCGCCGCAACTGATCAGCCCTCAAAGGGCTGCTGAAACAATTGGGATCTTCACCTGCATACAGAAGGATAGAAGGGAGAAGTCTAGTCTAGTCTCTCCATGAAGGGAGTTCCAGAGTAGTTTCACCATAGATATGTCATAAAATTATCTTCAGTGACCACTACTAGATGCACTGTCAAAGGGGTAAGAGATGTGAATCTGAAGAGAAGTGACTTCTCTCCTAACCAGTGAGCTAACTAAAGCCCTTTTCCAAATTGATTTCCACTAAAAATGAAAAGCTTGCTGTGCTTGGTTTGTGGTGTTTTGCTAAAGAACCCTTAAAATCTGTTGTCCCTTGTTTCTTTTGTTGTCTCGAAAGCTAAAATCTGTTATTGGGTTTTCTGAGGCTGAGAGCATGTGACTTGCCCAACGTCACACAATGGCTTTCCATCGCTGAATGGGGAATCAAACCCTGGTCTCCAGGGTCATAGTTGAATGCTCAAACCACCTTAGCATGCTGTCTGTCTTTCCATACTTGCATAGAAATGGACAGCTGGTGAACTGGAGGAATTCTTGATCCAATGGTGTCAAGCAGGCTAGTAACTTTTGTGGACTTGTTTACATGTCTGAGCTTAAGTCTATAAATTATTGTGGTGGCACCATTCCTCAAAAGAGGTACTCAAAAGTAGCCATCATCTGTGAATATGATGGCTGAACATTTGTTGTCAAAATGGACTTGAAAGGTTAAAAACGGGGTATATAATATAAAGACCAATACAACAACTTGTCTTATCAGCTCCAAGAAGAGGATGTTGCTTTGCTGAAATGCAGCCTTTACAAAAATAACTCATGCAAGCCCCACTGTTCCAATGTCTTGCTGAAGCAAAGAGAACTGTGCTTTGTGAACATACAAATTGTAAAATTTGCCAAACAAATCAGTCATGGTATGTGTTCCACGTGCAATACATGTATACAGGAAGTGTGGAATGGTTGCCTGTGCAATGTTCTTCCATCTCTTGTCATGGCATTTCTAAGTAGCAGTGCCAAACTGTGCATGAGCCAATCCCACCCTTCTCCAAAATGCAAAGCAGAAAAATGTAGGAGTCTATTTAGAAACTTTGCTCAGAAATTGAGGCAATGTCCCCATCTACCTGTTCACAGGTAATGCTCACATGTTGCAGCTCATTTGCACCTGAGTCAAGGGGGGGGGGGAAATAAACCTTCACTACTAGAAACAACATCAAGAAACCAAGAGGGGTGACTGAAGGTGTCCCACATCTTCCTCAGAGGATATCATACTAGAAGATTTGGGTGATACTCACAAAACTCTCAACATACTTGCATATAATTGCTATGGGGCAGTCCTCTCATCCAAAGACCTTCAAACCTCCCTTGCAAATATCACATCTGAAATTTCTTCAAGTTTCAGAACAATGCACTGACCACTAGAACTTCTAAACACATCATATTAAAGCATAGCTGCCTAGTTTTGCTGATCAAAACTTAAGGTTCCTCAATATATCAGTGACACAGAAAGGAGAAATAGAACTGTCAGGAAATCAAATGCATTTCCTTGGAACTAAAAGCAACTTATTAAAACATACAAATGAGTAGTTGGGTTTTTTTGGAATTTGATGTTATGTTGTATAATCAATAGGCCCCATTCTGAAAACAACCTGAAGAAGCATAAAAGGAAATACCCCCCTCATTTTAGACCAAGGATGGAGAATATGTTGCCCTCTAAATATTGTTGCCCTAAAATTCTTATCATCCATAGACACCATAGCCAATGGTGAAGGATGATGGGAATTGAAGACCAACAATATCTGGAATATATCTGGAAGGCTGAATGTTCCCTTTCCTTCTTTTATATCAAGTAAGGCAAATCTTATGCCCATCTGGCCTGGGGAAGTTCCCAGGAGGAGGAGGAGGAGGAGGAGGAGGAGGGGGCAGGGCACAAAAGTAAAATATACAACACAATAAAATATATCCCACTACCCTCCCTCCCAACTAATTCCACATAATTATAATACAATAAAACTATAATTACTGTTAAAATCATTAAAACAATTATGACAGAGGCAGGTCATCGTGGATACTCTTCTTCCCAACACTATCCTCCCACAGCCCATGCAAGGAGGTTGCACGATATGTCACTTGTTAGTTGTGATTGTGAGTGTTGTGTAGGGGATTCTTGACTGAGAAATGCCTAATATACAAACTAAGCTAGCTTCTCAGTCTACCAGCAGGAGTTTTCCTTCCATTGGTGCTTTAGAAACTTAGCTTAACTTTTCACTTTATCTCACTGGGGAGGATGTGAAGCAACTATAACAACAAATGCCACTGACTCGTGGCTGAAGATAACGATGAGACTGCAAACTAACCCCAGAAGTGGGAATGGTGCAGTCCTCCAGATTGTTCACTGTACCTCCCAACATTCCTCACCATCACCTCTGTCAACTAGAGCCACTGAGCATCACATTTCAACAACATATGGAGGGCTACATAGGTCTCACCCCTTGCTTACAGGGACATCTCCCACCCCAGTTGTCCCTGCCCTGTGGATGAGTGGAAAGCATTCAGGCAGAACCAGCTTGAATGCAGATAAATAGACAGAATACAATACACTGGCAAAATGTGTCCAGCTCCTTTAAAAACAACAACAACATCCAGGATATATTTGTTTTTCCTAAGGTAGAAACTATTCCTTGTACCAAATAAATGATTTATCTTAACCACAGCTCCACAGGCAAGGTTACAATAAAATCAGATTTTCAGCATATAATATGCAAATGATAGATATATTAAGAAAATATATGAAAGAGAGAATTATTGCATTCTCTCTCTCTCTCTCTCTCTCTCTCTCTCTCTCTCTCTCTCTGTCTCGTGAGTTAATATGAAGTGAAAACTATAGCTACTTCTACCCAGAATTCTATAACAATGGTCTACTTTATTCAGGAGAGACACAGAAGTTGAGTGCCTCTAGGATCTATCCACAAGGCACTATGTTGGCAGTCTTGTACATTAAAATAAACATTCTCTGATGACTTTGCCATATTGTTTTTGGAGGTACACTACTGCATTTGACATAAATCTCATGGAATCATTTGGATGAGGAAACTCTTCTATGTGGACAACAATCACAATGGATTTTATGACAAGGAGAAGCCATTTTTCCTAACATTAATTACTAACGCCATATCAAGGCTGAGAGGATTTCCAGCTGCAGTTTCCGAAACTTTCTAGAGCTTTCATCTCAGGCTTGATATTTACTGAGACTTTGACTTGAACAGCAACTGGACAATATCTTCAGCTGCTCTGACTTCCCTCCTGTCTTCACAGCATAGGCATTATAAGGTTGTTGAAGTGTTGCCAGAGGTAGATGAGAAGGAAGAACCCTTCCGATACCGAATCAGGATTTCTTTACTGATGAGGCCTCGTGCGACCAGGATCTTGAGGAAGTTGTTTCGGAATTTCTGCCCTATAAAGGCATATATGATGGGGTTCATACAGCTGTGAGAAAATCCCAGGATCTCTGTGCCTGAAAGGGCAGCATCAATGGCATTACGGCGTCCACAGGTCTCACCAATCATCCCTGTCCTCAGCAGGGTGTCAGCAAGAAGGGAGATATTGTAGGGCAGCCAACAGAAGAGGAACACCAGCACAACAGCTAGGATGACTTTCATGGCTTTCTTTTTCTGGCTGTTCTTGGTCTGGAAGAGTCTGTGCACTGTCACCCCATAGCAAAAGAGCATAATGGCCAAAGGCACAAGGAAGCCAAAGGTTTGTGGCAGGATTCTCAGGACCACTCTCCATTTAGTTGTTTCATTTCCTCCAATATTCTCATAACAAACCATTTGAGATGAATTAGGGGCAGAGAAAACTTCACGGTAGGCAATCATAGGGATGGAAAGGAGGACAGAAAACACCCAGATGCCAGCACAGACAAATTTGACCCAGTGCCTCTTCTCAGTAACTTGACGAGTAGCATAAACTATAGCCAGGTAGCGGTCAATGCTGATGAAGGCCAACAGGAGGATACCACTGTAGAAATTGACTTCCTTCAGGGCTGAGATGATTTTACACATGGCGGTGCCAAAGATCCATTCATGAGCGCGGAAGGTAGCCCAGATGGGCAAGGTGAGAGCAAACAACAGATCCGCAATGGCTAAGTTCAGAAGGTACACATCTGTTACAGGCCTCTTTCCTTTGATGTAGGTGACCACCAGAACCACCAATGAGTTTCCTATGAGGCTGACTATGCATACAAGGCAATAGAGGAATGCCACAAAGTAGTTGATCACAAATGATGCTCTACCAGCTCTGCAGGGTTCTGGTACACTGCTAGGATTAGCTGTGGAGTCATAAGTGAAATTATAATAATCAAAGAGGTCAGCCAGATCCCCATCAAAGGTGAATACTTCAGCCATCCTTGATGTATTAGGCCTGTGTAGAGTTGCAAGCAAAACGAACAGTCAATGAATAAATTAATTAAACTTATAGGGGTAAAACAGATGGGCAGGAAAAAGTGGCTTGAAGCTGCCTTTTCTGAAGCCACATTAAAACCCCACCAACTGCACCACTGGCTCCCAAGGCAGCTTGAGTGTTTGTGCCATGACCACATGACATGGCTTCAAGCCAGGAAGAAGCGGGGGGGGGGGGGACTGCTTCTTTTTGAAATGGCTTTTCTCTGCATAAGGGCACTTTTCTGCTGACTTCAAGGCATATGTTATCTAAATGCCACGTCTTTAAGCCAGCCTGAAAGCACCTCTTTTTTCCTGTCTGTTTAGCCCCATAGTGTGCATAATTTTTAAATACCCTCCCCTCTCCTCTCTTCAACAGTCTTTTCTGGGACTGGTGGAGCTGCTGTTTTGGCAGCAAAGGAAAACAACTCTCTTTACTGCCCAGCCAACAGAGCTGCTAGACCCAGAATGATGCCTAGTCCAGCAGTAGTTGCTGGTGTGGGTGGGATGCTCCTGCTGCCCCCACTCCCTTTTCCAGGGAGTTTGGGAGATGCACAGCTCCACCAGTCCCAGAAAAGACTGTTGAAGAGAGGAGGGGGGACGGTATTTAAAAATTATGCACACTGTGGGGCTAAAGACAGGCAAAAAGAGGTGCTTTCAGGCTGGCTTGAAGATGTGGTGTTTAGATGACACATGCCTTAAAGCGAGGCAGAGCTCCTGGGTGAGCTGAAGGAGGAGGTGACTCTCTATACCACCCAACTAGAGCTGTCAGTCCTGAAAGGCAATCCAGTTCCAACAGCACACTGAGCAACACCCAACTTTGAGTTGTCACCTGTTGTGGTCTGAAACCCTACCACAACCTTCCTAGTGATGCCCCTGAGAAGGCACTCTTAGCACCAAAAAAGCAGGATGAGATCTTTCCTGCACATCTCCCAAACTCTATTCCTTTCACCAGAGACCGAGATTAAATTTTCCCAGGTGTTCAACTAAAATGTACTCTCCACCCCACCCAAATGTGGGTATCCTCAAGTCATTGATTTTGACATCCTAAACTGTATGGATCCACCTCCCTCCTTGGAATGCAAAAATACTTCCAGGGATATTTCATTTAAAGGAAAGAAAAATATATTTGGTACAAGGGCCCTGGGTGCAATTATACAGTGTACAAATGCAAGGAATTGGTTCCTTGGGCATTATCTTTCAGTTGCAGAAAATGACTAATCTCACAGTTAAAGGGGTTTTCAAAACACCAAAAGTAAGGTGTGGAGGAGGAAATTTCCTAATTTCATCTACCTAAATGTTCCAGTTATTCATACCTCTTTGGAGTTCAGTCTTCAGACCTTCCAGCTGTAAGGATCGCAATGCCCTCCTCTTTAGCTTCCTTGACCATTCCGTCTCTGTCCAGAGAGAGTGAGCAAGAAAGAGGAAAAAGCCTTTAATTTACTAAAAAGAAAAGAAGACATTGAAACCACTCTCTCTGGAATCCAGTCACTTCCTCCTTTCTGTTTCCTTTGTAAGCTGATTTCTGTTATCTTAACCCTTTGCAGGCTTCTTACCTGGCTATGCAGTTAAAAGGTGGGATCATGTTACCTGCCTCATGTTTAATTACAAATAGTAATCATAAAAAGATCAAACTTACTTTTAAACGTGTTAAAAGAAAATCTTTATTTTATGTCCTTACAAAGAATAAGCATTTCTAAAATATGTTTTTTGAATCCTGATGATGAGAAAAAATATGCCAATGTTCAGCCAAGACTGCACTATGGAACTCAGAATAACAGGGTGATCATCTAATTCATTTCCCAGAAATGTCACAAGACCCATTGCCAAAAAGTGTGTCTCTTATCATTCAGATTATACAGTATTGTTTAGTGTGAAGGAAAACCTGCCAGAGGTGTCCAGACAAATGTCGGCAGAGAGAACTGCTCCATAATTCTGATACTATGAGCTCTGCAAGGCATCCCATTTCTGCTGTGGAACAGATTGCATTAAAGAATTTGGAGAGAGCTTATGTGCATATAGCATCTGTACTACCCTGTCATAGCAGTTTGATGCCACTTCAACTGTCCTGGCTCCATTCTACAAATTGTGTGCTTTAGTGGAGCCTTTAGGATTATCTGAAAGCTCCTTCAGTGTTGTATTTAAAGAGAATGAATACACTAGCACTCTCTCACAGAGAGAATTCTAAATATCTCCACAAACAACATCTCCCAAGATTCCACAGGATGGAGTCATGTCAGTTAAAGTAGTATAAAAACACTATAACTTTGTAATAAAGATATTGTCTATCACTCTTAAAATAAGTCTATGGTTGTCTGCTCTACAAATGAAAGAACTGCCTGTGTAGATAGTAGGCTGTCTTTGAGGGGGCCAGAGACAGGAGTAGGAGGTAGTCAGGGGAGGCCAATAGAGTCATATATCTCATGTTGAGTGGGTCAAGGCCAACAGCCAAGATTTCCTTGCCATGTAAAAGGTGAGCCACACTACTCCAGCCACTCAGAGGCTGCTGCTCCTGTGGCTAAAATGGCAGCAAGCCCCACTTGGAGGGGGGGGGGTGTTCAGGCGTTCTGAAGAAAGAGGAAGAGTACTCTAGTAGGAAACATCTCAAGAGGGACAGGAGTAAGTGGACCAAGGGAGAAAATCATCACAGTAACAGAAAAAGAAATGGTAGTTGGTATGTAGTGCAGATCAACAGCTGGACTGAGAGAGACACAGTTAACAGAAAGAAATAAAACCCAGATAAAGTGGTGGAGCAAGCCAAATAGAGTAACCAGAGAAAGAGATAACTGAAGAGTAAAAGCAAGAGGTCCAAATGTCAAGAGAGGATCTTTCTATTAACAGTAAGAGTGTCTGATCCTAGGAAAATCGGTGATCTGGGTTCACATCAATTCTGATTGAAGCTGAGAAATCAGTTTCAGAGTTTGTGTTTACTGTAGGAACATTTATGGAAGGTGAGAAGGGAAAGAAAGGATAACATTGTGGTACAGCTGCCAGTGCTTGGGCACTCCAACCCCCTGTAAAATTTACTGCCATTTTGATCACAGTAGCATTTCATTGATAGCAACCATTGCTTATTCAGCAACCAATAGCAGAAATAGCAGTCTTCCCTTATATATTATTTTAATCTGTCTTTAACGTTTCTTTTAAAATGTATTAATATCCTCCTGATGTTCATTGCTCATTATATTTCTAGGAGTCAGAGGTTTGTTACATTCTTAATTCTCAATTAGTGAGCCAAAGACTTATTACACTCTCAATTAGTGGTCAATTAGAGCACTGACCATCCCATCTCCCCACTAGAAATGGGTGATGGAGACGATTGACAGATGTTGTACTTCACACTATCACATGGGGAAAATTGGAAGGTTAAACTGGTCACAATGCAGGGTCATCCAGAGAATTAGGGACAATTTCACCATTGCTTTTCACAACAATGGGTTAAAAGTACATAACATAGGCAAGGAAGTGGATAGAAAGTGAATTTGGGTTTCAGATACAAGAGAACAAACCCTGTTGATAGCTGGAAATAACTTTGTTGCACATGCTCTAAACTATCATTTCTACAGGTGCACGTACACACATGCTCCAGAGAGGTAAGGGAAATGAGAAGGAAAATACTTTTTGCCACAGAAACTGTTTCGGAGGAAGGAAGGCTGAGGTTTACCTTGGCAAACTCCCATAAAACCACACACATACACACAAAAGAGAAAGAGGAGGTGGCTGTTCCATAAACCTGTCTGATTTCAGTGAGGGCTGAAACTCCCAAATGCCCTCCTTTTCCAGGACATATCCTCTATTTCTCCCTTCTGTACAGGAGGAATTCCAAAACATCCTCTCTCTGCCTTCTCCCACCAGCTGTTCCCTTAGACCTAAGGCTTAGAGGCTTCAGGAGGAGGATACCGCCCATGCGAGGGAAAGAAGTCTCTGTGTGTGTCCTTTTAAGAACAAGGCTGCTTCGTCTCCTTGGCGCAGCAATGAACCATGGGAAATCTGGGAACAGGGAGAATCAGGGACATGGTTTTCAGACTGCTGCAATTACTGTACATGAAAAGATCAAATTTGTGAATGAACTGGACATGAAAACACGGTACTTTTGCAAAAATGTCTATTCCCAGATTCACCTCACTTTCTGTCTGGATTCTGACCGGTCTTTGCACATCGTTGTCTGAAAAGCAATTTGAAATTGTCCCTAATGCCCTGGATTGCCTTGCAATGTGACCAGTTTAACCTTCCAATTTTCCCTGTGTTATAAAGTCCAGAGTTTTCATTTCCAATTCATTCACAAATTCACTTTCTTCACGTAATTAAAGCAGTCTGAAAACCATGTGCCAGATTCTCCCTGTTCCCAGATTTCCCAAGGTTCCTTTGGTGTGCCAAGGAAAGCAGGTAGCCTTGTTCTTAAAGGAACATATAAACAACACACACACCTCTTTCCCTCGTGACTGGTCTCCCCCTCCTGCAGCCTCTTGCAGCTGGTGGGAGAGCAAGATAGAGGATGTTTTGAAATGTATACAACTGCTTGTTCTGCCAGTGTAGGCTATTTTAAGAGTGTTGCCAACAGAAGTATGTAGTACATCCTTGTGCACAATCCCCCCTCTACATGCAACCTCAGCTGATGGCATGGAACAGTCCCCTGCGGCCAATAATTAGTGAGTAGTGGGGCCAGCAAGGATCCCAGGCAAAAGCCAGCTAGTTTAACAGCCAGGAAACAAAATTAAAGAACAGGCACTCTAGGTGGACAATGCCTCTTATTTTCTTGCAGCTGCAAAACTGCAGCTGGATAATATCCAGGATCTCATGCTTCCAGTAGTCATTAGTTGATCATGGAGATGTGTACTAGCATTATCAGCTGGGGTTGCACAGGTAGGTGAAAGGGGAAAACTGGCATCAGAAGACTAGTCAAGATTTGTGCCACACCTGCATCCATACAGGAGCATAGTTGCAAGATGGCATTATTTGATTGTCAGAACATCCTTGGCCAGGCATTTTTGTGCAGCTGCCCTATAGGATTCTTTTAGGATTTGAAGTCAAACTTTCTGATCTGTATTCATTCATATGTCAATGTGTACTGTTAAAGATAATTCTGGGAAAATGCATGGTTTTATAGGCTGCAGGGAGTTAATTGTCTATGTTATGCCACATTTTTCTGTAGCAATCATTCACTGATATACATGCATAAAAAGCTCATATCCCAAACAAACCCCCACAACAAAAAAGGAATCTTTGTGTAGGAGGTATTTTTTGACAAATAGTATCTACTGTGACAGCAGCTTTACTCTCCGGGTCTTACCTCATGAGCCCCGTTCTTTCTGCAATCATGCTTGTTAAAGAAAACAGAATCCTACCTGTTTGTGAGCAGGCATTGTTGCACATCTTTGCAATGGCATGACTGGGGCTGCTTCTGTCAGTGCCTACTCTTCCTGACTTTCTTTTAATCTTGCCTCCCTGCTTACCCAGCATGCCTTTCAAATTTTTGAAAATTTTAAATTTATTTTTATTTCCACTTTTTGATTCATTTCTGGAGCTCTGCTACTACTATTTATTTTTTTAAAAAAAGAACGAAAGAAAAGAAATAGACAAAATAAAGGCAATCAGGGAATTGTGAGGGGGAATGGGGACAGGAGGAGAGTAGGAGACACTGACATTGCATGACTGCCAATGTTGCAACTGCTCCTTCAGTGACTTTCATACCTGGGGACTAGCATGATTAGGAGCTCATTGGCAGGTTTCACCCATCAGTGAAAAGGGATACTCTAACTATGCTTCAGGACACAACAGCTAAGGCTCAAGAGGTGGAAGTGTGAGATAAGTATCCCCAAAGCCACTGTTTTTCCTTACTATAATTGTGGTTTAAAAACTGTTTGATAAAGTCCATATACAGTGGTCCCCCGGGTTACGAAAGTAATCCATTCCAGGATCCCTTTCGTAACCCGAAAACCTTCGTAACCCGGGGGACCGCTGTAAGTATAGGAAAGCACTTGGCGCGATTTGAATTTCGCGCCGCTTTCCTTTCGTAAGCCGGGTTTTTTTTCGGAAGCCGGGGCCTTTTTTCCAGCCCCGGCTCTTTCGTACCCCAGGGTTTTCGTACCCCGGGGGACCACTGTATCAGATCTCCATACAACAGAATAGATGAGATAGGCTACATTAGGGTAAAATATCTATCAGTGTACATGATATATACTATTGAATATGAAAAATTGCTGTACATTTATTTGCATTTATTTTTCATGGTGGCCTGTGATACCCGCAGGAAGCATGGGAGCAATGGGGAGGTAACTAATGAAGTCAACAGAAGTAACTGGAAACATGGGAGGTATTTTTTGACAAAATAGTATCTACTTTGACAGCAGCTTTACTCTCTGGGTCTTACCGCATGAGCCCCGTTCTTTCTGCAATCATGCTTGTTAAAGAAAACAGAATAATTGTGTTTAACACGGAAACTACAATTGGTTCAGAACATGGCAGCCAGACCTATTACAGGTACATCTAGGAGAGAGCACATGGCACCTGTGCTAAAATCTCTCCACTGGCTGCCAATCAGTTTCCGGGCACAGTACAAGGTGTTGGTTTTAACCTATAAAGCCCTACATGGCATGGCCCGGGCCCATCCCATCTAAGTGACCGCCACTTCCCGTACAAACCCCCCTGCACGCTTCGATCCTCTGGGAGGAGTCTGTTACAGCCCATGAAGACTAGGCTAGTGCAGACCTCCCAGAGGGCCTTTTCAGCGGTCGCCCCTAAGCTTTGGAATGACCTGCCGGATGAGATGCGTCTTATTCCATCCATTGATAGCTTTAAGTAAGTCTTGAAGACGCATCTCTTCAAGCAGGCCTTCCCGGAAAATGCTTAATATTTCCCGGCTCCAAACTTTCACTGGTTCCTAGTCTTCATCCTCCTATACAGCTCAAGGAACTTTAGTTTGATATTGTTGATTATCTGTTATTTACACTATGTTTTAACTTGCTACTGGTTTAATCTTTTTTTAAGGGGGGAGGTGGGAAGGGGATTGGACATTTTAACTGTGATGTTTTAACTTCATTTTGTACCTCGCCCTGATTGCTTGTTCAGAGGGGTGGGCTAGAAATAATAATAATAATAATAATAATAATAATTATTATTATTATCATTATTATATTTCAGAATGTTCAAAAGATGGTTGCTTTATTGGTTTAAAAAAGCCCTGACACAATTTGGTCTATCAGTACTCTTAAAACCTTCTTCAGGGGCTCTTTATAAAATAACATCCAACATTTCTGGACCAAGAACTCTCCTTTGATGGTCAAGGAAAAACATATGACGACTGAAAATAATATATGAAGTGATAGAGTTTTTGTTTCTTCCTGCAAAGAGGATACGTCAGTGCAAGTAAAACATCATGTGTGAAACAGCTTACATTTTACAGTTATGTGGGAATCTTTGTCAACAGCTCGTTTGTTTTGGTCCTTTTGTAAGAGGAAGTGTGAGTATACCTCTTGCCCAAGATGTAGGTAGGTTGTTTGCTTCAGAAACCCCTAATGTACCAGCCTCATCATTTCTGAATGCCTGCAAGACTACACACTGTAGCTGACTGTAAAATTAGGGTTGGTTGTTTCACATGCAAAGTTTCCTCCTCAGTGATGCAGAAGCAGAACTTGAGATCAGAAGCAGAACTTGAGAGGTTGTTCTAATATTTTGCCTTTCCGTGATTCTTTAAAATCCAGACTGACTATTGGTTTGCAAATAAAAGTCAGTAAAAATATGACATTTTTATTTATACCACAGATGGGAATAATGAATTCCTTCAGATGTTGCTGAGGCTGCAACTCCCATTAGCCCTATACAACACAGGCAATGGCAAAAAAGGTGGGGTGCAAGAGGCCATCAACAACTGGAAGGCCACATAATTCCCACCTTACGGTCATAACAAATGTCCCTTTTTTCCTACCTCCTATGTGCAGGGCTACCAGATAACTGCAAAGGAGGATGACACTCTAAAATGTAGGGCATTCAAGAAAAATGTAGGACATTACCAAAAAAAGTTAAATACAACCAATATAAGTACAAATCTGTATCTTATGGTTATTTACAGCTATAGTAGATATACTATTTTATTATGTACTCTACCATAGTTTTCTGATGAACTTATCTTCATTAGAATACCTTGTCAGCTTGCAATATACTTGCAGAATGCTGAACAAAATGAATGCTTCAAATTGTACTTTACTACCAACAAACTCTTGACCTTATCTCCCTTCATGGGCCCATTAGAGTACTAAAGTCATCTCTATCCCATCACCCTTATAGGTGTGTATGGTGGGAACAAGAGAAAGGGCCTTTTCTGGCTGCTCCCAGGCTCTGAAACTCCATCCCTAGAGAGGCCAGGATGGCCCCATCTCCTTTCAGCAGCAGGTGAAAACATTTTTGTACCATCAAGATTTTTAAGTAGAGAATGGGGCTTTTTAATGCTGTGCGAGTCAGAGTAAAGTTTGTATCCAGTTTTAAAATCCATTATAATATTTTAATGCATGATAATTTAAACTTTTTAAATTGTTTAATTGATTTTTAAACTTTATACTTATACTTTTAAAATGCTTTCATATTGTTTATAATTGTACTGTTTTAAAAGTTGCCTTGAGTCCCTATGCTGAGAGAAAGGTGGGATATAAGTAAATAAAATAAATAGATAAACAAACTGACTGAATGTACATTTAAATTATTACTTTCATATACAGTTTTCCCATTTGCTGGGGCAGTAAGAAATATGTTGATCTATTACTCGCTTGCCTGCTAAGGCACTGGATGACACAAGGACAGGTTTTATGACTCAAAATACAGGACGTTTTGCAATTCCTTCCAGACCCCCAGACATATGAAATATATGACTTGTCCTGGAAAAGGAGGGCATCCGGTCACCCTGCTTGTTTCAGCCTAAACAAAAAAAAAACACACTTCCCTTGCTAGATCTTAGGGCCTGGCCCAGAATCTCCGATTTTTATGGGTGCAAAGTCTCCAGTTTTGTTGTGCTCAGATGCAGGCAAGAAGACCCTGTGTACAAAGCTTTCTCCATATACCTTTTGGCTACAAGCAATTAGGCTAGATTAAATGTTCCTTTTTCCATTTCTCTAAGTAAGTGAGAAGGAATAATCAAATCATTTCACCTTAAACTGGCCCCGTTGTTGTTGTTGCTGCTGCTGCTGTTAACTGCCCTTGAGTCGGCTCCAACTCATGGCGACCCCATGGATGAGACATCTCTAACAATCCCTATCTTATTGCCTTGCCCAGATCCTGCAAGCCCTTGCCCATAATCTCCCTTATTGAGTCTATCCATCTGGTTTGTGGTATTCCTCTCTTTCTTCTACCCTCTACCTTTCCTAGCATTATTTTTTTTTCTAGTGATCCATGACTTCTCATGATGTAGCCAAAGTACAATAGTTTCAACTTGATCATCTTTGCTTCCAAGGAGAAGCCTTGTCTGATCTGTTCAGGAACCACCCCCCCCCTTTTTTTTTTTTTTTTTTTTTTGGTCTTCTTGACTGTCCATAGTATCCTAAGTACTGTTCTCCAGCACCACATTTCAAATGAGTTTAATTTTTTCTGTCAGCTTCCTTCATTATCCAACTCTCACATTCATACATGGTAACTGGGAATACAATGATCTGAATGATTCTGACTTTAGTGCTCAGTTGTATGTCTTTGCTCTTCAGTATCTTTTCCAGTTCTTTCATATCTGACCTTCCCACTCTTAGGAGTTTATCAGACGGGAGGAATTTCTCTCTATTTCGAATGGAGCCAATTCAAATTCACGTAAATTCGCTAGTTCAGTAATAATAATAATAATAAATCTTTATTTCTAGCCCGCTCCTCTGTAGAGCACAATCAGAGCGGGGTGAGTTTACTTGAATTCTAATTGCATTCGGGATGTGTTCAGAATGACTTCCCATTGCCTGAGAATGACTTCCCATTGGCCGAAACTGCGTGAGATAGTCTAATACGCAATAACGTAAAACCCATGATTGCATTCAGAATTACTTCCCTTTTGCCTGAAACTGCGTGAGATACTCTAATACACAATAACGTGAAACCCCATGATTGCATTCGGATTACCATTGGATTATACTTCCAATTTCCATTGTCTGATAATGTCATTAGTCTTCTTATTTGTTGACTGCTGTCTCCATTCTAGTTAATGTTTGATCCTAGATATGGGAATTCTTTATTTCAATTTCCTCATTGTCTAGATTGAATTTGTGTATTTCTTCTGTGGTCATTTTTTTTGTTTTCTTTATGTTCAGCATCAGACCTGCCTTTGCACTTTCATCTTTGACCTTCCTTATTAACTGTTCCAATTCCTGAATGTTATCTGCTAATATTGTGGTGTTGTCTGCATATCTTAGGTTGTTAATGTTGCTTCCTCCTATTTTCAGTCCTCCTTTTTTGACTCTGATTATGTTTTCCTATGATGTTTTCAGCATATAAATTAAACAAATAAGTTGACAGAGTGCAGTCTTGCCTGATCCCTATGCCTATTGGGAACCACTCTGTTTTCCCAAATTTTGTTCTGAGCTAAATTTTAATTTTCAAACAGGACATATGTTCTCTGCACATGTGTTTGTTTGTATGTATGTGTGTGTGGTTTTTTTGTGTGGCTGATATTTAGTGTATAAGGCTTAATGACATCTCAAGGGGCCATCCCTAGATCTCAGGTTTTCCAGGCATTTCCAGGCATGTCAAGTTATTGGAGACACCAGTATCTTTATTTGTATACACTTTCCAAACTGACTGGCAGGTCTCACAAAAGATATGTGGTGGGTACATAGCCAGATCACCCACAGCTAATGATTGCTCCATTTGAATTTCTGTGGCCAAGGTATTTTGCTGCCTAATGTGAAAGCTAAAATCCCATCCCAACTCCAACATTAGAGCTGCTGTTTTTAAAAATCTTGCTACACTATGTTAGTTCCTGCATTCATTTCGTTACTCCCCTTCCCTTTTTGGAGCCTTCAGAAGGCGTGCACTTCACCCACAACATGCCTGGTGAGATCTGAATGTTGAGTTCAGGCTTTCAGCAACCCTTTACTAATGCAACATGAATTGCACAGTAGTAGACTTTATGTTGCTTTTCTAAAGTATTCTTAACATATTCATTCTGATAGTGTATATGCATACACACATTTGATTGCAAGTCACCTGTTGACTTAAGGCAACCCCATGAATTTCATAGGGTTTCCTTAGACAGAGGAATACTCAGAGATGGTTTTGCCAGTTCCTTCCTCTTAAATAGAGCCCACCTGGAATTTGTTGGCAGTCTCCTGTCCAAGTACAATCCAGAGCTGACCCTGCTCAGCTTCCAAGGTCCAGCAGGATCTTGTGCTCTTTATGATATTTAGGCCCTTCATTCACAGTACTGCAAATTAAAATGGTCATGACTCCATTTAAACCCACCCCGGAAATACTAAAATATTCCCTTGTTCCTCTCATACAACATGCTTGAAAGTATAGGTTTCATATCCCTTATCTGGAATTCTGAAACACTCCAAAATCCAAAATTGTCCACATGGGTGGTGAGATAGTGGCACTTTTGCTTGCTTGCTTGCTTTTCTTTTCTTTTCTTCTTTTTTTTTGTGTGTTTTTTTCCCCTTTTTCTTTTTCACCTTTCTTTTAAAAAAATCTTTATCTTAAGATTTACAATATAAAACATACAGAATAAAAACAAATACATATAAAAATATAAAATCATAAACCTAAACTTCAAAAACATAACCCTAAACTAAGCTACCCTCCACCCCAACTCCACCCCCCTGCATAAAACTATATCAGTTAACACAATCAACATAAACAATTAACACAAACAAAAATTGACTTCCCTCTTCCCAAGCCTAAGAATATTAGTGTTCAATATCTTACATTTCTCAATTATGCTAACTTATTTTTTATTTTACTTCAGATGTAAAACAAAGTTGCTTCAAGCCTCAAATTCCACAAATATAATCTTCCCTTATTTCTTCTTCATATACAGTAAGTCAAAAATAATTCTCCATTTTAAAAAAAAGTCCAACAATTTTTCTTTGATTAAAGTTGCCAGTTTATTCATCTCGGTCAACTCAAGAACTTTAGCAATCCTCATCTGTAAAAAGACAGTCAGTTTTCCGATTCTGGGTGTACAACAGTCTCACTGCAACAATCATATAGTGCATCCCTTTATAGTTTATACCTTTACATTTCTCTTTTGATATTTCCAACAAAAACAACTCTAGTCTTAAATCAATTCTACATTTAAAAATAGATTGCATTAATTTTTGTATTTGTCTCCAATAACTTTTTGCTCTATCTCAAGACCACCACATATGGTTAAAAAATACCTTCATGCACCCCACATTTCCATCATTTATTTTAAGACCTTTATATATCTTAGACAAACTCATGTACATCAATGTATAAAAGTTATCTCTCATATTATAATAAGATAAATCTTTAAAGCCAATAGTCCACTCCCCCCCCCCACCGCAATGTTTTAACTCAATATTATATCCCAAATTCTGGGTCCCTTTGACCATATATGTATATAAGGTGTATATGAAACATGGATTTCATGCTTAGATTTAGGTCCCACCTCCAAAATACCTCATTATGTATATGCAAATATTCCAAAATCTGAAAAAATCCAAAATCTAATGTACTTGTGGTCCCAAATATTTCAGATAAGGAAAACTCAACCTGTATTGTTTATCCAGTATCACTCCATTTTATTCAAATAGGATGATTATTAAAATTTAAGTTTCAGTTTCAGTTAAATAATCCTTTCCTCTGGTTTTAATGGCAAGAACAAATTTGGACAATGTCTGTTTTTTATGTAGATACTTGAAAATGTCAACATGATCCAAGGACATTAACTTTAATGAGAACTGCAGTTCATAACTTTATTGGGTTTTATCGGGGGATACGATTCGACTTTATCGGGGGATACCCCTCTGAGTTTCTACGCAGGAAGTGTTCTTTGGGAAATGGGAAAAGAACACAGAATGGATAAGATATAATGACCTATTAAAAAAGACAGTGTTGAAAAAATCAAATTACTTTCTAAAGAAGAATTAAAAATTAACAGAAAAAATATAAGTTGGTTTGGATATATACAATTAAAACAAAAATACAAAGAAGATATGTATGGGGAAGGCTTTGAAAGAGATACAAATGAATTGGATAAGCTCATATGGGAAAAAGACAAAGGGAAAATTTCCAAATTATACAAAGTGTTTTTAAAGAGAGAACTAGAACAGGAGACAGTATCTACATATATGATCAAGAAATAGGCCATGTAATACCATTAGAAAGATGGGAAGTGGCTTGGGAAAAATCCAGTAAATTCACTGCTTCACAGGATCTTAGAGAAAATTATATAAAAATAATTAATCGATGGTATTATACGCTTATGAAAATTGCTAGAATGTATAAGCTAAAGGATAATGGATGTTGGAAATGTGAAAAAGAAAAAGGCTCCTATTATCACATGTGGTGGGTATGTCCAAGAATAAAAACTTTTGGTCGAAAATACATTAAAAAAATACAGCAGATATTGAACATCGAATATCCATTAGTTCCGGAATTATATTTATTAAATATAACCGCGATTTTAGATGTGGAAACAGAAAGAAAATATTGGAGAATAATCCTGTATTTAATAACGGCTGCCAGGATGTTACTGGCAAAAAACTGGAAACTGAATTAATTATATACCTACATTAGATGAATGGTTTCAGAAAGTTATAGAACTTAAAGACATGGACTGCCTAACAGCATTAATTAATAACAAACCCAAGGAGAAGATTGAAAAAGAATGGGATCCTTTTAAAAAAATATTTGAAGGAGATATGGGATATAAAAGAAGAACTGTTATAAGAAAGAGGAATGAAACAATGATACCTAATATACAGAGAGGTTAGTGTTGAGAGGATGTAATATTTCGTTTGTTGGTTGGTTTATGGTGTGATATGGTTGTACATATGTAATAATTGTAAAACTGTTAAATGTAAATGTTTCCAAATGAATCAATAAAAAATACAAAAAAAAACTTTATTGGGTTTTAGAACAGCTAGGTATAAGCGTGGGAGAATGCATTGTTTCATGTCACAGATTACTAAAACAATGCAGCAACATTACTACATGTATGTAAAGAAAGTACTAGAGAAAGCGGGGGGGAGAGAATTCATCAAAATAATCAGTTCATGGGGAGTTAGGAGGAATACAATATTTTACATGCAAAGTGTTGACAGATGTAATTTCTAGCTAAAAGGAAAATACTCATTGCACTTCTTTCTGATGACAGACAACATACTATTGTTCATGCTCAATAGAAAAATAATTTCAGTATATAATCTGAGAATACATTACTAATGAAACCTAGGCATTTCTGGATTGCTGTAGCATATTGAAAATTATTCAAATCAAATCACACATCTACCACATCATACCTTTTCTATCAAACCTGAAACTATCTATTATAATCTTATTCAAGCCTATAGAAAGTTGAGTCATTAATTTTAGGCACTTCTGTGCAAACATATTTCTATAGAATCATAGAATCATACAAATTTAGAGTTGGAAGAGACCACAAGGGCCATCCAGTCCAACCCCCTGCCATGCAGGAACTCCCAATCAAAGCATCTCCGACAGATGGCCATCCAGCCTCTGCTTAAAAACCTCCAAGGAAGGAGACTGCACCACCCTCCGAGGGAGTGTGTTCCACTGTCGAACAGCCTTTACTGTCAGGAAGTTCTTCCTAATGTTGAGGTGGAACCTTTTTTCCTGCAGTTTGCATCCATTGTTCCGAGTCCTGTTCTCTGGAGCAGCAGAAAACAAGCTTGCTCCCTCCTCAATGTGACATCCCTTCAAGTATTTGAACAGGGCGATCATATCACCTCTTAGCCTTCTCTTCTCCAGGCTAAACATCCCCAGCTCCCTAAGGCGCAGGAGTTTTCTTAAATAATTCAGCCTGTGGTCCAATACCTACTTAACCTGGAAGTAATGCTAACTAACACTCAAAGGGAAAATTTATTAGCAAGCATGCATATGATTGCACTGTAAATTACTCAGGGCTGCTTTACATAGTACAAATTACTTTTTTGAGAAAACAATTCCATAGGAAAATATACCTTGAACTGATCTGCAGATTGTCATATGTGATACTGCACAACTGCAGCTATCCCTTAGCTACATGTTCCCAAACTTAACAAATGGCAACAGTTTCCATGCCCACCCACCCTCCGAAAAACAGATAGTGAGAATCTACCATATACAACAGTGTGAGAATCTACCATGTACAACAATCTACATTAGAACTGCACCAGCTCTTTACAAAGGTGCACTTTATGTGCAGAGAACATGCACTATATGAAGTCTCCCTCCATTGCATGCACTTCAAAATGTGTAACGTGTTGTAACATATAAAGCTCTTATAAAATATCTTCTTGTATGTGCATCTAAAATTATTTAATTTCCATGGCTTTGAAAATAACAACTCGGCTGTCCTGTCCTCCTTCTTGTCTTCACAGCATGTGCATTATAAGGTTGTTGAGGTGTTGCCAGAGGTAGATGAGAAGGAAGAACCCTTCCGATACCGAATCAGGATTTCTTTACTGATGAGGCCTCGTGCGACCAGGATCTTGAGGAAGTTGTTTCGGAATTTCTGCCCTATAAAGGCATATATGATGGGGTTCATACAGCTGTGAGAAAATCCCAGGATCTCTGTGCCCGAAAGGGCAGCATCAATGGAACTACGGCGCCCACAGGTCTCACCAATCACCCCTGTCCTCAGCAGGGTGTCAGCAAGAAGGGAGATATTGTAGGGCAGCCAACAGAAGAGAAACACCAGCACAACAGCTAGGATGACTTTCATGGCTTTCTTTTTCTGGCTGTTCTTGGTCTGGAAGAGTCTGTGCACTGTCACCCCGTAGCAAAAGAGCATAATGGCCAAAGGCACAAGGAAGCCAAAGGTTTGTGGCAGGATTCTCAGGACCATTCTCCATTTAGTTGTTTCATTTCCTCCAATATTCTCATAACAAACCATTTGAGATGAATTAGGTGCAGGGAAAACATCACGGTAGGCTATCATAGGGATGGAAAGGAGGAGAGAAAACACCCAGATGCCAACACAGACAAATTTGACCCAGTGCCTTTTCTCAGTAGCTTGGCGAGTAGCATAAACTATAGCCAGGTAGCGGTCAATGCTGATGAAGGCCAACAGGAGGATACCACTGTAGAAATTGACTTCCTTTAGGACAGAGGTGAATTTACACATGACAGTGCCAAAGATCCATTCATGAGCACGGAAGATAGCCCAGATGGGCAAGGTGAGAGCAAAGAGGAGATCAGCAATAGCTAAGTTCAGAAGGTATACATCAGTTACAGACCGGTTTCCTTTGTTGTAGGTGACCACCAGAACCACCAAGGAGTTTCCGACCAGGCTGACTAAGCATACAAGGCAATAGAGGAAAGCCACAAAGTACCTGATCACAGGTGATGCACTCTCAGTTCTGCAGGGTTCTGATACACTGCTAGGGTTACCTGTGTAGTCATCAGAGTAACTATAATTATCAAAGAGAGTGTAGAGATCCCCATCAAATGTGATCGTATCTCCCATCCTAGAAGTGTTGTTCACCCTGTGTAAAGCCAAAACAAATATTAATGAACAACCTATTAAAATCAAGGGATTGCATGCTAATGATAATGCATGGGAGTTTAAAAAGTGAATCTGGATTCCATTTTGGAATATTAATTGAAGCATCGTACATGAAGTTTATCATTCAATGTTCTACACTGAAGAGCCAGGTGATCACCTACTTCAGTGCATCTTATATCTGCTAGTGTTACAATATGGAACTGAGTGCACTGGTTAATTTAAGGGGCATGTTACATTGAAGCCTCAGGCTGGACTAGATGACTTTAGGGGTTTTATGGATTACACAGCATAATCCAGGAGATGAAATCAGCTGAGCTACATTCTTATCTGTATACAGTAAAAAAAAGCAATGAAAGAAATATTTTATTTTAAATTGGATGAGGAATGACACACTCCTTGAGCAATAATTATATGTGCATGATTAAATATTTGTTTGTTTGTTTATTTATATTGAAATATAAATATTTATAAACATACACATACAAATTATTTCTCAAGGAGTGTGTCATCCATTTTCCCAACATAGGACCCATGTAGGAAATATATAGGGCCTGTGATGACTCTTAGCATGCACTGTACTGAAAACAGAGACCCTGGTTTGTTTTCTTAAAGAATTCCTTAAAGAGTGCTGCTACTCAGTACTAAATGCATTATGAGCATTTCTAATCAAAGACTGGAACCTGTCTGTTAAAACTAATTGCACTGATCACATTTTTCATAGAAATTGAAACTAGAATGCGAAACACTTCCTCTCTGGCCCTCAAAAAAGAAATCAAAGTAATTTACAGGAATTTTTCCAAGGAACAATATGAAGCACTATTTTGATTAGCCAGCATGATACAGTGGTACGAGAATAGGAATAAAACTCTGGAGATTGGGGTTCAATTCCCTGCTCAGCCATGGAAACCTACTGGGTGACCTTGAGCGAGTCACACACTTTCAGCCCCAGACTCCCCCATTATACTGTAGGTTCACCTTCAGGTCGCCATAAGTCAGAAATGACTTGAAGGCACACAACAACATCACCATCCACACAGCCACTATCCTTGCCAAGTTGTCCATTTTGTGGCAAGTGGCTGTTCATGACAAGCACAATGGGTGGGGCAGCAAGGAACAAGAAGGGAAGAACAGGAGAACAGGGTTTTGCCTCAAAGTAATATACAGTATATGGCAATTTTAAAAATTAATTTAATTTTTTAAAAAATAATATTTCATTTCAACTGTAAATTTTTTATTTAAACTGTAGGAAGACTGTACCAAAAATAAGGAGTGTTTCATCTGGAAGCATCCTTTATTTTCTCGTTTTTTTCCCAAAACCTTTTTTTTTTTTTTTTCATATTTCTTCCTGAAGGGCTGTAACTGAAATGTATAGAAGTTTATTCAGAAGACACCTGATTTACTTGGCTTACTCCCAGGTAGGTATACAAGAAAGATGAGAAAATTAGTGGGAAGCAGTTAATATATTATCAAAAGGTCTTTTACGAAGTTTAAGAATGGGGAGAGTGGCTATGAAAGAATTAGAAAAGATTCTAGAATGCAAAGATATAAATGGAACACAAACGTTAGAATTGTACAAGCCATTGTTTTCCCTGTTATCATGTATGGATGTGAGAGTTGAACAGTTAAGAAAGAAGATAGGAGGAAAATCAATTCATTTGAGATATGATGGTGGAGAAGAGTGCTGAGGATACCACGGATGGCCAAAAAGACAAATAAATGGGTGCTAGAACAGATCAAATATTTCTTGAAGCTAAGATGACTAAACTGAGACTGTCATACTTCAGTCAAATCATGAGAAGGGAGGACTTATTGGAAAAAACAATAATGCTGGGACAATGGGAAGTCCTTCCGAGCACAATCATGAGGTTACACGTTATTGCATGAAAAACTATCACACGCAATTTCAGGCACTGGGAGGCAATTTCGGGCAGTTCCGAATGCGATGCAGCGTCAATACGCAATCATGTAAATTCACTGAACTAGCAAATTCACTCAATTCTGAACTGGCCCCACTTTCATTTCTTTTGAAATTGAGAGAAATTCCTCCCATGTGATAACATCCTATGACTTTGCAGGAACTAAGCACAGCAGTGGAGGACAGGAGTCTTGGAGATGTCTCATCCATGGGGTTGCCATGGGTTGAAATCAACTCGAGGGCAGTTAACAACAACAACCAGGATTACTTCTACAGTCCATATGCAGCCCCAGAGACTAACAGTATAGTAATACTCCTGTTATGCTTATGCCATGTTCCTAATTTTGTAATAGTGGGTTATTCCTGACTATTTAAAACCTGTTTTGTTGTTGTTAACTGATGGCCAAAAAAAAGAAAAAAAAATTGTTGGAGTTGCTTAGTGAAAATCTTTGGATGGATATAACTTGCTGTATGGCTACAAGAATAAAAGTTAAATAAAAGCAGCAAGATATGGGCAGACCAGAAAAACTGCCTACTTATATTTTTATGTCTCTCTTTCTCTCTCTCTCTCTCTTTCACACACACACACACGCATGCACACACACACTCCCAGGGGAATTTTAAGATGGATACATGTCTGTTTTTTAAACAGGTGACCTATAGTGAATTACAAGGAGTTTTAGCCCTATACACCTCTTCACACCAGTAGCAGAACATCCTAGAAGCAAAGAGGGAGGGAGGAAATCCATTTGTGGTAGAATTCTTGCCATGGCAAGAAAAGGCTGTTGCACACCTTGCCTCATCATAACCAGAGAGTAGTAGCTGAGCAATGTGTGTGAAGGTTCTCTCCTGCTGTCCAGCCAAGAGTAAACTGCATATAGACCCCTATCTCCATGGGATCTGTATTTGCCTTTCTTTAAATCCCTTACACACACCTTTTCAGCTTCTTACCTTGATTAGATTTTAACTCTGCTTTTCTCAAGTCATCAGAACCACAGGCAGTGGCTTTTAGCTAGAAATTAATCTCCTTTCTCTTCCAAAAAAAGAGGAAATTTATTGGGGAGACTGTTAAAAGTCTCCAGAATGACATCTGGATTAAAGCAGTCCCCATCCTCATTCCCGTTCACTGTTGTGGCAAAAGTGAGAAAGTGGTGATTTAAAACCCAAAGCCACACTTTCCTGCTGAGGCTTCCTTCTCGGAACAGAAGGAGCCTGGAAAGGGCTGCAAGTTTATTTAAGCACAATAGCTAAATATAGCAATAAATTTTAAAGAGCCAAAGGTAGTAGTAGGGTGGAAATAGGGAGGAGTTAGGGTTTCTATTGCCTCCCTGACTAACCATTACTCTCTGAATTGTCATTTCTGCCTGATGCCCTTTTGGCTTTGTCTGGCTGACTGACTAGCTACCACGTTGCCCCAGAAAGCCTGATATTTTGCACAAAAGATCACAAGGAGTTCATAAGGATGCAAACAATGTCAACAGTTTCAAAGAAAACCCAGAATGTGTTCTGTTGTAATAATTTAGAGTAATTGGTTTAAGGCACCCATGTTGATAACAGAGGCAAACATTTATCAGCATTCCCAGTATTGAATGGTAAAGTGCTCAGGTATCCAAGCACAGGATAGTTTAGAACCAGTTTTCTTGAGGGCCTGGGAAGGCAGCTAGCACCCTCTCCGGTGCTGAAGCCTTCTACAACAGCACTCAGAAGACCAGGGAAATATGTGGCCCTCCACTGACTATTGAACTGCAGCTCCCAAGAGCCTTAGTAGCCACCGTAGCCCATGGAGAAACATGGTGGCAACTGCAGCCTAATGTTTGGAAAGCTATTAGATTTCCACCTCAAGTTAAGACTACACAATTATAGCACTATGATTCCATTTGATTCCACTTGAACTGCCTTGAGTCTCACTTGATCTGACTTAAATCCAGTAGAATGCTAGGATTTATAGTTAGGTTTTCCCCACCCCCACCCTTTCAAAATGTTTCCAACTTATGGCAACCCTAAGAGGAATCTATCATAAGATTATCGTGGCCAGATTTACTCAGAAGGGGATTGCCATTGTTCCCCTGTGAGGCTGAGCGAGTGTGACTTTCCCAAATGGGTTTCCGTGGCTGAACAGGGATTTGGAGCTTGGTCTCCAGAGGCCTAGTCCACCCAGCCGAATACATCACACTCACTGTCAGGATTTGCAGTTCAGGGAGGGGTATTTACAATTCTCAGCCAATGAGCTCTGGTGCCTCCCCAGACCATGTATCCCAGGATTCCATAGGAGGCAGACATGGCAGTTAAAATGGAATCATCATGCTGTAATTATGTAGTGTGGAAGGACCCTCAGGCCCTCCTGGTAGCATTACAGTTGCTGCCGCCACCACCTTCACAGCTAATCCTCCCCTTCTCACTCTGTAGGGCAGACCTAGGGGTCACTACTGTACCACTGTTGAATTAGGTCCAATAAGCACTACTTACAAGCAAAGCACAAGGAAGCCCCCATTTTATGTTTGTGAGCAAGCTTCTCCAGTAGTTAGACTGAATGTTTCCTGACACTGTTTTGTACACCCATTCACAAATGAATGCAAGTGAAAAGGGGATCTGGTACCCAAAGGAATGCCATCATTAGAGGGCTTAATATGCACCAGTCAGGTGAGGGAAAGGCAAGTTTTCAGTCCAAGGAAGACCCGCTCGAACATAAGAACCTCAGTCAATGCCATCAGAATGGCAAGTGTTGGCCTCAGATCTAGTGTGCAGGTTTGGTGCTAGAATTGTCCTCTGACAACAGATCACAATAAATCTTAAAACCCCACTTTTTTAAAAAATGACAGTGGAATGTGACATTGTGGCAGTTAGCACTGTGGAGTAGGGGTGCCATCCTGCACTGTTGTAGTGGTCATTTTTAAGGTCAGGTAGTTGTTGTCTTTAAAAGATATAAATAGAGTAGGGAATTGGCAATAATTTGATAACTACATCATGTGGATAAAAAGTGACTGAACATAAAGAAGCAAATCCGGAGTAAATAACTAATGTGGAGGCACACATGTCCTTTATAGAAATCCTGTATGTGGTACTCTTTTTTATTTTTCTGCATCAGTGTCATAAATTCTGTTTAACTTCATTGGCCAGTCTAATGGCATCCAACATATCAACTACACAATCAGGCATCACAGAATAACAAAAGGGACCTGATTCTATTCCTGAGATTCTTTTGCAAAGACTAATGAAATATTTCTGTGGTATGTTGCACTGCCACTCAGCACTGTGTTAGAGTACAACTGCTTTTAAATACCTGGCAGAGTAACCAGTTGGTCTGCTCTGGAGAAATGCCAAGTGATGGATTCAAAGTAAAGGTTTCCCAGTCCTTTTACTATTTGTATCCCACCACCTACTTTTTGTTTCTTTCACCTTCTTTTATCTTTTTGAATCAAAATTTAAGCTCTCTTACAGCAAGGATCTCTATTCTTTCTTTGTGAAAGGCAAGTCATCATGAACACTGAGGGAGCTACGTAAGGTGTTATCTTTTACATCTGTTTATGAATAACTATAAACAAGATCCTTCTCTAAATAACTCATTCAGTAAGTCATTCTCTCCATAAATAGGTAACTGGCATTAGAGATGGCTAGTCTATGCATTAAAAATGATCCATTTTGTTTTTACGTCTGCATGTGTTTTATGATTATCTAAATTAAAACTATGTTTATTGGTTTAATTTTAAAAGTATTCTCAGTGGTATAATATTAACATCAACAATAGTGGATCTGGATTATATACATAAGCAGGTGTAATGTGACATATCATTCAAAATAATATTTCATTAAAGTATGTAAGCAGACAGTATATTACACAGTGGCATCACTGAGGTTGATGTCACCCAGACTGTGGGGGCCAACTGCCTTGCCCTCCTTCACCACACAGTGGCCTCCAGAATACCCATTCAGGGTTTGGCATGGCTGCCCTCCCAGCAGCCAATCCACACTCTGAGGGCATCCCCACCACCACCACATAAGGCCTTTAGAGTTTGTTTCAGCTGCCTTCCCAGAAGCTGTACTGGATCCTGAAGACACACCCCAGCGGTGGCTGCTGCTGAGGGAGATGGCACTGCAGTCTCTGGAGGACCCATTTAGGGTCTGGTCCAGCTTCTGGGCAACTGGGAAAGGGAGGCAACACCCTTTACTGCTCACCCAGTAGCCATGCCAGTCCTTCCAGGTGTACCGCCCCACCAAGTGACATCCTCTTCTAGGGTAGAATTCAAAGATATAGTCATGTTAGTCGGTAGAATCAGTATGTAAAGAGATCCTGTAGCACCTTTGAGAATAACTGGAAAAAAGAAATTGGCAGCATCAATTTTCGTAGAAGAACTTTCTTTCAGTTAGTCTTAAAGGTGCTACAAGATCTCTCTACATAAAGCTTCTGGGGCGTTACCCAATGTGGTCGGTCTACATCCTCCCATACACACACCCCTAGTGATGCCTCTGATACTGCATTATAATGTGCAGTCTGTGCAGGCTTTTTAACCAAGAGTAACACAAAACTCAGATATATCTTTGTAATTTCTAGTAAGGATCACCTCTTTAGAATGTTGTAATAGTTCAGCTTTTATCTTCTAGCTTTAAGACATTTGCATTTGCAGAGAGAATACCTTTAGAAATGTGTTACTTTAGAGTGATTATACTATTGTCCCCAACACATGAGTGTGTCGATCTTATCCACATTCTCATCTTCAATCCCACCCATCTAAAATAAAGTGGAGTGAGAGCTGGCCCTACCATTAAGCATAGTGAAGCAGTCACCAGAAGGTGAAAAATGCTGGGAGCCAATGAAGGAAAACTCTCTGATGTTTTTTCTGGAACTTCTCCACTGTTCCTTTCTGTCAGAGGGCATGCCACACAATCTCTCTTGAGCGTCCTAAACTAAATTGCTGTTTCAGGTGTGGTGAAATACAGTATTCTATTACCAGTTCTGAAATAAGATTCAATAGCCAATCCATCTGACTTTTGTTCAGGGAATGGGAAAGGGGACACATCTTGTCTTCCATCTCAGAGCTAGTCGACACATAAAGTGTACTAAGCAAATTGGTAGTGCATTTCTGCACATCTGCATTGACCCATTAATTGTCTTCATTTTCCTGTGAAAATGCACATCTGTTTGCATCTATTCACCCTCCCTCTGCTGAAAATGTGCAGCCATCTGAATGTACGCAAAGCAGACAGAGAGCCACACATGTGATAATGTTCATTTTTGCAGATTTCAGCTAATACTCTGGTTGAAACGGCAAAGCCTTTTTCCACAGAGTTTAAGGACTTGTTGGGGGGGGGGGGCAAAAAGCCCAAACTCCTGTGAACCACATGTAGCTGGATCACATTTCATTCAACTGGAATGAAAAGTATTTTAAATATGTAGACTAGCCTTTAGGCAATGAAATACGTTAGGTCTGACCAAGCAAGAATCATCCACTTACCTATGTGCTCTGGAGTAGCCTCTTCACAGCACAAAAATCTGATGCTGACAGTTTGAATTTGCTATGAGGAAGTGGCTGTCACAAAACTTCCCTCTAAAATACAAAGAAAAGAACACAGGAATCTCCTTTAGAGGCTGGGTGAGGAGGAAAGAGGAAACTGCTCACTCAGTGATCGGGCAAGCAGGTGGCCATCTCAGTTCTTACAGTTCCTGAAGATTCTTCAGCAAAGATGGGACTTCAAAAACAACTGAGCCTCGTGGAGGAAGGGCATTTTTTTTTTTGGTTTTTTAAATCATTTTTATTAGACATAAACATAACCACAAACATGTTTTATATGTACTGTATATCTAAAACAAACATATACTGACAACAACAACACTACATACTTGACTAAACTACTATACAAAAACTAACACTATTGATTCCCCCATCCATGACACAGATGGATAGATGCCACTTGTATTACTATACTTCCTGTGTATGTGTGTGTGTGTGTGTTTATAACATACAAAGTTTATTTTACAAAACCTAAAACTGATTTGTTTCCCTGATATAACTGCAGAGAAGTAATAATTCCCAATTTTTCTTTAAATTATTGAAAGATTTCTCTTTGATCAACACTATCAATTTGTCCATTTCAGCAAGTTCAATCATTAGCCAATCTTCTTGTGTTGGAATAACAGTATCCTACCATCTTTGAGAGTAGATTGCTCTTGCTGATATTGTTCTTGCTGGATCATATATTGTAAAGTCTTTCTGTGTTTCTGCTCGATTTGATCATTCAGCATTCCAAGCAAAAATCTCTCTGATTTCAACGGTATCATAACTTTAAAAGGAAGGACACATCAGTCTCAGTATAGCCACAGCTGTTGTCCTCAGAGAAAATGGGAGTCCTAGAAATCTACACATTAAAGAGATACTCCTCATTCTGACATATACATGAATTCATTTGGTTAAACCCACAGTGGGTTAGGATTAATAGTATTTTCTATATTCATTACATGTCAAGATTTTGATAATTGAAGAATGATGTGAGGGGAAGCTTAAAGGCTCCCAAAACAATGATTCAGCAAAAGGTAGCTTCAGATGACAAACAATTCTTTGTTTCTTTATTTCAAAGATATAGCTTCCAATTTGGCTGCATCACATCAGAAGCACAAAAACTTTCTTTAATCACATTTTCATTCCAACAAGATAGAGATCCTCTTGGTTATTTGCAAGGCAGATCAAGGAATAGGGTGTGTTCTGTGCTGGATGAGGCTACATTCTCTCTGAAGATCAGTTTCACAATTTGAGCATAGTCCTAGGTTCAGCCCTGAAGCTGGATAGTCTGGTTTCAGTGACGGTAGGAGTGCATTTGCACAATTAAAACTAGTGTGTCAACTATGTCCATTTCTAGGAAGATCTGAGTTGGCAACAGTGACACATGCTTTGGTTACATCCTGTTTGGATTTTTGTAATGTACTCTACATGGGTTTCCCATGTAGAGTACAGAGTGTTTGGAAACTTCAGCTGGTCAAAAGAGTTGCAGCCAGATTGTTAAGTGTGGCTGCTTAAAGAAGCCCACAACTCTCTTGTTGCAACAGCTCCACTGGCTGGCAGTCTGTTTCCAAGCGTAATCCAGAGTGCTGGTTATGAACTATAAAGACATACATAGCTCAAACCCAGCCTATCTAAAAGAGCCTGAGCACTAACATTTGGGGGGGTGGGGGGGGGAACTTCTCTTAATCCTACCTCCCTTGCAACCACTTTTAATGGGAACACGAGAGAGGGACCTCTCGCATACTCTGTAACTCCCTTCCCAGGGAGACTAGGCTGGAACCCTCCTTGCTGTCTTTTCATCAGCAGGCAAAGGCTTTTTTATTCCAAAAGGTTTTGGAGACAGGTTGTTTACAAAAAGCAACATTTTAAGTCAGATTTGCAACTTTAATTCCTTGCTTTTAAATGAATGTTTTAAATTGATTTAACAACAGTCAACAGTTTAATACTATATTTGTCCTAATTTTTGTGTGTGTGTTTAGCCACACATGCTTTGGATTGTTATTGCTATTGTTCTTGTGCGCCTTCAAGTCATTGCTGACTCATGGCAACTGTAAGGCAAACCTATCACCTGTTTTCTTGGCAGAATTTGTTCATAGGGGGGTTGCTTTTGCCTTTCTCTGAGGCTGAGAGAATTTGGCTCTCTTGGGAGTTTATCATACAATGAAATTTGGAGGTATAATGCAATGGCAATCCAAACGCAATCATGGGGTTTCACATAATTTCGTATTAGAGTATCTCACACAATTTTGGGCAATGGGGGGGTCATTTTTGGGAAATGGGAGTTCATCCTGAATGCATTCCGAATGCAATTAGAATTCACTAGCGAATTTATATGAATTTGAATTGGCTCCATTTGAAATTGAGAGAAATTCCTCCCATGTGATAAACTCCATTGGCTTTCTATGGATGAGCGGGGATTCAAATTCTTGTTTTCAATTATCATTAAAACCACTAGACCACTCTGGCTGCTTGTAATACTCTCTAATGTGCTCAGTTTATTTGGAGGGTACAATGCAGTACCCTGGATAGTGCCTTTAAACTTTGGACTTACACACCAGCCTCCTTTCTTGCTGCAGTCATGCAAGGAAAAATAAAACAGAGGGAAACCATCTTCAGTTGGGTTTTGTGTGTGCATGAAAATGCAGAGCAGACACAATTTTGTTATTTCTTCATCTTTCTCTGGGTACATTTGGTCATCACTTTTATTTCTCAATTCTCTCATTTTATATGAGGAGAGACATAAAGAGCTGGGTATGTTTAGCCTGGAGAAGAAATGGTTAAGAGGTGATCTAATAGCCCTTATAAGTATTTGAAGGGATGTCATGTTGAGGCTGGAGCAAGCTTGTTCTGTTGCTCCAGAGAATATGATACACAACAACAACAACAACAACAACAACAATTTTTATTTATACCCCACTCTTCAGCCAAGGCTATCAGAGAGGCTTACAATTTGTTAATTAGACATTTCCCTGCCTTCAGGCTTACAATCTAAAAAGACACGACACAAAAGGAAAAGGGAGAGGTGGTGGGGAAGGGGTAATGAATGCCAGCTACAGGAAAAGAGATTAATCCTAAACATTTGGAGGAACTTCCTCACAATGGAGTCTTCTTAGAATCATAGAGTGAGAAGAGACCACAGGGGCCATCCAATCCAAACCCCTGCCATGTAGGAACTCACAATCAAAGCATTCCTGATAGATGGCCATCCAGCCTCTGTTTTAAAATCTCCAAAGAAGGAGACTCCACCACCCTCTGAGGGACTGTGTTCCACTGTTGAACAGTTCTTACTGTCAGGCAGTTCCTCCTATTGCTGAGGTAGAATCTCTTTTCCTGTAGCTTGCATCTTTGGAGGTAGGGGCTGGTCATCTGGGAGTGCTTTGAGTATAAGTTCCTGCGTGGCAGAATGGGGTTGGACTGGATGGCCCTTGCAGTTTCTTCTAACTCTATGATTCTAAAACATCCATTCTGATTTTGAAACAGCCACTACTGCACTTCTTCCATTCACATAACTGGGGCTGCTGCCCTCATCATGCTCTCTTTCTGTTTTCTCACTCAAGTCCACTTCCCTTGTACCTTACCCCACATATCTTTAGAGTTTTTTAAAATCAACTTTTTCATACACTCTGGAGCTTTGCAGCTCCAATTTAAGCTTTTTAAAATGATTTTTTAGAACTTTGTGGCTTCAGAGCTTCGGAACTGCATGAAAAATGGGGGGGGGGGGAAATAAAAGAAATAGCAAGGGGAGGCAGGCAAAAGACAGTGACACCACATGACTGCCAATTGTACAAGTGCCCCTGAACTGGGTGAATTTTATATTTAATATTTAGTTAATATTTTAATTATGCAGAATGAACAAAGATGGTTGCTGAACCAAAGTTTAAGATGACTAAAATTTGGGCTAAGTGAAGGTCTTTAGAGAAATGCTGAACAAACGGGAGAAAACAAGAAATTGTTTAGGTACAAGATGCCCTGTTACTTTGAGCAGAGGCACCAGAGTGAAGTCAAAACATAAACACCAGATAAGTAGAGTTGCAACCGTGAAACAGGTGTAAAGGTTAGTTACAGGGAAAGTAACTTTTTGTAAGGTGACATGTGACATGACAAGTCATAAGTGGATTTTTAATTATTCATGCATTCGTTTGTCTGATTGCTTGAGATTCATTTGTTTAGAGTTCAGACTGACCAATAGAAAGCATTTTTGGAAGTCCTTTGTGTAAAAACTAGAAATCCCATCATCTTGGTTTTTTCTGGGTGTCATTCTTTGGAAATCTGAATTTTCCACTGAGGACATTTTTATTCTATGCCAGCTGAATAAATCTGGAACCTTTAACCGACTCTGGGTCCTCTTGTCTTTACTCTACTCTGTCAATGCTGAGGACTGGGTAAGCAGTCCTAGCTGAACCCATTTTTCCATTACACCCCAGGAATGACTTTTCACACCTGAGAAATTGTGTGATTGGCAGTTTATTCATGGGTTCCTCCCATGAATCAAAAAAGATGGGTGGCGGACGGGGCAGCTATGGGAGGGAAGTGGAGTCATCCTTCCCAGGGGAATCACAGTTTAAAAGCCACGTGTGATAATCTCCTAAACCAGAGGAGATTCACTGGCCCACTGACATTGGAGTTTATCATACAATGGAATTTGGGGGTATAATGCAATGGCAATCCGAACGCAATCATGGGGTTTCATGTAATTGTGTATTAGAGTATCTCATGCAATTTTGGGCAATGGTGGGTCATTTTCGGGAAATGGGAAGTCATTCTGAACGCATTCCGAATGCAATTAGAATTCACACAAATTTGCTAAACTAATGAAATTACGTGAATTCGAATTGGCTCCATTCGAAATTTAAAGAAATTCCTCCCATGTGATAAACTCCACAAATGCCACAAATCCTCACTGTTATTGTCATGGCCTTCTCCATAGGGCACTTCTCTGTAGCAAGGGCATAATGGGGAAACAGACAAGTAAACGGCTGATAGGCCTTAAAAGCACCAGATCCTGTCTGATCTTGAAAGCCAAGCAAAGTCAACCCTGGTCACCACTTGGGTGAAAGAGTACCAAGGAATACCAGGTGCAGTGAGTTATACTGTCAGTCCTCAGTATCCATGGGGGATCCATTCCAGACTCCCCTGCAGATACCAAAATCCACAGATGCTCAAGTTCTGTTGCTCCTAATGGGAGGCACAGCCATGTTCACGCACCACCATGAGACCACAGAGGCTGTCCCTAATGGTGGCATTAGGGGGACAATGTAGGCTTGCCATCCGTTGAAGGTTGAATCCATGGATAGCAAGTCTGGGGGCACTGAGGGCCGAATGTATTTCAGAAGAAGGAAACACCTTTAAGTATTTTTTGCTTAAGAAAACACTGTGAAATTCATGGGTTCACCATAGGTCAACAGGCAATTTGAAGGCGCGCGCACACACCCACACACACATATACACACATGGCTATTAATGGCTACTAACCAGACTGGCTATGAGCCTACCCAGAGTCAATGGGAGCATGCCTTTCAGTATCATTTCTAGAGAATCATGAGCCTGAAGACACTGTCACTTGCATTTCTTACATGCTGGCTTTCCAAAAGCATCGGGTTAACCATTGTGAGAAAAAAGATGCTAGACTAAACTGGTCTGATCCAGCACTACTATTATAAAAATATTTTTGCTTCTCATCAGGAGAAGGTGCAGTTATTTGTTTAACTTCTGAAGTCACTAAAATGAATATCCAGCTTGTTGGGGGCAATTAGTTAATACATTGTAAACCGCATAGGGAGTGCTTAAGTGCACTGATAAGCAGTATAGAAATGTACTTGCTATTGCTACATAGCAGTAGAGGTTCAAGAATGTCTGTGGAGAATGGATGAGCAAGGAAGGTGGGGAGAAAGTGGACATCATTTGAAAGCTGTGACTACTTGAATAAAATTAGCTTGCCTTTAAGTATCTGCTATCTGCTTATCTTGTCTGTGTACGCATGCTTAATTCATAATGTATGTAAGTACATATGAACTGTATGTTGTAGAGTTAATTGTAATTATGGATATGTATTCAGGTTTATCAAGAAGGTGTGGATGGGACAGGCTAACTTTTTTCTGCTGCCTTAAACACCAATAAAATCATACTGTATTTAAAAAGTCAGACACTTTGCATATGGAAAGTCTTACATTCACTTCTGAAGACCATTGAGCCTATGTCCTTGTGTAAGCTAATAGTTAATACTCATCAGAAGGTCTCACTGTCCTTTTCTTCCTCCAAAGTCAGAGGAGTGTAAATTAACAACTTTTGCAGAAGCTGAAGAGGAAAGGGTTACCAGAGTCAAAGGATGCGGAAGTTAAGCGGTTCCCCCTGGCCTTGCTTTGTCTGTTATCAGATGAAGCAGGCCAAAACCCCCAGAGCATCTAGCCCAATCCTGGGATAAATAGCCTTTACTCTCGGGAAAAATACCTACCATTTCATTCTTCTTCCTTTTGCTATGAACATATAGCAATAGCAAGTACATTTCTATACTGCTTATCAGTGCACTTAAACACTCCCTAAGCAGTTTATAATGTGTAAGCTAATTGTCTCTGACAAGCTGGGTACTCATTTTAGCAACTTCGGAAGGATGCCAGGCTGAGTCGACCCTGAGCCCCTGGCTGGTATTGAACTCACAACCTTGTGGTTTGTGAGTGAGTGGCTGCAGCACAGGTGTTTAACCACTGCAGCACCAGGGCTCTTACATACCCCCACTAAGCCTTTTTTATTGTTTTTAACCTCTCTAGTTAGCCTGCACTCATTCTGCACTTTAGTTTTTCTGATTTTCTCCTCCAAGTCCTAGCTATTTGTTTGAATTCCTTCTTGGTGATTTCTCCCTTTTTCCATTTCTTATACGTGTCCCATTTAAAACATAGGTCAACAGAAAGATCTTTAGTCATCCATCCTAGTTTCTTGAGACAGCTCCCATTTTTCCTCCTCATTGGAACTGTATGAAATTGTGCCCTCAGTATCTCCCTTTTCAGAAACTCCTATCCATCCTGATCTCGCTTTTTCCTTTTACTGTTCCTGACCACAGGAATTTCCTTAAGTTTACTGATATCAGCTTTCCTAAAATGTAGAATGTGTGTCTGACTATGCTTGGCTCCCCCTTTGCACTATATATGAGACTCCAGAAGAACTGATCACTCCCACCTAAGTATTCTGCCACTTGCACCGCATTAACCAGGTCATCCCTGTTGGTTAGGCTTAGATCTTATAAGCTGTGTGGATGGCCATAAGGAAGAGCGATGGGATAGGTAGCATTGCATAGAAAAAGAAACATCTGAGGCATTTAAAAGTTCTCAAACAACCAAACAACTTTTGGGATAATGAGAGGAATGCAGGGGACAGAGCACCTTGAAATCTGGGGTGTGTGGGATGGGAGCAGAGGCACTTTGGACAAAGCTGTATGGCATGAATGTTTGGCAGGGCTAGTCTACACATAAGTATGTTGTACGAATTGCTGTGGATTTCTACACATTCGTTTTGACTATTACTTGTATTCACTTTGCATCTATTCACATTTATTCACCCTCCCTCTGCTGAAAATGTGCAGCCATTTGAACCTATGTGAAGCAGATGAACTGTCAGACGTGTGATAACACACACTTCTGCAGATTTCCACAAATACTGCAGTAAAAACCGTGAAGCCTTTTTCTGCAAAGATTAATAAGTTTTTCAGGGGCACAAAAGCTTGAACTCTTGTGGAATTGCATGTGGCCAGGTCTCATTCTATCAGACTAGATTGAGGGATATTTTAATTGTGTAAACAAGCCAAGCAATACTTGCAGGAAATCAGAGCACCTCTCACTATTTTTCTGCAGTTTACCAGCAGGGGGAACCGGTGCTTAACTTTAAAACAAAAGTTGCAAAGTTTGGAATGTAGTATGAATAATCGCAATCATAAGGGCAATATTTATCTAATGCAGACTAAATTAGGCCCAATCACTCAGTTACAAAAATGCATTTAAAGTATTTTGCCCTTTCACTATTTTTTTCATTATTTATTTGATTTATTCTCATATATGAGCTGCTACAAGGAATATAGTTAAAAAGAGGAGTAAGTCAAATTAAACATAAAACTGTTTATTCATATCTATGACAATTTTACATTTCTGTTTAAGTTTTACATGATCATCATACGTGAACCATATGCATACCTGTGTGTAGTGTGTGGCCTTTGGCCCCTGCAAACTTATACCACAATAAAGCAGCAAATTTTTAAGATGCCACCAGGCTCTGAGATAAGCCACAGGAGGAGAAGCTCTAAGGTGAGGAAGGGCAGAGGAAGGGGCTATCTTAGGCAGCAATGAGCCAAATATCAGTACCACCTTTGCAGCGTGCCAAATTAGCACTCTTCCTGAATTTTTTAAAAAATTAAAAATTTGAGAGGAGACAGTGAGAAACAAAAGAAGACTTCGAGAAAGGTAAACCAGAAATACAACTGGGAAAGGGGCCACAATTGGGTAACTTTATACACCCGTCTCAAACATCATAGCTTATGCCCTGTCACCAGCAAAGGTACTTAACTTAGGAACTGAAAATGTGCCACTTTTATGAACACTAGCTAAGCAGCACTCAGGAAATTTTTTTTTCTAAAGTTACTTTTCTTAGAGTAATAAAAAGATAGGAATACGAGGGGAGCAAGCCCAAATAAGCCTATAACTAGTGAAACATCACTTGCACCTCAGAAATAAAAGTGGTAACTGTTCCTCATAAAGCCAGCAATAGAAAAACAGGCATGAAACATTTGGGTTGGACTGGAGCCACAAAATGCCAATGACATCTGTGAATTTTCTTTCACCATTTTCACCCTTTTAGATTGGAAAGAAATGCTTTTTTGCTGCTTATAGCAGCCCACCCAGGATGTCAGTACCAAATGAATGTTCACTATACCACCAAGAGGAGGAATGGAAACCCAAATAACCTCTGGATTTCATGCTTTTTAGCCATTTGCCTGAGGGACGGGGTGATACTCCGACCTCACTTCTGTTATCTGGATAGTTTTGCCCTAAACTATTGAGTCAGCCTGCAGAAGATTTTCCGTTTTTCTTTTGGGTTGTCTTTTATACCTCATTTACCATTATCAGTGCTGCAGTCTGGGTTCAGTACCCAGCCAGAGGAGGGCTCCGCTGCTTCAAACTGAACCTCAGTTGCCCACCTTGGGCGTGTTTGGCTAGCAAATAATGTTCTTCCTCAAGGCACTTTCCTGCTTCCATTAAAATTGATTTATTTTTTCAGTCAATGTTTTTAGAGCACACAATACAGAGCAAATATTGTCCTGGCCCCTCCTGTTAGTTCTGGGGGTGTCTCTCTCCTTTTGGATGCATTGGTATTTCTGTGTGTAAACTCATGTTCTGTTGATAGGCACAACCACAGAACTGTTTATTTCTAGAGATCAGGGAGGAAGGAATCACTGTTCATATAAAAGTGATCTATAAACTGCAACCCATTGAGATGGAAAAAGAATTGTAAATCTTATCAGCCTCAGAACAGCATAATGCCACACACACACACACACATATATGTATATATATGCAGTTGAATTTCAGCAGGTCAAAAGTTTCTCACATATTCTGGATACTATCATTTATGCTATTTTCCCCACTATATAAAAGACCCCACCAGATATGCTTCTTGTCTGTTTACTCCTTGTATAAAACAGAGGCGCTGGCACTGGACAATGGTATGGGAACAAATCCTTCAACCCTTTGTCCTTGCCCAGTCTCGCATCAGAATTGCCTACACACACACACACACACACACACACACACAGCATGCACCTGCTATTCACACAGTATTGGGATCTTGTACTTTTTCTATCTATGCATCCCCCCCCCTTTTTTTTTCCTCCCTGGCAGCAAGTGTAGCACAATAGTTCTGGGAATTGAAAGGTGGTCATCTACAGCTATATTTTAAAAAATCAAGCAATCTTTTTTTTAAAGCAGGTATTTTATTTAGCACTGAACACTTGTTCACTTAAGCATGTTTGTCTATTACTACCTAGGAGATGACCAAAAAAAAGCATTTGTAGAGGCTGCATTTCTCTTCCACCCATCTGGCAAAAAAAAAAGTTAGTCTCTCTCTCTTCTAAGAAAAAGAAAAGAAAAAGCACTGGCAAGACATGACAGGATTCCAGATGAATGACAACTTTGTGTCAAATCCCATCCCACCACCTTAAAATACAAATAAACAAGGCACAGCAATTCCTCACTAAATGCCTTAGTATGGAAATAGGTAGTTTCTTCTGTTCTCTACTTGGACAAAGGTTCCTTCTTTCTTCTCAGATGGGTTCGGCTCTCTTACTAGGCCTTAAAGTTAACAAAAATCTATCCAATGATCAAATACTGGCTTTGGATTTTGAAAAACCACACAGAACCCTGACCCCCTAGGCCCTGCAGTGCCACCAAACACAGAGACATCATGTGTTTCCTACACATATTTGTAAAGATGTCTCTCTTTGAGGGGTCATGAGTCCTTCAATCCATCTCATATGAAAGCAAAACAATCACAGTTATCCAAGATCTGTGTCCAGAGACACCACACCATCACCAAGACTTTTATCTTCACACATCTTCATGAGGTCTAGATCCAGTACAGATCTGGGTTCATGACTGGTTGCGTGAATTTTCATGCTATGAAAATCTCAGCTTCTGTGAACCAGAGGTCTGAGAATTACTAATCTATTAGCTCTTTTAACTTTTATAGTACCGTAGGCCCTTGGTATCCGCTGGGGTTTGGTTCCAGGACCTCCCGTGGATACCAAAATGCATGGATACTCAAGTCCCATTAAATACAATGGAGCAGTAAAATGGTGACCCTTATATAAAAGGACAAAATAAAGGTTGGCTTATTGGAATTATATATATATATATATATATAGGCCATGGATGCTTGTATACATGGATAAAGAGTTCATGGTATGGAGGGCCAACTAATAAAATGTTAGCTATATTTTGCTTTAATTTGCTGTAGGCTATTTTTGAGTCCTGTGTCAATAAAAAGGCAGGATATAAATTTTAATAGATAATAAATATAAAAATAAATAAATTTGCTGGAGGTATAACATCAAAGAATAAATCAAGAAATGGATATGCTATCCAATGATGCTTTCATACTGATAACACTATGGTTTAACTGCCATGGTTCGATCCTATGGAATCCTGGGAGTGGCAGAAGCTTCAGCTGGTGCCTCTGATCAAACTACAAATCCCAGAATTCCATAAGATGCAGCCATGCTAGGAAGAGTGAAACCAGAGTGCTACAATGCAGTAATATGAAGGAGCCCTTTGGTCCTCCAGAGTGCCTTGTGTTGTTATTGTTGTTGTTATTTTCATTCATGTTGTCTCCAGCTGATGGTGACCCTGTCATAGGATTGTGTTGACAAGATTTATTTGGAAGAGATCTGCCATTGCCTTCTTCTTAGGCCCAGACAGCATGACTTGCCCAAGGTCACACAGCAAGGTCTATGGCTGAGTAGGAATCTGAACCTTAATCTCCCACCATTCACACCACTACACTAAATTGGGTCTTCACTGGCCATGTACCAATCTGAAAACACAATGGCATGTATCACGCAACTACCAGAATGGTCAAGGAATTTTAATTTATAAGAACTAAGGAATAATGCAATCACTAGTAAAAAGGAATATAAAAACAGTTTATATGCAGACATTTTTCAAAACCTTTCTAATCTAGTATAAGATTTTGTACATGCTCCCAGTTCAGTATATAATGAACATTTCACTTGGATTTAGGGTTATGAACTAAAGCTGCAATGTTATACATACTTATTTGGGAGTAAGCTCTACTTAACTAGATGGATTTACTTCCAAGTAAGCATGTGCAAAATTGCGACATTTCAAAAGCACTCAAAATTTTCTTTGTGTATCACAATTTTGTCACAGGAACAAGGAAGTGAAATTGCAGCCACTGAAGCAAATAACTTTTAAACCAGGGTCCATATTATATCAGATGGGAACAAAGCCAGTGCCTTCTGCTGAGTAAAACAACTGGAAATAGCCTGTGAAAGAAACTATGCAAATAGAGGTGTAACCCCTTTGCATTCCACTCCCTTGAAACTGGACCCAGATAGTTCATTAATATTTCCATCCCAGTGCCTGCATTATCCTAAAATCATAAGTACTCTGGCATGTTCTGAACCAGACATATACCTGTCCTGACAAAAAACTAAGTGGAGAGTTAGCATATATAGCAAGAATGGGGACTTCCAGACACTGTTACACTGCAGTACTCACCATCCTTCACTACTGTCTGTGTTAACGCGATAGGAATTACAGTGCAACAATACGTGGACGATTACATGCTCTCTCTCCTGATATACATTGTACATATATTATCAATCTTTGCAATCTTCGTGCAAGTGGCGAAAGACTCGGTCCTCATCCAACAGAACTCGCTGTAGGCAGCACCTTCGCGCCTATCAGGAGGCATTGTGTGCAGCGCAAAAATCTTTCTACGCTGCACGCATTGCATCTGCAGAGTCTCGTTCAGCAGAGCTATTTAAGGTAGTTGGGGAGTTAACGCAGGTTCCCCCTGTGTTTAACCCCCTCCTCAACCTGACGACGGCCTGCTGCAACGCATTTAACAAGCACTTTGCAGACAAAATCTCTTGGATAAGGGCCGACTTAGATGCCAATATTTCCTCAATGTCCATAAATGAGGTAACCAGCAACTTCGCCACCGTCATTTTGTTGGATGAGTTTCAATCTATAAGTACTGATGACGTGGACAAGCTCCTTGGAAGCGTGAGGAAGACGACCTGTTCTCTTGATCCATGTCCGTCATGGCTGGTCGCCCAGGGAGGGGATACATTGAAGACATTCCTTTGGGATGTAGTCAATGCATCCCTCAGGGAAGGAACCATCCGACCTTGTCTAAAGGAGGCGGCTGTAAAGCATCTCCTAAAGAAACCTTCCCTTGATCCCCTGGACAGAAACAACTACAGACCAGTTTCCTTGCTGCCGTTTCTAAGCAAGGTGATCGAGAGAGCAGTCGCCTCCTAACTCCAAGCTGTCTTGGATGAAGCTGACTTTCTTGATCCATTTCAAACCGGCTTCTGAGCAGGATATGGAGTTGAGGCTGCCATGGTTGCTCTGACAGATGACCTCTGCTTGAGTATCGACAGAGGTAGTGTGACCCTGCTGGTGATCTTGGATCTCTCAGCAGCCTTTGATACTATAAATCAAGCCATCCTTTTGGACCAGTTGGGGAAGATGGGTATCGGAGGCACTGCTTTGTGGTGGTTCCATTCCTTTCTCTCTGACAGGTCCCAAAGGGTGAGGCTCGGGGACAGTTGCTCCTCTAAAATCAAGCTAAATTGTGGCGTCCCTCAGGGTGCCATCCTGTCCCCGATGCTATTTAATATTTATAAGAAGCTGCTGAGTGAGATCATTCGGAGGCATGGAGCTCAGTGTCATCAGTACGCTGATGACACTCAGATATACTTCTCCATGACCAGACCTCAGATGGCGTCTCTCCTCTCAATGACTGTCTTGCAGCGGTAATGGATTGGATGAGGGAAAATAGATTGAGACTAAATCCTGACAAAACGGAGGTACTGACAGTCACCGGCCCGAAACCAGGTCTGGGAATACATCTTCCAGTCCTGGATGGAGTCACACTCTCCTCACAGGACTCTGTTTGCAGTCTGGGGGTACTTCTAGATTCATCGCTTCACACGACGTGTCAGGTGAATGCGGTGGTCAGAAATGCCTGTTATCCGCTTCGGCTGATCCGCCAGCTGCACCCTTTCCTGGAGATGAAGGATCTGGAGGCTGTGGTACATGTGCTGGTCACCTCACATCTGGATTACTGTAACACACTCTACATGGGGCTACCTTTTTGCCTAATCTGGAAACTTCAACTGGTTCAAAACATGACAGCCAGGCTAGTCATAGAATCATAGAATCATAGAGTTGGAAGAGACCACAAGGGCCATCCAGTCCAACCCCCTCCCATGCAGGAATTCCCAGTCAAAGCATCCCCGACAGATGGCCATCCAGCTTCTGCTTAAAGACCTCCAAGGACGGAGACTCCACTACACTCCGAGGGAGTGTGTTCCACTGTCGAATAGCCCTTACTGTCAGGAAGCTCCTCCTAATGTTGAAGTGGAATCTCTTTTCCTGCAGTTTGCATCCATTGTTCTGCGTTCTAGTCTCTGTAGCAGCAGAAAACAAGCTTGCTCCCTCATCAATATGACATCCCTTCAAATATTTGAATAGGGCTATCATATCACCTCTTAACCTTCTCTTCTCCAGGCTAAACATCCCCAGCTCTCTGAGTCGTTCCTCATAGGGCATGGTTTCCAGACCCTTTACCATCTTAGTTGCCCTCCTTTGGACATGCTCCAAAGTCACTGGAACATCGAGGAGAGAGCATATAACACCAGTGCTTAAATCTCTCCACTGGCTCCCTATCAGTTTCTGGGCACAGTACCAGGTGCTGACTTTGATTTTTCAAGCCCTACATGGCTTGGGTCCAACTTATCTTAGATACCACCTCCTCCCATAGAAGCCCCCGCGTACACTTCAGTCCTCTGGGAGGAATCTGCTTCACCCTATAAAAACTAAGTTGTCCCAGACCTCCCAGAGGGCCTTTTCTGCTATTGCTCCCAGGCTGTGGAACGACCTGCCTGATGAGATGTGTCTTTTTACAACCTTGGAAGGCTTTTAAAAAGCGACCAAGACGCATCTCTTCCATCAGGGCTTCCCAGATAGTAATTAATTTCCCATCGTCTGATGACACCCCCCCCCCGCTCCCATCCGGCCGCCTACATGGGACTTTGATTGAATATGTATTTTAAATCTTGATTCTTTTAATTATGATTAGTTTAATACTGTTTTAAGGGGAGGGAGGTGGGTATGTTTGGAGGATTTAAACTGTATATGTTTTTAGCATGTTGTACCCCGCCCCAATTGCTCGCTCAGAGGGGCGGGTAAGAAATAAATATTATTATTATTATTATTATTATTATTAATATTAATGTACCCTGGTGGTGCAGTGGTTAAATGCTGGTACTGCAGCTTAAACATGAGTTTGATCGTGCAGGGCTCCAGGTTGACTCAGCCTTCTATCCTTTCGTAGATTGGTAAAATGGGTACCCATCTTGTTGGAAGCAATTGGATAACACATTGTAAACTGCTTAGGGAGTGCTTAGCACTATAAAGTAGTATGACAATGTAAATCCTATTGCTATTGCTATTAATCATGACCCATTTTTCTATTTAAAAATAAAGCAAACGATAAAAGTTGTAGGTTTATCAGACATGACCAAAACAAAAATACTAAATACTAAACACAGCATATGTAATAAGGCCCCAACCCTATATAGACTTACTTGAAAGGAAAGCTCATTAAAGTCAATGGACCATATTTTTGCAGAAAAATAGGATTACAAATAAAATGAAAGACATATCTAGCAGTTATGAGAATAAACCATAATTATGTGAAGGACAGCACCTAACCCTTTCTGCTAGGGTTGGGGCTGACTCCACTGGAAAAAGGATATTCTGCTAAGTTTCCTCATTTGTTATGTATTTTTGGAGTCACAGCACAGCCATAAAGAAAAAGAAAGTACTCCTTAGCCCATCTCATTTAAAGTCTGGGACTCCTCTCTTTCTAGCAAAAAGAACTACACTTCTCTCTAGATTTAATTATTCATTAATATCATATCTCATCCCAGTGTATCTTAGTATCTATGTAAAACGGAGAGCAGACTATCCATGCTAGTACAGGCCAAAGCAGTAATGAAAGTAGTGGTCTGCAGATGGATGTCAGTCTGTGGCAAGTCCTCAGCAGTTAGTATGCAGTGCAGGAAAAAAAAATCATAGTCAATGGCACAAAAAAGTTATGACCCCTGGTGCACTGGCAGGTGAAACAGATCATATTACTTGATAGTTGCAGGGGCAGAGCATCAGCGGGTCTAGAGGCTCCTGGTCTTGAAATGAACATGATGTATATTTAGAGAGACTGAGAGAGAAAGAGAGATGTGTGTCTGTTTGTGTGTACACGTGCACACCTTTTTCAGACATGGATGGTTCCAAATACTAGATGATTGTGTTAATAACTGAATAGGAATTTTTGCCCAGCAGTAAAAACACTATCTTTGTAGAATAAGAACTTTTTTGAACAACCCATACTACCCCTATCGGCCCCAAAAAGACTCTGGTATGTGGGGTTGTATATTCACACTACTCATGGTATCAGAGAATGTTCCAGGCTGCATAGAGCTATTGTGTATAGGCAACCCTCAAATAAATGGGGTTGGCAATCTGAGTCACTGAAAGCAAGCAAGTGGTGTGTGGGTTAGGAACCAAATGGATGTGTTTCTGTCCTATCTTTGGCAGGCAAATCCAGCCTCTCCCTACTGCCTGCTTTGATATGGAAATTGCTCTCTGAGAAGGCTCTGATCTACTTGCCTCTCCCTATCAGTGCCACAGTTTACCAGTTTGTTTGCACAGGTTTAAATCAAAAAACAAGAAGGTGGAGGGGAAGAGGCAAAAAGTAAGATCAGATCAGATTCTAGGAAACATTTTAACTTGGAAGTTTAATGGGGCCATCCTATGTTCCTTCGCAGCTACTTTGTTAACTGCTGTCAAGTCGATTTTGACATATGGCAGCCTTATGAATAAGAGACCTCCAACCAGATTACCAACACTAAACTAATTATGTCCACCAATATATCCAAACAATAGCAAAATGCATATCTACATACTAACATTTCATGGTGACAACTGGGATATCTGTGACAAAGCAACATCTGTGACAAAGCAACAACATAGCAAAAGTTATTGAAGAAGAACACACAAGACAGGAGAGGATGCAGCAGTTTGCTTTTGCCTGAGCCTGCAGAGAAGAAAGGGTCACCCAGTAAGAAGTGTCTCAGTTGGGGCTAGAATATGGCTCAGTCTCTCAAATCTAACACTTTAACCAGTGTGCCACACCAATACTGTCCACATATCACTTTGCCTTTGAATGGAGAAACAAGGCTTTTCTGGAGAGGAAAAAGCCATAGATACAACAGCAGGGACCACAATTATTAGCGCACTGGAAAAGAAAACACCCCGGATATGCAGGGATATAGACCACAGGAAAAAGAGTACAGCATAATCCTGTAGCCCAGGGAAAAGATTAGTTCCATTCGGATTATATTCCCCTATTCAATCCTAGGTTGTTGATGCAGGGGGAAAGCAAACACAAACACACCCTGGAGGCAGATTCCAAGTGATAAAGTGGCCAATCTAGAAGCAATGCACCAAACAGAAAAAACACTGGGATCACTATGTGACCCAACTACACAACTGAATGCCTTACATTTTGCTCCAACAACCCCCACCCCTTGATCCCCTCCAACCATAGTTCCTCCCTGATTTCTATTCCTGGAGCCTGCTAGTTTTTCCTTCCTTATCTTAATTAAAAGGAGAGAGGAGAGGGAGGTTTTATTTTTTCTTTTTCTTTTAGCTCTTACAGGGAGCTCTGGTTTGATCTAGTTCAGATCATGTAGAGTTTATCTGACTGATTTTAATTATTAGGACCAAAAACAGCATATAATTAATATGAGAAATTGGCAAGAAACAAAATCCTACTGTTAAGGTAAACAAAGGGTCAATTAACCCATTCACTACTGATTATGCAAGTGAGGCTTTGTGAGGATTTCCAATCAGACTCATTTTATTCCAAACAGTCTCAGTCTGCATGCAGAGCTTCAGCCAAAAGTCAATTCCTTGACTGAATCCCCCAAACATGGCGTAAACAGTTTTTATTAACCCACAAAATATTCATTGAGCATGCGTAGTTTAGCATTCATCCATATATATATCTGTATTATTGTTCAGCTAGTCTAACTGGCAGGCTCTTCTGGCCTGACTTGCAACATCAAGGAATGTCTTTGTAGTAGAAACCTTATCAGCTTGCTAGCTACAGCGACCTTCAGGGAGGCCCGTCTTTCTCTGTGAAGACAAATTCATGCTTAGTTTTCTTCTTCCCTCCTAAGGTGGGGGCTACAAGCCAGATTCAAAAGGACAAGTTTTTCCTTTGGCTCTATTTCTCACTATGGCTGAACTATTGATTATTAGTGGCAGAGATTATTGGCTTCATTTGGTTATCAATGGCTTTATTATTCACCTTAGCACTACCACACCCCATGGGACTATGAAGGGGTATAAAGTTAGGTCAAGCATAACATTAACATCTTGCTATTTAGAACAGTATAGCTACATGCCATCAACCTCTCACAGTGGTCACCAATCCATGCTGCCAAACTTTTGAGACTGTATCTCAAGCGACCTTAATAGAAAAGAGGACCCCTTTAAATCAGCGGGACTAAAAATTCTTATGATCTACTGCACACTTTCTGGGGATGCAGGGAGATCAAATACACTGGGCTGGAGGCAGGCTGCAATTTTATGCAGGTTAACGTGTCAGCAAGTCCCACTGAGTTTGCCGCTCTATTCTGCTTTAGTCAGGCCCCACCTGGAATACTGTGTCCAGTTCTGGGCACCACAATTCAAAAAGGATGTGGAGAAAGTGGAGCGGGTCCAAAGGAGGGCAACTAAGATGGTGAAGGGTCTGGAAACCATGCCCTATGAGGAACAACTTAGAGAGCTGGGGATGTTTAGATTGGAGAGGAGAAGGTTAAGAGGTGATATGATAGCCCTGTTCAAATATTTGAAGGGATGTCATATTGAGGAGGGAGCAAGCTTGTTTTCTGCTGCTGCAGAGACTGGAATGCGGAACAATGGATGCAAACTGCAGGAAAAGAGATTCCACCTCAACATTAGGAGGAACTTCCTGACAGTAAGGGCTGCTCCACGGTGGAACACACTCCCTCGGAGTGTAGTGGAGTCTCCGTCCTTGGAGGTCTTTAAGCAGAGGCTGGATGGCCATCTGTCGGGAATGCTTTGACTGGGAGTTCCTGCATGGCAGGGGGTTGGATTGGATGGCCCTTGTGGTCTCTTCCAACTCTATGATTCTATGTAAATTAGCTGAATTTGGTTTGCACTGAAATCAGTGGAACAAAATAATAATTGCTTTAATCCCATTCATTTTAACAGAACTTACATTCAGTTTCTCAGTCTGAATCAAACTTTATCATCTGCTGCTGAGACGCTGCAGAGGCCAAACTGCCTGTTGACCTCATAGTTTGTGCAGCATCTTCTCCAAACTGTTCCCCCAAAACCTTTCTGCACATACTGCAGCAGCAGTGAGAAAACCTTTATCACTGCTGACTACGAGGGAAAAACCCTGAAAAACTGTAGCTGATTTACAGTACACAGGAATATTGCAGGAAGACTGCCTACAAATTAGAATCTGGCAGTAGAAAAAGAAAAGAGGGGGAAACATAGGAAAGGAGAAGCAAGGGTAGAAAACAGCTGAGAAAGGACCAATGAGATAAGCAAGGAGAAGAAGATATAATTGTGAGAAAGTACAGTTACATAACTTGGACCAGTTATTAATTCAAGTCAATCAGAAGCTAATATCAGAACCACCATATCAATTTGTTTTGCAATGCCCATGGGTTAGCTTTGTTTATGGTACATTACACTTAACTGAAAAGCAGATATAATGGAGTATAAAGATCATAGCAACAATTTCTTTCACTACAGCCAGGCAGAATCATTACTTTTATTTTGCTTTAGTGACTAGTCTGGTCAAAAGAGCCAAGACTGAGGCTGCTACACAGCAGAAAAAATGCCCCACCATTTTTCTGTATATGGATGTTTAGTGGTGGTGAGTAAATCCATCTGCATTTTCCCATGGAGATAATCCCATCCTGCTCCTAGATTAGCATATTAGTCAGCTAGATCTGTCATTGTAAAAATACTATTGTCCCAAAGCCAAATGTTTGCCAGATTGTGGTAGATACACCTAACCACAGGGTTTTGATGCAATAAACCTATTGATGCCTTTTAGCTTACGTTTTGTAGAACAAGTTCCCATATGATACTGAGCCGGAAGCACAGATCCGGTAACAGACACATTTTAAAACTGTCATTTTCTTTAAAAACAAAAAACTTCCACCAAAGTAAGCATGCTACACACTTTCTCATGACACAATGGAAATAGAAGTAGACTGATCCACCTTTTGTTTTTGTTTTGTTTGTTTTTTAAGGTGAACAGCACTATCATCCCATGTTTACTTGGAAGTAAAGCTTGGGACTACTGCCCAATGAGCTGTTTATCATAAACACTGTTTACTTATTGAACTATGAAATGAAATGAAATGGCAAAGACACAGGAATAAATCATAATACTCAGCTTTCCCCTTATTTGTGAACACAGGGAGGTAGTCAAATATTTCTAATTTACAAAGTAAAACTTTTTTGGTGGGGAAGAGATAAGAATAGTAAAAATATACACTTTCACTACAATTTCCATCTGTGACCCTGTCTGCATGGGCCAGGATACTCCGGGGGCCGGGCCCCACAGCTATTGGTTGATAGGTTAATACAAAAAGAAAAAGAAAAAAAGCTGAGTGAAATGAGTTTGCCAGAGGGAAATGTCTGGCTGCTTAGGCCCAATGTCACCTTGTTGTATTTGTTCATGTGTCATGTAAACAGGGATCGCTGCAGGCCAGGAAAATGCAAAGTGAGGCTGATTTATTTTGTTCAGTGTAGACAATGCCTTAATCGTCTTCTCTCTTCTTGCATGTAGTCTGCACTTTGACTGAAGGTTGAGACAAGATATAGAAAATCCATAATAACCTCATTGTTTTCCTCATTCACTTTAAAGTTATGCAGACCTTCTGTGGTGATTATTTTTGTCTTAATCGTCAACTGTAACCCTCCTTAACTTTCTTAACTTCCATTAGTGGTTGCTCTAAGACTCTACCATCTTCTGCTATTAATATGCTGTCATCTGCATATCATAATTAAATACATAAATATATTAATCAAATTGATAAATATTAATATATAATAAAATTAATATTAAATAAAAACAAGGTAATTATTAGTTTCTTCCTTCAATTTTCTCACCTCCTCTGAATCCCATTCTTCTTGCATATAAATTAAACTGGTAAGATGATACAATGTAGATTTGTGTAACCATCCCCCTCCCTCACCAACTGGAAACTATCCATTTTATTTAGATTCTGTACCAACAAAGGTCTCTTGTCTAGAGTATATGTTATGCATCAAGTTTATCAAATGTTACAACACTCTCATTTATTTTAGACCAACCAAAAGCTTTTCATAATCTATGCTGTCAAAATGATGCACAGGCCAACTTTCTTCTGAAATGTTTTGCTGTGTGCCATTAGCCAACAAATATGTGGAGCATGATGTCTAGTGCCTCTTCCTTTTCTGAAATTTGGCATTTCTGGCTCCACATATTTTAAAAATCTTTCTTGTATCTTGAGTATTACTTTGCTGGCATGTAGTGCAGCATTTAATACAATTCCCTGTGTTGCAGGTTTTTGTGACTGGAATGTGGGGGACTATTTTATTTTTCATGTTCGTTGGCAGATTTGTAGTTGCTCAAGTAGAAGACAGAAATTTTGGACAGAAATTTACACGGCACGCAACATGATGATGCCACTGTGGCACAGTGCCCAAACGACACAGCACATTATGGCATGGCGGCATGCCTATGACACCCCTTCCAAGATGCTGAAAAGATGCTGCTTTTCACTGCTTCTTTTTGTGTCCTCCGGAGGCTGTAGTTCCCATGGGCAAAAGGGGCAGCTATATGCCACCCATCTGTTTAGCCCCCAAGTTTCATTGAACTTACTTCTGAGCAGGTATGTATACAACTGACTTCTACATGTATAGTTTCCAAGTTCAGCTGGTACAAGTACGAAAAATGGATACTCTGGGAAGAGGCAATGTTAGAAAGAACTATGAATTCTGTAGGGGATGCATGACCCGTTTTTTGCAACAATTGTTGACTCAGCAACTAAAATTTATATGCAGTCTCTCTATTCTACTACACCCAGTCCTCCTCACTGTAAATAATTGTGGGTTTTAATTGTCAAGTTGTGAAGCAGAGTTCTTTAACCAATGTTTCTATAAGAAAAGGGAGAACAATGCTCTTTCTGTGTGACTTACACAACTACAAGTACATTTAAGAGAAAGAGGTCCCACCTATTTGCTTACTGGGATGAGAGTATTTGCTGGCAGGGTGGCAGGGAGATGCTATTCCATATTTATCCTTCCTTATATATTCTAGTTCCTCAAAGATGAAAAATAAATCATCCAATGTCTTCTAAATGTGGAACACTAAAGTAAGTTGATAAAGTAAATTATTATTGCTATTGACAAAATGATACCAGTACCATGGGCTGGTCATCAAGGAGTGAATTTCAACAGTTCAGCTAATACTGAAATTTAAATGAAAAGTTCAGGTATAAGTGGCTTTCTGCTTCATGCTAATAAGGTGCAGTTATTTGGCAATGGGTTTCCAAAAGTGGGAAATCTATTAGTGTGAAAGATTTCCCAAGTTTTGAAACTATTTGAACTTTTGACAGAATTTCAAGTTGAAGAAAGAAAAGCTGAAAGTGTATTGTGTGTGTACAAAAACATCCAAAAGGTTGATAAAATGGACACAATAATTATGTTCTTAATTACTGATTGTAAGCATTTATTTCCAAAGGTACAGTATGAATTCAAAATTGTTTAAGGAACTCATAATGCTTAAATACTCAAATCATAATAAACAATAAAATGCCTAAAGTCTATAGTCTTTCGGCTTTCCAGAATGTATTTAACCCAATACACAAGTGAGAGTAAGAATGAACATACTAGCTCCACACATATACACACATTTTGGTATCCTTCCAGTGCTCAGCATGATTTTCTGAACCAGATAGCCTGAATGTACTCATGTATAAACCTAGAACCTTTAGTCAAAAAATTGACCAAAAAATGGACCAATCTAAGTACCGTTCTTTAATTCTCACCAGAAAAAGAACCATTCCCTTCTTTGAGTGGCAAAAGGTGAGTGCTTAGTCTGTCCTGGGAGACCGTAAAAGAAACACTAACCTGCTGTAATCTCTCTGCTATAGTACTGCTATAGTACTGCTTCTGACTTTTTTGAATGCCTGGGTGGGAAAACGGTGGTAGCGGCAGCTCTTTGGTACTTCCACTCAAAGCAACACCAACAAGAAAATCTTTGACAGATTTTCATAAGACATTTGCTGTCTGGGAAAGGTTGGGGGAAGCAAAAAGAGAGGAAGGCTACATGCTACATGCTACATGAATGGACTCTATTAAGGAGGTCATAGGTATGAATTTGCAGGACCTGAGCAGAGCAGTGGAGCATAGGGAGTCTTGGAGATGTCTCATCTCCAGGGTCGCCGTGGGTCGAAATCGACTCAAGGTGGAGATCAACAACAACAACAAGCCAGCTTTTCTGGGTTAAAATCAGGCAAAGTTATCACATTAAAGTCAAAGGCTATAATCACTGCCAAAGTAGTCGTCATTTTCTTTGCCTTGCCTTTTCATCCTTTTTGACATACAGTGGTCCCCCGGGTTACGAAGGTAATCCGTTCCGGGATTACCTTCGTAACCTGGAAGCTTTCGTTTCCCGGGGGACCGCTATTTTGAACGGACCGCGCGACCATTTAAAGGGGCCGCACGGCTTTTTTATTTCGTATCCCGGGAGATCTTTCGGATCCCGGGGGATACAATGCCGGTCCCGCCGCCTTCGGATCCCGGGGTTTTTGTAACCCGGGGGATTCGTAAGGCGGGGGACCACTGTATGTGCATTTTATTCACTCCACCTTCCCTTTGTATCCTCCCAGCCTTTAAGACAAATACACACACTTTACACCTTTTGTAAGTTCTTTGCTTTGTTCTTTACAACAAACATACAAACAAACAAACCCAGCTTCATTTATATACGGCTTCATACCGCCTAAGCCAGTGGTCCCCATACTGGATCCTTTAAGAGATTTTAAACATCAACACCCAGAAGCCTCAGCCATGTTGGCCAATAGTCTGGGATTCTGTGAGGTGAAGTCCGAAATCCCTTAAAGAGCACAGTTTGAGGACCACTGGCCTAAGCAGTGTCTAAGCAGTTTACAACTGTAAGCTACTTGCCCCCAACAAGCTGGGTACTCATTTTAGATGCAAGCCTGAGTCGAGCTTAAGCCCTATTGCTGGTATTGAACTCACAACCTTATGGTTTCTTTTGAGTGAGTGGCTGCAGTACAGGCATTTAATCACTGCGCCACCAGGGCTCTACATCACTTGTGGCTTGCCTTAAGTTTTACCCTTAACTTATCTGTGGATCATATCAAAATTCACATCCTCCAAAAGAGAATCTTGATTTTCCCCCCAATTTTTTTTTCATGAGGAGAGGCCTTAATGGCAACAAGAGGTATGTGCATAGCTACAGAACTAGCATGCCCATTTCTGTTCTCTCTCCCAGACTGTTGTGTGCATTCACATCTTTTGTGACTTATGGAAAGATGAAACTATCACAGGGATTTCCTGGCAAGATTTAGTCTCAGATCTGCCATTTTCCTAAGGTTGAGAGAGTGTGACTTGCCCAAGGTCACCCAGTGGATTTCCATGGCTGAGGCCCAAAGCAGCTGGGCCAAATAAAGCCACTCCTTTTGCCCCATCTGCTTCACCCTTGAGTGAGGATTTGAACCCTAGCCTCCTGGAGTCCTAGTCCATTACTTTAGCCACTACCTCCCAGTGTCATAACAGCTTCACAACATCTTGCAGGGAGAGCTATAAGATGACCTAACTAAACAACTGAACACATTCAGGTGATTTTTCACTGTGCGTGAACAGTACAGAATATGAAGGATATTCACAAGATCGCCATGAATGTTGAAAATATGCAAATAATGGAATGGGAGGGGCCAAGGAAGCCTGTATGAATAACCAAATTTGCGAATGCCAAAGCCATGAATGTCAAGGGCCAACTGTACTAGCAAAAAAACCATAACAGACCTAGAACAACTATTAAGGAAGAACAAGGAAGAAAGCGCAAAAGCAGAGTTACTGCTGGACATAAAAAAACAAAGATAATGACCATGGAGAATCTACACAAATTCAACCTAGACAATGAGGAAACAGAAATAGTTAGAGTTCCTGTACCTTGGATCAACCTTGGATCAGAATGGGGGCTGTAGTCAAGAAATAACAAAAGGGCTAAGGATGGGAAGGGCACCTATGAGAGAACTAGACACGAGCAAAGAGCAAAGATATACAACTGAGCACCAAAAGTCAGAATCATCCAAGCCACTGTATTCCTTACTACAGTGTACGGATGTGAACGCTGGACAACGAAGAAGGCAGATGAGAGGAAAATCAACCCATTGGAGATGTAGTGCTGGAGAAGAGAGCTGAGGATACCATGGACAGTCAAAAAAAGACAAACAAATGGGTCCTTGAGCAGATAAAGTCAGAAATTTTCTTGGAAACCAGGATGACTAAATTGAGGCTGACATACTTTGGCCACATCATGACTCACCAGAAAAAGACAATAATGCTGGGAAAGGTAGAAGGTAGTAAGAAGAGAGGAAGACAATGTGTCAAAACAAACAAACAAACAAACAGCTTCATATATATACCGCTTCATACCCTTAAGGAGTGTCTAAGCAGTTTACAATTGTAAGCTATTTGCCCCCCAACAATCTGGGTACTCATTTTAGTGACCTCGGAAGGATGCAACCCGAGTTGAGCTTGAGCCTTTTTGCTGCTCTCGAACTCGCAACCGAACAAGTTGAAACGGCCTCATAATTCTCCAGAGGTAGCCGTCAGGACATTGCCCTCCAGGACTAAAGTCATTGCCAGCTACATGAAGTGCTTTTGCATTACAAGTGCCACTTATTATTTTGAGGACTCTTTGGAAAATATAGAACACATTGCTGTATAGGGGATATTATATAAAGTTACAGTAACCAGATTTACCTACTACTGGCTTGAGATGTATGGTTTTCTTGGTAACCTGGGATATAATTTTTTCTATATATTCTTTCAGTTTGTCCAGTGGTTCACCTTCTTTAGGTATTGTAAACCTCCTGCGCGTTTGTTTCTCATCCACAGGGTTGCCACGAGTCGGGGTTGACTGGATGAGCCCGTCAGGGTTTTAATATCATTTGGAGAGGCCCTACTCAGTGGCTGCTCCCAAACTTTGGAACTCCTGGCCCCATCTTTTTGCTCTCCTTCCGGCAGTAAGCGAAAACATTTGCGTGCCGCCAGGCCTTTCCAGAACTGGTGAGGCCGGGCTCTTAATGCCGTGTGGTGCTGGCTTTGACCTGGAGCCTCTGCTCTGGGCCCCGCAACAAACTCCAAGCCCTTCTCTGAAGACCCCAGCCACAGATGCTGGTGAGGCGTCAGGAAGACACTCTTCCAGAACATGGTCCCCAAAAACTCACAAAAAACTTTTAAGAAAGATGGAGTGCCCTCCTTTGCCCTGCCCTTGCAAACTAAATGGGCTCGGCCAGGGCCACTGGATTTTGTAATCAAAAAGGGGGACAAGGCCCTGTAAAATGGAGGACATTCAAGAAAATATAATAATAATAATAATAATAATAGTTATTATTATTATTATTATTATTATGTTCACTTATATCCTGTCTTTCTCCCACCCCTTTGAAATGTATAAATCCATGCTTTCTTTAATTCAGGCTTCAAATGGAGGACGTTTTGATATTCCTCCTGACAGAAAAAAAAAGGCTGAAATGGAGGACAGGTCCGGGAAAAGGAGGACACGCCTGGCCTCAGCTCAACTCCCCCCTCCCTTTCCCCCTATGAGCACGTGGTGTAGAGCGCGCGGGGCTTCGACCAATGGGATTGCAGCAGGATTCCAGCACACAGCGACAGCTGCCCTCGCGCCGCGCCGCGCCACGCCCACATTTCTGCGCGCGCAGCCCAGCCCAGGGAGCGCTAACGAACGGAAGGAGGGAGGAGGAGCCGCCAAGGGGAAACCCCGCCCCTTCGAGAGGCGTGCGACGACGCATGCGCCCTGCTCTCCTGTCCTCCCTCCCTCCTTTTTTTCCCCCGGAAGTGACGCACAGTGCCGGCTGGTCGGAGGTGGGTGGGGCGGTCCCCTCCTCCTCCTCCGTGGTGGTGGCGGCGGAAGCGGCTGGTGATACTCAGGCGGGGTGCGGCCGGCGCGCTTCTCGTTGAGGCTCTCTCTCTCTTCCCCTCTTCTCCCCCCGCCCCTTTTCCTTTTTCCTCCTCTTCTTTTTTTTCCCCTCCCGGCTTCCGTACCCCTCCTTTCCATCCTCGGCCGCCGCCGCCGCCGTCGCCATGATCCTGCTGGAGGTCAACAACCGCATCATCGAGGAGACGCTGGCGCTCAAGTTCGAGGGCGCGGCCGCCGGGTGAGGAGGAGGAAGAGGGAAGGCTGGGCCTGACCGTCACGCTGGGGGCCTACCTCCTCCCAGACCCTGATTGGTTTATTTCTACGGTTGCGTCCACACTGGGGAAATAACCCGGTTTGGCACCGCTTTAATTTGCCTGGCTCAAGGCTATGGAAGTCTGGGAGTTGGAGTTTGTTGTGGGCCCAGAGCGGAGCGGAGCTCCGCTCTGGGCCCCACAACATACTCCAACTCCCAGACTTCCATAGCCTTGAGCCAGGCAAGTTAAAGCGGTGCCAAACCGGGTTATTTCCCCAGTGTGGATCCTTCCTTCCTCTGGGTGTGTCCCACATTGCCCAACCTGTGGCCCTCCGCATGTATTAGACTTCAGCACAGCTCCCAGAATCTCAGACCATTCATTGGCTAAGCTGGCAGGGTGAGGGCATTATGACATAGGAAGGAAATTTGCATGCGGCCGGTGATTGGCTGAGAGGCGAAGAAGAGGGAGGGGCCTTTGTGGGGCTCTCAGAAGTCTGTTCAGGTTGACTGTAGAACCCTGAGCTAGGAAGGCAATTTGCATGTATTGGCCAAGGCTTCTGGGAGACTAGAACCCTGAGCTAGGAAGGCAATTTGCATGTGGCTGCTGATTGGCCGAGGCTTCTGGGAGACTAGAACCCTGAGCTAGGAAGGTAATTTGCATGTGGCTGCTGATTGGCCGAGGCTTCTGGGAGACTAGAACCCTGAGCTAGGAAGGTAATTTGCATGTGGCTGCTGATTGGCTGAGGTTTCTGGGAGATGAAGTCCAAAGCATCTGGAGGGCCACAGGTTGTGCACCCCTGGCATAGGCAAGGTTTGTTCAGAGGTTTGAGCGCAGGCTGGGCTTCCATTCCATTCCGGAGACCAGGGTTTGAATCCCAGCTCAGCCATGCAAACCATACACCGGGCGGTCTTAGACCACTGGTTTTCAGCCTTCTTAATGCTGCAGCCCTTTAATACAGTTCCTCATGTTGTGGTGACCTTCAACCATCGGTTCCTAAGACCATCAGAAATAGGTCTTAGGCACCCCCTGTGAGAGTCCTTCGACACCTCCCCCCCTCACAAGAGGTCACAACCAACAGGTTGGGAATCACTGCATTAGAGAGTGTGAAATCAACATAAATTTCCTACTCTCTATGGCAGCTTTCCCATCTGTGCTAATAATAACAATAATAAATTATTTACAATCCGCCCTGTCTGCACTCAGGCTACTGTCACAACCCACAACTTGCCATCACTGCCACCCTCTGAGGCTGAGAGAGAGAGATTTGCCTGAGGCCCAGGCAAAATCACATTCTCTCAAGCCTCAGAGGATGGCAGTGATGGCAAACCAACCCTCTGAACAAATCTTGCCAAGTAAGCCCAGTTATTTTATTTATACATCGCCCTTTAGCCCTAAAGGCTCTCTGAGCATCTTACAATTATTATTATTATTATTATTAATTTAAACAGATATGGTGGTGTGTGCCTTCAAGTCATTTCTCATCAGGCTTTTTCTGCAAGGTGAAGCCAAAGGCTTTCATGGCTGGCCTCCATTGTTTTTTGTGGGTTTTTCAGGTTACGTGGCCATGTTCTAGAAGAGTGTACTCCTGATTTTTCTTGGCAGGGTTTGTTCAGAGGTTCTGAGGCTGAGAGAGTGTGTCTTGTCTGAGATTTACATGGCTAATGACAGCAGCAAGACAACAGCAGTATAACACAACAGGGAGAAAGCCTCACCTTTTCCACAGCCATGAAATCCATTGGGTGGCTTTGGGCAAGTCACATGCTCTCAGCCTCAGGAGAAGGCAATGGCAAGCCTCCTCTGAATAAATCTAGGCAAGAAAACCCCATGATAGGTTGCCATAAGTCAGAAACAACTTGAAGCCACACAGCTACAACACAATTTGAATGAATTTGAAAAATAGTCTTAGAGAATATGAATAAATCTTTATTATGGTCCCTTGAGTATGCAAGCCTTCGAGCCACCTTTCAGCTTATGGTGACCTCAGTTATTTCATAGGATTTCCTTGATCAATGCATCCTCAGGGATGGTTTTGCCAGTTCTTTCCTCTGAAACATAGCTTGCGGCACCTGGTATTTGTTGGTGGTCTTCCCATCTAAGTACTAACCAAGGCTGACCCTGTATAGCTTCCAAGAGCAAACAAGATTTGGTGTCTAGTGATTTCTGAGAAAGAGAATGAACCAAGGCTCTTGGGGAAAGGACAGGTAGAAAAGGTGTTGGAGCTACCATTCTGTAAACTGATCAAGTGGTTATTTGAGTCTGCAGAAAGAACCACATCATTGTTCTGAAATTATTTTTCTGTTGTTTATGTCTGTATTACTGCAAAGGGCAGAAATCATGCGGCCTTCTTCCTGTTAGGCTACAACTTTGGCCAGTGAGTTATTTGGGTTGTTTTTTATTCTAGCCTTCCACCTTTTTTGCATATTGCTGTAAGAGCTTCTTTGAAATTAAATCCCAAGTTGACCTTTCTGTTTAAAACAAAATTAATTGCTGTTGAGTATTCTGTAAGTTTTTGCCCAGGTTAAGTTCCACCCACTTCAGCATTCTTTGGAACATTCCCTGCAAACAGTCGCTGTCCAGTAGTCCTCTGAGAACTGGGATACAGTCTGCCTTCTGTGTACCCTCACGTTGTTGTGTGTCTTCAGGTAGGGTTTGACTTAGGGCGACCCTAAGACAAACCTATTACTGGGTTTTCTTGAAAGGTTTGTTGAGAGAGGGTTTGCAGAGTGACTTGCCCAAGGTCACCCTATCCATGGCCAAGCGAGGATTCAAACCCCCGTTTCTTATTGTCCAATGTTTTTGTGGGTTTTTCGGACTATGTGGCCATGTTCTAGAAGAGTTTATTCCTGACCTTTCGCCAGCACCTGGTGATGCCAGCCACAGATGCTGGCGAAACATCAGGAATAAACTCTTCTAGAACATAGCCACATAGCCCGAAAAACCCACAAAAAACTATGGATGCTGGTCATGAAAGCCTTCGACTTCACATGGTCCAATGTTTAAACCACTAGAGCATGCTGGTTCTCTTAGACCTATAAGCCATTTCACTAAACACCTTTGGCCATTGTTTGATCTGTATGCAACGAGGAAGTTCTTTCATTATGCTAACATGTGACAGGCATTTTCATGTCAGCTGCATCACCCACTTCCATATTTTTGCTAGTCACTTCAAGAGGATTATTTTTAGATACTAAGTAGGATACAGATGTGCAGGATGCTGTACATACTGACTGTGCATAAATCACTGTTTTCTTACCCAAGTCTATATTAAAAGTCGTCTTCATCATCTTCTTAGTTTTGGTACATTCCTGCAGCTTATAGTACAGATGGTGGGGAGAGCATTTCTATCAGAGATTTTAAGAGTGTGTGTTACTTCTCTACAGCAGTAGACGTACCTGAGTTTGCATTATGGAGCCAAATGCATCCTCTTATCCTCATCAATAATTGGTATATAGCTTTTGCTTCTATTCCATCAAGATAGTGCATGAAGAATGTGGCTGAAGGACAGTTGATATGACAAGCTAGTTCTTTGCTTACTTTTTCTGAATGTTCATGTGTTTATCAGTCCCTTATGGTTCAACATCCAGCAAAATATTATAATAGAGTGGCTTCACACATGTGGACATGTATGTGTATACACACACGCACATATATAAGCAATGTTGCTACTTTAGATAAATATTTATACATAGAATTACCATTCAATTTGTACAGTTGTGTCCCAGTACTTCTTGATGTACTCAGGTCAGCTTCTTACGTTACACAGAGGGTCAGGTTTGCTACCAGATGACTACAACTCTCTGTTAAGTGTACAGTTAGTATAATTCCCAAGTGTACCTGTGTACTGTATATAATTTTCTCCTGCCTTTAGTCCAAAGAGTTAAGACTAGCTCCTCTATTTAATCATGAACTATGTGAGATGATTTAGGGTGAGAGATTATTGGTGTAAGGTCACCCAGTAAGTTAGCTGGTTGAATTGGGATTTTACTTATGGTTTCTCTGTGGCAGATGTTTCCTTGTAAGTGTTATCCCCAGCACGATACGTAATGAAATATGTGTTTACTGTACTAGCATTTTATATGTATGCCACAGATTTAATGCATTAAATGGTTTTTGTGCTAATCTTTTGTTTAATTTCTGGTGTGCTGAGTATTATAATCTAAACAGCCTCCCTGTGACAGTTGTATGATTTGTACCTTAGGTATGTTGAGAGAGGGGAAGTTACAGCTTCTGCATTTTTAAGCTAATGGTGACCATGTTGAGACAAGCTCACATTCAAGACAAAAATCTGAAACAAGTGTAAAAACTATTTGTTGGAAGTTGAGTCATGTTTTACTATGTACAGAATGGGTGTGTAGAGAAGGCTTTGTTTGCTGCATTTATTAATCTGAGAAGTACATATCAACCAATTTTCCTGCAATCTGGAGCACTGTTCCTTTAAAAAAAGTCATTAGGCATGTGTGTTTCAACTAAAAGCATGGATACTCAGACATTTTGTACAACTTCAGACTGACAAGCCTAAACAGATATGAAACTGATGATTTTGCTGTATTTTCAGTAGACACTTATAAACACAGTAGCCACAGTGAAGTCTAATGGTTATACACTGGTTTTATATTTCAGCAGACTGAGCTCAATTTTAAGTTCTGGCATTTGTTGCCATTGCTTGCCATATCCAGTTGCTGCTTCCACTTGTATTTAAAAACCAGCAAAAGCATGGTTTTTAAGAGAATTTTAAATTTTAAACCATTTTTTAGAGAATTTAATCTGAAGTATGGTAACAAAATCATTATGATATATGAGAACTGTGGTTAAACAGATAACAAGCAGAATTTTTTTTTTATTTTAATTGTGACAATCTGCTGCCACAAATCCCTATTTGGAGAGATCTTTTTAAAGATTCTACTCATTGTTGGATCATACCAGGAAACTACACAATCCCCTTCCTTTACACACAGGATTCCCCCTTCAGATACAAATATGCTAACTACTGTGTGTATAAAGATTCTAGTCTGATTGGAAAAAAAGTTTTCAGTTTGAAGGTCTTTACATCTATTTTAGATAGGAATGTAAGTGTATTAATATTTTATAGGACAACAAGCAAGGCATTTTTCAAAAGGATCTGCTTCTTCTCAATCTAGTTTCTTTTTTCTCTCTATGCGTGCAAATGCTTGCTTAACTTTGCCTATGAGCGTCCTGGAACACTAAGTGACATATGGTGATTTTTTTAAAAAAAGAAGACCTTTGGAGCAGCCCAGAATGCTATGCATACTCAGTTATTGGTGGGTGTATTGATCTGTGAGCATTATGCCCACACAGCTTATGCTGTGCTAAGTCACACTGTACGGCTTGATTTGACTGTTCTGGCTTTGATTTCAGGTGTTTCTGCAAAGGAATACCTATTTCATATCAAAGGCTCATGCTGAATTTGTACCCCAAGCTAGTTACTGGAACTACTGGATCGCTTGGCGTTGCCTGATTTGCTTCAATACATCATTTGTGTTCATCTGTTAAAGCTCATACACCAAGATAGCTGCATAAAGAAAAAAAAATTAGATATAGTAGGGAGGCAAACTGACTCAACATAAGATGGATGGTACAATACTGGAAGAGCTGTAAAGACAATTTTTTATGCTGCCCTTCCCTTGAAAGCTGCACTGTGTGAGACTGACTTACTCTTTGATGCTTTTCTTGCATGTGATGCAGTTTTGCATAACCTTTATTGGGACCAGAGTGGGCATCATTCTGAATGGAGGCAAGTCTCCTTGAAGGGAAATTCTGCTAATTTTAGTGGGACCACCTTTCAAGTATTTATGCTTAGAATTTCCCCATATAAGCCCTACTAATCCAATATATATATATATTTTTAGCATAAGCTAAATTTTAAAACTAGCTTTTGCTCAGATTTTAAATGCATAACCATAGACAGGACTTCTTTACTACTTGTTTTTAATGCTGTAATTTCCTGTTCTAATACTGTACTGTATTTTTGGAACAGCTCTTGTTGCCAGATTCCACCATAATCTATATTTATTGGTACATCCTGTCCTGTAGTTTTGCACATCAGTGTTGACTCTTATGGAAAATGAACTGATCCCCTGTGCAGAGTAAGCTATAAGCTTTTTAATATCTTTTTGTTTGTCCTACAGAAATGAGAGATTAGATTGGCCTGGAATCCTCAATTTCCCTTATTATTCAGGCCAGATGTTAATTGAAAACTGAGTGATTTCCCAATTAGGCTGCCTTTTCCTTGTATCACCTCTTAGATGTGCATCCCCTCCCCCCCCCAATCTCTTTAATGTAGCAGATGAGAAGCAAGTTCTGTACAAGATACTTTTCTCATTGTATTAATTTACTGTTAGGCTCAGGCATTTGGATTGTTTCCAAGTAAAAATTGAGGAAATGCTGTCAGATGGGGATTTGAGGTTGGTTTTAAGCATGTGCTGGCTTAGCTCCATACTATCTGTCAGTCTGTGTTACTGGTTGGTTCCTGAAGCTAAGACGGACTGAGAGTTCCAAAAGTGGAGTGACTTCATTTAAAAAGAGTGTGCATCAATCTCTGGTTGGAGGGAGACAGACCAGCGTAGGAAGAAATTGAATTGACCAAAACCCTTTTTCATCATCTCTAGTATTAGGGTAGCTGTCATTGGAATCAGATTCAAAGATGATTTGAATGGCCTGTGCTCAGTGCCCATTAGTGCTAATGGGGAAAACAGACAGCTGCCTTTGGCAGAAACTGCTCCTGTTTTTAGCTTCCCAAGTTCAGATGAGCTTGTGAAAAACAGGTCTGTCTTGCATTTAGAGTCAGTAACAGGAAGGGAGCTGACTGCTGGGTGGTATTTTTGGTTTGCGACTCTTTTTTGTTTGCTCTTTAAGGCCAAATGCAGTGAAGAGAAAAGCTCCCTGTGTCCTCATGTTTCAGGTGGCTTTCCCTGTAGGAGGCTCACAAAGAAATAAAAAGATACAGAAACCCTCATTAATCAGTGTAGAAGAAAGCAATGCTTTCTTTCAAAGTTTGAAGATGCGTGCAGCTGTGTTAGAGAGACTGTTTTTAAGTCATTTGGATTGGAAAGGCAGTAACCAAGAATAGCAAATGGGCCCAGCATACTGTCTGTGCAAAAAAGAGCTTATATCAAAATTAAACAGTATGGATCTTGCAGGAGTAGTGCTAGTAGCAGTCACTCATGAGGGATATCATATGGTTGTATAAAGTTATTAGTCCCTTTCCTTTAGGTTGCAAGATGCTTTTGCTCAAATAGATGGTCCAGAATTGTCAGTTGCATAGGTTTTACCCCCTAGCTCATGATTTCTCAACTTGGATCAACTTGCCAGAAATGTGTATGTTTACAGTGCAAAGATGGGGAAAATATAGCCTCCTGATTCCTTTTTGTACCTTCCCCGCACACTGGATATCCACCAGAGTTCCCAGATTTTTAATAATTTAATAGTTGCTTTGATCATTTCAAAAACAAACCCAAATGTGATGGTTGGGCTTTATTTGCTGTACACGATCTCCCAAAAGCTGGTTGTTATTTTAAAATAAAGGTTTAAAGCTTCATTTTTGTTTATAGCCGATTTTACCCCTGGAATGGACTCAAAATGGGCCTGAAAGACTCAAAACGTAACAGAAGAGACCAGACTTTTATCTTTATTTTGCATCAGTGTGGCTCAGATGGGCTCAGAGCAGTTGCCTAGCCTAGCACTGTTGAAATGGATCATCTCAGAAACCTAAAGTACACTCTGTTGTACATTGGTAGCATTAAAATCTCTGAGCTTTGTCCATTGAGGCCTCTTCTCACCTTCTAATTTCATTGCCGGTACCTGCTGCATAGTAGCAAGTACCAAACAGTTGTAGCATGTCCCTTTCAAGATAAATTACTGTATATACTCAACTATAAGTCAACCTCATATATAAATCAAGGGCAGGTTTTGGGGCCAAAATTATGGATTTTGATACGACCCATTGATAAGTCGAGGGTAAAACTTAGGGGCATGTAATAAAGGATCTAAAGGATGAAGCAAAGGAAAACAATGCCAAAGAACTTACAAAATTCCAGCAGGCATAACTGTATTTGCTCATACTAAAGGCTGGATGGATGAGAGAGTAGAGAGAGGTCAGTGCTTCCACGGCAGATTAAACGCTTTCCTTTCATCATATAGGGGTGTGTGTGTGTGTGTAAGTGTAATATGAGTTAAAGCATATAAACTTACATTGACCCATGGATAAGTTGACTCAGTTTTTTGGGGTCAATTTTTTAACCTAAATTTCTAGGCTTATACATGAGTATATACAGTAATGAAGTTCAGTGTTCAACATGCTGGATATCCCCTCCCCTGCACAAAAAAATCCATAACATTACAGACATCTGTGATAAAATTAGTAATGAGGGGTAGAGGACATAAAAAAGTCTTTCCTCATGTTTACATGTTCCTTCTTGCATGTCTTGGAAAACAAAAGGCAAATTAGTTTACTCCTCTCCTTGTCCTCTATTCCCATTACATATTATTTGAAGCAATTTGAAGGAGGAACCAGAAGATTATCTGAGTGACAGAAGGAGAATCTTTACATCCTGTTGTGAGCCAGCCTCTCTTCTGTCCTACCTCTTTCAGATCATATACAGTACAAAGAAATGAAAATACAAAAGAGCTGAAATACCTGAAGGAAGCAGATACCATCTGATCTTAGAAGCTAAGCAGCATCAGCCTTGGTTAGTGCCATGGTTGGTTGGTTTAAACCAAGTTAAACCAAATGACTTTTTTTTAAAAAAACACTCCTGATTATTTCATATTTTGATTAATTCATATATGATTAATTCATCTTTTTAAAAGTCTGATAGTTTTTTTTAAAAAATATTTTCTAACCCTTTTATTGGAACAACTGTTTGAATTTAAACATTTTTACTTTTAACAGTGTTTTGATGGTTGATCTTTGTTAGACCAGTATCCAGTGTCAGATACATCTTTTAAGTTGCTTTATTTTATAGTGTGAGAAATTCTATTCAGAAACAAATTCAATTAACAACTTGCATTAAAAGAGCACTTTTAAGAAAAAATATTTAAGCTAGTGACCATAGCATGTAAACTACATTTTGCTACTTAGTCTATATGTGTGTAGTTCTACACATTAATGAAAAACAAAAACAAAACTGATTTAAACAACAAATAAAAACCTGTCCGTTTTTTGTTTTGTTTTGTTTTGTTTTTTGAAAAAATGTTTTTCCCCCAACCCTGATTACAACTTGTATTCTTGCCAAAGAATACCAGGTACTGTTGACTGTGTTTTTTGAGGAAGACAATGACAAACAACCCAACTCTGAGTACTCCATGCTAAGGAAACCCTGTGAATTTGTGGAGTCACCATAAATCTACAAATAACTTGAAGGCCCATATATATGCATACACAAAGTAGGAACTTGGAAACAGTAGAGATGGCAGATTGCATGTGAGAGATTTCAAGGTGTAGAGGTAGTATCTTTCCAGATAATTAGAGCAACATCCTCTGTTTGGAAGGGAAGGGACTTAGTACTATCCACAATTCTTTGTCTTACGTTTTTGTTTTCTTAAATTTCCCATTGCTTCACCTCGGCTTCTTTTCTGTTACTCTTTAAACACAGTTGGAGTGAATCCTCTACTGGTAAACTAATTTGCCTTTTGTTTTCCAAAAATCTCACCTCCATAATTTAAAAAGGAGTTCTAGAATGTTTTGAGGCAATGTTTGTTGGCATAATTATCTGCATGGGTACACTTAATGTTCACATAACCTCTGCATTAGGAGTGAATTTGGTGAGCATTCAAGAAAGAATGGTTGATGCCCTTTTTATTCTAATCTCACATTTCCAGTCATATTTAGCTTTTGGTGATGACATGCGATTGCAAATGGAATTCATCCTCTGCTCTTCGTTGATAACCAGTGAACTGAGATTAGTTTGTAAGCATGTGGAAATTGCTCCCTGTTCACGATACAAAGGTAGAATGGAGATTTTAATTCATGAAGTAGTGGGGCTATATTCTCAAGCTTCACCTGGTAGGCAAAGATTACAAAGAGTAAATGTTGGTGGCTAGAAACAATTTAAGATATAAGAACTGTGCATTCTTGTTTGTGCCATTGACCATTCACTGTATCTAGAGTTTTCTATGTCATTTTAAACTGAGGCTGTAGAAGCATTGTTCTGTTGTTGGTACAAATGACAAGGGTAGTATCAAAACAGAATGGGGGGGGGGAGAGAGAGAGAAAATGTTTTTAGGATAATTTTTCTGATTTGGTGACTTTCATCAGTATATTAGCTTGAGTATTCTTCACAACTGACCATCCTGCCAAGCAATAGACCAGACGATTATTATACAGCATTGTAGATAGGAAGTTTGACTTCTCTCAGGATCCTTTTAAAATTGCATCTGCCAAATCAGCAAAATAGCAGAGATGCATATTATTAACCTTTGGCATATGAAGGAGCTGTATTTTTCTATTCTGAAAGCAAACAGGTCTTGAAAGTCTATGAGCCAGGGTCAAATGTATAACTGGTCACTTGGATGTCAGAGGCTAGTAGGAGTTCTTTCTATAGAAATGAACAGCATGAACAGTTAACTACATTCCCTTAATAACTTAGGATGTCAGTACTAGAAAGCTTGTAGATTGAAAGCATGCATTCTGTCATTTGTGACAGGATGCAGGTTCATAGCTCTTGTGAACTTCATCTATATTCTAACTGCTGTTCTTTCTTCATCCCCCAGAAACAAGCCTGAGGCTGTAGAAGTAACATTTGCAGGTAAGTCCCACTCTTTTAAATTGCCTGGAGAGAAATAATTGGGAGTGAAATAAAAATTATTTGTTTTGTTGTGATGTGGCTCAGTCAGTGAACCCTAGCCCCTTTTAATCACAGTGACTCAGACTAACTGAACAAAAGAAGCTCTGTTTCTGGAGTTATAATATCTAATAATGAGGTGTCCATTACCCATCCTGTTGGAGTTGATATATTAGTGGTGGCAGTTAGACAAATGCCTTCATAGCCTTCTCAGTCTAGGTTTTTTGATGTGCCGAGGTGGGCAAAAGTGTGACTCCCAAGGCTGTTTTGACCCTCTGTACTCCGGTACTGCATTTTTCCTGGCATTGTGGATTGCCTCTCCTGTAGTCCTGTGGGTGGAGCAATTCAGCTTATAATTAGGTTACAAGACACCTTTCCCCCACACCAACATTTTTTTAAAAAACATATCAAAACAAGAAGTGGACTTTCTGCTGCTTCTGACTTTCTTAGGTGGGGTGTTGTTTAGGTCCGGTGCAGAAAATTGGGACCCAGTGGGGTGCCAGGGGCTTATAATTGGCTCCCAGACCCACCATACTTGCCACCCTGGAATATGTATGGCAATAATAATGTCCTGTCCAGATGTTTTAAAGACTTGCCAAGTAACCCAGTGAAAAGCACATTTGTCTCAGGCCTCAGTTTCAAATTCCTGTCTAGGCTTGGAATTCATTTGGTGGTATTTTCAAAGGTGCTTCTGCATTTCTTTTTACTTTTTTTCTTCTCCCCCTTCCTTCCTCTTTTCATGAAGTGGTGTTAGTATTCATTATCATTTAACTTGCTGTGGTGTTATGATAGGGGCCACTAATACCTTCTTTACTAGCTAGTAGTCATTCCATCATACCAGTGATGAAATGTTAGCACTGAATGCTACATGTTGTTGTCTTAATCAGAAAAGTTTGCTATTTAAGACCTAATAGTACTATTTGCATTTCTGAAAGTCTTCGTACATGTTCTGAGCTGGTGCAGCTTGTTTCTAATATGAACTAAAAAATCCAATTCCTGAAGGGTTTGCAATCATACTTATCAGATTCTTGCATCATATGGAGTAGGCTGCAGCCCACAAAATAATAAAACTGATTAATCTTGAAGGTGCCAGAAGACATTTTCTGATCATAGTTAAGGGATGGTGCAGAAATTCATTTGATTCACACTTTGATGCAAATGTATGCAATTCACACCTTCAGAACTGTTATGTATACAGTACTGAAATATAACCCTCATTACTACAGTTTTGCATTTTAAATTTTTCTGTGCCATTATGTAATCAAAAAGAAAATACAGAAGTACATATATTAAGTGAAAATGCACACAAAAATAAGTAGCAGTGAAAGTAACATACAAAAATGTACTTTCATGCACAGTCTACATTTTGGGGTAAATATACATAAATAAATGTATAAAGAAACTTTTTTTCCAGGAGTTTAAAAGAAAAACGCAATTCAATGGAAAAAAACTTTAAAATGAATAAGAAAAGGAAATTCATCAATTTTGTCCACCTCTATAAATCAGTTATTAGATATCTGTCATCTGGTCTATTGTTTCTTGTATTGCAACTTCAATAGCAGTATACTCAGGTGACACAAAACTTTTATACTGCTTGTACTCTGTTTTAGAAAGCCTTTGTCTCCTACTGTGTAACTAGGCTGAAAATAATGCAAGCACTCTTCATCTCTCAAATGCTTTCCTAGATTTCGATGGAGTCCTTTACCATATTTCCAACCCTAATGGTGACAAAACAAAGGTTATGGTCAGTATTTCTCTAAAATTCTACAAAGAGCTCCAGGAACATGGTGCCGATGAGGTAAGAACAAATACGTGTTATTCAGTTATTCTAATGCATTTGTCTGGAGTACCATTTTATAGTTGCTTCTTATATTATAATTCTTTAATATAGACATCTCAAAAATGTGTTTGGTACATGTTCCAAGGAGCTGAATTAGTGCTTTAACAATGCAAACTAATGCATTGAAACCAGCAGCTATGTTCTGCAAAATCTACAAGTTATTTCTCTGAATAGGTGACAGACTATATTAACAAAATAGTCAACTCTGTAGAACATGGTCTGAGGTAGAATTTGGCACTTAATTGTAAGCATTGTTAGTTCACATACTACACCATTGCTGGAAACTGAAGTTATAGGCACAATTCAGGATACTAGTTTTGATCTAGATTGCTCTAATCAGCAAAGCTCTTCCTTTGCTGTAATTCTCACCCTTCTTGACTTGCTGAAGTCTTTCACACCCTCATGTTGGGAGCAGTTTTGAAAGAAATAACTGTGTTAGTCTGTTGCAGCATAAAAAAGGGAAAAGGGGGGATGAATTTAGCAGCACCTCTCAGACAAACCAATTTATATTTGAACATGCTTTCATGGATATCGATCCACTTCCTCAGATGCACTGATATCATTCTATCCGCACATCTGAGGATGTGAAATTGGTATACATGAAAACTCATGTTAAAATATAAATTATTTAAGTCTGAAAGGTGCTTCTAGACTTCCCTTTTTCCATCTCCCATTTTTTCCCTTTTGGGTCCATCACATTCTCTGTGATCCTGTGTAGCTAGCAGATTATTTCCAGAAGAAGAACTAACCCTCCTAATAGCTACTTTATATGATAGTCTTTTGGAGAATGCTTGAGTTATAGTGTTGACTGCTGGCTTCATTATGTCATAAGAGTGGTGAATTGCTTGTGATTTGATAGTAAGGTTTTAGGTGATATGATGTCCATAGTACTAGTTAAAGTAGAGTGAGCAGAATTCTGGAGTTAACAGTGAACCTCAGCATCCAGTGTAACCTTCATTCAGTTAATGAAGTCCTTAGCAAAGCATGGGAAAGTTACTTTTTTGAACTAAAACTCCAAAACATTCTGTAGTCAGCTTGACCATAGGGATGGTGGGATTTGGTGGCAGAGAGTAGTCTTTGCTGCTCACTGATGCATTACTACTAGATTTGGATTCTGCCACTGAAAGATCAAAGAGTCCTGTTTGGGAGGATTTGGGGGAAAACACAGAGTGCTCCCCCCTCCCCCCATATTAGTTCTGCTTGAATCTGTTTGTAGTGTGCAAATGCTTAGTTAGTGTCTGCAGCTGATGTGAGAAGTGGCAAGTTTGGTTCATGTTAGGCAGTAGATCTTTTGGAAAGAGCCATTTATGGTAGAAAAAGCAGTCCTTTCTGTGCGTTGTGGTTGAATCTCTCAGCAGAAAGTGTGATTCAGTTCCTGAAATGGTTTTCACATGTTGCATAATTTGAGAGGGTTCACGCTTCCTTGCTTAGGAAGAGTAGATGCTGCAACCAGTATGGGACAGGATAGAAAGCATTTCATAAAACTGCTTGAATTATTTACAGTGGCCATCTGAGAAGAACCAAGGCCTTAAAATGACCCATAGACCATGGGATGTATGCAGTGTGTACTTTCTCAGTTTGAATTTTTTGTTCATGGGAATGTATTCTGGGGAATTTTTAATATCTGAACAGACGCATGTGTGTCAAAAAGGGCACTAACACTTTGACTGCTTATTTGTTCAAAACCTCTTCCCACCTACCAAGAATGGGGTAGGAGTTAATTTGGTTAACTTGCTTGGAACAAGGTTGGGTGGAGTGACACTGAAAAGGGAAGACCAAAGAGTGGGAGTAAGTTTTTCCACTCCGTCACTTTGTTCAAAATTCTTTCTCATAAATAGCATTGCCATTGGTGTTGAAAGATGCACTTTTTCAGATAATGTCTAGTTACGTCTTTTCTGGCTTTCAAAGCAGCAAAATAAAAGGTGGAAAGAAATCAGACTCACGTCAAGCATATGGTATAGTGCCCATGATTAGGAAGCAGGTAGTGTCTGGAAAATCCTTCTGCTGTTGCTGTACCAAAGTGCATTTACAGTATTGCAACTCTTAACAGTCTCATCCATCTTCTCTGAATGACTTCTCTTCTTTCATTTTTTTAAAAATCCTCCTCCTACTGCTGCCATTTAACAGCTGTTTAACTATTCAGAATAGCAGTGGTTTGGCTCCATTCTGGTTGACTTGGGAACATTTATCTGACCCAGGCGTTTTTCATGCCTAGCATGGTTAAAGAATGGAAAAGAAACAGCAATTCTCTTCCAGATGTTTTGGCTGACAGCTCCACAGTCACTTACCTTTGGCCATGCTGGGAGAGCATAAAGAGAAATGTGGGCTTGGAGAACATAATGGCCCTGCCCTGCTGTGGTACCTCACCATGCAACATATATTTTCTTGTAGGTCTTTTCTTGCAGTTGCATGTCAAAGTGGCAGAGAATAATTTTGGGGCCTCTGGTGAACTGCTTTGCTGAGTAGAAGTAGCTATCACAAGGGTTAGAATTTTTAAGAGCAGTGTATTTGTGAAAGGCATAAAAATAATAAAAAACCAGAAGGGAAGACATGTCAAAGCTCACAGCATTTTGTCTTTTTCCTAGTTGTTGAAGAGAGTATACGGAAACTACTTGGTAACTCCAGAATCTGGTAAGCCTTAGTGTAATTTGTGTCTTCATATTTATTCACTTTGCAGTTCCAATGTAATTATTCCCTGCTTTTTATAAAGAGAAATTACTGTACGTTCTCAAGCCAGCTCACAGTTGGGATCTCCTTGTCACAGTGCTATATCTTAAAATAAGCACACAGCCCCCTTCAGTGTTCCACAGGGAGGCTGAGAACATCAGAGCTGCATTTCTGAGCAGTGAAGGCTATGATTCTGGATCCACCCCCAAACATACCCCCGCTTCTGTAGTTTAGAGATCTTTTGTTCTGTGTAATAAGACTGACATGCACTCAAAAGCTCTGGAAAACCATGGTTACCTGTGACAGTACTGCTTCCCACTCATTTGTTACAGAATATGGGCAGGAATAGTTTCACTCAATGTTGAGGAATGGAACAAAAAATTGCCTTGTGTGGAGGAGAAAGGCATGCTTAATGGAGCACAGTTTTATTTCAACAGGGCACCACTGAAGAGTTAGAAAGAAATAACCTATGAGTGATAATAGTCTGCATCCGCACTGCAGAAATAATAGAGGTTGACACCACTTTAACAACCATTGCTCAGTGCTATGGAATTCTGGAAATTTTAGTCAGTTGTGGTACCAGAGCTCACCAACAGAGAAGGCTAAATGTGTCACAAAATGGAATGTTTTTGATTATTGCATTGTTCATCTATTGTAGGTTACAATGTTTCTTTGCTGTATGACTTGGAGAACCTTCCTGCTTCCAAAGACTCCATTGTGCATCAAGCAGGCATGCTTAAACGCAACTGCTTTGCCTCAGTCTTTGAGAAATATTTCAAGTTCCAAGAGGAAGGAAAGGATGGGGAGAAGAGAGCGGTCATCCACTACCGGGATGATGAGACTATGTAAGAAATAACTGGACTTTCATCTCCCATATCTTGAAACCATTTCCTAACCCTGCAATTTAGAATAGTCCAAAACATTGTGTTCAGTGCAGTTTGTCACCCACAGTCTCATCTGTGTTTAGGTGAATGAGTAGCAAGATCATAAGGATATATAATAATAAATGATGTTACTGAACTCAGCTTGCATGTACTTGATGCTTTTAAGAAAATCAGAGTGAGACTTGAATGTTTCTTGAGAGAATTATGAGCTAGTCTATATAAAACAGTTGAAAGTGGATTGCATCTTTCATATATGCCAGCTTGCCCCACAGATTGGAAGACGCTCTACACTATTACAGGTTTTTGGAGGGTAACAATCATTTCATGTGCATAGACATCCTTAGTGTGGGGAAAGATGTTGCATGTATCATGCTGTAGATAGTCAAGAATTTATGGCTTGTGGTAAACATTTTGGAAGGTGAGGTCAGAGAGAAGAGAGATGTTGTGTTTTCTGAATCAACCCCATAAAATAAGCTGGTGAGCTGAATCATAAGGACAGTTAAATAGTTGATGAACAACCCTTGCTATTACAATCCTAGTAGATTTTCTGTATTACAAAAATTTTAGATTCATAAATAGTATTATTTTCATCTCCTTTCTAGGTATGTTGAATCAAAGAAGGACCGTGTCACAGTTGTTTTCAGCACGGTATTTAAAGATGATGACGACGTAGTAATTGGAAAAGTATTCATGCAGGTATGATGCTTCAGATTCTGTAGACTTCTGAGGGATAATAATTAGCACATAAATATCAGGAATACCATTGTGCTGTTGCCCTTCCCACAATAAGATTGGCACTGTGGTGCCTTTGGAAACTCAGTTTGCTGATACAAATATTACTATAAATATTTGCAGTCAGTAAGTCTTAAAAATTTTCTGTTATGTGCCCTGAGATCTTTTGATATAGCGTGGGATATATATACTTTAATCAATTGTTCTGTGCCTTCAAGTCATTTCTGCCTTATAGTGTCCCTAAGGCAACCTTATCACGGGATTTTCTTGGCAAGATTTATTCAAAGGGGGTTTGTTGAGAGAGAAGGACTTGGCCAAAGTCACCTAGTAAGTTACCACAGCTGAGCAGAGATTTGAACACTGGTCTTTTAGAGTTGGTCCCAGACTCAAACCATTATACCACTCTACTTTAATAAATACTAAAATAAAAAACCAAATTAGAGTGGAAACACGATATATAACTGGGTGGAAGCAAGAAAACTTGCACATAGAATGCAACAGTAATTAATCCTGCTGTTGGTTCTCCATGTGTTCTGCTCTCTGAAGCATATACTAAATTAAATAGTTATTTCCTCAAAGCCACATGAGTTCCTGTTGAGTAACATTAGCTTACATATCCCTTTCTAATATGGCATATTTCACATTAGATTGACACAGCTCTTCTTCCTGTATCAAACTGCTATTAACAAGACGATTAGTTCTGTTGTGTGTGGTTAAGTCAAAGGCCAAGTTGAGGACTGAAGGATTTGGCAATAGAACATATACCCATAATCCTATATACATTTAGTCAAAAAAGAGTTACACTGGTCCTTATGTTTGAAAGATGAAGATGAAGATCATTTTAGTTGTGGGTGCCTAATTTTTCATTTCATCACTCACAATATCCTTACAATGAAATTGCATTATCTCATGTAGATTACTGGGTACTGTCTACAGAAGCATAATTTTTGGTCACCTTACCTAAAACTACTGTACACATTTGTTAACCGCTCACATATGGGGTATTATGTCTGTTTAGTTATTTTTGAAGTATCAACATCATATATTGGAAACAGAGATTCATATTCTTCTACATTAATATACTTCTAGAAAGTAACTGAGTTTATTGATTCTGGCCAAGGTAGTATAAAATTGATAATATGTTATGATGAAGTGGGACCAGGGGCCTAAATCCAGTTGTTAGACCTGATTGTGTAGGCAATTAATGGGCAAATGAATTAATGGGCAAATGGGAAGTCAGCACCCTTGTACATTTTGTGAATCAATGAATTTAGGTTTAGTTGATATTAACAGTTTAAATTTAGGCCAAATTTTAAGTATTATCTAATACTGTATAGTGTCTTTGTGTGCTTTCAAGTCAGTTCCAACGTATGGCAATCCTAAAATGAACCTTTTACAGGATTTGTTTGGCAACGTTTGTTCAGAGGGTTTGCCATTGGCTTTCTTACTTTTATGCTATGAGAATTTGACTTGCCCAAGGTCAACAAGTGGTCTTCCATGGCTCAATGGAGAGTCAAATCATGAGCTCCCAGAGTTCAGCACTCAAACCACTACACCACACTAGCTCTCTACCCAGTACATACCTGTTCCACTACTCCAATCTGGATTCAGCCAAGCATTGGTTGAAACAGTGCTGTATACTTATAAATGAAATCGTCTTGACAGTGAACAATATCGCTGCAAAGCACCTAAGAGCAAAAAATAATCCTTTGGAATACAGATCTCTGCTATTCTTTCTTGGCCCAGCCATAGTTTCTACATCTTGTTTCAAATGGAGCACTCCCATGCTTCTTTATCTTCGTCTTGATGGAGATGCATCCAGAAAATTTGGTTAATTTCTGTAATTAGTCACAAATGTAACACAGTTCTGACACTCAAATCGGTCTTAGCATCAACTTGTTAAAAAGCAGATTTTTTTAAGGGAAAATTCTTGGAAGTTGACAATGTCAGACAGTTTTGATTCAGGATGAAACATGATGGAAGCTCAGAAGTTGTAGCCATTGTGGTAGGTAGACAGGTAGAACTTAGCATTGGCAATTTACATTTCTGAGAATGGAAAACAGGCTCAGGGAGAGAGTGCCTCCTGCTAGGTTTCTGATTAATAAACATTTACTCTCTTTTATCTCAGGAGTTCAAGGAGGGTCGCCGTGCCAGCCACACAGCCCCTCAGGTGCTCTTCAGCCACAGGGAGCCCCCCTTGGAGCTAAAAGATACAGATGCAGCAGTAGGTGATAACATTGGATACATCACCTTTGGTAAGTGGGTGGCATTTTCAGCTGGGTAAGAGTCTGGTGACTAGACAACATGAAAGCTGTTTGCCTCTAGAACAGACCTGCACAACTTGGCCATAGGTAGGGGCTGAAATTAAAATCAGGTAAACTTCTTCACGCTGCAGATAGGTTTTAATTAATTATTATAATTATTATAATTAAATTACTTATAGTTTATTATGCCATTGTGCTCCCACCCCCTCACCCCCTGGCAGCCTCCTCCTTATTTATAGATGGAAAAGCACATCTCAGAAGATAAATATACTTGAGCAGTTTGCACTCCATGTCTTTCTATAATAATAGCTACAAAACTGAATGGTGGTATTAGCATATGGGCCATTTAGTTTTTAAAAAAATAGCCCAGATTTATATGCTACTTTAAAAATTCTTTCCATCTCCCAGCTGTGAGATGGTTGGGGTGTGTGTGAAAAGGTGTTGGAAGGGAGGGACTGCAAACATATTAGGTGATGTATTCCAGGGTATGTACAATTTGCAGCTAAGTAGGTGACCCTAGGCAGGTCACACACTCTCAGCCTCAGAGGATGGTAATGGCAATTTGCCAAGAAAACTCCATAATATAGTTGCCTTAGGGTCACTATAATCTGGAAATGACTTGAAGGGGCACAACAATTGTTAGTATGTGGTTTGACCTGGGAATCTGCAAACCTGTTCATATTGATCAGTAGAGTTGCAGTCTCCCTTAAGACGTGTGTACCCAGTTTAGGGTGCTGTTAGCATCTACAGAGATGGCTGAATCAAGGTGGCATAAAATACCATCTGCAGTCTTGGCAGTGACAGCTGGTGGTTCCCATGTTAATGCAGTGGTGAATCCTCCCAGGTTTTAGGACAGACTTTAAAGGAGTTGTCCAAGGTGCTGTACTGAGATTTCACTCCAGGATGCCCCTAGCCCTGATTATTCTATATACTGTGATATCTTACCAGCAATTTGCAGCTAAGTAGGTGACCCTAGGCTACAACTACAACTAAGGTGTCTAGAGGTGCTGACAGAGGCCACAAAAAACAGAGATTTAGTTATATCTTAAAATATGCAAGTTAACAGCTGTTGCTCCAGAGCTTTGCCCAAATCTTACACAGCTGGTGCAGAAAGTATAGTCCATGGGCTGCATGTGACACTTGGAGCCCCCAAATCCTCCAGACATCTTAAATTATAAATTGGTTGATTTTTTTTTCATCCAAAATCCCCCTCCCCCCAAAAGCAGGGATTTCCTTTACCGCAAGCATCCCATCTCCCTCGAAAAGTGTATGTTGGGGGGGGGGGGGCTGAAAACAGTTGTCTCGGGCACACTAGTACAGCCCAATGTGAGCAGAAATGAATATTGGCTCCCACTCCCTTTACAGTTTCCCATCTCTGCCCTGTACTTTAAGGTACAGAAGTTTTCTCTTCATTTCCAAAGCCAACTACCAGTCATCACAGCTTGTCACCAAACCAAAAAGCCTCCATTCTTGGAAAACAGTATGGAAATTTTTGCCAAGGCAGGCTCCTTAGTTACTGAGAGCTTTGTCATTGGGCAGCACTTGGCAGCCCAACTGTCTTTCCACGGTGACAATAGGATGAAAAACTCCATCCTCACAATTATCTTTTCCCAGGTGCTCCTTTAACAGATCATGTTATAGAGGAGCCTTTGCCAAGAGTTGTTTGTGATGAATTTTGGTGACAGAGAAAGGAAATAAATTCTGCTAACTGAGGGGCATTTCATCAGCATATTTTGAGTCAGATAAAATAAGTATTAAATGCTGTCTTTGCAAATTTTTGTGAAGACTATTTTCTGGATTTGGATAAATAATAACAATTCTGTTCCTAGATCTTTATGCAAGAAACAACTGTGTCTCTTCAGGGAAGGTCCTTCATAGAACTTTCAGATATGCAAACTATTCACTGCCACCAGCAGTCAGTGAGTAATGTAGGCAAATAGCTAAAGGAAGATTCAGATCAGATAAAGGGAAGTATTTAGTACATCACATTCTTTTAGCTATGGAATTTGCTGCCACAATTTGGACATCCTTGAGAAGGCATAAGACATTTATCGGGAATAATTGTCAGTAGCTACTAATCATGATGGCAATAGCCTGTTTCTACGATTGCAGGCTGTGTGGATTTCAATGCCAGTTTCTGGGCAGCACAAATAAAAGGATGTTATTACATTTGTGTCTCGTTTACAGACTTCCCATAGGCATCTGGTTGGGCATTGTGGGAGAAGAATGCTGGACTACCTGTGCCTTAGATCTATTCCAGTATGGCAGCTTATTATGATGGGCACAGTACCTCTATTAGAATTAAAAAGAGACTGTACTTGCATAGACCGGGTCCTCAAGGCACCACATTCAGACAAGCTTAACCATGGTGTGCAACACAGAGACTAATTCCATTATCTTCTTTCTGTGCACATACCTTTATGCGAATACTGCAAACACTGTTGATCTTGTACATATAACCTAAAGAATGAACATATTCTGTTCTGTTCTCTTTGCAGTGCTGTTCCCCCGCCATACCAATGCTGCTGCCAGGGACAACACCATCAATTTGATCCACACATTCCGGGACTACCTGCACTATCACATCAAATGTTCCAAGGTACAGAACAGGTTGCACTAAGCAGTGGTGGATAGGTGGTGGATCTATGATTTGTAATAGACTGGCAAGGATTTTTAATTTTTAGTTGTATAAACATAGCAGCAACATCCCTCACCCCACCCCCATCATAAATTATAAAATGAAATAAAGCAGGAGATAACCAGAAGAAAATTTTGTATGGAAAGGATATAACAAAAGTTTATTCTGGTATTCCAATCAAATTCCTGCTCTAAGATTTATTTCATTCTAAAAGTATCTCTTGTGCATTTGGTTTTGGGTTCTGGATCTTGGGATTCTAAAGAAGATTCCACAGGTCTGACACCTGCCTACCCATGCATTAAATGTGATCTTAGTGATTCCTTACTTACTTACTTATTTTATTTTTAATCTCACCTTTCTCCCAAAAAGGGACCCAAGATGGCTCACAATATAAAACATATTAAAACAACATGTTTAAAAACAATTAAAATAACCTATTTAAAAACACTAGAAGGTTGAAATTCAAAACATACAAAAGTTAAAAACATAATTTAAACCCCCCAATAAAACCAGGCTTGCATCATTTTAAAAAGCTTGCTGGAATAAACATTCCAGTGAAAGGCCAGCCTTCAAGGAGACGAACAGGAGTATCCCAACACCACCTTCTGGGTCTGCCCCTCCAGAAAGACTAGAACCAGTGCATAGCAGGACCAACAAGGACACACTGTCCAGTTCCCTGTGTAAGTCTTCCAACAAGGCAACCACAGCTGTCTCTGTGCCCTAGCCAGTTCTGAAGTCAGATTGAAATGGACCTAGATAATCTGTTTAATCCAGAAAATCTTGTGCACCAGTGGTGCAGAAGAGTCTGATGCTGTTTGGCAAAGCGTATATTATAGTCAGCTCTCTGTACCCACAGATTCTTTATCCATGGATTCATTCATCCACAACTTAAAATACTCAAAAAATATGAATTCCCTAAATATGAATTTAGTCACCATTTACTATGCCATTGTATTTAATGGAACTTGAGCATCCACGGATTTGGGTATCCATGGGAGGTACTGGAACCAAACTCCAGTAGCTACCAAGGGCCCACTGTATATTTGTATTACAAAACTCCCAAGGCATCCTGGCACAGTGTGCCCTCCCTGCCAAAAAACACATTTTGAGGCTTCTATGAGATATTAAGAGGACAAAAGCCCAACATACACCCTTCCCTGAAAATGCAAAAAAATCAAAATTGGAAGTGCATAATCTGATCTGGTTTGGCTTTTGTAAGCTATACCTGAAGAAGGCTTTATATTCCTTCTTTGTGATTTCTGACTCATTATTATTTCTACCATACCTCTGTGAAGAAATGTTTCTGGGTGTTGTTTTTCTAGTGCTCACTGTCTTATTACCAAATAATTATGTTTGGTTGACCAGGAAGAGTGACAGAATACACTTTAGTTAAACAGTTATATAGAAGTTTGTACCTCTTCAGTAAATATTTTGACTCAAATCCCTGTGCATTAAAATTGTTAATATACAGTAGCATATTATAAAATGGAGTTTTGGCTACGCAAGCAGCTTCAACAACTTTGGTGCATCATGTTGTGCAGAAACAAGAAACTGAGTGAATATAACCTTACAGTGCAGTGGTAAAGAGGGCTGATTATGATTCCTGTCTAGATAATTCCATTATCCTGCTTCAAAACAGCACTGAAAAGGGGGTGGTGGAAGTTTGGATTTCAAAGTAGTATGACAGATCCCTTCAGCTGCCTTTTTTGTGTTCTTTTTTTTTATACATAAAATAAAATAATGCAGGCGTACATTCACACGCGCATGAGAGCAAAAACATCAGACTTCCTCAAAGTGCTGAATCGTGCCCGGCCAGATGCAGAGAAGAAGGAAATGAAAACAATCACGTAAGTGGCAAAGATACAATTTACTTCTCTTTGCTCCTCATCATGAGGTGCCTTGCTCATCACTGCAGATAACACAGGCCTAGAGAATAAAGAACTCCTCAAATAAATCTAGTATTCATGTCTAAATTGAGAAGACACACAGCATCGGTTTTTCTATGTACCAGTAAGTAAATAAATAAATAACTCAGAACTATTTCCAAAATTAACCAAATAGCATTGAAATACAGCACTGATAGTAAAACTGTGATGTTTTTAACAATACCTCTTTGCCCAAAACATTAGTTTGCACCATTTATCACTTGGTGAATTAATGCACTCATCATTTGGCAGGGTTTCATGCTAACTTTAATGAGCAAATGTGAAGGAGGGCTCTGTATTTATCCCATACATGAAACAGAATTGCTTCAGTTTCAGATCAGCTTCTAGCTGGGGTTAAGAGAAGAGACAGCCTTGGTTGGCTTGGTCAGCAACTTGACATTAGGGAAGGGAAGTTATCATGCTAATTTTCTTGGATGTCTCGGTAGCTTTTGAAGATATCAACCAAAATAATCCTCTTAGTCTACTTGGAGAGATGGAAGTGCGGGGCACTGGTTTGCAGTTGTTCTGCCTCTACCATGTATGATGCTTTTAGAAGTTGACACTGAAAAACTGTTACCCTTTCTTTTAGGCATTATTGATTCCACTGTTTCACAGGATTGCATTTCATCACCATGCTTTTCAATATCCACAAGAATTCACTGAGTGAAATTGTTTGGGGAGTAGGTGTAGGAGTCTAGTGAAATAACATACCTCCATTATGATTTCTTTTGCGTGTACACACTGAACAATCTCACTCAACAATTACATTTTCTCTTTGCCCTTAACTATCAGATGTGACCCTGTCTTCTGTAAATAGTTGCCTGAGGTTGATCATGTACTGAATAATGATGAACAGATTAAAACAGTCTGGACAAATTGAAACAATTTAATGTAGCATGTATAATTTAAATGTGGATGCATGCCTACATCCTTCCTATTCTTTCAACTGCTCCCAATTTTAGGCTTATTAGACAAGCTTATATGAACTCAAACTGAAGGCTGATCTTGCTTTATCAAGTTGAAGATTTTGATATCTACCATATGTCAACTTACTGTCAGTCTTGTGAAGTGCAACATAAAGGGAAATCAGAACTGTATGGCTATGAAGAGTGTGATGTTTTCTGTGTCCTGAATAGGAGGAAGAAGCTAGTCACTGCACTTTAAAGTTTTATGGAAGAATAGGTGAGAATAGATACTCTGGTCAGAAAAGGCTATGGAGAGTATAAACTGTATATTGCTAAGTGCTTTTCTAGCATGGATCACTGCCCTACTGGGAAGAGGAAAATAATTGAACGGATGTAGATATTCTTAATGTACCAGACTGATCTTGATAATCTGATAACATACTGCGCATAACATACTTAAGTGGAGTGGCTAAAAGACATATAATGAGTCTGAACATTGGTCTCCAGTTTCTTGGGGAGGAATGAAGAGTTGGATTACTCCAACAGGCTCCTGCTGTGAGAGCCGCAAGCACAGCTGTGAAGCCCTTGTGACTAGCACTTAGAATTGCAGGATGGCTGCCTTATCCAGCTTTCATTACATGTAACCTCCTTTAAAAAGTCACCTGGTTTCCTTCACAGAAGCTCAATTTCTTTCTTAGGCAGCCTTTGGCAATTGTATGAAAATACATTTATCCTCAAATAAGCAGAGATAACTCTGTTCCCTGTGGCTATTGAGTGGTGTGACCTCTTCATAAGGACAAACTGAGATGCTTTCTTTACTTTCTGCCTTTAATTTTTCTTATGACACAAAAAATTAGACCTACCTATTCCATTTGTTTTATACTGTAATGATCCAGAAACAGTCCTAGAAAATAACATTTCACCAATGGGCAAATTGCAAAGTTTGACTCAAGCGTGGGGGTGCATAATATCAACCATTACTAGATTATGCTAGGAAAATAAGTAAATCTTGTCCGCATTTGCTAAGATGCAATTTGCATGTGTTATTTTACCACTGAGATTTACAGAAAGAGTGATTTCTTGATATACCAACATTTCATGTACAGTGTTCCTAAAACAGATAGAAATTTTGCCAGATGGGAATGGGAATGACACTAAAGAAATGGTGAGGCTAATGTGCAGAGGGAAATGGCACAAAGTGGGCCCATGTGAGGAGTAAAATGGACAGATGTAGAGCAAGAAGAAAGAGTTGAAGTGTGTTTATTTCACTTGTTTTAGAAGGTAAGAGAACACAAGGTCATAATCACTGAAAAATCCTCCATGGTCACAGACTGTCCTAAAAGATATGCCACAGAAGCCCACAGCCATATAAAGTTGGCTGCAGGTCCAAGTTGAGGTCTTGAAGGAACACTTGTGATAAGCCAAGGGTTCATGCTTGACTTCATTGAAAATGGATGTAGACAGAATGTGAGCAGTGGTTGCTTCATGCAGGCAGTGGGTCTATCTGAACATATAGGGCAAGGAGGACAAGAAAGGTTTTATGGGCCTGGAAAGCTTAACTAAGCACTTTAAGGGGGAAAGTGTGTTAGGGTCAGATGTCTAGTAAGTGCAGACCTAGAGTGGTGATTTGGTGGCATTAAGCACTCAAGCCAAGCAAACCTCAAGTGGATTTTGGAGTTGGATAGTGGAATGCGGGGCCCAGTATGGATCAACAGTCAAAACGCACACTAAGTGGCTATACTTGGGAGTAGCTCTGGATTCAACTGATGTACATGAGGGGAGTGATTGGGTTTTGTCATGACAAAGCCAGAACAAAGTTGCAGAGATGGGGCATGTGGAAGACTGTGCTCAAAGAGCTACAAGTATGTAGAGTTCAGATTTCAGGATATGAGGTGTGGCTGCAATGTGCCAGAACTACCCTTATATGTGCCTTCTCAATTTTTTGCCAGGGGGAAGACTTTTGCATCCCGTTAACGCCTGAAGTGAGATGGAGTTGAAAAACTGTGGCAGAAGGCTGGAGCACTTGCTACCTGATAATTGTAGCATGTAAATGTTGCACCTCTCTGGGCTGTTATGGAAATAAATCCAATCGGGTTATGTTTTCTACACAAGTTTGGGAAGTGATCTGCAGAATCGAGCTGTGCTTGCGAGGACTTAATAGTTCAGATAAAACAAAACAAAAAAACTTAATTCCATTTTGATCAACTTTACTTTCTTTCCTTTTTTCCCTTCTCCCCTTTTTCAAGCTGTTTTGCTTTGCAATATGTTTACCGGTAATGAGTTGCAGTATTTCTTATGAGAATAATGCAATATTAACTTGTTTTTCTTCTGAGTATTTTGAGTTCACAACTCCTGTATCTGAAGAAATATTGTTGGGGTTCATTAATAAAGGAGATCTTTCTATCTTACCAATTACTATTTTTGAGTATTCACTTTTATATATACTTTATTTTATACTCGCACTAAATCAGAAAAGGCACACACATACATGTGTATGCAGAGTACCCAGATAACTCAGTACAGCCTTAGCAGCTTCTGTTGTTGAGCAGATTAACTCACAAGGCCGAAGAATGAAACTTGAGAGCAGAAGTGAGAAAGATATGGCCCTTTAAATATTGTTGGATCTCAGATCCCATAATCCCTGATCACTGGTCATACTGACTGGGGTTGGAAAACCACCCATTCCTCATTCTTGGGTTTAAGTCGGAAACATTAATTTGCCACTTTGAAAAAGGAGTTAATAGTGAAAACAGTGTTTTATTTTGAATTGTAACCCCCACCCTTCCTGAGAGCATGTCAGTTGAGTTCTGTGCACCACCTAGCGTACTAGTATTCACATTAGGGAGGAGATTAAGTCTGGCGTTCTCTTCCCTGTCTTCCACATTATTCTGGGGGGTTTGATCATGCAAATATCTAAAATATCTCACTTGTCTCTCTCTGAAAATGGACCTCTTAGACAACTCTCAGCTGATATAGTCTGAGTGTATTAACTCCTGCAGGAGGTGTTTGAGGTGTGTTCTCTAAGGACTCTTTGCCAAACCCAGATTAAGAGGCCACAGAGCAAATCTTTATGCAATTGAAGGGAAGGCAGTTAAATCCACAAGAGAAAGGTTTGTCACAACTGATTGTTGCTTCTCTTCTTTGGTATCTAGTAAATACCCCTGTTCTGTTTCTCATGACTGCTACATGGGACTCAAGACCCAGCCTTTACCAAGCAGGGGTTGTGAGCTGACAGTCACACCAGGTCATTAGATGTAGTTGAAGTTTCAGTATTTGTTCAGTGTTGCTGTTCAAACACTCAGTCTTATTCAGAAAATATTGTGACAGCATGTCGATTTGCTAAATATTATTTTATTGAGCCACAAAAGAAACTGCTGAGACAGGGATCAGCCCAATTCACATACGTTGGAAAAGGCTACTGAATTACTTCTTCAGATCTCTGGGTCACCACTTGCCCATCCACAATTTCTTGTGTGGTGATCACCACCTTCTTAATGGTCTGTTTCCTGGTGTCTGCAAGAAAGTGATAAATAGTAACTAATTAAAAAACAAAAGCAAAGATGGACTAAATCAGATTAGGGATGGGCAAATTTGTCAAGCTCTAGATTCTCATTTTTCATTCAGCCCTGCATTTAATTGAGCACTTTTTTTTTTTTTGCATAGAAATGTCTATGTCGTTTTGTTTCCCCCCACCCCATGCATACCTATTTCCAGTGACAAGTTTGTTTATGCACATTTTAAAATGCACTTTGTCTTGCTTTTTTTCCCTGAGAAATGTGTATTGGCGTGTAACACTAACTGAACCCAACAAATTTCTCACCCATCCCTATATCAGATATCTAGAGAAAAGCAGCAAGAAGCATTTGACTTCCAGGTTGCTAGCAGGCACAAAACAAGTTTACAAATAGCCTCAAAGTAAGCTTCACTTCTCACTAACAGAGGTGATTCAGTCTATGCTGTCTCTATATTTCCATGATTCATTGAAAGCAGATTATCTTGACAATCATAACTTATAGGCATTTAGTTTTACATGTGAATTATTACTTATGTTCACTTTTAGCATTTTACCATGCTATGCTATCTTCCTGCTCAAAATGGCTGTTAGGGTGATTTTACCCTAAGGATGAAGAGATGAATACCCCTATCTTTCCTCAGCTGTAAAAATTACTGGGAGTTGATATTTTAAGTGGGGTAATGGTATGGAGGTGAAACAAGTTAAAACCAGATTTTTCCTGCACTAAAGTATCCTTTCAAATTATCACAGCTACAGACATTGCATAGTTCTGCCCTCATGCACAAACTGGGATTAGATGGAGCAGAAGGATGAGGCAGCTGGAATGATCATATAGACTAGAAAAGAGGAGCACAGCAAGGAGTAGGAAGCCGTGTCTAGGACAGGGGTGAACAAAGTATGGCTTTTGGGGGGGTCAACAAGTATTTTTGCTTTGGCCTCAGGTACTCTCAGATGACCTCTGGCGAGTCTGAGAAGCATTTTCACCATGTTTTGCCCCTACTTGGGCCATTGTAGACCCGGGAAAGACCTTTTAAAAATCTGGAAATAAACTGGAACTGACTTCTTGTCAGTTCCTGTTTTTGCAAAACATAAAAATACTCCCCCCAGCTCCTAGGGTGTTGGGGCACACCAGGAAGCAAAAGAAGTTTCTTGGTGGACAGGTTGGTGGGGAGTATGGTCCCCCCAAGGTGTCAGGGAGGGGGGAGTAATGCAGCTATGTCCAGCCTTTCCTCCAATAAGCTTAAGATGGTAAGCATAACACTTCTCTCCTAACTTTGTTCTAACACCTGCCCTGAGTGGTAGGTCAGGCTGAACTGAGCTCCATGGCCCAACAGGGATTTGAATCTGGGTATGTCACATCCCAATCCAGCACACATGGGAAAGTTATCAGTGGCAGACAATGTCACCTAGATGCTCTGTAAAGTTTTGTGGATAAGACAGGATGCAATAGAAGGCTAATCGAATCTCCCTAAATCTGGTCACTGCCCAAATGAAGGGTTGCCTGGAAATTCTCTGCATTCCTTCAAGTAACTGCAAGAAATGTGGATTATAGAATACATGACTATATTTTAAAAAGTGGTCTCAAAACATGCACTTCTATTAAAATATAAACTTCAGAGTGATTATTTCTCACTCTTCTAGATCCATCTTCTACCCCAAGGGTACCTGTGCAGCCACCTGCTGAAGCTGTGATTGCTGGTTGCCAGTTAGAGACAAAGCTAGATGCCCAGTATATCCATTGTCTTTCTTTAAAAGTTTTATAGCTGCACATCACTCCCTGGATTTGTGAAGATACTAAACTGCTTGGGACAAATGGGTGCTTAGCAAACCAATGGATGTTAGTAATGAAGCCGTTCAACCTACTTCAAATCAAACCACTTTCATATGAATCCTGTTTGTGAAAAGCAGCAATAAAGCTTGGAAAGAGTTTGAATGGTGGGGACGGGGGATCAGCAAGCAGTATAGCAGGCAAATAGGCCACACAGATGCAAAGGCGAGCAGCTAACTAATGTCACTCTAATGCAACATCATGACTCACCTGCTTTGCCTGCATTCGGCAATTCTCCTCTGAAAATACAAAAATATAAAAAGGTGGCAAGTGTTTTGCATGCTGTGCCCTAAGGCAATTTGCTTACCAGGTGAGCTTCCTGCTACAAATTTGTATACACCTGGACTATAGCAACCACAGGACAAACTTTCAAGGCAGCATGCTGACCAAAAGTCCCTGTATTTCTCAGGGAACACAAGTGATTTAGCCTAAGCCTTCCTCATTCCTGTCTTGACAAAACCAATTTACAGGAGTGGGATTGGGGTTCAGAGCCTACATTTATTTCAGAAGTAAAACGTTCACTAGAGGGCAGCTTTTCCCATCAGACTGCCAACACTGTCTCAGGAGAAGCAGCACCTGATTGATTTATTTTTCCCTTGTGATTTTCTCAAGATGAAAATCTTCCTGGCATCTACTCCCAAAAATATTTTGTAAAACCTATGGCAAAAATAATGTACAAGTTCATAATCTAAAGTTGCATGTTTGTTACTGTTAGTCTGTTCCCCTGTTGATTAGGAAGTAGCTGGTTCACATTTCCAAGTTCCCATTCACTCCTTCATGCAAGGGAGAAATGCAACAGGACTCCTACTTCTGCCTGTTGCACCAGAGATGGTTCATGATGGTTCCCAACAATGGGAACGGACGCACATTGATTGCAGTGTCTACTGCCCAATAAGTGGGGATTGAAGGTAGTAGGATGGAAAACTCTGCGAAGCACAGCAACTAGTGTTTATGCGTTTATAATTCCCCAACAGGATTCCAGAACTTTCCCACTCTGCAAGTGCCAGGATAGCATCAACAAGTTCAACAACATCTGGAGAGCCACTGCTTTATCATACCTGGTTATAACAGGACCCAACATGCTCAGTGGAACATCCTTGGTGACACATGCTAATGCAACTGGGATTACACTAATGTAAGTACTTTTTAAGCATTGTGTAAGGAATTATCCATTACCTCATTACACAACAATTTCTCCAAGGCTATACAACAGCTGCTGCTCCATCCCTGACCCAGATGACCATTTATTGGCTGGGGTTGTGTCAAGACAACACTGTTGCCATCCCAGACCTGCCCATAGGTAAACTGTTGAGCAAAAAACCTACCAGGTACAGTCATCCTTCCATATCCATGGATTCTTTCCCCACAGACTCAACCATCCAAGGCTTGAAAATGTGTTTAAAATATATACATTCTAGAAAGCAAATCTTAATTTTGCCATTTTATATAAGGGGCACTTACTATGCCATTGTATTTACTATGACTTGTGCATCAACAGATTTTGGTATCTACAGGGGTCCTGGAATCAAACCCCAGCAGATACCAAGGTCCTACTGTACATGTTTCTGGACACTTGGACCAAGATCCTATTAACACAGAGTATAAAGCTCTGTTAGACTATTTACATGAATCTAACCCACTATATGATTCAGACAAATAACAGTTGGAGAGCCAAATATTGGCCACCTTTGTAAACATTTTGAAAAATCAAATGTGAATGAGAGAAACAGATATTTGGGAAGAAAGCTCAGAAGAGGAAAGCTGATTAAAGAACAAAGAATGGATTAAGTCAAACAACAGTTGGAGAGTCAAATGTTGGTCCTTTGTATACACCTAGAAAATTCAAATGTGAATGAGAAAAACAGAAGATAGCTCAGAAGTTGAAAACTTCCTGCTGAACAAATGCTTCATTGGGAACCAAGTGCAAAAAGTCAACCCTCAACTCTTCCAAAATCAGTCTGCATCTGAGAAATATAGAAATAGACAGCTTTCCTCTTGTTACCTGTCTGTCACCCCCTCAATCAAGCTGCGGTAGTGTTCAATTTCATTCTCCAGCTTGGTCTTGATATCCAGAAGTGCCTCATAGTCTCGGGCCTGCCTCTCCAGATCAGCCCGGCAAGCTGCCAGATCATCTTGCAGTTTGGCAATTATCTGGTTAAGGTGGGTCATGTCATTATGATAACGATCTCCAGTGTTCTTCAAGGTGTGCTCCAAGGTGTCTACCTGGATTACAGAATATTTTGTCTGGTAAATTAGGAAGAATATCATGTTTTGCTTATTTGCAATATTTCTGTGTTTGGCATGGGGGGGGGGCTGTTGTGAGGATCTGGCAGATAACTCCCCTAGGATTACACTATAAAAAAGGACAGTGGTCTACAGCAGTTGTTGGCAATACGTTGTCCTCTAGGTATTGGGGAAATGCAACTCCCATCAGTCTTAGCAAAACCACTGGTGAGGGATGCTAGGAGTTACAGTACAACATCGAAAAGATCACAAGAGGGCACAACTGGTCTACTCATAGCAGATATAAAAATTTTATAATTTTAAAAGTGGATGTTATTGCAAGCCTCTGTTTTTGAAAAGCCACTGGATAAGCACGACTGGGATCCAGCCTGCATATGGGTTGCACTGATCTGGCCACAGCTGCATGCAGTAACACTCACTTTTGAAATTAACCATGACTGCATCCTGTCAGGAATAAGTCATTTTAAATACAATGCAATAATTTCCATAGATGCAGTGCAAAGTCATAGTATATTAAACATCACACATTAGAGCTAGGTTTTTTTTTTAAAAAAAATACAACATTAAGTTTATAATACAAACAAAACTAGTCAATAATGGGCAGGACCTCCCCTCAGACCCAGTTTTATTTAGTTAATTATATGTAATTATTCTTTATTGAAAAGTAATTCACCTCACCTTGCCTAATATTTTACGATAAATATTTTTAAAAGATTATTTTTAATCTTTAAGAGATTGCTGGACAATTGTTTAAAGAAAAAAAAAACAGCAGATATTCACTGAAGTAGCACAAACGTCTTCCACAAACATATAGATCTCTTTTGATCTCACTTGTCACTTATGCCATCCTAAAAGAGATGTTAGAAATATTTTCACCAATGACAACATGGTCTATTATGAACCTTATGGGAGGCTTGGATATGTTTGCTATAGTACTGCTGTTGCTGCTAATGCTGGATCTCAGCAATTCTGTGGAGATCATGATGCTCCTCCCCTCTTCGCTTTGCCTGGGCAAATACTGTAAGCACAACATCTTCCAAGATTTCAGTCAGGAACATGAGGTCACTTCTTCACGAAGTTTGGAAGGGAAGCTACACATGGCATACCTGTTATTTCCCCATAAATTATTAGTGTTCCAAGTGGAACATGTAGGGTTGGGCGCAAGAGAGAGAAATCTGTTGCCTATACACGGATTTGGAAAGGAAAGAGTCTGTTCATCTTACTATTTTCTGGAGGCTCTGATGTTCGATTTCCAGACCCTGCAGCTGCCTCTGAATTTCTGATAGCTCTTGTTTGGCTTCTTCCAGTGCTTGAGTGTTTACATCAGCTTCTTGGGACATGGATTCAAACTAAGGGTGCAGAACAACAACATGGAGGAGAAAGGTTAGAGCCAGGGAAAATCCATGCTTTCTCACCTTCTTTCCCAGTCTCTTCCTTTTCTTACCTTGGTTTTGTACCATTTCTCAGCATCAGCATGATTCTGCTCAGCTGCTTTCTCATACTGATTGCGGATCTCCGCTATAGTCTCACTCAGGTCATTTTTCTGTGGATTATCCACCTGCACTGTTACATCAGAGTTGGCAATCAGAGCATTGAGAGCGTCCACTTCCTGCGGGAAATGGAGGTTAAAGGCATTGTCTGTTAGGCTGTTTTTAAAAAAGGTTAAATGCCCTTGAACTCATTGGCATAGTTCCCCAAACCCCATTCACCATTGTAACTAAGTCTACATATGTATATATATAATTGAACTAAATTCTTATTTGTAGATTGTTTTCCACTACCTTTTGTTTGCCATTGCCTTCTGTTCTCAAATATTAGATTAACAACACCTAGGGACAGGGAACTATCCTGTTACATTTTGTTAAAGTGTCATGCATGTTGATGAGAAGCTGAAGGCTTAGGCACCGCCTAGTTTTGCTTTGACAGAAGCCTACTTGCTAAGTACGATTATAGAAGAGTAAACCAGAATGGAGCTCTCTGGATACCTCTGCCATTAGGGCTCTTCAATGCTTAGGCAGTTGTCTCCCACCGCATTGTGCACCCCCCAAATGAATCACATTACATCTGTAATTTTCACTTAATTAGGACTGATGAGAATGCCAGGTTTTACAGTCATTTAAAAATATGTCACACAAGGTTTATTTTACATCTGAAATTTTATTCTGTGGGCTCTATACAGAACAGATAATCCCACTTTAACTGCTATGACTGCCTGCTATGGAATCCTGGGGGCTGTCATTTGAGGATACACAAGAGGAGTTCTCTGGCTGAGGATCCCAAGTGCACTTCCCAAAATTCCATAGGATGGAACCGTGACAATTAATGTGAGATCACAGTTTTACAATTGTCTAATGTGAAAGAGCCCCAAATGAGATGATCTTGGCACTGACTGTGCCAGGTGGCTATGTGTGGACCCTGGCTGTTGGAACTTTGAATTAGCATCAAGGATATATCTTAAGTGAAGAAAAAACATTGAAGAAAGCTACTCATCTAAGACAAAGAAAAGAGAAAAGACTGAGGTCTCCTGGCCTCAGCTTCATGACTGTGAGAGTGAAAAAAACATTGAAAGTGAAGTAAGACTATAGCATAAGGGCAAAAAATCCCAACAGATCAGGTAAAACAAGAGGGAACACACTATCTATATCTACTTCACCATTCCCCTTAAATCCTGGCTGTGAGGTCTAGGAAAATGCTTCCTATGGAAGGCATGCAAGATTTGCAGGATTCTAAAGAATGCAGCAGCAGAAAAAGAGACTAAGTGCTCTTGGGTGAGCAATACAGTGGTCTCCTGGTTTACGAATACCCCGGCCTACGAAAACCCTGGTCTACGAAAGAGCCGGGGCCAGAAAAACGGCCCCGGTTTACTGAAAAAAAAACTCGGTTTACGAAAAGAAAGCGGCGGGAAATTCAAATGGTGTGGGGGCTGGTTTAAGGGGCCCCAGTTTACAAACTTTTTGGTTTAAGAAAGGGGTGCTGGAACGAATTAATTTCGTAAACTGGGGGACCACTTGTACTCAGGAATGAATGCATTGACCAAGACTGTCAATATGTTTTCCTTCCACTGGTGGCTGTTACCTCTTTGTGGCTTTTGCGCAAGTGAGCCAGCTCCTCTCGGAGAGACTCCAGGTCCCCTTCCAGCTTCAAGCGGAGGAAGTTGGTATCATCAATCATTTTACGCAATCCATGGGTGTCCTTTTGCACACTGTCACATACCACCTGCTCTGCTTCCAGCCTGGAAAAACAGAAGGGGAACAAGAAATGAAAGCACAAGATGCACAACTAATTTTATTTTAATTTATTCCTTACTTTGTAAATTTTGGTTTGGAAACATCAGGATTGATTCTCACTTTTGTTCTGGTACTCACGTGCACATGTATGAGAACAAAATCTGTGCAACTCAGTATGTGTGACAAGTTCATGAATGTCAATGCCTTTTTCTTATATAGAAGTTGCTGCCTGGTCATTTCTTGAGCCACCATGGTGCAGTGGTTTGAAGAGACAGGATTTGAATCCTTGCTTGGCCATGGAAAAACACTCTCAGCCTCAGCAGTGGGAAAATACAACCTCTCTGAAGAAATCTTGCCAAGAAACTCTTATGATCAGAGTTGACTTGAGTTACGGTAGGTGGATGAGCTCGCAGGTCTGTTTATTTTTTCTAAAATTTGGCTCACAGGTCTGTTTGTTTTAAAATTCATATGCTACCATAAAATCATTTTTAAAAACCCTTCAAAGTTGCTTACATGAAAAAAGGTATAAATTCCAAAAAAGACAGTCATAGGAGGAAAAGAAAATCTGAAGTCTGAATTTGCCCCCATAAAACTAACAGATAAAATGAATCCTGAAGAAACTACAGCATCCACCCACTATGAAAACAACAGGTAGCAATAGTTCATTGTCTCTTCCTGGGGCAACGTACCAAATGGGGTGTGTAGTCAACGCCTAAAGTGAACACAGCCAAATAAACATCTCTCCCTTCTCTCTCTTCCCCCCTCCCTTTCCATTCCATTCCAATCCCCCTTCTCTCTTTCGCTTTGCTTTGATCCCTTTATTTCTCTTCCCAACAATTTATTCTTAGAATACAGTTCCCATTGACACATTTCCCTATAGCTAATTTACTGAATGGGACATGTTTTTCAAAGGACTGGAAATGGGCTAGCCCTTTCTTTGTAGTCTGTCAAGCCCCTTCCTGAAATTCAGCTCTCAGTATGTATGTACAAGACCTGTTTTCTGTGTCCACACCAAAGAGAGGAGGCCTCAGGCAGGAGGCCAAGGGATGGATCCAAAGGACCTGCAATTTTTGTCAATAAATCCCATTTTAGGAGTAAAAGTTCTAATAGATGGAACTGTGTGGGTCTCTCTTTAGAGAATTTTCTTCAGTTACAGTACCACCACAAATAAAGCCCAGCCACTTATGGACATGAGGTTGACAGGAATTCAATAAGTAATTTGAAGCAGAAACTTCCATGGCTGATAGTACTAGTTGTTGTATGCCTTCAGCTCATTTCCAACTTATGGAAACTATTGTGCGGTTTCTTGGCAAGATTTGTTCAAAGGAGGTTTGCCATTGCTTTCCCATGAAACTGAGAGTATGTGACTTGCCCAAAGTCACCCAGTGGGTTTCATGACCTAGCAGGAATCAAATCCTGGTCTACATAATCGTAGTTCAACAATCAAACCACTATACCATGCTGGCTCTCATAGTATTATTTGATGTAAAAATGATCATACAGAACACACACACACTATTTCTCACTGACCAGCGATGATTTACATAACTTTAAAGTGGGTAATGAAGACATTGAAATAGTTAAAGATTTTCTATACATTGGTTCAATAATTAATCAAAACAAGACTGTACTTAAGGAATCCGAAGAAAGGCAAAATTTAGAAAGGCAGCTATTAGACCCTCAAGCATAAAAATATCAAATACCAAATCCAAAATCACCCATCCACTGGATTTCCAGTTTCTACGTATGGTTGTAAAAACTGAGACGTGAAGAAAGCTTTGAAGAAGAGAATCAACTCACATGAAGTTTGGTGCTGAAGCTGAAATGTAGTTCAGAAGATACCATGGACTGCCAAAAGGACAAATAAATAGGTCCTAGAACAAATCAAGCTGAAACTCTAACTAGAAGCCAAAATGTGTAAACCAAGGCTATAAAATATCACAAAATGTCACAACTCATTGGAAAAGTCAATAGTGCTAATTAAATGGAAGGCAGTAGGAAAAGGAGAAGACCACATTGACTCTATAAAGGAAGCCATGGCCCTGAATATGCAAGACCAGAGCAAGTTTTTGATGACAGGGTCATGAAGATCTCCCATTCATAGGGTTGATTGCCTTACAATGAAGCTGACTTGACAACAAAAACAACACAAATTTCCCAGGTTGTACCACTTTTAAGGTGTAGGTCAGAAAAGATTCCTCTTCTATGTAAGTTCTTCCTTCATTTTCTATGCTAAAGGAAATTGCTCCCCAGTTTTTGCATGGAAGAACATTATGCTGTAGGCTATATTTCAGAGGAAAGAACTGGTAAAACCACCTCTGAGTACTCCTTTCCTAAGAATACTCTATGACAGGCAATTTGAAGACACATACACACACATATTATTCATTTCAACCCATTATTCACCCTCCTGAGTTTACTTCCAGAGTAAAAAAATAAGCTTGAGATACTAGCATGAATTCCAGCCTTCCAAGGATCAGTGTTTGGCAGCTAAAAACATTGGAAATAGAAAATATTCAGTCTTCTTGAACTAGAACTCAAAAAAAAAATGTGGTTTGCCTGTTCCAGTTCCATTAATAGTTCCTTCAATTTCAACCCCTTTATTTATGTGTTTTGGTTTCAAGATGACTTGTTATATAGATGTTTGATTAGTTCAGTGAATGACTAACTAGCTGAGTGAAAAGCTGCAGTAATTCCAATTTATAAAATGTAACTCTTGAAACATTTCAAACTCCAGATCAGAAATCAGCTCACCAGACAACTGCAGGAGATAGCCTCCCAGAGTCTCCCCTCCTTTTTTTAAAAGAAGTGATTGTTAGTTGGAAAGGAACCAGAATTCTGATTTTGTATATTCACTGTATGACACATTTTCCTAACTTCACCAAGAAAACATATATTGGATATCTGTCACAGATTCCAGAACAACGTAACTTTCATTTTAAAATTACAAAAAGTTTTAAGAGAGGTTGTTTAAAGGTTGTTTTGGAACAACCTGGCCAGATGGGCAATGTCTGGTTCAATCTCATTAACTAGATGACTAGGCACAAAGTTTCTCTCCTTATGAAACATATATTTTACAGACAATGCAAACATAAGGACTAGAAACCATAATCAGCAAATCAATTTATTGATCAGTGTTTAAATTGTCCAATGCCAAATATTATATTCATTGTAAATCAGAATCAAAGAAAGCAAACAAGCTTGGTAAAACTTCTCATCCAAAAGTAATCTATGTTAGAAACGTTAACAGCCACTTAACACAGATTAATGCTTTTTTGTTTTTTTCTCACAGCTCTCATTCTCTGGGCATTTATTGAATGAGAGCTGTGAGAAAATAAAAAATTAAAAAGGATCTTGATTTTTATTTTTCAAGTCTTCTTAGTACAGTATACAGAATTATCCCCCCCCCCCTTTCTTTGAGCATACTCTTCACATTTAGGTGTCTACAATAACATAATGCACTCTGCCTGCAGGCATGCTTTTATAGTAAACCATCCAACAGGGATGGAAGTAAAATAACTTACTTGTGCTTGAAGTCATCAGCTGCCAGTCTGGCATTATCAATTTGTAGAAGCAGTCTCATGTTCTCCATATTGAGATCTTCAACCTGTGATGGAAATGACATTTGTGTATCAGTAATGAATATAAGGTGTCACCCTATGAAAATAACAGTAAGTTACACTACGTTCAATGGGGCTTATTTTCAGTTAAATGCACTCAGGACTATAGCTTCAAATACAGAGCTGCCAAAGCTAATCCTTCCCATGAGGCAGAATAAAAGTCTTGCCACTGGCAACAGGTCAGAAAGTACAGGCTGATGGTGGCCTGCCACCATCACAGCATCTCTACTTCAGTTGACCACAGTTCCCTTGATGGTTGCAGTAGAGTTGGAGATGGCTGCTGTCATCATCACCACCACTTTTCTATAACCCACGACTTAGTTGGAGACTAAGACCAGACCCTGAAAAAGCCAGAATCCCCCAGCCATGCTTTTTCAAGCTTTACAGCCAAGTAAGACAGAGGTGGGGAAATGTGGCCCTCTAAATATTGCTGGACTACAACTACAAGGATTCCTTGCCTTTGGCTACACTATCTAGGGCTGCTGAGAGTTGCAGCCCAATAACATCTGGAGCTTGGTATATCAGAGTATCTTGATTTCAGTAAGGCTTTTGAACTGTGACATAGACAGTGTTACTGTTAGGTGGATCTGTAACAGGTTGACAGACAGGATCCAGAGAATATTTTATCCTGGAGAAAAGTGGCTAGTGGGGTGCCTCAGGGTCTTGTCCTCTGCCAAGCATTGTTTAATAACTTTATAAATGACTTAGATGACAGAACAGAAGGCATACTTATCAAATGTGCAGATGGCACCAAATTAAAGTGAGTAGCTAATTTCTTGAAGGATAGGATTCAAAATGACCATGACAAATTAGAGAACTGGGCCAAAACTAACAAAATGAATTTCAACAGAGATAAATGTAATGCAATGTTATCTAGGTAACAAAAATGAAATGCACAAATATAGGCTAGGTTGCACCTGGCTTGAAAGCAGTATATGTGAAAAGGCTAGTAGAGCACAAGCTAAGCATGGGTCAACAGTGTAATGTGGCGGCGAAAAATACCAGTGCAGTTCTGGGCTGCATCAACAGGAGTGACCAGATCATGAAAAGTCATAGTCCCACTCTATTCTGCTTTGCTCAGACCTCACCTGGAATAATGTGCCCAGTTCTGGATACCAAAATTCAAGGAGGACATTGACAAGCTGGAATGTGTCCAGAGAAGAACAACAAATATTATCAAAGATCTGGAAATCAAGCCTTATGAGGAATAACAGTGGGAGCTGGATATATTTAGTTTGGAGAGGACTGAGAGGTGACATGATAGCTATCAGTAAATATCTGAAGTGATGTCACCATAGGGCACCCTGGTGATACAGTGGTTAAATGGCAGTACTTCAGCCACAAGGTTGTAAGTTTGATCCCAGGCCAGGCTCCAGGGTTCACTCAGCCGTCCATCCTTTTGTAGATCAGTGAAATTTCCACCATTCCACCATTCCCCCTCCTCCCTGCAAAAGGAAGACTCCATCCTGAGAGGGGACAAAGAAAGGGCCAGCCACACATCTCCTGCTGCTGCTGCCTTTCCACCATTCCCCCTCCTCCCTGCAAAAGGAAGACTCCATCCTGAGAGGGGACAAAGAAAGGGCCAGCCACACATCTCCTGCCGCCTCTGAAACACCCTTCTCCTGCCTCCAGTGGAACTTTCCTCAGAAGTCACTTCTCCTTCCATCATCCTCAGCAACTGGGACATTGGGCAAAGGTTTCCAAAGCCACCCCTCCCTTATCCACTAGATCCTTCTTGTCTGGTTGTTTTCAGGCAATGTTATTTAGCACTGTTTGCTATTATTTTTCTCTTTTCTCACTGTCACTTTTTCTCCTGTTGTTTATTGGGCACTGCATCCATCCCTTCCCATGGCTCCCCGCATCTCTCCCAACCTGATCCCTATCCGACCTCTCCCTATCTCCCAGCTTCCATTCTTCTGCTCACTCTGGAACTGTCGCTCTGCCGCTCCGAAAGCAGCGGCAATTAACGATCTTTTCCTTTCTAGCTCACTCAGTCTCCTTGCTCTAACTGAAACCTGGCTCCCAGCCCACGATACTGCTACCTCTGCTGCCCTCTCTTTTGGTGGTCTTTCTTTCACCCACACAAGCCGCCCTGAGGGTCGAGGAGGTGGGGTTGGTATCTTGCTGTCCAATTCTTGCCAGTTTCAACCCCTTTCTCTTCCCACTAATTATAGTTTCTCTTCATTTGAGTCTCATTCTATTCGACTCTTTTCTCCTTTGCAGCTTCGGGTTGCTGTCATTTATCGCCCTCCTGGTTCTGCTAACCAATTCCTTTCGGACTTTGAGTCATGGCTCACCTTTTTTCTCTCAGACTCAGTTCCCTTTCTAATTCTAGGTGACTTTAATATCCACCTTGATGATCCTAAGAATCTTTCAACATCTCGCTTTAGCTCCCTCTTAGCTTCTTTCAATCTTCAACCTCATTCCACCTCTCCTACCCATTCTTCTGGTCACTGCCTTGACCTAGTTCTCGCTTCTAGGTGTGTCATCTCTGACTACTTGGCATCTGACTATCCATTGTCAGATCATCATCTAATTTCTTTTACTCTTACTTACATCCCACCTCCTCGTAATGTTGTTCAACGCACTTTTCGTAATCTTCAATCTGTTAATTCTGATCATCTCAGTCAGACCCTGGGTTCTTCTCTCTCTTCTCTAAATCTTGGGGACTCCGCTGACTCAGCAATGTCTTTATTCAACTCCACTCTCTCTTCCACCCTTGACAGCTTTGCCCCTGTATCTGTTCGCACGTCCTCCTCTGTGTCTAGGCCTCAGCCCTGGCTCTCTCCTGTTGTTAGGTTTCTCCGGTCCTGCTCTCGAGCAGCCGAACGCCTTTGGAAAAAGTCCAGGGACTGGGCCGATTTTATTCATTATAAATTTGTTCTTTCATCCTTCTCATGTGCCTTGTCTATGGCAAAACAGAATTACTATAAATCATTGATCTCTGCCAACGAGAGGCGCCCGCAGCGCTTGTTCTCCTGCTTCAATTCACTGCTAAAACCTTCTTCTCCCCCTGTCTTTTCATCATTTTCCCCCACTGACTTTGCCAACTACTTCCTCACAAAAGTCAGTACTATTCGATCTGAAATTGTTCCTCCTGACTTGCCCCCTACCACTACTTTCCTGGTACCTTCTACTAATAAACTCTCTGTGTTTCCACCTGTTTCTCTGGATGAACTATCTACACTGCTAAATTCTTCCAAACCTACAACTTGTTCTCTTGATCCTATCCCCTCCCATCTTCTAATCTTTATAACCCCTTCTTTTCTCCCCTCGCTCCTCTATATCTTTAATCTCTCTCTCTCTTCGGGATCCTTCCCTTCGGATTTCAAACATGCTCTCGTTTCCCCAATTCTGAAGAAACCCTCTCTCGACCCCTCTTCTCTGTCTAGCTACCGCCCGATCTCTCTTCTTCCTTTTCTCTCTAAGGTTCTGGAACGGATAGTTTATTCTCGCTGTCTTGAGTTTCTTGAAGCCAATTCCATCCTGGACCCGTTTCAGTCTGGTTTCCGCCCACGGCACTCTACAGAAACAGCCCTCACCAAAATCTCAACTGATCTCTTGCAGGCTAAGGCAAATGGCCTCTACTCTATTCTCATTCTTCTAGATCTGTCTGCGGCCTTTGACACCGTGGACCACTGTCTCTTGCTTGACTTACTTTCTGACCTCGGGTTCTCCGACTCTGTTCTCAACTGGTTCAAATCTTACTTGTCAGACCGATCCTTTGCCGTGGTCACAGGTGGTCAGACTTCCTCCTCTGTCCCCTTATCTGTTGGAGTTCCTCAGGGCTCTGTCTTAGGTCCCCTTCTGTTCTCTCTTTACACACTGTCCCTTGGTAAACTCATCAGTTCTTTTGGCTTCTCCTATCATCTGTATGCCGATGACACTCAGCTGTATCTTTCAACCCCTGACCTTTCGCCGGGGCTCGAACAGCAAGTCTCCTCTTGTCTGGCTGCCATCTCTCAGTGGATGCGGCATCGGCGCTTGAAGCTCAACATGTCTAAGACAGAGCTTCTCATCTTCCCACCTAAGCCCACCCTTCAATACTCCTTTTCTGTTTCTGTTGACGGCATTTCTATTCAGCCGGTTCAGCAAGCCCGCAGTCTTGGCTTCATTTTTGATTCCTCGCTGTCATTTACTCCCCAGATTCAGGCCACCTGTAGATTCTTTCTTTACAACATTGCTAAAATCCGTCCTTTCCTCTCAGCCTCCACCGCCAAGACTCTGGTCCATGCCCTAGTGGTATCACGACTAGATTATTGTAACCTCCTTCTGACAGGGCTTCCTCTCTCTCATCTCCATCCTTTAATCTCTGTCCAGAACTCAGCTGCACGTATTATCACATCTGCTCGCCGCTTTGACCATGTTTCTCCTCTTTTATCCTCCCTTCACTGGCTCCCCTTCCCCTTCCGCATCCAGTACAAGCTTTTGCTGTTGACTTTCAAAGCCCTCCACGGACTGGCCCCTCCTTACTTGTCTGAACTTCTTTCTCCTCACACTCCTTCTCGTACCCTCCGTTCTGGTAGTCTAGGTCTCCTGTCCCAGCCGAGGATTTCCACTGCCCCATCCCGGATTCGTCCCTTCTCACTTGCTGCCCCTCACTCCTGGAACCTTCTTCCCCCACATGCACGCCTCATCACTTCCCTAACCAGGTTCAAAACTGAGTTAAAGACTATATTATTTAGGGAAGCTTTCCCAGGACTGTGCCATCCGCCCCAGGATGCCTCCTTTTAACTTTGTATTAAGAAGCCATGCCCTCCCTCCTGTCCATCTGCCTTGGTCCTGGCCCCAGAGGGAGAGAAGAACCACTGGACCTCACCCCCTTTCCCATCACCTTCCCCTCTTCCTTTTGTATTGTCTCTTTTAGACTGTAAGCATGAGGGCAGGGATCCGTCTAATTTATGATTGTATGTACAGCACTGTGTAAATTTACAGCGCTATATAAATAAAGGTTAATAATAATAATAATAATAATGAAATGAGTATTCCGTTTGTTGGGGGTAATTAGCTTACAGATTGTAAACCACTTAGGGAGTGCTGAGTACACAAGTGGTATAGAAATGTATGTGCTATTGCTATCTTCTAATGGATCAAACTTGTTTGGTGCTGCTCCAGAGATTAGAACATGAACCAATGGATTCAAATTAAATGAAAAGAAATTCCTCCTAAACATTAGGAAAAACATTTTTACTGTACGAGCTGTTCAACAGTGAAATAAACTTCCACAGGGTTGTCTCTGGAGATCTTTAAGCAGAAGTTGGACAGGCATCTTCTAGGAGTGTGTAGTCCTGCATGGCAGAGGGTTGACTTTGTGATCCCTTCCAGCTATTATTTTGTGAATACATAAATGTTCATTTTGAGCCAGTCAGTGGCTCTCTGGGCAAAATGGCTCCCATAGACTTAAAGTACAAGTCTCCTGAAAGCCAGGCAATTGGAATGCTGGAAATTTACATATGGACATAAGTAACCCAAGAAGTAATTTTTCACAGAGATAGCTAATCTTGCTGTGTTTCAGTACAAAGGAATCTTGTGACACATTTAAAACTTGACCAATTTATTTCAGCACAAGCTTTTGTGGACCACAGCTGTTATTGTTAACTGCCCTCCAGCTGACTTCAGCTTGTGCAAACCCTGTGGATAAAACATCTCTAAAAACCCCTGTTGTCAAACTCTTTGCCCAAGCCTTGAAGGCCCAAGCCCATGTCCTCCCTGATCAAGTCTAACTATCTGACGTGTGGTTTTCTTCTCTTTCACCTTTCCTAGCATCATTACTTTTTCTAATGATTCATTTTTCCTCATGATGTGGCCAAAATACAACAGCCTCATCATGTGGCTTCCAGGAAAAGAGCAGGCCAGAATCTGTTTTTATTTCTCCATAAAAACTTATCCTGAAATAAATTGATCAGCTGACACTGGCTCAATGTTGCTTCTGTCGATCATGGCATAAGAAGAATATTCTGAAGATCAGTTGATCTGATACGTATATTCTACCAGATGGTCACATATCCAAGGATACTAGCATGATAATCTCACATATTAAGCAAATGGTTTGACTTTCAAAACAGTTCCTGAAATAGTAGCCTACCATTGGAATTTTGAGCATGACAATGAAACTAATATAAGCTGAAGTTTATTCGAAGGGTGTATCAAAAGACCAAGATGATGTAGTTTTCCCAACAAAATTACTACAACTCCAATTCTAGGGAGTGTCTTTGTCCTCTTTGCTTAGTGTTTAGATAAGCAAACAAAACAAAGCAATGACTCTAGAAGGGGTTTGTTCTCAGGCTACAAATAATGGAAAGGGAGGAATCTAGTGGGTTCTTTAAACTAACACACACACAGCCAGGCTTTGTCAATAAAGCTGTTGAGAGAATGCATCAAAAAAGTCACATGGGTGTGGGAGAAGCAGAGGTGTCTGGCAAGGGCTTTATTTGCTTTCTGGGGAAGCAGGAAAGACATTTTTATTACATCTCATCTGGTTGCCTCTGCCATCAGGAACTGCACCGTGATTGCTTCAACACAGAGGTAGTTGGCACTGCTTTTCCATGTTGTTTGATGTCTACTGCTGTCAGACCCCTTCTCTCCACTCCTGGGCAGAATAGGAAGAGGAGACCGCTGCAGTTGAAACAGACTGATATCCACTCAGAGCAGTGCTGCCTCTGTGACTCTTTGAGTGAGTTCTGGTGTTGCTTTGACTTTGTACCTTTCAGAGTGAAAAGCCTGGGAAAGGCATTGCTTCTCAAAATTTGCTTTGTGGACTGTCGCTGAAATAAATAAAATCATTGAGGCTGTGCAGACCAGCCATTAAGGCTGGCCTGGGGGTGAAGTCAATGTGTGGTGACACACACCCCAACTCCACCCCATGGCGGCATGATGCCATGTGTCACACCACAAGGTGCGCGGCATCACGGCACTCCTCTGGTTCTGCATTTAGTTGATACAGCACCAAGGGAGCACCATAAAGCCGTGGCGTGGCTGTACGGCACTCTTCCCATAGCACAAAAAGGAGCCACTTTGTGTCCTGGAAAGGCCAGATCTATACGATGCATGCCCCAACTCCACCTCCATGGTGTTATGATGCTGTGTGCTACACCACATGGTGCACAGTGTAACAGTGCCCTGGAAAGGCCAGATCGGAGCCATGGTGTGCGGTTGCCATGGTCCCAATCTGGCAAAGATGGAGGTGGCTGCAGGTCACCCCTTCAGGGACAGTCTGAACAGCCCCTTACAGAATGACATGTCCCTCTTTTTTAGACTCAATAACCTTTCATATGGGGTTGTTGTTGCGTTTTGCCTTTAGTATATACATAAATATGTAATATAGGCAAAATCTTCTACATATAGGTATGAATGTATTTAAACGTGTACCATACTGTATCTGAAAATACAGGTATTGATACATATATACCTTCTTAGAGCTAATGTTGATAGCAAAGACATGTCCTGTGTAGCTGACATGAGTGTTTTTATTACAAGTCTTTATGTACGTTTTTCTTCAATATTTGAACGAAATACATTTTTAAAAGTGTGTTTCATCTGAATATATCAAACTTGAAAGCAGAAAAAATTCAGAAACACCACCCTTTTGTTCTCTATGCTCAAATCTTGCCAAACAGTATTATTTATTTTATTTTATTCATTTCTATCCTGCCTTTTCCCCAATAATGAGACTCAATATATTTTAAAATAATACAGACTAAAGGTATACAAATCCATTAATAAACATTGTGGTCTCTTCCAACTCTATGATTCTATATCAGTTATTTTAAAAGTGATTAATGAATTTATAAAGTTGAAACATTAAAAATATTACAATTTGTTAAAAGACCATATAAAAACCTTAAAAACAGCACTGCACAGGATTAAAATCCCACCTCAGTCAGTTTTTAAAAGCCTGACAGCATAAAAATGTTTCGGCTTGCTAATGGAGGGAGAGCAAGAACAGAGCCATCCTGGCCTTTCTAGGGAGAGAGTTCAAAAGTGTGGGAGCAGCCATGGGAAAGGCCCTCTCTCTTGTTCCCACCAAAAGAGCCTGAGCTGCTGGTGGGACAGAGAAAAGGGCCTCTCCAGATGACCATAGAGCTCTAAGGGGCCCTTCAGTCCTTCAAATGACTCACAGTTTGTGAGTGTTGAACAGTCTAATATTACTCAGACATTAAAATGCACCCAGGTGTTGAGATGATTTAGGTTTCAGGGTTTCTTAGCAAACTGAGGCTTCTTAGCAAATTTGCAAACCTGAATGAGTACATACATATACCTACTTGGTTGTGAACATGTGACATACCCCCATGCATTTCTGAAAATGTATTCATGCACCTCTAGCTGTGACATCTGTTGCAATTCTTAGCTTGCAAATCCACTGCAAATACAACACCACAAGCTACCCAACATAGAGGGGAAAAACTGAATCAAATTAGGCCCAGAAGAGGGCATTTCAAGTAGAGACCAGTAGCAAACGGAAGGAGGAAATGTTCTTCCTACCCACACAACATTTACTGTGCAAGACCAAATGCTGTCTAGCAACATTTCAAGAACATAAATGTCAAGAGTCTTAGCTTTATACAAAATGAACTGAGCAAATGCCATCCATTTAATTCTCTTTCCACTAAAGACCTAGTTTCTGAAAAAAGGCAACGCAGAAGGAAATCTACCCTGTCCTAAGACTGAGTTTTGCCATGTCCACCAGCTCATTTGCCTGAATCCTCTGAATTTATCTGCAGCACGATGGATGTTTGCACAACCCTAATACTTGCTCAGAGCAGACGTGTGCAAGTCCTATGGAGTTCAATGGGCCAAGGTGCCAAACAAGAGAATACAGAACTGTCACTTGAGCCCGTGTGGCTTTTGTTTGGTCCTGCAAATTGTGCGTTTCAAAGTCAGGAATGGATTGTGTGAACTCTTACTTGGAGGTAAGCTTGGGTCATCCCAACAGTTTTATAACCTACCTCATAGGACTATTGTGAGAATGAAATGGGGAAAAGACACAGAAGTCTCCATGGGCTCTTGGAGGAAATAGGAATGTCACAACTAAATACTAACAGCCACTTGCTAAGTCCATCTCTTTCTCTCTGTTTCTCTCTCATCATCCTAGCATTTCTTCTTTCCTCCCTTCCCTTTCATCCTTGTGCAGGGAAGGAGTTTGACTAGATCAGTGGTTTTCAAACAGTGGTTTTTACTCAACGGCTTTGGGCCTTCAGCTTCCAGAAGCCCCAAGCAGCCGCCCTATGCCAGATGTCATGGGACAGCAGCCAAAAAGTAACAATGGCCCTCCAGGTACTGCCGTGGCATGTGTCCCTCCTGCTCCTCCAGACCTGGGCTTTCTCCCTGGAGAGGAAGCCTGGGGCCAGAGCAGTCAGCAATGATATATATATATATATATATATTCACGAGGGCCCAACCAGGTGTCACTCCTCTTCTGGGTGTCACCGGGTGCGGTCTGCACTCTGCACTCCATACAACCCCTAGTGATGCCACTGGCCCCAAGCAGCTTGGCCAATGGTGAAGAATTTGTGGAAGTTGAAATTCAGAACATCTGGACATGTAAGGGTAGACAGATGTCCTAACCACAAAGGAGGACAATGTCACTGTGAAATGTAGGCTAGTCCAGAAAAATGTAGGGCACTACCAAATAAAAGATGGAAAGAATCATACAGGTATAAATAGGAAATGCATGCTTCTTAGTCCTGCTCAAAAGGGAGGACATTTTGGAATTCCCTCCTGTGCAGAAGTTCGGCCATGTCCTGGAAAAGGAGGCAGTCTGGTCACCCTGTTCTTAGTCCTGTCCCAAATGGAGGACATTTGGGAGTTCCTCCTGGGCAGAAACCTGAAAGGTAGGACATGCCCTGGAAAAAGAGGAGGACGCCTGGTCACCCAGGAACGCCTGGACCAGATAGTTATTGGAAGTGGGTGGGGGTTTCCTGCCCCTTCTGAGCTCCGGAAGTGGTGTCACCGGGGGGGGGGGGGTATGGACCACAGCAGGTGACACCACTGCTCCTCAAACACCTACATTTTGACAGAAGCAGGCTATGGCTTTCTTTTAGACTGTAAGCCTGAGGGCAGGGAACCGTCTAACTATAAGATTCTATGTACAGCACTGTGTAAATTTACAGCGCTATATAAATAAAGGTTAATAATAATAATAACCTGCTTCCCTTTAAAATGCTTCAAGAGATGGTGGGAATGGTGGGGGGAGCTCAATGGGAGGAGAAAAGAGTGGCCCCAGAATTTTTTAAAATGACAATTTCAAATATCAAAAAAATTATTTTTTTAAAAAAAAATTAAATTTTTGAACTTTTTATTATTTTTAAATTTTTCTTTCACATCATCCTCTTTTAACCAAATCTTCACTGTGTCTATGTAAATACATTTAGGTGGTATGTAAAATATTTGTAATTGGAAGGTATAATTTTAGCAATAGCAAGTACATTTCTATACTGCTTATTAGTGCACTTAAGCACTCCTGGAGCGGTTTGCAATGTGTAAGCTAATTGCTCCCAATAAGCTGGGGACTCATTGTAGTGATCTCCTGAGTCGAACCTGAGCCCCTGGCTGGGGTTGAGCTCACAACTTTCTGGTCTGTGAGTGAGTGGCTGCAGTACAGGCATTTAAACACTGCGCCACCAGGGCTCCTTTTAATTTTGCTAGTTGTTTATGTCAGAACTATGAGCATGACATTTAGTGGTATATGGGAATGAGGATTTATGAGTAACATTAGTGCAGAAAAGCATTCCTGAGGATTCTGTGTGGTGTGAAATGCAGGAGGTCAAAGGGGGGGGGGGGTTGACACCATAAGTTATATATATATATATATATATATAGTGTATATATACAGTACATCATGACACACTCTGTAGTGACACACTAGTGACACACTCTGTAACGCTTATTTTAATTGATTTTTGTGGGTTTGGGGGGCTATATGGCCATGTTCTAGAAGAGTTTCTTCTTGATGTTTTGCCAGCATCTGTGGCTGGCATCTTCAGAGAATGCCACTCTCTGAAGACGCCAGCCACAGATGCTGGCAAAACATCAGCAAGAAACTTTTCTGGAACAAGGCCATGTAGTCCCAAAAAACCCACAAAAATCTATTGATTCCGGCCATGAAAGCCTTCAACTTCACATTTTAATTGATTATTTTTAACTAGGAATGTGTTTAATTGTTGTTGGGGTGTTTTTTAGTGGGGAGGGGAGGGAAGATTGGATCTTATCCTAGAATCCTAGAGTCGAAAGAGACCCCAAGAAGGGCCATCCAGTCCAACCCCATTCTGCCATGCAGGAACTCCCAATCAAAGCATGTAGTTTTAATTGTAAGCCGCTTCGGTCGTCCTAGTGGCAGAGAAGCGGGATATAAATAAAAAGTTTTATTTATTGGTTAGTTTATTATTTATGTCGCGAAGCCCCCGGGGCCCGGGACGAGTCCTCACCTGCCTCCGCAGCTCGGCCAGGGGCCTCTCGCAGGCCTCCCAGTCCTTGTGGCCGGCTGCCTCCGCCCGTCGGGCCCGGACGGCGGCGATCTCCTCTTCCAGGGCCCGGTTAGCCGCCTCCAGGCCCCGCACCCGCTGGAGGTAGCCGGCCAGGCGCTCGTTCAGCCCCTGGAGGGCCTCCTGCTGCCGCCCGGGCCCCAGCAAGACGGAGGCGGCATCCGTCGCTCGGGCCGCCGCCGGCAAAGCCGCCCGGAGTCGGGCCAAGGAGAACCAGGAGTCGGAGCCGCTGCTGGAGCTGCCCCGGACCGAGCCCCCGAAGCGGACGGAGCCCGCCGAGAAAGAGCCGCTGCGGGGCCGGGAAGAGGCCATGAGGCTGCAAAGGATGCTCCAAAGGATGCTGCGGAGGATGCTCACCTGGGCGGCGGCTGGGTACCACTTTTATAGCGTCCCTCATTTGCATGCCCAGGTAGGCTCCAGCCAATCGCGTCGCTCCTGAGCGTTCCACGGCCACCTGTGGAACCTTCATCCTACCCCGGAGGGACCAATCAGGAGGCTCCTTTTGGGTCAATCAAAGCTCAGGTGAAACTTACATCCCCACCGCAAAGGGAAAGCGGAGGGGGGTATGCAAATCGGAGGGAGAGGCTGTCCCCTCCGATTGGTGGGAGCGCAAGGCTGCTTTTCCCTGATTGGCTGGGAGGGAGGGGGAATGCAAATGAGATGCTAATGAGGAGGGGCTTGCAGGTGAGTCCAAGGTTTAAATAGGAGCCTCACCTGGGCAAGGTGTTTTTCTCTGCCTTTCACCATGAGCATCTCCTACTTCCATCCCCGACCGGGCAGCATCGCCTTCAGCAGCCGCTCCCAAGGCTCCCTGCCCAGCAGGGGCTCCACCTGGTACCGGGCCAGTCCTGCTGGGGGCTTCCTAAGAGGAGGAGGAGGAGGACCACCAGCAGCAGCCTTTCTTTCTTACTCCTCTTCCTCCGGCCCTTCCTTTTCGGCCTCTTCGCCGGCTTTCCTTCTCTCCTCGCTGCCCAGTTTGGAGATCGACCCGAAGCTGCACCAGATCCGCACCGAGGAGAAGGAGCAGATCAAGGGGCTCAACAACCAGTTCGCCTCCTTCATCGACAAGGTGATCCCCTCTTCTTCTCCCTGATCGATGGCTGCATCCACACTGGAGAGATAACCCGGTTTGGCACCGCTTTAATTCTTTGTCTCATCAATTGCTATGGAATTCTGGGAGTTGGAGTTTGTTGTGGGGTCCAGAGCGGAGCGGAGCTCCGCTCTGGACCCCACAACAAACTCCAACTCCCAGAATTCCATAGCCTTGAGCCAGAAAAAAAAAAGACTTAAAGCGCTACCAAACCGGGTTATCTCTCCGGTGTGGATGCAGCGATGTGTGCCTGTGTGTGAGAGGCAACTGAGGAATGCATCTGAGGAAGTAGAATGAAGTCTATAGGAAAGCTCATGCTGCCAACTTCTTTCTGTTAGTTTGTCTCAAAGAAAACTACGTGCTAAACATGGTACAGTCGGCTCTCTGTATCCCCTGATTCTTTATCCATGGATTCTGCCATTGAAAATATTTTTAAAAATATATATTAATTCCAAATAAAATCTTAATTTAGCCTTTTGTCTAAGGGACAAATGCATCTGTAACATTGTATTGAATGGGACTTGAGCATGAATGGATTTTGGGATCCCCGCGAAATCCTAGAACCAAACCCCAGCAGATACCAAGGGCCCACTGCGGTTGTTAGTATGTACAGAGCCAGCGGTTTATCACACTAGGGGGCAAACAGGAATTAAACAGGAATTAAACAGGAATTAAACAGGAATTAAACAGGAATTAAACAGGAAATGCCTTATGTTTAACATAAGACATTTCCTGTTTAATTCCTGTTTAAATCCTGTTTGCCCTCTAGTGTGATAATGAGTGCTGGACTATGTCTCTGGAGACCGGGGTTTGAATCCCGCCTTGGTCATGTAAACTCATTGGGTGACTCTGGGCCAGTCATTCTCAGACTCGGAGGATGGCGACAGCAAACTCCTTCTGAACAAAACTTGCCAAGAAAACCCTGTGATAGGTTGGTCTTAGGATTGCTGCCAATCATGAAAGACTTGAAGGCAAACTGAAAACAAACATGAATTTGGATTGCAACAAGAGCAATGGCAACACAGGGTCATGCTGCACCTTTAATTTTAACAAGTTTTCTTTAGGATACGCTTGGATCACCATAAGTCAGAAACAACTTGAAGGCACACAACAGCAACAAAGTTTTTGTGGACTTCACCAGATGCACGGCTGTAGCCCACAAATGCTCATAATTTGCTGCCCCAGACTACCACCGCTGCTGCCATCGCACTATCTCCACTCATAAAAGTTTCTGCAAAGGCACCTGGTTGCCCTTGAGGATTTTTGCCTTATTTGGTCTTGTTAATAAAGCACAGTCCCAAAAATTTTGCAAAAGACTGTTTTAATAGCTAATTATGCTTGACGATACTCCAGAGTGCAAGGCAAAGCAGAAAGAACACGCAACATCTTTCATGCTCATTCCCAATGCAGTTGTCTCTTTTAAAGAAAATATGTGTGCAGGCTGCCTTTGTAACAAAAATAGTTAATATTTTAATAATAGTATTAATAATAATATAATTTGTTAATAGTTGTTTATAATTTCCTCTGAGAGCATGTGACTTGCCCAAGGTCACCCAGTGGGTTTGAAGGCTGAGCAGGGAATCAGACCCTGGTTTCCAGGGTTAGTAGTCCAACACTCAAACCAGGGCACCACTCTGGGTCTCTTCAAGAATTTGAATGCTTAAATTATGGCATTTCTCTTGGATTGCACTGAACTAGGAAATGAAGAAGGCTTGTGCCCCCTGGTGGGGGAATGTGCCAAATAGAAAAGCCAACGTGCCTGTCTGCAGTTCCTCCCCTCTTTCTATTCAAACATGATCACAGATCTTAAAAATAATCTTTTTTAAAAAAAATGAATGCACCTTAATATTACATCATATTTTTAAAATAACTTAAGAGAACAATAAACCTCTACAAAATGAGAGTGTTCTAAAATCTAAATATCTTTGCCATATATATATATATTATTAATATGTTATTATATTATAATAATAAAAAATAATAAAATTTATTTATATCCCACCATGATTGCATTTTGTAAAGGGGTGGGATATAAATATTTTTTATAATTATTATAGTCTAGTCAATTTATCCATTTCTACAAATTCATACAATTTTAGCAACCAATCTTCTTGAGATGGAATCTGATTGAAAATCTTGGCTCAAAGGGAGAAAGTATGCAATGTCTGCAATCCCCCTCAAGTTTTCTGGTGTATTCTAAAGTTTCCTGCTTTAAAGTGAGATGCCCACAGTGGCAGTGGGAATGGGTGCCAAAAAACCTTCTGTACACTCTTGTTCCAATTTTCCACATATGCGTAAAACCCATTTCTTCAGTGTTTCTACAACGACAGTCTATATTGCAATAGAAACATTGCCCTGCACCTTGTTTGATGTTTATGACATTTAAAATGATCTCATAACTTTGAGGATTATTGTTCACAGTCAGTGTCTAATCGTGAACCCCCAAATCTACTTTTTAAGTGAGGCAGTGCCAAAACTGAAAGTTTTCCAAGGGACCACAGATTGGGGTGCTGGGAAATGATGACTGCAGTGCTCTCCCTGTTACAGAGTGCATTGGGATAAGCAGCTGTGGCAAGACCCCATGGCTTCCAGCTACCTCTCTCCGTGTGCCCTGCAACTAGGAGAGTGCTGCAGTCATCATTTCCCAGAACCCCAATCTACAGCACCTCAGAAGCCTCTCCATTGAGGCCTGGCTTGAAGGGTAGGTTTGTAGGGGGCAGCATCGGCAGAAGTAGCCATAACAATGGAGCATGTTTTTGACCATTCTGAATCAATGTGAGAAGACTAACAGTATTAGTTCAGTGCTGGTTTATGTGCATGCAACCAGAAGACCAGTCTTACCATGATCTAATGCATAAGAATCGTGGCTGTTCAATACATCAATTCATTCTATTGGCCACTGAGATGTGTTTGATTTCTGAACTGCCATTAAAATGCATTCAGCTCAGGATGATCGGTTGTTTGCAGAGTGTATTTTAGAGACTGGCCACAATAGTCTCTGGAATGGATTGCAGTCCTGCACTGAAGAGAATTTCTTAATCAAGTGCCCATGTTGTATGTTCATTTCCCTTTCCGTTCTCTGCTCACCAAGGTGCGGAAGCTTGAGCAGCAAAACAAAGTGCTGGAAACGCAGCTGAAGCTACTGAAAAACAAAGATCAGTACAAATCCAATGTTGGGCGCATCATGACAGCCCATAGCCAGCCCCTTAAGCAGCAAATTGATGCACTGAATCAAGAAAAGATGAAATTGCAAAATGAGTTGGACCATACACAGGCCTTTCTGGAAGAACTGAAGAGCAGGTGGGTTTGTGAAGGGCCAAGAAGGTGAAGATGGTTGGTGATCCATTATCAGTCTTTCTATACGTTTTATTTAAAATTATGCAAACCAAATTGCAATCAAAGATCTGTGTCTAAGAAAAGAAGAGGCTCCTCCCTCCGCTTATATTTCTAGTCTAAACTGATGATTTTTTTGTTGGATAGTAATATCCACACATACATGCAAGCAGTCTGTGACAGATTTAGGGAAGATTGTCCTTGGACCTGCTCAGTTCTCCTAGCCTTGCTCTATGCAATGAAAAATTAAATGGAATCAGGTGGGGATGAGGTGCTTTGGATATCATGGCAACCAAAACTATTTGCCCATGACCCAGCTGGTTCCTTACTATCACTGTTCAAAGTTAGAACATTCTTCATAGATACCTCAAGTCCTTAGCTGTAGACACAACAAAACCATACAATTGTCCTTCCTCCAATATTGTCTCAACTGACTTCTGGTACTCTGTGGCATATCCTAATTTCTTCAGTGCACTTTCATAAAACATTACACAGTTCCTGAGGCCTTTTTAATGTAAAATGGGAAAATAACACTGCCACATATGCACAGTTATGACGCTCATGCTTGATGGTATCATGTTGAGACATACACAGCTAGCAAGAAGTAGCAAAGTAATGCTTGAGGTTGAGGTTTTGATAAATGGTACATTAATGTTGCATCTAGTATAGTTACCTTAGTTACCCACCAGGGTATTTGTGTGTGTGTTTTTTTTTATTGCATTTCACACATTGTATATCCTCTCTCTGATCTATAGGTATGAAGATGAAATCAATAGGCGTAATCAGCTGGAAAATGAATTTGTGATAACCAAGAAGGTGGGTCTGAGAAATGGAAAGTATGTAGATGCCTAAAGGAACCGATAAGACCTGAGTTTTCTTCCACTAATCCAAGGCTGTTTGTTTCTTGCAACTGAGGTCTATACGTCATGCTAAGCTGTGAAGATGAGACTTTCTATTTAGCTTACAAAGAAACATGTAGGGGCGAGATCCAGGTTAGGCCCACTGCAAATGGACAAGGAAAGTATAAAATTTCCTATCTAGCAATCTCCCCTCTAAATTTGCCACTCCACTCATATCCAGAGACAAAAAAGGAGATGCCAATTGATCTGCATCAGGCCTTTCTGCAGGCAGAGAAATTCAGGGGGAAAGCTTAGATGAAGATTTAACTCTCCCCACTCAATCCAGCATTCTCTTAGTATAGTAAATACCCATACATAGATCTATGCTGTATGAGCACTATACAGCCAGCCTCCATGCAGAACAGCACAAGTAAATGACTATATTCTGTTTCACAGTGCACAATACATTATGCACAACTGCAATGTAAAGTATAGGATGCACAACAGTAACTAGTAAAGACAAGGCTTAAATGAATATGCTGTCTGTGCAACTCCACTTCTTCCACTCTCAACAGAATATGGTCAGTTGTGACTTTTTGGCCTCACATGTGTAGCATGACCTATACATGTTTATGCCACAAAGTGAATTGGCAACAGTGTGAAAGGTCACCTCCACCCCATGCTACATATCTAACATAGTATATATGGCCAAATTAGCTGACACATGGTTTTCTGTGGTTTTTTTCTGGGTTATGTGGCCACGTTCTGGAAGATTTTATTCCTGATGTTTCACCTGCATCTGTGGCTGGCATCTTCAGAAAGTGATGGCAAGGAAGTATGTGGAGTGTGTATATATACTTATGTGACCCTTGGTTGGGAGGAAGTGATGTTAATCTCTGTGTTGATCTGTTATGAATGGCAAGGCCTCAGGGTGGGAGGATATGTGTGTCTATTAGATGACACACTTTGGACATAATTAGAAGAGGTGTTCCATCAAGTGGTAAAAGATTCTGTCTGTAAGAACACATGACTGTCTTCAAACTGAAGTCTTGCATTTATTTATTTATGCCTTGTTCTATGATTGGATGCTTGACATCTTTCCTGCTGCTATGGAGGTTCAAGAGGTTGCTATGAGCCTTTGTTTTATTCTCCAACTTCACTTGTCCTAGATTACATTCCTCAAATTACAACTCCCAGATTACAGTTCCCCCAGATTACAGAAGGCAAAACCAGCCTGAGCATTGTTCACTTTGAAAGATTGGCCCCACTAAACCCATAAACTAGCAATCTTCACAGTACATGGTTGGCCTACCATTAGGCAGAGTGAGTCGACCACAGAGCAGCACATATTGTGAAAGCAAACCTTTGGCAATTCCCTTCTCTGGGAGGTATATGGTCTTTTTTGCTGCCCTTGGGAGTGTGGTGGAAGGATGCTGTCTTGTTTCCAGTTCTGAAGTAAGATGTCATTGCAATGCCTTTCAACTACTGTAAATGAAATTAAAGGAGGGCACCATTTTGTCATTTGCCTCTGGGAGCACCGTGCTCTGGGCTGGCCTGCTCACAGGCACAATCTCTCTTTGGATTCAAGGAATGATAAATTTGTTCTGATAGTCTGCTGACTACTTCTGTCCTATTACAGGACCTTGATGATATCTATTTGCAGAAGGTGGATATTGAGTCCAAACTAGAAGGGATCTCAAATGAAATAAAATACCTGAAGCAGCTCTTTGAAGAGGTGAGTTTCAGATGGGGGGAGGGGGGTGATGGCAATATATAAATCATGGGGATGGAAGGGATTTTCATCTCTAACTTCTGTCTTTGACTTGGTGGACCCTCTGAGGATCACTGATGGAAGATTTTGCAAGAGGTTTGCATAAAAAGGACTAGAGTTATCCTCTACATTATCCAGTTTCCCATCTGAGCCATTTTGCAATTCCCGTTTTCCATACAATGTAGTTATTAGTATCCTTTCCCTACTCCCATTCAGGAAATTCGGGAGTTGCAATCCCAGATCCAAAATTCAATGGTCACTGTGGAGATGAACAACAACCCAGAGTTGGAGATGAAACACATAATTGATGAGGTGAAGGAACAGTACAAGGCCATGGCAGCCAAAAGCCGTGAAGAGGCGGAACAGTGGTACAAGAACAAGGCAAGAGTTTCATTTCTATTACCTTGCATTCATATCATGACAGTGCTTTTCATACATATATAAATGCCCAGGCACATACAGAGGTACATGTGCATGCTCAAACGTTGGTGGCATGGACTCCATTTTATTCTGTTTCTCTGATGTCAAAATCCAGGATGTAGCACTGAAAATTCTAATCTGGTAACATCATCTAGAACAAGAGTAAAACATTTCAATTCCAAATAAACAGTGCAATCAGGCATGGGAGATAGAAATTCTGTCCCGCAGTTCACTTGGATGCAGAAAACTATCTGGAGACCACTAAAAAGGGAGGTTAGGATGTGTCCTTCTGTTGGCAAGGGAAAACTTTTATATTCTGAAATAGCTTTTAGGAACTGATTCCAAGACCTTTTAACAGTGTGCTCTTTTACTGATTTCTATCTTTTTGACCTTTTAATGGATTGCTTTTTAAAGTTTTACTTCTATGAATAATTCAAGCGCATTTTAATAATACCTTCATGTATACTGTTACTTACGCCATAGTATGTGCTTTTGTCAATGATTGGAATCCTGCTGGGGATAGAAGTCTTTGTAAGTGGATTTGCATATGTGCTTCATTCCTCCTGATGGGCATCACATTGGTCCTGAGGGGAATTGACCAACAGTATACATCAGGCACTCTTGTTGGTGTCTTGGTATGCATCTTTGTAATTCTGTAAAGTGGTTGCTTATTGCCTGTGCTACATAGCTAGATGTACATAAAAGTTACATAATGGAACAGGTCATAGAGGATTCCAATATATATGTATTTTTACGTTTTTAAACTCCCTTGAGTCTAGGAGCTGTTTTTATTCCCTTCATTGGCACACATTGGCTGACCAAATCTATTTGAACATGGCCAAAGCAGTTTTGCTTGAGTCAAAAAGGGTCAAGTGCTACCAGAAATGCATTGTCACTTGTGCAAGGCAACTTCTCAGATTCTAGGCATTTTCTCAAACACTTCCTGTACCATTCCTGAAGGTGCTTCACTTCTGAGAGGTGATTTTGGAGACACACAGAGGGCTGCAGTGGGAAAGGAACCTGGAAAGGCTCACTTTATGAGCAGAGTTCAGCTTGTAAGTGCTAAGACTATATAGTATTATAGCTCCTCCAAAGATGCAATACTGAAGTGTGAGCCACATCCACTTCTAATTCTGAAAAATGATGAAGTGAAACTCTAGAACAAATATTTCCTTTAAAAAAAACAACTTCATTCATGTTGAGGGGTGCTAAAATTAGACGGACTAATACTTTGTAGAACATCTCAGAAGAAAAAGATCACCATAGATACTTAATAGGAGTGGTGTACAAGAGTAATCATATATAATGATTAGGGTTTCCAAGGCATGTCCCTTATTTTAGGTCCAGGCACCTCATTCAATATGATGATGAAACAGAGTGCCAAAAATTCCATATTTTCAAGTTTTAGATGAATTTAAAATGCTGGAGGGACGGAGGTTCTGGTGTGAGTACTTCTGGTGCCTCCTTTTCCCATTCCAAGTTTTATATGGCAGCAGTAAATTTCCTTGCCTAGTGATAGATGCTGGCTTGCCATTGTGAGCTTTCCAGAGGTTTGAGGGCTCCTATAGAATTTAAAATCTCACAGGAGTCTGGACCTGTTTTGAGAGGCTCCTATATAGGCCTGCCTCACATGTCTCAGCCAGTCTCAAGCATTCTTGTGAGAGGTTCTTATATTATTATTAGTTGTTGTTTCTCTTTTGAAAACCTGTCCATTCTAACAGAGATGGAAGAGAACTATCTTCAGTTCACATTTTAATACTGACTTGCTTAATTTGTACTTCTTCGGCAAAATGCAGACTGCACATAACAAAATGCAAGTTATGATCACAGTCTTCTGACTTGTTTTCCAGTGCAGTTCTCCAATGAAAAAAATACATACAAAAATGCATATATTGTAGGGAGTGTACAGGAAGAATCCATTTATTGGTGAAAGTAATGCAAAACAAAAATGATTTGCATTTTGAGAAACTAATTACAAAAATGCACATATTTGTGTATAATAGGAGAAATGCCCCTTAAAATTCATACAACTGTTACATGGATTTGTAATTGGCTGACCAACCGAACCCAAAGGGTGCCCAACAATGGCTCCTTTTCATCCTGGAAAGAAGTGACCAGTGGGGTCCCACAGGGCTCTGTCCTGGGCCCGGTGCTATTCAACATCTTTATTAATGACTTAGATGACAGAATTGGGGGCATATTTATCAAATTTGCAGATGACAGCAAATTAGGAGGAGTAGCTAATGCCCCAGAGGACAGGATCAAAATTCAGAATGACCTGAATAGACTAGGAAGCTGGGCCAACACTAACAAAATGAAATTCAACACAGAGAAATGTAAGGTACTGCCCTTAGGGCAGAAAAATGAAATGCACAGATATAGGATGGGGGGGCACCTGGCTGAATGAAACTACATGTGAAAGGGATCTGGGAGTCCAGGTAGACAATAAGTTGAACAGGCATCAATAGAAGTATAGTGTCTAGATCAAGGGAAGTAATAGTGTCCCTCTATCCTGCTTTGGGCAGGCCCCACCTGGAATATTGTATCCAGTTCTGGGCACCACAATTCAAAAAGGATGTGGAGAAACTGGAGTGTGTCCAAAGGAGGGCAACTAAGATGGTGAAGGGTCTGGAAACTGTGCCCTATGAGGAATGCCTTAGGGAGCTGGGGGTGTTTAGTCTGGAGAAGAGAAGGTTAAGAAGTGATATGATAGCCCTGTTTAAAAATTTGAAGGGATGTCATATTGCGGAGGGAGCAAGCTTGGTTTCTTCTGCTCCAGAGACTAGAACACAGAACAATGGATGCAAACTGCAGGAAAAGAGATTCCACCTCAACATTAGGAGATACTGCCTGACAGTAAGGGTTGTTCGACAGTGGAACACACTCCCTCGGAGTGTAGTGGAGTCTCCTTCCTTAGAGGTCTTTAAGCAGAGGTTGGATGGCCATCTGTCAGGGATGCTTTGAGTGGGAGTTCCTGCATGGCAGGGGATGGCCCTTGTGGTCTCTTCCAACTCTATGATTCTATGAACTTCCACATGGAGTTTTTTAAATTCCACATTTATGAAGAAATGAGGAAAAAATTATCACAAAGGTGGGGAAATGACTGAAGAAAACGAAAGTGACAGATATATTTCACAAAAGCAGCATTGTGGAATGCTGGCTGGAAGAGATTTATTGGCTGGCTATGCTCTTTGAGTTTAAGCAGTAAAGTTCCATCTCTTCTGGCGGGCCTACATTCTTGTAGCATATATTGATTGATTTAAATATGTATTACTTTTATATACTCTTGAGGCAGACATTATATGTCTGGTTTATTGTTCCTTGCTTGTTTGTTCTTCCATAGGGAGAGGTGGGTAAGAAATTATTATTACTATAATTTATTCATTTATTTATTCATTTTCAAATTCCATGACAGTTCACACTCTTAATTCCACTTACACTTTTAAAATCCTTTGCTTTAATCTTGTGCATCCAATACAGTGGTCCCCCGGGTTACGAATCCCCTGGGGTACGAAAACCCCGGGGTACGAAACCGGCGGGACCGCGATTGTATCCCCCAGGATCCAAAGGATCCCCTGGGATACGGGAAAAAAAAAACCGCGCAGCCTCTTTAAATCGGCAGCGCGGTCCATTGAAAATAGCGGTCCCCCGGGAAACGAAAGCTTCCGGGTTACGAAGGTAATCCCGGAACGGATTACCTTCATAACCCGGGGGACCACTGTAGTAGTAATGGTTCATATACTATAGATAACTAGCCCAGGGGTAACCAACTACAGATCCCATAATTCCCTAGCATTGAGCCGGGGCAGTTAAATCCATGTCAAACTAGATTATTTCTGCAGTGTGTTTTTGGACCTTTGTTAAAACTTCTCTTGACCTTATGCTGCCTTATCAAGTGTAATGGTGTACTTGGAAACTTTAAGATGGAATTGGGCAATTTCCCACTATCTTCCAGTTGTATCACATTTCACAGAAATGAAGGGGAGGACATAATCCTATTTTTCTTACTTCTAAATTCTTCTTGTTAATGATCTTGTCTTAATCTAATCATCATGAAGAAGAGCATAATGGGAAATATAACCAACCCCATCTGATGTCCACTTTTCCCAGTTCAGTATTAACATTTTTGCTAAGAGATTCTTATCAGTATTTTCTAGCCAGTACCTAATTCTGTGCCAGAGTAGAGCTTTCAGTGTTGCTCCCACTTAATCAAAAAGGCTTCAGATTGGACCTAAATCAATTCCTCATGGTTTGTATAGGTAATACTAAATCATGTATTCATACTGAAGAGAGAGGCATTAATCTCCTCCATTTTAAGGCATTCATCTCCTCTTTCTTCTCTGTTTTAATATAAAGTGTTAAAATATAAAATACTGTATAGAATCTCACTGTAGTAGTTCATCATTGCTCATACATTATCTAAATATGCCTTCCCATTGCAGTGATAATAGATTTTGGAATATTCATAACTAGGCATATTTAAGAAAATTCATAACAGCTACAAATCAGAAATCATCTGCTTCTGCCCAAGGTAATTTAAGTATAGCTCACTTTCTCATCTGTTTCCATATTTCATAGAAAATGGGAATAATTCAAGTTTCACAGCCCTCTTCCTTATGCCTTGTAGCAGTTCAAGTGCAAATATTTTGCTCCTCTCTGAATATTGTAGCATTTATGGAATTATTAACATTCAGTATTCAATACAGGGTAAATGTCTGATCATAAATATTGAATGTTAAAAACTCAGTTTTCCCCTGCAATTCATATTGAGACACCTGACTTGTTTACAATGAACTTTAAGAGGAATGGCTGATTTCTTGACATAACTGTGAGATCAACCAGATCTTTATTAAAATTTGGAAGGCCTTCTGGTTCATGAGCCTCCAGCTGAGCACACCTGGCCCAATGTATCCACCAACAAGACAACAGAAATATGGATATTTTTTGTGATGGGGCTTGCCCTATACCACTATGTATAGCATCCTGGTGTCCTAGTAACTAAACTCTCATAATAATTCTCCTTATCCTCCAGTTTGATGACATGGCAAGGCAGACCCAGAAGCACCATGAGGAGCTGAAAGGAACCAAGGGACAGATCGCTGAACTGACTCGATATGCTCAGCGTGTTAATGGGGAAATTGAGGCCTTGAAGAATCAGGTAAGCTACTTTCCGCTAGACAGAAAAAAGCCATTTTAGCCAAAATACTGGGGAAAGGAGCAACTGTATAGCGATGAGGGAAACACTGTACAGACTGACAATGCTGGCAGGCACTCCTAGTAGACAGAGTGTGACAGCAGACTTTGACTGCTGCCACAAAGCAAAAGTAAAGGAGTTAGACACCACTTTAACTTCCAGTGCTCAATGCTGTAGAATTCTGAGATTTTTAGTTTGTTGTGACATCAGAGTGACATTGTGACATTTGACAGGGAAGGCTAAAACTACAAATCCCAGTATGGATATACCCTTTCTCCAACTGAAGAGCAGCGAATTATTCTTTGTTGTTCTTTAATATTCTTTCATATAATTTTGTTAGTATCATTCTTATTCCCAAGAAGACAAAATGTGGGACATACAGCTTCACTTTCCCCCATAGCAAGTGCAATCTGCTGGTTCATTTTAGACTATAAAATGTCTTGGGCCCTGCTTTAACTTGAGGAATGGGATTGCCATTTGCTAATTGGCCTCAGGCAACAATATTATCTTGGGCTTATTGTCAAGACTAAGGCTAAAATCCATTCTGGGTTCTCCTGAACTATCCAGTCCCTATTCAGTCAAATTTTACAAGCAAGTTCTAGCCTGGCCCTCACATTTCATGAAGTAACTCAGAAGCAGGAAGCAGAGAAAGAGATAAGTTGTTCATTTGAGAGATAGGACATGAAGGAACCATCAACTTTTAAGACTGTTTCAACTCTGCACTGTTTAGTGCACCTGTGGCTTAGAAGTCATTCAGCTGTTTCCAAAGTCATTAACCAAACACACACTTCTCCTAGGGTTAAACTAAACAGTATATCTAGCATTTAAAAGAGGTACTCTCTCAACCTCAACTGATCAAAGATGTCTGTTATAGCACATAGTTGTCCTTAGCTCTGTATTTTGGGTAGGATATTTTGTGATTAGTTATTGGAAGGTCAAGAGTTTAATTTGCAAGTCGGCCCACTGAAGCATGTATCTCAGTGTGAGAGGGGAAACATGTTAGTTACAGGGAACTCACATTTCCCTTACCATCTGGTTTAACCCTTTGTGGGTGATAGAGACAGTGTAGTGTAGTGGTTTTAATGTTGGACTATGGTTCTAGAGAATAGGGTTTGAATCCCCACTGGGCCATGAAGCCCACTGGGTGACCCTGCGCAAGTCATACTCTCTCAGCCTCAGAGGATGGCAATAGCAACCCCCCCCCCCCCGGCGAAATTTACCAAGAAAACCCTGTGATAGGTTCACTTTAGGGTCTCCATAAGTTGGAAATGACTGAAGGCACAAAACAACAAACTGGGAATGCTGAAGGAAATGTGTCCCAAAGTGGAGGATAGACCTATTTCCCACTAACCTTCTCAAGAGTCTTCTTTTGCTGTGTTTAAAATGGCAGTGGGGTTGCAGGAAGAATATGAGTAGCTATAGCGATACTGGAGCTACTCTGAAGAACAGGAAGCATCTTCCTCCATCCTGCTTCAATGACAAAGACATTTAGGCCCTGACTCTCTCTTATTGGTTATTGTAGGTTTTCCATGTGGTTCAACTGTAGACAAAAATGCGAGTTCATAGCTCTTCTCTCCCTCCTGCCCAGAGAACCAACCTGGAGAATGCTGTGGCAGTAGCTGAAGAACAAGGGGAGCAAGCTGTACAAAGTGCCAAGGGAACCATCCAAGATCTGGAGGAGGCCCTGAGACGAGCCAAGCATGATATGGCAGGCAAAGTGCGAGAATACCAAGAGCTGATGAACATCAAGTTGGCTCTTGATATCGAAATTGCCACCTACAGGAAACTGCTGGAAGGAGAAGAGAATAGGTAAGTCAGAAATTCCAACTCTGAGCAAACCTGCTGTGGATAGGTGGTGTGTTTTTGTGTTTCAGTTCACAGAATGGCCATTAGGGAAAACTTTGAGAAGTAGCCACTGGACAAACATGTTCCTGAATGATCTTCCAATACTATTGCATAGCAAGGTGCTGGAGGAGTAATTACAACAGAGGTGGAGACCTGGCTTAGAAAGAGCACAGTACAGAGAGTTAGTGAAGAAAAATTCACAAGGGGTTGAACCCTGAAAGGGACAATTATCCAACTGTCCCAGTTTGGCAGAGACAATTCTAGTTAATCATCTGTTGGCTCATTTTTTTATCTGTCTTTCAAATGTCCCAGTTTCTCCCTGTCCTGGTTTATTTCAACCGCTGCAAAATGAGTTCGAAGTGTAGAAATAGTTTGCATTCAATTAACTTCATGTAAGAATAGGAAAGGAGTGGGATGGGCATATGCTGACCTTGCTCATATTCCCAGGCAAAAGTAAACTGCTGCAACCTCTCTTAGCTTGTAAGTTCTTTCTCATTAATTACTTTTGCTATCTCGACCACAGTCTGATGTTGTTTGGCTGCAGTGTCCCAATTTTCATCCATGACATGGTGGAGGATATTTGTTAATTCTACACTATCACAGCTTTAAAATCTTGTGATTCAGATTCAGATTCCTGTGGTGGCTCAGCACTGACTCTGTTGATTGCAAGATCAGCAGGTTGGCAGTTCATGGCTCAGGTGGCACATGATTGGGTCCTGGCTTCTGCCAACTTAGTAGTTTTAAAGCATGCAAATGCAAGTAGATAAATAGGTACCACTGGGAAGGTAAACAGCATCCTGAGCAGTCATGCTGGCCACATGATCACAGAGTAGTCTCTGACAATGCTGGCTCTTCGGCTTAGTAACAGAGATGAGTACTTCCCCCTACAGTCGGACATGACTTGACAACCTTGTCAATGGGGAATACCTTTACCTTTACTAATCTGTTGCAAAGAGTCTTTTGGATTGCTTGGGATAGCATGACCAGGCATACTGGAAACACAGAAAGCTACCTTCAGTCAACCAGGTAGTTGTTACAGAGCTTGGGAAATCTGGCTGGTTTTAACAGGAGTGGGCAGCATTTACCATTTCACATAAAACAGGAGAATGTGTTAGGTTAACCCTATTGGGATAAGCTCTATAGCACTTACTTTTTCCCTGAAAGATTCTGGAAGGTAGTAATCCTAAAAAGTAGGATTCTGATTGATGGGTCACACCATTAACCCATCTTGCTTGGTAATCTCTCCTCCATCTGGAAGCAGCAGCTCTCTGATACAGTATGTGTGTATGCCTTGAAGTCACCTGTTGACTTATGTGGCCCCATGAATTCCATAGGGTTATTTTAGTCAAGGAATACTCAGTGGTACTAAGTAGGGCTGACTCTTCTTAGCTTCCATGATCAGACATGATCAGGTACCTTTAGAGCATTTAAGCCTCCATAGTTGTCTTCCAGCTTGTAGCTGGGACTGAACCAAAGGCCTTTACAGTGCAAATGTATGCTCTGAGTTATGACCCTTCATCAAAACGATCAGGCCTGTCCCTTTTACAGTCTTATAGTGAGAAAGCCAGATAAACAGGTAACATTTATTGCAGATGGAAACATGAAAGATCTTTAAGGGACTTAAGTGATGGTGAAAAATTGTCCTTAATGTTGACTTGAATCAGAGGCTCTTAAAAAACATTGGGAGAAAAAAGAAAAAAAAAACCTCTTGTATCATACCCCCAACATTTGACAGATGAAAATCAAGATGCATGGGGTCAAGCAACATCATGGTGTGACCAATACAGCAAAATTTTTTAATGAGGAAGAACACACAAGCTAGGAGAGGCTTGCCTCAGTCTACAGGGAAAGACGAGATTCTGCCCCCTCCTCTCCTCTCCCACTTCTGGAATACTAAGTACAGTACCTGAAAGGCAAGGGGTTGGACTGGATGGCTCTTGTGGTCTCTTCCAACTCTATGATTCTATGAAACTACTTTTGCATTTTGAACTCAGTTTGCAGCAATAGAAGTAAGCTGAGGATGAAGTGGGAGGAGGAGTTTTTTAAAACAGCTGAAAAAGTGGGATGACAGACAATTAATAGAGACTGTCCCTGCCAAATCAGGACAGGTGGAGGATGTTTCACATGTGTTTTCCAACAAAGGAAACTATTAGGTAGATTAAATCATCCATTCTGAGCAGCAGATTTAGGGGTATAACAAAATAGCAGCAAATTGTTTGCTATATAACTTCTGTATTTTTACTGCTAGGATGGTGAGAGGGATTATGTCTCCTTTACTAAACTTATTTGGTATTAACTGAGGTTGGGGCATTTGGTATTTCCAGCTGAGACAGGAGAATATCTTGGGTCAGCCCTGTTCCCAAGCAATAAAGCATCCTTTAGAAATAGAGGGATATTGATATTGTTTTACTCTGTTATTTTTTATTGCTGTAACCTGCTCCGATTGTCTTGACAGAGGAGCGGGCTATAAATTATTATTATTATTATTATTATTATTATTATCCTGTTCTTTCATTTTTCAGGATGGCTGGCCAAGGTCCAAGTAATCAATTCAGTGCTATTGACAGATTGGGTGAGTATTGTCCCTCCTCTGATTGGTACATGGGGTTCCTCATAATAGAGACAGGTCTGTTTGTTATAAGGCAATGTTGAAACAGAAGATTCATGAAATGGAAACAATTACACCACTAGTGACATGATTCAATGCTATTTTTTCATTTCTTCTCTGGAGGTTTCTGGTAACACTGTGGTTTCATCCTTCCTTTACGGCTGCCCTGTGAGTCTTTCCAGATTTCCTGACTCTCCCTACCAAGATTCTGTGTCTGTCCTGACAAAAGAGCTGAAACCCCTTAGGACCCAAAATTTTTCCTCCAAAGTCTTGTATTTCTAATGATGGCTACACATCTGTGCATTTTCAAATATCAGTTGAATATTTGATGTTTGTATCTAACACTCAAAACAATTAATATTTGATACACTGAAAGTCTGATACTGATGGTGCTCTTTGGTTATTGCTGTGTAATAGTATGCAATATTCAATAGCAAAAGATGGACTGAGGCACAGTCATATGGCTTTCAACTATTAATTTTCAGATAAACCTTTTCATCATTTGTGTCTACCATCTTCCCTTGCATACTTCACAAAAACCCACTTGAGCATGCTGTGTGCCATGCACACTCAGGTGGATCTCAACATTATGTACTGGGAATTGACAGTGTGCCTTGGAACAAATAAATTGTTCTGTGGGTGCCATGATGGACAAATTGATTTGGTTGGAACCTTCTCCACTTTCATTGAGGAACTCCAATCAGTTTGCAAGAAACACCAAAGTTCCCCAAAACACATTTGGAAAACTCCCAGCATCTTATATTTTTTGGCTGACAGAGACTGCATTTAATATTTGGTAAATGACAATATAATAGCACATAGTATCTGGAAGAATTTGATAGTGGTTAGTAGCTAGTATCTAATGAAATTTCATATTGAAATTGTGCCAAAATCAGAACAACCAAGAGGTAGTGACAAACTTAAAGCATGTACATTTTGGATCTTGCGGTAAAATTTTAAAATTCTGAAACCAAAATCAAATTTTGACTTTCAAAATGTCTTACCTAGGAAATTTGGCTGATATAGAATACTTACAAATATAAGTATTCAAAGGGTTTGCCTAGGAAATTTGGCTGATTTAGGATACTTATGAATATTTGTTGCAACATGAGTCCTGACTGTGTCCCAGGAGTCTCTGGTAGACCCTCATACTGGCCTGCCAGCTGTATGTTTCCAACTTAAGTATGAACAGATGAGTCCATTCTAGGGCATCTGAGCTTTGTTGGAACAAGGACACCAGTCAGTCTCTATATAAAATGTCTGTCTGTCAGGTGATGGTATCTCTGTAAGCTGGAACTCATTCTTGCCCTCAGCAAATCTACATTAATCTTTTTGCTTGGTGCTAAAGGCTGGTTGGCCTTCTGACACGTGGATGTATCTGCCTGGTAATTTGCTTGGATGAATCCTCTTCTTTCTCAAATCACTCTGGGGAGCTAATAAGGAACCTCTTCTCTGAAGCCACCCTTCTCTGATCTCTTGACCCAGATTTCTAAACCCATCCATTGCTTATGCAGCTGGGCTCCTAACTCAGGGAGCAGCACTACCATCCCACAACAGAACTATGGGAACTGCCTTTACCACCAGCAGCTCACTGAAGAGGCCCCTGCTGATCAAAACCATTGAAACCAAGGATGGGAAGATCCTTTCTGAGGCCAGTCACTTCTCGGAGAAGTAGCCATTAGCAGACCAAATCAAAAGGAGCAGCTGGTTTTGCATGCTTCTGAATAAATGGTTGTTTTAAAACATCTGGCTCATGATGATCTTGCCTTAGTCTTTTTACTATGTTGTGCACCGCCCTGATCGTTGGAAGGGCAGTATATAAATAAAATATTATTATTATTATTATTATTACTACTACTACTACTTCTACTACTACTACTATTATAGCGTATCACCTCTCTCAACTACCACAGAAGGCCTAGCAGTAGCCATTGCTGGCAAGAAGACACAGCTTGTGCTTTCCTCTTAACATTTCATGCAGGAATGTTTTATCCTCAGCACCACTTTCTTACTTGAGCTCTAACAGAATCTCCATGTGCTTAGTCCCTGGTCTCCCAGGCAGTATCTTCCTCGCATGCCTGTGCGTCATAGGTTTATTCTCAGCTTGCTTTGAAGCAGGAGGTTCTGACCCCTCCAGATAACATGTACAAGGGATTGTGCCAAGCACGCAAATTCTTAGACTGATGGCAGATGGAGATTTCAAGTTTAAAAAGATGGAATTCAGGTTACATGAAGGGGGCCTGGAGAATAGACAGAAGGGAAAGGCTGTATAGCTACACAGGGAAAGCAGCAGTATTCTCAGCAGCTGCTCAAATGGCAGCATATAGAAAAATCCAGCTCCATAGTAAGGTGCCAGTTCTCTTTATCATGCCTCTGTTACAGCCAGTTCCACTCTGCTGCCCTCAGTTGCTGTTGGACTTCTATTCTCAACATCCTTGACTATTTATTGGTCACGCTCCCTGGTATCAAGTTATAGTCCAAAAACATTTCAGGTCTAGAGTTGGGAAATACATTTTATAGCATAACCAAGATAGAGAACACAAGCAGAGGCTATGAAAATTCAAGGAAGCAGATGGTGGCAACCAGAAATTGTATTAGGAGAAGAGCAAACCCTTTCCTCTTCAAAGAACCACAATGGATTTAGCTTCCATCTAAACAACATTCCTGCATACAAACATTTTTTTCCCTTATACACATGAATAACTGCTATTCATTTTTGTGTGATGGTGAAGGGGATATAAAACATTGCATTTGTGGTTAGCGTTGCAATAAGGGTAAATTGTTTCTCTTGGTGGTCCAGTCACCACTGATAGGAAGCAGTGGGGAGTGTGTATACAGACACAGAGTTCCCTGCAATATGGGAACCTTCTATCTATCAATTCCCTCCTTCAGCCTGTCACAGTTATTGGCATCTTGCTACATTTTCAGTATAGACCTACATATCTCATGAAAGAATCCAGTTCTGTGTACCTATCATTATAGCTTCATGAAAGGATACTTGGCCTTCAAATGGAGCACCTTTAGTCTGTGGGATCTCCAACTAAAAAAATATCACATAGGAAATGCCCCTGCTGGATACACCCTGAGAAACCACCACTAGTCAAAGTAGAAAATATTGAGCTAGATGGACACAAAGCTACTTTTCTTGTATTTCAGTCCATCATGGATTGTCCATTTTTCTTGTCCTGGGCAAAATTTCTTGGCCAGTATGTGAATGCCTGCCTTCACTTGCAAACCAGAAGTCAAGACACATCTGTACTTCAAACTTAGAGTAGATGTTTATTATGGTTTTTTTCTTAAGAATCCTGAAAACCGTACACTGTCTGGGGTTCTTATGTGCAGAGGAATTAAACTGAAATTCAATTATGTGTTTCCAGACCCACTTTTCCTGCCCAGGCCAGCCATGGACATCTAACTAGTCACCTTCTCCCTCAGTCTCAGATCATATTAGGAAGAGGCTAACCCATTCCTTCAAGAATGAGTTTAAGAAACAAAAGTCAATCACTGTTTGCCTACTTGCAGGCATTTTTAGAGACACAAGTCTGGTATCACATAAGCCTTTGAGAGCAACAGGATGATGGGCATAATTTTAGCCTACATTCTGAAAGGTCACAAATGTTCAAGGAGGAGGTTGCCTCTTTTACAAAAGATCAAAAAGATCAAAAGATCAAAAACCTAAAATGGTTTTTCAGGTAAATGTTTGGCTACTTTTATGTTGTGAAGAGCATCTAGCATAGCATTGAAAAACAGCAGAAGAAAAGTACAGTGGGCCATTGGTATCCACTTGGGTTTGGTTCCAGTCCCCCATCCACCCACCCATGGATACCAAAATCCGTGGATGCTTAAGACCCATTAAGTACAATGACACAGTAAAATGACATCCCATATATAAAATGGTATAATCAAGATTTATTATTTGAAAATTATATATATATATATATATATATATATACCGTGGATGGTTGAATCCATGGACACATAATCCATGGACATGGAGGAATGATTGTAACCTGAAAAAGGATAGTCTTGGTATTCAAACTTGCTGGTCACTCTTTTTCTCCAGATGTGTGGCTAGGCTAAACATCCCACAAAGAGTTGCTCATATACCTTTATGCTTACTCACTGGATCCTCATGACTCTTAAATAAAAGAGTCAAGGCCTCCAGCTCCCGTTTCCTCTAAAAGAACTCAGAACTCTTGGCTCTGTGCCCTTAAGCTAAAACATTCTTCCACCCCTTGTTTCCTCTCTGGAGCAATTGTAACGTCTGGAAAGCAGGGGGTCATCTTAGTGCTATTTGTTGACTAAATTCTCCATGCCAATACTGTTGTTTTCAAATTGGACTAGAACATTTCCTCCATGGCCTTTTCACACTGCACAGATATAGCATTGATTCCACTAACTGCTTTGCTGGAACTTCTGGGATCCTGGGGCTTATAGTCTGGGTAGAGTTACAAGAGGAGCTCCCTGGCAGAGAACTCCAAATTACCCTCCTTAAACTGCAAATCCCAGGATTCCATGGGGTGGGACCATGGCAGTTAAAGTGAAATCAAATCATAGTGCTATATTTTAGTTCCTGTGAAAGGGTCCTGGCTTAGATCATCATCATCATCATCATCATCATCATCATCATCATCTTTTATTTACAACCCGCCTATTCCGATTAGGATCGAGACAGCTTACAGTAAAAAAGTCAAAACATAGTAAAATAACAATATACAATAGTCCCAAGTTCTACCCTTGCCCCCTTAAAAAAATAATTAAATCATAGTTATATTAAAAAAAACCATACTAAAAAGATTAATTAAAACAAATAACAACAAATACACCAGAGGATGGGGTGTGAGAAAATCAATAGGCTACATAATAGTCTACTCAATGGGTGGCTCAACTATTCCAGAAAGGCCTGTCAGAAGAGATCCATCTTAACAGCTTTCTTAAAGCTGTCCAGGCTTGTACTATGATGGATCTCGTCCAACAGAGAGCGGTTGCCGAAAAAATCCTCTGGGTTGCCATAGTTGTTCTGGTCTTCACCGTTTGCAATAAATTCCTCCCAGAGGACCTGAGGAGGAGGCAATCCCATAAATAGGTTGGACTCAAGCCATGTAGAACTTTAAAGGTGATAACCAACACCTTTTTCTGCACCCAGAAACCAATGGGCAGCCAGTGGAATCATTTTAGGATAGGTGTTATATGGTCACTCCTGTTTTTTCTGGTGACCAACCTGGCTGCCATATTCTGAACTAGTTGAAGTTTCCGGACTAAGCACAAGGGTAGCCCCATGTAGAGCGCATTGCAGAAGTCAAGTTTTGAGGTTACCAGAGCATGTACGACAGTTTCCTGGTCCCTCTGTTCCAGAAAAGGGTGCAGCTGGTGTATCAGCCAAAGCTGATAACAAGCATTCCTGACAAGCATTTATCTGATTAGTCATCTGGAGCTACGAGTCTAGGAGCACCCCCAGACTGCAAACACAGTCCATCTAGGACCAGTGGTTGTATCCCAATACCTGGGGTAGGAGCCCCTACTGTGAGTACCTCTGTTTTGTCTGGATTGTCATGGATTGTCAGAGGATCGGGCCCCTCAGGTGCAGGTGGCCATGACACTTAAAAGTTGTGTCAAACTGCATTAATTCTGCAGTGTAGATCAAACCTCAAAGAGAAGTGAGCAGAAAGACTAAATCCAGATAATCTGATAGACTGAGTGAGCTTTGAGATGTATAGTAAAGGTATCTGGTAGACCATCATGGCCATAAATTCTATGGTATTCAGTGTTGTAACTAGGCTAACTATAGCACCCAAGACACAGCTCTCAAATAATTCATTGTTTTGTGAGTAGAGCAGTATTGGCACTTCTTTATCAAGACAGTTCCTTATTTTACAGTTAAATGATTCGATATTTTCCTCTTCTTCTGGGACTTGTAATCTGATGAGGGATACCTAGAATCTGCAAGAGAACTCTACTGCTGTAATCCAAAGGGGTATGCTAGTGATTTTAAATATCTCACAAATTACAGATCCCAGCATTTGATGGGATGGAGCCATGGCAATTAAACTGACATCAGGGATATATATATGTGTGTGTGTGTGTGTGTGTGTACAATGTACCAGCATATCTGTTTGCATATTGCCAGATCACTACAAAGCAGAGCTTGGCAATGTTGGTGAGTGTGGTTAACACAGGAGCATTAATTGTTACTTTTAAAATAAAGAGAAGTGGAGATAGAATGAAAGGAAAGGGGAATGAAAGAAAGAACAAAAGAAAGAGGGGGTGGGAGAATACTGCCTTGCCCAAATCCATATTTGCTTTACCAGTATTCTGGCTAGCAGCCCTAGGGCTGGGAAGATTTCCTTACCCCTGCTACAGCAATTCATTTATAAGGAAGAGGCCTTTTGCTCATGGCTAGAGGCAATCTCCTTGACAGTGAGCCTGAAGCTTCTGAGTACCCCGGCTGTAGCAACTTCACTTTGCCTTTTATTCCAAAAGGGATAGCTCCTTGGAATATAGATTAATTTATTTGTGAAATTGATGGCTTTCACAGCCAGCATTCATAGTTTTTTGTTTTGCATTTTTGTGGGGTTTTTGGGCTATGAGGCCATGCTCTAGAAAAGTTTACTCCCGATGTTTTGCCAGCAGCTGTGGCTGGCATCCCCACAGATGCTGGCGAAATGTCAGGAATAAATTCTTCTAGAACACGGCCTCATAGCCTGAAAAACCCACCCCAAAAACCTATTTATTTATTTATTTATTTGAGAAAATAATTCAACAAGAGCTACATCCCAGAGAGGCATTATTATTATTAGCCATTAAAACCATCTCTGGAAAGAAAAACAAAAGCAATAAAGTTCAAAGAAAGCAAATCAAAAGCAATGCTGATGCAATGTGTTTATAGGCAAGAGTCCCCTGACTTCCCTGACTAACAAAAGGCCATCTGACTTTCTTTTTTCCCCCATATTTTATTTATAATATTTATAACATTCAAATAAAACATAGCTAATGGTATTATTTACATACTAGTCATTTCTAGTATTTGGTTATGTTTCTGAGGGAAAAAAAACCTTCTACATTCATAATGGTTGAGAACCTATTTCTTTCTTTTAACTCTTAACTTTGTTATTTTCTTTTTACCTTACATAATATTTATGTCACACTGTCAACAGCAATCTTTACTTTTTCAATGAGTTTTTCATGGATCTGGTTCTTACAAATTTACTATAAAGTTACTCAAAGTTACTCTTACAGAGTTACTAAAATTTCAAAATAAAAGTATAACAATCAAAGAGGAGGTTATTAAAAAAGAACCAAACCTTATGCTTACATCAAGTTTACAGTCTTCTTATAAATGTTCATTCCCATTCATTGCAAGACAGTATATAATCAAAGCATGCCAGTCTTTTCTCCAATATTTTATCACTGGTAGCCAAACTTTTTCTATTTCTGTAGAAGTACTTCTGTACTTCTTCTAGGAAAGGCCACCTGCCTTTCTCAGGCACCTTGGCCTGGGACACACAGAGCATCATACATCCTCCAACATAGCCAAGGGCCACTAGGAGGCAGATGTGCCCCAAAGGAGCTAGAGTTTGGCCTTGGCAACAGTTCACAAGGGGTGTGACTATACAGTTATGGGGAGGGAGAGAGGGACAGTCCTTCCCTAAGGTTTGACTATCTTTGACAGCAGTCTCAAAAGTCTGCCTGCTCCTGAGCAGGGACTTGTCTCCTCAGCTTCTCATGTGACAGATATGGGATTGCTACATCCCCTTAGCCACTGAAGATGGGCCAGCCCTTGCCTACAGGGGCCATTCAAGAAGTCTCTGACAGATTCTCATTTTTGAGCATGGTCTCCAATTGTGCGGGAAGGAAGTGGTGCCCACAAGAACCCTGCCTGTGCTCGGTGGAGGCTGATTAAGCCACAAAAGGTTAGTTTAATTTTTTGTTCTAATTTTGAGAGATGGACGGAAGGAAAGCTCGTTTGGCATTGAGCTGGATTACGCAGTAGTGTTCATTCACACAAGTCTCTGGCATGAACCTTACGGCACAATCTGATACATTTTTACTAAGATATAAGTCTTGCATAGTTCCATGGAGATGTAAAGGACTGCTGCTTCATTTGATTTGTAGCAATAAACTGTACGTTCCCCCTTCTCTGCAAACAAGGATGCTAAGGATAATTGGTTCAAGGGTGCTAAAGATAATCAGCAATGGTTGGTGGGACATTCTAGAACAGTGGTTCTCAACCTTCCTAATTCCGTGAGCCTTGAATAGAGTTCCTCATGTTGTGGTGACCCCCAACCATGTGTCTCAGTTCCTAAGAGCATTGGAAATATGTGTTTTCCGATGGTCTTAGGTGACCCCTGTGAAAGGGTCGTTCAACCCCCAAAGGGGTTGCAACCCACAGGTTGAGAACCGTTGTTCTAGAAGAAGCCTCATATCAGCTGCTGCCCCACATAGACACCACCATTTGGCTTTATAAATATAAATGTTGAAACCTAAAAATAAGAGGGGGCAGAGTTATATTAGTAAAGCTGTAATCCTGGATGCACTTAACTGGGAGTAAGTCATGTGAATCCAGTGAACTAATTTATGAGTAAATGGGTTTGCACTGGAAAGGTTATACTTATGTATATGGTACAAATAACACAGTTACCTGCAAGTACATATGGGGGTAATGAAATTGCCATAAAGTCAAACTTCAAAAGTTATCTAACAAGTAAAACCCAAGTTAGCTTTTTAGTGTAATGAGTAAAGGTTCCGAACTACTTTCAAAAGCTACTTTTAAAGGTATTTTTACAGGAAATATTCTACAGTTTATGCTCTTCTCTTAACAGTTCTAAAGTGGTTATTTCTTTAAAAAAGCTGCAAAAAGCAATGGAAAAGTATGAGTTCAGTAATGCACGATTCTAATGTGATGTAATGGATAATGCAATGAGTGATTTTTTAAATACCATAATAAGTAATGGATCAAAAGACTAACTTTCCCAACTGTAGTATGATATTTAAAAGCACTCACCATTTCTCACGCACCTTCTGAAAATGTTATATTTCTTCAATAAAAGCAATTATTGTATCTAACTGCTCACTGTAACAATACCCAACTGTTCAGAAATACAGGCTGAGTCTCCCTTATTTGGAATTTCAAAATCCAAAATTATCTACATGGATGATTGAGATAGTGATACCTTTGCTTTCTGATGGTTCAATGTACACAAATTTTGTTTCATGCACAAAATTATTTAAAATATTGTGTATAAAATTACCTGCAGACTATGTGTATAATATGTATACAAAACATAAATGTCTTTCATATTATACTTGAGTTCCATATCCAAGGTCCCTCATTATGTAGGTACAAATATTCAAAAATCCAAAAACAAAAACAAAACAAAACCCTGAAATCCAAAACACTTCTGATCCCAAGCATTTCAGATAAGGGAGACTCAACTTGTATGAGATGTATCGAGATTTAAGATATGTGGGACGTATCAGATATGTGGGGTGAAGTGAGGGAAACAGAAACGATGATGTAATTACTGTTCACATACACTCTTGCTAATACAATCAAAGCTTCCATGCAGCTAGACTAGAGATGGAAAGCCTGTGGCCCTTCAGATATTGTTGGAGTGCAGCTTCCAGCATTCCTCATCACAGGCTATGCTAGCCAGAGTTGACAGGACCTGCAGTCTAGCAAGATCTGGTGAATCACAGGATTCCCACCTCTGCTATAAGTGAAGATTTTATATCCCAATATTCTCAAAAGACCAGGCAAATACAGCTCCCCAGAAATTAAACTTTCCCAGATTTCAAGTACTGCAAAACATTCTGTTGAATTTCTTACCTTTTCCTGATATGTCACTGTTCTTTTCACAAACAGAGAGGCAACATTGGTTCTTGAAGGTATCTCTCTACCACATGTTCCAGTGTTAATGCCATATTTAATTATTTGTTTTGAACACTGCAGCTTCCAGATTTGAAGTTAGCTGTGAAATCAGGTCTTTATGGAATAAAAATATCTTCTCTTTAATCAGTGCATACATTTTATTATTCGTTTGAGAAAGAGTTCTCTAATCATTTCTAGTATTATTAAGATAATATTAAATTTATTTTTTGTACCAACCTTTTCCTCATCATTCCTTCCCTCTTCTTCAGCCAGCTGACCCTAAAGTGCATTACAAGAGGCTTGCTTATTACCTGTAGCTTCTCACCAATATACTAACAAGGCTAAAGCCTTACACTGCTGGTAATAACATTAAAGATCAGAAATGATGATAATATAGTGGGAGCGTGCAGATGGTTTGCATATAAGCATGCTGATTCCTTACACAAGATGATTCCCTCTGTATCTTGCCCAAAGAAATGTATCTGTCTGAAGTGTTTACATAATCACTCCCAAGCCATTTGTGACTGTGAGCTAAGTAATAAATACAGTAGCATGCTTTGAGACTATTCCTGAGTTGAAAGACACATGTTAATCATTATTTAAATGTGTTAATTGTTGTTGTTATCCTTTATTTAAATCTGTGCAGCCTAGCATGCTGAGATGTTGTTGGGTTACAACTCCCATCAACCTGGAACATTGATCATGATGCTGAGAAGGACACAGGTTGTGGCCTAACCGCATTGGCAGCACTCAGGTTTAGAAATGACTGGATTAAAATGGCTATTAATCCAAGGTAGCCAGCCACAGAGAAGACTGTATACTCTTTCTCTGATGGTTCAGTGCTCAGAATTTTCGCTATACTTCTTCAAGGCCCCCAAATTATGACTTCATTCCAATCCCATTACCAAATCCGCCATAATACAAGATTCCATACCACAGCACATATAACAAAATGCATCTGCTCAGAAGACAGTTTTAAACTCTGCGAAAATGACTTTTGGTAAGCAGATTTATTTCTTTCATCCATCAACATTAATTGACCACTGTAAATTATAATAACATCCCAAATCCACAAAACAGTGATACCTTTTTTAAGACAACCAAAATGCACAAAATACATGTTGTAAGCTTCTGATGCTCTACTGGCTTCTTCATAAGTCAAAAGTACTAAATATCATATAGAAGAAATAAAAAATATGACAGTGTTAGAGTTACAGGACTACATTCTGTAAAGACTCTGTTGTTCACAGTTAAAATGGTATGGAGAGATATGTAGGTAGTTCACTTCTTGCAGTCATGTGGGTTCTGGAGCACAAAGATTCAGGAAATAAAATTTAATCTCCATTAGCAACACACAAAAAGATACTTGAACTTCTTTTGATAAAGAAGTTCCATGTTTTTGCCTTAGAACAAAAGCAAGATCCATGCTTTTGCCTTAGAAAATTGTTTAGGTAATGCTGTTTAGATGAAACACACCAAATGTTGTTCATTAAAAAAAGAGCTTTAGCTTTGTTGGAGGTAAAAACTTCAAAGAGTAAAGTCCCAGCCCATTAGCTCTTCTCTTTCAGATTACCTAGTTGGCCTAGAAAAGGTATTGAAATTTTGTGGATTTTGGATGTTATTGTACTTTGCTGTATGACTAACACAGCTATTGCTGGATATGACCTCTGTAAAGTTCTGAAAGACATGTATCACATTTTGCAGACCTTTGGAAATTTAGGGCAAGGGGTTTGCATCTTTCTGAATCCTCTTACATTCTACCCTACTCCCACAGCTGTCTGAATATGATTTATTACTGAACATTTCTTATCACTCTGTACAAGAGCTGAAGAAGTGGGTTAATATCTACAAAAGCTCATGTGAAAATAAAAACCAGTTAGTCTTCAAGTATTCCCCCCTCCCCTTGCCCTTCATTCCTTCTTTTTATGTTGCAAGAGACTAACATGGCTACCTCTCTGAAAAGTCATATGCAAACCTACATGCACCAACATAGAGGTAGGCCTATTGTGTTTGATGGGACTCACTGCCAGGTAAGCAAATATAAGTGTACAGTTTCAAAGATGTTGCTATTGTTGCTGTTATGTGCCCTCAAATCATTTCAAACTTATTGCACCCCTAAGGCAAACATATCTTAGGGTTTCCTTGGGAAGATTTGTTCAGAGGTGATTTGTCATTCCTCTGGGGCCGAGAGAGTGTGCTTTACATGAGGCCAACCAATAGTTTTCATGGCTGAGATGGGATTTGAATCCTGGTCTCCCAGAGTGGTAGTCCAACATTCAAATTGCCATGCCACTCTCAGTGTTTCTCTTTATTATCATCATTCTATGCCATTCTAGCTACATTTATTTGAACACTGGAGTTTATCATACAACGGAATTTGGGGGTATAAACCAATGGAAATCCGAACGCAATCATGGGGTTTCATATTATTGCGAATGAGTGTATCTCGTGCAATTTCAGGCAATGGGAAGTCATTCCAAATGTAATCGTGGGGTTTCACGTAATTGCGTATTAATCTAATTTCGGACAATGGGGGGTCATTTTTGGGCAATGGGAAGTCATTCTGAATGCATTCCCAACGCAATCAGATTTCACGTAAATTCGCTAAACTAGCAAATTCACATAATTGCGAATTGGCTCCATTCGCAATTGAGAGAAATTCCTCCCATGTGATAAACTCAACTGTTGATATTGTGTGCCTTCAAGTTATTTCTAACTTATGATGACTCTAAGGCAAACCTGTCATGGGATTTTCTTGGCAAGATTTATTCAGAGGAGTTTGCCATTGCCTTCCCCTGAGGCTGAGAGTATGTCACTTGCTCAAGATCACCCAATGGGTTTTATGGCCAAGCTGGGAATCAAACCTTGGTCTCCAGAGTTGTAGTTAAACTACTCAAACTCAGACTATTAGGCCACACTGGCTCATTCAAACATTAACCTCATCACAATCAGCTGGACTTATTTCAGAGAAAATACGTATGGGAACATACATAGGTACCATTATTTCTCTTTCAGAAATCTAACATGTGAGACAAAAAATTACCTCCACCCCAAAGAAATGCACTTTGTTCCCTTAGTCCCCCACCTTAACATGAACACATTTTTGTTGTTGATGTTATTTAGTCTAAATATAAAGATGTTAGGGTACAAATGTTCCCTGGCTTGCCTTTTTCACTTTGCAAAGACAAGTGTTCCCCAGCTCATAAAAGGCTAATTCTTTGGAGAGGCTGACTCTCAGTAGAGAAGATTTACTTCTCTCATCTGGATTGCCCTCAGAGCAGCTGTGTCAGTGAGTGCTGTTTTGTCTTCAATTCCATCCATCTTGTTTGCTGCCTCTTGAGAAAGGCTGGAGGGCCCCTCATTTGGGAAGGTTTCTGCTGGCAATTAGATTGTTGTAATCACTTAATTGACTCCTGTTGTAGCAGCCAGATGGTTAAGAGCCTCCTCGAAGTGCCTGTTGCGTCTTCTTTATGACCTCTGTAAAAGAGCAGTCCTGCTCCCTTTCAGTGGCTCCTCTGGATAGTGATGCTGCCCATATATGCCTGCTTTTCCTTGTGCCACAAACAGAGTTCATCTACACTGTTGAAAAAAATGATTCCATCCTACAGAATCCTGGGGTTTGTAGTTTTGTGAGGAATCAGCACTCTTTGGCAGAGAAAGCTAAAGACCCTGTGTCAGGATTCCATAGAATGAAGCTACAGCGTTTAAAGTGGTGTCAAACTGCTTTATTTCTACAGTGTGCACATCTCCTGCACAACAAAGTCATTAAGTCCTTCCTCCTCAGTTGATGCTGGCTGACAACTAGCCTATTGTCTGATTGTTCCCAAATGGATGGCTTCTTACAATAATAGGCAAAAGACCTTTGAGACTAACTGAAAGAGAAAAGCTGGTAGCATGAGTTACAAGAAGGAGCTACAAGATTTCTTTGCATACGGATTTTCTAAACTAACATGACTGTGTCTTTGAATTCTACCACTATAGCTGTATGAAAGGAGATCAAAGGTCAAATAGACCACAAAGGGTTCATTACAGATCTCAGTAAATGGAATAATGGTATTTTAGACATTTTCTGTCTTAAGGTAGAAAAATAGCCAGCATGGTGTAGTAGTTTGAGTTGGAATGGAACACTGGGAGACCAGGGTTTGAATCCCCACTTGGCCATGGAAATCTACTGGGAGACCTTGGGCAAATCACACTCTCAGCCTCAGAGGAAGGGAAGGGCAAATCTCCTCAGAAACAAATTCTACCAAGAAAACCCTGGTATAGGGTTGCCATAAGTCAGAGAAGACTTGAATGCACACAGCAACAACAAGATAGCAAAGCCCCTGTTGATAAGGATTGTTGCAGAGTGTTGGGGTCTTTGTAAAAAGATTGCTGAGATGCAGTCAGACTGGCAACTTTAGACAGGCAATGAGGGGCTTTCATCAAGAATTTCCAAGTATATGAATAAATATTATTTTAAATCACAATGATCCTTCCTTTAGTCAAGGGTGGGCAAATTGCATCCCGCCAAATGCTTGTGGACTGGAGATTCCAACAATCTATGGAGGAGCACGCATTGCCCTCCCTAATGTAATTAAAGTAGATACAAAGCACTGCAGTGCCTCCAAATCTATCCTTTTTTCCCCACCCATTTTGAGACAAATTGAGGAAGATCCCATTTTAAAGGTTTTTGTTGTTGTTGTTGCAGACCCATACACCAAGATTGAATAAACCTCTGCCCCTCAGATGTTGCTGGATTTCAACTCCCATCAGCCCTATCCATTATTGCCAACAGTGAAGGATGATGGGAGCTGCAGGCCACATACATCTAGAAGGTCACAAATTGTCCTCTCCTACTATAACACATATAACCTAGGAGTATATTACTAGGTCTTAGGCATGTATAGGATATGCATTTGATAACTTTCAGGCTATTGATTTGCAGTTGCTCTCCATTCTTAAGTCTGAGTAGCCATAATTAATATGCATTCGTTCCTTGCTTTCACTTTTTAAACTTTTTTTATAGTTTGGATGGACTACAGAGTGGAGTCTTTTCCTTGGTTTAGCAGGTGAGAAAGTGAGTGGAATGCAGGATTGTGAAGAGAAGGCAAACAAGTTCAGAATACCATAAAGTAGGGAGAAAAAGCACCTGTGTGTATGTCTGTGTTTGTGTGTGTGTAGAGAAAGAGAGAGGGAGGCTGCATTTTGAGACTGTGGACCTCTACCCATTGGTCCAGCCCCAGCACACCTTTGTCTAAATTGGCTATCTCTTTTACAAATCCCCCCCCCCATCATTTGATGAGTTTTGCTGTAAACCCATTGCTGTTATGCACCAATTAAGACTTAACTGAACTATTTATTCTATTGCCACAGCAACAAGTTCATCCTTGTACCATGTCTGTACCACTGTGTAGCATATTCCAAGATGCACCATAGTTAATTGTGCTTCTACACTGTGATTACTTTGTTTCCTTCAGTTGTAGTGATTCTTCCCTATCAGTATTTAATTGATTAACTAACAAATATAACAGTGTCCTTGCATCAGCTGCAACCACAATTATTTGGAAAGGAAATGTAATTGTTGAGCCAACTTTCTTTGATTTTGTTAAACAATAACACTAGATATTGTGTGGTTTCCTTTAGGAAATCCATTTTAGAAAGCACAGAAGATGGAGGAATCCAGCTCGGAAGCACAAACAAAGAACAAGACACAGGAACTCATCATAATTTGGCTCGCACAGCCCCTGTCAGCCTTCATCATTTTGACCAACGTTTTCATCATCCTTGGAATCCTCTTCAACCGCAAGCTTCATGGTGCCACCAACTGGTTCTTCCTGAGCCTACTCTTTGCTGATCTTCTGGCTGGGGCAGCCCTTCCATGTATCCCTCAGATGTCCTTTGAGATGAAGTTGGAATACCACAGTTGCTTTTTAAAATATGTAATACCCAACTTCCTTTTCCTCTCTTTCTTAGCCAATCTGTTGGTGGTACACTATGTCAAGTATGTGTGTATCCTACACCCGCTACACTACCAAAGTTCCTGGGTGCATCGCTGGGCTGCTCTTTACATAGGCATGGCCTGGGCTGCTCCCTTGATCTTCGCTGCCCTACCACTGGCTTGGAACCAATGGAAGCCCAATGTAAACTGTTCTTTTGATCTTGTCTTTCCCATGACTTATCTCTACTTAGAAACATATGGCTTCCTCATTCCAGCCATCCTTGCCATGGCTTTTATGTGTGTCCGGGTACTGTGTGTTGCCCAAAGACATCTGAAGAACATTACAAAACTTCTCCATTCAGTGAATCAAAGCCAAGTCCCCTCAGAACTGGAGCAGCAACTAGAACTGAGAAATGCTAAAAGTATCATCAGTGTATCTCTTATTTTCTTGGTCTGCTGGGTACCCTACATAGCTTGTTTGAACATCTCATTGCTAGCGTCAAAGCATAGTATCAGTCCACTGGTCCTCACTGTTGTTACTTGCATAGGCACTGGCAGTGCTGCTGCAGTACCCATTATCCTCAGTCTTGGCAACCACCTGTACACACAGTTTTGGAGGGACTTGGCCACCAAAGTCTGTGCAGACTGCTGCCAAGGACAGAGGTGCAAACAAAAGCAAGGCAAGCCAAAAGTTAAGTTGGCACGTAGTAATGTTTGCACCATAGAGGCAGACTCAAATGATACACAAGGCTGATACCTCCTCAGCACAGGGTCATTATGTTCTTCCCAGCAGCAAGCAACACCAGGAGAGACCAAAAAACTGGGTATGTGATGTTTAAAGGGGATCCTGACACTTTATGGAGTGGACTCCTTACTACACTATGGGCTTGTGGGGCTCCTTTGGTTATTGTGAGAAAGTGGTTCTCTTCTGTTGTGGCACCCCACCATAAAGAATTATCCCTGATTAATATGTCATGGGCTCCCAGGACTGAATGTTTTTGCCATCACCTATTTATGGCCTAAATTCCCTAAAGGAACTGGATCCCATCTGATCTTGAAAGCTAAAGCATGGTCAGGCCTGGTTAGTACTTGGATGGGAGACTGCCAAATAATATCACGTGCTGTAGGCTATATTTCGGAGGAAGGATCTGGCAAAATTATCTCTGAAGATTCCTTCCTAAGAAAACCTTATGGAACTCATGCAGTGAACATCTTTTAAGGGGGGGGGGGTTCTATCTTTTTATCCAGATAATGTTTTATTTTAATGTATTTTATTCCCTGTAAGCCTCCTTGATTGCCCAGGCAGAAAGGCGGGATACAAAAATAAAGTTGTTGTTATTGTTGTTGTTGTTGTTATTAGTCAGCAAATGACTTGTGCACCCATGCACACAACCTATAAGTTCTCCTAGGCCTGTTTATTTTTCTGATGGTTGACAGTGTGAGTTACCCTTAGTTTTTAATAGATATTCTTGCTTTCTTGTTTCTATCTATTGGTCTTGTTGTATCTGGTTTCAATATAAACTTTTTTTTGAGTTTTTGTTTAAATGTAGGAATGTTTTTAAAGAATTCTTAGATAAATAAATAAAATAGACCTTTGAAATTTGCTTTCTTTCTATATACCCAGTAGCCTAAAGATATAGTTTTACATGTAATTGGAATCCCTAGAATATGAACTTCCCAGGAATTAGTGTTACTTTTGTCATTAATATAATTTATTATTAATTAGTTATTGTTTCTGTATTATTTATTTTAATTATATCCTACCTTTATCCTGACATGCGACCAAAAGTAGCTTACAATAAGACTAAAACAAGATAAACCTAAACATTCTAATCATAAAACATTAAAATGTAATTAAACAAATTAAATATATTAATCACTATTAATTCTAAAATGTATAAAAACATTTTAAAACATAAGAATAAAGGTAAAAATATAAGATACATGCATGCCCTTTAAAAACACTTCCCAACCATTGACTCATCAAATATTTGTTTAAATAAAAAGATCTTTACCTGCCGGAGAAAGACAAAAAGAAAGGAGGCCAGCTAAGTCTCTTGTAGAAAGAAATTCCACATCCAAGGAACAACCACTAAGGCCCTATCATGTGTCCTCACTAGGCCAGACTATGATGGGTGTAGGGCTAAGAGAAAACCATCCACTGTGACAGAGGATCTTAAAACTCAGGTAAGTCCATATAAAGAGATGCAATCCAGATCAGTCCAGATCTGAGCCATATAGAGGTGTATAGGACATAACCAGCACTGTGAATTGTGTCTGGAAATGAATGAGTAGCTAGGGAAGCTGTTTCAACATGTTCCCTGTAACTGTCACCACATAGCCCTCTGGCCACAATATTTTGGACCCAATGACATTTCCAAACAGTTTTCCAGGGCAGCCCTACACAGAGTGCATTATAGTAATCCAAATGGGATGTAATCAGGACATGTGTTGCTCTTCCCAAATCTGACATCTCCAGAAATAGATGCAAATGGCACATTAGTCATTAGTGTGCAAATGTTCTTCTGGCCAGTGCTGAAACTTGGGCATCCCTCCACCCCATTTTCATACAAGTGTATTTCTGCTTTTTTTGTCTCCATGGGTGCATCTGCACTGTAGAAATAATACAGCTTGACACCAGTTTAACTGCCATGATTCTATCCTACAGAATCCTGGGATTTGTAGTTTTGTGAGGCACTAGCACTCTAGCAGAGAGGACTAAAGACCTCGTAAAACTACAAACCTTGTAGGATTTCCATAAGAAATCAAGTGCTATAGTATTTAAAGTGGTGTCAAACTGCACTATTTCTATAGTACAGATACAACCATTATCTATATTCAAGTTGATACAGCAGTCACCAACATCTGAAGTTCTGGGCTTGTCTTTAGCATTCACCTAGGCAGAACTAATATGCAATGAGGCTGTCTTTTGATTGCAATACACCTGAAGAACCACCTCCTGATCTTCATGATTGGGGTTTGGTTTTTTAATCTTTGGTATCCCCAAGAGGGAGGCTGCCCTGCCCCAATGATAAGCAAAGATGTTATTTATATCACAGTGGATGTGAAGCCGGAAATCTGAGGTTCCACCTCTTTCTGAAAATGCAAACCACAGCACATAGAAATCACATGAAAACAGAGCAGCACCCAAGTGTGCCTGCCTCTAAAAGCCATTGCTTGGCAAGATCAGCCAGATAACACCAAAATTATGGTAACTGTTGATAAATAACCAAAGTTTTTGGCTGCTGCGCGCTGCAGAATTAATGCAATTTGACACCACTTTCTCATGGCTCCATCCTATGGAGTCCTGCCAGAACTTTCTGGCAGAGAAAGCTCAATATCTGGCAAAACTACAAGTCCCAGAATTCCATAGCATTGAGCTATGGCAGTTAATGTGCTGCTAAACTGCATTAATTATCCGGGGCATGGTATAACAGATGCAATATGGGGAAAGCAGAACTCAAAAAGCTGTGCATAAATGCATTGAAAAACAAAGGAACAGGGTATAGAGCAATTTTGATATAGACTTCAAGGAAAAAAACCCTGCATATTATATGTTGAAAGAAAAACATAAAATAAGAGGGTGAGACAGCATTCTATATATGAAGGAGCAACAAAGCCTGTGGAACTCATTACTGTAGGTCAGATGCGGGATTCTTCAAATGGCAACACAGATTCAGAGAGAAAGGTCATTTTGGCTGTAAGATACCGTGTTTCCCCCAAAATAAGACAGAGTCTTTTATTAATTTTTACTCCCAAAGATGCTCTAGGTCTTATTTTTAGGAGATGTCTTATTATTCCATGAAGAAGAATTCACATTTATTGTTGAAAAAAGTTGAACATTTATTATATATTGTATATATATTTATATACAAAAACTTTGCTAGGTCTTACTTTTGGGGGATGCCTTATATTTAGCAATTCAGCAAAACCTCTACTAGGTCTTATTTTATGGGAATGTCTTATTTTCGGGGAAACAGGCTAACACAGTCCTGTGCGCAGCCACAGTCTTACACAGGCTGTGTGCCTGCCCCAAAGCAGGGAGGACAATTTTAGGGCTATTGGAAAGAGATAGGGCCAGTGTAGACTATGTAGCAGTCCTAACTACAGTATATTGGTTCAACAGTGCAGGTCATGCCAATTTGTCTATACAGAAAGAATGGTGAGCATTGAAAGCACATTGTGAGGTGCTGTAAGGGGCACTCTGCTGAGTTCTTAATTTGGTTTTAAATATATTTATCCAGATAGCATTTACTGGACCTAAACACAAGCATGAACTACTGCTACTACTACTACTGCTTCTCTTATTCTTATTATACATTTCTACCTATTTCTAAAAACAGACCATCATGATCTGGCAAAACTACCTCTGAATATCCACGCCGAAGGAAACCATATGAAATTCATGGGGTCACCACAAGTTGACAGGTGACTTGAAGGCAGGTGCATGCACACACACACACACACACACATGTTTTAGGCAAAGGGTGCCTATGGCCAAATCAGTATTCAGTACAACATGCATAAAGGAAAATGGATATTTGTTTATGTAATCTTCTTCTGTTTTAGGCAAGCAAGCATCCAAATAAAGATGTAGCAGAGAGTTTCCAGAAAGGTCACAGCGATGTAAGAGTTGTATTTTTCCCATGCCTAGGAAAGAGCTCTCCCATCCCTCCCCACACTTTCCCACTTTGTCATCCGTTTACATCCATTGGTGCACATTAAGCTCAAAGTGCAAAAGACATTTGCACTCAGTCAAGTCAGAGAGGAGGGAGCTTAATCTTGACCTTCCCAGAAGGATTAGGCAAGAGCAAACTGCTGCAGTCTCTCCTAGCTTGTATGTTTTTTCTTCATTCATAACTTTTGCTATCTTGACCATATTGATGTGACTTGGCCATGCATGTCCTGTTTTTCATATCTCTAATTTTGGAGGGTATGCACTTGACAAGAACAAGAACTGATACCCCCACTGACTCCTTCCCCATTGCCACGTTCTATACGATGGCAACACAGACCTTTTACCATAGCAGGCCTGAAGTCTGCCCATTCCTATTCTGTTTGCATTAGCCTTTTTTAAAACCAGCTTAGATGGGTTTTCCCTAAATGACGATATATTTGTGTTAGAAGAACCTTCTGAAAGTACTACTTCTGCGGTTGACTTGACTGCAGTTTGAGAGATATAATATTGGGCCAGTATCAGTCATGATTTTCACAGTTCTACAACTGTATTAGTATTTTATATGCTGTGCATTTTCCCCATGTCTAAGAATGGTCTCTATCCATTCTGGGGTACATACAAAAATGGTGATGAGGCGTTGTTGAGATAATTATTACACAATGGCAATAGAAGTAAGTCAAAAAATAGCATTACAAGTCTTGTTTGGTATTGTCCTACAAGAATATCCTTAATTTTCCTCCCACTGTCTTCCTGCTTGATTTATCTGACAGAAGCATGAAGCGTGAACAAGCAATAGTACTTTTATTTCCAAAACTGTTACTGTTAGTTGTGAGTTCAGGGTCTCAGTTTCTAAAGCCCTGAGTGACTCACTGAAATCATTTGCACTACTTCACATCTCTCGGCCATTACTGCCATCTTGACTTTGACAAAGTGCTGCATGGATTGGTTGGGGTCAGACTAGCCTTCCAATTTCATGTTGTAACTATTTAAGGTTCAGTTCTGGACTGCTAGACAGAGGCCAACCCTTTCCCAAGCCCATTTTGTTTACATTTGAAAAACTGTAGGAGAAACATTTGTGGTTTATAACTCAGGAAGGAAAGCTGTTCCTGGAGCAGCACTGACACACTGTGAAATAAAATTAAGTGCATTTTCCAGAAGTGATCATGGCAACTCAGCATTACAATGCAAAAGATGGTTTCCTTTTGTTCATTTGCCTCATAATATACATTCAAGCAAGTGTTTCTACCAGTGAATTTATGTCTAGTGATCAGGGTACGATTATTTGGGTACTGTTTGTAATGTGGTGCTTACCTCTCCTTGTTGCATATCCTCTCGTAGTATCCAAATTTGGCAGGAACTGTCCCAGTTAATCCTCTGTCATCCAGTTTTCTCAGCTGCTTTAAAAATGTCCCAGTTACTGCAAAGTGAATTCAAAGTGCAAAGACGGGAAGGGACAGAAAAGCTTACTATTCCCAGTGGGTTCTTTTGGTGGTGGCTGTTGTTTTCAGGCTTTCCTCAGTACATAATTCCAGGTGTGTTTTTTGTTGTTGTTGTTTTGTGGTTTGTTTTTTGTTTGTTTGTTTTTTGTTTTTTTGCTTAAAATTGAAATTTTGTGTGTTTTTCATCATTAATAACTTTTGGTCTCTTGTTGCCTGGCCACACCCTTTTAACCACACTCTCCAGGTTTCATCTGTGAAATGGTAGAGGGCATACCATTGCTTATGTAGTGTTTTTCCATGCCTCTGTGAACACAACACCAAAACTCTCCCCTCCAGAGCAGAACGTGAAATTGCTACTAACTGCTTCCAATATTATTGTGGTGACACACAAAAATACTCCCAGCATATGGCATTGGCAGACCTCCTCTGAAGAAACCTGCCAAGAAGAGTCCATGATAGATTTGGTCAGGGTCAGAAACAAACTGAAGGCACACCACAACAAATATGTCAGCAATGCTTGGACTACGACGCTATTACAAGATGTTGCGTTGAAGGTATATGAATGTGAAGAGAAAGGATGTTTTCCAAAACCAGCAAGCTAATTAAACCACATGCTAGCAAACAGGACATTTTAGTACCCAAGAGTTCTTGTTCTGGTCTATGACCGTAATAAAGATGTATGTATGTAGTATCCAAGAGTCATGTTTTGTTGCAGGATTCATACAGAACTGCACAGACATTATATGTACTTTACAACATTGATAACAAATGTTGCCTTGAGTTTCAGCCACCTGCCATACATTTTATATTTTGTTTTACAGAAAAAAAGGCAGCTGAGATAAAAGTTGCCCCAACAAAGCATTTTCCTCCTGAAGTACTTCAGTAGTTTTTGGAGTCAATTCTGTGAAGTGTGTTTGAGGAAATTCCAATAAGCATAAGTAACAGTAAGAACTAAGCTAAAACACTGTATGATGTCCACAAGTTTAAACAAGTAATTATGAATAGTTTTCCTATCTACCTATTATTTTCTTCTTATTTTATACAGCTATCAAAACTCAAAAACTGGCTTACAAGAAAGTTTCCTTAAATCATTTTAAAACACAGCAGTGGCATCACTAAAGGGCAGTGCCAGTGACACCAAGAAGAAGGGTGACACCCAGTTGGATGTTCCTCCTCCTTCCCAGCTGCTCCAGCAGGAGGAGGAGGAGGGGGAGAAGGAGAAGGAGCATGCATGCAGCCTGCTCTGTCTGGGGCAATATTTAAATATTTGAAGGGATGTCCTTTTGAGGATGGAGCAAATTTGTTTTCTGCTACTCCAGAGACTGGAACGCGGAACAATGGATGCAAGCTACAGGAAAAGAAATTCCACCTCAACATTAGGAAGAACGTCCTGACAGTAAGAGCTGTTCAACAGTGGAACACACTCCGTCTGAAAATGGATGGCCATCTGGCAGGTAACTTTGATTTTGAGTTTCTGCATGGCAAGGGGTTGGACTGGATGGCCCTTGAAGTCTCTTCCAACTCTATGATTCTATGATTCCTCTCCAGGAAAAAAGCCCAGGATGTAGCAGCCTACAAGGACGTGCACTCCTCCTCCTCAAACTCAGGCTTCTTCTCCAGGGAGCAGCCAGGAAGAGAGCACACCCTTGTGAGTGGAGCAGTGATGTGAAGGGTGCCATTTTTGACCCCAGCCACCACACTGCACTCATCACACTGAAACCACTCTGGATAATAGGTTAAAGTTCAGGAATTCAGCAAAGACACAGAAAGGGGGATAAGTCAGAGGAACAATATTTTGAAGGGGGAAATAGGAGCTTCCATTTACTATGTTTAATATCCTTGGAACTGAAAGGAAAGAAACTCTCAAAATTTGATATCACACTCGACTGTCAGAAAAAAAAGTCTTGCAGAAATTCATCAGCATATTACACTGTGAACAAAAAAAAACATACCCATGTATAGATATTTTAAATCACTCATAGATGTCAAGATTAAGCACGCTGTGTCAATTGAGATAGGCATGCATTCTCATGGAAGAAACCCTAAATGATTGATTGAAGGGATAAACCTGTTGCCCTCCTAGTCAACTGCTATCAGTCCCAACTTACATAAACACCATACTAGCATTACTTTGGCCAGTGTTCGGTGATTATGGGATATATAATCCTGAGAAAGAAAGAAAGAAAGAAAGAGCCAGCCACACTCTCTACTGCCTTTCCACCATCCTCCCCCTGTCTGCAGTTGGAACATTCCAGCCTGAGAAGGAAAGAAAGAAAGAACCAGCCACACTTTCTGCTGCCTCTGCACCACCCTTCTTGCCTGCAATTGGAACATTCCCCAGAAGCCACTTCTCCTTCCATCATCCTCAGCAACTGGGACATCGGGCAAAGGTTTCCAAAGCCACCCCCTTCCTTATCTACTAGATCCTTCTTGTCTTGTGGTATTCAGGCAATGTTATCTAGCACTATTGGATATTATTTTTTTGCTTTTCTTATTGTCACTTTTTCTCCTGGGCACTGCATCCATCCCTTCCCGTGGGTTCACACATCTCTCCCAATCTGATCCCTATTCGACCTCTCCCTATCTCCCAGCTTCCATTTTTCTGCTCACTCTGAAACTGTCGCTCTGCTGCTCCAAAAGCAACAGCAATTCACAATCTTTTTCTTTCTAGATCATTTAATCTTCTTGTTCTAACTGAAACTTGGCTCCCAGCCCATGATACTGCTACCTCCACTTCCATCTCTTTTGGTGGCCTTTCTTTCACCCACACAAGCCGCCCGGAGGGTCGAGGAGGTGGGGTTGGTATCTTATTGTCTAACTCTTGCCAGTTTCAACCCCTTTCTCTTCCCCCAGCTATTGTTTTTCTTCATTCGAGTCTCATTCTATTAGACTCTTTTCTCCTTTGCAGCTTCGGGTTGCTGTCATTTATCGCCCTCCTGGTTCTACTAACCAATTCCTTTCAGACTTTGAGTCATGGCTCCCGTTTTTTCTTTCAGACTCAGTTTCCTCTTTAATTCTAGGTGATTTTAATATCCACCTTGATGATCCTAACAATCCTTCAAGGTCTCGCTTCAGCTCCCTCTTAGCTTCTTTTGATTTTCAACCTCATTCCAACTCTCCAACCCATTCTTCTGGTCACTGTCTTGACCTAGTTCTCGCTTCTAAATGTGTCATTTCCGACTACTTGGCATCTGACTATCCATTGTCAGATCATCATCTAATTTCTTTTACTCTTACTTATATCCCACCTCCTCGTCATATTGTTCAATACACTTTTCGTAATCTTCAGTCTGTTAATACTGATCATCTCAGTCAGACCTTGGATTCTTCTCTTCTTTAAATCTTGGGAACTCTGCTGACTCAGCAATGTCTTCATTCAACTCCACTTTTCTTCAACCCTTGACAGCTTTGCCCCTGTATCTGTATGCATATCCTCCTCTATGTCTAGGCCTCAGCCCTGGCACTCTCCCATAATTAGATTTCTCCGGTCCTGCTCTCGAGCAGCCAAACGTCTTTGGAAAAAGTCCAGGGAGTGGCCCATTTTATTCATTACAAATTTGTTCTTTTATCCTTCTCACGTGCCTTGTCCATGGCAAAACAGATTTATTATAAATCATTGATCTGCGCCAACGAGAGGTGCCCGCAGCATTTGTTTTCCTGCTTCAATACACTGCTAAAACCTTCCTCTCCTCCTGTCTTCTCATCATTTTCCCCCACTGACTTCACTAACTACTTCATCACAAAAGTCACTACTATTCGATCTGAAATTGTTCCTCCTGATTTGCCCCCTACCACTAATCTCCTGGTACCTTTTACTAATAAACTCTCTGTGTTTCCACCTGTATCTCTGGATGAACTCTCTACACTGCTAAATTCTTCCAAACCTACAACTTGTTCTCTTGATCCTATCCCTTCCCATCTTCTAATCTCTATAACCCCTTCTTTTCTGCCCTCCCTCCTCCATATCTTTAATCCCTCTCTCTCTTCGGGTTCCTTTCCTTCGGACTTCAAACATGCTTTCGTTTCCCCAATTCTGAAGAAACCCTCTCTCGACCCCTCTTCTTTGTCTAGCAATGTAACCTTCTTCTGACAGGGCTTCCTCTCTCTCACTTCCATCCTTTAATCTCTGTCCAGAACTCAGCTACACGTATTATCACATCCGCTCGCTGTTTTGATCATGTTTCTCCCCTCTTATCCTCCCTTCACTGGCTCCCCTTCCCCTTCTGCATTCAGTACATGCTTTTGTTGTTGACTTTCAAAGCCCTCCATGGACTGGCCCCTCCATTCTTGTCTGAACTTCTTTCTCCTAACACTCCTTCTCGTTCCCTCCGCTCTGGTAGTCAAGGTCTCCTATCCCAGCTGAGGATTTCCACTGCCCCGTCCTGGATTCGTTCCCTTCTCACTTGCTGCCCCTCACTCCTGGAACCTTCTTCCCCCACATGTGCACCTCATGACTTCTCTAACCAGATTCAAAATTAAGTTAAAGACTATATTGTTTAGGGAAGCATTCTCAGGATTGTGCCATCTGCCCCAGGATGCCTCCTTTTAACTATGTATTAAGAAGCCGAGCCCTCCCTCCAGTCCATCTGCTTTGGTCCAGGCCCCAGAGGGAGAGAAGAACCACTGGACCTCATCCCCTTCCCACCACCTTTCCCTTCTCCTTTTGTGTTGTCTCTTTTAGACTGTAAGCCTGAGGGCAGGGAACAGTCTAAATATAAGATTGTATGTACAGCACTGTGTAAATTTACAGCGCTATATAAATAAAGGATGATGATGATGATGATGACGACAATATAGACACATGCCATCTGGAGGGGACTGGATTGGCTTCTTTGTAATAAGCAGTGCTGGTGAACTGTTGTGACTCTCCAGATGTTGTTGGGCTCCAGCTCCTATCAGCACCATCTAGCTTGACATTATGACTCCAAGGGAGCTGGAGTCTAACATCTGATCTAACATCTAGGGAGGGGTATCACACATTCCATATTCCACTGCTAAAAGCTAGAGAGACCACTTCTTGATTCAATTACTGCATGCCATGAAAATATCTTCTCTTGTCCCTTCCCACAAAATGAGCCAATATCTATAAAGTCTTCCTCATTGCCTCCTGGCTCAAAAAACAGCCCAGCCTCAGTGTACTCAGACAAAGTGCAGTTTCTACCTCCTTGACAACTGATGGACACCAGAAACTGGAGAGTCACTACTTTGCCATTATGAAATCAAGCTAAAAGCACAAACATAAAACGAAACCCCAGACATTTTAGATCAGAGATGGGGAATGTGTGATAGTTTACACAGGCTGCTGGTAACTTTCATTAGTACAGCACAGCCATTAGTGAGAGCAAATGGGAACTGCAATTTAACAGCATCTCCAGGGGCACACCTTTTCCAACTGGTTTAGGCAATGCTTTATCACCATGACTCATGCATCCCCACCCCTCCAGAGCATAGGGAGAGCAGCATTATTTTCAGTTAACATGATGGAAAGGAGTAAGGATTTTTTTAAAAAAGTATTAAGTGTTAAGTATATCCAAGCTGAGCTGGGGCAAGGACCTATCTCCTAGAGTCCTTAACAAGGCTCCTATAAGACATCAGCCAGATCCCCATATCATCCCTAGGCTGTCCACATAGGGGGACAGTTCATTTCCTGGAACAGGAAATCTGGTTGACAAACTTGATATAACACAGACAGCTAAGTCAAGTGACCAGGAAAAAAAGCAATTTAACCAAATTGCTGAGAAATGCAGCAGCTTAGAGCTTTCCCAGATCTGATTGTTCCTGCATTGATCTCATTCAGTTGACAGAAGGCCACTTTAAAAAATTGCAGGTAGTCTCATATGGGCTACAGCAGCAGTCCAACTCTCTTCAATAAAGTATGTGTCTCCTTGTTAGAATCTTAATGTTTTTCTTCCAGGCTAAAAAGGATAAAGGGTGGCAAGCCCTTTTTATATCTTCACAGCTTGGAAGGAACATGTTCCTGGCATCTTATTAGTGAATTATGACAGTGTTAAGTCCAATATACACCACTGTAATTCACATTTTTGGTCATTGTACAGGTCAGAACTCTGTACTAACCATGCAACAACCAATCGCCCTACCCCAACCCACTTTTCTGTTCCTGCAATCCCCTAGCACAACTATTGTTTGGCTGATAGAGAGTAAGGAAAGTGGCAGAGAAGCATCTAGCTATCTTCCTAGCACTGGAGGCACAGCAACAAGATTCCTTTGTGACTTTCCAAGAGGTCCCTGAATATATAAAGCATATTTTTTAAAATGAATAACTACAAGGTAACAGTGTTGCTGGAAAATAATGTGTGACAAGTCACCTCATTTGCAATTGGGAAGACGAAATACATACATATCAATTTTAAAATATCACATTCCAAACTCTGCACCTTCAAATAAAATTCCAAAACCACACATTTTTTTAAGCAAGGGCTGTGCTTGATCAGACCACAGATTGAGTTGATCCAGTGTTCTCTTCACACAACCGAATGTGCTGAAAGCCATAAGCAAAGCACCAATGGTTATACAGTAACATACTGCCTCTCCTATTGAAAGTACTATATATCCAGGATGAGTAGCAGCCATGCAGTCAGTCCTTTTTAAAACTATCTCTTCCAGGTGACCACCTGAACTATAATTCACCTCACAGTCTTTAGGGTTAGTATTACTAGTTCTTATGCCATAAATCACATATCATCTTTTTTTAAACAGTTCATTACATTTCTTAATATGGCATGACAAGGATCCTATGCGACAAATAGTAATATAGCAGTAGAAATACCGTACACATAAGTACAACACAAACTTCTTGTTTGTTCTTGAATCAAAAGCAAGGCAGAAGACACACATTTTGGTCTGGTGTGTTTACTATATGATGCCAAATGAACCATACACAGGCCAAAGGAGTTGGATTAACATATCAGACAATGCATTTGAAAGATTACAGATAATCCTGTATTTCTTGAAAAGATGAAAATACATCAGAGTAGTTTTCTGATTTGCACTGTTGTGATAAAAGCCTTTTAAAAAATAGTCTACCAGCCTTCTTGAAACTGCAGATGGACTGGAAGTGGTTGCATGGTTATGACAGCTATGATGTACCAATGCATCAGCCTCTCCTTCCATTAGGAGGCTGCTATTCATAATAAAAGACTTCTAATCTAACCTTTCTCTTGGTATGCTTATGGGGGGGGGGGGCAGGGAGAGTATATTTGGGTTTTTCCTTACAGCAACACTTATTCACATATGCATTAACATCTGTGTTCCCTCTTCTGAATTTTAAGACGTATAAAATTTTATACTGGATGCCTGGAAGGCTGTACCACATGTGATCTCTGATCCCATACGGAGAAGGGTGACCAAATTGCATCCCAGAGACTGCTTAGTGCTCCCACTCCTTTGACTCTCTAGACTGCCCTTTTCTGGCCAAAAGAAAAGCAGCCAATTCCGTCTCCCAGAAGCCTCCAAGAGTGGCAATTCACCATTTAAACAGACTGCAGGGGCCCCCTGTACTCTTTCAGCACCAATAAAATAAAATAAAATAAAATATTTAAAAAATACACATTTCAAAAGCAGAAGTGAAATTCTGGCCACTTTTGTTGTTGTTTTGGCAATCCATGTCCCTTATAGTGGGACACTTATAGTGAAGAAACACCAACATCAACCATGGAATAAAGAAAGGTATTGTGAATGAAAGGATCTTCCACATCATGTCTTGAGTATGGTAAATTACCCCATAGGACAAGGATTTCCCTGAGAAAATTACAGATGCCTTGAAATCCTTTAAGAGGAGGCAGAAGCTTGGGAGGGCAGGTCACATTAGAGCTCTTAAGAGCAGATCAGCAGAAAGGCCGTACTGTGTGGGTAGTTCTTCTGGATTATGGACATAACTAAGAATGAAGTACGCTTGACCCTTTTATTGTAAATTTACCTAATCCACACCTCTTTGTGCAATATGCCAAATGCAATTATGCCCATACAGTATTTACATTTAAAAAATAATTTTCACTGCAATTTTCTAATAAAAATACATACAAAGTTGTCTATATAATGGGAGTGTGTGCACAAACCTGGATATATTCATTAAAACAATGTACAAAAATGCATTGAATTAGGGAAAACAACTTGCAAAAATGCATATATTAACATTAAACTGTGTACAAAGATGTTTGCTTGGAGAAATGCATACAGATTTTCATGGTGACCTTTTTTTAAAATACTGCAAATTGATGAGGAAACAGGATGAAATGAACTTAAGGCTGGTAAAGCTAATCACAGCAAAACCACAACTAACACGTATCCATCCTGTCATAACACTGGACTCTACCGATTTCATGATCATTTGCAGTCAACATATTATCCGGTGAAGAGTTCAGAAAGGACAAAGGAAATTAAATCTACACTCTTCCCATCCTTCAGGGTTAACTGTGCTAAGGAAGCAGGCTGGGATGACAGCACTTCCTTACTTCAAGCCACTGCATAAGCCTTCAAGATAAACATTATTTTACTTCTCAAGTAAGTGGGTGGGAGATGATGAAATTGAAAAGTAGAGATGCCTATCTCTTCCAAATAACTAAATAAGATGGGGCAGAAGGTCCTTTCAGAACAGAAATAAAGATGAGATTCATCCTGATTAAAACAGATAAATATATTTAGGGAGAAACCAAGAAGCAATTCAGTTTGAGGTTTTGTCCACAGACAGCAAAAGGCAAAGATTATGAATGTCATATTATTTTGGCTGGCTCCACCAAAACAAGAGTTCACGAAGAAAACTAAATTGAAGTGTCTTTGACTGGCACCTTAAGAGACAACTATGCAACATTTTTTTCTAGAGTAGTGGTGCAAAGGAGAGTGACATGGGAAGTCAAACAGCTTTCTTTGTGGGAAAGTTTAAGTACTTTTCCAGTTTTCCCAGAAATTGTTAAAATCATGTTTTACACCTGATGCTGTCACTGCTCATGAAATGAATTCCTCCTTTCTCCTTCAGTCCCCATGTATACCTCTTCCCAATCTGCTCATGGGATTGGAGGACCCTGCAGAATAGACTTTGGAGAGGTGAGATGAGGCTGCAGGAGAGACAAGGGGAAGGGAAACTCATGTTGTCTGAGAAATCTGCTCACATAACATTGGATTTAACACCATGGTTGCCATTTCTCAACAGAAAGATCTCAAGTCATGAGGCCATAAGCGAATAACTCTGGTTCCAACTGAATGTTTCAAGCGAAGCCCTACTAAATACCAAAATATAAATGAATCCCCATGAAGGATGAAGAGGAAGTTGGGTATAATAAGTATTTCCCAGACCTCTTTTAAATCAGTGTCATTTCTATAGCATCCAAATGACACACTATTGCCTCCCACTGGTGGGACAGATCATTCTAGCTTTGGTTCCTCCATCCCAGCAGATCCTAAAATACACATCTTTGTAAGAATCCTTCTGTTCCTAAAGCCACACAATTTACCTTTACATCCTTCCTGTCTCTCTCACCTTTTATATGAGACTGCTGCAAAAATGCCCCCCACCATTTTGTCCCCTGAACAGAAAACACACAAGGCTGGAGGCTGCCTATGGGAGCTGCAGTCACAACATTCAACCAGTAAATATTCATCTCAGAAAACAGGATGAATAATTGCATGGTGCTCCCTCCAGCAGCATACTGATTCTCAGGACTCCCTTCACCCACAACTGGTAAGTGACACCTAGGAAAAGTCAACTTTTTTTGGACTGCAACTCCCAAAATCTCCCAGCTAGCCACTAACGTAGCATTAATGGCTGTGGCAGGAGATGTTCTTCAGCAAACTTTTCTGTCAGAGTCCTTACAAAAAGAGTCCCAAATCTCAGAGATTTTCCTCTCCTTCTCCTCTGCTACCCTCATCACAAGAGAGCAATGGATGTCCTTTAAGGAGAAAAAGGCAAAAATAGTGTCCACAATTCAGCAATCTTTCTTCTCCCACTATCTCAGTCTGCAAGCATTCTGAAGGTCTTGGCTCATCATTCAAACATCCCTTGCCAAGGCTACCACCAGTATTACAAAAACTGATAGATGTTTGCCTAGAACAGCCATATCTATATTTGCACATATCATTGCAAAAGAATGAGGCCTAGCTCTGTAATAAACCAGGTACCCCTGAATGTTAGGTAACAGAGCCTCCAACTCAGCTTTTGCCAGTGAGACCAAGGAACTGGTTGGGAGAACAACAGGTACTTTCCTCCTGATTTGTTTATATGCAACGAGTTCCTCTTTCCAGTTTAATAGGTACATAAGAGGACAGTAGAAAACTATGGTTGGGACATCAATCAGATAGGCCAAGAAGCACACGTGGCTTTAAGAAGGTTGCCTTCCTTTTTATTTCATCATGGTGTCTTCTGACAGCAAAGGCAGGTGAGATTATTTGAACAAGTTGTGTTTTTGCTGCTGTTGTTCAACAGATCCAGTAAATAAGGCTTGGTGGATGTATTTACTTTTAGCCTGAGTTCTGATGGTTACTGAATGTGTCTTGGGAATCATCATTTTATGAGCAGCTGATCTCCTATCACACAAACACACGATTTGCTTAGACAAATCCTGGGGCAAAGGTTCCAACACAGGAAAGAACAAGTCCTTCTTTTCAGTAGTTGTGAAGCCATTCACCTGCCCCAGCTAATAAGGAGGAACATGGAAGACAATGGCCCTGACCACCAGGGACTTGGCACACTTTGTCAAAAGTGGAAGCCATTTCTGAATTTGGAAGAAATCTAGGGCCATTTCTGAGGCATGTCACACCTTCCTCACTGCAATCACGCTGACCAACTGTCCCTAAGTATAATGTGTTTACCCAGCGTTGAAGCTCAACAAAACACCAGGTTTGTGGAATACAGTAATTTTAAAATTCCTCCTACAAAACTTGAGAAATTAGACCTGGTACCTTGAAGGGACACAGGATGGCAAAACTTTCCCCTCAAAGGAAATAAAAAGTTAGATGCCCCCTGAGACATGATAACACTAACCCCGCCCACCCTGCCATAGTCCTGCTGGCATGGCTGCCTGCATTCACGTGGGCTTCTTTCTCCACAGTGTCAGTCTCTGCCTGAGTGAAACACTGCTAGCGGTCAGGGCGCTGCACACAGAACACCTTGGCCTGGTGATCGCCAGAAGTAGTAACCACAATGGAAGCATCTCTGAAAGGAAAAAGGACAAGGGAAATGGGTTTAAAATATATATATATCTTTTCCAAAAAGTTCTAAAAATATAACTAGACACAACTCATTAAAGTGTTACTACCTAAAAGAACAAACAAAGCAGCAAAGCCAAGAAAGAGAGAAATGGTAACTGTAGTAAAAACTTACCACTGAAATCTCTAGCAAATAAAGATCTCAACAACAGGCCTGGCTATTCCCATCATAATATGCTACAGCAGTTTTACTGTCCAGTGTTATCCATGTTTACTCTGAAGCAAGCTCTTCTGACTTCTTGATGCTCCTAGCTAAATGTACAAAGTATCACTCTCCCTCTTGCATTCATCTTTACATAGCCCATGTCAGCCAGATAGTAATGTTCCACATTTTACAGGTGAGCCAAAGACCAGAAAAACAGAAGCAATCCCAAGATAGCCAAGGCATTCTCAGGATGGCAGGCGGAACAATCCACTTTCCTTGGGTTTATCCCCAAGTGCGCCACCTGCGACACATGGGGATAAACCCAAGGAAAGTGGATTGTTCTTCCTGCCATCCCAGACCTTCACGGTAAGTACAACCTCTCAGTCCAAGGTATATTCTTAGGCCAAGCCCACTATACTCTCTGCCACACCTCTGCTGGCCTTTGTGAGAACCACCACTGGAATGTGACTCCCAAGGTTTTTTAAAAAATGTAAACAAAGAGCAGTGTGGCTTAGTAGTTTGAGTGTTGGACTATGACTAGGATTCAATTCTCAGTTTTGGCATGAAACCCACTGGGTGAATCTAGGCAAGTGACAGGCTCTCAGCCTTACAGGATAGCAATAGTGTACCTCCTGTGAACAAATCTTGCCAAGAAAACCCCATGATAGAGTTGCCTTAGGCAACCTAAATCAGAAACAACTTGAAGGTACACCACCACAACAACAAATAAAGAGCACAGAAAGGAGAAGAGGAAAAAAAAAAAATACTGCACAGCTACGCAGAGCAGCATTTTGGAAAGACCAGGCCTTTTCTCACTAGGCAACCCTATTGCCAGAAAATGCCTCCATCCTTCTTGAACTTCCAATTGGCAGTTAAGATTCTATTATTAAATAGGACCATAAACCTTAAACCCAAAGGTGGCTTCTCTGGCTATTTTTAAACGTGTCGGAGGACTTTTAAAACTATGTTATGACAAATTGCTTCAGTCTGTTTTTAAACATTTTTGTACAGTTGGCCCTCCTTATCCACAGATTTTTTTATCCACGGATTTGAGCATACATAGCTTGAAAATATTCCCAAAAAAGTATAAATTCTAAAGAGCAAACCTTGGTTTTCCATTTTATATATGGGACACCATTTTGTTCTGCCATTATATTTAATGGGATTGAGCGTCCATGGATTTTCTTATCCACGGAGGGTCCTGGAACCAAACCCCAGCGGATAACAAGGGCCGACTGTATCTGTTTTATGCATCTATAGTTATTTATATCAGTATTTTTAGAATTTCAGAATTCCTAGTAATTCTGAGGCAATTAATATATACTTCAAACAGATAAATATGTCTCCAAATCTGCTACAGCATCTCAGCTCAGCTCCACCACATTGCCCTCCCGAACCAATATTCCCAGTTTCCAGTGCCCTCTGCATCTTAGCCTATGGTGTTTATCACTCTCATTCTCCCTCTATCAAGCACTTCCTGTCTCTCTGTACCAACATCTCCTTGCCAAAAACATCTTTAGCCTCCAGCCACTCACTTGTTCAAAGCGAAGTCCAAGATTTCAGCTGAGTGGCCCCGGTACTCACTGATCAGCTTGCCTGAACGTGCATCCCAGAGGGACACAGCCCCATCCAGGCTGCAGGTGTAAACTACAGGTGCACTTTCCTCCCATAGAAGCTGTACAATCCCTGACTGGAAACACAAAGAGAATGGACATTAGCAGAGACTCGCATTCCTCCCTTCGCAGCATGAAGCATGGCCCTTCTTATTCTTCTTAAGTCTTTCCACTGATAGTGCCAGTATTCCATAAATTGGAACAGCAAGGGTGGCACATACACTTCTCCAAAACGAAAATAATCTCTGGAACGGCTATCTATTTGGATTTAGTATTGCATTTTCGCTTCTCTCCTCTAGAAGGAGTGGATGATGGAGCCTTTATCCACCAGCTCCTTACTGGAAACTATGAACCTGGACCAGGTTTCTGAAGCACCCAATCATGGCTTTGCAGTCTCTGGTAGTTATGAGGAGGCTGAATGCTGAATACCAGAAGGGATGGAATGCAAGTTCTCACAACTATAACTGTAAGCTGCACTCTCCCATTGTTAGGTCTTGAGTAAAACCTATTTCTTCCTCTCATGGGTCTGCAATTCAGAAAGCTTCATGGCAACCCATTTCTCCAGTGTACCATGTGACATCAAGTGTTCTCTTCTCCATTACCTCATGTTGGCATTTGTGTCTTAGAGTCTGTGTAGCAATGTCATAAATGGCCAAGGTCCCATCCAAATAGCCAACAGCTGCCAATGGCATCCTGCAACAGCAAGGTAGAAGAAAAAGTTTACACAGCTCTTTGCCCATGATGCCAATCACACACTACCAGCTTCCACTCCCTTCTAATACTCACACACTGCAGAAACCCAGTGACTCCACAGAGTTGGACTCAGCCTCCTCAGCTTCTCCCACTGAAGGCTTGGGGGTGCTTTCTGCCTTGAACACAGACACAACCTGCAAGAGAGATGGACAATGATAGACACTCCTCACATTCAACATGCAAAGCAGTCTCTGGTTACAGAGCTAGGGCAAGCATGCAGGATACACTAGCAGAATTCAAAGAACCTTTGAAGTTAGGCAAAAATGATGCAGAAGGAAATCTGGAAAGCAATACACTAACTGTGATCAAGTTCTGACCAATTTAACCACCCAGCAACTTTTTGCCTCAAGGACCCAACTTTCTGTGACAATAAGATCTTGTCCATACTCTCATGACGTATGTCTAAAATATAGCATAAGACCAAGGAAAAGTCTCCTGCTCCTCTCTGTAATTTCAAATTTGTTTTCTGCCTTCCCACAGAGGGCAGAAAACAAGATCCTACATAGATATCAGGTAAATGCACAGACCACGCTCACCATTGAAAGTACAGTGCCACCTAATGGTAAAACAAGCAGTAATTTCTGGTCCCTTTCCAGCTCCAGCTTTGCCCCACATTACATCATCATCATCATCATCATCATCATCATCATCAGATTTATTTGTACCCCACCCCTTCGAGATCAATCGGGGTGGCTAACAACAATAAAAATACAGTTACATCAAATAAAACAAGCTACAAGCCCTCCCCCCCCCTTAAAAAGTATTAAATCTGTTACAAATTAAAACCAATGATTTAAAACAACATCAATACAATTTACAATAAAACAAACAGAGCAGCGCAGCAACATTTTGATTAATTTTTCCAGGAGATATTAGGGAGTCCTATGAAAAGGGGGGTCCCTGAGGCCGGGGCATCTATCCTGGGAAGGCCTGCCAGAAGAGATCCGTCTTGACAGCCTTTTGACAACACAGAAACATGCCCACATTCATTTCCTTCTGGTGCTGCCCTTCTCCATGCTCTTTCAATTAGTTTGCATCCCCAAAACAGCCAGATTCAAAGAGATATGTTCCACCACTCCACTGTTCAAATGAAAAAGATCAAAAGAACAGGAGCATTGGGAAGAGGCAGTGTGACTTATCATTTTTGATTTGACCAAGAAAGATGGTCAGAAGTTATAAAGCCCCTGCTTCTCTCCCCTAAAACAGTTTGATCTGTGCCAGGGTGATAACTACAAGTGAATGGTGGAAAAAGCTTTGCTCTGCATCTTTGGCTAACTGACACTGCGAGGTCAGAATAGCCATTAACCACAGAGGCAAACAATATTTCCCCACCTCTGCCTCTCAAGCAGAGACAGGAATGGGAAGCTTGTTATGGCTTGCTTCTGTGTAAAGCCAACACTGAGCCCAAAGAAATCCAGCCTGCAGTCAAACTGTTAGAACTGCATAGGGAGATAGGCTTCAGCTCTTCCTTTGCTCCAGCTCCAAAGGAAGCCTTAGGACCACCTCACTTGGCATATGCTGGCTCTCTCCTCACCATGGCACAAGCGAAACCTAAAGACCAGTGACAAGCAGAAACCACCCAATCTTCCCTTAGCTATATAAAACCAGTAGTAGTAGTAGTAGTAGTAGTAGTAATATAAACATCAATAAAGTCATTTTTAAAACATATCCTCAGCTAAAATGTCACATTTTGCCTGTGCCTAGAGAGGAGGAAGGCACTCACCTTGCCTGATGCAGAGTTCACCAGCTTGGCATGGCAGTCAACAGAGCCTGTCAGGATTAGGCTGCCATCCTTATTGCTGGCCACACATGTCAAAGGGCCCTGGTGGCCATCCTGACCTGGACATGGTTAAAAATAAAGTGGGGGGGGGGGGGGAGAGCACAAAACCAGTTACAAGGGAGGAGGGTACAGCAAGTGCATAACTTTCCTCCTCCACTCTCTCTCTTTCCCAATGCCTTCATTCACCATACTGTGCAATCATAATGCTGTAACTAATAATAGCCTATATGGGCTAAAATGACCTCAGGGCCATATAGGCACTTTATTTATTTATTTATACCCCGCTCTTCAGCTCTAAAAGCTATCAGAGCGGCTTACAATCATTATTTCAACTAGACAGTTCCCTGCCCTCAGGCTTACATTCTAAGAAGACACGACACAAAAGGAGAAGGGAATGGTGGTGGGGAAGGGGATCAGGTCCAAAAGTTCTTCTCTCCCTCCGACGCCCAGACCAAGGCAGATGGCATGGAGGGAGGGCTCTGCTTCTTAATCCAGGACAGGCCCGATGGAGTTTGGCCTGTCCTTTCACTTCCTCCTGGGTAAGATGGTGTAGGAGGGAGGGCTCTTCCACTTGAGGCCATGCCAGGCCTCTCCAGTCCCTTCACTCCTCAGAAATGCAGACCTGTAACTTTCTACTACATCAACAACCTAGTGACAAAGATCTGTTGATGTCCCTGACACAAGCCTGTTCCAGTTCTGCTGAGGCCTTGGTGATGTTGCGCAGCCACAAGCAAAGCATGCCAACACACCAAGCTGCACAGATGAAACCGTACATAGGTAGTCCAGTAATGGACTTTTTAGTTGGCCAGTCTGGGAAATGCTTTAGGATTCTGCATGTTTTATGGAAGCCATCCATATTCCATGAACAAAGCTGCTTCCAACCTTCATAAGTCTTCTCAATTATGAAACACACCCCACCAAGTAAGATATCCAAATGCCACTCCAGCCTCCTGACAATAGGAAAGGGGAAACAGGGATTTCAAAACAGAATTGTACAGAGCTCTATACTAAGGATGTTGTAAAGGCAAAGGTAAAAGTCCTTGACAAGACTGTCTAGTCACAACCAACTATAGGGTCACTGTTTGCAACTCTGTCTTTCATGAAAAGAAAAATGTGGGTACCTTTAAGGACATGCAATGGGCTTCCTTGTTTCAGATCCCAGATGCGAACTGTCCCATCTTCATAGCCAACCACAGCTCTCTTTCCTGCACAGAGAAGCATTATGTTAGTTAATTGTTATCATACCCAAGCAAACTTTCAGCATTTTTCAAAGGAAACCCAAGAGCCCTTCCCAACTCAAAATGTCTGAACCATGGTGGGCAATGGTGACTCTGCATCATTTTTGGCCTATGATACCTATCATCTCTAGTTAGCAAACCCAGATGTGAGGGATTATGAAAGTTATAGTAGTAGTAGTAGTAGTAGTAGTAATAATAATCATAATCATAATAAAAATAAATAAATAAATTTTATTTATATATTGCCTTTCCAAAAAAGATCAATTAAAAATGGAGATGGAGGGAGCAAAGATTAGGAACCCCTGCTTCTAAAAACCTGTTGCTATTTTTCAGTGTATAATGCAATGGGGTTATACCTAGAAAAGTAAAGCTTTACAAAATGTTCTCTCACTCCTGTAGCAGTTCTGCCAAACTATTCCCGCAATCCAGGCTGTGCTGCTCACCATCAGGAAGGACATGGCCACATGTAGCTGGGCAGTTTGGCCCTTGGAAAGTCTTGCACTCCCCACTGGGAATCTTCCACATCCAGGAATTGCCATCTGCTGTGCCAGCCAGAAGGACATGGGATTGAGGGTGCCACTCCATCCACTAGAAGCAGAGCAGGAGAAAAAGAAAGAAGAGAAAAGGTTAGGAGGGACGCAGAACTAAAAGAATCTGGCTGTTTGGCCAGGAGGTCAACAGATTCCTATTCAAGAACCACCACCTCTTCAGAAGTACCATCTGAATTCAGGGTTTGTTTGCCAACTCAAATTTTCCTTTTAAGTTCTACATCACTTGTTGTTATGGCCTCCAAGTCAACTCTGACTTAGTGAGACCCTATCACAGGGTTTTCTTGCCAAAATATATTCAGAGGAGATTTGTCATTGCCTATTCCTAAGGTTGAAGGAATGTGACTTAGGCAAAATCACCCAGTGGGTTTTGATGGCTGAGGTTGTATCCACACTGCAGAAATAGCCATTTGATGCCACTTTAACTGCCTAGGCTCAATGCTATTAAATTCTGGGAATCGTAGTTTGTTGTAGCACCAAAGCACTCTGACAGAGAAAGCTAAATGTCTCATAAAACTACAGTTCTCAGAATTCTACAGCATTGAGCCAGATACAGCCTGAGTAAAGAATTCAAATCCTGGTCTCCCAGAATCCTAGTCCGATTGTCAAATGGCACACAAGTGTCCACTGCTAATTAGTTTCCTGGGCTCAAGGACAGCAATAGTCAGATTACTATTTTTTTGGTTCCTCGGGCAACACCTGCCTTATGTCCAAATATCAACATAGTGGTTTCCTCTGGGAAAAAGAGAATTATCTTTGTACTACAAAACCTTTCCCCTGGAATTCACGAACCCAATTTCTCACCTCCAAATCACCCACTTCGAAAGACCAGATCTCCTCTTTGGTGTCCACCTTCCAGACTTTGATCAATCCACTCATGTCGCCTGTGGCCACAAAGGTGGAGTCATGGCTGAACCCAGTACAAGTGACAGAGTCTTTGTGACCTAGGGAGAATAAGAAGATGATTTTTGGTGCTGTATACATTTTTTGAACAAGAGCTGGAAAGATACAGCCAAACTCAGGAAATCAAGGCTATAATTTTAGACTTTAAAAACTGCCACACATGACTATACTCCTAGTATGTAAAGTCATCTCCATGTGTCCACCCCAATTCAAATATCTGTGAAAACAAAAAGTAAGAAAAGAAAGAAGTGGGGGGAAAGTCACTTAAAATATGGGATAAAGTCTCATATCCTACTTCCTCCTATTTAATCATATGTTGAAGAATTTCAGAACTATTGAGGGCACAGAGAGGAATCTGTCAGATCCCAGTCAAGTACATTTATTGCATGGTGTTCTCCAGAGGAATGCCTAATTTGGGATAACTCACCTGAGCATTCAAAGAGGAGCTCTCCATCACTGAGGCGCCACACAAAGGCCTTATCGTCTTCGCCACCTGTCACTGCCAGTGTGTTGGTCTTGGGATCGAGGCTGACACAAAAAACAGAAGCTGAGGAGAATAATGAAAACAAGGTAAGCATGTCACACAAGTAACTATATCAGATTGCATGGAAAGCAACCAAACAGTAGAAATCAAAAGGATCTAAGAGACTCAGGATCACTGTGACCTCTTGCTATCTCAAGATATTGCCTTGGTTGCTTGAAGCCAGAATCAGCAACAGCACCAACAGTTTTCAAATTAGGAACACAACACAATGAGAATAGGCCAAGGATAGGAAACATATTGCCAGTGATGTTCAAGTTAAATTCCCACTAGCAGTATTCATGGGCCATATGTTTCCATCCCCTGACATTAAATATATGTAGCTGTCTCTCTTTCACATTAAGGATTCAGCAAAATCAAGGAAGAAAAAAGACATTGAGCTATACTGGCAGGTGACACAGTCCTTTCTTGTAAGTACAATGCTAAAGGGTTGCATAAATGATCCTGCCCTCTTCGTAGCTCAAGGGACCATAGTCCTTTAAGACAAGAAGAAGAGATAGCAAAATTTGACAGGAGCAAGTCAAGTTGCCAATCCCAGATTTAATAAAATAATAATAATAATAATAATAATAATAATAGAATTTATTTATATCCCGCCCCTCTACAACATGCAATCGGGGCGGCTTTAATTCGCTTAAATTGTCCTTGCCAGGCCTTAGTCTAGAAAGCTGCCTGCCAACAGACATCATGCATGCCAATTAGAAACAGGTGAGTGGCAAACTCCATGCTAGAATTTTTGTCAACAAAATTTATGTTAGTCAGGCAGAGACAACAACCCACTGATAAGCACAAGAAGGTGGGTGATGTATCACACACCTGAAACTCCCTTACATATCTGTCAAACTTGGGGATGGCAGAGTGTTTTTAACTGCAATAAATACTGACCACAGGAACAGTCAGCCCACATGACTTCTTTCAGTAAATTACAAGGAGTTTTCTGGGACCCCACTGCAGTCCTGCCATCCAACAACAACAACAGCAGAGTTCCTACCAGATGTCACATAGGATGGGAAGATAAGAACCAGGGAAAGCAGATAATGGAGTAGAAGACCTGCTCTTCTAGCTCACCAGTATGCTTGGAGAAGGTGACCTCACTGTCATCTTGGGCCTCCATGCCTTCCTCCACTCCCTCATCTTCCTCATCTGCCTCCCAAGCACCATGTTCTTCATCTAGATCCACATCCTCCATCTCATCAGCCAGATCATCTGTCAAAAAAGACAAAAAAGTACAGATTTTTGAAATGACTCTGCATCAAGCTCTTCCATCAAAGTATCGTTGCAATGTATTTGCTTTATCTCATACAAATCAAGTTTGGAGGAAGAGGAAGATGACCCTCAAAAGTCCACACACCAATCCAAAACCAGAGGTCAAGAATTTCCATGTGCAAATATTTCTGATCCAGTGCCCTTCCATGCCATGAGGACTAGAAATGTTGTCCTGATCAACTTTAAAAATGTGTGCCTGACTCTTTTTGTCTTAATTTCCCCTCCTGACCCCCATCTTTTATGTCTGTTTTGACATGAGAGCAGGAATCACCATGTTTACTGGTAACTAAGAAACTGGCAAAACCACCTCTGAGAATTCCTTGCCTAAGAAAACCCTATGAAATTCACAAAGTCACCATACGTCACCTGGTGACTTGAAGGCATATACACACAAATTACACCAAGAGCCTTTCTAGCTGTAAAGGCAGAATAATGACAGAGAGATCTTGTAGCACCTTTGAGACTAATTGAAAGAAGTTGGCAGCATGAGCTTTCATAGACTTAAGTCTTCTTCCTCAGATGCATTTGGTCTCTAAGGTGCTACAAGATCTCTCTACATACTGATTCTACAGACTTAACACGGCTGTATCTTTGGATTTTACCACTAGATAGATAGACAGACAGACAGACAGACAGACAACCCCATTGTTCCCCAAGGCAGGGACCAGCTTACTTGATTCCTAGAAAGCAGCACATGTAGGAGAGGAAAACATAAACAAACATTTCATCCTTCTCCAATTCCTTAAAAAAAGGGAACCTAGTATATTAGATCCTCTGATTTCCAATGTAGTGTAGTTGATAGGAAGAAAATAAACTCATTTGAGATGTGGTGCTGGAGAAAAGTTCTGAGAATATCATGGAGAGCAAAAAGGCAAACAAATGGGTCCTTGAACAGATCAAGCCTGAACTCTCTCTGGATGATCAAACTGAGGCTGTTGTACTTTGGCCACATTATGGGGAATAAATAATTCATCAGAAAAGCTAATGATGCTAGAAAAGAGGGGAAGACCATACACCAAATGGATAGACTCAATGAGGGAGGTCATGAGCCTGAATCTGCAAGACCTGAGCAGAATAGTGGAGAATAGAGGGATTTGGAGGTGTCTCACCCACAGGGTTGCCATGAGCTGAATTTGATCTGAAGGCAGTAAACAACAACATTCCTTTCCCAGAAACCAGTGTAAGAAAGCATTCCATCATGAATTCCTCTCCTCATGTGAGCCGAAGCTTTTTATATTAGTACTTCATGACATAATAATAATAATAATAATAATATATTTATTTATTTATTTGTATCCCGCCTCTCCCTGTGTTGGATTGAGACGGGTAAGAGCAAGTGGGGAACAGTTAAAAAAACAACAACAATGACATTGGAGAAAGCCACATTCTTTTTTCTATTTTGTAATAGTTTCCAGTCAATAACAGACTGAATCTTCAAACAGATTTATCCTCAACATAATAAACAAGTTAATGCATACACTAGGGTACTGAAATTCATACTTTCTCAGATATTGCGATATTTGTATGCCAGCCAGAAACAGGCATACAAATATGTCCAACTTTATCGGAAAGAATATGGTTTCAAAGGATAGGAGTTGTCACAAACTTGTGCTTGTAAAAGATGTAAAGGCATAAATAGGTATGGAAAGCAAGGTAAATGTGTGAGAATATGGACAATAAAAAAATGAATAATGGGGAAAATAAATTAAAAGGGGGGGGGTAAAGGGGGACATGTGACCCTCTTAGCCTCAATTCCCTTGTTTCAGAAGACCCCTGACCTCCCTTCCTCCACCTTTACCAGGAATGGAAAGTGATGTAAATGTGTGAAAATATGGACACTAATTTTTTAAAAAAAAAATGAGAAAAATAAATAGAAACACAAAAAGGGGGGACAAGTTATTGGAACAAGTTATTTTCATTGCATTTGTGTGTTCTATCAAAATGTGTGTATTCTACACACACACACAAAGAGTAGACAATCAAAAATGGTCCTCTGTATTGAAGCTGTCAATCTAATTATAAGTTTATATGTACAGCACTGTGTAAACCTACAGCGCTATATAACTAAAGGTTAATAATAATAATAATAATAACCCCATGACGTATATTAAAAAGATACTTTGGGATAACAAAATTAGGATAGGTAACATCACCCTCTTAATAAAAATGTGTGACGATATGGAAAATAAAAACTAATGGGGGAAATTAAAAGGAGGAAGACACGTATCCCTCTTAAACCCAATTCCCCCCATTCACAAAACATTTGAACTCCCGTGTCAGCCCCCTCTTATTCTTTACCAGGAATGGGTAGATGTGTAAATAGGCAAGAGTGTGGAGAATAAGAATTAATAATGAGGAATATAAGCGAAAAGGGGAAACGCATGACCCTCTTAGCCCCATTCCCTCCTTTCACACAACCCAGAACACCCATGTCAGCCCTTTCTGCCTCTTTACCAGGAATGGAAAGAAATGTAAATATGTGAGAATGTGGAGAATAAGAATTAAAAATGAGGAAAATAAATAGAAAGGAGGGGAGACACGTATCCCTCTTAACCCCATTCCCATTTCACACAACGCCAGAACTCCCGTGTCAGCCCCTCTTACTCTTTACCAGGAATGGGTAGATGTGTAAATATGTGAGAATGTGGAAAACAACAATTAACAACGAGGGAAACAAATTTAAAAGGTGACACGTGATGATAACCTCCTGAACCCAATTCCCCCCATTCACATGACGCCTGAACTCCCGTGTCAGCCCCTTCCTCCCCCTTTACCAGGAATGGAAAGCCATATCAATACATGAGAATATGGAGAATACGAGTTAACAGTGAGGGAAAGAAATAGAAAGGGGGGGGGGGGGGAGACACGTATCCCTCTTAACCCAATTCCCCTCATTCACACGACGCCTGAACTCCCGTGTCAGCCCTTATTACCCTTTACCAGGAATGGAAAGGCATGTAAATACGTGAGAATGTGGAGAAAAACAGTTAATAGTGAAGGAAATAAACAGAAAAGATGACACGCATCCTTCTTAGCCCCATTCACACGACCCAGAACTCCCGTGTCAGGCCTTCCTCCCCCTTTACCAGGCCCTGGGGGCTCCAGGTCCACCACTTCCACGATCTCCTCGGCCTCCCCTTCCCCTTCCCCGCCGCCTGCCACGACTAACAGCGACGGAGGGGACCCCTCCAACCCTGCCCCGTCCCCGGCCGACGCCATGCTGCCTCCTTTTCCTTCCCTTCCACACAACAAGCCCCTGAGTGGCTTCAACTCCCTCGAGGGGGCGGTGCCAACGCCTCTGGACCAATCGCCGCAGAGGCGGGAGGCACCCCAGCCAATCAGGAGCGTCCCCCTGCGCCTCCCTTTCAACGCTGGCACAGTTTAACTTCAGAGCGGCCGCCATTTTCTAGAAACTCATCCTTCTCTTAGTCTTGAGCGTCGCTTCTGGTTGTTCTTCTTCTTCTTCTCGGCCGCCGAAGGGCATCATGGGAGTTGTAGTTTTGGAAGGCTCCTCTGCGCTACTGGGAATAGGACTGAGGCCTTCTTCAAAATGGCGGCTGGTTGTCTTCGAATGAAGGGTATTGAGGGAAGGAGGGGGAATATAACCCGTTTGGGATGCAGAATTAACCCGGTTTGGGAGCGCTTTAACTCTTTTTCTGTCTCTTTGCTATGGAATTCTGGGAGTTGGAGTATGTTGTGGGGCCCAGAGCGGAGCTCCGCTCCGCTCTGGGCCCCACAACATACTCCAACTCCCAGAATTCCATAGCAAAGAGACAGAAAAAGAGTTAAAGCGCTCCCAAACCGGGTTATTCCTCCAGTGTGGATGCAACCTATAGTTTATCTGCATATAAATGTCTAATATAATAAATATAATGTAATTCAACATACATATAATTGTATGTTTATATGTTTAATATAATATTAATAATATTTTTATTTTTATATTTATATTTTTTATATATTTTATATATAAATTTATATTTTAATAAATATATATATATATATTTATATTTTAATTTTATATTTTTAATACAACATCAGGTACCAAAAAAAAAAAACCCCACACATGTAAAAATACAACCTACAATTTAAAAAAAAAAATGCATCCCATTAATTCCCTCCCTCCTCCCCAACCCCTTGCTATGACAAACTATCAATTAAACAGTCGAGGGTTGAAAATAATTGAAACATTGAAAATTAAATAATCAAAATAAATAAATAAATAAATAAAATAATTAAAATTGAAAATTAAATAATCTAAATAAACAAATGAAATAATTAAAATTAAATAATCAAAAATAAATAAGTTAATAAAATAATTTAAAATAATTAAAATTAATCAAACATTCAGCCAGTCATAAAGAAAGGAATTTGCAGTGGTTTTATGTTTTTAATTATATTTTTCTTCTCATGTTGTGAAGCCGCTCTCTCGAGTCCCATTTCTGGGAAAACAGGATAAAAATACATATAATAATAATATGATGTTTGGTTGAAATGAGGACTGCAACCTTAACTAGCTATGTTGTTGTTGTTCTTCTTGTTGTTGTTGTGTGTCTTTATGGCTATCCTGTCATGGGTTTTTCTTGGCAAAATTTGTTCATAAGAGGTTTGCGACACTTGTGGACAGGAGACTATAAATGGAGCCATTAAGGAGCTTTTATTCTTTAAAAAAAGTCTCTCTCTTTTTCTCTTCATTTCAGTGATCAAGGGAAACCATAGAATTGGAAGGGACCACAAGGGCCATCTTCTCCAATCCCCTTGTTTTCTTTTAAATTTGCCACGGCCGTGAGACTGAGAGAGTGTGAGTCGCCCTATAGATTCCCATGGCCGAGCTGGGATTCGAACCCAGGTCTCCAGAGTCATAGTTCATCACTCAAACCACTACACTGGCTGCACATGATGAGAGTTAAACCTCAGAGCTACCTGGAAGTCTGGAGTCCCCCTTGGCTGATTTACTGCCCATCCCCTCTGTCTCTTTCTCTGTCCGTAAGCTGCTCTGTGAGGTGTGTTAGACTGGGAGGTGCAGCTATACTATAGGAGTAATTCAGTTTGACACCATTTTAATTACCATGGGCTCCATCCTACAGAATCCTGGGGTATGTAGTTCTGTGAGGCACCAGCACTCTTTGGCAGAGAAGCCTAAAGAGCTTTTGAAACTACACATCCCAGGATTCCATAGAATGGAGCTACTGCACTTTAAAAGTGGTGTCAAACGGCATTATTTCTACAGTGTAGTCACATGAGAGACTGGTCCAATATCATCCAGTGAGCTTTATGGCTTACCAAAGGATACAGTGGGTATCCCAGCCCAGCTTCAAACTCTCGTTTCCGATCCTGAACTAGCTTCCCATTTCAGTGCCTTCTAGTACTGCCTGCTTGTTTGAGTGATTCAGGCTATCCTTCATCTAGAAACTCTAAAGGTTTCATTTGTAGATATGAGATGAAATATTTTTCTTTGTTGGTTGTCCTTCACAAAGGTCCAAAACACATTGCAGAAATGATCCAGTTTGAGGACTACTTTAACTTCCCTGGCTCAATGCTCAGGAATTCTGGGAACTCTTCTAGTACTGCCTCTTTTAGTACTGCCTTTGTGAGACATTTAGCTGATTCTGTCAGAGAACTCTGGTGCCACAGTAAACTAAAGTTCCCAGCACTCCCTAGCAGTGAGCCAGGGCAGTTAAAGCGGTCTCAAACTGGATTATTTCAGCAGTGTGTTTTGGTTCTAAAATAAACCGAAATAAACCGAGGACAGTGCTCCCTTGTCTAGGGTCTCTTGCTACACAATTATAGCACATTGGTCCCATACCTCCATGAGCTTCATGAGGTATTTAGAATTCTCTGCCAAAGAACTCTTATCAACCCCAGCATTTTGTAGGATGCAGCAATGGAAGTTAAAATATTATGAAAGTACTGTAATTGTGTATTGTGAAATAAATTGTACTGCTTGTAGCAAAATGTGGAGCAGAGTGTGGCATGCTGCAGTACTTGTGTCCTGAGGAGAACTTTGACCATCAAAATTATCTTCTATATAATTTTATCACAAGTGTTTTAAAGGAAATTAGAAGGCAGCTTAGAAAGATATTTCGCAGTATGCTCATAAACCTGAAGTGTTGGATTAGTTGTCTTTTCAGATAGCCTGATTGTAATGTTATGAGCCAATGTGGCATAGTGGTTCGAGTGTTGGACTACGAGTTTGTAGACCAGGATTCAGTTCCCAGCTCACCCATGAAATGCACTTGTTGACCTTGGGCAAGTCACATGCTCTCATCCTCAGGAGGATGCAATGGCAAACCTCCTCTGATTGAACAAATCTTGCCAAGAAAACCCCATGATAGGTTCATCTTGGGATTGCTATAAATTGGAAATGCGTTGAAGGCATGCAACATCAAGAACATCAGAAGTCCCACTGAACTTTGGGTCTTTCAAGCACCTTTTTGAGGACATAATTTTAGTTACTCTGCTTGCTTATTGGCAGAATGAATATTCTAATTTAGATCTGCTGTTGATTCTGGAGGCCAGTACTGTTAGATAACTTTGATGAAGCTGTTACTACAACTGCAATTTCATGGAGGTAGTTTGTCCCCTTGCAGGCCTTGTTTCTGCCACAGTGAGTCGAGCTATAGGCTTTACTGTGCCTTTCAAAACTTCTGCCAGATCCATCCACAGGAGCTGCAGGGTATGGGGAGAACTACAGACAAAGTCACAGCCTGGTAGACAGGTCTATGAAGATGTGGAATATATTCCCACAAAGAAAGCCAAGAACCCCATGAAGACAGTTGGTATTGCTTGGTGAGCATTGCCTTTTCAGTTTGTTTTATGATCTTTACAGTGCTCCTAATCTTGTCACTTTTTGTAGCCTAAAATGTTGGGCAAATTATCTGAGAGAAAGACTAGTAAAGAGTAGGAAATGTGCAGCTCTGCAGAGGTTTTTGGATTGAGTCTCTCACCATCCCTTACTACAGGCCACACTAGCTGGGTCTAACAGAAATGTTAACCTTGCCACATGTGGAGAACCACACATTCCCTGTTCTTGGACCATGAAATTTTTCTGTACCTGGACCATGTTCAAAAGTGAGAGAATACCAGGATCCTGCAGGAGTCTGTTATCTGGGCTCAGATAAATTCTGTCCTAGCTGAAATTTGGCTAAAATGAAGTATCCGTCAGGCATCATATTCCATTTGGTGATTTAAAAATGCAAAAGAAGTGATATGCCATAGTAAAGATAATGTCTTTTAGCACTTAATTAGCACATCAGCTTTGGAAGTCTTGTTTATGTGAAACAGAATGAGAAGATCACTGGGGCTTTTTTTGCAAGAATTAGGAGCCTGCTCCCACTGTCCCTTATCACTGGCCAGGTGGGTAGACATTGATAGGAAATGGAGTCCCTCCATAAATAGAGAGTCCCTGATTCTGCGACCAGGCTGCAATGTGTTTTTAGCTTAATTATATTTATTTCCTCAGGGCCATTGGTTTCCCCTCTGGTATTATCCTTTTCCTCCTCACTAAGAGAGAAGTAGACAAGAACCGTCTGAAACAGCTGAAAGTCCGCCAGAAAATGAAGGCATCCAATGAAGGGGAATATGAAAGTGAACGATACAGAGTAACATCATTAGTAACAGAAGGACCCACAAGAACAAAGACCTAAGCTCGGGTTGCTAAGTTTGTAGAATCCTGAACTGTGGATACATGCTGATTGACTTCACTCTGTCAAGTGGCCTGGTGAATTCTCTGGACTTACTTGGGGTACGGTACAGTCCTGTCCTGCTCAACATGTATATATTGCCTTTTAGCAGTTAAGCAGAGTTAATCAATAAATTTGTGCACAGTGATCTTCAGCATTGAATGTGTCTTATGGAAGAGGTATATCAGTCTGATAGCATATTGGACTACAAAGGGATCTAGTCCAATATTAGGCCTGGGTAATGAACCAGATTTACAAGCCCAAAAACAATGATTACATAAATAGCACTGACTACTGAGGACCCAGTAAAAGTTCCTGTTTGTATGTTCTCTATAGGTAGTAAACAACATTGTGAACAGCATCTTTTATGAATAATTGTGTCTTTGCTTTCTCATCACTTCTTTTTATACTAACTTAGCTCCTGCACTATGTCCCCCTTGCCAAAATAGCATAAACATGGCCCATTATATCCTTCAAAAATAAAAGTATGAAAGTAGATTCATTGTAGATGCTTAGAAAGGAATACAAATAGGTTTATTCTCCTGTACAGATTCAAGTGCATGGTGAACAAATTTACCATTATCAATAAAGTTTATCATGCTAAACCCATTAATTATACTGAACAGGGTGTGCATGTACCACAATCTTTAATTTCCTAAAAACTGATGGAAAAATTATTACATTGTACTTTTAAAGAGTATCAGATCATGTATAAGATTGTATGTGTGTGTCTTCAAGTTGCCTGTCAACTTATGATGACCCCATCGATTTCATACAGTTTTATGCGACAAGAAATAATCAGAAGTGATTTTGCCAATTCCTTTCTTCGAAATACAGGGGCTGAACAGACTGCCCATGTCAGATCAGGGCCTCAGCAACAACACACTGCTGCCCTGATCTGGCCTTTCCAAGGTACAAAAAGAAGCCACTAAAAGGGTGCCCTAGCCGCTGCTGCAGCTTTTCAACACTCCTTCAGTGCAGCTCATCTAAACATCAATGGAGTGCTGTGATGCCCCCCTCCGCCATGCGGTTGGACATACAATGTGATGCTGGCATGCGTATTCCACGTCCCCATGCCAGCATATCACGCTGATCTGTACAGGCTCATAGTCTACTGTCTCTGATATTCATTGGGCAGTGTCCCATCTCTAAGTACTAATCAGGACTGATCCTGCTTAGCTTCCAAGATCAGAAAGGAAGTACAGTGGTCCCCCGGGTTACGAAGGTAATCCGTTCCGGATTACCTTTCGTAACCCGCAAATTGTCGCATCCCGGGGGACCACTTTAAGGGACGGACTGCGTGGCCGATTTAAAGGGGCCGCGCGGTTTTTCCCTTTCGTTCCCCGGGGGATCCTTTGGATCCCGGGGGGAATTTTTGCGGTCCCGCCGGTTTCAGACCCCGGGGATTTCGTACCCCGGGGGATTCGTAAACCGGGGGACCACTGTACTAAAAGGAACACAACCTGTAAAGAGATAACTATTAATTGAAGGAACAGTAGCTCCTCGAAACCTTAATAGTGCCACTTTACATGCTAATGTAATAGCTGTGCTTACTCTAAAATGTTTATTTTATTTTGTTTGTCTTCTTTTTCTGCAACACAAACTAGCTTTGGATGGGTACACAGAATAAACTGAAGTGCAATGATTTAGGCCCTTTACAGACAGGCCAGAAAGGCCAGCCTGGGAGCAGAGTTAGGGCACATCATCCTGATGATGCATTGCTGACTGTCCCCCAGGTCACCCTGATGCCACACACTGCTCCAGACTGCATGGCATAATGGTGCTCCTCCAGTGCTGCATCCAGATGATGAGTGCCAAAGGGGCTCCATACAGCTGCGCTGCCGTGGCTATGGCATCTTTTGAGGGCACAAAAAGGAGCTGCTTTTTGCAGCTGCTTTTTGCGCCCTTGGAAGGCCAGATCTAGGCCACAACGTGAGGTTGCCACGGCCTTGATCTGGAGCAAAAAGGGGTGGTTGCAGGCTGCCCCTTAACAATTAAACACAGATTCTTTCCGATATTCTGTAAAAAGTAAATGAAGAAAGGATGGCAATTACAGAGAAAAGGACCAGGAAAGTACAGAGACCAGGCTATATTTTAGCAAGTGATCCTATTGCTGTGTTTAGTGTTGTTTATAGTCTTCTTGGTTATCTTTCATGTCATTTATATAGTTTTAATGTTTGAAAACATAAAAAATATAACAATAATTTTCTGTACAGCTCTAATGCATCCCTTTGTTCTCTTGTTCTATAGTCTTACCTGCCCCTTTCTAACACTACCCACCCTTTTTCATCCAAAAGGCCTTATGAGTTCTCCACTCCAACTCCTTGCCCTCCTATTTTCCTAGTCCCTTCCCTCTCCTAGCCATTACTTTGCTGCTTTTTCAGCCCACTCTCTTTATTTATCCTGCTTTCTTTAGATGCCTTGCTTTTCACTCCCCCTTCCCACTGAAATCTGGAGTCCCTTGCTTTACCAACACTTTCCTCCTTTTATTCTTTCTACAGTACCAATCCTACACAGTTTTACCTTCCTGGGGTTCTGTTCAAGGCTCTCTGCCATCCTATTTGTAACTGCTCCCTCATTTCTGAACTAAATCTGTTCTCCTACAGGTTTCTCCACCCATCCATCTTTGTTTCAAACACTAGTCTTTGCTTCAAATACTCCTTCTTTTTCTTTCCTCCCACCGTGGTTTTTGTCTGTACCCACTGCCTATCTCCATGCTTTATAAAAAGATGTGCTCACCATCAAGTCTGATTTGTCTCTTAGGCCTCATTGAACTGATTTAGAAACCATTTTAAAAGGGGGTGGTTCACACTTGTGCCAGTTTTTCCTGATGCAGATTTCGGGAGGGGGGCTGCGCAAATCCCCCTTAACACAGTTCTTTTGAAACCAAGGTATTTGCCACATCTTTTCAGAAGAATAAGCCTATTTTAGGGAGCCGCCAATGGGAACACATGGCAGCCAGGGGGTTTGGGGCAATGGGCAGGGGGATGGAACATAACCAACCCACAAGTCTTGAGAAACCGCCATTGTTTTTCCCCTCTCAGCACTCACAGTTCAATGGGCAATGATACCAGCTCTTTCAATCCTGTGAATTCAAATTTCCCGCACCGTAATGTGGTCCCTTTTAAATCACTGTGTTGCTGTTTTCCACATCTGCCAGTGAATTGGTTACCTTTTCCCTGTTGGCCGGACGTTGGGGAAGTTGGAAAGGGAGTTCCTTGGGGGGCGTGGTTCAGTGTGAATTTTTAAAAAACAGCATTTTGCTGTTCTAGTCAGATTTTATTACCACTAACAACAACTTAACTAGCAGACATTCAGTGTTGCAGTGAGGGAGGGGAAGCAGAAGTAACTCCACTAGTCAAAAACCTAAAATCACAGAAGGTTCAGTTTTCCCAAAAGCTTGTGTTCCTTTTACCAGCTTTTGTACCTAATTAACAAGAGCATTAATATGCTGTGGTTGTTTATTTCTGTATTTAATACTTATACTTGTTATATTTATTTGTAATTTTGTTTATCATCCTCTATTTTATTCATCAGTATTGCCATCATCATCATAGGGGCATCACTAGGAGAGTGCAGGGGGTTCTGGCTGCACCAAGTAACACCCCTAAGCGGAGGCCCCAAACATCAGCCTTTTGACAGTAGTGGGCTGTGGCATTTACTTGGATTCCTTTAAGACACTGAAGAGATAGTGTGAGTAGGGTGAGGCTCACTGGGAAGAGAGATGAAAGGCCCTAGGATTTAATTTTTTTTTTTTTACATTTTTAATTGTATTTTTTTTTAAAAAAAAATCTTAAGTTTTTATTTGAAAGTATAACATCTTATCAAATTGTCACTTTAACCACCAATATATATGTAAATACATTTAGGCTGCTCATGTGATACTGTAATTTAAAGGTTCAGTATAATTTGACTTTTGCTAGTTTCTTATGTCACAACTGTTGCCATTACATTCAGTGATATGCAGAAATTATGATTTATGAGTAACACCGGTTAAAAAAAATTATAATGTTTGTATATGGTGTGGAATGGAAGGTAGTTAATGGGGATGTGGTGACACCATGAATTACTGCACCAGGTGATGCCAACCCTAGTGACGCCACTGCACAGGAGGCCTATCTGGTTCCATCATAGCTTGCTGTTAGGAGCCAAGACATTTCTTCCGGCAAGCATTTGCAGAGTACGTTTTACAGTTTGACTTTATGGTATCCTATTCTTCATTTTCTAAGCTTGCTCCTAGGTGCATCTTTTATAGTGCAATTGTCTTGCCTCACTCTGAAAATTTTATAAGACGTCCAGGTGTCAGCCTTCCATTTGTAACCCTCCTGTGTTTTCCCACTGCTTATCTTACTATAAAAAAACCATTAAAGAAGGAAAGATGGAATAGTTACACAATGCCCTTTAACTGCTAGCACTAAGAACCGTCCATGGAAATCATTTATTTCCATGATGGAGATATATTACGTGCAACTAATATGGAATGTAAGCCACCTTATGTTTCTGTTTATAGGAAGATGGGATGTACATTTCTGACAACAACAGGACAAGAGTAAAAAAATGCCCAGCAACTATATGCATAAAGACTTCAGGACTTTCTACCACTCCCAGAAATAGACACAAATCTTCACCAGGCGACAGCCTACCTTTAAGGGAAACTATTTTCCAGAAGAAAGTCCTTTATTTTGAAGGATGTTAAAAGATGGTACTCTTATCAGAATGTGTCTTCTGTCTTAGGGTTTGCCCTGTCCAAGTCCAATTTAAAGAGAAAGAAGCCTAGTCAGGAAGAGCAGATGGAGGCCAGAAAGTTGCCCAGCACCTGGACAGCATGCACACAGGGCAATGCAAACAGGCTCACCTCTGGGCAATTATGTTGCCATGGCATGTTCTGCAGCAATTTGTAGAATAGACAGCACTGTTACAGTAAATATGAGAATGAGACATCTTTTGGCCCAGATGAATTTCCAGTTGAAGGGTACTGGTTGAGTATCCCTTATCCAAAAATCTGAAATGCTCCAAAATCTAGAACTTTTTCATGGGTGGATGAGACAGTGAACCTTTGCTGTTAGATGGTTCAGTCATAGAATCATAAGAGCTGGAAGAGACCACAAGGGCCATCCAGTCCAACTTCATTCTGCCATGCAAGAATACACAATCAAAGCACTTCTGACAGATGGCCATCCAGCCTCTGTTTAAAAACCTCTAAAGGAGTAGACTCCACCAAACATTCAGGGAGTGTGTTCCGGTGTCAAGTAGCTCTTACTGTCAGGAAGTTCTTCCTTATGTTGAGTTGGAATCTCTTTTCATGGTTTCCAGACCCTTCACCACTTTGGTTGCCTTCCTCTGGACACACTCCAGTTTATCAACATTCTTTTTTGAATTGTGGTGCCCAGAGCTGAACACGCTAGTCCAGGTGAGGCCTGACCAAAGCAGGATAAAGTGCTACAGTTGGCCCTTAGTATCTGGGGGGGGGGGGGGGGGGGGGAATCCATTCTGGAGCCCCTGTGGATACCAAAATCCATGGATGCTCAAGTTCCATTGTCCCCAATGGTGGCATATACATGCCTTCATGCCATTAGGGACATGGGACTTTAATGGTGGCATATGCATGTGGCCACGCCACCATTAGGGAACAGCCCCCATTGTCCCCAGTGATGGGGCATGCATGTGGCATGTGCCACCATTGGGGACAATGTGGGCTTGCCGTCCATAGATACTCAAATCCGCGAATGGCAAGTCCACGGATATTGAGAACTTTACCTGATGCAAAGTTAGTGCCATCTGAATAGAACCAATTTATAATCTTAAACCAGTTTCAATAATTAAATCTGGATTAAAGATCCAGGGCTACATTGGAGGCTAGGAAAACATTTTCATAGTTGTCTAAACACCCTAAAGGCACCAGAACCTGTCTGCAACTTTATGATTCTATGATTTTGGAAGCTATGTATGGTCAGCCTTGGTTAGTATTTGGATGGGAGACTACCAACGAATACCAGGTGCTGTAGGTTATATTTCAGACGAAGGAACTGGAAAAGCCACCTCTGAGGATTTCTTGCCTAAGAAAACTATGAAATGCATGGGGTTACCATAAGTGGGCGGGAGACTTGAAAACACACACAGGCCTTATCCACGCTGCAGAAATAATCCAGTTTGACACCACTTTAACTTGCATGGTTCAGTGCTATGGAATTCCAGGATTTGTATTTTTTGTGGAACCAGAGGTGTCTCACAAAACAACAATTACCAGAATTCCATAGCACTCAGCCATGGCAGTTAAAATGATGTCAAAGTGGATTATTTCTGCAGTGCAGATGCAGCCACATAAAGAACATTTTTCTGCATCCAGAGAGACCCCCTTCCCCCAAACCAAGATCCCTTCTCTCTCCAGCACTGTGTCTGACTACTATCTGCAATTGACCAACTCCTTGCTCGGATTTTCATCATCCTTACCTGGCCAGGACCCTCTTTAAATCCTGTTGCCAAAGTCTGCTTGACCAATTCAGTGAAAACTCAACAGGTCTTGCACTTGTTGAATCCTAGAAGTGACAGTGGAGGATTTCAGAGAACTAATGGGGAACTAGGGAGCAAGACTAGGAAAACCTAGGCTACATCCACATGGCAGAAATAATCTAGTTTGAGACTGCTTTAACTGCTGTGGCTCAAGACTATGGAATCCTAACAATTGTAGTTTGTTGTGCCACCCAAGCTTTCTTACAGAGAAGGCTAAATGTCTTGCAAAACTAGAAATCTTAGAATTCCATAGTATTAAGCCATGGCAGTTAAAGCTGTGTTAATCTGCATTAGTTCTGCAGTGTAGATGCAGTCTTAGAATCCGAGGGAGCAGAAGTACAAGAAGACACAAAGTTGAGGCTGTTGAAGTAAATGTTTCCTGTCTTCCTATTACAACTTCCAGAATTCCCAGAATTCTATAGCCTTGAGCTATGGCAGTTAAGGCAATCTCAAACTGGATTATTTCTGCTGTGTGCATAAAGGTGTAGTGGGATATTTTATATACTTAACTTCCTCCCATTGTCTAACTCAATCTGACTATTGCAAGCAACCAGTATCACCAGTTCAGGACAAGCAGCACTAAATGTAATTTTTAAAGAAGTAGCCTTCTTGCACCACAGACAGGAGTCTCTTGCAATGTAAAAAGGAGGAAGATTGGGGATGAAATGAATGGAGCAGCACCTGGTTTTTATATTTGCATGAGCATTCGTGGATATAAAGCCACTTCTTCACTCCAATGAAACTGAATGATGATGAGCAATTCAAGACAGAGGAGAGAAGCAATTTCCCACTGAACCCATATTCTGTTCAGTATCAGAAGATGTAATGATGGCCATGCTGAGATGGCTTTAGAAGGGAAATGAATAGGATATAGTCACAGAGGATTTGTTGTTGTTGTTAGCTGCCATCACCTCAACTCCTGGTGACCCTGTGAATGAGACATCTCCATGTCTCCTTATTCTCAATTTCTTTGCTCAGGTCCTACCGGTTCAGGCCCATGACCTTCCTGCTTGAGCCCATCCATCTTATTGTCTTTTCTAATGAGTTGTGCCTTCTCATGATGTGCCAAAGTATAACAGCCTCAATCTTGGCTTCCAGGGAGACTTCAGGCTTCATCTGTTCAAGGGCCTATTTGTTTGTCTTTTTGGCTGTCCACAGTATCCTCAGCACTCTTCTCCAGAACCGCATCTAAGTTGATTTCACACACACACAACTCTTTCTTCCCTGTTCAGCTCTCACTTCCATACATGATGATAGGGTATACAATGGCCTGGACAGTTCTGACTTTGGTATTCAGCTGTGCATTTCTGCATTTTTAAGATTTTATCTAGTTCTTCTGCCCTTCCCATTCCTAACCATCTTCTGATTTCTTGACTGCAGTCTCTCTTCTGATCAATGTTTGATCCAAGGTATGGGAAATAATTATTTTGATTTCCTCTTTATCTAGGAAGAATTTATGTAAATCCTCCATGGTCATTATTATGGGATTTAACAAGCTCTGCAACTTAAAACAGACACAAATTCAGTGCCCTGCTTCAGACTGATTCCAGTGTGTCTGCACAAATTAGAGCCTAAGTGTCAATTAATTATTGATCTCATGCTGATAAGTTCCTGAAGTACTTAAAAGTATGTGTAGCTTTTAACAGCTGCCATCCTCTGTGACTTGTATGTAAAAAGTATCATATGAAGAGTAGGCTTAGAATAGATTGAAAGAGGAGTAAAGAGGAAGGAACGTCAATCGTCTAAGATATGCAGATGACACAATACTACAAGGTCCCTGTGAACCTCAAGCAAATTTGGTGTTTGTTTTACCACTGAGGCAACAGGACCCTGGGAAATAGCTCTCCCTTCTGCCATGTATGCCTGTTTCTTCTGCCAGAGGATTCGGATTTGTGAGTATGCAGCCTTTGCGGTGACATTCTGAACTAGTAACCTAAGACCATTTTGGACAAGAGATGGTATGGCACAGGTGTGTCTGCCTATTATATTTACTCAAGGGCAAACATATGAGCAGTTGTGATTTTTTTTTTTTTTTTTGTCACAGAAATAGCACCAATCATACAGCCATCAACATCTGCTATGGAAAATATTCACTTCCAAATTCAACATCCATAGCCTAAATGCAATTGCAAGTACCAAGTAGACTCACATTTATATAAGTGTTGAAGTCAACACTTATATAAATCCCATTGATTTGATAGGTCTACTCTACCTGGATGGACTTAGGCCATTGTCTCTGGCAGGACAGTGGAAGACCAGGGTTCAAATCCTAGCCTGGCCATAGAAACCACCGGGTGACCTTGGGCAAGTCACACACTCTCAGCTTCAGAGGAAGGCAAAGATGAAAATCCCTCTGACCAAATCCTAGCAAGAGAACTCTGTGACATTGTGACACAAGAAGAGCTTCATGTGAGAAGGTACTTTGTCTCATGGATGGAACAAACATAAGCCCCTTCCTACACTGCAGCAACACATAAATATGGAAAAACTTAATTCAAAAATATAAAGTTTATTTGCATTTATTCAGTGGAATCCTGAAGTTTTTGGAAGAGCCATCAACATCTTGGATAAGTATGTTGACAAAATACAAGTAGAAGATAAGCTGAAATGTCTAAGATCTATCACACCAGAGTAGTAATATACACTACATTCATGGATCCAAGGCACCAGATATAGGAAAGGGCTTCACAAATAGCAACGGAGAAATAAATGGCATCTTACATATTAGAGTCAGTATCTACACTGTATACAATATATGGTTTCTCACTTTTATCTTTATCTCTGTCCACTATATAAATCTCCTAGTAGCTTTTATACATGGCATAGAGGTGAAAGCCACGCAGCAGGGCATTATATTCAGAAAATCATGTTCCACTTGACCACTGGAGAAAGTTGCCAAAAGTCCTAACAAAGTGGTACAGAATCCATTGCTTAATCTCTGCTGCCCACAATCTGCAGAAGGAAAGTAAAGATGTAGACTATGTCTGTGTAGATTTTGAGGGCTCCGTAGACATATTCCTCAGGACTGATGGTGTGTTTTCTGTTGCCCAGCACCAACTGGGTATCATAGGCAAGAAACTGTAGAAAGGCAAAAGGAAGCAGTTAGGCTCCTCATTTCAGAAAATCATCCCAGTTAAAAGAAAATTCAGCTCTCCCTTCCTGAACATGCAGACATAAAGAACTAGATGTCAAAGGCTACATCACATATACTCTCACATTGACCACATGCCACAGGAAACCAGGGCTCATCTAAGCTTTTTGGAAAAAACACAAGGGGCACTACCAGGTGAAAATTTTATAGAAGAGCTAGGGATGTGTTGCCCTCCAGATGCTTTTAAAATCCAATTCTCATAAGCCTTAGCCAACAAGCAATTATGGGAATTCAACAACATCTGGAGGGCCACACCCTACACTCAGTTTTATAGGACATGCAAGAAAATCCTGGGTCCAACTAAGTTTTTGGTCCTGTGGCTTCAGACACCCCCCCCATCTTTTCTCCCATTATTCAAGATGTTTTGGGGAAGTTTTCTTAACACTTTCTCCATTTTTCCAGACTGATCGAGTTTCTGATCAAGCCGAGGTCCAAAAAACATAAGAGTCTAATGAATCATGAAGTCACTGAAGTAGAGTCTAGTGATAATTCCTTAAAATATCATCTTGGAAAAATAAAGCTTTGAGTTATATTGGCCTGATATAGACGGGCAAAATAAGGCGCCATTAGGGTTATTTATGGCACCTTTAGGGTTAGGGAGGGTGCACCCTCCCTAACCCTAAAACATATGGGCACCGCCATATGGATGCGCCATAAGAATGTCATGGCGCACACAGCATTTACACAGCGCTGCGCACACCTGATGTAATGGTGCCACAGGAGGGTGCCAAGCGTGCCCTGTACACAGTGCCAAAAGCAGATCTATTTTGGAGCTCCTTTTTTGTTTTGGTCGCCGCACCAAGGACCCAGGGGGGAAAGCGGCTGCGGCGGTGGCCCGTTTCTCCCCTCGGAACCGCCGGGGAGACAGGGGTGCAGTGGGTGCCCAGGGCACTTGCTGCACCCTGCTTTCAGGCCGCAGGGAAGCATCACTTCGCTACTTCCCTATGGCCTGCAGAAGTCCCTCTGGGGCTGCCGGTGAGGCAGCCTTGGCTCCATCTCGCCGCTTCTTGCGGCGAGTAGAGACCACCCCTTTTGGGCGGTCTGTACTGCCCCAATGGTTTTAAGAAAGCTACAGATATTACCATGGCCACTAAGTTAGGCTAAGAGATGAAGATAGGGCATGGTGAGTGAGGCTGAGGGAGAGAATAAAAAAGTTTCCTTTCACAAATTTCAACTCTGCTTAATATTTATTTAGGGGATTCCCCCCCCCCCCCGCCTTCCTCCCAAAATGGGATTCAAGATGGCTTCGAGATGCATACCATTGAGTCTTGTACATAATATGCTAAAAACGTATGAATATAATTCCCCTGAAACCAAGGATACTACCAAGCTGGCATAAACACAGAACTGGGCACTCCATTCAAGTCAGAAATACTAGACTTGATTGAATTAATCTGTGGCTGCAGGTCTAAAGAAAAACCTATCCCCATTTTATTAGTATAATATAAAATACTGGTCTACTATGTGCCCAAGATCTTTCATCCCCTCAACTCTTTCTAGCCATAATCTTGTCCTTAGCTGTGCATGCCTAAGGAAACTAAGAAAACTCTCTACTAACCAGCGTGAAGGCAATTGCACCAATGGCCGCATACAGCATGTGAAGCCAGTAGACCTGGAAGAAAAGAAAACCAATTAGTTGCTCTCTTTCTGATTTAGCCAAACATAACAATACCATCTCTTGGGTCCCTCATATGCCAGAGCTACTTAGGGAATTTAAAATAAACACCAGCTCAGATTTGGTATCCATTTAATGGCATGAGAACTTGAGCCCTACACAAATGAAAGTGGACAGAGTATTGATCATCCACAGTCTCCACATTACAACCCGACAGTGGTGGCTGGTAGCCTCCAGGTCAGTGGGGCAGCAAATCCACTCTGGCTGTTAGTCCAAATTTTAAAGGACCTATCAAAGTTGCAGTCCCCTGTCCCCAAAATAGGTTCAGCATTTCAGCTCTTTTATATGTTGAACTAAAACCCAGAGCAGATCCATTAACTTAGGAGCCACCAGCTGTCACTGTAAATTAGCTTCCGGGGAATCAGGGACTTAGTCAAACACGATGATCTACCAAGACTATGTGGAGATTCATATCAATATGCAATGGTCCAGTTCCATCACAAACACATGTGACTTATTGGAGATGTAAGGGAAGGCTGAAGTCTCAAAAACAGAGGACTTGCTAAAACTAGTATTGGTCCCATGCCCCATTCGAGTTTCCATTCTTGATATGCTTACATATTTAAAGGCGAGGACAATGGCTGTGATAATCCCAGTCACCATGACAACAATGCCCAACACACAAAACAAGCCAGCACAGGACGTGAAATCCACCTGTGAACAAGAGAGACACACATGACAGAGGGAAAATGCAGACAGCAAATAATCTATTCTCCCCAAACCTGAATTTGTCCAGCATGCGTCTTCTTGGCAGATCCAATATGGTGTAGTGGGTTTAGGGCTGAACTAGAACTCAAGAGATCAGGGTCTGAATCCCTCCCCCTTTGTCAAGAAAATTGACAGGGTGACAGTTGGCCAAGTCACATTCAGCCTTTGGTAAAGGCAAAGCCCTCTTGAGTAAATTTTGTCAAGTAAACTCCATGATAGGTTCATTTTAGGGGCTCAATAAACTAGAAACAACTTGAAGAAACACAACAAACTTCTTAGCCATACCAACTCCATGATATGGAGGACAAACAGATACTTGCATGAAAGGGAAAACATTTTTTTAAAAAAGTCACTGTTAATTCATCAATGAGACATTCCTCAGTCTATACACACTTGATTATACCTATATTTAATGTGTATATTATAATAAACATAGACTTAAATTCAGCATTGCACTGGTATTAAATTGCCACTGTGATGACAATTTTATTCCCTTGCTCTTGTCCCTGAAGCCCTTGGTACCACAAGGATAGCTTGAAGGCTACACTGAAGTTGGAGTACACTGAAGAGCTGCAATGTGAAAGGGAGACTGCCCCTGTCCAAATCTTCTGACAGAAGCAGTTCACTGAGCGAATGTTTCCCCACTGGATTCTGCCCAAATTAAAATAAAATTTAAGGAATTGAAGAGGACCCTTAACAATGTCAATATAATCTTTTGGAAAGTACATTCATTATCTCTTTATTATCCCTACCAATCTTCTAATTACTAACTTCATGTCTTTTCTAACTATGAAAGTTCTTTGACTGCCACCATCTGGAGAGCACAGGTCTGGTTTAGGAAGTGCTAGCAGCATGGCAATAATTTGAAATCAAAACACAGAGTTGAGTACCTTATCTTCTTCCCCCTCCAACCCCATAATCATCATAACTTTTCTTAAAGTTTCCTAAAATGATAAGTCTGGAGAAGTGCTTATTCTAGTGAAGACTGAACAAGCATGCTGGGTTGTTCCTTCTTCAGATCTTATTTAAAACTGAGTAAGTAATGCCTGAATAAGGCTATGAACATAAGATCCACTGTACACCCAACATTTGAGGGCAAGAACACAAACAGGAGTGTGGATACCATCATCCCCCAGCTTGCATGGCCAATAACTATTTAGGTGCAAAATTGTATCTTGTTCTTAAGCTTAATTGTTCTTCTAGAAACCTTCCAGGATCATTATTTAGCTTGAAAACAAGCTAAATAACCCTTTCTGCATACTTTGTTTTAAAGGGAAAGTGCTTCTTTCTTCACTGTTCCACCACAATATGCTAGTTGGCATCAAATGCAGCTGTTGGGGACAGATGAAAAATTTTTTTAAGGGGGAGCGTATGTTCTCCATCCCTAAGTGGAGTATCTTCACAATAATTGTAGGCTGCGTTGGATATACAGAACATTCCTCAAACTTCATTTATTAAGAAGAACCAAGGAGCTTCAAACAAATATTGGGGAGCCAAGTATCCGCCACTAACCACAGTGATATTGCCTTAACAAAAGAACACACCCCACCTTTGTTTGAAAACAGAAGATGGTGACAATGATGGCCACAATAGCGGTGATTATCATGGCGATTAGCACAGCCTTTGTACTGTACATGCTGCAAAGAGAAAATTAAACAATTAGTTTGCCTAAGGTTTGTAACATTTATAATAATTTCAATAGCAAATGATACCATTTAGTGCATGTATAAGGCATATGGTGGGGACAATTGCATAGCAAATAGCAAGGACATGGGCATGTGGAGCATGTCACAAAAGAACAACATTAATGCTGTTTTGCTAGCCATTAAAGAAGAAACATTTGGTTGGGTTAGTGCCACAGTTTTACATACATTCATGAGCAAGATCAGTAACATCAGCTGAATTCACTTCACTTCCAAATAATTACACTTGTGGTTGTAGTCAACAGTTTTACCATTATATTTAAGTGCCACACTTGACAGGTATTTGTCATGAGATATTTTTCCATTTTTGAAATAAACACTAATGATGGGTGTGTACTGAAATTAAGTTCTGCCAAGTAAAGCTATCTAGTAAATGAGAGGGGCCAACATGTTTTCATGTATTGTGACAATCAAGAGATTTTCCCTCCACTCATTCTAAGCAATTTAGTCTCATTGATTTTAGTTGGTCTGTCTTCCAAAATAGTAATGCTTCAAAAAAGGGAGGCCCAAAGAATAGCAAACATGTTTCAAGACCGCTTTTTAATAGTGCATGGAAGGTTATTTTTTAAATTAATTTCCATTACTCATTGCAGGGTTTTAAAAGTAATTAATTGCCATTACTTGTTCAGATGCTGAAAAGGTAACTACAGTAGTTATATTCCTCATTTGCTGCTTATTGCCTTTGATTTATTATTTTTTGAAAAATAAACCTTTATGATTGATAAGAAAATGGCATAAAACATGAAAATTTCATGTCAAAATGTCTCTACAAATATCTTTTAGAAGTATTTTTAAAAGTAATTAGGATCTATGATATTAACCATTCTAAATTAGTGTTTTTTAAGTGGATTTTTGTTTAAAGCTTTTAAAAAAATTTTATTCCTTGCCTAGGAAAAATCACTGGGTCACCATAAGTCAACAGATGACCTGAAAGCACACATACACATACAGAGAGAGAGAGATTGTTTAGCTTTTTTGTTTTAACATACAGTGTAAGCTGCTTTGGGTCCCATGTGTGAGAAAAGCAGGATATAAATTGAATAAATAAATAGACAAATCTTTATATCAGCAAAGAAACTTCACTTTTACTCATTGCTTTACTTTTTAAACAGAACTTTGTTACATTTTTGTTTACCATCACCACTTCCAGTAACTAGTTATGGTTAACTACATTGCTTGTAACTCATTACTTCAAAGTTCTGAATTTTGACATGCATAGCTCATGAAATGCTGGTGGCTATCAGCATTTGGCTGACTATTCTGTCACCCCTGTCACCTTCTTTATAATAAAATCTCCCATACAACAAGAAGTTTGTAATATCCATTGCCATTAAATTCCTGTAGCTGAATTTAAATTGCTGCCTGAATCATCACTACAGACTATGAACTGCTAATCACTTGTGGAAACATGGGATACAAGACCTGTGGGGTTTTAGTCAAAAGAATTCTTCCCATTTTATGGTGTAGAAAAAAACTACAAGTGAAAACCACTTTGGCTTTCCACAACTGATAGGGCCAGCCCTATCATAAGGTAATCTGAAGCAGCCACCTTAGGGGTCAGATACTGGGAGGTGTCAGCAAAGTGACAGAGGAGAGAACAGAATACTTTGCGAATTGCTCAATGCCTTGTAAGCTGGTATATGGGTATACAGTATATGATGTACTCCCACCTTGAGCATGGAAGGAAAATTGCATTAACTGTCCAATTAGTTTTTGTACACAGATCTGGAGAAGACTCCATTTTGCCTTTTATTTCATGAAGATATCTTGGGCCAGCCCCAACAGCTACTAACCCATGCACAGGGAGGAGCAGCTGTGAATACAGGACTTGTCCATGAATATGAAGATTGAACCATGAATATGAAGGTGGCCCACACCCTTCTTTAAAATGACCTTCTAATAAAGCCAGTTCCAAAGGCCATACAAAGTGAATTGCTAGGTGAGCACAGAAAAACATTGTAACAATCCAAAAGCGGAGACCACATGCAGGTCTGTTTTTTTATTGTCATTCAGACTCACTACATCCCATGGAAAATATCCTGTTGAGTCAAACTACCACCTCTAACCAGAAACTCAGGTTCAGTGGCTAGAGAACACACATGGATTTTAAAAAGAGTTAGACAGGAGTTGCTTTTGTCCCTTACCTAGCAATGGTGCCTGTCATGAATCCCATAGCCAGTGTCTAAAAGAAAAACAAACTGAAGTCAGCATTTGATCTCTGTCTACCCAGATTTTATCACAGTATCCAATATCCTGTATATGCACATCTGCCATGAAATCTTCAGTTCTATACTAGCTTCTACATCAGGCTGAAAGCCTTTTAAAAAAGTGAAATTTTGATCTCTTATGTTTTCTTCCATTTGAAAAACATACAGTCAAAAGAAACAATATTTCCAACGAGGCAAGTATGGGAATCTGGTCACAACTTTTAAAGCAGGGATGGGCAAAGTGCAGCTTTGCATGTGGGAAGAGTTGCATGTGGGAAGTGGTTGCAAGGGGTATATGTGGCCCTCCAAGGTTTCCTTGGGCACTAACATGTCAATTCTCTGATGACAGCTGCCATCCATGCTTTAAACCCCTAAGCAAAACCAGGTTGCTTTAAGGACTGTTTGACCCACAAGTACCTGAACAGCAATTAAAAACATTGGCAAGAGATGTGGAAAGAGAGCACAATAGATACATCTGTTTGAAAATAATGCCATGACTCTGGAATACCCATCCAGTTTAAATTTATCAAGCAAATTCTACCCCTTTTGCAAAAACTGGAAGACTCTGTTATTTCTTCAAGACAGTAATTTGAGATTGTGTGCCTTCAAGTTGTTTCCAACTTATGATGACCCTAAGGCAAACAGGATTTTCTTGGCAAGATTTGTTCAGAGTGAGCTTGCCATTCCAATCCCCTACGGCTGAGAGAGTGTCATCCAGGGGGTGGTTTCCATAATGTATCAAATGCCACAGGAGTCCTTCTGTTAAAGAGGGTGACTGGGCCTGTTCTTCTTTCACTTGGACTGCCACCACCAGCAAGGAACAGAATACTTACAACAATTAAAAAATAATAATCCTGATCTTGCAACATCCAGATGTTCACAAGATTTTCCTGGGATTTGAGAGCTTGGAGGAACATGGAGCTCTCACAAGAAACTCTCCTCTCATAAAGGAAAGTGACCATCTCATATTGTTGATTTAAAAACCTGACAGCACTACAGTCTGTCCTCCAAAGATTCTGCATTAATGGCTTGAGAATATATATATATATATATATATATATATATATTTCCAAAAAGCAAACTTTGATTTTGGCATTTTATATAGGGAGCACCATTTTATTATGCCACTGTATATAGTGGGATTTGAGTATCCATGGATTTTGGTGTCCATGGGGGGGGGGGGGGGGTTCCTGGAACAAAATCCCAGTGGATACCAAGGACCCACTGATCTTTCATGTCAGTGGGGTGGTGAAACTGCTTGGTGTTATTGCTGGAGTTTATCACACGAAGGGAACTGGGAGTATAATCCAATGGCAATCTGAATGCAATCATGGGGTTTTGCATGATTGTGTGAAAGCTGATCACACACATTTTCGGGCAAACAGAAGTCCTTCCAAACACAATCATGGGGTTTCGCGTGATTGCGTGAGAAACTATCACACGCAATTTCGGGCACTGGGAGGCAATTTCAGGCAGTTCTGAATGCAATGCAGTGTCAATACACAATCGTGTAAATTCGCTGAACTTGCGAATTTACTCAGTTCCGAACAGGCCTCACTTCCATTTCTTTCGAAATTGAAATTCCTCTCGTGTGATAAACTCCGCTGAAACGTTGAAGGAGCTATTCATTATGCTTAACCTTGTTCTCCCACATCTGTTCAGCAGCCTGAGTGGCTCCTTTTAAATTCACACTAAATTCCAGATTGTATTCACCACCCCACTGACATCAGAGTTAATGAACTCCACTGCTTAGACCATTAAATATCTTTGGCAAAGCTGCTTGGGTTTCATAGGGCACAAAAAGAAATAGGGCTCCAAAATGTTAGAAAGCAGGAGATCTGAGGAAGAGTCCAGGAGCTCATTCACACTCTGTAATTATAGCACTATGATTCCACTTTAATGCTATGGTTCAGTATGAGGGCATCATGGGATTGGCAGCTGAAACCTTTAGAGTCATCAGCCAGGAAGTTTCTCTGGCCAAACTATAAATCTAGGATTCTATACGAAGCAGCCATGGTAGTTAAAGTGGTAGTCACAGCACTATATTTATGTTGTGTGTGTAGGCCCTACATAAACAGCATGAATTCTCCACAACCAGACCTGAAAGTGAGCATGATCTTTTAGAAGGACTACATTTCTCAGAAGCCCCCAGCCAGCATTTTAGCTATGGTCCAAAAAAGTAACTTCTAAATCTATCCCAGGTGCCTCTCCAAATTAGCTGAATGACTGAAGCCCTTTTGCTCAGGTTGAACCACACATAAATAGATAACAATACTGGAGGAGACCCAGCGTGGCATAGATGTTTGAATATTGGACTAGGATACTGGGAGACCAGGGTTCCTTTACACTAGGAGACCAGGGTTGAAATCCCCACTTGGCCATGAAAACCCACTGGGTGCCCTAGAGCAAGTCACACTCTCACAGCCTCAGAGGAAGGCAATGGGAAACCTCCCCTGAACAGATTCCAAAACAAAACAAAACTCCATGATAGGTTTGCCTTAGGGCTGCCATTAGTCAGAAATGACTTGAAGGCACACAACAAGAACAATTGGTTGGAGGTTCATGCAGGACTCTAGGCAAGATATGCTGCCTTAGCAGATGATTTGGAGCTTTCTGAAGTTGTTATTTTTCTGCTCTTTCCCCCCCTATAAGTCCCCTCCCCCTTATATCCTACATAGCATCCACCTCTGGACTATATATAGTTGTGTTAGAGTACAACCAGGGAGATTCATTCTCAAATCTTCATTGAGCCATGATGCTCAATGGATGAGACCCTTAGCAAATGACATTGTCTCAGTTCAGCCTGTCTCAAAGACCTACGGAGAACATTACAAAAATAGGGTGGGGGAGGAAAAAAACCATTCATATATTCATTCGTGGCCACTTTGGAGGAAGTATGTGATAACCATTTAATGAGTTAAATTAAAATTTACTTTCTCTCCCCTCCCTCTAACTGAAACAGAATTTAATAAGATTCTATTACTTCCAGCAAAGCAAAAGAGTTTACTTACAAAGACAAAGAGAAGGATGATATTCCATGGAAAGCGTCTCCTGGAAAAGTTTAAGAAGACAGTATATAGGTTAAGTAAGAATATCACTCCACATAGGGACATTGCTTTGTAACAAGATTTCAGCATCTCCCAACCTGAGCCAAAGGAGGTCCGTCATGCCACAGTCCCAACCCAAACTGGAGTTTTTCTTCAAACAGAAAGAGGAAATTACTGATAAGACCAGAATATAGCACCCATCTTTCCAAACATGTCGCTTGCAGCAGCTGCTTATTACTGCTTATTAATTCAGTTGTCACTTCTCTACTATAGCTTTCCCCAGTCAGTACACTGCAGATGTGCTGGGCTTTAATCATTCCCAGCCAGGATCATAGGTATTAGACATACAGTGGTCCCCCAGGATACGAATTCCTCGGGATCTGAAATCCCCGGGACCCGAAACCGCCGGGGCCGGAAAAACGGCCCCGGCCAACGAAAAAAACCCCGGGTTGTGAAAAAAATTCGCAACCCGGACGCTTTAAAACAGCGCGCCTCATTGGTTAAAGCAGTCCCCCGGGTTGCGAACGACTTCCGGGTTACAAAGGTAATCCCGGAACGGATTCCCTTCGTAACCCGGGGGACCACTGTACTGGCTAGGCAAAATGGGAGCTGAGGTCAAACACATCTGAGATGATAAGCTGGGAAAAGCTCCTCTAGTGTGCTGTACACCCATTCACATTCACCTGTAGTTTTTCACAGCTCAGTCCTCCCCAAACCCAGCTTGAAATTTCCCCACAAACTTTCCACCCATCTGGCTTCCATTTCACCTGAACTACCTTGTCTATTTATTAAAAATTTTATTAGGTGGATCCCATGTGTGTCTGCATATGTATTTTAAAAATTTAAAACAACTGAAGGTTTTGTTTATAATTTACTTATTAACTAAATGACAGGGATCCACCAGTTTACACTCCTTTCCTTTCAACAGCTAGAAAGAAAGAACATGGTCTTCTGGGAATTCTTGTATAGTAGGGCTAAGGATTTCTGTGCAACAGGGTGGGGATCAGGCAGTTCTCCAGATGTTGTTAGACTGCTGCTACCAGTATTCCTCATCATTGTCAATGCTGGCCAGGACTGCTGTGAGCTGCATTCCAGCATCTGGAGAACCACATGATTTCCACTCCTGTTATGCAGAATTGTTATCCTTTCTTGCAAGTCATTTCAAAATTCTAGTAGCTAAGCCAGCCAACATGCTCACCAAATAGATCCTGAAGTCCCAGTTATACCCAATACACACTCACCGTGGGCCTTCACAACACACCAGCACCAGATAAGTGACCAGGAACACAGCACTGCAGGAAGAGGCAAAAAAGAGTGAGAAGTTTGCCACAGGATCTACCAAGAGCTTACTATCCTTCTGCAAAGACATAAAAGCTGAGCTATGGCACACAGTTGAACCTCCAGTAGCTAACTGGGTTATGACGGTAGTAGCACAGAGGTATGAAGAGAAGCTCACTTAGAGTTTCTTTCAGCTATCATGGTTTAAAAGGGATTTGCAGGCCAAACTAGCACAATGGGATTCACCCACAAAAGGTACAGCCTTGATATTAGCCTAACTCTATCCATGCACAGGGTTGTTTTGAAGAGAAAAATATGAAATACTACTATATAACTCTTTGCAGAGAATGCTGAATATAAGTAAAACAAACAAACTGATCACCAGTTGACAAGATAACCTGATTCAGACCCAGACCTATATTCATCAGCACTGTTCTGTAAGTATATAGGATTAGGTGATACTTACTATGATGTATAATACACAGCAACATTTCTCCGGACAAAAGAAGACACAGGGTCACTGTGGAAAGTGAACATTACATAACAGAGTAAGTATTTTCTCTCACATTAATCATTATATGAAAGAAAAATGGCCCAGAATTACTCTCAAAACAGCTCTACTCTCAAAACAGGATTTCATTTCAAAGTTCCTTAAGTTATCTTTATGGTACTTTCAAGCTCCAGTTCTGATCACTGCTAAATATTAATATATTTCCATGTACCATCATGACAATAATGAACAGATCAGAAACAGAAGACAAGCACCTATAGGTTAAAAGCATAATTGGAAAGCATGTTATAATGGCACAGCATAGCTTAGAAAACATCTGAAATGAAAAGCCACATTTTGGACTATAGTGTTCATTCTCTATGGGGAATCATAGGAATGGTAGTCCAAAAATGTAATTTCCCCAAGCTCTGTAAATTAAGCCACTGTCATTTCATACACAAAGTTATTTTTAAAAATGCCTTTTTCATAAATACTCCAGTCCAGAGTATTTTATCAAATACATGGCAAAGCACCAAGTATTTATTAACAGTAGAACTAGCAATTTAGAAGGGGAGTGAATAGAAAACAGTTTTGACCAAAATATATCCAGATTCTATTTCAGGGCAGTAAAATGTGATAGTAGGGGACTACAGGAGATGTTATCTTAAAAAGTAACTTTTCAAAGCTCTGACCTGAAAAGCCATACATTTCCCATCCCTTCCAACTAGCAGCCAAGTTATAACTTAAGTAAGTTATCATATGTATTGTCCCAACAGCACAGATTCCTAAACTGGCTTTAGCATCGTTTATACACCATTAGTAGAAGTGGAAAATGAGCATGTTAACTTTTTACATGAACATAAAAATTGGAAACATCAGTTTTTTGAGGTTCATTAAGCAGCACTGGTGCAGCACTGTCCCAGTGGAAACTTACACAAAGGTGAAGATTGCAATGATGGCCACAGTCAGGATAAGTTGCACCGAGATGATACTATAGACCTGGAAATAAAGACGTGGTTATTTATTTATTGGTTTGTTTCAAATCTTGCCCTTCTCCCAGTACTGGATCCAAGGCAATTCACAAAATGATTCAAAACAGATACAGCTAAAACTACAAATTGTGACAGAATAGTAAAACACAGTTTATAAGTCCATTGTGCTAAGTGGGAAAAGAAGTGGGTAATTTCACCAGATTCAATGGATTATTTTCTGTTTCTGGGACTCTCTGGGGGCCACACAGATTGCTAAAAATAACAAAAACAAAACAGAAAAGCAGAAAAGTCCTCTCAAGCTATTGAAAAAAAATTAATGGTAGACAGTGCAAAGGCTGCTTGCAACCTACTTAAGAGACAAAGTGCCTCACCAGGAGAAGCCACCCGTCCTTTTATTTATTTATTTTGGCCGGAAAAAGGGTGGTCTTGGGAGTCTGGAGGGGGAGAGGGTTAAACAATAGCCTTCGGCCCATATGGGACCTAGAGATACACATTCTCCCTCTCCCTCCCCCCCACCCCCCGCTAAAACAACCACAGAGTAAAAGCCATTTAGGAACCACTTAAAAGCACAGGGAGAGAGAGAGAGAGAGAGAGAGAGAATGTATAGCCCCCTTCCTACACACACAACCATCACACCTCTGTTCAAAAAACCCTTTCTAGGAAGCAAAGCTTGTTGGCCACAGTCAGCCTGAATAAAACTTCTTTGCCAGCTGGCAGGAGGACAATAGGGAGAGGGGGCAACCTCACTTCTCTTGGCAGGGAATTCCAAAGACTGGGAACAGCTACTGTGATGTCCCTGACAAAAACGGCCTGTGAGAGTGGTGGAAATGAGATACCTGTGAGTCTGTGCAAATACACACTGAAAGCTCCTTTCTCCCCTAGATGCTAGGGCTCAATGAATGATGGTCATACTCTGAGAACTGTACTTCAGGTCCATCGAACTAGGTCCAATGTAAATCATGGATTCTCTTCCGGAAGGTTTAATCTTTCCCCCAAAATATTGTTTCTCCCAGTTCTTTTTCTGTGCATTTTTCCCCTACAAGAGAACACAATAACTCTCCCCAACCGTGGGAGATTTCTGACAGCAACCTGGGGACACCAGCTTAATTATGCGCTATCCCAGTCTCCCTTTTATGGTTGCAAATTGGAGCTTCCTTATCATCATTCAAGACCTTATTATTACTGGCCCCTCCTGGCAACTTCTTTATAACTTAATGCCTTCCCTTCATTTTGGGTGCCACATCTCATCAGGCAGTAGGTCCTGTAATCCAAAACATTTCAAGGACACCAGGTTGGGAAAGTCATTCTGGACTAGCTCAACCTTTTTGCCCTAGAGAAATCCTGGAAATAACATTCTGGTCTTCAAAAAAGTGTATCTACAGCTCAAATTTTTTTTAAAAAAAATCTTTTTAATCACAATCTCTTTCAGAACCCCTAGCAACCTCTTGTACAACCCTAGGGTTTGAGAGAATTCTGATTGAGAAGCCTTGGGAACAGAGATGCCCCTCCCTTTAAAAAAAAACAACCATTGCATGTGAGAAAGCAAAGGTTGTGTTTCCATACTTTCTTCCTTTAACATCAGCAGGAACTGTGTCATTACATTTTTTTTCCAAAGATAAGTCACATTCACAAAATGAGAGGTTTGCAACAGAAACCACCCAGCACCAATTCCTCCACAGTTACCTTACGGATGAAAGTGTGTCTGACTTTCTGGTCATCCCAATCTGCTACGTGAAAAGCTCCGTCCCCTCCTGAAACACCACTGACATAGCTGTCACCTGTCAAAAGAAAATACAGTGGCATTAACCCTGTAGTACTTATCCCATATTAAATAAAACTCCTCATACTGGAGGAAGGAATAACAGGAGAGATTCCCTTGAGAGAGAGGAAGAGAATTCATTTGTGTGTGTATATGCACAGAGAGACACACAGAGGCCTGTATCATACTGTTAGTCCTAACTAGCAGACATCCGCTGAATCAATGATATTTACTTATCAACTTCACAAATCAACAAGTGATTCAATGGTAGCATGAATCAACTGCATTCAAGCCACATAGAGAGCATACCATTTCCTTGAAAGGCTGAAATAAGTCCCCCATTGAACCAGTTTCATTCTACCTCTGCCAACTCCTTTTATGAAAGAAGTTTCAGCTGTCAATGAAAGCCAAGATGTGTCATGTTCTCATTGCACTGATCACCCAAATTAGTTAGAACTCTGCACCAAGATATTCTTCATTGGCTGTTATTGATACTAAGCCCCTTCCTGATTGAAAAGTCTCCAGAAACTGTGCAGCCTGTTCCATGAAGTATCTATTCAGAGACAGGAATTAATGGTTAGATGGATCCTTGTCTCAAGAGGCAGGGTGAGTATTCAGAAGGGCACTTCGCCTAGGTCTTAGCAAGCAATACACCTGTTGTCACAGCAGATTAAAGTAAAGAGGCATCTTAAACCTCTTTTCTAACTCAATCCATCCTTCTTATCAAATACACAACATTACATCCTTTAACTTCCCATTAAAATACATGGATCTGTCTAATGCTACACCATATCACACTAGTGTGACACGATATAGTTTCATTAGTCAGTAAAACAGATTAGAATATACTATGTGTGCATGCTGGAAGGATGGGGGGGGACATATTTATGAGTCTGACTGAGACTAGGCCAGAGAAATTAAACTAGTTAATGTAATTTTAAAAATTAAGATTAGTTAACTAAATTAGTTTAACTAGTTTAATTTCTTTAGCATAGTTTCAGTCAGACTGATAGTTTTCCCCCCTCTTCCCTTCCAGCATGCACACACGGTATATTCTAATAATAATAATAATTGTTTATTTCTAGCCCACTCCTCTATTAAAAACAATTGGAGCGAGGAAAAACAGGATTAAAACATACAATTTAAAACAGTTCAACAGCCCATTCCCAACCACCCACCCCTTAAAAATAAATTAAATTAACAATAATTTAAAACCATCAACAAATTAAAAACATAATGCATCCTCATAACATTGTTCTTGAATGAGGTGGGAGATGGTACCAAAGCAAAGATCCAGCCCGATTTTCTGATCCAATTTTGGAGCCGGGAACTAGGAGGCTTCAGGAAAGGCCTGCTGGAAGAGATGCGTCTTTAGAGCTTTTTAAAAGCAATCAAGAGATGTTATAAGACTCATCTCATCTGGCAGGCCATTCCAAAGCTTGGGAGTGGTAGCAGAGAAAGTCCTCTGGGAGGTCTGCGTCAGCCTAGTTTTCACAGGCTGCAGCAGGTTCCTCCCAGAAGACTGAAGCGTGCCGGGGGGTGGGGTTCATATGGGGAGAGGCTGTCCCTGAGATAGGCTGGGCCCAAGCCATGTAGGGCTTTAAAGGTTAAAACCAACACCTTGTACTGTGCCCGAAAACTGATTGGCAGCCAATGGAAAGCCTTGAGCACAGGTGTTATGTGCTCTCTCCTAGATGTTGGCTGTTTTCTAATTTTTAAAATTATATTAACTAGTTTAATTAGTTGACTAACTCTCACCAGATCCTTTTTAGTCTAATTATTTTAAATCATGCAGAACAGGTTGTCTAAAGAAACCACCAACCAACTGTGCTTCTTCCGTGCTGGAGTTCTTTTTCTGTTCAGTATGGCTATGTAGGAGGATGATAGCTGGGACAACTGAGTGACAAATAAGTATTAATTGGTACAAGACAAAACAGACTCAGGGGTAGATTACATGATTTGAGTCAACTAAGGATTATATTACACACACCTACATTTTTTCCCCTCATAAAGTTTGTGCCCAGTTTTACCCTGTGATTCTGGAGAGGTGAAGGGGTATTTATTCTGATCTCTGCCATTAATCAACTATAACTGTGTATTATGAAAGGGCTGCAGAAGTTACCACTGGCCACCAGAAGACTTCCTCCCTGCCACCCAGGAAGATCATAGCAAGAGAGAAAACAATCTGTCCCATTCTTCAGCCTGTGAATGTACAGTCTCCATTCTTATTTCATTTTATATTGATATTACAAACAAGTGGATAGAGACTAACCAGTGACAGCTGGTTGTTTCCACAGTGGTAGTGAATTCACTAGCAGTTTTAAGCAGAATCTTAAAGGAACTATCCAAAGGGCTGAACCCACATCTTCCAAAACAGATCCCATACCATGGATAGCTTCTTTATTTACAAAAACCCAGAGGCGATTAATCACATCACTTACATAAGGGCCACCAGCTGCCATTGGAAGTTACCTTACTTCTAAACATCTGTATATAACATTTAACATGTGCTTTGTAAGTAGTAAAGAACAAGAACAATGCTGCTTCTATAGCCTTCTAGTTGTAGAACTTGTAGCTGCCCACTCTTGTCTGTTCTTATGGTCTTCCAATTGTGGAATTTGGACTCTCCACTTTTCTTTGCTTTATTTTCAATTCAAGTCAGTCTCTCTCTCACCCCCCCCCCCCCAAATATTGAATGTTAAGGGGAGGTAAAAGCATAAACAGTTTACCAAAGTTCATTGGAAGTGTTGGCATTGGAGGAACAGGTTGGGGGTATCCTGCTGGTTGTGGATAGCCTCCAGGCTGTGGATATGCTCCAGGATGTGGGTACCCACTCCCATATGGTGGGGGCTGTGGGTAACCTGCAGGGTATCCCCCTGAGTATCCACCGACAGGTGGAGGATTGAGGGGATTTCGATCATCATATCCTGGAGGAGCACTGGGGTGTGACATGATGTCTCAGCAAGGCTCAAGGAACTGAAAAACAAAAGAGGAAAAGCTCTGTTACCACCTCTGCTCATTCCTTTGAGAAACCATTTGATTACCCTATACTGTATCTAAATTCACATCCTTTGGGCTCTGTTTATTTTGACAATCCAAAAGCAGCCAGGAGAGGGAGCCAAAAGGAAACAACAAAGCTATTCTGATAACATAAGGAAGTGATTGATCTGCCACAAGGATGGGGGTGTTTTTGCACTCCAAGTCTCACAATCCCTAATCACTGACTGTGTTAGCTAGGGATGATGGGAGTTGCTGTCCACCATTTAGAGGGCCACACATTCCCACATTTTATTCTAGCACCTGAAGATGGTTGTTTAATGAGTAGCTGGATTGCACAGTCGCCAGAAAGTAATCCTATGTAACTGAAGTCTATTGACTTTTAGCTACTGTACCAATTAAACTTCAAGATCCATCTTGGCTAACAGAATGAGTACCACTTTGCTCTTTATTTTGTTCTCCCCAAAGATCTCCAGATTTCATTTCTGGCTTGAGACTGAACTGTGTAACTACTAAATGCTAGTTTTTAGTTCTGTCAAACATGGGAGAATGACATCAATTGTATTTACTTCTTTGTTTGCTGAGTCAATAACCCTAGGTGCACTTTAGCAATGAGCCTTCACAAAGTAGTTATATCTTCCAAATCTCTTCTACATTCCAACTCACAACTATTATAAAGGGAAGTCTTAGGGAACAACTGGGACACTGAATTGCTTCTTCCCCCTTCACAGCCCAAATGATCACCGTCTTATAGCTAGTCAGGCCATTGGTCCATTGAGCTCAGTATTGTCTATTGGAGGAATTGTACAGGCTGCTTCTGGGGCTCTGAGGGTTTAGTGCAGTCCTCCAGACCCCAGTGACACTTCCCAAAGACCCTGGCAACCCACCCGCTACAAAAAATCAGCCCAAACTCATATTTTAAATGATACCCCTAATTTCTGGGGCTATTTTATCCTGTTTTAGTGTATTGCTCACCCTAAAACAGCCAGCAGAGTGAATGGAAATTATGTGCCATCATATTAGTGATGTACCATAGCTACCAAAATGGCGCAATAGCAGCCTTTCAGAGCTTTAAAAGATCTAAAAGTCCAGTAGGATGTTTAGAGAAACATCCTACTGGACTTTTAGATCTTTTAAAGCTCTGAAAGGCTGCTATTCTGAAAGACTCCAGCACACACCTACCCCTGATCTCCACAACAGGTGAGAGGGCCTCAAGCAGGTTTTCAAGCAGAAATTCTTACCTAGTCTTACCTGAACATGACAGAGACTGAACCTGGGAGCTTTTGTATACCAAGAAAATGCTCTGCCATTGAGCTAGGACACTTAAAACTTTGCTCACTACTGTGTGACATTTTAACTGATCCTAATAAAGGGACTGCTTTGCTGTACATAAAGGGGAAAATATCATTTAAATTGACAAAAAGTAAAAGAAGCTGTGTTGGTCTGAGAGAGAGAGAGAGAGAGAGAGAGAGAGAGAATATTATTTAATTTTTTCCAAAGACCGTCTGGTCCCCCAAGGCAGGATAAAAGTTCCACTGTCAGTGCTGCCAACAGAGGGATCTTTGCTTTAGCTCTTGGAGATGATCGTCAGAAAATATATCTTGGGGGAGGGGGAACACAGAGAAAGAAGAGAAAAATTCAGGGCTATTCACAGAAGAAAAAATATGGAAAAAATAATTGCTATTTTGTCTTCACCAAAAGTCTGAAACGAGTGATCTTGAATAGAGTGAAAAATATAGGAAACCTGGATGAAGGTACTTGGAAGCCTTTGGACTGGGAGAATTCTCATTTTGTCCACATCCCTGTATTTGCAAGTCAAAATTTGCTCAGGTTGACTTTGAAGATGGAGCAGATTATCTAGTATCCAACACAACAGACTCCCTTTAGTGCATTGCTGAAGGAAGAAGAGGACCAAGGAAAGTATATGGACATCCAAGAACATCAATACTTCCTACAGACTTGTAAATAATAACCATTTGCCTAGCCACTTCGGACAAAGCTAGAACTGCATGCAGTAATCCAAGTGAAAACCATAGGAACACATCTTCAGTGGGAACCTCCTGACTGCTCCACAGTAGGGAGGGAGCATACAGTCAGATAGCCGCATGTGGGTTGCTAGGTGAAGAGTGTACCAGGCCTTGAGATGCCAGGGCCAAAACTATAAATTGATATCTAACAAGTTAGATTTTTTAAAATGGAAGCAATGCTGAGCCAGTGTGGTGTAGCACTTTGAGAGTTGGACTATGACTTTAAAAATCAGGGTTCAATTGCCCATTCAGCCATGAAAACCCATTGGAAGACTTTGGGTGAGTCATACACTCTCAGCCCCAGAAAACCCATTGATATGTTTCCTGTAAGTCAGAAATGATTTGAAGGTACACAACAACAATGCTGAAGCTGACAGATATGTTCGGCCTGCCTCCCCACTCCATTCACAAAAAAACATGATGCATATTACATAAACTAAACCAAAAATGTTTACACACAAAAAAACCTATATAATTATTCAACTTTTTGGTGCCATTAGTACTATTGTCTCATCTGTTGCTATTGTCTATTACACAATTCCAGACAAGTAACTATGGCCAACGACTGATAGATGCTTCTCTCTCTCCCAAACAAACTGATAGATGCTCCTCTCTCTCCCAAACATGCTTCTCTCTCTCCCAACAAACTAAATGACTACGGTAATCATTTGCAGTCCTTTCATAACACCCCAAACCTGCTGTTTAGGGTATCCACTTCACTATCTTTAATGGTAAGGAAGGCCTTGTTGATGAGATTGCCCTGATACAATTAATGGAATTTTGGATCATCCCAAACAGGAGGAGGAGGAGGAGGAGGAGATTATTTATTTCTATTCCGCCTTTTCCAGTGGGGAATCAAAGCGGATTACAGCAGTCAAGCAAACAGCTTCATTTAAATATCGCTTCATACCGCCTAAGGAGTGTCTAAGTGGTTTACAACTGTAAACTACTTGCCTCCAACAATCTGGGTACTCATTTTAGCAACCTCGGAAGGATGCAAGCCTGAGTCGAGCTTGAGCCCTTTTGCTGGTCTTGAACTCGCCACCTTATGGTTTTGAGTAAGTGGCTGCAGTACAGGCATTTAACCATTGCGCCACCAGGGCTCCACCAGTGTCATCATCCATGTGTGATTCTTGGACGTTCCCACTTACTTTCTTCCTTCTTTTTTCTTGTAGCACAAAATCTATGAAGGAAGGGGAAAAAAAGAGATGTATAGTTCCTTTTGACTGGTAGCACTAGGACCTTTGGATGGAAGTACCTCAGTATTTGCACACAGCAAAACTAAGAGCATGTGTCATATGGTTTTCTCTCTGTTCTGCTACCATCACAGTTGCATCTGGTGAGGACCCAAGAGAAAGCTCTCTTGGTGTCTGGTCCCAGGCTATGCAACCTCTTCTGAGGGAAGCTCAGTTGGTTCCTCCTCTACTTTCTTAGTTTAACTGGTTGTCTCAAGCAATTGGAGTGCTGGTTCTGAAGATGTCAAGGGATTTAATGGGTTTGTAATTGTTCTAAATTGTTTCTAAATGGATTGTTATTTAACACTTTTAAAATATTTGCATTACAGATGGTCTTAACTATCTTAATATACAATGTAAGCTGCTACGGTGTAAGTGGGAGAAAAATAAAAGAAATACGTTGCAGGGGCAGAGATCACATTTCTTTTAAAAAATAACAGTAATAAATTTGGCTGCAAATAGAAAACTGTCACAGAACTGACCTGGAAATTCTTTCCCAGGTGTGCCAGGTTTTCATCTGCAGGGAATTTGAAGAAAAGGACTCATGTGCCTTGTCACATTATTCAGCTGCATGCATATACTAAATTATAAAAACTTTAATTCCACATCAGGCAAGAAGAAAAGGGAACTGCACCCGGTAGCAGTGGCCTCCACTGTCATTAGCACTTAGAGAAAGAACTCATTGCTAACAGAAGCAAGGAGGAGTCTTATGGTATCCTCCAGGTTTGTTGCTGTTTCTTCTGAAACAGACTCACATGGTTACCCGTCTGGAAATCGGCACAGTGCTAATGGTAACTGCTTTTCTCTTTGTGGTTCATGTTTTAGGGGTGGGGAACAAGCACACTATGTATGTACTTACTTCTCTGGATATACTGGCAAGGCTGGAAAATTCCAACCAGGAAGCTTGTCCCCTTTCAAACGGCCTCTTTCCCCACCTCTTTCTGCACAACCACAAAGAACGGCCTCATGACTGGATACACAAAGAGCAGGACTAATTAATTTCCCTACCAAAATCACTACTTCCTCTAGACTGAGTACTTCATAGCTACTGTGCTTGTCCCTTCTGCCACACTGGGAGCCTGCATGATGTAGTGGGCCAAATGTGGGATCCTAAGGATGGTACAGTGGCCACCTATGACCCTCCTAGCCCCCTTCCCCTGCAGCTGGCCTTTCCCTGGCAAAATAAAGGGTGCGTTGCCTCTCCTGGAAGCCTTGAGGTGATTTGCTTTTTAAATGGGTTGCACCTCCTCACCACTTTAAAAAAAACAAACAATTTTTCAAAACCAGAAGCATACTTCTGGCTACTTCTGGTGTGTATTGTCCTTCATTTTCTGAAATCTTTGACAGTCTGTGTGGTCCTTGTAGGATCCCTGAGGCAGAAAATGAGTCTTTGATCCACTGATGTTGTCTGCCTCTGGCAGCACAGAGTGTTGGACTGGGATTTGGAAAATTCAACTTCAAATTGCCATTCAGTCATGAAACACACTGGGTGCTCTCACTCTTAGCCTAGGGGTGAGCTAGCAAACACACACACATTACAGGTGTGTCTTGACTCATACAGAAACTAGTTTTCAGTAGACCAGACAGAATACTTCCCGGATGGACAAGAGGGCAGTCAACCAAAGAGGGATGAGGAGTTAATGGAAGGAATGAGCTAAATGTCACTACAGATGTTGTCAGACTGCAGCACCTAATTTTCCTCACCACTGGTTATGCTGTGGAGTTGGAGTCCTAAAACATCTTCCAGGCCACACCTTTTTAACAGCCACCAGCTAAAGCCCTATGACAAGATACTTTTTTTTCTTTTCATTTCAGAAAGGTAACAAAATGACAGAATCAAATTGCATTTCAGATTACCTGGTGAGAATGACACTAATGCTTTGGGGGACGGTTGTTAACATATTCAAGTTACCCTTCCAATTTACTTTCATATGGCATTTTAAGGCATGTTGAAGGTGTTTTGAATTCCCCCCCCCCCCCATTTTATCTCATGCTCTGAAGCCTTGGTGTTTGAAGAGTGAATGGATAGCATTCCTTTTTGCTGGGAGTACGTTCAGCTAGAGAGAAGAGAGATAGCACATTTGGAGCAGAACATCATTTCATGAGTTGTTAGATATCATGCTTTTGAACAATCTTCCCCAACCTGCAAATCCCACCATCCACAGCCAGAATTTAGATTACTGAATTTGTTGTATGCATCTTGAAAGTTGTGGGTAGAGGAATGCAACTTTAACCTCTTAAAGAGCACTTTCGATGGCATCATCAACAAAATGGTGCCACCTGTGAAAAAATATCAAGCAAAGTACTACATGTTATTTTCCTCTGCCACTCTGATCCTTTTTTACTCTGATAAATGGCACTTAGAAGGACATCTGATTGAGCAATGACACAGTTTTAAATATCTGGGGACGTATTTTTCTTATAGCTGCCTTGAATTCCATTTTGGGAGAAAGACAGTATAAGAATCCCATAAATAAATAAATAAATATTATAATGACAATGAGAAATTTCATAATGAGGAGCATATGTGGAGGACAGTAAAAGCAATTCTAACTTTCAGAAGGGTCAGTAGAAGTTCCTTGACAGGTTCTATGTTGAAAACTACTATATTTGAAGTACTCCACCAATTCCTATATGGGTCTGTGATATGGGAAAAGGTTATGCTACAGAAGTTGAGACTACTCAGAATAAGTTCTTGCCATTTCCTCCAGGGGTAGCCTCCTTAATGATAAGGCTACACGCTGATCTTTTTTCTATCAAGACAAAAACTCATAAAGCACCTATTTGTTGTTGTTGTGTGCCTTCATGTCATTTTCAACTTATGGGGACCCTAAAGCAACCCCATCATTGTGTTTCCTTGGCAAGATTTGTTCAGAGGTTTGCCATCACCTTCTCCTGAGGCTGAAAGTATGTGACTTGCCCAAGGACAACCAGCGGGTTTCATGGTCCAGTGGGGAATTGAACCTGGTCTTCAAACCACTAAGCTGCCGCCATGCTATGCTGGCTATATTTCATGGCAAAAGGCTGATTAACTCAGAAGAAAGCAATCTAGCAAAATAATGTTTCATCAAACAATGCACTTAGGACAGATGGGCCTGTTATTAGTTAACACTGTCACAACTTTATTTTAAGAATGCCCAGATGTTTTAAACGTGTATTTTTTTTTTATATTAGAGACTGACTTTTCAAGGTACAATCCTATGAAAATGGACTTGCCAGCCAAACTCTAGCATTCCCCATCTTTTAAAGAGTCAAAAAGTTTTTTTAAAAATAGATTTAACCTCTGTTGCCCCCAGAAAAACTTTCACTGCTTTCAGCCCATTCCATTACCTTACTTGGAGGGAAGGTATCAAGGAATTTCTTATAAATAGCAGTTATGTATTTGTAGCTATGTAGTAGAGGTGCTAAGAAATTTCATTAGTGAATTGCAAATATGCGTAAAGAGACACCAGCAAGAGTGCCCTGGTGCACATCAAAAAATGCTGGTGTGCATCAGCACTACCTAGCCAGCATCCAGATACACATCAGTCACACTGTGCATCAGTACCTTTAATGGCTCCCTTACATTTCGGGTTTATTGTTCATACTATGGAACTTCAACTATGCACATCTCTGCAACTTTGGTTGCTCACATGTGTCAGCACTTGAATAAAGACGGAGTTGATGATGCAAAAGTATTTGAATTGTATTTAAGGCATGCTGAATTTTATCCTGGTTTATCCCAGGTCTATTCGTTTTGGTTATTCACACATCTGAGAGTCTGAATCTTTTAGAAAAACTCAGAAAAAAAATCTAGCAACAGTTATCCTGGGTTAGATTCAACCCAGATTCTACCCAGATTATTTTCACCATCTGAATAACCCTGAAGACATCAGTCCCCAAGTGAATTCTGAACACAGATATTCTCTACTGAGCTGTCCATCACACAGTGGCCCCAGGAACAGTTTCCTGGGAGATTTCTTGATAGAAAGAGCTAGTTGACTGCTGCCTGTTACGAGCAAACTGCTGGAAGATGCTACTAAATTTATTACAATAAAGGTCAGCACCTTTACAGTAGCAATAGAGCAACTGCAATTTCTAAAGATGTCAGCAATACACTATAAAAGGGATCAATTGCCTTAGTTGCTACTTAGTTCTTATACTGCCATGTAAAAGAAATTCCTTTATACTTTCCCTCTGCTTAGTTGCCACTGTTAATGTTAGCCTGTAACCTTACAGTATATTATTAGTACAGGTTGAGTAAACCTTATTGGATCCAAAATGCTTAGGACCAGAAATGTTTTGTATTTAGGTTTTTTTTTTACATAATACCTGTATGTTTACACATATACTATAAAATACACAACAAGTATTGCAGTACACACTGTATTTGCAAGACTGGAAAGGAACACAAGAGATAAAAGGCTGGAGAGAGACCAAGGATCTGAGAAATGTCTGGAATCCAAGTATAGTGTGCTTGGCTGAATCCATGCCTCCTGCCAGTTCACAGATCTTCACTCTCCAAGCTCGCATCTCTTTCAGCCTCACACTGAGGACCCGAGAGACAAACCAACAGAAGCACTCCAGCTGCCAACTTGAAGGCAGAAGTGGGCACCAGGTAGCAAAAGGTTTCAGTTTCTGGAAGTTTTTGGATTTTAGATTTCTGGATTAGGGCTTCTCAACCTGTATTAACATTGGGCTTTGTTCTTTAATATTCTATCTTTGTTGTGAACATTTCCAAGTAAATGTTCTGATTGTTTTAGCAGATATATCCCATTAACATATTGTTTTGTAATGGACATTATATTATAGACAAATGAAACTAATCTGAAGAGTATTATTTTCACAGCTGGTATCCATAGTTTTTTGTGGGTTTTTGGGGGCTACGTGGCTGTGTTCTGGAAGAGTTTATTCCTGCTGTTTTGCCAGCATCTGTGGCTGGCACCTTCAGAGAATGCTGGCATGGAAGTGAGTGGGGTATATAAATACTATGTGACGCTAGGTTGGGAGGACTGATTTACATGTTAATCTGTATATTGTTCTGTGTTGAATAGCAAGGCCTCAGGGTGGGAGGATATTCAACACAGAGATTAACGTATAAATCACTTCTCTCAACCTAGGATCACACAGTATATATATTCCCCACTCATTTCTGTGCCAGCATTCTCTGAAGATGCCAGTCACAGATGCTGGCAAAACAGCAAGAATAAACTCTTCCAGCCACATAGCCCCAAAAAACCCACAAAAAACTATGGATGCCAGCTGTGAAAACCTTCGACATCACAATTAATATAACAGCAACTTGCTAAACAATTTCCATAGTGTTAGCACTCACTAATGGTTAACTAAATGCCTTAAGCCTTTTCTACATAAGTTCCAGAATGTAGGGAACAGGTCAAGGAAGAATTTATCCATAAAGAGAGAAATGGCCAGTGGGAGAGTAATGACCAAGAACTGAACAAAACAAAGGCTGCATCCTCACTGCAGAAATAATCCAGTTTGACACCACTTTTAACTGCCATGGCTCAATGCTATGAAATCATGGGAATTGTAGTTTTGTAAGACATTTAGCCCTCTTTGTGAGAGGGCAGTGATACTACAACAAACTACAGTTCCTAGAATTCCATAGCATTGAGCCATGGCAGTTAAAGTGGTGTCAAATTGGGTTATTTCTGCAGTGATGATACAGCCTTTGTTAGTTTTGAACACAGATGAGAACACATATAACTCTGTAGTTTAATAATTAGACCAAGGGCAGTGTTTTTCCTTGTTTCTTGCAGCTTCTTTGGGCAGGGAGTGAGGAAAATGAGAAAGATGGTCAGGGTCCAGGAAAAAAGATTTGTAAGGAAAAACTTTCTACCTGTCAGTTGAGGTTGGCAAGTTCCTGATCCCCCTGTCTGGCAAGGGTTAGTCAACACTTCATTCCTTAGCCTGCCTCGTGTACAAAGGAGGCTAGATTTTGACTTCTTGGGAGTTCAGTTAAAGAAAAGGGAAACTAATAAGAAAAAAAGCAAATGACTGGAGCCTGACCGAAAGTTACTTCCTATCTTCATGACTGTTTCGAACTGTCCCTTTCAATATATCTTATCTCTTCTGTATGTGTACATGGAAAATATGAACAAACACATTCACATTCATTTCCTAGTTTCCTAATTTTACTGACCTAAGTTAGAACTAAATGGAATTTCCGTGTCTGTAACTGAGTATTTCAAAGATTTCATCTGGCCAAACCCTAACAGAATTGAGGGGGAAGGGAAAGTGAAAAATGCAAGTGCTGGGGTAGGTGGGTGGGGAGGAGTGTTTTTGGTAATGTCTAAGCCACTAAAACAAAACTGTTTTTATTAGACAGTTGCCTGGACTGGGACAAAAGCCAAAAATGGACCAAAAAATCCAGAGAACTTTGACCCTATAAAGTTTTTAAAATATGCTAAACTATGCTACTGCAAACAGAGGTGGACATGAAAATGATTTGCAAGACAGCACTGCCATTGGACACACAAAAGCATCATCATGAGATAACTGATTTTAGCAGTGCAGATGCAACCACAGTCACTGTATGCCTTGCTACAGAACACTATAAAATCACAAGTGCTGGAACTGTTAGAATATCTCCTACTTAAGAAAGGAGATATTATATATATTTAATCTGGCACCCTATCCAAATGTACTAGAACACAACTGCCATTATCCCCAGTCAGAATGACCATACTGACCAGGACTGGTGGGTGTTATATTCCAACACATGCCAGGGATGCCAGTTTGGGAAGAGCTGCTGTGAATGATAGATATGTGAACCCAATAATGTGCAAGTTGTGTGCTTTCTGATGGTAGTGACAAGTGCTCAAATCCATGGAACAAATATCCCAAGGGACAGCACCTGAAGCCCCAAAAGTAGAAAAGGATGCAGAACATACCAGTTAAACAGGTAATCTGAAATTGAAAAATCTTATTTGCCTGGGGCCAGAAGGAGGGATACATGCTGAAATTCAGAGAGGGGCAAAGTCTAGTTATAGCTGGAACTAGAGCTGTATGCATAGCATAGCCAATCAATGGAATGGGAAAGATACCTGGTTCCTATTCAGTCACCAAGCAATATAAGATGCATCAAAGAAACTTTCTCAGGGTATCAAAGATAGACCAACACCTCTGTCCATGGATTGTGGTAGATCACCTACAGTCTAGATACTGAGGAGCACCCTCAACATGAGAAAGGAGCCAAGATGAAAGCAAACAGGGACATCACTAAAGCTTCAGGCAGTTTGACCTCAGGTCTTCACACAGGATATTATAATTATGCAAATGACTGAACTTGAGGGCTTGGGTACTTTCACATTATACAGTTATAGCACTTTAAATTTCACTTTATTCCACTGCTACCTCCTCCTGCAGAATCTTGGGATCAGAGACACCAGAAGAGCTCTCTAGTGGAGAACTCTCTCTCTCCAGGAGTTCACATGATGCAAACATGGCAGTTAAAGTAGAATCATGGTGATATAATTGAGTTGTGTGTAAGGGACCCTGGTCTTCTAACCCAGGAATAGGGGAGCCCGAGAACTGATAAACTTTATGTACACTTTTCACCCTAACATAACTTTGACAAAACCATCCTTGGAAGTCTTTAAACAGAGACTGGATGGCCATCTGTCAGGTATGCTTTCATTGAGAGTTGGACTGGATGGCCCTTGTGGTTTCTTCCAACTCTATGATTCTATGATTTGTTAGATGAAAAGAGTTGCATTGTAAGAGACTTTGGGGCTGTACAGACCACCCAAAAGGGGCGGTCTGTAGGAGCCCAAAGAAGCGCCGGGATGAGGCCAGGGCTGCCTCACCGGGAGCCCCAGAGGCCTCATCCCAGCACTTCTCTAGGCTGCTGGAAAGGGGCAAAATGCCCCTTTCCCGCGGCCTGGAAAGGGCTGTCCTTGGGGCATGAAGCCCCAAGGACAGCCCAACTGGCAGAGGACAGGGAGAAAGGGGCCTCCTGGCCACTTTCTCCCTGCCTTCATTCCCGTGGCAATATAGTTGCCACAGGAATGATGCGCGGCCTGAAAAGGAGCTCCATTTTGGAGCTCCTTTTGGCGCCAATGAAAGGGCACCCTAGGCGCCCTCCAGCGGCACCATGACGTCAGGTGCGCGCCATGGTCTAAATGCGGCACGCGCCATGACATCATCATGGCGTGCACATATGGATGGCATGCAAAAAAGATGGTGCTGTCGATACACGGTAGAGTTAGGGAGGGTGTAAATGCTGCACCCTCCCTAACCCTACTCATGCCCCACAGACGGCCTTATTGGGCTGTCTGTATTGGGCCTTTGAGTTCATTGGAGATCAAGGTGGTGACATACACATGTAAAGCGGGGGGGGGGGGGTGGAGGGGAGGAGCACCTTATTAGTACATCTACAGTAGAAATAGGAATCCTGCTGCTCTCTGGATATTTTTGGACTACACCTCCCAACATTCCTCACCATTGGCTATATTGGCTACAGCTGCTGGCAGTTGCAGTACAACAACATTTGGTGGATTTTCTTCCATGATTTAGAAGCGATAGCCCATGCATGGATACAAACTCAATAGTACATAATGAAACAACAACAAATAGTCTACTAAAGTGAAGAGGACATGCACTTTAACAATTCAGCAGGTTGTACCGCTGCAGCTTGGTGCCACATGAAGTACTGTTGTCTTCTCCAGGCAGAGTTTGCTCTATTCTTGGCTCCTGGCTCTTCAGCTGAGCTCCCTGCCCCTCTGAGTCAGGCCTCAAGCATTTGGCTACATGAGGCACAGGGAGCGCCAGAGGCAAAACTTCTCCGCCTCCCAAAGCGCTCTCTCAGTTCAAAGAAAATACTCATGAGACAGCAACAACTATTAAACAGGGTGGTACCAAGAAGAGTAGAGAGCTTTGTGCCTGAAAAGCTTATTCTGTGTGACTGTAGAGCTTCACCTAAGCAACAATCATAGCAGCAGGAGCAGGGCCTCCTTCTGTCTAAAACTCCTGCTTTTCCCTTGCTGAGAAGAACTAATAAAGTTAACATAATCCTGTGGTCTCACTGGGAAACTGGCGGGTTGGGAAGGGAAGAGTTATGTGGGTTCATAATATATGTGTCCTCAAATTAACTAGAACTGCTTAATGTTTAAAAGGTGGCTCAGTCAGGCACTAATTTTCAGTCTGGATTGAAAAAAATGTTTAATTTGGGGACAGTTTTACTCTGGAAGAGGCAGAGGACTCAGGGCGTTCTGTGATTTCTCAATGTTGTCCATGGTCACAACATGGAAGAAACTAGGCTGTCACAGACCTCCCAGGGGGCTTTTTCTGCTACCGCTCCCAAACTATGAAATGGCCTGCCAGGCGAGATCCGTCTCATCACATCTCTTGACTGCTTCAAAAGAGCCGTAAAGACGCATCTCTTCTGGCAGGCCTTCCCAGAAACATTTTAATCTCCCGGCTCCGAAGCTAAAGTTCTATGACCCCCCCCCCCCCAGCTAGCTCCTGCACTATGACCCCGGGTGTTATAGCTTATGCTGCTCAAAGAACTATTAGTTTTTATGTTGTTAAATTATATTTTTATTTTGCTTGTTTGCTTTTAACTCTTGCTGACGTAATTCTGTTTTAAGGGATGGGAGGTTAGGGATTGGTTTGTGGGAAGTGTTTTAACTTGTTGTACCCCGCTCCGATTGCTTGGGCAGAGGGGAGGGTTATAAATTTATTATTATTATTATTATTATTATTATTATTATTAAACAGCTGCCAACAACTGTGAAATGGTAATTCAGGGCATGTCAGCATCCAGGAAACAAACTTGGTATACATAGATTAGAAAGGGTGTGCAAACATCTGTAAGAGGGCCCATACAGATAGTCCAGCTTGCATGCATGCCAAAGTCCTTGTGTGGCACTGTGATTACCTCCTAAGGGCAGGTCAACAAGTTGTCAGCAGGAAACCCCAGACCACACCCCTCTCTCACACTTTAGTTTGGTAGCCTTTGGATCTCATGGAACCATAGAATCATAGAGTTGGAAGAGACCACAAGGGCCATCCAGTCCACTCCCTTGCCATGCAGTAATTCACAATCAAAGCATCCCTGACTGATGGCCATCCAGCCTCTGTTTAAAGACCTCCAAAGGAGGAGACTCCACAGGAGACTCTGTGAGGGAGTGTGTTCCACAGAGGTTCAGCCCTAGAGCTTTCCAGAGCAGCGAGCTATAAACATGCTTTCTCTGCATGAAGTGTTAATGTACCCCTTTTCCATCAGGGTCATGTTGGGAGTAGCTTGCAAATCTCACAATAAAGCCAGCTGTGCATGACACCCATGCTAGGCTGCCCAAAAAAACTCCACAGGGGTGGTGGTGGTTCAAAGAGAGATGTCTTAGTCCGCTCCAACTTAAAAAGAAAAGGGAGTGGAGAAGAATGTATTAACACCTTTAAGACCAGTGGGTCTCAATCCACTTCTTCAGATGCACTGAAGGAGTATAATATTAAAATAAAAACAATATTAAAGAGAGAGAGAGAGAGAGCACAGTTTTTCACCTTGTTAAAAAGAAAGTTTTCTTTTAAAAAATATATCTGTTGAGCAACTAATAGACAGACATGCCCACTAAGAGGAAAAGTGTCCTGCAGATGAGGATCGTTCACAAAGCAGAGGGGAAAAACTGTGTGAAGAGGTTTAGCATTCTTTTATTGTATGTTCAAATTACAGATTTGTTATGTTACAAACTTCCTGGCGATTTAGTTAAATTCTGGGCAAATGTGTTTTGAGCATAACACAGACTCTGTAATGGAAACATCCCTCCCTTCTCCACTTATGCAACACTTTAAACTTATTCCAGTTGGCATCATTTTTGCTACAACTGCTCCTATTCCTTGAGCATTTTGTTCAAATGTTTGACTCTTGTGACACCCTTTACATCTACATGCAGACATTGCACCCCACCCCCTCTCTCAACACAGTATATTTTGTTTAGTTATGTACTAATGTATATTTACATTATTGTTTAGTACTTATGTATATTCATATTTTAATATTTTAGAACTAATTAACATTGTTCCAATCAGAACAGTTTTATTTAAATAAATTCAGTACTTAACTCATGTGTAAATTTTACACATATTGTCTCACAGACAGCCACATTCACATACACCAGTGTCACAGATATGTACACACTCAGTCATGCTCTTCTATCCTTTCTTTCACTCACACACATACCCATTTACTCTCTCACACACAGTCACACAGAAACATTCATTCTCTTATGAGACAAGGCTTTTAACATAGGCATTGTATTTTTTTAAATCCTTAATTATTTCTTCTTCTTTCTGAAGGGGAGGAGCTTCTGTGAGTCACATCTGTGAGTCACAAGGGGCGGAGCTAGCAGACTAGCTTTATATACCACCTTCCAGAGCCTTCCAGAACAGTCCGGCCAGAGAGAGGAGAAGGAGAGGAGCTGCTTGGCAGCCATTTTGGGACCGTGTGCTTGAGACCGTGTGCTTGTTGCTGAAGGGGAGGAGCTTCTGTGAGTCACATCTGTGAGTCACAAGGGGGCGGAGCTAGCAGACTAGCTTTATATACCACCTTCCAGAGCCTTCCAGAACAGTCCGGCCAGAGAGAGAAGGAGAGGAGCTGCTTGGCAGCCATTTTGGGACCGTGTGCTTGAGACCGTGTGCTTGTTGCTGAAGGGGAGGAGCTTCTGTGAGTCACATCTGTGAGTCACAAGGGGGCGGAGCTAGCAGACTAGCTTTATATACCACCTTCCAGAGCCTTCCAGAACAGTCCGGCCAGAGAGAGGAGAAGGAGAGGAGCTGCTTGGCAGCCATTTTGGGACCGTGTGCTTGAGACCGTGTGCTTGTTGCTGAAGGGGAGGAGCTTCTGTGAGTCACATCTGTGAGTCACAAGGGGCGGAGCTAGCAGACTAGCTTTATATACCACCTTCCAGAGCCTTCCAGAACAGTCCGGCCAGAGAGAGGAGAAGGAGAGGAGCTGCTTGGCAGCCACTTTGGGACCGTGTGCTTGAGACCGTGTGCTTGTTGCTGAAGGGGAGGAGCTTCTGTGAGTCACATCTGTGAGTCACAAGGGGGCGGAGCTAGCAGACTAGCTTTATATACCACCTTCCAGAGCCTTCCAGAACAGTCCGGCCAGAGAGAGGAGAAGGAGAGGAGCTGCTTGGCAGCCATTTTGGGACCGTGTGCTTGAGACCGTGTGCTTGTTGCTGAAGGGGAGGAGCTTCTGTGAGTCACATCTGTGAGTCACAAGGGGGCGGAGCTAGCAGACTAGCTTTATATACCACCTTCCAGAGCCTTCCAGAACAGTCCGGCCAGAGAGAGGAGAAGGAGAGGAGCTGCTTGGCAGCCATTTTGGGACCGTGTGCTTGAGACCGTGTGCTTGTTGCTGAAGGGGAGGAGCTTCTGTGAGTCACATCTGTGAGTCACAAGGGGGCCGAGCTAGCAGACTAGCTTTATATACCACCTTCCAGAGCCTTCCAGAACAGTCCGGCCAGAGAGAGGAGAAGGAGAGGAGCTGCTTGGCAGCCATTTTGGGACCGTGTGCTTGAGACCGTGTGCTTGTTGCTGAAGGGGAGGAGCTTCTGTGAGTCACATCTGTGAGTCACAAGGGGGCGGAGCTAGCAGACTAGCTTTATATACCACCTTCCAGAGCCTTCCAGAACAGTCCGGCCAGAGAGAGGAGAAGGAGAGGAGCTGCTTGGCAGCCATTTTGGGACCGTGTGCTTGAGACCGTGTGCTTGTTGCTGAAGGGGAGGAGCTTCTGTGAGTCACATCTGTGAGTCACAAGGGGGCGGAGCTAGCAGACTAGCTTTATATACCACCTTCCAGAGCCGCGCGCCGTTTAACTGAACAACTCTGCTCAAGTGGCATTAGGTTAGAATCAGATATTGAAACAGAACCTTCCCTTTAAGTGTAAGATAGCAGCCAGTACTTACCCCTAAAGAAGTATTCCCAGTAGATTGACTGTTATATTTATTACTAAAGACTTTGCAGTATGGACAACGAGGGATCTGCCACAGTCACCTGCAACTCTTGTGGGATGTTTCTCTTCTTGCCTACAGTAGTGGAGAACTTCACATGCACCAAGTGCAAGTTGGTAGCACTCTTGGAGGAGAAAGTGCAGCAGCTGGAGTCCAGAGTAGCTACACTTCAGCAGATTAGGGAACAAGAGGATTTCCTGGACACAATAGAACTAACCATCTTGGATGAGTACCATGCAGAGGAAGATGCTAGGGTGGAAGAGGTCACTTGCCAAACAGAGGAGGCAGACAGCTGGAGGAATGTCACAAAGAGTAGTAAACCAAGAAGGAATTGTTCGGGGAGCTTGCAGCTAGAGAATCGATTCGAAGCTCTTTCCCTTATCAAGGAGGATGAAGAAGAGCAGCATGGACAGACTTCAGGGACAGAGCAAGGGAGCCTGAGAGTCCCACCCGAGGGAACAGTCGCTGCTAAGCCTCGGAGGAGGCGTGTGGTCGTAGTGGGGGACTCCTTGCTGAGGGGTACAGAAGCAGTGATTTGTAGGCCTGACAAGATGTCTCGAGAGGTGTGCTGTCTTCCAGGTGCAAAGATCCGGGATGTGACAGAGAGGCTGACAAGACTGGTCAAGCCTACTGACCAATACCCCTTCCTTTTGGTCCACGTGGGAACTAATGATACTGCAAGACACAGCATTCAGAACATCAAAAGGGATTACGAGGCGCTTGGTAGGAAGCTGAAAGGAATGGATGTACAAGTTGTCATCTCGTCTCTTCTGCCAGTTGAAGGGCATGGTCCAGGAAGGGAGAGGAAAATAGCAGAGGTGAACAACTGGCTTCGCAGATGGTGCCGCCGAGAAGGATTTGGATTCTTGGATCATGGGCTGCGGTTCCATGAGGAGGGACTTCTTGCAACAGACGGGTTGCATCTCACGCCAGTTGGAAGAAATGTTTTTGCCAACAGTCTCAAGAACTTGATCAGGAGAGCTTTAAACTGAGTTCCGAGGGGAAGGGAGACAATATTAAGGAACGCAAAAGGGATGGCGTAAATAGTCAAACTGACATAGAGGAAACAAGGCAAACAGTGCAAGGACCCAACAGTGGGAGGCAAAAAAACTTGCACAGGCAGCAAGTAAAAGGGAACCATGGTCTGCGATGTCTCTACACTAATGCACAGAGCATGGGAAATAAGCAAGATGAACTCGAACTCCTAGTACAACAAGGCAAATATGATATAATAGGCATCACTGAAACCTGGTGGGATGAGTCTCATGATTGGAATGTGGAAATAGAGGGGTATAACCTTATTAAGAGAAATAGGCCAAACAGGAAAGGAGGAGGAATAGCACTATATGTCAGAGATATTTACACCAGTGAAGAGATCCTGGACATCAATCATGGAAGCCAGGTGGAGAGCATCTGGATAAGAATTAAAGGGGAGGGAAACAACAAGGGTGTTACGGTGGGAGTCTACTACAGACCCCCAAGTCAGACTGAGGAATTGGATGATATCTTTCTAGAACAGATGACCACACAGTCAGAAAAGAGAGATGTAGTAGTGATAGGCGACTTCAACTATCCTGATATTTGCTGGAAGTCAAACTCAGCAAAATCCTCAAGGTCTAGCAAATTCCTCACTTGCCTGGAAGACAATTTCATGGTCCAAAAGGTGGAAGAGGCAACAAGGGGGTCAGCTATTTTAGATCTGATCCTAACCAACAAGGAGGACTTGGTTAATGGGGTGCAAGTGGTGGGATCATTAGGTGGAAGTGACCATGTTCTCCTGGAGTTTGTAATACAGTGGAAAGGAGAAGCCAGGCAGAGTCAGACACGCATCCTAGACTTTAGGAGAGCGGATTTCAGTAAACTTAGAGAAGTATTGAGGGCGATTCCATGGTCAGAAATACTAAAAGATAAAGGAGTTCAGGACGGATGGGACTTTCTCAAAAGGGAGATACTGAAGGCACAATTTCAAACAGTTCCAGTGAGAAAGAAAAACGGGAGGTGTCTCAAGAAACCAGGATGGATGACTAAGGAACTTTCAACCGAGCTAAGTTTGAAACGGAACATGTATAAGAAATGGAAAAAGGGGGAAATCACGAAAAAGGAATTCAAAGAAATAGCAGGCATGTGTAGGGGTAAAGTCAGAAAAGCTAAAGCGCAGAATGAACTCAGGCTTGCTAGAGAGGTTAAGAACAATAAAAAGGGCTTTTTTGGATATGTCCGCAGCAAGAGGAAGAAGAAGGAAACGGTAGGGCCACTGCGTGGAGAAGATGGCAAAATGCTAACAGGGGACAGAGAAAAGGCAGAATTACTCAACACCTTCTTTGCCTCAGTCTTCTCAGAAAAGGCAAAGGGTGCTCAACCTGAGGATAATGGAGCAGAGAACAGAATTGGGGAATTTCAGCACAGAATAAGTAAAGAGATAGTAGAGGAACACCTTGTTAATCTAAATGAATTTAAGTCTCCGGGACCAGATGAACTCCATCCAAGGGTATTAAAAGAACTGGCAAAAGTAATATCAGAGCCATTGGCAATCATATTTGAAAACTCCTGAAGAACAGGAGAGATCCCAGCAGACTGGCGAAGGGCAAACGTTGTCCCCATCTTCAAAAAGGGGAAAAAAGAGGATCCCAACAATTATCGTCCAGTTAGTCTGACATCAGTTCTAGGAAAGATTCTGGAGCAGATCATTAAACAGAGAGTCTGTGAACATCTAGATGGTAATGCCATAATCACAAAAACTCAACACGGGTTTCAGAGAAACAAGTCATGCCAGACAAATCTAATCTCTTTCTTTGATAAAATTACCAGCTTGGTAGATGAAGGGAATGCTGTGGATATAGTATATCTTGATTTCAGTAAGGCCTTTGACAAGGTTCCCCATGACATTCTTGCAAACAAGCTTGTAAAATGTGGGCTAGACAAAGGAACTGTTAAATGGATCTGTAATTGGTTGTATGGCCGAACCCAAAGGGTGCTCAACAATGGCTCCTTTTCATCCTGGAGAGAAGTGACCAGTGGGGTCCCACAGGGCTCTGTCCTCGGCCCAGTGCTATTCAACATCTTTATCAATGACCTGGATGACAGAATTGGGAGCATACTTATCAAATTTGCAGATGACACCAAATTAGGGGGAATAGCTAATACCCCAGAGGACAGGATCAAGATTCAAAATGACCTGAATAGACTAGAAAGCTGGGCCAAAGCTAACAAAATGAAATTCAATACAGAGAAATGTAAGGTATTGCACTTAGGGCGGAAAAATAAAATGCACAGATATAGGATGGGTGACACCTGGCTGAATGAAACTACGTGTGAAAGGGATCTAGGAGTCCAAGTAGACCACAAGTTGAACATGAGTCAACAGTGTGATGCGGCAGCTAAAAAGGCCAATGCTATTTTGGGCTGCATTAATAGAAGTATAGTGTCTAGATCAAGAGAAGTAATAGTGCCACTGTATTCTGCTTTGGTCAGGCCCCACCTAGAATATTGTGTCCAGTTCTGGGCGCCACAATTCAGAAAGGACATTGAGAAACTGGAGTGTGTCCAAAGGAGGGCGACAAAAATGGTGAAGGGTCTGGAAACCATGCCCTATGAGGAACGACTTAGGGAGCTGGGGATGTTTAGCCTGGAGAAAAGAAGGTTAAGAGGTGATATGATAGCCCTGTTTAAATATTTGAAAGGATGTCATATTGAGGAGGGAGCAAGCTTGTTTTCTGCTGCTCCAGAGAACAGGACCCGGAACAATGGATGCAAGATACAGGAAAAGAGATTCCACCTGAACATTAGGAAGAACTTCCTGACAGTAAGGGCTGTTCGACAGTGGAACGCACTTCCTCGGAAGGTGATAGAGTCTCCTTCCTTGGAGGTCTTTAAACAGAGGCTGGATGGCCATCTGTCAGGGGTGCTTTGATTTGGATTTCCTGCATAGCAGGGGGTTGGACTGGATGGCCCTAGTGGTCTCTTCCAACTCTATGATTCTATGATTCTATGATTCTTTCATTGCTGCCATTCTCACTATTTAACTGTATTTTAGTATTTAATATTTTAATATTAAATATTTTAATATTATAACTTGCCATGTTCTTATTTGTACTTATCTTTTAATCATATTGTGATTCAACTCAAAGGCACTTAACAACCACATAACCTTGTAAGAAACCAGTGTGAGAAAGAACCCCATCCAGTAGTGTCACTAGGGGGGTGCGGACCACATTGGGTGTCACCTCCAAAGGGAGGTGACACCCAGTGAGTGCACCCCCCCCCAATCCCTGCCCTGGGAGTCTTGAAAGACAAGCCTTGCAGGGCAGGGAAGAAGAGGACCTGGCACCCCTAGGCCCTGCCCTGGGAGGCTTTACTTTACAGTAAAGCTGTGTGGAGCAGGAACGGGTACGCTGGGCCCCCTTCCACCCTGCCTTGCATGGCTTTACTCTAATGTAAAGCCACACAGGGCAAGGAAGGAGGGACCTCTTTTGGCTCCACCACAAAGCCCCCCCCCCAAAAGCCTCCCCCTGCACTGAATGACACCCCAGTGTGGAACACTACTGATCCTATCATGAATTCCTCTTCTCATGTCAGCAGGAGCTTTTTACACTAGCATTCCATAACACTAGAACAAGCCACAGTGCAAAAATCACCAATTTGCAAAGGTACTGTTGGAACTAGAGTTCCCCCCACTGGAGATGGAGAACAGATTAATGAAGTCTGAATCTTCATACAGATTTATCTAATTCACATTTCTCAACACAATAAGCAAGCTAATGCACATTAGTGTTCTGAAATTCATACTATCTTAGATTTTGTAATACAGTTATCCAGTCAAAAATAGGCATACAAATATGTCGATTTTATGGGAACAGAACACACAAAAATGTATGTACCAAATAAAATTACACATAAGCGCACATGGTACAAAATGAAATTAGTTGCACAAATGTGTGCATCGAAGTGCATGTTAGGAAACATGAAAAAAAATGCTCCCCTCAACAAACAAACAAAAAACCCTTGGAAAATGTAAACCAATGTAGTTGAGAAGACTGATAAAAATGAGTGAAAGAGAAACTGACCTACTCACTCATCCCTACTCGTAATACATGCAGAATGCCAGCAAGCATGCCAGGGTCATCCTCTCTTCAGTGTGATGGTTCTTACTCCATTTTCTTCTGCATTGCCATCAACACTCCTTTCAAAAGTATCACTGAACTTACCAGCATTGCCCACTAAAAATTTTCCTTGTTTGCCCTCTCAAGAGAACAATTGTTCTAAGAAAACAAAGCATCATTTCTCTCAAAGACAAGTAACATTCTCCACACAGAACAATTCAAAGCAATGGTATAGTTGTTAGGCTCAGAACCATCTTCCCCCATTTGTGTACAGCAAAGACAGAAAACCTCTCTCGATACACTGTCCCATGCTACTCACATTCACAAGCAGTGGTCTCATGGGAAAAACTGATGTCCAGGCACTCCCTAAGACAGTTTCCAAAGTCTCCATACAGACAAGATTCAGAAAAGGCAAGCAACTGTGTCGATCTATATGTTAACAAAGCAACTGCACCAGTTTTCATCTTCACCAGAAGCACTAAAGCTAGTGAACCTTAATTGCTCAATGAAGACCAGGCCATTGCAAAATGCTTTGCATTACACTGGAGATGGCTTGTAGCAATATATTGTTACCAGCAAGATTAATTTCCCTCAGCCACTACAGTATAAAGACTGCAATGAAAAATCAGAAGGATTAAGGAAGCCAGAGTGAAGTAGCGTACGTAGTTCTTCTTGGTGGTAGTGGTAACAGTAGTTGCTATGTTATGACCTGCGGCAACCTCATCATAGCATTTTGTTACCAAGATTTATTCTGAGGAGGTTTGCCATTGCCCTTCTCTTGGGCTGAGAGAGTGTGACTTGGCCAGTTCATTAAAGCTGAGTTTTCATAGCTAAGTGGGAATTTGAATGGTGGTCTACAAGAGTCTTAGGGCTCTTTCACGCTACACGGTTAGAGCACTAACTTTAACTACCATGGCTACATGCTATGAAATCCTGGGATTTGTAGTCTGGTGAGGCACTAGTGTCTTGGTATTTTGACACAACTCACTAGTCACTACCATCCTGAATAAACCCAATCTCATCTGATCTTGGAAAATAAGTAGGGCCAGGCCTAGCTATTCCTTGGATGGAAAACAAGGGAATACTAAGGATCTCTATGTAGACAAGGAAAGAAACCTACTTGAAACCCTGGAGATCTACTACCAGTCAGAGTTGACAGCACTTACAGATGGACCTAAGATTTGATTCAGTATACAGCTGTTTCCTATGAGCTGTTGATCACTGTTGATCAGAAATAATCAGTTACTTTCCAGGAAAGGTAGCACCCAGACATCTGAGAGGAGTTACATTAGAATAGGACAATTATTGGTCCCTCCAGATGTTATTGCAATACAGCTCCCACCATTCCTCACCATTGATTATGCCATTAAAGACAGATGGGGAGTTGCATCCCAACAACATCTGGAAGACTATATGATTCCTACCCCTGAGCTGGAGCCATACCTCCAACACTTGTTAACTGCCATCAAGCTCACTGCAACTTATGACGGCCCTATGAATGAGAGACCGCCAACAGCCCTACTCTATCTTTCCATAGTTGTGGTAGGATTGTGTACAATGTGTACAATGTATAATGTATTAATGTATTGTTTTGTCTGTTATTGTTGCTCTTTCTTTGATGTGTTTATTTCCATTCTTTGTTATGTATTTCTGTTTTTTTAATCAATAAAAAAGTAAAAAAAAATTAAAAACCTTTATTTTATTTATGATATTTGTAATACATTTATTTATTTTGTAATTTATACCCAGTCTTTCCACTAAGCGTAGTATTCAAAGTATAGAAACACTTTTTGTTCATATGTATACAGCATATTTATTGTATAGCTTTCCCAGGCAAAGATCTAAATCAGAAGAAGGCCAAGTAGAATTCTACAGCAATCTAAATAAACTTTTCCCAGAACCTGGAAAAAAATAGCATTAAAAAAAAAAGACAATAACCCATAGAATCCCTCAGCTAGCAAAGCAGAGCTTGGGAAAGTCACTTTTTTGGGTGCTACCATTTTCAGAATCCCCAACTCAACTTGACAATTGGCTGTGATGTCTGGAGGATGCTGGGGACTGTTGTCCAAAAAATGATTTTTCCAAGCTCAGCCTTTTCCTTTGAGGAACAATACTTGTCTATAATGGGTGGAATGATTTGTTCAGTTGATCTTGCTACGAGTGTCCTGTAATATATATACACCATCTGTTAGCCAGCATGCGTCCTTGCTGCTCTTAATGGGAAGATACAATGGAATAGGAGTCATTATCTACATCTACATGTCAATACTGAAGTTAGCAGAGAAGCCACTAAAACCTTTCATCATTGCTGCAGAGATAAGAAAATGTCAATGTGTGCAAAGCATCTGACATGCAGGTCTGCAGAATGCCTGGCCTCAACTGAAATACAAAAATGCAGTAGCCACTGGATCCACTAGAAAAGAGTACCATAGCAGCAGATTATCCTTCCATATACCATGAACAAGAGCCTGTTAAAAGGCTTATTAATGACTTGCTGAGTCACAGTTATATATCTGATTTAGGAACCGGGTGTGGTTCTGCAAACAGCAACTATGAGGAGTCTAAGCCCGATAAAAAAGAACATGTCACACAGAAATAATAACAAGCAAAGATATGTAGGAATTCTCTATCACTGACAAACTTGATGGTGTCACAATTTTGGCTTTAGTGCCACTGACAGTTTCTAAATATATATACAGCATGCTTCGCCCCCCTCCCCACAAAGAAATATGGCCAATCAGATTTACTCAAGTATATGAATGGAAATATTTTACATGACTAGCTCAGTACTGGGCAATATGTAGCCCTTCAGATCCATGACTAGAAACATTACTTTTTGTGTTGTTGTTGTTGTCATTTCTGTTGTTGCCTTCAAGTTGTTTCCATCCTATGGTGACCTTATCGTACGGTTTTCTGCGACTGAGTGTGTGTGACTCACCCAAAGTCACTTAGTTGATTTCCACAGCTCTGGGGGAAATTGAACCATGATCTCTAGAGTCACAGTCCAATCTTCAAACCACTACACCACACTGACTCTCACTTTTTGTACTACAACTCCTAGAATTCCCCCAGCCAGCATGGCCAGTAATCCTACTGACATGGGGGATTCTGGGAGCTATTGTCAAAAAGAGCCAAGCTCCAAACGCTGGATTCAATCTCCATCAGCCCCAGTGTTAGCATATCCTGTACCCCTTGTGCTTTTCATATCTACTGTCAGGCATGTTTTAAGAAGTCACAATGACCTTTGGAACACTAGGAAATTTCCCATGGGAAAGGCACACTGGCCTGAAGACATGTGGAAGACCTAGATAGGACTAGATAAAGGTTAAATGGGATTGCACCTTCCCCCAGGCTCTCCTCATAGCCTCTCTCAATAGGGACTGTGCGAGTCCCATAGCAAACCAGTTAAAGACCATATCTGCTCTTCACCCCAGGCTATGGAGATTATCAGATGGGGGACAGGACAGGGATGGGAATGAAGCAGATTGCTCTCCCATTGTTATTGCAATTACGTGAAAGAATATAATACATGTTGTGCTTATCCGGTGATTATCCTGTCAGCAAAGTGGAATTATTCTGTCACTAGTATTGATGGGTTATTCCATTAATGAAAAATGAAGGGAAATGACGGGACAATTCCACCTCACTGACAGGACAATGATGGGATCAGTGTGACATCATTAATTATGCTTCATTATCAGGATAATGACCTGATAAGTTTGACATTGTGTGAAAATCCTTTGCACAATCGCACAATAAGATGGGGGCAAGGATGTCCTTTTTCTCATGTAATAATCTCTATTCCCCTTTCCTATCCAACTATGGAGGGGTTGTCTCAAATCCTATCTATGTTTTGTCACTCCAAAGTTAGAGCCATCAATCAATCCAAAATTCCATTGTCCATTCCATGGGAAAATCATCAAGTCTTTGTTGCACCATGGGATAGTTTTAAACATCTCTTGAGGCTATGAATTAAAAAATAAATATCAATCCCAAACAAAGGCATCTTGCACACAGCTGCCTACTGTTGCTCTCAGTTTGCCCATTGACCCTGTGTGCACAAAAGGACTCTCTCTGTGTTGCCTTCCAGTTCTGTCTGAGCCATTTTATGTTTTCCTTGGAACCTTCTCTTCAGGTACATATCACCTCCTTCTCCAACTCTTGGTTTCTTGCATTCCATCCTTTCACACCTTCCTTTCTGTCAGCCTTGTGTGGTTCTTAAGACATCTTATAGAACATTTACTGCTGCGGCCCCTAGACTCTGTAATGGGTTGATGGAAGAGATCCGTCTTATTACCACCTTAGATGCCTTCAAGAAGGCACTTAAGACAGATCTCTTCCGGCGAGCCTATCCATCTGACCCTTTATAAGAGACCTTAACAAATACACCACCTCTGATTTGTTGAAATGAATGTAGATGTGAATGCAGAATGTAATGTAGGTGACTGTAAAAGTTATTTTAATTTTATTGCATAATAGTAACATACTTTATCGATTGTATCTATGTATCGTTTTTACTGCTGTGATCCCACCTTGATCCATAGGGAGAAGCGGGAAATATCAATAAAATCATCATCATCATCATCATCATCATCCTGTATGCCTATTTTTACCAGTATTCTGAAAGAGAAATAAATTTTCTTTATAACTCCTCTAATGGAATAAGGAGAACATTTCTAGTGTTCAGGGTTTTTTCCCCTTCTTTGAAGCTGTGAAGGCCCACATCTGGCCAGAGACTAAAATTACCCAAATTCTCCACTGGTTTGGGGGCTGGTGGTGGTGGTGGTGGTTCTGTGTTCCGTAGTCCCCAAAAGCCATTTTTCCAAGTTTGGCCTTTGATTGTTTGCCTAATCCTCTAGTCTCAAACTTCATCCTACTCATGCTAGATGTGAGGACTGACACAGACATGCCATAACAGAAAAGAAAGAAAGACAATCTCTATTCCTCTTATCATCCATCCTAAGTTCCGGGACTGAGGAGTCATTCATCCAAATGAATGTTAAAATATATGAGCAATTTGTGTGCCCGTTTTTTTTTTTTTTTTTAACCAAACAGCAGAATGTAATGACTAGACCACAAGAGCAGGAAAAAAAAAAAACAAACTTCCTCACAGAGGTGTGTATATGCACATATCCATCTGTTACACTGAGAGAGAGAGAAAGAGAACAAACATTTGCTACTGTTTACAAAGCACGTCCTTGAAAAATGGAACTGACAGCAAGCTTATCATAACCTGTGCTTCTCTTCCGGTAGGCCTTCCCAGAAATCTCTTAATTCCTGGCTCTAGAATTCAGTTATGCTTCTTTCTATCATATTACCATCTACAACTTACGCTGCCCACTGAAGGTTAGTTTGATTTTAATATTGTTCATGTTTTAATTGTTCTTGGTTTCAATCTGCTATAGTTTAATTTAATTTTAAAGGGTGGGAGATTGGGTAGAGGAATACTGATATTGTTTTACTCTGTTATTTTTTATTGCTGTAACCCGCTCCGATTGTATTGACAGAGGAGCGGGCTATAAATAATAATAATAATATTATTATTATTATTATTATTAATTCCTGGGACTTAATAAATTTTCCTCAAAGCCTTTGCCCTTACTGTACTGGCTCTCTCTAGTTGGAGATAGCCTATGTAGCTCATTTATGATTAAATGTGATGGATACAAAATTTAATTTTCAAAATAACTGAGATTTTGTTATTGTTAATATGATGGAGCAAGCATGGTGTAGTGGTCTGAGTGTTGGACTATGACCCTGGAGACAAAAGTTCAAATCCTCACTCAGTCATGGAAACCTACTGCTTGACCTTGGGCAAGTCACACTCTCTCAGTGTCAGAGGAAGGTCATGACAATTCTGGCAAGTAAATGCCATGATAAATTCATGCTAGGATTGCCATTAAGCCAGAAACAACTTGAAGATACACAACCACAACAACAACAACATCATGGAGGTCCTCTAGGTTTCTGCAATAGATTTCTCTTGGACTGAATCCTTAAGGCAAGCAGAAGACAGAAGGCAAACTGGGATCTGCTGACAGATTCTTGGGGGATGTAAAGATGACCAACAACCGCTTCCAAATTCCAATGGTTAAAAGGAACAAAAAGCCCTTTTTTCTTACTCAACAAAGCTGCTGAATTTAAGAAAGCTGGGGTGGGAGAAAAAAAGATTAGATTTATGTGCAAAAAGATGTATACTCAAACTTCATTTCTGCCTAGATTTTGGATATGTTACTTTTTGGAGTACTACTCCTGGAATCCTCTATCCATAATGAGTTACGCCAATCTTAGCCAGCAAGGATGGTCGTAGCTCTGGGAGTTATCATCCAAAAAGGTGACCTTTCCTTCATAGGGTTCTGAAAACAAACCGCTTGGACTGAGTGTGTGTTCAAAGCACCTCGTTCTCTGAGCCATTCTTTCTGCACATGGCTGTCACTGACGCTGCATGTCTCTAGTGGAAAAAGAACCCCAGGCAGATCTTACAAGGGAAATGGTCAAACTGGGGGGGGGGGGGGGGGGGTGTCTTGGCAAGTTTCTTCGATGGGGGGGTTGCCATTGCCACGGGGAGGAATAGGTCTTCATTAATGCAGGAGCTGAATCTTTAAAACAGAAGAGTGTGAGCAGACAAACAAATGGAAAAACTATTATCTTAGGGACAAAACACACTGCAGACATAATCCAATTTGAGATCGCATTAGCTATCCTGTCTCACTGCTAGGAAACCCTGGGAACTGTAGTTTATTGTGGCACCAGAGCCTTCTGACAGAGAAGGCTGAATGTCTCACAAAACTAGAGTTCCCAGAATTCCCTAGCATTGAGCCAGGGCAGTTAAAGCAATCTCAAACTGGATTATTTTTGCAGTGTGTTTTGGACCTTAGATGCAAACATTAGTTCAAGGCCCCAAAGGTACAGATTAAGTTGGCAGAAAGAACAGGGAAGTGTTACACAGGGAAGGAGAGAAATCTGTCCTAGCAAATTGCTGAGACAAGCCATGAGTATATCCTTCCTAAACAGAAGCAACACTGGAAGCACTTCAACAGGTATAATTTCATGACATTTCTGACTAAGGGCAATGGCATAGGGGTGGAGAAAGTCACTGTATAGCCTCAAACCTCTGAAAAAATGTTTCGGATTACAGATCCCAGGGGCCATGCTGCCTGGGAAAATAAGGAAAACGTAGTCCCCTAAATTAATTTCTCCCATCTCTGGTTGTCCCTTGGGGATTAGATGCTTATTAGTAACTTGGGTCATAATGGCAACCATCACAGAGATTTAATAGCAGTGCCTTGCTTGTGCTGTTTTATATTTAGTGACTCAAAAGCAACCAACTCAAAATAATTCAGTTTATATCAGACAGCTGAGAGGCTGTGCAGACTGCCCCTAAGGGGTGGCCTGAAGCTGCCTCCAGCTGTGCTGAATCAGGGCTGTGGCAACTGCACGCTGTGGCCCCAATCTGGCCTTTCCAGGGCATGATAGCTGCAGTGCCATGGCTTTAAGGTGCTCCTTTGGTGCTGCGTCATGTGGACACAGCATCAGAGAAGCACCCTGATTCCACACGCCATGTGGAGCAGCGCGTGGCATCACGCTGCCCTGGGGGCGGAGTCATGGAGTGCGTCATGTGGATGCCACATCCTGACTCTGCCCCCAGGCCGGCCTTTATGGCCAGTGTGCACAGTCCCTGAGTGCATAGTATTTTTTCAGTTTCAATTACTATGTTTTAGCAATTTATTTTTCCTCTATTTTTTGCATAAGCCAAAGCCAAGATATGGAAGATGGAACCATCTTCAGTTATTTGCAGCCAGAAAAATGCCTCTTCACTACTATCCCAATAAATCACTAGCCCTTTCATTATAAGGGTCAGCAGTGGAACTAACCTTTTATTTTGCATTAGAAGAGGCTGACAAGTTGCTCTGCAGCAAATATGCTGCTTTTCTAATAACTCTTATACAGTTTCTGCCACTAACTGTTTACAGATGCATGCTCCTAATTAATGCCCCCAATTCATCTGCTTTGAAGTCACCACTAACCCGCAAAAGCTGGCGTTAATTTAATGGCTATTAAAATGCATGGGGGAGGGGGGGCAGATTGTAGTCTATTCAGATGGTGTTTTGTGAACATACTATGGTGGTAAAGACAATAAATACACATGTACACCCACAAGTGATGTTTAGCAAACAGTCAAACTCACACCTCAGCAGGAGGGAAGCAGGTGACACTCTGTTAATAGTTAATATTAAACAGTGTGGCATATCAGAATTTCAGAGCAGGGAGGTAGAATGAAAACAAGGGAAACCAGCAATGAAATATTCCAGTTCTGATGTTCAGGATTCCAGCCAGCCTCCCACACTTTTTTCCATGATACTCTGTTTCCTTCTCTTCCCCGTGGGCTTTCTGTTCTCTCTTTTCCTTTCAAGAGTCCATCCACATTCTATGGACACTTCTCATAAACACAGTCCTCACTGAGATGTTCTGAGGACTTTCTCCCTTTAATATTTATCAAAATGAAGCTTTTCTAATGGCAGTGTGATATTCATTCCAACCCAGGAATACTTCCCCAACAGCTCTCACACATGGGTGATGCCATTTTGAAGACATAAGGCACTCACAAACAGAGGAGATGAGTGATGATGATGATCACCATCATTCATCCTTCCTCTGTCTCTTCAATGCCACTGCCCATTCTTTTTCTTCCAGAGCAACTGTGGAGAAACTATAGCCATCCAGATGTTGTCAGAATTCGAATTAGCCCTGACCACTGGCCATAATGGTTGGGAGCTGGAGTACAACAATATGTTGGACTGGGCACAAATTCCCCACCCCACTCTAGAGAACTGATTCCGCGTTTTTTCCACAAGAATCCTAGGAATAGCAGTGCTAAGAGGAGTCTTTCTGCTGTATTTCTAGATGGTTCTCTGTCATGATTTGGCTTCCTTCCTATCCTCCACATGTGATGTGGTGGGGAAGAGGATAATTTGACCCTGTTTTGGTACTGGGTGTGACCAAAGTGTTCCATCAAATACTGTCAGTAAGATTATCCTCTTTTTTTAAAAAAGGTATATCTTTCATCTCTTCTTGAGGAACACCTCCAGAGCTGATCTCTTTTCAGTTAGTAAATATGTCAAACACAAAACTTCTCAGGGAAGCTAATTCTTATCCATTCCAATGGCAAAACTTCTTTGGGTGTAAGAATAGCACATGCCTTCAATTTAATTCAGAAAACAAAAAGGATGGTCCCACCATCAGACATTTAAAAGTATTTCGGTCTGTTAAAGCCTAAGTAAAGGATTTTGTTAAAGGATTTTGTCAAAATTTATGAAACAATAATTTCTGGATTTTTTTAAAACAGAACCTACAGAGTTGTGTGAGGCAGTGGTAAAATGGCAAGCCATATCCTTTAGAAGGCACAGTTTGTCATTAGATCATAAAATGATGTGGGGGCTCAGGAGGATGTAGGAGATGCAGTTTGTCCACCTTTCCTATAACTCCAGATTCCCATGTGCCCAGGGCCCAGGCCATGAGTTACATCATCATCATCATCCAAGAGGTACGGTGGCATGGTACTTGCAGAACACAAAAAAAGTATTTCAGCCTGTCCTAACTTGTAGGATTGGCACTGCAAATGTAATCCCTGTGGATTATTGGTTTGGCTCACTACTTGAAGAAAATTTAAGGAAAGGGATGTAGTTAACTCAGAAAAACAGCTGGAGAAGAAAGGAGCTGTGATTGATCTAAAGTAAGAATTGGACCCTTATCACCTTCCGTTAGGCAACAGGAGTTTGTGGGAGTCAAAGGGGATGTAAAAATACATTCCTTGTAGTGACCTATTAATTTCAATGTATCTTACATTTTTATTTTTCATTTTGAGGTTTTACCTTCAAGAACCACAAACCTTCATACCTTGGGTACATGCACTTCTGGGAAATAGGTTCTGAACTGAGTTATGGAATTGTTGTATTGTTGCTATTTCTGTGCATAATTTAAACTCACAACATCTTTAAAAATGTATACAATATGATGATATTAAATAACTCCACAGAACCCAAACAAACAGTACCACATAATGATACAGAGACACAATTGGTTTTTCAGAGCAAAGGCATGCAGAGAGAGAAGACTTATAAAAATATAGGCACAATTCTATCCAACTAGTAGGTTGCCAATGGATATGAAGGCAATCAAAAGCTGCAAGCTCACATCAGCTACTGCACAAGTTATGAAATAGGACAGAAAGCTCATATGCTTGTGTACTACATACAGCACAATGTGGAAAACAGTGATCAGGGTCGGGGGGGGGGGAAGGTGTGGGACAGCAGATCGAATATATATTTTTTGTTAATGTTACCCGATCTGAGTTGATCTCGGCACATGGTGACCCTGTAGATGAGACAGCTCTAAGACTCTGTGTCCTCCACTGCTCTGCTTAGTTCCTGCACACTTATACCCGTGACCTCCTACTTTCCCATTATTATACAAAAAGAGAGTTAGGATGAGTCTTCCCCATGGTAAGAATGGCATTACTGCCACAACCACCACCATTACTACTAATGCCCCCTCCCTGCATGTTGCTCTCCATCAAAGGGGCTTTCTAGATTGGCAGGAAAGTGTGACATGAAGTTGCCTTTTCCTTAATGCTTAGCAGCTGCACCACAGCCTTTAGATGGAGCTGCGCTGTTCCGCAGTTTTTAAAAAAGAAGCTGGGAAAACCAGCACTTTTTTAAAGGCGCTTCTTCTCCCCTAAAATGCAAAAAAAGCATTTTCATGGCACACTTTCCCTTTTTCTCATCTAAAGGCTAGAGTTTCATGCAGCCATGAATACACTTCTTTTTGCCAATCTAGAAAACCCCATAGAATCTGAACATTGACTTAGTTTCTTATCCACTTTGTTTTGTGCCTTCAAGTCAACCCTAACCCAATCATAGGGTCTTCTTGGCAAGATTAATTCAGAAGGGGTTTTCCATAGCCATCTGAAGCTGAGACAGTGTGACTTGCCCAAGGTAATCCAGGAGTTTCCAAGGCTGAGTGGTAATTGAAGTCATCCTGGTGGCCCAGAAGCCTAGCCCAACACCACCTAAGCCACTACAGTATCTCCTGCTTCTTCCTCAAAAACAGAAAGAGTTTCAGAGAGAAAAAGAACAGCCAGCCAGGTTTCAGATTACGGCTGATGGGCCCAAGTCTGATCCTCCTTAGACAGAAAAGAGAGACTTTTAAAATCACTGCTTCTGGCTTAGCCCTGAAGGAAAAGGTTCTGAGCAGGGTGTGACTAATCCAGGCCATTTCAAAGCACTTTAAAAATGTATTTAGTTTTGGGTGAGGCTATGAAGTGGTACTGTTCTATCTTCCCCCTTCCCCCTCCTCATAACAAGATTTGGACAGTTAAACCTTTTCTGCCATTTGTTTGCAAAGTGTCTGAGAGAACAGGAAGGTGTGTATAGCAAGTTCATATCTCAGCTCAAAGTGGCCACATGTAGCTCCTACTACACGTCTGACTTCTTCCGAGAACAAAGATGTCAACTGAGGGAAAGCAATCCTCAGAACCTTGCCAAATTGGAACAAAACAGAATGAAAAAGTCAAGTCACGTTTTCTCATGTGTTTTGCTCCCTTTTTCAGCCGACAACCAGCTAGAGAGTGTAGGACAATGCCAGGGAAGCCAGTGATCAGGTACTGTATATACTGTACTCATATATAAGTCTAGAAATTTTAGTCAAAAATGTGACCCAAAAAACCTGAGTTGACTTATCTGTAAGTCAATAAAAGTACTGTACTTTAACTCCTATTTTAAAAATGAACCATCTCCTAGAGAAAGGCAAGAATGTAATCTGTCCTGGAAGCACTGACCCCACTCTGTTCACTCATTAATACAGACTTTAGTATGAGCACAAACATGCCTGCTGGACTTTTGTACATTTTTTGGCATTGCTTTCCCTCTCTTCATCCTTTAGATCCTTTGTTACATGTCTCTAAGTTTTACCCTCAATTTATCCACAGGTCATGTCAAATCTATAATTTTGGTCCCAAAACCTGCCCTCGACTTATACATGAAGTCGATTTATAATCAAGTATATACAGTATATTAAAGTAATCCCATGTGCCACAGAAATCTCCCCGGTCCTTAGACACACCTTGGGAAGCTTGAGTCATAATGAGGAAATGTGGTGTGTTGTTGTTGTTTGGACTACACCTCCCAGAATCATCCAGCCCACAATGCCTCCAATTGTTGGTCTATTCCCCCCCCCCCCCCCCCCAATTCCTTTCTCAGATCTTGCCTCAAAATGAGCACCAAGACTAGTTAAACTGAGGCTGTTTGTTTGTTTAATCAAATAGTGTTTTACTTTGGTTTAGTCCTGGGCATATTTGTTTTTTGCACTGGTCTCTGGCTAATACAATCACCAGCAGTTCAGCAAGCCTGCGTACATGTCTTTTCAGAAAGAACTCCCATTGTGCTTCACTTGGGCTTTCTCCCATGTCAGTGCATATGAGGACTGCAGCCTTAAAACTAATCTTGAATTTTATTCTGTCAGGCCATCTGCCCTGAGCAGAGGGTGGTTCTGTGTGGTTTAGTTAAACAAAGCTAGTCGAGAAGTGGGGTTCTTTTATTTCAAGTCACCCTTCCGATATATTGGATGATATCTTCACCAATCCACAACCCTCAAAATATGTTGCACTAAAGCTCCCATGCTGGCTATGGAAAGAGTGATGCTATGGACCAACACATTGAGAGGATCCCAGTTGAGGCAGGCCAATTTAAGTTTTCAAAACAAGGTCATGCTGCTTCCAAGAAAAAGCCAGAGGCAAGGTTCCTATTCCCCAGTTCATCATTCCAAATTCCAAAACAGAGCTGCATCAGCAGCTTGAATGGGAAATCTTCACTTTAGGTGACAAGAATTAGCAATCAAGAGGACTAATAATAGAACTCCAAGCTGGTAGGACAGGACTGTCTGACAGGTTCCTGATGGGCACGGCTGTTTGGGAAGGATTAAAGAAAAGATTGTGTGTGTATGCCTGTCTGTGTCTTCAAGTCAACCACTGCCCTATGGTTACCCCATAAATTTCATAGGGTTTTCTTATGTAAGAAATACTCAAAGGTGGTTTGCCATAGCCTTCCTCTGAAATACAGCCCACAGCACTTAGCATTAATCCAAGTACTAACCAGGCCTGACCCTGATTAGCTTCCAATATCAGGTGCAATCTGATACCTTCATGATATTGAGGGGGAAGGGGGAAATATTATGATTCAATAAAAAGTAGAGCTGGGGAAAAACTCTTTGGAGTACAGCTTTCCTTCAGCTATGCTGGCTCAAGATTTCTGGGATATGTAATCCAAAAAAGTGTTCCAAACTCTAGAGTTTGTTTTGGGGTTTTTTTTTAAATTTAAAGATGTCTGAGGAAGAGATGACACCACACCTAACTGACATGAGCATTTGCTGCATTATGCAAAATATCCTAAGTTCAGTCAAAAAGAGTGATTGGTCACCACAGAAGACAACAACAGACAAAAATGGATTCAGTGCTCTGAGAAATTATAAGGCAACTTCCTAGCCAATCCACAGTTTCTGAGTCCAAAAGGATTCTCAGCAACCAAATTCTTGAATCCAACAGAACTCCTTTCACTGAAATCAACTTATTACTGGAAATAAGTGGAATATGAGGAGCAGAAGGAACTGTAGCCATTTCCCACCATTATTTCTTTATTGGAGAAGAAAGGGAAAACCTTTGCATTTTCCATACAAGGTTGCCAACTTTTCTATTTTCTCTTGCACTCTTGCTGCTTTGTCTGTCTATTATCATTACCTTGTGCCAACTGGTGAATGCCTGCAACAAAAAGGTACAGTGTGGAGTGTGCTCTTGTTCAACTAGCCATGCCCCCACCCACCCATTTCATTTTTTCTCCTCTGGCTTTTTGTTTAAATCCTCCAACAAACCCACTGAGCATCTTGCAATCAGTGAACACACCCAGTCCCTCTGTTTTGGGGAGGTTTGATACCTTGATTCCCCCACCCCTCCTCCTCCTTCTTTTAATTTCTAAAAATTTTAGCATTCCTTCCAAGGATACTACTGGTAATACCTTGCTCTCATTTCTCAATGGCCTTGCTTTGGCTTTTTACTATATATTGCAATACTTCTCTAATGATCACTGCTTTGATTGATTCTTTAGGTCAAGCTGATGTTAAGGGCACATCCAGGTTAACTGGCAAACCAGTACTGCCAGTTCTGAGAGCAACTTAAAATCAGTACAAAGCAATTTCATTCAGAGTTTGGCTTTGGCTTCCAGGACTAGCTCAAGACATCTGTAGCCTGAACAAAGAACAAGATGACACCTTTGACAAGGTTCCCCATGAATTCTTGCAAACAAGCTTGTAAAATGTGGGCTAGACAAGTTAACTGTTACATGAATTTGTAACTGGTTGACTGGCCGCACCCAACAATGGCTCCTTTTCATCCTGGAGAGAAGTGACCAGTGGGGTCTCACAGGGTTCTGTCCTGGGCCCAGTGCTATTCAATATCTTTATTAATGACTTGGATGACAGTATTGAGACCTTAGTTATCATATTTGCAGATGACACCAAATTAGGAGTAGTAGCTAATACCCCAGAGGACAGGATCAAAATTCAAAATGTCCTGAATAGACTAGAAATCTGGACCAAAGCTAACAAAATGAAATTCAACATGGAGAAATGTAAGGTACTGCACTTATGGCAGAAAAATGAAATGCACAAATATAGGATGGGGGACACTTGGCTGAATGAAACTACATGCGAAAGAGATCTAGGAGTCCAAGTAGACCATAAGTTGAACATGAGTCAACAGTGTGATACAGCAGCTAAAAAGGCCAATGCAATTTTAGGTTGCATCAATAGAAGTATAGTGTCTAGATCAAGGGATGTAATGGTGCCACTCTATTCTGCTTTGGTCAAGCCCCACTTGGAATACTGTGTCCAGTTCTGGGCACCACAATTCAAAAAGGATGTGGGAAAACTGGAGTGTGTCCAAAGGAGGGCAACTAAGATGGTGAAGGGTCTGGAAACCATGCCCTATGAAGAGCGACTTATCGAGCTGGTATGTTTAGCCTGGAGAAGAGAAGGTTAAGAGGTGATATGATAGTCCTGTTTAAATATTTGAAGGGATGTCATATTGAAGAGAGAGCAAGCTTGTTTTCTGCTGCTCCAGAGATTAGAATGTGGAATAATGGATGCAAACTGCAGGAAAAGAGGTTCCTCCTAGACATTAGGAGGAACTTCCTGACAGTAAGGGCTGTTTGACAATGGAACACATTCCCTTGTGTGTAGTGGAGTCTCCTTCCTTAGAGGTCTTTAAGCAGAGGCTGGATGGCCATCTTTCAGTGATGCTTTGATTGGGAGTTCCTGCATGGCAGGGGGATGGACTGGATGGCCCTTGTGGTCTCTTCCAACTCTATGATTCTATGACCATAGTGCATGTACAAAAACCAACCAGACTAACAGTGGAATCTTTTTTTCAATGCTGGAGATGGAACAGCAATCCTCATTACACCTAAGCTACCTTACTTAAGGGGAGCAGTACATATTGTATGGCACATCACCCTCTCTTTCAACACACTGATGCCACTTTCCAACACCTTTTGCTCAAGACAAGCATTTCACCCTGTCTTATGAAATCTCTGGCACTGTTGGCTGGCATATGAAATCCTTTAAATCAGACTACATCCAGAGTTACACGTTAAGTACTACCGGTATGTACCAAGTATTTATTTAACTTTTAAAGCTACTAACTAACCAAAGTTCTCTGAGCAGCATACACTGTTACAAATATAAGTAACAGAATAAAGCAAGGATCAAAGAAGCAGAATATAACATCAAGATAAAATGTATAAAACAGTTCAATGTATCATGTTATTTTTAAAAATCCATAATATATATATTGGTTCAGACTTTTCAAGGTAATGACTCAGTTTTGGAGATGAGGTACAGTGTCTTGGACAGTTCCTTTGAAGTTTAGACTAAACCTCAGAATAGATTCCCAGTGTCACTGACATTAGAGCAACCAAATGCAAATGCCAATCAAAAGCAGATAATATGAAGCTATGCCAATGGCAGCAGTGTTGTTGGTAGGGTCTCCTATGCCAGACAAGCTTTTCCTGAGAAGTCAGACTAAATGTGTCAAACAGCTGCAGGTCAACAGCAGTAGTGAAGGGTGACACTAGTGGTGGAGCTCTCAGAGGCAATGGCAGTGGCACTACAGCTAACACCTGTTAGAAGTGCATAGAAGAAGGCACATTAAACAATGGCCCACAGACTGGAAACACTCTGCTCACATTCCAATCCCTATGAAAAGGGACACCACAGATTACAGTAACCACAGGACTATAATGCATTAATTTTCCATCTTTGGTTTATTGTCTTTGGTTTATTGCTTATATCAAAGCCTTTGACTGTATAGAAGATTATGAAAAATTATGGATCACTCTTTTAAAAATGGGTGTGCAACAACACTTTATTGTCCTAATGCATACATCAGGACAAGAGGTTACCTTTGGGACAGAACATGGAGAAACTGAGTGGTTGCCAGTTGGCAAGGTGGTCAGGCAAGGCTCCATTTTATCACCCTATCAGTTTAACTTGTCCGCTGAACATATCATACATAAAGCAGGATTAGACTTGTAAGAAGGAGGCATGAGAACTGGAGGAATGAACACCAACAATCTAAGATATGAAGATGACACCATGCAACTAGCAGAAAATATTCAACACTTGGAATGATCACTGAAGAAAGTCAAGGAAGAAAGTGCAAAGGCAGGTTTATAGCTGAATATTAAGAAACCAAAATAATAATAATAATAATAATAATAATAATAATAATAATACCAAAGAAAAGAAAATACTGCAGATTAGCTTTAAAGTAGATGATGAAGACTTTGAAATAGTTAAAGATTTTCCATACCTTGGCTCAGTCATTAACCAGATTGGAGACTTCAGACAAGAAATCCAAGGGAGACTAGGACCAGGAATGGCAGTGACAAAGGAACTAGACAAGATCCTGAAGTGTCAAGATATATCACTGAATGCTGAAGTTAGGATGGTCCATGCCATCATATTTCCTATTTCTATGTGAAAGCTGGAGAGTGAAGAAAACTGACAGGAAGAAAATCAACTCATTTGAGATGTGGTGCTGGAGAAGAGTTCTGCAGATACAGTAGACACACACAAATCAATGGGTTCTAGAGAAAAGCAAGCCTGAACTCTTTATAGAAACCAAGATGACTAAACTGAGACTGCTGTACTTTGGACACATCATGAGAAGACATGGCTCACTAAATTGTAAGCCTGAGGGCAGGGAACCATCTAATTACAGATTGTATGTTCAACACTGTGTAAATTTACAGTGCTATACAAATAAAGGTTAATAATAATAATAATAGAAAAGACAAGTATGTCTGGTAAGGTAAAAGGCAGCAGGAAAAAAGGAAGGCTGCACTGTGGATTGATGGACTCAATTAACAAAGCCACAACCCTGAGTCTGCAAGTCTGAACAGCACTGTTGATGTCAGGGTGACCTGGAGAGCTCTTATTCATAGGGATGCCATAAGTCAAGGTTGACTTGATGGCAGTTAACAACAACCATCCATGCCGACAAGTGCCAAACTACAGCAAAGTACAAGAGGATGAAAAAGGCAGAAAGACCATCCCACTCTAGTATGTATTTGGAAGAGTTTGAAGAGGTTTGACTGCAGGCACATGTCCACTCTGAAACAGATCCCACTAAGTTCCATGGTACTTTCTCCCAGATAAGTGTAGATGGAATTGCAGCTTCACTCTGACCATGATAGAAGCAATGGTACCATGTGGAGGAACCCAGGGATGGGACTGGGTATGAACACCAGGAGTCTAAGCAGAAGATGGAAGCAAAGTTCAATGCTTAGTAGAAATAGCTAATCAAAAGCATGGAAACAGAAGGTTAAAGCAGGAAGAGGAAAAGAAAAGCATTAACATTGGTAGGAGCATGAGCTTGGAATGGTCAGGAAGCAGAGTAAATAAAATGAACTGGTCCCTTCAGCAGATGCATATGTGGGAAGTCCAAAAAACAGAAGAGGTAATGTCAGCAGAGCAACGTCAGAGAAGCTGACTCAACTTTCTTGCCCCACCCATTATGTCACTCTGTTTACATCAGCATGATTTTGTGCAAAGTTCTGCCCAGCTTCCTCCATTTCCTTGAGGAAATCCACTTGCTCCTCACCTCTTCAAAGAAGGATGGCACTTAGGCAAAGTTTCACTTACATTGGGGGAGTGGGGGTTCTTTGGTCCTCCTTGCCCATTAAGAGAAGAAAAACAGACTGCCACCATCTTTAGTACCATGCTCCACTTCTCCGTCCAAGGAGAGCCGCCTAGCCTGTGTGCTTCAGGGCAGGGTGTGAGACATACGACAGCTATCCTCCAAATCCTTGCTAGCTCTCTGTGCCTGCACTGTCTGCTGCCTGGGGTGGCTGCCTGACAAAAAGGCCTGTGCTATGCTTAACAGCCCATTCTCTACTAGGGTTGCGATGATTGTATAAAAGAGGGAATTTCAGCAGGTGTTGCTTGCTATGCAACCACATAATGTGCAACACTTGCCAGTTGTATCTTCTATACAATCACTCTCCAGTTTTTACTCTGGCGTGCCTATTCCCCACCTAAAAGCCCACTTCTCTCATGGGGGGGGGAGTGTACTGTATGTGCATGAGCCTTCCAAGTCCCTTTTTGACCCCATGAATTGACAGGCTTTTCTTAGACAGATGGTTTTGCCAGATCTTTCCTCTGAAATATAGCCTATAGCACCTAGTGTTCACTGACAGTCTCCCATCCAAATATTAATCAGGGATGATCCTGCTTAGCTTTCAAAATCAGATGGGCTCTGTGGCCTTTAGAATATTTAGGCCTCTCTCGTGGTACAAGAATCTTATTACTTAATCAGTAGTGCTCTTCAGTAAAATTCCCAAGCCAGAAAGGGAACACACAGAAATTTAATTGATACACAAGCCAAATTTAAACCAATGCTGTTGTTGCTGTTGTGTGCCTTCAAGCTGTTTCCAACTTAGGGCAGCCCTAAGGCTATGACAGGTTTTTCTGGGGCTGAGAATGTGTGCCTCACCCAAAGTCACCCAGTAGGTTTCCACAACCAAACGAGGAATCAAACCCTGATCTCCAGAGTTCTCTACACTACACTGGCTCTACAATATTAGTAACCAAAGTGTAAATATTAATAACAAAGTTTGGGCAGTATTTTGAAGGAAGACACCCTTCAACAAATGCAGGCAAGATAAGACAGATCAAAGTATAAGTCTGAGAAAATAAAGGGACATTTGCCTGGCAATGAAATGATGCCAGGGTACTTGCCATGCATACCTCCCTGGGGAGAGTGTTGTGCTGAGCAGACAGTGTCACAACTAAGGCGGCACTTTTGGCTGTGGCCATCTGCCTCTACCTTGGATGGTGTACGATCTGGTCTCATGCCAGGGCACGTGTGGGCAAGGCAGCGGGGCTCAGCACACCACACCCAAGAAGAGACCAAGCCCAGGGGAACAAAGCTGGCAGCAGCAAAGGCCCTCCTCCTCCTTTTTAGACTATACTTCAAACTGGGAATGGACAGAGCCCAGAAAAGTTTCTGTTCAGATTTCTGTTCCCAGAATTCTTGTCGTTGTTGTGTGCCTTCAAGATATTTCCAGTTTATGGGAACCTCTAAGGCAAATTTGTCATGGGGTTGTTCTTGTTTTGCAAATTTCTTCAGAGGGGGGGGGGTCTCATTGCCACCCTCTGAGGCTGAGAGAGTGTGACTCGCCCAAGGTCACCCAGTGGGTTAACATGGCCGAGCCAGGCTTCAAACCCTGGTCTCCAGAGTCACAGTCCAACATTCAAGCCACTACATCACACTGAGTCTTCTATTATTATTATTATTATTATTAGCCTATGGCTGGAGAGCAGGGTTCAAATCCCTGCTCAGCCTCATAAACTTGGGCAAGTTACACTCTCTCAGCCTCAGTGGAGGGCAATGGCAAACCCCCTCTGAAGAAAATTGCCAAGAAAAGTCCACGATAGGTTCACCTTAGAAAGGAACTGAAGGCACACAACACAGAGACAGGGAACCTCTGGGAACTGTAGAGCCAAAAAGGGAACTTTTCCAAGCTCTTTCCCAAGTAGCTGAACTACTGATAGTAATTTGACTACTGACAGTACTGTCCGAAGGATTTTTATTCCCTTTGGGAGATTCAGACTACTCGGGAAAGTTTGTTTCGTTTGAGCTGGATGGTAACTGAACTGCTGAACTACCCTCCGTAACTGAACCACTGACAGGAACTGCTTTCCCAAGTAGTTCCCAAAAAGGGAATAAAAATCCTTTTCGGAGAGTACTGTTACTGTCAGTTCTGTCTGAAGGATTTTTATTCCCTTCTCTAGATTGGGGCTACTTGGGAAAGTTTGTTTTAGTTTCAAGCATTACTGAACTACTCTCAGTAACGGAACTACTGAGTACTGGACAGTAACTACAGTCAATACTATCTAAAGGATTATTACCTTTTGGAGTTTGGGGCTACTTGGGAAAGTTTTGTTTTGGTTTAGAGTTGGGCATTACTGAACTACTCCCAGTAACTGGACTACTGAGTACTGCAGTAACTACTGTCAATACTGTCTAAATGATTTTTATTCCCTTTTGGAGATTGGGGCTCCTGGGGAAAGTTTGCTTCAGTTTCCAGTCTGCCCTTACTGAACTACTCTCAGTAACTGAACTACCGAGTACTAGACAGTAACTACAGTCAATACTATCTAAATGATTGTTATTCCCTTTTGGAGATTGGGGCTACCTGGGAAAGTTTTGTTTGAGTTTCCATCCGGACGTTACTGAACTACTCTTAGTAACTGAACTACTCTCAGTAGTAGCTGAACTATTGAATAGTGGACATATGTATGTATATATAAACAGGATCCTAGGAGATAAACTTCAAACTCCAGCAAAGGGAAGGTTTTGCGTAACGCGTAAAGAAGAAGGAACTGGAGAAAGAACGCGTTCCCCCTCCGTTGCTGGGACCCCGAGCCCCCTTTCCCCCCTCCTCCGACTAGGCTCAGGGGCCCTTCCTTACCTGGGCGCTGGTTGGCACAATGTTGGCTTCCTTTGGGAAAAGTCCCTCCAAGAGCAGCAGCCCTTTTCCTGCTCCTCCTCCTCGCCCCAGATCCCACTGGAGGAGAGAGTTCACAACAACAACCACCACCCTTCTCTTCTCTCCAGCCCTCTGGGAAGGAAGGGAGGAAGGGAGGGAGGAGGGCGGGAGCTCAGACAGAGAGAAGAAGAGAAAGAGAAAGAGCAAGAGGAGGAGGAGGCACCAGGGGGACTCCTCTTTTCTGGCTGGAGGGGAAGAGCACCATCAGGGGGTCAAAGGCTGCCCCCAAGTGGCGCATTCAGGTACTACCGGTGGGAAAAAAAATTCCCTGGTTTTGCCCTGGGGTAAAGGTAAAGGCTGCATCCAATAACCTGGTTTGGCACTGCTTTAATTGCCTTGGCTCAAGGCTCTGGAATTCTGGGAGTTGGAGTATGTTGTGGGCCCAGAGCGGAGCTCCGCTCCGCTCTGGGCCCACAACATACTCCAACTCCCAGAATTCCAGAGCCTTGAGCCAAGGCAATTAAAGCAGTGCCAAATCAGGTTATTTCCCCAGTGTGGATGCAGCCAAAGAGTCCCTTGACATGAATGTCTGGTCGTAACCGACTGTAAGGGGCAGTTCTCATCACTTTTACTAAGCCGAAGAGCCAGCGGTGGTCATGTGGCCAGCATGAACGCTGTTACCTTCCTACCAAAGTGGTACCTATTTATCTACTTGCATTTGCACGCTTTCGAACTTTTAGTTTGGCTGTATCTGGGACTAGTGGCAGGGGCTCATCCCATCATGCGGCACCGGTGCCTTGAACTGCCAATCTTCCGATATACCAGTCATCAGAACTTAACCACTAAGTTGTCCGAATTTAACCACTAAGCCACCGCATCCCCATTTGCCCTGGGATCGGGTGACCATAAAAAAGGGAAGGGTTGGCTTAGTAGTTAAGACACCAGTTCTGACAATCATAAGATCCTAAGGTTGGCAGTTCGAGGCCCAAGCGCCATATGACTCCCATCACTAGTCCCAGCTTCTGCCAATCCAGCATGTCTGGTGACATGAGACTGGGCAGGAAAACTTTTTGTTTTCCAATGGCTTTTGGATTGCACACCTCACAGTCCCTTGGCTCTACTGGTTGCTAGGGCATCTGGAAACGTACTGGCAGAGGCTTTGGAGACACCATTGGATAACACTGTGATACTTGAGATGTATAATGTTCCAGTTTTATTTTCTGTTTCTCTTGCACAGGAAACTTCTGAAGTTGGTGTTCCAGAGCTTTGGAACAAGGAATTACTAGTATCATGCATTGATGTATAGAAGTCTATTACTCCCAGTGTCAAATCAAGTCTCAAATCTTTACTCTCAAGTCTCAAGTCCTTGCAAGATATTTTCAAATCAGGTCTCCCAAGTCAAGTGTCAAGTCAGGGAGCCAACTTTAACAGAAAAAAGTTGGTGATGGTGGGATATGAGGGAGTGGAATTTCAAAAACTAGAACATCAAGATGTGCACAAAGCTAGGTTAAAAAATTAAATTGGCATAGGCAATTTATTTATTTATTTTATTTACTCCCTGCTCTGAAAGCAGCTTACAGACATTTCTCTGCCCTCAGGTTTATAATCTAAAAAAGACATGACACAAACAGAGAAGGGAATGGCAGTGGGGATAGGGAATAAGTCCAGCGGTTCTTCTTTTCCTCCAAGGCCAGGACCATGGCAGATGGACTGGAGGGAGGGCTCTTCTTCTTAGAATTTATCAAGATTATATTTTAGAAAAAATGAAGCCTGCTCAGCTGTTTGTCCCTCCTGGCCATCAGAGGAGGCTTCTAAAGCTTTTCCTAGGAGCAGCAGACATGACTCACCCCCATACCATGTGGTGCGTTTCTTGGAGGGGAACAGCAAACATGATAGCCGAAGGGCTTGAGGTGGAAGGATCCTGAATTCTCCTCTGAAGTGCAGATGGGACAGGCTGCTGAGTAGACCTCAAACTCCACCTCAAGTCCACTGCCTAATACATTTGGTGTTCCCCTCAGAAAAACATGCCCCGCACTCTGGACTTGATGCTGGGCCTGAGGTCTACTCAGCAGCCTGTCCCTGCTGAACATCAGAGGAGCCTTTAAAGATTTTCTTAGCAGCAGCAAAGACTCAACCCCACAGCCCAAGGTTTACAGGAAGCAGGGTCTTCCTCTATGGCAAAGGTAAAGTATCACTTCCATCACATCACCTGTAGGTAGCCAAAAATCAATGAAATGGAAGGGTTGTTCAAAGGAGGAAAACCGTTTTCCATTTTGTCATGTTTCTGGATGAAGTTAGGACAGTGAGTCAATTGCTAAAAATATACAAGTTGCAAATCAAGTTGAGTCGAGTCAGTAAGTCATTTATTGCCAAATCAAGCTCAAGTTGAGTCACTGAAGGGACAAGTCCTAGTCGATCAACTCAATTCTACATCACTGGTATAATCACAACTAAGAGTCGACAACTATTAGGTTTATCAGGTCGAAATCTGGAGATGGGTCCTGTACAGGCCTTGCCGGAGGAGAAGAAGAGCCCGAGTCCCTCCATCCACCATCTTGAGGGAGAGAAAGGCAAGCCAGCTCCAACAGGCCTTGCCTGAGGAGAAAAAGAGCCCTCTCCATCCACCATCTTGAGGGAGAGAAAGGCAAGCCAGAGCCCCAACAGGCCTTGTCTGAAGGGAAGAAGAGCCCTCCCTCCAGTCCATCTGCCTTGGTCCAGGCCTTGCTAGGAAGAGCAAGGCAGAAGATCTGCTGGACTTTCCCCCTTCCCCACCACCTCCCTTCTCCTTTTGTGTCGTGTCTTTTTAGATTGTAAGCCTGAGAGCAGGGAAATGTCTAATTGACAAATTGTAAGACGCTCTGATAGCCTTGGCTGAAGAGCAGGTATTATTATTACATTTAATGGTTGTGTACAGGAGGAAATTTTAAGCAGATATCATGCAGCCAAGTAACAAGCAACATTTGCTGAAATTCCTTCTTCTACACAACCATTAAAGGTATAGGAGCTGTCTCCAGTTTTCAGTCTAGTAACCCTATTTTGTCTTTAACATCTCCATCAGGGAAAGTAGTGCAAGTGGTGAACCATGTGTGTGTGTGTGTGTGTCTTCAAATCATCTGACAACTTGTGGTGAGCCCAGGAATTTCATAGGGTTTTCTTAAGCAAAGAATACTTGCTTATAAAGGTGATTTGACCAGTTCTTTCCTCTGAAATATAACGGACAACACCTAATATTCATTTGTGGCCTCCCATCCAAGTACTAACCAGGACTGACACAGCTTAGCTTTCAAGATAATAGAAGATCTGGTGCCTTCAGGGTATTTAGGTTTGCATCTCATTTTGGAAGCTGAGTAGCGTCAGCTTGGTTAGATCTCCAGGTAAGGTTAGGAAAGAATTCTGTCTAAACCTCTGAAAGCTGCTGCCAGTCAGAATTGAGAGTGCTGAGCAGGACAGGACTAAAGTATAAGTCTCAGCATAGTTGGTCCTCAATATCCATGGAGGATCCATTCCAGACCTCACTGCGGATACCAAAATCCATGGATGCTCCAGTGGTGGTGCGTGCACATAGCCACACCACCATTAGGGACAATGGGACTTCAATGGTGGCATGTGGCCACACCACCATTAGGGACAGCCCCTATTGTCCCCTATGATGGCACATGCATGTGGCTGTGCCACCACTGGGGATAAGAGTCTGTCCCTAATGGTGGCACAGCCACATGCACACACCACCAATGAGGATAACGCGGGCTTGCTGTCCACAGTTACTCAAATCTGTGGATGGAAAGTCCATAGATACTGAGGGCTATATATGGCAGCTTCCTATGTATGTTTATGTACAGTATCCAGAGATAGGAATGGGCTAGATGAGGACAAAGTTGTATGGCATATGATTCAATGAATTCTGGTTCTGGGGACTGTCCTTCAGCTTGCCTTGCAAGGGTCTGCTTTCCCCCTGAAAAACCAAATTTACCATTTAGGTTTTGTTTTTGTTTCGTTTTTTGCTGCTTTAGATGAATAAATAAACTTTGAATATTTAAGGTTTTTTTCTTAGACAGAAATAGCCAGACTACATTTAAGATACACTCCTGTAATATCCAGGCTAGATTATGCCAGTGTGTAAAGAGCGTGGCAGCCTTCACCAACAGTTAGACTAACACTGGTCAGCCAAAACATACTGTGCCAGTCCTTAAATATCTGCTCTGTTTCTCACATAGGTGACAAAGTGAGGCAGCAGGAACCAGGAAACTTAAAGGCCTCTCCTTTCTCCAATATGAACCTGCTTCATCTTCAGGACCTGTTTTGCAGGAACTCCAGCCCTCAGAAAAGAAATAGGAGGTGCGATGGTAACACCCTTTCCAGTCATCTTTGGGAGGTGTCCCCATTATTCAATGTTCTGGAGCCACATTAGAATTGAAAGCTAACTAAACTCTCTCTCTGCTATTTTTTAAATTGTTATTTCTTTTTGTATTATTTGGTGGTTTTATTGTCCTGTCTCATGTATGTAGATATTTTTTGTCTTTGTGAATTGGTTTGGGATATGTGTGGGAGAGGAATATAAATACTTGAGATAATATATGCCTTGAAGCAAATATTATGGGCTTATTCCAGCATAGTACTGATACCCTGCAGTAACAGTTCCGTTTTATTATTATTTACATGGTGTGTGTTTGTTTCTCTCTGCCAGAATATAGTGGCATTGTGCTTGAGGTCCAGTTTTGCTACAATACTGGACAGCTTGGGTTTGCCTTATTTTCATCTTCCCTTTGCAGACCAAACAGATGAAAAGAGACAGAAGCCTCTTGTAATTCGACAGTGGAACACACTCCCTCGGAGAGTGGTGGAGTCACCTTCCTTAGAGGTCTTTAAACAGAGGCTGGATGGCCATCTGTCAGGTATGCTTTGATTTGAGAGTTCCTGCATGCCAGAATGGGGTTGGAATGGATGGTCCTTGTTGTCTCTTCCAACTCTGTGATTCTATGCTTGCATTAATATAATGATGTATAGGAAATTTCAGAGGAGTATTTTGTTACATTGTGGGGAAAATGATTATTGGGGGCTTACTCTGTCTTTAATCTTTAAATTGATAGATGAATAGATTGAAAGATCAATAGGTCTACAAACATAATAGAAAAGGAAGAAGGACCATACTGGTATCCACATAGCTTCAGAGTTTGCCCCTCCTCCTGCAACAAAAAAATCTTTGCACTTCTTTCATTTTTTTGTAGCCAGCTGGAGATTTTTGTCCCCTTCTGTTTTCTTGATTATATATCCCACCCTAAAATATATGACTTTCCACCTAGAGCCTGGTGTGTACATACCAATCAGTTGGATTTGCATTCTTAGCTTGATTTGTTTTCTCATTAATCGACACTTACTGTTGCTGGCCAGGCTCCCAAACAGAGCATGTGACTCAGATATAAGCTAGGCTTCACAAGATATCAAAGGCAAGCCAAATACATTGTTGAAAGTTGATTTGTTGTTGCTGCTGCTGTGTGCCTTCCAGTTGTTTCTGATTTATGGCGACCCTAAGGCAAACCTATCATGGGATTTTCTTGGCAAGTTATGTCAGAAGGGGTTTGCCATTGTCCGTTAACTGAGTGAACACTACATTTGTACTTTTAATTCATTTGCAGCAGTTGAACTAAGCCAGAATGAGGTGGGAGAGTGGGATGGGGAGAGAGAGAAACTGGGACATTTTAATAGCATATGAACAAGTAGGATGTAAGAGGATTAATCAGGACTGTCCCTGTCACATCAGGACAGTTGGAGGGTATGGATCAGATGAAGACATGTAGGTAAATTCTTTCCTCCCAAAGAAAAGACTTTTAAATTCCTATTGTGTGTGGGGGGGGGGGAGGGAACCCTATGGTCAACTTACAAAGTTTCAAAAAGAAATGGACATTCTTAAATATATCTCAACCTTTCTTTTCTCGAAGCAGAGATGCAACAAGGATGTTTTGTTGCAGGAGGACTCATTCAGTTTTCTCACCTCTGTACAGAGCTCTTCCACAAGGGGGCAGCTGCTCCCCATCAATATCTTGTAGTGGTAACAATTTCAATTGCAGATCCCTTGAGAAACTACACTGTCGACACACAAAAAATGGCAGACTGATCCCTGGGAAATCTTAAGGAAGTGTAATGGAGAAAAGAGACCCTCATTTCCTCACCTCCCAAGACTGCCAGAACCAGGCTGCCAAACCTATAACTTTTTAGTGCTGCTAAGAAGCTTTGGTGGAACCTAGAGCAACTGTCCCTGTCATATCTACAGTGAAAGGAGAAACCCTGTCTCGTAAAATTATCCTTCTATGCAGCTGATGGAAGACACAGACATCTTACAAGAGTTCTTGCATTTCTGATATAGATGCCACACAGCTGAAGGCCATCTTTCCATCAAATGGTCTTGTCAAGAATATCATCTTTGAGCAATGATTTCTCTCCTATAAAGTGGAGATTGATACTGACTGACCCCAAGACCTGGCTCAATAGAAAAGACAATAATGCTTGGCAAGGTAGAAGACAGTAGAAAAAGAAGACAACCTCATTACAGGTGAATGGACTCAATCAAAGAAATCCATGGCCCTGAGTCTGAAAGACCTGTTGTTGACAGGGTAACTTGGAGATCTCTCATTCATAGGGTTGCCCTACGCTGATGTCAACTTGAAGAAAGTTAGCATAACAAACTAGTTCTTGTTCTAATGAAGCATCTATGCCCTTGACAACTGAATGACTCCAGAGAAAATCAACAGATAAGGAATATTCCTGTATTTTGCATGCTAGACAACAGTTTCATCCCCTCCTCCTCCCTGTCACTAAGAGATAAACAGCAGCCCTCAACAAAATGGGAAAACCTATCTCAGAGGGTTATTAGGAAGTTAAATGTGACTTAAATACATTCTCTAATGGAAATATGAGCCACTTGAGAAAATCAATTTTCATCAATCCAGTACTATGAATTCTGTTTTGCTCATAGTCCTATACAGTGAAATTGCAGTAGTACTACCCTGCTTCCCCTAAAATAAGACGTCCTCTGAAATTAAGACATTGTAGAGGTTTTGCTGAATTGCTAAATATAAGGACTCCCCTGAAAGTTAGACCTAGCAAAGTTTTTGTTTGGAAGCATGCCCATCTTTTTGTTCAACAATAAATGTGAATTCTTCGTTATGGAAAAACAAGACATCCCCTGAAATAAGGCCTAGTGCATCTGTGGGAGCAAAAATTAATATAAGACACTGTCTTGTTTTCGGGGAAACACGGTAGTTACTATATCTTCCAATTCACTAGTTCTTTTAAGTAATTCCCAAAGGAAAGGGGACATTATCTCACAAATGTCAGTGTAGTGAATAGCCAATCAATCAGCCAATCACAGAGCAAAATGAGACCAGACAATGAGAAGCTGGCTGGGCTATAAAAGAGCCTTGCCAGAGAGTGAAATGGGGTTAGTTTGATGGAGTTGTGAGGAAAAGAGTTACATCAAAGGGAGGGTGTGCTCTTAGGGTTCCTGAGGGAACATTTTAGGTTGATTTGGAGATCAGGAAAGGGTCTGAAGAGTCCAGAGAGGGACTGGATGGGCTTGAGGGAGTCTAGGAGAGAGAGGCTCAGAACAAGCCAGTGGTTTTAAGGAAGATTTTTGTCTTGGTATTGAAGAATAGATTGCCTGAGTGGCTGTATTGTTATTAATAGGCTAAGGAACCTTTTGTAACGAAGCAATAAGACAAGAGTAACATCTTTGAAGCTACTTTGTAATTTATTTTGTATTTTAAAAATAAACCTGATTAGTGTTTTAAAATACTGCTTGGCCTCTGATTCAACATTTAAAACACGCTACCAAACATCAGTGCCACAGTTCACCACAGTCAGGAGCCTGTTAAAGGAGAAAATGTACGGGGGGGGGGGGGGGAGTGTACAAAATGGGAAGTATAATGACCTCTAGATGCTTTGGAGAGAACCAATGTGGTGTAGCGGTTTAAGCAGTGGACGACGACTTTGAAGATCAGGGTTCAATTCTCACTCAGCCATGAAACCACTGGGTGATCTTGGGCAAGTTACATGCTTTCAGCCTCAAGGGAAGGCAATGGCAAACCTCCTCTGAACCAATCTTGACAAGAAAGCCCATGATAGTATTGCCTTGGGATCACCGTAAGTTGGAAATGAAGGCACACAACACACACAGAAACTTTGGACTTCAGCTCCCAGAAGTCCTACCAAGCACAGCCAATGGTGAAGGGTTGTAGGAGGTACATTACAAAACACCTGGAAGGCCAAAGGTTAAGAATTACTGAACTGGAGAAATTCAAGAGGGGTGACATCCAATCTGTTCAACAGGAGCCAACACAGGGTCAATGGCATCACTTGTGAGTATGAACCGCAGCAGTGGAGCGTTCCAAGGCAACTCCTCTGGAAATAAAGTGGGGGGCTCTTCTTGGCATGCCAGCCCCCTTTGTGTGGGGTAAGGACAGGGATGAAGCAGGGATCTTTCTTTCTGCTCCCCATCCCAGTTCCTTTCCCAATCTACTTGGCTCCTTTTAGCCATTATCTTCTGGTGGGGGGTGTTTGCTGTGATTTGCTTTTCCCTGGAAGGTGGAGCTCTTTGTAATTAAAAAAAAAACCCTGTTCTTGCTGGGGGTGACATCCTATCTATGCTGTTTCGGCTGGGGAGGATAGCAGCAGGATGCTGGCTTCCCGGGGTGAGACCCTTCTCTCCATTACAAGAAGGCCATGGTGGTGACATCAATCCTAGTGATGCCATTGCACAGGGCAGTGAGAATATACTGGTTTCACTTATTGTCCTCAACATCAAGGAAAAAATTAAAATAGGTAGGAAACAGAGTCACAAATAAGGCAAGAGATTCCAGCTGACCAGGATTTAGTAAATATTCCACTGTGTCTTTAAAAAGATAATTTTGCATGTAGAAATGTAGCATGTCATAGACATAAAAGCTTTTAGCCCAGGCTTTGCCCTCATGTGAAGCTTTCGTGCAGACAGCCATTCAGGCATGTAGATTGTTCACTACTACTGTGAAATTGTGATCCAGGAATGATAAATAAAATCACCTGGTATGTTTGCATATTTTACATTAATCCTGCTGCTTTAAAGAATCCAAGTGTCTTTCCTTAAATGAAAGCAGCTGTCGCTCAAATGTTATGAGAGACAGACCCACGCCTCTACCTGAAGAGGGTACTCCCATATTAGAAAGGGGGGGGGACATTATTAGCTGTTTTGTTTAATATGTACTTCAACAGCATACACTCCACTCTAAGCATATTAAAAAGGGAAGTAGAAGTGTGTGGGGCAGGAGAACTGACTTAGTTATCCACCACTGTGAAACAAAACATGTTTCTTGCAAGTTACCTTCTTCCCAACCTGTCCTGTACAAACTGGATGAAGATGAAGAGGCACATTTTTGAAGGACTGTGCAATTAAAGTGGGGAACAAAAAAGGATGGGATGTTGTGCACTTTACACAATGACATGTATAAACTCTTCAGTTTCAAAGGGACTGTAAGGGGCATTGGTAGATAAATGAACAGGGCTCCTACCAGCTCCTAAATGCTTGGTGGCATGAAGTCCCCTCTACAGAAGCACTTTAAACATCATTTAAAACACAATGCTTCTTTCAAGAAGCCGAGAAAACCACTTGAAACTCAAAAAACAACCCAAATTCATTTATTGGTACTTTTAAATGAAAAGAGAATCCAGTGTGTGCCACAAAGACACTGGGCCACAACAAGTATGCTGCATTCAGCTTCACATTATTTTACTTCAAGTCCATAATTAAACACATACCCCTCTCTGGCTCAAGTGTCCATGCTGTAAACAGTGAACAACAGTCCCAGGAATTAAAAATCATACATCCCACCCTGTCTGATTGCCTATCTGGTGCTCCATTAATACACATCAGATAAAGGTCTCCAGGTCCACAACTGCCTAGACAGCCAAGACACATATGCAAGGCAACTATGAACTACTTCAAGACTGGAATGCAGAAGTGGGGAACTTTCTGAATATCAATTTCCAGGAATCCTAGTGTCCCCAAGAGTAAATGGAAATTACAGTCCAAAACATCAGACAGACCAAACATTAATGGCTGCTGCTGGAGAGAGGAGCTCTTTTGGCTCAATGTTGCTTCTCAACTCCATCCACCAGGAAATTGTGTCCTTACACAGAGAGACTCAAGAAAATAAGCATTTTATTAAAACCATGAGAAGAGAGCTACAGCTGACTATTCCCTTTATGTAAACTGGGCTTTCTCCATTGTTCCATATCCACTACAAATCTCTAAAACCTTGGGAGAGGTTTTGGTATGAACGTCATCATCCCTTGAACGGGCTTCTGTGTGGCAGCAAAGGCCTTGTTTGTGCCTGAGGAGAGGAAAGTGACTGTTCATAACCCTCACTGACAGAACAGATAAGCTACACTGCAGGAATCAAAACTCACAGAGGCTTTTCACTGCCTCTCCTGAGGCAAAAAGGGTGCGGTGAACCAGTTTATAAACTGTCCTTGTAAATGCAGTAAGAAATCTTTATAGGGGGAAGGGAGGAGAACAACAAATTCAAAAGACTGTATGTCTCTCCTAGGGAAAAAAAAAAACTCTGGGGCAGCCAAGGCTACTTCTCTTTCCAAAACCAGTTCAAAAGCTGCAAGCTGCAACAGGTGAGAAGGCCACAGTGGACAGAGCAGGACTTCCTTCGAAATAAACATGCACACAGCAGCTGCATTCACTGTGTCTCAGGGTGCAAAATGCTAACCCAGAGTCAGTAGCCTCTACTGTCAAGATGAGGGAAATGTGAGCCCTGCAAGTGCAATTCCCACAGCCACTTATATTATTTGATGATGCTAAGTGGGGCAGATGGAAACTCCCAATTGAAACATCTGCAGGGTCAAAGTTTCTCTGCCATTCTGTATTTAGCAGATACATACAAACTTGGTGTCTTCCAGATGCAATGGACTATAGTGCCCATTATCGCAAGACATGCATGTATGGTGGTAGCTGTAGTGCAATTTATCTAAAGCACAAGAGGTTCAGGGAAAGCTGTTCTCCTCTATCTGGAGAAAGCCAGAATTGTCCTACTCCTTACTGTTTTGCTAGTACCTGTGCTTGAAAGAACCATATACTAGGGCAGGAATGAAGAATATGATCTCGTTAGACTGAAACTCTTATCATGTCTCACCACTATTCAAGAATGTCTGCAGTCCAAAAATGCCTGAAGGGCCACACATTCCCACTTCTTGCACCAGGAGCAACTGGACAAATCTTGAGGAGGATGTACACATCTGATTTTCATTTCACATTCAAACAAGATGGTGGACACAGCAATCTTCTAAGGCAGAGCCCCTGTACCTTTAAAGGTTATGTAGAATCAGGATTCTCAGCAGGTGCTGCACAAAAAAACCACTTACTTAAAAATTCTCTTTTCTACATCACTATTAAATATATAGGAGCCCTGTCTCTTATTTCACCTGCCAAACCTACAGGCTGCAGTCTAAATGTAATGGACTCTAGTGGCCCAGACTACAACCACTCACATTTTATCAGAGTTTTGAAAGCTACTCATTTTTTTTTATTACAACTCCCCAAATCACTGAGCTAGTATAGCTAGTGAACATGCTGGCTAAGAGATTCTTGGAGTTACTGTCCAAAAAGAAACTTTCCAACTCTTAATCCTCCAGGCAGAGTTAAATATGTGGACATATCCATTTCACAATATGAACGAGACTGGTTTCCTTTAAAAAAAAATACTATTAACCTTTGAGTGGTTCTCAAGAATCTCTCACCAACTTGAGGTTAAAACAAATAGTATGGGACATCTTAAAGTTTTTGTTCTCAGTTTTGTTCTTCATACACCACAAAACCTCATCATTTTAACACAGGTAAAGAAGCTGCAAAATGAAAGAGCAGTCTTTTTAATATTTTACTGCAACAATTTTGTTCTTAAAGAAAAAAGTGTTTATAGTTGTTGAAAACACTGGCTTGCCTGAAGGATGGAGGAGACAGTGAAATGTAAACCTTGCGAAGATGTGAAAGAAATATAAAAACTGCAGAACAATACAACAGCATAATGTCATTTCCTATCAGTCTTCTTCAGCTTGTTGTCTGCCACTGAGCACATTGTCTAGGGATGATGGGAGTTACAATCTAAGACTTCTAAAGGGCACCAAGTTGAGGAAGGCTGTCCTAGGCTATTTAATCTCAGAGTTACAAACTTTTAACTTTGACATCCTCTCCTGATTGTAACCTTTTACTATACTGATCTACTACTGAATAGTAATAAGTAACAGGAAACCATAGTGCAATACACACAAATGCTAACCAGATGGACTGAACATTAGTTAAACACCCCTACAATACCAACGTACAATCAATCCTGCAAGCAATTTTCATATGATCCCAGTAAAAAGAAACCAGGCATCCAACTGAGAGTCGCCCTCAGGGTACAAGTAATCTATTCTCGGTAGAAAGAAGCCTGCTTCCTTATGCTCATTTCTCCCTCATTTGTGGGAAGGACAGCAATTGTTGGCTTGAACACTTGTGCTTTCAGAGGTGGCTGCAGAATTTCTGGAAGCTCCACAAGCCCAAACATGTGTGCTCCAAGAATATGGATCATAAATCCATGCTTGGTCTACTTGCTAGGAATGTCCTGATCTCCCTGACTATACAGACAGTTTTTTAAAAAAAGAAAAAAGAAAAGGTAACAGGCATTGGAAAAGAAGGGAGGAAGGAAGATAGACTTCAACAGTACGTGGTCTTAGCTGCTCATAAGCAAGGCAAAGGTCCCTTCTCCTGTGCTAAACAAGAGTTGGAAGACCAGACAGAGCCTCAAGGTTCACCCGTGTGCACCGGTGTCTCCAGAGAACTGGAAAAAGTACTGTGATTGTGCTTATAACAAGATCCAAGAGATACCGCTCCCCATCACCACCTGAGTGAACAATTGGACATACTCAGACACAGACATGCATCAGTGTATGAAATTATGAAACATGTTATGAAATTGTATGTGAAGTTAAAGATAGCAGATCTCAGCATCTCTTCTAAGCTCTGAATCTTCTTTTCACCTCTTGCTCCCACCATTCCCAATAGGTGGGATCCAAAACAAGAGGGCCACAGATACTTGCTGGGATTTATCAAAAAAGAAGAAATCCACTACAGCTTCTGTGAGATGACACTTTGACTGGAAGACTCCAAGTTATATCCCACTCTTCAGGTTATGTATTTAAGCAACAATGGTAACCAGGCTTTCTGGGAAGGAGGGAGGCGGACTTAAGAAAACAGCCTGAACCTCATTTTATATCATATTCATTTCATCAGCATCCAAGCAGATCCTTCCTCAGTAGAGCACAGCCCATTTTGCGACCAGACCCCTTGCTGAGGCCCTGACAGGATCCTACACACAGGTATAACAGTGCCTGCTCCAGTCTGGCACCATCTCCACTTCTAGTTTGCTTTGTAGACATCCTTCCGCAATCGTACTTCCTTCAGCACTCGGGCCCGGAAGATGTCCCAGTCCTCATCCCCTTGACGCTGCAAGCCCATGGCATCCTGCACAGCCTGGCAGTGTGTCCGCAGGAAGGGATTGTACTGTTTTTCCTCACCTATGGTAGAAGGACACTGGAGAGGAGGGAGGGAGAGAGAAAATAGCAGACATGGGCAACCTTTGAATGTAGAAAATGGGCAGTATGAATGTGTCATCATCACTCAAGAAAGTTGCTGGAGCAAGCAAGCGTGTGTGCAGCTTCCCAGGCAAACAAATCCCTGCTAGGAAATACAACCTGCCACACTTTACTTGAGAGAGCTAGCGTAGTGTAGTGGTTGGACTTCAGATATGGAGACCAAGATCTGAATCCTCACTTGGACATGGAAATCCACTGGGTGACATTAGGCAAATCATACTCTCTCAGCCTCAGAGGATGGCAAAGGCAAAGAAACCCATGTGACAGGTTCACCTTAGAGTTCTTGTAAGTCGGAAATGATTTGGACACAGAACAACAACAATAGCATTAACAACAACAGCCCCTTTGGATCCAAGAGCAGTTTGCATCCTCCTCCACACCACAGAGCCTATCAAGCCTCTGGAAGGGAACTATCCATTCCAAGGATTGTGCCATCTGCCCCAGGATGCCTCCTTATAACTATGTATTAAGAAGCTGTGCCCTCCCTCCAGTCCATCTGCCTTGGTCCTGGCTCTAGAGGGAGAGAAGAACCACTGGACCTCATCCCCTTCCCACCACCTTCCCCTCTTCCTTTTGTGTTGTCTCTTTTAGACTGTAAGCCTGAGGGCAGGGATCCGTCTAATTTACGATTGTATGTACAGCACTGTGTAAATTTAAAGCGTTATATAAATAAAATTAATAATTATAATAATAACTATACTGATTATAAACTCTAACCAGAAACAGATGCCTGGAGGAATATACCTCTCTAAGACAGCTGTTTCCGGAACAAAGAAAGAGCCTGGAAGGTGGTTTGGGGTGAATGCCATAGGATCTGCAGTGGATGTCAGAAGCTGCCGGACAAAAGGATAGGAAGGGAAGTACAGTACAACCAAATTGTTTTACTCTTTCATCCATAAAAAAAACTTCCCAAGCCATACAAATTTCCGACATCTCCCAGCAATTTTTTGGCATGTTGGATGGCAACTACTGGTCTAAAAAACACCATATATATGTACATGTACACACACATTGCTTACCGTGCTTCTCTTCTCAACCCGCTGTTGATTCACCCACTGTAACTTCTGCACCAGAATTGGGTTCTCCAGTTCCAGAAGGTTTGCAAACATGAGGCACTCCAATGCATACTCATGCCCTAAGAAAATAATACGAATAGTTAACAAGGAACTACCCACACCTCAAACTGCAGCTCCTGTTAGTTCCAATAAACAGTTCTCTAGTGTGGGTTCTATGTAGGAGGGAGGTGTGATCTCTTCTATGCAACCTCAAGACTGCTGAAAGAATCCATAAACATTCCTCTGATCTGCTGGAGACTATGGTCCAAAACACACTGCAGAAATAATCCAGTTTGAGACCACTTTAACTGCCCTGGCTCAATGCTAGGGAATTCTGGGAACTGTACTTTTGTGAGACATTTAGCCTTCTCTATCAAAGAGCTCTGATGCCACAATAAACTACAATTCCCAGGGTTCCCTAGCACTGAGCCAGGGTAGTTAAAGTGGTCTCAAACTGGATTATTTCTGCAGTGTGTTTTAAGTTTATGACACTGCTGTGTGCTGCAGTGCTGACACACAGTTCAGTGAAGGAGAGGTGTGGAATATGCAGCCTTCCAAAAGGAACTTAAATCAATCAATTTTATACCTGCCTTTCTCCTGTCTCAGATCCAACAGTTTCCATGATACAGCTAAAACAGTTTATAGTAGAAAACTTTAAAACTAATTACAGTACATTAAGAAATTCTATTAAAAAAATTAATTTTAAAGGGGTTTAAAACAAAACAGGCCTGTAGTTTTTTGTGGAGCTTTCGGGCTATGTGGCCATGTTCTAGAAGAGTTCCTTTCTGATATTTTGCCAGCATCTGTGGCTGGCATCTTCAGAAAGGAACTCTTCTAGAACATGGCCACATAGCCCGAAAGCTCCATAAAAAACTATGGATGATGGCCATGAAAGCTTTCGACTCCACATCAGAGCGGACCTGCATTGAAAGGTCCTAGCCAAGGGTAATGGATGACAGGATTTACTTTTATCAATAACCACATATTCCTCATCTCTGCGTTAGGACCCAGTTAGGTTTACATATTTGCCCTTATCTCCTGTACAGATAAATCCAGACTACATCTGTATACCCAAGCCACAGACTTGAACGCATATCTCAGGCTCAAATATGGAGGAGGGAAGGTGGGAGACTGAGAGCACAGCACACCAAAAGGTGTGATTCCATGTTTCCAAGCCATCAGCCTCACTATCCTCTGATGAAAGGGATTGTAATCCATGAAATCTTACACTAGAAAAGTCTTTCCAGTTAGTCTCAAGGATGCTCCTTTATATTTTCTCATCCTCTGAGAGTTTGCTATGATGGCTGGGGATTGTGGGAGCTGTGGTCATGAAAGCTCTGTGGGCTCAAGTTTGGGAAGCACTACTGCATATTCCCATCAAGCACTTATGAACCTCACTGCATTCATTGGCTGCCTCACTTATGCACATATCCCTTTTACTCTCTCCTGCATTATAATCACTGGAGTATGCCAGTTCTAACTCCTGATGCATAACAGCAGAAAAGAAAAGGTTGTAAGAAGGGTTGTCACTGCATCCACCTGGCCAAAGTAGTGTATCTTCAGCAAGGTCAGCTGCCATGTCTAGAGATGCCAGCATCGTTTCTGGGGTGCCTTCAAATATCCGCCCTAGAGAAGAGAAGCAAGGAATTAAATAAACACAAGGAAAAGGGAACGAGGCCTAATCTGCTAATCTGAGGAAGAAGAAAAGCAACTGGGCACACTAGCTACCAAGTGCAACTGCTCATGGGCTCTTTTTCCTGCAATTTAAAATTGAGTTGTGCTGTGGGTTAAGACTCCACAGTATCACATTTCTGTTTGAAAAATTCTAGCATCAGTGGGGAAACCCTCTTGATGTTAAGAGGAATTGGGATTTAGATAGGATAGCATTTCCTGCATGTGAAATCCTCCTGTTCCCCTTCATTTAAATTGTACCTTTTACTTTTACTGTGTTTGAAGTGCACGGTCATAAATGCATTTTGTAACCAAGTAAACAGGCCACATGATCCAGGACATTTTATTGGGATGTTAGTCATATAAAAAACTGCCACCTTCTCAGTCTCATTACTACTACTCTCCTCTTCACCATTCTTCTTCCTTCTAACTTTTTGGATCACTATTACAGTGAGTTAAAGACTTAGCTCTTTCTTTTAATCTTTTAATCTATTCATTAGCTAGTCAGGATGTAGGCTCCCCACATGCAAATGTAAATATAAAGCCATTAGTAAACTTAAGTTTGTAACCTGAATCTGCTTGCCTTGTTTATTGAATCAGTTTTAGTTCTCAGATCTCTTCTTCCCTCATCCAGAAATGCTTTGCCTACTCCTTTCCTGAGACATAAATACCCTAAATGTATGGTCCTGTCTGATCTTGGAAGCTAAGCAGGATTAGCCCTGGTTCATGTTTAGGTGGGAGACCAAGTGCTGCAGGCTATATTTCAGAGAAAGGAAAATCACCTCTGAGTATTCCTCGAAATTCATGGGATCACCATAAGCCAACAGGTGACTTGAAGAAACACAGGCAATCCTTTCCCCCTCGCCCATAGAAAAGACTCAATACACTGTCTCCCAGTGCTGAGATCCAAGTGCTTTTACCTTTCTTGAAGATGAGAATAAAGATGTGTCAAGAGCTCAAGAACCAGGCTGCAACTATTTCCCCCATCCCATCCTCAAGTAGTTAGAAGAAGCAGACTCACATTTTATTTCCCATTGTCGTAGCTGGGGTCAGCTGGTGGTTTCCAGATCAGTGCAGTGTTAAATCCTCTTTGAGTTTCAGTCCAAACTTTAAAATGAGCTATACAATGTACTGCAACCTACCCCCAAAATAGATCTTGCAACTTAGGTGATGTGAGCTAGAACTGACTGCAAATCCAGCTCTATCCAAGCCATTGTTTAACACACAACTGGCAGTAAATCACTGCATCAGCAGGTGGTCAACATTATGGAGGAAAATATCACAGCCTTTTACCTGATGGGTTCCAACTCTGCTTTACAGCAAACACAGAATCAGGTCCCTAAACAACAAATACTACACAGAGCATACCAAGGGAAATCACTGGCTGGATAAGAGGTCCCAAAGGCTGGGGTGCACCCTACTCGCAGGCTGAAGCAAGTGGAAGATGGATCTCTGAGGTTATACAGGGCAGAACCAACCAAATGAAACTGAACTCCATAGCCATGACCCACCCTAACATACTGTATATGAGAACACAAGCAAACTGCTAATAGGAAGGTTCATTTCCTTGGTCTATTCCTAACTACAGTGGTCCCCCGGGTTATGAAGGTAATCCGTTCCGGATTACCTTTCGTAACCCGGAAATGACCGCATCCCGGGGGACCGCTTTAGCGGACGGACCGCGCGGCCAATTTAAAGGGGCCACGCGGTTTTTCTGTTTCATTCCCCGGGGGATCCTTCGGATCCCGGGGGAATTTTAGCGGTCCCGCCGGTTTCGCACCCCGGGGATTTCGTTCCCCAGGGGATTCGTAAGCCGGGGGACCACTGTACTTCTATTTGCTTGAATTGCCTGGCTTTCATAAACTATCTAGCAAAGCCTACTGAAGACAAAATAACTTTTGGCTTTGTGAATGGTGACCACATTCACTACAGATAGTCCCTTTAAAGTTCAGACAAAAAACCTGGGGTGAATTCTCCACTCCACTGACATGGAGTCCATCAACCATCGGTGGCTGGGAGGCAGGGCCTTTCGCCTTTCCCTCTCTCTCATGCCTCTCTCAGCTGCGAACTTACCACAGCCGGAGAGGAAGAGTAGATCGCCAGAGAAGAGGGAGGCTGGCCCCTCAAAAGGCTTTCCATCCAGTACGTAGACCATGTGCCCCACAGTATGGCCTGGAGTGAAGAGAGCCTTGAAGTTCAAGCGCCCTATCGTGATGGTCTCCTTGTCTGAGAGGGGGCTAGAACATATATTTGGGTTAGGGACAGAAGGAGAAAGAACATACATATACCCAGTCTCAGAGGCCTTTGAAATACTGCCCCTCCTTCCCTAACTTGCTAGCAGTTTGCCTCAAGAGTCAGAAACTGCAGCACTGCAGAGTTTATTGTTATTAATTAACTAGTCACATTTATACTCCACCTTTCCTTCAATCTGCTGAGAATGTGCATACCTCTCCTCCTCCCCTCTTTAATTCCAAAGCAGCCCTGTGAAGTAGGTCAGGATGAACAGGAGTGATTGAGAGAGAACAATGGGCCAACATCATCCATGGCTCCATAGGGACTGGAACCTGGAGAATTTCAATCCTAGTTGCATACCCTCACAGCTACCAACTCTGACTCTGCCTGCAGCAGGTTTCTGCATCTTCTCAGCCACATTTCAGCAGAAAGTAGAAATGGCAGCCTGTTCAATACACCTGCCAGACTAGCATTTTTTTTCCTACACTGTCCAGAAATCTATGTAAAGTTTCCAGTTCTGTGCCAGACAGACATGCAAGCTAACTGGGGAGTATGCCTTTACATTCCAGACTTAGCAGGAGGAATAACTCACCCACACCCATCAATATGGGGGCCCAGAAGCAGAAACTAATGGTTACTCACTCTGTCAGCTCAGGGATGTCATCATAACTACTGCCATACACTCTGCAGGAGCTGTGCCGTCGTCTCAGTGCTGCGTTGCCACCACTGTGATCCCTGTGAGATGACACCTTTTAGTCATGAGGCAAGAGAAAGCCTATCTTTCTTACCAATTCTCATATTTTCCTCAGCACCTATAAGATATAGGTGGGGTTGGGGAAGGTAACACCCCTACTGTCATAACAGGACAGAGGGGTTGGCAATCAAGTAATCCCCCCAAATTTTATTATTCACCCTGCCAAATGTTTTTCTAGAGACACACATGATCTCCTAAAGGGGCTGCAGTAGAATTGCTCAGTGCATACATACTGAGAAGGTGTTTTTTTTACCCCAACCCTCTTGACTGGAGCCCACCAAGAGAAAGGGAAGGGGAGAGGCTTACCAATGTTTATGAGTGCACAGGATGGCCTCCAGCGTCACCCCTTCTTCCTCAATTACTGACTGCAGAGCAAGAGAAAGAAAGATGGGTTGGATGAGTAGCCACTGTCCTGCATCCCAATAAAAGCAGTTAAGAATTGTAGCCTGAAACATACTGGGTTCCACAGTTCCATGGCTTTCTGGTTTTCCTGTTCTGCAGCACAGCTCATTGGGCACTGTGCAGAAAGAAAGCTGGACTAGAGAGCCCTTTGGACTTGAATTTCATCTCAAGTACAGAGTAAAATATAATGGCCTAAATCCCATTGTTGTCTTCAGTAGAGTAGACCCACTGAATCAACTTGATTTAACTGTGTCAACTCACCATTCAACCACTGAGTGAACAGATCTGCTCTGGTTAGGACTAACAGATGCCAGCTGATAACCATTCTGTGTGAAGGGTAGAGGAGCATGGGGCAAACAGAAATCCGGGTCATAGCCAGAACCTAGGAAATTGACTTTTTTGGATTCTCACAGACAATATGCTACACTGGGTTGAAGACTTTGGGAGTTGTGGTCCAAAAAGTAAGCTGCAGCCAAAGCACAGCTTCATCAAAGCAATTTGTCCTATTTCAGCAGCAAAACCAATGTGAAACAAACATCCTCAGCAGGTGATTTTATCATCTTTGCCTGATGAAAAAAACTCTTAAGCTATGAAAGTCACCATGATGTATTTTGCAATTCAAAGAAAGTACCTTGTTTTGTTTTATGGACAATATGGCTACCCTTGCAACAAACTAACAGAAAGTCATTCTGACACAATGTGAAACAAGTGAGACTAGTTTTGAAAAGGACTAAACCAGAATTGTGTTTGGAAGTGGGAAAAGCAGAAGGAAGGGGTGGAGTCATTATGAAAATGACAAATGATGTGGATAAAGTGGACAAAGCAAAGTCTTTTTCCTTTGCACATAATACTCAAATCCCTGGCCATCTGTTTAAGATGAACAGGAGAAGATCACAAGACAAATAAAAGATAGTTCTTCAGCATAGTATGGTTGTTTGAGCATTGGCACTACCATTCTGGAGACCAGGGTGCAATTCCCTGGTTGGTCATAGAAACCCACTGGGGGACCTTGGGTAAGTCACTCTCAGTTCCAGAAAACCCCATGATAGGATTGCCTAAGGGTCACCATAACTTGCAAACAACTTGATGACACACAACAATAACAACAACTTCTTCAGACAGCATAGTTAAGCTGTGAAACTGGCTATCACAAGATGCACTGCTGGCCATCAGCTTTGGGAGTTTTGTTTAAAAAGGTGAGATTAGACAAATTCAGAGAGGAATAAGACTATCAGTGGCTGCTTGTACTGATGGATATATAATAACTCCAGCTTGCCTCCTAGAACCAATGACTGGGAAGCCTGAATCTGAGGGTGCTGTCACACTCATGGATTTCCCACAGGATCTGTTTGGTTTCTGTGGAAATAGAACACCAGGCCAGATAGACCTTTGGTCTGATCTAACAAGAATCTTACGTTCGACTCTGCATCACAAAGAAATTTGAAAGGCAAAGATCTCCTCCTGCCTTGACTTCCCTTTCAGTCCCAAGATTGTATAAACAAGGAGAATGAGCAACATATTCAGACTACGTGACTGAAAGCTCCAGTGCTCAGAATAATAGAGTTAGAAGAGACCACAAGGGCCATTGAGTCCAACTCCCTGTCCTGCAAAAATACACAATCAAAGCACTACTGACAGACAGCTATCCAGCCTCTGTTTAAAAGTCTCTAAAGAAGGCAACTCCACCATAGTCTAAGGCAGCATAATCTACTGTTGAACAGCTTCTACCATGAGAAAGTTCTTCCTAATGTAATGTTTTGAATATATAGACTGACCCACTTTTGGGAAGAAGGGTAAAGCAAAGCTTATTGAAGGAAAGTTAAGCCAGCGATAGCTAATTTTTTCCCCCAAGAGAACAATTGACTTCCTGGCCTTGAGTCCACCATGTCATTCATCTTAAGTTGTCCAACTCCTTCAGCCACTTCTCCAAAACAATTCATGCATAAAGTTTACTGCCCAAGACTGTGTCAAATGGGCACGTTGTGCCCTCAAAAGTACATATTACCAGGATAGCTCTCCCTCAAAAGTACATATTACCAGGATAGCTCTTCATATATCCATTCCATCCAGATACAAAGAAGTTACTAGAAGTGGAGCAATGGGGCTCAACTTCTGTTCTACTTGAAAAGTTACTTTTTGGGACTACCACTCCCAGAATCCCCAGTTGTCATTTGCCAGGGGTGTCTCCCGGCTTGCTTTTGTAGCATTTTGTATGAGCCTTGACATTTTTATAAACAGCTACTGCTATAGCATCCAAAGCTTATTTCGCTGCATTTTTGTAGCATTTTCTCATGAGTCTGGGCACTTTTATGAACTGCTACTGCTACAACATTAAATGGTTATTTTGCTTCAATTCACATGGCACTCATCTAAATCTTGACACTACCCAGACCAAAAAACAAAACAAAACTGAAAGCAAGCCAGTAGCTCACAGGGATAGGGGACACAGAAAATGCTTTTAAAGCAGTCCCTCGGCCTCCCAATTCTGAATCTGGACACCTTACCCCTGGGACTGTAGGTTTGGCTGTTATCAGCCTGCTGCTGCCAAATTAACAAAGTGTGCAGGGCTGCTGATGTCACTTGAGTATAACAGGAAGAGCCAGCTGGGGAGAAGGGAGCCTCTGAAGAGGAAAGAGAAAAAATGCCCCAGGCAGAAGCTGCTGCTGCTACTCATCATGTGAGGCTGCTGCTGTGCCCTTGGAATGACCTTGCCTGTGCCCAGCTCCTACTTAAGCTGATTTCTTTCCTGTCCATCTGCAGGGGGAGAGGCACACAGAAGGCAAGGAGGAGTTATGATCAATGCAAGAGTAGGGAAGGGAGGCAATAAACAGAGACAGTGGACAGAGATGTCCACTCCAGACTTAACCTTAACCTGCTTTACAGAAATCCTGGAATCTTGGAAAGTACCAAGTAATACCGCTGAAGCAAGCCAACCAAATTGAACTTGGTTGGCATGGAAGGCTCAAACAAACACAGGCAGGGTTCCACCAAACCAAACCAACTTAAATACATAAAAGGAAGTACATGATCAATTTGCACACATCTCCCGTGTAAGACACACACACACACACACACACACAGTCTAAGGTATAGATTACTGTTGGAAAATCAGGTCAGCTCAATAAAGAACACAGCTGTAGGGCAGGGATGGACCACACATGAGGCTCCTAGGCTGTTCTTGTGGCCTTGTTCCCTCCAAACCTCCTTTTCTGGCAAAAAAGTGACTTTCTCCTCTGAACGCATCTAGGAGCAGCAATTCATCTTTTAAATAGGTTGCATGATTTATCACACATAAAAACAAAATACTATTTTTCAAAATCCCAAGTGGAGTTCTAGACACTTTCAGGTGTGTGTGTGTGTGGGGGGGGGGTGGATTTTGGTCACCTGTATAGTCCTCGCAAGTCCTTAGGGAGAATTCACAGAAGTGGGGAAACTATGGTTCTACAGATGTTATTGGCCTACAATTCCCAGTGCCTCAATCCCCATCACTGGGCATGGTGGCTAAGGCTGATGGGAGTCTAATAATTGAAAGGTCATTTGTTTCCCACTCCAGGTAGAAACGAATTCTTAGGCTACTCTGGTAAGATTATGACAGTGAGAGACTGGACTGGGTGATAACCAAAGGCTCCAGTCCTGTACTTTCAGTTTTTGAATGTGCCTGTTCCAATCAAAAATACAGTCTTCCTTCATGGGTCTGAAAGTGATTAGAAAAGCACTTCTGGTTTTAAAAACCCAGAGAAAAGCACATCTTTGCAAAAGCAAGGACTTTGGTTTGTTCTGTACCCTAACCACTGGTTAGGGAGTGAGTTAAAGGGATGTTCAAGGCTACAAAAACAGGTGGGGGCCACATACAGCTTCCAGACTACAGGTTGCACACTCATACTAAAGCACTGACATAAGACAATTTCCCATTCAGTTTTTCTCACAAATATTTCAAATTTGAATAATGACATCAGAGAAGAACAAAATGCTAGCGATGCTAGTCGTGCTTGAGAGGTGTGTGTGTGTGTTGCATTTAGCTTTCCTCACCTGTACTGCCAAAGGGTCAGAAGGATCCACAGCTACAGCACAGTTGGAGCCAGTATCAATAACAAGGTAGCTATAGTTATTGGACAAAACAGGGATGGGAAGGATCTTCGCTCCTAGAAAAACAGAGGAAGGAAGGAAGGAAGGAAGGAAAGAAGGAAGTCAACATAGCACATACCAGTAGGTACTGCAGTATTAGTTACAATTATATTCACCTTGAATATTTAGAAAAATAAATAAGAGTCAAAGAAAAAATGTTTTAAACTGGAGGTGAGACAGATGTGACCCTCCAGATGTTCTTAGATATCTGTAAGCCTTAGGCAGCATCATCAGTGGTAAGAGATGATGGGAGCTGCAGTGCAGCTGCTTTGAATCCTATCTTGAGAGAAAAGCAGGATACAAATTCAGTAAAATAAATAAATAAACATCTGGAGGAATTAACATTGTTGTGTCCCTTCAAATTGTTTTCAATTTATGAACTAATCTGAACCTATCATAGGCTTTTCTCAGCAAGATTTGTTCAGAGAGGGCTTGCCTTTCCCCTTCTCTGGGGCTGAGAGGGTGTGACTCGTCTGAGGCAACCAGTTTTCATGGCTGAGCAGAGATCTGAATCCTGATTGATCTCCAGAGTCCTAGTACAATACCAAAACTATTACATCACAGTGCCTCTCAACCTAACATTGCCTATTTCAACCATCAGTACTGAAAATATTACCAGTATTGATAACATTATAACCATAATAAAATCACAAGAGCCAGTGTGGTGTGAGAGCCAGTGTTGTATAGTGGTTTCAGTTCTGGACTAGGATTCCAAGGGATCAGAATTCAAATCCCTATTGGCTGTGGAAATCCACTGTACAAGTCGCACCCTCTCAGCCACAGAGCAAGGCAATGTAAACCCAATATGAATGAATCTTGCCAGAAAGAAAAACAATGATAGGTTTGCCTAAGGGTTGCCATAAGTGAGAAATTACATGAAGGCACCCACTTGGTATGCCAGCTAAGGCAGGAAAGCAGAATGTATTTTCTTGAAAATGAATTAATGTTAGATATATTACAGTATGTACACTATATTCATTCAGAAGTCTGACAGATAAAAAGTAAAGCAGCAGGTCTTTAATTATTACATACATGTTGGCGTCCATTGTCTCTTATAGCAAATGTGTTTTCCAGTTCTCTTTATATAAAATATATCAACTCAAATACTCTTGTTCCAGAATTTTGACAATGAGAGGGTTTTCAGTGTAGGTCTGAATACATTTACACCAACAGTTTGGTAAGTTTCTTTTGATTCTAGTAAGTTTCTTTTTAATTCAACAGGTTTCTTGTTGAAGATTTAAACATTAATAGTCCATATTATTCTAAAGACACAATATTTGAATAAATATATGGTGAAAGTGATAGAATGTATGTCCTAGGCCTGGTGTGCTGCAAGAAAAGAGCTAAGGACCTTGGGAGTGAAGCTTATAGGTTCTTCTGTTTATAAGAAAAAGTAAATTATAAACTGTACAAATGCAAAACAACAGCTATGCAACTATGGAAGAGTGAAATTCAAAGCAGCAAACATTCTTGATATTTGTGTCTGTCTGTCTGTGTGCTAATAAACAAGTTCTGAAAGAAACCTTTTGTGTTAAAAAATAGTAGAAGGAGGCAGAAATTTTTTTAAAAAGCTACAGCCAAATGTGCATGCGTGTACACACACATAAACACACTCGACTGCTGCAAGTTCAGCTGATCAACGATCAAACTTGCAAAGGCTCAGACTTGTTTATGTCTTTTGCAAGAGCTCAGACACAGGCAGAGCAAAAATCCTGGATGTGTTTAAAAAAACACAACATGGGAAAGCTGTCCAATGTCTGGATGTTTATAAAAATTAATGGGTTGTGTGTGTATATAGCATCTCAAGACACTGCATTCTGTATAAATATCAAGGTTCTTCATTATATACAACCCAACAGGTGTTGCCTTTGACAATCTTGTTCTTTAGAATTTTAAATCAGAAGAAATAGTCCCTAGATAATGTAGTACACATAATCACCAGTGATGCACTGAAGAAAAGGCCAAGTACTCACCAGTGAACACCACAGGTTGGGGAAGGGAGTGCCCATGGGGGTAACGCTCCCGTGCTTTCTTCACCTGCCGCTTGTAGAACAGGTAGCCCAGCCGAGTGTGGGCATACAGATTATACCTGAAGAGCAGGGGGAGGGACAAAAAATGAAGTCAATCAGAACATTTTATGAACCAAGTCTTCTGTATACTAGCGTGCAGCATTCCTTCCCTGGGAGCACACCCCATTATCCTCAATGGGATTTGAGCATATACTCAATTCCCCTTATGCAGTTGGTGGTGGTGGTTCCAGAATGGATCTGCTGCATAAGGGGCAGGCCAACTATATTTCACTACTGTAAAATACCTTGAGTCTACAGAGAACCAGTGCAATGTAGTGGTTTGAGTGTTGGACTATGACACTGGAGACAGGGTTCAAATCCCCTCTTGGTCATGGAAACCCACACACATGCAACATTTGTGCATCCAATCTACACAGCATTCATGGTCATCATGGCAGCATTAGCAGGCTGGAGAGTGGGGAAGTCATATTCCCTCAGCTTCAGAGGAAGACAAGGGCAAACCTCTCCTGAACAAATCTTGCCAAGAAAACGGCATAATAGGTTCACCTCAGGGTCACCACAAATGAAGGCACACACCATCATCATCAACAACAATAACTTTGGTCCACTTTAGAAAATTGTGTTTAATAGAATTTTGGAACAATAGTAATTGCAATAACAATAGTAATAGCATCATCATCCCTCCTCCACATTGCAACAGTACACTGCATTTTAATGCCCTTGCTCACATTAAGCCCTAAATCTATTTTGAACATTTGTGTGCTTATTCACAAACCATTCCAGTAAAGGTTCCCAGTCATACAATGTTTCTCTTTATAAGGGAAACAGAAATGAATTCATAATTGGTCCTCATTCTTTATTGTCCCAAATCTCCCGATTCCTGGCAATTCATCTATGTACAAATGTTTCATAACTCCTATGAGTCCTTTCTCAACCCATTAGCTGCCAGAGAAAAATTTGGAATCAGGACTACATCAATGTGTGGTGGATGTGGCAAGAAATAACTAAAAAACAAAAAACAAAAAACCCAACCACATGATTATGGTACATGAGCAGAGCTGGGGAGACAAATGAAATCAGAGAGCACTGATAAGAACAGGAAAAGCAAGATTATCTTGTTGACGTGGGTACAGAGGCTCTATTACATTTTGTTCACTCTCAATTTCATTCTATTCTTAGAAGAGATTTTTCAGACCTCTATGATTGGGTTCTACATTAATAAGACAGTACAACCACCCCGCTGCCAAGAGAGAAATGGCAAGCTCCATGCATTACAGAGTTTGTGTTCCTTGACAGGTCAGCTGGCGCACCAGTGAAAGACATGCAGTCAGAGTTGCACATAGAGCTGTTATACTCCATACAGTAATTGCTTATCTTGCATATTTCAGGATCTGAAGCTTTGGGGAACGTTACATTCAAAGCAGGTTGAAAGCCAGCCAGCTCCCTTCCCAGTCCTCCTGAGCAGTTTCCTGGAAGACAGTTTATCTTCCAAGCTGTGTCCACAGTAACTTCCTCTGGCAAACCTTCATTACGGACACTCATCATTAGACACTAACCATGTAACAGTAACGTCTCCTATGGTTTAGCTAATCTCAAACAAAGGGTGAGAGTTGTAAATAGAAGACACACTGGTCATCTATAGCAGGGGTGGGAGTCATGCAACCCTTCAATGTGGTTGGGACACAGATGACCCTCGATCTAATTCTATGAAACCCAAAATTTGGAGAGAAAAAGTTTTTTCTTTGTTTCTTTGTTTAACTATAGTTTGCTCCGAAGTTCAGGAAGTGTCAGTTCAAAAATACTTATTTCAAACGTGGATGTACACAGTTTTGAAAACTTTAAAACTCTTTTAAATGTTTAACTCACTAATGAATGCCAGTGTGGTATAGAAGTTTGACTGCAACTCTGGAGACCAAGGTTTGAATCCTCACGTGGACATGGAAGCCCCACCGGGTAACCTTGGGCAAGGCACACTCTCTCAGCCTCACAGGAAGACAAAGCCTAACCTCTCTGAACAAATCTTGCCAATTGGTTCACCTTAAGGTCTCTATGGAGTTTATCACATGAGGGAATTTGGGGGTATACTCCAAAGGCAATCCGAACGCAATCATGGGGTTTCACGTTTTTACGTGATAACTTATCTCACGCAATTTCGGGCAATGGGAAGTCATTCCGAACGCAATCATGGGGTTTCACATAATTGCGTAATAACTTATCTCATGCAATTCCGGGCAATGGAGGGTCATTTTCAGGGAATGGGAAGTCACTCTGAACGCATTCCGAATGCAACTAGAACTCACATAAATTTGCTAAACCAGTGAATTTACGTGAATTCGAATTGACTCCATTCGAAATTGGGAGAAATTCCTCCCCATGTGATAAACTCCCATAAGTCATAAAATGACTTGAAGGCACACAACACAACCAACAACTCACTAATATATTTAATATCTTTTTAGCTTTAAAGTAATAAAAATATTAAAAATATGCTGAAACATATTAGTGAGTTGCTGGTGGTGTTGTATGCCTTCAAGCCATTTTCTGACTTACTGCTTAATCTATTGTTTTAATGTTCTTTCTAAGATGCGCTGAGATTTTTTAAAATATAGGCCAGAGTAAAAATATTTTAGTAAGTAAAATAAAAATGGACTTTTCTAAGAGGTGCCTCTGTCTAATTTCTATTTTCAAAAAAAGTCTGCTGGTAGTGACCAGTTCAGGCCTCTGGCAAGAATGTTCTGGCCCTTCTTGGAAGTCCACAGACAGGAAAGGAAGAGGAGAACTGGAAGTGGAAGCGGGGAGGAGAGACTGAGAGAAAGAGAAAGAGAGTTGGTGACAGCTAGTGGCTCCCATGTCAGTGGGCAATGAATCCATTTTCTATTTTACTTTAAATTTTAAAGGAAATATTCAAGTTGCTTAACCTATTTTGGAACAGACTAAAATTTAGAATCATGCAGCAGAAGTGTTTTCCATGTGGTATGCTTTTATCTTTTTAATTAAATTTTAAATATGCTTTATACTGTTTTAACTATAGCGTGTACTTTTTGAAATAAGTATTTGTTTCATTTTTAAAACTTTAATATAATAAGATTTTTGCTGAAAATTGTTTTAAATTGTCGCAAACCATCTTAGGTCCTCTGCTGGAAGAAAAGTAGGGATTAAATTAATGATAGATAGATAGGCAGGCAGGCAGGCAGGCAGGCAGCCAGACGGACAGATAGAATTCCCCACCTCATTAACATGAAAACTACCAGCCGCCAAAGTGATGGCAGAAAAAGAGAGAAGGGAATGGCAGAAAGGAGAGAGAAAATTGATGGGCTCACCCATTGTACAGCCCATTCACACTACACAGTTATAGCACTAGGATTATACTTTAAATGCCATGATTCCTTCCTATGGGATCTTGGGATTTGCAATTTGTGGAGGGGAGTTTAGAATCCTCAGCCAAAGAGCTCCCTTAGTGGCTCACCAAACTACAAATCCCAGGTTTCCACAGGATGGAATCATGGCAATTAAAGTGGGATCAAAGCACTATAACTGTGCAGTGCAAATGGGACTCTGGCCTTGTTTATGGCTACCTTCAGCACTGGCTACTGCCCTCATCTACCCACAGATCTGCAATGGTCAACAGGAAAAAAGGCACCTTTGTCAGTGGCAGACAGCTAAGAAATCAACAAAAGATAGACAAATATAAAGATCAGTGGGTAGGTCCTCCAAGCATAGTCATTATAGATCATACTTCTTCGCCATATAAACTCATTTTTTTTAAGGGGTGGACCACTCATGGCCTGGGAACAGAGAATAGAGCCCTGGTGGCACAGTGGTTAAATGCGTGTACTGCTGCCACTCATTCACAAACAGCAAGGTTGCGAGTTCAATACTAGCCAGGGGCTCAGGGTCAACTCAGGCTGGCATCCTTCCAGGGTTGCTGAAATGTGTACCCGGCTTATTGGGGGCAATTTTAAACCACTTAGGGAGTGCTTAAATGCACTGATTAGCTGTATAGAAACATAAAGGAGGCTACAGGACCCTCATCTAAATATCTTCTTGGAAGTAAAATTCAGAGACATAGCTGTGTTAGTCTTGGAATATCAGTATGCTGCAAGGTCCCTTTGCACAAATATCTCATTATCACTCAGGTAAGAAGAAGTGCCTCAGAAATATTACCAGGACTTTGCCTTTTGATAAGAACTGCCTGGGAAAACAGAGTTTCCTGTTTTTTCTGGCAGCCAGCCAGTAACATTTAGGCACAATGAACACTAACAGAACAGGAGAGTGAAAACCTGCGTGCCCATCCCCATCTTCAACATCCAACAAATTCAGATTATTTTGCCTCTAGACTTGGGATGGGCAAAGTGTGGCCTCAGGGGCCCCCAGGGAGTTAAGATTGTGTGCCTTCAAGTAATTCCTGACTTATGGCAACCCAAAGGTTTTCTTAGCATGGGCCTTTCTTGGTAATCATGGGGTTTTCTTGTCCAGGGGATGTTTGCCACTGCCTTCCCCTGAGGCTGAGAGAGCATAGGACTTCCCCAAGCTCATCCAGTGGGATTCATGGCTGAGCTGGAATCAAACCTTGGTCTCCAGAGTAGTAGTCCAACATTCAAACCAGTTAGAGCAATGTCAAACAACATTAATTCTGCATTCTGGCAGCATCGTTAGAAGACAGGAAGAGAGAAAGGGGCTTTTGATAACAGGGAGTCAGAGCTGACCTCTTCGTGCAAGTCACCCAGAGATCTATCAATAAATCATAACCTACTTTCTGGTCTCCACTGACCTAGAGATCATCAACAGGTACTTTGTGGCATAAAGGGCACCAGAGAAAACTTCCTTTTCTGCCAACCATTGAGTCTACAAAGTCACAAAGAGCCATCCAACAAAGTTGTTTTGTGTAATAAAAAACAAAAAACAAACAGCTTCATTTATATACCGCTTCATACTGCCTAAGGAGTATCTAAGCGGTTTACAATTGTAAGCTACTTGCCCCCAACAATCTGGGTACACATTTTAGCGACCTCAGAAGGATGCAAGCCTGAGTCAAGCTTGGGCCCTTTTGCTGGTCTTGAACTCGCAACCTTGTGGTTTTGAGTGAGTGGCTGCAGTACAGGCATTTAACCACTGCACCACAAAAATTCTCCTTCATACTGCTGTTAATGACAACAGTATTGATCCTTTAACCACTCACTGTGACACGTTTCTAAGTACTCCGGGAATGAAGTCACTTGTTATCTGTCTTGATCTAGATGCCACTATTGATACAGTGGAATTAATAGACATTATTCCTATAGCCTCTCCCACTTGCTGCTATTGTCTGGGTGAGTGTCAGTTGTCACAGCATTATGTGACAAACACAATGCTTAGAGAGGACTCAGCTTTTTGTAGGAAATGCCAGGCCAGCCATGCTGAGCATAAGACTAATTTCAAAATTTATTTTGTGATAATGCCTTTATTGGGCCAACCACAGATAGACAAAAATCCACCTTGAAATAGGAAATTATTACTGGTAGGCTACTATAGAAGAAAGGGCAGTTGAGTAATTGTTCTCAAGTATAACCTGTGAGGGAAAGGAATACAGTGGGCCCTTGTTATGCACTGTGGTTTGGTTCCAGGACTCCCAGTGGATACTAAAAGCTGTGGATACTCAAGTCCCATTAAATACATTGGCATAGCAAAATGGTTTCCCCCATATAAAATGGCAAAATCAAGGTTTGCTTATTGGAATTTATATTAAAAAAATATTTTCAAGCCATGGATGGTTGAATCTGTGCATAAAAATACCCATGGATATGGAGGAGGGCCAATTGTATATTCCAGGGTATTAGCCCTTTTAGGAAAAAGAAGGAGGAGGAGAAGAAGACTGGATCTGTTAGGAAACAGCCTCCCTCAGCATAGTATAGCAAAGGTCATTTGCTTCAATCTTGAAATCTTCAGTATCTCCCCGGCTGAGAGTAACTTAAGTAAATATAAGTAGGCAGCATCAACTTACAAAATAAAGAACTTTATTAATTGCTTTGGGAATGTACAGACATTTGAGGTCCCTACATCCTAACTATGTAACTAATAAAAAACCTTAGGTAAAGGGAAGAGCTCCAGTGAGCTTAAAACTTTTAATTCACCATCTCAAACCTGAGAACAAAGGCGGGAAAGAGGCAAAAGAGGAAATTGATAGAGAAGGGAAAGTTTCATTACCATGGAAATTTCTAGGGTCAGATGGCCTGGTTGCTTGGATACAGCAAGTACTTATGACTATGCATTGTAACAGATAGAAGAACAAGTGGGGAAGCTTGTGGGGAAACTGAGCTAAAGAACTCAGAATGAGTATAGGCAGGCCAGGGGCTCTATACTATCTAAAAGCCCCACTATGCTCTCATTATGTCAAGGTCTAAAAGAGAATTACATTAAGATGCTACACCTTCAGGATCTCACACTAAAAATCTGGACAAGATGTATAAGAGAGGAAAGAATACTTGCTGGAATACCAAGATAACATAGGGGCTTTCTAGATTGGCAGGAAAGTGTAACATGAAGTTGCCTTTTCCTTAATGCTTAGCAGCTGCACCACAGCCTTTAGATGGAGCTGTGCTGTTCCGCAGTTTTTAAAAAAGAAGCTGGGAAAACCAGCACCTGGTTTCTCCCCTAAAACACACACATACAAAAAAAGCGTTTTCATGGCACACTTTCCCTTTTTCTCACCTAAAGGCTAGACTTTCATGCAGCCATGAACACACTTCTTTTTGCCAATCTAGAATGCCCTATAGAAACTTTCTACCATATGTGGTGCAAATGCCTCTGAGCAATGGAATACTGGAAAGACGTTCATAGGCAGACGATTAATACCTTAGAAATGGATCCTGAATTTTATTAAATACAGTATAACATCTGGGTTTGAAGAAAATTTTGTAAGGAAGACCTGGAGACTGAACGTGTACATAATAACTGCAAGAATCTTATATGCACAATAACGGAAAATCAAATATATACTAACAATAGAAGATTAATGAATTAAATTGGTAAATATGATGGAAATGGACAGAATTACAAATTGACTTAAATATAAATCTTCAGAAAAAGTTGATAAAGATTGGAATCTAATGATGAAATACTGGAAATTTAAATGAACAAGATTAAACAAAAAATTAAAGAAAAGGATGAAATCACTTATTTAGAGACAGGAAATACAGTCGCAGACTTGAAATCTATGGATTTGAAAATACATGAGGGATGACCGCCATTAACCTCTATGAGGCGTGCACCCATGCTGTGCCTCCCATTCGGAACAGATCCTTGAGAGTTCCAAGTGGCAACTGTACAGTTAAATAGACAATTATCGTTTCACATATTAAATATAAACAAGGAAAGCCTCAAAATATAATCTCTAATTATGGGATTAAATTGATAGGTAAGAACAACAATTGGTAGGAGAATAAAACAAAGTATCAACAATGAGTTGGTTACTTTGTTATGGAAATCAATACAATTAATTTGAAACACAATAAAGATAGAGGAGAAGTATACTGTATTTAAAGAAAATTATGGAGAATCAATATAGAAAGGCATACCCATATAATTTATTCATGGTAACAACAGCTTTTAAAACTGTTATAATTTTTTTTCTTTTGGGTGGTGTTTTTATTTGTATGTAAACTGGCTGTATCAATAAAAGCCCCAGGCAAAGATGCTATTATACATATTCCAGATAAAATTGAAAATAAAAAGAGCAGTTTTAAAAATGTTTTTTAATAGCGCTTGTTGTAACTAATATTTTAATGTCACATCATAACTACAGCAATGTTATCAACACATAGCTGTCCCTACCCCAACACATGTCCCTACCCCAACCTTTTAAACTCTAAAACCAGGGGCAATGTGATATGTTTCACACTTCCCTCTCTGAAAACCAAGAGAGGGGTTTGATCTTGGAAGGAGCCAAGAGATTGGAAAAGTTACCGTATATGCTTGACTACAAGCCTACCCCAAGGGCAGGTTTGGGGGCTGGAATTTTGGATTTTGATTTTAATAAGACCCATGGATAAAATGAAGGTAAAACTTAGGGTCATGTAACAAAAGATGTAAAGGATGAAGCAAAAGAAAACAATGCCAAAGAACTTAGAAAATTCCAGCAGGCATCATTGTTTCTATTCACTCTAAAGGGCTGCATTCCCTGTAGTTCTTGGGAAGGTAACCCATGGATGACGTGATATGTTTCCTCTTTGGCTGCATCTGCACTGCAAAAATTATCTAGTTTGACATTACTTTAACTGCTATTTGTGCAGAGCCTGGTTTGCCCTGCCAGGAACTACAGAGAATACAGCCCTAGGTCATTTATGTGCTAGTTGTGCATGCCAAAAGAATGAAACTTTAGAGTTAAAAGAGTTGGGGTGGGGACATTAGCTATATGTTGATAACATTGCTATAGTTATTATGTGGCACCAAAACATTAGCTAGAACAAATGCTCTTAAAAAAAAAACACTGCTCTTTTTCTTTCAATTTAATCCTGAATATATTTAATAGCATCTTTGGCTGGGGCTTATCATGCAACATGATTCCTTTTCTTTTGTTGACCCAGTGAGAGACCATTTGGCAAGCATTTCTTTTTATTAACACAAGAAACCATGAATGACCTCTTTTCCTGCTATGCCATGCTTCCCTGTGCCATAGTTAATTCTGCATTAATGCAGAATCGGGCAGTCAGTGGGCATGGTTGGTGCTTTGTGAATGTCTTAGGAGATCAGGAGAATGGGTGGGCATTTCCCTCTCATCCCCAGCCTTCCTCTTCCCTCTTGCTCGAATAAATTAACCCATTGCTTCTCCCTTCCCTCCACCCAACCAAGTCTTATCCTTTTCACTTTTCAGCAGTCCATTTAGGAAGGGAGATCAAGACAAACAGCTGGACTCCCTTTGATCTGGAGACAGCCTCTCTCTTCTTGTCCTCCTTTCAAATGTTTTCAGCAGAAAAGGCAGAACCAATGACATGTTTGAGGCTGCAGCTATACCGCAGAATTAATTCAGTATGACACCCCTTTAACTGCTGTGGCTTAATGCTATGGAATTCTGGAAACTGTAATTTTGTGAGACATTTAATCTTCTGTCAGAGATTTTTGGTGCTCCAACAAATGACAATATCCAGAACTTCATGGCAATGAGTCATGTCAGTTAAAGTGATGACAAACTGGATTATTTCTGTGGTGCGGATGCAGCCTGAGAGCCAAAGGGCCAAGAAATACTGCAAAGAAACTAATTAGGCTGGTAGAGTGTTAGCAGGATGGGCTGTCTACATATATACATAGCTGTCTTTTCTTATGATCACAGTGTGAGAGAGACACATGAACATCCCAGGTCCCTCAACCAGGGATCCTTGCTTTTTCTTTTTCAATTATTTCTTCCAGTGTCTGTGCTTTTAAAAGCATTCATTCCAAGATAATCAACTTCTTCCCCCACCCCATCATTTTCACTCATCCCGAAGAGAAACGTATGGCAGCTTCACCCACCCACCTCCCAAAAGGAAGAAGGATGGGATAAATAAGTGGCTTTTTAGCATATGACTTTTTCATTTATATTTTTATATGTAAAAGGGTTGTGTGAGAGAGTTTCTGTGGCATGCATAAAAGAGAAGCAATTCTAATCAAAGAAGGAGAAAGTGAGGGCAACGTTCAGGGAAATATAGCTATATTAAGAAAAGAGGCAGGGATAAAACGTATGGGCTGGGCAGTACTAAATGCCATGTATGGTAAGCTTTTACTGCAAATTAAGTAAGTCACATATTCTCAGCCTCAGGGGAAGGCAACAGCAAACCTCCTCTGAACAAATCTTGCCAAGACAACCCCATGGAGTCGCCCTAAGTAGGAAACAACTTGAAGGCATGCCACAACACCGATGCATCCACACTGCAGGAATAATCCAGATTGACACAACTTTAACTGTCATGGCTCCATTCTATGAATTCCGGGAGTTTCAGAGTTCTCTGACAGAGAAAGCTAAATGTCTCATAAAACTACAAAGCCCAGAATTACATAACATTGAGCCATGGCAGTTAAAGTGATGTCAACCTAGATTATTTCTGCAGTGCGGATACAGTCAAAGGTTGCAATCCTAGAAAGGTTCCCTAAAATGCGATAGGAAATAAAGTAATTCCAATTGCATAGTGTTTGTTTTTTTTAGTAACAATGCTATTTTTGCAGATAAACCTCATGTGAGAAAGTCCTATAACTATGCCAAGCATCTTGCTCTCCCACTGCTGACATTTCCTCCTCCATCTGTATATGTGGAGCATTTCACTCTCAAAGCAAAGTATCTAAGAAGGATGAACATTTTTCAAAAAGCAAATGTGGGGAGCAAGTGGTATTTAATGAGACATATCACACACAGGTGGAAAACTAGGTAAAACAAGATGGACAAAATCGAAAGCAAATTCCTTTGCAGTCATTTCAAGAATTAAAGGTCTCCCTCTGGAGAGATCAGACTCTTTCTGCTGTTAAACTCAAAGTGGCCTACCCACATAAAACAGCAGAACAGGAATAATGCCATATCCAAGAACTGGCAGTACTGGTAGCCAGGGAGTCTGTTCTTTGCAGCAAAATGGCATTTGATACCTACAATCTAAATCTTGATCAGCTAAAGCTGCCACATGGGAAGTATCCAGCCTACACATTGCAAAAACTGAAAGCTTGAACATGTCTTTCGTGAGCCTTACTGTGCTCCACCGGACCACTCCATTCAAAACAAGACCGCATAGGAATGTTTCCAGCAGGCTGGAATGTTTTCTAATACCAAAGGAGGTGGTTGTTTCAAACAAACAAAATACGATCAAAAACTCATCCCTCTCTTTATTGACTTAGAGCAGGATGAGTCCAAATGGACAAAGTCCCTCAGTCTTAAGCCTCTGAACATGTCTGGTCTCTGGAGAGCTTTAAATGAAATCCCAGGACCTTGAAAGGCAACTATTAGGAAGCTAATAATGCACTTTGACAGCAAGATGGAACACAGAGAAATAGATTTTGTTCATTTTTTGTGTCTAAGAAAAAGTTAGCTGCTAGACAGAAGGGCCCAACCAGTGCATAGTTGCAACAGTGAGGTGTTACAGCTAAAAGGCTGGCTCTTCATTTTTATGTGAGGCAGGGGGTTTTAAAGGTGGAATCCTAGTTACACAAAGAGCTCTGATTTTCCAGGTTATCAGTTACAGAGAGAACCTCATGCTGCAAACAGTCCCCTTTACATGAGGAGGAGGATGGAAACAGCAATGGGGTGCAGGGAAGTTAAGCTAACACTCTCATTCTCACTCTCTTTCCTTTCTGCACAGTTTAAAAAAAAACTGAAGAGGGTTTCCACAGAATACATTAAAATGGTGAGAGTCAATCTGTTCCATCCATAAAAGGTGGTATCTTGAAGACTAGCATGAATTCTTATGGGTTACCATCTACTTCCTGACATTCATGGAGCAGAATAGCAGATCATCAGATATGTAGGCACAGTGTACAGGGGATGAGTATACAGAGTGAAACTGGATTCAGAAAAGGATCATAACATTACCCATAAATAATTAGCACATTCTGTAGGACACGGGTAGGCAAAGTGCAGCCTTGGACCGTGACACACATCAGCCTGACCAATTTAAATAATGGTGTAAGATGCTAGGGCCTGAAGACTAACAACACTTTGCTTTAAGATACTTGGAAAATTAATAGTGCTATCTGATTGAAATATTCTGTTTTAGGAAGTAAACCTGTCACTAATATGACTTACTTGTAAGTAAATAGATTCAGAATCTATTTGTAGCCACAAACTCTGTGTAGCCACAAACGCATTAATACAAGGGATTTAACAACTATTTCTTATTTGCTGAAATTCATCCATTTGATGTACCCTATGATGGAAAAAGTAGATTTGAACCACTGCCTCAAAAACTGCAACTTTTTGAAGCTGGTTATGATATGGGACTCCCTATCATACATTTGCAACACCTAGCTGGGCACTCACTTTATCAACTCACTTTATCAACTGCAGAGAATAGGATATCTGAACATTGGGGGTACACTGCATGATATAAAACACAAATTTCTCAAATCTAGAATCATATTAGGTACAAGAGCAGACAGCATGCCTGAACAAGGCAGGCACAAACCATGTGAAGTGCAAGTGATTTCTGATCTGATCTTTGGACATTTTAATTTTAATCTGAAATCCACCAAGACACTCCATAGGCTGGATTTGAGGAGCAGAGCTAGGAGACATGGCAATTTCCCTTGTCCTAAACATTTCTCACCCAAACTTGGTGTCATCTTTGTGGCAGAAAATGTATAGGCATCTGGGGCAGAACATTGGTCCCTAAGCCTGCGTCTTCTGTAAACTGCCTCACCTCTTGCAAGATGTGGGGGCTTAGTGGTTAAGACAACAATTCTGACAACTGTAAGATTGGATGGTGGGCAGTTCGAGGCCTGAGTGCTGCATGATGGTGTGAGCTCCCATCACTAGTCCCAGTTTCTGCCAACCTAGCAGTCCAAAAGCATCAAATCCAAGTAGATAAATAGGTACCACTTCAGTGGGAAGGTAGCCATGCTGGCCACATGACCACCAGAGTTGTCTTTGGACAACACTGGCTCTTTGGCTTAGTAATGGAGATGTGCACCATCCCCTACAGTTGAGTACGACTAGACATTCATGTCAAGGGACTAGCTTTAGCTTTTTTATTCTTCTGTAAGCTTGCTGGAGTGGCAATTCACCCTCCCTCTTCAGCCAGAAAAAAAGATGACCTAGAGAATCTGGAGAGACCAAAGATTGCAAAAATTGCCTTCTGCGACCCCATGTGGTCTCCAGGACTGTACTTTGCCCACCTCTGGCAGACTGTCTTATTAGAATGTGTTATGCATATATGGCCTATCAGATGTTTTGAACTTCCAGAAGTGCCAGTTAGCACAGCCAGTGGTTGGGACTTAAGGGAATTGTAATCTGAAACATCTGAAATCATAAGGTTTCCCATCCTTTACAGTGGTAGGATGGAGGTTCCCTTATTTGCCAATCCTGAAAGAGTTGGGGGGCAGTAGAATTATATGGGCATTCCCATAAGTGGGCAGTATCTTCATTGGTCCTAACCCAATGATCCTAAACGCTTGCCTCAAATGCAACAAAAAACAGAGACAGTAGCTGTATGCCAACAATCTACAGTTTTTCTCAGACATGCTCTAAAAATGTGGAAAGGTCATCTGATGATCACCACTCAGGGTCATGTACCCACACATCCTCATTTGCTCCTGCAGAAAATGTCAATCTTTCTCTCTTCCATTAAGCCACATTGTACTGATTTTCTGTCAAGCCTTTCCTGACAGGAAATGGCAGGGAATTGCCTAATCAAGTGAGGGACTTTTCTAGCTGTAAAAAAAAAATATTTTGACCTGGCCTTGGTACCATGATTCACAGAAAGAGCAAATTAGTAACAACCATTATATTCCGGTACTTTTCTTTCTCACTGAGTAGAACACTGTGCTCTCAAAGGTCATACATTCTGCTTAATTGAGTCAATAAACTATAAACTATGTATAAACTACAGAGTCAGAACTCTAGACATCTGTGAAGTTATTGAATATGAAAGGCTTCCCCCATCTGGGTTCCTTAATAGCATTGTGCAAAATTACATCAAGAAAACATGGAGCTAATTTAATTATAACTTAAATCTAATTACATGGTCATGAGTATGAAATACGTACTTTTCATTTCTTTTTTTTTTTTAACTGTGATGTTTTATATCCTGGGTCTTTACATATGCCAGGAGTGAAGTTCAAGTCACACAAAAAACAATGAGTAGAACACAAATAGCTAAAGACAGTTGTCATAGCACCCAGGATTTCAAGCTAGCTAAATGGGAATGCTAACTATATTCAATGCCTGTCAAAGGTATGTCTCTCCTGCCTGCACCACAATTCATCAAATGAAGAAGGAAACTTTGCCCTTTACTGTCCTGCAATAGTAAAGTGATGGGGGGGGGGGGGGTATTTCATTCAAATTCTCACTTTAGATAGGAAGTTAACATTTAGCTTAAAATGGCACAAGTGTGCCTTGTGCACATATTCACCTCTCCAAGACCAGTGATGCAGCTCCTGGATGCTCCACTGTCCTGTTGGACTGACAGTTTTGCCTTAAAAAAAGGTCACAACCCCCTAAAGCTCATACCTCCAAAATCAAATCCAGGTGGAGTTTGGGTCACATATGATTCTTTACTTTTATTTCTTTTTATTTTTTTCTTTTTCTTTTTCTTTTTCTTTTATTTTTTTTTGGTCAGTTTTTCTTATTCTGGAGCCTGATGCTGCCTACACTGGGTGCAACCCCTGGACATTCCAAAATTGCCACCTAAAACTTAAACCACCACTTTGAAGACATATCAGTGCTGCCCTGATTTATAGCATCAACCCCAAAAGAGGTCAAGGATACAGGGAAATGTTCTGAGCACAAAGGAAATGCAACACATACCTGACTTTTTTCTATACACAATGCTCTGAAGATCCATTGCTTGGGTAGCCAAAATGGCACCATCAATATAAAATAATGAGGAATTATAAGGCTTGGGGAAACCTCACGTTCTGCAGAAATGTGACGGTGGGGAAACAAGAGCAGGAATGGCATATAAACCCTGAACGCTGAACATCAGCACTCCATACTGCAAGGTTTTATTGCAGGCTCCTGTTTCACTGGACACACAGGTACAGCACCCGATGACTAGAAGATGCTTGTGATTCCCCTGCCAGCAAAGTGTCTATTGCACCACAGAAGGACTTAATGTTTTATCTTTTTTGTGAAAAACAAAGACTGTAATATTTAAGATAACATCAGGGCCTTCACATGGCAAAAGTGTCTGACTTCAAAGCTATTTTGTCAACTAGATTCAACTCTGGTGCAATAGCAGTGAGTTCCATGCCCTTTCTTAAAAGCACCTCTTCAGAGATGAAGACTTGTTTGGAAATGGGAAGCCATAAAGGATAAGGAGAGACTTGGCTTCAAGACAGTCCATGGTGGCATTCATTTCCCTTATGAATTAGTGACTCTCCAGAGGTTATTGGACTGCAATGACAATTAGCCTTGCCCAGCATAGTCAATGGTGCTGCATGATGGGAGCAGTAGTTCAACGCTATCTGGAGGACCACAACTTGCCCACCTCTGCATTAGAAGTGGAAAAAGCTTGAATGTATGTAGTTTTAACCACCATCCTCTCAACATGAGTTTCTTTAGAAGACATTGCATCATAAAGAAAATAGGAGAGGTGCAGGGGGCCGAGGGAAGCATGAAGGCCTATTATTAGAAGTAAAGAAAAAGGAAGTTTCTTTTTCCTTACATCACCACAGTCATCTCCCATGTGGTTCATTTTGTAAGCCTGTTCCTTCTCCCCCTCCTCCTCTGGCCCATGGCACAGACTTCTCTTCCTATCTTATAAGAGCCTTTCCCACTGCTGCTGCTGTGCTTTCCCTCTCAACGTGAACAACACCTTGGTGAAAACTGTGTTTTTTCATTGTCTTGCTTTCTCTCTCTGAATATCGTAGAAAGGGTGTAGTTTTCATTGTCCCCTCCCTTGCCCATTTTATAAATCTACTCCATGCAGCCAAAATTTCAAACAATAAAATAGAATCACAGAGCTGGAAGAGACCCCAAGGGCCATCCAGACTAATCCCATTCTGCGATGCAGGAAATCACAATCAAAGCACCCCCCCCCCCCAACAGATGGCCATCCAGCCTCTGTTTAAAGACCTCCAAAGAAGGAGACTCCACTACACTCTGGTAGAGTGTGTTTCACTGCCAAACAGCGCTTATTGTCAGAATGTTCCTCCCAATGTTTAGGTGGAATCTCTTTTCCTGTAGCTTGTATCTGTTTTTCCAGGTCTTATTCTCTGGAACAGCAGAAGAAAAAGCTTGTTCCATCTTCAATATGATACCCCTTCAAATACTACAGGGCTATCATATCATAAGATGTTTATTTCTTGTTTATTTAAAGCAGCACATCAAAGGAATGAACACAGGCAAGAGAGCGCAGACTTAAGCAAGAGAAGAAGCTACTACAGAGTCAGGCTCAGCAATTGGGAAAAAAGTTACTTTTTTAAATATCTTTCAGAAAATCCCCCAGATAGTATGATCACTGACCATGCTGGTTGGGAAATGCTGGGAATTGTTGGCCCAAACAACTAATTTTTCCAAACCTTCATCAGCTCCTCCTAGTCCAGTGCATTTAATGGGAGTACTAACCTCTCCTAGGTTTCTGGAAGAGGTTTCCCAGCCCTGCCTGGAGATACTGGGTGGGAACTGAAACTGGCTGTATCAAATATGTGCTACAAAGCTACAAAGGCCATTCCCAAATACTGAATTAGGTCTTTTCAAAGAACAGAAATAAAACGCATGTTTATTAAGCTTTGTACAGGATTGGTAAACTACTACTGTACTTATTCAGGAGGAACAACAGAGAGATTTCCAGCACACGTGTATTGCCAGCAGCTGACTGTTCCAGAAAAAACCAGGGAATACAGCAGTGGCAGCAGGCACAAGAAATCACTAGGTCTCTTAAATGCACTGAGCCAAATTCCATGTCTCATACATTTTGTACAATACAAGCTAACACTAACACCAACTTGAAACCCAAAATCCAGCTGCAAGTCTCAGCTCAAGTACACCTCTTGTGCCAACAGCTAAATGGCTAGTCAGCATTTACATTAATCTTGTTTCTTCAGTACATCTACTCTCATTGAGACTGTTGTTGTTTGCCTTCAAGTAAATTCTGACTTATGTTGAACCTATCATGGAATTTTCTTGGCAAGTTTCTTTGGAGGGAGTTTGCCATTGCCACCTTCTGAGGCTGAGAGAGTGTGACTTGCCCAAGGCCACCCAATGGGTTTTCACAGCCAAGCGACAAGGGGACCAGAAGTCCTCAACCGCCAAACAGGACAAGGCACTGTAAAATGCAGGACATTCCTCAAACATCTAAGTACATGTGTAACTACACACACATTCATTCATGATCAAAATATAAAGCTCAAAACACTCATATCAACGTAAATTCATGCTTCTTAGTCATGCTCAAAATGGAGGACATTTTGGAATCCCTCCTAGACAGCAGGTTGAAGATATGTCCTGGAAAAGGAGGTCATCTTGTCACCCTGCCAAAGAGTTCAATACTCAAACCATCTTACTGCACACACCTAGAACCAGAAAATGTTTCAGTCCCCTAGAAATGATCCACCACCGCCGCCGCCACCCAGATACCAAGAGAGATTTATTCAGAGCCCCTTATTAACAGTGCACACATGTAACTACACACACCGAGATTCCTTAGATAGCTTTTCTTAATAAAATGCAGGCAACCACCGTAATCTTCCTTCAACTCCTTCCGAATGAATGCACCCACTCACCCCAGGAGACAACGCCTGTCTTGATGCTAACTGAACCCACAAAACTTCTCTCCACTAGCCTCACTTCATGCCATCAGCCCAGAGTTTTCATGCTCCTAAGCCCTTTACATTTCTGGTTCCATTTTGCTCCAACACTGTCATGGACTGTAAAACCTATGGATATACTGGAAACATATATGTGTGTCTGCTTTCCAAGTTGTTTGTCCAAATCTTGTCCAAGAATTTCATCCTCTGAAGTGGTTTTGCCAGTTCCTTCCTCTCAAATACAGCCTATAGCACCTGTTATTTGTTGGTGGTCTCCCATTTAAATACTAACCAGAGCTGAGCCTCTTTAGCTTTTATGATCAGATGGATCAGGGTACTTAGGCCCCCCTGGAACCATATATAGTGGGCCCTTGGTATCTACTGGTATGCTCAAGTCCCATAAAACACAATGGCATAGTAGAAAGGTGTCCCTTATATAAAGTGGCAAAATCAAGCTTTGCTTTTTGGAACTTATACATTTTTGGAATATTTTCAAGCTGTGGATGGGAGAATCCTTGGCTCAAGAATCTGTAGATATGGAGGGCTGACCAGGGTGACCAGATATCATAACCACAAAGGAGGACAAGGCACATCAAAATGTAGGACATTCAAGAAAAAATGTTGGACATTGCAAAATAAAATCATATAAATCCATACTTCTTAGTCATACTCAAAATGGACAACGTTAAGGAATTCCTCTTGGACAGAAGGTGGAAATGTAGGGTTTGTCCTGGAATTCCAAAACCTCCTCCATTTGCAGCAGGACTAAGAAGCATGCATTTACATTTCTTGTTTTGAGCTTTTATTTTGGTCCTGTCCTCCCTTTTTTCCTCGAAGGCCCTCTATTTTGCAGTGTCTTGTCCTCCTTTGGGGCCAAGGACATCTGGTCACCCTATAATTATTATCATTATTATTTTTATGGGTGACCAGAATGTCCTTAAGACATGTCTTACATTTCCACCTCTGTCCACAAAAGGAATCCCCAAATGTCCTCCCTTTGGAGCAGGACTGAGAAGCATGCATTTCTATTTCTAGGAGTGCTTTTTAGCTTTGTATCTGGTCACGCCCTCCATTTTTGCTCACATGTCCTACATTTCACAGTGCCTTCTCCTCCTTTCTGGTCATGACATCTGGTCATCCCATTACTATCATTAGCATTACCATTATTATTTTCACTGTTATGATTCTTATTCAGGGTGATCAGGCATCCTCCTTTTCCAGGACGTGTCCTACATTTCAACCTCCTATCCAGGAGGCATTCCCAAACGCCCTGCCTTTGGAGCCTGAATGAGAAGCATGGATTTCTCTTTCTATAGGAGTGCTTTCTAGCTTTGCATTTGGTCATGTCCTCCTTTTTTTCCCCTCTTGCACATCCTACATTGAGCAGTGCCTTGTCCTCCTTTGTGGTCATGACATCTGGTCACCCTATGATGATGATGATCATTATTATTATTATGGCTAACCAGATTGTCCTCCTTTTCCAAGACATGTCTTACATTTCCCAAATGCCTTCCCTTTCGAGCCTGAATAAGAAGCATGCATTTCTCTTTCTATAGGAGTGCTTTCTAGCTTTGCATTTGGTCATGTCCTCCTCCCCCCCCCCCGTTGCACGTCCTACATTTTGCAGGGCCTTGTCCTCCTTTGTGGTCATGACATCGGGTCACCCCATGATGATGATAATGTTTATTATTATTGTATTATTATGGGTGACCAGACTGTCCTCCATCATCATCATCATCATCATCATCATTATGGATGATCAGACTGTCCTCCATTATTATTATTATTATTATTATTCTTGGTGACCAGACTGTCCTCCATCATCATCATCATCATCATCATCATCGATGACCAGACTGTCCTCCATTATTATTATTATTATTATGGGTGACCAGACTGTCCTCCTCCATCATCATCATCATCATCATGGGTGACCAGACTATCCTCCATCATCATCATCATCATTATTATTGGTGACCAGACTGTCCTCCATCAATATCATCATCATCATCATTATAGATGACCAGACTGTCCTCTATTATTATTATTATTGACCAGACTGTCTTCCTCCTCCATCATCATCATCATCATCATGGGTGACCAGACTACCCTCCATTATTATTATTATTATTATTGGTGACCAGACTGTCCTCCATCATCATCACCATCATCATCATCATCATCATTATGGTTGACCAGACTGTCCTCCTTTTCCAAGTGAGGGCTTACATTTCTTGGAATTACATTCCTCCCTTTGGAGCATCAGGACTGAGAAGCATGGGTTGCTTTTATATATACAGTATATATATATATATATATATATATTTCTAGAGGAGTGTTCTGCTCTTGTCTCTCTAGCCCTGTCCTCCCTTTCCCAATGGCCCTCCCCTCCCCTCCCTTCCCAGGGGGGCCCACTCCACTCACCCGATGCGGAAGAGGAGGGGTCCGGCCAGAGCCATGGACCGAGTCCTGGGGGTCCAGCGGAGCCAGAGGCGGCGGAGAGCCCCCCAGCAGGAGAAGAAGAACAAGAACAAGAAGAAGGCAACCAGCAGCAGCACCAGCCCTGCTGCCATGCTCTGCGCACAAGGCACAGCAGCAGCAGCACAGCTGAGCCAGCCAGCCTCCCCTGCTGCTGCAGCAAAGCCAGGGAACGGCGCCCCCTGCTGGCGCCCCGGAGCATGGCCCTCCTCCTGCCAGCCAAGAGGAGGAGGGGGGTCATCAGGCTCACAATGGGGGTAGTGTGTGATGCAATAATAATATGCAATAATAAGAACAGCAGCAGCAGCAGCAGCAACCACAATAATAATACCAATAACAATAGTAATATGCAACAACATCAGCAACATACAATGATAATAATAATCTGCAATAATAATGTACAAAAATAATATATAATATAATATATCTTATATTAATAATATATTATTATATATATATATATATATATATATAATGCTTGTAATAAGCATTTCTGAAAAGGTAGCCTGTTTTGCTTTTAAAGCATCAACTATAAGGAGGAAGCTCTGTAAAGACGATTGGGTTACAAGATAGGTTTGAACCCCAACTATTCTTGAATATCCTCAGCTCTGGAAATCAATGCTATATAGTTTTAGCATATCTGGTCCTTATGCATATTTAGATTCATCTGAGCCCTCATGTTTGTTTGTTTTTTGTTATTGTTGTTGTTCTTTTTTATTTTGTTTTAAAGACAATTTTAACTTTGTAATGCAATGCATTGTTCTTACAATGTATTTTCTGTTTATATTTTATGCTTTATATGGATTACCTTTTGTAATGGCATACGCTATACAAATAAACTTATTATTTACTTAAATATATAATGATATATAACAATACTATTCAGTACTAATATATAATAATATGCAATAATAATAATAATAATATGTAATATTATGCAATAATAATAATAACAGCAGCAGCAGCAACCATAATAGGCAATAACAACAACAACAATAATATACAATGATAATATGCAATAATAATATATAATAATATGCAACACTAATATACATAACATGCAATACAAATAACAATATGCAATAATGATATTCAGTAATAATATACAATAATAATTATATGCAATAACAATAATAATAATATGCAATAATAATATATAATATAGTAATATGCAATAACAACATGCAGTAGTAATAATATGCAATAATATTATATAATAATAATATGCCAGAGGACCTTTTCTGCAGTCGCCCCCAAACTGTGGAATGACCTGTCGGATGAGATGCGTCTTATAACTTCCATCGATGGCTTCAAGAAAGCCTTAAAGACGCATCTCTTCCGGTAGGCCTTCCCAGACACTAGTTAATACTCCCAGCTCCAAATCAGGGTACAGACCTCCCCAACCTCCGCCCGTGAGCTCTTTCTCTACTAGAGCTAGAAATCCTTGTCTAGGCATTTTTGGCCTAACCCATTGCACATGTTTTTATTGTATATGTTTTAATCTATAGTTTTATTTAATCCTTTTTAAGGGGAGAGGTGGGGATGGATGGGAATATTTTAATCTGTTATGTTTTTAACTTCTGTTGTAATCCGCCCCGATTGCTTTGTTCAGATTGGCGGACTAGAAATAAAATTTATTATTATTATTATTATTATTATTATTATTATGCAATAATAATAATATGCAATAATATACAATAATATAACATGCAATAATAATATACATTTAAACAATATATATTTAATAGCTATCTATTTTAATATTGTAATAATTTAATATCTTTTTAATGCACTTCTTTTCTATGTTTCTAATTGTATTGTTGTTTTAATATTGTCGTGCCACTCTGAGTCCCAATTCTGGGGAAAGAGTGGTATATTATTATTATTATTATTATTATGCAGTAATAATAAATAATAATTATATGCAATAATAATATACAACTGCAATAATAATATGCAATAATGACAATAATAATATGCAATAATGATTATTAAAATGTTGATGATGATAATCATATGCAATAACAATAATGCAGTCAGCTCTTCAAGCATCCACGGATTAAAAATATTCAAGAAAAATATAAATCCTCAAAAGCAAACCTTGACTTTGACATCTTATATAAGGGACACCATCTTACTATGTCATTGTATTTAATGAGATTTGAGCATCTACAGAATTTTGTATCCACATGTGGGGTCCTGGAACCAAACCAAGGGCCCACTGAAGTAGTTGTAGTAGTAGTAGTAACAATAATAATATGCAACAACAACAACAACAACTTACCACCTCATCTCTATATGTACATTTGGAATTCAGGGTGACCAGATGCCCTCACCACAAAGGAGGACAAGACACCACAAAATTTAGGACATTCAAGGAAAAAGGAGGATATTATAACTACATAAAAGCTAAAAATCCTTCTATCAATGTAAATTCATAGTTTCTTAGCCATGCTCCAAATGGAGGACATTTTGGAATTCCTCCTGGGCAGGAGGCTGAAATGGAGGACAGCTCCTGAAAAAGGAGGGTGTCTGGTCATCCTGAATAATATACTTGCCACCTCATCTCCATATATACAAGGTTTTGAATTCAAGGTAACCAGATATCCTAACTAAAGAAAGACAAGGCACTGCTAAATGTAGGACTTTCTAGAAAAATGGAGGTCATGCCCAAATAAAAGCTACAAAATACTCATATCAATATAAATTCATGCTTCTTAGCCCTGCTCCAAATGGAGAACATTTTGGAATTCCTCCTGGACAGGATCTTGAAATGTAGGATGGGTCCTGGGAAAGAAGGACATCCACTCATCCTGCCTCCTTTTGTGTTCTTGTCATATACAGCTTGGGGCCAGGCTGTTTGCAGTACTGTATTTTCCTGCTCTGTACAGATGACACCCTAATACAGTAGTAGCAGAAGATATCAGAGATTGGGAAAGATGATTGAAGAAAGTCAAGGCAGAAAGTGCAAAGGCAGGTTTACACCTGAATATCAAGAACACAAAAATTGTGACCGCAGTTGTTGCAGTGTGCCTTCAAGTTGTTTCGGACTTGTGGCAACCCTAAGGTGAACCAATCATGGGTTTATCTTGGCAAGATTTGTTCACAGGAGGTATGCCATTGCTTTCCTCTGAGGCTGAGAGCATGTGACTTGCCCAAGGTCACCCAGTGGGTTTCATGTCTGAGCGGAAAATTGAACCCTGGTCTCCAGAGTTTAAATCCAACACTCAGAACCACTATGCCACACTGGCTGTCATGATCATTGATGATCTGCATTATTATTATTATTATTATTATTATTAATGTTTATTCATATTGCACCATAAATTTGCATGGTACTTTACAGGCATCGTTAAAACAACATATAATCTGTCAATGGTGGAGAATTTAAAAGTCATAAAATATAAACTATACAAAATTAAACAGGTTATGCAATTAAAATACAAAACTGTAAAAAATAGATAATACATATAGTAAAATCTAAATTATAAACAATAGTAAACTATTAAAACATAATTTTAAATCAGTCAATGAAGAGACTGAAATAGTCTAAGATTTTCCACACTTGGGCTCAGACATCAATCAGAGCAGAGACTGCAGTCAAGAAATCAGAAGAAGACTAGGACTTGGAAGGGTAGCTGTGAAGGGACTAGATCCTTAAATGTAAAGATATATAATAAAATTCCAAAGTTAGGATTGTCCATGTATTTGTATTTCCCATTTCTATTTATGGTTGTGAAAGTTGGACAGTGAAGAAAGCTGATAGGGGAAAAAATCAACTAGTTTGAGATGTGGTGCTGGGAGAGACTTCTGAGAATACCATAGACCATTAAAAAAGACCAATAGACGAGTCCCATCACATATCAGACCCAAACTCTACCTGGAAGCAAAGATGACTAAATTGGGGTTGTCATATTTTGGCCATACCACAAGAAGCAATGAATCCATAGAAAATACTATAATGCTCAGCAAAGTGAAGGGCAATAGGAAAAGAGGAAGATTGCATTCCAGATGAATAGGCTCAGTCAGAGAAACCATGGCCATGGGTCTGCAGAAGCTGAGCAGGGCCTTGGCGATCTCTCTGATACATAGGGTCACCATGGGTTGAGGTCAACTCGAAGAGGGTTAGCAACAAGAACATCTTCCTGTATGAGCCCATTAGGGTTTTAAGGTCAGCTGAAGATGGCAAGCCAGGAGGACCCAATTGGGTGTCACCCCTCTTCTAGAGAGTCACCAGTGCAGGCCACATACGCCATACTCCCCTAGTGATGCCATTGCCTGGCATGGGGTTTTCATGGCAAGGAATTTGCTTTTGCCTTCTTCTGAGGCTGGGAGAGTGTGACTTGCCCAAGGTCACGAGAATGCTTCTACACTGTGGAAATAATGCAGTTTGACACCACTAAACATTGTTGCTCCATCCTATGGATTCCTAGGATTTGTTGTTTTGAAAGGTCTTTAGTCATATCTGCCAAATAATGCTGGAGCCTCACAAAACTACAAATTCCACAATAATGTAGGATAGAGCTGTGGCAATTAAAGTGGTGTCTAAATACATTATATCCTATAGTGTAGATGCACCATCAATGGGTTTTCAGGTCAGAATAGGGGTTCAAACCCTAGCCTCCCAGAGCCTGAATGCCAACACTCAAACCCTCACACCATGGTGTCTTCCTTAAACCACACCGGCTCTCTTCATTTCTTCAACCACGTATAATTCCAGTGGTCACATAAAGATACATGGATGATGTTTTAAAGCAAATCTGTATTGTGTCAGCAGTCAGGATTAGATGAACCCCTTACCAGATCATAGTCCTACTGAATAATAAATACAGTACACGGTTATTCTGTTATTACAGGCCCCATAATACCCTGTGTATCACTGGGGAACTGAATCTATCTGTCCGTCTGACTGAAGATTTGTTCCTTTCCTTTCCATCCTGATCTCAAAAAGCAGCTTAACAACAGTAGTAGGAAATAGGAAACACAGCTTTATTGTAAGATTAACAGCAGTAAAAAGCACAGAAAGCCAGATTGTGCTATAGGGACAACTGCTGATCTAGCGTCTCTAAATGCCCTCTGAAATAGCAGGTTTAACCTAGACCACAAGCCCTAATGTATGTTGCAGAGTATTTGCATTTACCAGAATTTAGAAGAAGAACACTCTCATATTAATCCTCTCTTCTTTATTTCCCTCTTGCTATTGTTTTCGCTGGAGTTTTGTGTTGCAGTGTGAAGGCTGGCACCTACTGGATAGGTTCAGTAATGTCTAATGTGCTAAAAGTCATCTCCTTTAATTCCTTTCTCTGCCAAACCCATTTAGGATTAATTATCTCTATATTCAATGGGTGTTATAGCCTATACATCTGCACTGAGGCTGGTAATTAATATTCATGTTTGCATTTTAGCATGATATATATGCTGTATGTATGTTATGTTATACCAAATCATGCATAGGGTAGGCAAAACAGTCCGAAGAAGACAGCCATTCTGGTGCAGGTTACAGGTACTTTAAAACCAGGTTCAAAGGTCAGAAAAAAATAATTTTTGCTCTACATTTCCCAGAATTCCCCAGCAAATGCTAGGTAAAGGATTCTGGAGTTGTAGTTCAAACAGTAACTTTTCCAAGCTCAGGCCACAGTCCCCAAACAGTTCTATACACTTATTTAGAGCCAGCATGATATAGTGAATATATCCAGAGGTAGCGGTGTTGGTCATACAGCAAAGTACATATAGCATCACCATAGGGTCGCGATATGTCAGGAATGACTTGTGTGCCTTCAAATCATTTTTGACTTATTGCAAACTAAGGTGATGCTATCATGGGGTGTTCATGGCACATTTCTTCAGAGGAGGGTTGCCATTGCTATCCTCTGAGAGACTGCAACTTGCCCAAGGTGACCCAGTGGGTTTCATGGCTGAGCTGGGATTTGAACCGTGGTCTCCAGAGTCATAGTCCAACACTCAAACCCCTACACCACACTGGCCCTCAAACTACACTAGCATCTAAAATCCACAAAACTGTGATAACTTTGATGGGCCATCCAAAATGCTTCATATATTTTGTGCATTTTGGTTGTCCCCAATAAAAGTATTAATGTTTTGTGGAATTTAGATGTTATTGTAGCATGGTGTAGTGGTGTGTAGAACTCTGGGAGACCAGAGTGAAAAATGGCAACCCACTGGGTGGCCATGGGCAAGTCATACTCTCTTGCCCTCAGAGTATTCTTAAGGAAATGACTCCAAAGCCCACCACACACCCATACACATTTATTATCATTTTGCCAATATCTTTTTATTCATATTGAAATAAACAAATAAACAAATGGTGCATTTCTTTGGCTGCAAATCCAGCTCTCACTATTGGATACACTGCCTATCAGGATGGATGAGAGTTGGAAGTTGAACTCCAACAATATCTGGAGGGTGACAAGGTTCCCATCCTTGCTTTCAATCATGGTTTGTTTCTTTTCAATTTAAAAATTTAGAAGATTACCTAAGCACGAGGAGTTTCAGGGTGTATCTACACTGCAGAATTAATGCACTTTGACACCACTTTAATTGCCATGGCAAATAGGAAATTCTGGAATGTGTAGTTTTGTGAGATACATAGCCTTCTCTGTCAGAGCATTCTGGTGCCACGACAAACTGTAAAACCCAGGATTCCATAGGATGGAGCCTCAACAGTTAAATTGTTGTCAAATCATATTAAATTTGCAATGTGGCAGAAGCTGCAATGTTTCTTTCAGGGCTTTTATTCATCTTTGTATCATCTTGATATGCAGAATTCTGCGTTGTCTCGGTTTTCTTAAATCTCTTGTATTCCTACTTCATGGCTGCATCCTTAGTCTCTTGTGCCTCTGTCTCCTCCTTATTTTGGGCCCAATAATCATTTCAGTGCAGATGATAAGCAGTTCTTCCCACTTCTTATCTTTCTTTCCCTTTCCTTGCTAATCTTTCACTTTGTCTTTTTGCTTTTGTTCAGAGCTGTTTGTTTACAGACTTGAGGATCTATTTCAAGTAAAGAGCACTGTTACAGCCCCATGTGTTGTAACAGGAATAGTGTATTTTTGGCCCTCCAGATAGTTGGGAGTACAACTCCCAGCAGTCCCATAAAACATGGCCAGGGTTTATGCTGGTTATTGTCCAAATCTTCTGGAGGGCCAAAGATGCTGTCTTATGCAGATCCTTTCAAATTCTAAGAACACAGGTTGGGATGGGTTGTGGAACAATTTAAAATATAAAGTAGGACTTACTCTGCAGAAGAGTGGGACAAACCCAAAGCCTTTTGTTTCATATTTTGTAGCTAAGGTAGGCAACTAGACTTCCAGGTACTGTTGGACTGCAACTCCCAGTTGTCTTAGCCAGCATAGCCAATGGTAAAGTTGTAGTCCAGCAACATCTGAAGAAATAGAGTTGCCTGCCCTTCCTCTTCCCCAGTTCCTCTTATATGATTTTCATTTAACTGCCATTTATTATGTGGTTTGTGGAGGAAAATGTCAAAAAGCAAAGCAGAGCCATAAATAATGTCTTTCTTCAGTGAGGAAAAAAAGCTCATCATTGCAGGGTCTCATTTTGATCGATTTCTTAAATGTTATTTTAGCCAAAGCTGCCAGGTGGTGCAGCAATACAATGGCTCTATCACTTCTTTTTGTTCTAATGGCTGAAGAATGTGTACTGAACACGTACTTTTCATGTTTTTAAAATACTGTTTTCGCTATTGCCTTTGTTTCTGTAGAATTTTTGTTTTTATTGTTATTAATGTCCCACCTTTTTAGGACGCAAGGTGATTTGCAAAAGTTAAAATAATGTACAGCTAAAAAAATCACATCATACAAAAGTTTGAAATTAACCCCCATTAAAAACATAACCATTCAAAGGAAAACAGGCAACAGACTGTAAAGCACCTTGAACAATCAGTCTTCAAAGGCCTGTCAAAACAATGTTATTTTTATAGCAAACTGTGAAAAGGTTTGCTCCCAGAATGTAAACTCTTTTTCAGGATCATTGTTCCTGAAAGCTATGTATAGTGACATCCGCTTAGAACTCTCTACAAAGCCAGGTTTGGCCTTTGGGTTGGTTTTCACTCAGGAAAGCTCCGCAGCACGTAAAACAGACAGAGACTGCATCTGCACTGCAGGAATAATCCAGTTTGACACCACTTTAACTGCCATGGCTCAGTGCTGTGGAATTCTGGGATGTGTAGTTTGTTGTGGCACCAGAGCTCTGCTTCATAGCATGGAGCCACAGCGGTTAAAGTGGTGTCAAACTGGATTATTTCTGCAATGCAGATACAGCCCAAGTACTTTGGGGCTCCCATTAGTAGTTAAGCACAGTTAATGATTTCTCCTTCCCTCCCCTGTACCCTTCCCAAGATTTTACACTTCTGAGAAGAAGAGGTAGCCTCAGAGATTTCTCTCATTTCGGGTTGATACCCCACATTTCAGCCTCATTTTGTTCCATCCTCTTTTTTTATTATTGCAGTTATCATCTCCTTGGTGATTTGCCTTGTAGGAAGCCCTCCTATCACCATGGCAACACAGATGCTGTAAAGATGGCTTTCGACATAAAACAGTGAAGGATTACTTGAGAAAGGAGGGAAGGGCTGAGGGTTAAAATATTATCACCATATGTCTTTGGTGGTATTATCCTGAGCGCGTGTACCTGTGTAAAATTAAGCAAATGACTAAACAGCGACAACTTTAACATTGTTTTTTCAGAGGTCCTTGGTTCCTGCATTTTCATTCTCTGCTCTAACACACCCACACACTCCAGATGGAATCGTCTGCTGAAGTGCCCAGTGTTCACCCTGACCTCCTTTCATATAATCCCAGCTGAGACCCTTCTGTCCCCATACTCATGTGTTACAAAATACATCACTGGAGCCCATGGGGTGAAAAATGATCTCATTGCAGTTGCTGATCCCTGCCCTACAGGACAGGTGCATAATCTAGGGGTGAGCTTCAGTGCTAGGGGTGTGCTTCAGCTCTAATACAGAAAACCCAATAACATTAGCAGCAGAGTCCCCTACTAAATGATTTGGCTGGTTTTAGAGCTACAGACAGCTTTTAGATTAACAAGAGTGCAATGACGTACCTCATATATTTGACAACCAGTGGCATAATTGGGTGGGTGCGAGGGGTATGTTCTGCACCAGGCGACACCCCAAAGGAGGGGTGGCACCCAGTGAGGCCTTTCTTCCACTGTGGCAGAGGGGTGAATGCACCCCTTGTAGCTTTATTGCCAGCCTAGTTCTCTTCCCAGGAAGGGAGCGAAGGCAGCAGCGAGAGCAATAAGTGAGCACAACAGGGGGAACGGAGGGGAGGTAGGCTTCTGCCCCCCTCCAACAGCTCCCCTCGCACCTTGCATCACCAAGCCTGGTAATGCCACTGTGGTCACCCAGAGCTGATCATTTTTTAATACCTCCCTCCTTGCTTTAACAACCCTTTCCAAGTTTGGCAGAGCTGCTGCCAGATGGCAGAGTATAAGAGGAAGGCAACTCTCGTTACTGCCTGGCCAGCAGAGCCACCAGACCCAGAAGTCAGCCACAAGTAGCCACTGGTGAAGGTGGGCTGCTGCAGCCGCCTCAGCCTTTTCTGAGTCTGGCGCAGCAGCTGGGAAAATGGGAGAGGGAGGCAACTCTTTTTACCACCTGTTCAGCAGAGCTACCAGACTCAGAAGGCATCCCAGTTCCACCAGTGGCTACTGGTGGGAGTGGACTGCTCTTGCCACCTCACAGCATTTCTGGGTCTGGTGGAGGTGTTGGCTGGGTGGCCACACACAAAAGGCAGCCCCAGTGAGGTGTCACCTAGTGCAATCTGCACACACACACACACACACACACACCCTAGTAATACCCCTGCTTCAATACACCATTTCAGAATGAGGTGGCATCCTCCCAGATTGGTCTGCTGCTATAACCATTCTTGGAGAAGGATAGCCTGTCCACATGGACTGATGTCCTGAAAACCTTAGACTTGATTACTGTAATGTGGTCTGTGCAAGGCAACCATTGGGCTTATTTCAGAATAATAATAATAATAATAATATAATATATTTATATACCGCCTTTCCAAAAAAGATCAAAGCGGTTTACAAAATACATAAATGATTAACATAAACAAATAAATTAAATATCTAAATAATATCCTTCAGGCAAGCCCTGAAGGAGCTGGGCCTGCCTCTTCTCTCCCTCCCAAGCCGGAGGATGGCAGTTGGCATGGAGGGAGGGTCCTTTCCTTCAGGCAAGCCTTGATGGAGCTGGGCCTGCCTCTACAGGTAGTGCAGAATGCAGCAACTGACTTGGTCAGTCGAATCTCGTACCATGCACCTAGAAATGCAATGTTGAAAAATTTATGCTGGGTGCCAATTAGCTACCAGGTCAGAAGCAAGATTTTATTCTTAGTATATCAGGCCCTAAAGAAAGATTATCTGAGAGGGCACCTGCTCCTGTGTAGACCACACTGATATCTATTCTGTGTGTAAAAGACTCTGCTAACTGTGTAACACAGCCTAGTGGAGTTCATTATGTCACATTTTCAAACATAGTGCCTACCCTGTGAAATGGGACCCTTTGATACTACACCATTATAGCATTAGGATTCCACTTTAACAGCCATGATTCCATCCCATCCTATAGTTTGGTCAGAGACATCAGAGGAGCTCTCTGACTAAGAATTCTGAATGTCCCTTCTGATCTGCCAGTCCCAGGATTTCATAGGATGATGCCATAGCAATTAAAGTGGAATCACAGTTCTGTAACTGTGAAGAGTGAAAGAGTCTCAGATGTCTGTACTGCGATCAAAACCACTGCCAATATGGGATGTTTCTGCAGCCAACTGGGGTGTGTTTGTTTACCCAGGCATTTTCTTGATACCTAATCGGTAGTATTTTTAATGAAATATTTTACTAATTTATTATTTTATTTAAAAAATAATTTTAAAATTATTTATATTTTCCCACCTCTCTGAGGTGGATCAAAGCAAGATTACAACCTGGTATAAATATATAAATACAAAAGTGCAACAATAAAATGCATAAACATGTAGCAATTAAAAAGCTATCAAAAAGTGATGGTGGGATAGAAATATTCCAATCACAATCAAGGGGTGGATCCATATGTCTTATACAAGATCAGGTGGGTATGCTCGCCAGAAGAGAACCGTCTTAACTGCCCTCTTAAAGGTCTCCAAGGAGATAGTAAGATGGATCTCGTCCGGTTATCACCTGGTTGTGTTGTATTTTCTTTTGTCTTTAATGTAATAGTTCTATTAACCATTTTGTGATATTTTTTTTAAATTGAAAGCAGTGTCAATAAATTATTCTCCAGTTTAAACCCCATTCTGTATATTTTTCTATCATGGAAAAACTGATGCAGGGCATTGCATTTCCCAACTATTCAGAAACGTCACATTTTGTGTTTGGAAAAATGTGACAGTTCCCACAGATATTGCATAATTTCCTACTATGATTGCTTTGTAAAATTTGGCTTCTTTTGTGTCCTGACTATCCATTGCATTTTTCCTATGACAAATAACACAACAGCCTAGTCCATGCATACATTATTTTATGAACTTACATTTGTTCATTCTGTATGCATTCTGTATGCATTTAGAGTTGTGCTACCATGCCTCCAGGTCTTGCTATTTAGGAGGAAGACAAGAAGAAGAACAGTGTCTTGCGTTTTTACAACTTCTGTTTGCTATTTTCCCTCTGTTTAATGCTGAAGGACACTTCTAGACGAAGCTTGCTATGCCATCACCCTGCTTCTTTTGCAGAATATTATGAACTGATTAAATGATAATGCTTTCATATGTAACCCTTCAATATTTCCAGTATTACAAAAAATCTTATTTAAGCAAGCTTTTTAATGCTTAAGCAGGGAAGGTTTTTAATGAAGATGTATGTTTTATTTGTATTTAACTTTCGTGTGTATTAAAAAATCAAGTTTTATGTTGTTTTAATGTGGTGTTTTTAAAATTTGGCTTTAAATTTTTGTAAATAATTTAATGTGTTATGGAAACCACCTTGAGTCCCAGCCTGGGAGAAAGGGGGCATATAAATCAAGTAAATAAAATAATAAATAAATACAGCTCTTCTTTTTCTTATTAGAGAAAATCTTTTGTGGTAGAGGGGTTGAGAAGACAGAACAGCCAAATCTTATCTTTTGACTGGTGTGAAACATTTGTCTGGAGCACCATTACTCAGCAAGGATTTTCTTGAAGCCAATTGTTTTTCTCCCTGTCCATGTATAGTCATTAGAATCATAGAACCATACAGTTGGAAGAGACCTTAAGGGCCATCCAGTCCAGCCCTCTGCTGTGCTTTGATACATAATCAAATCACTCCTGACAGATGGCTATCCAGCCTCTGCTTAAAAACCTCCAGACTCAACCACTCTCTAAGGCAGCACGTTCCATAGCTGAACAATCTTATTTCCTCAGGAAGGTCTTCCTAATGATTAAATGAAATCTCTTTTTTCTGTGGTTTAAATCCATTGCTCCATGTCCTAGGGGCTTATTGCACAGCTTTTAAAATCAATTTACTCCTCCCAAATTGAATTATAATTCGGGCTGCAACTGGATCCTATCACATGGATTTTTGCCACCAATGCCGCCGGGTGGGTGCAGCCCATGTAACTTCTGGATAGAATCCAAGTTCAGCCAGTCAATTTGCAAAGCTGGGAAGCTCTTCCTCTGGATATGCTCCAACATGTCAATATCCCTCTTGAATTATAGTGCCCAGAACTGAACACAATATTCCAGGTGAGGTCTGAGCAAAGCAAATAGAGTTGTACTATTACTTCTCTTGACCTCTAGACACTAAATTGATGCAGCCTAGGATCATATTTTTCTTCAGCTGGCCCTAGACTGTGGAATGACCTGCCAGAAAAGATTCAACAACTGAATATGCTGTGTGAATTTAAGAGAGCATTAAAGACCAGTCTCTTCTGGTCTTTAAATGATTTTTAAATCGTGAATTTTAAAAGATGAATTTTAGATGTGGATTTTTAAAATATGTGTACATCTTACTTGCTTTTTAAATTGATATTTGTTTTAACTGATGTGTTTTAACTGGTGTTGTTTGTTAATTGTTGTTCTCTCCCTCCTTGATCCATGGGAAGAGGCGGGTAAGAAATTATTGTTGTTGTTGTTGTTCTTACTTTTTTAGATGCTGCACCACACTGTTAACACATGTTCAGCTTGTAGCCTATTAAGAAGTCCAGATCCCTTTTGTGTGTACTGCTATATTTTACTGGATCAGAACTTTTGCAGATATTGTGCCAAAAATTCTATGAGAAGACATGATTGTGCAGAAAGATTAAAAAGATAAAGCAGCATAGTATGTCATCTGTATTCCGGCAAATATTGGATGTCAAGATCTTTATTCCCAATCCTCTTTTTCCCCTCTTTCCTGCTAAGGAATTGTAGGCAAAGCTGGCACTGCCACTTTGAACAAAGTCCTATCCCTTTAAGATGCAGAGATGGAAGGTTGTTGCTAGGGTAACCAATGGACACATTGCAGCCTTCTGTGGAAGAAAAGAAAACGCAGTAAGTCTAGTGTGGAAGGCCTGCAGTGCATCTATATGGGCTGGAGGTGGCATCCCTAAGGTCACCCATCTTCCTGGGATGCCACCTGTGTGGGGAGGACTGTAAATAATTGGGATTGAAGTTGCTGCAAGTTAGCATTTGAGGCATACATCAGTGTACATCAGATGGGCATACATCAGATGGGGATGGTTTTGCTTCATTCAGATTCTGTGCAGGGGGAATTTAAATAAAGCTTTTAATAATAATGTGACCAGCAGGGAATATGAGGACATTTGCACCCATTCTGTCTGCTCTTCCAAATTAAAATTATGGCCAGATTGGAAATGGTATCCAAGTATCATCAGAGAAAGGGAGAGAGGAGACCTAGTCTAGCCCTTGTGCAGAGCAAGGTGAAAAGCTGCCGCTGCTGCAGCTAAGGTGTCCTTTCCACAGTGCAAAAGGGTGAATTATTTAGGACTGCAACTATGAAGTAACATCAAAATCTGGATTTCTGCCACTTGCTTTACTCACTCTCAACATGTGGTCACAGTTGCAAGCTAGTTGTTGCTATTAACCACTTTCGTATTAAAATGAAAGTGTCAATTACCGTACATATACTATCTCTTTGTATATGTTTCTTCCAGAACTCCAGACAACAGACCTTTGGAAAGTGTACCCTTCCACATACACGTAAGCCTAGAGTTGTCATCTCCCCACAATGCAAAAAAAGAGCTCAGAAGAAGGGACCGAAGAGGCACCAATACAGAAAATTCCAGCTGCCAACAAGAAGGCAGTGAATTTCCTCTCTCTTATAGGTGGGTGTCCCTATATTAGAAGATGTAGGGAGGCTCTCGTGTGCTATTTATCTCAGGTGTCCCATTGGTGTGGCAGTTGTTAGCCAAGAGCACTTTGCTGGAGTTTGCAAATGTAGGATCTTGGATCCAAACTAGACATGAAACTGAGTGCATCATGGAAAACCTTGTCATTTAGGTTATTTTTGTGGGTTTTTGAAAAATTCACAATAAGTACTAAGAAGGGGCAGATTTCTTATGGGGGGTGTATGGTGGGGGAATACAGCCTTCTAAAGTCTTGGGAGGGAATTGTTCCATGATGGGAGGGTTCAATAGCTCAATGCATGCAGCATTCCTCATGAAAATCTGCCCTTCTCAGTATCTCAGTACCTATTGTGAATTTTTAAAAACTTTAGCTAATGTGGCCCCTGACCCCTGGGTTACAGGTTATTTAAGAATACCTTCCAATGGATCTGGAATGTGCATCTTGGGTCCTGTGCTTCAAAACTTTAAATTCTCACAGCAGCGAGATTAGTCATCCCCAGAGGTTAGAAGGCAGAGGAACCTCCTAAAATAAAAGACTGGAAACTTATAAGGATATGCTAACTCATTTGATTAATAATTATTATTATTATTATTATTATTAAAAAAAGATTCATAAAATAGAAAAAGAATGGAGTCCATTCAAAGACATTTTACAAAGGAAAACAAAGTAAAGAAATTGAATTTAACCACATTATTACCATACTGTAATCTAGAGAATACAGATAGGTATAAAATAAGGCATTGCTTTAAGTTTATACATAAAAGACTGTGACTTGGTTGTTTTGACGCCTGATTAATATTTGATCTCTGCTGTTTTAACTTGTTTCTTATGATGTTTTTAACTTGTTTTAATCTCTAGATTGTACGCCATAGGCAGACTTTTTACATATTCTTGATTTTATTTGGTTTTTGTACAGCGCTGTGTACCTTTACAGCACTTTATTAATAAAGATAATAATAATAATAATAATAATAAGAGTGTCTTTAAATAACAGATTATGTATTGATTTATATATGAATTTAGATAATTTTTTTTTTCATTATGGGAAGATTAAAACTTTGTTTAGCCAAGAATCTTTTGAGAACAAAGGATATGTTTACAGAAATTTATTTTAGCGGACACTTAAAGACTATGATAGATAAGAAATCAAATACACATGATGGTGTAATTAAAATCATTAGGAATTAATGCGAGGTACAGGTGAATGTAACAATTTTTCTTGGTTCAATATATATATATATATATATACACACATATATAAATACAGTCTTAATATTAACAATATTATTGTATTATATATGTACAATTCTACTATTTTTTAACTTTATATGTTGCATTTTAAAAATTAATAATTTTTTTAAAAAACTTTAAATTCTCTAAAATTGCCCATGATTGTCTCTATTGTGCCTTATCTTATTTTTGGCATTCACCAAAAATAAGTAGTAGTCATGTTTGATGGATCCCCCCACCATTCTGTATGGGAGCAGGTAAAACTCTCCCTATCTCCCCTGAATGATGAAGTTCTGTGGTTTCATGTCACAGGGGCAGATGAGATCAAGCCCTGCCTTTTTGAAGAGTCACTGGTTGCCATCTCAGAGAATGGACAGACAATTGGAAAGTTTTCAGTCTCAGTGGAAATGGCCTGTTATTCACCTGATGAATGGGAGGAAGAAGACTGTTACTTAGTCCATGCAACCAGCAAGGTGACGATTGATGGTGCACCTTGCACAACCACCATTACAGGTAATTTCACTGGCTTAATATGGCAAGAAAATCTTGTACCTAAATACTATCTTCAGACTTCAGATTTGAAAACTAGGGATGTTGTATGTACAATACAACAATCCACACTTATATGTGGCTTTGCTTTCCATAGTTTCAGTTACCTGAGGTCAGCCATGGTCCAAAAATATTGCTGGCATGGGATTAGTACTATCTGTGGTTTCAGGCAACTACTGGGGGTCTTAGAATGTATCTGCTGCAAATAAGTGAGGGGGGGGGCTACATTATTGTTTTTGATCCATTGCACTGTTTCTTTGTTCTGCTTCTTCTATTGCAGGGATGGGTAGAGATCTTGTTGGAATCTAACTCCCATCAGCTGGTGAAGAATGTTGGGATTTACAGTCCAACAAACTCTGGAGGGGCTAAACTTTTTCTGCCCCTGTTATATAGGGTCTAAATTGCCGACAGGAACATTTGATCTTCTTGATATTTTAGAGACAGACTTCAACAAAAATCTTTAGATGCGTCAGTAATGCTTTTCCAGTTAAGTGCTGTAATTGCATTGTTATTTTATTAAAAGAGGAGGGATTGTAATACATCAGCTCTTGGGGTGGAAGGGAAACACTAGGATGTAACTATTTGGAAGAAAAAATATTTAGATTCTCTATTTTTTAAAGGGCCCTGAGTGCATGAATTATACCAACTTCAGCAAAAACAGTTGACGTATAAGTACCCCAAACACAATAGGTTCAATAATCAATCCTGTGGTCTCTTAGCAACGTGAAGATATAGCTACAGGCAATTTTTTTAAAATGTATATAGATGAAAAATGCAGTATTTCCAAGGGAGATGAAGGACAGCCAGCAACTTGACTGTGGAAGCAGAATTGGCATCCTGCATTAGAAGGAGTGAGCAGATGGCATTAGCCTTACATGTCTATTTGTTCTCCCCCATTCCTTTCTGCATCAGGATATGTAACAAAGAGACTGGAGACTGTCGAGCAGCATACAAAGGAAAGTGTGAGGGTCAGTATATTCTTTGCCTACTACGTTTGTTAGCCAGCACTTCCTGAACATCTGCAGCACTAACAATATTTTCCTCTCAAGATGCTAGCTCAGTGTTTGCAATTAGATTTGGATCAGACCTTTGAAAAAATATCTTTTTTTTAAACCATTAAGACTCAAACCTCCCCTGATAGCATGACAAGTTGCAATAGTAGTTGGGAGATTCTGGTGATTGTTGTCCAGAAAGTAACTTTTCTAAGCTCTAATTTGAATGTAATATCACTGAATGTTAGCATTTTCCCCTGTTTTCACCATCCCATTCCCACTCCTCTTTCCAACGAAAGTGACATATTGCTTGGGATTAAGGGAGTGTGGAGCAGCTTGTTTTATCAAAGAGCAATAATGTGTATACTCAGTACTGCAGTATGTAATGTGTACACACAGTGAAAGATCACAGCGAGAGAAACTGACAGTTTTTCTCCAGAACTGTCAGCTAACCAGGAGAGCAGAGAAAGTAAAAATCTGCAAACAGAAAAATGACAAGGTTCCCCCATCATGCTGGGAGAAATGTACATGTAAAAAGGTGATTGCCAAATGTGGACAACACCACAGGCTAAAACTGGTTGGTAGAGGACTGAAAATGTCCCTTGAACAGAATGTGTCTATCACACACAAAAAAACTAGGAAGATTGAAAGTAGGAAGACTGAAGATTCCAATTGTTAATCTATTTTCCTGTATCATAATCTGGCAACCTGATTGAAGCGGTCTAGAAATATAAATGCAATTGCCATTATAACAGAAAAGAGCACGGCGCTGGTTTGGATGTTTCACTGTGCTGTGTTTCCCCTTTCCCACAGTTTAGGGAGCATCCTGTGGAAACTAGAACCCATGTGATGAAGCGCCAAGATCAACTTTTTGTGAGGAAAGCCATAGTGGAAAGAGATGTGAGTAAAGTGAGCCATTCCTAAAGGGTTTGGAAAGCCAATGCAGTCCCAATCCTTCCTCCAGGTTGCAAGGAATCCCACTTGGTAATTCACAGTGCTTAACCAGAAGTAACCATGTTTTGTAGCTTCTGTTAGGAAGGAGTGGGCAAAGAGCAGGTACTGGGCCACATATATTGCCAATGGCATTTTGTGCCTTCAGGATGCCCCCTGCCAATTTTTGCTACAGCCTCCCAAAGATGTTTCAATTCTTGGAAGCCTCCACCAGTGGCACTTTTGCCCTGAAAGAGAGATTACAGCCCCCCCCCCCCCCGTGCACTTCCAGTTACTTCCAGCTGCTGGTGGTGGTGGTGGTGGTAACTGATACTATTTATTTTGGGGTGTAATATTTCTGTTGGAAGGAGTAGACTACTTCAAAAGACTCCAGGGCTTAAATTTCTGACCTCAAGACCCTATGTGGAAACAAAGGGTCTTGAAGTCAGAAATTTAAGCCCTGGAGTCTCGTGAAATAGTCTACTCCTTCCAACAGAGGAGTTTATCACACAGGAGGAATTTCTCTCAGTTGCGAATGGAGCCAATTTGCAATTACGTGAATTCGCTAGTTTAGTGAATTTACGTGAAATCTGATTTCGTTCAAAATGTGTTCAGAATGACTTCCCATTTCCCGAAAATGACTTCCCATTGCCCAAAATTGTGTGAGATACATTCATTCGCAATAACGTGAAACCCCATAATTGTGTTCGGATTGCCATTGCATTATACCCCCAAATTCCGTCGTATGATAAACTCCAGAGACAAACCAAGTCTCTTTTCAGTGTTTGTTGCCTCTGCGTGTTTTCAACAGTATGCCTGCTCTGCTGAGCTTCCAATCCACTTCTTTTTAATTTATGGAAAAGATTTCTTTTCTATTGAGCTTCCTCAATAGAAGCTTCTATTGAGCTTCCCTCCTTTTTGATATATGGAAAAGATTGTATTTAAATATTTATTTTAAAATGTATCTTTTCTCAAAACAAAGTTAAAATACATTTTGGTATTATTTCTGAGCTTACAATAATGTCAGAACAATCAGGAAGTGAGTTCAAGTCTGCACATTAGTCTGGTATTCACAGGAATGCCACCTAGTGTTGTGTGCCTTCAAGTCATTTCCAATTGTATGGTGAATCTAAGGTGACCCTATCATAGGATTTTCTTGGCAAGATTTTCTTGGCAAGATTTGCCTTTGCCTTCCTATGAAGCTGAGAGTGTGTGATATGCCCATGGTCATCCAATGGGTTTCTGGACATTAGGAGGAACTTCCTAACAGTAAGGGCTGTTCGACAGTGGAACACACTCCCTTGGAGTGTAGTGGAGTCTCCTTCCTTGGAGGTCTTTAAGCAGAGGCTGGATGGTCATCTGTCAGGGATGCTTTGATTTGCAGTTCCTGCATGGCAGGGGATTGGACTGGATGCCCCTTGTGGTCTCTTCCAACTCTATGATTCTATGATTCTATGGACTCTGGACTCCAGAATCATAGCCCAATGCTCAAACCGTTATATCATGCTGATTTTCAGAAATGCTACCTACAAGCCCCAAAGCCTTTTTTCTTCCCCTCCAGGACAACCTGGTAAGTAGCTATTTTCTCCTGGGATTCAGTGAGGAATGCTTTCCTTTCCCTCTCTCCCATAGGAAGAGATCCATGTTGACACCTTCTCTTATAAGTGTTCACAACTCCAAGGCCTTGTCTCAGAGTCTGCTAACCTCCTGGTGCTGCGGGTGATGGCTCGGAGGCAGGTTGTACCAGAGAATGCTGTCTTCCTCTCATTTGACACTGAACAGCACATCTGTACCTCCACCTATGTAAGTCTGCCTAGGACATATAAGGCCCACATCTTGGTTGGTCAATAAGAGCACATTGCCCCATTGGATATGCCCATTGAATAGAACAATGCATCGTAAAAGTGGGCTGTAGATCAGGGGTGTCAAGTACATAGTGTCATGTACAGGAACACTTCAGTTCAGAAATCCAAGCTTTCCATAGTGAAAACAGTAAAGGTTTATTCAGGAACTATAGATGTTCACCACACATGTATTTTGTCAGGACTAAAGACCCAGCATTAGCAAGGCATAAATAAAGCATGCACACATTCAAAATTTTAAAAGACCACATTCTCATTTATTATGAAACCAAAACACTCTCCTCCCCTCCCCCTTTCCTACGGACACCTCCCCTTCTTCATTTATATACCGCTTCATACCCTTAATGATTGTCTAAGTGGTTTACAATTGTAAGCTATTTGCCCCCCAACAATCTGGGTACTCATTTTAGCGACCTCGGAAGGATGCAAGCCTGAGTCGAGCTTCAGCCCTTTGCTGGTCTTGAACTCGCCACCTTATGGTTTTGAGTGAGTGGCTGCAGTACAGGCATTTAACCACTGCACCACCAGGGCTGATCTTCTTCTCTCAAACCATCTGTTTTCATGAGACTGACTTTGGATCTCCAGGCACAACCTCAACTCTCTTCCCAGCTGTTCATTAACCACAAAGGAATGTAACAGTCATAAAAATTAGCACACTACTATATGTCCCATCATTTAGCAGCAATACTCTATAATACATTGTGAGCAAGCAAAGCTATGACAAGCAAATCCAACCCTCTAAACAAGTGGTTCTCAACTTTCCTAATGTTGCAACTCTTTAATACAGTTCCTCATGTTGTGGTGACCCCCAACCATAAAATTAATTGTGTCTCGGTTCCTAAGACCATCGGAAATATATGTTTTCCGATGGTCTTAGGCAACTTTAGCTGTGTTCGACCCCCAAAGAGTTTGCAACCCACAAGTTGAGAACTGCTGCTCTAAACAATAGCTGGGAAACTGAAGTATTCAGCTCCTGATACTGTGGAGTTTATCACCCAATGGGAATTGGAACTGTAATCCAATGGTAATCCGAACGCATTCATGGGGTTTCACGTTATTGCGTGAAAGCCGATCACGCACATTTTCAGGCAATGGGAAGTCCTTCTAAACGCAATTGTGGGGTTTCACATTATTGTGTGAGAAACTATCACACACAATTTCGGGCAATGGGAGGCATTTTCGGGCAGTTCCGAACACGATGCAGCATCAATGCGCAATCACATAAATTTGCTGAACTACCGAATTCACTCAGTTCTGAACTGGCCCCACTTTCATTTCTTTTGAAATTGAGGTAAATTCCTCCCATGTGATAACATCCATAGACTTTTAGTCTGATCCAGCACAATTGTTAATATGTTCTGAATGCAGAAGATCCCAGGTGCAGTCCTTAGTACTATCAAAGAAAGTTAGGAAAGACTTCTTCTTAAAATTTTGTTGGGCTTCTCCCAGTCAGTGTAGGTATTTCCAAACTTAGCTAGATCATTGCTCTGACTCATTCTAAAATGGTTTGATGTGTTCCTGTGGTTTTCTTATTCCAGTCATCTCATTTATCACATCTGGCTATACCCCTTCTGTAAGCCTTACTTTTTAAAAAAGTATATTTGGGACTGAAATAGGTAGGAAAATAAATATGAACAGGAAAGCCACAAAATAATAGGGCAGAGAGCTGTGATGCAGAGTTGTGGGGTGGGTGAAGACAGAAGTAGGGCTAATATCTTCTGTAGAAACCAAAGACATTGCTGCCTCTGCAATTAAACAAAGTAAAATAAAACATGCATGCCTCTTGTCATTTGTCAATCACTTCTCAGAATACCCTGGGTTTCCAGAAGCAGCAAGTGGGCAAAGAGGAGGTGGACGTGTTTGTGATTGAGAGAGCTGTAAACTCTGTGGATGATATCCCCCTGAACTGGCAGTTCTACTTCTTATCTGATGGGTAAGGAAGATCCAGTGTAATCTCTTGGGTCCAGGCCTTCCTACCATATACTGCAGTATGATTATCTCGCTTTACCACTCACAGTTTCTTGTGTAGTTTACTTGCTGGTGATTTGCTTGGTGCTTAATGTTGCTTGCAGGTTTTCTTTGAATCCTCCAAAGAGTTATTTAAAAAATATTTTTACTTAAGTTAATAAAAAGTTCTCACAGTTCTCACAGCAATTCTCACAGTTATTTGCAGGATTGGCTCATCCTTCAACACAGGACTCTTTCAAACGGGAGGAATTTCTCCCAATTCTGAATGGAGCCAATGCGGATTCATGTAAATTCGCTTGTTTAGCGAATTTACCTGAACCCCTGCTCCGTTCGGAAGGCATTCAGAATTACTTCCCATTACCCGAAAATAACCCCCCCCTTGCCCGAAATCGCGTGAGAAGCTTAAATTCGCAATAACGTCAAGCCCATGATTGCATTCGGAGTGACTTCCCTTTTGCCCGAATTTGCGTGAGAAGAATTAATTCGCAATAACGTGAAACCCCAGGATTGCGTTTGGATCGCCCTTGGATTATACTTCCAATTTCCCACGTCTGAAAGAGTCCAGAGTGGGATTGGCTACTTCAAATGGGATTTACTACTTCAGAGGGTCTGGTACCCACTGTGGACTAGACAACCCCATCCAAATGAAACCAGAAATAGCCAAAAGTCCACCTAAATTTTGGGTTGGGCAGAAACACTTTCCCCTCACTTTTAAAAGGTACAGAGAGAGACCTGTGAAGGAACTAGAGATTAAACTCCATTTCCCAGTCTCTGTTTAAAGATTCCCAAAGAAGGAGATTCCACCACACTCCGAGGGAGTGTGCTCCACTGTCGAACAGCCCTCCACTGTCGAACAGTGAGGAAGTTCCTCCTAATGCTGAGGTGGAATCTCTTTTCCTGTAGCTTGCATCCATTATTCCATGTTTCATTCTTTGGAGCAGCAGAAAACAAGCTTACTCCATCCTAAATATGACACCCTTTCAAATATTTAAACAGGGCTATCATATAGAATCATAGAATCCTAGAGCTGGAAGGTACCCCAAGGGCCATATAGTCCAACCCCCTGCCATGCAGGAACTCTCAATCAAATCACCTCTTAACCTTCTTTTCTTCAGCCTAAGCATACCCAGCTCCCTAAGTCACTCCTCATAAGGCATGGTTTCCAGACCCTTCACCATTTTGGTTGCCCTCCTCTGGACATTCTAGATGTTTCCTCCCTCTCTCCCTCTCTTTTGTATTTTTTTCTTATGACAAAAGGAGTTCCTCCCATTCATAGCTGCAGCACACTGGATAATGATCTATTCACTATTAATCCTCCTGAAGGCGCCAGAGTCCCACACAGCTCGCATTACTGTAGGGCTCCTGCTGCCTGTCTCTTTCATTTCCACAGTGAAATGCAGAAGGGTCCAGCTGGCTAGTTTTCCTTCTTGCCTCCTCCACCCAGGCATTTATCTCGACGTGTCCAGGTTGGATCCCCGGCCACCATGGTGATCCTGCAGGTGCCTGTTCTGATTGATACAGGTAAAGTTTTGACTCTCCTTGCTAGGCCTTAGCATTTATCTCCCTTCCTAGAAAGTTGGGGGGTGGTCAACACTGGCAAGTGAACAGGTCATGACTGAGGAGATCTCAGCTGGCCTTCATTGTGTAAAGCAGGTGGGAGTGAATTAGATGATCTGGGCAAAATGGAAGGAGTAGAGTGCTCCCTCTTTCATCCAACCATTTGGTACATTAAAAAAATGCACTGATGGGGGTTTAAGGTGTGGTTTTTCAGATCTTAGAAATATTACTTTTTAAAGACTACATTGGGCATGGTGGCTTGTTGATTCTGGGAATTGCAGCCCCAAAAGTAACATTCCCAAGCTCTGGATTTGTTAGTGTACTGCTGCTGTCTCTTCGCCTCATATTGCTAACACTCCTTTTCCATTTCCATCAATTTTTAGATGGACCAGACCCTCGTCCAGTATTTGGAAAAATAGCCCTAGACTGGGAAGAAGATATGGAGCTGTATTCCATGTTCTTAGACAGAAAGGTGAGGGGATTGGGGAGGGAGGTCAAGGGCAAGTTGTTAGGTGGATTCATGCACCACAATATGGCAATTGATGGCAAAGGGCCAAACTTTGCATGCCATGGACGACGCATGATTGGATCTCTCAGCATCTATATTTTCAACCTCAGAGCATTTCAGGTGAGGCTTCAAATTGGACAGGAGCAGCAACGCTGTAGAAGGAACATATAGCCCTTCCCCAGGGTACTGCTTTCCCTTCACTTTACAGGCAGGTTGTTTTCTCTGGGGTGTGTGAGGGAATGACTGTAGCTTTTTAATAGCTGACTTATTAAGTTATGATATAGGTTGAATCTCCCTTATACAAGATGCTTGGGACCAGACGTGTCTGGGATTTCAGATTTTGGGGGGATTTTGGAATATCTGTATTTGCATGTATGTACATAATGAGATATCTTGGAGATGGGACTCATGTTTAAACACAAAATTCATTTATATTTCATATACACCTTGTACACATAGCCTGAAGGTAATTTTATATGCAACATTTTTAATAATTCTGTGTGTGAAACAAAGTTTGTTTCCACAGAACCACCAGAAAGCCAAAGTTTCACTATCTCAGCTATCCATGAAAAATGTTTTTGGTTTTGGGGTATTTCAGATTTTGGAATTCTGGATAAGGGAGACTCATCCTGTACATACAAGTTTACTGCAGGCATAAGAATCATGTAGCCTTTCAGATTTGTTGAACTGCAGCTCACAACATCTCTAGCCAGCATGGTCAATAGTGTTCAATGCTGGAAGTTACAGTTTAACATCTGGAGGGCTGCACAGCTCTTGTTCCTGAAGTACTGAGACTTGTTCCTGAAGTACTGAGTCTGTTTAGGATTATTGGTTTCATGGAGAATAGCTGAAAAATTACATGAGTTGAATCCAGATTAAGTTAGTTAAAAGCACATAACACCCCCCACACACACACACACACACATACACACTTTAGCAGAAACTAAACTTGTCCAATTGATTTTAAAGAACCCAACTTGTAGATAGGCCTGGATCCAATACCATTAACCTATAGTTTAGTGCATAGCCTTGTGTTTGCTACAGTAGTCACGGGAATGAAAAGTGACATGGTTGGTACACAAATGCTAGTGAGATAGGTTAAGAACAATACAGTGTTGTAGTCTAGCTAGGCATGCTAGGTCATTGAGATAGCCTTAGAGCTGTGTTTCTAGGACCATTCATAGATGAAATTTGATAAATCTGTCCTGGGAGAGTAGATCAATGCTTTGGTTTTAGTCCTGATGCATTGCCCCATTGGAAGAGCACTCTATTAATGTTGTGGTGATCTGTTGGTTTCATTTTCTTAGGAAGAGCTGCAAGCTAGCCATGCTACTTATGTACGGCGGCATCCAGAGCTCACTGATTTGTTGGCAGACTTTCTACAGCTGCTCCTCCTTCGCAAGCCTGATGATGTAGTCACCTTCGCTGCTGAATTCTTTGCCCCCTTTTCAGCCCAGAACCCACCATGCAGGTCATTTCAGTCATCTGACAAGCCCAGCCCCTTTCGCAGCCACGTCTAAATTATTCTAGTGGAATAATAAAAATCCAGGGATTGGAATGAATGGCCTTGAAGCTTTGGGGAACTGTTTGCTGGGAAGCTGCTTACCCAAGTGGCAGAGTACATGACTACTCTTGTACCATGGGTTACAAGATTTAATTCTGTCCATAGTGGGATGCTCTAGATGTGACATACATGTCAGGAGGTTTCAGTATTTATTGCTATAGTTCCTGGGATTTTTAAAAGAACGTTCCTGTTGTTCCACACTATTTCTTAACAATTCCTGGCACAAGCTGAAACATTGAAACCACTCTCAAGTGGCTTTCTTTCTAATTCTGAAATATATTGCAGGAAAAGTCTTCTTTTTTCCTTCTTATTAATCCCCCTCCCTTAAAGTTGTAGTGCATCAGTGAAATTACAGTTTTGCACCATAATTCTGAGGAAAAAACTATCACTGGTTTTAAAAAAAAACCTTTAGAACAGCCCTAGAGATGATCCAAAAAAATTGCTACAGCCACCAAAGAAAATAGAACTAATGGACATAGAAAAATTATAGAATCATAAGACAACAAATCAGCAAAATTTAAGCCTCTGTATCATGAGAATAATAATAATAATAATAATAATAATAATAATAAATAATGTATCCTGCCCAATCACAGGGAATCCAGGAGGGTACAAGGAAAGCCAATCTGGGAGAACCAACGCTTCTCAAAATGATGTTAGATGTTGAAACTAAGTTGAAACTGCTAAGATATCCATGCAGAAACACAGCTGACCTATGGTAGAAGTCCACAGGAATGTAACATTTTAGATCACAAATGCCCTTGGGATGGGGCGAGGGGACTGAAAAATCAAATTTAAAAACAAAAGTTCAGATTAACTGATCATATTGATTTTAACAATTAAACTGCAGCCCCCTCAATATTTACAGTAATAAAAGAATTCTTTGTGGGAGGTTAACAAAAAGTGTGACCAAATAGAGTATTTCAACTCTTGAAAAGAAAAAAATAATTGGTGCATCTAAACAGATATGCTTGTTCTGTGAAACTGCTAGTGGCTGTGGACACAACAATCACTAGATCCACATAATAATTGGACCCAAGACTTTGCAGTTTGTTGCAAGCTGCAGTTAAAAGTACCTTGTGTCCTCCCCTATCCCATGAAGATGGCAAGGTGAGGAGGGAGGAGTGTAGATACCTGAGGCTCATACATGTAAAGCAGATCTAAGCAACTTTGGTGGGTGGAGGCACATTATTTGTACTGCTGGATTGTGTGTGTGGGGGGGTGTGTGTAAAGGACAAACTGGAAAGACACCTAAAAGTACAGAAAAAGTTCCATTTCTGGTGTTGACAAATTGCTATTTTGATATTAAGTGGTGAAGAGAGGGCTATGATGGTTAAAGTTAATGCTTCTTCTGAACTCCTGAAGGTTTAACAGTCATTTAATCCTGCTTTGCCAGAAAATGGGTGTTGAGACTCCAAAAACAGCCTTGGGCCATAAGTAGCCACAAGGCTACATTTTGTTCACCTTCGTTCACTTTGTTCAATTATAATTTATCATTGCATTTTAAAAGATCTTGGAAAGGTTACTTTTTACAATTACAGTAGCCAAAGCCAATACCCAAAGTCTTCCAGCCAGCATTATCTGTATTGGGCCAACCCTCCATATCTTTTCATCAGGTAAGTATTACAAAACAAAAATAAAATAAAATAATAAAAAACAGGATAGGATAGTGACTCTGATTCTGAAGTCATGGCATCTCCAGGGCAGGGGTGGCTTATGCCCATTGGGACTGGTGGCATCAAATTCAGGGGCATCTATGTTTGGTTTGCTACTCAACTTTCTCCCATGCAAGATCTGAACAGAACTGGCAACACTCTGCTTGCTGAGAGAGGTACTGGGATTGGGTGAGTAGTGCTCCATCATAAGACTGCCATTCATTCATCCATGGTCTTTCTTGAGTTGAAATAAAGGAGGAAGTGCCTGCCGGAATTAGTTTCTAGTAAGTGTCATAATAGCTTCAGGTTTCACCAAGGCTGACCTTCTTGGTGTCTTAACCTCAATGCATGCTGGAAGTGAAAAAGAAAAAGGCTTGATTCCCTTACTTTCTCCTGCAGAACTCTGTCTTACTGTGATGTACAAACCAGATCAAAGATTACTGTGAGCCATGATGTGAACCTAATTGTCCACATGCACTATACTTGAATATTTGATTCTGGGAATAAACAATAGCATTGGTACTGTTGACACTAAGATCTAATCTGCACTGCAAAAATAATGGGGTTTGGCACCACTTTAACTGCCATGGCTCAATGATATGGAATTCTGGGATTTGTAGTTTTGCAAGATATTCTCTGTCAGAAAGCTCTGGTACCACAACAAACTACAGATTCCAAGTTTCAATAGCACCAAGCCATGGCAGTTAAAGCAGTATCAAGCTGCATTATTTCTGCAATGTAGATTAGACCTAAGAGTTCTGCACCACTCACTATTGCAACTCATTGGAGCCCTCATTTAATCCAGTAAAGCTCTTCTTAGATTCTTAAGGAATATCCTCTAATTTTAGCTGGTTTAAGCACTACCTAAAGCAGATGTGGACAATGTTTGACTCCCCAGTTGTTGGTCTCCATAACCCATCAGCTCCAGGTAACAGTCAGGAAAATCTGTACTTGCAGTAGTTGTCGTTCAATACATTTAGGGAGCCCCAGGTTGAAGAAGGCTGACTTCCAAGAAAACAGTGAATAGGACCATTTCTACAAAAATTGGGCCTGTTACTAGAGAAGGGTTCCTCTCTTTGTGCAATGTACAATAAAATAATAGAGGAGGGCTGATGAACCTATGGCCCTCCAGATGCTCTCGGATTCCAATTCTTATCTGCCCCTGCCTGTATGACCATTACTGATGGAAGATAAAGGCAGTAATTAATGAACATCTGGAAGGTAATAAATTACCTACCATTGCAGATATGGGAATGTTCTAATTTCAAAACCCGATTGCTGCTTAAATATCCAGCTAGTAGCCATGTTGTTCAGGATGGCATGTTTAAGCAATTATTCCCTTTGTAGCTGTCACAAAGGGAAAAAAATGTATCTAGAGGGGGAAAGAAAGTGGACTGTATCTAAGGTTCATGCTGACTGCCAGGGAAAAACAAAGAAGAACTATTTTGTCTCCTGCCTCCCTCTGCATGGTTGGTTTTTCCTTCAGACTCCTCACTCAGAATGACTTAGCAAAATTAGATGATGATTCAGCAACGCACAACACAAATCTTACACATCCAGTGCAAGTAAGCACAATGTGGTTAGAGAGATGTGCAACCTTGCATTTTCCCCTTCCAGTGATTTATTAATTATTTATATGTGTAAGGCATTTGTAAAACAAATTCATTATGCAGTTTTAAAAATCAATTAAAAACATAAGAACAAATTTGGACTCTGGAGAGACAGTCACCTCTTTTGAATAGATGAAATGATAATAAAATTTAGCATTGTTCGGATTTTTAAGCATCACAACCCAAATTATAACTACTGTTTTTTAAAAAGTTTAATTTGCTAGACCTATCCTTTCACTGACCTTTATATTTCACATTGCTGAATATCTAACATAATAGAAGAAGGAGCAGGATGGCCAAATGACTAACTTTATCACACTCACATTTCTCCCGTTCCATTCCTGTTAACAAGGTGGACAGATTGTGAAATGGGATGAGGACAAATGCTATCGCATTCAGTGTTCTCAGCTATATGTAAACGTGATTGGAACAATCGCTATCACGTACTGTTACGATAGGATAAAACCTGTAGTCGTTCTTGGACCTGGCTGTTAACAGATTTCACCGCACAGCCAGGTCCCATCCCAAGCGTGATCCATCCTTTCCCCTTGTCTGTGCATACTCACTTGTGAACTAGGATCAGGTGTTATTTCAAAGGGAGATTTGGGCATTTTCAAGTCCCCAATTGTGCAGTGGTGTTGTGTAATCATGATGGATTTATGTATTTGGATTCTCCTTCTCCACACCATAAACCAGTTCGTGCTGATGGAGCAGAAATGTAGAAAAAGGAGAACCTTTCTCTACCGTTCCCCCCCCCCCCCCCCCCGCCCGCAAGGTTGCTATGAGACATGCTCTTAGTGAGATCCTGGACACGGAAAATCCATCCTCCTCCTGTCTGGAGTGGGTATCCACATTTCCAGCACCTCAGCGATGGTGAGTTCGTCCCATTCAGAGAAAGAACTGGTGGCATGAAGAGGTGGGATGATGAGATGTGGGGGGCAAATTTCCGCATGAGACATTCCATTTTCTCTGATCTGGTGAAATCATTAATAAAAATATTTATCAATGCACATGTAATCACATTTCCTGTACAGGCCAAGGAAATAAAAATTACTGTTGGAGCAACAACATTCCATGCATTTCCAATGTTGCATCCTCGAAGTGTTATTTTTTCCTCTAAAAAAAGGATGTGATTATGAAAAGGGTGATTGGAAAGAGAATAACATATCAGGTCTAATCTTGTTCTGCTAGCATACAATGACTTTACATTTGTTGATGATACAAACAAATGAATAGCTGAAGAGGAATCAGTTGTACCCTGAATAATGACAAGAAAGAAGACAGGATGGCTTACATCCGAAGTGTTCCATAGTTTTTAGGAAATCAAGTTTATATCCCATCTTGGAACAAAAAACAACAAGGGAAGATAAGTCTGGAGAAAAGGGTATCAAATTGTATGTCATAACAGTAGGGGATCAGACAGGGATGCAATAGGAATGCCAAAATATTGCACACAGCGAAGTTGATGGCCTCATAAGGTTTGCTGGAAAGGGAGGACAGAAGACAACCATTGGACAGATTTCACGTGAATGGAACGGTAACAGAACCAAAGGAAAATGTCTTGCTAATGAGGCTATGTGATAAAACTTGTTCTGTTCTGTTTGCATTTGAACCTCAAAATGTTTTTTAAATTGTGTGTGATAAAGTTCGACTTCCTGGGACTGCAATGCCTTTTTAATGATTGTTGGTGCATAGAGCTGGGGCAGTTAGTGGTGTCAAACTGGATGATGATGATGATGATGATGATGATGATTATTATTATTATTATTAGCTTTATTTATAAAGCACTGTAAATGTACATGGCACTGTACAAAAACCAATAAAATAAAAAATATGTGAAAAGCCTGCCTATGGCGTACAATCTAGAGGTTAAAACAACAAGTTAACAACATGATAAGAAAACAAATTAAAACAGCAGATATCAAGTATTGAATCAAGCATCAAAACAACCAGGTCACAATCACAAACTCCCTGGGAACGCTTCCCTAAACAATATGGTCTTTAACTTGGTTTTAAAACTGGTTAGAGATGTGTTGAGCCATGCTTGTAAGGGGAGGAGGTTCCACGAGTGAGAAGCAGCAAGCAAGAAGGGACGAATCTTGGACGGGGCAGTGAAAATCCTGGGCTTGGACAGGAGACCTTGGCTACCAGAATGGAGAGAATGAGTAGGAATGTAGGGAGAAACAAGTTCAGAGAGATAGGGAGAGGCCAGTCCATGCAGGGCTTTGAAAGTGAGCAGAAGTTTGTACTGAATGCGGAAGGGAAAGGGGAGCCAGTGAAGGGATGACAATGGGGGAGACATGGTCGTAGCGGCGAGCGAGTGAGATAATACGAGCAGCTGAGTGCTGAACAGAAATTAATGGGTGGAGGTGGGAGAGAGGAAGCCCTGCCAAGAGAAGGTTGCAGTAATCTAATCGTGAGACCACTAGGGCATGGACCAAAGTCTTTGCAGTAGAAGCCGAGAGATATGGACGGATTCTGGAAATATTATAGAGAAAAAAATCTGCAGACCTTGGCTGTGGCCTGGATCTGAGGGATAAATGAGAGAGAGGAGTCAAAAATGAAACCAAGACTGCGGGCTTCCTGAACCGGCTGAATAGAGATATTGTCAACAGAGATAGAAAAAGAATATTGAAGGGTGGGCTTAGGAGGGAAAACAAGAAGCTCCGTCTTGGACATGTTGAGCATCAAGCAGTGATGGCGCATCCAGTGGGAGACAGCTGTCAGGCAAGATGAAACTTGCTGCTCCAGCCTTGGAGAAAGGTCGGGGTGGAAAGATACAGCTGAGTATCATCGATGTACAGATGATAAGAGAAACCAAAAGAACTGATAAGTTTGCCGAGAGACAGTGTGTATAAAGATATTATTTCTGCTATGAAGATGCAGCCCTAATGCAAGCTTCCTCTACCCATCACTATCAGTATGTTTAGTACTATAGCTTTCACCATCCCCAGCTAACACATCTGAAAGGTGCTGGGTTGGGAAAGACCAGCCTAGTACCTAAAGAGGAGAGGGAACTTGCAAGGAAGCAACTTTGCCTCTTGAGATGAGCACATAAAGAATGCCTGTAACTTGAGCATTGCTCAAGGATGACTAATGCATCCTTTGAGTCTCAAAGTATGGGGAAATTAGAGAATTCCCACTCTACTACAATTCCACAGCCTTTCCTCTATTTCTGGACCTTGGAGTGGGAAAATCCCCAATGATAACATGTCTGAAAAGTTAGCAGTGGGCCTAGTAGTGAAACTGATTGATCTACTCTTTGTGTATTTAAAAGCAGTTTGATCAACAAAAATCAGCAGATAAATGGTGTCTCCTGTTTTCATATAATGGGGTTTATCACACTGGGCTGATTTCGACATTAAACAGAGATTAAAGTGCATTTAAAGCATCCTGCAAATGAAGCGGAAATGGTGAGTAAAGGGCAAATTATTATCACACATAATTGTGCAAATAAAGTGAAATCAGGAATGCATTGTCACTGAAATTCCAAAAGTAAAATGGTTTAATCTTAATAATGAGAAAGTACTCACTGTGGAATGTTCAGGATTAAAATTTGGTTTATATGGCTATTTGTGATACAGTGGTCCCCCGGGTTACAAATCCCCCGGGGTATGAAAACCCCGGGGTACGAAAGAGCCGGGGCTGGAAAAATGGCCCCAGTTCCCAAAAAAAAACCCAGGTTACGAAAGGAAAGCAGCGCGAAATTCAAATCACGCCAAGTGCTTTCCTATACGTACAGTGGTCCCCCGGGTTACGAATTTTTTCGGGTTACGAAAGTGGTGCCGGAACGGATTACTTTCGTAACCCGGGGGACCACTGTATAACAAATCTAAGATCGATAAGGGTTTTGAACATCATTTTATTAGAAGATCTTTGTTTTGGTCTTGGTCGAAAATTTAAAAAAAAACATTTTATAGAGAAATTCCCCTTTGGGTTTCGCCTCAAGAGGCCCACTTTGGTAGAACAAAAGGTATGACATCTAAATGGATAACTTACAAAGACTTTGTGTTGTAGGACGAGAATAATTGTGCGAAGGTTAGATCAAGAGAACAACTTAGCTTGAGTTTGTGTTCTATAGATTGGTATCTTTATTTCCAATTAGTTGAGAGATACAAAATGGATACTAAACATATTGGTACAGTGGTACCCCAGGTTATGAATCCCCTGGGGTACGAAAACCCCGGGGTACGAAAGAGCCGGGGCCGCAAAAACGGCCCCGGCTTGGGAAAAAACCCCGGGGTATGGAAAAAAAGCGCGGTCCCTTTAAATTTGCCGCACAGTGCAGCAAACAAAGTGGTCCCCCGGGTTACGAAGACTTCCGGGTTACGAAAGGTAATCCGGAACGGATTACTTTCGTAACCTGGGGGACCACTGTATTACTAATAAACTAAATGACTTAATTATGGTTATAGAGGACAAGGGAGTTAAACATCTTTCAAAATATTATAAGATCATGAAATATAGAGATTTAGAAGGAGAAACGGTTAAACATTGTATGATATTGTGGGCTAAAGATATAGGAAAATATAGATGATTGGGAATATTACTGGAGAGAAACGAAAAAATTTACTGTACGTCGGACGTATAAGGAGAATTATATGAAAATGTTTTATAGATGGTATTTGACCCCGGTTAAAATTAATAAAATTTACAATTCTGGTGATATGAAATGTTGGAAATGTAGGAAAAGAGAAGGAAATTTTTACCACCTTTCGTGGAAGTGTGAGAAGGCAAAAGAATATTGGGGTTTTATATGTCTAACAATATCTGATATACTAAAGATATAGTATATCAGATATATATTCCATTAAATCCACTGATATTTCTTCTTAATATGATTAATCAACTTGGGATGGAGATAACTAAAAAATTTTCCCTGTTGATTCTATATATGGTGACCCTGGCAAGGACCCTCAATGCTCAATATTGGAAAAGTGAATTAATCCCCAGTAAAGAAGAATGGATTAGTAAATTAAAGGAAATTAGAAGACTCGATATCCTGACCGCCACCATTAGAGATATTGCAGTAGATAAAGTTAAAGAAGATTGGATCTGTGTGGAAGAGTATTGTAATTTATATTTCCATTTATAGCTTAGTAACTTTATTTACCTTTTTTGTGTAATATCTGAGGTTTAGTGCTAGTGATATATTTACTAGAACATTGTTGTAATTTGTTAATAAGATATTCTAAGTTACCTTGGAAGTGTTTGGCTAAATTATCTTTGTTTAAATCCTAATAATTTATGTTGTGTTTGTTTGTATGTTGTATTGTATGTTGTGTTTTGTATATTATGTATATGTATGTAATTTGTATGCTTTTGTATATTTTATTATTAATAATCAATAAAAACAAAAATAAAAGTAAAATAGTGTGCATTAATGCTTCTTTGTGACCACTCTAATGGCAGCTTTTGTGTGATGTTGTGTGAAATCGTTATGTGTAATTACGTTATTTTTCCAGAATATTCATGTGATAAACTCTTGATCTCCTTTGTGATAACTCCTATAAGGACACACCTTATTAACTGCTAACATCTGGAGATTAATTGCTGATATCTGCAGATAATGTTAAATGTGGAAGAACAAGGTTCCAGAAGATTGGAAACTGTATAAGAACCTCTGTGGAGCAGTGGTTATAGGGGCAGGTGGGAACTTGGGAAATCCAGGGTAGTGACGGCACAGGCCAGAATACTCCAGGGGCAACCTTGAGTATCCCAGGCCTGGAGCTGCTCCAACCTCCATCGTGATATGGGGCAGCTGTCTTCATGCACATTCCACTTTGCTGTTTGGTGCCATGGCCACTGGCAAGAGTCACTAGCTTCAGAGGTCAGAATAGCTACCCAGGCTCAATAACATGGCTGGGCACCTCATTTTGACCTCAGAGCAAGCAATTCACTGCCATCACAGCTGGCAGCACAGTGGGATGCATTTTAAACAAGCACCCAATGCTGGAATGGAGGGCTCTGGATCTTCAAAGAACATTCAGAGCAACTAGTGACTTTTTAAAATCCAGTGTAAGAGGGTTATACCCTGGTTCTGGTGCTGAACATGCCGAATGTCATCTGAACTGTTTGCACCAGAACCAGGATGTTGACTATGCAATGCATTGTCTGGTCTCCTGGCCAAGACAATCGGGGGAGGACTTGGCCTGTACAGCAGGGCCTAGGCTGCACTCCACACTGAACCATGAAACTCACTTGCATGACACTCTATCCATGGAGTGGTTGTGAGATTCTAATAGGGATTGTAATAGGGAAGTGAAGAACCATCTACACACTCTTGTGTATCAGTGGCTGGGGAGTGTGCTGTTGTACTCATATCCTAGTAGAGGACTTCCCAAAAGCAATTGCTTACCTGATAGTAACAGAATGCAGGATCAGACAGGCCTTTCATCTGACCAAATGTGGCTTTTCTCATGTTCTTATGGGTCAAATTGATCAATTGGCCACTTTTACAGGTGTGCATTGGTTTTTATTTTTGTAAGACATTATTAGGATTGTTTATTTTGTTTTTATTGCTATGGTTGTTAATCCAACCCAAAGTGATTGGTGATGTCATTTCCAGCTGCCTTTTTGGCTAATTTTCAGAAAAGGGTTTTAAAAAAAGATTTGTTTTGTGTTTGGAGGCTATGGATGTTAGGGCAGAACATGTTGTTTGAGAACATTCTGGGTGGGATTTGTGTGTGTTTTAAAACACCTTGAAAATCAGCCTTAGTCTTCAGGTATCAAGGGCCACATGTAGTCTAAAGGCCACACTTTGCCCATTCCTGAGTTAGAACCAAATTTACACTCATCAGTAGAGATGTACAGTAGCGAAGAACATGTTGTATTTTTGAAACATGTTTAAACAGTGCCAAATCATGTAACAGTCTCACCATACTAAAAAGAATCACTGTTGGAGCTGCACATCTTTTCTGGGCATTTCTAGTGCTGTTTCATAAACCTGTTCAAAAACACTAACTATCCAGACTCTTCCTGCATGGCATTATCATGGGGGTTTCCAAACCCCTCCACAGAAATGCTAAAGGCTATTGCATAGATGTTTGGCATATGAATGACATCAAGCTTTGACGGATCCTGCTTCAAGTGGGAACAGGTTTTATACTGTGATTTTATTACACTAAATAATATCTCTACAATTCTGCTTCTCTTTGCTTTCCCAGAACAGGCCATCAGATGTTTACACAATGCTTGTTTGATGTGCAACTATAAAATTGGTCCATGAATTATTTTTGACATACTAAAAGATCCTGTCTGTTATTGGAAGCTAAGCAGGGTCATCCGTGATAATTACTTAGATTGGAGGTTGACAATGAATACCAGATGCTATATTTCAGAGGAAGGAACTGGCAAAACAACCTCTGAGTATTTCATAAAATAATAGAATCATAGTGTTGAAAGAGACCTCAAGGGCCATCCAGCCCAACCCCCTGCCAAGGGTGGTTCTAAAGGAGCAATCCTAACCATAACCCTAAAGCTGCGTATAAATGCATGAGTGCAGGTGCACATTTAAAAAAGGACAGAGCCCATGTATACAAGTGGTCGGTGCAATGCAAAAAAAGTGAAAGTGTGATACCTCAAATGGATATAAGTACAACATACACAAATCAGACAGTCCAAGAAAGGACATGGGGTGAAAGAGGATGAAGGAGGCATATAGGGGGCCCTCCATGATTGTGCTTTGCCAGTGTTTTACTGGGCACAGTAATGCATTGATGCCCTGTATTGTTGGATCTCATGTGCAACAGTGTGGCTGATCAAAGGGGTGGTCATCCAATTGGATGATATCTAGGCAGCAAGCAGTTGCTGGCGGTGTGTTTGCACAATGGTGTGCATGCATGGTGGGGAGGTGACGAAAAAAATTACCTAATGGCACTGCTTAATGCTACACCATGCAGTCAGGCCATGTGCATTCGGGCTGCTTTGGAACTGCCCGGTGTGGATAGTGAAGTTTTGACCCACTTCTAGAAAATGCAGATTCCAGCTGCTTTTTCCTGCCCATCTGTTCTGGCTCTAGTCTCTGTAGCAGCAGAAAACAAGCTTGTTCCATCCTCAATATGACATCTCTTCAAATATTTAAAAAGGGTTATCATGTCATCACTTAACCTTCTCCTCTCCAGGCTAAACATATTCAGCTCCATAAGCCACTCCTCATAGAACATGATTTCTAGACCTTTCACCGTTTTGGTTGCCCTTGTTTGTACACACTTTAGCTTGTCAACATCCTTTTTCAATTGTGGTATCCAGAACTGGATACAATATTTCAGGTCTGACCAAAGGAGAATAGAGTGGTACTATTATTTCCCTCAATCTAGGCACTATACTCTTATTGATACAGCATAAAATTGCATTGGCTCTTAGCTGCTACATCACATTGCTGACTCATATTCAACCTGTGGTCTGCTAAAACTCCTTGATCCCTTTCACATGTACTGCCATCAAGCCAGGTGTTGCCCATCCTATATCTGTGCATTTCATTTTATTGCCCATGTGTAGCTCTGTACATTTCTCCCTGTTGAAATTCATTTGTTTAGTTTTTGGCCCAGCATTTTAATTGCCTGAGTGCAGATGGGGCAGGATATAAATTTATTTATTTATTTATTTATTTATTTATATCTGTTAAGGTCATTTTGAATTCTGATTCTGTCCTCTGGGGTATTAGTAACCCCTCCTTATCTAGTGCCATCTACATATTTGATAAGCACACCATCTATTTCATCATCCAAGTCATTGATAAAGATGTTGAATAGCACTGGCCCAAGAACAGAACCCTGTGGAACCTCGCTAATCACTTCTCTCCAGTATGAGGAGGAGGCATTGTCTAGTACCATTTGGATTCAGTCACTCAGCCAATTACAAATCCACTTAACTGTTGCATTGTTTAGCCCACATTTTACTACCTTTTTTGCAAGGATATCGGGGGGGGAGGGGGGGCTTTGTCAAAGACCTTGCTGAAATCAAGATATGCTACATATTCCCAAGAAAACTCTATGAAATTAATGGGGTTGCCATAAGTCAACATGCAACTTGAAGGCACTCACATATATTCATAAAAAGCAAAGCAGGCAGCATATTTGCTTGCTTCTTATGTGTTACACTTGACAATGGGCAGTAGCCATACTGGCTTTGGAATTCTGGTAGTTGTAGTACGAAAACTAACTTTTAAAGCAATGGGTGATGCTTTCACTTCATAGAATGCTATCAACAATTATGAGTTCAATTCCACTCAGCTTGCCTTCTGCATTCTCACATATTGTGGCAGCATCTACATCTTATAGATTTGTAGCCTCTAGGTGGAATTGGCATAGAAATCAAACATTTTACAGGTCACCAAATTAATGGACAGCTGCCATGGGCCAAAAACTATCAGCATTTTCAAATTCTCTTCCTATTTGCTCCTGACTTTGCAAATCAGCCAGCTGAGCATGGCTGGGAGCCAGGATTTAGTGAAGTAGAAGCACCTTGAACTTGCTTGGGAATAGCAAGGGAGAGAAAGATGCCTACTCATACCAAGTAACTGTTGGAATATTGGAACTGCAGCAGACAGGACCTACTGCACCAGAGGCACTGGTGGAAAAGCAGCAATATCAACAGCCATTGACAGGTTGTTTCCATCAATGAAAAGGTTATCTCCACCAATTATTGATATGCAAAGCAGTAACAGAGGAGACATGATATCCTTTGATAAGTACCCACCAAAGACTCTGTTATCCTGTTGTAATTGTCATTTACCAGCCTCATGTGATAAAGTCCTTAGAGTCATGAAAAAAACAGCAACAGGAGCACCTACCTCACTGTTGTAATATTTGCTAATACATACACAAAAATGTTCAAACCCAGAAAAAGTGATAGCATAGCAATTGGAACCAAGCAGGAAATAAGCAGAAGGTATTTCTTAACTTCCTTTAAAAACACACTGAGAAAATTGTACTTTATTTACTGCACTGCTGGGAAATCGCTTAGTGAAAAGAGAAGTAACCAGAATATAGATTTTATTTCTGAGCACAGCCTACTATTTTGGTGCTAGAGTGTACTGGGAGGGTGCAGGGGTGGGAGAAAATGTATCTCACCTCCTAGAGATTCTGTTTTTTCTGCCTCCTGTCAAGACCCTCTACTTGCACCCAGTCATTGTTTTCCTCTGACCTTTCTAACTTTTCCTGATTGTCAACTAAAGTTGCTATCTTTCTCGTTCTCAGGACTCTTCTGCCAGATATTCAGCAAGTGATTTTTTTCATCACTGTACAGTGCACCTCAGTGCTACAAACAGCTTTTACTTTAACTTTTTGGACAATTAATGGAGAGCTTAAAATATTGGTCAAGATTCTGGATAAGGAGATGTAAATGTTGCGCATAGGTGGAACTATGTCATGTCTCCTGCATCACCCCCCAAACCTACACATTATCTAATCTATCCCCCCAAAATAGCTATTTACTAACTGTTAGAAAGTGCTGAGTCAGCAGAGAAGTGTTCAGCTATGTTCCTGTAGCTGAATGCACAATGACAAGGCATCTTCTGTGAAGTCATGGGGCTAGGGGAGGGGGGTCCTTAACAGGTTCCAGAGGATTATATCAGTTCTGTGTATTGAACTACAGAAACATAACTGGACATTCTCCACCACTACCACCACCACCTGCTCTCCATCAGCCGGTAAATGGCTGTATCGGGAAGCTTAAAAAGTGACTTGTGAGAGGTCAGTAGAGAGAAGGACCAAAATAATGATTGACACTGACATAAGGAGTTTGCCTTCATAAGGCATTGACTGGAGGCAATCTGAGATCTTGTCAGTATTTGAAAAGTGGAAATCCTCTTATTTTACATTTATACTGCACCTTTATTTCAATGAGCTCAAGGTGGCACATATGATTCCTGTTACGATGTGTGCTTTTAATAAAATTTTGGGGACATATGGACTGTACTATGACCCCTGACTGACCTATCCAAGGATCCTTCATAAGCCCCAATCGAGGAAGTCACGTAGTCAAGCCCGCTAGTAAGCAATTCTCCATAGGAAGTTTGGGAGTCACCAGACCAGATTTGCCACTGCCCTCTGGAGTAAGACAATAGCCTTGGCCTCACACCTGATAAGCCAGTGATTGACTTAACCACTTAGCCATTAAGTCGGCTGCCCCTCCGAATTGTTTCCAAACCTAAGTGCATTGTACACAGATTATTTGCTCTTGGCTTAACAAAGCTCAGACAATCAACACCTTTGTCAAAGCCTTGATACCTAGCCCCAGGATATGTTCAGCCCTATAAAAGATTCCGAGTTGGAATCCCCTGTTGACACTATCCTCAGTGTGCAGGCTGGTCCATGCCAGTTTGACCTCTGCTCATAGATCCTGTGGCCTGTTTCCCCTCATCCCGGCAGTCATGTACATCATCCTCATCCACATCCATTAGGCTTCCCGGAGAAGATTTCTAAGGTAGTATTCCAGCGGTGTCTCTCTCTCTCAAACCTCCCAATCTTATCCCTCCCTTCTCACTAGCATTGAACGTGTGTGTGTGTGCGCGCGCGCCCTTTTGCTGTGTGTGATATTTATGCCCCCCAATAAACTGTGTATTTTCATTGGACTCATTTGGACTAGTGTCATCTCTCTTGGGGTTTGTCGGTGGACCTCTGGTAGACAATACTGGGACCGCGATTTCGGCGTAAGGCTTTGTTAGGACCTCCTCTCTGCATATTTGAGCTAATTATAATTCCCCTAAGTGAGAGGCTTCCTAACACTCCCCTGATCCCTAATTCACCATCACAGAAACCTTAATCTGAGATAATTCAGGGTGAGAGAAACTGAATGGTCCAAAGTCAAACATACAGTTTCAGAGCTGAGTGGGACCTAGAACCTGGATCACCCAAGTGCAGCACTCTAATAATAAGACCACACTGACCTATATGACTCTACATACATCATCAGTGTTTGTTTGTTTGAAGCATTTATAGCCTGCCTGTCAGCCAAAATGGTTCCCACAGTGGCACGTCATTGCTGTTGTTGTTATGTGCCTTCAAGTAATTTCCTAGTTATGACAACCCTAAGGTGAACCTATCATGGCACTTTCTTGGCAAGATTTATTCAAAGGAGGTTTGCCATTGTCTTCTCCTGAGGCTGAGTGCATGTGACTTGCCCAGTAGGATTCATGGCAATTCCGAGATCACTGTGATTTCAGATCAGAAATTGAATGGTTATAGAGCCCAAAATTCATGGGAACAGGGAATAAAGACACTGAAATCTGAAATCTCTCTTGTCATTCCAATGGACATTTATGCAGTGTGTTGTGATGCACAGACCTGCACTGTCAGTTGTTCCAGACGCGTTCTAACAGGTTTAGGCTGTGATACAAAGATTTGTGATGCATTTTGATGCTGTGCATTTACTGTAAGATTTCTTATTGGATCTGTTGAAGCTATTTACTAAATCAGGGCAGGCAGAAGGTAAAATGGGAAAAATGGGGTGGTGGGTGGTGTAAAAGGTTTTGTGTGTGAGTTCCAGTCCTGATACTGACAAGAACATATGTTGGCTGAACATATGTTCAAAGGTAACCTCTTCCTTAGTTTAATGTTTGCCTTCCTAAGGCATTGTTTTGCACTTGGCTTTTGTTTAGTAAATCAAAGTACCCTGCAAGCCCACTCCTGCTTTAAAAGAGGGGTGGACAGAAGGCAGATCGGGGTCACCAAGCATTTCTGATTCTCAGGACATTGCAAGAAGGAAGTACAAGTTCATGAAGTTCTCAAGAGTTTCCAGCTGTTTTTGCTTTGATTATACATGCATATTCAAGAAGTTGCTTCCAGTTTCCTTTTTAGTCCATTTAACCACAGTATTGGAAGAAACAAAATTATTCCCTTTACTGCCCGGATTTGTACTTAATTTTAGAATTAACAAAGATTGGTAAGACCAAGAACTGGTTTTTATGTAGGAAGACTGTAATATCTGCTCAGTTCTGGTCCTCCAAAACAGATTCCTGAACATATAATTATTTTGCACCAGGTTCTAATTGGTGGATATTGAAGGTCTGATATGTGTGTGTGTGTGTCTGCAAGTCTGAAGTCTGTACTAGGCCAAGGAATAGCCAGCTCCAATTATCAAGCCTGTCGCAGTAGTTTGTATTGGCCCAAGTTAGGGGATGGTGCTGGATACAATGCACACATGGAGATTTGATTTTCTATGAGAGTTAAGATAAGCAACACCAATTCAAGAGAAATGCTAAGAACCTGGAAGTGTTATGTTTTGGATTGCAACCCCAAGGGGATGGGGATACAAAAAAAGTAACTTTTATAAGCTCTCCTTCTATCAGTATTGTCAAAAGCATGGCAAAAACAGTTAAAAACCCTTAAATATATTTACAACATTGTTTCATTAAAATATTAATAATTTTAAAAATATGACACACCATATATATATATACACACACACACACACACACACAATTAGGCTTGGAAGCATAAAAAGGTGCCAAAGCAGTCCCTTCACACCTGACATTAAATGTTCCATAAGCCATCCAGAATTTTAGCAGCCCTATTCTTTGTTAGCTGCAGCCCTTTTGATTGCTCTTATCCATGTATTTATTAATTCATTTTATTCATTTATATCCAGCTGTTCCCCAATTCTGGCATTCAAAGCAGTTTACAAAATATTAACACAAAATATTATTACAAAAATATTATTACAAAATATTAACAATGTATTTGCTTCTGTGTTGTTATGTATATAGCTGTTTTTGTCAATGACATGTTTAATGTTTTGTATGTATGTTTTTTGTATAATAAAAATAAAACAAAAACAAAATATTAACACCAATACAAATTAAAAACATACAAGCCCATCAGTAAAACAACGTGTAAAAGTTATTTTTAAAAACAATTAAACAATCTATACAATTATAACCATTTTAAAATCCATCAAAAGATAGAACATAAAAAGGAAAAAATACACACATCCTTAAAAGCCCATGGCAGTCAATTCTTTTAAAACTTGAGGAATTTAGCTTTTTAGATCTTACTGGCTTTTCCCTCTGGTTTTATTGTTATCTTTGTCATATTTGTATTTTAACTGTTGGGCTTTATTTTAGTATAATTTTCCATATGTATTTTTACTGGGGGATTTTCCAAAATGATCTCAAATAAATAAATATCGAGAAATTGTGAGGCAGTAGCCTTTTCCTAGGGGGCAGCATGGCATAGTGGTTTGACCATGACTCTCGAGACCTGGGTTCAAATCCCCACTCAGCTATGAAAAGCCAATGGGTGACCTTGTACAAGTAACTCTCGGCCCTCAGAAAATTCTGTGATAGGTTTGCCTTAGGGTCACTATAAGTCAGAAATGACTTGAAGGCATACATCAACAATGAACTCTTTCCCTATCATCCAGAGCCAACTAGCCTCAGTTTTCTTTGATTCCTCACAGTTCTATTCCCTCCCCCCCCCCCAAAAAAAAACAGCAACCCTAAGAAGGTTGTGTTGTACTGAAAGCAAAACCATAACTAAAAACTTCCCTTCTTCCTTGGCAGGTAGATATATTTGTACCATGGGGACAATGTTGGTTAGTTAATTTAACAGAACTTCCTTCTTTTACTTCCTTGTGAAATCCCTCACTGCCTTCTGCTCACTGCTCTGTTATAGATATCCTTGGGCAATGCTTTCAGACTCTTTCACTCCTGCTTTTACATACTGTGTGGACATCCAGGTTTGCATCTGTGCTGAAGATACCTCTTGATCTAAATGGGCTCGCAGGAATCAGGTAACTAATCCTTCCTTCTGTCACTTAAAAACTAAAGCAGAGGTCTCTTCTGACACTATTCTTCACGTAGATTTTCTGGTTTTCACTCATCTTTCCTTCAGGCATCCATGTAACATTGGCAAGGGCATGTTTAAATGTGTATCTGTGCATTGTCACAACAGAATTAGATCCCCAACCTGGTTTCCATCAACTGTGACCCACTATTCCAAACGTTTGTGCTAGTTGGGGCTGACGGAGTTTATAGGCTAGGATCTGAGATAGACCATTTTGCCATTTCATTCATTCATTCATTCATTGATACAGTGTATATGACACCTTTGTCCTGGCGTGGAGCTTAGTTAGATCAGACTTCCCCAAACTGAAGGCCCACAGAGGTTTTGGTGACACATCCCACCATCCCCAATGGATATTTATTTAGAGTATTTATAAATTGCTAATTTGACAGTTCCTTGCCCTGAGGTTTACAATCGAATGAAGACATGACACAAAAGGAGAAGGGAATGGCAGTGGGGAAGGGGATCAAATCCAGTAGATACTGTCAGTTCTTCTCTCCCGCTCAGGCCAGTTAAGATGGAGGGAGAGCCTTTCATCTGCCTCTACAGCTAGGCATGGTGGAGCTGTGCCTGCCTCTTCTTATGTAATATGCCTATTACAGGTATGGGATTTGTAGTACAACATGTATAAGAGTGTCAGCCTTCAAGAGAGTGGGGATGATGGGGTTGTAATTCAACATATCCTGAAAACAGCAAGTTGAGACAGTTTGCTGTGGCTGCAAAAGTTTAGTTTTATTACAGCTATTTGTCAGGGCTGGCAGAGTGAGGCTACTGCCTCAGGCAGTAGATGCTGGGAGTTGCCAGCACCCTGTAGGTTATCTGGCTGCTGCCAGATGTGGTGAAGGATATCATCCCTTTACCAGTGCTAAGAAGATTCGATATTCCATCTGGCCACCTTTTGTACATGGACATCCTGTTCTTCACCTCAGGCAGCAAGATGTCTTGGGCAGCTCCTGGCTGTTTTGAATATTACCCTGTGCCTTTTGACCAGTCACTTTAAGAAAGGCAGAAATGTAGATTTCAATCTTTTGCCCACTTTTCTGGGAATAAGCCTCACTAAATTTGTGGGACTTGGGAGAGCTTGGAAAGTTACTTTTTAAGACAAATAAAGGAAAAGACATGCTGAAATCATAAATCATTCATAGCTGAACAGTTGGAGTTTAGAATTTTCACTTTTTGGACTGTAGTTCCCAGTATCCTTGGGAAATTCTGGGAGCTGTAGTCTAAAAAAAGCACACACCCCCAGGCTCTGGTTTAATTGATGCTTTAGGTCTCAGTAAGTTTCCAAACTGTTCCAAACCCTGAATTTTGGTGAGTTTGCATCTGCAAAAGCCTGCTAAACTATTCTATCATTTTCCCAGTATGTCAGACCTGGTGTCCCTAAGTTTTCAAAATAGCAATGAAGGACAGTCAAAATTCATGACATACAGCATTGATAATGATGAAGTAGCTAGTAATAAGTTTGTCTTTTACCAAAACATCAAATGAAAGTTATCGATTTCAGTTAACTTACCCATGTGTTTCTATGTAAAATTAACACATTGCACACATTCATAAATTAGATGATTATAGGATTGTTTGACACCTTGTTCAGTCTATAAAGCTGACACCTAGCAACTTTGCCGAGCATGAACCACCTGCACATTTTCAATGTGACATCTAAGAGGCTAGTTGAATATGTTTGTGGTGTGTATAATGGATGTGAAAATTTCAGTTTCAATCTTGCTGACTTTCTCCAAATCCCACCTGCATTTTCTTCCCCTATTTTGCTTAATTTTCTTCCTGCTGTGATATATATTTGTGTATATCATACATATATTTCTGAATTTTCCTTGAGGACTTCTTCATTTGCACATTTTCCTTAGCTTACAGAACTTTTGCCCTTTAGCCCATTACCTAAAGTCTGTCCATATCCCTGCTCCAAATATGAACACTATAGTTGTTTTCATTTTAAAACACAGTTTTTTTGTGGGCAGTGGATTTCTCTGAAAACCTCTGTAAGCTTCTTAAATGCTCAAGACAAATTGCTTAAAATTAATTGCTTAAAATTAAAAGCTTGACAACTTTTGTCCAGTCTGTCAAATTCAAGAAAATTTCCTTCCATCTCTATTGTGTTTTGTGTGTGTCTCTCTGTGTGTGTATTCAATTTGTAAAGGGCAACCATAATTTTTCATACCTATAAAACAGGTAATCTTCTAATCTTAAAAATATTTGCCCTTCTCCCAGCACAGGGGTCAAGGTGGCTTGCAAGAAATTAGAACAAATTGTATCTCAGTACAAAAGTTTTTTTAAAAATTAAACAACAACTCCATGAAAAACACAATGTTAATAAAAGTTTAAAACACCACCTTCAGTGCTATGACTCAGGAGGCGGATGTAGACAAACTTTATACATTGCAAATCAGCTTTGAAGAAATGGGAAAAATGCATTATTTCCCCTGGAATCTTGCCCATTGCACAAACATTAATTTCTGCACTTCCTTCTCTGCAACTAAAGGTCAAGAAGGGTGCTTTATTCTCTCATTATGGTATTCTAATTATAAGTCACCCAATGCTTTTTAATGCTTGTTTAATGCTTGCTTGATTACTAATTAAATGTTTCTGCAAAATGCCTTTCCCACTGATAAACTGGTACTGTATTTGGGCATATGTTGAATATTCAGCTCATGCCCACCTACCACTAACCATTTAAAAAAAAAAACAATGTTGGAACTAGTAACAAAATATAACCATGTGTGGGTCACTTTTTAAAGGATTGCAGCCAGCTTTTTTTGGGGGGGTGGGGGTGGCGGATTTCAAACCATCCTTGCTCTGTCAGTCAGACTTGTTTGGGCAGGGAAAGATGGCAGAGTTGTTGAGGTCTGTCAAGATCTCATCTCCCTGAGTAGATGTGCCAATCATCAGTCTTCCAGATCTCAGACAACCAGGAGCTATCCCAAAAATCTCTGGTCCCATTCATCCAGGAAGACACATCTGCACTGTCTTTCAGTTTGCTTTGGGTCACAACTCAAGATGTTGGTCATGACCTTTAAAATTCTGAATACTTTTGGCTCAGGGTGCCTAAGGGAGTAAGTAGAAGTAGGCTTTATATAATAATAATAATAATAATAATAATAATAATACATTTTATTTATACCCCGCTCTTCAGCCAAAGCTATCAGAGCGGCTTACAATTTGTTAATTAGACAATTAAGTCCCCTCAAGATGGTGGTTGAAGGGAGGGCTCTTCTTGTTTGCAGCAGGAGGTGGCCTGCCTTTCTCTCCCCTCGAGATGGTGGTTGAAGAGAGAGCTCTTCTTGCTTCCAGCAGGAGGTGGCCTGCATCTCTCTCCCCTCAAGATGGTGGTTGAAGGGAGGGCTCTTCTTGCTTCCAGCAGGAGGTGGCCTGCCTTTCTCTCCCCTCGAGATGGTGGTTGAAGGGAGGGCTCTTCTTGTTTCCAGCAGGAGGTGGCCTGCCTTTTTCTCCCCTCAAGATGGTGGTTGAAGGGAGGGCTCTTCTTGCTTCCAGCAGGAGGTGGCCTGCCTTTCTCTCCCCTCAAGATGGTGGTTGAAGGGAGGGCTCTTCTTGCTTCCAGCAGGAGGTGGCCTGCCTTTCTCTCCCCTCAAGATGGTGGTTGAAGGGAGGGCTCTTCTTGCTTCCAGCAGGAGGTGGCCTGCCTTTCTCTCCCTTCAAGATGGTGGTTGAAGGGAGGGCTCTTCTTGCTTCCAGCAGGAGGTGGCCTGCCTTTCTCTCCCCTCAAGATGGTGGTTGAAGGGAGGGCTCTTCTTGCTTCCAGCAGGAGGTGGCCTGCCTTTCTCTCCCTTCAAGATGGTGGTTGAAGGGAGGGCTCTTCTTGCTTCCAGCAGGAGGTGGCCTGCCTTTCTCTCCCCTCAAGATGGTGGTTGAAGGGAGGGCTCTTCTTGCTTCCAGCAGGAGGTGGCCTGCCTTTCTCTCCCTTCAAGATGGTGGTTGAAGGGAGGGCTCTTCTTGTTTCCAGCAGGAGGTGGCCTGCCTTTCTCTCCCCTCAAGATGGTGGTTGAAGGGAGGGCTCTTCTTGCTTCCAGCAGGAGGTGGCCTGCCTTTCTCTCCCCTCGAGATGGTGGTTGAAGGGAGGGCTCTTCTTGCTTCCAGCAGGAGGTGGCCTGCCTTTCTCTCCCCTCGAGATGGTGGTTGAAGGGAGGGCTCTTCTTGCTTCCAGCAGGAGGTGGCCTGCCTTTCTCTCCCCTCAAGATGGTGGTTGAAGGGAGGGCTCTTCTTGCTTCCAGCAGGAGGTGGCCTGCCTTTCTCTCCCCTCGAGATGGTGGTTGAAGGGAGAGCTCTTCTTGCTTCCAGCAGGAGGTGGCCTGCATCTCTCTCCCCTCAAGATGGTGGTTGAAGGGAGGGCTCTTCTTGCTTCCAGCAGGAGGTGGCCTGCCTTTCTCTCCCCTCGAGATGGTGGTTGAAGGGAGGGCTCTTCTTGTTTCCAGCAGGAGGTGGCCTGCCTTTTTCTCCCCTCAAGATGGTGGTTGAAGGGAGGGCTCTTCTTGCTTCCAGCAGGAGGTGGCCTGCCTTTCTCTCCCCTCAAGATGGTGGTTGAAGGGAGGGCTCTTCTTGCTTCCAGCAGGAGGTGGCCTGCCTTTCTCTCCCCTCAAGATGGTGGTTGAAGGGAGGGCTCTTCTTGCTTCCAGCAGGAGGTGGCCTGCCTTTCTCTCCCCTCGAGATGGTGGTTGAAGGGAGGGCTCTTCTTGCTTCCAGCAGGAGGTGGCCTGCCTTTCTCTCCCCTCAAGATGGTGGTTGAAGGGAGGGCTCTTCTTGCTTCCAGCAGGAGGTGGCCTGCCTTTCTCTCCCCTCGAGATGGTGGTTGAAGGGAGGGCTCTTCTTGTTTCCAGCAGGAGGTGGCCTGCCTTTTTCTCCCCTCAAGATGGTGGTTGAAGGGAGGGCTCTTCTTGTTTCCAGCAGGAGGTGGCCTGCCTTTTTCTCCCCTCAAGATGGTGGTTGAAGGGAGGGCTCTTCTTGCTTCCAGCAGGAGGTGGCCTGCCTTTCTCTCCCCTCGAGATGGTGGTTGAAGGGAGGGCTCTTCTTGCTTCCAGCAGGAGGTGGCCTGCCTTTCTCTCCCCTCGAGATGGTGGTTGAAGGGAGGGCTCTTCTTGCTTCCAGCAGGAGGTGGCCTGCCTTTCTCTCCCCTCGAGATGGTGGTTGAAGGGAGGGCTCTTCTTGCTTCCAGCAGGAGGTGGCCTGCATCTCTCTCCCCTCAAGATGGTGGTTGAAGGGAGGGCTCTTCTTGCTTCCAGCAGGAGGTGGCCTGCCTTTTTCTCCCCTCAAGATGGTGGTTGAAGGGAGGGCTCTTCTTGTTTCCAGCAGGAGGTGGCCTGCATCTCTCTCCCCTCAAGATGGTGGTTGAAGGGAGGGCTCTTCTTGCTTCCAGCAGGAGGTGGCCTGCCTTTCTCTCCCCTCGAGATGGTGGTTGAAGGGAGGGCTCTTCTTGTTTCCAGCAGGAGGTGGCCTGCCTTTCTCTCCCCTCAAGATGGTGGTTGAAGGGAGGGCTCTTCTTGTTTCCAGCAGGAGGTGGCCTGCATCTCTCTCCCCTCAAGATGGTGGTTGAAGGGAGGGCTCTTCTTGCTTCCAGCAGGAGGTGGCCTGCCTTTTTCTCCCCTCAAGATGGTGGTTGAAGGGAGGGCTCTTCTTGCTTCCAGCAGGAGGTGGCCTGCCTTTCTCTCCCCTCAAGATGGTGGTTGAAGGGAGGGCTCTTCTTGCTTCCAGCAGGAGGTGGCCTGCCTTTTTCTCCCCTCAAGATGGTGGTTGAAGGGAGGGCTCTTCTTACTTCCAGCAGGAGGTGGCCTGCCTTTCTCTCCCCTCAAGATGGTGGTTGAAGGGAGGGCTCTTCTTGCTTCCAGCAGGAGGTGGCCTGCCTTTTTCTCCCCTCAAGATGGTGGTTGAAGGGAGGGCTCTTCTTACTTCCAGCAGGAGGTGGCCTGCATCTCTCTCCCCTCAAGATGGTGGTTGAAGGGAGGGCTCTTCTTGTTTCCAGCAGGAGGTGGCCTGCCTTTTTCTCCCCTCAAGATGGTGGTTGAAGGGAGGGCTCTTCTTGCTTCCAGCAGGAGGTGGCCTGCCTTTCTCTCCCCTCGAGATGGTGGTTGAAGGGAGGGCTCTTCTTGTTTCCAGCAGGAGGTGGCCTGCCTTTTTCTCCCCTCAAGATGGTGGTTGAAGGGAGGGCTCTTCTTACTTCCAGCAGGAGGTGGCCTGCCTTTTTCTCCCCTCAAGATGGTGGTTGAAGGGAGGGCTCTTCTTGTTTCCAGCAGGAGGTGGCCTGCCTTTCTCTCCCCTCAAGATGGTGGTTGAAGGGAGGGCTCTTCTTACTTCCAGCAGGAGGTGGCCTGCCTTTTTCTCCCCTCAAGATGGTGGTTGAAGGGAGGGCTCTTCTTGTTTCCAGCAGGAGGTGGCCTGCCTTTCTCTCCCCTCAAGATGGTGGTTGAAGGGAGGGCTCTTCTTGTTTCCAGCAGGAGGTGGCCTGCCTTTTTCTCCCCTCAAGATGGTGGTTGAAGGGAGGGCTCTTCTTGCTTCCAGCAGGAGGTGGCCTGCCTTTTTCTCCCCTCAAGATGGTGGTTGAAGGGAGGGCTCTTCTTGTTTCCAGCAGGAGGTGGCCTGCCTTTTTCTCCCCTCAAGATGGTGGTTGAAGGGAGGGCTCTTCTTACTTCCAGCAGGAGGTGGCCTGCCTCTCTCTCCCCTCAAGATGGTGGTTGAAGGGAGGGCTCTTCTTGTTTCCAGCAGGAGGTGGCCTGCCTCTCTCTCCCCTCAAGATGGTGGTTGAAGGGAGGGCTCTTCTTGTTTCCAGCAGGAGGTGGCCTGCCTTTCTCTCCCCTCAAGATGGTGGTTGAAGGGAGGGCTCTTCTTGCTTCCAGCAGGAGGTGGCCTGCCTTTTTCTCCCCTCAAGATGGTGGTTGAAGGGAGGGCTCTTCTTGTTTCCAGCAGGAGGTGGCCTGCCTTTCTCTCCCCTCGAGATGGTGGTTGAAGGGAGGGCTCTTCTTGTTTCCAGCAGGAGGTGGCCTGCCTTTTTCTCCCCTCAAGATGGTGGTTGAAGGGAGGGCTCTTCTTGCTTCCAGCAGGAGGTGGCCTGCCTTTTTCTCCCCTCAAGATGGTGGTTGAAGGGAGGGCTCTTCTTGTTTCCAGCAGGAGGTGGCCTGCCTTTTTCTCCCCTCAAGATGGTGGTTGAAGGGAGGGCTCTTCTTGTTTCCAGCAGGAGGTGGCCTGCCTTTCTCTCCCCTCAAGATGGTGGTTGAAGGGAGGGCTCTTCTTACTTCCAGCAGGAGGTGGCCTGCCTTTTTCTCCCCTCAAGATGGTGGTTGAAGGGAGGGCTCTTCTTGTTTCCAGCAGGAGGTGGCCTGCCTTTTTCTCCCCTCAAGATGGTGGTTGAAGGGAGGGCTCTTCTTACTTCCAGCAGGAGGTGGCCTGCCTTTTTCTCCCCTCAAGATGGTGGTTGAAGGGAGGGCTCTTCTTGCTTCCAGCAGGAGGTGGCCTGCCTTTCTCTCCCCTCAAGATGGTGCATGGATGCTGTTACCTTCTGACCAAAGTCATATATATACCCTAATGAAGCTGTGAGCTATGCTGGCGGTGGCATAAACAGCCACTGGTAGGGCCTCCCATGCCAGACAGGTCACAACTGAAGGGTCTGACTAAGAGCTTCAAAGGGCAGGATGGGCTTTTTAGCCTTATGGCAACCATCCTAGGAGAAGGAAAACTCCAGTCCCAAACCCGGGCAGATGGTGCTTGTCTAACTCTGTAAGGTAAACCATCTAAGAGAAGGAAACTCTAATCAAACCTACGACCCGAGGATCTCGCTGCCACCGTCCTTGCTTGCTTGGCCCTGGCAGACGAACCTCTGGTTTAAAGGGTGAGGCCAGTTCTGTGCACGCTGCTCTTCACCAGAAAAATCCATTGCATAGACTCGAAGGATACATCTGATCCGACCCCCCCCCCCCCAAAAAAGTCCTGTAGTGATAGGCGAGGGATGAAACGGCAGGTGAAAGAAGCACTGGAAGCCGCAGACCCAAACCTGCATGCAGGCGGTTCAGGACATTGGTCGCTTGGGACTGACCTGGAGATGACAGTCTTGTTCGGCAGCATCCTGAATGACCAAGCAGCCTTTTAAGGAGAGCCCTGCTTGCTTCATATGGAGAGGGGCCTAGAAAAGGTGGTCTAAAGAAAGCTCATCTCCATCCACCCAGTTGGCGAGCCGCGGTCAACGGGCATCTTCTGATGTGGTCAAACAAAAATAAAGATACAAAGGCATACACCGGCCTCCAAAGGTGCAAACAGACTGACACTTGCATGCTGGAACATCAGAACCATGCAAGATTCTGCAGATAGTGGATGTCTTGAGCGTCGTTCTGCTCTAATAGCCCATGAACTATCACGACTTAATATAGACATCGCTGCTCTTAGTGAAGTTCGTCTCCATGAGGAAGGCAGCCTTAAAGAACACGGCGCCGGCTATACACTCTACTGGTCTGGCAAATGAAAAGCTGAAAAACATCTCTCAGGAGTAGGCTTTATGATTAAAAAATCCATTGTCTCCAAACTCGAAACCCTGCCAACAGGTCACTCTGATTGCATTATCTCCTTACGCCTCCCTCATGTTGTTCTCTTCAGTATATATGCTCCAACTATGCAAGCCGACCCTGTGGAGAAAGACAAATTCTACTCAGACCTACGCCACCTCATACAAAAAGTCCCTGCAGAAGATAAAATCATTATCCTTGGTGACTTCAATGCCAGAGTAGGAAAGAACTTCGAAGCCTGGAAAGGTGTTCTAGGCAAGCATGGAGTTGGAAAAACAGACGCCTCCTGCTAGAGTTTTGTGCAGAACAGCAGCTGACTATTACAACCACTATCTTTCAGCAGAAAGATAGAATCATAGAATCATAGAAATTTAGAGTTGGAAGAGACCACAAGGGCCATCCAGTCCAACCCCCTGCCGTGCAGGAACTCCCAATCAAAGCATACCCGACAGATGGCAATCCAGCCTCTGCTTAAAAACCTCCAAGGAAGGAGACTCCACCACCCTCCGAGGGAGTGTATTCCACTGTCGAACAGCTCTTACTGTCAGGAAGTTCCTCCTAATGTTGAGGTGGAATCTTTTTTCCTGCAGTTTGCATCCATTGTTCCGAGTCCTGTTCTCTGGAGCAGCAGAAAACAAGCTTGCTCCCTCCTCAATGTGACATCCCTTCAAGTATTTAAACAGGGTGATCATATCACCTCTTAACCTTCTCTTCTCCAGGCTAAACATCCCCAGCTCCCTAAGGCGTTCTTCATAGGGCAAGGTTTCCAGACCCTTCACCATTTTAGTCGCCCTCCTTTGGACCCGCTCCAGTTTCTCCACATCCTTTTTGAATTGTGGTGCCCAGAACTGGACACAGTATTCCAGGTGGGGCCTGACCAATGCAGAATAGAGTGGCACTATTACTTCCCTTGATCTAGACACTATACTTCTATTGATGCAACCTAAAATTGCATTGGCCTTTTTAGCTGCTGCATCACACTGTTGACTCATGTTCAACTTGTGGTCTACTTGGACTCCTAGATCCTTTTCACATGTGGTCTCGTTCAGCCAGGTGTCCCCCATCCTATATCTGTGCATTTCATTTTTCCGCCCTGCGTGTAGGACCTTACATTTCTCTGTGTTAAATTTCATTTTGTTAGCTTTGGCCCAGCTTTCTAGTCTATTCAGGTCATTTAGAATTTTGATCCTGTCCTTTGGGGTATTAGCTACTCCTCCCAATTTGGTGTCATCTGCAAATTTGATAACTAGGCTCTCAATACTGTCATCCAAGTCATTAATAAAGATGTTGAATAGCACTGGGCCCAGGACAGAACCCTGTGGCACCCCACTTGTCACTTCTTTCCAGGATGAAAAGGAACCATTGTTGAGCACCCTTTGGGTTCGGTCAGTCAACCAGTTACAAATCCATGTAACTGTTACCTTGTCTAGTCCACATTTTACAAGCTTGTTTGCTGAAGACAACCTGGATGCATCCCCGATCCAAACCCTGGCACCTCATTGACTATGTTCTGGTGCACCAGAGAGACATTCACGATGTCCGTCATACTCAAATGATGCCCAGTGCAGAATGTCAAACAGATCATCACCTCGTAAGATGCAAACTGAATCTTCATCTTAAGCTCAAATCTAAGAGGGGTGGCATCTTAAAGAGGAGACTCCAAGTCAACAATCTTCAACAATCTGCCATGAGAGATAACTTCCAGGCAAATCTGCAATCAAAACTTGAAGACCATCCTTTAGATTTTTCTCCTACAGTGCTTTGGCAACATATCAAAAACAGTATCCTGCAGTCTGTGGAAGAATCCCTCGAGTTCTCCCACAAGAAAAACCAAGATTGGTTTGATGAAAACAACCAAGAGATCCAGGAGCTGTTGGCAAGGAAGAAAACTGCTCATCAGGCACACCTCACTCAGCCATCTTGCAATGTAAGAAAAGCAGCCTTCCGTCTCCAACAAAAACTCCGAGACATTCAGAATAAGTGGTGGATTAATTTAGCAGAAAAGACACAATGTTGTGCAGATCTGGGAGATTCCAGAGGATTCTACGAAGCTCTTAAAGCAGTGTTTGGACCTATCTACCAGGTCCAAAGCTCCTTATATAGTACGGATGGTCAAACACTAATCACAGACAAATGAATCGATGGGCTGACCTTTTCCAAAATCTCTTCAGTGCCAACCGAGAAGTCCAAGGCTCAGCTATCCAACATATGATACAACAACCAATGAAAAATGAACTGGACGTGGCTCCCACTTTGGAAGAAACCATTAAGGCCATACAGCAGATGAAAAACGGCAAGGCAGCCAGGATTGATGGAATCCCACCTGAAGCTTGGAAATACGGAGGTCATGTACTCCATGATAAATTACACTAGCTCCTTGTGAGTTGTTGGGAAAAAGGTGAACTGCCATGCAGCTATCATCACCCTGTATAAGAAAAAAAGAGTAAAATCTGATTGCTCAAACTATCGAGGTATAACACTGCTCTCCATTGCTGGAAAAATCCTTGCAAGGATACTCCTGAACAGATTAGTTCCTGCTATTGCAGAAGAACTTCTCCCTGAAAGCGTCAGAGCTAATAGGAGCACTACAGATATGGTATTTGCTCTTAGACGTCTGCAAGAGAAATGTAGAGAACAAAACAAAGGACTGTATATAACTTTTGTCGACCTTACCAAAGCCTTCAACATTGTGAGTAGAAAAGGTCTGTGGCAGATCCTGGAACGACTAGGATATCCCCCCAAATTCCTCAAAATGATTATCTTGCTGCATGAGGGCCAGCAAGGACAAGTCGGATATGGTGATGCTCTCTCAGAGCCCTTTCTAATAACTAATGGTGTGAAACAAGGCTGTGTTCTTGCTCCAACTCTATTTACAATCTTCTTCAGTATGATGCTCCAAAGGGCTACAGCAGATCTCGAAGAATAAGACAGTATCTATATACGTTACCATACTGATGGTAGCTTGTTTAACTTAAGCCATCTGAAGGCTCACACAAAGACTCTGAACTATCTAGTTCGTGAGCAGCTTTTCGCTGACGATGCTGCCCTTGTTGCCCATACAGAAGCAGCTCTGCAGCGCCTAACATCCTGCTTTGCAATGGCTGCAGAGCTGTTTGGGCTGGAAGTCAGCCTGAAGAAAACGGAAGTTCTCTACCAGCCTGCACCACAGGAAGAGCACTATCACCCCCACATCACCATAGGCAAATCTGTGCTTATCTGTTCAGCAGTTCACCTACCTGTATCATCTCCTCAGATGCCAAGATTGACAAAGAAATCGATCACAGATTAGCAAAGGCATATAGTGCATTTGGAAGGCTTCACAAAAGAGTCTGGAGTAACAAAGACCTGAGGTGAAGCACAAAAATCACTGTGTACACAGCCATTGTACTGTCCATTCTCCTCTATGGGTCTGAAACATGGGTCACCTATCGCCAACATTTACGACTCCTCGAACACTTTCATCAGCGCTGCCTATGCACAATCCTAAATATACACTGGACTGACTTGTGACAAATGTTGCTGTCCTGGAGCAAGCAGGGATCACCAGCATTGAGGCCATGCTACTGAAAATGCAGCTACTCTGGGCAGGTCACGTTTCTAGGATGGAGGACCACCGCCTCCCAAAAATAGTACTCTATGGTGAACTCGCCATGGGTCAGCGTAAGAGGGGTGCCCCAAAGAAGAGATACAAAGGGATCTTGTAGCAACTTTGAGACTAACTGAAAGAAGGAATTTGGAAGCATGAGCTTCAGATCTGAGCCTACTCAGGAAGTAGACTCAAGTCTGTGAGAGCTCATGCTACCAACTTCTTTCTTTCAGTTAGTCTCAAAAGTGCTACAAGATCCCTTTGCATACTAAGGAGGACTTGTAAATCATAGGCAACTGGAAGGCAAAAGTAGGAAACAGAGCAGAATCAAAGACTGTAGGCTTAGTGGATCAGGAAATGAATCAGGAGACTGACTGAATTTTGCAAGGCCAACAGTTTGCTCATTGCCAGTGGCATCCTAATAGGAGGGAGGCACTGTACCCTGGTTGCACAAAATAGGGGGGTGCAGTGTTGACTCCTCACTTTCCACTCCCTCACTGGGTTACCAGAAAAGGGACATTGCCAGGAATGTAAGCTGGGCATTTCCTAGAAGCCAAGATGATTAAACTGAGACTTTGGACATGATCATGAGAAGTCATGACTCACTAGAAAAGACAATAATGCTTGGCAAGGTAGAAGGCAGTAGGAAAAGAGAAAGATTGCTTTACTGGTGGATAGACTCAATCGAGGAAGCCACAACGCTGAGTCTGCTAGACCTGTGCAGGAGTTGGAGATCTCTCATTCATAAGTCACAATCAGTTTGATGGCAATTAACAGCAAACACAACAACAACAATAGCTTCCTGTATAGACATGGTCACTCTTCACAATGGGTAGGTAACTGCAGCAGGACTAGCGGCCATTTTCAGGTTGGCCATAGGGCTACAACTTATTTTTAAAAATCATACTTTTTAGATTTTTCTATTTATGAGTCTTTTAAAAAGGAAGAACATTAAAACATATTTGAAATTTCAATTATTTTTATAATTTATAATTTATAAATGCAACAATAATTTGCCTTTATTTTTTTATTAAGTACTAACAAATTTGGGTGATCCCCCAAATATCACACTACTCAGAAGTAATCTAGTTTTAAAAACATTTTTCATCTCTAAATCATTAGATTTATTTTTATTTCCTTGAATAATACTATAGAATTTAGTTTTATACCATGAAATTCATTACATTAATTCTTAAATATATTAACATTAATTACATCAAAACTGATGAGCTTTGGGTTTTTTAATTTTACTATACTTGTTTGAACACTCAGTTGCAAAGACAAACAAAGCAGTAGTAAGCTGCCAGAAGCAGCTACAACTCTGTGGTTGTTAGTTAACCAAGAGTCCTTAGAACACTGAGACTGCATCTGTACGGCAGAAATAAGCCTTAATGTTAGAAATCATTCACTTTGACACCTCTTTAACTGTCATGACTCCATGCTATGGAATCCTGGGATTTGTAATTTGTTGCAGTACCAGAGCTCTCTTGCAAATGCCAGAATTAACATAGCATGGAGCCATGGCAGTTAAAAGCAGAGTCAAACTGGATTATTTCTGCAGTGCAGATTAGCCCTGAGTCCTGGTGATGGCTATCAAGAAAGTGGCTAATGATATTTGTGGGGGACTAGTAAACTGTTCTTCCCTATTTTCATTTTTAACAAAGTGTTCTTGTTAAAGAAAGGCAAAGGTTGCTCTGTGGTAGTTACTCAATAGAGCTGATTGACTCCTAAATTCATTGCTTCCCCATTAGCCTTTTGCTTCCACTTTAGCACAGTTTTTGACACTTAATCACTAGATGGCCACCTCTGGTTTCGGATAAAGCAGTATCCACCTAGAACAGCTGATGGGACAATGTGGTGCTTCATCCCTGAGAGGTTGAGGGGCAAGTCCAACAATTGTTAGAATTATTCATTTACAAAAAGAGCATGGGAAGTTTTTAAAAATAAAATTTAAATAAGAAAGCAAAATTATTCCTTTTCCTAATAATGAAGGTGTAACTGTACATTGCTGCTGCAATGTAATAGGATAGTGTCACTCTTTTTGCAGCATGTGTAAATTTTATTAGTTACTGTTATGCTTATGGAGGTGGCGTCAATAAATATTGGAGGAGAGGTGTTAAAAATATTTATAAAAAGTAAATAAGGGGCAGGGGGATTGGGAACGGGACTGAGAAGATGCATGTAGCACTGTAGGAGGGTCTGCACTATCATGAGGCAGGATGAGACCATCGCCGCAGAGTGTAGATTGGGCGGTAGGCAAGAAGTGGATTTTCCTGCACCTTGCCATTTATTTTAGTGTTGCATTTCCATTCTACAGCTGCGTATGCTCTGCAGAAATAATCCAATTTGGCACTACTATAACTGCTATGGATCGGTGTTAGTGAATTCTGAGAAATGTGGTTTTGTGAAACATTTAGCCTTTTTTGTCAGAGAGCTCTGGTGTCACAACAAACTACCAGTCCCAGATTTCCACAGCATTCATCCATAGCAGTTAAAGCGGCGTCAATCTGTTTTTTTTTTTCTGCAGTGCAGATGCAGCCTACAAGTGACCTCCCTATGCATTCTCAAAACCGATGCAGCACAAGAAAATTCATGAAAGTTTTTTGTTTTGTTTTTGCCATAGCCTCTTGACCCATAAAAATCTACCCACAGCCAGGAAACACATAACACATAAAAATTCCATCACTCGACTAAGCTGTTAAGGGTTTTGTCCTAGTGTTAATAGAAACTATATCCCATTAGAGTGATACCATACATATTTGAGGATGGTGATGACTCTGGGTGTTTGTAGAATTACATTTAGCAGTGCTATGCCAAGGCATTTTGCTACTTGGGGGTGCCTCCTACCCATTTTATGTAGAGAAGCTAGCTAGTTTGGCTCCTGAAACAAAGTGTGACCTCCTCCACTCTTCATCCTATGTGAGGCAGCAGGCTACTTCAAAGGGGCAGAACAGATTGTCTGGCAAGCTCACAGCTCTGTTCTCCAACAGAGCTGAATAAGTGGTCTGAGCATTGTGGTCTGAGCATTGGACTATGACTCTGGAGACCAGGGTTGGCTTCCTTGCTTAGGCATGGAAACCCATTGGATGACCTTAGGCAAGTCACACACTGTCAGCCCCAGAAGACTCCATATAAGTTCACCTTAGGGTTGCCATAAATCAAAAATGTCCTGAAGGCACACAACAACAACCATGAGGAACAGCTACGAGGCTGTCTCTGCTGCTAACAAGCATCTGCTACCTGAAGCAATTGCCTCACTCTGCCTAATGTTAAGGCCAGTCCTTTTCTACAGTAATTGAATAGGATTTAGGCAAGGATCCAGTACAACAAAAACAGTACAAATTCTGTCATGGTAGGATTGACTTTCATCTTGCAATGAGCTGTTTGTACACATCCCTAGTTGAATCTGCAAGGAAAATTTCATCTCATGGGAGTGGATGGACTGACTGAACTGGTTTTTCATTACTGTTTCTCATAAAAAATGAAGTCAAGCTTACAAGGACAAAACTGAGCAGCATGTCTCATTTGGGCTATGAAGGAGCCAAATGTGAATTGCTTACACATGAAAAGCATGGGTAAAATTGTGGAGGAATACCGAGCTTGCCGAAATTTTGTAAATGACTTAAATAAAACTGTATCATACCTGCAAACTTGTTCTATGATTCCCTGACCTTACAAATCATACTGGAAAAGCCAACAGCTACATGTCCCTGCCTCTTCCTATGACAGCAAGGAGTGAATGCTACAAATCTTCTTGCCATCTCTCATATCTTCCAACTGTCTCAATTTGGCAGGGACAGTCCAGAGTAACCCACTTTTCCAGCAGCTTTTAAAATGCCCTAGGTACTAGTATCTCTCACCTTTTCCCACTTTCTGCTTTTATCCTCAGCTTACTTCAACTGCTGCAAACTGAGTTCAAAGTGCAAAAGTAGTCATGCCTTCTCTCAACAGGGAGACTGGATGGCGAATGGTCCAAACACTGGTTTTAGTGTGGACAAACCAGACAACATCTTCCCCAATTCAGGACCAGAACCAGGGTATACTCCTCCTAAAATGGAGTAAAATACATCACCATTTGCTCCAGATCTTCTTGGAAGACCCAGAGCCCTCCCTACTGATGCCAGGCCACTGTTTGAAACATATCCTGTTGAGCCACCCAATGTGTCTGCCACTGCCACCGGTCATTCACTCTGAGGTCAGAACAAGGTGGCCAGCCATGTGATTGTCACTGGGCTCCTTGTTCTGATCTCAGAACAAATTGACCCATGGCAGCAGCAGATACACTAAATGGCTCAGTGTGATGCATTTCAACCAGCTGCCTGGTGTCAGAACAGACAGCCAGGTAACAGGGGAGGATCAGGGCAGCTCCAGGGCCAGAAAACTCCAGGCTGCCCTTGGAGTATCCTGGTGAGTGCAAACAAGGCCATAGTTTGCCTTCAATTAACTTGGCGGGGTGCGGGGGGGGGGGCAACCTTGTCTTTCCCCATAATGAAATTGGCCTTCTGGCCTTGTCCAGCTTTGCATTAGACTTTCCCCAGGTTATTCAACAGTCAGCAGCATTCCCAGAGAGATAGCTGGGCACAGCTCCTCCCTCTCTCGATCAAGCTGGATTTCCTGGAATTCTGGAATAGTACTATGTTGTGCTGAGAATACTGGCCCTGGTCTTGGTTCTTTGGCTTCTGGTAGTCATCTGGACAGCCTCTACAAAACACAAGTGGCCGGGGGAGATGACATTTTGGTGGGTTTCTTCTTGAGTTTGCTAAGTAGTGAGTTTCATGTTTCCTCTCATGTAACTGGGAAGGCTGACAAAGTTTCATAATTAAAAGTATCATCATTAAAAGTAACTTCCTACACAGTGGGATCTCTATGGGCAGATGGGGAGCAACAACAAAAAAGGCAGGATAGTATACTGTGTTGTACGACATGCAATATGATCTAATTATATTCGTCTATCTTACACATTTGTTGAAGGATTGCTGACACAAATAATGTGAATGACTTAACTCTCTTGAAAGTTTCTGATGGATGAAATAACCTGAAGGGACCAAATCCCATCTGATCTTGGAAGCGAAGCAGGGTTGGCTCTGGTTAGAACTTGGATGGGAGACTGCCAATGAATACCGGGTGCCGGAGGCTATATTTCAGCTGAGGATGGAACTGGCAAAACCACTTCTGAATATTCCTTTCCTTAAAAAACCCTATGAAATTCATGAGATCACCATAAGTTCACAGGTGACTTGAACACAATACCCGGGACTATTATTGTAATACATAAACCAGGCAACAATATTTTTGTTCGGTTAAACCTTTTACTGTATTATAAGCAGCAGAAGGGGTCTAAATGGCTGAGTGTTGGGTATATCTTTTATTGTCATGATTAAAATTTCTTTATAACCTGATCGTCTTTATGTTATGTTTTAATTAACTGTTTTTCATGTGTACAATTATTATTATTTGCAGTTGTAGTATGAGTCAGAAATGACATGAAGGCACAAAAGAACAACAGGGTATCAGCTATAGTATTGTTTACCTTGAGCATTTTTTTTCTTTTTGCAAAAATGTGGTATGTAAAAAAACAATACAATATACTGTAGTGTAAGACAATACAATACTGTACAATAGTATTTCAGCTACTTAGGAAGGCTTTCTTTAGGCTTCCCTTCTCCCTACTTAAAAAAAAAATGTTACTGAGTGCTTCTCCTTTCCTTTGATTTTTCCCTCTTCATAGGCAGCAAAATCAAAAGGAACATAAAATATGGTGCCACCAGTTCACCAGAAACAAATCACCATGAGGAGGCTCAAGATAAAACCTACCTGGATGAGAAGGTTGCCATCCCAGATGTGCCAGGAGTAAGTCTATGGATAGCAGGGAATGAATTACTTATTTCCCAGGAGAGGGGTCAGGTCTTGACCAGGGCATAAGATGAACACAGACATGCTTTCATGGCCAAATCTGTACAGCTTGGCAGACCAGAGCAGTCCCTTTGATTCGTATCTGTACAGTGTAAAGTGATCTGCTATATGTGCATGCATTTGGCTGGGAAAATAGGTTTTGCTTTTAAAGTTAAAAGAGGAGGTTGCTGAAATTCTTTGAGATCCGGCAGAACAAATGGCCTTTACATATGGTGAGGCCCTGAACATACTTTGGTATATTCAGAAGTTCCATGGAAGGGACAATTCTTGTAGCATGTCTTTTTCTGCAACTACAGTAGCATAATGGGAAAGGGAGGCCAAACAGATTTGTGGAAGAGCAATTGCAAATAGGCCCTGCTTTGCAGGTTCAATCTATGGCATGTGGAGAAAGACCATGAGATGAAAATCTCAGGAGAATGACTCTAGTCAAAGTAAACCCACCTTCCCCAACATGGTGCCTTCCAGATGTTCTGGTCTCCTACTCCTGTCATTCTTTTCTGAGGATCATGCTGGCCTGGCCTTGAGAAGAACTGGCAGAATATAAATGTAACAAGCCCTACATTAATATGAAAAATCAGTCATAACTGGTGCAATTCTCCCTCATATACCCCAGGTACAGGAACATATTTAGGGCCTGATAAGTTCTTTTTCTAAGCAAGACTTTTATTTGTTAATTTAATTTTTATATTTTATTGTTTAGTCTTCTTTGGGCAGTATACTCTGGTATTCTAGTGATGAAATCAACATTTCTTTAATGAGATATTCAGATACAGAGTAGAATATAAATATTTTTAAGGATAAATATTTAAACAATGGATTGTTCTGGTTTTGTTTGTGTGTGGTTTTTTTTTTTTTAAAAAAAAAAAGAATGCTATCCACCTGTATCTGCATTGCTTTTCTTCCATTATGTATAAGAACAGAACAGAGTACAGTACTACAGGAAATGGATGAGTAGAACTAGTAGAGTTACATTGCTAAAGTATTATAATGGGGAGATGGGCAATTTAGTATCTGGTGTGAACCTAAGACATTTTTTTTCTCATCCCTCCAGTATGGTTTTAGCTTTAGGAAGCTCTGGGCTTTCACTGGGCCTGGCTTCCTCATGAGTATTGCCTACCTGGATCCTGGAAATATTGAGTCAGACTTGCAGTGTGGAGCTGTTGCTGGCTTTCAGGTGAGTGTGACTGAAGGACAGGCTTTGGCGGGAGGTCTGGCTTGCACCAATGTGATGTGAGGACCTGACAATAATCCCTTCTTTATCTATTTGGGGACCTTGAGGGCTTTTCTAAATGCCGAGGTTTCTAAACATCCTGCTAACCCAGAGCGAACACAAGACATTTCACTAACTGAGAGAAGTAAGATAGTGCCTCATTTCATTTCATATACAAAAGCCGACTGGAGTGGTAGGACATGTCCTCATAGGCCAAAATACTACACAAGCAGCCCAGGGATATTTTGGCCCCAAATTCCCTGTTCCCTGGGGGAGCAATGGGGGAGGGGGCTGCTGTTTGCACACACATCCTGCTGTGCTGCCCACCAGAATGATTTACTTCCTTTGAGGCTGAAAATGAGGGACCCAACATCAATCACACAGCCAGGTGCCTTGTTCTGACCTGAGAGGGAGTGACTCATACCATCAGTACCAGCAGGTAGCACACTGGGAAAAGTGTGTGAGCAGTCACCCAGAATCTCCAGATTTTCTTAAAAGATCTCTAGCATAGGGTGGTATAGCATGGGCTCAGTGTTGAATTGGCCATACATCATTGGGACAGTTCACACCAGAATTAGGGATTGCGCACTACATTGTCTGGACTGATTGCTGTGAGGAGAAGAGGAGGATGTGTTACTTGGCCCATGCAGCCTCATCCATAGTTGACTTTTGCTTCAAAAGAGGTGATGACAGAGCATCCTGCACTGCACCTGAAGGCAGGAGGCTACCTCAGGGAGACAGCTGTATGGTGTACAAAGCTCTGACTTCCTTGCCCCTCTGCATGGGCTGCCTGAGGTGGCTGCTTCACTTTGCCTACTGATAGGGCCAGCTGTGCAGTCTTCCCTTGCCCTGCTGGTGCAGCCCTGGTGGCGCAGGGGTTAAATGCCTGTACTGCAGCCACTCACTCAAAACCATAAGGTTGCGAGTTCAAGACCAGCAAAGGGCTGGAGCTCGACTCAGGCTTGCATCCTTCCGAGGTCGCTAAAATGAGTATCCAGATTGTTAAGGGGCAAATAGCTTACAATTGTAAACCGCTTAGACACTCCTTAAGGGTATGAAGCGGTATATAAATGAAGCTGTTTGTTTTGTTTGTTTGCTGCTGCTTTTTGGGAGGACACTTAGCTTCAGAAAAGGTAAGAGTGGGAATGGAATATTGCCCTCATCACTGCACTCATTTGCTCTTTCGTCCCTTGGATCAGAGGAATTTTACCAGGTTGGTCCTATTGTTTTCAGCTGCTGCTACACTGGAGATTTAATGCAGTTTGACACTGCTTTAAATGTCACGGCTCTATCCTATGGAATCTGGGATTTGTAGTTTGTTGTGACACCAGAGTTCTTTGATAGAAAAAGCTACATGTCTCACAAACCTACAAATCACAGAATTCCATAGCACTGAGTCATGGCACTTAAAGCAGTGTCAAATAGTCCACATCCATCCATCTGTCCATGCTGTATCCATCCTACAGCTGAGATTCAAAGCTAAGCAAAAGTTTTGTGGAAAGTTTGACTTTGTACTTTCCTACCACATTGTTACAGAGACATCCTCCCAGTACCATGTGACCATGTGCCCTTGTTCACCTTGCAGCTCCTCTGGGTCTTGCTCTGGGCCACAGTCCTGGGATTGCTCTGCCAAAGATTGGCCATCCGGCTTGGGGTTGTGACAGGCAAGGACCTAGGAGAGATATGTCACTACTACTACCCCAAGGTGAGTACCAATGTGAAACAGGCTGGGAACAGTGTGACTAGCCAGTCAATGACCTGCACAGCCTGGAGTTTCTCACTTTCCTGTGAATGGGGAAAACTGATTCATTTAGAAAGAAAGAAAGAAAAGGGTTGGAGGGAACTGGTGTTAGGTGGTTGCAAGGGGTACAGAGAGGGAAAAGGAGGATGCGGCAGAGAAGATTTGAACAATGGACAAGGCCAATAACACTTTTTAAAGAAAATAGCTTCAGCAAAAAAACAAAACAAACAAACAAAAAACCCATGGTTGATTATATAATATAATACAGTACATGTAATATAGCTGTAAATAATCCATATGAAATGGAGTTATATTTCTATTAGTGTTTTTAGCTTTTATTTTGTAATGGCCTACATTTTTATTTGATACCCTACATTTTGGACCCTTGTCCTCCTTTGTGGTCATGACATCTGGTCACCCTAAGAGTGGGTCATCCAGCAGTGCATTTTTGACTGTCAAGAAGCCCAAATCACTTCTTACACACAGACACAAACACATAAGGCTTTCCCTGCCTCTGCAGCTCTTTCAGAGCTCACTGCTAAGGCAAGGAGAGTGGGTGTTCCAAGATGCATCTTTGACTGTCAAAGAAGCCCCAATCACCTCTTTCACAGAGAGAGAGAGAGAGAAAGAGAGAACCTTGGCAGCTTTTTCAGAGATCACTGCCAAGATAGAGAGAGTCAGACATAGGGGAGATGTTTCTGAGCAGCATTACCAGGGGGCATAAGTTTTTTGACTTACAGTTGAGTATATAAGCAACTCTGAATGACTGCATTATTAGGTATGAAATAGCCTGCCGTGGTCTTTGTGAATTAATTAGCTACACTTGACCCATCGGTAGGCCATATATTTTTAGAAACTGCAAGAAAAACTGGGTGCTAGTCTAAATCAACTCCCAAATGATATCATCTATCACCATTCCACAAACTAAGTCAGAAATGCATCTCCTAAATTTCCCCACACTCTAGCACAGCGATTCCAAACCTCTAGTCCTCCAGGTGTTTTGGACTTCAGCTCTCAGAAGCCTCAGACACTTTGGCCAATACTCTGGGATTCTGGGAGCTGAAGTCCAAAACACCTGGAAGGCCAGAGTTTAGGAATCACTGCTCTAGTACAACTTTCCCTAATCTGAAGCCTTCCAGAATTTCTCTCACCATTAGTTGTTCTGACTGAGGGTTTGTAGTAATTAAAAGTCTGTGGCCCGATCTAGATGGGCCCTAAAGAGCGTGATTAGAGTTCTTTAGCGCGACATTAGGGTTCATGGGTGCACAGCGTTCGCATGCTCACGAACCCTAGCACATGATGACACGAGCATCATCACTTAAAAAGCTTTTAGATGGAATGTGTGTGCACACCGAAGCAACTGCGCAGCTTCTAGACAGAGCTGCACAGTTGCGGCAGTGGAAAGGCGCCTTTTCCTTTAATTGCGCCGCAACTGCAGCACAAAAACGGAGCTGGATTTCCCCACTCCTTTTTTGCTGTGCAGCTTCACCACTGCTTCTAGTGCTGTGGTGAAGCTCTGCAGCAAAAAAATGTGGCTACAGACCACCCTTTTTGGGTGGTCTGGAAAGAGGAGGGAATCAGGTTAGGAAAGGGTGCTCTGTGGCATGATAGAAATGGGATGCAAGAGACCCACACTGGTTTCAAGGTCTTGTGTACTGTATACTCTCCATGGAGCCTGTTACCTTAAAAGGAGGGGACTTGGGGCCCCAATAATAGTGCCAGCATTTCTTTGGTATTTCGGGGAAATTATTAGATCAAAAGGAAGCCTGTGAGAGGGTGGATAACTGAAGAGATCTTTCCACCAATATATGTCAGTACTAACTGGAGCGAGATTCCCGTTTTAATGAAAAAGGGTTTTATTTAGAAATGGGCAAAGATGCACTCAACCACACAAAACCAATATAACCCTAAAAACCATACAAGGGTTACGAGAAAAGAGTGGTGTTAAAGGTTGGATAGTGAGAAATTGGGAATTAGAGGGGGTGATAATTATCGGAACTAAAGAGAGGGTTCAACAGAAGACTGAAGAGAGGGTTTCACAGAGTCTGAGGGCTATACAGAGAGTGGAGCTCCTGTCTGCAGAACATAACCCCTGTCTGTAACAGTCTGCAACAGCCTGCAACAATCTGTAACAGCAACTTGACTATATGTGAGGCAGATATTTATATCCTGTCTTGCACCTTCAAGGGATACTTGATGCTATCCCATGGTGTATAAAAGCTTACTGGTTTTCCCATGGAGTTGACAAAGGGATTCCAGAACAGCTGATGGCTTTAACTCCAGAGTTATAAAGCACTGATAGTATTTGTGACAAACCCATGATAATCAATCAGGAAGGGCAAATAGGGACACATCCTGGGGTAGGAGGATATATGATTTTCAAACTGTTTTGTGATTTGCCTTATTTAATCCCCATAGAGAGGAGGCACGAAGAGCCCAGGGAATGATGTATTAGCATAGCAAACCCATTTACATTTTATTGCAGTAGCATCCAGGCCTTCCACATGTCTTTGGGCCAGTGTGACTGCTCATGTGTGTGCCAAAACATGCTTATATGTGTGCCAAACCAGGACCTCTCTAGTGTGCCAAAAGTCACTGTGAACTCTTAAAAACATGTCTCATTCTTGATATCAAATATGAAAATATGCCACCCCATATTCACCTAGAAGGCTGTAAGAATATGCTAATATGCCCCACTCTAAATAAGCTCACCTCCTCTTCACTATTGTTGCCACTGCCCATCTACTTCTCTCTCCCTTTGGGCTTGATCCATGCTACTTCTTTCTCTAGGCTCCTGCCAGTTTCAAAGTTTCGAAGGAGCAAACAAATGGTGATGGCAGGATTTTGTTTTTGTTGTTGTTCTAAAAAAAACTTTTAATACCAGAAACAAATTGACTTATAGACTGACATCACACTGTTGATGAAACAGCATTCTGAAATGAACCAGAAGCATATGCTATAGCCTCCCTGTCCATTTTTTTAGTCCAAAAATATAAATTTAAGAACACAGTTCATCTATATTGTATCAGCTAAAGTTGAATAGTTTGGCTATAATGGGTCACACACAATAAAAAAGCTTAGTTGACACATTTTCAGTCACAATATTATTCGGTGAATCCAAATAATGTGTTCAGTGAAGTTGTGACACATTGAGTGGTGGATTAGTCATTGCAATTACTGATTTCATTATATGTAATTATGTCTGTGTTAGTCACCACCAGGCAAGGAGAGGTCTAAACCAGCAGTTTGTCTCTTTATATGTGATTTGCTTATTACAAAATGCCCCCCATTCTGTTGGTTGCAGGTGCCACGTGTACTGCTCTGGATCATGATAGAAATTGCCATCATTGGCTCTGACATGCAGGAAGTGATTGGGACAGCAATTGCCTTCAATCTTCTGTCAGCTGGACAGTAAGATCCTCTTTCTCCTATGGCCACATGAGAGGGGGCAAAAAGACAGGCAGGGCTCAAAAACATTGCTGTCTACCAAATCCACTTTGCAATGAATAGAACAATTTGGCTTCTTCATACTGGAAGGCATTGGAAGAGAATGGAGGAATGCTAGTGGATGCAACCTTTGCCATTTTGTGTCTTCCTTTGCAGAGCAGATATAATTTCTCTACCCTTTATACTGAGCAATACCCTTGCAAACTGGTCTGGATGAGAGATTAATGTAGTGAGGGGTGGGCGTCCCATGTCCTGGACTAATTATATATTTGGCTGATCATGCATCTCAGTGTAGCTAAAACAAAGGAAAAAACAAGGGACACTAAAATCTGTAGTGAGCTAGAAGAAGGGATAATCCTTGAGGAAGGCTCTTGGACTCTCTAGACAGAACTGGGAAAGAATCCTACTTGAAACCCTTGAAAGCCACTGCTAAGTCCAAATAGGCAATACTAAGGTAGATAGGCCAATTCTAAGGCAGCTTCCTATAATCCCTTAAATTTAAGAGCCTACAGCATCTCTTACAGTTTTATTCAATCTTGCTGTTTGTTGTTAAGGTTGCCACTTTTTTCTTCCTAGGACACCATGTTTTTAACAGCTGTATATCATTTAGATTTCTGCCTGCCCTGAGAACAAGTTGGCAACCCAGTGTTCAAGTGTTCCCTGGACTTACAGAAACATGGATGCACCCCCCCCCCTTAAGAACTGCCTATTTGTTGAGGCAGCAGGATACTGAATATCCATGGTACTCTGAGAAGCTACCAAAGAGAAGTGTGTACTATGTATGTACAACTACTTGCATTATTAAGTGGATAATATCTGTGATTTTCCTTTTGCAGCATCCCTTTGTGGGGTGGAGTCTTGATCACAATTGTAGACACTTTCTTCTTCCTTTTCTTGGATAAATATGGTATGTATTTAGTAAGGGACAAAACTAAGCTGCGTGTGATTTAGTTCAGTCCATAAAGTGTTCAAACGTTGTGGTGGTACATGGTGGTTTGTTAGACAATGCTCATAGGCATTACCCAATAAAAAGCACACATGTTAATTTCTTAAATATGTCTGAAGCAGCCTTGAATTCCAGTGCCTCCCTGGTGGTGCAGTGGTTAAATGCCTGTATTGCATCCACTCACTCAAAAGACCAGCAAGCAAAGGGGCTCAAGCTTGACTCAGGCTTGCATCCTTCTGAGGTCGCTAAAATGAGTACCCAGATTGTTGGGGGCAAATTAGCTTACAGTTGTAAAACACTTAGACACTGCTTAGGTGGTATGAAGCAGTATATAAATGAAGCTTGTTTGTTTTGTTTTGTTTTGTTTTGTTTTGTTTGTTCAGTGACCAAGCATCTCTTGTCTTTCCCTCTTAGGTCTCAGGAAACTGGAGGCCTTTTTTGGTATCCTCATCACAATAATGGCAGTAACATTTGGCTATGAGGTAAATTCACGCACATTCCCACTGTACCTGATACCTCCCCCCACCATTCTTCATGCTTTTCTGATTCTGATTCTGTTGGGCATAGGCAAAACAGCATAAGAAGAGCTCTTCTAGGTGCCCCCATGATGCATTGATAACATTCTGTGCCCAATACTGAGCAACCAGATGCTTTCAGGAAGCTTACAAGCAGAATATGAAGGCAGTCATCCACCTCACCCAACTGTCTATATTATTTGTCTCCAGAATCTGATGTTCAGAGGCATGCTGGCATCACTTCTTGTTTTAATTAGTTATCAAGGATAATGATTAACAATAAACTGGTATTCCCTGAATCAGTATAATTCTTTAGAAGATCACTCTTGGACAATGATCATCTCCACATCTAATAACAAGAAATCCCATGCTTTCACTGGAGACTCAGAAGACAAGCATTTGAAAAGCTCTTTGTGACCAGTACAGTATTCCCCCCCCCCCCCATTGTCATAATACTACATGAATCTGGGGTCACCTACTGAAGCTGAGTGGTTTGGAATTCAAGACAAATAAAAGAAATTACTTCTGCATGCTACAGATAGTTAAAATGTGCAATTCACTACCACAAAATGTATTGATGGCTGCCAACTTGTAAAGGCTGTAAGATACATTCATGAGCAGTAGAGCTATCCATGGGTGTTAGGTGTGATGGCTGTCTGTTACCACATACATGGAAGCAGTATGCCTCTGTGTTAGAGTTGATGGGGATTGCAAACAGAAGGGTGCTATTGCACTTATGTCCTGCAGTGGATTTCCCAGAGTATTCAAGTGGACATTGTAGATAGCCTCTTGATCTGATCCAGTATGGCTTTTCTTACATTCTTGATTTTTAAAAAACAGCAACATTCAAATGAAGAAACTGAGCCAGCTCCATGTACCAAGAGAAACATCTTACTATAGCTGCAACTTTGCCACTTAATTGTAATACTCAGCACATTCCCATATCCTTCTAGCTTGTTCAAGACAGCCATTATGCCATTTTTGTCTGCTCTGTTTTCACTAATAAGCAGCACAGCTGTGTTGCTCTCTACAGATTTGCTGGCACCTTTCTCTTCTTCTGCTCTCTGCTGTGCAGACCTTCCCCTGCCACCAGTGCCTATATAACTTGTCTCATTTTTGCCATCTTCTGTTTGCCTTGGTTTATCCTGAATTTCTCTCTTTCATTTTGTATTCTTCTATTAATGGTGACCCCATGAATTTCATATAGTTTTCTTAAACAAGGAATACTCAGAGGTTATTTTGCCAGCTCCTTCCTCTGAAGTATAGCCTATAGCTCTTGGTATCCATTGGCTTGCTTTAGTGGCTGTTACTTGGAAGACACAAATTTTGTAAGATAGTTTAGAGAGGTTTGAATTAGCCCTTATTCCAAATGAAAGCCCTTGTTCCAAATGGGTGTCTTACCTTTCTCTGCTTTGCCTGACCTTCCATCCTTCTTCTTTTTTCAGTATGTGGTAGTGCGTCCCAACCAGAGAGAGGTGCTGAAGGGGATGTTTCTGCCCTACTGCAAGGGCTGTGGACATGAGGAACTTCTACAGGCTGTGGGTATTGTTGGAGCCATTATCATGCCCCATAACATCTATTTGCACTCCTCCCTTGTAAAGGTTAGTCTCTGGCACAGGGAACTACATTTCTGAACACATTTCCACTTCTTCCCAGTCTTGGATAAAAGAACACTTTCTATGTCTTCAAATTTGTCTTCAAAGTCATTAATGGAGACAGTGACTGATGCTATTATTATTTATTAATATATTTCCATACTGAGTTACACCCAGTGGAATCAAGATGATAGTATTACCCCCTCCCTTATTCTCACAACAACCCTGTAGGGCAGATAGGTGTACAATTTGTCTTGAGGTGAGGGTCAGACTCATTCTATACCTAGACAGATTTCAGGTTTTTTTCTTTAAAGATTTGGCAAGCTAAAATTTTATGAGCTGCCTTGGGTCCAATTTGGGAGAAATTGGCATATAAATAAAATAAATAAATAAAAAACACAGAATAAAATTGCTCCTGGCTGGTTTTACTGTTTTCAATTCAATCAATTTATTATGATCAACTGATCAGTCATGGTTTTACTGTGGAAGAGATACATATTTCTTGTACCCTGTGCCCGCCATGTTTTCATGTTACTCATTGGATTTAAGAATAATTTATCGTTCAGGCTCTCACAACACAGAGTGGCATGGGAGACACATCAAATATCCGTTAGTGTTAAAAAACCTGAATTGGCCAGTGCTGGATCTGAGTTTGATCTCAGAAACATTAGAAGGAAAAGGAAGTTTAAACTTTTAGGCAGGCCATTTCACTGCTTAAAATAAATTCCCACCCCAGCTGTTTCCTCCTTGTAAGAACCCAATAGTTTTCCCTCTCTGCAGGTGAGAAAGCGTATTGGAAATTGCACAATTTTAATCAGACATCTTACTGGAAAAGCATGAATCAACTTGTCCTGTCACTGCTGCTGACCAAACAATCGCTCCCACTATTAAATAATATTTTGAAGACCATAAAATACAAGAGATTGTTGCTGTTGTACTATCAGGTGCCATCTGTTACCCATTTCTCGTCTAGTGTGAGCTTCAAAGTGGCAAAGGCAGAGACTGAATCTGAGACCTTCTGCATGAAAAGCCCAGATTTTGCTACTGCGTCTTTCTTGATATCAGTAAATATATGTGCTCACAAATATAAGTGCAGGTGGCACTTCTAGGGAAGAATTGGCACATGAGAGGGCAGGGTGGTTAACCTGCCAGCCCCAAGCTAACCTCACACGTTCACTTCCCCACTATGTGGTTTAGATCAAGTTAGAGAGCCTCCCTGAAGGAAATGATTAAAATTGACTAGCTGTAAAGGATTTGCAGGGAAGAACTAGCAGAAAGCAGAAGAGTTTCATACCTCCCTCCCTACCGCTGATCCTTTCTTCCAAATGCCCTCCCTACTCTCATATTAGCCTTATGAGGAGAATGTGGAGTGCAATCTCCTGTTTTGCTATGGCCCATTCTTAGTTGTGGGTTCATTTAGTTATTTACAAAAAGGTTATTCATTTCCCTTCTCCTATGCTAAAATATACATTTAGCCAGATTTTAACGAAGGCAGGAGGCAAGCAAACAACTGCATGGAAAATGTATAACATCAGTGGAGAATCTTGAATGTCCATGGAGGGACTTCCAACTAGTCCATCATCATCATTATTATATTATTTTCGTATATCCTGCCTTTTAAGGGTTAAAACAGTTTTAAATTAAAATATAACATGCTAAAAATACAGACCATTAAATTTTATATCGCACAACATTAAAAACCCAGCCCTTATCAGTTTAGAAGGCCTGACTAGGCTTCTTCAGATAATCTCAAGACTTTAGTGGGATCATACAGGGAGATGTGTTCCTTCAGATAACCTGGACCCAAGCCAGGCATATAAAGGAGACATATCTGTTTGACAATCACACTTTTAAGGAGAAGTTCTGTAATTCTTATAAACAAAGCTTATAACCTGAGATGCTATACAAAGAGCTTCCAAGTGAGCCATATGGTAGCAGCAGCAGCAGCCACCATAATATTTACTGGTTCCAGTACCTGTGGTGGGGTGGGAGGCTAGCAGAGATTGTTACAGAGTTCCCTGCATGATGGAGAGAGCTATGAGATATTATATCTTTTCCCCACAGACCCGAGATGTGGATCGTACCAACAAGAAAGCAGTAAAAGAGGCCAACATGTATTTCCTTGTTGAATCCACCATTGCACTCTTTGTCTCCTTCCTCATAAATCTTTTTGTCATGGCTGTGTTTGGACAGGCCTTTTTTCACAAGCAGAACAAGGATGTGGTGAGTGAGTGCCAGGAATGATACCAGTTGATCAGACTTAATTTGGGGCTTAAGGTCCCAGGGTTCCTCACACATACACCCATGTAATGTGTGAGTTCTTTTTTATTTTTATTTTTTTCCTTTCTTTCTCTGTTTCTTTGCTAGTTAGAGGAGGAAAGAAAGAAAGTGAAAGTTTCCTTAAGCCAAGCAGGGATTGGGCAGCCTCTTCCTCTTCTTATTTGCTTAGTCTAGCCCATCACACCCCTGAGGGCAAGGGACTTTACTAGTGATCATTGTGTGATAATTGAGAGTCGAACTGCTTTATCACAATGTAAAGAGAGAGTGTAAATTGCCCAAGGTCACCCAGTGGGTTTCCACAGCTGAGGGAGAATTTAAACAGGAAATGCCCTATGTTTATCACAGGACATTTCCTGTTTAACTCTTCTTTAAATCCTGTTTGCCCCCTAGTGTGATAAAGCAGATAGAAACAGAGAAGCACAGTGTGTTGTAGTGGCTTGAGTGTTGGACTACAACTCTAGAGACCAGGGTTCAAATTCTCCCTCAACTGCGGAAATCCACTGGGTGACCTTGGGCAATTTACACTCTCTGAACAAATTTTGCCACAAAAACCTCATGATAGGGTTGTCATAAGTCAGTAATGACTTGAAGGCACCCAACAATGACAACATTAAGAAGTCAAAGAAACAGAGGAGAGCTAGAGTAAATAAGTGCCATGAAGAGCTATTCACATAACTGTGACAAAAAGAGAGCTAGATGGTGCAGGTTTTTGCACTCTTGAAGAACTGTGACATGGCAATACTGGTCAAGGTGAGAAGGCCCCTTCACTGCCTCCCAGGATCTGGTAAGAGTGGTGGCAAAACGTTGGAGGACAGCACTGTGTGGATCTCACAACAACCTATCCTCTCTCTTCCAAGCTGTCAGGTCTGCTGCAGGAAGATGCTGTCCGATGGTAGTGCTGAAGTACAATGTAGCTTCTAGTCTTTTTGGCTACTGTACTTAGGACAAGAGACCACCAACTAGGGCAGTAGCTCTAGCAGCAATATTCCTATGCTCACCCATGCTATGTTTAAGTATTTTAAGACAAATGCCTTTTAAAAAATGGGGGCGGGGGAGGACACATTCCCAGCATTCCCTCCCATTAGCTTTGATGGCTAGAGTTGCTAACAGTTGTAGCCCAACAACACCTGGAGGGCTTTATGATTCTCCCTCTGGGTTAGAGGAATGGGGATTAGGTCAAAAGATAGCTTTAATATGAAGAGCATCTTTCATTCACTCCATTGTAAAAATATAGAGGCCTCACCAACTGTTCTCAGGCCAAGTCCTGCGATTGTCAATTTTTCAACAATAAGGGAATATCAACAAATTAAAAGCTTTTAACTTGGTAATCCTAGTTGTGGATTAGCTGGACTTTTGCTAACTGAGTTGATTGGTGGAAGAGCTGGAAGATACCCAGTGTGTGTGTGTCTCTGAGCTTAAAGGAAAAAAAAAAACCTTTTGGTTTGAATGAGAGGGGGCTACTGCCCCAGCAGTTAAAGTTTGACACCACTTTAACTGTCAGGGCTCCATCCTATGGAATCCTAGGATTTGTACAGTGGGCCCGTGGTATCTGCTGGGGTTTGGTTCTGTGGATACCAAAATCTGTAGATGCTCTAGTCTCATTATATACAATGGATAGTAAAATGATGTCTCTTCTATAAAATGACAAAATCAAGGTTTGCTTTTTGAAATTTATATATATTTGGAATATTTTCAATCTGTGAATATGGAGGGCTGGTTGTAGTTTGTTGTGGCACCAGAGCTCTCTGACAGAGAAGGCTACATATCTCACAAAGCACAAAAATCACAGAATTCCACAGCATTGAGCCATGGCAGTTAAAGGGGCATTAAACTGAATTAATTCTGCAGTGTAGATGCAGCCAGAATGGGCTTGACGTGATTAGTTGTTTAAAGGGCTTTGGTCTATAGCTTTCTTCTGACATTTAATGACCAGCAGGCCTGGGTCTGGAGCAGCACCATGGCAGGTGGGGATATTTTCCCTCAAGGTTCTAGTGTAGAGCTTTTGCCTCTTTCCTGAGGTACTGATGCATGTTATGTCTATTTTTTGTTCATCTGTTTACCCGTGTGTTTGTTCTAGCATGCAGTCTGTGCCAACCAAAGCATTTTCTCCAACCACAGTATTTTCCCAAACTTTCCTGATGACAACAATACAGTCTCAGTGGACATTTTCCAAGGGGTAAGTTCCAGCAGATCCATGTCCACTCCCACAGCAACATTGCTTTTGGGTGCAAAGCACATCTAGTTGTACAGAAGCCACAGGTGATCTTTCACTTATTCTTGGATTACTACCCTTCCTTTTCTACTCTTAATGTACTGAATAAACTTTATACTGTCAAGGAAGACAATACATTGAGTAATAATAAATATTGCCTATGGGATCATTCCCAGTGACACCTCATTTTGCTACCTCCTTTGAAATGGTAACCAATCACTTTTTTATTTGGGGGGGGGGGAACCCACAACTTTTTTTTCACCTCTACAGCATTTAAGAATCACTTCACTCTTCCCTTCCCTATCATCTCCAAACCATACTCTTGACTGTTCAAGACAAGTTGACCGGAATCCCCATTATTATCTTCCATATGGCTCTTTTGACTGAGAAATGGTGTGAGGTGCAGTGGAAAATAAACATAAAGTTTTAAAAATAAAAGGGATCACTATCTTTTTAAATTCAAAGTGACCTATTGCTTGGGTAGCACTAGCCAAAGCAGCCAGAAATGTTGCTGTGAAAAATAGACCAGCAGTTCCCAAGGGCATTTTGCAAAATTGTTTGCTTTTAATTAGGAAAAATGCAGAAAGGAATAGTTGACTTCAGTTGGTGGTAGTCTGTAAGTGGAGAGAGTGTAATAGAATCCCATAATGTGGAGAGTCTTACTTCAGGAGGCTGTGTCCCTCCTTTTATTTAGCCTATTGGCTTTTTGTTAAAACTTTCCACCCTCTGCCATCTTCATGGATTCTGCTTCAGTTTGCTCTGGTTTGTAGCTCTCTATCTAGTTTTATTATCTTTGAACTCTATTAGATTTCTGACTTGTAACTCTGAGATGTCTTGGAAACCTTCTATGGAGTCAGAAGGTGGGATTAACCTTTTAAAAACATAAATAACTATGCTGATGTTCATGCAGGAATACATAAGACCAGGATGAATATCTACCAGCACACATGGAGGTCAGCTTGTGTGAGTAGTATCCATACTTAGCTAATTATAATTTTGGCCTTTTCCTCCTCAGGGAATCATCTTGGGGTGCTACTTTGGACCTATTGCACTTTACATTTGGGCTGTTGGAATCCTTGCAGCAGGTCAAAGTTCAACCATGACTGGAACATATGCAGGACAGTTTGTTATGGAGGTGAGAAACTGGGCGAGGCTCTTTCTAGATCAGGAGTAGTCAAACCAGCTCTCTCTAGATATCTTAGACTACAAATCTCATAATCCACAATCCTGCTTGGGGTTGATGGGATTTATATTGCCTCATTTTAACTATGTATTAAGAACCTGTGCCCTCCCTCCAGTCCATCTGCCTTGGTCCAGGCCCTAGAGGGAGAAAGAACCACTGGTCCTCATCCTCTTCCTACCACCTTTCCCTTCTCCTTTTGTGTTGTCTCTTCTAGACTGTAAGCCTGAGGGCCTGGATCCATCTAACTATAAGATTGTATGTACAGCATTGTGCAAATTTATAGTGCTATATAAATAAAATAACAACAACAACAACACCCTTGAAGGGCACCTGGCTATCTGTCCCTGGCCAAACTGTACTGTGTGCTGAAGGGCTGAAAGTTAGTTGTTTTAGATCCGAAGCACTGAAGTTAATTCTGTTGGGCTGGTGGACAGATACACACCAAGCTGCCTTATAACAACTCAGAGAATTAATCCATTTAACTCTGTGTTATTTTCTCTGACTGGAAGCAACTCTCTAGCTTTTCAAGCATATGTATTTTTCCAGCTCTCAATGACAGAGACTGAATCTGAGATTTCCTGCATGCAAAGAGAGCTTGGAAAAGTTGTTTTTTGTATTCCAATTCCCAGAGTCTTCCAGCCAGCATAATTTTTCTGAGCTCTGTTTGCAAAATAGGTGCTCTGTCACTGTACTACAGTTCCCTCCATGCTTAACTCTTACTTTGCCTCTTTGCCCTTTTATAATCCTTTTTGTTTTTGGCCCTGTACACGCCAGCCATTAAGGCATGGGGGCAGAGTCGGGGCGTAGCATCCTCATGATGCATGCATGACTCTGCCCCCCGGGGTGCCCTGATGCCAGGCACCGCTCCACATGGCGTACAGCATCATGGCGCTCCTCTAGTGTGGCATCCATATGACACGGGACTGAAGGGGCACTGTATAGCCGCAGCAATGCGGCTATGGCACCCTTTCAAGGGTGCAAAAAGGAGCCACTTTTTGCACCTCCTTTTTGCACCCTCGAAAGACCAGATTGGAGTCGCAGCATGCGAAAGCGGGGTGCAGCGGGTGCCCAGGGTGCCTGCTGCACCCTGCTTTCAGGCTGCACCCCACAGCCTTCAGAAGCAGCGGGATGGGGCCTCTGGGGGTGCCGGTGCGGCAGCCCTGGCCCCATCTCGCCGCTTCTTGGGATGGCTGCAGACCGCCCCAGTGTGAATAAGATATATGACCCATTTCTCTGTCATCATCTAGCTAGCTAAAACCAGCAGCTTTTCTGTATAATATGGAACAAAGTTCATTGTACTCTTTTGCTGTTGTTATTCTCTGTAACCCTAACTCATCCTCTAGAGACCTCTCTCACACATGCTTTTTCTTGTGACTTCTCAGTTCTGCCAACTCTTCACATCCCTTTTCAATTCAAACTAATTGTGGCATGTCAGTATTTACATTTATTTTGGACTCTTCACATTTTTCACAGATTCATTGGAGGATTGACTTTATCTGCCAGGCCAAGATTAACAAATATCCACCTGTAGTTTTCCAGAGAAAACTTTTTTAAAAAAAAAATGACAGGAATTGTCAGCTAATGACTAGGGTGTGTTGGGCAGGGGGGAGCTCTTAAGTAAGACTAAGGATTAGAAAATTTAATTTTAACCTATTATACCAAGATGGGACCACAGTTTAGAAAAGTTACATTTTTGAATGACAGCTGCCAGAATTTCCTAGTTAGTATACTGTAGTGATCTGGGAGTTATAATATAAGAAAGTAACTTTTCCAAGCCCTCTGGGAGGCCTACTGGAAGAGCACTCATGAATGTTCCCTACCCTTCCCCATGATTCCTAATTTCTTGTTCACTCATCTCCTTTCCCCACCAACTTTATAACACCCATGTTCTTATCTCCAGCACATATGGGCATGCCATAGTCTTAATCCAACTAGTCTGGATTCTAGCACTGCAGTCAAAATATGACATACCATTTGTCCATCAGCATTACTTATTTCCTGGTTTTTCAACCACTTTCTAGTCCACTTTTGATTGTTTTTGCAATGTGACAATAAAACAAGCCCAACGTCAGCCCGCTCACTACCACTAGTTATGTTAGACTATGGTTCCCATCACCTACTGTGTTGCTCAGAGTAGTAGACTGGAAATAGAAAGGGTGCACAGGCTAGCATCAACAGCAGACCCTGGGGCCCAAGACTGATGCTAGGCTGGATCCAGGGACTTAATTTGGGCCCTAGGGATGATAATTTGTGAACATATCTGAAGATTGCACTGGTCCTCTTAGCAGCTGCTGGCTATTATTTGAACCAGCGCAAAAGAACAGTGACACATAGGGAATGCAAGTAGGAAGAATAACTATAGGGAATGAAAATGGGATGAATGCATACTTGCTCTCCAGCTTAAACATGGACTCCCAAAGTGTCAGTGACTGCAATGGGGGTCACAACAGTAGCAACCACCTAGTGTTGTGGCTTTAATAGCTTTAATCCATTTATGCAGAACAACAAACATACATTGGTGTGGAAGTTTCAATGTACAGATAACCTGAGGGCTTTTAGGGTCACCTTCCCAAAGCTGATAAATCTTTCAGATGGGTTAACAGTCCTCAAGTTCTTCCCATCTCCAGACAGCATAGTTATGGGAGTTGTCATTTCATCATCCACCCCAAAACATCTAGAGGGCACTCAGTTGGCAAAGAACTGTTATAATGTGTAAGTGTGTGTGTGTGCATGTGTGTGTGTGTTGCGAGTGTTTGCTTTTGCTCTAAAGTAGGGGTGATCTTCCCAATATAGAATGGAGATGAGGATTGGAACTAGTGGTTTCCTCCTTTTGACTCTGACGATAGCTCCAAAAATCTGTGTTTATGCCAATGTTTTAGCACACTGATGTTCTACTGGTGGCTTGAGAAACTCACTGCTGCAGCCTGTCCCAATTTGGTGTCCTCCATATGTGTTGGATTACAAGTAACATCATTTCCAGATGTGCTGGACTACAATTTGTGTACTCTTCAGCCAAGATCTTACAGGAGTTGTAATCAAGCACATCTGGAAAGACAGCACAACAGGATTTGCACTTTTAGATTGTCACAACAGCAGCACTGCCACCCTATGGTGAAAATGTATAGGAAGCTGATCTTTTGGTTAAGGCCAGTTCCAGCCTGAAGGACTTTTAGCTGAATATTACTGTTTTAGAACAGCCTTTCTTTAACCCTATGACCTGTGAACTGACAGTTGCCTTTATTTTTCCTTTGAGGGATAGTTAACACATTTAAAAGTATTATTATAATACCTTAAATATGGACAGATTTATTGTGGCATAAATGGGTCCAAATCCATTTCTGATCCTGTTGTTCGGTTTCTTTCACATTCAACCAGGGAAGTTTTTTTCCCTATTTTCCAGTCTTTCATTCTTGTATAGCTTTTGGTACCTCTCCAAGTAATTGTTCCCTTCTTCAAGGAGGTAGCTGTGTTACAAGCTTCTTGCTTGGGCAAATAAGCCAGTTTATCTCTTCCGGCTTCAATTCTGGATCCAGGATGCCCCCGCATATTATCATACCTAAATTGCCTCTGATCTAGGTGGGATGCCGCTTCCTGGATGCATCCCAGGTCAAAGCCTCGCTCAGCCAGCACATTTTTGAAGTCGGGGAGCTTTCAACTTAACAAATTGGCTGGCTGAGCAAGGCTTCAACCCAGGATGCATCCGGGTAGCAGAATCTCGCCTAGATCATTGTTGATTTAGGTATGATAACATCCAGGGGCATCCTGTATCCAGACTTGAGGCCAGAAGAGGTAAGCCAGCTTATTTGCCCAAGCAATAAGCTCCTGCATCTGTTTCAGGAAAAAAAAGGAATAGAGAGAGTTGTTTAACAGCACTTTTCAGACTAACTGATTTATTTAAGCATCAGCTTTCATCAGGTTCTATCCACTTCTTCAGATGCACTGATGGAGTGCAAAATTAATGCTGCAGTAATTAAGCAGTCAGAGAACCAGCATGGTGCAGTGGTTTGAGTGTTGGAGTATTACTCCCCACTTGAGCATAAAACCCCACTGGGTGATCTTGGGCAAATCACACTCTATCTGCCTCAGAGGATGGCAATGGCAAACCCGCTCTGAACAAATCTTGCCAAGAAAATCCTATGATAGAGTTGCTTTAGGTTTGATAAGTCAAAGGCACACAACAACATTTAATCAGTTATGTTGTCATAAATGAGGAATTTACCACTAGGTGGCACTTTCTCTCAAGACCATTGCTTGCTTGCCTCTTCCTGTGACCTGAAGAGGAAAAAATAAGACAGAGTAGAAGGGAGCAAGGACCTAAATACAATTGGGTCTCCATATCCACAGATCCTGCATTCACACAGTCAACCATCCACAGCTTGAAAATATTCAGCAACAACAACAACAACAACAAAATTCTAAAAATCAAACCTTAATTTTGTTATTTTATATAAGAGACACAATTTTACTATACCATTATATTTAATAGGATTTGAGCATCCAAGAATTTTGGTATGCACTGAGGTCCTGGAACCAAATCCCAAGGGCCCACTGTCTCATAAAGGCATCAGATCCTGCCTGATATTGTAAGCTAAAAACAGAGTCAGCCCTGGTTGGTATTTGAATGGGAGACTGCTAACAAATACAGTGGGTCCTTGTTATCTGTTGAGCTTTGGTTCCAGGACCCAGCATGGATAACAAAATCTGTGGATGCTCAAATCCCATTAAATACAATGGCATAGCAAAATGGTATCCTTTATTCAAAATGGAAAATCAAGGTTTTCTATTTGGAATTTATACTTTAAAAAATATTTTCAAGCCATGAATGCTTGAATCTGTGGATAAAAAAAAAATCTGTGGATAAGGAGGGCTAACTGTACTAGGTGCTATAGGTTATATTTCAGGGGACAGAACTGGCAAAACCACCTCCTGAGTATTCCTTGTCTAAGAAAACACTATGAAATTTATGGGTTCACAAGTCAGCAGGCAACCTGAAGGCACACACATGGAGAGGAGTGAGCAAGAAGACTGTGATAAAGGTGAGATCTTATGCTTTGCTGGGTGATGGTGGCTTGACTTCTGTAAACTGAAAATCTGCTTTCTTGTCTCCCCCCTCCCTAGGGCTTCCTGAAACTACATTGGTCCCGTTTTGCCCGAGTGGTTTTCACTCGTTCCTTTGCTATCCTTCCCACTGTCTTTGTTGCTGCTTTCAGGAATGTGGAAGATCTGACAGGCCTCAATGACCTTCTCAATGTGCTGCAGAGTATCCTGGTGAGGATTCCCTCTCCCAACCACACCTCTCTAAATGTGCAAGGGATGGCTCAATCTAATCAATATGGCCTGTTGAACTAGGACTGGCTTAAAACCAAACAGCATACCCAGCCACCCAGGTGAAGGTGTACAGTACCCAAAGCCAGCCATGTTGTTTTTGGTGCAGGAGGGAGAAACCCGCTCAAGTGTCTCTGTGCATTTCTAGAAGTAAACAATGCATTTAAATAAGTAACAGTTTGCTGTCCTTTCATGACAGCCCAAATTTGTCTCACTCTGGCTAATAGTAGGGGCATCCCTCGGCTGCAAACTTCCTTGCAGAGTGAAAAAGCTACTTTTTTGGATTATATGTTCCTCCTCATCCCTGCTAGTCTTTGTCCACGTACTACCCTGCACCCCATCTATCCATCATGCAAGTGCTCATACAACCAGCATAGCCACTTTCTATTTTGGTTTGGGGATAGTGGAAATTGTAGTCCAAAGAGTGACATTCCCAAACTTGGATTCCCCCCATTCCAGACAGAAAGGGAAAGAGTGAGGGAGAAAAAGAGAGAAAGATTGTGTAATTCTTGCAATGAAAAATTGGGGAGGAGGAATGGGAGAGATAAGAAGGTCAGAGGCTGCACAAATAATTTTGGTCCAGCTAGAAGGATCATTTGTGGCTACAGTTGTGTTAGAGGGCAAGCAAGAGACCGTTGTGGTCCCAGGATAAAACTAGCTTAAACAACACTTCAGTTGTTCAGAAAGCAGTGGGACTCATCTAATGGGTAATAGATTCATAATTTAGCAATCCCTGAATGCAGATACTTTGGTGGCCCTTGAATAGAGAAGGAGAAACACTGTTCATTAAAAAAAATGCATGTACTATCAACCATTTATCCCTCTGTTTCTAGCTACCTTTTGCTATCATACCTGTTCTTACCTTCACCAGCATGCAGCCACTCATGCAGGACTTTGTCAATGGGATGTAAGTAGCTCCATCTACTTGGATGTAAATTTTGTGGGGAATCTGTTGTGTGTGGGTTTTTTTTAATTTTCACAATTAGGGATTGTTTTTGCATTGAAGCTTCCACTGATGTGACACATTCTTGTTACATGTAATATAAGCCCCCTGTCTTACCTTAATATTGTGGAAACTGCTTTCTAAGCTCTGTACTTCCCTGTCTTCTATCACAATCCAGCACAGCTATGTTTGCTTTCCCCTCCATATAAACTTCTTTCTTTTTATGTTTCCCCATTACAAGAGCTACTCAGGAAATGTTGAAATTCTACTAAAACAAAACACTCATTTTGTTCTCAAAAATAAACAAAAGACATTATTCACTTTGACCACAATATTTGGAGAGGAAGGAAGTTTGCAGGACTAGGCTTTTTGAATTTTAATATTTTGGTTGAGGCAAAATATGGAGAGAAACACAGATCCAGAATACCCACAGAGATTAAGTCCTCTGAAAACAAAGATTGAGTCAAAGCTCAAACCACCAAAATGGTGGTACTTGGATCAGTGCCACTCTACAAGCCATCAGCTGCCAATTCTTAGAGAGCTTCAAGGAAAGAAATAATTGTAACCAATGGACATAAGTTCAGTAGTGGTCATGGCATATGGTGAAGGTGGGGGGTTGCCAGACCCCTACATCAGATACCATAAGAAGCATAGTTGTAACCTATACAATCACTGCTTCCTGTTTCCTTTGGTGCATCTATATTGTAGAAATAATACAGTATGACACAACTTTAAGTGATGTAGCTCCATCTCATCGGATCCTATGATTTGCACTTTTATGAAGTCTTTAGCCTTTTCTGCAAACCCACTGGGTGACTCTAGGCAAGTCACACTCTCTTAGCTTCAGAAGATGGCAAAGGCAAACCCGCTCTCAAGAAACATGCCAAGAAAACCATGCGATAGGTTCACCATAAATCAGAAACAACTTGAAGGCACACAGCACAACACACAACACCAAAGAGTGCTAGTGCCTCACAAAACTACAAATCCCAGGATTCTGTACGATGGAGCCCTGGCAGTTAAAATTGCTGTCAAACTGCATTTTCTATAGTGTAGATGCACCCCTTGACACTCTACTCAAAGATCTTGTGAAGCTTTCAGCATTTCCCCAAGATCATGTTTCCCATGCTTTTGAGCACTGATAAGAACTGTATCTTGATTTTTATTACTTGTATGCAGACATAGCAACAAACAAAGTAATAATTTAGCTCTTTAAATTCTCTGTGCCTAGGTGTAGATTTAAACATTTGTGAAGTGGGGTGAGGGTGTTTCTTCTAGATAGTCATTGTGACTGCCATGTTTTTGACCTCCCTACTTTACCCTCTCTCTCTGTTTCTCCTCAGCATTGGAAAGGTTATAATGATCCTGATCACTGGATTGGTCTGTGCAATCAACCTCTATTTTGTGGTAACAACTGTTATGGGCCTGGGTCATTTAGTATACTACATTGTTATATCATTCGTCCTAGTTGCATACGTGGCCTTCGTCTGTTATCTGGTAAGAAAATGATAGATCCATCTGGCACCCTTTTTAGAGTTAAGACTGACATTATGGGGGGACAATATATTAATAGGCTGAATATGTGTGTATTTTTAGAGTGATTAACAAAAACATCCATTTCAATTTATTAGTAAAGTATTCCAGCCTTTATCTTCCCCATTTCCTGAAAAAATAAAATACAAAATAAAACAAAACAAAAGTAGCCTGGATCCATGTTGACAACAGAGTGTTTTAAAGTGGATGATGGTGTTAAGTATTTTCCTCTAGGTTGCAGCCATGTGGCATGAAGGACTTAAGTCTGTGGGTCCAGGGGGTTTCCCCTTTTTAACACAGTATTTGAAAAAGATGGCACTTCATTTCCAGATACAGACAGATCAGGGACAGGGTGGGATTGAATGTCTAGCCACTGGTTGCTCAAGCTTTATGGTCAAGATTGCAGACTTATAATTGATGGAATGTGTACACAGGTCTGTGGTTGTTTTCATAATGTATTGCAGATTGTGTCCTGTATACTGAAATTCAATCATGAAAATAGGATTGTTGGATCAGCAGAAAATGTTTTGTTTAGCATAATAGGTCCTGCTATATAAGGAATATGGTCTCCAAAGGGGATAAGAATTACTACCAAAGTCCTAGCCCTAAGATTCTAATGCCAGCTGTGCATGAGCAGCACTATGTCAGTCCCCATGAGCATAGTCTTGCCCTCCTTTTCCTTGAAAATAAGCAAAGCTGGAGCTGGAGGAGGATAGGGCTGGTGACTATTAAGTACTGCAATTCTAAAGGATCTGCCATCATTCTTATTGGAGACATAGAACAGACTTGCCCAACCTTGGCACCCACCCCAGCCATGAAAGGGTGGACAGGTTATGGAGGAGTGGACAGGAAGAAGCCTACATTGGTAGAAAAGCAGGATATAAGATAATAATAATAATAATAATAATAATAATAGGAAAGAATGATCAGACCAGGAGAAACCAAAAGCTGTTAAGCATAGTTCAAAAGATCCTTCATTTATTCCCAGTCTTATCTTGCTCTATCCCTATTCTAGATATGGACATGTCTCATCTCTCATGGAGCTGTTTACCTGGCTCGGGGACCCCACACTCGGTTTGGTTATGGACTACAATAATAGAAAACCACTTACAGCCTACGTTAAAAGCTGAAAAATGGCCCCAAGGCAAGAAGCAGCTGACCCTTTGGATTTGCCAAGAGGCAAAAGTGCCAAAACATTGATTTTAGACAGCAAGGACCTGGTTTCTTTGGGAGAACATGTGATCCAAGGTGTGATCTCTGGTATCCTTCAAAGAATCTTCAAACTCAGAAAAGCTATGGCCATTCAACCTAGATGACTTGACAGAGTATTGTTCTAATAGGGCAGAAAGTGGCTGTTAATAACTTAAGTGGGACAAAGTCAGTTGGACAGAAAGAGTGACTGAGCAGCTGTTCCACATGGCACAAATATCTTCCTCTAAACAAGAAACAGTGACTTACACAGTTTTCTGTGAAGATATCATTTAAAAATTCAAGGAAACTAGTATGAGAGTGATTGTATTTGTTTGTGTGCACGTGCACACACACACACACACATGCTCCAACAGGACCTGACAAGCCATCAAAAACAAGTCACTTGCCTAAGAAACAGAGTATGGGGTCTTGTCAAACCACATCTGCAACACTATTCACATATGCATTTCCTAAAGAGAAAACTAGTAATACTCAGAGAAGCACTTCCCCCAAGAGGAAAAAAACAAACAAACCCAGCTACCCTATACAAATACAACCAGATAACCAGGGTTGTGGCTATGGGGAGGGCAAAATACAGGCATTGCCCTGCCCCAGGAAAATTTTGTATCCCATAAAGTTTTCCTTAAAATTCCTGTAGAAGTGGTTCAATGGTGGAATCAATATCCTGAGACAGTGATTTTTGGAGGTCTTTAAACTGTAGTTGGAGGGGCATCTTAGGAGTGTTTTGGTTGTGAATTTCTGCATGGCAAGAGGTTTGACTAGATGGCCCTTGTGGACCCTTCCAACTGTAAGATTCTATGAACTGATGATTTGACTCATGGCTGGGGAACTTGAGGTTCTCCAGATGTTGGTGAAGTCCTCCTCCTCACCTTCATCAGCCTTTGCCAGTCTGGATGGGATGGATAAAAACCACTTATTCTAGGCACTGTTGCTCAACAGTTCCTTCCTACAAATTTACACTGTAGGAATGGGTGTTTCCCAGTGACATTAGTTGCCATGGGGAAGGAAACATATATTGCTATGGCCACCAAGACTGACAATGATCCCAACTGTCACCTTGAGAGAGGATGGGATGGGGAATTAAGCACAGAGGTCTGCTGTTTTGGCATGTATCAATTGTAGTTCATGAGCATACAACCATGACCTCCAAAGGTTGTTGGACACTAACTTTCAGCAGCAATACCCAGCATAAGTAATGCTGAAGGATCATTGGAGCTGCATAATATCTAAAGGGGCTAATGCCTACCCATTAAATTAGTTTTTGCCTATAAGGAAGATAGAGCTTGATAGCCGAAAAGAAAAGGAATTTGACAGAGTTCGGTATGAAGGACTGGCTGAAATTCTCTGTACCTTCTACTCTGCTTGGCTGTTTCAGATGCATGAACCCCATTTACTTTGCATCTGATCATCCAGAGCACAAAAGAATGTCATTATCTAAGGCTGTCATCTTTTTTTTTTTTTACTTGACTTTGCTCCTGTACTAATAGCAAGGGGCAAGTATTTGTGCTGCAAAAAACTTTCACCTGATTTGATGAAGTAAACGCATGAAAAATAATAAGGGCGGTTATTTCTGGTCAGTTGGCAGCCCCTTTGTAGACAACTCTCATTTATCAGAAGGTGAATCTGAAGAGCTGGCGGGCAATCTCTCCTTTGCCTCAAAACATCTCTGTCCTCCTCCTTCCTCTAGTTTTATCACTGAGTCTGTGAACTGATGTTATCTTGTTCACATTTGTTAACTGCCTCACTGTTTCATTCTTTCACTGATTAGTTAAGAAATGGAAATACATGTGACCATCTCAATGTAAGTTGAACTTTTGTGAAAAAACTCCCTTCAACTAAAATATATTATTCCAAGGGGAAGATAGTCAAATACTTTTCTTTAACCAAAAGATTACATTGTGTACTGTATTGGGTGTTGCTAGGACTGATAAAACTATCAGAATTCCAGGGCTTTATTTGAAATCAAATTTCTCATTCAGATAGTCGTTTAAATAGATGTGCAGGTGTATAAAGTTGTTGTTGTTAACTGCCTTCAAGTTGAGCTTGACTCATGGTTATCCTATAGATAAGACATCTCCAGGCCTCCCTATCCTCAACTGCTCTGCTCAGGTCCTGCAAGTTCAGGTCCTTGACCTCCCTGATTGATACCTTACATGTTATTTCACATTGTTGCAACAGGCTAACTTCAACTAAATCTCCATAATTCAGCCTTCCTAAACCTGGTGCCTTGCAGAGACAATAGAGCTATGTTGACAAAAGTCCTATCTAGTTCAGCTTTGTGTCACACAGTATCCAATCATGTATCTATGGGAAGCTTGATGGCAGGAGATGGGAGCAGCTGAATCCTACAACTTGTGCTCCACAGCAAATGTTACACAAGAGGCTTGATATCCTGATAATGCAAACAGTGCATGGCTGTCCTGAGAAGTATCCATTAATAGCCCCATCCTTCATGAATTTATCCTGCCTCTCTTTGAAAGAATCTGAACTAGCAACCATCACATCTTGTGCCACTGAATTTCACATTCGACCAACAGTGCTATAATTGTGTAGTGTGGATGGGCTCCAGATGGTTGTAGTAAAAATTTCTGGAGGATAGCAGGCTGGGGTAGGGTGATTTGAACCTGGAAAGCTTCTGCACAAATTCAGCTGTCTGTTTACTATGGCACAGGGCCTGCATTTTTAATCAAGACTAAGCTGGGTAATACTTTAATCAATACTAATACTTTGTATTTCTAAGGAAGCTCGGCTAATGCTCCATTCCCAATTCCCATGACACCCTGATGTCCCCCTCCCTGCTATTTATATAACAACAAAAATGAATGTTATGGTCTGTGATTCCCATTAACCCCATCTAGCATGGCCAAAGGTCTGAGATAAGAGGAGTTGTGATCTGACATCACGAGGGCTCCCAGTTCCTCTTAGGTTTTTCCAGATCACATCTAATTTGAACCTAAGCCCTAAGCTCTTCTTTTTGATTTTTGTTGATTTTTAAGTGTGCTTTAGCATGCTATTCATGAATCCCTCTTGGCCCTCACCACAGCTAAGTCTAAGTGAATTAGCAGGCCCTGGAGATGCTCCCATCCCAATTAGTGTATGAAACAAAGCCTCTCTTGGGGAACTAAGATTTGTGCTGCATCAAACAGGATATTGGCAACATCTAGCCACATGAGTATAGGATTATGGCTGCTGTTCTGCATCACCATGTTTCTGTGACTTTTAACAGCTGAATGACAGGCCATAATGGGGAAAGTAGCTGTAGAATTTCAGCCCGTTATTTATTAAACACATAGAGCTTTGTTTTGGAAAATGTGGCAATACTGGGGCAGGGGAGCCCAGTTACATCAGGACCCTTATGGAAATTTCCAGCCCCAAATTTATCCAGATCCAGCACTTCTGACCACTTTCTTTCTTTCTTTCTTTGCTATATGACCCCCTTCTGGATCTGCCTCCTCACAACAGTTAAGAAAGTCCAATCTCTCTGTGCAGTGGCACAGAAAGCATCAAATGCCATGCTCCCATAGCAGTCAGTGGAATGGCTAATTAGGGCAATAGGGTTTCCCAAATGCACACAGCCTAGTAGGTACAGTTGCAAAAAGGGTACTTTTTTTTAGCAGAAATGGGGAATACTCCCCTCCTCCAGCTGTTGCTGGACTGCAACACCCATGACTTCTGATCACTCACCATTGGCTATACTGGCTAGGCCTGATGGAATCTGCAGTACCATCTGGAAAGCCACACATTCCTTATATCTGATTTATTGAGAGGGAGGGTCTTTTTGCTAACACTCAAAGTACTTTATATAAGTTGTCAAAGCAAATCTGTAAGAGGAGCCCTGTAAGGTTAAAGACCCTACATTTCAGACAGGATTGGCATAGGGCAGTGGTACAGTGGGCCCTTGCTACCACTGGGGTTTGATTCCAGGACCTCTGTGGATACCAGAATCTGTGGATTGCCCCATTATAGTCAATGGCATAGTAAAATGATGTAAAATGGCAAAACCAAGGCTTGCTTTTTAGATTTTAAAATTCAGGCCATGGATGGATGAATCCATGGATACAGAGAGCCAAATGTATGCCTATGAGCACTGCTACGTGAGCTTGGCAACAGGTCTGTGACACTGAATCTTCCCAGGTTTCTTTAAGAGGTAAATGCAGCTGGCGGAGGGGGGGGGCTCAGAACTAGAAAGAAAGGGTTTAATATACCCCCCCTCCCCGGTGATTTGACAGATATACATCTCCTGCTGGTGCTGTTTGCTTTATGGCAGTGATTCCAAGCCTTGGGTTTACCATAAACTGTTGGACTCCTACTCCCAGTCTCCTAAGCACTAGCCACTCTGACAAGGGCTTCTGGGTGCTGAAGTCCAAAACATGTGGAAGAACTAAGGTTGGAGAATCATACTTCAAATCCCATCCCAGCCTGATGGCTAGTGTCCTGGGAGGACGGATAATGTAATTCAACGTCATCTGAAGAACCATAGATTCCTCATCCTTTATCTAATTTATTTCAACTTTCTCAAAACATTCCAAATGGGTACAGCTACTGAAACTGAAAATGAGAAGCATCAATACTGGTTATCTTAAGAGTCAAGAGGTGAGGAAAAAGAGGAATGAAAGTAGGAAGTGCTACGAATATAGGACCAATCTGTTCAGCATTTTCTGCCTGGTGAGTGAAGAAAGAAGTACAGTACTGTAGTTGATGAAATCTGCTGATTGCAACAAACTGGGATGCATTGTTAGTATTATGTAAGAACCAGGAAGTTATGCAGGATGATCCAGCTGACCTCATCAATGGCATGAATACGAGAAATGAAATGGAATTTGACTGTACAAAGTATCAGGCCATATTACATGGTCCTCTAAACAATTGTACCGACTAAAATAGACCAAAGAGTTCATTCACAAAATGTCTTCACACTTAGGGCCAGTAGTATATGTTGTTTGGGAGTGGATAAGTACATGAAAGCTTTAAACAGTGTTTTATTGCTATTTTGGTAAATAAATGCCTTTAGAGATTTAAAAACACATACAATAAAATGAATGGTTTGCATAAGTTATCCACAATGAATTCCACTGAAATCTGTAAGACTTAATCTGCTCACAACTAACTTTTTACACTGATATTAATGGAACATACATTTGAATAGCTAAACTTGCAATTCTTCACCCATTTACTTGGGTATAAATCTTTTTGAAATCAAAGGGATTTATTTCCAGATAGATTTTTATAGTTGGGATGCCTTGGTCGGCATTGCACATCTGCATCCAACCATGAATCTGGTATGGAATATATTTTTATATGAGAAGGCATGGACAATGAAGACACCTTCACAAAAACACAAGAACATAGGAAGCTGCTTTAGAGTAGGTAAGACCCTTTGTCTGTCTAGCCACGCATTGTCTGCTCTGTCTCATAATAGTTCCTCAATGCCAAGATCCTAAAGGGGAAAACTGCTCACAGACTGGACCATACTATATGGAGTTTGACTTTCTCTCTGGTCATACAGGGAGGTACTTCCTTGTGTGAGTGGAAGAACTGCAAAGTCAGAATGGACGTCCATCTATTTACTACATTCACCTCTTGCTGCCAAAAAGGTACAGGTGATTTCCCAAGCCACCCCTCTCATATTTAGCTTGGTTCCAAAGACCCTTCGAAGCCATGCACTGACAAAGAACCCAGTGCGTCTCAGGTATAGCCATCTTATGTCAGGAGGCAAAATCCAGAGGATCTGGCATATTAACATCAGTGTAATGTTCCACTCCATCAAAATGAAATACATTCTTGGCACAGGGTCCTAGGCAGAGATTTCATTTGGCACTTTTTTCATACACTTTAAGACTGAGACATGGCCTCTATCCTTCACAACAATTTTAAATACAAAAATTAATTTGAATAATCTCAGTATTCCCAAATTATTCTGAATACTGGGGGCTGTCAGATTTCCTTCCTATCTAGTGTACATCCATTGAAAATAATCTGAACTAAGGTTACTTGTGATTAATACATCTGACACATTTCAGAGGGTCTCTTCTAGGTCACACTGACATTGGATTTAGCATTGGATCTGAGCACTAGTATTCATACCTTAATTTACATCACATTGTCTCAACACATAAGAGTTTTAAAATCACACCTAACTGAATGTGTGAAATGCTTTATACGAAAAGTATTGAGTTCGCATGGGAATTCCCTCTGCGTGTTTTATCTGTAATCATTCACTTCAGAGAGTAAGAGAGACTACACTTTAGTCCTTTTTAAAAGAAGAAGTGCTTCCTTAACTGTTTTGTGAGTGGTCAGTGGCAGGTAAACACAGGCTTAATTTGCAAGTCTGATTGATGAGGCATGCATTTATTACAGCAAATACACATTCCCCTTCACATCTAATTTGAGCCTCATTGCCATCTGATACCATGTTTTTTTGGATGAGGAACACCAGTCTGCCTGCTCTAAGCTATTCATTGGACAGAATTTGGTTTTGAGTTAATTTTATCTCTTCAGTGAGTTGGTTTCAGTGAGAACACAAAGATTTTAGGACAATGAGACCAAACAAACTTTTCCCAAGTGTATTTATAATTCCTTGGAACTTTCCTAGTTAATATATTGGATTCAAAAATATAGACTGAAACCTTCAATGACAGCAGCAATTCCTATTAAAACAAACAAACAAACTCTCCTTGGATGTGCTAGAGTCCATTAGACTGCCATCATCCTCAGACAGCTTAACTAATACAGTAGTGTGAAATGATGGGAATAGGAATTAATCAGCATCCATAGGGCCACAGAGTTCCCTAATTTAATTAAACTGTGACCCAGAAGTAACTTATTTCACTGTCCTTTAAAGATTCATATTACTTCAGTAATATGTTTAGTTATAACCTTTAGTTATAACCTTTTTGACTGCTGATCCAACCTGAAAGAAAACGATTTGGAGAGCACTTCCAGTTGATAAGAGTTTGTGATTAACTTTTTTTGTTTGGTGGGGGAGCTATTTTAGTCTACTACTGCAACAAATAAATAGAACTAGGCTTCCTTAAAGACTAACTAATGTTATTGTGGCACAATATTATTATGGACAAAAGTTTATGCCAAAATAAAACTGCTGGGATTTGATGGTGTCATAAGCCTCTTTGCCGTTTTTGTACCTAGAAAACAAGATTTGCAACAATCCAAAGCCCCTGCATTTGGATAAAAAGTAGGGGTTCTGCGATTGTTTTTATATTTTATATCAATGTCCAGAGATATACATCCTATGCTGGGTAATATGTGTCCAGAGCCAATGGCATACTATAACTAAAGCTTTGTGTGTGTGTTTTAAGTAATCACATTTCCACATTTCCCCCATTTCCAGTTCCCTCTCCTTCCCCTGTTGTTTCCTTTGTGTATAGGATATAGATAGTAAGCCCCTTGAGGGTAGGGGCCTGTCAGAGCTGTTCTTTGTAAAGTGTCTTGTACATAGATTGTCGTATAGAAATAATAATGGATAACAACAAAGAAGAGGGTGCTCTGAAATAGGGAAGAGCCTTTCTTTCCTTGATGTGTTGCTCTTTAAAATTATTGTTGTTGTTGTGCGCCTTCAAGTCATGTCCAATTTATGGCTACCTTAAGGTTTTCTTGGCAAGATTGGTTCAGAGGTAGTTTGCCATTGCATTCCCCCAGGCTGAGAGGATGTGACTTGCTCAGGGTCCCTCAATGGGTTTCATGGAAGAGCTGGGATTTGAACCTTGGTCTCCAGAGTCATAGTCCAACACTCAAACCACTAGGCCAGGCTTCACAGTTCTAGTACCATTATAGTAAAAATTTTATAGTATAGTAAAAAAAATCAGGTGTAGGTGATTTCTCAAGCCACCTCTCTCATACTGACTTGGTTCCAAATCATTTCTGGATTTGTTGACTAAAGAATCAATTGTTAGCCATGAGAGGAAAGAGTATGTACCAAATAACTTTCTCTGTCTCTCTTTCTTTAAAAAAGATTTTAAAACATTATTAGGATAAATTACTTGAAATTCTTCTTTTCATAGTCTTGTTTTCTCTTGAGAAAGATTTATATAAACTGTTTTTGTGTATATTGTGCATTTTGGTTGGCCAATAAAGGTATCACTGATGGATTTTTGTTTGTACTTGTTAAATGGCCAACACAGCTACCCCTGCATGTTTTTGTGAGTGTGCTTAGCTGACATCATGAGACTTGGGAAGTCTTTTAGTTAAATGTCCAGACTGTGGGGTTAAGTATGTGTAACTTGAATTTGAAATTGTGTCTGTAAATTGTGTAATGTTGGTAACGTACGTAGTTGCACACATCAAAGTATGTCGTCTATGTAATGTAATGCAAGTAATGTATGTCATGTAGTGTTTACACTGTATGATTTTTGGTGGATATCTTTGATAGTGGAGGTCATGTCAATAAAAATATTATTTTAAAAAACCAGGCGCAGGGTGCACAGTTAAATCTGTGGAACTGCCCGCTAGAAGAGGCAATTATGCAAAGCTCCTGGGAAGAGCGGCACTTGAATTAAGCACATGTGGCATGGAAGAAGCCAAGCCTCTGGGGCCTTCTGCAACACTTGCTCATTCTGTCACACCCAAGGGCTTGGCTCCTCTGGCTGCCTTCAGCCACACCAAGGAGCAGAAGAGAGAGCCTGGGAAGCTGAACTCGCCCATCCAGGGACCAAATCCTGGAGGAGGCCATGTTCAGTCCCAGAGGAACAGAGCCATCAAGCAAGAACTGCAGATCCGATTGGTCCATAATTCACACCCATTACCTAATTGTGGGTTTTGGATGCCCAACGTCCCCCAACTCGAATGGGCCACCGAGGCTTTCACAAACACAGATGCACAAACAAACCTTAATTAATTACTGTATATACTAATGTGTAAGTCTAGAAATTTAGGTCAAAGAATAACCCAAAAAACCTGAGTGGACCTATCCACAGGTCAATGTAAGTACTGTATCTACTGATAACTCTTATTTAAAAGAAGGAACCAGCCCCTGGTGAAAAGCAAGTCTTGGAAGCACTGACTCCCTCTACCCTCTCATCCATCCAGCCTTAAGACTAAGCACAAAAAGTTAGGTCTGCTGGAATTTTGCAAGTTCTTTGGCATTGTTTTGCTTTGCTTCATGCTTTAGATCCTTTGCTATATGTCCCTAAATTTTACCCATGACCCATCCACAGATCATGGCAAAATCACTAATTTTGGCCCTCAAACAGGCCCTTGACTTAAACATGAGGTTGAATTATAGTTGAGTATATATGGTAGATGGTTTTAACCATTTTTAAAGTTTGCTGTCAAGTTTTTAAAAACATTTTTATTTTGTAAATTGCCTTGGGAGAAAGGCAGCAAGAAAAGGAAAGAAATAAATTGAGAGCGCCAAGAGAGGTGGTATGCACTTGCATTCACTCAATGCCTCTGGACTCTTTCCCACTGGAGGAATTTCTGCCAACTTCGAATGGAGCCAGTGCGAATTCACTTGAATTCGCTTGTTTAGTGAATTTACGTGAATCCCCATTGCATTCGGAAGGTGTTCGGAATGACTTCCCATTACCCGAAAATGACCCCTCCTTGCCTGAAATTGCGTGAGAAGCTTTAATTTGCAATAACGTGAAACCCATGATTGCATTCAGAGTGACTTCCCTTTTGCCCGAAATTGTGTGAGAAGCTCTAATTCGCAACAACGTGAAACCCCATGATTGCGTTTGGATTGCCCTTGGATTATACTTCCAATTTCCCATGTCTGAAAGAGTCCTCTGTCTCTCTGAGGCAAGGAAAGCCCAAGGCCACATCCACACTGCAGGAATAATCCAGTTTTGCACCACTTTAACTGCCATGGCTCAAGACTATTCTGGGTATCGTAGTTTGTTGTGGCACCAGAGCTTTGCTTGGGTTACTAAGTCCAGACCAGCGCAGTATAGTAGTTTAAGGTTTGGACTGACACTAGAGGAGTTTATCACACAATGGAGATTGGGAGTTTATCCCGTGAATATCCTGGAAAAATCACATAATTACATGAAATAATTTCACAGGATGTTGCACACAATCTGTCATTAAAGAGACCACAAAGAAGCATTAACACACATCTTTTTACTTTTGGGATTTCAGCAACAATGCACTTCCAATATCACTTTATTTGCGCAATCGGGTGTGATAATCATTCGCGCAACTACTCGCCATTCCCGCTTTATTTGCGGGAAGCTTTAAAAGCGGTTTAGTCTCTCTTGAATGCCGAAATTAGTGTGATAAACTCCCTTGGAGAGCAGGGTCCGAATCCCTGCTTGCTACAAAACCCACTGGGCGACCTTGGGCGAGTCACACTCTCTCAGCCTCGGGGGAAGGCAACGGCCGACCTCCTCCGAACCAATCTTGCCAAGAGTAACCACCCCACGATAGGGTTGCCATAAGTCGGAAAGGACTCGAAGGCCCACGCCGACAACAATTTTGGCTTCGTCCTCCATTTCCCTCCATTCTGCGGTGCCTTGTCCTTCTTTGCAGTGAGGACCACCTAGTCAGGCCAATTTGGGGTTGCAAGGTCCCTCTTTCCATCCCATGAGAAACTCTGGCTCTTGCACCCAGGGGCCATCCCACATCTTCATGCCATGCCATCCTCTTCGCCTCTGGCTGAGGTTCTCTCTTGGGCGACGCTCCCTTGCCTGTTTCAAGTCTTCCCTTACAGCCCCCCCCCCCTTTTCCTTTTCCTTTTCCTTCCCTCCCAAAAAAGGCGCCCCCCAAACCCTGCTTGAATTGCTGCAGCAGCAGGCAGGAAGGCAGGCAAAGGGCGCCCCCAAGCCCACCCTCAAAGGCAGCCACCCTGGAAGCCCCTGCTGATGCTGATGCTGCCCTTTGCTGGAAGCCCCAAGCCCAGTCCTCCTCAACCTCCTCCTCTCTCACTCTGGCTCTAGTGAGCGCGCAGCTTCCAAAGGCCCCAAAAGCTTGTTTATGCCAAGAATTTCAGCTTCCTTAAAAGGGCGATGCCTCCTCCTTTGCTGGCAGGGACAGGGAGGGGACCACTAGCTTCTGGGGAAAGTTACTTCTCGCCTCTCTGTGCGCCTGCGCGGGATATTTGGGAAGACAGTCAGCTCTTAGAGCCTTGTTGTTGGTCTTTGTAATCAGTAGATAGTCTGTACAAGCAGAGCCCTTGGGGCACCTCTGAGGCCCACTGAAAGAAATAAGTCAGTAGCAGGAGCTTTCCTATAGACTTCGGTTTACATCCTCAGATTCCTCCAAATGCATCTGAGGAAGCAGGCCTAACTCTATGAAAGCTCGTGCTGCCAACTTCTTTCTTTTGTTTGTCTCAAAGGTGCTACAAGATATCTCTACGTTTGGGAAGAGAATTAAGAAAAAGTCCTTCTCCTCATCTTCAGTCAAATGCAAGAGTCATATCTTAGAGTTGGAAGAGATCCCCCAAAGGTCATCCAGTCCAACCCCATTCTGCCATGCAGGAACTCTCCATCAAAACACCCCTGACAGATGGCCATCCAGCCTCTGCTTAAAGACCTCCAAGGACGGAGACTCCACTACACTCCGAGGGAGTGTGTTCCACTGTCGAACAGCCCTTACTGTCAGGAAGTTCCTCCTAATGTTGAGGTGGAATCTCTTTTCCTGGAGCTTGCATCCATTGTTCCGCGTCCTAGTCTCTGGAGCAGCAGAAAACAAGCTTGCTCCATCCTCAATGTGACATCCCTTCAAATATTTAAACAGGGGTATGATATGAAGTACAGGCATACAATACAGAGTACAGTTGTCCCCTCCCATCCACAGATTCTTTGTCCATGGATTCAACCACCCACAGTTTGAAAATACTCCAAAAAGATGTAAAGAACTGTAAAGCTAGAATCATCCAAGCCATTGTATTCTCCATCACCACATGCAGATGTGAAAGCTGGACAGTGAATAAAGTGGATACAAAATATAAACTCATTTGAGACTGGTAGAATTCAAACATACTGTATAGCCATTTTAGTCTATAGAATCAGTATGTAGAGAAACTGTGTAGCACTTTTGAGACTCACTGAAAGAAACTAGTTGGTAGCATGAGCCTTCCTAGACTTAAATCTGCTTCCCCAGATGCATTTGAGGAATGGATCTGAGGAATGGATCTGAGGAAGCAAAAGTAAGTCTACAAAAGCTCATTCCACAATTTCTTTCAGTATATGAAGAGATCTTGTAGCACCGTTGAGATTCACTAGAAAGGGGATCTTAATCTGCTAAATATGAAGTAAATACTTCTATTATAAGACTGATAATCTAGGAAATTTGATTTGTAATAGATAAACATCTATCTTATATTAAAGGGCTCTCCCTAAGAAAATGTTATGAAGTAATAATGAAAAGGGATATGATTAATCTAATGGAAAAAATTAGTCCGAGTAGTAAAGAAATCTGTAAGGCATTCTAAGTTTAAGTGACAGGAAGCTATCTGTATGCGAGAGTGTTTGTAGTCAACAAATTTTTTTTCGTCATGGGGTTGTCTGTCAGAGGTGTAGGGTTAGTCACTACTATAAAACTGATTTCATGTGTTCTTTCACCTGATTTGCCTATATGTATGTATTTTGTGTTCATGTTTTGTAATCCAAGGAGTTTGAACGATTGGAGTTATATGTATCTTTTTATGGAAAATTTTTTATGTGCTGAGCTTAAATAAAAATCATTTATTTAAAAAAAGAGATTAATTGAAAGAAATAAGTTGGCAGCATGAGCTTTGGTAGACTTCAGTCTATTTCCTCAGATGTATTTGGTGAAATGTGGTGCTGAAGAAGAGTGCTGAGGATACTGTGAACCACCAAAAAGACAAGCAAATGGGTCCTAAAACAAATCAAACCTGAAATACCTCTAGAAGCCAAGATGATCAAACTGAGGCTGTCATACTTCAGACACATCATGAGAAGGCATGACTCACTGGGGGAAAAAAGCAATGCTAGGAAAGGTGAGGGAAGCAGAAAGAGAGGAAGGCTGCATGCTACATCAGTGGACTCTATTAAGGAGGTCTGTGTTCTGTTCTAACATCCCAGAAAAATACTCTCAGGGTCACATAAAAAGTTTGCCTGGATAGCAAAAGCAATACCAAGTACATTTCTATACTGCTTATCAGTGAACTAAGCACTCCCTAAGCGGTTTACAATGTGTAAGTTAATTGCTCCCAACAAGCTGGGTACTCATTTTCACAACCTACAGAAGGATACAAGACTGAGTGGACCATGGAGTCCTCTGGGATCAAACTCACAACCTTGTGGCTGCAGCACAGGCATTTCACCGCTGCACTGCCAAGTCTTTTGGATCAGGCTACAGGCCTGTCCTCATAACCAGTTCAGTGCTTTGGAGGTAATGGGATGGGGTGGGGGGTGGGGGATATTCCCAAAGGGTAGCCATATTAAGTCTGTTGTAGCAAAAACCCAGCTTGCAACAAATGCATTGGGTTCAGTGTTTGGGAACTACAGTCTGCTTCATCTGATGTGTGAAGCATTGCCTTGAGTTACAGGTGTATGAGAGGCAGGATGGCAGGTGAATGAACACAGGGGTTTGTCCCTATGGCCTTCCTATTCCATGGGGCTGCAAGGAGAGAGAGACTGCCCATGTGAGCTGCTTGTACTCTGTGGCCAGACAGTCCTATGACAGTCCTATCATATACAGTACCTGGCATTTAGCATCCAACTGCTAAACCCCGTTCCCTGTGGCTTGTGATAGCCTGCCAAAAGCTGATCCTTGATGCTGACAGAAAGTGCATCCAGTCAGTTCATCACCAGACCTCTTGAGTAGTCAAGAGGATGAGCCTTGATCAGGCACCCAGAGTTCTGCCTCTGCCACAGCAGCTTTGGGCACTGTCAACAGGAAACATGAGTGAACGAAACCCTGCTTCCTAATTTTGTACTCTAAGGTAATTATGCCCAAACCAGAGGGTTTTTTTTTTCCATATTCTTTCTACCAAGATCTATGAGCGCTTTTCACACATCTGGAGCTCACAGGTCGTTAGCATGCTGCATGGAACTCAGTCCTGCTACGGGTTGATCCCATTTGTAGGACATAAGACATTTCTCTAAGGACTTTATCAGACAGGAGGAATTTCTCTTTAATTCAAATGGAGCCAACTGGAGCCAATTTGAATTCACGTGAATTTGCTAGTTTAGCGAATTTACGTGAATTCCAATTGCATTCAGAATGCATTCAGAATGACTTTCCATTACCCAAAACTGATCCTCCATTGCCCAAAATTGTGTGAGATGCTTTCATAAGAAATAATGTAAAACCCATGATTGCATTCGGAATGACTTCCTTTTGCCCGGAATTGCGTGAGATACTTTCATACGCAATAACATGAAACCCCATGATTGTGTTTGGATTGCCATTAGATTATACAGTACTTCCAATTTCCATCATCTGATAAACTTCTTAGTAGTCACTTTGTATAGTTTAAAGGGGGTGAGCCAATTTACAGCCTATGAGGTCCTCCTTAAGTCCCCCACCAACCTTCAGGCTACAAAATAACTAACTAAAAATAAATAAATAAATAAATCAGGAAATTTGTTGACCTCGAAACTGCCCCAAATTAATCAAAACTACTAGAAAATGCACTGGTTTTGCCCTGCTGGGCTGTCACTGTATCCCAAAACCTTTAAAGAAACAAACAAAAAGGCTAAAATTCAACCAAAAATAAAACTGCTGGGGTGTGTGCCTGTGGAAAATGTCCCCTCCAGCAGTTCCCCATCTCTGGTCTAAAGCATAGGTGAGCTTTAGTTATATCTTCCCTGACCATGTTGCCTGAGGCATTGAATAAAAACCCAGCAACATCTGGACTAGCAACATATTGTTTATCCCAGTTGAAAGGGTCAGGGAAAATCTAGGAAATACAGGTGCCATCCAGTTCATAAGATTTTAAGGAATGATGTAAGGTCTCAGTATCTCATCCAAACAGATTCCTGGGGACCTGGAGATTTTGTTTGCTTTTAAGTATCTCTGCATGCGTCCTCTTACTTCAGAAAGAATCTCTCCTGGCACTCCTCCAAATCAGTTAAACCTGTTTCCCTATAAATGAGAAATGTAAAAAGTATTTGGACTTGGCTAAGAGGACAGGGAGAAATTGCTGTTTTCTTGTTGAAGCAAGGCAACAACTCTGCACCTGGAGATGGCTGCAGACTTTAATTCAGGAGTTGTTGAGGTGGGATTAAATGCTCCCTTCAGCCTGTAGGCTGTACACAGCTCTTAATACAAGACTAGTGACAATATAGCTAAAATGGTTTGTCTTTATTTAAATTTTACTGGTTATTGAGCATCTTCCATAATCTTCTAATGCCATAGCAAATGCTCAGAGGAGTATAAAGTCACTTATATCCTTTTTTTTCCCACGAAAAGAGGTCCGAATATTCCATCTGCCATTCAAGTCTTTAATATGAAGGCATTGGCACAGATGTTATATGGGGAGCAGTGGTGTGTTTATACTAATTTTGTTTCAAGGGAATCCACACAGACAAAATTTTTGAGATCCATTCTTCCTAGCTGTGTGCCTAATTTCAATTTCACATGTAGAGACAGGTCAAATGTCAATTGAGTCTCGGGCATGGGTACTTTAGTTTAATTTTTGGCTGAGAATGCTTTTTACCCTGGTGAGATTGGCTCCTTTGGTATTAACTGATGGGTTTCTTTCTAGATGGAATAAGAATCTGAATGAGAAACTAGCTAAATTGGGTTTTTCACAAACCACTATTCTGGCAATGAAAGCAAAACAGGAAATTCATCAGTGTATTATAGATAATGAGTTGCAACAACATGTAAATGTAGCCACCACATAACCTGGTTTTAGAGATAATGGTCATGCTTTTTTTGTTAGCTAAACATTTGAGTGTTTTAACCTTTCCAAAATATGGGAAAGCATTCACTCTAGCAAAATTTAATGTTTTACCCTCAGCTTCATTGGAAGGGATCATATTCCTTATGATGCAAGCATATGCCCTTGTGGAACTGGCACAGTGGAGGCAGTAGGACAAGTACTGTTATATTGTTATAATTGCCCTTTATACAATGGTTACTGTCACATTTTTATTCATCCAATTCTTAGGAGTTTTCCTGGAAAAACTGATAAGTTTTATGTATCCTATTTGCTGGCAGGCCAGTGTCCATCAGTAAGAACTAAAGTGGCCAGCCTTTGTGCAACAGCAATGGTCTGTCGGTCTAAAATGGTATTTTAAAAATTTATAATGATTTTATATTTTTAATTTCACATTTTTAGGAGTAAAATTTGTAATTGGATTCCCAATTAATATTATTTGCTTTTATAATTTGATGCTAATTCTATTTTATTTGTTTTATATGTATGTCTTATGTTTGATGTTTATCTGCTGTCTGATCTGTTCACCATTAAATAATAATAATAATAATAATATCCATGGATTCAACCGTTCACAGCTTGAAATTATTTCAAAATATCTATACATTCCAAAAGGCAGATCTTGGTTTTGCCATTTTGTATAAGGGACACCAATTCAGTACAGCATTGTCGTTAATGGAAGTTGAGCACCCACGATTTCGGTGTCCATATGGAGTCCTGGAACCAAACCCCAGCAGATAGGGCCCACTGTAGATGGTTGAGGTCACTGTCATTTTTTCTGGCTGTTTAATACTGGTTTTGTTTTTGTTTTTGATCCATATGATCGAATGTTCTGATGTTCTGTTCTGTAGACTGGAAATGAACCAAGCTATGGAAAACCTTTAATTACAGTTGGCCCTCCTTATCCACGGATTTCTTATCCACAGATTTGAGCATACACAGCTTGAAAATATTCCAAAAAAGTATAAATTCCAAATAGCAAAGCTTGATTTTCCATTTTATATATGGGACACCATTTTGTTTTTTTTTAATCTTCAGCTGTACTCTATACTATTCAACTTTAAGCCTGCTCCTACAGGTTATGAGTACTGTTGCTTATGTACCCAATGGAGTACCACATCTACCCTTGAGGCAATACCAAAGTTTGCTTAAGTGCAAAGGTTCTGTAAGAGAGAGACTCTGGAGATGAAAACCTAAAAAACGCTCAAAAAAGCTAAGCATGCTCAGTGACCACAAAATACTGACTTGTCCAAGGAAGGAAAGGAAAACTGAGCAGAAAGGGGAGGTGAATGAAGAATGAAGTGGCATCTAATTTCTAATAGCTCCTGCCAGCCAATACCCACCAAAATGCAACCTGTGTGCTACTTAGGCTCTCCAAGGAGCTCAAAGTAGAATCTAATCCTCACAAAAACTTTACAGGCAAGCTAAGCTGGACCAGGATCACCCAGTGAGTTTCATGGCTGAACAAGGCTTGCAGACCAGATATCCCCAGGCTTAGCTAACTGAAGATAAAATTCCACTTTGAGAAAAGGGAGGGAGATACAAACACCACTTCATACATTACATTGTTCAGATTTGAACCCAGATGAGTGCACGAGGTTACTTTGCTGTTGTGTATTGTAACCTGAAGACACCCTTCTGATCTTGGAAGCCTCAGGCAGCCAACCAAACACGTTTTCTGGCAATCTTCAGACTGATATGCCTCCTCTTCTGGGATCTATTGTGGATGCCAAAGAGATTTATTTACTACCCTGGCTTTCCCCTGACAAAAGGGACAAAGCTAGCTCACAGAATGATTTTTTTAAAAGGGTGAGATTAAACACATAACTAGATATGACACTGAATGTGGTCAAACAGATTATTGTTTTGAAACAGTCAGTATAAGAATTGAAAAAAAATGCATCTGAGAAAAAAAATAGGGGAAAAAAGCACACATCATGAGCCTGTTAAAATAACCCTTGCACTGCCCTTCTGATCTTGGAAGCTAAGCAGGGTTAGTACTTGGAGGAGGGATTGCCAAGGAAGGTGCTGTAGGGCAGGCCATATTTCAGAAGCAGGCTATGTATTTCAGAAGAAGACCGTCCTCGGAGGTCTTTAAGCAGAGGCTGGAAGGCCATCTTTCAGGGATGCTTTGACTGGGAGTTCCTGCATGGCAGACTGGGGTTGGACTGGATGGCCCTTGTGGTCTCTTCCAACTCTATGATTCTATTATTCAATGGGAAACCACCTCTGAGTGTTCCTTGCCTAAGAAAACCCAGTGGGATACATGGTACTCTTTCAAACGGGAGAAATTTCTCCCAATTCCGAATGGAGCCAATGCAGATTCATGTAAATTCGCTTGTTTAGCAAATTTACCTGAACCCCTGCTCCGTTCGGAAGGCATTCAGAATGACTTCCCATTACCCGAAAATAACCCCCCCTTGCCTGAAATCGCGTGAGAAACTTAAATTCGCAATAACGTTAAACCCATGATTGCATTCGGAATGACTTCCCTTTTGCCTGAATTTGCGTGAGAAGAATTAATTCGCAATAACATGAAACCCCAGGATTGTGTTTGGATTGCCCTTGGATTATACTTCCAATTTCCCACATCTGAAAGAGTCCATGGAGTCACCATTAATTGACAGGTGATGAGAAGGCACTTGCATTATATGACATTATGGCAGTCAGGAAATAAATTCAGAGGAGGAGAAAGAAGAAGAGGAAGAAGAAAAAGAGGAGCAGGAGGAGGAGGAAGAAGAAGAAGAGGGAGAAGAGCACGAGGAAGAAAATTACTGGAAAATGGAACATGGTTGGTACCTGATCCCTAATAGATTGGCAAAAATACACCAGAAACCCTCTGCCTCTTGTTGGAAATGTCATAAAACACATGGGACATGGTTTCATGTTTGGTGTCCAAAACTGGAAAAGTATTGGAAACAAGTATATATACTAATTGAGAAGACGCTACAGATGCAACTTGAAATGTGGCCTGAAATATATTTGTTGAATATGGTGAATAAAACACCCTCAAATGTTCAAAAGAAACGTTGGCGATTACTTTTATATTTGATAACCGCTGCAAGGTTGACAATAGCCCAATATTGAGGAATGGCTATTGAAACTAATGGAGATGATGGAAATGGATAAATGAACCGCACTTATAAAACATGAAGATATAGAGAAAGTAGAGAAAGAATGGTCTGTGGTTGTAGATTTTTGAAAAAAGAAGGTGGAAATAATGAGCAGGATTTCTTTAAAGGGCTAACATTTGTGTACATAATTCATTAAGCAAAAGTTATGAATGATAAGTTCCAGGTAACCTTAACCTTATAAATAGAAAACCAATAATGTAATATAACTGTTTGCTTGGGCACTTTTGGGGAGGTGGTAGTTGATGACAATCTAAGCTACTCTGGGGGGGGGGGGAGGGTTGAGTTCCATAATTGTGGAATGGTATCTCCAGGTGTTTACGTAAAACTCAAGTATTTGTTTGTTTGTTTTATAATATTTTAAATGATAATAAAAATTTGAAAATAAAAAAGGAGGAGAAAGAAGAAGAGGAAGAGGAGAAAGAAGAGGAGAAAGAAGAATGGAGTTCCTGCATGGCAGGGGGTTGGACTGGATGGCCCTTGTGGTCTCTTCCAACTCTATGATTCTATGATTCTATGATTCTAAGAAAAGGAGGAGGAGGAGGAAGAGGAAGAAGAAGAAATGGAGGAGGAAGAAAAGGAAGAGGAGGAGGAAGAGGAGAAATAACAAGGGGAAGAAGAAGAGGGGGAGGGAAGAAGAGGAAGAAGGAAGAGGAGGAGAAGGAGGAGGAAGAGGAAGAAGAAGAGGAGGAGGAGGAGGAATAGGAGAAATAATAAGGGGAGGAAGAATAGCAAGAGGAGGAAGAAGAAGAGAAGGAAGAAGAGAAGGAAGAAGTAAAAGAGGAGGAGGAGGAGAAAGAAGAGGAAGAAGAGGAGAAAGAAGAAGAAGAGGAAGAAGAAGGAAGAGGAAGAGGAAAAAGAAGAAGAATAGGAGAAGAAGAAGAGGAGGAAGAGGAGGGAGGAGAAGAAGAGGAGGAAGAGGAAGAAAGGGAGGAAGGAGAGGAGGAAGAGGAAGAAGGGGCAGCCTCCCCCTCCCTTGGGTCCTCTGAGTCTGCCTCCTCCTCCCAGTCCCTCCCAGTCTCTTTCCGGAGCTGAGGCAAAGCCTTTCAGGGCGGAATGTAAACAGGAGCAGAGCCCAAGAGGGGGAGGGAGAGAGAGGGAGGGAGGGAGGGGAGGGAAGAAGGGGGCTCTTTTGGGGCAGCCTCCCTCCCCTCCCTCCCCTCTTCCTCCTCCTGGGCTCCCTCCTCCTCCCCCTCCATCTGTCCCCAGGGCAGGAGCCCCCCCCTCCTCCTCTCCCCTAGAAGGGGCTCCATCCATCCCTGTCCCTCCAGGCCCCCCTCTTCCTCTTCCTCGGTCGTTGCCCTTTTAAGGGGCGCCTTGAAACCTCTCCTGGGCTCCATGTTTGTATCAGAAATCCTGAAGAGGGAACTCCATGTTGTAACAAAGTTTCCTCCGACGCTGCCTTTTCCTTTTCCCTCCCTTCCCCCCTTTTTTCTTTTCTTTTCTTTTCTTTTGGGTTCCTTTTGTTTTGTGTTGCTGCCCCTCCCCTCCCTCTCCCCTTCTCCCCTGCCCCTCCCCACCCTTTTAGGCCTCCCCCCCCCAGTCCCTTTAGCATTATTAGGTACTATTCTGTAACATTAATAATAGTACTCAACACCTCCCTCCCTCCAAAAGAAGAAGAAGCAGCAGCAGAACAAGAGCCACCACCAGCACCACCCAAACCCCACTAAGGAAAAGAAGAAGAAGATTCCTCCAAATCTGCAGAAGGAGGAGGAGGAGGAAGAGGAAGAGGAGGAAGGCCGGGCATTTTGGGGGGGGGAGGGCTCATGGACGGTGGGTCCATCATCACCCAGGTCAGCAAAGAGGAAGGCAACGCGCCGCTGCAGGAGAAAGGTAAGCACAACCCCAAAGCCCATCATCCACAGCTAGTGTCACGTCCTCCATTTCTCTCTCTCTCCCCCCCCCTCAGCCTGTCCTACATTTTGAGGTGCCTTGTCCTCCTTTGTGGTCGTTGTGCAATCACTCTACTTTTCCAGATCTCCTGTCCGGGAGGAATTTCCAAAATCTCATTCCATTTTTCTCCACGACTTAAGAAGCATGCATTTATATTTCTCTGAGTGTTTCTTTAGCTTTGGTTGGTTCCTGTCCTCCATCTTTCTTGCATGCCCTCCATTTTGAGCATGACCAAGAAGCGTGCATGTATATTTACATGAGTGTTTTTTAAAGCTTTGATTGGATCCTGTCCTCCATTTTTCTTGCATGCCCTCCATTTTCAGGATGGCTAAGAGGCATGTGTTTAATTTATATGTTTTATGAGTGCTTTCAGCTTTTATTGGGTCAGTGTTCTTCCCAAGAGTCACCCCATTTTCTGGAAGGTCCTACATTTTTGGGGTGCCTTGCCCTCCTTTGAGGTGAGGACATCTGGTCACCCTGTTTTTCCAGGACCCGTCCTACATTTCATCCTTCTGTCCAGGAGGAATTCCTAAGTGCCCTCCATTTTGAGCAGGACTAAGAAGCGTGGATTGACATTTCTGTGAGTGTTTTTGGCTTTTTCTGGGTCGCGTCCTACATTTTGGGGTGCTTTGTCCTCCTTTGCAGTGAGGACCCCTGGCCACCCTGTTTCCAAGACATGACCTCCATTTCAGTCTTCTGTCCAGGAGGGTTTCCAGGATGTCCTCCATTTGCAGCAGGACTGAGAAGCAGGCATTTATCTTTCTATGGGTTTTTGTAGCTTTGTATTTTGTGGTGCCTTGTCCTCCTTTGTGTTGAGGACACCTGGCCACCCACTGTTGGCTCCCACATTCATCCCAGATAGGACTGGAGAAGCCTTGAATCTGTTCCTTCCAAGAATGTGCCTGCCTTTCCTTCTTATCCAAAGGGATCTGAGGAAGTTGGCTCTGGGGATGTCCAGATGTCATAACTGCAAAGGAGGATGAAGCACCACAAAATGGAGGACCTACCAGAAGAATGCAGGACATGGCCAACTACGTAGCTAAAGAAAGTCCCAGAAAGATAAATGCATGCTTCCCAGTCCTGCTGCAGAAGGAGTACATTTTGGAACATAAGCGACCCAATAAAAGCCAAAAACAGTCCTATAAATACAAATTCACGCTTCATAACCATTTCCTCCTGGACAGAAGGCTGAAATGGAGGACATGGCCTGGAAACAGAGTGACCAGGTGTCATTGCTGCAATGGAGGACAAGGCACTGGAAAATGTAAGACATTCAAGGAAAAGGGAGGACATGACCATATAAATGCTAAAAATACTCATAGACATATAAATCCGCGCTTCTTAGCCATGCTTAAACTGGAGGACATTATGGAATTGTTCCTGGATGGAAGGCTGAAATGTAGGACATGTCCTGGAAAAAGAGGACGCCTAGCCACCTTACGCAAGTCATGCTCCCAGCTTCTTTCTTTAGTCTCCAAGGTGCTGCCAGATCCCTTGGCCTCCTAGGGATCATCATTACCAGCGCAATCCAAATATTTTCTGATGAACTGAGGCAGTGGTTCCCAAACTTGGGTCCTCCAAAAGTTTTGGACTTAGACTCACACTCTCTCTCTCACACACACACACACCTTGCCTGTGTGTTTCTTTTGGGCCTCAGATGGTACAGCTATGTGGATTCTTGCTGTCCTGATTTGCAGTACCTAGGCTGCGTTCACACTGGAGAAATAAACCGGTTTAAGTGCCATGGCTCAATGCTGTGAAATTCTGGGAATTGTAGTTTGTTGTGGGGCCCAGAGCGGAGCTCCGCTCTGGACCCCACAACAAACTACAATTCCCAGAATTTCACAGCATTGAGCCATGGCACTTAAACCGGTTTATTTCTCCAGTGTGAACGCAGCCCTAGAGTGCTGTGCAATATGCCCAAGGCACAGATGACGGATTCCCTTTATTTTTGTAAATATTTTGAATCTTCTGACCATGCAACCTCCTCCTGTGTGTGGCTGGGTCTTGTGTGTATGTGTGGGAGTGTGATCCAGCAACAGGTTTCCTTGAGAAGAGCTATAAGGCATCTTTTACAAATCTTTGCCTTCCCTATAGCCTTGAAGCCTTTTTCTTTACCTGAGTCATGGCTTTTCTGTGATGCTTAAATATTATTTAATAATAAGAGAGAGGGAGGTGTTTCTACCTTAAAGTCGAAATGTTGTTGATGTCTGTCAGTTTTAGTGTGGGATTTGGGGTGTTGCCTAGGGCTGGGTCAGACGAGTCATCCTTTGAAGGACTGAGGGACTTCTATGCCAGGGAAATAAAGGGCTGTGGTAGACAAACTTCAAATCCTATAAAGGGATGCCGTAGACAAACTACAATTCCCAGAATCGCCATGACTCCTTTGAGCAGTTGAGTGACTCTTGTGCCAGGTAAATAAAGGACTGTGGTTGTTGTTGTTATTGCATGTCCTTGAGTCATTCCCAATTTATAGCGACCCTAAGGCCATAGTGGGATTATCATATATCGCATCATATATCATATCATGGAGTTTTCTTGACAAGCTTTGTTCAGAGGAGGTTTGCCATTGCCTTCTCCGAAAGTAAACCCTGAGGTAGACCCCCCCCTTCCCTCCCCATGGAGACATTGCTGTGGGGTGGGAGTAAGTGTGCTACAGATAGCCAGAGAATTCATTTTTTTCCTTATTGGTACCCAGCCTCCTTTTTTGAGGTCCTCTTTGGCATGCCATCCCTGCATCCCCCATCCCATTTTCCTTACCAGGGAAGATGGGTGTGGTGAAGCTGCTGTGATGATGTTTTTGTGGGAGCTGCCATCGCTGATGCCCTCTCTTGGTGCTGGCTGTAGTTGTAAACATTTGTACAATGGAAGGTGGGCAGCCAAAACCGCCTTCTCTCTGGGGTTTTGCTAGATACCCTAGATTTTCTCCTCTTTCTTCCAGAGAGTCTTGCTCTATTGGGAAGCAGATGGGTGGCAAGGATAGGAACCTGGAACCCTTCACCTGAGAAAAGAGGATATTTCCCAAGCGGAGTGAAGGAGAACGCTTCCTCTGTTGCTGTGTCAAAATATAGACTTAAGTGCCTTCAGCAGTCCTTTATTAACTTTCTTTCTTTTTCTACAGTATTTTAGCAGGGATGCTTTTTTCTGAGGATGATGACCACTTGACTTCTCCTTTCTCAGACCGTTAAGGATGCAAGGGCAGTCAGTAGGAAAAGCTTCCAATTCTTCTGGCTGAAGATGGTGGAGCTGGAGCTGGTGTCATTCAATATTGACAGTGCAAACCTAGGGCTGCATTTGCACTGCCAAAATAATCCCTGTTTGACACCGCTTTAAGTGCAATGGCTGACTGCTATGGAACTCTGGGAATTGTAGTTCATGGTGGCACCAGAGCTCTGCTACAATTCCTAGAATTCCATAGCACTGAGCCATGGCAGTTAAAGTGGCATCAAACTGGATTAATTTGGCAGTGCCGATGTAGCCTAGACGGACCAGTGTTTTGATGGTATAAAGCAGGCTATGATAGGACTGAGATGTGGCAGCTCCTTCATAGGCCACACTTGAAACACCTTGACCTGAGAGATGACTTTGAGGAGGGCTATATTTCCAAATTCTCACACTTGCTCTCTTGTGAGATAAGTTGGACTGAGAGAAGTGCAAGGTCACCCTGTGAGTTCTGTGAAAGAAATGGGAGAAATAGGAGCTTTTCAGTGGGGACTTGAACCTCAGTACCCCAAGTCCCAAATCAATACGCTAATCATTACAGTGCCCTGCCTGTCACTGTTGCTTCCTTAGGCATTTTGCTGTGCATCTGTTAGGTGAGGCTGTTTATTCATAGCATAGTGGGTCAAAAGTTGGACAGGCCTTTCTTAAGATGGTGTTGATTTTGGGGCAACCTCCCTGATGGCTATGGAAAGAGGCTTTTGTTCACTCAGCATAAAACCAGGCTATAGCTCAGGCTGGAAGTTCAAAGTAACACACCATAACCTACAGCAGAGGGCTATAGAAGACATAACTTTTGAGGACTACAGATCTCTAAATTGCCCTGGCTGGCATGGACATTAGTCATGGCTGTATTCTCAAAAAAAGTAATGCTTCCATGCTTTTCACCATTTGTCAAGTGCACCCCACTAACATATCTAGTGCTAAAAGCCTGTGCAGTTTTGAGCTGGCAGCCAAAACCGTAAGGCTATAGAGTCACCAACTGAGGCTGGTTGAGCTTGTTTGCATTTCTTGTTGTTTGATGTCAAGTTGCTTTTGACTTATGGCAACCTCATGAATGAGAGACTTCCCAAGATCCCCCGGTCATCAACAGACCTGCTCAGGTCTTGCAAAGTCCAGACTGTATCTTCCTTGATGGAATTAATCCACATGTAATATGTTATTTCCCTTTTTTGCTACTATCTTTCACTTTACCAGTTTTCTGATGATACAGTATGTCCAAAGTACAATAGCCTCAGTTTAGTCATTTTGGCTTCTAGGGAGAGTTCAGGCCTGGTTTGATCTAAGACCCATTGATTTCTCCATGATATCTGTCCATTTCTCCTCCAGCACCACATTTCAAATAGCTGATTTTCTTCCTGTCAAGTTTTTTTCACTGTCCAGCTTTCACAACTATACATGGAACACAGAAATAATATGCCATGGATAGTTAGAGCTGCAATTTGTGCCAGGCCATTGAAAAGCCTGGAGGTTTAAGGGATGGCAATACCTGCTTCTTACCTGCAACCAGGCTAGGAGGCTGCCTTATGCTGAATCTGACCCCCCAGAACCTCCACTCTAACTACCTCAGTTTTGCCTGCACAAACTACAAAGCAGCTCCTCAAGGTTTTAGGGTTCTTGGAGTTGAACTCATAACATTTTGCATACAGTGCAGGGCATGTAGGTTTATCATTCAGTTATGGCCATTTCCTAATAGATCACACCCATAAAACAAATATAAACAAGAAGGGGAGGCCAGAGTTCATTAGGAGAGTACCTGCTTTGCGTGCAGAAAGTGCCAGGTTTTCAGTCTTTGGCATCTATAGTTAAAAAGGTAAAGGACAGAGATGATGCTAGACTAGTTGGGCAAACACTGTCACCTGGTATAAGATGGGTTTTGGTCTGGTTCTAGGGGAGTCTAGAGAAAGTCTTTCTAAAGAAAATATATTTCATCCTCTCTTAAGAGCTTGTCAAAATAAGGTTTGTTTCCAAAGCAAACATCACCTGAGACAGACAGCTGTATATGTTGATGTGTATGTGATAATTCCCTCCCCCCCACCAAAAAACCTCTGTTGATAATGAAATCCTTTATTCTAAGAGCTCTTCTTTATTTTAAAGGTTTGACTGTGATTCCGAATGTTGTACAATGTACAGTGGTCCCCCGGCTTACGAATCCCCCGGGTTACGAAAACCCCGGGATCCGAAACCGGCGGGACCGCTAACATATCCCCTGGGATCCGAAAGATCCCCCGGGATACGGGAAAAAAAACCGCGCGGCCCCTATAAATCGGCTGCGCGGTCCGTTCGCTAAAGCGGTCCCTCGGGAAACGAAAACTTCCGGGTTACGAAAGGTAATCCGGGACGGATTACTTTTGTAACCCGGGGGACCACTGTATAAGGAATGCTTGCATTGCAGTCTCCCATCTTTGAATCTGGATCAGCCAACATTAAAGGCCCTGAAAAGTCTATAATGAGATCAGAAGAGAGGGTCAGAGGCTACTAAACCCAGTTGTGTTCTGCACCAGGTTAACCAGCTGCCTTTTCGGGATTGAAAGAGGAGTCTGCCTGGCAAAAGAAACTTCTTTTGCAAGGCTGACCTCCAGTCTTGAATAGCCTACTCCATAGACCTTGTTTTGTTTTTCAAGCACTTTATGGAAGTTAACAGGGAAGTGCCCATGTTTCAAACTCCCACTCAATTCCGTTTCTGTTTCCTCTTACTTGACCAGAAAGGTATTTTTAAAAAATAGATCAGTCCCTGGTTTTCTCTCTCTCCTCTCCCACATTTCAGATGGTGCTTAATCATTCTCTGAAGTAAGAAGTCACAAGCAGCACAGTTAACTTGTAACAGGTTACAGTATTTCAAATGCAGTGTAGTGGCTAAGGATGAGGAGAGAGCTATATTAGACTGCTTTAACATAGAAAGGAATCCAATCACACCATTGAGACTGACTGGTTTATTCTAGCATAAGCTTTCATTGACTATAGGGACAAATGCTTTGACCTGGTATAAACTGGGCTTCTGTGATGTCAAAAGAGAGTCTTGAAAATGGATCTGGGAGAGAAAATTAAACCTCTCAATCTCTGTTGAGAACCACTGGTACTCAAAATGAGATTCTGCATCCAACACAAATATCACCTGGGGACAGAGAGCTGTGTGTAGGTTGGTGTGTATATATTAATTCTCCCTGCAGGGAAAAAATGCTATGTTAATGAAGTCCTTTATTTTCAGGGATCTTCCTTATTTTAAAGGCTTGCCTGTGATTCTGAATGTCACACAGCCTAGGAATGTGACAGTAGGAAGGAAGTTACTTTATTAGTGCAATGAGTAACATTTTCCTCTAAGGGCACATTTAAGCCTTTTTACTGACATTTTGAGACACATTTTAAAAAGTCCTTTATCAATTTAACTTCTTAAAATAAAAAGCAATGAAAAGTGATGAGCAGTACAAAAAATTGCTTTTTCAATATTTTAATGAGTAACGGCATAGTAATGGGTAACTTTCAATAAGTAAAAGAAACCACAATAACTGCTACTTCATGTTTGTTGTCTTCTCCTCATTCTCATTATTTATACCTCATCATTTCCCTGAGACTGGGATCAAGGTGGCTTATAAATTAAAATGATTACAATATCTTTAAAAACATAAAAAGTCAGTATTAAAATACACTTGAACTATTGACAGGGGCCAGTATCCTCTTGGGGACTTATGTTTTCATGAGTGGACTTACATATGTGGTAATTAGGAGCCCTGATGGCACAGTGGTTAAATGCTGTACTGCAGCCACTCGCTCAAAACCATAAGGTTGCGAATTCAAGACCAGCAAAAGGGCTCAAGCTCAACTCAGGCTTGCATCCTTCCGAGGTCGCTAAAATGAGTACCCAGATTGTTGGGGGCAAGTAGCTTACAGTTGTAAACTGCTTAGACACTCCTTAGGCAGTATGAAGCGGTATATAAATGAAGCTGTTTGTTTGTTTGTAATTAGAATTGGGTGGTTCTTAAGGTCCATATCTAGTAAAAGGCTGCTGTTAAGTTACCATATAGGAGAGCCAGCAAAGTGACTAATGTTCATTGGGACAGATACACATTTTGCATTGGGCAAAGGAGTGTCAATGCACATAAATATTGCCCAATGCACATTGAGACCTTGCTGGTGTCCCATGAGGCATCTTCACAATTTACTAACAGGGTTTTTAGCACCTCTACTACATTCCTAACTGCACATAAAGTTACATAATGTACACCATGATTAAGGATTCCTGCCAAGATTAAACCATACACTTAAAACGGATAAAAAGCAGATTAAAACAGTACAATTTAAAACAATACACCATCCCCTTAAAAGCCTATTGGAATGAAAAAAAAATTTTGCTTGAAACTGGAAAGAGCCATTCTAGCACCCCTAAGGAAAAAGTTCCAGAGCCTAGGGGAAGCCACTAAGAAGGCCTTGTCTAGGGTCTCCACTTCTTGTATACATGTGAATGTGGTGAGACTTAAAGAAAGGCCCTTTGAAGCTCTCAGGGTTTGGGCAGGGTCATATGGGGAGATAACAACCTATCAGATGGTCTGGTCATTGGTCTATCAAACCCAATGCTGTTACCTTTGATTGGCAAGAGATTTTTATGGCCTTTGAAAGCTAACATTTTCCTTGTCTCTGTGTTTATTAATAATTTTATTTATTTGTTTGTTTATTTTGGTGGTTGTCCTTCTGTTTTTAAAGAAACTTGGCAAGTTCTGATCATTCTTACTGCTTAACATAAGCTAAGTCTCATAGCTCATTTGACTTGCAAGCCACAGTTCATTCTTTGTAGCATTTCCCAGCCCAATCCGTCCATATCTCTAAAGCTGTTCTCTTTCTGGGACATAGAAGGAGTGGTGGTAGAAATCTGAATGGTAGCATTTAAGACTGAGCTGTAAACTGGGAAGTTCCTGGTTCAAGTCTCACCATTATTATGAACTTTATTATGAAGTAAGGCTTGACCTTACTACGTTGTGGCTGTATCTGGCATTTAACCACTGCACCACCAGGGTTCCTGTGATGTCACAGGATGCAGACACTTGGGATGTTACAAGGGTGATGTTATATGGGGCACCCTTTGGTGGTGCCATTATACATGTTACATTAATTATAAATCACAGTTGCACAGAGTATGTCATTCAAAACAGAACGCCATCTAACAAATGAGGAATATATGTATTCATACTTTTCAAGGCAGTTTTCTCGCCTGAGATTCTTCCGCCATGCTCTGAGGACTGTAGAACAGTGTTTAGGTCAAGATCTGGCAACCTTAGTTGCAGTCAATTACCATTTGGAGGACTGCACGATTCCCTCTTCTGAGATGAGTATGAGCACAAGGCCATCCACTGCAGACATGTCTTTCTTCTCTTTTTAAAATGGCAGACATTTCATTCTTTTCTTTTTAAATTTTACATTAAAATGTTGGGAGTCGGAAATCATTGTCAATATTCTGAAATCACCCACAGATCTATCATTCAGTCCTTACTGACCTTCTCCACATCAGATGTTGTCTTCCCATTAGACATTGTCATACTATAGTTCCTATTAGGTGTAGCTCTCATAGCCAACTATGCAGGATAATGGAATTTTCATTTCAGTCTTGTCTAGATGGCTGTATAGTTTTCCACTTTAATAGGGGGAATGCTGGCCCGTCTTGCAAAATAAAATTTTGAGAATTTTATTAAGAGAGAATGTATATTATCATATTGTTGTTTTGATTATGACTACTAAGTACATAGCAGCTCATGTGGTGTAGTGGTTTGAGCATTGGACTAAGACTCTGGATACCAAGGTTTGAATTTCCACCTCAGCCATAAAAACCCACCGGATTACCTTGTCACACTCTCTCAGCCTCAGAGAAAGGCAAAGATAAACTCTTTCTGAACAAATCTTGCCAAGAAAACCTCATGATTGGTTCACTTTAGAATCACCGTAAATCAGAAACGATTTGAAGGCACACAACAACAAACCAATTATCTTGCATTCTCACTAGGTATATGCAGAACAGTGGGGAATAAATAGGGTATATTGTGGGATGATGGTACCCTACATATTCCTGCCAGTGTGGTACTCTTTTTAATCTCATCCCTCAACAACCCAGCCTTTTGGCTTCCCAAATGTTACAGCTAATTGTGTGTACAGCACCCTGTTGTAAAGATCTCAGATTATTTTCGGCAGCCAGCAAAGAACCCAGAAGAGGTCACACTGGGACATGACTGATAATCCTGTGACCCAGGTTGTTAGGATTGGGTCTTTTCTTTCCTTTTCTCAGTTCAATAAGCAAAGAACAGCAGTAAACTCATAGGTAAATTCATGGATTGTAAGACAGGCCATTTGCATAATTTCTCTTAACATCCTTTGCCTTGCTAGGAATCCTGACTGTGGTGCACACATTCCCGACATTCCTTGAGAGAATGGGGGCTGCAGACCAGTGAATGGCCAAGGGGCTGACACTGCCTTCCTTCTGGAAGATCTGCAGCTCGCCAAAGTAGTTTCTCTTTTTTGCATTGAGTACAGAAATGTTCCCATGAGAACACAGACCACACGCCTTTCCTAGCCTGGGAAATCTTGTGCGGTCTTCAGGTTGCCATCCCATAAAGAACCATTGGGAAGCCTGTGGTGTGTGGATGAATACCCAGGGTCAAGGGCAGGGTAGGCCCGGAGAAGAAGGGCAAGCAGTCTGGATTGGTGCCACCCTTCCCTAAGGAACTTTATCCTGAGTATTTCCTTTCCCATTTCACTGTGGATAAAAGAACCAGATGGCAACAGCACAATTCTTTGCAAGCAGCAGTCCCAGCCCCTGACTCTCCCACATTTATCTACTCATGATCCTCTGTTAACAATGTTTGTCCCCCTGGGTTAACTTTTCTCTGTCCCTCCCATTATATCAGCTCTACTTTGCCTGGCCAAAATTTCTTACGGTGTTGAATATGGTGTGTATAGGTAGACTCGTAGAATTTTAGAGTTGGTGCCACATCAAACTACAAATCCCAGGATTTCATAGGATGGAGCCTTGGCAGTTAAAGCAGTGTCAAGCTGTATTAATTTTGCAGTGTTACAGCAGCCTAGGGGATTGTGAGAGTTGTACTAAAATTTCAAAAAGATCATTTTTTCAAATTCTGCTTGAAATAAGCTACCTATGAAAGGAATACCTCTTTCAATGAGACCTGACACTAATCTAAATGGATATGACAAGTACTGCACACTTTCTTAGGTACATGGACATTCATTTCTGTCTTCCACTATGTACCTAAGAATATGTGTGACAGCTGCCCTCCACCGGTAAGCCTATGCACATGGTAACCCTGTGTAGACATTCCATTTGTTTTTGAAACACTGCAGAGTCACACAGTTGTGAACTAGCATGTTGTAGTGATTAGTGTATTACACTAGAGGCGGAGAGACCCAGCTTTAAATCCTCAGCCATCCATAAAGTTCTCTTGGGTTCATCACTATCTTTTACCTATCCAACTTCACAAGGTTATTAGGATAAATAAGGGGAGGAGAATAAATATAGGAAGTGGACCATTTATGCCACTTTGATCTTATTGGATGAAAAGGAAGATTTAAAAATCCAAGTTGGATGGACTTTGTGTGTGTGTGTGTGTGTGTGTGTCTGTGAGATGTTTCACATTACAATTTGGATCATTGGCTAGATAAGTGTCAGGTATATAAAATCCTGGTATACATTCATATATACAGTAATAGCAAGTGGAGGCATAAGAGATAATCCATGGTGATGCACATGGTACAAAATTTTCCTTATGCATATAAATATGTGATCCTCAGTGTTATTTCATGCAGCTTAAACTAGTGCACAGAAATCCCTCATGTCATGTATGTATATAGAATATACTTTGCTTGTTTGGGGATGGGAGTTGAGGATAGATTCCTCTGTTGATGTCTGGCTTCAAGCTGCCTCTGAAAGTTGCATGGCAGGAGAAGATTTGGTAGGTGTAGCTTTTCCTAGATTTTTGTCATGTATTGGTCTATCTAGGTGTGTTTTTACATAGGTGTGGCTATTGCAGTCAGAGCACTGAAAATATTTGGATTACTGACTCCTAGAATCCCACACCCAGAATGCCCATGGATGATTCTGGGAGTCATTTGTCCCAAAAAGTAATATTTCCAAGCAGTGATTGTAAATTCTGTGTTGGACTTGAGTGAGGTCCTGTGGGAAGTCTTGAAACTGCCAGGAATTCCAGAGGTGGTGAACATCTGCATGTGTGTGTCCCCATGTGGTATAGGATGGAGGGGAATCTGATAAATCAAAGCAAAACAAAACATTTTGGGTCTATCCATGGTTTCATCAGACTGCAACAAGACTAATCTGACTTGTCCTTATTAATCCCTATTGACTTCCAGATGTTTTAGATGTTAATGTCCATTATTTCTGATGGGTGGTCATTGCAGGTTAAGTCTGTAGTTTTGGTCTAACAAAATCTGGAGGGTATCAAGTTACTGTGCCCTTTACATGCTTGTGGAGGATAAGTCTTTCAGTGGCTAATAACCTCAGTATTGAATGGGACTGCCAGATTCAGAAGGTGTTTGCCACTTGGAGGTGAGGAGGCTTTCTTCTTGCTGTACTTGTGGGTTTCTGAGAAACAGATGATCAACTATTTGTGGGGAGCAGAATCTTGGGTTAAATAATGCCTTTCGTGGGATCTGAATGAAAGGGGCCTTGAATCCAGAAGGATGTTTTCTGTACAACTCGCATACCCATCAAGCAAGTGACCTATCAGATGCCTGACTAATGCCCTTCCCCCAATTCTTGCAATTCCAAAGAGATAAGGAGGTGAACAGCAAAACAAAACAAAACCCCAAAAAACAGGAGGTTTATTCAAGTTCAGAGTGGATTGCTGCTGCTGGGTTGTGGGCTGTGTTTGACCTGGTGAGTCTGCACTGGCACAAGCCTGTTGTAATAGCAAATTGCAAAGATTACTCCTTCCTCCCACACTCTCTTGTATGCACTCTCTCTAGTAAGAGGCTACAAACCTTTGTGTTCTAAAGGAATCTTTGTGGTTACCTGCTTTGTATTCTGTGTTGAATGAATGTTTGTCTTAGCTTTGTATATTTCACTGTAGTGACATAATTTGCTAATGTAATAGTTCTGAGAAGAAAACAGTGCCGTTGCTTGTTTCTGCTTGTTTGATTTGTTTCTCCCTTTTAGCAATGCTTGTTTTGTTTTGACCTCTTTTTTTGGCTGCTGATCAAATAAAAGTTTGTGCTTTATTTATTACTTACGTCATTACATTGGTATCTCATCTTTCCAATAAAAATAGCTCTCAAGACAAATAGTTGATTCTGCTGCTTGAATGGCTTCTTGACCTGAGGAGTAATGGAACTCCAGGATAGTTTTGGGTCTCCTCATGCAGGGGTTGAAGAATAACTGAAATCTGCAGGTGTCAAGCCTCCATTTTCTTTGGGAGGCCAGTGTTGGCTGGCTATCTCATTATTTTATTTTAAGCTTTTGTACTAGGGTGAGCAAAGGGCAATATTCCAAATGTTGTTGGAGTGTAAATTCCCACACTCCTGAGTGTTGACTATGCTCGCCAGGACTGATGGGAGGTGCAGTTCAAGAACACTGTAAGGGCTGTACAAGCCCACCTTTGATTTATACTTTCTTCTTCAGCAGAAAAGACTTCCAGAGTCACTTAACAGACTGCTGAAAACAAGACAGTCCCTGTCATTGGGATCATAATAGACATGATACAAAAGGAGAAAGTGATGGGGAAGGAAAAGGAACATAAAATAGCTGAGATACCAGTTCACAGGCCAAGATCCAATGTGCTTTACATATACCAGTAGCATAAATAAAACACCAACCTAATGATGCTGGATCTCCAGGTGGTGTAACCAATTGTCATTTGCACCAAGGGCTTGAATTCACATGTTGCGCAACAGTTAATTAACTCCCCATCCAACAAGTCAAAGTGAGGGGAAAGAACTATGTGGGTGCTTGTGAAATGATTATCTACACAAAGAGCCCCACTTAGGCAACCACTAGGAAAGCATAACCTCCTGCACATGGAGGTTAGATAGCCATCTTTCAGGAATGCTGTAATTGTGTGTTCCTGCATGTTAGGAGGTTGGATTAGATAGTAGCCAAAATGCCTGGACATTTTGTAGAACTGTTGCAGTTACCTTATTTCCTTTCTTTCACTGTACTGATGTTAGGTGACAGCTGAGGTAGAAATAAAGTCTGTGAAGACCAAAAATAGCCTGTGATGAAGAAGTAGCAGACCCCTAGTAATGTGGTGTCATTGTTAATTCTGCTAATGTTGTTGTCATAGTAGATGTGGGGACAGGCAGTGGCTCTTATTTTTCAATTGCTGTTGTATGTTCTGTCATTGATAGCAAATTGTTGTTTAAGGTATGTTGGTTGTTATGTAAGAAAAGGCAGGCCTACCGCTCAAGGGTTCTGGGAGGGGAGGTGTCATTTTCCAAGGTGGGATGCAACTCATTGATGATAAATTTGAATGGTTGTGGTTAGGAGCTATAAGTGTCAAGTGACCTTCTCTTAGACATCCACCTCACCCTTTTGTTTTGGGAGTTGGGGGTTGCAATGTGAGGGACCCCTGTTGTTAGTCCCTAAGTAGTAAGTTTTTATCCAGTAAATCTGAGCAGATGTTATTGTGCCATAGGGCTTGACTGTAGGAAATGGATTTTGCCTTGTGTTCTGAGGAGAAGCTAAAAGGTAAATATGTATATAGATTGGTCAATACAGAATAGCATTTATTTGTCAGTTGTGTTACTACACAGTAGTATTAAGAAAGTGCAAATGATGTAGGGACTGGTTCATCCCATGGTGAGATGAAAGTTGTTGAAAGTCTTGATGGAATATATCAAACAATTCCTATTCACCACTCCAAGTGATTTAAAAAGTCACCAATATGTTCAGGTACAAAAGAGGTTTTTGTATGCAACAAGTTACAAACCATTAGTTCTTGGTCAGCCATGAATGAATTGTCATGCTGTGGAGGTGTGAGTGCCCATGGAAGTGTCAATGATCTGAGGGTACATGTTCCCTTAGTTCTGACATAGGTGTAGATAAGTACTGAGAGGCAGAATTTGATGGCTATGTGTGCTGTATTTCATCTGGAAGCATACTCCTAATAGGCTATAGTCCATCATTGTGAGAAAACTTAATAAGGAAGTTCTAGCCTGTCACAAGACATGGATGATGGTTTCCTGTCACCCTGCATTTGATAATTAGCTTCCCTAGAGTGAGGATGTTTGTTATCAGCAAAAGTGTTAATTATGTAATTATGTAAATTGTAAATGTAATGTGACAGTTGCTGTGAACATTTTTCTGTATTTAATTTTTTTTTTCTGAGTTCACTATCTACAATCCCCCCTCTTAGCCATATTGTACATGTATCTGAAATTCTGGGTAACTCTCATGCATCTGTGCATAGTGCATAGTGGGCTATGGACCATGAAAGTGTAATGAATTTGTTGATCTTTAAGATGCCATGGGACTCTGTGTTGTTGTTTTTTGCAATAAACTAACAAGTCTGCTACTTTTGAAACTGTAATAATAGAAGGCACTAGTTTGTCTTTTTGGTATTGCCTTAGGAGATCAAGTGTTAATATTCTATGTTGTTGATCAATAGCAAGAAGTATCTTCGTTCAAGTCTGTGTTCAATATTCCTGGACTTAATAGGCATGCAGAAGATCTGATACTAAGTCTTCTCCAACTGTTCTCTTATCACACTTGCTACTGATAATTTTGGTATCCTGACAAACTACTGTACCATGTATGGAATAGGGTTACAGCAGAGATAGGAAGCACAAGGCCCTCTGGATGTTGGCAAAATAAAGTCCGTACTATTCTTCACCATTGGCTATGTTGACTGAGGCTGCTGGGGCATGCATTTCAACATAGAATCATAGAATCATAGAGATGGAAGAGATCACAAGGGCCATCCAGTCCAACCCCCTGCTATGCAAGAACTCTCCATCACAGCATACCCGACAGATAGCCATCCAGCCTCTCTTTAAAAACCTCCAAAGAGAGAGAGGCCAACTACACTCCAAAGAAGTGTGTTCCTCTGTCGAACAGCTCTTACTGTCAGGAAGTTCCTCCTAATGTTGAGATGGAATCTCATTTCCTTTAGCTTGCATCCATTGTTCTGGGTCCTATTCTCTGGAGCAGCAGAAAACAAACTTGCTCCCTCCTCTATCTGACATCCCTTCAAGTATTTAAACAGGGCTATCATGTCACCTGTTAACCTTCTCTTCTCCAGACAAAACATCCCCAGCTCCCTAAGAGGTTCCTCATAGGGCATGGTTTCAAGACCCTTCACCATTTTAGTCATCCTCCTTTGGACACGCTCCAGTTTCTCAACATCCTTTTTGAATTGTGGTGCCCACATGGACCAAAAGGAAGGGGTAATGATCAGTAGGTTTGACAAGCCTTGTCTGTCATATCATCAAGCTTTGCCGCAGGGAGACAACACACCTCCCAAGACATCTTGTCAGGCCCACACACCACTGATTCAGTACCCCTCAGCAAGGAGTCCCCCATGACCACCACACGCCTCCTCCGAGGCTTAGCAGTGACTATTCCCTGTGGTGGTACTCTCAGGCTCATCTGCTGTGCCCCTGAAGTCTGCCCATGCTGCTCTTCTTCATCATCCCAGATAAGGAAAAGAGCTTCAAATCAGTTCTGTAGCTTCAAGCTCCCAGAATGATCCCTGGATTCCCTACTTCTGTGTGTGACATTCCTCTAGCTGTCTCCCTTCTGTGTATGTGAAGTGACTTTCTCCTCCCCAGGAACTTCCTCTGTGCGATCCCCATGCAAGACCGCTAGTTCTGTTCTGTCTTGTCACACTTGCTACTGATAATTTTGGAGGACCAAGCGATTTTCACCGCAAATTCCAGTATACAATATTTTTGGCTGAAGCTTTATAGGTAAATTTTACTGATCAATGGTTTCTTGGGGGCATTAAACAGGAAAATGCAATGGGGTGATAATACTAAGCTATCAATAATGCTGGCATTCTGATGAAGCACATCAATGGGGTCTTCTCTGAAAGATACACTACATTTTCTGTTCTTTCATTTTGATGCTTTCAAGGGCATGTATTATTAGGCCAAGGTCAGCATTTAGAATATACATGCCATTTTCTCAAAACAGCAGTAGCCTGTTAGTTTGGATCTTTTTGTTTTGTTTTGTTTTGTGGAAAATCAAGAGGTAGGGACCTCAGAAGTCACAGTCCTGAAAATTGTCAGATGACCTTGTTTCATTTTGTTTGTACATGCATGGCCAAGTGATATTTTTGGTTTTGTTTCTGGACCATCCAGGATGTGACAAAGGAGTTGTGGTCTTGGGTTTGGTGCCCACTTCACATGTTTGGCACGTAACACATACAGTGCCTTGCATTTGGGCTTCTGCAGCTGTTCAGCATTCAAGCTTCACTCTAACAAATGTTTAGATGGTGTTTTGTATTCATGTTAAGCACCTCGGGTCTCAATATATTTTAAGCCTGAATAGGTTGTTAGCTGAAACTGCTGTACTCACTCTTCTGGTACATGGACCTCAAGTTCAGATTGTCACTGTTTTTATTCTGATTAGGTTGTGTTGTTTTCATCCAGGTGCCTTTTATAATAACAAAACAGCAGCTACAAAATACTTTGGAAGGAAATAAAAACTGAGCATGAAGGGGGATGTTTCCCTCCCCTTTTCACAGTGTACACCTGCCAGTCTTAAGAACATGATGTACCTAATACAATATGCCAAATATTGGGATGGTGACTCAGTGTACAAAATCAAACAGTTCTTGAGACTGCAAAGCCATTGGGATTGGGACAGCTTGTCACCACTGGATCAACCTATCCAGTATACCCATTCAGTCTTTTGACATTTGTCCCCAAAGAATGCTTGTTAACACCTTTCCGAGACAGAGATGGAAACTGACACGATACAGAATTCTCAAGGCAGTAAGATGGCATTAACTTCATGTCACTAGAATAGATGATGCTCTTATCTCTACTGCTTTTACTGCTCTGTTTGAACCATCTTTCTCGTGTGCAAATTGGCAGCATGCAGCTCCAGAGTCAAACAATGGTGTTCTGTTCACCTGTGTATCTACACCAGCTTACAAAACCTACACCAGCTTAAAATCTATGGTTTCCAAACGGTAAACAAACTAGAATATCAAACTATAGTTGAAGCTGCTTTATAAAACCACATTACATTAACTGTAGTTTGATGTTCTACCCCAATTCAGAAATCACTGAGAAAATTTGTTGTCATAGGTGTTATTGTTGTTATATGCCTTCAACTCATTTCTCATTTATGGCGGCCCTAAGACAAACATATCATGGAGTTCTCTTGGAAAGATTTGTTCATAGAGGGTTTGCCATTGCCTTCCTGGAAGGGTAAGAGAGCATTACTTGTCCATGGTCAGCCAGTAGGTTTCCATGACTGAGTGGGGATTCCAAAGTCGTACTCCAGTGCTCAAACCACTAAACCATACTGGCTCAAGAATTATGAGCATTACTCCCATATAAAGAGGTTACTGTACTGTGGAGGTGGGAGTGAACTTACAGCACTGAACAGATGCAGAATAAAAGAAGCAGATCTAAACGAAAGATTGTTTGATGTACATTAGGAACAACCATGATTAGCCACAATGCCTAACCTGTGCCAGTCTTGTTTGAGGGCAATAGAACCCAAAGTGCTAGTTATTTGTAAAGCAACAGCTGGGAAGTGGGTAATAATAATAATAATAATAATAATAATAATTATTATTATTATTTCTAACCTGCCCCTCTGAGCAAGCAGTCGGGGTGGGGTACAGAATTTATTAAAGTGTATGATAAGTGGTATATTAAAGTGTGTGATAAGTGGGATCATGTGTGTGTCTGTGTGTTTGTGTACTGTGTTCGCGATTACTTGTTAGATTTTTATTATTTTTTTGGAAGTGAGGTTTTTCTCCTAGCAAGGGTTGCTTATGAACACAGTTCCATTGACAGAAATAGTGAGAAAAGCTAAACAAAAAATGTGGTTTCAGGAGGAGAGGAGAATGCACATGAAGGAAGTTTCAGCTCCTTCTTCAATCCACTTAGACCTCCCTCTACATGAGGCTGGTCACCATAACTGGTCAGAAATTGCATGCAGGTGAGTCAGCGGGCTGGCAGAGATGAGATGGCACTAGTGCTCCATTTCTCCTATGAGGACCTAGCACAGAAACAGAATAAGTAGTTAGATGAAGGAAGACGTTTTGGAAGGATTGAAGCTTTTGTCGGCTTAATTTACAACGCTTTGGTAAATATACACATTATGAGCCGGAGCAGCTGAATGCCTGGGTCCACAATATGTGAAGGCTTGGCAAAACAAACTTTGTTTGGAGGTGTGTGTTTGTGTGTGCATGCACATGTGCTTGCCTGCATGAATAAAACTAACCTTAAGTCAAGTTTCTCCTTGACCAAGAAGCCCAAATTAAGGTAAATGTTAAACAGCATTCCTCATCCTGTGACCCCTATTTGCCCTCAAGGTGCTGTGCCTGCACCCAGGGACACTCAGTAGTTCTACATTTTTGATAACCATAGCAGTTGCACATAACACCTGGTGGCGCAGTGGTTAAATGCCTGTACTGCAGCCACTCACTCAAGACCAGCAAAGGGCTGAAGCTTGACTCAGGCTTGCATCCTTCCGAGGTCGCTAAAATGAGTACCCAGATTGTTGGAGGCAAATAGCTTACAATTGTAAATGAAGCTGTTTGCTTAACAAATTGTAAGCCGCTCTGATAGTCTTGGCTGAAGAGCGGGGTATAAATTAAAAAAAAAAATTGCAAGGAAAAATAAATCCTTAAGTTTACTCTTTTTCCTTTGGGTGTGATCCCCTGTCCTCACTATCCTAATGCATACACCCACCCACTAAAGTGCTTTGTAAAGACCCAGTTCTGCACAGAGGTCTCTCATGTTCACTCCCATTGTGACCCTCACTAGGGTGATAGACCTGTGCCTGAATGATCACTTTTCAAACTCCAGGCAGGAGCTGAGCAAACCTCTGTACCTCTTCTAGATCCTTGCACACATGAAAAACTAGACAAGGTTAGAGTCACCTAGATATCTGATTGTCTTCATAGACACCTAATTTTGTCTCTTTTAAACCAATCTGAGTATTCTTTGCCTAAGAAAACTCTATGAAATTCATGGTTTTTCCATAAGTTGATAGGCAACTTGAATGCACGCATGCACACAAAGAGAGAGGGAGAGAAAGAAGAAATTGTAATTATGTGAGCTCCCCTCCTGCAGACTCAAATGATATGTACCCTCAAATTTTAATTTTTGTTATTGTTCAGTGAGCACCTGCTTTTGTTCTCTTCAGCTCACTCACTCAAGTCATATCTAGTGCTGAAACCACTACACTATATTTGCTCCCACCTTGCAGTGTGTGTGTTTGTGTCCGTGTATTTGGCGTTGAGTCTCATATTGAACCTCAGTGGGACTTGCTTTTGAGCAGACATGCAGTCAAAATAAAAGGAAAGATGTGCAAGAGCTGCTTTCAGATTTAATGCTCATTGCTGAAGGTTGGAGTTTGATTATCCATTTAAGAAGCAGAACTGTCAGGGCTTCCTTCTGGATGGTGTTCTGGGTGTCTTATGGAGGCAAAATCCAGTGTATCTAGGCCAGCAAGATCATCCATTGATTAGGATTGGCAGAAGAGGGCCAAGGACCTTGAATCATAGTGGCCTGCTTTCAACAGAGGGTTGCAAGGGGGCTGTTTGTGGCTCCAGAGACCTAGAGGTGCCAGGGTTGAAGCTGTTACCAATCTCCTGATGTTTCCTTCTTGCCTTACTTCGCCTTGCTGCTGCTTTTCATAGCCCCTCCTTCCTAGTGGCTTGGCAGCCATGTTCCTGGACGTCTGAGAGGAGCAAGAATCTCATTATCTGAGGCCGGATTAGAAAGCAGGAGCTGCTCACAGCAAAGAGATTAAAGGGAAAAGTGAATTTAATCCAGAGCTTGGAGGTGGCTCGTGATTTTTTTTTTAAAATCATCTAAAGTTCTTCCTCTGCCAGACCCATGTGTTTGACAGAGGAAAGATTCAGCCATGGGGAATATATTTCTTATCTGTCTAGAACCAAGAGAGGATGTTCATGGGATACATGAGCCCCTGAGATGTTGGTGTCATCCTCCCTACTTAGTGAGAAAGAATCATGCCTGCCAGACTACTGGCTAAAAATGGGAAATGTAACAAATATCTGAATTCAAAAGAGTCATTTTGCTGGCTAAGATCTGCGCTGATGAAATTTTAGCCTGGCCTCCCTCCCTCTTGTCAGATTCACAGGGCCACCTGTGGTCCAGTTTAGAGCCAACACAAGGCATATTGCTGCTGTCTGTGACTGTCAGTTGAATCTTATTTTGACACTGAGGTGGTGGAATAGCATTCACTACAACACTTGAAGACAACAAGTTTAGACAAAAGCACCTGATACTAGAGGTGACTGCCTCATTATGCCTAATGGCAGAGCCAGTTCAGCTTGTCTCTTCATCTCATTACATGAGATGCATTTCCTCTGCTCACTCTCCCTTCCACTAATCAGACCAGTGGCAGTACTTCACACTTCATCTTCCTTCTCCTCCTCCCTGCCACACCTCCAGTCAGACACATAGGCCTACTTGGCATGGCATTTCTTCGTCCTTCTCAAAGGCAGTCCATCCCCTTTTTTCAAGCAGGGAGCTAGTCTGCTTGATCTGTCTCTACATCCCAGTCTGCATCTCTCCACATCCCAATGTAGCTGAGGATGTTAACAGATTTTGTTCAGCATCTCCTTGTGTCAGGCATAAGCCTATCTAGCCTACAGGACTGGGTTCATTCACTGATTAAAATCCTGGTATTTTTTTTAAAAAATTTAATTTTGTGCTATTTATGCAATACATAGCATTAAAGAAATAGCTGGGTAACATTAACTATTCACACTGAAATCCGCCTAGAGTTTCATCCATAATATTAGGCAGAAAGTTGTTGGGAGTACAAGGAGAATATACAATCTGTGGAGTACAAGGAGAATATACAATCTCAGACCCCATGCTAGCCTTGGCCCCTCCTGTGCACTGTGCAGGTATCTATTCATGGGTTGTGATGACTTTCTACATCCTCTGCTTTCTTCTCATCAGTCAAGCCTATTTTTGACTATTTTGCTGTGGCCCAGAGCCATGGCCAATGCAGTTTCCTGGCAAGCATCACTTTCTCTATATATGTGGCAGAAAATACATTTGTTTCATGGGTAAAATAATTGTTTCTTCGTGAAGGTAAATGCATGCCTTTAAAACTATGAATTCCTAAAAGGGAGGGAAAACAAATGAACCATGGGGAAAAGAACTCTCCTTTTGAGTGTTCCCCACTGAAATACTAAGGCATTTGTAAGATGGAAGCTTGTCTTAGTTTTTCACTGCTAAACCTTGAAAGGGGGCACTTATGAAGTCTGGACAGAGGAGAATAAAGATAAGCTGCATGGTTGGCACTTATATGGTGAGCATAGTGCAAGTGTGGTGGAGGAGAAGAGAGGAATTGGTTGGATAAATAGACCTTTTTCATTTCCACTTGGGTTTGTTCTTTGCAGGTGCTCAAAACCCATCACCTTCCAAGAAGCCTAGGAACCGCAGCATCTTCCAGTCCCTGTTTTGTTGCCTTTGCCATGACAACTCAGAGCTTATCCCTGTCAACAACAATGCCCCACTGCTGGTGGAGGAAAATGGTTCGGTGACCAAGGTAGGCCCAGGCCCTGATTGTCTGACTTCATATCCATTTAACCAACTGTGCTGATTTTGCCCTGCAACTCAGAGCTGGACTTTTAGACATTCTTCACGGTAGTAGATCCATCTGACTTCTGTCCCCCATCCCTGCACTCCTCCCAGTTAACACTTTGTCCCCCATCCCCACATCCCTTCCCTTAGTTGATGATGCTTCTCCCTATTGAGTTGTGATAACATTTATGTGAGGCAGAATTCCTGGATTCCTTGATGAGATGCTAATGTGTCAGTGCCAATGTTGTTCTCACCAGGCTAGAGATGTGAGAGAGCTTTCAAATCTTAATGGGCTCAGTCATGTGCCATGAAGCCTATTGTACCTTGTGAGAGCTTGAGAACCTTGGAGCATGCAGTCCAAATCACTGAATATGTATTAGTTACTCTTTTTATGACACATCAATCACCTTCTTGTGCTTGTAGGAAAGGCACTTAAATTCTGTGCCTGCAAGGTGTCCATTTTGCAGTCCAGACATTCAAGAAGAAACCTTTATATTGTTGCAAGAGGCAAGGCAAGCACAGTTCCTCCTGGCCACTTCTGCTCACTCACTGCTGTTCCTGTCAGGTGCCTCATTTGCTTACTTGCCCTGGGCAGCAGGACTTCAGATACACCACTGGTGTGTGACAGGTAAGGAAGTTTGCAGATGACAGAATCAAAGAGAAAATGGTCAAAAAGAGACATAGGCCCGATCTAGACAGGTCTTAACGAGCGCGATAAGGGCTCTTTAAGGCACGAATAGGGTTCGGGAGGGCGTAGCTTTTACACCCTCCCAAACCCTAGTGCGTATGGGCGCCGCCATTATTAAATGGCGGCATCCATACAGACGTGCCATGATGGCATCATTGCGTGCACAGCTTTTAGACATGCTGCGCACGCCATGATACAAATTGCTCCCTTTCCGCAGCGCAAAAAAGGAGCTCTGGCTTTTAGATAGCCGTGGCAAAGACCCAGGGAGAAAGGGGCCACCGTGGCAGGTCCTTCCTCCCTTCAGCCCCGCCTCTGCAAGCGGGGTGCAGTGGGTGCCCAGCGCGCCCGCTGCACCCCGCTTAGAGGCCACGAGGAAGTGGCAGTTTGCCGCCTCCCTGCGGCCTCTGGAAGCAGCAGGATGGGGCTGCAGAGGCTGCCAGTGTGGCAGCCTTGGCCCCATCCCGCTACTTCCTGGGGCGGTCTATATCACCCCATTGTTGCCTTCCCTCTTGCTTCAGTGGTAAATGTAAAGGTTTGTCCCCTGCATCCAGATTGCAGACTTCATCCTAGACTTAAAGGCACACTTTAGAATGGAGTGAATATCTTAACCTGTATTTATGTCCAGGGAGTAGTATGCTACTTTGAAGAACTGGATTTTCAAAGTCTGGGGAAAGCTATCTTTAGGACTATAACTCTCAGGATCCCCCTCTGTTGGGGAAGTCTTGGAGTTGTTAATCAAAAAGTTACCTTTCCCCTCAATTCTCCAGTTTTAGAGTATTTCTCCCCACCCACCCCTGACTTGCCAAACTACCTTTCCAGAACCTTGCTTGGGAATTTCTAATATCCTATTATTGGGCAAGACACTTTTCTTGATGTTCACACATGATGACCTGGCTACTGACCTAGTCAGGGAGATGACAAGAGCCTTAAATCACCCACACCTGCTGAACTACCAACTACTTTTAAGCTGGTAGTCAAAGTTAAGTGGATTTTAAAGCAGTTTGATCCTTGTCACTGGTGCCCCCTGGTGCCCCAGGATAGAACAACAAGTGCCTGTGTTTTGTTGCTCCAAGGTTCTCAAGCTCTCACAAGGTACAGTAGGCTTCATGGCACATGACAGAGCAGATTATCCTGCCTCCTCCTCCTCTTACTTTCCAATGTGATCCATCCCAGCCACTCTCCATCCCTATCTCCATTCCAGGATAGAGAATAAAACATATACTCTTTTCTTATCACAAATCCTTCCAGCTTGGTAATTACTTGCTACCTAATCAATGCTCCATAGACTGATTTATTGTTATTATTAACTGATGAGAGTTATTATTAACTGATTATTAACTGATGAGAGCCATAGCATTACCCAGTACTGAGTTGAAACTTAGGGTTGGCAGAGACTCAAAGGAGAGAGCGCATCCAGTTCCCAGGATCACCACAAGAAGAGAACCTATGACCTCAGCTGCCATGTGGGTTGAGGGAAGCACTGCTAGAACTTTGTTGTAAAACTTTGAAGTGCTTCAAACTACCAGTACCATCCCATCCAGGTTGTTTGTAGCTGGAGTACTCAGCTCCTGTTTCCCACCTAGGCATTAGGAGGAACTTCCTGACAGTAAGAGCTGTTAGACAATGGAACACACTCCCTCAGAGTGTGGTGGAGTCTCCCTCCTTGGATGTCTTTAACAGAGGCTGGATGGCCATCTGTCAGGGATGCTTTGACGGAGAGTTCCTGCATGGCAGGGGGTTGGACTGGATGGCCCTTGTGGTCTCTTCCAACTCTACGATTCTATGATTCATCTCATTGCTGTGGAGTCAGTCACACTGCCTTCCCTCTTATGCATATGTCTCTGCAGGCCACTGTCAAGTACTTACTGCCAGAAATCAAGCCTCAAGATGCCAGCAAAATCTGTGTGGTCATTGACTTAGATGAGACGTTGGTACATAGCTCCTTTAAGGTCAGTTCATTCCTCAAACATCTTTTCATACTTGTGTGAGTACATGCGTATAAGCTGTCCCCTTCCCCCACTACTTGCTTGAGATATAGGTAGGCCCTTTGTTTTCTGGTTAATTGTAAAATAATTATGTCTCACCTTTCCATGATGCCAGTGTTTCTCAATCTGATGGCAGATTCTAACTCTCATTGTCCCTGACCATTGGCCATGGTGGGAAGTGGGAGGCCAGCAATATCTGGGGAAATACAGCTTTCTTTTCTTTTTTTCTTTTTATTTTGAAAAAAAAAATCATTAAGATTAAAATTCTTTACATAATCAAAATTGCTTATGTAATATAGATTTTTACAATCTTCATAACACAAATGTATGCATCATACATACATATTCTACATATTATACACAAAAGAGCTCAAATATATCCTTATATGTTCTGAGTTATCTTCTATGGTGTATTTTCATAGGGACTATCTCCTAATATATCTAGATTTTTTTAATGGTATTTTGCCTTTTATCGCCCAGTATTCTTCTTTTTGGATTTACTTTTTTACCAAGAAGATTCAGATTTGTTCCTAGATAATTATATATGTAGTTATCGACACAACTTTATTCATTTAGTGATGTTCTATTAATAATAGTAAATAATAATCTTTATTTCTAACCCACTCCTCTGTGGAACACAATCAGAGCAGGGTACAACAAGATTAAAACATACAAATTAAAATAATTCAACAGCCCATTCCCACCCACCCGTCCCTTAAAAATAAATTAAATTAACAATGATTAAAACCAACAGCAAAATTAAAAAAAACATATACATCCTCCACATAGTTCTTAAACGATGAAAGGGATGGCAACCAAGCAAGGGGTCAGATCTGATTAATAGATCCAATTTTGGAGCCGGAATCTAAGAAGTTTCAGGAAAGGCCTGCCGGAAGAGATGCGTCTTTAGAGCTTTTTTGTAGCAATCAAGAGATGTTATAAAACGCATCTCATCCGTCAGGCCATTCCAAAATTTGGGAGCGGTAGCAGAGAAAGTCCTCTGGGAGTTTTCACAGGCTGCAGCAGGTTCCTCCCAGAGGATCGAAGTGTGCGGGGGTGGGGTTCATATGGGGAGAGGCGGTTCCTGAGATAAAATGGGCCCAAGCCATGTAGGGCTTTAAAGGTTAAAACCAACACCTTGTACTGCACCTGGAAATTGATCGGCAGCCAGTGGAGAGACTTGAGCACAGGTGTTCTCTCCTAGATGTTCCGGTTACAAACCTGGCTGCCATATTTTGGACCAGTTGGAGTTTCCGGGTTAAGCACAAGGGTAGCCCCATGTAGAGCGCGTTACAGAAATCCAGGTGTGAGGTTACAAGAGTGTGTACAACAGATTTAAGTTTTTATTAAGTTTTTCCAATATGATTTTTTCCAGTATAATTTTCCCCAATCCTCTTGTAAGTGATCCATATTATCCTCCTGTATATTTCTCGTCACATTATCAGCTTATCTCAAGTCCAGTAAATTAGTGAGCCATTCCTTTATTGAAGGAATAGATGTTGACTTCCAATACTGTCCAAACACTAATCTTGCAGATGTTACCATATATAACAGCTTCCTTTTCTGTGCAATAAACATGAATTTTGGGTGCTCTCCTCTTACCTCTATTCTCCACCACCCTCCTCCCTTGGTCCTTAAAGATGATAAGTTCTTTTGTTCTCCCTCCAGTCTTCCCTTCAAATTAGACTTCAAGCAGGGCTGGCCCTACTGTTAGGAGGAGTTAGGGTAGGCTGCCTTAGGCAGCTGACTTTAAGGGTTGTGAAGGGTCAGAAAATTACATTAATTTGGTTTTTTTACTGAATGTTGGTCCTCCAGAGAGAGAGAGAGAGAGAGAGAGAGAGAGAGAGAGAGAGAGAATTTTCTGTCACAGGTTCCAGTGTCCTGCTCGTTTTGTTCCGTTGGTGGAGAAGGCCATTTCAGACATCAAAATGTATTGGGCTAACCCTAGCTGCAGCCATCTCATCTTCGAAAGGCTTTTCCTGTCAATGCATGATTTTGGTGGCCTGAAAAAAGTAGCTCAGATTGATTAGCATTGGGAATTATAATTGAGAGAGTATCAGAAAGAGTCCAGCTGAGTGACAATTGCTGAAGAAGCAGAACCTCCTTCTTCTTCCCATTACATTTCAGCATGCTCATTTTAAAAACGTGGTAGGATTTTCTGGCAGGAGACCTGTTTTTTAAAAAGCAAAAAAGGAAGTGACAACCCAGCAGAATAATAAGAAAATTACCACATATACTCGTGTATAAGCTGACCTCATGTATAAGTTGAGGGCAGGTTTTGGGGCTAAAATCATGGATTTTGATATGACCCGTGGATAAGTTGAGGGTCAAACACTGGGACATGTTACAAAAGATCTAAGGGGGAAACAAAGCACCACTTCCCTCTCTCTCTGGACCTCTGACAAGGATCATATTCTCAGCATGGGAAAGAGGAAACAACCTACACACACACACTTCCCTTTACCAAAAGAATTTCCAAGGCTCATGGTTTGCAAAAGGGGACAGATCTTTCTCTCTGCTTTCATCCCAGGATTCCCAAGGCTCATGGCTTGCAAAAGGGATCAGGCATTTCTCTCTCTCTCTCTCTCTCTCTCTTTCTCAATCTCTCTGCTTTCATCCCAGAATTCCCAAGGCTCATGGCTTGCAAAAGGGGACAGAACATTCTCTCTCTGTCTCTGTCTCTCTCTGCTTTCATCCCAGGATTCCCAAGACTCATCATGGCTTTCAAAAGGGGACAGACCCCCCCCTTCTGCTTTCATCCCAGGATTCCCAAGACTCATCAAAAGGGAACAGGTCTCTCTCTCTCTCTCTCTCTCTCTCTCTCTCTCTCTCTCTGCTTTCATCCCAGAATTCCCAAGGCTCATGGCTTACAAAAGGGGACAGAACATTCTCTCTCTGTCTCTCTCTCTCTCTCTGTCTCTCTCTCTCTCTCTGTCTCTCTCTCCCTGCTTTCATCCCAGGATTCCCAAGACTCATCATGGCTTGCAAAAGGGGACAGACCCCCCCCCTTCTGCTTTCATCCCAGGATTCCCAAGACTCATCAAAAGGGGACAGATCTTTCTCTCTCTCTCTCTCTCTCTCTGCTTTCATCCCAGAATTCCCAAGGCTCATGGCTTGCAAAAGGGGACAGACCTTTCTCTCTCTCTCTCTCTCTCTTTGCTTTCATTCCAGGATTCCCAAGACTCGTGACTTGCAAAAAGGGACAGATCTTTTTACTTATTACAGATTTCCTCAACCTCTTGCCCTCCAAATGTTTGGAAATCCAGTCATTCCTGACCATTGGTCATGCTGTCTGAGCCTGATGGGAGTTGTAGTCCAGAGCATTTGGAGAGTACTGGGTTAGGGAAGGCTGACCCATTGAGCATATACATGAATGTTATTTATGTGAGAGTTGGGAGAAAGACCTATCGTATATTCCTCCTTTCTTTGTCCGGAGAAATTAGATTTATGGGATGGCTCACTCGTACAATAAATACATTAGGTGTGAGAATCCTGCTGCCCTTCAGATCTTGGACTGCAACCCCCAGTATTGTTTACCATTGCCTATGCTAGTTAGGGATGCTGGGACACGCAGTCCATCAACATCTGCAGAGCCAAATTATTCCACACCTGAATTCAATAAAGGCAGTATCTTGCACAGACAGTTCTCAGCTCCATCCTCATAATCTCAGCTGTGAAGTACTTTCTGGAGAACATGAGTTGGAGGCCATATCCTGCATCATGTTTTCCCATGGAAGCATTTGGTTGATCCCTGTAGAAAATAATCCTGATTTTTCTATAGATACGCTAGTATATCTATATATTAATAGACTAGATCTTCCTTCCAGATGTGGGAATGGACTCCAGAGTTGTGGCTTCCACTCAGCTTCCTTGCTAATTCACTTTTGTCTATCTCCTGGCCTAGAGTTTGTAAAGGGGTTATTTTTTTTAGAAGGCCTTCCCCTTTTTTTTCCTCCTGAGATTCATTTCATGAGTCACTCCTTATCTGGACAAAACTAAGAGGCTCCGTTATACAGTTATCTCTCTGTATCCACAGATTTTTTTATCCATGGATTCAAGCATCCATGGCTTGTAAATATTTTATATAGATAGATAGATAGATAGATTTCAAAAAGCAAACCTGAATGTTGCCATTTTATATAAGGGAACCATTTTACTATGCCATTGTATTGAATAGGACTTGGGCATCCCCAGATTTTTCTATCCACAGTGTGTCCTGGAACAAAACCTCAGCAGATACCAAGGGCCCACTGTATTCTGCCCAGAAAAAGCTGCCCAGATTATATGCTCCTTTTTCAGCTGCTGTGGTATCTCAGTTGCCATCAGCACTTTTTATAGCTGCACAGAGAGGCTTGATCTACAACTCTACAAGAAAGGATCCAGCTTTGGACAGTTCCTTTTGCCAAGGGTGTGTGAGCTAGGATCAGCTGGCATGACTGGGACCCTGGCATAGAGAGGGGCGAAGTGCAGCCATGGCTTACTTCTGAGCAAGGCAGAGATCTGAAGCTAGCCTTGTTCCAGAACCTGGAAAACCTACTACTTTCAACTACAACTTCCAGAATCCTGTAGCTTGCATGGTCATGCTGGATGGGGGATTCTGGGAGCTGTCATCTAAAGGGTAACTTTCTGTCTTTTCCCAGAAAGAGACAGCTGCTGCCAAAGTAGGCCAGCTCGGTGAGGATTAGTAATAGTAGTCGAGGCAGGTAGGAAAAGTAGAAGAACTCTCTTGAGCTCTGACCGAATGACTCTCCTTGTGTCTCTTCCCCAGCCAGTCAACAATGCAGATTTCATCATTCCCGTGGAGATCGACGGGGTCATGCACCAGGTATGGAACCATGAGGATGGGCATAATGGGAGGACGCCTGTGGGTTTGGAAATGCTTTCCTGAGCTGGTGGTGGTTGAATTGCCAAAGGATGTAGTCCTGGAATGTAGTGCTCCAGGGGATGGGGATGATTCAACCTAAATACAAGCTGGTGTCAGTTGTTGCTGAAGGTGAGGTTGAACTTTTCAGTACCTGCTGTGATTATTGTCTTTACTTAACAGGGCTGTGGCCGTTTTCAAGTAATACAGGATAGGCTGTGGGTACTGCAGTCAGCCTGTTCTCGATTACTTGGCCTTGGAGGCAGCCTGTGGCATCTGTCAGAGTGGTTGTGTTGAAGAGGAGCTTGACCAACTGAGCATGTTTTCTCGCGTTCCTTGCATGGGTTCCAGGATGTCCTGGCTCACCCATGCCATTTCATATCTCAAGAGTTGCAGTGTCTCAGGTGGCATGTGGACAGTCTCCTGCTGAAATGTGTAAAGGAGAGGAATCTCTTCCTCTCTGATCCTTTAAACCAAGGGGGCCTTGCCCATGAATCAGCTGCAGTGTGATTGGTGGAAACTGCATATTATAGGAAAACTAGCTTTAAAACAGCCTCCCTTGGGATGCGTGGGACTGCAGAGTATTATAATTAGCAAGCAATCTGAACTATGAATCCTGAAAAATCGTTTGCAACATTCCATGATCTCCTTAGTCTGTCTCAGTACCTCATTCCTGTTGTCAGCCTGTTTTCAAACACAGAAATCTGATATCTGATCAGTTTTTATAGTCCTTTTTAAAAATCATATTCCTCTACTGCAGCTTTGAAATGCATCTTATGTTTTTCACACTTATAGACAGGATAATGAGAGTTTAGTACATGTTTTAAAGTACAGCATTGCCATTTCTAGTAGAGATTTGTGTGAGAATCTCAATGTATTTCTGTTTACAAACAGCAAATTGTTAGTTTGTGTTTTTTGGCATAGCAAATAGCATCTTATGTGCAGGAAACAGTGCAGAAATATTTTCTGTGCAGAAAAAGCTGGAGCTGGGGATGTAGTCTTCAAAAAATTCAGGTGGTGGTTGGCGGGGTTGCACAGAAAAGAGCATTTATACATAGGGCTCTCTGTGCAAGAAGACCATGTGTAAATTTTGTGCAGAATAAGTCCTGAACTATGAAGATTCTCATCTTTCTAGGATTCTCCTTATTAATTTTTGAATTAATCATAATACAGTAGTAGTAAATGGTAAGAAAATATTCTGCCTAAAATTCTGGAAATGGTGCCATTGGGAACAAACAATCTTCTCTGCCCCTCTCACATATGCATCTCCTAAAAAAGAGACAATGTCTGAATGACTGGATTCAATTTGGCAAGGATTTGAAAGAAGCAGAGAGACTGAAAGCCCCATGAGATGTAGCCATGAGCCACAGATTTCCCATTAGTAGTCCAGATAGGTAAACAATCTTACCAGATAAAAGGCATCTTTGGATATCTGGTTCCCTGGGCAACTTTTTCTACCAGCCAACCTTTGCTGCCACATCAGAGAGAGGTTTTCCCCAGTACTTAGCTTCACCTCATCTAAGAAGGGAGCAGCTCAACATGATGGCTTGGGGCCAAGCTCTTCTTGGCAAGAAGGTAGGATTTTATTTATTTTATTGATGGACTGATTGGTTGATTGAATGATCTATATCCCATATTTCTTCCAACACAGGACCCAAGGCATGTTACATCAAATTAAAACAACTACAGTTAAAATTTTCTTATACGTACAAAAGTTTTGAAACAATTAAATATATTAACAGCATAAAGTTAAAACAGTTTAAAATATATTTCAACATAATTTTAAAAGGCATAGCACACCACATTAAAATATCTTTTTACCCTATGAGTCCAGAATCAAAGGCCTACCTGAACAAAAGGGTATTTGCCTGCTGGCAGGAAGAGAGTGTTGAGGGGGCCAGCCAAACCTCTTATGTGAGGAAGCTCCTCAGCCTGGGAGCAGCCGGTGATAATCCTCTCTCCTGTGTTAATGGTGGGACTGATAAAATGTCTTCCACTGAAATTCTTAAAATCTGAACATGTAACCATATTCTGGCAAGTTGGAAGCTACTCTTTCCCTTGGTGGCGCAGTGGTTCAATGCCTGTACTGCAGCCACTCACTCAAAACCAGAAGGTGGCGAGTTCAAGACCAGCAAAGGGCTGGACTCAGGCTTGCATCCTTCCGAGGTCGCTAAAATGAGTACCCAGATTGTTGGGGGCAAATAGCTTACAATTGTAAATGAAGCTGTTTGTTTCACAAATTGTAAGCCGCTCTGATAGTCTTGGCTGAGGAGCGGGGTATAAATAAAAAACATTATTATTATTATTTGTCTGCTTTGTGCTTGAGTGGTAGTGGGAAGTGGATTTAGATTTGTAAGTTACCCTTATATCTATTTTATTTTATTTTTAATGATGTTATGTGGTGCATAATTTCTTTCTTTTGTTTGTTTGTTACATGTTGATGCTGTAGTTGTGTGCCTTCAAGTCAGTTCCAATTTACGGTGACCATAAGGCAAACCTTGGATTTTCTTGGCAAAATTTGATCAGAGGGGGTTTGCCTTTGCCTCCCCCTGAAACTGAGAATGTGACTTGACCAAGGTAATCCAATGGGTTTCCATGGCTGAGTGGGGAATTGAACCCTGGTCTCCAGAGTCTTAGTTCAGCTCTCAATCCACTATGCCATGCAGGCTCTCTATATGTTCATAGGTTAATAAAAATACTTATAAAAAATTGGGCATTCTTGTATCAGGAGAAGATCTTTCAGGTAGTCTGGACCCAAGCCGTATAGGACTCTAAGATGTCATAACCAGCATTTTGAATTATTCTGTTTCAACAAAGGAATTATATGTTCCACATAACAGCCCTGGCCAGCAGCTTGGCCACAACATGTTGGACTTTCTGAAGTTTCCTGACAGTTTCTGAAGACAGCCCCACACAGAGGATATTACAGTAATCCAAATGGGATGTAGACTGGCCTATGATTGGACTTGCTAGCAGGACAAGCTGTGCCCTCCATGACCTTCTCTCCATACTCTTCCTCCATCTCCCCAGGTGTATGTGCTTAAGCGCCCCCACGTGGATGAATTCCTACGACGGATGGGCGAGCTCTTTGAATGTGTGCTCTTCACTGCTAGTCTAGCAAAGGTAAGATACTCCTCCCCTTCATCTTCTTTGAGTAGTGGTGATCAAGATAGTAGGAAACTCTTTCTGAGCAAACTGAGCCACAAGGAAGAAATGGTAGGCTCTGCCGGGGAGGGGTGAAATGGCAAAGAATCCATGTTCCCTGTGCATTTGCACACCTGTGTTTTTGGATTGACAACCACACTCAAAATTCAAAATAGTACTCAGAAACCCAGCTCCCTGCACTCCTTACCCTGTGGTGGAAAGTGGCTTCCATATTAGTGGGACTGTGAATCTACTGTAGGCTTTAGTCTGTAGAGAAGCCACCCACTGTAGAGAAGCCTATTTTGGGGCTATCGTTCAGCATCTGGAATACTGTGTCCAGTTCTGGGCACCACAATTCATAAAAGATGTGGAGAAACTGGAGCATGTCCAAAGGAGGGCAACTAAGATGGTGAAGGGTCTGGAAACCTTGCCCTATGAAGAACGCCTTAGGGAGCTGGGGATGTTTAGCCTGGAGAAGAGAAGGTTAAGAGGTGATATGATAGCCCTGTTTAAATATTTGAAGGGATGTCATATTGAGGAGGGAGCAAGCTTGTTTTCTGCTGCTGCAGAGACTAGAACGCGAAACAATGGATGCAAACTGCAGGAAAAGAGATTCCACCTCAACATTAGGAAGAACTTCCTGACAGTAAGGGCTGTTCGACAGTGGAACACACTCCCTCGGAGTGTAGTGGAGTCTCCTTCCTTAGGGGTCTTTAAGCAGAGGCTGGATGGCCATCTGTCAGGGATACTTTGACTTGGAGTTCCTGCATGGCAGGGGGTTGGACTGGATGGCCCTTGTGGTCTCTTCCAACTCTATGATTCTATGATTCTATGATCTTCGATCATTCCTTTAAATTTCAGACTAACCCCTCCCCTCCTTCATTATCCCACTAGTCACCACTGCTCTCGATCTACTAATCTACTAAACTCTAGGTGATTTACAACATTTCAGAAAGAGCATCTCATTCTGAAAAGGAACAGCAGCAAAACAACTTTTCCCACCTAAATTAAGAGGGCTGAATTGAAGAGGGTTTTGTGACAAGCACCAGCAGACACTTCTGTGAAAGGACCGGGAGCTCACCAAAATCCTAGTGTTGAAAACAAATTCCTAGGCTGAGATTGTGGCTCTGGTTGGGACTGTAGGAAGAAGCAGACCCAAAAAGCCTGAAATTTGACCACCTCTGCTGTCAGTGGTAGTAGAAAAAGCCTTAACTGCTCAGCCGAGAGTGGGGCTGGATGATGACATCTTCAGGAGGCAGACAACCTGTTTTGATGTTAGTTGTAAGGAAGCCATTGGCTGCAACTACACCACAGAAATAATCCAGTTTTGTGAGATATTTGGCCTTCTTTGTCAGACAGCTCTATAAATACCAGGAATCCATAACATTGAACCATGACAGGTAAATGGTGTCAAACTGCATTATTTCAGTAATGCAGATGCAGCCATTTTCTCAGCTTTATTAGTAAAAGGTAAATCACTCCCTTACCTGCACTTGCTTGTAGGCCTCCTCCCTTCTTGGACCTTGGTCCCTTCTCTGAGCAACAAAAAGAATCCCAGAAGAAGTAGCCTCATCTACTGGGATGAGAGAAACAGTAAGGGAATATCAGGCATGTGGAGGGAAAAGGAGAAATAATGCAAACCGCTCTGCCCCACTCTACTTACATTTGTTGAGTGTAGTCAGGTTGACTTTTGTCTCACCTTCACCACCACACTTTTTATCCCACACCCAGTATGCAGATCCTGTGGCTGACCTGCTGGATAAGTGGGGGGCTTTTCGGGCCCGTCTGTTCCGTGAGTCTTGCGTCTTCCATCGTGGGAACTACGTCAAGGACCTCAGCCGCCTTGGTCGGGACCTGACCCGTATCATCATTGTGGACAATTCCCCTGCTTCCTATGTCTTCCATCCTGATAATGCTGTGAGTAGCAGCAGAGTGCCTATTTTCTGTGGAGTGCATAGATGGAGATATCAATTTTTATTTTGGAGACTCACTGTCTCCACTTGATTATGCAAAGCTGTATGCATGGCTAGCTGAATGAAGTAGGAAAAGATGAGATTTCAGAACAGAGCAAAGGCAGGACAGCTCTCTATCTGGCACAGGTTACCTGAGGGGAAGCTGTGATTTCCATACTATAAGAAATCTTTTCATTTTGTATTGGCCTGCAGCTGCCTTCTTAGTAAGGAGGTTTGTTGGCTGGGTGACTGACTGGTATGACTGGCTGATAAATCTCAGTACATCTGGGGATGTGTTTATGTGAGTTTGCAGTGTTTTCTACACAGATGTGGAACACAGAGTGAGGAACAACCAGTGCTGAATTTAGATGTGACTCAAAATAGTGAGGACACTTTAGTCCTGTTCAGGCATTTTTCCTCACAAGGTTAATGGCTGTGTGAAGGGAAAGCATACAGGAGCATGCTTATTCAACCTGCCCCATCACTGCATTCTTAAAATCCACAGGCTGTGGGGAGCACAAATGTAGGCTGTTTCTTGATTTGAAACAATGGGCATAAAACTCCCCTCTCTATGTGATTGAGAAAAATTGCTACAGCAGGGGCAGGCAACTACCTCAGATTTCAGAGCAGCACTCCATCTTTTACCAGACCTCAGAAGTCTTTACCTACCCTCATTTTTCTTCTCAGAAGGGATATCTCTGCCTTCTAGGGCAGTAAATCTTGATCCTTTGGCAGTTTTTAGGACTAAAGAAGCCCAGGTTCAGATCTTGCCACATGCTTGCTAGGTGTCTTTGGGTCAAAGTCACGGATCCTCAGCCCAATTTATTTCCAGGGATAAAAATAAGCAAAGAAGGACAGAACTATCTAGGTTACTTCACCCTGAGCATGGTGGAAAACAGGAGAGGAACTAATGTGAGTAACTCTCCATGTTCACTACTTTCCTTCTGGTTACCCCTATTCCTAAATGTATCTTTTCTAGTTTAGCTTGTTTCTGAACAGATTATTGGAGGACAAAAGTATTTTAAGGAGTGACAGATTACAAGGAAAAGTCAGGGATTTCTCCCTTTTTCTATCTATCTATCTATCTATCTATCTATCTATCCTACATGATGCCATACAGATCTGCCACTATCACTATCTGATTTGGCCCTAGGATTTCTTCAGGCTAGAACATTGTTTTACAGAGATCATTCACTTGGTGCTGATATACAAAGCTTCTTTGGATGGGGAAATGCATCCATCTCTGTAGTGGAACTCCAGTTTTTACAGAAACTGTTGATAAACCAAACCTCATATTACAAGAGAGGCAGCTGCTTATAGACAAGTCTCCTTGCTTCCTAGCCACCTTTTCATAGCAATCACTTAGAAGTGACATCAGTGGTAGCTATATCTTAAATACACATAGCCATCAGCCTTCTTACCTCTTCCTTTTTTCCATCCTCACAGGTGCCTGTGGCTTCGTGGTTTGACAACATGGCTGACACGGAGCTTCTTGACTTGTTGCCATTCTTTGAGAGACTCAGCAAAGTGGATGATGTGTATACAGTGCTAAAGCAGCACCGGACTAGCAGCTAGTAACTGCAGGGGGAGGGGCTTTTGGCAGGGGATGAGGGGTGTATGCCCATCTCCGCTGCTTCCTTCTGTTGAGCAGTACAGCCTGCTCCCCCCAGCCTACCCCCTGGCAGCCTCAACAACCAGTGGGGTGCACAGGAAACCCTGTAGGGGACAGCAGAGAGCACTTGTTCCCAGGGGGCATCAGGACAGGCCCTCAGTCTCTGAGTGTTACCTTGAATCCCCAAGAGAAAAACTCCTCGAGGCAGTGTTTTAATGGTTTGTCCACTTTGTATTATGGGCTGTGGGGACCAGGACCTCAGCCCAATTTTCCCCCTTTGTATTAAGTGGGACCAAAAAAGTGGTCCTTTCCCTCTCTGACCAAGGTGGAAATCAGAATTCTGCCTCGTTCCCTGTTCCACAAGTTGGGGATGGTGCACAAAGACCAGTGAAAGAAACCCACAACATCTCATCAATACTCGCTTCTCCTCCCTACATCTTTATAGGTATTGTCCTAGATTTCTTGAAAGGTAGAAGCTATATTTGCCTCAGCTATATTATTGGTGGTGGTCACAGACTGACTGGGAAGATTACATTCAGAGAGAAGTTGGAAATGGCAGAACTCATTCAAGGAGCAAAGGGCTAAAAAGATGTAGTGAAAGAGGCTTGAATGTTTAGAGGAATTTGGCTGCACCTATAATGGAAACTGTTTCTGTTTCATTTAAAAAAAACCCTCTCACCTGTTGGTTTGGCCTGAACTTTAAAGGCCGTATCTCTCTTATATTGTGGACAGCTTATTTGTAGGGGCTGTAATTTTGAGTACAGCCATTATAAATAAGTTATCTCTTTTGGGATAGATTAAATGTGTTGTTCCTCCTTTAAATATTTCCTTTCATGGGGGAAGTTCTCATAACCATTCCCAAAAGGGGACCAGGGTGGGAAATCCTGACATTTTACTTGGTTTTCTGTCACCAACAGAACACAGGAGAAGTTTTGGCAGGAGAAGGCAGGGAGGATTCATTTTTCATCAAGAAGCAAGATAAAACTAGGTCTGTCAGTTTGCCAGTTTGGGCTCAAAGAGTGCCTTCAGTTGTGGGGGAGTGATCAGTCTAGTGGTTAGAACACCCTAGAGCCCATCCACAGTTCAATCTCAGCTTTGTAGCTAACTGGAAGCTCTGTGATTGGTCAGAGAAGGAGCAAATAGTTTGTGATAGCAAACACTACTTAAGAGGAGGGATAAGTTGTGGATAAAGGAGATAATATGGGCCCAAGGTAGTTCTTGGGGTGGTTTCAAGCTGGGTTGAAGATGGCCAAGAGGAAAGACAGTACTGGTGTGATGTTAGCATCTAGAACTGCACTGGGCAACTTGTCACCCTCCAGATATTGTATGACGACAATTCTCATGAACAGCAGTGTCAACATAACCTGTGCTGGATAAGGCTGGTAGATGTCTATCAGCATCTGGAGGGCCACATATTGCCTGATCCAAATCTAGAACAACCAGATTTCATCTGGAATAAATTCTTTAAAAATGTGGCCAGTGATATTGCTCTGCAGTACCCACAGATATTGCATTCACATTTCCATCTTCCATGGTAGTCTTTAATTTCTCCTACTCTGTCCTCTCTGCTCTGAGATGTTTTCTTCAGCTTTCTTAACTGCCCTCCCAACAAGTATGTCCAGAAATCATGTGTCTGCAGGGCTGGACAGGAAGAGGAAGGTGTATAGGGGTGGTAGGATTGTCTCTTCCTCTGCCCATATAGGTTTTTCTATTCTGCTGTTGTGCCTTCAAACCCCACCATCATCTTGGCTGGATTGGATCCAGGATGTGAAAAGCAACTGTTGCTTATGAGTTATAGTTCAAATCCTGGACTTAAGGGATATGTGGGGAAAGTGTGCCTTTTAAAGAGGTGGTGGACCTCTTGGTGCCACTGAGAGAGTGGATGCAGTGTGGGGTGGTGCTGGCAGATGGGGACTCTGTTTTGATAATATTCCAACCACTTCAGGTTCCCAAAAGATAAAATCAAGATGGCTGTTCACCTGGTTAGCCAAGTTTCTTCCCCACCTCCCACTTAACATTGTTGTGAGCCAGAGTGGAACTTTCTTGTTCTTCTACCCAATCACTTCTGCAAAACATGGATTTTGCCTTGGGTTTCTATCTAATGGCACCTTAAAACACCTTGAATTTGCCTTACAGTGTCTCTTCTCTGGGTTTAAAAGAAAACTGAGAAGTCCTTGTGCCTTTTACTATTGTTCTTGACTTTTTTGTTAAACAAATGTGATGCCACAGATCTTTAGAGCCTTAACCCATGTCAGGTTGAAATGTTTTGAGGATGGGGCAGCCATTGGCTCTCAGCAGAGGCTTGTTCAGTGGCTGGTGGATGCAGAGCAAAAAAGGGACCACATTGAATCTTGCTGCCTAGGAGTAACTTGAGTTTTTTGTGACACAGAACAATGTAACACTTAAACCTTACTAATCTACTGTTGCAGTGGATCAGGAATAGTTGAAGTACCTATGGCTACCAGACCTGACTTAACCACACAGGTCCATTTAGAACCATGCTCTGTGTCTCTTATGGGATATTGGATATTTAGAAAACTCCTTTATGGGGGGTTAAATTCTCCCACAGCTACTGCTGGATCTGTCTTTCATGAATGTATAGTGTCTAGTTTTTTAAATTCATCAAAGCTCATATCATCCTTTGATAATGAGAACTAAAGATGGCTCATGGTTCTTTTTAAATGTTTCTTTTAAGAGCTGTTAAAATACTGTTTTTAAAAATAGTTTTCAATGGAACAATAAAAACAGCATTGCTCTAAAAGAAAAAAAAAACCCTCCTGAATCCCTCCCCTTTTCAAATTCAAAGTATCAGTGAGGAGAAAGAAAGGAGAAATAAACAAGAAAGAAAGTAAAGAGACTTCTAAAATCCTTCTCCCATCTCTCTTCTCCACCCCTAACCCTGTGGCTGGCATATTTATGACATTTATTGATAGTACTATATGGAATAATCCATAGTCACTCTTACGAATGCTTGAAGAATTTAATATTTGCAAATTCGTATATGAAATTATCTGATCTTCGCCTTCTGAACTAATGTGTAGGACCACAGTATAGTTCTCCACTGGATTTTGCCTTTCTCTGAATTCTGTCACAGAGTGCTTAGCAGTTTAAACAGTATCAAAATACAATTTAAATGTGTAGTTTCAAACAGCTTTTTAAAAAAGTCATAGACCAATATAGAAATGGACTGCACGTAAGGTTAAAAGCATGTTAAAACAACACAGGAAGAAATAGTTGCTTGGTCACTCTGTAATATTTTTAATCCAATCAATATCAGTGTTAAATTCAAATTAGAGACTCTTGTGGCAGTTTAAAGACTGACTTTTAATTGCTTTTACAGCGGCAGACTGAGTCCTGTGCACATTTACCTGGTAGCAAGTTTTTCAGATCTATGAGAAAAAAATATATTGGATTGCTCTAAATTAATCTCTTGCTTTTTTTGCCTTAGTAATCTGTATGCCTTTCAGTATGGTGCAAACACCCATCTACACCTGCACAACATTTTCCATTGAAGTAGCTAAATTTGGCCACGTTTGTGCCATCTGAAATAGATGTTTTATATCATGGTGTGAGAATTAACTGTTGGTCTGCTGCACTGAACGTTCAGTGATTGCTCCATCCTACCAGCACAGGGAAGCTCTTTCCATAGAAATTGTGAATCAAGGGTAATCCATTCTACAGCTACAAACAAATTGCTCTGTTTTTGGGGTTCCTCCAGACAAACCTTTTATTTGAAGGAGTATTTTTTTAAAACACACATACACACATAGGATGCACAAATTCTGATTGGGTGTATTTTAAACATTATAAATAATGTATAATGTGTATATATTTTAGGAAAAATGGGGTGGGAGAAACCAGCGGAATGGGGGTACATAGCTATATTTTTAACAATGTTCCTGGGAGATGGTTTATTATTTTTTTTGTGTGGTTGGCTTCCATTATTCCTGGTATGCAAGGAAATATGATCGACATTATTTTGTTCTCTGAGTTGATGCCACTATTGGAGGATGGGCATACTTCCCTTTACCAAATGCCTACAGTTTCCCCAAACCCCATGCCTCATACATGCACTGGGGGGAAGGAATGAGGTGTTCCATGTCATATTCTCTAGCCTTAGCATGAATAGGTTATAGTTTACCAAATGTTAAAAATGAGACACCTTGAAACCTTCCTTCCATATTTTCATTTGTCTTTTTTCCATCTGCATCAGATATGGAGTACAGTATCAGATACTGCTCCTTAGAAAGAAAGAGGCTTCCTTTCCTTTTACTTCATCTCTCTACGTCTTCTCTATTTCTAGCCACCTATCCTTTCTCACTGGATATCTGCAGTAGCTCAGTTTGATTTGTGCCATCTGAAATTCCACCAGATTCCCTATGCATTTTGTATCATCTGTTTCTATCTAATCAATCACTTTCTTTATCCTCTACCTTTTCCCCAAGGCTCAGTCTCAATCCTCAGGAGTAATATTTGCTGAGCAATAGCAAGTCAGCCCTATCCTTAGAAGGGAGGAGTTCTTTCTCAGAGCTTGTCTTCCAGTCTCTACCAAAATGCCCTCCTTGATCTTTCCTGTTTTAAAAAAATCTTAGTGGGGAGGAGGAGTGCAGATTCAGTGCTAGTGACCAAATTTTAATTAATTTTAATTTTAATTAAAAGAGATTCCACCTCAAAATTAGGAAAAACTTCCTGACAGAAAGAGATGTTTGATAGTGGAACACACTTCCCTGGAGGGTGTTGGAGTCTTCTTCTTCTGAGTTTTTTAAACAGAGGCTGGATGGCCATCTGTTGGAAGTGCTTTGTTTGTGGGTTCCTGCATGTCAGGAGGTTGGACTGTGGATGCCCCTTGGGTATCTTCAAGTTCTGTGATTTTCTCACATAGTATTGAATGAAAACTCAGCACGTTATTGGAAAGGTAAGTGCTGATAACCCTCTCAATGCCAATTTGAAAGAGCTGAAACTTTTCAGATTCTCCTACCACAAGACCAATTTGCTAGTCTATTATGCCTAATTTCTCCCCAGCAATTGTATATGGAGAAAGATTTGTTCCCCTCTGTCATCTGTAGAAACTCCTGCTGTGTATTTCTTGACTACAAGCTGATCTTTAACTATGGAAGAGAGGGGGGGGATAATCACAGATTAAAAGTGCCTTCTCATGTGATTCAAACTGTAAAAATAATCTTTAAAGAAAAAAAATTACAAACCTGTAAGATGTGTCTGTGAGTTTCTGTGTAGCATAAAGCATTAGTGGTTGTTGCAGTGTTGATAATGGATAAGAAGAATTCAAAACAGGTAAGGTACTTTATCTCTCTAATGCTTCGACAAACATCAGGGCTACACACATTTGCTCACACACCCCATTGATTTACTGTTTGTCCTGTTTAAACATTAGAAGCTCTCTGGAGAACTACAGATATGTATATAGGGCCTGAGAGGTTGTGTCTATGAAAGATCTTAGGGTCATTGTCTGAACATCACTGAAAAACAATTTCATGTGCTTCACAGTAAAACCACAGACATGTCCGTGTTGGATATTACAAAAGGGACTGAAAATAAAACCACCAGTTTTACCTAGAACATAGATATAAACATGATGTGTCTGCAATGCTGTGTGTAGTTTCCCCACCTCAAAGCAAGATTATACAAATAGAAAAAGATACAGAAGGGAAGGAATAGTTGGGTCACTTTCATTATAAGCCAACACTAAAACACAAAGGTGAGGAACCTGAAATCTAATTTCTGGAAGGCTACAGCTCCCATCATCCTGGCCCATTTGCCAAGCTTATTGGGCTGGTAGTAGTTTGAACATCTAATAGAGGGGATTTCACAGGATTAAAGTATTTATGGCTTTCCTTTTAGAAAAGGAAAAGTGAACCCTAAATGAGGACCTAAAATAATTTACAAAAGCTTTTATGATTGGGGTGGTGATAATGGGTATAATTCTATTTAAATACTAGAACAAGTTTTCTAATGAAAATTAAAGATGGACTAGTAATTTCTTTAGATAATGTGGTTCTCAACTTTTATTCCTTTAGATGTTTTGAACTTTAGCTCCTAGATCTCAAAAGAGATTTTTCTGGTCCCAAATATATACCAGGTCAAAAATAGAGCACTGACATAATTCAGATTTAACTTTTGGGGTTAAACTCACTCATTAATGTGGCTGTGTAACCCTGGGGTTACATGAAATCTGAATTGAATTCCCATATATAGTGGCACTATACTTCTTGAGTACCAGTTGATGAAGCAAATAACCTTCATCGCTGCTTTCATGTGTTGGTTCAAGAAGATCTTAACCTCACAGCCATTTGGCTGGCTCACCATGCAGCCATTGTTGTAACCAAAACACTGGGCTAGATCATCTCTCTTCCAGCAGGGTAACAGAGAATATTCCCATCTATGTCTGTGTATGTGCCTTCAAGTCACCTATTAACTTATGACAACTCCATAAATTTCATAAGGTTTTCTGAGTCAAGGAATACTAAGGGGAGATTTTGCCAGTTCTTTTCTGTGTACATGTGTTTTTATCTGTTTGTTATTTTTACACCTTGCCATTGATCTTTATGAGCTCAAGGCAGTGTTCATGTTTCTCCTTATCTCCACTTCATCTTCATTATGTCTCTGTGAGAGCAAGTTGTGAGGGTATAATTGACCAAAGGATATCCAGTAAGTTTCCTTGCAAAGTAAGAATTAGAACCTAGATCTTTCACGTCCCAGTCCAGTATTTGAACTGCAATACTGCATTGGTGTACACACTGGATATGAATAATTTTGTGCGGCCAAGATTCCAGTTTCACTAGAAGGCTAGCCCTGACCATAGATCTTTATTATTTTGTATTGCTTAGTGGAAGAGATGTCCCTATTCTATACTCCTCTTCCTTTTACTGCATATTCAACCCACAGATGCTGCTTCTGAAATACCTTCCATCTGTAACTAGAGTGTGGATGAGGACTTGCAGTGTTCTCCAATGTGTTTTAAACTTGCAGCCTAAGACATCTTGTCTGCCTAGGTGAAAGATCAGCCACATTACATCAGGGATGAGCAAAGCACAGCTCCCCAGGACCATTTTATGGCCCCCACAGACTAGAAAATAACCAAAAATGACCTCTGGAGGATGAAGGGCATTTCCACTAGGTTTGGCACTCCACTGTCCCCCCGTCCCCCCGTCCCCGTCCCCCAGGGTCAAATGAAGTTTTGCAATATTTTTCAAAACATTTTTTTTAACAAAATTTCCTGTCAGGACCCAAAATGCCCCCTAGAAAATGCCTCCCCCAAGAGGGCTTTTGGGCATAAAATAATTAATTATTGTTTGTTTGTAGAAGCAGATGTAGTGGTGTAGTGGTTTGAACAATGGACTATGACACTGGAGGGTTTGATTCTACGCTTGACCATGAAATCCACTGAGTGACCTTGGGCAAGCCACGTGCTCTCAGCCACAAGGGGAAGCAATGGCAAACCCCATGATAGGTTTGCTTAGGGTCCCCATTAGTTGGAAACAACTTGAAGGCTGACAACAATAACAACAACAAGCAGTGAAGGGTGCTGCCCTCTGAGATCTTCTGGGGAGCTAATGTAACCCTTAACCTTCCAAAGTTGCCCATCTTTGCCATGGATGTAAGCTGGCTGCACTGGCAATTGGATCGCACTTCGAGATGACTAATGCAACAGTGTTCCCTAACACACCACCAGACAGTGCAGGCTGTGCAACACACAGCTCTGGCTTCCAACGCTACCCTCTTGCCCATCCAAACCTCTACTTGAGGCAGCTGCCTCACTCTGCCTCACAGTAGGGCCATCCCTGCATTTGTCGATGCTTTAATCCCTCTCAGAACTGGCTTTAGCCACATTCTGGTGAGGAAGGCTCAGCTAAGGGGCTTTCGTCTAGTGTGCTCAGTTTGTTCTCTTCTCTTGACTACTTGTATCGAGCCCATTAGTTCCACCCCAAGGCTGCAAAAAGGCCTATTTTCTTCTTGTTTGTTTGTTCCTCGCTCTCTCAGCTGGCTCTGTTCCTCCTGGTTATGCTTGCCTCGTCCTTTGTAGTCATTTCCCCACCATCCTCACCATTAATGAGCTTCTGTCTTCCCTAGTCACCACCCCACTGCCTTTTAGAAAGTTTTTGCTGGAATTCGGCTCATTAGAGGCTGGGTTAGCTGGCAGTCTAGTGGAGCACAAATAATCCAAGCCTGGGCTGCTAGCTCTGTCCCCCTCCCTTGCTCACAACTGCTTTGCTTCTCCAAGACTAAAGCATAGCAACAACAACCTGCAACAAACTGCAGAAACAAGCACATATTTGAGGGTATTAAAATATTCAGACATCAAGCTGCACCAGGTAAGTTATGAAGTTGTTGTTGCCTTGATGGGACCATTACCTGGAATGGGAAGTGGTGGGGCAAAGGTGGTTGCCAGCTTTTCAACTGACCTCTGTAGGTATGTCTCTAACAACCGCTTGGGGTGTAGACTTTAGAAAATGGATGAAGGCCATCTCAGCACTGTTGAAGGACACAAGGTGTCCCTTGCTGATTTTAATAGACCAAGCTGCAGTTACAAATACAAAAGCAGACAAACCTGCTTTGGTTTTTTTCCCCTCCTTTTAGTTGGCAAATTCTAGAGTATACAATTGGCACTCAATATAAATTTGATATAGTTATATCTCAGTTAACCAAATAGATGTGTTCCTGGGCATTATTTGCTACCCAAGGCAGAAGTAACATGGAAAGAATATGGACAGATTCCTATGCATCGACTTCAGTATGTTTCAGCAAAACTAACAATATGCACATGTAAAGTGAAACAATCAAGTCAAATAAGCCTTGCATAAGTAAACAAAAACATTGTCAACCTTCTAGAGACCACTTGAAAGTTTCTTCCAAAAGGCATCCAGGTCAGTTTTTTCTTTCACCAGACTATGCCTTTCTTATGAGTTATGAACTTCTGCCTTCGCTTTCGAATGACTTATGCTCTTTTTAAAAACACTGGGAGTGGCTGATAAGGCAGGCTTATCTGTCCACCCCTTTTTGCATTTCATACATGCTCAGGTGTTATGGAAGGAGCTGCTGTTTACTTTCCCTGTTGTAGGCAGGCACACACCTTTGCAGTAGGACTGACTAGAGCAGTGGTTCTCAAACTTTTTAACCTTGTGACCCCCTTTACATCTACATCCAGGCATTGTACCCCTCCTTGATGTAGTATATGAATAAAATATTTTGTTTAACATATTTTTATTCACACATTCATGTAGATTCATATTTTAACATTTTATAAGGAAATAGGTTTCATTCTCCTCCTCCCTCAGGTGGAGGCTCCAAGTGTCCTCCTTGCCTTTCTCTGCCCCCTCCAGGACAGAAAATGTTTGAGGAGGAGGAGAAGGAGGAGACGGTGGAGGCCTCCAAGCCCTCCTCCCCCCCCCCCCCCCCGCAGCAACTCTCATGCGCCACAGTTTGAGAACCATTGGGGTAGAGTAAAATCTTAGTTTTTCCCATTTGACACTTCATTGAATTGTTTACTCCAGACATACTTCTGCAGCCTAACATTGACAATCTGTGTTTCTCCAACTCTTCGTCAACATGCTACCAATGCTGATGTTGCTAAAAACCTTCCAGCTCCACAGAGGATGGGGGGGGGGAGGAGGGGTGAACAGGAATAAAGAGTCTTTGTAAAGGGGGGCTTCTTTGTCAGAGACTATGTTAACTGAAGTATGCCTATTGTTGTTGTATGCTTTCAAGTCATTTCTGACTTATGGCAACTCTGAGGTGAACTTATCAAGAGGTTTTCTTGGCAAGGTTTGGCTTGGTGGCAGTACTTGTGAAAGGAACCTAAGAGTCTTAGAGGACCACAGGCTGAACATAAGTCATCAATGTGATGCAGCAGCTAAGAAAGCCAATGCAATTCTAGGCTGCATAATAGGAGTATAGTGTCTAGACTGAGAGAAGTAATAATACCACTCTGTTCTGCCTTGGTCCGTCCTCACCTGGAATATTGTGTCCAGTTCTGGGCACTCCAGTTCAAGAAGGATGTTGACAAGTTTGAGCCATAACCAGAGGAGGGCGACCAAAATGGTAAAAAGTCTGGAAACCATGTCCTATGAGGAGTGGCTTAGGGAGCTGGGTATGTTTAGTCTGGGGAAGAGAAGGTTAAGTGTTGACATGATAGCCATGTTTAAATATTTGAAGGGGTGTCAGATTGAGGATAGAGAAAACTTTATTTTCTGCTACTGTAGAGACTAAGACATGGAGCAATAGATTCATGCTACAGGAAAAGAGATTTCATCTAAACATTGGGAAGAACTTCCTCACAGTAAGAGCTGTGTGACAGTGGAACCTTGGAGAGTGACTTGGAGAGGGCTTTCTTTGGAGGTTTTTAAACAGAGGCTGGATGGTCATCAGTCAGAAGTGTTTTGATTTCTGCATGGCAGAAATTTAGACTGGATAGCCCTTGCGGTGACCTTCCAACTCCATGATTCTATGATATAAAGCCCTCACCTGTATTTTAATGAGAAGGGATTTATTTTTTAATATGCAAGAACAGCTAGCAGGAAATAGGAACAACTAGACCATGTGGAGGATTACACCAAACCCATTGCTGTGAAAATGTTTATTAGGAAAGATGACTCACAGCAGGAAAGACTTCCAAGGAAGAGAGGTAACAGGCTGGAGAAAAAACACAAGAAGAAGCAGCTCTTTTTAATGTGATATTTCCAGTGCACTAATAGAGCAGCATTTTATTAAGAGTGATGCCACAGTATTTTCTACAATGTTACAGTGGGTCTTGGAACTGTATACCTCAGATTGTTCCATAGAACAAAACTGTCTGGTATCATGCTGAGATATACAGCTGAGCTTAAGAGCTACACAAGTCCCTCTGTGATTCTGGGCCATAGGGACACCAGCCATGGTCCTCAGAGAGCATGGAGTGGCCTTAGGGCCTTAGACTCTATGGGTGGAAGGACTCCTAAAACTTCCTAGAAGATAAGGAGGAGGAGGTATGTGGTGGCTGTAAGTGACTCTTCACTGAAGAAGACAGAGGCATTATGAAAACCTGACATAATGTCTCCTGAGGTATGTTCTCTTCATGGTGCAAGGACCCAAGACACAACAGAGAGGGTGTCAAGATTCATCAGACTCACTGGCCATAACCTTTTCCTTCTGATCCATGTGAGAACATGTGCATGAAAGAAAGATGAATTATAGGAGATGGGAACAACAGTGAAATCACTGTGGTGGTCTACAATGAAACTCTGAACTAGACTGAAGATTTGGATGATACCTTCCTAGAACTGGTGTTCAAACATTAAATAGAGAGAGCGATGGTAGTAATTGGAGGCATCAGCTACACTGACATATGTTCAGGCCCTGCCAAGAATGTAAAGTCCAATAAATCTTTTGCTGACAATTTTGATTTCTAAAAGAAGTTACCAGGAAATTGACTATTCTGGACTTGATGCTTACCAAAGAAAAACTAGTGAACAACATGGAAAGACTGCAAAATTTGGTTGAAAGGGACCACATGCTCCTGGGATTCATTATACAAAAAAGTGGGGGGCAGGGGAGCTGAGTGTAGCCAGATACAGTCTGGACTTTTAAGAAAGCTCATGTCAGTAAATTTAAGGAAATATTGAGTGAGATCCCATGTTCATACCGGTAAATAATGAAATAGAAGAGAGCTCATGATGGATGGGAGTTTCTAATAAGTGAAATATTGACGGCAAAATCACAATGAACTAAAATTTAAAGAGGCATGCATAAGAATGTAAAAGAAATGGGAACGAGGGGGGGGATCACAAAGAAGAGTACAACTGAGTATCCAATATTTCTATAGAGAAAGATGGGAGGCCTCAGACTCAGAATGAATCCAGGCTTGTAAGAGAGATTAAAATTAATAGAATTTTTTTAAAAAAAAGTTTGGAACAAGGAGGAAGAGGAAGTGGAAAATCTGTTTCCTGGAAAAGATGGGGAAAATGGTAAGAGAGAAAGTAGAATTGCACAACTTTTGGACTCTGTCCAAAAGGAAGACAGTGCTGAAATGTGTGCAAATAGAAGAAATGATACAGTGAAACTAACATAGCCTAAAATAAAGAATTAGTACAGGAATACCTAGCTGCTTTAAATTATTCCAGATCTCCAAGGACAGGTGAACTGCATTCAAGAATACAAAACAAAGTTGCAGTTGTAATCTCAGAGAACTCAATCTATAATACCAAAAATTATTGAAGAACAGACAAGGTCCCAGCGGACTGAAAACAAGCAAACATTTTCCTCATTTTCAAAGTGAAGGGAAAAGGACCCAGGCAACTGTTAATCAGTTGATTTGATTTGGATAGAAGGAAAGGTTTTAGAAGAGATAAAGACAAAAGAGAGTGCTTTGATTTCTGTAAGACACCATAGGGTTCAGTATGGCAGTCAGTTTAAATTTGCCTCTCTTTTTCACATAGCCACAAGCTTGGTAGATTAGGGAATATTATAGATGTTGTTGTGTGCCTTCAAGTTGTGTCTGATTTATAGCAACCCTAAGTTGACCCCATCAGAGGGTTTCTTGGCAAGTTTCATCACAGGGGGTTAAAGTCTCCTAGTGGGTTTCCATGGGTCAGATGGGATTCAAATCCTAGTCTCCCAATGTCCTAGTCCAATGCACAAATCATTACATGACGCGGGCCCTCATTAGTATAGTGTATCTTATTTTAGTAAGGCAAAGGTGGGTATTATGCAGCCCTCCAGTTGTTGGTCTGTAACTCTTAAGTATTCTGCCTCATAAGATATGCTGACTATGATGCTGAAAGTCGCAGTCCAACAACATCTGGAGTCCATCTTGCATTTGAATAGTTTCTATTCCTACAGTAATATGTTTTACAAATCATGAAACACTCAAACACAAAATTTTCAGATGTGGGCTAGGGCAGTGCTACTGAAAGTGTTGGTCCATAGAAGCAGATCCATCCCATGACCCATTGGCTGCTAGTTCTTCTGGAGTTTCTGGGAAACACAATTCTAGATAATGAGTACAAATGTGGTACTGGTTCCTAGCGCACTGGAAAAAATAATTTCTTATCCTCCACATCAGATGTCTTGAGAAATACTGGGCTACACAGTGCTGCTTTTGGGTGAATTTGCAAGTGGTTGATAGACTGACCCCAGAGCATTCTTACATCCTTATCATCCTGGAAGCAGGAATAGATACTGAAAAACTTGTATTGACTCATCTCCATATACTTGTTGACAGTTGTTGACGGTCAAAATCTGTTGGGGTTGTCAAACATTGTTATCAGTGGCATGGATGAAGGAATACAAGGCATATTCTATTCAGCAGGTGACACCAAATTAGAAGGAGAAGCTGCTTCCTCAGGAAACAGAATCAGGGTTCAAGATAACCTTAACAGAAATGGGACAAAACAGTAATTTCTGCAGGGATAAATACATTCATTTATGAAGGAAATATCATATGTACAAATGCAGGATGAATGATACCTGGCCTGAAAGCCATACATGTGAAAAGGATCTATGGTTTTAGCAGACTATGAACTAAACATAGGTCAGCAGCAGTGGGAATGCAACAGCAACAAGTTAAACAAAGATTTAGGCTGCACTTAACTGAAATATAATTTATAGATATAGGAAAGAAATGCCACCCTTCAATTCTGGCCTAGTCAGACTTCACCTAAAATATTGTGACCAGATCTGGGCACCAAAGTATGACAAGGATGTCAACAAATGAAACGTGTCTAAAGAAGGGTGACTAAGATGGTAAAAGCCATGAAGATCAAATTCTATAAGGAATAGTTGATGAATTTGGGTGTATTTGGCCTGGAAAAGAAAAGATTTAGAAGTGGCAGGATAGCTTTCATTCGGTATCTGAAGATCAGTCAGGTGGAAGCTGAATTCAGTTGGTTTTCTTCTGCTTCAGAAGATAAGACCTAAAGTAGTGCCCTCAAACTTTTTTGGGCTTCCACTCCCTTTGCTCTTTGGTGACAACACTAGTGCCCCAATGACTATTTCTTGCTATTAGGTCTACTGTTTGTGCAACAGCCAATCAGCCAGTGGCGGCGGCCTCCTCCTCCTCCTCCTCCTCCTCCTCCTCCTCCTCCTCCTCCTCCTCCTCCTCTCTTGTGAATACAGCAGCAGAAACAGCCCAGGGCTGCAACTCTTCCTTCTTGCCTGTGCCATCCTTACAGCAAAAGGAAGACTAGCTGCTGGCCAGCTACTCACTTGCTGTTCCCAAGTGCAAAGGGAGCAGCAACCAAGCAGCCACTTGAGCAGTGACCAGGCATTCAGTCTGTAAAACGCCTAGCTGCCTCCTTTTTCCTCACTGCTCCCCTGTCTCCCACTTTTCCCTTACCACCACACTAGATTTTTCAGTGGATTCTCCTTCATCAAGGTTTTTAAGGAGAGGGTGGATGGTCTTTCAGGGGTGTTTTCACTGTGGATTTCCATAGTAGAAGAAGCTTGGGCTAGAGAACCCTTGGGTTCATTTCCAACTTCATAATTCTATGGCTCTGTCGTTCTGTTCTGGATTGGTGATATCCCTGGTGACTGGGCTTTCCTCATCCCCTGATTCTCTGAGTAAAGCATGGTATCCTTTTGGAACGGTTGAGAGAATTGGGAGTCAGGGGCACTGCACTGCAGTGGTTCAGATCCTATCTCTCAGGCAGGTTCCAGATGGTGATGCTTGGGGACAGATGTTCCTCTAAGAGGGAGCTTAAATCTGGTGTCCCTCAAGGCCCCATTTACATGAAACCACTGGGAGAGATCATCCAGAGACATGGGGCGGGGTGTTATCAGTACACTGATGACACCCAGATAAATCTCTCCATGCTTCGGACTGCTGCAATGACTAAGGATGGAATCTCTCCTCTGAATGAATGCCTTAAGGCGGTAATGGACTGGATGAGGAAAAACAGACTAAAGCTGAATCCAGACAAGATGAAGGTACTTGTTATAGGGACCCCTAATCCAGATATTGAAATATGCCAACCAGTCCTGGATGGGGTTGCATTTTCCCTAAATGACTGTGTTCACAGGTTAGGAGTGCTTCTGGGTCCATCGCTCCAGATGTCAGCCCAGATAGATGCGATGACCAGGAGTGCTTGTTATCAGCTTTGGCCCTTCCTGGAGCTAGGAGACCTGGAAACGGTGGTACATGCGCTGGTAACCTCACAACGTGACTTCTTTAATGCGTGCTACATGGGGATACCCTTGTGCCTAGTTCAGAAACTTCAACTAATTCAAAACATGGTAGCTAGATTGGCTGCTGGAAAATCTAGAGGTGACCATGCAACTCCAGTACTAAAATATCTTCACTAGCTGCCTATTAGTTTCCAGGCACAGTACAAGGTGTTGGTAATAACTTCTAAAGCCCTTCATGGCCTGGGTCCAGCTTATCTGTGGGAGCACCTTCTTCCACACTCAGGTTGTCTGGGAAAAACCTACTGCAGCCAATAAAGACCAGGCTGGCTGCAGTTACTCAGAAGGCCTTTTCATCTGCTGCTCCAAAATTATGGAATGGCCTGCTGGAAGAGATTCAATATATCACCAATCTTGATGGCTTTAAAAAGGCCGTCAAGATGGATCTCTTCCAGCAGGCCTTCCCTGATTGATCATCCTAGTCCTACTGATATGGATTGCCTTATGACTGTCCTAAGATTCTCGCTTCAATTATGTCTAATTTTAAGTGATTTTACCATATTTTATAATGTTGTTGTTTAGTTCTAAGGGAGGGGATAAGGGGATTATGTAATTTTATTTATGTGTATCTATATATTTCATTTATGTACTTTTTGTTGTTGTAACCTGCCTTGATCCCTTTGGAGAGGTGGGATACTAATAATAATAATAATAATAATAATAATAAGTATTATTATTATTATTATTATTATTATAAACCTCTACTGAATTATCTCTTAAAACAGAAGTGGGAAAAGTGCAGCCCTCTGCATGAAACATCCAGAATGCTGGCTAAGGCTGATATGATTTGCACTCCAGTGACATCTGAAAGAAGTTTATCATATGACCAATTTTTTACTGAAAAACCGAACGCAATCATGGGGTTTCGCGCGATTGCGTGATTTCTCATTACATGCAATTGCTGGTTTTGCGAATGAAATGGGAGTTTTCACGTAATTGCGTGAAAGGTTATTATATGCTTTTGCTTGATGTGCGAATGTGGTCCGAACGCAATCAGAACATAGGCAAATTCGGTGAACTAGCGGATTTACAATTCCTATTCCCTGGCAATTTCGTATTCATTTCGCTTTTTGGGGGTGTGATAGGCATTTCTGTTCATCCCCAATTTCGCCATCTTTACTACAATTCCCATGATCCTTCATGGCACTGGCTTTTCCTTTTTACTTCCTGTAGTCCCCAAAATGTTTTGCCATGCATGAACAGGTGGCCAGAGAGAGGAGGGAGCACTTTTATGCTCATCTAGTGCCAGCTTTGCCCTCATATGTTTTGCGTGATTGCTGGCTTCCAACAGTTGCCACAGCAATGCCTCCTTCACTTGCCCAGTTGTGATGAGGTCCCCAAGGGCTATCCAAACAGACCCCCATCTGCCCTGGTTCCCATTCATTCCATAGAATTCATGCATGGCACCACTTGTCCAGGTAAATAGGAATTGGCACTGTTACAGTGATTTCAAGATGACACTCACGTCATGGGGCATGGAGTCCTGAGAGTCTTCTATTCTGACCCATAACATGCAGCATGCTTTGATGGGGAATTCCTGCATGACACACCAACATCTCAGCAAACATGGGGCCTTGGGCACTGGTCCAACATGGAGGATGCTTTGATGGGGAATTCCTGCATGGCATGGCACACCAACATCTCAGGGCACATGCGACTTAGGATGCGGGGCCAACATGGAGGATGCTTTGATGGGGAATTCCTCCATGGCACACCAATATCTCAGCGCGCATGCAACTTAGGACGTGGGGCCAACATGGAGGATGCTTTGATGGGGAATTCCTGCATGGCACACCAACATCTCAGCACTCATGGGGCTTTGGGCACCGGTCCAACATGGAGGATGCTTTGATGGGGAATTCCTGCATGGCATGGCACACCAACATCTCAGGGCACATGCGAATTAGGACGTGGGGCCAACATGGAGGATGCTTTGATGGGGAATTCCTGCATGGCACACCAACATCTCAGCGCTCATGGGTCTTTGGGCACCGGTCCAACATGGAGGATGCTTTGATGGGGAATTCCTGCATGGCATGGCACACCAACATCTCAGCGCGCATGCAACTTAGGACACGGGGCCAACATGGAGGATGCTTTGATGGGGAATAGCCACTATGCCTAGCATAAGGTTTGGGACTCTGCCAGGAGGGCAGATGAGGCGTCTCCCCCTTCCTTCCCATTCCTGGTCGCAGTGGCACCCAGGATCCCAACAGATGTGGGAGATCCTATTGCAGCCTGGGAATCACATGGTGATGTTGCCAGGGCTCTTGCACATTCCCTTTGAATTCTTATAATGAAATGTATGGAAAGAGGCAGAGGACTCCTCCTCGGGCAAATAATAATAATAATAATAATAATAATAATTTTATTTGTATCCCGTTTCTGCCTGTGTTGGATATACAACCGCCATCTTGGCTGCATGGCTTTAAGGTAAGCTAGGTAGGACCCAGCAGGAGCTGAGGCTTGCAACTCTAAAATGGGCTTTTTTGATTGAGAGTTCCTGCATGGCAGGGGGTTGGACTAGATGCCCCTTGGGGTCCCTTCCAACTCTAGGATTCTATGAATAGCATTGGCCTTTTTAGCTGCCACATCGCACTGTAGACTCATGTTCAGCTTATGGTCTACTTGGATTCCTAGATCCCTTTCACATGTGGTCTCATTCAGCCAGGTGTCCCCCATCCTATATCTGTGCATTTCACGTGAAAAGGAGCAAGAAGTAAGTACAGCAAGTAGAAGCTTTCAGCTGGTCGCAGGCTTTCACGTGAAAAGGAGCAAAATAAAAGTATAGCAAGTAGAAGCTTTCACGTGATTGCATGAAAACTACCAGCAAAAGGCTAGTACTGCAAGTAAAAGCTGCAAGTAAAAGCTTTCACGTGATCACGTTATAGCTACTTTTACATTTAAGGGAGGAACCGGAAATTGCAGAGGGAATACCCAAACTCAATGACTTGGAAGTACACGAGGTCACCATGGCATCGGTTGAGAAGTGGGCATGCGCAGGAGAGCAATTTCGCATTTAGAAATCCACTGGTGTAATAAGATATTCCTGAATGCGTTTGTATAAATGTATAATAATGTATAATAAGCTTTTGCACAATCGCGCGAATTTTGAATCCATAGCGCAATTTACTTTCGAGAAATAACCTAGGCATGTCATTGTGTGATGCACTTTCACGCAATCACGCGAAATTCCGAATTGAATACGAAAATTACTATTGCGAAATTGAGAGAAATTCCTCACATGTGATAAACTCCAAAGACTGCACTTCACCCATTCTTCTCTAAAAAACTAGTTGTAGTTGGATGAGAAGTGCTAATTCAGGGAGTAGATATCCCGTCAAGGTAAAAACATTTACAAGGTCTGAAGTTATGAGCTGAATTAAGAAAGTACAAGCCATGAAGTTAATGTGCAGCAATGTTAAAATTACAAAATGTTTTCTACCATTAGACACAACTGAACTTTGGAATTTATTGTTCTACAGTGGGATAACAACAATAGCATAAAGAGGCAATTTACAGCTGAACTCTCACAGCATGATAAGTTATCAGGTTATGGGCTGATATGATCATAGCCATAGAAGATATATTGCATTCCCATGAGAATGAGATACTATTTGTGATTATGGTTTTTCTGTACTTCTAAACTACTGCATGACAACCATATGTGGAAAGCAGATGTATGATTTTTATTATCTGATGATAGTATAATAGTAATTATTACTAATATTATGAGAAATATGGCCATGTTTGTTTATTTTTCTTATATTCTGGCTTTTCACACAAAGATAGAACTCAGGACAGCTTACAAGAATAAAACAGATACAGTTTGTTGAAATGGTCAGTAAACTAGTTCAATAAGTTTTTTGTAAAAAAAAAAAGACTAAAAGATAAAGATAAAACAAATGTAGATAAAAACCTATAAAAGCTTATTATAGTTTAAATTTCATTAAACTTAGGATATTGTAAAATGTAATGATCTAATGACACTTAAAAAAAATTATTAAAATAATGAAAAGCAAGTCTATTACAAAAACAAAACCCATCCCTTAAACTATGTGTTAATTGCCATAAGCCTGTTGGAGTAGAAGAATTGGCCACTCTTTATTGTCCTTCCGCTGGCAAACAATCTAGCTTCCTTTGAATGAGCTCCAAAACCTGACAGCCACTCCAGTGAAATCTGGCCCAATGCCCATTCTCCCCTTCCAATTAATTATCCTGACATTATACAGTTTAATGTTTTTTCACCAAAATATACAAACTGTTTGTGTACATTTGTCCCTATGTATGCATTTGTATACATTTTCCGTTGAAGAAATGTACAATGCCAGTTTCACAGAGTAACTGTATTTCAGATTGTGTAATGGTTCAATATGGTAAAATTAGGCAAGAGCAAAGAAAATATATTCCCTCTTCCCTACCAAATAATGGCATAACTCTTCTGAACTGATGAACACCTGCCACCCAGTGGAGATTCTCCAGGATGGAGAGAAGTATATCCCCGAATGAAGCAAACTTCTTACCAGTACCAGGATCAGGTACTGTTGAAATTTTTCTTCCATCCATTGCTTTGGGACTGTAGTTTGTGAATGAACTCCATTTCTGCAGTTTCTCTTTTGTTGGCTGCTGTGTACCTTCAAGTCATTTCTGTTTTATGGTGACCCTAAGGCAAAGCTATCATGGGAGTTTCTTGGCAAGATTTGTTCAGAGGAAGCTTGCCTTCCCTGAGGTTGAGAGTATGTGACCTGCCCAAGGTGATCCAGTATTGGCCATTATCTACCATATATATTGTCCAGGCCAATATTCTATTCACAGAGTGCCCAACGAGATGGCTAGAGAAAGTCTAGAGGCAGATAAAAATTGGTTATGTTGAGGGTGTGCCCGCAGGACTCAATATCATAAAAGTAGTCTCTATAATATGTAAACACCTATGTTGTGCTTATGTTTACAACACAAATACAGAAAGAAGGGTAGGAAAGGGGGACAAGGAACTTTGTGTCACCTATGGGATGAATCAGTTCATTTAAACACGAGCTTTTGTAGATTACAGTCCACTTTCTCAGGTGTGTAGTATTTAAGTCTCAAGTACCTATGGGCACATGGAAACAGATGAACAGGCCAATCTCTTTGAAAGTCACAAACATGTGATTTGTCATCACTGGTCATCCTGGTTGAAGCTGTTGGGAACAGAAGTCCCAACATTATTATGAAGGTTGCAGGTTTTCTAAGCCAAATGAGTGGATACAAAGGGATCCAAGTGTCTTGACTTTGTTTTTTACCCCATTTGGAAGTCCTGAAGAAGATGAAAGAGTTGAGGAGGGGAGGTAGAAGTGTGATGACTCTTTTTCATTAGGTTTACGAACTGGGCAAGGTGCCCAACTTAATACTATCCTGGTTGGCTGATGAATATATTTCTATGAATTAAGTCTCCCTTCCTAGAGTTGCACAAGATGATAGAAAGTCCACAGGCCAAGGGCATATTTGACATCATAAATTATTTCTTTTCCCAATGTGCTGTTTGTTTTTCCTAGAGCCATAAAAGTCAGAAAAGGAGGAAACAGTTGATTAATATTTGAATAAGCTGCTGGGAATATTGACCTTGCCTCTATTTAAAAGCCATTGGTGTCCTCCTAACCAAGATCCTTCTATAATGCCCACAAATCAGCACTACGTCTGTGATGGGCATCACATGGCCTCCAGATGTGATGGTGATTACATGACCCTCCAGATGTTGGACTGTACCTTCCAGCAACCTGAGCCAGCATGTCCGATGGTGAGGAATGCTGGGAGTTGCAGTCTAGCAACATCTGGAGGGCTACATGATTCTTATTTCCAAAGCTAGGCTATACCTATTATTATGCAATCCTAGCAGTTCTCATAAGGCATCTAAGAACATTTTTGTTTGTTTATCATATAATAATAATAATAATAATAATAAAAACTTTATTTCTATACCGCCCTTCCGATGATCAGGGCGGTGCACAATTAAATAGAAAAACATATATAAAAATTAAAAACATTCAATAGCACAATAACAATGATATCAACCAGGGCAACAGTACAGTAACAAAACACCATTCCAAGCATAGTGAGGGAGGGATAGGGTAACAGCAGGGGGAATGAGTCAGGGATAAGTCTGATCAAACAGGTAAGTTTTCAACCCTTTTTAAAATAAATTAAGGGAGGCAGCCAAGCGAAGCTCTGAGGGTAGCGAGTTCCAGAGGCTCGGGGCGGAAACCGAGAACGCCCTCTTCGTCGTGGTTGACAGTGTAGCCTCTGGAACTCTTAGAAGATGTTGCCCAGTAGATCTAAGTGTGCGGGGCGGATTGTGTGGGGAGAGACGGTCCTTAAGGTACTCTGGACCCAAGCCATTTAGGGCTTTATAGGTGATAACCAGCACTTTGTACTGAGCCCGGAAGCGAATAGGCAGCCAATGAAGATCTTTCAATATTGGTGTTATATGGGCGGCCCTGGGAGCACCAGTGACCACCCGAGCTGCCATATTCTGCACTAGTTGCAGCTTCCGAGTGTGATACAAAGGCTGCCCCATGTAGAGCGCATTGCAGAAATCCAACCGAGAGGTTACGAGAACGTGTACTACTGTTTCAAAGTCCCTCCGGTCCAGGTAGGGACGCAGCTGGCGTATCAGCCGAAGCTGAAAGCAGGTGCTCCTGACCGTCGCATCCACCTGAAAACTAAGATGGAGCGAGGAGTCAAGGAGCACCCCCAGGCTGCGTACAGTGTCCTTCACAGGGAGCGTGACCCCGTTCAGGACTGGTGGAACCACCTCCATCCCTGGGCCGGGGGAACCTATCTCGAGTACTTCCGTTTTCTCTGGATTCAGGCTGAGTCTATTTTCCCTCATCCAGTCCATTACCGATTCCAGACAGGCCACGAGAGGAGCGACGCCATCCTTGGTCACTGCATCAGTCAGAGACATAGAGAAGACTATTTGGGTGTCATCAGCGTACTGATAACCCCGCGCCCCATGCCTCCGGATGATCTCTCCCAGTGGTTTCATGTAAATGTTAAAAAACATGGGGGACAGAATAGCTCCTTGAGGGACCCCAGATTTGAGGGCCCTCTTATCGGAGCAAACGTCCCCCAGCTGCACCATCTGGAGCCTCCCAGAGAGGTAGGATCGGAACCACTGGAGCGCAGTGCCACTGATACCCACCTCCGCCAGGCGCTCCAGAAGGATACCATGGTTGATGGTATCAAAAGCCGCTGAGATGTCCAAGAGCACCAGCAGGGACACGCTACCCCTGTCGATGCCCAGACGGAGATCATCGGCCAAGGCGACCATGGCAGTCTCAACCCCGTAGCCCGTGCGGAAACCGGTTTGAAATGGATCTAGAAAATCCGTTTCATCCAAGATCGATTGAAGTTGGAGTGCAACCGCCCTCTCGATCGCCTTCCCCAAAAATGGCAGTAGCGAAACTGGCCGATAATTGTTGTGAACCAGGGGGTCGAGGGAGGGCTTTTTCAATATAGGTTTTATAATGGCCAATTTAAGATTGTCAGGGAACTGCCCTTCCCTCAGAGATGAATTGATGATCCGGTGTAACAATGAAGTTACAACCGGTCCCCCCTGTGCCACTAGCCACGAGGGACAGGGATCGAGGGAGCAGGTTGTCTTCCTAAGGCTTCTGAGGATCTTGTCCACATCCTCGGTACTGATAGACTCAAACTGATCCAGTATAACTGAGTCCACGGAAGCTCTCGACACCTCTGTTCTGGATTCTGCGTAAATACTGGCGTCCAGACCTTCGTTTATCAGAGAGATTTTATCCACGAAGAAGTTGTTAAATTGGTCACAGCAGGCCTTAGTAGGTTCAAGGATCTGGTTCGGGGCAGGAGGGAGCTGAGTTAGCTCCCTCACTACCCTGAACAACTCTGCTGGACACGACTCCGCGGACGCGACACGAGCAGCATAGAACGAGTTCTTAGCTGCTTGTATCGCCTCTCCATAGTCCTCCAAGTGGTGGTCTAGGAGAGCCTTGTCGGATAAACGCTGGTGTTTCCGCCAGGCGTGCTCTAGCCGTCGCAGGACCCACTTCCTGGCTCGGAGATCTTCCGTATACCAGGGCTTCTTTTTGGAAGCAGGCCTCAGAGGGCACTTGGGAGCGATACTGTGTATAGCCCTGGAGAGATCTGTGTCCCAGATGTTAACTAGGGCATCAACAGTGTCGCCGTCACTTCCAACCATATGTCCCTCTAGGGCTTCTTGGAACCTATCAGATTCCATCAGCCTTCGAGGGTGGACCATTCTAATAGGTCCGCCACCCTCGGAGGGGGTCTGGGTTGATGCCTTAATGCGCGCCTCCACCAGGAAATGATCCGTCCATGACAGGGCGGAAATATTAGTGATTTCCGCCCACGGAGTATCCATGTCCGTACAGAAGACCAAATCGAGCATATTCCCCGCAAAATGCGTCGGGCCCATGACTAGCTGAGACAGGCCCATGGCTGTCATGGTATCCATGAATTCCCGAGCTGCACCGGATGGAACATTGTTGGCCGCGAAGGGGATGTTGAAGTCTCCCAGGACTAAAAGACTGGGAGACTCCAGCACCAGCTCCGAGACCAACTGTGTCAGCTCGTTAAGGGAGTCTGTTAGCGCACGGGGTGGCCGGTAGACCAACAGAATCCCTAGACTGTCTCTAGCCTTCAGGGTCAGGTAAATACACTCGATATAGGAAGTCTGACGAACATGGTTCCTGGTTAAAGACAAGGTGTTTTTATGCACCAAGGCAACACCCCCCCCCCGCCCACCTAACCTGCTCTGGTCCTTCACCGAGTACCCGGAGTACTAACATTCAGTGATCCAGACTGATGTTGCTTAATGTTGTTGTTGTTGCGTGCCTTCAAGTCATTGCCAACTTATAGTGATCTGAAGGCGAACCTATCATGGGGTTTTCTTGGCAAGTTTCTTCAGAGGGGGGTTGCTGATGCCATCCTCTCAGGCTGAGAGAACGTGACTTGCTCAAGGTCACCCAGTGGACTTGCACTCTCGCTGTCATGAAGTTCCTTCTAATATTCAATTGAAATCTACCCTCCTGTAAGTTCAAACCATTAGATGTGGCCCTTCTCTCTGAGGGAGCAGAGAACAAATATACACCTCTCTCTGATGGCTCTTGAGTTATTTAAAGAGTGTAATAATGTCATCCACACATGACAGCCAGTGTGGTGCGGTGGTCTGAGCATCAGAGTACAACTCTGAAGATCAGGGTCTGATTCCCAGTTTGGAAATGCAAACCCATTGGATGCCTTTTGGGCAAGTCACTAGCTCAAGAAAATGCATTGCTATAAGTCCAAAACTACTTGGGCTGCATTCACACTGCAGAAACAATCCAGTTTGACAACACTATAACTGTCCTGGCTCAATGCTATCGAATTCTGGGAACTGTAGTTTTGTGAGGTATTTAGCTTCTCTGCCAGAGAGCTCTGATGCCACAACAAAGTGCAATTCCCTGAATTCCATAGCATATGTCTTCAGTACAGATGCTGCTTCAAAGGCACACAGCAACAACAAAACATGTGGTTTGGCATGTAAGTTTCTGTAACTTATCGCTATAGCTTGTGACACAGCATGCAAAGCAATGGCCTGGGCAGGTGTTATGCAAGTTAGAGATTGTGGCCTCATGAAGGCATGTACCAGACGTTGGAATTCATTCTTGCTTTTGAGAGTCTGTGACCATTGCACTAGGTGGGGCATTGTGGAAATAGGTGTTCCTCTAGTAGGCTCATCTGCCAAAGAACTAGGTTCAGAACGATATCAGGGCCATTCTCTGATTTGTCCATGGGTTCCCACTGGGAGGAGATTATCTACTCATTTACTAGAGTTTCTAGTCATGTCATTATTTCCTGCTTTAAAGCAAGCAAGAAAGCATCCTTCCTGCTAGTACAGTGTCAATGGGTAACAGGAGTGAGTGGGTGTAAGGAATTGTATTTGCCAGAGATTTATTTTTGCTAGCTCAACAGTAGAGATAAGATAAATCGAGCCTTTCCCCACAGTCATAAAGAGAGAAGTGCAAAATAGCCAAAGCCCTTCAGCTTTCATAAGGGTCACTGACATAGTGTTAAGCACATGACATAGGAGAACCCTAGGATGATTTGGGTGGAGCATTAAAAGCTAAATGAGAGGAAAATGGAAGGTGTTCCTTCCAATAATATGTGTGTAAGTACTGTAACACAGAGCACAATCTCATATTTTAGCAGATTTCATATTTGAATTCTCCTCCATTAAAAAAGAAAAACATTTCTGTGTAAATAAAGAAGTAGGGCACTAGAAAAAAAATTGGCTACTCCTTTTTGCTATACATTAATTTCCAAAGGGCAGATTCTTCACCCTCAGTCTGAAGTGGAACAGTCCAGTAAGAGCTGTACCATGGAATTCTGCTTGGTTTCTGGAGAAAAGTAAGGCTCGGCTACACTTTTACAGAGGAGGATGGTTTTATCCATTCACAAATGCCAATTGTGCAAAATGAAAAATAAAAATGTATAGAATTTAGGAGTGGAAGGGGTAACAAGGTCTAACTTCTATGCTCCTCCCCTCCTTTCATACACAGTTTTCACATACTAGGACAAATGAGGGCATGCAACAGTCATTTATCAGCCCGTGAAAGATCAAGCTGTGTAAATCTGTGTGACACAAGGGGAAGTACTACAAAATGAAAAGGAGGAAGGAAGGTGGAGAAAAGGGAGGAGGGGGGAAGGAAATGTGGCAGCACCTTTAAGACTAACTGGTTTGTATTTTTGCATGAGCTTTCATGCACGAGCTTTCACACTGGAAGAAATTGTGGGTGATGTTATTGGCCCCCATAATATTGCTCTCAGAAATGTGGAGACAGAGTTGGTCTCTGGGTTTGTGGCAGGGTTTTGAACTTGAATTATCATCCAAGGTCCAAAACACACTGCAGAAATAATCTAGTTTGAGACTGCTTTAACTGTCCTGACTCAGTGCTAGGGAATTCTATGAACTGTAGTTCTGTGTTACATTTAGCCTTCTCTGTCAGAGAACTCTGGTGCTATAACAAACTACAATTTCCTAGCACTCAGCCAGAGCAGTTAAAGCAGTCTCAAACTGGATTATTTCTGTTATGTATCCTGTTGTGAATTGTTTAGGATTTGGAGGCTGTTTGTAAGACAATTAAAGTCCTGTCTCCAAGAATTTACAGAGGTATATTAGTTGATCTCCCTTAAATGTGATATATACAATTTTGTGCCAGCAATGCTTTCTGCACTCTACATTGGACAAATATGATAGGAGGCTGTTGTTATGAAATGTGCTTTTAATAACATTTTGGGAACATGTGATCTGTGCCATGACCCCTAGCTGACCTCCTAGAGGGCCCGCAAAGGGAGAGAAACTACTGGGCAAGACAGTAAATTGCCTTGGAAAGACTAGCAGGGCCCCTATAGATGAGATTAGTGGAAATCTCTGTAGGAAGTTTGGGAGTCGCCAAACACACATTTCCACATCTCCCAGGTAAGACAATAGCCTTGGCATCATATCTGATGAGCCAGTAATTAACTTAACGATTCAGCCATTAAGTCGGCTGTCCCTCCAAATTGTGTCCAAACCTAAGTGCATTGTACACAGATTATTTGCTCTTGGCTTAACAAAGCCCAGGCAATCAACACCTCTGTCTAAGACTATCTAGTAGCCCCCAGATACGTTTAGCCCTATAAAAGACCATGAGTTTGAATCCCCTGTTGACACTATCTTCAGAGTGCAGGTTGATCCACGCCAGTTTGACCTCTGCTCATAGCTCCCGCGGCCCGTTTCCCCTCATCCCAGCGGTCGTGTCCATCATCCTCATCCATATCTATCAGGCTTCCCAGAGAAGACTTCTAAGATAGTATTCCAGCGGTGCCTCTCTCTCTCAAACCTAACTCCCAATCTTACCCCTCCTTTTTCGCTAGCATTGAACGTAAGTGTGTGTGTATCCCCCTTTTGCTGTGTGTGGTATTTATCCCCCCAATAAAATGAGTATTTCCATTGGACTCATTTGGACTAGTGTCATCTCTCTTGGGGTTTGTCGGTGGACCTCTGGTAGACAATACTGGGACCGCGATTCCGGCGAAAGACTTTTTTAGGATCTTCCTCTCTGCATATTTTGATCTAATTATAATTCCCCTAAGTGAGAGACTTCCTAACACTATGCAAGAGAATTAGTGGACACAAATCTGACATTAAAAAGGGCAATGCCCAAAAGACAGTTGTAGAACCTTTTCAGCCTTCCTGGAAACACAGTAAGTAATTTAAAGGCTACAGTTTTTGTACAAAGAAATTACAGGAAGACTAGAAAAAGAAACTGCTGGATTGAATTATATTCACAAATTCCAATCCATTAACTTCTGTGAACAAAGACAATGGCTTCATGGCGCACTACAAATATTAATACAGTAGTCTTCACTGCTGCACATACAACAAAATTAATCTTCTCAGAGAGAGTTTCGAACCCAGTGAACCATCTTCTGGTTAGCAGATTTATTGCTTTCCCACATCAATGCTGACTGATCACTCTAATAATCTGAAAGGCCTATCCAACCTTTTGAAAATTTAGGGCAAGGGACACGATTTGCATCTTTCTCGATCCTATGGCATGTTATCCTATTCCCACAATTGTATGAATCTGCTTTGTGGCTGAGGCCATAATGCCACTAAGTACTGTATCTGAAGATGTAGGTTTCTATCCACAAAAGCTCATACGAAAATAATAAAAAACGATCTTTATGGTGCTGACACATTTCCTACTTTTTCCCTCTCCTCCTTTCTTCCTCCTTTTTATTCTGCTAGAGATTAGCAGGGCTACTTCTTGGAAAACTATTGCATTACAGAATGGTGACTACAGACCAATGGCTACTGATGCAAATAAGCTGATGGGCATATTGTGATGGAAGGCAAATATTTTTCCAGTTCATGCTGTCTTCCCTCCAGTGTTACAGTTGCAATTTACTCCAGTTGTAGTTCCTTGAGAGAAATGTTACAGCAGAGAAGATATTCCAGTGAAGAAGATGAGATAGAAGATGAGTATGCTTTTACACCCTGTTGAAACTGGATTTATCCATTCGTGATCCATCAACCTAAAGCTATACGTTTTGGTATCTGTTTCTGCTAAATGAGCTTTTGAAAAGGCAATTAACACAAAACCAGATGATTAATATGTAATATGGAATTACCAATATCAATGTACCGTATGGAAACGCCTTTGTAGATAAAATGCAATATTTCAAATATATTCTGTTTAATCCTATTGTTAATAAGAATAAAGTTGTTGTTGTTGTTGTTTTTGTTTAAGGACAACTTACATTATGTGTTCTTCAGCTCCCAGTGATCCATTACAAATTGCAGGTTGCATCCTCACTGCAGGGATAATGCAATTTGACACCACTTTAACTGCTGTGGCTCCAAGCTATGAAAATCTGAAAGTTGTAGTTTTGTGAGATATTTAGCCTTCTCTGTTGGAGAGCTCAGGTGCAACAACATACTACAAATCCCTGGGTTCCATAGCATGAAGCCATAACAGTTAAAGTGGTGTCAAACTGCATTATGTCTGCAGTGCAGATGCAGCCCCAGTTCTTTCTGCTAAACTTTTAGATACAGAAGAAAAAATGTGACTTAAAAAATTCTCCATGTGGCTCTTCCTTTCTGTTCTCTTTCCCTGTTGTGTTAGCAGTGCAACTATTTCCTTTGCACACATTTAACATCCATCATTATTACCACAGGCAGCCACATTTCTTCCCCATCCATATGTGTCATTTATAATTTTACATCAATAATTCTGGAATTGATCAATTCTTTCTTATTAGTGACACACACACACACACACACACTTGAACTTTTTCATCATTAAATTATTGCTGTTCTCTCTTGACCTTCGAGTTCAACAGATCAACAGCTTTAACTGTGCTCCTGTACCCTTAATATACTGTAAGTCTTCCTTTTGACTTTCCTTTCTTTTCTAGTCCTACTTCTATCTTTTCCTTTAAAAATCATTTCATTTCATTTTATTTGTTGTTTTCTACTATAGAAATGTAAAACAGCATTTGCAGTTACCCTTTTGGCCACAGTGTGGTCCTACTATAATTTCCATGGCTCTCTGACTATGCATCACCATGGCGACTACATTCACTTTATCTCGCAGTTCCTCTGCTGCAGTTCCCCCTCACTCTAAAAGGAGGCTTATCGTGGGGTAAGATTAATATTTTATCACATATGGTTCCACTCTAGATCCCATTGGTTCAGTCAATGGCCCCAATAAATGTGGACAATGGGTGTCACACTTATGGCTTGCCCTGCTGTGCTTTATGCAACACAGAGGTTCACAGACTCGATCCCATTGTGAACCATCTTGGAGGACACTCTCCCACAACTCCTATCATCCACAAAGAGCCTAAGACACAAATACACACACACATTCAATTGTAGGGACTTCCTTTGTATGGAAGATGTGAAATCCATTCCAAATCATTGATCCAGTCCTATCTTGAACCCTCTTGCATTGTGTCACATTGTAACTCCCAGCATCCACAGAGGGGCAGAAATACATCATCTCCTTTGTATTGAGGGGATTTTGACATGTTGCTTCATCCTGATAGTATCTTTAGAATGAGACTTTTAAAAAAACAGCTGAATTTGGGTTAATATTGTTCGTCCCATTCCTTTGATGTTTCATTAAGATCTATTGTGCATCCAAGGACAGCCCAATATATTCTACTGCCCAAGGTGATACCTTCATCAATTCCATCTACCAAAACCAATTTGGACCATCAGTTGACTCTTATTTCAGCACTAGTAGGGGTAAAACTGGGGCAAGTCATATGCTCTCAGCTTCAGGGGAGGGCAATGACAACCCGGCTCTGAACAAATCTTGCCAAGAATGATAGGGTTGCCTTGGGGGTCGCCATAAGTCAGGAATGACTTGAAGGCACACAGCAACAGCAGCAATGATAAGATAGCACCACACAGCTCTGGGACAGGGAGGAACAGCCAGGGGAGAGGGGACTGCAATGACTTTCCTGCCATACCATTCACCATATATAATTATTATTATTATTATTCCATTTATTTATAGCCTGCCTTCCTCCCGGTACAGGGACTCAAGGCGGCTAACAAATCTAAAACAGTCCAAGTTAAAACAGTATAAAACATTAAAAATACAAAGTTTAAAAAAACAATTAAACAATCTGAACAACTTTAAAAACTACATTATTGAAATTTAAAATGTAAAACTCTTTAAAACAAAAACAAAGCAGCATCCATGTCATGAGAAAGCCTAGCGGCATAAAAACATCTTTACCTGACGTCAGAAGGACAGCAGGGATGGTCACTATCTGATACCTGAGGCAGCTACCTCACTCTGCCAATAGGCTGGAACAGCACTGCTCCTGTTTGTTTCTTCCTCTCACCCAACCTAGCCTATTCTCTCTCTCTCTCTCTCTCTCTCTCTCTCTCTCTCTCTCTCCCACTCATCAGAACCATGGTCATTGCTCCAACTGCCCTTCTATAAAGTAACATGACAATTAATCATTGGTTAATATTTTCCTGCATCTGTAGAAACAATTGTAGCAATAGAAAACATGATACTAGAAATAGAGAAATTGGCATATCACAAAGCTCCAGTCAGCACAAGTGGGATGAATCAAGATGAAAGTTTATCACACTACATGTGTTAATTGGCCTTCCTAGCATCTGGATGTTTGAAAAGACTTGAAGGCAACATTTTATGAATGGCTCTGTTTGTAATGCTACTTCCACTGTCATGTTCTGTGCCTTCAAGTCATTTCTGACTTATGGCAACCCTTTCACAGGGTTTTCTTGACAGGATTTGTTTAGAGGAAGTTTGCCATTGCCTTCCCCTGAGGCTGAGAAAGTGTGACTTGCTCAGGGTCACCCAGTGGTCTTCATGGCTGAGCAGGGAATCAAACTCGGGTCTCCAAAGTCATAGTCCAACATTCAAACCACTACACCACACTGGCTCTCTTTGCTGTATTTGCTTGCTCCTTTTTATTTTCCTTTGACCACTCTGACTATAAATCCTGCTCCCACCTCTTTGCATGCATGATAATATTTCAGGCAAATGGTGAAATGTGCCGCAGATAAACAAACAAACAAACAAACAAACTTATGCCAGAACAAATCCATTGGTCTTTTTCTTGTTGTTTTTAATGTTGCAATAGGCTAACATGTACAGTTCTGAAGAACTGTAATTAAAATAATAACAAAAACTTTTTTAAAACTGGGGGGAAACATATATTATCCTTTAATAATTCAGTGCAAGAAAAAGTTTTTAAATACAGGGATGGGAAAATGTTAGGATTGTGGGATCTGCTTTGTGGCTTTGTTTGTTTTTGTGTTACTAGAATCCAGCAATCAAAATTTATTGCAAAAGACATAAACTTAGAATCAAACTACATTATATGATTGTAATGTTTTTTGCAGGGGTGCTCACCCTAGTGGTAAAAGATCTCTTTGTAAAAGCATGTAATTTTCCTCATCTGAATATCTTGCATTTGTATGCACTGTTTTATATTTAGTTACTGAAAAATAGGCATGGGCTTTGGTTGCAAGTCTGGTTCCTGAGCCACAGGTCCCTGGGAAAATCCCATTGTGGTAGAGAAAATAGGTTAATCAGGGAATATATATACATTTAACATTTAATGTCATCCTTAGAACGAAAGAATTCTGAGTCCAGGGTCAGAGCTGAACTGAGTCTTCCTTCCACACAAAAATAGATCCCTGGTTACTCCAATATTAATTTCAGCAGTATAATTTGTTGCTGTTTCTATGTTAAAGAGCTGGGAATATGTCCCAATCTAAGACAGACCACTTTTTGCTCACACTCATTCTAGTATTTAAATGCAGATTCGTATCTGTCAAGTAGAGCAAGTACTGATTGCAACTCCATCTCAAGGAATTACTCCATTTCACTGCCACTCAGCTGTCACCTCTTAGACCTCCATACAAATGCACTGAAGCTGCACTCCAGCAGTTCAAGATAGGAGCTTGGCCCAAATTTTCATTCATATAAATATGAGGACAAGGACCAAGACTGAAGAAGATGAGCTAGGACAATGACCTACCAAGTTAAATGTAAACCACCAAACATGTTTTTGCTTTCTGCATGGGACTGCCAAAAATAGAAAGAAATTGCCACAGTCCTGGTTGGTGGGCTTCCATGGGAGCTGGGTGGATCACAGGTGGTGCAGGCCTCCCCTGTGAGACAGGTGGGTTTCTTCCTGCCCAAAGGCATAACTCAGGAGCACACACTGTGAGAATGGTCCGGTTTACAAGGACAGTGTGTCAATGTGTGTGTTGAAGGGACCTTGGCTGACTCTGTGGCTCTTCCCTTCCTAGGCACGTCTGCCCTTATATGGCGAAGGCAGGTGGCATTCAGTGCCGAGGGAAGGAGGGAACAAAGGTCACCCCCATGCTTGCTTTATTCAGGTACAGCTCGTCTCCAAGGTGCCGTGTACCCACCAAGCAGACTCCACAACTAAGGTAAGCCTTCTCTTCCTGACACTGGCTGCCGCTGCCTGATGTGATGAGGGTATATCCTTGCATAGTCACTTTCCTGTGCTTGCCTTTGCTCTAACCCAGGGTTTAAATGCTGGAGTTGTCTTGGCTTTGGACCTAAGATGAGAAACAAGTTTATCTCCATGGTTTCTTTTTTAACCTCCTGACAATTTTTTCAAACTGAGATGGACGAAGAAAGCTTCTACGTCTTTTTACAGTGAAGGCAGGGTCAAGAACCAAAGCTTGAGCTTTTCCTTGAAGTACTGTACGAACATGTTTATGTTTCAGTTTTAATTTACCTATCTTTCTATGATTACAGCGCTGCTTCGGATCATACAGAGGCTTTTCATAAATGTGTGAAAACAGAATCCACCAGTTCTGCTCCCCCCCCCACCCCCACCCCCATAACTGCCTCACTCTTGCTTGTTTGGTGAAAGTTGCTGGCTTAGCACAAATGGTATGCCATAAAGTTTGATCAAAGAGCAAATGTCCTCACAAGAAGCAACAGCAAAGACAAGCTTTCCATATTACAATGCACTCTGAACTGAGACATGGTTAAAGGGAATCCAGTTTCGAAAGGGCCTCATGTTGAGGGAAGTGGCCAAGTAGGTCTCTCTGTGCAATCCCAGAGAATTTTTCAGTGTGTCATGCTGCCCTCTGCTTAAAATGTGGCAAGAGAAGGTTAGAAGAAGAAATCTGGTTCTCCTGACAGCCATGCTTTGCTGGATTATGCTTGGAAGCCTCCCCAAACCACAATTTAATTGCCATAGACATGTGGCAGATCTACCTCTTTCTACAGACCCCTTGTACAATACAAGGACATGTGGAGGTACTTGCAGGTTTACTGAAGTTTGCTGGGCATCCTGTGCTTCATGCAAGTTTGTGCTTTCCTCCTTTGCCTCCCCATCTCAAGCTAAACAAAATACTCGCCCTGATTACATCTGTGGAATAGTTATGCAGGTTAATTTTAAAAAGCATGGTACAAAAGTAAAACTGTTCTTATTTGATTTTGCACCGTTATTTTTTAATCACCGTGTATATTTTGCTTGTTATTGTGGGCTTTCAAGTAAATTCTGATTTATGGCCACCCTATTGTTGGTTTTTCTTGGCAAGATTTGTTCAGAGGGGCTTTGCCATTACCTCCCTCTAAGGCTGAGAGAGCATGACTTGCCCAAGGCCACCCAGTGGGTTTTCATGGATGAGTAGAGATTTGAACTGTGGCCTTTCTGAATTCTAGTCCAGCATTCAAGCCACCACACCATGCTGGCATCTTGCTTACTTTCTTCTAAATTAATACATAGGGATTTGTTGCACCCATGTAAAGAAAATGTTGAAAGGGCTTTCACTCTGTTCTTATTAATAAATGTTAAAAATAGTGAAGCTTCTGAAAGGATCAGAAAATTTCTGAGTATTATTTCCATGTTTAGATTTTTTTAGATCTCTTTCCGTCCCAAAGATGGAGAAATGTGCAAATATTGCATTTTTTTTCTTTTTAGAAAAATCCACCTGCAAAGAAATTCTCAGCTATCCCTGCAGGTTTCCCCATTAAGAAGACTTCTCCTAATTCCTAAAGGTGTTGAAAACAGCTGGGAGAACATGGGCCAGGGGGACAACTGAGGGTGCTGAGTGCTGAAGACAGGGAGCATAAACCATTACTGTACTATTTTCCAATTAACTCTATCTCCACAGCTTCTGCAGCAACTGCTTCAGGGAGGTTTTTTAAAAAGATATTTCTATTCCTCCTCCTATGCTGTAGACTCTGTCTGAAACAATAGAGGGGGTACATGGTTTACTGCCCTTTTTTAAATGTAGGAGGTCTTGTTTGCAGAGCTCCACATCTTGTCTCCCAAGTTGAAAATGAATAAACTGAAAAATAAGAAATTGACTTAATGATAATTGTTCTGAAAATTATTCCATATAATTTTCTGGATTAGATTAGATAGACAGAATTTTCCTTTAAAAGGTTTTTCCTTTAATTCCCCATCCTAAGTTAAAAATAATAGTTTGGGTTTTTTTGAAAGTGTAAATATATTAAATGGCCAGGTCAGTATTTGTTCAGTGTGTTACTGAATGACAGTAGCTCTCTGGGGTTCAGACAGAGACCTTTTGCAACTCTACTAGTGATGTAGTTTAAATGGGTGATGCCATAACTTAGGTTTACAAGGTATGAGTGTTGTCATTCAGCTATGTGATCTCTCCCTGCTAATATCAATAATAATATTATTCATTGGCCTTGAAATGGTAGTGGGATTAATACTCCATTCTTAAAATTGGAGATTTGATCAGTCAGTGGGAATTCTCTCTCTCTCTCTCTCTCTCTCTCTCTCTCTCTCTCTCTGTGTGTGTGTGTAAGAGAGAGAAAGTGAAGGGAGGGATACACATTGGCACTTGCTTTTTCGACAGTCCCAGTCTGTTGTTTAACTTGAGAATCACAACTGTGTGAACAATACTAACCACTGCCACCAGTTTCTGCACCAAAATAATGCATCTTCTGCACTGATGAAAGCTGAATTATACAGATTCTTCCTCTTATTTTGCATAAAGCAGTCCAGTTCTCAATGGTCTACATTGCTCCTTCTGCTGTGGAGCAAGAAGACTACCCCATACGTGATCCTTAGAAATCAAAAAACTAAAACTTCTGACTGGCTTTTTCTTTGAAAATACTATGATAAGACAATCCAAAATGAAGCAAGACCTTGTATTGCATGATGAGATGTCCTAAGTTGGAAGGCACTCAGCCAACTACTGAGGAAGATCAGAGGTCAGCTATGAGTAGGGCTGTGTCTAAAGATGTAACTGGATTCAAGCCAAAGGGACAGCCAGCTTCTGATATGATCTGATGTGAAAGAAAAACACAAAGGTGCACAACTGAAAATGGAATGTGAGCAATATCAATCAGGAGGAACTACTAACTGCAAAACAAAACAAAAAAATTGGAATATATTGACATAGTAATACTTGGTGTAAGTGAAGTGAACTAAAGTGAACTGAAATGGGACAGTTACAGGAAAACAGTGGTTTTTGTCCTTCTGGAAAAGATGGGATGCCTTTAATAGTGAAGGGGATATAGCAAATGGAAAATCTGAATGAGTAATATCAGTAAGACTTCAGGGAAAACCTTTTCAGTATAACCATAATTCAAATGTATGCTCCAGCTACAGAGACAGAAAAGAACAAAATTGATTCTATCCTTACATCCAAGAAGACACTGATCACACACCAAAATAGGATATATTGATAATCATAGGCAGTTTGAAGTGGGAAACAGAGCAAAAGCAAACATTGAAGATTATCACACTAAGACTTACCATTTGCCAATTGCCACTGAAATGTTGGGGAAACACCCGTGTATGAATGCCTGGTGCACTTCCCCAGCATCATGGAAATGTCAGCTCAGAGAGAGTGAATTTCCTCTTAACGCAAAGTTTCTGGTGAGAGGAAATTTACTCTCCCTGAATGATTCCATGACACTAGAAGGAGCTGACAATTTCATGACACTTGGGAAGCATGCCAGGCATTCATACACTCATGCTTCCCCATGATTTCAGTGGTGATTGGCAGATGAAAGAAATTGGAAGCATAATCCAATGGCAGTCCGAACGCAATAATGGGGTTTCACATTATTGCGTGAGAAACTACTACATGCATTTTTGGGCAATGGGAAGTCCTCCCAAACGCAATTTTGGGGTTTCACATTATTGTGTGAGAAACTATCACACGCAATTTTGGGCAATGGGAAGTTGTACCAAACGTGATTCAGCATCAATACGCAATCACGTAAATTCACTGAATTAGTGAATTCACTTATTTCCGAACTGGCCCCACTTCCATTTCTTTTGAAACTGAGAGAAATTCCTCCTGTTTCATAAACTTCCTAGTGTGATATTATTCATTATCAAAGAATTTGGCCTAGGATCAATAAAAGAAGCAAGAAAGCAGCTTATACATTTTGTGAGGCTAATAGTTTGTTCATAGCAAACACAATGGGGCTTTTTAGATTGGCAGGAAAGTGTGACATGAAGTTGCCTTTTCCTTAATGCTTAGCAGCTGCACCACAGCCTTTAGATGGAGCTGCGCTGTTCCGCAGTTTTTAAAAAAGAAGCTGGGAAAACCAGCACCCTTTTAAAGGCACTTCTTCTCCCCCAAAAAAGCGTTTTCATGGCACACTTTCCCTTTTTCTCATCTGAAGGCTACAGTTTCATGCAGCCATGAACACACGTCTTTTTGCCAATCTAGAAAGCCCCAATATTCAGGCCATTTAACAGATATCTATATAAGAGAGCATCACAAGATAGCCAATACAGGAATTAAATGCACTACATAACTGGAAGCATAAAATGGAGACACAACATCCATTGCAAAAACAAGACCAGGAGCAGATTGCAGCACAGACCATTATCTACTAATGCAAAAAATTAGAGTAAAGTTAAAGAAATAAAAAAAAATAAATAAAAATAGAGATGTAAGTAAAGACATCAAAAGAAGACTGGAAGGGTAGCCAAGAAGGAACTATGTGTGGTTCTCAGGCATGAGATTATATAATTGAATACCACATTCAGAAGTATCCATGCCCATAGTATTCCTGATTTCTGTATATGGCTTTGAAAACAGTACAGCAAAGAAATATGACAGCATAAAAAAATTAAATCATTTGAAATGTGGTGCTAAGGAGAATGCTGCAGATACAATGGACTACCCAAAAGGTGTAGCTGTTGCACCTTTGACATATCATTGGAAAAGATAATAGTGCTCCATGAAGTGGAAAGTAGTAGGAAAGGAGGAAAACCATGGCCCAAAACACATAGGCCAAATAAGATGGCTTCCGACTGCTTTGGGGGCCTAGCATTTAGATGATGCATGCCCCCAAAACAGTCAGAGGCTATGCAAAGGTCACACCAAGCCAGGAAACATCAGCCTGAAAAGGAGTCAATTTAGATTGACTCCTGGCTGGCGAGGCTTGGGACTGTGGCGGTAGCCCGCTTTGGGAGGGAGCCATGTGGTCATCAAAGTCCTGGCCCAACTGGGGTTGGAGCGGACTCTGGCCCCTCCTTCTGGGCCATCTGCTTTACATCTGCATTTGAGAGACCTTCAAGATTCTGAGATACAGGAAGTAGACCAGGTCTGTCTGTCTGTCTGTCTTCTGGGATTTTCAGATGTTGGTTGCTGTGTGTGTGTGTGTGTAATATTATATTATATATATGAAATGTGGTTGTTACTAATGGCCTTTCCCATTCACAGTGCCAGATCCCTCCAGAAGGGAGTGATCACCATGGTAGAACTTAATGCCAAAGTCACCAAGACACTGAACAAAACAACACCTGGTCTCCAAATATGGCGGATTGAGGTGAGTAGAAGGACAGACGGGGGGACAGACACACACGATATAAAATTGAGGAAAAGACATGTGTCTGTATGGGTTTCCTTTCCTTCCCAGAATTTCACATTCTCTTGCCTTTTAAAGGCTCAGCTTGGCAGTTCAGAATCTCATATTTAATGTTCTGGGTGCCAAGCCAGATAATGGTTTTAATTCTGTGAATACAATTAATGTATACATTTTTAAAAAAAAGTGAAACAGAAATAGTAGCCCAAGAAGAGCTTGAACATCAGTGGGGTAGGAAGGAGTATAACTCTTTCCCTCCCTGCTGTGGTACCAAATGCTCTAAATCCCTCCTACAATACATTGTCTAAACTGGTGGGACAAAGTAGTCTCCAGCTATAAAGAGCAAATGGAGGATACAGTATGGAACCATTATGGGAACTTCCTCCCAATTCAAACAGAATTTTCAGAGAAGGGATTTTCTCCTGGACTGCAGCAGAGAAAGAAATAATTAAATCATTTGTTTACTTAGCTTTTAGTTATTACAGCCCCCCCCCAGAGATGCTATTTTTATTTTTTAAAATATGCACATTAAGTGAAAAGGGGGGGGGGGTTGAAAGGAAATATACATCAACAAATATTTACTATAAATTATTATCCAGCTTGTGGTCTGCAAGACTATGGACGGAAAGCACACATGTACCTTTCCATTTTCTATCCAAACTGTAAACACTGGATTCTTCTGTCTTGTCTTTTTCTTTTTCACTTTATACCCCAGCTACCGTGCATGGTTAAAATATGAATACTTGGAAAATGTGCACAAACATGTTTTAGTTGATGGAGGGAAATGTGTAAAAATTGTGTGCATTAGGAAAGGTATGCACCCAAAATAAACATGACTTTACATGCAGGAGGGGCAGAAAGCCACACAACTTTGGATGGGCCAAGAAGACTACTGGGATTCTGCCCTGGTGGCTTCCATGTGAACAGAGCATGGTATCTGCACTGTTGTTTAGAGGGGTTGTCCAAGGTGCTGAACACCTTTTTTCCCTATAGGTACAAAAGTAGACTCGCCCCTCCACATTCGCTTGGCTTAGGGGCACAGGGCCCCTGTAAATGCGGAAAAACCGCCAATAACAAAAATGGTTTTATCAGAGAAAACACCTCTCTAGGAATCTCTAGGTTCTCTAGTGCAATTCTGTGGTCAATATCTGCCAGAGACTGACCATAGAAGTGGGCTGGAGGAGCTACAAATGTGTAGCGGAGTGTTCTCTCTAGGAATCTCTAGGCCCTTCAGTGCAACTTTTGGTTAAAGTTGACCAGAGAGTTGCACTGGAGGACCTAGATATTCTTAGAGAGAAAATATTAATAAAATCCATGAATAATCAAATATGCAAAAGTCAAATCCACAAATGCAGAGGGACAAGCATATAGCTATGCGGTGGGACCAAATGAGAACACTGAGCTCCAAATAAGAATTCTGCCCTTAAATGAATTTTCCTTCAGTTCCCAAATTTCACTTCACAGAGTGAAACACTGATCATTATTCACACCTATAAGATATAAATTTGCTGTGTTCACACATCCCTCTGGTACTTTTGCTGGCCCCTTTTCTTCAGAAGCTTCAACTGGTGTTTCTAAATTATAAGCTGGTGTTTTATTTTATTACAATTGCCAGGAATTTGGGAACTGAAGGAAAAATGTATTACAGAGAAGCAGAATTCTTATTGGGCAGCACAATGCCAGCATTTTGCCTGCTCTGCTATAGTTACAGACCTGGCATAGTTGTTTTGAAGTATGGACTAAAACCAAGAGGTGATTTGCTGCCCCATTAACATGGAAGCTATCCACCACCTGTGGGATCCTGAGAAACACAATAGAAGCAAAACTCACTGACAAATATTCACATCCCTAGGAAAGGCCCGTTTAGGTCATCATGCCTTGATTGTCAAGAGAAACACAGGAAGAACACTCTTCCTGATGCAGGAGCATCTGAGTGGGGAATCTTTTGCCTGAACTCAGCTAACTTTTCTTTCCTTTCCCTTCCAGAACATGGAGATGGTACCCGTGCCACCTAAAACATATGGGAACTTCTATGAAGGGGATGCTTACATTATTCTCTCGGTAAAAGAAATGTTCATGGTGCAGGCCTCCTATCATTAAGCGAACTGGAACAGGATAGCCAGGAAAAAAAAGTGGGGTCAGCCCAAGAAAGAAGGATAGGGATGTCTTCTTGTCCCATATAGCTTGTGGGAAATGAGTTATGCTATGTATCATAGCTGAGGAAGACAGATTGCATGGACATTTCCATATCTCTAGTGGGCAATGCATGCAAGTAAATATGTAACATTAGTCCAGCAGGTATAAAGTTATTTAGGTCACCTAACATTATTAACAGACTTTTGGAAAAGTTACTTTTTTATATAACTTTATTGTCATTATTTGCTATTAATTCTGCTTCAATTTATGGGAACTCAATGAGTAAAGAAATGTCCATGGGACCCATTCATCATCATTCCTGTTTCAGAGAGTAATAATTGGATTTAAACCAAGATGTAGTTGAATGGGTTATCATCTGTTGTTGGATAGCAGGTAAATGACTGAGACCAGGATATCCACAGTTCAAAAGTTGTCACAGCCTTGAACTCAACAGCTAGCTGTAAGTGCCACTGTCTTCTTTGTTTTTAGCCTCAGTCCCCCATCTGTAATATGGGAATAATAATATTGACTTACCTTACAATATTATTTTAGGGATAATAATAAGTTAATAGGTTGGATCCAGACTTAGACGGAGTAGATCCACTGAAATCATTAGGAGTTCAGAGAATTACTAACTAAAGTCCCATTGATTTCTGTGAGTCTGCTCTCAGTACTATTAAATGTTATTGGTGCATCAGACTCAGAGTTGTTAAAAGCAATTTGAGCATTCTCAAACGATAAAGACATGCTGAATAGCCTTCTTATTTTGTGTCTTTAAACATGTTGCTATGTTTCAAATGTTTGTTTTCATATATATATATATTGGCTCCTTTAACCCAGTCCTTGTTATTTTCATGAGTTTTAATCATTGTTTTTGCATTTCTGCTTGTTGGAAGCTGCCTTGAAGGCTGAATTTGCCCAAAAGGTAGGAAAGCTAACTAACAATAAATAATCAATGTTTCACACTATGCCCATTCCCAATCATTCTCTAAACTCACTTCCTGGCTGCACTGTGCCTTTGGACCATTCTGCATAACTATATGTTAGCATACAGTTTGGATATCAGGTTGAGAATCTAACAAATGGTTGGATGGGCAGGTGAAGGGAAAGAGTTCTCAGACCAAAGTAGAGCCCCTTGATAGAACCTTATTTCTCTGCATAATGTAAGTGATATGAACAAGCTTAAGTTTTGGGAGCTTATGTGTTATGGCTGGTGGCTTCCATGTCAGTGAAATACATTTTAGACTGACATTTCAGGAGCTATCCAAAAGCTGAATCTACTTTAGAGATAGGGTTTAAAGGAGAAATAGAGCCTTTAAAATTCAAGCTAAAATCTGGAATGGATTCACAGCCCCACTGACATGAATGCAACCAGCCTCCACTGCAAGAGGGCATGGCAGCAACAGACTGCAAGACAACTTTCAGAAAGGATATTGAATGGCATCTAAGATCGCTGGGGTATGGGGAGAGCAATTCCCATGACAATAGTTTTTTGGGGGCGGGGGGGGGGGGGTTGGGCTATATGGCTATGTTCTAGAAGAGTTTCTTCCTGATGTTTCACCAGCATCTGTGGCTGGCATCTTCAGAGAATGCTCTGAAAATGCCAGCCACAGATGCTGGTGAAACATCAGAAAGAAACTCTTCTAGAACATGGCCACATAGCCTGAAGCAGCCACAAAAAACTATGGATGCCGGCCATGAAAGCCTTCAACTCCCATGACAATGTTTGCCACTATGGTAGAATTCAAAGATTTAGCTGTGTTAGTCTGTAGTATTGGTAAGTAGAGAGATCTTGTAGCAGGTTCGATACTAACTGAAAGAAAGAAGTTGGCAGCATGAGTTTTCATAGACTTAAGTCCAATCTAAGGAAGTAGACTTAAGTCTAGGAAAGCTCATGTTGCCAACTTCTTTCTTTCAGTTAGTATCAAAGCTGCTACAAAAGCTCTCTACATAAGGTTGGTCACTGTTTCCTTAGAACAAAAAGGCAAGTAAAAAAGAAACAAGATAGAGTTGTTTAAAATTATGTGTGGCATGGATAGAGTGGATAGGGAGTTTTCTCCTTATAATACCAAAGTCCATCCACAGAAGCTACATGGTGAGAAGTTTAGTACAGATTAAAAATAAGAAAGTACATTTTCACATAGGGCATAGTAAAACTGTAGGATTTTCAGCACAATGCAGTGATGACCACTGATGTCTATAAGAGGAAACTGGCCATCTTCCTGAGCATAATGCTATCAGTGGGTACAGCATTCAAGCTCAAGTATCAACGGATGAAGACCAAGTTTCTCAGAAGCACAGACAGGATAGTGCTGTTCAAGACTGTAGGGAGTGTGTGTGTGGGGGGGGGGGGGGACTGTGGACTTTGCCACCCAGATGAGAATTCTGGCATGTGAATGACATTTTCTTTCTGTCCCCAAATTTGTAGCAGTGTAGAGAGAGTGACACTGAACTCAACCTAGAACTCTTCTATCTCCTGTGTTCGTATTCCCTTGGTAACTTTCCCTGCACTTTTTCCTTGGAGGTCCACACTGTATTTCTAAATGCTCAACTAAAGTTTTAAATTATGCAATGCTAGAAATTAAGGGGATGAAGGAAATTAAGGGGTCGAAGGAACATGGGGAGAGAACAGAATTTTTATTGACAGGGGCAATGCCTTCATTTTGCCTTTCCACCAGCCATCCACCCATTCCATGGTATTGTTGCTTGAGGGGCCATTGTGAAAACAAAATATTGGACTAGAGAGTACCCTTGTGCAAGCAGACATGGTTGCTCTTCATACTCTGCTTATCTTCTGTCCTTATAATGTGGCATCATGTGTTTTCCTAATGTTTTGTTGCTTTTCGGGGTGTGTTATGAATGAGGAAATTTACCCACTGCATTTTTATTCATCAGAAGGTGGTGCTGATCTTACTCCCTTATCATGTAAACACAGCAATCCATGTAAATGTGCTTCTGTAGTGCAGTCTTATAGATAACTATGAACAAGTCTAGCTCAGTATGAGAACCAGGCTGTCTACTGAACACAATGAGGCAAGGATCTCACTGGAGTTTGGGTGAACATATATGGAGACACCTCGCCTGTTAAGTAGCTGCGGCTGTTTCTTTCTCTTTTTTTCACCACAACTCAGACTCATAAAACAGGGAACAACTTCACATACGATATCCACTACTGGCTGGGCAACTCATCATCTCAGGATGAGCAGGGTGCAGCTGCCATCTACACTACCCAGATGGATGAACACTTGGGTGGAGTGGCTGTACAACACCGTGAGGTCCAAAACTATGAGAGCGAGGCCTTCCGGAGCTACTTCAAACAGGGTATCATGTACGTAAGGCTGTCTGTCATCCTCTTGTGGCTAAACAGCAAAATTGCAGCTTCTTGGACTGTGTTTAATGTAACAAATTGGTGTCTTAAACCAGCAATGGGGAATTTTAGGCTCTGGGGCCAAATCCAGGCCTCCTGAGGTCCCAAGCTGACTTTCCAGAGGTTCCCCTGGTGGTACTTCCTGTGGCATTGTTATTTGGTCGTTTCTCACTTTTTGTACAAGGTTCTCCCATTCTAATAGGTTGAAATGTCTCCCCAAGTCTTACATACAAGTAATAAGAACTTTAAGGTAAAATATGCCAGTATTTTGGTCTCACGCTTTTTCTTTTGCCCTCCTCCACCAATTGGAAAGTTGTTCACTGAGAATTCTGACCAGGCTGAACTTTTTCTGATCAGTTGTAAGGTAACAAATAAAGCCATTCAGCAGCTGAAAAGATATTCATTATCTGTGAGGCAATGAGATACATCTAGTTGGGGTGTCCATGTCATCCAGTTTATGCTTTATTCTGAACCCAATATGTAATTGGGAAATACCACAAAATATCCAAAAAAACAGTGATACCTTTATTCTGCCAACCAAAATTCTCAAAATACATGATACAAGTTTTCAGTGCTCCACTCACTTCTTAGAACCAGAGAGTTGGAAGAGACCACAAGGGCCATCCAGTCCAACCCCCTGCCATGCCATCATCAGGTGAAGGTGTTAAAAATCACACCTATCATTTTTTTAAATGATAATGTTAGTCACAAGACTGCACTTTGTCAAGGTGTTGTTGGTATGTTGTTCTGTGTTAAGATAGTGTGAAGGGATGTAGTGGAGAGATGTAGGGAGGCCTCTCCTCTTTCTGGCCATGTGACTCTGGGAACAAAGCATTCCAAAGTCAAGGAGATAAAATTTGAATTCCATTAGCAGTACAAATAGAGAGCCGTTACTCTGCTCCGATCTGGGCCCACAACAAACTCCAACTTCCAGAATTCCATAGCCTTCAACTAGGGCAGTTAAAGCAGTGCCAAACTGGGTTATTTCTCCAGTTTGGGTGCAGCTGGAGCAAGCTTATTTTCTACTGTTTCAGATGCTACATGAATAAATGGATTCTAATTATAAGAAAATAGGTTCCATCTAGATATTAGGAAAAACTTCTTCATGGTAAATGCTGTTCAACATTGAAGCAGGTTGCCTTGGAGGGTGGTGGACTCTCCTCCTTTGGAGATCTTTAAGCACAGGTTGGATGGCTGTCTCTCAAGGGGGCTTTACCTGTGTTTTTCTGCCTGGCAGAGAGTTGAACTTAGGCCTGGTACAGACCGGTGCTTTGCACTGGTGTGGAGCCGAAAGTAGGGCTTGATAGAGTGGAGCGTTTGCATGCTCCCGAGCCCTGCTGTGCACCATGGGAGACATCTTGGCATGCTGCCATTTAGATGGGGCAAGCCATTATGATGTGCCTTGTGTGTGGCACACAAACAGCGCTGTACATGGGGAGCATCATGAGGGTGCGATGCAACCCTTATGGCACTCCTGTAGCACCAGCGAAAGAAGCTCCTTTTCAGGGCTTCTTTTCCCAGTGGATTGAGGGCATGGTGTATGGTTGCCGCATCCCCAACCCAGAGCATCCAGGGGCAGCACAAAGCCGCTCTTTTTGGGCTGTCTGCACAGCCCCTTTGTGGTCCCTTTCAGCTTTATGTTTCTGTGGACTCTTTCAAATGGGAGGAATTTCTCCCAATTCCGAATGGAGCCAATGCGGATTCATGTAAATTCGCTTGTTTAGCGAATTTACCTGAACCCCTGCTCCGTTCAGAAGGCATTCGGAATCACTTCCCATTACCCGAAAATAACCCCCCCTTGTCCGAAATCGCGTGAGAAGCTTAAATTCGCAATAACGTTAAACCCATGATTGCATTCGGAGTGGCTTCCCTTTTGCCCGAATTTGCGTGAGAAGAATTAATTCGCAATAACGTGAAACCCCAGGATTGCGTTTGGATTGCCCTTGGATTATACTTCCAATTTCCCACGTCTGAAAGAGTCCTATGATTCTTATTGTCTAAGGGACAACTTTCAACAAGAGTACAAGAACAAGAATTCTGCAGTCATGACAGCATCTCCAGAGGCTGCACCAAGCAGAAAATACTTCTATGATTAATTGTTTTGCAAATTAGGGGAGCCTGTTTCATGAAGCAGTGGGAATGCAAAGTACGGAGAGTGAGATGGGGTAGAACAGGGGTGAAGGGGAGGCAGATAAGAGAGTAAGAACATAAGATTATTTTACTACTTTAATCTGTGTTCACTAGCATGCTTCAGATGTAATAATAGCCATAGCCAGCATTGCAAGGATGAATCCCTGCATACTCTCTCTCCATCCATTTGGCATGTCAGGAGAGAAAATTTAAAACATCCAATTTGGTTTAGGATAAAACACAACTGCCTCTTATATATGAACTTGAGGAAAACTGTGGTTCAGTCTAATCACAATTGGGCAAACCAGGATCCAATTACAGTTTGGTCCTAGTTATGTAATCAAAACACAGTAGAAAAAAAATACAAACTATCCTTATGTTGTATATAATGGAAAAATGCAGTTTGTTAAAAAAAAAAATTAAATGGAGGCTTTCAGTCTCCTTTCTTTGTGTGAAGGACAAGGATGGTCATGTGTGTCTGAATCATGCCATGGCTCATTCCAGTGCATCTGATGTATGCCTAACATATTGGAGTAAAATTTTCCCAAAAAGAAGGCATTATTCTGACTTTTTGATTTTGGATGCTTAAGTGCCTGATGTTGATACTGTATAGCAGTCTTTTCCAATCCAGGGCTCCCATGGCTTTTCCTCCTACCTGTGCTGGCCGTGGATAATGACAATTGTGGTCCAATACAACAGGAGGGCTTCAGGTTTGGAAAGATGTTGTATAGGATAAAAGATGCCTATCCATTTAGGGGAGAGACAGTGTGATGTAGTAGTTTGTGTGTTGGACTGTGACATTGGGAAACTAGGGTTTGAATCCCTGCTCAGTCATGGAAACCTACCAGGTGAGCCTGGGCAAGTCACACTTTCTCATCTTCCACTTTCTTCACAGCTATAAGAAGGGTGGAGTGGCCTCAGGCATGAAGCACGTGGAGACCAACACATACAATGTACAACGCCTCCTGCATGTAAAAGGCAAGAAGAATGTAGTGGCTGGAGAGGTAGGTCCACTACAGAAGGGAAGCACCAAGGAGTAGAGGAATAGTAATGTTGGATCACTGATGGGTTGTAGAGTCTGGCCTCTTGAAAATTTAGGTACTTCTGGCTGTTTCATAAAACTACAGAATAATCCCATTGTGGTGGAAAAATTGCATATGACAAGGGTAACACTGTGAGTCTTGTACAACTTACCAGGATAAGTTATTTTTGCACTACAACATAGAAAGTGCCCATGTTAGCTGGGCACTCTGGGAACAGGAGTCAAAAAAACTTTTCCAAGCTCTGGTGCAAATTACCAATTTTTGAAGGTGCTGATAAGACATCTGCCCTCTTGTTACACCAGCGCTATAAGCTCTGTGTGTGTGTGTGTGTTTCCTTTATCCCCTGTTCACGTTCCCCCATGATGAGAGGACCCTGGTCTGATATCTTGAAGTACAGTAAATTCAAATAGCCTTTTCCCCTACTGAATGATATGCTGCTTCTCTTTCGTAGGTTGAGATGAGCTGGAGCAGCTTCAACTCAGGGGATGTGTTCTTACTGGATTTGGGGAAGCTCATCATCCAGTGGAATGGTCCTGACAGCAACCGGATGGAGCGACTGAAGGTGAGGGCGGGGGGGGGGGGGTCGAGTGAATAGAGGGTGAAAACAGAGAAGCTAAGATGGCACAGGTTGTGCAGTGTGGGGTGGAGGAGGGAATCTGGTTTTTGAAGTTTTTACAGCATCCAAATGTAATAGGAATCCTTTAGTAAAATTTGAATCTTTATTATTTATAGGGAAATACTTTAAAAACACCAATAATAATAATAATAATAATAATAATAATAATAAACCTTTATTTATATAGCGCTGTAAATTTACACAGGGCTGTATGTACAATCTTATATTTAGATGGTTCCCTGCCCTCAGGCTTACAATCTAAAAGCGACAACACAAAAGGAGAAGGGAAAGGTGGTGGGAAGGGGATGAGGTCCAGTGGGTCTTCTCTCCCTCTGGGGTCTGGACCAAGGCAGATGGACTGAAGGGAGGGCTTGGCTTCTTAATACCAAGTTAAAAGGAGGCATCCTAGGGCAGATGGCACAATCCTGGAAACGCTTCCCTAAACAATATAGTCTTTAACTTAATTTTGAAACTGGTTAGAGAAGTGATGAGGCGCACATGTGGGGGAAGAAGGTTCCAGAAGTGAGGGGCAGCAAGTGAGAAGGGATGAATCCGGGACAGGGCAGTGGAGATCCTAGGCTGGGACAGGAGACCTTGGCTACCAGAACGGAGGGTACGAGAAGAAATGTAAGGAGAAAAGTTCAGACAAGTAAGGAGGGTCCAGTCTGTGGAGGGCTTTGAAAGTCAATAACAAAAGCTTGTACTGGATGCAGAAGGGGAAGGGGAGCCAATGAAGGGAGGATAAAAGAGGAGAAACATGGTCAAAGCGGCGAGGGATGTGATAATATATGCAGCTGAGTTCTGGACAGAGATTAAAGGATGGAGGTGAGAGAGAGGAAGCCCTGTCAGAAGAAGGTTACAATAATCTAGTCGTGAGACCACTAGGGCATGGACCAGAGTCTTGGCAGTGGAGGCTGAGAGGAATGGACGGATTTTAGCAATGTTGTAGAGAGCGAATCTACAGGTCTTGGCGGTAGCCTGAATCTGGGGAATAAACAACAGAGAGGAATCAAGAATTTAACTAAGACTGCGGGCTTGCTGAACCGGTTAAATAGAAGTGGCATCAACAGAAACAGAGAAGGATTATTGAAGGGTGGGCTTAGGTGGGAAGACAAGAAGCTCTGTCTTAGACATGTTGAGCTTCAAGCACTGATGCCGCATCCAGACAAGATGAAACTTGCTGTTCAAGCCCCGGTGAAAGGTCAGGGGTGGAAAAGTATAGCTGAATGTCATTGGTGTAGAATGTTATAAAGAATGTTATTATGCACTCTATCAAAGATAACCCAGGAAACATAAATGCAAACATTGACATTAAAAGCAATTGTTAGAGGGGCAACTGTATCAGTCCAATCAGTTTAAAGAACACTGCTAGAGACCAAATCAACAATTTCATAAGCAATTAAAAATCTAGAATAGGAAACCCACCAAAAAAAAGAAAATAAAAAGAGTATGGTTTGATTTTTAAAATCTGAATTAAATTTGATAGATATCAACAAAATCTCTAAAAAGCTGTTATTTACACACACAAAAATTAACAACAAAATCTCAAACTTATTAGCACATCTAATTATGAAAACACAAGAAAAAGACACTAAAGGGAATAATATTTTAATATAAAAATGTTAATGAATTATTTTTTGCTTATTTTTTAAAAATACACCCAATAACTCAACCAATTCCAGCATAATAAATTATCCATCTCATAAAATCCATAAAATTTACAAATGAGCTTAAGGATCTTTTGGCTCAAAATGTATCTGCTCAAGAAATTCATGATGTTGTTTAAACAACCTGAAACACAATAGAGCCCTGTGGCACAGATGGTTTTGGTAGTTCTTTTTATAAGCTTTCTGAAGAACAGTTAACTCCAATACTGAAAAACTTATATAATTCTATTTAGGATGGCAGCACTATACCAGAATCATGGAAAATATCACACATAATTTTAATTTTAAAACCAAATAAGAACCCAGAAGAAATTGATTCATTTCTTCCAATTTCCCTTATCAATCAAAATTCAAAAATCTTTTCTGCCATTTTGCCACACAGACAGAACTCTTTTGCAGAAAACTACATAGAAGTGGACCAATTTGGCTTTGTTAGACACAAACAAATTGCTGACCCAGTAACCTCAATGTCAATCATTATGGTTCAGTTTACAGGCATGTTCCAACAGCAAATAACTATATATGACTCAGCCAAGACCTTTGACAAAAAAGAATGACAATATATTTTATGATTACATACAACCATGGATCTGGGAGAAGAAGTTAACACCAACATGCATAATTATTATCAAGCCATCATTGACACTACTGGCTTTCCTGTTTCTGACCTGATTGTTGTTGGCATAGTCCAGAATGTCAATGTTTTCAAATAGCATTTGATGCCCAGGTTGCTGTATAATATGTTCTGCTACCTCTGATTTTTCTGGCTGGCCCAGTCTGCAGTGTCTCTCATGTTCTTTGATTCAGTTCAAAAACACTGAAATTCTGGATCATGCCAACAACTATCTGGTCAGAATGCTGCACAGGGAAGATATTGAAATCACAAACACTTGGACAACTTCAACAAGAAAGAAGAAACCCTGAAAGTAAACAAAATTTGGCTACCAGTCCTAAAAAACACCAGAATCAAGACTCCGAACAACCAGAGTCAGGGAGTTTCCCAGCAGACAATGGATCACTAATTAAATAAACACAAATACCCCTTGAATATTTACCACCCTGAGGCTTTGCCATTCACCAACAGACCAACACATAGACCAGCATGTAAATCATTTCCTCTCAACCAGTATATATACCCCACACACTTCCATACCACCAGATGCAGGCAAAATGCCAGGAATAAATTCTTCTAGAACACAGCCACACAGCCTGAAAAAGCCACAACAACTATGGATGCCAGCCATGAAAATCTTTGAAAACCTCTTGCGGGTTTTCTCTTAATTTGAGAATTTATCACTGCCATCTCATATCCAGGTCTTGTTTGTAGCCTATAGAGCTTGGGAAAGTTCCTTTTTAACACCTAAAAGGCTGCAATGCTTTACAATTCAGGAAGCTACAAAAGCAACTATTCCAAGCTCTGGAGCTTCTCTGACTGCTTCTTCAGTGAGAAAGATAAGTTGTATGTGTGCACTGTACTTTTTATCAGCACCTCAAGTAGCTGACTCAGATATAGGTTCAGATGAAAGGATTCTTTTAGATAACATGACTGTCAAAGTGCAGTTATATTTTTGGTTTATTTCTTCATACATATGCAGAATCAGCTGAGGAGAGAGTGAACTTCATCTTCTTACTTTCACATTTCCAAGGTCTCCATCCTGAAACCTCACCATTTTCTTCAGATCCACAAATCAACAATCTCGTATCATACTTGACTCACATAGTGGAATCCATAGTATGATAATGGCATCAGAGCTCAGTATGTGGTCCAGGATGACACTGACACATAAATGAGGGCTGCCAAAAATTACACTGGGAATAGGACAGTGTCAGTCTCTTATGCATATAGGCTCATACATATACGCATACAGCCTGCACCACTTACTCTCTTACCTGTGGAAATCTCATTAGTCTGTAGGTATGGAGGTTCACTCCTGCAATCTTTTGACATGGCATGTTTTTGTGACCTGCTCTCCATAGGGGATGACTCTGGCTAAGGACATCCGTGATCGGGAACGTGGTGGTCGAGCACATGTGGGTGTGGTAGATGGTGAGGATGAAGCTGCCTCTCCTGGGCTCATGAAGGTCATGACATATGTGCTGGGGGAGAAGAGGGATATACAGCCAGCCATCCCAGATGCCGTGGTGGACCAGAAGCTGAAATCTGCTCTTAAACTCTACCAGTGAGTGACTTTTGGCATGCAATGCAAGAGACCAGTGTAAAATGGTAAAGAGGTCATTTGGAGAGTACAACTGCAGAAGTAGAACTTGGAAAAGTTACTTTTTGGGGACTGCAACTCCCAAAATTGGCCACATCACTTTGTGCTGGGTTGATGATTCTGAGAGTTGCAGTCCTAACAAGTAATATTCCCAAGCTCTGCGCCAGAGTGAAAGGCAAATCTCTCACACAAATAGTAATGGAACCATAGTGATTCTGATGAAGTAACCATGGTGGTTGTTGGTTAAGAAAACAAAGGTTCTATGTAAAGGTGTTTTTATTCTTATAGTGAATTCTGCTGTTGTGAACATTTAGCTAAATGTTATTTTCATGGGTACCACTCTGTCCTATAGATGGATACCCTTTAGACAGATTTCAAAATGATTTGGCAAAGCCTGTGATGGCTGAAGTGTGTTGTGAAATAAAAATGAGAAATATTGCAAGGAAGTTGGTCTTACCCATCTGATCTTTGGGCTGGTTATTTGGCATGTATAATTTTCCAATATTTCTGGATATCAGGAGTGGGCAACCTGTGGCCCTCCAGATGTTGTTAGGCTACAACGTCTGTTATCCCTCACCATTTGCTGTTTCAGCAATGACCTATGGAAGTTGTACTCCAATATTTCAAGAACCACAAATTACCTGTCTCACTTTGCAGCAATTAAGATTTTAAAATTGTCCTCTTACTTTATCTTACAAAGTGAGAAGGAAACCTACTTGTTTCACACATAAGTGGGACATCAGGAGAGAATCAGCATGGAGGAATTATTCTTATTGTTTTCCCCACGTCTAGGTAACTACGAAAGGTCTTACGAAATTCTCAAAAAGCTGAATTCTGCAAGGCTGCACACTGAAGATGTCCAGTCCTTATTTTAGTTTCTAAAATCACTAAAGTGATTGATCATCAGTGCAATGTATGGGCAGAACTTGGGGAAGAGTACTTTTTTTTTCTACAACACCTTCCAGAATGTGCCAGCAAATGTCTATTCCATCTGAGAGATTTTGAGGGTTACAATCCCCCAAAATCACTTTTACAAACTTTGCACATTGGTTAGCTGGTTCTACAACACTATCTTGTTCTGTGTTTCCATCCTAGTGTCTGTGATGTAGAAGGGAATCTACTGATCCAGGAAGTTGCCATCCAGCCCCTCACCCAGGACCTCCTGAAGCATGAGGCAAGTAATTTCTTTAGGAAATTGGTTGCACTTGCTCAAGCCAGAGGAGTGGTCATTCACACATTTTCAGGGAGGGCAGAAGGGAGGGTTAACTGAGGCAGACATCCACCACCTGATCTTCAATCAAGGTATGTAGCATCCAAGGGAGCCAAACCGTTTTGGAGCAAGAAGACATCACCAACCTGCATATCTAGCAGTAAAAATGCAACAAGAACAAAATGAATAGCTATCAATAGCTACCTGTTGCTCAAGGCAGCTGTTTTACTCAGCCAATTAGCAAGAGCCCCTGAGAAAGCTGGGCAGTGACATACGAGTATGTGGGAGTAGACTGTTTTGCCCCCAAACATGCATGTGCACACACGGAGAGAATGAGAAAATTCTTCCTAATGAAGCAGCATATCCACATCTTGTTTTGCCTTCTGCTAGGACTGCTACATCTTGGACCAAGGTGGCATGAAGATCTTTGTCTGGAAGGGAAAGCTGTCCAGTAGAGAAGAGAGGCAGCAAGCCATGTCACGGGCCTTGGTGAGTGAAAGCACGGCTGAGGAACATACTGCCCTTGAGAGAGAGGCAAGGCTAGGCTTGTCCATTTCCACATGAGACAAGGAGCTTGAGCAAGGCAGCTGAGCCTCTTTGTGATATTGAAAGAATGTCTCCACAGTTTTTCATGTCCTGCCTTTTACAAGGACTTGTTTCAATGATTCCATACTTTGATGGACAGGAGCATCACTAAACCTCACAGGCTCTCAGTCTGGACCAAGATATTGCTATCATCACTGGCTACCCACCAGACTATTTTCCTTATGTTGTTGTTGTTGTTGTTGTGTGCCTTCAAGTCATTTCTGACTTATAGTGACCCTAAGGCAAACCTATCATGGAGTTTTCTTGGCAAGATTTGTTCAGAGGAGGTTTGCCATTACCTACCCCTGAGGCTGAGGGCATGTGACTTGCCCAAAGTCACCCAGTGGTTTTCATGGCTGAACAGTGAATCGAACCCTGGTCTCACAGGCTTAAGTCATAATACAACACTTAAACCACTATGCCATGCTGGCTTTCATCTTCCTTTTATCCTCTTTCATTTCATAGCCTTCAGAAGGCTATCAGGAAATCTAGTAACACATACCAGTGTGGAGGAATGATTAGAGTGTCAGATTGTATCTTGGGAGCAATAGTTTCTATCCCCCCACTGAGCCATGAAACTCACCAAGTGATCATAGATGACACACACAGTCAGACTACCTCACAAAGTTGCTGTGAATATGTAAAAGAGTGTAAAAGAACTCTTACAGGCCAGACAGCTGTTACAAGTCAGACAAATTTTAGTTGGCAAATTCTCAGCCTGTGTATATACCATTAAATAAGGACATATGACCTGGTAAAACCTATATATGGTTTAGGTTTCAAGCCTTATATACCTGTACAATATAATGCCTAAGCTGAAGCATGCAGGCATTGCCAAGTTTGTGCTTGTATATGTATGGATCTGTGCAAATACTTATAATAAATAGCCTAAAACCATTCCAAAAGAGTCTATTCCATCTCATATAAATCTCCAAGAACTCTGAGACTTGAAGATATTTAAGTGGACTGTTGCTGTTAACCAGGTCTAACTGGTTTAAGCAGTATCACATTGGGAATTTGTGTGACTAGAAGCTGACAAAGGAGAACCCAGAAAGGATCCAGAATTAGCTAACAAGTCACAAGGGCCCTCTGTCCCTCAGTCTAAGAGATAGTGGTGGGAAACCACTCCTGTTTCAATTCTTTAGTCCATTCGCAGAAAGGTGAAATATAGATCTAATAACCAAAGTCATAAAATAGGTTAAACATGACAGATGGTATTTGAGGGAGAAAATCCTCTGTTTGTAATCACAGGGCCATCTTTATAAGGAAGGGGGTGGAATTTTGGATGGTACCAAAATCCAAAAGGCAAATCTTCCCTCCGTCATTCTTTGGGGCTGAAGAGATGGCCTGGAAAAGCCAGGCCAGAGGTTTATCACACTAGTGTTTATCACACACTAGGGGGCAAACAGGATTTAAACAGGAATTAAATAAGAAATGTCCTATGTTAAACATAAGGCATTTCCTGTTTAATTCCTGTTTAACTCTCGTTTAAATCCTGTTTGCCCCCCTTGTGTGATAAACCTGGGGCATGATGTTTTGATGCCACACACTCCCAAGACTCTTGGAAGCTACCCAGATGTTCAGATGGGGGAGGCTTCAACACACTCTGGGGGCATAGCATTTTGATGCTGCACTCCCCTGGAGCAACTTGAAGCTGCTCTGGGGTTGCAATGGGGCCGCCTAAGGCGGCCCTTTATGGGCTCAAATAGGAGCGGATCTTTTCCACTCCTGTTTGGGCTAGTGGGGTGGATTTGGGCTCTGGCATGTGGTTGTTTAAGCACTGGAGTGAGTGGTAGCAGGGTGATCCCAGACTGCCCTTTCGAGGCGGTCTGTTTCACCCCTTTGTTTAGCACCCTCATCTGCTTTAAAAGTACTGCAATGGCTTTTATTTGCTTGCTTGCTTGCTGTTTGATAATGCTAAAGATTTTATTTTAGTAAGATCCCAGGCAGACATTTTGTAAACTGGGGCCAACCTACAGTGGTTCACTGGTTCTTTAAAATTAGTGAAGACATATTACAATATTTTGTTCCAGGTCCAAATTGTTAGCTATTTTATTACTCCCAGTAAAGCTAACATCTAAATTTCTGTTATTTTGAAAGATGCCTTGTTTAATAAAATACAGTTGTTCCATGTTCAAACAGCAAGCAAGGCTTGCTAGAGAGGTTAAGAACAATAAAAAGGCCTTTTTATATATATGTGCACAGCAAAAGGAAGAAGAAGGAAATGGTAGGGCCAATGCATGCAGAAGATGGCAAAATGCTAACAGGGGACAGAGAAAAGGAAAAACTATTCAACACCTTCTTTGCTTCAGTCTTCTCAGAAAGGGCAAAGAGTGCTCAACCTAAGGATAATGGAGCAGAGGACAAAATAGTAGAATTTCAGCACAGAATAAGTAAAGAGATAGTACAGGAATACCTAGTTAATCTAAATCAATATAAGTCTCCAGGACTAGATGAACTACATCCAAGGGTATTAAAAGAATTGGGAAATGTTATATCAGAACCATTGGCAATAATCTTTGAGAACTCCTGGAGAACAGGAGAAATCCCAGCAGACTGGAGGAGGGCAAATATTGTCCCCATCTTCAAAAAGGGGAAAAAAGAGGATCCCAACAATTATTGTCCAGTTAGTCTGACATCAATTCCAGGAAAGTTTCTGGAGCAGATAATTAAATAGAGAGTCTCTGAATATCTAGAAAATAATTCCATAATCACAGAAAGTCAACATGGATTTCAGAGAAATTTTTTATAAAATTACCAGCTTGATAGATGAAGGGAATGCTGTGGATATAGTATATCTTGATTTCAGTAAGGCCTTTGACAAAGTTCCCCATGACATTCTTGCAAACAAGCTTGTAAAATGTGGGATAGGCAATTTAACTGTTACATGGATTTGTAATAGGTTGGTCAGCCGAATCCAAAGGGTGCTCAACAATGGCTCCTTTGCAACCTGGAAAGAAGTGACCATAGAGGTCCAACAGGGCTCTGTCCTGGGCCCAGTGCTATTCAACATCTTTATTAATGACATGAATGACAGAATTGGGAGCATACTAATCAAATTTGCAGATGACACCAAATTAGGAGGTGTAGCTAATACCCCAGAGGACAGGATCAAAATTCAAAATGACCTGAATAAACTAGAAAGCTGAGCCAACACTAACAAAATGAAATTCAACACAGAAAAATGTAAGGTACTGCACTTAGGGAGGAAAAATGAAATTCACAGATATAGGATGGGGGACATCTAGCTGAATGAAACTATGTGTGAAAGGGATCTAGGAGTCCAAGTAGACCATAAGTCGAACATGAGTCAACAGTGAGATGCGGCAGCTAAAAAGGCCAATGCTATTTTAGCCTGCATCAATAGAAGTATGGCGTCTAGATCATGGGAAGTAATAGTGCCACTCTATTCTGCATTGGTCAGGCCCCACCTGGAATACTGTGTCCATTTCTGGGCACCACAATTCAAAAAGGATGCGGAGAAACTGGAGCATGTCCAAAGGAGGGCAACTAAGATGGTGAAGGGTATGGAAACTGTGCCCTATGAGGAACGCCTTAGGGAGCTGGGGATGTTTAGCCTGGAGAAGAGAAGGTTAAGAGGTGATATGATAGCCCTGTTTAAATATTTGAAAAGATGCCATATTGAGGAGGGAGCAAGCTTGTTTTCTGCTGCTCCAGAGACTAGAACACAAAACAATGGATGCAAACTGCAGGAAAAGAGATTCCACCTCAACATTAGGAGGAACTTCCTGACAGTAAGGGCTGTTCGACAGGGAAACACACTCCCTCGGAGTGTAGTGAAGTCTCCATCCTTGGAGGTCTTTAAAAAGAGGCTGGATGGCCATCTTTCAGGGATGCTTTGATTGGGAGTTCCTGCATGGCAGGGGGTTGGACTGGATGAACATTGTGGTCTCTTCCAACTCTATGATTCTATGATTTTATGTTTTTTAGAACCTCTATATGATGGCTCTCCTATTGCATCTTAGGCCTGAAACACATGGAACAAAAAGTGCAGCTTCTGGCTGCTTTGTGGGTGGGGCATGCAGACGACGCATGCCCCTGATGTGGCCAGAAACCTCTCTAAAGCTGCCTGAGGTGGCTCGAAGCTGGCCAGAAAAGGAGTGGCAAAAAGTCACTCTTTGTGGGTGAGCTTTTGAGGGCCACGGGAGCAACCATGGTGTCCAGATGCCACAGTCCTGGGCCAATCAGGGCTTGACCAGGGCTGGAGCAGCCAAATACCACCCCAAACTACTGGTCTGCTTCACCCCACAGTCTTCATTCTCTTTCCCACCTCAGGGTTTCATCAAGGCAAAGAACTACCCACCCAGCACCAGTGTGGAGACTGAAAATGATGGCTCTGAATCAGCTGTTTTTAGGCAGCTCTTTCAGAAATGGACTGTCCCCAATCAAAGTGTTGGCTTTGGAAAAGCAAGCACAGTTGGAAAAGTAGGTAAGTGCTACAGTCTCCCTAGGCCAGGGGAGTCTTGTTAATTGGTTCTTCTCATGTTTTGGAGCAGAATTTTTCTGGAACTCTTTTGGAAGCACTCTCTCTCTCTCTCTCTCTCTCTCTCTCTCTCAAAAAAGGCAAAAACCTGAGATGTAGGGAAGTTCTAGACATTCCAGAATTATTCTGGTTTGTGAAGGCACCTTGAATGCTGACTAGAGGAATCAGTTTTTATAAGCCATTTTCTGTCCCATAAATATTCGAGTTATCTCCTGCAAGGCAAAAGCCCATTTCCCCCATTCTCGGTTGTAAAGAATTTCTTTGCATATGAATCCATGAACCTCTACAACAGTGCTTGGTTGTACAAGCTGATGGTTAGCAACACTCTTCTCTTAGCTGTGGCAATCATACCTGACTGTGTGCCCTTCCTCTGAGAAGTATGTTCCATCCAGTCCATCAGAGGCCATTCGTAGTTTCTTCCTTACCAGCTTAGATGCTTCAACATGGCCTCAAAGAAATGCTGTGTTGGTACACTCCATAACTATTCACTAATATACCTCCTTGTCACCCTCCCAACAGCCAAAGTAGAACAGGTGAAGTTTGATGCCACCACTCTGCATGCCAAGCCCGAGATGGCTGCCCAGCACAAAATGGTGGATGATGGTTCTGGACAGGTCGAGGTAAGGACTGGGCCTGCCCATTCTTTCTTTATCTGATGTTCAGGCTAGTTGGATGACTTGTGATACACAAGGCCAGAAGGGAGACTGAGATCAGATATTTCCTCTAACAAGAAAATTAGCCGAAGTTGCAGTTTTATAAAAGTGGGTTTGAAATGGTTGATTTAAAAATGCCAAAACTGGTTTCAAGCCAAGGCAGGTCATTTAGATGGAGCTAAAGGATTTTAAAACATTCTTGATAAAAGCTGGCCAGAAATGCTTGTTTTTCACAAAATTATTTTCAAATGAATGAATGAGCATGCAAACAAATTGTGTATGTCAGAGATGGATTTGGGATTGGGATTCCAAAGCTTGAAAGGAATCAATCTGCCATTTTAAAATGACAATAAGCCATAAAATTTTATACAGTGCAAGTGATTTGGCTACTGAGGGAGAAGCAATATTGATGTCACATAACTATAGAAACCCTTGGGGAGGGCCATGTTTGGCATTGCCAGCCTCTTCATCTTATGTGGTGGTAATTGGGAGGAGGCTTACAAAAGACTAGTAAGAACCAACAGCAACAGAAAAACTTGTAGATGGAATGAATCTTTAATAATCTCATGTGAAACCACTTCTAAATTAAGAGACAAATTAGGAAGCAAATCCTGTTAGATCTCTTTTTAAAGGAGTGCCTCTGCCCTGATGAGAGTTTTGTCTGGAACCACCAGGAAGCACAGTTCTGAACATCACTATTTTGCTTGCATTTGCTTCTAGCCTTGTAATAATATTAAAGTGGGGATACCAAAATGTTGGGAGAGGCTTTTGGCTTTTTCAGAATACAAGACCAAGAATACCAAAGTTTTAACATTGCCTCCTATAGCCCACTCCACCATTTCTCTTGGTAATGCCACCACCAGATTCCTTTCTGCTAGATTACTATTATTGTAAGACATATTGGTTATAATTTGATTGAAAGGAAATAATAGGAAATGTTTAAATGCCCTATCATGGATTGGGAGGAAAACAAAATTCTGCATTAAGGTATCTCAGATTCTTTACAAAGAAAACATGAATTCTGGTATATGTGCTGGTATTGCACTTGATTTCATTAGTTTCATGGTAGAGCAGAAAGGGTCAAGTAATTATAAAAGGCACTGCATTTTCCATGTCCCTAGAAATCTTATTCAGTCACCCATATGATGGTTAAGACTTAATCTACACAGACTGAAGCTTCTTACTGGGTGCATCTATGCTGCAGGAAAAAATGCAGTTTGAAATCACTTTAACTGTTGTAGCTCCATACTATGCAACCCTGGAGTTAGTAGTTTTACAAGGTCTTTATCCTTCTTTTTCAAAGAGTGCTGGTGCCTCACAAAACTAAAAATCCCAGGCTTTTGTAGGATGGAACAATGGCAGTTAAAGTGGTATCAAACTGCATTATTCCTACAGGGTAGATTCACCCAGTGTGACCGTAAGATTTATTGAAGCGAGTTTTGTGTTTGTTTTAGATGACAGGGGAAATTCTTAAGGAATTAAATTCTGCAGCCAGTGTGACACTATGTCGTTTTCTTTTCTTGCATATGCACAGAATTGGGGGGGAAAACATACACCTCTGTTCTGTTTTCATTATTCCCAGCTCTCATGGTGTGATTTACTTTATTGCATTCTTTGAGATGCAGTTTCTTCCCCAGCTGGGGACAGGGACTCTGCTGTATGTAGGAATGGAAAAGAATTTAGTTGGGTTCAAGATTCTTTTTTGAAAGTATCTGTTTTCTATCTTGCAAAGTGCATTGCAAAACAAGGCATACTGTGTCTCCATTATGCACATATCAGTGGGACTTGCTATGTATTTTGGAGAAATAACACATCAAAGTATTTATACATTCTAAAAACTGTTTGAATGTGTACAGTAATGTGTGCATGTAAACTTACTTTAGCCACAGAGGAAGATGTGAACAAAAGTACAGTACAGACATTTTTATTGAAGAAAATTATGCACAAATTATCCTGCAAGAAGTTATAACAAAGTCTTGCAGCTTGTGATGAAGAATATTAATAGGTTTCAGGAAAACACAGCAACACTAAGATGGTATTTTCACATCCTTAGCTGAATTCATTTGTAATCCTGAGTGCTGATTCATTTGACTTTATCCATTCCAATATTATTGACTACATCCAACCTCTACCACTCACCTATCTGATATATTTGTAGCCATATGTCTATTGCTCATATTCTGCTTGCTTTGAAAGGTCTGGCGAATTGAAAACTTGGAACTGGTGCCAGTAGAGAGTCGCTATCTTGGGCATTTCTACAGTGGTGACTGCTACCTCATCCTCTATAAGTACCAAGTCTATAATAAGATGCATTACATCCTCTACATTTGGCAGGTGAGCACAGGGGTGTGTGGGAGGTTGAGGAACAAGCAAAGGAAAATTAATCGCAGGCTGAAGCCACATTGGCTAAATAATGTGTCCTTACCACAGACTACCGTAAGTCTTGTTGGAACACACAACACACTCCTCTCCTTATGGTCAGAGCTTTAAGGCAATTATTAAAACCCTCCAATTTGGTCTGTATTTGGGGAGGAACTGTATTTGGGTTTTTTAAAATATGTGGTTTGAATTCCAAATTGGGATCACAGTAGAATGGGGTATGGGGGGAGGGCGTCAGGTGTCAAGTGGGTGGGTGGCTGCCTAGGTCAGGTGGTCATTCCTACCACAGAAGGGTAGCTCCCTTGTTTTTATTGGTGTCTGGAAAAAGCTTGTTGTCTCCTTGCATGCACACATTCACATGACAGCATTTCATCCCCCCTTCTCAACCGGCTTCATTGCATAATTTACACGTTGGTGGGGGAAGGGGATGGGTGGCCAGGTTGGTGGGTGGGTGATGACCGGCTGGTAAGTCAGCAGCAAGGAGTCTCCAGGGATGTGTCTCCTGGGCTCCTGCTCACATACAAAGGGCTGGAAGGATCAGAACCATTTTTTTCTCTTTTCCTCCCTTTGCTCTCCAGTATATGTGAAGCTTTCAGTTTTTGATCTTTAAATATTTTCTTGCCTTTAGATGTCCTTTTGAGTAAGGTGATAGGGGGCAGTCTCATGGAGCAAGCACAGAGCACTATAATAAAGCACTCCTGGGAGTAAGCACTATTAAATTCAGTTGGACCTTTATAAATTTGCATCATATGCTGTCAGTCCTACACCCACTTTCCTGGGGATTAAATTTTGAAAATAAGGCAGCAAATTAGAGGGGGCACAGGCAATGCATGAGGGCTGAGGTAACCACCCAGATATGCTCCTAATCCAATAGGAATGCAGGTGGGCGGTCAGAAAAACAGAAAACAGATAAAGTATTTGATTATGCAAACATGTGTATGCATGTCAAAAACCAGCAAATGAAAACCCTGCAGCTGCTGCATTCATGTGACTGGGCATAAAACTATATGGGAAACACTTGCACACAATAGAAACACTTTCTTGTACTGATGGGGGCTATGTGTGGATTTCCAAACTGATTTAAGTTTGGATTAAAACAGGTGGATGGGACAGTGAAGGGGTTAAACCAGGGCAGGATACTATGCAGGTGGGATATAGATTCAGCCACAGGAAGAGGAAACAGATGTGAGAAAGAAGTGATTCTGTCCTCATGCCACTAAGAATGTGAATAGACTGCTGGTATATCCTGGAATAGCAAACCTCCTCTGAACAAATCTTGCCAAGGAAACCTCTTGATAAGTTTGCCTTAGGGTCAACATAAGTTGACAAATATCCTGGAGAAGCTGAAAGTTGGAAACCTGCCTCTCCCATTTTAAAGGAAGGGTAAGTTTTTGAGAAGGATCATGAAGATTACAAACAACATACGGTAGTTAAAGGAACTGCATAAAGCATATTGGATAAAGGATTACAGTAATGCAGAAATATTACCCACCAAAATCAGTGGATGCAGTCTTAGGAGTTTATCAGACGGGAGGAATTTCTCTTTATTTCAAATGGAGCCAATTGGAGCCAATTCGAATTCATGTGAATTGCTAGTTTAGCAAATGTACGTGAATTCCAATTGCATTTGGAATGCGTTCAGAATGATTTCCCATTACCCAAAAATGACTTCCCATTGCCCGGAATTGTGTGAGATGCTTTAATACGCAATAACGTAAAACCCATGATTACGTTTGGAATAACTTCCCTTTTGCCAGAAATTACATGAGATGCTTTAATACGCAATAACGTAAAACCCATGATTGCATTCGGAATGACTTCCCTTTTACCCAAAATTGTGTGAGATGCTTTAATACGCAATAACGTGAAACTCTATGATTGTGTTTGGATTGACATTAGATTATACTTCCAATTTCCGTCGTCTGATAAACTCCTTAGAAAGAGGACATGTTATCCAGAGCAGACTCACAGGGCACTTCGAATTATATGCCCAGTGGGAATGCAGCCTTTAGGCCAAACTGAAAGGCCAACCAGGCATTTCAATGAAGACATGAAACAGAGTAGAGACACTTGAAAAGTGAACCAGGACCAAATATATTTTACAGAGAGAGGCTGATAAGAGACAAAACTTTCAAAGGGACTGAAGTGTGGTTAAAAAAATTAACTCTAAAAATGTGTTAAGAAAAACTTCTTAAATTTTTAAAACAGATTATTAAAATAAGTCCTTAACTTTGTTCTTTGCCATTTATATTTTTAAAAAGAAATTATCTTGCTCTGGGGAAGATGAAGATGCCACTTACATGCATTATATAATTCTCAGTACAGTCAAGAGAGGAGAGGTTACCTACCACTCCGGGTAGACTCCTCTTTCCACTGATTTTCAGTGGAGGAAAACTAAGTCTCCTTGCTCTGCTGTTGCTTCCCAGGGTCGCCATGCCAGCAAGGATGAGATCACTGCCTCTGCTTACCAGGCAGTCATTCTGGACCAGCAATATAATGGTGAGCCTGTGCAGGTGCGAGTGACCATGGGCAAGGAGCCTGCCCATCTTATGGCTATTTTCAAGGGACGCATGGTGGTCTACACGGTAAGTGAGAGACAGACCGAGTGGGCAACACCTTGCTTCACCTCCCCTCCCCAAGTAAGGGCACAAGGTATAACTCACAAAGTATGGATTTACCAAACCATTCTTTCCAAGTGGAGTCTGATGGTTCTAATATCATTGCAGTGATAAATTTGTTTCAGGGTTCAGTTCAAAGGAGCTATTCAAGATGTTGAACCTTTTTGGGGGGATAACATCCAGTACCCTGTATTTCCAGAGTCCAAGCATGGTGTAGCTATCTGGATGCTGGACTAGGACACTGGGAAACTATGGTTCAAATCCCTGCTCAGCCATGAAAACCCACTGGGTGACATTGGGCAAGTCACACTCTCTCAGCCTCAGAGGAAGGCAAGAGCAGGCCCCTTCTGAACAAATTCTGTCAAGAAATCTCATGATACATTTGCCTTAGTGTCGCTATAAGTCAGAAATGACTTGAAGGCACACAACAGCAACCATAACCCTCAATTGCTTCTTTAAAGTTGAGACTAAGAACTTTATCACACATGGCTTTTAAACTGCCATAAAAATTTGATAACGGTGCCTTTGGCAATACCTACTGCATGATGCCATCTCCCTCTCATTGCTGCCTTGTCATCCAATTGTGGTTAACCACACCTTGCTATTGATGGGGAAAACCCATCAATAGGCTCTCAATTACCCTCTAGCAGTTCCAGAGTTGCACGGTCATACAATGTCATTGTTTCCTCCTCTCCCCTCCCCTGCTATCCCAGAACAGCTGAGCTTGTTGATTTAGTTTGTTTTATTTTTTAAAAAATATTTTATTGTAAAACTGCATTAGCACAACTCTGGAATTGCATTAAAAACAACAACCACATACACACACAAAATGAAAGATATGCTGGCTAGGGCATAGTGAAGGGAGGGGTAGTTAAGGATGAGGGTGGAAGAGAGCATGTGGGGCCTGCAACAGGCCAGTTACACTAATGAAGGGACGTGCCATAGGGAGTGCTCCCAATCTAGTACAGTATGTATGCACTTCCTTTTAACACAATCATGGTGAGAAATGGGGTTGTGTGATAAAGTCCTAACTTCCGGAGTTCATTCACTGACTGACCGATGGAAAACAGCTGTTGGAGTCAGTTTTTGATCATACAGTAGTCATTATATTGGGAATGGGGTGCTTAGCCTTCTTTCCGCAATCACTTTCCTAATCTAATTACCTCTATAAACCAATCTTAGTCTTAGCAGGGGAAGTGGGAAGGAGAACAGACAAGACAGGGTAAAGTGTAGAAGAATTACTTTTGGGGGATGTTGCAGTTTGAAAAACTAGCTTTTGTAAGTTCTGCAGTATGGGGAGTTGTACTTTTCCCTTCAGCTTTGATCTTGTACCCAGCTTTGGAGGTAAGATGTAGAGGGAATGTTACCTTAGAATGGGAAAAGGCTAGGAGAGTATTGGACAGTAAAGGAGCAGTGGGTTTAAATTTCACTCCTTGCTATTAAAATACAGTCATGGAAAACCTACCTGGGGCACTTTCAGAATAGAAATGGACAAAGTGCATCCCTCCAGATGTTGACTTGCAACTTCCATCAGGCCCATACAGCAAAGCCAATGGTGACAGATGCTCAGAATTGCATCTAATATCTGGAGGGCTGCACTTTGTCCATCCCATCCCAGAATGTCCTTCCTTTTTGACGTTTCAAGACAAGAAAGAACCATCTAGGATGCTTCAGTAACTCAGTACCCATATCCATCCAACTTCCCTGACTTGATAGGGATGATCCCAATTAATCCTCTGCCACCCCCCTTTTCCAACTGTTTTTAAAACATCCCAGTTTCTCCCTCCTCCTTTCACGTCCCCTCTTTCCCTTCAGCTTATTTCACTTGCTCCAAAAGTAGTGTGCAATCTGTTAAATCAGTATGAAGGAGCAGAGTGAAAGGGGAAGAATTACACCTTTCTGTGTTAACTCAGGCAAAAGTGTACACAGTGCTACAACCTTTTTTAGTTGTGTGTTTTCCACATTTGCTGTAGCCATCTTGACTACACTCTGATGTTGCTGGGCCACAAGTGCCCTAGTTTTCATCTGTGAAATGTTCAAGGGTATGGCTATCTATTCCTGCCTTGAGAAATTGCCCTCTTAATCCCATTTCTGTGATGCTAGAGTGGATAAGAAGACAGTTGATAAGATATAGTTTTAACAATTTATTTTGGTGATGGTGGAAGAAACATGGGTGGGGCTTGGTGGCAAATACTGTATGTTATTTTCATGCAGGGATTTCTACATTATTTGGCTTTTCGGCTTCGTTGCAGAGTGAAGGTAGAACTCAAATTTGTTGTACCATCTCAAAGAGGCATGGCCAGGTGGTTTTAGAATTCAGCCATACCACAGGGTTAGACTACTAAATGTTCTTCCCTAAATTGCCAATCCAAGGATTCCATAGGACAGAAGTTAAAGTGAAATCAAAGCACTTTATGGTGAAAGGGTCCCAGAACATGAGTGTAAGGCTGACATAATTTATCCCATTCTCAATAGTAAAACTCAAAGAACCTAGACTGATGGTATAGATTTATCTATTCCTTTTTTTAAAAAATTCCTTATCCAGGGTGGTACCTCTCGAGCAGGCAATACAGTTCCAGCACCCTCCACCCGCCTCTTCCATGTCCATGGGACCAATGAATACAACACCAAGGCCTTTGAGGTGCCTCCCCAGGCCTCTTCCCTCAACTCTAATGATGTTTTTATTCTGAAGACTCCAAGTTGCTGCTACCTCTGGTATGGGAAGGTAGGTTATCATGTCCAAGAGTGGCTAGGCATTTGTAGGTTCAGGTACTGCCGTTCTAGATCTCAGCACTGCAGTCCTTTTATTTTGGACTTCAACTCCCAGAATCCACCAGCCAGCTTAGCCACTGTTGCTGTGCAGCCGCCTCAAAGTCATTGTGCCAAAAGTACTGATACCTCCTTGCACAATGTTCCAAGTAATATTACACTGAAATACCAAGGAGTTAAGCCAAATAATTCACCAACATGTATCTGGTCCTAATGCCTTCTATGTAGAGCAGGGACTAGACAGTTGATGGGAAGGAGATTTCCAGAAATTCCTGGTAAGAGGAAACCAGAAGAGGTGCAGTCTGACATACCATTCACAACAGATTGGGTATGACCAGCTAACTGGAATTATCTCTGAAATCTTTTCCCATAATAACCCACCATGTTCTGTTTCCTTCCCACAGGGTTGCAGTGGAGATGAGAGGGAGATGGCCAAGAATGTGTCTGATCTAGTCTCCAAGACTGAAAAAGTGGTGATAGCTGAGGGCCAGGAGCCTGCAGAATTCTGGGTGGCTTTGGGTGGGAAATCTCAATACGCCAACAGCAAAAGGTAACATCTATACAGAACTTAGAGGAGATGTTTCATCCTCCTGCAATGGACAGAAGTAAACATAAGTGTGCTGTATGGGAAAACAAAGGGAATTTGCTCCCCTTATTATGCCTTACCCTTAACTAAGATGACCACAAGTCATTAAGATGATCCCCAGGACCAAGCACTGGATTTTGTTTTAAAATATTTCAACTCTTTTAACCTGCCTTTTAAACTTGTTAAATAGTTTGTTTTTCACCTTTTGAATTCATTTTAATCATTCAAACTATTTTAAATTTGTCAGATTGGTTTGTCCCTTCCTAGAGCTCAAGGATGTAAAGATGGCAGTGCATGTGCTGGTAACCTCAAAGATGGACTTCTGCAATACTCTGTACATTGGACTACTTCTGTACTAAGTTCAGAAACTTCAATTAGTGCAAAACATGGCAGTCAGATTGATTACTAGGACAATATGAGTGATCATATTGTACCAATGTTAAAATCACTATACTAGCTGTCAATTAGTTTCTGGGGAAAGTACAAAGTGTTGGTTGTTACCTTTAAAGCCCTACATGGTTTGGATCCAGGTTACCCATGGATCACTTCCTTCAGTATAATCTGCCCTGTATACTCAGGTCCTCTGGGAGGCATTTAATCCAGTCAGCTAGGTCACTAGGTTGGCAGCTGCCAGCCAGACCTTTTCTTCAGCCTCCTTAGACTGTAGAACAGACCTGCACAACACATGGTCCGACACCATGTGGCCCACCAAAGGATTTTGACAGGCCCATGAAGATGTAGAAGAGGGGGCCAGGAGGAGGAGGAGGAGGAGGAGGACGCTTGCCCTACAAAGCTCCTCTGCTGCTCAGTTTTCTCCTGAGGAGGATGGACAAACGCTTGCCCCTCAAGGATCCTTCACTGCCTGACTTTCTCCCAAGGAGAAGGCCAGGCAGAGGAGGAGGACAGGCAAACACTTGCCCTGCAAGCCTCCTCTGCTATCTGGCTTTCTCCTGAGGAGAAGATCAGGTGGAGAAGTCCTGAGAAGTCTGGATGGAAGAGAGGACGGGCAGGGCTCCTCCACCACTCGGCTTTCTCCTGAGGAGAGGGCTGGGCAAAGGAGGAGGAGGACAGGGCTAATATTAATAATATTAATGTAATTAAATAATATTTAATTAAAACCTATCTGAAGCCTGAAGAAGTTTAGCCTATTTTAATTATGGCATCTTCCTACTGCCAAGTTGTACAGGTGTACTGTTGAATAACCTTTTGGAAGAGTTTCAACAGCTGAATACGCTATCCAAATTTAAAACAGCTTTAAAGACCAGTCTCTTCCAGCAGGCCTATCCAGATGACTTTTAAATTATAATTTTAAATTATGAATTTTAAAGTATGGATGATTGCTTTAATATGTATAGGTCATATATGTTCATTTAAGCTGATGCTATGTTTTAAACTGGTTTATGTATTTTTAACTGAAGCTGTGTTGTATTTTAATCTATTGTTCCCTGCCTGAATCCATAGGGAGAGGCAGATAAGAAACAAATATTGTTGTTTCTGTATGCTGCCCTGAGATCTCTGGGTAGAGGGCAGGATATAAATATTTTTAATAATAAATAAGCATTCATGCACACATGCACTTACAGTAGCAGTCTTTGGAGTACTTACCAAGCCTCAGTCTCACTAAGCCTGACAGAGCAAGCCCCACGATTCTTTTCCAGTCTAAATTTGGAAACACATTAGTGATTCTGTGAGACTTCAAGATATACATTAACACACAAATATAAATAAGATACCCTCACCAGTTGGGGACATATTGTTGAATTTTTAATCTTCCCCTCCTCTCATGAGATGGCATGGATGAGTCTTTCTCCTCCCACTATCTCCTGACAACCATCCTGGGAGGTAGGACAGCCTGAGAGAGTATGACTAGCCTGAGGTTATCCAGTGAGTTTAATGGCTCTGTGTGGACATGGTATTGAAACTGGAAGTCTCACTTCAACTATTAAACCACACTAGCACTATGTGCATTCCTGTGTCATTGAAAAACAACTAAGAGATGGGGTGATGTGGAATGGAGAAGCAAGAAAGAAAAATATCTGGGGGATCAATCAGATGTGGGAAAGAGGGATACAGGTGCAGTCTCCTTTATCCGAAATTCTTGAGACCAGAAGTGTTTTGGATTTAGGAGTCTTTTCAATTTTGGAGTATTTGCATTTACATAATGAGATATCTTGGAGATGGGGACCAGAGTCTAAACAAGAACTTCATTTATATTTCACATACACTTATATACATAGCCTGAAGGTAATTTTATGTATAATTAATAATAATAATAATAATAATAATAATAATAATAATTTTGCTTATGAAACAAAGTTTATATACATCAGGAAGCAAAGGTGTCACTATCTCAGTCACCCATGTGGATGATTTTGGAGTATTTCAGAATTCTGGATAAGGGAGACTCAACCTGTATGTACACCCAAACAATATTGTGCTATTTCTCCTCAAGTCTATAGGGTTGTGATTCAGACCTTGGAAAAGTTATCACAAGTGGGGAAAATCGGGGGTTTAAACAGTCATTTTCCTGGGAAAGTAGTGCGATCGTGGTGACGATTTTCACACACATCGTGATTAGAGAGGACTTATCCTGAGAATAACCAGGAAATAACCAGCAACAAATCATTCACAGGATTTTCCCATGAATGATTTGTTGCTGGTTATTTCCTAGTTATTCCCAGAATAAGTCCTCTTTAATCGTGACTTTGTGTGAAAATGTTCACCACGATCACATGAATTTCCTGGGAAAATTACTGTTTAAACCCCCAATTTTCCCCACTTGTGATAAAGTCCTCAGCTTCTGGGCCACAATTCCCAGAAGCCTCCTGTCAACAGGGCTAGTGGCTGGGGGATTCCGAGAGTTATCCCAAAAGTAACTTTTCTGTGCTCTTTTAGTGCTCTGTGGTAAGGAAACAGCTTTGTGTGATTCTTAATATTTTAAAATATTTGTACTGTATTGGCTTTTGTAGTGTGGTCATCCTACATTTATTTGTCTGTACTGAGCAGGAGAACCTGAAGGAGCACTCGGTCTGTCTTCTTCTTTTCTGTTCAGATTACAAGAGGAAACACTTTCCATCATGCCACGGCTCTTTGAGTGTTCTAATAAAACAGGGACCTTTCTTGCCACAGAGATAACAAATTTTACTCAAGATGACTTGGAAGAAGATGATGTGTTTTTACTAGATGCCTGGGACCAGGTGGGTTTGAGGTGGGGTGGAGTGAGGGAGCAAGAGAGAGGGGACGTTTTCTTCTGTTCAATCCCTAAGAGCATTTGCCCTGGAATAGTGTTTTATCGCCATGATTTACCCTACAGGCTGAAAATTCCTATCCTGTGTTGTCCATCTGATATAATTGCTGAAATTATCTGTGTTGGGTCATGGACAATATATTATCCTCAAAAGTTTTTCTTAGCAGTCTGTCTTCCTCCTCTTTCCCTTATCTTTTGCCTGCCCATTCTGTATTTTTTTCTCTCTGCTCTGTTCTCCATTTCTGTCCAGATTTCATTTCCAAATTACCAATCAGATTCTTCCTTCTCCCTTAAGTCCACTAATATATGGATATAAAAGATTCTCTTGTAGTTTTCCAAATACAGCTTGGATAGACTACATTGTCTTGTTGCAGATTATTTGCAGTATCCCTTGCACCGCTGCCTAAGGAAACAATATTTGTAAGCTTTGAAAAAATATAGACAAATAGATTTGGTGTTACTAAACATAAAGGACCTTTACAGAACATTGCTTGTTTTTATTCCACCAGAAGATCTAACCATTGCAGATAGAAGATAAAAACTGAACATTCATTAGAAGGGGGCTAGTACCAGAACAGTCTTAGGACATTCCCTTGAATTCTAGGAGGAGGACAAAAGGACATCAGCCTTCCATAGCCTGCACTGCTATGGGAAGGAAATCAAGCAAATTATGCTGCAATCCTGTATGTGTCTACTCAGAAGAAAGTCCCGTTGAGTTCAGTGGGGCTTACTCTCAGGAAGTAGATTCTCAACAAGCATAAACGTTTGGAGATCATACATAAATATCTATTATGAGGTTGAAGTGCTGCTAAGATTGTAACAGTGCATACAGACTGCACCTTGGCTTCCATTTGTAATCATTGTTTTTCCTGTAGGTTTTCTTCTGGATTGGCAAAAATGCAAATGAGGCTGAGAAGGAAGCTGCTGCTGTCACTGCCCAAGAGTACCTACGTACTCATCCAGGAGGCCGTGACCCTGAGACTCCCATTGTAATCGTGAAGCAAAACTATGAACCTCCAACATTCAGCGGTTGGTTCTTAGCCTGGGATCCCCTCAAATGGACAGTAAGTGTCACAACTTCTCAGCCTAGCAAAAGGAAGATTAAGGCAGGAATAGGTCTTGTTGAACCGGCATGGTATAGTGAGCTGAGTGTTGGACTAGGACTCCAGAGGACCAGGGTTTAAATCTGTGCTTGTCCATTGAAACCTATTTGGTGACATTGATTAGTCGTATTTTCTCATCCCCAGAGGAAGGCAACAGCAAATCCTGTCTGAACAAATCTTGGCAAGAACACTGCAAGATAGGTTCACAATTCACACATCAGGAAGGCTCACTACCAGGAATGGGAATTACACATTCCTCCACCTTCTGTTGGAGTGCAAGTCCCAGCAGCTCCAGATAGCAAAGCTGATGTCAGGAATGTGGGGACTGCAGGCCAACTACACTGAGATGGACACATTATCCACCTCTGCCCTAAACTATGCAAGATTTAAGAGGCCCACAGTACTATCAAAATACATTTATTATTCTATTAATTTTTTTGACAATTTATTTTTTCCAGAAGACCTAAACTCTAGCCTTCTTAGCTTCTGCCTAAACGTGGCACTGTGTGATTTCACTATGCAAGACAGACATAGTGTAAATTACTTCCATGTTGATGCAAAGATAATCATTTGGAAAGAAATGTGTGTCCTTTCATCTTCCTTGCTATAGTGTATTATTATTATTATTATTATTATTATTATTTATATAGCCCTGTAAATTTACACATAATTATACAGATCCCTGCCCTCAGGCTTACAGTCTAAAAGAGACAACACAAAAGGGGAAGGTGGTGGGAAGGGGATGAGGTCCAGTGGTTCTTCTCTCCCTCTGGGGCCAGGACCAAGGCAGATGGACTGGAGGGCATCCTGGGGCAGATGGCACAATCCTGGGAACGCTTCCCTAAACAATACAGTCTTTAACTTAATTTAACTTAATTTTGAAAGTGGTTAGAGAAGTGATGAGGTGCGCATGTGGGGGAAGAAGGTTCCAGGAGTGAGGGGCAGCAAGTGAGAAGGGACGAATCCAGGACAGGGCAGTGGAAATCCTCGGCTGGGACAGGAGCTCTTGACTGCCAGAACGGAGGGTCAAGAAGACGTGTGCGGAGAAAGAAGACGTGTGCAGAGAAAGAAGTTCAGACAAGTAAGGAAGGGCCAGTCCGTGGAGGGCTTAGAATTAGGATTTAGAATTTAGGCCTTAGAATTAGAATTAGGATTTGTAACCTATAAACTTGAACAGAATATTAGCCAACTGGACCAGAAAGTTATGGGCACTAATTCAGGAGAACCTGTTTGTAATTTGATTAAAAGCTGCATGGAATTTACTCTTATTCATCAGCGCTCAACATGTTTGAGTGCCTAAAAAGGTAAAGGTCTTCCCTTGACATTAATATCTAGTCATAACTGACTGTAGGGGGTGATGCTCATATCCATTAGTAAGCCGAAGAGCCAGCGTTGTCAAAGATGACATGTGGCCAGCATGATTGCACAGAACACTGTTTCCCTCCCACCAAATTCATTCTACTTGCACTTTTACATGCTTTCAAACTGCTAGGTTGGCAGAAGCTGGGACTAGTGATGGGAGCTCACCCCACTGTGGCACTTGGGCCTTGAACTGCCAACCTTCTGATTGTCAGAACTGGTGTCTTGACCACTAAGCCAATGCATCCCTCTGAGTGCCTAAAATAAAACCAAAACTCTGTTGTCTGCTTGGATGGTGTGGCACTCCTGTTCTTTTTGTCTGTCTTCACACAGGACAAGAAAAGCTATGAAGAGCTGAAAGCTGAACTGGCTGATGATAACAGCATAGAGCAGCTCACTTCTGTAAGTATGGCTCTGCTGCTTTTTTGCCACACAAATCATACACCCTAGATGGGGCACGCAGTTAGCCCTTTTTTGGCACACATCCCTTGTCCTCTTTTAGGCCTTAAAAGGCCTTTAAGAACCCAGCAGTGACTGGTTGGTCACTTTCAGTTTCTTTAAAAAGCCTTTTAAGGTCTAAAGCTGGACAACAGGGAGGGTAAAATTGTATTTCAAGGGCAAATTGTATGTCCCAGAGGTTTGAAAGAAGCAAAGGTTCTGAAGTATGCAGCATGAGGGGAATTGAAAGCCAGCATGGTATAGAGGTTTGTGTGTTGAACTATGGATCATTCAGCCATGAAATCCACTGGGTGACCTTGGACAAGTCACAAATTCTCAGCCTCACGGGAAGGTAATGGTAAACCATTTCTGAACAAATGTTGCCAAGAAAACCCCATGATAGGTTCATCTTAGAGCAGACCTGCACAACTTGGCAGTAGGTAGGGGCCAAAATTAAAATAAGTAAAACTTTTTCAGGCCATATATAGATTTTAATAATTAATAATTAATTTACTGTTATGATTAGTATTATTAATAGTAATTCTGTTCTCCTTCTCCTCTTCTCAGGAGAAAGCTGAGTGGCAGAGGAGCCTTGCAGCACAAGGCTTTGCCCCTCTTCCTCCTCCACTGCTCAGCCTTCTCCTTGAAGAAAAGCCCAGCAGCGGCAAAGCCTTTAGGGGTGAGCATTTGCCCCTCTTTCTTCTCCACCACTTTGCCTTCTCTTTGGAAGAAAGCCCAGTGGTGGTGGAGCCCTCAGGGTGAGGGTTCACCCTTCCTCCTCCTTACCTCTGAAGAAAGCTGAGTAGCAGAGGAGCCTTGAAGTTGTTCTGCAACCTTGCAGAACACCCAAAATCCTTTGGCAGGTTGCATGTGGCCCTGGGCCATATGTTGTGCAGCTTAAGCACTCAACAATAAAAGTACACTGGGAAGGCTGAGGGACACATGGGGAACCCATGGTCTAGTGGGTAGATCTCTTCCTCAGACGTGTTCTTGTAAGAGGACCTAAGAAAAATTAGTGAGAAGGGAGCATGAACATTGTTAAAAAGGCTGCTAGCTGCTTGTAAGTATTGTTACTACGGTAGGCCTTCTCCATTCTTTTGTTGTTATGACTGATGATGTTACTGGAATGAAGGGCAGGGCATAGGGCAAACAACCCCAGACAACAGGTAGCAATGGGTGCTTTGTGCAAAAGAACAGCACTCTTCCACCTTGGCAAAAATGTTGCCTGCCATAATTTAGAGTACAGGAAAAACACTTTGGTGGTGCTCAGTCAAAGCTGCAGCTTGTGCCCTTCTAAAGTGAAAAGCACTCCCTCAAAGTTTTCTAAGGAACAGTGTGCTGAAGCAATCATTCTTGGTGGTGGCACACACCCAATGAGGGCCCTGGAATGCCATGGACAGAAGGAGCAAAATGTAAAGGAGCACAAAGTGTCACAACTGTGCTTTTACAGCGACCGTTCACAAAAGCGATGTTAATGTAAACACTGTGGGACATTATTTTATATTTACTCTGATGCAGCCATTCTTAATCAATTTCAAAGCAAGGCAGTATCTGGAATCAACTGAATTACAATCCATCATGGTGTTAATGCCTGTGTCCTGTTCAATATAGTGTATTTTCATTCCACCACAAGCTGTTAATTAGCACTTAACTTGCCAATGCTTGGATGGTTTGTGTAAGCAAAACTGTTTTGTAAAGGGTCACTGTAAGAATGTTACATAAACCAAATTTGAAGATAATTTTCACTCTGTATTTCTCACGTTTCATTTCTCTTCCATCTCACTGTTTAAGTTTCATTCCCTCTAAAACTAGAGCTTGGAATGAATGACTTACAAGCAATAGTTCCTTCTTCATGACTTTTTTGTTTCTTTTAATGGAAAATAGAAACACTAAATTTTTGAAAAAGAATATAAGGAGCAGTAACAATATTTAAAAAAATGTTAAGCAATATTTTCCAGGTATATTTAGCTATCTTGCAAGGAAAAAAAAATACAAAGTACTTAAGAATAAGAAATCTTATAATGCCAACAGTAACAAATTATATTTAAGAAGTAATTTCCAAACTCTTGTCTAGAACCATGTGTATGTATACAAATATGACACCTGAGGGTAATTCTTCATACATGCAAGCTTCTGCCACAATATATCTGTTAATCTTTAATGGTGCCACAAGACATGTTTTTGCTGTGACAGACTCAAACAACTATCCCCTGAATGTTAAGCTACAGTGCATTTTTAAAAAAATCTTGAGATTATTCTCACAAAATGACCCAAAATCCACAGTACTTTCACTGGTCATTTATCATCTACTTTTTATGCTGCTCCCTAAAATACACAATCACATATACGCTCTCAAAGTGTGTTGTTGATTTAGAACATTGCAGCCTACCATGTACAATATAAGTCAAAACTCACATTTCAATTCCATTTAAATAACCATAATAGACATTCGCCTAGCTTCAGGGGAAGGCAACCTCCTCTGAACAAATCTTGTCAAGAAAACCCTGTAATTGGTTTATGTTAGGGTTGCCATAAACTGGAAATTATTTGAAGTCACACAACAACATAATTACAGGCTAACTTTATTACAGAATATAGAATAGCCTTGAAGGTTTCCCCTTCCTTTTCTCTTTTAGGAAATCCTTGAAGCAAAAGAGGTTTTCACTGCCAGTACAACTTTTGGCAATGTGTCACTGTGTACATATCCCTTGGAGAAACTGATGAACATGCCAGCAGAGGAGCTCCCCAAAGATGTAAATCCCACAAGGAAGGAGGTGAGAAATTGCAGGGCTGGCATTCAGAGTTCTTCTTTATAGAAATTTCCCTTCATTCAAAAGCAGTATGTAGTACTTAGATGCAAAAAAGACCATTACTCTGTAAGAAGATGGCTTTGGGGCAGGACGAAAAAATGAGAAGTCAAAAGAAGTAGAAGATTAACATAAACAGGATTAAGATTAACAAGTATGGAATAGAAAGAAATTTGTGTATAATGACTGTTAGTCTTGGGAAGAATTGGTGATTGGAAGAGATAGTGGCCGCATTCCCACTATTTTATCTGGTTTGCAGTTTGCTTTCACATTTGATCAATGAATCAATTCCATGTGAGCATCGTTCCCACTACGAAACAGGATCTGTTTAATCCGCATTGTTTTCGGGGGGGGGGGGGGAGGTCAGACATGATTATCATCCCCACTAGAATTTGCGCTGCTTGATCTGTTCCATTTTCTTTCAAATGCCAATCAAGCTAATTGCATTGCCGTGTCATTTCAGCGACACAAGAGGATCCTTTATGGTGCCCCCCTCCCCAAATACTTTCCCTGTTTCTGATCACTTTTTAGCCTCGTGGTCTGCTGGCAAGGGTCATAAGAAAGCCCTTGCTCAATTAGGTGCCTAAACAGGACTACAGGAGATCGCATAACCAATTTGGTTAATTAAAAACAAAAACAAATCAAAACCACATCAGATCCTCCTCCCACACACAACAGATCCTTTCCAAAAGAAAATAAAAATAAAAAGGATCATGGCCAGATTCAGAAGGAATCGATTAGTGTAAAGATAGAAAATTAAAAAGCCACCACACACGTGGGTAGACAAAGGGCAGCCCTCAAAAAATGGCAGATTTCAAGCAGCCAAGGCTGGATAGGCAACACCCCCTGCTAACCCCACTGCCATAGCCCCTGTCCTCCAGTGATATCTGATTCTGAGCCAAAGGTCGTTCCCACTTCTTGAGCATGTTCGTGATTCAGTTCTTCTCAAAAGAACTTCTTGAAAAGTAATGTCAAATTAGAGCAGGTTTTCTGCATTTATTCAGAGGAGATTTGCCTTTTAAGGAACTCTATCGGATCAGAATCAGATCGAAACTGACTTGAAGTGAGAACAATGCACTTATAACATGGTTCGTTTGTACTTGGATGTAAATCATAGTGGGAACGACTCCAGTAAGATACAGTGATATTATTGTGTGTAAAGATAGGTTCAAAGCAATGTTATAAATATACGCCGATAACTGTGTGTGTTTTAAATGTGTTTTTTTTCTTATTGTAAAGTAAGGAAATATTATTAAAAAGATGGATTTGAGCAAGTCAGTAAGATGAAAACAAGCAAACTTAGAAATATCTTGTCTGATCTGTGCAAACAATGTGTTAAGGTGTGTGTGTGTGGGGGGGGAGCGGAGCCTTTCTAAGATGTATGGGAAGCTGTGTCCGAGTGAAGCTTCCCCCCCCCCTTTAGTGTTTCCCATAAGCAGTGGCTATTGTTAAGACAAAAAAAATCACTCCATTCAGTTTCCTCATCATTCTTCTACAGTGCACATTTTATGTGTAATGTGTATTTTATGGTTGGAAGTAAAGAATATCACCTGCTCCTGTGTGAAGTGGATATAATCTGATTCGACCAGCTAGTTCATTTTCATTGTGGTTAACTTGGCATTTTACAAAGCAAGCCAAACTGACAATCCTTTAGTTTGAACAAATCTTGTCACCACAACAGACAGTATAGAGGCTGTATACAGAAATCCACACAAGTTCACACCACAAAATCCAGTCAATTCCAAGTACTTGCTAAATCAGCGGCAGAAACATCTAGTCATCAAAAACATGGGGATAAAAGCTTGCTCATATACAAACACCTCTTCCAAAGGCTAGATGAAGTTTACAGAAAGCACACCTGCAGATATATTCAGTCTCTTTCTAAAGTTATGCTCCTCAGACCACAAATTATTTTGGGGTTGACCAGAAATTTAGGAACCTTATTTAGACTTTTATATCAGATGTTTAGATTTATAGTTCAGAAGTAAAATAATGAGCCTTAAAAAGAAATTGAGGAACAGACATTTTAAAGATTCAAAAGCTTAAACATCTAGTTTCAGAATATGAATTGACAGAATATTCCATTTTGTAGATTTTAGTAACAGAAAATCAAGAAAATTAGCATTTTCACTGTTTAATTCATTTATAATTGTAGTTTTCCCATCTCTCATCCTTACCTTTCTCCCTTCCTGTAGGACTATTTGTCAGAGGAAGACTTCCTTGCTGTCTTCGGCATGTCTCGACATGAATTTGCTGCATTAGCTGCATGGAAACAACAGTCTCTCAAGAAGGAAAAAGGACTCTTCTAAATTTAAACTTACCGTTAAGTAGATTCATATTTTAATTTAATTAATTAGTGCTTGGTAACTGGAGTATCAACAAATTATCAAACAAACACCCCACTGGGAGGTTTGCAAGTGCAAATTATTTTAAAAGCCCTACAGATTATCTTATTCAAAGCAACCAGGGTGGGTGGAAGAAAGCATCCTTTAATCTGCAATAGAACTTTTGGTCTTCCATATTTTGAATTCTAATTCCCAATAAATCCTTAGCATTGGCTGTATTGACTGAGGTATATGGGAGCTGAAGTCCATGAACACCTGGAGGGCCAAAAATCTCCCCTGACTTCCATTAGACTTATCTCTTCTCAATTGTATTTTTCCCTACCTGTGACAATGCTCTATACTTGTCAGCCACCAATACCAGGTTGTCTTGCGGGAGATCATACCATCCTCCGTTCTTCTGAAACTGTGTTTCACCATGCAAAAACCTATTTGGAACTTTGAGAGAAAATGCTTACACTACCACATCTGAGCAGCATCCCACTGATCTTTCTATCTTTTGCCTTTTAGTGCAGTTTTAGTGCAGGCTTTAAATGTCTACACTCTTTAAATGATTATCAAGTAGGTTCATGCATATCAAAAGAATCACAAAAACATCTAGCACTCACCTCTTCCTCCAAATATGGAACACATTTCTAAGATATAGGGAAAATTTTTAAATTACTTTTAATATCAAGAGGTTTAGAGAAGAGTTAAGCTGCAAGGTGCTTGCAGCTTTTTAGAAAGAAAAATCAGAAATTCAGTATTATTAAAGTGTTTAATTTCTTTGAGATTGATATACACATTATTTAAAGAGGAAGAAAATAGGAAGAATTGTAAAGAGTACATTGGTACAAGTCTGCTAAAACACAGAAAAGTGCTGCTTCATTAAGTGTCAAGGAACACAAAGTGATTCCCAACATAAAAACCAAGGCAGTCCCTGAAAGCCGCATGTTCAGGATTTGTTGCCTGAAGAATAACTCATTAAAACATAGGGAGCAAAAGAGTGAATTAATGCTAGAAGCATACAGTATTGGGTAAATATCCCACACATCCATTTTTCATTCAAAGACAATGAATGCCCATGTTAGATTAAATTAAAAAGCACAACAGTTGTTCCAGTCCAGAAATGTTCAACTCCTTCTTATCCAGACTCTCAACACAGAGAACAGAACTTCCAGGGATCTGAAGTGGAATGATGTTGCATTTTATTCTAGATCGCTAATCCACCCTCCAACAGGCTGCAGTGAAGGCAGTATTTTGTTAACCCCCTCAACATCTCAAAGACCCTGCATGCATGAAGCATGTAGCAGTGGATGTTGATTCTCTATAAGGAAAGGATGTTGATTCTCTTCAAGTAAAAAGACCCAGAATGGATAACTCAGCAAAATTCTTTCTTCCAGTATCTTTCCAGACCTGAGCATTATGTCATCATTTTATGAAATGCTAACTATTCAACTTCCAATTGTGAGAGCAACAGTTTTTGAAGCAAATGGGCATGTTTAGATGTTCAATTAGGTTATGTTTCATGACCAGAAAGAAAAAAAAACTTAATTGAAATACAGGTCCTTGAGGTGTTGTTTTTTTAATGACCTACCTGAGTTACTTTTAAAATCCTTTCATGAACAAGATTAATTTTACTGGGCAGGGGAGGAGTTAGTTAAGGGTTTACTTATTTAGTGCAAACACATGTATGGCTATTTTTCTTCATTAAAAAGTAAATATGCAGAAAAAGGAGAAACAGGAGAAGAGAGAAGCCAAATAAAAATATATAAACTCATAATGGACTCATATTTAGCTGCTGCATTCCTTTGAAACCAAGAATGGCATCCTTGAGAAAATGTCTCAAATGTTTCATACCACAGTTCTAAAAGCAAGCCTTCACAAAATCCAATTCCCTTTAACAAGAAATAGAATTGTAGATATCAGCAGCCACAGTTCAAACTCTTAAGAGCTTTCCAAATTATTTCCTAAGTGATTGTATGATAAGAAGTTGCTCAAAGCCATATATTCTAAATATTTGGTTTAAAAGTAACCATGAAGGGCTTAGAAAACACTTTTTGAAGGGTATATGCTTGTACAGCAGCTTCAGCATTACAATACGTTAAATGAACTATACCCTTTAAAAATTATTTAGTAAGTAGTAAAGCATTATCCTTTTACAACAAGCCAGCTTTCTACAGATTTTGAACAGACTATGAAAAGCAGGCCAGGACATAATTGAAAATGACCATAACATATGGACTTACAGGGTCCCTTCCTTGCCACCCTATTTTGGCTTGGAAGGAAAGAACCCGGTTTAGATGGGTGACACAAAAATACATGACTTGTTGCTTGACACAGTCAGTCAGCAGTTTTTGCCAAGTAAGTGCCAGGCTTCCAAAGGAAGGAAGACTTTTTCTGTGCTGTATTATCCTCAACTCTGGATGAAGCAAAACAACATATTAGGTTGGGTTACAATTACACCCAGACATTCTACAATTTCTTAATAAAACACCAATCCAGAATAATTTGACTGTAATATATTACCTAATGTGTCCTCACTATCTTTCAAGTACAAGGCCAAAGATGTGATGATCATGAGTTGGATGTAGGCCCTCCTTTTATATGGAAGTAACCAAGATGCTAGAAAGACACTCACTGGAAGAAAGGTACCGTATATACTCATATATAAGTCGACCTCATGTATAAGTTGAGGGCAGTTTTGGGGGCCTAAATCATGGATTTTGATATGACCCGTGGATAAGTCGAGAGTCAAACACTGGGGCATGTTACAAAAGATCTAAAGGGGGAAACAAAGCACCACTTCCCTCCCTACATCTTTCTCTCTGGACCTCTACCAAAGATCAGTCTCAGCATGGGAAAAAGGAAACAAACCTACACACACACACACACACGTTTCTTTACCAAAAACATTCCCAAGACTCATAGCTTGCAAAAGGGAACAGGCCTTTCTCTCTCTCTCTCTCCTTCACCCCAAGGCTTAGCTTGTAAAACGGGGTACAAGCCTGGGGCATACTCTGTCTGTGTGTCTTGCCTGAGCAGCAGCTGCTTACTTTTTAGCTCTAGCTCAAGGGAAGGCTGAGGTCACACACACACACCTGGAGAGAGAGAGAGAGAGCTGGGGAGCGGGACTCAAACAGGGAGCCAAGATCCCTGGCTACAGAGGAAAGTGGGCACTTCGTTCAAGAAATTTAGAAGCAGCATTAACTTATTGTCCCATAGATAAATCTACCCATGATTTTGGAGCCCATTTTGGGGCATAAATTTCTCGACTTATAGTCAAGTATATACGGTATGTGACTTTAGCAGATATGGGGACAACTGGAAGAAAATGTCTGCCAAATCTAACTCTGTGTGTGTGTATATAAGCTTTTTTTTGGGGGGGGGGGGAGGAAGAGAAGAAGACCACTGTTGCAAAATCAACAACAGAAGTCTATTTTTACTCCCAGGAGTATCATGTATTTTCAAGTTCTCTTTTTCAATGAAACAAAATTGATTTATTCCTTGCTAAAAATCAAACAAACAAAAACCCAGATTGAAGTAACTTCAACTGTCAACAGTACAAAATTACAGCAACAGAATACAGCATATTATATTTTTGGGAGTGAGACTTTTGAGAACTTTGCCTTGTTCAACATATCAGCTAAACAGTAAATAATGTTGTATCAGAACATAATGTTACACACAGCAAGCGTCACACCCTTCAGGATAAGAAAATATCTGTTGTTTATGGACTTCAAATGGTTTGCATTTTCTAGCTCATGAACTTACAATCAAAGAAAATTTCCCAACAAAGGGGAAAACAACTATCTGATCTCCTGCTAAACATCTGAAATGAGAAGACTGAGCAAACCAAGAAATATCTCAGTTATTAGCAATTTCATTGCCACAAAAGTAGAAAATGAGAAAAATCACAATTAACTTCCAGTACTAAATGAGGAATTTTACAAATTAATTCTAGATTGCATTTTTCTTGTTTGGCCAAAATAAGCTTCCTTTTATGCAAATAAAAATAAAACTAATATTTCTGCCCAGAAATGTTTAATAAGCAATTCATAACTATGTTTGGGAGTTTTGCAGGGGAAAGTAGTTTCATCTGATTGAACCACACTTACCACATAACTGGAACAAAACCAAATATATTTTAATACTTCATCTGTCAGCACATGAGTCTTGCTCAATGTAGTTAAGTTGGGAAAGACATCTCCCTTCAAGCATGGATAGTTTTTCAGGCCTGAAGGTTGATGCAATTACAAGAAAAACAGAATAAGTGTTGTTCGTGCTTCTTTTGCTGATTAGCACAGGCTGGACACTGCTTGAAAAGGGCCTGCCAAAGGCTAGACCTGAACTTTCACTGTTAGCTGCCTCTCTCACAACCCAGCTGGGAGAATCTTCAGTGAGACACAGCAAATAGATACAGAATGACACCCACACACACTCACAAAGAAATAAAATTGTCCTGCAAATGGCAGTACATACAAAAGAATGCAGTCAAAAAGAATAAAAACTTTTAAAGATAAAATATACATATAATATTATCAAACAAGGAAGAAAGTGAACTTGTAAAGATGACATATGTGACAGGTTCCAGAGCACCAAGTTTCCTGGATTATTTTGATCCTGGAGTATAAATGGTAAGTGCCCCAAATTATCTGTTCACAATTCTAGATAACTCCATTTAGCTGCCTAGCTATAAGTACTTTTCAGCAAATATTTTGGACACTATATGCCAGGCTACAAACTATTGCTTATTTTTGTTCATGTTGGGGAAAGGAGACAAAGCTTCCAAAATGGATCTTCTCCATTTCCCTATAATAGCCAAATGGGTCAACTTGCAGTCACCTCTCATACTATCCTTTGATGAAATTCTGAAGGAGCTATTCATCCTCTAATTTCTTGAATATCATAACCAGAAAAGGAAGAGAACTCTTAGAAGATGTTTAACTGCATGGATGAAGTCAATGGTCCACTCTTCCAATCCAAGGGATTTGTCTCGATCGTGCCCTGAGTTCTTGAAGGTCTGTGACTCCTGCACATCAGATAAAAGTTCAGAATCCTTTGTGCTCAGGAAAAGATGTTCTTCACAGGGGCTGTCGAACTGGCTTTCCCACATCCATGCAAGGCACATTCTTTTCCCCTTCTAGCAACTCATCAAAAATGTCCCTAGGGAACATGAGAGGTCCATATCAGCATGAGGCAACAAAGGTGCATGGGATGCACAAGACAAGGAACTGTATTCAAGGAATTCACTGGGAGTCACAGAGCCAAGAATGGCCTGGAAATCTTACTTCCTCCTGGTGCTCCAGGTTTAAAGGCTCCCATAAGCACTCATAAACAATTCAAGGCCATACCAGAGCTAATTATTGGGAACACATTTTATGAAAGCATTAAAGTTTTAGACACATCAGAATAAAATGACGAGAATAATACATAAAGGTTATTTACTTGTGCATATAAAAGAAGATGTAGCCACTCCGGTCTCTGTCACTCTGCACAGAGGCCTCCTGAGTTCTGGATACTTCCAAGTCATTGTATGTGAACCATGCCTGCTTGCGAATGTCATATACATCACTAATATAGTGACCTTAAAAACAGTGAAAAGCAAGAGGTAAAAATGGATTGCAATTTATAGGCTACATCAAGGACCAAACCCCTTTCAAGTCAGTTTACAGTTTGCCTTCTGTATCCATGAATTTTGCACCCATGGATTCTACCACCCATGGATTGGAAATGCCACCCCTCGCCAAAAATCCCAAAAAACAAACCTTGATTTTATATATAAGGGACACCATTTAACTATGGCATTGCATATAATGGGACTTGAGCACTCATGGATTTTGGTATCCACAGGGGGTCTGGCTTGTGTAAAACAGGGAAGGGCTCTCTATTTTAGTTATGAGATCATCCAGTGCATACAACTGGGATGCATAAGGAATAATACTGTCTTTTACAAACAGATTAGTTGTGCTACTTAATATGATGAATGTAATGGATTTCACTTAAGTAGCTGATTTTCTAGTTATTCTAACAATCCTTTAAATGATTTTCTAATCTTTACTATTTGTTCAATGCAAAATTGTTACATGGTTGTCTCCCATGACTCTATCCTACAGAATCCTGGGATCTGTAGTTTGGTGAAGTATTCAGCCTGGTTTGTCAGAACTCTGGTGCCTCAACAAATTACAAAATCCCAGGATTCTGTACAATAAGTCATGGCAGTTAAAGTGGTGTCAAACTGCTTTAAATTTGCAGTGTGGATACACGCTTAGTTAATACAAAGTTGTTATGGGGAATTTTTTTTTTCAAGCACAAAAAAAGAAAATGTTAACATCATTTCTTTTTGTTCCCTGGGGCTTTTTGTTGCCAAAAGAATCCTTTCTTGCTCACAAGAGAGTTGACAGAAAAGCAATTCATACCTGAGGATGATGTGTCTCCAATATGGCTGACAACACTAATGAGACGATATGAATTAGGAAGCTCTCCTGTCTGGGAAAAGAATCAACTATTAATTTTGCTTTGCATCTGAACAATTTTTCCAATTGGCTTAGGCAAATATGTTGATTAGGAATTTTATGACAAAAAATAGGGCAGATTATGGTAAAATACATAAACTAGCTACTTTTCTCATACCTGAAAGTAAATGACGAAAAATCAGTACAGTGGTTCACCAAAGTATAAACAATAAAAATCACACTCCTAAACTGAAGTGTAAACGATACCCCCAATTTCTTATGGTGACCAGATTAACAGGTCACTCAGATGTTATCTTTAGCTTACAATGCATAAGCAAATTATTCTATGTGACTATTTGGCAACTAGCCAAGTGGAATAGCAACATCCATGTAGATTTCATTGTGTTAATAAAATGCATTTGATAAATACACTGCAGTGTGCGATCCCAGTTACATAAAGCTCAAGATAGAAGCTTAGATTTAAGTGTATATAACTGAGTTAAAGCCTCTATCAGGGACTGACAGCCTTCAGACTGCATAGAGCCCTTGGGGTCTGGGAATTATTTTTCAATCTGAATGTCAAACCAGTAGGGAAGGGGGCAATGTCACTTCCCTTCTTATGCAGTGCAATTTTTTTTTTGAAAACTGTACTCCTCAATATAACAATTAGATTTTAGTACCAACAGATGCTTTATTAAAGTCTAACTGTTCAATGGTTGGAAGACTTTCAAGTTACATAGCTGAATAAGATAGCTTTAACAGTCACCTTGCTGGAAAGACTAGCTGCTGGACTGCTACAGATTTCTAACATTTGTGTGTGAAGAAGGCATGGAAGACAGCAAAGCACAAAATCTTTCCCTTTTTGTATAAATAGGAATCTTTCAGAATCATGCAGAATAAACACAGAAGAGGTCTTCAGCATAATAAGCAAATGCCTGTACCATTACTGCATGGCTAAGAAACCTGTATACACAATGCTGAATGAGATGTCATTTACTACAGCCACTAATTGAATAAGGTAAATTATTCCACCCAAATCTTCCACTAGTTTCCCATCTCTAAGATGAGAATGACAGTAACCTCCTCAAATGCATCCAGGTGTATATACTAAAAGGGTGGCCCAGGAAGAAGGTAAGCTGAACTTACCTCTGATAGCAGAGGAAGCCACCCACCCACCATGAAAAAGAAAGCTGTGTACCATGTGGTTTACAGAAGCTCTGATTTGGTGAGAAGAGACAGAAGCTGAGAGGCCTTTTCCTCAGCTTTCTTGATCACCCCCCCCCCCCCCAATAAGCAACCACAGTGGTTCAGGTTACTGTATTAACCTGGGGACGAGATCAAGGCCACCACATAAAACCAGATTTGAGGATAATCAGGATGCAACCATGCCTCTTGTAAAAAAAAATCATGCTAAATAATAGATGCAGCAAATGTTCCATAGCAAAGAAAGTTTTCTGCTCTATCTACTATGGAAGTCAACGATCCACAGAGAATATGCACTTGGGCCCACTATCTCCCCAAATGCCTGTACCATTACTGCACTACTTCCCCAAGTGTATGCACATGCTACCATGGCCTAGAAGGAAACCAAAGGCATGGCTGTAAGGCAGAGACTTTTATATGTTTGACTAGACAGCTGAAGAAAGACAGCTCCCAGCAGCCATCCATCTCTCACTGCTCAGGAGAGAGGGATGAGAAAAATATACTACTTTCCATTATAAGCATGTTAATTCATTCTCAGCATTCTAATATTTTTGAATACCATGTTTGAATGAATAATTCTGAGTCTTAAGCACTGCTCTAGTTATTTCATATGGAGGAAGATAACTGGGTTGTTTCATATATATCTGTAACAACTTCATCACACAACAATCCCCTACATCTATTACACCTTCCTTCTCTTTCAGATGCCATTTTTAAACCTTCAGGTCATAAAACAGCAGAACTGTGAACTTTTAAATGTGCACATCAAATGAGATGGGAGGAAAAAGGAAAGAAGTGAAAAAATTATGCATCCATAATCTCTGAATGTTAGAAAGCTATCTGGGGATAATGGGAATTACAGCACAATGTATTTAGAGGGTACTATGTTAAGAAGTCTGCTATATTGCTCTTAGCTTTTATCCTGTACGCATGTTAAACCATTATTTATACCACCAGGGAGAAACAATTGTAGAACATTTTACTTCAAGTGCCACATGACTTCCTTCGGACATATTTGGGTACTATGCACTTGAGGGTGAGAGAGGGGTCCCATTTGCTTTTTTCCCTGGATTGGCTCTGAGGGATCTGAACTAGTACCTCCTAAACACAATGTCTAGCAGTATTGACTATGATTCACTGTTTGTGGATAACAACTGAAAGCACTTTACAAACAAATACCAAGAATTATTAAAGATGGCCATTTGGTACAGACTGCACTATCAACCTAAAAAAAGATCCCTTCAAGGATCTGTAGATGTTTCTTTTTCCATGGCAAGTACAAACAGGAGCAAGAGTTCGCCCTCAACATCCCAGATGATCACCTCAGCATTTCTTTTCAGTTCCTCAGCTTCTGCTTCTGTGTACTCCATATCTAGAAAATCCTCATTCCCAGAGTCTTCATCAGAGCCCAGACTGTCCAGAAGAGAGCTGTTAAATTCTAAATAGTATAAAAATGACACTGCATAAACCCTTTGATCATACCCAGGCAAACAGAGGCAATGAGACTTTGCAACAGTAAGGCTCAATATGAATTCAAAATATTCAATGCTCCTTTGTCAAAAAGATTAACAAGTGCTAAGGAATAGATAACCAACACCGGGTTCAGAGTATAGAAAGCAAGAAATACAAGATACATGCACCGTTCCTTTTAAGAAGCAGGGAACTATAAACCTCTGTGGTTCTGCAAAAAAAAAAATAATTTCAGAGTTTTTACAAAATTGGCATAATAGAAAGCACTAAATATCCAAAAGAGAACTGTACAGTGTGCTCACATCATATGTGGGAGCGTCATACTCAGCTTTCAATATATGCTGAAAGCAATGACGGAAATAAACCTGGCGCGCCCCAGAAGGGTTAATGGCGTGGCCCAGAAGGGGTAATGGCATGCGAGAGTCCCATTCATTTCAATGGGGCTCAAGCATACGTGGAATTGCCCTTACGCGGGAGGGGGGTCCAGAAGGGATCGCCCAGGTAAGGGGAGGGCCCACTGTGCTTACTGTTGCAATTTGTAAGTTCTACTCTGACAGAATAAAACAATATGTACAACTCTTGCTCTGTAAATCATCTAACGTGAAATGAATTTCAAGAAACCTAACCCCATGTGCCAAGGCCTAGAATTCTGTACTAAGCATTTTAAATACTGTAAGCAGAGAAACAAACCATATTTTTAAAAAGCATCTGAGGAAGTAGACTGAAATCTACAATAGCTCATGCTGCCAACTTCTTTCCTTCAATTAGTTTCAGAGATGCTACAAGATCTCTGTACATACATATTTTTAAAGTTCAACAAGTTTAGAATATCTGTATTTTATTTTATTTTTGTTTTATGTTTTTTTGGCCATGTGCTAGGGAAGGTGAGTCAGACTTGGCAGAACACAGGAGTCACATATCAATGCACTATAAGTAAAACTAAGGCTGGTCAGAAGAACAAACTGGTAGGGAAAATAAGCAACAGGAAACAAGCAATTTTCTGAGGAGTTTATCATACGACGGAATTTGGGGGTATAATGCAATGGCAATCCAAACGCAATCATGGTGTTTCACGTAAGTTGGCAGCATTTCGGGCAAAAGGGAAGTTATTCCGAATGCAACCATAGGTTTTACATTAATGCATATAAGAGTATCTCACGCAATTTCAGGCAATGAGGGGTCATTTTTGGGAAATGGGAAGTCATTCTGAACACATACCAAATGCAATTAGATTTCACGTAAACTCGCTAAACCAGCAAATTTACGTGAATTCGAATTGGCTCAATTTGAAATTGGGAGAAATTCCTCCCGTGTGATAAACTCCTTAGAGAGCATTCTGCTAACTTCACAATACTAAGTATTGATATCAAACTCTCTTTAATGGCAAAATCCTCAGTGGCAAATGTTTATAACAGCCTTATTAAGATGCATTTATTGTCTGGTACTTTGGGTACATACATATATACCCCACAGATACTGCTTAGAGACAGCTCTTCACAAATTGCTTTTTTTAAAAAAAAAACAGTTGTGGCATTCTCAAAAAGATAAGGAAAACTCAGGAAAACTAGAACTTTTTACTGATCACATAAGAAAGCTTTCAAATACAGACACTACTGAATCTTTGTAGAAAAATAAATTGGAAATGAAATTAGCTTTTTCTTCTCTGGCAAAACATGATTAATGTCAAGGGAAAACACACACACACAAATTCAATGAGGATAACAAAACTGAGGTTTCACACAAGAAATGAACTGCAATGTAAGCTGAAAGGACTAGAGCAATGCTTCTCAGGCTATCTGATGTAGGGGACCAACAATTATTTTTTCTTAATGTTCCAGGAACTAACACTAAATTTGTACCTACTTGGTACTATCACTGCCATGCCCACCCCCCACCCCACCCCAGGAAATAGCCAAGGACCAGCACTAGTTCAAGGACCACCACTGTGAATAGCACTGAACTAAAAACAAACTAAACATTGAACAAAACATCTTCCTTTCAAGTGCTCTGAGCAATGATGGTATAATATTAGAACATTTCCTTATTTTCTATTGCTTTATCTCACCTTGCAGACTTAATTCAGTGGCTCGTTTAAGATCATCATCTTCTTTTTGTTCCCGTGCCTCCTGCTGGGGAAGAGAACTAAATTTAGTCCCCTGACATATTTCCTGTTCTCACAAAAAGTTCTCTGGGCCAGCCACTGACAACTATGCAATTTCAGTTTCTAAAACAAACCTAATTTTGAGTGCAGACAGTCTGGGACCAAGTTCTCCAAAGGATATGCCTTAATTAAAAGATTGCTCAACTTTGGTATATGATACAGCCAGTCCCTAATATCACAACATCATACTGCACTGTGGAAGTTATGTTCAGGATTATGATGTTTTGCTTTGCAACTATTTCACATTAATTTCAAGGCTTTGCAAAAGAAAAGCTGTATAAAGAATACAGCTTTTTTTTTTAAAGCCTTGAAATTAATGTGAAATAGTTGCAAAGCAAGACACCATAATCTTGAACACAACTTCCACAGTGTAGCATAATATATGCCAGTGTTTATTTAGCTATCTGACGTGGGAGACTGGCAATTTCACACTCAATGTACCATGAACCAGCACAATATCTGTGCCCCTTGGCTATAATTGTCTTTCTTTCCTGGAGAGTGGCATCAGATGACTTGGGAACCAACACTGGCTGTGGATTACCACTTTGAGTAGCACTGCTATCTTCTACCCTCCGCCTAAAGTTTACTAAGGACATGGTGGGAATACCCTGCTGTATTTAAAAAGAAGAATTATAAAATACCAGTAACAGCTTAAAGGAAATAGACCACACACTAGGTGCTCTGTACCTTCAGTTGGCTCCTGCTCCCCACTCCGAACACAGTGCAGTACAGTGGTCCCCAAACTGCTCTTGAAGGGATTTTGGACTTCAGATCCCAGAATCCCAGATTATTGGCCAACATGGCTGAGGCTTCTGGGAGCTGAAGTCCAAAATCTCTTAAAGGGTACAGTTTGGGGACCACTGAGTTACAGGATGCTTATTTTTAGGCTACTTCCTATCTTTGTCTCACCTTCACCATTTACAGGTGCTCAGAACAGCTAAGAAGCACTCTGAGATCTTATGATGTTAAGACAGGATAAATTTTAATAACTAAATAAAGAAATGAACACTTCTGTGGCCACTTAGCATATGTCTTTGAGCATATTCACATTAAAATCCAGCTTTATGAACTTCTCTTCACAGCAGGTGAAGGACACTTAGGCCCCATTCATATTAGCCCATTTGTCCTGGTAAGATCCGGATGAGATCGTGCATGCCATTACCGAATCTTTCCGGAAAGAAGTTCATACTACCTTTTGCCCCCATCAATGCTTCCTAGTGCATTTTACCCCACATAAGTTCATACACAAAAAAGTAATGATTAAAGATGGAGCCTCTTAGTTGTCAGTCAAATGATGTCATGGTGGCGTCTGATGCAGCCATTGGCCACGCGAGCTGCTTGGGTTTTTTTAAATACATTTATATATTTGACAGATTATGTGCATGGAGTGGTGCAGCTTGTAGGGATCCTTTCCTCACCTCCCCTCCTCCTCCTCCTCCTCCTTTTATCGGGCACTGTTGGATTTTTAAAAAATTTTTATTTATCATTTATTATTAATTATTTTATTTTACTTTATTCTAATTATTATTTATTTTATTTTATTTCCATTTCATTGTATTTATTATTGTATTGTATTATATATTTTATTATTACTTTTAGTTATTATATTTTTTATTATTTTAGTGTATTTATTTCTTATTATTTTTATTGTATTTTTTTAATCTGACAATTTATGCGCATTTGTTTTATTTTATTTCCATTTCATTTCATTTATTATTGTATTTTTACCATTATTTTTATTGTATTATATATTTTTATTATTATTTTTAGTGTATTTTATTTTATTTCCTATTATTTTTATTGTATTTTTTTAAGTCGACAGCTCATGAGCATTGTACGAGGCCTTTTAAAACGGAGTCTGGCCTTTCAATGCGGAGGCCCATTCATTAAACGGAGGGGAAACCCCCAGTTTGAAACATCCCCATTCATAAGGTTTATGAATGAGGATTTTGAGACATCCCCCATTCATAAACTCACTGGGTCTTACGAATGGGGGATGTCTCAAAATCCCCATTCATAAACCTTATGAATGGGGATGTTTCACACTGGGGGTTTCCCCTCCGTTTAATGAATGAGCCTCCACATTGAAAGGCCAGACTCCGTTTTAAAAGGCCTCGTACAATGCGCATGAGCTGTCAAATTAAAAAAATGCAATAAAAATAATAGGAAATAAAATAAAATACACTAAAAATAATAATAAAAATATATAATACAATAAAAATAATAGTAAAAAATACAATAATAAATGAAATGGAAATAAAATAAAAATAATTAGAATAAATTAAAATAAAATAATTAATAAAATAAAATAAAAATAATTTAAAAAATACTGGAGTGCCCGATTTTGCCGAGAGAGGAGGCATGTTCCACCCCCTGGCCTTTTCCCCTTCCCTGAACTTGACCCGATTATGATCAGAGCCAATTTCATATTCCCTGCGAACTGGTTTTCCCCAAAAGAAACGGTAAATATACCGCTTTGGGAGAAACCAGGTTATGGGGGATTTGCCCCGCTACGCGTGTGCAAGATCCGGATTCAGTAGTGTTAAAACCAGTTTCAGTATGAACTTCTTGATTTTAAACCGGTTTGCTAACCAGTTCTTATGATAGTCTGAACGGCCCCTTAGTAGGGTTCTACTCTGCATCCCAACCACAAATAGAGGGGAAGTGAGCAAATATGCAGGACGGGGCTCCTTAAAAAGAAAAAAATCAGTGCCTCAGCTGTGGAATTCTCCCAAGCACAACATACAGTCAACAATCTCCTTTTTTCCCTTTCAGATAGACAAAACCAAAATCATTATTTTACTTTCTGTCTGTGTGTGTTTAGCTCATTCATCGTTTTTTACTCTCTCTCCTGTTACAATTGCTCTTGCTTTTGAGTGTTACGATTTATGTTTATTAATTTTACTTCTTTTGTAACTATAAGAGTTGGGACAGTTTGAAATATGAGGCTCATGGATGCTAAATGGTTGAAAAAACAAGAAAGAGCAATATACTCAGGATGGGATTAGGTGTGTCATATGTTCAGCAGGTCTGGGCTCACAGAAAAGGGAACTTTGGGAGTTCTCTGTCTACTAATTGATCTTTTCAAAGCTCTATCATAGGGTTAATACATGGATTATAATATCTCATAATGTTTCATAAATCAATGCTAGTAGAAACATCACGGAAATGTATCAAGCTGTGATTCTAATATAAGAAAAACAAAAGGGGGCACAAAACTGACTGCAAGGTCTTTCCAATAAACAACCATACCCATGTTTGCCAAAACACTAAAACAAAAGTGTGCCTAATTGAGTAACATATATTTGTGTTTCTGGTAAACATTTCTTCAATAAAACATTATTAAGAGCTTCTAAACTCAGTTTAGAAGTGTTGTGACATAGTGATCTAAAATGAACACAAGACCCCTTTCTCTCCACCAGACTCTGTTGGATTATTTCCTGGTCCCAAAGAAGTCAACTTTGGCTTGATTTCCGTGTTTGAGAAAGCACATTAACTCTTACTTGCTCTTGGAGGCTCTGAGCCAAAGCCTGCTGCAGTTCCTGTTCCTCTCTCTCACGCTCCATGTCATACTGCTGCAGCAAATCAACCTCCCCCTGAGTGCCTTCTGGAGTTTTGTTCTCCTTATTTTCATCAAAATCTTTAGTTATCTCAGCAAAGGTGGAAAAGCCTATGGAAAGAAAGACAGCACACTGATGATGCATTTAATTTGGTTTTTTTTTGAAGGGAGCTGGGATAAAGGATAGTTCTCCTGATAGTTCTCCTGATGGCCAACAACTAGGTCCTTTTCATGCTTATTTAATCTCAGGCACAGAATACCAGCTGGCTTGGAAGTAACTATCAACAAGGGGAAATGCTGTAGTGACTGCTGTTTTTAATGCAATCAAACCTCTAAAAGGATGAGTGGAAAGTGTTACTACTGTGTAATTTTTAAAGTTCTGGGCTGAATCTAATTAATAGTACTCCTCTATTAAGCTCTGGAGCAATTTTAAGGGTTCATGGGGCACTGAATCGGGAGATAGAATCTTTCCAAATGTTCTGCTGATATAGTTCTATCAGTGCAGCAATACAATCAAATTAGATCCGATAACATTTACAATGGGCAAGTATTTTCAGCCATGTCCTTCAACTATAAAGAACCATTTTTAAGGGCACAAAAATGCCCCAGCACTCTAATTTTTTAATGCAAACACAACCACACTCTCTGAGGCCACTATGTGCAGGGGTGGGCTTGTTTAGGCCCAGAAGGACCTTTTAAAAAGAAGGAAGTATATAAGGCCTTGATCTGGACCACTTCCTAGTTTAAAAATGGCCTCTCCGGCATAGGTAAGTTAAAAACAGGGCAAGAGGATGGATGCAGCCCTCCAAGGTTCTGCAAGGAGCCAATGTGCCCCCCCTCCCAAACTCCTGGTAGTTCTCACTCCTCGTTTAGAAAGAGGAAAATCAAAATGCAAACATGTCCTCCCTATTTCCCCTTGAGAAATTCAAACTTGTATTAACATAGTTTTTCCTACTGTTCTTACCTGACTCTGTAGACACCCTGGGTTTCTCCACATCCATAGGTTCCGTATTATCTGGCAAGTCCTGCAACTCGTCATCTCCAAAGCCAGTGTCCGGACTATTTGTGGGTTTGTCTTCATCATGGCTCAATGATAATGATGTTTCCTTCCTACTCATTTCCAGGACAGCTGCTAGGAGCTCATCCTCATTCATCCCATCAAAGCCACCATTTGTTGATTCTGGTGCCTTGTCACTCTCTGTTCTAACTCTCTTAGAATTCTGCAGGTGAACAAAAGGCCAAAAAGTATTGTGTAGGCATGTCTAAGAACATTTCTGTATGAAGTAAAAATGAACAAACTGCTCTAGAAGCACGGGCACAATGCTATATTATTTTGAGATCTCAGGTTACCTCTACAAATGTCAGATTTTTGGAACAACTCTTGATTTGTTCACCTGACTCACTACTGTGCAAAAAAGTAAACACAGCCTTTTCTCTCTTTTCAATGTAGGTCTTAAAACACGCGACTATTAGACATTGCTCTTGTATTTACGCTAGTACATGGCCTAAATAGCCTAAAGGCACTAGAGCCTTTTTATCTTGGATGCTAAGCAGGGTCAGTCCTGTTTAGTACTTGGAGAGGAGACTGCCAACAAATATCAGGTGTTATAGGCTATATTTCAGAGGAAAGAACTGGCAAAACCACCTCTGAGGATTCCTGGTCTAAGAAAGCCCTATGAAAGTTATGAGGTCACCATAAGTCAATAGACACATACACACACTGGCCAGTGAAGATATTTGAAAATCACAGTCCCAGGAATGTTTGGGCACTTCTGTATCAAATGGTGAGCATGCAGAAAGATCAAACCACTTGAGACAAACCAAAGCCTGCAAAATGAAGTAGGTGTGATGAGAGAGTATCAAAAATTGCTGGGCTACCCAAACCCTACAAAACTGTTAGAACTGTGGTGCCAACCTTTTCTATGCCCCAGACCGCTAGGAAATGTTTGGTTAATGTTCACAACCCCCTACAAAATTATTATCACATTTGAAGTTGAAGAAGTCTAATTTCTAATTTTCGAACCACATACAATATTGTGAGTGAAAAAATTGAACTTTAAAAATATATTTTTAATTCAGTGAAGAAAATCTAAATTGAGAAATTACATTCTAATTTATTCCCCCAAAAGGTAAACAGTAAAATAAATCTCAATTATGAACATAAAATTAAATGATTTTTTGCTCCTGCTTCTCATTCACGATTTTGTCAAAACCTTAACTTTCTTGCTGACTGCAATCCACAGGTCTACCTGGGGAGTCAGGAGATTCCTAGATGTTGTATTAATTCACAAAAGAAAACTCAATCCAAATTCATACAAGTATCTCTGTCGCACCCCTTGAAATTGTATCCCTATGGGGGTACAGGCAGCCCAAGTTGAGAACCCCTGTGTTAGAACTTGCCCAGTCCTCACACCCAGCTTCAAAAATGTATAGGAAAGACACATAATGTTAGAAAGTTTCTTTATAACGCCTCTCTGGGGGACACAAGCCAGTCTTGGATAATTTAAAAAGGACAAAATGGACCAGCAACGACTGAAGAACTGCTAACTCCTTCATGTTAATCTTTTTTATGATCACTCTTCTTTTAGCAGCAGTGTTTTTCACTGACTGCCTTTGCTGTTTCTATAAAGCACTTAAAAGATTCTTGAAGGGCTATACCCTCCCTTCTAATCATCAGCTTTGTAGGAGTAGGCATTTGAGTAATATACAACATAAGGTTTCCTCCACAAAGCCCTTCTCCTTACCTTCTCTGGCTCTTCCCGCTGCTGTTCCCTATTTTGGAAATCATACTGTTTGGGGCTGCTTGCAAGAGGACGTTTCAATTGTTCATCTTCACTGTCTGAATCCACAGTGTTTAGGAAGGGACCTTTAAATTTGAATGAATATTTTCTGAAAAGTAAACATCAAACTTTATTCCTTTTGTTTTTAGATACCTTCCATAACATTAATAACATCAAACTTTAAAAAGACACATATGAGATCTGTGTAACACCTTAAAAGCCCATACAATTTTAATACAAGGATTATTATAAATTTATGAATAAATTCATCAGCCTATGGGAAATTCTATAGTTGACTGAATGTTGCCCCTGAGGAAATTAATAAAAATATGATCTTAATCTACAGAATCTAAACAATATTCTTATAACGTTTGGGCAGAGACAAACCATTATTTCAAGCTGACTCGTATTTTCCAGCTATCTGATTCCATTCTAATTCAGAATCTAGGTTTAAAATGGTATGACAACCAGTTCAACTCATTCAAATCATTTCATATAGAGTGCATCATAGAAATTTATCATAAATTTTGATTAGCACTTTTTTCAAGTTAATTGTTTATTATATTTAAATGTCAACAAACTAACATACCATCCTCCAAAACCTGGCATTAAGGAATAGCAAACATTAATCCCATAAAAACCATCACTTCTAAATAAGTGAACCATCCAGTTTCCCAACATGGCTAACATCCAGGCTGGATTACTGTTACATACACAACTACACTGAGAACAGTTTAGAAACAGTAGGTATTTCAAAATGTGACTGCCAGATTCTTCATTGGCAGTTAGCCACTCTAAACATGACATGCTGATTCTTAGAATTTCAGCTAAAAGAAAACTGGGGGTACAAAAACCTGATAGCTTCACTAAAGCTGGGCACAAGACAGGAGGGACAAGTACATTAGAATTTATGCATACTATTCATTTCTGGGTTGTTAAACCATATTTCACCAGACTGGGATTGTTATGCTTGAATCAAGCATTATCTTGAAAATACCAGATTAATACAAAATTATTGAATTAACATATAACTTCTTTACCTCTAAAATTGACCAAATGAAATAATGATACTAAAACCCAGAATCTTAAAAAAAGTTAATAAATTTTAATGGTTAAAATTAAAATAAGAGTAGTTTAACAAACAGAACCAATGATATTTTAACAGACATTCACTACAGGTTTTCAGATATTCCCAAATTATGTAAAATCCATACGCACCGACAGGGCGTGGAAGTGCTAACAGAACAGGAATTCACCATCTGAGACACTTTCAATGGCCGAGAACTGATTTAAAAAAACAGTTGTTAATTGTTAGACACTCAAAAGCTCTACTGCACATGATGGTGATCTAAAATGCTAATGTGTGCCGAAGAAATTACAAGAGCAGTAACTGCTCTTACCAATTTTATGTAAAACATTTTAAACCATTTTATTCCCCCAAATTCCTTTTTCCATATCTATGTCTCATAATTATCATCCGGCCTGATGAATTCTCATCATCAACCGCACATTCTCAAGGTCAATAACATGACAAATGAACTAAATAAAAGGGAAATGCCCATGACGATTATCTAAAGAATACCACCCGTTATATTTTGAAGATATCTGTAGACATGTGGATAAAAATTCTTGTTTAACTTTCAGGGTAACCAGACTCGGAGATCTTCATTATAAGTAAACCTAGAATCCTAAATTCAATAGGACATTAATTATTTTCTCCAAATAACTACTAGAACAAAGTGAACGGCTTACATGGTTGATTGTGCACTCCACCCCAGATTAAGTGGAGGTCTTGTGCTTTCTGTACAGTGAGACTGAAGGGTTAAAAACCTTGGTATAATGACTTGCTGTCCAACTTTGTGATTGAGGGAGAGTGCCACATTGAAGCTGTACCGTTTCAGATGAAGAATTAATACCCTTCAAAACACAAAAACAATTGGAAACTTGGTAAATTCATCTCCACATCAAAGTTCATCTCCCACATCAAGTATACTATTCTTGAACACACAGCACATCTTCTCCTGTTCCTTTCAATTCTCATATCCTCTTCTGAACCTATCTAATGAATGTATGTGGATTAGAAGGGTCACAATCTTCTAATAAGTGAATATGCAGACCTGAATCCAGCTTGTTTTCTACCAAAATGACAGGGAGGGATGTCAGAGTGAGATGATCTTTGCGTATTCCTTTCTCCTCCTGAAGATCTCAGTAAACTTTTACCCAGTGCTCTCTAGAGCTCTCCAACATTGGAGAAGTAGATATGTGACTGCCAGGGAGAGGTCAAATTGCAATGTCTGCCAATCTGTCAAAGTGGCTCTGCTAATGGATTGGAAGCCACCTCTGAACAAGAGAAGGCCTGTCATCTTCAAGATGATTCTAGAATCAATCTAATCTTAAATTTTCTATCTAGAATCCTAACAAATGTTTTTGTGAGATTTTTTGCCTTATTTTCTTTTGAACAAAACATTTGCAAGTCTCTCATTCTCAAGAGCATTGGGTGAGCTCCTCCACCACAGGGATGGATTTGGCCTATCTTGTGTTTAAAGCCACTACTGACAAAAGTATTTTTTTCTGCAGTTCTTCTCAGTCATCTCCTACAATGTCTTGAACATGAACATCACTATACTATCATATTTTTTAAATTGAGATTGCATACGTACCTGGGAAACCGACTGAATTTGTGTGTAACAAGAGCAGATTTTCCATTGCATTTCTCACACGAATATTCTATTTCCTCTGCCTTAAAGACACAATACAAAAATGATAATTCAAAAGGATCACCCTCTACCAAAGCATCCTTTAAATCTAGTTAACTTTTATATTCTGCAGGTCAATGACCCACCTCACAATGAAGAATGCAATGGGTTGTATCCTATGTCAAACAGGAAGACTTTGGCTTCCTCCCCCATTTTCTGTACCTCTCTCTGCTCCATATATTCTGGAGCTGAGGGACTGCAGGGGGTTATCTGTTCCACTGAGGAAGGATTGCCTTTGGATAAAACCCAGTATGTTTCAAAAGAATAAAAAACAAGAGTTACCACTGCACCTGTCTGCAAGGGACTAAGATCTTTGGATATCTCCAAAAGCCAGCCACAAAAAAGTTAATGGAAAAAACTATCCACATATATCTGTCATTTCTCTTAGTAAAGAGCTGTGATACAGTGGAGTTCATTGGGCTCAGACAACAAAACAATGTGGAATGTTACAAAAGGATAAACAACAAGAGCCACTGGAATGATGAGAATGGGAGAGGAGAAGGAAAATCCATTCAGGCACTTGGAGACAGTGAGACAGGGATTTCACTAGGTGAGAAGAGGATGGAAACAATTAGTTATGGCTTTAGTCAGCTAGGGGGAAGGTGGTAGGAATGATTCCTGTAGGTCAGTGGTTCCCAAACTTTGGTCTTCCAGATGGCTTAAGGTGGAACAGGTGTTTCAGTGTAAGTAAAAGATAATCTGGGACTCTGTCAAAATAGGTGTTACCTGCATTTCCTAATTTTAAATATAATTCATAAATTTTATGTATTTTAGATTTTATATATATTTCTTATTGCATCCTTTATGACCAGATGAAAAATAAGAAGTTTACAGAAAGAACAATGTTTATAAACTATTCAATAAAAATAAAGGGAAAAAATAAAAGATATGATAAATAGTAAATTAGGGTGTATTACATACCCTGAAAAAGAGATCCAAGGAATCTTGTATGGATCGAGACGGAAGAAGTTTTTTCCTTCGTGGCAAGTCAATTGAAAGATCATTAAACTGTTCCCGTTTAATGACTGTCTCACCACACCTGCATTCAAATGAAATGTTCTTATGTAGGTTTCTTTTATGCGGGTTTATAAAAAGCAATCATGAGGTGTAACATTTCAGCAAGCAAGGAATTAATGGAATTCTTATTCTATGAATAAGAACCATAAACAATAATTTAGAAAGCCCAAAGGAACCAAAAGTCGTGGTGGCATGCATAACAGAGACATCTCAGCACATAAAAATTAGAACCCAATTGTGCCATCTCATTTGGGAAACTGTTTTTGATCCAATAGATGCTCACATTACAAAGTTCAGGAAACATTATTTTGGCTTATTTACTTTTGATCCTGTAGCCCTCACATTATTCTGGAGATCTCCCAAACCAATAGAAATTTTAGGGAAGGGGAAAGTGATGAAAATTGCCTTGCCTTACATTAATGGAGGTATCTGCCAGATCAAATGTTATAAAGTGAGTGATTCTATTCCAATCGTGGTAAAATAGTACTACTAGATTCCACACACACAGAATAGAATTCAATGTTCTTACAATCAGACTTCTTCAAATTTACAACTCCTTCCTTGAATTTCTGGGGATAATTAAACATCTCTCACCATTTTAGTCCTAGCCATGTACCTCAGAAATACTGGGATATACTGATTTTAATTTTAACCTGATGTAATTATGATGTTGTTTGAATTGTACTGTGTTTTTAAAATGCTGTAATCCCACCTCGATCCGTAGGGAGAGGCGGGAAACATAAATAAATTTTATTATTATTACTACTACTACTACTATTATTATTATCATATGCTATGTCCCACAACTGCCTAGGAACATCAATGGCCAGCCAAACCCAGTCACAAAAGGAAAAGAAGGGAAGAGCCAGTGCCTGTGTCATTTATGTCTCCACTAGTGGAATCTGTATAGCACAGATGGTACTCAGCCATTCATAGCATTATGTTTACCTGCATCACACATCACTGTATAAACCACTAAGAAAAAGAAAGGCATGTGTGCTCATAAGAGGACAAGATTTAAGAGAAAGTGTAAAAGACAGAAACAGAGAATAATGAGACACAGAAAAACATGCTTAAATACTTACATTTTACATGTGATAGAGTGCTGAACCTCAAACTCTAAATTTGCAATAACTGGGCAAGTATAAACTCTGGTAGCTGTTAAGTCATCAGATGCACGTCCTAAAGAGCTATCTTCACCCGAAACTGGCTCATTCTTCCACGTTTTGTTCAATTTCTCCATGTCTTCTTTCAACTGATCTAAGCACTGGCTTAAGAACTCATGTGCATCCTGAAATCACATACACATTCTATAGGGAACAGCAGTTTTAACATCCCTCACACAATTACATGAATTTTCCTTATAAAATTGAAGAAACATTATGGATTCAATAACTTAAAGCTGGCTTCTATACACCAAACTCATATCAGAACACAAGCTAGTAAATCAGTTTGAATCAGAAATATCTTAAATGATAAAACTTTAAATAATAAATACCTAAATTCTCATCTGCCTGTGAGATTGCTTTACTCATAATTAATATACTGCATCATATTTTCTTTTTAACATCATGTATCACATTTTATATTATTTTCTGTGAATAGTACACACACTTCAATATTTTACAAATAATAGAAATATTATCTTCTATAAATAGCAAATGCACAAGCATGTGTATGCCCATATGCACACACACAAGATATGGTTCAAGAAGTAATCACTACAAAATGCATACAAAAACCAGTCAATTTGTAATTTTGTCAGAATAAACTTTGCTTTTAATACATCTTAAATGAAAATTTTATGCCAAACCAAATTGTGTACAATACATTTTGTGTTACTAAAAGTAACATAATGACTTTCAGTCTATAAAGCACGTTAAAATGAAATGTTTGTTTGTTTTTCCCCTGAAAATTTACATTTCCCCACTACATTTACATTTTCCTTGAAAATTTTCTCGCTAGGAAACTCCCTGAAATATCCATTCTTCTCTGTGGAGTCAAAACACCCAGAAGTTTTTCCATCCTGAACCCCTGCTCCCTTCAGAATATTTGCCATTGTTTGTTAAAGATAACATAACTGGTCAATGCATACTACTAGCAGTTTACGCTCTTTTATGGAACTGTTTCTGCAAAGGCATTACCATCTGGTCATGGGACTCACTAAAATGCTTGAATTTCTGTTTATGAGGGCAGCATCGTGAAGGTATGATACTTACATTTTGCATATAACCAGAAAATCTTTCTGCAGTAGCTGAAATTGCATTTTTCACCTTCTTCAGTAGCTCTTTCTTTCCCTCAGGGCCACAGACATCTTTTTTAGCAAGCAACAGGGTAAAACGTCTAGAAAAATTAACAGAATGGGATTCAAATATCAAAAATCAAATTTAGCTAATGCTAAAATATCTGCTAAGTCCCATTTGTATGGCCATCCCTTCCCAACTCAGAAGCGAAACAAATCGCCATAAAAAGCTGGCTTCAAGCCGGCTTGGGGTCACTGCATGCCTCTGGAGCTCCTGAAATCTGGTTTCTGTCCATGGTGAGGCAGAAAAGCCAGCTTTTTGCAGGTGCAAAAAGGCTGATTGGGGCTATGGCGTGCGGTTGTCGCAGCCCCAATCCAGGTTTCTCAGGGGCTGCTTCAAGCCGCCCCTTTGGGATAGTCTGTTTTGCCCCAACGTTTGTTCTAATTAATATGGCATATTTTTAATAGCACAAATATCTCCAGAAGGGGGGAAAAATCCCATTTACTACCAGTATTCTACATATATTAAGACCTGAACTTAGATAAGATATTCTATGTATTTTGGTAAAATATTGAAAGAGCAGTAAATACGTGGGCCATGTTATCTGATAGAAATGTACTATGCAAACTTTGGAGTGTCTCTCATCAGATAAACAGTCAACCAATAAACAACAAAGGCTTTTCAGACTATCAAATGTCATATAAAATGTATTTACTGCAACAATGCAAAGAGGAGGAATTTGCAGAGGCTCAATAAAAGAGGTACTAAAGCAATAAAATAATCAACAGTATTTGAAGACAGATTAACATTATGTAAACAATGAGAATTATATAAAATCTTGTATATATTTAAATAATGTATGGTCTCACATGTTGAGATGACATTGGGAATTAAGAGAGAAAATGTACATTCTTTTCCAAAATTATCGCTCACATGAAAGCTTTAAAATAAATAGTTTATCAGCAAAAGATTCAAAATCTCCAAAAGGTTAACTGGTGCTATCGATTGGCAATAAAACCTGAATTCTTCATAGCTGACTCTCAATGTTTTTCCCAATGAAATATTAATAATAAATCAAGCTTATTCTTCCTCCCTTTGTAACTTTCAAAAGAAAATGAGATAGAATTTGTATTAAAAAGTCAATATTTCATAATCATGCAGAACAGGACAAGATTTAATTAGTTGAACATTATCTTTTCCTGTTTTGAAATTTTCATGGGAAAAAGGTTGAAATCAAGAGTTTTATGTCTCTACACAAGAAATCTCATGTGCTTTTGCCAAATCAATTTATCTTCATTCAATAGTCAGTACCCAAAGTGTGTCACGTATCCAAAGCAAATGAACATTTTAAAAAACCCACTATGCTCATATATAACTAAAACATTTCAGCTGCCAATTACAAACAATATACCAAACTTAGCTGCTTCTTTAGAGATTGCAACTGGGAAAAATGTTTATTTTATTCGCACAGCTGTACTCACCTGATGAGTGCATTGAATGGAACTTTCTTCCATGCGATATTTTGCTTCAAAAGATCATTAGCAAACGACTGAATTGAAAACAGAGATTGTAAAATAGCGTTCATGTAACAGGTATTTCCTAAGTTTGTAAATCTGTGAAGAATAAGATGGCATTACAGCAATTAGAGTATCTGTAATACAAATGTGATTAGTTATGCAGACTAGTGTGTGCACATTCTGTGCTTACGTAACTTTACGTAACTTTATTTTATATGCCACCCTTCTCCCAGAGTAGGACCCAAAGCAGCTCACAGATAAAGTTAGTAAAAAACTTATCAAAACGATTTAAAATGTTTATAAGAAGACCTGCCTTTAATAAAACATATGATCTACAATCCTGGTTAATAGTTGGGAGCCAACAAGAAACATGCTTGAAAACAAATCAGACCCAATTCTATGGTTCCTGGGGTTGAATTCCAGGGGCCACAAGATTCTCAAGATCTCTCTGTCTCTGAACAAAGCAGCAGGTCTACTCCCAAAGCAAGCAGATGTGGAAAGGCCTACCCCAATTGTTCCACTGTCATAAGTACTCTGGAGTGTTCTGGGGTAGTATCAAGGATGGATGATAGTAGTGGTAGTAGTAGTAGTAGTAGTAATAATAATAATAATAATAATAATAATAATAATATCATCATCATCTATGGACCATAAGAGGATTTGTAACAGCTAGATTAGGCAGAAACGTAGAAACCGAGGGAGAGAGTAAAACAGCTGATGGGAAGAAGGTGAAAAAGCACCATCTCTTTTCAACCTGGTGACATGAGCCAAGGATCTTACAAAGCTTTCAGATATAAGACTGTCTATCTTGGCTTTATGGTCATGGATTCTCCTCTCTCTGCTGGATTGTACTGCCTGATGTGGTAAGTAGTAGAGCAAAGTATGGAAGCTTTATAAACATGACCTTATAAAGCATCTAAAGAGGTGGTCACTCAGTGTTCACGAGAAACCATCTTACAGCAACTTTTATAAAACATAAAATAGCTCTTGAAACAACACAAGGAAGGGAGATAATTTGCAAGCTAATAGATTTGACACACTGTGGGCCCTTGCTAACATAGATTTTGCCTGCAGCACCTTTCCTGACAATTGCAAACATGAGGAATCATTTTCATAAACATTTAATTTTCAGACCAAGAGATATAAAAGAAAAGGATCTGGGAAAGACTTGAAAAAAATAAATAGGTTCAGGAGTGCAGAAAGTGTAACTTTTGTGTCTCTTCCCAATTCACTGTTTTAATAATGACTAGAGTAATATGAAATTTAAATGAACAGTGTGTATACTGAATTGCTCTGAGGAATTATAAACTGAAATTAAACATGTAAAGGAAAAAATAAAGAGCACAAATATGTCTTGAAAACTACTTAATGGAGACAGAGCAGTGGAACAATCATTGACTGACAAGCTGCTAAAATGCCTTTGATTTGTTTGCAATCAATCATTAACTGAGCACATGTATGTGCATGTAATATGAAATCTTACCCTTGCAACTGCTGTTGTGGGTGAGTGGAAAGAGGAACTCGTGGTTTGTTCCATCCCATGTAATCTTGATTAGACCTCATTTTTTTAACACAGAGGGGAGCTGGCTGGGAGAGAAACCCCAAGCTTCTTTTGGCAGAAGGAGTCTGATTCAAGACATTAGACCTGTCAGGAAGATGGGAAAATAATATATTTCTCAAATATGACAAATGCAGTCGCTGGTAGCAGTGACATAGAAGCAATAACACTGTATCACGAAAGCCATATGACACTTATTTAAAATGTTTAAGATGAAAGATGTCTAAGAAGAAAATGTGTTCTCACACTACATGTGCAGTTGTTTCCATAAAGCGAAAACAGACCATAACTGTCCTTCAGTCAAATTTAAGCAACCTGTGGAGACTTCCAGGAACACTAACTACAGCTTTCAGAAGGCACACTTTTTTCGTTCTTGGTTCCAAATTTTTTAAAATGGCAAATTTAAAGGATAGTGGTCCCAATAAAAGAAAATTTCAAAAAGTTTCATTTGTATGGTTTTAAGCCCTCTGACAAGGTTTCTTAAAAACTGAATATTCAAAATTTATTCCACAATTTTTAAATAAAGTATTATGCAATTAGTAGCCCACACAACTTTTAATATGCAAATGTTGTTCATAGTGCCCTAAGAGGATAAGCAGAAATAACATATGGCCACTCTTTTGATATTCAACTAATACTTGTATTTGGAAGGTCATCCTTAGTTTATGTAGCCTGTTCAGCATTGTTACCAAAAATAACAGCTGCTTCCTCTCTCATACTGGCTACAGCAAAACTTTATCCATGACCACTATCGGCCATTAGCAGGTTTCTTTTTGTGTATACCTCTTTAAAATACAATTAATAGCACTGTATCACGCCCCCCCAAAGGTATTAAGCTAGTTGTGATTATCAAAATATCACCAAGAACACTCAGAGATTTAACACACTAATAGAAACAACTTTTATTAAAGTCAGACCAATTGACAGACTGACTATTTGGTCTGCCATTACAAGAAGGCCACCATTCTGTGGCAGGCATAACTAATTTCATTTATTTATTTATTTATTTATGGCATTATTTCTATCCCACCCTATATCACCATAACGTATGTCAGTGTACAAGTAAAAATAACAAGTCTTCCTACATTTTCAATTGTAGAGGTGGATAAAAATAATTTTTTATCTGGGACTGGGGCTTCCTTGTTGCTGCTAAGGAGAGGTGATTTGGAGATCACAATTTTACTTTCAGTTAGCAAGGGATAGCCTAAAACTATAGTTACTGGATGACAGGATTGCATGCATGTATTTTATACAGTATGTGGCTCAACTTTATAGTGACTCCTAAGTGCATTCAATAAGAATCGCATGTGCATTTATCAGCACTTTCATATCCAATAAATTGGAAATTGCTCATTATATCAAATGCTGTGAAGAAACACTTGGAAAGCAACACTTTTTCATATGCACTATTTTTATAAACATGAATACAAGCAGATTTCATTAATAGACACACAGAGATATAACATTAAACGAACACAGTGTTTTTAATCAATGAGCAAGTGAGGTTAAAACAGCTCTCCTCATGCATTTTGCACTTACCTGTCCAAACTGGAATTACTAGCTGAATAATCCTTTGAGGAACATCTGCTACCATAGAATGAAGATGACTGTAAAGGCAAAACCCCTTAAAAAGGAACAAAAATAAACTTTTGTAAAAACTCATCAGGTTAACTGTATTAAACTGATTCACACTCAAGTGGCGTGTCATATTCTTCTATATAAGTGTGGTCTTCCAGATGTGGTTGGACTACAACTCCCAGAATTCCTCAGCATTGGCTATAATAGCCAGAACTGATGGGAGCTGCAGTTCAACATCTGAAGGGCTGCACTTTGCCAACTCCTGTTCAACAATAATATGCTAATACTGCCATCAAAGACTTCATCAGAACTCCAAAGAACTTTAATGGACACATCCGATAAGATACAGGTATTTCTCAACATTATTTAGTTTGAATATGGAAAATATTTTCCTGTTTTGGCTGAAATCTATAAATCTACATTTGCTCTTACTGCATGGGAATATTGCAGCTTGTCATTTACTCCAACAAACTCAAAGAAGTCTAATTCTGTAGAATATAGGCAAGGTGATCTACACTTATACACACGTGAATACACTGTATACAAAGTGTCTTAAAATCTTCTCTCCAAGGCAAGCCACAAGAGACATTATATTCTAAACGTGAGTACAGCATAGGGTTGCTTTCCTACCCTGAAAAATTCAGGTGTGAAGCTAAAGAGCAGAAACATGTGCCTCCCAGCTTGTACTGTCCAGGAGGCAGCTACTGAGTGACTACTTATAATTACATCAAGTACATAAGCACTGATATTAAATGCGTAGAGAACCTGTCAATAATGATGAGGTAAATCCAGAAGGCCATTTACTAAATTTTCTATGTAAGCATAGAATGTCTGATGCAATGGCTACCATCTCTTTGGTTGCAAATTATAGTGAAATCATGAGGAAAATTAGGCAAGATGCAGAAAAACATTTAGACTAGTGTATAGATGGATATGTAGCAGTGTTCTCTGTTGCTCCTAATCACTCTTTTAAACCACTCACAATTAAAAATGCCACTTCAGTCTGAATAATTCTCTAAATTTGTGTTTTTCCCATTTTAATACTATTTTCATTGATTTACAAATTACATCAAGCACATTAAAATTATAAACAATACACTACACAAAACCCCCTCCAGTTTTTCCCATTGTAATGACTTTCATTATATAGATAATTTTAAAAAGATAATTTTCAGAACATTATTATTATTATTATTAACCTTTATTTATATAGCGCTGTAGGTTTACACAGTGCTGTACATATAACATCAACAAAATTATTTGTAACAGCTCAACTAGTCAGACAATGGCTTGGATTGTATATAATACAATCTTTTATATTACCTGATGTCCTGTTCTCCTCAATCTGTTTTAAATTCAGTTGCTTTTCTCTGCTGCTATGTAAGAATTTGCGTGCTGGATCAGTCATAGCTTTGTTATTGCTGCAGATAAATTGATATAATGTATTTGAACAGGTATCTAAAACATAACCTAAATACACAGTAAGACTATATACTGAGGTGGTCATTTCTGGAGGTTTCATGGCCTAATTATATTCCTGCCAGAACCTACCATACGCCACATCTCCACCCCTTCAAACTGGCAGTATCCTGAAGCCTACTTTCAGATTTTTTTTAAAAAAACCCACCCATTTGTCTAACTTTTGACAGGTGCGGGCAGTGGGAATGACTAGAGGGAAAACAGTATTTCCACGTTTCCAGAAATGCTGCCTTTAACAACTTTAAAATGGGAGAATACTTATCAACCCCTGCTATTTACATATGATTTATTTTAAAAAGCTAACCCTTCCCTTGTTTTTTTAATACATGTCCATTAAAATTAAAGCCTCACCTAACCTTTTATCAGCACAAATGCAATTCTAAGGTTAAAGTTTAACAACTGGTATACCAAAGAAAACACAAGCCTCTTGTACTTACACCTTTTTATAATTCAGAACATGTACAGTTATTTTGCACACTAATGCTGGGGTTTTACATGAGCATCATGTTATTAAGACAAAAATAGGATTTATGACTTATTTTGAAACCAAACTTTCATACTGGAATTGGAGGGAAGAGATAAACGCAAAACCCATAAAAATAACAATCAGAAACATACGTTGATGAATCATTCTCTTTAGGATAATCTTCATTCATCTCTGCAGTAGATGGTGTCCTTTTTCTCCTTTCACTGTTTCTTGTGGGAAAAAGAAGATTCCTTCAATTCTAAGAAAAACCAAGGTAGCCCAAAGACTTCATGTTTACGACAACATTTTTAGGTTTCATTTAAGCACTTTACTTTTCAAAGCCATATTGTGTAGGACAAAGTTTGAAAGATGTAGGAAATATTTCCCGCAATTTTCACTTTTGCATAAAAACAAAGCATAACAATCTGAAAAGGTAGTTTATTTCAAACCATCTCATATTTTTAATGCACATACATGGAAGTCTGCAGTTCCTTAAAAAACATTTTCATACCGATTTTCCAAAAACCCTGTTCTGTGAGGTGTTGACGTAGCAGGAGAGGTTGAACCATTAACTCTGTTACCAGACATTCCAGTTACCGAAGGATTCTTAATTGATGCTCTTCCTGGGGTGCCCAGCACTTTACGAAGAGGTACTTCATCTTTACTTTCAGCAATCCCTCTTTTGGAAGGAGTCTATAAATTCAAAGAGGGAATGCTGAAGTTAATAGAACACATTATGCTTCAAAACAGAGACCCATTCCAAAAGTCAAGATTAGGGCCTCTAGGAGGCTGCTAATCCACCAAATACTGCATGTAGGTACACTTGTATGAACCAGTATTTTCCTCAGGAGTCTACAGGCAGCTGTAGTTTAGGCCTCCAGGTGCCTACGATAGCAATAAATCACCACTGCATATGAGACGTCCCTTCTGATGAACCTGTATGCTATTAAGTGTTCTGAAGAAAAAACAGCAGAACTATCATGTGTTCAAATAATAAACTCTTAAAATCAGTATGCAAAGTGATCCAGTAGTGCCTTTTAGATTAATTGAAAGAAAGAAGCTGGTAGCATGAGCTTTTGTACACTTGAGCCTACTTCCTCAGATAGGCTCAAGTCTATGGTAGCTCATGCTATCAGCTTCTTTCTTTCAGTTAGTCTCAAAGGCACTAGAAGATCCCGTTGCATACTGATTTTCCAGACTAACACTGCTATGTCTTTAAGCTCTTAAAATGTTTTTTTAATCATTTGTTTTGATCCAGCGAACCATGGTCTTTCTTTACCTTCGTAATTTATCAGTTTGTTTACAATACCTTTATTTTATGAACTCTAAGACAAAGACCAAAATCATGCTTTCTGAAGTGTTGTGGAGAACTTCTTACCGTCCAAAATCAGTTAAAAGTACAAAACTTGTATTCAGATTTAGTCTCAAAGAGCCTTGAAGCCCTAGTACTTGGCCTTTATTTAGTGCATTAGACTACAAGTCCAATAGAATCAGAAGCAATATAAATTCAATGGCCTGAAACAGAACACTGCGAGTGTTCCTTCTCCTTGGAGATGGGAGGACATCCTGCGAATGGTTACTCCACACATCAGTCAGGATTTAACGGAATTTCCTTGTCTCCACTGTTGTGGGAAGGGAACATTCTGCTTCCAGTTATGAGACAAGTGGTTAGAAGTGGAAGCTTTCCAAAATGGGTAGGGACTGGAAACTGTTTTGCTGATTTGTATGCCTGCAATGTGTTTCCAACTTACGGTGACCCTAAGTTGAACCTATTATGGGGTTTTCTTGGCAAGTTTCTTCAGAAAGGGTTCATCATTGCCATTCTCTGAGGCTGAGAGAGTGTAACTTGCTCCAGGGCACCTAGTGGGTTCAGATGGCCAAGCTGTGATTTGAACCGTGAGCACCAGAGTCATAGTCTGGAGTCCAATGCTCACACTATGCTGTTACTGTTTCTAAGAGAGGTAAGGGCATGACAAGTACAATTCTCCTCTGTATGGGAGAACTTCCTGTAAAGGAATGTGCAACAACAAATATGTCCCTCCACCCCAGGCATATCATTTCACAAAACTATAATATCTGTTATAGAACTCTTTACATCTTCAAATGTTGCCTGAACAGGACATATTAATTATGCAGTGATTGAAGTAAACATCAACACCAAGGCAAAAGAATTGCAAATCTCCATTGAAGAGTTTATACCAGAGACTGCGGACATTATTGTTCCTCATACAGATCAGGCCAAGATATTTTCTAGGATTAGAGGAGACCAACTCTAGTAGGAAATTCTGACACGTTCACCTACTCCAGGTGAACATGGAAATCTTGCCCTTGCCAGATTAATGAAATCCCATAGACAGTGGCTTTAAACATCAAGACTTGACTGTTTTGCAACTCTGATAATACTATTTGTACTCCTGCTTGCCTGTGTTAAAAATGATGGGTTCCAAGAATTCATCAAGTAGTTCAAATCTTTCATTACCATCCCAACTGTGCTTAAGAACTACAGTTTAAGTAATCATTTCTGCCTGTACTGTTATATTTCCTCTGCCTTTCTGTTTATAATGCCCCACTCACTAGAGTTCCTCTAGAACTTAAATTCGATCTTTTATACTTGACCCGGAGAAAGATTTTTTTTATCAATACACATATATTAATCTGCATCTATACTAGTTATTACCCAATGAACATTTACAATTACTGACATTAGCAGCTTTTACATTTCTATTCTATCATACTTGAATAAAGATAACTATTTCCCAGAGAAGGGTGTATTTCTAGAGCATGTGGGGGCAATTGTGCCATGTTACCCCATCTTTGGCCATATTAGGTCTAATGGGGCCATTATACAATCAGAAAATAAGTTGGAATCACTTTATCTACTACTGTTAAAAAGTGCCCTCCTAAGCCTAAAAGAGTACCACAATGGAAGGACAGAGCCATTTTTCTACACCCCTTAATGCAACTAGAGAAGAAAGATGACATTTTTAGTTTGACATTTGGAGGGGGGCTGTGGGGGTCTCAAAATGTCCCTATAGGCCACGGTTTAACTAACATTGCATGAGGGTGGGCAACTGTGGAAGGATAAGGGGCTGCAATAACCACATCCCGCAGAGACCCAGAGTGGGTCCAAAACATGATGGAAATGCCCCTACACTGCTAAAGGGAATTTAAAAGCCCTGGAGGCTCTAAAAATGACACCCACCACTCACCTTAGTCTCTAAGGTACCACTGATGACTTTAATTAACATGTTGCCTCTCATTGGCAGACATTTAGATCTTTGTGGAGGCCACTTTGTCAGGTTCACAAGCAATAAGAGGATGATCCTTCCAGAGACATTTCTGTGACTGTGATGGAGCTCAATGTGCTGAAAAGGCTTTTTGGGCTCAGAGCAGAGGGCAGGGCAATTTTCCTATTATGCCCTATGATGGATTTCTTACTTATTTTTAAGGACATTAAGACAAGGGGAGTTTCCACCTTTGCCCATTTTTCTGCTCAAAAGCATAAAATCTTGCTTTTCACGCACTGTAATTTTACAGGCCATAACTGAGTTATTTTTTGCAGAAAGAATTATTTGCCAAAGCATCTTGGGGGTGGGTTTTTTTTTTTTTTTTTTTTGGCCAGGAGAAATGGAGGGTCACACACCCCAACTGCACCCACCTCTGCAAAAATAAATAAAAATAAAAATATGGTAATGGTCATGGGCCCAAATACCCTCGGGAGGAGATTTTCACCACGTTTTGGGGCCCTTCTGGGCCATTTTAGCCCAGGAGAGACTTTTTTTTAAGAAAAGGAATTGAACAGAAGTCTGTCTCCAAAAAAGAAGCAAAGAAGGAATACGGAATGGAGCAGAAGAGCAGCTTTTACTGGAACATTATATGACTTTGTCTATCTTGGGTGGTGATCAGGAAACAACCCACAACTCAGTACATTATAAGCACCTTCTCAAAAATAAGCATTTAAACCCCGTAGTTAAAAAAATATATATAACTGATTTATATGGCACACAGACAATGCTGTCTTCCAGTGCAATAGGCTCAACACAGTATTTTTCTTTACTCATTGTTCAAGTATCATGATTGTATATGTTTCCTAAGTGCTGCACCATAATGGTTTATTGTACCCACAGAAAATGGAAAGAGCATAAGAAAAGGAAACAGAGGAAAGTATTTAAACTACCTGGTTTTCTATGTATGGGAACTGCCTGTTAGAATCTTTCTGTGTGGCTCTGTTGCCCAGAACACCACCAAAACTGCCAGAACCCTGGGATGTTTTCACAGCTGAAACAGACAAACAAACAAAAGGTAGCATCAATTTCAATATCGCTTTAATTGTGTAAGGCACTGAATTTTACTACAATGTGATTTCCTCCCTCTAACCAGAGAAGCACTTATTGAAAGCAGGGAAATTTGTATCAGTTATACTTCTTTTAAAGAAGTACTGAGGGTCAGCTCTAAATGACCCCAAATCCCCAAAATACAGTTGTGAAAGGTATGTTTTTACTAACCTGAATAAGTCCTATTTTGAACCCCCTCCAAATATATCTTCATTTCATCTGCATCTTTTGATGGTATTTTGTCCACAGTGAGGAAACTAGAATCCTTTAGAGTTATCATCAGGCAACATAGTTTCCCTTTACTTGGTCGCACAATCACATTTTTAATATTATGGTTTAGCTAGAAAATAAAATAAAGGACATCATGTAATATATGTACGGTATAATTCAGGAAAAAAAGTAGTACATCAAAGAAGTTGTTTGATCCTAAAGGTAATAAAGCATTACTGATTGTAGGTTATGATGTCCATGTAATTCCACCAATGTCCAGATGTAAGCTCAAACCATGTTATAATATTACACGTGCTCATCAGAACGAACAGAGTGTCTGCTAAAATGGACAAACCGTCACTGGCAAATTAAGCAATATTAGCCTGTGTTTGGTGTACACAGGGCAATGTACAATCAGTTACCCATTCTTCACCCCAGACATGCTTTCCCACACTAAAATCTGAATTCCCAATCAGTGCACTTTTTAAAAAACACCACTATATAGTATACCACTATATAGTCTCATCTTTTTTGCATTGTTGCTGCATATTTATTCAGAGTAACAGTTATAATCTGGAACAGCCTAACAAAGAAACATTTTTATTGGCTATGGAAAACTTCCAAACCTCAAGATGACATGTTAGCCTGTAGCATAAATATGAGGGGGTATCATAAAGTTTTAATGATCACCTTTTTTAAAAAAAAACTGACAGAAAGTTTTTTTTGATTTATAGTTGTTAACTTATCTCTATGTAGTCACTATCTAAATTTATACATTTTCCCCAGTGTATCTTGATCCTCCAAATACCTGATATTGTAGAAGTCTGCAGATTGCACCTTACGAGGGAGTATTGTAAAGTAATAATTATCACCAGGAAGTTATTATGGCATATTGATGAAATTCTGTCAGTGTCGTCATCAGTCCCTATGTGAACGTTGCTGTGAAAATCAACTCATTGTGTCCTTTATTTTTGTGACTGGCTATGCCAGAAGTGACTAAAGTGATTGCATCATGTAGAGGGGTGGGATATTAATAATAATAATAATAATAATAATAATAATAATTTAAAATTTAAAAGTGATAATTAAAACTTTATGATACCCCCTCGTACATTAGATTCCGGGTACAGATAAAGGGGAGATCTGTGAGCTAGCAGAAAGAGTTGCAGGGCACTCCTATGCAAGTTTACCTAGAAGAAAATATCACTGAGATCAGCAGAGTTTACTCTGAGGTAAATACACTAAAGATTCTAGCCTTCCACATATATGCACATATATTTTGACAACATGAATTATAGGTAGCGTTGTGAACAGAATGTACAGAGGAAAAGGGATATGACAATGACTCTGCAGTGACTTTTTTTTGTATATTGGTTTGAGAAGTTTAATTTAAATTAATCTTTATTTAGGTGTTCTATAATAAAATAGACAAAAGTAGGTATAAAATCATAATATAACCTGAATATAACAGCAATTAACATTTCAGAGTGACAATTTTTAACACAACAAACAAGAGGAAACCGAATACTCAGAATTTCTATTTTCTGTCTAAAGCTTTCTATAATTTCTTCTTTGCTGGAGAGCAGACATCTGAACAACTCACAGTCTGACAGGACTAGTGTTCCAGAAAGGAGAAATAAGAATGACTCTGAGGAAAATTCAAGTGACAGCTAAATGGACTTTGAAAAGACAGTTCTTCATAGAGATGCAATTAATGGCTTACACAAAACAAAATTGCTTTGAAATTCTGAAGTACCTGAAATATCTTAGGAATTCCTCCAACATTGTAGTGAACCACCAGAGTCACTTTGCTGTCCTTATCCACTACTTCAAATGTCCCTTCTTTCCATTTTGTAGTCCCAGTCTGCATGCTGCGCATGCGAATAGATCCACATAACTTCAGCGGAGTCATATTTTCATACAAATAATTTATGAAAACAATGAAGTCCGATTTAAAACAAAAGCCCTGTTTTTAAAAAGGAGAAAGTTACATGGTTAACTTAAAGCAAGTAACTGGTGCACTGACTCTTCCTGAAATATAAGTATTCACATCTCAATGAATATCTACAATGCAAACGTTTTAAAAAAATCTGCTCAGTAGTTTGTATCAATCAATGTTTCTTCACAAGCAGGACAAATAGCTGCAGCAGAAGAGACTCCCCAGTCCACCCTCCCATGGACTTAAGGAGAACCATAAGATTTAGCAAGATTTGTTCAGAAGACATTTGCTATTGTCTTCTTTTGGGGCTGAGAGAATGTAACATTCCTAAAGTGGATTACTATAGCTGAGCCTTTCAGAATCCTAACATTTTACCACCGCGATCCTAAATGTTCAATGTTACTTATCTAAAAAGTCTGAAATACATCTTTTAGTACAGTCATAAAACTGAGAGAAACTGAGCAAACTATAGAGATATTTAATGTTATTGGACTGCCACTTCCATCAGCTCTAAGCAAAACAACTATTGGTGAGGAAAACTAGGAGCTGTATCCATATTTTCCCAAACTGAACATTACTTTGACTTACACAGAAGCCAATGTATTTCAAAGGGAACTCAAGAACTCCCATAGTTTCAAAATATGACTATGCAAAATCAAAACAAAGTGATATTCAAATTGCTTTGTTTCCTAAATGGAAATGAATTTTTATGGACACTATGAAAGCATTAATTCTTCCTTTCCCACCCCAATCATTATATGCAGGCGTAAATCTCAGTATGCCAACATAGCACTGGAGAATCCATCTCCACACACACATAACTAATCAGCTCACTAATGCAAAATACAGCAATAATGCCTACAAGGCTGCCAACTGTACACAATATACTTTTTGTATTACTAGTGAAATATGTGAATACTAAAAATAACTTACAAAATTGATTTAGGGATGCTAATTACATTTAAATCAAATTGTTATTCTGTTTTAATTCTATTTTACTTTTTATTTCATTTTTGACTTTCTTACTAACATAAACCACAACCTCTGAAATAAGAGTGTCCTATAAATCTATCTATCTATCTATCTATCTCTCTATAAAATAAACAGTGTCAGGGCAGGAAAACTATTTCAAATTCTTATCCACGAGAATGAAATGTTCTGGACAAAGCCTTATGACAGGTGGGGGGAACAACACGGAGTACTGTTACACTTCTTGTTTTTCCACCTGCCAACAAGTTGCTACAGACATAACGTGACATTGCTGTATGTGTTTATGGGTAAGCAAACACACGTGAAACCAGAGAGGACAGAAAAAATTCTAGTTCACTGGAAGAGTAAGGCTGCAATCATACACAGATTTACCTAAGCCTAAGTCTCATTGAATGTAATGAGATTCACGTCTGTATAGGATTACACTGTAAAATACAAATACATACTAAGAGCATACTAAAGTAATTTTAAAAGACTGATTGTACATAGCCAGTATGGGGAAACTGTTGCCTTCCAGAGGTTGTTGAATTACAATAATCCTTAATCATGGGCCATACTGAAATGGAATCAGGAATTGCCCTTTCTGTGCAATCCAGTTAGATGTATATCAGCTATACCAGTTTAGGGTTTTCCAACTATACTCAGAGTTGGGCTCCAAGACTGAAGCATGCTGAAAAACAAGTGTTCTTTTTCTATTGCATTTAAACAATTTTTGCCACCAGCTTCCATTCTTGAGAAGGTGCCAAATAACTCGGCAGAATAAGCAGGCAAGGAGAGATGCTCTGGTATTGTTGAACAAACGCTGATACAAAAAAGCTTTATCTATCTTTCTCGACACATATTAGAAGGACCTTTTTTCAAGAGCTGGGTTTTCTGTTTCTCTCTTTTTGTGGACAGAGTTGCTGTGCTGAGTCAGCGTTTGTTCAACACCAGAGCATCTCTCTCCTTTTCTACTCATTTTCTCCTCATCAACTTTCCCAGAAGACGTAGACAGCCAAATGCCCAGGTCTCCATATTTCCGTAAGGAAAAAAAAAATGTTTTCACATTGTACTATTCCAATACATTTTTAACACTAGGGTGAGAATTGTGTGGCCCTCCAGATGTTGCTAGACTGCAACTGCGAAGCAGCCTTAACCAGTATAGGAAATGGTGAGGAAAGGTGGGAGTTGCAATCCAATAATATCTGGAGGGCTGCACAATACTCACCCATTTTTACAAATATAAGAGATGCTGGGATTTTTTTCATCACATACATTTCTACAAACTATTTTCACTGGTTCCATAAATATCACAACCTATATACAAATCATAGAATCATAAAAACACAGAGTTGGAAGAGACCACAAGGGCCATCCAGTTCAACTCCCTGCCATGCAGGAACTCCCAATCAAAGCATCCCTGACAGATGGCTATCCAGCCTCTGCTTAAAGACCTCTAAGGAAGGAGACTCCACCACCCTCCGAAGGAGTGTGTTCCACTGTCGAACAGCCCTTACTGTTAGGACGTTCCTCCTAATGTTGAGGTGGAATCTCTTTTCCTGTAGCTTGCATCCATTGTTCCGGGTCCTGTTCTCTGGAGCAGCAGAAAACAAGCTTGCTCCCTCCTCAATATGACAGCCCTTCAGATATTTAAACAGGGCTATCATATCATCTCTTAACCTTCTCTTCTCTAGGCTAAACATTCCCAGCTCCCCTTCACCATCTTAGTTGCCCTCCTTTGGACATGCTCCAGTTTCTCCACATCCTTTTTGAATTGTGGTGCCCAGAACTGGACACAGTATTCCAGGTGGGGCCTGACCAAAGCAGAATAGAGTGGCACTATTACTTCCCTTGATCTAGACATTATACTTCTATTGATGCAACCTAAAATTGCATTGGCCTTTTTAGCTGCTGGATCGCCTTGTTGACTCATGTTCAACTTGTGGTCTACTTGGACTGCTAGATCCCTTTCACATGTGGTCTCATTCAGCCAGGTGTCCCCCATCCTATATCTGTGCATTTCATTTTTCCTCCCTAAGTGCAGTACCTTTCATTTCTCTTAGGGCAAACAGTATGCCAGTAGAAGTTATATTTGAGTCTTCAGGATGGGGCACACAGAATAACTTTTGCAAAGATATGACTTCAAAGGCACAGCGGGTATCCAGGAGTGAAAGTGATGGCGGAGCCTATCCCCACTATTTTCTCCCCCACGCCCTCTTGCCATTTCTGCTGAACATGTGAATATCACACCCTCAAGCCAGCAGGGAACCATGAAGTCACCTTAACAAGGCATAGCACCTACTACAATGCCTGGATGTACAAAGTGAATGTAGAAAACTTCTCACCAGTAAGCCCAGCTCCCAGAGCATTTAACCAGGATTACCCCCTACTCGGGTGTTGTGACTGCTGTTGTGTGCCTTCAAGTTATGCTAATAATAATAATAATTATTATTATTTATAATCCCACCCCATGTGCACTCAGGCAGTTGGAATGGCTTACAGCATTAAAAATTATACAAATCATATCCCCCAACCCTCCTGCCCTTAAAATAGAATTAAACATTTTACACTTTAAAACATATTACAAATAAACAGAAATTTAAATAATAAATACAAACAAACCAACAACAATAGACAAGCAAACAGCAAATGGGATTGACCCATTACTTTCTATCTTTGGTGGCCGGGAGTCTATTCAGGAAAGGCCTGCCAGAAGAGCTCTGTCTTAGCAGCTTTTTGAAAGCTCACCCAATTAAAGGGGTTTCTTGGCAGGCTTGCCAATGCCTCCCCCTGAGGCTGAGAGAATGTGACATGCCTAGGGTCACCTTAGTCCAGAGTCCTAGTCCAATGCTCCAACCAGGACACCACTCTGGCTACACATCATGAGGAAAAATGAATCATTAGTACAGACGATAAAAGATAATGTTACAGAAGGCAGCAGAAAGGAAGACCACGCACTGAATAGATAAATTCAATTAGAGAGGCCATGGGTATGAATTTACAGGGCCTAAGCGGAGAGGTCGAGGGCAAGGGGTCTTGGAGATGTCTCATCCACAGGGTTGCCTTCAGCTGGGGTCGAATGGAGGGCATTATTACGGTCACAGACCCGCACAGATTAAAAAAAGGAAAATACAGGATAAATGAAGGTAAAAAACACAGTTTAGAGACAGTACACCTGTCCCTCCACATTCACTGGGGTTAGGGGGACAGGACTGCTGTGAATGTGGAAAACCAGCAAATAACAAAAACACAATGTTTTTACCAGAGAGAACACCTCTCTAGTAATCTCTGGGTCCTCCAGTACAACTCTGTGGTCAACGTGCGACAGACATTGACCATAGAGCTGTGCTGGAGGAGCTACAAAGGACTAGATAAAGGTTCTCTCTAGGAATCTCTAAGAGGTCCTTCAGTGAAACGTTTGGTTAAAGTTGACCTTAGGGTTGCGCTGGAGTACCTAGATATTCCTAGAGAGAACATATTAACAAAATCCATGAATAATCAAATCCGCAAAAAGTCAAAGCCACAAATCTGGGCATATTTAAAGTATCCTTTAAGATTCCAGTATAACAAGACAAGATTGGGACTAGTCTGCCATGGAGGTCATTGCCTGGCTAATTGTTAAAACCATTGGTTTAATCTGCTTTTAAATAATATGTTATCTGCTTGCTCAGGACTGCCATGTAAATCATTGGAGTGGCCCCTCACTGAGAAAACAAAAACCAGCTTTTAATGGGGGGGGGGAGGAGACTAAAGGATAGGGGCACCCCCCTTTTTTTTTGGAGAAGCAGACTGTACAAAACAGGCAGATCTATTTTAATTGATTTTATGTACAGCACTGTGTAAATTTACAGTGCTGTGTAAATAAAGCTTAATAATAATACTAATAATAATGGTTTGAGTAGAAACCAGGGTTCGAATCTCAGCTCAGCCGTGAAGAAACCCTCTTGGGTGATAAGTCACACTCTCTCAGCTTCAGAGGGGAAGGCAAATGGAAAAAAAAACCCCAATCTGAACAACTCTTGCCAAGAAAAACCCCATGACAAGGTCTCCATAAGTCAGAAACAAAGTCAAAGGCACACAAGAACAACAACTGAGGTGGTCCTAGTCTGACACACAAACCACCATGTTTCAGTGCATGCCATAATTATTTTAACTGTTTGAGCATTGGGTGGGACCTGGGTTTGAGTCTTGGCTCATGGAATCACAGAGTTGGAAGAGAACCCAAGAATTACAATTACAAATCCATGTAACAGTTAACTTGTCTATCCCACATTTTGCAAGCTTGTTTGCAAGAATGTCATGGGGAACCTTGTCGAAGGCCTTACTGAAATCGAGGTATACTATATCCACAGCATTCCCTTCATCTACCAAGCTGGTAATTTTATCAAAAAAAGAGATCAGGTTCGTTTGGCATGACTTGTTTCTCTGAAACCCATGTTGGCTTTTTGTGATTATGGCATTGGCCTCTAAGTGTTCACAGACTCTCTGCTTAATGATCTGCTCTAGAATCTTTCCTGGAATTGATGTCAGACTAACTGAATGATAATTGTTGGGATCCTCTTTTTTTCCCTTTTTGAAGATGGGGACAACGTTTGCCCTCCTCCAGTCTGCTGGGACTTCTCCTGTTCTCCAGGATTTCTCTAAAAGATTATTGCTTCATCTACCAAGCTGGTAATTTCACGAAAGGCCATCCAGCCGGACCCTATTCTGCCATGCAGGAACTCCCAATCAAAGCACCCCGAGACACAGAAGGAGAGTGTGCCATTCGCTATGCCATTCTATGATTCTATGATTCTCCATTGAGGGAGTGAGCTCCACTTTGGGGGCTGGGGTAGAAGTCACACTCTCTCAGCCTCCTCCTCCTCCTAATCCTCTCAGGGAATGATGAAGGCCAGGGCTCTGCCAAGGGATCCCCAGGAGAGGGGGGCTTAGTGGGGAGTCTGAGGAGGGGCCTGTCCTTGGTGCAGCCTGAGAGGGAGGCTGGGGGTTTTGAAAGGGAAGGAGCCTGGCCTCCCCCAGCCAGCCAGCCAGCCAGCCAGGCCCACCCTCTCCCTCCCTGGGAGGCAGCTTCCCCTCACCTTCAGCTCCTGCTCCCTTCCAGCTAGGCCTCCTCCTCCTCCTCCTCCTCCTCCTCCGAGAGAAAAAGAGAGAGGCCTCAGTGGAGGATAAGCCCAGATTGGCGGGAACCAGGCCGGCCGCGCCACCGCCACCACCGTCTCCCTCTCAGTCAATCAATCCTCAGGCTCTAACGCGCATGCGCCACGGGAAGAAGGGGAGGGCCTGAATGAGAGGATTGCGCGAAGCCAACAATACAGTCCCTTTCCCTCTTCCCGTAGAAGCGCCTCCTCCTCCAGAAACAACTGAGAGCGGCTTTGGAAGCCCCGCCCCCTCCTCCCACGTCGCGCATGCGCGTTGCTGCTGTTGTCGTCGTTCCTGCCCCGTCCTAGTCCTTCTCACACACTGCGCATGCGCGCTGTCTCTCGTCGGGAGTGAGGTCAGAGTCGGTCCCTCCTCCCGGCGACGGAAGTGGAGGCTGGCGCGGGCGGAAGTGGAGGCCTCAGCGCGGCTTAACCGATCCGTCGTGGCGATGATGGCGGCGCCTGAGGAGGTGGAAGCGGCTTCCTGAGCTCCGGAGGCGGAAGAGGAGGAGGACGATGCACAGCTTGGCCACGGCCGCGGTAAGCCTGCGTCCACGCTGGAGAAGTAACCCGGTTTGGCGCCGCTTTAGCCGCCCTGGCTCTGGGCTATGGAATTCTGGGAGTTGTAGTTTATTAGTTGCCAGCGTAGGTGTTGATGTTTCTAATCTGTTGTTGTTGTGATTCCTGAAGTCTGCCCACTCCTGCTTTAGGGAGTGCAATAGCTGGGAAAATGGAAACTTCCATGAGTGATGATATCCAATGATAGTGGATCATTATATATGTATATGTGTGTGTGTGTGTGTGTGTATATATATATATATATAGTATAGTATAATGAATATACTGCAAATGAGAGAGTGGATTGGTGTGGCAGCAGTGGCATGAGTGATAGCAGAAAAATCAATGTTCTCCTTAATAATAATCTTTATTTCTAACCTGCTCCTCTGTAGGCCACAATCGGAGATTCAAGATTCAAACATATGAAGTTAAAAATACATCGCAACCCATTTCCAGCCACCCGCCCCATAAAAATAAATTAAACCAACAATGAATTAAAAACACTAACAGATTAAAAACGTTATACATCCTTGGCAGATCTTAGGTGAGGAAAGGAATAGCAGCAAGCCATCCCCTTGAATGTAGAGGACCAAGCACTCCATGTCAGGACACCCTTTTTCTCTTTCAGCCCATATATTCTGTTAAGTTAATACATCTTCTGTACGACAATGCTGTGTTTTCAGTGTTCTGCTATTCTGTCTTATCAAGAGAGGGGCTACCCACAAAAAGCAACTTCCAGAGCACTGGGAAGATTTCTTCCTGCCTTTTACCAGTATGTTTATAAAATGATGATAAAAACAAAACAAACAGCTTCATTTATATACCGCTTCATACCCTTAAGGAGTGTGTAAGCAGTTTACAATTGTAAGCTATTTGTGAAAAAGTGAATGAGTGAAAAAGATGTGATAAGTTTTCATCCCATCCTTGCCCAAAAGATGGACATAGAAATGAGATACTGAGCTTTTGCTAATTTGACTGTGGACTCTATATCTCTGCGTTATGTATTGGAAGTTACCCTTATTTAACCCACAAATATATTCAGTAATGATACTCTAAAACCTAGCTCGTTGTCTCTAAAACAGATTTGTAAACACCTTTATTTATTTTACTAGGTTAGTTTAGCCTTGCTTGCATTTTGTGAGGGACAGAGTATTCCCAAGTGGGATGAGATTGGAAGATAGTGAAGTGGCAAATCATTCATCTGACAGAGGAGCGGGCTATAAATAACATTTTATTATTATTATTATTTGTTTCTGCCAAAGGGCCTGCCTAGTTCATACTGGCCATGGTGGAAAGTGGATACAATGATTTTACTAGGCTTTATATTGTGACAGGAATACTGTGACAGGAATAATTCCTTTATATTATGACAGGAATAATTCCTTGTGACAGGAAACTGGAAGTACTGGCTCCATTCTGGAGGCTTCTCAGCAAAACATAATGTTTGAGGTCTTTTGACGTTGGCAGGTGTGTGCGTCCCCTCAAGTTGCATGTCAACTTATGGCAAACCCATGAAGTTCATAGCATTTTCTTTAGCTAAGAATACTCAAGTGGTTGTTTGTCTGTTCTGTCCTCTGCTATTCGTTGGCTGTCTCCCATCCAAGTATTAACAAGGGGTAACTCTGCTTAGCTTCAAAGATCAGACAGGATCTGATACCTTTAGGGTTTTAGGCCCTACACCCATAGAGGTTTTCATGGGCAACTCCTTTCAATCAAATACTTATCCATTGCTGGAGAGGCACCTCCACTCATCTGTAACCCCAGCCAGCAGCAACTCTGGGGTTTAGGATTCTGCTGTCAGATCCATCAAGTGATGTTAGAAGTAGATGTGACAGCAGTAGAAGTAGATCTGAAAGCAGTCTTATGTCAAATTCCTCCTCCTGATTCACATAATGGCTGCAGTGGCATAATGCAATCCTCCAGAATCGTAGAGTTGGAAGAGACCACAAAGGCTATCCAGTCCAACCCCTTGTGATGCAGGAACTAGAGATTTAAAACAGTACACTGTGTATAGTCAGTAAGCCTTGGTTCTTGTAATTCCATGGCCCATTGTGTCAATACGTCCATGCAATATGTAGGTAATAAAAAGATGTAGTGTTAACACATTGCCACTGTCACTGTTACTATTACTTGCTGTTGCATAGGATCACTAAAACACAAAAAATAACATCACATTATGTTTTTCCATTACTTCATATCACAAAGGAGATTAGGAGGAAGTTCACACGGAGTTACTATTTGTAGTCTCATACCCATTTTTTTGCATTTAGTTCTGGTCTTTGATGACACACTCAGATATAATAGGGTCTGTTTGCCAGCTCCATTCATCAGAATTGCTCATGTTTAGGCTTTTTTTTTTTTTGGTACCACTTAATATGCTGCTTTAGATAATTAACATCTTAATTTTTCCGTATTTTTTGGGTTTTTTTTAATTAAATGACATAAACACATACAGAATATATACAGACATAATTTTTCCGTATTAAGGTAATTTAGTAATGGATTGTAGTCTAAATAACTAAGATATTAATTTTTTAAGCATTGTTCACACCTGAAAGTTCTTGTAGATATTCGATGGCTAGAGTGTGTGTACGGATATAATACAGCTTCTGGCACTGGGATAAGATTAAAAATAAACTTTTCATGTACCCAGACATAATTATGAAAAGAGGTCTCCTGAAAATACCTATAAAAATACTTTTCTTAGCAAAGTATCTTCCCATATTTTAAGACAAAATTAAGCAAAAAGTGTTTCTGACTTTAAAATATAGTGTTGTAAATAAGAATACATTTCTGCATTTCTGTAAATTGTTTGAAAAGAACATGACCATGCCATTTTCCTTATTTACTGTGCCCTCTCTGTTTCAGATACTTCTGCTCAAATAACTCTTCAGATATCACCTTCCATCAGTATAGCCATAAGTGTCTTTATTTTAAAAAGTATATAAGAAATAGTATATGCACAAATTGTAGTAGTAGTAGTTGTAGTAGTTTCGTGATAAGAACTATTTGGCTACAGCACAGCAAAACCACCCTCTGCATCTCTAAAACAAAAACAATGTCCCAAAGTAAGAGGAGACTGTCAGCAAACTAAGAATATAACTCTAGATTTCTTTCCCCATGAATCCATGCCAGATTATTATACAAGATAGTTATGCAGTGTTGATTAAAAGATATACAGTGATCTAGCACATGCCAGTGACTCGGATAGTCATTGCCTCTTCGGTTATTTTTCATCCTTTTATTATGCAATGTAAATTTTGATAACTTAATCTTCCTTGGCTTCCTTTAGTTTCTCTCATTTTGGTCTGATAGTCTAGGGAGCTTTTGCTGCCACCTTGCCATCATAAACCAAAGTTCTTTTAATTTTCAAGTGAAGAAAGAGTTTCTGGAGTGCTTCAAGTGCTGAAATTAGAGTTGGCTGTCTGAGGAGGAAGATATATAAAAATTAAGAGTGGACTCTTACCAAGCTACTTCTGATCTTGACCCAAGTGGGCCCTGAAAGCACCCCAGGCTCAATAATATATATCATATTATCATGTGGTAATGAAAATCTCTTGCTGAGCTACGGTCATATTTTTGACTTACTAGTGCTCTAAGATCTGGGGAAGTCTTTCTCTCTGTCCTGCCACCGTCACAGGCTCGCCTGGTGAGGACATGAGAGAGAACCTTCTTGGTGGCTGCTCCTGCCCTCTGGAATGCCCTTCTATGAAAAGCAAGACTGGCTCCCTCCTTGCTTACCTTTTGTTGGGCAGCAAAAATGGCTTTATGCAGGGAGGTTTTTGATGTATAATCACAGGGTGCCTTGGGTGATTGTTATATAGGGTGGGTATCATGGTTTTAGTGTGGCTTTAATGTCTGTAATTTTATATTGTTTTTAGATGATAGGTTTAATTATTTTATTGTAATATGTTTTTAGAATTTTTATTTCTGTGCCACCTTGGGTCTCTCCGAGGAAGAAGGCAGGATAGAAATCAAATAAAAAATAATAATAAATAAAAATAATACTTCCCATATATATTCACTAGAACTGCACAATCAAAATTACAGTCAGATGACTGAAAATAAGTCCCTCTTAGAAGTCGGTGTTCATCTGCTGTAATATTCTCTTCTTCTGATATTGTGTCTACATTCAAGATACAATCCTGTGCATATCAATATTAAAGTAAGCCCCATTAGAGTAATTGCAAATTAAGTCTCATCCATATTTACTTAGAATTGCATGCTTCTTTATCTTTATGGTTGTTGTTGTTGTTGTTGTTGTTTCCTTTTGTGAAGTCCTGTTAATAACTGTTTGGCATCCTGGTTTAACTAGAATAAAAAGGAACACCTTTACCCAAATTACTTCTGTCTCTTTATAGCCTGTGCCAACGGCACTTGCTCAGGTTGATCGGGAGAAAATTTACCAATGGATCAATGAGCTTTCTAGCCCTGAGACTCGTGAGAACGCGCTGCTGGAGCTGAGTAAAAAGAGAGAGTCTGTCCCTGATCTTGCCCCAATGCTATGGCACTCCTTTGGCACAATTGCAGCTCTCTTACAGGTAGGTATTGTCTAAAAATAACCTGCCAGATATTATTTTTAGTGAATCATTTGGTTAGTCATACATGTCCCCAAACAGGACTGGAGCCTTGAGTATTTGGGAAATGACAACAAAGAACAGGGGCTGTCCCAATTTGGCACAACTTGCATATTGAAAAATAGTGTTGTAGTAAATGATTAGGGTGTCTTTAGTTCCTCTACCAAATTCTTTCAGCTTTTGTGACTGTCACTGTGCACTTAATATGTGGGCAGAAATTCTATCAGAATAAGACATGAATCAGTCATAGATAATTAGTAGAAGAATTTGACAACTGTGTTGACCATCAGAGTGCTGAAGTGTGAAAATGTTTTTACACAAACATGTCCTGTATTATTTTTTTCTGTAGGAAATCGTAAATATTTACCCATCTATAAATCCACCAACTTTGACAGCTCATCAGTCCAACAGAGTCTGCAATGCTTTGGCACTTCTGCAGTGTGTTGCATCACATCCAGAAACCAGGTTTATATGCTCTGTGTTTTGGGGGAAAGGATAACTTTAACACTGCTAGTGAGGTTTATGTACATATTGGACAAATGGTAGTAGCAGCACATGTTTTACTTGCAGCTGTTTTTGTTATTTTTGTGTGCCTTCAAGTTGTTTCCAACTTATGGTGACCTTATCATGGGGTTTTCTGGGGCTGAGAGTGTGTGGCTTGCTGAAGGTCACAAAGTGGGGTTCCACAGCCAAGTTGGGAATTGAACTTTGATCTCCCAGACCCATAGTCCAAATAGCATCAGAACTGCATTTTAAATGGCACCATAGAAAGAAGGATTTATTTGTTTATTTATTTATTACATTTGTACATCATTCTGTAGCAAAAAAGACTCCCAGAGCATCTTAGAATAATATCATAGAATTAAAGAGTTGGAAGGGAAGTTGCAATGTCAGTTCCAACCCTCTGCCATGCAGAAATATACAACTAAATATACTTTCAGGAAACAGTTTTAAAATCCCTGTACTCAAGCTTATGGTCTCAATAAGATAACATGATGCAGGGGAAAAATATGGAGAGAGAGCAAGCAGTGGTTGAAAGGTAAAGGTAAAGGGCTGGGTTGGGGAAGACACAAAATGTAGACCAGTTCCTCCCCATTCCTGCTCTATAGTCTGTCCTGTTTCTCTGAGAAAGTAATAATTATTATATCTTTGTAATTATTGCCATAAATAAACAAATAAAGCAAACCACTGGAAACCTCATTTACATGAGATAGCCAGATATAGTAATCGCTGCTGTCTCAAAGAAGCTGTAATAAATCTGTGCTTCAAAGAACATATAATCTAAACTTTTATTGGAATGGATGGTAGAAGATAGGGTAGGAAAACAGAACAAATGGAGTTTGAGGGAAGAAGAAGGAGATAAGCAAACAGCTGTGAGCAAATGCAGTGATACATGCTTCTTATTATTATTGTTATTAATATTGGAATTAGAACTGAGCCAAGAGCATCTTGGGAAGTTGAGTCTTGCCAGAGAAGTGACTTAATATAGAAAAATTCTGGTAGGGAGTTCATATTGAGGGAAAGTGGAGTTAAAAGAGTATGCAAAGGGATCTTGCAGCACCTTTGAGACTAACTGAAAGATAGAAGTTGGTAATATGAGCTTTCTTAGACTTGCGTCTACTTCCTCAGATGCACGTGGAATGGAGGAGGAGATCTTTGGTATACTTCATTTGTAATTTACTCGTGGAATAGTGGCCATGGGCATCTTGCTAATGAACATTTATGACTAATAATCATTGGCTGCTGCTTAAATATTACAAAATGTTACAACTCTGTTGGTGCAACAAGGAGCAGAGTTTTTTTTCCAGTTGACCTGAATTTGAGTGCATTTTCTCAGCTATTAGACATTTTCCCTTTATGCTATCCAAGGCACAATATTCTGTGATACATTAAGATTATTACAGAGGAAGTACAATAACTAACTGCCTAAACATTTCACAGCTCCAGGCTATTAGACTAGCAGATTGTATCTTTGTTGTATTGGTTTGTTTTCCAATGTTTTGTCCTCCTTTCTTGTATAGGTCAGCCTTCCTTGCTGCTCATATCCCTCTCTTCTTGTATCCCTTCTTACATACTGTCAGTAAGACTCGTCCTTTTGAGTATCTGCGACTCACAAGTCTTGGAGTAATTGGTAAGCACCTCCTCTAATGGTGAGAATGGTAAGACCTCCATTTTAAGAAACAGGAAATGGGTTAGATTCATCAGTCAATAGGGCAGGTCAGAAAAGGCACTGTCTTACAACTCTCATCATTCCTAGCTTTCAAGGAAATTGTAGTACAGTACAGTAGTTACTAAGTTAGGTTAGCACTATGTTAGGAAAGACCTGAGTTATTAGCAAAATAATGTGTCCAAAAGCTACATTCTGTACTCTGAGTGCATTAGTCTCAGGACCTTATTGCATGGGGTAAAAAGCCAGCTTACTTTTCCTGAATTGAATTCTAATTCGGGAGGCAGCCGGGTCCTACCATATGTAAATGTATGCCAAAACTGCCGCCCGGATACAGCCCGGGTACCCAGAGATGCTTCAGCAGCCATTTTTTAGATTCATAAATTTCTGTTTTCGAAAAGGGGCCAGCTGGACACAGCTTCAACTCAGGTGGCAGTTTCAGCGGTGATATACATATGATAGGACCCAATTGCCTTCCGAATTAGAATTCAGTTTGGGAAAGGTAAGCCAGCTTTTTTACCCTATGTGATAGACTCCTCAGATAGTTCAGTAGCAAAGGGGAATTCATGCAGAGAACTGGATCTTTAGCATTAGCCTCATCTGCTCAATTCCAGTTTCTCTTCCTGATTTTTCTATGCAGAAGTGGATTCACTGAGCAGTGCTTCAGGGCAAATATTGCAATTAATGCCTCACTTTGAGCAGACAAGGGCATGACCATTTATTTAGGCTTAATTAAGAGCAAACATTTGAATATAATTGGTCTACTGTTCTGTTACCCATTTTATTATGAAGCTGCAATTTATTGATTTTCTGTTATCTCTAGTGGATCCTTCTGCGTGTTTTCTTTACCAATATGTAGCTGTTCTGTGTTTTTGCTTGTGTTTTTGAAGGGGCCCTGGTGAAGACAGATGAGCAAGAAGTAATTAACTTCTTATTGACGACTGAAATTATTCCTTTGTGCTTACGCATCATGGAGTCTGGCAGTGAACTTTCCAAAACGGTAATGCTTTTAGTATAATAATGTGGCTCTTTCTCATTGGCTGCGTTCTTTCACTTTCCAGTTCAACATGTTCCTGCATGCAGCAGACAGTTCTCCAACTGCAGTTGTTGGGCTCTTTCTGGGGAGTGATTGCAGATGTATCTGCTTCCAATTTTCATGATTCATTGCCTCCTTTTAATGAAATGAGGCTTTGAAAGTAAAGCAGCATAACAGATGTTAATTCCCTTTTTGTATTATTTCTTTTTTGAGGTGTTGTTCTCATTCTTGCTGCGGCATCTGAGTGCACTGCAATTCCTAAATGAAATTCTCTCAGCACTGATTTGAAAAAGGAGCAGTTGTTGTGCAGGCGTAGTCTCAGTATGAGTTACATGAGAAGCCTACAGTTTACCTGTGTGCTTTATGAAATCCTGAACTTTTTTCCCACTCACTCCCATGATCATTGTAGCCCTAGAATCTTTTTCAGGTGTTTGTCATGCTTTATTAAGGTTACTGAGTTTTCTTAGATGTCCTGCCAACATTGTCAAAATACTTGAAGCTGAATTCCTCCTCATTTGAAGTTTAGTTTATCTCTGGCATAAGGGCAGATAGCTGCTGTACCTTTTGCTCTTGTCATTGTGTAGCACAAGGGTGGTAATTGTGTGGATCTTCAAATGCTGTAGGACTGCAACTTTGAACAGCCATAGCCAGTATAGCCAGTTGGGAAGAATACTGGGAGTTGCACTCCAACAACATATGGAGGGCCTCATATTTCCAAACTGTGGTGTAGCATGAAGTTTGTATTTGGCTGCATAATTTCCAGTTTCCTCTCATAGTTTTAATGTTAGCCCTACACAGTCCAAACACTTGTTTAACCCTTTCCTCCTCTGTCTTACAGGTTGCTACCTTTATTCTACAGAAGATCCTATTGGACGATACGGGATTGGCTTATATCTGCCAGACTTATGAAAGATTTTCTCATGTTGCAATGATATTGGTAGGCTGCATTCCTTGCAAAGGGCTTATTAGCTTAGCGTAGGTTGTGTGTTGTGTGCCTTCAAGTCATTTCCAACTTATGGTAACTCTAACAAAATCCTATCAGGGTTTTTTTTCTGGCATGATTTGTTCAGAGGGAGATTGCCTATGCCTTGCACTGAGGCTGAGAGCATGTGCCTTGTCCAAAGTCAACAGTGGGTTTCATGGCCAAACAGGGATCGAACCCTGGTTTCCAGAGTCATAGTCAAGCACTCAAACCACTACGCCCCGTTGGCTCTCTAAGCCAACGGTTGGGGGGGGGGGACTAAATTATATTTAGAATAACGTGTGGAGAGTGCAATTTAGATACCTGTAGAAGAAAATTAATCATACAGCAAGGCCAGATTCATTAAATTACTAATTTAAGAAACAAATTGTGAAAGAATGATTCAGAGCAAGACCACAATGTCAGATGACTTTGCCAAACCAGTGAAAACTCCCATTTTCAGGGACCCTGTGGGTCTCCATCATCTGAGGAACAGATTGGTTATGTTTACAGTATTTCTTAGGGTGAGCTATATTGGAGACACCCACTACCTTCCAGCCATTCCACTTGCTTTTCAGGATATTGTGCTCTGGTTGTTACAAGGTCATGGAATCTTAAGTGCTGAACGTTGTGAAATAATGCATGACCAGACATCATTATAGAAGGCCGAAAATTCAAGAAAGCTATAAACATATGCAGATACTGTATATATACCACTCAACCTCTTTTTTGAAGTCCCCATTAGCAGCAATTCCTACAGCCAGCAAGGCAACCCACTCTCATTTAAAATTGCTGACCTCTTCACTAATTAGCTCAGGTGCTATGAAAACATCAAACAAAGCCCCAGTGGCTGTGTGCTGGATCAGGTGTATAACTGTATTGGAGCACACTGAGTGTGTTATTCTTTAAAAGGCATGGCATTGTCCTGTTGGAATATATATTTTTTTCCTTCTACTCACAAGTGCTATAAGGCCTTTGGTAGTACTAAACAAGGGCTGGAATGATAAGACCTTAATTGTGACCTACTGGCTTTGTTTTAAATTTACCAGTTGTAGACAGCTCAGGTAGCTCTGTCTCTCTTTAGGATCATGTTCTAAATTGTTCAGTTTGGCTTAGTAGTTTGTGGTGGTGAACAGCTTGGTGGCTATATCAAACTAATAATAATTCTTTGTGTGTTGTCGTCTTTTCTCCTAATACCAGGAAGATAAAGACAGTGCTGTTTGTTACATGTATAAACAAGAAAGCTCATACCCTGAGAGATTTAAAGGATTCCACTCTTCTAAATTCTAAACTAGTCCCCCAGTTGCTAAGTCACCTCTTCTTTCATATTGGTTTGGAACACTGTGGCAAGAAGAGCAGTCTGAGAAGTCTTGGTTTCCTCATCTCCTTTGTTTTTGTCAGCAGTTCATGTGTAAATGGAGGACAGGAGAGCAATTCATTACTTTGCCATTGCTATATCTAGGAAGCAGTGGAATTACTGCTCTTTTGAAATACTTTTGTTTATATAGCTCAATCAGCATCCATCGTGTTTTGAATGCTTAATATAAGCAAAAGGCAGTTTGCTGCCCCAGAAGATTTACAACTGAAATTAAAGAGGTTAAAAGTACAGAGAGATAAATGTGAGCAAAATGTACATGTACATAGGCTTCAAAATGTTTCCTTTTTGCCAATTTCTGTTTTTAACCTAGGGTAAAATGGTCCTGCAGCTTTCGAAAGAGCCTTCTGCCAGGCTGCTGAAACATGTGGTCCGTTGTTACCTTCGCCTTTCTGATAATCCAAGGTAGACATCTTAAAAGTGTCTATGGGTCTTTTGGTTGGGGTGGGGGCTGAAGATTGGTACTGCCCTGTGGAAGTAAGCATAGTTGTACTTTGGAGTGCCAGGATGTGCATTTGAATCCTTGTGTGTACCCACAGCAAATGTCAAACAGATTCTAGTAGTGGTTCTCTCATCACAATAAGTACCAGCAGCTTAAGGTCAGCTGAGTCCTTTGGACTATCTCACAGAGATTCTGCATAATGAACCTCATCCAAGTGAGATCTGATTCTTCAAACTTAGAATGTAGTACCTCCTGGTAATACCTTCTTTCTTTCATACAGTTCAAGAGCTTGGATTGCAAGTTCTATATAGGAAGTTTGTATGCCTCCTTCTCCCCACATCCTCAAATTGCAATTGTGTTTGAATATATTGTCATCCCCAAACCTCTTTCCTCCTGTGCTTTACTCTTGAATTTCACTAGGATCTTGTTAGTTTGTATGAATGACTCTGACATGAAGGACAGTGGTTATAACCATGTTTTCAGGAGGGGGGCTTGCTCCCCTCTTGTCCATGTGAGTTTATTTGTTGGCCCCCCTCTTTCTTGTCTCTTGATGTAGGGCACGGGAAGCCCTCAGGCAGTGCCTTCCTGACCAGCTGAAAGATACCACCTTTGCCCAGGTTCTGAAAGACGACACCACCACCAAGCGTTGGCTGGCACAGCTGGTCAAGAATCTGCAAGAAGGCCAGGTCACCGATCCCAGGGGCATCCCCCTTCCTCCACAATGACAGCCAAGGAGGTGGTGGAACCCAGGAGGAAACAGCTCAGGTTTACAGAGAGCCAGGAACCAATGACCTCTTCCAGATCCTGTCAGGCATGTGTGGGCAGCTCCTTGGACTGTGAAAAGCTTCCCGGACTGCAGGCCCTTTCTATAGCAACTTTTCACCATGCCTCTGAGGATTATGACACCAGCAAAGACAGTTGGGACAGAGAAGCCCTCTTTTAGGGTGTGGGCTTTGTCGCGCTGTTCAGTTGAGCACCAAGCTGGGCATTGTTGCTGCCCGCAGCATCTCTCCCTGTCTGGTTCAATGTGGCAGGTTTGGGAAGTGTTCCTCAGATTCCTTGTTGTTCAGTGTTTACATGTAAGTTCAATAAAGGTTGGTCTAGTAATTTGACCCTCTTAGGAGTACCTTTTGAGCTGCATCTAGCTCTAAGCAGAAGAGGCCAGTTTCCCTCGTCACCACTGGGAATTATGCTTTCATAGGAGGAATTCCCTAATTCATTCTTCTGAAGTTCAGCCACTGTGGCCTGGGCTCTTAGAGTTTTGAGTCTGTGAAGATTGGGTGGAGGCAGTAATATATGTAATTTTTCCTCACCTCTTAAAGGATTGTTCCTGGTATGTCAGAAGGCACTGACTTCCTGGAATGTGTTCCTTTGGCCATACAGTAGAACAATTCCTGCCTCTATGACTATATTTGAACAAATGTTTCATTGATCCATCTCCACTAACCTCCTAGTCACTATGATCCAGAATGCTGTCAAAACATTCCTTTAACAATCAAACTCTTCTGCGGGGTTGGGGGGGAAGCTTGTGTGGATGTCACAGCTTATGAACCAGCAAGCTTTATGGCTTCCCACTTCATTGCAGCCAGTGCCACTGGTTAGTACAGCAACCCTAGGGCTCAGCAAAACCGACAGGGACCAAGAGCTATTTCAGGCAGTCAGGAAAGGCTGCAGGTATTTCAGCCTTGCCGGCTGCTGTTGGGAAGTACAATGGCTACAGTTGCAAGGGCTCTCATGCTCTTTATCTTCTTCCCCTGCTGCCAGGCTAAGTGCATCTAATTCATCAAGTTGAATCTGCCCCCCCCCCACCCGCATTTGTTGGTGTCTCCTATGGCAGAGGAGTCATTATGGATTATGTAGAGGCAGTCTTCCCCCTGCCCTCTGAGTAAAAGAAGTGAATGGAGCGTGTATGTGTTGAGGATGGAAGCCTTGACTCATCCAGGCTGTTTGTCACTTGCACAGCACCACTGGGAGGAGATGGCTTCTATTCCCTTGTCAGATCCCTTAGCCTCAGCACCTGCTGCAGTTTTGGGTAGGAACCTGTTTTTTCTCCTCCCCTCCCCCCTTTTTTTTCCTTTGCTGATGGCTGGCCAGGCCATGCCAGGAGTGTCTTAACTCTTCCCTCTCTATGTGGACTGCTTTTGCTGTTACAGCGGCTCCCAGTTTTATAACAGCCTTGTTTTTCCATCCCTGCCTTGAGTGGACTTAACCAACTGCTTCTGTTTTGTAACTTGAATAAAAAATAAGCCAAATGAACCTGGATTGTCTTTCACTTAAATAATGCTTTGGCAAGAGGGCAGGAAGGGAATTGTAGTATATATTACACACATACAAATGTTCTCAGAAAATTTTTGACCACTGAGGGGCAATATTGCACTTCTTCTCCAGATGAGAAAACAGCTATGCCTTTGGCTCAATGAAAACTCTCAAAAGGTAGATGTGGGTGAGTAGGTGTTTCGTCCTGGGCTTAAATGGTTAGCAGTTAGCATCCTAAGTTAGTGGGATGCCCAGATGCAACATAAATAAGCAGATCTATGGGGATGAGGCTCACACATACAATGTATATGGAAAACCAAGGAGTCTGCCTCTTTAAATTAGTACTTCAGGAAGGCTTTCATCTGACATGGTTCAGGAGCATAGTGCCTGCTTGTGTTCATATTTTAAAACAGTCTTTCTTTCTAATACTCTGTTAAACTGGGTTACATGACATTAGAATGGATTGCACTGAATGTTAAATACTTCCAGATGATCTGGAAGTACAAATACAAACAATATTCAGTTGATGCATTTGAGATGCCTTTGGATACCCTTGTGTTTTTGCCAAAAATATTTTTCCAGACTGTTAATTTTTTTATTCTGTTTTTTCTATTATAATGGCCATGTAGGACTGCAGTGCTGTGTCCACGTAAATGTTGCTAAGTTCACTTGAACTGACTGGGACTAACATCTTAGTAGATATGCTTAGATTGGACTGCAGTGTGCTTGGGTTTATTTTTCAGCTTAGAGGGTAATAGGAAATGCTCAATAATAATGTGATGTTCCCTGCCCACACTGTATGTTTATTTGCTCATTGCTTTTTTAATAGAAGGACATTCTGCACTACTCAGGTTAACTAGTTGTGTCTAAAGTATGTCACAATCCCCATACAGTTCAGAAGACACTTCTGTCTCTTGTATGGCTTGTTGTAATTACTACTGGGATATATTAACCTATTTTCCTTAGGAAAAAGGTGGAAAACATTGAAATTATAAATTTCCTGTGTGTGTTTCAAATGTTCTATATTTCTTGTTGTGTGCCTTCAAGTCATTCCCAAATTGCAGTAGCCCTATCACAGGGTTTTCCTGGCAAGACTTGTTCAGAAGAGGTTTGTCTTTGCCTTCTTCTGAGGCCGAGAGAGAGTGACTTGCCCAAGGTCACCCAGTGGGTTTCAACGGCTGAGTGGGGATTTAAACCCTGGTCTCCAGTTACATCCCAATGCTCAAACCACTACGCCCGTATATGCCATGTTTTAAAGCCAAACTAATTGTAAATAGGCAGTACAAGAGCATCCTGGATGTAGTGTGATACGGCATATTTTGGTAAGAGGCTAAAATAATATGATTACTCTGATTTAATTTTTTTAAATAATTGATTTATTTAAAAATGATTATTGTGATGGTCTGATAAAGGTATAAAGAGAATATAAGCACACGTGAAACTTTCATGTCTGTGTGGGAGACTACTTGGGACCTCCGATGTATGTTGCTCAGTTTCCTGGACAAAGAAGATGTCTTGAAACATTAGGAATGGTCTGAACAAAGTGAATATGAAGGCTTACTCTTATATTTGTATCAAGGGAACTATATATCGGGGGCGGGGGGGGACCTAGAGGGGAATTAAGGAATAATTCTACTATCGGCATTTCCCTGGTTTTGGCTGTGTACAAATGGTTGTATAGGTAATGTCTAGGGCTGAATATGCATGTATTACAATTTTTAAATTCTACAGTTGTTTTTCATACTATGACAAGTAAAGTAGGTTATCTGTGCAAATATGTATTAAGTAAAACTGCTAAATGTTGGTACTAAAGCCCTGAATATAGAACACCTGGCCAAGTTTGTGGCTTGTGCAATTTCTCTAGGCAGTACCCATGCAATTTTAAAACTATCTTTGAAGACTTAAGGTTGAGAAGTTCCTTTTAAAAATGTTAAATGAAACTGGAACCCAATGCTTAGTTCCAGATTACTGGATATACTCATGTATAAGTCTAGACATTTTAATCAAAAAATTGACCTGAAAAACAGAAGTCAACTTATCCACGGGTCAATGTTAGTACCATCTTTAACTCATATTTTAAAAAAGGAACCATGCACTGGTGAAAGGCAAAGTATAATCTGTTCTGGAAGCACTGACCCTCCTCTGTTCTCTCATCCATCCAGCTTTTAGGATGAGTACAAACAGCTATGCCTTCTGGAATTTTGTTTCTTTGGCATTGTTTTCCTTTGCTTCATCCTTTAGATCTTTTGTTACGTGGCCCTAAATTTTATCCTCCACTTATCCATGGTGCATATCAAGATCCATAATTTTGGCCCCCAAACCTGCTCTCTATTTATACATGAGGTTGATTTATAGTCGAGTATATATGGTATACCTTCACATTGCTATGGAATAATAGATCCAGGAGTGGCAAAGAGTACAGTATAGTGAGCCATAATTAATCATAATGGAAATTTTCTTTTACATAATAGTAGCAACCTCTTTACATTTTGAGGTGATCTTTACAAAGCTTATTCTTTATTGAAATTTAAAAGAATCACCAACCTTAAAAACACAATATATCTGAGTATTGCAGAAGACAGGACAGGGTGGATATACAAACAAATGACAGTACTGTACTGCATGTTTAGTTTCTACAAGACAAGACATGGGTTCCAAAAATCCACAACTGATCACAGACAAAAAGGATTGCTTGTTGTTATTAACAGAAGTAATAAACATTATTTAACTCTTTACTAAAGATTTGGCAGACATTAATAATGGGAAAAAATTCTAGAGTGAATAAAGCAACACTGTTTCAAATATGAAAGATAAGCATTGGGCAGTTTTCAAGTTACTGTGATCCCTTTCAATGAAGGTAATTCTAAAAATACAAAATATGGAGCAACCTAAGAGTTGAGAACTGAAGAAAAATATCTACTTTTTCAGCCAGTAAAAATAAATGTATTGCACAATATATGTAATAATTTAAAATGTTTTAGAAGTTCAGAAAAGCTGTTTTAAAAAAATGATCCCACTGAAAAATAACCTGGTGTGGGAACCGGGTTATTTCCATGAAATGTCATGATCGAATCTCTCTGAGGAATTGATTGCCAGGATCAATTCTATTCGTGGCATTGATTTCCACAATCATGGCATTTTTCCTCTGGAATCCATTCACATTTGGCAATGGGATAAAATGCCACAGTCCTGGCAGAAGGGAGGATGAGGAGGAAGAGTGGAGGTGGCTGAGGGAGTGGGAGAGGATGAAGGACAAGAACAGAGGTGGCATATGGTAAACCTTGGTAAACTCATCCGTTCTTTTGGTTTATCCTATCATCTGTATGCTGATGACACTCAGCTGTATCTTTCAACCCCTGACATCTCGCCGGGGCTCGAACAGCAAGTCTCCTCTTGTCTGGCTGCCATCTCTCAGTGGATGCGGCATCGGCGCTTGAACCTCAACATGTCTAAGACAGAGCTTCTCGTCTTCCCACCTAAGCCCACCCTTCAATACTCCTTTTCTGTTTCTGTTGACGGCATTTCTATTCAACCGGTTCAGCAAGCCCACAGTCTTGGCTTCATTTTTGATTCCTCCCTATCATTTACTCCCCAGATTCAGGCCACTGCCAAGACCTGTAGATTCTTTCTTTACAACATTGCTAAAATCCGTCCTTTCCTCTCAGCCTCCACCGCCAAGACTCTGGTCCATGCCCTAGTGGTATTGCGACTAGATTATTGTAACCTCCTTCTGACAGGGCTTCCTCTCTCTCATCTCCATCCTTTAATCTCTGTCCAGAACTCAGCTGCACGTATTATCACATCTGCTCGCCACTTTGACCATGTCTCTTATCCTCACTTCACTGGCTCCCCTTCCCCTTCCGCATCCAGTACAAGCTTTTGTTGTTGACTTTCAAAGTCCTCCACAGACTGGCCCCTCCTTGCTTGTCTGACCTTCTTTCTCCTCACACTCCTTCTCGTAGCCTCCGTTCTGGTAGTCAAGGTCTCCTGTCCCAGCCGAGGATTTCCACTGCCCCGTCCCGGATTCGTCCCTTCTCACTTGCTGCCCCTCACTTGCTGCCCCTCACTGGAACCTTCTTCCCCCACATGCACACCTCATCACTTTCCTAACCAGGTTCAAAACTGAGTTAAAGACTATATTATTTAGGGAAGCGTTCCCAGGACTGTGCCATCTGCCCCAGGATGCCTCCTTTTAGCTTTGTATTAAGCCGTGCCCTCCCTCCAGTCCATCTGCCTTGGTCCTGGCCCCAGAGGGAGAGAACCACCGGACCGCACCCCCTTTCCCATCACCTTCCCCTCTTCCTTTTGTGTTGTCTCTTTTAGACTGTACGGCTGAGGGCAGGGATCCATTTAATTTAAGATTGTATGTACAGCACTGTGTAAATTTACAGCGCTATATAAATAAAGGTTAATAATTATAATAATAATAATAATATGGAGGTGGCTGGGAGGAGGAGGGGGAAGGACAAGAATGGAGGTGGCAGGGAAGGAGAGGAGCAGGACAAGAACAGAGGTGGCAAAAGGAGGTGGCTGGGAGGAAGGACAAGAACAGAGGTGGCAAACGGAAGCAAGAACAGGGATGGTTTAGGGAGAGGAGGAGGAAGGAAAGAATCGGATGGAATTGATTTTCAAGTTCCCATTGGCAGTCCCTGCAAAACAAAATAAAAAAACAGTTCTTTTGAAAAGAACCACAAGAAAATCCATGGCAAAAAAAAACCCAGGTTAAGGGGGATTTACACCATGTGCCCCCCCCCCATTTGGGTTAGAAAGCCCTGGTGCAAGTATGAACAACCCCCCCACTCGGGTTCAGGTCAGGAAAACCCAACAGAAGTGTGAACGACCCTCATTTAAGTCGAAATGGAGCCCAAGTTAAAATGCAGTGTGAATGTGCCCAGGGAATTCCTTTTAAACTCATCCATGATGACCTCTGACAAATGGAATCAATTTTGTTTATGGAAATCTAGATCTTTTACAAACTTGGAGGTTTATGCAAACATTTGATCACTTTAGTAATAATAACATAATGTGGTTTTTTTTAGTCTACCGGTGCTACACTTCACATCAGTCCTTGAGGTCAATACAAAAGCAAACTGTCTTTTGAAGACTTATCAGTTAGAAACTGTATTAATGGACTTTGCTTCTAAACTTTATAACATTTTGTTATCTTATGCTTTTCTTAGAAGGGCAGGTCTTGAGTTAGTTTGAGAAAATGATCTGATTAGTTTGAAAAAGTGATCTTAATATTACTGTACACTGAATTGGGAGGGGGAAGGTCTTTGGGACCAATGACAGTATTGTCAGTTAATATATTCTTACCATAACACATTACTATCAAAAAGGCAGGGATGGGAGAGACATTTTAAGTCATGGTTTTCTTATAAATGTTCAGTATATTCTTGCATTGTAGATTTCATTGATCATCAGCTGAACTGGGTTCTTTTTCACTATTGATGGGTGGGGGACAAGGGGAGAATGACTATAAAATACCTTTTCTACTGGCAGCTGGCAAAGAGCTAAGAATCATGTCCTCCAGGCTTCATGTGAGTACCCAAAACAGCAATGAAAGATTTCGTCACTGCAGCAGCATAGGGGACTGCCAGAAGCTTAGTCTTTCAGATTCCATCCATCAAAAGAATTCTGTTTGAGCACCATAAGACCTAGCTTGCAGTGCTCTAGAAATAGTAAGCTGCAGTGATAATTGTGTCCAGAATAAAGATGCAATCGAGTTCCACTGAACTAATCAACAAAATAGCCATTTTGATTTGGAACTGTGCCCTAAGCTACCTAAAGTAAGTTATGTGTCTTTAGGCCATGTACTCTGTTATCTAGCTTCTTAGATTTTTTTTTTCTAATTGGTTTTTCACTGTCTAAAGTCAATAATCACTTTGTTACCAATACATGCATTTCACCAGATCACTTATTCCTCGTTTAAGAACATGTGCCTTCTAGCCTAGTAATCAAGCTGTGATCGTTCTGCCCTTTAAAAGAACTTATAAGATAAATCCTTTTCTTATTTTATGGGCCACTCGATGTTGCCCAAGTCCACCCTTTAATTTGAACAAAGGGGTTAATTCTGAAATATTTTTCTTTTATGATACAGCCTATTATATGTATATGAATTCTCCAATATCCTAGTATCTATAGTTAAAGTAAAGGCAGGTAGCCATCCAAATAATCCTCTTATTCTTAACCAGAATGGATGGGACTGATAGGAGCTGCACTTATAAAATTAAAATAACTTCTCTGATCAAAGAAGGTATCTAGCTCCTGAGCTCCTAGAATGCTGTGATTGAAATATGTATTACCATCTTAAATAGGCAATTATTCTGCTCTGGAGTAAGGTAGACACTTAAAACTCTCAAATAATGCAAGCTTTGACATATTTTATTATTACCGATGGGGGGGGTGTAAAGGGCATATTTTAAACATTTTGCCACAAGTTCCTGTTTCAAAATTTAAAAATGAATGTGGTAACACAAGTCTGCTAGCACAATAGGCTTTTCTCCTCCCAAGGTCCTCCATGCTACCTGAAAATCTGCTCTGGAATGTTTCCTTTCCCTACAGAGTAGATTTTGAGGGTGCAAGATAAATAAAGGTTGTGGGTGAGGGAGGAATTGCTCCTTTCCTGGTTCTACTGTTGTAATCTGTGGAATCACCATCAAATATCTAATCCAGTATTCCACTGCTAAATTTCCATGTCTGCTTGGGAATCTTACCCATTAATGGCTGTAACATAAGAGTAAATATGTGAAAGAATATGTACTGTATAGGATGAGGGGATTACAAATAGTTGTTTTAAAATCTGATCAAAATGTTCCAAACACAAGGATGTAAATTCTAGAGCAGAAGTTTATGGAGAGAATGGGAGCCACCATAAAACTCATCGTAGAATAAAAGATGACAACAAGCGCTGCTTTCGATATCTATACAGCAATGTACAGAGTTTGGGAATCAAAACAAGATGCTGTTTTGGGGTGGATCAAAGTAGGCACAGTGTTTGGATTTTAAGTCAAGTTTCTAGTCTCTAAGGCTGCATCCGCACTGCATAAATAATCTAGGTTAACAACACTTTAACTGCCATGTCTCAATGCAATGGCATTCTGGTATTTGTAGTGTGAGAGACATTTAGCTTTCTCTGTCAGAAAGCCCTGGTGCCACATAACAAAATATAAATCCCAGGATGGAGCCATGGCAGTTGAAATGGTGTCAACCTGGATTTTTTCTGCAGTGTGGGCACAGCCTAAATTGCAAATGCATGAACAATAACTGGTACAGTTGGAAGCCAGAGAATGGCTGAGTGGGTCTTCCATCAGTAAGGCCTGAGCCCCAGTTCTTTTCATATCCCCTGGATATCCCCCATATCCCCTGGAACCTCCTTCTTGGCTTAGAAATGGAAAATGACATGCACCAATAGGAAAAACTAATATAATATAACTTAATTTCTCTTGCAGAATTTGGTTTGCCCATTAGCAGAATATTTATTTTGCTTTAGACTGTAGCATTTCCCCTTGCTCCTAACTCTTGCCTTTTCTATCAGAAAGAAAATGGAATATATTGACTGGCTCCAGCACTGCCTTATCGCTGCCTTTAATAGCACATGCTACCAGAGTCACATTGGACATTGTCATAGTATTTACTTTATAAACTGAAAGGCGCCATGACTTGTACCAATCTGGCAAACACATTTTCCAATCATACTTAGGGGATCTTAATTACATCTTAAAAAGGAGTTTTGTGCAGAAATCTGGTTCTAGATGTGAGTTCCATCTTAATTTATTGAAAGAGGAGCAAAGAAAATAGGTTTACAGCTCCCCATGTTGTTGCTAGCTGTGTTATACATAATGCTCCTCCTGTTCCCTGCTGGCACCAAGCTTCCTCTAGAGTTACCAACTCTCCCTTTATAATTAATAGATGTTATTTGGTTAAACAGAGGTCTGATTGGTCTAAAAGCAGTGCCTTGAGTAGCAGAGGGTGTTTCCCTGGCTCGCCACAATTGTATATCTGTACTGGAATCTTGTATCATTAAATTCTTTGTAAAAGTTTACTGGAAAATCCTCTGAGTGTCCATGACCTGCTCATTTTACAAAGTCACAATGACAGTCGAGTTTCAGACTACATAAATTACTTAATATACAATGGTGTCTTGGATACTCATTGTATACAAATTCCTTTTAGATGTTGCCTGTCTCTGTCCAAGACCTCAATTTTTTCCTGAAACTGTTTTCAAACTTAGTTCTCTTTTGGCTCTCCATTATTGGGTCTCCATGGAATTGTAGCTCTGTGTTAATACTTGGCGTTTGATTTGCATAAACGCCTTGCTAGCCCATGGCAGAACAACTAGAATCATCTTTGTTTAAAAAAAAAAAGACTGCATATTAAAGTGCTACCTGCAGTCTTGATAACTGTCTGATACATGTAATAATGAATCCTTATTCCTTCTTACTTCAAAAATTTGACTCTCAAGTCCTAGGCTGCTGTTCCTCACAATATGGGGCCCTTTATCTTTATGAAAGGCAGACACACGAGTAGATTTTAGAAGGTACAAATAAATACTGGTCAGCTTTATTCAGTTAAATTTCAGAGACAGAATATATATTTCCCCATGTTTCTGACATCAGCTTATAATTTTTGTTCACAGTCTCCCAGTGAGATTTCCAATGAAACAAAGAAATCCGAACACAGGCTTGCTAGAGATTAGTAATTTAGAAAACAATGATTAGCAAATACTCTTAAGAAACTTATATGTTCTTAAGCAAAACATGTGAATACATATTTAAATCAAGACTGCAGCTGAGAGTTTGAGAGAAGCATCTTTTCTAACAATCTCAATCATTGGGGCTGCATCCACACTGGAGAAGTAACCCGGTTTGGCACCGCTTTAACTGTCCTGGCTCAAGGCTGTGGAATTCTGGGAGTTGGAGTTTGTTGTGGTGTTCTGGGCCACAACAAACTCCCAGAATTCCATAGCCTTGAGCCAGGGCAGTTAAAGCGGTGCCAAACCAGGTTATTTCTCCAGTGTGGATGCAGCCTTGGTGTAACAACTTTGGAAACTGGTTGCTTCTCATAAATGATTAACTTGCTCTTCTATCTCTTTGGCCTCATCTGCATTGCAGATATAATGCAGTTTGACACCACTTTAACTGCCATGGCTCCATTTTATGGGATCCTAGGATTTCTACTCTGTTGTGACACCAGAGCAGTCTGACAGAGAAGGCTAAATGTCTCACAAAACTACAAATCCCACTGCATTACTTCTGCAGTGCAGATGAGACTTTTGTTTTGCCACCTTATAGCCAGCACAACAATGATCCATGAGGTCATAAGGTACCTTTCTTAACAAACAGTGATACACTTGCACCTTACAATAATTCATGGTTTACAACTTCAGCCACAAAATTGCATGGCAGCCAAGCAAATAATGTGTGGCTTGTCTTCCTCATTTCTGAGTTTTGTTTTCATCCTTTTTAGCTTCTGTCTCAGAAGGAGCAGTGGGGGGAAATAAGGCATAAAAAGCAGTCAGGGAAGGGGTCTTGTGGCACCTTTAAGAATAACTGATTTAGAGTCAGCCCATGTATTACATAAGGGATCCATTGCATAATATGAATTTCATGTATAATCTAGAACCCTATTTTTCTTACCTAGAATGAATGATCATTTCTCTGTCACAACCATTTTGCCAGCCTAAACCAGTTTTCCTGCACAAGGTAGTAGGAGCAGCGTGAGATACTGCAAGGCAGTGACAAGCAACATGAAGGGTTCTTTATTAACTGAAACTGCATAATATGAGCTCACATAATACATGGGTGGACTGTATTTTAGCATGAGCTTACAATGCACTTCCTCAGATGTACATGTGGAATACATAGTGGAGTTTGGAAACCATTTATTTTTATTATCTCTCTCACACACACAAAATAAATTAGTTAATGACCTCCTTTCCTGTTTCTTTTGTGCTATGATTTTTTATTATTATTATTATTATTATTATTATCATTATTATTATTATTGTTGTTACAGTATTTATATAGCGCTGTAAATTTACACAGTGCTGTACATACAATCTTAAATTAGACGGATCCCTGCCCTAAGGCTTACAGTCTAAAAGAGACCACACAAAAGGAAAAGGGGAAGGGGATGAGGTCCAGTGGTTCTTCTCTCCCTCTAGGGCCAGGACCAAGGCAGATGGACTGGAGGGAGGGCATGGCTTCTTAATACATAATTATTAAATTAAATTAAGCATTAAATTTCCTATGCATAAGTTCAATACCTCATTTATGCCACCTTGAGTCCCTGTATCAGGAGAATGGAATAAATAAAATTAATAATGATGATGATAATAAATATGCTAATTGTATGTGGTTAGTGGGCATGCTGTGGCTGTGTCTTAGGTGTCTTTGCTTACCAGCAACTGGGGAGAAGGACAAGGGGTGGAAGCTGAGAAGGAAAAATTTTGCTCACTACCTTACTAACCTTCTTTTCTCTCTTACTCTCATTCTGTGAGACACACACACCTGAAAATGTAAGCAGGAAAGTTTTATACTGTAGTTTAAAAAGCATTTATTTCTTTGTTTCACCTGTTCATGACTGAACAGACTTCATTAATCACTGAAAGATTAATAACCTGAAGATTAATTGGTACTTTAGCTGATGGCTTTAATCTGCCAGCAATTAATCAAGTCTGTACCAAATCAGAAAGGTCTGTCCACCCCCCAAAAAGAAAAAAGGGCATTTTAAACATAAGACTGCTTTTAATTTATATTGGGGGGATCTGTGTGTGTGCCAAACTAGGAAAAGTGGTGGTACTGGGTGGTAGTAAGTAGGCTTCCAAATACTACTTGTGGTAAGGTTTTAGTGTGAACAAAGGCTGCAAATGCCAGAAAGTTTTTTGTGGGGCTTTCGGGCTATGTGGCCATGTTCTAGAAGAGTTTCTTCCTGATGTTTCGCCAGCATCTGTGGCTGGCATCTTCATTTCTCTGAAATGCCAACCACAAATGCTGGCGAAACATCAGAAAGGAACTCTTCTAGAACATGGCCACATAGCCACATGCCAGCCATGAAAGCCTTCGACTCCACAAAATGCCAGAAAGCTTATGAAGGATGTGATAGGGAAGAGAGCAGTCCAGATTACATAGCGCTTTTGAAAACAATGGTATTTTAGCAGGGGAAGAGCCTAGTGCAATAAGGTCTGTAGTCCCTTGACTTCTTCCAGAACAGTTTTTCAGCTTAAAAATATATATTTTTTTAAAAAATTAGCAGACATTATGTTGTATAATACCTTAATGCATTATGTCTAACTGCACAAGCAGCTTCTGAACAAAAGTGGGAATCATTACAACCAAGTTACGAATGGAGGGGTCAATAAACTGATAAGAAAACAAATATGGATTATTGAGGAGCAAAGATGGGGATGAGTGAGCTCTTGGGCTAAAATATGGCAAAATGCTTTCAAGTGGGGAATCAGATCCTGCTAGCATGGGTTCTGTTGAGAAAATAGTGTGCTCCTAGATATTGGGGTTTTTTTAAGGGACAAGGGAGTTTATCAGACAGGAGGAATTTCTCTCTATTTCGAATGGAGCCAATTTGAATTCACATAAATTTGCTAGTTCAGCAAATTTACATGAATTATAATTGCATTCGGAATGCATTCAGAATGACTTCCCATTGCCCGAAATTGCATGAGATACTCTAATAATAACGTGAAACCTCATGATTGCATTTGGATTGCCATTGGATTATACTTCCAATTTCTGTCAACTGATAAACTTCATGTTTATTTTGGGGACAACAGCACTAGAATGTTGTGGTAAATGGCAGATGGGGAAATGCCTTATGAAAAAGTTCATACCTCACTACTAGACAGTTTATTTTCCCATAAATCCTTACAATTTCTTAAATAGAGATAGACACAAAAGCTTCACGGCCTTGATTAAAGCGATCTGCAGTCATTTTTCTCCTCAGATAACACTGAAAAGAGAGAGAGAGAGAGAGAGAGAGAAGAAAGATCTCTTTTCAATTATGCTAGCTTTTCTCCTGGATCCTGACTATTTTTCTTTTCCCAGCCTCTTTCTGAAGTGCCAAAGACTTCTTTTTCCACTGTTTATTTTCCTGCTCCTTTCTCTCCTGCCATACTGACCGACTGACCCTTTTAACTGTTATTTCAGTCTCCTTGCCACCCCCAAATGGAAGTGCTAAACATAAGTGTTACTCTCAGACCCAGTGGCACCTGCTTTATGTACATTTCTTTGCACTCTTACATTGAACCAAGCGAATGGTGCTAGGAGTATTTGGGGAGCAGGGGATAAACAAACGGCTTTCATCTGGTTCAGAGATGACGAGGCAAGCCTATTCCTTATGAAGCCTGAGCTGTATAGAACAGCTTGAAATTCAACCAAAGAGGAAGAGACACCTCTTAATTTTGGGAGGGGGGTTGCAGTTAGGAAACAGGAGCATGGGACTATTAGCTTGCAAAACCCATGCTGCTTTTAGCCATTCTTTACATCTTCACTGTTATATGATTGTTAAACCTAATTTTTGCAACAGGACCAGAATCTAGTTACCCAAGAAGGGTAACTTCTGCAGCCATGCAAGATACTCATTATGCATTTCTATTCTGTATATGGAGATTTAGTGCATGAATAAGGATGCTGAAACATAAATATGCGTGTGGTGAAAAGAAAATTGTTGTGAAGTGAGTATTAAACTTGACAATGGAGGTCTTTGATGTATGGTACAGCTGGGGAACCTGTGATCCTCCAGCTATTTGTGCACTTCAGTTCCTATTAGCCCCATCCAGCCTACCTGCTGATGAGGGACAATAGGAGTAGTAGCTCATTACTGTCCCGAGGACCACTGGTCCCTCTCATATAGGATTTGTCAAGGAACAGTTTTCTTGTTTTGTTTGAGAGCCCTGGTGGTGCAGTGGTTAAATGCCTGTCCTGCAGAGACTCACTCAATTTCTGTTTTAGTTGTAGGGATTATGTCTTTAAACACAAATAAAAATCTTCCTGTGACAGCCTTTGAAAGAACTTCTTAGTCAGTACAAACTTATGCTATAATACATTTGTCATTCTGTGAGGTGCACTGGATCTTTTTGTTTGTCTGATACTACAGGTAAAATCAAGGGTGTTTACAAAATAAAACAAATTCTATATTAGTTTCCACCAGATTAGTGGTATGTGCAGGGAGATAGCACTGCTGTTGTTCACTAATGTATATTCATTCTTTTGAATGTAGGCACATCTAAAGTAGCACATTGCCCAGGCAGAACTAAAAGGCTTATTCCCAAAAGCTGATTATCAGGGGTCAAAGGAAAGCTTTCTCAGAATTTGCTAATTCTCTGCCTCTGGGAAATGTCAAGGCACTGTCAGAGCAGAGCTGATGGGAGCAGGCATGTTGGATGATACTCCTCCTGGGCAGCCAGTAGTCAGTCAGTGTGGGTAGCAGGAGGAGATGCTGAGCATCTTTGTTTGATATCAGGACAACTATCTCAAGAGCAGGACAGGCTACCTACTTTATGGTTAACCTGAAGGGATAGGTTGATCTGTCTGAGCAGGTTTTTGCCTCTTCCAGCTCTCCTGTGCAAGGCTGATGAGCTTTGCCAGGTGGCTGTCTGACAAGTGAGCTTTTGGCTCTGTGCCTTTGAATAAGGAGGCAGGCAAAGCATTAGGCAGGGGTGAGCTGCTGTGAGCTTATTTTTTCCTTAGTGCAAGCTCAGCTGCTGCATCAGTAGCAGAGTGCCAACAGCATGAAGTGATACGGCAAAGCCTGGGTATCCAAAATAAGAGCTGCCATGCTGCCTCAAGACATGGAGATACTTTAAAACAGCACGTCCTGAAACCTGGGATCCTCTGTCCACTGGTAAGCGAATTATATTGCAAAGCCTTGGTGCGGCTGAAGAAAACTGAGACTTTTGCTGCACGGGGGGGGGGGGGGGGGGGGGAGAAAGAACCAGTGCTTGAAGAGGGAAAAAAGGGGAAATGCTTCATTTTCTAAAATGAGAGTAGCTGGCTCAAGCATGCATGGAAATTGCATCCTTTATTCTTCAAATCTTTCGGTGTCTCTGGATGTGCAGGATTTCTTATAGTAACATGATGGTAAAAGAAAGACACTCTGGAGTCTGGATGTGTTCAGGAGCATGATTATCTGTGGCTGAGGGAAAAACGGAAAACACTTGTGATGAACACAAGTTAAATTTCTATAAGGGGGGGGTGCAGATTTCAAGTATGAGCTGATGAGCGTGTTTGGGTGTAACTAAAGAAGTGAGCATCAAGCTCACTTAAATTGCCACAAAGAGATGGAAGTGTATATGTGTTTACTTCAGGGGTGCTTGCATGCTGTGCTGTGGATTCTAGGTGGCCAAATGTTGTACATTGTATTCAAGGGCACTAGTTTAAAATAATTTTCTGACAAGACTATGACAAAAATGGAAAAAACAATGTAGAAATACTGAAGCACATCACAAGAAAACAGACCATTACATGGACCACAGGGTAGCAGTTCCTCTGAAGGAATACTTGGTTTCCATCTATGTTTGCTCATATGTATTTTTTAAAACTATGGGTGTATATTGATTTGGTCCTAGAAACTACAAATGAATCTTGGCCTCCATCACTAAATCACTGTCTCATAAAAAGCCATTTTTGTGGAACTGTATTCCTGTGACCTTTGCAGGAACTTTTAAAATTTGCAGTTTTGTTTGAGTGACTGCTCTCAGTAAGTCATGCTGCTGGCTTCTGCCATTTGTATATTTCAAGAAAAGAAAATATTTGGGAGTGGGGGAGGGAAGGTAAACAGATCTCAGGAATGATAAGTATGAGAAATGGGGAAAGGATTTGAGAAAAATCAAGTCTGAGACAGTGGTGTCTCTAGGAGTGGTGTCACCCAGTGCAGTAACTCATGGTGTCACCCCCCCCCCATTGACCTCCTCCCATGCCACACCCATACAGAATCCTTAGCAATGTTTTATGTACTAATTTACTCATAAATCGTAATTCTCGTATATCACTGAATGTAATGGTAGTAGTTGTAACAGAAACAACCAACAAAATTAAAATTATACTTTTAACTACAATATCATACAAACAGAACACAGTTTTATGTGATTAAAGTTAAAATTTGGTAAAATGTGATGGATTTTAAAAATAAATATATATTTTTTAAAAAATTAAAATTGAAAATTTACTTTAAAAAACAAAACCCTGGGGCCTCTCCTTTCTCCTCACATTGAGCATCACCCCACTCATATTATCCTGTTAGCATTTTGAAAAGATACAGGTGAATGCCACAGCTTGTTTCTGCCAAAATGCAGATGTTTGAGGAGCAGTCACACCTCTGGAGTCACGTGGTGTGCTCTGCACCCCCCACAACCTCCCTAGAGATGCCACTGGTCTGAGAGGATAGGAGAAGAAACTGAAACCAAAGAGTTTGCAAGGGAAGAGGAGAATGTGAGTGGAATGGGAGCCCTAGTGGCACAGTGGTTAAATGCCTGTACTGCAGCCACAAGGTTGTGAGTTTGTATCCCAGGCAAGGCTCCAGGGTCCGCTCAGGCTTCCATCCTTCCATGGGTCACTAAAATGAGTATCCAGCTTGTTTGGGGCAATTAGCTTACACACTGTAAACTACTTAGGGAGTGCTTAGTTCACTGATAAGCGGAATAGAAATGTGCAGTGGGTCTTTGTTTTCCACTGAGGTTTGCTTCCAGGATCCCCTGTGAATAACAAAATCCATGGATGTTCAAGTCCCATTAAATATAATGGCATAACAAAATTATGCCCCTTACATAAAATGGAAAATCAAGGTTTTCTATTTGGAATTTAAACTTTTACAAATATATTTTCAAGCCATGGATGTTTGAATCCATGGATAAAAAAAAAAAAAATCAATGCATAAGGAGGGCTGACTGAACTTGGGTATTGTTATTGCTATAAAAGCTTTTTAGACAAAAAGAGAGGTAGATTTCCAGAGGGAAAGCTTTGAGCACAACCAAAGATCTAGCTAAATGAAATTTTGCTTGTAACTTGCAAAATTAATGTTGCTTTTCAGTTTCTAAACAAGTAATGATCTTTCAGAATTCAGGCTGATCTCGTCAGTGTTCATTCAGATGTAAACTGTTTTTTAAAAAAAAAGAAAAAAAGTTCTAGCTATTTCCAAGTACAGTAATGGCCAGCACTGCACTAAGTTCTACGAGCCAGGTCCCTTTTGTTCCTTATGTTATAGTCCAGGAACTGATGTGATGTAGATGTGTCAATGATTCAGAATGTTACTGCTGTCTGTAACTGAACCCCGGTCTCTCAGATCTACAATCTAGCCCCCTGGGAGAAGAGTTCTGAGCACCTTATCCCTGCTCTAAGTAAGGTGTCTGCATCTAAGATGGAGATGCTGGGAAGTAAAGTTTGACCATCACAGGAGAAGCTATTACCTCCCTATAAAAATTAGAACATGATTGATGCTGAGGCAGGAATACATTAAGATGTTTGGAGGCTTCTTAAGCATCTTGCCCCCTTTTATTACAGCTGAACTCTACCTGAGCAATTCCTGTGGGTCCAAGCGCATTCCCCCCCCCCCTCTCTTTTCTTCCTTGTGTGTAGAAAGGAGAGGAGGCAGGACTGAGATATAGGAGACTGCATTACTTTGCCAGACCGCAAAGAAATTAAATGTAAACTCTGTGGTTCATTCCAGGATAAGTTCCTTGCAGCTAGTAGGGAAACAAGAAACAAAACATATTCAGAGAGAAATTTGATGTTGAGACCTAAAAATGAATTTGACAAGCCATGTGAATTTGTATAAGAATCAATCCATAATAAATTAATTTTCCTTCTCTCTCTTTCTTCCTGTCCTTCTCTCTCATTTCTTCCTGTCCTGTAAAAGAGAGAATCATGCTGTTTTACATGAAATAGACTGTTTCTGTCCCAGAGCTGGAAACAGAATTCAGAGGTCCCTCGCCATTGCGTCAGCAGAGACTGAGGTCCATCCTTATCACACCATGCTGTTATGGCAGGTTAAACTGCTCCAAAACTGCTTCAGCTGTACTCACAACAATAGCTGCTTGTTGATGCAATTTATCACACACTTGCCACATTTGCACTGTAATAGTATGATCTGCATTTTTTTCATATGCATAATGCCGTCATCACCACCCCATTTGCCTTCACCTTATGCTTCATTATTGGTTTGCTTCAATGTGTGTGTATATGTGTGTGATGATATTGCAGCACAATGTCATTATGGTACATCGGAATGGCAATGAGTCTGAGCCCCTATCACTAGGTAATTTATTTGCTTATGTAAATCATTTATGTATTTTGTGTATTTGCTTATCCACTTTTGTAAACCGCTTTTATCTTTTTTGGAAAGGCGGTATATAAATAAATTATTATTATTATTATTATTAGGTCACTGGGTCATAAGAAAAGTTCTGGGCAAATATATTTCTGTGATCTCTGTAGGCGCTTTTAACATTTGCAATTTAATTTTTTTATTTTTTATTTTATTTTTATTTTTCTGCATCGGTGCTGTCAATAGGTCATCCTACTGATTTCTGCCATTTGTATATTTTAAGAACAGAAACAATTTGGGAATGGGACAGAGGAACAAAAGGTAAACAAGTCTGGGGAATGAGAAGTGTGAGAAATGGCCTTAGGTAATAAAGGATGAGAAATGGACTACACCATCCCCTGCCATTTCTGATATCTTTCTCCTTTGAAAAATAAGTTTATCATGCTAGTCAGTTGTGTCTGGTTGTTCAGTTCAAAAATCACATTTGTACTCATTAAGTCATAATAAAACTATGACATCATAGTGTTAATACACTATTATCTTAAAAATAATTTTGAAAACGTAATGCTAGAGTGGCAATGCTGTGGTGTGTGGAAATTAGTGGAAAAATCTTTGGAAAATACCCCTATGCTGTGAAGGCATATGAATAGTGACTTTAAATGGTTAGCAGATCAGGATCTCAGTGTTACTGCACTATAACAGTAAACCATTTATATACAGTATTTTAAAAATATCAAAAAACTGGAAAAGGTTTTAAGCACAAAGACCAGAAAACACAGCTATTCTCTTTGGGCATTTTGTCCCTCCATGTAAACAACAGAAGTAATTTGAGGTTTTTCTGCTGAAGATTTCCTTGGAAATCCCCAAGGGAGGGACAATCAGACCACACGCAATAATCAATCAGTCAATCTCACAATGAAGTGGAATGAGACATCCACACTCAAATTTGTTACAGAATGATAGAGGGAAAGGGGGGGGGGTCATTAACAGATTATTTTCAACGTGAAAAAAAAACATATTCCAAATGACTGTACAGCACAACAGCACCAGGTGAACAACAACACTGTGTGATAAAGCTGAAACAAACCACTGCTGTGGTGATATAACACCATGATGTGATAAGGACCTGAGATTCTTGCTATTCTGATCTTCTGGATTATTCATTTACCCTAACCCATCTGGGGGGGGGGGGGTACAACAATGGCTTTTTCTTGCCTTTTGTGGATAGGGGTAAAGTCTTAGTGAGGACCCTGGTTCATCTCCATACCAGTCACTGTGACTTAATATATTATGGCATGTTTATGTGATCGTAATTTTATCTCTAGAATACTGTATCTTTGTGAGAGAAACCTCTGTGGAATTAATGAACAATTGAGTAAAAACAATCCCTTACTGCAAGGGTGGACCACTATGGCTTTGGCGAAGTTGTTGGACTTCAGCTGCCAGAATTCTTCAGGACTGACTGACTGGCTGGGCTGATGGAAGCTGTACTCCAACTGGATCACTGTTATCCAGCCCTGCTTCACAGATTATTTCTTTATTCACCTGTTCCTCTTGTCTCCTGTTCAAACACCAACTCTAGCCCAGCCTCCAGAGAAAACAAGGCTATTATTTTACACCCATCCCTTAAACTTAGAGGAAAGAAGAAGACAATTCCTGCCATTGCCACCATCTTGACAGCTTATTTTGTGCTTTTTGCCCTCAGTTTCACCTTGAAATTATAAATAAATATGTTGGTGTCAGTCAATTCACTATTTGTTATCCTTTGACAACTCGCACTATTTGACATTACAGTACCTGGATTGAAAAAAGCTATAATCAGTGAGAGGCAGAATTCCACTGAGTACCGGTTGCTGGAGGAAGCAACAGTGCAAGAAGGCTCTTTGGGTCAGCCCAAGATATTTCACTACATGATGCAAAAGAGAAGATGACAAAAAGCCAATCTCCAATCCAGCTGCAGAAGCCTAACCAGACTGATAATTCAGTCTTGCTTCAGGCACTGAGGATGACACAGGATTTTCCATCTTGTATTAGCACAGCAGGTTTGCTCTAGCTTATGGGATATGATGCCAGCTGCCTGGAACATACAGTTCTGGCCACCAAAAAAAGGAGTGTGGCAAAGAGGCTGCCATTCCTTGTTCCTTCAAACCTCCTAGCATCTGACCTTACTTAACCTAATAGTAGGACTGGCCCTGAGGATTGTTGCCTTGGTGTCTTGCTTGTGATGTGCTTCCATGAAGTCTTTGAGCTGATCAGAGTTGGAAACAAGCTTCTTAATGAGGTGGACCTTTTGTATGATCCAGCAGGATTCTTCTTATATTGTAGAACACTTGGTTAATGGTTGCTCTCCCTTGTACGCCAGGCATCTCTCTAACAATATTTACCTGTCCCACCTTAGGCAATTAGGCATTGCTAGAGTTTATCTCTGCCTGCGGTAACTACTATTAATTTATTTCAGAATTAAGAACCTCTGGTCATCAAGCTGTTCCTGGCCTATAACTCCCATCATTCTGTCAGAGTTCAGACCAATATTAGCTGGATGACCACAAGTTTTCCGTCCCTGATGTGTTGTGTAGTAGCTAGCCTCTTTTGAACTGAGGGGCTAAACAGACAGGCAAAAAGAGGTGCTTACAGGCTGGCTTGAAGGTGTGGCATTTAGATGACACATGCCTTGAAGCCAGCAGGAAAGTGCCCTCATGCAGAGAAAAGCCATTTCAAAAAGAAGCAACTTTTTTCCTCTTCTTCCTGGCTTGAAGCCATGTCATGTTATCATGACAGGCACACTCCAGCTGCCTTGGGAGCCGGCGGTGCAGTTGGTGGGATTTCAATGTGGCTTCAGAAAAGGCAGCTTCAAGCCACTTTTTCCTGCCCATCTCTTTTGCCTCTTAATGTCAGAGCAGAACTGTTAAACTGAACTTACCCTAACAAACTTTCGAGTCTACTGGTCTTACAATGAGTAAGCTTCTGCTGGCCAAAACTGTTCAGAAACCTTTTTCTTCTTGAAAGGTGGTGATGGGGGAGCGCAGGGTACATGGAATAGTCTGCATTATACACATTTGCAGTGGCCTAGAAAATGCAGGCGGGGATCTGTTTAGTATCAATTTGAGTAGACCCAATACCTGCATTGTTGAATAGTGAGTCAGCAAGTAGTTAAATCCAATTGATGCAGTATAGAATCATAGAATCATAGAAATTTAGAGTTGGAAGAGACCACAAAGGCCATCCAGTCCAACCCCCTGCCGTGCAGGAACTCCCAATCAAAGCATACCCGACAGATGGCCATCCAGCCTCTGCTTAAAAACCTCCAAGGAAGGAGACTCCACCACCCTCCAAGGGAGTGTGTTCCACTGTTGAACAGCTCTTACTGTCAGGAAGTTCCTCCTAATGTTGAGGTGGAATCTCTTTTCCTGGAGCTTGCATCCATTGTTCCGAGTCCTGTTCTCTGGAGCAGCAGAAAACAAGCTTGCTCCCTCCTCAATGTGACATCCCTTCAAGTATTTAAACAGGGCGATCATATCACCTCTTAACCTTCTCTTCTCCAGGCTAAACATCCCCAGCTCCCTAAGGCGTTCTTCATAGGGCAAGCTTTCCAGACCCTTCACCATTTTAGTCGCCCTCCTTTGGACCCTCTCCAGTTTCTCCACATCCTTTTTGAATTGTGGTGCCCAGAACTGGACACAGTATTCCAGGTGGGGCCTGACCAATGCAGAATAGAATGGCACTATTACTTCCCTTGATCTAGACACTATACTTCTATTGATGCAACCTAAAATTGCATTGGCCTTTTTAGCTGCTGCATTACACTGTTGACTCATGTTCAACTTGTGGTCTACTCGGACTCCTAGATCCCTTTCACATGTTGTCTCATTCAGCCAGGTGTCCCCCATCCTATATCTGTGCATTTCATTTTTCCACCCTACGTGTAGGACCTTACATTTCTCTGTGTTAAATTCATTTTGTTAGCTTTGGCCCAGCTTTCTAGTCTATTCAGGTCATTTTGAATTTTGATCCTGTCCTTTGGGGTATTAGCTACTCCTCCTAATTTGGTGTCATCTGCAAATTTGATAACTAGGCTCTCAATACTGTCATCCAAGTCATTAATAAAGATGTTGAATAGCACCGGGCCCAGGACAGAGCCCTGTGGCACCCCACAGTAGTTCTGCTCTAATTAGTACTGTACTAGCAATAACATTTAGGCTGAAGTCTCCTGTCCCCGTTTTTAACCTGTAGAGCAATGAAAGAGATGAAACTTGATTAATTTTTCTGTGGCCTTCCCCAGACAGTTGCTATTCTGATTCCTTGGGCTACAGTTCCCATCATACCCAGTGTACTTCTGCAGAAGAAGTGAACTGTGTTTAGGAAACAAGCAAGTGTGCACATTCTCCAAAGGCAAATTCTTCTCCTTTTATTCTTCAAATTCCTCTTGAAAGTCCAAGGAAACGTTGAGGATAGTATTGTACTCATGTTCTGCAGGTGGGCTTCCCCTAGTCATCTGGATGGCCATTGTGAAAATGGCATGCCAGCTTATATAGAGAATGTATAGGTGTGGGGAAGATCTTGCCAGAATGCATCTTCCATCAGCTTAGCCAAAGATGATCTCTGATATAGGCTTTTGGTCTGAACCAACATAGGTATTTTTATGTTTTGAAAGGTTGGGCTTTCCTCAGGAAATTCCGCCTTGTCCCTCTAAAGGAAAAAGTGAGAGACCAATAAGGTCTATGAAAAAGACCATAGGGCGTTCATCTCTTTTGGGCTTGATGTCTTATTCCATCTCTACATTGACCTAACACAACTCACTTTTACCATATTTCATCAAAAAGAATGTTGACAAGCTGGAGCATGTCCACCGGGGGGTGGGGGGGTTGGGGGTGCAACCAGAATGGTGAAAAGTCTGGAAACTGTGCCCAATGAGGAGCGACTTAGGGAGCTGGGTTTAGCCTGGAGAAGAGAAGGTTATGAGGAGATATGATAGCCTTGCTTAAATATCTGAAGGGATGTCATATTGAGGATGGAAGAAGCTTTTTTTTCTGCTGCTCCAAAGACTAGTACATGGAGCAATGGATGCAAAGTACAGGAAAAGAGATTCCACCTAAACATTAGAAGGAACTTACTGACAGTAAGAGCTGTTCAAAGTGGAACACACTCCCTCAGACATCTGTCGGGGTGCTTTGTGTCTTCCTGAGTAGCAGAGGGTTGGACTGGATGGCCCTTGAGGTCTCTTCTAACTTTCTGATTTTCTGATTTTGCTCTAAAGCTTGCATGACAGCTTCTGTCAGATTATGCTTCTAGCCTAACAGCATGTGCCTGACAGCAGACAATCTGTGTGAGTGAGTGTTCCTGGGAAAAGCCAGATGCACATGACAAGGATAACTCTTGGGGCAACTTAATGTGGTTGTGCTACTTAATAATATGGTTGTTCTTTTAGAAAAGATAATGTGAGGCATATGGGATGATCAAGAGGCACTGACTGAGGGTTTAGAAAGACATTGTGGGAGTGGAGGGAGAGAGGAGGCCTAAACGTGAGCAACTAAAGAAACCAACAAAACTTCAGAGAACCCAAGAACCAGACCTGGGTATATTTATTATTATTATTGATTAGTTTGTGAAGGATGCATGGAAAAGGCTGACTCACTCATGTATTTATATTCTCTGCATATCATGTTTCTTGGCTGGAGCCCTGGACTGCATTGGGATTTACTGTTTTGCCTGCACCATCTTTATAATACTAAATGTGGCAATAAAGTAACACAATGCAAAAGGAAGTCAGGGTTCTTGTACCTTTAAAACAGTTTCATAAAGAAAATAAGTTTGGCAAACTCAGCCATTCTTACCCGTGAAGCACTGTGGAATGATAGTGGAACTTCATGATTTACCTAACCTATTAAAGTTAAAGGAAAACTATCACCCTCACAGAGGACGCAGACTGCAAGAACAGAGTATGAAGTGGTTGTAGTGATGGTGAATGCTAGTCCTAAGAGCCATGCAATTTATAAAGGGATATCCAGCAATCATTAGGAGTTGAGGCTACTGTGTATAGGCTGTTGAAATCCCATTTAACTCAGGTGGATTTAAGAACCCAAACAACTTGTGGTTTGCAACCAGCGAATTTACAAATATATCATTCCTTCCTTCTAATTTTCAGAAGTGAGTGATGCTGCTATTTAATCTAAAATGGCATCATTGATTAGAGAAGTGGAGGTATCAGTAGATTATGGAAAGCCTCACGGTTTACAGCAGGTGTGGGTGACTATCCATGCATCCAAGCCTCAGCCACATGTGATGTCACTTCTGGCCACCAATTTTGGACAGTTTATTGGGGAGTGGTTTCAGGGTTTGGGGGCAAATTTAATTACTCAATTTACAGGCAGTTTTTCTGCATTTGGGACTTTTTTGGGGGGGGGAGAGTTGCCAAAAGTGTGGGTTGCTCATTCCCTACTCCTGTTTTGCCATGTTTTGCAGGAGAAGGGGGCTATTAAGAGGTAGGATGCTCCAAAACAGCCAAATGTGAACTCAATGGTCATAGAATGTTAAATTGCTGATTAGGGGAATCAGAGAACATTGTGTGAGGTGGAATCAAGTGTCCTCAGAAGAGCACATCATACAACATTTTGTTGAAGTTCCCACTTGTAAATTTAAAAAGTAATGGGATAATAAAATGCAACTCAATTCTGCTTTTCATGGCTTCATCCCATTAATATTGCAATTAATCTAATGGAAGTGAAAAGCATTTGCAATTAATCTAATAGGAATCAAACAGCATTCTGAGGAAGAATCATTTGCTGCATCATGAATTATAGCAATAGCAAGTACATTTCTATAGTGGTTTACAATGTGTAAACTGATCCCCCCCCCTACAATCTGGGTACTCAATTTAGAGATCTAAGGAAGGAAGCAAGGCTGAGTGGACTCTGGAGCCCTTCCTGGGATCGAACTCACAACATTGTGGCTGTGAATGGCTGCAAGACCAGCATTTACCCACTGCGCCACTAGGGCTCCACTAATATAATAGGCCTCCACTAATTGAATAATAGAGTAGGAAGGGATACCAAAACCATTCAGTGCAACTCCCACTACCCTGTCTGCTAAAACACTCCTAAGAGATGCCCATCCACTATTCAGTGAAGGAGAGTCCACCACCCTCCAGAATAATCTATTCCACAGTCAAACAGCTCTTACAGTCATTCAGTTATTCTTAATGTTTGGGTGGAATCTCTTGTCTTGTATTTTGAATCCATTAGTTCATGTACTAATATCTGGAGCAGCAGAAAACAAGCCTGTTCAATCTACATGACATCCCTTTAGATATGTAATGATATGTATCATGTCATCCCTCAGTCTTCTCTCTTCCAAGCAAACATGTTCAGTTCCCTGAGCCATTCCTCATAGGGTTTGGTTCCTAGACTTTTACCATCTTGGTTGCCTTCCTCTAGATACATTCCAGTTTGTCTATGACCTCCTTCAACTATGATAGTCAAAAGTGAACACAGTATCCCAAGTGTAGCCTGGCTACAGAAAAACTGAATGGTACTGTACTTTCCTCAGTTTGAATACTATGCTCTTATTGATGCAATCTAGAGTTGCATTGGCTTTTTTAGATGTCACATCCCATTACTGACTCATATTTAGTGAGTGTGGTCTACTGGTTCTTTTTCACATATGCTATCAAGCCACCTGTTGTCCATCCTACATTTGTGTATTTTGTCTTTTTTTTTTTTTTTTTTTTTTGCCTTACATTTATCCCTACTGAATTTTACTTTTTAGATCTGGGTCAAAACTAGCATTGTCATTTTGAATCCTGATTCTGACCCCTGGGTATTAGCTGCTAACTCCTGATTTGATGCTGCTTTGCTAAGCATATTATGTGTTCCATCATTCAAAATGCTTGCTTTGTAGAAATACAGTATAGTTTTTAATGGTATGGATACATGGCATACCCAAGTATGTTCCACTGAAAGCAAAGTAGTGTAAAAATGATTTAACTACTCTCTGATCAGAGTGTGGAAAAATTACTTTTTGAGTAAAAATTCCAGAACCTCCAGCCCATGTGACCACTTCCTATGTTGGCTTGAGGATGCTGGGCACCGTGGCATTAAAACATAACTCACCTAGGTCCTTGTTTATTAATAACATGTCCCTCTAGATTTTGAATGAGAGTTCATTGTCAGACAACATCTCCCAGCATTCTTCACCATTAGCTATGTTGGTAAGAGCTACTGGGGCTATCTGTCCAACAACATGTGGAGAGTTGCATGATTCCCCTCTCTGATTTGAAGAATCCTGTGAATGCAATGGTTCTCAAACTTTGGGCCTCTAGATGTTTTGGATTCCAACTCCCAGGTGTTCCAGCCAGCATGGCCAATAGCCAGGAATTCTGGGAGCTCAATTCCCAAACTTTAGATAGAGGGAAGTAATGGTGCCCCTTTATTCTGCTTTGTTCATACCTCACCTTGAATACTGTGTCCAGTTCTGGGAACCACAATTTTAAAAAGATGTTGACAAGTTGGAGCATGTCCAGAGGAGGGTGATCAAAATGATGAAAGGTCTGGAAACCATGTCTTATGAAGAGAGGCTTAAGGAGCTGGGTATGTTTAACCTGGGAAAGAGAAGGTTAATGGGAGACATGACAGGTATGTATAAATATTTGAAAGTATGTCATGTGAAAAAAAGGAGCAAGCTTTTTTTCTGCTGCTCCAGAGACTAGGACACAGAACAATGAATTCAAGCTACAGGAAAAGAACTTTCTGACAGTAAGAACTGTTCAAAAATAGAAAGTGCTTCTTTGGAGTGTGGTGGAATCTTCTTTGGAGGTTTTTAAACAGAAGTTGGATGGCCATATGTCAGGAATGCTTTCATTGAGTCTTCCTGCATGACAGGGGATTGGACTAAATGGCCCTTGTAGTTTCTTCCAACTGTATGATTTTATAATTCAAACATCTGGAGAATGACGTTTTGAGAACCACTGGTTTAGAGAACAGTGATGTGTATACATTCTGCAAGGCAAATTCTTCTCCTTCTGTTCTTCTAAATCCTCATCAAGGCCTAAGGAAACAGAATGCTGTTGAAGTCATGTTCTGCTTGTAGGCTTCCCCAAAGTATCTGGATGACTACTGTGAAAACTGAATGCCAGTTTATATAGGTCAGGGACAGAGGGAAAGAGTAATCTGTTGCTAGACTGCATTGTCCTAGCTAATGGTGAAGAAACATATGAGTTGCAATCCAACAGCATCTGCAATAGTGTATCACAGATAAAGGTTGTTGGTCTGAACTAGCATGGTTTTTCTTAGGCTTTTCAGTATCACACTGAATTGGGTTTAAATGCACCCCTGAGGAGGGGATGCCTTGTTCCTCCATGATCCTTCAAGGGGAGTCTCCCTTACAGTTTAAACGACTCCTGGGGTGAGAACAGAACTTATTTTAGTGTGTTTTTCTCTCTGCTCCATTGGGAAAATCAATAATTTGCTTCTTAATATTTAGCTCCAGTGGGCAAGGCTTTGTCCCTGCAGATTTCCCTCCATTGCTGACATCTTCTGGTTCTTAACAATGTATTAGTGCAGAGAAGAAACAGAGTTTTAAAATTAATTTTAAAAACACATAGGATTTTCCAGTAGAATGGTGACCCCCATTCCTCTTTCAAGGACCTATTTCATTTAACCCATTCTCTTCTTTAACCAATTTCCTTTTACCATCTTGGACAGCTTATCTGCAAATGCAATGTCTCCTTTACAAATCGAGAGAAAGATGTCACAAAACTAAAGGCAAAGACAAAATAAGGATTTGTCCTTGGGAGACTATTAATAGTAATGTCTAGTGGTGTGTGCGTGTATCTGGAGAGAGAGAATATAAGAGAGAGAACGTTCAGACAATTATTATTACTATTTATTAGTTCTATTTATAAAGCGCCGTAAATGTACACGGCACTGTACAAAAACCAATAAAATAAAGAATATGTCAAAAGCCTGCCTATGGCGTACAATCTAGAGGTTAAAACAACAAGTTAACAACATGATAAGAAAACAAGTTAAAACAGCAGATATCAAGTATTGAATCAAGCAAAGAAAATAAACATATGGCTTCTATCCAAGAAGTTCAGAGCATATACTATCTTTAAAGAAAGTTCAATAGTTCTGGAATCTCACAACTCACTATTGTGAGTACTGCATATGAAATGTTTTACAGCATCAGTCTCTAATACAATTCTCTTAGTCATTTCCAAATTGGAACTGAAAGCCAGTTCTTAGGAATTTTTACTCATGGGGAAGGTGTGAGTTTAAATTATTTTCCCCTTAATGGAGATCTGGATGCTTAGATTGTACTGTCCTGATTTCTTAATTGTACAAGTAGAGCTAAAGGGCTATTTTTGGCTGCATTACTTTCCATAGCTGACAAAGCTAGCAGGGCAGAAAAATGAGGCAGAGTGAGCCAGCTGTCATCAAATACTGGAGACGTGTGTGTGTGCCTTCTAGTTGCCTGTAGATTTATGGCAAATTCATGAATCTCATAGGGTTTTCTTAGGCAAGGAATATGTAGAAGTGTTTTGCCAGTTCTGTCATCTACAGCACCTGGTATTCATTGGTGGTTTACATTCCAAGTACCATGTGAATCCAAGAACCATATCAAGATGAACCCAAATTCTTAAAAAAAAAAAAAAAAAAAAGTAAGTAGAAGCTGCAATTAGAAAAATTGGCAAAAATAAATCACCAGGAACAGATGATATTCCAACTGAACTGCTACAATCCACACAGACAGACTCAAGTCTAGTGTTAACCAAAATATGTCAACAAATATGGAAAACAAAACAATGGCCAACAGACTGAAAACAATCAATATACAGTATATCCCCATCCATAAAAAAGGAGACACAAAATACTGCAGCAACTATAGCATCATAGCATTATGTCCCAGTCAATCAAAATGATGCTCAAAATTCTACAACATAGACTCCAACAACACATGGAGAGAGAAATTCCAGAGATGCGGGTAGGGTTCAGAAAAGGAAGAGGCACTAGGGACCACAATGGAAACATATGACGGCTAATAGCGCATACCAAGGAATTCCAGGGGAAAAAAATCAGTATGTGCTTATAGTCTTATAGACTATAGCAAAACATTTAACTGCATAGATCAGAAAAAACTATGGAAGCCTCTTAAAGACATGGGAGTGCCACTACATCTTATAATCCTGATGAGAAAGCTATACTTATGATAAATGGCCACTGTCAGAACAGAATATGGAGAAACAGAATGGTTCCCAGAGGAGTTTTTCTGTTGGAACAACCTGCTGGAAGAGATTCGCCAACTACCCTCCCTTGAGGCTTTCAAAAAGGTGATAAAAACAATCCTCTTCCGGCAAGCCTGCCCTGATTGATTATGGCCAGAAGTAATTGAATCTTTCCACCTTCTATGCTCCCCTGCTATATTGCTAAGTATTTATGTATGGTTTTACTGTGTTTTTAATTCTTTTAAAACAAACAAAACAAACAGCTTCATTTATATACCGCTTCATACCGGCTAAGGAGTGTCTAAGTGGTTTACAACTTTAAGCTACTTGCCCCAATAATCTGGGTACTCATTTTAGCGACCTCGGAAGGATGCAAGCCTGAGTCAAGCTTGAGCCCTTTTCCTGGTCTTGAACTCACAACCTTATGGTTTTGAGTGAGTGGCTGCAGTACAGGCATTTAACCACTGTGCCACCAGGGAGGTTTTGGGTTGGGGGATGGGGGTTTCTATCAATTTTATTATTTATTATTTGTATTGTATAAATTCTGCTGTTACCCACCTCAATCCCCAAATGGAAGAGACGGGATATAAATAAATTATTATTATTATTATTATTATTATTATTATTATTCCGAGTTGGCAACAGGTTCAGGCAAGGCTGCATTCTGTCACCATACTTGTTCAACTTGTTTACAGAAGACATCATATGAAGAGCAGGCTTGGATACAGAAAATATGGGGGATAGAGCTGAATTGTGTACCTCCCCTCGCCTTCTCATTCTTCTGCCTCTTCTCCTTCTGCTTCTCCTGTTTTATGTTGCTCTTGTTTAATATAAAAAGGAATTTGGAGAAATAAACATGATCGAGACAGAGAGAAAGATCAAGATGGAGAAATAAAATATGCAGCAGCTTTCAGCACACTTGAAGTGACATGATGTCACTTCTGGGTTCCATTTTGGTGATTTTTTTGGTTATTTTGTTCTGTTTTAGGAAGGCTTGAGGTGGAGGTTAGGGGAGCAAACTTGGCCTTTTTTGCAGTCTTGGGAGATTTGGGGTGGTTTAGGGGCAAAAATTGTCCCCAAACCAGCCCCCACAAAATGGGGAGCAGGTCTCATTGCTTTCAGGGTCTTCTGAAGGTGGTCTCACAGGCCACACACAGGGGTCCCAAGATCCACATGCAGCTTATGGGCTGCACTTTGTCCACTCCTGTGTTAAATTGTGTGTGTGTGTAAAATCTTTATTCACAAATTTTCAACTTAAATAAATCTATACACATATCATTCATAACATTTAACATTTAACAACAGATATCTAAAATAAAGCATCAGACCTCACCACAATAACAATTATTAATTTGATAAGTATCTTCTCAATAGCTGATACATACAAATTATGCTTTAAAAAATTATCCCAGAGATAGTGTTGCTCATCCCACCTTCTTAGGCCTTCATACATCTCCCCCTTTATCCCTTCTTTGCCCCTCTTTCCAAATCACCTCTCATCCTCATCACACCCTTCTTATCTTTCTCACTCTTCATACTACATTCGTCTTCTTCCCCCCCCCCCACCTTCTCCCTCTTTCCCTTCTTCCAAACCTCCCCTTTAGACATCTTCTCACATACTCAAACCTTCTAACATATCCTTAAACATTTAAATCAATACTCATTGACTTCCTCCGTTGCCCTCTCTGTTTCATTCCCTATAACACATACAAGTCTTCCTAACTATAAACCATAGGTAGAATTAACACTTAGTCTTCAAATCTTTCATTTCCCCAAGACTTTCAATTTCAATGTTAATTTCTAATATACCTATTTAACCATATTCACCATCTTTGTCGGGGTACCTATACAGTAATTGCTAATGCACCCCATTTATTTTCAAACAGTTTTATCACCAGCTTCCATTCTTTGTAAAGTATATCTGTTGATTCATTCTTCAGTAACAAAGAGTCAGCTTGTTTTCTTGTCTGGCCTTTGCTATCTGAACAAACACAATTCTAGCTGTTGTTATTAATAAAGTATTTTGATGAATTTTCTTTCTATACTTTCTTCAAATATGCCTAAGAGATAGCATTCCCATAACATTTGTATCTTGGTATCCAAAATATTGCTTATCACGTCACTGAACTTTTCCAGTATCTATTTGCAATTCAACAAGTCCACCAACACTGAATGAAAATTCCCAAAACTTGCCACATTTCCAACAACTATTATCTGTCTTTTTTTATATCTTAGAAATTTTATCCAAAGTCATATACCAGCAAAACACATTTTATAAAAATGTTCTTTTAAATTTTGAGAAACTGTATATTTTACTCCCTTATTCCATATTTTCTCCCATTGTGCCAGGTAAATAGAGTGACCTGTATTCTTTGCCCAGCTAATCATCTGATTCTTGACTACATTTTCTTCCATGTCAAATTTTAGTAGAATTTTATATTCCTTCACACTAATTTTATCCTAAGTCCCATACCAATTCTTCCTTAATTCTGTTTTATCCACTTGAAAACCTCTAGTTTTCCCATCCATTTTAAACCTTCCATATAATTGCCTATACTGTATAGATATCATTGTTTTCAAAACTCTCTCATATGCTGACCAATTGTCCTCTATTAAAGTTTCTCTTCTATGAAAGACTTCCAAAGGAAGGGGGAATTTTGGGAGCAATTCTAATGCTGTATTTTTCCAGATTCTTATAAATTACCTTCTTAAGCAATGATTATTAAAGTCTTTATTTATCTCTGTCATATTCCAAATATTCATGCCAACCAAACTGAAGACCTTCTCCTTCTCCCTCTAATAACTCCACCATTCTCGGAGACAGCATATTCCACTGCTGAATAGCTATTACTGTCAGGAAATGATCTGTTCTGTGTCAGCACTGCTCATATAAGAGAGCAGGATTTCCTAGTATATCACTGCATGATTTGCAATAGATTTGCAGGGGTTTCTTAACTCCCAGCTATTTCTAACAACAGTTTTTCTAACTTAGAATTGTGTGTGCGTGCGTGCATATATGCACACAGAAGTCATGATGGTGTACAGTCATTGCTATCTGCTTCTGGGCTCCCAAGCCACTTACTCTGACTAGTTGAGAGTCTAGCGAAAGACATGAAATTGATGCTGCCGATCTGAAGTTGTCTTGTGCCTGAATTATTTTTCTTTGAATTAGCTATTTTAAGGCCAGTGCAACCTTCCAGTTGTCACATTGCACAGTGATCTCATCTATGTTTGGTGGTTAGTGCATGGCAAGGTTCAAGTCCTTTTCCTGTCCTTTCTGTTTGGAATATCTCTTCTGTTGGGGAAGTGGCTATGCTGTAGGAAAGGATGAGAATGAGTGTGGAGACTGCAACTGCTCGTGGCAAAGTAGTACACTGGCCTTCTCTGCCCTCACCCTGCCTCCTGTCATATATAAAAAGGAAGAACTGTGTGTTCCACAGGCTTATATTTCATTCCAGAATGCCATTGCATCATTCTATTAAACACACACCCATGCTTTTGATGTGCCAGTGAGCTTCCACAACCCACATTTCTGATGACTCTGTGCTCTTTCATTTCTGAGTGGTCACAGAAAAATGCCAGACTGCATTAGGATGGGAAAGGTTTGAGTTTTAAAAGGGATCACCAGAAAATGTCAGGTTTCTTTATAGATATGGAATGCACCAATGTTCCTTCAATTACCCAGTCCTTAACCAGACTGGTGAGAAGTGATGTGAAGGCACACAAACATCAACAAACCAGAATTGCTGTGTTGGGGTGCTCAGAGGATAATGGGGGTGTCCACCATAGTTAAAAGGAGGGGAGTTGTGATAGCATATTATTAAATAGACTCCACACACCCCATTGGACTCAGACAAGACAAAGACAGCCTGGTGAGAGCCATGACCATTTTCTCTCTGTTTTGAGATGGGAGCTAAAAATATATTTGGAGTGACTGTTCCTTGCTCTCGCTTTGCATGTCTCCACACCTGCTCCTAACTACTAGTAAGGAAGCCAGGATAAAGGTTATGATCTGAAGATCTCTATTTTTATTTGATTACCTTAGTGAGAATTATTGGAGGGCACTTGCTTGTTCCTCCATTGAACTCAATATATTGCATTTTACTGCAAGGATAGGAAAAAAGACACCTTCTAAAAGTTGTTAGACTGCAGCTCCCATTTATCATCCCCGCTAATGGGGGGCTCCCTGTTAGATGGATGGTGATTCTTCTCCACCTTTTAAATCCTAGTTGTTGTTATTTATTTTATTTTTATAAGAAGAAAATGTAACATTAATTATTATTAATAATAATAGAAATAATCATAAAAATGCAATAATTAACAGAAGTTGTGTCCATATCTTCTTTCAAATATTTTAGAACATTGTTACCAGTTTACCAGTTACATTCTTGTTAATCTTTCTTCTGCTTCCTACATATTGTTGATAACTTTACTAAGTTTCTCTACTTCCATTTGTTATCTGTTTTTGTAGAACACCTTCCTCTTTATATCCTTGACTTCTGTCAAATATATCTTCTTCATTTTGTTAGCTGTAGTCTTTTTCACTCTAGATCTTTCTCTTTTTCTTTCTGCTCATTGCTATTTCCACATATTTTTACAATGTTATATAACATGTGACCAATTCTACTTTTTAAAAATGTTTTTTGATTTAACCAACATGTTTTTTATCCAATTCAATCATGTCCATTAGTTTCATCAACCAATAGTCTACAGTTGAAATTTCCTTTATTTTCCATGTTTGTGCCAGGAGAATCTTAGCCACTGAGATTATATATAATAAAACTTTCCAATGTTTCTTTGTGTCATTTTTTGTAATCTTGTTGGTCATACTCAAAATATATCTTCCTGGCTTCATTTGATAATTAATTTTCAAAGTACCTCAGCTTGCAAAAATTCTCAAAAATTCATAAAAAAGATCAGAAAATGTTCTGGAAATGCAGAAATTTGGTGGGTTCATGATATTACATGTACTGGAATTGCTCTTGTGAGAAAAAGTATGGGGGGATTAAATCCTAGTTTTAAAGGTGTTCTTTAAGGTGCTAAACCCAACCGCTAAATAGACGTCACACTGGAGGACCTATCAATTCCTAGAGAAAACACTTTTCTAGGCATTTGTAGATCAATATGAAATCAAAGGCTTTCACAGCTGGAATCAACATGGGGGGGGGGGGGGGTTGGCCTAGGTTTATTCCTGACATTTCACCAGTATCTTCTCTGAAGACGCCAGCTACAGATGCTGGTGAAGCATCAGGAATAAAATCTTCCAGAACATGACCACATAGCCCAAAATTCCCACAAAAAATCATTTGTAGATCCTCCAGTACAATTCTATGGTTGTCTTCCAGTGGATGTTGACCATAGATTTGGGGCGGAGGGCCTAGAGATTCCTAGAGATTTATTCTCTCAGGTTAAAAAAAGGTTTTTTTATTTTTTATTTGTGGTTTTCCCACTTTCACAGAAGTCCTGTGCACCTAACTGCAGAAAATGTGGAGAGACCAGTGTGTGTGTGTGTGTGTGTTTCATTCATTCACTCATTCATTAGGGCCATCTCCTTCATTTCCCCCACAAATGACAACTGTTAAGGCAATAATCATTGTCTATAGAGGTTTAGTCACCCTTACCTGTCCAAAGTCCAAAATACTCCAAAATCCATTTTTTTTTCATGGGTGGCTGAGACCTTTGCTTTCTGGTGGCTCAATATACACAAACTTTGTTTCAAGCACAAAACTATTAAAATATTGTATTTAAAGTTACTTTCAAGCTATATGATGTATCTGAAACATAAATGAATTTTGTGTTTAGATTTGGGTCCCATCTCCAAGATTCACTGTATATGCAAATAAATTTTAAAAAACCCCAAATCCAAAACATCTCTGATCCCTAGCATTTCAGATAAGGGAGACTCAACCTGTAATCTTATCTTTGTTTTTATGGTGTTAGTATGTTTCTAGCTCTTTAAGAGAAGGTTTATAGAATTCTCTGAAAAATAAGATCTCAAGGCAGTTGGTTTTGCAGTAGTTCCATTGAGCTTCTGCTGTTCTGTAGAAGTAGTTTTTTTGCTCAATAATTTGTTTGGATCTCTCTGTTCTAGAGTATAAGAGTGGAAGGTGTTTTATCGTGGTGATTTACTTCTCAATAAATTTGCACAGGTGCTGCATCTAATTTTTTAAAGAAAAACCACCTCAAGGACTAGCTTTCTACCTTTCCTCCTCCCCATTTCACATGTTTGGGGAGATATTTCAGTGGTGGCATAATGATCTGAAAAGACCTAAAGACCTTAAAGGCACCAGATGCCTTCTGATTTTTGAAGTTAAGCAGGGTCAGACCTGTTAAGTACTTGGATGGGAGACCAGCAAGGAATACCAGGTGCTGTAAGCTGTTTTTCAGACGAAGGAACTGGGAAAACTACCTCTGAGTATTCCTTGCCTAAGAAAACCCTGTTAAATTCATGGTGTCACCATAGGTCAACAGGTGACTTGAAGGCACGTACGTATACACATACATAGTGGTTTGCATGTTGGATTAGAACTCAAGGAGACCGGGGTTTGAATCTCCACATAGCCATGGAAACCCACTGGATGACAAGTCCTCCCCTTTTAACCTCAGAGGAGGGCAATCGCAAACTCACTCTGAACAAATCTTGCCAAAAAAACCTAATTATTCTTTAGCTGCCCTCGAGTTGGTTCTGACTCATGGCGACCCTGTGGATGAGACAACTCCAAGAATCCGTATCCTCCACTGCCCTGCCCAGATCCTGTGAGCCCTTGCCCCTAATCCCCCTGATTGAGTCTATATCCATCTGGTTTGTAGTCTTCTTCTCTTTCTTCTACTCTCTATCTTTTCTAGCATTACTGTTTTTTCTAGTGATCTGTGCTTTCTCATTATGTGGCCAAAATATTATAGTCACAACTTGATCATCTTTGCTTCCAAGGAGAGCACTGGTCTGATCTGTTCAAGAATGCATTTGTTTGTCTTCTTGGCTGTCCATGATATCCTAAGTACTTTTCTCCAGCACCACATTTCAAATGAGTTAATTTTCTTTCTGTCTGCTTCCTTCACTATCCAGCTCTCACATCCATACATGATAATTGAGAATACAATGGTCTGAATGATTCTGACTTTAATGCTCAATCTTTGGTCTTCAGTATCTTTTCCAGTTCTTTCATGGTTGCCCTTTCCATTCCTAGGAGTTTATCACACAATGGGAACTGGAAATATAATCCAATGGCAATCTGAATGTAATCATAGGGTTTTGCATTATTGTGTGAAAGCTGATCACAGACATTTTCGGGCAATGGCAAGTACTTCTGAACGCAATCGTGGGGTTTCACGTTATTGCGTGAGAAACTATCACACGCAATTTTGGGCACTGGGAGGCAATTTTGGGCAGTTCCGAATGCAATGCGGTGTCAATATGCAATCACATAAATTCACTGAACGAATTCACTCAGTTCCAAACTGGCCCCACTTTCATTTCTTTTGAAACTGTGTGATAACGTCCCTAGTCTTCTTCTTATTTCTTGACTGCAGTATCCATTCTGGTTAACGTTTTATCTTTGATATGTTAATTCTTTATTTCATTTTCCTCATTGTCTAGATTGAATTTGTATATTTCTGTGGCCATTATTTTTGTTTTGTTTATGTTCAACATCAGGCCTGTCTTTGCACTTTCATCTTTGACCTTCCTTATTAACTATTTCATTTCCCCTGCTAATATTATGGTATTGTTTGCATATCTTAGGTTGTTAATGTTGCTTCCTTCTATCTTCAGTCCTCCTTTTTCTGATAGGTTTGCTTTATAACTGCCATAAACTGACTTGAAGGCATATAACAACAGCTAAGAATAGGAATCAGTGTATTTAAAACTAGAGCAGTTGTGTTGATGAATGCTAGCTGATTTGCAAGACAAGAGAAGTGATTTCACACTGGATCTTTTCAAGCTCTGTTTCAAAGTACTAATTTTCTCCTCAGCCTTTTCTCTGTATTAAAGGAATGTAATCTTTTAAATTATTTTACATTTTTGATAGGTTAATTATACTTTTAACTTTTGAACTGAGTGACGTTTTTATGTGTTTGTTTTAACTTCCCTAAACTGCCTTGATTACTGAACTAGCCTTGGGCAAGTTACAGTCTCTCAGTCTCAGAGGATGGCAGTGGCAAACCCCCTCTAAAGAAACTTGCCAAGAAATTCCCTGTGATAGGTTTGCCTTAGGGTGGCCATAAGTCAGAAACTGCGTGTGTGTTGTTTGAAGGCAAACAACACACACACTATTAGTATTACTATTAACAGCAACGACAGATTTTCCTAAGTGTGATAATAAATACTTCAAGTGGACAAGCAACAGGCTACTTCTAGATATGCTTATATTTCCCCTTTATGCTTACACTGAAAATGGAATGCAGGTGAAGAACACTGTACCTTTTAAAAATACACCTAGCAGATGTATTTTAATTCTTTCGTAAAGTTGTTGATTTGAAAAATTCATTCTTTATTAGCATGGTTCCAAGAGAAATTAAGAAATACCCTCAAAGCAATGGTTTAATTTCAAGAACAAGAGATCACCGGTCTCAGGACAAAACTGGAGGGTGCACAGAAATGAATAAAAGGATCTATTGACCTCTTGCCCAAGCAACATGGGCTGTCATACTGAGTAAAACACAACAACATCTGGAGGGCCTTACATTTCATATCCCTGGTCTATATGATTACAAGACTGTGTCTCACTCAATTTTAAGATTCACTGAAAATGCTGTTTTGAGAACATATTCTGTTTTCTGAATCACTAAACCTATATATAAATGTGTCTATAAAATTTTCTTTTTCTGTAGGCTTATCTGTTCATTGATACCTGAAAGTACTTCTTTAATCGCACTTGATGACTGATGATGGATACTCCCAGCCATATGTATGTGTGTCAGTTTATTATGTGAAATAAATGACATTGCATCTTAAAGAGACTTTGGTTGGTAAGAAGCAGTCTAGAGCTGTTAATCTTTCTCCTTTCACGGAACTGAATAATTTTAGCAATTAGCAATGCTTGCATGTATGTCAGCTCTCCTTCTGTCTTTGTAAAGAAACAATTTATTTTACATTTGCCTTCAATCCTGTCTCAACTCACAAAGAAACTGACCCAGTGAAAGGCTTTTCTGGAACTTTCAGTCACTTGGGAAAGTCAGAAATAGACATAGTATATAAAGCGTAACATTTAAACCATGGCCTAAATCAAATTGCTTGTCCCATTTAGAGTACTGGGTCAACTTTACCATTGCCTTGTTCTACTGCTGAGACACTGTGACCTGTCCAAGGTCACCAATGGGTTTCTGTGGCTTATCGGGGATTTGAACACTGGTCTTGCAGAGTCCTAGTCTAGCACTCAAACTGTGATAACATGTTGGCTCCTCACTGGATCAATTGCTGAACAGTAAATCAGATTTTAGGTGAATCTCATTGAATCAATGGCCCTACTGTAGTTGGGAATAGCAGATAAATTTAGGCTCATGTGTAATGCCAAACTTATTTGATAGCTCAGTTTCATGGATATCTTCTGTCTTAAAAATCATTGCTGACTTCTGTTTTGGAGTTGAAATAACTGAAATAACTTGGAAGCAAACATCCTTCCTGTTCATTTCTAATTCTAAATACATGTTAAGGAAATTTGTAAATTGCTACTCCTCTGGCACTTGTGGCAAATAAAAATCTAATCCTAAGTGACTGTAGGCAAAGTTTTGTGCAATGGGAGAAAACTGCTTTCCCCTCTTATTTCAATCTTTTCCTCCATTCCCTCTTTCTGGTCTTCATTGTGGGGTTAACGAAAGGATTGCTGTGTGGGGGCATTTGGGCCAGAGTAAGCAAATGAATAGCCCATCTTTTTACAAAGTTGGATTGAAGTGCAATCCTGTACATGACTACTGAGAAGTAAGTGCATTGAGTTCAGAGATACATACTCCAGGTTAGTGGCTATACAATCATAATGCTAGGCAATATGGATGCTGGGTCCTAAACAGGTACATGAAATCACATGCATGTGATGTTCGGGAAGAGGTTGTGGGGAGGCCCAGGTCACAGTTGTTTGTTTCTGACCAGAGACTTTGTATGAGCAGATTAGGTGAGGAGGATGTAGTCTGCTGACTCAGATGAAATCTTATTGAGTGTGAAAATAATTATTATCCAGGATTTATTATACAGTCAGCTTTTCATACATACCCACATATTTTTTATCCACAGATTCCACAATCCATAGCTTATTTCAAAAAGCAAACTTTGATTTTACTGTTTTATATAATGGGTCCTGGTATTGCCTGGGATTTGGTTCCAGGACACCCCATGGATACCAAAATCCATGGTAAATACAATGGCATTATAGAAAATGGCAAAATCAAAGTTTGCTTTTTGGGATTTACTTTTTAAAAACATTTTCAAGCCATGGATGCTTGAATCCATGGCTAAAGAATCCATGGATATAGAGGGTCAGCTGTATAATGGACACCATTTTGCTACCCCATTGTATATAACGGGCCTTGGGCATCCACAGATTTTGATATCCACAGGGTGGGGGATCCAGGAACCAAACCCCAGATGATAACAAGGGCCCACTGTATTTTACTGAACATTCAAGAAGTATCACAAAATGGAATTGGGATTTTTTCAAAGAGATATGATGGAAATGTGACAAAAAGACACTATGGCCACATCTTTACAAGAAAATTGTGTCAAGAAGAACCACTGGACCTCATCCCCTTTCCCACCACCTTTCCCTTCTCCTTTTGTGTTGTGTCTTTTAGATTGTAAGCCTGAGGGCAGGGAACCGTCTAATTATAAGATTGTATGTACAGCACTGTGTAAATTTACAGGGCTATATAAATAAAGGATAATAGTAATAATAATAATAATAATAATAATAATAATAATAATAATAGTTGTAAATAAGATATTGGTTGTAAATAACTTCTGTAAAAATCTCAGCTACATTTTGGACCCTTTTTCTCAATACAAACAGCCAAGGGGAGATCCTGATGGGAGCTGGATCTAGTAAGGAGTTAAAACAGCTAATATTTCAATCTGGGTTATCCAGTCTGTTCTACTCTGAATATCTGTGTGGGCAAGAGTTTGGAGGGAAGCAGAAACCACCTGCATTCAGAGTCAAACATACATGATTAAGATAATGTGTAATAAAATGTGTAATAAAAAATGTAGAATCCTTTTTAAAAAGCTGCTGGTGGCAATGTAGGAGACAAGAGATTTTGGAAACATCCTTGCAACAGATTATAAACTATTTACTTAGAAATGAATTCTTGAGCCTAAGGCATTTCTGTTAAGTAATTTCAAAGAACTAAGAACAGAGAGACAATTCTTTTTTGTTTGATTGTGTCAGCTAGATTTTTATTTATTTTATGTTTTGTAACACAAAGTAATAGAAAGCAAACCAGGTACTGAGATTCAAGAAAATGATATGTGATGTGACATTTTGAGATAAGGCAAGAACAATCAATCAAACAAGCAAGCAAGCAAAAACTGCAGGGATGGAGGAAGGGATGAAATGGAACATTATAGAAAATAGCATGGCTGGCTGGAATACTAAATGGAAGTACTCTACAGTCTCACATTTTTGTAGGTCCTACTTTTGTATTTTAATCAACTGAAACTGATTTCCATAATTAGATGATATTGAAGCTGCTATGTTATAGAAAATTCTTCCAGTGTTACATTTCTATTTGGATTTGTGTGTGTTTTAAGTACCTGCTTTAAAAGTAGAAAAGATGAAGTATTGCTATGTATGGTTAGCAAAACTAAGTTTTTTTGTTCTTTCTCCATAAAGCATAGTCCATGTTCATCTAGTTAAAATAAAGCCCTTTTGTTTCTCATTCAGTCAATAAAAAGATGCATGCACAAGCTGAATTTTTCTATTAAAATGAATGTTCTGTTCTCAGTGATAATTTATTATTAACAAATCTATATTAGCTGCCATTTGTCATGGTCCACAGTGATTATAAATTGTGGAAGACAATCTTACATTTCATTTCTCTTTTCTGCACAGCCTCCAATGTAATTATTATGCACTTGTTTCAAATACAAATTTAAAAGGATTTTCCACCATATTTTAATAATTATTGATGTTATTTGTGTCAGAAGCACAGGAAAGAGGAATAATACTTGGGCAAGGATGATGTTTTTGTAACTGTTTTCCCACAACCCCAGAAATAACTAAAGGGGGCTTATTTTAAAACTGTGGCTAACCCTTGTCTTAAAATTACATGTTTTTTATGATTAAAGAGGTCTCTATTTAAGACCCATTCATTATTGTCTTACAGCAATGATTTAAGAACTGCAGATTGAAACCAAATGCCTCCTGGCAGTAATCTTTCATGTGTATGATGAATGAAAAGAATATCTGTAATCTGTGTGGAGCAGACTTTAAAATCAAAGAGATTGCCCTGATGTATAACCTGTACTCAGGACAAGACACTGCCGTCAGAACAGAAACAAAGTGGTTCCCAATCAGCAAAGGAATCAGGCAAGGATGCATATTATCACCACACTTATTTAAACTGTATGCAGAAAATGTGGTACACTTTGCAGGCTTGGACTCAAAGGAAGGACAAGTGAAGGCCAGAGAAAGGAATATTAATAACCTAAGATGGCAGACAACACAATACTACTAGTGGAAACCAACAAAGACCTAGAGCAACTGCAGAAGAGGATCAACAAGAAAAGTTCTAAGGAAGGCTTAATAGTGATCATTAAGAAAATAACAATAATGACCACAGATGAGCTACAAGAAATCATCATAGATAACAAGAAAATCAAAATAGTCAAAGAGTTCCCATACCTTGGATCAAAAGTAGATGAGAATTGAGGATGCAGTCAAGAAATTAGAAGATGACTAGGATTGGAAAGGGCAGCTGTGAAAGAATTAGACAAGATCCTAAAATCTAAAGGGATAACTGAATATTAATGTAAGGATCGCCCAAGTCATAATATTACCTATCACTATGTACGGATTTGCGAGCTGGACAGTGAAGAAAGCCAACAGAAAGAAGATAACTTATTTGAGATGTGGTGCTGGAGAAGAGTCCTGAGGATGCTGTGGACAGAAGACAAACAAATGGGTTCTAGATAGATCAACCAGAACTTCCCTGGAAGCCAGAATGATTAAATTGAGGCTGTCATACTTTGGCTGCATCATGAGAAGACAATTATGCTGGGAAAGGTAGAGGGCAGTAGAAAGTGAGTGAAATCACACACCAGATGGTTACACTCAGTCAGAGAGGCCACAGTCGAGGACGAGGTCAAGGTCTTGGAGATGTTTCATCCACAGGGTTGCCGTAAGTCAGGGTTGACTCAAGGACAGTTAACAACATCAACAGAGGAGATTTCAAAACTAATGGGGGGCTGATTTTCATTTCAGGATTAGATTATAAGGACCTTTCTTCTTTTAAGACAAACCACTGAATGCAATACTGTCAAACCTAGATTTCCCCAAGTTGGTGATTTCTAGTCATATCGAATGGATACTCCCAATACATCTGGTGGGCACTGACTTGAAAAAGACTGCTTTACTCTTACTAGCAAATTTTCCCCATCATTTCAGGTGGAAGACTTTCCCAGCCCAACTGCCTGAAAGCATTGTTCTGGAGTGGTTTTGGCAGTGGTTAGGAAGCCAATACAGTATATCTAAAGGAGGAGTGGAAATGTTTTAGCCTTCCAGTTGGGCTGCAATGTCTAGCAGCTCTAGCAAGCATAGCCAATTGTGAGGAATGATAGCAGTTGTAATCCAGCAAATGTGGAGGGGCACACAGCTTCCTTCCTTGAACTGACTAAATACAGTACAATTATATGCATGCCTTCCAAGAAGTATGCCTTACTGAGTTCAATGAGACTCATTTCTAAATAACTGTATATATAACATTGCAGACTTATTTTTGTTGTTGTTGTTAGCTGTTTAAGATTTTTCCTAGTTTTTTTTAAAATTCTCAATTGTTTTTCCTTTCAATTGTTTCTGTTCTCTTTTGTGTTGTAGGTAATAGTTGTGCCAATACAAGAAAAGAATCATGACTTCAGTACTTGGTTCTCGTAAGTATGCTCTTCTGCAATTTTCAGAGAATTGGATGTAAGAGTTTCATGGCCCTTAGTCAAGATGCCAACAGTGACACTTACCCAAATTACTTGGCTCCCCTCTCCCCAACTCACTGAAAGCATGATTCTTGATTCTGGGCTTGTTTACACTTTCCATAAAATACAAGTGCTCCCTGGGCTTTCCAGATCTGTAGTGATCCTAGGCTTGACTACACTATTACTACAGATATTCAGTCAAATTGTGGTAAATTCAGTTTAAGCAGCCACACATTCCTCCATTCCAAGATTGCCTCATTTTGAAATGGCAGCTCACAAGCTACTTTTGGCCACATGTCCATGGCTGCTCCATTTAATTGTTTTCTATCTGTCCATCAGGATTGCAAACATACAGTTTCACTTTCATTGTCACAGTTTCTGCCCTGGTCCAGAAAACTCTTCTGCCTCCTTTTTTCCACAGGAAAACTGGTCTTTGGCCATCACTAAACTAAGGGGTTTATCACATTGGCTTTGTTCCTGCAATAGATGCAGGATGTAACTTGAAGAAAGTGGATCTTATTCCATTTTCCCGTCACCGAGGAGTACGCAGCCTTTTTGCAAGCTGGGCTTCTCTGGGCTCCTCCTGCATCTTATCAAAAAGGGGATTTTCCCATTCTTGAAAAGATGTGGCAGAAGCCCAGGTTGCAAATGGGCTGCCTACTCCCTGGTGACAGGGAAATGCGATAAAATCCCACATCTATTGTGGGAGCAAAGCCAATGTGATAAACTCCTAAACTAAGCTAAGCAAAGCAGTTAATTAGAGGTGCACAGATACAGTATACAGATACAGGTATAAATATATACATATGAAGCAGATATACTGAAACCCAGTTGTACACACAAATATAGCATCCTTTAAAGAAAAGCAAACAAGCCACTCAAACTTTCTGTCTCTTGAGAATTGTTACTTTTTGGCAGAAACAGTCATGTGACCAACTTTCAACAAAAAATCCTGAGAAAATCAAGATTCTTTTTCTATTCTCAGGTGCCTAAAAGCTCTGCACTCACCTCGAATTGGTCAGAATGTCATGTGTTCCGATCACTGCAAATTTGAACTGAGTGAGGATTCTTTTAAATAGTATAGACAAGATGTCTGTTCTCTCTCTCAATCGTTCTCCCTGTCATGAAGGTCAAGGGGAGAGGTCAATTAGGGAAAGCCAAAGAGAATGGAAAATTATTTTACAATGAAACAATAATATATTAGTAATTAATCATATAATCCCTTACCCAAAAATAAAATTAAAATGTTGGGAAAGTAAAATTGTTCTTGCATGAAGACAAAACAGATGATAAAGAAGGTGCCAGGCAGGCCTAAGGAGGGCATTCCATATTTTGAGTACTGCAGCTGATATGACATGTATGCCCCATTCTGGGTTGATTTCACCCACTTCATGATTTGGAATGCTGTCCCATTTTTCTGCTGCTCAGGTATTCAGGTGGATGAGAACCTTGAACAGATGCAACAGGGGACAATGATGCGCAAGGTCAAATCTAAGAACTGGAAAAAACAACGGTTCTTTCTGTTGAAGGATGACTGCATGACTGTCTGGTACAAATCCAAGATGTCTGGCAATGCCAAATCTGCATGTGAGTTTGACTCCCTGATTTGTATTCTCAGATTGTATCTGGGCACGTACAGAACTGCTTGATGAAGTTTGAACAATGCCATTTGTTGGTATGATTCAGAATGAGAAAACTACAGTTTTTCAGCCCAGCTCTTCATATCACACTAAGTAAAGTGTTCTGCTGAATAACTCTGGATATACAACAGAGTCATGCAGGATAATTTAAAGTTGTGTCAGGTATTATACATATTATGGGGATTTGTGAATATCAACATATGTACTGTACATGATTTCAAACCTTTAGATTCTTTCAAGATACATTTTAGATGTATGAGAAACATGGGGCAACAGCCTCTGAGGTATACTGATCTTGTCTGTCACATCTGGCTGTGGAAGTATGTCTAATCCTATTAATGAAGTAGAGCAAAGTGGTGATCTCACTTCGATATAAGACATCAATTGCCAGTGACTTCATTTTTAAATAAAACTATGTAGGATTTTATCTAAATTCACAATTTACACCTTGGTTATCAAAGTATCTTTGATACCCCTCCCCAATGATTCAAAATATTACAACCTCTTTATCAAGGAGAATTGAACATGTACGCTTGCCAATTGCCATCAAGTTGGCTTTGACTAATGACAACCCTATGAATGGCAGACCTCATAGAACAAGCATTATCATTTTGAGTCATGACATTTCATGATTTGTCCGAAGATTTGTTGTTGTTGTTTTGTTGTGTGACTTCAAGTCATTTCTGACTAGGCGACCCTAAGGTGAAACTATCACAGGGTTTTCTTACAAGATTTGTTCAGAGGAAGTTTGCCATTGCCTTCTTTTGAGGCTGAGAGCATGTGAGTTGTCCAAGGTCACTCGGGTTTCATTCCCAAGCAGAGAATTGGACCCTGGTATTCAGAGTCAAAGTCCAATGTGCAAACCACTATGAACCTTATCACACTAGACAAATCCTGCTCAGAAACAGGATTTTAAAAGTAGAAAAAACTCGCAAATGCAGGAAGTTTTTCAGAAGCGTTTGCACCAAACAGCAATAATGCGAAAATAAAGCAAACAGAAGGTGGACAAAAACAACACTTTTCTTGAAAGTAAAAAGATATTGGTTTTGTCCACTTTCCCATTCACTTTATTTTCGTGTTATTGCTGTTTGGAAGAAACGTCATCTGAAAAACATCCCACATTTGCAGATTCTTTCTACTTTTAAATCCTGTTTCTGAGTGGGATTCATCTAGTGTGATAAGGTCCTATGTCAGATAGGCACAGTTTAGTAATTTTTGCTTTTCATGAGAGTGTAGACTTTATTTGTTCTTAGACCCTTTAACTGTTTTGTTTTGTTTTTGGTTTGTTTTTTGGCAGCCCATGGTATCCAGAGAACTTTTCTCCAGCACCACATTTTAAATGACCTGATTTTCTTCCTGACACCTTTCTTCACTATTGGTCTTTCATAACCATACACAGAAATTGGAAATACCATAGTATGAATGATGTTAACTTTTGACTTCAGTAATAACTTCAGTAATATAATGAGAGCGTGTATTACAAAGCTCTTGAATTTAGATATTTTTATTGTAAGCAGTGAAGTTGTATGTCCTTCTTCTGTGTGTTGCACAGTCTGTTGCAGTACGGGTGCTGGGTGCTTCTATTTATTCTCGAGACACATTTTATGTCCTCTTGGAATTTCTGTGAACCCTCTGCTCTGCTGCTGTGACTTCCTCAGGATGGTGGTTTGCTGGGCAAAGCTCATTATCTCTAAACTCATTATCACTGTTGGCTTACACTGTCCACACTTTCATGTTTTTGTTTGTTTGTTTGCTGCGTTCCACTATTGATTGATCCAACAAAAAAACCCAACAATATTTCTCTTGATTTTATGATTCCATGATTCTATGATCCCTTTAAGTTATTCGTTCTGTGGCACCAAACCTGCACCAATGACACTATTCCTCTGCTAATGTAGTATAAGAGCAGGTGGATTGCTGTAACAGAAAAGCTAAACAAACAAATCCATAAATAAATGAGTGGCTAGCTAATGATGCTTCTACTCCCTATGGGGGCCAACCTGAGAAGTCAAGGCTTATTTTTGTAACATAATCTGAATTTCCTTCACAATGGCTAATTGTTCATTGTTATCCTCTCCCAAGTCTCAGTGAGTGATGTGGAGACGGTGCGTGAGGGACACCAGTCAGAGGTACTGCAAAGTCTAGCTGAGGAATTTCCAGCTGAGTGCTGTTTCACTGTTGTCTTCCATGGGCGTCGCAACAACCTGGACCTAATTGCTGGCTCAGCAGAGGAAGCTCAGTGTTGGATCCAAGGCCTGCGGCGCCTTGTGGAGATTGTCACTAACATGGACCAGAGGGAGAAGATAGATCAATATCCTTGCATACAGTCATCCACTGTTCGCTTCTCTCCTATGCCTTTTCCCACAAAAGGGGATGTTAGATTGGATCCAAATGTAGGCTAGCCGTGCTGAAAGAAATGGAATTTGCACTAAAGTTGGGTCCCATTGATTTCAATGAGTCTGTTCTAAATATTTCTAAGTCTGGATCCAAAAGACAATCTGAGCATTTTTACATGTCATAATTTCTTAATACTGTATATAACGCAAGGAAAGGATGTAGCTTGTTGTTGTTGTTGTGTGCCTTCAATTTGTTACCAACCTATGGTGACTAATCATGGGGTTTTCTTGGCAAGTTTCTTCAAAGGATTTCCCCCCCCCCATCCTCTGAGGCTGAGAAAGTGTGACTTGTCCAAAGTCATGCAGTGGGTTTTCATGGCCAAGTGAGGATTTGAACACTGCTCTCCAAAGTCCTAGTCCAGCACTCAAAACAATACACCATGTTGGCTCTCCCAATATAGCTTAATGGCATGCAAAAGTTTCCAGTTTCAGTTCCTAATATCTCTAGGTAGAGATGTAAAATTTCCCGAACTTTTGACGACATGGAAACAAGCAGTTTCCCCCCAATTTTTTCCAGAAAAAAAGTTGTTGTTTTTTTGAAAAATTGAAAAAAGTTGAACATTAGCACTTTTTACAGATTGAAAGTCACTCTGAGCCTGAACAGACCAGCACTTTGTGCCGACTTGCAGGCGAACTAGGGCTCAGGTAGGGCTGAACGTTCACACGCTCAAACCCCTATTTGTGCAACCCAGGCACCATCTTGGTACACATCAGTCCAGATGGCACATGCCATGATGGCATCCCTTGTGCGCAGTGCCCAAACAGTGCTGCACACAAGGGGTGTCATAACGCCATGCCAGGGCACTTATGGTGTGCCTTCTACAGTGCAAATAGGAGACACATTTCATGGCTCCTTTTTACACCTGGTTGGGGATGTGGCATACGGTTGCCACGTCTCCAACCCAGCACTTCCAGGGGCAGCATAGAGCCCTCCCCCTTGCCGGGCTGTCTGTACAGCTCCACTGTTCCTTTAAGAACATAAAATATGACTATGTACAATTTGGTTTGGCATAAAATTATCACAATTGGTATATTAAAATACAGTATATTCTCCATCTGCCTTGGTTCAGGCCCCAGAGGGAGAGAAGAACCACTGGACATCATCCCCTTCCCACCACCTTTCCCTTCTCCTTTTGTGTTGTCTCTTTTAGACCGTAAGCCTGAGAGCAGGGATCTGTCTAATTATAAGATTGTATGTACAGCAATGTGTAAATTTACAGCGCTATATAAATAAAATTAATAATAATAATAATAATAATAATTAAAAAAATAGAATTTACTTTAAAAATTTATTTGTAACAAATGGAGTAATAATCTAGTGAACTTTGGTTTTGCTAATTTATGTGGCGCAGGCAAAAAAAAACCCTTAAAAATACAGAAGAAATCATCAACATAAGTAATAAAAAATATTTATATTTCCTCTCCACAGTATCAAATAGACATAAAGCACCCATCCCTTAAAAAAAAGGGGGGGGGGGAGAAGTGTGTGGAAGATACTAACATTCAATTAATAGGCATGAAATTTAATCGGATTCATTTTCTGAGCTCTGGGCTGCAACCGCGCTGCAGAAATATTTCAGTTTGACACCACGTTAACTGTCATGGTTCAATGCTTGGGAATTCTGGGAATTGTAGTTTGTTGTGGCATCAGAACTCTCTGACACAGAAGGCTAAATGTTTCATAAAACTACAAATCCCAGAATTCCATAGCACTGAGCCATGGCAGTCAAACTGCATTATTTCTACAGTATGGATGTGGTCCTGGTTATCAGTATCAGTTTCAGTCTCCGCTTCTGCTCTATTATGTTTGTCATCACAATTATCATGGACTTCTCAAATCCAGAAGTATACTTGGATTAAAAGAAGCTTCTACCCTTTCACATGTCAGTTTATTTCTTGATTTAGTGTAAGTGTATCCAAAAGTAGGCCAGATTCTTTCACTGCCCCTTAAAGAAAGAAATGCATCTTGCTCTTGCATTAGAGAGTACATTTTGTAACCTAGGTTTTGCTTTTCCTCATTCAGTGCACAGAAATTAGAATAATCTGATACTGTACAGAGTTTTTAAAAATGATTTGGAGAATATATGAACACCTTGTCTTAAAGATTTTATTCATCATGCTAAAATAAAACATTCCATAATCGGATTTCTGCCTTTCCCCCCATGTTTCCATTTTTTTCTTAAAAAAACAAAAAAGGCTTCAGGAAAAATCTGCCCCTCCCCCCCCAGGCCTTCCCATCTCTATCTCTAGGTAGGGCGGGGGAAAGAAGTTTTCATGTCTGAAACTTCAGGGACTTTCTGCCAGCATGTAGAAAACACTGGGCTAGGTTAAACAATGATCTGACAATGTATAAAAACTACCAGTATGTTCCTATATTATGGCATTGTCATACCTTTTGCATCTTTCTCTTTACACTCTTCACAGTTTTACTTGTCTTCGTTTACATACTTCTGCTGTTTTTGGGTGGTACTTCAAATCAATTATTTACTTATGCCATAGCTCCTCCTGAATTAACCTCCTACAGCACATAAAACATATCTTGCCTCAACTGCCTGTTGTCTCTCATCAATCCATTATCCATTAGTTCTTTCCAACACTTTCATTTTATATACCCCAAGTAACATAGAACTGCTGATACAAATCCTGGAAGCATTTTATTGTATCTGGTTGTAATCCCACCTCAATCCATATTATTATTATTATTATTATTATTATTATCTTGCCCATGCTGCTATCCTCGGTCCATGCTATTGTGACAAGATGAAATTGGCAGTGGGGAATAAATGTTGGGAAGGATAGCTACTGTACATGGTAACATGCTAGATTTCAGAAGCTTCTTGGCTTGGCAGTGTTTGGATATGCTAGTATAGTATGATTAGATTATTTTATGCTTTGAAGACATAGCTCTGCTCAAAACTTCTTTTTTTCCTTAACCCACATCTTGGACTGCTGCACATGGATCTGTGACTGGTTCCAGAAAGCTGATAAAGACAAAGATGGGCGCATGAACTTCAAGGAGGTGCAGCACTTACTTAGGATGATGAATGTGGATATGAATGAGGACCATGCCTACCGGCTATTCCAGGTGAATTTGGGTGGTGATATGAAGAAAATATGGAACTGATTTATATATATGGGATTCTTTGCTAATCCATCAAATAGTGACATCTCAGCCACATTGCCACCATGATAAGCCTACTGTAGGTCTACCACCTCTCCTTGGCCTCTCTGCTTGCAATATGTATCTCCAAACCTGACTATTTGATATGTTGACCAGTATCTCCCTCTCACCAACCTTGGTTGTGGCTAGTTGCTAACTTGAATGCATTACCTCTTAATCTCAGTGATATACATCCGCCTTCCCCAGACGTTTGCCTTCAGTACAGCAAAAAGCCCTTTGTATCCACAGATTCTTTGTACATGGATTCAAACATCCAGAGTTTGAAAATACTATAATATTTTCAAGCAAAGCTTGATTTTGCCATTTTATATAAGGGGACCCATTTTGATATCCATTGCATTTAATGGAACTTCAACATACATGGATTTTGGTATTCACGAGGGGGGGGGGGGGGGACAGGTGTCCTGGAACCAACTCCAGTGTATACCATGGATCCACTGTATTCCCTGCAGGTAAAGAAAGGAGATATATCTAGATGGCATCCATTTAAGGATAACTGATTTGGAGCTTGGGGTTTTCTTCTGATCACCAAATTTGCAGATCAGAAATACTCCGAAACATTTGAAGCGTTATCCTTTTATCTGGTATATGGAACAATGGCAGGGAATGATACAACTTCAAGAAATATGTTTTGATGCCACTCTTTGATGCAATCAGATCCATAGAATTCTTTAAATAAGAGATGTGTGTATGTGCTTTCAAGTCTCCTGTCCATTTCTGGCAACCTCATTTTTTTAGGTAAGGGATCCTCAGAGGTGGTTTGCCAGTTCCTTCCTCTGAAACATAGCTCATAGCACCTGGTACTCATTGGTGGTGAATCCAAGTACTAACCAGGGCAGACCCTGCTTAGGTTCTGAGATCAAACAGAATTTGGTGCCTTCTGGATACTTAGAGATGTAAGTCTTCCACTTGTAATAAATAGGTGATTACGATGCATTCCCTTCTGTTCATTCATATGCTTGGTATAAGTTACCCATTTATAATTGTTTGTCCACTGTGGATACTGAATGATGAGATAAGGCTTTAGTCTGACCCAGCTCTTATTTCAGTGGTATACAACACTGATTGATAAAAGGCTAGGCTAATCATAAAGCAACTTCCTTGTCTCATCATTGATCTCTTTAGTCAAGCATTATATTACTTTGGTGTTCTAAACACCATCCAGTAAATTATTAGTGCTTTAGTAGAAGCAGGAGAATGTCTCAGGGTTGCCCACAGTTGCCTTGGGATCCCTTCCTACATAGCTATGATACTTCTGTTCATTTTCTGTGCATTGGTCAGACCCCTCCCTCCCTTGCAGATGGCTGACAAATCTGAAACAGGAACACTAGAGGGGGAGGAGTTTGTGCTGTTCTACAAGGCACTGACTCAACGGGATGAGGTGCTTGAGATCTTCCTGGAGTACTCTGAAGATGGCAAGAAGCTGACACTATTGGAGTTTGTGGACTTCCTGCAGCAAGAGCAGAAGGAGAGCAATGGCACCGATGAGCTTGCCATGGAACTGATTGACAGATATGAGCCATCTGAAACAGGTGGGTGAGGAGGAGGGGATATAGTGGAGAGCTGATGGGTCCACAGTCTGGACCAGTGTCCAAAGTTGACATAGGTTGACACTGAAGTCCTGAAAGAATCCAGTCTTCCAAGAACAACGCTTTTAGACACTAACAGAGAGCAGAGTGGTGTGTGATTCTTGTCCCAGCAGATGTCCACAAACTATTTACCATTGCCTTTGTCAGGCCATGACACTTACTATAGAAAGAGCAGAGACAGCTTCTTTTTCTTGGCCTGTCAAAGTCTCCTGTTTCACCAGCTTTGTTTATTTCAGTATCCTTGTTCCTTTGAAGCACCTTTGTTTCCTGGAGGCCCATATCCCTTGACACTGTTTTCTCTCCCTGTTGGTCCAATCTTTCCCACAGCCAAAGCCCGCCATGTTCTGAGCACAGACGGATTCCTCATGTACCTGTGCTCGCCGGATGGCTCCATCTTCAACCCTGAGCACAGGAAAGTCTACCAGGATATGTCTCAGCCCCTCTGCCATTACTTTATCTCCTCCTCTCACAACACATATCTGATGGAGGACCAGCTACGAGGACAGAGCAGCGTTGAGGGATACATCAGGTATTGCAATCAAAAGATAGAAGATGTAGTGGCTTAGATCCTCTGTCCCATGACAAAATCAAGCATAAACGACATCTCACTGCCTGCGCTTACTTGGTCCTCTTTTGGATTTAACCATAAGTTATTCTTCCTATGGGATCCACTACACCACTATGTGGTATAGTGGTTTGAGCATTGGACTATGATTCTAGAGACTAGGGTTCAAATCCTTGTCAGCCTTGGAAACCCAACAGGTTACCTTGGTCAAATCCCATTCCCTCAGCCTCAGAGGGAGGCACTAGCAAAACACCCTCTGAACAAATCTTCTCAGGAAAATGCTGTGATAATCTTGCCAAAAATACCCTGCCTTGGGGTTGCCATAAATAAACAATTTGAAGACACACAACAGCAATATTTTTCCTATCCACAGGTTCATTTGGCTTCTCATTGTCAGATGCCTCTTAGACTGACCATCTCACTGAGAAAGACTTAAATAACAGAACATTAGAGTTGGAAGGGATTTCTTAGAGTTACCCTGTCAACCCTCTGCCAATGCAGGGAGTGTACACCTAAAGCACCCCTGAGAGATGACCATATGTTTAAAAACCTCCATCACCTTTCAAACCTCTTTCCATCAGGAAAGTCTTCCTAACATTTAGTCAGAATCATTTAGTCAGAATCGCTGGGTGATCTTGGGCAAGTCACACCCTCTCAGCCTTAGGAAACGGCAATGGCAAATCTCCTCCAAACATCTTGCGAAGAAAACCTCATGATAAGGTCACCTTAGGGTTGCCATAAGTCAGAAATGACTTGGAGGCATACAACAACTACAACAACTACATACAGGTTAAAGCACAATAATCCACATAACCTACAACTTCATCCTGCCCTAGTCTTCTATTTGTCCACTCTAGTCCACCTTTTTGCTGGCAACAGCAATTGCTTCAGTGCCTCTCCAAGCCAAGCTACATGTGTGACAAAAGTTTCCTGTAGATTCCTGTGCCATCTTTCCTTACTGGAACTCCTACACCTTCTAACAGCTGCTCAGTGCTGAGGATCCAACAAATGCTAAGTTTTGTTCTGCTTTCCTCTCCATCACTACAGGAAGAAAAATGTACAAGTTGAATTTCTCACAGTCTAGCAACTGTTAAGGGCACAGGAGCTTTGTTAGGAAAGAAGTTGGCTACTCTGATGATGTTGTGAGCCTATGAGAAAAAGATACCCACATTTTCTGGCTGCACAGAATGGCTGGAATCCTACATTGCTTATCATAATATAAATATTTGGTGGTGGCGTTATATTATGATGAGTACCAATGCAGGGTAACATATGTGGATCCCTGGTGAATGTGATGACTGACAGTGCACTATGCAGATGCAGTGCATAATGTGCAAAGGCAGTACATAGGAGTTTATCACATGGGAGGAATTTCTCTCAAGTATTTTGCGTAGTCAATTCGGAATTTCGCATGATTGCGTGAAAGATTATCCCACAATTAGATGCCCCTGGTAATTTTGCAAAGATAATTGTGCTATCAATTCGAAATTCACACGATTACGAGAAAGCTAATTATACATTTACGCAGTTATCTCTGCTTATTTTGAACCCAAAACAAACGCATTTGGGAAAATGTTATTATACCAGTGGATTTTTTCATGCGAAATTGCTCTCCTGCACATGCCCACTTCTCAACTGATGCCATGGTGACCTCATGTACTTCCGGGTCATTGGATTGGGGGTATTTGCCCCAAGCCCCATGTGCGCTGAGAAGTTGGTGCGTCATGCAGGAATTCCCCATCAAAGCATCCTCCATTTTGGACCGGTGCCCCAAGCCCCATGTGTGCTGAGAAGTTCGTGTGCCATGCAGGAATTCCCCATCAAAGCATCCTCCATTTTGGACCGGTGCCCCAAGCCCCATGTGAGCTGAGAAGTTCGTGTGCCATGCAGGAATTCCCCATCAAAGCATCCTCCATTTTGGACCGGTGCCCCAAGCCCCATGTGTGCTGAGAAGTTCGTGTGCCATGCAGGAATTCCCCATCAAAGCATCCTCCATTTTGGACCGGTGCCCCAAGCCCCATGTGCGCTGAGAAATTGGTGTGCCATGTAGGAATTCCCCATCAAAGCATCCTCCATTTTGGGCCAGTGCCCCAAGCCCCATGTGCACTGAGAAGTTGGTGCGCCATGCAGGAATTCCCCATCAAAGCATGCTGCATGTTGGACCGGTGCCCTAAGTTGCATGTGCGCTGAGATGTTGGTGTGCCATGCAGGAATTCCCCATCAAATCATGCTGCATGTTGGACCGGTGCCCTAAGCCCCATGTGCACTGAGAAGTTGGTGTGCACTGAGAAGTTGGTGTGCCATGCAGGAATTTCCCATCAAAGCATGCTGCATGTTGAACCAGTGCCCCAAACCCCATGTGTGCTGAGATGTTGGTGTGCCGTGCAGGAATTCCCCATCAAAGCATGCTGCATGTTGGACTGGTGCCCCAAACCCCATGTGCGCTGAGAAGTTAGTGTGCCATGCAGGAATTACCCATCAAAGCATCCTCCATTTTGGACCGGTGCCCCAAGCCCCATGTGCCCCGAGGAGTTGGTGTGCCATGCAGGAATTACCCATCAAAGCATGCTACATGTTGGCCTGGTGCCCTAAGCCGCATGTGTGCAGAGATGTTGGTGTGTCATGCAGGAATTCCCCATCAAAGCATGCTGCATGTTGGACTGGTGCCCCAAGTCACATGTGTGCTGAGATGTTGGTGTGCTGTGCAGGAATTCTCCATCAAAGCATGCTGCATGTTGGACCGGTGCCCCAAGTTGCATGTGCGCTGAGATGTTGGTGTGCCATGCAGGAATTCTCCATCAAAGCATGCTGCATGTTGGACCAGTGCCCTAAGTCGCATGTGCGCTGAGATGTTGGTGTGCCATGCAGGAATTCCCCATCAAAGCATGCTGCATGTTATGGGTCAGCATAGAAGACTCTCAGGACCCCATGCCCCATGACGTGAGTGTCATCTTGAAATCACTGTAACGGTGCCAATTCTGGGAGGGGGGGGTCACGGCTTATCTACCTGGACAAGTGGTGCCATGCACGAATTCTATGGAATGAATGGGAACCAGGGCAGATGAGGGGGCTGTTTGGATAGCCCTTGGGGACCTCATCACAACTGGGCAAGTGAAGGAGGCATTGCTGTGGCAACTGTTGGAAGCCAGCAATCACGCAAAACATATGAGGGCAAAGCACTAAATGAGTGTAAAAGTGTTCCCTCCTCTCTGACCACCCGTTCGGGACTACAGGAAGTAAAAAGAAAAAGCCAATGCCATGAGGGATCATGGGAATTGTAATAAAAATGGCAAAATTGGGGATCAACAGAAATGCCTATCACACCCCCAAAAAAGCGAAATGAATACGAAATTGCAAGGAAATAGGAATTGTAAATCCGCTAGTTCACCGAATTTGCCTATGTTCTGATTGCGTTCAGATCACGTTCACACATCAAGCAGAAGCATGTAATAATCTTTCACGCAATTACATGAAAACTCCCATTTCGTTCGCAAAAAACAGGAATTGCATGTGATGAGAAATCACGCAATCGCGTGAAACCTCATGATTGCATTTGCAAAACCAGCAATTACATGTAATGAGAAATAACGCAATCGCGCGAAACCCCATGATTGCGTTCGGTATTTCAGTAAAAAATTGGTTGTGTGATAAACTCCATAGAGACAATGCACATTCACATGCTATTATGTACTTTAATGCACTATGTTCCCACATTTGCAATTCTGCTTATGTGATGTCAGCTGGATATGACCATTGTGTTTTCCTCCCCCTCCCTCATTCCATGTGCGTAGCAGAACTTGCACCTCCTGTGTCACTACAAGACGACAGCCAATGTTTGTCTTCTGCCTTTAGAACTTGAAAACAGATGAAATGGGTACTGAGTGGCAGGACTGTCCCTGTTCCTCTCCAGGGTCAAACTCTCAAGTGTTCTGTTAGTTTCATATAAATTCCAGGAGCATACACCACAGGAATGGCTGGCTTCCCAATTCTGTGATGTTATAGAGGCACTCCACTCCCATGAGGCTTTTTGTACTTATAAAAGTGTTGCTTTTACCCTACAAGTAATGGTTTCATGGATAAACGTAAATATGAATGCATAACTTTAAAAAAATGGCAACATCAGTGAATCATTGTCAGAATGAAAAGGACGGATGGAAAGAGTTGCAAAAGCAATTGGCTCATCCTGCAATGGAGGGATCTCCTGTGAGAAATCTGTTTTTATATTATCTGTCTTAACCTTTCACCCATATCATTTATAATATCCAAGCACTAAAGTGAAAGCATAAGAAGCTTTCATTTTGGAATGCCTGATCCAATGACTGCTAATTCCAAGTGATCACAGATAAAGTGTGATGGACTTGGAAGTGTGCAGATGAGGCACAAGAGGTTCTCCCATGCTGGTAACAGGCCAACAGTGGAAAGTGCTACCTGTGCAGTAAGAAGGGCTCATTAATTGCCTTCTTTCCTTCTGCAGGGCTCTGAAACGGGGCTGCCGCTGTCTAGAGGTAGACTGTTGGGACGGGTCTAACGGGGAGCCCATTGTCTACCATGGCCATACCTTCACCTCTAAGATCCCTTTTCGGGAAGTTGTGACAACCCTTGAGAAATATGCATTCCGGGTAGGTTGGACTTTTTTGAAACAGTGAAGGAGGGGTCCCTTCACTGGGGAAATGGGGGAAGAAAAGGTATTATAGAAGATGTATATTTATGGAACCAAGAGGGAGAGGGCAGTGCTTGTTCTATCATTAGACCTAATAAAATTACCATTCCAGGTAGGAAATATTGGGAACAGAAGCCACAATGGCAGCTTTCCAGCTATCCCCATGAACTCCCCAGCTGTCAATATAATAATAAAATCATAGAGTTGGAAGATACCTCAAAGACCATCAAGTCCAAACCCCTGCCATGCAGGAATACACAATCAAAGCACCCCTGACAAATGGCCATAGAGCCTCTCCTTAAAAACCTCCAAGGAAGGAAATTCTAACACATTCTGAGGGAATGTGTTCCATTGTCGAACAGCTCTTATTGTCTGGAAGCTCTTCCCAATGTTGTGGTGGAATTTCTTTTCAACAGAAAATGAGCTTGCTCCCTCCTCAATATGACATCCCTTCAAATATTTAAACAGGGCTATCATATCACCTCTTAAACTTCTCTTCTCCAGGTTAAACATACCCAGCTCCCTAATCCTCTCCTCAAAGGTAAAGGTCTCCAGACCCTTCATCATTTTGGTCACCCTCCTCTGGACAGGCTCCAGCTTGTCAACATCTTTTCTGAATATTGGTGTCCAAAACTGGACGCTGTCCCCTTCTGCTAAAGAAGTAGCCCCACTTCCTTCTTTCCCACTCTATTGTCCATCTTCATTGTTCCAGAGCCATGAGCCTATCATTGCCTCATTCTGTACTTCCTTGACCCCACAGGCTTCTGAATACCCTATTATCCTATCTATCGAAAACCACTGCAGCATAGAGCAACAGGATATCATGGCACAACAGCTGAAAGGAATTCTGGGAGAGCAACTCCTCCTCAACACTATTGATGGGCGAATCCCCATGCAGCTGCCTTCACCTGAGGTAAGGACATGAAGTGATGGTTCGTCATTCCTCAAACTGGGTTTACAGATCTTGATAGCCCTGAGAGGATAAACATGGCTAAGAACACCTGTTGCAATTTCTTTTATCAATCTGAAGCATTAAAAAGGTGACCATTTTCATGGCAACCATTAAGTGGGTCCTTCGTGGTGACTGCTGGAAAGGTATGAGACTTTCCAGGAGAAGCTGGGATGGCCCCCTTTCTCTTTTCCTTCTACTAGCAAGAAAAAACCTTTGTCTTCAGGTTGATTGTTGGCAGTTGACAGGTTACAGAGAGAGCTGGGGTGTGAGAATGTACTGCAAAACCTTTTCAGATGAGGGTGTGTGTGTTTGCTTGAAGCAGCTAAGAAAGGTTTTACAAATAGACTTAATCAGGATGTGACTGGTGGAGCTGGACTTACGGGGCAGGAAGATCTCCTTCCTGTAATGCACGCTTTGGCCTCTGGGTCCTCCTCCTCCTGCAGGAACTGAAAGGGAAGATCATTCTGAAGGGGAAGAAGATTGGTTACCTGGAGGATTCTCTGAATGGGCAGATGGATGAGATGCCAGAGCAGGAAGATGGTGAGGAGGAGGCGGTGGAGGAAGAGGAGGGAGCAGATCCAGAGGAAGAAGCCCCGCGTAATGAAGACAAGAGGAAAGAGAAGGTTGGCTGGTTCATTGGTTTGTGTATCTCAGTTTACTCCAAATATGGCACACAAGGCAGTTACAGCATTGATTAAAACTAAATAAAGGCAAATCAATCATATTGTTTAAACAACATACCAACATAAAAACAAACTGTTGTATTAAAAACAGCACTAAATTAAAAACAGTTTAAAAGCATTTAAAACATGACAAATGAGAGGAAAATACAGCTCCCCTCTGTAAAAAATACCCCCCTACAACAACAAGGACCAATAGCCTGAAGGAGGAGGAGGAGGAGGGCCTTTGCCTACTAGTGGAAAGTGTCATTTTCACCAAAGATGTATGGACTGCCTTAGTGGTCAGGTCTTAGTGGTCAGGTCTACCCAGGAACAAGAATGGTGGACAAATCATAGTTGAGCTATGTTGATTCAGCAGGGGTGCCCATAGCTTCCACTGTGAAGAGAGGGCAGCTCAGTCCAGTTTTTAAACTACTTGCTCTCATAATCTCACCACCAACCGTGCTATTGTTAGAACCATATGTACTATTTTTGAAAGTATAAATGTCAGAAACTGAGTTTGGGGCCTCTTCCATGCTAAACTTGCAGGATCTCACTGAGCTGTGGCTCTTTTCTAATTGAGAACATTCAAAGAAAAGCCAGTTATGGTGTTTTGTTTGTTAGAGCTGCCACCTAAAATTTGTTGTTAACTGACGCCAAGTTGACTTCAGCTTATGGCGACCCTATGAATGAGTGAACTTCAAGTCACTTGGTCATCAACAGCCCAGTTCAGATCTTGGAGATTCAGGGTCAGGGCTTCCTTGGTTGAGTCTATTTATAAAATTCTAGTTGGGTAAAAGCCAGAAATCTGAGAAAGAAAATCATATCTTCTTCCTGCCAAGAAAAGCTTCCCTTTCTGAATTTCTAATACTGTACCTGATAACAGTTATAGACAGAGGAGGCCAACCAGAGGGGGAAAAATTGTAAATTTACTTGTAGTGTTGCTATTGCTGTTGTTGCTGCAAGTATCATTCCAATTCCAGTTTTGCAAAATTTTCAAATTAGTTGCCACTTTCTTTTCAGAAAAGCAAGCAATCTCTCTCTAAGGAGCTTTCCGACTGCATTATCTACTGCAAGAGTGTGCCGTTCTGCAGCTTCCAGCACTCTTGTAGCCACTACAAGCCTTATGAAATGTCTTCCTTTGCTGAATCCAAGACTCGCAAGCTCATCCGTGAGGCTGGTGAGAAGTGTGTCTGTGTGTGTATGTGTGTAGCAGCTGGCAGGCAAGAAACTTAATCCAAACACTGAATAGTCATGTGACACTCAAATATTGCTATTTGCTCATCCCACTTTTCCAAGAAATTTCCAGAAGGTTGACTTTCTTGTGGACAAAAATGCACTGATATTTACTTTGTTTACAAACATACCAGCAGACAATACAAGCAGACTTGCAAATGGACTTGCAAACAGACAGCAGGTCCACTAACTTTATATCAGATTCCAAAACAGCAGCCTCTACAGCCCACTTCCACCATCCCCACCACACATCACGTTACGTATATGCATATATTCCAAAATCTGAAAAAAAAAATCCAAACTCCAAAAAACTTCTGGTCCAAAGTTTTTCAGGTAAGGTAGGCTCAATCTGTACTAATATTACCTGTACTTTGATGGCCTTATATTCAACAGGAACAGTGCTTCCGAATGCTTTGAAAGGAGGGAGGAATTTGCCCTGTAATAGGTCAACTGATCTTTTCCATCACGTACCTTCTCATCTCTCTGTCTGTGCCTGGAAGAAGTGGTTCTGTCTTCCTCAGTCTTTCCATGGGACTGACACCCATCTGTCCCTACTATTTGGGGATAGCTCCCTGTTAAGAAAAAAATAAAAGGCATCTCTAGTATAAAGACCTTTTTGCCTAAACACCTTCCCAGCCCATTGACTTGACTGTACTGGCGACACTTGTGTTCTGACTTAATAGTGTCCTAACATCCTACAGGGAATGACTTTGTGCGCCATAATGCCTGGCAGTTGACACGCATCTTTCCTAGTGGCCTGCGAACCGACTCCTCCAATTACAACCCTCAGATGATGTGGAATGTGGGATGCCAGATGGGTAGGTATTTTCTGAGTGCCTTCTTCCTCATGTCAACATTCTGCAGAGTAGAAGCCTCCATTATGTACTTGTTCCTAGTCCCAGAGTTAGCCCTAACATTGGACAGAATGAGACAGCTACCTCAAGCTGACAATTTTGTATGCTATGAAAGGGAAGCAAATTGTTGATAATTTCCATCTGCAGTTATTTTTACTGCAAGGAAATTGGAGAAGTCTTTCTGGGATTTTCTGCATCAGGTGCCAAAATATCTCAGTTGCCTTTAGATGCTATTCACCTTCACTAGGGTTATGAAGAAAGTGGCATTTATATTTTTTGTGGGGTTTTCGGGCTATGTGGCCATGTTCTAGAAGAGTTCCTTTCTGACGTTTCGCCAGCATCTGTGGCTGGCACCTTAAGAGATTATCTTTCTGTGAAGATGCCAGCCACAGATGCTGGCGAAATGTCAGAAAGGAACTCTTCTAGAACATGGCCACATAGCCCGAAAGCTCCACAAAAACTATGGATGCCAGCCATGAAAGCTTTCGACTCCACAAGGTGGCATTTGCTGCTCCATCTCAGTCAGCAAAGTATTTCTAGCCTACCTAAACCACTGCTCCTATGGTAACTCACTGGTGCGTTTAAACCCTAAGTTTTTAACCCTAAGGAAAATTAATCATCAACCACTTCAGCCATCCTTTTTTGATTACCTCATGGCTCATATTGGTTGGTCAAAGCACAAGGGTTAAAGGTCTTCTGACCTGGAGTCTCTAACTTTTCATAACTTTTAGTTATGAACTGTCTTCAGTTTTGCAAACCCTTGCAAAATGAAGCCTGATTGAAAATGAAGCTTGGGTGGCAGGATAACTTACAGCACTAGAGAGAAAATGCTGAGGGGACAAGGTATTAAAAGAATTATATCATTAGCACACATTCCCAGGGAGCTATAGTTGAATAACACTCATTCCACAATTAATCATTGAGTTTGTAGTTTGAAACTTAATTTCTGTTCAGAATATGTCTTGCATGGATGGAGCTAGCAGATTTATCTCAGTTGTTCTCTCATTTGTTTCCATCACTGTTGATCTTAAAGATATTTCTGACTCCTCTTTTCAGTGGCCTTGAATTTTCAAACAGCTGGTACAGAGATGGACTTGTATGATGGGCTCTTCAGCCAAAATGGAGGCTGTGGTTATGTGTTGAAGCCAAGCTTCATGAGGGACTCAGAAACAACTTTCAGTCCTGAGAACCCCCAAAGCAGCAGTGATAGAAGTCCACTGAACTTAGTCATTAAGGTGAGCCCATGCTTCATTCTGGGGTGTTTAGAGAATAATTTCTTGAAATATTAGGGTTAGTTATATTCGGACCACTGATCTGTCTAGATGAGTATGTTGATGCTTTTCTGGCCAGTCTACATACCGTAGGCCTAAAAATGCAACATAGGAGTTAGGTGCATAGCTAAATAATCTGTCTTACCTTGCCCAGTTTGAATCCTCTTCTGGGATGCAGCCAAGTATTATCATGTGCATTTTGTCACCAATGCCACCTCACACCTAAAACCCAGCTCCCAGCCGCACTCAGCCAGCCGATTTGTAAAGTTGGGAGCTTCCAAGCTTTGCAAATCAGCTGGCTGAGCTCAGATTCTAGCCAGTATTTAGGTGGGTTTTAGGTGGAAGGTGGCAAAATACATATGATAATATCCAGATGCATCCCAGAAGAGAATTCAAACCGGACAAGGTAAGGCGCTGTGTGCTAAACTTCTTAGTCCCACTTCCAACTTTGACACATTACATTTTTTCCATTCCAGTATAGTTTCAAGGTTGTCTATCTGTCTGTTTGTTTTTGCTTGAGGGGTGTAATTCAGGATGAATTCAGACACAATTTTAATTGGATGTTTTTTTAAATAATCTAGAATTTTCTTTACTTTTATGGGGAGGGATGTTCTGAGCCCCAGATTAGAATTAGAATTGAATTGAGGGGAAGGTGCATATGTCAAGATCGGTGCCATTTTTTTTTGTTTAACATTTACCTGCACATATTAATTAATTATATTTAATTTAATTTATATTATGTCTTTTCCCAATATAAGAACCAAGGTAGCAAATGGTGTGGAAACAGCTTAGGGTGTAGTTTCTCCTTATTCTCATACATGTAAGGGCTGTTCACATATGGTGCTTCATGCTGTTTAGAAAGTTGAAAAATAAAACCCAGCATTGCTTTTAGCAGGGGGGGGGGAGGAGTAGAGTCTGGAAGAAGAATGAAATAAAAATTCTCGTGTTTTGGGAATATGGAAAGTCCAACTGCACCTGCAGCTGTAATTTGCATGGTCAGTAGTAACAATAGCAACACCAGTAAAACTATTGCTTCAGTGGCTTTCAGGACAGATGTTTTTTGTGTCTTATTGGGGAGCCTTTCCTAGAGTTCCTAGAGTTCAGGATGAGAGAATCTTTTGCTCTGTAGATTATTGTGCCACAACTCACATACTCTCTTACCATTGAACAAAGATTTTCCTGTCTCTTCTCTAATCTATCCTTGTTTTATGTGGAAGATGTATATGATTTCTTCTGGGGCTTCTTCAGTTGAGATTAAGCTAACTGAGGACCTCAATAAAGACCCCCTTTTTCTTCCCCCTCTTTTGTAAGGATGAACAACTCATGGTCCACCAGATACTGCTCAGTTGCAGCTCCTAGTATTCCTCACTTTGACAATGCTGGCTAGGGGTGATGGGAGTTGCAGTCTAGCAACATCTGGAAGGCCACAAGTTGCTGGCTCTGGTCTATGGCAACTAAATTATCTAGTGATTTACTTCTTTATTTATTTGCAAGTATTTATATACCACTTCTATCCAAAAGTGGTATATATCAATAACATGCAAAAATATACATAATCCACAAATCCATGGGACACAACACAATTTTGTTTTGAAGTCTAAGAAACAGATTAGAATAGTGAAGGCTTGCTCAATGAAACATGTGTTTCAAGTGTTTCATAACATGTGTTTCATAACATGTGTTGAAAGCTAAGGACAGTTGGAGCCTGCCAAAGTTCTTATGGCATAGTAGTCTACATAGTTGATGCCTGTGCCACTACATTTGATGGGTAAGCTGATCTTGAGATGTTGGCACAGTGTATGGCCCAAACAGACAGGCCAAAATTAAACTGCTTCAGGTCACTTTGGAGGTATGCTGTTTAAATGATGCCAGAAACCGCACCAAAGCCATGCTCCAGTCCTAAGGACTGGAGTGCAGCTTTGGCGCAGCTTCTGTCCTCTTAAGATGTGTGTGTCATTTAAACAGCACACCTCCAAAATGACCCAAAGCAGCTTTATTTTGGCCTATCTGTTTGGGCCTGTAGTTCCAGGTCTTTTGTTTCTTTGGTCTTATATGTCATAGTGGCCACCTGTCTGTCTGTCTGTGGCCACGATTGTGAACAGCATGGGTTGCAAACTGGTGATACATTACACATGCAACCTTGATTGTTCTTCCATGTTCACATGATCTTCTCTTCTAGATCATTAGTGGGCAGCAGCTCCCCAAGATGCCCAACAGCAAAGAAGGTTCCATTGTAGATCCTCTAGTGAGGGTGGAGATCCATGGCGTCCCAGGTGACAGTGCCAAGCAAGAGACTAAATATATTGATAACAATGGTGAGTCTATTTTATTGGCCATTGTAAGGAACAGCTGAGCTGAGGGTGATGGAGATGTCAACACAGATGCAAATAAATCTTCACTAGTTAAGAAATGAAACAAAGATTGTGTTCAGAGCCCTTAAACCTCACTCGGATTTTGTGTAGAGGAAAACAATTTTTGTCATGGGAATAAGTTCAGGAAGAGTATCATGCAGCCCTGCAGATGTTGTTGGTTTGCAAGTTACATCCAGTCTATGCAGCATAGCCAGTGATAAGGAATGCTGGAAGCAGCAGTTCAGAAACATTTGGAGGACTGCATTATTCTTGCGTCTTGGTTAACTGATGAAGATTTAAGCTGTTGGATATTTTAAACTTATCTGAGTCACATTATGGCATTTCAGATTTGGGGAAAATGAAAGCTGTTTTGGTAGGAACTCGTGTGGTGGATCCCAAGCAAGGACAAGGATAAACCTTGCCAAGAAAAGCCCAAGATAGGGTTACCATAAGTCATTTAAATGCACATAACACTAGGTTTGGGTAGACCTGGGTTTAGGTTCCCAGTTCACTGTGGGACTTTACAGACCACCCAAAAAGGGTGGTCTGCAGCCTCCTCTTCTTACTGCAGACCTTCACCGCCACAGTTAGACGCTGTGGCAAAGGTGCACAGTTAAAAAGGAGCGTGGGAACCCTGCTGTTTTTTAGCATTACAGATGTGATGCACTAAATGGAAAAGGTGCCATTGGGCACATTTACTTTGTCGCAACTGTGCAGCTCCATATAGAAGTTGTGCAGTTGCGACAGCGTTGTTACGTACACCGTATAAATGGCAGTACCTAATGACACCAGTGTCGTTATGTGCTAGGGCTGGGGAGCGTGCAAATGCTGCTTGCTCCCCAGCCCTAATCACGCCCCGGGGATGGCCCAAAAAGGACTGTCTGTACCAGGCCAATAATTCTCACTGGGAGACCTTAGGCTAGTCCCTCCTTAAAGAGCTGGGGTATACAGGTATGTTAAAATGGGGATTGTTCTTCTGATGTTTTACATTGTTTTGATGTATTTAGTGTAATATTTTTCTACATCATTAGCTTTACTGAAATGTTTTACCTTGAGAGGAGCTTAAAAGTGGTTGGTTGGGGTAATCCTATGGGGCAGAAGAGAGGACATGGAGGAATCAAATCCAAAGTGGGTGGAAAGAAAGTAAATACACCAGACGTGGAGATGTTGTATTCTAGAAACATGTCAAGAGAAGAGGAGTTTTTGAGACCCAGTAGATTGAAGGTTCTCCTGCTACACCCACAATACTATTTTTTGCCCTTTTCACCATTGGAGCTCTGATAGAGGAAGGCATGTGGCCAGTGATCCTACCAGAGCCACTAGGAGGAGACTTCCAAAGGTGGGCAGTACATCTGCAGAGAGGAAGGCCCACAAAATCATGAGACTCATGAATATCACCCTATTTAGTTGTCCTGTCTCATTCATTTCAGTGGTTCGCCATGACTAGCATGATTATTGTTTAGATGTCATTTCTGAAATGAAAGTGGAACTTTGCAAGAAGATAACTTTGTGGCCAGGTTCCCAGCTGTAAGACAGCTTGGTTTATAGGCATCTTCTTCATTTTAATTTGGCATTCAAAAAGGCAGGTTTAGGAATTAGTGGCCAAGTGTGAATGGGAATGTAAAAGGGCAGATGGATTTGAGATTACTGTAGAAGATATACTGGAGGAAGCTTATTAGGTAGGAACCGCAGTCAAAGGACTGAAGATAAAAGGATCCTAGAATTGGACGGGACTCTAATGGCCATCTAGACTAATACCCTGCCATGCAGGTATACACAACTAAAGTACTGATGAGAAACGGTCTTCCAATTTCTTTTTAAAGACCTCAAATGAAGGCAAATCTACCACCCTGAGAAAGTCCATTCCATGATCAAACATGATCCTAATGTTCTGAATGGAATCATTTTTCTTGCAATTAGTTCATGTTTTATTCTCTGGAGCAGCAGAAAACACAGGGGTTTAAGAGAGAGTGCTGGGACAAGCTGTGATGCAGCTAGATGAGACATTGAGATCTTTTGCCTTGGTGACAGTCTTAATTTTCCTTATTTATCTGGACAGGATTTAACCCACAATGGGGTGAGACCTTTCAGTTCCAAGTATGGGTACCAGAGCTGTCACTTTTGCGCTTTGTGGTGGAGGATTATGACAAGGCATCACGGAATGATTTTGTTGGGCAGTACACGCTACCTCTTACTAGTGTCAAACCAGGTGAGTATCTCCTTGGCATCATGGGTATGGGTCAGGATTGTCTTGTTGTCAGTGTTCTGCCAAGATCTGGAGATGAATGTAAGTATCCCTGGCTCAGTACCTTAAGCAAAACAATAAATAGTCACCAGAGGCAGATGTTTATGTATGTAAGGAAAATAATATAATCTACATCTTGCAATAAAGACTGTTGCTTAGCCGCACAGAATGGCAGCACACAGTTTACCAGCCAGAGGCTAAACATACCCTTGACATGACATTAAAAGTGGTTGTCCCCCAAAAAATCTTAAAAACTATTAGTTAAATTTGCTTTTTACTTGCAATTGCACGATAGATCATTTTCCTCACATAATTAATGGGTTGATCTTTCCCCATGAGATGATGCTTAAAAATCATTCAGCAATGTGAACAGAAGTATGATTGGTTCTACATTCAGAAAAACTGGCAGGCCAGTTTGTCTCTCTCTTTGGTATTTGGCCTCATTGTTATACTGTCCTCCTCCTCTCATCCTCTTTGCTGCTGTTCCTAGGTTAAGCACAATTTTCCTGTTTCCATCTCTTGAGGAATTGGTAAGATCATTGTCACCAGTGAAGAGACATGTTGTGGTTATATGCTGGTGCCAGATAGCAATAGAGGACTAGATAAATATGATAGGTGGAATCTGGGAAATATCAGAACTGCTCAAAGAATAGAGATGAGCTTAGAATTTGTTAACCAGCTGCAGAGACCAGACAGGAAAAATGGTCTTTAAAGACAAACAAGGATATTTCCTTCTAACTGTGACATAGGAAGTTTATAGCTCGAGAACACTGCAGGCAGATAGTCTCAGGTTTCTGCCTGGCATCTCATTGTTTGTTTTTTGTTTTTAAAATAAAGTTCTCAAAGAACAAGGCTAGGGACACACATCAGAGAGCTGCTGCCAGGCCAAGTAGAATCTACTGGACTAGATGAACCAGTTGCCTGACTCAATTAAGTCTAGTCCTGCCCTGTGAGGAGGCTTTCTCAGATGGCAGATGTGGTTGGCACATAGCAGCAACAAGGTATGGGGCCGGGGGGGGGAGGTCTAGAGCTATGTGTGCTTACATGGCCTGTCTTACACCCCTTTAGTCTGCTGCCCTCAAATACAGTGGAGGATATTTTCCTGTCATCAGCACTGAAGGATAATTCAGTTGCTATGCTGGTTGGTTTTTGTTGATGGAATAGTAGAGGGGGCATTCACTTGTCATAATGCTTTGGGCCAACCTTACTCAATACAAGGCAGCTTCAGACATTGTCCTATTCTTTCTTCCATTTAGGATACCGTCACATCCACCTTCTTTCAAAGGATGGTACAGGGATCCCACCAGCCTCAATCTTCGTCCACATCCGCCTTGAGGAGTTGTCAACTGAGAGCAAGTGAATCCCACTGCCACATCTCCATCCCATTGTAGTTTGGAGAATGTGGATGTGTGAAGGAACCTCATGGGAGGATGCTACTGTATATCACACCATCTCTCTCTGTTCCCATGCAGAACTGGAGTGGACAGAAATGCTATTTTGCACTACTGTTATACTTACTTTTTTAAAAATAATTTTGTACAATTTTGCTGCTATATTATTTTTGTTAGTTAAATTATTGTTGTTTCCATAGAGCCTAACCCTATGTCTATCCATCCATACGGTTCTGTAACAAAATCTACCTCCATTGTGTACAGGAGATAGATTAGCAGCTTCAACTGGGTATAGAACCTACACCAAGGTAGAATGAATTTCTTTCAGTGTTGCCCATCAGTCATGCGGTTCCAAAGGGGATTTTCCCACCTGTCCTCTAAGCCATCTAGAAGTTATCATCTAGGCCTCATAAGGGCAAGAACGTAGGTCTGGCTGGTTACTATTTCTAAAGCTGGATCAGACACTAAAGGATTATGCTGTACTTACATTTGACAGTACCTGATAGAAAAGACACAGGACCTCAACTGCAGCTTTTGTAACAATATCTTTTGGGGAGATTTCTCCTCACTGCGCCCAAACCCACCTCCTTTATTCTTTTCTGGATTTTTTGTTTTGTTTTGTTTTTTGGTCTTTTAGACCAGAAGAGACAGGAGGGAGAGAAATGCTGGATTGGTTCTTTTCCTTGCGAACTGAATATGAAATGGGGAAAGTCTTGCTACATTCCTTTCTCTGCAGATGAATATACTGTTATTTTCTTTGCCTCTTATCCTGGTTGTAGCTACTAGAGTGCAGCTAACAGTGAGTTTGCATATGCATGCTAAGCATGGTGCCATACATGTAGGATACAAACATTGTACATCCAATGCCACCCACAAGTAACTAACAATATCTCCCCTGTAGAGACAGATTACATCTTTAGTTGGAAGTCATCAAGTGATATCTGCTCTCGCTCTCTCTCTCTCTCTCTCTCTCTCTCTCTCTCTGTATGTGCCTTCAAGTCGCCTGTTGACTTATGGCAACCTCAAGAATTTCACAGGGTTTTCTTAAGCAAAGAATACTCAGAGGTAGTCTTGCCAGTTCCTTTCTTTTGAATGTAGCCTACAGCATATTTGTTAGTGATCTCCCATCCAAGGCTGACCACACTTAACTTTCAAGATCAGATGGGATCTAATGACTTTAGGGTATTTAGGCCCATGCCTTATCTTTGCATGTGTAAATCAGCCCTCAGGCAAAAGCTCTCTTCCATTGACTTCTAGTCAACAGAAAGGAAGAGGCACCTACTCTTTTCTCAGTGGGCTTGGCTTTCTTTTTGTTCACCAAGACTATCTGGCAGCTAACTGCAGTCTTAACTCTCTTTTCATATTGAAAGAAGTAGATTAGGCCTGAAACAATCTATGAACATAAATTCCAACTGGAAAGAGTTAAGATAGAATCACAGAATCATAGAATTGTAGAGTTCGAAAAGACCAGAAGGTGTCTTTTTCAATATGTAATGCAAACTGTGTCTTCTAGATAAGAATTCTTCCCCATAGGAGTGTCTTAACATTATATAAAACCTTAGTGAAATCACTCCTGATCTTCGAGGCATTTACAGTAGCTGCCTGTTAGCATGAGTAATTTGATACAGCTATACAAGCTGTCAGCCTGGGCATAGTTAGTTACACTGAGGCTTACCTCATAATAGGTGAACTCTCATGCTTTTAGACTCTTGCTGTTTCATTTGCTTAAAATTATAGTTAAAAACAAGAGCATGGGAAAAATCAATACAGGAGACAGAAGCTGATGGTTAACAGGAGGAAGCTTCTGCAAGATATATGGTATATTATGTATTAGGTGACAACAGTAGCAAGTGTGGGCAGAGGTCTTGTGGTTTGAAAATCTAAAGGCAAAAGATATCTGAAATGAAAAGTTAGCTGAGAAAAAGGAATTTAGGAGAGGATGGAAAGTTAATTTTATGGAGCATAGCTCAGGAACCCCACTGCCTGTAGTAGCAGAGGGAATCTGGGAGCTGTAGTCTAAAAAAGTAACATTTCCAGATTCTACAACTCAGTAACTAGAGAAGCTGCCTCTAGATGGGCTCAAGCTCCATGACTGTTGCACTGAGCTTCCTAAAACCCAATGTAGGCAGAAAGAGTACTATGGCCACAAAAGAAGTAGCAAAGTTACCCCAAAAGCACCTTGTTTGGTTACAGCATGTGTGCTGTATATATACATATACTGCAGGTACAATCTCTCTGCCTCGTTCCTAAACTCCATGACCCGCCAGCTCTTTCAACCCCTTTGCTTAACTCAGGTTAACTTTTACAGATGCAATATGTAGATCATTGCATGGAATGCCATTTTCCCCTAATACTGTCTCCTTTGTATGGAGCCAAGCCTCCACATCTACTTGTTGGTTTATGAAAATAAAAACTACTTTAAAAGATTTCACATTTTCATTTGGGGAGCATGTGTAAGTCAGTGCAGGCTTACTAACACTTCAGCCTTTGGTAAAGTATAATTCAAGATTCTACAAAGACACGACTTCAGCAAAACTCACTGACCTTTCTTTCCATCATCTTTAGGAGCAAGCTAAAATAGTTACGGGTGAAATGTGGTCCCAACTGGACTTTTTCTGAGGTTAATTGCCTCGCCTGGAAACCTCCAAATGTATTTATTCACCTTTTCATATTAGTCACCCACCCCATTTAATGTTTTAAAAAGCCAATTTTTCACACTCAAAAGTAGACCACTTTGTTTTGCTGCCAAGCATGCCATCTGGGAGTCCTAGTGGCAGAGGATTACCCCCCAGACCCATCAGAGTCACATTATGGTGAGCAAAAGAAAGATAGAAAATATACATCAATCTTTGGTATTTGGGGGAATTTCCTTATCTGTGCAGGAGATATTGCCATCTTTTAGAATCCATGTGCTTGTTGAATATTGAAATGCCTCTTGTAAATCTGGAAACCCATTTAAGGTGGCCTGGCTCACTTAAGTAGGATGCAAGTCCTCACAGCAAACTAATCAAGCTTATTGCAATTCATAGCATAAAATTTCCCTTGTCAGGACAATCCTTTGTTCTCCCCTTGTCTGGTTGTTTCCTTGCTCTGCAGACAATCCACCTCTTCTTTTTGTGTACTTTTTACTTCCTTGTGTCTTTTCACTGTGTTCCACTGGAGCAACAATCCTTGAACATCTCAGATGTGCATTCAGTGCACACTATGCCTCCTGCCCCACCTGTTTCCATTACTTACTAGTGGGTGAGAAGACCTGTGTCCATTAGAATATGGAGTTACATTTGCCATTCTGCTCAACTTTAGAATTACCATATTTCTCTTTACACAGGACTGTGATATAGAATGGTCTCAGAGGAGAAATAAATTTAACATATCTTCCCATCACAACTGAGGGAAAGCTGCTCCTGTTAAGTCAAAGGCTTTCATGGCTGGCATCCATAGGTTTTTTGTGGGGCTTTCGGGGTGTGTGGCCATGTTCTAGAAGAGTTTCTTTCTGACGTTTCGCCAGCATCTGTGGCTGGTATCTTCTGGCAAAACATCAGAAAGGAACTCTTCTAGAATATGGCCACATAGCCCGAAAGCCTCACAAAAAACTGCTCCTGTTAAGTTTGTGCTTGTCTTGCATGTTGCAGACACACAAGACAGTTCTACAATGGATGGCAATACCTCCACTGATGGAACTTCTGATCAAGCTTGCCAGGTTCTAACCTATTGCTAGTATGATAATGCAAAGGAGAGGCAAGATAGATCATCTCTTTCCCCCCTGTCTTTGTAGTATGTTGAAGTGGGAACTTTTAGCCCGCCATCAGTTTTTCTTTTTAAAAAGAATCTTATGCCCTTGGTACCCACAAATCAGTGAAGGCAAGGTTTAAGTGGTAAAGTTCCCTGGAAATCTATGGCATAAGAGACCTGCTCAGTTACCAAACTTGGTATTTCCAGTCAGTGATTTTTCTGACTTATCAGGTAAGTTGCAACTTGAATGTCTGTCTGTTATGCAGCTGACATGCAAAAGGCAGGGGATCTGGACAGTATCCCTCTATGGTTCTAGCACTTTTCATATTAATATAAATATCACATTTATATAAATTCAACACACATTTTAGAAACTGCAGCACTGCAATAATGAAGCCTGAAATTCTGCATGACTTTGAGGCTTCAGTAATGGTATCAACTGCATGTTAATAGAATGTATAATAATCTTTCCTTTAAAACCTCTCCCAGTGATTAAAGAAGTTTCATAAAACTAAAGCCAGAAATGGAATGTAAAATCATAATGGTGAGAATAACCCTTCTCCTTAAAGTAATGGAATACAGTAGCTGGTATCCTCTTTGGGAATTGCATCTTCATAAGTGGATTTATGTATGCGGGAATTAGAAGAATGACCACAGGTGATTTATATAACTTTAAAATAGACAATGAATACACTGAAATAGTTCAATCTTTTCCATACTTTGGCTGAATCATTAATCAGAGTGGAGACTGAAGTCAAGAAATCAGAAGACTATATAATGGAAGGGCAGCTATGAAGGAACTAGGATCCTATTGCTGGGGAAATTATATGGTCATGCTGTAGGATAATTTATGCCCATTTTTATAGACATGTCATTTTGGCTGCATAATTATGATTTATTTTAAATGCACACAGTAGAGGGCACATAAACCCAAAGGTTGGTACTTAAGTCTTATTTTGCTCTAAGATTCTGTCCTGTGCCATAAACCTAGGTGTGGAGTTTTTTGTACATGTTGTGTTGGCCTATACAAAAGGAGTGGGGGTTAGTAACAAAATGGGGATGCCTGTGCTTATTTGAGTTTCTATTAAAAAAAAGCAGATACCTATTATTCATAGCAACCACAGGGAACCAGTGCAGTGTAATACTGAGAGTATTGGAGATACAAGTCATGTGCCCATTGATCCATGAAATTCACAGTGATCCTGGCCTAGTTACTGATTTACCTCAGCTGTTGTGAAGATAAAGTAGGAAGATGAAAGCCATTTACGCTAGCTTGAGTTCTTTGGACAAAAGACACAATATAAATATACCAATAAATTAATGATATATCAATATTATAATAATGTTTTGTCTTAAGAGCAGCAGGGATGTCCTGGGAGCCAAGGGGTACATCCTGCTCCCAGCCTTATGTTCAGAATGAACATTCCTACCCCAGCACCCCAAGCATCAACTGAGATACTGGATCAGGAAAAGGTAGTTAAAGGCCCACTAGGAGAAATACACCACGTCTCCTCTCAACGTCAACAACCCACCATTTACTTGCTGCAACCCTGGCCATCAACAAGCATTTACTGGCTGGGAAAGAGAGCAAGGTGGGAAGCACCCAGCTATGTGTCTATAGCTGGGCAGAGATGGTGCATCCTCCCAGACGTCTTCCACAAGTTCTGCAGGATAATATTGCTCATGTCCAGCTATAGAACATGGCTAGACACTTCTCTACTATCTGCCCACTTTCCATCAGCCAGGAAACGGGCTGTGTTGGGGATAGGGCAGGAAAATGGTGGGTATTGGTGGGGATCGCACAAAGTTAATAAAGAATTCCAAACTCCACCAGGAATTTGGAATATATACCTGCATAAGTAGCTATCATTTTCAGGAAAATACAGGATAGGTATAGGCCTATTGACTCTACCTTTAGAAACAGAAGTGTGAGATTTTTTTAGAAGCCATAGCACGCTACTTTTACACCTTACAACTGGAAACCTGTTGGTTTTGCTTTGTCTACAAAATAATAAAATAATCTTCATACAAAACAATAAAGGAAAAGTGTTTGCATTTGGAAGATAAGGCTTCATTTAGAAAAGTAAGGTTTCCTTTAGAAAAGTAAAGCCTGTGGTACAAAGCTTTCAAAAGTAAATTTCCACTTTCTTGTACAGCCTTCTAAGACAGACACCTGGTAGGAGCTTCTGCCATTCAAGACACTTTATCAAATGCTCTAATTCTCTAAGAGCTGGAACAAATAGATTACTTCAAAACCAGCAAGAATGGCATGCTTCGTAGAACTGGGAGAAAAGAAGAAAGGGCATACTCTCTCATCTTCTCCTAAATACACACAGTGCATCAATAATTTAAACACTAGATCTTCTCTGCCAATTACGAAATTCTGGTCAGCAGAAAGTAGCCATTGCAGATTTGTGCTTTCCAGTCAGCTGAATATTCTGAAAGTGGTTGGAGGATGATAGAACTGAAAGGACCTACTTCCCCTTATTGGATTGGACACCTCTGATCATTCTAGAAGCCAGTTTTCTTTTCTTGAGCCCTCTGGCCACCATAAGATCTGCCAAAAATGCAAACAAAGAAAATACAGAAGTGGTTGAATACCACTTCTAGCTTTTAAAAGATAACAATGCAGGCTCTCCCAACCCACCCACCCCCCCTCCCCCGCACACGCACACACAACGTATTTGAATGTCAGTCTGGTGTACATGAAACCCAGGCTGGAGCTCCTTGGATAAAACTATCTTTGTTCAGATAGAATAATAGAATCACAGAGATGGAACAGACCACAAGGGCTATCCAGTCCAACCTCCTGTCACGCAGGAACTGAAAAATGAAAGCATCCCTGACAGATGGCCACCCAGCCTCTGTTTAAAATCCTCCAAAGAAGGAGACTCTCAGGGATGTGTTCTACTGTCAAACAGCTCTCACTGTAAAGAAGTTCTCCTAATGTTTAAGTGGAATCTCTTTTCCTGAAGTTTGCATCCATTGTTCTGTGTCCTATTCTCTGGAGCAGCAGAAAACAAGCTTGCTACATCATCAATATGACACCCCTTCAAATCCCTAAACAGGGCTATCATATCACCTCTTAACTGTCTCTTCTCCAGGCTAAACCTACCCAGCTCCCTAAGCCTTTCCTCATAGGCTATGGTTTCCAGACCCTTCACCATTTTTGTCACCCTCCTTTGGATATGCTCCAGCTTCTCAACATCCTTTCTGAATTGTTGTGCCCAGAACTGGACACAGTATTCCAAGTGACGCCTGACCAAAGCAGAATAGAGCGGCACTATTACTTCCCTTGATCTAGACACTATACTTCTGTTGATGGAGTCTAGAATCACGTTGGCCTTTTTAGTTGCCGCATAACACTGTTGACTCATATTCAACTTGTGATCTACTAGGACTCCTAGATTCCTTTCACATATAGTCTCGTTAAGCCAGGTGTACCCCCATCCTATATCTATGTTCTTCTTCTTCTTCTTTTGCACTAAGTGAAGTATCTTACATTTGTCCATGTTGAAATTTATTTTGTTAGCTTTGGCCCAGCTTTCTAATCTATTCAGGTCATTTTGAATTTTCATCCTGTCCTCTGGGGTATTAGCTACTCCTCCTAATTTGGTGTTATCTTCAAATTTGATAAGCATGCCCCCTATTCTTTCATCCAAGTCAATGATAAAGATGTTGGATACAACTGGGCCCAGGACAGAACCCTGTGGCACCCCATTGGTCACTTCTCTTCAGGGTGAAGACGATCCATTGCTGAGCACCCTTTGGGTTCAGTCAGTCAACCAATTTCTAATCCACCTAACAGTTGTATTGTCTAGCCCATATTTTACTATTTTGTTTGCAAGAATATCATGGGGAGGATATACTGTATCTACTGTGTTTCATTCATCTACCAAGCTAATAATTTTATTTAAAAAATCAGATTAGTCAGGCATGACTTGTTTTTGAAAAACCCATGTTGACTTTTAATGATTATGGCATTCCCTTCTAAATGTTCACAGACTCTCTGTTTAATGATCTGCTCTAGAATCTTTCCTGGTATTGATGTCAGACTCCCTTTTTAAAGATGGGGATAACCTTTGCCCTCCTCCAGTCTGCTGGGACTTCTCCTGTTCTCCAGGAGTTCTGAAAGATTATTGCCTGTGGCTCTGAGATTACATTTGCCAGTTCTTTAATATCCTTGGATGTAGTTCATCTGGTCCTGGAGACAAATTCATTTTGATTAACAAGGTATTCCTGTGCTACCTCTTTATTTATTTTGTGCTTCATTTCCCCTACTGTGTCCTCTGCTCCATTTTCCCCAGGTTGAGCACTCTTTTCCTTTATAGAAGACTGAGGCAAAGAAGGTGTTGAGTATTTCTGCCTTTTCTCTGTCCCCTGTGAGCATTTTGCCATCTTCTGCACGCAGAGGCCCTACTGTTTCCTTCTTCTTCCTTTTGCTGCGGACATATCCAAAAAAGCCCTTTTTATTGTTCTTAACCTCTCTAGCAAGACTGAGCTCATTCTGTGCTTTAGCTTTCCTGACTTTACTCCTACATGTGCTAGCAATTTGTTTGAATTCCTCTTCAGTGATATCTCCCTTTTTCTATTTCTTATACATCTTCCCTTTAAAACCTAGTTGTTGAAAGTTGTTTACTAATCCAACCTGGTTTCTTGAGACACCTCCCATTTTCCCCCCTCCTTGGAACAGTCTGAGGTATTGTGTCTTCAATATCTCCCTTTTGAGAAACTCCCATCCATCCTGAACTCCCTTCTCCTTTAGTATTCCTGACTACAGAATCACCCCCAGTATTTCCCTCAGTTTATTGAAGTCAGCTCCCCTAAAGTCTAGAATATGTGGCTGACTATGCCCAGACTCTTCTTTCCACTGTATAACAAACTCCAGGAGAACATGATTACTCCCACCTAAGGATCCAACCACTTGCACCCCATTAACCAGGTTATCCCTATTGGTTAGGGTCAGATCTAACTGATCTCCTTGTTGCTTCTTCCATCTTTTGGACAAGGAAATTGTTTTTGAGGCAACTGAGGAATTTGCTAGACCTTGAGGTTTTGGCTGAGCTTGACCTCCAGCAATTATCAGGATAGCTGAAGTTGCCCATCATTACTACATCTCTCCTTTCCAAATGTGTAGTCATCTGTTCTAGAAAGGCAACATCCAGTTCCTTAGTCTGACTTGGGAGGTCTGTAGTAGACTCCCATAATAACATCCCTGTTGTTTCCTTCCCCTTTAATTTTTATTCAGATGCTCTCCACCTGATTTCCAGGATTTAAGTCCTGGATCTCTTCACAGGTATAAACTTCCCTGGCATATAATGCTATTCCTGGCCTATTCCTCATAAAGTAATTGGATAATTTCCAATAGCACAGCTTTAGCCATCAGAAAATCTAGTAATGTATGTACCATCATTCTAGCACCAAGACCTTTTGGACATCTATCAAATTGCCTCCCAGATTTCAATGTCATTCCTTCACTTTCAGTTTACACAGCAGGGCAACAAAGAATTCAGTGCCATCAAAAATTGAAATGCGTCTAGAGATCCATTTATACACTGGCATATTTTACATCCCATATACAGATATATCTATAAACACAGACAAGTGCACACACTTGACCTGGAGGGGTCTCCATTTGTTCCAGTGGGTTTGAAATGGAGGGCCTCCATATATTCCCAGGGCTAGGTTTTCATCCATATCGCAAAGCCACTGAACTTGTAAGTCCTCTTTTTGGGGGGGGGGGTTGATTTAGCTGTGTGTGGATACCTGAGCCTCCCCTTCCTCTGAATTCCTGGATGGAGAAATCTCAAGCTGAACATCATGCAGATGGACAGTAAGTGTACTCTGATCTTTGCCGACCCCCATGCTAAAGTCTCCCTCAGTTCCACTGTGCTCAGGATGGTGTCTCTGCAAATGTTTGATCACTTGGAACTTCTGCTTGGCCTTGTAGCTGCAGTAGCGGCAGAAGAAGGGGTGCTCATTAGTGTGAATGAGATAGTGATGCCGCAAGCCAGCAGCCCACCGGAAACCCCGGTAGCAGACATTGCAAATGTATGGCTTGTCCTCACTGTGCTTCTTCAGGTGTGTCTTGAGGAGGAAGCGGGTTTTAAAGGCCTTCCCACACTGCTCACAGATGAAAGAGCGAGCCTCGCGGTGGCGTGTCTCCATGTGGATGCGCAGGGCATCTGCACGGTTAGTACAGTAGTTGCACTCATCACACTGGTATGGTTTGACCCCTGTATAAGAAGCAGAGAACAACACACTAGAAATGATGCTGAGGTTGATCACACCAGACCATTCTTGTTTTCCACTTCCTGCTGCTCTGTGTTCTGACCCTATTATACTAGATTATCATATACTGGATATGAGCTTTTACAACTGGCTAACAAAAATGCATTCACTAGCCTGAAGGAACAGTTCCTAAAATGAAGCAACTGAGTCACAATAACAGATTTCAACAGTGCAGTTTATTATTTATTATTATTCACCTCATAATTACCATCATCATCTGGGATGTGGAAATGGCTGTAGAAAAACTGCCATTTAGGCAGCTAACCCTAGTCATAGGGCAAGTAATTGGTACAGGTCTAAATTACAGTCTGCTCTCCATATACATGGATTCCTTATCCACAGATTCAACCATCCAAGAAAGGGCACGGATGGCGTATCAGACGAAGCTGATAGCAGGCACTCCTGACTGTCGCATTCACCTGATTAGTCATGTGAAGTGACGAATCCAGAAGTACCCCCAGATTGCGAACAGAGTCCTTAAAGGAGAGTGTGACTCCATCAAGGACTGGTAGTTGTATTCCCAAACCTGATTTTGGGCCTGTGACTGTCAGTACCTCCATTTTGTCTGGATTTAGTCTCAATCTGTTTTTCCTCATCCAATCCATTACCACTCCAAGGCAGTCATTGAGAGGATAGATGCCATCTGAAGTCTGAGCCAACAATCTGGTCATGGAGAAATATTTCTTAGTGTCATCAGCATACTGATGACACCGCGCTCCATGCCTCCGAATGATTTCTCCCAATGGCTTCATATAGATATTAAATAGTATCGGGGACAGAATGGCGCCCTGGGGGACGCCACAATTAAGCTCAGTTTTGGAAGAGCAGCTGTCCCCGAGCCTCACCCTTTGGGATCTGCCAGAGAAGAAGGAACGGAACCACCACAACGCAGTGCCTCCAATTCCCAATTCCTTCAGCTGATCCAAAAGGATGGAATGATCTATTGTATCAAAAGCCGCTGAGAGATCCAAGAGCACCAACAGGGTCACACTACCCCTGTCAATGCTCAAGCGGAGGTCATCTGCCAGAGCGACCATGGCAGTCACAACTCCAAATCCTGTCCTGAAGCTGGTTTGAAATGGATCAAGATAATCGGTTTCATCCAAGACAGCTTGGAGTTGGGAGGCAACTGCTCTCTCGATCACCTTGGTTAAAACGGGTAGCAAGAAAACTGGTCTATAGTTCTTCCTATCCAGGAGGTCCAGGGAAGGTTTTTTCAGGAGAGGCTTCACTGCCACCTCCTTCAAACAAGATGATACAGTACCTTCCCTGAAGGATGCATTGATTGTATCTTGTAGAAATACTCTCAATGAGCCCCCCCCCCCCAAATGACCAGCCAAGATGGACAAGGATCGAGAGAGCAAGTCGTCCTCCTCACTCTTCCAAGGAGCTTGTCCACGTCATTGGTACTCACAGATTGAAACTCATCCAGTAAAGTAACAGCAACGGAGTTGCCGGACGCCTCATCTATGGATTCTGAAGAAATCTTGGCATCCAAGTCGGCTCTTATCTGAGAGATTTTATCTTCAAAGTGGGTGTTAAACGCATCACAGCATGCTGTCGTTGGGTTAAGTAGGGGGTTTGAAGCTGAAGGAACCTTCGTCAACTCCCCCACCACCCTAAACAGCTCTGCTGGATGGGACTCTGCAGACATAATACACGCAGAACAGAAGGATCTCTGTGCTGTGCACAATGCCTCCCAATAGGAATCAAGATGTTTCCTATGGCAAGTTCTGTCGGACAGGAGACGAGCCTTCCGCCATTTGTGCTCTAGTCATTGTCCAGTCTGCTTCATTCTCCTAACTTCTTTGTCTACTAGCGTGGCAAAAGCAGTTTCCCATCAGAAATGCCTCATTATAACACCATCTGCCACCCAATTAAAACTATGCTACTCACTTAGGGCCAAAACAGATGGGCACGAAGGGGTGGCTTGACGCTGCCTCCGCTGAAGACACACTGGGACCGCCACAGCCTCAGGACAGCTTCTGAGTGCTCTAGCAGTGTGTGGCATGTAAACGCTGCACTGCCAGAGCGCCTTGAAACCGCTCATATTTGGGCGGCTAACCAGCTTCCAGGCAACTTTGGAGCATATGGCATGTAAATGCTGTGTTCCCAAGCCACCCTGAAGGTGGCTTAAATGGACCATCTGTTCTGGCCTTTATACCTAAGTTAAATACCTATAATATTAGCTTAGCTTAGCCTGTACATTAAAACACTTGTAACAGAGTATCTTGGTTTTTGTATTCAGAGTAAGTGATGCATCCATTAGGAACATTTTTCTAAATTATTCTAACCCTAAAATATTAGGGTTTTTCAGACTACAGCAAAAAGGACTCAGATTTTTATGTGTGGTCAAGTGTGATCACCACAAGCCTATTTTATTTTGATATTATAGAATATTTTTAAATGACTTGAGCACAACTATACTCAAGTTATCACTTCTGATATTGCAAATTATTACTCAAGATGTTTGCCTATTCCCACTTCACTTCCAGCCTTTGCTGCTGCTCTTTTTTCAAAACGCTTGATCATATCCTTCCCTCACAAGAGGGGCAGAGGTTGTATTTTCTGACTTCAAGTTCCCAGACACCTATAGTTCCAAGACGCACATACCTGTATGCTTTGTCATGTGGTACTTTAGCTGATTCACCCATTTGCACTTGTAGCCACATTCAGGGCAAAGATACTTTCTCTCCTCTTTGTGGATACGCATGTGATACTGGAAAGGACAGAAAACGATGGATCAAGAAGACATGCAAATCACTAATCTCACAAATGATTTTGTTTTCTCTGAGTATCATAAACCTGATCCAATCTTAGCAATTCAGTAGACTATTAAATCAGAGCCCACTCATTCCACTGAACATCAGTCACATTCTAACAGCCAACAGGAATATTATCCATCTTCCATAAAGACTAAGCAAATGACTACCTTAAAGGTGGTAAGGCATTCAGAACCCAGACTTACACAAAGCAGTCAGAATATCCCTTAGCTTTGCTGGTTTAGGGACAATATAACCTCTCCATAACATTTGTTACTGGGCATAGAAGAGGAGTTGAAATTGTGCAGCCCCCAAACATTTTGAACTGCTACTGCACACTATTGGTTATGGATGCTGGGAGCTGAAATCCAGGATCCTCTGGAGGGTTACACAATTTCCACTAAGGCAGAGTGTGATACAACATTGGGAAGACTGGCTGAAGAGTAATTGAGAAATGCAAGATTTCAAGACCGCAGAAATCAGAAAGCCTGGGCTAGAACTGGTCTTTCTGAAGCTGAAATAATGATGGCAACTAGGGTTTCATAATGGTCTACCATGGCAACAAAAGAATCATACTAGGTTACATTTGGAGACATGCTATCTCATCAAAAGACAATTCAATCCTAAAGGAAGTCTGAACCAAACTAAACAACTTAGAAGCTAAAACCAGAGCCCAAAAGAATAATACTTTTCAGCTAAGTATTAAATTATGAAGCTATGGTCATCACATGAGGAGGGGACAGGACAGGGCAGACCATACTATCCATCAGCCAGTTTCTAGATGTCAGAGATATGCTCTAGCACCAGAAAGTAATGTGGATAGAATAATGGATGGATAGCAGCACTGTCTGATTCAAACAAAAAAGAGAGGTGCATTTTTCATTAACAAATTTCAGAACAAAATGGGACAAAATAGGGAGAAAAGAATTTTGGGCAGCTTTGATCTAATGGAAAATAATTTCTTGAACCGGACTAGATAATGGAGATACAAACCCCGCTTGTTTTCTGAACTAAATGGTTTACAAGTCTGTGGATACACAGAGTATGTTTAGCCTGGAGAAGAGAAGATGAAGAGGTAACGATAGTCCTGTTTAAATATTTGAAGAAGTGTCATATTGAAGCTGGAGCAACCTTGTTTTCTGCTGCTCCAGAAAATAGGACCCAAAGCAATGGATTCAAACTACAGTGGCCCCCCGGGTTACGAAAGTAATCCATTCCGGATTACTTTTCGTAACCCGGAAATTTTCGTTTCCCGGGGGACCGCGCGGCAAATTTAAAGGGGCTGCGCGGTTTTTCTTTTTCGGATCCCGGGGTTTTATTCAGATCCCGGGGCCGTTTTTGCGGCCCCGGCTCTTTCGTTCCCCGGGGTTTTCGTACCCCGTGGGATTCGTAACCCGGGGGACCACTGTAGAAGAAAGATATTCCACCTCAACATTAGGAATAACTTCCTAACTGTAAGAGCTTTTTCAAGTGTGGAAGAGTTTCCCTTGGTGGAGTCTCCTTCTTTGTAGGGTTTTAAACAGAAGCTGGATAGCCATCTGTTGGGGGGGGGGCTTTGATTCTGTATTCCTGCATGGCAGGGGGTTGGACTGGATGGCCCTTGTGATCTCTTTCAACTCTATGATTCTATTGCAACTGACTGCATGTAAGCCATCTGTAGGGTGAAGAATAGTTTCCATTTCTGGGGAGAACTGTCTTGCTGCCACTTCCAAAACAAATAAGGGGCAAACAGTTCTCACCTTGAGGCGTGAAGGATCAGCACAAGCATACTGGCACTGATGGCACTTATAAGGCTTCTCTCCAGTATGGATGCGGATGTGCCATGTGATCTTTTGCTTGTTCTTAGTGGTGTACTTGCAGTCGGAGCACTTGTAGATGCGAGTACCACCATGGCTCTTCATGTGGTGGTCGAACACCAGCTGATGATGGCACCCAAAGTCACAGAAGGAACACCTGAGTGGCTTTTCCACTGCCACAGAAGGCTCATGGGCCTCCAAGTAGTGGCTTACCAGTTGCTGTCGCTCTTTGGCAGCAAAGTTGCAGATGTCACAGCGGTGACTGAAGTGTAACTTCTTATGCTCCTCCAGTTCCTCACGGGTGGTCAGGGTCTCCTTACAGGTTGCACACTCCAGGTGAGGGTGCTGCTTTTGAGCATGGCACTTGAGAGTGGCGTCACTGTGGCATACAAAGTCACAGCGAGGACAACTATAGGAGATTTTCTCTTCATGCTGTCGCAGAGCATGCTGCTTGAGAGCAGTTTCTGAACTGAAGCGGGCCTCGCAATGTGAGCAGGCAAAGTTTAGCTCCCCTTGGTGGCAGCTGTTGACATGGCGGGTGATATCATTCTGAATGTAGCCAGTGTAGTCACACAGTGGACAGAAGTGGGTGGGCTTCTTCTCGTGGACACGCAAGCGATGAATGCGCAGTTTGGAATTGGTGCCAAAGGTCTGGCCGCAGGTAGGGCAAGCAATGCGGCCCACACCCGTGTGCAGGGACTGATGGGCATCCAGGCGGTAGCGCCGTGTGGTGCTGAACTCACAGTAAGGGCACTTGTGGGGCTTCACGCCTTCATGTTTGATGCGGATGTGCTGCCGGAGACAGCGTAACTGCTTACAGGTGAAGTCACACAGACAACAAGCCAGCTGGGGCCGTGCACCATAGTACTTCCGGTGGAGCTTGCGATGGAGCCGGAGGGCAGCAGCAGCCTTGGAGGTGAAGGAGCACAGCGTGCAGCGAAATTCACCCAGTTTCAGGCAGCCTCGCTTCTTGTGTGTCTTCAAAGCACGTTCCTGATGGCATGTGAAAGAGCAGGTAGAGCATGAGAAGTGCCGCCTCTTCCGGAGGGTGAGTGGATGGGAAGGCATTGCCTCTATTAGCCCATCCTTCTTGTGGCTGATTTGTCCATTGTCCTGCTCTTCTCTTTCCTCAGGGTGTGTGGTACTATTGGAACCTTCAAATGGCCTAGTAGAATGAGCTTCAACATGCCCTTCCAAATGATGGATCCGAAGGGCCCTCTTAGAGCGGAAGGGCTTGGAACACAAGGGACACCAGAACTGCTCCAGGCTACGGCAGACATCATCCACGTGGGAGCGGATGGTGGACACCCGTGAACAGATGAAGCGGCAGGATTTGCAGTGGAACTTGCCCTGGTCCAGATAGTATCTCTCTGAGTGATAGATGGCAGGATCTACCACAGCTTCTGGCAACTGCTCTTCGATCACTATTTCAGGGTCATCCTGATATTGCTTGCCATGCTGACTGATAGCCACAGGCTGATGGTCAGGAAGGAGAGCAGCCACAGATTCAGTATCAATAGGCCTCTCTTCTACTTCCCAAGAAACTTCTTGCAGCTTGCTCATTTCTGCCTCACCTAAGTCACTTATACCATTCTTCTTTACCTCAGCTATCTCCAAGCTCTTCTCACTGGGCTGTACTCCAGCAGACTGGTCTGAGCAGGTTGCTTTCCCACTGTTCTTCTTCATGAGAACTGGACACTTCTTAAGGATATGGGTATTCAGGCCTCTCTGCTGCTTGAAGATAGCCCCACACTCCTGGCACACCAAGGGATATTTCTTGCCTTGACAGCCAGCTCTGCAGTGGATCAACATGGACTTCTCTTTCCTAGTGATATAAGAACATTTCTCACACTTAAAGACCCGACTCTCAGACTGAACCACTAACATCTGCACCCTCCCTTCCAGGACCAGATTTTCTGCTTCCTCTTTATCCTGCTTCCTAAGAGCTTTAAGCACTGATTCTGACTGGGAACTGTCTTCAGAAGTCAGAAAATCAGTTTCTAAGGCAAGGGATGTCTCATGGCTAGGACCAGGCTGGGTGCAGTCTTCCTTTAACACATATGAACAAGTCTCCTGAACATTTGGCTCTTTGCATCTTTCCCCCTCCTGAGGGCTGGGTGGTGCCTCCAGATGTTCAGAGTTCTGTCCTGCCTCAGCATCCCCCAGATTCTGCAAAGCACACTTATCACTAGTACTGGAACCAACATCTTTCTCCAACTCCCCTTCCCCAGGAACCTCTGCCTCCTCTTCAAAGTCAGGAATATCTTCAAGACCAGATTCACTATCTTCCAGAACAAGGGAATCCCTAGAGCCTAACACTTCATAGGCATGGCCCACCTCCCTGCAATCCAGAGTCTCCCCAGTCTCAGACACAACTGAAGGCATCTCCTCGGTGAGCTGCTCTAGAGCTGGGTCTGAGTTACACAGTGGCTCCAAATGCAGGGTGCAACTAGGAACTGCCTCACTGGCACTATCTGGTTCTCTTGAGCTCTCAGAAGATGCTTTCTGGGAGGGCTGTTCTGAAGGGGGCCCATCTGCCTTATAATGGTTTTGCTCTCTCACAGTTTCTTCTCTTTCCTTTTCAGTGTTGCTTTCATTGCCAAAGAGAGGCATGATGAGTGCCTCCTGGTTGCAATCTTCCTCCTGGACCTCTGAAACCAGGGCTCTGACTTTGCCATGCCATGGCTCTCTCTCTGGCAGGGAGGCGATCGGCTCCAAAGGCAGTGTAATGGCAAGGTTATAGTTGAACAGCACCTCAGCAGAGGTGGCCTCCAGCTCTCTGCTGGCATAGTTCTCCTGCCAAATCTTGTCACCAGGTACATAACCGTGGATCTTGCGCTTGTGGAAAAAGAGGCTCGTGTTGCTAAAGGTGCAGTAAGGGCACAAGGCACAACGGAACTCTCTCTGCTTGGTGTGCTTACAGTTCTCATGGTTGAGCAAGGCTTGCTTGTATTTGGTCTGGTAGCTGCAGTACTGGCACTGGAAGATAGGAGACTGGTAATCCTGAGAATGCTTTGCTTGCATGTGCTTCTGGAGCTCATACTTGCGTTTGCAGGCAAAGGCACACACCTCACAGATCAAGGACTTGCCCTGGTGGCGCAGCTTGTGGCTGCTCAGTTGATCAGCCCGATGGCAGCGGTATGGACACTGGTTACACTGGTACCTGACACAAGAAGAACAGTTATTAGATCACAGAAACACAGGCTGAGAAAGATCATCAGCACAGGAGAGTTTTGCACAGCTCTTTTAGTGGAGAAAGTACTTCTTAGCCATTACCAGCACCCAAGAGCACTGTAAAAACAGCCCTCTGATCCCATTTTGCAAATTTAGGGAAAAGAAGCAGAGAGAAACTGCTTGGTCAAAACCACCCAAAAGATAAATCTAAGTTTCTCGTGGCAAACTCCATGGCTCTAACATCAGTCTGTGGCCTCTATCAGAGTTCAGTTCTATGTCTAGGGATGTGGAATAGACTTATTCTGTGTCAGGAGTATGGAAAGTGTATTTTCTTCTCAATGGGTAAACACCTTATATATGCTCTGGCAAAGGTAATGAGATGTGTGCCACGACTGAAGAGCATAGTCTTTTAAAAAAAAAAATCTAAGAGTAATTTTGAAATGGTAGGAAATTGGTGGAATATATAGCTTTGTACCCTTGCTTCTGAAGTGCCACAATTGTTGCCCTGTATCAAAGTGCAGCTCAAGCATGGATAACAACTAAGAGCTTTTCATGTCTCTGAACAAGTAAGTATTAAATAAACCAATATCTAGAAATCATAGTGTCTTGACTTGGGACTCTTTAACTTTTGCTTCCCAGAAGAATTTCACAAGTTCCAACAACTGGCAAATCTTTCATGCATCTTCCTAGATTAGATTTTCCAACTAGTCCCAAACTTCTGCAGTACAATTCATATTGTCATAGCTATTAGGATTTGCTTCCAAATTTCTCTTAGAAATCCTGCTTGTACTCCGTCTTTGCAAATGCCCCAACTTTTTCTTTTAATACATAACACATTCAGATTGCTGGCCTCAACCATCTCACATGGCAAACCATCTACTAGACAAGGGCATCATTTTGTAGTAGTACTGCAGTAGTATCTGATAGGCAATGATCTATAGTGACTCATGACATAAATAATTTTTGTGGCAATCAGTGCCTTGGTAAGCTTCAAGTACTACCACTGACACCATGTTCATCATTTCAATTATGATTCGAAAATCCAAGAGTTCAGAAAAGTTACATTTTTGGACCACAATTCCCAGAACCCCCCAGCCAATGGCCATATCAGTAGCAGGGACCTAGGAATTGCAGTCCAATAAAATAACTTTCCTTAGCTGCTTATTACCTATATTGTTTTATACAGCCTAAGTAAGACTGTATCTCCCCATATGAACCTGCAAGGGTCCTAAGATGTACAGGGGAAGGCTTTCTCTCGGTCCTGCCACCATCACAGTCCCACTTGCTGAGAACACAAGAGAGAGCCTTCTTAGTGGTTACTCCCATCCTCTGGAACTCCACTGGCCCCCTCTCTGCTTTCCTTTTGCCAGAATGAAAAGATGCTTTTATTCCATCAGGCCTTTAAGATATAATCGTTGTCAGGGAGGCTTGGATACAGGGTGTATGTTTTAGTTATGATTTTTAACTGTTGTATATTTCATGTAATTTTATACTGTTTTAGCAAGATGATTTTAATTGTTTTTTTTTTATTGTATAGTACAAAAAATGGATCTTCATAAGCTCTAGCCTTCAGTGGCTTCAATTCAGTCAAATTCGTCCACAGGTTAGCAGTATCACATGTTGAAGTTATGAACTAATAACTGCAGTTGTCATCGAATTCATGTAAATGGTGAATTCAATCAACTCTCCTGTCCAGCCCTCAAATATGATATCAGTCACATGGGTACTCTCAGTTTTGACCCCCAGTTATGTTTACAGGCCAAGCACATGCTCAGCTTTTCACATGGACTATTTTGAGACAGAACCATGGTGTCCCAGCCTGTTCTTAACAAAACCAGCCTGAAGAGTGAGGAAGGTCGCTCTGTACCTGAGATCTCCGGTGTGCTTCCGCATGTGGACATTCAGGTAGTGCTTCCACTTTGTCACATAGCCACACTCCGTACACATGTAGTTCTTATCATCAGAGTGGGTCAGCATATGTTTGGAAAGGTAGCTCACATCTCGACAAGTGAAGTCACAAAGCTGGCACTTGTGAGGCTTCTCTCCTAAAGTTACAGAGCAAACCGGAAGCTGTGGATCGCTGATCCAGCCCATCATGCCCCTTGAGGTTAGCAGATTAAATTTAAAATAAGGTCCTACTTAGCCCCTTCAGAGCAAAACAAATGGTGGCAGTTCTTCACACAGAGTACACTGATACACTGAAAAATACATTACCATAGGACACAAGAGGCAGCCAGGATTTAATAATTATGGTCACCATACCAAATATGGTACTGCCTTTTGACAAGTGTGTTGAGCAATGAGCCTTCTTCCCAATTCTGAAGTTACTTAAATAGTTAAAAATAATCCTAGCAGTCACGTACCCAGAGCCTGGAAAAGCTCCTTTGGGTGCTAACTTCCCAGAATCCCCTAACTAGCCTGGCTATACTTGGGTTGGGGATTCTGACAACTACAGGCCAAAAAAGTTACTCTTTCAAATTCTGCATCCACAGAGTCCTACTCCTTCCCTGTTCCAAATCTTGAACGCAGGTTAGAGATTGTAGCAGCTGCAAAAACAGGTGTCCCTTTGCAGGGTCAAACTAATAAGTATGCACCTGCCTACCAGACCTTCCTGGTTTGGCCCAGGAAGGGGTGCATCATCATCCCAAAAGAAAAGCCAGCAGGAACGTGGGGGGGGGGGGGAGCTGCTTGCTTGCATGTTGCTGAGCGAAGTAACTTGGGACACCATGACTTTGTCTTCCATTTGCTAGGAAGACAAGTTTTGACCTCTGGACAAGGAACCAATTTTTTTTACCTTTCTAAACCTCCCCCTCTCAAAGCCCAGATTGGTCAGGTAGCTGACAAGTGCCCTATATCCTCTTCTGTAAAAGCACAGTAGGAACAATGGATAAAAAACCCAATATACAAATAACTGACTGGCTGACAAACCTTACAGTGGAAAAGGGCACACCTATGGTTTAAGGAACTGCTCAAGCTCTATCCTGTTCAAAGAGAGGAACAAATCACAGGTATAGTGCACGGGCATTTCTGTTCAGGGCCTCAAACATGCTTTTCAAAGCACAACAGGAGAGCAGAAAACAAAGACACAGAGCAAGTAAGTGTATACAGGCGAGAACTTCTCTAAAGATCATTAAGCTGGGAAGAATACTTGCCTGTGTGGAGCAGCATGTGCCGAATGAGGACCCTCTTGTGCGCAGTGGCAAAGTTGCATTCCATGCACTTGTGGATCTTCTCACTGGCATGCATCTTGCCAACGTGGTTGTGAAATTCCACTGAGTTGAATGTGGCAAAAGGGCAAAAGCTGCACTTGAGCTGTTCATTTCCTGGATGGCCTTGCTTCTTATGCTTGCGGAAGACATGTTTGTTGGAACAAATGAAATCACACTGCTGGCAGTGAAAAGCGTAGTGTGTCTTACGATGTACCTCCATGATCTCTGCAGTGGGGAACAGCAGGGAGCAGGCATAGTACTTGCACTCCACGGCTTTAATGCCATGAGCCTCCCTGACATGCCGTAGGAACTCCTTGCGGTCCTGAGAGTAGTAGGTGCAGCCCACCTGAAAGCAGCTCAGTTGCTTGGGCTCCACTTTGTGAGTCTTCAGATGCTCCTTGAGGGCATGGCTCAGCTTAAACGTTTCTTTGCACACAGGGCAGGAATAGACATCTGAATAGAAGTTGGATATGTCCTCATGCATACTGGCCATGTGACGGTTGAGGGCATTTTTCTCCACAGAGCTGTAGTGACAAAGCGGGCAACGATGGGCCTTCTCTCCAGTCTCGCGCATCATGTGGATCTTCAGCTTGCTCTTGCTAGTGAAAAATTTCTGACAGTTTGGGCACTGCAACCTTGGGTCAGGGAAGTGCAGGTGAAGGTGCTCCACCAGGTGAGTCCGCTTTTTAAAGCAACGCTTGCACTCTGGACACATGTGGGTCTTGAAGAAAAATTTGGAGTCCTCAGCTATGTCTCCTACGATAAGAAAAGGATAAAAATAAATTCCTCACCTCAGTGTGAAGGAAAGAAAAGGAGGCCCTTGAAAACGTGGCATGAATAAGTTTTGTCCCTCTCCCACCTCAAGAGAATAATCAGTACTACAGCCTACAGTCTATTTCTACCAATACTAATAAAAGAGTGATACCTGATTCCATTACAGCTCTGAATGGTTGAAATCCAGATACCTGACCTCTGACATGCACACTAAGGGGACTCAGGGGGTACACATTTCTGGGTTATCATAATGAATTAATACATTTTATTTAACTAAAATCTGTCTGTACTCTTCACTACCACATTTAGATACTAGACGTCTACAATATTCTCTAGAGTGAAACTTTAGTTCTTCACAAGGCCTCTTAACTACTAGTCCTCAAACTTTGGTCCTCTAGGTATTTTTGACTTTGAATCCCAGAGGTGCCAGAGAATATGGCCAATAGTGAGGCATGAAGTCCATGCATCTGGAGGATCAAAGATTGAGAACCATTGCTCCATATAGTTTTATTTATTTATTTACAGTATTTCTAACCCACTCTTCTCAACCCCCGAGGGGGGACTCAGAGCAGCTTACAAGGCAATCATTAGATGCCGGCAGTATACAATTTAAAACATAAATACAGCAAGTTAAAACAAGCACAATCAACAATAATTAACAATCAAATAGTTTAAGATCTCAATATATGATCCTTCCATATCCCAAAGCGGTAATTCTACTTCTGCTTCCCTCTGCAGGGTCCAGAACTCTTAAAAATGCTTCAATGTTCCTGTCTGGTTAAATACCTTTCCAAAGAAGTGTCAAAAATGTATTGCTTTCAAATGAATGAAAAACTATACCTTTGAGCAGCTGGGTCTGAGAGACTTTTATTAACTCAGAAGATGCTTTCTTGCAAGAGTTCTCCTCTCCCTCCTCCTCCTCCTCTTCATCCCCTTCTTCTTCTAATAATTCATCTCTTCCATTCCCAGGACTGTCTTCCTTGGCCAATGTCCCCATGTCTTCAGGATGCACATCACTGTGACCAGCATGAGTTCCCAGGTCACTCTCCATTTCTGTCACTTCCCAACCAGTCTGAATTCTGAGGGAATTCACTGCCTTTTGCATCACTTCTGCCCTTCCTTGAAAATAAAAGCAAAGCATAAACCAGGGGTTCAGTGGCTCCTAGATCAAAAATGAGATAAAATAGGGATATCAGGCAAATAGCTGAAACTCAAATCTTTTCTAGGCAAAAATTGTTTTGCTTCTATCATCTTGCCTCATTCACAAAAAAAAAAAAATTATTATCCAGACCTGTCCATGTTTATACGCCACTTCTTTCATCATTTGTTTTTATAACAGAAAATTTGTTAAGCAGCAGAAGACAAAAAAGCTGAACAACATCTTTTGGAGTGTAGTAGAGGGATACCTCCATCTGGAATTATCTTAAAAGAAACTCTTTAATCAGGCAAAAGAAATTAGAACAGGATCCAAGAAAAGCATTTAGAGCTAGGCCAGGTGGAAATTAGACCCCTGTGTCTGACAGAGGGAAGATTTAACCTTAGATAGTTGTTCTCTGACAAAAAAAGAGGCCGCTCTTTCAAACCCTGCCCCCGGAATTGCACTTGAATCTTCTCATCTGCTTCAAAGCCTCTTTGCTACTACTGTTGTCTGTTTACACTCCTCTATCATCTTACTGTATTACAGTTTTTCACATTTACAAACCATTATACTCAAGCAGCACTATAACCAGTACACCCTTACACTGTAACTCTTCCTCTCCTGTAGCTACTATGAAGCTGCCGTTATCACAAAACATTTTTGGAAAATATTTTTAGGCTTCCTTCTAAGACCTCAACCTGCTCAAGCTCTTGCCATACTAAAAAAACAAAACAAAAAACTAAATAGATTTAAGACTGAGGATGTAAAAATATTGGTCCCATTGTGTTCCTCTCAGCCCCAATGACATCATTACCATGTCCCTTGTGTCAGGTTGTAAGGCTCTGAGTTTTTTTTTCCTTGCCATATAGACTTTTTTGTACAAATTCTTCCTAATTCATACAATGTTGTATGTATCCTTGAAGGTACACAACAACAGAAATGGATTTATACCCATGTGCCTTTTTTAAGTGCATGCCCTTTGTGTGTATTTTATTTCTTTGAAATGTGATGCAGGCCTCACCAAATATGCACATTTCTGCAACAAGATAGCAAGTCTCAGAAGGTGCAAAATGAACACTTTCATCAATAATTTCAACCATGTTTTATTAAGAAGGCCACTGGAATCCAGATACTTAAGGCATTTGTTGACTGATGTCACTCCACAACATCCTCCTCCATCTCTCTCCCTCCACCTCAAAGCATATTCTCCCTAGTACCTGAGTTCAGAAGGAGATGGTCAGTCAGCTCCTTTCCCACTACAGCAGTGAAGCTGTGCTCAGCACTCTCAGAACCTGCTCTCATTTCCAGCACTGCTGTGGCTGCCTCTCCCTGCTGTGTGGCTTCCTGCAGGTGGCTGTGCCTGTGCAGCCCGAACTGCTTGGTGTTAGCACTGATGAAGTCACAACGGCCACAGTGGAATGGGAAGTGGCTTCTGCGATGAAACTCCATGTCTTCTCGGTTTTGGAACAGAATGGGACAACCACGATAGGTACAAGCAATCGGAGAGACCTGATGGATGTGCCGCAGGTGCCTCCGGAGCTGCTTTCGATCCTCTGAGCTGAAGTGACAATCCTCCACAGGGCAAACTGGAGCACCCTGGGGTTGGTGGTGATCCTTAAAGTGCTCCTTCAATTCTGCAGGTAGGGAAAACTCCATTTGGCAAACAGGGCACAGGAGGGGCTCAGGACAGAATTCTAGGTCCTGCCTTCTCCCATCCAGCATGTTCTGTGCTGGGGTCTCGGGGACAGTTGGATGTTCTCCAGTAACAGCCAGGTCCTGGCTTGCAAGGGCCAGTGGTAATCCTTGAAATTGAGGAATGCTTGCAAGTTGTCCTCTGGAAATCTCAACACACTGATGCTGGGAAAGCAGACTAGGATCAGAGAAGCTCTGCCCACACTGTTCACAGAAATATAGTTCCACAACTTTAACCAAGACTTCTGCAAGAAAAAAGTGGGGATTTAAAAAAATAAAACCACTACTAAATACCCTTGTTCCCTCCACATCCGTGGCTTTGACTTTTGTGAATTTCATTATTCACTGATTTTATCAATATGTTCTCTCTAGGAATCTCTAGATCCTCTAGTGCAACTCTGTGATCAACTTTAACCAAAGGTTGCAGTGAAGAACCTAGAGATTCCTAAAGAGAACACTCCACTAGGCATTCGTAGCTCCTCCAGAGCAATTCTATATTCAATGTCTGGCAGATGTTGACCACAAAGTTGCACTGGAGGAGCTAGAGGTTCCTAGAGGTGTTCAACTCAGGTAAAAAAATAGTGTTTTTGTTATTTGTGGGGGCCCTATGCCCCTAGCCCCAGCAAATGTGGAGGGACGAGTGTAATCCTTTAAAAAAACAAACCCAAAGAGGGTCTCATGCCTCTATATCACTATGCCAAACCTAGTGAAAAGTAGATGTTACTCAAATGTTTACAGACACATTCTTCAGTGTTCTCTGTGAACCATCCGTAGGTCGCAGTAACTGTGAAAAGCCCCCTATAAGAACTTGGTATGTAAAAACTATTATCTTCCAGTATAAGATTACTCAACTATGTGGGTCAGAGGAAACAGTCCCCCACTGCAAGAGGGGTCTAGAACTATATGCATTTCACAGAGGAAGGCCAGCAGTTTTGATTGAATGGGCAGTGGGAAGACAAGTAACTAGTTTCAAAATGTGCTTGCTATTCAGTTCCAGAAAATAATGGCCATTTAAATCACAGGTTGCAAACTGCAGCAAACATATTTTGGTGGTGTATTGGCTTTACAAATACACTTTCATGTTAAACAAGTTGTATTATCCCTGTGTCTTTAATCCAAAAGACATGTTCTTTGAGAAAGCAGAAATGTTTTTTTTTACTTCTCTGTGTTACCATGCTTCCAAATTTTGAGATACTAAAATTTTTGAGGTACTATATGTACCTGCAGATTTGGAGGTACATCTAGTAACATAATCCAATGGACTGAAATTGCCAAAGTTGCCCTTGCATTTTATAGCTTACTGCCCGGATTCCTTCACTAGCCCATTGCCACAAATTACACCTTTATAGCCTGCAACAACTACATCCACTTCCCACATGCTACCATCTTCTCTGCACTCCCATCCGCTGCACCATCCACTCCAGTGGTACTGCTAATCTGAAGGAAATGATAATACAGGCCGAGGTCAAGCACACAGAATCAGTCATTGCTCAGTCAAACCCATCAACTATCCCTGCAAGCTCACCATCCACTCCCCCTGCCATCATCTAGAAAGACAGAAGAAAAGTTTGGCCAGAATCTTAGATTCCAACTAACAGATTTAAAAGGAACAAGTGCAGTAAAGGCCAGGCTGTTCTTTAGGAAGTTTTTCTGCCTTTCATGTCATATTCAAAGATCATAAGCAAGTCCTTAACTGTTCTTCACTTACAGTATAAAAAACAAGCGTATTTTCTAAGAAATGACAACTGCACAGTAGTTAATTCTTACATGGGTATGATGGCCTGACAAAAATGTAACATACCTGTATCGTTGTCATGGTTGCTGAGGGACATGGTGTCAGCCATGGCTTCTACAAATATTTCAACACCAGATGTTTCTGCCCCTACCACAGAAGCCTCTGTTAACAGCAAGCTCTGTCCAACTGCAAGGTTCTCACTAGAGAGACTATGGCTGTCTTCATTTCCAGCTACTGCTGGGCCAGGCAGCAACAGCTCCTGGCACAGAGCATTCATCTTGTCTTCTCCCACTGGCACAGTTGCTACTGCTGCTCTGCTCACTGCTTATCACTATGGTCTTGCATCATGACACAAGAGGGAGAAACTTCCTGTCAAAAACAAATAAAGAAGGTACTATCATTGCCTTCCTGAAGAGAAGGAAGCAAGGATTAAACACAGAATTCTTCAGAAGAAATAGATAAGTGGTAAACTGGAAATACTGGATAATAATTGTTATTATGCAGTAGAATTAGTAACCATGTTTGCCTGGCAAAAACCTTAGTAGGATAACGCGTGGCACGGGATGGGAAGCTTCAAAGCCTTCAGTGATTTTGTGTTCTGTCTATAACACTGAGGAAATATGTAAAATGACAATTCTGGAAGTGTGGTCTCAGCAACCATGTTTTGCAACCATGACAGTGGCTTTTATACTTCACTCTAGAATTTTTTTAAAAGCATATCGATAAGATGATTCAATGAGCAAGACTGGGACAATTGTGGATTAAAAAGAACAGATTTTACTGCAAAGCAGGTTGTAATAGTGAGAATAAAGTTGATGGGGGGGGGGGGGAATCACATAGGGATATGAGATATCCTGACATGTTATAAAACTCCAGATGGATAGGGATACTAGTATATAGACAACACTATACCACATAATACAATGTGTTGTAAAACATTCTTTACCACAGTGAAGAATAATATATGCAATGAATCTAACCTGCGCTGAGAAATGTATTCCAGGATAGTCTATCTCTACGGGCTAAATCAAGGATGGGCACAGTGCAGCACATGGACCATATGTACTCCCTAGAGCCATTTTTTGTGGTCTCCAGGTCCACAAAATATCCCAAAATGACACCTAGGGTATGTGGAGGACATTAACATCATGTTTAGGGTCCTCTTGGATCTTCCTAGGGGTCAAAATATTTTTTAGCAAAAAGTTTCAGAAATGTTTTTTGGGTCTCAAAATGACCCAAAATGCCCAAAACATGAAACAAAAGCCCCTATGTCTCCTAGAGGGCATTTGGCAGGCTTTAAAAAACTGTTTGCAGGAGTGGGTGCAGCAGAAGTGGGGCCATCAAGATCTCCCAGGGGTCTAATGTGGTTAACTAGACTCCCACAGTTCCTCACCACTGAGCTAAAGGTTAAGAAAGGACATGAATGTAATGATATGATCTCCAATGAAAATAAAAAAGAGATGAAGTTTTAAATCTAGGCGAGGTGAAGTGAGATGAGGACACTTTGGCTCTCAAGATGCATTGGCCTACACTTCCTAGCTATCCTGTCCAGAATGGCCAAGAGGAATGGGCTATGACAATATAGTCTAAATCAGCTGGATTCCACCACATCTAGAGGACGTACTGGACTACAGGGATACTTATAGCCCATTCCTGTATACAACAGGCCCTTGGTATCTGCTGAGGTTTGGTTCCAGGATCCCTGTGTATACCAAAATTTGAGGATGCTGAAGTCCCATTTTACACAATGGTGCAGCAAAATGATGTCCCTTACTAAAATGGCAAAATCAAGGTTTGCTTTTTAGATTCTTTGAAAATATATATTTTCAAGCCATGGGTAGCTGAAAGCATGGATGCAGAAGACCAACTGTTGTTCCACTGAATATTATTCACAGTTTAAGGGATGGAACATATCTCTTAAATATACTGCTCTTCCATTAGCTCAGCTAGGAGTATCTTCTCCTGCAAACTTGTTCTGAATCCTAAAACCAAGAATTAAAAAAATTCAAATATAGCAACCTAACAGATATTATCTATAGTACACATCATGTGAGTTTCTGTCTGTGATAGATTATATATAAAGTATCCCAATCTACTCTTCCCTCCCCCCCCCCCCCCACTCTGGAATATAGCACAATACCTTCTCCCCAGCTCCTCTCGCGTACAATCCCTAACCCAGTCAATCAAATAGCTGGGACCACACTTGCAGAATTGTCATTTTTAACTAAAGCATGACATCAAAAAGCATTAGTAACTGCATACTGGAATCATCACCTTGTAATACTCATTCCAAACAAACCAGGATCTGTAGTTCTGAACTGTCACTGGGGTACATTTACCCAATGGATCTGATTTATTTATTGCTTGTGCTGGTGTCCTTAAGGACACCAGCAAAAGCAATAAATGAAAACGAACTCTATCTATTAATTTTGGTTTTATTTCTGAAAATAAAATTTCTGCCAATGACTGTTTGGAAAGGGAAGATTACATGACCAAGGTACAGTATTTTTAATATTAACATATTTCTACAAAAAATGAAGATGGCTCATTCACAGTTATGCATCCAACCAATCTCTTCAAAGAAACTATTTCACTGTATTATTCCTTTACCCCTCCCATCCTAAATTCTACATTCTAGGTTTCATCTACACTGTAGAAGCAATGCCATTCAATAGCATTTCAGTTGCCATGGCTCCATACTACAGAACTCTGGGGTTTGTATTCTGTGAGGCACAGTACTCTTTGTCAGAGAAGACTAAAGATCTTGTAAAACTACAAATCCCAGGATTCCGTAGGGTAGAGGTACAGCACTTAAAGTGGGATCAAGTACATTATTTCTACAGTGTAGATGCAACCTTAGACACAGAATTTTTCCATGGATCCTCTCCTACAGGCTTCGAAATAGCAGCTAGCAGGCGATCCCTTACAGGCAGCCCTAATTCTACACAAAGCAGATATGCAGCAATCTAGTACTCCGTTTAAATGGTTTACAAAGGCAAGAAAGGGCTTACACATCTGGCCTTCTTGTTTCCTCCTGGTGCGTTTCTGGCGCAGTCTTTCCACCGCTGAGCCCCAGCCATGAGCCATTCTTGTTGGTTCCTGCAGTGAGAAAAGGAAACCACCAACTTAAATGGAAGCCCAAACTGAGGACTTGAAGAGGCAGATGGGCTCAGCTTTGCCCTGGGGCCTTTCCTCTGCCAGCCACATACATCCTGGTGGATTGCCACCCCCAGACTCCTCCATCATGCTGTTGTACCTTTCAAGTCATTTCCAACATATGGCGACCCTAACATGGGGTTTTCTTGGCAAGATTTCTTCAGAGGGGGTTTGCCATTGCTCACTCCTGAGGCTGAGAGGGTGTAACTTGCCCAGGGTCATCCAGTGGGTTTCCCTGGCCAAGCTGGGAACTGAACCCTGGTCTCCAGAATCGTAGGTCCAAAACACACTTCAGAAATAATCCAGTTTGAGACCGCTTTAACTGCCTTGGCTCAGTGCTAGGGAATCCTAGGAACTGTAGTTCATTGTGCCCCCAGAACTCTGACAGAGGCAGCTAAATATCTCATGAAACTACAGTTACCAGAATTCCCAAGCATTGAGCCAAGGCAGTTAAAGCGGTCTCAAACTGGATTATTTCTGAAGTGTGTTTTGGACCATAGCCCTACACTCAAACCACTATGCCACGCTGGCACTCATAAGCTTTTGGAGGCACCCAGTAAAATCCCTTCGAACCTAAGTTCCTAGTTCTTAGTCCTGCTAAGTCCCATCCCAGCATTCTCCACATATTAACCCCACCCCCCCACCCCCCAGCTAGTAGAAGAGTCACTGGGCATGGTTGCCAAAGCAGATGGGAACTGTAGCCCAACAAATCTGGAAGAGGCAAGCTCAGCAAAAGCAGTTAAGATTTTCCAAACCAGCCATGGAGGCCTCTTTTAGTTCACACACTGGGTTGCCTTCAAGTCATTCCAGACTTATGGAGACCTTAAGGTTTTTTGTTTGTGTGTTTGTTTTTGGCAAGATTTATCCAGAGAAGAGATCTGGGACTCATTGAAAGAAAGAAACTGTCAGCATGAGCTTTCATAGACTTCATTCTACTTCCTCAGATGCCTTTGGACCAAATGCATCTGAGGAAGTAGACTGAAATCTATAACAAAGCTCATGCTACCAACTTCTTTCTTTCAGTGAGTCTCAAAGGAGCTACAAGATCTCTCCATGCAGTGATTCTACAGACTAACACAGCTATATCTATGAATAATAATAATATACAACTGAGGAAGCAGACTGGAGTTATAGGAAAACTCATGCTGCCATTTTTTTTCTTTCAGTGAGCCTCAAAGGTGCCACAAGATCTCTTCACAGACTGATTCTAAAGACTAACATGGTTACATCTTTAAATAATAACAATAACAATATGCATCTGAGAAAGTAGACTGAAGTAGACTGAAGTCTATAGGAAAGCTCACACTGCCAACCTCTTTCTTTCAGTGAGTGTCAAATGTGCCACAAGATTTCTCCACACACCGATTCTACACTAATATGGCTATATCTTTGAATAATAATAGTAATAATAATAGTAGTAGTAGTAGTAATACTATGCCACTGAGGAAGTAGATTGAAGTCTAGGAAGCTCATGCTGCCAACTTCTTTCAGTGAGCCTCAAAGGTGCTACAAGAATCTCTCTACAGACTAACACGGCTATATCTTTGAATTACTCAGAGGACTGGGTTTCTTCCCTGAGGCTGAGAGAGTGTGACTGGTGACTGGATCCCATGGCTGGGGGGTGGGTGGGTGGGATTCAAACCCTGGCCTCCAGAATCCCTATAGCCATCCAACACTCAAGCCCTGCAGGGGCTCCTTCTCTAGCCTTCCTCCTCCAGGGACTGGAGGTCCAACCAGGTCCCCCTCCTCCTCCTCCTCCTCTTCCAGTCTTTCCCCTTTGGGACCCCATCCCCTAAATTAGGGCCCATTCTCTTCCCCTTTCACCTCTCCAGTAAGGCCCCCAACACAGCTCCCCCTCTCCCTCTCTCTGGCTGCTTCACCGGCATCAAGCAGCAGCAGCAGCAGCAGCAGCAGCAGCACTGCCTCCTCCTCCTCCTCTTCCTCCTCCAGCCCTCTTTGTGCCTCCCTAGCCTCAACTCTCAGCAACTCTATGGTAGAGGAGGAGCCATAAAGACGGTGGAGCAGAGCGTCTCCCTGACATGGCCTCCTCAGGAGATTTTGGGGGGCATAATAAAAGGGGGCAGAGGGAAGACTCCAGACACAGAGAAGGATAAGCACTAGCAAATGGGGCCTCCCCTCCTCATCTTCACCACAAAATGGAGGGCATTCAAGAAGAAGGGAGGACATGAAGACCCAATTAAAAACACATACATAGGATAATGTCAGTGACTCAGTCCATACTCTTTATCCCTTCTCAAAATGGAGGGCACTGAAGAAGAATGGAAGGCAGTGGCCAAATTAAAAAACAAATACAAAACACTCATAGAGATGGAAACCTATGTTTCTCAGTCATGCTCAAAATGGAGGGCATTTTGGAATTCCTCCTGGACAGAAAGGTTGAAATGTAGGCACCACGAAAGAAACAAAGCACCACAAAATGGAGGACGTTACACAGTAAAACCTAAAAACACTCATAGAGATGGAAATCTACATTTCTCAACCCTGCTCAAAATGGACGGTGTTTTGGAATTCCTCCTTGAGAGAAAGGTTGAAATGTAGGCAGGGATGTGTCCCCAACACATAAGAAACAAAGCACCGCAAAGTGAAGGACATTACACAATAAAAGCTAAAAACACTCCTAAAGATGGAAATCCATGTTTCTCAGTTATGATCAAAATGGAGGATATTTTGGAATTCTTCCTGGAGAGAAAGGTTGAAATGTAGGCAGGGATGTGTCCCCACCACAAAAGAAACAAAGCACCCGGACATTACACAATAAAAGCTAAAAAAAAAAACCACTCCTAAAAATGGAAATCCATGTTTCTCGGTCCTGCTCAAAATGGAGAATGTTTTGGAATTCCTCCTGGACAGAAAGGTTGAAATGCAGGCAGGGATGTGTCCCCAACACATAAGAAACAAAGCACCACAAAGTGGAGGACATTACACAATAAAAGCTAAAAAAACCACTCCTAAAAATGGAATTCCTCCTGGACAGAAAGGTTGAAATGTAGGCAGGGAGGCCATTCCAGTCCTTTTCTAATTCACTTTCTTCTGCTATTATCTATCCCTTAACTCTTCTTGTCTGAAGATAAGAACTACAAGTTTGGGAATCGCTGGGTTAAAGGGTAAAGGAAATAGGGCAAGGAAGGATTACGTTCCTCATGAGTTCAGAGAGATTCATATTCCAGGATGTGGGCAAGTGGTTGTGAGGGCTGCATCTGTACTACAGAACTAATGCAGTTTGACACCGCTTTAACTGCCATGGCTCCATGTTACGTTAAGGAATCCTGTGATTTGTAGTTTGTTGTGGCACCAGGGTTCTCTGACAGAGAAGGCTAAATGTCTCATGAAACTACACAAATCCCAGAGTCACTTAGTATTGAGCCGTGACAGTTAAAGCGGTGTCAAACTGGATTATTTCTACAGTGTGGAGACAACATTAAGTGTTTAAGCAGGGCTGGTGTTTAACCATAGAGCGGACGATGGCGTAAAATGTCACAATCCCAGAGAAAGAGGCCCTTGAAATTGTAACCTTACTCCTAACACTAGGATGTGTCATAGGCTGCATCTGCAAGGCAGAAATAAAAGTCTGACACTACTTTAAGTGCCATGACTCAATGCTATGGAATTCTGGGAACTGTTGTTTCTTGTGGCACCAGAGCTCTCCAAAACGATTGCTAAAGGTCACTGACAAGAGACCCAAATCTAATTGCTGGTTCAAATTAGAGCAGGCCCATTTAATCAATGGTCCAAAACACACTGCAGAAATAATCCAGCTTGAGACAGCTTGCACTGCCCTGGCTCAGTGCTAGGGAATTCTGGGAACTGTAGTTTTGTGAGACATTCAGCCTTCTCTGTCAGCTCTGTCAGTAGCTCTGGTGCCACAACAAACTACAATTCCCAGAATTCCATAGCAGTGAGCCAGGACAATTACAGTGGTCTCAAATTGGATCATTTCTGCAGTGAGGATGCAGCAATATATAAAGGAATGTAAAGAGAGAGAGAGAGAGAGATGATGATTGATGAAGACTGGTGTACCACTTCCGGTACAGAGTTGAAGCTGTTTTTACACTCTCTATGAGTGGCAGCTTCCGGTCTATCTCTATGGGGAACCATAGAGTCCTGAGGCTCTTGTTTCCTGTCAGGTTCATAACCATAGAGCCAAGTGGGCTAGAGCGGCATAGTGCTGCTGCTGCCCACCAGGTGAGTGGTCCACTGATCCAGCAGTTCCACCAATTCAAGGAAGCTGGGAGGGTGGTGGTGGTGGGTCTTTATAATATAGGGACAGCAGCAGCCTGGCCTAGTGGTTTGAGTGCTGGGCTGCTGCTCTGGAGAGCAGGGGGTCTGAATCCCCACTCAGCCATGGAAGCCCAAGTCTGGGTGTCCTTGGGCAAGTCACACTCTCTCAGCCTCAGAGGGAGGCAAAGGCAAGGAACAACCCCCCACCACCACCTCCCAAACCCTCTGAACAGGGTGAATAGATGTCCTACAAAATGTGGGACCTTAACGACATGTCAAAGCTAAAAACACTAAATGCCATGTTTCTTAGTCATGCGGAGGCATTCTGGAATGCCTCCTGAACTGAAGGCTGAAGTGGATGACATTATTATTATTATTATTATTATCATTACTATTATTTGTTTATTTTATTTGCTTATATCCCGCTTTTCTCCCAATACAGGGACTCAACGCCGCGACATGACCTGGAAAAAGGAGGACACCTGGTCCCCCAATCAAATCTTGCCAAGAAAATCCCATGATAGTTAAGACAGACAGCATAGTGCAGTGGTTTGAGTGTCGAATTGCGACTCTGAAAAGCAGGGTTTGATTCCCTGCTCGGCCATGAAACCCAGTGGGTGACTTTGGGCAGGTCACACTCTCTCAGCCTCAAGACAGAGATGGCAAACCCTCTCTGAAAAATGTTGCCAAGGAAACCCCATGATAGATTCACCGCCTTAGGGTCGCCATAACTCAGAAACGACTTGAGGGCACACGACAACATGAACTCAAAGCAGTGAAAGGAAGAGCATATCCAGGTGGGCCTCTTTTTGGTCTGCCTGCTAAGGAAATTTCTTCCCTTCATCCTTTCAAGATGATTTACAGCAAAAGACGGTGATGGTTGAAGATAGGCGGGAAAGTGGATGATTGTGTGGTAGACTCCATCAAGGAAGCCACACCACTGGGTTTGCCAAACCTTAACAGGGCTGTTAGTACCTTTCATGGAAGTCTCTCATTCGTAGGATCACCTGGAGTCAAAGGAGGCTTGTCAGCACATAACCAGAGCAGAGACATCTTAGAAATATCTGTAAAGTTCTAGCCTTTACAGACATATGTTTCTAGACAAGCCTACAACTGATTCTTCAACATACCAAAAAAACCAAAAAACAAAAACCACCCCTATTTATTTACTGTATTTATTTGTTTCATTTTATGCCACCTTTCTCCCAAACCCAAGGTGGCTCTCAAGATAAAAACACTTTAAAACTTTATATGTTTTTCTAAAAAAAACACAATTAAAATAAGCTTGTTAAAACAGTATAAAATTGTATGCATATGTGGTTTGCCACTGCCTTCTGGGGAGACTGAGGGAATGTGACTTGCCCACGGTCACCCACTGGGTTTCCAAGGCCAAGGCAGGATTCAAATCTTGGTCTCCCAGTGTCCTAGTCCAATGCTCAAGCCACGATGCCATGTTGTCTCTCTAAAATTAAGATTAAAAACATACAAAAGTTAAAACATAACTAAAATACCCACCCCATATGAAAGCCACCCTGTTATGATTTTTAAAAGGCTGCCTGAATAAAAAATGTCTTGGCTTGCTGGTGAAAGGAAAGCAGCAGCGAGGCGGGGGGGGGGGGGGTGAGTTCAGGCTAGACTTCTGTGGAAGGAAGTTCCAGAAATTGGGAGCAGCCACCAAGAAGGCTCTTTCTCTTGTCCTCGCCAAGCGAGCCTGGGATGGTGGCGGGACTGAGAGAAAGCCTTCCCCTGAAGATCTTAGGCTCTAGCATTGAATAATAATAATGCACTAAACCTGTTCAAGGGTTGTATTTTTCTGAAATGCCCTTCATTAAAAAAAAATTACATGGAATGTGGTATAAATATAATAGCAGTTTGGAGTCGGTGTGGGACATAAATCTGACTAGGTTGCAAACAACCTGGAATATCTACTGGATACCTTGGAGTTTTGAAAGGATCAAAACTGTCATGCAATATATTGCAGGTTCTTGCATATAGTGCAGGTTTTAGAATAGCAGTGAGGGTGGTTTCCACTTAGTTTCCTCCCATTTTTAAAAGCTGTGAAAAAGGCTCTGAGTTGAATTAGAAACAGTTATTATATTATATTATATACATATATGCAGTAGCCAAGATCCCACGTTGCCTAAAATAGTGTAAGAATTTCACAGGTGAACTCAGTTATGGCTCGCCACTATTCACCTGCTTTCTCCATCATACAAAAATAATGCAATTTGGATATGGGTGTTGTATTTTCCTTTCATTTAAAAAAAATTACATATGTATTTGTTGTAGAAATCATTTTAAAATTATTATTATTATTATTATTAACATTTATAGAGTGCTGTAAAGTTTGCTCAGTGCTTTACATAATAAGGGTCAAATAAAATTAAGAAACAAGAGTAAAAACCTGCCGGGCAGCGTATAGTCTAAAATAACAATATTACATAATAGCAGTTTAATCATTTTGCTGCAGTAGTTCTCTTTGAACCACTGTGGCTGATAGGAAGCTGGAAGAGAATTGAGGAAGCATCTAATTATGGATGCATCTGTATTGCAGAAATAATCTAATTTGACACCATTTGAACTGCCATAGTTCAGTGCTATGGAATTCTTGGAATTGTAGTTTGTTGTGGCACTAGAACTCTCTGATAGAGAAGGCTAAATGTCTCACATAACTGCAATTCCCAGAATTTCATAGTATTGAGTCATAGCAGTTAGTGGTGTCAAATTGGATTATTTCTGCACTGCCAATACAACCTATGAGTTGAGTTACCAAATTCTTATTGATTCAATGGATCTGCTCTAATTTGAACCAACAGTTAGGTTTGGTGTGAAGTCAAAGGCTTTCATGGGCGACATCCATAGTTTTTTGTGGGTTTTTCAGGCTATGTGGCCATGTTCTAGTAGAGTTTATTCCTGTTGTTTCGCCAGCATCTGTGGCTGGCATCTTCAGAGAATGCATTCTCTGAAGGTGCCAGCCACAGATGCTGGCGAAACAACAGGAATAAACTCTACTAGAACATGACAACATAGCAAAAAAAAAAAAAAAAAAAAACCCACAAAAAACAATTCGATTTGTATCTTTGTCAGTTGACATTTAGCATCTTTTTGGAGAGCTATGCCAGGATTTTCTACCTGTTTTATTTAAATTAACTGAGTGTGGACAGGATAATGGAAAATCAGTTAATATTTTGCTACCTCTGGATTAAGCAGTCATGTGAACAAAACATTTCCTACCTGGGACTGTTCCATTTGTCAGTGACTTTTCATAATACATTTGTCTTCCTTTTCTTAACATCAAGGTTTCGTTGTGATATACAGAAGAAATGGCACAGGGTGCAGTTATTTAACACTGGAGTCCTTTCCTCACCACAATCGCAATGCCCTTTTCTGACTTTGTCTTAACCCTCAAAGATAATCCATACTTTGGTGCAGGTTTTGGCTTGGTGGGCGTTGGTACAGCATTGGCCCTGGCTCGTAAGGGAGCCCAGTTGGGCATGGTGGCTTTCAGACGGCATTGCATGATAACTCTGGAAGTGCCAAGCAAGGACAAAAGCTATCACTGGCTGCTGAACTGGATTTCTCACCATGCCAAGCACACACAGCACCTGAGTGTAGAGACTTCTTACCTGCAACATGAGAGTGGCCGTATCAGTACGAAGTTTGATTTTATCCCCAGCCCTGGGAACCACTTCATTTGGTAAGAGCAGTGCTTGAAGTGTCTTTGCAAGTGGGAGAGGTACTGTAAGGCAAAAGTAATGGGAGAGCATATGAGAAAAGGCACAGGACTTAAGTGTTTCTGCACAAATACTTGCAAAGGGGTTCTGTATGCAAAGATCAAGATAGTAAAGAGAATGGTTACTGAAATACAGTACTAATTTTTTTACCAGGAAAGGAAGGTATTTTTAAAAATCATCTTAAATTATAACATGTTTTACAACAGGAGTTGGGAAAGTGTGGCCCAAGGGACAAAAACATATTTTTCAAAAAATTATCTTAAGTTCCTCTGGAGGAGCAGTATGCTCTCCCAATTTCCAACAGTTGCCCACCTTTGTTGCAAAAGGATAAGGAGATACAGTTGCTCCAGCTGTAACATATGCAAAGATCAGGTACAATCACAAAATGAAACATAACCATGTGAGAAATAGTGTGAGTGCTCATCAGTGTGGTTCCAGAATGAGTCATATATTGTACAAAAGAAATTTAAATATATTGAATATCATAGAATAATTAATGTGACATTGAATTCCAACAGAAGGTCCATTTGTTACTTATTTCAGCAAATATCAATCAACACACTTTTGCTGCATTATGTTACTGAGGCTGGAATCCTATGCCCGCATATTTGGGAGCCACCAACTCAGTGCATCTTTCTATCAAATAAGCATAGGATCAGTGTGAACCTTTTACTTGACCCTGGTGGAGACCTATGCTCCTCCACTGTTAATGACATTTCTACTTCACATCAGCCCTATCCATCCTAGCCAATGGTAGAGCATGATGGGAGCCATAGTTCTTCCACTTCTGGAGGGTCAAAAATTTCCCAGCCCTGGCTGCTAGAGTCTGTTAGATCAGTGATGCTACAGTGAAATGATCAATAGCAAGAAAATGTGGCATTATTTACTACAGCCTCTGTTTCTCTGTGTTGCTGTTATTAGTAATCTTGATTATATTATTATTATCCTCTATTACTTGACCTGAGTTTTTTGTAGTGGAAAGATAAGCCAAAGTGTTTTAAACATAAAGAGAAACTCAGTGCAGTTCCAGTACAAAGTGGTCTTTGTATCTAATTTGGTTGCTGCAGTACAGTACTATGGTGGTGTAAATGGAAAGCATCTTGTGCAACCTGTTTTTGCCTTTTCTGTGCTCCTCCTCTTATCTTCCAGAAAACCTCTCCAGAAGCTTATGTATGGTGTGTAGTAGCAGGTGGGACTTGCCTAAAATTGAGCAGAGGAACTTTTGTGCAAGCAGAGATTGTTATGGTGGGACAGCAGAGTAAAAGAGCCAGTAGTATCCAGGCCATTGCCAATACTACTTAAAATCCATATTAGCAATGGGGGACACCTGGCTGAATGAAACTACGTGTGAAAGGGATCTAGGAGTCCAAGTAGACCATAAGCTGAACATGAGTCAACAGTGCGATGCAGCAGCTAAAAAGGCCAATGCAATTTTAGGCTGCATCAATAGAAGTATAGTGTCTAGATCAAGGGAAGTAATAGTGCCACTCTATTCTGCTTTGGTCAGGCCCCACCTGGAATACTGTGTCCAGTTCTGGGCACCACAATTCAAAAAGGATATGGAGAAACTGGAGCATATCCAAAGGGTCTGGAAACCATGCCCTATGAGGAATACCTTAGGGAACTGGGGATGTTTAGCCTGGAGAAGAGAAGGTTAAGAGGTGATATGATAGCCCTGTTTAAATATTTGAAGAGATGTCATGTTGAGGAGGGAGCAAGCTTGTTTTCTGCTGCTCCAGAGACTCGGGCACGGAACAATGGATACAAATTGCAGGAAAAGAGATTCCACCTCAACATTAGGAGGAACTTCCTGACAGTAAGGGCTGTTCAATAGTGGAACACACACCCTCGGAGTGTGGTGGAGTCTCTTTCCTTAGAGGTCTTTAAGCAGAGGCTGGATGGCCATCTGTCACTGCGGATGCTTTGATGGAGAGTTCCTGCCTGGCAGGGAGTTGGACTGGATGGCCCTTGTGGTCTCTTCCAACTCTATGATTCTATGATTCTATGAAAAAATGCTGGGACAGCCCTTAGTTACACACTGATGTTGGTGTGCTGATGAGAAGATTTCCATAAAAGGGGTAGGGGTGGAGATGCTAGCTCAAATGGCACAATAATGCTACATCTCAGGTTGTCCAGTTGTCTCCCCTTCTCTACTTCCTGCTCAAACATTTGCTGTTCTCTTTAGGTATCAAAGGAAGTGGATCCGCATAGAACGAAACCGGGAGAAACAAATGATTGACCTGCAGACAGGCACCCCCTGGGAGTCTGTCACCTTCACAGCAGTTGGCAAGAAGCGAGAAATTTTCTTCAACATCCTGCAGGAAGGTACAATAGCATCTTCTGATTATAGGATTGCCTAGAGCAAAAATTTTCAAAGGCAACTTGCCATGGATGTGTGTGTCCAAACAGACAAACTCTCCTGAGTTCCATATTTCTGTCATTTATTTCACAGATCTTTCCCTCTTCCTCCCATCCATCATCCCATTTCTGTCCAAAAGTGCAGGGTACCTTGTTTTTCATAACTCTTGCTCTTTTTCTCTTCAGCCAGAGAATTGGCTCTCAGGCAACAGGAAGGAAAGACAGTCATGTACACTGCAATGGGTGCTGAATGGCGGCCATTTGGATTCCCACGACGCCGGCGCCCGCTCACCTCAGTGGTACTTGAGGAAGGAGTGTCAGAGAGGATCGTGCAGGATGTGAAGGAGTTCATTGGTAACCCCAAGTGGTACATTGATCGAGGTGAGTTTTTCAAGGGCTTGCCAGTCTGATGTCAGCCTAATAACCTGAGCTTCTCCTTTGTGGGTTAAAACCAGGCTATAACTGTCACCAAATATGGAACTAGCATTATCCCATTAATCAATCAAGAAATGCTGCATTTGCTTTTCATTCCCAGGGCCTGATCCCTGTGTCATCCCACCTGATCTTTGTTTCATCCCTTTGCAGGTCTTTTATGTTACTATCATTGCCTTATTCCTGATTGGGCTCTGTACAACTTTTTTGATGCACATTAGTTTTTCTTTCAATTGTTTGGCTGTTACAGCCCTGGTCTATAAACTGTGCTGTCTGTTTGCAGTCCATCTTGTCTGTGTGCTGCCTTTCTGCAGCTCTTGTGATCTAGGTGCTTGGGCATTGAAAAGTAACCAGTTGTGGATGCTCATAGTGGAAGCTGAGCTAGTTATTTTCTGCACACCCAATTACTGGTAGATATTAGCATGCAATTACTGAATATTCTGTAGCAGGATTTTGTTTTGTTTTGTTTTGGTTTTTGGGCAAACATTCTTCTCTTTCAAGTTGTTCCTATACTAAAATTCCCAGAAGAGGATGGCATGGAATAGGTTAACTCCATGGGAATACATTACATCCTGTGCTGTTGGTACATTTCTTTGACAACTGCTAGAATTGACTTTTGAGAGGCTGGATTCAATAGGCCCTTTATCAGAGCTACTTCTTATGCACTTCTAAATGGTGTGATGGTAGCTCAAATTCTGTTTACTGTTTTTAAAAAATTATTTATTTTACATCCCACCTTTTTTGTGGCACAGGATCTAAGATGGCTTACAAAAAGGCTAAAATGAGATAAAGCTAAAAGCCCAATAATAAAGAGGTTAAAGCACAATTAAACAAATTATCGTATTAAAACACCACTGAATTTTTAAGAAGTGTAAAATTGTTTAAAAAACAACAGAATTAAAAATAAAACACACACCTAACATACAATGACTCCCTGAAATCAATAATCATTAAATGTCTTTTTTTTAATAAAAAGGTCTTTGCCTGCTGGAGAAAGGACAGAAGAAAGAGGGCCAGTTTAGCTTCCTGTTGAAGGGAATCCAACTGGATTCTAGGAAGCTGGGACAGGCTAACTGTTCTGTTAACTGATTAATCTCTTCATCCATAGGAATCCCCTATCGAAGAGGATATTTGCTGTATGGACCTCCAGGCTGTGGAAAGAGCAGTTTCATGTGAGTAGATGTCTTCAGCTTTCCTCCAAGAAACTAGTTCCCAAAGCATTCCCTTCCCCTCACAGATTGAGTTCACATTGGTAGGTGCTTCAGTAAAACCAGTTACCAGTGTGCTGGTGGAAGTATAATAGCCTTTTGCTGAGGTAGGCTTAAAAACAGAACAATTTGGCAGGCTTAAAAACAGTAAGTACAGTTTTTTCTACCAGGAAACACAGTGAATAAGGACTAGCTGATCGTGCCCCTCAACTGTGATCCTTATTCTGGGAGTGTCCATGTGTCTTAGACAGCTGAATGAATTTCCAGTCAAAGACACTCAATTACATGCAGATCCAATTACAGCAATTTATCCATTTACTTTCACTTTGTTAGAATTTGCAACATAGAATTTTTATGGATTAGTCTGTGAAGCTAAGATTACATTGTCTGAAGAGGTGGTGTTAGAACCAGTAATATGCTAGAGAAGATGTAGTGCCTTGTCAAGAAGCTCCAAAAAATAGAGTGCGACATTACAGAGAAAAGATGGGGAATAATCTTACTGGTGCCAGTAGACCATGAGGCCATAACAGAGGTGATTATTTAGACTTTGAAAATTTCCACCATAGTGGATTTGTTTGTCTTTCTTGCTACTTCAAGCTACTAAACCAATAACCATTGGGAGTTAAACTAGACACAGAACTGTTCCATTCATATAGATCTAGTGTGACAGTCTTGTTTTATCACTAAATCATGCAGGTTTTATCACTAAATCTTGCAGGTAGGAGCAGAGCTGAACATTTCCAACAGTCTCTCTTCAAGGGGTTCCCCCCACCTTCCTCTTAGATGAGGGCATTCCCCATGTCAGAGTCTAGATGAGGAAGACAAGTTTTGGGGATGAGATGTGGGTGAAGATAAACTGCATGTGGGGAAAGATTTTGCACTCATTCTCTCAGAGTTTTGGCTATTTAAATCAGATTTCCATCCCCCTCCCTACATAATCCTCTCATTCCTTCTGTCACTCTCTTTTATCTCTTTCTTTTGCTTTTATTTTATCCTTTGTCCACCTTTGCATTGCTGTCGAAATGAAGGCATATTCTGTTCCTGTCAGCAGTGTACCTCAGAGTACTAAGAGACAGTAGAAAATAAATACTCTTCCTGAGGCTCTGTACCCAAACAGCAAGGATACTTCCCTGTTACCCAGGATAGGAAATATTGTCCCTTTCCCCGCATCTGTCTCTCTTTGCACAAAGGTTTTCCTTACTGCAGTGAAAACATAGTTCTCTCTCTATCACAGCACAGCTTTAGCTGGTGATTTAGAGTACAGCATCTGTCTCCTGAGCCTGAGTGATCGCAGCCTCTCAGATGATCGTCTCAACCACCTGCTGAGTGTAGCTCCTCAGCAGAGCATCATCCTCCTGGAAGATGTGGATGCTGCCTTTGTCAGTCGGGATCTTGCTGCTGAAAGTGAGTGGTAGGCAAACAGACTCCTTCTCCATTCTGTAGTTCCAGGCTGCCCTTTTCTGCCTCCTTCTTCCCTGTGTGGCTTTCAGTGTTTGTCTCACACAGCACTCTGTGGAGATATTCTTAAGAAATACTGTCCAGGACCAACTTTTCCTTAACAGTAGTCTTTGGAAGTCTTTAAACAGAAGTTGTATGGCCTTGCATGTATTCCTGCATAATAGGGGGTAGGGCTTGAATGTCATTTACAGTCTCTGCTAAAGTTATTCTATGGGCAACACATGGTCCTCAGCCTATTTTTATATGGCCCTTGGCTTCATTCTTGAAGCCCTTTGCGTACATTCAATTCTCACCTCTGGGAAGAGTTTGCTATCACTCCTCCAGAGTAGGTAGAGGAGAAAAGGTGGCAAAGAAGGCGAAAAGAGACAGAGAAGAGCCAGCCCCAGTGATGACTGGCCTCTGCCTTGCCCACTGACAGCATGCAGTGCTTCCCAATCGGATTAGTGCTTATCACCCCCATCTTAGGTAGGCATTCCTTTTCTTTGGAATAGCATGGTGGGAATGGGGCTTGAATAGAAGCTTCCAAATGAAACCAGTGCCTCTGCTGTTCTTAAAAGATAGGCTACACCACACCACGTAATGCTAGGTGCATGTGCACTCAAAGGATAAAATATCAAGCTGTGATGCTTGTTGCTATCCAGTGAGCCATACCTTATCAGAGATGGGACACTGCCCAGGTATTTTTGATCCTGCAGTTGCCCAAGGGAAAAGATGGCCCCACAAGGAATGTTGGTGCATTTTATTTTCCTGCACTGTGTTTTTGCTAGAGGAGTGTGAATGACACCTTCCTGCTTCACACTGCCAATCTTGCTTTGCCAGCAGGGGGCATGGGTTTCTGTGACCACTTCATAATTTGCAAAATCCAACCGATTTTGATGTCATTGTGGCTGGATAGTGTTCTGCAGGCCATTGTAAAACAATTAAAATTGACACTAACACTACAACATAGAAACAGTTGTAGTTGGGCCATATTCTTTTCCACTGAGAGACTATAAACTAAGCATGAGGAGAATGTGGCCCTCCAGATGTTGAACTTCACCTCCTACCATCCCTCACCATTGTCTGTGCTAGTTAGGTTGATGAGAGTTGCAGTCTGGTCTGCTTTCCTGTGTCTCAGCAGAATTTAGGTCACCTTTGCTCATGTCACCTATATGGTCATTTCTCCACTCACCTGTTTCTCAGCAATCTCTTTAGTCCTGTGTTTTCTTTTAGATCCCACTGCATACCAAGGCATGGGACGCCTGACTTTCAGCGGTCTTCTCAACGCACTTGATGGTGTAGCTTCCTCTGAAGCCAGGATAGTATTTATGACTACTAATCATGTTGACAGGTAAGAAGTGTTGCATAGGGTGGCAGATTCATGCTGTTTCATTTCACTTTGTTTGTAAGAACAAATTATTGCCCACCTTGAGTTTCCAAATAAATGTAAAATTAAAGCTCAAATAAAAGAAAAGAGGGAGCATGTTTCTTAGTTCTCTTCCTAATTTGGATTTTTGGGATGAACAGTGTGGCAAGATCAAATGTATTAAGCATTGTATTAAGTGTCTTATGCATCGGGGGAGCCATGTTTGCTAGTTGATGCTTCATTAATCTTCTTGTTATCCCTGCAGGTTGGATCCAGCCCTGGTTCGCCCTGGCCGGGTGGACCTAAAACAATATGTGGGACATTGCTCACGGTGGCAGCTTGGATGCATGTTCCAGAGATTCTATCCTGACCAGCCAGCAGCTATGGCTGAGCAGTTTGCTACACAAGCCCTCTCTGTTTCTGAACAGATCAGTGCTGCACAAGTGCAAGGCCACTTCATGTTACACAAGGCAGATCCAGAGGGAGCCATTCAGAATTTGAAGACTCTTGTATCCTGACACTGAACCAATGTGCATGACATTTCTGTGAGCAGTGAAGGAACATTCGCAATGCTGATTGTGAGAATGACCTCAGTGAGGTTGTCTTTTTGTAAAGAAAATAAAGAGTATGCCAAACGAACCACACCTACCTGTCTCTTAAAATAAAAGAGATAGAGCTCAGATTGAGGGGTTTTTCCTCAACTCCTCTCCCCAATTCTCTTCCCCAACTAAGAGCAGCCCATTCTGTAGGAGTGTGCATCTTAGTAGCTGCTTCTGTAGCACAGGCATAGGAAAGAGGTACACACACAAAACTTTGGTTATTCTGGGGCATATCAGCCCCTTTCAAGCAACCCTCAGCATCCAAAATGTATGCAAGGATTGTCTCTTTTTGTTCTATGGGTAAGAAACTAATGGGAGAGTCCCCCATTGTTCTTTTGGCAGCACAGCCAGCCAGTGTCCAAGAAAGGGAACATGGGTGCAGCAAAGCCTGTAATAATCCTTCTCCCCCCCACCCCCCGGCATAAGTAGGTACATGATAGTGTTGCAGAGAAAGAGGAGCTAAGAGTGGTTCAGTTTTCCCCCCTGACAGTTTATTTGTTAATCAGTCTGTTAAGAGGGTGATGTATAAAGAGGCAATACAGCAGAGCAGAAGAGATTTGCTACTTTGATCTAGCCATCAACTTTGATCTAGCCATCTCCATCAACTGCCCACTGGAAACATTGTGAGCACAGAAGTGGACAAGTGTGTTCACCTGAACTTGCCAAAGATTTTTCATTTCTACCAAGGAGTTGCTACTCCCACTGTCAATCCTTAGAAGACCAAAAATAAATTACTTTGATGTGCTGTATCTTCACTGGCAAATCTAATCTGTTAGCCATAGAAACTCTGTGGGCTGCTGGCAGTCGTAATTTTGTGTGGTTTCTTTAGCTGGAGAGCTCATGATTAAGCCCTACATGGAATTACAGTTAACACCACCTTGCGCTGGTGACTTGGAGACCTGTCCCATCTGCCTTGGGGGAGGCTATGACAGGCAGTGCATAGTTTTCAGAACTGGCCAGGTTCCCAAAGTCTTGGGGTGGCATGGGGAATCTTTCGGGCATCTACAATGTCTAGTTTTCTCAGAGCTGGACATTTGGACCTTGTTGGCTTTGGAAAACATTTTTGTCAATTGATTTGTATGGTTGGTCTATTCTTTCCCCAGGCATCAATAGTAGGGGTGACATTGGCTGAGAATGATGGCAGTTGCTGTCAAGCACATCTGGAGAGCATCATGTTGGAGAAAGCTGGGTGGGAGTGTCATAGGAGGACTTTGAAGACCCAGGTTGCATAAGCTCCTTGGGACTGGTGGTGGATGCCCATTCTTTGGAAGTATTTAAGGAGAGGTTGGGTGCCCATTTCTCTGAGTGCTTTAGTTGTGCATTCCTGCATGGCAGGCAGTTACACTGGATGTCTTTTGTTGTCTCTTCTAATTCCATGTATTAGATAGTGGGGCGAAACAGATGCGCATGAAAAGGTGGCTTGAAGCTGTCTTTTCTGAAGCCACATTGAAAGCTCACCAACCGCACCGCCGGCTCCTAAGGCTGCTTCTTTTTGAAATGACTTTTCTCTGCATAAGGGCATTTTTCTGCAGGCTTCAAAGCATGCGTCATCTAAACACCACACCTTCAAGCCAGCCTGAAAGCACTTCTTTTTGCCTGTCTGTTTAACCCCTCACATTCACCTAGCTGGAAAGCTGTGGGACCCTGTATTTTAAAGCCTACATGGTTGTGCCCAAATATTCTTGGCTGACTCATAGAAATGAAGGTTATGAATTTGATTGGTGGTTAACATGTCGATAGCCCAAGATTATTATGACTCCTAGTGAACATAGATGAGACTCTATTCATTGACTATAGTAGAGATAAGAAGTCTTCAACACTGATTCACGCAAACTCAGCCTCTAGATATTTGATGTGGTTAATGATCTTTGTAAAAACCAGGGAGAGCAGAGCATGGAGTTTTCAAAGATGATCAGTTGGTTCTTTGTGGGGTTTTTTGGGTTATGTGACTATGTTCTAGAAGAGTTTCTTCCTGACGTTTCACCAGCACTATCTCTACTTTCTATCTATGAGACCCAGGGAACTGGTATAATGCCTGAACAGATATCTGAGTACAATTTGGGACAGAACTTTGGCATGGATGAGGGTGAATAAGCTGAAGCTTAACCCAGGCAAGAGAGAGGTACTGTGAGTTAGGAATTCACTCCATCTGGATGGAAAAGAGTCTTGGACAGAATTGAAGGATGAAATGTGTAACATGAGGCCCTCCTTGACTTAACTGTTACATGTCAAAGTGCATGTGGTGATTGCTAGGAGTGTGCCTTTTGTCAGCTTAGGGTGATAAGTGGCATGCTGGTCTAGAGAGTTCAGATCTAGTCTCAGTTACCCATGCCCATACTGATAGAATTCAGGGACATAGCGATGTTAGTCTGGAATATCTGTATTCAAAGGGATCTTGTTGCAACCTTGAGATTTACTATGCAAAAGAAGTTGTAGCGTAAGCTTTCGTAGACTGGGTCTACTTCCTCAGGAGACTGACTGCAAAAGAAGTTGTAGGAAAAGCTTTCATAGACTCTACTTCTTTGAGAGACTAACTGTGTGAAAGAAGTTGTAGCATAAGCTTTCATATACTTGGGTTTGCTTCCTCAGGAGACTGTGCAAAGGAAGTTGTAGCATAAGCTTTTGTACTTCCTCAGGAGGTAGACCAAGTCTACAAAAGGTCATTCTACAACTTATTTTGCATAGTTTGCCTTAAATGTCTATAAGATTCCTTTGCATGCTCGTACTCATACTATAAAATATACTGTAAAAAAAAAGCAGGCTTGGACATAGAAGAAGGAGGAGTGAAAATAGGAGGAAGGAATATCAACAATCTGAGATACGCAGATGACACCATAATACTAGCAGAAAACCTCAATGACCTGGAACAACTACTAAAAACGATTAAGGAAGAAAGTGCAAAGGCAGGCCTATTGTTGAACCTAAAACAAAAATAAAAATAATGACCACAGAGGACCTACACAAATTTGAATCAGACAACGAAGAAATAGAAGTAGTAAAAGAATTCTCATACCTGGGATCAAATATTGATAGAAATGGAGACTGCAGCCAGGAGTCTCAGAAGAAGATTAAGAATGGGAAGGACAGCTATGAAAGAATTAGAGAAGATCCTGAAATGCAAGTATATACAACTGAGCACAAAAGTTAGAATCATACAAGCCATTGTATTCCCTATTGCCATGTATGGAAGTAAGAGTGGACAGTTAAGAAGGAGAATAGGAGGAAAATCAACTCATTTGAAATCTGGTGCTGGAGAAGAGTTCTAATGATTCTATGGACAGCCAAAAAGACAAACAAATGGGTCCTGGAGAAGATCAAGCCAGAAATCTTTCTAGAAGCCAAGATGACAAAACTCAGGTTGTCATACTTTGGACACATCATGAGAAGGCATGAATCATTGGAAAAAACAGTAATGCTAGGAAAGATAAAGGGAAGTAGAAAGAGAGGAAGGTGACATGCAAGATGGATGGACTCTATTAAAGAGACCACGAATATGAGTTTGCAGGAGTTTAGCAGAGTAGTGGAGGATAGAGGTTCTTGGAGATGTCTCATCGGCAGGATCGCTATGGGTCAAGATCAACTTGAGGGCAGTTAACAACAACAACTCATACTATAGTGCATTCTCTGGGGGTCTTTGATTGAAGATGGTTTTGAAATTTCAGCTGAAGCAGAATGGGGTTGTCCAAAACCAGCTCTCACATCAGACAATATGAGGCAACTATCCCAGGAAATGGAGCATGAATGATGATGAATTACAAACTGACTCACCCTCCACCTCAGAGAGCTTCATTGGTCATTGTCCATCTGTGCCAAATGTCTTAGCCAGGAAGTATCTCATCTGGCTTTCCAGAGTGGAGTACTGACAGTCAGCATCTGGGTTTCAGAGCCAGTCAAACTCCAGTGCCTAGTGCTGAGGGCTTCCATAGCTCCACACTGACAGCACCTGACTCTGAGGAAGCATTTAGGTTCTGGCCAGTTCTGTTGAGAGCAGTGCTGGCCACCTGATGCTGCTGGCAGCAATACTTCTCCTACCTCAGCTGATGGGGAAATTCTGGATGCTGCTGTGACTTGAAATTGTGACACCACCAATTCTGCCTCCATTGCACAGGCTGCTGGTGTGTCCTTGGTCTATAACATTCCCTCTTCACTGAGGTGCGTGCAGCCTCAGTGTTCAAATGGATCTTAAAAATAACTGATGGAAGACAGCTTTTTATGATCTTCTCTCTTTTTTCTTTGCGGTTTTAAGATTGATGACTGCCTAAATGAATTGGCATTTGTATATATTAAGTGTGTATAACTGATGCTCCTCAGGTTTGTGCATATGACCACAAAATGATTCATAGGATTTCCTGTATTCCTGTCCCCCCCCCCCCCCATTTTATTTGTTGTTGTGTGCCTTAAAGTTATTTAGGATTTATGGTGACCCTAGGGCAAACCTATCACAGGGCATTGTTGGCAAGATTTGTTCAGAGGGAATATGCCACCTTCTTGATCATGGTGTCTCCCCTGCCAGGTAAGTATATACCCTTGCCATCTTCTGAGGCTGACAGACTGTGATTTGCCCAAGGTCACCTACTGGATTTCTGTGGAGATTCAAATCTTGATTTCCAGAGTAATAATTTAATGCTCAAACCACTACACCACGCTGGCTTTCTTCCCATGCATTAGCAGCAGTATCACAGAGAGCCTTCCTTCATTTTTCTGGCTGGCCTGCCTACCTGCCTGCCTGCCTTCCTTTCTTTCTTATCTTCATTTATTTGAGCAACAGTGTCTTAGGCTTCTGGTGTTTTTCCACCATATTTCGCTTGCCCCAGGAATCTTTAACCCAATATTATAACTTGAATGACCCAAAAACAAGAACAACAAACACCTCTGTCAGATTTTGAGGCATCTAGCACAACATCTCACCGTGTTATGGCAGACACAGAAGTGCAGTCAGCAACTAATAGGATTGAAAATGTGAAGAGTCCACCTTCTTTTATGGTAGAAGGTGGCCCAAATGCAAACACTGGCACATCTGTTCTCATTAAGGCTTGAGTGGTTTTATTTACTTATTTATTTCATTTATATGCCAGCTTTCTCCCACAGTGGAACTCATGTGCTGGCATATCCACCCACAGCATGAAACAGCTGAGTCAGTGAAGGATAATTATGCTGCAGAATACTTGCACAGTATCCATGAAGGAATCATCAAGAGATTGGTAGAAATATGGGGCAGTAACTATGACTATAGACAGGTTTTAAAGAAGGTTTAATCAGGCTGACTTCTCATATGCAGGGGCTGCAGTTGAAACCTTGGAGAAGAGATCAAACTGGCACAGAGACACATGTGTCTATTTGTCCTTCTATATCTATCTCAGAGCTTGGAATGTTACAGTGTGTTATGTAGCTTTTAACAACAGCAAAACCTAAAAAAGCAACTAATTGCCATTAATATAAGACTTCTACCCATTAACCTGCTTGCACATTGCTGGTTGCTTCTTCATTCTGTTTTTTTTAAAAATCTCTTTAAAGTAAGAAATAGCCTCTTTTTTAAAATAAAATTCCCTTGCCTATGCTTTTCAAAAGGAATGTAACTACTGTATGCTCTTTTCATCCCCTAAAACATTTCTGGTAATATTGTTCCTTGTAACATAATTACATTTCTAGTAATATTGTTCCTTGTAACATGTTGCATCCATGCTCTGATAGATTTATAAATATTTGTTCTCAAATGGATGGCATTTTGTGCCATGTGCTATACTCCATTGTACCATTCTAGTATGGTGGATGGCTGCCACAAATGCTCCTAGATTTCTTGTTTTGCTTTATTTAAACATTTTGAACGGATTTGCCAATAGCTAAGTGACGCACAAGCCTGGTCTTAGCTGTCTCTCATACCACTGCATACTTCTGCCGGCCTTGGCCAATTGCTATAACAGCATTTGGCTCATACTGATTGGCCACGCTGCGCCTTGTTTTTGAGGGCTGGCGTTCAAACATCATGTCATAAGTGACCAGGTAGCCATCGTTATACATGTATATCTTGTGATCATTGGGATTGTAGCTTACGCTTTGTGCTGTGTCTGAGAGCTTTTCCATGGTGATGTCTAAAGTCCCTTCTTTGCCTGTATTGGTGTCAAATGTGTAAAATATTTTCTCTAGATGTGCACTCACTCGCCTGAGAGCATACATGACCCCACAGATCATGAAGGTATTGGTTGCATTAGGCCTGAATAGTGAGGTGTCCCATTTGTTAATTATATCCAAGCTATTGGGGTCAAGCTGAGCAATAGTTATTTTTCCATTTCTGCTTTCTGTGGCATAAATGACCCACAGGCCCTTCTCATCCCCAGCAAAATCAAAGTCCTGCCAATTGACCCCCTGATAGGAGAACCAGTTGTTGAAAGCAGCACCTTCTAATGCCTTGCGTTTCAGGTCATGAGTGGTGATATCCAGCTTGCACAGGTTCCTGGTGTTGTGGCAGTTGTAATAAAGGCTGCCATTGTATAAGACTGTTCCACTGCCTTGTCCACAGTTGATATAGTTCCAGGTGAGACCGACATATTGGGAAAGGCTTTTCTCTATTTGATTTCTGTACAACAGCAGGTCAGTATATGCGTTGTAGAGGCGGTAGGTCTCCATCCGACGTTCATCTGTGTTTAGTGGAGCAACCCAGTACATGTCTGGATTATTGTTCCCAATGGCAAAGTCCTTTCCCCAAGCTCCATATCTGTAGTTGAAACCTCGCCAGTTGAGTTTCACTATAAAGGGCTTGCTTACATTCAACAACTTCTTGTTATCACATTTACCTGTTATGGTAATACAAAGAAAGTGCATTTCTATTACTGCTGACAATTTTTCCTGGCAATATTTTTGGGTGGTTTTTGTTTTATTTTTTGTGTTTTTAGTAGGGGTTGAGGTAATTACAAAATCCCTGGCAATTGTACCACTTTTCTTTTAGGAAATTATCTAAGCCCACCAACTTTTGACTGAATCAGCCTGAACACATCTGCCCCAGCCACATTTTCTCTGCATAATGCTTCCAGATCCCTCTACTGTAGTATCATTAATTCTGTTCATTATGTATTCCCTTTATAATGAACTGTCTATAGAAACAGTGGAAATTCACCACCTTATGTACTGAATGCAACCTGTATAGACTGGGAACTGATCCCATGAAAGAATCCAAAAATGGGCCAGGGTAAGACCTAGATTGAGGAGTCCATAAAGATTTGCTCGTCCTCCCCAATAGATACACAGAAGACAAGAATAATTGTTAAGGAAGAGGAAAATGAAAGTTTGTGTTTGTCAGATGTTTGAACATAAGTGGACTGAAACTCGCAGCCTCAGTTCATTAACAAAATTTTCCTTTGCTACTTACCATACTCAGGAGGCAAGAGGCCAGCTGAAGGGAGGCCAAAGTTGGGATTCCCAGCAGCTTCTTCGCATTCAGCCAGTTGTTTCCGAATTGTGGCCAATTCCCTACGTGTCACTAACACATTATTTTTATCAAAGGTTTCTAGTTGCCACACCATGCTAGAAATATTGTTGACCTAAAACATAGGGGCACATATTTGATGAAACAACCATGTCACCAACCAGCTTTTAATCACAGTAGTATTATCTGTGGGAAAACAATAATTTACAATTTGGTGCCTTCCCAAGTGAATGTATGAGATAAGGTCGAGCATCTATCCTCGGCTGCATCCACACTGGAGAAATAACCTGGTTTGGCACCGCTTTAACTGGCTCAAGGCTATGAAATTCTGAGAGCTGGAGTTTGTTGTGGGGCCCAGAGCATAGCCAAACCAGGTTATTTCTCCAATGTGGATGCAGCCCTTATTGACATGAAACGGAGAATTAACCAGAGGAGGCTTGTTAATGGTGATACAGGTAGTATTGGAGACTCCATCAAGAGTTCTGTGAGAGTTCATAAGTGTTTCCTTTGCTGGGGAGAATGGCTGATCTTATGTTTTCAAGTCCCTGAGGTATGAGTGGGAATCAGGTGGCCTCTGTCCCCACCCACAGTTCTTTCCAAGCTAAAAAAAAATCTAGTAAAAAACAGATATTCTACTCCTGGAACCCTCTTTTAAAAGAGGCTTTACTACCCAATTCTGCCTGCCAAACAATCTTTTGAAACTGGAAGTGGATTTCTAGTCCCATCCAGTGCTGTTTTTGGAAGCTGGGGAGGCTTGCATTGAATTTAGAAAGTTGAAATATGCCTCAGCCCCTGTTGTTGCTCACAAATGGACTAGGCCATATTGGGAAGAGGGCCTATGTACTAAATCATACTATTTGAGGATGATGGAGATGATCACATTGCTTTTAAAGTGCTTTATCCCCAAATGGGATAAAGGCACATTTAATTTTAAAACCAGGTGTTATTGCACTCACTGGTAGCTGGGCAAATGCAACCTGTATGCAGCCCAGAACCCAGCTGCTCTTATCCAATGTTTTTTCAAAAACAAGATTTTGCCATTTTTTAAAAGCCAGCTGGGTTCAAGGCTGCATACGGGTTGCATTCATCCAGCCACTAGCAAGTGCAATAACACCCAGTTTTAAAATTAAATGTGCCTTTATCCCATTGAGGATAAGGCACTTTAAAAGCAATGTGATCATCTCCATAATCTCCATATCTCTGTGTGAAAAGAAGAAATATAGAAAGCAGTGTGAAGTAGAGTGGGCTTGGGGTTATGTATGCATTTGTGGAGCAGTCTCTCTGGGTATCGGGGGCCCTTTCATACTGCTCAAGTATAGTGCTATAATTCCACTAAAAGGATTATGGCTGCATTCTATACAATCCTGGGATTTGTAGTTTGATCAGAGATGCTAGAGGAGCTCTCTGACTGAAAAATTCTAAATGTGCCTCTCTAAACTGCATATTCAAGGATTTAATAAGTTGTTGCCATGGCTGTTTGGAATATGGAAGTCGATGAACCTTTAGGGGGGTTGACCATGTATCTAAAGGTTGTTATTTATTTTCTCATTACTTTTATGCATATCCCGCCCTTCCTCATAAGTGCTGAGGCTGCCTAGCTACTTATTCCACATGTTAGACTCCTAGGAAACAAGGTGTCTTGGGTTACAAGTGTAACACACATCTTGTGTATATCTTGGCTATTTAAGTCAGGAGTGAGGATCATGCAGCCCTTTAGATATTGTTGAACTGCAAGTCCCAGCAGTAGTTGATAGTAAGGAGTATTGGAATTTGTAGTCCAACGCTACCCAAGGGGCCTCATCATCCCCCTCTCAATTAAAAGTGCACCCACACTTCCCCCCCTAGACAAGTACAACCTATTCTGGCTTTTCTGTGGGTATCTTGTACTATTTATCTTGGACTTGGTACCAAAATGCAATATTGTAGCAGCCCATTAATATTGCATCCCCCTTTCCTTGAGGGCTGTAGAAAAGTGAGTCTTTCAATTTTTTTCTGCTAATCTTGGTTTCTTGAACTATATTTGTTTATTTAATATCCTGCCTTTCTCCCATACAGACCCAAGGTACATGTATGCTGGGTACAAACATTTGATTTGTTTGGGAAACATTTTAACCACCTCAGAGTATAATCTAACTTCTCCCAGTATTCTTCTGATAATCTGAGTCTACATGGATATGGCTTTCTTGCTGAGCGCAAAGCTGGCTGGAATCCCAGAAAGCATCCATCCCTCTGAGGGAGGGGCAGGTATCCTGTGGCCATCTACATGTTGTCAATGCCAGCAGCCCTAACTAGTGTGGAACAGTTGAGAAATGTTGGAGCTGTGACCCAGTGTCTAATTCTATCCACCCTTGCCTTGAAATACAGGAATTTGGTGCAAAATTTGGGAGTAGTAACTTTTTTGGACTATAACTTCCAGTAACCACATTGGGAGTTGTAGTCCAATCTGCTCCCTTCATTTCCTAACTCTCATTGAGTGCATTGTCTTGTTGATTATTCTGATTTTTTTTAAAAAAAAATATCAAAGTGCAACTGATATTCACAATGCCATTCTCAACATTTTTTTTTCATCTACCTGGTGGAGTAAGTCTTCTATCCCACCGTCAGTTCCATTTAGAGTCTCAGTCATATCTTCAATCAGCTTCTTCAAATTATCAATTTCCTTCTTAATATCTAGGAAATCAGCTTCATCTTTTATGCCATTCTTCTCCATGTCTTCTACAGTGCTAGTTATGTTTTTCAATTTTTCATTATATTCATTTATGGTATTTGTGATATTTATAATCTAGAGAAATATAAGGTAACAGTTGAAGTCAAGGTACTGAGCTGTAAACCTTCCACATCCCATTTGCACAATGTTATCATAACCATCGCTGTTCTCACAGTAGCCCTTTTGGATAGAATTCCCATCTATTTACTTTTGGGGTAGAGTTTTTAAAACAGGTATTGTTCTACCTTATCCCATGAGAAAAGAATGCTGAAATGGAATGGGAGCATAGTGGCTTTCTCCGTGCCTCTATACATGCCATCATAGCACTTTGATTTTTTTTCCCCAAGAGAAAAAAAATAAAAGTATGCCTTTTGCTGAAAAGATTTTTCCAGTGCTACAAAAGGTATGCTTTTATGACTGCCTCCCTTGGAAAGAGAATGGAAATACTATGATAGGATGCAAAGAGGCACTGAGAAAGCTGCTACTTTCCCTCTCCATTTTGGCTTTCTTTTCTCATGTGATAATGCTTAAGCTTTTATGTGGAGTCATCAGTCTACATTCACTCAGTTTTAATGTGGAGTCCACATAACATTGTGAAATGGTTGTCATCTGCCTTTTCTCATAATGCAAAACTTGAATCCTTTAGTGCAACTTGTGTTTGGTTCTTAGTGCTGCTGCTCATCTATCTCTCCAGAAAAGTGTGGATTCTCACATGGGCAGTGATGACTTAGGAAAACCGACATTACTAAAGGACGTGGGCTACTTGGTACACCCTCATTATGATCTTTTAAATGGATACCATTTAAAATGAGCCAAAAGGAAATAGTGAAAACTGCTAGAAACTGAATATCTCAGTAAAAATTAGACCATTACTTATTTGATTTAATAAGTGATGGTGGGGAGACAGGTCAAAATTGCCCTGTGGTGATACTACATTCAGTAGATTAAAAGGAATGCCATCAACTCCAGTATGACAAATGGGTATTATACATTTACATGCATGTATACTCCAGTTTGCATATTCTCCCCACACCATACTCCTCACCTCTAAAACAGGAGACATCTTTAAATAGAGAACTGTCCTTCAGAAGAGATTTTTGTCCCTCCCCTGATACACATATACCTATACAGTTTCAACACTGTGAGAAACGCTTTAGCATGATTGGCCCTTACCTTAACTATCTCTATGGTAGTAAAATTGAGCAGGTGGTGGTAGGAATCATTTAGGAAATCAATCATATTTGAAGGGAAGGCCTCGTCAGTCATCTCTAAACTGCAGACACATGCATTACTGTCTCCGTCCCTTGCTGTTGCATCTACTTCATGAAAGATTATGTGATCTGCTGTGACCTAGGATGATAGAAACAAAAGTGCAAACAGATGTCATTGCTGAGACACTTTACTTTAAGAGTCTTTCCCTAGACTTTCAGGTCTAGCTACTTGGCTGAACACCCTCCTTTCTCTAAGACAACCATTTTCACCATTTTGCTCTGGTATGAACCCTCCACCTTGTGTTTGGCCCAAGATTCTTCCACTAATGTTCCTAGTATGGGTCTACATGAATTACACAGGTATTGCACTTTGATACTACTTAGTGGTAATTAGTATTAAAGTGGTAATTTGAGGCAGTACTTTGGATCTGCTGATGAAGAGAGAAATGGACAAGAGGTTTCTAGTAGGGAATTCTAAATAGCAAACTCCAAATCCCAGGATACTGTCAGATTAGTGAAGACAATTAAAGTGGTATGAGACTGATTGAACTGTATGGTGCAGACACATGCTTAAGCCAGATCTGTATGCCATGAACGACAAGAGACTGATCTATCAGCACTGGCATCTTTTCCAGTTTATACTCACTTTTGCTCCTGGAACAAGTGATCCATTGGGATGTATGAACTCCTCTTATTTAACAGTCATTCACAGCAAATTTGTCTCATTCCTTCTTGTTTGCTGCCTCTCAACCCTCTATTGACCCCAAAGCAATGCATTGTTATTTTCCATCAAGTTCACTTTGACTTATGATAACTATATGAACAAAACCTTCAAGAGGCATCTAAAAAGGCCAATGCAATTTTAGGCTGCATCAATAGAAGTATAGTGTCTAGATCAAGGGAAGTAATAGTGCCACTCTATTCTGCTTTGGTCAGGCCCCACCTGGAATACTGTGTCCAGTTCTGGGCACCACAATTCAAAAAAGATGTGGAGAAACTGGAGCATGTCCAAAGGAGGGCAACTAAGATGGTGAAGGGTCTGGAAACCATGTCCTATGAGGAACGCCTTAGGGAACTAGGGATGTTTAGCCTGGAGAAGAGAAGGTTAAGAGGTGATATGATAGCCCTGTTTAAATATTTGAAGGGATGTCATATTGAGGAGGGAGCAAGCTTGTTTTCTGCTGCTCCCGAGACTAGAATGCAGAACAATGGATGCAAACTGCAGGAAAAGAGACTCCACCTCAACGTTAGGAGGAACTTCCTGACAGTAAGGGCTGTTCGACAGTGGAACACACTCCCTCGGAGTGTAGTGGATTCTCCTTCCATGGAGGTCTTTAAGCAGAGGCTGGATGGTCATTTGTCAGGGATGCTTTGATTGGGAGTTCCTGCATGACAGGGGGTTGGACTGGATGGCCCTTGTGGTCTCTTCCAACTCTATGATTCTATGATTCTGGGCCCAGCCACCAGCTGTCCTCTTGTGATCTTGCAAACTCAAGGCTGTGGCTTCAATTGAATTGATTCACCTGTAGTGCAGTCTCCCTCTTTTCCAATAAATGTACATCCTCATAGATATTCCTGGTTAAAACCACAAAGCCTTTTTCTGCAGTTTGTGGAGACATTTTATTTGGGAGGAGGGTTTACAAAAAACCCAATCTCCTCCAAATTGCATGTGGTGGATCATATTCTATTTGAAAAGAATGAGTAGTTTTTTTATTGTGCAGAACCCCTTATCAGACAAGGGTTTTTGCAGCCCCAATCCAGAGTCACTCTGCATCCATCCAAGTGAATTCACATGAGTGCGCATTGAATTATCACATGTGAATGATGTTACTATGAAGCCATTCCAAAGCGAATCCAAAGTCACCCCAGAATTCAGTGAATGCACATTGAATTATCACATGTGAATGCTGTTACTCTAAAGCCATTCCAAAGTCAATCCAAAGTCACCCCAGAATTCAGTGAATTCAGTAACAACCGAATTCACAGAAATCAGTTCTAAGGTTACTTCAGATTCAGTCCGAATTGGTCTGGTGTGATAAGGTCCCTAAGACACTCTAAGGAGTTTATCACATGGGACGAATTTCTCTCAATTTCAAAAGAAATAGAAGTGAGGCCAGTTCGGAATTGAGTAAATTCACTAGTTTAGCGAATTTACGTGATTGTGTATTGACATTGCATTGCATTCAGAACTGCCCGAAATTGCCTCCCAGTGCCTGAAATTGTGTGTGATAGTTTGTCACGCAATCATGCAAAACCCCATGATTGCTTTCGGAAGGACTTCCCTTTGCCCGAAAATGTGATCAGCTTTCATGCAATCATGCGAAACCTCATGATTGCATTCAGATTGCCATTGGATTATACTTCCAATTCCCTTCGTGTGATAAACTCCTTTCTAAGACATCCAATGCATACTGGATAAATGGGAAGCAGAGATTTCCATTACACTTTATATCTAATAAAAAATGATTACCATATTTTCACACTGTGCTCTGATTGAAGAGGTAGCTTTGAAAGGAGAGATACTTGGTGGGAACAAAAGCTAGTAAGAATGCATCTTTGGAGGAAGTCTAACTCCTTACCCATTCTGGTGAAAGAAACCATATGTGCAGCTCCAGTAGCCAAACATGGATGACAAACACATCTGAAATACTAGACAGAGCAAGCAGCCTGTCTCTTTACACATATTGCCCTGTCTGTATCAGGGAGACCAATTTTTTGTAAAGCATCTCAAGTCACATAGAAAGGAAAACCAGAGGCATGAGTGCAACTTGCTTCCCACTTATTATGGCTATGTTGAAAATAATGGAACAGTAATTGGGGAACTCCTGAACTGCAGACTATTCCCCAACTTGTCCACAAATTCTTCTGCTAGTTTCACTAACTGGGAAAGCTGTTGCTGGCTGGAAAACTATTGTGTGAGAATGGACTATATAGGAAAAAGTGTGATGTCTTCTAAAACTTGTATAGTTAGCAGAAACTGACATTTCTTAGCATTAAGTAATACCAATTGGCAAGCTTCACTAGAAGCTGGTAAGATGACTGCTAATGAAGCAAAGACTGTGAGCCTTTAAAAGATTATGATGACATACCACAAACTCTGAAAGTCAGTCCTTTGGACTGGGACAGTGGATATCTAGGGAGACTAGTCCTTGGATGAAGCTTCTTGTTGTTAGCTTCTCGAGTCAGCCTCAACTCATGGTAATCCTGTGGATGAGACACCTCCAATACACCCTGTCATCCACTATTTTGCTTAGTTCCTGCAAACCTATGTCCATGACCTCTCTGATTGAGCCTATCCATCTGGCAGGTGGTCTGCCTCTCTTTCTATTGCCCTCTACCTTTCCTCGCAGCATTATTATTATTATTATTATTATTATTAGCATTATTTAATGTCATAGTTTCTCATGATGTGGGCAAAGTACAACATTCCCAGTTTGATCATTGATCTTGCTCTTATCTGCCTTCTCCACTGTCCAGCTCTCACATTCATACATGGTGATGGGGAATACCATGATTTGGACAATTCTGACTTTAGTGCTAAGTTGTATATCTTTGCTTTTTAGGATCCTATCTAGTTCTTTCATAGGTGCCATTCCCATCACTAGTATTTTTCTTATTTCTTGACTACAGTCCCCATTCTGATCAATGTTTGATCCTAGGTATGGGAACTCTAACTATTTAGATTTCCTCATTGTCTAGATTGAATTTGTGTAGATCCATAGTCCATAGTCATTATTTTTATCTTTATGTTCATGCTCAAGCCTATTTTTGCACTTTCTTCCTTGTCCTTCCTCAGTAATTGCTCCAAGTCTATCATGTTTTCTGCAAGTAATATGGTATCATCTGTATACCTAAGATGGTTGATCTTCCTTCCTCCTGTCTTCACTCCCCCCTCATCTGAGTCTAAACTTGCTCTTCTTATATTTTCTGCATACAAGTTGAACAGATAGAGGGACAGAAAGCATCGTTGCCTGACCCTCTTGCCAGTTGGGAACCATTCTGTTTCTCTGAGTTCTGTTCTAATAGTTGCTTCTTGTCCTAAGTACAGATTTCTCATCAGGACTCTCTTATGTAGTGGCACTCCCATGAACTTAAGAGCCACCCATGACTTTTTGTGATCTATGCAGTCAAATGCTTTTGACTGCAGTTTATAATAAACATAGACACTTTTTCTGGAATTTTTTTAAACACTCCATTAGCCATCTTAATATTTGCATTGTGCTCCCTAGTGCCTCTTCCTTTCCTGAACTTTATTGAAGCTTCTTACCAAGCTAATTTTAGGCAAACCTTCATTCAAAGGACAAAGCCTTTGTTTCCTTTTTACCTATAACCATTTGATCTTCCTACAGCTATACTTGGGTGGTTCTCTGCATTCCAGTGATATACTCAAAAATTTTACTCCAAGTCAAATCTCAAGTCTCCACCTTCAAGTCTCAAGTCAAGTCTCAAGTCCTTACAGGATGCTTTCAAATCTCAAGTTGAGTGTCAAGTCTAGGAGCTAACTTTAACAACAACAACAACAACAACAACAACAACAGAGGTGGGGCGCATTTCTTGGAGGGAAACAGCAAATGCATTAAACAATGGGCTTGAGGATGGTGTTGAGGTCTGCTTGACAGCATGTCCCCACTACAGATCAGAGGAACCTTTTAAACTTTTCAAAAGCTTTAGAAGGATTCTTTCACCGCTAACCTATGGCCTAACACTTTTGCTGTTCTCCTCCAAGAAATGTGCCCCCACACTGTGGGGGCAGATCTTGCCTGCTGCTCAAAAGGATTGATGTCAGGAAGACAGTTGCTAAAAATATACAAATTGCTAGTCAAGTCAATGCATCATTTATTGCCACGGTGAGTCGCTGAAGCAACTTGAGTCTGACTCGAGTCCAAGTCAATTTATTTGAGTGTACATCATTCCTGCTTACTAGTTCTAAAGAAGGTTCTTTCTCCACCTGAGTATGTCTGATATCTTGAATCAGGGTGGCATAATGTCACTTAGCCAACTGTGAAGTTACACAGTACTTGCACTATGCTGCCCTTTTAATGGATTGTGCAATTGATTGTGTATCTGAAATTGGGCCAATGCATACTCCTGTTTGTTGTTGTTAACTGCCCTCGAGTTGATCTCGACTTGTGGTAACCCTGTGGATGAGACATCTTCAAGACTCCCTTTCCCCCACTGTTCTGCTTAGTTCCTGCAAATTCATACCTATGACCTGCTTAATTGAGTCCATCCATCTAGCATGCAGTATTCCTCTCGTTCTACTTCCCTTCACCTTTCCTAGAATCATTGTTTGTTCCAATGAGTCATGCCTTTTCGTGATGTGACTAAAGTATGACAGCCTCAGTTTAGTCATCTTGGCTTCCACAGAGATTCTGGCTTTATCTGTTCTAGGACTCATTTTGTTTCTCCTGTTATGCAACAGCAAATGAAGAGTGCAGAAAGACAGTCAAGAAAGTTACAGATGAGGATGTTATTCTTCAGTCTATGATGGCTTAAGAAGTACAATAGATTGTGCAGTAGTTACATATGGAGACCTCCTCTTGTACAAACATGAATGAAATTCATCCATTGCACAATGACTGAAAAATATATGATCACCAGCATAAGGGAACTTAGACCAGTGAATATCACCAATAGAATGCTGGGCATTATCATTTATTTTTACAGGGGCAGTTGAGTTAATCTGTTTTATGAAACAAAACAGTCATATGGAACCCTGAAGAATAATAGATTTATCATAGAATGGGTTTTGTTAGATTACAATTTACTTTTGTCAGATACATGGAATGTCATTTTAGAGGTTCAGGTTCAGGCCACAGCCATTGTTAATAATTTGATAGGCATCATTGGCTTTTCTGCATCAAATTTCATATTTCCAGTCCCACCCCTAACTATCTACACTGTGTGTGTATATATATATATATATATATATACATACCTGAACCTTTAATTTTATCTGTTCTGCATTTGATGAAATGGATTCTAGTCCATGAACTTGTTAGTTTTAAATGTGCCCCATGACTCCTTGCTTTTTAACAGCTAACTAATCTTCTTTACTGTCAAGTTCTTAAGCACACCTCATCATATTATTCCTGCCTTTTAATTAACATTTTTCTGTTGTGAATGATGTACAGGTACACTGGGCATGACATGCTGGATATTCCCTCATCATTGCTTACAAGCTTGTCATGCTTTCCTTTATCTTATGCCTTTTATACCACTGTAGGGGGAAATGCTACCTGTGCTGGAATTCCTGTGATTTGAAAAAAGCCTGTTTATTGCATTGCAGCCCAAAAGGAAGCTTTCCACACATCTTGGATTCTGGTCAAGGCTTATCTCACTTTACAGCCGATCTACCCTCTCTGGGCAAATACTCACCAAGGAGGTCACAGTGAGGCACAGGAACAGCCGAAACATGGTATTTGTTTCTGGGAGTTTGCTAAGCCAAGTCGAGGGAGTTTTTTGAACCCTATTTATAACCATACAGGCAACTGGGGGAAGGAGCAGTATGATCCAGTATGGAATCTTCCTAGGGATATGATGAAACTGGATGTTATGAACTTTCTAAAATTAGTTTTCTTTGCACAGTTTATGTGCCCATCTGAAGGGGCATTTAGGTCTTATCAAATGAAATTAAATGATGTGCAAGTGGGCCATAAGGAGTCTTTCTGTGCTTTGGGACGCCTCTGCTTAGACCACATTTTAAGTTAATTTTTGATCAAGAGGGCATGTGGGATTTCCGTTTAGTGAGTTTTATCCTGCTTCTGCTTTGGTTGCAAGATCCTGAAATGGAAATCATAGATAAGCCAGGAAAGGAAACAAAAGGGGGGAAGGGAAGCAAAATATATCACAATAGTAATGTTCTTTGTGCATTACATGGCTAAACCTATTATCCAAGGTGGTCTTAATACCAGGGATGGGTAGAAGTAGAATGGGCTAGCATAGAGTAGGCTCAATCCCCTACTCCTCCGTGGACATCATGGTGTCAGGGGTGTGGCAATGCTTCCTAACTCCATAAAGTCCTTGTCCAAAGTGCTGGATGATGCTTTCCACCTGGCACTTCCATGTCAAAACTGCTTTCATTCCATAGCCCTCTTCCCCAGAATTGGGGGTGGAGCGCAGGGGGTAGTAGAGGAATGATTTGCTGTCATCTGGACCTCCTAGGAACTTTGTAAGATCAGCACTAGTTAGAGGCAAAAGGATTGTCCCCCTTCCTTTTTCCCTAATGGGAAATCCACTGTCAGCAGACAATATGAGTTTCTGCTGTCTGGGAGTAGAAAAAAACACATCCTTTTCAAGAATAGGAAAATCTTTGCTCTTATCCCTAAGCAGAGATAGTAGGAAACTTCTTCTTTGAATTACAAATGGACATTAAATTTCCTTGACTTTGAAAAATCTACCAGTGGCCACATGGCCAACGGGGGAGGTGCCAGCCTGCAGATAGCCCTCCCTACCATATGAGCTAAAACCAGAAACAGAAAATGCAGGCCTATGACTAATATCTTCAATTTCTTTCTCCTGTTTACCTGATGAAGAATCCAATGTGACTTTGAAAGCTTGCAACGTATAATTGTGCATTTTGGTTGGTCCAATAAAGGTATCATTGTTTGGATGTTATTGGATTTGCTATATGGCCAACACGGCTACCCCTAGATGTTTTTCAGAGATAGTAGGGTTCTCCTGAGGATACACAGAATTCAGGTCAGGGCATATTTTCAAGGAAGAAAGGGGGTGCTAGGGAAGCCTATGGCTGGCCACATTCTGACACTTCAAAGTCTGAATTAGACTTCTGGGCCATTGGTCTCCCAAAACTGGATTACTCAAGGCATCACCCATGCATACAATTTAAGCATAATTCAAAGAAATGGTTGATTCCTCCTGTCATTTTATCCTTGACAAAATAAATATTATTTGGTACTAGGATTTCTTTTTTATTTTGCTTTCAGTGTAAGAATAGTGATTGCTTATTAGGATGATCATGGATCTGTCTACTTCCTTCCTTCAGTGGTAGCATGAGTGTCAGTTTCTCTGGCTGATGCTGCTTATCATGTCTTATCATTTTCTGAAACATTTTAATTTAGCTGATGCACTAGCTGGCTCCCATTTCTTCATTAATATGATTTTCGGTGCAATTAATAGAGTTGTAAGCAGTCTTAGGAGCAAGCCTGTCCCTTTACGTATCCCAAGAGATGACAGGCAGAAGGATCAAGAACTAGGAGGGAAGTTCAGTTTCAGGTGTCTAAGACCTTTTGCTACTGTCACGCTGTGTGTAATGAGTACAAAATATAAACATACAGTTTGGGCCCTTGGCATCTTCACCCTGTACAATGCAACCTCTTTGGAAATAACCCCTGCCCATACTCTGCACCAATAAGGTATTGTAGTGACTTCTGTGGTATTTTCTGACATCTATGAGAATTCCAGTGTGTTGCATGTTATTAAAAAGCCTTGTGTCCACAGTAGAGTTTGTGGATGCAGAGTCAAGGGTATTCTACAATACCCAAAAACTCAGCCAAATATATGTAGATAGATAGAATGTTTGTTTGTATGTTTAATGTAGCCATCAGCAGTGGTGTCACTAGGGCTGGGATCACCAGGTGGAGTAACTCATGGTATCCTTCCCCCCTCCTGACCTCCTCCCCTTCTACACCCATACAGAATCCTTAGTAATGTTTTTTGTACTAATTTACTCATAAATCATAATTTTGTTTCAAAAATACTACTACTATAATTTTCATTTTTAATCATTTGTTTTGATTTTTTTAAAAAATCAGAAAATGAACATTAACCCTGAAGGAAAATGGATGTTGTTATTAATGTTGACATTGTCATAGGAAAATTTATACCCAATTTAAAAAAAAGGCTTGAGACACTGATGGAAATGTTCCCCAATAATCAGACAGATGTTAGGTAGATAAGCAGGTAGATAGGTAGGAAGGTAATCAGGCAGATAGAACTTTATATATACCCTTCCTCTCCACAAAGACCGAGACTCAAAGTGGTTTACAAATTAAAATGATTACAGTATTGTTAAAAAAGACACAAAAAGACACTGAACAAAATCCTGTGAGAGAATTGTGAATACATCACTTAGAGCTTTATTGCAGGAGAAAAGAAAGCTGAATAGTGGCTTTCTCCTTGCTCTCCAGATGTTGTTGTAGCACTTTGTTTCTCCTTTCCAAGCAAGACAGTCAGTTGTAAAAGCATATCTTTTGCCAAATGGATGTTTCCAGCATGACAAAAACCACATTTTTACAACCATGTCCCTTGGGAAGAGAATGGAAGGGGTTCAATGGCATGGGAGAGGCACAGAAAAAGCCTCTAGTCTCCCAATCCATTTTGGCTTTGTTTTCTCATGTAATAAGCCACCTACAGTAATGCATTTGCAACTGTTACAATTTCATGAGTCCTATAAGGCCCCTAGTTTAGGGGCTATGAAAGTCCCCTAAATCCTATTTACCAGAAAGCAGTCATTGGGATCAACAGGGCACTGTTGATTGGGAAACAGCTGCCTGACATTCCACCCCGCTCACACAAGCAATCTCCAATGTGAGGGGGATTTGTGACTGAGATCTTTTTTCTGCTTGTTGCACAATAGATCACTCACGAGAGAGGGTGAGAATGTCAGGTGTTTCCTGCTCCACAGGGGATCAGACTCCTATCGACACCAGAATTCACTACATAGCAATGTGGTTATGGTACTATCGAGTACTCAATCGTAGTACAGCAATCTAACCAACATTACAACAAAATTAAACTATTAATGACAGTAAAAGAATTTAAAACCTTCACTCTAAAAGGGAAAAAACAGTTAATACTGTATAAGTTAAATCAATACATCATGCTCTCACAAGCCCTTTCCCCAAAAGCTTTCAGGTCTAAAAGCCTGTCTGATTTTTTAAAATTTGTTTATTTTCTTATTAAAAGAATTACAGAAAAAACATAGCAAAGTGACAATAATTCATTCTTTGAAGTTCTATTGCAAAACTAAGTTTGTATCTTATATTCATATCTTCCTGCCTGATTTTTATTCTATTTTTATTCTATTTTTTTTAAGTATTTGCCTGCCAACAGAAGGACAGCAAGGCAGAGGGCCATTACAGTCTCCCTGGGGATGGATGTCTAGAGCCTAATAGGCAGTCACTGAGATGGCCTTCTCTCATGTTCATTGCACTTGTGAAGGTTTGGGGGCTGAAAAAAGAGCCTCTCCTGAGCATTCAAGGTCCAGACAGGCTCATACTGACTGATATGGTGTGTCAGATATCTTCTGCTATAATTTACCAGGAGAGGAGTGAAGCCACATATACTGAGGAATCAGTTAGTAGCCAGGAAAGCCAAGACAGGCGGAGGGATGTGCAAAAGAATAGTCAAGGTCAAATTCCACATGTCCAGAAAGCAGGGCAGAGTCATTTCTGCAGAGCGGGAGATAGATGCTGCTGCCAGCATGTGACCAGCGTTTGCTGCCTGACTTATCTAGGCAAGCTGGTTGTTCAGTGACCACTTGAGCTGCAGGTGTACAGAGTCCCTCCACAAAGACTCTTGCAGTCATGTCACTAGGGGGTTACAGTGGTGAGGGCCGCATGGGGTGGCACCCCAGAAGAGGGGTGGCACCCAATTGGGCTGTCCTTCCACCAGGGGGAGGTGGAAGCACTCCTGGCCCTGCTTCCCCACAGTGTTGACAGTCTCCTCGTGAAGAGACCACCACTACAAAGGTGGAAGAGAAAGTGTGAGCTTGGCCTTTTGGCCATACCCCCCAGCACCCACCCTCCTGCACTGGCTGACACCAGAGTGGCAATGCCACTGGACTCTTGTACTGCTGCTATCCCAGTATCTATGACATCTTGGATTTTAGCAGTATAGAGCCTTATAACCAGCACCTTGAATGGTGCCTGGAACAGTCTGGCAGCCAGCCGAGCTGTTGGAGAAGGGTATACCATCCCTATAACCACCCAGTTAATGCTTTGGCTGCAGTTCTTTGTACCAACTGAAGTTTCCAAATATTCTTCAAAGGCAGCCCCATATATAGTGCTTTACTGTAACCAAGGCTTGTGCTATAAGAGGGGAGAACTGAGATATCAGCTCCCAGTATGACCACTCTTAGTGTACGTGGATTGTGGGTCGATCCTGAATCTGTGTGGAAAGATTGTTATCTTTGATCAAGGGGTTCCCCTCCCCTCCATAACAGAATTGCCCGGGAGTCTGTACAGGAGCAAAGAAAGAACAACTTTATTGATAGGATTCCAACATTTATAAGCTTGCAAGGTAATGTAACAGATGAATAAAAATTCGCATGTACATTACTGAAATTTCCGTGACTTCATTCAGTGTACATGACTACTTGGTGTTAGGTTTTAACAATCAACAATAGAACATTCAAATTATTTTCCCTTAGTCAGCCCATGTTGCCCAAATGTAACCATAAATGATACAATGTGCAGAGAGAGCCATAGTTCCTCCTAGTAGCTTCCCAGAACCTACAGCAACGGTATCTGTTACATGCCAGGCTGGCCAAGGTCAGTTTCCACTCTTACTATCCCCACCATTACTTACTTATTACTTATTACTTATCCCCACCATGTATGGGTGAATTCTAGTTTGCTAGTGAACATTGACTTTGGGCACTGAAATGTGAAAATGTCTTAATTGTAGAAAATCACATCTTGAGAGCATCTAGTCTGATTCCAACTAAAACTAACTTGGAATCTAGGTTTGAACTCTTATATAAGTCATTGAATTACTCATAGGGTCTCAGGATTCCATTTGCAGTACCACCCTGGCCAGATCAGCCACTCAAAGGAATAGGTGAAGCTGACACACTAGCTTTAATCATACAAATGCACTCCTGACCACTGCAGAAATCTGGACCTCCAGATTCAAGGATGACTCTGGGAGTGTACCCAAAGTGCAACCTTGCATTTTTGGAGGAGTGTAATCCCATCCATCATAGCCTGTATCCCAGGGGAACCTCTGATTGACTGTATTGAGTTTATTTTTTTCTTCCTTATCCAATCCATTCTTGATACCAGAAACTGATTTAGAACTATAACCATTTCCCTTCTAAATGAGCTGTGCTTCATCAGCACACTTGTGGCACCGAATCCCAAACCTCCAGATGACCGCTGGATTCTTTGAGCCAGCCACCTTATAGAAAGCATAACTTCAGTGCAAACAAATTTCCCAAATATGGTGCACCATCTTCTGGTTTCTTTTCTCCTGCCCTACTGCAATCGTTTTAGCAGGGTGGGAAGTCAAGTGGGAATGTAGAGCTTATTCTACCAAATAGTGCCATTTGTTTATGTGTTTATTTATTTGGGACTTTACACCAGCATCTTACAATTTGACCCTTTCCTCCCCTCAGACTTGCAATCTAAAAAGACATGAAGCACAAGGAAAAGAGGATGGCAGTTGGGGAGGGAATTAAAAATAGAAGATGTTGGCTGCTGCTCTCTCAGTCAGAGGCCACAACAGTGGTATTGAAATGGATAGAGGCATCTTACCAGCCATGGGATCAAGGCATGATGAAACAATGCCTTGCTGCTGTTCTCTCCCTCAGAGGCCAAATTAGACCTTTGGTTGGTAGATCAGTGGGTCTCCATGGCTGAGCAGGGATTTCAACCCTGATTTCCCAGAGTCCCAGTCCAAATTTCTACACTACACTAGCTTTTGTTGGCATAAACCCCATCACTTTTGTATCACGGATTAGATCCATCCTGGATATGTGCTACATTCAAACAAGCTCAGTAAACTTGTCTACATGTCCTTAAAGACAGCCAGTTTAGCAGTGACTCTGCAGATCATTCTTGTTTCTTTGCAGTCAAACCTAAGTGCCTTGCAAATTTACAGAATCTCTTCAATTACTGCTCTGATGTGGCAGGCCAGCAACACCTGAGATAGGATGCCATATTACTCCCAAAGTTTCACATTGCCTGTTATATATAGCCACACCTAGAAAGAGCAGTCAACATACACCTTCAGGTCAATGAGATCAGGGTATTTCTACACAGTGGTTTGGCTAGTATTCTTATCATTCAGTGACCTGAATACATGCTGTGCTTCTTCATTAATTTCATTGATGAAGAATTAGTTCTATGAACAGCAATTCAAAAGTGTGTTCTTCATTTGCATCTTTTTTTAGTTCTGGATGCAACCAAATGAGACTTCTGGATAATTTTACCCTACTGTGGATGCCTCCATCAGGTCCTTCCATCCTTATATTTTATGAGATCAGGATAGAATCATAGAATGATAGAATTGATGGAGAGCAGAAGGGCCATCCAATCCAATCCTCTGCCATGCAGGAAAACAATCAAAGCACCCACAACAGATGGCCATCCAGCCTCTGTTTAAAAACCTCCAAAGAAGAAGACTCCACCATTCTCTGAGGGATTGTGTTCCACTATCGAACAGTTCTTACTGTCAGAAAGTTCCTCCTAATATTTAGGTGGGCTCTCTTTTTCTGTTGCTTGCATCCATTGTTCTGGGTCCTATTCTCTAGAGCAGCAGAAAACAAGCTTGCTCCATCCTCAATATGACACCCCCTCAAATACTTAAACAAGGCTATCATATTGTCCTGGGAAAGTGGCCAAGAAGGCTGATAGAAACACAGAGCACTAAACAATGTCCAAAACTTAATGAAGTCCAGCAAAGCAAGCAAGAGAGTCCAAGAGCACAAACCGAGTTGTCAGAGATCCAAAGTCCAGGGTTCCAGAGAGTGAGGAGATGTGTAGGCAAATCCAAGGTCAAGAAGTCCAAGGAAACAAGACAACCAGCAATCCGACAAGCAGGGTTTCCAGCCAGGAAACAATGGAGGTCAGGATCAAGCGTGCTTTCGCAAGGAAGCTCAGATAATCTCTGACATGGAGGCAGGCATTCTGCACCTGTTTAAATTCCCAAGCTTCAGGAATCCAGCATCTGGATAAGAATTAAAGGGGAGGGAAACAACAAGGGTGTTACGGTGGGAGTCTACTACAGACCCCCAAGTCAGACTGAGGAATTGGATGATATCTTTCTAGAACAGATGACCACACAGTCAGAAAAGAGAGATGTAGTAGTGATAGGCGACTTCAACTATCCTGATATTTGCTGGAAGTCAAACTCAGCAAAATCCTCAAGGTCTAGCAAATTCCTCACTTGCCTGGAAGACAATTTCATGGTCCAAAAGGTGGAAGAGGCAACAAGGGGGTCAGCTATTTTAGATCTGATCCTAACCAACAAGGAGGACTTGGTTAATGGGGTGCAAGTGGTGGGATCATTAGGTGGAAGTGACCATGTTCTCCTGGAGTTTGTAATACAGTGGAAAGGAGAAGCCAGGCAGAGTCAGACACGCATCCTAGACTTTAGGAGAGCGGATTTCAGTAAACTTAGAGAAGTATTGAGGGCGATTCCATGGTCAGAAATACTAAAAGATAAAGGAGTTCAGGACGGATGGGACTTTCTCAAAAGGGAGATACTGAAGGCACAATTTCAAACAGTTCCAGTGAGAAAGAAAAACGGGAGGTGTCTCAAGAAACCAGGATGGATGACTAAGGAACTTTCAACCGAGCTAAGTTTGAAACGGAACATGTATAAGAAATGGAAAAAGGGGGAAATCACGAAAAAGGAATTCAAAGAAATAGCAGGCATGTGTAGGGGTAAAGTCAGAAAAGCTAAAGCGCAGAATGAACTCAGGCTTGCTAGAGAGGTTAAGAACAATAAAAAGGGCTTTTTTGGATATGTCCGCAGCAAGAGGAAGAAGAAGGAAACGGTAGGGCCACTGCGTGGAGAAGATGGCAAAATGCTAACAGGAGATAGAGAAAAGGCAGAATTACTCAACACCTTCTTTGCCTCAGTCTTCTCAGAAAAGGCAAAGGGTGCTCAACCTGAGGATAATGGAGCAGAGAACAGAATAGGGGAATTTCAGCACAGAATAAGTAAAGAGATAGTAGAAAAACACCTTGTTAATCTAAATGAATTTAAGTCTCCGGGACCAGATGAACTCCATCCAAGGGTATTAAAAGAACTGGCAAAAGTAATATCAGAGCCATTGGCAATCATATTTGAAAACTCCTGGAGAACAGGAGAGATCCCAGAAGACTGGCGAAGGGCAAACGTTGTCCCCATCTTCAAAAAGGGGGAAAAAGAGGATCCCAACAATTATCGTCCAGTTAGTCTGACATCAGTTCTAGGAAAGATTCTGGAGCAGATCATTAAACAGAGAGTCTGTGAACATCTAGATGGCAATGCCATAATCACAAAAACTCAACATGGGTTTCAGAGAAACAAGTCATGCCAGACAAATCTAATCTCTTTCTTTGATAAAATTACCAGCTTGGTAGATCAAGGGAATGCTGTGGATATAGTATATCTTGATTTCAGTAAGGCCTTTGACAAGGTTTCCCATGACATTCTTGCAAACAAGCTTGTAAAATGTGGGCTAGACAAAGGAACTGTTAAATGGATCTGTAATTGGTTGACTGGCCGAACCCAAAGGGTGCTCAACAATGGCTCCTTTTCATCCTGGAGAGAAGTGACCAGTGGGGTCCCACAGGGCTCTGTCCTCGGCCCAGTGCTATTCAACATCTTTATCAATGACCTGGATGACAGAATTGGGAGCATACTTATCAAATTTGCAGATGACACCAAATTAGGGGGAATAGCTAATACCCCAGAGGACAGGATCAAGATTCAAAATGACCTGAATAGACTAGAAAGCTGGGCCAAAGCTAACAAAATGAAATTCAATACAGAGAAATGTAAGGTATTGCACTTAGGGCGGAAAAATAAAATGCACAGATATAGGATGGGTGACACCTGGCTGAATGAAACTACGTGTGAAAGGGATCTAGGAGTCCAAGTAGACCACAAGTTGAACATGAGTCAACAGTGTGATGCGGCAGCTAAAAAGGCCAATGCTATTTTGGGCTGCATTAATAGAAGTATAGTGTCTAGATCAAGAGAAGTAATAGTGCCACTGTATTCTGCTTTGGTCAGGCCCCACCTAGAATATTGTGTCCAGTTCTGGGCGCCACAATTCAGAAAGGACATTGAGAAACTGGAGTGTGTCCAAAGGAGGGCGACAAAAATGGTGAAGGGTCTGGAAACCATGCCCTATGAGGAACAACTTAGGGAGCTGGGGATGTTTAGCCTGGAGAAAAGAAGGTTAAGAGGTGATATGATAGCCCTGTTTAAATATTTGAAAGGATGTCATATTGAGGAGGGAGCAAGCTTGTTTTCTGCTGCTCCAGAGAACAGGACCCGGAACAATGGATGCAAGATACAGGAAAAGAGATTCCACCTGAACATTAGGAAGAACTTCCTGACAGTAAGGGCTGTTCGACAGTGGAACGCACTTCCTCGGAAGGTGATAGAGTCTCCTTCCTTGGAGGTCTTTAAACAGAGGCTGGACGGCCATCTGTCAGGGGTGCTTTGATTTGGATTTCCTGCATAGCAGGGGGTTGGACTGGATGGCCCTAGTGGTCTCTTCCAACTCTACGATTCTATGATTCTATGATTCTATGATTACATTGGTGCTTTTCATATAGCCTCCTTGCATGCCAGAGGCCCTCCCTATCTGCTTCTCACTGCCTGGAGGTAGGTACTGTAGGTGCTGCTGTCCCTTCTCCTTCATCCATGCTGAAGGTTCTGCTGGTGGGAGGCTTGGCTGCTGAGCTTCCTGGGTGACCACAGGCTCTGCTGAATCTGGCAGAGCAGAACAAGGGCCAGGCTCAGACTCAACTTGAGCTTCAGGCTCAGGTCCCAGTGGAGGCTCTAGCTCAGCCTCCTTGTGTTCAGAGTCCTCAGCCTGGCTGGGCATGCCATATATCACCTCTTAACCATCTCTTACCCAGCTCCCAAAATCTCTTCTCATAAGGCACAGTTTCCAGACCTGTCACCATTTTGGTCACCCTCCTCTGGACATGCTCCAGCTTGTCAACAACCTTTTTGAATTGTGGTGCAAGAACTGGGCAGGGCATACTATTTCAGGTGATCTCCAGATGGTCCTTCTTGGAAACAATCAGATGTGTATTAACTTGCTGCCTTCCCTTGGTCTTCTGCTGCTTGGATGACCATGATCATAAGATCCATCTCTTCCATGTACATTTGGAAGCATTTCCAGAGTCATCTTTATCAACTGGGCTTCAGAAATCATGTGAAAGAAAATTATCTTTTAGTTCTGAACAGTTTTCAGCGGGTAGCACAAATATTAATCTTAAGATGTGCAATGTTTGATCTTATAAACACTTCCTTTTTCACTTCTCCTGCCTCTCCCATCTCTTTCTCTCTCACACTTTCTCTCTAATCCCAGATTTTTCAGACAAACAGCTTCATTTATATACCGCTTCATACCGCCGAAAGAGTGTCTAAGCAGTTTACAACTGTAAGCTACTTGCCCCAACAATCTGGGTACTCATTTTAGCGACCTCGGAGGAATGCAAGCCTGAGTCGAACTTGAGCCCTTTTGCTGGTCTTGAACTTGCAACCTTATGGTTTTGAGTGAGTGGCTGCAGTACAGACATTTAACCACTGCGCCACCAGGGCTTCATAGTGTTCCCACTGTTTCTTCTATATCTCCGTCCCCAATTTCCTTCTCACCAGACCAAGATTTTTCACAATGTTCCTGCTGGCTCCCCTGTTCCTCATGTCTCTGATCTCTTCCCCTCTGCCACCCTATGTTTCCACCTCCATCTTCGTTCTCTCATCACTCCACCCAGCTGCCTCATCCCTATGTCTGTTCCCTTCTCACTCTCAGTCTCAATCTCAATTCAAATCAGTCCAAATCTTTATCTCATCCTTTGCTCTCTCATCAGTTGCCACTCTTTCTTCCCTCTTTCCCACACTCATGTAACACCAGTTCTGAAGGAATTGTACTGGCTACCAATATGCTTCTAGTCTGAATTAAAGATACTTGTGATAACATTTAAAATCCTAAATAGTTCGAGACCTTGATGCTTGAGAATTTCTGGAGAACAGGAGAAGTCCCAGCAGACTGGAGGAGGGCAAATGTCCTGGGCCCAGTGCTATTCAACATCATTATCAATGACTTGGATGACAGAATTGGGGGCATACCTATCAAACTGTAGATGACACCAAATTAGGAGGAGTAGCAAATACTCCAGAAGACAGGATCAAATTTCAAAATGACCTGAATAGACTAGAAAGCTGAGCCAAAGCTAACAAAATGAAACTCAACACGGTGAAATGAAAGGTACTGCATTTAGGGTGGGAAAAAAATGCATAGATATAGGATGCGGGACACTTGGCTGAACGAGACTACATGTGAAAGGGAGTCCAAGTAGACCACAAATTGAACATGAGTCAACAGTGTGATGCAGCACCTAAAAAGGCCAATGCAATTTTAGGCTGCATCAATAGAAGTATAGTGTCTAGATCAAGGGAAGTAATAGTGCCACTCAGGCCCCACCTGGAATACTGTGTCCAGTTCTGGGCACCAGAATTAAAAAAGGACATTGAGAGACTGGAGCATGTCCAAAGGAGGGCAACTAAGATGGTGAAGGGTCTGGAAGCCATGTCTTATGAGGAAAGACTTAGGGAGCTGGAGATGTTTAGCCTGGAGAAGAGAAGGTTAAGAGGTGATATGATAGCCCTGTTTAAATACTTAAAGGGATGTCATATTGAACAGGGAGCAAGCTTGTTTTCTGCTGCTCCAGAGAACAGGACACCTAACAATGGATGCAAACTGCAGGAAAAGAGATTCCACCTCAACATTAGGAGTACTGTAAGAGCTTTTTCAATTGTGGAAAAGACTCCCTTGGTGGAGTCCCTTCTTTGTAGGGTTTTAAGCAGAAGTTGGATAGCCATCTGTCGGGGGTGCTTTGACTGAGAGTTCCAGCATAGCAGGGGGTTGGACTGAGTGGCCCTTGTGATCTCCTCCAACTCTATGATTCTATGACTGGAATCAAGCTGATCAAATTAAGCTGGTACAAATAATCTTAAATCAGCCCAATTTACTTCATTATTTTTAATTTAGCCAAACTGGTTGCACAGCCCTTCTAAAATTTCATTAAAATCCCCTTTAAAAGTAACCAGAAGACATTATTTGTTTTTCAGTAAAAAAAAACTATACATAACTCCCTCTGATTATGTTGGCTCCTTTTGAATTGTAACTTCATTAAGACCTTGGTACCCAGAAGACAAACAAATCCATGTCAGGTGTACTTTCCTGGAGACAAAGTTCAACAGGCATGCCACCATTGTCAACAGGCATGCCACCAGATCTTCTTCAACATCCTTGTTACAGAAAACAGAGCAATGGTGGAAAAGCTTTAGAGGGTTTCAGTGTACAAGCAGATTAATGTGAAAGTTGGTGGCCTCAGGACACAAAGGTCCCAAAATACACAGAGTTGAATGCAATCCTACTATTAACAGGTTCTCCAGATTTTGTAGATATTCTGCTTTCTCATAGTTCTACATCCTGCACATGTCTTTCCCTGCTTTTTTGAGTATATAAATTGTCCTGGGCCTTTACATCAGCTTAGCCCTTTCCCTTGTGGATTTACAAACCAATCCTGCAGAGAAAAGTTACAAAGAGAAAACTTACAGTAACTGCTTTATCACACTAGGGGGCAAAAAGGATTTAAAAGAGAGTTAAACAGGAAATGTCCTGTGATAAACATAGGGCATTTCCTGTTTAACTCTCGTTTAACTCTCATTTAAATCCTGTTTACCCGCTAGTGTGATAAAGCAGTTAGTATAGATAATAGCATTATAAGAGGGACCAAAGGAATGCGCTCTTGATGAAATACATACTCCAACAGTCACTTAAGTGTAGTCCTTTTGGCAAAGTTTTTACAGGTGGGGTCACAGAGGATTCTTTGGGATGCAAAAGGATAGGAGTGAACCCATGCTTGCAAGTGGTGCTGCACCCCACAAAGAAAACAGTGCCAATGCATAGTCTAGCCCTACAATAATAATCCTCATCTCAAACTTTTCCTGAGAAAAAATGTAACTGGGAAGTGTTTTGGATCCAATCTAGTCAGTTTCCCCCATTCTGTTGTTTTCTGTGGGATGTAGAAAAGCAGGCAGCAGAAGGAATTGAGGAAATGGAGCAAATGGGGCAGATTCACTTTTCCTTTGGCATTTTACAAAATCCACTGAGAGATTTGGATCAAGGATTTGCATTCAATAGTGCTGGGTAAGGTGTTGATCTAATTTCTCCCTGGGAAAAGGATTGTAGTGAGGTGACAGCAGTAGTCCACAGCTCATCCATCTCATTTTTTGCTTTCCCTAGTAAATGAGAATGAGCCCTGAGTTGATCGTTTTTTCCTCAAATGCTTGCCTGATGTGTAACTACAATCTGATACTTATGAAATAGATTGAATTTGGTTCTACCTAGGACTGGCACATTTTGAAATTTTGGAGCTGGGCTGAAAAACAAATCAAGCTGTTTGTTTCATACTCCTAAAACCTCAGAAAGGCCAGAGTAATTTAAAAAAAAGAGCCCTTCACTTCTGTACAGCCTTATTGCAAAGGCATTCTTGATACTGGGAAGAGTTTGGTTGTCTCCCCTATTTGTTTGTTTTTAATGCAGAAGTGCTCAAGTCACAAGGCAGCCCTCCTGTTTTTCCACTGAAGGAGTTTCACTGGCCACTGTTTGGTGGCATGTTCTACCTTGAACCTATCGCCAAATGCAACCAGCTCCACAGTGTGTTTGATTCTAATCTATTTTGCTCTGAGAGACTACAGCCCTGCCCACGTGGGAAGCTAGTGTGCCAGCAGGATCCCTGCCAAAGTAGGGCTCTTCTACCATTGTTATTGTGTACCTGGTTTGGGAGGCACATTCCTTGCACACCCATGCTTGGCAGCTAGCGGAGGGGGCGAGGAGTGGAAAAAATCACCAAGGCTTGGTAAAGGCACCGAATCCTGTGAAACACTCCTCTTTGTGCACACGCTGAAGATGATTTGGGATTTTTATCAACAAGACTGTTTCGTGTCCTACATCTTCATCTAAGGAACAATAAGTATGAAATTGCAATATCTTTTTACGGTGGACAGGAAACACATGTGAAAAAAACATTTTGTGGAAAACCTAGGACACATGATAGGTAAGTCCAAGGAACTGGCATAATGGTTTTGGAAAGCTTATCCATACTATGAACTCTTCAATTTCAGTAGCAAATATTTTTAATCATGATGTGAACATAAAATATGAGGGAGACCTTTTGGAATCTTCAGTAAGAAATTGTAAAGAAAAATGCATTATGATGAACATCACCCAAAAATGTTAACATGATTCATTGACATGTGATGACATATATTACAATGTAAATGAAAGTTTGTTATTATCGATCACCAAAATAAGTAATAAATTGTTCAGAAGAATCAGGAAAAGGGTGGAGAGCCATTTCTATTTGCTGTGTTCTGGCTTTTCTTTTACCTGCTCCTAACATTATAGAAATCCAGTTAACAGAAGAAAAGATGTTTTCTGCAGGTATTTATTTGTGTTGTGTTACATTTATTTCTTTATTTTCAGAAAATTCATCACCAGGACCACTTTTTCAAAAATCTTTATAACAGTAACTTCTCTAACCATATTTACTCGCTCTCACTACTTTCATTGTGGCTTTCACTGTTCACTATATCCTCTCTTTCCTTACTCGAATCTACCTGTCCTTCATTATGAATGGCACTGATCTGTCCCTTGTTTGTCTTACTGTTCCACTGCTGACTAGCTAAGTTAAGCTCTTCCTTGATAGCAGCAGGTTTTGCTGGCTTGATGGCCAGACTCTGGCTTTCCCCATAGTGGACATCCAATTCATGTCCAGGTGCAATAGCCACTCCTGACCTGCTTGCCCTTTGCCCTTTGAATGTGACATCGTAATACACAAGGTAGCCATCATTGTACATGTAGAGTTTCTGGTCATTGGGATTGTAATTCAGACTCTGCAAGGTAGGAACAGGTTTCTCTAAAGAGATATGTAGCTTGCGTTCCTGTCCTGAGTTGGTGTCAAATGCATAAAATATCTCCTCATGAGTCGAATTCAATCTTCTAGTGGCATACAGCACTCCACAGATCATGAAAGCATTGCTGACATTTGTCTTCCGCTGTGAGGTGGTCCAAGGTGTTCCTGTTTGCAAGGTGTCTGGGTTGACTTTCCTAACGACCATATTCCCATTGGACTGTGTAGAACCGTGAATCATCCAAAGTCCCTTTTCATCTGCAGCCATGTCCATGTCCTGAAATTTGACACCCTTATAGGAGAAAGCATTATTGAAGGAAGGGGGATCCTCACCCTCTAGTTCCTTACGCAAGAGTCGCATAGTATGTGGGTCTATTTTGCAGAGGGATCTGCTGTTATAACAGTTATAATAGAAAGAGCCATTAAAGAAGATTACTCCACCCCCTTGCCCACAGTTTTCACATTTATCATTAGTACCACGAAGGCTAAATTCCATCACTGGAAGATAAAGCATCAACTTTTTGTAAGACGAATATAAGCGAAAGGTCTCCAATATATAATTATCTTTGTTGGCTGGAAATACCCAATAATGATCTGGCGACTTGGCTCCTATCGCAAAATCTTTTCCCCAGGATCCAGCTTTGAAATTGGGACCTTTCCAGTTGAGCTTCACCAGAATTGGTCCACTGACTCTCAACAGCCCATCATGGTCACATGAACCTGCACGTGGAACAAATCAAAACATACTTTCTTGAAAACAAATAGGAGGCAATGTTCTTGCAATTCTCAACAACACACAAGCATTTTAGTCACACAAAATGTGTCTTGGTTTTTTAATTCCAGGATGCATTGCAGGGGGGAAAATACCTTTGAAAAGGATGTGTGGTGTTCTTCTCAAAGGACATTCCTAGAATCATAGAATCAGAGTTGGAAGAGACCTCAAAGGCCATCCAATCACAATCAAAGCACCCCTGACAGATGGCCATCCAGCCTCTGTTTAAAGACCTCCAAAGAAGTAGACTCCACCTCACTCCAAGGGAGTGTGTTCCACTATCTAACAGCTCTTACTGTCAGGAGGTTCTTCCTAATGTTGAGGTGGGATCCTTTTTTCTTGTAGTTTGCATCCATTGTGCCATGTCCTATTCTCCGGAGCTGCAGAAAACAAGCTTGTTCCATCCTCAATATGACACCTCTTCAAATACATAACTGGGCTACCATATCGCCTCAACCTTCTCTTCTCCTGGCTAAACATATCCAGCTCCCTAAATCTCTCCACATAGGCATGGTTTCCAGACCCTTCACCCTTTTGGTCTCCCTCCTATGGACACACTCCAACTTCTCAAGAACTTTTTTGACCTGTGTTGCCAGAATTGAACACAGTATACAAACAAACAAAAAACAAACAAACAAACAAACAGCTTCATTTATAAACGGCTTCATACAAGTGTCTAAGCAGTTTACAACTGTAAACTACTTTCTCCCAACAATCTGGGTAGTCATTTTAGCGACCTCAGAAGGATGCAAGCCTGAGTCAAGCTTGACCCCTTTTGCTGGTATTGAACTCGCCACCTTATGGTTTTGAGTGAGTGGCTGCAGTACAGGCATTTAACCACTTGCCACTAGGTGAAGCCAGACCAAAGCAGAATAGAGTGGCACTATTACTTCCCTTAATCTAGACACTATATTTCTATTGATGCATCTTAGAATCTCATTGGCCTTTTTAGCTGCCTCATTGCACTGTTGACTCATGTTCAACTAGTGGTCTACTAGGACTCCTACTAGATCCCTTTCACACAAGTATCCCCCATCTTAAGCCAAGTATCCCCCATCCTATATCTATGCATTTCATTTTTTCTGCCTAAGTGCCGTACTTTACATTCCCCCTGCTGAAATTAATTTTGTTGGTTCAGACTCATATTTTTGAATCTATTAGGGGCATTCTGAATTTTAATCCTCTTCTATGGGGTCTTAACTATGCCTCCTAATTTAATGTCATCTGCAGATTTTACAAGCATACCCTCTATTCCTTCTCTTTTTCTTTCTCTTTGCTGGGTGGGACAGGGAGCACTGGGCCTTTATGCTAGAACAGAAATATTTTTGGAACACTGTACCTTTCAAAAGGAAAGCATCCCAACCAGAAGGCTTATCACTCAGGAAAACAAAGCTGAAATGGAGCTGGAGAGTAGGATCTTTCTCCTTGCCTTACCTCATGATGTCATGGCACTTCAGTGCTCTTCGCAGGTGAGATTGTCATCAAAGTGAGTCTTTTTTTTTCCTAGGGAAAATCCTTTCAACAACAGACTTTAATGACTATCTCCTGCAGGAAGAAAACTGAAGCACTACCATGTCATGCAGTAAGGCACAGAGAAAGCTGCTGCATTCTGGCTCTGTTTTGGCTTTGTTTTCTCATGCAATAAGGCTCAATAGTGAGCAAACACACACACACACAAAAACATAGATGACTGGCTAATTCTCTATAGCATTATGAAATCTGAATGTTTATTAGCCAAACTGCCTACTCAGCTTCCTTTATCTTCCCTCCTCTTCTTGAAGTCTGGATTGATATGTGTGGATTTTAAAAATACATTTCAGAAAGTCCCAACTGGTTAAAAAAAATAGGCTTTCGGTTGCAAGAGATCTTACTCCTTTGGAATTGTTTGGACCAATCTTATAAAAACAAAAACAGAAGCATTTTCTCTCAATATTTCTGAAGGACAATATTTCACTGATCCACAAACTCAAAGAGGATGATGAGGAAGACTGACAGCTGTCATCCTGTGAGGGCAGTTTGAAAAGTGTCTGGGCTTTCTAGGGGAATGTTAGTCCGTCCTGAGCTGACCAAGCTAATCCTGAAAGTTCCCTGAGAGAGGTGACAAGTTATTCCATGGCTTTTTGAGTGGGTTCATTCCCATCAGCATAGGACGGGACACTTTCTTGAGCATCTGGAAACCCCTCCTTTGCCTCCAGGGCTTCTTCTTGGCCTATGCCTGACTTCCCAAAACCCTCAGGGGAAGCTGCTCCTCTTAGACTCATGGCAGTGAGCACTGCAGCATGGAGTCATGTTGTGGGGATTTGCTCTGGGTGCGATGGTTTCTTTGTCGGATGGGTTCAGTGCCTGCCCACTCCGTGACATGCAAGGAAAGAGGTGTGTTGCTGACCAAAGACATTTTTCCTTGTCCCCTGTCAGTGGGAATTTGGGTGCCTTGGGGGGAAAGCCTTGAGCCTTGGGCTGAAAAGAAGCCCATAGCCTCTCCCTTCCCAATAGCTCTCCTCACACACCAAACCAGTGGGGAGGGGGAGGCAAGGGGAGGCCTCAAGTGGTTCCTCCTTGTAGATCAGCTCTGAGACGTGGCAAGGTGGGGAGAACTTGCCCCTCACTTCTCCACTGAGAAACTGTGACTTTCCATTCATCTGGACAGAAAAGGAAAGGCCCACTGGGTTCTCATCAGCCTGTCCTGGCACCAACCAGCTTACCCCACCCCTCCCATGGCAAGAAAGAACCCCCCCCCCAGGCCATAGCCTCAGCCTCCTCCCCTTTGCTTAGTTTCTTTCCCCTTCTGCTTTCCTCCAGGTGTGTAGCAGGTGTGGGGTGAGGAGGGTTGGCCCTCAGGAGAGAGGGGCCTTGGGCATCTTTCTGGCCTCTACTGCCCTCCCAATTATGTCATTCCAGATTGCAGTTAAAAATCTTTTAAATGTTACTTTCTCATATTCAAAAGAATGTTAAGTTCATTAACACCATGTATGTCTTCCCCTTGAAGAGGTGCACATAGTGCTTTGATTTCTAGCACAGTCCAGGGAAACAAATTTGGGTCAGTTTATTAGTGATGTCCTCAGGTTCTTTGACCAGTGGCATTAGGATGGCTTCCAATAAAAACAAATTATAGCAATAAAGTAGCAGACATGAGTTCATGAATGCAGGAACTTGTGAAAAGGGAGAACAGACAAGAATGTTGTGTGGATGTTCAGTGAGGGAATTTGGGGGAGGGGGGGGAACAGGCTGCTGTGTAACTGACTACATAGGACAAAAGAGGCATAGATGGTGGAGCAGCTGTTCCAGTGGTCTGCAACATCCCTGACATGTCTATGTATTTTTCCTGAGAAGGTGGAAGGCTATACCTACAGCATGTGCAAACTGCTTACTTTGCTGGAAGATGTTGTGCAACAACTTAAGACCCAGCTATCCATACTTGGGGCAGCATTCAGCCTGTGACAAATGCATGTATTAGTCCACCTTACATCTGCAGATGTTTTGTTGTTGTTGTTATTGTTGTTCATGTGGAGGTTGGTTTTCTTTTCCACTCTACTCAATGACGAAAGACCCTTAGGACTCAAACAGTGGTGCTGTGATAGCTTCTTGAAAGGCCATTCTGTGGTTGGTGGAGACCCTGTGGATCTTGGTGGAAGATACCATCAATCTGTGTCTAGCTATGGGTTATAGCCAATTGTTTCTCCTCCTCCTTCCTCCACCTCTAAAATAGCCATGGAATGAATGCTCAGGGGAGCTATCACAGCAAAAGCATGAGTCCCAAGGATGGTGAGTGAAGTGACCTATAGTGAAATTTTGTCTGCAAAACTCTTACACTACACTGGACACTGTAGAATATAGTCTCATTAGGGAACATTTGGAGGTTTTGAACACAACAATATCAACACTCCTGGAAGAGCAACAGGGGTGTGTGTGGGGGGGGGGTGTGCATCTGGTTAAGCCAAATACTTAGGAAAAAAGTGATAAACCCAGAGGCAGAACTATCAGGAACGGTGCTATTTCTCTTGTGCTACACTAATCTTTCCCAGTTCTTTGCTTGGATAGTGTGTCTGGACCACAGAAACAAGAACAGTAGTCATGGGCTTCAGAGAGCTGAGACTTTACCATGGAGGATTCTGCAGAGGGAAAATTCTTGGCATGTCCCAGAGGCAGTGTATGTAGACAGTATAGATAGGTGCTAGGTGATTCCCTACTGAGGAAACAGAAGCTGCAGTCTGCAGATATGACAAGGAGTCTTGGAAGGTGATCTATCATTCTATTTCAAAGATCATAGATGTTATACAGAGGTTGGCAAGACTTATCACCATAAGCCCTGCCAGTCAATCCAGATGGGAACAAATAATAGTGCTATACACAGACTAAAAGATATTGTAAGTCAGTGGTTCTCAAACTTTTTACCCTTGTGAACCCCTTTACATCTAAATGATGATGTTGCACCCCCTCCACTCAACATAGATAGGTATATGAATAAAAATATTTAAGTGTGTGTATTTTTTTACACATTCATGTATATTCATAAGTTAAGATTTTACAAAGAAATCATGTCAGTATATTTTTGCCCCAGGCTGAGTAAAATGTCTCAGATGCAGTCAATGGGTTAAAGAGGAAATGCTGACTCAGAGGAGGCTGATGCAACATCAGCATGGAGATGAGTCATAGCAGTTCCAAACTGCACTGTCACTGTGGCTACATGACAGGAAGCTGATGATGCACTAGCAGGGGGTTGGATCAGAATCTTAGCTGGGTATGTCTATATAAGAATGAATGCTCCAATACTGGTTTGTATAAATATTACTGTATTGTGATTGCAAATATTTGCTACAACTAAGATTAAAAGCCTCTTTGAAAGAACCTCAGCAGTTGTGAACTACTTCTAGACTTGGCAGTGGTGTCTGTCTTCCTGGCTGGCAGTCTTCGGTGTGTGGACACAATTTTTCTCCAGTGCTAACAAATTGCTGTCTTCCTCCTCCTCCCTCAGGCAGAGGCTCCAACTGCTCTCCTTGCCTGTCTCTTCCACTCCAGGACAGGAAAAGTTTGAGAAGAGGAAAAGAAGCAGGAGGGATCAGGGCCTTCAAGTCCAGTACCCCCCTTGAACAGTTCTTACACCACCCCAGGGGTTCCACCCCACAGTGTGAGAACCATTGTTATGAGTGATTATGAGCCTCTGGGTAGGAAGCTGTAAGATGTTGGAGCATGGTTGTTTATTTCATCCATTCTTCCATGTTGACAGTATTGGGCCAGGAAGAGAGGGAAGAATATCAGAAATGTGACTGTGCAAATGGCAGCGCTGGGAAAGATCTGGCTGCTGGGAGGATCATAAAAGGGATGGAGAGCATTTCAGAAGATATCAAGCATCAGTGATGCATGGGATATATGGGTGCTGATATGGGAATCCACCAATACCTAGGAAAAAACAGTAAGGAAGCAGATGATGGGAATGACCCATCTTGCAAATGTCTCTCTACTGGTGCACTGACCATGAAAAATAAACAAAGAGGATCTTAAACATAGGAAAGAAAATATGATTTCATAGGCATTACTAAAGCCTGATGGGTGAGACTCATGAGTGAAATATTGCCATTAATGAATATAATGTGGTCGGTAGGAACAGAATAAAAAGGGAGGGAAGAGAAGTAGTATTTTATGTACTTCATGTGTATAGATATGAGGAGATCATGATGTGGATCATGGAAGCAGATTGAGAGCATTTGGATAAAGAATATGGGAAAGGAGGGGAACAAAATGGGAATCCACCATAGACTTGTGAGCTAAAATTAAGATTTCAATCAAATGTCCACAAGAGCCCATCCCCATCTTCAATAAGGGAGACCTGGGAAACTACTGGCCAGTCAGCTACACTGTCCTAGCAAGAACCGTTCTAGAACAAATCATTAAACATTTTTTTCTGTGAGGACTTTCAAAAGAATGCTGTAATCACTAACAGTCATATCAAACAAAGTCTTGTCCCACCCCTTTCTAAAAATAGAATTTAAAGCTTGGTCAATGGATGTAGTATACCTCAGTAGAGGCTTTTATACCCCAGTAAAGGTTTTGACAAGGTTTCCTATTATATTCTTGCAGGCATACTAGTAAAACATGCCCTAGACCAGAGTTTCTCAACTAGGTTTTGCTGGATGGAACACTTGGCTTCCATGATAGGTTATTGGGTTCTGCAATAGATCATGATTGGGGGGGAAATTAAACTTTTTTAGCTTTAGATGTTTCTCTGGCATCCTAGATCAACTACCTAGTTACATGTATGTAACTGTGGAGATTACTACACACAAGATTTAAACCATAATTTCAGCTTAGAAAAAAGTACTTTTGGTGATAATTATTGCATGACAGTGCCTCTGACCTGTAGATGCTGTATCTCTGAAGCACGGGCATTTCATTGATAAGGTAAAGCCTTGAATGACCGCCCAAACATGGTACTCCTCAGATGCATAATGTCACTGCTGGTGCAGTTGCAATATTGGCAGACGCATGGTTTCAATGTCTCCTTCTCTCCCCCTGTCCCCCTGTCCCAGTTTCTGGCCCTTAAAAATGCCTTCTCCATTGCTGTAAACAATTTAAGAAACATTTAAGAAAAAATGGGAAATTAAGAGTCATTCAGTCATACTTGTGTCTTGCAAAACAGAGAGAAGGAATAATTTCTCACATTCTTGTGCACAATGTAAAATGATTCCCTGGCCCTGGCCAGCTGAAACCTGGCATTTGGACTTCGTGCTGGAGCTGGGGAAATAAAATAAGAGTTCATCCCTCTCTGGCTAGTGGCTGTGGCTTACCTCCAAAGGTAGGATTGGACCATCAAAAAGCTGCAATATATGCTTTAATTTATCCTATCTACTTGATTGTTTGATGATGACATCTGTGCACCTGATTCCTCCTGGGGCTGGAAGTCATCAAGAGGAGATATCTTCCTGTGTTAGAGTGGGCAATCTGAATCATAATTCTGGGAAGGATCTCAAGTGATGCTCAGAGTTGATCATTTTGCCTCAAATGTTCTGCCTGATGTGTAATTGCAATCTGACACCTATGAGATAGATTGAATTTGGTTCTACCTAGGACTGGTGCATTTTGTAATTTTGGAGCTGGGCTGAAAAACATATCAAGCTGTTTCATACTCCTAAAAACTCAGAAAGGCCAGAGTAATATTTTTTAAAAAAAGAGCCCTTCACTTCTGTACAGCCTTATTGCAAAGGCATTCTTGATACTGGGAAGAGTTTGGTTGTCTCCCCTGTTTGTTTGTTTTTAATGCAGAAGTGCTCAAGGCACAAGGCAGCCCTCCTGTTTTTCCACTGAAGGAGTTTCACTGGCCACTGTTTGGTGGCATGTTCTACCTTGAACATATCGCCAAATGCAACCAGCTCCACAGTGTGTTTGATTCTAATCTATTTTGCTCTGAAAGACTACAGCCCTGCCCACGTGGGAAGCTAGTGTGCCAGCAGGATCCCTGCCAAAGTAGGGCTCTTCTACCACTGTTATTGTGTACCTGGTTTGGGAGGCACATTCCTTGCACACCCATGCTTGGCAGCTAGCGGAGGGGGTGAGGAGTGGAAAAAATCACCAAGGCTTGGTAAAGGCACCAAATCCTGTGAAACACTTCTCTGTGTGCGCATGCTGAAGATGATTTGAGATTTTTGTCAACAGGACTGTTTTATGTCCTACATCCTCATCAAAGGAACTATGAGTATGAGCTTGCAATCTCTCTCTCTTTTAAAATGGATATGGAAAAACACGCCTAGGTAAATTGTTGTGGTAAAGTACAAGAAAAGCTAGGGACAGGTATGTTGAACTGATAGTATAGTTTTAAAATCCTCAGCTGTGATAGCAGCTCTTAATTTTTAAGAAAGTTTCTGTTTATGCATGCTATATTTTACATTTCTGGGCACGTAACAAAGTGTTGGTCTTTACCTTTAAAGCCCTACATGGCTTGGGCCTGGGTTACTTGAGGGAACACCTCTCCCTATACAGTCCGCCGTACACCCTCAGAATATCAGGGAAGAACCTGTTAGTTTGTACCCACACAAGACTAATGTTGACTTCTCGTAGAGCATTCTTAGCCATGGCCTCTAAATTGTGGAATGACTTGCTGGAAGAGATCCGTCTTATCTTATCTTATCTTCACCTTAGAGGCCTTTAAGAAGGCACTTAAGACGGATCTCTTCCGGCAGGCCTACCCACCAGACCTCATAGGAATCACCCCTTACTGAAACCCTCCTTCTGACACTATTGAGATATGTACAATTCTGTTTACCCAGTGCTAGGTAGCTAACTTTTCAATGCAATAATGTATAGAATGGTTTAACTTAATTTTAACTAATTTTAATTGTAACTTTGATGTATTTGTGATTTTATGAGTGATTGTATTGTCTGAAACTGTTGAAATACAAATAAAATTTATTATATCATTGTTATTATTATTATGAATTTATAGAATAAAAAAGAAGTCCTTAGCCTGCTGCCACACTGCAGAATCAATGCAGATTAATACCACTTTAATGACCATGGCTCAGTGCTATGGAACCCAGCGATCTGTAGTTTGTTTTGGCACCAGGGCTTTCTGACAAAGAAAGCTAAATATCTCACAAAACCACAAATCTCAGAAATCCATAGCACTGAGACATGGCAGTTAAAGTGGTGTCAAACTGCATTAATTCTGCAGTGAATATGCAGTCAGAGACTAAGCACCTTGTGAAAATGACATAAACCTGTCTGTGTGAACAATTTCCAAACAAGAATGAGTAGTTTTCAACTCCTCCAAATTTTTATTTGCAATAATTTTCTGGATGGCTTGTGCAAGAGAATAAACCAGAAGGCAATGTGAAAATCATTTTATTGTGGAGACTCTTAATTGTAGTTGTTGTATTGGACTCAATCCCTTAAGCATACTCATAGCGAAACTAAGAGTGCTATAGAGAGATGCTGCATTTATTTTTACACTTAACTGTGGTCATATTAGACACCCTTCCTTTTCAGGATATCTACTTAGAAAAAAATATTATTTACAAAGGCTTGTATCCAGTGTTCTTTTACCACAATCATCAGTGTGATGGGATATCCATCCTTTCCCATCCCCACATTGCCCAAAAATGAGCTCTGGTGGGCTTCTCAACTTTCTGGAGAAAGTTTTGGGGTATATGGGAGATGACAGGGAAGAGGTAGATCAGTTCCTCCCTTAGCACAATCCTACCTACTGAATTTTGGCCAAAGGATTTTTCAGTTTCATTAACAATTACGTCATCAGTATTGTTCACTGCTCTATCTTCCCTTATAAAACACTTGAGTCTCACTGACTAGCAACAATATGCCCCCTTTCTCTCATGGTTTCTCGTCTTACAACAGTAACTGAAACAGGTTCTTTCTGCTGGCTACTGTCTGAACTTGGCTGATCCTTACTTGTAGCAGCCTGTGATTCCCTTTTTACCAGATTATTCTGTCCTTCAGCATCCAAAGCCTGATGTTGCTCAGTAGCAGCAACATCTCCTATCTTCTTTGGTATGCGGGTCATGAATGTGAGATTGTAATAAACTAAATAGCCATCATTCAACATGTAGAGCTTCTGATCATTGGGATTATAATTCAAACTCTGCACCGTAGGAAGAGGCTTCTCCATTAAGATTTTGATGTTGCGTTCCTGAGATTTGTTGGTGTCATACATGAAATATATCTCTTCGTGAGTTGAATTCTTTCTCTTGGTGGCATACAACACACCACAGATCATAAAGCTATTACTGGCCATATCTTTACTCTGTGAAGTTATCCAAGGTGTTCCCACTTTCAAGGTATCAGGGTCTACTTTCCTAATCACCAATTTCCCATTGGATAGTGTGGAGCCATGAACCATCCACAGCCCCTTTTCATCTCCAGCCAAGTCTATGTCCTGATATTTCACTCCCTTATAAGAAAACCAGTTATTGAAAGAAGCAGGGTCCTGGTCTTCTATATTTGCACGTGAGATCCGCATGCTAAATGGATCAGCCTTGCACAAATCTCTGCTATCAAAACAGTTGTAATAAAAGGAACCATTGAAAAAAACCACCCCAGCCCCTTGTCCACAATCTGGACACTTTGGATCATTGCTAATGTTAAGGCTATAATCCCGGACAGGAGAATAAAGTAATAATTTCTTATATGAAGAGTACAGACGATAATTCTCCAGAGTACGTTCATCTTTGTTTAGTGGGAAAACCCAGTAGTGATCTGGTAACTTGGTACCGAGGGCAAAATCTTTCCCCCAGGCTCCCCCTTTGAAATCAGGACCTTTCCAGTTGAGCTTCACCAGAACTGGATCACTGACCTTTAGTAATCCATCATGGTCACATTTCCCTATAGAAGGAGGTGAAGGAGAAGGAAGAGGAGAAGAAAGACATCTTATTTTATTGTATTTTAAAACAACAGGTCAGCTCTAAAATATACACAAAGTAAATGATAAGGAAGACTGACAACTATAATTCTGTGAGGGCAGTTTGAAAAGTGTCTGGGCTTTCTAGGGGAATGTTAGTCCGTCCTGAGCTGACCAAGCTAATCCTGAAAGTTCCCTGAGAGAGGTGACAAGTTATTCCATGGCCTTTTTGAGTGGGTTCATTCCCATCAGCATAGGACGGGACACTTTCTTGAGCATCTGGAAACCCCTCCTTTGCCTCCAGGGCTTCTTCTTGGCCTATGCCTGGCTTCCCAAAACCCTCAGGGGAAGCTGCTCCTCTTAGACTCATGGCAGTGAGCACTGCAGCATGGAGTCATGTTGTGGGGCTTTGCTCTGGGTGCGATGGTTTCTTTGCCGGATGGGTTCAGTGCCTGCCCACTCCGTGACATGCAAGGAAAGAGGTGTGTTGCTGACCAAAGACATTTTTCCTTGTCCCCTGTCAGTGGGAATTTGGGTGCCTTGGGGGGAAGCCTTGAGCCTTGGGCTGAAAAGAAGCCCATAGCCTCTCCCTTCCCAGTAGCTCTCCTCACACACCAAACCAGTGGGGAGGGGGAGGCAAGGGGAGGCCTCAAGTGGTTCCTCCTTGTAGATCAGCTCTGAGACTTGGCAAGGTGGGGAGAACTTGCCCCTCACTTCTCCACTGAGAAACTGTGACTTTCCATTCATCTGGACAGGGAAGGAAAGGCCCACTGGGTTCTCATCAGCCTGTCCTGGCACCAACCAGCTTACCCTACCCCTCCCATGGCAAGAAAGAACCCCCCCCCCCAGGCCATAGCCTCAGCCTCCTCCTCTTTGCTTAGTTTCTTTCCCCTTCTGCTTTCCTCCAGGTGTGTAGCAGGTGTGGGGTGAGGAGGGTTGGCCCTCAGGAGAGAGGGGCCTTGGGCATCTTTCTGGCCTCTACTGCTCTCCCAAAGGTTTTGAGTGGCAATGTGGTTCCCTGACAAAGAAAAATGAATACCCTCAACACATCACAGATAAAACAAGGACACGTGTTGGCCAAGCAATATCAGAAATTGGAAAAGATGTCTGAAGTTATTAAAAAGGGGGAGCTCACAAGCTAGGAAAATGTGCAGCAGTTTGCTTTGGCTTGAACCTACTGGTAAGGGTGAGTTTCGGTCTCTTCCTCTCCTTTCCTTCTTCCTGATTCAAATAGCTTACAGTTGTAAACCACTTAGACACTCCTTAAGGGTATGAAGCGGTATATAAATGAAGCTGTTTGTTTTGTTTTGTTTGTTTTGATTCAATTGAACGCAAAACTGCTTTTGCATTTTGAGCTCAGGGCTTGTCTACACCAGTTGGAAACACCATACATACCCCTAAGTCACAGCAGTTTCCCAGTCTGTAATGACACTACACTCACCACTGCAAGATAGGAGTAACCCAAAAGAAAAGGCCAATGTTATGACAGTCACATGTCCTATAGTATGAAGTATTTCTGGTCGCATTGTCATGTCCTCACTGCTAGTCCAGATTTTCCACACAAATGCAGGATAAAAGGCAGTTCATTTTTCTCTGACTTTTCAGCAAAAAGCCCTGTATTGCCTGAAAATCCTAAGGAAAGCTGTGTGTCCACATCACAGCCACTATAGGGTGAGTTTTCCACCAGTACGGTCTCCCACTGGTGTAGACAAGCCCTCAGTTTGTACCATCCGAAGTAAGTTAACGACAAAGAGGCAAAGTGGAAGAAGGAGAAAGAAGAAGGGAATTTTATTAGCAGCTTTGGTAAAGCAGAGGATTAAATGGGACTGTCACTGCCAAATTGGGACAAATGAAGTGTATGGAAAATGGGATACTGTTACAGGCTCCAGCATGCAATTTGCATTATTCTGGAAAATCTCTCTCCTTCTTAAAACTGTGTCTGTTATTTTTGTTTCCTAATGAAAATGTTAAGAGGACATTAATGTTGTGCTCAGAGAGTGGCACACTGTGAGTATAAGAGATAAAGGGCTTTTTTATTCTATTTCTCTTCTTTACAGAAATTCCAAAGCAGTTCTGAATATACATGAATATTTCTCTCTACTCTATTTATAGTCTGGAGTTTTAAAACAGGTCTTAGAAGTATTAATTAAATATGTACTGAAAGCTGAGGAGAGGCCAAGCATTTCCCTCTAAAAGGAATCCTTGCACATAATATACAGTTAAATAATTCTCATATTGGACATAATTGGGCCTTCTTAGGAAGGGCATCTTTTTAAAGGTCAATATAAGAAGAACATTCTGCATCTAAGTCCTGGCTGATATTGCTTTACATAAAAGGGTGAAGAACATCAGCAGATGTTACAAAGCAGAAGCACGTTCTCTAAGGAAAAGTTATTATATGAGCTGGATTTCTAGCCAAGAATAATAATATGTCGAATGATACTCACCAATTGGTGGTGACATTGTCACATTGGGAGCACCAGCACCTTTGGAAATTGCTTCCTCACATTCTTGCAATTTTTCCCGGAGAATAACGAGCTCACGTTGTACTGATAATATGTTGTTCTTGTCATGTGTTTCCATTTGTGCTACTATAGTTTGGATATCAAGAATCTGAAACATGAATATAATGGTTAGCTTCCCCCCACCCCAATGAATGGAATTAATTCAAACATGTTTTCACCAACAGAATAGATTTTCCACTAGAAGGAATTCTCCTTCCCCTTCCAGCTCTCCCATCCATCTCCCACTGGAGGATTTGTGGAAAGGTGATGTGGAAGCAAAGTCAAATTTCATGACATAGACGAAGCCTCATATATGGAAGAAAACAAGAATTTTGTCACATTCAGAATAAAGGGCAGAAAACAGAATATGAATTAGGTTAATCACAAATAGGCATTCACTGCCAGAGAGTTTTTTGAGACACTTTATTCCTTCACACTAAAGGAAAGACAAGTATGTTAAAACTAATAAAGAAAGATGAGCAATTTGTTGGGTTGGTTAAAAACACTTGAGATTTGGTTAATCTCTTCAGCAGTATTTTAAATTGCATTTAGGCAGAAGCTTGGAACAGAAAGACCTGCTTCTGCTTCTCTCACACATGTATCTAGTCTAGTCCAAGAATCAAACACAGTCCTCTTTTTTAAAAGGCATGAAAATATCTTGTGCATAATTCATGTACATAGGTTCAGCTTCTTAAGGTAGGTAGAAAGAAGAAGAAAATCTACATGTTAGATTGAAGTAGGTCTGAACTACTCAGGAAAGAGAAGCCTTGTTTGCATCTTTCAAGGAGGAAGAGCAAGCGTGGTGGGAGAAGGGTTTCTCAAGAACAAAGGAGATGCACATGTGTCACAGGAAGAGAGAAAGGTGTGTGAACATATAAACAGGAATTTACCACAAACATGCATTCTAAACACCTAGAGAGAGAACATGCACTCATATAGTTTCAGACATGAAAAGTTGCTGTCTTCAACACTCCATCCCACCTGAGCATTCACCCCTGAAGTCCCATTTTGACTGGTTCTCAAAACAGTCTCTTGGTAATGTCTTGGCCAATATATCAGCTGTCTTGGTGTTGGACAGTAGGTCATCTTAAACCTACAGCGCTATATAAATAAAGGTTAATAATAATAATCTTGATCACACCTTCTTTTGTCAGTTCATGCACTTTGTGAAATCTGTCTGATGTGCTTGTTGCATGGCATCACTTTCTCTCCTCACTTACTCCAAAGTCTGTTAACGGTTGATCAGGCCATAATAGTTCTCTACAGGCTTCCGATGCAGCTATGTATTTTGATTATGCGGAAGATAGAGTTACTAATTCTTGTTTGTGACTGCCCCAAGAAATATGCACATTTCCCCAGCCCATCAATACAGTGGTCCCCTGGGTTACGAAGGTAATCCGTTCCGGGATTACCTTCGTAACCCGGAAGCTTTCGTTTCCCGGGGGACCGCTTTCGCTAATGGACCGCGCGGCCGATTTAAAGGGGCCGTGCGGTTTTTTTTTCTGTATCCCAGGGGATCTTTCGGATCCCGGGGGATACATTAGCGGTCCTGCCGCTTTCGGATCCCGGGGTTTTCGCAACCCGGGGGATTCGTAAGCCAGGGGACCACTGTATAACTGTAGCATACAAAGTTGGAGTTACTGCTGGCTGACTGTTGTTATTGTTTTTTTAATCCTTTTAAATATTCTGCTACTCTTTTTACTGCAATCTAAATCCTTCTTGGTGGGACATTGAATTTTCTGCTCAGAATTACTACAACAGCAGCAATATCAAAACTTCAGCTGGTCCAAAACATGGCAGCCAGGCTTATCAACAGAACATTGAGGAGAGAACACATAACACCAGTGCTCAAGTCTCTCCACTGGCTGCCAAGTAGTTTCTGGGCGCAGTACAAGGTGTTGGTTTTAACCCTTAAAGCCCTATATGGTCCATCCTATCTCAGGGACCACCTCTTCCCATATGAGCCCCCTCGCATGCTCCACTCCTCTGGGAGGAATCTGCTACAACCCATTAAGACCAGACTGTCGCAGACCAATCAGAGGGCCTTCTCCGCCATCGCTCCCAGACTGTGGAACGATTTGCCGGATGAGATATGTCTTATCACGACCCTGGACGGCTTTAAAAAAGCTGCCAAGATGCATCTCTTCCAGCAAGCCTTTCCTGACAGCGGCTAGCCTTCCCTGGTCTCCAAGACACCTATCCAGCCTTCCCCAGCCACATCAGATATCACCTCGAGGCTGCCCATAAATCTGGATTTGGATACATTGTATTGTTTTTTTGTTTTTATTGTTGTTGTTTTAACCTTGTGCTAGTTTAATCTTATTTTAAGGGGTGGAAGGAGGGATTGGGATGTAACATTTTAATTGTACTTGTTTTTAAATGTTGTACCCCGCCCCGATTGCTCGCTCAGAGAAGCGGGTTGTTGTTGTTGTTGTTGTTGTTATTATTATCATTATTATTATAATATCAGGTCTAGTGTTGCTAGCTAAGTACAGAAGATTTCTTATTGCTGTTCTGCACAAATTGTTATTTGGTAGAGGATCACTTTCTTCATTATTTTTAAGAAAATCTGTCACCATGTGTACTATTACAGTAAATGCATCTTGAAGTCCTAGAGGCTCTAAGAGTTCAGCAGTCTTTTGAATTAGTAGAAAAGAATCATCTTGTTCTTTTCTACAAAGGAGTTTATCACACAGGAGAGAAGGACCCACATCCCGTGAATAAATGGGGATTGTTCTCCAACAACGACATGCAACATCGCCATCGCTGTGAATAAAATGGCCAAATCATGCTGCTTTATTCATGAGCTAATGCCAGGATAATGGCAAATTTGTTCAACGTCGTCTGAGAACAAGCCTGCTCTTGCAGGGTATTCAGGTATTTAATACCCATTTACTCATGGAATGAGAACACTTCCCTCCCGTACAATAAACTCCTAAGATCCATCTTGTTTTTTCTGAACCTGTATGGCTAAATAGTGTATAGCACTTCCTAAATCCTCCAATTCAATTTCTTTATTCAGACGATGTACAATTTGTGTTTAATCTATATCTCTTTGAGTAGCTGTAATCAAGTCATCAGCATAAGTCTGAATGAAGGGTAAATGTCCATTTTTGGTTCATGCATACACTCATCCCTCTACTTTCACTGGGGTTAGGGACACAGAACACCTGTGAATGTGGAAAAATCACAAACAACAAAAGCACTATGTTTTTACCTGAGAGAATGTCTCTCTAGGAATCTCTAGATCCTCCAGTGCAACTCTGTGGTCAAGACGTTGACCACAGAATTGACCACAGAATTACACTGGTACATCAGTAAGTGGTATAGAAATGTACTTACTATTGCTATTGAAGGAGCTACAAATGCCTAGTGGAGTGTTCTGTCTTGGAATCTCTAGGTCCTTCAGTACAACTTTTGGTTAAAATTGACCAGAGCATTGCACCGGATGACCTAGATATTCCTAGAGAGAATGTATTAATAAAGTCTGTGAATTATCAAAGCCACAAAAGTCAAAGCCGCAAATGTGGAGGGCCAAGTGTATAGGCATTAATTTACTTCTCCTTGCCAGAAACTTAATAGTTTCAGCATTTCATCCAGTTTCTCATTCCAAGTTCTGGCAACCTATTTAGGCTGTTTCTCATTCCAAGTTCTGGAAGTCTATACAACTCTTTCTTGAGCTTGCAGACAAGATGTGGCTATTTCTTCTCTATAAAGCCTGGGTGTGGAAAAGCAGTTTTCACATCAACGTGTTTAATAGCCATCTGTTTGAAAAGAAGCCAAGCTAAATAGTATTCTTATGGTATTGTGATTCACAACAGGTGCAAAAGCTTCATTGAAATAAATTCCAAATTTCTGTGTGAAGCCTTGAGCAACTAGTCTTGCCTTGTAGCATTCTACCTTTCCTTCTGCATCCTGTTTCACCTTAAACACCGTTACAGCTTTCTTTTCTGGTGGGAGCTCTGTAAGTGTCCACATTCCGTTCTTATGCAATGCATCTATCTCTTCTTGTGCAGCCTTTCCCCACTGAGTTGCCTCGGTGCAAATATGTTTTCAATTTCTTCTATTTGATGGTTCTCTGGATAGTACCAACTTCGACAGTGGGACACACTGCCTTAGGGAATGGTGGAGTCTCCTTCTTCGGAGATCTTTAAACAGAGGCTGGATGGCCATTTGTCGGGGGTGCTTTGATTTTGAGTTCCTGCATGGCAGAATGGGGTTGGACTGGATTGCCTTTGTGGTCTCTTCTGAATTCTATAATTCTATGATTCTAAGGTAGGACAAGCATAAAGGTGATACACAGTGAGTACGCAGTTGGGTCGCAGTGAGTATCTAGAAACCTGTTCTGGGGCTTGGCCTATTTCTACAGCATCTTCCAGGTTAACGTCTTCGCTATGTGTACTTCTCCCTGTTTCTCGCTTGCCTTTTGCATCATTCACCTCACTCCTTAGTTCAGAGTCAGGTTGTGCAGCTTCTGTGAGAGGTTCAGCACCTTGATGTTCTAGGAACTCTAACATAGCATCTTTCTCTTGTAAGAAGTCCAATGAAACATCTTGTTCCTCTAAAAATTCTAGAACAGTTCGTCTCTTATCTACTGTGCTTCATACATCATAGTGAACCACATATCTAGTAGTGACTTCACCAGTCTTTAAGTTCATTACTCTGTACCCCTAGGCTTCCAGGAGCATATCCAATCAGAATAGTATGTTTAGATCTTGCATCTAGCTTGTGTTGCCTCTGTTGTGGTATGTATGGTTATGCAAGACTCCAAAAGTTCTAATGTGCTGCTGAATGTCTGCACTCTGCCATGCCACATTTGTTGCAGTATGCTGGGAAGATTTGCATCTGCCAACATGCATTTTGTCATCTCTAGGAGAGATCTTTGCTTTCATTCAGCAGTACCATCCTGTTGAAGAATGTAAGAAGCACTTCTCCTGTGCTGATTGCCATGCTTTTCAAAAAAAGAAAAAAAAAAGGGGGGGGGAAGTTGGGTTTGATTTGAGAGGCACTCACCACCACAATCAGTTTGGATGGCCTTTGGTGTTCTCTCAGACTTGGTTCTCACCATGGCAACATACTTCTGCAGCATATCTTGAGCTTGATTTCTCTTTCAGAAGGTAGGTAATAGAATACTTTGAAAAAACCATCCACAAAAATTAGAACATATCTGTTTCTGCCAAGTGAAGGCACATTCAATGGGCCACAAATATCAGTTTATGATATTCAGCACTTTGGTGGTTTGCTTTTCAGTACTTGGCTGAAATGAGGGGCTAACTACCTTTTGTTCAGCACAAACTACACCGCTGTTAGCATTTTTACAGTCTTGAAACTTTATCTCAATGCCTGTGGCCAAATTCTGATTCTGTAGTTGAAGAATGGCCCTTATATCATGATGAACAAAACATAGGCCCTTATCACACGACTGTTTTTGGAGTATAATCCAGTGGCATTCTGCACGCAATCATGGGGTTTCACGTTATTTCCTGAGAGATTATCTCACGCAATCGCTGGCAGTGGGGATGCAGTCTGAATGCAATCATGGGGTTTCATGTAATTGCGTGATAGGTCATCACATGTTATCGCTCGCAGTGGAGACGCTGTCCAAACGTAGTCTGAATGCAATCCAAATGTAAGCAAATTCGGTGAACTAGCAGATTTGGAAATCCTATTCTTTTCCCGGGCTTTCTTTTCTTTCGAAATTGAGCAGAACCCCTCCCATGTAATAACCTTTCATGCAACTGTGTTCATTTCTGAATTGACCTCGCTATCTTTTCTTTCGAAATTGTGGGGAATCCCTACCGTGTGATAAGGTCCATTGATGCCATAACTGGAGATTGACCTGATCCATGTGCACTTGAGCATCATTAAATGGCTGAGATGAAAGGCTTAACTCATAGATACCTTTCTGTTGATGCTTGTTCAAATATAACATTATCTTTAGAAATTGTGCACATTCCTTCTTAAAAACAATTTCAAATTGTTCCTTTTACACAGCAGACACAATAAGCATATTGCAGTATAAATCAGGAATATGAAGAGCATCATTTGCCACTTTCTGCAAAGCTGTATTATCAGTCAGTCTACAGTTCAAGTACATTACCCTTTTCCAAAAATTTCCATATTTTCCTCATTAGCAACTTGAATCAGGACCCTAGAACCTCTACCAATTTCATCAAAATAATATCACAAAAAGGTGCTATAATTAGTACATCTAGAATCCACAATCAAGTTTTTTGAGTTTTGTTTGTAGCTATCAATTGCCAAAACTATGCCTCTTAAAAGAACATTACTTCCTCTTTGTGGGCTTTAGACTTGCTGGAATCCGTCTGAGGACAAAATGTGTAGCAGGAAAATTGCTACAATTGGCTGAAAACCTTTTAAAGGAAAATACACTTCTTTGCCATGTGACCCTTCCTATCACAATTATAACAGTGAGGTTCTGATTGGTTCTTGGGAGGAGCTTTTCCACTTGTCCTTCCCACCAAATAGTACTGTAATTTGTATTTGCAACTTTGCAAGGGAAAAAGCTGAAGCTTTTTGGTCTACACATTTCTCCCTCAATCTAGACAAAGCATCATCAAAATAATTCTTTCTAGCCCACCCATTACAGATGTAAAAGCATCAAATTGTTAACTCTCTCCAAAAAGAAACACATTTTATGTTTATCAGTTAACTGACGATCGAACAAAATCATCTTCTCAAAAATTGTGATTAGTCTGGCAATGTGTGATTCAGTCTTGCTTTGCATGCAGTCTGAGGATCATCAGCAGTCTAGTTATCACAAAGTTTCAATAGATTTCAAAGATATAGCCATGTTAGTCTGTAGAATCAGTATGTAGAGAAATCTTGTAGCACCTTTGGGACTAACCAAAAGAAATAAATTGGCAGCATGAGCTTTCGTATACTTCAGTCTATTTCCTCAGATGCACTGAGGAAGTAGACTGAAGTCTAGGAAAGCTCATACTGCCAACCTCCTTCTTTCAGTCAGTCTCAAAGGTGGTACAAGATTTCTCTACATACCAAGTTTTAGTAGATGTCAGCCCAAAATTTTGTCAGATCTTGCAAAGCATTTTCTGTTTAGTAGTGCAACCCTTAGCATAGACTAGTTGAGCATTATTTAAAGAATCTAAAATTGTATGTTAAGCTAGAGCATCATATTTAAGCTAAAAACACTTGTTCCTTAAAGTAAGTTTCCAGTCTTTGCCTCCACTGAGTATAATTATAATTTGTTAGCTAAAGTTGAACTCTATCCATGCTACCTTCATTTGCTGAAGACATTTTTGCTTAGATAGCAATCCAAAAAAGTAAAAAGAAAAACTCAGAAGCCCAAAAGAGAAAATAAAATCTAGCTAACACATAGAATCATAGAATCATAGAATTGGAAGAGACCACAAGGGCCATCCAGTCCTTTAAAAAGGTGGTGGGAGAGGGTGAAAAACTGCAAGAGTGGAAAACCAAACAACCAAAAAAACAAACAAACAAACAACCCCCCAATCCTCTCTTCAGCAGTGTTTTAAATTGCTTTGAGACAGAAGTGTAAAACAGAAAGAGCATTCTCCAATCCCCAAACATGCATTATAGCAAAAGAATCAAACACAGTCTTCTCTTTAAAAAGGCATAAAAAGATGTTTACTTACAATCTTGTTCATAATTCATATACAAAAGTTCACCTTCTTGAAGCAGGTAGAAAGAAGAAAATCTACATGCTAGATGAAATTACCACAAACATGCATTCTAAGCTCCTAGAGAGACAACATGCACTCTATCATATTGTTTCATGCATACAAGTTCCTATTTCCTGTACAATTGATCCGCAAACATCTGCTCTAAGACTAGATTGTTCATACCTGGGGTCAATTGTCATGGATGCTACCCTGTGAGAGCAGTGAAAAATCTATATACTTATAGTGACCTTATCCTAAGGCAACATTTATGTACAGGAGGTTTGCCATTGCCTTCCTCTAAGTTTAAGATAGTGTGACTAGCCCAAGATCACCCAGTGAGTTTCTATGTCTTTATCATATGTCTTTGCAATCACTCAACTGGAGCTGCTGCTGCCATCGTGCTCTTTTCCACTCACCGTCTTAACACTACCCAGCATGCCTTTCCGTATTTTTAATTTCCTTCTTATTTTCATTTTTTCACGCAATTCCAGAGTTCTGCCAATGTGATATAAGGTTTTTTAAAAAAGAAAAAAAAGGGGGGGGGGAGGAATAATGACAACCAGGCTGTTATGGAATAGAGAGGGTGAGGAGGGGCAGGGGAGAAGAGCAGACAGAGGACTCTTTCAGACGTGGGAAATTGGAAGTATAATCCAAGTATAATCCGGCAGGCCTTCCCAGAGAATGTAAACATCCTCCGGATCCAAATCTAGGCTTTAGAGTGGCTTTTTCTCCCAGCTTCCCTTCTCTGTTTCTACTTCTGCGTAACCTTGGCTGGATCCGTTTTTCTCTAATCTTGTTTTTATTACTATTTTAGCTAGTTACTGTTTTAATTTAATTGTGATTTAATCTCTTTTTAAGGGGGGGTGGTAAGGGAAAGGATGGGATATTTTACTTGATATTGTTTTAATCCTTGTTGTAATCCGCCCCGATTGCTTGTTCAGAGGGGCGGACTAGAAATAAATAAATATATTATTATTATTATTATTATAAGGGCAATCCAAACGCAATTATGGGGTTTCACATTATTGTGAATTGGAGCTTCTCACACAATTTCGGGCAAAAGGGAAGTCACTCCGAATGCAATCATGGGTTTCACGTTATTGCGAATTAAAGCTTCTCACGCAATTTCGGGCAAGGGTAGTTATTTTTGGGTAATGGGAAGTCATTCTGAACACCTTCCGAACGCAATGGGGATTCACGTGAATTTGCTAAACTAGCGAATTCACGTGAATTCGCATTGGCTGCATTCGAAGTTGGGAGAAATTCCTCCCGTTTGAAAGAGTCCACTGACACCATGTGACTGGCAATCTCACTTCTGCCTTGACAGTGACATATCGCACCTGGGGCTAGTGCAATTGTGAGGTCACTGAAGGGTTTTGCCCATCAATGAAAAGTGATACCCTAACCATGCTTTGGTGACACAGCAGGTATGGATTGGAAGTGCCATGGTGCAATCAGTATTGCCAAAGCTGCTTCCCCGCCCCCCCCCCCCCAGCTCTAATTGTGGTTTAAAAACTATGTGTTGTAATCTTCTCAGAATCCAATTACTGTTTTTTTCCTATTCTGACACAACCTTTCATCTGTGTACCTTGATGCCATCATGCCCTTATAGTGGCATGTTCCCTTCATGTTTTGTTGCACCTCCAATTTGAAAAACTGCTAACAATGTTTTGGAAATTACTTTTACTTCTACTTAATACCCTATCACATCTTCCCCTTTACCTGGCACCTTCCAGATGTGTTGGACTACAATTTGCATCAAGATCAGTCTTCTGGTCTGCCTTAAGATGTGCCCTTATATAATCATAGGGTTATAGGTATGTATTTGTTTTTTTCAAAATACAGGCAGCATCAATAAGGAAAACATTGGTTTTTGAAAGCACCTTTCAGCTTTAGGAGAGGGTGACAAACCAGTCCGTTAAATCTCCATAGAAGAGCTAAGAAGATTTCCTTCTACCATAAATGTGTCTCATTTGATATCCCATCCCCATGATAATTTTTACTGCTTCAGAAAGAAGAGAAAGGAATTGAAAGAAACCTCTTTTGACCACAAAAAGCCTTTTCTGAGGAACCAGGATAAGACACATCCTCCATATAGTTGTCAACTCCTTACGAACCATTACCACCACCACCACCACCACCATCACTACTGCTCCATTACCTGTTTAGTAAGATTGTCTATCATGACCTTAGTGGAGTTAGTGGTTGCATTCTTGCTTATATTGTTTGCTATTGTCACCACTGTATGAAGGTCATTGATAATCTTCTGGAAGTCCAGGTCAACATGGGTGCCATATGTCTTGGCATAGTTTATGCGTTTTATCATATCAGTTAGGTTGGACATAATAGTAGTCAAGTTATTTTTGCCAATATAAATCTAGGAGACAAGGAAGCAAATGTTTAGATCAACTGAGGTTTCTCTCCCATCATTGCAACAATCATTGTGGCTCTTTGTATTGCAGCATTTAAGTGTTATGTGTAACACTGAGAGAATCTTAGTGTTGGCTACTTTTGAGATAAAGGCTAGGTGGAAATATTTTAAATGAATAAATAACCTAATGTCAAAAGGTGTGATACTGCAATCATTAGTTGTTGGATTGCATCCCAGGGTTGTGAAACTCTGTGTGTGCATGTGTGAATGTGTATGTGTGTATGTGTGGTGTGCCATCAAGTCAGTTCTGACCTATGCCAACCCTATGGTGAAATGGGCTTTTATTTCCAAGATTTATTCAGGGGAAGTTTGCCATTGCCTTCCTCTGAGGCTGAGAGCATGTGACTTGCCCAAGGTCACCCCAGCAGGTTTCATGGCTGAGTGGGAATCAAACTGTGGTCTCCAGAATCATAGTTCAACATTAAAACTATGCCACAAATTCTTATCAGCTCTTGCTAATATGGCCAGTGGTGAAGAGGGAGAGGAGCCATAATTCATCAACATGAGGAGGGCCACAGAGTCCCCACTCCTGTGTTAAAGCCTGCTAAGTAAGGGGCATAGATTCCCATTCTTTCTCTACCAGCCCTCAGCAGTTGCAGGCTTTACCTTCTGATTATACTGGCAGCCACTGATGACCAATGCATATAGTATTTCATGTACCCTTTCCATATAAGGTTGCTAGCTAACTCCATGAGTCACCAAGTCTCTTCCAGTGGCAGATGATCTATAGCTGAGTGGTCAGGGGCTTGATGAGCTGAAGTGAGTGTTGCAATGGAGTCGGGGCTTACCAGGTCAAAGAAACAGGGTTTTGTTTTTTTAAATTAGCAATGACGCTGACATCATCTCCCACCTTTCTCTGGCTTCCCTATTTCCTCTGCTTAGCTGCAACTCTCACATCGGGGAGAGGGGAGGGAGAGAATGCATTTTTCTTCCAATAGTATATTTTTGTGAGGTGTGAATCTATATAACAGTGTGAATCTATATAATTCCCTGTGTTTTTGGACTCTTCTTTTGGACTCTATAACCAAAGCGCCATATCTGGGTAAATCTTACCTGGTTCAGATTGTCCTGCAGTTGGCTAGTCAAATTGAAAAAGTCACTCTCCAATTGCTCCACCTTTTTCGCAGGGAAGGTGACATCGGCCAGCTCCATGGTACAAATACATTGGCCACTTGCATCTTTCACTCCTGCTGCTTTCTGAACCTGACCACCATTAATAATGACCTGGTGAAACAGATAGAAAAAAAAAAGGACGATATCACATGGGGAAAATTGGAAGGTTAATGCAGGGCCATCCCGGATGCAATCATGGGGTTTCACGTTTTTGCAGGAGAGGTTATCACATGTAATTAAACTCAATCCTAAGGACCTTATCAGACGTTGGAAATTGGAAGTATAATCCAATGGCAATCCAAACACAATCATGGGGTTTCACATTATTGCGAATTAAAGTATCTCACGCAATTTCGGGCAAAAGGGAAGTCATTCCGAACGCAATCATGGGTTTTACCTTAATGCAAATTAAAGCATCTCACGCAATTTTGGGCAATGGGGGGGGTCTTTTTCAGGTAATGGGAAGTCATTCTGAATGCATTCCAAATGCAATTGGAATTCATGTAAATTTGCTAAACTAGCGAATTCATGTGAATTCAAATTGGCTCCAATTGGCTCCATTTGCAATAAAGAGAAATTCCTCCCGTTTGATAGGGTCCATAGTCAATTTGAACCCAATCCTGGGGCATCCATGAGATGGGTAAATTTGGGGAAACAGAGAATTTACAAATCCTTTTCCACTCCAAAGTTGTGTTTAATTTAAATTTCCCATGTGTGGAACACATGTCTTGGTTGTCCTTGGATTGCATTTGAATCAGACTACAATTCCCAAACTCTTTTGCCCGGGGAGGGGGGAATGCTTTTGCCTCCCCAAAACGATAAAAGACTGGCACCAAAGCCCACCTTTCCTCCCTCCCTCCCTCTGGGTTTGGGGGCTTTTCTCTCAGCCTCACAAAGTTCCTCTCAGAGTTCTAGAGCTGTTTTGGGGATGAAGCAGCTCTCCCCACAGACACACACACACACACACTGCCTCCCTCTTCCTCTCAGCCCTTTCTGGCTCTTTCTCTCTGCAAACTCATCCTCTCCAACTGGAGGGAAGGGATTGCTTTGCTCTTGCTTTGTTCCCCATCCTTTGGCCCTTTGGGGTTTGCCATTGCCATTTTCTGAGGAGGCTGAGAGAGTGTGACTTGCACCAGGTCACCCAGTGGGATTCAATCCTTGCTGTCTACAGTCATAGTCCAATGCCCAAACCAAGTGCAAGGTTCCTTTGGACTGGTTTTGAATTGTTGAGTTGCTATATACTGTAATGTGAAATAAAGGGTAATGAATGAACAAATAACATGAATTGCCTAAATAACGTGAAATAAAGGGTAATGAATGAACAAATAATGTGAATTTCCTAAATAATGTGAATTGCCTAAATAACATGAAATAAAGGGTAATGAATGAACAAATAATGCGAAACAAGGCAAAACCATGGGAACCAGAAACAAGCCCTGCCGGAAGTGTAAAAAAGGTCACAATCCGATTCTGCCCTCACTGCGCATGTGCAGGGATGCTAATTCGAATTCTAGACTATGATGGGTACGTACCCATATGATAACTTATTTTGCATTTCCACTGCTTTGGCTTTGGGATGGGTGCTGTGTTCTTCTGTGGTGTGATAATCATCCATTGTAATTGTGTTAATGTCTGAATTGGCTGCATTTTCTTTTCTTTCAAGACTGAGAGGCATTCTTCCCATGTGACATCGTCCAAAGACAAGATGTTCTGAAAAGTATTGTTGCCAATTCTTACTTTCCATACAGGATAATTTCTGGCATCCAAATATCAATGTCATCAATGTATTGCTACCATTTACTGGACTAGATCAGGACATGTATCCTCAGTGATGGAACCTGTTATCACATTGTGCTTATTCTGCAAACCCTGCACTAATTAAAGATACAAATATTTTGTTATATTTTATTATAATAGCAGTTACAGAGAGGCCAAAAATCATGAACCTGGACAAAGGTTTTCAGCCGAAAGCACTAAGCAGATCTTTCTCCTATTTTCCCATACCCCATCCTATCCCAAACTCCCTGGGGTTGTCCTAATCGTATTCCTGCTTGATTAAACCAATGTCACTGCCATCAACCAAAAACATTACTTTTGTAACTCTGATGTTAAAACATCAACCAGGTGGAAATCCCATTGGGTGGAAATTCCACCCAAGTGCCTCAGGACTCTATAAAAACCCTGCCTTGGCACTAACGTGTTGGCTCAGTCTGAAATCAGGCAGGAATACTGCCAGATTTCATATTGACTCCACAACACAGGCTAGCCACTGCACTCCACCTCCCACTTTTCATGCAACCTTGTTGAATGACTGTCACTTCCATCATCCCTTGACTGGAGATCAACTTCTGGACTGGTAAGGCATTGCCTTCCTTGAACATTGCTACAAACTACTGCCTTTAATTTTGTTAGTTCATGTGTGTGTGTGTGTGTGTGTGAATGTTGTTATGTGAATGGTAATTTCCCCCCTTTGTTGTTAATCAATAAAACAAAGTTGTACTTTGCACTCTGAGAGTTCTAGTTCTTGGACCTGTTAAGCACAGGCTGGCATCCCGATTCTTTGAAGTTACTGGAGTCCTCTCGTTGCTATTGATTTGAGCTATTAAAATTCCTGTTTTATATACTAATTTTTGAGTGCCATCTCAGTAACCTAGCAATTTGGGTAACAAACCATTCTGATCATTTGATGTGCCTTGATTCTCCTTGACTCGAAATGTTTTGAATGACACCCTCTTTGATGTAGAGACTTTTAGAGCTCTTCATACTGTCTCTGTACATCTTTTCCTGATGGTGGTTGACTGTTACTCCTAAAGAGGGGGGGGGGGCACCCTTATTATCCTGTTTCAAAAAAAAAAAAACTATGACAAGGACTGGAATGCATCTTTTTTAATGTTTAGAAAATTTTACATTTATGTAAAACTAAGTTGCCATGAAAGTTCTCAGATTTTGGGAGAATGGGTCCAGATAGCATGCGTCTTCTTACAATATGAAGTAGGACACAAGTAGCAAGGTCACCAGGAACTGCAGCAAACATGAAAGCTAAGTGATACTCAAAATTTTACAACAAAAACTTTAACCATATGAGGAGCAGGAAACGCCAGATGTCCAAGCTGGGTTCAGAAAAGGAAAAGGGATGAGGGATCACATTGTAAACATACATTGTATAATGGAGCACCAATGGAGAGCACCAGTGGTGAAGAGTGGAGGAGCGATAATTTATCAGCACCAGGAGGTTCAGATGAAAATTACCCTGTGCTTTATAGATCATAGCAAAGCCTTTCTTTGCATAGATCAAGAAAAAAACCCACTATGGACTAAAGGGCGGTACAGACTGGCACTTTGTGCTGGCCTGTACATGTGGTAAGGGCTCAGCGTCCATACACTTGAAGCCTTTGTTTCACATCCCAGGAACCATCTTAGCACATGCCCATTTACACGGCACACCATGATGACACTTGCTGTATGCAGTACCTAAATGGCGCTGTGCACAAGGAGCATCATCATGGTGCACGAGCGTGCCTATGGAGTTTATCACATGGGAGGAATTTCTCTCAATTTCGAAAGAAATGGAAGTGAGGCCAGTTCAGAATTGAGTAAATTCACTAGTTCAGTGAATTTACTTGATTGCGTATTGACACTGCATTGCATTCAGAACTGCCCGATATTGCCTCCCAGTGCCCGAAATTGCGTATGATAGTTTCTCATGCAATCACGTGAAACCCCATGATTGCGTTTGGAAGGACTTCTCTTTGCCTGAAAATGTGTGTGATCAGCTTTCACGCAATCACGCGAAACCCCATGATTGCATTCAGATTGCCATTGGATTATACTTCCAATTCCCTTCATGTGATAAACTCCATATGGTGCCCCTTCCAGGACGCAAAGAGAACTTGTCCAGAAGCGGGTTCTTTTTGCTTCCTCCAGAGGCCCCGGTGTGTGGTTGCTGCAGCCTCCTTCTGGGGCAAAAATGGTTGGTGTTAGCCACCCGTCTGTACAGCCCCTGAATTTAAAGCAATGTGTGTGCCATGACATTTGACCAGATACATAAGGACAAGAGGCCATTGTCAGGAATGTCTAGGGAGAACCAGAATGGTTTCCCATTGACAAAGAAGTCAGGAAAGGCTGCCTTTTATCATCCAGTCTGTTTAACATGTATGTAAGATGTATCATATGTAAAGCTGGATTAGACTCAGGGGAAGGATGCAATTTAAGGTATGCAGATACCATGTTACTTGTAAAAAATAAACACTTGTAACAACTGCTTATTAAAGTTGTGGAAGAAAGTGCAAAAGCAGAATTGCAGCTGGATATTAAGAAGAAAAAAGTAATGACCACATATTATTTACATAACTTTAAAATAACAAGTGTTATTTTGTAAAAGGTAACAAAGGCATTGAATTAGATTTTAAAATTCTGTACTTTGACTAAGGCCCTGTACAGTCTGGCGTGAAAGGTGGGCCGGAGGGCAGAGTCGGGGCATTGCATCCAGATGATGCATGTCCTGACTCCACCCCCAGGGCATCATGGCACTCCTCCGGTGCTGCGTCCATATGATGCAGAGCCGAAGGAGCACCGTATAGTGTGCCACAGCGGCTATGGCGTCCTTTCGAGAGTTGTGCCCTCGAAAGGCCAGATTGGTGCCACAGTGTGAGGTTGCCATGGCCCAAATCCAGCGTGAAAAGGGGCAGCTGCAGGCCACCCCTTTGGGGCAGTCTGTCAAGCCCTTTAGTCATTAATCAAAGTATAGACTATAGTTAAGAAACCAGAAAAAGTCTAAAACTTGGAAATACAGCTATGAAGCAATTAGGTAAGATCATACTTCATCAAATAGCAAAATTGTAATCATTACATTTCAGAATCATTATACTATAGACATTACATTTCTAATCTTTATGTAAGGGTACAAAAGTTAAACAGTGAAGAAATCTGACTGGAAGAAAATATTTGAAATGTGGAGCTGGAAAAGAGTTCTGTGCATTCCATGGGCTACTAAAAGGATAAATGAATGGGTCTTAGAGCAAATGAAGCCTGTACTTTCCCTAGAAGCCAAGATAACTAAACCAAAGATGCTGTACTTTGGACATATCATGAGAAGACAGTACTCACTGCAAAAAAAAAAAAAAAATTATGCTAGGTAAGGTAGAAGGCAATAGGAAAAGAGAAAGACCACAATACAGGTGGGTAGACTCAGTCAATGAAACCATAGCCCTGAGTTTGCAAGACCTGAGCAGGACTGTTAACAACAGCGTGACTTAGATATTTCTTATTCATAGGATTACCATAAATCAATTTGATGGCAATTAATAACAATCATCATACCACAGTATCTTGGCTGAACAATGTGCCATGACAATAAACAAGAAAAATATGTGCAGATCCAAGTGCATTATTTCATTTACAGACTACACATTCATTAAAGCATCTAACATGCATATATGTACCATATTATTAAGAGGTGAAGAATCTGTGGAATGGGCATTCACCCTTCCTGAAACTAAAATATGTGTGGGGAGAGGGATCAAATTTACAGATGAAGTACATATAACAAAAGGGAAAAGTTGAATATTGAGACCTTAAAATAATAATAATTATATATGCTTGTGGAAGGCTTCTGCACTTTATTCCACCACTTTCTATACCATATGTAAAGTTCTGTCTAAATCTCTGCTGCCATCGTATGTGAAGTATCCCACAAATCTCACTGCAACTTCCAAGAGTGAGGGTTTTCCCTTTTCTCCACATTTGCCACCAGTGTAAATACCTCCTATTTTTGTGGCTACCAATTGCAGGAATCTACTAGATGCAGTAAAGGTTCATGTGCAGGATCGTATGAAATTTTTATCCCTGCTGGATATCAACACTTTCTATTTGCTGCTGCCACCATCAACATCAACACTGCATCTGAACTCAATCATGATATATCAAAAGTATATGATATACAAAAACAATAAAAGTTGAACATGCACTGAGATATGCACTGAAAATTATAAAGATTTGTTTGGATTAACACAACTGAATGTCTTTATAAACAAAAATCTACTCCTGGTTACTTTCAGGAACATAATTTTAAATGCAGCTATTGTTAAACATATTGTTAAACTTATGTTTAACATAGGGCATTTCCTGTTTAATTCCTGTTTAATTCCTGTTTAAATCCTGTTTGCCCTCTAGTGTGATAAACCTCATTGAGAGAGACAGAAGCTCCTGCTGATCCAATCCATATAGAGGGTTACAGATCCTCTCTCACTTTCCGTTCTGCCTCCTGCAATAGTGCATTGAGACAAATTGTTCCAAACATCTCAGAGAAGATGAGTTCTGAAGAGTGGAAGGACTCATTTGTTCTCTCTCAAGAAGAAGGACTTAGAAAGCTCAATGAATTTGCAGAGATGGACAAATTACTTAATCTTATAAGAGAGGGGACTATAGAAATTTTTAAAGATGAATTGAGTTCTGTGATTGATTATTAGAAGAAGAAATGGGGAGTGGTATATACATTCGGGTTTTCAGAATAGTGTAGAAAGTATTTGTAAGAATTGTATTAAGGACTTAATCAATGATAATATTAGAAATTTAGTTAAATTTATTATTTTTGGATATGTTCTCAATGCAGAAGATAATGGGGAAGTAGAATTAAGTTAGTTTGTTATCATAAACTGAAAGTTGAAAGTGACTTGTTAATCCCTGTTTTTAGTCTAGAGTAGTGTAATCATAGAATCATAGATCTGGGAGACACCACAAGGGTCGTCCATTCCAACCCCATTCTGCCATGCAGGAACTCACAATCAAATCACACACCCCCCCCCCCCAATAGATGACCATCCAGCCTCTGTTTAAATACCTCCAAAGGAGGAGATTCCACCACCCACCCTCCAAGGGAGTGTGTTCCACTGTCCAACAGCCCTTACTGCTGGGAAGTTCTTCCTAATGTTGAGCTGGAATCTCTTTTCCTGTATTGTGCACCCATTGCTCCATGTTCTATTCTCTGGAGCAGGAGAAAATAAGCTTGCTCCAGCCTCAGTACGACACCCCCTCAAATACATAAACAGGGCTATCATATCACCTCTTAAACCATCTCTTCTCCAGGCTCAACATACCCAGCTCCTTAAGTCTCTCGTTATAACACAGACTCTGCACCATTTTGGTCGCCCTCCTCTGTATGTTTGGGTTTTGGTTTCATTTGTAATGACTGCAGTATTTGTTATTTTATAACTCCATATGTGTGTTTTATATCAATGAAAATGTATGTTTTAATAAAAATACACATATTTTTAAAAATAACATTTTGGAGGAAGTAAGAAAAACAATCAGAAAACATAATAGGAGGACAGTAGAAATTTAAGCCTAAATTCCCTAAACTTAATGGAATATATTTACAACTCAAAGAATTAAATATGAATTCAATCCCATTTTCTCTTTTACTCTATTGTTTTATACTTTAGGCTTCCCTGCCAGAAGCGGTTCTGTTATCTTATCTTTCTAGAAGCTTTTGGAATAAATAAACCACTGGTATCCTTCCATTTACATGTTAAAATAATATTTTTAAAACTTGTTCTCTATCCTCCAGCTTGTTATTTGTAGTCTCCTTAATTATTTAAGTGTCCTTACTGTTTTATTGGTTTTACTGACTTAATTACTACAAACTGCTCTGAGATTACCAAAGAACAGTGCCAAAATAAACAAACTTGCTTAATGTTGAAAGCCATTTTTAAAAACCTTTTCAGCAAAATCCAGGACTCACTAGATCTTGAGAAAGCTATTTTCCCCCAATTCTAATTATGAGGCATCTTCAGCTGTAGTATCTATTTACGAAAACTACATTCTGCATGCCTTCAATACATTTATCTACTTGCACCAAGTATATGAACCAGATATTCTAAGGGCACCATATCCTGTCATATCTTGGAAACCATGCAAAGTCAGCCCTGGTTAGTACTTGGATTGAAGAGCACCCACAAAAACCAGGTGCTGTAGGCAATTTTTCAGAGGAAGGAACTGGCAAAACCACTTCTGAGTGAGTATTCATTGCCTAAGAAAACTCTGTAAAACTAATGAGGTTGATAGGCAACTTGTAGGTGCATACATACACACATCCAAGTACATATGCTCCCCTGTATTTCTTTATTATTTCTTTATATATTAATATCCAGGCCACTACTGCCTTTGTACTATGCCAGAGCAGATGTTTCTTGAACAAGAATTATCTGCATCAGGTTCCTGGTAGTTTGATTAAAGTCAATAGATTATTCATCTCATCCTCTACAATTTAGTTGGGGTGTACCCTAGTCAGGTCTGGCTAGAAACTGAGACCTCTCTTTGAACCAGATACTCACAATAGAAGCCTCCAAGAGCAGTAGTAGCAGAATTGCCTTCATCCTCACCAATGGAATGGTGTTTCCACAGTAATCTGTGGAAGCTTTATAGTGAGGATGCTGATGGGAGGAAGGAACAGTGTGATCCAAATTGGAATTTCTCAGCCTTGAACTGGACAAAGTGTAATTAACTTTCATCTTGTTTGCGGTTGTGTATGCCCTCCTCCTCCTCCATGAGAAATTAAGTTTAATCAGATAAAGGGAAGCATACAGTTGTGTGGGCTATAACAGATCATTTCACATCTCTCTCACCTTTTTAACCCCCCCTTCTCCTCCCCAAAAGAACATCAAATGCTAACCGTTATTCTATTTTTAAACTGCATCTTTACCCTTAGATAAGAAATGTAAATCACAAGCCCACCTCCCCTTTAATGATTTACATGGAGCATTAGAGCGAAAACAGAAAAAAACGGGGCTTTTATTTCTCCTGTAATGGCAATAACAATATCTTTTTTTGCTCAGTAGAATCTCATATGCCACTCTGATGTTCTGAATTTGTATGAATGTCATCCTGTTTAAGAAGGTTATGGGCATTAATTTGCGAGACCTAAGCAGAGCAGTGAACAATAGGGAATCTGGGAGATGTCTCATCCATGGGGTTGCCATGAATTGGGATTGACTTGAATGCAATTAACAACAACAAAACACCATGTTTATATTGAAGAAAATAAGCCAGAATGGTGCAGTGTTTTGAGTGCTGAACTAAACTCTGCAGACCAGGGTTCAAATCCCTGCTCAGCCAGAAACCCCTTGGTCAAGTTACATTCTCTCAGCCTCAGAGGAAGGCAAAGGCAAAACCCCTCTGAACAAATTTTGCCAAGAAAATGCCATGATAGATTTGCCTTAGGGTTGCCGTAAGTCAAAATGACTTGAAGGCAGACAACAAAAACAAAGGTAATGTATTTTCATGGATGGTGTATGTCACAGATATGTCTAGGTAAGTGGTCTGTGGATGGAGGTGAGATGCTGAAAGTGACTGGTTGACTGGCTGGAAATTTGAATGTACTTTTGAAAATGCAGCATGTTAGGTAGGTAGTTCAAGTTAGAGATTAGCAGTTAGTTTGGGGGAGTTACAGAGTCTGGACAGGGAGAGGCAGAAGACAGCAGGCTTAGCCATTAGATCTGAGTCAGGTTTTTAGTCTGCTTAATGATAGTCAGAAAAGACAGTGGTTTTGTTACCCCACCAAGCCTGTCTGAGAGTTTGGGTCCCAGTGTGATACGTGATTGATAAAGATGAATAGTTAAGCAAATAAGACTAACAATTATGCCTATCTTCTGTTTAAGACATATTTAATACATATTTTTATATACACACATGCTTCTTGAAAGACTGCGTGTAAGAGGGAGCCTTCAAATTGGTTAACTTATAGAAACCTTGAGGAAAACCTAACACAGGGGTTTCTTGGCAAGATTTGTCCAGAGCCAGTTTCCCATTGGCTTTGTCTGAGGCTGAGAGAGTGTGATTTTCCCAAGGTCACTCAATGGGATCCCATGGCCTAGTGGCAACTCAAACTTGGTCTCCCAGAGTTGTAGTCCAATACTCTAGCTACTACACTAGCAACTACTGCATCCAGATATTTAACTGTTTGGTTACCTTTGGTGACTGGTGATGTGTCAGGATAATAGAATCCACAGAAAAAGAGTCACAAAGCTGAGTGTCACAGAATGTGACAGCAGCCTGCATAAGTGACAATGTGTATGGCAGGTGATGTTGTCCAATACGTGGAATCAATGGAAGAGTCCCCAAAAATAATGTTGGTTATCGCCACATATTCCAGAAATCAAAGTGGAATTGGGAAGCATGATTTCATTGTTTGAGAAGACCACCTAAAGCTAACAAAAAACAACATGGAATGTATCCACACTACAGAATTCTCATGCTTGTTTCAATTTATTGAATCTGGGGATTTTTAGTTTAGTGAGATACTGAGATAGCATTGATACTACAGAGTTCAAGGGAGGGCACTTGAAAAATCAAGGTACCTTACCAAACTTCAAATCTCAGGATTCTTAGGATGAAGCTACAGAAGAAGAGTGGTAGCAAAGTCCTCTAATTGTTTGGTGTAGATACACCCATGGTTAGATGACTAATGATGCTGTGAAATTTGCTCCTCACTTCTGAATGCATAACAGGAAGGTGCTTTGCATCTCTATGAGACTGCACCCAAATCAACTTATGGCACAAAAGGGACTTCGACACTGGGTGGGCATTTTACTTGTATGGTTGTTTCCATCAATCCATAGTTTGGAAATAATTGATTTCCTATCAGACGTTGGAAATTGGAAGTATATTCTAATGGCAATCCGAATGCAATCATGGGGTTTCACGTTCTTGCAAATTAAAGTATCTCACGCAATTTTGGGTAAAAGGGAAGTCATTCCGAACGCAATCATGGGTTTTACGTTATTGCGAATTAAAGCATCTCACGCAATTTCGGGCAATGGGGGGGCCATTTTCGGGTAATGGGAAGTCATTCTAAACGCATTCTGAATGCAATGGGAATTCATGGGAATTCGAATTGGCTCCATTCGCAATAAAGAGAAATTCCTCCCATCTGATAAGGTCCTATGAGAAAAGGACAGAAATTAGTGCAGGCTCCATCCATGGTGCCAAGTGGCCCATTAATCATGTGTGTGTTGACAGGATACACTCACCTTAGGAGAAATTGGTGCCTTCTGAATGTTTTGAATAATAATATCCATATGCTTAACTACTGGCTATGTTAGCTGAGAATTATGAGAGGTCAAAAACATCTGGAGGGCTTTAGGTTGCTAACCATGGCTCTAGAGATGGGTGCACAACTATGAAGAGGATGGGGACTTTTATTTTCCCGCCCCTTCATACTTTCTTAGCAGGCCATATCAGCATATTTCAGGTGTACCAGACGTATCTTCACGTCTGCCATTTTTTTATTGTGGGTTTTTTTAAAAGAATAATTCGGGGAACTGAGGTGTTGGGAGAAGTAAACTGTTGCATTTGTGGGTAGTTTGGGGGGACTTTGGGCCAATTTTCAGGCAACCCTTTTACCTAAACTATTTAATTAGATTAAAAAAAAACATATGGAAGGGTCTGGGGGGTCTGGGGGGCTTTGGAGAATCCCCAGTGCTGCATGCAGCCCACCAGCTGCACTTTGTCCACCCTTGCTCCAGAGGATAGAGAATGCAGAAAATATCTAACATGTGTACAGTTAAGAAAGATGGGTCACATTACTGTAGTGATTACAAGCCCATTTAAGTTGGATTTCATTGAGATGCTGGTCCATAGAATAAGTACTGAAGTAGACATTACATTATCAATATGTATTTTTTAGAAAAAGCAACATGCTTCAACAATGGAAGGAAGCCAATTTAGAAATGTATTAAACGTTTTTTGATCTGTTAAGGAAAACATTGCCAAGAAGAGGAAAACATACTTTTATAGAGTTGTGTATTTCTTGCCACCCCATATATGACATAGGCCCTTAATTCACAATACTCTCTACTTTATTCTGATGCTACTCCTATCTCCACACTGATTTGGTTCCAAAGAAGCAGCAAAGTTCAGTGAGATTAATTAAAAGTAAATAAATATAAATGGACTGAGATTTGGGGAACACTGCTGAATGAAGTTTACTCTGAAGACTTGAAGGCATACAAACAATTTACTATGAAGACATCTTCCATTAAAGGCAATGTTAATTTGAACTGATGATTTCCCCTGTGGTATAACTACAACCATGGGTTTCCACAGCTGAGTGTATTTGAACCTTGGTCTCCCAGAGACCTAATCCAAAACTCAAATCACTCTATCAACAATTCAACAGCCACTTAAAAGCTCACTGCACAGCCTCAGTAACCACATGTAAAAGTTGTTTCTGTTATTATATTTATTCCTATTCTACTTTTTCTGCAGATTTTGACACAAAGTGGTTTACAACATTTTTTTTTAAAAAATGGCTAAATATAAACAAGATATGAACTTTAAAACACAATTAAACAATCAAAATAAAATAAAACCATATTAAAACATGTATTATTAGAACACACACATACCAGCACAATTAGCAATATCCAGTGTGTAATCATATCTCATAAAATGCATGTCAGAATAGAAAAGTGCTTATCTGAGGAAAAAAAAGTAGGGAGGGTGTCAGTCAAATTTATCTTTGAATGGAGTTCAAAGGCCCGCTCTTGTGCTCCCACACATGTATCTCTGAACCAGTTCCCACCAGATGGACCAGTAATGACATTTAGTCACATCAGTAAACCCAGAGCTTCAACTTTTCCACTTGTTCAAATGCTGCAGACATTTGTTACAGATGTGTTTGTAGTAATGATGGTTTCATGTTTCTCTGGCAGTGAGATAAGGTAACCATAGTTTGCAGGATTAAAGTTCTAGGACTTTTTTAAAAAAATGAGATGGATGTAATCTTCCACTCTCACCTTGACTTCCCTGTTCCCTCTGAATTTCACTACAATCCTGCCAGAAAGAGACTGGGGACAGATTTGCCCAATAACAACATTATAATGTCATAATAGGAAGCATGTGCAGGGTGGGGTGGTCTTGAACAAGTCACTAAGAACTATGAGCTTTACAAGACATATGGCTTGGTCCTGGAGGAGATAGAAATTGGTTGGCTGATACATGTCTAACATTTTTGCAAGGCTATAAGGATGATGACTCTGGGGCCCTCAAAATTTACTAATTGTTTTGGTCTTCTAAATCTACACATGCAAGTTGGTTTAGAAGTGAGTCCCATATATACCCTCAATAAACATGTTTCCATCATGATAATTCCTATTGTAACAGGCTGCGAGTGGTCAAAGAAACACTTCTGGATATATAAAGCCACTCATTTCCTTTGATGTGGGCTAATGGTTACACTGAAGCTATTCACCCAGGCCAGATTTGAATGTACTGCCAGTACAATGTTCTTATGGAGGTGGATGTTTCAGTCTCTATAAGAAGATGAGGGGGTGTGGAACAGCACCTGCTCCTCTTGCAAACATTAAAAAGGAAAAAAATGTGGGAGGAGTATGGTTCTTTCACAGGAAAAGAAGAACATTAGACACAGTGAAGGCTATTTGATTTTTATTTCAATATTTAGATGATCCAATCATATATTTGAATGCATGGAGTGGGAAGGTGATTCTAATATAGCACAGAAAATAGGAATTAAGAAAAGCATGAAACACTCTAGGTAGGGTGGGAAGGCATGCATCCTTGAGAATTTAAAAGAGGAAATAGTTGCTGGATCTCAAAGGGGTCGAAGGAAATGGAAAAGGCTGATGAAACCAAAACAATTGATAGAAGGAAAACAGCAGTTGGCACAAAGGTAGGCAAATGAAGGCCATGTCATAGGAGGGGAGGGGTTAAGCCAGATGGTATCAACAGCACCAAAGTTATGAAACAGATCTAAAAGCCCTGAAGCCTATTCATGAAAGTCCTTATGAAGAATAACATATGAGACTTATTTACCTTTTCCCTTTCTATATGTTGCTGTCTGCACTGTAATTTGAGACTGAATTCCATTGATAATGAAGAAAGTTTCTTAAAAGAGGACTTTTATTACTTCCAGAGCTCAACAAACACTTTGGTCCAACAAAATACTGTAACTCCATCACTCCTATCCTTTCATCATTTCTGTGTTACTTTTGCTTCTGCCTTGTGGCCCTTTGTCAGTTTTAAAGTACATTCATCTTTTTCCCATCAACAAAATCTTCTTTGACCATACTCATCCCATTACTTCCTTCCAAAATTACTTCAGTAAAAGGAGTGGAGGAATCTGTTCTACAGCTCTGATCATCTCTAACTCAAAACTATTTGTACCATGCTCACCTGTTTCTACCTTTGGGCCAGATGTTTGGCTTCTTCTCAGTTCTTTTGTTGAACATATTGCCTTTACATATTACTAATATCGTGACAGTGGGCTTCTGCTATTCTGCTGCTGATAAACAGACAAACAAACAGCTTCATTTATATACTGCTTTATACCACCTAAGCAGTGTCTAAGCAGTTTACAACTGTAAACTACTTGCCCCCAACAATCTGGGTTCTCATTTTAGCGACCTCGGAAGGATGCAAGCCTGAGTCAAGCTTGGGCCCTTTTGCTGGTATTGAACTTGAAACCTTATGGTTTTGAGTGAGTGGCTGCAGTACAGGCATTTAACCACTGCGCCACGAGGACTGTATTCATTTTCTTCCTCTGATTTAGTTAGATCTTGTGCAAGTGGAGTATCAGCGGTTTAGACAATGAGCAAAATGTGAAATGATTTTTTTTGTTTTACCAGTCAACAAAGCTTTGTAAAGATTTTCACAGTGCAGTCACATGTCTACATAAAAGTCTGAAAAATTCAATGAGGTTACTCTCAAGGAAATGGGTACAGGATTGCAGCCTGTGGACAAGTTACAATGCTTGCCCTCCACTGGCACAGTAAGTGAAAAAAAACTAGAAAAAAAAGCACTCCTCCCCCCCCCCCCCCCCGATGAACTCCATAAAACTTAATCTGGAGTGTTTAGGCAATTCTGAGAGCTGCATGGAAGAGGAGGAAAGTTCTGGCATGCTGGTTTACAACGCAAAGTTGAGTTTAGTTTGGTAAGCAATAGGAAGCATTTTTATGTCCTTCAGTGCTGCCAATATTTCAGAATACTAAAAGAAAACATATATAGCAGACATTTTCTTACATTGAAAATTTAAAGAAAATTCATTTTATATTTTATTTTAATGCCAACCCCTATTAAAATAATACTTAAAAATCTATGTGTCCAGGATGATCTGTGACAGTGATGCTCTTCTAGCAAGGGTAGAAATAAGCATATGGAACTGGTTAATGCTTTCGGAAAGTCTCAGTACTAGCTGAAACTGAAACAGCACTCTGCAAACTATTGTCCTTACAGTAGAACAAGGGACTGACTGTGGCAGATAGACTGGGATAACAAAATCTAGTAGAAGCCATCCAAAACCACTGTGGGTGAGTGGCTAAGAAAAATTATTCTGCTAGCAATTCTGAAAGTTTCCAATGTCTCATTAATAAAATGAATAGTAACCTCTGTGGTCTATATCCAATTGTTATTCCCAAGCAGAATAGCTAAACTGAAATGGTAAAACTTAAATAAGCACCATTATTAAATGGGTTTATCCTAACAGAGACTAAAATTGGATTTAGGCTTATAAACAGCATGCCCTTCCCATCTGCGGGGGTTCAGTTCCAGCGCCACCTCCAAAATGAGAAAAAACATGAATGCGCAAGCCCCTTTATAGTCAATGGGAAGCAACATGCACACAGCTGCATCAGCATGGCCACATGCCACCACTGGCAATAATGGGGCAGGGTGATATGAGAAATGTTTGAATTCACAGATAGCTAGCCCACCAATACAATGGGCCCACTATAATAAATATGGTATGTACAAGTAAATGATAGTCTTATCAAGATTTTTTTTTATACACAATTGTCCTCCATGTAATTGTCTTTTGATAATTTAGAATCATAGAATCACAAGAGTTCGAAGAGACCACAAGGGCCATCCAGTCCAACCCCCTGCCATGCAGGAACTCCCCAATCAAAGCATACATGACAGATGGCCATCCAGCCTCTGCTTAAAGACCTCCAAGGAAGGAGACTCCACCACTCTACGAGGGAGTATGTTCCACTGTCGAACAGCCCTTACTGTCAGGAAGTTCTTCCTAATGTTGATTTGGAAATTTAAATTTAAATACTGTAGTCTACAAATCATGAAGTTGCCTCTTGGCTAGAAATTTGATTAGTTTGTGATATGGTTAATTTAGATGCTACAGCTGGTGACCCACATCTTGGAAAGTGGGTCACACCAAAAGTGGCATGGCAACTTAAGGTGGCACAGACAAAAGAGGAAGCTGAACTACTTCTATTAAACAATATTCAAAGGCATCTTGCAGCATCTTTGGAGCAAGACTTTGGAGTAAGATCCATTATGCATAATTTGGTTTGGCATAAAATTATCAGGTTTGATTATATTTTTAAAAATACAGCTATTCATAAAATAATTCCAAATTCAACTTACTTCTTGAATTTCCTTTTTTTCTTGTTGTTGTCATTAGAAATGGAGTTACAGGGTTCCAGACTGTAAGGAACACCTGGACTTTTAAGCAACCACTTTGGTTTTGTGAGTTTCTAAGGAGCAGATACAGAATCCAACCGAAACCAACAATTAGTTTGGAAAAAAAAATAGTAAAGTAAAATACTTTTGTCTCCTCTAACACACCAAAGTGCCTATCAAAAATATAGCACTCATTTTCATAAAAGGACCAACAAAACAAAACAAAACAAAAGACAAGGAATTACAATAATTTAAGATATTGAACATAAAAATCTATATTGCTGTTGTGTAACTTCAAGTCATTTTCTACTTATGGTGACCCTACGGTGGCCAAGTTTTCTTAACAAGAATTATTCAGACAAAGTCTGCCTTTGCCTTTTTTGAGACAGAGTGTGACTTGCCCAAGGTCATCCCGTGAGCTTTCACTGCTGAGAAGGGATTTGAATCCTGGTCTCTGGAGTCACAGTCCAATGCCCAAATCACTATACCACATTTTGCATAGATCTCCTATGTAGTTTAAAAAAATAATTTGGGGACTAAAAACATAAAAACTAAAAACACCTTATCCTAAATATATAAAGGCTTTGGGGAGGAATTATTTTCCTCCTGAAATAATCTATTTTTTGCCCTCTGGACTTTCACATATCTGTTGTGCATAATACAGTGAGTTACAAAGGAGGAAGGAAAAGATTGTACAGACAACACTTCTCACTTGCAGCTGCCCAGAACAAAAATGGAACAAAGATAGCCACTATCCAAAATACAACCTAAACCAGTGGTTCCTAAACTCTGTTCCTTCAACTATTTTGTACTTCAGTTTCTGATCCTTAGTCTAGCTGGATGGGCTTTCTGGGAGGTGAAGTCCAAAATGCCTGAAGGGATGAGAACCATCATCCTCTCTGGCTCAAATCCTGCAGAGGATTTTATCACAAACATAGGGGATAATGATGAAGTAACAATCATATTTGTAATAACAAGCAAAGAGAAAGAACTGTATTAATTCTGCAGCTGAAAGCTCTGGCATGCTGCCAACTGGAATAAAAAATAATCATGTGAAGACTAACCTGAAATCAGATAGACTAGCTGTGCTGATTGAAAATACTCCATTGACCATTAAATTAATTAGCCCTTTGGAAAAGGGTATCTTCAGTGTTACAGTTAAGATTAACCAATTATAGTGTTAACGCGTAACAGTGTTTAAAAGCTGAAGTGAATCAACTGTCAGTGAACTAAATACAATGAGGTGCTGTCCAACCTGTTTCTCATCAGGCAGTCTGGCTGCAACTTTATGGGACTCAACAAAGGTCTTTGTATTATCCAGCACACCAATGATCTTGAATTCTAATAACCGCCAGGCCAAAATTGATTCAAATGCATCATGTCTAGCACCAGTAAAACACTAAATGGAAACAAGTTTGGGAAATCCTATCCAAAGCAACAGACAGTAAATAGAGACTTGTGCTCTATTATTTTAATAGTACATATTTTTAAATAGTGTTACATTAAATAATGTATTTTTCAGAACTCCCCCTTTAAGATAATAAATTTAATCTCCTCACCTCTGCAACAATGCTAATTTGTCAGAAGACCCTACAATTTACCCATGGGCACCAATGTTTGGCTATTATTTATTGTCTTTGAAATTGTCAATCACCACCACAATCCATCAGCACCATTGATTTTTCTGAACAGCATACCACTTACAAAGCTCATGCAACTCAACAAGTTGTAGGCCACTCATACACCACAGAGGAATTTTACCACAGCTCTGTTTTGCCTAAATAATTCAAAGGCAGATGGCTGACAGAAGGCATAACAAAATCATTAGTATTCTCCCCTAGGGAAAGACCGTCCTTCAAATTTCAACTCTTATCTGCTAGGAGCCACCTTCAGCTTGTTGGCCATGTGGTTCTCTCCTTAAGTTTGGTCTGGACTGTCCTTGGCCTCTTGACATTTTAGGATAAGTTCCATGTTCTCTGTTCTTAGCCTTTTCCCATTGCCTGCAATTCCGCATCCCACGTTGACCCTGCCAACTGGCTGGCTCCATGAGTTCACTATGGCTAGCCTCTATGTCCTCTTTCTCTCTGTCTTGGGCCTCAATTTTCTGCCCTGATTCCCATTTCCCCACAGCATTTTTCTTTTCTCTTGAACACAACCCTTCTTTGACTGCTAAGATGTCACTGGTACATTGCTCTTTTTTATCCATCTGGAAGGACACCTGGTCTCTGCTGCAAGATTTTGGAAAGTTTTGGCTATACTTCCCACAGCTCCACTGCCCTCTCTCTTTCCTCCAGTTAGGTCTTCTACTAAAGGTTCTGGATTCTCCTTCAGCACTGGCACGCATTTCTGCTGGCATCTCCACAGTCTTGAAATGCAGTTGCAAGCCAGGGCCTTGCAAAGCTGACTTCTCCCCTCGTGTCCTCTCTCTTTTGCTGTGGTGATGGAAGGTAATAGGTGGTCTCGCTATTTTGTCAGGTTCATTTCCCACTGGAACAGTGTTTATCATTCCCTGAGGATGTTCTGAGTCTGCTGGTGACTTCAGCTCCTTCTCTGCATCCATGGCAGTCTCTGTAATGGCTCCATGCTCATATTGAGGGTCACCTGAGGACTGAGAAAAAGAAATAACATGATGAAAGGCAGAAAACACATGAACTCAGCACAGTCTGATCCCCAGGCTATAATACCAAGAGGTAAAATCCTAGTGTCACCCAAATGAGTATTGAAGTCTAGACTAAACCCTTCAGACCTTGAAGGCTGAAAAATGCTGCTAGGAATAATATTGTACAGATACAGAGTATATTAAAAAAATTGCCAAGGATATAAATAGCAGTCACCTCTTGCAATAAGACAGGATACATCTGCAATGAACAACAGCCAGCTACTCTCCCAAGCAAGGAAAATCAACTGCTCTTGTACTATGAAAAGATTACTCAATTTTATCATTTTTCCCTAATACTAATCTTCAAATTATCATCTCTGTGGTCCCAATGATCCCACTAACCTTTTGCAGGCTAATGAAGTACCGATTTCGCTCTGCCTCAGGATTAATGATGCCTCCTTTTGCTTGTTGTCTCTGATAGATCAGGTGTAGTTGCTCTCTGCGCAGCAGTGTCTGTGTGTCAGGTTGATATACTTCCTATGGGAAAAATAAATGTTTTCTAGCAAGAGTTGAGTTTTCTGGCTCTGTGCTACAAGGCTGTTATATGCTTATATAAGCAGACGTGTGAGAGACACTGGTTCTGTTCACAGAAGGGCAAACAATTTTAAAATTGTACAAGTAATTACATCTATAAGCACTGAAGGAAACACTAAATTCAATGCATTAAGTCTAGTTAAATCTACTACATACTGTGAGTGAAAACAAGAAAGCAAAAGGAAAGGTAGGAGAGGGGAAAATGTCCCCATTTTAGGCCTGCAAATGTTCTGGCACTTATTTTCTCTTAATCAGACTACATTTATTGGCAGTGGATTAGCATTCAGGCAAATTCTTCAGTACTCAAACCTCAATCATCCTCAATTCACAAAAGCACAGAGCACCACATATACTAAAACTAAGGGGCAAACCAGACTGCCCCTCTGGAGCAGAGTCCTGCCAACCCTTTCCTTGTTGGCTCAGGGCCGTGGCAACAGCACGCTGTAGTCCTGATCTGGTGCTTTGCCGGCACTAAAAAGAATGGCAAAATGCTGCTCCTTTTAGCAATGGCAAAAAGATGCCCTTACTGCTGCTGCGGCAGATTTTCGGCACTCCTTTGCCACAGCATGTCTAAACACTGTGCCAACGGAGCACTGTAGCACCTGCTGTGTGGTTGGGTGCATGGCATCAAAACACCATGCCTCCATGCCAGGCTTCAAGCCAGTCTGTTTAGCTCCTTGGTTACATGTGGCCCTCCATACTGATTACAATAAGCATCATTCTTCAAATTTGCTACACTGGCTTGGGCTTATGATAGTTGCAGTCCAGCTATATGTGCAAGCCAGGCACTCCTCAAACTTGATGCATGTTGTAATCTGGAAAAAAATCAGGAAAACTGATTAAGAGCTTCTAAGTAGCTCTGATTAGTAACAGAGAATACTAGAGGGCACATCCCTTTCTGTATACCTTAGAGCACAGCTGGGTACAGTAATTGCACAAAAGCCTGGGGGAAATTTCACCCCAAACCTTCACAGGCCACATCCCCTTCCCATAGCAAGCTAAAACAGTTTTCCTTTGCAATCCCTCTTCAAATGGTAACAGAAAATCACTTCCTATTGCCTTTTTGAGAGGGACTACAAACTAAAGGGTTCTGGAGTGCTTGAGGGGGGATGGTGGAGGTATTGTAGCACATTTTCTCATGGGAAAGCTTGCGGGGGTTGTGCATAAATTTGGGATGAAATTGCACAGAAATCACACATTTAAATACAATGGGAGGATTGGGAGACTAGCACATGGCTTCAGGGGGTATAAAAGTCAGGTCCAGGGGACACACTTTGCCCACCCATGCTTTAGCAGGAGATGAGACCCTTTGAGAAGTTTACTTTGCATGCTCTCTTACCATTGGCTGTTGAGGTGGTGGTGCTGTTTGCAGTGTTGCAAGGTCATACACTAGAGGCCCCCTGCACACAGGACATGGCACATCATCTTCCTGTACAGGAAAAATTTAATAACAATTTTAGATATGAATTAAGGCATTACTGATTACACTGTCTACAATTCCTTTGATTTAATAAGTAGCAATTTTCTTTTTTTAAAAAGTCCTCTTCCTCTAGCAGTTAAGGTCACTGGTATTAGCAAAAGAATTGTGACACATCACTCAAGTATTACTTGGCATAGCCAGGATCCTGAGCAAAATGCAATGCTTTTTATGAACTACATTAATTGCCTGGCAGAGATTTTAGCCATTAAAGCTTTCTTCTTTTCAGATGCTATTAGATCTTCCTAACACAGCAAGAGCATATATCAAAACCAGTTAAAATAAAAAAATGAGTTGGAAGACCAGAACTGGCAACACTGTCAAAAACTATTCTATTGGTGCGGAGATTATTTTCTTTCCTGAGCTACAAACATATATAGAAAAACACTGCTACCTAAGAAATAAAGTAATTATTATGTCTTCTTCTCCCCTTTCCACCATACAGATAGGATTGTGGTCCACTCCCTTTCCCACCACACAGATTGGATTGTGGTCCACCCATAATATTTTCTATGTGGTTATTGGAATACATGATCTTCAAGAATATACACAGCTCCTTTATACTTGAGCTGCAAAATCCACCTCTGTCTTTAGAACCCTAAAGTGTAGTAACTGGAGAAAGAGTTTATTGTTTATCTCCCAAGATACACATCAGATTTCTGCATTTACTCAATGGTTACAGCTTATTAAACAAAAGAGCCCACAAATGAGTGCAGTGGGCCTTGGTATCTGCTGGGGCTTGATTCCAGGACCCCTGTGGATACCAAAATCAGTGGATGCTCAAGTCTCATTAAACACAACGGATTAGTAAATTGGTCTCCATTCTATAAAATGGCAAAATCAAGGCATTCTTTGATCAAAATCTTTGAGATTATGGCATCCTAATACTTGGAGAACATTTTCCAGGCTGTTCGGTGTCATATTTGTACAGTCGGTCCTCCGTATCCACAGATTCTTTAACCACAATTTCAACCATCCACAGATTGAAAATATTCCAAAGAAGATATAATTTTCAAGCTGTGGATGGTTGAAGCTGTGGATAAAGAATACATGGATACGGAGGGCTGACTGTACAAATATGACACCAAACAATGAGAAGCTGATTCCTATCTAGCCTGTAAAATGTTCTCCCAGTATTATGATGCTATAATCTCAAAGATTACTCCAAACTCAGAAATAATTTCTGAGCAAAAGAGCCAGAGAGCTGATAAAAACAACTGCAGTAGATAAACAAAGTACTATTACCTCTTTTGGTAGAGGTGCCAGTGTTTGTATTCTTTCTTTCCTCTGTGCACCTTTCTCCTCTTCCATATGCTGTGTATAACTGGCAAGGCAATATGAGTGGAAGTAATGGTAACATGGCGTCTTTGTGAAAGCTTCATTTTCCTGTACAGTGGAAGGGGTAGATTATTATGAATATATTACCTCAAATACTGTGTGGTGTGAAGTATATGTCACAAAGTGTGTTACTTCCAAAGTCTCAGTTCTCCCTCTGCAGTATGAGGATAATGCTTTGGATGCAAAACACATGTATTGTTCTGAATATGAACAGGGGTGTCTCATTTCTGTTGTAGCAAATTGCTCCTTTCCTTGAAAGAGCTCAATTGAAAGGGTTGCTCCAGAATGACATAGAGTGGTATACCAAGGTGAGGTGATTGTTGCAGAGTGGTGAAAAGAAAAATAACCATTTCCTCACACATGTTAATGGACTGCACAATAAACTAGATTTTGGTCAGTGATATTGAGCCAGTTTACAGAGTTGACATCTCAGCTATTCTGGTATGTATACAAAGTTTTCTGATTGTTTAAAAGCACTAGATGAATGCTATTTTTAATTTGATTGTTTTTGGATGTACAAGTTACTATCTGAACTAAGGTTAGTGAGTTTTTGACCCCAGCTTTTGCAAGACAAGGATTCTCTGGATTCTCTATTCTTTAAATCTTTTCTGATTGTTTAAAAGCACAAGATGAATGCTATTTTTAATTCAATTGTTTTTGGATGTACAAGTTACTATCTGAACTAAGGTTAATGAGTTCTTGACCCCAGCTTTGCATGGCAAGGAAACAACCTTTAAAATGTTTAAAACAGCTGTTTGCCCATTCTCCATCAGTAACAAGAGACTACTATTTGATTAAACTGCTATACATGTGGGCAGATTAATGTCTTAAGGTGTTCAGATAATTCAGAGTTCAGAACCCCTGCAAGTTAGATAAAGCCTCTAACTGCTGTAAGAAGACTGATTGGTATACCTCTACTTTCTTTACAACTGTTTTTTCCTTTGGACTTTGACCATCAGTGCCTTGACTATCTTATAAATTGTTCATCAGCTCAAAGAGCAGAACAGTACACACTTTCCAGTCAGAAAGGATTACATTTACAATGTTTCTGACTCATAAAAAGAGTTGGCATCCTTGAATAATATTTCTGGTGAAATGAATAGTTATCTTGGAATGAACTTTTATACAGTGGGAAAATAAAAATGTAAAACATAATCACTTATAATTTTAGCAAGTGTTAAGGCCTAAATTTTTCACCAAGCTGGTGGAGAGCAACATTCCATGGAACTATGGAATCTCCCAACCCTGCACCCCAAGAAGTTGTCAAGACCTGGGAGGGGTCCTAGTTATTGTTGCTCACTGGTGGGGAGGGTTAGGGAGAAGGAGGCCATTTAGATGATGAAAATGCAGCTGGTCTTATGGGGGGGGGAGGGTAATAAAGGTGCAATCCTAGATAGAGAGTACCCTTCTTTTCCTTCCTCTCAAAGCCCTGAGTATCTATGTCTTCACTGACTACCCCACTGCTAAACAGAAGTGACCCCTCCTAGGGCTTGACAGGCGATGGGGGAGGTTTTGGATTGGATGCAAATAGTGAATGACTCTCTGCACCTCATCTAAAGAAACTAATGTCGCACTTACATGTATGCTATGTCACTAACAAGATGCTGCTCACAGGATGCTTCAAAACTTAATATAACATCTATTCATTTGTCACATGTCATCAAGTCCAACCAGGTTTCGTATCTCACCACCATGCAGAGTTTACCTGGTTTTCTTGGGCCTCCAGCTATAAAATCCTATGTGATGCTCTCTCGTGGATCACCGTAGATCTACAACAGGCTCTCATGCAGACTTCCTTCTTGAGTAAACCCCATCATCACCTTATATCACTGTTGTCAATTTCTCTAGTTCCCAAATGGTTAGAACAAGAAAGCAATCCAGTATCTACTTACTTGAAAGCCATACAGGCAAATCACACACTGGCCATGTGGGATGTTGTTGTCAGTGAGGATTTCCTTTCCCTTCTATGAAGAGACAGAGAGCCAATATATCATTTCACATATGGACAGGCATTCAAAATAAGTTGGTCTCTCTGTTCTTTCTGTTTTCTTACCTCTATTAGCTCATATAACATAGGTGTACCAAGTCGGGCCTTAGTAAGCCTTCGCAGTGTCTGTGAAATCCTAGAATGATGACAAAGAAAAGGAGTATGAATAGAATTACCGGTACTTCAATAAATGTTTAGAGGGCAACACCTAAAGGATTGGCTAAACCAGCCAGTTACAACAAGCTGAACATCAATGTAATTCCAGAATTTCAGCTTAATTGTCCACTGCTTCAAGTTCAGTGTTCCATCTTCTATTTCTGAACATGTTGAAGAAAAGTGGCAACAGTAAGTAATGCGTCCCTTGCTCAGAGTAGTGTTGCTGTCTGAATGTTGCCTGAGATTGGAATATGACCCATAAAAAAGGTGTAGTTATTTCCTAATTTGTACCATGGCAACAACAGCAATACATTTTGATATTATCTCCCATTTCTCTTGGTTGATGAATCACTCTCTTTCAGAAAAGGGATTTTATTTTCTGTAACATTACAAACGTACAGTGCTTTGTAAACCTACAGTGCTTTATAAATAAATCTTAATAATAACAACAACAACAACAACAACAAGTTAGGCATTTTTGGCTGTCAACCCTGCAGCCTGGGGCTAAGCCAATAAAGTACAGAATATAACCTGTATAACGTATAACAGAAGTACAGAAATCTAGATGCATTATATGTATCAGTGAGAATTTGGCAACAGCTTAAGTCTTGGAAAATGCCTGCTCAAATATCAATGAAATATGACTGAGAATAACCTTACATTGTGGATGTGAGCAGACGTGACCAGCAATAACCTTTAGCAGGTGTAGTGTGCTCAACTGTAACTAAAATTCCATTTTGAAAAGGAGAAAAAGAGCCAGCAACTGCCTATACATCACCCTCCTCCTGTCTGCAGTGGAACATTCCATCTTGAGAAGGAGAAAAAGAGAGAGCCAGCAACTGCCTCTACATCACCCTTCCTGTCTGCAGTGGAACATTCCTCCTACCATCATCCTCAGAAACTGGGACATCGGGCAAAGGTTTCCAAACCACCCCCTTCCTTATCTACTTCCTTGTGGTATTCAGGCAACGTTATCTAGCACTGTTGGACATTATTTTTCTGCTTTTCTTATTGTCACTTTTTATCCTGTTGTTTATTGGGCACTGCATCCATCCCTTCCCATGGGTTCACGCATCTCTCCCAATCTGATTCCTATTCGACCTCTCCCTATCTCCCAGCTTCCATTTTAATGCTCACTCTGGAACTGTCGCTCTGCTGCTCCAAAAGCAACAGCAATTCACAATCTTTTTCTTTCTAGATCATTTAATCTTCTTGTTCTAACTGAAACTTGGCTCCCAGCCCATGATACTGCTACCTCTGCTGCCCTCTCTTTTGGTGGCCTTTCTTTCACCCACACAAGCCGCCCTGAGGGTCGAGGAGGTGGGGTTGGTATCTTATTGTCTAACTCTTGCAGTTTCAACCCCTTTCTCTTCCCCCAGCTATTGTCTCATTCTATTAGACTCTTTTCTCCTTTGCAGCTTCGGGTTGCTGTCATTTATCGCCCTCCTGGTTCTGCTAACCAATTCCTTTCAGACTTTGAGTCATGGCTCCCATTTTTTCTTTCAGACTCAGTTCCCTCTCTAATTCTAGGTGATTTTAATATCCACCTTGATGATCCTAAGAATCCTTCAACATCTCGCTTTAGCTCCCTCTTAGCTTCTTTAGATCTTCAACCTCATTCCAACTCTCCAACCCATTCTTCTGGTCACTGTCTTGACCTAGTTCTTGCTGCTAAGTGTGTCATTTCTGACTACTTGGCATCTGACTATCTATTGTCAGATCATCATCTAATTTCTTTTACTCTTACTTATATCTCACCTCCTTGTCATATTGTACAACGCACTTTTCATAATCTTCAGTCTGTTAATACTGATCATCTCAGTCAGACCTTGGATTCTTCTCTTCTTTAAATCTTGGGAACTCTGTTGACTCAGCAATGTCTTCATTCAACTCCACTCTTTCTTCAACCCTTGACAGCTTTGCCCCTGTATCTGTATGCATATCCTCCTCTATGTCTAGGCCTCAGCCCTGGCTCTCTCCCATAGTTAGATTTCTCCGGTCCTGCTCTCGAGCAGCTGAATGTCTTTGGAAAAAGTCCAGGGAGTGGGCCAATTTTATTCATTATAAATTTGTTCTTTTATCTTTCTCACGTGCCTTGTCCATGGCAAAACAGAATTATTATAAATCATTGATCTGCGCCAACGAGAGGCGCCCACAACATTTGTTTTCCTGCTTCAATACACTGCTAAAGCCTTCCTCTCCTCCTTTCTTCTCATCATTTTCCCCCACTGACTTCGCTAACTACTTCATCACAAAAGTCACTACTATTCGATCTGAAATTGTTCCTCCTGATTTGCCCCCTACCACTAATCTCCTGGTACCTTTTACTAATAAACTCTCTGTGTTTCCACCTGTTTCTCTGTATGAACTCTCCACACTGCTAAATTCTTCCAAACCTACAACTTGTTCTCTTAATCCTATCCCCTCCCATCTTCTAATCTCTATAGCCCCTTCTTTTCTGCCCTGGCTCCTCTATATCTTTAATCTCTTTCTCTCTGCGGGCTCCTTCCCTTCAGACTTCAAACTTGCTCTTGTTTCCTCAATCCTGAAGAAACCATCTCTCAATCCCTCTTCTTTGTCTAACTATTGTCCAATCTCTCTTCTTCCTTTTCTTTCTAAAGTTCTGGAATGGGTTGTTTATTCTCACTGTCTTTGAGTTTCTCGAAGCCAACTCCATCCTGGACCCTTTTCAGTCTGGTTTCTGCCCGCGGCACTCTACAGAGACAGCCCTCACCAGGATATCAAATGATCTCTTGCAGGCCTCTACTCTATTCTCATTCTCCTTGATTGTCAGCGGCAATCACTGTGGACCAATGTCTCTTGCTTGACTTACTTTCTGACCTTGGGTTCTCCAACTCTGTTCTAAACTGGTTTAAATCTTACTTGTCAGATAGATCTTGTGCAGTGGTCACAGGTGGTCAGACTTCCTCTTCTGTTCCCTTATCTGTTGGGAGTTCCTCAGGGCTCTGTCCTGGGTCCCCTTTTGTTCTCTCTATACACATTGTCCCTTGGTAAACTCATCAGTTCTTTTGGTGTCTCCTATCATCTGTATGCCGATGACACTCAGCTGTATCCTTCCACCCCTGACCTTTCCCTGGGGGGCTTGAACAGCAAGCTTCATCTTGTCTGGCTGCCATCTCTCAGTGGATGCAGCATCGGCGCTTGAAGCTCAACATGCCTAAGACAGAGCTTCTCGTCTTCCCACCTAAGCCCACCCTTCAATACTCCTTTTCTGATTCTGTTGACAGCACTTCTATTCATCTGGTTTAGCAAGCCCGCAGTCTTGGTTTCATTTTTGATTCCTCTCTGTGGTTTATCCCCCAGATTCAGGCCACTGCCAAGACCTGTAGATTTTCTCTTTACAACATTGCTAAAATCTGTCAGTTCCTCTCATCCTCCACTGCCAAGACTCTGATCCGTGCCCTAGTGGTATTGCGACTAGATTATTGTAACCTTCTTCTAACAGGGCTCCCTCTCTCACCTCCATCCTTTAATCTCTGTCCAGAACTCAGCTGCACGTATTATCACATCTTCTCACCGCTTTGACCATGTTTCTCCTCTTTTATCCTCCCTTCACTGGCTGCTCGTCCCCTTCTGCATCCAGTACAAGCTTTTATTGTTGACTTTCAAAGCCCTCCATGGACTGGCCCCTCCTTACTTGTCTGAACTTTCTCCTCAAACACCTTCTCGTACCCTCCGCTCTGGTAGTCAAGGTCTCCTGTCCCAGCCTAGGATCTCCACTGCCCTGTCCCGGATTCGTCCCTTCTCACTTGCTGCCCCTCACTCCTAGAACCTTCTTCCCCCACATGTGCGCCTCATCACTTCTCTAACCAGTTTCAAAACTGAGTTAAAGACTATATTCTTTATGAAAGTGTTCCCAGGATTATGCTGTCTGCCCCAGGATGCCTCATTTTAATTATGTATTAAGTAGCCGCACCCTCCCTCCAGTCCATTTGCCTTGGTCCAGGCCCCAGAGGGAGAGAAGAACCACTGGACCTCATCCCCTTTCCCACCACCTTTCCCTTCTCTTTTTGTGTTGTGTCTTTTAGATTGTAAGCCTGAGGGCAGGGAACCATCTAATTATAAGATTATACGTACAGCACTGTGTAAATTTACAGCGCTATATAAATAAAGGAGGAGGAGGAGGAGGAAAAGAAGAAAAAGAAGAAGAAGAAGAAGAAGAAGAAGAAGAAGAAGAAGAGGAGGAGGAGGAAGAAGAGGAAGAGGAAGAAGAAGAAGAAGAAGAAGAAGAAGAAGAAGAAGGAGGAGGGACCTCCAGTAGATCTGACTAAGAATAACCTCATAGCAGGTGCTGTGATGGTTGGTGTAATCCAGACAGACAGCAACCAAAGACTTCTAGTGGACCACAACCAGGATTATAGTTAAAGATCTTTGTTTTGACTGGATATGACAAACATGGGAACTTTCATCACCTTTGTTTTGATTTGACTGAATAGCTGACAACCTGGGCAAGGATAATGAGAGAATGAAAAGAGCCAAGATAGTGCTACAGATCAGACTGTATTTGGGCATGTCTCCACTAATGAAGACTGCTGTCCTTGACAGCTGGGCTGTTATTAAGAGAATGATAGACTGATAGCCTGCCCAAACATAGAGTTGGTACTGGTAAGACATTTATCTAGGCTATGCTGAAATAGATGTACCTTATCTTCCATTATAGATGCCTGTTAAGATGCATATAGAAGATGCTGTTAAGATTTAACAGTGCTCAAGGAGATTAACCCTTGAATGCCTGTGTAATCACAGATGACTGTTTAGAGAAGTGTAGTGCCTCAACAGATTAGACTAGTGGTTCTCAACCCTCCTAATGTGCAACCCTTTAATACAGGTCCTCGTGTTGTGGTGATTTCCAGCCATAGAGGAGTGGTGCCTTGGTTCTTGAGACCATCGGAAATATGTGTTTTCTGATGGTTTTAAGCGACCCCTGTGGAAGGGTCGTTTGGCCCCCAAAGGGGTCACGACCCACAGTTTGAGAACCACTGGGTTAGACTGCATTCTTTGATTGTTATGGATATGATACAAGGGCAGAATTTTGTACATGTGAAAGCCTTTATGAAATATCTTTATAATGCCTTAACAGACACTATAGAACATATGAAAGAAGGTGATGATGATGATGATGGATATATGGCTGAATTATATTGTTTAAGATGGTAATATTCATGTATGTGTTAACCATTAAAACAATTGCAAAGAGATAAAGGTTCACTCCCTATAGAAGTGTAATATCCTAATGGCCATATGATATAATGTAATGAAGGCATGATGCCTTACAAGTAATTTAATGTTTGTGTATCTATGAATGCATATAATAAATAGCCTAGATTACCACATAATACTTTTGAGATTCCAAATTTTAAGAGTACTTAAGACAATTTTGATGTTAATTTGCCTGGTTTGCTGTAACAATCATCATGGGGTAGGCACTCTGGTTGCTAAAGGGTGAGGATGTAACCCTAAAAAGAATCCAGATTAGCTGACAAGTGGCAAGGACACTTAATAATAGAGGAAAATAATGTTATTTTAATCTCTGCACTAAATAGTAACACTGAATGTTCTCCACATACTCCACTTACTTCTCAATCTGCTCATCTGACAGTCCGCGAGGATTTCGAATAGTTATCTTTGGCACTTCATTTGGATACTAAAAAATAAATAAATAGCTAAGTCAAAACAAATAGTATAATAATCTACCATGGCTAAATGGCAATAAAGGGAATATTCGGTTTTACCTGAACTGGCACAGAGAGGACAAGAACAAAGCAGACATACTGAGAATCCTGATCATCTGCAGTTGCTGGATGTAAGGTGATGGAGATTTCCCAGGGTTCAGACCTAGGATTGGAGTAAAATTCAAGTGAGGGTTAGTTATCAGAAGAGCACTAACAAATGGAAGATCAAGCACAGGTGTATGCTCTTCCTTCATTTCTCAGATTGAAGAAAAAGTAGAGACTTTGCAAAGATAGAATTAAAATATTACAATATTAAAAGAAGTTACATATTAAAAGAATAAAATACAATTAAAAAGATAGAAATGCTAAAAATACTTTAAAACAATACAAAACCATCCCATGCTTTAAAAACTTCCTGTTTTAAAAGCCTATCTAAACAGGTAGGTCTTAACCGGCTGGTGGAAGGGTAACAAGGAAGAGGCCATTCAGTTCTCCCTGGGAAGGGATATCTATAGTCTAAGGGCAGCCACAGAAAAGGCACTCTCTCATGTCACCACCAACTGTGCTTATGATGGTGGTGGGATAGAGAGAAGGCTCTCTCCCGAGGATCACAGAGGCTAGGCCAGTTCATATTCAGAGATATGATCTACCAAACAGCTTGGACCTGAGCCATGTAGGGCTTTATATTATAGGTGAGGATTTTTTTAAAGCCAAATCTAGCCTATGGAGACTTCTGTTCCGACACACAGTCTCACCTCACTCGGCTTCACAAAATAGTGGTTTTTTAAAGAAAAGATTCTTGGACATACAAGCAGGAATTGCTGATGTGTGTGGGTGTATAATAGTGTGAGGTGGTCTTGCCCACATTTGCTTTGGGTCCACCCAGAAGGTTAACCCTGAGCAAATGTAGCCCAGGAGCCATCTGTCTGAAAAGGCTTTCCACCTGTATTTCATATCTAAGAACAAGCAACATATCTGACAGCAATGCAAATACCTGTCATTTCCTTTAGACACCTGTAGCTCATCCAAGTAGATAGACTCTAAGACTTCCACCTCTGAAGGCAAAACCCTGAAGACAAAGAAATGTTACAAATAGGCTCATCTTCTGAGATCACCCTATCTAAATAGGAAAGCATTACTGGAGCAAGCAAGTTCTACCTGATTATTACAATGGGAATTGTATATTGCAGGGGAATTGCAGGGGGTTGGACTAGATAACCCTTGTGGTCTCCTCCAGTTCTATGATTCTATGAAGACCTGAGCATATATCTATATCTATATAAGAAGATCTGAGCAAGCTAATATATGTATGAACAGAAGAAGAAGGAGAAGAAGAAGAAGACCTGATTGAGCTAATATATATGGTATATAACTAGAAGAAGAAGACCTGAGCAAGTGTATATATACTTGCTCAGGTCTTCTTCTTGCGTTTATAATATATTTATAATATGTATATAGAAAAAGAAGATCTGAGCATCTGTCTATATCTACCTATATAAGAAGACCTGAGCAAGCTAATGTATGTGTAAGGAAGAAGACCTGAGTAAGCTTATATACAGTGTGTGTGTATAATATCAGCTTGCTCAGGACTTCTTTTTCCTCTCTCTCTCTCTCTCTCTCTCTCTGTATATATATATGCGCAGGTCTTCTTCTTCTTCTTCTCTCCCTCTCTAAAAGACTTGAGCAAGCTAATATATATAGACAGAAGAAGAATACTTGAGCAAGCTTATATATAGTGTGTTTATATATATAGCTTGCTCAGAACTTTTATATATATATATATATATATATATACATATACACACACACAGGTCTTTTTCTTATCTCCCTCTCTCTCCATATATATATATACATATATATATATATAGGACCTGAGGAAGCTTATATATATATATATATATATATATATAATTATTATTAATTTTATGTATATAGCGCTGTAAGTTTACACAGTGCTGTACATACAATCTTATACAGTGGTCCCCCGGGATCCGAATCCCCCGGGGAACGAAATCCCCAGGACCCGAAACCGCTGGGGGCGAAAAAAAGCCCCCGGGATGCGAACAAAACCCCGGGTTGCGAAAAAAATTCGCAACCCGGAAGCTTTAAAACAGCGCGCTTCCGGCGCGCTGTGCATTGGCGAAAGCGGTCCCCTGGGTTGCGAAACACTTCCGGGATACGAAGGTAATCCCGGAACGGATTACCTTCGTAACCCGGGGGACCACTGTGGTTAGACGGATGCCTGCCCTCAGGCCTACAGTCTAAAAGACAACACAAAAGGAAAAGGGGAAGGTGGTGGGAGGGAGATGAGGTCCAGTGGTTCTTCTCTCCCTCTAGGGCCAGGACCAAGGCAGATGGACTGGAGGGAGGGCTCGGCTTCTTAATACATAGTTAAAAGGAGGCATCCTGGGGCAGATGGCACAATCCTGGGAACATACAGAACAAGACTTGAGCAAGCTTTTATAGTGTGTGTGTGTGTGTACACACGCACACATACATAGCTTGTTCAGGACTTCTTTTCCTTCTACTGTACATATTTCTTCCTTTCTCTCTCTCTCTCTCTATATATATATAAGATCTAAGCAAGCTAATATATATAAACAAAAGAAGAAGACTTGAACAAGCTTATATATATATATATATAGAGAGAGAGAGAGAGATTGCTCAGGACTTCTTTTTCTTCTCTCTCTCTATATATATACTCACAACTTCTCTCTCTCTCTCTAGTTCCTGAGCAAGCTAATGCTGTGTATATATAACAGAATAAGAAGACTTGAGCAAGCTTATATATATAGTGTGTGTGTATATATATATATAGTATATATACATATCTTGCTCAGGACTTCTTTTTCTTCTCTCTCTCTCTCTCTCTATATATATATAAATGCTCAGGTCTTCTTTCCTCTCTCTCTCTTTCTCTCTAAGAAGACCTGATCAAGTTAATACAGTATATATACAATATAAACAGAAGAAGGCTTGATCAAGCTTACATATAAAATATTACATATATATAATTAGCTTGCTTAGGACTTCTTTTTCATATCTCTCTCTCTCTATATATATATATATATAATATAATCTATATATAATATAATATAATATATCTATCTCTCTATATATATAATATAATATAATATAATATATATAATCTTGCTCCAGCATTCTTCTTCTGTTTATATATATATATATATATATATACACTATATATATATATAATATATATATATATACTATATATATATATGTATAAGCTTGCTTCTTCTTTTGTTTACTTATTATGTAAGGCTTGTACATATATATATATATATAGAGAGAAGAGCTAGCCTGTGTGAGAGAGAAAGCTAGAGCTGCATTAGTTATCCCAGGAGGGAAGCCAGGCCCATTGCCCTCACCAGTCTTCCTCCCCTTCTGCAGCCTCCACTGCTGCTTCCTCTTCTCCTCCTTCCACTCCAAAGGCCGCCGCCATTTTGTCTCTCAGAAAGGAGGAAGAAGAAGAAGACGTCACTCAAAGAGCCCGCTTCCGGGACCGGGCGTTGCTAGGCAACCGCTGGGCGACGCCATTTTCTATAGCCTGCCCCCATAGAGACAACAAGGAGACAACTAGGAAAGGGAGGGAGGGACTATCCTTGTTCTTCTTCTTCCTTTGCAAAGACCTGAAAAGGGGCTGAAGGCGGTGTTGTTGTTGTTGTTGTAAGCCTGGAAGGGCCTGGGAGAGGCTGGATGTGGGGCGAGGCAGGGTCATGGAGGGAGGAGGAGGAAGAGGGGCATCCACACTGGAGGGATAACCCGGTTTGGGAGCGCTTTCTGCGGTCACACTGGAGAAATAAACCTGTTTAAGTGCCATGGGCCAATGCTGTGAAATTCTGGGAATTGTAGTTTGTTGTGGGGCCCAGAGCGGAGCGGAGCTCCGCTCTGGGCCCCACAACAAACTACAATTCCCAGAATTTCACAGCATTGACCCATGGTACTTAAACCGGTTTATTTCTCCAGTGTGAACTGTGTGGCTCTTTGCTATGGAATTCTGGGAGTTGGAGTTTGTTGTGGGCCCAGAGGGGAGCTGAACTACATCTCCCACTCCCTCAGTGTTGACTAGTAGTAGGATGGCTCGAAATTGTACCCAGAAAATGGTTCCCCATTGCTGTTTTAAGGTGTTTAGGATTCATTTACTAACGTCTCTCCATTGGCTTCAAGGGATATATATACTGTATTTTCAGTTCACATGTTTTGTTTTTGCTTATGCCTTTCCTGATATGTGATGATGGGCCATAAGTACCTCTATGTAAATTGAAAGAAAGAAAGAAAATAACTGAGTGAAAAGGTCCTGTTATTAACATGGAAAACCCTGCCTCCTCCTGGCTGCACTGGGCCATGCCTGCAGCCCAGTAAGTTTGTTATGGAGGAGAACTAATTTCCTGTAGTTTGGTACACAGAGACTCTTTTAGCAAACTCTGTACATGAATAATAGGGATTCTTTTTTTTAATACTGTCCAGTAACTGGATGTGTATGGGTAGTACTGTACTTAAAAACATAAAATACAAATCAAGAGTAAAGCAATGGTAATAAAATAGGACAGATAAAACTAGCAGCACATAATCAAACTGAAATGCAATCTGTAATATTAAGAATATTAAGAACCCAAGCCCTCCCTCCAGTCCATCTGCCTTGGTCCAGGCCCCAGAGGGAGAGAAGAACCACTAGACCTCATCCCCTTCCCACCACCTTTCCCTTTTCTTTTTGTGTTGTCTCTTCTAGATTGTAAGCCTGAGTCTAATTATAAGATTGTATGTACAGCACTGTGTAAATTTACAGGGCTATGTAAATAAAATTAATAATAATAATAATAATAATAATAATACCTGCTTGAAACAGTAGCTAAAGTCTCCTCCTCCCCCAACTTCCCTATAATTGCCAAAGGAGGGGAAAATTCTACCCATTTTGCTTACTTAAAACTATTGTGCCTGCAGAGAAATGTGGCAGGAAATTTTCCCCCACAATTAATTTCATTCTGTTGTACTCTTTGTTTTTATAGCTGAGGGTTTTGCTCCCCCAGCTCATGGACTTTCTAGAGGCAGAGGATAAACTGCCAAGAAAAAAGGGTACCAAAACCAAGATGAGGCAAGGGCTATATTGATAAGCATGGATGGTAATATTCTCAGATTACAGTGAGAAGGTGAAGTGTATGCCAAGAGGGAAACTTATTCCTCTGCTTTTGTAGCAGGAGAAATGGCTCTTTGTGAATAATTTTGTAAAGAAGAGATGTGATGATGCAATTTTAAGCGGCTTGGAACAGAAATGAAGGGGCAATTTTGGTTGTGAGAGGAATCTAGAATCTGGTTCCCTCTATGTGGTATCCTTTAAATCAATCGGGATCTCGCTATGTGATATAGCATGACTTGTGATTAACTAAGGATCTGCAACTTGGAGCTGGCAGAGAATGGGGCAGATGTGAGATGATAATATAGGCAAGGTATTGTCAGTGGTGTCACCAGCTACCCTGCTGCCTGGGTGGGAGGATATAACCCAGCCTGCCCATTGCCATTGCCTCCTGATGTAGGTGTTGTAGGGGAGACAGCCCTAGAGACTGCCTCAGCCATCATGACAATAGTGGTCTCATGGGCAACCTTTCCTACAAAACCTCGTTCTGAACAAGTATACCTTCATTGTGAGGCAGTAGTATTTGTCAGGCTCTCTGAAGAGCAGTGTGGTGGGTCTCTCTGGGGCACATTCAGAAGTGGTTTGCACCAAAAAAGTGGCAGCCAGCAGAAGGGGCCATCTTGATGGTGGGGTTACTGTGCAATTTGCCATCTCAAAATCTACCACCTGTTGAAGATCTGGTATGAATGAATGCCAGCAAGAGGGTAGCATGGAAAGGGGCAAAATTGTAAACAACTGAGTGTTTGCATTTTCAGGTTAACACCCATTCATCTTCCCACATTCCTATCATGGAGCGGTATCATGTGTTGGAGATGATTGGAGAAGGCTCTTTTGGAAGGGTATATAAAGGACGACGTAAATACAGCACTCAGGTAAGAGCAGAAGTGAAGAGTGGGATGGCCATCAACAGAGAGACTACATAAGAAATGCAGCAGATGTTAATCCATAATTCATCTTTCAAACAGACAAATAGGACATGTTTTCAGCTTCTTTCTTTCTTTCTTTCTTTCTTTTTATGAAACTTTGACAGATAGTGGCCTTGAAGTTTATCCCCAAAGTGGGTCGGTCACAGAAAGAACTGAAGAATTTACAGCGAGAGATTGAGATCATGAGGGGGCTTCATCATCCCAATATTGTCCAGATGCTTGACAGTTTTGAGACTGATAAAGAGGTGAGATACTTGGCTTGAATGGAGATAAGGCAAGGAGTGTACATAGCAGACCATAAGGAAAGACCTAAAAAGGTGCTTCATTTTGCTCTGCAAATTTCATGATATATGGTATTTCAATTATGTTCTTGTGAGTTCCTAGCAGGAGTGGACCAGGCACTAGCAATTTTGATGACAGCTGCTTAAATTACAAACCCTGTCCTGATGGCTAGATTGCTATGGCCTATTGGCTCATAAGACTGGATCTGGCACTTATCCTGCATCACAGTGGCATTGACCAAAAATGTTCCAACATAGCCATCTTTTAGTATTGAGCGCTCCCTAGGTATCATTGCCATTTAAGTCATTAGAATGTGTTCATACCTGTTGAACTCTTTTCTTTTTAACAGTGGAGATGTACTAGTCGTAATATTGCCCCTTCTTATTGGTCTCATTGGTCTTCTGTTCTGATTTTCATCCTCCAGGTGGTGGTAGTGACAGATTATGCTGAAGGGGAACTCTTTCAGATCCTTGAGGATGATGGGAACTTGCCTGAGGATCAGGTAAGTGATCTGAAGGGAGAGAGTGGGCAAACAGGCATTTGGACAAGCAGAGCAATATCAAAAGTAATAGCATGTACATTGGTCACATCCTGCTAGGCTGTGAGGCCTCACCTGTGAACTTGGTATAAGTCTTTTGTATTTCCTAGATAATGATTAAGGTGTCATAATGGCAGAGATGTTGACCTGATTCACATAAAACAAAAAGGAAGATTCTGAAAACCTAGAACGGTACATCTTACTTTGATACCAAGAATGATACTAAAACATATGAAAGTATTATCGGGGTAGTGACGGGTAGGGGAAGATGCGGGAAAAGGAGACCCTATTCATCAATTTGGCTTAGAATTTGGGATAAATCTAAATTGTCAATTTGATATGCAAATGAACATTCCAAGTTATCGATTCGGCCAAAAATTTGCGCAAGAATGCTAATAAATTTAAATCAGACTCCTGATGAAGTCAAGCCGAGGACCCAGGAAGGCAGTCCCTCCAGGCTGAGAGTGGTGTTGTGTAATGCCAGGTCAGTTAATGGTAAAACATCAATTATCCAGGATTTAATCCTGGAAGAAAATGCTGACCTGGCATGTATAACGGAGACCTGGTTGGACGAGGCGGGGGGGGGGAGGTTAATCTCTTCCAGCTTTGTCCACTGGGTTATTCCATACAGCACCAGTCGAGGCCTGGAGGGCGGGGAGGTGGTGTTGCAGTGGTCTACAAGGATTCCATCCCCCTGATCAGGTGCCCCATCCTGCAGGCAACCTCGTTCGAATGTGTCGGTCTGAGGGTAGGTGACCGGGACAGGATAGGGATTCTGTTAGTGTACCGTCCACCCCGCTGCACAACAGTCTTCTTACCTGAGCTAGCTGAACTGGTTTCAGGCCTGGCATTGGAGTCTCAACGGCTAATTGTGCTGGGAGATTTCAATGTCCATGCTGAAACCACTTTGTCAGGGGCAGCTCAGGACTGCATGGCCGCCATGGCAACCATGGGCTGGTCCCACCCACAGTGCAGAACACACACTGGACTTGGTTTTCTATCAGGGATAGGAGGAAGGTGGCGGGGTGGAGGAGCTGACCGTCGCTCCGTTGCCATGGACCGGCCACTGCCTGATCAGGTTTAGACTCACTGTGCCTTTCCACCTCCGCTGGGGTGGTGGACCCATTAGAATGGTCTGCCCCAGGAGACTTATGGATCCAAATGGATTCCTGACGGCTCTTGGGGATTTTCCCACCTCCTCGGTAGGTGACCCTGTCGAGGCTCTTGTCTCTCTCTGGGACAGGGAGATGGCAAGGGCTATTGACACGATTGCTCCAGAACGCCCCCTCTTGAGTAAATGAGCTAAACCAGCTCCTTGGTTTACTGAGGAGCTGGCAGCAATGAAGCGAAAAAAGAGGAGGCTAGAGTGCGTGTGGCGTCTGAAACGGAGCAGATCAGCCTGAGCGCGGCTGGTTTTGTATCTTAGAACTAATGATGCGGCAACAAAGGCAGCACAGAATACATCTATCGTGGCTAAAATTGCCTACGCTAAGAACCGTCCAGCGGAACTGTTCCAAGTTGTCAAGGGTCTACTAAATCCACCGCAAAGCAAGATTCCAGTTGACTCGGCGGACCGCTGTGAAGAGTTTTCTCGGTTCTTTGCGGATAAAGTTGCCCGGATCCGTTCCAATTTCAACAACACTTTTATGGCAATCTCTGGAGATGTGACTCGAGCAGCTGCTTGTCCAGTTTTGATGAATTCATTTCAATTGGTTCAGATTGAGGATGTGAACAGGATTCTTGGAGAGGCAAGACCCACCACATGTATCCTAGACCCCTGTCCATCCTGGCTGATAAAGGAAGCCAGAGGGGGTTTGGCAGAGTGGGTTAAGGTGGTGGTTAACGCCTCCCTTCGGGAAGGCAACATTCCAGCCAGCTTAAAACAAGCTGTTATAAAACCGCTGTTGAAAAAACCTTCACTAGACCCCACTCAATTAGTCAACTATCGGCCAGTTTCCAATCTTCCCTTTTTGGGCAAAGTCATGGAATGTGTGGTGGCCTTGCAACTGCAGAGATTTCTGGTAGATACTGATTATCTTGATCCAGCACAGTTTGGCTTTAGACTGGGACATGGAACGGAAACAGCCTTGGTCAGTAGATGATCTATGCCAGGAGCTCAACAGGGGGAGTGTGTCCCTGTTGGTGCTGTTGGACCTCTCAGTGTCTTTCAATACTGTTGACCATGGTATCTTTCTGGGATGCCTTGCAGATATGGGGCTTAGAGGTACTGCTCTGCAGTGGCTCCGATCCTTTCTGGAGGGTTGGCCTCAGAAGGTGTTATTGGGTTCGACCCCACAGCCATTGTCTTGTGGAGTCCCTCAGGGTTCAGTACTGTCCCCGATGTTATTTAACATCAACATGAAACCGCTGGGGGAGATCATCTGGAGTTTTGGAGTAAGGTGTTATCTGTATGCAGATGACGTTCAGATCTGTCACTCCTTTCCACCTATTACTAAGGAGGCTGTCAAGACCTTGAACTGGTGCTTGGTCACTGTGTTAGACTGGATGAGGGCTAACAAATTGAAACTTAATCCAGACAAGACAGAGGCCCTCCTAGTCAGTCGAAAGATCGAACAGGGCATAGGGTTACAGCCTCTGCTTGACGGGGTCACACTCCCCCTGAAGGTGCAGGTTCTCAGCTTGGGAGTGATCCTGGACTCATCGCTGAGCCTGGAACCCCAGGTTTCGGCGGTGGCCAGGGGAGCTTTTGCACAGTTAAGACTCATGCGCCAGCTGCGCCCGTACCTTGGGAAGTCTGATCTGGCGAAGGTGGTCCACGCTCTGGTCACATCTTGAATAGATTACTGCAATGCACTCTACGTGGTGCTGCCTTTGAAGACGGTTTGGAAACTTCGACTAGTCCAATGGACAGCAGCCAGACTAATAACTGGAGCTTCATACAGGAAGCATACTACCCCCCTGTTATGTCAGCTCCCCTGGCTACCGGTCCATTTCCGAGCTCAATTCAAAGTGCTGGTTTTGACCTTTAAAGCTCTATACGGTTCTGGCCCGGCTTACTTGTTCGAACGCATCTGCCCTTACGTCCCGCCTCGTAACTTAAGATCTTCTGGGGAGGCACTTCTCTTGCTCCCGCCAGCCTCGCAATTGCTTCTGGTGGGGACGAGAAACAGGGCCTTCTTGGCAGTGCACTTCCGAGTGAGATACGATCAACCCCATCCTTCCTGGCCTTTAGGAAGAAAGTAAAATCATGGTTGTGGGACCAGGCTTTTGCACATTAATGTAATGCAGCACTTCACTGGGACTGGCTAACGTTGATGGTCATAAGAATACAGATTACCACTTTGGCATATGGAAGGATCATATATTGAGATCTTAAACTGTTTGATTGTTAATTATTGTTGATTGTGCTTGTTTTAACTTTGCTGTATTTATGTTTTAAATTGTATACTGCCGGTATCTAATGATTGCCTTGTAAGCCGCTCTGAGTCCCCCCTCGGGGGTTGAGTAGAGCGGGTTAGAAATACTATAAATAAATAAATAAATAAATAAATATTAGATCTGTTATTATTTTGATGATAATGCAGTAATTAGTATAGAGACAATGGGCTTTTTTTTCAAAAATGTCAAAGTTGCCAATTCTTTCTCAGGTTCAGGTTATTGCCGCCCAATTAGTCTCAGCACTGTATTACCTGCACTCCCATCGGATCCTCCACCGTGACATGAAACCTCAAAACATCTTATTGGGAAAAGGGGGTGTAATCAAACTCTGTGACTTTGGGTAAGTACCGTAAGATCTTCCATTCCATATTTTTAAAGCTGTGGAAGCTGAAAGATCTCAATTGTTTTTATTCTTTTCTGTAAAGGTTTGCCCGTGCAATGAGTATTCACACCATGGTACTGACATCTATCAAAGGAACACCACTGTATATGTCCCCTGAATTAATAGAGGAGAAGCCCTATGATCACACAGCTGACCTGTGGTCAGTGGGATGCATCCTGTATGAACTGTATGTGGGGACTCCCCCCTTCTACACTAACAGCATCTTCCAGTTGGTCAGCCTGATCATCAAGGACCCTATCAAGTGGCCAAAAAACATGAGCCCTCACTTCAAGGTAGTTTCTATTTGCCTATCTTTTGAATTCCATACAGAGAGTTCAGGGCACATTTATATGCACAAGCTCCTTATTTTGATTTCAGTATATAAGAATAATTCCTGATAGATCTATTCGGAGTTATCTATGTAGCATTTCGCTGCAGGGATTTATAATTTTGAGTTTTCCTGGCTAAGTCTCACTTGTATCTGCTACATACATACTGTATGTACTTGTGGTATGAATTCATTCTCTCCCAGGAAGCATGATATCCTTATGTGGATTTCACATATGCTGCTTAATCTCACTCTCCCACTATCAGTGCCTGGTGTATTTTTTTTAAACTCCACTGATTATAAGATATTTTCATAATGCTGTTTGTTTCTTGTAAATCTGGGCATATAGAATTTGACACAGAATCCAGAATCTGAGATATACTTTGACTCTTGAGAAGCCAAATGGGTATGTTTAAATATGAAACAGTGTTCTATTTCCGTTGATTGTATAAAGGCATTTGAAAAGGGTGCCCTTAATGGCAAACATTCCCATCCTGGTCAGCTTCCTCATTGTTCCAGCCCCATTGTCACCATCTCAGTGTTCCTATGGCCTTATGACTCAGATCTCTCAACTTAGGTTTGGTGACACTGAACCATAAAGCACAACTCTTAGAATCATCCGAGCCCTCCCTCCAGTCCATCTGCCTTGGTCCAGGCTTCAGAGGGAGAGAAGAACTGCTGGATCTAATCCCCTTCCCCACCATCTTTCCCTTCTCCTTTTGTGTTGTGTCTTCTTAGATTATTAGCTTGAGGACGGGGAGCTGTCTAAGTACAGATTGTATGTTTCAGCGCTGTGTAAACTTACAGCGCTATACAAATAAAGGTTAATAATAATAATAATAATAATAATAATAATAATAGAATCTTAGAGCTGGAAGGGCCATTTGGTCCAACTCTCTGCTATGAAGGAATACAAACCTATAGTACTCCTGCCCTCTCAACAGTTCAGTTTCAGTTACTTTAGTAGGTCCAAATGTTTGTATCTCTTCAACATCTTACAGATATGAATGGGAAAAAATGTACTCACTAAGAGAGATGCTTTGATTAAAAAAAATACTTTCCAGCAACATTGTTGGAGCGATCCAGTTTTTTAAGGCACAATATACAATCAGGGATGCAGTTTGGAGAGATAGAAACCTAAACATATAGGAAAAGGTGACATTCTCAAGATTATTATATGTAGGATTGGATTAAAGAGACTCATAGCAAAGGAAATGCATTGCTCTGATGCTCTTCTGCTTAAATTAGTAGATAAGATTGTAAGAGAGGCTGTGACTGCTATCTGGATATAGAGATGATAATCTTTCATCTTTTTGTAGAGCTTCTTGCAAGGTTTGCTGATGAAGGACCCCCGCGAGCGTTTGTCCTGGCCAGAGCTGCTATATCACCCCTTCATTGCTGGTCAAGTCACTGGTGAGCATTGACTCTTACCCATTTCTGCCGTTTCTCCCCAGTCTGTCTTTTGCATGATCTGCCCTGACTCCTCCATACAAATTTGCTTCCTGACCTGGACCCTCTCTTGCAGTGATTGATGACACAGAAGATCAGGGCATAGTGAACCCCTTCACCAGCAAATTGCCCCCTGATTTGCAAGCTTTGAAAGAGCAGCAGGCACTTTCACTTGCCCCTCACAGTGGTCAGTCAAAAATCTTGAGAAAGGCAAAGCAGAAGATGGCCCAGGAAGCTCAGAGAAAGGTGAGAGTCATGCAACACTGTCCCTGCAAAGTCCCTTGTGGGTTGGTGGGCACAGTCCATTTTACATTCTAATCTGAGCATCTGATGTTTGACCTTTTTACAGGAGAGGGGGAAAGCCAAGGCTTCACTTAAAGGAGTAATTGCCAAACAGAATGAAGTGTACCCACATAAGATCTGCCTTGCTGGGACAGATAGTAGCAGAGAGCATCAACAACTTCCTGACATAGGAGAATGTAAGCCCCATGCTTTAGGAGAAAAAGGAACAGAGTGGGAGCCAAAGGAGACACTCCCCAAACCTCGGTAAGGATGAGAAGCAGAGGTTGGAAATAGCATGATAAGAATGAGGAGTGCAGGGTGGAAGCTGCACCTTGCTGTGTAGTCTGGCTTCAGTTTCTCATCCCCCTTCTTCATGGACAGACAGAATTTGTTTACACAAGATTGTGAACATGAGTTCCCAGAAATACAGCCAGGAAGCTGCAGAACAGAGACCCGAGGAAGATGCAGCATTGATACTGTTGATCTAGAAACTGAGGTGAGAATGTAGCTAGATGCCACAATCCTTTGTTAAAAAGCAAAGAAGTTCTTCTGTGTCCTCTTGATCATTGTGGTCTTCATTGGGCTTCATGCCTATTCTTTAGGAGATAGATAGTGATGAAGAATGGCAACACCTTATAGATGCCACAAACCCTGCGCAGATGCAGCTGAGTACCCCACTGAGTCTTCTGGGAGACCCTGCATTTGTTCAACGGGTCCAGATCCGGCTCAAGGATTCTGGTCAGCAGGTGAGTTGCATAAAAAGCCATAAAATTCACACTGTGCTGTGGCTAGTCTTTCAGATGCTGAGAGAAATATCTTATAATAATACACACTGATAGAAATATTCTTCAATCATAAGATTTGCTTTGGTCATTTAGATAGTATTTGTAGGGATAAGATGATCCATAGATGGATACTGGAGGACATTTCTTGAAGAATGAAGGAAAACCTTATGAACCAGTGGTTTGCAAGTTTATGGTGTATTTTATGGTTTGAGCTGCTGCTGAGGAATACAGTTACCTCTGGCAGAGTTCTTATCCTGTATTTACATGAGTTGTATGTTAATGTACATTGGTCATTTTTTTCCCCTACAGGTCTTGGAGGGTATGCTTGAGGGAGCATCCCATCTTCGTCTTGCCCTCCATGTCATCAGCAACTTGTTAGGTACCCATTGCGACTCTGAATTACTGTGTTCATTCTGCAATGACGTAGGACTGTCCCAGTTCCTGGTACAGCTAGTTGGAAGCATTCTGGAGAGTTTCAACATCAAACAGGTAGTGACTCCTTGGGATCAAAGGTGGTATTCTGAAATATTAAAAGCATCTAGGTGAATTGCAGTCATTTCTTTTGTGCCTGTATATATAATACAGTCGTCCCTCTGGATTTGTGGGGGATCCATTCCGGACCCCACCCCCAGTATGAAATTTTGCAAATGTTCAAGTCTCATTGTTCCCAGTGGTGGTGCCATTGGGAACAATGGGACTTGAATATTCCCCTCCCCTCCCTCCCTCCCTCCTCTTGGGAAGGTCACACGGCCTGGAAATGGTGGGGCCAGCTGCCACAATGCCGCACCAGCTGAGGAAAGGCCGCATAGCCAGGGAAATGGCCACGCTGGCTGGATGAAGGCTTTGCCTTGGCCTTTGTGGCCTTCTTCCAGCTGGCATGGCCTTCCAGTTGGAGCAAAACTACCATGTTGGCCAGGGGAAGGCCATAACAGCCAGAAGAAGGCCTTGTCTTGCCTAGCATGGCCTTCTTCTAGCTGGCTTGGCTTTGCCTTGGCTGGAGCAAGGCCGCATCAGCCGGGAAAACATACTTCCTTTTGTAGTGCTAGGAGAATTGCTGGCAACGCATATTTGAATTTCTGTTTAGAAAAAATAAAACAATGGTTAGGAATCTAACATTTAATTTGCACAATGTTTATTCTGTTTGTTACATTTGTATCTCACTGTTTCTATAATTTGTTCAGAGAGTGGCATACCAGCCCTACTCTTATCCATTTTCCCTCCACAGTAATCATGTGAGGTATGTTAAGCTGACAATAAGTGACAGTCCCAAACTCTGCTGTTGCGTTTTATTGCTTAATGGGGATTTGAACATGATTTCTGAAGTCCTGGTCCAACATTCTAACCACTGGCCCACACCAGTTCTCTCAAAGTTGACCATAGTGTTAAGGTATCCACAAATTTTCAGCAATTTTGTCCAGGATTGTAGGGAGGGAGGAACAAAAGGAGATACAGTGCACCCTTGCTATCAATGAGAGATCTGTTCCAGAACCTCCTGCAGATATTTAAAAACATGACTTTTTCCCACTTTTCAATGGGTGTGTGCACCCTCTTAAGCCACCACGTGCATGTATGTGCGCTCATTGAAAAAGCCGGGGCTTGCAGTCTGTGGAAGCTCAATCTGCCAATGACAAGCCTGCAGTTGGCGCGGGTGTGCTTTACAAGTGGTGGTCATGGAGTAAAAGATAAGGGATTGACTGGATACTTCAGGACTTGACATAGCTAGTGCTTGCATATATGAAACATAGAAACACTTAAAATTAAGTGATATTATTTGGAAGTTGAACCTTTTGTCTCATTCTAGATTTAGGACTGCCTGGACCTTACACTGTTATGCAAAATAGCCTTGCCCATAAAGACTTTTTACTGAAACTGGCACAGAATTCATCTTACTTCATTTAGAACTTGGTTAGTTTTTCTTTTCTTCATCCCAACTGGCAGATTATCCCAACTGGGACTAGTTAGTCTTGATCATTACTTCTTTCTGTGGGGCTCCGTCCAGGTATCCAGCCCCTGGGAACACATCCCTCTCTGTCTGTCCCACAGCAGCCTTGGCACATCACACTGCTGACTGACTTAATTGCTGTGATGTCAGCTTTCTTTGCCAGTGATTTCATCCAAGAAGAGTGTGAGAAAAAGCCAAGGTAAGGAACTTGCATGATGAACAGAAAATGAAAGGAAACAATATTTAAGAGTACTATGTTTTTATTAAGGAGGGGGAGAGGTACACTGAGCATGAGCATGGTCAAAGCACCAGCCAGAATCCCTTCCATTCCCCGTATGCTTTGTGTTTTGATTAATCAGAAGACCTGGACATGGCAGGTTATACCCCTAGGTGGATACAAGGACAGAACTAGTCAAAGGATGTGGAATTCTTGAGTGTAAGTGCTGAGTTAACTACCATGTTTCATAGCTAAACTTCTGGGTCTAACCTAGCCACCCCTAGTGTGGTGTCTTCTAGATGTGTTGAACTTCAATTTCTATAACCACTAGCTTTAAGGATTACAGGAATCATTCATATGGAATTCCTGATTGGGGAAGGCTGGATTCAATATATAAACACAGATTTATTTATTTTTTTAGTTTGCAAGCATTCCAAAGTTGTGCTAGTCACTTCCTTACCCTATTGCCAGCATTGCTGACTCAGCCCACAGATCAAGAGGGAAGGCTGCGAGAACAAAGCCTCATGGTAAGGGACTACTTCTGCTCTGTCTTTTGTGTTATGAAACTTCATCCTGCTCCAGCTCTTTCCTTCATCACCCTTCTGGAACTTTACCATTCAGTGCCTTGAGCAGCACACATGTACAAGTGGTGCCTGAAAACCCATCTCTTCAAGCCTTTTCTCTGTTAAAGAGATGGCTTCAAGCCAGTGATGCTGTCCACATTCCTTATCATTTATTATGCCTGGCTAATTTTAGCATTCTGTGTGGTAGGGGTGCCCCAAGAGTCACATCTAGGCTTCGCTGATGGGCTAGGAACCATATAGGTCTGCACACACACACACACCTCAAACAGGGGTGGAAAGGTTTACATTCCTGTTGAGATCTAGGAAAAGTGTGGGAGGGGCATGGAGGAGAAGCCTCACTGTCCACACTGAACCCTACAGAAATTATTCTGCTTTAGCCTGCATTCCCACTCACTAACTTCAACAACTACAGTTGTATTCAATTGAGAAGACCTGTCTTCAGTCCATATTAAGTTGAGGTCTTCTCTCACAAGAAAACAAATCTGGCATGTTGCTCTCTCAAAATATCATAATCACCTAAGAGTCAAACAAGTTTTTATAGAGAATTGAAACAGAATAAAGAACAATTGTGATAGATCCCCATTGGATAAAGTAAAATGATTTAAGCAGTAAAATCAATCTTATCAACATAGCACATGGCCTGCCCGAAATTCTGAGGCAGCCTGTTCGCAAATATTTACGTGATAACAAATGAAAACTTTGCAAAGAAGCAAAAAAAAAAAAAAAAACTGAAAAAAGAATGATATTTGTCATGTGAACAGTGATGGGCATAAAGAATCTTGACACACTGAAAGGGGAATTTGGAACCCTTCAGTTTCTCAGTATGAAATGGCTTTTCCAGTTTTTGAATAACTCTCACAGCTCCTTTCTTTGATTTTATAATTTTCCAATGCTTTTTCCAAAGTGTGGTTATCAAAGCTAAGCACAGCATTTCAGCCCAATGATTAAATACACTTATTTAATCCTACTTAATTCTTCTTTGTTCACCTATCCAGTGATCAATATTATACTGAGTTCTCAATCAGTTGTTTGCTCACATTTCTAAGCCCATTACAGTTGCTCTGATTCCAGCAGCACACATCCAGTATAAAACTGGGGTGTGTTCCCCTCTTCCAATTGTGCTCAGTTCCCATATTGAAACAGCAGCTTTTATCTCCTGTACTTGCAGTGCTTCACTCATTTGTGCGAGAGTATGAATAATGCCTGCCCTTCCATCTCCATCCCCTTCTATATGGGTTTGCTTGAGAATCATTGCCCTCTGCTGGATGCACTCTGTCGTGGTGCCAGTTGTGAGCAGCCCATTCAGGCAGGTAAGATACTGATTTTAGAGGACAATGTAAAATGTTTGGCAGAGCTCCACAAACAAAGAATTTCAATTTTTTTTAATGTGGTTACTTACAACCATTGCATTTCTCCCCATTGTCTGTTTTACCACTTTGTCTTTTAGGTGCCAATTGGGGATTACATAATAAAAGTTATTCTGTGATTGAGGGCAACTGAAGCTGTCTTCATCTCATTCGGAGAGATGTCTTGATTGTATTATATCTCCAACATTTATACTACCAAGATTCCAAGGTGTTTGAAGTTCTGGACAGGGGCTAGGAGTGGAGATGGAGCCAAAAGAACAGGAGGATTGGGCATACACACACAGTTCTTAGACTTTTCTTTTCCAAAAGCAAAATCCACCATTTTAGATCTGATTCTTTTTAGATCGGATCTTTTATTATGCAATTCCCAACTGGCAGGGATCACATGGTTAACGGGGGTGCAAGTGATGGGATCCTTAGGTGGGAGTGACCATGTTCTCTTGGTATTTGTTAAGATGGAGGAGCCAGGCATAGTCAGACATGCATTCTAGACTTTAGGAGAGCTGATTTCAGTAAACTTAGGGAAACACCTGGGGGTGATCCTGTAGTTAGGAATAACAAAAGAGAAGGGAGTTCAAGATGGATGGGAGTTTCTCAAAAGGGAGATACTGAAGGCACAATTTCAAACTGTTCCAATGAGGAGGAAAAATAGGAGGTGTCTCAAGAAACTGGGATGGATGACTAAGGAACTTTCAAGTGAGCTAAGTTTTAAGTGGGGCATGTATAAGAAATGGAAAAAGGGGGAAACAACCAAGGAGGAATTCAATCAAATAGCCCATGTAAGACGAAAGCCAGAAAAGCAAAAGCACAGAATAATCTCAGACTTGGTAGTGAGGTTAAGAACAATAAAAAAAGGCTTTTTTGGGTATGTCTGTAGCAAAGGAAGAAAAAGAAAATGGTAGGGCCACTATGTGGAGAAGATGGCAAAATGCTAATGGGACGGAGACAAGGCAAAACTACTCAACACCTTCTTTGCCTCAACGTTCTCAGAAAAGGAAAAGGGTGATCAACCTGAGAAGAATGAAGCAGGGGACACAATAGGAGAAATGCAGTACAGAATAAGTAAAAAGGAAATCCAGAAATACCTGGGTAATCTAAATGAATTTAAGTTTCGAGGACCAGATGAACTACATCCAAGCATATTAAAATAATCTCAGAGCCATTGGCAATAATTTTTCAGAACTCCTGGAGAACAAGACTAATCCCAGCAAACTGGAGGAGGGCAAACATTGTCCCCATCTTCAAAAAGGTAAAAAAGAGGTTCCGAATAATTATTGCCTAGTTAGTCTGACATCAATACCAGGAAAGATTCTAGAGCAGATCATGAAACAGAGAGTCTGTGAACATTTAGAAAGCAATGCCATTATCACGAAAAGTCAACATGGGAACAAGTCATCTGATCTCCTTTTTGGATAAAATTACCAGCTTGGTAGACAAAGGAAATGTTGTAAATATAGCATATCTCAATTTCAGTAAGGCCTTTGACTCCCCATGACAGTCTTGCAAACAAGCTTGTAAAATGTGGGCCAGACAAGGAAACTGTTAAATGGATTTGTAATTGGTTGACCAGTTGAACCCAAAGGGTGCTCAACAGTGGTTCCTTTTCAAACTGGAGAGAAGTGACCAGTAGGGTGCCATAGGATTCTGTCTTGGGTCCAATGCTATTCGACATCTTTATCAATGACTTGGATAGAGGAATAGAAGGCATGCTGATCAAATTTGCAGATAACACCAAATTAGGAGGAGTAGCTAATACCCCAGATGACAGAATCAAAATTCAAGAAGACCTGAATAGTTTAGAAAGCTGGGCCAAAGCTAACAAAATGAATTTCAACATGGAGAAATGTAAGGTTCTGCACTTAGGGCAGAAAAATGAAATGCATAGTTATAGGATGGGAAGCACCTGGCTTAACAAACTACATGTGAAAGAGATCTAGGAGTCCTAGTAGACCACAAGTCTAACATGAGTTAACAGTGTGATGCGGCAGCTAAAAAGGCCAATGCATCAATAGAAGTATAGTGTCTAGATCAAGGGAAGGAATAGTGCCAATCTATTCAGTTTTACTCAGGCCTCACCTGGAATACTGTGTCCAGTTCTGGGCACCACAATTCAAAAAAGATGTTGACAAATTGGAGCGTGTTCAGAGGAAGGTGATTAAAATGGTGAAGTGTCTGGAAACCATGCCTTATGAGGAAAGACTTAGGGAGCTGGGTATGTTTAGCCTGGAGAAGAAATGGTTAAGGGGTGATATGATAGCCATATTTAAATATTTGAAGTGGTGTCACATTGAGGATGGAGCTTGCTTGTTTTCTGCTGTCCTAGAGAATAAAATATGGAAGAATGGATGTAAGCTACTGGAAAAGAGATTCCACCTCAACATTAGGAGGAACTTCTTGACAGTAAGAACTGTTCAACAGTGGAACACGCTCCCTCAGAGTGTGGTAGAGTCTCCTTCCTTGGAGGTCTTTAAACAGAGGCTGAATGGCCATCTGTTGGGGATGCTTTGATTGTGATTTCTTTCATGGCAGGAGGTTGGACTGGATGGCCCTTGTGGTCTCATCCAACCCTATGATTCTGTGATCTTAGAGGAATGACAATTCTTCTATACTTCATTTATTCATTTAATTTGTATGCTGCCTATCTCTTAGAAAGTGACCCAAGCTGCTCACAAATAAAAACATTTTAAAAAATGCAATAAAATTTAAAACAGTTAAAATCATCTACAAAGAGTATAAAATTAAATAAAAATATACAAACGTTAAAGTTAAAAAGCATGACTACTTAGCAGGTGTGTATTTGAACCAATGCCTACCATAGTCCTAGTTTTCTTATGAGTTCTGAATCATATATAGTGGGGAGTGGCTTTTCAGCATGTGGAAAAGTGCCATCTCTTTATTAATGTGGAAGTCCAATCTTATCTACAATACTTTGGACCATTAGAAAAAGATGTGCTAAAACAATGTTTATGAGCTTGAAGCCCAGCACTCTATTAATTCCATACTAAAGTTCAGAGCTTTGTTAGATGCATCATTCAATTTCTTGTATGGTTTTTGCTCTTCTTCCTCCCTTCTTTTCTAACCATGCCCCCAAAAGAAGCAAGGTCAGAGGAGGATTGGAGTGTGCGCATGGTAGCTGCCTTCACAGCAGCCCTGGCTGCATCCTGTGTCATCCCTGGAGGCCACACTGTTTGTCAAAAGGCAAAAAGGAAGGTGGGAGTTTTCTTAGCTTTTATGATTCTGAGCGATTGGTGTACAGCACCCTCAAGTAGTAGGGAACTAATGATGGTGTTAGTAATGGTTGTGCTGGAATTCATCTGCTCCCTAACAGATCACACCTACCCCCAAGCTATTTTTTTTTTTTGGCAAAAGGTGAATAACTACTTGGAAGCTTATTTCTCTATCAAATGATGTCCTTGGTAAGCCTGCTCAAAAATCACATCAGGAAATAAATGCTTTAAAGATACTGGTATGAATACCAGGTTCTGCAGCCTATATTTCAGAGGAAGGAACTGGCAAAACCACCTCTGAGTATTCATTGCCTAAGAAAACTACAAAATTAATGGGGTCGCCATAAGCCAACAGGACACTTGAAGGTGCAAACACATATGCAATGCATAAGAGAAGTTCACTCCTCCTATCTCCCCTTCCTTTCACTTTTTGCAGTCACAATCACAATGATTAGAGCCTTGGAACAAAAGTGTTGCTTTTTTGTTTTTTGTTTGTTTTTTTTACTTGCAGATCTCCCAGCATGTAGCTGAAAAGCTCACTGAGAAAGAGAACCAGCTGCTGCTGAACTTTCTCTTAGGAGTTGCACATCCAGCCTGTGCTTTGAATTGCATAAAGGTAACACTTTTTCTTGTGTTCCTTTTGTTTCTATGTGAGTTGGAGAAGATGCCCAGGCATTTTATCCTACAGTACAAAAAGCTTTAATGCATTTCCCTTCCCTGCCTGGGAAGAGATAATGATTCTGTGGTCCTCTTTTATTTGTCTTTCCATCATCCAGGTCCTGTACGCCTGTTGCCATGTCAATCAGACTCTGTGCCATCACTTAGCAACACCCAAAGTGCTAAATTCCCTAGTCTGTCACCTGCAGGGCAAGGTATTTATTTATTTATTCATTCATTCATTCCTACACTACAAAGAGAGCTGCCTGGCCATGGAGGCCCAAGCCCTCTGCCTGTTCCATTTCATACACGGGGTTGTGACTTGGGGAAAGGGAAGCAAGAAGTCACCTTATAACAGGTCTTTCCATCTGCCCTGATATTGCCAACTTGGATAAGCAGTGGTTTTTCCAGTTGTCTTTCCTCACTGTTACTTTATCCTTTTTAACTGGAGATGCAGGGATTCCAGGATTTTGAGTTTATGAGTAGAAAATGGGAAAGGATATTACGAGGATATGGGGAGGAAGATAATAGGAACGGATTGAAGATGGTAAGCAAGTCATTGGGAAACACCATGGTGTTTAGTGTGAGGCAGTGTAGGAATAAAACCAGGCAGCCTCTATTTGGACTGCATAGGGGATTTATTGGGTTGTGGGGACAAGGTTTTAGTGCTGAGCCTCTTCTTTTCAAAAGGTCCTACTTGATGAAGTGGCTCAGGTGCAGGCTGCTGAAGGCCTATTGAGACTCCTCTCCTTGCTGCTGCTTCAGCTCCAGTTTCTCCCGCCTCAGTAAGTGTTTGGTTATCCGTTTTCATGTTATCATGCATATTATGCAATTAGAAGAGGGGTGAGGTGTAGGCAGCAAAGACTTAAAGTTTGACACTGATCAATACAAATGAAAAGCCTTCCAGTAAGGACACTTTCTGCGTCTGTGGGAAGACACGTCACAAATAAGGGCCTAACTAATATATCTTTGGAAAACTTGCACACATCACCTGCTGTGAGGGATAATCTGCAAACTAAGGTTCAGTCTAGGAAATACTAAAGTGCTGCTGCATGCTTGTACTGCTGTCTGGGTGAGTGTTTCTAAGTTTGTTTGTCTGTTTAGATGAAGCTTATGGATGCTGAAGGCCTGTGTTCATAAGTTGTGGATCTACTACTGTCATGGGCACAGAAGATCTTATTAGCACATAGTGCGAGAGCCAGCGCAGTGTAGTGGTCTGAGTGTTGGACTATGAATCTGGGGACCAGGATTCAATTCCCAGCTCAGCCACAAAACCCACTGGGTGATCTTGGGCAAGTCGCATGCTCTCAGCCTCTGGGGAAGGCAATGGCAATCCTCCTGTGAAGAAATCTTTCCAAGAAAACTTCTTGATAGCTTAACCTTGTGGTCACCACAAGTCTGAAACAATTTGAAAGCACACAACAAAAACACACATTCTGCTGACTTCATCTGCTGGTCCATCTACATCAATTTCTAGATGGACAACTCAGTGTTAATAGTCTGTGCTTTACTTAGTAGCCTGCAGACTTGGTTATTACTGTGCACTATACGTGGGATTATTTTTTGAAGACTGGGAAAATGGAGCTATTGCAATAGACAATGGATACCGTTATTCACACGGACCATATGGTTTAATCATGAGGCACTTATTTTGGACTATCTGCAGAACTGATACACATCCAAGCCTAATTCATATCCTGATTTTAATCTTATGTGGCTTGGAACCCCAGTTCCAAGACAGAACACTTTGTGAAACTGCCTACATCCTGAGATTTACATCTGAAGCCTTCCTTAGAGTGGGGGAAGCCTAAAGGGCGATGAGAAGGGAGAGGACCCTTTTATTTGTGGCCCACCATACACTGAAATTTCTCCCCAGTGAATCTGGTCTGGCCTTGACATTATTTTTTTGGCATCAGGGTGAGAAGGTTTTCTGTTTGCCAGTTTGTTGAGATGTTAGTGGCTAATTGATAAGTATTGATGTGAGCCAAATTGATTGTCCCTGTAATTTGTTCTTGGGGAAGATACTGGCCAAGGTACTACATGTGATGGTGAAATATAACACTATGTGCTGTTCCACTAGGCTACTCAGTCAGCCCCCTATAGAAAGCTACTTCGTAACACTGGATTGTACCTCCACAGCCATATAATAGATGGGGAAGGGTGGGGAGTCTCTGAGCAGTGTCCAGATGTAGCTCTGCAGCTAAGAAAATAAAGGTTGCTTTTCTGGATCTCTAAGGAGTACATTGACATACTCTGAAAATCCAGAGGGTGGGTGTTCGTGAGAACTAGTAGTCTCTTCCAACTCTATGATTCTGTTATTCTACTCAGCTGATTTCATAGATAATGAAACCTTGATGTGACTTGTCCTGTTCCTCTAATGCTATTATTTCTTGATGGTATTTTAGATTTGACATTGTGATGAAAGAGACTATGGAACTTTTCAATCCTGCAGCAACTGCGTCTGTTTTAGTGAGTTATTTTGCTAATAGTCTTTGTGGCACAGTTTAGAATTTTCTGTATAAATTCATAATATCTCATATATGATCTCTTATTAGCTCTATCTGTATGTATTTTCTATGAGCAGATCATTAAACAGAGAGTATGTGAACATTTAGAAGGCAATGCCATAATCACAAAAAGTCAACATGGGTTTCAGAGAAACAAGTCATGCCAGACAAACCTGATCTCTTTTTTTGATAAAATTACCAGCTTGGTAGATGAAAGGAATGCTGTGGACATAGTATACCTTGATTTCAGTAAGGCCTTTGACAAGGTTCCCCATGACAGTCTTGCAAGCAAGCTTGTAAAATGTGGGCTGTTACATGGATTTGTAATTGATTGACTGGCCGAACCTAAAGAGTGCTCAACAATGGCTCCTTTACAACCTGGAGAGAAGTGACCAGTGGGGTCCCACAGGGCTTTGTCCTTGGCCCAGTCCTATTCAACATCTGTATTAATGACTTGGATGACAGAATTGAGGGCATACTTATCAAATTTGCAGATGACATCAAATTAGGAGGAGTAGCTAATACCCCAGAGGACAGGATCAAAATGCAAAATGACCTGAATAGACTATAAAGCTGTGCCAATGCTAACAAAATGAAATTCAATACAGAGAAATGTAAGGTTCTGCACTTAGGGCGGAAAAGTGAAACTCACAGATATAGGATGGACGACATCTGGCTGAATGAAACTTTGTGTGAAAGGGATCTAGGAGTCCAAGTACACAATAAGTTGAACATGAGTCAACAGTGCGATGCAGCAGCTAAAAAGGCCAATGCTATTTTAGGCTGCATCAAAAGAAGTATAGTGTCTAGATCAAGGGAAGTAATAGTGCCAGTCTATTCTGCTTTGGTCAGGCCCCACCTGGAATACTGTATCCAGTTCTGGGCACCACAATTCAAACAAGATGTGGAGAAACTGGAGCATGTCCAAAGGAGGGCAACTAAGATGGTAAAGGGTCTGGAAACTGTGCCCTATGAGGAACGTCTTAGGGAGCTGGGGATGTTTAGCCTGGAGAAGAGAAGGTTAAGAGGTGATATGATATCCCTGCTTAAATATTTGAAGGGTTGTCATATTGAGGAGGGAGCAAGCTTGTTTTCTTCTGCTCCAGAGATTAGAATGTGGAACAATGGATGCAAACTGAAGGAAAAGAGATTCCACCTAGACATTAGGAGGAACTTGCTGACAGTAAGGGCTGTTCAACAGTGGAACACACTCCCTCGGAGTGTAGTGGAGTCTCCTTCCTTGGAGGTCTTTAAGCAGAGGCTGGATGGCCATCTGTCGGGGATGCTTTGACTGGGAGTTCCTGCATGGCAGGGGGTGGGACTGGATGGCCCTTGTGGTCTTTTCCAACTCTATGATTCTATCTACCTGATGGCAAGTTTAAGAGGAGTGCTTTACCCACCGCCATGATATCTTATGATATAAAGTAGATAAATATTTAAATAAAATAAAGGGAGGAGGTAAGCCTATCTCCATCTTATAGTTATTTGGAGGTGTCAGGGACAAAACTTATGGACCATGTAAAAGAGGACCCCACTGCTTCCACATTGTGATAAGTGTGCATTGTGATAAGTGTGCAGTAGGTCTACTTGAGATACAAAGAAAGGGGTAGCCTAGCTATTATGGCATCTAGCTGGAAAGTTTTACCATTGGATTCCTGTGAACTATGAAGGAAGTAGTAGTTTATTCGAGAAATCTAATCGCCAACTTCATATCCAATTAAGGTCAGAAAACATTCTGATGTTCTACATGGAGCAGTGTAGAGCACTTCTACATAGATGTATAGAAAAATGTGTGGTTTCCTTCCCATGTAGAGTGCTGCAGGATTGCTGCTTACATATCTTATCCAGTATGGTGCTACTTTAAAGCTCAGATGGGAAGAAGCCTTGACATCTATAGCTACTGCATTCACAGAACCTGCAGCGGTAAGAACCTTTTACAGAGAAATTGAAATGTATCAGGCAGTGGAGGCTCTTGGCTGTACTATGCCTGCCATTTAACAGTAGTGTGCTCTGACACCTCCCCAGCCCAGGTCTAAGTCTTTTATATCTTTCAGCTCTGTTTGCCACCACCAATGGGAGCTGGCTTCTATGATGGCCTGCTGATGTTACTACTCCACCTATTAAGTCAGGTTTGTGTTTTTTCCATATCCCACAAAGCAGCTGCTTTTTGTAATTTAAAAGGAATCCATAACTTATACAGAAAATAGGCATCAGGATGGTATGGGGATGCAATTTCAGCCAGGTGGGAAAGACAGAGTTAAAAAGTGACTACCGTATATTGTCAACTATAAGTCAACCTCATGTATAAATCAAGGGCATGTTTTGGGGCCAAAATTAGGAACTTTTATGTGACCCGTGGATAAGTCAAGGGTAAAACATAATGGCAGCTATGCTGCCATTAGTGACAATGGGGGCTCTCAGTGTAAAGCAACAATAAAATACAAGGGCTGGAAGGAACTGGAGGGGGGGGGATAAGTAAAAGAGCCAAGGTGGGGAGGAGGGTTGGGGAGCCATAGCTGCCTACCAGGAGACAGCCAAGGTGGAGGGGAAAGGGGAGAAGAGGAAGAAGGAACTGTCCAGGTTTAAAGCAGCCCCAGAAGTGAAGCATCCACCCCTGGGCTCTCAAAGGGAAGCCCCGCTAAGAAGAGGGAGAAGCAGTGATGGCATGCTCTGGGCGACATTTGGAGATCTGCAGGAGCAATGGGCACAGGGCTCGCATGTGGAGCCTGCCAAGGAGGGCTTTCAGGAGAGGACTTTGGCGGGGGAGGGGGACTGTGTGTACAGCTTGCCCACACTCCCAATTCCTTCCAGCCCTTGTATTTTATTTGTATCCTTGCTTTACATTGTGAGCTGCTTTGAATCCCCCGCTTTGAGCCCATTGTCCCTAATGGGGGCATGGCCATATGCACATGCCGCCATTGGGGACAGTGAAGGCTTACCTGACTGTATTGACCTGTGTATAAGTCAACCCAGGTTTTTTGGGTCAATTTTTTGAAAGAAAATGTACAACTTATACATGAGTATATACAGTACATCATTTAATTGTACCTAGTCCCACAGTGTGTAGCAGTAGGTAACTGGGTCTCTTCCTTGCTTGACCCTTCCTGTTCATGGAAATCCTTAGAAATAGCTCTGCCCACAGTGGGAGAGGCAGCTACATCATAAGGAGAGAAGAGGATCAACACAGGACCTTGAAAATCCCATTTGCTGCCACAGTTCTACAGACAGATATGGTAAATCCTAAGATCCATTTCTAGGTACATGGTTCAGGTTTAACTTCTGAATTAGAAACTGGGAAAAAAACTTTGACCCTGTAGTCTGGCAATGAAACTGAAAGGCAGTGTGTGGAGAAATTCCAACTAATTTCTCGACAGTCATGTGGGCTAGCTCCGCAAACTGGTTGTATATTTTCCCCTTGACATAAAAGACATACCTTCAGCATTCTGCAGAATTAAGTGTTCCATACTAGAAACTGTATGTTCAGTTTGGGGTTGGCTCAACCCTGTGTGGGTTGCTCAACCCTGTGTGGTAATTCCTCTGTGTGGAGGCTCAAGTTTCCATCTGTCTAGTTCCAAAGGGGAAGAGAAGCCAAGTAAGAAAACTTATGTGGAAGGTAGTATATCAAGCTGGAGATGGAGCATCCACACAATTCAAGCTATACAAATTACTAGGGAAGGCATTCTAGCCCCTGTTTGACTGGTCTGTCCCTCTCCTGCTAGGGTGATGCAGCAGTGGTGCGGGCCTTCGCTGCTTCAGAACTCTGGAGCATCATATGGCATCGCTTTGCCATGGTGCTCCACTTGACCACTCAAGAACCAGTGATAGATGGAGAGACCCCCAGAGCTGGTCAACATGTGCCAGTGCCAGACTGGAATCTCATCTCACCTCAAGGTACAAAGATTCTTTAATATGATCTCCCAATTAATCTGGGCCTCCCAGAAATCCCTCCTGCTGTCTCAGTGACAAAAACACACTGGCAGGTTACAGTTTTCATGAGGCTGTATGTAAGGATGTTCATATTTCTCTATCATTAAATGTTTGGGTATGGCAATCAACTTTGGGAAGGGTAGGGAAGCATTGGATGGACAAATATTGGATACTTGCTCTCTCTTCCTGCCCTGTAGGAACCCTGCTCTTCCTCAGCTTAGCCCTTTTTGTCTTCACACATGAACCCCACCAGTGTCTTCTTCAGCTGGCACAACCGAATGGAGTTATCATGGCAACTTTGAACAAGCTACTGGAGCCTGATTTCCTGGAGTACTTAGCTCAAACGTGAGTGACAGATGTATCCCAAGTTGACTTGCAGAAGGGACAGAATGGCAACAGAAGTTTAATGCATTGCATAGAAACATAGTTCTTGCTTATCCAAACATGACTGGTATCATTCAGCAGTTGCAGTCTGTCCCACTCAAAACATTGCTTTTGTTGCTTCTCTTCTCTGTTCTGAACAAGAAAGATGTCAGCAGAGACCAAAGTGGTGCATGTGATATGGAGACTTCTGTGCTCCCCTGGATCTTTTATTGTCATCTAGAGATGTGCACGATAATTTGGCTTTTTAAGAATGTTAGCTTTCTTATTAAGAACAGAAGTTTATAGCATTACACTTGCCATGAAAGATTTTAAGGATGTTGGACTGTGAAATAAGAAACGCTAGATAGATTGTACGTACTTCATTAACACTTTTCAGCTTCTAGGATCAGTCTCCCTGTTGCTGGGTGCCTTCAAGTTGTTTCTGACTTATTACAAGTGTATCATGGGGTTTTCTTTGTTCTTCGTTTGTTCAGACGGGTTTGCCTTTGCCTTCCTCGGAGACTGAAAGAGTGTGACTTGCTTTATTTAGGTCACTAAGTGGGTTTGCATGGCTGAGCAGGAATCTGAACCCTGGTCTCCAGAGTCATAGTCAAACCACTGTCCCACACTGACTCTCTTCAGCCTCCTTATAGTCACCTTATTCTTTGCCTTTTTTCAACTCAGTTCTCTTTAAAATATTAAAATGGTGCAGATTTACACAACTTGGCCTACCTCATTTGAGCATAATATTTGTTCTTTTGAGGCCAAACACAGTGGTTTGGCTCAGAAATCAGCATTTAATGGCTAATATGCATGACATGGCATGGCAGGTAGAATATTGGTGCCTGTCTCATATTAAGTCAGACTACTGGTCCAAGTCCATCCAGCTCATTACTGTGTACTACACTGACTGGTGTTGGGTCTTCAAGGTTTCAGGCAGGCTTCTTTCCCAGATTGCATCTGGAACATTTTGTATGTTCTGCTAGTAACTGTAGACCTTACCTTACTGTATTTGTGGTGTAGCCACCTGGAAATGTCATTCCACTGGGTTTAGCTTTCTTTTGGCGTTCAAGCAAGACAATGCTCATGCTGGGAAGTGGGTGTTTGATTCATTGCTGCTCTCTTGCCCTATTTCCAGGCAGTTGCATGAAGATGGTGATCTAGAGCTGGTGCCAGCTACTGTGCTCCAAGTCTGCCAGCTCTTCTGTTTCCCCTTTGCTATGGACATGGACCCTGAAATCTTAGAACTTATTATGACTAGTCTGAAGGGCTCTGAAATCCCTGCCCGGTTGCTCCAGGTAAAGCTTTTCTTTTCAACGCTGCTCATTCTTCCACACTAGAAATGGGAGGCTTAGGGAGAGACCTTGCCTTTTCCACCTCACTTTTCCCAACTGATGAAGTTTCTGCCCTAGCCAGATCAGTTGGTTCTGGGTAGATCATGTGGTTCTGCTCCATACAGAAGAATGTATTTCAGCCTGCTTTATTATGACTCTGTTTGTGAAGACATACCATCATCTTAAACAGGTTTTTAGAAAATGATATTCACTGGTGATTTTTAGGCTGGGGGGTAAGGGTGAAGAATAAAAGTTTTACCTTTAGCAATGCATAAATAGATTTTTGCCCTTCGTAGGCAGCTACAATAAGTATCAAGCGCCATCTTGTTTCCCACACTTTGAATCAGTGTTTTCTTGTCTCTTTTTAGGTTTGCATTCACCATCTTCCCTTTCTGGAGACTGAGTTGCCATTGAGTCTCCTCTGCCACTTGGTACTGACTGATGAGGAGGTCATTGAACAAGTGGTGGGAGCAGCCACTTCACAACGTGCTACTGATTTCTTGTCATCCATTTTCCTATCAGACCAAGTATCCCTTCTTGCAGACCTGCTCTCCCTCCTCACTCATATAGCCCGGGCCAGTCCAACTCACCTGCCTTTTGTAGAGAAGCTCTTATGTGACTCTACTTCCCAAACACTGAGCCACCTTCTCTGCCACCCGGAGTGCCTAGTCCGTGCCAGAGCCTGCAGCCTTGTAGGCAATCTGCTGAGCCATAGACAGAGGTTTCCTCAGATCCTGCAGGGCCAGAATGAGTTGCTGGACTGTCTGCTGGAATGTCTTTCAGATGAGAATGGACATGTGCGTCGCTCAGCCAGCTTTGCTGTTGGCAATGCTGCCTACCAAGCTGGTCCTTTTACACAGGCCCTCAGCAAAGCAGTGCCTTGTGTAGTTCAGCTCCTGGGAGATCCTCAAACCAAGACTCGTTGCAACGCAGCTTCAGCACTGGGTAACCTGGGTCGGCAGTCAGTGGAGTTGGGGGATTTGCTGATCCAGAATAATGCGCCTGATATTCTCTTGGATGTTGTCTGTCATGATTCCCAGCCAGCTGTGCAAAAGGCAGCCCTCGTTGCTCTACGCTCCATTAGCCATCAGCCCAGGATCCACCAGGTACCAATTCCTCAACTGTGGAAGCAGTGGGATAATGTTGTGAATTCTTAGCTTATTGTGCTTTAGTTGATGCACTAGCATGTATTTAGATTCCCTGAAATAGTCTTTGAGGGCAACAAAGCACAGGGGCCTTCAAATCCTTCACTTGCATATCAAAAATTTGAACCATCTTGGGGGATTAGAGCCAAAAAGAAGTGTCATTGGTGGGTTCCTTGTAGAAGAAAGCTTTAAGAGTTGCTACCAAGATAAGCAGTAGCTCCTCCAAATCTTCTGTGATCTTGATTTCTGCTCCCTATAAAAGTTGCATTTTATAGTGACAGTGAGACAAATTGCTCTCAATATTTTTATTAGTGGATATTGATATGCCTTGTTCCAGTTTGAGAAGTTATTCTTAGCAAATTTAGGTTTACTGCTCTCCAGTTTTCTGGCACTAGATTTCAACTCTAACCTTGCATCCTCATGAGGGCATCAAATCTCCTGTTTCCCACACTACATTCCAATAATCATTCATATGGTTGTTTACTCTCCTTGCCTTTATACAACATCCTTCCTCCTGCCTTTGTTCCCCAATTGCCATCGTTTGAGAATGCTTCTGCATTTCTTGAAATTAACTTTATCTTTAAAAACCATCTCAGTGCTGCAACTGCTGGCCTATAGCACAAACCATCTTCCTTCCACACACACACACACACTTGTTGCTTTAGCACCCACAAGAGTATAAAACATGTCAGAATTTGAACTGATTTTCTTCATTTACTGAGGCCAGTAAGTTAAAAAAACAACACACACACACACAGTTTGTTATGCAGTAAGGGATGTTATCCCACATGTTACTGTTGTAAGGTTATATCTTAATTATTGGGAAAAGTAGTTACAAGTAACTAGCTGTTTTTAATCTTTCCCTGTAACTATTCTAATTACAGCTGTGAACATTTTAGTATCCAGTACACTAGTCAGTATACCCTTTAACTTTCTATGAAAACTTCTGCTTATGAAGTGTACTTGCCTCAGAAAGTACATCTTAATCTTGCCCTAAACTTGAAAGATTTTTCTATAATTGCCTCCATTACCCAAGTCAAAGTACACAATATTACAAAAACGTAAAGCCAGTTGTTTTGGCATACAAGACAATCATTTCATAACCACCTGTCCCCTCTCTGTAGCAGAAATACATCTATAACAAATTCCTTAGCTACCCTTTGATGATGACAAAATCAACTACCCTTATTTTGCCTAATAATGGGGTTGGCCCTGTTCCAGTATGCTATAATATTCCTATGTACTAGACCCCCAGACTCCATTGGACTTTTACTTAAAGGTGCCTTATCTAGCCCTGGTCCCAAAGCAGAAAGTTCTATAGGACAGTGCTGTTTAAGAGATCTGACATAGGGGGTCAGCAACTCTTTTCCCCCTAATGTACCAGGGAATTGTATTATATTTATGTCTATAGATTACAATCATTTCTTTCCTTTCTGAAGACTCACCAGGGGCTGGCACCAATAGAAAACTACTGTTGTAGAGGAAGCTGCCATTAGAGGAGGTACCATGTTTCCCCGAAAATAAAACACTCTTATATTTATCTTTCCTCAAGAAGACACACTATGGCTTATTTTCAGGGGATGTCTTATTTTTATTAAGTATGGTGCAACAATCTACATTTATTCAAATATAGTTGTCTTCTTCTGGAACATCGTCATAACTCTCCATATCCAGAATTCCATCCTGAATTTCTTGTGATGCCATTTCCTTTAGAACCATTGGCCCCAATCCCTTCCCACCCATTTCTGTTCTGTGCCTGGCCTATCACTATGTCTTATTTTCAGGGAAACAGGGTAGTATGTTAGGCCAGTGAACACTTATCACAATCTCTTTTTTAGGTGCTGGTGTCACTCAGAGCAAGTGAGAAGCTGGAAGCACATTTCCTTGATCAGTCTCAAAGTTGTGCCTCTAGCAGCCCTTGGCACTCATCAACACAGCACTGCAAAAAATTGATCCACCTCCTACAGCCTGCTCACAGCACTTGAGAACTGGAGAAAGGGCATACCTGTAGCATTTCTTTCCAGCACCTGAGCCATGGAGAAACTTTCTGAAACGTGCGTTAGTTTGCTGAACAGGAGACTCTAACCTTTGTAAGTGAAGACTTTAGTTAATAGTTTTTATGGCATCCATTCTGAGTCCTCTGATCAGCCAGGACACCATTTAAAGCTGCCTCTCCAACCAGCCATCTCTGTGTGATTTATTTTCCCTATTTGGCAGGAAAAGCCTATGCAAGAACAACACTCATTTCCAAGTATGAAATGTTCTGTCCATCCCAAGTTATGAGGCTCCTGTTAGCAAGTGCCTTCTAAAATTTTTATATTTCCTTTGATAAAGATGGTCAGCAATTGTGCCTTCTCAAAAGTAAAAGAGAGGACCATGGCATAGCAAGCAAAAGAAGGCATTCTCTTCTTTTTGCTTTAATTTATGCAGATTAACTTGTGGAGCAGAGGCTAAGAGGCATTTTGAGTCTGCAAAGAACCACCTTCCTGAACAATCATAATACAGTGCACCTATTATTTATGCATGAAGGCCTTCAGGATTTTGCTAGAACACAGGCCTAGTGCTCTTTTTTATTTTTTATTTACTATTATGTATTTATAATAAAGCCTATTCTCTTTCCTGAAGTGTTCTTGCTTGCTTATGTAACAGAGAGGAAACTAACAGATATTTTGAATTCTGTGCCAATAGTATTCAACACACTTGTAATACGCAACAGTTCTGCACATGGCTTATACTTAAAAGGTTTGTTACAATATTTAGTATTTAATATGGTGTTATTCCATTTTCATACCAAATACCACTATACAAAGGAGGAACTTCTACCTTGTAAACATTTTGCTAGGAGTTCAATATGGACAAATAAACACAGGATGTGCTGCAGAGCTGTGATTTTATGCATACTTACCTGGAAGTATGTCTCCTTGAGTAATGCAAGACTGACTAGGCAATAAAGAATTCAAACAGCTCAGAATGGATTCACTAAGTTTACCTAACAGTTTTGTTCAAGTCATTTCCGACTTATATGACAGGCCTAAGGGTTTCTTAGCAAGCTTCTTCAGAGGGGTTTTTAATCTCTAAATATTAGTTTCCTTTGATTTTTTTTATCTGTTTCTGGAGTAAGCCATCATTTTGCATTTTGAAATGAAAGTGGGGAGTAGCTGTAGTGACACCTACTACATTTCATCCGGTATACACAGAGAAGCTTAATAAAACTTTTGCAAGCTTAAGTTGCATTCTGGAAACACAATCAACCTTATCCTATCTGTTTACTTGGCCAGCTAAAGGAACCACAATGAAGTAGGAAAAAGTTATACAAATTCATTAGTTTCTTTTGGCGCAGCAATGGCAGCTCCGTTTGTGAAAAGAAACAAGCAGGAGATCTTGTACATAAAGAGAAGAATGCAACAAAGTTAGATGGCCTAGCACTCCCAAGAAGTATTCATCTAATATATACAGACTGGCTGAGTTTCTGGTCCAAGGCCACAGAATCAAGGGCAATTAAGCTACAATATTATTGCTGTTACTGTGATAATCTGGCAGAACAGGAATAGTGATTTTGAGCTGCACAAAAGTTATTGAGCTACATGTTAAATCATATCCCATTATAATTTCATATAGGTATATAACTTAAAATTACACCTTAAGTTTTAAATCATTTTGGCATGCATTTAATGTAACATTTATTGATAGATCACAGAATCATAGCGTTGGAAGAGACTACAAAGTCCATCCGGTACAACCCTTTGCCATGCAGGAAGACACAATCAAAGCACTCCCAATGGATGGCCATCCAGATTGCTTAAAAACCTGCAGAGGAGACTCCACCACATTCCGAGACAGCGTATTCCACTGTCAAACAGTTCTTACCATCAGGAAGCTGATAATAATGTTAAAGGTGGATATGTTTGCTATTTTTTAAAAGCCAAGCTCTGCGTCTGTGTGGTAGTAACTGTAAAATAAAGCTGCTGCATTCTTATTTTTGAAGCAGATAAATGGGAGAAACATAGAGGAAGATCAAACAAGGAAAAGAAATGTATGTTGTAACCTCTGTTCCAACCTACATTCAGATCCCCAAATAACAATTTGGACTGTATGATTGTTATACTGAAGGTCTTTTGGTCACCATCCCCTACTTTATAAGACAGCTGTCACTTCAGAATGAGACCAAAATCACCATTGTGTTGGCAGGTTCTTTCTAGTGTCCACATGGACAAAAAGTAAACATATCGTAACACAAATGTTTGGTTACATACTGCTGGGTAGCTGAAGTTTTCATCCTGTGTACATGGAGTGCTTTTGAAGATCAGCCATATAATTAAGCTTAATATGTGCACTTTTTAAAACTAAGTGGAATGGAAAGGTAAAATGAAAACTTTTGTTAAGATTACAATCAAAAACAGGTTGATTGAGCTCTCCTGACCTTTGCTGAAGATCCCTAATCCATATAGTAGCAAGTAAGCTTGCCAGCTGACCTACACATAATAACAGGCTCAAGAAAAGACCTCCTCAAACTAACAGGGGCAGGAGCTCATATGTACAAAAATGGAGAACTTAACATGCAAGTCAAAGCCACTACATTGCTGTATGACAGCCAACTCTGCCAGTAACAATACAAATGTTGTAGAGTGTGGTCACTGATATCCTTAGTTCATAAGTCCTAGTGCTTATTAACAGCAGAGAAGTAGGAAGTTTGTATTCAGGCTTTTTAACCTGAGACTGTGTGTGTTGATTCAATATTCCTGTGCAAGGAGAAGAAATTCTGATACACCAAGGAGCTGCTGTCGGATCAATGACAATCTATAACATTTATGTTGATGTGCTCCTTTTTTACATCAAGAGACACTTTGCAAGGAAGAGCACTCAGTAGTATAAGTCCCCATACACAATGTTACATAGTTAAGAAAGATTGGTTGTCTTATTTGTGGGTTGTGAAAACTAACCAAAGTACAAAAAGGAGTTCTACAAGGATATGCAGGTGTACTCCTTTACTCTGCACAAGACATAATCACCTGAATCTGGGTAAGGAACAGAGCCTTAGCTAAGCTGCTACAGCAGAAGTTGAATGGAATATGGCTCTTGAGAGACAAGGATGAGAGTGACAGCCACTTGGCCATGGAAATGGCTGCCTCATTTTAATACATCACAACCATCTGTGGAAGTGAGCAAAGGGAAAGGCCAAATGGAAGATGGTAGCTTCTAACAGATCAGCTATGAAAATAACATTTTAACCCAAAATTCACATCTTTCATTGTTTTTTTATTAAAAAGACTACATTTTACTCTTTAAATATTTAGCCATAGAATAAACACTGCTACACAGTTCAAAGTCCTCCACCTTTCCTGGGTGACATTAGCAAACTTCTAGCCCTTCAGTAGGAAACCCTTGTCCCAGAGCAACATGGCACTATTGCTACCCAAGGAAAGGAGGAGTGCTTAGAGCTCCAGAGAGAAATACCAACACATCACATGCCTCTTTTACCAGAAAAAGAAAGTGAGGGCTTCTGGTTATCAAGAGGTGGTGGTAAAATCTGTGCTCAGGACACAAAACAGAGGCGGGCAAGCATCACACTCAGTGCCACAAGGCTTCCCATTTCCAAAGTGCAAACATTAAGAGGAAGCTGTTTTTAACAGCTATCCCTCCACAACATTTGATCAGGGGAGGGCACGGGGCACGCAACACAGGACAGGACAAGAGTCAATCCTGGGGAAGAATATTGCAAGAATTTTTCCAAAAGTCCATTGAAGAAACTCAGTAAAGGAAGCCAACTCAATACAGGGGTGAGGAAACTGAATGGCACAACAACTAATGTATTCTGAAAGAGACCAAAAGCAGGAAAAGTCTTGCAGATACATGTGGAATTCCTCCTTCAGTTTGAAAAATATTCTTAAGAGATGCAGCGCAACATCTGTAAAACTAAGGTGCACTTGCTGTTATGCAAAAGCCAAGAGCATCAGGAATTGCCAAGAAGTGCCCATCCTGAATGCCTTACACAGTGAGATAATGATCAATTTACAATACCACTGCCATGTCCTACTCTTCAATCCCTTGAAATCAGACAAAAAGAACTGTTCCAGGTAGCAAACAATGTTCACTCAACTGATAAGGCAAATGCCAGAGGCAAATCTTAGCCTTGCGATGCACTCGTGGGATGCACACTGAATGGGCAGGGCAACTCTGTTTCTATATAATAAAAAACCATTATACTGTTGTAAACTAAAATCCCCCTTTGAAAGATTAAGTTACTCAGTAGTTTCAACCAGATTTCCTTTTTAAAAGAAAAAGTACTGTGAAGCTGTGCAAGAAGCACCCTTCACAGGCAGTAATCACCTTTGGGGAACAAAGCCTGAACAAACTTCCAACATCCTGAGAAGACAAATAAGCACACTATTCTAACTAGTTAAATAAAAAAAAACTATAAAGAAGGAAATCTTTAGCATTCTGAAAGAGGCAGCAAGAGAAGTTTGTGCTTGCCCCACAAAGAGTCTAGGGTTCTTCTCAATGTCCCAGATATTCCATTTCTCAAGCTGCTCCTTGCTTCTCCCAGAAGCAACACTGAGGAAAGAAAAGCTTGTGCTCTGCCCAGTTTGCATCACACAGCAGGACTGGTTTGGTCAGGTTTTAAGAAAACATAGGAACAAGCACATATAGGGTTAGCTTGCATTTAAAGTGCAGCGGCAGCAGAATGTGAAAATGGAAGGCTTTCAGGTTACCTCAAATTACTCCCCCCCCCCCCCGGTGAATTAAAGAGGCTTTCAAGAGCCTGGCTTAAAGTTTAGAATAAACAAGACTGGGCTCTCTTTTCCTGGAGCCTAACTCAGGTGTGTCAATGTCACATTTCTGCAGAGAGGAAATTAGACTAGGAGTTTAAAATGATGGAGAAGGGAAAGGTTTAATGGTTGAAATTGAAGGAGCAACTGCTACTTGGTGCAAATTGGGTATTAAAGGCCAGATGTATGTTCCCCCCCCCCTTCTCATCCAAACAGCAAAATTACTGGTGTCTCCTTTGAATCTGTTTCATTTACCCATCCAAATTTCAATATAAAGGGAAGACCCCCTCAACTGATTTCTCTATATAAAAATTTCTCATTCCTGTTCTAAACACCCAATGTTTTAATAATGTTATTTACAATTTAAATCCTCCTACCCCATCCAATAAAACCACTTAACTTCCTACTGGGTGCATAGGGATGAGCAGCAGGTATACCTAGAGATGGTGTGCAAAAAAACAAGACAAAGACAGACGAATTGCAGCAGCAGACAAAAAGACTGCATCATCACTAGGAAGCATGGATGGACACAATGACCTGATGGGAAGGTCAACACAGGAAGAAGTGGGAGCAACGATTCACTATTCCAGACATAACACTGTGAATGAAGATGCTCTGCCATCCCTAGTCAGCATAGATCAAACCCTGCCATGTTTTCACTTGTCCTTCCTTGCAGCTACTGAAATGGAGGAGAGTAACAGGACCTAGGAGCTTGGTGATGATTCTTCTTCGGAAGGGAGAGCAGAAGCTGCTGGACCTGGGGTCTCTCCAGAAAGGCCCAGCTCTGCATCCATCTGCTCCAGCTCCTTCTGATCAAGCAGCTCAAAGTCATCTGCTTCCTCCTCCTCACCAGCCAGAGAGACTGCTCCTATCTCTTCACTCTCAGACAGCTGTGCCTGGAAGCTGAGTCTCTCCTCAGGCTCAGTGGGCAGGAACTCAGAGAGGGAAGGCCCCTCGCTGTCCTCAGAGGAGCGGAGAAGGGCTGACAGGGTATTCTGTACTACGGTACTGATAGCAGTGGTGACAATCTCTTGGCTCAGTGAATCGATGTGCAGCCCCAGGCCTCCTGCAGAGGCACCCTCAAGCTCAGAAGCTCCTGCCACTGCCTGCCCATTGCCGTTGAAATGTGTATTTACAAAATGGAGGGGTGAGGCCAGGCACAGGATGGATGGGTCCGAGATGAGGGTTGTTGATGCCGCCACCTCTTCCTCAGCAGAGTCCAGCTGCTGGGCAGCATGGGCAGGCACTGCAAAATTGTCGTCCTCATTGGGTGATCCTAAGTCTCTGGAATGAAACTCTTCCACAGAGGGGAATTCTGCCATGTCCTTGGAGAAAGACTCTTCTGGCTCACTGGGAAGGCTCTGTTGATCTAAATCTGAAAAGCAGATTGAGAGTCAATTAAACACCATTTCCAAAACTCCAAAGGTTGAAACCTCAACTCTTACTCCACTTCAGCTGCCTACCCAGGAATGGCTCAAAGGGCCTTATCACACCAGATCAATTCAGATTGAATCTGAAGTGACCTTGAAACTAATTTCTTTGAATTCAGTTGTTACTGAATTCACTGAATTCTGGGGTGACTTTGGATTGGCTTTGGAATGGCTTCATAGTAACAGCATTCATGTGTGATAATTCAATGCGCATTCACTAAATTCTGGGGCAACTTTGAATTGGCTTTGGAATGGCTTCATAGTAACACCATTCACATGTGATAATTCAATGTGCATTCATATGAATTCACTTGGATGGATGCGGAGTGACTCTGGATTGGAGCTGCAAAAACCCTCGTCTGATAAGGGCCTTAGTCTGTTTTATTACACCACATCATTTCTGAACATTTTCACTTGGCTTTTTTTTTCCTCTTTATTTTCTTACTCTGACCTTGCTCAGCAATGCTCATGCCAATCTTCACAACTGGTCATAACAGGCCAGTCATTGGGATAATACAACAATCCTCCCAGGTTTAAGATTATCAACCACAAAAATGACCCTAATCCTGATTCTCTCCCTTAGTTCTACATCAGAAGAAAGCAGAACTGATCAGTTTATGTGTCATTGCCTATGATTTCACAATAGTCATTTAACCTAATGGCTAAAATACTCTGTGCATCTTATTTTCTTTCCAGCTCTGGAGAGACAAAAAGCCCTACCCACTGTTTTCAATAATATGGTGGTGGAATAAAAGAACAGACCAACGTGAAGGAAGTTCAGCTAGGCCAGTGAAGCCAAGCAAAGCTTATTTACAATGCTGCAGTATAACACTATGCAGCTTGTCTGAGGCCAACACCAGTAGTCAGGGCAGGGGAGCTACAAGTTTAGAAATTGCAAGTAAGATACAGAAGAGTACAGCGTGACTATTATTGACAAAGTACAGACTTATTGGAGCCACCACTAATATGCTGAGAAAGGACACATGCAGCTCAGTTCCTCATGGGAGAAGATTGCTGTATTCAGAGATCAGAACTGACTGTTCTTTGGTTTTATCCAGTCCTACACTCCCTTTCTTTCCCATTAATCTTACTGTGCAACTACTCATCTTATTTCTGCTCTTGTTATGTCTCCACCAGGGAACAAACAGCTTGTACTCTATTATACAAGTCAATTTCCAACAGATTGGGGGTGGGTGATGGGTGGGAGAGGATTGGGGGGTTGGGCAATAAAAATGGCACCTTCAGAAACATCTGTCAGCTGGGGTGTGGTTGCTCTTGAGACGGTGAAACCTCCACTCTCCAAGATAGAGGCCTCCTCATCAGAGAGCTCTGAGTCTGTGATTGCCAGTGCTAGTGCTGTCTTCTTCACATCCACCTGAAAAAAGAAGAGTGAGGAAAAACCTGCAAAGCTGGACTTGGCTCACTGGGATTTGTGGCTAAGAACCAAAAGGAAGAGAGTTCACTTTGTAACAGGTCCACTACCAGTGGGATTAGGGTCTCCACCCTCAAGAGATGCTAAGGCTAGCTTGTCCTCAGCCCTTGCCCTATCTTTGAACCTGGTTAACCTTACAATCATTCTGTTCACTAGACCATCATTCTCATAATACAAACAAACAAACAAAAACAAACAGCTTCATTTATATGCCACTTCATACCCTTAAGGAGTGTCCAAGCGGTTTACAATTGTAAGCTACAGTATTTGCCCCCCAACAATCTGGGTAATCATTTTAGGGACTTCGGAAGGATGCAAGCCTGAGTCGAGCTTCAGCAAGGCTGTTACAGTTGGGAAAGAGTTTATAACAACAGTCTGACTATGGCTTCCCAGCAAGTCCACAAAGTGTGTAAAGTTTTTCTCCACTGGTATGTATTTCCTAAGAAAAACAATACTGGAAGGAGCAAGCTGCAATAAAAATATGAAAAGAGGAATGCTACCTATGATTATGAATGGAAACTACTATATATAAAACACACAAAAATAATATAAATAGTTTGTGCTGAGTACATGGTTAGCCAGCTACTTTATGTATGAATATATCATATGAACCACCAGGGGAAAAACAGCTTTATCTATTACTTTACTTTTATGATATTTGTATCCCACCTTTTCTCTACAAAAAGCACTCAAAAAAACTACCAGACAACTAAAAGCAACATAAACAGTACACACAATAAAAATCACCACATTTATTTCGAATTGAAAAACAACATATCATTCACTTTTTACTGAATGAAATAGAAGAATGTGTTTCTGTTTGTTGCTGCAACTTTAAATATTAGTTCTAATTTTAAAAAGGCTATTGTCTAACATAGAGGGATGAATGGATTGGGCGAGATGCTTAATCATTTTTTTTTATTTGAAGTTGTGCTCAACTCAATTCTTGTGCCCTAAACATTTTCTCACTCTGACTAAACAGGAGCTTGAATGCAGACCCATCATTCCACAAGCCCTACTCAGCCACTGTGCAAAGTACTTAAGTAAAAAACATGATGAAAGAACTCTCCTCTGCTCTCACTCTTTTCAGGCTGGGATGAATAGTACAATGAGGAGAGCATCCTCTCCATGTGGAGACACTCCACACCAATCTGAAATTCCTCATCAGATTGTCAGCTACGAGATCTGGAAAGTGATGATGGGCAGGGCAAGGCTAGCACTCTACCCTCTTTGTTTGTTCACTTTAAGTACATTGCAGAATACCTGTGCTGGGTCAGATGTGTTTTATATATATAATCAGTGCTTGCAGTATTGGGGAATAGTCATCTGGCAATCCCTCCAAACCAAGAAGGACCAATTGCCTGTTGCTCCAAAGAGGAAAAAATGAGAGGAAACTGAGGGAGGGAGAAATGCTTTTTCAACAGTGCGACATCTCAAAGGCTCACATCTCTCAAAAATGTCAGCCTTTTGCGCCCTCCCACTAGAAACTGAAGTTCATACCAAGTCCCTTGGTCAGCATAAATGCACCAGCTGGTAGCTGTAGCCCCATTGTCCCCTGATGAAACAATAATATTCTAAGGGAGCTTTTAACCTTTCTTGGAAGAAGATAGTTCTTGTGCATGAAGCTTGATGTCATCATGCTTGCCCTTACCACTGGAGAGTAGCCAGACAGTTCTGCCTCACTCTCACTTTCCGTCTCCGCCATTGGCTCATTACCCGCTTCTGGCTCACTCTTTCCTTGACGCTCTGTGAAAAAGAACAAAAGAACTATTTTGGGGGGTGTTTGTGGGTCTAGTCCTACAATAAAGAGACTAAGGTAAGAGATTCCTCAGAGTAATTGTCCCATCTTCACAATGATATCCAGTTATCCCCCACTATTGTAGGCCCTGTCTCCACTGCATCTATGATTCTCATCAAGTCCACCAGTCACTCCTTGGAAATTTTAACTTGCTGCGGCTTTTATCTTGTCCCACCATCAAAAGCAATGTATTTCATCAAATGTAATGTGTTTCAGTTGGTAGAAACCTATTGTCTTACTTTTCTTTTCATGTTTAACATGCAAGGTCTCCACCTTCATGCTGTAGTCCAGTTTCATTAGGATAGGTTCCAAACGTGTATACATCCTTTGGATAAGCTCATGATAAACCACCAGTGGCCACAGCAAGATACTGAGCACTAGAGATATGAAGAAAGAACAGTGTGTGTTAGAAACATAAATACTGTGGAGAAACGAGGTCAGTTATTCCCCTTCACCTCCAGTCCTCAAAAACTTCAGCTTCTCGTTATTGGGCTCAGTCAATGCTCCGTTATGCCTAGGCCCAGAAGCACCCAACTGCCACTGCCCTAACATCAGAGGAAAAGAAGAAGAGGCAGTATTTGTTGGACTTATTCCTCTCCCACACTGCTTTTGCCTTCTCCTTTTATGTCATGTCTTAGAGAGTAATTCTGAAGGCAGGGAATTAGGTTTTGTTTTTGTTTTTACTTATAAAGCACCATGTACAGTGATGATGCTATATAAACAAACAAACTCAGCCTGGAACCATAACTATACAAAGTATCAAACATGATCCTAGAAAAGTATGACTCTGATGCACCTATTCAGCCTCTACATTGCAAAATAACTCATAAGATGAGGCCATCCATAGTGGACTAAGTATTAGAGGAAGGAAAACAAATCCAAGGTTGAAAATGCCATTCAGTTTCATAAGCAACATTAGAAGTCTCTTCCATTTGTTTCCTGTAATACTGGAAATAGGAAATAGCCCCTCTCTGCATATCTGTATTCCTTAGCAAAACCAACATAAGACAATAGTTGCTTTAGAGCCATAGCTGTCATTGTTTGAAGACCACTATGGCCTCTGGCTTTACAGGAGGGGTTATACAGCACCATTCTGACTAATAAGCAGGTGCACAGAAAGGTAGGAAGCACCTGTATTGAACTGAATGTGCTTCGTTCCTCCTATTTGATGCACAAGATTACTGGACATAAAAAGCACTTCCTACAATACAGCCTGCGAAATTCATGTTTCTCTTCTTAAGGGATATAAAAGACTCAGTGGTACTCACAGACAATGTAGGAGATCATGATTCCTGGAACATAATGTCCTACTACTATTAGGATCAAACATCCTGAGCAGACCCTGGCACAGAACTGGAGGAAAAAGAAAAGGATATAGAAGAATAACTTAGCAATACAGAACATTCCCTATTCCTGATTGAGTATCCATATCTGGAATTTCAAAATATGAAATATTCCAAAATCCAAAATTGTCTACATGGGTAGCTGATATAATGACACCTTTGCTTTCTGATGGTTCAATGTACACAAAGTTTGTTTCATGCACAAAATTATTTTTAAAAATATTGTGTATAAAATTACCTTCAGGTTATGTGTATAAAGTGTATATGAAACATAAATGAATCTCATGTTTAGACTTCAGTTCCATCTCCACGATTATATATATGTATGTATATGCATAAACACACTCACACACACACACACACATGCAATGCTACCCCAACCACCCCAAAATCAAAAATCCCAAACACCTCTAATCCCTAGTATTTCAGATAAGGGAGACTCAACTTGTACCAGTTCAGGAAGACTTCAACACAATAGGCCAAGTTTAATTTCCAGTTCAGGACTCTTGTCTTCTTAAGTAACAGCTTGGTTGTACTGATACAGTTGGTCTACATAGTCACTGACTGTGCTGCACTGGAATGCTTGGCTACCATTTTGCTTTAATGGGGCTACCATTTTGCTTTAATGCACTGCTGCTGCTTGGTAATTATCTCAGGGCCAGTCTGAGGGTAAAAATCCAAGAGAACCTAGAAGAACAAGCTACAACCAAGATCCTCTTGATAAGTTACACTAGGGGTGGCTGGTGTACATGGGCAATCCTAAGGTGACTCTACCCCAGGGGTTTCTTGGCAGAATTTTTGCAGAGGGAATTTGCTTTTGCCATCCTCTGAAGCTGAGAGAGTGTGACTTGACCAATATCATCCAGTGGATTTCCATGAACAAGTGGGGATCTGAACCTTGATCTGCCCAAGTCCTAGTCCAACTCTTAAATAGCTGCAGGACAGCACCCATTAACAGCTCACCTCCAATGTCTATGAATTGCCTCTTAGAGTGTCATCTGGCAGCTGTTGCACAGCCAGGAGAAGACATACAGCCTTCATCCTCCCCAATCCATGCTGTAAGTAAGCAGGGGACTGTGCTCTGCCAGTATCAATTAGGATCTTGGCCCAAATGTTCAGAAGTAATTGACAAATGAAGAATTAGCAAAACTTTAAACAAAAATAGTTGACAGTCACTTTTCCTGCATCAGTTCCAGAATTTCAGAGCAGTATTGAAAGGGATTTGCTTAGAGCAACAAGGGGCTAGAATATGACTCTGTATGTCTTGAGAAAATCAATCCATTTTCCTACTTCATCTCCTCTTGCTCCCACATCTGCTTGCCTTTCAGTTGACTTCCTTACATAGGATGTTAGGCACTGCTTGCTCCTCCAAAGAAAGGGAATAATTCATCCACAGACAGGAATGCTAAAAATCTCCACTTAAAAATCCCAAGACGACCCCCCATTCTGCTTAAAATAAGGCCAGATCTTTATATTACAGCAGAGGTGGATTTGCTGCTGCAAGCAATGTTTTCACACCTTCATCTCCTTTAATATTTACTAACAGAAATTATGCAACTTCATTACATTTCAATATGCCTCTGCAGTGAAGATTTAGGATGCAGAAATGTACAGTATAATATTACATCATGCATTTTGAATTGCTTACTGAGGGAAAAAGAAGTGAGACAACACTCCTGCTTTTAATGACAACTATCACACCAATATTCAGGTCTGGCCTAAGGACATGTTCTCACCCAGATGGTTTTCCCAGGATAGTTCTTGGAATGTGGTAGGAAAAACCAGTATAACCTGCACTTGGTCTGAAATGATGTAACCAGTCAAAATTCTATTTCTACTTTTGGTTTTCACATATATCGAGGTATCCTTTTTATGTTGTTTGACTATGTTTAAGTCATTTTAAATTGGGCTTGAAGATACACTGGTTTTCCTATAATGAATCACTATTAGGCATGATGAAGTTTGAAGTGTAGGCGCAAATAAATATTAGTTAACCAAAGTCCAAAGGCAACATGGGAAACTTTGCAAGTATCACCCATACCAGTACTTCATATCAGAAGCCCAGTTGACTGCTTGCTTACCTTGGCAGGGTTTTGCCTCTTGTACTGCAATACTTCCTGTAGGTACAACCTGAAGGTAATCCAGCTCTCAGCCAGGTAATGACAGAGCTCTGGGACACTTAGCAAGTGAGGCTGTGCTCCTGCCATTTCACTGTCACTACAACAATGGAAACAATACTTTAGTAAACTAGGACTTCCATGTACACTGCCATACTGTGATTATAAGAATCACAAGCAATAGAGAGAATTGTCTCTCAAACAGAACAGGTAGCAAGATCTGTAAGGTGAGCCACACTGACTTTTTCAGATATGAATAATGAAGCCCCTCATACTTAAGCTTGTGAAATCCATATAAGAAGCCAAAAGACTCATGCTACTGGAGAAGGAACTTTGGAAAGCACTTTTCAGGTTACAATACAAATCTAAGTTATCCACCCATCTACACAAAACAAAGAACATGGGAGAAGGCAAAGGGATGGCAAGTAAAATCTCCAGCTTCATATTCTGAATTATATGACCTTGAGCAAACCTACCTATCTCCTCCAGGTTCTTCCAAGGGCTGTGCTGTAGAAAAAAGAGTGAAAAAATATAATTCAGTTGAGTGAATTTAAATCAGGGATAGGGAGCACATTGCCTCCAGATGTCTGTGGACAACAAGTGCCATCATTCCTCATCATTTGCTTTGCTGGCTAGGACTGATGGAAGCTGCAAACTAATAACATCTAGAGGGCCGTACTCTCATCCTCCCTGTACTTGCTATTTGCTCCTTCAACAATGAAGCTTTTAACAATCATTCTGCATAGCAGGAAGAGTAACACAATCAACATTTGATCATTCTAGACTGCACTGTGATTTTAAAGAATGGGGTATTTATTGACAGGTATTGCTGAAACATCATGAATGGAAGTGGGAAATTGTGTTTTCGGAGAACAATTACCAGGATTCTCCAGCCAGATAAGGTGTCTGCAGGATTCTGGGAACTATAGTTCAAAAAAGAACTCTTCTAAGCTCTAATAATCATCTGATGTTATACAGGTACACACTCAATCACAAAAGATTTAAATTTAAATATACTAACAAAAGATTAATGAATCAGAAAAGGCAGTCCAGCTGATACCGCAACAGTGCTGGGCTCAAACTACACAGTTCTGGCACATCTACTAGACACAGGAAGGCTTTGGGCAGGAATAATAATACAAAATTTTGAATGGAAGAATTTCAAGCTGTTGTATTAAAGCATTGCTCTAACTTCTGTGTTCTGTAACTTTGGAATGACAGAGTTCACAAAATGCTTCTGTATCCAAATGTACAGCATTTACAGCCCACCTGCATGTCTATTGAAATTTCAGATCCTACTCTTTTATCAATGCTTTTCAATATATATATTTACAGTCTATATACTTGTAAAAAACTTAATGAACTTGTCCAAAAGTAATAAAAGTAAAGAAGACAATGTTACACAAAATGCATATTAATTTCTGTGACTGAATTTGGATTGCAGGATTGTTGCAGAAGATGGTATGCTTTGGCACAGAATATAAGCAATTTCTTGCTACTGCAAAGCTACCTGGGAAAGATCTAAAAAGTGTATTCAGACATCTGAGACTTACTAACCTAGTTAAACAGAAGTATTATGAATAACCCTCTACATGCCAGACATTTGGAACTCATCCTAATTGACTATCTGGTGTTGCTGGCATGCTGTACCATTACTTAAAGCATGCTGTGAGTTGTGCACAGTCCCTACAAGCTATAGCACTCGGGGCTAGCTCAAGGCAATGAACACAGAGCTGACAGGCTGGTGAACAGTGCACTGGAGTGGCAGAAAGCAATCTTGTTAAGTCTGTGACCCAGATTCCAGACAACCAGCCCTAGGCCAGGGAGCCAATCAGGATCTTCCTCTACCAACAGAGATTCTGGTGGCAACTCAGGCAACGAAGCAGGCACAGCCCACCTGAGAAATCTTGAGCCCATTCCAGTAGCATGAAAAGCTACTATTGTTAACTTAGTTATGTGTTCACAATGTCCATTTACGGCACTTACAAATACACTGACTACTGTGCTGCCCTACTCTTTTGATACTGCTGCCTGCCATAATGGTGAGTCCAGGCATCATGTACTGGGACACTACAAATATGAATCGCTTCCACCAGCCTGTTTTTAAAGCAGAATTTTGTTGAGCTCTGAAACTCTGGTACTTCATAATAATCTCTCCTTCCGTTGTAACCTTGCATGCCTGGAAGATTTAAAAGAAATATCAGTCCTCCAAAGGTGCCGCAACAAATAAATCACCAACTCTGCTTCCACAGTGAAAACGAAGTTCTCACAGTGATTCAAAGATCAGCACACACTCTAGCACTATACAGCTGAACTGTTATAGGATGCAAGAAGAAAACCATCAAGAGAAGCAAAATCCAGCAGGATGTCCAGAGCTGAAGCCTTTATGTAGATATATAAAGATATAACTGTATTCTGCATATTGAAAATATTCTGCAAAATAACTGATCCTTCATATGGGGAGGAAGAAGCACTTTGTTTGATGGGAAAGCTTTGCAATGTGATTTGCAGTAGTCTTAACAAAATCTGCCAGGGACCAAAGCTTGCTGACAAAGTCATCCAAACTTCTTGGAGAGCCGACCTATTTGTTGATTTTATATAAAACAAGGTTCAGCACCTTAGCTAACTAAGAAGAGAGAGATATTTAAGAATCTCAGCAAGAGTCCTAAAAACACACCTTAGCCCATCTTGGATGGTCTACTGTTCTGTGTTATATTATAACATTGTAGCACTGTTATCTACCAGTGTTACAACTGGAATTTAAAAAGCTCTTAATTCAGTTAATTTTTTAAGTCAAGGCCCCCCTGATCTTACTAGTTTAAAAGATATGCCTCTCACACACACAAAAAAAGAAGTAAAAGCTAAGTAAAGTGCATTGCCAAAGGTAGGAGAAGCTAAGTGCTTTGTCTCATTTAGTGAGATGGGAAACCCAATCAACATCCAGAACCATGAAGTCATTCTGGCAGGATCTGTTTCACTGTCCGAGAAAGATGATAGAGATCAACAAAGATCATATTATTTGGGCTGCACTGTTTTAATGATTGCTGCTTGACAAAGGGCATCTAGTGTCTCATACCTCTTAAATCATTCCCCTAGCCAGTGTTGTGCTCAGGGTAAGCCTTTCGGGCAGAGTCATGCTCTTTAAATCAACTAATGACTACATCTCTCACGAAGATCTTGCCCAAAGCATGCTTCTTGCAGGATTTAGTATAAATCATTGACACTGTTTAAGGAAGGTCAATCCTTGAAGGTTTTTTATAACTTGGAAGTGCATTAAACTATTCACAAGTAGCCGCTTGCCACAGCCTCTCCTCTGTGCACTAATAAACAGCCAGTGGATTTATTAAAAATGATCCTGTGACAGTTTCTACAGCTACTAAGACATAGCCTCTCCCTGATGAAATCACAAGGAGGATATTTGGATAGGAAATGGAAAGAAAGGCATGCTGTGTTAGTATCACAGAGTTGTCACATGGACATATTGATAAACCTAGGTGCAGTGGTCCACAGGTTTTAGAAATTACAAAAAAGACAAAATAACTTGGTGCAAGCTGGTCTTAGCTAGCTGAAAGCTGTTTTAATGAGCAATCAGAAACACCCACATTCTAACCACATAATCCCAGTGTTGGAAGTTAAGGCTGAGCCTAATTTGAGAACACAAGGTTGGTCAGATTTATGTCAGGTATGGATTACATTTGCAATGTTAGGATCTGATGGCACAAAAGATGCACTATTTTGCACAAGCCAACAAGAGCAGAGAAATGAACAGAGAGAGAGAAGACTAATTTCCCTCTGCTTGTTTCCCATGAAAATAGAGAGGCTGCACAGAACAGCACAAATGCTGTTCTCTACTTTGGGTTAACAAAAATCCAAGCAACTTGTTAAACAAACTCTCTCAATAAACCAATAATTGTTGGCTAAGTCAGTAATTGCCCACTACCATCCACAAGTGTTACAGTGCCATTCCTGAGCATTAAATAGCGTTGCCTTTTTAATCAGTGATTAAATGAAAGAAAAGTGCCAGCCCTGGGCTTGACAGGCAAGAAATCACAGCAGGACAGGAAGCAATGGAATAAACTTGCAAGTGTGAGAGAACCAAAAAAGATGGTTCGTGCTTAGAACTTGGAACAGTATCCTCTCCTATGCAACTATCACTAGTCTCATTTACCTGAGAAATCCAATAGAAATTGTGGTTTCCATCTCTCCAACAAGAGAACACCAATAAGGCCAATGCTGAGGAGGAACAGAGGACGCAACGAAGTGGAGGAGAACAGCCTGGAAGATCATGAAAACAGGTATTAAAGGGAATACTGGAATGGAAGTACCAAGAGATTATAACCAGTAACCTGCATCTTTTTTTAGACTGGATTTTGTAGACAGCTATTATTTGCAGACAGCACTGACCTCCCCACACCCCAGTCCCTCTGCAATATACATGGTGTGTGTGCTTCCCAATTGTTGTTGTTTCAGCATCTAGGGCTCAGGAAAAACCCTGTGTGCAGTTAAGGTGCACTTTGCTAACCACCTTGATTGGAGCAACTTGATCGGCCCAGTGATATCCCCTTGTGAAAATGACATGGCAGACAGGGATTAAAATTAACTGGAATAATGAGTAGTGTGCAAATAGGAATGCCCACTGTTATTTCACGTTATAGCTCAGGCCTCCTCTTCACGGCATGGTACTGGAGAGGGAGCCTCCACAAGTTGTATGGGAAGCCCCTGCAGTCCAGAAATTCTCCATCCCTGATCTAGGCCATATGTCATGAATTATAATCTCTTTAGTTTCCAAAATCCAAGCCTATCTACAGGACCATAATCAAAGTTTGAAGACTAGTATACTGTGCACCTGAGAACAGGCAGAATTATACGCAACCAGTCACCTGCAAACTATGGGCAACTTGTAATATTTTAACACTGCCTCCTAAAATAGGACACTAGCTCATTTTTGCTTTCTAGTCCTATGTTTATTTGTCTTTGGGAAGATTTTTTTTAAATGTGGAAGGGTTCTCTCCCCCGCAACCAGCAGAGCCCAGTGTGCTTCTTTACAATGATAAATCTCCCAAGACTGTAAAAACAACCATATTGTGCCGCTATCTTAAACTGAGGTGTCTACCAACCCTGGTATGTCTCCAGCCAGGGCATCTGTTCTGCTGAAAGTCAGTACATTGTTTTTAAACGTAAACAGGATGTTTTGCTTTCTCTCAGCTTGCTGGACTCTTTAACTATTCATGCTTGTTAAATATTGCTGTGTGTGCAGGGACAGGATAGGCAGAAAGGAAGGAATGTACTAGCACTGCAGTTATAAGTGACTATGGGGCTTAACAAGGGCTCATCTGGCGGAGGGCAACTAGCAGCTTGTTCAGCTTACAACCTGGTACACTGCCAGGAATTGCTAAGCTACCAGCTCCAAGCTGGGGATAGTGCAGACCATGTGGCTCCAACATAGCAAGTACACAACACAAACTTAAAACTAGAAATGCTGTTGGGCAAACCTCCAGCTATCTGCAGCTGCTAGTAGCAGCCCTCGTTTATCACAGGCCAAGTCCTAAAGCCACTCTTGGCAATACCCATGTGTCAGGGAGAATCTGTTTATACTTTCTGAGTGAAGTAGGAAGGTTACTTGAGGCAACACTCATCCAATGTTAAGTTTCATATCCTGGGCTATAGCTACACTTCTTTTAGGATCAAGCATGGAGGACATCAGAACATCTGCATCAAAGCAAAGCATTGCATGGGACTTACATCTGCACTGGGCTCAGGGGCAGTAGCAATTCCAGTACTGCATTCAGGGCAAATTACATATGAGAGACATCTTACTTATATAGCCAGTGGCAATGAACATGCTCTACACACAAAGTAAAAACATCCAAGTATGGCACTTCTAGTTTCAAAGATTTCAGGAATCAGGTCCTGTGACCATAGAAAATCAGTAAAAGTAAAATCTAAAATAAGCCCTCTGTGCCTATGTAGCCCAGAAAAGACATTTGAGAAACAGGGCCTGTCCCTTCTGATTCTAAAAAAAGGCCTTTGGATGCCTAAAACAGAGTTGGAGTGAATTATGCTTGAATGGCAAATGATTACTTCCCAAAATGCTTCTGACATACTTTACTATGTGAGGGCAATTTCAGAGGGGTTGCTGAGGAGTGTGGGAGGGGAACCTGAGTATCAATTGCAGTCTGCAGGCCATATTCTACATACATACTCTGCCTAAACCAGATAGCATTAGCCTAGAAGTTTAGGTATTCTGATTACTTGTATAGAATATTCATATAGAGAGCATACATACACTCAAACAAGTAATGAATATGCACATATACCGGTACATGCTGAGTCTGTATCCCCCCCCCCACCAGAAATTTGGAGTGAATGTCAGATAAGACTCCCCTGAGAGAAAGGTGCAGCCTTTTCTTTTTCCACCAGATGGCTGTCAGTATCCTTCTACTCCTAATGTGTCACCCCTCCTTGAACTATCATAATATGAAACACCACTCCAGATCTGTTTGAAAGGTCATGGGCAACACCATCACAAAGCGTAAGTACAACCAAGACACTGGAGATCTGTGAAGCATTACCTGCTTTCACATCTCTCATATCACTCAAATCATCTTGCAAGGTTTCAAGTGAAACCATGCTGATTTTTGCAAGACTACACTCATCCATCCACATTTGGAGTTTTGATTTTTGCTGATTTGATTATTCACGGATTTTATTAATATGTCCTCTCTAGCAATATCTAGGTCCTCCAACACAACTCTATGGTCATCTTTAACCACAAGTCACACTGAAGGACTTAGAGATTCCTAGAGAGAACACTTCGCTAGGCATTTATAGCTCCTCCAGTGCAATTCTATGGTCAATGTCTGGCAGATGTTGACCATAAAGTTGCACTAGAGGACTCAGAGATTTGTAGAGAGGTGTTCTCTTAGGTTAAAACATAGTGTTTTTGTTATCTGTGGTTTTTCCACGTTCATGGGGGTCTTGTGCCCCTAAACCCAGCAAATGTGGAGGGACGGGTGTATATCCATGAACAAAGACTCTCCCAGTTTCTTTTGCTGAAGCATCCCAAGCTCATTCTTTCAGACACATCTAACTGCAGCCTCCCATCATAATTCAGAATCATCAAGCCCCAGGACACAATGTTTAGAATCACTACATTCCTACTCAGATATTATGACTACACAATAAGAGTTTACTCAGATTTTCTTTCTTTTTATTGTTTCAAAAAAATTCTAGTTTGCTAGAAGGAGAGTGACACTGGAATTGGGCAGAAACACTGTGATGTTCTGCTAGAAGTGAACAGCAATGTTAGGCTGGATCTATAGAAACCTGCAAGCTCTTTTTTTGCCAATCATCAGAAAACAAAGCCAAAAAATACGGAAGGCAGATGATATAAAAAGGCTCACGTGTCACTTCTAAGCCAGAAGGAGGGAATCAATCACTATTAAATAACAATTCAATGTGTTCATAACCAAACAGTATAGAACAGTGTCCTTCTCTGAAGATGCCAGCCACAGATGCTGGTGAAATGTCAGAAAGGAACTCTTCTAGAACATGGCCACATAGCCTGAAAGCCCCACAAAAAACAACAGTGTCCTTATTAGTGGGATACCAACTTGCAGGTGAGATCATGCCATGTTCATACATGCACCTATTCAATATGCTGAGGGTGATCTTCCCCCTATTATCATCTCCTTTTGGGAGACGTTCCTAGAAAGCTATGTCTTTTTTTTTTTTTTTTTTGAAAAACAGTAATCTTGACTACTGAGGAAAGTCAAACTGGGCACCTCATAAACAGAAGGACTCATTATTCCTCCTTTACATATCAGATTGCCTAAAATGCTTTACTGCACTCCAGTCATGCAGAAACCATAAACTCTCTTCCTTGTTCATATGCTCTCTCATGGGCACCAATATTCTTCTACATGTACACTTTACAATTTTATGTATGACAGGACCTTCCTTCCAGGACTCCACACTGTGCTCTACAACTGCTTGTACTCATTGCCTATCTTATGCTGCTACCAGTCAAATTACAATTCTCTGTCCCTTCAACTGCAGATCTCTCATACATAGGCCTAAGTTTGTAGGAGCTAAGCAAAGCAGTCGACTATGGGGGACCTTGGAGAAGTGTCATCCACAGGGTCCCCAAGAGCCAGGGCTGACTCGAGGGAAGTTAACAACAGCAATAACAACATGCTCCCACGTATCCCTCATACACTGCAGAGTGATAACTCCTTTCGCACCAGGCCTTCTGAACAGACAGATGGGGCAGTATCTTGGGCGAGTCACTCTCTCTCAGCTTCAGAAGAAGTCCATAGCAATCTCTGAAGAAACTTAACAAGAAATCCCTACGATAGTGCCTCAGCGTCACCATGAAGGCACACAACAATAACAAAACAAGAAAGTAAGTGAGACCAGTGCCATGCCATCATCTCGAGCAAGGTAACCTGATGTCTGAGCTACAAAGGAGGACAAGGCACCATAAAATGTAGGACATTCAAGAAAAAAGTAGGACACAACTAAAAGTTGAAAACACTTAATATAATTTCAGGCTTCTTAGTGATATTCAAAATGAGAGGACATTTTGGAATTCCTCTTAGACAGAAGGTTGAAATGTAGAGCACATCTGGAAAAAGGAGGACACTTGGTCACCATGATCCCAAGGCACAGCTAGTATTAAACTCCTGCAACATCCAGTGTGGGGCAGTGAACTGACTGTTGGAGTATGACAACTTGGCCAGCCTGGCAAGACAGGTGCTGCTGCTGCTGAGTCTCAACCAAACTTGTGCCAGGCTCACAATGCCCCCAGCCACACCATAAGTCAGAAATGACTCGAAGGCAAACGACAACAACAAAGTTGTGTTGGAAGATCCTAGACTCATAGAGCTTGAAGAGATCTCCAAAGGCCATCCGGCACAACTCCCTGCAATGTAGGAATACACAATCAAAGCATCCCCAACATGGACATCCAGCCTCTATTTAAAGACCTCCAAAGAAGGAGATTCCACTACACTCCCAAGGAGTGTGTTCCACTGTCCAGAAGTTCTTACTGTCAGGAAGTTCCTCCTAATGTTTAGGTGGACTCTCTTTTCCTGTACATTGAATCCATTGTTCTGTATTCTAGTCTCTGGAGCAGCAGAAAACAAGCTTGCTATATCCTCAATATGATCACCCCTTCAAATACGTAACCAGGGCTATCATATCACCTCTTAACCATCCCTTAGCCAAGCTAAACACACAAAGCTTCCTAAATGTCTCCTCATAAGGCTTCATGGTTTCTGGACCTTTTACTGTTTTAGCCCCCCTCCTCTGGACAGACCCCAGTTTGCCCACATCCCTCTTTATGGTGCAAAGAACGGGACACAGTATTCCAGGTGACACCCAACCAAAGCAGATTAGACTGGCCCTATCACTTCCCAGACACTACACTCCTGTTGATGCAGCCTAGGATCACATTGGCTTTTTGAATCCGTCGTTCCGGGTCCTATTCTCTGGAGCAACAGAAAACAAGCTTGCTCCATCCTCAATATGACCACCCCTTCAAATACGTAAACAGGGCTCTCATGTCACCTCTTAACCTTAATCATACCACTTTCTAACCGTCTTAATCACATCACTCCTTGACCGTCTCTTCTCCAGGCTAAACATCCCCAGCTCCCTAAGTCTCTCCTTGTAAAGGCATGGTTTCCAAACCTGATGTAGGTGGGTCAAATGAGTACCTAGCCTGGGTTTTATGCTTCTACAAGGGTTCTTGGCTTTTTATTTGGCTGCATCTGCCGTTTACCTCCATTTCAGCCTTCTTCTGTCCAGGACTAAAACGCACAGATTTATATTTATAGGATTGTTTTATAGGTTTTAATTTGGCCATACCCTACATTATAATATGTGGCTACACAGTCAGTGTGACTACCAACCATGCCCTCCATTTCAACCTTCTTGTATCCAGGAGGAACTCCAAAATGTCCTCCATTGGGAACAGGGCTGAGGAGCATGGATTTATATTTATAGGAGTGCTTTACAGGCTTACGTTATACAGGTGGCCATGCAGTCAGGGCGACCAGCAGGCACGTCCTCCTTTTCCAGGACACGTCCTCCATTCCAACCTCCTCCTGTTGTTGAGGAGGAATTGGAGCAGGACTCAAAAGTCTTGATTTGGCCATGCCCTACATTATACAGGTGTCTATATAGTCAGGGCGACCAGCAGGCACGTCCTCCATTTCAGCCAGCTGGAATTCCCAAAGCGTCCTCCATTTGGAACAGGCCTGAAAGGCATGGCTTTATATTTATATTTATGGGAGTGCTTTATAGATCTTAATTTGGCCATGGCCTACATTATACAGGTGTCTATATAGTCAGGGCGAATAGCATACATGTCCTCTATTTCCAGGCCACGTCCTTCCATTCCAGCCAGTTGGAATTCCCAAAGCGTCCTCCATTTGGAACAGGCCTGAGAGGTATGGTTATATATTTATATTTATGGGAGTGCTTCAAGGCCTTTAATTTGGCCATGCCCTACATTACACAGGAGGCTACGTCTACATTATACAGGTGTCTATATAGTCAGGGCGACCAAAACAGGGGCGTCCTCCATTTCCAGGCCGCGTCCTCCATTCCAGCCAGGTGTTGTCCTCCATTTGGAGCAGGGATTTGTGTCTATGGGAGTGCTTTATAGGTCTTAATTTGGCCGTGCCCTACACTGTAATAGCTGTCTACACAGTCAGGGCGACCAGCAGCCCTGCCCTCCTCCCTTTCAGCCTCCTTGTGCCCAGGAGGATCTCCCAAACGCCCTCCCCTTTGCCCTCCGTGTCCCTGTCCCTCCTCACCAGAGAGCGGCTCCGAGGGCGAGGGCCCCGGCCAGGCTCTGCGGCGGCCTCTCCCAGACCAGCAGCCTCTGCACCGCCGCCAGGGGCGCCTCCCAGCCCCTCAGGCGCCGCCTCAGGCGGGCAGACAGGGCCAGCACCTCCTCCTCCGCCTCCTCCTCCTCTTCCTCTTCCGCCTCCTCCTCGGCCACCGCTGGGACCCCCGCTCCCTCGTCGCTGCTGCTGCTTGCCATCGCCGGACCCAAAGCCTTCCTCCTCCTCCTCCTCCTCAGTCCTGACCTGACAGCTGCCGACACCGGAAGCAGTCACGTCATCACGCGACTCCTCAGACTCCTCCTCCTCCTCGCACGCGCCGCCCGGAAGAGCTCCGAACCTTCTTCTCCATCATCATCATCATCATCATCATCATCATCATCCCCGCCGCCCTCCAGTGCGCATGCGCGCGCCCGCAACTACAACTGCGCATGCTCAGGGCTTGTTGGTTTGTTTGTTTTCTTCCAAGCGTAGAGGTAGAAATCCAAGAGCAACTGCGCATGCTCAGTTTTTTTCTCCTTCCTTTTCTCTCCCCCCGCTAAAGCGTAGAGCTAGGAATGGAAGACATACACGAATGTAGAGAAATCCATAGAAAGTCGGAAGGGAGGCCACAAGAAAGGCCACCCAGTCCAGCCCCCTTCTGCCATGCAGGAACTCCCAATCAAAGCACCCCCAGGGACAGGTGGCCCTCCAGCCTCTGTTTAAAGACCTCCAAGGAAGGAGACTCCACCACTGTCAGGAAGCTCCAGTCCTGATGTTGAGGTGGAATCTCTTTTCCTGTATTTTGCACCCCTAGTTGCTCCACCATGTCCTGTTCTCTGGAGCAGCAGAAAATAAGCTCGCTCCATGTCCTGTTCTCTTGATTGTGGGCGAGAGAGAGGCTCAGTTCCTTCTGGCAGAAGTGGCTGACAATTGTGAAAAGGGCTGTTGCCTGTTATTATTATTATTAACCCTTATTTATATATCGCTGTAAATTTACACAGTGCTGTACATATAAATTTATAATTAGACGGTTCCCTGCCCTCAGGCTTACAGTCTAAAAGAGACAACACAAAAGGAAGAGGGGAAGGTGGTGGGAAAGGGGATGAGGTCCAGTGGTTCCAGTGGTATTCCCTCCTTTTGGTTTATAATTATGTCTAAGCAGAGGAACCTATCCCATACCCACTGGGTCAAATACAGTACTAGGGTGTGTGTGTGTTGTGTGTCCTCAAATAGTTTCTGACTTACGATGACACTAAGATGAACCTGTCATCGGGTTTTCTTGGCAAGATTTGCCATGGCCTTCCCCTGAGGATGAGAGAGTGTGACATGCCCAGCGTCACCCAGTGGGTTTCTGTGACTGGGCCAAGATTTGAACCCTGGCCTTCATATGTCCTAGTCCAGTATCCTCAAACCACTACACCACAATGGCCCATAGCACTTGTGTAGACAATTTAAATGAGTTCCTAATAATAACAATAATAATGTTTATTTATATCCCGCTCTTCAGCCAAGGCTATCTGAGCAGCTTACAATTTGTTAACTAGACATTTCCCTGCCCTCAGGCTTACAATCTAAAAAGACAAGACACAAAGGAGAAGGGAATGGTGGTGGAGAAGACTGCTTTAGGGTCCAGTGGCTAGAAATGGATAGGCACCCTTTAGGCATGGTCCTACAATGGGTTCATTTACACATCTTCACCCTTTCTAGCATGATGTAGTAGCGGTTAGTGTCTTGGGCCAGAACCCCAGGAGACCTGGGTAGGAATCCCCTGGGTGATCCTGGGCAAGTCACACTCTCTCAGCCTCAGAGGGAGGCAATGGCAAACCTCCTCTGAACAAAACCCTACCAAGAAAACCCTGTGATTGGGTCACCTTAGGGTTGATATAAGTAGAAAACAGTTGGAAGGCACACAACAGTCTGACGTACTTATTCCGCAAGACTACTGTCTTGACAGTATTTAAAGCAGTGGTAGGAATATTTATTTATTTATACCCCGCTCTTCACCCCGAAAGGCTATCAGAGTGGCTTACAATTATTATTTTAATTAGAGAGTTCCCTGCCCTCGGGTTTACAATCTAAGAAACAATCTAGGAACCTTTAGCCCTCCCAATGTGTTGCACCTCCACTCCCCGAAGCCTCAGCTGCATTCGGTGGAAAAGTACATCATTTCCATAAATAATGGATTTTTAATTCAAATTGCCATTCTCACACACCCAACAAGGCACATAGAAGTCTGTCCCTGGCTGTCCACTCCACCCAGTGCCTCTGAGGAAGCAGACTGAAGTCTATAGGAAAGCTCATGCTTCTTTCTTCCAGTGAATCTCAAAGGTGCCACAAGATCTCTTTATACAGTATATTGATTCTGCAGACTAACATGGCTATATCTTTCAATTATTTCTTTCAGTGAGTCTCAAAGGACCTACAGGATCTCATAAAAACAACAACAACAGTAGTATTCCTCCACTGAATGCCTCTGAGGAAGTAGACTGAAGTCTATAGGAAAGCTCATGTTACCAACTTCTTTCAGTGACTCTCAAAGGTGCCACAGGATCTCTTTATACTGTACTGTATACTGATTTTACAACTGACACGGCTATATCTTTGAATTCTTTCTTTCAGTCAGCCTCAAAGGTGCCACAAGATCTCGCCACATGCTGAGTCTAAAGACTAACACAGCTATACCTTTGAATGATAATAATAATAATAATAATACCTGTAATAATAATTTACATTGTACATTTATTATATTTACATTTATTTGTATCCCACTCTTTTCCCAAAACTGGGACTCAGAGCGGCTTCACAACATTAAAAAACAGTGCAACAACAACAAGAACAACAACAATATACTAATACTAATAATATGCATCTGAAGAAGTAGACTGAAGTCTAGGGAAGTTCATGCTGCAAACTTCTTTCTTTCATTTACTCTCAAAGATGCCACAAGGTCTCTCTACCTACTGATTCTACAGACTAACATGGCTATACAGTATCTTTGAATAATAATAATAATATTCATCTGAGGAAGAAGACTGAAGTCTATAGAAAAACTCATGCTGCCAATTTCTTTCTTTCAGTGAGCTCCAAAGATGCCACAAGGGCTACTGATTCTACAGACTAACATGGCTACATCTTTGAATAATAATAATAATATGTATCTGAGGAAGTAGAATGAAGTCTAGGAAAACTCATGCTGCCAATTCCTTTCTTTCGAGATCTCTCCACAGGCTGATTCTATAGACTAACACAGCTATATCTTTGGATGATGATGATGATGATGATGGTAATATGCATCTGAGGAAGTAGACTGAAGCCTACAAAAGCTCATGCTGCCAACTTCTTTCTTTCAGTGAGCCTCAAAGGTGCCACAAGATCTTTCTCTACAACAACAACAACAACAACAGCAGCAGCAGCAGCAGCAGCAGCAGTACTAATAATAGTAGCAGTAGTAGTCTTAGTGCGTAGTCCTTTCCACACAAAGGCCTCCCCGCGGGGCCCTTCCTGGGGGCCTGCCCTAGTCCTCCTCCTTGACGTCGCTGGGAGGAAGGGGCGGCCTCCAGGGGAGAAGAGGCCCTCCTCCTCCTCCTCCAGTCCTCTCTCAGGAAGAGGAAGGAAGGAGGCCAGCGCCCTTTCTCTCTCGGTTGGCCTCCTCCGCCTCAGAGAAAGAGAGAGTGGGGTTGCCAAGGAAGGAGGAGGAGGAGGAGGAAGGCCCACCACTGGCAAGCAGCAGCAGCAGCAGCAGCTCATCCATGGAGCTGGAGGGGCTCTTCGTGGACGAGGAGGGCGCCTTCTCCCTCAGCGGCTTCCAGGAGTTCACGGTGAGATCCTTCATGGGACCCACACAGGACCCGGGCCTCCCTCTCGGCCCCCTCTCCTTCTTCGTCTTCTTTTCCCAAGAGAGGCCCTCCATTTTGAGCCTCATCCATCATGGGGCCCTGTCTGTGTGGCCTAGGAGGAGTAGGGCCTGTGACTCTGGGGGTGGTGGAGAGAGGGGCCCTGATGGAAGAAATAATGACACAGGAGGGCCTCCCCCCCCCCCATAGGGAGACACCAGACTTGCCCACAGAGGCACCATTGGGGGATACTGGCCCATAGAGGATCACTGGGAAATACTTGGCCATAGAAAATAATAGGGGGATGCTTGCCCATAGGGGATCATTGGGGGATACTTGCCCATAGACTATAATAGGAGGATACTTGCCCATAGGGGCTCATTGGGGGATACTTGGCCATAGAAATAATAGGGGGATACTTGCCCATAGGGGCTCATTGGGGGATACTTGCCCATAGATTATAATAGGGGGATACTTGCCCATAGAGGATCATTGGTGGGGGATACTTACCCATAGAGAATAATAGGGAAATACTTGCCCATAGAGGATCATTGGAAAATACTTGCCCATAGAGAAACATTGGAAAGTACTTGGCCATAGAGGAGAATTGTTTAATACTTGTCCTTAGACTCTGTGGAATAGAGGGTTATTTATGGATTCCCTTTTTGGTTCTGAAAAACCCAGCCTCTATATTTTCTATGAGCAAATATTCCCCAATGTTTCTCTGCAGGCAAGTATGGTTTCCCTATGGGCAAGTGCTGTCATTTGTTTTAGGAAGTTCTTCTGGAGAGCTCAAACACTTATGGCTACCCTAAGGCCACCAAGTCACTGGACTTGGACTTGGCCAGGTCACACCCTCTCTGCCTCAGAGGGTGGCAGGGGTTTAAATCCTGGCTTGGCCATGAAAACTCACTGGCTGACTTATGGCGACCCTAAGGCTGAGTCACTGGGTGGCCTTGGCCAACTCACACACTCTCAGCCTCAGTGGGTGGCAATGGCAAAAAACCCTCTGAAGAAGCATGCCAACAAAGCAATGGCAACCGCCCCCCCCACACCCGAAGAAACATGGTTTTTCTTGGCATGTTTTTTCAGAGAAGATTTGCTGTTGCCATCCTTTGAGGCTGAGATGGTGTGACTTAGCCAAGGCCACCCAGTGAGTCAGCCTAAGGGTCGCCATAAGTCAGGAACAACTGGAAGACACACAATAAGAACAGCAAAAGAAGCATTTATAGGAGTGTTGTTTACATTTATAGGAGTGTTGTTGGACTCTGTATTTGGGCATGCCCTCTATTTTAATCTGGGATGTCCTCCATTTTGTGGTGCCTTGTTCCTCTCCTTTGTGGTAAGAACCGCTGGTCACCATGACCCACCCCAGTCAGCCACTCTTGTTGCCAGCCCCCCCTCATCCTTTTCTTGAAATAGGGGAACCAGATGTGTCCTCACCCCAAAAAAGTGGACAAAAATGCACTGTAAAATGGAGGATGTTCAAGAAAAAATGGAGGGCATGGCCAAAGAAAAGCTCAAAACACTCCTAGAAATGTCAGTACATACTTCTTAGTCATGCTCAGAAGCTCAACACACTCCTAGAAATGTCAATCCATGCCTCTTAGTCATGTTCAAAATAAGAGGACACTTTGGAATTCCTCCTGGGCAGAAGGTGGAAATGTAGGGTGTGTTCTGGAAAAGGAGGACTGTGTCATCTTGCAAGGCACCCCACCTGCCCTGGAGTGACCCCCCCCCCGCCCGCTTATGTTCCTGACTTATGGTGGCCCTTAGGCTGACTCACTGGGTGGCCTTGGCTAAGTCACACCATCTCAGCCTCAAAGGATGGCAATAGCAAATTCTCTCTGAAAAAACATGCCAAGAAAAACCACGTTTCTTGGGGGGGGGGGGGCGGTTGCCTTTTTTTTTTTTTTTTTTTTTTTTTTTTTTTTGCCATTGCCACCCTCTGAGGCTGAGAGCGTGTGAGTTGGCCAAGGGCACCCAGTGACTCAGCCTTAGGGTCGCCATGAGTCAGCCAGTGAGTTTTCAATGGCTAGCGATGGGGCTCTCACACTCTCCCAGTATGTCCATTCCTCCTTTGTAACCTGAGAGAGAGAGAGCCTTGGTGGTGGCTGTTTGTTGTTGTGCACCTTCAAGTTGTTCCTGTCTTATGGCAACACTAAGGCAAACCTATAATGGGGTTTTCTTGTCATGTTTCTTCACAGGAGGTGTGCCATTCCCTTCCTCTGAGGCTGAGAAAGTGTGACTTGCCCAGGGTTGCCTGATGGGTTTATATAGTTGAGCCAGAGTTTGAACCCTGGTTTCCAGAGTCCAGTGCCCAAACCACTAAGCCATGCTGCCTCAGAGCCTTAGTTGACATGGAAGCCATTGTCATTGGGATACTGGGGCGTTTCCTTTTTGATATAGACATGAAAGTCATGTCACATGAATCAGTTTGGGCTGACAGTCAGTTAATGGGAAGGCTTACTACTCTTCCAATGCATTCAGCACATAGTTGTTGTTGTGTGCCTTCATGTCATTTCTAACTTATGGCAACCCTAAGGCAAAACTTTCATGGGGTTTTCTTGGCACATTTCCTCAGAGGGGATTTGGCATTGGCAACCCTATCATGGGGCTTTATTGGCAAGATTTCTTCAGAGAGGGGTTGCCATTGCCTTCTTCTCCTGAGGCTGAGAGAGCATGACATACTTAAGTGACCTACTGTGTTTCCATGGTCAAGTGAAGATCTTGAACCCTGGTCTCCAAGGGTCGTAGTCCAATCCTTAAACCACTACCCTACGGTGGCTCTCATCACTGGGCATTCTTGCTGTGTGCCTTCAAGTCATTTCAGACTTATGGCGACCCTAAATGTTTTCTTGGCAAGTTTCTTCAGAGGGGGTTTGTCATTGCCATTCTCTGAGGCTGAGAGAGTGTGACCCAAGATTATCTGGCAGGTTTCCATGGCTGGGTGGGGATTCAAACCCCTGGTCTCCAAAGTTGTAGGCCAACTCTCAAAACCGCTATGGCATCTTTGTTGTTGTTGTTGTTGTGTGCTTTCAAGTCATATTGGATTTATTCTGACTCTAGTAAGATCAACTTATCATGGGGTTTTCTCAGCAAGATTTGTTCAGAGGGGGTTTGCTTTTGCCTTCCTCTGAAGCTGAGAGTGTGACTTGCGTAAGGTCACCCCAGTGAGTTTCCATGGCTGAGTGAGGATTCAGACCCTAATCTCTAGAGTCCTAGTACACCACAGTGGCTCTTAGCCCCAGTCTACAGACCACATATTTGAGAAGCTCTGCTGTACAAAGTTTTACGCAAAAGTCTACCTGCTAGATAATTTTTAGAAATAGTATTAGGGCAATAAATACAGAAACCCCTCGTCTTAAAAATTCTTCATTGTAAAAAAAATTCCATTATCCAACTTCCCAGCCATTGACCTAAAAAAAACAAAAAGGCTTTGGGAAGAAAGGGGAAAATATTTTTGTTCAATTGAGATTTTGCCTTTGCTGTCCTCTGAGACTGAGAGAGTGTGACTTGCCCAAGAACACACAGCGGATTTGCATGGTCAATACTGGATGAAAGTCTTACAAAGAGAAACCAGGGGGAAAAATATCATTAGGGAGGCACATTAAGAAAAGGCATGAGCAATTGGGGAGGTTATACTCGGCTGTTAGTGGTGAAACAATGAGGCTTTTTATCCAGACAAGGCTTTATAGTGTTTTGTGTTTCCAAGCAGGGCATAAGTCCATTGATCTGTTGTTAGCACAACAAACAAAGAAACCAAGTTGCTCAATGCTCTGTTTTATTCTTTCTAGTGGGAAACTGTAATGGTGTCATCAGTGAAACAGCCAGACCTTGGACAAAGGGAAAGGCCAGACTTGGGACAAAAACAGACAAAAGATTGGCAGAATTAATTGCTTTCCTTGGATGCAGTTGTGTCAGCGACCTTGGGCAGGCCACATGCTCTCAGCCTCAGGGGAAGGCTGTGGCAAACCTACTCTGAACAAATCTTGCCATGAAAGCTAACAATGGGTGACTATGGGGATTATAATCTAGCCATACAGGGAGGGCCACATTTTTCTCCTGTCAGTACAGAATAATTGGCTTCAGACAACCTGCTTCGCTGTTGGTCATTATTCAGCCACTTTTAAAAGAAATAACTACTGTATGTCTGTTTCAGCACAAAAAGAGGAGGGGAAAGGGGGGGGAGGGTGTCTTGTATTATCTTTAAGAGCACTACATTTCTCAACGGAGAGATAAGAGAAAAGGCAGGAACACATTTTCAGTCCTGCTGTCTTTCTCTTTCTCCTTGCTTCCAGATCATTCTCCCTGTCACATAACTAGTGCTGGTTGGTACACATCTTCCCAGTTGGGGGGGGGGGGGGGGGTAGAAGTTTTCCTAGAGCCAAGGGATGCTATTTAAGCAGTCCTGGGAGCTAGAAGGGAGCTCCCTATTCCAAAAATATAGTAGACTGGTTAATGGCCTTAGAAAATGACTTAACTACTGGTAAACTATTCTATCTCCTTCTCTTTTGTTACTTTTTTGTCCACTCTCCGGATTAGACAGTCAACAAAAAATGGGGGGGGGGGGGGAGTTCAAGAAAAAAATTCTGAAAAATGGGGGGGGGAGGATTATGGGTTGTTTTCCTTTGGAAGTATTACAGTATTTCTAAGAATTATGTAATAGAGTTTTAGGTAAGACTATGTATAGTATCTTTCATTATTGCACTTTCTGGTATTAGTTTACTTTTTGTTTTTTTCATGGGAGTTAGTGCTTTTTGTCTGTTTGGCACTATGGGACGCTAGAGGAGACAAACAGTTTTAATGTTGATGGTTTCCTCTGGTTTTAGTGGGTTGTATATTTTGGTTCATTTTTATTTTATTTTTTTATTTTTTATTTTCTTGCCTGCTCCCCATAAATTGGCAAAAGCATGATGTAGTGGTTTGAATGTTGGACAACCAGCGCTCAATTCCTATCTCAGACATGAAAGGGTGACCATGGGTGAGTCACATACTCTTAGCGGGGGGGGGGGGGGGGCAGTGTTAAACCTCCTGTGAACAAATCTTCCCAGGAAAATCCCATGATAGATATACCTTAGGGTCACTAGAAGCCAGAAATGACTTGAAGGCACACAACAACAATAATAAAGGTTCCTTATTGTGCATGTGTTCGTTATAGTTTAGGACCTTGTAGCACTATTTGTAACAATAATATTTTTAAAAGTAAATACAATTTGTAAAATATTTCATGCTAAGGCAATATAAACATGCTAAGGCAATATATACGTAGTGTTTTTTATGTTCGCAAAAGTGACTTTCAGTCTTCAGAGGCTGATAATATAGCATTTGTTCAATTATTTACCACAGGCTTCAGATTTCCAAAAAATTTTACATCTCTAGCCTGTGAGTACTCTTGCTAGTTCCTCCCTCCAAGTTTGCTTTCATAAGAAGATTGCTAGGTGTGCCTTCCTGGAAGTCCACTTTTATGAGGCTTCTGACCACATAACATTTTTTTTTGCATAAAAAAATAAAATAAAATGTGGACTTCCCTCAGACCTATGTATGTTTCTGTTACAGTACTGTGTCTGGGCTTGATCATAAAGTTTTAGGAAAGATTTAACAACATACAAGATAGATATAGATATATAAACATGTTATGGAACATTGTATAAAGAAAGGCTGAGAAAATATTATATAAAGAGATGACTGGGAACATCTATGTTAGAGAAAAGAAATTGTGAGTTTCCACTTCTTCATATTTGAAGAAGGCAGGGTGCTATATTAATATATACAAGTATTTTATTATGTGTTCCCTGTTGAGTCATTCAGGTGGATTTAGCTGTCCAGCAACTTGAATAAATTAAATCAGATGGTGTTTTCAGTAATAAATGGAACATAGCTGTTGAAGGGAAAGTAAAATTTGGGCAATAGTGCAAGTTTTGGTGCAAATAAAAACAAAGGGGAGAGAGAGACCATATGGGGAAAGAAGTGGCATGAGAGTTTTAGAATCTCTTTCCCCAGTGATTTTGAAAGTACTCTTAAGGTATGGTATATCTGTTAAGACTGCTGAGATAGAAACAAGATGAAATCCACACACACATGGAGGTAATCTACAGGAGGATTTGGACTATATGTGGATAAGTATATCTGTTCCAACTGCCCACTTCAGCCTGTCCTTGTAGAATGGAGGACTTTAGTAGAGCAGGTGAGGCAGAATGATGCAGAGTCCCAGTACTGCATTTATATTCTCCAGTTCTTTCTCTCAGTTTCTTCCCAGGCACAAGCAGCTGAGTGATCGGGTACGCAAGCGACTTTACTATGGCTGGGATAAGGATGGTACCCTTGATAATCTCTCAAGTCCTGTTGCAGGTGAGTTTGGCCGTGGGATGTTGCAGATGGACTAGAAAATGGGGATAAAGGGAGGGAGACCCTAGCTGGATATAACCATGAGACAAAAGCACCTTTCTTCTGTTGCTCTATTCTCCTTACCATCCTGAATGCCAATAATAGCTACTTTAATTAAGTATATGCTGAACAAAACCCATAAGAATTGAACTCCACTGCTTCCCTGCCCAACCTTTTTGACATTTTGATCTTGACATAAGTTTGTCAGGGCTAACATTTCTCTTCTACCTATGCCCTTCTTTCTTTCTTGTCACCTAGAACATGGCTCATTACCCCTTACTGCACTCTCAAATTTGGTTCACAGCTGGTAACAAGCATTTTATATTAAAGGATGTTTTGCAAGTGGAGTTGATAATTGACTCCTGTACCAAGGTCCCCATTGTACATAACATTCAGCATAAAAAATGACACTCACTGAAGCCTGTAGGCAAGAGTGAACTGAGGGGGGAAAGGAGACTTCCAAGCAGCTGAACTTATGGGTCTGTCAGAATACTTTCCTTTGAATTAAATGTGTTTAGGATCTGGGAATACTGAGGGCAAATCTTTCTATCCAGTTGTCAGCTTGTTCATGTAGTAAGTCTTTACTTTAAAGCCTTACAACTTTTCATTTAGTTTTCAAATGGATACTATATATTTGGCGGTAAAATTGCTTCTCTCCCCTTCATAACTTTTTAACATTGTGTTTTCTGTCTTCAAGCATGTTTTTGGTCTGATGGACCACAAGGAGAAGCAGCCTTGGTTACCTAGAAGGGGACATATGTCTCTGTCATACAGTGTTTGGACTAGGGCACTGATGTGGCTTTGCAACAAAGGGCTGTGCACCTAGCTTTGAACCCTGTTGATTTCTTCTTTCTAGATATTGCTGTGGAATTACTCCAGAAAGCTGCTCCAAGTCCCATTCGGAGGCTCCAGAAAAAATATGTATCTCATGTCTCCCGGTATGATTCAGGCTCTTTTCTGCTTTTTCCTCTCACTGTTTCTCATCCTATACATTCATACATTTCTCCCTCTCTTTGGGAATGTGGGCTTGGGATTTGTATTTGTATTCTTAAATTAACTTTTGGATTTGCATTTAAAATCATTTTAATTGGAAAGGCAGTGTGTGTGTGTGTGTGTGTGCTTGCATGTGTGTGCACATAACTTCAGATCACCTGTTGACTTATGATGACTCGATGAATTTCATATGGTTTTCTTAGGGAAAGCATATTCAGAGGTGGTTTTGCAAGTTCCTTCCTCTGAAATACATCCTACAGCACATGGCATTTGTTGGCAGTCTCCAATCCAAAGATGTATCCACTTCAGAAATAATCCAGTGTGATATCACTTTAACAGCCATGGTTCAATGTTATGGAATTCTAGGATTTGTACTTTGTTGTTGCACCAGAGCTCTCTGACAGAGAAGGCTAAATGTCTTGCAAAACTACAGTTCCCAGAGTTCCATAACACTGAGCCAAGTGGTATCACACTGGATTATTTCTGTAGTGTAGATGCAGCTCTAGTACTAGCCAGAGCTGACCCTGTTTAAAATCCAGGATCGGACAGGATCTGGTTCCTTTAGTGTGTTTAAGTCCTAAGGCATTATATGCTGAGGATGATGGGAGGTGATGCACTTTACCCAGGCTCAGGTCCTCACCATCTGGTCAAAGCTGGGCTGATCAGAACTGATCAATGGTGTGATGTGTTGCAGGTAGCAGAGTTGCCCATGAAGCGGCTCAGGAACAAAACATCAGCTCTGGAACTTCTGGAATCACTGTTGCTGCTTCCCCCTTCTTGCAGTCAACAAACCACGCGAGCTGTGCACTAAACTATCTTTATTGACTACTTGAATAATACAAACTCTATAGTAAAACAATAAACATCTTTGCAACACATTTCTTGCTCTTGCTAAACACACTCTGGCTATACTAATCAAGCTATATACATACTCATCTCCTCCTGCACAAAAGCTTAGTTACAAGTTCAGGTTCACCTTCTAGTTCACATTGTTGATGATGTGTGCGTGTGTGGCATCGTGGAGGATGGTGCAGGGATAGGTGCGATGGCTCACCGGAACAATACTGAAATAGTTCAATTTTGGTTACCACCCACTGGGTGTGCACTGGGTGTGTACTGGGTGTATACAAACAATACTATTGGTTATTTCCACACTTTCCCATACTATAGTCCAACCTCTTACTATGACCTAAACACTCATGTGATGTTTTCAATGATGTCGTTGTTTACCTTTTCCATGACCTTCCTTTCCGGAACTTGTGTTGCTATTCCGTGTGTGTTATGGCTATACCCACATCTGTTGTTGTTGTGTACGTGTCTGACTACACTATCTTCACCTCGTGCTGGAAAATTTTACAGACTTTGGTTCTCACATACAGCTTTGCATTTCTATGACTATAATTCCCATGCTCCTTGCCTTAACATTATATACACTGAACTAAGAATATATTTATACACAACACTGCTGAGATAGAAACAAGATGAAATCCACACACACGGAGGTAATCTACAGGAGGATTTGGATCCACTTATCTGTGGATAAGTATATCTGTTCCAACTGCCCACTCCAGCCTGTCCTTGTAGAACTAAGAATATATTTATACACATACTAATAACTTTGTGCACAATCCCACCTTTAAAAAATTGGAACAGCACCAGTATGCAGCAAAGTCTTACCACAGAACTATGAAGTCACTAGGATGTGTAACATCAGGATTAGATGTCTCCAGATATAAAATTATTTGACCATATATCTGATGAATGCATTTATTTACATTAAATGAGCTTTACTGTTTTCCAGTAGTGGGTGGTAGTAGTAATAGGTTGGAACAGAGACACTGCAAGGCAGTTGTTAACAGTTATTTTGGGGGAGTTTTTGAGATGGTCATTCCTATATGAAAGAAATGGGAATAATAGCTAAGAACACTTAAGTTAGAAGTCAAACTCTTGCTCCCAACAACTTTTCAGTGAGACTTCAATATGGCAGAATGACCTGCTATGGATAAAATTCTATGAGATGTTCTCATATTCAGGAATGACCTGTGTTTTGCAGAATCCACAAAGACAAGCTTCTTTTTCCATACCTGCTTCAACACATGCTTTCTTGATCTATTTTCATGAATATGACTGTGTCTCCTAATCTGCATTCCTTTTTTTGTGAGGCTCAGGGGGACATTTGAAAATTGATAAAGGTAATGGAAATACATAACAGCCACGTTGTGGCATATATATAGTGGACAGAAGTAAAAACATGGTAAATCTGTACTGTACAGGTTGAGTTCCAGATCTCCAGTTCCTTCTGTAGTACAGTTCAAGATGCTGCTTTGTGGCTGAAATGATAAATAAATGAAGCTTGTGTCTCCCGGTTCTAATTCCAGAGAGGCTTGCATCTCCCCCTGCTCTATGATGTTGGCCCTGGTTTACATTGAAAGACTTCGGCACCGCAATCCTGAATACCTACAGCAAATCTCATCTTCTGATCTCTTCTTAATCTCCATGGTAAGCTTCTGATGGGTGAAACTGTGGCTGGGTAGCAAGGAACATTTGCCCAAAAGTTTCCCATGTTTTGTATAATGCATCACTGGTACCTAATAGGCTTTCCACACTTCAGAGACCTATCCTGACCTCACAGCTGAACTGTTGTAACCCTTTTGATGTCCCCTCTGTTCACCTCACACTTCAATATAATTTGGTTGCTTTCAGTTTGATATGGAACAACTACAGTAGCAGGCAGATTCCTTTCTTGAAACAGTGTGCTAAGGATGAGCATCCAGAATTATCTGGCATAAATTTTGATCTTGTGAACTCAATGGAGGGGATTAAAGATAAGCGGCTATGCTTAAAGCATGGTGTGGATGATTACAAGATGGTCTGGAAGGACTAAGAAGATTAATTTTCCCTTGATACTTTCAGTATCTAGTTCAGCCACTCAGCTGCTCTCTAACTGCAGATACTTGCCTATTTGTGAATGCATGTTCTGTGTATAACTGGTTTAGGTTGAGGGGATTGAATTTTTCATGCAGAAGGGGTAGGGAGCCCTTGGCCCTCCAGATTTTTTGGCTTATAACTCTTATTAGTAATTTCCAATAGGCCGATAGGAAGGACATGTAGGAGCTGTGGCCCATAACATTTAGAAAGTTGAAAGTTGTTTAGTTGAATTTAACAAGCTGCACTGTAGATTCCTTCTGCCCCTCTGCTTATTTTGGTAGCTGGCATAAAGGAATCCTGAAATTGTGGATGAGATTTTCACATTGCAAGAAACTGGGAAATGGACTATATCTAAACCTCATGCCTACAAGAAAACAGGGATACCACACTCCAACTTCGGCTGAAATGTCACACACCGTGCTACTTCAGTGCATCCTTGTCTTCTCTTGATTTCAGATGGTTGCGAGCAAGTACTTATATGATGAAGGGGAAGAAGAGGAGGTCTTCAATGATGAATGGGGAGCTGCAGGCAAGGTGGATGTACAGACCATGAACACACTGGAGATGAATTTCCTCAGGGCCATTGTAAGTGTCATGTGAAAGGGGTGGAAGAAGTAGGCACCCAGACATCTGTTGCTCTCAGTCAAAGTTCAAATGAGCACAGAGGGCTTGACAGAATTAGAATGTCCATGATATATATAAATATGCTAGTATTTGAAGGAGTGTTGGTTGCATGGCAATAAGGATTGAATGCAGAGGCTGGGCTTTTTTGTTCTGTTGAAATACTAATGCTGCTTTTGTCATCAGTGTGCAAGGTGTTTTAGAATAATGAATGCATACAACTGCCATATTTTTTAAAAATGTATGAGTGCAATAACAACAAAATAATAAAAAGTTCAACAGCAGTTTTAAAGTGCAGAGTCACAGTAGGTCAAATCCTCCATTTAAAAAGGTGATGAAAAAATGGGTTTGTATCTGGTGCCTGAGTTCTATGAATGGAAGGGCCTTCTCACTCATCTGAAGAGCGCATTCCATGAGCAGGGTGTTGATGCTGTTGAAATGTTGTCAGATTTGAGAAAGATGCCTAGATAGCTCTCAACACAGGGAAGATTTCTTCAGAGACTACAGCACTACACCCTTATTGTGCTGCTATTCCACTTTTACCTCTGTGGCTGCCTCCTGTAGCATTCTGGGGTTTGTAGTTCAGTGAGGCCTAAGATCTCTCTGACTGAGAATGCTAAATGCCCCTCCTTAAACTGCAAATCCCAGAATGCCACAGGAGGCAGCCAGAGCAATTAAAGTGGAATAGCAGCACTGTAAGAGTGTAGTGCATTAATTTCCTTCCTGTCAAATGTGAATAGTGGGTTTATTACTGATTCATCCTCTCCCTCCACCACAGTTTGTCCAGTAAAACAAAAGTAGACAATCAACAATGATTCAAATGTTTTTGAACTACCACTCTCATCATCCCTTGCCTTTGGTAGTACAGTGGTCCCCCAGGTTACGAAAGTAATCCGTTCCGGATTACCTTTCGTAACCCAGAAATATTCGTAACCCGGGGGACCGCTTTGTTTGCCGGACTGCGCGGCAAATTTAAAGGGGCCGCACGGTTTTTTTTGTCGTAAGCCGGGGTTTTTTTTGTAAGCCGGGGCCGTTTTTGCAGCCCCGGCTCTTTCGTACCCCGGGGTTTTCGTACCCCGGGGGATTCGTAACCCGGGGGACCACTGTAGTGGCTATAGCTGATTGGAAGAGTGGTCCAGAAACATTTTGAGACCCACAAGTTCTTTGCCTATGTAGTAGGGAATCTCCTGTATTTCATGTACCTGCCAAGTAACATTTGTGTTCTATTTTATTGCTAGTGACAAGAAGACAGCTAATTCTCACTGCTTTTTATGCATTTCCTTTTCTACAGGACTGGAGCCTCTATACAGATCCCAAGGAACTTTTTGAAGTGCTCAGCTGGCTGGAAGGATGGTAGGTATTTTTCTTTTTTGAGGATGCTGTTGTGCTGCTGTGGCAGGAATAGGAGGAATCCTTTGTCCTGTCTGCTGTCCCTTCTGAGTAAACTTAGTCATGCAGAGTCCGCTTGATCTGGGAATTATCCTCCACATGTCACTTCTTGGAGGATAATTCCCAGATCTACGGCTAAATTACAAGGCCTTAGTGAAGCTACTGTTCCTTTAAGCGGTCCAGAGTAGTGAGCTCTACAGTATAGATACATGAGCCTGCCTTGTGTGTCCCTCATGTCACTTCACAGTGTACCAGACAGTAGTAACAGATACCTGTGATTAGGGGTTAAACCAAGTCTACAGTTAGCCGTATCCCCATGAGCCCATTTATCTGAAAATCCAGGAAAGAAAAAGAATGGAAGGCTGCTTGTCAAGCTGCTGGGGTTCATACCTTTGTGTCTGTGGAAGTGATATCTGTATATCACTAGAGCAGATCATTAAACAGAGAGTCTGAATATCTAGAAGATAATTCCATAATCACAAAAAAGTCAACATGGGTTTCAGAGAAACAAGTCATGCCAGACAAATCTGATCTATCTATCTCTCTCTCTCTCTCTCTCTCTCTCTCTCTCTTTTTCTCTCTTTTTTTTAATAAAATTATCAGCTTGGGGAAGGGAATGCTGTGGATATAGTATATCTTGATTTCAGTAAGGCCTTTCACAAGGTTCTCCATGACACTCTTGCAAACAACCTTGTAAAATGTGGGCTAGACAAGGTAACTGTTACATGGATTTGTAATTGGTTGACTGGCCATACCCAAAGGGTGCGCAACAAGGATTCCTTTTCATCCTGGAGAGAAATTACCAGTAGGGTGCTACAGGGTTCTGTCCTGGGACCAGTGTTATTTAATATCTTTATTAATGACTTGGATGACGGTATTGTGGACATAGTTATCAAATTTGCATATGACACCAAATTAGGAGGAGTAACTAATATCCCAGAAGACAGGATCAATATTTAAAATTACCTGAATAGACTAGAAAACTGGGCCAAACAGCAGTGTGATGCAGCAGCTAAAAAGGCCAATGCAATTTTAGGCTGCATCAATAGAAGTATAGTGTCTAGATCAAGGGAAGTAATAGTGGCACTCTATTCTGCTTTGGTCAGGCCCCACCTGGAATACTTTGTCCAGTTCTGGGCACCACAATTCAAAAAGGATGTGGAGAAACTGGAGCGTGTCCAAAGGAGGGCAACTAAAATTGTGAAGGGTCTGGAAGCCATGTCTTATAAGGAATGCCTTAGGGAGCTGGGTATATTTAGCCTGCAGAAGAGAAGGTTAAGAGGTGATATGATAGCCTTGTTTAAATATTTGAAGGGATGTCATATTGAGGAGGGAGCAAGCTTGTTTTCTGCTGCTCCAGAGACTAGAATACAGAACTATGGATTCAATGTAAAGGAAAAGAGATTCCACCTAAACATTAGGAGGAACTTCCTGACAGTAAGGGCTGTTCAACAGTGGAACAAACTCCCTCGGAGAGTGATGGAGTCTCCTTCCTTGGAGGTATTTGAGCAGAGGCTGGATGGCCATCTGTTGGGGATGCTTTGATGGAGAGTTCCTGCATAGCAGGGTGTTGGACTGGATGGCCCTTGTGGTCTCTTCAAACTCTATGATTCTATGACATGTATTTCTTCTATTTGAATAAAAGAGGAAGAGCAGTTCCTGTTTGTGCGGCAGGGTGCTGCAAGGATACAAGGTCTGTGATGAGCCATTCTTGGGGCAAGGATTCTAATTCTTCCTTCTGTTTCTGCAGTGTGGCTGAGAGGCAGGGCATCCGACGTGGTTGGTTTACCTACACAGACCTATGTGTCTTAATGGAGCAAACACTGTGGCAGCAGGCTTTGGGCCAGTTTTATCAACAGGTGGCCAAGGTAAGCTAGAGCAGGCTAAACGCAGCATGAGGAAGGCTAATGGGGGTAGAAAAAGCATATATCTATCCTTTGGTAGTGAAGCAGAGGTAGAAACAAGTGAGCAGACTTTCAGTGGTAGAAGGCAATGTGTTTTGTGTGTGTGTATGTATAAGTGTGTGTTAGAGAGGAAGAGAGAGAAATTTCTACTAGGTAAGATCTGATATGCTTCTGTTTATACTATTGCCTGAATAGTAAACTTTTTGACTCTGCTAATGTTAATCTTTTAAGCCACCCTTCATCCCACAAGATCCTTAATGTGCTATATCAAACAAAAGAGAAAAGCAGCTGAAAACATACATAGCACCAAAAAAAACCCCCAAAAAACAAAACTTAACACAGCCTGGCTAAAAAAAAAGTAGATCCAGACATCATAACTAAGACATTTGTCTGTCTGTCTGTCTATCTTCTAATCTCCACCAAAGAAAATTTTGAAAATTAATTTCCTGAGTATAAAAAGAAAGTGGACTGGTCAGTGTTTACCAGAACAGAATTGCATGACCAGTTTGCCATGGCAGAAAAAATGCTGGTGATCTGGTGGAATTTGGGTGAAAATATTACTACTTGATCAGCTTTCACCTTTCATGTACATAAAAGCTGAGCAGACCACTCACTTTTCTGTTTCAATGGTAGATGAATGTTAAGTCGGATGCTTAGCAGTGTCTGTGCTTGGGCCTAGCTAGCTTCCTCCAGGGGAGGGGAATTTGTGGGGTAAAGGGGAGACAGCACATAACCACTCTGATCTTCTCTTCCCACAGCTGGCTTGCATTCTTGGCATGGTGTACCTGACGGGGATTGCTGCTGTCCTTGCTTCTGCAGTGGTTGTTCATCACACTGTACACTTGAAGAGGGCAAGCCCTATGGAGCTTGTTGGCACAAGGAGTGCTCTAGCTCTGTGTCTGCCTGTCCCATCTTCAGTCCAGCTGGATCACAGCTTGGGGCTCCCTGACAGCTTTCCATGCCCAAAAGCAGAGAATCAAACCTTTGATGGTGAAGAACAGCAGCCAGGAAGCAGTGGTGTCATGGCTACAGCACTCTACCTGTGGAGCAGCGTCCTTAATGTGTTATCATACCCACTACCAGCTCCCATCAATCCTTCACGTTGCCCACGTTGCAGTCAGCCCACCACCTGCATGGCAGCCAATCACACAGCTTGCACCCACCCTGCTACGCAGTCAGCTCCCTTTGGACTTCCTACACATTGCACAAGTAGTTTATGCTGGAACTGGCATCTTCCCATGTCTCCTAACTGCAAAGACTGTCCTGAACTACTGACACTGCAACAGTGTTCCTCACAGGCTGCCTTGGAGCTTGGAAGGATAAAGGCATTCATATTTCCTAGCTAGGGACATAGCTTAATTGGGGAGGGGGTGGGTGGGGATGGTGGATCTAAATTGGAAAGTCTGTGAGTGTCATAAAGGCATAGGGCACAAGCGCAAAAAATGCTGGGAGATGGGTTTAGTGGTCTGTATCATAATGGGTGCCAGTTCCCCTTTCTGGATATATCTTCCAGACCTTTCTGCCCGTTTCCCCTTGGCAGGCCATTGGCAGCTGTGCTTAAAAGCTTTAAGGAAGTTACTAGACATGTGCATCCCATTTTAGGAATCTAAGGCTGGGATAGAAGGAAGACTGAAACAATGATGCCTGGGTCTGTTGCAACCATCAGCTGCACCATTATTTGTTCTGGAAGACCTGGCTGAGTCTTTGCTCAACAAGAAGAACTTAAGGTGGCTTCACACGCATTGGGCTGCTAGCAGAAGACACTGAGCCACCTCCTAGCTTGACTTTCTTGTGTGTTAACCTGTCTGGGGCACTTAGAAGTAATGATCCATGGTAGCTCACAGCCACAGTGGCAATTGCCAACAATTTTATATATTTAAGCTATTGAGTGATTTACTACATAATTCAATGTTAATGTGTGAATGCATTCTTCTCCTGAGACTGCCATCCTTGTTTTTTTCTTGTGAGAAAAGTATCCCTTGGTTTCTGAGATCCACGCAGGAGTTAGTGAGGCTTACTTTAACCGTAGCACTAGGAAGGAAAGGAGTGCCAATTGCAGAGCGAGGCTCAAGGTCCCATTATACCAGATTAATTCTGTATTTTGGTACCTCCAACCTGTTCTTCTGAGTGCTTGCCTGCCTTCCCCAATCCTTAGGGTTGGGAGGCAACCACATCCTGCATCTTATTCCTACCAGTGCTTTCTCCTGTATTTTTCACTGATTCTTGTAGATGGGACTTCTTCCAATAAAGGTAGCTAATCATGTCTCTGTGTTTCATGTTTTTCTCCCCTATATGAAACCTGAAGTTGGGTGCCACCAGTTCTTTCTATCTCCTTTTCATTGCTATGTGAGAAAAGTATCGGCACAGTAGGTTCAACCTTCAAAATTTAATAGACTTGCCTTTGGGGAAATTTTAAATATTTGGGCAATGGGTGCTGTCGTGGAGGAGCCAGAACTGCGTATACATAGCCTGGAATTAAAAGTGTGTCTATTAATCTTATTGAAGGCAACATTTAGCTTTTCAAACTTTGTGTTTGCCTCTTAATACAAGATATAAAAGAATATGAGTAGTAAGATGCCATTGTTCTCGTGTTCTGCTGGTGGACTTCCCAGAGGCATTTCTAAACAAACTGGGCTAACAGGCCTTTGATTTGGCCCAGAACAATTCTATTTTCTTTGTATATTTCAAAAAAGCATACTAGAAATATGAGGTGCCATTGAATTTAATCATAATTTTGAAAGCAGCTAATTGAAACAGTCAAATAATAGCTGTTTACACCTAATAGTAACTTTGCAGCTCACTTATTTTACTGCACAGAGTAATAATTGCCTCTTGCTAAAATGTAGGACCTGATGTTCATTTTATATGCAAGATTTGGTGGGAGAGGTCTGGTATAGCTGTTGAGCAGGTGTGCTCAACAATTTCTGTCCCCCTACATCTTGCAAAATCTCGTGTGTCTCATACCAGAACCACACATTGCCTGATCGAATCTATATGAACAAATGCAGTCCCATTCATTTTCTACCAATACCACCTTTTGGGATTAAATGATGAAGATGCACTGCTGAATCTTCATAGCTACAATTGAATAAAGTCTTTACAAAACTCTTAACATGATCTGGATACAGTTACTCATAAGGACTGAGGCATAATTATCAACCCTCTTCTTCCACTTATAGCAACTGTGACAAAACTATAATGCAGGAAGGAGTTCGATGTCTTACATTACAGAGCACAGCTAACGGTGCATGTCCTGGAATGAAAGTAAACAAAATGTGGCCTTTTTATGGTGCTGTTGGATTTTCCTCTTACCTTATAAAGGGAGGGGGATATATGAGAGAAAAAGGACGTACAAAAATGGCTTATACTTTATTCAAGTAATTACTGTATATATGCCTGGCCATGTTTCCTTCCAACCTTAGCACCACTTCCAGGCTTTTGGGATGGATGACCATTCACAGATCTAACTCAACTGCTGATGCTTCTGGGCAGATCAGGGCTAATAAACAAAATTGGTCCATCAGAGCTTGAATTTTTTTTAAAAAAATACTTTTTTGGATTACAATTTCCATAATCCCCAAGCCATCATGGTCACTGGTCATGGTGGCTGGGGTATTCTGGGAACTAGTCCAAAAGTAATTTTTCTGGGCTTGGTGCTGTTCATGAAACTCTGGTTCATACCTGGTCAGTCATTCCTTTCCCCTCCAAGAGAGAGTTTGTTACTGGACAAGTTAATGGCTAACTGGAAGAGGAGTAATGGCCTGGCAGGGCCAAAGGTGGATGTTCAGGGGCATATCATATGGCCAGAAGGTAACAAATAAAGGAAGAGGAGGAGCTGAAAAGAAACTGTTGCTAGGCTGCATTCCACACGAGCAGCAGAGCAAAGGGAAAGGAAGAAACTGAGAGCATGAACAAAGCTAGCAGGTCTTCCCAAGGCATTCTAGCAAGTCTTCCCAAGGCTTATGCAGATCCCAAGTTGCCTTCCTGGCCCCTGAGTTGCTTGTTGGCCTTGCAGGTGAGTTGGGTTGCTGGGAGATAGCACAGCACCTAAGAACAGTACCCTGCACAAGGGCAGCAATGATCAGGCATCAGAAGAGTTTCTGGTGGTGAGATATGGGCAATGTACAGCATATGCATGAGGGATCACACAATTTTGGCTGTTTAGCATAAGTCCTGAAATGCAAGTAGTACCATGTCTGCATGTAAGTTTCCACCACTGAGTGTTAGAGAACATAGGGGCTCGTTCCATCACTTGGAATGGATAAGAATTGTGCATTGGGCCTGACTGGTGATCCCAGCTAAAAAGGGGAGCCAGCAGAACCAGAATCCAAATTTTAAGTTGGAAGACCAGCCCCAATTATTTTGCCACCTGAGGCTGAGCAGCAAATGCCACTCTGTCCCCACCATCTAAGTTGAAGTACATAATATCCAAAGCCACACATGTTTTGGTACCTGAAGCAGAACATTTCACAGACACCTCTTTTCTATGTATAAAAAAGGAATATTAACAAGTTCCTGCCCGGCTGCATGATGCACATGCTTTATTCCACCTAATGGTAGGATCAGCCCTGCTCAGATTATTGTTTTGGGAGTAGACTGAGAGACTTTATCAGGCCTTGGTGTGCCATACTATTTTCTGTGCAAGAATCCAGGTGTTGCATGTGGCTCACCCTATTCTATTTTTCCTTATCCTCAGCATCTTCTGGTCCAGATATCTTTTCTCTGCATCTTCTACTTTCTCTTTATCACCACCCTTCCACATGAGAAGATGAATGGTATTCCACACTGGGATGAGCTGCTAGCACGCAATCTCTTGGCCTGTGGTATTGCCACAGCCTTGCAGTGTGGACTGGGTTCTAGGTAAGCTTCCTCTAGGCATCCCCCTGGTGGTTTGGAATCTTACAGGCTTGCCTGGTTATTCTTTGTTTGGTCAGCTAAACTGCAGTATAAGTAGAGCGGGGAGGGGCTGCTTACTTTTGGAAACACTTAGTTCATACTGGTCCTGGCTAAGAGTACCCTCCCTCAAGGCTTCATGGTGCATGTTCCTCTCCTTTGTCATCTCTGCAGATTGCCACTCATTCAGGCTCCATCTTTCGAGTTCCTTATCCCTGCCATGGTACTGATCCAACATGTGGATCCCATCCTCCAGACAAAAGGAAACAGTGAGTTATGGGTTACAGCATTCAGCCCTCCTTTGGATTCTTAGCCACTGGACACAGGATACGACAGCTAAGGGTCAAAGATGATAAGGCTCCCAATACAACTTTCTCTGAGTGCTGCATCCACTTCATATCACACTGTGGAAACTATCCAGCAGTGGCTGCTATTTGGCTGCACTATGAATAGACCCATTATCCATTAGATCATATATCTAGCCTCAGCAAGTACAACCATCTTGTCTTAGATCAGGCTGAGATGATGATGATGATGATGATGATGATGATGATGATGATGATTTATTAATAATAATAATAATAATAATAAATTTTATTTATACCCCGCTCTTCAGCCAAAGCTATCAGAGCAGCTTACAATTTGTTAATTAGACAATTAACTCCCCTCAAGATGGTGGTTGAAGGGAGGGCTCTTCTTGCTTCCAGCATTATTATTATTATATTTATATCGCTGTATTTACACAGTGCTGTACATACAATCTTATAATTAGATGGATCCCTGCCCTCAGGCTTGCAATCTAAAAGAGACAACATAAAAGGAGAAGGGGAAGGTGGTGGGAGGGGGATGAGGTCCAGTGGCTCTTCTCCCTCTGGGGCCTGGCAGATGGACTGGAGGAAGGGCACGGCTTCTTAATACATAGTTATAAGGAGGCATCCTAGGGCAGATGGCACAATCCTGGGAATGCTTCCCTAAACAATATAGTCTTTAATTTAATTTTGAAACTGGTTAGAGAAGTGATGAGGCATGCATGTGGAGGAAGAAGGTTCCAGGAGTAAGGGGCAGCAAGTGAAAAAGGATGAATCCGGGACAAGGCAGTGGAAATCCTCGGCTGGGACAGGAGACCTTGACTACCAGAGCGGAGGGAACGAGAAGGAGTGTGAGGAGAAAGAAGTTCAGACAAGAATGGAGTGGTCAGTCTGTGGAGGGCTTTGAAAGTCAACAACAAAAGCTTGTACTGAATGTGGGAAGGGAAGGCGAGCCAGTGAAGGGAGGATAAGGGGGGAGAAACATGGTCAAAGCGGCAAGCAGATGTGATAATATGTGCAGCTGAGTTCTGGACAGAGATTAAAGGATGGAAGTGAGAGAGAGGAAGCCCTGTCAGAAGAAGGTTACAATAATCTAGTCGTGAGACCACCAGGGCATGGACCAGAGTCTTGGCAGTTGAGGCTGAGAGGAATGGACAGATTTTAGCAATGTTGTAAAGGGAGAATCTACAGGTCTTGGTGGTGGCCTGAATCTGGGGGATAAACGACAGAGAGGAATCAAAGATGAAACCAAGACTGCGGGCTTGCTGAACCGGATGAATAGAAGTGCCGTCAACAGAAACAGAGAAGGAGTATTGAAGGGTGGGCTTAGGTGGGAAGATGAGAAGCTCTGTCTTAGACATGTTGAGCTTCAAACGCCGATGCTGCATCCACTGAGAGATGGTAGCCAGACAAGATGAGACTTGCTATTCAAGCCCCGGCAAAAGGTCAGGGGTGGAAAGATACAGCTGAGTGTCATCGGCATACAGATGATAGGAGAAACCAAAAGAACTGATGAGTTTACCAAGGGACAATGTGTACAGAGAGAACAAAAGGGGACCCAGGACTATCAAGGTGAGATGCATAATTGGCCTTGCAAAGGTCAACCATGTGCCTCTCAAAGAGCTCACAAGCAAACCATGGAGGTAATAACTGCCCTCTGTGTTTTGTGCCTAGATGGTAGCAATGAAAATCTCTGATTTTGAAGGCTTAATTTCACCATCATGGTGAGTAGCTATTGATTAATCCATGCTATTATGGATTTAAAATGCTACTCATTTTATTTAGCCCGCTGTTATGTCCATTTTCCCATGCATCGTTCACATTGTATGTGAGGGAGAGGTTGGTCCTAGGTCAGCTGCTAGTCAATTTAACTAGGATACCGCATGTTCTAATATTATGTGTGATACAGAAAAAATCCTCTCACCCATTGTGTCCAGGCCCTTCACTATTCTTTGCGATATCTCAATGAAAAAGCCACCATCTCTCTTGTTAGATCAGTGGTTCCCAACCATTTCCTTGTCTCACACCCCTAGGAAATGTTTGATTAATGTTTGTATCCCTTAAAAGATAATGTCACATTTGAAGATGAAATCTAATTTCTAATTTTTGAAACACAAATTGAACCATATTCTATGGGTGAACTAATGGTACTTAAAGAAAAAAGCTTTTAGCACAGTGCATAAAATGCAAATCTAAATTGATCAATTAGACTTTAATTTATTCAGAAACAACTGTGTGATGATTCATGATTTGTCACTCAAGAACGAGCCACCCTGAAATTCCATCTTGAACCCCCTAGGGGTGTGGACATCCAAGGGTGGGAACCCCTGGTTTAGATTGAAAAAGGCATGCTATAGTCAGGGTTTTGCCATCAGAAATTGAATTAAGCTGTTGATCAGCTTTTCCAAACTCTGTGTTTTTCTTGGGACCCCTTGCACGGCAGCTTTCCATTCTGAGTTCTGCAGGTCACTTCTGCACTGTATCAGCAGTCTGCTTAGCATTATAATGAATTCCAGGATATTCCTCTTCTCATCGCCTTCTTCATTAAATCATTTACCAAACTGACACATATCTGTCCTTCTCACCTTCTAGGCACGGAAGCTGCTGATATATGCACTGGGCCACATTGTGAAAAGACGAGAAACTGGCACTGGTTATTCTGTGAGGTTGGTAACTTTGGACTTTCAGCTCAACCAAAAAGGATGGCTTGGAAGGTGGAGATAGGCAGATATCAGGAGGCTTTTGAACATGAGATATTAGTTTGACATTAGTGATGAAGGCATGGTATTACTGCTGTCATGAGAGGATATGATGTGTCCTGTTGCTGTTATGCAGGAAAGTGAAGACATTCACTCTCCCATTACAGCAGGGGGTGGGCAAACAGCAACCTGCGGGACCCGTAAGACCCAGAGATATGCCTCCCCCAAGCTTATGTCCCTCCATCCCACATTGAAGAGACTCCACATACTTTAAACAGTTTATAATGCTTGCCATGACACCATGGCATGGACAAGCCTCTGGATTCTTGCTATAGCAATCTAATGCAATGCAAATGCTCCTTCCCCATCCTTTCATCTCTTTCACTGATTCCAGTCTCAGTTTAAAATCTCATCCTTCACAAATGCTCCCACCCTTTCTTCCATTCACCTCCCTTCAGTCCTGCCTTAAAACCTTATAAATGTTCCCTTCCATCCCCCTCATTCATTCCATCCCTGTTTAAAATCTCCTCACAAATGCCCCCACTCCTTCCATCCCCTCACTTCCTCCAGCCCCAGCTTAAAACCTTGTTCTTCACTTGCAAATGCTCCCACTACTTCGATCCATTCACTTCACTCACTCCAGTCCTGGCTTAAATCATATTCCTGGCTTGCAAGCAGTTTATATATGACTGGATGTATTTATTTTTATTTTTAAAAAATATTTTCTTTTAAAAACTAGCCCCTAAGTAGTTCCAGATGCCTGGAATGTGGTCCCCAGCCCAACTGCAGTTGCCCACCCTTCCATTTTGTTCTGTAATGTCATCATTGGTGACCCCAAGGCGACCCTATAACAAGGTTTTCTTGGCAAGTTTCTTCAGAGGGACTTGTCAGTGCTATCCTCTGAGGCTGAGGGAGCATGACTTGTCCAAGATCACCCAGTGGGTTTACATGGCTAAACCAGAGTCATAATCCAATGCTCAAATCATTACACCACATTGACTGGGACCAGCCCTTATATTTTGTTTCTAGAGGAAGAAGGCAAGATGGCATGCCATCTTCCTAAATGCAGAAGCAAAACTGGACTGGCAGCTGAATCTTCTTTCTTCGCTGGCAAATATACAGTCCCTCACCTTTCCAAATGGTGATTTAGGAGGTGCAGGAGATACTCTGTCCTTTGGCAGAAGGAGGAAATAAGGACTCCGGAAGAATGGTTGGGTGGCTACAACAGATGACCCCCAGCATCTGCTGCCTGAGTCATTTGCCTCGTTTGCCTTTCTCTGACTGTTGGTAGGTTGGGCCCTGCAAAGAAATCAGCAAATTTCCAGACTCCTCTCTTGCCTATTCTGTGGGTCACTTCCAATGCCACTATAGCTTTCCGACCAGCTTTGTGTCTTTAGGCCTCTCAATCCATCTTGCCTGCCTGCAGCGAGGAGGATGGAGCCAGCACTCATAAGACAGATAATAAGGCATATCGTTTTAATCTTGTTCATTCTTTTTCTCCAGATCTCTGGTGCTGTGCTGATTTCATCTCTGGTGCAGGTGGTGCTGGGGCTGTCAGGTGCCTCTGGATGGATTGTTCATCACTGTGGACCCATGGTTCTGGCACCAAGCCTTTCTATCATTGGACTTTCAGCATACAGGCCTGCTGCTCTTCTCTGCTCAGAGAACTGGGGAATCGCCCTGCTGTATGTTCCTTAACAGTGCTCTTGAAAAGAACAAGCAAAAACTGAGCGGTGTACTCATAAGAAGTGGGGAGGCAGCTCTCTTTGGCTAGGGAACTCCAGCTACTACATTTCATGAACTTCCCAACAGAAAGCTCTGAAGCAAGCTGGACAATATTCATGCTGAAATTTAAATTTAAGGATCAGTGTTCTAAAGCAAAACATGGGTTACTAACCCTTTGAAATGGCCAGATTCTAGTTCAATTGCATATCAAGGGATCCCACTAAATTTCACAAAACTTAACATTGAGTTTTTAGGGTTTTAAATAAAGAAACCCTAAAGTTTTTTCCATTATGAAATTCCATCACCATATGAATGCTTGATAATACTTGATATTAGAAGTCAACCTTGCATTTTATTACTTTTGTTCTGTGCTAATACTACTGGTACTGGATGAAAAATTTCAAAGCAACAATTTTCCTCTCCTGTTTCCTCTCTCAGCGGTACTAGATGAGGAATTTCAAAGCAACAATTTTCCTCTCTCGTTTCCTCTCTCAGCGGTACTAGATGAGGAATTTCAAAGCAACAATTTTCCTCTCCCGTTTCCTCTCTCAACATGAAGATAGAATGGGAAGAAAGTTTCTGTTGTCCATCTCACTTAAACTGGGGGTGAGAATCATGCAGCCTTCCAGATATTGTTAAACTGTAAATCCCAAAGGCCCTAGCCAGCAAAGCCAGTGGGGAGGAATGCTAGGATTTGCAGTTCAGCATCTTCAGGGCTACACAATTCTCACCCCAAAGTTAAGCCAAGAGGCCAATTGGAGCCGAGCTGTTCCACAGAGGTAGCTAATATTATGTGTGTATCTGTAAAACAATATTCTGCACAAATGACAGCACATTGCTAAATATCACTTACTCTCTGTTACTTTTAGACTTGTGTTGCTGAGTGTTTTACTATCCCAGCACCTGGCTTCCTGCCGATTGCCCCTCTGTCGGTGGACCAAGGCAAACGGCTTCTCTGTAAGACTGAGTGGCCCATCCCTGCACATGTTTTCGGTATGAATATATTAGTTACCATCTAGTCATGCTCCCATTCTCTGCTGTCCTCTCCTCATATCTCCTGTATATCTAAAGCAGAAGTGGCAAAACTCAGGCCACCTGGCACTTAGGGCATCTCCAGATTTCCTGATTCTCCAGAGACATCTTCCTACCCTGAAACACCATTAGTTAGGTTTTTCCATTCGAAAAGGCATAAAGGCCTTTCCAAAGTCTTAGTTACTGGCAGTAAGATAGTTAAAGTAATTTATGCTGTCATTTTGCTTTAGTAATATGATTCCCAGGAACTTAGGCTGCAAGGGGATCTTTATCCTTTTGTAAAAGGCTGGGGAAAATGTGGCCTTCCAGTTGTTGGACTGGAACTCCTATCTGCCCTTGTCAGCATAGCCAATGGAGAGGCTTAGTGAGAACTACAGTCCAGAAGTATCTGGAAGACTGCATTTTGTTCAACTCTTCTCTAAAGGATGAGTTGAGATGGATGCCTTGGTGTTATCCTAATCTGGGGATGAATTACTTTTTGCACCTGACCCATGTTGAGGGCAAAGTGTTGCTCCTATTCTGTGGGTCTCCAGGAAACCACAGATGTTAACTGGCTCAGTGACTATTAATTCCCTCAGCCAAGGTGATGTTTCTGTGAGGATGAGAGCATGAGTTCAGCTGCTTGAAAATTGATACGTCTATTGTTGTTGTTGTTGTTAGCTGCCCCCGACTTGACTCTGACTCATGCCGACCCTTGTGGATGAGACAGCTCCAAGAATCCATATCCTCCACTCTCCTGCCCAGATCCTGCAAGTGCTTGCCCACAACCCTCCCGACTGAGTCTATCCATCTGGTTTATGGTCTTCCTCTCTTTCTTCTACCCTCTACCTTTCCTAGCAATATTGTTTTTTCTAGTGATCCATGCCTTCTCATGATGTGGCCAAAGTATGATAATCTCAACTTGATCATCTTAGCTTCCAAGGAGAGGTCTGGTCTGACCTGTTCAAGAACCCATTTGTTTGGCTAATTGGCTGTCCACTGTATCCTAGGTACTCTTCTCCAGCACCACATTTTGAATGAGTTTATTTTTTTTTTCCTGTCTGCTTCCTTCACTGTCCAGCTCTCGCATCTGTACATGGCTATAGGGAATATAGTGGCCTGGATGATTCTGACTTTAGTGCTCAGTTGTATGTTTTTGCTCTTCAGTATCTTGTCCAGTTCTTGCATAGCTGCCCTTCTCATTCATAGTCTTCTTTTGTATGTCTAATATGTCTTTTATTTTCTATCTTTATGTTCAAACCTCCTGATCCCACCCACTGGGGATTGCACTCGTACTGCCCATCAACTGCACTTTATTTGTATTATTTTAAAATTGTTTAACTGATGTCAATTTTAACTAGTTTTGATTTTATCTAGTCTTAAGGGGGGAGGTTGGGAAGGGATTTGACTGCAGTTTTATTCTTGTATTTTTTAATTTGCTGTACCCCACTCCGAGTATTCTATTAGAGGAGCGGGTTATAAATAAACATAATCATCATCATCATCATCATCATCATCATCATCATTATTTAGTGGCAGCTAAACTCACAGTCTTGTTTCCTCCTCAGAAAACTATATGTTGAAGTACAACTGCAGTACAGCTTTTTAGATGTGCCAGTCCCACTCTACCTCTTCACTTCTCCCAAAATTGGCATGATTATGGGTGTGGATTAACAATCCCAGAAGTACCTTTTCTTTTGTCTTCCACGTGTACCCCAATCCAAAATTTGTTGTAACAATCTGAACACCTAATTAGAAAGGATACACTCTACCCACCCTCCCTCCCCCTCTGAAATTTTCTGAGCCAATGCCCACTAGCATTTTATTAGGACTGGGGTGTGTTGACCTTCCAGATATGAAGGTTGGGTTGTAATTCTTATTATTCTTCACCATGGGTGGTGGGTAAGGCTATTGTGAGTTGGAGTCCAACAACCTCAGGATATCCATGGTAATAGAGATGGATCCAGGGACAGCCAGTGGGATTCTTTTTATGTTCATTTTGCTTTAGGTCCTGCTGCCATTCTCTGGGATCTGGCTTGTCTGTGGGATTCTGAGGCCTGTTTCAACACCTTGGGAGATGCTGCACCTTTCCACACACTACCTGACCTTCGCCAATAACACCTTGCAGTCCCCATGGCTCAAAGTCCCTTATCCAGGCAGGTATTCACATATTACAGGAACATAAAAAACACCATCTCACAATATTAAAACCACATCATAACACTATAAATAGTGGGTGGTTTTTGGTGTGCATATTGTTTATATTTGTAGCTGCACACAAACAAACACACACATCATGAAGCCTCAATAGGTTCTATCCTATTGGTCTAGGAGGTCTGGATTTCACTTCCCATCTCTCTTTCTTATCTGTAGGGGAACAGGGATGGCCAATACTTAGCACCCGTGCAGTGGGCACTGGTGTTGCCATGGGTATTGCTGCAAGTGTGAACTCTCTTGGCTGCTACTTGCTATGCAGCAAAGCCCTAAGGCTTCCAGCCCCAGTACAACATGCATGCAACAGAGGGCTCTGTGCAGAAGGGCTTTCTAGTCTCCTGTCAGCTGTGCTTGGGAGTGTTTCCGGAACTGGATCCAGCATGTCTAATACTTGTGCTGCCCATTTGACCAAGGTAGGAGCATGGGTTGGGCCTTGGGCATTCTTTTAAGTGGAAGTGGTGCACAAATAGATGCTGAGATCTCTCATGCAAACCAGTAGCTCTTTGCAAAGGAAATATGGGTGATTATCTTCACTTTCAGGGATTGCTTTAACCCTTGGTGTCCCTCATTAATGTATGAAGCTGCCATTTAGCGAACTAGACTAGTGGTTTGTCTAGTCCAATACAGTAACAAAACTTGAGAAAGTTAAATTTTGCACTACAACTCTTAGAGTCTCTCTAGTCTAGTGGTTTTTGAGAGTTGGTAGTCCAGGAAAAAAATTTGTTCAGACTGGCACTGTCTACTCTGGCTGGCAGCAGTTACTTAGGATCCAATAAATTTTGCTAGACTAGAAATGCCAAAAAAGTGAACATGTGAAAAATATTTGTTCTACTGTTGAGGCACACAAGCTCATTTTTCACACACGCACATGCACACGCACACACACACTTTTTTAGCCATTTGAGAAAATTTAAAGAGATCTTGTCACACCTTTGAGACTAACTGAAAGAAAGAAGTTGGTAGAATGAGTTTTGTAGACTACAGTCTACTTCCTCAGATGACTTAGTGGAGTAGAAATCAGGGACAGACAAATGTATGCCATTGGTATGTAATGTTAATTCAAATTCAACAGACTAACATGGCTATGTCTTTGAATTTTATTTTCATGTTATGTTACACATGGACAGGAAACTAAGCTAAACAGGTGATAATTCTGAGGATGCTACAATTATTTCTAAACAAGGCTTTTATTGTGCAATTGCACTGCCTTGTTCATGGAATTTTATAGCGAAACAGAGATGATCCCCTAAGAGGGATAATATCCCAGAAGGATTTTCTGGACTTTTGTCTGTTCATAGGTTGCCATGATAATGTGAATGATCTCTTCAAGGGAAGGGAAAGTGGAGCAGGACTTTACTACTGACAGGCCAATACCATCTTCAGTTTGGCAAGAATGAAAGATTTCCCAGAGGAAATAAATTACACTGAGGTGTCTTTTCTCCAGTCAAGGCATCCATCCTGTATCTGTATGTTTTTGCTTTGTTTTATGTCTCTATTACCATCCCTTCCTTGTCACTCTGTGGAAAGCAGAGAAGCCCTGAGCAGTGAATATGCATGAGGGAACAAAAGGTTATCTTGGGAAGGCTGTGCTGGGTTTTGCTGGCGGCAATCTCTCATACCCTATTTCCCTCATTCAGACTACATCATCTCGCTCAGTGTGGCTTGCTGCATTGGCATGTGTGCTGTTGGGCCTGTCTCCCAGGATCATGGGACTGCTAACCACCATCCCTCTGGGAATTCATGGTAATTAATATTTCTTTCCCTTCCTTTCTTGTCTGCCTTTGCCTCCATGCTAGTGCATCTCACACTGCCAATTGTTTTGTAATGCATGTGGGAGAGATGAATGAGTGTGATTCAGAGTAAAAAAATCAAAGAAGAAACAAAGGGCAATTATGGAACATCTTCCTGCCTGTCCTCTGAGTCATTCCATGGCACCCTCAGGCCTTCTGAATATGGGTGAGCATCTTGTCTGTCATGGTGAATAGCAGCGGGTAGTTACTCTTCCTTCCTGTCCCTATGGAGTTTATCAGACAACGGAAATTGGAAGTACTGTATAATCTAATGGCAATCCGAAAGCAATCATGGGGTTTCACGTTATTGCATATTAAAGTATCTCATGCAATTTCGGGCAAAAGGGAAGTCATTCCAAATGCAATCATGGGTTTTATGTTATTTCATATTAAAGCATCTCACACAATTTTGGGCAATGGGTGATCATTTTTGGGTAATGGGAACTCATTCTGAACGCATTCTGAATGCAATTGGAATTCACGTAAATTCTCTAAACTAGAGAATTCACATGAATTTGAATTGGCTCCATTCGAAATAAAGAGAAATTCCTCCCATCTGATAAACTCCTATGACTTACTGCCTTTTCTAACTTCAATTCTCTTCATTTAGTTTGTTGTCCTTTTTTTTACTTCAGGAGGAGTGATCTCTGTGACATACAGCGTGGCTGTCGGCACTGGTGTCTCCTATTTCCAACACACAGACATTGACTCAGGCAGGAACATCTTCATTGTGGGCTTCACCATGTTTATGGGACTTCTGGTTCCAAGGTGGCTCTTTGCTGCACCAGGAGCGCTGGTCACAGGTGCTAAGATTGGGAATGCTACATGAATAGGGCTGGGGGGTGGGAAAGAAATCTTGGGGATGCAGGGAAAACCACAGATGAAAAATGTCACATTCACAAGGCCACATATTTTTCTCTGGGGGGAAATGATATATATTGGAGGAATGTTAGATTCATAGAAATGAAAGACTAAAACATCTCCTATTTCAGATATCTGAACTAAGCTGCACTGATATTAAAAAGAAAAGCAGGAGTGAAATATTGCCATAAATAGTCAGCAAAATTATGAATTGAGTGCCTTCAATCTTAGAAACTTCCTGGTTATTAGAATATGCAAACAGGGCTCTTGCTTCCACATAAAGCTTGATATTTGAATGTCAAGGTTCTCTTCCATAGCACCACAGCCTTGGAAATCCCTCTGCAGAGCAATTGCCAGGCAACATTGAATAACTCTTTACATTTTGCTAGGTTTTTACCATTAGTTTTGTATCTTTTACCATATGCCTCCTTGAATAGGCATAGTGCACTTTAGTTCTTTGATCCTTGTTTTAACTTGTCATTGCAAGTGCTATGTTTTTATTATTAGTCATGATTAATCTCTGTCATTATATTGCTTTTCCTCCTTCTGCTATATGAGATTTTAATGTGACATCACTTTTTAAATGGTAAAATGTTCTGGTCATAAGTAGTGGGGGAGGCATACTTATTTAAATAAATATATGCTGGAAGCCATGTATTAAGTATTTCTAATAGATCAGTCCATGTCATCGAGACTACAATGTGTGATAAACCAAATGCATACAAGATATATGAAATAGTAACTAGTATTTAGTTCAGTTCAGAAATGTTTTACAGAAACATGTTTTCTCTGAAGTTCTGTTGAATTGACTTCAAGGCATGTTACATGTGACGTACCAGGTTATGACACTGTTAAGATAACTAGGATACTGTCTTTATAGGTTGCATCCCTGTGGACCTCTTTCTCCTTTCTCTTCTGATGCACCCTGCCTTTATAACTGGGTTCCTTTCTTTCTTCTTAGAGAACACCGTCTCAGGTAAGGAGATAGCAAGAGGTCAACCCCTTAGCTCCCCATTAGTTTCTGCAGTGGGCCTATTGGTGGTGGTGGTACTATTATTATTATTATTATTATTATTATTCTGTAACTATTTCATCACCAGGAGAACAATAAGTACCAATCATAACAGAAAGTGTATATCTTTTGTTCACACTAATAGTAGATAGCATGGAGAGATGGGAAAGTCCTCGGGCTGGATGGAAATTGTTCAAGTGTGGGGATTGGCAGTGACAATAACAGTGATTATTTGGGAAGAAGAGCATACTATCCTAAGAACGTACCATCATCTTCAAAGGTCTTCAAGAACCAATGTGATCATTGCTTTCAAAGTTACTTTCTCATAGCTGCCTGCTGAGGCAGGTATTACTCTACTGCATTCTTTTACCAGGAGAAGTACATTTGTCTGGAATATGGAACAAGACCTTTTTGAGTTTGATGGTTCCATTGTGGAATTCCTCCCCAAGATAAGATTACATTCACATTTTTCTCAGTGGATTTTAACCAAATTGTAAACCACATTTTCCCCACTAGATAGATCTCTAACTGATTTTTAATTCCTATTATATAAGTAAACATGCAAAGTGTGGTGTTAACTTTGCTGAATTTAACCAAAAGGCAGAGATACTGAACACTGTAAACTATATTGGAAGACCCTTTTAAAAAGGGTCATCACTTCTTTAACCTGTTTCAAAACTGAGTTGAAGACTATATTATTCAGGGAAGCATTCCCAGGTATTGTGTGATTGTTAGATGACTGTTATTTGATATTTGATTTGATATCTGATGTTTGATATTTGATGTTTTTAATTTGTTGCCTGCTTATTTTATCTAATGCTATCTTGTATTATTATCTATTGTTTTATATGTATTTGGTTATTATCCTGTACAATGTACGCCGTTGGCAGGTTTCATTTTTATCGATTTTATTAATTGTATGTACAGAGCTGTGTGAATCTACAGCACTATATAAATAAAGTATAATAATAATAATAATAATAATAATAACTTTCTTTCTTTCTTTCTTTCTTTTGGCATAAGAGCAAGCATGGTTACCTCTAATAGATTTATATTTTGTTTTGTTTGTTTTTTTAATTAACAGGTAATATTTACTAATTTCCTCTGTTACTGACAGGTAATTTGGGGAGATTTTGAGATAATAAAAAAAATTAATGGAGAAAAGTAAGAATTTAAAAGCAATATATTATCTATGAAGGCAACATGCTACATTTTGAAAGCAACAACAAATCAATAATAGGAACAAATTACTTGTATATAAAATATGCTCATGCAGTAAGTTTTTTTTAAAAAAATATTTTAACATTCTGTGTATGGCTCTTCTAAATTGCCACAGTGTATGGCTCTTCTAAATTGCCCTGTCATTATTTTTAAGGCACCCTGCAGGAACGTGGAATGCTCAACCACTTGTCCTCATGCAAATCAGAGGCTGGAGAGAATTTCCTGCCTCACAGCCAAGAGGTTTCTGCACAAAGATATGAGCCGACTCTAGTTTTGCGAAGACATCTGTCGCATTCATGGTGCAAAGCCTTTCCTTTATGTTTTCTCTGTCCTCTGGAGAAGGACAGGGAGGAGGTTGTGAACAGTTACCCACTGGAAGAACTGCACCTTTCTGAAGGGGAAACCTCTGTTCTTCTACTGGGACAGGAAACAGTGAAGCTTGAGTCAGAACTGCAGCTGGAATCAGAGCAAGAGCATAACAAGATACAAAAAAATTTGGAAAACCATAGATGTGGCATAATGAGACGACCCACCTCTGCCGATCTGGAAGAGTGTCCTTGCTCTGATAAAAACATTATGTGAAGAATGGTACTCGGATATGTGTCAAAGGAATGTGGCTTTAGACAATTATTGAGAAAAATCTGCAGCCTGAAACATAGGGCAAGAAACACTCTTATTAACACTCCTTTCTGTTTTTATATCAGAGTCATGGCATACCCTGTGTCTAAAAAAGGTCAATCAGCATCACCTCTGGGATTTCTTTTCTTTGTCTCTTCTGACAACTTGTATTCAGACTTTCCCTTTAATTTCTGAGGGGAAATGGAGATATCCCACAGTGCTGAGCAGCTGGCAGGCTCAGTTTGGAAGGCAAGTGGCTCATCTGTACTGGGATCTATAGATCTGTTTCTATACTTATGCTGTTTCATCTTTAAATGCCACAAACTTCGATCTCACAGCCTGGGATCTATAGTTTGCTAATATTTACTGTTTGCTTGCTTGCTTGTTTACCAATAAGAGAGAACCTCTGTCATCTCCATTAAAGGTTTAGGTAATTACAACTAGAGCTTGGAAATATTTTTTTCCCATACATCCCAGCATCCATGATTCAGAGTGGCCTGTGGCATGAAAGGCCCCTTGACTTGTCTTGCATTCTTTTTAAAGTTAGAGATCACAAACATATCTTGTTTTGAAAAAGTTGGGAGTGGGCAGCTTCTGGCCTCCACATGTTGTTGGGCTGTAGTTCTCATCAGTTCCACGTAGCCAATGTTGAAGGATGCTGAGAGTTACAATCTAACACAACAAACACAGGGTCACAAGTTGTCCACCCTACAAACAATTTATTTCATGAACTCTGGCATTATAGGAAGAGACAATACTTTCTGCATATCTAGTTTCTCCATACCAGAGACTTTCTTTATGAGATCTTCTTAAACAAAAGTTAGTTAAAGACCGAACCTTGAACTTCTGCCTGCAAATCATTTGTGTATCACCAAGCTCCCTTGACCTGTAACAAAGGCAAAACAGACTACTGGCCTTGGTGGAAGCAGTGTTGGCTATAATGCAAAGGGCTTGAGTAACTTGTTTTCCTCTTCTACCTCCCCGACTGGTTGTATGAATAATGTTAATCAGTAAACAATTCAATACATATAGGACGGAATAAGCATGTACTCAGAAATTTGGTTCACAATAAATTTGCTCATAAATTCCCTATCTGCTGGCCTACTTCCATCCCCATACTTTGAGCCTCTTCCTAATGTCATCTCACAGGCAGAACTGCCCTATAGTACAATACAAAGAAAGAAGAAATATACAAAATGTCCCTGTGGAATTGCCAGGTGAAAACTGCTAGATCTGCAGACTCTTTTAGAAAGGCAGTAACATTTTAATCATTGTTTCTATGCGAAATCAGGTTTTGCTGCATTGTTTTAAAGTTGTTTGTTTTTATTCTGTCAGGATGTTGCATGATAAGATGGTCTATGGAAACCAAAAATAAAGATATGAAGGGAAATAATAAATAGTAATTTTCCAGATTATAACTCAGAAGGACTTGCCAGAAACATTCTACACCTGCAAATTGATTAATGTTTTTGACATCTGTACAGTGGGCCATCCATGCTTGCTGGGGTTAGGGGCACAGGACCCCTGTGAAAGTGGAAAATCCACAGATTAAAAAAACATGTTTCTTTTTATCTGAGATAACACCTCTCTAAGAATTTAGGCTCTGCTAATATAGCCATGCCAGATGCTGAACATAGAATCCCACTGGAGGACCTAGAAATGCCTACAGAAGTGTTTTCTGTAGGTCCACCAGCACAACTCTATTATCACCTTCCAGCAGAGTTGTGCTGGAGGACCTAGAGATTTATAGAGAGAAAGCAAAATTCAAAGCTGCAAATGTGGAAGGCCAACTGTATAGTCAAATCTACGCCAGAGCTTCACTTTGACATCTCATTTTTACATCAGATATATACTCATTTGATCTTGATTTATAAAGGATGTTGAGCATGCAGAAAATGATGACTCATGTAGGCTTTCCATATGGACTCATGCTTTCCACATGGACTCATGTCATGTTTACCACATGATCTGGTTGGCTCATTCACAATATTTGGAAGTAACACATTACAAGCCATTGCCATTGCTGTCATCTAGGGCTGACAGAGTAGGCTTGCCTGTTCAAGATCATCCCAAACCCTAGGTTTTATAAGCCAAAAACTGAGACCCAGGAATGGCTTCTAGTGATGCCATTATGTTAACTTCTAATTGCGTTTGTTCACAGCTGGTCATTCAGACATACAGAGGAAGGACAGATTATTATGTTCCTGTTTGGAAAGTAAAACAAATCTAAGCTAAAGTCTGGGCTGCTCCATATCTAGATGAAATCAGGGGATTATTTCTTCTCATCTATTTACAGAGATGCAATAAGGAACATTTAATGTAGCCCTCTTACTTCCAACCAGAAGATGGATGCAGAGCAAAATAGAAGGTGAGCCCTGGTGCCACAATTGGGAAAGAAGGAGGAATCCAGTTATGTAAATACAGAAATTCCTTGGCAAGTTGCAGCAACAAATCAGTTAAGCCTTCAAAACTGGAAAAAGCTTCTGCTTTATCAGCTGTGCTTGAAGTTTGCACTCACCATTTTCCTGTTGTCCAGTAGTGAGTCCATCAGAACTGGTGAATTTATAACTTCCTCTGAAGCCTGGAGGAGAACTGCAGACATCGTATGAGAGAGTGACTTACTTGTCCTTGGTCCCCCAGCAGCACCCAGAAGGAATTAGCCCTCTGGTCTTCCGGAGTTTTAATCCAATGCTCAAACCACTATGCCGCACTGATAGATCTTTATAAATGATAGTATATTGGGGTTAGTTCCACTAGCTTCTTTTGTTGCTGTGTTCCTTTCCACCTTATGGCGACCCTAAGGTGACCCTATCATGGAGGTTTTCTTGGCAAGATTTGTTCAGAGGAGGTTTGCCGTTGCCTTCCCCTGAGGCTGAGAGCATGTGGTTTGCCCTCTTTATCAGGGTAGAATTTAGAGGCATAGCCATGTTAGTATGTAATATCAGTATATGCAAAGGGATGTTGTAGCACACTGTGTCAAAGAAGTTGTAGCATAGCATAAGCTTTTGTAGACCTGGGCTGCATCTGCACTGCAGAATTAATGCAGTTTGACACGTCACCATGGCTACCATAGCTACCATGTCCAACTACCATGGCTCCATGCTAAGGACACCTGGGATACTAGGAACACCTGTAGTTTGCTGTGGCAGAAGAGCTCTCTGACATATAAACTATAAATTTTAGAATTCCATAGCATGGAGCCACTGCAGTTAAAGCTGTGTCAAAATGCATTATTTCTGCAGTGCAGATGCAGCCTTGGACTGAAGGTGAGGGTCTGGGTTCTAGTTCCCAGCTCAGCCATGCTACTCTGGTCCAAAGCCCACTGCAGCAATAATCCAGTTGTTTGAGATGGCTTTAACTGCCTTGGCTCAGTGCGAGAATCCTGGGAATTATAGTTTATTGTGGCACCAGAGCTCTCTGACAGAGAAATGTCTCACAAAACTATGTCTCCCAATGCTAGAATTGTCTAGCATTGAGCCAGAGCAGTTAAAGCGGTCTGAAACTGGATTATTTCTGCAGTGTGTTTTGGACTCCCCTTAGACCCAACTATCTTACAGGGCTGTTGTGAGGATAAAGTGGAGAAGGAGAGCCATGTGCTCCCCCAGCCTCTCAACTCAGGAATAGTAGGAGACACATGTAACTGATAACATCATAGCATCACTACATTTTATATCAGTTACCAAGTCCATACCTATGCCATCTGAAAATGTATTTCACTTGCTAACATTTTAAAAGAGAAATTCTGTATAAGTTAGGATTTTTTAAAATTTAACTCACATGACCCAGTTCTAAAAGCACACAGTAATAAAAATCAGTGAACAATAAAAAAAAAATGCATGCCAGGCTAAACTGGTACCCTTAGCAGCCAATTTTCCTCTCTATAAACTGCAGGATCAGCAGTTTTAACTGCAAGAATTGTGACATTATTTATGCAAGTGCAGATGAGACCCATGTTTAGCAAACCTTATGCTTTCGCTCACTTAAGTCTCAAAGGTGCTACAAGATCCCTTTGCACAGCATCTTTATTCAGGGTGACCGGATGTCCTCACTGCAAAGGAAGACAAGGCACCACAGTATGTAGGACACTAAAGGAAAATGTGGGACATGGCAAAATAAAAGCTACAAATAAATACAAATTAATTTCATATAGTTTATTTACAGCTATATTACATTTGTTGTTGCTGCCGCCTTCAAGCCATTTCCAATTTATGGCATCTCCAAGGCTCATGGGGTTTTCTTGGCAGGTTTCTTCAAAGGGGGTTTGCCTTTGCCATCCTCTGAGGTTGAGAGAGCGTGACTTGCCCAAGGCCATCCAGTGGGTTTACATGGCCAAGGGGGGATTTGAACCCTGGTCTTGAGTCTTAAACCTATATTACATATATTGTATGTTGTTATCCTTTTCATTATTTGTATTTTATTATCTTGTCCTCCTCACTGCAAATAGGGGAATAGGATGGATCCTTCCATTTTTTCCTAGGAACAAGAGCAGCAGCAGTAGACAAGACTTGCCGCCAATGCTGGGGACACATTTGTTTCTCAAAGGGGAAGAAAGGACAGAAAATGTGGTGTTACTCTACTGAATGGGCTTCTGGCTGCGTTCACACTGGAGAAATAAACCGGTTTAAGTGCCATAAATTTCAATGCTGTGAAATTCTGGGAATTGTAGTTTGTTGTGGGCCCAGAGCGGAGCAGAGCTCTGCTCTGGGCCCCACAACAAACTTCAATTCCCAGAATTTCACAGCATTGAAATTTATGGCACTTAAACCAGTTTATTTCTCCAGTGTGAACGCAGCCTTATATAGCCTGCATCCACACTGCAGAAATAATCCAGTTTGACACCACTTTACTTGCCATGGCTCAATGCTATGGAATCCTGGGAACCGTAGTTTGTTGGATTCCAAAGCACTGAATTAAAATGGTGTCAAGCTTGATTATTTCTGCAGCAGGGATGCAGCCAAAATATAGGACCTTTTGGAACTCCTCCTGGACAGAAGGTTGAAATGTAGGACATGTCCTGGGGAAAGGAGGACCCCTCTTTATTATGAGGTGTTTGTTTGTGTGTGTTGGTCCAAGAACAATCCTGTTTGAGGCTGCTTTAACTGCCCTGCCTCAGTGCTAGGGAATTCTGGGAATTGTAGTGTCTCTGAGAGTTGAGGAGATCAAGCTGCATTCTTATATAATTCCACTTTTACTGCTCTGACTGTGCTTTCTCCTCCTGTTGCATTCTGGGGCTTGTAGTTCAGTGAGGCCTAGTAAGAGCCCTCTTTAAACTTCAAATCCCAGAATGCAACAGGAGGAAGCAGCCAACAACCAGAGCAGTTAAAGTGGAATAATAGCACAGTACTACTACAGAGTGTAGTAAACTACTCTTAGGCCTTCTCTGCCAGAAGAGAGAGTGCCACAACAGACTACATTTCCCAGGATTCAGTAGCACTGAGGCAAAGGCAGCAGCAGCAGTTAAAGCGGCCTCAAACTGGAATATTTCTGCAGTGTGGCTCATCCATGTTCATGAAAACAGGTCAAGGAGAAAAGCAGAGTGTGTTGGAGCAGGTATGGAAGAAAGAAGCTTGTTTTTGTGGGTTTGGCAACAGCACAGGCTTTTATTATGGAAGAGTGTGTGTGTTTTGTTTGTTTGTTTGGAGTAAACAATCATACCCAATCATACTTCAGCCAAAAAAAAGGGCTCTAAAATAGTTAATTAATTGTTAATTAAGAGACAGTCCCCTGCCCTGAGGGTTACAATTTGGGGGGAGGAGGAAGGGGCCTGTCTTTGGGAGGGGGAACAACAACCCTCCACTCTTCGCCATTGACAACGTGGTTAATGTAACGAGAAGGGAACGAGGGTGAGGAACTCGTCCTAAACTACTTTTGAAGGACAGCATGCAACCAACCACAACAACAACAACAGGGCTGTTTCCGGCGGAAAGGGAGGAGAGAAACCACACACTATTATTTCCCTCCCAACAAGGAGGCAGTTTTGACTGAGTTTTCCTTTCCTACAATCCCCCCCCCCCCGCCTCACTTGGCCTAAACTCCCATTCACTGCTCCTCCCTCTTTATGACTACAACACCCGGCATGCCTTGCGGCGGGAGAGTGGTCTGCTGGGAGTTGTAGTTTCGAATAGCCGGGTTTTTTTATGAGGAGGAGGAGGAGGAGGCTGGCCCTGCTCCTGTGGGTGAGGGAGGAAGGTTTTCTTGGGGGGTTGGTTTAGAATAGATATTTTTTTTTTACACTGTATATTTTAAAATTTGTATATTTTAAAAGCTTTTACTGTTTTAATTGGATTATTTTAAATATTTTTAAAGTCTTGGTTTTAATGTGTTTATGTGTGTGTATACACATACATATATACAGACATAAATACACACACAGCACACACACACACACACACACACACATATATATATATACACACACGCATATATATACACACATATACTGTATATACATACCTGCATATATACAAACACAGACAGACATACATATATATATATATATATACACACGCATATAGACACACATATAGACACACATATATACATACATATATATTTACACACATATAGACACACATATACCCATATATGTGCATACACATATATATACACACATATATACACACACATATACACACACACACACATATATACATACACAAATACATATACATATATTATTTATTTAAACAGGCCTTTTAAGATCTGGCAGGCTTGGTTTTATTGGGGGATGAGAGGGTTGGTCTTAGATTATTAATTTTAACTTGTTATATTTGTAATTTTTAAAAATACTTTTATGATTTTAATTGTACGATTTTAATTGTTGTGTTTTATGTATGTTGTTAGCTGCCTTAGGTCCCACTTTGGGAGAAAGGCGAGATAAAAATAAATAAATAAAATATGTATACATATACATACACACACATATACGTATATATACACATACATATACAGATACATATATACACACACATACAGATACACACACACACACACACATATATATGTACATATATTCGTATGTATGTCTGTATGTATATTGTGAGCCACCTTGGGTCCCAGCTTGGGAGAAAGGTGGGATAAAAGTACAATAAATAAAAAAATAAAATAAAAACAAAGGCTGTGTTTGGAAAGATGTTGCCTGCAGGGTGACCAGCAGGCACGGCCTCCTTTTCTTTTCCTCCAAGGCCTGCCCTACATTTCAAAACGTGCTCCATTTTCATCATGGCTACTAAGAAGCATGGAGTTTAGAATCAGTGGTTTCCAAAACTGTGCTCTTTTAAGATTCCTCCCCAACATTAGGAGGAACTTCCTAATCCTATCCTGACTGTAAGAGCTCTTTGACAGTGGAACACACTCCCTGGGAGAATGGCAGTAGAGTCTCCTTTGGAGGTTTTCAAACAGAGGGTGGAGGGCCACCTGTCACTGGGGGTGCTTTGATTGAGAGTTCCTGCATGGCAGAATGGGGTTGGACTGTATGGCCCTTGTGGTCTCTCCCAACTCTGTGATACTATGATAAGGGATTTTGGACTTCAGCTCTCAGAATCCCAGAGATTCTGATTCTTGGCTGGTTTGGGGGAACTAAGGAATACAATAAGATATATATTGCGGGGTTTACAGAATTGTTATGTAAAGATAAGAAGTATGATTTGAATATTAAGAGGGTATGGGAGGATATGAAGAAGCTAGGAAGTTTTCTTTTTCATTTTGTCAGCCTCTGTGAGTTTGAATGTTGTGTAATGTTTGATGTTGTGTGTAATATTTTACTTATGTTTTGTCTTTTTTTAATACTAATAAAAGTGTGTGTGTGTGTGTGTGTATATATATATATATATATATATATAAGATTTCTTGTTGTTGTCAGTAGCTGCCCTTGAGTTGGTTCTGAATCATGGCAACCCTGTGGATGAGACATCTCCAATAATCCCTATCCTCCACTGCCTTGCCCAGATCCTGCAAACCCTTGCCCCTAATCCCACTGATTGAGTCTATCCATCTGGTTTGTAGTCTTCTTCTCTTTCTTTTACTCTCTATCTTTCCTAGCATTATTGTTTTTTTCTAGTGATATGTGTTTTCTCATTATGTGGCCAAAGTACAATAGTCTCAACTTGATCATCTTTGCTTCCAAGAAGAGCCCTGGTCTGATCTGTTCAAGAACCCATTTGTTTGTCTTCTTGGCTGTCCATGGTATCCTAAGTACTCTTTTCCAGCACCACATTTCAAATGAGTTGATTTTCTTTCTGTCTGCCTCCTTTACTGTCCAATTCTTGCATCTGTACATGGTAACTGAAAATACAGTGGCCTGGGTGATTCTGACTTTAGTGCTCAGTTGTATGTCTTTGCTTTTCAGTATCTTGTCCAGTTCTTGCATAGCTGCCCTTTCCATTCCTAGTCTTCTTGTTATTTCTTGACTGCAGCCTCCATTCTGTATTTCTTAGTCAATGTATATTCTGAGGTGGTTATCCATTGCCTTCCTCTGAAATATAGCCTACAGCACCTAGTGTTCCTTGGCTCACCTTTGTGTGTATATGGCTTCAAATCACCTGTCCACTTATCATGATTTTTCTTTTCCCATAAGATTTTCTTAGGCTAGGAATCATCAGAGGTGGCTTTGGTAGTTCCTTCCACTGAAATATAGCCTACAGCACCTGCTATTCATTGGCAGTCTCCCATCCAAGTACTAACCAGGGCTGATCCTGCAAAGCTTCCAAGATCAGACAAGATCCCAAGTTGTGTTCCAAGGGGCCCTTAGGGTTTCATGTGCAGTTCCCAGTGCTCTGTGGCTGCTCCAGGAAAATAAACGAAATAAAAACTGATTGAAACTCCTAAACACCATTAACTTATAAGACATAGAGTAGGCCTCTTAGGAACTCCACCATAGAAACTTATTCTTAAAAAGAGCTCTGTGAGTAAAAAAGGTTGGGAATCCCTGCTGTGTGGTATTTAGGTCTCTATTACTTCCAGCTAATATATTTGATGAAGAGGCTAGCATAATGAATTTTGTGCTTTATGATTGTTCTAATAAGGCTGACACTACCATTTGAATTTTGAAATTTGTTTCATAGTCAATATGGCTATCCTATTTTATTTATTCAGGCAGACTTTTAAATATTTAATCATGACAAAGTTGCTTTTATATGGAGGTGTTTTAGTTATGTTTTTAACTTTTGTATATTTTAATGTTAATTTTATATTGTTTTAACTAGATGATTTTAATTGTTTTAAATTTTTTAAAAAGGTTTTAATCTTGTGAACTGCTTTGGGCCTCTTTCTGGGAGAAAGGCAGCATAATAAATAAACAAACAAACAAAATATTTTTTTTTATTTTTTAAGAATGTGAATGTATGAACTTAGCTGCTGAATAAGGGATTCCTAACTTAGGGAAAATGGCCTGTCTATCTTACTTTAGGAGGTGATTTTCTGCAGGTTGTTCCTTTCAATACATGGTAAAGTAATCTTAATTTGACTCCTGTTATTGTGCTCTGCCTGGTACAATAGATAAATTCATACCCAGGCCTGATAGTATGGGGGCTTCCTAAGAGACTCACTAGACCGCACTTTGCCTACAAAGCAGCGTAGGATAGAGATAGGTCCTGACCTTCTGAAGGATGTGCTTTGTTGCTGAAAACAGAGAGGGAAATTTTTATCGCTGTTCTTTTGTTGGCACTCCCATCATAACCACAGGATGGTGGGTCAAACCTTGGTATGCCCAAATTCGGTGTTTGTATGTCTGGTGAACTGGGAACATTTTGATTAATTTATTTTAAAAATTAACATTTTAAGTGAGGTCATTTAGAACTAAAGCTCTGGGTTTTCACTTTAATATATTAAGAATAAAACGTTATGACCTCAAATCCCTGATTATATTTTCAAAAGCTAATTTTTTCTGTACTAACCTGAATTTGAGTGTTGCAGGGTTGTGGGCAAGTTGCGTGATTGATCTTCACTGATCCTTAAGAAGGTGTTCAATTTGTTTATTTTGTAGAAATAAGAAACAATAAGCTTAAATGAAACATCTGAAAGTAAAATTTTTATGGTTACAGAATGGACAGCTTTGAGGACTTGGAAAATATCCTCCTTCAGCAGCCCTGGACTTCAGTTTGTTTTGCTGAATCCACTACACTGATGGTCAAGGCATGGTTTGGAGATGAAGGTTATGCTTTACTTCTCTCTGATCTCAGCAATATGTGGTATGAGACTGCAGATACTGAGGTGATAAAGCAGAGGTCAAAGGTAAGTGAAGAATTAAAGTTGTGAAATGCACAAGGTAATTTTGTAGAGAGAAAGCATTCTTGATTGTTAGAAGCCTTATTTTGCAAATGTCCAGCAGTCTTGAAATCCCGACTGCTATACTGTTTCTAGGCACAGCCTGTAATATCACTAGAAAAAAAGTCTTCCACTCTATGCTGAAACTAAGCATTAAAAAAACCCTGTGGTGTAGGATATAATATGTGTGTGTTTAGTTTGTGTTGTGGTATGATTTGTGTGCATGTGGACTTGGTAAATTGTCAGAAGTGGTTAGAATGCTACCTCATAGGTGCCACTTGTATAGCCTCATTTCAGACTGGCAACTACCGTTTACTAATGAATGTGTCATTAGGGGAGTTGCAAGAGTTAATTGTATTTTGCCAGGTCAATTATTGCAGTCTGAGCAACTGGAAAATGTGATATCACTGCAACACAACTCTCTGTACAAATTACTTTTTGAAAAAGTAGGCCTTTTGTTCTAGGTTCATTCTGCCCTTTTAAATATGTTTTCAATTCTCCCCCATTCTAATAGTGTGGCAAAACAGAAACAAGCAGGAAACAAATTATTCTTAGACCTACAAAAATTTGGATGTGTAATATATCCCAGTGATAACTGTGGTGGCCAGAGAGAAGAGGTGGTGGAGATACTTTTGTCCAGTTGTTATTGGGGAATGACTCCCCATTCCTGCAATGTATATATATTGTTTGTGTGTTGTTCTTTTACCCAGGAGCTAAACAAGAGGTTGACAGCACATGTGTCCTCCTTCCTGAACCACCTGAACAGTCTGATATGTCCCCTTCTGGAAGGGGAAAAGAACAGTTCTACCTCCTTCTCCTGCCGACTAAGCTCTAACTTGCTGACTCTTCATGTGAAAAGTGAACTCTCAGGACTCCCCTTCTACTGGGACTTTCACTGTTTGGCTGTGCCTGTTGAAATGGTGAGCTGAAAAAGAATCGACATGGATTGAGGAGAAGGTTGGTGTGTCAGTGGATAGTAGGGGTGAGAAATATTTAGCACTCCAGAGGTTTGGAGTCGAAGGCTTTCATGGCCGGCATCCATAGTTTTTTCTGGAGCTTTCGGGCTCCACAGAGGTTTTGAACTGAAACTTCCAGGCACCCCAACCAGCATGAACAGTTATAAGGGACTGAGAGAGCTATAGCCCCAAACTTCTCAAAGTTCAATGGTTCCATACCCATGAGTTACAGGAAACAAATTACTGTATTCTTAGACCTATAAAGCTACCAAAGGCAGACACTCAGAGCAGAACATAGTTCTTAGCACAATGAAGGGCTAAAGCTGATGTATACATTTTAAATATTTTCAAGTCACTTTTTGAGATGATGTTCTCCCAAGGTGGCTCAAAGCAAATATGACCCCAAAGGCTCTAAAGGCTTGCCTATTACCTAGAAAGTGGTGACTTTATGATGTTTTAGGACCAACTTTGCTCAAATAGGTGGATAATAAGTCTTGTAGTTTTGCTGACTTGCTACAATGTTGCCAAGTTTACAGCAGAGGGCACCACGTACCCAGGTAATGGTGTGCGCTGACTCAAACAGGCTGTGCTGTGTCACTAGAGTTCTGTTTATTACTTGAATCAAGTGACAAAAAGTGAAATATGCGGCACCTGTAGAAAATTAGAAAATCTTTCTAAGATAAGATAGCGCTCTAGGCTTGTCCCGTGTCACTTTAAAAAAACATTGGCACTTGATAGTTAATGATTCCAGAATTTAGACAGTTAACAGAAGCCAGTATTGTATGAGCAGAAGTTTGTTTGTGCAGTGGGACTTTCTGCCTCATCCCTAAAAATCTACTCTAGATGGTTCCCTATTCTCCTGTTATCTGAGGTTATTCAAGAGACTGGGGGTGTAATTGTTCTTCTCCAGATTCTGCTGATAAAACAAATTCCATCAGCAGGGGAATGCAATGGGATACCAGTACTTGCTTTGCTTAGGTATTACTTAGCATTATCTGTTGTCTGTCAAGTATTTTCTGTTTTTTTTACCTACCCTGGTGAATTAAGGTCCAAAACACATTGCAGAAGTAATCCAGTTTGAGACCACTTTAACTGCCCTGACTGAATGCTAGGGAATTCTGGGAACTGTCATTTTTTGAGACATTTAGCCTTCTCTGTCAGAGAGTTCAGGTGCCAAAATAAACTAAAATTCTCAGGATTCCCTATCACTGAGCCAGGGTTGTTAAAACGGTCTCAAAATGGACTATTCCTACAGTGTGTTTTGGATCTAAGTTATTAAGGTAAGCATGGGCACTTGCCAGTGATATGCTGGGAAACAGGAGAATTTCACCTATATGGGTTGCGGCTTGGATTGGATAAAGCTGCATGGGTAGATTGATAGAGGTCCCTCATATGGTATGTCTGTTTTCTTCTTTATCTGTTATACTGTGGTTCCTAAACTTTAGGATCAGTTTCGTAAATATGTCTCTTCTTCTAGAGTGATAAACCAGGCTTTCTGTATAGTAAGCAAGTTATGTTTCAAGAGCACTTAGGATAGTGTTGGTTGGATATTTGGCTTAAGGAATTTATTAATTTAGTTATTCAATTTATACCCCATCTTTCTCCTAGTATGGGATTGAAGGAATGTGGTCATTGCCTGATTGGCTCTAACTAAAGGCCCATTCCCTTGTCTGCATCAGAAACATCACAGGAAAGAGGGCAGTCCAAGAAAATGTGAGTCAATTCAAAGCTTGGGTCTACAAATTAGTGCAGTTGGGAAGGTAATAGCTGTTGTTTCCTTCTTATGTTTGATACGACTAAGTTATTCACCCACATTTCAGCAATTTTGGAGTGTTCTCATAGCCAGATATGAAATTATTTTTCTTCTTATGTAGCTAATTTCTTGCATGGATTCATATTTCACAAAAATAAACTTGTTGTTGAAGTGTGTCAACATTGGCAGGGGGACATTTGCTGGGATGCTTCTCTTTCAGTATCGCGTGCATCTTTCCTCTCCTTGCCACCTAATTAACATTTGGATACAGAGATGCCAAGAAGTCATCTGTAGATGAAAATAAATAAATAAATAAATTGGAAATGTGGGTTTGGGCTGAAGTTTGTAAATTGGGCTGTGTAGAATTACAGTTTACTTAACTTAATGTAGTGATTTTTAGCTATCCTGTAGCAGGAGTAAAGCACTGCTAGCTTGCAGAGCTGATCCAACCTGTGGCACCTTTTGATTTAATGTATGGTTTCGCCCCTCCTAGCCCTCACCCTCCTTTAAATCCACTAGTCTTACCAAAATTATTTTTAAAAATCTCTCTATGAACAAATAAAAGATTCCCTACAAAGCCTAATTAGCCTATGGAATAGGGAGAGTTTTCTAAGGGGGTGGTAGATGGGGAAGAAGAAGTTAACCTTCTCATCCTGCATGCTGCCACCCCTCAAGTCAATCTCCTCCATAGCAATTTGACACTAAAAAGATTGAATGACTTGCTTAAGGCAAGCCAATGGCACCATGACTCTTCTATCTAAGTAGTTTATCAGATAGGAGGAATTTCTCTTTATTTCGAATGGAGCCAATTGGAGCCAATTTGAATTCATGTTTAGTGAATTTATGTGAATTCCAATTGCTTTCAGAATGCGTTCAGAATGACTTCCCATTACCCGAAAATGACTGCCCATTGCCCGAAATTGCGTGAGATGCTTTAATTCGCAATAACGTAAAACCCGTGATTGCATTCGGAATGACTTCCCTTTTGCCCAAAATTGCATGAGATACTTTAATTTGCAATAACATGAAACCCCATGATTGTGTTCGGATTGCCATTAGATTATACTTCCAATTTCCGTCGTCTGATAAACTCCTAAGTCATGCACTTTCTAAACAAAATCAGTTTCTGCAGAAATAATCCAGTTTGACACCACTTTAACTGCCATGGCTCAATGCTATGGAATTCTGGAAATGGTAGTTTCTAGTGGTACCAGAGCTCTTTGACAGAGAAGGCTAAATATCTTGCAGAACTACAAAACCCAGAATTTCATAGCATGGAGCCACAGCAGTTGAAGTGGTCCTTCACATCTGTAGTTGGAGTACAACTTCCATAATCTACAGATAGCATTCTAGATATGATGACAGGTATAGGCTAAATACATCTGGAAGGCACTGTGCTGAAGAAAACTGAACCAAAATGTTTGTGGGACACTGTGTATGGCCAGTATTTTGATCAATTACTGAATTTGTTTGCTTTCAGTTAATGTGGATTATCTTCCTTCTGCTGAATATGAGACAAGGCTAGCTATAATTCCTGAATTAGCAGAAGTATTTTGCAGCTCCTTTAGTCTGTGGTTTGTATGTGAACTTTGAGAGTGCATAGAGGAGACGGGGTCCTCATGTAGTCAGCTTTTGACAGCAAAGTTTTATTTTACCTTTGATTTTAGCATTTTTCTCCCTTAAATTCCAGTGTTGACAGTCTGGTTTACCTATATTATGCTTTCTCAATCAACATCTTGGAAGTGCTAGGACAGGAAAGACCATACCTTTGTTGTTGTAGGGTGAACCTGCAACCGGTACTAACCTTTTTAAAAACAAGACTGTGCTGAGAGTTGTATTGTAGAGCCCTCTCCTGGCAGATGGCAAATATAGTAAGTTCCTATAGAACTGCTCTGAACAGGCAGCATCCCAAGTGGGGATATGGCACATGAGAGAGATGCTTCTTCCTGCCCGCTTTATGCCCTTGCCAGGTTTTTCAGCACTGCCTGTTTAAAGGTGCTAGATTGAGGGCAGTGTGTGACTGCCCTGGCACTTTTGATAGCCATGAGGTCAGTGTAAGTTCTAGTGCCAGGCCCATTGCTGTTACTAATAGTTGATTCTTGTCTTCCTTTCTGTACCTTATGACAGATGTCTTGTCACCTTGTGCGGCCCCTGATGGCAATGAGTTTGGTGTTGCAGTGTCAAGTGCGGGAGCTGACATCGTTGCTATACCAGAAGGATGCAGAGATTGAAGAATATCGGGAAAGTGGGGCTGTTCTCAGCCGAGGTGAGGTGCTTCAGGACACAAGCTTCCTTCTTTCCTTCCTGAAGCCTGGCCCTGAGTGTGCCACTGGCCCTCAGCCAGTCTAATCTGGGTTTTTTACACAGACTAGTTAACCAGACGTGTTGGGGTCAATTGCTTCTGGAGTGGAAAGTGCTGGACACTGACCAGTAGCTGAAGTACTTGGGGCCTAGCCAAAGGGTTCTTTCCTTTCCTTTGAGTATTTGGCTGCAACCCATGGAGCTGGGCCAGTGCCAGCTTCAAATGGAGCTTGAGTGGAGGCAGCCTGCTCTTTCTCTTGTGGGGAAGTTCAAGAAAGCAATTGGGGGTCCTGTCTCATTTCCTCTGCCACACCATAAAATTGCAGTCAAAGTCATGAGTCTACCTGCTGGATGTAAATGTAATTCCTAGTTGTTACATTCAGAGAAGAGAAGGATCCAGGCTAGTTAGATATGGATTGGTGATGTTGCTTAGATCAGGGTGGAACTTGGAACAGTTACTTTTTAGAGTGAAACTAACAGAATTCACCAACTTCAGTTTTAGTAGTAGTCTAGAGCTATGATCCAAACCCCAAATTAACAACAGCATTTCCAGGTTGTGGATCATGGATTAATTCTTGGAAATACAGTGCAGCAGTCTTATACTTTCACCTGCCTAACCACACAGCATATTATCATGTGTTCCTGAGTGCCTCCTTTCCCTGACTACAGTTTCTAATGGCTGGGAAGTGTCCCGGGGTTTCTTCCTTTGTAAAGTATGGCCCAGTTCCTCCAAGCAGTTGCTAGCCACTGTTGTCAGTGATTGTTCAACCTAGAGATATTGTAGCTGCCACCTGTGGAAGGGGCTTTTGCTGTGTTTCTATTTGAGGCCACTTAGTGTTTTCAGAGAAGAAATAGCAAGCCACTTTGGAAATTTTGGGCCTGAATAAGGTTGTTTGCAGCTCATACATTACCATGATTACACCTTTCTGTCCAAGTTTCTGACTCAGACTTTCTACTTGAAACTCATTTTGTACAGGTTGCCTGAGATTTCACCTTCCTTTTTAGATGATTGTTTAGAAGCAAGGTCCTTTCCTCTTAGTCAAGGCCTGACCTGATTGATCCATGTTTGCATTCACACATGCACATGATTTTGTGGAAGTATGACTTTCCATAGTTGAATGCATGGCATTGATTAAACTTGTATATGTGTAACTTGTCATGCCTTGATTCTCCATTAGTCTAAAATGAGAAGCTATCTGGGTAGAAAAGCCACTGCACAGTAAATTGATCCTTGCTACCCAAAAAGGAGCTCTGCTTTCTCAGATCGGGAGAGATAAGAGTTGGCCTCAGTTTCCCTATAGAGTGCTGGTTTTCAGTGCCAGTTCCCAGCAACCAGACTAAAGTGCTCTGTTATTAGATACCTAATTGTTGTGAATTACATGACATGATCCTTCAGTACAACCTGTTTTTATATGTCTTCACACCAGCCCTGTGATATAGACAGCCCCTGATTACAGGAACAATTGTGAGTATTTTAACAAGTTGTTAGATTGTAACCTCCAGCATCTCTCACTATTGGCTATGCTGGTTAAGGCTGAGGGGAGCTGCAATCTTAACAACAGTGGAGGCCCACATGTTCCTCTCCTCCAACCTATAGGCTGGAGTTTGGTCTGTGAATGATCCCTCACCTGGACCCTTTAGTTCAGAACTATTTGGTTGGAGACTATATGTGCAGCACAAACATGCTGATGTTCTTACTAACAAATTCAGTTGTATCAAAGACACACTTTGCCCATTCTAGGACTATGATCTAAATTGCTATGGGCATGAGGTGGGTGAGAATGTTGGTTAATCTGTGTGTTTAGACGGGAGTTCTTGAGCCATCTTGCCACAGGGGATTGATTCCCAAACCTTGGCCCTTCAGATATTTTGGACTTCAGCTCCTAGACCTCCTGACTGTTGACCAAGCTGGCTGGGCCTTCTGGGAGCTGAAATTCAAAACAAAGATTGGGAATCACTGTGTTATAGGGATTGAACAAGAAGGTGGCACACAAAGGCTTGCACACCTTGCTAGATGGAAGGCCTCTCACTCCACTTTCTTTTGTGCTTCTCATGCAGAACGTCTCAAGACAGAACCTTTTAAGGAAGAATCTTTCCTTCAGACATTTCAGAATCAGGTAGGAGAATGTTTCATTCAGTCTTCATTTATTAGGATAGAGCCTCTCCCAAATAATTTGGAAAGTTATAGTTTCATGTGCTGTTGTGAACTCTCACTGTAGAGTCCAGTGCAAGGTTCTCTGAATTTGTTTTTCGTTTGTTTGTTTGTTTGTTTCAGTTGGTTCTCTTTTGTCCTGTGCAATTATGCCATTAGTTACTGCGAGTTGTGGCTATATGTGGATGAGTATGGGTGTGATTGCACTAAAGGGGGCTTTGTTTATATTAATGTTTGACAGGTGCGGTTACTTTAACATAAGTTTGTGTGATAGTGTGTTTCTACACTATTCTAAAGTCTTGCTATGTAGGAAAGTGAGCCACTGTTGTGTGGTGGTGGGTTGACATAATGCATGATTGTGTGTTATGGATTTTGGATTAACATTAGTGAGAACTAAATTAAGACATATTTCTCCCAAAGATGTATGAGGTAAAACAAGATATTCTCTGTCCCCAGGGAATTGTAGGGGCTGTAGTTGTATGAAGGAGAACTAGGATCTCTAAGAATTTTTAGCACCAGCAACAAATTGTAACCCCTAAGATTCTTTGGGGTAAGTCATGGCAGTTAAATTAGTGTCAAAATGATACAAGTTAGAGGATTGTTCTGAGTAATAATCTCTGCATAACAGATACAGCATTTGCAATTTGTTTCCCCTCTTTCCTGCTAGTGCTACTATTGAAGCCTCTGGGATCCCTGGTGATATAAAATCATCGTGCCATTATCATCTTTTCTGTTCTTGATAAAGTACTGTAGATGTTAAAACTGTACAGCAGCCAGAGCAGGAATCCAGAACACTCCTTATTGTTTTTATGGAGCATACTCTGTGGGAGGTCTTCTCTTCCTTCTCTTGTGTCATTTGGCATTTTTCTTCCTGGTAATAACTATGCCCTCACCCACCCTTCTTATCTCTGTATTTCTTGTTTTCCTTCCTCTTCTGGTTTTTTGTTTGTTTGTTTGTTAAAATAACCAAGACATGAAGTCCAGGTGAATGCCAGCATATTAGTTAAGCAGACATTAGTGATGCTGAAGTTTGTTGTTCTTCAGTGCTGCTGCTTACAGGCTATGTTAAGACTCTAGCAGCCCTCACACATTTTTGTTAGTAATATTAGGAACTGCTTTCAGAAAATGTCCATGATACTGCTTAATGTGACATCTAGGCAAGGCCTGTACAACAGCTTGTGACCTACCAGGATGAGCACAGGCCATCAAACATGTATGATATTATCCAACCAAGGTTTTCTTATCTCGTGGTTTTGCTGCCTACATAGTAGGCTGCAAGGATCACAAAATGGACAGCATTATGTAGAATGTAGCTCTTAGATAAATTATTAGCATATCCCTATGAACAAATGATTTGGCCTATGACACCTGAATAACATGCTTCCTTTGTTGTAGCTCAGTGACTGAGCACATGCTTTATGTGCAAAACGGATTCTAGGTCCAACTCCCATTCTCTCCAGAGAATGCTTCTTGCCCATAGCTCTAGAGAGCCATTAGCAGTCAGTGTTCTAGTGAGGTAAATGGGCAATCTGCTTTAGTATCAAACTTCTTCCTATACGGAAGTATAGAAATTAAGATTGCAGATCTCTAAATTCTCAACTTGAGCTCCAATTTTGTCACAATGCTGCTGACATTTCTGAAAGCAGATATGTGCTAAGAACAACTTCCACAAGTGACAGGCAAACTGTGCTGAAGAATTGAGGATCAGTGGTTCAATGCTAGATTGCTAGGCAGTGATGAGCTTCTGATGGCCTGGGATATGACAAATCAAAGACAGTCTGAGAACAGAAAGAAAGTTTAGGAGCAGCTTAAGATCTGAGGATATAATTGCCCTTCAAAAGGCAGTTTAGCTAGGAATGAGCTTTTGTGCATGTGAAAGATTATATAAAGAAAGAGGGTGCTTCCTGGACTTTAGGAAGTTCAAAAGAGAAGGAGGAGAGTATCTGATATTTAGTTTTAATAATACCTGTTTAGACTTACGCAAGTAGCAGGTAGTGATGTCAAACCCTGTAGAAAGGGGAACCATGTCGAATATTGGAGAAAAGTGGATCATGGGATAGTTTCTTTTAGAATGATGAATAAAAATTTTCAACATGGCATTCCCATTTTTATTGTCACAAAATAATTTAAAAAAATTATGTAAGGTAAAAGGCCCTTATGTAAGACTATGTACAGTAACAGATCACTACAATTTCTAGTCTTGGTTTCCTTTTCTCAGTTCTTTTTATGGGAATCATAGGATCATAGAATCATAGATTTGGAAGAGACCACAAGAGCCATCCAGTCCAACCCCCTCTGCTTAAAGACTTCCAAGGAAGGAGACTCCACTACACTTCGAGGGAGTGTGTTCCACTGTCAAACAGCCCTTACTGTCAGGAAGATCTTCCTAATGAGTGGAATGAGTGCGTTATGTCAGCTTCACACTATGGAGAACTAGTGGAGGCAAAATCTTTCTTTTTTTTCTGTTTTACTAATGTTGATGGCTGCTGCTTCTTCTTCTTCTTCTTCTTCTTCTTCTTCTTCTTCTTCTTCTTCTTCACCTTTATTTATATAGCGCTGTAAGTTTACACTGCACTGAACATACTATCTTTTAATTAGACAGTTCCCTGCCCTCCGGCTTGCAATCTAAAAAGACACAACACAAAAGGAGAAGGTCTTCTCTCTCTCTTCCTCAAACTGGCAAAATCAAAGAGTTTCCCCAGAATTCAAGTTCTCCCTATAGTTCATTGGTAACTTTTTAAAAAAAATTCAGCTAGTTGAATTTGTCTGATTAAATTGTACCTTTAATATATCAGACATCATGATGTCATGCTTTGTATGTTTCATTTCATGTTCTTAAAGTAACAAAGTGACTTTTGATATGTAAGGAAGGCTTATATTTCATTTTTTAAATTTTTTCCTGAAATTTTCTCTGCTCCCTCCGACTTCTATAATGTAGAGAATTTATATCTCTAGTAGTAGGACAGTGGAAGAACTTTCTGATGGAGGAAAGCTATGCAAGATTCAGGTTAAAGGGCAAATACCTGCCGATGTGCATTGTGTTGTCTGAAGGCTTCAAACAGTTGTGTGGGTTTGTGTAAGGCATCTATATCAGGTAAGGGTGGATTTCTGAGTTGTACCCTGTTTATCAGTGCTTATAGCCTGGACTATGAAGGACAATTTTGCCTATAGCTCCTTGAGCTAGAGGGCATGCCAATACCATGGCCTGGAGACAACTTGGAGTTAGCCACTCATTTGTAAGTCATCTAGATGTAACTGATTCAAATATAGCCTATTCCCCAAGCAATTTCCCCCGAATATTTTTATACACTGTGGTCCTGACTTCTGTCCTACATCTCAGCCTGTCTTTGCGCAGTTAGCTTCAGCAAACAGGACGCAGAGGGTTCACGGGTCAACTTGGGCTGGACCAGAAGGATGTGCCATCAAAATAAGCAATGCTGAAAAGGAAGATAAACAAACAGGCGGCTCCCCGGTGTGTCCGTCACTAGAGTAGCTGTGCAGGCTGAGTGAGCGATAGAGTAGGGAGTGTGGACATCTGCGAGAGAGCACCCACCCACTGACGTCAGTAAATACTGGGTCAAAACTGCTGTCAGTTCAGCTGGGATTGCTGCCTGGGAGGAGGTGGTTCCCTCCACATGATTTGGGTAAAGATCAAGATGAGGTGTCTATGTGTATGCTTTGGTGACTTCGATATTAGCTGGGAATTATGGTGCAGGGATTAAGGAAGATGATTGGGTGCCCTGTATTCAAATGATGCTGTTTTGGTCTGGTTGTGTGTAGTATAGGGCCTAGAAATAAAGGGCAGAAATAATTCACTAGTGGGGTTTAGTTCAGGGTGTATATACACCAGACTGCAATTTCGCAGCATCTTAAACTGATCTTCCTTACGGAAAGTATGGATTGAATCACTTCTGAACTATAATTTTGTGAGGACACCTCAAGGTCTCTAATGGTATATTCACAGTACTCTCCACAAATTACAGTTGCCAGGATTGTTGAGGAAAATTCATGATAGTTAACCAGATAGAAAGCCTGTGATTAATAGTACATAGTGTACATATGCCACTGTGCCGTTTGGCTTGGAGTGAAGCAGGTAGGCATGACTTTTTCATTCTAGGTGTACCACCATAGCATAGGATTGCTCTGCCAGTTGTCTACACTTTTCTGGGTTGGGGAATAGGCTCAGAACTGCAGGGTTCAGATACCTCAATTTAGGAAAAGTTTGCCTCATGCTGGCAAAGCTGAAAGTTCTGGCTGGAGCTGAAAAAAGCACTCTGTCCCTGGATTGGTCTGGTCCTGAGGTGCTCAGCCTTGTCTCAGCTAACACCTGCCTGTTCTTTGCCCAGCTCACCAGCCTCTCATTTTTTATTGGTTCTAAAAATACTCTCCCCAAGAGAAGCAACTATTGTTTGGCAGGCAGTGGTGATCCTCTTCATGTGTTGCAGACGGTTGGTCATGGCAGTCGACCTGGATCCACTGCCAGCTCCATTTTCAGAGGGAGGGAGAGGAAGCTACTGTTTCTGTCACCTCCTTCCTTCAGAGGAATGTTTTTCGTTAGCAAAAGGTGGCTGTGGTTTGCAGCTTGGAGAAGCATGGGAGCAGGGTTTTCTGGGAAAACATGGCAATTTCCAGAGTTGAGGGGCACCACCTGTAGCAGTTGGCAAGCAAAAGACCTGTAGAATTTCTCTTGGCCATCTCTTGTGTCACTTGGCTGAGATTGAGTGAATAGAGGAGGAATTAGATTTTTAATCTTTATTCTCTCCTTCACTCCTTAAGGTTAAAAAAGGATTATTAGTTACCAGCACTGGGAAATTATCCTTGTTGGATTCCTTAAAAATTATGAGAAGTCTGGAGAAAACCTTTTCAGGCTTCTGCAGTGGTTGGAATTGGACAAGAGAGGCATAAATTCAAATTTGTATTTCTCTATGAAGTTCAGTGGGTGATTTGGGGTCCATCAGTATGTTTCTCAGCCTAGCCCACCCCAGAAGATTGTTATAAAAATAAAAATAAAAATTGGGTGAGTGAGGGGAATGTATCCCACTGCATTACTCACAGGAAGGCAGAAACCAAATTCTACAAACTATAAGAAGTATGAATCCTAACTACCAGGTAAAATCTGTAGGTAAAATTCTAAGTTATAGCCATGTTAGTATGTAGAATCAGTATATTGAGAGATCATGTAGCACCTTTGAGACTAACTGAAAAAAAAGAAGTTGGCAGCATGAGCTTTTGTCAAATGCATCTGATGAAGTAGACTTAAGTCTACAAAAGCTCATGCTGCCAACTTCTTTCTTTCGGTTAGTCTCAAAGGTGTTACAAGATCTCTATGTACTCTTTAGGTAAAGTTCACCTTCCTATTTCCTATGCAATCAGGACCCATAATCTTTGATGTGACTGCGATTTTTACATGTATAAAATGTTAGCATGTCTAGCATTTATCAGAGAGTGTCTAGCTCTGTCCTGCTTGCAACTTACTATCCATATTATTCATGTTGGCATATAGCTAGTAGTCTCCCAGGTCCTTTCAAAGCAGCCCTCTTTAGGTGGCAGAAGGAAATCCTCACATGTTAATAGTTTAATTGTCCATTCATCTTAAACTAACTGATCCTGTGAGTAAGTGAGCCTGTTGATTTTATGTACTTCTTAAATGTTGTGAGATATAAACAGTCCTTACTGTGGAAGTGTTGGGCCTGAAGCTCTGGTTGTCCTGGCCAATCTTGTACTGTATAGTCTGAACCCATCTTGATTGGCAGATCTAGATGCTGTCATTACAGATTGTGGCAGAAGTTGGAAAAGGAAGCCAGCTTTCTTTCCACAGATTCTTGTTTCTCATTATTCATGCATTGGGGCCAATTTAAACATTCAAAACCAGCATGTTGTACTGTTCTTCCTAGACTGTACCACTTCAGGCTGCATTCAGGAGATTAAATATTTGAATTGTCACCCACATGACAAATTGCCTTGCACATTAAAGAAAAACTAATCTCAGACCCGAGTTTTAACATGAGGGGCATTTAAATATGCAACACCCTCCCCAGCAATCCAAAATAGTGTGGTCCAACAAGAATAGCACTGCATGTTGTTTCTACAGATGTGAGTTGGTCTGTTAGAATGCTCAACATCTATACATATTCTATGAGTTCAACAAGCAGAAAGCCTTAAAACCAACATCATGCTCATGCTGCAGTCTCAGAGCAGCAGAGGTTTTCCTCCTCGCCTCCTGCTACAGCTCACTTACTGCCTGAAAACCAACTCACTGGAGGAGGTTTTTGGGATGCAGAGGGGGCTACAGTGTTGAGGAAAGATCATGCCCCCTTTTGATTTCACTGATAGAAGTGGTTCCATCAGTGGATGTCCCCCATTAGATTCTGGTCTTATTATGCAGTTGGATGCAAAATCCATCAATTTGGCATTCTATCTCCCCCTTCATGGCTTTAAAATTTTCCTATCACATAATTCCTTGGGAGGAATGTTTTTTGTTATTAATTTGCAGAATTTGGCTTCTACATTGCTGTGGGGAATGCAGTGGGATACATCTCCCCTCCATTTTTATTTTCACAACAATCTTCTGGGGTGAGCTAGGCTGAGAAACATTCATCAGACTCCAAACCACCTACTGAACTTAATGGCTTTAAACAGATAGGATAAGGCAATTTCACTGTGTCTTAAATCAGAACACTGATCCATCTAACTCATTATGAGATCAGAACACTGATCCATCTAACCCTGAGTGACAGCAGCTCTTCAGGATTTCAGCGAGGAGTCTTCCCCTGCTTTACCTGGCAGTGCAGGAGATTATGCCTAGAAACATCTGAGTGGCAAGCATGTGCTGTACCATTGAGCTACTGTCCAACTTGAAGATATGTGGGCAGTACCTGGAATGAAGTGTCAATTTTATACCCCTCAGGATAGCACGTGTTTAATTTGCACTATTGAAATAAACTGCGGAATCTAAGTTTTCTTCATGTGAATTTTTAAAATCTTAAGCATAAGCTGCCCTGCTTCTATTCTTTCCACAAGTGAACGATCCTGAAACTGGTCCTAGATAAGAATCTGGAAAGAGACCCTTTCAAGGGAAAAAAAGAAACAGAAAGATGCAGGTTTGCTCATTAACATGAAGCTGAGGAGGAACTCTTGCCAATGCACACTTCTGGATTATTACCTGTGCTATTGATTTAGTCCAGGTTTGCCTAAGCTAGAGTTATGTAGGGGGATGTGTATGTATTTATGCCTGCATTTGGCATGTATTTTTGACTCTCCTGTCCCATCTGTTTGCCATTGAGGCGTTTGCCATCAGAGGACAAGAAGCTGTGGTTATTTATTGATTTAGGCATAATCAGGTGAGGAGGGAGTTGGCCTGGTGCAGCAACCACAAGTTGTTTACTCTGGCTTGTGAATCAGCTGGCCTGCATGTTGCTCAAACCAGAGTGAGCACATCAGCCCTTGAAACAGAGGCCAGACCACAGGTTTCTGAACAACCCTGAGTGACAGGAGCAACAGCAGCAAGCAGGAGCAGGGCCCTTCTTGGCTGTGGTCTTAGGGTATAGTTTTGCTAAACCTGGGTTCCTTTCTATGGGACCCATTTTTGAAGTAAGGTGTGAGTCAATAGAGCCATAATCTGAATGTGGTGCTCTGCTTGTGTTCCTTGTGAGGTGTAGGATGTGGGTGGGGGTTGTCTGAGAGCCATGAGTTGGGACAGTGGCTACTGCATCATGTAGTGTTTGAGGCCTTCTGGCTATATCCCAGCTGGCTAAGAAGAGCTATGCCTCATCACTTTTCTTTCCAAGGCATGCTATGAATAGAATCCAGTTCTCCTGGTCTTAAGGCACAAATATTTTCTGTAAAGCAAGGGCAGCAGATGAACTTTCTTTCCCTGGTTTCTCTTTTCCTCCTGAAGTTAGTTAGGCATGGTGGCTTCATTTGTCCCTCCAACAATTCCAGTATGCCATGGCTGATTTTTCTGAGGTGAAACAAGGCAGCTGACAGTCATACCCCAGCACAGAAATACATGTCAGGGATGAGGAGTAAGATGGTCTTGGCTAGAGCTTGAACTGCTGGCAGGTGTGTAGGCTTCAGGGCCATAGACAGAAGCTATTTCATCCAGGAGCAGAGCTTTGTGAGAGTTTTGCAAATGTGAACATGAGCTGTATATCTACTGCCCCTCCTTGTATTCCAAATAGTTGAAAATGAGTAGTCAGTGTTTTTTGGGAGGGGTGGGGTCTAAAATCAAAGAGGTCCTCCAGCATGACTGCCAGCAATTAGGATAGCAAGAGAGGAAGCATTAGGTTCCTCCCAATGCCTCGTTGTCCCTGAGTGTACTTGCCTCATTCCTGTGACCATCTACTCTCAGCATCCACACACAAATGGCCAATGAATGTGCTGATTAACAGTAATGTAGTATCCCTGGAGGGTGCCAGGATAGGTGAGACTAATACAGTTGGTCCTCCATATCTATGGATTTTATATCCATGGATTCAACCATCCATGGTCTGAAAATATTAAAAAATATATAAATAAATTTCAAAAGCAAGCCTTGATTTTGCTATTTTACACAAGGTGCACCATTTTACTAGGCCGCTGTGTTTAATGGGACAGATTTTGGTATTCTCAGAGGGTCCTGGAACCAAATCCCAGTGATTACCAAGCACTGACTGTGTATAGAATTCTGATCTGGAGGGAAATATGCCAAATCAACCTTAGGTTGAGTATTTTTTTAATGTGAGCCTTAAGGGATTCCTCATGATCCACAAACCACAGCATAAGAAGTCATGCAACATATAGTGTCACTTGGTGCTGGTCTCTCTTCCTATAGTTAGCCACTGTCTTCACTCCTAAATGTGTGATGCTGCTGCCTGGGTTATTGATCTTGTGTGTTAACTGCCTTAAGTGTTCCTCAGTTTATGGCAACCCTCTTTAATCCAGGATACAAGACTTAGAGTTGATGTGATAGAGACTATTCTTTACATGGACTTAACAATTAGTATTTTAGCAATTTAGTTTAGTACTAGTATGGTAAGTACTGTTTGTCAGTCAAGTTAATTTTGCATAATATTGTTTGTTACTTTCTGTATGTGAATACATACTGTAATTGTTAGTTACTTTCATTTTATTCTTTGGTTAATGCAATTCAATTCATTATGTTCTTGAGTCATTTTTTTTGTTCATTTTTTTCTATTACAATTGGTACCTACATGGTTTTCCCCTAATTTGTTAGTCATAGTGATCATATGAATGCGATATCTCCAAGATACCCTGTCCTCACTAGCCCTGTAGCAGTCCTCAGGGCTATGGCTTCCTTGATTGAGTCTATCCACGTGTAATGCAGGCTTCATCTTTTTCTGCTGCTTCCTACTTTACCTAACATCTTTGTTTTTCTAGCAAATCATTCCTTCTCATGATATCACCAAAATACAACAGCCTCAATTTAGTTCATTTGACTTCTAGGGCAGTGATGGGCAACCTTTTGAGCTTGGTGTGTCAAATTTCGCCAAAAAACTGAGCGTAACTCAGGTGGTGTGTCACTTTGAGGAAAAAAACATTATTTCATGATATTTATAGTTTAAATCACTTATCTCAGCAATGATGGATTAGAAATCCATGACACCCCAGAACAGTAGATAATGGTTGCTGTGGTTAACTGTTATTTGGTTACTGGTAATGGCAGGGCCCCTAGAGAGGCATCCCCCGCTGCGTTCCACTGCTCCCTGCTTCGCTGGTGGAAGTGAGGGCAAAGATCCCGGCTTAACTGGAAGTCCCAGAACTATACGCTCTGTGATGGACTTCTATTGTTTTAGCCTACGGACCTCCACCACAGAGTGTCTAATAGGGGAGGATGAAACATTTGTGACTTGTTTCATCCTCGGGAGCAGCAAATGTTTCATCCTCCCCTATTAGACACTCTGTAACGGAGGTCTGTAGGCCAAAACAACAGAAGTCCATCACAGAGTGTTTAGTTCTGGGACTTCCGCTCACTTCTGCCGGCAGAGCAGGGAGCAGCGGAACGCAACACGGCCAAGTGCAGTAGCCAAGGATAAAACATTTGTGACTAGAGTTTTATTCATCCTCGGCTACTGCACTTGGCTGTGCAGGAGCCGAGGATGAAACATCCTTCTCAGCATGCGTCCGCCTCAGCGGCCACGTGTCATCAGAAATGGCTGTGCGTGTCAGTGCTGACATGTGTGTCATAGGTTCGCCATTAGGGTTCTAGGGAAAGTTCAGGCTGGATTTGTTCTAGGACTCATTTATTTGCCTTTTTTGGTAGTCCGTGGATGTGAGAGTTGGATGATGAAGAATTCTTTAACACCACACCCCAAATTAGCTGATTTTCAGCTTTCTTCACGATCCAGCTCTCACATCTATCCATAGTGATAGAAAATACAATGGCATGGAAACTCTAACTTTAGTATTCAGTGAAATACCTTTGCACTTCAAGATCTTGTCTACTTTTTTCATAACTGCCCTTCCAAGTCTTAGGGCCAAAACAGATGGCCCTTTTGTGCCACTGTCTGGGCAGCTTTGGAGTGCAGTGTTTAAACGCTGCATGCCCTGAAGCCGCCCTGGCCATTTATATGTGGCTGGTTTCAAAGCATTCCAGCATTCCAGCATTTATACACTACACGCCGCGGGAGTATCTTAAAGCCAGCTTCCAGCCGCAGCAGGATGGGAAAAGCCAGCTTTTTGCTCACAGAAAAGAAGTGGCTCTTTGCCTCTCCTTTTTTGGCTGGGGAAAAGGCTGATTGGGGTTGCCTTCAAGCTGCCCCTTCCACCGTTATGTTTCACCCCTTAGTTTTCTGCTGATTTCTTGACTGTAATCTCCATTCTGATTAATGACTAATTCAAAGTATGGAAAAATTTTAAACTATTTTAATTTCTTCATCAACTACATTAAATAAGGTAAATTACTGGTGTACATTATTTTTGTTTTCTTAATGTTCAGCTGTAAACCCACCTTTGCACTTTTTAAAAGTAATTATTCCAGCCTTTGCTATTTTCTGCTATGGGAGTAGCGTGGTATCATCTGTATATATTAAATTGTTGATGTTACTTCTTCCAGTTTTCATGCCTCCTTCCTCAGAGTCACCTCTTGCTTTACATATGACATTTTCAGCAAACAAGATAGGATGATAAGTTGCAGCCTTGCCTGACTTCCATGCCAACTGGAAGTCATTCTGTTTCTCCATATTCTTATCTAATAGTAGCCTGGTGTTCCAAGTACAGGTTACATATCAGGACAATAAAATCTTGTGCCATACTCTGGATGTCTAGGGAACAAAAACCAGAGAGAAAGGATAGGACAAACATTAAACTATGCAGGAGCAGGAGCTGGATAAACTCTACAGATGAGGAAATGAGCAGAGAACAGAAATCTAGCAAAAATGACACCAGTAACTTGCTGTCATTGTCTGTTCTAGTGAAAGGTGAAAAGATCTTTTGAAATGGCTTGGTAGAAAACAGGTATCATATTACTTAAATATCTGGACAGAAGTGTCTCATATCTGATCAAGATAATCACATTGATTGATATTGACAAATAATTCATGTATGTTCTGTCTGCAGGGCATTTCATGGCTAAAGCACCTAAGCAACCTATTCTAGGCCATAGTGTGACTTGGAAATGCAGTCATTGTCTCCATTAAGGGCACAGAGTGGACACATTGCAAGGAAAAGTCTTCTACTTACTGCACAGGCAGCACTGATTTACAAATGGACATGACAGGCTTGTATATCCTGTTCTGTTCTCTACTGATTTACCTTTCTTTGGCAGGAGACTGGGTTATATATGTGTTTTTCTTTTTATTTCCCCCCTCCTTTCCTTTGATAAAAAATGAGGACTACAATTCCCAGAAACTCATAGTCAGAATGACTACTAATAGATAGGCTGCTGGAATGAAGCTACCTACTAGGACTTGTAATCCAAAAAATGACTTTCGCAAGCCCTGTCTTTTCTTCATATGCCCCATGCTACTTTGCCTTTTCCCTCAGTCCTCCAGAAGTAGATGTTGAAGCCACTCAGACAAAACAGGTATGTGTGTGTGTGTGTGTGTGTGTACACAATGAATTATTTATATGCAGCTTATAGATGTTTATTTAGACAGACAGACCTCTAACCCTGTGTATCTGTAGCATTTATATAGTTTTACTGCTGTGACATGCAGATGTAAATATGATCAAGGAGTGGGTACTCTAGTCAGCCTAACACCTCTATATCAAAGGGTGTTGTGGCTGACCATGCTACCACTGGAGACAATTTGGCCTTCCACTCCCTTGAAACTCCTCTGGGGAATGAGAACATGTCTCTTTTCCATATTGGGCAAAGGATCTTGACTCACCAGAACTTGCTTTTGGACAGCAAGGGCATTGTAGGGCATTGCCTGCACCTCTCAGGCAAGCTCCCTGTTCTTTAAAGAAGCAACAGAAGTCTCTTGTGTGTCCTAGCAGCCCACCATTTCTTATAGATTTCCTTGAGAACATATTAGACCTCAACTTCTAGCTCCAAAAGAAAGTGACCAGTATATTGCTTAAGATCCCAAGTCCCTTCTGAGTTTTATGGTACCTACCTCTATTTGTGCCTAATATATTTGGAAAGGATGGGTAGTACAAATCCCATTTTCCAGAGATTTCTTATTAATTCAGGTTAAAGATTTTTTGGCTGTTTAAGAGATGAAAGGAGAGAATGTACACCAAATACAATTAAAGATGGGAGAGTGGTAAAATTAAAAAAAAATGAGATCTTCTCTTAAGCCAACCCTACGTACGAAGGTTTAAGTCTCGCAATTAATGCAAACGTGTTCAGCCAGAAATGTTGGATGCAGAGGGTGGAGAACAAAAGTTTGAAGCAGGGCTGTGGAACATGTGGTCCATCAAATTCTGAGCTGCAACTTGTCAGCTCTAGCTAGCAAAGGCATGGGGAAAGTTGTGAAAGTCAATATGTGGAGGACTATGTGTTCCTCAGACTTCAGAAAGTAAATGTAATGTGGCATTTTTGCATCAGAATCTTCCTTTGCATATGTAAGCTTTAACTTCTATTCACAATTAAAAATTCAAGAGGAACAGGTCAGGTTCTATATAGTCACTCTGTTGCTTGTATATTGGATGAATATCTTCAGGTCCTGATGCAGTCTATTTGCAGAAGAGTCCTTATAGTCATGAACTACAAGTGTTAGAAGTACACACATCTGCCTTGACGTTGTATCATATGCTTTACCAATATTAAAATTATATTGATGGGATCAAAGAGACAGACATTGTATCTGTGACTCCATTATTTATCCACAGCCAGTAGTCTTAGAATCTGGCATTTCCAGATAGTAGAAAGAAGTGACTACCTATGTGAACTTGGCTGGTTTGAGCTCAGATGCAATAGTATGCAACAGACCATTTTTCTGGCAGTTGTCAGACAGCTAACCACTGTCTATCAAGTTGGTGCCTTAGCAGAGAGAAAGCCACTGGGACAACAGTTCTCATAAAGCTAGCAGGTAGTTTACAGATAACCTTTGTTTGACATTTGTTGCTTCTTTATTCCATTAGATCAGGGTGGGTGGAAAGTTCTGTGAATCTTGGGATTCTAGTAGAAAACAAACTAGAGTTTGCAATCCAAATATCTGCCCATCCTTATATTAGGTACTTCTCTCTTTATTTTATTCTATTGTTCTATTAGAGTGTAAACAATATTTTTGTTCTTATTCTCACATTTATTATAAATAGATAATAATTTCCACATAACACTGTGCTGTTATAGCCAATTTTTTCTTAGCTTTAGTCATTCTAGGGATATATTAAATACCTCTTCCCAAATTCCACACCCCCGCTATGAATGGCCATTTCACACAACTGTTTTGTTGTTTGCTGTCAAGCCAACTTCAGTTTATGGCAACCTAATGAATGAAAGATCTGCAGGATGCTTAGTCATCATCCACCCTCCTTAAGTCTTGCAAACTTATTGATTTGAATCAGTCTACTGCAGTGTGATCTCTTTCTTTTCCCACTGCCTTCCACTTTACCAAATATTATTGTTTTTTCAAATGAGTGGTGTCATCTCATAATATGTCCAAATTACAACAACCTCAGTTTAGTTATCTTGGCTTCTAGTGAGAGTTCAGTCTTGATTTGCTCTAAAATCTATTCATCTATATCCATCCATCCATTTATATTCCACCTTTCTCTCAGTAATAGAACTTTTAAAGTAGAACTTCTTCACACATTACATAGCAATAAATCTGCCACCAAATATTCACTCAAGGGACCATTGCAGTTGATCACTGGTGAGTGTGCCTTATTTCTTTACAAACACTTGTTTCACATTTATAATCTTTTTTAAAAAATATATATTTTAAAAGTATCCACATATCACAGGTCTTCCAAATAGTTGTTTTGGACAATAACAAACATAGCCAAGTTGTTTAAGACTAGAATTCCCATCAATATCAACTACTGTATTCGAGGGGGGGGGGAGAGCGTGGTGGGAACTGATATCCAAAATATCTGGAAGTCACAAGTTTGGGAATGGCTATATAGACTATAGCACAACCTTTGGCTGAATAGATCACAAAAGGCTATGGAATGCTCTTAAAGACATGGGAGTGCCAACACATCTGATAGTCCTAATGAGGAATCTTTACTCAGGACAGGAGGCTGTTTCAGAAGAGAACATGGAGAAACAGAATGATTCCCAATTGGCAAAGGGGTCAGACAAGGCTGCATCCTCTCACTCTGTCTGTTCAACTTGAATGCAGAACATACTGTAGTATACGAAAAGCAAGATTGGACACAGAAGAAGGAGGAGTGAAAACAGGAGGAAGGAATATCAACAATCTAAGATATACAGACAACACCATACTACTAGCTGAAAACATCACAGACTTGGAACAACTACTAAGGAAGATCAACGAGGAAAATGTAAAGGGAGGCTTATCGTTGAACATAAAGAAAACAAAAATAATGATCACAGAAAATCGCATGAACAGCCAAGAAGTCAAACAAATGGGTCCTACAGCAGATCAAACCAGAAATTTCTCTGGAAGCCAAGATGACTAGACTGAAGCTGTTGTACTTTGGCCACATCATGAGGAGGCACGACTCACTGGATAAAACAATAATGCTAGGAAAGGTAGAGGGAAGCAGAAAGAGAGGAAGGCAGCATGTTAGATGGATGAACTCTATTAAGGAGTCATGGATATGAAGTTGCAGGACCTGAGCAGAGCAGTGGAGCATAGTGGGTCTTGGAGATGTCTCATCTACAGAGTCGCCATGGGTCGAGATCGACTTGGGGGTGGATAACAACAGCAACAAATGTAACATACTATAGATACTCATGTGTAAGTATAGAAATTTTAATTAAAAAAACCCCAAATAAATCCATGATTATCCATGAATCAAACTGTACCTTAGCTCTTATCAAAATAGGAACCATCCTCTTCCCGAGTAGAGTGGCAAAATGTGGGAGGTGAGTCCGTCCCAAATACCTAAAAGAAGCACAGACACCCCCCCTACTGTCTGCGCCCCAGCAGTGCTTCTGGCTTTTTTGAATGTCTGGGTGAGAAAATGGCAGTGGTGGCTCTTTGGCATCTCCTTTGAAAGGAGCACAAAGAGGGTAGAAGATGTTGATCTTTTGGGTTCTTTCAGGAATGACTAAACTTTTGCCTTTCACCACTCTACTCAGAGAGGAGGATTATAGTGATTTTATTCTAGCAATGGGGAATCGGGTTTTTGAAGGATTTCAATAGGACACTTGTGTATGGTTGTCAGCTTTTCTGAATTAAAATCAGGGAAAGTTATCATGTTAAAGTTAAAGGCTGTAATCACTGTTAATCACTGTCACCATTTTCTTTGTTTTGCCTTTACATTTATTTTGGCTTGTGTGTGTTTTATTAGTCTCACCTGTGCTTATTAGTCTCACCTGTGCTTGGTTGCATCGTTCACACATTAATAATAATAATAATAATGTTTTATTTATACCCCACTCTTCAGCCAAGACTATCAGAGCGGCTTACAATTTGTTAAACAAACAGCTTCATTTACAATTGTAAGCTATTTGCCCCCAACAACCTGGGTACTCATTTTAGCGACCTCGGAAGGATGCAAGCCTGAGTCAAGCTTCAGCCCTTTGCTGGTCTTGAACTCGCCACCTTCTGGTTTTGAGTGAGTGGCTGCAGTACAGGCATTTAACCACTGCGCCACCAGAGCAACCATTTACCATAGTTCTCTCCATAGCCATCCAGGCTTTAGGCTGAGCACAGTTATGTATGTTAGAACTTTGTATGTTCTTTGCCATCATTTTCCATTGCTTTGTGCTTTACATCCTTTGTAACGTGCCCCTAAATTTTACCCTCAATTTAGCCATGGTTCATATGAGAATCTATAATTTTGGCCCCTAAAGCTAACAAGTTTTTACATGAGGTCAGCTTACATGTGATTATATATGTTAAATAGAAAAACTTAGAAATTTGTTTGCAATTGATGTTAAACCACACCTAACAAACATCAAACCACACCTAACAGACATCAGTCTTAAGAATCTGATCAGGAGGGCTTTAAACTGAGTTATGTGGGGGAGGGAGGCAGTATTCTGGAAGGCAAAAGGGCTGGAGAAAATAGTAAAACTGTCATAGAGGGAACAAGGCAAACAGTGAAAGGACCCTACAGTGGGAGGCAAAAAACCGTGCACAGGCAGCAAGTAAAGGGTACACATGGTTTTAGATGTCTCTACACTAATGCACAGAGCATTGGAAATAAGCAAGATGAACTTGAACTCCTAGAACAACAAAGCAAATATGGTATAATAGGCATCACAGAATACTGGTGGGATGAGTCTCATGATTGGAATGTAGAAATAGCAGGGTATAACCTTTTAAAGAGAAACAGGCCAAACAAGAAAGGAGGAGGAATATCATTATATGTCAAGGATATTTACACCAGTGAAGAGATCCAGGACATCAGTCCTGGAAGCCAGGTGGAGAGCATCTGAATAAAAATTAAAGGGGAGGGAAACAACAGGGATGTTATTGTGGGAGTCTACTACAGACCCCCAAGTCAGATGGAGGAATTGGATTATGTGTTTCTAGAACAGATAATAACACACTCAGATAGGAGAGATATAGTAGTGATGGGTGACTTCAACTATCCTGATATTTGCTGGAATTCAAACTCATCAAAATCCTCAAGGTCTAGCAAATTCCTCACTTGCCTTGAAGACAGTTTCATTGTCCACTGTTTTGGATCTGATCCTAACCAACAGGGATGCCCTAGTGAATGGGGTGCAAGTGGTGGGATCCTTCAATGGAAGTGACCATGTTCTCCTGGAGTTTCTTATACAGTGGAAAGGAAAAGCCAGTCAGATGTGCATTCTACATTTTAAGAGAGCTAATTTTAGTAAACTTAAAGAAATGCTGGATGTGATCCTGTGGTAAGGAATGCTAAAAGAGGAGGGAGTTCAAGATGGATGGGAGCTTCTCAAAAGGGAGATACTGAAGGCACAATTTCAAACAGTTCCAATGAGGAAGAAAAATGGGAGGTGTCTCAAGAAACTGGGATGGATGACTAAGGAACTGTCAACTGAGCTAAGTTTTAAACGGAATATCTATAAGAAATGAAAAAAAATGGGGAAATTACCAAAGAGCAATTCAAACAAATAGCGACCACGTGTAGGGGTAAAGTCAGAAAAGCTAAAGCGCAGAATGAACTCAGGCTTGCTAGAGAGGTTAAGAACAATAAAAAGGGCTTTTTTGGGTATGTCCGCAGCAAAAGGAAGAAGAAAGAAACAGTAGGGCCACTGTGTGGAGAAGATGGCAAAATGCTAACAGGGGACAGAGAAAAGGCAGAATTATTCAACACCTTGTTTGCTTCAGTCTTCTCAGAAAAGACAAAGGGTGCTCAACCTGAGGATAATGGAGCAGAGGACAAAATAGCAAAATTTTAGCACAGAATAAGTAAAGAGATAGTACAGGAATACCTAGTTAATCTAAATGAATACAAGTCTCCAGAGCCAGACAAACTACATCCAAGCGTATTAAAAGAACTGGCAAATGTAATATCGGAACCACTGGCAATAATCTTTGAGAACTCCTGGAGAACAGGAGAAGTCCCAGCAGACTAGAGGAGGGCAAACGTTGTCCCCATCTCCAAAAAGGGAAAAAAGAGGATCTCAACAATTATTGTCCAGTTAGTCTGACATCATTACCAGGAAAGATTCTAGAGCAGATAATTAAACAGAGTGTCTGTGAACATCTAGAAGGCAATTCCATAATCACAAAAAGTCAACATGGGTTTCAGAGAAACAAGTCATGCAAAACAAATCTAATCTCTTTTTATATATATATATAAAATTACCAGCTTGTTAAATGAAGGGAATGCTGTGGATATAGTATATCTTGATTCCAGTAAGACTTTTGACAAGGTTCCCCATGACATTCTTACAAACAAGCTTGTAAAATGTGGGCTACACAAGTTAACTGTTACATGGATTTGTAATTGGTTGACCGGCCAAACCCAAAGGGTGCTAAAAATGGGTTCTTTTTCATCCTGTAACAAGTGGGGTGCCACAAGGTTTTGTCCTGGGCCCAGTGCTATTCAATATCTTTATTAATGATTTGAATGACAAGGGGGATAGTTATCAAATTTGCAGATGACACCAAATTAGGAGGAGTAGATTATACCACAGAAGACAAGATCAAAATTCAAAATGACCTGACTAGAAAGCAGGGCCAAAGCTAACAAAATGAAATTCAATGCAAAGAAATGTAAGGTGCTGCACTTAGGGCGGAAAAATGAAATGCACAGATGGGAGACACCTGGCTGAATGGGACTACATGTGAAAGGGATCTAGGAGTCCAAGTAGACTATAAGTTGAACATGAGTCAGCAGTGTGATGCAGCAGCTAAAAAGGGCAATGCAATTTTAGGCTGCATCAATAAAAGTATAGTGTCTAGATCAAGGGAAGTAATAGTGCCACTCTATTCTGCTTTGGTCATGTCTCACCTGAAATACTGTGTCCAGTTCTGGGCACCACAATTGAAAAAGGATGTTGAGAAACTGGAGTGTGTCCAAAAGAGGGTGACTAAAATGGTGTAGGTTCTGGAAACCATGCCCTATGAGGAATGCCTTAGGGAGCTGGGGATGTTAAGCCTGGAGAAGAGAAGCTTAAGAGGTGATATGATAGCCCTGCTTAAATATTTGAAGGGATGTCATGTTGAGGAGGGAGCAAGCTTGTTTTCTGCTGTTCCAGAGAACAGGCCCCGGAACAATGGATGAAAGCTACAGGAAAAGAGATTCCACCTCAACATTAGGAGGAACTTCCTGACCATAAGGGCTGTTTGACAGTGGAACACACTCCTTTGGAGAGTGGTGGAGTCTCCTTCCTTGGAGGTCTTTAAGCAGAGGCTGGATGGCCATCTGTTGGGGATGCTTTGATTGAGTGTTCCTGTGAGGCAGCGGGTTGGACTTGATGGCCCTTGTGGTCTCTTCCAACTTTATGATTCTATGGTTCTGTGCTTGCACTCTGATTTGAATTTGTATTTTGAGACTGTCATCTCCAAATAACTCCTCTAAAATTAAGAAATTGTGAGTGTGCTTTTTGAAAAATAGTGTGTGCATAGTTTTAACTTACTGGTAATCTTTTAAAACAATTTTGATTCTAATTAGCTGAGAACTCAAGCCTACATCTGATGTCACAATGGCTAGAACCTAAAAATTAATGAGCGTATTTTGAGGATGCTACATGCTGACTACTCAGAGATGTTTTGGAGAAGCAGGTCATCCAAGACCAGACCCATATGCTGTCTTCCCTCACCTGTCCAGACTAAGCAAATTAAAAAAAAAGAAAAGAATTCTCCTCCTTATGTCCTCTCTTCCACTTTCCCTGTAGCCCCTGATCCACTAGTCTTAATTGTGGGGTCACAATGTGATCTCCTGGGCTGCCCCTAGTGTTGGGTGAGAGAGATGGGGAGATGTGGATTTGCAGAACTGGTTGTGCCAAAATTTCTGAGACTCTTTTGTGCTTGCTTGGGTTGAGGGTGGCCTCACTAGGGAGAGAGCTCTTCCAAATCCCAACCCCAGACAGGAGGATATTGGAGAAGCACTAGCCGCAGACCCCATCCCTCAGAAGCCTTCCTCTCAGTCCCTTTGGCTTGATGAAATGCCCATTATTCTGCCAATGTGCATGTGCCCAGACTGTCCCAATCTATGACTGTAAGCACACACATGGCTAAATATATATCCACGTGTGGAGAGTTCAGAGGGTCTATAAGATGCTCTGTCTCTATGGCCCTTTTTCATGACTGGTACTAATGAGATTCACGTCTTTCCCAGGTTGTTTTGTGGGCCGAGGGGCCTTTTTAACTGGATGGGCTTTGGCATAGTCATGGCAAATATTTACCAAAAAAGGGGGACATACTATATAAATTTAGAGTCCTGAAAATAGAGATCGAGTGAGAGAAAGAGAGAGAGAGAGAGAGAGAGAGAGAGAGAGAGAGAGACCAAACCAGAAAATACAGCCTAGTCTGTTCAAGGGTAAAGAAGTAAAAATGGAGAGATAAAAAGAGCAAAACCTCGGCAGTAAAAACAGCATCTTGGTAAATAGACTATTAAAAAACCCCGCTGACCTGCTTTATGGCTTTCTTGGCTGCCATTCAGCAGGCACCGGGGGAAGGTAGCAGGAGCCGGCAGGCAGGCGGGTGCTGCTCTCCCCCCTTGGAGTGGGGCGTTAAATTTAGCCACATAATGACGGCCCTGAGGAAGCAGCCTCTTGTCGGCCACGCAGTAATTACTGCTTCCCTTATGCATTTTATTTTTCTTATTACGTTGCCTGCTCTCCCCACATGGTGCTAGAATTGCCCAAGGGCAATGATCTGTTGTGCTCTTCCATCAAGGATACAGTTGGAGGGGATTGGGGCAGAAGCTAGGGCAGGGCAAGGATCTGGGGGATTAGGTGAAATGAATATTTTAAGGTAGAGGATACATTAATGTTGTTGCTGTCAATGATCATGTGTTACAGTGGCCTTCTACAGCCTGGTATCCTCCTGATGCATGAACTTCCAAGTCCTGTGTCCCAGCTGAACATGGCTAGGTGTGATGGCAGTTATATCTGAATCTATTGGGTAACAGCTTTGGATGGGAGTTCACAAAGCTGTCAGTGTGGTTTGACCTACTGCCAGCTCTTGTGAAATGAGCAGTTCAAAGTTCATAAGATCTGCCAGTTAATTGCCACAACAAAGATCAATTTAAATATTAGCTTTACATTGTGTCCTCATTTTAAAATTTGTATCCCTCCTAAACAAATGAACACGTTGTCTGGTTATTGCTATAACTTAAACACACCTGTTCATATTAAGTAGAACCTCTATACTAATAAATGCATTTCAAAACCTTTCACAATGCAGCTGGCATTGCTTTTGTGCTACTGAATTATATATATTTTAAAACCAACGTGAATTGTGAACTGAATGGATTGTTTTGTACTGTATGCTAAGAACACTTATTGGAAGGCTGTGCCCGCCATCTTATTCCTAGTTTACCAGGGAATAAGCCTTACCAACATTTTATTTGGGGCAACTGAGCCAGCGTGGTGTAGTGGTTTGAATGTTGGAGATCAGAATTCAATTCTTGGCTTGGCCATGAAACCCACTGGTGGCTTTGGGCAAGTCACATGCTCTCAGCTTCAGGGGAAGGCCATGGCAAACTTCCTTTGAATAAAGTTTGCCAATAAACCCCATGATAGGTTCACCTTAGGGTTGCTATAAGTTGGAAATGACTTGAAGGCACACAACAACAACAAAGCTATTTTGGAGGAAATGCATGTCCCATGTTGTGGGAAAGAAAGGCATGATGTAGCTATTTTAATAAATAATAAACATATGGAACATGTCCTTTACTCCTAAAGGTCTCTTGCTAGAAAATTGCAATACAAAACAAAATTCAAGGGTGTTCTTCCTCTTTGCCTAATTAAGAGCTTTGGGAAGCCTGAAAACCACTTAATCATCTACATAATATAATTTTGTGTGAATACTTTGATGCACATCCTTTGTAGAATAGTTTAGAGGCTATTTTCTTTTGCTTAGAAGTCCACAATTCCATCCTGTCCAGACCTTTCTGGAATTGAACAGGGCACAATAGATATTCTCCATGCAAATGCTTGGCCTTTGGGTGTTTGATTTTCATGACTCTGAGAAATAGGCATGCTGCAAATCCCAGGGCATAAAATAAATGTACAAAATAGACATGATATATAAACTTGGTAAGATATAGGATTGTTTCTTCTCATGGCATGTTTTTACCTGGGAGGCCCACAATTGTACATTTTATTTGATCAAGTATGTCTTTTATTTATTTTGCAAGGTCAAATATTATCAATATTTTCTGGGCACAGAAATACCTTTGATAAAGGCTATGGATTTTGTTTCCAAGCTTAAAAATGTATATCCCAATTTTTTTGTAAAGTGAACTTAGATTTCCTTTTGTAGTGTTTTTTCTTAAAAGATAAACACAATATAGTTGAAACAGGAAAGAAGGAGCAAAACAGACAGCCCCAAAGGACTGCCACTGCATGCTGTGGCCCTGAGCTGACATTTTTTGGGGTGAAAAAAGAAGCAGCAAAATGCCTTTTCTTTTTGGCCCAGAAAAAGGGTCCCTTTGCTGTGTGCAGCAGCACTTTTCCGTGTTCCTTTTGGTGTGCAACATGCGAATACCACGCCAAAGGAGTGTTGTAACATGGTCAGGCGCTGGCTTGGGAGCGGAGTTGTCTAAATGCCACACTCCCACATCGCCCCCAAGACAGTGCTTACTGCCGGTCTGTACAGCCCCAAAGTTAGTAGTTCTATTTATATATCATGCTTGAATTGCCATCTTTTATCCACTGATCTGGTAGCTGTGGAATCAACTCAAACATACTGTGTATACTCATGTACAAGTTGACCTCAGGTATAACTCGAGGGAAGGTTTCAGGATTTTTATATAACCTGTGGATAAGCTGAGGGTAAAACCTAGAGGAGTATAATGAAGGATGGAAATGGGGAAATACCAGTTACGTCCCGTCCCTCCTTCTCCTTCTCCTTCTCCTCTGGAACTCTCCCGCCCACCTAACTCCAATTCCCAGGTGATGAAGAAGAGGTTTTAACGTTGGATTGAGAAGGGAAGCAAGTTGTGTTCAATGGGGAGATTTTTTTCTCTGGGAAGAGAAGCATTGCAAATCGGACTAGGGAGAGAAGCAAGTTTTATTAAATGGAGATTTTCTTTCCAAGGAAGAGAAGCCTTGCAGATTGGACTAGAGAGTGAAGCAAATGTGTTCAATGGGTATTTTTTTTGCATAGGAAGCCTTGTAGATCAGACTGGGGAGAGAAGCAATTTTTCCATGGGTAGAGGAGGCTTACAGATCAGGCTGGACACCTTGTTCACACACACACACACACACACACACACACAAACAAACACAGGTATCAGGCATGCTTGTTTTAGGATCTTTCTGTGCAGTACTTGTGTACTGACCTGTATATAAATCGACCCAGAATTTTAGGGTCAATTTTGGGGCTTAAATTTTGTAGTGAAAATTGGGTCGGCTTATTTCCTTTGGTATGCCTTCGCTTTGGAAGATAGCTGCCCTGTGGCCATGAATGTAAGTGAACATAAAAGTGTAGCTCAGAGTGTAGCAAGTTAATGGACAGGGAGGACTAATATACTAATTTGTTACATACGGTAATGTTGGCTTTGACTTATGCCACCCTTTGAATAAGAGACCTCTAGGAGAACCTGTTATACCAAGAGTCATCTTTAATTAATTTTTTCGCTGCTGATTGACAATTCTAGCTTTTCAAAAGCTAGTGCTGGATTAAATCTCTTTGAAGTTAATATTTTGGTGCGGCGTTTGCCTACTACCCATTCTGCCTGGAGGATTCTGGATGATTTAATAGAAAAGTTCCACCCCCCACCCCCCATCAAGTTTTAGGTCTTCTCATGTTGGCCTAATGTAGTCAAAATCTTATTCATTCGCAGCAGCAAAGGTAATAGTAAAGCATAGCCATTTTCAACAAGAGCTTACGTAGTAACACCCAGCAGACATTCCCACAGTCTCCAAAGCCTCTCACCTGTTGCATTTGGATGTATAGTCGATTCTTGACATGACTGTCTGAAAACAGACACACAAAGGACACACTACATCAGTGACAAAGACATTATAGCTCCCTTGGTGGTAGTCGTGACTAAACCTGAATGTGATGGACACTTTTGAATAATGCTGCTTACCTTTGAGCTTTGTGCACAATGCTTCCATTAGTGCAACCAGAAAATGACATGTGCCTTAATTCTTTCCTCCATCAATCATATTCTTGAAATATAATCTCATGTATGCACTTCTGATCTAGTGTATTATCTTTATTAAATGGCCTTTTAGTGTTTTCAGGGCCAGGTTCCAATTTATTGAGGTCCCACAGAGCTTTTAATGTGACCTGTAGCACTTGCAAACCTTCAGGAGGAGAATGTTCTTCCTGGCTGGTGGCTGTCCTAGTTTCTGTAGAGGGAGGACACTGCCAGAGCAGAATTCTTCCAGCAGCGCCCCCTTGCTACTTTTGAATTCAGAAAGAGAAATAAATGCTAGGCTTTCCAACACCCCGCTACCACCACCACCAATGTCAGCAAGCCACCTGGCTTTTTTTTTCTGTGTGAAAGGGAATAAGAATGGCATCAGCTTGCACTGGTAAAATTGGGGGACACTGTTAGGCTGGGCAACAACATTCCAGGAAAGGTCTCGTTCTTATGCTTGTTTTCCCAAAACAAAGGAAGCAGTCTTGCATTGCTGGAAGTCCCGTGCTTGGGTTGTGGTGCCTTGTTATCGTCCGATAACCTGGCGACCCTGGCGCTGCCCTGATCCTCACCCGGCAGCCTCAGGCTAGGGGATGTGAACAGCTTCCGCACACTTGCCCTTGCACAGAGATTCACCTTCCTTTCAGTATTCAGAGCAGTGAGTGTGTGTGTATGCGCATAGGTATGCATACGGACATACACATGCAAGGATAGCATTAAGGAGGGCTCCCTGAACTTCCACACTCTTTAGCCCTGGGATAGGCTGCTATGGAAAAGCTGGGATAGGCTGCCATGGAAAGATGAATTTCCCATCATTCACTTTTCTGAAATCAAGCCTCTGTGTGTGTTTGCAACCCCCATACACGTGTGTATGTACACACACATGTGCAGGGTGACCTGGAAATGAATGATAGCAGGCCTCTGCGTGATTGTAACCTATTGATTCATGGCTTCTCCTGCACAATCACTGATTTACCAATTACCACTAAAGAGAGATAGGGTCATTGTATTGTAGACTGTTGATTTGATTTACCCACTGAATTTTTTGAATGGAGTATATAAATAAATAAAATAAATAAATAAATATGGAAGGATGAGGAACAGGAAATAGTTTAGATGTCTACTTCCATGACAGACTAGTAGCATTTCCATATATTTATTTTGCGTCTTTTATTCTCTTCTCCGCTGTGTCACTATCAATATACTTAAGTTTCAGCTGTGTTTACATCCCCCTCTAAATTTTAACTAGCTGTTGCCTATATTCTCAAACCTATGTTCACACAGTTCGGAGGGTCTGAACTTATCAAAAATAAACATTGCCTTACCAAAAATAAATATCACTATACTAAGAAAGCTTATGTGATCCAGTTGCAGAATTTACAGTCTCTTCAGTAGTAAAGTTGTGTGTCTCTTTATGGGTGATTGGTTAGAGGACTGCAAGTAGTAAGTCACAAAATCAGAATTTTAGAGATGGGCAGAGTCTATTGTTTCTACTCTGGAATGATTTTGATTGACCTGATTTTCTATATACAGAACTATTTGAAGCTTCCTGATGGGTTGTAAATTCTGCTGAATTCTCAAATGGCCAGTCCAGGCTCTGCTTCCAGGGTGTGCATATGAGCAGAGGCCTCCGACTCAAGACAGGCATTCAAAGGAGAGATGCCATCCTTAGTCACTGCTCCAGTTGGAGACATAGAGAATTATATTTGGGTGTCATCAGCATACTGTTAACACTGCGCCCCATGTCTCCGGATGATCTCACCCAGCGGCTTCATGTAAATGTTTACAGGATTGGGGACAGAATCACTCCTTGAGGGATGCCCAGTTTGAGCTCCCTCTTGGTTGAATAACTGTCCCCAAGCATCTGGAACCTGCCTGAGAGGTAGGACCTGAACCAATGCAACGCAGTGCCCCTGGTACCTAACTCCCTCAGGCATTCCAGAAGGATACTGTGGTCAATTGTATCGAAGGCTGCTGAGATGTCCAAGAGCACGAACAGGGTCACACTTCTCCTGTTGATGCACAGATGGAGATCATCGACTAAGGGAATCTCAACTCCGTATCCTGCCCTGATGCCGGTTTGAAATGGGTCCAGATAATTGGCTTCCTCCAAGACAGCTTGAAGTTGGAAGGCAACTGCCCTCTCGATCACTTTGCCCAAGAATGGTAAAAAGGAGACCAGCCTATAGTTATTTCTTGCCGTGGGGTCTAGGGAGAGTTTTTTCAAGAGCGGTTTAACTACTGCTAGTTTTAGATTAGCTGGAAATTTTCCCTCCCTAAGGGATGCATTAATAATGGATCTTAATGTTTTAACTGCATCACCTCCCTGGACGATCAACCAAGATGGGCAAGGACCGAGAGGGCACGTTGTCTTCCTTAGATTTCTAAGAAGCTTGTCCACTTCATCAGTATTTATAAACTCAAATTGATCTAGTTTAATATAGTCCATGGAGTCGCTGGACATCTCTCTTATTGTTCCTGATGTAATGCCAGTGTCCAGATCAGCTCTTATCTGAGAGATTTTATCTGCAAAAAAGTCATTAAATTAGTCACAGCAGGTTTTAGTTGGTTCCAAAACAAGGTTCAGGGAGGGAGGCATCTGAGTTAGCTCTTTAACCACCCTGAACAGCTTTGCTGGACGAGACTCTGCAGATGCAATACGTGAGGCATAGAAAGAGTTCTTTGCTGCACCTATTGCCACTCCATCGGACTTCAAAAAGTCTTTATGGTGTGTCTTGTCGGATAAGAGTTGATGTTTCCACCAGCGGCGCTCTAGTCGATGTTATGCTTTCCAGCAAGGGTTGGCAGAAGATAGATGTGGATTTACTGGCAGATCACTGAGTGATTTCCAATAGATTGGCAAGAATTTCTGTCTCTGTTACATTTAAAAATAATAGCAACCAAGTAACTTTTTCCCTCTTTCATTTCTTCTGAAATGAAGAAAGCTTGGATAACCAGGGGGGTATTTTTTTGTCAAGAGACTGCAAACTCTTTTCAGTTCTGCTACTGAAAATAAATTTGTGGACTCAGAATGTATTTTTCTGCATTTCTGTAAATTCTGCAGGTTTGAAGTATGTCATGTCTGCATTACAGGGAGATACCTGCAGTCCTTGGATTGGAATCCCTCCTTTTTTATTTTTAAGAGTTAGAATTCACCTTTGTCATTGCACTGAAGAGTTTCCAGATGTACAAACATCTAAGTACAAACATCTTGCCACCAAAAAAAAAAAAAAAAAAATTTAGTTACATGGAGATGTTCTACACAACTTGTATAATACAGTTTGTGTGCAGCAATTTGAATTTCCTTGAATGCATGAAGCTACTGTAATACCAAGCCAGGCCTTGGAAAGGTTGCTTTTTTCTTGGATGAATTTGGGAGTTGAAATCTTTAAAAAAATCTTACCCAAGTTTTGAGACCATTGATTAATCTAATGCTGTCCTCTCTGATTCCTCTGATTGGTAGGAATAATCCAGAGTCTTAAGTCTTTCAGATCTCCTGATACATATAGACCTTTTCATTTGGGGCTGACTGAGGCACAGTATAGGCCTGATCTAGATTGGCAAAAAGAAGTGTGTTCATGGCTGCATGAAAGTCTAGCCTTTAGATGAGAAAAAGGGAAAGTGTGCCATGAAAATGCTTTTTTTTTTTTTGCGTTTTAGGGGAGAAGAAGCGCCTTTTAAAAGGTGCTGGTTTTCCCAGCTTCTTTTTAAAAAACTGCGGAACATCACAGCTCCATCTAAAGGCTGCGGTGCAGCTGCTAAGCATTAAGGAAAAGGCAACTTCATGTCACACTTTCCTGCCAATCTAGAAAGCCCCATAGTCAGCCATGCCAGTGTGGCTTCTTCCTTTTAGCTATAATTGGATCAAGTTCACTAGGATTTCTGTAAGGAATTAGCCTATTTTAGATCTCCTGAAAATAGTCCTATAAATGGTCCAGGGAGCTTAATGCTGTAGTCAATTGATGTAAAAGCCTGCCTAGGAACTCTGGATCTTGACCATGGCTTTTGGTGTGCAGGTGAAAATTATCATAAAACTTACAAAAAAACTTTCCGGTACCGTTGGGGAAAAAACAGCATAAAGAGAAGAGGATTACCCAATGTTACCACTCCCAGGAAATGAAGAAAACAACCATTATGTCTTCTCTACCACGATCAGCACGTGTGCCAGTGTGATGGAAGCCTGTACCTGTCTATTTATTTGCTCATCCTCACCTCTTACTTATTGTGGCTGTTTTTCTTTCCCTTCTCTTGGGTCTCCCCTCCCCACCCCCGCACTGCACTAGATCTATAATTTGTTTTATGACACACACCCCTCCCCTGAATATCTAGTTTTAGATTTGAAAACAAACAGTATTTTTAGCTATTCCCTGCTGGAAAATCATTCTTGGTGCATCACTACTATCCGTTTAAGTCTCTCCATCCCACACATGCGCGTGGAGAGATGCTTGGATGCATGCTGGAGTGGTAAATGAACACAAGGCTTTTCCAATCTAGCCTTTATTGAGGTCTGGCCTGATGTGGTGTAAGAGGGATGTGCCCTGGAATCAGCCAGCCACCAGCGTGGGCTGGCTTTGTAATAAAGCTACTCTATATTTATTCTGTCTGTTTATCCTTTGCCCTGTAATAGTCCAGGGAGTTTTCAAAAGGCCTTTCCCCATTTGGGGCTAGAGGGGGATTGGAAGACAGCAAGGAATTTGTGGATGTTCCAAGAATCATGTGTGCTAGCTCCCTTTTAAGCAGATGCAGCTGAGAGTCAGCTCAGATCTTTGAATGTGGAAGAAAGGAAAGGGAGAGCCTTCTTCCTTAAACCTGTCTTTGGAAGGGAACCACAGCAACTAAGGCACCCTGGAAAATCTTTAAAAAGTAAATATTTCTACTTATATAAACCCCTTAAACCAGACCTGCACAACTTGGCACTAATTAGGAGCCAAAATTAAAATAGATTAAACTTCTTTTGGGCTGCAGATAGGTTTTAATTAAATATTAATTAATTTGTAATATTAATTAATATTTGTTAATAATACTAATTAGAATAATCAATATTAATTAGCACCACCAATTATAATTAATTAATAATATCAATTAGAATTAATAATATCAATTAGAATTAATATTCATTCCATCCTCATCCTCCTCTGCCCAGTTCTCTCCTCAGGAGAAAGGCGAGCAGCAAAGGAGCTTTGCCTGTCCTCCTCCTCTGCCTGGACTTCTCCTTAGGAGAGTGCTGAGCAATGGAGGAGCCTTGCAGGGTGAGCATTTGCCCCTCTACCCCTCTAAGAAAAAGCCAGGCAAAGGAGCAGCAGTATCACTGGGGGGTATGAGGGGGTGTGGACTGCACCGGGTGACAACCCAGAAGGTAGAGGTGACACCCGGTCAGACCTCCCACACCATACCTCACACTCTGGGCCTGCGTACTTCTCCCCGCACGTGTGTGCCTCCTGGTACCATGTGTGTGCCGCTCCTTCCCTCTGTGTACCACTCTCCCCTGCCTATGCCTCTCCCTTCTCCCATGTGCATGCTGTTCCTCCCCCCGTTCTGTCCCCAGAAGTCCCATCCCCAGAAGTCTCACCCCTCACACTGGGTGACACCTGGTATGGGGACACCAATGCAAAAGAGGAGCTTTGCAGGGCAAACGTTTGTCCCTCCTCCTCCTCCTCCTCCTCCTCCTCCATCGCCCAGCCTTCTTTTCAGCAGAAAGCTGAGCAGTGGAGGAGCCTTGAAGGGCAAGTGTTTCTTCTCATCTGCTGCATGGACTTCTCCTGGAGAGAAAGCCAGGCAGTGGAGAAGCCTTGAAGGGCAAGCATCCTCCTCCTCCTCCTCCTCCTCCTCCTCCTCCACTTCCCAACCTTCTTCTCAGAAGAAAGCTAAGTAGTGGAAGAGCCTTGCAGGGCAAGTTTTTGTCCTTCCTCTTCCTCCTCCACATGGCACCCTCCTCAGAAGGAGGCCAAGTGGTGAAGGAGCCTTGAAATGGTTCCACATCCTTGTGGGCTGCCTGAAATCCTTTGGCAGGCCACATGCGGCCCCTGGGCCATGTGTTGTGCAGGCCTGCCTTAAAACCTCCCTCTTTTACTGAATGTTATTCTATACTGCAGGGAATCAAAGATTTAGTAGGTATTTAAAGGTTTGTCCTACTCTGCATTACGTGACGGGAAGGTTCCAGAACTTTCTCTCTCATATAGTTTGGAAGGCATCTTTTAGAGAAGCCTTAAGATGCTGTATTGGTTACCTTTGTTCTGGTGAAACTGTTTGGACCAAAGTAATTACTGTAATACATTACAAGTATAACAAATGTTATCTATACCATTTTTCTTTCATGAGTAATGAGGACAAAATTGTCTTCATTTTGCAAGATAACATAATGACTGATACCATTCTTACCTTTTATCATGCAATAAGTTAAAAAAGGGTGTAATTTTTGTTAAGTGTACTTTTGTAAAAATATTAAAAAGTAAGTGAAAGGGAATGCATTGCTAGCACTTTGCTCATGAAGAAATGCCTAAGGTGGTTCTTATTAAACTCCCCACAAATGATGACTCCTATGTTAGGGATTAATAATCTTCCAAAGGTGTAATTTGGGCTAGTTTGACCAATAGAGTTTCTTTCAGACTCCAAATCCTATGACATATCTTTTATTACAACATGGTTGTATAGTTTTCCCCATCTTGCCCTGTATTTGTGTGGTGACATGGTTAGAGTGTCAGATAAGAATTATAGAGACACTGATTCAAATCCTAAACCAGGCTGAACATTCACTGGGTGACTGCACACCAGTCACTTTCACTCTAATCTACACACAGGATTCTTGTGTGGATAAAGTGGGATGAGTGAAAAGAGTTACACATGCTGTTCTGAGCTCTTTGAAGGAAAGATAGTATATAAATGTAATAAGCCTAGCCTAACACTCATAGAAAGTTTGTTTGACTTATTAGGGGAATTGTAGAAACGTAAGTGCTACTGCCTTGATAGGGAATAAAGCCTTATAGAGCACTGCAACTCTTTGAATGCTGTTTTCTACATTTCTGCCTTACATTGAAGAACTAAAAGGAATGCTTAAGAAAAACGTACTCTTTCAGCCAGTTTACACCATACGTGCCTATAGGTAGCAAGACACAAGTGCCATGTAGAGAAGAGGTGGCAACCTCTGGTCTGTGGAGATCTTTACTGAGGCCTCTTCTTTTCCTTGAAAAGACATTTCATACCACTGTGGCATCATAAAAGAGAAAGCTTCTCTTTCCATATATTATGTATGCCTGGGGGTAGTGGTGGCAGCAAATGGTGAAAAAGTATAGTAGCCAAGTCCACTTGGTTCCTGCCATGCCCATTGCTGGCATGTGTGCCTCAGGAGGTTTCCTGAGTGTGAAGAACACATATGTGTCTTGCACAGTGTGTACAAGTGAGAGAGAGCAGCCTGTTTTCTACAGTCACAGTCATGCAGAATAGGAGACGGCTCTTTCAGAAATCCTGGAGGGTGGTCGGCTTTCCTTCTCTGGAGATCTTTCATGCAAAAGTTAGATAGGCATCTTTCAGGACTGCTTGCTGTATATAACAGTAAAGATACTCCCCTGTGACAAGACTGACAGCCCTTTGACAAGGTTGTCATGTCGTGTCCAACTGTAGGGGGCAATACTCATCTCTGTTACTAAGCTGAAGAGCCAACATAATTATCAAAAACAATTCTGTGATCAAGTGGCCAGCATGACACATGCAACGATGTTACCTTCCCACCGAAGTGGTACCTGTTTATCTACTTGCACTTTTACATCTTTTCAAACTGCTAGGTTGGCAGAAGTTGGGACTAGTGACGGGAGCTCACTCCATCTTGTGGCACATGGGTCTTGGACTGCCAGCCTGCCGATCTTTTAATCATCAAAGTCAGCTCTTAACTGCTGAGCCACCACATCCTACAATGCTTACTGTATATACTACACCACTTACTGTATGTTCACATGTATAAATCTATAAATTTTAGTCAAAAAATGACTCCCAAAAATCTGAGTTGACTTATCCACAAGTCAGCATAAGTACTGGGCTTTAATGCTTGTTTTAAGATGAACCATCCCCTGGTTAAAGTTCTTTTGCATTGTTTTCCTTTGCTTCATCCTTTCGATTCTTGGTTACGTAGCCCTATATTTTGCACCCAGCTTAACCAGAGGTCGTATCAAAATCCATAATTTTTATCCCCAAACTTGCCCTCAACATACACAGGAAGTCGACTTATAGTCGAGTATATATGATAGGTTTTGTATTCCTGCATGACAGGCAGTTGGACTAAATGACATTTGTGGTTCCTTCCAACTCTATGATTCCATGTACAGTTCCCCCTCCTAATGCGTGGATCAGGGATCTGCGATCTTGAATACTCACAGAGGGGTGACCTCTGTTGTTTCCAATGGGGCACCCCCCACAGCGCACTCCTGGCACGAGCTCGCGGGCATGTGCCCCGTTCAAGCCTATGGGGCTCAGATATGTGTGAGCCTCCAGAACGGATTCCCCGCAAAAACAGAGGGCCAACTATAATTTCCATCTAATCTTTACAAGTTGCCCATCCTAATGTAAAACTGACTCATTTATTAATAAATAACAGTAAACAAAAAGAAAAAAAGCCTGGGGTGGTTTCAGCTGTGTTCTAGGTGTGTCACAATCACATGGAGTGACTAAAAGCATTGAACCTGGCATGCCTATAATAGCCTATAATATAACATAATAAAACCTTAAAGTGAGATTTAGACCAAGATTTATATTCCAGTATGGAAAGTTTTTATGTTTGGTTGATTTTGGAGAATGGTCTCCAAAGTCTGCAAACCCACAGCCTCCTTACCTGGTACAGTGCGCGCACGCAATACGCAGGCTTCTTGTATGTGGAGTTAAGCTTACCTGGTACAGTGCGCGCATGCAATACGCAGGCTTCTTGTATGTGGAGTTAAGCTTACACATATGGCAAGCCTGGGAGAACAAAAGGGTGTGTGTGCTGGTGTGTGCCACCATAGAAACCAATTAGATTTCAGCGTACATGTTTTTCCCATATGCAGGGTGGTGGGATCTGGAACGAATCCCCCATGTATAATAAGGGCCTTCTGTACATTCTTCTCACCTGGACAATCTTTTTGTATAAAAAATAATGTACCGCCCATACAGGCCTATTCTAGATTGGCAAAAGGAAGTGTGTTCATGGCTGCATGAAATTCTAGCCTTTAGATGAGAAAAAGGGAAAGTGTGCCATGAAAATGCTTTTTTTTTTTGCGTTTTAGGGGAGAAGAAGAGCCTTTAAAAAGGTGCTGGTTTTCCCAGCTTCTTTTTTAAAAACTGCGGAACAGCGCAGCTCCATCTAAAGGCTGTGGTGCAGCTGCTAAGCATTAAGGAAAAGGCAACTTCATGTCACACTTTCCTGCCAATCTAGAAAGCCCCACAGTTAGTTATACACCCCAAGATATGGGTGTAGATTACTTACATTTATATCTTGCATATAGCTTTCAGTAAGTATATATATTCTGCAGGAATACCCTTTCCATGTAGCAACTATGAAATAAATAATTTTTTAAAATAATTTTATTATTATTTTTATTTTCCTCTCAAGAAAAACATACATAACACAGTAACAAAACAATATCTTACATAACAGAGTGCTTACAAAGTTAAGCGGTCCAAGGAATTTTACATTATACCTCCTATAGAAAAATTGAAATAGGCAGTAACCCGTATATCAGCCAGTAGATATTTTAGGCTTAAATGAAGAGAGGGGTAGGAACAATAATGGGGAGGAAGGGGAAAGAAAGAGGTCAAAAGAAGAGAAAGAAAGAAAAAAAAAGCTTTCACGACAATCATAACATAAATCATTATCCTATTTCATGTTTCATTCTATTTGTCCTAATATTACCATTCACATTGTAAACCAGGTTTGGATAATTTTTTCCCATTTACTATCAAATTCCTGTGTCGATTTTCCTATGGATAGCATAGTTCATTTATCCATATTGATAAAATCATGAATTTTAAATTTCCATTTCTGTAACGATGGAATCAAGTCCAGCTTCCAATATTTTGCTAAAATTATACGTGCAGCTGTGATTAAATATAATATGACGCTTGTTTGATGTTGTGATAGTTTGACTGGTATTAGATTAATATATTTAACAAAAAAATTTCAGGAAGGAGAGGAAATTTAATTTCAAGAACTCCTTGAATTTCATTATGTATCAATCCAAAATTTTTGTATTTTAGGGCAGAGCCACCAAGCATGGTATAATGTTCCAATTTTCTCTTTACATTTCCAACATTTGTTGGATCGTTGGGTATTCATTTTAGACAATCTAGATGAACTTAAGTACCATCTATGAAATTTTTAATGCATTTTTAAAAAAATTATTACATCTTGTAAAACTTTGGGTATTTTTCCAAGAGCGTTCCCAACTCTCTAATGGAATTGCTCTACCAATGTTCTTCATCCACTTCAGCATATTTTCTTTAATGGTCTCTTCTTTTAGTTCTGTCTCAAGGAGCATTTTATATGTTTTTTTTTAAATAAAGCCTTTTTCTCCTCAATATAATTTTATCAAAAGTCTTTTCTGTTTCTATACAATTCACAACTACATCTTTATTAATTTTTGTGTTATTTGTAAATATTGATACCAATTAATTGGTCTTCCTTCTTCTATTAGTTGTTCTCTTGATTTTATTATCATACCCTCTTTTGTGAAAATAAGCAGATCTTGATATTTCATCCAATTATATTGATGTGGGAGTTCTTTTCAATAAAAAGCTTCTTGGATTGAAGTCCAGCTAGGTATCTTATCGTAAAAGAAACCTCTATATAATCTCCAAATTTTAAAAAGTGCTTTTCAAATGGTATGTTTGTTTATTTCTTTTTGCATCCCAGAATCACAATAGCATAGATACACATGCCAGCCCTTCTCCAATCCAGCTATTACCAGATCTATTATTTTACTATTTTCCAAGGAAATCCAATTCCTAATCCAGGAAAGGAGCTTTATAATACAATTCCAAATTTGGTAAAGCCAATCCTCCTTTATTCTTAGAGTCTAGCATAACCACATTTGATTCTGGGTTTTTTCCCCTGCCATATGAATTTCGCTAAATCGTATCTCCATGTTCTGAAAGGCATCTTACTGGTAATAATAGGTAGAGATTGGAATAAAAACATTAACCTGGGTAACACATTCATTTGTATCACAGCTATTCTCCCTAATAGAGAGAGATGTTTGTTCTCCCAACTTTGAAGGTCATTTTTAACACTTTTCCATAATATTTCATAGTTGTTTTTGTATAGTTCTGCATTATTGCAAGATACTACTATCCCCAAATATTTAGTTTTTTGAACAGTTTGAAAATTGGTATTACTTTGAAGAAGTGACAGATTTTTAATCATTATTGTACTCTTATGCTTATTAATTTTGATTCCTACGATAGTTTCAAATTCTTCTAATTTTTTTCTAATTTTATCATACTGTTTAAGGGATAACTAAATTTTAGAACAGATTCAGCAAACCATGAGGGAAGCACTGCTTTTTGAGGGATGTATCCTAGTTTTAGAAAATGTACATTTGAATCACTGATAAAGTCTGTGGAACGGGTGGGAAATGTATGGGATTACAGATACTCTTGGACTGCAGCTCCCATCTCTCACAGTTGGCTGTGCTGACTAGGACATATAGGAACTGTACACCAGCAGAATTTGGAGGATCACACGTTTCCCACTTCCAACTTGAAATGCTAATTTACTAGTATATTGTGTATTACATAGTTAGTAGTTAGCAGCAGGTGAGCAAACATGATGAGATTTTTTGGTGGATTTTTCGGGCTATGTAGCCATGTTGTAGAAGAGTTTATTCCTGACATTTTGCCAGCATTTATGGCTGGCATCTTCAGAGAATGCTGGCCTGGAAAGTTGGGTATATATATACTGTGTGACCCTGGGTAGGGAGGAATGATTTCCATGTTAATTTGTATATTGTTCTGTTTTTGATGGCAGTGCCTTAGGGTGGGAGGATATGCAAATAGGATTAGTGGCTGCTTAATTGGTGATCATTGTCTGCTGGGAAAGTCCCTGATCCTAGGTGGTTTCTTATTTGCATTTCCTGAGTCCTGATCTTGCTGTTTTTCCGGACTGGTAGCCAAATTTTGTTCACTTTAAGGGTTTCTTCTTTCCTGTTGAAGTTGTCTTGCTGTTTGTGGATTTCAGTGGCTTTCCTGTGCATTCTGACCTGATAGTTGTTCTATCAGCAGTAGCAGAAAAATCAGCAGTAGCAGAACACATTATAAACCAACCTGGGCACAAAATGTTGTTTGAAAACACTGAAATTCTGGACCATGCCAACAACTAATCCTGTTTGCATATCCTCCCACTCTAAAGCACTGCCATTAAAACAGAACAACACAGATTAACGTGGAAATCACTCTTTCTTTTCTGATATTTAACTTTCTAGTTTTTTTCTCTTTTTTCACCTCACTTTTTCTGCCACTTCTAACACTTTATAACATGCTGCTGGGAAACAAGTGACCTTCCAGGTATTTTTGGATTGCAAGTTCCATGATCCATAGCTTACAGAGACAATGGGAAAGGATGACAGGAGTTGCAGTATGGAGAGGCAAAAAATTCCCCAAACATGCATTAAATCTCGACAATCTTCAGTATGCTTTAGTTCTGACTTTCTTCTCCATATTCTCTATTATTCCTTTGGGGGGAAAATTCAGCGTAAACAAGCTTCATTAACATGTGCTGAGCTGCCCTTTCCCCTGTGAGTGTCTGAAGTCCTGAACACTGCTGCCCTGTTTGGCTGGGTGCCTGTAGGTCCAGTGCAATCTCTTAGTGAAAGCAACAATGTGCAAAGGCCAAATAATTCCTGGAGATACTGACGCCGAGGAGGAGCGCGACTCTAAGCAACCCATTCACGCCTGGAATTCTATAAATACTTTTACTGTGTGGCACTAGGAAAACTTCAAGCCTTTTTTATTAGTGCTGCATATAGTGTAGTAATTGTGTGTGGGTTAAGTGTGATTCCTGAGCCTGGTCTGGGGTTCATGTTTCTGGGTGTGACCTTCTGCCCTGATGAATGACAGTGATGGGTAGTCTGTGAGAGAAGAGGAGCGCAGAAGCTTAGCAATGGAGCTTTGAGACATTTAGGAAAGTGGTATCATGCTTATAGGATAGCTTTGGTGTTTCCACCCTCAGTTCTTTAGGGGCCTCATCAAAGTAGTCATAGCACTACAAGCCAGCAATTTTATTCCTGTAGTATTTACTGTTCTTCTCATTAGTTCTAAATACTCTATTCCAATTTTCTCCATGTCCATTTCTTTTCCTGTGCAACCCAGTTGTCTGCTCCCTATCCTCTGTCCCAGAAAGTATCTTGGGTATCTTCAGTTTTGTCTGGCACCAGTTTTCCTCTGGCAAACTGCAGGGCCGCTTTGATCTTACCAATTCATGGTTACAGAAAAGTATCTGCCAAGCTGTTAGCAGTGCAAGTTCTGCTGCTCCTGATTCTCATCCTGGAGTAGAAATAGCTCATTTTGTGCCCCTGCCAACAAAAGAATTGTGCATTGGCAGGATGTTCTTCTGCCCTTTGAATGCTTTAAATTTTGTTTGTCTGATGTCCATGAAATCATTGATAACCTCAAAAAAAAAAAAAAAAAAAAGAGGAGGAGGGGGAGGAGGGTATGGGAATTGTAGAGTCAAATGAAAAGCTGAAAGGTATTCTGCCCAGCGTAGGTTTTGATGTCTTGTTCCAGAAACACATCAGTTATAAGCCTGGAAAAGTGCATAGATACTGTATTTTGGAACACAGCACCTGGAGAAAACATTTTGTGGATGCCTACTGTGGTGCTACTGATCTAACTCAGCCTTCCCCAGTGTGCTGCCTTGTAGAGTATTGACTGTTGGACATGTTGATTGGATATGATGGTAGTTGAGGGTATCACACTGGGGAGAATTACTGTATTCTCCTTTATCAGCAATTGGGTTTTCTTCAATAGATGCAGTTTATTTTCCTGTGCTTTCTTCCATGGTGTGTGAACTTCATTGTCCCCTTTCAAAAACCTAAGAGCTTGGAATGCTAGATTTGAAAAATAACTACAATTGGCCCTCAGTTTTTGTGGGGGATCTGTTCTGCCCCCCTTCGAAAAATGGAGGCTCGCGCATGTCCAAGGCCATAGGTCACGGATCTCAGATCCACAAGTTAGGAGGGGTGACTGTAGATAATTTTACCCACTGGGAATAGGAAGATTAAATTTATTGCAATTAACACAAATAATTGATTTATTTAATTAGTTAAATTATCATTTATTTATTATTTATTATTTTATTTGTCAATAAAGACTGGGATTTGCAGAGATTGTTACGGAAGTTAATACTGTTGATCCTGGGGACACTTTTCTCATGGAGTGATGTTTTTGTTATTTTAAAATTTTCTTCCCCAATCTGGATATTTTATTTTCCATGCGGATTATAAAGCCTGTTGTCAGAGAATTGTGAAACTCAAACACATCTAGAGACTGTCAGGTTGGAATGGCTGTCCTGCAGTGTGGGATCACATCTTACAAGCTCTTAAATTACATTCCTCTTCTCTTTTTTCTAACATTCCCACCCTTATCAATATGTATACTGAAAACATTCAGGGGTAGCTGTGTTGGCCATTTAATAAATACAAACAAAAATCCATCAGTGATACCTTTATTGGCCAACTGAAATGCAAATGGTTGCAAGCTTTAGAAGCTCCATGGGCTTTTTCATTATGCAAGATGTTACAAATCAAACAGGAGGGGGAAAAACAGTTGAAGATGTTAGTCATCACCAAAAAATGTTCCTGATACCAGAACATGGATACAGGCCTCTGTGTAGGCAGAAAACAATGGATAGAAGTCTCCATGTTTTTTCATCAGGAGCAAAAGTCGGGGAAGAAATCAAGACTGATAACTCAAGAGACTGATTCACATGATTGTTAAAAGAGCCTAAAACATATACTCTGGTGACTTGACCTCTTGTCACTTAAGAAAAAAACAGGTTTAATAATTTTAACCAAACCGCTCACAGCAATGGGTAAGTGGGAAGCAGAAGGGGGTTGGGGATTTAGGAGAAAGTCAAGAGAGGAAGAAATTGGGCTGTGTAAGGAAAACTTGCCAATTAATTCCACAGTTATAGCTCTATGAGCAGTAATAAACACATTAATGTACAAAGGGATTTGTTGCAGTTTACCCTAAATAATAATATGCAATATTATATAATATACAATAATTATTGTATAGAACCTAGAGCAGACTCAATAGAGGGGTACAACTGAAAAGAGTCACAAAACACCTCTCCATTCTTCAAAGATTCCAACAAAATCTATATGGAGGGATGACGACAGGGCAGCCTTTCAAGTTTAAAAAGCTGATATTTTGGAATTATCTGGGCTGACAGAGGACCTCCCACTAACCAAAGAAGTAATACCCCCAATATTCATTTCTCTGCTTCAGATAGAACTCACTGCTTTTCTTCTCCTCTTTTATTTGATTGCTTCCCAGTTCCAGCTGTTTCATCACTTCCTGATCTTCTGATCTTTGGCTTCAGAGCTCCCTCCCTCCCTCTCTCTGTGGTGTTTTTCCCCAAAGTAAGCCATGATACAACAGACAGACAATTAAGCCTAGCCAAAGAATTATGTGATGCTTTCCCTCCAATCCTAACCTCCTTTTCCTTTACTCAAATTTCTGTTTGCCCTAACCCTTCCCTTCCCTACTGGGCTGCCTTTACCTGTAAAGCAGCCATGCCACTGGAACAAACTGTGGCAGGCTTTTAGCAGCAGTAAAACAAGAATCTGGGCAGCTGTTGGTCATTGGGAAAGAAAGGATATGTTACTCACAGTGCCCTCAGCAAGAATCCCTGCATTACTACTACCATTAGCTATGGTAAAGTGGTGTTCATCTCCATTACTAAACATTGTCAAAGAAGACTCTGTGGTCATATGTCTAACATGATTGCACACTGTTACCTTCCCACCTTTTACATTCTTTTGAATTGCTATGTTGGCAGAAGCTGAGACTAGTGACAGGAGCTCACTCCTTCACGTGGTGATTGGATCTCGAAGTCCCAACCTGCTGACCTTGCAGTTGTCAGAGTCAGTGTCTCAAGTGCTGATCCACTACATCCCTTTTGAGTCGCATACTAGTCCATAAAGTGATTCTGTTAAAGAAGACAATGCAAATTCCTTGGCCATATGCCTTGAGTACTGTATATATATTTTGAGCTTCCTCTGATTTTCTTGGCTCCATTCCAGTTGTTACTTCTTTCTTTCCAAATGTCCTAGGTGAGTAAACCTTAAGGGTACAGTGTCTGGGATGCAATAGAGCTTTCTCACCACTGTCTTTCATCTCCCTAAGCACTAATGTCTCTCCATGTTTCTCTGCTCCAAATAGTTTCCTCTGCTGCTTCCCACACTAGAAATCTCCTTCATCTTTTGAAGGTCAACTGAGTACCCTAAATGACACTCAGAATGTTTTGAGTCAAACTTTCTCAAAATATATTTTCCCGAAAATTTTAGAGACTTCTCTTTTTCTCCTCACTCACCTTCTTACTCCTCCACTGCAAATTTGCAGAAATTTGCAGTGCTAGATTTGAGACTGCCAAAAACAAAACAAAAATGGTACCCCCCCCCCCCCAAAAGAGGAGCTGTGCTGCTTCCACTGCTAGTGGTGAGTGAATTTCAACACACAGTCTGTTTTCATAGAGCCTTGGAGAACGACTTGGAAGATAGGGAAATCATGAGAAACCACAAGGTGGAGATGAGGTGATTTCTGAGAGAGTCATGGAAGTAGGAGAGTAATGCATCAAAGGCAGGGATGTCTGAAACTTAGTGTACAGTATTTTTCTCTAGTCAGTGTGGTGCTGGATGAGGAAGAGACTGTTTCTTAACCCTGTATACAGAACCTTAGATGTTCAGGGAGAAACTGACTGTTAACTCTGAAATAGCAATTTGGAAATAGTTCAGTCTGCTTCTCCATGGTCCCCCTACCGTTACCACAGAAATTAATCTTCCTTGACTAGGTTTTTTTTTTTTTTTTTGGTGGGATAGAAGCCTTCCTGTTGAGTTCCAAGATTTACGGACTGTGCTGATTTGTCTTCTCAGGTGTTACTGCATCATCATTAAAGTTTTGTTGTGAGAATGATTTTTACTGCTGGGATTCTAGCTGTAATGGGAGTGGGCTCTTTGCTCAAGGGCAGCCATGTTCTCATTCTCTGTATTCCCAGAACTAAGATCCTTGTTTTCTACAGAGAGTAGAGTTACTTATCTGTTACATGCCTCTCTCTCCTTATGGCACTGGGGACTCTCCCAGGTGTATAGTGAGAAGGCAAATTTCTTTTGGAAAGTAGGAATGGGGAAACAGGTGATCCTCCAGACGTTTCTAGACTACAACTCCCATCCCTCCCATTATTGGCTGTGTTGTCAGGGTCTGATGGGGACTCTAGTCCAACAACTTTTAATGAGGACATACTCTTGCTCCTTGCTCTATGGTGTTGATCAATGTGTAAAATGAGGATAAGCTATGAGATTCTGGAACACAAGGAACTCAGCTGCCACTTGCTTGACAACCTTAGAACACCACAGAGCATGGTTTTGCAAGGCAACTGTAGAAGGAGGGCTCATGGCAGTACCAACTGAAAGGTGCTGTGTGGCCAATCCATGTTTTTCACCTTAATACAGTTAATCAACAGTAGAAAGAGGGAAGACAGAAGAAATAGTAGGCAAACATGGGAGGATGACAAATGGAAGACATTGAAATTCCTCATCCCTGTAAAATGTATTGAATGAGGCAGGTCAATTACATAATAAAACCCTTGTCTGGAAACAAACTTAGTAATAAGAGAGAGGCACCAACTAGGAAAGCGTATTTCTCAACAACAATGTGACCTGTGAATTCTGTCCCAGAAGCAAGCTGAAATTTGTTATCTCTGTGAGGTGGGAGGCAGCAGGTAGGCTGAGGGCAGAAACATATGCTGTTTTGATGTCCAATAGCTTTAAATCAGGACTGGGTAATGGTGGCAAATTTTCCTCTCCTGTAAAGGCCATGTTGAAAGTCAAAAATTCCTCAAACTCTAGAACTTTAAGTGTCCAGAAGTCCAGCCAGCCTTTGAAATTAGTGCAAGAGGGTGTACCTGAATCCTTCAACAAGAAGCAATCTGCCCTGTCTCTTCTTTCTTTTCCTTGTTTTGGCCAGAAAAAGGGCAGTGCAGGAGTCTAGAGGGGTCAAGGGCCACAAAATGGGGGAGGGCACACTATGTCCACATCTACTTTGGTAGGAATGATGGGTGCATCAAGTATGGATTCTTACCTTCTGGATTAAGGGCAATATAGAAGGTTTTGGAACTACAGTATCAATAAAAAATAGATGTCTGCCCTCTGAGTACTGTAAGTACTGCTAATCAGTATGAGTGGAGTACATTCAGCCACTTCTATTACACTGATTGTAAATGTGTAGATGCTGTTTAATATTTATATGAAGCTGCTTGGTGAGATCATTCAGAGGCATGGAGCTCAGTGTTTTCAGTACGCTGATGACACTCAGATATACCTCTCCATGACAAGATCATCTGCTAAGACCTCAGATGGCGTCTCTCCTCTCAATCACTGCCTTGCGGCGGTAATGGATTGGATGAGGGAAAACAAATTAAAACTCAATCCAGACAAAACGGAGGTACTCACAGTTACAGGCCCGAAACCAGGTTTGGGAATACAAACTCCAGCCCTCGATGGAGTCACACTCTCCGCAAAGGATTCTGTTTGCAGTCTGGGGGTACTTCTTGACCCGTCTCTTCACATGACCAGTCAGGTGAATGCAACGGTCAGGAGTGCCTGTTATCAGATTCGGCTGATACGTCAGCTGCACTCTTTCCTGGACATGAGGGATCTGGAAACTGTGATACATGCGCTAGTAACCTCACTTTGGACTACTGTAATGTGCTCTACTTGGGGCTACCCTTGTGCTCAGCGGTCGCCCCTAAGCTATGGAATGACCCGCCGAATGAGATGCGTCTTATATCATCCATCGATGGCTTCAAAAAAGCCCTAAAGACGCGTCTCTTCCGGCAGGCCTTCCCGGAAAATCCCTGATAATTCTTGGCTCCAAACTCTGGTCGTAGAGTGATCCAGCCTCTGCCCACCCACACAGCTCAAGGACTTTCAGTTTGGCACTGTTGATATTGTTGATTTTACGCTATGTTTTAACTTGTTGTTTGATTTAATCCTTTTTTTGGGGGGGAGGTGGGGATGGGATCGGATATTTTAAACTGCTGTTGTTTTAACTCTCTTTTGTACCCTGCCCTGATTGCTCGTTCAGAGGGGCGGGTTAGAAATAAAATTTATTATTATTATTACTCACACGTACCTGGATTGATTATAATCAGGAAAGAATTAACTTCTTTCCAAACTTCAAGAATGTAGAGTTTTAGATCATTACAAAGATTCTTTGCAAGCTCCATGGCAAGTGAAACCACATTTTTTTCAGAACAGAGTAAACTAATCGATTCCTAATGTAGTTCTTTATTTTGATAACTAGTATTATGTAGCATAAAATATGCCACTCCATATGTTTGTTCTGCTTCATGGGTTAATTCCTCCCCCCCCCCCCCGCCCCCAGAACTAAGATGGCTAGCCATAACCTTCTCCTCCTCTCATTATTTCCCTGTTTCCTTTGAACACTAATACTGGTCAGCATAAAGTCTGGCTAGAGGAATGGGATTTAGCCAATTCTGGAAAGGGTTGCATTCCTTCAGGTCAGGTTTATGGAGTAATGTTTGATTCTGTGCTGTATCTGGACTTCCACTTTTACATTATGCTTTTGCATGACGGATGAGAGCCCAGCCCTCCCTTTGCCATCTACATCATCACCAGAGGGAGAGAGAGGCCTGCCAGTTCCATTGGGCCTGGCCTAAAGTAAGCGGATGAGCCTTCCCTTTGAGATAGAGAAATGCAAAAATACATAAATGCATTGTTGTTTTTGTGAACTATCTTTGAATTGGCTTTGACTTATGGTGGCGCACCTGTCCTCAATCATGCTGCTGCTGCTGCTGCTGCTGCTGCTTCTTCTTCTTCTTCTTCTTCTTCTTCTTCTTCTTCTTCTTCTTCTTCTTCTTCTCCTCCTCCTCCTCCTCCTCTCAAAATGGCTATCCATCTGTATACACTCTATCTCTTTTTCTCCTGCCCCTAGCTTTCCAATCATTATTGTATTTTCTAGTGAGTCATGCCTTGTCATGATGTGGCTGAAGGTTGACAGTCTCCGAGAAAGTATCTCTTTTTGGACTCTGCTTAGGACTGGTCAAGAGTTCTTCTGCTAGAGTTTCTTTATATGTTAAATAACAAAAAATAAAAAATTTGAGACACCTTATAGGATCAGCATTTGTTTGTCTTTAAAATGTCACAATTTTTGCTGCAGTGTTCAGATGTGGAGTCCTTTCTGGAAATGGCTTGTACTATTATGGTATCCATTACCTCTAAAAGAGGACTAATATCCCATTTGTAGATTTGCTCTGCTATCTTTATTCCTCTAGGCCTTTCTTGATTGTCTTGTTTTTCTTCTGTCTGTTGGAACAAAAGATGTATGTAGAATACTTTTGAAAGAGGGTGATGGGCACATAGGTGGGAAGATAGCACTTCTAATTCTCTTTTGCCTGCTGGCTTCTGCATCTCAGCTGTATGTTGCCCCAAAACTTTCCCCATCAACCTATTGAATATCTGCCTCTCCCCCCCCCTCCCATTCCCTAGGAGCGCCTGGCTGTCTGAGCTGTTCCTTTCAGCTACTGGACTTAGTGACTTTGCTTGGTCTCTTGTTCAGGGTGTTTACGGCTCCAAGGGAAGCAGTCCTGCTGAATTCCCTGTGTTCTCTTAATTTCATATATATATATATATATATATATATATATATCTCCATGCATCTATCCATATCCATATAGTTTTGATACAAGTTTTATTGGCATTTCTATACATTTTACAGACAGAGCAGTTACAGAGACACATTTCACCCAAGAAACCCCAGGGGAAATGGAGCTTGAATTGGCTCAGTCTTGGCCCAAGAACAAGGCTCTCTTCTCTTTCTCCCCCTCTATCAGTGTCAGAATACGCTTAGGGACGACACATTGGCTGGCTAGGCCAAGCCTCACGGGAGCCGTCTTGCTACCATGCAGCTATATGAACTGGGACCTGGGGCCTTACAGTCCTGAGGTGCTTTTGTTTTCCATTACTGAGTATATTTCCCACTTGTATGGCAATTCCTAGAGTTTCTTGCAAGGTCATGCTCTAATGGAATGATAGGGCCAGTTCTAGTACTTTCTCTTGTCTGTTTAGTGCTGATCAAGAAGGAGTGAGAGAAACATGACATACAGTTGGCCCTCCATACTCATGGATTCTTTATCCATGGATTCAAGTATCCACAGCTTGAAAATATTAAAAATATAAACAGATTCCCAAAAGCAAACCTCGGTTTTGTCATTTTATATAAGGGCCACCATTTTGCTATCCTTTGTAGTTAATGGGGCTTGAACATCCATGGCTTTTAGTATCTGAGAGGAGGTGGGGGACTGGAACTAAACCTCAGTGGATGCTGTATTTCAAAGTTCTCCTTGCTTTTGTTTACTCAGCATGTCAGGTAATTTGGGATAAAACCTTAGGACCACAGGAGGATACCTTATACTAAGTTCAGACTATATATTCATTGATAACTATGTTCTTATTCTGACAGGTAGCAGGTAGGGACCATACCAATTATCTGCTCTGTGCCATGAATTGAACCTGGAATGCCCTGTTAACTGTGTTCATGTTCTCTACAACTGAGCTAGGGTCGCTATGCTCTGTCTTTTCTCCTCCAGGATTATGTTCCCAGCCTGTAGATGCTACCAGCTGATTTCCAGGCCTCTTAACAGCTCTGTATTTCATTCCTGAAGTGGAGTAGCATAGAGCTGTTCACCTCTGCCTCTGCTTAAGGAGAATGAATGGATGGTTTCTTTAGAGGAATCTCTCTGAGACCTAGGGTTCAGTTAATATTTAAGCAATCAGATGTTGAATGATTATTTAAACTATCAGATACTAAATAGGACCTCATTTCATTTTTTATCTTCCAGGAAGGGTGAAAATTTTCAGTAGGGAAATCAGACAAAGATATTTTCACATGCTTAAGTTCATGCACAAGAAATTTTTACTGTCAAGCTAAATGACACATTTCTTGTTTTAATTTGTTAACCCACATTTTTGGACATAAATGCATTTTAGCATGCTGTCAAGAAGTCAACAATTAATAATAAAACAAATCAATTGAATACCATTTGTTCTATCTGTTTGCTTCAGCTGCAGCATATTGTTTCAAGGGGTGTGCATGTGATGATATGTACAATGATGAGGTGGCTGTAGGTGTCTCCTTTGCCTGCCTCTCCTCCTCTTTTCTGCCTCATTTAGCATTACAATTTCCAGTGGTCTAACAGGAACAGTCTGTTCTAGTCATCGAATCTATAAACTTCATATTCCAGTTTTGTCCCGCTATATGTTTCCGATTCCAGTGATTCACATTTCATTTCATGCAAAGAAATAAAATTGGTCTTCAACCTTATTTATTGACTGGTTTAGCAGATAATATTACCAGTTTCCAGTGATCAGAGGAGTGGGCTGGAACTGGGTGGGTAAGAGAAGATATGGCCAATATGGCCTTAGCACAAAACCAATAGTTGCCTTAGCACTAAACCAGTATGGCATGTTTTCCAGTTTTGTAGGTGTTTCCCTTTGTTGCCAATCTTTCCTCACAATTACAACTTCTGGAATCTATATGATCTAAGTTCCAGTATTTTATGAATTGAAACAAGATTGGATCAAATGGATACGAGAATAGGATTGTCAACTCTGTCTTAATTTAAATTATGCTGTTTTGTCTGTGCTTAGGAAAGTAGCAAAGGGTGACTTTGAGGAATGCTTTCTAGATAATTTTTTTTCTTAAATTTTGGTGTTTTAGACTTCAGCTCCAAGAAACCCCAGCCAGTCCGGCCAGTGGTAAGGGATTTTGAGAGCTGACATCCAAAGCACTTAGAGGACCAAAGTTGAGAGCCACTGTTCTAGACCATAGGGCCATATTTACTTCTGCTTCCATTGCCTGGAATCTTCCTCTTCCTTTGTCCCAAAAACACAATTCAGCAAGCAGGAATGGAGTGAGAAGAGTATGAAAAGAGGTCTTGCACTGAGCAAGAGATTTTTTAAACAGGGTGAGGCAAAGAGTGGGGAGAAGGAAGGCCACATTTTGGAGACATCTCAAAAATCTACCCATCACATTTCAGATTTCCCCTCCCTTGAATCAAATTATTTTATGTTTGTGCATTTGGGTGATATATATACCACAATTAAGGAGATAAAATTTTAAAGATTAAAATCTGGTATAGAACATATCTTTCTGAGAGTCTTAATATTCAGTGTTACAGAAAGGGATTTTACCCATTCACCATTTCAGGAAAAGGCTTTCCTTCTTTGCTTTTAAATTTCAGAGTGTATTTTTGATGTTTCAGACATAGGTGCAGCTGCTAAACAGTGATCATATAAAGGTTTTTATGCCTTGTACATCTAATTCATGTTCTCCTTTAGGACATACAGTATAGGCTTATGGTATGTTAATCAAAGGTAAGATTCTTGCACTTTCCCCAGTAGCCCCCTGTACCACATTCCACGTTTGGCAGGACACCTACCTCAAGCCTCCAGAGAGGTTTTTAGAGAGGGAGGAGGTTTCAGATAAGGATACATATTGTATCCCAACTGCCTTTTTTCATTTTTATAAGTATTCCCAACCCCCTGCCCACCTCATATCTCATTGATAAAGGTCTAAGCAGTGTAAATGACAAAGGAATGCAATTCTGGACCCATTGAAAGACTTTCTTCTACAGCCACTGCTATTCTTCAGAGAACAGCCAGCAGGAGGCTACACTAGCATATATTTTACTTTATGCAAGGAAAAACCAACCATTTCTCAAGGTAGTGTGCTGTTAGGAGAAAAGTACAAAGTCCTTGAATGGAGAACTGAGAAACTGAGGGCAGCTAATGGAACGGAAAGTAAAATTAGAACATATGGTTAGGAGATGTAGCCGGAGATACCTTAACTTTACCTCTGTAAGCCTAGCATTAACAGTGCCAGACCAAGCACACCATGTCTCCTTGTGGGGCCTTGTGATGGTTTGAACTTCTGTTCTGTTCTAAGGAAAGACAGGAGGAGTCCATGTCTGCCTTCCCACCAGTTCTCAATGTTTGGATCATTCCCAGTGACCGTATCCTGCTATGGCGCGTTCTCCAATTTCCTACAGAAACCCCCTTCTGCCTCCCCATCCACAAACTCCTCCCCTTCTTAGTAGAACCGAGACCCATGCTTGCTCAGGGCTTGCAGCCCATTTCCTCCCTAAACTTCCAGGACAGACCACCTTCCATTCAAGGCATTTATCTGGAGCATGTCCTCAGTGCCAAGATTTGTCTGAGCCTGTCCCACCTTGTCATGTCCAACTGTGTGCTATTCCCTGAGCTGTTTACTGTTCTTTTGTGGGTTGAGGGATTTCCATCATAGTGGTGGGTGCTGTGGGAGAAGAGGGGGGAGATGTATGGTCACATGAGGCCAGGAGACCAAGCAGTACAAACCTGTTCTTTATAGCAGCCCGTGGGCTGTACGGCTCATAAAGTAGCCCCCAGTCAGAGTAGAGGATAAATCACTAGGGTGCTGGCATTGGTGGTTAGCCACGGTGAGACGCTGGCTTTGCGTTGGACAGGCCCCAGACCATGAACTGTGAGAGAGCGGAAAGCTTGTGCAACCTCAGGCAGCCTTTTCTCCCTACTTTCCATTCTCCCTGCCTTGTCAGTTGTCTCTCCGCCAGATCCCACTAGGGGCTACTCTCCTGATTCTGACATTTTGGACTGGTCCCCTCGAGACAGACAGAGGGAAGAAATCAAGAGTAACAGAAAAGGCTTTGCTTTCAAATTTCACTTGAATTCCAGATACTGGGGTTTCAAATTGAACTGGAAGCATTTCCAAATAACATATTTTTTTCTGGGTGACAGCTGGGCTCACTGAAACTTGGAAAAGTTACTTTTTTCAATTGCACTTATCTGAATCTGAAATCTGGGAAGTGTAGTCTAAAAGGGTAATTTCTGCAAACTCTAGAAATAGACTAATGACCAGGTTTACTTCCATTCTCACAAGAACTCTGTGTGTTTGACCAGACCAGGACATCCAAAGCACTTCATGAGTAAGTAGTGATCTGAACCTGCTGTCTGTCGCTCATCCAAGGTCTAATGCTACTATGGAGGAAAGTTGATCTGTATTATCACTTTTGCTTACCCAGAGGGGCGGGATATAAATAAATATTTATTATTATTATTATTAATAATATTCCAAGTGTGCATACACGTACGCGCACACACACCCCTTCACCCATATTGTTTTGCTGACCACTTTTCTCCTTTGGTCTAACATGTCATTAACGTTGTCACCTTTCTTGGGCATGTCCTTGCAATGTGGGTTTGGGGCTTGTACATGCACTCAGGCCATTGGGGAACCTATCCTGTCATGCTGAAGCCAGACAAGTCCAAAAAGCCAATCATAGGAAATGCAGAGATGGTGCACAAAATGCTAACCTAGCTTCTATCATTGATTTCAGAGGCTTGGAAATTGCTCTTTTGACAGAGGCTAGGGTGCGTGGTGGAGTCTGGGCCTCGTGGCATGGCAGCTGTTTTGGTACTATGTTAAATTTGTGTGAGAGAGGCTGAAGAAGAAAGGCAGGAGGAGCTGGACAAGATTCAATTTCCCCTCCCTTTCTCCAAGCAGAGTTGCCATGGCTGTGGCTGTACTGTATAGGGCAGCTTGCTCCCTACGTCTACTCTCTGTGCCTGACTTTGGGTTCTGTAATAGCTCCGGGGCTTTGCTTTGGGATTACTCTCTAATTGGAAGCCGATTTTGCTTCCTTTCTCCCCTTCACAAGGCTCACCAGTCCCAGTGGGACAAAGCGATTAAGTTGAGGTTTTGGAGGTTTTTGTTTTTTAAAAAATATGGCAGAATTATTTTGGAATGGAGAGATCCTTGTATGATGGACTCTTTGAGAAAAAAAATCCCCAGGCTTTGCCTTTCCTACGGGGCCCCTTTTCAAGTGGTTTTGCACAGTACATGTCTCTGGGCAGCATGCATCTCAAACAGTTGCTGGTAATTATAGAAGCCTCTTTCCCGCATGCCCATTACTCAAAGGATTCTTGTGTGTTTCATAGAGTTTTGCTTCAGCCTGAATAAGACTCTATTCAGGATTTCCAAAGCCTGGGATAGCTAAGCATCTCCTCAATTCCATGCAGATGCTCCACACACACACACACACACACACACACCCATCTTACTGGTTCTTCCATGATCCATGGCTTGGGACACATATGATGAGAGAAGGCTTTCTTGGTTGTGCACATGTACACAGACCTCTGTGCCAGCTTTACACATTCTTTCTTATATGTGCATGCATGTACGCACAATGCACAAACCGTTTTGCAGGCTGTGTTGCTAACAGAGGTCAGGATCTTCCCATTAAGTGGGACACCAGGGGGTAGAGATGGTATTTTTCCTTCCTGAAGAGAAAGGGGAATGGAGAGAGAGAAGAATATTCTCTGCCCGTTCATAGAAACTCTTTCCACAGGCAGATCCAGAATTTGGAATTGGGGGGATGTGGAATACATTTCCATGAGGTAGGTTTTCTCCAAAATCCCCTTTCAACCACAGAAGACCTCTGCTAACCTTGCAGCCCACCTCAGCTTAGTCATGGTTTACTGGCCATCCTGCTTGCTAAAAAGATTTATTCTCCACTTGTTTATGTACTCATCTGAAAATTATTCCTTTTGAAACCAATAGAACAGAGAAAGAAAACCTCCAGATGATATGGGACTGCAGTTCCCATCAGCTCTAGCCACATAGACATTGATGGGGGAGGGTGGGAGCTGTAATCAACAACATCTGGAATAGCACATATTGTCCATTCTTAAATTAGCACTTATTCTTGGGCAAGCAGGTTTAGTGTTAGAGCACTGAAAGAAGATGAATCAGTCAGATCTCTCTTCATATGTGTGTTACATAGAGCATCATAAACAGCAAGCACTCCTCCTTAATGTGTGTGTGTTGGAGTAGGAGTCCTCAGTGGTGCTAGGTCTAAAGAATGTTAATACTTTATGTAGAGATACCCAACTGGATTTGCACTAAGAGTTGCCTCTTTCTGAATCTGTGTAAAGGACCATGTGCTTCTGCACTGTACACACTCACTCTCATTCTGCATAGGCATACTGAGCCTTCACTGCTCTGGCATGCATACTTTGTGGCCTGTGATAACTATGCACTTACCTGGCTTTGCTTGTTTGTTTTGGCACTAATCCATCTAATTTAATTCATGGCAGCCACTGCAATCCTATGGTCTAGCTAAAATAACTGCCATGGATTAATGTTAAGGTAGTGGGGATCTTATGCTCTTTTAATAATAAATTTAATAATGTTTACAATCAACCTGTTTATGTTAGTAATAGGCAGTGGAGTTTCAGTCCTGTTTCTTCCACTGGTATTGGACATGTTGCTTGCTGCCACCAATATACATTTATGGACATCTGTAGACCTATACATGTATGATCATTTGGAGAGGGAAAAGCTACATATATCAATTTGTGTATAGAGTAGGGAACTAACATGTAATGCATTTCATTTAATCCATATGCTAACATATAAAAGGGACATGTACATGTTTCCCCAATTATGTGCTGGTACATAGCAAGTTTTCTTCTGCAGATGATCATGTGTCAGTGTGTGGATTTTTGTAGACCTGTTGAGATGGCATGCCTGACTTCAGGTGCAGAGTACAGAAACGCAGCCCTGCTGCCCATTAGTCATACACCCTGAAAAGAGGGGTGGCAATCCTTTATCTCCCAAGATGTTTTTGGATACAGTTCTTATAATCCTTTACCATTGACCATAATGCCTGGGGCTCTAGGGGATCTAAAACATCTGGAGAACCTAAAATCCCCCACCCCTCTGTTAGAAGAAGAGCAAAGAGCTCTGACAATAATGAGCCAATATTCCATAGAGTTTTTGTCAATGTGTTGCTACTCTCACCAATCAAGATGCTGCTACTGTATATACATGACTATAAGCTGACTTCATGTATAAGTTCAGGACAGGTTTGGGGGCAAAAATTATAGATTTTAATATGACCGATGGATTAGTTGAAGGTAAGACAAGGGGCATGTGGCAAAGGATGTAAAGGGAGAATCAAAGAACTTAAAAAATTCCAGCAGGCATAACTGTATTCCCAGGATGAACTATGCTCTTGCCTTTCAGCATTTTACTCAGAGAAGGAAATCATTCCTTTTTAAAATACGAGTTGAAGTACAGTACATGTGGATAAGTTGACCCAGGTTTTGGGGAACAAATTTTTTTTAACAAAAATTTCTAGACATAGGACTCTTTCAAACGGGAGGAATTTCTCCCAATTCCGAATGGAGCCAATGCGGATTCATGTAAATTTGCTTGTTTAGCGAATTTACCTGAACCCCTGCTCCGTTCGGAAGGCATTCGGAATTACTTCCCATTACCCGAAAATAACCCCCCCTTGCCCGAAATCGCGTGAGAAGCTTAAATTCGCAATAACGTTAAACCCATTATTGCATTCGGAGTGACTTCCCTTTTGCCCGAATTTGCGTGAGAAGCTCTAATTTGCAATAACGTGAAACCCCAGGATTGCGTTTGGATTGCCCTTGGATTATACTTCCAATTTCCCACGTCTGAAAGAGTCCACATACATGAGTATATATAGTAACTCATATGCTTCCATCTTAGTTGAACATGGAAGGACACATGGCTAAGATCAATCAGGAATGAAGAAATTACGTCATTACATCCCCTTCCAAACCCAATGCACACTAGGCTACCAGGAAAAGACTATAGTGCATATGAAAGATCTGCATAACACATTGGTTCAAAGGCTTTGGTGTAAAATCCATGGGTTAAATGTTTCCTTGAGAACAGTTTGAGTTCTGCTGTATTCTGTAAGTGCTGTCCCTAAAGCTAGATAAGATTGCATGCACAACACTGTGTTTTAGTATCAGCAATCCTATGGTTGGCCAGCTGTCATAATTGAAGATGGGATTGCACTATGACTTGAATGGAACAAGGTTGATATTAAACTTAATCTGTATAAATGGAACACATCTGTTATTTCTAAATAAATATATAAACTTTTTATTTCCCCCTTCCTACAAGGAGCTTGGAATATTCCCTTCATGTGTTTCTGTCCCCTAGAACAACCACATGAAGTATGTGAGTGGCCCAGGCCCACCCAATTTGCTTCTTAGCTGAATAGGGATTTGAACCTGGATCTTTCCAGCCCAGGTCTCATACTCTAATGTGGTATAACATAGACTTGTCTTCATTTGTGTTTCACTACTTTCCACAAGCCTTGGTCATTGTTGGACTGGAATCTTTCATTTTACATCTAGCCCAGATTCTTTTAGATTACATCCAGCCTAAATCCCTATTCTGTTCCTGATAAAAGTCCCAGTTGAGTGTTTTACAGTGTTATTTTCTATCATAACGGACAGTTTGCCTGAATGTCTTTCCCACCTAAATTTTACATCAAGCAAAATAGATTGTATCCCTACTTATTGTATTTTATTGGGAAAGGAACTGAGGTTTTCTGGTTTGCTTTCTTATGCACTGACAGAACACAGGGAGAAACCCAAACAAATGTTGGGAAAAGATTGAATCCCCCCCCAAATTGCCCCATTTAAAAAATCCCAAATTGTATTAAATGTTTTGAAAGAGTAAAGAACAGATTTATTGCCTACTCACATTTCTGGTTGCCTCTTCAGGGAGACAGAAATTTAAGTGGGTTGTGCTGTAGTCCAGTTTTGAATGATCTGTTCCTTGAAGCACTCCACCCCTCTAACAGAAAGCCTCATCCCTTTTATTGTGTGTGTGTGTGTCCTCTAATATATACATTTTTGCAAGGTGTATGCTTGTATTTTGAACACAAGAAGGCTGGAAGCCGTTTTACAGCAACTCCATTTGTGTGGCTTGTAACAAGTAACAGTCACTTGGTTGCCGCTTATAGTTTCCAGTTGTTACCTGATGGTGCTGGTTTGGGGCCAAATAGCAACTGCTCAGGGCTTCAAAAGGGCAGAGTTTCTGTAGATGGGTTTGGAAACATCACCAGCCAAATGAGCTGGAGAGGCAGATTTCACTTCCAGGGAAATGTGAACAATAATTGAGAGGGTTCACTAGACAGCCAGAAAGCCACAATTGCGAAAGATGGCTGCTTTGGTTAAAATCCCATCCTGGTTCAGAGGGGAAGTGGTTAACTGCAATTAGAAATAAAAAAGCCATATATAAAGCAAATACCTAAGAAGCGAACTGTCATGGTATTAAGTAGAACTAGAGATCTCTGAAGCCCCAAGTTTTGGCTGACTCTTTTGAATCATTATGTCAAATCCCAGCTTCTTTCCCTCTCCTGAAAATAGCAGATGTTCCCCTCCTGTCCTAAGTGAAGTAAACTTTTTTAAAAAAATCTGTCTCCATCTATCCTCTCATCTTGCCTTCTTGGCTGTGCAAATGTCTCTTGTCTTACTCTCTTTCTGGGCTTCTCCCCATATTCCTTCTGCCACTCTGGCTCCCATATCACTAGGAGAGATTCCTTTCTTGTCCAGACAGAACTCAATCACAGTTGTCTGCCGTAAGATTCTCACAGAGATGTAACTATTTCATACTTTGGTACTTATTCTATGACCTGTGATTTTTAGTTTTTAAATAATTAAATACCTATGTGGTACAGTTTGCAAATTGTTAACCTGTTTCAGTATAAAAATGAAAAGAGTAGGGGGAATGAGTCTAGTTGCATCCTTACGGCTCATTTATTTTGGCATGTGATTTCACAGATTTCATTCCTTCAGATGCATTGTCAGGATACAGTTCTCAAATAGTACCTGTTAAAGACTCTGTTCCATGAAATCTGTTTGAAGACGTGGAGTGAAACCAATGAAAATTCATGCTAAAATAAATCATTCTTAAAGGTGTTTATAGATTTTTCCCCTGTATGTGATGAAATTTTGTCTGTGTGTCTTCTAAAACTCAGTTTATGGTGGTATCATAAAATGGTCTGTTTTCATAGATAAGAATGTCAATTGAATGCCTAATTGTGTCTGTGTTTTCCCCCCAAATCATCAGCATAGTTAGAATGTCAGAATAGTCTTGGAAAGCTCCACATTATAATTTTCACTCTGTCATAAAGCTTTCTGGGCCATCTTGGGCTATTTCTTATTTCCTAGCTTAATCTGCTTTGTAGGGTTGTTATGAGGATAAAATTGAGGTGGAGGAACATATGTCATATTGAGAAGTCTTAGAAGAAAGTCAGAATGCAAAAGTAATAAGTAAATAGCCTGCCTATTATATCCTTCAAGTGTTGACAAAAACGGAAAAGAAACTACCAGAGTGATTCTGTGTGTCAAGCTTCAGTCTTCAGAAACATAGGACTTTTATCAGACAGGCAAAAAAGACGGAAGCATAATGGGATGCTCCTGTTAGTATCATACAATAATGTGAAGATTATCACACAATGTTACGTGATATTGCTATTATCCTGCAATTATCATGTGAATAAAGAGGAATTCTAGTACTGCTTTTTATTCACGAGATTTTACCATGAATAAAAAACAGCACTAGAATTCCTCTTTATTCATTTGATAAACATGGGATAAGAGCCTTATCGCACAACTTTGTGTTATTGTGCAGTATTGACAGGAGCATCCCACTATGCTCCTATCTATTTTGCCTGTGTGATAAAGTCCGTAGGGATTGTGCATTGGGGGTGTAGGACCCACAAAGCAAGGTGTAGACCTTCCACTTTGTCCTTTTAAGGGCCTGTTGCTCTCCACTCTAAACAATTAAATTGCATCTGGTGAAATGGAATATAAACATAGGAACTTGTGATTTCGTGCATGTTCAGCGTTATTTGAAAGCTCAGCATAGTTTGCATATTTATTCAGCATCCTAAAGTTCTCCTGTGGCTGGTCTAGGCTTTTTCAGATATGAGGAAGACGCTTTCTTTCTTGTTATTGTTGTGGCTATATCCTGCCATGCTCAACTCAGAAATTCCCACAGTAATTTACAGAATTATTCTCACTTACATACTTGTAGTGAAAATTACTGATAAGTTGGCCTATCACTACATAATGAAGCCAGAGCCAGAGTTTGAATCAAATGGTACACTTGATGAGAGGCATTCCTCTCTTGAAAGTAGCTGCTTAGCAGATTCCTGCTAAGGTAAAGAATTTGTCATCTCTGTTTCAAATATAGAGAGAATGGTAAGAGCAGAATTGTAGGAGACAAAGCTGAAGGCCCCGCCTGCAGTACAGATCACTGTGATATCATAGTGGCTTCCATCATACTTTGTTTTCCTCTTGCTGGCTCAGCTCTTCTTCATCTTATTCCCAAGATAAAGGATCTGCCTCATGTTTATTTGAGGTTTTAGAGCTTCTCATTGCTCATAAGAGATATACCCTAGCTCCCCTTCCTCCCTTATAACCCCTTTTTTCACCATGCCTGATACTGGTGGCACTTCAGCCTTGGCTCATCCAAAAGACCAAGAAGCTCATAAGGCAGATGTGGTCATCCCCATTTATAAAACTAGTAAATATATTGCAACCAGTTTGTGTCCCCTCCAAAGGTCAATATTTATGCAGGGTTTAATTTTAACTTAACAAGCAGCTGCTTGCGGAGTTGCTTTCTTGTTTTAGTTTCTTACTGGTGTGTGCCCAGCTTTTACTGAAAAATCTTCATGGTGTGAGCATAGGTCTACTATGGACCAGGGATGATGCATTCCATCTTAATGTGTACCAAGAGTATAATGAAATAGTTTGCAGTTTTTCACAGAGTTCATTTTTGTGTGTTTTGTTTACAAGCATGTCTTTTCTCCACTTCCAATTAATCATTACCATGAACCCTTAAAATGCTTATTTTGAAAGGTAACAAAGAAATCCACCAAAATAAATAAATATATAAATAAATAAATAAAAAAAATGTACACTCCCTATTTGGTTACTACTCATGCACACTTCACATACTTAGCTCAGTAACTAATCACAATGCTGTTCCCTCCCCCCCCCCCCCTTATCTTACCCACTAACAGCTCTCCTTCTGTCCTCTCATCTTTTGTGCTGATAAACTCCTTAGCAGTCAAAAGTATTCCTGAATGTACTATAGCACTATGGCAGCTCACAACCTTTCCAGAAATTTGTAGAGCAAATCTCCATCGTAAGTGTGTGTTCAGGCAGATTTCTTGTCTTGTTCAATATGGAGGTTAGTGTGGCTTCCTCACAAATTTATTTGGGAGGTTGTCTTAAATTGCTATGATTACCAGCCTGGGTGGCTTGCTAATAATTAAATGCACTTTGAGAGAAATTGTTGCAACTCTTCGGAAGTCTTCTTTTATCCTGAAGATTTTCTCTTTATATATATTCCTTTTTAGCTATCATATTCTCTCTGTCTCACTTTGCATTTTAATATGGCTAATTTTATGCACCTAATCTGGTGTTAAAGCACAGTAGTTGTAGCAAAGCTGAGCACACTGAATTTGATACAGAAGTCACCTAACAAGTAGAGGTGTGAGGTACTATGTGTTTAAAGATTTCCCGAAACCTAGTGAGTGATATTTGTTAATACAAATGTATTTTTCTGTGATTTTAGTAAGACTTTTTGGGAAACACATTGCATGGCCAGTCTTAAAGGAATCATTTATTGCCTCCTGATATAGAAGGCAGTCACCACATAGCAGATATCAGCATCACTGAGGGTCAGAGGGACATTCTCAGCCCTTGGTAAGTTCCACCGGCACACTTGATGCCACTTCTTATCACTTCTAAACCTTTTTAAAAAGATTTAGAAGGCCTTTAAAACAGATTGATCTCAAAGGGGCGGGGTATAAATACGTTATTATTATTATTATTATTATTATTAATTATTTGCTGTTTTTCAAGTGGCACCCAAGAACATTGTTCATGTGCCAAAACTGGACCCAGAGTCGATTTTCAACAGATAAAATATTTTTGAGCTATTTTTGTTTTAAACATGAGATTTGAGTGGGCAAAGAGTCAAAGAGCATACAGCCAACACACCCCTTCCTCACTCCTTATACCTCTCCAAATAAGCATGAATACATATGCTTCAGTGACTCATAAAACACAAACTAAGGACATCACCATCACAAGCATAGTTGGTGGGGACACGAGAGTGGGCCTTCTCAACGGGTGCCCCTAAACACTTATACTGTACACTGTTCCCAGGGAGGCCATAATGGTCCTCTTTGTCCTTCCATTGACAGGCTAAGACATTTTTATTTAGACAGGCTTTTCAAACAGAAAGTCCTTAAAGAATTGACTGGGTGTTATACTGTTTTAATTGTACTGTTTTTAACCACATTTATATTTTTTAAATTGCATTTTATTCTCTTAATGAGTGATTTTTTAAAAATACTGTAATATTTTAATTCTATTATTATGTCTACTTTTGTATGTTTTTAACTGTTTTGTTCTTTTAAATTGTAAGCTGCTATAAGTTCTAATTTTGGGGAGAAAACCTGGAAATAAATAAATAGTGGGGAAGGAGGAGGAGGATGAGATAGTGCTGCAAGTGCCATACACAACTGTAGATAACTATAGACACAACTAATGGGGTGGGTAGGGTATCTCTCTTAGAACTGATTTTCTTGCTAGTTCTACTCACGCAGCCTTAGGGTTTGATAGATCAATTATATCTAGTGGGAGAGAAAAGTAGTTTCCCCCTCTTCTTCTATGTCTTGAATGCCTGAAGTGCTTTTGTGAGTACTATTTAGCATAACAGTGCAATTCCCACCCCTCATCTCTTTAAGAAAGCTGGTGGAAAAATGGTTGGCCTTCATTGCTAATGAAATTATCATCCAGACAATTGGGGCAATGAGGGAGGATGAAAGTTCTGTTGGGCCTTGCTCCCTATACTCTTTCTAGTATTGCCCTGTCTTCATTCACTATCTGTATAGGCCAGAACCGCATGGCATTGGCAAGGAGTTTTCTCTTGGCACAAGTTGAGTGATGAAAGCCAGGGCAGGATCTCCATACCACAGTGATAACAACAAAGAGTTTTGTGGCACTTTAAAGGCTACCAGATTTATTGTGGCTAAAATACTTGTGATCTAGAGCCCACTTCATGAGAGCGTTCTCTTCAATTCGCAGATGGACAACTACAGAGAAAAAGCATCTATATATAGTAGGTCCAAAAAGCTGTGAGAGCAAAAAACTCCAGTAAGCCTCTGACATTTCTGTATAAAATGCATATATATTGAAGTTAAAGATCTCTTGTATGTCTTGATCTTTTGGTCCCACTGTTTAAGCACATCTTTTTTGTACCCATACATATTCCAAGTGTAGATATCCATCTCATGCAGTGTGCTCTAGTCCACAAAACCTTGTTGGTTTTGTCTAACAGTCACCACAGGGAATATTTGGAAGAACTGTCACCATTCCCTCCCTGCCCCTATTACTGATTGGAAGTTTCTTGTTGATGATGGCTGGGTTTAATTTTTCCTGTATACAGGTCCATGCATACCTCGGTTATCAAACCTTTGACAAAGAAGCTCCTTTTAACAGTCTTTTTATGTCTCTCCAGCCCACACTTTCCCCCTCATTCACTATTTAGATAGAAGGTTTTAAGCATTGACAGCATCATCAAGGAGGGTTGGAGAAACAGATTTTCAGGTTGCAGCATCATATCCTCAGCAAACAATGTAATGAAGCTTAAAGTGGGGGAAAAGTGAGATTTTATTCTATCCAATTCTACTGTAGCAGTGTATACCTATAATAGGCAAGGTAGACAGCATCTCCCCATGCAAAGGGAGTAGAGGTGATAAGCCTGACTTACCGCCTCCACCCATTATGTTTTTTTAAAAAAGATAGCTCTATAAATTTGGCCATCAAAATGGAAATCATAAGAAAGTTGGAGGCTTATGAAAGAAAAAAACTGTTCCTGTATGCATTTTGGAAGAAGCTTTCAAGTGACCGCTAGTAAGTTGAAAATGTTTTTGTTTATTTATGCAAGGATTACACGAGCTGGTTCTTTCATTTCACGTGTGTATATAGTTTTGGATAAAAACTTTGCTGAAACTGATCTCCATTTTGTGGAATAGAAATCTGTCCTTATTCTTTCCATGCTATTTCTGTCCCAGGCACCAAAGTTTCTGTTAGAGAAGTAATGCCTAGGAACACATCTACTTCATTAACTGAAATATACCTGTTTCTACAGTCTTTTTTCATGAAACATACTGTATTATTGGATTCTCTCTCATTTGTCCTGTCATTCTTGAGCTCTGCTCAAACATGTCATTTTCTTGTATTGTGTGTCCCTAAAAGATACATGTAAGAGATATATCTGACACTTTATAGAGACTGCTATAATGTAGTTATCTTGATTCATTTAACACAGAAAGTGTCAAGGAGAGGAAAGGAATGAGGCAGGTAGAAGGGAAGAATATACTGACTATAACTGTGGGGGAAACTGCATCTTCCACTTGAGGCTAATAGTTATATTTCTCCCCCTCCTCCAGTGCTCTGAGGTTGACCTGTGGGTGCTGTGGTCTGTGGGTTTGTGTTCAACTCTAGTATTCTTTGTTGCTTGTTTCTCTTTCCTTTGCCAATTGCTGGGCTGCCAGCCCCAGTGTAGCTGCTTTGGTCAATGACAGAATGCAGGGGGTGGGCAGCTTGGGTGAGTAAACAGAGGCTTCTTGATGGCCAGTGAACTCATCTCGTGACAGCCAGCCTGCGGCTGCTCCAGGGAAAAGCAGTGGTTAGCCATTCCCAGAGGAGTGGCTCTGTTTTCCTGCTGTTGATGATCTGCTCTCGGTGCCCGTCTAACGTATAAACTTTAATGGCCAGTTTAAATGGTTCCTGCCGTGAGCACTTCGGTGCCAGATTTAGTGCTTTAATTTGGAAACTTTCTCCCTTTGTGGTCATGGGGAGGAAAAGGTCTTGGGCCACTTGGGGCCAGTCATGAGGATTTGTGGGTGCTGAGAAGACAGTGCTTCCAGCTGATGATGACATTGGACTGAGGTGGTTGGACTGATGCAAGGATCTAGGCAGGAAATTCTTGGTCATTGTCATCCCCTCTCCATACCAAGGATGGCCCCATACATTGTTGAAGAAGATGGGGACTGCATCAGAATAGGGAACCCTGTGCTGCCATGTTGGATCTTCTTGGACCATATTGTCTTATCTGTACCTTGCTTAAGTATGTGTATATGTGTTTGTGTGTGTGACATTTTCTTTTTGAACCATTATAAACTCTTTTTCTGGGCCACCTTTTCTTCTATAGCACAAGTTGCATTTTCTTGCATGACAGCTAAGAGAGAATGCTGGGTGTCTCCCATGCTTATCTGGGTTATGTCTGATTACAGACCTGTATTTGGAAAGGAGCTGAAGACTTTGTTCAAGCCCATACAGGAAAAGCAGGATGTCCTGTAAAGAAAAATATCACCATACCTTTATAAGATCTACCTCAGATGGTTCAAGTGTATGTGTACTGCAGGAAGATGGTAGAAGTGGATGCCATGCCAAGCCGTGGCTTTCCATGGCAAGAAATAATTTCAGTAAAATAGACCCAGATGTCTCCAGCAGCTTCAACATCCAAATGCTGTAGTCAAGATCCAAAGACAAGTAACATTTTCAATGAAAAAAAAACCTACAGTGGTAGCTAATTAGAAGTGAATTTACATACTGACATATAATTAATATGATTTAGTTATCACACACAAGCTGTGTCTTACAGATGTCCATCTCAGGCATCCTCACAGGTGTTCTGCAGTCTATGGGCACTAAATTCTTCTTCCTGCTATTTCTTGGTCCTTTGCACACAGAAGAAATGTGCTACTACTTTGTATTCCAAAAGCCTTCTCCTTCAGTTAGGATTGAGTTTCTCTTTCACAAGCAGGGTCTCTCAAAATGTGTTGGTGTTTCCATGGTAGTTTGTGTTGTGCCCTTCTGTGTGTGTGCCATATTGGTGGGATGTACATTTGTAGTCTCTAACACCACCCCATCCCTATGACTCTGGTTTTATCTACTGATGAGCTCAGTTTTCAAAAGCAGTAGATATCTTATTACTTAGTAGATTCACTGTTCCTAGATATGAAAGTGAGTACAGGGTTCTGATATGCTGCTGTCTTGTGTGTTTGGAATAGGCTGTAAGGGTCTGCTGATGCAGAGAACAGAAGCTGTAGATCCTAGCAGAATTTGGTATGGAGGGCTGCCCCAGAGGATTCAAGCAGAACCTGCCAAGGTAACACAAGAAGCCAATACAGAGACAAAGGTCTGAATTAGGGATAAAGAAACTGACCATCTATATGGTGTTGGGGTCCATATCATTGCTCACCATTGGTCACACAGACAGGGGCTGGTGAGATCTGGAATCCAGCAGCATCTGGTGGGTTACACATTCCTTAGACATAGTTTAAACTGTGGGTATCAGTTAAAGAGAGTTAGAAACATGGAATAAGGAAGCAACAAACACGAAAGCAGATGAATGGATAAGGGGACTGGCAGACAGGGATGGCAGCATGTGCAGAATACCTAAAGGGGATCACAAGAAAGGTAGAGTCTGGTTGCTGTCCAAAGACCCAGTTCTGATCCAGAAGCATATATAGTCAGACCAAGTGCAGTGGTCATAAATAGAGCACTGATGTGCAAATCAGTTGGTTTCCGGTTCTGTTACTTTGATGGATTATGAGTCTTGTTTTGACAAAAGATCAGGTATTCACACAGGTTTTAAACATCTGCAGAGTCTCTACCTAAATACCCTAAAGGCATCAGATCCCATCTGATCTTGGAAGCTAAGCAGGGTCAGCCCTGGTTAGTACATGGATGGGAGACCTCCAACAAATACCAGATGCTGTAGGCTATATTTCAGAGGAAAGAACTGGCAAAACCACCTCTGAATAGTCTACATCTAAGAAAACCCTCTGAAATTCATGGGATCACTATAAGTGAGCAGGTGACTTGAAGGCACATAAGCACATAATCTCTCTAAAAAGCCAATCCATAACTTTTCAGAACAAACTGTGAATTAATGTCACTCCATTTTTTGTACCTTAGGCCTATGGAACAACAGCTGACTATGGTGGGGTAAACTGCCAAGGGGTGGGGGAGATAGTTTGGCAGAAGGCTATGTCACAGTGATTGAAAGAAAACCCTTGGTGGGCACCAAGATCTCTATTTATAGAGCTCCCATCTTGAGAGGCAAAGGCGTGGCCATGCTTTCATACCATGCTCCTTTCAAGTGGTTGGCATGTTCCTTCCACATCAACCATTTGTACAGCTGCTTTCCTTGGGGGAAGGGGGAATGGAGTAGGTGTGGCTGGAAGGGGAAATGGTTCTGTTCTTAGACATTTCTAGGGATGGGGAGAATTAGATGTTGTCTCTTAGCTCTTAGTGTTTCAGTGAAATATACTAGCGTGAAGCTGCAGTCTGTTGTGGTAGACATCCCCCTACACACTTGCAGGGACATGCATTTGTTATGTGCCTCTGAATCATTTCCAATTTATGGCGAATCTGAGGTGAACCCATCACATAGTTTTCTTGGCAAGATTTGTTCGGGGATGATTGCCTTTGCTCCCTCTGAGGCTGAGAGAGTGTGACTTGCTTAAGGTCACCCAGTAGGTTTCCATTGCTGAATGGGAATTTGAACCCTGGTCTCCAAAGTCATAGTCCAACTATAAAACCTCTAAACCATGCTGCACATGCATATATTTTAGTCAACTTGTTTGAAGAAATGTAAATGCTCACTTAATTTCACAAACAAATTGTAATGGTACGTTTATAGTACTGTAATGTGATCATGATTGGCTAAGGATATTAGTCAGTTAAGAAAGTTTAAAAATATCATGATGTGCCCTGCAAACATAATGAGCATAGAACACTTTATTATATTCCATGTGGCCAAAAGATTTGAAAAGGCCCCAGAGGGAGAGAAGAACCACTGGACTTCATCCTCTTCCCACCACCTTCCCCTTTCTTTTTGTGTTGTCTCTTTTAGATTGTAAGCCTGAGGGCAGGGATCCGTCTAAGATTGTATGTACAGCACTGTGTAAATTTACAGCACTATATTAATAATAATAATAATAATAAATAATATAAAAAACACTTTAGGACTGTGAACACCAGAATTCCCCTGCTAATGTGGCTAATGGCCAGTAGCTGTTTTGGGTGGGGGATACTGGGAATTTAAATCCCTAAATATTATTTTCCCATGCTGTGCCCATCTTAAGCATTCCTTGTTTAAGAAAACCCTATGAAATTTATGCAATTGCTGTAAATCAATATGTGACTTCAAGACACAGAAATACACACATTTAAGCTACCCAAGAGGGGGTTATAGGCAAAGGAACAATGTCCCATGGATATTCAAGACTAAGAAGGCCCAGTTCTTTGTTAACACTTACTTCTCTTCAGAAGGGAGGTACAGTATAGTCCAAGTGGAGTTTCTGATTAATATCCTAAGTGCCAGTGTGTGGGAACAGGTAATCTTTCAAATACTCAAGTTTTGTTCTTGATAGAATGTTTTGAGACAGGAGATTTCTGGAAATGGCACATATCTTATTAGTACATTGACCCTTGTTACGTGCTAACTTCGGAGTTTATCATACAATGGAATTTGGGGGTATAATGCAATGGCAATCCGAACTCAATCATGGGGTTTCATGTTATTGCGAATGAGTGCATCTCACGCAATTTCGGGCAATGGGAAGTCATTCTGAACACAATCATGGGGTTTCACGTAATTACGTATTGGAGTATCTCACGCAATTTCGGGCAATGGGGGGTCATTTTCGGGAAATGGGAAGTCATTCTGAACACTACCAGATTTCATGTAAATTCACTAAACTAGCAAATTCACATAATTGCGAATTGGCTCCATTGGCAATTGAGAGAAATTCCTGCCATGTGATAAACTCCTTTGCCTTGCTTTGTATCCCCTGACTGTGCATTGGAAACATGAATTTTACTCTTCAGAATAAAAAGACAGAGAAGAATCCAGTAATATATTTGAGACTGGGGAGAAAATTCTAGTAGAAGCTTAAGTGAGCTACAGTGCACTTCATCAGATGCACAGAAATGAAGTGGATTGTAGTCTATGAAAGCTTGCACTAGAAATTTCTTTTTCCTAGGTAGTCGCAAAGTCTCAAAAATGCTACTGGGTTCCTAAAACAGATTAACACTGCTCTCTCTTTGAAATTTATTTCTTAGAGCAGCTTTGCCCATGCTAATATCCTCTACATACTAGTTGCATTGCAGCTCACATTATTACCAGCCAGCCAGGCTGCATTACAAATTGGATAGTGAAAGAGGCTAGGGCAGCCAACTACCATGCTATCTGAGGATTATAGGAGTTTTGGTTGAACATGTCTGTATGGTGCCAGGCCTGAAGAATGCTTTCTTAGAGTCTTTTTGAGGTGATGGTACCTAGGAAATCCCTCGTATGTCTACTTTGCTGACTTTGTTGTGGTTGTCATGGGTCTTCTCCTATCACTGTGATCTGCTCCTGAACTGTGGCCCTGCATTTCATCTAGCCTTTTTATTTGGTCCCAAGATCCAGATCCTGAGTCTTGTTTTCTTGCCAGTGTTGGGCCATTTTCTGCTTTCTTCCAATCCTGATCTTATCAAAAGTCAGTATCACAGTTTTCTCTGTTAAAATTCTGTCTCTAGAGTTCCTAGTCCTGCCAGTTTTCTCCTAGCTCTCTGGTTGTCAGTTCTGTCCTGAGCAGCTCCTGAAAGAGGTTTTGTCTGGATAGGTTGCATGGGCACATTATGACCATATATTTAGTTAGCACATGAAGTCAACCCCCAGGTTTGGATCCTGTGCAATCCCTTGATGGGTCTTGCCTTAGATAATTGCCTCCAGTAGTTCTGGCTATAGATGACAGCCTTAATCTATTGGGTTGAGCAAACCAGAGGTGTTTGTACACTCCAAACGGTGTCCTAAACCTCTGTGAAGTGGAATGGAAACAATTTATTTTGGGTTTGAGTTCTAATGGTAGATGTGGTTTATTTCACTGTGTGTCCTTTAGAGAATTACATACAGTCTTTATAAAATTAGAAGATGTGAAGGCATCTCATGGGTCATTTAAGTGAATCACCATCCTTAGGGCAGTGCACTAAATACTGAAATATGCCTCAAAAAGTAGAGCTTCTGCAGACCTCTCTTGGTAAACTTTCTAAGGAAGGAGATTCCACTGCTTCTTTGGATAGTCTGTTCCATTTCTGAAGTGCTCTTATAACTGGACATTTTTTTCTTCACATTCATCTTGAATGTACCACTCTACAAATGTGCCCATAGCTGGACATTCTTGTTCTTCATATTGAGAAGAGTATACAGAATCATCAAAAACTGTCAAGATATTCTCCAGTTCTCCCCCAATGCAACACTAAAGAAAATGTTCCTTATTACCTTATTTCTTTCTTTATAATGCACCTTTATATATATTGTGAATACCTTTCAGTTTGCCAATATTCTTCTTGATTTTTGCTTCACAAAACTGAATGCAATACTTGAAATGCAGTACCTGGGATTAGAAGAGTGATACTATTATCCCTTAAGCTTTAGAAGCAGAATTGACTTTGAAATAATCTCATTGTTGACTCATGTGACTCTTTCACATAAAATCGTAATCCTTCCACACACTGATAAATTGCTGCCTAGCCCAGTCTCCCTATCCTGGCATCCTCCTGTCATTTTGGACTTTCATCCCCATCATTCCTCATTACTGGATACTGGCTGAGGTTGAAAGGAGTTGTAGTCTAAGACATCTGGACAATACCAAGTTGAGGAAGGATGGATTAGACATTTAGACTGCTTACATTTCTGCATTTAGTTCTATAAAAGGCTCATAGGGCTGTTTGTTCTTCTGTGGGGCAAGTGGCTACACTCAAGCAGAATCATAGAATCATAAAGTTGGAAGAGACCACAAGGGCCATCAAGTCCAAATGTAGCTATTGCCAATCCTGATTGAAAAACCTACTGAACAAGGCTGTTGTCATCTTTGCTAGTTGTAAAAACAGACCAAGAGAGGAGGCTCATTTTTATCACTTTTAGTTCACTGAAACACAACACATGATCAAAGTCTGTCCCCCTACCTGGGGGGAAACCTCTTTCTGGTGGCATGTTGGTTAAATGCCTGTACTGCAGCCACTCACTCAAAACCATAAGGTGGCGAGTTCGAGAACAGCAAAAAGGCTCAAGCTCGACTCAGGCTTGCATCCTTCTGAGGTCGCTAAAATGAGTACCCAGATTGTTGGGGGCAAGTAGCTTACAGTTGTAAACCGCTTAGACACTGCTTAGGTGGTATGAAGCAGTATATAAATGAAGCTGTTAGTTTTTGTTTTTTGTTTTTCTGCCCACTGTATTCAATTGAGAGTTGCCAAATGAACCTGGGTAATATCACATAAGAGAGGGATGTATACAGAGCATGATTAAGCCATTTTGATGGTGGTGATGGAGGTATGCCTTCAAATTTTTCTAACTTATGGAGACTTGACGGCAAATCTATCACAGGGCTTTCTTGGCAAGGTTGTCCAGACAGGTTTGCTATTGGCTTCCTCTGAGGTTGAGAGAGTGTGACTTGCCCAAAGTCACCCCACCCATGACTGAGTGGTGATTCAAACCCATAATCCTAGTGCAACAGTCAAACTGCTACACCATACTGGCTCTTGATTTGAACCACTGAACTGAGGTTCACAATATTGCCAATACTGCTGACAGTGAAAAATTATACTGTGTAAGGAGAATTTAACTGTAACATCAAAAATAGACAAGTAACAATAGGTTAAGTCTTTTATTTTCTGCCTAAACCTTTCTCTTTACCTCTTCCATATCCCAGTCCCTCGCAGTTCCTATTGAACATATTGTTTGGTGTTGCTGAAATACATCTTCAAGGGTATATGGGATTAGACAGTATACCTGCTGAACCAAAGTGTGAGCTAGACTAGTGGAAAGTCTCATATAATCATAAATCTAGAAGACACCCAAAAGGCCATCCAGTCCAACCCCCTGCCTCCACTCTCAGATCCTCTGAAAAGAACCTGTTACAACCAGTGAAACCCAGATTGGCTGTCACTTCCCAGAGGACATTCTCTGCTGCTGCCCCCAAAATTTGGAATAGCTTGCTGGAGGAGATCCGCCATATAATATCACTGGAGGCCTTCAAGAAGGCAATAAAGACAGATCTCTTCCGGCATACTTTTCCAAACTAGTCTCCTCAGAATTGACCTCAGATGATTCTATGATTCTATTCTATTGGTCCATTTGTTTCGCTGTCCTCTTTGGATTTGCTCCTGTTTTAGTGTGAATTGTAATTTAATGTTTTTAATATTGTTATTGAGATTATTATGTTTTTATGCCTGTACTTTATTGTTGTTTTTATTTGTTTTTAATGTTCTATGCTTGTTGTTACCTGCCTCGATCCAACACAAGGAGAGGCGAGATACAAATAAATTTATTATTATTATTCAAGAACTCACAGTCAAAGCACCCCCAACAGATGGCCATCCAGCCTCTGTTTAAAGACCTCCAAAGAAGGAGACTCCACCATTCTCCCAGAGAGTGTGCTCTACTGTCAAAGAGGTCTTACTGTCAGGAGGTTCCTCCTAATGTTTAGGTGGAATCTCTTTTCCTGTACAGTACTTTGTTCCGTGTCCTGTTTTCTGGAGCAGCAGAAAAGAAGCTTGCTCCATCGTCAATATGGCATCCCTTCAAATACTTAAACAGGGCTATCATATCACCTCTTAACCTTCTCTTCTCCACACTAACATACTAAGTTTCCTAAGTCTCTTATCATAGGACTTCATGGTTTCCAGACCCTTCACCATTTTGGTCACTTGACACTTGACTCCAGCTTGTCAACATTCTTTTTGAATTGTGGTGCCCAGAACTGGACACAGTATTCCAGGGGAGGCCTGACCAAAGCAGAATAGAGTGGCACCTCATGGAGTTGCTTGGAAGGGTACCGGGGTATAGCTCAAACATCTAGCAAAAGACCAAATAAGGAGTGCAGATGTTTCCTCTGTTAGTACAGAATTCTTAGCCTAACTACCCTGTGAAGTGTTTGCAGTCCCTCTCAGTTCTGTAGCATTTATATCTTAAGAACTACACTCATGGAATCTATATTACTGGTAACAATTTAAACATCAGCATAGACAACTGAAAGTCTGGAATGTTGACTAGAATAGCCGTATAAGACTTTTCAATTAGTTTGTAGATAGTATGGCAGGTTTTTAAAAATATTTTAAATGACGACGCTGGATGGTCATCTGTCAGGGATGCTTTGATTGGGAGTTCCTGCATGGCAGGGGGTTGGACTGGATGGCCCTTGTGGTCTCTTCCAACTCTATGATTCTATGATTCTATACGATTAAAATGACAATCACTGACAATCCTTAAGTAACATCTTATCCAGCAGGGCATAGAGGAATAGAACAAGGGCAAGGGACAATTTTCTCCTCTTCGATAAGCTGATTTTCAATGGTGGAGTGACAACAAATTGCTAGAGGAAGATACGTGTCATTGTGAATTCCAGATTCCTTGGGATGATTTTAGGTCTGGTGACATTGACCGACAGGGAGTGTTAGTAAACCTTGACTGAATTTTTTCTTCAGCATTTTGGGAAATTTTTCTATCTTTTTCAAAGAATCTATACAGCCTTTTCCAAACGTTTCCTCTAATCTTATATACTAACTTTTTGGATTCCCTGAAACTTTGTATGAAAAATATAGTTGAAAATTTACTCCTGGTAAATTTACTTACTTGGTAAGATGAGACTCCCCCCCCTTTTTTTTTCTTTTCATTTTCTGTGCCTTCTGAGGTTAAACAGATTTATTTCTAAATGCCAAAGCATGGCTTGAAGAATTGTTCCACTATCTCTACATGTTTCTCTTGTTAACAACAATTCTCTACTCACTAACATGGCAAATTGTTTTGGAAGTTGGGGAAATCTCCCAAAAAAATTATGACATGGCAAAGAGAAGCAGAGTTCTCTCTTGTTCAGAGTAAGAAAACAGAATAAAAAAATCCTTCTGGGTGTGTGGAAGTATTTATGCGCATATAAAGACATTATCTGGACAGTGTCCATAGCCACTGATTGTTTCTTACGAGTAAAGGATGTTTAGTTTAGTTTAAGTAGCAGAGCAAATAAAATAAAGTGGAGTAAATTGCTGCAGTCAGTATTTCATTCTTAGTCCACCCTTCCCCCAGGGAGCTCAGAGCAACATCCATCATCTTCCTTTCTCTGTTATCATCACAACAACCCTATCAAGTAGATTAATATAAGAGAAGGTTTAGCTTTGTGGTGGAGTAGAAATATCAGACTAGGACTCCATAGCTTATGGTTGTATTTTAACCACTGCACAACAGTGTCAAGTTTTGACTCTGTGCTTTGTTTTTAATTCGAGCATCCCATTCTCATGTACCATCAGGATGATACTGTTGGAAGACCTAATCATGATTTGAAACATTCACTCATCACATGTTGTCCAATAATACACATCAAACAATAAAATGACGTGTCCCATTCATACCAAAGTATGTAATGCTGGGAAGGATAAATGTTCTTACCCTGTGTGCTGCAGCTAAATTATGTGCTGGCCACAGATTCACCTGCTTTTAATGGCAGTCCCTGACTGTGTAGCCAGAACTTGCTGATAAAGGAGGTAGGGTTGCGTCAGGATGAGAGGGCCCAGGGCACTTAGCCAGAGGGAAGGAGTTTCAGTGGCCAGGGATGTGATCATAGCCATGCTAATTTCAAGTATCTACATTGTAGTAATGTGTGATTTGGTACTCTTTCAAAGCACTGTTGCTTTGAAAGAGATTGCTTTCATTCTTGCTAACTTACCTGTGTTGTTTATTTAAGGGAGGCTTCCCCAACCTGCTGCCCTCCAGATGTGTTGGCTACCATTCCCTTCATTCCCTGCCAGTGTAGCCATCTGGAGTACGTGTGTATTTGTTTGTGTATGTGTTTGCTAGGTGGGTTGGTGGTTTATTCCTCCCACTGAAGAGCAACTCTGTGAGTAAGTCAGGAATGGTATTTACTTTCCCCTCCCATGGTTCTCCCACCCAGCCTGTAACAAGTTCTGTTGTCATAGATGACACTCCTTCCACACCTTTGGGCCCTATATTAGTAACAGAATAGGTGCCATAACACTGTGGGAGAGCACATATTTTGCACATAGAAGTTCCAGTTCAACACCCCACATCTCTAATTAAAACAGAAGTGGGCAAAGTGAAACCTCACAGACTTTTGTGGCACCCACAAAGGCTGTTTTTCTGGCTTTTGGCCCTTTCAGATGCCTTGAAGCACCCTTGTTTCATTTTTTAAAAGTGAATTGCCTCCGGTGTTTGAATCTTCCATGAGTGGCTATTCACCTTTTAAATCCACTACAGTGTCCTTTTCACAGGACATTAAAATCTGTTTTTCAAAACCTAGAATGGACTTCTGGTTTCATTTTTCTTCATTTTTTGACATTGTGGCACTCTAAGGGCCTCCTCCTCCTGAGGGATTCTGTGGTAGAAAATTGGTCCCTACACCCACTACAATTGCCCACTCTTGAGTTAAAGAATCCAGTAGCAGGTGAGGGAAAACAAAGTGCCTAAGACCATACAGATCCTCTGCCACTCAGAGCAGATAATACTGGTTTATGCGATCAAATACTGTAGTCAGAAAAACTAACCTAACTTGGAGCAAGGTAGACTTTCTTTAGGTTGCAGAGTAAAAATAGAGACCCTTCTGTGCAAGATTTAGCTCCCAGTCACCAAATTCTTATTCCTTTACTGTAAGGGTAGTTGTACTCTGGGGCCTGGAGACCATTTCCAGGTTTTTCTGTTGCTCAGTGAACTGCACCACTGTCATGTTTATGACCTGGAAGTGATCTTCCAAGACCCAGAAGTTGTTTCTGGCAGTTTGGGGTTTGTTTTCTGCTGTTTGGGGATAGGGTGGGACCTGGAATAGTGTTTTTAAAAAGAAACCACATTTACCAGAATGATTTTTGGCTGAAAATAGAGCAGGGGGTTGCTGAAATTGTTTTGGGGGAGACAGTGGTTTGGGCGGGTTGGTTGAGGTGGGGTGGTCAGGGGCTACAAAAAAGGCACCCCCCAAAACTACAAGCAGTCTGTTGGCCTCCTGATTCCCAATTCTGCTTTACTGTTCCAAAGCAATGTGTTTTATCTTAATTTGTGTCACCAGATTAAAGACGTTATGGGAGCCACATATCTGTATCACATTTGGTAACACAGGACTGACCTTTTCTAGTTTAAAGTTTCCTGAATGGTGGCAAAGAAGAAATCAAGAATGATTTGAGCTTGTTCTTTTTAAAAATAATCTTACATAGGTAGAACTGATTTCAGGGAACAGAAACATTCTTTAAATATTACTTAGCTTTTATTTTTGGTGCAATTTAATCCATTAGTTGTTGTTTGACCTGAGGTACAGAAAGTGTGTTCATTTGGCTTTGATGTTAGAAGTAAAGGGTAAGGGGCTGTTGGAAGAGCAAACAGTTTTCTATACACAAGTGCATTTTTATGACTCTGTGGCTCCTTTGGAGTACAGATCCTTGATCTTTGCTGTGTTTGCACTGTGCTTTCCAATAAACAACGGTGAATAATTAAAGGATCCCTAGTATTAACAGGGCTGACAGAGTTGGGCTGTAAGGGAATCTCCAGCACCAGTGCAATCTTGTTAGTTTTATTCCTGGAGAGGCATTTTCCTAGAGGAGTGGCTGGTAGCGGTAGGCCATGCAGTGGCGACAGGGATGGGTTATAAGCAAGGTGTTCAGTGTTCCCTCTCCACCTTGATTACTAAGCAAACTCCATTGAGCCTGGGAAAGGAATGCTGAGAGCAAGGCCAAACAGTGCTCTGAGTGCTTAGCTGGAGCCAGTGGGGGCTCAAGGGTTGCCACTGAAGACGGGGAAACTTACCTCCAGCTGGTAAAGTTGGGCTGAGCTAAAGAACGGAGGACTTCCCACAGCCACTGGGGGTTTCCTTGCATAGAATCATAGAGTTGGAAGAGACCATAAGGGCTATCAAACCTCATTCTGCCATACATGAACTCACATTCAAAGCACCCCCGACAGATGGCCATCCAGCCTGTTTAAATATCTCTAAAAAAGGAGACTCCACCACTCTCTGAGGGGAGCGTGTTCCACTGTCGATCAGCTCTTACTGTCAGAAAGTTCTTCCTAATGTTGAGATATAATCTCTTTTCCTGTAGTTTGAATCCATTGCTCTGTGTCCTATTCTCTGAAGCAGCAGAAAACAAGTTTCTTCCATCCTCAATATGATATCTCTTCAAATATTTAAACAGGGCTATCATATCATCTCTTAACTTTCTCTTCTCCAAGCTAAACTCTCTAAGCTGCATCTCACAGGACATGATTTCCAGACCCTTCACTTTTTTGGCTGCCCTCCTCTGGATAAGCTCCAGCTTATCAAAATCCTTTTTGAATTGTGTGCCTTCACAGAATCATTGGGGCTTTCTAGATTGGCAGGAAAGTGTGACATGAAGTTGCCTTTTCCTTAATGCTTAGCAGCTGCACCGCAGCCTTTAGATGGAGCTGCGCTGTTCCGCAGTTTTTAAAAAAGAAGCTGGGAAAACCAGCACCTTTTAAAAGGTGCTTCTTCTCCCCTAAAACACAAAAAAAGTGTTTTCATGACACACTTTCCCTTTTTCTCATCTAAAGGCTAGAATTTCATGCAGCCATGAACACATTTCTTTTTGCCAATCTAGAATAGGCCATAGAGTTGGAAGAAACCCCAAGGGCCACCCAGTCCAACCCCCTGCCATGCAGGAACTGACAATCAAAGCATTCCTGACAGCTGGCCACCCAGCCTCTGTTTAAAGACCTCCAAAGAAAGAGTATCCATCACTCTCCAAGGAAGTGTGTTCCACTGTCAAACTGCTCTTACTGTCAGGAAGTTCCTCCTAAAGTCTAGGTGGAATCTCTTTTCCTGGAGCTTGCATCCATTGTTCTAGGTCCAATTCCCTGGAGCAACAGAAAACATGCTTGCTCCTCCTCAAAATGACATCCCTTCAAATATTTCAACAGGGCTATCATATCACCTCTTAGCCTTCTCTTCTCCAGACTAAACACCCAGCTCCCTAAGTCTTTCCTCATAGGGCATAGTTTCCAGACCCTTCACCATTTTAGTTGCCCTCCTTTGGATAACCTCCAGCTTTTCAACATCCCAACATTCAAGTGGTGTCCAGAACTGGGCACAGTATTCCAGGTGGGGCCTGACCAAAGCAGAATAGAGTGACACTATTTCTTGCCTTGATCTATACACTATACTTCTATTGATGCAGCCCAGAATTGCATTGGCTTTTTAGCTGCCATAACCCACTGTTGACTCATGTTCAACGTGCATATGTATATACAGAGCTGAATGGCCTTCTCTTTATATACATGTTAATTTACCTACTTAAAATGCTTGTTCAGCATTTTAACAATTTGTCCCCATCCCTTTATACCCATGTTTATATACAGCTGCCATCTGAGGATAACATTTCAAGCATCTGTCAGGTGGACTATAATCTGTAAAAATTGAAATTGTCATATGGCAGTTTCAGGGTCCAGTTTTCTGTCTGTGAGACCACACAGGAGCTGCATGGACTGACAAAAATACCAAAAAAAATATGTGCAAAACATAACAAAATGGAAATGGCTGGAAGTACACTTTTGTTTTTAATGTTACCAACTGAACACCCCCCCCCCCTCCTTGCACATACAATCTGTTGAAATGGAGAATTGCCTTTACAGGAGATTTTCAGAAGAAGCTATTCAAATGGGAGGGCTGCAGACACAGCCTTGGGGACATATGTGGCCTAAGGATCACACGTTGTAAACACCTGCATTGTATATTGGTTAAGGTATTACAAAGCCCTTGTGGTATTTCACGGCAATATGCTAATATCTAATATAGCTCCCTCTCTGTTTATGTTAGAGTCTAACTATATTTTCATTTGTGGATTTGTGTACGTGAATCCCACAGAGGACCAATATATATGGGCTATCAATGGATTTGGCCCCAGGGAACATGAATATCAGCGTCAGCTCAGTAGATAACTATAGTGGGACCTCCATATTTGCTATGGTTAGGATCACAAGTGAAAGACCCTGTGAAAGTGGAAAAACTGCAAATTAAAAAACACTCTTTTTTTGCCTGGGAGAACATCTCTCTAGGAATCCAGCCCAATTGTATGGTCAACATCTGCCAGCTATAAAATTGTGCTGGAGGACCTACAAATGCCTGGAGAAGTGTTCTTTCTAGGAATGTCTAGGTCCTCTAAAGCATGTTCTGGCTAAAGTTGACCATAGTAGTGCTGTAAATTTACACAGTGCTGTACATACAATCTTATAGTTAGACGGATCCCTGCCCTCAGCCTTACAATCTAGAAGAGACAACACAAAAGGAGAAGGGAAAGGTGGTGGGAAAGGGGATGAGGTCCACTGGTTTTTCTCTCCCTCTGGGGCCTGGACCAGGCATATGGACTGGAGGGAGGGCTTGGGTTCTTAATACATAGTTAAAAGGAGGCATCCTGGGGCAGATGGCACAGTCCTGGGAACGCTTCCCTAAATAATATAGTCTTTAACTCAGTTTTGAACTTGGTTAAGGAAGCGATGACATGTGCATGTGGGGGAAGAAGGTTCCAGGAGTGAGGGGCAGCAAGTGAGAAGGGACGAATCCGGGACAGGGCAGTGGAAATCCTCGGCTGGGACAGGAGACCTTGAATACCAGAGCGGAGGGTACGAGAAGGAGTGTAGGAGAAAGAAGTTCGGACAAGTAAGGAGGGGCCAGTCCATGGAGGGCTTTGAAAGTCAATAGCAAAAGCTTGTACTGAATGCGGAAGGGGAAGGGGAGCCAGTGAAGGGAGGATAAGAGAGGAGAAACATGGTAAAAGCGGTGAGCGGATGTGATGATACGGGCAGCTGAGTTCTGGATAGAGATTAAAGGATGGAGGTGAGAGAAAGGAAGCCCTGTCAGAAGAAAGTTACAATAATCTAGTCGTGAAACCACCAGGCCATGGACCAGAGTCTTGGCAGTGGAGGCTGAGAGGAATGGATGGATTTTAGCAATGTTGTAGAGAGAGAATCTACAGGTCTTGGCGGTGGCCTGAATCTGGGGAATAAACAACAAAGAGGAATCAAAGATGAAACCAAGACTGCGGGCTTGCTGAACCGGCTGAATAGAAGTGCCGTCAACAGAAACAGAGGAGGAGTATTGAAGGGTGGGCTTAGGTGGGAAGATGAGAAGCTCTTTCTTACACATGTTGAGCTTCAAACGCCGATGCTGCATCCACTGAGAGATGGCAGCCAGACAAGATGAAACTTGCTGTTCAAGCCCTGGTGAAAGAAAGGTCAGGGGTGGAAAGATACAGCTGAGTGTCATCGGCGTACAGATGATGGGAGAAACCAAAAGAACTGATGACTTTACCAAGGGACAATGTGTATAGAGAGAACAAAAGGGGGCCCAGGACAGAGCCCTGAGGAACTCCAACAGATAATGGAACAGAGGAGGAAGTCTGACCACCCATGACCACAGCAAAGGATCTATCTGACAAGTAGGATTTAAACCAGTTGAGAACAGAGTCGGAGAACCCAAGGTCAGAAAGTAAGTCAAGCAAGAGACAGTGGTCCACAGTGATTGCTGCAGACAAGGAGAATAGAGTAGAGGCCATTTGCCTTGGCCTGCAAGAGATCATTTGAGATCTTGGTGAGGGCCGTCTCTGTAGAGTGCCGTGGGCGGAAACCAGACTGAAAAGGGTCCAGGATGGAATTGGCTTCGAGAAACTCAAGACAGCGAGAATAAACGACCCGTTCCAGAACCTTAGAAAGAAAAAGAAGAAGGGAGATCGGACGATAGCTAGACAAAGAAGAGGGGTCGAGAGAGAGTTTCTTCAGAATTGGGGAAACAAGAGCATGTTTGAAGTCTGAAGGGAGGGAACCCCAAGAGAGAGAGAGATTAAAGATATGGAGGAGTGAGGGCAGAAAAGAAGGGGTTATAGAGATTAGAAGATGGGAGGGGATAGGATCAAGAGAACAAGTTGTAGGTTTGGAGGAATTTAACAGCGTAGAGAGTTCATCCAGAGAAACAGGTGGAAACACAGAGAGTTTATTAGTAGAAGGTACCAGGAGATTAGCGGTGGGGGCAAATCAGGAGGAACAATTTCGGATCAAATAGTAGTGACTTCAGTGAGGAAGCAGTTGGCGAAGTCAGTGGGGGAAAATGATGAAAGGATAGGGGGAGAAGATGGTTTTAGTAGTGAATATAGTAATCATTTCCACAAAAGTCAAAACCGCAAATGTGGACGGCCGATTGTATAGATTGATTGCCACCTCACAGCCCTTCTTACCTAATTTATAAATTTAGCATCACCAGAGCTTCAACAGAGTCTGTTACAGGAGATGAACCACATAAAGGCCAGAATCATGTAGGGGCATTTCAGCAGCATAAATATTTTGGTTATACCAGCAAATTGTATTATTTGATCACTAATGTAAGGAGGACCCCTTATGTTAGTTAATGGTTTTCCATTCACCATCCGTGCAACAGCATGCATGCACAGATCTACTACCACCACCCCTTGACCAGAAGGGCCATTGAAACAACCCTGAAATGGTTGCTGGATGAGCTGGGAAGTCAGCAGCCATGCCACTGTACCCTTGATGCCCCTGCTTTCCTCTATGCTCTACTAGCATTGGTGAACAGATTATTGGTCAAAGCTAGAGCACCCCTCAGTTATTATTATTATTATTATTGTTAACCTTTATTTATATGGCACTGTAAATTTACACAGTGCTGTACATACAATCTTAAATTAGACAGTTCTTGACAAGTACTGAAAAATGGTGATACATTTAAGGCCTCTGCAACTTAACTTGGAGGCCTTGGTGGATATTTTCTCCTCCCACCCAACTGGCAACACAATTTGTAATTCAGGTATAATTTCAAAGCTCTTTACAGTAGTCAGCCTTTTGCCTCCTCTTGCCCTGTGGAGAATGATACTGCTTCCCTTGCCCAGGGTCTATGGGAGTGATTCCATGACAGTGAATGTTTTATTAGCAGCAGGTGTCTGAGTATCCATCGAAACCTGAGCTCTCTCTGTCCTCTCACCTGATGATGAACCCAGGACCAGGGCACCCCTGCCTGGTGCCAGAGATTACTGTTGCCCATAACCTGACAAAATCATCCCACTCCTAGAGACAGGCATGTAATGTGCAATTTCACAGTGGCATGGCACTCTGTTTGCTTGGTGCACCGATCCATCGTGGCCCTCCCGATTCTGCAGCTTTGGGTGCTGTCAGTTTGGGATTAGGACCACGATTTAGTGGCTGCCACTAATACCCCTTCAGGGACTGTATCACTGTCTGGCAGGAAACGAAAGGGAAAACCACCTCAGGAATTTGAGTGAAATTGGCACTGAAGACTGAGAGGCCTACCTAGTGTGAGATGGGGAAATTCATCAGATCAGGAGTGAGCTCTGAAAAACAGACTCTACCTGGTGACACTTGATTTCCACTCAGTGACACTGAAGAACAGTTATTCAATACCCCTTGAGAACTTGCTTACATGTGGAAGTGTTCCACATAATCACTGGTGTGAGGGAAGTGCCCATACCAGACAATGTGCAACAGAGAAGCTGTTGGCATTGCCTGGGAATCTAGGGAGAAGGAAATTTGAGAGACATTTTGAGATGCAGTGCCCCAGCTCAAGGCTCTTGATAGAAGAGAAAGGGGATGTTCTCCCCATCCTCTTCCCCAGCCCCCCATTTATGGATGTTCCCAGGTCAGATAGTAGGTGACTCCAAAGGAAGAAGCTCCCTAAAGAGTCTGTGTTTTTTTCACTTTGTGAAAGACAGGACTAGAATTGTTCTATAAGCATTTGGTGATAACACCTGTAAAAATGTGGGTGCATTAAAAACCTCTATTAATAATTGCATCATGCCACCTACTTGTCCTCTGATCAAATGTGCCATGTGCTCTGCCTTGCCCTTGTACCCTATGGAGTACATTTGGTGGGATGTTCCTTTGTTAAAATATAAATGTCAATTCATATACAGTATGTATAAAAATTTATATTAGCAGTGCGTCTTTTGAGAGAGCCAGCATGGTGCATTGGTTTGAGCATTGGACTATGACTCTGGAGACCAGTGTTTGAACCCAGCTCAGCCATGTAAACCCATTGAGTAATCTTGGGCAAGTCACACTCTCTTAACCTCAGAGCATGGCAATGGCAAACCCCCTCTGAAGAAACTTGCCAAGAAAAACCCATGGTCGGGTCACCATAAGTTGGAAACGACTTGAAGGCACACAACAACAAAAGTAGAGGTCCCCTGTGTTGGCCCTGGTGACACTAAAGGCAGGATTTTTTTGGCCCTCCAGGTTTTGTTGGACTGTAACTCATATGATTGCTAGCCAGTATAGTAAATGACAATGGATTATGAGAGCTGTATTCTAGCAACATCCAGAAGGTCACACTCAAATTATTTCTCTTAGAGCAGGCATGCAGAATCTTTGAATATTGTTGGACTGCATTTCTTACCAGCATAGCCAGTGGTGAGGGAAGATGGGCACTGCAGCCCAACAATGCCTAAAAGACCATCTAATGCCCACAACAGGTCTACAGGGTGCCCTGTGCTGCGTTGGTACCCTCTATGGCCCCCTGACATAAACCCATTGCTGTGCTGTCCAGTTTGTTAAGTGTGGGTTTATATGTTCTGAGACACATGTGTATGTGTGTGTGTAAAAGAGGAAGAAAGGGTGTGAGACAGTAATCCTACAGACTGCTCTTCCAAACAGATTTCAGCTTGGTGCTTGCTCTTCCTCTTCCGCTGCCAGGCTTCTTCTGAAGTGTCACTTCCTTTCTGTTTTCTGTGGACCTAGCACTGCTGGCTTTGTTGGCTGAGACAGTTTAGCTTTGACTGGTTGTGCATTGCCCTGGAATGCGGGGCCGTGCTGGCCCTATGCCAGGCCAAACATCCCCACCCTAGTGCACAACACGAGGTGATAAGAATGAGTGCTCAGAGTGGCCAAGATCTCTCATGAAGAGGCAGGTATCTTGTGCCCAGCCCATGACCTTCCTACCACATGACCTTAGAGGCCATCATTAATCTCCTGCATATGTACGGGTATATGTGTTTCTTTTCCTCCAGCATCCCTATGAAATGTTCTCAGCAGCTCAGTAGGCCAAACCCACAGAGCCTGCTGCCCGAGACCGACTCCAGGCAGACTGCTTTGATGGGTAGGGGATTGACTATATATTTGGCATTCCAGCTGCAGCATGTGGAGGGTGTGAAAGCCTTTGCTTGACAAATTCAGTGGGCTGTCGCCTCCCAGCCAGCCAGCCAGTCAGCCAGGCCACGGATATTTTTAGGCTCCAAATGTCAAGGAATTTTTCACCTTCTGTTTGTGTTTTTCAGTTTGTTTTGTTTCTTTTCCTTTTTAAAAGGAATTTTTAGCTCAGGCGGTGAAAGGTGCCCCTGACTGGCAGGCTCAGACTGAATCCTGACTGAATCCTCTATTTATCACCAGGCAGGTAACGATTTCCACATGCCACCCACCCTGTCTCCATGGTCCATTCAAACCTTGGTAGCTACAATAACCCTTTCCTTGCCATCCATCCATTCAAGTGATGCCTATATACAAGTTAGCAAAGGTAATCGGGGATCCAAGCAATCCTCCCTAATGTAATAATTCTCCACTTTTCATTCAGTCTTGAATCTTGATAATGCTACTGTGCTTGGGGACAACGGTCTTCTAAGAACTCATGCAGACATCCTTTCAAACTCTTTATTTCTGTGTCCCTTCCTCTCCCAATACCTTCTCCCTTCCAAGTGCATTTCTTTCTGGGTTATTTTGTGCTACATTTTGAGCAATGTGCAGTGAGACCAGCACTTTGCATACTAAACATGGCTGCTTGATACAGGATTTTTGATCATGGACTTTTGATTCTTGATCCCTTGAACTGTGGTGGCTGCCACGAGGGGGAGCCAGCAGCCTTCTCTTTAATCTCATGTTGCTGCGATGTTGGATAGAAACCAGGACTGGTTAGTCCTTCTCCTGTCTTCTCAGAAATTATTATGAAGCATGTCCCTATTAGTGTCATAGCAGTCACAGTTTTTAGCCTGATGTCATCACCTCCATTTTCTGGGGGACAGGAAACAGGATTTCAAGATACCATCTTACCACTTTTTAGTTGGACATCTAAATCATTACACATAATGTATAACACCCTTATTATAAGAGTCTGAGGAAAATAGGGAGGTGGTGGAACTAAAATTACTAGACCTTAACCTTCTTTCTTGAGCCCAGATAATAAAGCATTTGTGAAATTAAAGACTTTCATGGTTTTTTGTGGGTTTTCCAGGCTATGTGGCCATGTTCTAGAAGAGTTCCTTACTGACATTTCGCCTCCATCTGTGGCTGGCATCTTCAGAGAAATAAAATATTTGGATTATCCCCTACTCCCCCAACAATGCTTATTAAAAGTAAAACCTCTGCTATTATGCCCCACAGCACAGCCTGACCCTTGGCAGTGGACTCTTCCCCTTCTAATTGCTCACCTCATACTGCCTGGTATTTTATTTCCTCTTTGTTGATGGGAAATTTGTTTTGCTTTGTAAGCAAGGTGTTCTCAAGGTTCAAGGAGTCTTTTCTAGGAACAGTATACTTCCTGGAAATATATTTTGCAGTATGGAATTGGCAGTTCAGCCAGTTTGCATCTGCTATTTTCCATTGTATCTGTAACTTTTGCCCTTGGATAGTGCCATCAGCACCCAATGTGTATTCTGGTGGAAGTGTTGATTTGCACTTTTTCAACAGCACCTTTGGAAGTTGAATTTGTTTTGATTTCACGGTTAGGCTACCTGGTGGATAGATGTGGCAGTGGAATGATCTTACAAGAGCTGCTCCTTCTGGTTCTGAGCAGTGTCTGGAAGAGGAGAGCATGGGTCATGGTCTCTGTGTAGAAGGAAGGCCTGTGCATGGGAGAAACCTCTGTTAGGATGCAGAATAAGGAGTGTTCCTGCAAGATGGTGCCCTTGTAGCTAGGGAGATCCCCTTAGGAAACAATTTAGAATATTTGTGCTTGTGCCAAACATTTGGCCAGGTCTTGAGTAGTGGGGGAACAACCTCCTTTTCATGTGGCTGCTTGCAAGCTTTTGTTGGCATCTGCAGGATCTGCCCAACTCATGAGCTGTTCAGAATTTTTACATCACCTCTTTCGTCCTGTGTTATGTGTGTTTTGGCCAGGGGAGAATCCCACCGCAGCCTACAAAACAGAAAAGGCTATTCTGCTGAAGAGAATCCAGGTCAGAGGAGGTGGGGAAGATAGGTATCCCAGAGCCTGAATAAATGAGGTTGGAGAGGAAGCTGGGCCAAAGACTACTGATTCTATGGGCTATGAATAAGACAGCTGTGCCATCTTAGGCCTACCTTTATTCCCTCTACCAAATAGGCTGAACTAATCAGTACAAGGGACCAGACAGATAATGCCTGGATGATGTCCCCTTGCCCAGCATCTGGGAACCAAATGTCTAAACAGATTCCACAGCTGGCATCCAAATAACTGGACACTGCATTCGCCTGTTTGTGAGCTGCCAGGTGCTTTGTACAACGTTCTTACGGTATTAGGAGGATTAACATACAGATCTTGGGGCAGAGGGAATGCCCCTGTGTCCTGAGTACAGATGCAGTCATACTCTGACAAAAGTGAAGGTGCGCATAGAGACCATCTCAAGGAAGTTGCAAGCAGATGTTTACTCTGTGACTAATCCCTGGTTCTCCCCACCTCCCGTTTTTGTGGTAGTGCTGGAGACACTTGACTCAGTGGCAGACTTACCTCAGCATCCACCACTTCCTCAAGATGGGACACTGTTCCTAAATGCTGACTATTTCCTGTACCTAACTATCACTGATATAAGGGAAGTGGGTGCTTTGAGTTTACTCAAGAACCACAAATCCTTAATCCCAGCCCACTTGCTTGGCAGCTTTGCCCACCTTATTTCCCAATGCACCAAATTCTCCCCATAAGCCCATAATCTTGGCTGATTCTGCAGCAAACCTCTGCAGTCTCTGTGTTGTGTTGCCTAATCCTGACAAGAGGTGTGCTTGCTGTTGTTTGGCCCATCCCTGTAGCCTCTGGTTGCTCTCTGTCTGCTAAGCTCTTATATCACCAATCCAGGCTCCTGTATCATTTCATGTTTTTAAACACTTTACTGGGTGATGCCATGCTACTGTTATGCTCCTTGTTTTCAGGAGTTGTATATGCCATAAAATGGTTGTCACATCATCATTTTGTTGGTAGTTATGGAATGCGCCTTGCCTGTTGTCTCCTGGGTATGGAGAGAAGCCTTCTGTTGTGTGTTGGGAGACAGAAATAACTTAAGAAAGGAATTGTGGAAATATATAGTACTGTATGTTGGTTCAGATACCACTAATAGACATGTTCATAGTAATGTTTGGGGAGGTTGCAACTAAGTAAAAAAAAAAAACCTAAGTTCTATGCTAAAGATTAGCTGGATAGTTGAAATACTAAAATACTCTTTTCCACAGAGAGATGTATAGAAGACAGTCACCAGAGTCAGTGCAATTCAGAACTACATGCTAGGATGCACAGATATCATTTAAATAGAGAAAAATGATTGCTGTGTTTGTAAAACCATGGCATAGAGATTTTTTTGTTCACACAATGCATGTATTTCAGTGCTCAAAGTAAAAAAATTGCTTCTTGGTCTTTTCTGAGTGCATACTTCTAACTGAATACTTGTGCTCTAAAGTGACATCAAAAAGAAAGATGCCAAAGTTCCTTTTCTGTGGAGTTTCAACCTGCTGCTGTATGCAGAATTGAAATGAGTTAAAAATTGACAGGGGTCTTTTGGCCTCTATTATGTTTTGGCAAGCATAGTCCTATGTGTAAGGAGTCTGAAGTATCTTCAGTTAAACAGCACATGAGTGCATACAGAAAAACTCCAGTATGAGGAGCAGGGAAAGCCAGGTGAAGTATGAAGTTTGGTACAGTTTGGCACACTAACTTGTATAGTACTTGGACTATATAATCCTGTCAGCAGGATTGGGAGCAGAGATGATTGAATCTATACAATCCCTTGTAGGCATTCATGTGGCTGATGGCAATGTAGTAATGATTGTACCCTCTTTCCGGTGCTATCCTCACCGGGTGAGAGTATTACGACTTTGCTCTTCTTTCACTGGTGCTAGGAGGTGCTTTTGGCTCCTCCTGACGCAGTGTGGTTTGCAGAATGACTCAGGGTGGGCGGCAGGATCAAAGGTGTCTCTCCTGGCTCAGGCAGGATGGATTCCACTGGCTGCTCTGCAATGTGTTTTCTTTCCATTGCCCCCCTCACCAGCTACTTATTTACCTTTTGCTTTCTCTCCTTATACAGCATAGAATAACCCACTCTCTGTCCTCCCCACTGTGCATGTGCACTCCCCTCTGTCGCTAGTGGCTTTGCAGGCTCTGCATGGCATAGCACTGTGCATGAATGGCTCTTTATTTATAAAGATTCTTAAGCAGGGGGAAGAGCAAAATGACACCCCCCTCCTCTTTTCACCTATCAGTTTGTCACTAAGAGTGTGTCTTTCCAGGATTTCAGGATCCCGCTAGCTCCACTAGAACCCAACTGGTGTGTGTTTCTATCTGAATGTAGGAAGCTGCTTTATACTTAGTCAAACCATTGCTCAATCTAGCTCAGTACTGTTTACTCCAGCTGGCATAGGTTCTCCAAAGAGATCCTTTGAGCTGGAGATGCCAGGAATTGGACCTGGCACTTTCTGCATGAAAAGCACATGGTCTACTACTCAATTATGGTCCCACTTAACAAAACAAAAGATATGAATTAAAGGCATTTGACAATTTGAGATGGAAATTCATGCTTGAAGTATTAAAGGGAATGGGGATGGGTAATAATTGTCTGGCAAATATATCTCAATTATACTCTAATCAAAAATACAATTAATAATAAATGGACAAAAAACAGATTACATGAAAGTGGAGAAAGGAACGAAGCAAGGATGTCCATTATCACCTTTATTATTTATAACTGTTTTGGAAGTACTAAACAACTCTATTAGGGCAAATGAGGCGATAAGAGGCACAAAAATTAAAGATCGTGAGTATAAGCTTAAAGCATATGCTGATGATGTGGTTTCGATTTTGGAGGACCTGGTGAAAGGTATAGATGCTGTATTATTAGAATTAAATGAATTTGGACCACTGTCGGGCTTTAAGAGGAATGAAGACAAAACAGTAATGATAACCAAAAATATAAAAGCCGAAGAAGAAAATGAGCTAATATTGAAATAAGGTATTAAAGTGGGAAAGAAGGCGAGTTACCTAGGAATTTGGATTACAAATAAGAATATAAATTTATTTGAGAACAATTATAAGAACGAGTGAAATAAAATCTCAAACGACTATAAAAAATGGAATAAGCTGGATCTGTCATTGCTGGGGAGGGTATCAACCTTGAAGATGAACATATATGTTCCTTTATCAAAATATCCCCATTATTATTAATGATAATGTATTTAGAGAATGGAGTAAGGAAATCAATAAATTCCTTTGGAAAGGAAATAAAGCTAGGATTAAAAATTTGATACTGAAGAAAGAAAAAGATAAAGGTGGTGTGGCATTACCAGACTTGAAACCATATTTTTGGGCATGTGGACTTATTTGGTTGCAAGACTGGATTAAATTGGAAAATGTAAACTTACTAAATATTGAATCATCAAATATAAAATGGAGGTGGCATGCATTTCTTTGGTACCGAAAAGAATTAGAAGATAGGAAATTTACAAATCATTCTATTCGAAAACCTTTGCTAAAAATTTGGAATGCAGTTAAAGCAATTATGTGGATGGTTGTCACACCACAGAAGAACACAGCACCCATCCCAAAGCCAAAGCAGTGCGAATGCAAAATAAATTATCATATGTATCATCGTAGTCTAGAATTCCAATTAGCATCCCTGCACATGCGCAGTGAGGGCAGAATCAGATTGTGACCTTTTTACACGTATAACATATTTTTGGGAAGCTTGAGGATTAAATCTTTTCCAGGCCAGTCAGTCTAGCTTCTTCTGACAGTCCTAAGCCAGTAAGAGGTTGAATACTCTACAGTATCTCCTTTTTGTTAGGATAGGCACAAAGTAGCAGAGGAAACTTCCAATAAGCAAGAGTCAGGTTTAAATGATCCCTGCTTAGCTGAACTGGATTGCTGAGCAATTATTGTTTGTTATTAATAGGAATACTCATAGAGTATCCAGTGTTTCATTGGAGTTTATCATACGACGGAATTTGGGGGTATAATGCAATGGCAATCCGAACGCAATCATGGGGTTTCACGTAATTGCGTATTAGAGTATCTCACACAATTTCGGGCAATAGGAAGTCATTCCGAACGCATTCATGGGGTTTCACGTAATTGCATATTAGAGTATCTCATGCAATTTCAGGCAATGGGGGTCATTTTCGGGAAATGGGAAGGCATTCTGAATGCATTCTGAATGCAATTAGAATTCACGTAAATTCGCTAAACTAGCGAATTTACGTGAATTTGAATTGGCTCCATTCGAAATTGAGAGAAATTCCTCCCGTGTGATAAACTCCATAGTAAAGTCCTCCACCAATTAAGCTGTATGTTTCACATTTCAGGAGCAAATCTTGCAATAGCAAAGTAGCACCTGTTGAGAAAGAAAAATTCAACTATGTAGTCAAATTTAACTGGATAGTCACAGAAAATTTGGCAAGGCTGCTTACATTTTTGCACATGTGATGGTACTTCCTAGTAGTCTATATATGTTCTCTCATATTCTAGAGATGCACTCCTAGTTTCCTACAAACTGACCAGGATATGAAGTTGCAAACAGAGTTCTACAGCAGCTTCTGTTTTGCAGCTTTTCTTCATGCTTCCAATGTAGTTCTTCTCCCTTCTTTAAAAGCAGCAAAAGACATCCCTGTTGTATCCTGAAGCAGTGCTTTTCAGGCTATCAGGCTGTGTCAGGGGCCTCCACGGTTTTTCTTTCTGTTATGCCAGGGACTGGCACCATGTTTGTGCTCATTGACTATTGAGAGTATTGTACAGGACTTGGACACGACTATCCCTGACAAGATAAACATGTGTTTAAACATCAATGATGGCTCTTACCACACTCTTCCATGGTTGGGCCATAGGCAGCCCATATACAGTCTGTATGCAACCCAGGCTTATCCCGTAGCTTTTCAAGAATGAGAAACTCCCATTCTTGAAAAGCTATAGGACAAGCACAGGCATGGGAAAGTGTGGAAAGATGCATCATTGTGGATTAAACACGCTTCCATCCCATCAGCAATATTCACATGTAAGTTCCGTTGATAATCTCTTTAAACTCCTTCTTTCTTTCTTGAAAACTTGCCATGGACCAGCAGCCACTAGTTTGCAAACCAGCACAAGTCCACAGACCACCACTTTGAGTAGCAGAAGCAGCAGCAGCAGCCCTTGAAGACACTTTCTCATGGCTTACATTATTTTACAAGCCTAAACCTGGTTCTGCTGTTGTACTTGCGTCAAATAATCTACAATATTCTGAGTATCACCTGACAACAATAATGAGTACTGTACATTGGTTACCTTGCAATACATTACAGTGTTAACTTGTTGAACTGATTGCACTCAGCAACACAAACCATTGATTATTGTTTCCTTTTTCTTTTAGTCCTCATGGCACCACATTAAGATATTTAAATGTTTAGGGAGATAATCAGAATAGGGTTTATGCAGTGCAGTTCCTGTCGGCCCATACCCTAGCACAAGCAGTGCTTCTAACCTCATGCAAGTGGCCATAGAACAATTGCAAAAATTACTGTGTCAGCTGGATCTATCAATTTATACATCTTCACAGTCAAGGAACTATGGAGGTCTGCTCATCCATAAAATGTGTATGATCTCTCTGGTACTTCACATTAGCTGATAAGGCAATAAAGAGGATGAGAAAGGGATAAGGGGTAGATTTTCCACCTTCCCAGGGTGACCAGCTCTCCTAACCTCAAAGGAGGACAAAGTACCACAAAATGTAGGACATTCAAGAAAAATGTAGGGCATGGCAAACTAAAAGCTAAAAACATTCATAGAAATATAAATTCATACTTCTTAGGCATGCTGAAAATGGAGGCTATTCTGGAATTCCTCCTGGACAGAAGGTTGCTGTGTAAGACACATCCAGGAAAAGGAGGACATCTGGTCACCCTGCACATCAGTCATGTGCTTTGTACTTCTACACTAGAACCCAAGTTGCATGAATGAGTTTCTGCCTGGCTCAATGAAGCTGCCTTATACAGTGGGCCCTTGTTATACACTGGGGTTTGGTTCCAGGACCCTCCATGGATAATAAAATCCATGGATGCTCAAGTCCCATTAAATATAATGGCACAACAAAATGGTATATAAAATGGAAAGTCAAGGTTTGCTATTTGGAATTTATACTTTTGGGGAATATTTTCAAGCCGTGTATGCTCAAATCTGTGGATAAAAAATCCGTGTATAAGGAGGGCCAACTGTACTGAATCTTAATCCTGCTTGCTCACTTTATCTAAAAATGGGATAAAGTCGAAGAGGCTACCAGAAGAGTCAATCTGTGGTTTCATATTTACAAGACCAATTATACTCACCTCCAGCAGACACCAAGTACATGGTAGGGAAGGTTTATATATCTCTCCATCTCCATGGCCCAACCTTAAAGCAGTACTGTATAGACCCAAAGGCTGTAGGACTTGCAAGATGGGTCACTGGCAAGTGGCAATACAGAGGAGATATTTTAGTCTGTGCTTGTACCCTTGACTATATGAGGAGCTAAGTCTACAGCTAGGCATCATATAAGGAGGTCTCAAATTAGGTCTCTATTACTGGATTTTAAAAGCTGAACAGCACCCCAGCCCCATCCTGTTGTATAGGTAATTGGACCGTGGTCTTTGCCTCCCCTCCCCCCCTCCGTAAAATTTCTCCAATTTGATGTCTTCCCATCAAGCTGTTATTTGCTCTGTTGGATAAAATATCACAGTGTCAGTAGGGTTTGGGATTCGGGAATCATTATGAAGTACCTTGTGGATTCCATTCTTTTTAACTGTTGATGCCTTTCGTTTTGATACCTCAGATTTGTTGATTTGAATCCTCAACCAACTTCCATGTTTATTTTTATTCTATGTGATTTTATTTATATCGCATCTTCTCTCCAGGAAGCTGAGGAAGTGTACCTGATTCTCCCATTTACCATAACAACCCTATGAGTGAGATGAAGATGAGAGTTGATGACTGTCCTGTGATCACCCACAGTATTTCATGACTGAGTGCCTGCCACTTGCTCTCAGTTGGCCTTTTTAGTGACTGATTCTGGAGAGGAATGAATCAGGCTAAATTGATTACATTATGTAAATTGGCAGGGAGTTATATTTTAATACTGGATGGATGCCTTAGGCTTCATGAGCTACATGAGACTTCCAAACTCTCACTCCCACTGGAAGCGTTACTATCTCACTGCACATCCCAGACATGAAATTGTGCTACAAACAATGTCCACACTCTTATCTGTACTTTATTTTTGTTATGCTTTTTGTATCTTTAGCATTCAAAGGAGAGGGAATTTCTGCTGCAGGGGGAAATTCTGCTGCAGCACTGTCAAAATTAACCAGGGTGGAGCCCCTTGGTGAATTGAGAGTGCGCCCCCACCCTGTCCTAGGAAGCTGCCATCCTCTGCTTTAATATAAGGCTTGTCTGCTTCTTTATTTATCCCATTCTTCCTCCAAGGTATTGTTATGTATGAGTCCCTCCCTTTGCATCATCTTGTCTGCACAACAGCCTTGTGAGGTAGTTTAGGACAAGAGATAATGACCAGGCCCAGGTCAACTGATGAACTTTGTGACTCATTGAGAGTTTTGAAACCAGGTCTCACTAGTTCTAGTCTGACCCCTACTGCTTACCACACTCACTTTCTGTTAGCATTGTTTTGGCTCCTACTGTAGTCATTGGTTATATAGGAGGTGAGGAAATGTTAAAGTAGTGACATCATTTCCTGCTTTTCATATCTGTTATAAACAGACAAACATAGGGAGCTCTGAGAGCCTTGCCCTTAACTTTCACAGGAGTTTATGCACATGAGTAGAATTCTGAAAGTAATTGTAATAATAAATGAAAGGAATGTGTTTGCTATTTGTCTTGTTCATGACTGAAACTCATAGTGAAACCGCATTCGTTTTGAATCACTCTTTGATGTGCAATTCATGTGAGTTTAGCTCATATTTGGTGGCTGCAATTGTGAGAATGCTGGCACACCAGACCAGCTTGAGATAAGCATTTTTGTTTTCCTCAGGGGTTCTTTGGCCACACTACAAATTACCTTCAACTAACCTATGCAAAAGGATAGCACTATTGGATAAGATTTATTTTGTTATATTTCCTGAGTCTAGGGTAAGCAGTTTGATGTTATCCTAATATTTGGACTATAACTCACATCATCCCTGATCAGTTTTGGCTGAACCCATGGGAATTGTAATTCATATAATCAAGAAGGCCCTACTAGTTGCCTACTGTAGTTCTAAGATTTGATGACTGCATGCACCATTTATTGTTGACAACTAACTGTGGTGTGGTGATTAAGAGGTAGCTAAAACCCTGGCAGCCAACGGATTATTATTATCCCATCAAGGCTATTAAGCATACATATTTGTGAGAATGATGCACAAGGAAGTCTGCTCCTTGGCCATGGAGATTCATTTATCATGTGGGCTGGTTCTCAGGCCATTCAGGATTTCATTGGGAAGATAAGCCATTCAGAACTTGATCTACAATGACTGAATAATCCTTCTTATAGGGCGTATGGGTGTAAAATAACGTACAGTTCATTTTCACAACAACCTTGTGAAGTTATCCAGTCACACATCTATTTGAAGATTTGAAGTAGCAACACACCACTGAACCCCAGTTTCCCACTCCCAGTAAGTCCATTGTTGTTGTGTGCGTTCAAGTCATTTCCGACTTATGGTGATCCTAAGTCAAGCCTGTCATGGGCTTTTCTTGACAAGATTTGTTCAGAGAGTCAAATTGGCATAGAGGGAAGAAGGCAAACAGTGCAAGGACCCAACAGTTGGAGGCAAAAAAATGTGCACAGGCAGCAAGTGAAAGGGACACATAGTCTTAGATGTCTCTACACTAATGCACAGAGTATGGGAAATAAGCAGGATGAACTTGAACTCCTAGCACAACAAAGGAAATACAATAGGCATCACTGAAAACTGGTGGGATGAGTCTCACAATTGGAATGTAGAAATAGAGGGATATAACCTTTTTAAGAGAAACAGGCCAAACAGGAAAGGAGGAGGAATAGCATTATATGTCAGGGATATTTACACCAGTGAAGAGATCCAGGACTTCAGTACTGGAGGCCAAGTGGAGAGCATCTGGATAAAAATTAAAGGAGAGGGAAACAACAGGGATGTTACTGTGGGAGTCTACTACAGACCCCAAGTCAGACAGAGGAATCGGATGATGACTTTATAGAACAGATAATCACACACTCAGATAGGAGAGATGTAGTAGTGATGGGTGACTTCAACTATCCTGATATTTGCTGGAAGTCAAACTCAGCCAAATCCTCAAGGTCTAGCAAATTCCTCACTTGCCTCGAAGACAATTTCATTGTCCAAAAAGTGGAAGAGGCAACAAGGGGATCAGCCATTTTAGATCTTATCTTAACCAGCAGGGAAGACCTATTTGATGGGGTGCAAGTGGTGGGATCCTTAGGTGGAAGTGACCATGTTCTCCTGGAGTTTGTTATACAGTGGAAGGGAGAAGCCAGGCATAGTCAGACACACACTGTAGACTTTAGGAGAGCTGATTTCAATAAACTTAGAGAAATACCAGAGGTGATCCCATGGTCAGGAATACTAAAAGAGAAGGGAGTTCAAGACGGATGGGAGTTTCTCAAAAAGGAGTTACTGAAGGCGCAACTTCAAACAGTTCCAATGAGGAAGAAAAATGGAAGATGTCTCAAGAAGCCAGGATGGATGACTAAGGAACTTTCAACTGAGCTAAGTTTTAAACGGAACATGTATGAGAAATGGAAAAATGGGGAAATCACCAAAGAGGAATTCAAACAAATAGCAAACACGTGTTGGGATAAAGTCAGCAAAGCTAAAGCGCAGAATTCAGGCTTGCCAGAGAGGTTAAGCACAATAAAAAAGGCTTTTTTGGATATGTCCACAACAAAAGGAAGAAGAAGGAAATGGTTGGGCCACTGCGTGCAGAAGATGGCAAAATGCTAACAGGGGACAGAGAAAAGGCAGAATTACTCAACACCTTATTTCCTTAAGTCTTCTCAGAAAAGGCAAAGGGTGGTCAACCTAAGGATAATGGAGCAGAAGACAGAATAGAGGAATTTCAGCACAGAATAAGTAAAGAGATAATACAGGAATACCTGGTTAACCTAAATGAATATAAGTCTCCAGGACCAAATGAACTACATCCAAGGGTATTAAAAGAACTGGCAAATGTAATATCAGAGCCATTGGCAATAATCTTTGAGAACTCCTGGAGAACAGGAGAAGCCCCGGCAGACTGGAGGAGGGCAAATGTTGTCTCCATCTTCAAAAAGGAAAAAAAAAGAGGATCCCAACAATTATCGTCCAGTTAGTCTGACATCAATTCCAGGAAAGATTCTAGAGCAGATCATTAAGCAGAGAGTCTGTGAACATTTAGAAGCCAATGCCATAATCACAAAAAGTCAACATGGGTTTCAGAGAAACAAGTCTTGCCAAACAAACCTGATCTCTTTTTTTGATAAAATTACCAGCTTGGTAGATGAGGGGAGTGCTGTGGATATAGTATACCTCGATTTCAGTAAGACCTTTGACAAGGTTCCTCATGACATTCTTGCAAACAAGCTTGGAAAATATGGGCTAGACAAGTTAACTGTTACATGGATTTGTAATTGGTTGACCGGCCGAACCCAAAGGGTGCTCAACAATGGCTCCTTTTCATCCTGGAGAGAAGTGACCAGTGGGGTCCCACAGGGCTCTGTCCTGGGCCCAGTGCTAATCAATATCTTTATTAATGATTTGGATGACAGAATTGGGGGCATACTTATCAAATTTGCAGATGACACTAAACTAGGAGGAGTAGCTAATACCCCAGAGGACAGCATCAAAATTCAAAATGACCTGAATAGACTAGAAAGCTGGGCCAATGTTAACAAAATGAAAGTCAGCACAGAGAAATGTAAGGTTCTGCACTTAGGGCGGAAAAATGAAATGCACAGATATAAAATGGGGGACACCTGGCTGAATGAAACTATGTGTGAAAGGGATCTTGGAGTCCAAGTAGACCATAAGCTGAATATGAGTCAACAGTGCGATGCACCATCTAAAAAGGCCAATGCAATTTTAGGCTGCAGCAATAAAAGTATAGTGTCTAGATCAAGGGAAGTAATAGTGCCACTCTATTCTGCTTTGGTCAGGCCCACCTGGAATACTGTGTCCAGTTCTGGGCACCACAATTCAAAAAAGATGTGGAGAAACTGGAGTGTGTCCAAAGGAGGGCAACTAAGATGGTAAAGGGTCTGGAAACCATGCCCTATGAGGAACACCTTGGGGAACTGAGGATGTTTAGCCTGGAGAAGAGAAGGTTAAGAGGTGATATGATAGCCCTGTTTAAATATTTGAAGGGATATCATATTGAGGAGGGAACAAGCTTGCTTTCTGCTGCTCCAGAAACTAGGATGCGGAACAATGGATATAAATTTCAGGAAAAGAGATTCCACCTCAACATTAGGAGGAACTTCCTGACAGTAAGGGCTGTTCGACAGTGGAACACACTCCCTCAGAGGGTGGTGGAGTCTCCTTCCTTAGAGGTCTTTAAGCAGAGGCTGGATGGTCATTTGTCAGGGATGCTTTGATGGAGAGTTCCTGTATGGCAGGGGGTTGGACTGGATGGCCCTTGTGGTCTCTTCCAACTCTATGATTCTATGAGAGGAGGTTTGCCATTGCCTTCCCCTGAAGCTGAGAGCATGTGACCTGCCCAGGATCATCCAGTGGGTTTCATGGCTGAGCGGAGGATCAAACCCTGGTCTCCAGAGTCATAATCCAACACTCAAACCACTACGCCACACTAGCTCTCTAGTAGGCATTACCACCACCTTAAGTCAAGGAGGTAACTTAGGGTGGCCCTTAATTACTCTTAGTGGACAAATTGCTATAGTTTCTGCACTTCATTTTGCACTGTTTAGTCAAAAACAAATAATGTTTCTTTTTTTTAAAAAAAGGCCTTGCTTTTAAGTGCCACACCTAAGGTTACACAGGGTCTCTGTGGCAGAACTGGAAACTTAACTCATTTCCTCTAAACTCTGGGCCAGGGTCTGAACTTGTGGGCTGTTCCCTTTCTCTTGATACACTTTCCTTGAGCTCATGCAACCCCATCCCTTTCCTTAAAGCTTTATTCCTGGGGCAGAAATGTTTCCATATATCCTGTAAACAGCCCAAAATTGCACAAAGGAAGGGAGAGGATGGGGTCTGTGGGTTGGGATGATTCTATATGGGGCTTTCACAATGTCCTCCCCCTCACTGGTGGAGCCTTGCAACCTTTCAAAATGGGGAGCTGTGAGAAAGGCCTGTTAACCCAAGCCAGGAAAACAGCAGCAAAAAGGGGGAAAGAAAAGGTTATTGAGCAGCAGGCAAGGTTGCTGTGGTCTCAGAGCGAGCATAGACCATCAGTTGTTAGGTGGGTGCCTCAGTGGGGAAAGACTGCCTTGATTATGTGTTATGCGGCAGTTACACAGGGACAGCGGCCCTGCATTCCCCGTTCCACAGTGCCGGCCTTTATGTGCCTGACATTTACTCTCCAAGCGTCGGGGCTACAGGGGGGAAAGGAAAACATTGTGTGCAGCGCTCGGCCACGCTGGCCTGTCACGCTCCCCACTTCCGCCCTGCTGGCTTCTTCCTGTTTGCCCCACTGGCCGCCCTGCCTACGACCCCTCTCTCCTCCTCAGCCATTGCATGACCCTCTTGGGGCTTTCCTGTCTGGTGGGGTCCCTGGGATGACCTGGAAGCCGAGAGCTGCCTGCACATTGGCCTGCTGGTGCTGGGCAGAGCTGTGGGCTTCTTCCTTGGAACTTGGGATCCCAGGATCGGAAGGTCTAGCAGCAGGCAGCTTGAGCAACACTTCCCCCTTTGCCTTTGCTGCCCCCTTCTGACTCAGATATTTGTTGTGTGCCTATGGGGCACCGGGCCAGGATGAAATCAGAGCTGCTTTCCTATGCCCGTTCCCACTCCACCCTGCAAGCCAGAATTACTTCTAGTCTTTTTATCCTTGCTGCTCACAGTTTCACTTGCTCTCTTTTAGGAACAGCCATTTCCTTCCTTTGTGGACACAGGCCTTGCAAGTCCTTTGAATCCAGGGCATATTCACTTGCCCTGAATACCGTGATTAGCTTTGGTTTATCCACTGTATCAAAGCCTGGGGTAGTTTGGAGAGAAATTTGGCTAAGACTTCAGGTTGTTTTATTAGCTCAATGACTTTATAGGTACGTCCAGATTTCTATATTCATTAGCATGAACCTCGGTGATCCTTCTCTCAAAGATGTTAGCTTTCCAAGAGATAGATGTTTTACAGGGCTGACTGCAGTGGTGTGGCCAGGTAACACTATGGTGTCTGGATTAATGGTGACAAGAACAGTGACTTGTTCTGTTCTTTGTTTTCATATGGGAATACATTTTCAGATTTCTTCTGATTAGTGCCCCTTCCATCCCCTGCCTCTAGCACAGCTGCTGGTTCTATAAACTTTCCTACTTATAATATAATGGTGATCAAAATCAAAGTGTCAATATAATTTAGTTAAAATGAAGCACTCCAGGTGGCAGTAGTTTTCTTCTAATGGTACCGTTATACTGTTGCATAGTGTTAAGAATCCAATAGAACTTTACATCTGTCTGTGGGCCAGTGGACTAGAGAGAATGGGAGTTGTAGTCCAACACATCTGGAGGACACTAAGCTTCAGGAGCCTGCTATACTGAGTCTCCTTTGTTTCTTCAAAGCCTCAGATAGCCCACAATGTCTCAAGTTCACTCCTTATGGCTTGGCATGGATGACACCAGTCCTGTGTCTTGAGTCCCACCCTGCTCTGCCACAAGGAACCAATGCTCAGTGCCTTGTTTCCCTTCTCTGCCCCCACCCCCACCCCAGCACACACCCCTCCACTTTCCTGGCCACAGGGTGATTTATTAAGCATGCCCTCCCTTGATGGAACATGTGCTGAGGTTGCCCACGGGAATGTGGGCAGATCTGACAGTCGCACCGCCACAGCCGAGGCTGTAATTTCAAAGCCTACCCCAATCAGTTAAAAATATATTAAAAAATTGGAATGTGGGCTTTGCCAGGGAAAATGTTTGTAACCACTTGGCAAGCTCTGGTGTGATAATGAAAGGGTCCGACCTGCTCCTGGGGAATGACCGATTTAGAGACTGCTCTTGCATAGGGACTTGGTCATTGGAACCTGCAGCCGTAGCCAATGTGATCCCCGCCTTACTGCCTCCAAACACATACACACAGAGTGCTCACAAACCACTGCAGTGTTCATTATAGCTTGCTTCCTATCTGAAGATATGGGGGAGGAGAAAAATCTAAAGCACTAAGGAGAGGAGCTTTTGTTTTAGGGAAATGTGGTCTAAACCTAGCCCTTTTCCATGCTGTGCAGAGTTTTGAGTGTCAGCGCCTGGTCTGCTGCAGGGACTCAGAAAACTGCTATGTAGACATAGCAAGAAACTCTATTCAGAAAGTATATCTTAGAAGGATATTAGAAATTAACACTCCTTGTGACAGCTGTGTGGCAGAGATAGGCAAGTGGTGACACACTTACTGCACCAAAGCTCATGTTGAAGTTACCAGTGGCATACCATGCTCTCTAGAATCTAATAGCAGGGCATGTTATTTGGGGGGAGGGGGGGGACACGTGATGATTTTTTTTATGGTTGGCCTGCAGGTTCAGCATGTACAGTACCCACTTATTTGATATGAAATTCTACTGAGTTCCATGAACCTTATTTCATGCACCAAATCCCCTACTTAACCCTACGACGGCCTGCTGTGATGCGTTTAACACCTTCTTTGCAGATAAAATCTCTCGGATAAGAGCCGACTTGGACACCACCTTTTTCTCCAGATCCTATAGGTGAAGTGTCTAGCGACTCCGTTGTTGTCACATTACTGGATGAGTTTCAATCTGTAAGTACTGATGACGTGGACAAGCTACTTGGAAGTATGCGGAAGACAACCTGCCCCCTCGATCCTTGTCCATCATGGCTGGTCGTCCAGGGAGGAGACGCACTGAGAATATTTCTTCGGAATACGATCAATGCGTCCCTTAGGGAGGGCATTTTACCATCCTGTCTTAAGGAGGCGGCGGTTAAGCCCATCCTGAAAAAGCCCTCCCTTGACCCCCTGGACAGAAACAACTATAGACCAGTGTCCTTGCTTCCATTTTTAAGCAAGGTCATCGAGAGGGCAGTTGCCACCCAACTCCAAGCAGTCTTGGATGAAGCCGATTACTTCGATCCATTTCAAACCGGCTTCAGGACAGGACATGGAGTGGACACTGCCATGGTTGCTCTGACCGATGACCTCCGCTTGAGTATCAACAGGGGTAGTGTGACCCTGTTAGTGCTCTTGGATCTCTCAGCGGCCTTTGACACTGTAGATCATTCCATCCTTTTGGGTCGGTTGAGAGAGTTAGGAATCGGAGGCACTGCTCTTCAGTGGTTCCGATCCTTTCTCTCTGACAGATCCCAAAGGGTGAGGCTCGGGGACAGTTGCTCCTCCAAAATCGAGCTTAATTGTGGCGTCCCTCAGGGCGCCATCCTGTCCCCGATGCTATTTAATATTTATATGAAGCCGTTGGGTGAGATCATTCGGAGGCATGGAGCTCAGTGTCTTCAGTACGCTGATGACACTCAGATATACCTCTCCATGACTAGATCATCGGCTCAGTCTTCAGATGGCGCCTCCCCTCTTAATGACTGTCTTGCGGCGGTAATGGATTGGATGAGGGAAAACAGATTGAAACTAAATCCAGACAAAACGGAGGTACTAACAGTTACCGGTCCGAAACCTGGATTGGGAATACAGTCCCCAGTCCTAGAGGGAGTCACACTCTCCCCTAAGGACTCAGTTCGCAGTCTGGGGGTACTCCTTGACCCTTCGCTTCACATGACTAGCCAGGTGAATGCGGTAGTCAGGAGCGCCTGCTATCAGCTTCGGCTGATACGCCAGCTGCGCCCTTTCCTGGATACGAAAGACCTGGAGACTGTGGTACATGCTCTAGTAACCTCACGTCTGGATTTCTGTAACGCGCTCTACATGGGGCTACCCTTGTGCCTAACCCGGAAACTTCAATTGGTTCAGAATATGGCAGCCAGGCTTATCACAGGAACATCTAGAAGAGAGCATATAACGCCAGTGCTCAAAGCTCTCCACTGGCTGCCCATTAGTTTCCGGGCACAGTACAAGGTGTTGGTACTAACCTTTAAAGCCCTGCATGGCTCAGGCCCATCCTACCTTAAGGACCGCCTCTTCCCGTATGAACCGCCCCGCACACTTCGTTCCTCTGGGAGGAACCTACTGCAGCCGATGAAAACCAGGCTGTCCCAGACCTCTCAGAGGGCCTTTTCAGCTACTGCCCCTAAGCTCTGGAACGGCCTGCCAGACGAGATGCGTCTAATTACATCACTGGCTAGTTTCAAAAAGGCTTTAAAGACGCATCTTTTCCGGCAGGCCTTTCCCTGAGGAGAGAATAAGTGAAACCCTTGCTCCCTGCTCTGAAAATATAAACAGCACTGGAAATTATTAGCGATCCTTTTACTTAATACTTACTTGAATCGATTTAATGCGGCCTTGCACACGGATTGTTCATGAAAATGCACTTTGTTTTAATAACTGCCGACCAATTTTAACTATGTTAATTTTAAACTGTCTAGATTTAATTCAGTTTTAAAGGGGGTGGATGGGGTGGGATGTGATTGTTGTTTTTACTCTGTATCTTTTTATTCTGCTGTACCCCGCTCCGAGTATTTATTAGAGGAGCGGGCTATAAATAAACTATTATTATTATTATTATTTCCATATAAATGTGGATATGATTGCAGCACACAATATGACAAGATGGGAAGACACAGCATGGGTAAATATGGAAGTAGCATCCATGTGAATGGAATGCTGCTCTGACATGACATAAGCTACCACTTGTATTCACACTGTCTGTTATAATAAATGTAACATGTTTAGAATAACAAGGAGCTGCAGCTCAGTGACAGAATACATTGTGTAACTTGTGTTCTGAAAATCCCAGGTTCCATCACTGGCATCTTCATCTTCAAAAGAAAAATAAAAGATTTAGATGGTACATGATGTGCCTAACTGTATACTGTCAGAGTACATAACTTCATTTACTTAAACTATTCCTTTATTATAATTCACCAAAGTTTCATAGTGGTTCAAAATAATAATATCATTAATGCAGTAATAATCCAAAAGTCTTCTATTTATTGATTAACAAACCTAAACGGACTCAGCTACAGGCAAGTTGTGTTGCTCCAGTTTAAAACATTTCAAATATATAACATTTCTTCAGAAATAAATGAAAGTTTAGCCCACAATGCATAGCTCTCCCAGAATGCCTGTGCAGTTGATTAAGGTAAAGAGCAAGGAGGGAGAGGTGAGAAAAAATGGAGGGTGAGACGAAAGGTGCTTGAAGGTTTGGTGGGAAGTTTTGAGCAGTAAGAAGAGAGACTGGTTTTCTTCACTTGTCTTGGTTGAGGTTGTAGGAAATAGAGAATTTCAGTCTTGGTGTTGCTGAAAGGAAGGGTTTTACTTTACCTGCTTAGAAGTGGAAGTGTGATGGGAGGAAAAAACTGGAATCTTGGAGTGTTGGTATGGCTGGGAGGGGTTTCAATTTCTTGCTTAGCTTGGTGCTGAGCAACTGGAATCTGCTTTGTTCACTTGTTCACACACCAGGAGTTGTGCTGCCTTTCCTCTTATTGCACCCTCAGCACTTGCTGAAGAAGGCACAGAGGAGATGTCCTGTCTCTATCTCCTCTTGTGATTTCTTCATCTGGGAAGCTTGCTGGAGAAGACACAGCACAAGAACACAATTCATATGAGTTGTTATCTTTCTGTGTGCTCTAATGGCAAGTCAACACATCTCAGTTAAGCCCCTTTTAGGTCAGCAGTTACTGCCTCTTTAGGTGTTTTATGCTTTAAACCACTTTGAGGTTGGTGGTGAATGGAGTAAAAATGCTAACTTTGGGGCTGTATAGACCTGCCATTAAGGCCGACATGGGGTTGAAGAGAGGGGATGGCATCCACACGACACATGCCCTGACTTCACCCCCATGCCAGCGTGATGCTGCATGCTGCACCACATGGCAAGTGGTGTTACAGTGCTCCTCTGGTGCTGTGTCCAGATGATGTAATGCCAAAGGAGTGCAGAAAAACTGCGGCACTGTCGGCTATGGGCACACCTTCTGCGGTGCAAAAAGGAGCCGCTTTTGCAGCTTCTTTTTATGCTGTGGCAGGCTAGATCGGGGCTGCGAGGTGCAGTTGCCACGGCCCAGATCTGGTGCTAAAAGAGGCGGCTACAGACTGCCCTTTAGGAGTGGTCCGTACAGTCCCTTAGTGGCTGCTTCAACTGCATCAGAACGTATCCCCCTGGTCCAATAATTCTCTTTGGAATTGTCTCCCCCACCATTTACTTCATTCTCAATTTACATTATGAGTCCAGGAATTCAACTCTAATATAAATCAAGACCCGCCTGTATTCTGTTTAGTAAAGTTGTCCCTAACTCAGGCAAATAAGTGTTTGAGGCTAAACCTTAAATATGACTTGCAGTGCAATTCTGGGGAAGTGGTGTGTGTTAACTGCCTTCAAGTAGGCTTCAACTTATGGCAACCTTATGAATGAAACATCTCGAAGACACCCTGTCTTTCAAGTTGACTTCAAGTTAGGGCAGCCCTATGACTGAAGGAGCCCCAGGTTACTCTGTCATCAACTACCCTATTGAAGTCTTGCAGCTTCAGGGCCACAGCTTCATTGATTGAAGACCACATCAATCTGTAATGTGGCCTTCCTCTTTTGCTGATGCCTTCCACTTTACCTAGCATTATTGACTTTTTTAGTGAATCATGGGGGCTTTCTAGATTGGCAGGAAAGTGTGACATGAAGTTGCCTTTTCCTTAATGCTTAGCAGCTGCACCGCAGCCTTTAGATGGAGCTGTGTTGTTCCGCAGTTTTTAAAAAAGAAGCTGGGAAAACCAGCACCTTTTTAAAGACGCTTCTTCTCCCCTAAAACACAAAAAAAGCGTTTTCATGGCACACTTTCCCTTTTTCTCATCTAAAGGCTAGAGTTTCATGCAGCCATGAACACACTTCTTTTTGCCAATCTAGAATAGGCCACGACTTCTCATTATATGACCAAAGTAAGACAGCCTCAACAGTAGTTATTTTGGTTTCTAAGGAGAGTTCAGGCATACCTTGTTCTGGTACCCATTTATTTGCCTTTTTAGCAGTGTACATAGTAATAATAATGATAATGTTTATTTATAACCCGCTCCTCTAGCAAAGTAATTGGAGCGGGGTACAACAAGGTTAAAAAATACAGGCTAAAACAACTATCATGCCCCTTCCCAACCACTCCACCACCTTCTGTACAGTATACAGAAAACTCTTCTCCAACACCACATCTCAAATGAGTTGATTTTCCTTCCTATCAGCTTTCTTCACCATCCAGCTCTCACATCCAATGTGATACATTGACATGGACAATCCTAACTACAGTGCACCCTTTCCTTACACGGGGGATCTGTCCCAGACCCCCCGCATAAGGCAAATACCATGTATGCTCGAGCCCCATTGAAAACAATGGGGCTTGTGCATGCGCTGCATGCACCATGGGTGCACTCTCATTGACTCTTCTGTTGTTCAGCTTTCAGCATAAACTGAAAGCTGCATACAGCTCACCCATGTATGATGCGGAGGCACTGTATAGTATTCAGTGGAATATCTTGGCACTTCAAGATCTTGTTTAGATTTTTTATAGCTGCCCTTACAAGTCTTAGCCTTCTTTTGATGTCTTGACTGCAGTTTCCATTCTGATTAATGTCTGATCCAGGGTATGAAAACTATTTCAATTTCTTCATCGTCTACATTAAAGAAATCATCTGTGGTCATTATTTTGTTTTCTTTTGTTTTCTTAAACCTGCCTTAACGCATAAGCTCTGTTAAATTCAGTGTGACTTATACTTAGGCAAGTGTATTTTATGATTTTAGCCTACAAGTGAGTATGAACTGACAATTATATCAGAAAAGTTGACTTATTTTTCTTTAGAGACAGGATTATTTCTCCAGTCTAGTTTTCCCTCTTTTCAGGAAACACAGGGTTGATCCTACCATTAAACACCATGAGTCAACTGCCTCAGGTAGCTTATTTGACAGGGCAGCTATTATTGTTAATAAATTTTGGAATGGGTGCTGGGGAATTTTCTGCGATAAATACCAGAATAACTTTGGATGCCGTGCCCTTTGATTCACTGAGGCAGGTTGATGGATGTTCAGATAGTAACATTTTCTTGGGACAGCTCCAAAGGGGACTCATTCACAGCAATATACCTTTTGAGGCTGTAGTGTTATTTCTCCTGGGTGTACACAAAGTCTGATGCCTGGAATAAATGTAGTGTAGTCCCGAATATACCCTAACTCATCTCAAAGCTGCAAATTTTACAAGGACGATTGCTAGGCCATTTGTTAAATCTCTGTTACATATCTCTGATATTACCAAGTTTCTTAATTTTGAATCTCTAGAAGGCTTTTAAGGAGCATATAGCCTTTCCAGAACAAAGTTTTTAAAAAATTATTACTCTGATCCAAATGACTTCTACAAGGTGCAGTTTCTTTCTTGCAACAGATGAACTCTTGGCTGTCCAACTCTTTGTCAACTAAGATGTGAATATAAATAGAATTGCCTTTCTTGGATCTTGCTTTCTTTTTAATAAATTAATGTTACTGCTCAACCTACAAATATTCCTTCCTAGCTAGATGAATGTAATTAATCCAGCACAATAAATGATCTCTACTATGTAGAATGTGGTCTCCCCTAGATAATTTCCTGCAGAGTAAATGCACATTGTTGCCTATCAACCTGATTTAATTAAGTCTTTGATTTGAGATGAAATTAAGTTTCATGTCCACAGAGCCCATCATGAATGTGCTCTTATTATACTTGATTTTTTTGCTTGCTGGCCAAAAGACACCATGGAAAGGGATAATCATCCTGTGAAAGGTATGCCATAGTATAGGAGGGGACACCAAGAAGGCCCTTTCCTATGTCCCTATCAAACATATCTCTGACGGTGGTGGGAGTGAGAGAAGGACCTCTCCTGTAGGTATTAAAACTTTACATGGGGTGAGATACTGTCCTTCCAATAACCTGGACCCAAGCAATACAGGGTTTTATAGGTCATCACCACACTTTAAGTTGTGCCCAGAAACAGATTGTTAGCCATTGAAGCTGTTGTAAGAAGGGACTTAACGTGTTCCCTGCAGCCAGCCCTGGTCAGCAGTCTGGCTTCAGCATTTTGCGCCTGCCCGATATGAGGGTGGACAAATGTGGCCTTCCAGATAGTTTTGGACTGAATGGGAGTTGTAGGCCAAAGGTACTCAAAGAGCTACAATGGCACACCCTTTTCTTTTTGATGTACTCTACCTTCTTCAATGACCTCTAGATGGAACCTCTAGACATTAGGTGCTAGGGACAAACACCAGGGGAAGCTCTTTGTCTTCAAACTCTGTTTGCAAGCCTCATAGGGGCAAGTGCCTGGTAACTAAAGGGGAAAAAATGGTATGCTGGGTGTTAAAAGGTGACTCTGAACTAGACCTTCCTTAATGTAGCTTTCTTGATCCAACAGACCTCTAGATGTAGTAGTAGTAGTAGTAATATAACAACAATACTTGTTTATAAAACTCTTTTCACCAAAGTGCATAATACCAGATATATATAATAAAGGGCAAAACAATAAAATACAATACTATAATATACTAAAGATAAAACCTCACCAACCCACCAGTCGCTACTCATCTCAGCAGCCTTAGGCACACTCAGCAGCTTAATCTGGCAAATTAAAGAGGCCGGTCTTCAGCGCTTTATGAAAACAGGTAACAGCCTCCACCGACTGGAGTTGCAAGGGAAGACTTTTCCACAAATGGGGAGCCAGGTCCTGAAAGGTTCACAGCCCTGACAGAACTGTATGTATTGGTGGAATCACCAATAACCCTTTTCCTGCAATTCTTAGTTTCTAGGTGGTATGTACTACCCTGTTTCCCCTAAAATAAGACATCCTCTGAAAATAAGACCTAGTACAGGTTTTGCTGAATTGCTAAATATAAGGCCTCCCCCAAAAGTAAGACCTAGCAAAGGTTTTGTTTGTAAGCATGTCCATTTTTTTTTTGTTTAACAATAAATGTGAATTCTTCTTCATGGAAAAATAAGACATCCCCTGAAAATCAGGCCTAGTGCATCTTTGGGAGCAAAAATTAATATAAGAAACTGTCTTATTTTCAGGGAAACACGGTATGCTGGCCAAGCTCCCAAATACCGAGGGATAATAGAGTGCAAGATTTTGCATACCAGGACCAAAAGCTTGTTATGAGTTCTGGCTTGAATTTGTAGCCAGTGGAGGGATCTGCAAGGAGCCAAGACATGCAGATATTTAGGGAGTCTAAAACAATCTGGATGGCACTATTCTGGATTAAAACCAAGGGGGAGAGAGAGCAGGAAGGCAAGCCTGCAAGAAGGCAAACTTACCAGTTTTGGAGGCTATCTACACTTAAGCCTTCACTCACACTGCACCTTTGTTGTAAAGCCCCTGTTTTCCTGATGGTGCCATGATATTTATTTTAGATGTTTATTTATTCACATGTGTTTCACACATCTCCTTCAAGAAAATTAGTATGGAATTCTAATCTTCACCACTCCATCTTCACCACTGTGCCATAGCACAGGTAACTGTACTCAAAGCTACTTTTAGCACTCCTACTCACTCCTGCTCCTGGCGCACTCCTGCTCACTGGCAGTGGCACAAGAGCTTCCAAATACATTAAAGGTTTGTTGATTTGAAATGTTTTGATTGGTCTAGTTTGTTGATTTGAAATACGTTCCTTTTTATTTTATTTTATTTTTTAATGAAGGAGTTGCTTTTTTCTAATTGGCCAGTGCTGATACACTGAATAAGGAATGGATGTAAAGTTTCCATCAATATTTTTAGGAAGGTATGCTAGTGACCAAGCCTTTATGGTTATTTTCTCTGCCATCTCTGTGTGTCTAAATTTTTCATTTCTGAAAGGTACCTCTTTTGATTAAATGGTAATGTGTTTTGCCCATAGGACTCAGACTGGTCTTCTGCAAGGCTTTAGGAGGCTTGCTTTTTAGGGGGCATTCCTGCTATACATAGTAATGTTTCTACAGCACAGGGGTGAGGAAACTGTGGATCATGGGCTGCATGGGACCCCTTCCAAGGCATTTTTTGTGGCACTTAGCCCCCTGTGCCCCTCCACATATTCATTTTTTAAAATGAAAATGGACGTTTTAATTAGCAGCAATTTTGTAAACTTTAAAACAGGACACATTCTCCACATCCAAAGTTGGTCAGTTCCATTTTTAATTTCTTTAAAAACTTTAAAAACTTGCCTGCCTTTCATGGAGTCATGTGGCCTTTCATGGAAGGCCTCTTTCATTCTTTGAGCCTGCCTGCCCGCCTTCCTGGTCTTCTGCCACTTTTTAAGCTTTTGCAGAAGATGCAAACTCTGTCCCTTTGCAACTCAACCTTTCCTTCAATATATGTGATCTGCTACTTCTTTCTGTCCTTAAGGACAACTGAGGCTTGATTTTCAGTGGAGCTCAGTTTAGATTCTACTTTTGAGTGTTAGGTAGTGCATTTGGAGGCAATGTTGTAATAGGAAAGGGACTGAATGCCTCTCAACATCTTGTTCTTTGACACATGCAGCTTAAATTGGTGTGGAGGGCTTTGGGGGTCAGATGCAGTGTTTCCCAGGCAGACGAGTTCTAGTGACTCTCTAGTCAAGCAGACAAGCAGAAATCAAAGGGGCCCATAGCAGACCTCAATCCTTGGTCAGGCACATATAGGAGGATGTTGTTTTATACAGTCTAGTCTCCTCCACCTCTTGGACCCAAATCACTTCTGATATATAGCATACTTTTCTCCAAGAGGACAGGGAAACCAACATAATCATTTCTTTAAATGTTTCCCCAGTAAGCAGATCACTGACAAAGTGTGTCCTCTCTTCCAGCTGCAGAACGGATTGAGCAGTAGTTCCTCTTTTCCCTGGTGAACTTGGTTCTGCCTTTTTCACTGGTGGATTAGAGGCTCAGTATCTCTGCCCCAGTGCCCTGAAGATCATGGAGCTTCTGGCTGACGTGTAGTCAAGTCTTATAGTGCTTCTCCTCTCCTCAACCTTGAGCTACTGGAATCAGATATATGCTTGGCCTTGTTGTTAGGTAGTCATAACATGGGCAACAGTGTACTACCACCACCCCTCCTTACTTTGTATGCTGGCAGCACTTTCTAGCCATCATGCTCTGCTGGATGTAGCATCTAATGCTGATTTCATCTGGGGACAACAACCACACACACATACCTCTCAGCAAAAGCTCTTGGGCAAAGGAATGTCATATACTATTACTTGGACACCTTCTCCATTGGCTTTCTTCATGAACATTTAACTAGATAAATTATTTGTTGTCTTTTAATCTGTAGTCTCCAGGCTTCTTCAGTGCTTGTGGTCACTATATGTAGGCGTTACTCCACTGGATTTGGGCAGTGTATATGTGGACTCAAATTTCCTTTCAGGAGAGGAATGAGCAAGAAGATGAAGGGAAGGCTTGTTCTGCTTTGGATAATTTTGAGCCAATGGCTATGTTATCTGGGGATTCTGAACCTTGGGGTACAACAATCTGGGGGACATCAGGTTGAGGAAGACTATTTGATTTCTAATGCAGCTTGATCATGCTTGTAGTTTCATAAAAGTTTCATAAAAACAGGTCACTGAAGAGTTCTTCAGTGCTCTGTTTTAGGCAGTTAGTGTGGTAGCAGAAATCCAGAGCTGACTGAGACTTTTTAAAATTATTGTTTGTAAACAATGGCCACATTTCTGAAAACCTGATAAGCATCTTTCATTTTGAATTCTAGCCACTTTGAAAATGTCTCCCTCTTTTGCTATCATGTAGAGTGACACATGATAACATAATTTGAGCTGACCTGATGTGGCAGCTTTAGCCAAGCAGAATTTATGGTTGAGATGCTACATCATAAATGATTGTGTGGAATTAATCTGCATGCAGAGTTATGTGTTGATTGTGTAGTACAATCCTGGCGATAAAGGAGAATATTGTGTAGCCAGATGCACAATGCAATGCATCTCAGCACAAGCAGCTCCATTTCCTTGGAGTTTATCAGACAACAAAATTGGAAGTATAATCTAATGGCAATCCAAATGCAATCATGGGGTTTCATGTTATTGTGTATTAAAGTATCTCACACAATTTCGGGCAAAAGGGAAGTCATTCCGAACGCAATCATGGGTTTTACGTTATTGCATATTAAAGCATCTCACGCAATTTCGGGCAATGGGGGGTCATTTTCGGGCAATGAGAAGTCATTCTAAACTAGCAAATTCACATGAATTTGAATTGGCTCCAATTGGCTCCATTTGAAATAAAGAGAAATTCCTCCCGTCTGATAAACTCCCTTGAGGTTAAACTGAAGGTGGTCATTCACCATTAGATAAAAATGTCCAACCACTTCCGTAGGGGAACGTAGGCATTCATAACACACCAAGCAGATTCTGGTCTGTGATTTTGAACATTTTTTTTCAGCTTTTGTTTTTTTCATTTGATACCTTGAGGGTTTATTTGTTTGGTACTGTTTTTATAACAATTTTTATAATAAATTTGCTCTAAGATGTTAACTTAACATGGCTGCATGTGACATGTTTAATCCTGGTTCTATATATCTGGGCCATTTCATTGGAAATTTAAGGTGGTGTGGGCAACTTGTAGTCCTTCAGATGATGTTAGATTGCAATTCCCATTAGTCGTAACCCCCCAAAATTGTGGGAACTACAGTCCAGCCATTTTTGGAGGGCCTTAAATTGCCCATTCTTGAATTAAGGGATTAGTTGCTTCTTCCTAAAGTAGAAATCCAGTTTCCACCAACAGATTGCTGCTCTCCAGGGTTATTGCAGAAACTGAACAATTTGCAAGAAAAGACAGTGATGTATGATGGTACCACTGATGAAGAAATGTACTGAAATTATGCAGATATCACTTGGTACTCTCCAGTACTATCTAGACAGTGCTGAGAGGGAAAGCAACATACATAAATCAGGCTGACTAGAAAAGATGTGGGGTGCCCAAAATCCCCCACCCCGTTAATAATGCACACTGAAGGAAGGCTTCATTTAAAAACAGTGAGTGCTTGCATGGCAGGAATCCTGTAGATGGGTCACCCATTTCCCACCTGGAGTGGTGGTTAGTCTTTATTCTGCTTGGTCCATAAAGACATATTTGATCTGTTACCTAATGAAAGGCAGACCTTGAGATGCTCAAATATAAACAAATTGGAAGCAATGTCAACACCAGGTGGCACCAGAGTTTCCTCAGGCAGGATGATCTTATTCCATGTTGCCTTGCCCTGGCCAGGCATACTGATGACCCCCAGCTCTTCTTGGCTGCATTAATATCCTCTATGAGTATGACAATGAAACATATACTTTTCTACTTCTTTCTTCTTCAGTACAGATTGACAGGAAATGTATGTAGGATCCTTTTTGCCCCCATCCTGTATGGATGCAGTTAGAGTGCTGTGTGCAAAGACTATGCCCATGTTCTTTTGTTATGGTACATGCAATCTCAAGTGGTTTGTGGAGGGAGGATATCTGAGCTCTGGGCATATCTTAACTCTAGGCAAAGAGGCATGGCTTCTCTTAGTAAGATCTGGACATTTTGTAAAGCCCAGAACTCCGCTTCTGGCAGTAGCTCAGAGAAAGCAGTGGGGGTCGCCATGCCCTGGGATTTGCTACTGCCCTATTTTCTGCCGGTATGACTTGGGGAGGAGTGGGCAGGCTTGACTAGACAGGGAAAGCAAGGAAAAGCAGGATTGACCTGCCACGGTGCCTGCCCTGGGTACACTGTTTTTGTTCTGTGCTGGTCCACTGCTGTTTACTTTTCCCTGAGTTATGGCTGTGTCTTTGCCTTTGATCTGATACTTCCAGCTGCCTATTGGCTGTTCCTGCCCTACCTTTGGGGTTCAATCACCTGCCAGTTTTACAACTCAGTTTGGCCTGGATACAAGGAGAAAGCTATAAGCCAAGCCTCTATGCATCTGGTCCTTCCTGTACAGTATCCACCAAGGGCCAAAGGGTTATCTAATCCAGGCTTCTGCTCAAAAGCAGATCCGCCTACTTCTTTCTCCCTGCACACAAATCAGCAAGAGCAATTAAGTGTGCTGCAAGAAAAGAGTAGGTACACTGCAAGAAAAGTAATTTGCAGGGGCACAGATCAATTTAGCTGACTCAAGCAAGTAGATCAAGCCATATGCTATACGGAGAAGATGCAGCTGGTGGATATAGTGGCCATTCACAATTACCCAAGCCCCAGAAAGCCCTTACTTTCCTGTTGTTTTTTGTAGTGGAAGATGTGTGGTCAGTGCATTTGCCTTCTCCTTTTAGAGTTTATGCAGGGTAGAATATAATTTAGAGTACATGCAGGGTAGATAGTTTGTATTATGGTCCTCATTGTGTGATTCTAGATTGGGCTGTTTATTCTAGACCAAATAAAACTGAATTAACACAATACAAAGGTAACAACATTTTTAAAACAATGTGAAGGTGAATGCTTTCATGGCCGACATCCATAGTTTTTTGTGAGTTTTTTTTTGGGGGGGGCTATGTGGCCATGTTCTAGAAGAGTTCATCTCTGACATTTCGTCAGCATCTGTGGCTGGCACCTTCTAGAACATGGTCACATAGCCTGAAAAACCCACAAAAAACCTATTTTTAAAACACATTAAAATACTCTTTTTGAAATTCTAAAAACACTCTATGAACAATCTTAGAATCCAGTTTTGAAACAGTTAAACAAGTAAAACAGCAATTTCAAACACCGAGTGCCATGCAGAACAGCACTGCTTTGGCTACCTACCAGAAACTTTAAAAAGATGGGCCCAGCCTAACTTTCTTACACAGGAAGTTCCACACTGAAGGAATGTGTACCCTGTTATGTGTACTGTACCTACTAATCTAACTTCACAAGGTGCTGGGATACACAACAGAGCCTCCTCTGAAGATCTAAAATTTCTTGCAAGATCATATGGGAGGAGGTGGTCTTTCAGTATCTTGGGTCCAAGTCATTTAGGGCTTTGTAGGTCAACACCAAAACCTTGAATTGAGCTTGGGTACAAATTGGAAGCCAGTGTATGGTCTCTAAAATGCACACTTGACACCATTTTGCAGTAGCTGCAATTTCCAAACATTTATCAAGGACAACCCCACATAAACAGTATTACAGTGTTTAACTGAGATGTACCATAAATACTTGACTATGAGTCGACCTCATGTATAAGTCAAGGGCAGGTTTTGAGGCCAAAATTATAGATTTTGCTATGACCCGTGGATAAGTCGAGGATAAAATTTAGGGGCATATAGGAAAGGATCTATAGAATGAAGCAAAGCAAAACAATGTCATATAACTTCCAAAAATCCATCAGACATAACTCGGTGCTTATTCTTAAAACTGGATGGGTGAGAGAGTAAAGGGGGTCAGTGCTTCCAGGATAGATTATACTCTTGCTTTTCATCAGGGCATGGTTCCTTCTTTTAAATAAGAGTTAAGATGCAGTACTTACATTGACCCATGGATAAGTCGACTCAGGTTTTTTGGGTCAATTTTTTTGACCTAAATTTCTAGACTTATAATGATATAATAATAATAATAATAATAATAATAATAATAATATTTATATCTCCCGCCTCTCCCTACGGATCAAGGCGGGATTACAACATGATAAATACAGGTATATACAGGTAACTAAGACATGTAACTAAGAGATCCATCATATTACTAGCTTAGACAGCTTTAAAAAGGCTGTCAAGATAGATCTTTTCCAGAAGGCCTTTCCTGAATAGTAATCCCAGCCACACATCTAATACAACTATGCCATCAATTACTCTGTGCCCAATCACTCATTGCTTATTTTAATTGGATTTTATTTGGATTATTTTAATGTTTAATTGTTGAGTTCTTGTTTTAGTGGAGGGAGGGAAATGGGGATGTTGGGATTTTGTATGAAGTTTTAATTTGTAAGCTGCCTTGATTATCTTTGATAGACAGGTGGGATATAAATAAAAGATGATGATAATGATGACGACGACGACGACGATGATGATGATGATGATGATGACGATGACAATGATGATGATCCGCTGAGGCCAGATCTGCCTTCCTCAAGAAAGAATGCAGCTGGCAGACTAGCTGAAGCTGGGCAAAGGCGCTCCTGGCCACTATAGCAGCCTGGCTTTCCAGAAGCAGTGCTGGGTCCAAGAGCACCCCCCTCCCCCAAGCTATGAACCTGATCTTTCAGAGGGAGAGCAACCCCATCCAGAACAGGCTGCAACCCCAATCCCAGGTTAGTTTTCCTACTGACCAGCAGCACTTCCATTTTGTATGGATTAAACCTCAGTTTATTCACCCACATCTAGTCCTTTACTGCATCCAGAAAGAGTACTACCATAGCTTCCTTGGCACTAGTTGTAAAAGAGAAGTAGAGCTAGGTATCATTGGTATACTGATGACACCTAACACCAAAGCTCCAGATGACCCCTCCAGTGGTTTCATGCAGGTGTTGAAACCATAGGGGACAATATTGACCCCATGGAACCCCGCAGCCAAAAGGCTGAACAACAGTCCCCCAGCACCACCCTCTGGGAACATTCAACCAAGAAAGACTGGAATCACTGCAAAGCAATACACCTATGTCCCATATCAGCCAGACTACCCAGAAGGATACCATGGTTAATAATATCAAATGCCAACAGGGACTTATTCCCTCTGTCCAGCTCCCAGTGTAGGTCACCTACCAAGGCTGTTTCTGTCCCATGAATAGATGAGATCATACTATTACTGTGATTTGCAGTTCATCCATTTGATTGTTCAGAACTTATGATTTAAAACAGCAGCAAAACATCTGTCTTTTTTGGCCATAAAGATGAACATTTGCTGAAGATTCTGTGGTCATTTCCAGATACTGGGATGGCAGGAAAGAGGCCACATTTTATTCTTGACGCTTTTCAGCTGAAGGACAGAACCATAGTATCCTGTCCCAATATATTGGGTGAAGTGGGGCAGTTTGATTACAAGATGTGCTGTCCTCGTCCCTTTGCTGTTAACAGGAGACATTTGTCTCTTCCTGTGCAATTTTGAAAGAAGGAAAAAAAGAAAAGGGAAACTTTCATAAAATAGTAGGTCTGTATTCCAGAAAGTAGTATAGATAGTACAATATACATACTTTTATTTTTGTTGTTTAAAGGGCTTCATGGGGTTTGTGGGAACAGCAAAGCGCTGTGCACATTTCTAGACCTGGGGGAGGGGCAAAATGAAATAGCACAGCAAGTGGTTGTCATTCATTGCTAACAATGTGATGGGCAGCAGCCAGTAGGCACCCATGATCCTTATACATTCGCCGTCCAATTGAATATTATAAAGGGAGAAGAAATATAAACTAGGGTTAAAATAGTACATGCACTACTTAGTTACATAACTACCTTAGCTGCATAGTTAAATATCATCTCCCAGCCTGACCAGCCTTTATATGTTGCAATGGCTTCCGTTTGTTATAGCAAGACATCTTGTAATGCTCCCTTGTTCCCTGCAAGTTCAATCTCAGTTTTCTTTCACTATTTACTCTTGTGTGAGTCCCATCCCATTGATCTCTTCAGAATATCCTTTTGCTATCAGAATAGCTTGATTTCTTATGTATTCTCCTATCCTCTGATATTTCTGGTGTGGAACAGTGTGATGGCTTGATTCTATCAAAGAGCAGTTGCATAACTTGTAGCATTTACAGGATTTTTTATAGTTTTTTGTGGAGCTTTCGGGCTATGTGGCCATGTTCTAGAAGAGTTCCTTTCTGACGTTTTGCCAGCATCTGTGGCTGGCACCTTAAGAGAATGATAGCCTGGAAAAGGATTGGAGATATATATCTTGTGTGGGCCTGGAAAGGAAGGAGTAATTTGCAAATGTATTGTTCTGTTGCTAATGGCAGTCCTCATGGTGGGAGGAAATGCAAACAAGGATAAATGTCTGCTAACTGGCGCTCATTGTCTGCTGGGAATCCCCTGGCCTTAGGCTGTTTCTCATTTGCATAGGTTGAGTCTTGACCTTGCTGTCCTTCAGGACTGGGAGCCAAGCCTTGTTTACTCTCAGGGTTTCCTCTTTCCTGTTGAAATTGTCCAGATGTTTATGGATTTCAATGGCTTCCCTGTGCATTCTGACAGGGTCCAGAATTTCAGTGCTTTCAAACAGCATTTTATGCCCAGGATGGTTTATAGCATGTTCTGCTACTGCTAATTTTTCCGGTTGTCCCAGTCTGCAGTGTCTCTCATGTTCTTTGATTCTTGTCTGCACACTGCGTTTGGTGGTCCCTATGTAGACCTGTCCGCAACTGCATGGAATGCGGTAGACTCCTGTGGCAGTGAGAGGGTCTCTCTTGTCCTTGGCTGAGCGAAACATTTGCTGGATCTTCTTCGTCGGTTTGTAAACCATTTGAAGGTTGTGTTTCTTCACCATTTTCCCTATTATGTCTGTGACTCCTTTGATGTATGGTAAGAATATCTTCCCTTTGGGTGGTTGCTTGTCTTGAGTCTTCTGGGTTTTTCTGGGCCTGGCAGCCTTTCTGATGTCTTTGCTGGAGTAACCATTTGCCTGTAGAGCCCGGTCCCCGTGTTTCAGTTCATCTTCCAAGAAGTGGGGTTCACAGATACGTTTTGCCTGGTCTACTAGTGTTTTTATAGTGCTTCTATTTTGTCCTGGGTGATGGTTGGAGTTCTTGTGCAGGTATCTGTCCATATGCATTGGTTTTCTGTATACAGTCGTCCCCCGGGTTACGAAGGTAATCCATTCCGGGATTACCTTCGTAACCCGGAAGCTTTTGTTTCCTGGGGGACCTCTTTCGCCAACGGACCGCGCGGCCGATTTAAAGGGGCCACGCGGTTTTTTTTCCCGTATCCGGGGGGATCTTTCGGATCCCGGGGGATACGTTAGCAGTCCCGCCGGTTTCGTACCCCAGGGTTTTCGTACCCCGGGGTATTCGTAAGCCGGGGGACCACTGTACTGTGTGGCCCAAACTTTGGTTTGGTTTGCAAATGACTAAGACATCCAAGAATGGTAGTGTTCCATCCTTTCCTTTTTCCATTGTGAATTGGATGTTAGGATGGATGTTGTTCAAATGGTTCAGAAATACAGCCAGATCTTCTTCTCCATGGCTCCAAATGATGAAAGTGTCATCCACATATCGGAACCATGTTGTGGGCTTTTTCGGTGCTGTTTCCAGGGCTAGTTTTTCAAAAGTTTGATGAAAGTTGAGTTATAGGGTATAGGTCTATGGGCAAAATCCCACTGCTGATCTCTCTCAAGAAAGTGTGTTGGTTAAAGAAAAAAATACGCATAACTTGACTCCCACCTACCCAAGAAAAAAATCATGAGAGCAGATTGGCTCCAACCTGTGATTTCAATCACTTCCCATCCCTAGCCTGCTCCAACATAATAACACAATAAGCACCCAGCCCATCCTCACTTCTTTGAATCTTCTGTGTTTCCATATACAGTATACATTACAAATATAGGAGGTGGGTCCATAGCTCAGTGACATGGCCCGTGCTTTGCTTTGCAAAAAAATCCAGGTTCAGACCTTGGCATTTCTGGTTTGGGGGGTATCAGAACTAGGAAAAGCCACTGCCTGAATCCTTGAGGACCCACTGCCCTCTGAGTAGCCAGTTCAAAGCTAGATTGGAGTGATGATGGTACTAAACATAAAGCATATGTTTCTAGCCAGAGAGAAGCTGGAAGCCCACATGATTTTGGAAGAAACTGGTGCTGTTGTGAAGTTATATCTGGGCCAGGATAACATCCTCCTCTCACTCATCCCACATCGTCCTCTTCCTCTGTTGCTTTTGTTCCCAGTATTCCTTGTGTCCTCATGCAGTCTGGAGTGGGAGAAACAGGGGACAGGCAATGCCTTTGGACTCCGGCCTTGAGTGCCTCAGCGGGTGAGCGCCCAAGAGAGGAACTGCCCCGTTATCTGTTACACTTTGTTCCCCCGACTGTTTGGGTGTGGAGCAGGCACAGTGGCAGCGGCATTATCTCTGGAAACCTTTGAAATGCAAGCAGGAGCAGGCAAAGCTCTGAGCTCCTACCCTCTCCCAGTGCTGGTGCATAGCAGAATAGCCACCACTAACCTTTTGTTATGTGTTAGGGCAGAGGTGAGAAATAGAATACTTTCTAGTGGATGCCCAGGGTATGTCTGTATAAAAGCTTCCTAAATTCGGATTATAGTAAAAAAAAAAGAAGAAGAAGAAGAAGAAGAAGAAGAAGAAGAAGAAGAAGAAGAAGAAGAAGAAGTAATTTCACAAAATGTGAATGTATGTCTCTGTTTGTAGTAACTGGGAGCTTGGGTTTCAAAGTTCATACATCCCCTTTTTGGAACTGGAAAAGCTGGGCATTCATTTCTCCCATTAACTCATGTACTAGAAAGAGGAGGCTCCATGAGGGTATAGTGAAATCTTTCCCTTCCAGCCTGAGGGTGGTATTTCCAGCAGTGATTGTTTTAGCAGTGAGAGTCATTCTATAAATGTAGATAGGACATTCATTTTCCACTGTTTATTTACCTAGCCCAGCATTGTCTGTTCTGAGTCTGGTAGCCACTTTCTGTCTCAGCCAGGTTGAAGTGGGACTTTTAGTCACATGTGACTTGGGTTCCTTTTTTAAAATATATACACCTGGATCTTCTCAGGGATTGCCCCTAGGATCTTCTGCTTTCAAAATTGGTGCTGTACCATTGAGCCACAATCTCTCCTTGACATTGACTCTTCAGTACTGCAGAAAAGTCACTGAAAAACTGTTCCTAATGTAGACATTGTTGCTAACATATATCCTGTGGGCTGCAAGTGAAATGAGGGGTCTTCTGGTTTGTAGTTCCTGCCTGGGGGTCTGTTCAAAAGTCTCCTTTTGTTTCACAGATTTTACCCAAAGCCTGCCACCTGGGAGAGGGACAGTTATTTACTTCCAACCTAAAGGAGCTCTACATGGCAGTGACCCAAGAGCAGGCCAGAACAACTTGCAAACGGCACCGAGAAGGTGTGTAAAGTGTGTCCATTGTCCCATCACCACCCCTTGTAAAGATGGTAATACATCTGGCAAAAGATCACAAAAGTGAGAGGGGAAGCCCAGATGATTTTGGACTACTCCAGAAAAGCTATCCCATGTCCCTGGTATCTCTGACTTGGTTATTCAGTTATTACACATCCAAAAATGAAGTCTGTCTGCAAACGAGTCAGACAACATCTTGATACCTCCCATGTCCTACTCTTCCCTGTTATTTTTCCTTATCCCTTAATCTGCATACTCCATCCACAAATCACTGTATATGTGGTTATCGTAACATATCCCATTTGGCCCCTGAAGACAATTCAAATGTTCCAGCTAGTGAATAGTACAACTGCTTGCTGGCTGGTGGACACATATTGCCATACATTATCTGCTTTGAGTCATCTGTACTGGCTACTAATTTGTTATCATTCACAGTTTAGAGTGCTGTGTTTTGTCTCAGGGAATGCCTCCTACCTTCCCCTGTCTTCCCTAGCAGGTAAGATCCTTACAAGGATCAGTGGCTTTTCAGTTGTAGCCCCACTGCTTTTGAACTGTTCAGAGAGAGGCCTGAACACTTTGCTTCTTGTTGTCCTTTTTGGAAGCAAGTGAAGAGTTATTTTTCAGAAAGGTTTTTGGCAAGTGATTTCTGCTATGTTTGCTGCCTGCTGTTTGTTTAATTGTTTGTTATCTTTATTGTTGTGTTTAATTGTTTCTTCTTCGTGGTCTCTGTGCCTCACACAATAGGGTTTTGCGCCTGCGCAGAAGCTCCATTCGGAATGCTGAAAAGCTGAGCAGATTGGCGGGAGCCCCGCCCCTCCCATTCCCTGAGCATGCCCAATCCCGCCAATCTAGCTCCTTCAGTTCTCTTTCGTCCGCCGCAAGAGTAACATCTCCTCCGGAGTGCTCTTCATCGCGATGAAAGCTGAGTAGCTAGACTCTGTCTATTTTTGTTTTGTTTTAAACTTTATTTTATTTTATTTTGTTCTTTTTCTTTTACTCCCGTTTTTTCCTTGAGCTGCCCCTTTTTGTTCGGAACTCGAGGGTTTTGGCCCGGACGGGCCCCTCGCGATCGGACCGGCCTCTTATGGCTGCCCCGTTCAAGAAATGTTCCGACTGTGGCGGTAAAATCCCGGTTGTGGATGGACACTCGAAGTGCATTTTCTGCTTAGGCAGTTCCCACATCCCGGAGAAATGCAAGTATTGCAAGGCTTTTAATCCCGCCACGCTTCGCCAAAGAGCAGACCTGCTCAAGGCCCATCTGTGGGAGAAGGCCCTCTCGGTTTCCCACTCTTCGGAACCGTTCACGGACCCCTTAGGACGCCTTCCCATCTCTAAGTTCCCGAGGATTCCGAAAATCAAAAGACCGGCCTCGACATCGACAGCGACCTCGACACCGACGAAAGCCTCCTTGGCGTCGGCCTCGACCATGACTACTATGTCTCGCCCCGAAGGGCAGCACAGAGAGCACAAGAAGCGGCCTTCATCCACCGAGCTGGAGAAGCCGAAGTCTAAAAAACATAAGCATAAGGAGGTCCTTACTTCGGTTGCCTCGGCGGCTGCCCAGGCAGACCTGGCCATGTCTTTTCTAAGACAGCCTTCGGCCATTGACCTCTCTGTCCCGGCCCCGGTCACTGTACTAGACTCGGCGCCAGAGACCTTGGAACCCGCATTTCAGCCTGCATCTACCCAGGTCCTCGCCCCTACGGGGACGGTCTCGACCTCGGTCTCTACTGTTTCGCCCATCTCGGCTCCGACTTCTGTACCACCGAAGGAAATCCTAGCCTCTTCGGAGCGCATTTACAGGCTGCGGTTCCCATCTCCTCCACCCTGGAAGTCTCCGGAACCATTTGAGGAGCACTACTTCGACTCGCCCCACTCGTCAGCCTCCTTTCTGGCGCGACATCGGGCCGAATCCTATTGGAGAGAGCGTCATCCGTCTTACCGCTCCTACTCCCCTTCGTACCGGGATCGGTACTATGTCCGTGACCTCCACGTCGGAGACTTTTCACGATCTCGCTCTCGTTCTCCTTCTCCTTCTCGGTCCCGAGCCGAATACAGGGCCATATCACCCCCGCCGGCCTCGACAGCTACGGTGTCGAAACCCCCGGAATCGAGCGCCACGATGACCGCTTCGGCCTCAGCTACGATTACTACTTCGACGTCGATAGTCTCCGCTCCGATCAGTTACGCGGACGCCTCGACGTCGACCTTGCTTACGGCGCCAACACAGCCCTATGTGGATCCGCAGTTGCCAGCCTCCCAGTCTACGGAGGAGTCCACGGGAGAGACGGACAACCGTCCCGACTCCCTACAGCCTGCCATTTCCTCTCCCAATGAGGAAGTTGAAGACCAGACACCGGGTTCACCTGTCGAAGACCTCCATCTCTTCACTGGAATTGTCGACAGGATGGCAAGGGCAGTAGGCCTCCAAACGGCGCAGACGGCCCAGCCTCCCAGGGACCCCATCGATGGCCTCGTGGTGCGTCCCCAGCAACCAGCGGTCATCCCATTCCTGCCTTCCTTCTCTGACATCATGGTGGCTTCTTGGAACAAGCCAGCCTCGACGCCACCTGCTTCTAAGAAGCTCAACTCTTTGTATCGGGTGCAGTCGGATACGACACCGTTCCTGTTCACCCACCCAGCTCCTAACTCTCTAGTGGTGGAATCTACTTGTAAGTCTACAGGCAAGTCCCACTCTGCCCCCGTGGACAAAGATGGCAGAAGGATGGACATCTTTGGTCGCCGTTTCTACTCATCTGCAGTTCTGGCAGCGAAGGTCGCCAATATGCAAGGTTGTATGGCCGGCTATCAGAGGTTTCTGTGGGATCGTGTGGCTGCTTTTATTCCCTACCTGCCTCAGGCACAACAAGAGGCGGCTCAGGAATTTTATGCTGAGGCACTCTCCCTCATTGCCCAGGAGGTCCACTCAGCTAGACACGTTGTTGACTGTCCTGCGAAAGTTATGGCTGGTGCAGTGGCACTCCGCCGTTTCGCCTGGTTGAGGTCTACCTCCCTGTCTGAGGAAGCTAAGTCCAAGATCGAAGATCTTCCTTTTGATGGTGAAGGTCTATTCGCCGCCAAGACCGACGAATCTTTGGACACCATGGCCAAGGCTCATCTGAACGGAAAGAGACTTGGGCTGACACCTAGCAAGCCTTCATCTGGTCGTGTCTGGCGCCAAAGGCCATACGACCCTGGTTTCACCCGTTCTCGCTCGGCTCCGTCCTCCACTTATAGGACCCAGCCTTACACTAGGAGGCCTTACAGACAGCCTCAACAGCAGCAGCAACAGCAGCAACAGCAAAGGCAAGGCCAGCAGCGTCAGCAACAACAGCCTTCCAGGAAACCATCCTCCAAGTTGCACTTTTGACGGGCTCTTGGAGGCGACACCCAATTTTTGTTTGCCAGTCACCCTTTCCTCAGTCCCCAGACTTCGCCATTTCTACGAGAACTGGTCCAAGATCACCACGGACTCCTGGGTGCTTACCATCATCCGCCTGGGATACGCCATCTCAAGTATTCCACCAAATGGCATTTTCTGTTCCACTCCCTCCTCTCCTCCTCTTCTGGAGGAGATTTCCTCCCTTCTCGACAAAGGAGCCATACAACGTGTTCCACCATGTTACAAGCACCAAGGCTTCTACTCCAGGTACTTCACAGTTCCGAAGAGAGGAGGAGGTCTCCGCCCCATCTTGGACCTGAGAGGCATCAACTCATACATCATGATTCGCAAGTTCAAGATGGTGACTCTCCAATCCATCTTGCCGTTCCTGCACCAAGGGGACTGGTTCGCATTCATAGACCTAAAGGATGCTTACTTCCACATCAGCATCAGGCCACAACATTGGAAGTATCTCCGTTTCGCCATAGATGGAGATCTCTATCAATATACCGTTCTTCCTTTTGGCCTCTCTACCGCTCTTCGAGTGTTCACAAAGTGCATGGCGGTGGTCATCTCTCACCTTCGTCTCCAAGGAATAAAGATATTCCCTTACCTCTACGACTGGCTTCTGGTGTCGTCCTCCAAGACACAACTGTACAGAGACGTCCAGTACACTTTGGACCTTCTAGCCGACTTGGGACTCAAAGTCAACCTACCAAAATCCATTCTCCACCGTGTGAGGGTGATAGACTATATAGGCACGTCCCTGGACTCTGTGATGGATCGAGCCTACCTTCCTACCAGATAGGCAGAAGCCCTCTGGGAACAGCTGCAATCCGTCCTCTACACTCATCGTCCGTCTGCAAAGGACATCCAGAGACTGCTAGGCCACCTGGCCTCAACCACAGCGGTGACCTACCTGGCTCATCTCAGGCTCAGGCCTCTCCAAGCTTGGTTCCTGGCTTCCTTCGATCACCTGAGGGACAATCCGTCCAAGAGACTCTCGTTGCCACCTCATGTCAGAGACTCTCTCAAGTGGTGGATGTCTCCCTCCAACATCCTCAAGGGGATGCCCTTCCAAACGCCAGAACCGTCCAGGATGGTCACTACAGACGCGTCCATGTCAGGATGGGGCGCACATCTCAACGGCTTGTGTGTACAAGGACTGTGGTCTGCACAGGAGGCAGAACTGCACATCAATGCCTTGGAACTGTTGGCAGTCATCAAAGCCTTCAGGGCATTCGAAAATCATCTCCTCCACAGAGTTGTGCAGGTAGTATCAGACAACACAACCACTGTCTGGTACATCAACAAGCAAGGAGGAACTCACTCTCCAGTCCTCTTGCGTCTCTCCCAGCAGCTGTGGACGTGGTGCCACCACCGATCCATTCATCCAGTGGCCATTCACTTGGCAGGAAAGGACAATGTGCTGGCAGACTCCCTCAGCAGGGACAAGGTGCTGCAGCACGAATGAACTCTGTCGAGCCCAGCCTTCAGTCTCCTGACGTCTCGTTGGGGAATTCCCTCAGTGGACCTGTTCGCCACCCCGGAGAACTCCCAATGCCGGGCATTCTACACCAGAGCGGGCAAAGGACGAGGATCCATGGGGGACGCTTTCCTTTGCAGTTGGAGTCGAGATCTTCTGTATGCCTTTCCGCCCTTTCCTCTGATCTCCAGGACGGTGGCCAAGATGGCCAGGGATCGGTCCAACGCCATACTGTTGACTCCATTCTGGCCGAGACAACCCTGGTTCACTCCTCTTCTTCACTTGGCCAGGGGCCAATACTTCCACCTGCCGAAGTGGCCGGACCTTTTGTCCCACTCCAATGGAGCGGTCCTACATCCGGACTTGGTCAATCTGCGGATGACGGCGTGGAGGATCCATCCATAGAGTCTCCTGACCTACTCAGGGTCCTGTCTGCCTCGAGAAAGGACTCCACCAAGAGATCCTATGCATATAAGTGGAAGCGTTTCTGTGCCTTCGCGGAGGCTAGGTCTGAACCTTCCTCTCCTGTGAACCTTACTACTGTCTTGCATTTTCTGCTGCACCTCAGAGATCAAGGCCTAGCCTTCTCCTCCCTCAAGGTCTACTTGTCGGCTATTGTGGCCAACCAGCCACCTGGCTCAAGATCAGCTCGCCTCTTTACGTCACCTACGTTAAAGAGGTTCTTCAAAGGTCTACATCACCTTTATCCACCGTTGCCTCCATTGGCTCCGGCCTGGTCTCTCTCTTTGGTGCTTACACAGCTTACGAGACCTCCATTTGAGCCCTTAGGCTCTGCTTCCTTGAGACTGTTGACACTCAAAGTGTCTTTTCTTGTAGCCATAACTTCAGCCAGACGTGCTTCTGAGCTGACAGCCTTACGCTCGGATGAGCCTTACTTGACTTTTCATAGGGACAAGGTGGTCCTCAGACCGGACATTTCCTTCCTCCCTAAAGAGGTTTCTCCGTTTCATCTCTCCCAGGAGATTGTGCTTCCTAATTTTTATCCAGATCCTTCTTCGCCTCTGGAAAAGACTATGCACACCCTGGATGTTCGCCGTGCTTTGGCCTTTTATGTTCAGCGCTCTCAAGAGTTCAGATTATCCAATAAGTTGTTTATTTGTTATGGTGGTGCCAGGAAGGGCAACCCAGTTTCATCACAACGGTTTGCAAAGTGGATTGCTCAAACCATTGCCTTGGCCTATGAACTGGCTAAACGCCCTCTTCCGGTTGGTGTACGTGCCCATTCGACCAGGGCTACGGCTTCATCTGCTGCCTTCCTCAGAGGTGTTCCCCTGCCAGAGGTCTGCAAGGCGGCCACGTGGTCACAGCCATCCACGTTTGTGAGGCATTACCGGCTGGATTCCAGATCCCGGAGAGATGCCAGTTTTGGTCGTGCTGTTCTTTCTTCGATCTTGCAGTGACCTTCCCACCTCCATAGGTAAGCTTTTCAGTCACCCTATTGTGTGAGGCACAGAGACCACGAAGAAGAAGTACAGGTTGCTTACCTGTAACTGTGTTTCTTCGAGTGGTCATCTGTGCCCTCACACAAATCCCGCCCTACCTCCCCTCGGTCAGGTCCCTGCCTTTTTTGCGGCAGACTTGAACTGAAGGAGGAGCTAGATTGGCGGGATTGGGCATGCTCAGGGAATGGGAGGGGCGGGGCTCCCGCCTATCTGCTCAGCTTTTCAGCATTCCGAATGGAGCTTCTGCTCAGGCGCAAAACCCTCTTGTGTGAGGGCACAGATGACCACTCGAAGAAACACAGTTACAGGTAAGCAACCTGTACTTGTTATCTTTATTGTTGATAAATGTCATAGCATTGTGAATTTGATATAAAAATGCTCTACATTTAAATAAATAAGGAAAATATGCCAATTTTTGCATTTCCTGTTGAACATTCCTTTTCCCGTTATATCTGATGTTTGGGTATGGCTTAGCTACTGCCAGCTGTTTCCATTTTGAAGTGTTCTATTTGTGAAAGTGGTCCAGGGTCAGAATTATGGATGCTTGAGGATTTTGTTTGGTGCACACTGTGAAGTGAACCATCCTGATTCACACCTCCCAAATGAATATGCTGCTTGGGTTGTGGTTATTCCTCCAAATCCACTCCTTTCTGAATTTTGTGATGCAGTTTTTGGCTTTAAAAAGTACCAAAATGCTTGTAAAAGGCATATTTCACCACAAATGCATATTATAAAATCATATTTTATGATAAAAATACATAGAAATTCTATGTAAATTTTTACACTTTTTTTCTTTTTAAAAGTGTAGTTTAATGTGGGATGGGTTGGAATGGAATTATGAACGTGCACATGTAAAACAGATATATAAGAGCAAAAAAATAGAAATTAGTCCTTAATCAGGATATGGATGAGCTTCCTTTAAAACTGGAATGTGGGTAGATCTCTATGTTATTTGCAGTCGGAACTGCATGGGCCCAGAAGACTTACCCTCTTGTGACATACACATATTTTTTTTATTCTTCTCCGTTGACTGTATTCTACCTCATATGCAGAAACCTACGTGTTTGCACTGAATTCTTTCTTTTATCCTTTACAGCATCAGGAGACTCTGAGACCCTTGAACATCCTACTTCCCTTGACCTTGCCCAAAAGACTGTTGATTTACCAGCCGAAGAGGAGAAAACAGGGTCCCAGTCAGTGACTGCACAGAGTGCCCAAGACACCGTGGTGAGGGCAGGCCCAGAGCACACCTGTGTGAATAGCTTCATGGAGGTTTGGTTAGGGGTAACTGACCATGATATTTGTGACATACAGGAATTCTGCCAGAGACCACAAAAATCTATGATCCACAATAATCTCAAGGTCCTTTTCACATATAGTACTGCTGAGCCATGTTTCTTCCAACCTATAGCTGTCCATTTGATTTTTATGGAATTAAATGTAGAACATAGAATTTTGCATTTGTCTTTATTGAATTTTCTTTCATAAATTTCTGCCCAATTTTCTAGTTTATCAAGTATAAGGACCAAAATAAAATAGATTGTTGGGTAGAAGTTAATAAAATGAAATTCAATAGAGACAAATGCAAAATTTAGGCCACAGAAATCAAATACACAGGTATAGGATGAGGGTAACATGGCTCTGCAGTACTACATGTGAAAAGGACCTTGGGATTATTGTTGATCATAAATTGAAGATGATCCAGCAGTGTGATGCTACAGCAAAGAAGATGAATGCTATTTTAGCCTGCATTAATAGAAGCATAGTTTCCAAATCAAGGGACCTAATAGTCCCCTTATATTCTGCACTGGTCAGGTCTCATCTGGAATACTGTGTCAGTTGTGGACATTTCATTTTGTGATATCGACAAGTTAGAGCAGGTTCAGAGAAGGGCAGCCAGGATGTTAAGCTGTATGGAGAACAAAACACATGAGGAAAGGTTGAAGGAGCTGTTCATGTACACCTTAATGAAGAGAAGACTGAGGAGTGACATGATTTGTACCCTTTAAATATCTCAAGGGTTGTTACAAAAAGACTGTTCTCAGCTGCCTCAAAGGATAGGAACAGAAGAGTAGGTTGCCTAGAGAGATTGTGGGGTTGCCTTCTCTGAATAGCTCCCTGCTGGGGATGCTTTAGCTGGAGATCCTGCATTAATCAGGGAGCTGGACTCAATGGCCCATGAGGCCCCTTCCAACTATGTTTCTGTGATTCAATTACTCTATTAGCTGTTGTCCTCTCTGGTGCAGTGGAGTCATTGACCTCCTCCCATACCACACCATACAGAATCCTTAGTAATGCTTTTTTGCACTAATGTTACTCAAAAATTATAATTTACATATACCACTGAATGTAATGCTAAAAATTGTGACATAAACAACTAGCAAAATTAAAATTCTGCCTTCAAATACAATAACATATGCACAACCTAAAAGTATTATAGTGAAGATTTGGTTAAAATATGATGTTTTAAATTTAAAAAGAATTAAAAATTAAAAATAATTTAAAAATTAAAAATTCCATTTTTTAAAAAAATTAAAGATTTCAATTTTTTAAAAAAATTAAAGATTTCAAATTCTGAAATTTGAAATTTTAATTTTTAAAAAATTGATACCTCTCCTTTCTCCTTCCACTGAGCTTCACTCCACTCCCACCATCTCATAAAGCATTTTAAAGGGAAGCAGATGAATGCCACAGTCCATTTCTACCAAAAGGTAGGTGTTTGAATATCAGTGGTGTCACCCCCTTAGAGTGTCACCTGGTGCAATCCACACCCCCTGCGCCCCATGTGATGCCACTGGTCTGGTGCACAGTGATTTGAACAACACAATGGGCATGGGTGGAAGAGTGGATAGAGGGTACATCAAGCCCACAAATTTATCTCAAGCAGTGTTTATCCTGAAGCCTTGGAAATGAAAGAGGAAGGAAAATATGAACCATGTGAGAGTTAAATACATAGGAATGTTATGTGTTGTTCTTTACTACTGTGTGGCAGGGGCTGTTGACTGAAATAGTCCTTAGGGGGTTATAAGTTTAGTTGTTTAGCTCACAAACAGTAAGACTTGGCAAAATTATTTATATATATAAAATCAAAGTGTTGTTGAATTTCAACTTCCATCATCTGTCACCACTGACTGTGCTGGCTAGGCTTATGGGAATTGCCATATGATGACCATATCTAAAGAACACATTTTCCCTGCTCCTGATTTGAGCCAGTTTCTAGGGAAGATGAATGAGAGCTGGTGGGCAGCTAAAAGCACCAGTAAAGTATTGGGATATAGAAAGCTTTCTTATATCAAATAAGATCATTGATCCATCTAACCCGGTCTTGTCCACTCTGACTGGCAGTGGCTGTCCAGAGTCATAGAAGGAGGTTTTTCTCATCTCCTGCTATCTGATAGGGAGTACTGAGATCTGAACATGGGACCTTCCAGGTGAGGGGGACCCTTAGAGAATAATTTTTGAACATACAGCCTCCTTCATCTAACAGTGATCCCACAGGGATTCCAGCTAGCAACCCAGTTGAACAAACTTGCAGTCTCCACCCTGGATGCGCCCAAGGATGACAGTGTGGCTTAGGGAAGGTACTGCAAAATACTTGTTTTCTTGGAGGAGGGGGGGGGGATAAAATATGGAAGAGGAGCTAGATTAAAGCACAGGTGGTCAGGAATGATTTCTCTGCAGCACTGCATTTTCATCCAAAAATGCTCCCAGAAGTAACAAGAAATCTACTTCTGGATTTTACTTCTGTTTTCTTCAGAGCAATTTGAACCAGTTTGTGTAGGTGGTATTTGAGGATATTTTTTTTAAAAAATTCTGGCAATATGGGGAGGTCAAGAGGGCCCAAGCAAAAAGGACTTTGAAAGTTGTGTGTGGCTTGTGGACTTCAGTTTTCCTGCCCCTTGCTTAGGGGAAAGGGCAGGGAGGAGGCTCTTTTAGGGGAAAGGAGATGGGCCAAAAATTAAAGAGGGCAGAAGGGTCTTTTGAGAACAAGGGGGAATGTTTAAGAAGGGGAAATGATGGATTCAGACCTGTTTTACTTAAGCTGTGTGGTTGCCATTCCCCCCCCCCCCCCAAGCTCAGGCTTGCAGTGTTCTAGTTCTCTATAAACCAGCAAGGTCACAAGGTGGGAGGAACTCACGTGAGATTTGACCTTGCCAGCACATAACACATTTTTAAAAGCTCATAAAATGGGATTGGCATTTGTAGGTGGGGGAATGGAATGGTTTGTCGGTAGCATTGTCAGTAGAGGTACTAGGCAATAGGTGCATGTGACATTCATATAACCACATTCCAGACAGCATTCCAGATTGCAGTGACAGGCAGAGAGAATTACATTTTTCCTAGTGACAATACATTGCATTTCTGATTGCTAGAAAAATTGGACATCCCTTCTCTTCCATAGCAGAGCTTCCTTGAGGAAATGTGTTTTTTCTTGTGATATATGGGAATCAGTTGTACATATCTTGCCTGAGTAAGTAAATCTTTTTGCTTGGTAATAAGAGCAATAATGTACTATGACTAGAAATCAGATCCAATAGCAGAACATGTTCATCACATATAGATTCTACTTATTGTATGAAAAATAATGGTAATTAGTGAAGCCTTTGATTTTTATTTTTTTATTTTGCAAATAGCAAACAAAAGAAGAATGACATTAGAAACACGATCCCAGTTATAGCTGTGGGACCTGTGATCCTCAAGATGCTGTTAGACTCTAGTCCCCTTCAAACCCAGTCAGCACGTCCAAATAGGGATGATGACAGTTGTTATATAACATATGGAGGGCCACATGGTGTCCACCCCAGTCTACACAAAGTCAAACCATACTTCCCCATATTCTTACAATAGTTCTTTATAGTTGAAAGACTAGCTGTCTGAACAGGAAACTGCCTTGTTTTCTGAGTGGGTGACCATTCATGGATGTTCATAGTTCACCAGGTTCATCCAACTTTTCCAGACATTGTAGAGATATACTTCATGGGATAGACACATGGAAAACTTATCTACTCCCTGACCAGCATTGATGCACACCTCTGGTTCCTTCTGGTCACTGTTCACATGCCAAAAAACCACCACAAACTCGGTGTCTGGATGGTCAAATAGAGTGAAGATGCCTGTGAGAGCTTTTGTGACCATAATTGTCTCGGTTTTCTCCTCTTGCTGTATCATGTGGTTGATTGGTTGCTTTTGTCTTCACTTTCTAGGCACAGTCTTCCCAGAACCAGAAGGCTCAATTACCCATTGTTAAGTCCAAAAAGAAAAAGGCAAAGGGATTATTTGGCTGATGCAAGTGACCCATTTCACAGTGAGAGGAAATTGTTCCACCTTCGTGGAGCATTTGTAAGAGAGCAACACATCTCACTTCACTGCACAGACTGTGCCAATCTGTTCATTATATCATTTTAAAAAAAAAGGATGGGTGAGGAGTGCCCCAGCCTACCCCACAGCTCTCTCCTGCTCTGTCTCTGCTTACTGTTTCCCTTTCTGCACAGATACTACCCAAGAAGTTTGAAGGTGATATATGAAGTAATATGCAAGAAGAAAATGGGTAGAGCATGGGCAATGGGAAGAATCCAAAAGGTGGCAGTTAATTGGATTACCTATGCTTACCTATGTCATTGACAGAATCAATTCCTGTCTTGTTAATGTGTATAATAAATATTTTGGCTATAAGAAATGGCTTCTCAGTTCACTGTCTTCTACATATGCGCTACATAGACATCTGCCAGTAATTCTGTATCGCACCTTCCTTTTTAAGTTTCTTGGTGGAAGAAAAAGAAATTCAAAAATGTTTGCAGAATACCTATCAAAATTCCGCACAGAATATAGATTGTGCTGACCTGCTCTGTCAGTTGCACAGTCCACAGGGCTCTTAAATCTCCCTTCACCCAGCACATATTTCCTCTCTTTCTTTGCACTATTTCTGAACTGTTCTTCCCTAAGTATTCTGCAAAGATATGCATGTGAAATGAAGATAGACTGGGCTGATCCAAAAAGAAAGTATAATTTATCTGAGGTTTAGAGTTTGTCATACTCTAAATGTTTAGTACTCAGGCCTCAGTCTTTGCCAGTTACTTCTGCTGACCATTCAGCTGGTATGATCTGTTTTTTTTATTTGTACTTCTCCACACAGACATCCTAAGATAGGTTGGTGCCAAAGTACACACACTTTTGTTGATGAGAGAGAAAATAAATCAAATGATTTGTTGTTACTTGTTTTGTTTTGCTGTTTTCAGCATGACTCTTTATAGGTATCATAGACATGCAGAACATTTGACCATCATCACCATCTAAGCCTAGCAGCAGTTCACTAGGAGGGTTATCAGACAACGGAAATTGGAAGTACAATCCAGTGGCAATCTGAACGCAATCATGAGGTTTCACATTATTGCACGAGAGACTATCACACTCATTTTCGAGCAATGAGAAGTCATTCTGAACGCGATTGGGGTTTCACGTTATTTTGGGCCGTAGTGGGAAGCAATTTCAGGTCGTTCCAAACACAATGCATTATCAGTACGAAATCACATAAATTCAGTGAATGGGCATATGCACAAAATATTGTTCATTTCCAAACTGGCCCCATTTTCCTTCTTTTGAAATTGAGAGAAATTCCTTCTGTGTGATAACATCCTAGGATATATCTGTCCTGTCTACTCTGTGATTGCATAAGCAGCAAAGTGGACTGGCATCTGATAAGCCACATTAGAAGGCTTTTAGGCTATGTTTTGATCATATGGTCACGGGTTTATGTGTGGCTATGCTATAAGCCACCTTCTTAATCCCACAGCTCTTTACTGTGTACATGGCCCTGTCCCAAGTAAAGTAGAGTTATCTCCCTTCCCTGAGTTTCATTCCACTCGGTTGTCACAGCCTCCATTTTTTTCTAGTGCACCTTTTATCATTTGTTACCTTGTGGACTCCTCCGCTTCCTATGTTTACATTCATGATTAAGAAAACAAAACCAAGCTTGCTAGATACAAATGGGCAGCATCCAGTGGTCACTTTGCTGTAACTGCAGAGAAAACATGCCCGTTATACCTGATTCCAGGATCCAAAACCAAATAAAGACAGTCTGCTCCTGACCATAAGAATTACATGCTGTCATTGCAGCTGGAAAACCACATCCTAAGGCAAAAAAGCAAAGAGGCTTCTATGACAAGTAATGCTAAGGCACTGCCCGTCCCTCAAGTGCTGCCCTGCCCATTTTGGCTGCCAGTCAGATGTCTAGGCTGCTCTGCTAAGCCACTCCCAACAGCCACAGAATCATTCACCATGAAATTAACTCCTCTTCCTTTAGAGAGGGAACTGAGTGAGGAGGTTTCTTCCCTTTTCCTGTCCATTTAGACTGGAATAGAACAAATCTGCTGCTTGTTAAGAAGAACCCAGTCTGAAAAAATAAAGTATAACATGGAATTCTAGATTTATCTTAAATATTTTCCTTTTCCTCCTAACAAGTTGGGGTTTGTCTGTCCTAAACTGATCTAAGACATCCCATAGATGGAAGGACAAAATGGTGCATTTGAACTTGATAAAAAAAAGAATAATCAATTAATCTTAAATCTTGCTTATTGTTATTGCAGAAGATGATAGACTGAAATGTAGTTATGAATCCATGAATCACTCAGAGTTAATTACTACACAGCAAAGTAGCTTATACTCAGAGTAGCATAGAGCCATATGATGGAGTCAGCTCTCATCATAGTCCCAGCTTCTGCCAACCTAGCAGTTTGAAAACATGTAAAAGTGCAAGTAGATAAATAAGTACCACTTTGGTGGGAAGGTAACAGCCAGCATGAAGCCATGCTGGCCATATGACCACAGAGTCATCTTTGACAACACTGGCTCCCTCAGCTTAGTAATGGAGATGAGCACCGTCCCCTATAGTTGGACATGACTAAACAATCTTGTCAAAGGGGAAATCTTTACCTTTACCTTTAGATTAGTATATATGGTAGAGAACAACTGTTTTGCAGAAGATCCCAGGTACAATTCCCATAATCTCCAGATAGATCTAGAAAAAAAAAATCCAGCTGAAACCCTGTGAATATCACCAGTCAGTATTAATGATAAGACACACATGGCTAATTTGACTTAGTATTGGGCTGTTTCCTATATTCCGTCTCTTCATTGAACCAGTTTCACCTGTCAGTTTCTGTTATCCTGCAACTCCCATATATACATATACACATACACACACACCTGATTTCCAACATCCTCTTCTCAACCAAGTTATTTGCAATGAAAATTCAAGTTTTAAATTCTTACTGGAGAGCAACTTCACTTATCTGATTTCTAGAGGAGAATCAGTGGCTGGGCTTCCACAATACACAATATTTGACTCATTGATCTAATTAATTATGGCTGAAATACCTCAACCACTGTACTTGTGCAGATTACTTGCTAATTATTTTTTTAAAAGATTAGCAAATACATACATTGTTTAAAATGTGCTTTAAAAATTGCAAGCACATGTTCTGACTAGATGTAATAAAACTGCATGTTTGAGAACCATATGTTTTGAGATCATGAACCAATGGAAGTTTAGAAATACTGCGAAATTTGACACAAATACAACAAACTAAATTTGCATGTTGCTCCCTGTTAGGAAGACAAAAATTATAGAAGTCCAGCAACTTGAAATTCTCAGTATCCATACATATGTAGTTTGACTGCTTGTCACAAAATGCTCACTATTTTGTGAAAATATCACCCAAACATGGAATTTGGTACTTTTCCAGAACTTGAGATTGTCTACATTTATGATTTAAAAAAAAAAAATTCTAGACACACTTCAGCAACATCCAGCAAAATTTCTTGCAATTACAGAGGTGCTGGCAATATTTGCTATTTGTCAAGGGGTTGTTTGGGACATACTCTTCATAGTTTGTCATTTCCCCACACCCATGATCACCATTTTGCTTACTCCTGTCCCAGCAAGCTTTTGAAAAGTCTAATTTTTGGAGGTATATATTTTGAAAGGCATACTGCTAAATTCAAATATACTGATTTATGCTGATTGAAATATTTTTAAGGTGCACAATCCTGCCTCTTTCCACCTTGCTGTATGTACTGGCTTACCTTTTCTCTCTCTTTCCAGAAGCCCTATTTCTCCCTCATGGCTTTAGCTTTCCTGACTTTCCTGGACAGGGTATATAATCATGGTATACTTTTCTGGTATATAATCATGTCAGGGTGGATTTTATATGGGGTGTGTGTTTTAGTTATGCTTTTTAACATGTATATTTTAAAGTAATTTTATACTGTTTTAGTTAGATTATTTTAATTGTTTTTATATTTTTGTTGTAAAGTTTTAAAAATGTTTTTATCTGTGAACCTCCATGGGTCCCTTTCTGGGAGTGAGGCGGCATACAGATGAAATAAATAAAAATAAATAAAAAGTATTTTGCTGGACTTCGCTGAAGACCAATCCTGAGGGTGTGGTTTCTATTCCCCCCCCTCTTTTCCGCGCCACTGCAACAAGGGCTTGCGTGATTCTCCATAAAGCTTTGATTCTGAGAGAGCTACTGTAACCTCAGCACCATGGGAATAAGGCCCCAATCTCCAGCAGCCAGGGATGGATTGGCCTGTTATTCTCACCTTTCTCTTTAACGTGTTGTAATGAGGGAAACAAAAACATCCCACCTCAGTCCTTCCCAGTTGCTGTTTGTGTAGGGAATGAAAAGGCCTTTGCACGGCTGTGCCCGCCTGTCCCAAAGCCAAGGAAGGAGCAGGGCTGCTGCCTTTTATATTTCCTCTGTCAGAATCACATTCGAGAGGGAGAGCCATGGATAGGTAGCCACTGGTCCCTCTTACTACTCCACTGTCCATTTGAAACATGTTTATGAGTACTGCATACTATCCTTAGTATTGGGGCCATTTTGCAGTACCAGGCCTACCATTTACATCTCTCTGTATAGATCCTGGTGGGCATTGTGGTTCACTGGGCTCCTCAGATGAACCTGGAAGGGATGTCATATTGAGGCTGGAGCAAGCTTGTTTTCTGCTGCTCCAGAGAATAGGACATGGAGCAATAGAGTCAAGCTACAGAAAAAGAGATTCCACTTAAACATTAGGAAAAACTTCCTGGCAGTAAGAACTGTTTGACAGTAGAAGATGTTCCCTCAAAGGGTGGTGGAGTCTCCTTCTTTGAAGGTTTTCAAACAGAGGCTGGATGGCCGTCAGGGGTGCTTTGATTGTGAGTTCCTGTATGGCAGAAAGCGGTTGGACTGGATAGCCCTTGTGGTCTCTTCCAACTCTATGATTCTTTGGGCTGCTATTGTTTTGTTTTATTATGGATAGATTGGTTACATTCATAACCTACCTTTCCTTGAATCAGATGAAAGCAGGGTACATGGCTCTCCTCAATGTGTCCTCCCAGCAGTCCTGTGAAGTAGATGAAGTCAGGGCAGAATCTCTAGTTACCTAGTGAATCTCATGCCTCAGTTAGAAACTACATATCTCAAATCTCAATCCATCACTCTGACCAGTACACTATACTGCCCTGATGCTGTCCTTGGCATGAACTTCTGCACACTTGTTTTCTCTTAGATAATAATAATATTGTACTCTTAATAAATCTCCTCCCTATACTGTACATTTTAAACTTAGCAAGATTTGTATTACGCAGTCTGGTTTCAGAAAGATTGTCTTTGACCATTATGATACCTTAGGATGTTTCCATTCTGCTACTCCCATCTCTGTCTTTAAAACTTTTATTCTCAATATGCACAGTAGTATCTGGAGAATTTCTGAGATATCAGAACTTTACAAAAATAACTTTTTAAAAAAAGAGCATGTGGATGAAGGAAGATTTTGACTTCCAACATACTATAATCTTAAAAGCTAAATAGTTAATCTGTCTGACCTGATAGCCACATACAACATACTTCAGGTCCAGTTATAGTAAATGAAAAAGGTGTTCATTATGGTTGGAACCGAACTGGATGATGCAAGGAAAAGGAAATTACTGCATAGCCAAACAAATTGTAAATGCAGTTTCAAGCTTGTCTTAAACTATTTCTGCTCTGTTGATCCATGTAGCACAGACTCCCTCTTTCATTAGAAAAGTGTGTACCTAGCACCTATCCAGATGAGAGAACCCCAAGTTCCTATATTTTTCTATATACTCAGAATACCTTGCTGTACCATTTGTGAGATTGGCTGTGGGATCTCTTTCATCCCCCTGCCCTGCATGTTTAAAGATAACTGTATTTATTTTACAACTGCATGTATGGGAAGGGAATAAATTGCTGGGAATAAAATAATTATGTGAGCCATCTAGAGCTTTCCACCTTCTAGATCCAACTTTCCACCTTCATCTTTGAGTCACCTGACAGCAGAACAAATTACCAACTGTGCCCTTGTGTGATAACTTTAGAAGCAGTTGAACAATGTAGTTACTGAATCTTACTATCTCCAGATTTTTGCATTTGTTCTAATAGGCTTCATGAAGAGTACTCACCAGTCTCTTCATCCTGGACAGAAGTGACTAGTAGGGCTCCTCAGGGTTGGGATTGATATGATGGGATGATGGGATAGAAGACATACTTAGCAGATTTGTAGATGACACCAAATGCAGAGCATAGCAAATACTTTAGAGAATTCAAAATGGCCTTGACAGATTGAAGAACCAGGTCAAAACTAACAAAATGAATTTCAACAGGGATAAATGTGGGTACTACATCTAAGCAGGGAAAATAGAAATGCACAAATATAGGATGCGTTACAACTGGCTTTAACATTGTACTGTATAAGTGAAAAGTATCTAGAGGTCATAGTAGAGTACAAACTAAACATGAGTCAACAGTGTAATGCTGCAGCCAAAAGAACCAAACCAATTCTGGCCACACCAACAAGGACATAGCATCTGGATCAAGGGAAGTATTAATGCTTACTATTCTGCTTTGGTCAAACCTTATGTGAAATATAGTGTCCAATTCTAGGCACCACAGTTCAGGACAGATATTGAAAACCTGGAACATGTCCTGAAAAAGTTGACCAAAGATTATCAAAGTTTTGGAAACCAAGCCTAATGAGGAATGACTTAGGGAGCTAGATAGGTTCAGCTTGTAGAAAAGGAGACCCCAAGGTGACATGAGAGCTATTTTTAAATATCTTAAGGAATGACATGCAGAAGATGGGGTGAGCTTGCTTTCGGCTGCTCCGTAGTCTAGAATACAAACCATGGATTCAAATTAGAAGTAAAGAGATTCCCCTACACATTAGGAAGAAGTTTTTTACTGTAAGTGTGGTTTGATAGTGGAATAGATTGCCATGGAGAGTGGAGGATTCTCCCATCTTTAGAGTTTATTAAACAGAAATTGGATGGGCATTTTTCAGAAGTGCTTTAATTATGTATTCCTGCATGACAGAGAGGGGACAAGTTGACCTTTATGGACCCTTCCAATTTCTATGATTCTATATTCAGTACTAGACACTACATTAACATGAAATGGTTTTTATATTGGGACGTTATTCTCTGAGCTTTTTTTCCCTCTCCAATTACTGGGTAAAGCCACTTCATCTGGATTCTGCTGGCTTTAGTCCAGCCTTTAAATGTATTTCTAGTCTTATTACTATAACAATTACCCAGTTTCTCACTGTTTTCCACTGATAGTGCACTTCACCCAGAAAGAAGGCAGTTCTGAGATTACAGATGTAGGATCAAACTCCTTTTCTTCCCAACATCTTGTCTGATTAAGAGATCTGGGGATCTCAAAACTTTGCACACATTCTTATGCCTACATTTTGGTTGGTCTGATAAAAGTATTGTAGTAATAGGGATTCTATAATTTTCCTAAATACTATTGACTGTGATATGTAAACAAGATAAACTTTGCAAAAGCTGCACTACTAGATGAAATCAGAGCTCCCTGCAACTACTTGGCAGTTCTGAATGTTAAGGTAGGCAAGATAAAATTTTGCAAGAAGCCAGATAACAGTAATGTTTGCCAGTAGAATAAAGCCAAAACAAGTTCACTGCTTAGTCTTGAAATATGCCACTAGGAAGCGGGGGGGGGGGGGAGGGAGAGGGGTGTTTAACATATTAAGGATATGAATGTATGCATATCCCTGACCTAATTTTATTTAGTGGGTCAATAGATTTTAGATTTTGGAGTTATGTTATGGTGACCTTTGGACCAAGAATTTGTAGGTCAGAGTAATCAGTCAAACTTGACTTGAGCTGGAAGTCTTTGTGTTCACTGGCATGGTTTGACTATGGGATAATGGAGCTTCATCTCATCTCTTATCTTACATGGATCAAAAAGGATGCATCACAAACAGCATAATGGTGATACACCTCACTGGACAAACACACACCCTTGGAGACTCCCTTTGGCCTTGGAGAAATACAGATGTTCAGTCATAATGTAACATGTTTGTTCAGACTAACAATCAACTTTCTTGCAACATCATCTAATGCCAGGGATTCTGCAGCTCAGCAAACATAGTTACTCAATGCTTCTTTGATGAATTCATGACACTCTAGTAAAAAGGAACTGCTGTTCTCAGGTGGGGAAGTGCACGGTATTCACCATTAAAACTCTTCTGAGGTAATTTTTTTTCTTATCAAATCCTAAAGATATACAGCAAGACAGGGAGTATAAAGAGCAGTTGTTGTTGTTATTATTTCTATTTCCCACCTCTCCCTTTGGATCGAGGTGGGATTCCAACATATTAAAATACAAAATACAAACAATGCAATCTAAAAACATCCTAAGACTTCAACAATCAATTAAAACCAACTACAATTTAGTCCTTAGTCTAGTCAATTCTGTATTTCGTTTGGATCGAATTGTGTTTTTAATTTCTGATCCATTAGAGTAAGTCGGGTGGATAGGCCCGCCAGAAGAGATCAGTCTTAAGTGCTTTCTTAAAAGCATCTAAGGTGGTAATAAGACGGATCTCCTCCAGCAAGTCATTCCAAAGTTCTGGTGCCATAACAGAAAATGCCGTCTGGGAGGTTGACATCAATCTTTTCTTAGTGACATCTAGCAAATTCTTCCCTGATGTTCTAAGAGTGCGGGGCGGATTATGTAGGGAGAGGTGTTCCTTCAAGTAACTCGGGCCCAAGCCATATAGGGCTTTAAAGGTAACAACCAACACTTTGTATTGCGCCTGGAAGCTGCACTGTCACATTTTTATTCCCAAGAGATGCCGCAGCAGCCAAACTGTGCAGCATCTCTCTGCATCTCTATGCAGTAAAAAGAACCTGCTAAAAACAGATTCTTTTTATGGCACAGTCTGGATGCTGTCACATGTCAAGATATCTGGACGCTGTCACATGTCAATGATGCAAGTGTGATGCCAGAACATGCGGACGCTACACCATACTTGTGTCATGATGGTGGCCCCTGTGTGGATGGGAGGCTGCCATGATGACGGTGCCTGTATGTACTAGGGTTCAGGACCATGTGGTTGCTGCACGATCCCAAAACCTAGAATGGGCGCCAGCATGCCTCTTCCCAACCGTATGTACTGGGCCTTAGCTTCTAAGAAAAGTTCAGATCTGATTTGCTCTTGTACTCATTTGTTTGTCTTTTCACCTATCCATGATCTTCACAGAACTCTTCTCCAGGACCACATCTCAAATGAGTTGGTTTTCTTTCTATCAGTTTTTTTCACTATCCAGCTTCACACCTGTACATAGTGATGGGAAATACAATGGCATGAATAATCCTCAGTTTAGTATTCAGTTGTACATTTTTTGCACTTTAGGATCTTGTCTTCTAGTTCTGTCATAGCTACCCTTCCTAGTTCTAGTCTTCTCCTGATTTCTTGACAGCAATTTCTGTCCTGGTCAGTAATTGATCTAAGATATGGAAAGTCTTGAACTATTTCAATTTCCTCATCATCTGTACTGAATTTATGAATATCCTCCATGATTTTCTTAATGTTCTCCATTAAACCTGCCTTTGCACTCTTCTTTGATTTTCCTTAGTAGTTTTTCCAAAAGTTTGTCATTTTCTTATTTACTTTGTTATTTTATTTGCTAATTTGTTATTTATTTTAGCTGAAACCCAAAGCAGAGCTATTTCACAATACAATCTTGAAACTACATGTACACATCTCATCAAAGTGTGAGATATCAAATATGTAACAGTGTACATTGGGCATAACAGTGAACAAACCAATGTGGAGTTGAAGGCTTTCAAGGCCGGCATCCATAGTTTTTTGTAGGGCTTTTGGGCTATGTGGCCATGTTCTAGAAAAGTTCCTTTCTGACTTTCACCAGCGTCTGTGGCTGGCATCTTCAGAGAAATGTCAGAAAGGCGAAATGTCAGAAAGGAACTCTTCTAGAACATGGCCACATAGCCCAAAAGCCCTACAAAAACTATAGTGAACAAACCATTTATTTTGCATAAACAAGTCCTTTCCAGGCTTAAACCTACAACTGTCCTAAAAACAATCATGCATTGGGAAGTGTGCAAAGACAGTACTGAGACAGTAAGGAACAATGGGGCATATCTCTTTAAGTCTTATTAAGACCACATGCTACTAATCTTTCCCACCTCATCATCCCCCAAATCAAAGAATAACTGAAAGAGTGATCATGGCTTGTCTGAATCCTCTTCATTCTACTCTTACCTTTGGTCCCGCAAGTTTGGCAGATTTTATAAAAAAGAATCTTCCAAAACCATGCACAGCCTTTTTACCGAACAGCTGCCAGTGGAACAGTATATATTCATAGACAGCAAAGGCTCAGTTGAACCATTTCCAGCTCTCCTTAAAACCATTGTCTGGCTCCAGCACGAGTGTCTCCTGAACACTGTCATTGCATGCAGGCAACGGGCAGAATGGGTGTGTGCTCCATCTGCAGAACACGTTCCCTGACCACTACATGGCCCTGCCCAAGTGGCGCACTCCAGGCAAGCATCTGCATTTGTCATTAAAGGCCATCATTAGCTAAAGGAAAAGCAGAAGATTGGTTCTCAGGGGCCCAGTGTTCTTGCTCAGAGGCTGCTCCTGGCTGAGCCACTCTCGGCCATGCACTCCATGTTTCCTGCTAGGAAGTCAGGTTGCAAGGGACACAGGCAAGGGTCCTAAACCAGCCATCCCAATTAGGACTCAATTAGGTGTGTTAACAAGAACTCATTCTTAACAAAGAGTTCCCGCTCATCTATCTAGGGAAACATAGGAAGCTGCCTTAACCTGGATCAGGCCATTCATGTATCTAGCCCAGGAATGGGTAAGTGTGGCTTCCCTGCTATTCCCACAATCCCTCACCACTGGCTTCGCTTGCTAAGGCTGATGGGAGTTGTAAGCTAAAATATACGGAGCCCCAGCCCTGATCTAGCCTGACAGTTTTTGTGAACATTGACTGACATTGGCTCTCCAGGGGTTTTGGCAGGAGATTTGGCAGGGAACATACTCTATACAAAACAACTGAAATGAGGCAGTCTACATTGGCTGCTGACACTATGTGGGATTTGAATTTGGAATTTGCTCTAACTCTAAATCTTATGAATTGATGGGTGTGTGTGAGTGAGGAGAAGCTGTACCCACTATTGCTGCCACTAGCCTCTTCCCTAGGCAGTCTCTCATGTTGTCTTTGTATAATTCAGCAGACAAACCCTCTCCTACAAAGACAGTCAGGAACAGGGGCATCATTTATTAGGAGGTGCATGGGGTGCAGAGGTGGTGACACCACTGCTCCTCAGACACCTTCCTTTTGGCAGAAAAGGCTGTGGCAGTCACCTGTGTCCCTTTAAAATGCTGAACAGAGGGTGTGAGTGGGGTGAGGGTCAGTGTGAGGAGAAAGGAGAGGCTTTTTTAAATTAAAATTTTCAATTTTCAAACATTAATTTTTAATTTATTTTTTTCAATTTATTTTTTTTTAAAATATATTTAAAAACATCACATTTTATCAAATTTTGGCTTTAAGCACATGAAACTGTGCATATGTAAATACATTTAGGCTCTGTGTATGATATGTATGATATTGTAATTTAAAAGTATAATTTTAATTGTGCTAGTAGTTTATGTCACAACCAGTACCACACTATTCAGTGATATATGGGAATTATGATTTATGAGGAACATTAGTACAATAAACATTAATAAGGATTCTGTATGGTGTGGTAAGTAGGGAGGTCAATGGGGGGGGTGATACCGTGAATTACCACACCAAGTTTAGTTTTGAACTGATGCTTGCAGGAGTCCTTCTACTGCAGTTCTACTCTGCAAGGAAGGGAAGAAGAACCATTTGCGACGTGTCTACATTACAGAGTTATAGTGCTTGCACACCACTTTAAAATATTACTGTTCCACCCTATGGAATCTTGGGAATTGTAGTTCCATTCTCTTGAACTACAATACCCGAGATACTTCACAGATAATTCAAAGTACTTTCCCAAACCACAAATCTCAGGATTCCACAGGAGAAAGCCATGACATTCCCAGGACAGTTGCATTTGTTTTTGCAGCAATGTTTTGCCTTGCCAAGTTCATAATTTCCAGCATTTCACAGATGAAAACTAGTGCACCTGTGCCCAAGCGACATCCCAATGTGGTCAAGGTGGCAAAAGTTATCTGAGGAAAATTGCAGCAGTTTGTTTTTGTTTGAGCCTACTGGGAAGGGCAGTATTTTGCCCGCTCCTCCTCCTGTTCTTCCTGAGCTGATTGAGTACAAACCACTATTGCACTTTGAACTCAATTTGCAGCAGTTAAAGTAAGCAGAAAATAAAGGTGGAAAGGGGGAGGAGGGGAGAGAAACTGGGACATTTGAAAGCAGCTTAAAGAGGAGGTTAGCAAGAACTGTTAAAATGGGATTGTTCCTGCCAAATGAAGGCAGTTGGAAGGTATGGAAGTTGGAAAGTTCAATGTATCTTTTGACTGCAATGTCACAGAAACGTATGCTATGCAACAGTGATTTCCCTCTGAATAAATGTGCACCGCACTGAACAAGCCACTTCCATATACTGTAGCTGTGGGAAAAATGTAACCCCACCCCAGTCCCACTTTGGCTGTCTCTCCTGAAATTCATACCCATTTTTGAAGACAAAAAAGTACAGTACAGATTTTGAGTCACTTTTTGCCTGAAAGCAATCCAAAATGCAAGAAAACCACTTAAAGAGACCATGGTTTAGCTTTTGTACCACATTAGAAGCCTCATCTACAGTCCTGGCCTTTTCTGGTAGAAAACCAGGCAAAAATGGTGTCTGAAAATGACATGGTGTCACTGCTGGTGCACCCTGCAGGGTGCGTGAAAAGAAAATGGCCCCTGCTGTCCCTTCCTTCTAAGCATTGCATTCAATCTTTTAAATTTTACAAGAATTTTTATATTTAAAAAAGACATATCCTGAAGGAAAGTGTTGGGATCTTTATACCCATATTCTGTTACATGCCTGCTAGAAATTTCAGTATTGCATTTACACTAGGACTTCACGTTTTCAATTCATTTAAATGAAGTGTCAAAAACTTATTTGAACCAATAATCTAAACAATCGTCCAATGACTAGGAAGAGAAGCATGTAAAACTGAGGTTGAAATACTGTATTCATCTGTGTTAGGCTTACTCATAAGCTAACAGTTTGTGAGAAAAGCAGTACAGTATATGAGTCAAATAAATAAATAAATAATAACAGGCTTAATTTTTTTTTATCATGGTTCTTTTCAAGCTATATTTACAAGTACTTGTCCCCTCTTTGCTGTGATCTAAGTAATTTTAAACCAAGGGTGGGAATTACACGGTTTCCCAGACATTGTTGGACTGCAGTTCCCAGCAGTCCTAACCAGTAGAGCCAGGAATACTGAGCACTTTAGTTCAACAACATCTGGAGGGCTGCAGGAGTCCCTTCCTCTTTAACCAAAGCCCATAAATTTTCCCAAGTTTTCTGATAAACCTTTACCCTTTACCCAATGAACAAACAAGAAGTAATTTTTAGAGATGTTTTTATTGCCCTTTGTGCCTTCACCAAAAATGGGGTACAACTGTAGAAAAATGTATATTTTAAAAAGTATCTAGCAAGTGCTTTTGGCAGGGTTGTTTCTGCTCCTTACTACAAGCAGCTGTTTGACACAATGCATTTTTTTCTTAGCAGGGTTCCAATGGAAATTATGAAATGCATTCATAGCAACAATTTAATTTTTTAGAAAAAGAGATGCCCAGGTCTTGAGGCAAGATTGGAGGGTAGGTAGAAATAGAAAATCAGGTTTACTTAGCTTTGCCTATGGTGACCTTGCTGCACCAGATTTATAAAGGTGAATCCAGACTGACTGAGAAGTCACAGATTTTGTTCTTGTTCCTTCTAGAGAAGTGATTGGTGTTTAATAACAGAGTCTTGTGTAGTCTCCCTAATCCAAAATGCTTGGGACCAAAAGAGTTTTGGATTTCAGTGTTTTTTGGATTTTGGAATACACTCATCCTTCCACATTTGCAGCTTTGAGTTTTGCAGATTCGATTATTCATGGATTTTATAATATATTCTCTCTAGAAATATCTAGGTCCTCCAGCACAACTCTAAGTTCAACTTTAACCAAAAGCTACACTGAAGGACCTAGAGATTCCTAGAGAGAGAACTCCACTAGGCATTTTTAGCTCCTCCAGCACAATTCTATGGTCAATGTCCAGCAGATATTGACCACAGAGTTGCTCAGGAAGACCTAGAGATTCCTATACAGGTGTTCGCTCAGGTAAAAAACATAGGCCTGGTACAGATGGGCAACTAGCAGCATCCTCCCTGTGAAATAGGGCTAGATGAGACTAAATGACACACACACCATGCAGGGTGAACACATAGCTCGCAGCAAGTGGTGTCATCGCATGGCAGTGCCATTTGGCGCTTATGATACCGCAAAAATGAAGCCACTCTAGGCAGCTTCTTTCCAGCTGCACATTGTTGTCACACTGTTTGGTGGCTATGGCAACGATGTGGGGCAAAGATGGGCAGCATGGAGCTGCCCGTCTGTCAAGCCCCATAGTCCTTTTTTATTTGCAATTTTCCCACATTGACAGAGTCCTGTGCCCCTAACACCAGTGAACGTGAAGAGACGAGTGTATTTTCATTTGTTCTTTGTGGTCTCTGCGAATGACACAAATGGGTTATTCTGCACCTGCGCAGAATAATCCATTTGTGTGAATTTGCAGATGACCACTCGAAGAAATACTGTTACAGGTAAGCAACCTGTCCATACAATGGTCCCTCCACATTAGGGGTGAAGGTTCCCAGTGAATGTGGGAAAACCGCAATAAAAAGCACTATTCTTTTTACCTACCTCTCCAGGAATCTCCAGGTCCTTTAGTGCAACTGTATGGTCAACATCTGCCAGAGTGTTGTGGCAGTGTTTTCTCTAGGAACTTCTAGATCCTCCAGCACAGCTCTGTGGTCAATTTCAAGCAGAATCTCTCTAGAGGACCTAGAAATTCCTAGAGAGAGCATATTAATCAAAACCGCAAATAATCAAATCCGTAAAAGTCAAAGCCACAAATGTGAAAGGCCAACAGTACATAATGAGATACCTTGAAGATGGAACCTAAGTCTAAACATGAAATTCTTTTATGTTTCCTATATACCTTACAGACTAAGCCTGAAGGTCATTTTTTGCACAATATTTTAATTAATTTTGTGCATCAACCCAACTTTGTATACCTTGAACCATCAGAAAGCAAAGGTGTTGCTCTTCCAGCCACCCAGGTAAACAATTTTGGATTTTGGAATATTTCAGATTTTGGAAATCCTGGATAAGGTAGACTCAGCCTGTAGCAGATTTAGAATAGCAGAATTATTGTGAACTGTGACCCACATTTATTGCTAGCAGTCTGGTGAAATCTCACCAGCCTAGAAAAGGGCTGGAGGGGTGCCCAAAGTGGGAGGAACCTCTCCGTTTTAATGATTTCCAGGGTGGCAAAGGAGCTGACTTGTTCGCATGTTGCTCCTCGGGGCCCTTGTTTGGTATTTAAGGCACTGGTTTGCTTGCTAATGGGCCCAGGTGTCCTAAGCACAAAGGAGGACAAAACATCACAAAATGGAGGACATGCCCAAGAAAAATGTATGACATGACCAAGGAAAAGCTAAAAACACGCCTACAAATAAAAATGCATGCTTTTTGGTCATGTTGAAAATGGAAGGCATTTGAGAATTCCTCCTGGACAGAAGGTTGAAATGTCGGATGTGTTCTGGAAAAAGAGGACATTTCTGGTCATCTTGGAAGGGGTCTGGTCATTCTTTGAACTCAGAGCAACTCCACTTTGCCAGCTCTGGCTTAGCTGTGATTCCTGGACCAAGAGACATAAGAGCAGCATCTTTTAAATCTCAGTGATGGTTGAAGAATTGCCAAGATTTCTTTGGGATGGAGGGGTTTGCCATGGCCTTTTTTCTGAAAGGAAAAAAAAAAAGGGATTTGCTGGAGGGCTGAGCAGGGATTCAAGCTCTGGGGTTCCTCTACACTTTAGAAATCATGCAGATTAACACCACTTTAAGTGCTACAGCTCCATTTTATGGAATCCAGGGATCTGTAGTTCTACAAAGTCATTAGCCTTCTCTGCCAAAGAGTGCTGCCGGCTCTCTTGTTGCTGTGTACCTTGAAGTCCTTTCTGACCCTAAGGTGAACCTATCATAGAGTTTTCTTCTTGGCCAGATTTGTTCACAGGGGGTTTGCCATTGCCTTCCTCTGAGGCTGAGAGAGTGTGACTTGCCCAAGGTCAGCCAGTGGGTTTCATGGTCGAGCTGGGAACTGAACCGTGGTCTCCAGAGTCATAATACACTGTTATAGCGCTATTATTTCACTATGGCTATGGCTGCTTTCTGTGGAATCCTGGGATCTGCAATTTAGGGAAGGGGCATTTAGAATTCTTACCCAGAGAGCTCTGAGGCCTCACTAAACAACAAACCCCAGAATGCCAGAGGAGGCCACCAGCTCAATAAAAGTGGAATAATAGCTCTGTAACAATGCAGTGGAGTATTTGCAGTCACTCAAACCACAAGCCTCACAAAGCTACAAATCCCAGGATTTTATAGGCTGGAGCCATGGCAGTTAAAGTGGTGTCAAACTGCATTATTTCTGGAGTACAGATGCACCCCTAGTCCAACTTTCAGACCATTTACACCGCTTTGGGTCTTCCTCTGAGGATCAGCACTTGCAGTGTCTTAACCTTCAGTCTTCAGGAGGCTCCAAGTGGATGAGAAGCTGTCAAGGCCAGAGATGGAGATGGAGATGGAGATGGAGATGGAGATGGAGATCTGCTGGGAGAGGCCCTTGAAGACAGTGTGCCCAGCCTTGGGACTCCATCTCAGCCCTAGGGGTTGGGAAGGGGGCCTTTAGGGAAGGAAGGAAGAAGAGGGAGATCGCTCGCCCACTCTTCTTCCAGAAAAGAAACACCTTTTTGCTTTAAAAATAAGGGAACAGCACCCCCTGGGCTGCAATGCTTGCTGAGGCCAGGGTTTCTGACCCCCTCCTCTAAAGCCAGGCCTCAAGTGCCCTGGCACAGGATCCAAGGACAGCCTGCCTCACTTTCCCAAAAGTTGCCCTTTCCTTGAGAGAGAAAGAGCTCCCTGGATCCAAAACCCTGGCTAGTGAGCAGGGTGACCTCCTTTTCCACCTTCTGCCCAGGAAGAATTCCAGAACAGCCTCCATTTGGCGCAGGACTAAGAAGCATACATTTATAGTTATAGGAGTGTTGTGACCTTTTGTTTTGCAATATGCCCTACATTTTCCCCGGGAATGCCCTACATTTTCATAGAATCATAGAGCTGGAAGAGACCACAAGGGTCTTATCCTTTTTTGTGGTTATGATATCTGGTCACTCTTCTTCATGAGTCCCCTCTGAAACATTGTTGAAGGAGAGCCAACCCTCCCTCCAAGTATACTTATCCAAGGGGCAGCTGTGTTAGCCACATAGAAAAGTACAATGACATCCCAAAGTCCACAAAACAGTGATAGCTTTATCAGACCAACCAAAATGCACAAGTATGATCCAACTATAATAGACGTTAGGGACTGTAACATAAGATTTCACAGACTTGGTGCTTACATCTGAGGAAGTAGACCAAACGTATTACCGCACCACACTCTTATAGTGCTGCTATTCCACTTTAACTGCTCTGGCTGCCTCCTGTTGCTTTCTGGGATTTGATGTTTAGGGAGGGGTATTTAGAATTCTCAGCCAGAGAGCTCTTAGGCCTCACTGAACTACAAATCCCAGAATGCTACAGAAGGCAGCCAGAACAGTAAAATTAGAATAGCAGCACTATAACAGTGTAGTGCAGTAACCTACCAAGTCTACCAAAGCTTATAAATCAAGCCTAATTCTTCCTAGAAACCAGGATAACTAAACTGTAACGGTTGTACTTTGGATATACTGTATAATGAGAAGACATTACTCACTAGAAAAGACAAGAATGCTTAGCAAAAGTAAAAGGCAGCAGGAAAAGAAGACCAAATTACAGATTACTCAATGGAGGAAGCCATGGCCCTGAGTCTGCAAGACCTGATCAGTGCTGTTGTGGACTTAGAAGTCTCTCTTTCATAGGGTTGCCATAAATCTAAGTTGACTTGACAGGAGCTAACCTTAACAATAAGAGAGAGTACTTAGAATTCTCTGCTAGAGAGCTATAGTATATATCACTGAACTATGATCCCAAAGGTATCCTAAAATGAGAGGAACTGAGGATTAAATCAGTGTAACTCTTTAGTATTAATGCCCATGGGAATGTAGTCTAGTTCTGTAGAATTCTATAGAATTCCAAGTACATCACCAAACTGCAAATCCCAGGATGCCTCATGAGACTTAAAGTGCTGTGAAGTGATGCAACTGTATGGTGCTGATACATACCCTAGGCCAGATGTGGGGAATCAACAGATCTTCTATCTTGTTGGATTATATCTCCCAGCATTCCTGATTGCCTGTGATATGGTTGATGGGACCAACAACATCTCTGTGCTCTGTTGCCACATCAAACCACAGCTCCCTGATGTCAATAGCATGGAGCCTGGCAGAACTATAGCACATTCTCATGGGCATTGATACAAGAGTTACCCTGATTTAATCCTCAATTCCTTTCATTTCACGATACCTTTGGAATAATTGCTCAGGGACATACACTATAGCTCTCTAATTCTAAGAGAGCTATAATATATAAAGAATTCTAAGTACCCTCTCTTGTTGTTGATGATAGCAGTGTCAAATAGCATTAATCCTGCAGTGCAGATGCAGCCTAAAACTCTCCCCGCTATACTACGTTGGCTGTGTGGCCTCTGGGGCACTCTGCAACCCAGAGACATCATGGGCCAGAGATAGCAACCAGAGCCCTATGATGGTATAATGAGGCCAGGAGATAGGATTGGAGGACCATCCCAGGTTTCCACTCCCTCCTTCCAGTTGAGCACATCTTTTCCCCATTTCCATTCCAACAGCAATGGTATCCATGCCCTCCTGCATCCTCTGATCTGTTCTTGCTTTGCACTGGGCTCTGCAAGTCACATGCTCTCAGCCTCAGGGGAAGGCAATGGCAAACCTCCTCTGAACAAATCTTGCCAAGAAAACCCCATGATAGGTTCTCCTTAGGGTCACCATAAGTCAGAAACGACTTGAAGGGCACACAACATACACACTGCTGCCAGGGCCATCACTAATGTTAGACGAGATGAAGCAACTGCCCCAGGGAGCAAATTTCAGATGCCAGTGAAGGGTTAATAATTCAATTTGAAATTAATCATATTTTATTATGGGGAGAGGTGCTTGTGGTATTTTTTTTTTTTTTTTTGCCTCCTGGGCCAAAATCATTTGCCTTGTTTGGGGTTCGTCTTGTGAGCCTTGTTTTCGGTGGACCTGAGGCACCCTTTGTTGTTCTGCCCCAGGTAGCAAATTGCAATGGGCCATGCGGACTACAGCTTTCTGGACTGGTGTGAGGTGGGGAGACTCTTCTTGCAGCCCTTCCAACACTGCAGAAATAAATCAGTTTGATACCACTTTAACTGCCATGGCTCCATCCTTGGAATCCTGTGATTTGTAGTTTGGTGAGGTATTCAGCCTGGTGCCCTCACTACACTACACATCCCAAGATTCTGTAGGAGAGAGTCATGGGATGTAAAGTGACATCAAACTGCTTTATTTCTGCAGTGTGAAATAAATGGGGTAAATGTCCTATGGGGTGGGGTATTTAACAAATGGACTGACACTTGTTTTCTGCCTAAGGTATCTCACCTGGTCTCTCACTGTAGCCACACCATTTGTTTGTTTGTTGTTGTTGTTGTTGTGAGCCTTCATTTCTGACTTATGATGAACCTAAAGCGAAGTTATCATGGGCTTTTCTTGGCAAGGTTTGTTCAGAGGTGGTTTTGCCATTGCCTTCCTCTGAGGCTGAGAAAGTGTGACTTGACCAAGGTCACCCAGTAGGTTTCACAGCTGAGCTGGGAAATGAACTTAGGTCTCCAGAGTCCAATGCTCAAACCACTACTTCACATACACAATATATTTCTTGTATCTTGTTGCTCTGGATGAATTCTCACATCCAGGACATGGGGGTCAAGGAGGGTAGCTGGCCTTCCCCTTCCTTCCAAACAGCATGGGTTGGATGGGCAGAGATGAAGGATGCTGAAGTGGGGTGGACATTATAAAACAATTAAAAACCCTTCTGAATCTGTAATTCTATTACCCTAATTTTATATTGAGATGAAGTCTGAGCTGGACTTGTGTGAACCTGGCACCTGCCCCCTCCATGATCCATTCACTGTGCAGTTTTTTCACACTATGCAGTTAGAGGCCATTATTCCACTTTAACACCCCTGATTCTGGGGCTTGTGGTTAGAGGTGCTTGGCATAGAGGTTTGAATGTTGGACTACATCTCTGGAGGCCAGGGTTTGAGTCTCAGCTCGGCCACGAAACTCACTGGCTGACCTTGGGCAAGTCACACACTCTCAGCCTCAGGGGATGGCAATGGCAACCCCCCTTTGAAGAATCTTGCCAGGAAAACCCTATTCTAGGTTTGCCATAAGTCATAAATGTCTTGAAGACACACGACAACAACCAGATCCTGTCTAATCTTGGAAGGCAAGCAGGGCCAGCCCAGGTTAGTACTTGGATGGGAGACCACTGACAAATACTGGGTGCTGTAGGCTAGGTTTCAGAGGAAAGAACTGGCAAAAACACCTCTAAAGGCTGCGTTCACACTAGAGAAATAATCCGGTTTGGCACCGCTTTAACTGTCCTGGCTCAAGGCTATGGAATTCTGGGAGTTGGAGTTTGTTGTGGGCCCAGAGCGGAGCAAAGCTCCGCTCTGGGCCCCACAACAAACTCCAACTCCCAGAATTCCATAGCCTTGAGCCAGGACAGTTAAAGCGGTGCCAAACCGGATTATTTCTCTAGTGTGAACGCAGCCTGAGTAGCCTTTGCCTAATAGAAAACCCTATGACATTTATGGAGTTTGCATAAATTGACAGATAATTTGAAGGCAGACACATTGAAGCTTTTTAGCTGAGAATGTTATGCCAGAGTACCTTCAAGTAGTCTCTGACATGGGGGATGTTCTTGGCCAGATTTGTCCAGAGAGGGGTTGCCATTGCCTTCCCTTGAGGCTGAGAGAGTGTGACTTGCCCAAGGTCACCCAGTGGGTTTCCATGGCCGAGTGGAGATGCCAGCCTTGGTCTCCCTCGATTGCTAGCTGGCTTGTGGGAGCTGAAGTCCAAAACAGCTGGAGGACCAAAGTTCGGGAACCATTGCGAGTGTAAGCGGTTTACAATTGTAGGCTTTGATTTGGTCAGGTCCTCCATGGCTTTCTTCTTCTTCTTCTTCTGGAATGTCCTCCAGTTTGCAGTGCCTTGTCCTCCTTTGCGGTGAGGCCCTCTGGTCCGAGATGCATCCGGCCGGAGGGGGCTATCGGGAGCCGGCTTAGAAAGGCGACCTTATTCCAGGTTGCAGAAACCCAAGGGACCCTCGGGAAGAGCCCCTCCAGGCCATGGGAGGTCTTTAACATCATGATGATGATAGTGATGATGATGATGAATTTATGTATTCATTCATTTATTGATTTCCTTTGCATGCCGCCTTTCTCCCAGAAGGGACCCAAGCTGGCTCACAGATAAAAATAAGATTAGTAGGCAGAGAAACCTCGCAGCCCCCTTGAGACTCACCGAAGGGAAGAACGCAGAGACATAGCCGTGTCAGTCGGTAGCATCAGTCTACTCTCTAAAGAGATCTTGTGGCCCCTTTGAGACTCAACGGGAAAAGTCGGCAGCGCGAAATCTCTGCCAATTTCTTTCTTTCTTCCAGCGAGTCTCAAAGGGGCTCCAAGATCTCTCTCTAGGATCTCCTCTCTCCAAGATCTCCTTCCTAGGAGTGTATTTTTTTCAAAAGCTTTTAATGTTGGAACGTCCTCCATTTATTTTTTCCTTTGCGTGTCCTCCCTTCTGTGGTGCCTTGGCCCTCTGCACCCGCTCAGAGGCTCCGTGCCTTCAGTGTTGACTTTGCCCGCTGGCAGGGCAGGAGCCGCCCAGGGAAGCCCGGCCCAGGCGGCATTGTTGTCTCAGCCGCTTAATCAGATCCTCCGGGCCGCGCTGGGAAGGACGAACAATAGGGCCCCAGGAGGCAGGCAGGGAAGGAGGGAGGGTGGTGGTGGTGGTTAAACTTCAACCAGCTCAGCTCTCCCGCCCAGCCTCAGCCCAAGCAGCCCGGCAGGGACCCCTCGAGGCTCCCAAGACGGGCCCCGGCTCAGGAAGGAAGGAAGGAAGGAAGGAAGGAAGGAAGGAAGGAAGGCAGACCCAAGGCAGGGGGGCATCGGGCAGGGCAGCCCACCTCAGTGCTGTGTGTGATGAGGAAGAGAGAGGCTGGGCAGGCAGGGAAGCTTCCTTTCCTTTCCTTTCCTTTCCTTTGTATGCCGCCTTTCTCTTAGAAGAGGCCCAAGAGATCCCTGATTCTTCAAGGGAACCCACTTAACTTCCTTAGCAGTGCAAGGCCTGGTGAGGAAGAGAGAGGCTGGGCAGGCAAGGAAGTTCCTTTCCTTTCCCTTCCTTTGCTTTGCTTTGCTTTGCTTTGTATGCCGCCTTTCTCTTAGAAGAGACCCAAAAGATCCCTGATGCTTCAGGGGAGCCCACCTAAGTCCCTTGACAGCGCAAGGTGTGATGAGGAAAAGGGCGGGCAAGCAAGGAAGCTGCCCTTCCCTTCTTTCCTTTGTATGCCGCCTTTCTTTCGGAGGGGAGCCCTGATTCTTCAGGGGAGCCCACCTAACCTCCTGGATAGCGAAAGGTGTGAGGAGGAAGAAAGAGGCTGGGCAGGCAGGGAAGTTTCCTTCCTTCCTTCCTTCCTTCCTCTTTCTTTCTTTCTTTCTTTCTTTCCTTTGGATACCGCCTTTCTTTCGGGAGAGACCCAAGAGATTCCCTGACTCTTCAGGGGAGCCCACCTTAGCCTCCCTGAGAGCGCAAGGTGTGACGAGGAAGAGAGAGGCTGGCCAGGCAGGGAAGCTTTCTTTCCTTTTCTTTCTTCCCTTTGTATGCCGCCTTTCTCTCAGAAAAGACCCAAGGCGGTTCACAGATTAGGGGGGAAAACATTTCAAGAACTTTTGCAAACAATTCAAGTGTTTAATCGGGGGGGTTGCCCCTTCAGTGAAGTGAAGGGGGTTTCATTGCAGCATCAAGGGACGGAGCCCCCCCCCCCACTTCCTTGGCCAGGCACACGTCCTCCTTTTGGCCTCCCCCTCCTCCCCGGACGCGTCCTCCATCCCCGCCTTCGGTCGGAAGCCCCCAACGTCCTCCCTCCGGAGCAGGAGGGGGAAGCCTGGCTTGGCCTTTCTAGGGGAGAGGAGTTTGAAACTTTGCTTTGGAGAGGCGTGCGTGCCAGGGTGGCCAGGGGTGTCCTCACCCCAAAGGAGGACCAGGCACCGCAAAATGGAGGACCTTCCTGACCAAAAATGGAGGCCCTGACCCAAGGGAGAGCTCCGAAGACCCTCCTAGAGGGAGAGAAGTCCCTGCTTCTTCTGAGCCCCTGCTGAAAGCGGAGGACGCCTCCGGTCTTCCTCCTGGGGAGAAGGTTGGGGCGGAGGAGGCCTCCTGGAAAAGGAGGACTCGGGGCCCTCCCTTAGCCCTGCGTCCGCACTGCAGAAATAACCCGCTTCCAGCCCACTCTGACAGCCGGGGCTGAAGGCATTTGTGTAGGAGCTGTAGCTTTTGAGAGCAGCCCGGCTTGAGAGTGTTGGACTCTGCCATAGAAACCCCACTCTCTCTGTGTGTGTGTGTGTGTTGTGTGTGTGTGGATGAACGAGTCACACTCTCTCAGCCTCAGAGTGAGGCGAGGGCGATCCAGGCGATGCTGAGGATCGGGGAGAGAGTGGCCGCAGGTCTCCGAGGGCTGTGCCGCCGGGGAAAGGGTTGGGGAGGCGCTTTCTGGGGGCGGTGGGGCAGGTGAGAGGCGGGTCCCTCCCTCCCTCCCCCGAAGTGGGCAGCCCAGAGAGGAGGGGGAGGTCCGGAGGGCCGGGCGCGGGCTGGGTGCGGTCCTGGCGGTGGTCCCCGGGGCCGGATCTCTCCCCTTTCCCTCGGCGGGGCTCACTCCTGCGCCGCCAGCCCCGAGACAGGAGCAGCAGCAGGAGCAGGAGAAGGAGAAGGAGAAGGACCCGGAGGGAGAGAGAGCTGGAGCCAAGGCAGGGCAGGAGCCGGAGGAGCCGGAGGAGGAGGAGGAGGACCGGCCACCTGCCCCCCGCATGGCCGCCGCGGAGTCCGTCGGCAGGACCGCTGAGCCATGAGGGCCCCGGGGCTGGGGCTGGGGCTGGTGGTGGGGCTGGCGGTGGTGGTTCTGGGGCTGCTGTCGGTGCCGTCGCGGGGCTGCGGTCCCGGGCGGGTGGTGGGGAGCCGCCGGCGTCCTCCGCGGAAGCTGGTGCCGCTGGCCTACAAGCAGTTCAGCCCCAACGTCCCCGAGAAGACGCTGGGCGCCAGCGGCAGGTACGAGGGCAAGATCGCCCGCGGCTCCGAGCGCTTCAAGGAGCTCACCCCCAACTACAACCCGGACATCATCTTCAAGGACGAGGAGAACACCGGCGCAGACCGACTCATGACCCAGGTGGGCAGCGGGCACATCGGGAACTGGAAACCGGGAACTGAAGGCTTAGGGACTGGGCACCGGGCACTAAGGAGTGGGTCACTGGGAACCAAGCACCAGGCACTAAGTATTAGGCACTCATCGCTGGGCGCTGGGCACCGAGCACCGGGAACCGAGTATTAGGCATTGACCACCAGGCGCTAGGAACCGCTCACTGGGCACTAGGAAGTGGGCACTAAGCCCCAGGCACTTGGCACTGGCAACTGAGCGTTAGGCACTAAACGCCGGCATTAAGCACTAGGCGCTGGGAACCATGTATTGGGTACCGGACACTGGGCGCCAAGCACCGGGGACTGAGTCTTAGGCACTGAGCGCTCGGCTCTTGGGACTAGGCACTAAGTACCAGGCACCGGGCACTTGGCACCGGGGACTGAGTCTTAGGTACTGAGCACTAGGCACTGGGCACCGGACACCAAACACCGGGCGCCTTACGCTGAGCACTGAGTCCTGGGCACTCACTAGGCATCGGGTACTAGATACCGGACACCGGACGCCGGAGACTGAGCACCGGCCACCCTGGGCATCAGGCACCACGCACCAGGCGCCGGGCACCGGACTCTGGGTGGGTTGGGTTGTGCGGGGGGCACCCCGCTGCTGGGGCGGCCCCGAGGCCCCTTCCCCGGCCCTCCCTCTGGGGCTCCCTCCGGCGCTGAGCAGGAGAAGGAAGGAAGGAAGGAAGGAAGGAAGGGGAGCGAGAGGCTCCCTCTGGGCTGGGCACCTGCTGCTGCCGCTGGGCACCGAGATGCCCATCCCAGCTGTGGGCAGCAGCACCTGCCTCCCCGGCCGCCTGCGCCTCCGTTGCGAGCTGGGAGACTTCGGGGCTTGAGGCGCTGAGGCTCCCGTCTCTTCCCCGGGACGGGATTTTGGGAGGCCTGGGTGGGGCTGGCCTCTGTGGCAAGATGCGCCGAATGCACCTGAGGAAGTGGGCCCCAGTCCAGGGAAGCTCAGGCTGCCCACTTCGCTCTTACCGTGAGCCTCAAAGGTACTTACAGACTGGCATCTGTGTAGGAGACAGGTGGGTAGGGCCGCGCGGCCCTTCGTGGCCTTAAGGGGCTGGGGAACCCGTTTAGAAGAATAACGGAGGTCCCAAACACACCGCGGAAATAATCCAGTTTGAGACCGCTTGAACTGCCCCGGCTCAGTGCTAGGAAATCCTGGGAAATGTAGTTGACTCTGGCCCCAGAGCTCTCTGAAAGAGAAGGCTCAATGTCTCACAAACGCTACAGTCCTCAGGATCCTTTAGTACTGAGCCCCGGCAGTTAAAGCGGTCCCAAACTGGATTATTTTATGCAGTGTGTTTTGGACCAGAGTCTTCTTTTTCACACTTAGGGACCCCCTCTCTCCCTCCCTCTCTCTCTTTTTTCTGAGAGAGTGAAAAGGAGGAGGAGGAGGAAGAAGAGGCACGCATAGTAACTTTAATGCAGAAACTTATATACAGGTACAGGTATCAGTTTTTGTTGGTGGTGTTTTCTGGATCTTGGATAGGACAGGAGGTGCATCTTCCATCTGCCAAGAACAGTCGGCGTCTTGGGTGCCATGCCCTCCTCAAAGGCAGAGAAGTTTCTTTCTAAAGACTATAACTCCCAGGAACCCACCAGACACCAACACTGGTAGGAAGATCCTGGCAGCTATATTCCAAAAAGTAACATTTCCAAGCTTGGACTTGAGGACTTTCACACCAGTTTACTCTGATATTTAATTTCCAGTTGGGAAGTTTTAGGATTTTTTTAAAAAAAACATTCTATCTTGGTGTACACAACTGTGACCCCCAAGTAGGTCTACTCAGAAATAACTCGTTTCCTCCGAGATTTGAAGAAATTAGGCAGCAAGTCACTTTTCTGGGCTGTGCTGGAAGATGGGGCAGATATTGTTTTAAGCTGGGAGCAGGGCCTTTAATTCCTTTCTCCTGCACTTTGCCCCCCCCCCAACTGTTGGAGAGACTCTTATTTTAGGGTGCATCTGCACTGTAAAATCAGTGCAGTTTCAAACTGTTTTAACTGCCATGGCTCAATGCTATAGAATTCTGGGATTTGTAGTTTTGCGAGATGTTCAGCCTTCTCTGACAGAGAGCTCTGATGCCCACAACAAACAGCAAATCCTATACTTCCATAGGGTGGGGCCAGGAGAGTTAAAGCAGTGTCAAACCGCATTAATTCTGCAGTGTGGCAGCAGCCTAGTCTCTCAACTAGACAATTTTCTCCCTCTAGAAACAATTTTGGCTCCGGTCTTTCCTCTGATTCTTTAATCATTGGAGGGCTAGGTTTATCCAGAGATCTGTTTACAGATTTCCTGGCTTATTTGCCCCAAAGTACCACAGAGTACTCATTCCAGAGTAGGCAGACTGCCACTTGTAGATCAGCAATGCAACCCTATGTCTTACTCAGATGTAAGTTCCCTTACTCTATGTTCAATGGGACTTGCTCCCTGTTTAGTGTGTTTGGGGTCTGCACCATTCCCAGTGCGATCCTAAATGGTTCTCTTCACAAGTAAATCTCATCAAGTTCAGTGGGGCTCACTTTATTTTAAGTATGTATAGGACCTCAGGTTTCAAGTGGGGAAATGTCCTAGGAAGCCTCTGAGAAGGTTGTTCAGCATTCTGGATGCTTTGGGGGGATATAGTCACACCCAAACACTGTACATGAGAATGGAAGAAACTAACATTTTGGATAATTGTACTGGAAGGAAAGTCATTCTTTGAAAATGTCCAAAAAAATTTTTTTTAAAAAAAAAGAGTTCCTTTACTTATCATGAACATAGAAAAAGTTGGAGAAAGGAACTGTGTATCCAGCCATCATGGACTTCCAGCCTGAAAGGTTTGATAATAAAATGTAAATTAAAAAAAAAAGGTAGATGTATACAAGAAATGCCTGTCTGAATCAGACCAAAATTGATCAAGCTCGGCATTCTTTGCAAAAATCCCCACGGGGTTAGGCTAGATGGCTGGTCTGCCAGAAACTGATCAGTGGCCTATTGATAGATTGTGGCCAGTGGTGGCTGCTAGCTACCAGAAGGAAATGCTCTTAATTTTGGATTGCAAAGGCTGTTTTGTATCTCTTACTATCAGATTAGCAACAAGCAGGGGCTATTTTTTTTGCTGTGCACTGTTTGTGAACTTTGTATACGTGCACTTTCAAGCTGCCTGTTGACTTACAGTGAACCCATGAGCTTTTCATACTTGTTGTGTGCCTTCAAGTCACTTCCAGCTTATGGTGACCATAAAACAAACTTATCATTGGGTTTTCTTGGCAAGATTTGTTCAGAGAGTTTGCCCAAGTGGGATCCCATGGCCAAATGGGGAGCTGAACCCTGGTCTCCCAGAGCACTATGCCTTGCTGGCTCTATTTTTCATACTACCAGGATGGAGGGAACATTAGCCTGATGTAATAGGTTGTTTCTCATGTCCTTTTAATGCAGGACAGGAGAATGTGGGTTCTCTGGTTCTTACTGGGACTACAGATCTCATCACCCATGACCGTTGGTTCTGCAGAACGATGAGAGTTACCATTTGCCAACCTGTGGAGGGAGATGTATTGCCCACCACTTTTCTAATGTTATGCCTACTCAGTTAACCTGTAATAAAAGAAAAATGCAGCGTAAGGTCAGATGACATGGTGGAGCCTGAGTGCCAGCAAAGCAGGAGTGTTCAAAGTGTACTGTGCCAGAAGTACCTGTGGGACAAGGAATAGGCATAGCCAGGTAAAGCACGCCCAGAGGACTCACATGAGCCAGGCATACTGCACAAATCAAACAGGAGCCAAAACTCAACTCTGGGAGTCCCCAGCCAGTCTGATCTTGGGTAGGGAAAATAACTTCCCAAGCCAACCAGCTGAACTGTTGCTTCTTCCCAATGTGGCTTTGTACCATCAAGAGAGCTGTTCTGAGGATGTAGACCCAGGAATTCAGCAACACTTTTCTGAGGAGTGGCTGACTAGTTAGTGAAATCCCATTGACATGACTTAAATGTGCTCTATGTAGTGGTGGGGTGGCTTTGAAGAATGCTGAAAGCTACATCCAGGCTATTCATCAGGGCTGGTTAAAGGAAGCCCACAACATCCTTGTTACAACATCTCCACTGGCTGATCACTCTGTTTCTAAGCACAATTTGAAGTGGTTGTTCTCACCTACAAAGCCCTCTGTGACTTAAGTCCAAAGACTGATCAAGCTCCATGGTCTTTGGGAGGAGGCCCTTCTCTTAGTCCGGCCACTCTCACAAGCCTGTCTGGTGGGAGCATGGGAAAGGACCTTTTAAGTGGAGACCCTGGCTCTAGAACTCTCTTCCTAGCTGGCCCGGCTCTTTCATTGCTTTCCTTCCACCAATCTATCGCAACAGGCTTTTGGGAAACTAACTAAAGGGGGGTTTGATAGTCTGCTATTCTGCTGATCTTTATTTCTATTTTTATTGGCTATGCTTTCATTGTTTTTAATTGTATAATTTCATTACATTTTAGCAATAATCTCCTGTATGTTTTTACTTAAGTGTTTTTAATTGTTCTCTTGTTCTTGTGTGTCTTAAAGTCATTTCTGACTTATGATAACCCTAATGCGAAACTATCACAGGGTTTTCTTGGCACGATTTGTTCAGAGAAAGTGGGCCTTTGCTTTCCTCTGAGGCTGAAGGAGTTTGACTCCCAAGATCACCCAGTGGGCTTCACAGCCAAGCAGGGAATCGAACCCTGATCTCCAGAATCATAGCCCAACACTCAAACCACTAATCCCATGCTGGCTCTGGTTCTCTAATAATCATCATAATCATAATACCACCGCTCTTTTGAAAAGAGAGTGCAATTCAGTCTCTCCATATGGATCCAAAGGACCTTAATAATTTCAGATCAGTGGTCAGTCTTGTAGGTGACTGAACAGAAAGCTGATGATCAATTTGGTGGATGATACTGAATTTCTGGAAACAATATCATGGGGTTCAAACCTGGTTTTGGAAGGAAGGTTGCTTGGATCATGCTGGGGAGTGACCTTTACTAGAAGATCCCTGTGGTTTTCTCAGTGACTTTCAATATCATTGGGAAGGTTGTCTGACTTGAGAGCTGGCAGGCATTGTTTTTGCAGTGGCTCTTCTCCTCTATGGACCCTTGAATCCTGACGCTGATGCTGGAGGATGCTTGCTTTGTTTTGTGGAGACTCCTTTTGGTCCCTCTGCCCTCTAATCTCTAGACCAACCCACTGAGAAGGGTTGTCTGGACTCTGGAAGGTGAGGTTCCCTCGTATGTGGCTATCTCTCCTGTTCACTGGATGTAGGTGAGGCTATGACTACCCTGATCTTGGACTCTGTAATGGGCTAAATGAGGGCCAAAGTGAGGCTGAATTCTTAGAAGGAAGAGATGTTCTCTTTAAGTAGTTCCTCTTTGGGGTGAAGTGGGGTTCAACCTTGCTCTAAGTGGAGTTGCACAGACTCTCCTGGAAGGAGCTGATTCATATATGGGGTAAGATAGCATTCTCATAGATCCCATTCTGTCCTATAAGGTCCAAATAGCTTTGGTAATACAGAATGCCGTTTGTCAGCAAATCAGCTTTGGGGCCACTTGAGCACAGACAGCATGGCTGCAACTAACTGTACTGGCTGCCTCATAGTTGCAATACTGCAGTGTGTTGCATGTCTAGGATGCCCTTTGAAAGCAGTCCAAAAACTTCACGTTAATGCAGAAGACATCAATGTGGTTACTCACTGGAACCATACCATTTCGGGCATCTTATTTCAATTGCACAGAATTTTCCAGGAATTGCAGAAGGTGCCCATACCCTGGCAATTAGACACCCAGCTGAAATCTTCTTATTTTGACAAATATATAAACGTCGATTCCTTGCTTGTGTTGTCAGTCTCAGTGTTGACTTTTAAAAAACTTAACATTTTAATTACTGTTTTGGCCATTTAGTTTATTCCTTTTTAATATTGTAAGAGGCCTCAGGGACATTTACCAGCTGGGTGATATGATAAGGCAAAAATAGATACATATAGTCTCACAGTTCAATTTTATAAAAGTTTATTTGGAAGTAAAATACACTGAACCTCATCTGAGGAAGTAGACCAAGTCAACAAAATCTTGTGCTACAACTTCTTTCACTCAGACCTCATCTGCATCCAGACTGCAAAAATAATCCAGTTTGACACCACTTTAACTGCCAAGGCTCAATGCTATCACATTTTGGGGATTGTAGTTTTGTGAAACATTTAGCCTTCTCTGTCAGAAAGCTCTGGTGCCACAACAAACTACAGTTCCCAGACTTCCATAGTATTGCACCATGGAAGTTAAAGTGATGTCAAACTGGATTATTTCTGCAGTGCGGAGGCAGCCACAGTTAGTCTCAAAGGTGCTACAATATCCCTCTGTAAACTGAGCTTCATGAGACTTCCTTCCTTCCTGTGAGAAGTCCATGTAGCAGTCATAGGCAAACAAATAATAAAATAAAATAAATTGTTTGGAAACATTGCTGTCTCTTTTTTCCTTGATACATGAGGGTGGACTATAACCCCCCAAATCCATAGCCAGCATGGCCATGGGATTCTGGGAGCTCTAGCGCGAAAAGTAACTTTTTAAACTTGGGGTCTGAGCCTTTCACAACAGCTTACACTGTTTCATTTCTTCTAGTTGTCCACCTCTAGGGTGGGGAAAAAGCTACCTTAAGCATGTTTACAAAACTGTGATCCTGTATAGAATTACTCAGGAGTAACAGTCCCACTGAGATAATGTGCCTTCCAGTTCACATTAATACAATATCTAGGATAATACTTAGGGAAAAGAATCAGTAAGCAGGATGGGGATGTTTAGACCCCCTCCCAAGTTGTTTTCTTTTCTATCTCTAGACTGGGCTGAGAATCACATTGCTCTTTGGGAGTTGTTGTACTGCAACGCCTAGCATTCCTCACCAGTGACTATTAAGGCTATAGCTGCTGAGATTTGCAGACCATCAGCTTCTAGAGGCCTGCATGAATACCCAGATTGTTGGGGGCAAGTAGCTTACAGTTGTAAACCGCTTAGACACTCCTTAGTTGGTATGAAGTGGTATATAAATGAAGCTGTTTGTTTTTTTGTTTGCATGATACCCACCCTGTTCAAAATAGAGGTGGACACCATCTGGAAAAATTTTCCTGGGTAAAAGAGATGCAAGGGAAGCTCAGTTAGCTAGCAGGGAGTTAAATATTCTCCCTGCTGCTTACTGATTCTCTCTTGCAAAACCCTCTACTGATATATTATCATTATATGCAAATAGTATTGGGGAAACATCAGGTTTCCTAACATAATGTGACATTCTTCTCCTCTGAATTCATTGGGCTTTAGTGTCTAGGAAGTATGATTATGATTGAAGCCATGTAGCACAAGCTTCTACACATTTACTTATAAGTTACACTGTATTCAAATATAGTTTACTGCCAGGGAAGTGTGGCTAGGTTTGCAACCTTCATTTCCTTGTTTTACTCATGGTAGAAGGATGTCCTGACTTTTAAGTAAGGTATATGGTCAGATCATTTGTTAACAGGACTTCGTTGTATTTATTAATAGAGATTTAGATAGTGGTTTATTGCTGGCATAATAAAGATAGGATCGCCCATATGTACTCTAAGGAGTTTATCACATGGGAGGAATTTCTCTCAATTGTGAATGGAGCCAATTCACAATTACGTGAATTCGCTAGTTTACATGAATTAACATGAAACCTGATTGCGTTCTGAATGCATTCAGAATGACTTCCCATTTCCTGAAAATGACCCCCCATTGCCCGAAATTGCATGAGATACTCTAATAAGCAATTACGTGAACCCCCAGGATTGCGTTCGGAATGACTTCCCATTGCCCAAAATTGTGTGAGATACACTCATGCACAATAACATGAAACCACGTGATTGTGTTCGGATTGCCATTGCATTATACCCCCAAATTCCGTCGTATGATAGGGGTTGTCCACACTATGACAAAAACCCTCACTCACTTAGAATTGGTGTGTATCTGAACAAACGACCTTCTGACTAATTTGTGGTGGGTGTGAGGCTTTGAGGTGTTTGAGGGCTTTAATCTGCAGAAAAAAGAATCTAAATTTTCTCCAGAATTTCCTGGAAAATTTGTAGGAGCAGATGCGTAACTGCTGGATTTTCACTGATGGCAGAAGGAGGAACTTGTAGTGATTGGCGTGGGATTCAATGGATCCATGATCATTCCCACCTGGAGGTGACAATTGAATTCCCAAGAGACAGGTAGTTTGACTGGCTCATTCACCATTTTTAAAAGGGTGCTGCATTTGTGTGCATAACTGGGTATCAGCATATCTGCTTGGTGCACATAGCTGATTGTAGAAAATGTCAATAGAAAAATAATCCAAACATAGGCTACTGCAGAAGACTATTATGGGATGGCTGGGGCGGGCTACACGTGGCTGTTTTTCCAGTCACTGATCCCTCCATCCTTTCCAGACTGGCTTTTTAGGCTAAAAAAAAAAAGAGTTGTCTCCCAGAAGCTTTCAGGGCCAGCATGTCATCTTTTAAATAGCCTGTGGCCCTCTCAGAACCAACCCATTTCGCAAATCCAGAAATTGACTTCTGTCCCCATCCTGATTTTCTTTAAACAGTTTCTGAAGCCCCTAAAGGGTCGAGGGATAGAAAATTGGCACTAAGACATGCCGCAGTTGTCCACCTCTATTGTCTGAGTAAGGAGCTCTTTGAGTTTATATAAGCCCTGCAAAGAATGAAATAGATCCAGATTCCTACTGGGAGGATTCTACTGTGCTATGGCTTGTGGGCTGTGTGTTCTAAAGCATTTTCTTAGATCCTCAGAGCAAGAGCTGAAACATCTTGAAGAGTGTCTCTTTGAGCCTCCACCAGGCTGGGCTCCAGTTTCCATGGGCTGGATTAGGCCAAGGAGTGTAGCTTTGGGCTATGCCATCCAAATAATTTTTTTATCCCTCCATCAAACTTGGCTCAGGTCAAAGTTATTTGAAATAGTGTATTCTCCTATACAGTACAGACTTGCCCATGTTTTCAGATCTTCTGTTTGTTGTTGTTGTTAACTGTCCTCGAGTCAACCCTGGCTCATGGCAACCCTTTCTTCTTTGACCATCCTTAGTAATTGTTCCAAGTTTATGATACTGCCCACTAGTAATATGGTGTAACCCACTATCTTACATTGTTGATGTTCCTTCCTTCTATCTTCACTCATTCATCTTCTAAGTCTAAACCTGCTCTTTGTATATTTTATTCATATAATTTGAACAAGTACTAGGAAAGCCCTTCTCTCTCTCCCACCACCCCATAGGTACATCTAGTGGGAACATGGGAGAGAGCAGTAGCTGCTTCTAGAGACTAGAACTCCATTTCCAGAGAGGTTAGTCTGGCACCCTCCTTCTGTCTTTCTGCAGGCATGTAAAAACTTTTTGTTTGTTTCAGCAGGCCTTGGGAGACTGATTACTGCATATCCTACTTAATGAGTTAAACAACTAATTAAATCATTGATTGATTTCGCACTAAGAGTGTTATCGAAGAATGTTTCATGATAAGTGTTATCCAGAAACACTAAAGTGTTTTTGTAAACTTTGCAGTTTGGTAAGATTGGCGGGGTTTACAAAAATGATCAGGATGTGATATAAGGTAGAAATACTGTACTTTATAATGTAAGTTAGTTTTTCTTTTCTTAAATATCTTGCAATACCTACAGCAATGTGGTCATCACAAGACTGGCAGGCACATTTGAAGAGGTAGGAACTGGGAAGTACAGTTCCATTTAGGTCCATTTAATGTTTTGGAATGAACACTTAGTGCCATATACAGAATCTGTGAGCAAAAGAGAGGGCGGCTCATGTGGAATGATCACAGTGATCTAAAACAGGGGTGCGGGTTTGATCACTCTGCCATCTTGCAAGTTCTTGTTCTTACACCAACCAAATGGATCAGAGCTTGGAATAGTTATTTCTCTAGGCCAGTGGTTCTCAACCTTGGGTCACAACTCCTTTGGGGATCAAACAACCCTTGCACAGGGATTGCCTAAGAACATTGGAAAACACATACTTCTGATGGTCTTAGGATCCGAGACACCACAATTTTATGGTTGGGGGGGGGGGGCATCACAACATGAGGAACTGTATTAAAGGGTCACAGCATTAGGAAGGTTGAGAACCACTGCTCTAGACCATTTCTCCCTGAATCCCTGAGCCAGCTGGCTGGAAGACTCTAGAAACTGTTCTCCGAAAGGTAAAACCTTTCTCCACTTTGCTGCTGGATAGGGCTTGCCTTCCTCTCTATCCATCCATCCATCCTGGCCCCCCCACCACCACAGTTTCCCCCTTCTCCCCACAGGCCAGGGTCGTCGGGAGGGTATTTGAGCAAGGTGAGTGCTGCTGAGAAACATTGTGGAGATGTTGACACAAGCATGACTGAGATGCTTACACAGTGGACGATTCCCTCTTGTAAATTCCACAAGGCTTGCCTGCTGCTGGAGCAGGAAACTGGGATGGTGACACTAAGGGTGGGGAGGAGGGGTGGTGTGGGACCTCAAGTTATGTAGGGCTCTTTGGTATCACCGGGGAAATGCCTGTGGGCGCCAGGAATGCAGATAAGGAGGAGGCTCTATGTCCTTCTTGGTCCACAGGGTTGGTTTGCCTGCCTGCCTGCCTGCCTGCCTGCCTGCCTGCCTGTAGGGTTATGATCCAGGTGAGGCTCCAGAATAAAACCAGAGGCCTCCCAGAATCAGCACTCTCACCTAAGACCACTGCGATATCTACCTGGCTAAAGTGTGACAAGGTGAGCCAAATCAAGCAGTGGGCAGGTAAGCTTTGCTCAGGGCCTGAGCAAGACATCCTGTCGCCTGAGGCAGAGCAGCACACAACACTCTCCGCCCATTTATGCCAAAGTGCACCAAACCCAAAGTCAGCCCAGGAGGCGCATGTGGCCCAGGCACCTCTTGCCACCCTTGGCAGTAAAAAAAAGTAGCATTGGTAGCAGCAATAACAACAACAATAGATACAAAACTGTTTGGGATGCTTTGATTGTGATTTCCTGTATGGTAGGGGGTTGGACTGAATGGCCCTTGTGGTCTCTTCCAACTCTATGATTCTATGATTCAATGAAAATTGTAATTCTGTAATTACTAAAAAAAGAATTGAATATAATAATAACATTACAAAAAGTGGCACAGCTTGGAACATGCCACATTATTTGTTGACATCTCACTAATTCCTAGATTCTTGAATAGAATCTGAATAATAAATGGTCCAAAACTCCAGTATTTAATATCTGATGAACCATGAAACTGATTAATAATAATGATAGTTTGTTATCCATCTTGGTATCCAAAAGTGAGTGCTTGGGGCAGATGCCTCCCCTCCCCTCCCAAGGATAGGGTTGGTCCATGGCCAGGACTCACCCCTAGGAAATACCCCATGGTTGTCCTTGGTAATAGGCTTTGGGATCTCTGTGATTCCCAACAGGGCTCCCATTACAGAGAATATGCCAGAGGTATATAACTAGCATGTTATAATCGATCAATCAATCAAGGAAGGGAGTATCTATCCTACTTTAGACCTGAAGCCCGTAACATGCCATATGGTGAAAGGAACAGCTACGTCCTCTTATGAGCACATTGTCTGCCGTTCCTGGTTCTCTCTTCATGTCAGTAGCTTAGAAAAGTTCCTTTTTGGAGGATTGCAACTCCCAGAATGTTCCTAATAGCCTTGCTGAAATTATGGAAGCTGTAGTCAAAAAAAGTACCTTCCCATGGGATCACTGCGCATTTACACAATGAGGTATGTCAACCTTTAATATTTCCTGTCAGATGATATTATTAATCACATTATTCCATGCTGTCTGTTTTTCTTCAGCCACTCTAGAGGTGTGTGAGTGTGAGAGAGACAATATCAGGGCAGTTTTCAATAAGGAGCTTGCTTCCCACTTCCTTCCTCTCAATTTCTGGATGCTTGTCATTACTTGAAGGAAGGAAGGAAACTTTTTATATATGCAAATTCATCTTTATACAGGGACGCCAAAATGCAAACTGTGGACTGCATGTGTCTTCCAACCCCCTTTGTGCAGCTTGCACTTAAAACAACAACAACAACAAGAGAGAGAAGTTTGCTGCCATACAGCTGGCCCAACAAGAAATATAGGTTGCCACATCTGTGCCCTAATCCCACAAGTTTTTCCTGGTGCTGCTTCCATGGGTGGCATGGTGTAGTGGTTTGTGCAGATTTGACTAGGACTCCAGGAGATGAGGGTATGAATCTCCCACTCGGCCTTGGAAAACCACTAGGTGACCTTGGAAAAAAATCACAGTCTCTCAGCCTCATAGGAAAGCAATGAAACCTCCTATACATCTTATCAAGTAATACCTATAAGAATGGGTTGCCACAAGTTGGAGTCAACCCTGAGGCATATCACAAAAATAACAATGCTAAACTGATGAAGATAGTTGCATGAAGTAACTGATCATGGAATGTCTCTTCCAACATGTCACAGATGAAAATCAGGACATTCATGGCCAAGCAACATCAGAGTGTAGTTAAGATGGTAAGATTTATTAATGAGAAACCGCACACAAGTTAGGAGATGCTGCAGCAGTTTGATTTTGCTTGAGACTGCTGGGAAGGGTAAAATTCCACTCCCTTCTCTCCTCCTGAAAAGACTGAGTGCAAACTACTTTTGAACTGTGAACTGCAACAACTGAAGTAAGCTGAGGACAAAGAGGGAAAGTGTGGAGTGAGGAGAGACAAACTGTGCCATGCTAGAACAGCTGGAAAAGTGGGATGAAAAGGGATTAATCAGGATTGTCCTTGTCAAATGGGGACAGATGGAGAGTATACGCTCAATGAAACACAAACACACACAAAAAGCAGCATAATATCCATACAGAAGCAAAATTGTAGTAAAGAGATGTGCATGTAGGGGAGATGGCAAGCTGGAAGCAGGGGATCTAGAGCTGGCTGGGGTTCAAAAGAACAGCAGCACCTGAGCAGTGGCAGAGGGTGGGGTCCCTGCAGTGCTCAGTTTTAGAGTGTCCCTCCCTCTTCCTTTTGCTCTCCTTTCCCCTCCTGGTTTCTTACTGCTCTTGAGTGAGTTTCATTAAGTCCAAGGGTCCCCATTTCCCTGGGCAACGGGATTCCACCCACCTACCCTTATCGTTCCATCTTTCTCAAGAATTTCAGTCTCTGTTTGCTCGGGGTGCCTGAGCTCAGATAAGGCCCAGCCATGGTTGCCTCACTTTTCTCCACCCACTGTGGCTTCCTTTTCCTTGCTTCTTGAACCAAAGTCTGGCAGTGCTCCGCTTGGCCTGCTGGGAGCCAATGTGAGACCAAACCCAGCCCCATCTCTTTTAGATGCCTGTTTCTGAACAAGTGTGGCTTGTGCTTGGCCTGCTGGAGATCTTTAGTTCCCATCCCCATCTCCACTACCAGCAGACATGATGGGGAAAGGGTTCTAGTTCTCATATACAAGAGGCCAGTTCTCTCTGTAATTGTAGTGGCTCCACTGTAAGGAGATTTGGAATTTAGTGAGATACTTGGAATTGTCTCTGCTAGGGAGCTCTAATGCTAGTGTATATCAAGCATGGGAATCATGCAGACTTCCAGACCTTCCATCATCCCTAGCACCATACCTTCCATGATCACTAGCCTGTGTAACCCAATAAAAAGAAATGCTGCAAGTTGAATTTCAAACTACATCTGGAGATCCCCTCAATTCTCACCCCTGGTCTAAAGTGAATTGCTAGTACCTCACAAAACTGCCAATCCCAGAATTCCATCGGGTGGACCCATGGCAGTTAAAGTGGAGTCATAGTATTCTAAGCATGTAGTGCTGAAACATCCAGCACACTGTTTATGCTCAGTTTTAGACATCATCAGCCAGCTCAGGCAGGATACTAGATTTTCCAAGCACCTAAAAGTCACCTGATCCTGAGGTATGTTATGTGTCTGCTTTCTGGGTTTCCTGCTATGTCCTGTGTTTCTGAGAGATTAAATGCCCAGCTTTGCTTTCTGAAGCAAAGGATGTGGGCATCTTAGCAGGTGTTATGGCAGTGGAATGGTATTTCTCACTTTTCTGGGCAACAAGTAGAAGTATTGGTGACTTCTTCCTGGCCATCTAAGGCCTGCTGTTGGTGCAGCCTTGAAAATGTATTCTCCAAGATTTTGAGCAATATAAAATTTTATCCCTCCTTGTGTCTTACTTTGTATTGTATTTAATATTTATCACAGGCAATCTGCATGGTGCAGTATACAGTAAAACAAATCAAATAAAAAAATGCAATCCCTTTCTTGCTTTGCAACTTGATGCTTCCTTACCCCTTCCTTAGGGATCATTTGGGATTATTTTGAAAGCTAGCTCTTCTTCCAAGGAGCTCCAGGTAGCATAGATTGGGTTTCCCTCTCCACCCGTCCACCCCAGCAATAACCCAGCGAGGTAGGTGAAGTTCAGAGACTGTGAACTGTCCACTCATTGAACCCAGATCTCCCTGGTAAAAACTCTGCCCCATGCTAGTTCTCCTCAGACCCTTCCTTCTCTGAGATACACTGTGAGTGTGCTCACTTTTAAGGCAAACTGTAAATGGCTACCCTCAACTTGTGGTCCTCCTGGTGTTTAGAACTGCAGCTCCCATCAGTCCCAATCAAATGATCAGGAGTGATGGGAATTGTGGCTCAACCTACCTGGAGGCTGCTATAATGTAGAGTCACCATTTATATTTTCTAGTGATGAGGATGTGGGTGTGTGGGAAACCAGGTATTAGTAAATGATTAGTGACAGTAGGGCAGGATAGGCCAAAATTGGGTGGCGACAGAGTTGCAAGCAAGGAAAGGCTAGTAGTGCCAGTCATGACACTGCACAGAGTGAGGAAGCAGCCTCTGGCAGCAGTGTTGGCATAAAGGGCAGTGGACAAGATGTGCTACATGGCCTTTCTTCTACCCCATAAGCTAGCCCACTGCCTTCAGCAACTCATCTGTTGAACTAAGACTTCAGCCCAAACAAATGGCTTCCATTTGTGGTGATAAGGTTGCCAATGTACTTTTTGGCACAGTCCCCTCCTCAAAAAAGTCAGCCTTGGAGAACAGGAGTGATTCAAGAAGCACTCTTATAGCTCTAGGGAACCACTTTAGCGTGATGCCCATAGAAGGTGGCTCTCATATGCTTTTGCAATGGGAGTGAGTGATTCCCATGTCAGTAGGCTAGTGAATCCATTCCTGGGCGTAGACTGAATTTTAACATAGCAATCCAAGGGTCAGTTTCTGTTTGGGAAATAGGCTTCAATACCTTAGATAGCTCCATGAAAGATCTATCCAAAATCCAAAGCAGATTCACAGCCCCACTGATACTGTCACTCTTTCTTCACTTGTGTAAAATGGGGCTCAACAAACAAACATAAGCAAAAGGAACTGGTCCCTGGACCAGTTCCCAAGAGGGGAGAGGTAAAGATGTAAGCTTAGAGATTACTATTATTGTTTACTTTGATAACATTCCTCAGTAAACAAAGTGCTTTTTACCCAGTTCCAAGGTCCATTTGGTTCTTAATTTTCATCCTTCTCTACAAAGAAGTGTAAATAACCATTTCTTCCCTTGTCCTCTGTGACCACCAATAATACAGTTCCCTGCCCTTTCCCTTGGGTAACTTTCTGGCTGAATATAAGGTGGGCATAATAAGAGTAGTGGAAGTAAGATGAAAGACTTTCCTGTATCTCCTCTTGACACTGGGGGATGCTGCTTAATAATGAAAGGAAGTGCACAGATTCCCCTCCCCATCTGCACCTGAACAGGGCTGACCCAAGACATTTTGCTGCCTGAGGACAAAATACCTGCCTCCCCCTCTGAAATTCTGTACAGAGCAGCACCCAATGGCTCATGGACCAGCATCAGTCCAGGGACCATAACTTTGCACAGCACTGGCCTACTGAAGCAGAGGGGATCACAGCAGCTTAAAGGCTACAGGGATGGGGAGAGAAGGGAACTCCAAGCAGAACATCATGACTGCCTTACAAGAACAGCCAAGACGATTCTGTTCTTGCCAGTATACATGATGGGAACATGGGAGTTGCAGTCCAAGGGCATGTACAGGACCATATGGTTCTCATCCACCTCAGAGTAATGGTAGGGCCAGACTTGCCTCTAGGCTATGAGTTACATGTACAAGGCTTGTCCTTCTCTGTATTATGACTGTTCCTGGGATGGTAGGAAAGAAGCAGATATGTTGGCCATTTCTTTAGAGTTTTGAATACTGTTAGGAAAGTCATGCTCTTTTTCTTCATAAAGAGGCCACACACCATTAGATTTTGGGGCATTATCTGAGCACAGAATACCAACATGGCATAGCACTTTGAGTATTGAACTATGACTCTGGAGACCAGGGTTCAAATCCCCACTCAGCCATGGAAACCCACTGGATGAACTTAGTCATGTCATATGCTCTCAGTCTCATAGGACAGCAATGGCAAACCCCCTCTGAAGAAATCTTGCCAAGAAGACCCCATGATAGGTTCACCATAAGTTGGAAATAAGGCACACAGCAACAACAGTCTGAATACCAGGACATCCATAGCTGCCTGCCTAGTCCTGCTAGCAAAAGCAGCACTTTTTGTGGAACATGTCTCTCCCTATGTCATAGCTACCCAGGGGAATACATAGACCTATTATCTCTTTAATTCTCTTGTGAAGGGGGAATTAAAGCCCATTTTTTTCTGTGCTGTCCATTAGCTTTCCCTTTGCAACTGTACACTGACACCTGCTGGTTCCAGTTGGAATTTGTAATGACTGAACGTTGCATGAGTCCAAAGGCAGCAGGAGGCTTCTTCCTCTTGAGATCTTTTGGTGCAGGTCTCCCATGAAATCAGTCACTAATTTGTAAAAATGGTATAACCTGCAGGAACATGTATGGCCTGCTGGGGTGTATGTGCCAATTCCCTATGGACCCCAGTACAATTTCCAGTGGACCTGGTTGAGAGGCATAAGCAAGGCTCCTGTCAAAGGGAGGTGGAAGTTGTCTTGAAAGAGGCTGTGTGTGTGTGTGTGTTGTGTTTATTGGATGAAGGTCTTCTTGATAAGCCTTGTTAAGGGGAAGCATCATGGGAGGAATAGGCTTTGTGTTGACATTTATTGTTCTAGAGACTGCATTTTACTTGCATGAGATCTGGGAGTCCTAACAACTCAAGAACGAGCGACTGACTGGATTTGCCATCTTGGGCTTTTATGTGGCCCATAAAAACAGATGCATACAGCCCATTCCACACATGGATCTCACTAGGTTATTTGTTTCCTATGGTGGGCACAAAATCATGGCAACAACACTGTTTTGTAACTTGTTATTACAGAGGGGTTCAGCAGGGAAGAAGCAAGCCAGATCTTGTGATGGGAACCCCACTGCTTGGACCCATGGCTGGGCATTTGGAGGGGATAAACACCCTCTCCCCACCCCCAGGCATACATTCTCAGTCCTTCCATGATTTGTTTGTTGTCTTCTATCTCCCCTTATCTCTGAGGCCTAGAACAAACAGTGGTGTGGGGTTGTAGAAACTGGAGTGGCCCTTTGTGCTGAGCCTGCTCTGTTCACCTAGGGACAAAGGCCAGTCCTCCTGGCCTCATGACCTTTCCTCTGAACACAGGTTCTGCCTCACCTTGGCATGACATTCTGTTCTTCACCCTCCCCTCAAAGCTTATCTCACAGGTTGACCTAAGAAATGAGAAGGCCAGGCTTTTCATCCTTTGCAGACAGTTGTTGGTAGCCCCATACCAAGGTCACACACAGATGGAGAGGAGCCTTGTTGTCACACTGGTTAAGAAAAATCTTCTACTGCCAAATATCCATGCACCAGGAGAAGTCTGTGGAGAACTCCATTCACAAGTGACATATTTCAGGATTCATTTCTACGTCAAACCAGTGAGGTTCAGTACAAGGTTGGTGATGGTGGAAATGTGACTATACAGCAGGGAGTTTAACATGGTGGGCCTGGGGTGTAGCTATAGGGGGGCAAAATAGGGGCATGACCCCTCCATAAGAATGCTGCCTTCCACATGAAACTTTCCTTCAGACTTCAATTTTTTAGCATTTGACACTGACACAGAGAGTGAGACCCTGTAAGTTGTTCACATCTAGGCTCTACCTACACTGCATAATTAATGCAGTTTTGACACTGCTTTAACTGGCAATCTGCCATGGAAAATCAATGCTGTGGGATTCTGGGATTTGTAGTCTCATGAGACATTTAGCCTTCTCTGCCAAAGCGCTCTGGTCCTATAACTACAAAGCCTGGGATTAAATAGAATGGAGCCATGGCAGTTAAAGTGGTGCAAAGAGCTGCATTATTTCTGCAAAGTGGCAACAGCCCTAGAATTCTTATATTTTCTATGTTTGTATTCCCCTAGTAACTGCCAGCCTCTTACATTGGATGCCTAAACTGTATCTTTAAATGTTCAACTGAAGTTTTAAGTTACTGCAATGCTACATATATGGGATGGAATGAAATTTCATGGAGGAATTCCTATGGGGAGGCAATGCCCTCATTTTGATCCCTGTAGCTACCTACACCTTTAGTGTAGAATAAAGGCACGTTGACATGCACTCGTATGTACACTGATAGAGCATATCTATAGACAAAGAGCTCCCGATATCAATACAGACTTAACAAGATCCTATGCAAATAAGTGAGGTCTACTGCTTTAAAAGCAATGACTTTTGTCAAATAAATATTTGCTTGTGAATTCCCATACAAAGTTTTACAAATTGAACCCATTTTACTTCAATAGGAATGTAGGCTGGGTGAAGGTATTGTGGCATCCCTTCCATCGAAACAACAAACATACAAATGAAAACCAAACAACAAACATCCAAACTATAAACCCACGGAGATAATAATGAGCTCAGTACTGTCCTTTGGTGGAACTTCAAATCTGTTGTCGCAAAACTTCTTAATGATAGAGCTAGCCTCAACCTGATAGAGCTAGCCTGAAAACATGTGAAATGACACAGACCATATGGGAGTAGGATTTTCTTCACCTGGTGACCCTAGAATTGTAGCTGAATCTGCAGCTAGAATAGCCTTGAGCTCTTCCAGTCTAGGCAGGGGTGGATGAAAGGCAAGAGCAGGGTCTACTCTGAAATCTTTGGGTGATTTGCTGATTTGGAAGGATTTCTAACTCCCAGTTACTTAAGGACAGCAATAGGTAAAACTGACAGTGACCTTGTGCTGATTGTTGACCTTGTGCTAATCACTTATCTCTTAGTGTCAGATGTTGCTCATCTAGGAATTGGGAATATTAATTGGTTGCCTTTGGGCAGAGTTTTGTGCACATGTTTTGGCTGTGTTGAGATTTTATTTTGGGACCCCCAACTCTGTAGTCTGAACTCGGAAATGTTATTTTTGTACTTCAGCTCAATCTACATGGCCAGTTGGCATTACTATGGAGAGGCTGAGCCAAAATACCCATGGAAGAAGGATTACCCTGTAGGCTGCAACCACACCAGATCTGGTGGTCTAAGGAGAGTTAGGAATGTGATGTCTTAGAGCACAGCATTTGCCAGAAAGAATTTGTCATAACAGCTTTGTCCAGAACATGAGTATGAACTTCCATACAAAGCATACTTTTAATAGAAGTATGGCTCTCCAGATATGTGGCTCTCCAGATATTGTTGGGCTGCAACGTCCATGATTTTTCACCATTATCTATGCAGGCTTGAGGGCCAGCAACATTTTGAGGGCCAGAGGTGCTTACTTTGTTCTAGTGCAGGTGTTAATGGTCCTTTCCTGCCCAGCTCTCCATGGGCTGATTTTTTTCATTTTCCCTCTTTTATAGGACAGGGATTTAGCTGTGAGCTTGCAGGTCTCTTTGGGTGTGATGGGTGACACAATTGATAGCATCAGAGGCTTTGCATGCTTCTTCAAAGGACATTCTTGTACAAATCTGCCATTGCCATCTATGACCTCAATAAAATCCATCCTTAAATCTCCTGGGGTCTCACAGTTTCTGTGATTTCTAATCTTGGACTGTTTCAGTGACCAAGGATGGCATCTCCCCTCTGAATGACTGTCTGAAGTCAGTAATGGATTGGATGAGGGAAAATAGACTCAAACTGAATCCAAACAAAATGGAGGTGCTTGCTATAGGCAATCCTGTTCTGAGTGCGGAGATAGGTCCTCCAGTCCTGGATGGGGTCACACTTCCCCTATAGGACAGTGTTTGTAGCATGGGGGTACTCTTGGACTCGTCGCTTTGTCTGTCATCTCAGGTTGATGTGACAGCCAGGAGTGCCTGCTATCAGTGTCGGCTGATACGCTAGCTGTGTCCCTTCCTGGAATGGGAGAACCTAGAAATGGTTGTACATTCACTGGTAATCTCTTGTCTCGATTTCTGCAATGCGCTCTACATGGGGCAGCCCTCATGCCATGTTTGGAAGCTGCAATTGGTTCAATACATTTCAGCCAGACTAGTTACAGGGAGTTCTAAATTCGACTCCATTACACCCATTTTAAAATCCCTACACTGGCTGCCTATTAGCTTTCGGGCACAGTATAAGGTGTTGGTTATTACCTATAAAGCCCTACATGGCTTGGGTCCAGCATACTTGAGGGAACTCCTCCTCTCATACAATCCTTCCTGCACACTTAGGTCCTTTGGGAGGAACCTACTGCAGCCAAAGAAAACTAGACTGGTGGCAACCTCCCAGAGGACCTTTTCAGCTGCAGCTCCAAAAATATGGAATGACCTGCCGAAGGAGATCTGCCATATAACATTGCTGGAGGCCTTCAAGAAGGCAATAAAGATGGATCTCTTCCGGCAGGCCTTCCCTAACTGACCTCCTCAGACTTTTTAACAGTCCATTTGCCTCATTGCCCCATCAGATTTTTCCGATTTTATTGTGAATTTTAATTTGATGTTTTTAAAAACTGCTATTTTAGATTATTGGTTTTTTATGCTGTATTGTATTTTTTTTTTTTTTTTTTTGTTTTGCTGTTCTTGCTTGTTGTTACCCACCTCGATCCAACACAGGGAGAGGCGGGATACAAATAAATATATTATTATTATATATTATATAACTTTTGCCTGTCTGGGGATTGCCTACTGTCATTGCCAGCTGAAAAGGATTTTAGCTATGCTGCCTAGTGATGACAAAAGTTGACAGAAATTGTAGTCCAACACATCTGGAGGGTGCTTGGTTAGCATCATTCCAGTTTTCTTATTTTTGAAACACCGCTGACCAGTTAGGCATATTCATGGTTACATATGTTCATTTTATTATTTTTGCTTTAAAAAGATATCCTCTTATTTAACCAAATAGTACTTATTCCAAAGCAACACACACATGCGTGTGTGTGTGAACAATCAGGGCTGGTAAATAATTGTGTGCATCTGTGGGAATATCCACACTGCACAATTGTATCTGTTTTATCGCATGTGCCATGGCTCTAGCCTACAAAATGCTGGGGTTTTCATTTTGGAGAGATACATAGACTCCCTTGAATTACAGCACTAGAGCTGTCTGGCAGATAATTCTAAATATTTCACCAAACTACAAATTCCAGGATTCCATAGGATGTAGTCATGGCAGTTTAAATGGGGTCAGAGTGCTGTAACAGTGTTGCTCTAACCTCCCAGGAATGCAAAAGCCATAAAGGATAGAATGGTAATGTAGGAGAAGAAAGGAGAAAGGTTAGTTGTGTACTTCACACATACTTAGTTGTGTACTTCATGGTAGCACACATAACAGCCTAATACCCACTTAAGACGTGGTTAAATAACACCTAAACTTACTCTGCTGAGTATCATTTCAACAAGAAATTTATTTCTATCATTTCTGGCTTGATAAGTACATGAAATGTGTTAAATAGCTTCTGCTGCCAGGCCATTTGTGTTATCTTAAACACTGTCTAACTGTCATTGCAACTTTTCTACTATGCCTTTTGAATGTCATTTCCTCTTACATTATTGCTTTCTGTCCCTGCCCCCATTGTATGTGCCTATCAATTTATGTATCATGTATCTGATGAAGTGGTCTGTGAAATCTTACGCCAGAATAAATTTCTTAGTCTTGAAATGCCACAGATTACAACAGACTGGCACAGCTGTCCCTCTGGAAATTTAGAACTGTGAACATACAATTCAGAAATGTAAAAATATATATTTAAATGGAAATTTTCACCTGATTGAGAATTATTGAGAGATGGGCAAGGGAAGAATCTATAGGACTCATAATAATATAGACTAGCTTTCTGCTGTCTTAAAAGTTTGGGTTGTGTGTGTGGTTTTTTTGTGTGCCATGTATTCAACATCCTATGTGGACTGCGATAAAATCCTTGAGACAACTACTATGTAGAAATTGGGACTACAGGTTGAGTTTCCCTTATCCGAAATTCTGAAATACTCCAAAATTCTGAAACACTACAAATTTTTTTATAGGTGGCTGTGATATGAGTGACATGGTTGCTTTCTGATGGTTCAGTGTACACAAACTTAGTTTCATGCTCAAAATTATTAAAAAAAATATTGTGTATAAAATTAGCTTGAGGCTATGTACATAAGGTGTACACAAAACATATGTAAATTTTGTGTTTAGAGTTGCATCCTATATCCAAGAGATCTCACAACCCCCCCCCCCCCCCACACACACACACACAAATCTTTCCCATGCTTTGGAAAAATGAAGCTCATCCCACTATAATTGGGATGAAGCCTGGCAACATGATCTGCACTTAAGGTGCTTGAGATGAGAAGCTGGGAACAGATAGCACAGCTGCCAACTCGGTTAAGAGGCACTTGACAGCACAGGAATGAAGCTTAGGTTTAAAAAGAGGGAAGCTTTGGGTCTCTTGGCTTCTGGTCAAGATGATCTGAGGTTTCAGTGATTTTTCTCTCCTTGTGAGATAAACTGGTCAGGCTACACCTACAGCAGAACGTCATAGAGGAGTCCTGAGGTAACTGAATAGATGGCACCACCTCAGAAGACTGTCGAGAGCAAGACGCTTTGTTGTGTTGTTGTTTTTAAATCCTAGGGAGCAGGAAATTAACATAAACATACAGCTAGGCTATAACCATTTCTTCTTGACGTGGTAACTTTCTACTTTCTAACTATAAGGATAGTCTTTAAAAAGAAAAACAAAACAAAACAAAACATGGAGAGTATTCATAAGGAGTCTCTCACTAAGAGTCTAAAATGCTATAGTCCATTCTGCTGCTTTGAATTACATGGGAGAGACATTGATATATTGAGATATATTGATCAGAAATGAGCTTCTGTTGCTCAAATGCCAAGAGGGCTGGCCTTACAATTAAACAGAATGTAGCAGATTCCTCAGGTGGGAGACAGTGGGGGATAGCAAGAATAGCAGTGAGATGCTGGAAGACAGAATTGTATATTTTTTGTAGTCTGCACTGCACCCCCTGAATAAGCATACCTGTACTGTCTTTAGTTGTAGTGGATGATACTGTCCTATTGCCACTGTTGAAGTAAGCTTTATCTGAAATTCAGATTTTTGCATATGATGTGGGAGAGGAGACACTTTACTCTTTCCCTCAGGTAGCAAAATGTCTTGGACTTCCCCTAGATCGGTGGTTCTGAACTTGTGGGGGTCAAATGACTCTTTCACAGGGGTCGCCCAAGACCATCGAAAAACATATATTTCTGATAGTCTTAGGAACCGAGACACCACAATTATATAGTTGGGGGTCACCACAACATGAAAAACTGTGTTGAAGGGTCGGAGCATTAGGAAGGCTGAGAATCACTGCCCTAGATGGAGCTGTGACAGTGTCCCTGTGAAAGCCTTAATTGGAGAGCTTGGAAGATTGACTTTTTGGGACTATAATTTCCAAAACCTACCAGACAACATAAGCAGTGTGAGCTGTGGCCCAAAAAAGTAACTTATCTGCTTAATTAGACCATGCCTTTTCATATGACTCTACTTAGGTTTGAGATTCTCAGAGGAGGCCCACCACATTCATAGGCATGTCTGGCTGGAAAGCAAGAGAGGCCTTGGAACTCATTCCCTAGAAAAGCCAGGTTGGCTTGCTCCCTGCTGTCTTTTTATTCTGACAAACTTTTGAGAAATGAATGTTTTCAAAGAGACAAACTATAATCAAGCTGCATTACTTTTAATTGTATAGTTTTTAAGCTATTTCTAATTTTTGCTATGTTTTAAATTGTTTTTAATTTTAGTGACAGTTGAATAACATTTTAATGTCAACTGAAGTTATAATGTATTTATTTTAATTTGCAAACAACCATGAAGTCCAGTATTGGAGGGTAGTGAAGGCAAGATATAAATAAAGTTAAACATAATCATTCTGAGCTCTCTGCTCCTTGGTGGTGCTCTTCTTCTACTCATGAGGATAGACTATGCTGATTTCTCCCTGTTCTGTTCCTTCAAACCCACTATAGCGCTGCAAGGATCGCCTCAACTCTTTGGCCATCTCAGTCATGAACCAATGGCCAGGGGTCAAGCTACGTGTGACAGAAGGCTGGGATGAAGATGGGCACCACTTAGAGGAATCGCTGCACTATGAGGGCCGTGCCGTTGACATCACCACATCTGACCGTGACCGTAACAAGTATGGGATGCTGGCACGCTTGGCGGTGGAAGCTGGATTTGACTGGGTCTACTATGAATCTAAGGCTCATATCCACTGTTCTGTTAAATCTGGTAAGGCTTTGAGCTTTGAAATGGGGTTGAGGGATATCAGCAGGTAATGGAGGAATATACAATCAACATCCTATTAGTGATATACACAGGAATAAGTCCAGCATACATCTACGTCTTTTTCCCCCTGATCATTATGGAGTTTGGTATTCTCTTTCTCTCTTTGCAATGACCAACTCTACCCAAACTATTTAGCTGCTGCAACTCACTCCTTAGTCCTTCAGTAGCTATTGGTGAGTAGGTGCAGAATTTGGGAAATGTCTGGCTATAACACTGTAGCCAGACACTGAATGATTACCTCATCTGCTGAGACATCTGGAAGACCCTGGCAAATCTTGGTGGTTGATGCCATCAGTTTGCTTCTTGCTACAGGGACCTAGCCAGACATTTCTCTTATCGCTCCTCCTCTCAGTACTAGCCACATGTGGGAGCTAAAGCAGCTAAATGCAGGGGAAGGCTGAGAGGAAAGACATAGTATACTTCTGCCTGTGGAACGTTTACACTACACTGTGCATTAGAAGATGTAATTACACCTGTGTGTATACATGCATAGCAGAGGAACAATCTGTGAGAATCAGGAGTAAGAAAGAATGGAAGACTGGAAGGTAGGGTGTTGGATGGTGATTAAATGGTACAATCCCTGTAACATGTCAGCTAGTTTTTTCTTGATTGTGTCATGGGTAAGTGTCCACTCTTACAGTACATGATTTCCAGACATGGTGGGTCTGCTGGTGAAACCTTCCTCTAAAGAATCTAATCTGTTTTATTATGCGCCAGGTTGCATACAGTGTAGCGGATCTCTCATTTGTGGAAGGGGTTTTATTTAACTGTGGCCTCTGCTAATAAAATGGAGGAGAGGAGGGAGTTTTAGCCATCACTGCTGTTACCAAATTTTTCCCCAGAGAAGCATTAAGCCACATTGGGTCCCATCTTGGAAAAAAGATGGGGTGTAAATTCAACAAATAAATGAAATAGGTGAAAGTGGAAAGAACAAAGAGCAAAAATTATCCCTCTTCCTTTCCTTTGTGAAAGGGCCATACTGGATGCAATTTGCTTTCTTAGGATTCAGGCAGTCTTGGTTTGGACTGGGTCCCTTTCAGTGTCTCCATCACTGAATCAGAAATGAGAAACAGCTGCATTAGCTACAGGAGACATTAAACTACAAATGCCCCCCCCCCAGACCTGCTCCAACTGGGTGATGTTTCTCTGAGTTGACTCTTGACCAGAAATGTGGAGTCTGTCCATTGGAGAGCAGCCTTGAGTTTAGTGTAGTCTCAGTGATAGCAAGCGAGCGGGGGTCTGAATTATCTGTTGGGATGAGATGCCACAGGGCTCCCTGTGTTGGCTAGAGTACCACGCTTTGACTGTGGCCTCTTGTTCCTGTCCTTTGACCATTAGCATGACCTGCTGGTGTTCCAGCCCTTTCCAGACCCACAGGGTCTCTCTGGCTGATGGGAAGGAGGTGCCTTGGCCCAGCCTTGACCTTACAGTTCCTGGTCTAGCAGCCGAATCACCACCTGTCTGACAGTGGCACACCAGGAGTGAACTGCGCTGGAGAAAGAGATTGGCCCAACTAGAGCAGAGCACAGTCCCTCTCCCTTCTGGCACTAATGTGGACTGTGCGCCTTGTACCCTCCTGGACAGCGTTATGCCAGCCAAGTGGCCAAGAGACATTGAGCAGACTGCTTCTGGGGCCCCTTGGACTTTGGATACCCAAAGCCTTGATATATCTGCAAAATCGCATGGATCCAGTAATGATCAAATGCTTGCACTGGGTACAGTGGCTGGTCCCTGCTAAGCTGGGATTCTGAACTTACCCGGTGGTCTCTCTGGACTGTGTGCTGAACCTACTTCCTCTGAGCTCCAAGAGCAGGAACAGGAAAATGGCTTTTGCAGGTTGTACTGATGTTGTATACAAACATACGTATATTCTTGGGATTATCTGACTGCTTCTGGATGCCCAACATTTCTAAAAGGATGTGCCCAAAGTCTGGAACATTGTCCTGGTAGTGAATGGCTGAAGGAAGAAAAACAGTGGGGTGGGGTAAGCCTGTGGGGGTGGATGATAGTCACTTGATTGGAGGCTGGGGAGAAAGACAGAACAACAGCCAACCTTGGTGAGTTTGTGTATGGCAAGATTTCAGGCAGATGGACATTGTGTGGGACATGACACTGGGGGTGGTGGTGATACTCTGAGCTGTGTTAGATGGGGTGGGTGGGACTGTGTCTCACTGGTTTCATGGACGTTTTCATGTGGTTGGAAAAGATGTGCATCCTGGGCAGCAGGTCTACCCAAAGTACCTTTTATTAAATGGCTTCTGTTTTCCTCTCTGTGTGTGACCAAGTCCTTCTTGTATCCTTCATCTTGGTTTCTGTAAATTCCTTGGTTTCTATAAATCTCCCCAGCTCCTTTTAAATAGTTGTTCTACCTTTAAAAACAAACCAAAAACAAACCTTGAACTTGTGCTATCCTGGAGAGCTGAGTTGGGATCATGCAGCATTTAAAAACCTAAAACAGTTTAGCCACAACAACATCCACTCTAGTTCCAACGCAAGATTGATTCTGGCTATTAAGTACAATCACATAGCAAAAGTTCTGCCAAAATAATTGTAAGCTGCTCTGATATAAATACTCTAAAATAAATAAATAAATATACTCAGGGTATTTCTGTTTTGTTGTTGTGTGCCTTTAAGTAATTTCCAACTTATGGCTAACTTAAGGTGAGCCTATCATGGGTTTGGCAAGATTTGTTCAGAGAGGGTTTACCCTTGCATTCCTCTGAGGCTGAGAGAGAGTGACTTGCCCAAGCTCACCCAGTGGGATTCCATGACCATGTGGGGATTTGAACCCTCGTCTCCAGATTCATAGTGTAACACTCAAACCACTACACCACATTGGCCCTATGAAAGTTGCCTATGAAACTTATGTTCACATATTCAAATAAAAGTAAAGCACACATTGGCTGAAACATACATTTGGTATCGCTTCTCTGGTCTGTTGTGTATTAACAGCATATCACAAAACTTGTGGGCACTCTTTGAAGGACCCATGTGAATACAGCCTCTGGATGCACCCAGTTAGATAGCTGGCTACCAGTCAAATGGTACTGTTCTACCAGTCAAATTGTACTGTATAGCTATTTAGTATTTCTTCCTTAATGGATTATCTCTGGTTATTAATTTAAAAAAAAAAACATAGAAGAAGTGGTGTGGGGGAGGACAGGAAAATTATAAGGTGAAAATAATGTTATCTGTTTCCTCCATAAAATGTCTTGTTTGAGGCAGGATGATTGCCCAATAAAAGACTCATCAGGGAGTAGCCTCAAGCTCTGGAAGATATCCACTAGCAGGGGATTCCCTAATAAATCCTTATGCCAAGTTTGGAAATTATTCATTTAAATTAATTTACCATCCTAATTCATTAACATTTCAGGGAACATTTCAAATTTCATTAACGTAATCATTAAATATGTGAGGCAGCATGGTGTCGTGATCTGAATCTTGTTCTAGGATTCCAATTCAGTTCAATTCGCTGGTCAGCTACAGAAACCCGCTGGGCGATGGGCAAATCCAACTCTCTCAGGACCTTATCACACTAGATGAATCCTGGACAGAAATGGGATTTAAAAGTAGAGGAAAAAAAACTACAACTGTGGGATGTTTTTCAGATGACATTTCTTCCAAAGAGCAGTAACATGAAAATAAAGTGAATGGAAAGTTGACAAAAAGAACACTTTTTTACTTTTGGGAACTTCTGAAAGTAAAAGGTGTCATTTTTGTTGACTTTCCATTTGCTTTATTTTCACATTATTGCTCTTTGGTACAAACGCGTCTGAAACCCATTTCTGCATGGGATTCGTCTAGTGTGATAAATCTCTCAGTCTCAAAGGAAGGCTATGGCTAACCTTCTTTGAATAAACCTTGATAAGTAAAATTTATTAAAGGGCCACCATAATTTATAATCTATTTGGAGGCATATAACAACAAGAACAAAGTCACTAAATGCCATGGATGTTATTTTTTCAGTAATGAGATTAGCATTACTTCTCATTTCTTATGTTTGGCAGAGTTTTTTAGTAATTAATCCTTAAATGTAATGATTTAAATATTTAATGGATTAATTAACTTTGTAAAACCATAATAATATCTTAACATTAGTGAGTTAATTTTCTAACACTAACAATCCCTCTTTGTATTTTCATAGATTGGATTTAACATGAAGGTGTGATAGTCCTGGTCTAGTGATACATGAATGTCCCACAACGCTCTTGACTGTAGCATCCATGTTGCCAAGTCCCAACAATAATGGTAGATTATTGGAGTCATGAGTTTTCAGTTTCAAATGTGGCACATGGATGGTACAGCCAAAAGGCACCCCGGCCCCTTGGCTCATGAATGTTAATGACCAAACCAATGAAGTTATGCTGAAGAAGGATAATAAACTTTGTCCCTTTATAGGTTCTCTCATGATCAGAATACTTAGCAGATAGTTATGGCATTTCAAATAGTTTTGCTTTTGTTATCTCTGAAATCCCCACAACAGCACATAAGGTAGGACAGTATTATCCTTAAATTTGCAGGTAAGGCTTGATTTGAATGAGGGGCTCATCACTTTACTCTCTTAGTTGCTCTGTTGGTGTGTTAGCATCTTTTGGCACATGTGACCTGATCAAACTGAAGTAGACCAAGTGAAACAGCAACTGATGCTGGATCACTTTCAGAGAGATTTCTCAACCTGGTAGCATGCCAGATCCACAAGTGTGCTGTTTCCCCGTGGAAAGAAACACCCTCCTTGCAAATTGGGAGGTGAGTGGTAGAAAACTGCTTGTCTTCCCTTGAAAAGCTGGGTGCAGAGATGATTGTATATTGGAGAGGCATACATTACAATAAGGTGCAAAGAGAAAAAGGAGGGGAAAAGTCTGATGTATTGGTTGAATTTCAGGGGAATGGTGTGTGTGTGGCCTCTTAGCCAAATGAATAAACAAATCCTATGGATTGCCGTGTCTTGACACAAACCTGCAAAAAAAGATGCATCTTTGTTCCTGTTGAAAAACCTTTATGAACACTGTTGCCTCTCTTCCCTCCACATGTGAGCTCTTGATACCAGACAGCATCCTTGGGCAATTTGTTGTGCCTCTGTTTGATTCTTCCTCCTTCTAGTAACTAGGTTGTTCTCTCTTTTTCTCTCTATCTTTTTCTCTTTTTGTCTAGAGCATTCAGCAGCAGCAAAGACAGGAGGTTGTTTCCCAGCCCAGGCACTGGCGACACTAGAAAACGGGACCAAGATTCCAGTGAGGGCACTGAGGCCTGGGCAGAAGGTCCAAGCCATGGACGAGCAAGGCCGCCCTATGTACAGTGAATTCCTGACCTTTCTGGACAAGGCACCATCAGCACGTACTGCCTTCCATGTCATTGAGACACAGGATCCCCCACGCCGCCTTGCCCTCACTGCCGCACACCTCCTTTTTGTGGGGGAGAATGCCACAGCACCCACCAGGGCTGTTTTTGCCAGCCTGGTGCAACCAGGACACTATGTGCTGGTGACGGAGGGGAACAAGGTTCGGGCAGCCAGGGTGGAAGCTGTTTCCATGCAGATAGACCTTGGGGCCTATGCTCCTCTCACCCGTCATGGGACTCTGGTGGTAAATGAAGTGGTGGTCTCTTGTTTTGCCATGGTGCAGGAGCAGCACCTTGCCCAGCTGGCCTTCTGGCCCCTTAGACTCTATCACAGCCTGATTGGGGGTGAGTGGACCCAACCGGAAGGTGTGCACTGGTACTCTATGTTGCTCTATCGCCTGGGCCGAATGCTCCTTGCGTCGGACAGCTTCCACCCATTGGCTACAGCACAGTTTGAGAGCTGAGCTGACACACCAGAGACTCCCATACCTCCTGGAAGAGGGAGCGACCAGATTACCTTCTCATGGTTCCAGAGTGGGACTGTGTAGGGACAAGAACTGGCTGGTTGTGGGGGAAAGGTGGGGCTTGCCTGCTCCTCATAACCTTTCCCATGCAAGGGCTGAGAGGAGGTTTTGGTGACTCCTTCTTGAATCTGAGAGGGCCTTTTTTAATTATTTTGGCTACAGAAGGGGAAGCTCAGCAACAGGCCCCCATGCTGCTATTTTAGTTCAAGAGCCTCTGATGCAAAGTGGGGTGGGGTGGGGAAGGAAAGTTAGCCAGGTGGATGGAGACAGTGAGTGGTCTCTTGAAGCCTGGATGAATGGGGAGGGTTGGAAATCCTGCCTCACCACAAGCAGATGGAGAAGGAGGGCATGCAGAAGGCATCTTCGAGAAGGCTCCTGAGAGGAGATGGTTATGAGGCCTCAATGGGACATTCTCCTGGTATCAGCCCAGGAAAGTGTCTCCTTTAGGGGCTCTGCTATCTCTAGATGGCTAATAGGGCTGTGGAAAGCAAAGCAGCTGGAAGAGTATAGGCCCTGGTAGGATGCTTCCATTGTCAGAATTATAGGAGAGGGAGGTCCTTTTACCAGAAGTTGGTCAACTGGGCTTTGAGAGGCAACAGGGAGTGTGCCAACCAACCTATGACAAAGGGGGCACCAATTCTGAGGAGACAGCAGGCAGTAGGGAGGGAGGGTTGTTCATAAAATGATGTCACTTTGTCTGGTTTACTGGATTTGGCTTGGAGTGCTTCTGTCTCTTTTCCCATTTCCCAGATTAAAATTATAGCTCCACTTATACACAATGCACTGAAAGAATGAAAGAGTGAATTACACAGGGAAGGAAAAATGAACTGTTCTTTGCACAACTTCACCAACCTGGTCATCCGCAGTACACAGTTAGACTGCTTTGATCCCATTTTAGCTGCCATGGCAACATCCTATGGAATTCCTGCATTTGGAGTTTAAGGAGATGAATTCTGCAGTCAGTAAGCGCTAAAAGCAGTTTTGACCCATGTATTTCCATACTGTGCTATTGCTATTATGGATATTCTCATACTTACCATGGTATTTTAGAGTGGAAATATCTAAAGATCGCCTACAGTGTCAGAGTCGAAATACCCACAATTCACACGTTTGTGTAAATATGAGCTTGGGAAGATGTAGTTGTCAAAATAACAAGGAATGTCATTCTTAGGACCTTTTTGTATGTTTAAAAGATTCTTGCAAAGATACAACTCCTGTATAGAAAAGGAAGGCAATTACATCACTGTGTCCTCACTTATATTTCTGGAGCACTGCCAAATCTATTTGCTGCCTTGGAAAATGGTGTCTTTGTGCCAAGTGTACATGGAGAAAAATCTACCTGTGTCTTTCTCCCACCCATTAGTGTACATCAGGCTTATAAATAGCCTTGCAGTTGATTGCCTGTGGTGAATAAGAATTTCTTCGAGTTGACCAGGCAGTCCAGTCTTATAAATGGGAAAAGAGTTTGCTGTTGTTCTCTCTCAGAGTGTCAAGCTGCCAAAAATGACTAAAGAGACATTCTTGGTGGGTGGAGTGCCTAGTATTTTTTTTTTCCTGGGCAAATGACTTGTGAGAGATGTATGCAGTGTTTTCCCACATGCAAGTCATATCCAGGTTCTAAATATTCACATGTGAAGCAACCTGTAGTTGGGCCAAATATGCCCTTGTGTTCAGGTTTCTCCTTGAGGACATAATATCTGGGCCCCAGAGCACTTTCCACCAGGCAGAGCCACGAACTGTCCCTTCTCTCCTCATTCTGCCCCCCTCTTAACCCGACACCAGCATTTATCCCCAGTTCTGCTATCTGGGCAGCCCAACTGGTAACCACAACTAGCTATTGCTAGCAAAATTGCTCATGCGGCTTCCTGCACAATCTCAATGTTTGACCGTGAGGTGAGTGCAGGCTGGGGGTAGTGTTTGTAGAGCATCTCTCTCCCCCATCACATTGCATTTATTTATTTACCTGCACTTGGCAGGGCAATCCGAAATATAGTCCTGGTGGGTAGACTTCAGCAACATGAGACCAAATGTCATTGGGGTGGAGGCATTGTTTTTCCTTATAATAAAAGTATTTAAAGATTATTTCAGAGAAGCACAGCTGTTATGGGGCCATGGGGAGGGGGGAGGGCACAAGAGGGAATCGCAAATGTTTGTCTCTTCACTGGATGTACATTTCTCACACAGATGAGAAGTCCAATAAATCTCTTGACCCATCGTGGGTGTCTGCATACGTTTCTGTTTTTTCCTTATTTTAAAAAAATACTTCTTCCCCACACAAACTGAATATGTCTGTCATGCAAAGTAACAATTCCAGCACCCCCCCCCCCAAAAAAAATATGATTGTGGAGCTATGAAGTAAACAAGAGATACTCTGGAATAACAGACTATCCAAGGATTTAACTATGGGGGGGGGGGGGGGGAGGCACAAAATGAGTGAGAAAATCATTCACACCTAGAACTCTTACCTTTGCTTTGTTCGCATTCTTGCCTGCCCCTTTTCTTTGGATGTTAAACTGTACAGTATTTCTAAATTCTTAAGTGAAGTTTTAAGTTACTATGATGTTACAAATTTGGAAGTAGAAGGAAAATGTCATTTGGGAGGCAAATTCTTAATTGTGGGACGTTTGGATCTCCTGATGTTGCATAGTGAGTGTTGGACTATGACTCTGGAGACTGGGGTTCAATTCCCCGCTCATCCATGAAACTTTCTGAGTGACCTTGGGCAAGTCCCATGCTCTCAGCCTCAGGGGAAGGGAAATCTCCTCTGAGCAAATCTTGCCAAGAAAATCCATAGGATAGATTTGTTTTAGGATCGCCATAAGTCAGAAATGACTTTAAGGCACACAACAACAACAAAGCAATATCCCTTGGACTACCTTTAAAATAATATATCCTCACCATAATTCTGACAGGGGTTTGGCACCTGTACCCACTCTATTATTTGTGGGATTCATGGGGCTGCTATGTTAAGAGTTCAGATGTTCTACAGGCATACACATGTGCCATTCATTTTGGAATAGAACTAAATAACCTAAACGGTAACATCCTTCTCTCATTCACCCAAATCAGGGGGAAGTTATATGAGCACGAGGATGCGATCCATGGCTTTCCTATAGGACAGGATGTGCCTACTCATTCCTCTTCCTTCAGGGGCCACTGCAATCAATATAGTTTGGACAAATTTCAGTTGAGCTTTCATGGCAATCTCTTTCAGCAAAAGCACAGAACCTTGGGGGCACCTTATAAGTTTAACAAATCTTATCGTCGTCGCCTTCATTGGATGGGCACTTTCATGGTGGTGGTTGTTTTGCAGCAACCTAACATCTGTTTCCTCCTCTGAAATATAGCACCTGGCATTTGTTGGCTGTCTCCCTTACAATTACTAACCAGGGCTGACCCTGCTTAGCTTCCAAGTGGAAGAAACTGTCAAAACCACCTCAGAGGATTCCTTAACTAAGAAAGCCCTATGAAATTTATGGGGTTGCCAAAAGTCAACAGACAGTTTGAAGGCACATACACACATATCTGTTTTACATTTGGTCTAACCTTCCCCAGCTTGATAGCTTCCAAGTGCATTAAGATTTGATATACATTATCGCCAGATTAATATATAGGGGATAATATATATGGAGAGTACTGAGTTGGGGAAAGCTGGCAATCTAATTAAGTCAGCATTACACCTCAAATCTTAAAAATGTTCCAAATGGAGGGTGGGTGCTTTTTAAAAACCATGTCTGCCTTTCTCATCCCCTCTTTCACCATCCCATCCACAATTCTATATGGCCTGTTTAACATCTACCCTGGGGTATGTCCGCACTGTACAATTATAGAAGTTGATACTGTTTGAATTTCATTAGTTCCATCTTACAGAAGTCTGCAATTTGTACAGGGATGGGGAAAGTATGGCCTAGGGGATGTGTGTGGTCCCCAGTCCTGCTTTTGTGGCCCATGAGGCGTCCTTGGTACACCAAAAGCCTTCTCAATTAATTTTTTTAAAAACATTTCCAGACAATTTGTGAAGTTTTTGCTTGAAAATTACCCCCTTCATGGCTGTAAATGCAGCAGTTTATTTTTATTATCCCTCAAGCTCTCATCCAACCCACTAAACCTGCAAAGAAATGGCCCCAAATCAGCCAAAATGATGGCCAGAATTGAAGCGACTGCAGTAGCTTAAAAGGTCAGTTGATAAATACTTTGGGTGTATCCAAAGTATTACAGAATAATCCAAGGGGATGTAGCTGAGAAAAATAGGCTCATTGCAGCTATTACAGCTTCTCACCTCTGTCATGATGGGTTGGTCAGGTAGTCAGAAATGTCTTGTGCATCCTCCTAAACTCCAGCATTAGAGAGATCTGGCAGAGAATTCTAAGTACCTCAGAAAACAACACAAAAGATGAAAGATGTGGTAAACATAGGTGGGTTACAACTGAAAGGTAACCACCCATGAATGAGGCAGGACAACTGCACCATAAAAGCTTCAGCTGAAAGCATCTATACCTGCTATACCTGGTGCTGCCACTACCACCAGGTACTGACTATTGGAAGGGCCAGCATACCACCTAGTGGTTAATAAATGAAATTATTGGGACAAATGCACTAAACTAGAGAAAGCAATGAAATTTCTGTATTAATGGCCTATCTATCATAAAGACACCATGTACCATCTGCTTTTGGAAGCTTAGCCCTGGTTAGTGCTTGGATGGGAGACTGCGAAAGAATACCAGGTGCTGTGGGCTATATTTCTGAGAAAGAACTGAGATTTTCACATCTGATTCATTTAAAAAACCCTGTGAAGTTCATGGGGTCATCATATATTGACAGCCAGCTTGAAGGCACACACAGACACAGTATCATAGAATTTATAATTCTATTATTATGAAGTATTATGAACTGGGTACTTGTAAATTTGCCCCAAAGACATTTAAAGTACTGTATTGTTACTGAAAGGCTTATGTGTTACTGTATAGGAGGCTCTTGAAGTCACTTTAGAATACACATATATTTGAAGCAACTGCTTGTTCTTCCAGCTGTAAATATACATTAAAATGGTAAACAGGGTCATTTCATGCTACACATATAGAGTGCTATGATTCCACTTTAACTGCCATGACAACATCCTATGGAATCTTGAGTCTGGGAGTGAAGGGAAGAGACTTTAGAAATCTCAACTGGGAAGCTCCTCTGGTGCTTCTGACCAAACTACAGACCCCAGGATTTCATTGGATGAAGCCATAGTAGTTAAATTGGAATTATAGTGCTATAATTGTGTCATGTGAAAGGGCCTGGTGTCTTTGCACCTATCATCTCAAACAGAGTAATAAACCATTCAACTAAGTGCTTTAGTCCTGTCCTGTCCATACAACCAGGTTAATGGGAAGAGTATCATTATGATACGTTAAAGGAGAAATACTTTACTGCTGGAGCAGAGAGACCAGAGGAGTTTGTGTGCTCAAAATCTTCTTTATTGGCACATTGGCACAACCCAGCATAGACTTGCTATCAACAAGAGCAGCAAAGTGAAGCTGGGACCATTCTTTCTGCCACCAAACCTGAAGGTGCAGAATTAGTAGAATTATATTATTATTATTATTATTATTATTATTATTTACTTATATCCCACCTATCTCTCAATTTAGAGACACAAGGCAGATGACAAGAAATTCAAAACAGTACAATTTTTAAAAACATTACAAATTAATACAGTATAAAGTTTAAAAACAATTAAACAATTTAAAAAGTAAAAACAATGAAAACATTAAAATGTTTTAAAAACTATATATAAACCTCGACATCTGACTTGCACGGTACTTGAAAGCCCAACCACAATCAATTTTAAAAACCTGGTGGCACAAAAATGCTTTTATTGCCCACTGAAATGAGAGCAGGGATCTTTAGGGAGGGCATTCCAGATCCTGAGAGCAACCGCCAAGAAGGCCCTCTCCTTTGTTTCCACTGAATGAGCCTGAGAAGATGGTGGAAGAGAGAGAAGGGCCTCTCCCAATCTTAATGATCTAGTAGGCATTAAAGTCCTTCAAATAGTCCTTCAAATAACCTGGATCCAATCTGCATAGGGCTTTATAGATCAAAGCCAGCACTTTGAATTCTGTCCAGAAATACACCATAATAATAATAATAATAATAATAATAATAATAATGTTTTATTTATAGCCCGCTCCTCTGTATCCAATCGGAGCGGGTTACATCAATTAAAAAATGCAAGATAAAATATACATGACCCATACCCAACCACCCACCCCTTAAAATTAAATTAAACTAACATCAATTAAAATGACATAATAAAAATTTCAATTTAAAACGGCAACCCATTGCATAGAGATCAGGGTCAAGATGTTAAAATGCTAATGGGAGAGCTTAACCCAAACAGAGCCGGGAGGTTAAGAACTTTCTGGGAAGGCCTGCCGGAAGAGATGCGTCTTCAAGGCTTTTTTAAAGCAATCAGAAGATGTAATAAGACGCATCTCGTCTGGCAGGCCATTCCATAGCCTGGGAGCGACAGCCGAGAAGGCCCTCTGGGAGGTCTGCGTCAGTCTAGTCTTCATAGGCTGCAATAAGTTCCTCCCAGAAGACCGGAGTGTGCGGAGGGGTTCGTATGGGAGGAGGCGGTCCCTCAGATAAGATGGACCCAAGCCATGTAGGGCTTTAAAGGTTAAAACCAACACCTTGTACTGCGCTCGGAAACTAATCGGCAGCCAGTGGAGAGATTTGAGCACTGGTGTTATGTGCTCTCTCCTTGATGTTCCCGTGACAAGCCTGGCTGCCATATTCTGAACTAATTGAAGTTTCCGAGTTAGGCACAAGGGTAGCCCCATGTAGAGCGCATTACAGAAGTCCAATCGTGAGGTTACCAAAGCATGTACCACTGACTCCAGGTCCTTTGACTCCAGGAAAGGGCGCAGCTGGCGGATCAGCCGAAGCTGATAACAGGCACTCCTGACCACCGCATTCACCTGACTAGTCATGTGAAGCGACGAATCAAGGAGTACCCCCAGACTGCGAACAGGGTCCTTCGAGGAGAGTGTGACCCCATCTAGGACCGGGAGGTGTATTCCCAATCCTGGCTTCGGTCCTGTGACAGTTAGTACCTCCGTTTTGTCCGGATTGAGCTTCAACCTGTTTTCCCTCATCCAATCCATTACTGCCGTAAGACAGTCATTGAGAGGAGAGACGCCATCTGAAGTCTGAGCCGACGATCTTGTCATGGAGAGGTAAATCTGAGTGTCGTCAGCGTACTGAAGACACTGAGCTCCATGCCTCCGAATGATCTCACTCAGCGGCTTCATGTAGATGTTAAACAGCATCGGGGACAGGATGGCGCCTTGAGGGACGCCACAATTAAGCTCTATCTTAGAAGAGCAACTGTCCCCGAGCCTCACCCTTTGGGATCTCCCGGAGAGAAAGGACCGGAACCACCGAAGCGCAGTGCCTCCGATCCCCAACTCTCTCAGTCGACCCAAAAGGATGGAATGATCTACCGTGTCAAAGGCCGCTGAGAGATCCAAGAGCATGAGCAGGGTCACACTACCCCTGTCAATGCTCAAGCGAAGGTCGTCGGCCAGAACGACCATGGCAGTCTCAACTCCATGTCCTGTCCTGAAGCCCGTTTGAAATGGATTCAGATAATCAGTTTCATCCAAGACAGCTTGGAGTTGGGAGGCGACTGCTCTCTCGATGACCTTGCTCAAAAATGGGAGCAAGGAGACTGGCCTGTAGTTGTTTTTATCCAAGGGATCAAGGGAGGGTTTCTTCAGGAGGGGTCTAACGGCCGCCTCCTTTAGACAAGATGGTAAAGAACCCTCCCTGAGGGACGCATTGATCACATCCCGAAGGAATGTTCTCACTGTGTCCCCTCCCTGGGCGACCAGCCAAGATGGACAAGGATCGAGAGGGCAAGTCGTCTTTCTCAAACTTCCAAGGAGCTTGTCCACGTCCTCGGTACTTGCAGGTTGAAATTCATCCAGTAAAGAAACAGCAACGGAGTTATCGGACACCTCACCTATGGGCTCTGACAAAACATTGACATTCAAGTCGGCCCTTATCCGAGAGATTTTGTCTGCAAAGAAGGTGTTAAACTCATCACAGCAGGCTGTTGTTGGGTCCAGTAGGGGATTTGGCGCAGGGGGCACCCGCGTCAGCTCCCCCACAACCCTAAACAGCTCTGCTGAGCGGGACTCTGCAGACGCGATGCGTGCAGAGCAGAAGGATCTCCGCGCTGCACGCAAAGCCTCCCGATAGGCGCGAAGATGCTGCCTATGGCGAGTTCTGTCGGAGAAGAGTCGAGTCTTCCGCCATTTGCGCTCTAGTCGTCGTCCAACCCGCCTCATCTCCCTGAGTTCCTCCGAGAACCAGGGTTTGCGATTTGGAGCGGGTTGGAGAGGACGCTTGGGGGCGATTGCATCGAGAGCCTTGGGAAGATCGGTGTTCCAGGTATTCACCAAAGCTTCGACGGAGTCACCGGCGTTGCCAACCATTAAACCCTCTAAGGCCTTCTGGAAACCAATTGGTTCCATTAGTCTTCGAGGGCGGACCATTCTAATGGGTCCACCACCCCCGGGGGGGACAGAAGTGGCTTTTAGTTCCAACTTGATCAGGAAATGATCCGTCCATGACAGTGCGGAGGTTTTGGTTACCTCCGCCCACGGATATTCCTGTTCCGTACTAAAGATTCCATCGAGTGTGTGACCCGCGCAATGGGTAGGCCCATTGACCAACTGGGATAGGTTCATGCCTGTCATGGATTCCATGAACTCCCGAGCTGCTCCAGATAGATCAGAAGAGCTGGTCTCAAGAGGAATGTTGAAGTCACCCAATACAAGAAGTCTGGGAGACTCCAACAACAACTCAGAGACCAGCTGAGTCAGCTCAGTCAGGGAATCTGTTAGACAACGGGGTGGCCGGTATACTAACAGAATCCCCAAACTATCCCTGGTCTTCAGGCCAAGGTACACACACTCGATGTGGATCGTTTTCCGGACAGGTTTCCTGATCAAAGTTAGGTTAGTTTTGTGAACTATTGCCACACCGCCCCCCCCGCCCACTTTCCCTTATCTGCTCACTAACCGTGTAGCCGGCTGGGAGGGCCTGCGCCCAGGTAGCAGCGCTGGCATCTCCCAGCCAAGTCTCGGTGAAGCATGCCAGGTCGGCCTGTTCATCCACGAGAAGATCGTGGATGATATGAGTCTTACCTTTGGCCGACCTGACATTGCAAAGGAGCAGATTAAGGGATTGTGGAATGGTTGGTGCGCTCTCCATGTTATCTTGGGAAACAGGGTGAACTGAAGAAGGGATAGATATCAGACATCGATCCCTTCTTCTTTTGTAACATTTGTTCACTCTGTTGCCGCCATACCTTCCCTGCCCCCACACAACCTCAATTCCTGCTCCCAGGCTATTCCTGGCTCCATCATCTGGTGCTGGAAATGATTTATCCGTCAGAAGTTTCTGACCCAGAATAGGAGCTCCATGTCTAACAGACAATGGACAGATATTAACATTTTCCTGTCTAGTCAGCTCTCCCATTATAAGCATTATGCCTAAAAACAAAAGGCCCTGAGGTAGAATGTTCTCCTTTGTGGCTAACCTAGCCATGCAATGATGACGGGGAAAGCAATATATGGAAATGTCTTAGCTCCTCCTCTTGCGGCCAATGCCGCGTTGTTTTGCTGAATGGAGGGGTGGCCTTGGCAGTCCCAGGTGTTGCTTTCTCCTTCCCCGCCGCCTCTCCGCGCTGCCTGACCTCTGCTGCCTTCTTGCCCAGGTGGAATTGGGGAAAAAGAAAGCTGCTTCTGGCTTGGCTTGCTGCTGGTCTTCCTGAGGGGTGGAAAAGGAGTGGCTTTATAGTTCGCCACTCCTGCCACACCCTCTTGCTGCTGCCTGGCCTCTGCTGCCTTCTTGCCAAGGTGGAATTGGGGAAAAAAGAAGGCTGCTGGTGGCTTGGCTTGCTGCTGGTCTTCCTGAGGGGTGGAAGAGGAGTGGCTTTATAGTTCACCACTCCTGCCACACCCTCTTGCTGCTGCCTGGCCTCTGCTGCCTTCTTGCCCAGGTGGAATTGGGGAAAAAAGAAGACTGCTGGTGGCTTGGCTTGCTGCTGGTCTTCCTGAGGGGTGGAAGAGGAGTGGCTTTATAGTTCACCACTCCTGCCACACCCTCTTGCTGCTGCCTGGCCTCTGCTGCCTTCTTGCCCAGGTGGAATTGGGGGAAAAAGAAGACTGCTGGTGGCTTGGCTTGCTGCTGGTCTTCCTGAGGGGTGGAAGAGGAGTGGCTTTATAGTTCACCACTCCTGCCACACCCTCTTGCTGCTGCCTGGCCTCTGCTGCCTTCTTGCCCAGGTGGAATTGGGGAAAAAAGAAGACTGCTGGTGGCTTGGCTTGCTGCTGGTCTTCCTGAGGGGTGGAAGAGGAGTGGCTTTATAGTTCACCACTCCTGCCACACCCTCTTGCTGCTGCCTGGCCTCTGCTGCCTTCTTGCCCAGGTGGAGTTGGGGAAAAAAGAAGGCTGCCAATGCAGCTGTTGTGACAAGGGATCTCAAGAAAGGTTTCATCAAGTGAAACAGAAACAGAAACAGAATGCATTCCTTGAGATCACAGAGCTTTCAATTACTTGGATCCTGTCAGATAGAGGGTGGCCTGATCACAAAAATCTTCAGCATGTGCCAACTGACAGGGCCCCTCTGAACAGCAGGCGATTGAAGACTAAATAGCAGGATGGCATGACGTTCATTGGAATATAGGATGCTGGTCAGAGTATTAGTCCATTGAGCCTAGAGTGGCCTTCTTTGGCTGGGAGTAGCTCTCCAAGGTTTGATGTCTAGAGTCTTTATCACTTGCTACATGAGTGTTAAAACCACAACTACTCCGGGTACTAAGCATTAGTTTTTTGGCTTTCTACCTGCAAAGCATGTGTTCTGCCCCTGAGTTAAGCTGGACTTCCCCATAGAGATCTACCAAGATGAACCTTGGTCACCAGAGACAACACACCATGCATTTTGTTGCCTGTGACAGCAAACAGATGGTAACTTCTCCTTCTCTGAGTGCCAAAGCTGCTGGTCTGGTGGGTGCCATGTCAATAGAGTAGTGAATCTGCACTGGGTTTTAATTAAACTTAAGAAGCTATCCAAAGTGCTGAAACTTATGTCCCTGAAAACAGGCTCAGGACCTTGGACAGCTGCTTAAGAGTCTGGACTCAGACTTGAAACACATCATGCCCCACTGACATGGGAGGTATTAGCAGCCACTGATCCTTCTTCAAGCCTGGTTTGTAGACAGCAAGATAGTTTGTGCGGTGCAGAGTAGGTCTCTTGAAACATACAACTCTCTCCCCCAATACTTTGCTGCCACCTCCCAGTCTTGGCTGCCTGATGTAACTGCCTCATTCTGCTTAACAGTAGAGCCATCTCAGGCACCCATGCCATGTGCTTGCCAGGCTATAAATGGGTGATGTGTTCCTCTCAGATTACTGCAGGACTGAGATTATAATACTGATCACAGATCCACATTTCTGAATGTAGAACATGGAATCTCCTTCATTTCTGAGATTACAGAGATAAATGTGGTCTTTCTCTCATCAGAAAGCAGCAGATTTCTGCCTTGCATTATTTGTTTGCCTGCTTTTAACGTATTATCAAAATACACACAAGGCAGGGCTAAATGACTACGCAAGCTATGAAAAAAACCATTCTTTTAAAAATCAGTCATAGAACTCTATAAAGGGAAAATGCCATTTAAAATCTTACCTATAGCTCCAATGATGTAAAGATTTAAGAAACCCCCCCCCCCCCCAAAATATGAACAAACCTAAAGCAGGAAGATCCTAATCAAGGAAATTCACCTTTTATATGGGTCCAAAACACTGAAGAAATAATCTAGTTTGGGACCATTTTAACTGCCCTGGCTCAGTACTAGGGACAGTTTGTTGTGGCACCAGAGCTGTCTGACAAAGAAGGCTAAATGTCTTACAAAACTACAGTTCCAGGAATCCCTAGCATCGAGCCAGGGCAGTTAAAGAGGTCTCAAACTGGATTATTTCTGCACTGTGTTTTGGACCATTGATCCAGAAGCTTCAGCTAGTACAGAATGGACCAGCCAAAATTATAGTCAGCAAAATTATGCGCAATAGAATTACATTAATCCTGAAGGAGCTGCATTGGCTGAATATTTCCTTCTCAGCCCAGTTCAATATCCACGAGGAGGAGTTTGCTAGAGGAGTCACAGTGCAATTTCTAGGGGAATGGGAAGGAAGACTTGGGCAGAAATTTGTTGTTGCTGTTTTTGTGTGTCTTTAAGTCATTTATGATTTATGGCAACCCTAATGTAACATGAACCAATTATGGGGTTTTCTTGGCAAGTTTCTTCAGAGGGGTGTTGCCATTGCCATTCTCTGAGGGTGAGGGAGTGTGCCTTGCCCAAGGTCACCCAGTGGGTTTACATGGCTGAGCTAGGATTCAAACCCTGATCTCCAGAGTCATCTCATGCTCAAACCGCTACACCCTATTGACTACACTGGCAGAAATACAGCACCATTAATAGAGTTTGAGAAAATGCAGTGATCACTAGGGCTGCATCTCCATATCACTGAGCTATGGCAGGTAAAACAAGCAGTATCCAACATTATTTCTGCAGTGCAGACTTCGATGAAGGAACAGCAGCGTCCCTTCCAGACACAAAATTAAAAGCCTTGAGGGTGATCTACATTTGGGTCACTAGTCAGTAACTCCCTTAATCATACATGTTCCCCCAATGGCCAGCAGAGGATGCTATGGATCAGGAGATGCTTCCAAGGAAAGCAGTCAAGGATCTCTTTTCCCACTTGGCTGACTAAAGAGGATGCCATGCAGCTCAGCTCAAGAACATGTCCTATCTGCCCAGCCGCTGAACATGTTTGAAAGAGTATCCATCCAAGGTATCAAAGACTGCATGAAAAATTATGTTCTAGCTTGAAATGATTTTGTACTCAACAAAGAAAGTGGTCATAGTCTGAGGCCAGAAATCCTGCTTCACGCATATGACCTGGAGTGTATTGAGCTGAGTGAAATGAGGCAACTGCCTACCTCAGGTGGCAGAAGATGGTGGTCTACTATTAGACAATAAGGCATGCTATGTGCTTTCCCTGTACCCTCTAATCTGCTAACCTGTTGCTTTTCTTGTGTAATGGAGGACACTTCCCCATTTTGAGGTTTGATGTAAGATTTTGTCCTTCATCTTGGGCTTCAATGTCTTATGCTAGCCCAACATTCAGGTTTGTGTCATCCTCCAAGGACTTTGTGTAACCATTTAAGTATCTGCTTGGACCCAAAAGCTCATTCTCTATTCACTAACAATACAGCTGGGACAGGATTCACAATACAAGGGGGGGGGGGGAGGCAGCGGAGAAAAGAGCATTCTGAAACAGAGCAAGCAGAAGATATTTACTTTCCCAAGACAAAATGCCTCTTCTCCACTCCACCTTTTGAAACCAGACAGAGTGGAATTTCAGTCTTCCTTCAGTTCTGGTGATGAGATAATCATGCTTTGACTTACCTGGGAATAGCACACTAGCTTAAAATACGCTAGAAAGATTTACAAAACACACTGTTCTGCCTTTGAACAGATGGGAACAAAGAATCACTGCCTTCTCTACTTCACCCAGCATCTGAAGTGAACACTTTACTTCGCTTAATGCTAGGGCTGGCTCCATTCAAGCATACTGTACATTTTTACCTATAACAAAATTCTTCACTAGGCAAAACACTCTGTAAACTCAGTTCTGTGAAGCAACGCTTAACTTGTTGGATTCCCTGTTGGATGTAGAAGTGGGTGAGGAGGAGGCAGAGAGAGGGAGGGTGCTTTGCTAAAACTGGAAAGTCCTTTGGTCAGATGGTGTGGCTTCTTAGATACATCCCCATAATAGGTGACTGAGGCAATGGGGAAAATTTTCGAGCCAGCATTATAGAGAAGAGGCATGCAGGGAAGGAACCCTTCCTCTCAAAAGCCCCATTGCTATATTGGCAAATGAATGATTAAAGAGAATGCTTGGATGTGCAGCATTTTCCAACATAAGTAAAATTTCACTGTGCCTCTGTGAGCTCAGTCTCAGCCTTATTTTCAGTTGTATCCTTGGTATCCGCTGGGATTTGATTCCAGGACCCCTGTGGATACCAAAATCCATGAATGTTCAAGTCCCATTAAAAACAATAGATCGTAAAATTGTGTCCAAAAGCAAAGTTTGCTTTTTGGAATTTATATATTTCTTTACTATTTTAAAGCCATGGATATTTGAATTAGTGGATAAAGAATCCGTGAATACAGAGGACTGACTGTATCACTTTCAGACTTGAAGCTATAGATATCAACTACTGCTTCTACATTTTATGCTCTTCTGTAGTCTCATTTGTCCTCTTTTGGGGGTTATATGCAAATAGTCCAATTATATGTGCTGGAGCTGGGTACTGCTAGCACCTTCCCTGAACTAGTCACAGCTTCATCCATTCTAGCATGTAAAGTAGAATGCTCACTTCTAGTGACTGAGGGGGGGTGCGGGAGGTGTTTCCTTAATTTAATTAGCTTCCCATTACAAAGAGCTGAGAATTGGGCTCTAGGGGGCTAGCAAGGGTGAAGTGAGCCTGAGGAAGCCTGTGAAGTGGGATTGCAATTGAGAGAGACAGCTGCTGTGATTCTGTGGTGGGGTGAAGTGGAGTATGTGAGGACAAGGCTTTCAAGGAACTGCATGAGTTGGGAGCCAGAAACCTGTGCATTGCAGCTCCATGGAATAGCATATGCACCTCATGGTGTCAGAGGGAAAAGAATTTTGTGAAGGTGCAGATGGTCCACTTTGATAAGTGCTGTATGAAATTCTTGTGGCTGACAGGGACTATTTTTTTCTTAGGATATTGTAGGCAGAGTTTCAAAGAGTTACTTTTCTGGACTACAACAACTTCAAGAGTCCTACAGCCAAGATGGCTAGTAGCTGGCTGGGAAATTCTGGGAGCTATAGTCCAAAAGCTAACAACCAGGATCCTTTTGGAGAGTTAAAAATGTGTAGTCTAGGGTTATGCATTCATAATTGTTTGGTATCCATGATCCCTACATATTCCCTAGTTTGGGGGACACATAGGGAGCATGAAAGTTCCCCAATCCCTACTTACTGGGCAGCAACTACTGTAGTCAACAGGTGTCTGTCCCTTTGTCAATTGGAAAGCAACTGACTGATGTCCCTGCCCCCACTATGAACAATTTCCAATCTCTGTTGTGAAAGGCAAAAAAAAAGATTCTACCTAAACATTAGAACTTCCTGATTCAATAGTGGAATATGTCGTCTTACAAAGTGGTGGAGTCCCCTTTGCAGGCTCTAAAACAGAGGCTGGAGGCCATCTATTAGGAGAGCTTTGACTGTGCATTCCTGAATGGTTGTGGTTGGACTGGATGGCCCTTGTGGTTTCTTCCAACTCTTTTGATTCTATGGGGTCCCTGTCAGGCTTACCCCTCACACTAGAGATTGCTTATATGAGGGGTGTAGGAATGGCAGTCAGCTGCTTCCTGAGCAATGGGAACAGACCTGCAGTGATCACTGTGGCTGCATCCTGAAATAGATTCACTGCATGGAAGCATAACTACAGTGTTTATGCACTCTTAACTCCCCATCAGGATTACAGTCCTTGTTCCCAAGCCCTGGCATGTGTACATACAGAGATGGCGGTTGATTTCTATGTCATTGAGATAGTAATCCTCACTTTAAAGGAGCTATCCATGTTGCTGGATCTAAGTTTGGGGTAGAGTTCAGCTCCTTAGCCCCTTTAAAGTCTGAACTAAAAGCTAGAATAGATTCATCATGCCACTTACATAGAGGTAGCAGCCACTGTTCTGTTCCTCTCAGTCTTTCTCTCAAGTCTCTGAGAATGACAAGGGAAACTCTCTTGAAAATGTAATCTGACAAACAGGATATCTGCATTCACAAAGCCCTGCCAGTTAAAAAGAAGAAGAAGAAGAAGAAGAAGAAGAAGAAGAAGAAGAAGAAGAAGAAGAAGAAAGGATTTAAGGGGTTTGGATTTTTGCAGGCCTCAAGCCAGACAACCAGAGATATAGACAACAGGGTCTCACAGTAGGCATGCTGGTGGGACCTTGTTGTTGTTGTTGTTATTGTTGTTGTGTGCTTTTAAGCAGTTTCAAATTTATGGCAACCCTGACCAAGCCTATCAAAGGTTTTTCTTGGCAAGATTTGTTCAGATGGAGTTTGCCTTTACCTCCCTCTGAGACTGAGAGTGCAACTTGCCAGGGAGCACCCAGTGTGTTTTCATGGCTGAGCATGGATTCAATCCCTGGTCTTCAGAGTCATAGTCCAATGCTCAAACCATTACACCGTGCTTGTTATCACTGGTGGGACCTGCTGCACTCTATTATGGGCTGCTTATGGTCCATTTCATCCCATTAGCAAGGGTTTAATGTTGCAACCCATGACAAGTGATGCTCACACCCAGGCACCCATAGTCAACGATGAGGATGGATGAGGCTGGCAGTGGGTGGCTGGACGGGTGGGCTCAGCCTGCCTGTAAAGCAGCCACCACAATGGAAATATCTCCACCAATTTGTCCCTATTTCCATATCAATGACACAGCTAAGGAGGGGCAGCTGTGGGGGCAGGACCTTCCGGTCCCATCTGTGTTAGTCACTGCCTCCCCTCCCTTTCATTGGGGCCTGATGCTCCTTTCTTCCTCCTGTGCATTGGCACTGTTTCTTTTAACTAGATCACCCTTGACTCCCCTCCTCCTGCTCTAATTCTTCAGAGAATGCATGTATTTAGGACCATTTAAGCAAGGAGAAAAGGTTCATTAGCTTAGAGTTGTTAAAGAGGGGGCGTCTTCTCTTCCCTTCTGTCCTGCTGTCATGTCAGCCCTGCTGTAAGTATTCCCTGACCTTTCATTGTCACCCCAAAGTCATCACTGCATGCTGAGTTAGTCATGCAAAGTCAAGAGGAAAAGAGGAGAGAACAGGTTCCTTTGAAAAGTGATTTTAAAAAAAACCATGCACATGAGATGGGCAGACAACTTTCCTCTGGGAATTCAGGCACAGCAGTAGGAGGAAATCACAGACAATCATGTCTGAAAACTCCAGTTCTTATTCTCTTATGCCTATTCCAAGTTATGTTACGGCAATGCTGGCGGTTGATTTGTCTTGCCCAACATTCCAGGGATGAGACAACTGTGGGCTCTGGATATTGGATTACAACTTCCACCATCCTTCACTATTGGCTACCCTGGTTAGGGATAATATGAGTTGGAGTTCAAGAACATTGCGGGGGGGGGGGGCACACAAGTTGTCCACCTGTGGCAGCCAGGGCTTCCATGGCTGCATCTGCACTGCAGAAATAATGGAGTTTGATACTGCTTTAACTGCCATGGCTCACTGCTATGGAATTCTGGGATTTGTAGTTTTGTGAGATATTTATTAATCCCATCGTGGGAGAAAAGCAAGATATAAATCTTTGAAGTAAAATAAATCCTTCAAATAAAAAAAATTGCATGCTCTTTCAGATATCTCTGGTGCCACAACAAACTACAAGTCCCAGGACTCCATAGCATTGAACCATGGCAATTAAAGTGCATTAAACTGCATTATTTCTGCAGTGCAGATGCCATCCATGTAAGTGAGGTGGTATTTGTGCCATATGTTTTAGTTTGAACTTCAAACAAAGTGGTGATGTTTCTATCCTCTGAAATTGGTCCACCACCTTGGATAGCTGCTTTAAAGTTCTTACTAAGGCCCTGAATGAATTAATCACTGCCACTGATATAAAAACAATCAGCTGCCACTCTTGCCCTTCTCAGCTGTGTTCTGACTGGCATGGGCTTTTCTGGCTTGGCTCCCTGATCTGTCACACCAGCCACTGTCATTTAAACTGTACCAAGATTCTGTTTTTCTGAGGGTCCATCTACACTGTAGAGATAATGTAGTCTGACACCACTTTAAGTTCTGTTGCTCCATCCTAAGCAATCCTGGAATGTGCAGTTTTACAAGGTGTTTAAACTTCTTGGCCCAAGAGTTCTGGTGTTTCACAAAACTACAAATTTGTAGGAATCTTTGGGTTGTAGTCATGAAAAATAGCATTACAATGGATCTTTCTTATCTGCTGGAGTTTGATTCTAGAAACCTCCATTGATACCAAAATCCATGGATGCTCCAGTCCCATTAAATACAATGGCATTATAAAATGATGTCCCTTATATAAAATGGCAAAATCAAGATTTCCTTCTTAGAAATTATATATTTTTGAAATATTTTCAAACCATGGATGCTTGAATCTGGGGACAAAAAGTCCGTTGATAAGGAGTGCCAAGTGTATTTCTACAGTGTAGATGTACCTTCAATCAGGGATGGAATCATGCAGCAATCCAGCTGTTGTTGTAGTGCAACTCCCAGCATTCTTTACCATTGGCTAGAGGGGTTCTGAGACCCAGCTCCTGGAACCTGGCATAAAATTTATACACATAGTGTTTAAGAATTATGAGCCCAGGATCTCTTTTGAGCACCAGAACTGGACTAAGCTCAAGATCCCTCTTCCACACAAAAAATCCACTCCTACTTATCCACCTCTTCCTTAATTTCAGCAGCGTAATTTGGGCAGCGGTGTGTGTCCTTTTTGTCACATCAATTTTTGAAAATAATTGAGAGTCAGAAATCCTTGCTGATCTTCTCCAGATCACCCACAGATCTGCCAGTGGATCGAGCTGTTTTCTGCCCACTTTGTTTTTGAAGCACAGTAAAAGGTTATTGTACATGATCAGCAAAGAGCAGACATATTAATGAGCAGGAAATTTATTTATTTAATATATTCATAGCTTGCCTTTCCAATCAGCTCTCCAAGTCAGCTGGTATCAAAACATCTATAAAAGCATCCATAAAACCATCAAAACAACATCTAATAAAGTATCCAATAAAGAACCACGACTAAGGCCAAAGGAGCACAAGCGTAAAACCTGGTAACAGATTTCAATCAGGAGGGACTAGGAAAACAATTCATTTTTATTTGGTCTTGAAACATGAAGAATATAAGCACCAGGCACTTCTGAAGGGCCACCTGATTTCCCACTCTTCCTCTTGATCCCATGATACCAACCAGTTTATGACTTCTCCAGTTAATGTAAGCACTTTCAAATGAGTCCAGAAGCACACTAGAACCCTCTTTAGTTCTTTCAACTTATGAAATATGTCCATTATAGTGAATTCTAGTCAGTGGTCTTTCTCCCATAGATCAGCATCCATGGATGCTCCAGTGACATACACAAGTGTAATCCATCTCACATATGTGTATGCTCTTTCTTTCTTTCTGTCTGTCTGTCTTTCTTTTTTTGCCATTGCAAAAGTTGGTATTTTCTTATACCCTCTGCAATGACCAAAGCCCCTTCCAGTTCATAGATCAAGACTTGTTCAGAAGGGATTTGCCATTGCCTTCCTCTGAGGCTGAAACTATAGACTTTATCAGACAACAGAAATTGGAAGTATAATCCAATGGCAATCCAAATGCAATCATGGGGTTTCACGTTATTGCGCATGAGTGTATCTCACGCAATTTTGGGCAAAAGGGAAGTCATTCAGAATGCAATCATAGGTTTTATGTTATTGCATATTAGACTATCTCATGCAATTTTGGGCAATGGGAAGTCATTTTCGGGCAATGGGAAGTCATTCTGAATGCATGCCGAATGCAATTAGAATTCACGTACATTTGCTAAACTAGCAAATTCATGTGAATTCGGATTGGCTCCATTCAAAAGAGAGAGAAATTCCTCCCGTCTGATAAACTCCCAAGGTGGAAGGGAGATTTGAATCGAGTCCTAGTCCAACAGTCAAATTACTACACCACACTGGATCTCAGTTTAGTTTTGCAGTTTGCCCAGCCACATATTACAGGCATATCAGATGCTGAATAGCCCCCTTCTGTTTCTGTCTTATCGCAGTTCCCTGCTCGTTTGATTCAAGGAGCCCCAAAATCTATTGTGAACACAATAGTACAGAATGACTTCTGAAAGGAAAATTTTGTGTGTGCACAGACTCAACAGGCTGCTTTTCATTCTTATTGGAAAAATACATCTAAATCTAGAGCTCACTTCTTTTTCTCCTTTCAGGTTTAGATTGGCACTTCTAGACCTTCCTGGCATTAGCTGTTGAAAGCTGCTGCTCTCCTGAAATAACCAAAGCACACAAACAAAATGACCCTCACAGAGGCTTGACCTTTGCAACATGGGTTTCATTACTCTCCATTATGCATAAAGGGTTACTCAGGCCACCTAAATTTTCAGCAACGTTATTGCCATCTGTCATCTAACTCATGTGTAAACTTCATGTGCAGTTTGGTTCTCTCTGACCAGTGCCAGCACTGCTTTGCAAGGATTTTGAAGCCACTTCTTGCCTGCACTTAGGGCGGAAAAATGAAATGCACAGATATAGGATGGGGGACACCTGGCTGAATGAGACCACATGTGAAAGGGATCTAGGAGTCCAAGTAGACCATAAGCTGAACATGAGTCAACAGTGTGATGCGGCAGCTAAAAAAGCCAATGCAATTTTAGGCTGCATCAATAGAAGTATAGTTTCTAGATCAAGGGAAGTTATAGTGCCACTCTATTCTGCTTTGGTCAGGCCCCACCTGGAATACTGTGTCCAGTTCTGGGCACCACAATTCAAAAAAGATGTGGAGAAACTGGAGCATGTCCAAAGGAGGGCAACTAAGATGGTGAAGGGTCTGGAAACCTTGCCCTATGAAGAACGCCTTAGGGAGCTGGGGATGTTTAGCCTGGAGAAGAGAAGGTTAAGAGGTGATATGATAGCCCTGTTTAAATATTTGAAGGGATGTCATATTGAGGAGGGAGCAAGCTTGTTTTCTGCTGCTGCAGAGACTAGAACGCGGAACAATGGATGCAAACTGCAGGAAAAGAGATTCCACCTCAACATTAGGAGGAACTTCCTGACAGTAAGGGCTGTGGAACACACTCCCTCGGAGTGTAGTGGAGTCTCCTTCCTTAGGGGTCTTTAAGCAGAGGCTGGATGGCCATCTGTCAGGGATGCTTTGACTTGGAGTTCCTGCATGGCAGGGGGTTGGACTGGATGGCCCTTGTGGTCTCTTCCAACTCTATGATTCTATGATTCTATGATTCTATGCTTCAAAATGAATCAAAAGATAGGAGCTTTGACTTGAACTCATATGACTGCCAGGGTCATTCCAAAATATTTTGCTACTTAAAGCAGAGCAGCAAACGGTGTTCCTTACCACACAGTTTGTACAGTTTGGACCCACAGCCAGACAAATGATTTGGCATCTGGGGAAGAAAGTTCCACCAGGTCCTCTCCTTGGGTGTAAAAACGAAACAATAATTATTTCAATATATTTGCTGCCAATACCCCAAATTTGCTGTCAGAGGCAGTTGTCTGGTTCTGCTTAATAGAGCCAATACCAATGAGTTGTTTTCTTAGCTTACTTTTCCATTGTTTTGACTGAAGGGATTGACTTAGCAGGACTCTCACTGTGATGAAACCTTTTCTTTTGACTGCATTGTAACAGACATTCTCCTAAACTCTGTCTGAGCTTGGCTGTCTCTGTGTTTTAATATGCTTTGGGAGGGGGAGGAGGAAGAAGGAGGCAGAAGAAAGGAAAGTGCTTGGCTAGCCTAATTTCATTACACCCAGACTGACTTGCTCTAGACTCCAACAGATGGACCAGAGAATGCTGTGAGAGGAATCCGCTTCCCCTCAACTGAGACTGCTATGTGCAAATGGCTTAATTAACCTAATCGATTTTGATGGGTGCCCATAGGTCACTGGGCTTGGCAAGTGGGTAGGGAGCATGAATGGTAGGAACCCTGAGTTCATTAGGAGTAGAGTGAAATTCATTCAGATCACATTTTAACATGAAAAGATCTAATTATGCACTTTAATACTAATATGTACACTCAAATATAGTTTACCTTTTGAGTACTCTCAGTTTACAGTGGAGTCCTCCAATCAAGAAATATACACCAAAACTTATTAGGGGAAGTGCACATAACTATATTGGACAGAGGAACACACTCCCTCGGAGTGTAGTGGAGTCTCCATCCTTGGAGGTCTTTAAGCAGAGGCTGGATGGCCATCTGTCAGGGATGCTTTGATTGGGAGTTCCTGCATGGCAGGGGGTTGGACTGGATGGCCCTTGTGGTCTCTTCCAACTCTATGATTCTATGATTCATGTAAATAACATTGCTATCAGATTATATTGAGGGAATTGCTTGCGAGATATATGCATACTGCTAATGAGAGGTAAAGTTCAAGGATATCTGGATACCCACCAGTTCCTATCCTTGATTTAAGTCCTTAGAATTATTTATTGAAGAAGTCAAAATTCCTGCAATTATTTATTGAAGAAAAGGATACAGAGCAATGCTGAAGGAATGAAAAACGAACTTCAGCTATGTGATAAATGAATCAATTCTGTCTCTAAGGGGCTGTCCATGGTACTAGAGAAGTCAGAGAATAGGGAAGGCCTCTGTTGTGGCAGCAAATGAATAAAGGAGAGATGAGGCTAAAACTGTTTACTACGAATTGTTAGTTCCAATTTTTATATTTGAAATAAGGCTTGCATGAGCAGCTTGCAACATATAGGCCCCTGCAACACAAAAACAAATAGTGCACCATTCCATCCTTATAAGAAAAAGCCCTGCCCCCACCATCTGACAAGTAGTTTACTGGGATTTTATAGTTTAAATGAAACTCTATATGCATTTTTGTGCATATTTGTCCTAATACTTGCATTTTTTTTTGTTTTCAAGTTTACAGTATGCATATATCTCACAAGCAATTCCCTCAATATAATCTGATAGCAATGTTATTTACATGAATCATAGAATCTTAGAATCATAGAATCATAGAGTTGGAAGAAACCACAAGAGCCATCCAGTCCAACCCCCTGCCATGCAGGAACTCTCAAATCAAAGCATACCCGACAGATGGCTATCCAGCCTCTGCTTAAAGACCTCCAAAGAGGGCGGCTTCCCCAATCTCCGAAAACTGTGTTCCACTGTCGAACAACCCTTACTGTCAGGAAGTTTCTTCTAATGTTGAGGTGGAATCTCTTTTCCTGTAGCTTGCATCCATTGTTCTGGGTCCTGTTATCTGAAGCAGCAGAAAACAAGCTTGCTCCCTCCTCAATATGACATCCCTTCAGATATTTAAACAGGGCTATCATATCACCTCTTAACCTTCTCTTCTCCAGACTAAACATCCCCAGCTCCCTAAGTTGCTCCTCATAGAGTATGGTTTCAAGACCCTTCCCCATTTTAGTCGCCCTCCTTTGGACACTCTCCAGTTTCTCCACATCGTTTTTGAATTGTGGTGCCCAAAACTGGACACAGTATTCCAGGTGGGGCGTGACCAAAGCAGAATAGAGTGGCACTATTACTTCCCTTGATCTAAACACTATGCTTCTATAGATGCAGCCTAAAATTGCATTGGCTTTTTTATCTGCTGCATCGCACTGTTGACTCATGTTCAACTTATGGTCTACTTGGACTTCTAGATCCCTTTCACATTCAGCAAGATGTCCCCCATCCTATATCTATGCATTTTGTTTTTACACTCTAAGTGTAGTACCTTACATTTCTTCATATTAAATTTCATTCTGTTAGCTTTGCTTTCAGTATCTCCCTTTTGAGAATCTCCCATCCGTCTTAAATTCCCTTCTCTTTTAGTATACCTGTCCATGGGATCACCCCCAGTATTACTCTAAGTTTATTGAAATCAGCTCTCCTAAAGTCTGGAGTGCATGCCTGACTATGCCTGGCTTCTCCTTTCCACTGTATAACAAACTCCGGGAGAACATGGTCACTTCCACCTAAGTATTCCACCACTTGCACCCCATTAACCAGGTCATCCATGTTGGTTAGAATCAGATCTAAAATAGCTGACCCCCTTGTTGCCTATTCCACCTGTTGGACAATGAACTTGTCTTCCAGGGAAGTAAAGAATTTGCTAGACCTTGAGGATTTGGCTGAGTTTGACTTCCAGCAAATATAAGGATAATTGAAGTCACCCATCACAACTACATTCCTTTGGGATGTGATCAATGAGTCCCTCAACGAAGGCATTGTTCCATCTTCTCTGAAGGAGACGGCCGTTAAGCCCCTCCTGAAGAAGCCTTCTCTTGATCCCCCGGACAAAAACAACTATAGACCAGTCTCCTTGCTACCTTTTCTTAGCAAGGTGATTGAGAGAGCTATCACCTCCCAACTCCAAGACGGCTTGAATGAAACCGATTATCTCGACCCATTCCAAACCAGCTTCAGGGCAGGATATGGAGTGGAGACTGCCATGGTTGCTCTGACTGACAACCTCTGCCTGAGCATCGATAGGGGTAGTGTGACCCTGTTGGTGCTCTTGGATCTCTCGGCAATGTTTGACACCATAGACCATTCCATCCTTTTGGATCAGCTGAGGGAACTGGGGATTGGAGGCACCGCTTTTAGGTGGTTCTGATCCTTTCTCTCTGGCAGATCCCAAAGGGTGAGATTCAGGGACAGCTGCTCATCTAAAATCGAGCTTAGCTGTGGCGTCCCTCAGGGCGCCATTCTGTCCCCGATGTTATTCAATATCTATATGAAGCCGCTTGGAGAGATCATTAGGAGGCACGGAGCTCAGTGTCATCAGTACACTGATGACACTCAGATATATTTCTCAGTGACCAGATCGTCTGCTCAGACCTCAGATGGCGTCTCCCCTCTCAATGACTGCCTTGCGGCTGTAATGGGTTGGATGAGGGAAAATCGATTGAAACTCAATCCAGACAAAACGGAGGTACTCACTGTTACGGGCTCTAAACCAGTTTTGGGAATACAATTTCCAGTCCTAGATGGAGTCACACTCCCCTCTCAGGACTCTGTTCACAGTCTGGGGGTACTCCTTGACCCGTCGCTTCACATGGCTAGTCAGGTGAGTGCGATGGTCAGGAGTGCCTGTTATCAGCTTCGGCTGATACTCCAGCTGCGCCCTTTTCTGGAGATGAGGGACTTGGAAACTGTGGTTCATGCGCTGGTAACCTCACGTCTGGACTTCTGTAACGTGCTCTACATGGGGCTACCCTTGTGCTTGCCCCGGAAACTGCAATTGGTTCAAAACATGGCAGCCAGGCTTGTCACTGGTACATCTAGGAGAGAGCACATTACACCAGTGCTTAAATCCCTCCACTGGATGCCGATTAGTTTCCGGGCACAGTACAAGGTGTTGGTGTTGACCTTTAAAGCCCTACATGGCTCAGGTCCATCCTATCTGAGGGACCGCCTCTTCCCATACGAACCTCCCCGCACACTTCGGTCCTCTGGGAGGAATCTGCTACAGCCCATGAAGACCAGGCTGGTCCAGACCTCCCAGAGGGCCTTCTCGGCTGTTGCCCCTAAGCTGTGGAATGACTTGCCGGATGAGATGCGTCTTATTCCATCCATTGAAGGCTTTAAGAAAGCCCTAAAGATGCATCTCTTCCGGCAGGCCTTCCCAGAAGAAATGTAATACCTCCCTGCCCTGAAATGCATTTTTGAGTTTTTCCATCTCTCTTTCCAGCATTACTTCACCCTTATACAGCTAAGGTTTCCAGACTGGAACTTTTGTCACTGTTTTTATTTTATTTTTATATGCTAATTTATTGGTTTTAATGTTGTTGTGATTTAATCCTGTTTTAAGGGGGGGGGGAGTTGGGTGGTGGGATGGTATATTTTAATTGTATTGTTTTTTAACCTTGTTGTAACCCGCCCCGATTGCTCGTTCAGAGGGGCGGGCTAGAAATAAATTATTATTATTATTATTATTATTATTATTATTATTACATCTCTCCTTTCTGAGTGTGTGGCTATCTGTTCTAGAAAGGCATCATCCAATTCTTCCTGATTTGGGGACTACCTGAATCAACAAGTAGCTTGTTCTTTAGAACATAAAATGGGTGTGCTACAGGCTTCCGGTGCTAACAACAACAACAACAGCAGCAACCATCTTGCTGTGACCTTCGGAGTGGATGACTCCTTGGGGAGCAGTGGAGGGAGGGGAGAGAGAGCACACTGTTGAAATTGGTTGACAGCCTACACAGTAGAGTTGGGAGGGGCAGTCAAATCTAATCAGTGCCCTTTCCCTTAATAAATCATTTGTCTTAATCAAATGCCCACCCTCCCCAGATAATAACTCATGGCATCAGGGACCCAACTGCAACAACAATGTGGCTAATGGAACAATTTATTTTCATAATGGTGCGGGTTTTGCCGCAAGTGAGGAGAAGGGGCAGGCAGGCCCTGTATGGGCTCGGAGAGGTGAGCGGTGGGGGAGCAGGCCTTTCTAATTAGTGAATGAAATTTGATGTAAGCCTACAGCAAGATGGATTTGATGTGTGACAAGAGGCTTTTCAGCTCAAAGCGCTTGTCAAGAGACGGAAATTAAATTAGGTCTAATTTCCCACTAACCTCACGGGAGTCTCTCTTCCACCAGGGAAAGGTGGGGGCATTGCTTTAAATAAACAGGCAATTGAAGGACTGGACAGGGATGCATCAGCATTTAGCCAGGCAGGAGTGTATTAAAAAGACTGCTCTGCTTCACTTGAGCAACTGCTAAGGAGAAGGGCTGAGCAGAGAGTGGGGAGGGAGAGTGGGCCAGCCAATAACCTCAACACCTCTCAGGAGGTATAATACCTAAGTGTGCATGCATGTATAAAGCAATTATCTGAATTTACTAATTTAATTCAACTGTCTCCTCACCCCAGCCCCAGCTCCCCCAGTAGCAATGTTTCATTTCTTCTCTTTGAATTCTTTGGGTTTTGGCAAGTGCCCAGAAAGAAGTAGGTAGGGAAAAGATTAAGACATTAATTGGGGAAGGAGAGGATAACTAAGAGAAAGTGCAAGACTGACATGCAAGGCTTACAAAATGATGGACCACAGAAGATTATCCTCTTCAAAGCCAGTTTCAGTTAATTTGGTGCTGTGGGTGAACTACTAAAATACTAGCCTGTCTAGATCTAGTGAAATTCCTCATCATGTGCCTTACTTTTCTCAAAGACCAGTTATTTTGTTATTGCTATGTGCCTAAAACAAACCTATCATGAGGTTTTCTTGGCAAGATTTGTTCAGAGGAGGTTTGCCATTGCCTTCCTCTGAGGCTGAGAGAGTGTGATTTGCCCAAGGTCATCCATGGGTTCCCGTGGCTGAATGGGGATCTGAACTCTGGTCTCTAGAATATTGTTTTCCCTCATATTTAGTATCCATAATTGCTTCCTTCACCCTCCCCTTGATTATAACTAATATTCCTTTTATTAGTATTCAAAAGTATCTTGTAGCACCTTTCTTCTCTCAGTCTCAAAAAGTGCTGCAAGATCCCTTTGCACAGTGATAGTGCAGGACCTTTGAGACTAACTGTGCATAAGAAGTTGTAGCATAAGCTTTTGCAGATTTAGTCTACTTCCGCAGGCATTTGAGGAAGTAGGCCAGCTCTAGGAATGCTTATGCTGCAATTTCTTTTGCTACGAGATCCCTTTGCATACCTATATTTCTATAGTGAGTAGATGCACCTCCCAGAAGCTTGCTGGGCAGGGGGAAACGGTGGTGGAGTAGAGAAAAAGGTGTAAGAACAAGAAAGAGGAAGAGAAGGGTGGAAGGAAGGAAGGAAGGAAGGAAGGGGATGACCCTTCCCACTTTGGGTCCTGGCACACCACCCACCTGGGATGCTGGCCCTGCCAACTGCAGACTCCAGTCCCACTCACTATGGACTGTGGCCCTGACAGATTTATTGGAATTTTCTTGTTTTAGCATTCTCTCTTCCCTCCCTCTTCACTACTTAGAGCAAGGTAGGATTGTTAGATAGCTAATATTCCCTGTATGAAAATCCCTGCTACCTTTCCTCAGTTAAAGCCAGTACCAGGAATGACATGGTGATAAATACCTTGTGTAACCCAATGAACAAACCATGTGATTCAGGTCACTTCCTTTTAGGAAGTTACTCTCCAAGACAAAGAGATCTTTTCTCTCTCTGACAGGTTGCCATCATCACCCTCCTCCCACATCTTCCTTGGGAGAGATGGTGAGATTAAAGATCTATTCGTTAGCCAGTGTCATGGCTTCCCCATGCATGGCAGGCTCAGAGAAGCAGCAGCAGTTGAAGACAGAAAACATGCAGGGGTAGCTGTGTTGGCTATTTAGCAAATTCAAACAAAAATCCACTGGGCCCAGAACAAACTCCAACTCCCAGAATCCCATAGCCTTGAGCCAAGGTCATTAAACCGGTGCCAAACCGGGTTATTTCTCCAGTCTGGATGCAGCCTTTGAGTGCAGGTCAAGTCAAGAGGAGCAAGGAGCTGTCCAAAAGCAAAGGGTCCTGAATCCTCAAAACACTACACCACACTTTCGGGGGACTAAAGGCTGGCGGGAGGCTCCGTGTCGGCTTTTTATGGTCTTTATCCATGGCCTCTTTATCTCAGGATGCCCCCCTCTGAATAACTTTTTCTTTCCTGTCCTTCTCCTGGGTATTAAAAGAACTGGCAAAGGTGATATCGGAGCCATTGGCAATAATCTTTGAGAACTCCTGGAGAACAGGAGAAGTCCCAGAAGACTGGAGGAGGGCAAACGTCCCCATCTTCAAAAAGGGAAAAAAAGAGGATCCCAACAATTATCGTCCAGTTAGTCTGACATCAATACCAGGAAAGATTCTAGAGCAGATCATTAAGCAGAGAGTCTGTGAACATTTAGAAGCCAATGCCATAATCACAAAAAGCCAACATGGGTTTCAGAGAAACAAGTCATGCCAAACAAACCTGATCTCTTTTTTTGATAAAATTACCAGCTTGGTAGATGAAGGGAATGCTGTGGATATAGTTTACCTCGATTTCAGTAAGGCCTTTGACAAGGTTCCCCATGACATTCTTGCAAATAAGCTTCCAAAATGTGGGATAGACAAGTTAACTGTTACATGGATTTGTAATTGGTTGAGTGGCCGAACTCAAAGGGTGCTCAACAATGGCTCCTTTTCATCCTGGAGAGAAGTGACCAGTGGGGTCCCACGGGGTTCTGTCCTGGGCCCAGTGCTGTTCAACATCTTTATTAATGATTTGGATGACAGAATTGGGAGCATACTTATCAAATTTGCAGATGACACTAAACTAGGAGGAGTAGCTAATGCCCCAGAGGACAGGATCAAAATTCAAAATGACCTGAATAGACTAGAAAGGTAGGCCAATGCTAACAAGATGAAATTCAACACAGAGAAATGTAAGGTTCTGCACTTAGGGAGGAAAAATGAAATGCACAGATATAAAATGGGGGACACCTGGCTGAATGAGACCACATGTGAAAGGGATCTAGGAGTCCAAGTAGACCATAAGCTGAACATGAGTCAACAGTGCGATGCGGCAGCTAAAAAGGCCAATGCAATTTTAGGCTGCATCAATAGAAGTATAGTGTCTAGATCAAGGGAAGTAATAGTGCCACTCTATTCTGCTTTGGTCAGGCCCCACCTGGAATACCGTGTCCAGTTCTGGGCACCACAATTCAAAAAAGATGTGGAGAAACTGGAGCAGGTCCAAAGGAGGGCAACTAAGATGGTGAAGGGACTGGAAACCATGCCCTATGAGGAACGCCTTAGGGAACTAGGGATGTTCAGCCTGGAGAAGAGAAGGTTAAGAGGTGATATGATAGCCCTGTTTAAATATTTGAAGGGATGTCATATTGAGGAGGGAGCAAGCTTGTTTTCTGCTGCTGCAGAGACTAGGACGCGGAATAATGGATATAAATTGCAGGAAAAGAGATTCCACCTCAACATTAGGAGGAACTTCCTGACAGTAAGGGCTGTTCGACAGTGGAACACACTCCCTCGGAGTGTAGTGGAGTCTCCTTCCTTGGAAGTCTTTAAGCAGAGGCTGGATGGTCATCTGTCAGGGATGCTTTGATTTGGAGGTCCTGCATGGCAGGGGGTTGGACTAGATGTCCCTTGTGGTCTCTTCCAACTCAATGATTCTATGATTCTATGGAGATTAGGGGGGGGATTTCTCCCTTCTATAAAACAATTTCCCCCTCCCCACGACTCTCAAAGACTTGGTCGGGTGGAGCATTAAAGTCATAGAATCATAGAATCATAGAGTTGGAAGAGACCACAAGGGCCATCCAGTCCAACCCCCTGCCATGCAGGAACTCCAAATCAAAGCATCCCTGACAGATGGCCATCCAGCCTCTGCTTAAAGACCTCTAAGGAAGGAGACTCCACTATGCTCCAAGGGAGTGTGTTCCACTGTGGAACAGCCCTTACTGTCAGGAAGTTCCTCCTAATGTTGAGGTGGAATCTCTTTTCCTGCAATTTGTATCCTTTGTTCCGTGTTCTAGTCTCTGCAGCAGCAGAAAACAAGCTTGCTCCCTCCTCAATATGACATCCCTTCAAATATTTAAACAGGGCTATCATATCACCTCTTAACCTTCTCTTCTCCAGGCTGAACATCCCCAGTTCCCTAAGGTGGTCCTCATAGGGCATGGTTTCCAGACCCTTCACCATCTTAGTTGCCCTCCTTTGGACATGCTCCAGTTTCTCCACATCTTTTTGAATTGTGGTTCCCAAAACTGGACACAGTATTCCAGGTGGGGCCTGACCAAAGCAGAATAGAGTGGCACTATTATTTCCCTTGATCTAGAAACTATACTTCTATTGATGCAGCCTAAAATTGCATTGGCTTTTTTAGCTGCCGCATCGCACTGTTGACTCATGTTCAGCTTATGGTCTACTTGGACTCCTAGATCCCTTTCACATGTGGTCTCATTCAGCCAGGTGTCCCCCATCCTATATCTGTGCATTTCATTTTTCCGCCCTAAGTGCAGAACCTTACATTTCTCTGCATTGAATTTCATCTTGTTAGCATTGGCCCAGCTTTCTAGTATATTCAGGTCATTTTGAATTTTGATCCTGTCCTCTGGGATATTAGCTACTCCTCCCAGTTTGGTGTCATCTGCAAATTTGATAAGTATGCCCCCAATTCTGTCATCCAAGTCATTAATAAAGATGTTGAACAGCACTGGGCCCAGGACAGAGCCCTGTGGGACCCCACTGGTCACTTCTCTCCAGGATGAAAAGGAGCCATTGTTGAGCACCCTTTCTACCATCGTAGATATACAAATGTGGGGCGGCCTTTTGTCCCAGCTCCCTCCTCACACAACAACAACAACAAGAAGAAGAATTATATGTATACACAGCTCCGCTCTGGGCCCCACAACAAACTACAGTTCCCAGAATTTCACAGCATTGAGCCATGGCACTTAAACTGGTTTATTTCTCCAGTGTGAACACAGCCTTTATCTCACCATCTTTCCGAAGAAAGTTGATAAAGGAGATGGGAGACTGCTGGGTTGTTGTAGCAGAGTCTCCTTGTTGTGTGTGTGAGAAAAACCTCCTGAAGGAAGTGACCTGAATCACATGGTTTGTTTACCCATTTACAAAGATATTTCTTGCCCCTGTGATTCAGTGGGGCCAAATGGCATGCTTGAAAGGAGGGAAGACAGCAGAGTTTGCATGCAGGGAAAATCCTATCTGTCTGAGGAGGGGGATAGAGAATGCTGAAATCTTCCAGCAGTAACAACAACAACAACAACCTGGACACACACCCAAACAAACAGGGTGGCCAGGCATCCTCCTTTTCCAATAGGACCTGTCTTCCATTTCAGCCTTCTGTCCAGGAGGAATTCCATAATGTCCTCCATTTGGAGCAGGACTAAGAAGCATGAAGTTATATTTTATAGGAGTGTTTTCAGCTTTTCTTTGGGTCTGTCCTCCCTTTTTCTCGAATGTCCTCCATTCCGCAGGTGCCTAGCCCTCCTTTGTGGTGAGGATACATCCGGCTGTCACCCAGTTTCCAGGACATGTCCTACCTTTCAGCTTTCTGTCCAGGAGGAATTCCACAATGCCCTGCATTTGGAACAGGACTAAGAAGCATGGGCGTTGTATATGGGTGGTTTTTTTTGCTTTTATTTTGGCATGTCCTCCATTTTTTTCTGGCATGTCCTCCATTCCACGATGCCTGGTCCTCCTTTGCAATGATGACATCTGCAAATAGACATCCTGCAAACAGACATCCCACCCCACCCTGGCTTGGTCTCATCCAGTGGCATCACCAGGGTTAGCATCAGTAATTCATGGTGGCATTCCCCTCCATTGACCTCCCTTGGGGGTCTGGCTGATTCAAGTGGCTACATTTTCCTTCTCCTCTGCTTCTGCCTGTGCTTGTGTCCTTGGCTTTCCTTCCACCAGAGGAGCCTCCTGAAAGTGAGTGACTTGGTTGACTGGCACACAACACTGTGGCAAGGATGCCAGCCCAGAAGGGGGCAGCCAAAGGGAAATGCACTGGAGGAATAACAGCAGGGAGAAAAAGCATTGAAGGGAAGGCAATAGGCAAACTCCTCTGAATTAACCTTGCCAAGAAAACCCTTTGATAGGGTAGCCTTGTGGTCTTCATTCAGAGCCAGTGTGGCATAGTGGTTTGAGGGTTGGACTAAGACTCTGGAGACCAGGGTTTGATTTTACACTAGGCCATGGAATCCACCTTGGGCAAGTCACATGCTCTCGGCCTCAGGGAAAAGCTGTGGCAAACCTCCTCTGAATAAATCTTTCCAAGACCCACCCTTCCAATAGGTTCACCTTAGGGCTATCTTAAGTCAAACATGACTTGAAAGCACCCAACAACAACAGTGAACTAATGGAGAACAACATGGTCTTCATTCGTCAGGAACAACTTGAAGGGATCCAACAGCAGCAAAGAGGACTGTGGCAACTTTTTTTACAGACAGCAGTTCACCTTTGAGTCCTGAGAAGTGTCACCTGCTTATTCCTACTAATCAAAGTGCACGGAAACAGACTAGACTACAGACCATTTTCTTCCACGTCAGCTTACAGTTCCAAGGAAGATCTATGATGCATCCACACTGCAGAGTTATAACACTTTGATTCCACTTTAAGTGCCATGGCTCCACCTTAGGGAAGCCTGGTATTTGTAATCTGGTGAAGGACTTGGAATTCTCTTCTATACTCCCTTGAGTATACTTTGCCAAGAAAATTCTAAGTATCTTACAAAACTATAAATCCTGGGGTTCCAAAAGATGAAGCCGTGATGCATAATGTGGTGCAGAACTTATGTAGTGTACACACACCCCTAATTTTGTGGAGGATGTTTGTATAAGAATAACAATCACTGTTAAATATTTGAGTAATATATGTTATAGATGACATTTTCTCCTAAGCTGCATGTGTGTGTACCTTAGGTGGAATGTTATATTATTCAGCAGGTGTTCTTGATTTGTTCCTTGTGGATTCACATGTCAGCAAGAGATCCTCAGATGTAGGATATCTTCCTGTCATTGACTGAAGCCCTATCAAGGTTTGCCCACTCCAAAAAGGTTGGCATCAGTGGCGTCACTAGGTTTTCAGCCACCCTGTATGGTAACTCATGGTGTCAGCCCGACCCCATTAGCCTCCTCCCATACTGCACTATATAGAATCCTTAGTAATAGTTGTGACATACACAACTAGAAAAAACAAAATTATACCTTTAAATTACAATATCATACACACAGCTTAAATGCATTTCACATACGTATTCATAGTTTCATGTGGCTGAAGTGAAAATTTGGTAAAATGCGGTGTTATTAAATAATTTTTAAACATAATTTTAAATTAATTTTTATATATTTTTAAAAATCTATAATTTGAAATTTAAAAACTGGGGCCTCTCCTTTCTCCTCCCACTAAGTCTCACCCCACTCATGCCATCTCTTGGTCATTCTAAAGGGACACCAGTGAATACCACACTTAGGCTGCATCCCCACTGGAGAAATAACCCAGTTTGGCACTGCTTTAAGTATCCTGGCTCAAGGCTGTGGAATTCTGGGAGTTGGAGCATGTTGTGGGGTCCAGAGCAGAGCTCTGCTCTGGGCCCACAACATACTCCCAGAATTCCACAGCCTTGAGCCAGGATGCTTAAAGCGGTGCCAAACCGGGTTATTTCTCCAGTGGGGATGCAGCCCCTGTTTCTGTCCAAAGGCAGATGTTTCAAGAGCAGTAGTGTTACCCCACCTTAGGGTAACACCTGGTTCAGTCCACACACCCTGCACTACCTGGTGATGCCACTGGTTGGCATGGCTCTGATACCATGGCCTCCTCTCCCCTTTTGATGCCAGGGACTTCCAGGGGTGTCTCTTCTTACCTATGCCAGGGTTAGCTTCTCTGTGCAGATGCCTTTATTCACTTGGGCAGCACTAGGGAAGTGGTTAATCAGCAGCCAGAGAAACAGTAATAAATGACCATTGTTTCCTTAATGAGCTATCATTAATTAGAGCCCAAGGTCCTGGGAAAAGGGAGCTGATTCTCCAGCCCCTTCTCCCCCCTCCCCCCATGCTGGAGGTCTCATTCAATGAAAAGGTCATTAAGATGGAATGAGGAAGGAGAGAGGGCATGTTTAGTGAAAAAGCCTCCTGCTTTTTTCAACCTGGTACCTATTAGATATGTTGGGCTAAGATGCCCACCAGCTCATTCAGCATGACCAATAGGTTTAGACTGGGAGGTGTAACACATCTGGAAGGTTCCAGGTTGGGGAAAGCTGGAAGTGCAATTCTAGTTTGTAATCTAACTTAATTGTTCTCTTTCCCTAGATTTGTGTGCATATTGCATGTGTGTGCCTGAGAGAGAGAGAGTATATAACTTCCATTTTCACATAAAGAGGAAGTTAATCACTGATTCCTCAGTTCCTGATTTGAAGCAGTTCAGTATGAGCAAGGACGTTGTTGTTGTTGTTGTTGTTGTTTGTGCCTTTGAGTCAACTTTGACTTAGTTTTCTTAGCAAATTTTGTTCACAGGATTTGCCTTTGCCTTCCTCTTGGGTTGAGAGTGCGACTTGCCCATAATCACCCAGTGGGTTTCCACAGCTGAGCAGGGATTCAGACATTTGTCTTCCAGAATCCTAGGCCAACACTCAAGCTACTACACCATGCTGGTTCTGTATATTTCCCTGTATCCCAAAGACTTTTATCATATACAGAGGGAGAAATGCCAGATGCCCAAGCTGGATTCAGAAGAGAAAGAGACATGAGGGATCATATTGCAAACATTGGTTAGATAATGGAGGGCATCAAAGAATTTCAGAAGAAAACAAAACCTGTGCTTTAAAGATTAAAGCAAAGCCTTTGTTTGTGTAGAACATTAAAAACCTGGGAACACTTTTCATAACATTTGATTAGCCTAATGTGTATCCTCTACTCTGGACAAGAGGCCAATGTCAGGAAAGAAACAGAATGGTTTCCAATTGGCAAGGGAGTCGGACAAGGCTCCATTTTATCACTCTATCTATTTAATTTGTTTGATGTATCATATATAAAGCAGGATTAGATTTGGAGAAAGGAGGTATGAAAACTGGAGGAAGAAACATCAGTCATCTAAGATATGCAGATGACACCATACTACTAGCAGACAGTAAAAGAAAAGACTTGGAACAGCGACTGAAAATCAGAAGAAGACTATGACTTGGAAGGATAGCTATGAGTTCCTGAAATATAAAGGCAGATCGATTGCCAAAATCCAAGATCTTATGTACTCTTAGGGCACTACAGGCATGAGGTATCATACCAGTCATTACAAAAATGGATGCAAAACAAGAAAAAAATGGGGGTTTTGCACCCCTCAGTTGTAAGCCAACCCTTGATATATCCCTGTTAAGTCTAGAGGAGTGTGTCATCCAAGGGGTGATATTTGGTCTTGTCTAGTCCAAGATTTTCTGTACAGAGAGCCTTATCAATTATGAAACGCCAAGCCAATTCTATTTAAAATGAGTAGATAAACAGTTTTGCACTCCAAAATCAATTTAGGGCCATTCCAAATTATAAGCATCTACATCTGACAGTGTACTTTATCCAATGGGAGTAATGATCTTTTTGTATATGAAAAGGCATACCAAGGAGGCATGTCTCATGTTATTTATAGCATATAACAGCAGAACAGAACATGGAGAATGGAGTGGAAGAGGTATATATATATATATATATATACCGGTATATATGTATATATTGCAGCCTATATCTGAAGATCTCATGGTGGCTTACAATAAAATCAATTGTAAAACATATTAATAGCAATAATTTTAAAAGGCTAAAATATATTAAATAATTTACCAAGTAAAACCAGACACTTAATCCAATTTTAAATAGTGCAGGCATGACACATGAAAAGCCTGGATAAAATAAATTAGGCTCACAGGATTTAATAAAATCCCAAGTTTTGGCACTGAAATGGTACCAACATCAGAGCTAACGGAGTGCCCAAGGAGAGGTTATTCCACAACTGGAGTGCCACCACAGAGAAGATACTCTCCCTTGTTTTGCAACAATGTCTTCCCCCTAGCTGCTTGAGAATGGATAGTAGCAGGGATTTGACGGCAGGGATGGGATTTGTATTGCCTTCCAGATGTGGTTGAACTGTTGCTCCAAGCATTCCTCATCACTGGCTCTGCTGACTAGGGTGGCCAGGAATTGCTGTTCAGCATCTGGATTGCCACATAATTCCTGCCCCTGCACTAAGGTATGTTGGAAATGGAGGTTGCATCAATGCTTGCCTCTATGATAATTAGGAATAGAGAGGGGAACTTCCCTAATTGACTATCTTGTTTATCTCTCTATGCTCCTTTAGTCAGTGTGATTTCTAAGAGGTCACTTCATATCTCCTTCCCTTCTCTCTAAAAGGATAAGAGTGAGTGTTATGATTCCCTTGTTCTCTCTTCTTCCTGTCCTTATGTCTAAGAAGGTTGGAGGCATGAGGCTGTGTCTCAGAATGCCTTTCTCCTCTTGCATTCACTCAGCTTTTAGCAACTCTTGTACCAAGTATGGATGGCCATCTGTCAGGTATGCTTTGATAGAGAGTTCCTGCATTGCAGGGAATTGGACTGGATGGCCCTTGTGGTCTCTTCCAACTCTACGATTCTATGATTCTATGATTCTAAGTACCTTTCTATGAACTATTTACTCTCCTAGATATGAACTCTTTGTAATAATAAAGCAAGTCTTACTTTTTACTTTAGCAGAGTGTCCTGTTTTAGTACCACAAGCTCAGATAAACTGGGGCACGCTGCTGCTCTGCTTCATATAAATTACTAAATACCAAAACTCCAACAAGGTATGACCTAGAGCTGAAAGCAAGAAAGCTTGTGTGGCTCAGATGTACAGAACATTTTGGCAGAGCTGTTCGTGAAACTGGCAGGGTGAGGATCTCCTCTTCAGAGCAATGCACAGCACACCCCATTAACAGGGAAAGCAAACATGGCAGATTTCCTCCTAACCAGTTTCCCCTTCCAAGATGCTGTTTATTTAATGAAGCTACTCTTCAAACAAGCCCCCATGGTTTTAATGAGCTGCTAGGCCAAGTGGAAAAATGTGTTAATGAAAAGCATCTCCTGAGAAGGTGGCGGGGAAAGGGGAGAGGGAAGTCATGTTCATGGCATGGATGAAGAGAAGAGAGATGGAGTCAGCAGCCACCTCCCAGGAGTCAGGGGCTTATTCAATGCCAGATGCCTTTCCCTTCAAGAAAACTCACTCAGCTATATAGCAAATGGCCCCGAGTAGACAACAAAGTACCTATAATGGTTGATGGATTCTGGTAGTTGCAGTCCAAAAAGTAACTTTCCAGAGCTCTGTAAAGTTGAACATATCTCTCTGCACCTTTACCCCTCCCCCCCCCTCCCCCACCATTCAGTGGAAAGGGGAAAATATGAACATTTGTTGTCAAATTCAGCAGAGTCTTGTGGCACCTTAAACACTATCAAGTTTTATATAAAGATGCCCCTGCTTGGGCATCAGATCTTTTATAGCGTTTTATAACTACAAATCTGGAAACCAGGGTTTTATTCTCCACTTAGCCATGAAATCCACTGGCACTTTGGGCAAGTCACATGTTAACAGCCCCAGGGAAGGCAATGGCAAACCTCCTCTGAACATATCTTGCAATGATAATCCCATGATAGGTTTGCCTTAGGGTCACCGTAAATCAGAAATGATTTCAAGGTACAACAACTTCATAGACTGCAACCCACTTTATGAGATGCACAGCCTATGAGCAAAATAAACTTTCAAGGTTGCAGTTCATGAAAGCCTATACCAAAATAATACTTGTTAGTTTTGAAGTTGCAACACATTGCCACAGTTCTCAAGCCTGTAGAATTTATCGTCAAATTATATTTGTTATAACAAAAGTTTTAAAGTGTTATCTGCATTGCTTTAAAGGATGCTTTAATGTTAATTGCTCTATGTGGCAGGGAACTCCCTTTTACATAGAAGCCCCACCTTTATTAGCCTCTCCAAATTGGCCAGTTATTTCATCTCCCAGGGTCTAATGCTATCTGCATTTAGGCGAATCCTCTTCCAATTCACCTTCTGCTTCGTTGGCTGGCAAGAAGGCTGTCATATTTGCTCCCTTGCTGACTCCAATCACCCATGCATCCATGTTGCTGGTCAAGTGAGCTGTCAGTCCGGCAGTGATGGATTGGAATGGACTCCCACTTCCCTTCAATGGGAAATGAAGCTAATCAGAGCCTGGACACCTTAATCTGACTTGGACCTGATTGATGACCTGCAGGCTCTGAACTCATCAGTGCTGCTAGCATCAATCACCTTTGTGTGCCCACCCCTTCCAGATAGCTCCTTGATTCAGGCCTAAGTCTTTCTCTCCCTTGTTATGCCCCTAGATGTCCTGTCCTGGTCTGGCTCAGGCTTTCCAAGGTTATTCCCTTTGAACTCTAGACCAGTGGTCCCCAGTCTTTGATCTCTATCAGTGTTGCTCAATTACAGCTCACAGAATCACTGCTCACTGACCATGATAGCTGAGGCTTCTGAGAGACCCAACATTTGGGGAACCAGAAACCACCACTATAGACCTCATGAAAAAGTTCTCTTCTGTGAGGTTTCATGGACTTGGACCTATTAATGGCACTGAGTGACCAGTGAAACAATATTAGTAAATTTAGCTGCCCATCTCCATTGGATTCACAGTCATTAATGTGTGTGTGATTCACACCCAAGAAATTCCAATGGAGTCTCTGTTGGAGCTAAAGGCCAAGAATGATGGGTAGATCTACCCCTTTTCCAGACTGGAGCACCTCATGTTTAATTCATTAATATTTAGAGTCTTCTTGTAATATGACATTTGGCTGTAGGATTGTGCTTTTCCCACCCTCACTTTTCCTGCATTCTTAGCAAAAGGTCAAATGGAGAGATATTGTCCTTGGAAAGAAGCAGTCTCTGGAACCAAGTGCTATGTGTATGATGCTCCAAGGCACCATCCACAACCTGCTGCCCTGAACATGTGATGGTCCACTGGCCACGTAGTCTGGGGATGATGGCGATTATAATCCAGTCCTTTCAAAGAGCATCAGGCTACAGGAAAGCTGTCCTGAAGGAACCTGAAGGACATTTTGGCTTCCATTTCGTCCTGTCTAATAATAGGCCAGAGGTTTTAGCTCCCTCAAAAGAGTTTTTACTGCTTGAAGAAAAGAGGTAGATGTCACCTCCTATCACAATCCATGTGTAAAAAAAATTACTCCTGTCATTTTTCTTTTGCACTGGAGATGGGGCAGATCTCTCCACTATACCAAAGGACAGAGACGTAGCTTTGAAAGTACCGGACTAGACACATGGGGCACAGCTCTCTTGTTCGACACCTTGCTCCCAAAGTTGGCTGACTGTCTTTTCATAATGGCAAGCCCAACTCTATCCATATGGGCATCTGAAGCAGGCCAAAGTTCTTCTTTATCCCCCTCATTCTACCTCTCTAGCCAGCTGAGCACTCTATGTATGATAAAAATGAATTGAAGCTCGCTTTGTGGAAATGAGAATGAACTGAACAAGATCCCCCATGGAATGACTCAAGGAATGGGAAGGCTACAGAACTGGAGAGCTGGATGATGGGTGGGAGCGATCAGGTTGGACCCTGTGTGTGTGTGTGTGTGTCATTGTTGATGTGTGCCTTCAAGTCATTTCCAGCTTGTAGCAACCCTAAGGCAAATCTATCATTTCTGATGAGTCAAATGTCATACCCCTCCCTGCTACTCCAATCAAGCCCCTAAGCCAAGTTATTTTGGCACAGGTTGCAGAAAATCCCAAAAGCAATAAAAATACAGTAATTAAAAAAAATTGAAATGGAAGTGAAGAAAACTGATAGAAAATAAACACCTTTGAGATATGGTTCTGCAGAAGAGCATTAAGGATACCGTGGATGTCCAAAAGGCAAACAAATGGGTCCTAGAACAGATCAGGGATGAACTTTCCTTGGAAGTCAAGATGACTAAATTGAGGATGTCGTACTTGGGCCACATCTGGAATTCTGGGAGTTGGAGTTTGTTGTGGGGTCCAGAGCCTTGAGCCAAGGCAATTAAAGCGATGCCAAACCGGGTTATTTCTCCAGTGTGGATGCAGCCTCAGTGTGGCCTCCATTGCCTGTTGAGAGATTCTTCCCACAGAGTAATCTGTTGACTTTACCCTGACAGGGGGGCTCTTTAACCTTTGATCCTAACTTGCTTCTCAAACACAGGGGGGGGGGGGGAAACCATGTATATAAAATGCTAAATTACCCCCAGAAGAGATAAGGATAAAATTAATTGTTTGTCTAATTCCTGTTGTTATGAAGAGCTTCTTTCCCTCAAATGTTTATGGCCTTCCTGGTGGCAGGAATGAGGGAGAAAAGACTTGGAGAGAGAGAGGTCTGTTTGTTCAAGGCAGCTCTCCTGCTTTTCCAAAGAAAGGCATTTGCTAGCAATTACATGCCAGGTTGAGCCTGAGAAAGTAATATTTTTTTGATCAATGCTTCCAGAACCCATGCTGCTTGGGGGATTCTGGGAGCTTCAACTTTTCAATTCAATTCAAAATTCAACTTTCTCAGGCCCAGACAATGATCTCCCATCCTTCCAACAAGCATCCACTCAACCTCCTAGTTTCTGGACCAGGTGAGGCAATCACATTGATTCAATAGCTCCCTTAGGGGAGCCTTATGGGCTCAATGCTTTAGAATTTAGGGATCTGGAGTTTTGTGGGCTATTTCGCCTCCTCTGTCAGAGAGCCCTGGTGCCACAACAAACTACAAATCCCAGAATTCCATAGAATGGAGCCAAGGCAGTTTAAGCGGCGTCAAACTGCATTACTGCTGCAGTGCGGACGCAGCCAGGATCTACTGGCAGATCTCTGGGTAGTTGGCAATAGATCAGCAAGGGTTTCCGACTCCCGATTATTCCGACTCCCGATTATTTAACTACAGCGGCAGGAAGAGGTTTCCTTTTCTTTTAAAAAGCCTAGATTATTCTGTCTGTGAGCTCAGGGCTGGTACTTAAAAAGACTTCTTCGCCCAGAGGAGCCCTGGTTCTTAATTTTGTAGAAATGCCTTTAATTTTTCTCCATATACCTCCACTCCACTCTGCTCTTTTTTTTTTTTTTTTTTTTTTTTTTTTTTTTTTTTTGCACCGGTCTTAGGTTCAGTCTTTTGAAAAAGTCCAAGTAGATCCCAGAAGCCTAAAATCTCTGTTTTAGGAACCCTTCTTTATTCCAAAATCTGGTTCTGGGGAGTTGTCCTCCATATATTTAACTTCTCAGTTTTCTCTCTCAAGCCGTCAGTTCCGAAGGCTAATGGCCTCGAAGGGAGGATCCGAATTCAAGGGGGAGAAAAGAAAGAAGAAGATTGCCAGCCATTCCTCTCCGTAAAAAGAAGCTCAAAGGCAGGGGTAGCTGTGCTGGCCATTTAGGTTTAGTAAATTCCAAACAAAAATACACCAAGCAGTGATACTTTTACTGGCCAACCGAAATGCACAATAGACTTGTTGCAAGCTTTCGAAGCTCCGCTGGCTTCTTCATCAGGCAAGATGTTACAAACCAAACAGGAATAAAATTAGAGATGTTAGTAAGATGCCTTTATGTTGTTCTTTCTTAGTTAAGATGGCATGGGGAGGGTATCTTTAGCAGGCTGGGCCCTTTGCCTCTGGCCATGCGGCAATAGGGAGATTTTCAAAGTCCAGGAAATTTAAAGTCAAAGGCAGGTTGTTTGGGAAAGGAGATGGGGGTGTATGTGTAACTTTGCATATTCAGATACTTATTGCTTATTTTGACAAGAACACAACGAAGAAAGGAACCACCACCCTCCTCAGGAACTCTTACCGTCAAAGTCGCTTTAGGGTTGCCATAAATCAGAAAGGACTTGAAGTGAAGGCTCACAACAACAACAACAATAACAACAACAATCCACGCCATGGCAACTTTCTATGGAATGCTGGGATTTGTAGTTTGGGGAGGCACTACAGCTCTCTGGCAGAAGATTTTAAATATCGCACAGAAATGCATATCCCTGGAATCTATCGAATACTTTGAGTCCCAGTTTTTGGAGGAAAGCATGACATACATTTATTATTATCGATGATGATGATGATAAGAGATAAGTAGCTGCTGAAGAGAAACAATGTTCGTTTTACTCCTGTGTGATCGCATATGGTTAGTGCTTTTATCTTCTTCTTTACCTCTGTTTAACCTCCAGAGAGAACTGTGGGCCACCGACAGGCAAATGCTTGAAGATCCCTTGTGTGCATTGCCATGATAGCAAAAGCGGTGTCAAACTGCATTAATTCTGAATTGTGGCGTATCTGCGTGTTGTCTTAGGATTCCAGGAGTGTATGTGTTGTATGCCTTCGATTCATTTCCGATTTATGGCGATGCCAAGGTGACCCCCATCCTGGGGTTTTCTTGGCCAGATTTGTTCAGAGGAGGTTTGCCATTACCTTCCTCCGAGGCTGAGAGAGTGTGACTTGTCTTCAGATCACCCAGTGGGTTTCATGGCCAAGCCGGGAATCAAACCCTGGTCTCCAGAGTCGTAGTCCAAAGCTCAAACCTCTGCCCTACCAGACGAAGGTTCAAATCCCCAATCAGCCATGGAAACCCCCTGGGTGACCTTGGGCAAGCCTCACTCTCTCAGCCTTAGACCGAAGGCAAGGAACAATCCCGCCCTGAACAAATAAATCGGATGCGACTTAAAGGCGCGACACTGCAATGAAGCCCTAGAGCCTCTGTGACAAACCGTTTTCAATACCTCACGGAACTACAGTTCCCAGAATGCCACAGGACGAAGCTGGGGTTGTCAAGGTGATATGAAAATGATATAAATATGCCTTGTGAAAGAGCCCGAAAAAAGATAAGGAGAGCTGGGGGGAAACCCAAAGCGCAAACCTGGAATTATCATAGTAACACCAACATTTGAGTACCACGAGGGCCATGGGAAGAATACATGTTTAACTTTTGTATTTTTGCACATTCACTTTATGTTGTTTTAAAGAGATGGTTTTAATTGTTTTGTTTTGTTTTTACATTTTTACTGTGAAGTTCTGGAGATGCTGTTCCTCTTGTAAGCTGCTTTGGGAGAAAGGCGGCCTAAGAATGAAATGAATGGATAAATAAATAAATACATTCTGCTGCCATAGGAGGAAAGGGGGATATCCTGCTCTTCACAGCCATCTCATTCTCTTTAAACAGGTGAGGGGGCTCGAGAAGAGGAGGAGGAGGAGGCAAAAGGTGGCCAGTAGCTACTACTTTGTTGTTGTTGGCTGCCTTTGAGTCAGTTCCACTTCATGGCGACCCTGTGGATGAGGCATCTCCAAGAATCCGTATTTTCCACTGCCTTGCCCACATCCTGCAAACCCTTGCCCCTAATCCCACTGATTGAGTGGTTTGTGGTCTTCTTCTCTTTCTTCTACTCTCTATCTTTCCTAGCATTGTTGTTTTTTCTAGTGATATGTGTTTTCTCATTATGTGGCCAAAGTACGATAGTCTCAACTTGATCATCTTTGCTTCCAAGGAGAGCCCTGGTCTGATCTGTTCAAGGACCCATTTGTTTGCCTTCTTGGCTGTCCATGGTATCCTAAGTACTTTTCTCCAGCACCACATTTCAAATGAGTTTTCTTTCTGTCTGCTTCCTTCACTATCCAGCTCTCACATCCATACATAGTAACTGGGAATACAATGGCCTGAACGATTCTGACTTTAATGCTCAGCTGTATGTCTTTGCTCTTCAGTATCTTTTCCAGCTCTTCCATAGCTGCCCTTCCCATTCCTAGCCTTCTTATTTCTTGACTGCAGTCTCCATTCTGATCAGTGTTTGATCCTAGATATGGGGATTCTTTAGCTATTTCAATTTCCTCTTTGTCCAGATTAAATTTGTATATTTCTTCTGTGGTTTTATGAGAGCAGGCAGCGTAGTCTCAGGCAGATCGACTCGGAAACAAATGCCACCGGCTCCGATGGAGTTTATTTCAAGTCCACATCTGCCGGCGACTCCAGTCTTACCCTTTTTGCTCCCCCGAAGGAACAAACGGACTCCAACAATCTCCTTTAAAAACAAAAACAAACACACTGACAGCAGTGGAATAACAATATAATTAATAATATAACAATTCCCCCAAAGCGTTATCAGGTATTTTCCGGGACGTCTCATGGACTTTAAAAATTAATTCGTAATCCTGGGTTATTGTTATTGTGTGGCTTGTATTCTGTGAGGGTTTTTTTCTTCTTCTCTTAAACCTCAGGTTAAATCATGCTTATTTGGAAGAAAGCTCCATTGAAGTTAGTGTCACTCAAAGCAGCTCGATGAATAAGAGTGCTTCTGACTGACAATATCGAAATTCGGTATATTTGCTTTACAAACAATGACAGAATAGAACGTATATAACCATTCCAATAATACAAAATATTAAAATAAAATACAGGAAAAAAAAGCTCAACGTCAAGCAAACACACACATATAATGCAGACGGAAAATAGTCAGTACGGATAATCAACTGTACTAAAGATATAAAGTGTTAATCCGAAATTCCATAAGTTTTAAAAAAGCCAAAAAAATTTCAATTTGGATCCAGATCAAAACATGTAAATCCAATAAATAAATAAATAAACCATATATACCCGACTATAAGTCAATTTCATGTAGATGTGGATAAATTGTGGATTTTGATATGACCCATGAATAGGTTGAGGGTTAAACTTAAGGACATGTAAAAAAGGATGTAAAGGATGAAGCAAAGAAAAAGAGTGCCAAAAACTTACAAAATCCCAGCAAGCATAACTGTGTTCACACTGAAGGATGGATGGATGGATGAGAGAATCAAGGGGGATCAGGGGACGGATCTTTTTTAAAATCCTTCAAGTACAGTACTTACATTGACTCATGGATAAGTCAACTCAGGGGGGTTTTTTTGGCCCATTTTTTGACTGAAATTTCTAGACTTATATGGGGCAAAAAAAAGGACTCTCCTTCTTAGTGCTTTGATTATTATTATTGAGGCAGAGAAAGAAAATGTATGAGTTGCAGGTGGCTACATTGATCGTCCGAAGTGAAGGTAGATTTTTAAGAAATCTCATTTACAGGCGGGGAAGGCAAGGAGTTTTGAAATACAGGTACTATGTAACGTACAGAAAGATTAACAATATAGAAATTTAATGTTAAAAAAACAACACACACACATATATAAATATATATTACATTAAAATTCTATTTATTATATAAATTTATTATATAAAATGGTTACATCTTCTAACATACACACACACACAAAACCATACATGTTAGAAGATGTAAACATTTGATATAATTTTTTTAAAGAAAACAAGCTTGCTCCCTCCTCGACAGGACACCCCTTCGAGTAGCGGCAAAATTCAAAGGCATAGCCGTGTCGGTCTGTAAAAGCAATATACTATATAAAGAGATCTTGTAGCACTTTTGAGACTGACTGAAAGAAAGAACTTGGCAGCATGAGCTTTCCTATAGACTTCAGCCCACTTCCTAGCGAAACAGGGCTAACCATACCTCCTCTGAACCTTCTCTTGCCCATCTGAGTGGTTGCTCTCCATAGGGCAGGGGTTCTCCTTTGCATCGGTTGCTCCGCTTTGGGGCGGGCCTGGCAAAGGGGGCTTGGCAGATCATGCCAGGGGGGCGGCCCTCTTCTCTCTCTCTCATTCCCCGAGGGCTGGGGCTGGGGAGGAGACTGAACACCCCGGGTGCCAACGGAGACAAGGAGAGGCACCTACGCTTAGGAGAGAAGGGTGCCAACCCCTCGAGGTGCCAACCAGAGCAGAAGAAAGGCCCTCCAGCCCCTCAGCCATGCAGAAGGCTATGGAGAAGTCCCACAATTTCCGCATCGAGGCCCTCCTGGCAGAAGAAGGGCCCCGGCCGGCTGGCATCGCCTCCTCCTCCTCCTCTCCGGAGAGCGCAGGCGGGAGCCCTTCTCCTCCTTTGGCTCCCCTGCCCTTCCTCCAAAAGCCCCCCGCTTTGCTGCCGGTGGCTCCCGGGGGTCTCCTGCCGGGGCTCTACCCGGCCCCCCTCTACCCGATCCAGCCCCACCCGGCTTTCGCCTACCCAGCCCCCGCCGCCCCCGGAGCCTTCCCCCTGGAGCCCTGGGTCCGAGCCGCCCTCCTGGCCCCGCGCTTCCCCGACTTCCACGGTGAGTAGCAGCAGCGGCAGCGTCCGGGCACGTCCTCCTTTCCCTTTGGAAAATATATAAAATATATATTGCCTTGCCTACCTCTCATAGGGGTTTTGGGGGGGCCAAGTGTTACCCTACAGCCCTTAGAGGAGTGTCAAACTGCGTTGTTTCTACAGTGTTAGATGGGTGACCTTGGGCAAGTCACACTCTCTCAGCCTCAAGGGAAGGGGCAACGGCAAACCTCCTCTGAAGAAGCTTGTCAAGAAAAAAACCCATGATAGGATCGCCATAAGTCGGCAACGAAGGCATACAAAAGACACAACAGAGAGGTGCGACCTTCATTTAAACTCACCTCCGGGAGTCTCCTCTCTGTCCCCCGAATCCCATTTGAAATAGGAATAGCCACACTTTTAATTTACATTTGATTGATATTTTGGGTTCACTTTTTAAAATGTATTTTCCCCCTTTTTTGTAAGCATCGGTAGCCAGGTTTTATATTTTTAACCAAAGAGCAATTCCAGTAGCTTGCCGGTAAAACCATGGAAAACTATCCGCTTCCCCCAACTTCCCCGACAGAGGTGTCCAGATGTGTCCCACTGGCACCTGACACTAGAAAGCCCAGTGTCCAGTGGGAAGACAAATTGTGTGTGTGTGTTTGTATTTGTATACCTCCAAATAAAGGTTAATAATAATAATAATAATGTCGCCAGAGTTTTCTTAGGCAAGGAGTACTCAGATGCGGCTCGCCATTGCTTTCCCCTGAACTACAGCACCTTGGCAGGTCCTCATCCAAGTACTAACCAGGACTGACCCGGCTTAGCTTTTAACATCATATGGGGGGATCTAGTCCAAAACAAATGTTCTGTTCTAATGCTGTAATAGTTGAAGTCTATGTTAATTGTCACTTTGGTAAGCTTTTCATTGTACTGGGCTTTTGAACTATATGCTGCTTTGAGTCCCACTTTTGGGGGGAAAGAGGAATAATAATAATAATAATAATAATAATCATAGTCCTTGGAAAAAAATATTTGTACTTGGCTAACTTCATTAGAAGAATCCGCATCCAAATGGGCAAAGCAATAGAAAGAAGTACCTTTAGGTACATAAAAAAATAGCGTTTTATATTTTAAAACAACTTCTCTGGACATTGTCACAAAAACATTTAAGTCACAGTTGTGCCAAGCTCCAGATGGGCGTCCAATCCGGGTTTTGGACTCCCGAGTGGTGATAAATGGACCAATGTAATTGAATCGGAGTAACGCCCGCATCCGTTTCAATGCTTCCTGCATGTTATTGCTAACAATAAATAAAAATGATCCTCAGTTAAATCTCTCTCTCCCTCTCGCTCTTGCAGTTCAGATCCGTTGTGTTTTTTAAACCAATTTTTCTGAGCTTGGATAAGAGTTCTAGGGATGTTTCGTTTTTCTTTTTAATTCCAGTATTTTCTGGTGCTAGTTGGAAGGATAATAAAGAAATTGCTAGGATATTGCTGCGCCTAAATTGATCTGAAACTGTAGCATCTTCCTCCTTTTTTCTTTTTAAGTCGCCTTCAGAACAATCTGGATGTCAAGACTATGGTCCAAAGCACGCTGCAGAAATAATCCAGTCTGAGACCGCTTTAACTGCCCTAGCTCAATGCTAGGGAATCCTGGAAAGTGTAGTTTTGTGAGACATTGAGCCTTCTCTGTCAGAGAGAGCTCTAGTGCTACAACAAACTACAGTTGCCAGGATTCCCTAGCACTGAGCCAGGGTAGCTGAAGCGGTCTCAAACCGGATTACTTCTGCAGTGTGTTGTGGACCTATATGTCTTGCAGCTTCCACCAACTAAATTTTTCAAGAGGTGAACGGAAACCCGGTATCAATTTCTTTAAAAATGTCTTGCATTCTCGTCCCACTTAACCAGAACTGTATTGATATAGTATTGATTTAAAATATCGGTCCTAAAAATCTTGATTTTGAAGGAATCGGGATAGAGAAGTAGCTCAGCAAAAGTCGGCCCAAACGGCCCGAAAGTCGCACAAAAGCGCCCTTGGGTATTATTAACACGTTGAGTTAAAATGCAAATAACACTCCAGATGTTGTTGGACTGGAAGTCCCATCATCCCCAGCCAATGTGGCCTGAAAGGCTGGGCAGAGTCCTCATAGTGTAGTGGTTTCAGAGCTCGGCTACGGTTCTGGAAACCCAGGTTCGAATCCCCGTTTAGTGATAGACACTCCCTGGGTGACTTTGAGCAAAGCCACGCTCTCTCAGCCTCAGAGGGAGGCTAAGGCAAAACCGCCTCTGAGCAGGGTGACCGGGCGTCCTCCTTCCCCAGGACGCGTCCTACATTTCAACAATCTGTCAGGGAGGTTATATTATGTGTGTGTGTTTTTAATTTTATATTTATATATTTTAATGTTGTACTGTTTTTAAATTCTATTGTTTTATACTTGTTGTTCGCCGCCTCGGGTCCCTGTATTGGGAGAAAGGCGGGATATAAGAAAATAATTAATAATAATAATAATAATAATAATTCTCTGAAGATGGCAGCCACAGATGCTGGCGAAACATCAGGAGGAAACTCTTCTAGAACATGGCCACAGAGCCTGGAAAACTCTACAAAACACTAAAAATAATAATAATAATAATAATATAATAATTCCCAAATGAGCATGGCTAAGAACCATACATTTACATCTCTGATTTTATCTATTTATTTTAGTTTTTATTTTGGTCATGTCCTCCCTTTTGCTTGAATGCCCTACATTTCCCGCAGGTGCCTTGTCTTCCTTTTGCGGTGAGGACAACTGGAGTGTCTTCCAGCTTTTATTATGAGGTCCTGTCCTCCATTTTTTTTCCCTTGCGTGTCCTACATTTTGCAGTGCTTTGGCCTCCTTTGAGGTGAGGACATCTCTGGTCACCCTGTTTCCAAAACGTCCTCCAGTTTGGAGCCTGCCTGCCTGCCTGCCGAAGAAGCCTGGATCTCTCTTTCCAGGGGCCTTTCCCCGCATCAATCCCCGGACTGCTGGGACCAGGGGAAGTTGTAAAAGGTTTTGCACTTTGCCCAAGGTCTTCTGGGGAGGACTGGCCCAGTTAATGGCTCACCAGTTTCCAGCAAAGAGGAAGAGAGAGAGAGAGAGAGAGAGAGAGAGAAAGAGAAAGACTGTCCCTCCTTCTTTCACTGATGAGGCTGCATCCGCATTGCAGCAATAATCCGGTTTGACACCGCCTCGATGCTATGGAGCTCTAGGAATGAATGGCAGTTTTGCAAGATGTTTAGCCTTCTCTGTCAGAGAGCTCTGGCGCCGCAACGAACTACACATCCCAGGATTCCATAGGATGGAGCCATGGCAGTTAAAGTGGTACCAAACTGCATTTATTCCGCAGCGTGGAAGCAGCCCCTTGTTTGGGAGGCTCCACTCCATCCACACTGGAGAAAAAAACCGGTTTGGCACCGCTTTAACTTGTCTGGCTCAAGGCTATGGAATTCTGGGAGTTGGAGTTTGTTGTGGGCCCAAAGCCGCAGAAGGTAGGATTTGTTCCCCTTGAAAACATATTCGCATCCCTGTTCTGCAAGGGTTTCGGACTCTCAGTCGGAACAAAACAACCCCTTTGGCCTTAAATTGTGAGGCTGAAATGAAGTGGCACTTAGCTGCAACCAGGAGTAAGGTTCCTGGGAGAAACAGGCAACGCTTTGCAAAAGAGCCTAGAATCATTTTATTCCATCTAAGTGCATGCAATTTACAATAAAGTCCTGGTAAAAACCAGAATGCAGCATGCAAGTCTTCCAAAATAAGAGAGGATCATCTTTGATTCAGGATGAAATCTTAATACTCAACGGTGACAGGTTCCCATTGAGTACAACGGGGAGCAAAGGTGCTTATTTGCATCACTGTTCCAAAATATTGGACATGTCAAGTGAATGGAGTGCAACATCCAATCTGTAAAACGACATGGCGCAGAAATAGTATTTTATTTTTCTCTCCGCCGATAACATTGTGTCTACTCTTGTAAGCAGCCTGATAAGTATTAATCCAGAAACCTGTACTGAGTATTGAGTAGAATAATGAATTCCTTGGCAGATTAATTCAGTTAATGCCACAGTCCTTGTTAACCTTGCTGTGTCAGCCCTGGTATTAATGAATAGGGACGGCTTTGGTCTTTATCTTCCTTATGCCTGGGAATGGCTTAAATTTCTCATCGCAGGGCCCTCAGGTTCTGTCTGTTTTATTGATAAATTCCAGAATGCAAGAACTTGCCTCCAGATAAAAAGACAGAACCCAAATCTCCTTTCCTCTGAGCCTCATTTTTCATTCTTAATCAGTCCAGGAAGTTAGCAGTCCAATATATCTCGATCAAGATTTGACATCCGAGGTCTGATAAGAGTCCCCCTCCCCTCCCCTTTTCCATTCCTTTACAGTTATAAGACAATCTTGTGAGAGTGTTTTTGGTCTTCTGAACATGATCTTCCACATTGTCATCCCCAGATTTTCTTAACAGAGCCAGTGGTAATTTGAATGTTGGTCTTCCTGTTGTTGTGCGCCTTCAAGTCGTTTGGGATTCATGGTGACCCTAAGCCAAGCCTATCACAGGGCTTTCTTGGCAAGATTTGTTGAGAGGGGTTTTGCCTTTGCCTCTCTCGGAGGTTGAGAGAGTGTGATTTACCTAGTGGGTTTCTATGGCCGAGTGAGGATTTGGTCTACAGGGGTCATTTGATGGTGAGTTCCTGCATGGCAGGGGGTTTGGACTGGATGGCCCTTGTTGTCTCTTCCAACTCTATGGTTCTATGATTCTATAGTCCAACACTCAAGCCACTACATCACACAAGGATTGTGTTGCTGTTAACTGCCCTGGGGTCCGCCCCTGTGGATGAGACATCTGCAAGACCTCCTTGTCCTCCACTGTTCTGCTCAGGTTTTGCAGATTCAGGTCTTGCAGATCCCCTGACCTCCCTGATTGAGTTTATCCAATCTGTTGTGCGGTCTTCCTCCCTTTCTGTTGCCTTCTCTTACCTTTCTTAGCATTGTTATCTTTTCCGATGAGACCTGCCTCATGCTCCCCCCCAAAAAAGAGGACCATGCCTTCTCTGAATTGGGGAAGCCCCATTTTTGAACCACTATGCAGTAAAGCCTCTGGTTATTGACATGCTCCTAGGCATTTTTCCTCATATTTTCCACCAGCTTTTCCTACTTCTGCAGAATCTATTTCCTCCCTATTCTGTGGTGCTTTGTGGTATTTTTAGAGAAATAGATTTGCATCCCCCCTCCTTTTGAGATTTTTACTGATCACAATCCTTTCCGCAGCCATCCTGCCCTTTTGACAAAAAATGCAGGAGGAAAGCAATGAGAAATCATTGCATTTCCAGGTACAGATCAGGAAAACGTAAGACCAATCCCCTAAAGTATTGGGATTTTTAAACACATAGTAGCCCAATAAGAAAGTACAGGAATTTGGCATAAGAAATTGATTGGCAGACAGGAGATTGGTGAAACTGTGCAGCAGTTAGCCTTTGGGGAGGGGGATTTTATACAATTGCACATACAGGGCCTAATATATTTATCAGGTTAAAATGCACGAGAAGGGGAGTTCCATGACACAAACCTACAATTGTCTTTACAGGCGAGGAAAAATTCCTTTGATGAGTACAAATAAATAGAAAATCAGTGTTCAAAAAAGCAAAGAAGGATAGCCAATGTAAAACGTTTTGGGATCCCTTCCCAGGGAAAGTAAGCCAAAGGCAGCAAGATGGAGCAGGTGAATGCCACAGAATAAACACTGGTAGCTTATAACTTTATAGAGGCCAACTTTATTATAAGTTATAAATAAAGGGATCAGAAGATCACATGACTGGAGAATTTTTACATGCTGCCCTGAGGAAAAAAAAAAGGGGGGGGGAGATAAGGATAGTTCACCGGTGGTAATGTTTGACCAATGAAGGCTTTACAGTTTCCAATTGCATGATGTAAAACATTTTATGTGCTGCAAACATAATTCACACATTTATTAACAATCACAGCAGTGGTAACTGATTCCCCCCCCTTTATTTTTATTTACACACAATCATAAAACAAATATATATATATATATATATATGAACATAAATAAAGTTCTTTTCAAACCAAATAGTAGTAATTGATTTCATCAGTTTTCAACAAACTATGGGGGGGGGGGGAGGGAGTTGTCAGTGTTTTAGACTGTAATTCAACAGCTTGTAAAACAATTTAGGGAGGGTACACATGATTACATGGTGCAGTATGACTTGCTTGCTGCCAGAGGTAATCCGCCAAGGCATCCATCACCATTTCTCCCTCTTTTTTTCTCTTTAGAGTGTCTTTGTTAATCAGAGGAAGGCCCAAAGTGCCCGGAACAAATGACAGGACATGCTGAGGGGTGTCCTCCATGGCAGTCCTCCCCAGTAACAACTATGTTGTGAACAACCACACAGGAAGAAATGATTGAGATAACATTTTCCTCTGTCACCTCTAAGGGGGCTGTGAGGCACCTCCAACATGCCCTCAATCGCTGAAATGCACTCCCCAACATTTTTCTTGCATGATTCAGGTGCTGGTTGAACAGAACCTGTTTTGGAGTCACTGTATCCTGGTAGGGCTTCATGAGACACTTCTGGACAGGCACTACCTGAAGTCACCAGAGGCCCAATCTGCTTCCCACACAAAGTAATGGTAGGATTCTGTGGGACAAAGACACCTGCCCCCATTGTCCTTCCAACCAATTTCTGCATCCACAAAATGACCCTTGTGGTCACAGGTCCCTTGTAGAAGGATGGAGTAGCATTCTTTCCTTTTGATGAACTCTCTGTGTTGACACACAGGGGACTATGTGTGGGAAGCCCAGCTTCTGGAAGCCATCCATGACCTGAAATGAGCAAAGAGGGTGGGAGGGTGGGGAAGAAAAGGCAATAAATGTGGCAGCATGGCACACAAGAATGCACACACACATCTGAATGTGCATATACTTTTTTTTCATTCCATGTGATATTTTGGGCCAGACATAAGCACATACGTAGTCCAATAGTTTAGGAAAAATGACAACTTTTGCACATGAGTAAAATTCCACCACCCACTCTGAAAAGCCATCCATAAAATCCACCCCCACCTCCAAAAAGGCATCCACTATTATGTGGACATAACTTCTGAGGGTCTCCAAAGAAAACTGTCTAATGCAAAAGTACCATCTCCATGGCAGGGTTAACTTCCACGAAGATGTCTGCCAGGGTGGAACTACTGACTCCAAACTGGGTGGAAGTAGAACAATAGAAGCCACAGGACACTGGCTACTCTCTTCCCCACAGAAATGACCTTGTCCTGTTTCACAGTTTGTGGTCAAAGTGTTGGAGTATCAGCATCAATGCTTGTTTGTATTGTTTTTCTTGAGAAGGGGTGGTGGTCCTCTAAAGAGAAGCACTAAGTACCTCTATGGTCATTTGGTCAGTGTGACTGTGAAGAGGTCACTTTCTATCCCCTTCTTCTTCCTGGGGGTTAATCAAGTTTATTGCTTTTTCTCTCTGCCTCTTCTCTCTCTGCTTCCAGCCAGCATGGACTAGCCAGAAAGCTTTCTCTTCTAAAGATTTTTTTCTTACTTGCAGAGTCAGCTCTAGGGACTCTTCTACCAATGTACAGTATAGGTTTTTTCTACTGGCTAGTTATTTTGTAGAACCTAGATGTAACAATAAAGTAAGTTTCTTTTTACCTACCACTATATCCTGTTTATTTACCAGTAGCTCAGATCTAGCCTTTTGCTAAATACCTGTGGAGTACATTTGCTGCTGTTGCAAAACTAAGTTCAACAATTTTGACCACACCAATAAGTAATTCTTCCTAACACAAAGGACTTCCACCGACTTGGTGAAAATGGTCCAGGTCATCCTAAAGTTTCTCTGCCACTTCTCTTCTGCCTAGGTGGTCATCATGAACTATTCCCAATTCTGGCCCCTTGAAGAGCAAAAAGGGCTTCATAGAAGGCTACCAGAGTGAGGGATCTGCAATAATGATCCTCCTTCCTTCTCTTCCTTGATCTTTCTCTCTCTCTCCTTTTCCATCTCTCCCACTCTTAACAGTATATGAAGCAGATGCACTTCTGCATCTTCTGCAATGGGCATCACGAACTGTGATTGAGGCCAACACAGCTATACAGCACTCCAGTATTCCCTCCATCATGTCCTGTTCTTCACTATTTAGAGGGCAGTGGAAATGGGTGACAAAAGGAAGCGAAAGTACCTGTGAGTGCATTGTTTTTGGTAGGGGGGAAAGGGAAATAATGTGCATGGGAGGGTTACTGCAGACCATTCCTTCCTGCACAGCATCGTAAATTCACGATGGTACTGCATGACATTCACATCCATGCAAATAGACCCAAAAGTGGAGTTACAGCTAAAACTACTCATGGCTAAACTGTGATTCAAACCTAACCCCAAAACTAAAAAGCATTGGAAATATTACTGGGAAAACAGAATAAAAGCAATTTGTTGTTGTGTACTTTCAGGTTGTTTCCGACTTATGGCAACCCTATCCTGGGGTTTTCTTAGGAAAGCAACAGCTCAATTGAAAATATTGAGAGATAATGTTAGTTATTCCCAAAGGGGGAGTGACCTAAAATACATGGTTAGTTTGAATGAGAGAGAGAGAGAGAGAGAGAGAGAGAGAGAGAGAGAGAGAAGAGTTTGTATGCAGGAATTCCCTATCTATCTAAGGAGGGGGAAAGAATGCAAAAATCTTCCAACAGTCCCCTTCTCATTTTCTTGAACCAGTCTGAAGGATCTTCATCCCTTTACACAGTCTCTGGAACCCATCTCTTGGTAGAGGCTTGTTGAGTATGTCTGTAATCATCATTTCAGTGTTGTAGTATCCTATCTGGACAAGTCAATTTTGACACATCTCTTGTACCTTGTGGAAGGCAATGTCAATATATATATATATATATATATATATTTGAGTGGCTTTTCATTCTCAGAAATCTTGATGTAGTTTTGATTATCTTGTATCAAAATGGTTGGTTGGGCTCTGTTGTCCCAAAGTCCACAAGTAAGTTGTGTAGCCATTTTATTTTATCACATGCTGTCTTTGTTGAAATATAGTCAGCACTCAGCACAATCTGCAATTGTAGATTGCTTTTTATTTGTCTAACTTGTAGTTCTTCTACCATAGAAGATCAGCTGGTTGATTTTTTTTGTCTGCCAGGTCTGCAGCTCAATCTACATCTGTGTAGGTGATCAGTTGTGCTTGGTTACAGGCTGTGATTTGTAGTTCTTTTTTAAAGTATCTGGCAACCCTCTTTATTGTAATGGAATCTCTTTCAGTTGGAGAGTTGACCATTCTGTATAAGATATCAACAGCATTTGTAACATTAGGTCTGGTGAAATTGGTTATGTATAGGAGTTTTTTTTTAACTGTAGTACTATACCTGTCTCTATTTTTTAAAGGTTTGGGTTTCTTAGGAGCTCAACAGATGGTGCCTAAGGGGGGGGGGGGTTCCATGCCACCCCTTTCCTTACTGGATTGGGACTGTGGCAGCCTTTCTGTGGCGCAAAAAGCAGCTGCAAAAAGCAGCTCTTTTTTGCGCTATGGAAAAGGTGCTTTAGACATGGCAGCAGTGGCTTTTCCCTTGGCACAGCACATTTAAATGCTGTCCCACCGGAGCACTGTGATGCCCCTGCCATGCCATTGGGTGCACAGCATGATGCCGGCATGGGGGCGGCAGCCTGCATACACCACACCCTCATGCCATCCCCACGACAGTATATAACACCAGTCTGCAGAGGCTCTTAGTGTCCTTTAAGAATCCTGTTTCTAAGGGACTTGGCACAGCATTTATATCTTTTAGGCCAAGACAGTCTAGAAGACCTATCATTTTCTACTTTTGATTAAGGAGTAACTTCAGGCATTGCTTTTTTTTATTTGTACTCTAAGATAATGTGAGATGTCTCTCAAATTCTTGATATCAATCTCTTTTTTGAGATTCTAGAGTATCTCCTCACTATCTGTTTTGTCCTCAGTGTACAGGATTAAATCATCAACATAACTTGTGATATTAGTACATTTATTACCATGTTTCCCTGAAAATAAGACAGTGTCTTATATTAATTTTTGCTCCCAAAGATGTGCTAGGTCTTATTTTAGGGGATGTCTTATTTTTACATGAAGAAGAATACGCATTTATTGTTGAACAACAACAGCCAAAAAAAAAACAAAAACAAAAACATTTATTATAAACTGTATATATATTTATATACCAAAACTTTGCTAGGTCTTATTTTCAGCGGAGGCCTTATTATTTAGCAAGTCAGCAAAACCTCTACTAGGTCTTATTTTATGGGGGTGTCTTGTTTTCAGGGAAACAGGGTATTTTTGAATGTCTTGTATATACTTTTGTCAACAGTGCCTTCATTGTCAACAGTGCCTTCAGTGAACCCCTTTTTGAAGAAGCTGGTTCAGTTTTTCACTACATGCTCTGGCGGCCTGTTTCAAACCATAAATGTTCTTTTGTAATTTTCATATGAGATTTTCTTTTTCAGGAACTTGGAATCCTGGAGACTGTTTTATAAATAGTTTTTCAGAGAGTTCACCATAAAGAAAAGCTGTTCTGATGTCCAGATGCTGAACATTTATGTTTTGGAAGGCTGTGACAGCTAGGAGAGCTCTCATGGTTATGTGTGTAACTTCTCCTGCAAAGGTATCATTGAACTCTGTAGTCCTCATCATACTTTTGACTTTTTATTTTTTTTGGCAATTCTGACAAGGTTCATGTCTTATTTTAATATAAAGATTGTACCTTCTTGCTAATGGCTCATGCCCACTTTTCTGAATCTACCTTTGGCAGTTCCGTGATCTTTTTTTAATCAGAGGGTTGGATTTTTTAATTCTGTGGCTTGATAAGAGAATCTGTCAGGTGGCATGCCTTTTTTGGAGTGTTCTGACCTCACCTGGACTTGGATATCTGGCTCTGTTTCTTGTGTGCCATCTGGTTTTCCGTTGTTAGGCTGGTCCACTGTAGGTGTTGCCCCTTCTGGATGTTAGACCTCTGGAGGATGAAAGAACTCCACATGCTCTGGTTGCTGGTGGGAGCCTTCTTCCACTGCAAATAAATCTTTGTTTGGATGAGGCTATGGTCTTTCTTCAACATAAACAGCACTTGTTAATTTTATTGTGTGTCCATCTGGATTTAGAATTTTGTAACCATTTTTAATATAACCAACAAAATTATCTCATTTTTTTTTGGGAATATAGGTAAAGGATTTGTTTTCAAAAATCTTTAGATGGTTTAACTTAGGTTTAACTCCATGTCATAACTGAAATGGGGTTATATCTTTGGATTTAATTGGCAGTTGGTTATCCAGGTACGTATGTAGCAGTCATGATGACTTCTCGGGCAGGAGTGGGCAACTGTGAAAGACTAGGGGGACCACTTCAGCCCTCTAGGATACCTAGGAAGTCTCCATCACTCTTCATCAATTTTTTTTGGGTCCTCAAACACTGTCTAGGGCAGCGGTTCTCAACCTGTGGGTTGTGACTCCTTGGGGGTCAAACAACCCTTTCACAGGGGTCAGCTAAGACCATTGGAAAACACATATTTTTAATTATAGTTACGAAGTAGCAACAAAAATAATTTTATACTTGAGGGTCACACAACACGAAAAACTATATTAAAGAGTCACAGCATTAGGAAGGTTGAGAACCAGTGCTCTATGGCAACCTTTTAGAGACCCAATGCTCAAACTCAGTGGTGTTCCTGCGACAGGTATCACCCAGTGCCGGGGGGGGGGGGGAATTCCAGAAACAGGACTTCTGTGGAAAAACCCAAGGCACACTCTCTCAGCTTCAGGCTAGCAATAGACCCCACCCCCAATGAAACTGGCCATGAAAACTCCATGATAGTTTTACCTTAGGGTTGCCATAAGTCGGAAATGACTTGAAGGCATTGAAGTTTGTCATGCTCTCTCAGCCTCAATGGATGGCAAAGGCACCCCCTCCACTCCTTCCCCTCCACTCCTTCCTCCACATGCCATAGGTTTGCCACCACATCCCTAGGCAACTTGAGGACACGTTTTGGGGCCTTCTTGGGCCCCTAGAAGGCATTTTGAGAAAATGAGTTTGGAAAAAATTTGCAAAGTTTAATTTTGACAAGAGTGTACATAAAATCATATGAGATTGATTTTGGTATTGGTATAGGTTTAGTTGCTTATTAAAATGCATGTTGTAATTGGAATATCAAACTTTTGATGAAACTTTTGTGAACTCTTATATGTATCAAAATTTAATTTTGACCTCTGGGCACCCCGAGTGCTATAAAAAATGGCCTAGTGGGCCACCGCCAGTGCCCTACACTTTGCCCACCTCTAGTCTAGGGGGCTAAATACTGAATTAAGAGACCAGGGTTCAAATTCTAGCTCAGCCATGAAATTGCATTGGTTGACTTTGGTCAAGCCACATACTCTCAGCCTCCCAAGAAGGCAATGGTAAACCCCCTCTAAACAAGTCTTACTAAGAAAAGCCTGTGAAAGAGTTGCTACAAGTCTAAGTTGACCTGAAAGCACATAAAAACAACAAAATCTTCAGATCTATTTAGGTGAGCAATCCAGTTGTGGGCATCTAACCCTTTGGAAGTTTTTTCAAGGACTTGGGAATAGTTTCTCTTCACAGTAGTTTATTTCAATTTGTGTTAATAGCTAACACTCTCCAACTCACACCTGGAATAAGCATATTGACTAATATGTTGAATAATGGTTGAAACGTATGTAAATCCCATTGCTTCAATGGGTCTGCTCTAGCTGTTGTTGTTGATTATTATTATTATTAACCTTTATTTATATAGCGCTGTAAATTTACACAGTGCTGTACATACAATCTTAAATTAGACAGATCCCTGCCCTCAGGCTTACAGTCTAAAAGATTGTCTTCAAGTCCTTTAGGACTTATGGTGACCCTAATGCAAACCAATCACAGATTTTTCTTGGCAAGATTTGTTTAGAGGAAGTTTTCCATTCCCTTCCTCTGAGGCTGAGAAAGTGTGACTTACCCAAGGTCACCCAGTGGGTTTCCATGTCCAAGCAGGGATTCGAACCCTAGTCTTCCAGAGTCATAGTCCAACATTCAAACCACCACACCAAGCTGGCTCTCAAGCTACTACTGTAGTAGGAACTAACAATTGGATTTGGTCCCAAGGATCCTAAGACTAGGAATCTGCTTTGGAATATCCAAAGTGAAAAATTTCAGAGTCCTTCTAAAGTACTGTGTAGTCTTGGGTACCCCAACGTTTCGTTATTTCAGTAATATAATTTGGAATGCATAGGAATCATTTTTATTGCTATTCTTCAGCAATGGCCAGTCAGAAATCACCCCAAACCACCCCAAAAGATCTACATCCAATGTACCAATAGATTCAGATCTACCTTACACCTGAATTTTGCTGTAAACATTCATTTCCCAGCTGACCTGTATGGCATTATGTTGCCATACCCATAGTTGTGCTTTCTGATGATTATGGCTTTAATTCCAGGGCAACAGCAATGAGGCGTCTTAAGTTTCTATCTTCTCCTCATATGCCTCATTGCTGTTGTCCTGGAATTAAAGCCCATGAAGATCAAATTGGAAGTGCATGTTCATTTTCTGAGGCTTCTAGTATTTAAAACATTCGGGATACTAAGATACAAGATATTCCACAGTATTTGGTAAATGATAATTGGCCATATTTAGTATTTGGAAGTATTGTACAGCAGACAGGCAGTGATATTTAGCATTGGACTGTCTCTGATGTCTGATGATAGCATGTTTTGGTAACTGTGAGGCAATTGTTTATAAGGTTTCATGCTTGATGCCTAAAATTAAAACAATAAGGACATGCCAAAAAGTAAACACTTTTGTTAGCCGCTTCTAGATGCAGGTGTTTTGTTTTGTTTTGGCTGTCACAACCATGCAGAAGAGTGGGGTGAAGACAATAGTAATTTAGACAGGTCTCCACAAATTATGATTATATCTTTGAAATGTGTTTTATAATGTGTGTGACAGGTACACTGTGGTGAGACATGTCAGGGTTATAATAATTGATCAGAGTTACATGCATGTCCTGCCTTTTCTCCTTTCAGCTTAAATGGCATACTTGGCTTTCATTCTCCTCACTTTACCCTCACCGGGGGGGGGGGGGGGGAGAGGGCTTGCTCAAGGCCACCCCATGAATTTCATGGTTCATTGGGGCCTTGAACCTGGATCTCCCAAGCAATAGCAGATGCATTTCTATAACACTTCATACTGAGCTAAGCAGTCTCTAAGCGGTTTATAATGTGTAAGCAAATTGCCCCCCGACAAGCTGGGTTCTCAGTTTAGTGACCTCAGAACGATGCCAGGCTGAGTTGACCTTGGAGACCTGGCTGGAATCAAACTTACAACCTTGTGGCTATAAGTGAGTGGCTGCAGTACTGGCATTTAACCACTGTGCCACCAGGGCTCCCATGTCACAGTCCAACATTTTACCCACTATACTGTTACATGGAATGACCCTCCTTCTCCCCTAGTTGCCCTTTGATATCAACTTGACATTAAAAGGTATGCTTGGTCCTGCAGAACCCATGGAGACCTTGCCTCTATGCAAGGACCAGAGATCCAGCAGACTTGTTTTGGAAGCATTAGCACAAGTAGACAGGATAGTTCTTTTGAGGCTGGAATCTGCATAATCCCTTTCGCACAGGAATGTGATGGTGGGCAATGCACTAGCTAAAGGCTGGGAATCAATCTGGAGTTGACACCTCTGTGTAAGACATCTGGATTTGTTGTCCTGCCATCTCTGCAGATCTCTGGCCATTATTTTCCTGGAATAATCCTCTCAAACCTCTGATAAACTGCCTCAGGACACATTTCTTCGTATAAATATGTCCATTTAGGGCTGTCCTAATTTGGTCTTGGTTGAGTACAGACAACCACTCTATCTGTTTCTCCCTAGATTCCTCAGCACACACAGGCCCATTCAGATCGTGGTTGCATGCTGAGCCAGACTCATCTACTGCATCCTGTGATCAGAGCTCCATGCCTGAATGGAGTAGTATCACCTGCTGCTAAAACTGCTAAAAAATTGCTATCACCCTTTACATCATTTGTTCTTGTTACAGGAAAGTTAATTTCCATTTGCTAAAACTAAACTAATTTGGAATTTGCTGTCTGGCATTCTGGGTTTGGAACCATTATACATAGGCTAGAATCCCAGCTTTTTAAGTGTTACCCTAGCCTTCTTGCATATTCCTATTGCGCTAATTCAATTCACGATTACAATCAATTGTGGGTGCCCTCCAGAGGTTCTAGCATTTTGCGTAACAACACTATGCTGACTCTTTTAGGGTCACTTGCCTTGCTTTTAAATATGTGCAGTGATCAATGTGGATTACATGTTTCTTGAGAACTCCATGTTTTTTTTTTTTTTTTTGTTTTGTTTTGGTGGTATTCTGTACCTACGTGTCCCTGCCTACTTTCACCACTAAATGTCTGTTCTCTGTTTAGTCAAGGGCAGTAAAAGTTAATCCTAGAGGCAGCCCATAAAGCTGACGATAATAGGGGAATCAAGGAGCACCCTCCCTGTTCCACCCGTGTGGGGCAAGCAGTCTCCCTCAAAGCTTCTTTTGTTCATTCCCTCTTCTGATTTGGCAGTTGCTCCGATAACAGCTCATTAGGGAGATAGGTGCACCTAAGCCTCTCTGAAGGAGGATTGCCTTTTATCATGGCTTGAGACAGCTGGAGGTAATTAAATACACCTTAGGCTAATAAAGGAGGTTTAATTTCACCAACGGAATTGATTGCGATTGTTAAAATGAGCACTGATAACATATCAAGCTGACTAATATCAGCTGGGCAATAAAATCATTACCTGAAGGGAAGGCAGCAGGCTCAATGTGTCTAGCTTATGTTTCTTTACAATCTCCTAGGCCTCATATACATAATCAAATACCACAGTGGTAATAAGTAAGATCATAGACCAGGGTGGAACTTGTGCAGCCTTTCAGGTGTTATTGGACTTTAACTTCCAGCCTCCTTCAACACTGGTTGGGCTGATGGGAATGGAAGTCCAGCAACATCTCTAGGGGCACATGATTTGCAGCTCTGGCTGTAGATCATTCCTTTTGCTTGCTGGACATTCCCTGAGGAATAAATTAGGGGGCTTGTATTTACACCAAGCCTAAATACCCTGAAGACTGTTGTATGTCTTCAAGTCATTTTTGACTTATGATGACCCTAAGGTGAATCTATCATGGGTTTTCTTGGCAAGATTTGTTCAGAGGAGGTTTGCCTTTGCCTTCCCCTGAGGCTGAGCATATGTGACTTGCCCAAGGTCACCCAGTGGGTTTCATGGCTAAGCTGGGAATCGAATCCTGGTCTCCAGAGTCATAGTCCAAAACTCAAACCACTATGCCACATTAGCTCTGAAGGTACCAGATCCTATCTGATTTTGGAAATTAAGAAAGGTCAGGCCTGATTAATAGTTGGATGGGGGATTTCCAAAGAATACCAGATGCCATAGGGCTGGGCTATATTGCACAGGGAGGCAACAAAATCACTTCTCAGTGTCTCTTGGCTAAGAAAATCCTGTGAAATTCCTAGGATCAACATAAGTTCATAGGTGTCTTGAAGGAGCACATACAAACATTAGTGACTTCTTGCAAAGCTTTCACTTTCTGCAAAAATCACTACTCCTTCAGGAGTAGTGTGTGTGTGCCATCAAGATGCCTGCCAACTTATGGTAACAGCATGAATTTCATAGGATTTCTTAAACAAGGAATATTTGAGGTAGTTTTTTCAGTTCCTTTCTTAGAAATACAGCCTACTGCACCTGTTATTCATTGGTCTCTCATCCAGTACAAAGTAGAGCTGTCCCTGATTATCTTTCAAGATCAGACAGGATCTGGGGCCTTTATAGTATTTAGGCCTTTTCTTAGAGGGCTGTCAATGGACGTTATCACACAGGGAAATCGGGGGTTTAAACAGTGATTATCACATGAAAATTGCACAATTGCGATTAAGATTTTCACATATCGCGATTAGAGCATCATTATCTGAGGAATAACCAGGGAATAACCAGTATCAAATCTTAATCGCAAGTGCACAATTTTCACAGGATAATCACTTTCCCAGATTTCCCCCCTCCCCATGTGATAAAGTACTATGTGTAGATGTGAATTTTCCCATTCAGATTGAGAGGGAAAGCTTGCTGTGCTCACTCTGAATTGGACCTATGCTGGCATAAATTAGTGCTGGCATTTTACATGAACCTGGCATGATGTCCTCAGGTTGGTGATGTGATCTCTGATTAGCTGGAATAATGTAGTTGGGAAGAAGTTTATTTTTGGTTGATTTTTAAAATGACTATGAAACAACTGTCAATTAGGCAGCAAACAGCAATTGAACAAGAATGAAAAAGGAAAGTGAGTGGGAAGTTTTGAAGCTGCACTTCCATCTTAAAAAACACTACGTTGAATATAAAAATGTAGCATTTAGGTACACTTTTTTATAGTTAAGGCTGCCAATCTTTGTTATTAGCACATACACTACTGTTGGTGTGCAACTGCCATCAGCCTTATCCAGCATACCCAATGGAGACGGCTGCTGGGATCTGAAATCCCAAAAACTATTGGCTAGCCATAGGCAGCTCACCTTTAGCACAGGGGAAAGAAAGATAGAGACATCTTCAGTCTAAAAAACTGAGATTAATTTATTCTGCTCTGATATCTTCCTAGAATGACTTGGCAGATAAAAGTATTTCCAAAGTTGCTATTACAATAATCGGAACATAGTATTTGTGTCAGACAGTGGGAATCATACAGCCATAATTTCTGTCTCGGGCAAATGTGCTTGTTTAGTGTATAGTATGCATGCATTCTTTCTCTGGCAAATTATACAGCAAAGGTAGGTACATATTAGGCAGCCAGTGCCTGGCAGCCTCATCCTTCTGAGCTATGTGTGTGACTCTTGCTTTCCCTTCCAGCTGCCCCACAGTCCAGCCTGATGGGCAAATGCCGTCGCCCTCGGACAGCCTTCACCAGCCAGCAACTTCTTGAGTTGGAGAACCAGTTCAAGATCAACAAGTACTTATCCCGGCCCAAACGCTTTGAGGTGGCCACATCACTGATGCTTACTGAGACACAGGTACAACCCTATGGAGAATGACATTGAGAATGACCTACAGAAATAGCAAGGGAGGCAGCTGAAGCTGCTGTGAACTTTCAATAAACCACGCATGTGGCCATTTAAATGAATTGAAGGCCTGTAGCTGTCATTTATTCCCTGTTGCAAATGACAGGCACTCTTGCAGAGGACTGAAATGAGCTAAAGCGAGAATGTAGCTCCTTTGCTGTGGTTTTTGTTACACAACTCAGGGTAGTTTTGGTTCAGGTGGGAGTGATAGATGGGCAGCTATGAAAAGCACACAGGAAATAAGAAAATCTGGAGCACTAAAAATTCAGAATTCTCCAGTTACCATGGCCACTGACCATGTAGGCTAAGGGGTTATGGAAAATCAACCTTTTGTGGAAACATATTTGCTTTCATGGTCCACATTACCTTGCTGGAACCCGTCAGAGTTCCCAATAGAAGCAGTGGTGCCATCAGAACCAAAGATAGGCAAAATTGTAAATGTGTAAAAAAAAATTTTGGGGGGTGGTTAGCAGCAGCAGCAGGAAATACTACTACTACTACAGTAACAGATGTTGGCAACTAGTCATTCATTTTCCCAACTTCTACAACTTCTTTCCTTCATCAGTCTTGCTGTTCTTGAATGAAACATGATGGGTCAGTTAGCACAAACAGGCCAGATCAGGCCCAGTGGGGTTGGTAATATGGCCTGGAGGGAAGTCCAGAGTTCTTAGAGTTACAGGCCTGGAGGCTGACATTTGACCCATGAACTGGAGCCTTACTGCATGTGATCTAGAGCACTGGTTCCCAACATTTGGTCTTCCCTATGTTTTGGACTTCATCTTCCATAATTCCTGAGTGTTAGCCAAATTGACAGGGGCTTCTGGGACCTGAAGCCTCCCCCCTCCAAAAAAAAAAAAAAAAGGAGCCAAAGGTCAAGAACCACAGATCTAGTTCTTAAACACTGGTGCTTTAGGTCCCAGAATTCCTAACCATTGTATACACTGGCTGGGATTTCTGGGAGTTGAAGTCCAAGACATGTGCGAACCCCTGATCTAGAGGTTATAAGTATATCAGAAGATCCAATCTCCTCATTTTTTGTCATCATCTGTTGGTCCATCTTTCACAGGTGAAGATCTGGTTTCAGAACCGTAGGATGAAGTGGAAGCGTAGTCGGAAGGCCAAGGAGCAAGTGATGGGAGCTGAGGTTGAGAAACAGAGAGGGGCCAGCAAAACCTCAGAGAAGCTGCTGTCTGCAGAAGTACAAGGTCAGGAGAATGAAGAAGGGAACACTGGTGAGGAATGTACAAGACACAGAGCCAGCACACACGTCCTGCACCACAAAGCCGAGACTTTCAGCTACAGCCCCGATTCCTCAGAGTCAGATGCAGATGAAGAAATGCAGAGCTCCCCTCACAGGGAGATGAACCTACTGTTATGAGGGAGCCACGGGCCTTAAAAGCAGAACAACAAGAGCATCTAGAAACCAGCTTCAGCCTATCAAAAATGGTTTTCTGCCCTTGTTCTGCTAAGAGACATTTTAAAAGACTTTTCCTGGGCTGGTGCCCTGGTAAAACTGTGCCACTTAATTTATGTGTGTGTGGAATATATTTATCTTGTAATTGTTCTGCTAGTGTATTGAAGTGGAAACCCACCTTGGTATTCTGTTCACTTTGCTATAAAGACATTTACTTCAGAAGGCTGAGATTTGCTTTGCTGACAAATAGCCTCTAGGGATTTTTTTCATGAAAGTAACTGACTGATTCTCAATGAAATAGCATCAGAAACCATACACTTTGCAATGTGGTACCAGTTCTCTAGCCCTTCAGCCATTACTGATGAAGACCAACAGGATTTTCTAGTTTCCTGTTTATGATGCTGATTGGTAAGAACCAGAGGAAGTCCAATCCTTAACTTATGTATGTTAACTTATGGTTAATTTATGTCTAAATGACAGAAAAGGAACAGGCGAAGTCATGGCTGGTGAAAAGTTGCTCCAGAACAAGACATGTTCTCAGACTGGATATAGAAGGCTATGATGAGTAGTCCAGAGACACCTATGATGTGTTTGTAAGAAATACTGCAGCATGCAAGGTGGCAATAGTACTCTGGGCAACGGGCTTTATAAGCTCATTACTACGGACAGCTATAAAATGAATGGGTTAAACACTATGCACCCAGCTGCCTATATGGTGTTGTGAGGAAGATGTCCAGGATGAAGCAAATGGCAGTGTTGTACATACACACCAGCAAGCAAATCACTACACTTGGATTTACCACTTCTTCTCTTTTTCATTCCACCTTTTCCTCAGTTGCTTACCAAACTAAAATCAGATCTACCTAAAAAAATTGACATCATAGAAAGATTAAATATATAATTAAACTATCAATGGAATTAAAAACAGTTAAATGCATATTAAAAAGAAAAACAACAAATATAAACAACACAACACATTATGAAATCCTCTTCCTCCATGAACAATTCATCCTCAAATGCCTGCTGAAACAAAAAGGTCTTCACCTACTGTGGGAAGCATAGCAAGGAGGCCAAGGCTTGAGAGTAGCCCTTGAGAAGGCTCTATCCCATGTACACACTAGGTGTACCCATGACAATGGTGGGACAAAGAAAAGAGCTTCCCACAAGATCTCAAAATACAGGCAGATTCATATGGGATAATATGGTATTTAAGACAACCTAGACCTGAACCATTTATCAGTCTTAACCAGAACTTTGAATTGTTCCCAGAAACAAATTGGCAGTCAGTGGGGCTGTTGCAAGAAGGGAGTTGCATGCTTCCTGTAGACAGCCTTTAACAATCTGGTTGCAGCTCTTTGCACCCACTTCTCAAACACTTTTTGAAAGCAGCCCCACACAGAGTATGTTGCAGTAATCTCACATGATGCACTAAATGTACACTGTAACCCGTGAAGGGAGTTTGTCTTATTTTCTAGAGTTTGTATGGTAAGAGAAGGTGTGTCATGTTGTATGGCTTCAGGGCAAAGTGTGCACACACCTCAAGATCCTCTCTTTATGACTGATTGCTTTGTAATCATCCTAACTGGATACAAACTGCAGTCTCACTATTAAGGAGGCCATGGGTATGAATCTGCAAGAACTAAGGAAAGTAGTGGAGGATAGGGAGTTGTCTCATCCACAGGGCAGCCATGATGAGTCCACACACACTGCACTAAAATAGGCTAGCTCACTTGCAGGTCCAAAAGCCTTGAGAATAAAAAAAGAGTTCAGTAAGAAATGCAATGTTTACTATTTTCTGTTATTCAGCTGCAAACCTCAGTAACTGGGTCCATTTGTCACTCAGCCACAGAAATTCATCAGCTGTATAGGTAGTGACTAAGTACCATTTAGTCCAGGGGAAAGCAACCCCTCAGGGGCTTTTCCTTGCTCTGAAATACCCAAGAATGATTTCTAGGGGTTGTGGAGGACATTACATTTGGAGCATCACTGGAATCCCCTGATCAAAATGAAATGATGCAAAAATTTTCAAAGTCCTCCCTCAAAATGCCCAAAAATTTTTGTGAGAGAAGGTGCGGTGGGGTGTGTGACCCTGCAAGGTTTCCGGGAGAGCTAATGTGGCTCACTAGTTTTCCACAGTTGCTCACTCTCACTTTAGGTTGTTGTTGTGTGCCGTCAAGTCATTTCTGACTTATGGCAACCTTAATACAAACCTACCATGGAGTTTTATTGCTAATGGATTGGCCATTGCCTCCCTCTGAGGCTGAGAGAGTGTGATTTGCCCAAGATCATTCAGCGTGTTTTCATGGCAAAGAGGGGATTTGAACAGTGGTCTTCAGAATCATAGTCCAATGCTTAAACCACTACACCATGCTGGGTTTCAAAATTTAGTCTTTTACTGTTGTTGTATGCCTTCAAGTTGTTTCTGACTTATGGCGCCCCTAAGATGTACCTATTATGGTGTTTCTTCGCAAGATTTGTTCAGAGGAGATTTGCCATTATCTTTCCCTAAGGCTGAGAGCATGTGACTTGCTCAAGGTCACCCAGTCTGAGTATAGAATCAAACTCTGGTCTCCTGAGTTGTATCTCAATACTCAAACCACTACAGTCTCACTGAATACTGGATACCCAAGCCTGCCATCGAAATCACATGGAAACACATGTAAATTTATCTGGATTTGTATGGATAAACACCTAGAGACATGTTTTTGCTCAGTTCATGTAGCTGTACTATGAAATATGGTCTCAAATGCCAACAAGATATGTTCTCAGATGAGGGGTGAGGAATAAGGAAGAAAAAGTGGAGTAAGCCGTATCCACCTCAAAAAGCACAGTCATAGAAGAAATAGGGAAAATATTATATGTTATATTTTTAAAGTCAGGTCTGACTTATGGAAATCCTATGGTAGGATTATCTTGGCAAGATTTATTTGAATATGGTTTGTGACTGATTTCCTCTAAGGGTAAGAGAAAAGACACCCACTGTAGTGTAGTGGTTTGCATGTTGGACTAGGACCAGTCTTGGGAGACCAGGGTTCAAGTCACACTCTCTCAGCTGAAGAGGAAGGCAGTGGCAAACCTCCGAATAAACCTTGCTAAGAAAACCTCACCATAAATTGGACTCAACTGGAAGGCACATAAGAAAGGTTAAGAGGGTGGGACTTGTCCAAGGCCATCTAGTGGGTTTTCATGGCTGAGGAGGGATTTGAGCCTAGGGACTCGTTCACACTGTTCAGTTATTTAAATATGATTTCACTTTAACTGCCATGACGTCATCCTATGGGATCTTGGGATCTGAAGTTTAGGGAGAAATACTTAGAATTCTCTGCTCTAGTGCCTCTTACCAAACTACAAATTGGAAGCTTGAGCAGCATCAATATTTCTGGAAATGGGAGAAGAAACCATTAAAAAATCCTATGAATGCTTCCCTCCTGGTGTGAAACAGCAGCTTAAGGTCACACAATTAAAATCAGTTCATGTAGCTTTACGGTAGTTTCACTTTAAGCTCTTTGGTAAGACAATTGTGCTTCAAAGAATCCTGATGTGTGTACTGGAGGACATGATCACTACTGGTGTCACCTTCAGAAGCACCACAAAAATTCAGCATATAGGCCTTGAGGAGAGAGGATAGCTCCAAAGCTGTAAGATCTTAGGAAAGCAGCGAAACATTATACAGTGCAAATGACTTGTGTTCATACTGGGAAACGGATTCAATAACACAAAACTTGAATTAGTGAAAGCCTCCATAGCTCTAGTTCTCTCCTTCCATAGTACAAATATGTTATCCTGGGGTGCATCTACACTATAAAAATAATGCAGTTTGACACCAGTTTAAGTGCTGTAACGCCATCCTATGGATCCTTGGGATTTGTAGTTTTACAAGATCTTTAGCCTTCTCTGCCAGTGTGCTGGTGTTTCACAATCTACAAATCCCAAGATTATGGATGGAGTCATGGCAGTTAAAATGGTGTCAAATAGTATTATTTCTACAGTATAAAGGCACCCCTACTTTTCATGTACAGCAGCAAATGATGTGTAGGATTTGGTCAGGAAGCTGTGTAGTGTAATGAGAATATCAGGACATGACAGGAATTCTATTGCACATTAGGAAAGGGGGAGTAACTTTTCTAATGAATGTCTTCAGCTTGCAAGAGAAGTCTGCCTAAAATCTCATGCCATGAATTTATTGTACACCTGTTAGCCTGGTTGCACCAAGTAGCAATAGACAGAGGCCCTGAAGAGCAAGAGTGACACACAGAGGCTATATAGGACAACTGCAGCTATAATCAATGTGCATTAAAAGTGCTGTGATCAGCAGAGGTATTGGCTCCAAGTATTACCACTAATCAATAAAATGACAGGTCTGCAATTTCACTCTTGTTTTCTGCTCGTTTTCTGCCTGATCTTAGTCATATTTACTATAGTAAAGGGCCTCTGAAGTCTTAGATGCCATACATAGCTCAGTATTTTAAAACCATTACTTCAAAGTTCTAAAGCAGAAATTCTCTAAATGAAGATCTGTATAAAGCCTGAACTTATACCATTTAGACAAGGACATTGGAAAAAGCAGCAAGACATTCCTTCCTATTGTTGTTCTACAGTTTTCTGAATAATTCATTTTCTAGTTTCCCTTTTTGTTGGGTTGTATCTGTGTAGATTCTCCTCTTCTGTATTTAGGAAGAATTAGAGGCTTTTGGGATGCATTTCCCATCTTTCTGCTCCATAGCCTATGTTGTCTTGGGCTGATGGGAACTGCAGTCCAACATCATCTGGAGGGCAATATATTTCCTACTCCTTGTCTACAACCTAACAGGTAATTAAAAAGTTTCATAGAAGGCAGAATTTCATTGAATTTACCATTTATTTATTTAATTTATATCCTGCATTTGTTAGATTTTTTTTAAAAATCTAGGGCCTGCCCTTTCTCTTCCCACTGAGCCTTGCCTCACTACGCCATCTTCCCAGCATTTTAAATGGGAGAGATTTGGGGAGCAGTGGTATCACCTTACCTTAGGGTGTCACCTCGTGAGGTCCGAACCCCATGCACCCTCCTACTGTTGACCCATGGAGAACAGGGTTCAAATTCCCACTTTGCAAGGGAAAGCCATTGAGTGACCTTGGGCAAGTCACTCTCTCTCAGCCTCAGGAGGAAGCAAAAGCAAACCCCACTCTGAACAAGTATTTCCAAGAAAATCCCATGACAAGTTTGCCTTATTGTTGCCATCAGCTGGAAAAGATCTGAAGTCACACAACCACCACCACCATAACAGCAATGGTTGAAGGTAGGTAGCAGAAGGACAATAGGGAAATGCATCCCAAAAGCCTCTAATTCTTCCTAAACACAGAAGAGGAGGATCTACACAGATACAACCCAACAAAAAGGGAAACTAGAAAATGAATTATTATCTGACTTTGTTAGAAAAGGCTTTCTATAGATTGGTATTGATCACCAAGAAGGCTGCCACTTGTGCCTACACTAAGTGTGCCTCTATAGATGACGTGACAAAGAGCCTCTCTTACAGATCTCAAAAGCCCAAATTGGCTTATATGGGGGAAAGTTGTCTTTCTGATTGCTTGGACTCAAGTTATATATGATGCTCTCAGTTTTTGGGGGCCCCTCCAAACCATGCAGTTGAGATTATCCTCACAATGCCATGTGTCTTGCATCTGTTATTCAGACATGGGTGTTTATCATCACTAGATAGGCAGAAAGAAGCAGGACCGTGGTCCTTTGGCATCCTTAGTGCAAATAATTTGTTCTTACCAAATTGACAGAAATGAGCATCAACTAAGCATCAAGTGAGCATCTTTGGCAGAAGCTGACTTTCTACCATTGCACTTATACAAGACAGATATCAAGTAACTGTGCTCCTAGGGACAGCTATACTGCATTTTGATGTAAATACCAGTCCTGTAAACTCAGGCCTGTGACCTCCATGACTGAGTCTATTCATCTGGGTGCAGTCTTCCACCCTTTCTACTACCTTCTCCCTTTCCCAACATCATTGTATTTTCTACTGATCCATGCCTTCTCATGATGAAGTCAAAGTATGACAGCCTCAGTTTTGCCATCTTGGCTTCCAGGGAGATTTCAGGCTCTATCCATTTGAGGACTCCTTTGTTTCTCTTTTTGGCTGTCTGTAGTATCCTCAGCACTCGTCTCCAGCACCACATCTCAGATGAGCTGATTTTCTTTTTATCTTCTTTTTCATTGTCATCCATACATGGTGCTGGGGAATACCATGGCTTGGATGATTCTAACTTTAGCACTCAGTTTTATAGTAGTCCATTGGTATCTGCTGTGGTTTGGTCCAGGAGCCCCAGAAGACACCAAAATCTGTAGATGTTCAAGTCCCATAAAATATAATGGCATAGTAAAATAGTGTCCTTTATATAAAAGGTCAAAGTCAAGGTTTGTTTTTTGGAGTTTATATATTTTTAAAAATATTTTCAAACTGTGGATAGCTGAATCTGTAGATAAAGAATCTGTGAACAGAGAGGGCTGACTCTGTATTTTTGCTCTTTAGTATTTTGTCTAGTTTTTTAACCACAGCCCAATTCCTAGGTCAAAGTGACCCATTCCTGTTCATTTTAGCTTGCTCACCCTAGTACTGCTATGCTTATGTATTTCATTTACTTTCTTACCATTTGTAGCTTCCCCTGGCTCATGCTTCTCACATTCCACATTCCTATGATAAGTGTAGTGCTGCTTCAGACCATGTTTGCGTTGTTGGACATGTCTTATGCTTGTCTTCCCATCTTTTTGAGTTTTTCTGTGCCCTTGACATCAATCTATTGTGAGTTCTCTCTGTCATTCCTTTCTATCTCTCAGTTTGTGTTCTAGCCCTGCCTTTTGTTTAGCTTGGGACTGTCTCATCACAGGATTTTATTTGTGAGAGGGTCTTGCAAGGAAGTTCACCTTTGCCTCCCTGCGCACAGTGCTAACATGTGTTAGCTAGGATGTCACTGTTGTTCCTTCAACATCAGTGGCACACACCACTAGTGCTGCTGTCCAGTAGCTGTTTGTCACATTGTTCTTTGCTAAGTTGCTTTCCCTACCTGACCCCTCAAGACTTTGGTATATCAAAGGTCACAGGTTAAGTGGAAGTGTATTGGGAAGGTGTCCTGAGGCAGAGGAAAGGATGCAAGAAATGTGTACATCAGGATGTCACAGGTCAAAACATTCTGTTTGATGGGCCATGACAGGTTTAATTTCCAGAGTACACCCATTAAAGTGATAGATGGTGGCATTCAGCATATTCAGAATCTGTTTGTGTCTCCTGGCTATTGAGCAAGCATATTATTTAGTGGCTTGTATTTATAAGATTTTTTTTTTGGTGCATCTGGACACCAGCCCAGTTTTGGGGAAGAAGTAGTAGGAGAGAGAGAGTGACAGAGAGAGAAAGGAAAAAGGGTTGATTTATGGTAGTTTAGCAACATGACTCAGAATGTAAACATACATATGGCATTAAAGACACATTTCTTTCTCTTCTTTACATATTTCAGAACTAGTACAAGGGCACCTCCAAGGATATTTCTAGAATCCCGTTTTCTCCTTCTCTAAGACAAGGAATTTAGCAACATAGCTTGATTATTTGCCATCACAGCAAGAAGCTATATCATAGCAGGAAACTGATGAAGAATCTCAAAGAATGGTCCATTAGAGAATGTTCTACTTTCTGTGTTCCCAGGGCATCTCAAGATAGCTTCTGTCAAGTTCATGGGTTCACATCTCAATTTGTAGAGAATATCATAGCCTTGATAAATAAAAGGTCACGGCACATTGGGGCACATGTTTTATTAAGATTAGAAAATTATACCTAAGGATTTGATTGGTTCACAATGTGGAATTCAGCCTTCTTCCCTAAATCCTATCTGCCCCACACACTGTCTTGTCTCCATAATTCTCTTGCCTGTAGGCTCCTTTTCTGACAACAAAATCCTGCTATTCTTGGCCTTCATTGTCCCCATCTATATTCTCCTCTAAAGACCTTGTTTTAAATTTAAATAAATTAATCCTTCTAGCCATGTGCTGACTATAAAAACAAATTAAAACAATAATTTCAAAAATCACAGTTCAATTGAGCTGTGAACTATTCATGTAAGCAGAACTCCTTAAAAAGTCCAAAAGTAAACAAGAGAAAAAAAACCTCTAGACAAACTGATCAGCAAAGTATTAATGAAAGTATTAAGCACACATATGGATTCAAATAGACTTAGATATTAGTATGGCTCTAAGCCCAATTATGAAATCCCATGTGTTGTTTAAGGACTATTTATTAGAAACTGAAGCTGTTCCTATTACATAGTAATAATCTGTTTGTATATAAGTTGTTATATGCAATCACTGTATTGCCTATAGGCTTCTGTTAATTTCTATCTCCTTATGTTATTCATAATTTTAATTACTGCTTTGTTAATACTTTACTGATAAATTTGTTTGGAATTTCTCTTTCTTTTCTTTTCTTCTGGTCTTTTCTGGGATCTAGTTCTATTGGTTTGGAGATTATCCCTTCTTGTTTCTTGTCGTTAAATTGTAGCTCACAGAATTCCGTGCCATTCATTATTCTGGCAAGGGCTGCTGAGAGTTACAGTCCAACAATATCTGGAAGACCATTAAATTCCAATCCCTGATCTAAACTGAACATTTTGGGATTGCCAGCTTTATTATTATTATTAACCTTTATTTATATAGCGCTGTAAATTTACACAGTGCTGCACATACAATCTTATATTTAGACGGCTCCCTGCCCTCAGGCTTACAGTCTAAAAGAGATAACACAAAAAGAGAAGGGAAAGATGGTGGGAAAGGGATGAGGTCCAGTGGTTCTTCTCTCCCTTTGGGGCCTGGTCCAAGGCAATGGACTGGAGGGCTTGGCTTCTAAATACATAGTTAAAAGGAGGCATCCTGGGTCAGATGGCACAATCCTGGGAAGGCTTCCCTAAACAATATAGTCTTTAACTCAGTTTTGAAACTGGTTAGAGAAGTGATGAGGCATATATGTGGGGGAAGAAGGTTCCAGGAGTGAGGGGCAGCAAGTGAGAAGGGACGAATCCTGGACAGGGCAGTGGAAATCCTCGGCTGGGACAGGAGACCTTGAATACCAGAACGGAGGGTACGAGAAGGAGTGTGAGGAGAAAGAAGTTCAGATAAGTAAGGAGGGGCCAGTCCGTGGAGGGCTTTGAAAGTCAACAACAAAAGCTTGTACTGGATGCGGAAGGGGAAGGGGAGCCAGTGAAGGGAGGATAAGGGGGGAGAAACATGGTCAAAGCGGCGAGCAGATGTGATAATACATGCAGCTGAGTTCTGGACAGAGATTAAAGGATGGAGATGAGAGAGAGGTAGCCCTGTCAGAAGAAGGTTACAATAATCTAGTCGTGAAACCACCAGGGCATGGACCAGTCTTGGCAGTGGAAGCTGAGAGGAATGGACAGATTTTAGCAATGTTGTAAAGAGAGAATCTACAGGTCTTGGTGGTGGCCTGAATCTGGGGGATAAATGACAGAGAGGAATCAAAGATGAAACCAAGACTGCGGGCTTGCTGAACCGGTTGAATAGAAGTGCCATCAACAGAAACAGAAAAGGAGTATTGAAGGGTGGGCTTAGGTGAGAAGATGAAAAGCTCTATCTTAGGACCTTATCACACCAGACCAATTTGGATTGAATCTGAAGTGACCTTGGAACTGAGTTCTGTGAATGCGGTTGTTACAGAATTCATTGAATTCTGGGGTGACATTGGATTGGCTTTGGAATAGCTTCATAGTAACAGCATTCACGTGTGATAATTCAATGCACATTCACTGAATTCTGGGGTGACTTTGGATTGACTTTGGATTGGCTTTGGAATGGCTTCATAGTGAATTCACATTCATGTGAATTCACTTGGATGAATGCAGAGTGACTCTGGATTGGGGCTGCAAAAACCCTTGTCTGATAAGGGCCTTAATATCTTGAGCTTCAAGCGCTGATGCTGCATCCACTGAGAGATGGCATCCAGACAAGATGAAACTTCCTGTTCAAGCCCCAGCAAAAGGTCAGGGGTGGAAAGACACAGCTGAGTGTCATCGTCATACAGATGATAGGAGAAACCAAAAGAAGTGATGAGTTTACCAAGGGACAATGTGTATAGAGAGAACAAAAGGGGACCCAGGAAAGAGCCCTGAGGAACTCCAACGGATAAGTCTGACCACCTGTGACCACGGCAAAAGATCTGTCTGACAAGTAAGATTTAAAACAGTTGAGAACAGAGTCAGAGAACCCGAGGTCAGAGAGTAAGTCAAGCAAGAGGCAGTGGTCTACGGTGTCGAACGCTGCAGACAAATCAAGAAGAATGAGAATAGAGGCCATTCGCGTTGGCCTGCAAGAGATCATTTGAGATCTTGGTGAGGACCGTCTCTGTAGATACTAGATCACAACTACTTGAAAAATGGGAGACCTGAGACCAGTCCACACAGGGGAACAGGAAGGTCAAGCAGAATGAGGCAACTACTTCTGGCACTAACGTTGTGGTCTCTTGAAAGGGTAGTAAATTATTAGTATATGTTATTATTGCCAAAGATGGGTAAGAGATGCTTTTAGGCTGTTCTGTTTCAAGTGCCAAAACAACTTGACAATAAAGTGTAATAAACGCTTGAATGTGGTGGCTATGGATTCATACAAACCCCAGCCAGTTATTAAGGGCCATTTCGCACTACACAATTATAGTGATATTATTCCACTTTAGCTGCCATGGTGACCTCCTATGGAACCCTTGAGTTTGTAGGTTGGTTAGGTACTAGAGAAACTCTCTGGCTGAGAATTCTAAATTTGTTGTTATTTGCTGTCATGTCAACTTAGACTGTTGGCAACCCTATGGATGAAAGACCTCCAAAAGCCCCTATCATCAACTGCCCTACCCAGGTCTTGCAAATTCTGGCAATGGCTTCCTTGACAGCCTACCTGTAGAGAATTCTAAAAACCATTCCCTAAACTGCAAATCCTAGGCTCCTCTAGGATGGAGCCACAATAGTGAAAAGTGGAATCATAGCGACATACATCGTGTATCCTGAAGGGGCTCTTTGCAATTAGGGGGAAATTACTGCAGTTGAAAGGACGTGGTGGCTCAGCGGTTAAGACGCTGGCTCTGATGATTGCAAGGTTGGCAGGATGGCAGTTCAGGGCCCAGGTGCCGCATAACGGAGTGAGCGGTGAGCTCCCGTCACTAGTTCCAGCTTCTGCCAACCTAGCAGTTCAAAAGCATGTAAAAGTGGAAGTAGATAAATAGGTACCACTTCAGTGGAAAGGTAAGAGCGTTCTGTGCAGTCATGCTGGCCACATGATCACAGATAGTCTCTGACAACACTGAATTACTAATGGAGATGAGCACTGTACCTGATAGGCACAGCAACCTTGTCAAAGAGGAATACCTTTACTTTTTTTACTGCTATTGGGAACCTGGTTCAACCCCCTCTGCAATATACCCTCTGATATTTCATAGATGAAAACTGGGACAAGTGTGGCCAAGCAACATCAGAGTGTGGTCAAGGTGGCAAAAGTGATTAATAAGGAAGAATACACAAGCTAGGAGAGGCTACCTCATTTGCTTTTTCTGAGACTACTAGGAAGGAGGAGCAGAATCCTACCCTTCCCAATAATCTCAGACAAAAGCAAACTGAAGAAACCTCTGGGAAGGGTAAGATTTTAGCCCTCCTTCTCTCCCTGCTGTTCATTTTGGCCTAAATACCCTAAAGGTATCCAATCCTGCCTGATGATAGAATCAGAGTTGGAAGAGACCACAAGGGCCATCCAAGCCAACCCTGCTGTGCAGGAATACAAAGGAATGATCTTGGAAATTAAGCAGGGCCATTCCTGGTTAGCATGTGGATGGGACACTGTTCCATGAATACGAGGTGATGTAGGCTATATTTCAGAGGAAGGGACTGGCAGAACCACCTCTGAGTAGTCCTTGCCTCAGAAAACCTTATGAAATTAATGGGTTTGTTGTAAGTCTGCAGGCAACAGACACTGAGTGCAAATTACTTTTGCACTTTGAACTGTCTGCAGCTGTGGAAATTGGCTGAGGACAAAAAGGAGGAAGTGGAAGGAGGAGAAAGAAAATGGGACATTTAAAAGCAGTATGGAAAGTGAGAGAGGATTAATAGGGACAGTCCCTGTTAAATCGGGGCAGGTGGACATTATACTGCAGCAACAAAAATGGCAAGGAAAAGGAGAAGAGTGTGTATTCTCTAGTGGAGAGCTTCTCTTATCTACTGGTGATATGATAGCCCTGTTTAAACACTTGAAGGGATGCCACATTGAGGAGGGAGTAAGCTTGTTTTCTGCTGCTGAAGAGAATAGGGCCTGGGCCCAGTGGATGCAAGCTCATAGAATCATAGAATCATAGAGTTGGAAGAGACCACAAGGGCCATCCAGTCCAACCCCCTGCCATGCAGGAACTCCAAGTCAAAGCATCCCTGACAGATGGCCATCCAGCCTCTGCTTAAAGACCCCTAAGGAAGGAGACTCCACTACACTCCGAGGGAGTGTGTTCCACTGTCGAACAGCCCTTACTGTCAGGAAGTTCCTCCTAATGTTGAGGTGGAATCTCTTTTCCTGCAGTTTGCATCCATTGTTCCGCGTTCTAGTCTCTGCAGCAGCAGAAAACAAGCTTGCTCCCTCCTCAATATGACATCCCTTCAAATATTTAAACAGGGCTATCATATCACCTCTTAACCTTCTCTTCTCCAGGCTAAACATCCCCAGATCCCTAAGGCGTTCTTCATAGGGCAAGGTTTCCAGACCCTTCACCATCTTAGTTGCCCTCCTTTGGACATGCTCCAGTTTCTCCACATCTTTTTTGAAATGTGGTGCCCAGAACTGGACACAGTATTCCAGGTGGGGCCTGACCAAAGCAGAATAGAGTGGCACTATAACTTCCCTTGATCTAGAAACTATACTTCTATTGATGCAGCCTAAAATTGCATTGGCTTTTTTAGCTGCCGCATCACACTGTTGACTCATGTTCAGCTTATGGTCTACTTGGACTCCTAGATCCCTTTCACATGTGGTCTCATTCAGCCAGGTGTCCCCCATCCTATATCTATGCATTTCATTTTTCCGCCCTAAGTGCAGAACCTTACATTTCTCCGCATTGAATTTCATTTTGTTAGCACTGGCCCAGCTTTCTAGTCTATTCAGGTCATTTTGAATTTTGATCCTGTCCTCTGGGGTATTAGCTACTCCTCCCAGTTTAGTGTCATCTGCAAATTTGATAAGTATGCCCCCAATTCTGTCATCCAAATCGTTAATAAAGATGTTGAATAGCACTAGGCCCAGGACAGAGCCCTGTGGGACCCCACTGGTCACTTCTCTCCAGGATGAAAAGGAGCCATTGTTGAGCACCCTTTGAGTTCGGCCACTCAACCAATTACAAATCCATGTAACAGTTAACTTGTCTATCCCACATTTTGCAAGCTTGTTTGCAAGAATGTCATGGGGAACCTTGTCAAAGGCCTTACTGAAATCGAGGTATACTATATCCACAGCATTCCCTTCATCTACCAAGCTGGTAATTTTATCAAAAAAAGAGATCAGGTTCGTTTGGCATGACTTGTTTCTCTGAAACCCATGTTGGCTTTTTGTGATTATGGCATTGGCCTCTAAGTGTTCACAGACTCTCTGCTTAATGAAAAGAGCTTCCACCTCAACATTAGGAGGAACTTCCTGACAGTAAGGGCTGTTCCACATTGGAATATACTGCCTTGGAGTGTAGTGGAGTCTCCGCTTCCTTGGAGATCTTTAAACAGAGGCTGGATGGCCCTCTGTCACTAGGAGTGTTTTGATTGAGAGTTCCTGCATGGCAGAAGGGGCTTGGACTGGATGGCCCTTCTTGGGGTCTCTTCCAACCAGGGTGACCAGATATCCCCCTTTTCCAGGACCTGTCCTCCATCTCTGCCTTCTGTCCAGGAGGGATTCCAAAATGTCCTCCATTTTGAGCATGACTAGGAAGCATGACTCAATAATAATAATAATAATAATAATATTTGTTTATATTTCTATGAATGTTTTCAGCTTTTTTTTATTCCTTGAAATGGCAGTGATGGTCTCTGCTGCTTCCAACTCTATATGAGTCCACTTTATTACCACACTGGCTGCCCTCCTGTTGCATTCTGGAGCTTGTAGTCCAGTGAGGCCTAAGAACTCTAGCTGAGAATTCTAAATACCCCTCCCTAAACTTCAAATCCCAGAATGCAACAGGACTCAGGAGGCAGCCAGAGCAGTTAAAGTGGAATAGGAGCACTATAAGAGTGTAGTAATGTGGAAATCTAGTAGTATGACTCTTGTTGTGTGTGCCTTCAAAGCCTTCCAGGCAGGAGGAGCTTTATTGCCACTACTACTGCCTTTCCTTGTTGCTGCTATGCTTCTTCATGCCTGTCCATCTTTCATTGCATTTCCCCTCCTTCACCTGAAGGGGCGCTATTGAGTCTTCTTAATGCCTGTCCATCTTTCATTGCATTTCCCCTCCTTCACCTGAAGGGGCGCTATTGAGTCTTGTCGTTTCATTTCCAATCCCTCACCAAGGACCCACCGCTTCCTAAACCACGCCCCTATTGACTCCGCCCCCCTCCAGTGCCACCGCGAAAGGAAATAAAGGAATGTCCTTCGTCGCTTTCCGTAGCTGGTTGCTGGGGGCAACGTCCAAAGCGGCTTCCGCGTCTCGTCTCCATGGCAACGCAGTTGATTCCAGGGCCTAGTGTCGAGGTCGAGGCCTCGGTGGCAGTAGGTAAGGGAAAATGGGGGACGGCTGGGTCCACACTGGAGAGATAACCCGGTTTGGCACCGCTTTAATTGCCTTGGCTCAAGGCTATGGGATTCTGGGAGTTGGAGTATGTTGTGGGGCCCAGAGCGGAGCTCCGCTCCGCTCTGGGCCCACAACAAACTCCAACTCCCAGAATCCCATAGCCTTGAGCCAAGGCAATTAAAGCGGTGCCAAACCGGGTTATCCCTCCAGTGTGGATGCCATTAGTGAGGATGTCAATTCAAACCACAAATCTCTATGAGGATGGGGTCAGATAGTGCTGAAGTGTGTCAGTGTCAGGAAACTATTTCCTTTGTTCCATCTATTGCTAAGGGACTGGATGAATTGCAGTTCAGCTATTTCTCTTTCCAGTCTGCCTTTGTAGTTCTTTCATTCAGTGACCGCTGTTCTGTGAGGTCTGAGAATGGAAGGCCCAGGGAGACTGAAATGTTCTGCCACCAGTTTTTGTGTATTTCTATGTGGATGTCACTAGACCCATTGATTTTTTAAAAATTATTTGCTTGATAGAATATGCGATTCTTTGCTCTCCCTTTCGCTTTCTCCCACATTATGCTCTTTTGGCAGATGTTGCTGGGGTCGGCGTTTGGGGTGTTGATTTTAAAAAAGAAAGCTTATGTGAATGTTTGCGCTATCATTACTGTACATTTGGCGTTGTTCCCACAGTTCAGTTCCTACTCCCCATATGTTCAGCTGTGGGTGGTCATGTATTTATTTAATTATAATTCATTTAATCTTTCCACTGACAGAATATGTGATGTGTGGGTTGACTCTTGCAAGCCAAATGCTGCACTGATTAAATTAAATTAAATTAAATTAAATGCCATTGGTGCTTCCTGTTCCCAAATCAACCATGCCAGGGCGAAATCAATCGATCTTGAAAGCGCATGTGCATGCTCTATCATATATATATATATATATATAAAAGGGAATTTTCGAAAGCGATCAATAAGGAGGCTCCATCTTGTGACATGTCACCATTGTTGACAGCGGAAGTGAATATGAGCATCATTTCATTGACAGAACAAAAAACAAGGGAAAGATCGAATGCGATCGATAAGGAGGTTCCATCTTAAATCAATACTTGTACATTGTGAACATCCACAGGGTTGAATTGCACTGGGGTCATTTGATCAGGGTAAAGAATGGGGACTTCCATTCCGGATATATTCGGTTTTGGAGGAACGGGTCTGCCCAAATCTACCCAGGGCAAAAGCGCAAGCGTGAAAGGGCCCATAGAGTGCAGAAGGGCATTGCTGCCACAATACAGCATAGATCGTATTGGAGGATGAGCATGTGAAGGCCCTCCCTAATATTGTGGGTGATACCATTAGGTCTCGTGATGACATTTCCTGAATAAATGTGTGGGCAGAGTTGGCATCTTGGTTTATGGCAAAGCTCAGTACCTGTGTCGCCATCTGTGTTGTGTGTCGGCCTTCAGGTGAGTACCTGTTTGAGCTTTGGAGGCTGTCTGTAAGTGAGTAAAGATCTGCCACCAACGGCCCTTGAAAGAGTGGCATTATTGTCCAGAATGGGTTGTAGTTAATTGATGAAGTGCCCGAGTGGTCCCAGTTGAGAACTGTATGTGACCACTAGTGGGGTTCTGACATTTTCCATCTTCAATTTGTTCTGTAACAGTTCAGTCCTGGGGACATGTCTTGCCTTGTTTATTTGTTTTTTCATTTCATGTGGCAGGTACTGTAGTTTGAGTAATGCTAGTTGTAATTCCTTGAGTTTGGCATCCCTGAGATGTGATTGTATTGGAGGGCTTGGCTATAGACCAGTGGTTCTCAACCTTCCTAATGCCATGACCCTTCAATATAGTTCCCTCATGTTGTGGTTACCCTCAACCATAAAAGGGGCGGTGTTTTCCGATGGTCTTGGGTGACCCTTGTGAAGGGGTCGTTCAGTCCCCAAAAGGGTCGCGATGCACGGGTTGAGAACTGCTGCTGTAGACTATGGATCCAGTGGTGTGTTCAGGGTGGAAGCTGGAGGCATGTAAGTACGTTTGCAATATAGGGTGGTGCTTATCTGTCCACTTTGTAGCTTCATTGTGATGTCCAGAAAGTGAACTTGTTCAGTACCTGTAGTTAGTTCCAGGCTAAGGTTGGTGGCGGGGTGGAAGTTGTTGAAACTCTGGTGGAATGCCTTGAGTGAGTCCTCTCCATGAGTCCAAATTATGAAGATATCATCAATATACCGTAGGTAGAGGAGTGGTTTCTGGGTGCAGGTGTTAAGGAAGCATTGTTCTAGGTCAGCCGTGAAGATATTGACATATTGTGGTGCCATGTGTGTGCCCATGGCAGTGCTATTAACTTGAAGGTATATGTTGTTATCAGAGGTGAAGTAATTGTGTGACAGAACAAACCGGCAGACCTTAGTGGATTTCCAGCTTTTATTTTGTAATGTCCTACATTTTTCTTGAATTTCCTCCACTTTGAGGTACTTTGTCTTCCTTTGTAGTGAGGACATCTGGTCACCCTGGGTCTTGTAGATTCAGGCCCATGACCTCCCTGATTGAGTCCATCCATCTAGCATACAGTCTTCCGCTCTACTGCCCTCCACCTTTCCTAGCATTATTGGTTTTTTTCCCAAAGTTTGGGAGTGATTTACAGTGGTCCCCTGGGTTACGAATCCCCCGGGGTACGAAAACCCCGGGATCCGAAAGAGCCGGGGCCGGAAAAATGGCCCCGGTTTCCGAAAAAAAACCCTGGGTTGCGAAAGGAAAGCGGCGCGAAATTCAAATCACGCCAAGTCCTTTCCTATACTTACAGTGGTCCCCCGGGTTACGAATGTTTTCGGGTTACGAAAGGGGTGCTGGAACGGATTACTTTCGTAACCCGGGGGACCACTGTACTGTATTGAACTTTTTGGGGGTGGTAGTAGAGAAATTAGTAATTATTTATGAATTGTCAAAATGCAACAACATCCAAAATTCTCAGAACAGCAATAGCTTTATTGGGCCAGCCAAAAATGTAGAAAATACATGATGCAAGCTTTTGAAGATCCACTGGCTTCTTCACTAGGCAAAGGTGTTAAAAATCATACAGGAGAAAGGGAAAAGGTAACTATGTTAGGGCTCATTTACACTATGAATGTGGAAACTGGGTTACTTCCGGCTCGTTCATATTTACACCGAGTGCACTCAGTACAGTTTTCAGGAGGGCTGACGTAAAACCTACTTATCCTACACCATTGCTTTTGCATGGCTGCCGTGCTGCCGTTCTCTATCAGATTGAAAGTACCTTTCAATACTGAAGTAAGCAGTATGACAAAGATATGCATCATTTGATTGACATTAAAAAAACCCATGAGAACAATTGAATGCATTCAGAATGGAGGCTCCATTTTAAATCGATACTATGATAATGTGAAAGTCAATAGGATCAAAATACCACGGATCGTGGTAAATGTGGTGGGAACTTCAATTCGGTATCGCATCATCGAATCTCCCCGGATTTCTTCGGTACAAAAATGTGAGTGTGAACGACCCCTTAGAGTCACAGCCTACATTTTTGTTAAGATGGCTAAAAAGTGAAGTGGCTCCTCCCTGCATTGATATTCCTCCAGATCATCTTAAATGAAAACAAAACCAAAAAAAAAAAAAAATGATTTTTAACACCTTTGTCTGATGAAGAAGCCAGCAGAGCTTGAAAAGCTTGCATTATGTATTGTGGCCATTTTTGGTTGGTCAAATAAATGTATAGCTGTGTTGTGGATTTTGGGTGTTGTTGTATTTTGTGTGAATGCAGTGGCTTAGCAGTTAATAAGCCTATTCTGATGACTGGAAGATCAGATGGTTGGCAGTTTGAAGCACAAGCGCTACATGATATGGTGAGTTCCTCTCACTATTCCAAGCTTCTTCCAACCGAGCAGTTCAAAAGAATACAAATGCAAGTAGATAAATAGGTACTACTTTGGTGGGAAGGTAACAGCATTAGGTGCAGTCATGCTGGCCACATGACCACCAGAGTAGTCCTCTGACAATGCTGGCTCTTTGGCTGAGTAACAAAGATGAGCATTGCCCTCTACAGTCAGTTCCGACTAGACATTCATGTCAAGGGAATGCCTTTACCTTTTTCCTTTTGTATTTTGCTGTATGGCCAGTAAAGCTACTCCTGGATATGATTTGAGGATACTGCATTTTAGCTCCAACAGGGGAATCCTAAAGAAGAGGGAGCCAAGGGACTGGGGCTCTTTGAGGTTTCTACCTCCAGCAAAGGTATTGGTGATTTGTGGATTTTGGATGTTGTATTTTGCTGTATAGCCAACATGGGTATCCTGGATATGTTTTATGAATTGTCAGTTACACTGCAGAAAAAAATGTATAAAGGTTGAAGTTGCTAGCTCCTTTGGAAGTACAGTCATCCCTTCATATCTGTGGGGTATCCACTCCAGACCCCCCTCCCATAAGAAAAACATGGGACTTCAAGTCCTGTTTGTGGTGCGATGTACATGCAGCTGCTAGCATAGCTGCTAATGCAGCCGCATGCACATACCTCAATTAAGAAAGACAGGGCTTCCCATTTGCGGAAGCTCATATCCATGGATGGCAAGCCTGCAGGTAACGAGAGCCCACTCTATGTTCTCTTGAATTCATACACTCTGAGCAAACAAAGAATAATGTTATGTAAACAGATCTTCTAGCACCTTTGCAGCTAATGGAAAGAGAGAAGTTGGCAGCATGAGCTTTCGTAGCCTAAAGTCTACTACACAAGCTCATGCTGCCAACTTCTTTCTTTCAGTTAGTCTCAAAGGTGCTACAAGATCTCTCTACATACTGATTCTACATACTAACATAGTATGAATTCAAGAAATAACACTGTAAACTTAAAACATATTTACTATGCAGTAAACCCCATCAAACTCACAGGTTTATTTCTGAGTAAATATAGGATTGTGCTGGACTAGATTATTCTCTAGATAACAAAGTGTTGGTTATTACCTTTAAAGCTGTTGAGTCCAGGTTACCTACAGGATTGGCTTCTCTCACACAATCTACCCTGTATGCTCAGGTCCTCTGGGGAATTTTTGCTCCATCTAACCAGGATTACACTGGCAAGAGTTTCCCAGAGGGCTTTTTCATCTGCTGCCCCCAGACTGTGGAATGACCTGCCAGAAGAGATATGACAGCTGAAAATGCTGTCTGCTTTTAAAACAGTGTTAAAGATTTATCTCTTTTGGCAGGCCTATCCAATCAATTTTAAATCATGATTTAATCTGTACATGAACTCATAAGAGTGTATTTTAATTATTTTATAGTATTGTATTTTAACTGTGGGTTTATATGTTTTTAATTGTGTTTTGTATTTTAACATGCTATACCTGCCTTGAGGAGAGGTGGGAAATAAATAAATGTTGTTGTTGTTGTTGTTGTTGTTGTTGTTATTTTCACTGTTAAAAGAACAAACTTTCAAGAATTGTAATCTGCTCCATAATTTCAGTATGGCCAGACTGTTGTCGTAGGGAATAATCCTCTTCTCCCACCCACAGCTTTGATGCTTTACAGTTTTCTGGATACTGAATATATTCCTTGGTTCTCTCAGGTGCAAAGATGCTCAGTCACATAAACAGATACACATCCAGCTCAGACCCCCTTCAAAGGCTCTATCACGGTGGTACAAAGAAGGTCAGTAATCTTTGTGACTCAGATGATAAAAGACTTCTCACTGCTCTCATTCTTGAAATCCTGAGCAATGTAATTTCAACTGATATTATCTTTGCTCAGTGGTAGGAAAAGTGTGATCACCACAAAAAATCAGCTGGAAAAAGCTCTTTTTTGTGGCTGAGATCAGTTTCTTGGGGGGGGGGGCATGATTCCAAAATTTAAAGTGTGATCAAAAGTGACTTCAGCCACTGGAATCATCAGTTCTGGTTGTTGAAAATGGTGCCAGTGTACTCATATGAGGTAAGGAGTTACCAAAAATAGCCCTTGATATGTGCCCATAACTGTTTTAGCTCTTCCACTGTACTTGGGCATAAACATTGACATAGACATATTTCTCTTGTTAGTTGTTTGGGTACATATGAATATCTTGCTCTCCTGATACTGTCATGCTGGATTACAATTTGCTTGCCTTTATTTCTTCAGAAGCTGGTGGTGTCTGTGCAGAGGACGGAGTCTGCTGTAAGGAAAAACAAGTGTACTTTTTGGGGTATTGAAGTAGCTGAGACTATCAACTGGCAAGGATGGTGTCTGGGAAGAGAATTCACCAAACACCTAAGTTTGAGAAATGTGTGTCTGAAGCCCCAAAAGCTGAGGTTCAGGTATGTATGTCATACTAAAGTAAGAGGAGTTGTTCTTCACTTGGCATCTTCCTTTTCGTGGGATAGTAGCCAGAACTGGTGCTCATTAAAGCTTACTCACTCAATCTACTTTAATAAAATATTGCAGATGTAATTTAAGTTTCATTTCAAACTGTTTCACTACTTCAAACACTTTTATACATGCATTATGGGAGTCTGCTAAATTCAGATCCTATTGTTTGGCCATCATACAACCATATCCTATTCAAATTCACTCAAAAAAAAATACCCAAAGATTTCAAAGGGAGACATGTGTAGGAATCATATAATAACAAATACTTGTTATCACTTCTTTAAACAAGGCTAGCAACTCTGTCAGATTACCTGGATCTTTAGACTTTTTGTGTGCTTTTCAAAAAAAGTTTTTTAGCATCCTTAGTGTATTGTGTATGTTTTATTATATGCAGCCATTCTAATTATCATCATCAACATTTAAACGTTATTAATATTGACCAGGTTCCTATGCCAGTGGTTGTGATGCATAACTTTACAATGACAGAAGTACCTTTCTGACATGATATTCAACCATGCTAGTGAACTGTGATTATGCACAACAAGGTAATGCTCAAAATGTCCCATTGCACAGTGTAGGCTCCCACTGTAATACAGGGGATCCCATTACACATTGGGATACATTATGCAAAAGCCATGCTCCTGGCTATAGTTGTGCAATGGTTCCAGTGGCATAACTTTGTCTCTCATCCCATCTTGAGAATAAAAACTATGGGGCTTTCTAGATTGGCAGGAAAAGGCGACATGAAGTTGCCTTTTCCTTAATACTTAGCAGCTGCACTGCAAGTCCAGGTGTGTAATAAAAAAGGCATAGGGCAGCTACACTGAGGAGGTGTGGGGACGACTTATCTGAAGTCTTTTCTGTTGCTCAGCAACTACATTGGAAGCTGTCAGGATGCTAGAAACACAGGCGGAGCAGCCGCACTGAACCTTTAATATTTTTTGTTGTTGTTGCCGGCTGCGAACTGCGTAGTTGCGCACATACATCACACATGAACTGTGCAGTTATGAAGAGCTGTCAAATTACCATTGTGGTTTTGCTTCCCTTTTTAAAGTGCGCAGTTGCATCGGTGCACCATGAATGAACACCTTTATTATATAATAATAATAATAATAATAATAATAATAATATATATACCCCACCAATCGAGGCAGCTTACACATTAAAATACTATTACATCAATAAAACAAACTGCATCCCCCCTTAAAAAGATATTAAATCCATTACAATTTAAGTTTATGAATAAAGTTCTTTATTTTATGAATGAATTGACATTTTATGTGCAGTTGCATAACAGTTACAGCATCCCAGAGTCCCTACTGCACATGTCTAGGGTTCGGATTAGGGCTGGAGCTAGGGTTTGGGAGCTTTAAAAAACTGCACAGTTGCACTGCAGCTTTTAGACACAGCTGTGCAGTTACACTCTTTTTAAAAAGAAGCTGGGAAAAGCAGCTCATTTTTAAAGCTGCTTTTCCCCACTAAAATGTAAAAGAAGTGTGTTCATGCCAAACTTTCAGTGTGGGTCATCTAAAGGCTACACTTTCAAGCAGGCATGAATACACCCCTTTTTGCCAGTCTAGATCAGCCCAACGTGCAATGGTGCAGTTCACCTTTATGCAATTGTAAATTGTTTTATGATGATGTAACTCCCCAGTGGGATAGTAGCCATTCTCTTTATAATATTATTTTTAATGACTGTTAGATTTGTCTGAATGTGAGTGGAAAATAAGTGAGATTTCACAATGTTTTGTATCCACCAGACCTCCTCTAGCAGAGTATTAAGAAGCAACAGTACCCTGATTAATTAAGATGCTGCTACACTGTTAATAATGAAGGTTATTGACATGCTGTGTTTACAAGATTTGTTAAATTTTAGATGTTTTAATCGTATTTTATAATTGTATTTTATTGTTGTTGGAATCCTGCCTTGATCAGATGGAGAGGCGGGAAATACAAATAATAATAATCATAATAATCATAATAATTATACGAGATCACACAAAACACAATATATTGTTAAAATTTTGTATTCACTATTTTTCTTATGTTGAACAAAATTTATTCTACTTTTCATGGTCCTTATTTTTTCTTCCAGACCTCCCACTACACGTTTCTTCATTACCATTTTTCCCCAGCCAATTATTTTAAGTCCTGGGATGTCTATAACTTTGCCTATCATCTTCCGTCCTTTGGAGAAGGTATAGTGGGAATATTTACTTCTCTTCCAGAATCATCAGCAATATAAATGTGTATCACACTGGTATCCCCCCTCTTTTTCTCTGACTTAGTAAGCAAAGAAAGAGAGAGAGAGGGATATGGAACTGACTGATTTATGCAGGGATTCAGATGATGTGGTGGTCCCTCTTGGACATGTAGGTCCTGCTGCTTCTCAAAATTTATTTTTGGTTTGCTGTCACAGATACATGAGTTCCAATTAAGGCTTTCCTTTTCACATATTGTAACTGGAAAGAATCTAAATCTTGGAATACTGGTGGAGGGTCTCTTAGGCGCTGTAAGAATACTGATATGTTGGCTACAGTACAATACAATCTAACTGTATGGAACACCATTCTTCAGGGGAAAGATGGTGTTGAATTTTTAAAATGTTCTTAATATTTTACAGCACCATGAAGGTTACTTGCTATCTGCACAAACCTCTGTAGTAAAGTTCCTATTATAAAAGATAAAGCAAACATTAAAAATCTATCAGTTAATGAACTATGGGTGACATTTATTCTTGGGCTCAGTTTAAAGGGTTGGTAATAAGATCTGAAGCTCTGAATCGACAGAGAACATCTTCTCTTGATGATTTCTTAAAGACTGGCTTTGGGGCACTCCTCTTTTGGCCATTAACTAAAAGTTGGATGGAAGATAACAGAAACAGGACTTTCATGGGGGTGACATCATAGTTGTAGAATTCTTTCTTTCAGGAAGTTCATCAAACTCCCTTTCCATTTTTAGATGGTATTTGAAGACTTTTTTTCTCTTGCATTTTACCAAGTCTGCTTTTTTAATTGTTTGCTGCTAGTTTTAGTTGTCGGATGTGAATTTGTCTTTTGTTTGTTTTAACTGCTGCCATATACTTATTTTCCATTAATGTAATATTGTACAGTATTGTTTTCTTTTAAGCCACTTTGGAAAAGGTATTTGCAAAGTGGGGCAGAAACAATTTAAATAAATAAATGGATCTAATAACTGCCAGTCAGTTGGTCCTCTACCAAACTCTCAGGAAGCATGAATGGGTAACTCCTGCTAAAGGTGGCCTGCCTATTTTCATTTGGCATAAAAGAGGTGTTCATTTTGATTGTCTTCTTATGCAGAAGGAATATGAAGACAGCATTGTCTTTGAAAAACAAGAGGGAGAGTTCTCTGTTGCACTTCATGCCAAACTACCACACCTTGATCTGCTTTTTCCAGACAGCATTCTGCTTCCTGCATGTGCTGTCCATGACTATACAGAGGCCTCTTTTACTATGTACAATGATGGGTGAGTGTTCTTATTTGTAGCCTTCGGAGTTGCTCTCTTTCTGGATTTAGGATGAGATGTATTTTATTCCAGTTGGTCATGATAGGAGATGCCTGCATTACAGCCACCATATCTGCACTGCAGCTGCTTTGTATGAAATCTTTTTAATGGCTGTTTGATTATGCTTTTCCTTTTCCTTCCCCATCCTTTTCCTTTTAGTGAGCCTCAAGGAAGAGATTCTCTTGTTTTTACTAATTTGTGAGCTCCCAAAGAGCGAGATGTAAATGAGTTAAATGCATAATAAATAATGCATACAATGAACAATTCCTACTGCATTCACAATTTCTTTCCACCTACTAACTGAAACCCAGATGTTGCCACTAATTTCTTGAAATGATACTGTTAACCAGGGGTTCCCAACTTGTGCTTTGAGAAGCCCTTAGGGCTCCACATGCACTTCCCAGGTGCTCCATGGCCTCTCCAGGAAAATGAAAGAAATAAAAGTTGAATTAAATTATATACATTCTTATATAAAGAATAAGAATATGTTCTTATATACAAGAATATATTCTATTATAAAAGATAAAGCAAACATAACAAATCTATCAGTTAATGAACTATGGGTGACATTTATTCTTGGGTTCAGTTTAAAGGGTTGGTAATCAGCTCTGAAATTTATTAACACCATTAACTTGCAAGATGTAGGGTAGGCCTCTTAGAGCCTCTGCCATAGAAAGAAGGGCTGCACAAGTCAAAAAGGTTGGGAACCCTGTTTTAAGCAGTTGTGGATGGGGTGTTAGCAAGATCTGGAGAGCTGTTAGCATCAACAGTGGAAGATGATAGGTTGATTTGGTCCATGTGTAAACATGTCCATAGTATTATTCTTGCTGTGTGCCTTCAAGTCGTTTCTGACGTATGGCGACCCTAAAACAAACCTATCACAGGGTTTTCTTGGCAAGTTCCTTCATAGTATGCTTCTACAATTTCAGTGTCCCTTGTTCAGGAGATAACATGGCAGAAGATTCAAAGAGCAAGTTTAAACCCATAAAATATACAATAACATCATTTCTGAATAATTACCTAAGAAGTCCCCGGTGCAAATCTTGTAACTGCCATGAACTGATTGGGTAGCCCTATATGAAAGCCTCCATTTAAGTAAGCACCCCCACCAGCCAATATGGAGTTGGTAGTTTATTTTATCAGATATTGAGATAAAGTTGGTGAAATCGTGAACACTGAATGATAAATGTTATATATCACTCCATAATTAGTTTCTTAAACAAATGGTTTGAGTTGGCTTGCTAATATTGGGATGTTCAATCTCTAGCTATTTCTGGATCCTCTTTTGATATCCAAAGCCATAACTGGATTTTGAGGCATTGAAAGAACCCAGCTCTGAAAAGTCAAATAATATATTTTCTTGAAACAATTCTACTCCTTTGACAAAGGGTTAAGGAACCAGACATATCACTGAAAAATAAGGAATTATCAGATGTCCCCATGATACAGACTCAGGAGGCATAAGGGCCTGAATAAAAAAGAGGGTTCCAAAAACAGTGGAAGAAATGTTTGTCACAGGATTTTCCAGAGCAGGAAAGTCTCAAAGAAAAGTACCAAGGATGAAAAACTGTATCCAGTGTTGGATGTGGGAGAAATGTAGTATGGCCTGTGGTCAAATAACTGTAACTAGCAGGGCATAGGTTGGAAGCTAAGTGATAAGACCTGTGAACTCCAATGTAGCAATTAGTTTAGACCTAGCAAGTCTCCTTTATTTCTGTGGCCAGGTTTAGCAAAATGTTGCAGTGGCCCCACACAACAAAGTACAGTTCCCAGAATTCCATAGCATCGAGCCAGGGAAGTTAAAGTAGTGTCAAACCAGATTACTTCTGCAGCATGGATGTAGCCTGAGTTAGCTCTCATTGCTGAGATCAGAATAACTAATCCCTTCTGTTTCAAGTCATGAGCTACTCAGGCATGGGAGAACTCTGTGTTTTGCATTACCTGCTTGCCAAGAAACAGGATAGCACAACATAAGTCATCAAATGCATGTCTGGTTTTATATGATTCAGGCAGTAGGGTGTATCATACTTTTCCAATACTTTTAAAAAGGTCTCTTCCCATTATTTGGTTTTTAGTGTCTGTTTCTTCTAGGGATCTGCTGACATGTTTTAGTTGGGAGGCGCCAAGCCCTTTCTCCCTTCTGCCTACCCGTGGCATATTGGATCCAGGAGAAAAGTGCACAATGAAAGTGATCTTTCAACCTGTGGTGGCTCTTGTGTATGATGTATCAGCAATATGCAGTTTTGGAGATACTCGGGAGAAGAAAGTCATCAGGCTCAAAGCTGTTGGTGAGGACTCTGGAAGGAAGGGCACCCAACACAGGTTGTAATATTAGGTTTTGTTCATTATGTTTCCTTCTGTATAGGTTCATCTACAATGCTGGAACACCATATAAGACAAATGATATGTGTTCCTGTTCTCCTTTTTGCATATTATCTTACCACTTGGATGTTCCTAATTGTTAGATAGAGATGTTCCTAGCAATTGGGAACATCCAAGTGTTAAGATACTTAACACTAGGAAAATTTGATCCTATTTTGACTTGTTTGGCTCTTGTTTTCTTTCATCTTGCACAATGATGACCACATTCTTCATTGACATGGTTTCACTTTATTTTTATGGGAAGTCTTATGCTTCTTGTTTCCATGTGATTCATTCTTGATGGTCCATAATGAAACTGATGATCTGAGCGTTGTGCAGAAGGGAGACTACCAGTCGTAGAAAAAAATGGCTTCTGGACATCTTGGGGGCATGGCATACAGATGACACCCCCTCCCCCCAGATGCCCAGAAGCCAGCTCCAAGCTGGGCAGCCATCTACACATGGGCCAGCTTCTGGGCACTCCAGTGGCGCAGCTTTTACATGCCACATGCCACCAGATCACCTTAAAGCCAGCTTCCTGCCATGGTGGGGTAGAAAAGCTGGCTTTTTGCCAGTGCAAAAAGGAGCAACTATTTGCTGCTTCTTTTTCGGTTAGCGAAAAGGCAGATTGGGGCTGCAGTGCCAATCAGGCTTTGTCAGGAGTGGCTTGAAGCCACCCCTTTGGGGGCAGTCTGTTTCACCCCTAAGTCTGAGATTTTGGCAGGGTGAAACAAATTTCTGAACCTGCATACTTTGACGAGGAAGATTCTGTGGTTAGCTATTAAATGTTTTCTTTTTCCCTTTTGTTCCTGCAGCTAAATATCCCCACCTGCTGGTCAATGTGCCTGAAGACTCTTGTGAAGATGCTCAGCTTCAAAATTTCCGGGATGTGCTCTGTTTTGGGTCTGTTGCTGTTGGCAGCACTGTGGAAAAATATGTGGATATCTTCAATGTGTCTGTGGTACAGAAAGCTGATCCTTGAATTTGAATAACCTAGATGCTTGCTTACATATCCAAGAATACATGTTCAAGTTGTGCTTTGTCCATGCATATGGCATGCTTATATTTTACCTTAGTAGTTCTCAACATTTGTCCTCCAGATCTTTTGGACTTCAGCTCCTGGAATCCCTGACCACTGGCTATATTTGCTGTGGCTCCTGGTGGTTAAAGCTCAAAATATTTGGAGGACCAAAGGTTAAGCATGACTATTATAGAAAAATTTCCAACCAGTGTGTGATAATGAGGTATGTTCTTGGCATGTTTTGATCAGGACATAAGACATGATGGAGCAACCAAATGATTTTACAGCTTCTCTTAAGCACAACATTAGTTGTGCAAGTCATGTAACATGTCAAAGACAATTCATAAGATCATTTTATGGGCTTATTTTTCATTCTGCATTGATTTCATCTTCTTACATTTCTGCTATTTCTGCTCTTATTTTACTCCTTATCTCATCTCTTATCCCTTATCTTACTCCTTCAAGACTCTATTCCACAGGTCCTTCAGATTTCAGAGACTGATACATTACTGATGCTCTGTTTACTCACGAACATATAGGGTGCTTTTATATTGTAGAAATAATGCTGTTTGACACAATTTTATGGAACCCTGGCATCTGTACTTTTACAAGGTCTTTAGCCTTTTCTGCCAAAGAGTGCTGGTGCCTCTCAAAACTATGGAGCCCAGGATAGAATGCAGCCATGACAGTCAAAATGGTGCCAAATTGCATTATTTCTGCAATGTAGGTGCACCTTTAACAGTCTTGAGAAGAGTGGTAAAGCCAGGATTACCGGTAATAGACCTAGGAAGTTCCTTAGAATAACTGGTTTGGAATTGTATTCATTGTGCATTAAACCACACATAAGTTGACCTCAGCATCCCATGGTCTACTATTAGGGTTATATATGTGTGCTCTTTAAAATAAATGTTGGTAGTCTGCTTGCTTGTGTACATCCAAAAAGCAGAGGCTTCCTGCCATTTAAGGCACAGCTGAGTAAGCATTATTGTTTAAAACGTTAAATGCACCTTACTAACTCATACAGTGTTGGTAGGATTGTGTGCTCCTGTGAGGGAAGAGGCTATGCTGATGGCAAAACTGCTACTTCTATGTCAGACAGACTTGCTGAGGAGTCAGACTAAATGTGCCAAACAACTACTGTTCAGCAGCAGTAGTGGATGGTGACACTGGCAGGGGATCTCTCACAAATAACAGCAGGGTCATCATAGCTCACACTTGTTAGTACTGCACAGAAGGAAGCATGATAAATACATTTAAATGTGTTTTATCAGAAAAACTCTATGATGAGACATTCCAATATGAAAGAAGAGATAGTAAAAAAATTGGCACTCCCAGGTTAGAGGGCACTCAGTCAGCTACTGGGGTGCAGTGGAGAACAACTACAAGTAACACTGTGGCTAATGGCTAACCTAGACTTAAGCCTAAAGAACATTCAGATTTTGATGTGCTCAGAGGTAAAAGTAAAATTGGAAGCAGAAAATGGAGAAGCTCAATTCTCTCTGCAAAAACAAGACTGGGAGCAGATTGTGGCATAGACCATGAACTGCTAATATCAAAAAGGATAAAACTAAAGAAGAACATTAAGCCAACTGTCATGACAAAATACTACCCAAAGAACTTCCTCATAAAATTTAAAAAATAATTTTAAACCTGGATTTGCTCTATTAAGCTTAACTTACCAGGAGCCAAAGGAACTCTGGACTAAAGCCAGGGATATTGTCAGGGAGGAAAGCTTCAATGGATGACAGATGAAATGCTTCAAGCAGTTAAAGACAGACTAGAAGCAAAAGTAACAGGTGACAGATATAGGAGGAGAACGTTGAATGAAAATGTTCCATGACTTGTACGCAGGGACAGAGAAAACTACTAAAATAATCAATGCTGAGAAATAGAAGATGGCAACATAAAGGAAGAACAAAAAGAAAGAAAAGATACATCTTCCACAAGATCCAAGAAATCAAGCAACCACAGCTTTGAGTCTGCAAGACCTGAGTAGGGCCGTTGATGATATGGTGACTTGGAGGACTCTCATTTATACAGTCACCATAAGTTCAAGTCAACTTGATAGTAATTAACAACAGCAATAAAAACACTCATACAAAGAGGCATTTAGTGCTCTCCTGTTTGCAAGAATCCCAGCAACTGGCAATTTTCTTCTACTTTTGAATGAGTTGTTTTATACTCAATGTTTTTCAATCTAGTTCTACTGACAACTGTTTCATGTATATTAATGTTTCTTAGTCCTGATTGTTAGAATGGATAGAAGTGAAATTTGCTGCTCTGTAGAGTGGCTTTGATTACTCTTGAGAATCACAAGCAAAGTGTTAGGAGATTTTCTTTGGGTATCTGTCAACAATGGAAGCCTTTGTTCTTTAGCAGAGGATGATGGAAAGGAAGGTGAAATCTAGCAAGATTATCAGCAGCATATAAAGTTAATTTAGCCTTTATAAACTGTAGATTTAACTGTAAACATTTCACTTTGTAATGTATTGAGATTTATCATTAAAAATGATTTTGTCTGACCATCATTCCACTTCCAGCAACACAATTCAAAACATGCACACAAATAGGAACTTCCTTTAAATGCTCACAGTAAATGGCATAATATTTTCTTGGGAATCCTGAGACTTTGTATATCAGGATGGGCAGCTGTGGGGGGTTAGGGTGACACTACAACACAATTTTCCACACACATCCCAGGCTGAACCAGGCCCTTCTGGGGAAACTGGAAGATTTTTCAGAAATGGAGTTTGGACCTCAAACCAAGTGCAGGCAAGGGAAATGAGGTAGGATGTTTTAGGCTTAAATCGTATCCCCTGGTGGTTTCTAGAGGTGAAATTCTCCTTTTTCATGATATTTATGTACACACACACACGCAATGGAAGGAGGCCTGAGAGGAGTCAGGGGCCACAGAGATGGTCTTTAAGGAGGACACAGTTTTCCTCACATCGTTGTATGCTATGGAAAGGGTTCAGTTATCAAGAATGAGAAGAACCTGAACGCATCTTCTTCTGGTCAAGCTGCATAAAAGGGCAAGCAGATGCTCATAAGTTTCCATTCTGACATTTTTTGATATGCCTTTGCAGTATAACCTGTATTACAGATCCAGGGCTACAGAGGATTCCATTGAATCTTCCTCACAGTATTTTACTCCCCATATCTATTGAATATGATAACTCATAGTCTTCTTGGTGCATCTGGCTTTTTCAAAGGGGATTGGAAGTAGCTTCCATGGGAATTAAGTAATTGCTTCATTATGAAAGAAAAAATATGTTTCACTTCTGTTAACTTTTGCTGCAAAATGCAACGAAGCTTTGTGCATCTCAGTGAGGGATGTAACCCTGTTTTATCTCTTGACAGGTCAGTGCTCCATTTACCATTGACAGACCAAAAGATGGAGCACACCGTGATCCTGTCTTTTCCTGTGATATTGTCCAAGCCACTGCTCCAGCTCGTGGGTCATCAGTCATCCCTTTTCAGTTTAGCCCACATACTGTAGGCATGAAGAGTGTCGACTACTTCACTGTTACGCCTTGTGGGAACAGCACACATTCTGTGTTAAAGGTGACAGGATCATGCAAAGGTACTTGGCACTGAAGTCTTTTTGCATCTCCATGCTGTATAAAAGCAAAAATACTGGTATTTAACTCCTGATCCCAGCAGTCTTAGGATACAGAATATTGCTAGATATTACATATGCAAGAGTTTGTTATCTGATATGCTTGTTACATTCGTACCGTCACATTCTGTGCTCAATATACCTTTGAAGTTGTCTTTGCAGACTATAGTAAATCATGACCAGAGATTATTATTTTGGGTCTCTTTTCATCCCTGTTCTTGTAATACTCATCCTTCAACTGGTGCTGTTCTACAGACTTTGTTCGTTGACACAACTGTCATCTCCATTATGGATAGATAGAGAAATGTCTGCTACAGCCTCCTTCCATTAGCAAACAACATCCTGCCCTTCATGCAGGAAGAGGCTGACCTTATCTGTGTGGGAGGGTCTCTGTTCCTCCATTATATTTTGTGAAGGAGAATGTTCTTGTGTATATTTGGAAGCACTGAAAAATAACCACAGGAGAAAGATGATTAGGACCAGTTGTTTTGATAGCAACAAATATAACAACCAACAGTTTTCTGTGGGTTTTTCAGGCTATGTGATCACATTCTGGAAGAATTTTTCACCTACGATACAAAATCTTCAGAGGGCCAACTTTTGGAAGGGAAAAAATGGGAAGGATTAAGAGTCCCTTCACAATGTCAACAGCAGCCACAGAATGAAAATTGGCTCTATTTGTCATTCTAGGTCCTGAGGTTTCTTTTCAGCATCCCTTTGTCTACTTCAGCTGCATTAATCTTGGGGAATATTTAATACAGCCCTTAGAGATGACCAACAGCTCTGATGTCCCTGCCTACTATCAATTTGACATTGACTGCAAACAGAGTGTCTTTTCCATTGACTGTCCTTGTGGGATCTTGGATGGAATGTCCACTATCACACTGAAGGTGACATTCCAGCCTACCCACCCAATAATTTGCCACCGGCGAGTGGCTTGCCTTATCCATCATCAGGTAAGAGGAGGACTGCTTCTTCTTTTGAAATAGGCCTCTTGGTTGTGCCCTGCAGTCAAATGCTTGAGTACGTTCCACTGAGACAGTAGGATCCTTTTACTAGTTGTGGAACTTCCTCAGGCAACTCTGCTTATGTGACATTATTCTCAATTCAGTGTCTTTATATATTCTGGAGTGTATTTCTTAAACTTGCCCAGAAGCTCTAGTTTTCATTTGGGCTACTTCATCTCCAAACTCTGTAACGGACAAAACAGACAGCCCTGAAGGCAGCAAGAGCCGGATTGGGGCCACGGCAACCGCATACTGCGGCCCCAATCCAGCCAGTTTCCACCCAAATTAAGACTGGAAAAAGTCTGCTCCTATTTGGGGTGGAAAAAAGCTGCCCCTTCATTTCTAGAGCTGGCTTTTCACCAGCTCTGGGGCGAGTGGCGTCCGAACGCCACACCCCAAAGCCAGCTAGAAGCCGGCTTTACCAGGATGTCTGTTTTGGCCCTATGTCTTCAGGTAGTGTTGAGTCTCCACACACTATTGGGTTTCATCCCCTGCCCCCCCCCCCCACTTCTAGTAGTTCAGATTTTGGAAACTTCAGGTCCAGGGGTCAGACCTGGCCTTCATGGGATTCCAATACTCTTTGCCACATGATACCACTATTTAGTGGTTTCCCAGCTTTTGTACTTTTCCCCATTCTAAAGATTGACATTCATCTTCTGAGGTTTAAATACTAGAAGTAAGAGTTTTAAGCTACAAAATACCTTCAAGTCACTGCAAGTTTTGGTCCCAAATCTCTACCTTTGTACACAGTCATTGCTGGAATAAAGTCCTGAAAATGCTGAAACTGAATTAGGGCGATTGGACTAAAAGAGGGTTCTTACTTTTCAATAGCTGTTGTCCCTCTTCCTAGCCAAGTGTTTGATTTTAAATTCCTTATCTATGCTGAGTTGTAAGGAAGAGAAAAGCTGATCTCTAGGCATCTCCCGAAGACAGTTTCATGTATTTATACTTGAGAGAGGGAGAACAAAGCTAATAGCACAAGAGGGGCCCTCAGGAAAGTCTTTTTTCATTTACCTAGGGCACCCTGTACTCAGAGCAGAAGGAAGATGGTCATAATGTACAGAAATGCTAAACTTGCAGTGATCACTGTAGTCTGTGAGGCCAGTCCTGTTTGTTATATGGGGGCTGGATGTGCTGAAGAAGAGCATTCAGTGCCTTAAATAAAACTGGTTTATTATTTTTAAAACATGGATACCACTTACTTTAAAAAGGCTGAAGGTAGTTTTATAGCAAGAACATTTTCAAACACAGAATCAGTATAGCTTAACAGTGTATAAAAATATGCAAGGATAGCTATATTGACTGTAACACAAATTTGAAAACGGTATTAAGGGGATACTTTCATTAGGCCAGCAAAAAAGTCCAAAAATATCTGTACAAGCTATGAAAACCACAGGTTTCTCCCTCAGGATGAAAAAATTAAAAATTGTGCAAGGAAGCTGGGGGCAGGAGTGATTATGGTGAAGAAGTATAGTCTGAATTTAATCTTAGGATGGTATGGGAGGAAGACTTTTCACACTGTCAAATTAGGCTCATCAGGCCATACTTCTGGTGGCTCTGAGCCCACTGGACAAGGCAGGCTATAAAAGGAAAGCAAAAATTGAAATAAATTAGTTCTCCATTTAAGAATACCAACATGCCCACACACTCCTTGAACATCCAAACTTGTCTACACAGTGCAAAGCTCAAATTCCTCTTTATAGGTAGACAGCAATGAGTTTCTTAGGTAATCTCTATTTTTCTTACTGCATCAACTGCCATCAAGGAAAAAAGCAGTTAACATAATGAGCACAGAAATCCAATGAATAATAATACCAGTTCCTAATACATCAATGAAAATTATTTATAGATAAGCGCAACCAGCATACCAAATCTGACAGTGTAGGCATTAATATGGAAAATATTGCTTTATATCCCAGCAAACTTGGAATTCAGCTAGATGGACAAGGGCAACATTATGTTTTATGAGTTATTTTGTTAATTAGACCAGAATGATTGTTTCAGTATTTCTCCCAAGAAACTGAGATACAAATAATAATATAAATGCATATAATGCACTACTTCTGGCTGTGTGTAAGTCTTTTTCATGGAATCAATAGGTTAATTGGGGGCAATTTCATGGAAGGTTGGCTCAAGATGTTTTGCTGCCTAAGATAAGGTCAAGGTCTACTCTCGGTTCTGCATGCAAAAGTGAACTCGACTGGCAGCTGAATTTTACTTCTAGTGATGGAACAGTATTCTCCATTGCACATGAGGGCAGCAGACTAGTGTGGAAGGTGCAGGATAGGCATTTCTATCCTCCAATAGAGTGGAAAGGTGGTGGTGGTGGTGATAGAGTCACAATAGGAATGGCTAGCAATCGTCTACTGTTCTCCATCATTTTCTTCTGAAGTGGTTGCTTCAGTCTACCTAATGTTACACCTGGCCCTTGCAAGCAGTGTTTAAAAGACCCCTGATAAAAGGGTGATTTGCAGAGCTGTTGATAGTGAAAAGAGTACATGTAAAGATGATCATTCTTATGTTTTTGGTTCCATTCAGGATCCATTATTCCTAGATTTGATTGGGACCTGTCATACAGAAACAACGAGCCCAGTTATCCTGACACTGAAACACCTTATCAGGTACAGGACACACATGGCCAGAGGACTGACTTTTTTCTCACCAGACATCTTGGGCACCATGCTGAAGGAAGGCAAGCTTTTGGTGGATGAAAATGGAGCTCTTACACTCCCACCAGAGGTAAATCCATGACTGTTATAAGGGCCAAATATACTTAGTCTTGCAGTTGTGTAATACTGATAAATAACAACAGTTGTAAGGATATCATACAGGACAGGGGTATTATGAGTAGAGGGTGCCTTTGGCAAATTCAAAGCTGCTAAATTTTATGAGACTTTAACCCTATCTTTTTTTAGGTTTAACCTTGTAATTTTAGGTTTAACCTTGTAATCACATTTCCAACCTGAATTTTGTAGTTTTTGATATCGTAATTTCTGGAAGTTGTATTGATGACTCAAATGTTGTTATGTATTTTGTAATTTTTAAATAAAATTTTTAAAAAGAAAAAAACCCTATCTTTCTGGGCCTCTATCGTAATTATTGGCTATTTAGAACTGGAATGTTTCTGGGATTTTGCCTACCCTATGGATGATGACATTATGTAATTTGTTCCCCACCTCTAGTGATATGATATCACATCAGTTTTGAACATCTAGTTACTTATCTTCTGTTTATCTCTTTTTTTCTTTTTTTCTTTATAGATTCTGGAAGACAAGCCCCCAGAGGAATACCCTAACATTGAGCCCATGGTTGAATATTTCCATGATGGTGTGAGCAGTGAGTTCACCATGTTTCCTCCCCATGTCAGCCTTAGCATCAAGGAATTTGATTTTGGCTGTTGTGCAAAACTTAGAGAGGTTGAGCCACTTCCTCTATGTGTGACCAATCACACAAAAGGCAAGGTCACTGTGATATGGACAAAGAAGACAGACAGTCCTTTCCAGGTGATCCCAGAGAGTTGTGACATACCACCTCTGAAGACAATGGCTTTCCGCATCACCTTCCAACCTCCTCAGCTTAATTCTCTGTATGCAGCTGAACTAGAAGGCTTTGCCTTTTACAAGGTGGGTAGTAAACAGTGTCGATTATGTTTATGGCACAAGCATAAACCTGTGTCAGTAAACCTGCGTTGGTAATAAATTCCCCTGGTCATGATGACCAGAAGAAGATTGCTCACTCATCATCCCTTGGCTTACTTGGTTTGACAGGTATGAGAGCTGATGGTAAATACCTGCCTACCCAGTATGACGTGGGCAAGAGGGCACTTAGTAAAAAATAAAAATAATATTTTGATATAAGATTTCTGTTTAAAGGCAGATTGTTCCCTTTCTGCTCTCCTTTCTGGGGGGAAAAACCTGGTTGGTAACCCTGTGATATGGCATGAAAGCAGTCCAAAGATAAAGCCTTGCTGTGAAGTCGAAGTCCATAGTTTTTTGTGGGGTTTTTTTGGGCTATGTGGCCATGTTCTAAAAGAGTTTATTCCTGACGTTTCTCCAGCATCTGTGGCTGGCATTTTTAGAGAAATGCTGGCATGGAAGAGAGTGAGGTATATATATACTGTCTGACTTTGTGTAGGGAGGAGTGATTTCTATATTAATACACAGATTACCATGGAAATTACTCCTCCCTACACAGGGTCACACAGTATGTAGCCCAAAAAACCTACAAAAACTATAAAGCCCTGCTGTTGGCATGCTTCTTGTCAGAGCAGTCCTATCTCTTATTTTCTGTCACTGGCAGGTACTGCGACACTACAATAACATTGAGGAGTCTGTCACCATGTGCCCATCATGGAGCTTGACCATCCGCTTGTGTGGACACACTTTTCAACCTGGGCGGCAGCACTTCATCCCACGGTACACCATGGACTGCCATGAGGTTAGACGGATAGCCTTTATCTCTCTGAGAGGGGTGTTCGTTCTCCACAACAAATTGATTGCAGATCGGAAGGGGTTCCTTTTAAACTTTCACTTGTTTCTGCATGCCAAGGACTATATCCACTTCTTTTATTTTGCTCACAGACCTGAGAGGTGAACATCTTTTGTTCCCCTTTTTATCAAAAGGGAACTGAAAGCCAACACTTTGTCCACTGGGGCATTTCTCTTACTGCACACCTCCAAATCTGCTTGGAGGCTTGCACTGTGTACCTCCCCATGATAAAAGGATTGAATTTTTTTGTTGCTTTTTTCCATCTTCTGTTACTTGGCAGGAAAATCTTTTCTTCTTTGGCACTTGCCAATCAAGGCTTCCATTCAAGTATTCTTGAATGGAGACTTAACCAGCTCAATGCCAGCAGAGGTCAGCAGAGGACCATCTCCAATAGATACTATTTGCTATTTCCATGGTATTGAAAATGAAATTCTTGTTTTTATTCTGGTCGTATAGTATGCCAGATTTAATTCATTCATGCCTAGGCCCATAAGCATATACTACTACTGTGGCCTAGGAAGGAGAGAAAAGGCAGGCACAGCTCTATCATGCCTAGGTCCAGAAGCAGATGAAAGGCCCTCCCTTCCATCCCAACTTCTAGCCTCAGAAGGAGAGAAGAAGAGACAGTATCTGCTGGACAAACATCTCCCACACTACCATTTCCATTTCCATTTATCTCTTGTCTTGTCTTAATTGAGAGACAGTGTGGCTAGTGGTTTGAGTGTTTGACTACAATTCTGGAGACTGGGGGTTGATTTCCAGTTTGGCCATGAAACCCACTGGTCAGCCTCAGGGGAAGGCAATGGCAAACCTCCTCTGAACAAATCCCACCAAGAAAACACCATGATAGGGTAGCCATAATTTGGAAAAAACTTGAAGGCACACAACACATACATGTAAGGCTAAGGGCAGGAAACTGTTTTGCTGTTCTTTTACTTTTAAAGTATCCTGTACAATGATGGTGCTATATAAATAAATAATGATGGATTTAATGATGATGACAATTTATAATCATTTGCACGATACACATGAGGGATCAGAGGGCATTTTTTTCTACTGTAACAATGAAGAATTCTCCCCTTTCTCCCTCTATATTTGCTCATTTATACTTGTTCAGGCCTGCATATTTGAACAAAATGGTTCCTGCTTTCATTCTGTTAAGATGTGCAAGGACATGCATCTGTTGCAATCTGACTATATTTTGGTTTGATGTCAGAGGAATCCTGTTCTTACAATAAGTAGCCATAGGGACTGTGCACTGTCCTGATGAATAATGTGCTTTTGTGTCAGTCATGAAAACATGCTCCTCCTCTTGCAGTTTTTGGAACAACATTTTAAAAAGCAATTAATTACCCCTTAAAAAAGAAAGAAAGCAGTGGGCATATTTTGACCTCATAAACATGCTGGCTGTTTGGAGATGGAACATGAAAAACGCAAAGTGGACCAGATGCCTGTAACATGGGAAGAAGGGGGATGAAGAGGAAGAGGCAATCAGAGTTTGATCTGTAGGCTGCATGAGTGTCCTTTCACAAAGTATTGAGAAGCTGAACTTATTCCACCACAGAATAACCTACACACACTGCTCTTTGCTAGTGCATCTGTACATAGCTTTACTTAGCCACCAAATTTCTCCCTCTGTACACAGTTAATTTCTGTCTGGGTGTAGCATAGAAAAGTCTTCAGGGTTGTAATCCATAAATGAGAGTACCTGCTTGGAATTTACATTTTGTGGCTCTCTCCCATGGTATAATAAAAGGGAATGTGAGGTAAGGTTGTTCACCTTATGGAGTTGATCTTGCAAGGTGAGCTAGTTATTAGGCATTTTATGTTCTCTTCACTGCTTTTCTCAGATGATGCTAGAGCCCCCAGCATGCACATCTTCAAGAAAGAGAGGCTGAGAGAAAGGCAAATGCAAATGGACTATTTCTGTAAGCAAAACCTGTTGCTGTCTCCTAGGCCTTCCCTCCAGTGTGCCGAAACACTACAACGTACCGCAGCATGCTATTTTGCAATGTGGGTAGCACAGCGATAAACTTCCACATGGACCGGGAGAAGTGCCCTGCTGTCTTGGTCAAGCCCAGCTGTGGATCTGTTGCACCTGGAACCCATCAGATCTTTCTTCTCTCAACCTGCCCAGTGGACACATCCACACAGCACCACACGTTGTCTTTACATCTCAATTTCTGCTCCTCATTCACCAAGGTAGGGATAAGGAGAAGGAGATTCTCTCTTATTCCATCACACAACCATACCCACATCATATCTACACCAATATAAGATTTTTAAATAATGTTTTAATTTAATGTTGTTTAATGTTTTAGTTAAGGATAGGGAAGTAAAATGGGATAGGACACCTGATTCCCACATCCCAAGCCCTCTGTAGGCCAGACGAAGTGAGGGGGACACTTTTAATTTGGACTGCAGTTGAAAACATTATGCTTGTTAAATGACATTTCTAGAACTTAACAAATTAAACTTTTATTTTGGCAACATTGCCCTTGTACCACCTCCTCCTTATATTATCCCAGTTCTTTCCAGGCTTATCCATGCCATCTTAGGACCCAGCTCAACTTCCCTGTGAAAGCACTGTGGTTGACAACTTTGGCTGAAGAACCCTGCTGATATTTCTTCCTCAGGAGATCCACCTTAAGAGTAGGGCTGAGCCCTTGGTCCTCCTCTTAGAAAGTGATGGCAACCTGTACTTCAAACCCACCTGTGTGGGCACCTTTTCCTCACGCACCTTCATCATCAAGAACTGCACCCGCTTACCCATGCTCTTCAGATGGAAAATTCAGCAGTTGGACAAAAAGCTCCTGTCTGTCCAGCCTGCTGAAGGGATGATATTGCCCAATGAAGCTTTGGTGAGTAGGATAATTACAAGGAAAAACAGTGCCTTTTTTGAGTCAAGATTAATAATAAATGAATCCTGTTTCCACAACTGGGCCAATACATTTTTATCTGCCTTAGACAGAGCAGTGAATGATATGTCTGTCCTTCTCCTTGCCTTCTTAATATTCAGAATCTCCTGCCTGAATCGGTTGCTTCATTCATGTTTATGCTCTCCCCTAGATTCTTCTATATGTGATTTCAGGCTCAAACCTGGACCTTCACTCCTAGTGAACAGACCAAATATCTTCTGCGGAGTTGGGTGACAGTGTGGAGAGAGCAAGAGCTACTGGATGACAAGACTCCCCAGAGCACCCGCTACGTCCTCCGGGTGATCGGGGAGGGATCATTCGGGACTTTAACAGTAAGTGATGCCATCCATGGCAGAAGATGACTTGACCATGTCAGAAGAGAGCAGAAACTCAATCACAGAACTACCAGTTCTTAAACATACTCTGATGAGCCTGACATCTGGGAAGGCCTGAACTAGAGTTGCTATGTGTCCTTCCAGCTAGTAGTGCTACATAACCTGCAGGCTATGCTGGGTAGAATAGTAACCTGATTGCTTGCTTCTCCTTATCATGCTCCTGTCTTACCTCAGTATCTTTAATAACAGTTATTATTTCATTGGCTTACCCCTCATCTGCATTGCTTAGTGGATCTGATTGTTCTCTTTTGCATTTGGGCTGCAGGCACAAGAGGAACAGGTGGATGTTGGCAACATCCTAGTTGGCAGCACACAGTCTTGTGAAGTGACATTATTTAATAATGGGGCCTGCTCCTTACAGTATATTCTCAGCGTGGAGCAGATGGTCACGGGGCCATGTGATCCTGAAGAAGTTGCCAGTGACCCCTTAGGTATTTAATGGAAGTGCAAATCTCTTTGTGCTTTGAAGTTGCCTGAGGTCTTCCTTCCATGTTAATGCTACCTCTTCTGCCTCTTTTCTATAGCAATCACTCTTGACCACTACAAAGGGACAGTTGCTGCTCGGGGAAAGATCTTTTTACGAGCAACTCTTAAACCAGCCCGTCAACTGCACTACTCTTGGACAGTCTGTTATGCCATTTCTACTCCCAAAGGTAAGAGAGAACAGCTGTCACAGGAAAACTTACATGGAGTGAGGAAGGGGGAGATCCCACATCAAGCAAAATAGCTGTGTTTGCTTCACTGCACATTGAAACTGCCCACAACATGTATGTCTTAAGGTTCTTTGTGGGACTGTGAATCAGGAAGGGAGCTTACTTATTGCCAACGCTTTGCTACTCACAATGTCCTGCTTTCTTCTATTCTATATAATTGTGAATTTCTAATGATAGAGTTCATGGTTTTCCTTTCCTTTACAAGTAAACAAAGTGCAAAGTGATCTTACAGCACCTTTGAAACAAATTGAGAGAAAAATGTGTAAGCTTTTATAGACTGGGGTGCGATACAAACGGGCAAAAAGCACCATCCTGGGGCTGATTTTAGGGCTCAGTAGGGCTTGGCATCCATATGCATCCAGCTCTACTAGCAACACCTGTGCGCCATTTTGCTGCGTCCTGCCACCACAGGGCACGCAATGATGATGCGTTGGTATCTGTGCGCCCAAATGGTGCTTGCCGGAAGCAGCGGGGTCAGAGCGTGTGAATGCCATTGTGAGGCTCCTAAAAAGAAATCTCTGTAGGCGGCTTATTTTTAGGGACTGAGTCAGTGCTGCATGGTGCGGTTGGCGTGGCGCCGACAAGGGGTAAAGACAAGCGGCATGGAACTGCCCAGCTGTACAGCTCCTGGGTCTACTTCCTCATATCCCTAGCACTTAGCACATAAAGTGTTTTTCAACCACATTTTTTCATTGCTGGACTAATTTCTTATGTAAGTAATAAAACAATGCTTGTAGTAATCTCTAGTTGATTTGACAGTAGTGTGATAAATTGTCCACAAACAATAAACTGGCTGGAGAGGGAAACAGCCTTGCTGCTATTCGCCCAAAATGGAAAGTGGCTGGTGCAGTGGGGCTGGCATTCAGAATTAGCTGGTGTCATGGAGATTACAGACAAAGGTAGTGGTTTCCTTCAGTGGAAAAAACAACCCTATTGGTTTGCCATTTTGATTAATGTATGGCCCTGTCCTATGTCTTTGCTTCACAAATCCTAAGCAAATCCATTTAAAGGCTGCATTTTTTAGGCATTTGCTCTCCTCCTGAGCTGTAGTCTCTCCCAGGAACATTTCCCCCAGGAATAAGCATACTGTTACTTAAGAGCTAGGAAAATACAAGTTACTGCACCTGAAATATTGCTGTAAGTGAAGAAGTATGGACTGTAAAGTGGGAAAAGACACGTATTGCACTATCTGTTACTGTTTGAGATGTCTCAGGTTTTACTCATGAATTCATAACTGTTAAGTCTGTTGTCTTGATCTGTTAATGTTTGATTGTTTGCTTCCTTTTTGTATCTCCATGCAAGCCACAACACCCCTTGGGGAAAAGCAGTCAGTTTGTTGTATAACAGCAACAGGCATCTATCCATCTATCTGTATCACTGATGTCTGTGGCACAGGGAGTGCCTGTGGCATCAGCAAGCTGCACCTCTGGAGACTTTTCTCTTTGGAGACTCTGAACCAGTATCTGGAGCGAGAGCCAACACCTCAGGAGCTCACTTTTAGAGTACCCACAAGGCATAGGTAAGAATCTTTTGTCTTGTTCCAAGCCCTAAGCCTCTGATTTCTTTATAATCTAAAATGACAACTTCCTTCCCTTTTCTAACAAGTAATGCATTGGGAAAGATAGTTTCTGGAATTTGCAGCCTTGCCAGGCAACATTCCTCAAGCATTTTATTCACCCCTAATTTCTCTTCAACATGCAGCATAGAGCGGATTCCCTCAGTCTATACTCCTGTTATGCTGGATTTCAACTTTGGTGCAGCTCCTGTTGGATGCATGCCCTCTGTGGTTGTGCTGATGCTACAGAACAATGGGGTGATACCTGTGAACTGGTGAGTTAGTCCCTCACTGTTTCTAGATGGGAAAATTGTTATATAGATTTCATGTTGTTTTTCTGAGAGCAGGTATTGATAAACTTATTACTAACAGGAGCATCATAGCAGTAAGTAGTGTAGTGTTCATACTGTGCCTTGGACATTCAGGACAGGCAAGTATCCTCACAGTGTAGATATGACTTCTAGAGAATTTGCAGTGAAAGTAAAATTCAATTCCTCATGCTTTCGGATAAAGATTTATGCAGATAAATTAAGCCTGTTTGGATTAGTAGTAGCCAGGCAGTAGGATTTTAATATTCCATGTAACTCCTTGACTTTCTCTGCTCATGACTAAATCTTTATATGGTAGTCATAGAATGGCTCTATACATTATAAGAAACTTCTTCATGGTAATAGCAGTGAGTTGTTAGAACCAGATATCAAGTTAGGCAGCATTCCTTCTCTAAAGGTCTTCAAACAGACACCTGACAGACATCTATCATGGAAGCTTCACCTCTGTATTTGGGAATAGTTGACCTATAGTCTATGGTTCTTTGTGGTACTGTATGCAGAACATGTGCTGTTCTTAACTTCTTCATCCATTTCAATCTGGCTAGACTCAGAGACAGAATACTGATAGGACCTGAATGGACTATTGTCTTCTTCCATTGGTGGGAAGTAGAAGGTTGGCAGTGTTAAGGGATATTAGCTCAACTGTGCATCTGTGGAGGCATAGTCTTGTAATGGCAAGAGTATGTGTCTAGATTACAGTCAGGAGGATACATGTATGTCACATTTCTTCAGGAGCAAAATAAAAGCACACAAAGTGACAGTGAGCATGTAATTCATCCCCTTCTCATTTTATAGAAAACACATTGCTGGCCCATATAGCTGCAATGGTGCTTGAAAGTATGCTTCAAGTCTCTTGAATTCTCAGAACCGAAAGATGAGGCTAAAGAAGTGCAAAGTGGGGCATCAGTAGCCTTTATGGTTCTTTGTCTCTCCCCTCAACTATCAAACCCTGAACAATTTAGGGAAAGTAGTAAACACTGCAGAATTATGTTAAACATGAGAAATTATACACTGTTTGCATAATTTATTTAGGATGCAGAGTCCAGCTTTTTGTAACTTTAGTTTTTTTTAATACACCAAGTACATAAAGCCATGTTCATGACTGTCAGTAGGATTACAAGGCATGCAGCTCTGTTGACTATCACTTCTTTATTCATTTTGCTTTTTAATATAAGGCATAACTGCTAATCCCCCTTGTTTCTGCACTGCTTACCTTCTAGGGCTTTTTTGTTTCCTGCTGACCAGAAAATTGACATGGAATTTTGGGCAGAAAGTTCTGAATTTGACCCCAATGAGCTGCACCAGATGAGGATCCAAGATAATCAGCTTTTTACTGTCTTTCCCAAGGCAGGAAAGCTTCTTCCAGGTGAAGAGCAAACCATACACCTATCCCACAGGTAGCCACAAACTCTGTTTTTTTCCTTACCTGTAGGGAAAGTAATCTTAAACTGAAATTTCAAACTCAGTTTCTGTGCTAAGTCAGATTTACCAGCACAGGATCCAATGTATATAGTATCTACTGTGCTGGGGCACTGTTACATTCATTCTGTAGGTATGAAACTCAAGCAGAGCCAGTGCTCTTCACCCCAACCCTGGCATATTCTAGGTTCCATATAACTGAAATCCTTAAGCCTGTTTTGCATGTCATGTGTTTGGGGAATGACACTGAATTGATAGTAGTTCTAAATGGGTTTTGCACTGTTCTTTCCCAGCCAGACATGACTGTCCTTTATGTCCTTTATGCTCTTTATGCAACAGTGCAGCTCTTTAGCAGGGAAATCAGTTGTCCCTAATCTGCTGTTTGAGATAGGCTTCTCCAGCTCAAAGTTTGGAATGATTTCATCTATGTGTGTTTCTGATACTCGTATTTGTTTCCCCTTGCCAGACATGATTTCATTGGCACCGACCGGCTTCCAGTCCTGCTGAAGGTTTCTCATGGTCGAGAAATTCTGGTATGATTTTGAGTAGACAAATTCAGGAACTGTCTCCACTGAGGCAGACATATAAGTGTAATCCAGAACTTGTACTCCAACCGCTTCTCATTTTATGGCAAGTTTTCCCTGAAGTTAGCAGCAAACTATTGCTAGTATAGCAAGAGAAGGCAATATACTGCTGAAATGAATATGACCCCCTCCACAATGTATCCAAGATTTATAGCTCCACATCCACTTATGTCTTTATTCTGTACTAAACTCCTCACTACAGGATAAGTGGCAATCAAATTAAGACAAGACCATCTGGGGTAGACTATCTCACTGTTTGCCATTCCTGAAAAGGTATTGAAGCCATAGTCATTTATCATTTTATATAATCGAGAGTTTTCAGCTGACTTTACAAATTAATTTTTGTTTAATAAAGTTACTTTATTTCCACTTGTTAACTTACTTTTGAAATGTAGTTTTGTTATAATTTCATTACCAAGGAAAGTAAGTCATAGGTAACTATAGCATTTATAATTTGTTACATCCAAGATCTGAATTACATGTTGTTGTCTTCCCAATTTTTTCCTGGTTATGAATCCTCTTTGCTTAGCTTGAGCTATCTGCCGGCACTAAATACCCAACACCACTGTATTATGGGAAAATTAATGAGTCTTAGGTTTTGCTCTCCATATGTGATATTCAAAAATACTAGATACTTGTCTGGAGGTTATTTTTGCATTGGGGTGGGTGGGTGGGTACTGTATTTGAATGAAAGAGAAATAAGTTATGTACAGTCCTATGTATATAAAGCAGAAGTATAGTCCACTGAGTGCAGTGGGACCTGCTCCCAGATAAATATGAATAGAATTGGAATCCAACAAAGAAATGAAGATGGAAACAGAACAAAGTATGACTAGATGATGGTACTGCAGAAATAAGATAAGGAGGATGTTCTTGAGATGTTTAACAAGCTGCAGTACATGAATTAACAAAATTAATGCCTGTAGTGATATATAGAATGCCTTGCTTGAGTCCTGTATAATTGTGATTCAACCCTGCACAAATATTGACCAGTCAGGGAGCTGTGTTAAGTCTGTCTCAACAAAAACAAGAGTGTTGTGTTACCTTGAAAAGCAACACATTTTATTTTCCGTAAGCTTTTTGGACTCAGCTCACAGAGAAGTATTTATTGCATGCTTCACCACTGAAGTAACACATTAAAAAGCTGGGAGTCATGCTGTAGGACTATTAAGTGTGTTTCCAGATGAGGTCTTTATTCTGCAATTATATTGCCTTGATTATGATTTCACAAGAAGTCTAGACAGTATCTTCATTTTGTAATCTCCATAATTTCCATAGTTTCTTCCATTTTTTTCAATACTAGAATATGCTCAGGGGAAGCAGACAGAATAACTGTACAGTTTCTGGACTGATAGTGCTAGGAACTGTGATGGTCTAAAACTGTAGTGAGCACAGGGGAGAGGGTCTGTGAAAATTCAATAGGAACCTGAGACTAGAGCAAGAAGGCATTGGTAGTAAAGGTGCAGTGAAATTACTCAGAGGTAGCTCTGACCACTTCCACAGACATTGCTTGCTCTAGGCCTCTGTTTACATCATTACGGTTTTCTCCATTTGCTTGCTCTCAAATATACATCTCCACTGTCTTCCCTGTCCCCCCCCCCCCCGCTTCCCTAACTTGTCAGTTAGTCAAATTACCCTTATGCTTCAGTAGGCACCTCTCTTATGCCCCACTGAACTTCTGCTAGGTGCCCAATGCCCTCCCAAGATTTCCTGTGAAAGTACTGTGTTCCCATCACCCTTTTATTTTTATTCTTCTCCTCCCTTTGGGGACTGTTGTCAGCTAAAAATCCAGCTTGTTGAGCAGGCTGTGAAAACACAGGCTTAGCTGTGCCTTTGTTATAAAGCCTTTGGATGAGCTCCCTTGGCTCAGCCCATTTGGCACAAGTCTTGATGGCTGCCCAGTGGGGAGGGGGGTTTAAGTTCAAGAGTCCTAGCTGGTAGAGGGCATGCATCCTGGTTAGCCAGGTGGATGGAAACCATTAAGGGAGTGTTCCAGAAACCTTTTCTGCACAAAGATTAATGGAAGACTCCTTGAGGATGTTGACCATCTGTTTCCTGATGGTCATATGCTATTAACCTTTTCCAAGAACAGGAATACACAGCTCACAGTACTTAATTTCATGATGTTACACTTCTTTCAATGTTGTCTGTAGGACTTATGCAAATACTTGTCTGTTTGTAAGCTGGGTGGTTCTGATATGTATAGTAACAGACTATCCTTTCCCCTCCCATCTTTTTAAAATTTTTACCTGCAGCTGAATTTCATTGGTGTGACACTGAACCCGGAACGCCGCTATATTCACTTTACTTCAACCACGCATATATTCACACCCATTGCTATTGGCACTTATGACCCTCCCAAACAGGTGAGGCTTCTTCTACCCACCCTCTACCCACCACAGAAAGTTGGAAAGAGAAACCTAAAGGCCAGGTGTGATTGTATGTGAAGGAGATCCCTAAAAAGCTATTGAAATCTAGGATGATTTACCACTTGAGAAGCATCATGCTGTAGAAGGGAGGTGTGTGTGAGAGGTTTACTTCAGATTATAAGGCTCATAACTTTTTTAGCCTCATTTGCCTTACAAAACTACTTTTGGCATGGAGACAGTTGCAGAGATGAGTTGGTCCTTAGGTTGGATGGTCTTAACACTTACTGACTAGCCTTTAAAGTGTCACACTAGGCTGTTTGTAATTCATTTGTTTTCAGAGACCAGAAATGAATTGGAGTGGCATTTTCACTGGGTAAATGGCAGGGCCCAAGATGTTGTTTTTTAAAAACTTTATTTATAAATTTATGATTTAAAAAAAAACAAAAACGTACACTGCATTCAAACCAAACAATCAAATCTTAAATTTTTTAGGGCCTGGGATGGTTAAGAGTATAAATGTCTTTTATTTGATATTGGAAAATTCAGGTATGGCTTGGGCCAGTGCCCTGCAGGGTTAGACAGTATTCAACTGTCCATGTTTGGGATATGTGTGGAATATTCCAATTGCCCTCTCAAGGTACCAGAGTTGATAGACAGCTTTTGAATTTTGTTGGAGAGTAACATGATTGCCTCAAAAATAGGCTTCCAGCAGATATTAGGTCTATCTACAGTATGACCAAGAAGGAGTCATGCCAAATAGAGACATTTGTGGTCCATATGAGTTGTTTAGTTCTTACACAGTAAAATAAATATCTCTGGTCTAACTCTTCTTGCAGATCTATGAACTGTACAATGGAGGCTCCACAACAGCTGTGTATGAAATCCAAGTGGATGCTCTGATGAAAGTACAGGAAGAGAATTTCCACCATACAGTATTTGTCTGCTTGAATCCAAGAGGAGAGATTGGTCCAGGTTTAACAGCCCACACTGAATGGATCTTTTCCCCACTGGAAGCCAGAATGTATTCGGTAAGGCTCTTGCCTTCAGGAACAAGCACCTCCATTTCAAATAAGAAGAGGTTATCAGAAAATGTTAGAATACTGGTGTGAGATAATAATAATAATAATAATAATAATAATAAATAATTTTATTTGTATACCGCCCTTCCTGCGATCAGGGCGGTGCACAGCATAAAAATGACCTTGCTCTTTGACACTTAAAAGAATTAAAAGAGCTAGAGGGCTCTATCACAAACCTTGGCTTATCAAGATAGTAGATGAGGGGTTTAGCCATTTATGAGCTCACATGATAGCTGTTGCATTCCAAAAAGAGCAGTTCTTGATACATGTGAAAACTGAACCCAGAAAGTGAAGTAAAATCCTTCCATTGTAGTTTTCTCTTTCTTTCTAGGTGGATGTGCCCATTCATATTCTTGAAGGGGACTCTGCTCTTATTACCTTCCAAGGAATAGGTTTTGATCCACACGTTATGGGAGAAACAGCACAGTTTGATAAAATGGTGTCTCCTGCAACAACACCAGGATCTGCCAAATTAACAGTACCTGGTCTAGTAAGTGTTGAAGATTACTCTTCTATGAGTACCATAAGAGAGGGCAATAGAGAGGGATACTGTGGTCCTTTAGTAGCATTCTAGAAGCAGCTTCAGACATTGCAGAAGAGATGTGATTTCTGCTTCCAAATACCTGCAACATTGGGATCTGTGCCAAGGCTGTAATAACTGTAAAGGACAGCCATGTGGATCAGTTAAATTGCATGGTACTGTCGTCATACTAGGGTCAGCAGTTGCACTGAGTGTAATCCTGAAACGGAGTTGAAGGGGCAAATCAGATGTGCAGGAAGGAGTGGGAAACACATGCTGTAGCCCTGAGGGCACCTCCTGCTGAGGCCCCAAAGAGGAGTGGAAAAGATTTCCTTGTTTTGAGGTTGGATTTGTGCTGTCTTAGGCAGCCCCAGCACTGCTTCTGGGCACTCTAGGGGCATGCGTTATGTAAACACCATGTCCCCGGAGTGGCTGGAAGCTGCCCTCGTCTGCCTGTCTATTTCAGGCCTTAGTAAGCAATCCAGCCAGTCCCTAATGTTGCTGCTTATAAAAAATTTGACTGCATGGTGGAAGTCTCACAACATGGGAGTATTCAAGTTATTGAAATCTTGGTGAAACTTAAACATGCAAAGTCCATCTATAAGACTGAACATGAAGAAACCTCAAAATATTTGCCCTATGAAACACTTTTTTGAGGCTCCCAAGTCTCTTCTTTCAGTGAGGCTTCAAAATAGCCTATTTTATGTAAGTCTGGAATTCTAAAACTGAGAAGTCAGTGTGAGGCTTCCAGTAATTCAGTTAAACCTCCCCCTTCACCTACATCAATTCTCTTTTCATTTTATCCTTCCATGTTAGTGTGTCCCAATGAGAAAGAGATGCTGGAATGAGATAGCATCTGCATTTAAGATACTGTTTATCAGATGGGATGCTCATGTTTGAGCTAGGTCTTGAATTGGACAGTGATTTATTTGTTTAAACAGTATGACTATTTTTTAAAATTAAGTTTCATGCATATGGTGCTATATAAATGACTTGTCATTCATTACTGACTCTAGGTACTACTGGGGGTTAGTTCACTTCATTCCATTCAGAGTATGAGAAAGAGAAAAAGCTCCCAACCTATTAGGTTAGGGGATCACCATCTATTTGTTTTCTTTGCAGACAGTGTACTTATCTCAACCCCGGATTTGTCTTGGCAACATCCCAGTCTACAGCAAATGCAGCCGCCTTTTCTTTCTCAACAATGCCTCTGAAAATGAGGCCATCGTTTTTGCTTGGCATACTGAGGCTTCAAATGCCATGACGGTAAATTTCCATCTGCTTCACTGCTTTTGCTTTTTTTTTAGTGATCTCCCAGCTGTTCTGTCTCCTTCAAAGCTTCTAGTCTTTGGCTATGAAAGAATAGCTGGCCAATTGGTTTACTTGTTATTAGATTATTTATTTATTTAAATATTTACCTGTGCTTTATCCAAAGACCTCAGAGTGGTGTACAATAAACCTAACAAGACTAAGGTCCAAAACTCACTGCAGAAGTAATCCAGTTTGAAACTGCTTCAACTGTCTTGATTCAATGCTAAGGACTTCTGGGAACTGTAGTTTTATGAGTCATTTCGCCTTCTCTGTCAGAGACTCTGGTGCCACAATAAACTGTGCTCTGGATCTAACAAACTTAAAATAGTATAAATTAAAATACTTTTAAAAGGCAAAAAAATATTAAATAATTAACAAATTATAAAACAGATTAAAAGATTAAACAGAATGTAAAACAGATTAAAAGATTAAGAGATTAAAATACCTAAAAATGAATTGAAACTATTTGCAAGGGAGATATTTGTAAAATCAATTAATTATTCATCAAATTAACCATTTGTAACCTGCTCTGTCAGCCTTTTGGCTGAAGAGCAGAATAAAAATGCTTCAAACAAACAAACAAGATGGCAAAAGCCTTCATAAACAACCATGTTTTTACTTTGTACTTAAACAACAGCAATGTTGATGCCCATTGAGCCTCAAAGGAATAGTGTTGCCACAGCCTGTGGTATCACAGCCAAGAAGAGCTTCTCCCATATCTTTACACAACATACTTAAGCTGTCTAATGGAACACAGAAAAGGCCCCCTCAACAGACCTTACATTTCAGGCAGGAGCATATACAGAAAGGTGGTGAGGTCCCAAGCCATTTAGGGCTTTAAATGCCATTATTAGTACCTTGAAAACATATTGGCAGCTGGTGCAGTTTCTTTAAAACTGGCATTATATAGGTTTTGTATGACATTCTTGTCAGCAATCTAGCTGCTGCTTTGCATCAGCTGCAGTTTTCAACTCATTGTCAAATGCAGTAGTCTAACTGGGAAATTACCAGTGTATGGACTACTGTGGCTTATTGTATATACTCATGTATACGTTTAGAAATTTAGGTTAAAAAATTGACCCCAAAAACCTGAGTCGACTTATCCAATGTAAATACTGTACTTTAAATCACACACACACACACAAAACTATTCCATGGTGAAAGGCAAGAGTTTAATCTGCCCTGGAAGCACTGCCCCCCTTCTACTCTCTCATCCATTCAGCCTTTAGTACGAGCCAATAGTTATCCCTGCAGGGAGTTTTGTAAGTTCTTTGGCATTGTTTTCCTTTGCTTTGTCCTTTACATCCTTCATTACATGCCCCTATGTTTTATACTCGACTTATCCATGGGTCATATAAAAATAATTTTTTTTGGCCCCAAAACCTGTCCTTGACTTATACATGAGGTTGACTTATAGTCGAGTATATATTTGTAGTTATCTCTCTCAGGGAAAGGCCATAGTTGGGAGATTAGTCTGAACTGTGCCCAAGTACTCTGAGCAACTGAATCCACCTGGGTCAGTGATAAAAATGGAGGAAGAGCACTACCAAGCTAAACACCTGCTCCTTCAGTGAGAATACAACCCCATCTAGGGCTGGTACCTTATTCAATTCCTGACCTAAGAACCATCAATCTACAAGCTAGACTTCTGAACAAGATTGGGGCACAAATGGAATGAGTACACAACAGGTTCTGAATACACGTTAAAAGATGGATGCATTGTGTCAGCTACAGTGACCTATTGTACCATGTCAAACATCCTATAAGGACACATAGTTGTTAGTCCCAATTAGAGTACACCTACTACATCAATGAGACCTTGGTAAGTCTTTAAACTTTGTGGATTAAATGTGACAACAATTGGATTTAGGCCAGTATTCCATGGTTGTAGCTTCTACCATTAAAATATTCAAGGGCCACAACCACATGGTGATTGAGCAAAGTGTAACTGTGATTTCCACAATGAGAAATGACACCCATGAGAATATTTGGTGGAGATGCACAATGAATTGCTCTATAAACAATGATGTATTGCTTTCCCCCCCCGCTAGATACTGAACATCACTCCAGAGACTGGAGTTGTACAACCTGGGGAGAGCATCCAATGTGTTTTCACACTGCATGCCAGTGAAAGCCCATGCTTCTACAATGCGGATTTGATCTGTGAGGTGAGGCTCAGTATTGGAAAAAATCATTTGAGACAATAATTTCCTTCACCACTCAAATACAGGGATGGTGGCTACATATATTAGCTACCAGAAGCCTTGGCGTCAACCATAAAACCTAAAGTTACATTGAGTGGGCCTCTTTAAAGAGTATTTAGCAAGTTGTATTTGGAGGCTAGTTGTATTTGGGGGAGCTGTTGGTTGTGCTATTAACATTCCAATGATTACAAGGAATACATGTTCCGAGTTGCATAATTAGGCCTGGGTGACATGGACCTTTGCCAAAGCACAGCTTCATAGAAGCTACAGGAGAGATGGAATTGGTCTTTCATCAGCCCCACCCTCTACAAGCATTATCTTTTCCACAGTGCCTGTGCCAAGCTGGATACTTTTGAATATGTATAGCTTCATTTCCCCCTTCTTCCTCCATCTTCTCAAGATACTAGAGTTGGATTCTGCTCTGTGACCAAATACTTGTAGTTACTGCTCTGCATGTAGCCATTCTGTTTCGTCTTTGGTTGCTTGACTGGATAAGTGATTTTTCTAGTAATTTATTCTCCAGGGCAAGGAAAATAAGCCAAAGCAAGGGCTTACTAGATTCACTTGGAAGCCATCTAATTTGTCAAAAGACAGGCAAAATTTTGTCTGTGCTCTGTCTAGAACAGAAGAAGAAAAGAAGCAGGAGTGCAAACTCTTAGAATGCTGAGGTAACTATAGGTTTTTCTATATAGATTTTTACTCAGCATCCACTAGATGAGTATGAGAAGGAGCTGAAGGAATGGGAAACTGAGAAGGCACGACAGGCTGTGGAGTTCACTATCACGGAGAAAGACCTAAGCACAAAGAACAGCCTAAAAGAATCTTCAAAGGTAAGAGGGATTAGTTTGCCAGATAATTTAGTAGTGGGGCATGAGCACTAGGGATTATTAAGATGGCACATCTTTTCTCAAAGTTGTTGCATCACATGATACTATCATGTTTTGCAAACAGATATAAAAAAGTGTGAGAGCCGGCATGGTGCAGTGGTTTTGAGTTTTGGACTACGACTCTGGAGAGCAGGGTTTGAATCCCCACTCAGCCACAAAAAACTACTTGGCAACCTTGGACAAGTCACAGTCTCTCAGTCTCAGAGAAAAGCAATGAAGAAACTTGCCAAGAAAATTCTGTGATAGGTTTTCCTTAGGGTCACCATAAATCCGAACGGACTTGAAGACACACAACACACACACACACACCTAAGAAAGTGTCTTATAAATCATGCACTGATACTGATACAGTGATCACATGCAGCAATGCTCAGATGTGTGACTTCAGATTCACATTTTAGAAAGCTCACAAGAGATTTTCTGTATTGCCAGCAATTGACTCTTTATTATGAAACATTTACATTAAGGTTTCTAAGCAATAAACACATAATAAAAGCATAATACTTTATGAAACATAAAAATGACAATAACATGACAGCAATGGAAATAGAAATCATTGTTCTGGGAAAGCTTGTTGGAACAAATAAGTTTTCAATAGGCATCAAAAAAGCCCAGCTGGCCAATACCTGTCTATTTTGCACTGGAAAGCTGATCCAGATTATGCACTCTCTGGCACTAAATGCCTTTTTCTGAGGTGCTGTGTATCTTTACCAGGGCACAGGAATGTTATTTTTTGAATTAAAATGCTCAGAATTGGATTATGGAACTTGTAGTCCAAAATAGTAACTTTTTCCAATGGTATACTTACTAATGGTTCAGACATTCCCCTCCCAGCCATCTAGTTGTTTTCCCCCCATATAATTTAGTTGTGTATGGGAAAATCTAAAGATAGAAACAGTGTTAAGATACAGTATTACAAACAACTGAATTCTTAGTTTTTGTGGGTTTTTCGGGCTACGTGACCATGAACTGGAAGAATGTATTCCTGATGTTTTGCCTGCATCAGTAGCTAGCAACTTCAGAGGTTGGTGGCATGGAAGTGAGTGGGATATATATACTTGCGTGACCTTTGGTTGGGAGGAAGTGATTTACATGTTAATCTGTGTGTTGGTCTGTTTTTGAATGGCAAGACCTCAGGGTGGGAGGATATGCGGGAGGATATGTGTGTTAATTAACAATCTATTGTCTGCGGGTGAACCCCCTGATGCTGGGTGGTTTTCATTCACATGGGTTGGGTGTTTTTCATGTTTTAAGGACTGGTAGCCAAACTTTGTTTACTTTCAGGGTTTCTTCTCTCCTGTTGAAGTTGTCCAGGTGTGTATGGGTTTCAATGGCCTCTCTGTGCATTCTGATCTGATAGTTGTTGGCATGGTCCAAAATTTCAGTGTTTTCAAATAGCATTTTATGCCCAGTTTGGTTTATAACATGTTCTGCTGATGATGATTTTTCTGGGTGACCCAGTCTGCATTGTCTCTCGTGCTTCTTGATTCATGTTTGAATGCTGTGTTTGGTGGTTCCTATGTAGACTTATCCACAGCTGCAGGGTATGCGGTTGACCCCTGTGGCTGTGAGAGAGTCTCTCCTGTCCTTCGTTGAGGCAGCATTTGCTGGATTTTCTTGACCTGTCCGTAGATCATTTGGAGGTTGTTTCCTCCTTAGTTTCTCTATTCTGCCTGTGACTCCTTTGATGTATGGTAAAAATATCTTCCCTTTGGGAAGTTGTCTTCAGTCTTGTGGTTTTTTCTGGGTCTGGCAGCTCTTTTGATGTCTGAGCTGGTGGAACTATTAGCTTGTAGAGGCCAGTTTAAAGGTAAAGATAAAGGTATTCCCCATTGACAAACATAGGGGGCAGTTCTCATCTCCATTACTAAGCCAAAGAGCCAGCATTGTCAGAGAGTACTATGTGATCATGTGACCAGCCTGACTGCACAGAACACTGTTTACCTTCCCACCGGAGTGGTACCTATTTATCTACTTACTTTTGCGTGCTTTCGAACTGCTAGGTTGACAGAAGCTGGAACTGGTAATGGGAGATTAACCAGTCATGTAGCACCCGGGCCTTGAACTGCCAACCTGCCGATCTTGCAATTAACAGAATCAGTGCCTTAACCACTTGAGCCACCACAACCCATGTTTATGCCCAATTTAGGTGCTTCAATTCATCTTCCAGGAAGTGGGGTTCAGAGATCCTTTTTGCCTGGTCTACCAGTGTTTTTATTGTGCTTCTTTTTTGTCCTAGGTGGTGGTTGGAGTTCTTGTGTAGGTATCTGTCTGTGTGTTTAGTTTTTTGTATACTGTGTGATCCAACCATTGGTGTGATCCAACCTGGTTTGCGGATAACCAGGACATTCAAGAATGGTAATTTTCCTTCCCTTTCTTTTTCCATTGGATGTTCAGATGGATGTTGTTCAGATAATTCAAACAGCTAGATCTTCTTCTCCAAATGGTGAAAGTGTCATCCATGTATCAGAATCATGTTGTGGGCTTTTTTGGTGCTGTTTCCAGGGCTTGCTTTTTAAAGTGTTCCATATAAAAGCTATCACAGAGCTCAGAGGCTTCCCATGGCTACCTCATCTCTCTGTTTTTAGAATCCATTGTCCCACTGTAGCTTGTGGTGAGGCAATGTTCAAACAGGACTATGATGTCTTCTGGAAAAATTTGTTGGATGAGTTCCATAGCGTCCATTATGGGGACTTTGGTGAATAGGGAGACTACATCAAAGTTGATTAGAGGTTGTTGATTTTTTTCTATTTAGTGGTCCTTGATGTAGTGGGGGGTTTGCCCTATGTGGGTTTCCAGATATATGTCCAGAAACTTGGCCAAGTCATATGTGGGGGGTCCAAAGGCACGCACTATGGATCAGAGTGGAATGGAATCCTTTTGGATTATAGGAAGTCCATACAGTCTTGGAGAGAGAACCTCAGATTTGCATAGACTTTTGTGTGTGGTTGGCTGAATTGAGGAATTCTTGATCAGGGTGTTCATTTTCCTGGTGATTTTGTTGGTCGGGTCTTCTTTCCTTTTTTTTTTTTTTTTTTTTTTTTTTTAAATATTGCAGGATTGTATTCTTCTATTTCCATGAGTACCATGACATTACCTTTGTCTTCTGGGAAATTATGATTCCTCGGTCTGAATTGAGATCCTTGATGGCTTTTCTTACTTTTTTGGTTATGTTGCTGAGTAGGGGTTTTGCCTTATTCCTTACTGTTTCTCCAATTATCTCTTCCGTTTCCTCCTCCGGGAGACGGTGGAGGGCAGATTTGCCATTCAACAACAGGCCAACACACATATTAACATGTAAATCACTTTCTCCCAACCAAGGGTCACACGGTATATACTCCCTACTCATTTCCATGCCACCAATCTTTGAAGATGCTAGCCACAGATGCAGGCAAAACATCAGGAATAAATTCTTCCAGAACATGGCCACATAGTCTGAAAAACCCACAAAAAACTATTGATGCCAGCTGAATTCTTGTCTCGATCCAGCCCAAGACACTTCTACACCCAAGATGGATAATCCCTCTCATGCCAATTAACATTCGGTATAGTTAGCTAGGAAATTCTCTTGCACAAACATGATTAGGTCTGGTTTGTGGTAGAACTTTTCAATGAATTGTTGTTTATTTAGAGAAAATAAGGAAAAAAAGAAAGAAAAATGAATAATCAGTTGTCTGCTAGTTCTGCAGTTCTGTCCATACTGTTTTCATATGACTTTACATAAATACCTGCCAGATGTCACAGAAAGGAAGGTCATTTCACATATTATGTAAAGATAGGCTTAGATTTCTACTTAGCATATAAGTGTACCTGTACAGTACACAAAGTTTGCAAACATGTTTGTCACATTCACACTTTACATTTTAGGAGTATAAGGCCCCGTCCATACTAGCCCATTTGCCCTGGTTTGATCCAGATGAGATCGATCATGGCAAACCGATTCTATCCAGAGAGGAGTTCATACTATCTTTTGCCCCCATTGAGGCTTCCCGGTGCATTTTACCCCAACGAAGTTCATACACGCAAAAGTAACGATTAAAGATGGAGCTTCTTGGTTGTCAATCAAATGATGTCATGGTGACGTCTGATGCGGCCATTGGCCGCGCAAGATGCTTGTGCTTTTTTTTTTTAATATTTTTTAATATTTGACAGCTTATGTGCATGGAGCATTTGGCTGGGAGCGGTGCGGATTGAGGCGATCCTGTTCCCTCCTCCTCCTCCTCCTCCCAGTACTTTTTAAATTATTATTTATTATATGTTTCAATATTTTATTTTTTATTTTTTAATTTAATATATATTTTATTAAATAAAATATTTTATTAAATATTTTATTATATTATATTCCATTGTATTTTTAATTAATTATTTATTGTATTATTTTATTTTATAGTTATTTCATTTATTATTTATTTCATTGTATTTTATTGTATTTCAGTGTATTTTATTGCATTTTATTTCTTAGTAATTTATTGGATTTTTTTGTATTTTTTTGGTATTTTTTAAAATATTTTTTTTCTTTTTTTCCCCCAGTTTGACAGCTGTCATTCGCATTGGCTGTTCCGTTTTTATGAATGGGGAAGAGGGGGAATCCCTGTCCATATATGGACTGGGGTTCCCTTTAAAAGGGCCCCATTCATTCCCTTCCAGTTTAAAGAATGGATGGGGCCCTGAAAGGGAACCCCAGTCCATATATGGACAGGGGTTCCCCCTCTGCCCCATTCATAAAAACGGAACAGCCAATGCGAATGACAGCTGTCAATGGGGGAAAAAAAGAAATTTTTTTTTAAAAAAAATACCAAAAAAATACAAAAAAATCCAATGAATTACTAATAAATAAACTGCAATAAAATACACTAAAGTACAATGAAATACAATGAAATAAATAATAAATGAAATAACTATAAAATAAAATAATACAAAAAATAATTAATAAAAAATACATTAAAAATATTTTAAAAAATCAGGAGTGCCCGATTTTGCCAGGAGAGGAGGCATGTTCCACCCCCTGGCCTTTTCCCCTCCCCTGAACTTGACCTGAGTTATTGTATTTTATTTTAGTATTTTTTTAAATATTTTTTTTACTTTCTTATATATTTTTTATTATTTTTTTCAGTTTGACAGCTTATGCGCATTCTACGAGGCTCCTTTCCCATCGAATTTTATGAATGGGGAAAAAGGGAAACTCCTGTCCATATATGGATTGGGGTTCCCTTTCAATTTTTAAAGGGCCCCATGAAAGGGAACCCCAATCCATATATGGACAGGAGTTTCCCTTTTTCCCCATTCATAAAATTCGATGGGAACGGAGCCTCGTAGAACGCGCATAAGCTGTCAAACTGAAAAAAATAATAATAAAAAATAAGAAATTAAAAAATATTTTAAAAATACTAAAATATAATACAATTAAATACAATTAAATTACTAATAAATAAAATACAATAAAATACAATAAATACATAATAAATAAAATAACTCTAAAATAAATAAAATAATAAAATAAATAATTAATTAAAATACAGTAAAAAAAAATATTTTTAAAATGCTGGAGTGCCCGATTTTGCCTGGAGAGGAGGCATGTTCCTCCCCCTGGCCTTCTCCCCTCCCCTGAACTTGACCCGATCGTGATCGGAGCCAAGTTCACATTCCCTGCAAACCGGGTTTTCCCAAAAGAAACGGTAAAAAACCCGCTTTGGGAAAACCTGGGTTATGGGGGATTTACCCTGCTACGGGTGTGCAAAATCCGGATTCAGTAGTGTTAAATCTGGGTTCAGTGTGAACTTCTTGATTTTAAACCGGTTTGCTAACCGGTTTATAACGTAGTCTGAACGGGCCCATACTTAGAAAGTCTTAATAAAAGTACGCTTAGCAAAACACTCCTAGACATGTTCCCTCAGTATTAAGTCCCACTTAGTTCAATGAGGCTTATTCCCAGGTAAGCCGAATAGAAGGTTGTAGCCCAAAAATATAAAATAGTCTTACATCATAAGGAGTACTTTTGGCTGAGACAGTATTCTAGTTTCTTCCCATTTGATATTAAAGGTGGATTCTCTAACTCCTGTAGGGCAAGTCAGATGAATTAAGAATTCAGAATTATGTCAAAGAGGTATGTTTAGTTTGGTTTATAATCAAAGTTTTGAATGCAAAATTTGAGGGTTTCTGTTTACAGAATGTCTTTGATGTAGAATTCACAGGGGCCTGGGAAGGTGTAGATGGGAAACCTGGGGACAAACTATGTGTTACACAGACAAACTCTTTCTTGACGTGAGAGTCTCAAGAGGCTAGTTGTTGAGCAAAGAACCATAAGGGAAGCACGGGGTTCTTAATATTTATTTACAGGCAACTTTCCATTCAGAATCCCCCTAGCCTGCTTTTGTCTATGCCAAACTAGATAGCCCATCGAGAACCCAATGAAAGGGAAAGGAACCTGGGAAGAGTCATTTCTGAGCAGTTAAATGGCTAGCACAGAAAGAGTTTACCACCTCAACCAGCTGTTGCATCTTTGCTTAAAGTGTGGCCTCCCAAATCTCCTTTTTGTTAAAAATAAAAAAAAATTGTCAGGACTTCATGATAGATATTTGTATGTAACTGAATACTGTATTCTACAGTGTAGCCATAACATTCTTACTTGTGTATCTTTTGCTACTATTTCCTTTTGCTTTTTAGGGGGCTTCAAATTCCTTGGAGTCAGCAAAGTTTTGTAAGATGCTTAAAGAGGTCCAGAAATACAAGGTAATAAGTTTTCTACAATCAACAGCCAAAGTGGAAGAAACTGAGATTCAAGATGACTGACAGGACAGTCACTTGGGATGCTTATTTCAGAGCTAGAGTTTTGTGATGGAATGGTCTGTGACACAAAAGAACAATTCTGTGTCCAAGAATTTACATTCCATAGTAATTGATACTACGAGGACTATAGTATCCTATAATATATTATAGGCAACATGGTGGCTTAGTGGTTAAGACACTAATTCTGATTATCATAAGGTTGGAAAGTTGGCCGTCCAAAGCCCAAGCACTGTGTGATGGAGTAAGCTGCCATCACTAGTCCCAGCTAGCAGTTCGAAAGCATGCAAATGCAAGTAAATAAATAGGTACCACTTTGGTGGGGAGGTAACAGTGCTCTGTGCAGTCATGCTGGCCACATGACCAGTGGAGTCATATTCAGACAACACTGGCTCCCTCAGATTGGTAACCTACAGTCGGTTATAACTAGACATTCATGTCAAGGGGAAATCTTTACCTTTAGTATTTGTTACTGCTTGTCTGCTACAAGTAGAAGGTAGAAAGGATCAGAGCTTGGACAAGTTTTTTATTCGTACACCAACTTGTTATGTCATAGTAGTCACCATTCTAGCTGGGGGATACTTGCAGCAATAGTCTCAAAAAAGTAACATTTCTAAACTCTGGAGTGGGGGAGTAGAACTCTAGCATGGTCCTGACTATGAGAGAGCATGAATAGTGTGTGTTAGTTTCATACAGATACAAGCAGCCCACTACATTTTCTAGAGTTAGGGGTGTAGGACACCCACAAAAGTGGAAAAACAGCAAATAATTTTAGTCCCTCCAACAACCAATTTTGGTGCTCATCTCTGTTACTAAGCCGAAGAGCCAGAGTTGTCAAAAACACCTCTGAGATCATGTGGCCAGCATGACTTCACAGAACGCTGTTACCTTCCCACTGAGTGGTACCTATTTATCTACTTGCACTTTGACATGCTTTCAAACTGCTAGGTTGGCAGAAGCTGGGACTAGTGATGGCAGCTCACTCCATATAACACACACAGAATTACAATTCGCAGATTAACCCAATGCGGACCTCTTCAATCTGGCGGGTTTGCTTCAAAAGGCAGAAGCAAGGGGCTGGCAGGGTTTTCTACCACTTCTACTGCTGCCATTTTTAATAGGGACTTGCAAGCCTTGCTGCATATTCACAGTTTCTCTGTCTCCTGAGGCTTGCAGTCCTTGTTAAAAATGGCATAGGGCTGCAGCCAAGGCAGCAGGAAATAATCAGTGGATTATAAATTCTGAAAAAGTCAGACTTGCAAATGAACAGGGCCAACTGTATATCTAGGAACAAGAGTCAATATTTTGATTTTCTAGCAGGGTTAGCACAGTCCTCAGTCTACCCTCTTTATACTGCAATGGACAAATTTGAGTTGTGTTGTTAAGTCTGTTCCCTTTCCCATACTCTACTTTCTCCTTTTCCTAAGAGTTTATCACACAGGGAAAGCTAGCAGTTTAAAAGGGTACGAACCCATGATTATCCAGCATATTAGATGCAATGTGTGATTGGTTTTCACACGACTGCTAAGAATCTGACCTGAAAGAGACATGAACCAGCAATTAGTCATATTCGGGAAGATACTGTGAATTCATTTCTGTTTCATTCACAACATTGCTTTTTTGTGCAATTAATGTAGTGTGAAAGCTATTTGCGGTTTATTTATGGGATTCTCACTTGACTCTTTCACACGGGAGGAATTTCTCCCAACTTCGAATGCAGCCAATGCGAATTCACGTGAATTTGCTTGTTTAGCGAATTCACGTGAATCCCCATTGCATTCGGAAGGCATTTGTAATGACCTCCCATTACCCAAAAATGACCCCTCCTTGCCCGAAATTGTGTGAGAAGCTTTAATTCGCAATAACGTGAAACCTATGATTGTGTTCGGAATGACTTCCCTTTTGCCCGAAATTGCGTGAGAAGCTCTAATTCGCAATAACGTGAAGCCCCATGATTGCGTTTGGATTGCCCTTGGATTATACTTCCAATTTCCCACGTCTGAAAGAGTCCACAGTTTTTGTACTTGTTGCCAGATTTCCCATGGTTCTTTGGGGTGAGCTTCTGGTGCTGCTTTGTTGTGCCCTGTTGCCAAGAGGAAAGCAACCTTTTATGCTGTTTAAAAAACTTTCCTATCTTTTGGCTAATGTTTCATTCTTTTTACTTAGGTTGGATACCATTTCTGGGAAAGTAAGGGATAGTACAGTATATTTTTATAAATAAAATTGTGGGTGATTTTACTTGCTGCCATGTGACTTCTGATGACACAACTAATTCTTCTGTGCACATGCACAAAAACGCAATTCCCAAGCCATCAATGGGATTTACACACATCTGTGTGAAAACCAAATGCATATTCTACCCTCTTTCTCGCTTTAGTTATGAGCCTCTAATGCATTATTGTGTTCTGCGTGTGAAAATCATGTGTGCCCTTTTGCGGGATTTGGATGTTTTAATCATTATTAGGATGGAGTTATTTATGGTCCCCGTGTGATAAACTCCCTGAAGACATTTAAAGTGAAGTTAGAAGTTTATGTGATCCAGTCTGTAGTCAGCATTGTAATAAGTTGCTGAGTGTTGTGTTTAAAAGTTCAAAAACTGATTTGGGAAGAAACTTCTGCCAACATCTCAGTGTTAAGCAAAACCAGCCCCTGCTTTCAAGTTGCAGAATCATTTTCCCTTGAGCTCAACCCCGGACATAAGTATGTCAAAACACAATATGGCAAACACATTTCTAGAATACACAATTCTCCTACTTAACATCTGAATAAATTTTTAATTAATTGAGAGAGATAAAGAGAGAGGTACATAACCTAATTTATAGGGGAAGCAAGAGGAGTGCCAAACATAGTAATTGTATGAGTACACCTCAGTTAAGGAAGCAGATGTGTCTGTGGGCATGTCGTCTTTAACAGAAACTTTGGCATCGGAGGCAAAAAAAAAAAAAAAACCTTGAAAAGAATAGGGATACGTTGCTATATCTAAAAAAACAAACAAAAAAACAACAACAAAGCAGCTTGAACACGTTTCAGCAGAGATTTTATTTAGAACTAAATATGCACATGAAATAAAACAACCAGGGCAGGTAAACTGTACATGAGTAAACAGAAACATTTTGAACCTTCTAGTGACCAAAGCTGCTTCCAAAATGCATCCAGGGATTATTATTTTTCTTTCACCAATTTCTACTTTCAAATGATTTACATTTGATGGCCAGACTTACAGATCAATGCTTTTTTTAGTGTTGGGAGTTGCTGGTGAGGCAGGCTTATTTGCTCTTCTCTTTTTACTGTTTTAATAATAATATAATAATAAAAATTTATTTTTATTTCCCGCTTCTCCCTATGGATCAAAGCGGGATTACAGCAAGTAAAATCAACATGGTACATACAATTAAAATACAGTCATATAATCTGTTAACACATAAGTAAGGGATTCTGGAGGCAGCTGATGTTTGCCTTGCCCATTGTTGACCTACAACTTCAGTAGCATCAGCTACAGTAGGATCGTATTCTTTCTCAGCTCAAGGTTTATTACATGGTTCACTGCTGCCATGCTGCTGCCAGAACTCTGTGCTTTTCCAGCCCTTTCACCATCTTTACAGTACTGCTGCTGCTAAAAAAATCTGCCAGGTAGAGAGGACAAGGAGAAAGGGAGCTGAGCAGTCATAAAAAGACTTAAAAGAAACTGAGGCTTTGTTCACTGAGGCATGCCTCTATATAAAGCAACACCCTCTTTCAGTTCCTATTTGCATAACCTCACCTGTTTTTTTCACATTTAGCCTGTTTTAGGACTTTTGTGTGACAATTTGGTTCAGCTGGTTAGCTTCCTAAGAGCTCCAGACCATGCACTAAAGAGCTTCTTTTAATTTTTCCCCAACAGACTCTTCCCCCCATTAAGAACATCCAGGCACCTAACCCCCCTGCCAGCCGCAGTGAAAGGAGACACTTAAGGAGCAAAGAGGCCAGCAGGTTGTGGGCCAAGCCAGAACCCCCAAAGCCCTTCCTCATGCATTTAGGGATTACAGCAAGATCCCACTCAATTGATGATTTCTTGGCCAACTTCTCTGATGATTTGCCTCAGTATTTCCTCTTCCGGTAAGCCTTTTCCTGCAGCCAGGCCTTTGCAGGTATCTGTTCTGTTCTTGTTTACCACCAGACATATGTGTAATTAGTATCCAACAGCAATGCCTTCCAAATTCGATGTAAGTGGAAATCACTAACTTCATAAAAATATTGTTAAGATGGTTCAGTATGAAAACTGCCTTACAACTTGCTTATCATTTGGAAAACCAATGTTTGAGAGTGAGCAAAGATATTTTCCTACTGGAGGTGGCAAATGTCTTGCTCACCCAATTCAAAGTGCATAGTTCCCAAACCCAGCCAGCTTATTCTGGCCCACAGCATAAAACCCAATAAGTAACTCTCATAATCACAAAATACAATAATTACAAATGTGCTATTTGAGGCAGTGTCTCATTCTGCCTGAAAGAAGTGTTGGCCCTGACAACATGGGAAGCACTATTGACAAAATGCAATCTCATCCCTTCTAATCCACCTTTGAGGTGAGAGAACATTGAGAAAATTGAGTTAAAGGACAAAATCATATCCCCTTATGTCCAGACTCATGGGAAACACAGGTATTTTGCAAAGGCATTTTAATTTCCCCATGTTGTCCCCTTTCCAGCCAAATTAAGAGGAAGGCAGCAAGAACACATGCTACAGATCAATTGTCTCCAGGCAGGAACAAAACTAAGAGACAGCCCACAAAATCTCAAAACTGGCCAGAACTAGAAAGCTGCACAGAAGAGGAGGCCCAGCTAGTGACAGACATGCTTTCTACAGTGATAAAGTAAGTGGCTTCTTTACCAGATGTCTCATCATACTAACATAACATATGAAGTGGCAACAGGTGTTAATAGCCACAGAATGGCTAGAATAAAGGACATGTACTATCACATTTGTATTTTGCTGTTCTTCCAAAGAAGTCAGGTAGTATACTTTGAATGATTCATAGAATCATAGAATCATAGAATCATAGAATCATAGAGTTGGAAGAGACCACAAGGGCCATCCAGTCCAACCCCCTGCCATGCAGGAACTCCAAGTCAAAGCATCCCTGACAGATGGCCATCCAGCCTCTGCTTAAAGACCCCTAAGGAAGGAGACTCCACTACACTCCGAGGGAGTGTGTTCCACTGTCGAACAGCCCTTACTGTCAGGAAGTTCCTCCTAATGTTGAGGTGGAATCTCTTTTCCTGCAGTTTGCATCCATTGTTCCGCGTTCTAGTCTCTGCAGCAGCAGAAAACAAGCTTGCTCCCTCCTCAATATGACATCCCTTCAAATATTTAAACAGGGCTATCATATCACCTCTTAACCTTCTCTTCTCCAGGCTAAACATCCCCAGCTCCCTAAGGCGTTCTTCATAGGGCAAGGTTTCCAGACCCTTCACCATCTTAGTTGCCCTCCTTTGGACATGCTCCAGTTTCTCCACATCTTTTTTGAAATGTGGTGCCCAGAACTGGACACAGTATTCCAGGTGGGGCCTGACCAAAGCAGAATAGAGTGGCACTATAACTTCCCTTGATCTAGAAACTATACTTCTATTGATGCAGCCTAAAATTGCATTGGCTTTTTTAGCTGCCGCATCACACTGTTGACTCATGTTCAGCTTATGGTCTACTTGGACTCCTAGATCCCTTTCACATGTGGTCTCATTCAGCCAGGTGTCCCCCATCCTATATCTGTGCATTTCATTTTTCCGCCCTAGGTGCAGAACCTTACATTTCTCTGTGTTAAATTTCATTTTGTTAGCGCTGGCCCAGCTTTCTAGTCTATTCAGGTCATTTTGAATTTTGATCCTGTCCTCTGGGGTATTAGCTACTCCTCCCAGTTTAGTGTCATCTGCAAATTTGATAAGTATGCCCCCAATTCTGTCATCCAAATCGTTAATAAAGATGTTGAATAGCACTGGGCCCAGGACAGAACCCTGTGGGACCCCACTGGTCACTTCTCTCCAGGATGAAAAGGAGCCATTGTTGAGCACCCTTTGAGTTCGGCCAGTCAACCAATTACAAATCCATGTAACAGTTAACTTGTCTATCCCACATTTTGCAAGCTTGTTTGCAAGAATGTCATGGGGAACCTTGTCAAAGGCCTTACTGAAATCGAGGTATACTATATCCACAGCATTCCCTTCATCTACCAAGCTGGTAATTTTATCAAAAAAAGAGATCAGGTTCGTTTGGCATGACTTCTTTTTCTGAAACCCATGTTGGCTTTTTGTGATTATGGCATTGGCTTCTAAATGTTCACAGACTCTCTGCTTAATGATCTGCTCTAGAATCTTTCCTGGAATTGATGTCAGACTAACTGGACGATAATTGTTGCGATCCTCTTTTTTTCCCTTTTTGAAGATGGGGACAACGTTTGCCCTCCTCCAGTCTGCTGGGACTTCTCCTGTTCTCCAGGAGTTCTCAAAGATTATTGCCAATGGCTCTGATATTACATTTGCCAGTTCTTTTAATACTCTAGGATGTAGTTCATCTGGTCCTGGAGATTTATATTCATTTAGGTTAACCAGGTATTCCTGTACTACCTCTTTACTTATTCTGTGCTGAATTTCCTCTATTCTGTCTCCTGTTCCATTATCCTTAGGTTGAGCACCCTTTGCCTTTTCTGAGAAGACTGAAGCAAAGAAGGTGTTGAGTAATTCTGCCTTTTCTCTGTCCCCTGTTAGCATTTTGCCATCTTCTGCACGCAGTGGCCCCACTGTTTCCTTCTTCTTCCTTTTGCTGCGGACATATCCAAAAAAGCCCTTTTTATTGTTCTTAACCTCTCTAGCAAGCCTGAGTTCATTCTGCGCTTTAGCTTTTCTGACTTTACCCCTACATGTGCTGGCTATTTGTTTGAATTCCTCTTTCGTGATTTCTCCATTTTTCCATTTCTTATACATGTTCCGTTTAAAACTTAGCTCAGTTGAAAGTTCCTTAGTCATCCATCCTGGCTTCTTGAGACATCTTCCATTTTTCTTCCTCATTGGAACTGTTTGAAATTGTGCCTTCAATATCTCTCTTTTGAGAAACTCCCATCTGTCTTGAACTCCCTTTTCTTTTAGTATTCCTGACCATGGGATCACTCCCAGTATTTCTCTAAGTTTATTGAAATTAGCTCTCCTAAAGTCTAGAGTGCGTGTCTGACTATGCCTAGCTTCTCCCTTCCACTGTATTATAAACTCCAGGAGAACATGGTCACTTCCACCTAAGGATCCAACCACTTGCGCCCCATCAACTAGGTCTTCCCTGTTGGTTAAGATCAGATCTAAAATGGCTGATCCCCTTGTTGCCTCTTCCACCTTTTGGACAATGAAATTGTCTTCCAAGCAAGTGAGGAATTTGCTAGACTTTGAGGATTTGGCTGAGTTTGACTTCCAGCAAATATCAGGATAGTTGAAGTCACCCATCACTACTACATCTCTCTTTTCTGAGTATGTGATTATCTGTTCTAGAAAGGCATCATCCAATTCCTCTGCCTGAGTCGGGGGTCTGTAGTAGACTCCCACAGTAACATCCCTGTTATTTCCCTCTCCTTTAATTTTTATCCAGATGCTCTCCACCTGGCTTCCAGTATTGACTTCCTGCATCTCTTCACTGGTGTAAATATCCCTGACATATAATGCTATTCCTCCTCCTTTCCTGCTTGGCCTGTTTCTCTTGAAAAGGTTATACCCCTCTATTTCTACATTCCAATCATGAGACTCATCCCACCAGGTTTCAGTGATGCCTATTATATCATATTTCCCTTGTTGTGCTAGGAGTTCAAGTTCATCCTGCTTATTTCCCATACTCTGTGCATTAGTGTAGAGACATTTAAGACCATGTGTCCTCTTTACTTGCTGCTTTTGCACATTTTTTTGCCTCCTACTGTTGGGTCCTTGCACTGTTTGCCTTGTTCCCTCTATGCCACTTGGACTATTCTCTCCATCCCTTTTGCCTTCCAGTATAATGTCTCCCTCCCCCACATAACTCAGTTTAAAGCCCTCCTGATCAGATTCTTCAGACTGTTGGCAAAAACGTTTTTGCCAACTGGCGTGAGATGCAGTCCATCCCTTGCCAGAAGTCCCTCCTCATGGAACCGCAGCCCATGATCCAAGAATCCAAACTGTTCTTGGCGGCACCATCTACGGAGCCAGTTATTCACCTCTGCTATTTTCCTCTCCCTTCCTGGACCATGCCCTTCTACGGGGAGTAGAGATGAGATGACAACCTGTGCATCCATCTCTTTCAGCTTCCTTCCCAGAGCCTCATAATCCCTTTTGATATTCTGAAGGCTGTGCCTTGCAGTATCATTGGTTCCCACATGAACCAAAAGAAGGGGGTATTGATCAGTAGGCTTGACAAGTCTTGTCAGCCTCTCCGTCACATGATGGATCTTTGCCCCAGGGAGACAGCACACCTCCCGAGACATCTTGTCAGGCCCACAAACCACTGCTTCTGTACCCCTCAGCAAGGAGTCCCCCACCACGACCACGCGCCTCCTCCGAGGCTTAGCAGTGGCCGTTCCTTTTCGTGATACTCTCAGGCTCTCCTGCTCTGTCCCTGATGTCTGTCCCTGCTGCTTTTCCTCATCATCTCTGACAACAGAGAGAGATTCAAAGCGATTCTGTAGCTGCAAGCCGCTCACAGAACGTTCCCTGGTTTCCTTACTTCTGTGTGTGACCTTCCTCCAAGCATCTACCTCTGTTGTATGTGGAGTGACCTCCTCCGCCCCAACAACTTCCTCTGTCTGTTTCTCACCCAAGACATTCTGGTCTAATCTGTTCAGGAGAATCTCCTGCTCTCTATGATGCTGGAGTGCAGATATCTGCTCCTCTAGCTGCTGTACTTTCTCTTCCAAGAGGGCTACCAACTTGCACTTGGGGCAGGTGTAGTTCGCCACCTCTGTAGGCAAGAAGACAAACATCCCACAGGTGTTGCAGGTGACTGCAGCAGGGCCTTCAGTGTCCATACTGAGAAGTCTTAAGGAGGCACTGAAACAAGACTGTGGGCTTCCCTTGCTAGACTTGGCCTTTGTTCCCAAGCTCTGTCACTGAGTTCAAGTCACGGGGCCTATAGTTATGTAGAGAGCTCCTGGCTAAAAGCTCCTTCCAAAGGCAAGTCTCTGATTCACTTCCTCTGATGCTTCAGGCCGGCTCCTCTTCTATTCTCTAAACACCTCCTTGACTAGATAAAAAAAAAATCAAAATTCGCGCGCCGTTAGGCGCGCGCTTCTGCTAGCCTTGAGTAGCCTTAAGTAGCCTCCCAGCACTGGCTCCCAGAATGCAATGGCTGCTCAAGTGTAAATTAGATTAGATCTCACCCAAGCACATGGACTACAGCCTCCTCCTTTTCTTTCTCCTCCTTAAAGGAAATGGAGCTTCTGCTAGCCTTGAGTAGCCTTAAGTAGCCTCCCAGCACTGGCTCCCAGAATGCAATGGCTGCTCAAGTGTAAATTAGATTAGATCTCACCCAAGCACATGGACTACAGCCTCCTCCTTTTCTTTCTCCTCCTTAAAGGAAATGGAGCTTCTGCTAGCCTTGAGTAGCCTTAAGTAGCCTCCCAGCACTGGCTCCCAGAATGCAATGGCTGCTCAAGTGTAAATTAGATTAGATCTCACCCAAGCACATGGACTACAGCCTCCTCCTTTTCTTTCTCCTCCTTAAAGGAAATGGAGCTTCTGCTAGCCTTGAGTAGCCTTAAGTAGCCTCCCAGCACTGGCTCCCAGAATGCAATGGCTGCTCAAGTGTAAATTAGATTAGATCTCACCCAAGCACATGGACTACAGCCTCCTCCTTTTCTTTCTCCTCCTTAAAGGAAATGGAGCTTCTGCTAGCCTTGAGTAGCCTTAAGTAGCCTCCCAGCACTGGCTCCATTGCGTTCTCAAAACACTCCTATGAGAGAGATGTTAGGCTGAAAAATATTAAAATCCAGGCAAGTCTGCGAGTCTCAAGGAGGAAAGATTTAAAAACCAGGAGTCTAATGCCAAATACATTGTATTACTCTGATTTACCTTTTTTTGCCTTTTTAGCTCAAAGGCATTGAATATAAGACTTTTTCACATTACCCTCTAGATTTCACTGTAGCTCAGTTTGGCAAAATGGACTGTGTGATGTTTGAGGATGAATCTTTGGAGAAGAACCCCCTCCCCCCAGTTTCTTTGCCATAGTTTTATCCCTTTGCTGTATTACATATTGGGATAGCTGGTTTTTCATGTATAGAATCATAGAGTTGGAAGAGACCACAAGGGCAATCCAGTCCAACTGCCTGCCATGCAGGAAATCACAAAGCATCCCTGATTGTGATTTCCTGCATGGCAGGGGGTTGAACTGGATGGCCCTTGTGGTCTTTTCCAACTCTATGATTCTATGCATGAAAAACCAGCTATCCCGATATGTAATGCTGCCAGATAGAGATGTTGTAGGCACTTAAAAGATTCGGAGCCTAGATCCTTAGAACACAAATCTACATAACTTTATCCTAGGGCTTGGGAAATACATTCAGGGGCCTGTTGTCCCACTCTGGATGATGAGGGGAAATATAGGTGCCATGCTTATGTTCTAATTCCAATGCACATTTTCCTACTGATATTCCAGGGGTTTGCTGGAAGAGACACAGTTTCAAGAAGCAGTGATCAGGAGCCTTGCAGAGCCCACTCCCTACTTCTGTCAGCTCTGGAGTGAAGAATCTGCCAAACAGAAACACAGCCCTGGTGGCACCTCCACAACAACTCCGACCTCAGAGTTCAGCCCAAACAACAGGATTGAAAATGAAGATTCTGGAAGAGAAGCATCTCCAGCAGGGACTTCAAATGCTCATGAAAGTCTAAGTGTAATTATTCGCAAGGAACAGTTCCGTGAGCAGAAAGAATACATCATCAGGTGAGCCAGTGACTTGATTGCTGGGCCATCTCTGCATGAGATTGTAACTTGTCAGCAAAATGTTCATACTCCAATACTAATCCTTCTGTAATTCAAAAGGGTGCTCAACAATGGCTCCTTTTGAACCTGGAAAGAAGTGACCAGTGGGGTCCAACGGGGCTCTGTCCTTGGCCCAGTCCTATTCAACATCTTTATTAATGACTTGGATGACAGAATTAGGGGCATACTTATCAAATTTGCGGATGACACCAAATTAGGAGGAGTAGCTAATACTCCAGAATACATGATCAAAATTCAAAGTGACCTGAATAGATTAGAAAGCTGGGCCAATGCTAACAAAATGAAATTCAATGCGGAGAACTGTAAGGTACTGCACTTAGGGCAGAAAAATGAAATGCACAGATATAGAATGGGGGACATCTGGCTGAATGAAACTACATGTGAAAGGGATCTAGGAGTCCAAGTTGACCACAAGTTGAACATGAGTCAACAGTGCGATGCGGCAGATGAAAAGGCCAATGCAATTTTAGGCTGCATCAATAGAAGTATAGTGTCTAGATCAAGGGAAGTAATAGTGCCACTCTATTCTGCTTTGGTCAGGCCCCACCTGGAATACTGTGTCCAGTTCTGGGCACCACAATTCAAAAAGGATATGGAGAAACTGGAGCGTGTCCAAAGGAGGGCAACTAAGGTGGTGAAGGGCCTGGAAGAAATACCCTATGAGGAGCGACTTAGGGAGCTGGGGATGTTTAGCCTGGAGGAGAGAAGGTTAAGAGGTGATATAGCCCTGTTTAAATATTTGAAGGGATGTCATATTGAGGAGGGAGCAAGCTTGTTTTCTGCTGCTCCAGAGACTAGAACACGGAACAGTGGATACAAATTGCAGGAAAAGAGATTCCACCTCAACATTAGGAGGAATTTCCTGACAGTAAAGGCTGTTCGACAGTGAAACACACTCCCTCGGAGTGTAGCGGAGTCTCCATCCTTGGAGGTCTTTAAGCAGAGGCTAGATGGCCATCTGTCAGGGATGATTTCATTGGGAGTTCCTGCATGGCAGGGGGTTGGACTGGATGGCCCTTGTGGTCTCTTCCAACTCTATGATTCTATCATTCTATGAAAAATAATCAGAAACCTATCTACAAAACAAGATGGAAGCTGGAAAGGCTGATAGGCATCATGTCATACTTCTGCCTTCTGTGCCTTATCTTCTATGAGGGAAGCCATATATATATATATATATATTACACACACACATACAACACAATTGTCAGTCCACGTACTTATAGTCATTCACTTGTAGCCATGGGATTCAGTTTCCTGAGAAACTATTTTACTGGTCTTACTTTAAAAAATGAATGTGGCAAGGTTTCAAAGTATCTGTGAGGGTTGTATGGCTGTGAGAAGGGCCTCCCCAACAGATCTCAAAGCGTAGGCTAGTTGATACTGCAAGTAACCTGGACCTGAGGTGTGTCGGGCTTATAGATCAAAATTGGCACTTTGAATTGTGTCCAGGAATGGACCAGCAGCCAGTGAAGCTATTGCAACAAGGGAGTTGTGTGTTCCTTCCAGCCAGTTGCAGTTAGCAATATGGCTATAGTTCTTTGGACCAGTTGAAGTTTCCAAACACTTTTCACAGGCAGCCACACATGGAGGGCCCATTCCCACTTGCGGAGAAACCCGCATTGGAACCGTGCTGTGCTCTGCTTATGAAAGTGATTCCAAAAGGCCCCTCGTTCACACTATGAAAAGGGATCTTGTTTGGAACCGCTTTCTTAGCCGGGAACGCTTGTCGTTCCCACTGGAGCTGCCATGTAAGGTCACAGCCCTTAACGCCTCATCCCCTTCCCGCAGGGTAATTTTTTTTTTATGGGGGGGGTATTGATAGCAAAATTAATCTTGTGCATTTGCAATCTTGTGCATTTGTGATCTCATGCATTTGTGATCAGTATAATGAAGAAAAAGAGAGAAAAAGGAAGGAAGGACGGACGGACGGACGGACGGACCCCCCCAGGAGCAAGTGTGTGTGGTTTTTTCTTTTTCTTCATTATACTGATCGCAAATGCACAAGATCGCAAATGCACAAGATCACAAATGCACAAGATTGCAAATGCACAAGATCACAAATGCACAAGATTGCAAATGCAATCAATACCCCCCTTCAAAAAACAAAAATAAAAAAACGATTCTGACCAGCATTCCCACTTACTGGAAATGCTTCAGAATCGTGTTTTCCAAAAAAGACCACTTTAAAACTAGTGTCAGGAAAGCCTGGGCTATTTGCTTTTAACCCGGTCCTTTCCTCCACTAATCAATCCGATGAGGATCGGAAGTTGATTTGAGTGTGAACGAGGGTCATATAGCCCACGTCACACTTCGAATCAAAATGTAGTGGGAATGGGCCTGGAGTGTGTTACAGTAATCCAACCAGGATGTAACTAACTAAGGGTTGTGTCACTGAAGCCATATCTGACATCTTAAGGAATGAGTACAGCTGGTGCACAAGCTCTAGTTATGCAAATGCACTGTTGGCCACCACTGAAACCTGAGCTTCCAAGGCTCAGAGTTGAATCCAGAAGTACATTCAAGCTAAGAACCTGTATCTCCAGGCAAAGTGTAACTCCATCCATCACAGACTGAATCCTTCTTCCCTGATCTGTCGTTTGATTGACCAAGAGCACCTCTGTTGTCTGGATTATATTTCAATTTGTAAACCCTTATCCAGTCCATTACTGATGAAAGGCACCAACTTAAGACAAGAACAGCTGCCTTGGCTTGTAGTTGAAAGAAGTAACAGAAATGAGTGTCATTTGCATACTGATGGTACTGAATCCTAAAACTCCAAACAAGTTCTCCCAGTGGTTTCATGTATTTATTAAATAGCATTTGGGACAGAACCAAGCCCTGAGGGACTCCATAGGCCAACAGTCAGGGTGTCAAACAGGAGTTCCTCAGCATCACCTTCTAGGTTCACCCTTCCAGGAAGCAGTGATGCCACTCTAAAATATTGCCCCGAGTCCCCTTCCAGCAAGGCGACCCAGAAGGATACCATGGTTGATGGTACTGAAACCTGACAAGAGGTCTAGCAAAACCTGGTGTAGGTTAACCAGTCAGAACCATCTGTCCCATAACCAGGCCTGAAACCAGATTGAAATGGATCTAGATAATCCATCTCATCCAGAAATTCCATCCAAGATATAGGAAGGGTTAGTTTTTTGTGGGGTTTTCAGGCTATGTGACCATGTTCTATAAGAGTTTATGTCTGATGTTTTGCTTGCATCTGTGGTTGGCATCTCTGAAGATGTCAGCCATAGATGCTGGCGAAACATCAGGAATAAACTCTTCTATAACATGGCCACATAGCCCGAAAAATCCACAAAAAACTATGGATGCTGGCCATGAAATCCTTCGACTGCATATAGGAAGGGTTGAGAGGGTTAGATCTAAAGCAGAAAGGGCCAGAGGCTAGAATCAGGAAAAGTTATAATCTGAGACAGCACTCTGGAGATAGGGACATAAGTGGAACCCTCCTATTTCACTCAAGTTTGCTCAGTCTAAGAAGCTTTGAGATTTTATAGAGGTTGGTGAGCAAGAATGTGCCCTGTGATATGAGCTGACAATGTTCATATAGTCTGATACTGAATTTAAGATGATGATGATGATGATGATTTATTTTATTTATATCCCACTCCTAAGAAGTGTTCTCAGGGTGGCTTACACATTGTTATTTAAATAGTTCCCTGCCCTCAGGCTTACAGACTTGAAAATGCATGACAGAAAAGGAGAAAGGAATGGCAATGGCGAAGGGGATCAAGTCCAGTAACAGATATATGGAGGGAGGGAAGGCCTTTCTTCTGTATGTGGGCTAGGCCTGTTGGAGCCCTTCTCTCCCTGAGGCCAGATGGATCACAGAATATAGTCTGTCAGGGTTGCTGAAAAAACAGCACTGTTGTGGCACTGGTTTAAGCCTCAGCCTCTAGTCTTAAAGCACCAGATTTGGAAGCTAAGCAGGGTCAGCCCTGGTTAGTATCTGGATGGGAGATTACCAATGAACACCAGGTGCTGTAGGCTATGTTTCAGAGGAAGGAACTGGCAGTATCACTTCTACATGTTCCTTGCCTAAGAAAATGTTATAAAATTCATTGGGATGCCATAAATTGACAGGCAACTTGAAGGCACATATACCCACCCCACCCACCATTAATCTGTTACAAAGATCTGAAATTTGCCACTGTTTTCATTCCTCTCACATGTTCACCTGCCCCTTTGCTCTCTTTTGTTCATAGAATGCTAACCCTGGTCCAAATACTCCAAAAACACTGCCAAGCAAATTATGCAAAGATTGATATAATGCACTAACAAAGTGTCTGCCACTATTATGGGATGCAGCTACCTTCCCTGACAAAAAAAGGGGGGGGGGCACTCATCAAAATGAAACAGCTGTTACTCGAGATACTGGAGAGGTAGGCCATGAATATCTTCTAGGCCACTGTGTCTTTGGCCTCTTAGACCTGGTCTGTGTGTCCTTTGCCAACACGGTGGCTGCTGGGTTAGACAAGGATGTAGGTAGGCACTGTGCTGTAATAATTTTCCAGAAAAGTAGGAACTTATTTTATTTTGTCTTTAGGATGCCAGCATTTGCAAATCTGACTGAGATGGTGCTGGCCAACACCATCCAGAACATTCTGGTGGAAGCCAGCCGTGGGGAAGTGGTGCTGACAGCACGACCCAGGGTTATTGCACTTCCTCCTCCTTACTCTCAAAAGTGAGTAGATGGGGTATGGGCTTATAATATAAACAAACTGCACCCAAATTGGAATGTGATTTTAGAATGAGGCTTGGGCAAGGATAGATTAACTTGGTTGATGTCTGTTTTAAATTCTGAATGCTTGTCAGGATATTGTTGGAATGGTCTTCCTGTGTTCTCTTTTTCAACTCATCCTTTTGACCTCTTCTACTAGTTTTTGATCTGCTCTTTTTTCTTTTTGCATGGAAGTTTAGGAACCCTGGGGAAAGGGCCTGAAAGTAATTGGGGTAGGGGGAATCAAGGAGAGTAGCCAGATTCATGGAAAATAAAGGCAACAAGGAATCAGCCAACACACTATTCTTAGGAAAAGTTCTGAAAACAGCAGCAGCGCCTCTGAGATGGAAAGAAAGGCTTCTTCCAAGAGAGAGGGTTTTCAGGGGAGCTGCTGCACAAGGAAACTGAGAGGACACGAGAAGTCATTAGGGCTGTTCCCTTGACCCTTCAAAGGTCTCTGAACAAACAATCAAAACAAAACAACTTTGCCCAGTCCTGCTTAAAGTCTCAAATCAGATCTTGCCATTAACACAGAAAAAAATATTTTCTTTAACACAGTACTTTTTTTTTCTTTCAGAGGTATCAGTCCTGTCGTTTCAATGCTCAAACCATCTATGGTCCAGTCTCCTGCAGTACCATCAGTCAGTTTCATGAGTGAAATAAAGGACTCTTTGGGGCAGCGGCACATTATCTTACCCCCCTAGGACTTGGAGGAACTTCTGTACCACCCTGGCATGCTTCTTGTGACAGACTAATCTCCGTGTTAGCCACAGCCTCACTGGAAATCTGCCTCTTCAGAGCTGGCTCAAAGGAAAAATGACTTGCAATAAACTATTATGTGACTTATAAAGGGCAGAGTGATAGTGGCAGGGCCCTAATCCCGTCATCTTCAGAATACAACTCTCTGTTTTGCAGCACTGGGAAAGTGGTTTCAGTTGTATCCTGTGAAAGAGTATGAGGCTTTTCAAATGAAGATAATTGTGCTACCATTTCTACAAGCCTTTTGTGTTGTCAGTGTTCACATTTCCCTCCAGCAGGGGGCATTCTTGGCTTTTACTCTGCTTTGTGAATGGTTCCGCAGGTGATAGTGCAGGGATGTTTCCTTTGCAGGTGCAGTACAGGAATACTGAAATATGGCAGTCAAACAGAATCATAGATTCATAAAGTTGGAATAGAATCACTGATCACTAGGAATTGAGACTCAAGCATTACATACTTGCAGCTAAACTAACTGGAGTGGCTGCCACATGCTTATTATGCAGCTATTTCAGAAACAGGGTACTGTATTTATGAAGAGATACATTTAGTAATTCCTTTGTAGTTTCCAGCAACCATTTTTTTCAGACAGTGAACATAAAAATAAAAGAAAAAGGCTAGATGAATACAACTCCCAAAAATTCAAAGAATGCTATATATGGTCAGGTGTTTGACCTAAAGTGTCTGAGCTAAGAGCTTCTAGAAGCTGAATAATTCTTGATGTTGTAGACTCTGAGAAGATACATATTTAATTGTTCAACCTGTTTTCTGCACTTATCACTTTTAGAGCTGTTGAGGACCCTGTTCTTGACTTTATGGAGGCAAATGCAAAGCCAAAAGGCTTTCTTCTATCAACAGTGAACTCCAGAGACAAAACCTTTGGTCTGTGTAGAAAAAGGAGCTCATTTAAAACATACCCTTTTCACTATCTCATGTTTAACCTACTTCATTTCCTCCCAAGATATCTCATATTATGTCTGTAAACAAGAATGATCAGAGCCTCAGCAGTTTCTCTTGTTCCTTCTCTCCTAAATTTAAGCTGGATACTTAACAAACTTACATCCCACCTCCTCAATCAAAATATATTGGAGAATGGATGGTACACAGGCACAACTAGTAATTTTATTAAGAATAGCAAAACCACAAGTTTCCAAGTCTGAGCAGGGAAGACTCTTTAAAGTTTGATCTGGTTTGTTAAAGGACAAAATGTAAGTGACTTATGATGGGGCATAGTATGGACACCCTTTTAGAGTACCTGATGGATGACAAAAAGCATTGTCTTGCAGACACAATTTTCTTACGTATTTTTGAAGCATAGGCTACTGAGAATGTAACTGCATGAGCTCTTGAAACAATGGCTACATTCAAACACCTTAAAATATGCATTGGTTTCAACAGTAAGCACCTCTGTATTCTATACCATTGCCAGTGCTCTGTTAGCTAGTTTATTTCAGAAGTAATTTCAGAAGTGAAGTACATAACACAAGCTCGCTGTACCATCTAAAAAGGGTGACTTAGCAACTCAAGTCTATAATCCTTTTAAAACAGAAGTATTTGGGCTGATCCATCTTCAGCTCACAACCATACTCCATTAACTACCTGACAGCATTTTATGGTGGTCACATGAATCAGAGAATCATAGAGTTGGAAGAAACCACAAAGGCCATCCAGTCCTACCGCTGCCATGCAGGAACTCTCCATCAAGGCACCCCCGACAGATGGCCATCCAGCCTCTTCTTAAAGACCTCCAATGAAAAGGAGATAGAGCTGCTGAAACTTTAATAATTGTTTCAAGGAATTGTGTTCATGACAAGCTGCACCTACTAATTCTTCTAGCCAATTATTAAGTGTATAGGAGCCCTTTTCTCTTTTTCATGTGGCCAATCTATTTAGGTGGCAGATGCTAAGAGATTTGAGGATGCTGAGATAGTAGCTAAAGAAGGAGAAAAACTACTACAACTAGAGTTTGACCTAAGGGGGTTAAAATCTTCCAAAAAAACTGGCTCCTGAAAAGGATCTGGTTCCTATTGCCTCCCCAGGACTTTCCAAACACTTGGGTTCATACAATTAACATCACCTCTAATTTGGCCATGAGATTGCCTTGGTTACTCTTCTTCACATTGTTCTCGAGATCAACCAACTGATGTTTGAGAAGCAAAAAACACAGGAGTTTATCACATGGGAGGAATTTCTCTCAATTTCAAATGGAGCCAATTCGAATTCACATAAATTCACTAGTTTAGCGAATTTACGTGAATTCCAATTGCTTTCGGAATGCATTCAGAATGACTTCCCATTGCTGGAAAATGACCCCCATTGCCCGAAATTGCATGAGATACTCTAATATGCAATTACGTGAAACCCATGATTGCATTTGGAATGACTTTCCTTTTGCCCGAAATTGCGTGAGATACTCTAATACGCAATTACGTGAAACCCCATGATTGTGTTCAGATTGCCATTGCATTATACCCCCAAATTTATTCGTATGATAAACTCCATAATTGTATTTTAATAATGCAATACTGAGTGAGAAAAAACAATGTTGTTGTTTGTAACCAGGACAGAGTGCTTGGCCTTAAAGTCAATTTCCCACAGTGAAAAGCCATGGCATAGATATTTGCCATCAGACAGTTTTCTAGGAAGAAAAAGACCCTAGTCTTGTCTCAGGAAAACATGCTATTCCCAGGGCACTTTATTTAGCCGTCCTTTATTTTTGTGCCTTTAACAGGAACTTCAACTGTAGATTTGCGTGAAAACTGTAGACTTATGTTTATAACTTGATTTTTATAGATCAAAAAGCTGTTAAAGACACAAGACTATGTCATCTTGTGTTTATTTGGTTAATTGGCAACTCTTTTGTGCTATGATATAATTGCAATAAGCCATGGCAATCCCCAGCCCTGCCAAAAACGTGTCTCGGTTGCCCATGATCTCCCTCCCTACTTTAGCATTGCTCTTACTTGCCATCCCCCACTAGTAATTCAGTATCTCTTGCAACCACAGCCTCCTAAATCTATAAATGTGTATGGAAGTGGTCCTGCCAGTACTAATGTTGACACCTTTTCTCTGAAGTAAATTACATAGTTTTAACAGACGTATAGCATCCAAAAACAAGCAGGTGAAGTTTCCCCTACCATACATACTCTTTGATGAATTTCCAAATGTCAAAGGTACAGGAGCTCTGTCAGACCAAAGGTGGCAGCCCTGTTCTAACCATGACCAAATTGGCTTACATCCAAGGTACTGGAAAGAAAAATATGATGGCTTATGTAATGTATTTTCTAACCATTTACAATTTGTAACAATTTACAAGAGCAGGTACATTTAAAAATTTATTGTATTGACTAAATAACATCTAATCTTGTATTAGTGGTTCTTTAAATAACTGTGTCAACCATTAATATATAAAAACACAAAATTATGAAAATACTTTTGATCGAATGTACAGGAAAAGGGAAACAGATCACTCATTTATATGAACAAAGAGCTGGTTAAAATGTGTGAACAGTGTATCAATACAAACTAAATTGACTCTAGATATATTTCTTACTTATGGCTACATAATTAATTACTGCAAAATCTGAGATTTTCTGAAATCCAATAACTCTGTTTTTGACATTATGTAGAAAAGAAAGATCAGTTATGAATCCAGAGAGTCAAATTGTTCTGCTCTGCGTTCTTTTTTGTCTTTTTGCTAGTCTGTTTATCTACCACTAATGCACATCTGACTATTGAAGTCCAGCTCTGTGATCAGCAAAATGTTAGTATTCCAATGATGATGTGCACTGAGAGGTTTTGCCTTCTCTATAATACTGAAGCAAAATGCTAAAACTTTTTCAGAATGTGGAAATATACTGAAAAAGGAACATATGGATAAAACATATGGATGTCTTTCATGACTTCACAGAATAGAAGGCAGAAGTGGGCAATTTCTTCTTCCTCATTATCATTGTGACTCACAGAAATGGGTTATCTGTGTCTGCACAATGTATCACTTGGAAGCTTCTAAAGCAGCATAATTTCCATTTTGGTAGTAGCCTCACTCACTCCCTGCCTCCCTGAGTAGTGCATTTCTTGCTTAAACCCTCAGTTCTTTTTTGTCTGCTGCCACTGCAGCATTATTTCAAAGCCTTTCACAAATCTTTGTTTTCTGACTGATTATCAGTTAATTTGGATTCAAATTGGTATTTGGATTTTTCTTCACACATTTTGGCTTCATTTCTTGATCAGATTATTTCTACATGTATGGCTTTGCTTAGACCTACTGTTGTTGTTGTTGTTGTTATTATTATTATTATTATTATTATTAATTTCCCTCTTGTCTCTATCTGGATTTGGTGATTGGTTCAGCCTTGGCTGACCCACTTTATCTTCAGGGGTTTTATGGCCTCCTCAGCATCTTTCAAACACTACTACATGTGGAGGGAAAATTTCCCCAAAAGATGGCCATTCAATGCACCTTAGTTGTCTTGGTGAGGGGCACAACATTGCAGCCCACAGCCCACTCCCTCCGTCTTGAAGGGACCATGATTCCCATTTAAAGACTCTCCTCTAGGAGAAAGCACTTAAGTGTCTGACCAAGCTGTGGAAAACAGGCTTCTCCACTTTGATTGGACTCTGTTCCTTAAGCTCTCAGCTCCAAAAGCCTTCATGGGATCAGTTGGTACCATCTATGTTGAGCTCATCATACAGTTAGTGCTCAAGTGCTTCTTCATGGAAGCCTGTTCCACTTCTACCAATGGGCAATGTGGAGCATCCAGCTTGAGAGCTAACACCTCAGGCTCAACTGTTACCACTGAAGAGGATTGTCTCACATCACCTCCAACAATCTTCCAGGTCTTAGTCAACATCAACTACATCTCATTTCTATCATTTGTGGTCTCAGAGTACCACCACTCCTGCTATGAGACAACTACAGACCAGTCTCCTTGCTACCTTTTCTTAGCAAGGTGATCGAGAGAGCGGTTGCCTCTCAACTCCAAGCTGTCTTGGAGGATACTGACCCATATCTCGACCCATTTCAAACTGGCATCAGGGCAGGATATGGAGTGGAGACTGCCATGGTTGCTCTGACCGACGACCTCCGCCTGAGCATCGACAGGGGTAGTGTGACCCTGCTGGTGCTCTTGGATCTCTTGGCAGCATTTGACACTATTGATCATTCCTTTCTTTTGGCTCGGCTGAGAGAGTTAGGGATTGGTGGCACCGCTCTTGGGTGGCTCTGCTCCTTTCTCTCCAGTAGGTCACAAAGGGTGAGGCTCGGGTACAGTTTCTCATAAAAAACCGAGCTCAACTGCGGCATTCCTCAGGGTGCCATTCTGTCCCCATTGCTATTTAACATCTATATGAAGCCGCTTGGTGAGATCATTCAGAGGCACGGAGCTCAGTGTCATCAGTACGCTGATGACACTCAGATCTACTTGTCCGTGACCAGATCGTCTGCTCAGACCTCAGATGGTGTCTCTTAATGAATGTCTTGCGGCGGTAATGGGTTGGATGAGGGAAAACCGATTGAAGCTCAATCCAGACAAAACGGAGGTAATCACAGTTACTGGCCCAAAACCAGTCTAGGGAGTACAACTCCCAGTCCTAGACGGAGTCACACTCTCCTCAAAGGACTCCGTTCACAGTCTGCGGGTACTTCTTGATCCGTTGCTTCACATGACTAGTCAGGTGAATGCAACAATCAGGAGTGCCTGTTATCAGCTTCAGCTGATACACCATCTGCGCCCTTTTCTGGAAATGAGGGATCTGGAAACTGTGATACACGCGCTGGTAGCCTCACATTTGGACTTCTGTAACGCACTCTACATGGGGTTACCATTGTGTCTAAGCCGGAAACTACAACTGGTGCAAAACATGGCAGCCAGACTTCTTACAGGAACATCTAGAAGAGAGCACATAACACCAGTGCTTAAATCTCTCCACTGGCTGCCTATCAGTTTCTGAGCACAGTACAAGGTGTTGGTTTTAACCTTTAAAGCCCTTCATGGCTCGGGTCCATCCTATCTAAGTGACCGCCTCTTCCCATACGAACTTCCCCACACACTTCGGTCCTCTGGGAGGAATCTTCTTCAACCCATGAAGACTAGATTGGTGCAGACCTCCCAGAGGGCTTTCTCAGTTGTCGCCCCCAAGTTGTGGAATGGCTTGCCGGACAAGATGCATTTTATTTCATCTATTGAAGGCTTTTAAAAAGCCCTAAAGACGCATCTCTTCCGGAAGGCCTTCCCAGATGAAGTTTAACACCTCCCTTCTCCAAAATGCAGGCTTGAGTTTATCCATCCCTCGCCTCTGCAATTTTCACCCCTATACAGCCAGGATTTCTTGGGATGGAATTTGAAATTGGTGTTGTTGTTTTTTAATTTTAATTGATTGTCTACTATTTTAATCTTGCTGTGATTTAATCTTGTTTTAAGGGGGGGAGTTGGGTGAAGGGATGGGATATTTTATATTGTACTGTTTTAACCTGTTGTTACCCACCCCGATTGCTCGCTCAGAGGGGTGGGCTAGAAATAAAAACTATTATTATTACTATTATTATCATTATTATCATTATCATTGTGACCCTTATCAGTACCTTGAGCAGTACTCATATGGAATGGGTTTGCTTTGTCTTGGGTATCCTGTCTTCATTCTCAAGACTATTACATATTGCCAAGACTACCATCACCATAAACATTATAAGGATCTTGAGTTTATTACGTATTCATCCCATCAGAGTTGGTTCTGTGACAGCCTTGGGACCTAGCCATTGCAGGTCTCCATCTCTAGCTTCTTCAGGGGCTTTTACCAGTTGGTCACAGTTGTACCCCAGAACTACACAATTTTTGTTGCCTCCAGCTCTCCTCAAACTGGAGAGCTGGCTCTTAAGAATGCCTTGGGACAGGCTGCCTTTAACCAACAGAAAAATATTTTAGACTGAATGATGACTCACAGCCAACATTCTATATTAGTGAACCAGAGACTGGTCACATGTCAAGTGGCTGCTGGAATCTTTGGTTGGTTATGAGCTATGGACTTTGGATGAATCAACCGTCTGTGATTGTTTAAGTGTGAAAAGTGGTCAGTGCACTGGAACTCCATACCCTATTAAGAATATGATTGGCACATAGTATTCCCTCAAAAGATATGTTTGCAGGTGCTTGTGCATCTACCATCATACAGTCTTTCATGGACTGTTGCATCCCCACTCTACATTCCACTAAGCCATTTTCTGCTGGGCTATGGGGTTTTGTGGTTTTGTGTTGGATACTTTTTTTTTCTTTCTTAACCACTGTTGGAATGCATTACTCAGGAATTCCCACCTCTATCTGACACAAATCAAACCACCGTGTAGGGAAACTTCCTTTCCACCATTGCCACTTTTTTTTTTAACTTGGTAAATGTTTCATCTTTGGATTTTAACAAATGCACAAAACCATACCAGGTGAAATGGTCCACCAACAGGCACTCTTCCTGGGATATTGAAGAAATGGGGCTCACCTGCATAATTGCAGAAAAAGCAGTAACCTTCTGCTCCAGCGCCTACATGATTAACGGTTTGCTATGTGATGAGTTTCTGTTTCACTGGGGAGCACAAGGGTGATCACCAAGATTGATCAGAACAGAGCCAGATGCATCCTAAGCCACTCTACACTGGCCTTTCTTACACTGGACTTTTTTGTCTCTGTCAAATACAGGCCTTTCTCTTTTGTCTATTAAGCATTAACTCACCACAGTTTTGTGGCATCTCCAAAATATGAACAAACCTTCATGCTTTTTTGACCCCATGGTCAAGAAATAGGACTCCTCACCCATCCTCACCACTCATTGGAGTCTAGAGCTGGTTCTTTACAAATTATCTTGGAGACCGTTTGAAACCATGTCCTCCTGTGACCTGAGATTAATCACATGGAAAACAACTTTCTTGGTGAAAATTATCTCTGCCAAAAAGGAAGGTGAACTTTGTTGCTTTACAGGCTGATTCACCTTAACTAGATTTACACTCTTCTCCTATCAGATTCCAAGGAAGCTGTCTTGGTATTGAACCAGTGTCTCCTGTCAGTAAGGGACTGGATAAGGGCAAAACAAAAAAACAAAAAAAATGCTTGATCCAGAAAGACAGAGGTCCTCCCAATCATTCATGAGGCAGATCAGGGAATAGGGATTCAGACTATGCTGGATGGGGTTACATTCCCTCTGAAATCTCAGGCTCACAGCTTGGGTGTGCTCCTGAACTGCACTCTGAGCCTGGATGCCAAGGTTTCAGCAGCGGCCAGGAGTGAGTTTGCACAGCTAAAACTTGTGTGGCAGCTGCGACCATTCCTTGAAAGGTCAGATCTGGCTACAGTGACACATGCCTTGATTACATCCTGTTTGGACTACTATAATGCACTATAAGTGGGGCTGCCTTTGGAAACTGTCCGCAAACTTCAGCAGGTTCAAAACACCACGGCCAGAATGCTGACTGCTCAGGAGAAGGCTTTCTCTCGGCCCCGCCAAGATCACAGGCTTGCGTGATGAAGACACAGGAGAGAGCCTTCTCGGTGGCTGCTCCCCCCTGTGGAATGCCTTTCTGTGGGAAGCTAGATTTGCCCTCTCCCTGCTGCCCTTTCACCAGCAAGTAAAAACATTTTTATGCAGGCAGGCATGCATTTCGTATATAATGGCGGTGGTTTTTATGGAGCAGGTGGGTTTTTAATTTGTGCTTAACTTTTATATATTTTTATGTAATTTTATATTGGGTGTAGATGTTTTGAATTGTTTTGAATTTTATTGAGATTTTAAATGTTTTTTCTGTGAGCTGCCTTAGGTTCCTCCAGGGAGAAAAGCAGCATATCAATGAAATGAATAAATAAATAAAATTTCCATAGGGACAAAGGAGTCCTCAGACTGGACATTTCATTTCCTTCCAAAAATAATCTCCATTTTTCATTTGAATCAGGACACCATGCTGATTCAAACAGAATCCCATTTCAGATCTTGAGCATTCTCTGCATTCTCTGGACATTGTCTGGTGATTGCATTTTACGTTGCTCCAGAGAACAGGCCCCGGAACAATGGATGAAAGCTACAGGAAAAGAGATTCCACCTCAACATTAGGAGGAACTTCCTGACCATAAGGGCTGTTTGACAGTGGAACACACTCCTTTGGAGACTTCCTTGGAGGTCTTTAAGCAGAGGCTGGATGGCCATCTGTTGGATATGCTTTGATTGAGAGTTCCTGTGAGGCAGGGGGTTGGACTTGATGGCCCTTGTGGTCTCTTCCAACTTTATGATTCTATGATTCTACGTGGACAGCACAACTTCTCTTCACAAGTCTCTGAAGCATTTTCTCTGCTATTTCAACAATAAATTGGAGCATCTGATCAATTTTTGAAGTGGTTTCAGTTACCATCCACCCGACCTATGAACTTATTGGCAGGCAACCTCCTGCCTAGGTCAGGAGCCACTTGATCAGGTTGATGGTGGCATCGGCAGCATTCCTCAGAGGAGTTCTATTCCAGGACATCTGTAGTTTCATCCTAAATTACAAACTAGATATGAGGTCACAAGCGGAGGCTGTGTTTGGGAGGGCTGTTCTCTTCTCCTATGTTGCATGACACTCCTGCCTCCTCCTATGGTCAGTATCTTGTTAGTTTCCTAATTGTGTGAATCACAGTGCCCACAAAGAAGGAAGGCAGGTTGCTTACCTGTAACTTTAGTTGAAGAGTGGTCATCTGTAAACTCATGCAACCCTGCCCATCCTCCTTTTGTCATGTGTGCTTCTCCTTAGGTTCTTGGGATGCTGCTTCAGCATCCAGGGAACTGAAAGTTTAGGGAGTAAGTGCACTAAGTGATGCAGGGTGGGCAGTGGAGTGGGCTGGGGCTGCTGTCAAGATACAAATGATACTGCTCTAGAAGGTTTTGAATTATGCACTGCACAGGCACAGATAACCCATTTATGTGAGTTCCCAGACGACCACTCAAAGTATTATTAGTTACACAGGTAACTTTCCTTTGTATCCCTTCGGATGCTGGATTATAAGTGCCATCAGCTTTAGCCAACATAACCAATGAAGAGAGTTGTTGGAAGTTACAGTTCAACATTTAGCGGTCCGTTTGTTGCACACCCCTGATTTAGTGGTATCCAGCAAGCTACTCCATATACAGACACAAACAAAAAACAGGGTAACTTAATGAGAGCAAGATGTTTTGCTCTCAGTTGGGAACTTGGCCTACCATTACAGGATTTTCATAAACTTCCTAAACATTTTAGGATTTAGTTGCACCTGCTGCTCACTTCTTCAGTCTTTCATCAGTGGCTGTGATCCTCATCACAAGACAATTCCACTTCTTTCTCCATATATCTTTTTGCAGAAGTAAAAATCATTTCCCTTCACACTGATTGAGAATCACCCCACTCCTGAAGCTCTTTGATTGTGGGACACACTTTTCCTTTTTTTAATTTGAGTCTCTAAAGCTAGAAAAACCGGTTTTGCCAGTACACAGACTCTGAATTGTTGATGCTGGCAAATTGCTTCCCCTTTCAGCAATATTTTTATCAGTGTCCTTGTGTTATTCTTGGACAGTATCTGTGACATCACTGTGACCAAAACTCCCAGAATACCTCAGCCATCCAAAAAATTGTTCAATCTCTGTCATCATCCTTGACCTTTGACTATGTTGTCCAGGGAAGATGAGAGTCACAGTTGAACAACACCTGTGGAGTGACACATACCCTGCCCACCTTCAGTTGGATTATGTGTACACAAAGTCTGAACAGAGACAAACCCCAGATTTTGGACAAAGTTGCTGCTAGGCTTGTGCTCTTTTATATTCCATGCCATGACAGGATAGTGTTATCTAACCAATTAGGGTCACTGATTAATATCCTGCTTCATTAATTACAGATGAAATATGCAGATGTTTTATCTGAATTACTATTGGAGCTATCCCACTGTCGCTCTTGATAGAAGCAAAATGTTTAAGATGATTTCCTCACCAATAAATAATACTGTACATATGCGTTATTTAATCAGAAGTGTTATCTTTGTTAAATGCCACCTGTACCAGGATACAATAATATTTATTTCTATTTATGGTTGTGCTTTGAAGAAAGAACAGTGAGTGAACAAATGATGAATTCTGTCAATTGTCTTAACTACAATGTGTGTGTGTGTGTGTGTATTTATGGTATACTGAATGCTCAATAATAATGCAGCATCCATGACTTGGGATGATAGAGCCATTCTGGATATTATAGGTATGTGAAGTACAGATACTGTGCATTTATATCCAAATTGACATCTCCATTTTCAAAATGGCAGTATCAGTGCTGGATTCAAAACACCCATTCCTCATAAATTTTATAATAGCAGTGTTCTGGAATACTGCTCAAGAAGCAATTCATTTAAGAAGAACCCAAGTCCCAATAAGAAGCTGAAATTATAGATGAAAAATTGGCACCACTAGATACAAGAGTAGGTTCTTACAAGAATCAGTCTGTTAATCATATCTTTCTAATTAATTAATTAGATCTATCTACTTTGCTTTACACAGTCAGTTTCATTAATTGTAATTGACCTAATGTGCTTTTGAGACATTACAGTGGACCCTTGGTATCTGCTGGGGTTTGGTTCTGTAGCTGCTCATCACAATGTAATAGTAAAATGGTGCCCAATATATAAAATTACAAAATCAAGGTTTGCTTTTTGGAATTTATATATTTTTTTAAAAAAAATATTTTCAAGCTGTGGATGGTTGAATGTGTGAACAAAGAATCTGTGGATACTGATGGCTCACTGTATTTTTGTTCTATGAAAACTATATATCAGTGATGGTGTACTTTTCGGAGACCGAGTGTCCAAACTCAGTGGGGTTCGGGGGGGGGGGGGCAATTCTGGAGGCAGGACTTCCAGGGGATGGGACTTCTGGGGGAAAACACAGAAGGAAAGAATAGAGGACCTGATCAAATAAAAGCTCAAAGCAAAAAAAAAAAAAGCCACTTATATAAATATTAAATCCATCCTTCTCAGCCCTGCTCAAAATGGAGGACTGTTTGGAGGAAAGGTCCTGAAAAGGAGAGCTAAGAACACCCATATAGATAGAAAAAATTCATGCTTCTCAGCCTTGCTCAAAATGGAGGATGTTTTGGAATCCCTCCTGGACAGGAGGCTGAAAGGGAGGATGTCTGGTCACCCTGAGCCAAAACACTGATATATCTATAAATCCTCAAATCCCTTCAGATCTTCCCAAAATTATTAGTTGTCCCTAACTTCAGCACCAGACATACCACTAAACATAGTTTTAGCAGTCTGTTACACTGCAGTCCTGTAAATTATTGTCTAATCAGAGGAAAGTCCCACTGAGTTCAATGAGACAGAATTGTGGTAATTTAGGTATGAATTATATAGGATTGAAGTTTTAATGTCTTTGCTGGAAGAACAGTTGAGGAGATGAGGTTTGTAGTTTAAATGACTTTGACCTACTACATTAGTAAAGCTATCACAATGACTGAATGCAAAAACTGCTGTATATAAACAAGGTCAGAAGTCATGGGAATCCCATGAATCCCTCTCCCCCTAAACCAACAGTATCTGCAATGACTGTATTACATAAGTGAAAGAAAATACAGGCCATAATGCTAAATACAGTTCTATCAAAGTAAATTTGATTGAAATTAGTGAGATTGTATGTTAGGGTCACAAGATGACATAAGAGACAGACAGAGTTTTTTGCTTGCATGACAAAATTTGTCAGAAATTCTCTCTTCTACACAATCAAGGGACAGGAGCCCTTCCTGCTATTTCACTTGGATGGCCTAGTGTGTGTTTATCATGCACAACCAAGTTATGTCAGTCTTTCCTTCAGCATCTCATAATAGAATCAACAGAACTACTCCCCCTCCCCAACTAACCAAGTGTCAAACAAAATCAGCCAGTAAAAGAGGGAAACACCTTTGCTAATGGTGCCATACTTGGAGAGCAGATTGCACAGGACTTTGGTAGTGGTTCGAGTGTTTGACTTTAACTCTGGACACCAGGGTTTGATTCCCAACTCGGCCATAAAACCCACTAAGGAATTTATCACACAGGAGGCTAAGTGCCCAAATCCCATGCAGAAACTGGATTTAAATTCTAGGAATATCCCACAAAAGCAAGATTGTTTTCAGACACATCAGGGGCACTGAGCTTTAATCCAACATTAACCTGCACAGAAAGTGGACAAAATCGCCCACTTTTTATTTTCAGAAAAATCCCAATAGTAAAAAGAGGCTGGTTTTGTCCACTTTCTGTGTGAGCTAATTTCAGATTAATGTTCAAAACGTCTGAAAATGATCTCACTTTTGTGGGATTTGCCAGCTTTCTGTGCAGGTTAATTTCAGATTAATGCTCAATGCATCTGAAAACAATCCTGCTTTTGTGAATTTAAATCCCATTTCTCCATGGGATTTGGCCGATTCTCTCCCATGTGATAAACTCCTCTGTGACCAAGGGCAAGTTATATGCTCTCAGCCTCATGGAAAGGCAATGCAAACCTCCTTTTAACAAATCATGGCAGGAAAACTGCATAATAGGTTCACCTTAGGGTTGGCATAAGTTAGAAACTACTTAAAGGCACACAGCAACAACAAGCTATAGTATCATCTCACAATCTGTCTCTTTCTGGAAAAACAACACTACCAACCAATTTAGATAAGGAATTAACTGACTGTTTTGCACTTGTGTAGTAGTGGTTTACCTGTGCTGTTCTTCAGACCCAAAGGTTTATTTGATTTGGAAGAAAAAATAGTTATCAGTGGAGATTCTCATTAAATAAAGCCTCAGTTCCCTCACAGACAGTAGTTAAGCTTCAACCATAAAAGGTAGAGGGGGATTCTCTGGACCAAGTGAGATCCTGAGACTTATTAAACATTTAACACCTGCTCTATCTCTCCATTGTGGGGCTGGAAGAAGTGTGAGAAAGAACAAAGGCAGCAAACAGGATCAGCTGGGAGGCTGTATTGTGCAGGTTTACCTTGATGCTTCCCTTTTGGCAATTAACACATTAGGGTCCAGTTTCGACTGTTCTGGGGTTTACTTTCTACAAGCAGTTGAATAAAGAGGATAATTGGAAACACCACATTGGAAAATGTTTGAATACTTTAAGAAGTATCTTTTTGGGGACATGTGTGTAACACCACTATTTCATGCTGCATAATTGAGACACACCTACATTTCCTAAAGAGACACACTTTTAAAGCTTTTGGGATGCTCTGTCTTATTCATCATATTTCCAGCAAAACCAAAATACAAAGTATATTTTTACTCTTTTTTGTCATGTAAAAATTAAGCATTTGTAGCACATGTTTTGCTATTTTTATGCTGGGGTCATATACTGGATACATGACTTTTTCATTCTTTTAAAAAAAAAGTTTAAAGATTTTTTTTTAAAAAAAATGCAAATTTGGTGAAATTACTGACCCTACTGCACACAAAATTACACACACAAACCAAAGCCACAGCAGGAGAAATGAAACAGATGTGATCCTGAGACACGATCAGAAAATGTCTGAAATATATCGACACTGTGTGGTCTCAGACATATCACTGTTTCTTTATCCTCAGCTTCTCATCTGTCAAATGGAAACAATAGTGATAGCTTTGTCACAAAATCATGAAATCAATTAAGATTGTAAAATACGATACACGTTATAAATGCTACAAAAATAACAAAACACAGTGCAAGATTTCCATTGTTCTATCACTGCCGTGTCAGGTCAACCTGAAACAAAGGACAAAACCCAGCCACACAGTAACTGACTGTAATTCTACTTATCTTTTTGTGCCCTCACTCACACACTCACACACGGGGGGGGGGGGGGGGGGGAAAGAGAGAGATACACATCTACTTTGCTTTCCTTGCTAAACCTACAAGCACCTATGGCAACAATCCATTTTCATCTTTTATATTCTTGGGTTGTCATAAATTACAATTATCACAGGGCTTATAACAAAGACTGGAACCTTTTACTTATGAAATAAATAATCAATTAGGAATGCTGAATGCAAGCATATGGAAATTTCTATTTCCTTTCTGACATGTCACACTAAACGGTTTATAAATCGAATCTAATATAACAATGCTATGATTTTTCAAAAGGCCATGTTTGCATGGTACAAGGGCAGAGGTAGAAACTATCCAAACATAGGTGGTTCTCTAAAGCAGGGATGGTTAGTGGTGGCCCTTCAGATATTGTTGGACTGCAACACCCAAAATTACTCATGTGCTGACCAGGGTTGCTGGGAATTGAAGGCCAATATCATTTGGTGGAGCAAAGCTACTCACACCTTTCTCTAAAGCCGCCAGCCCCACATCCATGTTGTCATAATGTGGATCAATTGGGTGGTGGTGGGCACACATGACAATATCATTACCAGACAGGCTTCAGGCAACATGAGTTTTCTGCCCCAAAGTGCTCAACACCAATTCACAGTAGGCTTCCTTGGAGCCCCCAATTTTGCTTTTTGCAAAAAGCCAGCTTACTAAAGCACAAAATGGTCAAAACTATACATAAACACAGAGACACCAGATTTAATCATCCCAATTTGCCACATGAATCTGCATTATAGCACAATAATGCTATAGGTATACAAGTGAGCTAATGGAAGTGGATTTCCTCAAACAATCATCTGTGTAGAAATCCTATCAGCCTTTGAAAGTTCCACACAAAGCTGGGGGAATCTGCTGAATGAGATGAGCAGACAGTTCTCCTCAAGTTGGCCAGAAGCACCTTCGATGAGCAGAGTCCATCTTTTCCAGGTAAGGCAGCATCCTGACCCAACCCAATGGGTAGAGCTAGAGGAAACACACAGCCTCAGTGCCACTTCTGTAAAATGGGAACAGTATGCCACAGTCTTCTTCAGAAGGTAAAGGAAATGAACACTGTAAAACATTAAACAGACTAGGCGAATGACTAATATGAGTGCTGGACAAGTCCTAAGAAGATGGATACAGTCACTTCCCCTAAGTTCCTGTACGTCATGTACAGTTCTCTTGCTAATGTAGCTCCAAATGGTGTGCCTGTGTTTGTACTGTAGTGTGACCTTGCTGAGTCACATTCAGTCTGTGACTTTCCCTACCAGTGCCCTTCTCAATGGTGCAGAGAGCAAGGGGGGAGGGGAGGGAATAAATCAAGGTGCCATTCTTTCTTAGGCATGCTTTCCACTTGTAAACCTCTCCCTGGCACAAACAGATAACCCACAATACCACTGCTAGGCTGCCACTTGGTTGGTGGTGCCCACAGCTAACAGGTCTGGCAAAGGGATTGACATAATCTTCCCTTCTCCCAAAGCTGCACACACAAACCTGTTTCTCCTTGGCACCTTCCTGAAAGAGGATGTGGCAGTTTTACGCCTCTCCCCTCCCTCCCTCCCTCAGCCATGCCCATGCCATGCCCAAGCCCTCCTTCCTTGCCTCTCCCCCATGGTCACCACACCACCCTACACCTGCCCTGTCCTCCCTTCCCACTCCACTCTGCCAGCCCTGGGGCAGCCAAGTGAGAGAGGCAGGTGGGTGGAAAGCGACAGCTGGTGTTGTTCCAGGGAAGGTTTAATGAGCATCTCCTTCCTTCCCTCCCCCTCAGCTCTTTGTGGAGTGAGTTGCCCAGGCTCCTGGCTCTAATCAACCCCATTAGCAAAGGCTCTGGTGCTAATCTGGGGGGCTCCTGGTGTCCCACCTCCCCTATCCTCCCCTCCATGTGCCCGGCTTGCCTTCCTGCCCTGCTATGTCAATATTTGCCCTGAGTAAATGCAGAGCCCATGACAGGTGTGCAGGGGAGACGGCACTCTTGGTGACAACCCAGCCCTCCGGCTCGTCCTCCCTGCAGCCCCCAACGCCCTGGCCCCCCTTGCTGCCTACCAAGCCAGAGCTATTTTTATCAGGCCTATAAAAGCCACTGCAGGGCCAGCATCACCCTCATTTTCCACTCGCTCGGCTGGGAAGGTGAGTTGCTCACCTGGAGCTGCCAACGTGTCACAGGAGCCAGGTGAGACATTCCCAGGGTAGGAGCTCATCAGCACTAAGCAGGGGGTAGAAGGGTGCTGGGAGGAGGTCAATGGAGGCTGTCCAAATGAGGGGGCTTGTAGAAGGCCAAACACCCCAGCAGAAGCTGTGACCTAGGACCATTCCTTGAAAGTTGGGGTGGGAGGAGAGAAGAAACAAATAAGGGGACTTGTTTGGTTTGACAGACTTCTGTGCCTCCTGTGGGTTTTGCCTTCAAGAGAGAATCTAAGCAGATGCAACTTTTCCCATCAGCATGAGACTTGCAAAAAATTTCCCCTCTGGCATTATCCTAATATTTAGAAACTTTGCAGAGTACTAAAATTATCCAGCAAGTTTAATGATTCGGTAGGAAACTGAACCTGAGTTTCCAAACACCTTTCTGTCTTACTTTGCACTTTTCTAATAGTGTTTTTGCATACCTTCCCCATGATGAAAGATAACAAATCCCTTTTCTATACCAAAATTGAGATTTCCTGAGCTCAGATCATGATTATTGCCTTTCTGTTTCTTTTATTTATTACATTTTTAAAAAATGCTTCCCTTCCTCCCTCCCCGTTGTATTTTTTTAATCTGCATCTATTTCCTTCCTTCTCTTTACTCTGTTTTTCCTTCACAGATGCCAAGGAGTCACCCACGCCAAGGGCTCACTTAAGTGGGAGAAGGATCTGGTGGGAGTGGGTTCTCTCACACGCAGCCCCAGTGGCCTTCCCCTGGGTTACTGCTGTGCTTGCCTCGCGTCGAGCCCCACGCACAAGACCTGACGTGAATGTTTTGTTCGTTCGGCTCGCGTTAGGCAGGTCCAGCCTATCTGCGAAGGCATGGTGTGCCTGGATTGGGGCACATGTGCATTGTGCACACATGTAATGGGAATGAGGGACACACATGCGGCATTCACACCTCCCTGCACTGTATACACACACAGGGCTTTATGTGCATGAGCACAGCACTGCACATCCATGTCCCCTTCATTTATGCAAGATCCACCCTACCCAGGAAAAAGGCATGGTCACCCAAACATGACACAATGGCATATCAGCAATTCTTAACTTTTGCAACTTAGCAGCAATGCTTGAGGAAAGGGGCTTTTAAAAAAGGCTTTCAGGAATCATAGCTTACAAAAGATATCTGTGACACCACTGGCAATGTCGTCCTTGCTTTGCTATGTGAACAGACCTAATTTTATGATTCCATGTCATGTTACAGGCTCTAATGTCTGTGAATACCCAATAAGTACTGTGGGGCTCATTGAAACTACACCATTTGCTCCCAATGGTAGAGCTAGGGTGTTCATCTGGTTCTATCAGTTATTTAACTTGTTCTTGTCTGTGATTATAAGTCCTTGGGTTTCTGGCTGGCTATTTCAATGGCAGGACACATAAAAAAGAAATCATGAATATCACCTATATTCCTTGGTTTTTGGGCTTGTAGAATAAGGACAGAATGGGTATATCCTTGTGGTAATGTAGGATGAGGATAGGATGGCACAAGAACAAAAGACATATTTTCTTTCTGCTTCCCCCTGATGGATTCCCTGTTACAAGATGCCAATGAGAGAAAGAACACATGTGAGGTTCATAAGCATGATCATCACTCCCTTCTATAAGGATACAAAATTAGATTAGCATTTAATCAGCCGTGTCTCCAGCAAGAATATAGTTTGAATAAAGGAGAATGAAGTTTCCTGCTTCACATCCCTGTTTACCTGTGATTCTAAGAAGTTGCTGTTTTCTTGTTGTGTTCCTTCAAGTAGTTTTTGACTTTATAGTGTCCCTAAGGTGAACCAACCATGAGGTTTTCTTGGCAAACTTATTCATTGCCATCTTCTGAGGTGGATAGAGTGTGACTTGCCCAAGATCACCTTACCGGTTTACATGGATGAGCTGGGATTCTAACCCTGGTCTCCAGAGTCAATGCTCAAACCACTATGCTGCTCTGCCTCTTTAAGACTAATAACCAGAATACCACAATAGTGGCCGGACTGGTAGTAGTGTGGCTGCATCTTGGTACCCAGTGACATTATCTTTATACATCAGTTCCCATCTGTCTCACATCAGGCAGAAACTGGATAACAGATTTGCATCTGGAAGGAGAACCAGGTCGTTTTGAATAAATATTAGCTGGCTACAAGCTATCTATTCTAGGAACAGATCAGGGTGCAGCAACAGAATCAATTTGCTCACTTCCACAGGCAAGAAAACACAATCAAAGAATATGAGAATTCAACTCTGGGATATGCTCTGCTTAGGAAAAGTCCTGCTATTGCTGTAGAGGAAGGAAGGAAGGAAGGAAAGAAGGAAGGAAGGAGAGACCAAATAAACAGCACTGTGGAAACATTAAATACAGCATGTGGGCCCCTGGGTTATCCAAATACTCTGATTAGAAAAAGAGTATCAATTCGATTTTATTGATTTTAATGCCCTAAATCAATCCCTCTAAACAAACCCTGCTAAGAAAACCCTGTTATAGGCTTGCCCTAATTAGGGTCACTATAAATCAGAAACAACTTCAAGGCACATAACAATAACAATAAAATCAAACTGCTAATCTCAACTACAGTAGATTCAGTGCATCAATTGCACAACGGCAAGCCAACACTTCTGTAAATTCCAGTGATTTGGAGCTTCTATTGGTAGCAGGCGTTGGTTGGGACTACCAGTTCTGCTTCAGCCAATGGAACCTATTTCCAGTGCAATGGGACCTACTAAATAGCCAAACACTCCCATCTTATGCTTTCTTACCTGAAGCTATGGTCCAAAACACAAAGCAGAAATAATCGAGTTTGAGACTGCTTTAACTGCCCTGGTTTGGTGCTAGGGAATTCTGGGAACTACAGTTTTGTGATACATTTAGCCTTCTGTATCAGAGAGGTCTGGCGCCCAAAGAAACTACAATTCCCAGGATTCTCTAGCACTGACCCAGGGCAGTTAAAGCAGTCTCAAACTGGATTATATCTACAGTGTGTTTTGGACCTAAATCCTACTGAATTTAGCCTTACTTCTACAGTAGTTAAGCAGAGGGACAAGTTATCCATGAATTGTGCACTTTCTAGATGCTCTACCTGAATTCTAATTAATGGGAATAAATAAAGTACTACAGTTTTGTTTAGTTCCATGATCACTTCAACGAGTCAGCAACTGACAAGGTAATATCAATGTTAGACATTACAGTTACTGTCAATTTAATTTCTGATGCAACTCATTTCCAAACAAATCCAGTACGCTGCAGCACAAATTACAGTTTAGAAATCAACCAGACTGTTTATGTTAACATATGAGCCAGCATGATGTAGTGGTTTGAGCATTTGACTATGACTTTGGAGATCAGGGTTCAATTCCCCATTTAAGCATTTAAAAAAAACCACTGGAAGACCTTGGGCAAGTCACACTCTCAGCCTCAGAGGATGGCAATTGCAAACCTGCCCTGAAGAAACTTGCCAAGAAAACCCTATGACCTTAGGGTCACCATAAGTAAAAAATGAGGCACACAACAACAATGGCCACACCAACAAGTTTAAATTTACAAAAGACTTGTTTCTGTCCTCAAAGCCCACAATTTTATTTAAAACATAACCAAGATAATTATAAGTTTCTCTCTCTCTCTCTCACACACACACACACACACACAAACAGATATAATTGAAACCATTAACATAAACCCATGTGCATACATACATAAAATGACAACATACTTTGTCAGAACTTCTCAACAAAGTTGTTAAAACATTTTCTAGCAAGGTTCTTCTGATGTAAATTTTTTTATAAAAATCCAGTGAAGTGAAATATTTTCCAGAATGTGGGTAGGGGGGGAAATCATCTGCTTCTGAATTGCTTAGATCTATCCACATGAACAACTGAAAGCTCTCAACATATTTTGCTTCCTACTGTATGTCAGAAAGGTGTAATGAGTCTATCCCCTACTAGGGTGTTACTCTTTTCAGCTGTAACTGTGCATTTAAGTTTGCACTGTCTGCAGATACTAGCAACTGATAATGCTTATCTTGTGTAGTATAGTGGTAAATCTCTACTTGCAGATGGTTATCATGACAGTCCCCACAGCCATGCCAGCAGGACACGAGTCCCAAAATACAGGTATCTGTTCATTTTTTGTAATTCCATACCAATTAACCACTTCTGTCAGTTTTTAGCTCCACCAGAAACAAGTTTTGGTTTTTTCACACTGATGGGTCTCCGTTGTTCTTTCAAGTTCAAGTAACAGCACTCTGCATGTCAGATATAGTTCACAACAATATAATGCTCATCGGAACATCCATCCTGCCATCTCCAGCTACTTTTAAAATTACAGCTAAGAACCATAGTATCATAGAATCACAAAATCCATAAAGTTGGAGGAGATCACAAGAGCCATCCAGTCCAACCCCCTGCCATGCAAGAACATCACAGCACCCCTGACAGATAGCCATCCACCCTCTGTTTAAAGACCTCCAAAGAAAGAGACTCTGCCACTCTCTGAGGGAGTGTGTTCCACTGTTGAACAGCTCTCACTGTCAGAATGTTCTTCCTAATGTTGAAGTGGACTCTCTTTTCCTGCACTTTGAATCCATTCCTATGGGTCCTATTCTCTGGTGCAGCAGAAAACAAGCTTGCACCATCCTCAATATGACATCCCTTCAAATATTTAAACAAGGCTATCCTATCACCTCTTAACCATCTCTTCTGAAGGCTAAACATCCCCAGCTCCCTAAGTCGTTCCTCATAGGGCATGGTTTCTAGCCCAAAGAGAAGACATAGTTATTGCATCTCCCTCTTTTTTTCTTTCACAAATCATTTTGCCTATCTTCTTCATGAGAATCAGTATGAAAGAGTAGTATGAGTGTTACTGCTTTATCACACTAGGGGCAAATAGGATTTAAATGAGAGTTAAATGAGAGTTAAACAGGAAATGTCCTATGAAATTTCAAATCCCCCCTCAGCTATAGGAACACTCCTGGTTATCTTGGACAAGTTACACTCTCTCAGCCTAAGAAGAAGACATTTTCTTGTCAAGAAAATTCTATCACATGGTCATCCCAAGTCAGCACTGACTTGAAGGCACATACCAATCTTCTTTCCCTTGCTTGCTGATGAAACAAGAGTCACAACATTGTAATACAACAGGCAAAAAAGGAATGGGATATGCATGAGGGAGGAAAGCAATAGAAAAACAGGTTGGAAGATACTAGAGGCAGTGCATACACATTCAGAGCTGCTCAAAATGGTGGTCCCAGCCAGTGTTGATCTAGGAGCCATGGGCTGCAGGTCTTGCAAGAGGTCCCAGGCAAGAAACATTTTTAGTCAATGGGCATAAATATGAGCGCATTGGGGAAAATATGCTTGTCACTTTCATATACACCTCATATACATAGCCTGAAGATAATTTTATACAATATTTTTAACAATTTTATGCATGAAACAAAGTTGAACCATCAGAAAGCAACTGTGTCACTCGTATCTCCGCCGCTCATGAGAAAAGTTTTGGTTTTGGAGTATTTCAGATTTTTGGATAAGGGAGACTCAATCTGTAATTGTTAATGTCTGCAACAGAGGACTCTTTCAAACGGGAGGAATTTCTCCCAATTCCGAATGGAGCCAATGCAGATTCATGTAAATTCGCTTGTTTAGTGAATTTACCTGAACCCCTGCTCCGTTCGGAAGGCATTCGGAATTACTTCCCATTACCCGAAAATAACCCCCCCTTGCCCGAAATTGCTTGAGAAGCTTAAATTCGCAATAATGTCAAACCCATGATTGCATTCGGAGTGACTTCCCTTTTGCCCGAATTTGTGTGAGAAGAATTAATTCGCAATAACGTGAAACCCCAGGATTGCGTTTGGATTGCCCTTGGATTATACTTCCAATTTCCCACGTCTGAAAGAGTCCAGAGATTGAACAAAAGTGACAAAGAGCCAAGGCAGGGGGCACTGATCTCATGAGGCCACCTCCAAAACCTGCTCCTTTTGAATTTATTTTTCTTTTATAAAGATGCCCTAGAATATTACAGAACAATTCAAGAGCCATCCTCCTTTGTTCATTAGAAACAGTTCTACCACTTCTGCCTCGACTAATATTAAAACAGCTTGACAAGTATAGTCATTTTAACATAACTCAGAAACCTAGATAAGAAATGTTGGTGGGAGCCACATAGGTGAAAACATTTAAACATGAAATAAAGAACCACATTTTTTCTAGAACACAAGTACGCTGCATGCTTTTAGGATCCTGGAGCCTTGTATAAAATGGCAGCCTTAGGAATGGGAGGAGCAAGAGGCTGACAGAGAGGGACTGAGATGGGGTGGTGCTTCTGAAATATAGGAAGGAAAAACTATTGAAGGAGATATAGTACAGGTTGAGTGTCCCTTCTCTGGAATTCTCAAAATCCAAAATATTCCAAAATCCAAAATTGCCCACATGGGGGGCTGAGATAGTGACACTTTTGCTTTCTAATAGTTCCTTCTATGCCCATTTTCTTTCATGCACAAAATTATTAAAATATTACATATGAAATTACCTTCCGGCTATGCTTGTAAACAATAAATGAATTTCCTGTTTAGGTTTGGGTCCTATCTCCAAGATATCTCATTATGTGCATGCAAATATTCCAAAATCGGAAAAACTTCTGATCCTAAGCATTTCAGATAAGGGAGACACAACCTGTATTTACTTTATTTACCATATATCCTGCCTTTCTCCAAGGACAGGATTCTAGGTGGTTCAGAAACCCCTGTACAGTGAAGATGAAAGCAGTATAGATGCCACATGTAGGCACAAACAGAAAACAATTATTGAACATTTCACTTCACTCCATCCTTCTGCTTGATATGTGGTGTGAATTTACTTCAGGGAGTGTCTTCTTCATCTTGATCCTCCCTAGACAGGAAAATCTTCAAGTTGGGTCTTTCTGTGCCAGATATCAGTAAGAGGTTGCTTACAATTCATCTATGGTTACCAGTTCAGGATCATCTCAGGCCCTGGGCTTTAAAGGACAAAATTTAGGGATGTCTCTTAATAATGCCATTAAGTGTGATTCATAGAGTGCCAACAAAAGTTGCTCACAGTTTGTCATTCATACCCAAACACATACACATCAAACATATTTTCCTGTTTGAAAATTGAGAAGGAAATCTTAGCTGAATGGGTTGTATCCAGATCAATATAAAAGGAGATTTTTCTCCTTCTCATCTACTTACAAAATTTTATCTAGCCTACTTACTTCTAGCCAGAAGGTGAAGGCAGAGACAAGGGTGAGGAAAGGAGGAAGTTAAGTAAGTAAATACATAGAACCCCTGCCCCCCCCCCCCACTGTTACCCCCAAGAGCTAGCCCTCCCCACACCTCCTCTGTGTCAATATCAAATTGATATCCATGAGATGTTTAAAGCACATAGCATGAGGGTGCCCCAGTATGAGATATTGCCTTGCCATATATGAAAATCTGGTAACCACAGCATGGAGGAGCTCAAAAGCACATAGAAAGGATAGATCAATCAGGATCAGGCTCTGTATTCTCCCTGAACTGAAAAGTGTGAGGATGGGACTTGGAGTTTACAGGTGAACAGAAATCCAAATTCACTCCCCTCCAGGATCAATACTCTTTTGTCCAAGGACATTTGCACTGATAGTCCAGCCATTCCCAACTTCCTTTCTGATTCTTCCCTACTGGAAATCCATTCATATCCTGAAGCCTGTTCCAGGATATATTTTGCCCTATAAGTATGTCTGCTCAGTTACCCCAGTTTGGTCTCAATTGAGGTCAGACAGGCACACTGTCCATATTTCATCACACTTCTCAGCATAAACTGCCTATGCCATAATCCTAAGGCACTTGCTGAGCTATTTTCCAGCTCACAATGTCCCATTGATTGGAGCTATGCATCTGGAATCAGCACAGAATTGTCCTCTGCAAACTTCTTTAAGTCGATATCTGCTACCTTTATTTTGTTAGTTCTTGAATGTGTGTGTGACTGGGTGTCTCATGTCAATGGTGATTTTCTTTAATTATAAATAAAATTACATCGAACCTGCACTCTGGAGTCCGTTTTCTCTGAAACTTTGTAGACAGGCTTGATCCCTGCTTTAGTTGCCCAAACTCTCTCAACTGTTGTCATTTTAATAAAATTCCCTATTTGAATATTAAATGTGGGTTCCCTCTTGGGACTCTTGCATTTTGGATAATTCCACCCTATCTTTACTGTTGTTCGTAACAAAAAAGTTAGTTAATCTGTTGCAAACTCTAGCAAAATGGAGACGACCCATAAAAACTGGAGATTCGGGGCCAAGCCCTGAGATGTGGTAACCTTAGTTGCAATCTACAACAACAATTGTTGTTGTTGTTGTTGTATTCCTTCAAGTCGTTTCTGACCTAAGGCATAAATATAATGGGGTTTTCTTGGCAACATTCATTCAGAGGAGTTTTGCCATTGCCTTCCCCTGAGGCTGTGAGCATGTGACTTGCCCAAGGTAACCCAATCTGTTTCAAAGATGAGTTTGGATCGAAACCTGGTCTCCATAGTTGTAGTCAACACTCAAACCACTGTGCCATGTTGGCTCCCTACAACAACAGTACTGTAGTAGGGACAAATAAGAGATTTGGTAGAAATAGAAAAAGGTGGAGCCAAGTGAGCGGTGAGTATATATTATAATATTTGTTGCAAAAAATCTATCTATATTATTAAAAGAGAAAGGACCTTAGCTTCAAAACAAGTTAAACATGCTTCTCTCTGTTTGCCTGCCAGATTTGTTATTAATGTGATAAGGCTCTTGCACTTTTGACATCTGTCAGTAGGAGGAAGGTCCTCTCAGTGGTTATACCTCTTTTTAGAATGTTCCTTATGAAGATTTTAGAGCAGTGTTTTGCTCAAATGAAAGCAAGAACAACTTATCTTTCTACAAAGCTTCTGAGACCACTAGGCTAAAACAGCCTTATTGTAACTACTGTATATTTATAATATGACTCTGGATTCAATGTTTATATTCTCTTTGATTGTGATGATTACATCAGTTGCCATGTGGGGCTGCCATTGGAGATATGGGTTAAAAAAGAAGGAACAAGCCAACCTGAAGCCCTTCTATACCCACTGAGCTGGGAGCAAGCCCCACTGAATTCAGTACACTTTGCTTCTGAGCAGTAGACATGAATAGGATCATAGTGGTATATGTTCTCATTCTCTTTCGGGCTTAACTGCTGCAAATAAAGCAAAAAACAAAACAATCAAACATCCTGTTCACAAATGGGATTTTGACAGAAAGAGATAGTAATTAATTGCTGTTTATCCAGTGGAAATGCAGCCAGTGAACATTTTCATTGTCTTTTTCAGCAAGGAAATGAAATGGTGGTAAAAGCTGCCGTTGTGTTCCTCCTCTTTGGCAGCAGTTAAAGCCAAAGGCCTAAATCTGATAGCTAATGTAGTAGATCTATTAAATCAACTGCTGAATGATAAATCAGTTATATAAATCCCACTGATTAAATAAGTCTCCTTAAACTGAGACTAGCAATTGCATTTAGTCCATAGATTATGGGGATAATCAGACGGGGATGGGATAGAGCCAAGAGTGAAGTGGATTGCTTTCCCATCCTTATCCTGTCCTTATTGCCATCGCATGAAAGCATTTCATACACATCACACTTATCCTGTCATTATCCTGTCATTGAAATGGAATTGTTCTGTCATTTTGTACTAACAGAAACTCCTGTTAATACAAAATGACAGGACAATTCCACTTCAATGACAGGACAATGACAAGATAAGTGCAACATCATTTGAAAGTCATTCACGTGATTGTGGTCAATTGTAGTTCACTGATGTCCTGGACTGAGGCCAGCACACACCCACACAAGCTGATAAGAAAAATCAGCGGGGAGTTAGCTCTGCAGCTGAGAGAAAGTCTACAGACCTGAGTATTGTCCACAAGAATAATCCAGAAGCCAAAGCCGAGGTTAGGGTTGGAGAAGTAGAATCATAGAATCATAGAATCATAGAGTTGGAAGAGACCACAAGGGCCATCCAGTCCAACCCCCTGCCATGCAGGAACTTCCAATCAAAGCATCCCTGACAGATGGCCATCCAGCCTCTGCTTAAAGACCTCTAAGGAAGGAGACTCCACTACACTCCGAGGGAGTGTGTTCCACTGTCGAACAGCCCTTACTGTCAGGAAGTTCCTTCTAATGTTGAGGTGGAATCTCTTTTCCTGCAATTTATATCCATTGTTCCACGTCCTAGTCTCTGGAGCAGCAGAAAACAAGCTTGCTCCCTCCTCAATATGACATCCCTTCAAATATTTAAACAGGGCTATCACATCACCTCTTAACCTTCTCTTCTCCAGGCTAAACATCCCCAGCTCCCTAAGGCGTTCCTCATAGGGCATGGCTTCCAGACCCTTCACCATCTTAGTTGCCCTCCTTTGGACCCGCTCCAGTGTCTCCACATCCTTTTTGAATTGTGGTGCCCAGAACTGGACACAGTATTCCAGGTGGGGCCTGACCAAAGCAGAATAGAGTGGCACTATAACTTCCCTTGATCTAGACACTATACTTCTATTGATGCAGCCTAAAATTGCATTGGCCTTTTTAGCTGCTGCATCGCACTGTTGACTCATGTTCAGCTTATGGTCTACTTGGACTCCTAGATCCCTTTCACATGTGGTCTCATTCAGCCAGGTGTCCCCCATTTTATATCTGTGCATTTCATTTTTCCTCCCTAAGTGCAGAACCTTACATTTCTCTGTGTTGAATTTCATCTTGTTAGCATTGGCCCACCTTTCTAGTCTATTCAGGTCATTTTGAATTTTGATCCTGTCCTCTGGGGTATTAGCTACTCCTCCTAGTTTAGTGTCATCTGCAAATTTGATAAGTATGCCCCCAATCCTGTCATCCAAATCATTAATAAAGATGTTGAATAGCACTGGGCCCAGGACAGAGCCCTGTGGGACCCCACTGGTCACTTCTCTCCAGGATGAAAAGGAGCCATTGTTGAGCACCCTTTGATTTCGGTCAGTCAACCAATTACAAATCCATGTAACAGTTAACTTGTCTATCCCACATTTTGCAAGCTTGTTTGCAAGAATGTAATGGGGAACCTTGTCAAAGGTCTTACTGAAATCGAGGTAAACTATATGCACAGCATTCCCTTCATCTACCAAGCTGGTAATTTTATCAAAAAAAGAGATCAGGTTCGTTTGGCATGACTTGTTTCTCTGAAACCCATGTTGGCTTTTTGTGATTATGGCATTGGCTTCTAAATGTTCACAGACTCTCTGCTTAATGATCTGCTCTAGAACCTTTCCTGGAATTGATGTCAGACTAACTGGACGATAATTGTTGGGATCCTCTTTTTTTCCCTTTTTGAAGATGGGCACAACGTTTGCCCTCCTCCAGTCTGCTGGGACTTCTCCTGTTCTCCAGGAGTTCTCAAAGATTATTGCCAATGGCTCCGATATCACCTTTGCCAGTTTTTTTAATACCCTTGGATGTAGTTCATCTGGTCCTGGAGATTTGTATTCATTTAGATTAACCAGGTATTCCTGTACTGTCTCTTTACTTATTCTGTGCTCAAATTCCCCCACTCTGTCCCCTCCTCCACTGTCCTCAGGTTGAGCACCTTTTGCCTTTTCTGAGAAGACTGAAGCAAAGAAGGTGTTGAGTAATTCTGCCTTTTCTCTGTCCCCTGTTAGTATTTTGCCATCTTCTGCACGCAGTGGTCCAACCATTTCCTTCTTCTTCCTTTTGCTGCGGACATATCCAAAAAAGCCCTTTTTATTGTTCTTAACCTCTCTAGCAAGCCTGAGTTCATTTTGCGATTTAGCTTTTCTGACTTTATCCCTACATGTGCTGGCTATTTGTTTGAATTCCTCTTTGGTGATTTCCCCATTTTTCCATTTTTTATACATGTTCTGTTTAAAACTTAGCTCAGTTGTAAGTTCCTTAGTCATCCATCCTGGCTTCTTGAGACATCTCCCATTTTTCTTCCTCATTGGAACTGTTTGAAATTGTGCTTTCAGTATCTCCCTTTTGAGAAACTCCCATCCATCTTGAACTCCCTTCTCTTTTAGTATTCTTGACCATGGGATCACCCCCAGTATTTCTCTAAGTTTATTGAAATCAGCTCTCCTAAAGTCTAGAGTGCGTGTCTGACTATGCCTAGCTTCCCCTTTCCAGTCACAGAAATCAGCCTGGTCCGAGGTCAGGGCAAGGAGAAGGCAGCAATAGTCCAATTTATTCCAAGGTCGCAGGGTCAAGGTAAAACAAGAGTTCAAGAGACACGGAGCCAGCACACAGTCACACCAAGAGACTTGCAATAAATTCTGGCAAAGGGATGGCGTCCCACAGGTGGTTAAATAGGAGACACCCTCCCTGTTGCCAGCTGTGCCTTATCAGCAGCTTGCTTCTCTGCAAGCCTGCGAGACCGATGTACACAAACACTCTCAGCTCTCCTTTCCTTAAAGGAAGGAACCTTCAAGCTTGATTCTTCCTTAGGAGCCACACTTAGCTGCTGAGCCTCTGAAGGGAGTTCCACAGTGCTAGGGCTTCCTAAGCCTCCACTCCTGAGGTTGAAATGGCAGGGCTGGGGTCTGGCAAGGCAGAACTGGGACCTGGTCTAGCCTCCAACTCCTCTTGCTGCTGAGGAGCCATCTCCTCCTCCTCCTCCTCCTCCTCCTCCTCCAATTCCACCTCATGGCTGGCCATGACAGCTGATGGGACACTGACAGGATAAGCACAATGTTGTATGAAAATCTTTTCGCAATTACGTCATAAGGACTGGAAAAGGATGGGACAAGGATATCCTTTTCCCTGTCTCATAATCTCATAGAATCATAGAATCGTAGAGTTGGAAGAGACCACAAGGGTCATCCAGTCCAACCCCCTGCCATGCAGGAACTCTCAATCAAAGCATCACGGACAGATGGCCATACAGCCTCTCTTTAAAGACCTCCAAGGAAGGAGACTCCACCACTCTCCAAGGGAGTGTGTTCCACATTGTCTGTTATGGCTCCAAAACTGTGGAATGGCTTGCCGGAGGAGATCTGTCTTATTACCACCTTAGATGCTTTTAAGAAAGCACTTAAGACGGATCTCTTCCGGTGGGCCTACCCACCCGACTTACTCTAATGGATCAGAAATTAAAGACAGAATCTGATCCAAATGGAATACAGGAGAATCGACTAGACTAAGGACTGAATTGTAGTTGGTTTTAATTGATTGTTGAAGTTTTTAGGATGCATTTAGACTGCATTGTTTTGTAAATTGTATTTTAATATATGTTGGAAACCCACCTCAATCTGAAGGGAGAGGTGGGAAATAATAATAATAATAATAATAATAATAAGAAGAAGAAGAAGAAGAAGAAGAAGAAGAAGAAGAAGAAATAATAAATATTATTCACTGTTGAACAGCCGTTACTGTCAGGAAGTGTCTCCTATTGTTTAGGTGGAATCTCTTTATGAAAGCTACTTTTTCATATTTTTAAAAGGGGAGTGACTTACTGAAGGCACTGTATTTCTCAGTGTTTTCAGTCACTTCAGATTTTGAGAAGACTCCTACTCCTTTTCCTGGAGCTTGCATCCATTGTTCTGGGTCCTGTTCTCTGGAGCAGCAGAAAACAAGCTTGCTCCCTTCTCAATATGACATCCCTTCAAATATTTATCATATCACCTCTTAACCTCTTCTCCAGGCTAAACATACTCAGCTCCCTTAGTCGTTCCCGATATAGCATGGTTTCCAGACCCTTCACCATTTTAGTCGCCCTCCTTTGGACACGCTCCAGTTTCTCAACATCCTAATGAGTATTCCAGGTGGGCCTGACAGTATTTGGGGCCTGACCAAAGCAGAATACAGTGGCACTGTTACTTCCCTTGATCTAGACACTATACACTTTCCCTCCATATCCGCTAGGGTTAGGAGCACAAGACCCCTGTGAATATGGAAAAACTGCAAATAAAAAAACACTATGTTTTTACCTGAGTGGACACCTCTCTAGGGATCTCTATATCGTCCAGTACAACTCTGTGGTCAATGTCTGACAGACACTGACCATAAAACTGCACTGGAGGAGCTACAAACGCCTAGTAGAGTATTCTCTCTAGGAATCTCTAGGTATTTCAGTGCAACTTATAGTTCAAGTTGACCATAGAGTTGCACTGGAGGATCTAGAGATTCCTAGAGAGAACATATTAATCAAATTCATGAATAATCAAATCCACAGATATCAAAGCTGAGAATATGGAGGGATGGGTGTACTTCTATTGATGCAGCCTAAAATCACATAGGCCTTTTCAGCTGCCTCATCGCACTGTTGACTCATGTTCAACTTGTGGTCTACTTGGACTCCTAGATCCCTTTCACACATAGTTTCATTCAGCCAGGTGTCCCCCATCCTATATCTGTGCATTTCATTTTTCTGCCCTAAGTGCAATATCTTACATTTCTCTGTGTTGAGTATAATTTTGTTAGCTTTGGCCCAGCTTTCCAGTTTATTCAGGTCATTTTGAATTTTGATCCTGTCTTCTGGAGTATTAGCTACTCCTCCTAATTTGGTGTCGTCTGCAAATTTGATAAGTATGCCCCCAATTCTGTCATCCAGGTCATTGATAAAGATGTTGAAAAGTACTTGGCCCAGGACAGAACCCTCAGAAGGATGAAGCACTTATTTTTACCCCGTTTTCAGTGGGAGAGGAAGTAAAAATGACCCTGGGTACATACAGTCCACAGGCCATGTGATTCCTTCATCTGATTGATAAGTTATACTCTCAGCCCCAGAAAACTCCATGATAGGTTAACAACAACTCCATTATGTTTCATCGACCAGTATTCCAGATCTGATGTATCTCTAACTTTTTAGACGTTTTGATATGACTTTCTTTTTAATTGCTTTATTCTTTTTTCCATAACAGCAGGAGTGAAAAGACGTGGAGTAAGGTGTAAGTCAGATGAAATCAAGGCCTCAGTCAAAGCATATTAAGTCATGTGTAACATCAGCAATAGTAGACAGGGCTTCCAAAATATCAGTCTCAGAGAGAGGCATTTTTCTTTTGGAATGTCTTTTGTGTGAGGGAGGAATTATTTTATTTGGTTAGGTTGGCATGAATAAACACCTCCTTATTTCTGTGATTTTTGATCAGTCAGTTACAGAACTGGAAAAAGGCAGCTGCTGAGATTGTAGTGCCCCACAAGACCTCCACTGATGCTTGCTCTGACTTCTCTCCTCTCTTTGAGAAAAACATCCCATCTGACACTTTAAGTAGCATTGGGCAGCTAGAGTTAGTCACCATATAAATATCTTACAATGACCGCAACATACGGTTGATTTGAAACATTGTGGAAAATTAAAATGGCATCTTGCAACATTTGAAAGAATGATTGTAGACAAAATTTACAATTGGGCTTATATTTGGACATTTGGTCAGCTTTTATAGAAACTTATGATTAACGTGGCTATTTTCTCTCTTTTTGTATTTTTAGTTTCCTGCTTTTGTTGTACTGGAACATTATTGTATGTAACTGAGATCCTTTTTGAATGTAAATAAATCTTTCATTTTTAAAAAAATGGCATCTAGACCTAGCTGCCCAATGCTATCTGGAAAGCACTTTCCATCAGGGATGTGTGTGTATGTGTGTGTGTGTGTGTGCCTATCGAAGGATATTTATAAGTACAGGTCTGCAATAAAGCAAGCCTAAGCACACAGCACTGGGGAAGACAGGGTAGATGAAGGTCAGAATTAGTGTTTAAATGGTGTTTTTAAGTATTCTAACGCAATGTTTTTTTTTAGCTAAACTGGGGGAAACTGGCAGATCCCTTGCCCCCATTGTGCCAGGGAGTGCAACAATTGTTTCTTTTCTGGAAAGTCCAGGATCACACCAACATTTTCAGTACCACTATTTTAAAGGCTCTGGTTTCAGGGTGGAACTGTTGAAAACCTTTTGAGCTCTGCTTGAGGCAGAAGACTATGGATGCAATACACTATAGAAATAATGCAATTTGACATCACTTTAAGTGCTGTGGCTCCTTCTATGGAATCCTAGGATGTTTATTTTTATAAGATATTTAGCCTTCTCTGCTAAAGAGTGCTCGTGCCTCACTATAACTCCCAGGATTATGTTGGTTGGTGCCGTGGCAATTAAAATGGTGTCAAATGGCATTATTTCTACAATGTAGATGCACCCTGTATGAGGTTGACAATGGCACCTTTGCAAAAATAAAAATAAAAATAAAACATAAATATGGAGCTGACCTCTGGTAAAGTTGGCAGATGCCCTTTAATATGAAAGCTCCTTTTTCATATTTTTAAAATGGTGGGTGACTTACTGAAGGCACTGTATTTCTCAGTGTTTTCAGTCACTTCAGATTTTGAGAAGACTCCTATTCCTTTGAAGAACAGCATGGAAGGAAAATGCAAACATAGTTGAATCCAGTCCAATTGCTCTCAACATTAGGTCTTCAGGCATTTTGGACTTCAGTTACCCAGAAGCGCCAGCTAGCAATGCCAATAATAACAAAAGGGGAGAACATAAGGTAGAGTAAACATCTTTGCAGCTTGCAATATATATATACTGTACTGGAATTTGTCTCAGAATCCATAACAGATTATTATTATAAACATAAGAGACTAAATTTAGATTATTGGCTTCATCTTAAGAAAATGTGCATAGGACTGGAGACTAAATTATGTCAGTACATGAGACCAATAACCAAAATGGATGAGGAGTCAAAGCAAAAGCAAGCTCCCAAGACATCTAACTCCTGTGTTCATGTGTGTGGTGTGTGCCTGTCTTCTTCAGGTCACCTGTCAATGTATGGTGAATCCATCAATTTCCTAGGGTTTCTTAGGCAAGGAGTGGTTTTGCCAGTTCCCTCCTCTGAAAGAGAGCCTAGAGCACCTGGTATTCATTGGCAGTCTCACATCTAAGTACTAACAAGAAATCACCATGCTTAGCTTCCAAAATCAGACAGGACATGGTGCCTTCAGGTTATACAGCAGTAGAAATGACTTCTGTACAGTTTATACTTCCACCCCAATCAGAGAAAACTCAATTGGCAGTTTAGGTGAGTGAAACACCTGCCTACTGGCATGAAATTCCTGTGGAAGCATCCTGCAGCTGTTCAACTGTTTAAGAGTTTACAGTGTAGAGCTGTGATATGGAAGCTTAAAAGCTTCTAGTTTCTGTAGACCTCTCCTGTTACACCATGTTGTGATTTTATTTTATTTTTTTGTTCACAGCAAACTTGAGTGAGATTTTTTCCTAAGTGATTTATATCATTTCTATTTTGTAGTAGATCACCTTAACCCTATTTGCCAGGGAACGGCACCACTATTCCCCGACTTCAGTCTGCAGTGTCCTGACTGAAGAGATACCAGTGATAGCACATACCAGGGAAAGAGAAAGGAAATTTGACTTGTTCTCCAAATTTAGACAAATGATCAGCATCTGGGGGGAAATTCAACTGAGGATTAATGAAATTCAGAAACTTCCGCATTCTGACTCTATCAAATTGTTAAATCTGAGAGCCCCAGAGTCTTTTTCAAATGCTTAGTGGAAAGACCATCCCAGGAGATAGAGGACTGGGCCAAATTTATGGAACACTAAGCAGGATCAACCATGCTAATTCATAAAATAAAATTCTCTGTTATATCTCCCTCCCAAAAGGCATTGGAAACCAGAAAATTAAAGGCCAAATTAGATATCATGATGATGTTAGTGATGTGCCTTGAATTCTGTCTCTTTCAGTTTTTTCTAGAGAAGCCAAGGAAGATTGGGCAGATTTGGTTTGGGACTGCAGTGATCTTGACACAGCTGTTTACCTTGTTAGGGAAAAACTTGTTTGGAAAAATAGAAATCACTCTTAGTAATTTCATCACTTAATCACTTTTAGTATATTACTAAATACATTTCTGAAATTCATATTGTGAAAACATATATGTGTGTTGGTTTCCCTTTTTTATTTAAATCCTAAATGAAGAATTGTGTCAATTTCTGACCACCTCATTTTAAGGAGCATATAAAGCACTAATTGATTCATGCAGTCCTCCAGATGTTGTTGCACTGGAAGTCCCAGCACCCCTGACCAGGAAAGTCACTGGTGCGGAATGCTAGGAGTTGGAATTCAACAGCATTTGGAGGGCAGCATGATTCTGGCTCCACATACAGACTGACTAGAGCAAGTTTGGAGGAGGGCAAAAAAGATGGCCAGAAGAAATTCCTACAGGAAAAGGTTGTTATACAATTTGTTATAGAAATTAAATTAAATGTCTAAATTAGTTGCCATTTTCTTTCCAATACTTTTTACTTGGATATTGCATGCATTTGAACATTCCTAATGACCTTATCAGATGTTGGAAATTGGAAGTGTAATCTAATGGCAATCCAAACGCAATCATGGGGTTTCACATTATTGTGAATTAAAGTATCTCACACAATTTTGGGCAAAAGGGAAGTCATTCTGAACACAATCATTGGTTTTACCTTATTGCAAATTAAAGCATCTCGCACAATTTCGGGCAATGGGGGGGGTCATTTTTGGGTAATGGGAAGTCATTCTGAACGCATTCCAAATGCAATTGGAATTCACGTACATTCGCTAAACTAGTAAATTCATGTGAATTTGAATTGGCTCCAATTGGCTCCATTCGCAATAATGAGAAATTCCTCCCTTCTGATAAGGTCTTAAGTGAAATAACATTTTATCTAATGTTTGCAAATTCTAATGTAATGGCTTCCTTTAGATCACCTAAATAGCCTTCAAGTATACTCTGCTTGAAGACTGCTAAAAAAGGAAACCATGTACACTCGTTCAGGTGATTTGTTACTTAGCAGAGGCTTAAATAATAGGATGTGGTGGCTTAGTGGTTAAAATGCCAGTTCTGACAATTGGAAGGTCGGAAGTCTGGCAGTTCGCGTCCCATCATTAGTCCCATCTTTGGCCAACCTAGCAGTTTGAAAGTATGTAAAAGTGCAAGTAGATAAATAGGTACGACTTCAGTGGGAAGGTAACAGTGTTCTGTTCAGTCATGCTGGCCTCATGACCGCAGAGTCATCTTCAGACAATGCTAGCTTTTGGCTTAGTAATGAAGAAAAGCACCGCCCCTACAGGTGGTTATGACTAGACATTCATGTCAAGGGGAATCCTTAGAGGGAATATCTTAGAGGCTTGAAGGCTTGAAGAGCATCTCTTGGGGATGATCTCATTCTGGAATTCCTGCCTTGAACAGGAAGTTGGAGAAAATGACCTATAATAAGGGTGGGGATCATATGGCCTTCTAGATATTGTGGGACTGCAGTTCCCAGCATAAGTTCCCACTGGCTATGTTATTTAGAGCTGCTGGAAGTTGCAGTCCAACCACATCTGCTGGGCCACATCATTCCCACTTCTGGCCACCTTTACCATGTTCTGGCCAGTAGTGGAACTCCACAAGCAGCAAGGCAGGCAAACAGTCTATTGCTGCACCTGAGATTGTTCCAGATGTTTTCTACAAGGTCTGGAGCTCCCCTAAGACCTTTCATTCCTCCTGAGTCAAACTAGCCCTCCCAGGATATACCTTTCACAGCCGTGTGTAGTATGAGAACTAAGGATGTAAGATACACTAGCTCTCAACCATGAACTCACAAGATGGTTAGAGGAAGGCAGCAGAATAAGTGGCTGTGTCATGGTTGTTGTTTCCAGTCCAGCTGTCAGGCTGAGGGCCCTCAGGCAAAAGGATGTTCTGTTCTCATTGTGCTACAACCACAATGCTCACTTTGTGTCTCCATGTAAGGGAGGGACAGATCTACCCAGCAGGGTTTCACTCATGAAATATCACAGGAAGATTTTATTGCTGATGATATGAAAGATATTTTTCAACATTTGATTATGCTATCTCTTTCAGTTTCCCCCCTAAGTCACATATATTTTGTTCACTTTTAGTGCTTTAAGGGACAGGCAGAAATTACGTTTTCCACCATTTTAACTGCTGATTTCATACACTTATTAAAAAACGCAAAGCCTATGATGGTAGATGATGATAACAACACAAACAATATTTTAAAAGGTGGCAAATTCATTCCTGTCAAGATTGCCAACTGTCTTTAGCAGCATTGTGAGTTGCAGATCATCATAGTTATCTCCACACTGTGAAAAGTTTCACCTGTTGATTCATGCATCTGAATCTATGAATCTATTACTGGTAGCACAAGCAATAACCAAGCTGACATTATTGTAATTTTTTTTCCTCCTGGCCAAATTGCCCAGAAATTGCCACAATATTTTAGTTGAGATCTAAGTAAAAGTTGAACTATTACTTCCCCTGATTTGGAAAAAAGGGAACACACATGCATAAACACTTTCTCCATGTGCATTTTAAAAATATATTCCTCTTTCTGAATAAGAGTCACTGTATACATATGTCCAGCAGATCCTTCACCAAGTGCCACTTCCACATCCAAATGCCATGCAAATTCCAACCTGCCAGTCTCAGAGTCTGTTATTACAAACATAACCGTGTGTGTCTGTGTTTGGTTTTAACAATGGTTTATTGTGTTTACTAGTAGCCACCATTTTACCACCAATTATTAATAGACTGTACACTATCGAAAGAAGATTAAGCAGTAGATTTTTTTCAAAAAGTGCAACCAACCAATCAATAGCAGTTTAAAATTGCATTTTAAAATACAACACCATTTCTCCTCCTTCCTTGGGGTTCTGCTGTCTGAGGAAGAGAACTCTGCAGGTTTTAAAGTAACATGCTCTTCTGCTGTTTAATGCTGTGAATACATTACAACAGTGACAAACAAACAAAATAACAAACTGTCACCATGTCATAGTGAATAAAGGGGAAAAGTGGGTAAAAGGAGAAACTTCCTTGACACAGAAGATCCCAAATCTAACATTCATTTAAGTGAATGGAAATAATGATATTCTGTGGAGCTAAATTTTGTATTTTTTTAAAATGTGAGCCCATATAGTTTGTTGTTGTTACTATGTGCCTTCAAGACATTTATGACTCATGGCAACCCTGCAATGAACCCTGTCATGAGGTTTTCATGGCAAGATTTGTTCAGCAAAGCTCATATTTTGGGGTTGCCTCTGAGACATCAAATGCCACAATGTTTTGTTTTTTAAAAAATTTAACTGAGGTGCTTAAACCTGACTTTTTCTTATTTATATTAGCTGAAGGGGATTTAAAAAAAACTCATTAAGACTGATGAATGAAGTTTGATAGTAGATTGAACTCAGTGGTTTATTTAATGAAGCTATGCTGGATGGACATTAAATAAACTCTGAGTTCAATTTACTAGCAGACTCCATTCATGAACCTTAAAGAAGTAAAAACAATGACAATCCACTATTCCTTAGCCACATCAGTTCCAAGAGAGAGGGTGCACACATTTTGAAGATTCAGACAGAAAGATTAAAATCCGCAAAATTCATAGCATGAGCAGTCTAACAACTTGTGGTTTATGGTCTATAACATACATTTGTATGGCGGTCTCATGCTTCTGCTGTGAAGTGGCATCAGAGACCCTTGTTTCAGTCCCAGTAGCCTGGCAATGAGGCATCATCATCTGTGTGGGAACAGCTGGCTAGTCCTTTGTGGCCTTCCAGGTGGATTAGTCCCCATAGCAATTGGAGAGGACAGACAGGTAACCTGATGTTCAGAGTGGGGGAGGGAGATGCTATGCTCAGGATAGCTGCAGCCCTATTTTCTTTAACAGGTCTGAGACAAAAGGTGTGTATCTCCTGCATCCAAATACAGAAAAGCATCAGCGCACTAACACTCATCCTGTTACACTTCCTTCTCTTCAAAGAACATTTTTTCTAGGAATTCCTTCTCCTAAAAACAGCAGCAACAGTAAGAACATAAGCTGTTGCTTGGCAGTGCCTCAGGGCAAACGTCATTTTAGTCATGAAGTCACTGAGTAGTGCCCTAAGGTGAACTGTTCTGTCAGTTTCCTCTTTGATCAGTAATAAATGAACAATAATATTGGCCTTCCTCACAAAAGGGAGAGCCAGCATGATTTAGTGGTTTTAGGGAGCTGGATATGTTAAGTCTGGAGAAGAGACAGTTAAGAGGTGATATGATAGCCCTGTTTAAGTATATGAAGGGGTGTCATATTGAGAAGGGAGCAAGCTTGTTTTCTGCTGCTCCAGAGAATAGGACATGGAACAATGGATGCAAGCTACAGGGGAAGAGATTCCGCCTCAACATTAGGAGGAACTTCCTGACAGTGAGAACTGTTCCACAGTGGAATACGCTTCCTCAGAATGTGGTGGAGTCTCTTTCTTTGGAAGTTTTTAAACTGAGGCTGGATGGCTGTCTGCCAGGGGTGCTTTGATTGTGAATTATTGCATGACAGAGGGTTGGACTGGATGCCCTTGTGGTCTCTCTCAACTCTACGATCTATGAGTGTTGGATTAGACTGTGGAGATCAAGGTTTGATCTCATTTGAGCATAAAAACTCACTGGGTGACCTTGGGGGAAGTCACACACTCTTAACCTCAGAAGATGGTAATGGTAAACTTCTCTGAAGAAACTTGGTAAGAAAGCCCTATGATAGGTTCACCCTAGGGTCACTAAGTAAAAAATGACTTGGAGGTTCACAACAACAATAAACCATACAAGGTATTTTTAAGGATTATTGGTACTGCTGCAAAGATATGTGCTTTTTAGAAAAGCACTATACAAATATTACTTGTTTTTCTTTGCACTGTAAGGCATTTGGGTTAAAGAAATTTCTAGCAAGGATTGAGTAGGATGCTTAGGGAATGCTCAGGAACACTCCATCAGTTCAAGCAGCAGGTCTTCGAGCAACAGAATATCCATACTCCTTTCTGTGAAGTAAAACCAAGTTGTTTGGGCAAAACTGATATATTCTAGGCACAGGGGCAATGGGTTAGCTATACTTGAGCAATAGAAAGCAGGAGACTTGAGAGACAGGGCCATCCCAAGAAATTTGCCCTTTACTGAAAGAACTTCCAATTTCCCTTCCTATTATGGGCCATCCCAATTCCAGTATTGCACACAAACCCACTTTTTCCCATGATGAATTTCTACCTATCTCTCTCTTGTTGACCTTATAGTTCATCTTCCTTTTTTTAGTATATAAAATTAATTTTATAATTTGAAATCACATTCTATGGAAATGCTATAAGGATGCATATACATAAAGTATTTCTTAAAAGGATGTGTGTGTGTGTGTGTGTGTGTGTGTTTAAAAGCCATATCAAACATAGCAAGCCTGACAATGGATGCTTAACTTGATCAACTCAGAGTTGGTTCTGCAAGATGCTATAGCATAGTGAGTAGTGAAAGGAACAGTGACACTGCTTTAAATGCCATGGCTCTGTTCTATGGAATATTAGGATTTGTAGTTTGTTGTGGCACCAGAGCTCCCTCACATAAATATCTCATCAAACTACAAATTCCAGAATCCAATAGCTTTGTGCCATGGCAGTTAAGGCTGTGTCAAACTGCATTAATTCTGCAGTGTAAATATAGCCTGGTTATGGGAAGTCTTGAAAACAGAAGTATATTGCTACCTTTTAAGACAGTTTAATAAAAGTGTGCCCCCCATACATTCCTGGACTACAGCTCTCAGCCCTAGCCAGCATAGCCAGTGGAGAAGAATGATGGTAGCTGTTGTCCAACAGCATCTAGAGGACCACACCTTCTCCATCCCTATTCGAATGACAAGCTTTATGTACTTTTAATAGCTGACTGGATGACTTCTTTCTTTCTGTACAGCTCTTGAAGTTAGAAATGAAATGGTCTGGGTCTGATTTTCTCAAGAGAGCAGTGATACACAGGAGAATGTTCTTTGCCTTCAAAATGGGTCAAGCTAACCTTCTCTAGCCGGGTTGTCTTCTAGCTCTTGCTGGAAGAAATGTTTCTCCCTATTGCCCTGGCACTGACATATTTCCTGACACTGCCATGAAGAGGGAAACAACATGCTCCCTTGTTTTATCTTCTTTCCCTTCCTAGGAGTGCAGGATGATTTGTTAGTGAAATGACATTGGGAAGAGAGACTGTTAGCTGGGGGTGAGGTGGGGTGGGATGATAGAGAAAGAGAGAGAGGAGGAAAGAAGGAGAGAGTGAGATGGGGGAGGCAAGGGGAGCCATTCCCGATCTAATCAACCAGGCCTGGCAAATAAACCCAGCTGTGTCTGTGCCTGCAGCAGGAAACGGTCCTTGGAGCAAACACTGCACCAGGCAACGGGTGGCAAGATAAACAGGGGTTGGCGCTGCTTCCATCTGCTCTAGGCAGGAAAGTGGGGAGGGAGGTGGGGTTTGAGCAAAGCCACCTTTCTATGGGGGTGTCACATAAATGTGGGGATCAGGCACTTTAAGGGGGTGCTAGATTAGTAGATTGTCTGTAGTTTTGCTCACGTACTTCTCCACAGTTGCATGGCAGTGGCCATGTCATCTTAGGATTTGTTATACAGAGGAATGGGGGGAGCCCAATGAGGCCAGGCACACTCACTCTACATTTCAAGAACTCTGATTTCACAACTTAAGAAATGAAACAGATGTGGACAGTTTTATAGACTATTATTATCATTTGTCATATGAGTAGAAATGATGACAAACATGCTCCAGCTGTTCTGGACAAATTTTGGATAATACTTTTGGCTAGTCAGCATGGTGTAGTTGGTTTGAGTGTTGGACTATGACTCTGGAGATCAGGCTTCAGTTCCCCACTTGGCCATGGAAACCCACTGAGTGACTTTGGTTGAATCACACACTCTCAGCCCCAGAAAACTCCATGCTAGGTTCAGCTTAGGGAAATAACATGAAGGCATACACCACCACCACCACCACCAATATAAAAATGAGTAGAGAGATCTTGTAGAACCTGTGAGACCAACTGAAAGAAAGAAGTGGGCAGCATGAGCTTCCACAGACTTAATGCTACTTTTTCTGATGCATTTGGGCATCTGTGTAAAAATGATAATTGAGTGATGTCATTGACTGTCATGAACTAAACAGGACTCTACACTACAGTGTGATGTGGTAGCCAAAAAAACTAATGGAATTCTGGACTGCATTGACAGGAATATAGTGTGCTGATTGAGAGAAATATTATTGCCATTCTATTCTGCTTCAGTCAGGCCTCACCTAGAATACTGTGTCAAGTCCTGGGCACCACAGTACAGGAAGGATATTGGCAAACTGGAACATGTTCAGAGAAAGGGGCCCAAAATGATCAAAGTTCTGGAAATCATGAGGAACAATTTAAAGAGCTGGCTAGGTTTATCTTGGAAAAATAAGGTCTGGGAAATGACATGATAGCTATCTTTAAATATCTGAAGGGATGTCATGTAGAAGATGGCACCAGCTTATTTTCTGTTGGTCCAGGGACTAGAACAATGGATTCAAATTACACAAAAGAAAAAAGAAAGAAATTCTACCTAAACATTAAGAAGAAGGATTGCCTTGGACAGTAGTGGGCTTTCTGTCTTTGGAGGTCTTTAAACCTCTAAAGATTGACTGACCTTCTTTCAGAAGTGTTTTAGCTGTGTATTCCTTCATGGCAGGGAGTTGGATTAGATGGTCCTTATTCTGTGATTTTATTAAGCTAGTATAGCACTTAGAAAACAGTCATATTTTCCAAATTTCATTTGACTTTTAGAAATCTGCAGAAGAACCAGAAGTTTCCTTGATATTGTTCACTTTGCTGTGAAGGTGCTTAGTTTAGCATTTCTTATTGCCTCGCTTCCTTATTCAACATTTACCTTTTTTGCAGGTGTAATGTAAATGGCTATTGAGTTGGTCACACAACATGAAAGAATCTGTTTCATTGGTTGAATCATAAAGACAAAGATCAGTTTTGGTTACTTGGCAACTTAGTAGCTCAACAAACTAATTACACTCCAGTCGGTCATAAAAAAACAAATGGATCAACATTAATGACGTCAGGTTCTTTGTAGGTACTCTAGAGATTTGTTGACTGAAATGAATGTTCATGTTGAATTCTAAAATAGTATCAACCAATATTTTCTATATCATGTTTTGTTCAAAGCTGTTTTCTCTGGAAGAGAACCATCCATGTGCCTACTAGATTTTATATATGTACCATATACACTCGGATAGTAGTTGACCTCATGTATAAATTAAGAGCAGGCTTGGGGGCCAAAATTATGGATTTTGATATGACTCGTGAATATGTCAAAGGTAAACCTTAGCAGCATGTAATGAGTCTTCTTCCAATTTGTTGACTACAATCACCGTTCCTATCAATATTTGATCCCAGGTATGGGAACTCCTTGACTATTTCAATTTTCTTATTATCTAGAATGAATTCTTTTAGATCTTCTGTGATCATTATTTTCATTTTCTTGATGTTTGACATTAAGCCTATCTTGGCCCTTTCCTTCTTGACCTTCTTCAGTAATTACTTCAGGTCTTTGATGGTTTCTACTGTTGTATTGTGTCATCTCTGTATCATAGGCTGTTAATGTTCCTTCCTCCAGTCATCACTTCTTCTGCCTCTGAGTGTAAGCCTGTTCTGTGTATGATATTTTCTATATACAGGTTGAATAAACAGGGTGATCGAATGCAGCTTTGTCTGACCCCTTTGTCAATTGGGAACCATTCTGTTTCTCTGTATTAAGTTCTGATGGCAGCCGCTTGTCCTGAGTACAGGTTACATATCAGGACAACCAAATGTAGTGGCATTCCCATTTCTTTGAGAGCATTCCATAGCTTTTTGTGATCTATGCAGTAAAAGGCTTTGCTGTAGTTAATAAAACACATGTAGATTTTATTTTGGAATTCTCTGAATCATTTCATTATCCATCATATGTTTGCAATGTGATCTCTAGTGCCTCTTCATGTCCTGTCTCCACCTTGCACCTCTGGAATTTCTCACTCCATATATGGTAGGATTCTTTGCTGTAGAATTTTGAGTATGATTTTACTTGCATGGGAAATAAGTGCAATGGTCCTGAGCACAATTCTGTGTGCCTCTTTTTTGTGTATGGAAATGTATATTGATCACTACCGATCTGTGGGCCATTGCTTTGTTTTCCACATTTTTTGGCAAGTTTTAGTTTGAACTGTGCTTGATTCTGCCTCTGTGACTTGTAGCAGTTCTATTGGTATGCCATCTATTTCTGGTGATTTATTCTTCACTGTTGCTTTGAGTATGGCTTTCACTTTGCTTTCCAAAATCTGGGGTTCATTTTCCCAAGTTTCTTCTTCCTACATATCCTTTCACATTTATACAGCTCTTCTGTACAATAAAAATATACCACAGCAAATTACATGACTGGAATCCTAAACATTCCAACTAGGCAGCAGGTCCTTGCAAACACACACATACATACACACCGGATAAAAATTATGCAAGGAGCTATGAGAATTTATATTGCTTTGTTTGTCTTTCTTTCTTTCCAGGTCTGGGGGCCTTTTGCTGTTGCCCAACATACAAATGTTACCCAAGAGCTATGAATGCTTTAGTACCTGGACTATTTGTTAGTATATCCAGTAATTCCCCCAAGAACATCAAGGCAAGTGGCACAAGTTAATATCTTATTTTGTCTCCCACACCCAATTCTAGTTTCTTCACTTGAGTGTGGCAATCTTGTAAACTGTGTACCTGTACAGACCAGGTTATCTCACACTTAAGAGGCACTTAACATCCCCCCCCCCCAACCTCAAAAAGGCAACTTTATTTTTCTGACATATTCATTTGTGTTTTTTAAAAATGTGCACCCCTCTTGCCTTTATAAATACATAGTGCTTGAATTAATAAGTAAATATAATCTAAATAGAAAAGTAATAATTAACTAGGTTAAAAGTAAAAAATGTAATTAACAACAGCCACGTTTTGTTTCATTTTACACCTTCTTGAGCCCACTAACACCACTGCTTCTTTCAACAGATTTTAATCACCTCATGATTAATCATTTATAAAAGTGCCTAATATGCATGAAATGCTGTACAAACACATGCAAAAATTACAAGTCCTTGCCCTCCAGCTCAAAATCTTTTTTTAAAAAATCAGACAAAAGGGCAGACCGAGGAAAGGGGAAAAAACAGACAAACAGAACCTGAATAAAAGAGAGGGAACAGAATCAAAAGAGTAGAGTAAAATCAATACAGAAATGCAAGCAAGAGAAAAAGTAATGTTTTCAGTCATTGTTAAATGTGTTACAAATGACCACTTCATTATTCTCTTTTACAGATACCCTGCACAATTCCTGCCCTCCTGCACCCCCTGGTGGGATATGAAGGGATGCTCAAGAATCAGAAAGAGTCTTGAATGTCAATGGAAAGATTTGTGTTTTAAAAATGGGCTTGGTGCACTCGGACATGGAAGCAGGAGAGGCTCCCATCGAAGCTATTATGAGATCCAAAGGGTCAGCCCAGCCTCCTTTTACAAGGCAAATATGGTCATGGTTGGGGTGCAGACTAGACAGACAAAGTGCCCACATGATGTCTTTCTTAGCATTTACCCACCCGTTGCTATTGCTACCTGTTTCCAGGTAACATCGGAAGTGTTCTTGCTGTCTCCTCACTGAGCCGATTATCTGCAACTGCTATTTGAAATGGGCACACAGAAGTACAAGAAACCTCTAGGTTACCTCCAGGTGAGCCTCCCCCAACTTGGTGCTCTCATCCAGATGTGTGGGTTATCAATAGTATGTTAACTCGGGGTGCTGAGAGTTGTAATTCAACATATTAGATAGGGAGAGCCCCAGACTGGGAACGGTGGCTGCTGATGCTGCTGCTACAAAAGGCAAAAAAACTTTTGAGAAGCTCTGAGGCCTGTATGAATTAGATCTAAAAAGCAAATGTCAATACAGAATTTTTTCCTTCTCCCTCTGACTCCCCTATGTCAGGCAGAAATGGCTAATTTGAGGGGTCCTCAAATAACCCCAATATAAAGAGCTGATTAGGCTCATGTTCCATGGGCAGGGTGCCATGGACAGGAAAGCATTAGACACTACAAGAGTGGGAGGCATGACTCTAGATTCCCATCCCTGATGGCGCCTGGGTAGCTTCGCCTCTGCCCCATGGTACAGCTGCCAGGCTCTGCCGTGCAATGCCCTGGGAACGGGCAATGTCCTTAATCCTCGGGCTGAGCTGGGGCATTGTTCTGAGGGTGAAAGGAAAATGGCCCGTCAGGGCCTTTATCTTTTGTGCTCCTCAGCTACTAAGCAAACATGCCCTGTTTCCTATTGTTGGCCTGGGGAGAGGAGAGGCATCTCACTATGATGGCTAAGAGGAATGGACAGAACAGACTGGGCATGGGATGCTTCTCCTCCCGCAGCTTGCCACTGCTGACTCAGCGCAACCTGTTTGTGCACACCCGCTGGACACTTTGCCAGGCCAGGCTATATAATGTTGCCAGGACCCCCCAGCCCAGCACCACCACTCTTGCCTCTGTGCCCTGCCAACCAAGTAAGTACCAGCTCCCAGCTTCTCGCCTTCAACAGCTCCATCACTCCATACCCTGAGCGCTTAACTGGATTTGTGGTGCCCTGTTATTCTTCTCCTGGAGAATCACAGACCAGGGAGGGATTGATCTTTGAGGGCTTTAAGCCCACTGTTGCTGGGTCGGCTGGCAAAGATTGCACTGGGCAGCAGTGAGGCATCCCCAGGTTTAACTCTGTATTCCTTTGACTCACTTTCACGAGTCATTTGAAGAGACTTGTTCTATAATATTCCTTTCTGCACCACCTGCTTTTTGCTTCTGACATGCTGTGTCTGGATTGTATTAGTTAATGGCTATTGATGAGTTACTGGATGGTTCTGCTTTTTGGTAGAACATTAGGTGAGATGGCACTTAGATCTTATCTAGCTTTATAATTTTATAAGGTTCCTATTTTTCAGGAGAGTTCTTCCTCTCTTAGTAAAGGGACAATTAGAAAATATGTTGACAGACATGAGAATCAAAGCACAGGCATGTTTATGTGTGTGCATGCATACACATGTACGCACACACTGTAGATCTGTGACCCCAGTAAGATTCCACAGATGCTCTTCTGACATAAGGGTGTGTACAAAAAATAGGGTGAGGTAGTTTTCTGAGTCTGAATGCCTTTTCAGCAAGTAAGAGTGAGAGCTGACAGATATTATTAGCCTTCCTCCTATACCTTTGCCATCCAAATAGCCTTAGATATAATAATAAGTCTGCTTTATTATTTTAGGATGGTGTCCAATCCATTACTGATCAAACTACAATTTAAAAGGTCTGGGACATGGCTTAATTTAGGAAAAATGTCATTACTCAAAAATTTTGGTTTCTAAATCAGAAAAATTCAAAATGCCACCTGTCTTGTAATTCTATACACATGATATTTTATATATTTTACTATTTTTTGCTCTTTAATAATGCTGCTAAAACTGCTTTCTAGTAGTGTAGGCTGTCCTAATAGTAGTGTGCATGTGTATTCATGTGCCTGCCTGTGCGATGAAGGAATTGAGACTATGCTATCCCTGGCATCATGTTAGTTGAGTTTCCTCTAATGCAGTGTCCTCCAACTGCTTTGAATAGCAAGGCCCATCATCCCAACCAGTATGGCCAGTGGTCAGGGATAAGGGAAGCAGTGTGGAAAGAAACTTTCTCTATCCACCAGGCATGCATTTTTTGATGATGGCTCACTCCTAGACTCCATACACATGAAGCCAACCTCTGTTTAGCAAGACTGGTGAAGACGTGAAGATGCTCTGCTGTTCAGACCTGTCCAGGAGATTATAATATCAGAGAGGAATGTGTCTATAAAGCCTGCTGCATAGTTATGCAGCCCCTGTTTAGTGTTTGATTATTTCAACAGCTTCCCCAGTGGTCTGGCTCCTTGTTGTTGCTTTTGTTGTTAGAATCAGAGAGTTGGAAGAGACCTCAAAGACCATCCAGTTGTTAGCTGCCTGAACTGACCTTGACTCATGGTGACCCTGTGAATGAGACATCTCCAAGCCTTTCTATCCTCTACCTCTCTGCTCAGGTTCCGTACACTTAGGCCCATGGTCTGGCACCTAGATGGACTTTAATCCACCAATTGTATCTTTTATCCATGGCCACTTCCCTTTTGAGTCTAACTGTAGTTTGGTTAGCATTGGACACCTTTACAAGATGGTAGCAAATCCCTGATTGCCCATTGCCAATACATGAAGGGATGCAGTCTGACCACCACTACAACATTTAAATAGCACAGAATGATTTGGTCCTGTAGCAGATGCTTAAGGAAATGTGCACTAAAAACATGTCACATTTTTATAGCAGAAAAGGTGTTCATGACCAGCCAGCACATGGAGACCCTGGGTCAATTCAAGATCACTGTTTGGGAAGAAGAAAACTTCCAGGGGAAGAGATGCGAATTCCTGATGGAGTGTCCCAGCATCATGGAACGTGGCTTCCGCAAGATTCGTTCCATTAAAGTGGAAAATGGCCCGTAAGTGCTTCTGGTAGCCCACAGAAACTATTGCCATCCTGTGTCCTGTGTCCAAGACTCCTCCATTGCATATGGTAGTCTGAGGCTGCTGCCACACTGCAGAATTAATGCAGTTTGACATGGCTTTAACTCCCATTGCTCAGTGTTATGGAATTTTGGGATTTGTAGTTTTGTGAGATGTTTAGCCTTCTCTGTCAGAGAGCTCTGATGCCCCAACAAACTACAAATCCCAGGATTCCATAGGATGTTAAAATGGGGTCAAACTACATTAATTCTGCAATGTGGTAGCAGCCTAAACCATTGTTTAGCTTGTTTAGGAACCTTAAGTACATAAACTGTAGAAAGGGTGCAATTTTTAATAGCTGAAGGAACATGAAAAAAATATTTTTGGATAACTGATGGGAAAAAAGTTAACCTGATGAAGGGAAATTTTATTTGGTGGATTTGAGATTGAAGGAGACTTTTGTTAAATTTGAACCTATTTTGGCATTGGAACATTCCTATTAATATGGATAGGGAAATTAAAGATGACTTTGCCTTCTAACAAAGTTTATTAAGGACTCCAGGTGGAATTGGGCCAATCTTTTGCCCCACAGCTTTTCACAGGTCTGGGCAAAATACAGTGTTGATTTAAGGACTTGAAGATACCAAGTACTCCCAGTCAGCACTTGAAAGTGATGAGTTACAAATAACACAAATAATGAACTACAGGTAACAGTTATCCATTACTCTTTTTTGTTAACAAAAAAGTATACAGGTTGAGTCTCCCTTATTTGGGATTCCAAAATCCAAAATTATCCACATAGGTGGTTGGGATAGTGACACCTTTGCTTTCTGATGGTTCAGTCTACACAAACTTGGTTTCCTGCTAAAGATTATTTAAAATATTATGTGTAAAATTACCTTTAGGCTTTGTGTATAAGGAGAATACAAAACATAAGTGGATTTTCTGTTTAAACCTGGGTCCCATCTACAAAAGATCTCATTATGTGAATGCAAATATTCCAAAATCTGGGCGGAGAGGGGGGGGGGAATCCAAATCCAAATGATTTCAGATCCCAAGCATTTTGGATAAGGAAGACTCAACCTGTAGTGATATTACACTTCAAAAATAGTGTTAACTTGTGCAAATAAAGTCACTTCATTGGGTATAACAACATATGTAGTTCCTTTTAAAGCTACCTTTCTTCTTTAGAGGCACTCATTATGAAGGGTCCAAGACAATGGAAGCAATTAAAAATAATGATGACAAGCAATACAGCGTGGAATGTAGCATGTTCTTTGTTTACCACTGCAACAAATAACAGCAAGTTACTTTTTGAAAAGACAATAATGGATAATGTGAACAAATTGCTTTTCAAAACTGATTTTCCAAGCTCTCCTCTTGCCTTCTTTCCCCTATTCCTTCTTGACCTGCAGCTGGGTGGGGTTTGAGTACCCTGAATACCAAGGACAACAGTTCATCCTGGAGAAAGGTGACTACCCTCGCTGGGAAGCCTGGAGTGGGAACAGTGGCTACAGGACTGAGCACTTGCTCTCCTTCCGTACCATCAAGTGTGCTGTGAGTTCAGTCTCATTCTTCTGACTCTCTAAAATATCTGAAAGGGACCCCTGTCCCAAATGGGGGCTGATCTTCAGGGGAAATCAAAGTAAAAAGAGAATGGTGGGGTTGCCAAGCCAAGGGAACCCTCAATAGTGATGAATAGTAGGGAGATGCCCCGTTTTGATCATCAAGCACCATCTCTTTAAAAACCACAAAAGGCACTTGCAGAATATACTAATTTCATCTGCTGTCTCTAATAAATGTGGGTGGGTGTGTTTGGAAAGGCCAAAGATGGTTACAATGAAATTGCCAGAAGGAGTGACATAAATGAAGCTAATATAAAATTAAGAGTGTTTCTGACAAAATGACATCGTACAGATGTACAATGGGACAAGGTGACATCTTTTATCAGATGAATTGCTGTTGGTACAGGAGTAAGCAAACTTCTGAGCTATACAGAGCTCTTAAGTCATTGAAAATATCCAAATAACTATACCCTGCATAGCCTTTCCACTCTAATGAAAATAAACCATTCTTCCTAAATTCTCCCTATTAGTTTCCAAGATCCATGGGTTTAATAGCATGAGGGGGGGGGGGGCAAGGGTACAGTTCTGCTTACTATTTCATGATAGAGAGGGCTGTAGTCAGCAAGAACAAAAGGGAAAGAACAGGGTAGAGAAACTGTGGCCACTTCACTTGCTGCATTATTGGGGAGATACCTACAGCAGCCTTTCCCCGATATAGTGCCTTCTATATGTGCCAACCTACAACTCCCATCATCTACACAATCTTATTGGTTAACGATGACAGAAGATGTAGTCCAATACATCTGAAAGCCCCTAGCTTGGGAAGTTCAAGGTGCCTGTTGACTTGTTATAACCCCATAAATTTCATGGGTTTTTTTAAAAGGAAAGAATCCTCAGAGGTGGTTTTGCCAGTTCCTTCTCCTGAAACATAGCCTACAACACCCAATATTTATTGGCAGTCTTCCATCCAAATACTAACCAGGGCTGATCCTGCTTAGCTTCCAAGCTCAAATGGGATCTGCTATCTTCAAGGTATTTAGGTGTATGGCTCCTTTTAATTTAGTGGCTTATCACAACTAAGATCTGTACTAGTGTAATGCCTTTATTGGGCCAACTAAAAAGACATGAAAGATTTTTGAGCTCTTCAGAACTCTTCATTGGGCAAAATATTACAAACTGGTTAAGTGGGGTGGGGAAGGGAAAAAGGACAGAAAAGTGACAGTGTTGTTGCCAGGTCCAGAAGTCCTAAGAGGGTTTTTGTATCTTTATTATTAAAAAGAAAGCAAAAGTGTTTGATTTCTCCATTACAGTACTGCTGTACCAAGCTGTTTCTTTAGATTTCTCTCCTCTATGAATACTGCAGTGCACTGGGAAATATGCCACCACTGCTCACTTAAACAAGACACTAGAGACCATATCAAAGTTAGAAGTACAAGGTCCAAGGCTAGGAAAAGATTATATTAGGTCCATGGAGATAGGCAGGTATATTGTAGGATGCTATTTCGCTCACACAGTTTTGGCAAGCTGCTCGTAAATTGCTCTAAACTGAACCACATGTGTGGATCTGTTTAGATCAAGAGAGGGCAGAAAGGGATCTACTGGTGACTTCCAGTTGATCAATGAGGGTTTCTAGCTCCTAACAGTTTGACAACACTAAGAACAACAAGCCTTTTTCCCCTTAGTATAAATCAGGCTGCTAAAAAGAGAAGGTTGGTAAGAAAATAGGAATAAGACTTCTGTGTAAAGGCATTTGTTCACAGACAATACTTCCAACATGAAGCTGAGCATGTACTCAAAGGCCCTTTGTTCCTCACTTCTGGACATTATTTTTGATCTGGCTCAGGACAGTGAATTTCTAGGTGAATATTAAGTAGATCCTAAAATCCAGAAGTCTGCCCAGCCCTGTTTGAGATAAAATGAACCCCATCTGGAAGAACAGCAGGATATAAACCCTCGTAAATACTTACATAAATAAAATATCTTGTAGCTGTAACCAGAGTGGGCTGTCAAAGCAGCCCTTTGTGGGATGGTGGAGAGGATCATGCATTCATGGTAAACCAGTCTTAAGAGGGACAGAGAGCTAAGTTTGGCATTTGGCCTTTGGCAAAGGGACAACCCCAGTATCATAAGCAAAAAGATTTTTAAAAAAACACTGAAAGAAACAACAAAACTGCATATACCAGGATATATATATGCAATAAAATCTACTACATCCAAAGAAGTAAGCAGTGTTGGGATAGGTGCCTTTTTTAGAGTCAGGGTCACAGGGCCAGTCAAGGGGAGTGGGAAGGGAGGCAGAAGGAAGGGAGTTTTGAAAGCATCAACCAGGCTATCTGGACAGAATGCATAACACTTATTGCAAAGATACTATAGCCAGCACAGCATATCACTTCATCTCAAGAGCAGCCGCTTCCGTTCCTAACTGGGGTTTTTAAAATCTCTGCACGTCCCCATCTCTGGGCTTTAATAACAGCAAGTCAGATTATGCCCGCACTTTTAATAAAGGGGTGTGAGATACCATCTCGTTCCTGCCTAGCAGGATCACTTGGCAGAGTGCAGGCTGCAGGGATGGGTAATGGAATGGGTGGGGTGCAGGGTATGCAGCTGTGCCTGATTTCCATTTAACTCCTTGAGTCCACTGAATATTGGGAACCTGCAAATCCTGATCACTTCAAAAGCAGGAATGCGCGCGCGCACACACACACACACACACACACTGTATAGCCTTCTTCTCTGCTTGCTGTGGATCACACTGTCAGACACCTACAACTATACAACCCTAAAGAAAGCAAGACAACATGCCATCCAGTGTGTGATGTGGAACTTAGGCCAGACTGAATTGGGCACTTGGGTCAAGGAAAGCAGTTCTCCTATTCAACCACCACCACTACCATTACTACTACATGCTATTTATTTAGTGTCTTTTAATGTGCAGTATGGTTACAGAGAATGTTGAGACAAAGACAGTTTCCTACCCCAAGCAGTATGTGTAGTCTAACAAACAAGAACACTAATGGGTAGGGAGGAAGATGATGCTAAGAATTAATGGGGGGAAATATGCATCCTGTTCAAGTATTTTACTTGGGGAAGGTGTGGAAATATTTCTGCAGCCCCTGGACTGGTCCTAGACCCCCCAGATCAGATACTTCATCAGACTGGAAAAAATGATGAAAATTGAGAATTGCCACTCTTACAAGTCTCCAAGAACAGCAATTCTACTTAACACCCCCACCCCCATGTTGTTCCCTTCTCAGAAGCCCATCTAAAAAGGCTTGGGTGTTTTGTTTTTTTGTAAAACCAGAAGTGGACTAGAGATTGCCCACAGGAATATTTTAAAGTGAGAGGAGAAATCTGTATATTGGGGTTCAAGATGGAGAAAAAGGTGTAGTGGTGTCAAGGTTTGCAGGGTTGGAACACAAGGACTTTTAAATTAACAGGATGGGCAATATCTTTCTCCCAGCCAAGTTAAAATTCCCAGTGCCCTCTGAACTTTTCCTCAGTCCTCATAGTACCTAGATTGGAGGGAACTGATTTTCCTAGCAATCCCATATTGTTACAGGCTGTCCCTGTTGCAATGCAAAAGGGGCAGACCAAAGGCCCACAGTAGAGCTGAAAACTGCCAGAACTCCTTTGTTGATATGGATCAAAGTAATTGCCTGGATTTTTGGACTGTCTTTGGGGACTGTAGCATTGCGAGCCTTTTACAAGGAATGCCAGCACTGCCAAAAGGTCCCATTGCACCCCTGAATGGAGGAAAGGAAAGCTGGTTAAGACATGGAGTGAAGTAATGTTGCCTGTGATGGCCCCAATCTCAGTCACCCTTTTCTTTATCTTATATGGCAGAACCACAGTGACAGCAAAGCAACCCTCTATGAGGCAGAGAATTTCCAAGGACGCAAGTTTGAACTGAGCGATGACTACCCATCCTTGCAGGCCATGGGCTGGGGCAACAAGGAAGTGGGCTCCATCAAGGTCAACTCTGGAGCGTAAGTGATGCCCCTCTAGGCTAGGATGAGCTGGGGACCTTCCACCCCCTGCTACATTCAGTGGAAGAAGCTTCCCATACCTCATCCCTGCCTTTCCAAGTATATTGATATGCACAACTGACTGAACCATAGGCAGTATGCTTCATTAGGTAACATAAGGACACTGAGAAAAGGTCAGAGCCCTGCCCCAAAGAGTTTACAATATATTATGCATGTTACTATTTAGGAAGGAACAGTGAGGGCAGGGGAAGATTGTGGGGAAGGAAGATTGTGGGGAAGGAAGGGGATAAAAGTAGTATTATGTATATGGGAAAAGTGGGATTTCAGAAGAGATTTGAAAAGACAGAAAGAGTATAACCCCAGAGGTGTCCAGGTAAGTAGTTTCTTGCACAGGGCAGTAAAAGAGAAAGAGTGGGAAACCATAAAATCTTTAGATGATTAAATGCAGTAGGGTTGAAGAAATGTCGAAGGTTGTGAATAATTATATTTTGGGAAGTATAGTCCAAAGGATAGGACTGGGCAAGACTGGGCTGATCTCTGGAAGGACTGCTAAAGAGAAGGTGCTCTGGGAGTCATATCCATCTTTCTTTAAGGCAAGGTAGAGTGGGTGGGGAAAAACCTACTGAGTAATTACTCTGGGATACTGACATAAGTGAGGCCCCATTCAGTGTTCCCCCAGATGTGTTGAATTGCAACTCCCATCATCCCCAGTAAGCTTGGCCATTGGGATGGGAGTTATAGACCAATGTTTTGTTTTGTTTTTGACCAATGTTTTGAGTCCAAGGTTGCAGGAAGGCTGTTCAGCATTCTAGCACTGAGCTTCCTGCATGATTTTCTCCAGGTTACTTGCTGGAGGCAGAAGGACTTTTTAAAGAAATTCAAAACTGGCAAGAGAGAAGGAGTGCTTACCTTTCATGGCGCACGCATGTATTTCACTTGTCCTATGTGCTTATGGCCAAATAAGCTTCATAATGCTTGTGTTATCTTTGAAAAGTGACACAAGCTTAGAAGGCCATGGTATGTATGTAATGACCCCAGCAAATAGATTTGATTGAGTAGGTCTGTCCCTTTTGATTTCCATTCCCCTTCTTTGCCTCTTTTTAAAATAGAAACTCTCTTAGTGTTTTCTGATCCCTTTCTCCACTGTGGCCAACTCCTTTCTCCACTGTGGCCAACCAATTATTTCGTACCCTTGGACTAAGTGGGAACGGCATTGCTCTATCCCATTCCTACTGGAAGACCATGTTGTGGGGCCGAAACTGCTTATCTTGCCAATGTTCTGCTTTATCCCCATAGATGGGTGGCCTACCAGTATCCAGGCTACCGGGGCTACCAGTATGTTCTGGAGCGGGACAGACAGAATGGTGAATACAAGAAGTACAGCGATTACAGCACCCAAGCCCATACCAACCAGATCCAATCCATCCGCCGTGTCCAGCACTGAGCCACATCTTAGCCGCAATCTTAGCAGCAGCAAAACTGGGTCTCCTGCAAATCATCCCCCAACACCTGCCTCTGTGCCCAAGGGCAAACCAAGCAGTAGACCTGCACCCGGTAGCCAATAAAGGCATTTACCAAACCCATCTTTCTCATTGTCCATCTGTCAATGAAAACGTTGTGCTGCAGGGCTTTAATACTCTGGGGAACAGCTGGGCTGCAGGTTTACCTAGCAGTGTAAAATCTAAGGCAGGCAGGCAAGCAAGCAAACTTCACTGTCTCTGATGTTCACTGTTCTTGTTTAATGCTAACAAAGCACTAAAGGTCTAAGCTGAAAGCCTCAATGGGGCACAGGCATTTTTTAAAACCTTGCCATCAGGAGAGGTGAGGAGGGGGGTTGTTTGAAGTTGGCACAGAGGTGGTGCCAACTGCCCAGAAAAGAAAAGTGGCCTGGCTTGCTATTGTGTTTTAATACCCACTATACTTTATTGTTCCAGCACTGGCCCCACCATTAGGTAAGGTGAGGCAGCCCCCTCAGGTGGCAGATCCAAGGAAGTGACAAGAGCAGTGTTGGAGGACAGATCTTTGGCATGTGACTGCCCTGTTTCCCCTCCACTCCTGAGCTAGCTTTCTCCTTTTGGTTACGTGGAGAATACTCTCCCATTGCAAGAGATGAAGAAAGATTTTAAACATGGAATAAGACTGCTTGTTCTTTGACTCAAATAGCAAAATGTCATCGGTTTGCTCTGTTTTCACCTGCCCATTAAACTACTTGTTAATAGCTCAGCTGCTTTAGCCAGCTGAAAAACTGGTAACCCTATCTGGTAATCACAACACAGCAGCAGGATTGCTTCTGTCTTCCTTGCACAGGTTATAAATGAGAGAACAAAGTTCATTGAAACTTAACTTATGAAAACAGAGAAGAATTCTCTGAGGATTCCCACAGCTACACAGAATACAGAAAGGTGGTATCAGATTTTGGTTCAAGAGAGTCTATCACAAGGAAGTAGGAGCCAACAGGTTAATCGAAGTGCTAAAAGAAAGCAGAAAGGGTTAAACTAAGAAGTCATAACTTCAGTGTAAATCTTGAGCCATGGAATCACTTGGATAAGTCTGTTAACAACAAGTTAGATTGGACAAGGTCTTTCAAATGAGCCTATTTGCTCATTAACCTACCTACTAACTGTATGCAAAGGGATCTTGTAGCACCTTTGAGACTAACACAAAATCCCTTTGTATGCTGATATTCCAGACTATCATGACTACACTTTGAATTCTACTTACTAACTGTGATCTAAATTAAAGTAGATTCTCACAAACCTGGACACAGAGGGCCAAAACATGCTGAAGAAATAAATTATAATAATCCAGTTTGAGACAGCTTGAACTGCCCTTGCTCAGTGCTAGGAAATCCTGGGAACTGTAGTTTGTGGTGGCACCAGAGCTCTCTGATAGCAAAGAATAAATGTCTCACAAAACTACAGTTCCCAATATGCAAGAACAACAAAAATCTTAAACAGTTAAAAAAACAAAAAACCTACATTTCCCAGAATTCCCTAGCACTGAGCCAGGGCAACTAAAGTGGTGTGAAATTGGATTATTTCTGCAGTGTGTTTTGACCCAGAATTGCCACATTTAAACCAACCAGCCACAAAGACATGCATACTGGTTAGGCCTGCTTTTGTATATTTGAATCCCAGCCTGATGTACAGGAGTCAGCAAGCTGGATTGAAGGCACAGCAGCAGAGGCTGGTTGAAAAGTTGGTAATTCTAGTTGCAAAATTTAAGAAAAACGCAAGCCAAATTGGGTTCATATCTGACCAAGGTAAATGCCAAAGTATGAGCCTCTGAGAACCAATGGCAAGCTTATTAAATGATGATGGGCTGTTTGGAAACTGCAGTCAGAATTAAAAGAGAGTCTAATGGGGTATACTCAGTGAATGTTGTAAAACACACAAAGTACCTATGGGTGATGATTTCCTTGGCGTAACATGACAGTATGTGAATTATGCTTTGTTGAGAGTCATGGGCACTGTCATTCTCACTTATTCCAAGATTATGCTGACTAGCTATACAGTACTTGCAAAAGGATTCAGTGGTGCTCTTGAACTAGCAACCTGGAGTTAGTAGTGATTTCCCTTTCCTCAGTACAAGTTGGCAAGCCTATGCTCTTCTTCTTCTCAGAATATAATGAGACCTGAGATGGAATTTTATGGATATCTTAGCCCACAAAGTACTACAGGAGTCTGTGTCATTTTTGCAAAAAGGCAAATGAACAGAAATTCAAGCCAGGTCTTTGGTGCAAAAAGTGCTTTTTACTGAATTAGACCTTTGGTCCATCAAACCCTGTAATGTCAACACTGACTGGCAGCAACTGTCCAGAGTTTCACAAAGGAATCTTTCCTAGCCCTGCCTGGAGGTTCTGGTGGCTGCAACTGGGACATTCTGTATGTAAAGCAGAGACACTGTCAGGGAGCCACAGGCCTCCCCTAGAACCTGATGGGAAGATCTTGTCTCTTCACTGGAAAAGAATGGAAGGAGAAATGGATGGAAGGATCCTTTCCACCTCTCCAGTTTGCTTCATGGTGAAACTTGGCAAATTTTCTTGCATAACCAGTAGACATGCAAAACGAACAACTTTGAACTGAACTGACCTTATTTGCAACAGTCTCCTGACTGCCATGAAATACTGTCAGGCTCCACCTTCCAGATTCAGCAACTCAATTCATATCCGCTCAGAAATCCGGCATAGGGTAACATGTATTTACAATTAGCAACCCCACCCAGGAGTGTGAGTGTGTATGGTGGGGAGGGAGGGCAGAATGGAAAGAATCAGGCACTGAGCCAAGGAACAGACGGTTCCCTCTGTGTAGCTGACCCCTTCCCAATACACTGGGATAGCTTTCTCAGCAATGGATAGATCTGGCTTGCAGTATAAATCCTGTTTTTCTGCTTGAATCTATTGTGCTGGATAAGCAGGGGAAAGGAGAAAGATTAATTCCCACAAAGGACCTAATCTACACTGATTTAGATTAGGGGACTAGAAGCTCCCACTAGCGTACAGACATAACAAATTAAAACAACTAATTATTTTTAATTAATACCATTTTTTCCTAATAAAGAAGATAATAAATACATCACACTACTATTGTGGTTTAAGAAGGGTAACACCTCTCATTCTAGGTTCCAACTATGATTTCTCAGCTACGTCTACAGCTTGAGGATGTGGCCTTACTAAAAGGGAGGAAAGAATGCCTTATGGTTCATAGGCTTGCTTGTGCTGTGCCTTAAATGGGGGGGAGGGGCATGACAAAAGTTATCATTTTGTTGTTTATGCAGGACAGGAATCAAATTACTTTTAGCATGTTGTAGCTATAACAGTATATTAGGGGGCGGGGGGAAGACTTTGAACAACAGTAGAAAGTAATTCCTTTTTAAAAAGTAACTTCCAAGCTCTGTCCCTTCTGGGGAAAAGTCCTGAGTAACGGGATGCTTCAGTTTTGCAGAATTACTTTTATGGGATATCATGTCCTACTTGAGCAAGATATTCTGTTCAACCTGCCAGCACTCAGGAGTATCATGAAAAGAATTATTCTTACAGTTGTCCAGAAGCAACAGTGCCATGTGAAAGCAGTTTCACTGGGTACATATGCAACCACTAGAATGGCCAGGGACAAAAAAAGGACAGGAGGCTGTCATACCTAACAGTGGTGCAAAAGAGAGAATTCACATGACAGTTGTCACTTGTTGGAACTTCCTTGTCTGCAGCACAGTAAAAGACAGGAGCCCCATCCTTTTCACTTGGCTGTCCTATATGAGAAGTCTACAATGAGTTGTTTCAGTTTTTCATCTGCAGTAGTGGTGACACTGGGGTGCCAAACTAAAGGTGGCAAAAGGCAAATTAAACTCTTGTGCATTTTTTTTTTAAAAATAGGGACCCTCTCATGTTGAATATCTGAGAGGGCATAGCTAGCAGTGCTCCCAGTTTTACTTGTGTAGAGGGTGGCCAGACGAAAAAGAGGGCAGAGTTTCTACCTCTTTGATAACTGTGTAGACTAGAGCACTTCAGCCAGTGTAGTTAGCTCAGCAGGGAAGATACACACTTGAATCTACTCTTCCATACAACTGTTAAAAGATCAGGAGTCCTGTCTACTTTTGCATCTGGCCATACTGCTTCTTTATTCTCATCCAGTTGTGAAGCAACAATAGATAATAGATACTAGAGAGACTGGTGAGACATGTCTGTATACATGTAAGGAAAAATGTATTTTTTAAAAAAATTAGGCCAGCCTCCTGTTAATGAGTTATGATAGTGTAAATCCAACTTATGCTATCAGAACCCACTTTTCAGGTCATTGCAGAGGCTGGAATTCTTTGTCAACCATACAATGAGCAAAATCCCACCATCAAAACCACCTTTTAAGTGACACAGCATCCTGCACCTTGACCACTTCCATGTCATTGGAGAGCAGGGTAATCAATGGTTCACTCATTTTCCTGTAGCTGGATTCACTACAAAGATGTCAGACCCTGTGGATGTAGTAGGCTGTTCAGCTACAGGAAAATACCTGAATGCATTTCTGCTGATTGCCCTGCTCTCCAATGAGGGCTCTGCATTGCTTAAAAGAGAAGGTGGCACAAGAAGACATAACTATAGAGACATAGCTCTGTGGCAAATGTATGTCTTCTAATGCAGGATCTCAGGCGCCATTTCTGCCCTCAAATCAGGGAAAAGCTGAAGATGTTAGAATACTCTATGAAACACTTTTCCATGCAAGATCACAAAACAGCCTTTGCCACCCTGATGCCATTCATCTGTATTGGACTACAACTCCCACCATCCCTTAGCTAACCAAGCTCCTGCTGGCTGTAATGATACGGCCAGCAGTCCAAGGAAAAGGCTAACTTCTGTATGTATGTTTTTGAACTGCTCCTCTATAAACACACCATTTGTTTATGTTATTAATAATTTCTGTACTCTTTAGAGTACATTCAAGTACTCTGAACCCTAATTAGTATAATGCTTACAAACACGTACACATGAGTACCTTACATATAATGCAATCCCATTTATTCTCCAAGCAACCTTTGTTATAATGAAATTGGGGATGGGGATGGAAATAAATGAATAATTTAATACCTTTCCCTGGGGAGACCAAACATGATTGTGTAAATGGCAGTTCAGTACTAGTCCCCCTGCCACCCTGATCAAGAAAGGAAGGTGTCAATTAAAAAAAACAAAACTATTCCTCTTAACAGTTTTAATAGCACTTTGCTTGCTGCTGCAACTGCATTTTATAGCCTTTTTAAAAAGTCACCACACATCTTATCTGATAGAATATGGAAGGACATGCTTGTTTTCTGCTCCTTGAAAGCACAAAACCCACACCAGTTGATTCAGAAGTGATTTCAAGTCAACTTTAGGAATAATTTCCAGATAGCAAGAGCAGTTCAATAGTACCCTGCAAGATGATGGGTTGTCCTTCCTTGGAAATTTTTAAATAGAGGCTGTCAGGGATGATTTCAGTGTAAATTCCTGCAGTGGGAGGGGGTTGAATTAGATGACCATTTGTGGTCCCTATAGGGTTGCCAGAATGAAAATTGGTTAGGGCTTTTGTACCTTTAATGCAGGTAACAAGGGACACTTGATGAAATCCCTTCTTCTACTCAACCATGAAAGATACAAGAGCCCTTTCCAGCTTTTGCTCTGGCAATCCAAATTCCTTAACAAATCCTCAATTCTGTAATCCTATGAAAATACAGCAAATTCTGGAATGCAGTAATTTAACAATAATGTTGTGGAGAATTCCCATAAAAGCTATGAAAGTCCTTGGCAAAATGCCGGCATACCTTTTCCCTCATTTAGGGGGCTATCTGTGGTGGGCAAATCTGGTACGGGCATACAGTGCAAAAGAAACACTCTGATCATGGCTGGTCAGTGCACAATGCCAGAACATTTGAGTTGGCCAGAGTATAATCAAAGTAGCTAGGATAGTAAACTGAAAGGTAACTGAGGGGTTCTACAGACTGCCAAATTTGGGCCACAGCAACCTCATGCCACGGCCCCGATCCAGCCTTTCAAAGGCAGAAAAAGAAGCCACAAAAAAGTGGGTCCTTTTTGTATTTTAGGCTCCTTTTTGCACCCTCAAAAGAGCACCATAGCCATGGTGGCATGGCTATATGGGGGGTTGGAGTCAGGGGCCGTCATCAGGATGCTGCACCCTATCTCTGCCCCCAGGCCAGCCTTTCAGGCTGGTCTGTAAAGGTCCTGAGGCACAGTGTGGGAAATATATAATTAAATAGGCTCCCCATTCTCCATGAGAATTCTCCATAGGCAGGGCAAGAGCAGTCTGATAAGATTAATGGCCATTCTATCCCAGCTCTGGAAGGAGAAGCCATTTAAGATGACTACGTACCACATCAGTGGCATTGTGGGAAGTCAAAATGGCAGAAATACATTCAAGCAGGGAGATACAGGAAAACTAATTGGGGTGTGGGTCTCAGAACTGATGTCAACTCTGAACACTAGCATTTGCTCAAAGATGGCAGCTCATAATGGCAGATCATGTGGGAGTGAATGAAGGATGGAAATCTCAGAGAAGAGGGAATGAATCCTTCTGGGAAAGGCCTGGTGAGCAGGATTGTCAGGTCAGGATCCCCGCAATCCAAAACCTGAGACCTAGGGATAGCCCTTGGCAATGTCATTAAGCTCTATGTATTAAATACCAACCACAGTTCCTCACAGTTTTCCATTTAAATAAACCCACCCAGAGCAGTGGCATAACTGAAGGGGTGTGGGGGGTTCAGACCACACCAGGTGACACCCTAAAGGGGTGGTGGTGACACCACTGCTTCTCAAACACCTATATTTTGGCAGAAACAAGCTGCGGCATTCATCTGCTTCCCTTTAAAATGCTTTACAAAATGGTGGGAGTGGGGGGGTGTTCAGTGGGAGGAGAAATGAGTGGCCCCAGAATTTTTTTAAATTATAATTTCAAATTTCAAATTTTTATTTTTTTAAAAAATTGATTTTTTTTAAAAAAATTCTTTAACAGCATCACATTTTAACCAAATCTTCACTGTGTATATGTAAATACATTTAGGTTTTGTGAATAGTAATGCAATTTGAAGGTATAATTTTAATTTTGCTAGTTGTTTATGTATGAACTATTAGCATTACATTCAGTGGTATATGGGAATTACGATTTACAAGTACCATTAGTACAAAAAAGTATTACTAAGGATTCTGTCAGGTGTAATATGGAGGAGGTCGATTGGGTGGGGGTTGACACCATGAGTTACCACACTGGGTGACATCAACCCTAGTGACGCCACTAACCCACAGCATATTTTCCTGTTTACACGTTAAGATAGAAATCTCAGCTGAAGGGGCTGTTCTCAGATCAAGGCAAAATGCGAAGATCATTTCTTCTTACTTAGGGAGACACGATAAGGAATATTATTTAATCTAGCCTACTTGCCTCTAGCCAGAAGATGGATTCAAAACCGACTGAGGTTGAACTCTGATGCTACAAGTATTGAAAGGCATGGATGAAACTAAGTAAATACATAATTCCCCCTCCTCCCCCGGGGAAATTTTGCAACTTGCAGCAACAAATCAATTAATCCTTGGAGGCTGTAGCAAGATGCTGATTTAGGAGCTAAACTGGAGATTTACACACACTCCTTTCCTCTTGTCTGGAGCTAAGCCCACCAAAAGTGGAGAATTTATACATTTGTCTCCCACATGAAGATGCGGCATAAAAACTGAGACTGGAGTGTGCCTGTTTCTGAGATCTGGCAACCTTGCTGGTGAACTGTGCACCATTATCTTCAAGCCCAAATATTATCGTTCATTTGTTACATTTATATCCCATTCCCAGCAATGAGCTGAAGGCCACATACATTACAGAAGATTTCCTCCTCTTTGTTTTAATGTCACAACTCTTACAAAGGCTCAGGCTTAGAAAGAGTGAATACTGAAAATCAAATAAATACCATGGTCTTTACATTTCAGTGTGGTTTAGGCACTTTAAAGTCTTTTTGATTTTAATAGGAGATATTAAAATATTCTCAGTTTTCCCAATACTTACTTCTAGGGTTATGTCTTACATAATCAAGTCACTGTTGTAGCCATTCTCGGATAAATATTCCATCAAAATTTTCAGATGCATTATTTTCTAATGAAGGAGAGAGAGACCCTGGGGTCCTGAAGAAGATGCTGGATGCCAAGCTCCCATCAACTTCAGGTAGCATGATCAATTGTCAGGAAATATACAGTTCAATCACATATACTAGGACACAGATTTTCCACTGCTGCTTGAGTCCTCAAACTTATTCTTTACCCAAGCGAATAGGCTACATCTTGCTTGCTTATCCTATCCCCACATTCATATATGACAAAAGAAGAAAATCTCTCTCCCCACATCCCACCATGACTTTTGTGAAAGTCAAGAATTATAGATAGTCACACATTTTCTGAAAAGGTCTGTGTGTCATTGATTACTGCATACAGGCAGAAGTTCACCTATAATGTGCAGGCACCGTAGGTGCAGTGATCAGATTTGATTCACCTGGCGCTTCTGTTGCAAGGTGTTAAAAAAACCAACCACAGGCCTGGTTTCAGTTGTTTTTTACAGTTCACATACGTACTGTGTTTGTAATCGGTCATTTTAATAAAAGTTGTTTTAAACAATCAAGCACAGAAGCCCTACTAGAAAAAAAAAATGACATTCACAATACCGTGGGCTGCTTCTTTGCACTTTGCTTAGGCCTTTCTTCCAATAAGGAAGTGCTTGCTGCAGGCCTCTCCCCTTGCACAAACATTCCTCCAGATACAACCTCCCACTAGAGCTCCGCTGGCCATCCTTCCCCCCCCCCCCTGCAAACAGGTAGCATACCTGAGGCATTCCCTGTCCAGGGCCACGTCAGCTTCTGCCCTTAGCAGGCCTGCAGGTAAGTGGGAACAAAGCTGCAGGTAGATTATGCAGAGTGGGCATTGAAGGTCTTCTGAGCCTGTTGCAAGAGAGAGCAGAATGCGAGGTCTTGTTAAGCTAATTATTGTCTTTTTAAGGGAGACCGATTGCTGTTTTAATGCTGGTGGGAAAAGACAGGCAAGGGGGAAACGGGACACTTTTAACTAGCCTGGATTCCCAATCAGGGTGGTTACAGGGCAGCTTTTCCCCTGCCTGTCCCCCAGTGCCTCTATACAATGATGCTGGCCCAACCGTTAGGCAAGGTGAGGAAACTGCCTCAGAGAGCAGATCTGGCATGTCATGAAATGGAAGCAAATGATTAGATATATAGTATCTTACTATATTTTTAATTCCAGGAACTGTGGGAGAGGTGTTCATGGAGTTTTATGCCTATGTGCCATGAGGAGTTTGCACTTTGAATAAAGTGGTTGGTGGTGTCATCTGCTATTTTACTGCAGACAGCAAAACCTCCTGCATGGGCCCAGTGTATGGAGAGGTAAACTGAGGATTCCAATTCATGTTTTAGAGGTTTGGAGTGCAGAATCAAGGAGCAATTAACTATTATACTTTAGCCATTATGGTTGAACTGACTCCCACAGAATGCATGGGTGCAAGAGTATATTCTTTGCAATATCCTTCCCATATTCAGCAGGACAGTCTAGAACTATTCTCCAACCTCCCCTTTCCCTATAACCTGGAACCTGTCAGTCCCTTTCCCTTTCCTGGAACCCTTTCCTGCCTCCTCCAGCTGCTCTTGAGTCCTAATGTATAATCCAGTTGGTTTCTCAGGTCAGATGAAACAGCAGGCAAAATGGTCTGTGAATGAATGGGTGTTATTCATGTTCACAACAGGTTTTGAAGGTTAACACTTACACTGGTGCTAAGGAAGGACGCTAGAGTTGTGCAGTGACTGGAAAACTGGGTAGGAGAGAATCTGGTTCCAGCTATGATGGATCTTGATCAGCTATGAATCACCACACTGGGCACATCACTCTCTACAGAACCTCTTGTGACTTTGTTGAGGATGAAAAAAAGGGGGAAAAACATAATGTAACCTATGATATACTGTAAACTTCAGTATAATGTAAATTTGCTATGTCTGTCTGGAGTTATATGTGTCAGAGTGCATGTTTGCTTGTAGACTATCCCATCTAAACTTGTAGACTATCCCATCTGTTGTTTTTTGTGGGGCTTTCGGGCCTCCTCCACACAGGAGGTTCTGTTTCTTGATCTCAAACAAAAACAAACAAACAGCTTCATTTATATACCACTTCAAACTGCCTACGGAGTGTCTAAGTGGTTTACAGCTGTAAGCTACTTGCCCCCAACAATCTGGGTACTCATTTTAGCGACCTCGGTAGGATGCAAGCCTGAGTTGAGCCCTTTTGCTGGTCTTGAACTCCCAACCTTATGGTTTTGAGTGAGTGGCTGCAGTACAGGCATTTAACCACTGTGCCACGAGGACTCACTCTCCCAAAAGTTGGGCCTGCCTGTAACTCCTTACTGATGAGAGGAAATGATTCTTGCTCATATTTAAGTAAGTTGTTCCTGCATTATCTAAGGCTGCATCTACACTGCAGAATTAATGATGTTTGACACTACTTTAACCGCCATGGCTTAATGCTATCGAATTCTGAGATTTGTAGTTTTCTGAGACGTTTAGCCTTCTCTGTCAGAGAACTCTGGTGCCACAACAAACTACATATCTCAGGATTCCATAGGATGGAGCCTTAACAGTTAAAGCTGTGTCAAATGGCATTAATTCTGCAATGTAGCAACAGCCTGATAGGTGGGAAGAGAAGAGAAAGGAGGAGAGTGCCTCTTGCCTTGGCCTGCTCCTTCTTGTGTGTAGCAAGCTGCAGCAAGCAATACTAGCACTGCCTGGACTCTGGGGGCCCTGTACTTCTCTGGGGAGGGGTTGGGGGCTGCATCAAAGGATCTGGTCCATGGGCTGTACTTTGCCCAGCTCTGCTCTTAGGTCATGATTCTGTCACACAAGTGTGGCATTAGGTTTGGACTGATAATATCAGCCTTTAAATGTTTTGTACAGTATAGGCAAGTTTCAAGCCCTTATTATAGTACATTGTGTGGAAAATATCTGGCAAAAATATTAGAAGTCAAATGAAATGATGATTGAGATTTCCAACTGTAAATTGGTTATTAAAAAATAAACAGGGTAGGCATGTTTGATTATACTGTACATGGTATAGTGTTCAGCTGTCCTTGGTGAAAAGTTTAGATAACTTAACTTTGGTACAGATAGGAAGGGTGAGGGGAGCATAAACCCTTCTCTTCTAGATTTGATGGTAAGTATGCATTCCTGGCATTGCTCTTTCCCATGCTCCCTATCCTACTTGTACATCTTGGTTCAAAAGATTGCTCTATAGTAGTTCCTGTCTTTCTCCTCAGTGCCATGCTGAAGGCTGGCACAGATGCTCTACGGCCAGATGTAGAGCTTGGAAAATTTACCTTTTGGATGACAACTCCCCAATCCCCCTGTAATTCCCAGAATCCCCTACCAGTGGCCATGCTGGCTAGAATATTCTTGTAACTATCATATTTAAACAGTAAAGTTTCCCAGTTCTGGTCTTTTAGCCCAGCACTGTTTTCCTCCAGAGTTTGTGACTTGGAACTGGACTCATTAGGGTAACAGGGATGCCCTCCTGATTTCCAGTTGGTGAAGCTCCACCTCAGCAGATTCTGTAGGACAGATTCTTACCTTTATGCAAGAGAAGAGGCTTTTATGAATGTCTAAACCACATCCTTCATATTATTTTACCTGCTCAGGCGTGGCTTTGCTTCATGAAGTGTCGGGAGAGCACCATGTGGACCACTGGTGATCAGGATCTCAGTTCTAGTGCTGCTGACCTCTGTGCCACATAACCTCCCTGTGCTGGGCTTGTTTTCAGTTGCCTGCGGCTGATTAATAGGGACTCAGGCAGCTAAAGCAAGTCTGGGACATGAAAGGAGAACCAACAGAATCCTCAATTTGTAAAAGATCTGGAGAAGATGCATACAAGCCAGGAAATGGAGCAGGATGTACAGAGGAGCAAGCAAGGTTCTGTCACCCAATGACACCACAATAGGACATGGTAGGTTTTGGATGGGGTTTACTTAGTGTTTTTAGGAGACTCAAGGGAGTTCTCATCTCTTTCAAACTCTTGTAAGACTGGCATTTAGCTACTGAAGCAGAGAAAACTGTGGTGAAATTGGACTCTGGACTTGATGGGCCACTCACTTTTTAGATGATGATGTGTGTTACTTCGATGTGGGTAAACCACCCCTGTTTAGTGGGGTGGGATGGTTCATTTTCCTGAGTGAGGTCCCAGATTTCTGCCCCAAGCCCTCCTGTGATGGCATAACTAAGAGTAGAATATCACTTACCCACCACCAGGGTGCCACTTTGGAGGGTGAAAGGAAGTGGCTCATAGGACTTCTAAAGCTGATGATTAAGGATGAAAAAACAGTCTCTTTACAACAGAGCTAGGCAACTCTGAACCTGCAGATATTGTTGGGCTACAGATCCCATGTCTCCATATTGTTGGCACTGCTGGTCAGGGCGTATTAGAGTTGTAATCAACCAAGCCAAACTTGGTCATTCCTGCTTGTTCGAGAAGAGATGAGGTTCCACAAGTTTGAATCTCAGAGCGGGAGGGGAGAAACAAACTCCAGGGAGTCTCCCATTCAAAATCACTATCTCCCGTAATCTTCAAAGGAAGGGATGCATCCCCTGTCTGCATGTTGTACGTAACAATAGGAAAAGTGAAAATACTAGATTGTTGATCACCAATTGTTTGACCATGTGCACTTCAAAGTTTGCAAATGCACTGTGTTTATTTATAAAAGAGGTGGTACAGCCTGCCTTCAAGACACTTTATGTCCAGGAAGTCCAGCATCCTGGTGTATGTGTACACACACACCTGCATATAAAAGAGAGCTGTAATGAAGAGAAAGCACTCTGCATGTGTTCAGAAGGCTTCCTGCTTCCTAATTAGGTTACACATGTAGAAAATGATTGCAGTTGCAGGGATGGACATCTGCAGCTTCTGAATGTGACAGCAATTTGTAAACCAGGTTCCAGTGTCTTATCAGCAAGCCCTGTCTCACAATCTCAATAGGTGTTTGAGAAGCAGAAAACCTTCTCCCCGCTCTTACTTCTGTTCTGGCGTTGATTTGCATGGAAAGATCCTAGCTAGGGGAAAGTGCTTGTTACCACACTCCAGTAAACCCACCTTTTCTTTTGGCCTATGAAAAGACTGTAAGGGAGCCTACAATATCTAATCCTATCACATCACATGAAGAGCAAATCCCAACTAACTGTTCCCATAAAATGATCTGAAGTGAAAACTGTATGGCTCAGCATCAGCAAGATAACATGTAAACAGCACATAGTGGCAATGTTTACATGATTTAATGTATCAAAAATGTTTAAAGATCTTGACATTCAGAGTATGAAGTCTTCCCAGCACAACAGCAGTCTCTTTAGATCTTCTGCAACATCAAGCAACTCTAAGCCAATAACAAACAGCAGTGTGGTGTCTCCTTCTGTTATATGCACAGGCCCCACTGTGACTTTGGAGAAGATTGCCAAATAGCAAGGTTAGTAAGATCAGTAGTTCTCAATATCTGATATCCAGATGTTGTTGAACCACAGCTCCCCAAATATCTCGCCATTGCCCATGCTGCCTGGGGCATCTGGGAGCTGTAGTCCAGCATCTAATAACCCAAAGTTGGAAAGCACTAGAAGAGAAGGTTAATGGCCTAGCACCAATTGCATTGTATTCAATGAAACACTATATTAAGTCAAGCATCCATCTTTCATTATGGAGAATGCAGTGAGGATTTACTCCATGTACAACAGGTGTCGAGGACTGATATCCCTGAAAGTGTGGCTGCACTTTAGTGTCTATCATCCCTTACAACTGGCTACGTTGAGTAAGCTGATGGGAGTTTCAGTCCACAACATCGGGGGGGGGGGGCATCATTTGCTTTCCCCAGTGTACAGCAACAAAATCAATTTCTTTACCTGAGAGCTACAAAAAATAATAAATGAAAGGGACAAAGCAGGAAAGGTAAGGTCGTTCCTTCCTGATTCCCGCACCACCTGCTTCTTTCTATCTCTTTGCAAGAGATCTGAGACTTTGTGGAGTCTTCTCCTTGCCTTCTGAGTGTTTTCGTTCAATCCTCCACTAGATGTCTCTGTGTTATGCACCAATGTAGATGAGTGACAGCAGCAGACAGCAACGACAGAAACAGATAAAATTGGGCAGGCAGATGATGATTCTTCCCACAACAATTTTGTCAAATAAAGATCTGTTTTTAAAAATGGCCTGTGCTTCTCTATTTTTTAACACGAGTATAACAGCTCTTTGGAACTAATTCAGATAGACCTCCCCTGGAGGCTGGCTGGAAATAATGGAAGCTCTAGTCTGACCAACAGATCTGTAGGGCATTGGATTGGGGAAATGGCCCACGAGAAGTGCTATTTAACCGCATTTATCATCTACTGGCTTGAGTACTTACTTCATAGTACTCATACAGCCTCATAGTAAGGTTGGTGCTATAACAAACCCTGGCACACAAATTACCATGCTCATGTAGGCAGTCCTTGCTTTTCAAAGATCTCTCTTCTAAAGAAGTCTCCAGAAAGGTAGGTGTCACCCCAACCCAAATTGCATAATGACATTTGCTGTTCTTCTGCTACATATTCATTCAGGAAATCATGATGTATTGCTAGGTACAATGGCAGTTGTTGGAAGGCCTATCCTTAAAGGAGGCCACACTGATTTTTTGGGTTGAGAGCTGCATTCGTATTTGGGAAAAAGGTCAGAATCACATAATGTCAGCAGTGAGTGGATCCAAAGCCAAAGGAGGACATAGTTATCCATTCTGTCTCCCCCCACCCCGTCGTGATGCAGCCAAGAAGTGGTGCAATCAAAAAATCCCTTTGCTATGTTGTTGTTGTGTGTGCCTCCAAGTCATTTTTTGACTTAAGGTGATCCTAAGGTGAATCTTTCATCAGGTTTTCTTGGCAAGTTTTTTTTTTTTTCTGAGGGGGGTTGTTATTGTCATCCTTTGAGGCTGAGAGAGTGTGACTTGCCCAAGTACACCCAGTGGGTGTACTTGAGAGTGAAATTGGAACCTGATCTCCAGAGTAATTTGTATATGTTTAAAACTGTAGTTTTCCTGAATTCTTGATTTTACTATTGCCTAACTGTGTTCCGGGCTGCAGCTTAAACTGTTTTGATGTTGGAGGTAGTTCTGGGTTCAGCTCTTGGATAACACATTGGCTGGCACTGGACAACCAACTTGGCTTCAACTCCCCAGAAAAGCAACATTAGGGTGGCCATACCAGTCTGCCTTATAAGGAGTGTTGTGAGCTAAATGTACACCTATTGATCTTACATGGAGTCAACTGGAGTCCACTTCATTAGATGCTTTTTTTTAAAAAAAAACTATTTACCACTGACAGATTCTGGATACTCAAGCACAGGGACTGGGGAGGGAAAATGGAAATGGTGTGGTCAGAAGGCCATGAAATGCAAGTAATCGGGTAAGTCAGTGCTAGTTCTCTCTCAATTCACATGGATGTATGGCAAACAAGTCACATCACAGACTGCACTTCTGGGGTGCTGTGTGGTCTTTGAACTTGATTGATCTGAATATTTATTTTCTCTTGTGCATCTAGATAGCTGCTGCCACAATAAATCTGTTAGTCCTTATGGCACCACTTGCACTTAAATGGGGCCACTCCTCTAGTATTCTTTTTATAGTTGTTGTGTGCCTTCAAGTTGTTTCTGATTTAACACATCATAGGGTTTTCTTGGCAAGATTTCTTCAGAGGAGGTCTACACTGCCTTCCCCCGAAGCTGAGCGAATGTGACTTGCCCAAGGTCACCCGGTGTGTTTTATGGCCAAGCTGGGAATTGTACTTTGGTGTCCAGAGTCATAGGCTGTGTTCACACTGGAGAAATAAACCGGTTTAAGTGCCATGGCTCAATGCTGTGAAATTCTGGGAATTGTAGTTTGTTGTGGGGCCCAGAGCGCTCCGTTCTGGGCCCCACAACAAACTACAATTCCCAGAATTTCACAGCACTGAGCCATGGCACTTAAACCGGTTTATTTCTCCAGTGTGAACGCAGCCGAAGTTGAGCACTCAAACCACTACACCATGCTGGGTCTCTATTCTCCATTCTTATAGTAATTCCTTAATGAGAAGTGGAGGTGTTAATTTTGTTCATCCACTTTTATCACCATCAAATAATTTTGTTCATCACCTTTTGTCATCTGGCGATCAAACTTTTCATGACAGAATGGGGCAGCTACTCCCTTAAATACAATTATTTTGAAGGGAGAGTAGAGAAAAAAGTTGGCATGACTGAACACATAAGTTGCCAGGCACCTTTATGGCATATAGACACACACACATATATCCACAAAAGACAGTTTGATTCAAGGCTGTCCAGATACAGAGTACCTCTGGAATCATACCGGTAGAATTGAAAGAGACCCCAATAGCCATCCAGTCCAACCCCATTCTGCCATGCAGGAACTCACAATCAAAGCACCCCCATCCATCCGACAGATGGCCATCCAGCCTCTCTCTAACACCCTTCAAAGAAGGAGACTCCATCACCCTCCAAGGGTTGAACAGCTCTTTCTGTCAGGTAGTTCTTCTTCTGATTATGGTAGCTTTGAGAAGTTATTTTTTGGACTTTGTTATTGTTGTTAATTGCCTTCACATTGATTGACTTATGATGATGATAGGAATGAGATCCTCAAGCCATCCTGTCAACAACAACCCTGCTCATGTCTTGCACAGCCACATCCATGGCTTCTTTGATTGAGTCTATCCATCTGGAACACAGTCTTCCTCTTTTCCTATTGCCTTCTGCCTTACCAAGTATTACTGTCTTCTCATGATATGGTCAAAGTATGACAGTCCCAGTTTAGTCAACCTGGCTTCTAGTTTGCACACTTGATCCACTCTTTTATTGGCATTTTTAGCAGTCTCTGGTATCCTCAGAACCACGTTTCAAATAAGTTGATTTTCTTCCTATCAGCTTTCTTCACTCTCTGGCTTTTCCACCCAAGCATAGAAACTGGAGGAAACCCAATGGCATGGACAATCCTAACTTAAGTATCCAAGGATATATCTTTACACTTCAGAATCTTTTCTAATTCCTTCCCAAGTGCCCTTCCAAGTCCTAGACGTGGCCGCATAAGGAAGGGTTAGGATGTTGTTATATGTTTTTAAATAATTACTGTTTTAATCACTGCCGGTTTAATCTATTTTTAAGGGGTGGGAGGTTTGGAAACGGGTCATGGGATTGTTTTAATCCATGTGTTTTTCTTTTTTACTTGTACCCCGCTCCGAGTGTATGAACAGAGGAGCGGGCTATAAATAAACTATTATATTATTATTATTATTATTATTAGTCTTCTGCTTCTTGTTGTTGTTGTTGTTGCAGTCTCCATTCTGGTTAATGACGGAGCTGAGATATGAAAATCTTCAACTATTTCAATGTCTTCACTGTCAGCTTTAGAGTTATGAAAATAATCTGTGGTCATTATGTTTCTTCTCTTAATGTGAGCCTGTCTTTGCACTTTCTTTGTTGACTTTCTTCCGTAATCCTTCCAAGTCTTTGCTATTATCTGCTAGTAGTACTCTATCATCTGCCTATCTGTGTTCACACTAGAGAAATAATCCGGTTTGGGACCGCTTTAACTGCCCTGGCTCAAGGCTATGGAATTCTGGGAGTTGGAGTTTGTTGTGGGGCCCAGAGCGGAGCTTTGCTCCGCTCTGGGCCCACAACAAACTCCAACTCCCAGAATTCCATAGCCTTGAGCCAGGGCAGTTAAAGCGGTCCCAAACCGGATTATTTCTCCAGTGTGGATGCAGATTCAGGAGACCTCAGAGGATAGCAGAAACGACTGGAAAAGGCAGCCAAGAGCCACAAAGAGGCATCCCTCGGTGCTGCCAAGCCCCTGGCCCTTATGGCCCCGGTGCCCAGCAACCCCATGGCTTTCAGGTGAAAGTCCCATTAGAGGGGGGGTCTCTGTCGTTGCTTTGTTGGCTCAGAGGCGTCGGAGCAGAAGAAGATGCGCCAGGAAGAGGAGGAGGAGGACTGGAGAGGAGCCTGGCAGCAGCCGCTCCCCTGTTTGCAAAGAGTTAAGGAGGCGGAAAGTGCCTAGAAACGCCGAGCTTTGGACCGGGGGGGGGGGGGACTGATAGGGAGGGAGACTTTATTAAAGTCCGATGGGGCGATAAGGACCCGCGCCGAGGCTTTAATTAAAGCGGAGCGGAAATTGCCCCTGGCAGGTTGCTGGGCGCCTCCTTCCTTCCCTCCCTCCCTCCCTCGGAGCAAGAGTAAGGGGGGGAGGAGGAGGAGGAGGAGGAGGAGAAGGGGCTGGGGGGCTGGGCAAGCGCCATCCAGGAGCATCCTTCCCAAGCAGCCTCGGCCCCTGCTGCCCAAGGCCATAATAGCCCCCGAGGGCACCCGAGGCGCCCAGAGCTGCCATGAGACGCGGCGCCGCCCGGAGCCTCCTGCTCAATATGTACCTGCCAGGTAGGAGCCCCCTCCGATGCCCCCCTTCCCTCCTCTCCCATCGGGGCTCTGAGCCCCAATCCTGCCCTGGCCTTTGCCCTTTCCCTATCCCTTTCTTTTCCCTTTCCTTCCCTTTCTCTTTCCCTATCCTATCCTTTCCCTTCTCTTTCCCTTTTCCCTTTCCTATCTTTTCCCTTTCCCCATCCCCTGCCTTTGCATCTCCCTCCTTGCTCCTCCAAGGCAGCAGCAGCAGCAGCAGCAGCAGCCGCCCCCAGCCTTCCTGGGCTCGCCTTCCCCTCTTTAAAGCGGCCCCGACGGCTCCCGTCGGAAGTCGGATTTCCTTTTTCCTGGACGCGTTTCCTGGCTTCATGGCGAGGGGGGAAAAAGGGGGTGGAGGGTGTGTGTCTATGGAGGGGGAGATGAGGCAGAGGCGGGCGATGGGGGACTGGGAGAGACACCGCCAGCCTGGGCCAGGGATGGGGATGGTTCTTCTTCCTCCTCCTCCTCCTTCTACTGCTTCTTTTTCTTTCCCTTTTCCTTCTCCTCTGAGTTCCCAGGACAAAGGTTTTGCCCTGATCGCTTGGGGTTTCTCTCTTGCCTTGCAGACCCAGTGGGCGAAACGTTGTTCAAGGAAGGCAAGAGCCAGGCCTGGGGCTCCCTGGGGCCAGGGGTCCAGAAAGGTAAGCCCCCCTCCACCGAGCCACCCATTCAGCCATCCACCCCACGGAAATATTCAAATACACATACATATATACATTTTGGTCAAAGACCGTAAATAAAATTCGTTCATTCATTGATACATACATAGATATACCAAGGTTTATATATCGAAATCAAGGCTTGCTTTTGGGACGGATCGAAATTAAGGTTTGCTTTTTTGATGTGTGTGTATCTATCTATCTGTCTATCAAGGTTTGTATAACAAAATCAAGGTTTGCTTTTTGGAATAGAAAAATAGATAGACTGTGGATAGACAGGCAGATAGATAGATCAACATTTGTATATCAATACTTTATATCAATATCAAACTTTGCTTTTTGGTATATATCAATAGTAAGGTTTGCTTTTGGGAGATGCATATCTATATCTATATCTATATATCAAGTTTTGTATATCAAAATCTTATATCAAAATCAAGGATCATTTCCCAGTATATATCAAAATTGATGTTTGCCTTTTGGAATGTATATATAAAGGTTTGCATGTCAAAATCGAAAATAAGCTTTGCTTTTTGTAATACACACACACATCAAGATTTGCTTTTTGAAATATATATATATATATATATATATATTTAAAAAAACAAGGAACCATGCCTGGTTCTTGCCTTCTGGCTATCTATCTATCTACTCCAAAAAAGGAAACCTTGACTTTCATATACGTATGCCGTATACATACATACATATAATATATATTATACATTCCAAAAAGCAAAGACCCACACCTGGTTCTTGCCTTCTGTCTATCTATTTATCTATTCCAAAAAGCAAACCTTGATTTTGATATATAAACCTTCGTATATACTGTGTGTATATATATATATATATATATATATTATACATTCCAAAAAGCAAGAACCCACCCCTGGTTTTTGCCTTCTGTCTGTCTATCTATATATCAGTCCCAAAAAGCAAACCTTCATATTGAATATAAACCTTCACACACACACACATTCCAAAAAGCAAGCCTTGATTTTGCCATTGTGTATCAGGGGCGTCATTTTACTGTGCCATTGTATTTAACGGGTTTTGAGCCCCCAGGGATTTGGGGTATCCACGAGGACCCAACCCTCGCAGCGGATACCGAGGACCCCCTGTATTTCCCGGCGGTGCTTCGAGAGGAGCCCTTCCTGGCGCTGGGCATCCTCCTCCCAAGGGCTGTTCCCTCGGTTCCTTGCTCCCAGTTCTTTCTTTGCGGGAGCCTTGGCAAGAAAGCCGGCTCATTCAGCCGTCAGCCCTGAGGTTGAAGTCCCTTTGCAGCCTGAGCCCGGAGGGAGAGATGCCAACCTTGGCTTCCCTTGCCGCAGCTCTTCCTCCATCGGGGTGGCACTGGGACCTCAATAAAGCTATCAGCCCTCTGGATTTTGGAGGAAAAGAGAAAGAAACGTTGTGCATTTTTGTTTGGGGTTTTTTTTTGGGGGGGGGGAGAAATCTTATCCTTATGTAGCTCACTGGGATTCATCGCATGCTGTCTTCATTCACATCGTCTGCTTGCACAGAGCCCAACCCGATAATTGGTTCTCCATCCAGGTGTGCCGGACTACAACTCCCATCCTCCAGAGCCATTTTCGTCCCTAGGTGCCTGGGAGGGATGGGGCTGGTGGTGGAAGACCTGGGCTTCGGGAAGACTGCCAAGGTCTTTCCCAGCCTTATTTGGAGATGCCCTACGTCGACCTGGAAGTATTTCTCTCGGAGTAAAAGGCTGTCGGGGTTCTCTCCCTCTAAGCAGCCGCCTGCCTTGATCTTCTTCCCAGAATTCCATAGCATTGAGCCTTGGCATTTTAAGTGGTGTCAAACCGGATTATTTCTCCAATACGGATGCTGCCAATGAGAGTTTCTTTTCGATTAAATTCCCTGCTGGAGGAGCCTGGTGAGAGGCCAGTGGTATTTCCTAGAGTCCATCCACACCGCAGAAATAATCCGGTTCGACACCGTTTTAACTGCCACGGCTCCATGCTCTTGAATTCTGGGAATGATAGTTCGTTGTGCAAAGTTCTAGTGCCACAACAACCATTCCCAGAATTCCGTACCATGGAGCCGTGGCAGTTAAAGCGGTGTCGAACCGGATTATTTCTCCAGTGTGGCTGCAGCCTTAGTGACCTATGACTCGGGATGCATCTGCAATGTAGAAACAATCCTGGGATCTGAGCTTTTGTCAGACAGCAGCACTTTTGGGGGGCACAGAAGGCGAAAGACCTTGAAAAACTGCAAACCCTAAGATCCCATAGAGCTACAGCACTTAAGGGGGTATCAAACTGCTTTATTTCTACAGTGTAGATGCACCCTCCAAGCACCTTGAAAACCTGCTCTCTCATTTTAGCGGCAACCGTTGCCTGGGCCAAGAAGTTTCCTTTTCCCATAAAGGGCAATAACCATGCCCCTCCTGGGCGCCTGTGCCCCTCTTTCCCCTTCTTCTCTCTCCTCCCGCGATCACCCCGCGCCTGTTTCCTTGGCAACACATCCTCTGGGCTGGGTTCCTGCCTCGTGGCTGAAGAAAGAAATAGCCCAGGAAGGGAAAAAGCGGGAGATACTTTCTCACCTTCGCGCCTGGAAGAAACTCAGATCGCATTCACATTTCTTTCCGGAGCAGAAAATGAACCGGAAAATTAACCTCGACTTTTCTAGAATTCAAAGCTATAGCCATGTTAGTCTTTAGAATCAGTAGGCAGAGAGATCTTGTAGCAACACCTAATGCATCTGAGGAAGTAGACGGAAGTCTAGGAAAGCTCATGCTGCCAATGTCTGTCTTCCAGTTAGTCCCAAAGGTGCCACAAGGTCTCTCTGCGGCTATTCTAGCGAGTGTCGTTTAAAAGAAGCCACAGCAACGCCACTTGTTCCATTTTAACTGCCACGTCCTTTGGGATGCTGGGACTGGCAGTTCAGGGAAGGGCCTTTAAGACTGTCGGCCAAAGGGTTCTACAAAGCCAAGGACTCCTCAGGCTGGAACAATGGCAGTTCAGCCCTCAAACCACTATACCATACTGTCTCCCTGAGATCCCCGGGGCTGAACGGGATTCCGTCTCCAGCAAATGAGGGATGAATTAAGGGCAGGAAAACCAGCCTCTCGCCAAACCCTATTTATGCAGAAAACGGATCCAAAGGGTAGCGGCCATGTAGCAAAGTCCAAAAGCATCCAAAAACTAGGACCATCAACTAGGGCCCATTAATTCTTAGGATCTCTTCTTTGAAAGGAAGGTGTCGGAGCCGGACAAGCTATTCGCATTGCCATTTCAGTTGCTTATTCTGAATTAACGCACAAGCGAAACAATTTGCGGTACAGGTTGTAAGATCATGAGAGGCATCTATCTATCTATCTATTTAAAAAATCATTTTGGATTTTCAGTTTAAATTTCAAGAATGCATTGTGTTTCATAATGTAACTTGTGTGTGTGTGTTTGGGGGGGGGGGTCTCTTAAAATTGACATTGCCTTGGCATGACTTGATCCAATCCTCTTTATTCTTCTGTCCCGTATTGGATACTCTCACACCCCAGTTTCTTCCACCTTGGAGAAAAGGAACCCCATATATCCCTTATCGAATTAAGCCGAAGCACTTGGAATCGCCTTTCTTGAACCGATTTGAATCCACGTCGGGGACAGTATCCTGACCTAAATGCATCAAACCTTGTTTCAATATGGCCAGACGGCTAAATTCCTCTTTTGCTGACCAACCATGGGACGCCTATCTGTGCCCGTGCAAAGGAGCTGGAAAGTTGCTTTAGATCCAAAACACACTGCAGAAATAATCCAGTTTGAAATTGCTTTAACTGCCCTGGTTACAGAATCTTGAGAATTGCGGTTCATTGTGCCATCAGAGCTCTCTGAAAGAGAAGGCTAAATGTCTTACAAAAGTACAGTCCCCAGAATCCCCTAGCATTGAGCCAGGGCAGTTAAAGTGGCCTCAAACTGAATTATTTCTGGAGTGGGTTTTGGACCGGAGTTGAAACTCCCAGTTCCACTGAGCTGAATAGGGTTCCCTCCCAAGCAAATGAGGACTGGATTGTGCGACCAGTTTCTCTCGACAGGTGCTACCAGACCCCTTTGCACACTGAGGACTGGATTTCACATCAACTCTGACTTATGGTGACCTTGTTGTTGTGTCCCTTCAAGTCCTTTCTGATTCAGGGCGACGCGTAGGCGAACCTACCATGGGGTTTTCTTGGCAAGATCGGTGCAGAGGAGATCTGCCGTGGCCTTCCCGTGAGGCTGAGAGAGTGTGACTTGCCCAAGGTCACCCAGTGGGTTTCATGGCTGAGCTGGGAATCTAACCCAGGTCTCCAGAATCCTTGTCCAACATTCAAACCATAAAGCCACGGTGGCTCCTATGGGGACGCTATCCTTGGCATTTTTTGGCCAATATTTATTCAGAGGAGGTTTGTCCCTGCCTTCCTCTGATGTTCAGAGAGGGCGAATTGCTAAATGTTTCCTCGGTGTATTTCAATGGCTGAGCCGGGATTAAAACTCGGGGGACCTTCATACGACAGAATTGTAACACTGTGGTGTTATTCCACTTTTAACTGCCACGGTTGCAATGTGCATCCTTTGAGACCCTGGGATTGACAGTTTAGGGAAGGTGCCTTTAGGATTGTCAGCCAGAGGGTCCCACAAACCCGAGGATTCCCGCAGGCTGGAACAGGGGCAGTTAAAATGGAATAATCGCGCTATAATAGTGTACTGTGAATGCCCCTCCCGGTTAATTAATGCGGTTAATACTGGATGAACAACAACAAACGTTTCCAGCTGCTTTAGCAAACTCAAATTTTGCACTTCAAATGGTCATACAGCGAACAGTGCAACTGGGCAGTGGATTGCATGATAAAACGATCCCTGGCCTGTTTCACTTCACACTGAAGTGGGTTGATGGGTTTATGCCTCAGTAGTTAACCTGTTGGAGGAGAGGATGTGTGGATACCATTTCTGAGGGTTTTAAACCTAGACTTTGGAACTCACTTGCTGGTTAATTCATTGAGATTTTAATCCAATGCTCAAACCACCCCCTGAGTTTTCCGTAGCTGAACGGGATTCCCTTTCAAGCAAATGAGGGATGGATTAAGGACCGGAAAACCAGTCTCTCTCCAACCCCTGTCCGTGCAGCTAATACTACAGTAATATCTCCTTTGTAAATTTTATTGGAGGAGCAATACAAAGAGTCCTTGTCTTACTATTCAAGAGCGGACGTGGTGTTTGAGTATTAGACTATGACTCTGGAGATCAGGGTTTGATTTCTATCTCGGCCATGAAACCCACTGAGGGACCTTGGGCAAGTCACACTCTCTCAGCCTCAAGGGAAGGCAATGGCAAACCTCCTCTGAATAAATCTTGCCGAAAAACAAACAACAAAAAAGAAACTCATGATACGTCGGAAGCGACTTGAAGGCTCACATCAACAGCAGCAAGTCTTCTTATTTACTTTAAATATGAAATTTACAGCATAGAAGTGTAGAAAAAAAGGTGTGTATACATACATATATATTTTTTCAGCAAAATGCTGCTTTTTTTTTTTGTATTGTACTCCAGGGCTGAAGGAGGAAATCCCATTTAATTTCTCTAAGAATGGCAGGAAGGCTATCTCCAGAGTACTTTAATTTAACCTCCGGAATACTTTTCTCTTCTTCTCTTTTTTTAAAAAAAGCCCGTTAACATAATGTTTTTATTTTCCCCTCTGGATTTTATGGAGTTTTCTTTTGCTTATATAGAGCCGGCCGTAGTAAACAGCAACTGTTTGGACAACTCCAAAATTTCCTTGGTGTTGTGTGCCTTCAAGTCATTCCCAACTAAAAGCGACTTAAGGCAAACCTATCATGGGTTTTTTTCCGCTCTGGGCCCGCAACAAACTCCAGCTCCTAGGCTGTGTTCACACTGGAGAAATAAACCGGTTTAAGTGCCGTGGCTCAATGCTGTGAAATTCTGGGAATTGTAGTTTGTTGTGGGGTCCAGAGCGGAGCTCCGCTCCGCTCTGGGCCCCACAACAAACTACAATTCCCAGAATTTCACAGCATTGAGCCACGGCACTTAAACCGGTTTATTTCTCCAGTGTGAACATAGAATTCCATAGCCTTCAGCCAAGACACTTAAAGCAGTTCAAGGAGCCATTTGTCCATTTGACTGTCCAGGGTATTCTTAGCACTCTTCTCCAGCAATACATCTCAAATGAGTTGATTTCTTTACTGTCCAGCTCTTACATCTATCTATCTGTACCTGGTGATGGGGGAAAAACACCTCCACCTTTTGTTAGTTGCATCTCTATCTTTCCTTCCCCCCCTGTGATAAATGGACACAAACCAGACGTTTAATACACAAAGACAGGTTGCAAAACATTTCATTCTTCCGGGCATTCAGAGCAGCAGTCCTTGAACAAAACAAAGGAAGACTGGAAAGAGAAATAGCAGAACTGGAATTCATCCACAGACTCCAGTCTATGGGTGGAAGAGACAATGGTTTTCCTGGCACACTACACACATTTGAACACTATCTAACCCTCCCGACAACAGCCCTGCGAGGTAGGGTCAGACTGAGAGAGGATATGTGTGAAAGTAGACAATGCTTCAGACAACGAAGTAGTGCTTTGAGTGTTGGATGACTGCTCTGAAACAGGGTTAGATTCCCAGCTGGCTGTGGAAACCTACTGGAAGACCTTGGGAGAGTCACACTCTCTCAGCCTCAGGGGAGGGGAATGGCAAACCTCCTCTGAACGAATCACGGCAAGAAAACCCTTCGAAGGTCTCCATCATAAATCTGAAAAGACCTGAAAAGCACACAACAACAAAGACAAAGCTTTACGTTTGAATGTAATAGTGTGTGGTATAGGCGAGGAATATACCCTGAAGAGATTCAACCGACTGGACGCAAATTTAACCAAGCTCGAAGCAGTCGGTTGCAGCAGATCGCATTTAAGGCGCAGTTTGAGGGTTGGGTCAGACCAGATTTTGGGCAAATCAGCCTCTCTCAGCCTCAAGGGAAGACCGTGGCAAGCTTCCTTTGAGTAAATCTTGCCAAGAAAACCCTGTCACAGGGTTGCCCCAAGACGGAACTGAAGACACAAACAGCGTGAACAGATCCTGATCCGAGCTAGTTGGAAAACCCAGAGGAGAGAAGATCTGGAGAAGGAGAGCAAATGCACCCAGTGTGAAGTAGGACCAAAGAGCAACTTCAGCGGGGAAACACGCGTTAAGGGGTTAAAGTTCTGAAGATGTATAAAATCCTTCACGCCCCTTTCCTTTTTCTTGTTATTCTTGAAGCTCCGCATTATGATTTTCCTCGGAGGAGACGAAATCGCTTTCGTTTAGGAATATTTTACTTGCAAGCACTGCTCTGTGCAATGACTTTTCCAAGCGCCTTCAGGACTTCAGGCTAAGAAATCGCGGAACCGCAGCCTTTGTAGTCGTCGGAAGGGGGAATAAACGGATTTAAAGCACCGCTCAAAGGTCCAAGAAAGGAACATCTCATAGGCAAACACAGTTGTTATTAATAGTGTATATTATTATACAAAGAAGTGTGCTGCAGACAATAAATTTTGAATCCTAGAGATAACCTGACACAAGCAACGCCACCCCCTTCCAAATAACATTTAAAAATAAAATAAAATAAAAATAAATAACACTAAAGACGGATATAAATGTTTCCACGCGTATTTTCTGTACTGTCTCCCCTTTCCGAGCGCCAACGTGGTGGAAAGATTTGAACTGTTGGGCTAAGACTCTGGAGACCAGTTCGAATCTCCGCTTAGCCATGGAAACTCAATAAGTCACACTCTCTCAGCCTCAGAGGAAGACATTGGCAATTGGCAAACCTCATCTGACCAAGGCTTGCTAAGAAAACCCCCGCATAGCCTCTTTAGGGTCGCAAGGCACACAACCACAACTTGTCCTCTTTCCCAGGGCGACCGCAAAGGAGGGCAAGGCACCGTAAAACGCAGGACATTCAAGACATTACAAAATAAAAAGCTCAAAACACGAATATATAAATATAAATCCATGCCTCTTAGCCATGCTCAAAAAGCGGACAAATTTCTGGAAGGAGAACAGCAAACGTGGTGTTACTCAATGGGCTTCTTAGCCAAGCTCAGAATGGAGGACACTTTGGAGTTCCTCTTGGAGAGAAGGTGGAAATGGAGGACGTGTCTTGGAAAAGGAGGACGTGTCAGGTCACCTTGCCTCTTTCTGGAGGAAGAACCGTTCTGTGTATTGCGGCTTCCTTCCTCCTCTCTGTTTGCGGAAGACGACTTGAGTTCTTTTTATTTTATTTATTTTTATTCCGTGTTGGTCACGATTCAACCAAAGCGAGGGACTTTTTTAAAACCGGGAGCTCAGGCCACGCAACCTGAAGTCCAGCTGGGAAGAGTCCCACTTAGAAATGCTTAACTCCGAGTGGATCTTTCCGTTTATACATAAAGAACAGGTACGAATAACCCAGAAACCCGTTATCTATAGACTACAACTCTATACATACTTTCACAAAAGTCCCACTGAAGCCAACAGGGCTCTTGGTATAGGGTTCATCTGTTGAAGTCGTCATTTTGTTTTAAAATATCAGACCTACAGATTAAAAGTGTGTGTACTGACAGCTTTTCTATACACAGCGAAGTGTGCGGTGTTGCCTAAAAACGGGTTTTAAAAAACGCCCTTTAAAAAACCTGAGTAGATTTGTGGAAAGGTAAGATGTTAAAAACTCCTACTGAGACTGGGGCTGCATCCACACTGCGGAAATAATCCGGTTTGACACCGCTTTAACTGCCCCGGCTCAAGGCTATGGAATTCTGGGAGTTGGAGTTTGTTGTGGGGTCCAGAGCGGAGCCGCTTTTCCCAGAAAAAAAAAGGAAGATCAGGGCTGTGTTCACACTGGAGAAATAAACCGGTTTAATTGCCATGGCTCAATGCTGTGAAATTCTGGGAATTGTAGTTTGTTGTGGGGCCCAGTTTGTTCTGGACCCCACAACAAACTACAATTCCCAGAATTTCACAGCATTGAGCCATGGCAATTAAACCGGTTTATTTCTCCAGTGTGAACACAGCCCAGACTTTCCTAGGGGAAACGGATAGCAATGGTGTTATTAGGCGATGGGTTGCTCGAGGATACAATGCAAAGGAAACCCCCCCCCCTTTAATTTCAGCACATTGATAATAGGATAAATGGACAAACAAAAGGAATCATTAAAATGTAGGTCAAGAGTTCTTTGTTAGTAAAGTATAATTTTAAGCATTTGTTTTGCATCAGGTTCTAAAGTATATCGTAAACCAACAAGGCATTTTAATGAAGTTCATCAGAAAAAATGTGGATGAGTACATAATAAAATGGAGTATATGTAATATAGAAGTAAATAAACCAAATGTTTATATTTATATTAGTTTTTTTTTTTTTTTTTAGCTTTTCTGTTCTCGTGTCCAACATTTTTCTTGAGCGGCCTACATTTTGCCATGCCTTGTGTCTCTTTGTAATTATAATATCTGCTCAGCCTGTGGAAAAAGAGAGACAGAGATTGTACCCACGATACACTATTACAGCAATTTGATACCACTTTAACCACCATGACTCCATCCAATGTAATATTCAGATTTTAAGTTTCCAGAACTAAGTATCCCCTAGCACACTTCCTTGACTTATAGCACTAGAGCTCTCTAACAGTCAATTCTAAGTACTTCACCAAACTACAGATCCCAGGATTCCATAGGAATGTGGCAGTTATAATTGCAGTCATGGTGTTATATTTGTATAGTGTGGGAACAAAGAGAGACCTTAGCTGCTTGGGCATGAACAAGATTTTCTTTTTAGGAGTGTTGGGCATCACTTTCTCTTCCAGTATTTCTGGAGGAAGCTGAAGCTGGTTCTTTATTTTCAGATCCTGATTCAGAACAGCAGAAAAAGCCAAACCAAGACGAATTAAGGCATGAGGTTTAAGTGCTCCTATACTCCAAACATAGGATACCTGATGTTGCATATTGTCATGAGTAAGAAACCCTCCCTTTTAAGATTTTTTCCCCCCCAAACTACCAGCTCCCAAGCCATTTATTTGAAAATTACACATACAGTATAAGGAACCATCTTCATCCAGCCTCCTTATCTCTGGCTTTTCAGGTGCAGAGGAGGCTGAATTGGGCTGCTCGCCTCCATTGCCTTATTTGTGCTGAAGAATGTTTTTGTTTTTAAAAATGCCCTTAAGCTTTTTAAAAAAGGGAAAGGTTGGTAAGTAAAAAAGTTACTTACAAAAACCTAAGGGGAATTTTTTTAGTCCCAGATAATCCATTTCCCTGCTATGCAGATTTTTCTTTCTGCAGGTAGGGTTTTTCTTTTTGGGGGGGTGGGGGTTAAGAGAAGTGGAGGGTTTTTTTTTAAATTATTGTAAGTTTTTAAAATGGTCTTCCAGTTTGAAGGGCACCATCAGTTTCTACCATCACTGGATTTTTCCTCCTCATTCTGTCTCAGGCACAGAGTTTAAAAGGTTAAGACTAAGAGAGGCCTGTGTGAAACAACTAGATAAATGCTAAGATAAATCATTAATGCTATTGTACTTTGGATATTTGAGAGCCAGCATGGTGTAGTGGTTTGAGCACTGGACTAGGACACTGGGAGACCAGGGTTCGAATCCGATCTTGGCCATGGAAAATCACTGGATGACCTTGGGCAAGTCACACTCTCTCAGCCTAGGTATATGCCACTACCCACTCTGAGCTACCATTTAAATATAGGCAGGATGTATTTTAAAGCAGGGGAGGGTAGGTTGGTAAACCTTGACCTTCCTGGTGTTTTAGGCTGGGCCTCCCACAATCCTTTACCATTGGTCACTTTTGGGTACACCTTTTTGGCTGTGGAATCTGGGAGCTGATGCCCAACACATCTAGACAGCTATATCTGATTTGAAGGGTCAGTAGAGGATGGATTTTTATCAAAAGAGGATTGCATCAGCAGTCTAGCCAATCAATATCATGGCTGTATTTATTCTGTTCTATTTCTGTTGTAAAGCACAGCATGGTAATGGAGCAGGGTGGTAGCAGAGGAATGCAGGTAATATACATGGCTATCTAGACTTTCCTTCCATGGTCTAAAATTACCCAGATATACTCCAGAGGCAGACTTCTGTATGGATCTGTGAAGATCCACAACCAGAGATACTCAAACCATATAAACTAATGAGTGAATGACTGGCAAGGACATGTCTAATACCCTCTCTGCCACTTCTTGAGCCTCATCTAGTCTGGCATCCTCCACAACTACAATCCCCATAAATCTCCAGTCTGCATATGGGTGGGGGGGGGGGGAAATGATGTGGGGTTGGAAAGGTTGTAACAGCTGATCTTGTTGTATCACACTACCATAATGTGCAGGATTTCTTGATTCTTAAAAAAAAAATTATGGAGAGAAAGAACACAGAAATACAGTTATGTCATGCTGTTGCGGTAAGGATATTTTGTACAGAAAGAGAGAGGGAGTTATAGGTCCCTCTCTTGTTCCTGTACAGTAAATTAATGACTCATTGCATTTTGTTTCTGTTTCTATTACTTATGCATTTTCTTGTGTTTTAATCTGGAAGTCACTTTGGAGGCCCTTCAGTCCCAAAAGGTGGGACTGAAATGTTCTAAAATAGCTTAATCTTCTTCTTTTTAAGTGAGAATACAGAGAGAAATGGATTATCACACTAGAGGGCAAACAGGATTTAAACAGGAATTAAACAGGAAATGCCTTATGTTTAACATAGGGGATTTAACATGCCTTATGTTTAACATAGGGCATTTCCTGTTTAATTCCTGTTTAAATCCTGTTTAAATCCTGTTTGCCCTCTAGTGTGATAAACCAGAGAGATTGAGTGATATGGTTGCTGTTTCTGAAAGTGGTTAAACATGGGCTTAGCTTAACATTTAGCCCTAATCTTAGACTAAATACTTCTGGGACAGATAGAGGAATAGTCTGATCCAGTATAAAACAGCTTTAGATATTAATGTGAAGAATAGAAGGATTACTCTCCTAAATGTGGTCCTTTATAACCATGTGTCCTCTGGCTTTTCAGGCAGTGGGCAGATCCAGTTGTGGCAATTTCTGCTGGAGCTGCTTTCGGACCGGGCCAACCTGAATTGCATCGCCTGGGAAGGCACCAATGGTGAATTCAAACTCCTGGATCCTGACGAAGTGGCACGGCGCTGGGGTGAGCGCAAGAGCAAGCCTAACATGAACTATGACAAGCTCAGCCGGGCCCTACGCTATTATTACGACAAGAACATCATGACCAAGGTGCATGGGAAACGCTATGCTTACAAGTTTGACTTCCAAGGCCTGGCCCAAGTCTGCCAGCCAGCAACACCTGACCATACTCTCTACAAATTCCAGGCCCCCCTGCCCTTCTCTGGGATCTCCAAACTCAACATCATGGCCTCGGGTGTGACCCCAACCAGCTTTTCCTATTGGCCCGGTTCTACCCCAGCCTTGTATCCCAGCCATGGCTTGCAGCCTTCAGCACCTTTTGGTACCATGGCAGCCTCTCACATCAATAACATGAACAGCCACTACCACTAGGCCTCTTGTGGCTGTATGTGGGTTGAGAGGCCAAAGTGGGAAGGGATGGCCTTTAGATTCAGGCATTTCCAGTTTGATCAAGTGGGCAGGGACACTTTATTGAAATGGAACTGGATCTCAGCAAAGAAGGAGAATGATCTAGGTCAGAGGCAGGAATCATGCAGCTCTCCAGATATTGTTGGACCACAAGTCCCAGCACCCTCTAGCCACCATCACTAATAGTGAAGCATGCTGGAAATTCAGGCCTTCAAGTACCAGAGGGCCACATGATTCCCACCCATGATCTTCTGGGTTGAGGCCCGTCCCCAAAGAATCTAGTTTGTAAGGGAACATTTCAACAATGCTGACAATTTCTCCATTAAAAACAAAACAAAAACAGTCATCCCTAATATATTCTTAAGACATGGATTTGGAACTCTGTTGTACTTGTACTTTGGAACCCTGTTCATGAACAAGAATAATAATTAATAATAGTAATTTTTATTTATAGCCCGCCCCTCTGAGCAAGCAATCGAGGTGGGGAGATCAGTATAGCTGCAGGTCAACAACACATAGAAATCCACATGTCTTAGAGGTTAGTGAGAGAAATGGACTATGAGACAGGGGTGAGGAACTTCAGATGTTAAAAACCATCTCTCCTGGAGTCCCAATCATGTCTTCTAGACTTCCCCAGATGGTATGCCCCCTTTCCCATGAATCCATCTTTTGGTGGTTTCTGAGCTTTTGTATTGTTCTTCTTCCCCAAACACATATTTAAAAAATTGAAATGCTTCTTTTGAGGGTTAGGTAATGGCAACAAGAGTCTTAAACTGAAATACCCCACTGTTTTTGCCTTTGGGTCCATCCAAGAATTAAATGCATCCCCCCCCCCCCCCAATAACTTCTTTGAAATTGTGTTTGGCTCTGGGATTGAAGTCACAGGGACTGAAGTTTCCTTGCCCTTTCTATAAGGACTATGGGGTGCTCCTTCATCTAGTTTAGGAAGCTGGTGATGATGAGATGCTTGGAGGATAGTGATGCAATATCACAGAAGAAAATGGGCAAATCATTTTATCACATATGTTGCATTCAGCTACTCCCTATAAAACATTCAGCAACTTGGTTTTTAATTACAATACATAAAAACTGAGGCTACTCCAAACATTGTTCACTTTTAGTTTTCAGGTCAGAAACTAGCATTTCTGATGGTGTGTAAATTCCCCTCTCCCAAAACACAAGTCAGTATTAACAATATACACCACCACCACCACCACTACCACCACCACCACCATCTTTGCTCAGTGTCAACTATTTTCTCATGACTGGCTGTTTCTTTGGTGTCATATTGTCCTCTTGGCTGCAGAGTGTTCCTGCTTTGGCACATGTGTAATTCCTCCCTCCCCAATTGGGCATGATGTAGGGAGTGGAAACACATTGTATAGCTATGCAGCCAGTCACTTCTATTTGTTTGAAGATACCAGTTGCAGGTAGTGATGACAATTAAAATGAACATCTCAACATTTTCATTTTAAAAATGCATTTAAACATTCCCCATTTAGGTGATGGGTTTTTAAAAAAACCAACACAAAACTATCACCTAAAAAAGTCAGCACAAATCTCCTATAAGTTTTGGCCCATCTCTAATCAAAATAAAATTCTACATGTTTAACTTTAGAAAAAATAAATTAATTTTTTTTAAAAAAACCACTATCAAGAAAGAAGAGCAATCATGTACTCAGATAAAGGTAGAATAACCTAGTAGTGGTGGGGTAAGAAAATCCATGGCTGATGAATCACTACTTCCTATGCTCCCCTGAATGTATTCCTCTGCTGAACAGAAAATGGCAAGGCAGTAATGGTGCACAATCCATCTCTCTCTCACCTGCCCCATCCTTTTGCTAGATTACCCCATTACACTCTTATAGTGCTGCCATTCCATTTTAACTGCTCTGGCTGCCTTCTGTTGCATTCTGGGATTTGAAGTTTAGGAAGGGGCATTTAGAATTCTCAGCCAGAGAGCTCTTAGGCCTTAGTGAACTACAAGTCCAAGAATGCAACAGGAGGCAGCTAGAGCAGTAAAAGTGGAATAGCAGCACAATAAGAGTGTAGTGTGGCTATGTGGTTGGTCTCAGTGGGAGATGAGAAAAATATACTAGGCACTTTAAAGAACTGGATTCGAAGCCCAGTTCTTTAAATCTGCATACAAATTTCATACACTTCTACATACCACACCATACAAGTAGGAATCAATCCATGGCTCTAGAGGAACAAAAATCAAAAATTCAAGTCACCCCGCTCCCTCCAAATGTCCCCACGTGCTCTCTAGAGGGAATGTGAGTCATTATTGCAACATTTTCACCCTTCTAGATCTTGTCTGATCTTGGAAGCTAAGTAAGATCAGCTCTGGTCAGTACATGGGATACTATAAACTAATACCAGATGCTGTAGGTAGAAGAAACTGGCAAAACCACCTCTGAGTATTCCTTACCCAAGAAAACACTATGAAATTCGTAGGGTCTCCCATGAGGATGGAAAGCTTGAAGGCACATATGCACAAACATCATTTTAGGCACAGGAGTGACTTTCTGTCAAATAACCCATGGAGGAAATGACAAAAATGTTGTCATAAACCCTAGAGATGATTTGGAGACATTCTGGAGAAAAATGATTTTTTGTGGGTGCTGCAGTAGTTATGATGGTGTGTGGTTCTGTGAGGTCTCCTTGGGTTCAATGTGGCTCCTAGCCTCTGACAGTTGTCCACCTCTGCACTAGATCCTGTGGAACCTGAAAAGTCCTTTTGGAATCTACAGGTTCCTCTCATTAAAAGATACAAATGTGTTCCTAAAAGGCTGTGGCTAATTCCTGCCATACTGAGGCAGGCAAAGCCTCAAACTTATAGAAGTTTGTATCTGTCTGATTACAAGGCCCCTGATCTCAGAAATCAAACATAAGCATCTCTTCTGAGTCATTCAAAATGAGAATTGGTTGGAACACAACCAAATCCCCATGTCTACCAAGCTGTGTCCCTTTCATTCCTTAAATCTTTAATAGTAGGCACCCACATGGTATTCAGTTTTCATAGTATCAGTGCTTAGATTTTTAAAACATTCAAATTTTATTTTAAAAAAATAATGCAGGAATTCAAAGAGTCAGAAAACAAATGGTAAAAATAAAATATTTAAATAAAACTCATTTTTGTCTACTAAAATGCCGGTGCAGATTCCATTGTTTTGAACAATCTGCAGCCTTTGTGTGAATTTGGTTGGTGATGGTTTGCCTTTGGCCAGATGCATGTGAATACATGGCTACAGCACCTCATATAATCCTCTTTTCCAGCTTCCCAATAGAGAAACTAGACATCCGCCATGATAAACAGGACGTTTTCACTTGAAAGGTTATTGTTACACAGGTATAGAATAAAGGAAAGCTCTGCATTGACCAGAATGCCTATTCACAATACAACTGCCTTTCTTCTCCTTTCTCTTCCATGTGGAATTCAGAGGCAGGCCCAATTGTGATTGAAGCCTCAGGTGTGAAAGAGCCAGCAGCTGGAATTTTAGCATACTTACCCAAGTGGCAAAAATGATACCTATTTTGTGGCAGGGTTAGTTGATGATGTATGAAGATGAAAGAAAAAATGAGGGCTCCCCCTTGAATACCAAAACATTCGAGGCCAGGCTATTCTTATGTCCGCTGAATTTGTACTGCAGGAATAATGCAATTTGACACTGCATTAACTGCCATGGCTCAATGCTGTGGAATTCAGGGATTTGTAGTGTTGTGGGATATTTAGCTTTCTCTGTCAGAGAGCTCTTGTGCCTCACAAAATTACAAATCCCATGATTCAATAGGATGAAACCATGACAGTTAAAGTGGTGTCAAACTGCATTATTTCTGCAGTGCAGATTCAGTCTTAATCAATTATTTTTGTCTACTGCTTCTGGGTCACTCCTGGAGTCATCACATGAAAAAGAAGATAGAGCTTCTATATCTCCAACAGTTCAGTAGAAAAAGGAGTTTCAGTAGGTGAAGCTTACCTGGCAAGCTAGAACTACTGAAATGCCCTCTTCCAACAACTGATTAAAGATACAGAAGCCACATCCTCATATATATATATATATATATATATATATATGCTCAGTCAAGCACAGTGCTTGGAATGGGCCATATGTTGGAATGCCTCACTCTCCTTTCATGCCTTCATCTCATTTGTTCCATTCTCAGGTGGATAAGAATGTTAAAAAACCCAACATATCCTTTCATTTGACACACAAAAAGAGGTAGCCTTTCAAGTTTCAGTGTGTGGGTGGAATGTAATGTTCAAAGAGCTGCTGTTGAATACATTCAAGATTAAATTGGGGAAAAAATAGCAGTGTCCTTTAGTAAAATTTATAGTGTCTTGTTGTTTTGTTTTTACTTTACTCCCATGTGGGATAAACATAAGGCACCATTCTTTTCTCAGTGGTCCGTCTGCCCTAAAGAAGATGATAACTGACCTCTAAGCAGAGTGTTTGCCTTCTTGCTGTCCCACCATTTGGATTATAAGTAGAAAATGTGCAACACCCACTCTTTGTGAATCACAGTAGGAAAATGGGACATACATTTAATCTCTTTCATCTGGATGGGAGGGGGGAATATATGCTTTCAGAGGTTTATGGACACTGTTTAGCAAAAAAAATAAAATAAAATGAAATAATAAAAAAAATCATGACAAACATGTGGGTTCTAGATTTTATTTTTGCAGGTGGGATGGTCTGGTCTAATATCCTCAGTGGGATTCTCTTTGAATCCCAAGTGGTGATTTCATGGTGCTGTTTTTGTCCAGCCTGTAAATAGGTACTGTCCAAGGTGCTGAAGCTTGCTTACAAATAGTTTCAGCACTCTTTGAAAGTCTAAAACTTAAGAATGCCTTCCAAATTGCTCCCCCCCCTCCACTCCACTAGTGTCCATTTTCTTTGCCTTGGTTGCTACAACCAATTATCCAGAAGGAGATGAAAAGGCAGATGGAGGATGATGTCCCATACTTTCTCTATATCTGCTGTTTGTTTACTTTTTGTGGGGAAGGGGAGGGGAAAAGAGGGAAATATAGGTAGCAATAGTGAGGAGGGAAAGGGTCAGGAGACACCAGGAACTGCCACTGGGCCTTCTGCAGAGATGTGGGCCTTGGTAGGCACTAAACATTGCTGACCTCCACATGTTGGCCATGAAAGGTTTTCATTTTGTTCATAACTGAAAATGTCTTCCTTCCTTTTATATATATTTCACTTTTCTCCCAGTATGGGATCCAAGGCAACTTAGAGTACAGAATTAAAGGTCATCCCTCTGTCACATGCAATGTAGCTCATCATTGTGTCACTCAGAGCTAACCAACAATGAATCTTAACCACATCCCACACTGCCCTTTCCCTGCCACCATGAATCTCCTGATCCTGACATAATTTTTTCAGTCATGCTTTGTATTTTGCAGAGTCCTTGTGTTGATCCTTTTGCCCTGTGAATGATGTCCTTTTAATGCTAAGCTGTATCCTCAGAAACTCAGTTTATCACCCATCCCAGGGGCACATCCATACACCTATGTGTCCAGTTTAGGACCAGTTCCAACCATCTCTGCTATCTGAGGCAAGAGAGGAAATGGTGCTTTCTCCCATACAGTGGACAGAAGTTGACCAGACTGGTCACTGTCTCTTCTTCACTTGAAAGCAGGAGGCTCCCTTTGAGGGCCACAAGGCAAATGCAGCTCTGTTCTCCGAAAAAAAATTAAGGTACCACCATCCTGAATTCTGCCACCTGATGTAGATACTTCTCTGTTCCTAATGGTAGAACTGGTTCTATTCCTCCATCACCTATGACAGGCTTCAACTGCTCTCCATTCAAAAGCAGCTGGACTCATTGGATTCCTTGACCACTCACACTCAGTTCCATAGGTACTTGCTTCATTTTTCCTTTATTTACCCTTTATTGACTAATTGTCTCCATGGTCCTCCCCAGACATGCTGTTCTCATGGGGCCCTTTACACAATTATAATGCTATGATTCCTATGTACTACTATGTAGTGTTATGGCAACATCCTATGGAATCTGGGATTGGCAGCTTAAGAAGGGCATTTGGAATTCTCAGCAGAGAACTACTCTAGTGTCTCACCAAACCACAAATCCCTGGATTCCATGGGATGCAGCCATGACAGTTCAAGCAGAATCATATTAACAACAACAACAACAACAATTAACAGTGTCTCTGGAAATGTTCCTTGAACTTCTCTCTTTCTTTTTCCCTTGCTGTATCAAGTGACCTCTAGATGTATTGCATGTCCCAGCAGCCCTAGTCAGAATAGCCAAGGATAAGGAATGGTGGAAGTTGTAGTTCAACAATATCTGAAGGGCTTCCTACTTCCCAATTATGCTTTATGTATAACTAACAGTCACAGTTCTACAGTTATTTGTGCTGACTCAGGAAACTGATGAGTAAGGGATCTGTTTTACACACAGCTATTCAAACAGTTCCTTCCTTCCTAGAGGACTTCAGCAGATGAAAGAGAAAACCCTCAGAGATCTTCAGGATGATGCTTGCAGACCTGTTTCTTTGCATATCTTTGAGGGGTTTCTACACTAATACAAAATGACACCTTGTTGAGGGGGTGCAGGTTGTACAGTGGGTCTGACAATAACCCCAATCATGCCTACCCACCATAGCCAATGCTGCTGGTCAGGGATGATGAAAATGACAGTCCAACACATCAGACTAAGGAGGTCTGGCTGGGGAAAATCTGGTGGTGAAAGATGAAGTGTCTTTTCTCTGATTGATGCTGTCTCCTCTTGGCACTGCCTCCCTAAACTGCTCTTTTCCAATTTGTTTCACTATCTGTTGATAGTATGGCAAACATCTTTTGAGCAATTCTTGGGAAAGTGGCTAGAGGATGATGGGAGATGTACTTTAAAAAAGGATATTTTCTAAACTCTGGTTCTCAGGTAATAACTAGTTTGAATCAGAGCTGATTAACTAACTAACTAACATCCTGCATTTCTCCCATTATGTGATTCAAAGCAGCTTACAGTGTAAGTTAAAGCAAAATACAGTTCAGGCAATGTAGAGTACAAAGGTTTTTAAAAGCCCCTTAAATAAACACCCCATTAAAATATTTAAAGCAGTTCAAAATGCATTTAAAACATACAGTTAAAAGTACAACACACCCCATTAAAACAACTTCCTGCAAAACCAGAAGGCCTTTGCCAGTGCCTTAACATCTATTGCTGAGATAAATGAACTGCTTTGATCAAACCCAGCAGAGGGCAGTAGTGACCCAGAGATATGTTTTCCCCCAGCCTGCCTTAATATTAAACTGTGAGAGGTATAAGATGGTACTGTTATGGTTACCTCTTGAAGTAATCAAGATGTCCATGTCACCTAACAAACATGCAGTGGGATGTGTGATCCAGAGAAGGACTTAATCAGAGACCATGAGATGTTAGGCTAATTTGGCAGATACCTGACTACTGGGGCCTCATTCTCACTACAAAAAAAACCAGTTTGCAAACTGATTTGAGCCGGTTTAAATGGCTCTTGTTCACACCTTCACTGAATGCCTGGCACGGTTTGTTGAGCTCCCCCCCCCCCCGGCACTAAATGCATTTAAAGCATGACTTTGGGATCCACAGATTTCCCTTCATCTTTTGCAATAAATCAATTCAGTGTAGTGTGAATGGGATGCAGATCGGAATCGGTTCCCTGTGATGTACTCATCTATTGTCAGAGGGGAGTGTCTTAACTATGGTGAATCTGAAACTAAAAACCTTACCTGTGTTCACCCATCTCTTGAATTCTCTCTTCCTGGGTGAAGCACCATTTTTGGGCTGCCCATGCTGCTGCAGGCCCCATTACCACTCTGCTCTCCCTCTTTACAGCCACTCCTCCTTTTTTAACTTTTGGGGAACTTTTCACCATCTCAGGTACCTTGAGTTTACCTTCCCTTTTAAACTCTCTTTAAATTTTCTGGCTGGTTTTGTTTGTTTGCTTGTTTTTTGTTTTTGTTATGACAACAGATTTGACAGAGCACATCACCAAATGTGGGCAGATGATGTGATTGCTATGACTGACAGGAAAAAAAGAAGCCGTGGAAGAGGGTCCATTTTAAATTAATTCACATAAATGTGAATGAGAAGTGGGTTAATTTGCAAAAGGAAAATTTGATTGGCACAAATGTAGTGTGAACTGTTGAACCGAACCATCAATTTGGATCACAAACCAAATTATTTATCAGTGAGAATGCGACTTGAGAAACATGTAAGGGTATTATTATGAGATACAAATCCCAAGGCCCTGTGATGCAAGAGGCAATTGGATCATCATCACACTAACTCTGAAGAAGAGAAATGAACCCAAGTTTATTAAAGATTCAATCAGAGTGGATGAGTGTGAGGCACTGGAAAAGCAAAAAAAAATAGAAAAACATATCTAAATGGGGACAAAGATCTTCTATAGTGAACTGGCCACTCCATACCTTCATTCAGCCCATGTCATCTGACAGGATCTAATCATGATGGACATGATTTCCAAGTCAGCAGTGTCATGAATTAAGGAATATTCATCCTTGGGATCTAGTCATGTCTACCAACTTGAATTGCTTTAAGAGGAAATTAGAAAAATTCATGGAAGAAAAGGCTGTGATGTGTGTGTATCACTACCAGAACCAGAAGCAGGATGGCTCTGATTAGCATTTGCTGAGGAACATGACCAGGAAGGTGTACTTGCCTTCCTGCCCTTCTGGGGGGCTTCCCAGAGGCATCTAGCTGGCCGATGTGGTAACAGAATGCTGGTCTAGAGGCGCCTTTCATCTGAGCCAGCAGGGGTCTTCTCATGCATGCCTTAGAATGATTTCCTGTTAATAGAAGGAGGAGAAAATGGGAAATAGACTTTCTGAGAATTATGCACTTCCTTTTGTACCTGTTAAAAGAGTACAGAAGAGTTACCTGGTTTGGGACTTGACAGTCCTTTTTCTCTCCCTTCCCTGCCCACTATTTTGCTTAAGAGCTGGCCTTCACCCCTCTTTAAAAATGTTCTAGCCCTCCTCTTTTGTGTCATTTAAGGCGATCCAATAAAGATATTGACTTGATATAGCTCTTTTCTTTCTTGGAAGGATCAAGCTATCTACACACAATGTTCTTCTGATTTGAATAATGTTCCTTGGGACCCATATCGGTAGGTGGCACCCCAGTCCAGGGATTTACCATTGCTACTCTGTCCGCTTTCCTAGCACTGTGATGAGCAGCACTGCTGTAATTGTCCCCAATGCCTGAGGCACCAAGGATAGCAAACACCATATTTTTCCTCCTCCTGTGAACCTACTCCCCTTCCTCATGTATGGAGGGGGTGGATAAAGGGGAGAAAAAGGGAGTTTCTCTTCTCAAAGTGCCAACGGGTCATACAGTTGTGGCTGGTGGCTTTCTTGTCAGTGGGTTGATGAGCCCACTTTGGGTTTTACTCTGGAGCTTTTCAGTGGGATGGTGAACCTGACTGCCAAAGTCGAATCAGAAACTTGGGTAGTTTTTCTAACGTTCAAACTAAAAGTCAGAGCAGATTCACCACCATCCCCACTGGCAGCCTAACCACTAGCTGCTACTGCAATTGTCAGTGGGAAAAGTGGAAGGAGGAAATGAGCACAAGAGGGCTCTCCTACTAGTGCCTGGTATCCAGAGATATACTGTGTCTATTGTTGGAAGCAATCCACAGCCACCATGAGGACTTGTAAATTTGGCTAGGATTATCCCCCTCTAGATTGGTTTTATTCCCCTTTTAATGCCACACGAGATGACTGTCACTACATCTTGTGCTAATGAGCTTCATAATTTAACTGTGCACATTGTAAACAGATGCTTTCTTTGGTCTGTTCACCATGTAGCAGCACATACAGGCAGAGCCAAATGATTCCAGACAGATCCAGACATTAAGAAGTGGTGAGAGACTTCCTTGAGTCAAACCTGCTTGGATGTCTGGTTCTAGATATCTGGACCCCTGGAAGAAGTGGGGATGAATCCTTATTCCCAAGTGCAATGACACAGCTGAGCTGAAGGAATGAAGCAAAACCTCAGCACCTAAGAAAGAACTGGGCTTGTTTAAAACTAACAGCATGTTTAGCCTGATGAATGCTGGATACAGTGCTAGATTTGGACAGACATAAGTCATACGTGGACAGCCAAGATGTCCATGAAGGGTCCTAAGGCTGCTCATGGTTCCTCAACGTAACCTAGCTCACACGGTTGTTGTGTGGAAATCAAATAGAGGAAAGCTATGTGGACATTGCAGTGAGCTTGCTGAAGGATACATTGAATACAAATGTGATAATACAGATGCTACAGAGGAAAATTCTCCTTGATTGTAATAAATACATTGATTGATTGAGTGGCTGATGGATTGAAAGCATTCATGTATTCCTTCCCAATCAACCAGGGCCAAGGCCAGAGTTTGATGTATAATGGAGAAAAACATTTGCAAATTTTAAAGATTTTGGTTTCCTAACAGGAGGAGAAGCAGAACACATCCTTCCTTGCAAATACCAGGGGTCACATGAGGACACGGGTGGGGATGACAGCTCCCCGGATATCACAGGACTCCAATTCCCACTAGGCACAGCTAAAATGGGAGGGAGGGAGAAGACTTGCAAACTGATTGGCTGTCTGTCTGAGAAGTCAGGCATCTGCAGAGGAGAGCCAGAGCTAGAGAGGAGAAGATGTGGGCAGAGAAGGCAGCAGGAGATGAAGCAGAGATAAACTAAGCCAAAGGGTATAACTACAAAGGGAGCAAAATGAAAGCATCATTCTCCCCACTAAGAATTTTACTTTCCCTCATAAAATTTTCCTTCAGTCCCCAAATTTCTAGCATTGTAGACACTTAAAACTTGAGCATTCAGAAAGCAAACTTAGGGATCTGAAGAAAAGGGACAGGCAAAAAGACCAAGGGCTTGCAGACACAGGAAATGTCAAAGGTCTAAATCTGAATCACTGCCAGTCTCTCACCTGCTGCAATAACAGGCATTTGGGGGAGAGAATGAACATTTCAAGGAGGGGATTCTTATTTGGGAGGGCAATGCCTCCTCCCTTCATGCCCAGCTGTGTCTGTGTGTGTTGCGTGCCTTCAAGTCATTTCCAGCTTCTGCAATCATAAGGTGATCCTATCATGGGGTTTTCTTGGCAAAATTGGTTCAGAGGAGGTTTGCCTTTGCCTTCCCCTATTTTAGTCTATGACCAGAAATAAATGATAATGATTGCCTTCCCCTGATTTTGAGATAGTTTGACTTGCCCAAACTCACCCAGTGGTTTTCATGGCTAAGACTGGAATCAAAGCCTGGTCTCCAGAGTCATAGTTCAACATTCAAAGCACTACATGCTGGCTTTCTACCAAATCTGGAAACAGACGCCTTAGTGTTTTCTTCTTGGTCTCTTCCACATACCTTCTCTTTCCACAGGTCAAATCAGTAATATTACTGGTAGGAGAAAGAGGCTTGTTTTTGTTTTGTTTTTAAAAACGGAGGAGGGGTGAAGAAATGAAAGAAAAGAACAAAGTGAGCAAAGAAACAGAGCAAAAGAGTGTGTGTATGTGAAGAATTAGCATGGAGGGTGGGAGGTTCTATGAAGAGGCTTATTCGGTTTCTTTCTCTCTGTGGTGCTGTGCCATATTTTTCTACCTGGCTGTAAACACAAGAGGCAGGTGGAATTAAGACAATTTCTGTAAGCCCCCATTACTCACAGTACAATCCTTGGGAGTTATTGGTCATGTGAGTCGGCAAATGTCAAACAAACCAACCTGTGTCCCTGTGGCTGAAAACCCAAGATAAAACCAAAAAACTGTACTGGAGGGTTCTACCAATTTTTTTAAAAATAAACAATATTAATAATGTCACACTTCCCAATGAAAAGACATTAATATGAAAAGCTTAATGAAAATAAAAATAAACTCAAGAGCAGAAAGAACCAGTATAATTTCTAAAAGGGAAGCAATACCCCACTGATAAGTATTCAAATGCTAAAAATAGCCAAAATGCAACTTTTATTACTATTTAATAAAATTTTGACAGCAGTTTTCCTCAGTGGCCTATAAGTATTCAATATATATATATATATATATATATATATATTAAATCCACAGCTCATACAATGTGACTCTGTTAAATTCAAAAGGGGCTGCAGTGTGTCATTGCTGCTGCCCCAATCCAGCGCTGAAAGGACAGCTGGGATGCCGCTCTATCGGGCCAGTCTGTTTTGCCCCTTGATCTGTATATGTTCTAAAAGGCCTTCTTCGGGGGCTATATAAAAGCATTAAAAAGACAATACATTTAACTTCAATGGGAATTTCAGCTCCAGAAATTTCAGAAGTTAAATTTCAAACAGGTATGTACAGGACATGGGCAGCACATAATTGTAATAATGATTTTGTGCACTGTAAAATTATGAATTATTTCATCATGAATGTGTATGTTATCTTTTATGTAATTTTATATAGATCCTGGAGAAGGCCTTTGAGAGCATATATAGGCCAAGATGCATAGGCTTTTTAATCAATAAATTATTCATCAATTGTGTACCTTGAGATGTGCCTCCATTTTTTCCCTGCTGTGCTGAAATATGGCAGGAAGAAAGAATTTTTCATTTAATTTAAACAACTTGTAACAACTTGTTTCAGCATCAGAAGAGACAAAATGTTTAGTTAAAAATATCAAATCCCCTTTCTTTTAAAGTAGGATGTAATATAAGATTGTGCCACAAGGTGACCCACTAACCCAGCCTCTGAGGTTCAGAGTGGGATTTGTTGCTGCCTGGGTTTAAAAAACCCAAAATAAAATTTGTGTGAGGGTGAGCTAGCTCACCTTCTCACTCAGTGCAGGAACCAACTACAAATTGGGAATGTTACTTTTTCAGACTATAGCTCCCAGAATCTGCTAGTCAACATTGCCAATCTAATTCACCCCTTTGCCAATTTATGTTTTGCAAATTTGGCCATATCAATTTCCAGTAATTTCTAATTGGAATCCATTCTTCCTCTGCTTTACTTAAGGATTTATTTTTCAGCCAGTGTATAAGTTTGTCCATTTCCATCATGTCCTAGTTTCAGCAGCCATTTTTCAAGTGTAGGTAAATGAAGACATTTTAAGCTGTTGTCAATCACAGGAGTGGGATTTGTGCTCCACAAAAGGCGATGCCACAAGAAAATTCATTCATTTTTAAGGGTGACACAATACTTCCTGTTGTCTCCACTTCAAATAATTCCAGGCAGGGATTACTTTATGTGATGCAGCCATACCTGTACTGAGAAGAAGGATCTCCAAATGTGCTTTACTTGATAGACAAATAAATGGGAGGTGGCATCTTAACAGACTTACACTGCAGGCTTGGCCTTTTAAAGGTTGTGCTTTTCTTAGTTCTGGCCTTAGCAGCTGTCACTGTTCCCCTTTCCCCCTCCCGCTTCCTTGCCTGGGACCTGGCTTGGAAGAGCTCCTCCCTGGATTTCCCAATACTGACGTCAATTCCCCTCGTGCGCCATGGGTAATTGGCTCTTGCCAGATGCTCTGGCTCTATGTGGCCTGGAGCCAAGAAGCCCTGAGAGCTAGGGATTATTTCCTGCAGGGGAGGGGGAAAGCTGTGCCACTTTTTGCCCTCATGTTTTATTACTACAAACTCACACTCCGGAATTTGGAATCACACCCCAGAACATGGCAATGTTACTTTTTTGGACTACAAGTCCCAGCATCCCCCAGCCAGCATGGCTACTGCCCAGGATTCTAGGAGTTAATATTGCCAGGCTTCATCTAAGTGACATCTCCTGGGGCCCTGAATCCACCAGCACAGCAACTGTTGTCAGTTTACAGCCATGCTTGTGAGTCTTGCTAGCGATTACCTGGGGACAGGTGTGCCCTGTTGCTAGCCTGGTGTTCAAGCCTTTCTTCCTGTCTCTCCAGAATCAATATGGCTTTTATCTGCCTTGGCAGACTCTGTGCTCAGGATAAGCTGATGGCTGTTGTCTTTGAGAACTGGCCCTGGATTGTTTCTCAGACCCAAGGAAGGTTGCAGCAGGCAGCTTGTTGAACAGGACCAGGCATGTGGTTCTAGTTGTAGCCATATAAGATGGTCCCCTGTTCTTAGGAGCATGTTTGTGCACCTTGTGAGCCACTAAACACAGGATTATGGCCTGATTGGTTCTTGCGTGGAAGAATTAAAGGAAACAGTCCCACATGCTATACGATGGTAAAAAATGTTTATTTCTTAAAAACCTCATTTTGATTTTATCACCCCTTCTTAAGGGGAAATTTTTAGAAATTTCTGGAGTTGCAATCTGCACTCTTGATAGATATGGACCCTTGAGTATTAGGAGGAAGGCCTTATTTCTAATCACTCCTAAAGAAGGCCAATTGGTGATAAGGCTGAAATGGTTTGGACTTTTTAAGAAATAAAAATTTTGACCATCGTATAGCATGTGGGACTCTGTCTCCTTCCTCTGTGAATGCTTGCTTTCCAGGGTTTTGTTTGTTTTGTTTCTGACTGGTTCTTGACAACAACCCCATAACCTTAATTTTTTTCTTTTTTTTGAAGCAGGGCCAGCCCTAATATTAGGCAGAATGATACACTTGCCTCAGGTAGCAAATTTCAGCAGACAGTAGTGGCAACCCTTCCTGCCCATTCTGCCCGAAACCCTTGGCCTTTGCACTCTCGGAGAAAAAGGGACTGTACAAACAGCCCTGAAGGGGCAGCCTCCAGCTGCCCCTTCTTCAGCCAGATTGGGGCCTTTCAAGGGTGCAAAAAGGAGCCACAAAAGGTTTTTGTGCCCTCGAAAGGGTGCCATAGCCATGGCAGCAGCTATATGCTGCTTTTTCAGCGGTGTGTTGTATGAATGCAGCACCAGAGACGCACAGCGTCAGGGCACTCCTGGGTGTGTGTGTGTGAGTTGGGTGTGCATCATGAGGACGCTACGCCCTGACTGGCCTCAGGCCAGCCTTTCAGGCTGGTCTGTACAGGGCCTAAAACTGTGTATGGCACACAGCCTGTCTTGTACTCCCAAAATTGGCTTGCTCCCCTTGTTGGTCATAAAGGGCTTTATCCAATTTCTGTTTAAGCAGTCATTCTAGTCTGTACCTGCCTGTGAGTTGGAGGGGTGGGCGAAGGGTGCTGGATCTTGATGTTTGCCTTAAAATGTCTTAAGCTGACCTTGATGTAGTTTGTACTCACAAACCAGAATATGGAGAATCACTGAGTTTGTCAAGTCAGAGATCTACTCTAGAACAACAGAACCTTACTCATAGGTAATGACTTACCATATATACTTGACTGTAAGTCGAGAAATTTATACCCCAAATTTAACCCTAAAATTCTGGGAAGATTTATTTACAGGTCAATACATCAGTAGTGCTTAGAAAGGTCCTACAGCAAGTAAGCCTGATGCCCCAATCTCCATTTAACACCAGTTCCTTCCCGCTCCAGTCTGTTTTGCAAGACCTTGCTTCCTATGGAAAAAACTCTCCATTTAAAACCACTTCCTTCTTTCTCCAGTCCGTTTTGCAAGACCTGGCTTCCTATGGAAAAAACTCTCCATTTAAACCCACTTGCTTCTCTCTCTGGTCCGTTTCGCAAGACCTCACTTCCTATGGAAACAACTCTCTGTTTAAAACCACTTCCTTCTCTCTCTGATCCATTTTGCAAGGCCTTGCTTCCCATGAGGAAAAAAACCCCTCTCCATTTAAAACCACTTGCTTCCTTTCACAATCTGATGTTAAAACCTCTCTCTAGCACTTGGGAATTGGTTGGGGGAGGTCCAGAGAAGGAGAAGGAGGGATAGAAGTGTGTTTCCCCCTTTCTCTCCTTCCTTATAGCCCCCTAAGTTTTACCCTTGACTTATCCATGGGTCTTATCAAAATCCAGGATTTTGATCCTGAAACCTTCCCTTGACTTATACATGAGATCAGCTTGTACATGAGTATATACTGTACTGACCCTGATGCACCAAGGCCCATTTATAGTCAGTGAAGCTACATGGAACTTTCACCTAAGATCATCAGTGATGGTATGTGCAGGAGGGATGATAATTGAGTTTTTATACTCTTCTTTGGTTGTTTCCTAAAATTCTTTTTGGATTTGGAATTTGAGTTTGAAAGGGCCATCTGTCTCTCCAGACCACAAACTATCACAACCAATGATGATCTGCAGGAGCTTCATGTAAGTGGCAGTGCATATAGAGCCCTGGTGGCGCAGTGATTAAATACTGGTACTGCAGCTACAACTCTGTAAACTCAATCCTAGAGGTGGGCTTCAAGGTCCAGTCAGCCTTCCATCCTTTCATAGGTTGGTAAAATGAGTACCCAGATTGTTGGGAGCAATTGGCTTACACACTGTAAACCACTTAGGGAGTGCCAGTTCACTGATAAGCAGTATAGAAATGTACTTGCTATTGCTATGTGTAAACAGACATGCGGCCGGGGGGGGGGGGGGATTAAAGAGGTAAGAAAGGTGAAGTGAGAGGCACTGTGGTGTATTGCTCTGAGTGTTGGATTAGGACTCTAGAGGGCCACAGTTCTAATTAAAGACAGAGAGAGAGGAGAAGGGTGGAGCTAGCAATACTATTATGAAAGCCCAGAACTTTCTACATCCATAATTCCTTCCTCCTTTTTCCCCAGAATCATCCCTGAGTTCCTCATTTACTGCAGATCATCATATTTAACTGCAGTAATGGTAACTTCCTGAGATATTCTTGATCATTTGCAGGAAGCTACTGCATAAGCGGAACCCCAGTAAAGAACAAAGCACAAAGGAGGTTGATGATGTGTTGGACAATAAATAGTGCCATTCACAAATAAAGCCTGCTCTCTTCTTTTGCTTCTTTGCTGTTGTCTATATTTTTATTTCATGGAAGGAGGAACTGCAGAAGGAGAAGCAATCCTTGATTTTCTGCTGGATGCTGTGTGTGTTAGCTTTGGGGTATGGGAGACAGCCTTTCTCTCTACCAATGCAAAAAAGAAGCCCCTTGGAAAAAGTGCATTCATAAACTCTCAGCCAAAGCAGAACAGCATGTTCACTCAGTTTTCTTTGATGAGTACATGTCTAGCAGGTAAGAGGTGAGCTGTGTTGCTTAGCAACTGGTTATCTGTAAGACACCAAGTGCACAAAAAGGAAGGCACCTCATTTCACCCCATCCCAAATGTATAATATTGGGTTTGGTCCCACTGTTACAGGAAGGAAGCAACCTGGCAGGACCTTGATCCTTTACCAGGGTATTCTTTTGGTCAGGTACACACTTGGTCACTTTGTCCAGGGCCTCTTTAACAGTTTTTAAGGAAGGTATGCGTGACAAGGGAAGCTCAACACTGGCAGGCAGGTTGTTATTAATTTTGCTTATTTTAAGGTACTTCCAAAGGGAAGCCAAATTCACTTCCCCATCCATTATCATTGAAACATCTTTAAATATGATGATCATTTCAAGCACAATCCATACTTAAAAGTCCCCTCCATGTTTTTAGTGTAGTTTATGCCCAAGTAAATGAGCAAAGGACTGATTGTATACAGCCTTTATTATTCCTGGGAGGGTTCAACAACAACAACTACTATTGTAGTAATTCTTAGAATTTAGAATCATAGAATTGGAGGAGACCACAAGAGTCATTCAGTCCAACTCCCTGCTGTGCAGGAATACACAATCAAAGGATCCCTGACAGATAGCCATCTTGCCTCTGCTTAAAAACCTCCAAAGTAGGAACCTCCCCACACTCCAAGACAGCATATTCCAGTGTCCAATAGTTCTTCCTAATGTGTTTAGGTAGAATCTCTTTTCCTGTAGTTTGAATCCATTACTCTGTCCTGGTCCCTGGAACAGCAGAAAACAAGCTTGCTCTACCCTCACATCCTTTCAAATATCCAAACAAGGCTATCAGGCACCCTTAACCTTCTCTTCTCCAGGTTAAAAATAGCCAGCTCCCTAAGGTGCTCCTCATAGGTCATGGTTCCCTGGCCTTTCAGCATTTTGGTCAGCCTCATCTTGACCAGAACTGGACATAGTATTCCAGGTGAGGCCTGACCAAAGCAGAATAATGTGGTACTATTTCTCCCCTTGATCTAAATTCTATATTACTATTGATGCAACTTAGAATTGGATTGGATTTTTTAGCTGCCCCATCACACTATTGACTTGTGTTCCACTTATGGTCTACTAAAACACCTAGATCCTTTCATATGCACTTTGTGCTTATTTCCTTCTTGTGAGCAGTCAGTGTCTGACTGTCTACTGGTGGACACCGAATACTGGGCTAGAGCAGGTAGTAGGCCAGCTATGACTTGCAGGCCACATCTGGCCTATGGGAGCTGTTCATCTGGATTCATTGCTCCAAATGACAGCTCAGACAGATGTGATGGCCAGGAGTGCTTACTATTAGCTTTGGCTGATATGCCAGCTGTGTCCCTACCTAGAGTTGGAAGACCTAAAGACAGTGCTGTTAACCTCAAGATTGGACTTCTGCAATGTGCTGTACATTGGGACACCTCTGCACCAAGTTCAGAAATGTGAGGGGCGAAACAGATGGACAGGATAAAATTGGCTTGAAGCTGCCTTTTCTAAAGCCACATTGAAACCCCACCAACTGCACCACCAGCTCCCAAGGCAGCTGGAGTGCACATGTCATGACCACATGACATGGCTTCAAGCCAGGAAGAAGCATGGGAAAAAGCTGCTTCTTTTTCTCTGCATAAGGTGTCTAGAGGGCACTTTTCTGCTGGCTTCAAGGCATGTGTCATCTAAATGCCACACCTTCAAGCCAGCCCGAAAGCACCTCTTTTTGCCTGTCTGTTTAGCCCCTAAGTTAGTTCAAAACACAGCAACCGGATTGATTACTGGGACATCCAGGAGAGATCACATTACACCAATATTAAAATCACTCCGCAGGCTGCATGTCAGTTTCCAGGCAAGGTACAAAGTGTTGGTTGTTACCTTTACAGCTTTACATTGTTTGGTTCCAGGTTACCTACAGAATTGCAGGTTACCTACAGAATTGCTTCCTTCCATATAATCTGCCCCATATGCTCAGGTCCTCAAGTGGACATTTATTCCAGTCTGCCAGGACTAGGTTGGCAACTGTCAACCAAAGGACTTTTTCTTCAGCCACCCCTAGATTGTGCATTGACAGCTGGCTGACAGTGCAGGGGTGTGGCTACAGGAAAGAGAAGTGGACAGTGGCCCACCAAATAAGAGTTCTGCCTCCCCTATCAATTTTCTTCAAGTACCCAAATTCCTAGCACTGCAGCACATAAAAATGTCAATCGAACATTTAGAAATACAGTTTAGCATCCACAGGAAAGGAACAGGCAAATTGACCAAGGGAATGCAAACTCAGCAAGTATCAGAATTCTAGGGGTGAACAATTTTCAGTGTCTCACTTTCAGTAATGCTAGAAATCTGGAGACTGAAAGAAAATTTCATTGAAGGGGTAGAATTTTTATTTGGGGAGGTAATGCCCTCATTTTGCCCCCCCCCCCAATAGCTACAACCCAGGAGCAGCCCCATTGCCTTAGCTTTTGGAGGCTTGTCTACAACAGCTGGTTAGGGAGACCACTGGGGAGAGGCAACTGCTCTCTGCTGCATGACAACACATATGTGCTCTCTGCTGCATGACAACCAGGTTCCTAGTGGCCCCAGTCAACTTGGGGATAAAGATGCACTCCATGTTGCCAGATGTGTGGCAAAGTAGCCTTCAGCCCTTTTTACTACTATTTCAATATTCAGAATAGACTCACGGGCCAAAAAAGCTGCCCATCATTTCCAGTAAAAGTATTTCTGAGGTTCTCAAGTTCTCTCTGGTGTACTGAATCCCAGGGGCATTCATCAACAGTAAGCTGTATGGCAGTGGGGGGGGGGGGATCCCCCAAATATGCCAAAACTGGAGAATAGGAAGCCATGTTAATACATTACAGAAAACATGACAAGGACTAACAGGTATTTGGTGCAAACATAAGCATAGTCCATGGGAGTTTATGAAATAAAACTTGTTAGTCTTGAAGGTCCCCCAAACTGCAAGGTGAGCTTTTGATGAAGTCCCCCCTGAGATCTGAAGATCAAGTTGCCAAAGCTGAATAAAAACTCACAGTTCATTGCTGCAAAACCACCTTTTGACTAAGCAATGCATATGAAAGGCATGGAGTCACTAAACAAAGTATGCATCCCTCTCCACCTATTATGGAGGCTTTGGTTTCACTTAACTCTGCTACTTATTTCATTTCAAAATGGTGCTGGTTGTGGTAGTGATGATAATGATGACAACAATAATTCCCCCTCCTCTTCTTGTTTCTTTTTAAATATCATTTAAAGTCCTTTGTCCCCCTTCCCCTGAAAACGTTTGCTATGTTTGGTATATTGCTCATTTCTGATGGAGAACTGTAATTGTCTTCTTTCTAGTCACTTATTTCTCATGTTTACCATCTCCCATTCTTTATTCTGCTTCTGGTTTTACCTATTCTATGTCTTGTGTCTTCTTTCTTCTCCTTTGACTCCCTTCCCCATCTGTCACTGCTCTCCTGGATCCCCTTTTTAAAAACTGGATATTGTTTCACTTGTCATTCTAAGAATTCCTCTTATCTATCTGGTTTTGTTCCATCAGTAGTTTTTGTTAACTAAATCTCAAATTACTTATGAAATTTTACACCTCCAACTTTTCTCCCTTTCTGTTACCTTCCAATGAGCTTAAGGGAAAATATACAGTCTTATTCTCCACTTTATCCTCACAACAACCCTTTGAGTTATATCAGACAGAGAAAAAGTGACTAGTCCAAGATCACCCAGTGATGATGATGATTATTATTATTATTATTATTAACCTTTATTTATATAGTGCTGTAAATTTACACAGTGCTGTACATAAAATCTTGTTAATTAGACAGTTCCCTGCCCTCAGGCTTACAATCTATGGCAGGGCTGAGGATCAAACCCTAGTCTTCAGAATCATAGTCCAATACTCTAACCACTATGCCATGCTGGCTCTCTCTGAACACACACATGCACACACACACATAATATGAAAAACAAACCTTTATGTTGATATTTTATATAAAGGACACCATTTTACTATGCCATTGTATATAATGGGACTTGAGCATCCATGGGTTTTGGTGTCCACAGGGGTCTTGGAACCAAACCCCAAGGGCCTATTGTATTAGTCTGGACAATTCACATTAGGTCAGTTTGCTTTAAATTGTAACGAAAAAAAAATCTTTTATTTCTTCCTGCTCTTTGAGGATTTCCTCTAAAAATTTGTTTGCATTTCTGTCAACCTGAGGATTCCCCTAGCCTGCTGATCTTTCCTGCTTGTGGTTGGGTGTGGCTGTTTTGGCTGCAAAAACAACAGTATTCACATTACCTGAAGAAGACTGGAAACAGATGGAATAAGAAATTATCACTTTGATTTATTATCCATGCTTCTCTTTCTCTCTCTCTCTCTCTCTCTCTCTGTTGGAGGGCACCATTTGGGTTTTCCACATGAAGTGCAGGAATGTCCCATGTCCTTTCTGATTTGCTAGACATGTGATTTCTGTCCTATCCTTATCCATTACACTTGCTAGCAGGCATAAACTACTTCCATGAAATATTAAATGTTTCAGGGAGAATATGTAGCATATGAACTACCACTCAAGCATGCCTGACTTCCTCCAGTTTTCCAGTGCTGTCCTTTCAGCAATGAGACAACCCCTCCATAGAGGAGCCCATCTTCTTGACTCAGGCAGCCTCATGGCCAGCAGTTAGAAAAATTACATGTGGAGAACTACCCAGAATCTCCCAAACCATTACAGGCTGGGTTTGTGGGTTTACAATTCCATCCCTTGCCACTTGTTTCTGTGCTTCATGCCAGTGGTGGCTTGCCTGTCCCCCTGAGATTTCTCTCCAAAGGCTGTGATATGTATCAAATTGCTTGCTCTGTCTGGGGGCAGGAGATACCTGTGCATTTCTTTCCAATTAGGCCTTGACAGAGTGCAATTAGAGTAATGGGGCCAAAGCCATTTGGTAACTTCAGGATAGATGCCTCCTGTCAACTGTCAGCTGAGGATAACGGACCATTCAGTCATAGCTGGTGAAATATCTGCATTGCATCGCTTTGGACCATAATATGAAATATGCTCTAAGGCTGCAGCTCCCTGGATACATGGAGAAGGAAATCGCTGCAGCTCTTGCTGTTCTGTTGATATAGGGCTTTCCCAGCATCTGGCATCCATAGATGCCCCTTCCCCAAGGGCTGTAAAGCAGCCTTTTCCCAACCCCATTCCCCATCTGAGATGTCAGACTACAGATCCCATAATCTCCAGCCTGCATGGCCACAGAAGATGCTGGTTTAGAATACATAAAGTACATATACATGATCCCCCAACTGCATTTAGTAAAGGCTCTCATTGCATATTCGCTTGCTTCCAGAGAAGAGGAGAAATATCTGAGATACCACTTCCCATCCTACCCATGGATGCTTCTCACCTGGCTGTGAATTGTTAAAGACATCTGGGTCTTCTATTTTCCATGAAACTGTGGAACCTGTGGACTGTAAGCAGGAATCCCTTAAAACACAGAAGAGTCAGTGCAGTTAAGGTACTGGATTGAGACTTGGAAGATACAGGCTCTAATCTCCACTGAGCCATGAAAGGTGACCTTGGGCCAATCACTCTCTCAATTTGTTGTGGGGATAAAGCAGAAGAGGGGAAAGCCAAATATATTACCTTGAACTCATTGGAAGAAAAAGAGGTCGTATACATAACTAATAAATAACATCTGGGGCACTGGGAAAACTAGAGGAGAAGACATCTGTCACCAAGCTCCTCCTTAAGGTCCCTAATGCCTCCCTAGTGTCTTCCGTAAGCTTCTGTAAATGTGTGTGTGTCATAGTGGAGTAAACAGACAATCAATGGGCAATGTCAAAAAAACATAATAAGTTCATGCCTGTTCACATGCATATGTATGCACCAATACCTCCTTCACATTCAGACAGCTTGCTAAGTTTCCATGCTGAACACTTGGAAAGGGAACTCCCTGTACAGATCAATAAACCAGAACATTTCTGAGCTATCTCCTTTTTAAAGGAGTGTTGTACTGTCAGAAAGGAGCAGCTAAGGCACTAGCCAGTTTCAGTGATGGGCAGAAAATGCTACTAAAAGAGCCTTCTTAGTGCCTGCCCCTAGATTCTGGCAGTGACATCACTAGGGTGGGTGTCACTTTCCCTAATTTTTGCTTTGCTTTTCTTTGCTTCAAATGGAGCTGCTTTTTTTTTAAAAAAAAAAAATGCCAGTGCTAATGTTCCAGCTGTTCTTTGGAACAAATAGCCCAGGTAGGCCACAAGCCAAGCTGACCCCTTCCCATCTCTTGTTTTTCTGCACAACTCTCATGTGTGCAAACAGTTGATTTGCAACCAGACACGGGACTATAGTTAAGTCCAAGGATTTATGTTTGTGGCACAGGATGATTATGTTTGTGCCCTATGATATCTGTTGATTCAAACTGACGAAGACTAGAAAGAGTCGAAACGGCCTCATAGTCTCCGGAGATACCCGTCTCCAGGATTTGAAGACATTACCTTCACCTCCAGGATCACAAGTGCCATTCTTGATTCTTTTATTTATGGACTCTTTTGAAAATAGTTTTGGACTCTGTTGAAAATATTTCTGAAAAAATAGTGTATATATTGTTTTGTGTGACATTGATAACACATAAAGTTTGACTGGCAGTAGATGGCTGGTACATCATTTTGATATATAATTTTACCTATTAATTGGTTGTTCGGCTTGTTCTTGCAATTGTATTAATGCATATGGTTCTGATGGTAATGTGCCACAAAGTTCCCATTCCCACTTACAAAATAAATCGATGTGGGATCCGAATCGGTGGATTGATTTGACAGCAGAGTGTGGTGCCCACTACATTTGCCCCAATTACATCTTTTCCCTCTAAAATAATCCACTTGTGATTCCCATTTATGAATGAATCAATTCAAAATGATTTGGTTCCAGCCAGCCAAAGGGGAAAATTAAATTAATTCTGATCAACATGTGGTTCTCACTTGCTCAGATTCAATTTATCAAAAAAGAAGCGGAAAAAATCAACATCAAAAAGACGCAGGTTAAATGGGTCTAACGCATGGCCCCCCTCTCAGAATCGCTTCAGTGATTCGGATTAAGTGGGAACTAGGGTCGTTTGAACTGGTTCAAACCGATTCACAATCCGATTTAAAAGATAGTGGGAATGAGGCCAGAAAGTGTCAAAAATATTTCCCCAAAGAACTCAAAATGAAGTAAAAATAGTATAACAATTCTCTTTACATTCTCTACTCCTTCCTTGGGGGATTGCCCATTCCACCAGTAGAGCCCTGTTTACTTTTACTGACATCACTTTTAGATGCCTGTTTCTCTTGGAATCCCTTTCCTCCACCAGCACAGGCACAAACACACACAGCCTTGCACATTTCATCCCAGCCATAAGCTGATTAAGACATACGCATAGAGCAACAGATGCTGCTGGAGTCAGTCAGTTAAAGGGGCAATCGCCACATTTGTGGTGGCAGAATAGCTGAGTTTGGGAGTGCAGGTAGAGACACTGTCTTTAAGGGCACTCTCACCAGGTAACATATGTGATGTATACTTCCTCCAAGTGACTTCTCCCATCTATAATAATGTAAATTGCCTTGAAAGCGAGCGCAGGTAGGGAAAGGAGAAGGAATTACTCAGCCATGGAAACCCACTGGGTTACCTTGGGCAAGTCATACTCAGCCTCAGAGAAAGGCAAAGGCAAACCCCCTCTGGACAATGTCTATCAAGAAAACCCCCTGACAAGTTTGCCTTAGGGCTGCAATAAGTCAGAAATGAGTTGAAAGCAGCAGCAGCAGCAGCAACAACAACAACAGTTTCCAAATCAATAGTCCCATTATGTAATGTGCTAGTCAGGCCTCATCTGGAATACTGCATTAAGTTCTGAGTACCTCATTTTAAGAAAGATATAGAAAAGCTAGAGTAGATTCAGAGAAGAGCAACAACATTGATACAAGGTACAGAGAGCAAAACAGTGAAGGTTGAGGAAGCTGGGTATGTTCAGCTTGGTGAAGATTGAGGGGTGACATGACACACTCTTCAAATATTTCAAGGACTCTCTCAGAGATGAGGGAGCAGGCTTGTACTCTGCTGCCTCATAGGGTAGAACTAGGTCAAATGGTTTTAAGTTACAGGAGAGTAGGTTGTGATTGAACATCAGAAGGACCTTCTTGAAAATAAGAGTAGTTTGACAATGGAACCCTAAAGGATGAGGTTTGCAGCTTGGGAGTGCTCCTGGATTCGTCTCTACAACTGACATCACAGGTGGAGGCAACTGCCAGGAGTGCTTGGTACCAACTTCGGTTGATATGCCAGCTGTGCCCCTACATGGACAGAAAGGACCTCGAAGCCGTAGTACACGCACTGATAACCTCTCACTTAGATTTCTGTAACACGCTCTACATAGGGCTACCTTTGAACCAAGATTGGAAGCTTCAGTTGATCCAAAATGCAGCAGCCAGATTGCTTACGGGGACATCTAGGATGGCTCACATTACTCCTATATTAAAATCTTTACACTGGCTGCTGGTCAGCTTCTGGGCGCAATACAAAGTGTTGGTTGTTACCTTTAAAACCCTACATGGCTTGGGCTGAGTTACTTGAGGGAACACCTTTCCCTCCATAGTCTGCTCCACACCCTCAGAACATCAGGGAAGAATTTGCTGGATTACACCCACACAAGGCTGATGACCACTTCCCACAAGGCATTCTCAGCTGTGGCCCATAAATTATGGAACAACTTGCCGGAAGAGATCCGTTTTATCTCCACCTTAGAGACCTTCAAGAAGGCACTTAAGATGGATCTCTTCCAGCGGGCCTATCCACCAGACCTTAAATAAATTGCTCTTCATTGATATTCTTCTTTCCTGATGCTGTTTGGATAAGTGTAATGTAGTCACCCAGTGGCTAGGTAACTAGCTTTTAATTAACATAATGTAATAGAATGCTTTAATTTCTAATTTTGATTTATACTGTAATTTTATGATATTAATTGTATTTTTGTTTGAATTTTGTTGGAATCCTGCCTTGATCCATATGGAGAGGTTGGAAATACAAATAATAATAATAATAATAATAACCTAGAGATGTGGTGGAGGGTCCTTCTCTGGACATCTTCAAAAAGAGGCTGGACAGCTCCCTGCAAGGGATGATCTAATCCTGCATTGAGCAGGCAGTTGGACCTTACAACCCATAGGGCCCATTCTAACACTACAATTCTTTCTTTTCGATGATCTCAAAGGTGCTATAATATCCCTTTTCATACTGATCCAGACACAGCTAACACGGCTGTCTGTGAATCTTGTTCTTTTGTTAGTCCCCACCAAACTTCCTCCTGTCTCCCTGCCTGTAGAGGAAATGCTTGGTTGGCCTAAGAATGCCTTGCAATGAAATCATTCAGGGCATCAGCACCATGGACAGGAGCCCGTTTGTTTTGCAGACACTCCAGGCAGCTCTCGAAAAATCCTGTTTGAGGTTGGCAGGAGGCCCCCCTGTGTCCTTTTAAGCAAAGGCTCTGCCAAAGGGGGAGTGACTGACATGCACAGTGTCTTTGAGGGCCCATCATCCCCCTTTGAAAGGAGGATAGTTCTCTCTTTGAGTGCAGTAAAGCTTCTAAGCTAAGCAGTGGAAAGCAGACTCAACTGAAGGCATCTTTAGTAAGCAGAGGGGGGGGGGGTGGACTGGGAAGTTAATCTGTCTTTTATTTGAGACTGGACTTCTTACCCCAAATATGGGGGTGAATATGGGGGTAGGGATATGGGCTGGGGAGGTGAGTTCCCACTGTATGCTCAGAATTACCTGCTTATATTAGATCACCCTTTGTGTTTCCAGTGCCTTTCACTGCACACATCTGGTAGGTTTTGTGGTTTTTATTTTGTTACTGTTGTTGATTTTGGAAACAGGAAGCTTCCTTGCAGCTGGTAGCTTCCACATCAGTGGGGCAGGGATGCCTCTTCTGATTTTCAATCAGAACATTAAAGGGACTATGCAAGGCACTGAACCCTGTCTCGGATATGGGTTCATCACCTTGGACAACACTTTTTCATTTCACATGGAAGACAGCACTGCTTACACACAGCAGGACCATCCCTAATATTAGACGAAGCAAGAAAACCATTTCTAGTGGATCAGGCTGAGGAGAGGCACACAGCCATGCCAAGATGTTGGAGGACAGAGTGGCATGGGCCAGCCTGCCCTGAGACCCGTATGATGATCTGTTGCCTTCAGGTGCACTGGAGAACTGTTACCCATGTTGAAGGAAGCTGCAACTGTAAGTTCATTTGACCTGTAAGAGGATGGGGATAGGGGTGCCATCTTGCTTCTTCCCTCAGGTAGGAACATCATGAGCAGACCCACATAGAGAGAAAATATTTCTGGGATTGGGCACAGATACAGAACTCTGTCCTTTAATTCACACATTCACAACAACTGCTAACATTCCTTCTAACTAGCTCAGCTCTCCCCACTTCATCCAGATTCTTGGTACAAAAAAAGAGCTGAACCATCCTGTCTGTTTGCATTATAAATACCCAGGAGACTCTTAGGCTTTCAAGTGATAGGGGCCAAGGAGATACCACTTTACTGAATGATGCTAGGAGATGATACCATGGTGATGTTACCATAGGAACCAGGGATGCTTTAGTCAGAAAAAAAACAACAACCCATCCCTTGGTCCCTGCCTGAATGAGCACAGCCTTGACCACATCTTTCCAAGGCTCCACTTATTCCATATGTGAACACTCATTCTCTGACTCTCCTTCTCTCTAACACACACAGAGAAAGAGAATCATACACACACATATATTTTTTTCTCAGCAGGAGTACCACCGTTACCATGCAGCAGCATATTCTGTTATCCATCAGTCTCTGATCCAGCCCAGCCAGGAAGTGTGGAGCACGTTTCAGTTGCTAAATGACAGCTCAGAATAGACTGCAGCAAAATCTAACCAATCAGCAAGCGGGCACTCCCTGGCCCATGTGGTGCGTGCCTTATTCACAATTTTTTTTAGAAAGGAATCCCTAATGAGGTTCCCACCTATTACAATTAGCTGCTGCAGACTGAAGGGGGAGGATAGATCTCCCCCCGCCCCACTTATGACTTCATAACAGAGGAAAATGCAGAATGAATGGACAAATATTTGGAACAGTGGAGAAGAAAATGGGAAAGGGTCCCATCTATGCATGTCCAGTTCTCCACATCTGTTTGTGCAATGGTTGGCTTCTCTAGGGCACATCTGCCAGGCACATCTGGCTGCAAGCTCAGCCAACTGGTTTGATAAGAGAAGCTGCTGTTTTAATCAGAGATCAGTGAGGGGAGTAATAAAAAAAAAAGGAGGGGAAAATGTCCTGAGTTGCTTTTTAATTGCTGTTGGACTCCATGGAATTATATAACAAGGAACTATTTACAGGAGTTGGAGGGCAATGGGGAGGTGGATCAGCAATTTATAAAAAACACTCACTAGTATGCTATAAATCTCATTCCTTTTCTAACGAGGATTTGAAGGTGCACTTATCTATTTTTTTTTTTAAAGCTGGATCTCTGACCTGCATTTTGACCTGAGAGGACTCACATCAAGGGATGGTATCCTTTCCAAAATCTGCCCAAGAGTTAAAACAGGTCTGTGGTTTGTTTGCATACTCTAATATTACAAGCACATCTCCCCATCTAGGGAAAAATGGAGACTTCTGCAGAATGACAGCAATTAATCATCAGTGCCCTATAGAAGGATCTCCTGGTTCAAGATAAAATGAGGCAATTCTGCAGGAAGAGGAATTAACCCTGCTCATTCCAGCTTTATTCACAGCCCAGAGAGGAAGGAGAAGATGAGACGGGAATAACTATTTGATAAACACAAAACTCTCTCTCTCTGTTTACCTGTCTATCTGTGTGGCAAGGGATTACACTGGAGGTTGTATAAGATGGAAGGATTCTATCTTGACAGTCTTTACCATCTGCAGTCAGCTTCAAGTTCCCCTCCAGAGGGCCTCTTTCAAAGCTAAGTGAAGCATTTCCAGGAGCGAATGGCTGTTGCTTATATTGATTCTCTACACAAAGGCAGGGAAACCAAACCATATTATTTTAGCCATGAGCCCTGCAATCTGAAAGGTGCAGACAAACCCATGAGAATTGGAAGAACACAAATTCACCAATGTGCTGATTGAATAAATGTCACTAGGTACTATTCCAGGTGACCATTCCTGCCAATTGAAGTGCTGACCTTGTCATGACATTTGCAACACCATTCCAGGGTAGCCACAGCTAAGTCACACTGTTTTGCAACTGCACCAATGCTTTTACAGGAAGGATTCCATTGCTAAAGACAGAGGGATATTTCATAGATGTTTTTTCAGCATATTACCATAATTCAGAATAAATCCAAGGGATGGAGATTTGTGTAAGGGCAGAATAAAGCTTAGCAAAGTAAATATTTGGACTACAGTTCCCAGAATCCTGCAGCCAGCATGGCCATTGGGCATTCTGGATGAGAGGTTCTGGGATCTGTATTGCCAGAAGTTAATTTACCAAGGTGAAGGAAAGAATAAAGATTAAATGTGGTCAGGTTGTTTCAGGTGTCCAGTAACTTAGTGTTTATTAATTACTCTTTGAGGGATTTGCTGGGGGTGCTGAAAAGTGGCAAGAAATACTAGTCTTGGTAGCTGGTTAATGAGCAGCAATCCAACTCTCTTTTCCTGCCTTTTAACATCCTTTTGTCTTTAAATGGCCAATGTAATCCCAGGTTTGAATTGGGCGTACAGGGATGGGGGAGGGAGGCACATGTTTTCCCAATTCTAGCTCATTTATTCTGAGAGACTTTGGATAAAGGGACTCACTATACAGGAGGGATGCCTTTGGTCTAGTTTGTGCAAGTTAATCAACAGAACAAGCTTGGTTTAATGATCTGAGCATTGGATTAGGACACTGGGAGACCAGGGTTTGAATCCCCACTCAGCCATTCAAACCTGGGTGACTTTAGGCAAGTCACACTCTCTCTGTTTCAGAGGAAGGCAAGGGCAAACCCCATCTGAACAAATTCTGCCAAGAAAACTCCATGATAGGGGTGTCTTAGGGTCACCATAAATTAGAAATTACTTGAAGGCACACAGCAACAACTCTTCGACTTATTGGAATCTAAAAGTCTTGGAATTAAAAAGAAAGCCACTCAGGGGTAGAAATAAAATGCTGCAGCTGATTTTGGGAATTGCCAGAAATTCAGGACAACAAAACAAACAAACAAACAAACAGCTTCATTTATATACCCCTTCATACTGCCTAAGGAGTGTCTAAGTGGTTTACAACTGTAAGCTACTTGCCCCCAACAATCTGAGTACTCATTTTAGCGACCTCGGAAGGATGCAAGCCTGAGTCAAGCTTGAGCCCTTTTACTGGTCTTGAACTCACAACCTTATGGTTTTGAGTGAGTGGCTGCAGTACAGGCATTTAACCACTGCGCCACCTGAGCTCTTCTTAATCATAGAATCTGATTTACATTATCAAAGAACTGTTTGGCTATTTCTTTTAAAAATGCAACTATCCAGGATTGGTCCTCCTCAGGCCAATTCATTTTAATGGGTCTATTCCAGTAGGAATAACATGTGATTTAGCCCAATGCATCCTTATACTGACTGGGGAGGTCAAGTCAGGGCTACTGCTTTCAACACAGACTTCTTACTTTTCTCATGCAGAATGTTGTTTGTAAGTGCTGTATGCTATCCAATTCCAATATCCTGGGGTATCAAAATCGTTAGGTGTCAAGATGTGAATGTATTCAGGGATAGCCATGTTGGCCATATAGCAAAGTACTGTACAATAACATCAAAAATCCACAAAACAGGGACACACAAAATACATAATGCAAGCTTTCAGAGCTCCACTGGTCTCTTCATCAGGCAAAGGTGTTAAGAATATATATATATATATATATATATGATGTTACTCACTGGCTTGCATTTTCTCAAAGTGTTGTTGGTTCTTGTTTTTTTGGAGGGATATCTATGCAAGCAGGTCTCTCCCCCCTTCTGGCCATGTGGCACTGGGAACAAAGCATTCCGAAGTCCAGGAGATAAACTGTGAATTCTATTAGCAATGCAAAAAGGTACTTCTTCTTGAGAAATCTCCATCTTTGATGTGCTCATAGCCCCTTTTGTTAGGCAGAGAACATTGAATCTCTCAAAAGAAGCCTCCATCAGCTCTCACATCCATACATGATGGGGAAGGCAGCAAAGTACAATAACATTCGAAATCCACAAAAACAGTGATACCTTTAATTGGCCAACTAAAATGTGCAAAATGCCAAAACAACACCTAAAATCTTCCTAATGCTAAAGCATGGAGACTTCTCTTGAGAGATTTAGTGTTCTCTGCCTAACAAAGGGTGCTGGGACCTAGCAAAGGATGGAGACATCTCAAGAAGAAGTACCATTTTGCACTGCTAATGCTAATTTTATCTCCTGGACTTTGGAATGCTTTTTTTCCCAGTGCCACATGGCCCAAACAGGGAGGGACCCACTTGCACAGATATCTCTCCAAAAAACAAGAACTAACAACACCTTGAGAAAATGCAAACCTGTAACTAACATCACCATTTTATAATTTTTTTTCTCCTGCATGATTCTTAATGCCTTTGCCTGATGAAGAAGCAAGTGGAGCTTTGAAAGCTTGCATCATGTATTTTGTGCATTTTGATTGGTCAATTAAAGGTATCAATGTTTTGTGGATTTAGGAAGATACAAATGTGAGCATGTTGTGTGCCTTTGTGGTCTAGAACAAATGGTTCAGAACAAATAGTTCTTACTAAGGCAGAAAAAGAGAGAGATAAAAGCTGGACTCCCATAAGAGATTTTCAAAACACTTCTCAATCAATTCAAATCAGTTCAAACACTCAAATTACTTTACCTCCATCTTTACAGCTGATTTTCCAGGTAATTCAGGAAAAGCGTGGTGGAAGTAGGAGGTATGGTATTCAATCACTACACTGAGCCAAAACAGATGTGATACTAGAAATGTAATTTCTGTAACTCCTTTTAAAAACTCCAAATATATAGTTGGTACATTCACACACACACACACACCATGTACGTGTGTGTGTGTGTGTGTGAGAGAGAGAGAGAGAGAGAGAGAAATAACAAGACGAGAGAACATACTAACCATCCTAGGGAAGAACCACTTCAGTTAGCAGTATTAATTGAAAGCACTCCCCACTGTCCAAAAAACTATCATCCTCACTGGAATACACTTACTTATTTCTTATTTTGATTACAGTGGAACAGCTTCTGTGGATGGGGGTTTAAATAGGGAAATTATGCAGGGGAAAGGAATGGCTATTCATTCCCTCAGCACCATTGCTCTGATCAGTAACTCAGCGCCTTCTCCTACCCAATTCCATAGTTCCTGGACTGTTTTAAAGAGGTGGCAATTGTGCAGAGACCTATCAGATGTTGTGGACTGCAGTTCCCTGCAGCCCTAGGCAGTATTGTGAGTGGTAAGGAATGTTGGAAATTGAAAACCAACATCTGGAGGGCTTCATGTTTCTAACCCTGTTTTAAAGGCCTCCAGGAGATCTGTCAGATCACATGTGTCAACACTATCTAGGCTCTTAACAAGTGAAAGTTCATCAAGACTCATGAAGTCAATGTAACAGATCATAGTAGTGATAGCAGTGGATCTCAGCCTTATAATTCCACATCAGACGTCACAGAAATAGGGATAGGAGTATCTTACGGAATTTGTCCAGCAAGACTGTCCAATTGAAAGAAGCCTCTAGAAGCCATCTGGTCCAGTGGTTTTGATTTCGTAAGACAACTACCACCAGTGGGATGCTGAAGTAGTCTCAGTGAGACATTTCAGAACAATTACTAAAAGTTGGAGCTAAGAATTTATTCTGAATAATACTACTTATTTTTATTTGCTCTCTTTTTGTTTTGATATTATCACAGAAATAAAATTAATACACAAAAATACTACTACAATCTTCAGGTACTAACAGAATTAGTATTTCTATTTGTGTTTACTTTCAGCCATTGGTAACCAATGGTTCCAACAGTGGAGCATTGTACCCCACAATGGCAGGATGGGACAGAGGCAAGCATATGCATATACACGCTTACACATACACATTCACATGTACTCACGAAAGGGGTCACTAATCGTCTCAACAAAACTAATCCAGTTTTTCAGGTCCTTAAAACTAAATATAAATAAAGACCATAATAAAAATGTCTGTAAATGTATGTTGTTGTCGTCGTTGTGGTAGTGGTGGTGTGCCTTCAAATCATTTCTGACTTATGCCAATCCTAAAATGAGCCTATCACGGGGTTCTCTAAAGGAGAGAGGTCACCCGGCAGGTTTCCATGGCCAAGCAGAGAATCAAACCCCAATATCTAGAGTCCTACTCCTATGCTCAGATCACTGCACCACACTGGCTCCTCTGTAAACATATCTATGTTCTTTTGGGCAAAGTGATCTTTTGTTTCCGTCATGATATGGCACAGGTCTATCAAAAGAATGAGTAGGAATGGGAGGCTGATCTAGTCAAAAATTTTTGCTTCCCATAAGCCAACTTCCAAAAAGGTAAAACAAGTGTGGTCTTCCATCCCTATCTCTTTAGATTGAGCAATTGAGGGCCATGTGTCAAGTTTATAGATATAGAAGAGAGGCTGCTAGATATAGCCATTTGTTATAAATCTATAAACATATAAACATCCATAACAAAGGAAGTAGTAAAGCTGATTCATGACTGTACAGCTCCAGAATGTGGATAGGGACTCCATTGCTCATCCACATAAAGGAGGAAATAATATTCTTTGTATATAGAAAACTAGCCAAGCTAGAAACTCCTTTACAAAGAACTATGGATTTTTATATGCAAATAGTTTGCTAGTTATGGGAAGGATATGATCCTACATTTACATGATGAAAGCGATTTATTTATTCAGTGAGAACAAATTGTTCATTTGCTAGGATATGGAACAATGGCATCCACCTTGATCCAAAGTATTGTTGCTTTAATATGTATGTTCATTAGTTTGCACAGTCATGAAGGCATCAGGTGTCACCCTGTAGCTTTATTCTAATCCGTCATTGGACTCTGCTGATGGAAACATGTCCTGGGACAGCCTCCCTTAACTGAGCACCATCCAGATGTGCTGCATTACAAACCCCATCATTCCTTAGCTAGCTAGCAGTAACTGTTCAGTTCTTGAGAAAGCACAGTCTCCACTCAGTCCCTTCTTGAGCGTCAGCTGCTAGACCTAGATAAATACAAACACACACGTGTGCGCGCACACACAGCAGATTAACTGCTAATGCAAAGCCCGAACAGCTGGGGTGAAGGCAGGTCTTCACAAAGAGCCTTGATTCTTCCATTTCCTCCAGGAGGGGGAAGGCAGGCGTGTCATTAACAGAGGAAGGTATTATCACAGGCCAGCAAAGCATTCAAACCTACTGCTCATATGTTCTGCCTGGATGACTCTCTTGTGGTCTGATTTTGTTCAGATTACTGCTGTCATCCTATCAGTTTGAAGGCCTCCCTCATACTCACTAAACAGCCATTTGTCCACAGCATGACCTCTCATTACCTTCAGTAGGTAACCAGGGTGGCCAAGTGAAGGAGAAATGTGGCCTCTTTACCTTTACTCCCTGAGAAGAAGAGGGGATTTCAGATTGCCTGGCACACAAACCTATTGATAGATTGACTGCATTTCTATACCCAGATTGTTTTAAGGGCAATTTGGCCCTTGTTACCTTCACAACAAGCCAATGAAGGGGTTTGGGCTGGGAGATAGTGATTGGCCCAGGGTTGCCCAGTGGGCTTTTGGGATGCATGGGAATTTGAACTGTTCCACTGTCGAACAGCCCTTACTGTCAGGAAGTTTCTCGTAATGTTGAGGTGGAATCTCTTTTCCTGTAGCTTGCATCCATTGTTCCGGGTCCTAGTCTCTTGAGCAGCAGAAAACAAGCTTTCAGTCGAAAGTTTGTTAGTCATCCATCCTGGTTTCTTGAGACATCTCCCATTTTTCTTCTTCATCGGAACTGTCTGAAATTGTGCCTTCAGTATCTCCCTTTTGAGGAACTCCCATCCGTCTTGAACTCCCTTCTCTTTTAGTATTCCTGACCATGGGATCACTCCCAGTATTTCTCTAAGTTTATTGAAATCAGCTCTCCTAAAGTCTAGAATTCGTGTCTGACTATGCCTGGCTTCTCCTCTCCATTGTATAACAAACTCCAGGAGAACATGGTCACTCCCACCTAAGGACCCCACCACTTGCACCCCATCAACTAGGTCTCCAACAGTTCTCCTGAGGAACTCAAAACAGCTAATACCATATTTGAAAATCATACAAAATCATTAAAAGTATAATGATAAGTTTTAAAAACAAATTAAACAATGCATGGAATTAAAATATTAAACATTAAAAATATTTAAATACATTAAAAGACAGCCTTAAAACACAGAATTGTACAGCATTAAAAGCCCAACCCTAGTTAGTTGGTAAAAGCCTGATGGTACAGAAATGGTTTGGCCTGCCGTCATCAGAAGGAGATCAGGGATGGGGCCATCCTGGCCTTCCTAGGGAGAGAGTTTCAAAGTCCGGGAGCAGACACTGAGAAGGCCCTCCCCCTTTCTCCGCCAAATGAACCAGCAAAGGTGGTAGGAGAGAGAGAAGGGCTTCTCCAGATCATAGAATCATAGAGTTCTAAGGGACTCATAAAAAAGGCCACAAATTTCCATCTCTTCTGCTTTAAAGCCCTGGGTTCAATTTTTGTAAACCCAAAAGAGTTCCACTCAAACATCCCTGTCAGCGAAATTGGTTGAGGGAGCCTAGCCCCTCAACACCACCCCAACATCTCATGATAAAGGGTGGAGCTCTCCTTGAAAACACACAGGAGTTTATCATGCAATGGAATTTGGGGGTATAATCCAATGGCAATCCAAACACAATCATAGGGTTTCATGTTATTGCGTATGAGTGTATCTCACACAATTTCAGGCCAAAGGGAAGTCATTCTGAATGCAATCATAGGTTTTACGTTAATGCGTATAAGAGTATCTCATGCAATTTCGGGCAATGGGGGGGTCATTTTCAGGAAATGGGAAGTCATTCTGAACGCATTCCAAACGCAATTAGATTTCATGTAAATTCGCTAGTTTACGTGAATTCGAATTTGCTCAATTCAAAATTGGGAGAAATTCTTCCCATGTGATGAACTCCACACACACAGATGGGGTGAGTTTTCCCTTTTTATTAGGCATGCTGACCAAGATCCTATATTGCTTTAATGCAGCATGAATTGGAGCATGACATTACCCAACATCTACACGGAATACCAATGTAATGTACAGTGGTCCCCCGGGTTACGAAAGTAATCCATTCTGGATTACCTTTCGTAACCCGAAAATTTTCGTAACCTGGGGGAAAGAGAGAGAGAAAAAGAGACCTCCGGAGACCTCGGAGAGAAAGGGAAGGCCCAATCCGCCGGATTGGGCCTTCCCTTTTTCTCAGCCGGCAGAGAGGCCTCCTCGGAGAGGAAGGGACAGCCCAATCCGGCGGATCGGGCCGTCTCTTCCTCTCAGCTGGCAGAGAGGCCTCCTCGGAGAGGAAGGGATGGCCCGATCCGGCGGATCGGGCCGTCTCTTCCTCTTAGCCGGCGGAGAGGCCTCCTCGGAGAGGAAGGGACGGCCCGATCCGGCGGATCGGGCCGTCTCTTCCTCTCAGCCGGCGGAGAGGCCTCCTCAGAGAGGATTGGACAGCCCGATCCAGCGGATCGGGCCTTCCTTTCCTCTCAGCCGGTGGAGGCCTTCGTAACCCGAGGATACGTTTGTAAGCCGGGGCCATTTTTCCGGCCCCGGCTCTTTCGTATCCCGGGATTTTCGTTCCCCGGGGGATTCGTAACCCGGGGGACCACTGTATGTGGATCGATAGCCAATGTACATGGCTGACAATCCATTGTAAAATTCCAAGGCACAAAGGCAATGCATAGAGGCAACGTGCTTTCACCCTATTCTGTGTAGTTGAATGTGTTATCACATGCACAACAGTTACATACCTGCACTTCTGCTTATACTGTCACAAGCAGGTTAAGACAGTTATGCATTGTCCAAATAAATAAATAAATAAATATCACTCCACATGTGTAGGACAACTTATGTCAATGTGTTCATTGATGGGGTTTCAGCTACTCAGTCCTGATTTGCTGATCCATTTTCTGTTTTTGTCTCTTACACAGCAGAGAGGGTGTTCTCTAAAGGGGAGGCACTGTTTGTACTTTTGTAAACGTTGGTGTATCCTAAGCCTCCTGATGATAGTTCTGTCTTGTGGGTGGGTGATACTATTTTGGCTACATAAGCACTGGCATCCAAAACTGGAGGAGTGGGAAAAGGAGGAAGGACAGAGTGGCTCAAATTGTGCTAATCAGTCATCCTGAACATAGTCAGCAGCATAAATCTGGAAAATACGAAATTGCTCTTGCTTGAAATCTAGTATAGTACATCTTCTACACTGGCAGATCTGGAAATGCCTTCAGCTGCCAGAATCCTTTAGCAGCTTGATGTTTTGATATTTGCTCCCCCCCCCCCCCTCTCCCTCTCTATCTCAACACTTGCAAGAATGGGATTGTTACAGTAACTTACATTAGAAAGATGAAAGTCCAAATGAGGAGAGATCTGAGCTAAAAATAAACCAATAACAACAGTAGGACTTAATTTGTAGCTAGGGATGACTAGGGCTCAGCCTGAGCATATGTTTTCTGTGCTAAGACTCAACCAGAGAACATATGGTGAGGCAAGATTACAATTCCCCTGAGCAAGTGCAGAGTATATTTCCACTAAGTAAACTACAGAGGGTCCCCGCCTAAAAAAGATTAGGCAGAGGAGCTTCCAGATTAGAGACTAGTGCTTCCTCACAGATTAGTTTCCTGCACATCCTCTTTACTTTCTGGAAATGAGGCCCCATATTTTTTTAATACAACAACAAGCAAACTGTCACATCCCTCTGGGCAATGCTTCATTCCTTCCCCCCTTTCTTGTTGTGTTTCTTCATATTTTAAACTGCTTTTTAATTCAAAGGTTGGTTTTAATGTGGTAATTTTGTACTTTTTATTTGTTCTCTAACTTTGTAATTCTTAGTTTTAGCTGACTGTGGTTTTCACATGTGTTGTAACCTGCCTTCAGTCCTATAATAAGGAAAAGGCAGGCAAATAAATTAAATAATAAAGAAACCACAAGCTGAATATATAGGTTTTAAATTAGATTTGTTGCTTTTAACTCAAAAAAAAAAAGAAGAAGAGGAAAGTAGATAACATACTGGAGCACCATGTGATTTCTAATTTTCCAAAGAAAAATAACACTTAAACCTGATTATATGTGGTTAAGTGTATGCCTGCACCCATTAATTTCAAAGCAAGCCGGCACAGGATTGGGATTCAGAATTTTAATTATTTATTATTTGTGGGACTTATATCTTGGCTTTCTCCTAAAATGGGATCTAAGGTAGCTGCACAAAGTATGTGTCCTGTAACAGCTCATCTTCAAATATTTATTGAAATATTATTAATCCAAATTTTGGACAGTGGTATTCAAAATAACAATAAGATAATGAGTGCATGTGTGTTTGTACTATAGCTCTAAGCCTATGAAACCTGAAACTTGAAGGTTGCTATAAGTTGACAGGTGATTTAAAGGCACATACACACACACAATTCTAATGAATTAAAATCTGTAGCCTGCAGTACCATGTTCAACCATCATCCTAAGCAGGAAAGACAATACTGGGGGCAGGCTTGGGTGATTCATTTGTTCACAGGGCCAGTAGGCAACTTTATATGATATTTTTCTATGCAGGACCCTAAACTCTCCAAACAGTCTGGAGAGAATGGGGGAAAAAAGTCAAGGGACAAAGATAAGAGGAGAGGAGACTGAACAGGGGACAAGGCTGAATAAACATAAGGGTAAAAGGAAAGAAAGTCCTAGAAGAAAGAAAGGAGGCAGGAGAGAAAACAACAGAATGAGAATGAGAAGCAGGTTGGTAAGGGAAATAGCTAGTACTTCTGCTTAATATTGATGACAAGCACTTAGGATAACTTGCAGGACAGTGGTCACATTTTTTTCTCATAAATAAAGCTTTTGGCTGCAGTGGGTTATAACAAATCCCCCCTCTCCCAATTTCTCCATTCATCAGAATGGAGAGGGAGAGGTCTCTGGTATCAGGCAACATCCAACAGTTGAGGCCCTGCCCTGAATCTTTGCAAAAAGAGGGTAATTTGGGGGACAATCAGCCTTTCACACTTCGCGCTGGACTTTGAAGTGAGGCTTCTAGTTCTTTTCAAAGTACATCACAAAGCAAGATTTTCTACTGAATCTTCAAAAAGCCAAACTAAATAATTTCAACTGTAAACATATCCAGGGGCAGACATATTGGCCGTGTAGCAAAGCATCCAACAAAACAGTGATACCTTTATTGCATCTGTATTTTTGCTTCTATTGTTCAGGGTCATGTGGTTTTTCAGTGCAAATTCCATCAACTAATGATGGATGAGCTGATAACTAATGGGATCATAATAGCCATGTGGAGGAAAGGGAACCCTTTCTTTCCCAGTTTAAATCTGGAAGAAAATCTCTGTTTTGGGGGAAAACCCTCAGCAGTATGTACAGAATGCCAGGTGGGGACATGGCTGGGCTGCCAGTGCTAATTTCAAATAATGTCCCCACACAACTCCCTTCATACAGCAGCTCCACTGGGTATCAGCCTGTTTCCAGGGAGAAAGCCTTCTTGGTGGTTGCTCCCAAGCTCTGGAACTCTCTTCCTGGAGAACTTACATTGGCACCTTTTTTAGAATCATAAAATCATAGAGTTAGAAGAGACCACAAGGGCCATCCAGTCCAACCCCCTGCCATGCAGGAACTCCATATCAAAGCATCCCCGACAGATGGCCATCCAGCCTCTGCTTAAAGAACTCTAAGGAAGGAGACTCCACCACCCTCCGAAGGAGTGTGTTCCACTGTCGAACAGCCCTTACTGTTAGCAAGTTCCTCCTAATGTCTAGGTGGAATCTCTTTTTCTGGAGTTTGCATCCATTGTTCCGGGTCCTGTTCTCTGGATCAGCAGAAAACAAGCTTGCTCCCTCCTCAATGTGACATCACCTCTTAACCTTCTCTTCTCCAGGCTAAACATCCCCAGCTCCCTAGGTCTTTCCTCATAGGGCATGGTTTCCAGACCCTTCACCATTTTAGTCGCCCTCCTTTGGACAAGCTCTAGTTTCTCCATATCCTTTTTGAATTGTGGTGCCCAGAACTGGACACAGTATTCCAGGTGGGGCCTGACCAAAGCAGAATAGAGTGGCACTATTACTTCCCTTGATCTAGATGCTATACTTCTATTGATGAAGCCTAAAATAACATTGGCCTTTTTAGCTGCCGTATTGCACTGTTGATTCATGTTCAACTCATGGTCTACTTGAACTCCTAGATCCCTTTCACATGTGGTCTTGTTCAGTCAGATGTCCCCCATCCTATATCTGTGCATTTCATTTTTCCGCCCTAAGTGCAGAACTTTACATTTCTCTGTGTTGAATTTCATTTTGTTAGCTTTAGCCCAGCTTTCTAGTCTATTCAGGTCATTTTGAATTTTGATCCTGTCCTCTGGGGTATTAGCTACTCCTCCTAATTTGGTGTCATCTGCAAATTTGATAATTAGGCCCCCAATGCTGTCATCCAAGTCATTAATAAAGATATTGAATAGCACTGGGCCCAGGATAGAACCCTGTGGGACCCCACTGGTCACTTCTCTCCAGGATGAAAAGGAACCATTGTTGAGCATCCTTTGGGTTCGGTCAGTCAACCAATTACAAATCCATGTAATAGTTACCTTGCCTAGTCCACTTTTTGCAAGCTTGTTTACAACGTTTGCCCTCCTCCAGTCTGCTGGGACTTCTCCTATTCTCCAGGAATTCTCAAAGATTATTGCCAGTGGTTCTGATATTACATTTGCCAGTTCTTTTAACACCCTTGGATGTAGTTCATCTGGTCCTGGAGACTTATATTAATTTAGGTTAACCAGGTATTCCTGTACTTATTTCTTTACTTATTACTTATTACTTATTACTTTCTTTACTTATTCTGTGCTGAAATTCTCCTATTCTGTCCCCTGCTCCACTGTCCTCAGGTTGAACACCCTTTGCTTTTTCTGAGAAGACTGAAGCAAAGAAGGTGTTAAGTAATTCTGACTTTTCACTGTCCCCTGTTAGCATTTTAACATCTTCACCCCCCATTGCCCTACCATTTCCTTCCTTTTGCTGCGGACATATCCAAAAAAGCCCTTTTTATTGTTCTTAACTTCTCTAGCAAGCTTGAGTTCATTCTGTGCTTTAGCTTTTCTGACTTTATCCCTACACGTGCTCACTATTTGTTTGAATTCCTCTTTGGTGATTTCCCCATTTTCCCATTTCTTATACATGTTCTGTTTAAAACTTAGCTCAGTTGAAAGTTCCTTAATCATCCATCCTGGTTTTTGAGACATCTCCTATTTTTCTTTCTCATTGGAACTGTTTGAAATTGTGCCTTCAGTATCTCCCTTTTGAGGAACTCCCATTTGTCTTGAACTCCCTTCTCTTTTAGTATTATTGATATTGTTCTGTAGGCAGATGAAGATCTACAATATTTGTTTCAGCAGGCCTTTGGGGGCTGAATGTCAGAGGGAAAGCGTGTTTCAGAATGTCTTGTACTATCATTTTTTCATGTTTTTAGCTGCCTTTAATACTATTGTTAGTTCAATTATATTTTAAACTTTTTATGGTGTGATTTTTAAAGACCTGTCTGTTCTAACCTTTCCAAGCTATCTGGAGTAACAGATTGGGAAAAAGGCAGGATATAAACAAGTAGGATGATGATGACAACAGTGATGACATCTGTCAGTCCAAACTGTGGAAACGCCTGAGTTAATGGCAAGGATTGGAAGAGTTTTCCCAACAGTCTCTATACTTACCTTGATCCAGGTAAAGAGACTTGGGTAATTTCCAAAACATTAAAATTTCTTTGCGTTTGTTAGTAGAGATAAGATGTTGTCTTCATTAAAAAATACTTCCAATGCTGTCTGTATAAGAAACCCATATTAACTAACTGAAGAGGGTGACTGAGAGCCAATGGTGTATCCTTGTGTCTTCAGTCAGAATCAATGATCCCTTGATCCCTGCAGCTCCCTGTGAACTCTAAATATCTGCTCCTGAGGGCTAGGAGACCCTCAAGTGCAGGTTTTGGTGCTCCAAAAGACTCCAGTGGAAAGAGGAAGGAGAGTCCTAATTCCACTGAAGTCAGATACCTAAGTACACAACTGGATCTTGGCCCTTAAATTTACACTAGAAAGCATTTAATGGATGTATCCTTGGAAATCAAGATCCCCTTTTCTTGTTCTTCTTTCAGCCCCCACAGCATGAATGCTAATCTTCATATAGGCCATCTTATCTGCAAAGAGCACTATCTGAAGATGACTTTGTGAGCCTGGAGATCTGGCATTAGCAAGACAGTGTCAATAAAGATTCTCTCAGGTTACATATGCACAGGCCTGTCCTTGGACTTAGAATCTAATTTGTTGGTCGAAGGGCTTCTAGAGAGAATGGCGTCATCAACCTGTTTCTAAACATCAAAAGAGGCTACTTAATCACTGCCAAGGTGTAAGATGGAGGTAGTAGGGATAGGGCCTTGCAATCCCTTTTACGCAGTGTTTGTGTGCCATGCCACATGACTGAGCTTGCCACCTTGTCTGTCACCTTGTTCTTGTCTCCACCAGGGGTCTAGTGCCTGGGTCTATGATCAGAGATAGGGTGTTTGTAGTTTTAAATGTTTTAGGTTACCAAAGACAGGATACAACTGCTGTCTCTCTTGCATAGTTCCTTATTCAGTCCTTTTGCTTTTCATCTTTCCTTACTTTCTATGACCATCTGAGCCCTACTTTATCTCACAGCAGACAAGAGTGAAAGATGCAGTTGGGGACCATACTAGCAAAGGGGAAGGAGATGCAGAACCTCTAAAGTTATAGTCCAGTCCAGGATCTGGTCACACTAACCAGTGCAGTCCATTTAGAAAAGCAAACTTTGTTTCTCCTTTGGCAAACTCATTCCCTCAGTCCCTCCTACATTGTTTTTTTCCCCCCAGGATTTATCCAGACCACAGAGCAGCCTTATGAATTTGATGGATGGTTCCTTCCATCAACGAAATAATCACATAATATATGCAAAGTCCATCCTTTGAAATGTGTCTAGACTGCAGCTCCCAGCTGTCCTAGCTAATATAGACAATGATCAGGAATGCTAGGAGCTACAGTCCAACTTCATCTGCCCTTTGCCCAACCTTAAACTACTATTTGATCTTAGGAAAGCCACACTCTCTAAGCCTCAGAGGACCCCCTCTGAATAAATCTTGCCAATAAAATCCTGTGATAAATTGTGATGTTAGGGTCACCATAAGTTGGAAACATTTTGAAGTCACACAACAACAGCAACAACAACAGAAAATGTATTTCCAAATAGTGGAAACAATGGCTATAAAGTGAAGATTCACCTGTTAATTGCTGGAATACCATAGCAATTAGCTGTCATATGGATGTACTTATATCTTTATATCCATTGGGTAAAAGAGAACAATTTTTAGAGATGAATTACCATGTTTTCCTGGTGCTGCTACTTTTGGCATGGCAAAAATCTTACTCTTCCGACGGGATAGATCACCAATGTCCCCACAGACTAACTTCTAACTCAAGAAAAAAAAAAGGGTTCTCCTGCAGATGACTTAATTTTGTCTCTTCCTCATCAAAGTGATGGGAGTCCAGTGCACAAATATGTAGACAAATTGGTGACTTATTGCAGGCCGCTATTCGGCATTAAGCACCCAGCACAATGATGAAAAAAAAAAGTATGTGTGGTGAACACTCCAAGTGACTCTGAAACCTGTTGCAGTCTATATAATGGTGCATTTACATGTATAGTGTATACACTTTTGGTTAAATTTTTTAAAATTCAGCCTGAAATTTAGCCTTTTAAAATATTTCTGTTGTTTTCTGCTAACCTAACACACAAAGAAAAGTTAAATACTGAGGCCCTAGTAGGTCTAAGAGAATCTGAGCCCACCCATTAAAATAACTAAGTAGGCCAGGCTCCCTCTTCTCAATCCGCCTTCTGTTTTAGCTCCCCACAGTCATTTTCAGTAGCATAACATTTTTCTAATTTTTCATTCTAAATCTGAGACTCTAAAGTTTTCTAGCCTTTAAATGAGGGGTGGGGATCATGTAGCTTTCCAGTTTGCTGTACTGCTGCTCCCAGCAGCCCTAGCTAACTTAGACAATAAGGAATGCTGGGATCTACAGTCCCACTCTATAACACCCTTACAATGTTTTGTTTTGTTTGTTTAAAAACCCTCACTATTTGCTCTGGATCTTCCTGGAAGATCTAGAGCCCTCCGTTGTGACACAGAGCAGTTATTTATAATGCATCCTGCTGTGTCACCCACCATGGTGAGTAGCTCGCTCTGAGGTCAGAACAAGGGCACCTTGTTCTGACATCAGAATGAACAACTTGCCATGGCAATGGTCTGCTGGATGGTGCAGTGGGACACATGTGAGAACAGTTGTCTGATCTCACAGTGGAGGACCCCAAGTAACATTGGGGCAGCTCCAGGGCCAGAATACTTTGAGCTGCTTCTGAAGTATTCTGGCCTGTGTAGAACTGACCCTTTGCCAGTCAAGGCAGACAGCGAATGGTCTTGATTCAGTAAAAATGGGTTTTGTACGCTCATAGTAATCTCCTTAATGATACTGTTCAGAGTGCTGGGACAGGTCCCTGTCATGAGCAGTGTGAAGTGAGCCAGAAAGCAGAGGGTGTGGGGACAGGCAGCAGTCAAGACCAAAGGGCAAACCAGGAACCCACTCACACTCCAGAATTATAGCACTATTATTTTGTTTTAACAGCCATCTTAGGAAATCATGGGATCCATAGGGAAGGTAGTTTAGAATTCTCAGCCAGACAGCTGAGTTTTTGTCTAGTAGCCTCACTAGATGACAAACCCCAAGATTCCACAGGATGGAACTGTAGCAGTTAAAGTGGAACAACCACTATAAATGTGCAGTGTGAACAGTTCCCAAGAGAAAAGATTAGTGAACAAGCTGATGCCAGAAGTGAAGACTAACCAAGGACACAAGACCTTTGGGAGGGCAGGGTGCATCTGACCACAAAGCCCTTTATTCTCTTTCCCCTCCCCCCAAGAAAGGATGCAGTGGCTAGTCTGAGTAGGCAGAGTTAGTCCAGCGACTGAATGCAAATCACAGAAAAGAGGGACATAAGTAGTTGAGTGGTTCATCACATGGAGCACCTCTGACTTGCACTTACACCCCTTGCTCCACACAAAGAGTTATGCCATTCTAGGATGCAAGTGATTTTTGAAAAAATCTGATTTCACACCTCCTTCATATATGGAAGCAAGAAGTGAGGATTGCAGACTTGGATGAACTCTCCTGAGACAGTGTTACCCCAAGATCCATCCTCCATTCACCCCTTTCTTTTAGATATAAAGTTAATATTAAAAGTAAAAACTAAGGCACTTAGCCATGAAAGCACACACAATGCAGGAAAACAGCCATGCCATATAAGAAGATCCAGGAACATATTTGGGTAGCTGGGAGGCTCAGCATGTGGGACCACAAGAGCACGTAGCCAAGGATAGATCGATGAAGATCAACATCTGGATAATCACTTTACCGATAGGAGTGTTGTTTACAAGTAAACAAAAATCCAAGAATATTTCTCTCTGGGAGTGATATCTTCTTTGTCCAAAGACATCTGCACTGATTGTCCAGCCATTCACAACTTCCCTTCCCATGCTTCTCTCCTGGAAACTCCACTTTAATCCTGAACTCTGCTGCAGGACAAGTTTTGCCCTATAAATATGCCTGTTTGGACACTGCTAATTTGATCTTGCGGTCAGACTCTCTGTTCATATGTTGCTTGACATTGCTGGCCACACCATGATTCTCAGGCAGTGTGCATGAGTGAGAATCTCATGTGAATGGTGATTCCCTTTGATTCATAAATAAAATTATTTTGGAACTTGCATTCTGGAGTTTGGTTTCTTGGAACCGGTATACACAGGCTTGGTCACCACTTGGAGTTGCCCAAGACCTCTTGTCTCCTTTTAATTTAGCAAATAAAATTCCCTTATTAAATAATAATAGTGGGTGCCCTTCTCGGACCCTTGCATTTTGAATAATATCAGCTTCTAGTATAGAAACAGGATACACGTGACTCTCCTTCTGGCAATTAGCCAAACCAAGAGGGCAGTACTGTCTAGTACAACTCTGCAAAAACGATGAGCAACAAATTCACCAGGGAGGACATGCACATGTAGGAATCCCTAAATCCCATCATTATTAGACCCATGATATCTTTCAAGATGTTCCTATCCAATGTGGTAGCATTTGACCAGTGGAACCCAACCCAGTTTGTCTGGGTTCTTTTTAATCAAAATAACAAATAGCATGAGCTAGACTGAGAAGTGTGTAAAGTTCAGAGAAGGATTCAAATTGTCCAAAGGTTTTAAGGAAAAAATTATATGCATTGCACACTCAACATTTTGGAAAGAATCGGGACGCTGCTTATATAATTTAACTGGAATTCATGATTTAAATGCATACACTTTGCTCTCAAATGTTTTAATGTCAATATTAAGGATGTCTCTAGTAGATCTTATCTTCTCAAGTAAGTTCTTCCATCCTGAATTTTCTCTACCAACCTTTTAAAAAACATAAGGCTGATTTTGTTCCCTTATTCCCAGCTGGAGAACTAGAAAGAAGGAAATAATTCCAGCCTCATTTTAACTCCCTCTTTTAAAAAAAAAATAGGGGCATAAAATCTGGTTGGGTAAGAGGGAATGAAAATGATTTCCCTCAACTCGATGGATAGGTCCAACCTTTAAATAGCCTGCAAGTCAATAGCACTTACTCCCAGCTGTTTATAGGATTGCGGCCTTTGGTAGCTTATCAATTAAAAAAGCCTTCCTCCAACCTCCAAATGTGATGGACTATAATTCACACCATCCCAATAGTCATGCCATCTGGGAGATGTCATCCAACACATCAGGGGCCTGGCATCTAATAGCTTGAGGAAAGTTGGGCTAATTTAGCTATGTAAAGTCTATCAAACTGATCAAATAGGTGCTTCAGCAGTGAAACATATTTTAGTGGGGGGAGGTATGAGAAGTTTTAAAAAGTATTTTAAAAGGTTTTTTTTTGGTTTTTTACAGGAGGGAGTGGCTCTTCTGTGACAGTATGACATAAAACACATCATCTAAAAGCAAGAGTATAATTTTGTCTTCTGAACATATATCAATCAATTGCAATGTCACAGTGAACCAACTAATATTTAACTGATTTTTTTAAAAATCAGTTCCAGGTCTTATGCTTTCCTGCTAGTTTAAAGTATATTGGCCATGTAAGGTTGTAGGGAACATTTTTCAATTCGCACTTGTAAAAGATTAAAAGCAAAGGGCCACAGAACTGAGAAAGTTAATTTTTTAAAAGACATCTTCCAGAATTCAGTAGGGCAGGATATGGATGTACATCAACCATGTTGTCAGTAAGATTGTAGAAGTTGCAGTTCAGTTTTCCATGTTGTAAATTTGTGGAAGGTTTTTAAATCACTCCTGTCCTTGATCCAGAAGTCATATTATTACATGTCAAAATACAGTTCTAGTTCTATGATTCTATGAAATGCTAGAATGCAACCCATTTCCACTGATATTTAGTGGCAAACTAAAAGGCGATTCCTTTGCAATGATAGCTTTTCAATGGAGAGGAACAGAAACAAAAATTTATAGCATAGGCAAGAGCCAACAGGAATGCCTGTAAGACTGGAAGAAGCTACAGGTGGTCTTGGTAACTGGATCAATTTATTAATGCATAAAGCCTGGATTTTTTCTTTCTCAGCTTTGTTCTGGACCCAGCATATTTCTCTTAAACTTTTTAAATTGTAGTAGTATTAATGCAAAAGGATACCTTGGAATTTAATCTGAAGATGGGAGGTATATTGAAACACAAAGCACCACAGAGGCAGACTAATACATAAATCTTAACTAACAGCTGCCATGACCAGTAAATATTTTAATGATTCAGTTCATAAGGATATTATTTGGTCTCAGACAGCAATAGTAATTGTAGAAAGTCGGAAAACACTTCTGACACCCAATTGCCCTCATCTGTTCAGTAAAGCTTTGAATTATCCTATGCTAAAAAGTCAAAATCTAAACATCACTCATGATGAGAAAACAGGAAGAATATTCCAGTTTGGACGATGTAGCAGGCTTCACATTATAGGGGGGAAATAGCTTTGGCTGACAACTCCCAAGTGCTCCTGTTCTATCAACAGGCCACACTGCAGCCTTCCACTGTAAATTCATCCCACACAGAGTCCAGGTTTCTAGAAAATTGATTGCCTGCGCTAATCTCGATGTGTATTAGGTTACTGGGCTCAAAACCCATTCAAAAATAAAAAACTACAGTGGCAGCATGCCAACACAAAGCAGAACTTATTACTCAGATCTTGGCTTTCCCACATTTTTAATTTCATCCACATGGATCAGCGCCCTTCTCTAAATCATTTCACATTCAAGACCATTCTTTCAGTTCATTGTCCATTCAACAGACATGGCTATAGCACAGGTCAAATTACATAAAGGAACTTTACATTACCAGCAGCTTTCAACTTCAATAACAACATACAGCTTTTCATAGTGCTAAGTTGTATGTCCTAAGCATTTGGGCAGTAGTCTCCTTCTGGGTTACCCTAATGTTGTGTAAACAGAGATCTTCTCATTCAATGTTTTGGCTGATCATCCTGTTTCCTGTCATGTGTCACTGGGTCTGGGTATCTGCCGTTACTCTATTAGGCTCCTTTCTGAACTATCAATAAAAATATTTTGTCAAGACACAGAAAAAATAAAACGAAACCTTCTCAGAAATAAGGAGTGGCAGACCTTTTAAGCATAATGCAGAACCATGGACAGTTCACACAGATAATTTTTATCCACCCTTTTTAAAAAGGAAAAAAAAAAAAGGGGGGGGAAGCAAAACCCAGGATACTGCAATGAGATTTTCATACAGCATCAAGGGGGAGGTGGCAGCAGGAAAAGCATATTTCATATTAATGGTGGTAGAAGAGACAGAAGGGTCAAATTGCTTTCAAAAACCTCAGTCTGCCTTTGGAAAGTAATGTAATTAGAAGATTACAAAGCACCACAGAGATAGCTTCCCATCAGCGTTCTTCAGAGGACTAAAGAGCATTAAGAATGTCAGTCTGTGAACAGTCTCCCTGTCTGGGAAAAAAAAGCACAATGAAGCCAGCAATGTGCTCTTGATATATGCACCGGAGTTGTGTTTTGTTTTCTTAGCTGCCCTTTGAGAGGCAACCTCACTGGGATGGGTCTGGCTAGCAAAAGACATCCAGCACTGGATCATAGAGGTCTTTTTTAAAAAAAAAAAAAATCAAAAATCAAAGGTTCCCATTTGGATTTTTTCTCTCTCTTTAAACGTACCAGTCATAGGATCTCATTTAACAATTCTCCATGCCTATGCCAATAACAAAACAGGTGTTAAGCGGTTTTATCCTTTGTACATTTGCAGACATTTTAATTGTACTACAAACACCATATGTGTGTGTGTGTGTGTAGACACACACACACACACAGACTAAAAATAAATGCTTTAGTCTGAGATTTATTAGGGCCGGATCTGAAGACATCACAGAATATGTCCTCATCTAAAAGGGCTCTGGAATAAGACGGCCCGCAGTTCAATATCAAATCCCATTAGCAAGTCTGAGATCTCCTGCCAACACAACCATTTAGGAAATCATCGGCCAAGGACTAATGCATCATCCATGCCGACCGTAAACCCCCAAAGTGAATTGCCTTCCCTTCCTTCCTTCCCTCCTTCCTTCCTTCTTTTCTGCCTCACTGGCCTCAATGCATCTTGGACACTTCTCCCCACCTTGAAATGATCAGAGAATACCAAAGGCTCACTTTCACTCATTAATATGTTTTTTTTTATCTCTTTTAAATATACAATATAAAACAATATGTTATCATACATTTGAGCAACATTGGCACAAACATCCCGTTAAGTCAGACATTGTTCTGTTACATTCAAAACACCATGAGACGGCTTGGGGTTTTTGTTTTTTGTGTGTGTGGTGGTCGTTGTCGGTTTGTTTTCTTACGCTTTGAAGATGTGCAAAAATGTACATCGGTCTGAAGAGGCTAGGACCACGGACAGCTCCAAGCCTCTGCTTCAGGTGGGGAAAAAAATCATGTTTCGGAGGGAGGGGCAGGACAAAACAGGTTAAAGGAAGGAAAATAGCAGCAACACAGGATTGCCCCAGCAGCACCTCACTGAAGTCTGGATGTGGATAGACACACTTCTCCCCCCCCCCCTTTCCCTTCAAGTACAGAGATATTGGGAGGGGGGAGAAGAAAAGAAATTCATGAAAAGGCATTTGACTCGCAGGGATGGAGATCATCGTAGGAGGGAGATCATCCTCCACTTCGTAGGACAACCACGATGGCAGAGCTACCAACAGCGGGGAGGGCAGATACATGCAGGGATTGCTTCCTAATGGTGGGAGAAAGAGAACCAGACTGGGAAGGACTGGCAAGGCTAAGCCTAGGGGGGGGGGGGTGTCTGCGGTGCTCAGCGGTCGAGGCTGACCGTCCAGGGCTTGCTGCCGGAGGAGGGCTCGGGGGCCTGGGCCTCTCCCTTGAGGTCCTGGAAGAGCTGGGTGAAGAAGTGGGGGTCGGCGTTGACGCGGAGCATCTTGGCGCTGAGTCCCTGGAGGAGGGCCAGGCAGCGGTCCCAGAAGCGCTCCCTCTCCTCGCCCTCCACCAGGAAGGGCTTGAGCGGGTAGGAGATCTCGTTGCCCAGGTAGGAGTAGGCCAGGTAGAGGCAGGTCAGGAAGGCGGCCTGCAGCTCGCCGGCGCTGCCCAGCTCCTCGCCCCGCAGGCTCTCCCGGCAGAGCAGGTAGACGAAGACCAGGTTGGCCGGCGTGATGAAGCCCTGGTCCTGCCAGCCCTGCAGCAGCAGCGCCCGGTCCACGCTCCGGAACCAGCCGATCGGCTCCGAGGGGCTCAGCTCCTTCAGACGGTAGCAGCGCCGGCACACGAAGTCCCCCAGGCACCGCAGCAGCTCCCCCGTCGAGGCCTGCACGATCACCCGACGAGGAGAAGAGGAGGAGGACAAGGAGGAAGGACCCCGCTGTCCGGGAAGAGGAGGCGGAGGAGGGGGAGGCGGAGGCGGCGGGGGCTTGGTCCCTTCCTCCCCGACGGCGGGGACTGTAGGCACCGGGACCGGCAAGGGCCCGGCCTTGGCTCCCTCCCCTTGCGCCTTCCGAAGGGCGTTCTCCCGGTTCCGCTGCTGCACCGAAGACGGCTCCCCCGGTTTGGGAGTCACCTTCTTCTTGGCGTTTTTCTTCTTCTTGGCCGAGGCGGCCACCAGGCGCTTCCAAGTCAAAGCCGACAGCAAGACGCCCGGGCGCTTCAGACGGCTTTCGCCTTTGGGCCGGCTTTGCGGGGCCGCCTTCTCCGGCAGCAGGGCCCCGACCCCCAGGCCCTTCCCGCCCCCGCTGGGAGAAAGAGACAGCACCGTCCCCATCGCGGCACCACCTTCTCCTCCTCGACGGGGCGGCCCTCACCTCTCCCTCGCCTTCCCTCCCGCAGCAGCCTCCATCAGCTCCGCCGCCGAACGAGCCCCAGCTGCTGCTTCGTTGTCCTCCTCCTCCAGTGGCCGCCGCAGCAGCCCAGGCCAGCCCCGCCGTCGAGCCCGCAGCCAATCCCCAAGCGAGGATCCCTCCCCTTCCAGCCAATGGCCGCCCAGCGCTATGGATTTCCCACCCAGGTGCAGCAGGTGGCAAGGAGGAGGCGTTGCGAAGCCAGGCGGCGGCGTTGAGGTTAATCTTCCTGGAGCTTATGAGATTGCATCCACACTGGAGGAATAACCCGGTTTGGCAGCACTTTAACTCTGGGTCTGGCTCAAGGCTATGGAATTCTGGGAGTTGGAGATTGTTGTGGGCCCAGAGCGGAGCGGAGCTCCGCTCTGGGCCCACAACAATCTCCAACTCCCAGAATTCCATAGCAACGGATGAGACAAAGAGTTAAAGCGCTGCCAAACCGGGTTATTCCTCCAGTGTGGATACACAGAACCATTTTCCCCATGTTGGGATACATAGCAACTTCGCATAGCAACTGTTTACCTTCCCACCCGAGTGGTACCTATTTATCTACTTGCTTTTGCATGCTTTCGAACTGCTAGGTTGGCAGAAGCTGGGACTAGCGACTGGAGTTCACCCCATCATGCGGCATCCAGGCGTTGAACTGCCAACCTGCCAATCTTGCAATTAACAGAGCCGGTGTTTTAACCACTTGAGGAGAGGCTGTTAGAAAGCAATAAAACTACGATGCATTTATATACATAGAAGGTCTCAGCGTGCGAAGTTGCTATGTATCCCAACATGGGGAAAATGGTCTCCTTCTCCAGAAGCGAAAGGAAGGGGAAGTTGGGGCGATTGATTTGGAGTTCCTGCATGGCAGGGGGTTGGACTGGATGGCCCTTGCGGTCTCTTCCAACTCTATGATTCTATGATTGCTCGGAATCGCACAGTTGGAAGAGACTCCCAAAGGACAACCGCTCCAACCCTCTTCTGCCATGCCTTAATAGTACATAATCAAAGCATCCCCACCAGTGGCCATCCAGGCTCTGTTGAAAAACTTCCAAAGAAGGTGGCGGCGGTGGTTGTGCACCTTCAAGTTGTTTCCAACTTAATGCAAGCCTTGTTGTTGTTATGAGCTGCCTTGGACTGCTGACAACCATGGGAATGAGATGTCTCCAAGACCTCCTCCTCATCCTCTGTGCTCAGGTCCTGTGACCCCCCGATTGGGTCTAACCATCTGGCCTACAGCCCCCCTCTCTTTCTACTGCCTTCTACCTTTCCAAGTATAATTGGTCCCTCCCCCCCAAATGATTCATGGTTTCTCATGATAGGGCCATAGTAGGACAGCCTCAGTTTTGTCTGGGAGAGTTCAGGCTTGATTTGTTCTAGGACCCACATGAATTTATCATAGGGCTTTCTTGGCAAGTTTTGTTCAGAGGGGGTTTACTATTGCCATCCTCTGAGGCTGAAAAAGTGTGACATGCCCAGGGTCACCCCACAGATTTTACATGGCTAAAGCAGGGTTTCAAACTGTGGTCTCCAGAGTCATAGTCCGAGGCTCAAACCACCCTGGCTGTCCCACGGGGAAGGCGCAGCATAAAGCTTTCTTAGACTTGATCTATTTCCTCAGATGCAACCAAGTCTACAAAAGCTTATGCTACACCTTCTTTCACACAGTCTCAGAAGTGATATAAGATTTCTTGGCACTTTGGCTCTACACAGGATTAGGAGCCTTGGTGTCTGTTAGGGTCATGGTTTCCAGGTGAGGAAAAATCCAGAGCCATGCTTGCCTGGGGACTGAGAAAGTTATTATTCCCTCCTTCAAAAAAACCCCACAAATTAACCAGGCTCTATTTGAAAACCTTATTAATTCTGTGGAGTGTTAACCATCACTGCCTGTCTCTTTTTACATTCTCCCCCCTTCCCCCATTTGTATTTCTTTGGTGGTGAAGCAGACATATCCTAAAGTATACAAACCCCAGGTCTTTGTAGGACTTTAAAGGTTTAACGGTTAACTTGGGGCCTTGGACTGAATCCAGGAGCAGACAAGCCATCAGGACAAATTAGTCAAAATAGGTGTAATAAATATGAGCTCTTCATTTAGGCCCATTCATCAAACAGCTGTGGCCTGCACTGACTGAAGCCCCCAAACCAACCTTCCCCAAACTGTCACCCTCTATATTTTTAGCTTACATAAAATGACTGATCGTTGATCATGCTATCTAGGGCTTATGGAACAACAGCAACAAAAACCTAGGCTGCATCCACATTGGAGAAATAACCCAGTTTGGCCCCACTTTAACTGCCCTGGCTCAAGGCTATGGAATTCTGGGAGTTGGAGTTTGTTGTGGGTCCCAACAAACTCCAACTCCCAGAATTCCATAGTCTTGAGCCAGGGCAGTTAAAGTGGGGCCAAACTGGGTTATTTCTCCAATGTGGATGCAGCTCTAGAGGGCACCAGGTGGAGTAGAGCTGCTTCCAATTGTCTCCAAGGAGAGGTGCTTACAGAGTACTTTACAACAGATAAGAGGTAACACATGTATGGATAATGGTTGTGACCATAGCTCTTGTTTCAGCCTCAGGGTTCAAGGCTTGGCCCAGAAGGCGACTCAGATCACAGAGTGTAAAACATGGATGAGATTAATCCCCTCTGGGATTAAAAATAACTTTGCTTCCTCTAGGTCATAGGAGCTGCCTCACAATAATGGTTGTGTATGCATGAATTCTGTATCACTTTGGACTCATCCAGCCCAAGTCTGCGTTTAATCAGGAATTTAAAGATACCGCTGCTGCTCTTGGAAAGACTTGAAGAAAAATTAGCTGTAGCTGTCACATACTGGTGGCATCTCACATCCAAAGTGGTGGATTATCTCTTCAAAATATATCAACTCTTTTAGGATTTTGTAGTATGAATCCCATGGCAGTAAGCAACAGATAGCCACTTAAATACCTTAACAGTTAAGAACAGAACCAAAATAAAGCATATGATATGATTGCCATAAGTCAGTGTCAAGCTGAAAGCACATGACAACAACAAGCCCTAGTCTTACCAAAGGACAGAAATACAAACTCCATAAAAACTGAGTAGGCCAGGGAGGCCATAAAGCAACAAATACATAGGTGACCTTGTGCAAGCATGTTGTTGTTGTTGTTGTTGTTGTTGTGTGCCTTTAAATAATTTCTAACTTATGGTAACGGTGGTTTGAGCATTGGACTACAACTCTGGGGACCAGGGCTTGATTCCCCATTTAGCCTTGAAACCCACTGGGTGGCCTTGGGCAAGACTCACTCTTTCAGTCTCAGGGGAAGGCACTGGGAAACCAGCTCTCAATACACCTTGTCAAGAAAACACCATGATAGAGTTGCCATAAGTTGGAAAAATGACTTGAAGGCACACAACAACAAAGGTGAATCTATCATGGGGTTTTCTTGTAAGATTTGTTCAGAAAGCTGAGCGAATGTGACTTGTCCAAGTTCATCCAGTGGGTTTTCATGACTGCATGGGGAAATCGAACCCTGTTCTCCAAAAGTGGTTCAATGCTCCAACCACTGTACCATACTGGCTCTCTGTTAGCAAGCTCTTGACTTTTAAATCTTCCCCCTCTTCATCTGCAAACTTCTGCAAGTTGCCTGCCTGAATGGTGCAGCTAGTACAGAAGCATCTCGGTTTAACTTCTTAAATCCTTTTATATCATTTAAAAAGATTATGAGGGGAAAGATCTGATTAATTTAAAGATTCACAACTTTTGATGCTTGTCTCCTCACCCCTTTGCCAAAGACAGATGTCACAGATGTCTGTGAAATCTGCCTCAGGCTATGGCCAAGGTATTACCAGAAAAAAGGAAGCCATTTCCTGCTCCTTATCTTTTTTTTGTCTAACGCAGAATCTACTTCTCAAGAGAGGCTATTTTGACCCTTTGACTTGGTCTTGTGAAATCACTGATCCTCAGAGAAGAGACCAAGCACCCACCCTGGATTTTAAGGGAAGCCTTTGATCCAGGCGAACCCCTCCTCTGCTGAAGACAGCAATCTTCCTCTTCCCACTCATGCCTTCTCTGTCCTCACAATCTTGAATCCTTTGGCACCCACAAAACAGCTCTAATAAAGAGAGATAAAACTTGACACTAAAGTTCCTTTTCATTCCCTCATCTAATTAACCCATAACCCAGTTCTCTCTTTTGTTATTCACCCTTTTCCCAACAATGTTTCCTATTCCCATTCCTCTTCAGCTGTTCCTACCTATGATTCTTCTTGTTACTCTTTACTATCTCACCTTTCCTATCACTTCCGCCCTCCAAACCATGCCATTCCTTTTTTGGAGGGTCTTTTTCTTTTTTTGGAAACTTAACTAGATGCTGCAAAATGTCTTTATTCTTTCCGCTCCTTCCCCAAATTGTCTCACAATTCTACAAAGGCTGTTCCATTCAAATCATGCCAGGACTTTGTAAAGTCCTCCACCCTCATTATCTCTCTTCATAGCTACAGACACATATGCCTTTGCCTTCCTCAGGAAAGGCGAATGATATAAGTATAGCATTTTCTATACACTTTGGCAGCTTTAGCTAAACAGCTATATTGTAAGTGCTTGAGTAATTGTTTTCCGGATCCTTGCCTTTGGTTTCTGAGTTCCCGTTTTGGGGTGCTGGATTTCTTTCCAAGGTGAGAGTTCAGTGCCAGAAGATCCAGCACACATGGACTTAGTTTACATGTGTCCAAGGCACCTACATCCATGGAACATATTTCGTAACAAGCAGTTGCGGCCGGGTATCTGCACAGCATTTGGCCTTTGGACAACAGGGAAGAAGTCTTGTTGACCTTCCAGGGCATGTATAATCTTATAGCAAGTTTTGGCCTGCTGCTGGTGTTTATCCTATGCTTCTGCTTCTCAATGGTTTTGACTCCTCTGTGCTCATGTTATGAGTTTAATATGAGTACCCACAGCATTGCTGTTGTTGCTGTATGCCTTCAAGTAATTTCCAACTTATGGTGACCCTAAAGTAATCCTGCCATGGGGTTTGCTTGGCAAGATTTGTTCAGAGGAGGTTTGGCATTGCATTCCTCTGAGACTGAGAGAGTTTAACCTGCCCAATGTCACCTTATGGGTTTCATGCCCAAGCTCAGAATTGAATCCTGGTCTCCAGAGTCATTGTCCAGCACTCAAACCACTATGCCATACTGTATTTCTTAGTATGCTGAGGGACGTTTTTCTTAGAAGACAGTTTTCGGACACGTAGGGGCTGTGCAGACCGCCCCTAAGGGACAGCTGGCAGCTGCCTCCATATTCATCAGATCAGGGCCACAGCAACCTCATGCCATGGCCCTGATCTGGCCTTTTCACGGTGAAAAAGAAGCTGCAAAAAGCTTCTCCTTTTTGCACCCTAGAAAGGGCACCATAGCCAGCACACCACAACTTTACGGTGCTCCTTTGGCACTGCATCATGTAAATGCAGTGCCAGAGGAGCACCGTGACACCATGCACCATGTGCAGCGCATGGTGTCACGCCACCATGGGGGCAGAGTCAGGGCATGCTTCATATAGATGCCACACCCTGACTCTGCCCCTAGGCAGTATTCCTTTGATTCTTTTTGGAGTAAAACCCCCATCAACCCAAGGTGAAGAATGATGGGAGCAGCAGTCCAGCAGTGATGGGAGAGCCATGTATTCTACATTCCTTTCTTTACCCCCCCCCCCTTCACAAATATAAATTACAATAATTCATGTAATAAAATGACCATTCTATACATTCCATGATGATTGCCATCCCCACCCTCCCCAATTAACTTGATAATATGGTAAAAAAGGATGCAGGTAATAATTATTCCTGTTTTACCATCTGTGATGTTTCTCAATGATCTGTCTATTGCTTCTCTAATTCGGAAACACTCTCCAGTTCACAGCATCAACTTAAATTGACATGGGAACATAAACAAAAAACCTTTATTTGATGGCTGGAACCCGTCTGATGAAGAGTTATGTGAAAAACAAAAGTGTGCACATTTTCCAAGCAGTTTATGCTGCTTCAAGAAAATATCCTTGTTTTTTAAAACTTAATTTTGCCATTTATTATGCGGACTCATATAGCAGTCAGTGATGGATGTGCATGGAAAGGTCATGTACAGATATTTGAGATGCTACTTAAGTTAAGCAGTTCAGGGAATACACTTCTAAATTCATAACTTCCTGAACTAGTTTAAACTAGCTGACAAATGTTTTGGGTTTGGGGAAAAATGCTAACATGTTTTGATGGATAAGACAGGATGGAACAGCTCAAACAGCTCAGATCTTTTGATAAAAACAAAACCAAAACAAGAGAACAGTGGAATTTGTACTGTATGGTGGAGAGTGTAGAAGACACTTGGACAAGGAGAGTGTCACCAGATGACCAAGATTTCTGACTCAAGAAACAGTACAAATTCATTGCAAATATTACTCAGTTCACAGTCAGTTGCCTCAAATAACTGCACACATTGGAACCATTTTTAATGTAAGGCTTCTCCTCACAATCAGTAGTCAAGGTAATCAAACTGTGATGTTGAACACTAGAAGCTGGATTGTGACTATGGAGACCAGGATCCCCGCTCCCTCAGCCATGAAAACCCACTGGCTGACCTTTGACAAGTCATACTCTCTCAGCATCAGGGGAAGGCAATAACAGGCCTCCTCTGAATAAATCTTGCCAAGAAAACCATGATAGGTTCGCTTTATGGTTGCCATGAGTTGGAGAGGACTTAAAGGCATACAGCACACACACGTCAATACGATGGGATGTCTCCCCACCCCAAGAGAAAATAAAACCTGACCTATCAGGAAAAGGTAGGCTGGGCTAAGAGGATCTTTCATTCTGAAAGTGAGTCCTGCTATTTTTTTTCCCCACACTGGGGAACCAGTGTGGGATAGTGGTTTGAATGCTGGAGTAGGACTCTGGTAGACCAGAATTCAAATCCCTCCTCAGGCATAGAAATCCACTGGGTAACCTTAGGCAAGTCATATACTCTCATCCTCAGAGGAAGGCAATGTTAAATCTCCTGTGAATAAATTTTGCCATGAAAATCCAAGAATAAAGTCACTGTAAATTGGAGTTAATTTAAAGGGACAGAACAAAACAAATGTTTAATAGGCCAAAGCCTGGAGCTCCTTGCTTTCTTTAGCATAAAGGATACATATTCCGATTTCTCCAACATGCATTAAGTATTATATACACTTGTCCCTCCACCTTTGTGGCATTGACTTTTGCGTTTTTGATTATTCATGGATTTGATTAATATGTTCTCTCTAGGAATATCTAGGTCTTCCAGCACAACTCTATGGTCATCTTTAACCAAAAGTTGCACTGAAGGACCTAGAGATTTCTAGAGAGAACACTCTACTAGGTATTTGTAGCTCCTTCAGCACAATCATATGGTCAATGTCTGGCAGATGTTGACCACAGAGTTGCACCGGAGGACCTACAGATTCCTAGAGAGGTGTTCTCTCAGGTAAAAACATTGTGGTTTTGTTACTTGCAGTTTTTCAACATTCACGGGGGTCCTGTCCCCCAACCCCAATGAATATGGAGGAGAAAATATAGTTTTTGCTTACATGTATATCCTCCCCCCACATTTCTTCCAATGAAGAATGAGCTTAAGTCATATACATGCCTCTCCTCCTTTCTACTTCATTCCCAAAACAATGCTATGAGGGAAGCTGGGGCTGAGAGAGACTGGCTGTCCCAAGGTTACCGAATGGTTTCCTGACTCACTGGGGACTTGAACATGGATATCCCAAGTCCAACCAATATCCAACATTCAAATCACTACACCACACTGTAGTCTAGGGTCTGCTTACACTACACAATTATAATACCATGGTGCCACTTTAACTGCCATAGACACGTCTAGACTGGTTCCCACCCCATCGCCATCTTCATACCAGATGACACAGGGCAAAAGGCCTGATTCAACCGCAGATTATCTACACATGGGAAAGGCAGTCCTGAAGTGAATCTGAGCCATCCCTCCCTTAACCTAAATTTAAAAGATCCACCATGTGCTGTGAATTGTTCCAGAAAATGCAGATCACTCTGAACTGATGTTGGGTGGATACTCACACATTCTCCCAGTATGCCACCCACCGGTGGCATCCCCACTCCGGTGTCACCTAGTTTGGGAACTACATGGGGGCAACAGTAGCCAAAAGGGGGTGCTCAGCCTTTTCCTACTACTGTGGGACCTCCTACTAAGTAAATGTGCAAAGATTCCTAATTACTGAGACTCTAAAGACAAGAATACACAGATAGATTTGAATCAAGGACAGGTAACAGTGCCAGGATTTAAACCACAAAGGAAAAGGGCTGCTCACAAAGATAACAAAAGGGATAAATTCACTCTCTCACATATGAAACATACAAAGAATGCATTTCTGAGGAACAGGCTTGTTTAGTACTTTTCCACCTTTCTTTTCTATAAAGACATAACAGTCCTATGGCATCTTTGCACACTAGGTATGCTACTTAGGGATGATAGGATCTAAAGTCCAACAATAACTGGAGAGCTGCATGCTTCCCATCATTGCTTTAAACTATGTTGGTAAAATAGAAAATGTGGTTTTGAAAAGCAGGCATCTGAGACTAACTGGCCTCATCATGGAGGAACAGTTGCATCTAGAGAGCCAGGGTTAGCTGTAACTTATTATTTCATGGATGAAGAACGCATAGCCTGCCAGAGGGTTCTGGACTCCCATCAGCTTCAGCATGCAGAGCTATGGGTCAGACTCAGGAATTAAGGGAGCTGTAGTCCAGTAACAATTGGAGTGGTCCCAGGTTCTTTACTCTTGGGCTGTATCTGCACTACAGGAATAATGCCATTTGGCACTACTTTAACTGCCATGGTTCAATGCTCTGAAATTCTGAGATTTATAGTTTTGTGAGATATTAGCCTTCTCTGTCAGAGAGCCCTGGTGCCACAACAAATTACAAATCCCAGGATCCCATAGCATCGATCCATGGCAGTCAAACTGTATTATTTCTGCAGTGCGGATGCAGCATTGGTTAACATTGTAACCAGCCCTGGCTTGTTCAAATATAGTGAGTGAAATACCCTTTTGTGCTTTGTCATATCAAATTCATTGTTTGCTTTTTCAATTGAATTGATATGAGCCAACTACGTACATCAGACACACAAACAAACCTTGAACTGCATCTTAAACCACTGGACTTATTGTGGCATTCAATTTCTTGGACTACAGCTTAACTTTATAAATGATAAAAGTTACCGTATCATTTCCTGACATGATCTCCCATACCTTTTAACAGTTATATTCCACAGGAGCTGCTCAGAACCCCAACCCCCCGCACTATCAGTGATTTCCCCAGGACCAATCCCTGCTGCTTTGATGTGAAGAGTTGTATCTGTTGACATTCCTTCCAGAATTATGTCGCTTCAAAGGCACAGGAAACCCTGCCAAGAAAAAAAAGTAACAACTCTATGGAAAGATTCTGTACCCAAAAAGTAGTGTGGATTCAGAGAGAAAGCCATCTACAGAATGATTTCAAAAGGGGTAGTCTTTGCAATAAAAACAACAAAGAGACTTATGGCATAAGCTTTACTAGGACACCAGCTTTCATGGAACCATTTCATTGGATGACATTTGCTGGGCCCAAGAAAGCTTATACCACAATAAAATTGCTTAGCCTATAAAGGTCCTCCAAGACACAGAATGCTATTTATATTTCAGTCCTATCTGGAGCTGTTATCAGATGTGCTTCTTATCTCACTGATTCCTAGCCTTTTTGGGGTCACCATCTCTTCCAAGAGTCAGATGAAAGCTATGGACCTCCTCCTAAAAATTGTATGTATTTTTAAATGTTGTACTCCATCCTGATTGCTCACCCAGAGAGGCGGAATATAAATAAACATTTATTATTATTATTATTATTATTATTATTACTACTACTACTACTACTACAAAAAAGGCTCATTCACTGGAATTGTGTTAGTTCAGACTAGAGTAGACCTATTGAACCAATTGGATTTACTTACATGCTGACTCAACACTGAATTCATTCATTCAGTGGGTCTGCTGTAGTTGTGTATGTGTTGTGTGCCTTCAAGTCGATCCTAAGGCCCCTATCATGGGGTTTTCTTGGAAAAATTTGTTCAGAGGAGGTTTGCCATTGCCTTCCCTTGAGATTGAGAGTGAGTGACTTGCCCAAGGTCATCCAATGGGTTTCATGGCCAAGTGGGGAATCAAACCTAGTCTGCAGAGTCGTAGTCCAACAGTGAAACCACTACACCATGGTGCCACTATATACTCTCAATATTTTGCAGTTTATTTCACTGCATTGGAAACTGCTTCCCTCCATGTACCAACAAAAACAAAATGACAACAAACACTTGAAAAAAACCCCTAAATTTACCCCAATAGAAAAAAAATTCTACATACCAGGAGAGAAATAAAAGAGGGAGAATAATATAATCCTTGAAGCCTAAGAGTCAATGAACTCAATGTTAGGAAACTGTTTTGTCCAATTTTGATTGACAGATATAAAGAGAATGATATCTGATCCATGCTTCTGCTGTATCTCTTGACTGCAGTAGGAAAACTGCATTATCTTCTTTGCATTCAAAGAAAGGATTGACTGGCTTTTGTCAGGCTGCCCAACAGACAGGTTTTTGGTGATTTAAGAAAGCAAGGTAGCTGTGTATTCTGTGCCTTTAACATCTGTGGCCAACCAGATATTGAACTGCATGTCCCATCATCCCTCATCATTGGCTAAGCTATCTAGGGGCGACTGAACCTGCAATTAAAAAGATCAGGGAGGGGAGTAAGTTGTCCACTCCTGTTCAAATACACATGCAGCTGGTTCAGTCTATTTTGACTCATTGAGTTCACTGGGGCCTTCCTACTGGAGATGTATACCTGTCTTCGTCAGCTTGGCACCATTTTGACATATTGGACTACAATTTCCAAAATAAATTTACAATAGGTATACAGTGGTCCCCCGGGTTACAAAGGTAATCCGTTCCGGATTACCTTTGGTAACCTGGAAGCTTTCGTTTCCCAGGGGACCGCTTTTTTCAATGGACCGCGCGGCCATTTAAAGGGGCCGCACGGCTTTTTTCGTTTCGTATCCCAGGGGATATTTCGTATCCCGGGGGATACATTGCCAGTCCGCCGCCATTCGGATCCCGGGGTTTTCGTAACCCGGGGGATTCGTAAGGCGGGGAACCACTGTATCTAGAATGAAACCAGTCAAGGAAGGCTGCTACTTAACTGTAGCCTTCCACTGGAGGACCCTTTAATCTGTATCTAAAAGCATATTTTCTAGCTCTGGGGTAGAGGTGGTTTCCTGCTTGCAGGGATTTTTTTAAAAAATGTTGAGGTATTAGAGGAATTATAGAATCATAGAATTAGAAGAGGCCTTGTGAGCCATCATGTTCAACCCCCTGCTCAATGCAGGATCTCCAGCACACATTTTGGGAAGGAAATACTATATAGCATTGCTGCTCTGGGCTGAAAGTGTAATTACACAGTGGTGGCACATAAGATTCCTAGCCTAACTTTCAGGTTTTTATATTTATATAGCAGATAGAAACAACTGACAAGTAAACTCATGGTCAAGAACCAGCGTGGTGTAGTGGTTTGAGTGATGGGCTACAACTCTAGAGACCAGGGTTTGAATACTGGCTCGGGCATGTAAGAACCCATTGGGTGACCATGGGCAGGTCACACTCTCTCAACCTAGGGGAAGGCAATGGCAAACTCCCTCTGAAGAAACTTTACAAGAAAACCCTATGATAGGTTCACCTTAGATTCATCATAACCCGGAAACTATTTGAAGGCACACGCCTCCAGAAACAAGCTCATAGTCAGCAGTGGAAGATTTATGTGACTGGATCTTGTTTGGATGAAACTGTAACCATAGCTGCTGCTCCTTCTTCTGCTTGGCGTCTCTGTAGCTCTAGATATCTCAGGAAACTCTAAATAGAGTCTATAACATGATGCTCTATGTTGTGCAGCAGTACTTGTCAGACTCCCCCCCCCCACCTCAAGTGTTTTGGATGTCAGCTATCAGAATTTCTGACCATCAGCTATTTCCAAAATATCTAGAAGATCACGCAGAACCACTGAAGTACAGAACATCTATGTGTTCTATTCTTGCCCAGGGAGCTTTCAATCTACTGAGAAAGAGAGAGCAATCAAAAGGAGGAGAGACTAAGCCCAATATTTACATGGGTTGGAAAGAAATCTTGGTGGCTATGGAGGACAGTGAAATGGCTAGTGCCTGTCACGGCTACTAGAATGTAGTTGTGGGATTTCTATGCTTTGTCCCATAACTCCCATAGAATCCTACATGATTTTTTGGATTTGGTGAGGGTGGGTATTTGGGAAGTGGGCATTCCGGGCTCTTTTGTGGCATCTACAGTTGTGCTTAGAGTAGGTCCTAGAAGGTCATTCCTAGGGGTGTGTGTGTGTGTGTGTGTGGCTTTATTAATCACTTTCCCCTAATTGTGTGTTGGTGGTGATTTTGATGGGATTGGCCTAGTCTGAAATTGGCATTCTGGGCTCTTTTACTCTGTTCCAAATGGTTGCTGGGCCTTAAAGGGTTGTCAGACCTGAAAGAAAAAAAAGTCATTGTCTGAGAAAGCTGACAGAAAATAAACTCATTTAAGTTGTGGTCTTGAAGAATAGTTCTGAGGAAACTGTGGACAGCAAACAAATGGGTCTTAGAACAGAACAGGTCTGAATTCTCCCCTGGAAGCAAAAATGACAAAACTGAGGTTGTCATACAAATCATGAGAAGGCATGACTCACCAGAAAAGTCAATAAAGCTAGGCAAGGTAGAGGGCAACAGAAAGAGAAGAAGACCACACACCAGATGGATGGACTGAATCAGTGGGGTCACAGGGCTGGTCTGCAGAATCTGAGCAGAGCAGAAGAGGACAGGAAGTCTTAGAGATGTCTCACAGGGTTGCCATAAGTGAACTCAAGAGCAGTTAACAACAACAAAATTTATTTTCTGGCCATCATTATTTCATTTCATAATTATTACTAAAAATAATGTTATTGTAGAGGAGGGTGGTATTAAAAAATGATCTGCGCCTGGTGTCAAATATACTTACTATGCCACTTGTCGAGGTGCAGGGGTGGGTGGTCCAGTGGGGCTCCCCAAAGTGTAGTCTGGAACCATCTGCCTGCCCTAGGCAGGAAACCATTTTCCTGTCTTGTACTTGCAGGCTGGAGAGAAATAGTAACTAATAATTGCTGGGCAGGGGCTAGAGAGAAGCAATTTGTATACTTCCCAAGGGGCTTAGCCTTGGTGCTAAGAGTTACAGATGCACACCAAGGGCAGTTTGCTGAAAAGGGAGCAAAGGGAATAGGAAAGCAACTGTTCTGTTCCTCCAGGCTCAGGTTTGTACTGATCCAAGGCAACACCTACTGCTAACTCTTCATGCATCCAGTCCCAGAGGCCAAGGCATGGAGTATGGGGAAAGCACGAATTGGCACAGAAACTGGAACTTGCAGCATCTCTCTGTTGCTAAGGTTGGGATTCCCAGACTTGGTGATTACGAATCTAGCTCTTCATGCCTACTGCATTGCTTGTGAACTTCTTTACATCTAACATACTGGTCTTCCACACTGCAGAAATAAAGCAGTTTGACATCACTTTAACTGTCATGGCTCCATCCTGTGGAATCCCGGGATTTGTAGTTTGGTGAAGTATTCAGACTGGTCTGCCAGAGAGCTCTGGTGCCTCACAAAACTACAAATCCCAGGATCCTATAGGATGGAGCCATGGTAGTTAGAGTGATGTCAAACTGCAAAAAACTTTTCCAAGATGTAGAAGTGGGAATTGTACAGCCCTTCAGATGTTGCACTGCATCTCTGAGCAACCCTAACCAGCAAAGATAATGGGGAAGAAGGCTGGGAGTTGTAGTTAAATAACAACTGGAGAGCTATGGGATTCCTACCTCTGGCCTAGAAATGAGAAAGAGAAAGGAAGGATGTTGCGTTATGTTGCCATGCTGTGTCTCATACAAAGGAGAAATGTGTGCCTTCCCTGAAAGGGGATCCATCCAGTTCATGAACCTATGAAAATCATCCCTTTGCCCAAGAGATCAGAAGTGTTTCCTACAGAGCCAGTGTTAAAGGGTTGCACTGAGACTCGGGTGTTCCTGGTTTAATTCCCTCATAAGCCAAGGTGACTACTGGCTGGCCTCGGGCCAAATGCTCTCTGTGAACCTGACTACCTAACTGGATTGTTGCAAAAATAAAACTGGAGAGGAGGGGAGCCAGGAATATTTCCTTGAACTCAATGGAGAAAAGATAGGAAAGAAATGTAATTAACAACAAGCAAACAAATAGAAAAAGCCTTTTGCCACTTCATTCCCCCCATTCCCACCTATATGTAGAGCCAACTACAGACACCACAACTGTGTGGCTCACAGTGGCCCATGAGACTTATTATACGAGACTCAGTCCTTAGCTCCAGTCACCATTGGTCAAACCCCTCTGCTGGCCAATGTCTATTAAGTTTATCATCTTGACTGCCTGATTACATCAAGCACTATTTAAATGAATTTAATAAAAGGGCATCCAACCTTATTTGGGATGGGATTGGGTGAAGGGTGGTCAGCTTTGTGGATTCTGGGAACTGTAGTTAAAAATTAATGTCTCCAAACTCTGGTCATACCTGGGACTAAAATGAGGGGCAGGTAGTTAGACTGTAGAGCCTGGAAGAGTCATGAATAACCCCAATACCACCACAACCTCAGGCTCTGAAATGGGGATAGAATCATAGAATCATAGAGTTGGAAGAGACCACAAGGGCCATCCAGTCCAACCCCCTGCCATGCAGGAACTCCAAATCAAAGCATCCCCAACAGATGGCCATCCAGCCTCTGATTAAAGACCCCTAAGGATAGAGACTCCACTACACTCCGAGGGAGTGTGTTCCTCTGTCGAACAGCCCTTACTGTCAGGAAGTTCCTCCTAATGTTGAGGTGGAATCTCTTTTCCTGCAGCTTGCATCCATTGTTCTGCGTTCTAGTCTCTGCAGCAGCAGAAAACAGGCTTGCTCCCTCCTCAATATGACATCCCTTCAAATATTTGAACAGGGCTATCATATCAGCTCTTAACCTTCTCTTCTCCAGGCTAAACATCCCGAGCTCCCTAAGTCGTTCCACATAGGGCAGGGTTTCCAGACTCTTCACCATCTTAGTTGCTCTCCTTTGGACATGCTCCAGTTTCTCCACATCTTTTTTGAATTGTGGTGCCCAGAACTGGACACAGTATTCCAGGTGGGGCCTCACCAAAGCAGAATAGAGCGGTACTATTACTTCCTTTGATCTAGACACTATACTTCTATTGATGCAGCCTAAAATAGCATTGGCCTTTTTAGCTGCCGCATCGCACTGTTGATTCATGTTCAACTTGTGGTCTACTTGGACTCCTAGATTCCTTTCACATGTAGTTTCATTCAGCCAGATGTCCCCCATTGTATATCTGTGCATTTCATTTTTGCGTCCTAAGTGCAGTACCTTACATTTCTCCGCATTGAATTTCATTTTGTTAGCGATGGCCCTTTCTAGTCTATTCAGGTCATTCTGAATGTCAATCCTGTCTTCTGGAGTATTGGCTACTCCTCCTAATTTGGTGTCATCTGCAAATTTGATAAGTATTCCAACAATCGTCCCATGAGGAACAGTGAATGTGAAGCCCTCCATAAGTTTCTGGACTGCAGCTGCTGTTATAATAATAATAATAATAAGATTTATTTCTATACCGCCCTTCCATAGATCAGGGCGGTGTACAGCATATAAAAACATTAAAACATCAGGACCATTGGTTAAAACAAACCAATTACAATAAAACAATAAAAGCAATAAAAACAATGTTCCCAGTACAAGTGCAAGTGCATGTGCGGCAGCAAAACAATAGGCGGGCTTACTACAGGGTAATAATAAAAGATCCATTCAACAATATGCCAGCTTAAATAAATAGGTCTTTAGATCTTTCTTATATTGAGCAAGGGAGGGGGACAAGCGGAGCTCGGTAGGCAGAGAGTTCCAGAGACGAGGGGCAGAGATGGAAAACGCCCTCTTCGTCGTGCACACTAGTCTGGTCTCCGGAACTCTCAATAACCGCTGTCCGGAGGATCTAAGTGTGCGGGGCGGATTGTATGGGGAGAGACGGTCCTTCAGGTACCCTGGGCCCAAGCCATATAGGGCTTTGTAGTTGATAACCAGCACATTGTACTGAGCCCGGAAGCGAATCGGCAGCCAGTGAAGATCCTTCAAAATTGGTGTTATATGGGTGGCCCTGGGAGCACCAGTGACCACCCGCGCTGCCATATTTTGCACCAGTTGTAGCTTCCGAGTGTGATACAAAGGCTGCCCCATGTAGAGCGCATTACAGAAATCCAACCGAGAGGTTACTAGAGCATGTACTACGGTTTCAAGGTCCCTCCGGTCCAGGTAGGGACGCAGCTGGCGTATCAGCCGAAGCTGATAACAGGTGCTCCTGACCGTCGCATCCACCTGAGAAGTCAGATGGAGCGACGAATCAAGGAGCACCCCCAGACTGCGTACTGTGTCCTTCACGGGGAGCGTGACCCCGTTCAGGACAGGTGGAACCACCTCCATCCCTGGGCCGGGAGAACCTATCGCCAGTACTTCCGTTTTCTCTGGATTCAGGCTGAGTCTATTTTCCCTCATCCAGTCCATTACCGATTCCAGACAGGCCACGAGAGGAGCGACGCCATCCCTGGTCACTGCATCAGTCGGAGACATAGAGAAGACTATTTGGGTGTCATCAGCGTACTGATAACACCGCGCCCCATGCCTCCGGATGATCTCTCCCAGCGGTTTCATGTAAATGTTAAAAAGCATGGGGGACAGAATAGCTCCTTGAGGAACCCCAGATGTAAGGGCCCTCTTATCGGAGCAAACGTCCCCCAGCTGCACCATCTGGAACCTCCCAGAGAGGTAGGATCTGAACCACTGGAGCGCAGTGCCTCCGATTCCCACCTCTGCCAGGCGTTCCAGAAGGATACCATGGTCGATGGTATCGAAAGCCGCTGAGATGTCCAAGAGCACCAACAGGGACACGCTACCCCTGTCGATGCCCAGACGGAGATCGTCAACCAGGGCGACCATGGCAGTCTCAACCCCGTAGCCCGCCCGAAAACCGGTTTGAAATGGATCTAGAAAATCCGTTTCATCCAAGATCGATTGAAGTTGGAAAGCAACCGCCCTCTCGATCACCTTCCCCAAAAATGGCAATAGTGAGACTGGCCGATAGTTGTTATGAACCAGGGGGTTGAGGGAGGGCTTTTTGAGCAATGGTTTTATTATGGCCAATTTAAGATTATGTGGAAAATGCCCTTCCCTCAAGGATGAATTAATAATCCGGTGTAACAATGAAGTTACCACCGGTCCCCCCTGGGCCACTAGCCACGAGGGACAGGGATCGAGAGAACAGGTTGTCTTCCTAAGACTTCTAAGGATCTTGTCCACATCCTCGGTACTGACAGACTCAAACTGATCCAGTACAACAGAGTCCACGGAAGCTCTAGACGCCTCTATTCTGGGTTCTGCTTCAATTCTGGCGTCCAGACCTTCGTTTATCCGAGAGATTTTATCCGCGAAGAAGTTGTTAAATTGGTCACAGCAGGCCTAGGTTGGTTCAAGGATCTGGTTCGGGGCAGGGGGGAGCTGAGTTAGCTCCCTCACTACCTTGAACAGCTCTGCTGGACGCAACTCCGCGGAAGCGATACGAGCAGCAAAGAACGAGTTCTTAGCTGCTTGTATCGCCTCTCCATAGTCCTTCAAAAGATGGTCTAGGAGAGCCTTGTCGGATAAACGCTGGTGTTTCCACCAGGCGTGCTCTAGCCGTCGCAGGACCAGCTTCCTTGCCCGGAGGCCTTCCGTATACCAGGGCTGCCTTTTGGAAGCAGGCCTGAGAGGGCGCTTGGGAGCGATACTGTGTATAGCCCTGGAGAGATCTGTATCCCAGGTGTTAACTAGGGCATCAACAGTGTCGCCGTCACTTCCAACCATATACCCCTCTAGGGCTTCTTGGAACCTGTTAGGTTCCATCAGCCTTCGAGGGTGGACCATCCTAATAGGTCCGCCACCCCCGGGGGGGGGGGGGGATCTGGGTTGATGCCTTGATGCTTGCCTCTACCAAGAAATGATCCGTCCATGACAGGGCGGAGATGTTGGTGATTTCTGCCCACGGAGTTTCCATATCCGTACAGAAGACCAAATCGAGTGTATTCCCTGCACAATGCGTTGGACCCGAAACCAACTGAGACAGGCCCATGGCTGTCATGGTCTCCATGAATTCCCGAGCCGCACCAGATGGAAATTGTTGACCGCGAAGGGGATGTTGAAGTCTCCCAGGTCTAAAAGCCTGGGGGACTCCAACATCAGCTCCGAGACCAACTGTGTCAGCTCGTTAAGGGAGTCTGTTAGCGCACGGGGTGGCCGGTAGACCAACAGAATCCCTAGACTGTCTCTAGCCTTCAGGGTCAGGTAAATACACTCGATATAGGTAGTCTGACGGACATGGTTCCTGGTTAGAGACAAGGTGTTTTTATGCACCAAGGCAACACCCCCCCCCGCCCACCTAACCTGCGCTGGTCCTTCACCGAGTACCCGGCAGGGAGGACCTGAGCCCACACAGCATCCCCTTCAGGCCCCAGCCAGGTCTCGGTTATGCATGCCAGATCACAGTTGTTATCTTCAACTAGGTCATGTAGAATGTGGGTCTTATTTTTAATAGACCTGGCATTGCACAGGAGCAGAGACAGGGTTTGTGGTACGGCTGGAGTGACCCTCAGATCCTTTAGGTTAGGAGAAGGGCTGGAAGGAGAGATAGATATTAGGCATCGATCTTGCCTTCCCCTGCAACGCCAGTCCTTTCTCCTACCGTCATGCTTCCCCTTGCTCCACACAACTTGGATGGGAGCCCCGCTTGTATCAGAGAAATTTTCTCCCTCCTCCCTAAATGGTCCACCCCCTCTTCCCAAGTTAACATTCTCCATCTCCTCCACAGCAAAATGGGGTAATGGAGGGGTGGATAAAGGAAAGAGTTACCAAAGTCAATATGATAACCGGCAGAGTTCATCGTTGACAAATGGAAGAAACATTAGCTCAGGAGGGCAATTATTCTACGGGCCTTTATGTGGCCCCTGAGCGTCCACACGCTCTCCCGCTGCCGCTTGGGCTCATTGGGAGAAGCGGTTGATAAATGGGCCTCCAGGCTGGCCCCGAGCGACCGCACTTCCTCCTTCTGCCACCAGCGTCACTGCATGAGAGGGGTGGCTGTTGAAGCTGTTAAAAAAAAAAAAATCATTGGCTGTGCTGGGTAGGGCTGATGGCAGGTGCAATTCAACAAGGTCTGGAAAGCTACACATCCTCCAGTCTTGGCCCATACTGTAATGCAGGTACAGTTTCAGTGGTTGTCTTTTCTCTTTCCTACTAAAATCTCAGTGACATCTTTAATATCTTGAGTTCCCATTTTTGCTTGTTGCCCTCTGCTGTCCAAGATACTAACAGACTTCAGGCTCTTTCTCCAAGAAGCAGCAGACACCCTGATCTCTCTTGCATTCTTATTTTACTCCCTTTAGTGGCTGTTCCTTCGCTCCCTGGTTGCTCTGCTAGATCAAAAGGCTCTGGAGGTGAGTGCCACATCCTGCACCAATTAAGCAACTGCAGAGCCAGCCTACAAGTCATCTGCTTACACAATAACATAAAAGTGAAGATCATAACAATAAAGTGTATCTTCCAAAATGCAAATATACCACTATTATACATGCAGATGAGCTGCAGAGTTGCACAGGGTGGGATAAATTCCCAGAATCCTCCAACTGGCATGGCCATTGACCATGCTGGCTGAGGATTCTGGGAGTTACAGTCCAAAAACTCCTTGCACTACTTGAAAACCCATAACACTCAATTCTTTGATTGCTTTCTCCAGACCCATTACTCCCCACATAGCTGTCTCATCTCTATTTCTTTTTCCCCAAATCTCCCCTCCTGCCTTTCTCACATCCAATCAACACTTCTCTATCTCTAGCTGTAGCTCCGCCCCATCAAATACAAAGGACTCATGCTGCCCCCTGGTGGCTAACAATATTTATCTTCTTTTGGAAAGCAGTGTGTCTGGGTCAGATCTTTTGTCTAGCTAGCTTTTGGTCTAACTGATTTTTAAAAAATAATAGTACAAAAACGCTAAACAGTATGCTCTTTCCTTCTCCACGAATAATTAAAATAAATTACCATTATATTTTGACTCAAAAATAAGATCGTTTTAAGTCCAGCGAGGCTTATTCTCAAGTACATGAATACAGGAGGCCACTGAAATCTATCGGACTTAATTCTAAGTACACATATTTAGGATTGTACTGTTAGGTTTATTGAGGATGTCATGGTTTCCTTGCAGCTCAAAGAGGATTACAGCATGTACAAATAAGCTATTTTACTGTGCCCAAGATAGCAGTACTGCTGTTACCTAGCATTTTACATGAATTATGAATTTTAAGGTAGTACACACATTTTTAAATTTTGAAACAAAATACTTATAATAAGAAAAAGTAGAGAGAGCATATGTGATCTACAAGTGAATTATAATTGAAATTGGAAACCAAAACTAAGGATTAGTGTGTGTGTGGGGGGGGGGGGGGAACAGTTTTTTCATTAGTTTAGATAACTGCCATAGAGGTTTAGGAGTTGTAGCAGCACTCCTGTGTTTGTATTCCTTGATATGTTCAAGATATAGTTGGAGAAAATATTGGTTATAATCCAACAGTCAGTTTTAAAATGTGAAGTCACAGATTTTATGAAAAACAAGGAGCAACTGAGGTTTATTCTAATATGAAATCAGAATGGGGTTAACAAGCTTAAGGGAGCAGAATAGACCATAGTATAATTTCAGACAGAAGACCAGGAATGCTTTATTTTCTTTGGGCTCCTTTACTGAATATTTAGAAAGCTCCCTGCATTAAAAACAACAACAACACATATTAGGAAGGGGAAAAAAAATCTAAGCTAGTGGTTATCCATGATGCCATTATTTAAAGAACAAAGAGGGACTGTTTTTCTAGGTGTTTTTCATATGCATGGGGTGAATCTCAATGACCCTCCAGATGTGATTTGAACTGCAACTGCCATCAGCCTTAGCCACAAAAGCCAAGGGAAAGGAGTGTTAAGAGTTTCAGATATCACACCTGGAGGGTTCATGGTTTTCATATCCAATGTAGGAGAGAGAAAGAATGGGATATTTTAAAAGCTGCTGAAAAAGTGGGACAACAGAGGGTGAATTGGAACTGCTCCTGCCAAACCAGGACATTTGGAAGGAATGAGTATCTATTCTGAGTTTCATTTAAATTATTATGCATACATCAGTTATTGTTGTACTGCAAGTCCCATCAGCCCTAGCCAGCTTTGGGGCCTCTCTCATGAAAGGAGCATAAAAGAGGGGTGTGGGCCACACAGTTTCTCTGTTCCAGTTTAATAGACACTATCTCTTCAGGGTGGGGATAGCCCATGCCTTCCAGCCCACTGCTTTCATGTTTTCTTTGTAGGCTTCTGAGGCAACACAAGTGGCCACCAGAAACAGACAGCTGATCTAGACAGAATGATTAGACTTAGCTGAAGTGGGAAAATTTTGGCTTTCCCCAAACCATGTTGAGCTGCAGTTCCCTTTATCCCTTACTGACCATTGGCCATCCTAGTTGGGGATGATGTTGAGAGTTGGTGGCCAAGAACAGGTTCCCAATCCTTGGTCTAGAGGCTATCTTTCTATTCAATTATGACAGAACACAATGGGCTGATCTAGATTGGCAAAAAGGGGTGTGTTCATGCCTGCATGAAAGTGTAGCTTTTAGATGAGGCACACTGAAAGTTTAGCATGAAAAACGCTTTTTTTGCATTTTAGGGGAGAAGAAGCACCTTTAAAAAGGTGCTGCTTTTCCCTGCTTCTTTTTAAAAAGGGTGTAACTGCGCAGTTGCGTCTAAAAGCTGCTGCACCGGTGTGCATTTAAAGGGCCGCTGTATCTTTAAAGTGCCCATGTAAAAACTGTGATACAGGTGCGGATCATAATGGGTCATGTCTGGGGAGCATGCGTGGTGTGCACTTTAGTTTTAATTAAAGTTCCTAATGCCCTAAGGGTGTAAATACTGAGGTACAACTGCACACTTTTTTAAAGCTCCCAAACCCTAGCTGCAGCCTTATTCTGAACCTTAGACATGCGCAGTAGAGAGTCAGGGAAGCTGACATTCTTGCCGCCGGATGTTTTGCGTTTTTAAAGTGATAAGGGGGAACTTTCACTTTTCAGCTGAACCCCCACACACATTCCAGCGCCATTTCTCCTTTTGCCTTTCCAGCCCAGCAGCTCCTTAGCAGACTTCTGTTGTGGCTTTGCTTTAGCACTTGCCACAATGGCACAGCCTTCTACAAGCACCCTGAAAAGAGGGAGAGAGACTTCTTGGTCCCATGCAGAGACAGCAGACCTCATATCTATATGGTCACAGCCACAGATTTTGAAGAAATTGGAGTCCACTTACCTGAATGCAGACACCTATCAGGAGGTGGCCAAAGGCATGGAGGCCAAGGGCCACCGGCGTTCTTGGGAACAGTGTCGCCAAAAATGCAAAACTTTAAAGTCAAAGTACAAACAATATAGAGACAACAAGGCTGAAGGTGCACAGAGTGGCACTCCTCCTCCCTTCTACAAGGAGCTCCATGCCTTCATTGGCTAATTTAATTTATTTTTAAGGGGTGGGTGGTTGGGAATGGGTCAATGAAGTGTTTTAATTTGTATGTTTTTATCTTGTTGTACCCCGCTCCGATTGTACTCACAGAGGAGCGGGCTAGAAATAAAGATGATGATGATGATGATTATTATTATTATTGGAAAATCAGACCCAACAGACTATCCACCAGTGGACAGATTGTCCAAGCTGGCCAGCCTGCTAGGGCTGAACCTATGGAGGAGACCCCAGAGCCAGAGCCAGAGCCCGAATGTGGCCAGGAACTTCTGATGCCTTCTCAAGGTAAGATGTGACTGGGCCCCTGGGGGAAATGGATGCAAGGAAAAAGGGGGAAGATGTGGCATCAGGGTGGGCATAGGGCCCCTGGGGGAAATGGATGCAGGGGAAAAGGGGAAGAAGTGGCATCAGGGTGGGCATAGGGCCCCTGGGGGAAATGGATGCAAAGGAAAAGGGGGAAGATGTGGCATCAGGGTGGGCATAGGGCCCCTGGGGGAAATGGATGCAAGGGAAAAGGGGGAAGAAGTGGCATCAGGGTGGGCATAGGGCCCCTGGGGGAAATGGATGCAAAGGAAAAGGGGGAAGATGTGGCATCAGGGTGGACATAGGGCTCCTGGGGGAAATGGATGCAAAGGAAAAGGGGGAAGATGTGGCATCAGGGTGGGCATAGGGCCCCTGGGGGAAATGGATGCAAAGGAAAAGGGGGAAGATGTGGCATCAGGGTGGACATAGGGCCCCTGGGGGAAATGGATGCAAAGGAAAAGGGGGAAGATGTGGCATCAGGGTGGACATAAGGCCCCTGGGGGAAATGGATGCAGGGGAAAAGGGGAAGAAGTGGCATCAGGGTGGGCATAGGGCCCCTGGGGGAAATGGATGCAAAGGAAAAGGGGGAAGATGTGGCATCAAGGTGGGCATAGGGCCCCTGGGGGAAATGGATGCAGGGGAAAAGGGGAAGAAGTGGCATCAGGGTGGGCATAGGGCCCCTGGGGGAAATGGATGCAAAGGAAAAGAGGGAAGATGTGGCATCAGGGTGGGCATAGGGCCCCTGGGGGAAATGAATGCAAGGGAAAAGGGGGAAGATGTGGCATCAGCGTGGACATAGGGCCCCTGGGGGAAATGGATGCAAAGGAAAAGGGGGAAGATGTGGCATCAGGGTGGGCATAGGGCCCCTGGGGGAAATGAATGCAAGGGAAAAGGGGGAAGATGTGGCATCAGGGTGGACATAGGGCCCCTGGGGGAAATGGATGCAAAGGAAAAGGGGGAAGATGTGGCATCAGGGTGGACATAGGGCCCCTGGGGGAAATGGATGCAGGGGAAAAGGGGAAAGATGTGGCATCAGGGTGGGCATAGGGCCCCTGGGGGAAATGGATGCAAGGGAAAAGGGGGAAGAAGTGGCATCAGGGTGGGCATAGGGCCCCTGGGGGGAAAAGGGGGAAGATGTGGCATCAGGGTGGGCATAGGGCCCCTGGGGGAAATGGATGCAAAGGAAAAGGGGGAAGATGTGGCATCAGGGTGGACATAGGGCCCCTGGGGGAAATGGATGCAAGGGAAAAGGGGGAAGATGTGGCATCAGGGTGGGCATAGGGCCCCTGGGGGAAATGGATGCAAAGGAAAAAGGGGAAGATGTGGCATCAGGGTGGACATAAGGCCCCTGGGGGAAATGGATGCAAGGGAAAAGGGGGAAGATGTGGCATCAGGGTGGGCATAAGGCCTCTGGGGGAAATGGATGCAAGGGAAAAGGGGGAAGATGTGGCATCAGGGTGGACATAAGGCCCCTGGGGGAAATGGATGCAAGGGAAAAGGGGGAAGATGTGGCATCAGGGTGGACATAAGGCCTCTGGGGGAAATGGATGCAAGGGAAAAGGGGGAAGATGTGGCATCAGGGTGGGCATAGGGCCCCTGGGGGAAATGGATGCAAGGGAAAAGGGGGAAGATGTGGCATCAGGGTGGACATAAGGCCCCTGGGGGAAATGGATGCAAGGGAAAAGGGGAAAGATGTGGCATCAGGGTGGGCATAGGGCCCCTGGGGGAAATGGATGCAAGGGAAAAGGGGAAAGATGTGGCATCAGGGTGGGCATAGGGCCCCTGGGGGAAATGGATGCAAGGGAAAAGGGGGAAGAAGTGGCATCAGGGTGGGCATAGGGCCCCTGGGGGGAAAAGGGGGAAGATGTGGCATCAGGGTGGGCATAGGGCCCCTGGGGGAAATGGATGCAAGGGAAAAAGGGGAAGATGTGGCATCAGGGTGGGCATAGGGCCCCTGGGGGAAATGGATGCAAGGGAAAAGGGGGAAGATGTGGCATCAGGGTGGACATAAGGCCCCTGGGGGAAATGGATGCAGGGGAAAAGGGGAAAGATGTGGCATCAGGGTGGGCATAGGGCCCCTGGGGGAAATGGATGCAAAGGAAAAGGGGGAAGATGTGGCATCAGGGTGGGCATAGGGGCCCTGGGGGAAATGGATGCAAAGGAAAAGGGGGAAGATGTGGCATCAGGGTGGGCATAGGGGCCCTGGGGGAAATGGATGCAAGGGAAAAGGGGGAAGATGTGGCATCAGGGTGGGCATAGGGCCCCTGGGGGGAAAAGGGGGAAGATGTGGCATCAGGGTGGGCATAGGGCCCCTGGGGGAAATGGATGCAAAGGAAAAGGGGGAAGATGTGGCATCAGGGTGGACATAGGGCCCCTGGGGGAAATGGATGCAGGGGAAAAGGGGAAAGATGTGGCATCAGGGTGGGCATAGGGCCCCTGGGGGAAATGGATGCAGGGGAAAAGGGGAAGAAGTGGCATCAGGGTGGGCATAGGGCCCCTGGGGGAAATGGATGCAAAGGAAAAGGGGGAAGATGTGGCATCAGGGTGGGCATAGGGCCCCTGGGGGAAATGGATGCAAGGGAAAAGGGGGAAGAAGTGGCATCAGGGTGGGCATAGGGCCCCTGGGGGAAATGGATGCAAAGGAAAAGGGGGAAGATGTGGCATCAGGGTGGACATAGGGCTCCTGGGGGAAATGGATGCAAAGGAAAAGGGGGAAGATGTGGCATCAGGGTGGGCATAGGGCCCCTGGGGGAAATGGATGCAAAGGAAAAGGGGGAAGATGTGGCATCAGGGTGGACATAGGGCCCCTGGGGGAAATGGATGCAAAGGAAAAGGGGGAAGATGTGGCATCAGGGTGGACATAAGGCCCCTGGGGGAAATGGATGCAGGGGAAAAGGGGAAGAAGTGGCATCAGGGTGGGCATAGGGCCCCTGGGGGAAATGGATGCAAAGGAAAAGGGGGAAGATGTGGCATCAAGGTGGGCATAGGGCCCCTGGGGGAAATGGATGCAGGGGAAAAGGGGAAGAAGTGGCATCAGGGTGGGCATAGGGCCCCTGGGGGAAATGGATGCAAAGGAAAAGAGGGAAGATGTGGCATCAGGGTGGGCATAGGGCCCCTGGGGGAAATGAATGCAAGGGAAAAGGGGGAAGATGTGGCATCAGCGTGGACATAGGGCCCCTGGGGGAAATGGATGCAAAGGAAAAGGGGGAAGATGTGGCATCAGGGTGGGCATAGGGCCCCTGGGGGAAATGAATGCAAGGGAAAAGGGGGAAGATGTGGCATCAGGGTGGACATAGGGCCCCTGGGGGAAATGGATGCAAAGGAAAAGGGGGAAGATGTGGCATCAGGGTGGACATAGGGCCCCTGGGGGAAATGGATGCAGGGGAAAAGGGGAAAGATGTGGCATCAGGGTGGGCATAGGGCCCCTGGGGGAAATGGATGCAAGGGAAAAGGGGGAAGAAGTGGCATCAGGGTGGGCATAGGGCCCCTGGGGGGAAAAGGGGGAAGATGTGGCATCAGGGTGGGCATAGGGCCCCTGGGGGAAATGGATGCAAAGGAAAAGGGGGAAGATGTGGCATCAGGGTGGACATAGGGCCCCTGGGGGAAATGGATGCAAGGGAAAAGGGGGAAGATGTGGCATCAGGGTGGGCATAGGGCCCCTGGGGGAAATGGATGCAAAGGAAAAAGGGGAAGATGTGGCATCAGGGTGGACATAAGGCCCCTGGGGGAAATGGATGCAAGGGAAAAGGGGGAAGATGTGGCATCAGGGTGGGCATAAGGCCTCTGGGGGAAATGGATGCAAGGGAAAAGGGGGAAGATGTGGCATCAGGGTGGACATAAGGCCCCTGGGGGAAATGGATGCAAGGGAAAAGGGGGAAGATGTGGCATCAGGGTGGACATAAGGCCTCTGGGGGAAATGGATGCAAGGGAAAAGGGGGAAGATGTGGCATCAGGGTGGGCATAGGGCCCCTGGGGGAAATGGATGCAAGGGAAAAGGGGGAAGATGTGGCATCAGGGTGGACATAAGGCCCCTGGGGGAAATGGATGCAAGGGAAAAGGGGAAAGATGTGGCATCAGGGTGGGCATAGGGCCCCTGGGGGAAATGGATGCAAGGGAAAAGGGGGAAGAAGTGGCATCAGGGTGGGCATAGGGCCCCTGGGGGGAAAAGGGGGAAGATGTGGCATCAGGGTGGGCATAGGGCCCCTGGGGGAAATGGATGCAAGGGAAAAAGGGGAAGATGTGGCATCAGGGTGGGCATAGGGCCCCTGGGGGAAATGGATGCAAGGGAAAAGGGGGAAGATGTGGCATCAGGGTGGACATAAGGCCCCTGGGGGAAATGGATGCAGGGGAAAAGGGGAAAGATGTGGCATCAGGGTGGGCATAGGGCCCCTGGGGGAAATGGATGCAAAGGAAAAGGGGGAAGATGTGGCATCAGGGTGGGCATAGGGGCCCTGGGGGAAATGGATGCAAAGGAAAAGGGGGAAGATGTGGCATCAGGGTGGGCATAGGGGCCCTGGGGGAAATGGATGCAAGGGAAAAGGGGGAAGATGTGGCATCAGGGTGGGCATAGGGCCCCTGGGGGGAAAAGGGGGAAGATGTGGCATCAGGGTGGGCATAGGGCCCCTGGGGGAAATGGATGCAAAGGAAAAGGGGGAAGATGTGGCATCAGGGTGGACATAGGGCCCCTGGGGGAAATGGATGCAGGGGAAAAGGGGAAAGATGTGGCATCAGGGTGGGCATAGGGCCCCTGGGGGAAATGGATGCAAGGGAAAAGGGGGAAGATGTGGCATCAGGGTGGGCATAGGGCCCCTGGGGGAAATGGATGCAAGGGAAAAGGGGGAAGATGTGGCATCAGGGTGGGCATAGGGCCCCTGGGGGAAATGGATGCAAGGGAAAAGGGGGAAGATGTGGCATCAGGGTGGGCATAGGGCCCCTGGGGGAAATGGATGCAAGGGAAAAAGGGGAAGAAGTGGCATCAGGGTGGACATAAGGCCCCTGGGGAAAATGGATGCAGGGGAAAAGGGGAAAGATGTGGCATCAGGGTGGGCATAGGGCCCCTGGGGGAAATGGATGCAAAGGAAAAGGGGGAAGATGTGGCATCAGGGTGGACATAAGGCCCCTGGGGGAAATGGATGCAGGGGAAAAGGGGAAAGATGTGGCATCAGGGTGGGCATAGGGCCCCTGGGGGAAATGGATGCAAAGGAAAAGGGGGAAGATGTGGCATCAGGGTGGACATAAGGCCCCTGGGGGAAATGGATGCAAAGGAAAAGGGGGAAGATGTGGCATCAGGGTGGACATAAGGCCCCTGGGGGAAATGGATGCAGGGGAAAAGGGGAAAGATGTGGCATCAGGGTGGGCATAGGGCCCCTGGGGGAAATGGATGCAAGGGAAAAGGGGGAAGATGTGGCATCACGGTGGCATGGTCCCCTTGTCATACAGAGGAACGGGAGGACTCCCCTGAGTCAGATTAGACATCCTGCAGCCAGCAAGCCCTGGATATCAATATCCTGAGACAAACATCCCATGCTGTGGAGGTGGCATCTACAACTTCCACAAGCAGGCCACCTTCTCGTAACAGCACTACATCTCCCACCCTTAGTAGCCAGTGTGATCGGTCGGCTGTGGTCACCAATGACAGTGAGGGCCAGGAGACTGTGGACGGTAAGACTTTTCTGTGGCATGACATGGTATGGCATTGCATGGTAACGGAAAACAGCTGCATAGGGGGGCAGTTCCATCAGAAGAATACAGGCATTTGCATGGCTTTTTGTTGGCGTTTCTTGTGCAATTACACAGTTGTACCACTCAATTCTGCTTTGGCATGATGGCAAGCTGGGGGGGAGCCTCCAAGGTTTATATGGGTGTGTGCTTAAGGGTGTCCTTTGCATGACCATGAGGTGCATGTATGCAATGCTTCTACACAACCCTCCTTTGCCTGTACATTTTCCCCACTTCCCATCTGTCATATTGGGGATGCTTTGACTGAGACTTCCTGCACGGCACAATGGGGTTGGACTGGATGACCTCTGGGGTATGTTGTAACTGTATGGTTTTGTGCCTCTCTGCTTCTATGTCCAATAGAAGGAGGACAAGGTGGAGCAAGGCAGTCAACAGAAGGAGAAGGAGCACCAACCAATCCTACAGCTGCAATGCCACCTGAACAGCGCTTAGCTGACATGAAAAAGAAACGGCTGCGTCTCTCAGCATCATCAACAACTGCCAGGGCTATAGATCGCCTCATTAGTGCCACCTCACAGCACATGATGGGGCTCTTACAGCAGGGGGACCGTGCCCATCAGCAGAGGGAGAGGGAGGCAGAGGGCCACAGGGAGTTCATGCAGAGATCACTGCAGAACCAAGAAAGAGTAGTCCAGCAGCAGGAGCTAGCAGTCCAGGAGCAGAGGCGACTCATTTCTGTTTTTGAAGTCCAGACTGGTCTGCTGGGGCAGATGGTGGACATCTTCAGAGCATCCCAGGGTGGAAGAGGTGGCACAGGGAGCAGAGAGCAGGGAGGATGCTCCACTTAGGCCCATTCCACTGGCTGTAGGGGGGCCATCTGGGCAGCAGGGTGAGGAAAGGGGTGCTGTCACTCCTGCCCAGGTCCCTATGGAGGTGGAGATATCTCAGGAAGACCGTGGAGATGAGTCTTCTAGCCTCTTCAGCAGCCAGGTGGAGGTCCCACCACCCACCCGTCGCCTCTCAAGGCGTAGGGGAGGTAAAGGGGGGAAGGTATGTAGTTGTGATAACCACTGACTACACATTATTGAGCACTCTATGGTGTCCCCTAATGCACCCATCTCACCTCCCAAGGGAGGCCTTCCCTCCCTGCACTTCCTTTCCCACTAGTCACCAAAGCCACCTCATTGATTCCCTATGGCACTGGTGTTCCAACTACGCTGTTGATGAGATGTTGCACTGAGGCTTTTGGGAGCTGAAGTTCAACATCTCTTCAACAGAAGAGTTGGAACACCACTGCCCTACAGTGATTCTAACCCTAATCCTATGGTGCAACTCTGCAACTGCACATAAAATGTCATTTCATTCATAAAATGTCATTTCATTCATTCATTCATAAAATAAAGGGGTTCATTCATACTGTGTGGCTGTGTGGTGTAGCGGCTCAACTGCTCGGTTCAAAAAATACAATTTTTTTAAAAAATAAACTTTTTTTATTGAAACTATATACAATAATATACAAGAAGAGGGAAGGGGAAGGGAAGGGAAGGGAAGGGAAGGAGCTTCAGGAGGAGGGCAGGGTCGGTGGATCTGGATGGCGTTGGAGGATGGCCTGCAAGGTTTCCAAGATCCTCCTTTGACCATCCTCCAATGCAGCCACCCTCTGCTCCAGCTGGCGATATGCAAATGACATTAAAAAAGATAGAGAGGGTGGTTAGGAGGGGGCAATGGAGCCACACACCCACTCCCACAGGTAGGGTGTTTGGGCATCCCCCCTCCATCCTCAGGTTTTTCTGCCACACTTACCTCTCTGCCACTGTTGCTGCACCTCATCTAAGGCCCTGACATCAAGGGCCAGGTCCTGTGGGCCCGTGTCCAGGCGGCAGCTTGGTCCAGGGTCCTCCTCAGCAGCAGCAGCACCAGATGGAGCAGGAGCTGATGGAAAAGGGGAAGAGGGCATATCAGTTACTACACTGGCATGGAGGGAAAGGACAGGGCAGGAGTGTTGTGGAGGCTGCAGGCTTGCAATGTCCACCCCCACCCCCCAATTCGGCACCTACCTGCTGCCAGAGGACCCCATGCTCTGGGCGGAGGGGTGGCATGAGAGGGACCTGGCTCTGCTGCTTCCCCAGGGACATCCTCCTCCTCTCCCTGAGGTGCAGCAGCGGGCGACCTCCTGCCAGGCTGCTGGCATTGGTCTGGCTCCCTCCGTCCTTGCCTGGGCCGCATGCGTACAAAAGAGAAGTGGAGGAAAGGCATGAGGACCCATGGAGGACCCATGGAGTAAGCAGTAGGGAAGGGTTGGTGGCATTGGGTCCTATGGCAGGGATGCTGACATACCTGGAGGACAGCGATCTTCCCATCTTGGCTGGTTGCCCCTAATCCAGAGGTCCCTCAGCTGCTCGAAGAACTTGGGCCTCTTCCGAACTGGGGGATGCAGCCCAAAGTCTTCAAGGGTTTCAAAGAAACGTGCCTTCAAGTCCTTGAATTTGACACGGCCTTGATGGAAGTTTCTTTGAAACCCTTGTCTCCTAAGGGCCCGGGATGCATTTGTGAAATACTCCCGGTTCGGCTTGTTTGTCGAGACCATGACTCTTCGAGCAGCCTCCTCTGGCATCAGGGCTTCCAGGAGGATCTCCACTTCACGATCTTGCCAGTAGGCTCTCCGCAGTGGAGCCCTCCTTCTTGCAGCCATGATTGCCATCCTGGGGACCTGCACAGGGTGGCAGTGGTATTTATGGGCACTTGTGGTTGAGGGCAAGGTGGGCAGAGGTGGCTCTAAGCCAATGGAGACCCCCTCAGAGTTGCAGTTTGAATCTCTCCCCCAATAGATGTCTGTGGGCTCCACATTGTTGCAATTGAATGGGCCATTAAGGTATTGATACATTGTCAGAGTTACCAGTTGGCAGTTGGAGCTCTTGTGTCTTTTTGTCCCAGGAAGCCTGGAGCCAGGAGAACTCTGCATGCCCTTTTGTTGGTGTATTTGTGTGTGACAGGCCAACAGGCACATGGCTGAGACTGTCCACACAGCTGACCATGAATGACAGGCATACACAGACTGTGGATGATGGGGTACATTTATTCAAGTGCTCATATGCTTACACAGACTGTGGATGATGGGGTACATTTATTCAGGTGCTCATATGCTTTGACACTACAGTTGTGGTCTGGCATAACAAATGGAGGAGGAGCTAAACAGCGCAGGCAAAAGAAATTTCACATGCAGTACCTGCGCAAGTGCGCAGTTTGCAGCCGGCAAGGAAAAAAAATTTAAAGGTCCGGCGCGGCTAAAAGCTGTGTTCGTTGCTGCTTGTGCAGCTGCTCTGCCTCTGTTTCCAGCGTCTTCACTGCTTCCAATGTAGTTGCTGAGCAGTAGAAAAGACTCCAGATAAGTCGTCCCCACACCTCCTCAGTGTAGCTGCCCTATGCCTTTTTATTACACACCTGGGACTTGCAGTGTAGCTGCTAAGTATTAAGGAAAAGGCAACTTCATGTCACCCTTTCCTGCCAATCTAGAAAGCCCCAATGAAGCTTAAATGCGCATTGGGTGAAAAACCATCATAGCTCAGCAACAGAGTTCCTGTCTGGTATGCAAAAATCCATTCCAGATTCATTCTCCAGTAACTTGCAACAAGGAAGTAAGAGAAGCAAAGATCTCAGAGAGTTCCTGTCTAACAAAATAAACAACACAGTGCCAGGATGGAGCAATAATCTGTATTAAGGTGGCTTTTAATATTCTAACCCATGATTTTGCTAATGATTACAGTGATATTTTCAATGAAGAGATCTTTTGGATTTGGATTTTTTAAAAAGAGAAACTATAAAATACCTTTCCCCCCAGTGGTGGCTGTTAGCTCCCATGTCAGCAGGGTGGCAAATCCACACCAGGTATTATTGTTGGCTTTTAAAAGAGTTTATTCTTTAACAGGTTCAGCACTATGGACAGTTCCTTACAAGCCTGCCAGAACCTGAAATGGGTTCTATGTGGCCACCACCAGCCATCACTGATTTTCACTGTTGTTTTTTTTTAAAAAGAATTTTGTATTTTTATTTGCTATATTAATGTGGTGTTTTATTGTGTTTTAAAACTGCACTGCTGTATTGCTGTTGTTTTTAGACTTTTGTGTGCCATCTTGGGTCCAAGTGGGGAGAAAGGTGGCAAATAAATAAATAATTTTAAATGATACTATTTCTTCTGCTAGATTTATAGAAACAAGCCTTATGATATTTTTAAATGAGAGGTTAAAATAGTAAAATTTATAATTATATAATAAAATAATAATAATAATAATAATTTTATTATAAATAATATAAAGCTCTACTACTCCTTTCCATTTAATTCCAAAGAAGCTGTTCCTGTGCTAAACTGGTGCCTGATAAATGTAATGGACTGGATGAAGAAATAGAAGGATAATTCAGATAAGACAGAAGTGCTCCTGGGCAGTCAAATGATAGATGTGGGACCAGGGACTCAGCCTGTGTTAGATGGGACTACACTCCCCTTGTTAGCGCAGGTTCATGGTCTGTGGTTACTCCTGGATTCAGCTTTGAACCTGGAAGCCCAGGTTTCAGCAGTGCACAGGAGTGCTTTTGCACAGTTAAAGCTAGTGCACCAACTGGAGACGTCAGATCTGGCCATGGTGGTACACACCTTGGTTATCTCCTGTTTGGATTACTGTAATGAGCTCTAACTGGGGCTGCCTTTGAAATGTGCTTTGAAACTTCAGTTGACTGAAAGTAATGCAGCCAGGTTAACACTGTGGCTGGTGATAGGGGGAACACAATTCCCATGTTGCAACAGCTCCATTGACTGCTGGTCCACTTCTGGGTACAATTCAAAGTGCTGGTTTTGACTTATAAAACTCTATACAGCTTGGGTCCAGGTTATTTGTAATCAGGGACCATATCTCCCTGATTGCCCAGTTTAATGCTATTTGCTAGGGGCACACCTTTTGGGGCTCAAAACAGCATTTGTTTAAACCAGGAAGTGGAATTTTGAAAAAAAGAATCTGTTCAGCTGGTAAATTTTTGGGGTCTGGAGTGGTGGAAGAAAATAAGGGTAGTCGTGCTTCCCAAGATATCACCTGCATCATTACATGCCTGTAATGAACCAGGGTGACCAGATTTCATAACCACAGAGGGCAAGGCACCATAAAATGTAGGACATTCAAGAAAAATTGAGGAATTACAAAATAATAACTAAAAACACTAATATAAATGTACATTTATGCTTCTTAGTCATGCTCAAAATGGAGGACATTTGGAATTCTTAGTCATGCTCAAAATGGAATTTGGAATTCCTAGTCATGCTCAAAAAGGAGTTCTTAGTCATGCTCAATATGGAGGACATTGTAGAATTCAACCTTCCTGGACAGAAGGTTGAAATGTAGGACCTTTCCTTGAAAAGGAGAACATCTGAACACCCAGGAAAGGACCGCAGAGCCCCTGAAGTTCCCTCTTGGTGCTTTCCTACTGTTTCTTCTTCTTTTCTGTTCAAAAATGTGTTACATCTAGGATATCCTAGACTCTTTGTGGGAAGCCCTAGGGATATAGTGGCGTTCCAATACTGGTTAAAGATTTGGCTTTCTGTAAGATTCTCAAAGTGACCCCAGAATCTAGAACATGTGGAGGATGAGAGTGAGGATGGGGTGGGGGTGGCCCTTTCAATCCAGTGCCACACCAGCCCCCTCTCAGTCCTTGTCCTTGCCTGCCACTTAGCACTCAGTGTCCTTGGCTGCTTTCCAATATATTTTGTAACCAGTAGCATTGCTGTGCACTTGTCCAAAAGAAAGAATTTGTGGAAGACAACAGTAAACAGCAGATCCTGTTTTCTCATTTGTGGAGGGTGCGGCGAGCAGGGAAGGTGAAGACAGAGAGATCCAGACAGTGAATGACCCTGCCAGAAGAAAGCTTCTTCGTTATGATGCATCCATACCTGGGAGGCCCGCAGCAGGGGCTATGTGAGCATAATTAATTGGGCAAAGCAAATAGGACATGGAAAGTCATTGTTATTGGCAAAAGAGGGTATTGCCATGCATACTTATAAAATAGGCTGAAGCATGCCAGAAAATTTCCACATAACCAACACTGATGCTTGCTTGAAGAGAGACACAGGAGATGCTTCTGTGTTCCCTTGCCATAAAAGAGCTAGCAGTGTGCCATAGCACAGGGGTGCACAACCTGTGGCCCTAAGAATTCACATGCCCCTTTGGCACTCTGTGTGGCCCTCAAAGCTGAAGAGACCCCACCTACATTTTCCCCACCACCCAGAAAAGTAGACGAGTTATGGATGGGGGATGCTCTTCCCTGGTTTCTGAAGCCACTCTTTCTCCACTCCTAGCATTGCTAGGAAAATGGAAATATCACTGGAGATCACTGATGAGAATGAGAGAAGCTGGTGCTTTCACCAGCCTCTTGCAACCCCTACATCTCACCCAGTAGGGAGGGGGAATTAATATCTGTCCACAACTGGGCTCTGAGATGTATGTGTATGTGCATGGGAGTGCATGCATGTGCATGTGCATGTGCATGGGAGTGCATACATGCATCTACACATACATGTGTGTGTGCGTGCACATGTGTGTGTAAGCATCTACATGTGCATATGTATGAGGAAAAGGATATTGTAGCACCTTCAGGACTAACTGAAAGAGAAAAAAAGGAATATAAGCTTTCATACACTAAGAATACTTCATCAGCTACAGGAGACTCAGGATACATATACACTGTAGAAATAATGCAGTTTGATGCCTCTTTAGCTGCTGTAGCTCCATTCTATGGAATTATGGGATTTGGAGTTTTACAAGGTCTTTACCCTCCTCTGCCAAAGAATACTGATGCCTCACAAAACTATAAATCCCAGCATTCTGTAGGATGGAGCCATGGCAGTTAAAGTGGTGTCAAACTGCACTATTTCTACAGTGTAGATGGACTCTCAGTCTATGAAAGCTTGTGCTACAAATATTTTTCTCTCATTTAGTCTCAGACGTATTACAATATCCTCTTGCATATTGATCCAGAGAAATTGGGTCTTGCTCTTTCCCTGGGCTCTAAGACATTTGCTCCCTGCAGTTAATTCCCATGCCATTCTATCAATGGTTGCTTCATGCGGATTTCTAATTGTTTTTAATCATGTTTAGTTTTAACTCATTGCTTGTTTAATCTAATTTTAAGGGGTGGGAGGTTGGGTAATGGGTTATTGAATTGTTTTATCCTGTTTTTTTTTAACTTTGTTGTACCCCTCTCTGATTGCCTGGACAGAGGAAAGGGCTATAAATAAATTTTATTATTATTATTATTATTGCTATGTCTTTGAATTATATACTCGTGTGTGTCTGTGTGTTGTGTGCATGTGCAGTTCTGTCCCTCACAGACATTGCATTTGCCCCCTGCAGTCCAAAAACAATTGTGCATTCCTCCATTTGCATGTGATAAGTTGGGCATGGTCCAAAGTAATTATACCTCAGAGGAAGACTGTAGTGTTGCAGCACAGAAGCGAAATGCCCTGATGTTCTAGCCTCAGTGAAGGACAAGGCACTGCAAAATGTAGGATATTCAATAAAAATGTAGGGCATTGCAAAATAATAAATAAAAACACTCATATAAATATAAATTCATGGTTTTTGGTCATGCTCAAAATGGAAGACCTTTTGTAATTCCTCCTGGAGAGAAGGTTGAAATGTAGACATGTCCTGGAAATGGAGGATGTCTGGTCTCTCTGCCCTGAGTGGCTGTTTTAGATGAAATCTTCCAGCAAAATGATGCCAGGCCCCTCCCCATCTCCAAGAAAAGCAGAGAAGGGCCATTGCAGGGGTAAAATGAGAAGCAGCAACATTAACCACAACCGGTGGGACTAACAACTAACAGGTTTATCACACTAGAGGGCAAACAGGATTTAAACAGGAATTAAACAGGAATTAAACAGGAAATGCCTTATGTTTAACATAGGGCATTTAACATGCCTTATGTTTAACATAGGGCATTTCCTGTTTAATTCCTGTTTAAATCCTGTTTGCCTTCTAGTGTGATAAACCTGTTGCAAGGATCTGCTTGACAACCTCCACAACTGTGCTCCACACATGTATACCACGTGGCAAGTACAATATGTGAAATAGGTCAACACCCATACAAAGGGATGGGTTTCTTGCCTTTGCCTTGGATAGAAAAACATCTTGGGCTTGCTACATATATTAATCCCCATGTTCTATATGAATGGAACTCTTTCTGTAGTCCAAACAAATGAAGATTTTGCATAGCTCCTAGTGCCTCCTTTCTTTCATTCAGTTATATGCCATCAAATGGCATACTTACAAAATTCAAAACCAGTAGTAACTCCTCCCAAGATCCAAGTAACTGGATCCGAAGAGGATTTACTTTACTGCTGCGAAAGAAGGGAGTGGCTCCTTCCTGCACTGAGATCCCTCCAAACCTAAGGGTTATTCAGATGTTGGGGTTTTTTTAGCATGACTATCCAAATAATCTCACTCATGAGTTCCAGTTTTGTTGTTCACACTATTTTTTTTTTATTGGAGCCATATCTATGCACATCTCTGCAAGTTCTGTTGCCACATGTGTCAGCACTTGAATAAAGATGGAGTTGGTGTTGCGGATGTATTTGAAACATATTCAAGGCATGCAGGATTTATCCTGGCTCTATTTATATCAGTTATTCACACCTCTGACAATGCAAATCTTTTTTAAAAACTCTGTGAAAAACCTGAGATCAATTATCCCAGGCTAAGTGGGTTTTTGGGCAGCTCCCTCTCCAGACTTACTCAAGTGCATTCAAAATGCATGTGAGCAACAAAAACAACAACAACACATTTTATTTATAGTCCACCTCTCCTAACAGATCGAGGTGAGTTAAAACAAGCAAGAATAACAATAAAATATAATATACAATTAAAATCCACATTTCTAAATAATACCCCTATCCCTATCCCAACCCCCTCCCAATCATAAAAAGTAACAAACTAAAAACAATAGTAATCTAAAATGAACAACAATATAAAATATTGATTAAGAGAGAGAGAAAATAAAAAGTAGCTAAAGTTAAAGATAATTAGAGGCAAGACAACTATCTTTCTTGAGGCAGAAGGGGAGTAACAATATCAGTGGAGGGGAGGCTAATCTGGAAAGGCCTGGCAGAAGAGATCCATCTTAACAGCCTTTTTAAAGGCTTCTAGAGTGGTAATGTGATGGATCTCATCCAGCAGGTCCAGCAGCAGATGAAAAGGCCCTCTGGGTTACCGCAGTCAATATGGTCTAAGGCTGCAGTAAATTCTTCTCAGAGGATCTAAGCGTGCGGGGTGGAACATGTGGAGGAAGGCGCTTCCACAAGTATCTGGACCTAGGCCATTTAGGGCTTTTAAGGTTATAACCAACACCTTGTACCATGCCCAAAAACTAATTGGCAGCCAGTGGAGAGATTTTAGGACAGGTGTTATATGGTCAGTTCTGGATGTACCTGCAACCAGCCTGGCTGCCATGTTTTGCACCAATTGAAGTTTCTGAATGTGGCACAAGGGTAGCCCCATGTAGAGCGTGTTGCAGATGTCAAGTTGAGAGATTCCCAGTGTGTGTACTACTGTTTCTAGGTCGCCCGGCTCCAAGAAGAGTCGCAGCTGGAATATAAGCCGAAGCTGATAACAGGCACTCCTGACTGTCGCGTCTATCTGTGCTGTCAACTGGAGAGACGAGTCCAGGAGCACCCCCAAGTTGCAAACACAATCCTTCAGGAGAGGTATGACTCCATCCAGTGATTCAACCCGCCACATTCTACCTGTCTGAATAACCTCCAAGTGATCTGCAACAGAAACAACGTCTGATACAAAACATAGGCTTGTGACTCCAACACCCTCTTTCCTTCCCTTCTCCTGTGTGATTTTTAACACCTTTTGCCTGATGAAGAAGCCAATGGAGCTTTAAAAGCCTGCATGATGGGTTTTGGGCATGATAGCTGGCTCTTAAAAATATTGCTTTTTTGTGGATTTTAGATTTTGTTTTAGTTTGCTGTAGGACCAGCACGAAATGCAGCATGCCCAACAGGTGGCGCTGGTATCTCATCATTCTTCAAACTGGAATACTGTACAGTACTTAAGGCAAAGAGAACTTTCCTATTAATGATCTACTGGCAAAACCACCTCTGAGGCTGCAGCCATACCAGGGAAGCAATTCTACTTTACTTTGATTCCAGACTTGTTGGAATACACAATGCTTTTCCGATTGTGAACTGAAAGCTGGGTTTTTTTGGAGGGGGGATGCCTGGGGGTTTTAGTGTGATTTTAAAAAAAAAGCAAAAAGAAAGAAAGACAACCCTCTTTACTTCATAGTTACCTGGAAAATCCACATTTTTCTGCTTTTTTAAAATGTTGACCTCATGCTGCTAGACAGGTTTAGCATAAAACTGGGTGGGTGGGTTTTTGAGTTGTTGTTTTATTAAATGTAAAACCTGAAATACACATTATTAATACTTTACAAAAACATACTTACATAAAATACATATACATGCATTCATACCTATACATATATACGTTATACATACATATATACCATCATATTCAGACTTGTTACTTCTTTCTCTTCTCCCTTCTCAAAGACTACACATATACATCTCCATCCCTCCCCTTCCTTTATTTGTCCTCCTTCTTCAGTATATTCTTCACTTTCTCTTCCATCCACTCATACCTCTTCTCTTATTTATCTTTATCATTCCACATACCTTCCTCATATTTTTTATGCATGTTCATACTGATGATCACCTGAGCATTGAGACCACCATCACATCCCTATCCTCCCTTTCACAATACAAGATCCAGGCACTCCCCCACCTCACTAAGGCCTGATCTAGATTGGCAAAAATAAGTGTGTTCATGGCTGCATGAAAGTCTAGCCTTTAGATGAGAAAAAGGGAAAGTGTGCCATGAAAATGCTTTTTTTGCGTTTTAGGAGAGAAGAAGCGCCTTTAAAAAGGTGCTGGTTTTCCCAGCTTCTTTTTTAAAAACTGCGGAACAGCGCAGCTCCATCTAAAGGCTGTGGTGCAGCTGCTAAGCATTAAGGAAAAGGCAACTTCATGTCACACTTTCCTGCCAATCTAGAAAGCCCCTAATCCAGTAAAGTAAAACCATACTTTTGCTTCAATTGTTCTTTTTGCCCTACTTTTCACATTGGTTTGCCTGGCAGACAACAGAATGCCCAACCATGCAGCAACATGGCTTTCATGAAGGCTTTCATGACTGGCATCCATAGCGTTTTGTAGGTTTTTTGGGCTATGTGGCCATGTTCTAGAAGAGTTTATTCCTGACATTTCACCAGCATCTGTACTTCTTTTTGCCTGGCTGAATGCAGGTGGTGATAGTCTTGACCAATTGATTGCACATCTCCCAGCACAGATGAAGAAGGAGGACAAAAAGTTCTTGGACTATATGATGATGAGGGATAAGTGTGGAACCAAGAGATTAGAACAGGCTTACCACCTGGTTTGACATGCAGACTGAACTGCTGTGTAGGCTGGTGCAGCACACTGAGAGTTCAAAGGAGACTGGAAGGAAAAAATCTGCATAATGATCAAGTGTCCAGGGGTAGGACATTGTCCCAGGGAGGGGTTTCTGATTTAGCAGGTAACAGGCATGAAAAAGTTCCCTCCCACCCATTTCCATCAGCTTGGATGCGGGGGTGCATCAGTCTGTTCTTTTCTCTATTCAAACCTCAGTCTTGCAAGTCAGGAAGGGGAAGGATGTATGAGCATCAGGTGTCAAAACATGTATTCCCCCATAGAAATACAGATGTTTATTTTTACTGGTATTTCCCCCACTTCTTCAAATATTGCTATTTAGGAAGAATCCCTCTGTTTCTGCAGTTTGTGTGTGTGTGTATTTTAACTGGGAAACCTGCTGATGCTGCAGAGCACCAGACCTGATCTGATTCTATCCACACTATCCTTTTGTGTGTGCCCCACTGTTCTCTGTGCGATACCATGAGGCAGCCCCATATTACTGCTAGGTTTGTAGTATGACTGAATGGTAAACAGAGGATAAGTCTTAAAACTGAAGAGCACCTAATTTTGTGTGACTGTTTTACTGTAAAAGATACAGTTGACCTTCCATATCCATAGATTCTGCATCCATGGATTCCACCAGCCACAATTGCAAAAAGCCAACCTTGATTTTGCCATTTTATAAATATGAGAAAGGAAAAAGATAACTGCCCAGAAAAGTATGCATACCATCGAAAGGGAATGAAGGGGAGTCATACAAAAATGACCATTGGTCTTTTTAGTGCCCAACTAACCTGTTGAACTTTGGGGGTTGGAAAGTTAAATACACTGGCTTCTGTTCTGTTGTAGCTCACAGTGCAGTCACTGTTAAAACAAAACACTGGTCATCTTGGCACCTGTTTCATCTTGATACCACAACAAACTACCCAACCTTTCCACCCTTAATGCCAGTCCTCAAAGCATGGACACATTTGATATTTTATGTTTCAAGAAGAAGGGAGTGTGAGGGAGAAAAAACTGTGGACTTTGGAATAGGGGGAAAGGGGAAAGGGTGGGGATGGGGACATAGGGTTGAGAACAAGAAAGACACCCAAAGAAAGGATGTGCGGGAACCATCCTCCCCTTGCTGTTTTGCAATAGCTACTGTAACAGCCCTGGTGGCGCAGTGGTTAAATGCCTGTACTGCAGCCACTCACTCAAAACCAGAAGGTGGCGAGTTCAAGACCAGCAAAGGGCTGAAGCTTGACTCAGGCTTGCATCCTTCCGAGGTCGCTAAAATGAGTACCCAGATTGTTGGGGGCAAATAGCTTACAATTGTAAATGAAGCTGTTTGTTTAACAAATTGTAAGCCGCTCTGATAGTCTTGGCTGAAGAGCGGGGTATAAATAAAACATTATTATTATTATTATTATTACTGGGTGAGGAGGAGGCCAGGCCTGAAGAATGCTCTGGTATTCCTCTGCTGGCATCCACAGCAAGGCCTCTACCTTCAGACAGCTGGGCAAGAAATAATTGCCACTTGTTCTGAGATTAAATAATTGGCCAGAACACGGAGTGGATAAAAAGAGGAATCTGTCATTGCAAGTAATATTAAACACTGCAGAGAAGGTGGAATGGCAAAGGAAGGGGGAGGAGGAAGTTTTATCACCCAAGCTGACTGTATTTTGGAACTCTGTTCAAAGATTTGCTGTGGTCTCGTTCAGAAACATTTTTCACCATGTGTAACTGATCTCTGGGAAGAGGGTTTGGGGATTTGTCTAGGGTATATTTTTGTTTTGAGGGTAACATCAGTCAGTAGTTAAGCTTCCCAGGACCATTGTTCTGTTTTCAAGGCTAGTCTTGGTTATTTTGGAAATGTAAAGCAACACAATACAATATCTATAGAATTAACTTACTTCCAAAGGATTAGTTGTGCTAATCTGTCCAAGACAAAACCAACAAAGAGTTTTGTAGGACATTTAAGGCTAATAGATTTATTTCAGTAAAAGGTATTTTGAATTATAATACTCTTTCTTGGATGCAAAGAGTACAATATTACAGCCCCAAATCTACATGCATGTTGTGTATGGCAGGGGATGAGATTTTGTAACAGAAAAAAGCTTATTCTGAAATAAATTTGTTAGCCTGTCAGGTGTCACTGGAGTCTTTGCTGTTTTAAGGACTAGTTAAGTCCACTTACATTGATTTCCAACACATTGCAGTAGTTTTGTGTAGAGGGATGCCTCCATCTGTTTGCACAAGAGAGAAACTCTTCCTAAATTAACAGAAGAGAAAATGAGGAAGATAGGAAATGAAGTCTTCCTAGGGCCAGCCCAGTATATCAGCTCCAGACGTGATGGCATAGAATTTTAGCAATCTACTTGCAAAATCTCTTTTTCGAATACACATACTCTCACACATGCAAACACAAAAAAAAATCACTGGTCCTGTTATCTTTGTCTAGTGTGTACAAGATGTTCTCTCTCCGTCTCCCTGACTTGTCATGACACAAAAGGTCTTTGTTTTGTCTGCCTGTTATCAAGGTGGACTGCCATCTCCTCCTTCAGCATGATGGTTGGGGTAATGGGTGGGAGGGCACAGGTGGAGAACCAGCTGCAGCTCAGGGCTGAGGACCAGAAAATAACAGGGCCGGTGGGGGTGGGGGCAGCTGGGAAAAGCAGAGAGAGCAGAAAAAGAGCCAGATAAGAGAGAAAGAGAGAGAAATGCAAAGCATGTCATGGGAAGAGATGGAAGATGTGGGTAGAAGAAGATACTGCCTGGGAAAATAATTCTGGCCTTGGGTTGCCACCATCGTCTCCTCCACCCCACTAGCTCCCAGCATCAAAGCCTCCTATCCTGTCAGTGGGACAATGCCCTTGCCCTACACTTCCACACCTGCAGCTTAACTGGGGTTTAGGTGCAAGGAATAAAAAGGGAGAGGCTGACTGGTGACCACAAATTAGCACAATTACTTGTTTTGCACTACAATTCCCAGGCTCCCCATGACTGCTGGACATACTAGCTGGGGGGTTCTGGGCATTGAATTCCCACACTGTAACTTTTCAAAAGCTCTGCCAGTGACCTCTACTCTATGACTGGCAGGGGTACATGATAACTAGGATTCAGGTGGCTGAGAATTGAGGCTTCCCTTCCCACTCTGAGAAATTAATTATTGCTTCAGAGCTCAAACCACAAATCAGCTTACCCAAAGTTTTGGAGAAGATGGGTTGTTCCAGAGTTCCTTAAAGCATAAGAAGAGTGCCTTTGAATGATTGTCTGCCACTGAATAACAGCAACCACCCCAGACACCTGGTCCACAGTATGGATGGTTTTAACAGGGAGGGAGAAGAGTTTTTTTTTTAAAGTAAACCAGTGTGGGGTAGTGGTTTGCATGTTGGATTAGAAATCTGAGAGACCAGAGTTTGAATCCTCAGTCAGCTTTAGAAACCCATCAGGTGACCTCTCAGCTTCAGAGGCAAACTCCTCTTTAAAAATCTTGCCAATACAACCCAGTGATAGTGTCATCTTTAATCAAAAATGACTTGAAGGCATACAATAACAGCTGGAATTTAAAGATATAGCCATGTTAGTCTGTAAAATCAGCATGTAGAGAGATCTTGTAGCATCTTTGAGACTAACTGAAAGAAAGAGGTTAGCAGCATGAGCTTTTGTAGACTTAACTCTAGAGAAATTTATGAAGGAGAAAGCTGTTGAAAAGTGCTACTAGTCATGATGACTATATTTTACATTTTGGAAGCCATATGACTCACATGCAGCTGGAGAGTATTAGTGGGAGTTCATTGCATTCATGCCCTGCTTCTTTGCTTGGCCACTGAGTAGTCCTTTGTTCAAATCCAGCAGGGCTGTTCTTATAACCCTCCATTTAAGAATATGTATAGTCCATGGACTAATAGCCCAAATATGCTAAAAGAACTAGATCTTGTCTGTTCCTTGAAGCAAAGCAGGGTCAGCCCTAGTTAGTACTGGATGGGAGACAGCCAATGAACACTGGGTGCCTTTAGAAGGGGAACTATTTATGGTAGCTAGAACATGTTACTCATTGGTGTAATGAGTAACATTTGGTCACCTTTCAATTTTATTCATTACTTTTGAAATATGACAATGTTATGACTATTTTGAGAAGAGTCCAAAGGATAACTTGTTAAAGATAATTGTATTACTTCTAACACCTTTCTTCTAAGATTATCATTGGTGAAAATGACCTCAATAAAACCAGGCAAACTTGAACTTCAGATCTGTCAAAGTTATAATTGCATGATCTCATCCTGCCTTCTAGCAGTCCTCTCTTACCTGCTCAGAGGTTCACTGGATATCATTTATTCCAATGATTGTTAAACCGCCAAATCAAAAGGGCTACCTTAAAGCTTTCAAATATTTATTACTAGTTGAAAGAATAAAATTTCAAATACATTTCTTGCTAAAGCATTGACAGCTGACTGGTTGGTGGGCAATTCTGTTGCTTTGTGATGTCATTACTGCTTTTATGTCCACACCAGGCAAAATGTCCCTTGCTGGCAGAAGAGCATGGAACATCTAAGGCAGACAACATCTTGAAACTGGCAGGTTCATCACTGAGATTGCTCAGCTGGAAAGAAAAACAGCTCTGGGTACAGCAAGGAGGGGAAAGCACTCTCTTGTTAAAGTGTTGGCAACTCATTGCTGGTTGGTGGGGAATAGTGATGCTTTGTGAAGTCACTGCTGCCATGTGTCCACCTAAGTGAGAACACACTTGTAGGAAGGAAGAGCATGGGAGACTGAGAGGAGACAACATCCCAAGTCTGGCCGGGTCATCTAAGCTGCTCCTGTAAAAGAAGAACACTGTACAGGTCTCCATATGCTTCTGCTTTTAATCAACAGAGATGGCTCATGAAATCGATTGGCTAAACAGTCAGGCTGGTATGTGCAAGATCAACTTCTACAGCCCTGATGGACAGAAAGATCGTGAACGTAAAGTGATTTGCTTTCTTGATGTTGCCAGCATAAAGGATACATTTCCCAGATTAAACATAGCTAATGGCCATTCCAGAAACATTTCTTGTCCTGCTAAGGAATTTGACTTGCCAGGGAACTTGAATCTGGAAGAGAAGGAGGTCATGATAATTAAGGACAATGAGCAAAGTGATAATGTAAATACAGAGGGAGCAGTCTGTCTTTTTAAGCAAGGCTCCTCTGAAGACACTAGCATGGTCAGTTGGCTCAGCAATGACCTTCAGAAGTATGCGCTGGGGTTCCAGCATGCACTGATCCCTTTGGGAACGCCTCGCAAAGCCAACCTGTTTGCCACAGTATCCCAGAACAACAACAACACTGCTCCAAGCAGATCTGGTAGTGAAAGACCAAACTCTGAGGATCTTGCCTATTATGCCAATAAGCTCTGCTCCTTAGTTCTTGATATGACACGGAAGGAGATAAAAGAAAAATGGGAAAATTCTGGAAAGTGTACACGTCACACCATTAGTCCCTACAGTGCTGGGACTAAATCTCCTGCCACCGAGGGGGTCGAAGTCAACAGGAAGCCAGGGAGGTCTGTCAGGATTGATGACTCCATCCCCAGTGAAACGACTAGCCAAAATGCCTATAAGGGGCAAGAAGCAACCTATTCAGACAAAGAAAAGAAGCATGAGGATGCCACATCTGTAAGCAGAGGGATGATGGTGTATGCAAACCAGGTTGCTTCGGACATGATGTTATCATTCCTGAAGACCATGAAAGTCCAAAAAGGCCGGCGCCCTCCACCTGCATGTTCTGTTTTAAAAGAGGTGCTTGTAAAACACACTAAGGAAATTGTCTCAGACCTAATAGATTCTTCAATGAAAAATCTACACAATATTACAGGAGCCCTAATGACAGACTCTGATTTTGTTTATGGTCTGAAGAAGAATCTTTACAATGTGGGAACTCAAAAGACATCAGAGATTTTGGACGCCATGGTGAAAAGGTTATTTAAACTCCTTGTTCTGGATGATAAGCAGACTAGATCTCAAAGTTTAGCTTTTGCCTCTTATAAAGCAGGGGATAACCAAAGAACTCAGAACATGCAGTTTGCATCCTTGAAACGTGAATCTCATAGTCAGGGGAAAGACCAGCCAAGTGGGCAGGGAAAGTCTCTTCCAACAGAAAGCAGAAGGTCGGACAAAGCATCAATGGACCTGTATGCAAAAGAGCTTATTATAGCAGCTCTGACACAGATACAGCAGCACCTATTAGAAAAAACCAGAGAGAGCAGGAACCACGAATCCAGTGCCTCTTCATTTGGCTACATACATCGGGACACCATTCATGACCGTGATGGTGGGAGCCGTGGCCCAAGTTATTACTCCAAGCCACATGAAGGAAGACCAGACATCTCTGACTGCCTAAGAGATAAAGGAAGCCTCATATTGTCCATGGTCCAGAAGATTCTACGTGAGGCTGGTTTAAATCTAGACAGCCATTGCCGTGACAAAAACCAGAGATAGAAGCAGAGGTCTTAGCATAGAAAGAACCTTCTGAAGTCAACCCACTAGATCACTAGATCTGTATGACAATATGGAGCAAATGGACAAGCACATTTATTAACAAGTTGGTAACCTCTGTGGTGAAAAGGATCTCTTTATTCATAACAAAAGGCATTTCCTCTGGTTTTACCTAATTATGCCATCATCACAGCACCCTTTGCAAGCAGCAGTGGAGTGAACTACCACTGGTTGATCAAATGGTAGCTGGGCAAGATCATCAATTAAAAAGCAAACATTAAAAAATGAGAAGAGGAGAAAGGCTATGTTCTTAATTGCTTCATCAGAGTGTAACAAACAGCCAGGTGAAACAAGCAACTAGATCATTATTATGCCAAAAGAACAATAGTGACTGATAGACTTCATATAGCAGGTGAGACAGGGCAGACTCTATATTAGCTCATCATCCCCTTTAAAGTCTTGGTAGATCCATATTTCTAGCCAGCCCATCTTAGCTCTTCTCTAGGAAGAGATCATAGCACAGTGAAACAAAGTGCATTTTATTAAACCTTCCAGAACTGCTTTATGAATCCCAAACAGGTTAATGTTTTATTTCGCATTATAGGTTCAAGTACTAGTCTAAACATTACAAGAACTCTGATTATGCACTAGGCATATTCAGAATACACACACACCTCCCCACACACACTAATTGAGCCATGTGGGAATTACTTCCTCAATAGCCCTGATGGCTAGTGGGTTCTGGGAGTTGTAATCCAAAAAAACTAACTTTTTCTAGCTCTGCCCAGGGCTGCCCAGAGCTCAGTATGGATGTATGATGGAGACTTCAGTCAATGGCATGCAAAAAGACAAAAAAAAATATATTATGAGACACATTAGAAGCTCAGTGGTTTATTGCAATGTGAATAGACAAAAAGTCTGGTGCAAGAAATGCACTAAGAACCAAAGGTGATAATTCCAGTCTCAAAGTCAGTACACACTATCACTTGAAATTATTAGGGTTCATTTATTTATTTTACTTTTCTCCCTGGATGGAGATTCAAGGAGGCTTATAACATTATTTAAAAGCTTCATGAATCCAATCATTTATACATCTTAAAATAAGTAATCCATTTATACTATTAAAACACCAACTAAAAGCTGTTTAAAATAATAAATAAGCAGTCAACTATTTAAAAGTCCAGCACACCCCTTTTAAATTATCAAACTATATAAGTCAGTTGCTGAAGACCTCCCTAAATAGAAAAATCTTTGCCTGCCATCAGAAGGACAACAGAGTCACTTAGGAAAAGAATTTCATAATCTGGGAGCAACCACTAAGAAAGCTCCTTCTCATGTGTGTAGCAAATGTAACTCTGAAAATGGTGATACTGAGAGAAGGTCCTCTCATGCAGATTTCAATGCCTGGGAAGTCTTATATAGGAGAATACAATCCTTTGGACAGCCTGGCCCAGGCTATTTAGAACTTTTAATGTCATTACCCAACACTCTGAATTGTGCCCAAAGGTGGACTTGTAGCTAGTAGAGTTGGTGCAACAGAGTAGTTATAGGTTATCCATAATTAGACCTGGGACTTTATCGCACCACCTCCAGTGTCAGACTTACCTCTTCCAAATTTGAGCCAAATTTGGAAGTTACACTGATTTTATTGCACAGACTTTTCCCTCAAAACAGCTTCCCGTTGCCTCCAGTGTTGAATTCAGGCCCTGTAAGTCAATTCGGTGGCCATTTTTTTCCCAATTCTGAAGCTTCTTATTTGGAAAAAATGGCCACCAGAGTGACATACGGGGCCCAAATTCAACACTGGAGGCAATGGGAAGCTGTTTTGAGGGGAAAGCCCATGTCATAAAATCAATGTTAACTTCCAAATTCAGAAGAGGTAAGTCAGGCACATGAGGTGGTGTGATAAAGTCCCTGGTAAGCAGTTTAGTCACAGCATTAATGACCAGCCGCAGTTTTCAAACACTCTTCAGAGGCAGACCCATATGTTTACAGCCCTTGGGCCTTACATAATTTGAGAAGACTATTGGTTTGCTTAAGTTGTGTAGCCTTACAATAAGATTTAGGTAGCTTGTGTGTAGGATTATAGCTGCAAGTATGCAAATTCTCTGCACATGAACATTCCAACATAAGAAGCTGACAAGTCCTTCCTCAGTATATTTTTAATGATTATTATTTAATATCATTAAAAATACTATTATATCGTTAAACACTAATAGATTTTTATATGTGTAATAGAACTTTGATATGCAGAGTTCTGTTAAAATAGAAAGAGACTAATGACTACCCAATTATTTAAGTACATGAAACATTTTAAAAGAAGGAGCAAATTATGTTTAGTGTTTTAAAAATTCTCTAAGAGCAATGTGATTCAGTATAAAGATAAACGTATAGTTCCTTCAGTATACCACAGCTGCTGTTTTTCTGCCCATAACTCAGATTAAATCAATGTTTATCACAACCCTTCTGTCAAGATACTCACAGGCAAATTAACCAATGGAAAGATCTGTTCCCACTCTCTTTATCCTCATAACCCTCCAAACTGTGAGCTGGTGACAGGCCCAAAGTCATCCAATGAACTTTGTGACAGACAGAGCAGATTTGAAACTAGGTCTCTCAATCCAAGTCCAGTGCTCTGACCATTACTGTACACTGACTCCATCTTGATTTTAATACTGGGCTGGTCTGTGACATTTTTGCTGGAGGCCAGAGCCAACCCTTTTGCTTACATCTTTTCCTAAATGTCAAGTCCTTCCCATTAGCTATCTCCAGGCACTACATCTAAAAGGATATGCTATTCCAGTGACATCCTGGGAATGCATTACTATTTTGGCAACAAAGCAATGGAAGGTTAAGGACTACACCACACCTGACATGGACGATTCATGATCTAATTCCTGGTTCTTTAAAAAAAATAGCATTGAACCCCTGGAGAGGAATTCTGAATTTGTTTGGAGCAACCACACTGGGATGAAGGGGTGCTTAACTCTTCTCACTGGCACTGTCTTCCAGATCTAAACTGGACCTTCCTCCAGCTGTTTTGCAAGTATTTTATATAGTGCTCCTACTCTTCATTATTTGTAGGATTCAATAGTCCTTCCTTACATTGGAAATCATGTCCATGGAAAGCATATGGGGACATACCGAGGCTCCTATGCACTAGAAGTGTATTTTTCTTATGGTGTAGGGAACTATTCAGAGAAAGGACAGAAGGAAAATATCTATGTAGGTTGCGGTGGGCTTAGACATTCCATTCTCATTACTTTGGTGATCAGACAACATAAATGGCCTTCCAGGTGGAAAGGAGCAAACCCTGACCTACATTTAGACTCTGGAAGTAGCCCTCACAGGTAATACTCTGGCTTTGCTTTCTGCTATGAAAGTGCATGGCTGCCATTCACTTCTATGATGAAGGGCTGGCATGGGAGAGTGCACTTCCACTTGCATTAACCTGACTGTGGTGATGGGAGATTGACTAGCTGCACATCCTGATTGCATTATGCAACAAGAAGGAATGGTTTAAGTTGAGATGAGCTAGGTGGCTTGCTGGATCTACTTTGTTTTATCACCTCAACCCTGAGATCACTCAGCTGGAGCTTAGTAGAAAAGACATTCCCTTAGAATGAGAGAAATCTGAGCTCAGGAATTTGTATTGCATTTGACAAGTTAACTGAGCTCACTGTCCTTCCATACGCAAATGTGCACCTGGACAATCCCAACTTTCTTCATTTCAGTAGAATGCTTTGTGGGAAGGGAGTGATTTGTTGTTGTTGCTGCTGCTAAACAAATGGGATTCAAAGAGACGCTTAAGAGATATATTGCAAATCACTCAGAAGTAAAAGGAGATCTAGACCTAAATGTCTGATCATCTATGCTTTAGTATGCAAGGAAGGATGAATCAGCAGCCTTGATATTTACCATGGTACCTTTGAACTTAACAAGGGGTGATCTGTTGGAATATGGGATACACCAAGGCCAGTAAGCTGCCTCCTCCTAGCACACTGCCTATACACAAAGGGCCAATGCCATACCCTCCAGCCGCTCTGATTTGGTAGGGACAGTCCAGGTTAATCCTCTGTCATACCATTTGTTTCATCTGCTTTTAAAATGTCCCAGTTTCTCTCTCCTCCCCAACTTTACCGCTTTGATCTCAGCATATTTGATTACTGAAAAGTGAGTTCAAAGTGCAAAAGTAGTTTACCTTAAATAAATTCAGCAGGGAGGAGAAGAATATTGCTCTTAGTAGCTCAGCCAAAAGCAAACTGCTATAGACTTTCCTAGCTTGTGTGTTCTTTCTTATTAGTAACTTTTCGCTATTGTGTCCACACTGTGGTGTTATTTGGTCACATGTGTCCCAGCTTTCATCTGTGAAATTATGGAAAATATGATATGAATCAGGAGGGAGGGTCCAAGAAAGATGCTAGGAGGGATGGTGCATCAGCAAACGCAGCCTGGAGAGGCTCCTGGACACTAATGAAGATGAAGTGAGCCAACTCTTTTCTTCTTCCAGGGAAACTTAGTAGGTAAGACCGAAAATATGCTTTCAAGTGTATTCATCTAGAACAGAGCCTGGCGGCTAGAGATTCCATCAGAGTGAGCTGGGGCCTTGAGACATGAATGACACACCGGCGGTGGGGGGGGGGGGAGGGGGTAGGCAAAAAGAGAAACACAGACACATATATGCACACACCAGAACAGAAAGAGATGAATGTGTGCATGAGATTGCCAGTATAAACGCAGAACTTGATGCATTTAGAACAATACAAAATTTGCCTTGTTGGCTCACTCCATTGATCATCTGTCATCCTGACTCCAAAAGTAGCCACTTAGGAGCATGCCAGTAAAAAAGTGTGCTCGTATAAAGTGCTAGTGAACACAGATTTGTGCAAACTTGTTCACATGTCCACAAGTGCCTGGGAGAGCCATCACTGCACTGAATTGTAAGCAGATATACAGAGGTGCATCTGATGAAGTTCACATCCACTGGGGAATGTGCCTCAAGTCAGTTATTTGTCTTGTTTCTGTTCAGCTATGCCATAGCCAGGGATGAATATGTGATGGGTCATAAACTCTGAATGCTAAGTCTGGCAAAGTTTTGCACATCACAGGTGATTTTTGCTCTTTCATACTTCCATTCTGGTCCAAGAAGTTGAATCAGGAGGACAGAACCAAGTGCAGTAAATATTCCTTCTTGACAAAGATGTGGGGCACAGTAAAATAATGTTATTTAATGAACTGTAATAGAGATGTGGTGAGATCGGGCAAGTGGGTAGCAAGGAGGGAAGATGGAGGACCATTAGAGCCCCTCCAGCTCAGACCATGAGGCTGCTGTCACCACACAAATCACCTTTTCCAGGAGAGGAGGCTCCTGACATCGGCTCAAAGCATAAACAAAAGAGAGAGAAGGACATGTAGAGAGGAGGAAAAAGAGAAATGGCTGAGGAGAACTAAATTTGGAGGAGGAGAAGGGAGAAGAAATAGAACTGGGGAGAGGAGAAGGGAATAACTGAAAACATAATAGAAACATGAACAGCTACTGGGCAGAAGCAGTAGTGATGGGTGACACTGATGCTAATTTTCACAGAGAAAACAGCAGTGACACCAAAGCTGGCAATTGCCAGCACTGCAAAAAGGGAGGCAAAAGGTGCCTCTTCTTGCAAGATAATTTCACCAAGAAAACCCTTAGACAAGACAGCTAATAAGGCACAAGGAAGGAGACAGCAAATAGCAAACATGGTCAACAAGGTAAATACAATTACTTGTAGAAGCAACTCCACAGGTAATAGGAACATGGAATGCGAGAAGTATGAGCCAAGAAAAACTAGACACAGTGAAAAAAGAAATGGAACACATGAGCATGGCAATACCGTAGTGAGCAAATTAAAATGGACAGGAATGGGGCACTTTGAATCAGACAACTAAACAGTAATCTACTCAGGAAAGGGGGGAAAAAACAAGGAAAAATGGGGTGCCTTTCATATTAAGGAAAGATGGAGCAAAAGCAGTCAAAGAATACAAAGCCAAGTCAGACTGAATATTGTCAGTAAGGCTTCAGGGAAAACATATAACTATCTCCATAATCCAAAAATATGCTCCAACCACAGATGCAGAAGAAGAAGAAATTGAAAGATTCTATGATGCAGTCCAGGAAGAAACTGATAACACACCAACGCAATATCTTAAGATAATCCTTGGTTACTGAAATGTTAAAAGCAGCAGCAAAGAAGAATAAAAACAATAGGAAGATATAGACAAAGTATGAGAAACAAAGCAGGAGAATGTCTGATAGAATTTTGCAAGGCCAATAACTGATTCATTACAAATACCTGCTTCATACAACCAGACAGGAGACTAAACACATTGACATCACCTGATGACCAACACAAAACCCAGATTGACTACATAATCAGAAGCAGAAGATGAAGAAGCACTTTTTCATGGCTAAAACCAGACTAGGAGCTGATTATGTCACAGACCATTAACTACTCATAACAAAAATCAGAGCAAGACTGAAGAAGAAAATAGAAACAGTCAGTGTACCAAAATATAATCCGAACAATATACCAGAAGAATTCATAGACAATCTAGGAAATACATTTGCACTATTAAATATAATTTACAGAGAACCTGAAGAACTATGGGCAGAATCAAAAGTCATAATCAAAGAAGAATGCCAAAAAGAAAGAGAAGAAACAATGGACAGACAGACTAAAGAAAGAAGAAAGGCAGCAGTATAGAGGGATAGGAAGAAAACCAGATCTATGAATACAACTGTGCAACATCTAGTGTGCAAGGATAAAGAGAAATATTATAATGACCAATGCAGAGAATGTAAGATAATAAAACAAACAAAAAAGGAAGAATGAGAGACCTATTTTTTAAAAAATCCAGGAATTCAAAGGGAAGATCAAACCATAGGTTGGGATGCTCTGTGACAAGGAAATGGATATAACACAGAAGTAAGAGGAAATTTAAAAACGATGGCAACAATACCCAGAAGAGTTATATAAAAGAGATGAGAAAATGAATGAAACATGGAACTAAGAGCCATATGAAGACAAACCCCAAATTCTAAAACATTAAATGGAAGATACGGTAAGAGAAATGGGGGGAAAAAATAATTCACCAAGAATGGATGAAAATCCCCATTGAACTGCTACAATGCATATAGCAATTCTAGTGTTAACTAAAATATGCCAACAAATATGGAAAATAAAGAGATGTCCAACAAACTGGAAATGACTGATATAGTTCCCAATAAAAAAGAAAAGAGATACAAAATGCAGCAATTATAGAACCATAGCATTAATCTCACTTTTAAACAAAATTATGTTCAAAATTTTGCAACATAGAATCCAACCATACATGGAGAGAAAAATTCCAGAGGTGCAAGTGGGATTCAGGAAAGGAAGAGGCACCAGGTACCACATTGCAAACAAATGATGCCTAATGGAGCACACTAAAGAATTTTTTTAAAAATTAGTGTGTGTTTTATTGACTACAGCAAAGTATTTGACCATATAGATCATGAAAAGCTATGGAACGCACTTAAAGACATGGGAGTGCCACCACATTTGATAGTCCTGATGAGAAATCTGTACCAAGGACAAGAGGCCACTATCAGAACTGATTTCAAAGAAACAGAGTGGTTCCCAATAGGTGAAAAGGTCAGGTAAGGCTGCATTCCATCACCCTACTTGTTCAACCTATATGCCATAGAATCATAGAATCATAGAATCATAGAAATTTAGAGTTGGAAGAGACCACAAGGGCCATCCAGTCCAACCCCCTGCCATGCAGAAACTCCCAATCAAAGCATACCCGACAGATGGCCATCCAGCCTCTGCTTAAAAACCTCCAAGGAAGGAGACTCCACTACACTCTAAGGGAGTGTGTTCCACTGTCGAACAGCCCTTACTGTCAGGAAGTTCCTCCTAATGTTGAGGTGGAATCTCTTTTCCTGCAGTTTGCATCCATTGTTCCGCATCCTAGTCTCTGGAGCAGCAGAAAACAAGCTTGCTCCCTCCTCAATGTGACATCCCTTCAAGTATTTAAACAGGGCGATCATATCACCTCTTAACCTTCTCTTCTCCAGGCTAAACATCCCCAGCTCCCTAAGTTGTTCCTCATAGGGCAGGGTTTCCAGACCCTTCACCATCTTAGTCGCCCTCCTTTGGACACGCTCCAGTTTCTCCGCATCCTTTTTAAATTGTGGTGCCCAGAACTGGACACAGTATTCCAGGTGGGGCCTGACCAAAGCAGAATAGAGTGGCACTATTACTTCCCTTGATCTAGACACTATACATCTATTGATGCATCCTAAAATTGCATTGGCCTTTTTAGCTGCTGCATCACACTGTTGACTCATGTTCAACTTGTGGTCTACTTGGACTCCTAGATCCCTTTCACATGTTGTCTCATTCAGCCAGGTGTCCCCCATCCTATATCTGTGCATTTCATTTTTCCGCCCTACGTGTAGGACCTTACATTTCTCTGTGTTAAATTTCATTTTGTTAGCTTTGGCCCAGCTTTCTAGTCTATTCAGGTCATTTTGAATTTTGATCCTGTTCTTTGGGGTATTAGCTACTCCTCCCAATTTGGTGCCATCTGCAAATTTGATAACTAGGCTCTCAATACTGTCATCCAAGCCATTAATAAAGATGTTGAATAGCACTGGGCCCAGGACAGAACCCTGTGGCACCCCACTTGTCACTTCTTTCCAGGATGAAAAGGAACCATTGTTGAGCACCCTTTGGGTTCGGTCAGTCAACCAGTTACAAATCCATGTAACGGTTACCTTGTCTAGTCCACATTTTACAAGCTTGTTTGCAAGGATGTCATGGGGAACCTTGTCAAATGCCTTACTGAGGTCAAGATACACTATATCCACAGCATTCCCTTCATCTACCAAGCTAGTAATTTTATCAAAAAAAGAGATCAGATTTGTCTGGCATGACTTGTTTCTCTGAAACCCATGTTGGCTTTTTGTGATTATGGAATTATCTTCCAGATATTCAGACTCTCTGCTTAATGATCTTCTCCAGAATCTTTCCTGGAATTGATGTCAGACTAACCGGACGATAATTGTTGGGATCCTCTTTTTCCCCCTTTTTGAAGATTGGGACAACATTTGCCCTCCTCCAGTCTGCAGGGACTTCTCCTGTTCTCCAGGAGTTCTCAAAGATTATTGCCATTGGTTCTGATATTACATTTGCCAGTTCTTTCAATACCCTAGGATGTAGTTCATCTGGTCCTGGAGACTTATATTCATTTAGATTAACCAGGTATTCCTGTACTGTCTCTTTACTTATTCTGTGCTGAAATTCCCCTATTCTGTCCTCTGCCCCATCATCCTTAGGTTGGGCACCCTTTGCCTTTCCTGAGAAGACTGAAGCAAAGAAGGTGTTGAGCAATTCTGCCTTTTCTCTGTCTCCTGTGAGCATTTTGCCATCTTCTGCACGCAGTGGCCCAACTGTTTCCTTCTTCTTCCTTTTGCTGTGGACATATCCAAAAAAGCCCTTTTTATTGTTCTTAACGTCTCTAGCAAGCCTGAGTTCATTTTGCGCTTTAGCTTTTCTGACTTTATCCCTACATGTGCTGGCTATTTGTTTGAATTCCTCTTTGGTGATTTCCCCATTTTTCCATTTTTTATACATGTTCCGTTTAAAACTTAGCTCAGTTGTAAGTTCCTTAGTCATCCATACCGGTTTCTTGAGACATCTCCCATTTTTCTTCCTCATTGGAACTGTCTGAAATTGTGCTTTCAGTATCTCCCTTTTGAGGAACTCCCATCCATCTTGAACTCCCTTCTCTTTTAGTATTCCTGACCATGGGATCACCCCCAGTATTTCTCTAAGTTTATTGAAATCAGCTTTCCTAAAGTCTAGAATGCGTGTCTGACTATGCCTGGCTTCTCCCTTCCACTGTATAACAAACTCCAGGAGAACATGGTCACTTCCCCCTAAGGATCCCACCACTTGCACCCCATCAACTAGGTCTTCCCTGTTGGTTAAGATCAGATCCAAAATAGTTGATCCCCTTGTTGCCTCCTCCACCTTTTGAACAATGAAATTGTCTTCCAGGCAAGTGAGGAATTTTCTAGATCTTGAGGATAGCGCTGAGTTTGACTTCCAGCAAATATCCGGGTAGTTGAAGTCCCCCATCACTACTACATCTCTCCTTCCTGATTGTGTGGTCATCTGTTCTAGAAAGGCATCATCCATTTCCTCTGTCTGACTTGGGGGTCTGTAGTAGACTCCCACAGTAACATCCCTGTTGTTTCCCTCTCCTTTAATTTTTATCCAGATGCTCTCCACCTGGCTTCCAGTATTGATGTCCTGGATCTCTTCACTGGTGTAAATGTCCCTGACATATAATGCTATTCCTCCTCCTTTCTTGTTTGTCCTGTTTCTCTTAAAAAGGTTATACCCCTCTATTTCTATATTCCAATCGTGAGACTCATCCCACCAGGTTTCAGTGATGCCTATTATATCATATTTCCCTTGTCGTGCTAGGAGTGCACATTCATCTTGCTTATTTCCCATGCTCTGTGCATTAGTGTAGAGACATCTAAGACCATGTGTCCCCTTTACTTGATGCCTGTGCATGTTTTTTTGGCTCCTATTGTTGGGTCCTTGCACTGTTTGTCTTCTTCCCTCTGTGTCAGTTTGACTATTTTTTCTAGCCGTTTTGCCTTCCAGACTGCTGTCTCCCTTCCCCAGGTCACTTAGTTTAAAGCCCTCCTGATCAGATTCTTCAGACTGTTGGCAAAAACGTTTCTTCCAACTGGCGTGAGATGTAGCCCATCCCTTGCTAGAAGTCCCACCTCATGGAACCGCAGCCCATGATCCAAGAATCCAAATTGTTCTCGGCGACACCATCTGCGGAGCCAGTTGTTGATATCTGCTATTTTCCTCTCTCTTCCTGGACCATGCCCTTCTACTGGCAGAAGAGACGAGATGACAATCTGTGCGTCCATTTCCTTCAGCTTCTTCCCCAGAGCCTCGTAATCCCTTCTGATATTCTGAAGGCTGTGTCTTGCTGTGTCATTCGTTCCCATGTGGACCAAAAGGAAGGGGTATTTGTCAGTAGATTTCACCAGTCTTGTCAGCCTCTCCGTCACATCACGGATCTTTGCCCCAGGGAGACAACACACCTCACGAGACATCTTGTCGGGCCCACAAATCACTGCTTCTGTACCCCTCAGCAAGGAGTCCCCCACCACAACCACGCGCCTCCTCTGAGGCTTAGCAGCAACTCTTCCCTGCGATGGAACTCCCAGGCTCCCCTGCTGTGTCCCTGAAGTCTGTCCATGCTGCTCTTCCTGATCCTCCTTGATAAGTGAAAGGGCTTCGAAACGATTCTGTAGCTGCAAGTTCCTACAGCTATCCCTGATTTCTCTGCTTCTCTGTGTGACATTCCTCCAGCTGTCTGCCTCCTGTGTACATGAAGTGACCTTCTCACCCCCAGCGACTTTCTCTGTGTGGTCCCCTTCCAAGATCGTTCCTTCCGTTGTGTCGAGGAAAACCTCTTGCTCCCTGACATGCTGAAGTGTCGCTACCCTGGATTCCAGCTGCTGTACTTTCTCCTCCAAGAGGGCTACCAACTTGCACTTGGGGCATGTGAAGTTCGCCATATCTGTAGGCAAGAAGACAAACATCCCACAAGTGTTGCAAGTGACTGCAGCCGCTCCCTCGGTGCCCATACCGAGAACTATTAAGGAATCACTAAAAGAGGACTGTGGGCTTCCTCCTCGAAGAATATCCCCCGGTAAACACCAATGTCAAAGGCCCCTGATGTCCTGTCCTATTTCACCAAACTCTATCAGTGATTTCAACCTACTGGGAATGTTACTTTATACAGATGCCCTGGATTCTAACTTGTATTCACTTCCTCTGAGGTGGAGGGGAACCCTTCAAAGCACTTTTTAAAAAGGGGAGATCTAAAGGAGAACCTCTAAAACAAAGTTTACAGCTCCTCTACTCCTTAAGTTGTGCTTCACCCTGTTTGGGGGGGGGGGGAATTCAGCTGGCTCTCTGAGCAGTTCTGTATAGCTAGTCTCCTAGCTCCTCCCACTGGTGACTCACAGATGTGACTCACATCTGTGACTCACAGAAGCTCCTCCTCCTCTGCAACAGACACACTCCCCCAAGAGATTTTAAAAATCCACACACTTACCACTTAAAATGGCTGCCAAAAAGGTGCTCTTCCTTCTTCTCTCTCTCTCACTCCAAGTGGTCTGCAGCTGGCTCTCTGAGCAGTTCTGTATAGCTAGTCTCCTAGCTCCTCCCACTTGTGACTCACAGATGTGACTCACAGAAGCTCCTCCTCCTCTGCAACAGACACACTCCCCCAAGAGATTTTAAAAATCCACACACTTACCACTTAAAATGGCTGCCAAAAAGGTGCTCTTCCTTCTTCTCTCTCTCACTCCAAGTGGTCTGCAGCTGGCTCTCTGAGCAGTTCTGTATAGCTAGTCTCCTAGCTCCTCCCACTTGTGACTCACAGATGTGACTCACAGAAGCTCCTCCTCCTCTGCAACAGACACACTCCCCCAAGAGATTTTAAAAATCCACACACTTACCACTTACCACTTAAAATGGCTTACCACACACTTACCACTTAAAATGGCTGCCAAAAAGGTGCTCTTCCTTCTTCTCTTTCTCACTCCAAGTGCCAAAAACATCATAAGAAAAGCAGAGCTAGAATCAGGAGGAGTGAAAACAGAAGGAAGGAATATCAACAACCAAAGTACATGGATGATACAATAATAATGGCAGAAGCCATCACAGACTTGGAAAAGTTACTAAGGAAAGTTAAAGAGGAAAGTGCAAAGGAAGGATTAAAGCTGAACATTAAAAACAAAAAACAAAAATCATGACCACTGAAGAGATGCATAAATTCAGTTTAGACAAGGAGGAAATCAAAATAGTTAATGAATTTCTGTACCTAGAATCAAATATAGACCAGAATGGTGACTGCAGTCAAGAAATAAGAAGAAGATTAGGAAAAGGAAGAGCTGCTACCGGTATGAAAGGAATAGAAAAGCTCCTGAAGAGTAAAGATATGCAACTGAGGACAAAAGTTAGAATGATCCAAACCATCGTGTTCCCCATCACCATGTACAGATGTGAGAGCTGAACAGTAAAGGAAGCAGAAAGAAGGAAAATCAACTCATTTGAGATGTGATGCTGGAGAAGAGTGCTTAGGATACTGTGGACAGCCAAAAGGACAAACAGATGGGTCTTGGAACAGATCAAACCAGAGATCTCCTTAGAGGCCAAGAAGCCAAAACTGAGACTGATGTACTTTGGCCCTATAATAAGAAGGTATAGATCACTGGAAACAACAATGCTAGGAAAGGTAGAGGGAAGGAGAGGAAGACTGCATGCCAGATGGATGGACTCAATCAGAAGGGACATAGGCATGGGCTTGCAGGAACTAAGTAGAGAAATGAAGATAGGGGTTCTTGGAGGTGTCTCATCCACAGGGTTGCCATGAGGGAAAATTGACTTGAGGGCAGATAACAAGTAATAAAACAGAGATGCAAAACATGGGTATGTGATAGGTGACAAGTTCACTGTCAATGACAGTCTAGTGGAAGGGACAAAGGTGCGTAGGTTTTATGTACAAGCCAAGATGAGCAAGTAAACATATAGTGGAGGAAGTTCTTGATATGTCTGTCCACAGAAACATCACTCCATGCACTGATGGAGTAGATTAGAGTCCACAAAAGGCAATCTGTCATTGGCAACCCCACTTAGGTCCTGCAGACTCGGAGCTGTGGCAAACTTAAGTGACTCTACCATCTTTTTCTCCTACTTCTCATTTTATCAAGTGTTATAATCTTTTCTAATGAGTCATGTCATCTCATTTCATTCCCAAAGTATGATCTCCTCAGTTTGATATCTTCAGTTTGGTCATTTTGAGTGCTACAGAAGGCTCAGGCTCAATTTACTCTATGACTCATTTAACTGGTCATCTTGGCAGTCTATGATATTCAGAAACTCTTCTTTGGAACCATACTTTACTGTGACACCAAGCCAGAAAACTATGGATCCAAAGCACATTGATTTCCTGTATTTTTACACAGCATTCCCTTCTAAAAAAGCAAAAAACAAAACAAAACAAAATGGCCATACATTGGAGATCATATGCATGCACACAGACTTAACTGTAAATGTTATAGAACCCTCACAGCAGCACCAGAGTGCACAAAGATAGATCTAGGGCATGTATTCTTATCATTTTTATATGGGAGACACCTGAGACAGTGTGATTGCACATCTCATAAATCACATATCATAGAATCATAGAATCACAGATTGGAAGAGACCACAAGGGCCATCCAGTCCAACCCCCTGCCATGCAGGACTCCCAATCAAAGCATCCCCGACAGATGGCCATCCAGCCTCTGTTTAAAGACCTCCAAGGAAGGAGACTTCACTACACTCTAAGGGAGTGTGTTCCACCATCGAACAGCCCTTACTGTCAGGAAGTTCCTCCTAATGTTAAGGTGGAATCTCTTTTCCTGCAGCTTGCATCCATTGTTCCGTGTCCTAGTCTCTGGAGCAGCAGAAAAACAAGCTTGCTCCCTCCTCAATATGACATCCCTTCAAATATTTAAACAGGGCTATCATATCACCTCTTAACCTTCTCTTCTCCAGGCTAAACATCCCCAGTTCCCTAAGGCATTCCTCATAGGGCATGGTTTCCAGACCCTTCACCATCTTAGTTGCCCTCCTTTGGACATGCTCCAGTTTCTCCACATCTTTTTTGAATTGTGGTGCCCAGAACTGGACACAGTATTCCAGGTGGGGCCTGACCAAAGCAGAATAGAGTGGCACTATTACTTCCCTTGATCTAGACAGTATACTTCTATTGATGCAACCTAAAATTGCATTGGCCTTTTTAGCTGCTGCATCGCACTGTTGACTCATGTTCAGCTTATGGTCTACTTGGACTCCTAGATCCCTTTCACACATAGTTTCATTCAGCCAGGTGTCCCCCATTTTATATCTGTGCATTTCATTTTTCTGCTCTAAGTGCATATGTATGTATTGATATGTATGCATTGTATACATATATACATTGTATACATTTGTATGCATTGATGGAACCATAAAAATCATGGATCCCCTTACATTTACACCACCTCCAAGGAGCAAAATCATGGACTCAAGGCTCAGTTTGGCTCAGTTTGTAGGGAGAGATTTCTGTTCTGATATATATACAGTGGTCCCCCGGAAATGACCGCATCCCGGGGGACCGCTATTTCCGACGGACCGCACGGCCAATTTAAAGGGGCCGCACGGTTTTTCTGTTTCGTTCCCCGGGGGATCCTTCGGATTCCGGGGAAATTTTAGCGGTCCCGCCGGTTTCGCACCCCGGGGATTTCGTTCCCCGGGGGATTCGTAAGCCAGGGGACCACTGTATATGGTTCCTTGAGAAAAACTCTCTATAAATATGCAAATTCAAGGGGGTCCTTCACTTGGATTTAAGTTTATGGGTGGTGCTGGTGTCAAAGGGTTTTGATGGTTCAGTTGGTGGGCTCAGATGTGGTCTATCATTTGACCTAGTTTAAGAGGAAGTGTCCTATAATAATACAGAGGATTCATAAGAAACCATTCTGGTGAAGTGTCTGAATCTCAGTCCACCCACAACCTATTTTCTACTGTGGCAGCCCTATGGGACATTTAATCCCACTGCTGCCACCAAAATATTATGTGGTGATCCCCTTATCTTTCACCACCTCAGCGCTAACAGGAATGTATTGTGTATATGATGGTGTAATGTATATAATATATGCATTAAGGTATATAATAAATGTATGTATATAACAATATGTGTGTGATAATAACATTTTTGGAGGAAAAAAACGATCCAGGTTTGGACAGTAGGGTGATGCCACAAAGCTTTTCTTCTGTGATGAACCAAAGGCAGTCGCTCTCATTCTGTGAATGAGAATTGCAGTATACTGAAGATACTGCTCCACTGAAATTAGTGTCAGTACATTCAGCTTCAATTTATTGCTCCAAATCCAATCCCCATTTTGCATTCACTGCTCTAGCACTGTCATTCTCAGATTAGAAGGGCAAATACTGCTGCAGATCATCTGCATAGAATCATAGAGTTGGAAGAGACCACGAGGGCTAACCAGTCTAACCCCCCTGCCCTGCAGGAACTCTCCATCAAAGCATCCCTGACAGATAGCCATCCAGCCTCTGCTTAAAGACCTCCAAGGAAGGAGACTCCCCCACTCTCCAAGGAAGGAGAGGGTTCCGCTGTCGAACAGCATATCAGCGCTTCAGAATACGTTCAAGCATGGTTGCCCAAGAAAATCCTATGAAATTCATGGGATTGCCACAGGTTAAGCAGCAACTTGAAGGAATGTACACACAGACACAGACACAGACACACACACACACATAGAGGAATGTTATGTAAGGAATGTTATGTAATGTACAAGGTCAAGTGACACCCACAAGAGGGCAGTAGCAATGCATTGTTTATTTTGGAGGGAAATGAAAGCCACTGCTGCTGTTAACAGTGTTATATTACAGTATTTGTTTATAGGCTGACTAAACAGGACAGTACTATTTTTTTTCATATTTCCAGACCATCCTGTCATTTTAATATAAATGTCAATTTTGTCCCATTTTCAAGAAAAATTCCCTGTTATGCTGCAAAAATGGTTTGAAGATCCCTGCTTGAAATTGTAGTTGTCAAAAAAATGTGTCATGGAGTGTGAAAACTTTTATGATAAGATGTAAATGAAATTTGATGTATAAGATTATTTCCTTGGAGTAATATTCATGCTACTATCATGGTGAAATACAGTTCCCCTCTGTGTCTAACTAATTTTTGTTTGAGTTTGAGTTCTGTCACTCAAGAATATATTCATGTAACAAAACCTTGTTATCATCTTATTTTTTCATGAATATAGAGTATTACATAATCATGTCCCATTTTTGCAATTCCAATGTCCCATTTCTGTCTCAAGGAAATATGGTCAGCCTGTTATTTACCCATTTACTTTATTTACATGCCACCTTTCTCCCAGGCCAGGACCCAAGGTAGCTTCCAAAACACATTAAAAACATTTACAAAATGTTTAAGACAAATTTTAAAAAAACGCTACATGAAAATACTATAAATCACTATAAAACTGATTTCAAAACATACAAAAGTTAAAAACAAATAAAACATACATCTGCATTTTAAAAAATCTTCCCTGCTTAAGCATCAAAAAGCTTGCTGGTGAAAAGAAGGCAGGGAGGGGGCCAGGCTAGCCTTCCATGGAAGGGAGTTCCAGAGGGTGAGAGCAGCCACCGAGAAGACTCTCTCTCGTGTCCTCACTCAGTGAGCCTCTGATGGTGGCAGGACTGACAGAAAGCCTTTCCCTGATGATCTTAAAACTCCGGCAGATTCATAGAGGAGGTAAGGCTTTTCAAATAGTCTGGACCTAAGCCAGGGTCCAAGTGGTGCTTGGCTGACCATGTGCTCTACTTTACACACAACAATGCTCCCTTTTACAACCCTTGACAACCCAAGAGCTTTCTCATTTGTTTAAAGATAAAGAAGTGTAAGGAGGTGGCACATAGGCTCTGAAATTGCCCATCAATGTTTTGCAGATGTAGAACAGATTGCGCATCCACATGTTACCTGCTTGCAGTCCCCTCCACTATGGTGAGGTGCCTTATGTTTCTCTTCAAATTATATATGTATTGTACATCTCCATCTGTACATATACTTTACAATATGCAAATATGCATTGTTATCCTTTGGTGGTGCGCACATGCAAGTCATCAGTACAGACTTTAGACTTTTTGCACCAGAAATGAATGTGAAAATGGCATTTCCATCTCTCCTTTGAAACAGAACACATTTTTTTAATTCAGAAAACAAATACAAAGAGGGAAAATGAAGCTGTTGCCTGAAACACTTGCTGCATTGCATGCTTCATATGTCATTTGGTCCTGGAAGCTAAACTACTGGGAGTTTTACTGAAAAAGTTTTTGGTTGCTATTGCTGCTCCTGCTGCTGTTCTGTTCCAATGTCTTCAGTTAACACCCTGCTTCTTATTCTCAACTGGGCTTTCAAAGCCAATCACAAACCATGGCACATTAAACACCCCAAAAGAATTGAAAACAACATCAAAGACTTCGCAGTACCACTAAAATATTAAAACAATGAAAAAGACAGTGACAAAAAAAACACCCTGCATAGCAGATCAGTAGAGCACTCATTTTCCTCCAATGGTATAAAATGATGTCAATCCCATGCTTTGAAGACCTTCCACAATAAAACTTTTGGACTAGTTTTCCTGGGAGCAGGGACTCTGCTCCTGGACTGTGCCATTTCAGGCTGCCAGGGAATCGGACAAAAAGGGTATGTTGATCAGAAAGTTCTTGATTTTTAAATATGGACTTTTAATTATTTTAATTTGCTTTAACTTAACAGGTTTATTTTTTTTTACATTGTGTATGAGAGAGAGTATATGCATGCTATTTTTGTACAGCTTTTAATCCATTTGGGGTGGGATGCTGCATCAAACATGTGGCTATGATGTCATGGCTGTGCTTTATCTCCCCATCTGACTGCTGAAACCCAACTGAAAAGCCAGCAGTCCTCCCAAGTGAGAGAATGTGCTGATGGTAATCAGGGTGTTACAGGATGATGTGACCAGCCCCCTCCCACTAGTGAGTGATGCTGTGAAGGACAGAAGAAATTGTTCATAGCAGCTATGCTGGCTGGCCGGAGGGAGCTGGTCACTTGCAATGGCTAATTGGCTTTTAAGATGGGCTTCAGGGTCATTTACAAACCTGACAGTCATGGTACAATCACAAACGAGAATACAAAGTAATTGCAACATTGTAACTAACAGAATGGCAGTCACTATTTTTAAAAAGCGGGAAAACCAGCTTAAGTCACATTATTGCCAAGATCTAAAAGGCAGGATATAAAATAAATAAATAAATAAATAAATGGTGTCTTGATGTGCCATTTATTTATTTATTTGCAAATGAATTTTCACTGAAAAATCGAGGGGAAAAACTCTCACAATTTAACGCAGCAGGAAGAAATTTTTTGAAACTTTTCATTTTTAAATAAATTGAATTTATTTAAATAATTCTTTTATTTAGATAGACCTTTAGCTTTTAAGTTACTTGGCAGAAGGATCTGTCTTAATGAGAATAGAGAAAACACTTTTCAAGACATTTGTAGGTCTTCCAATGCAATTTTGTTGTCAGTTTCTGGTAGATGACCACAGACTTGTATTGGAGGACTGAAAGATGCTTAGGGAGGTGTCTTCTCAGGTTGTTTTTTTTAAAAAAAAACAAAAAACAAAAAAAAACACTTTTTTATTTGTGTTTTTTCCACTTTCACAGGGGCCCTACACTTCTATCCCCAGTGAATGTGGAGGGCCCACTATATTTAAAAAGGGTTTCTACAGAGGGCCATCCCAGAAAAGCCCTATTCCTTGTGATGATGTACTTGATTTTGTTAGATAAAGGCAGCTGGAGCAGGATCTTGACAGTTAACCAGAGCACACTGTTGTCCAAATCTTGTTGGTAGCCCCAATTAGAGTAGATTGAGATCAATTGTTGAATGGGTGTATCATCACATAGGCACAGCTCACTGATTCAATGAATTTATTCTAGTTGGAATTAATAATATTTACTGGTAATCCAGTGTGCATTTTTTAAGTTGGGCATTTTGTATCATTTCAGAAGTTGTGGGCCTGCAGTTCCCATCACTCCTTGCCTGCATAGCCAATAGTGATGGGTGATATAGCTGCAGTCCAACAGTGTCATGAAAGGCAAAAGCTGCCCAGCTCCAGTAAAGAAGAAAGCAGTTGCTGACGGAAACCCACAGTACAAAGCCTCTCCTATGGCATTGAGGCTGATAGTTGTGATACCCAATTTGGTTGAGACTGTTCACATGATATCATGGGACAGGCTCTCTATTCCAATATTCATGAGAGGGAAAGACATGAATCATTCTGGCAAATCCTGTTTTCAGCCAGAGTGGTGTAGCCATTTGAGCTGTGGAGGCCAAGGTTCAAAACTTCACTGAGCCAAGGAAACCCACAGGGTGACCTTGAGCAAATGATACCATCTTCACCTCAGAGGAAGGCAAAGGCAAACCTTCTCTGAAAAAATCTTGCCAACAAAACCTTGTGATAGAGTTGCCTTATGTGTCCGTAAATTGAACATAGCTTAAACAACAACCCTACAACAAACCATGGAACAGATAGCAACCCTACCACAAACGTGACTGATATACTGCCTCTGAATAGAGGGAGAGCAGAATAAGTGAGAGAGAAGTACACAGTGTGTGATGGACTCAACATGGCACTCTGCATGTGTCTTAGGCAGCCAAAATTGAAAACTGTCATCTAGCAAATCCATGGCTAGCCTCAACCAGCTTCTTTCCCAACTGATAGGTTTTCTCACACAGGCAGCTCTCCACAGGATCAGAGGAAAGAGCAAATTGTGACTGAACGAAAAGTGCCTCATAGCAAACCATGGCTGCATCTACGCTGCAGAATTAATGCAGTTTGGCACCACTTTAACTGCCATGGCTCATTGCTATGAAATTCTGGGATCTGTAGTTTTGTGAGACATTTAGTATTTTCTGTCAGAGAGCTCTGGTGCCACAGCAAACTGCAGATCCCAGGATTCCATAGGATGGAACCATGGCAGTTCAAGCAATGTCAAAGTGCATTAATTCTGCAGCATGGTAGCAGCATGTCCCAATTCTCCATCTCCCTTTAATGAAGGTGTGGGAATCATGCTGCTCTCCATATGTCAGTGGGTTGCAATTCCCAGCATTTTCTCGTGCACTAGTTATGGCTGAAGGGAGTTGCAGTTTGACAACAGCTGGAGTGCCATGCAGTTCCTACCTCTGCTCTGGTAATTGGTGCTAGAAGAAACAGAAGTTGTGCTTTAATCCAGAGATGAGGACACTTAGATTCAGACCTGCAGGATCTGCTTTATTTTTAACTAGAACCCTGAAATCCATGAGCGATAGCCTGGGGCAAAAGATACATAAGGAATGGGTTTTTCCTGGCACTCAAAACAAATTTAATTGTGGTTTGAGTGCCAGGAAAAATCCATTCCTTACCCTGAGTATAAAGTCCAGCAGTGTATTTTAGGAGTTCTAATGGGTTTATAATGTCCATGTGTGTCATTGAGTAGTATTTTTTCCCATTGTTAAACTATAGGAGGCAGAAGTACTGTATTTGGCAGTGAATCCAGATGGAGCATCTACTCACCCATGTTCCAGGACACTGCAACACAAACTGAAGGTCCAGGGACTAGTTGTGGTCCACAAGCCATTGACTGTTGGCCCTGGATGAGTTTTAAGGGAATTATGCAAATACAATAATAATTTGACACAAATATATTATATGCCCCTGGCACATTGAGGGGAGGATTGCCTGTCTACCATATCACAACACTTGAAACGTATTTCTCTAGGGCACTCTTGAATTATGACAGTGCTCCAGTTCTTTGACTCTATTGCTTTCTCAAGCAGTGATGATGAAGAAATTAAGTAATGATAAACAACTGCTTCACAGCCCTGGGGCCCAGCTGAAATTAAGGAACCTTGTTAGAGATCACCTTTTGCCCTAAGCATACATTTGGGAAATCTCTTCCAACTTTTCCTATGATATATGTATGGTAGCATTACTGCTTACTGAATTGATCTTCGATCAAACTAAGGTCCAGTCAGAGGCCCAGTCCCATCAAAGTCCAAGAGTAGGGCAGGCAACTACAGCTTCTCATTCCCCTAGCAATAGCCACTAGAGGGAAGCAGAGAACTACACATTTTATGCCATTGATTGCAATGTCAATTTTATGCCAATTGATTGCAAATTGATGCTGAAGTTGTTTTCCTGGTTCCCTGTTCCTTATTTATGCAAAACTTCAGAATACAGCTCAGTCAGCTCAACTGAACAAGGACTTGATATTTACCTGTTCCTGAACTGTAAACTAAACTTATAGAGAACCCCCCCTCATCAGATATTTCAATGACTGGGAAATTGTCTCTTTCAATGTGGTGGTGGTGGTGGCGGTGCATTTTTCCTGTCAATAAAGTCTTTTTCATGCAATCCATATAATTTCATGATAACCCTAGATGATAATTACAGGTAACTGGATCTATGTACCTCGGAATAAGCTTTGGACCACTATAAATGATACACTCGTGCTTCCAGCAGAGTGTCCTCTTTATAATGAGAGTAAGAAAGGGCAATGTGGTCATATGCAGTGTCCCATGTTAGTGAGAGAGAAAAAATGGTACAAACGAGTAAGCTACTAGAGTTTTACATTTCCCAAATAATCTGCTGTTGCTAATTGCCATCAAGTCGAATTCAACTTCTTGTTGTGTGCCTTCAAGTCATTGAATCTTTCACAGTCCACCACACATTGTGTACTTCTTTCTCATTCCATTTTCCCTCTGTTTAGAGGCAGTTCATTAACCATGTTTGTTGTAGGGTCATTGTTGTGAAACGTTAAGCCATTTCCAATTTATGGCAAACTTAAGACAAACCTATCACAAGATTTTCTTGGCAAGATTTTTTCAAACGAGGTTTGCCTTTGCCTTCCTCTTAGACTGAGAGTGTGTGACTTGTCCAAGGTGACCCAGTGGGTGTTCGTGGCTGAGGATTTAAACCCTGGTCTACAGAGTCATAGTCTAATGCTCAGACCACTATACCATGACTTCGACTTATGGCAACACTATGAATGAGAGATCTCCAAGTTACCATGTTATCAGCAACTTTCAACACCCTATCAGCAGCAACAACAAATAAGCTGTAAGCCACTGCAAATCATTACATGCTAATAAGGAACTGGGAACTCCTGGTTTCCTTTCTACTGTTTTTATTCTGACCCCTGTTGTAATACAGATCACTTTCAAAGTCAAGAGCAAGTGGGAGGGGGGAACAGGATAGAAAGTCCATGTGGAAAAGGGAGAGAATGAATATTCCACAACCATGGCAGTCTGCAGCTGCTCCTCTGTGGATTTAAGGTTGTTAAACAGCCCTCGCTGGTGACCTCCTGCCAGAAATATCTCAGATTATTGTCCTCAGGCTTCTGCCTATCTTGCTGTTGTTGGAGTGGACAAGATAACAGGCTCAGGATCAATGCTCTGAACTCTATAATCAACACTGGGCTTTTGTTTGTGTCATTCTGTCATCCTTTTTCATTGATACTTAAGGGCAAGAAGTATAAAAATCCTGCTGAGGGCATTCCTCATTCCTCTAATATGGGGGTGGGATGAGGGCATCCATGCAAGGCATGGAGGCCAAGTAGTTGTCAACCTTTGGCCATGTTTTGAACTACAACTCCCAGAATCCCTGACCATTGGCTATGCAGAATAAGTTCAACAGCATCTGGGGACCCAAAATTGAAAACTCCTAGCCTAGCCCAGTCTTCTCAGATATGTTGGACTACAGTGACCATAATCCCATGGACAGCTATGCAACTGGAGACACAATCAAGCACAGGCAGAAGCTAGGTGGATGCTTTACTGAAAGTGTTGGCTGTGGGATTCTTGGGACAATTGGCTAGCCTGCCAGGAGGGCACTAGGTTGTGGGAAGGCTAGCATAATCCACATTGGGCGATACTGGCCATGATAAGGTCCAGTCCCCAAGAGTTCTGTGTCTCCCTTTCAAGTGGACCGATTAGGGTTTAAAGTGCTTCCAAGCAATTATCAAAGGGGAAGGCGTTTCCCAGAAAGTGAAAAGGCAATATGGGAAGCAGCAAGTGGGACCAGCCTCTTGACCCCTAGGCAGAACTGTCCAGTCTAGTGAGTGGAGAATCATGTGCTTCCATCTCCCTGCTCTCCCTCTCCCTCCCCCAACACCCACTCCATATGGCTCTGGGGAGGGAGGATTTTTCTTCATTCTACAAAAGAATTTTCTAGTTTGTTCTTTTGGGAAAAATAAAACCCTCTGGGCAGGGGGGTTGGGAGGAGCGAATTTTCTGAGCCAAGGAGGCAGAAGCAGCATCCCTGCCCCTATTACATATGGCTGCTTGCCTTCCAGCCCTAAGCAAACCTGATTTTTATCTCTGTCTCCACTCAGAGTTGGCTGCCTTCCCTTGCTAGATGCCTCCTACGCAGGCAAGGAGGCTTGTAATTGTCAAATTACAATGGGGACAGGGGGAAGCTGCATGGATAGTTTGTAAGCTTTACTGCCTGGACATTTGCACCATTGAAAGAGCCGAGGAGGAGGTGGCTCCCCTCATCAGGTTCTTTTTACTTTGGCCAAGTGAGAAGACAGCCACAGGGGCAAGACTTGGTTGAATAATCCAGAAACAAGGTAGGAGAAGCGAGGTTTCTCAACAGAGCTGAACACTCAGCCACATCTCTTGACCTTTTGCTGGGCTCCATCCATTGGACAATAATGCTACCCATGTGTCATTGCAGCTCCCACTCCCCCTGCACCCCAGTATTTTCACTTAGCTGAAAACGAAAAGCTATGGTTTCTCTACAGGGAGACGAAGACCTAGCAGTCTTTGGGACCTTCAATCATTCCTGTTGGGGACTCATGAGTGCTTCTTCCTGATGATATTTTCAAGGCCTAATGGAGGGATGACAACAATATCCCCAAGCATCTGAAAGAAATGACCCCTTTTATGGCCCTTTTCATGGGGTTTCGTGAGACTTCTCCACCCAGGCTTCTCCACCCTGTCATTCTTGTAGAGATGCTTGCATGCAGTTAAATGCCTTCCACCTGTAAAAAATCAGTCCATCTGTTTGGCGCAGCTTCCTCCAACTTTGCATCCTCCAGATGTCTGTTGGGCCCAAATTTCCTTTATTCCCAGCCCATCCATGGTAGCTGGGGATGATAGGAGTTATAGTTCAGTTGCTGCTTGGGAGAGTTCCTTTTTTGGAATACAACTTTCCAAATTCCCCAACCTCACTGAAGGATTTTGGAACTGTAATCCAAGAGGGAACTTTTCCAAGCCCTGAGTCCAACACATCTGGAGAGCTCCAGGTTGGAAGGAGGCTGATTTAGGGTAAAGAGTGTCTGCTGCATCATCTGTTTTCCTGTATGCCTGTAGTGCAGGGCAGTAGCAAAGGAGTCCAATTTAAGCGGATCATTTCCAGCTCCAAACGTCTTATGGGATGGGACACCCTTGGCAAGAGGATTATGCCCTGGCCATCCTCTTTAATACTTTGGAGATTGAATTTCTGAGGATCGTAAAATAAGCACAACATAATATCTGTGGGCCGAGTGCCGTCCCCCTGGGGGGATTCCAAACACCTACTTTTGTTCCCCCTGCGACCCATTCTCTTCCCTTTGTGGGAACATCTGCGGCCCCCACAGGCCCATCAACAGTTGGGATGGGGGCTAGAGGAATGTGGCTCCTCCTCTTCCTGGATTCAAACAGGGGAGAGTTGGCACCAGTTTTGCAGCCTGCTACATCCAGCCAGATTGCCTCCGAGTATGTGTTGCTTGGAGAGAGAAAGACCTCTGCTTGTGTGTGTGTTTATTACCAAGGGAGTTCAGTGAGGGGGAGTGAAGTTGAGAGAGAGAGAGACTGAGAAAAGAGGGATGTAGAAAAGAGGTGAAGTGAAACCTGTGGGAGTAGGGAAGAAGTGAGACAGAAGGTCCTGCTACTAAACAAACTGAGGCAGCTGCTTCAGTGAGCTTATGGGGGGGGGGGAGTCCATGAAAGGTTAACAGGTTGTTTCCTCTTCCTTTTCCTTTCCTTTGCATCAACCTTGGGAAGTGATGATTTTGTGCCTCAGCTGCCCAAATAATTTGGCCAGGCTCTCGTTCACTGCTTTCTCTCTTTACTCAGTGATGGTCCCTCAGACTCCTGACACATATTCCACCCCTGCTGCCATGGCTCTCTACATGATTCAGTCGGCCCTTGTTATCTGCTGGGGTTTGGTTCCAGGACCCTCCGTAGATAACAAAATACATGTATGTTCAAGTCCCATTAAATAAAATGGCACAACAAAATGGTGCCCCATATGTAAAATGGAAAATCAAGGTTTGCTATTTGGAATTTATACTTTTGGGAATATTTTCAAGTCATGTATGCTCAAATCCATGGATAAAAAAAATCCATGGATAAGGAGGGCCAACTGTACTTTCCTCATACCACTTCATATGTGGCTTGCCATAACCACACCCAAAAGAATTACAGACATCAGAAGCCACACTAGCTCTCTTTCAGCAATGTAAACTGGAACCATGATCACCCCAAAACACACCAACTGTCCCAATTGGGCAGGGCCAGTCCTAATTAATCCTCTGTTGTACAACTTTTCAGCTGCTTTTAAAATCTCCTAGTTTTTCTTTCTTCTTCTCAATTTCTTCCTCAATCTTCAGTTTACTTCAATCACTGCAAACTGAGTTCAAAGTCCAAATGTAGTTTGTACTCAATTAATTGAGCCGGCATGGTATACTACTTTGAGTATTGAACTATGGTTCTGGAAACCAGGGTTCAATACCCAGCTCAGCCATGAAACCCACTGGGTGTCCTTGGGCAAGTCACATGCTCTCAGCTTCAGGAAGGCTATGGTAAACCTCCTCTGAACAAATTTTGCCAAGAAAACTCCATGATAGGTTCACCTTAGGGTTGCCATAAGTTGGAAATGACTTGAAGGCACACAGCAATAGCAACAACAAACTCAATTAATTCAGCAATGGGGAAAGAGAGATGGAGACAGAATCTTCCCCTTCCTGTGGACTCAGGCAAAAGCAAACTGTTACAGCCTCTCTTAGCCTGTATTTTCTTCTTCAATAATAACTTTTTGTCATCTTGACAACAATCTGATACTGCTTGGGCACATGTCCTGGTTTTAAGCTGTGAAATGTTGAAGGGCAAGGACTGATAAATGCAGACTCTGCAGGTACAGGTTTTCATTTCATATTCTGAACTGGGAAAGAAGTTCAGCTCAATTTATAACACCTCTAAGCACGATTGCCTAAGAAAACCCTGTGTTGGAGGGTAACACCACATACACACACACACACACACACTGATAAACCTGAAGCCCTCACTGTTTGCTTTCCTTCTAAAGTATCTCTTTGCTTGAGAAGTTCAGGAGAAGACAAAACAGCAGTCTTCCAACACTTGAAAGATTGTACCAAAGCATTTTGGACAAAGAGGCACCATCCTTCCCATTTTGTATACAACAATAGGCATCAATTCTGTTGAAGAGAGCTTAGGAGGCCCAGGACATACAAAGCTAAAACAGTGGGGACTTGCTGATGGATCATGAGCAAATAGCTGGGGAGGGATGCTACTGTTGCCAATTCCCTCAATAACCACTACCTGAGGGGCTCAACTCTCTCTGCTTAAAGGAGGGACTGTCCCTGGACTGCAGAGCCCCAGATAGATCGGGGCTGCATTTGTGTGCTTTCAAGTCATTTCTGACTTATGGGGACCCTAAACTGAACCTATTATGGGGTTTTCTTGGCAAGATTTGTTCAGAGGGGTTTTGCTCTTGCTTTCCTCTGAGGCTGAGAGAGTGTGAATTGCCCAAGGTCACCCAGTGGATTTACATGGCCAATCAGGATTTGAACCCTGGTCTTAAGAGTCATAGTCCAGTGCTCAAAGCACTATACTAGCTCTTAAAGGGCTTTCTGTTGCACCAACAGACACCAAAGCCTGACATTCTGTTCTCAGGTCCATCACTAAGAGATAGGTAGGCACCAATGGCAGGACATTCTCAGCAGTGTCCCTACATTCATGGAATCCACAAATGCCTTGGTTTGCACAATTCAGCATTATTAGGCCTAAATCCAATTGCTAGTTTTTGTTAAGAGGACACTCATTAAATAAATTGCTGAATGGTAAGTAAACAATTATGTAAATCCCACTTGTTCAATAGGTCTACTCTCCTTGGGGCTGGAATTAGTGGTAGAGCTTAGCTTTTTCAAAACAAAGCAGACCTTGAAAACTTTAAAATTCCAGCTTCCTTAACTGCTGTTTCGGTTACTGAAAATATTAGAGGTTCTTATATGTATATATTTTAGATCGTCTACTGACCAGGTGTGTGTGTGTGTGTGTGTGTGAATGTATGTTATTATATCTTAAGACATAGCCATATTAGTCTGGAAAATTAGTGTAGCACCTTTGAGACTATTTGAAGGAAAGAAGCTGTTGGTGTGAGCTTTCATAGACTTGAGTCTTCTTTTTCAGGTGCATGGGGTAGAGTGGAGAGTCCAGGTACAGACCTTTATAAATAGACTGTGTGCGAGAGTGTCAATTGAAATGAAAACTTTGTGGGTATGGATATGAGGTGACACGTTCAGTTTTAACAGGTTGTTGTGAAACAAAGGCAGGAGGAAGGATGTTGCCTAAAGCCAAGGACAGTAGGTAACTATATGAATGAGTATTGGAATGTAGTGTGGGAACCAGAGAGGAGATGTGATGAATGCTCCAGGGAGCCCTCATGAGGCTGGGGGGGGGGGGGGTTAGGTTGTGTTACAATGTATGTACTGTGCCAGGAGGAAACGATCACCTCTGTTCAATCCACTGCTGATGAACTGGAGTCTGTGGATACATTCCAATTCTTCTATTTCTCTTTCCAATCATCCTCTGTTTAGTTCAATGACTGCTGTTCTGAGGTCCATGATGGAATGGCTAGGAAGACTGGAGACTGGTTCTGCAACCGGTTCTGTGTATTCCTAATGTCTGATTTATCTCCATTTATCCTCTGGTGCAGAAAGTGGCCTGTTTACCCAATGTAGATTGCAGAAGGATACTGTGGACACAGGATGGCATATATATATCACATTAGAGGATGAGCAAGTGAAAGTTCCTGATATTGTGGATGATGCCACTAGGTCCTGTGATGACATTTCCTAAATAGATGTGTGTGCAGAGTTTGTATCTGGGTTTGTAGCAAGGTCTTATACCCATTTCCACATCAGTATTGTGTGTCCTCCTGTAGGTAAATAACTAAGGTTGGGAAACTGTGTGCAGGCAAATAAAAACCTGACTTTAGGCCTTTGGATTTAAGCAACATCCTGCCGTTGTCCCCCAAAACCATGGTTAAAACTGATGTCACATCATCTTACAAAACTATGGAAAGAACAAGTGTAATTTCAGATCTTACCTGGAGACCTAAAAGGAAGGGGCTTGATAAACTTGCAGTGGAAAGCAATGTCAGGTGTTTTGGGAATCACTTAAAAGTGCTCTGAAGTAGTGTCTGCATGGACCAGGATATTCTGGGAGCAGCTCAGGGTATCCTGACCCCATAGTTGTCCCAACTTCCCCATTACCTTGGGCCCTCTGTTCCAATGCCAGGCAGCTATTTGTATGCATATCTCACTGCTTTCCTTTTTACATTTGAAAATAATATTATGCTTCAAAAAGTTGCCAACCCCAAAACACTTGGCATGCATGGCACTGTTGCATGCCCTATAAATCTAGAAGGCTAAATTTGCCCACAGTTGTCCACCACACTTTAAACTGCTAGGCTCAGAAATGCACTGGGAGCCAACACAGATGGCACAGTCTTAGTATCAAATGTGCAGATTGTCCAGACCCCACAAAATGTCATTGGTGGTATTCACCATCTGAAGTTTCAGAATTTTTTAAAGATAGCCCCACATAGGGTGCATTACTGTAATTCAACATGGATATCACCAGAGCATAAATAAATGAGGGAAGATCTGTTCTCTCCAGGCCACCATAGGCATACTAGTCTAAACCAGTAAAAAGTAATCCTGGCCACCATCACTGCTGCCACCACCACCATGGAGATCCTCCAGTGAAGACAAAGTCCGGGAGCAATCCTGCAGGGCAAGTGCATCTCCATCTAGATCAGATGTGTTTCTTATCCATACATCTGTTTCCCCACCCACACAGTACATTGATCTTTGTCTAGATTGAGCCTTAGCTCGTTTGCTGTCGTCCCTCCCAAAGCCACCTCCTGACATAAATTTACAAATTCAACTTTCACTCTAGAATCATTAGACTGAAACAAAAACAAAATGGAAATAGAGCCAAGTGTCTTCTGTATATAGATGACACTTTAGGCCAAAACACCAAACGGTTTCTCCCAGTGGTTTCATGGAAGTGTTGAAAAGCAAAGGAGATGGAACACTGCAGCATTCTGCTACCCAGTAGCCATGAGGTTGAACTGAACTACCCAAGTACTGCTTTCTGAAACCAGGAAGAAAGGACAGGAACAATTATTGTAACACCATAACCTCCTATGCCAATACTAGACAAATCATCCAAAAGGATAACATGGTCAATGGTTTTAAAACTCACTTCAAGATCTGACAGAATCATCAACTTTGCAATCTGCCTGTCCATTCCCCAATGTAATATCTGCTAACCCAACTAAAGCTATTTCTGTCCCACACCAGATTTGGACTTGGGGTGGAAGGGATCCAAATAATCAGTATCACTGAATACTGTCTGGAGCTAAGAAGCCATCTCATTCTCCAAAATCTTGGCCAAGAATGTCAAACTTCATACTGAGTTGTAATAATCAGGAATGATTGGATCTCATCAAGAATGACTGGAACTAAGCTAAGTTTCTTCAACAATGGTCTTACCACTGCCCCCTTCAAGATGTCCCCCAAGGAGACTTTAATCTCTTCTTGCAATCCAAAAATACTCAGTTGAGGTCTGGCTGATTTCACAAACCAGGATGGGCTCAGGTCCAGAGAATAAGTGGTGGAACAGCATTCCCTTAACAGTTTGTCCAGATCCTGATATGGTGCAAGCAGAAAGATATCCATAATATCATAATCAGACAGCACTCTTTATTACATCTCTTTCTTGCTCTATTAAAGCAAAGATATCTAAATCAACACAGGGACAAATAAGTTTATCTTTAAAATGTCCAATAAATTGGCCACAGTTGTTGCTTTCCAGAGCTATATACTCTGTTAAGGCTTTTTATTATCTACACGGTCTCCACCGAGAAAACACTGAGCAGATAACAATTGTAGTTGTGAAGCAGACTGTCTTCCATAGGGTAAGATCTATCGCAGGTTAATCTTAACTATGTTTGGCCTTACTCATGAATGTTTTCCTATTAATGCTTGCTCTAGCTGTCAACTTGGCATATCTTTATTCTCGATTCTCCACACAACCAAGGTGCTAATGTTGTTCTACAGCTGGGTTGAGGACATGTGAGAATGATCATATAATGAATTTGGGACATCCTTTTATTCCAAGTGGAGACCAGAGCCTTGGCAAGACCTCTGTCTAAATCTAGAGGAAAATCCCTAAGAAACCTCAATGAGCCACCTGGATTCATTTGCCCCTAGTTTTTTTGGTCCATCAACCCTGGAGACCTTTACAGGAATAATAAAGGTCAAAACTGATTGGTTAATGAATTATACATGCTAAGAGAGTTATTACTGGATCCTACAACCACAGTTCACTATCCCGTCGTTCAACACAGAAAACCAGATACAAGATATGTGAACTGAGACAGGCCCCAATTGACATAGAAGAACCTGAAAACCTGAGCCACCACATTAAGGCAGCCTTAGCATGAATGTTGCAGTTCTGCAAAATGACCAATCCTGCTATACTTTCAAGATGCTTTCCAATTAAAAAATAATGTGGACCCATAGGTTCTAATCTCTATTTCCACCAGTATGGCCAGAGTAACTATCCTAAAGTTGGGCAGTAACAGAGAGGTTTTTAAAATTAAAACATAGAACTATTTCACACTGAAGGCAGACAGCTTCCTTCCCACCTAAAACTTTATAAAGACACTTTGAGTTTGGTTTCACAATCTGTGCATGTATTTAAATTTAAAAGCAGATTAATCTAAGGCATTTCCTTTTAAAGAAAGCCTCTCTGCAGCTGATACCGCCTTCTGCAACATTCCTCCATCCCACCACAAGCTCTCAGACTAGCTGAAAAACAAACAAGCTAAGCAGGGGGAGATGAGGCTGCTTCAAAGGAGATGCTGCTGCCCATGCAACAGCTTTGTCTGATGTAACAGCCTCTCAAGTACAGAGAGCCTCCAACAATCTGTGGACAGGCTTTGGCTCAGCAAGCAGCCTCCTCCCCTCCTACTAGCAGCTCATCTGCCTGTCTGGGCCGGCAGGACATGAAAGGGCCTCTTGCTTCTCGATAAGCACCCAGCTGCGCCCTCCCTCCCCTCCATGGATGCTTTGTCCAGATTGCACAGTCCATAGCACCGAAGCCAGATCATCAGTGGAGGCCCCAGAGAAAGAGCTGCTAGAAGTGTGAAAATCTCTGCTGATGTAAACACTTGTTGATCTGTGGGACTGGCAAGGCCAGCTCTGTCATTTGACAAAGTGGAGCAAGTGCTTCAGGCCGCAGGTTCTAGAGGACAGAAGTGGCCTATTTCTCCTGGGATGTTCCTCCTGACTTTCTCAATGTACCCTTCCGATAAAAAACAGTCAGATTCTGCGTGTCAAATTACCTGTTCTTAGTCACATGATCTAGCTTCTTGCCTTAGATCTTATAGACTCTTGTACACCTTTAATTTAAAAAAACCCTGGTTAATCTGTTTTTTAATGTTATTGGAGATGTACTTTTCCTTCCTGCACACCAGCTCTGGATCCAGTATCTACACATCTACTCAACAGTATTTACCTTTAAAGATTAACAAGTTTAATTTGACATACATACTGCATCCCACTTCATTAGTTGCATGGAGTGTTGCTTCAACTGATAGATATTTATAGACATGTTGTGTGAGGCATGCAATTAGTGAGATGAGACAGATTAGAAATGTAAAAATTACAAACATTTATCATTATCTTAGCTGGCATTACCAAACAGTAATTGGATGGGAGCACAGATATCCTAAAGCAGATGAGCTGCTTATCATGTACATTTTGAAGAAAAGTCAAATAGCTGAAAGACAGTTAAAGTTGAGGCTTTTCTACTTATAATACAATATTTATTCTGTATCTCCAAAGAAAATCAAACTGTGACTTCTCCCTTCAACGATAGCTCTCTCTTCGTGTGTGTTTGTACCTTCAAGCCATCTGAAAACTTATGGCAACCCAATTAATCTTATAGAATTTTCTGAGGCAAGGAATACTCAGAGGTGGTTTTGCCGGTTCCTTCCTCTGAAATATAGTATACAGCATCTGATATTCATTGGCAGTCTCCTATCCAAGTACTAACCAGGACTGACCCTATTTAACTTTCAAGGTTAGATGGGATCGGGTACTTTTATTTGTCCCTAATTTCCTCTGCATATTGCCCTGTGAATCAGATGACTGTCTCTTTCATGGGCTTCTTGTGGTATTTTCATAGATATTAGCCTTTGAGAAACTGAAAAATTGATCAGAAAAAAATAATATGATGACAACACCACTAGAAGTCTCTGAACATGACAAAATGTTAATATTAGTGTTGTTCTTTTATTTGTACTACACTAGGAATGTACATGTCCATTCTATATGGTTTCCTTCTCCCTGTTAATCTCCATAGCAATCCTGTAAAACAGATTTATTGAGAGATAGTAGTGCTCTCTAGTCACATGATTAATTCCATGAATTTGAGCCTCACTGTTCCATTAATGTAAACATTATTCTGTATTGGTTTTCTTAGATCACTTGTAACTGTAAAAAAAATGATAGAAAGTTTAAAATATGGTGAGAGCAATAAAAATTCAATAATTGATGTGTTTAATTTGCATAATCTGAATGCAAATTATATTAATTAGCATAATTAGACTAAATTGCATAATATAGAAATTTGGTGTTTGATTTCATGAAGTGTAATATGGCAACCCTAGCTGCCTGAGCCCTCCTTCTCACTCTGACCCTGTGCAAATATAGTGTCCCCTCCACATTCACTGAGGTTAGGGGCACAGGATCCCCATGAAAGTAGGAAAAAAGCAAAAAAAAATGTTTTTTACTGGAGAGAACATCTCTCTAGGAATCTCTTGGTCTCCCAATTCAACATTGTGATCAACATCTGCCAGAAGTTGACCATAGACTTGCTCTGGAGGACAAACAGATGCCCAGAGAAAGGTTCTCTCTAGGAATCTCTAGGCCCTATAGCGCAACATCTAATGGACGGTATCCATAGAGTTGTGCTGAAGGACCTAGAGATTTCTAGAAGGAACATATTAATCAAATCCATGAATAATCAAGTTCACAAAAGCCAAAGCTGCAAATATGGATAGCTTTTTATATTCATTATCACAGAAATGCCATGTTGCACAAGTGATGCCCTCACATCACTCAATTTGTATCAGCAACTAAAATGGTAACTCTACTATTGGAGCTAAGAGGCTAAGCAATAAACCCAAAAACTTGTAGTTTTGGTTTTGCATTTGTGGTGAACTCACTACTTAGTTTTTCACAAACCGCTCATCCTTAATAAGACCCCCCCCCAATGTTTTATTCATCTGCAGTAAGGATTACAGTAAAATTATGGATACAGTAAGATTAAATTCTTTGAATAGTCAAAATGTACATTAGTATGAATGTTATTAGTATTATTAAAACCTGAAGGCTGGTTCTGAGTTTCATCCCCAGGGCACAAAGATGCAGGAAAAATACTATTGGCCACAGGCATGGTGGCTTAAGTAACTATGAGAATGCAAATGTGTCATGAAGATCATTATTATTGGGGGCAAAGAGAAGGGTAGGAATGTGTGCCAGTTATAAAACTGTGTAGGCTGCACTTTCATTCATGCTAAGACTTGAGTGTGAATCTATTTCAGTCACCAGGGCCAGCCCAAAATATTTTGGTACCAGGGGAAAAGGACTATATGTTTTGTTTCCCATGGAAATACAACAGTAACAACCATAACAACAACAGTATCACGAGTGGTGATAGGTGCTCTGGGAGCAATTCTAAATGGACTGACAAAATGAAGCTACTATAGATAAGATCGTAATAACACAATTTCAAAAAGTGACACTACTTGAAGTGTGCCGCATTATCTGATGATACCACACAGATTTCTAGATTCTAGGATATAATCTGAGGGCCTATTCACACTACACAGTCACAGAGCTATGTTCCACTTTAACTACCATAACAGCATCCTGTGGGATCCTGGGGTCTGTAGTTGTATCAGAGGCATCAGAGGAGCCATGCTGGATGCTCCAAAACTCCAGTCAATAACACGTTGAAACTGAAACCACCAGCAGCTGGTTATTTGTTGCCCTTTACTGGTTCACCAGTTTTGCTATCTGAGGTAGCCACCTTGCCCTATATCATCATGATATAGATGATGAACTGACAGCTTGCAGTGAAGTGAGAGAGCAGATAGAATGGTGGGATGTGATGCCTAGATCCACTGATCGACTGAGTGGCAATTCTCCTCGCAGCTCTAGAGATTGCCATCAGAAGACTCTTTCGTATTTGGAAGTAGTCAACACTGGAGCAGTGTACTTGTAATTGTTCTAGAAGCTCATTCCCTTAGGACTGGGAGATTTAGGTCTCAACAATTTGCCCAGCAAATAAACACCAGAAGCTGAATGTTAAGAGATATAAAGAAGGTGCACAAAAATGTGAAAAGTACAGGTAGCACAAGAGTTGCTTTGATATACTACAACAGTCCTGAGGAAACTGGTAGGTGAGAAGGGCATTTGGACATGGCAAGGCTCTCTTCACACTTGTGCTGCACATCTGAGTAAAAATTCTCCATTCTGTTTTTTTTACTCTGAGTTACAGTGATGTTAAAAGTCTATGGTCTCTGCTGATCCAGGTGCCTGGTAATCAGTACAGGTGACTGTGGGCCTGTAGGAGCAAAGCTTGTTGTTACTCAAACTTTTGAGTGCTTAAGAACTTGTGTAACTTGGCACAGTGAATAACTGCTTATCAACTGTCTATGGAAAGCAACTATCAACCCCACCCCACCCCGATTCCTACCCTCTTGCTTTTTTCCTGTAACGTGCAAACTTCTCTCATATCCCCTTCTTTAACACCCCCCCCCATACCCTTGAGATTCTTCTAACATGAAATGTTGTTTTATTACAGCTGTATAAGTACAGTCTCTGTGGTGAATGGTTACTGTTTTATATGGTGGAAAAAAAGGCCCATGTTTTCCCCTTTCTGCAGTTCTTTCTCCTAATTGGTATCCCCCCACGTTTGGCTCCACTTGATATGGGTCCACTTTCATTTTCCAATGGTGTGTCATCTCAATAGACAAAATGGAAACTGTTTCATCTAAGTTTCCACTCTAGAGTAACCACCTAACAAGAGTAAGCCACATGCATCTTTTCACTAATGGTTTCCATTCTCTTTTGAAATAAATTCACCACAACTCTCTGGACTTTTACTTTGCCCATAACTGGGGATCATGATGGCAATCATTATTTTGCTTTTGTTTCCCTCTTAAATGGTTTCCCTGTCTAACCAGGTTCATCAGTTCTACTTCCTGGGGAAGGAATTGACACAAGAAGAGCAGCAGAAGTATTCAGACATTGTGTCTGGTGAGTAATTCTGCAGGCCTGATCCATTATAAGTTTTGTGGTCCTTTAGGTCTTTGTGCAGATCTGCATTCCTCTTTATTTGCAATGTTTAGTATTTTGATAGCTGCCTCCACAAAACTATTGCCCTAAAGGAACTGGCAGTAAGACATTTGCTGGTGAAATCTGTGCTTGCTTGAAAATCTCTGGTATCCCAATGTCTTCAGAGGTAGAAACAAGTCCATTGTCATTCCTTGACAAGTTCAGGGATGTCATGTCTGGCAAGCATGGATTTGTAATGTATGATCACTATATTGGCATTTGCATTCTCTAATCTGATAATTTTCAGGGAAACAGGAGTAATAATCTGTGATCACATGATGGTGGAACCCTGAGAAATAAAACAGGTCTAATACTAACTTCCTTCATGGACTGATGGCAATACTTGTTTGTGGTGGGCAGCAGCTTCTGAAATGCATACCACGCATCTCTTTATCATTTCTTCTATTTTGGTTACAATTCTGGGCTGCCACATAGATTACCTTGCCCATACCCAGCACTTTGTGATTCCCTGCCATCTTACTATGAATGCAGGAGAGATTCTTCTGATTCATTATGACTGGGATGGTTAGGCAGTTCCCTCTCATCACCAATCCATCCTGAACAGCAATCTCTTGGTGTATTTGCCAAAACTTCTGGTATGTCTGATAAATTCATGTTTCTCTGGCCAGGTTTCTTCAGTGTACTTTGTATTCTTATGAAGAATTGTGTCCCTTTGTTAACTGACTTCCAACTTGTCATCCTGTAATTCTGTAAGGCCAGAAGAAATGAATGTGGGTTGTATGTTCTAAATTCCCTGTTCTAAAATTCCATTTCTGTATTCTACAAGAGGCTGTTTAGAAAGGGCATCAGCAACCTTCTGGTCTTTACCAGGTACATAGATAATACTGTATAGTTTGGATAGCTATTGCGTCATCTGTATTTGGAAGGATTACAATCTACAAGGCAGATTAGCCAACTTTGTGGTAGTGAAAAAAGGAATCAGTGTGGTGTCAGTTGGTGTTTAGGTGTTATGGTGTTTTAGTTGTGCCTGTTATACTACCCTTGAAAACATTCACGTTCTGATGTGATTACCAGGTGTTCTTTTTGAGCTGCACATAATGATTTTCTGCCATTGACTGTGTCCTTGAGGTAAAGGCAACTAGACAAAGTTGGTCATCATCTTTTTTCTTGTTGCAGGACTGCTCCTAGTCCATATTATGAGATGTCTTCTTAAATCATAGTTCATCAATTGCCACTACAACAAGTCCCATGGATAGAGTAGTTTTGGTCTCCCAGAAGGCTTGTTCCTGACTTGAACCCCAAACAAACTTGTTGTTTGATGTCAACAGTTAATTCAGTGGACTTGTAAGACCCAGGAGACAGCATCCAAAATTAATAAAAGTCTACCCTGACCTAGATTTTTATCTGTGTTCACTTTTACATCTAGGTCAGGGTAGATATTCTCTCCATCAGCCACATGTCCCAGGAAAAACCCACTGTGGACCTAATGCAGTCAATGGGGCTCAAGTGGCCCCTGTAAGTATAATTTCATAAGACTGTCATACTTTGGCCACATCATGAGATGGAATGAATCATTAGAAAAGGCAATGATGCTAGGAAAGGTGAAAGTCCGTAGAAAGAGAGGATGACCACATTCAAGATGGTTAGACTTGATCAGGAGGACACAGGCCTGGGCTTGTAGGACCTGAGCAGAGACATTGAGGACAGGGGGTCTTGGAGATGTTTCATCCATAGGGGGGCTATGAGTCAAGGTCAACTTGTGGGCAGTTAACAACAACAACAACAACAACAACAACAAGCAATCAAAGGGAGTGCACAGACATAATTAGCTTCATGCACTGTCAGTCAACAGTATTTGCAAAATACCATTGTTAGCATCTAATTTGGAAAAGCATCTGGTTTTGCCTAAGTGCTCCATGACTGGCTGGTTCAAATCAAGACAGATACCTACTTCCCCATTTGGATTAGTTGTGTTGACCATTGGAACACACTACTGTGTGGGCTCTCTCACTGGTTCAGTAACTTCAGTTTCAGTCATTGTTTCTAGCTTTTTCTCATCTTTATTGAGAAGTGGAATTGGCAATCATCTGAGAACACTAATGTACGTAGCATCCATTTTCAATATAATGTCATACACTGTCTCTATCTGGCCTATGCTTCAGAAGAGTTTTGTGGTTAACTGCTGAGAGAATGTTTGATCTCTTTAATCAACTCTGGATCCTCACATGCACTAAGTCCTATCACTGATATTTTATGCCTCTTTAATGCATAAATGATTTTTCTGAAAAAAAATTGCTATTATATTACATAACTGCAATGAACTTCTCCACTGTTGCTATACCGTACATTTTCCCAATGGCTCTTTTAGGTTCTTATCTTCAGTAATCTTTGCTTGAAGTGCAGTCTAAACACAACCTGTAGAATAGTTTTGAGATTTGATCCAGAGTCCAGATTAAGTTCTAATGAACTAATGAGGTCATCTTTGCTGATTAACTGCTGGCTTTACATTAGTTCAGCTCAGGACATTCTGGTGCTGCAGAACAACAGCTCCTGAACCACCTGCAACCCTTTCTGACATCTCTGGCTTCCTGACTTTCTGTGGACTAATCCTTCTGGCAATCCCTACCAGGCTTTGGACTCTGCTCAGGATTGCTTTCTTCCTATGAGCCTTAGACTATGGACCATGCTTCTGTCTGTCACCATGTGTAAGCTTTGGGACTGTCCAGGCTTTCCCTGAAAGCAGAGTACTCACCACTTTTAAGCAGGACATGCCCTCTGATCATCCACCCGAAGAGTAATATTTTTGCAATAGAGATCTGTCATCTCTTAACGCTTGCATGTTGCCTTAATCTTGTGGCAATTCTTTTCAAAGTAACCACACTCCCTCATGTAATGGCAGGTTTTCACATACTGTGAGATCTCTAACCTCCTCAACAATTCTGCCGTGAAATTTATAGCACTTGGGCAATAAATATATGGAGATAATGAAGTCCTCAATGTGATTTTTTTCATTTTGTACACATTAAATAAATATTGCCTGTTCATGAATCATACAGAGTTTCCCAAATTACTTTCAATCAGGAGCTGTGTTCACACTGGAGAAATAAACCGGTTTAATTGCCATGGCTCAATGCTGTGAAATTCTGGGAATTGTAGTTTGTTGTGGGGTCCAGAGCGGAGCTCCGCTCCGCTCTGGGCCCCACAACAAACTACAATTCCCAGAATTTCACAGCATTGAGCCATGGCAATTAAACCGGTTTATTTCTCCAGTGTGAACACAGCCCAAATTACTTTTCTTACTTTCCATCATTGTATTGTCCTTCTAAGAAACTTTGTTGCTCTACCCAAATAAATACTGTGGTTTAACTATGGAGCTATCTGGGACATCTCAAAGCTGTGCCTCTATTTAGGCTATTCCATGGGGATTGTATAGGTATCTGAGGACTGGATGTTAGGAAGGCAACTGCTGGAGTAAAAATGCAGCCTTTTTCACCCTGCCAGAGATGTAGGCCTCTGCTCACCTTCTTGGTAGGCTGAAGTGTCTCATGGTAGACCTTTTCTAGTTCTTCATTTTTTATTTTTATTTTTTTGTTTTAGTGAATTGGTACACTGCCACCATGCTGCCACCATGTGCTCTGAGAGCCTTCTATAAATAACTCAACTTGGCAAGGTGAAGAACTGTTGATTCACTGTTTGTTGTACAAAGCAACTACCACCTCCCCTCTCTTTTGGCAGGCTCCCTTTGCTTTCCCCCTTTACTCCTTGAATCCCTCTCATACAGGGGATCTCTGCACAACCCTTCTCCCCTTTTGGAAAAGCTTCCATTGCCCTGTTTTGACAATGTTCAGGGGAGAGAGGCTTGGGAAGAGAGACACGCTGCACCTCTGTGATATATTCCTCTCCCAAACGAAGTTGGTAGGAGAAAGTGGGAAGAGATTGCCAACTCCTTCACGTCCAGCAACAGGAAGCCAAAGCAGGCCATGTAAGCAGCACAACACGGGCGGCATGCAATCCATGTCTATTTCAGCCCTTCAGGTGTGCTAGACTATAACTTCCATCACCCCCAGTTAACAAGACCAGTGGTAATGGATGGTGGGAGTTATAACAAAAAAATATTGAGAACCCCTCCCCCCCAGGTTGGAGAAGATTGGTCTAAACTGGGGGTATTCACACTCCATTCACACACTCACACACATATATCTATATTCACACACACACACACATATATTCACACTCCATTCATATATATATATATATATATATATTCACACTCCATATACACAGACGCATATATATCTGCCGGGGATGTTCTGATTGAGAGTTCCTGCATGGCAGAATGGGGTTGGGCTGGATGGCCCTTCTTGGGGTGTCTCTTCCAACTCTTTTGATTCTATCCTTTTAGGTACATTGGTCCGGTCCTCCCTTTTCCCTCTGGCCTGTCCTCAAATTTTGCCTCCTGGGGGAGATGCAAGGAGGGCTTGGGTTCTTCTTCCTCCATCCCACCCAAACCCTTGGGCTGATGACGTCACGGCCCGTTGCCCTGGAGACGCCTGGGAGGATGTCATCATCATGATCATCATCATCATCCCAAACATGCCTGGATGACCTCACGGCAGGCTCCCGCTCCATCCCTCCATCGCGGCGGCGGAGGGCTGGGAAAGAATGCGGCGGCGGGCGGGCGGCTTGTTTGCCTTGGAGGCCGAGGCAGCGCGCTCCCTGCAGAGGAGGACGGCGGGGGAGGGCCGGGAGGACCGGCCTCGGTCAACACCCGCCGCGGAGAAGGCGCCCAGAGCCAAAAAATCCCTTTTGTCGGAGGAGGGAGGCTGCGAGAAGAGAAAGAGAAAGCCTGGAAAGAGAAAGCCTTTCCAAGGCCAAGGAGGACCAGGCTCCCCCCAAAATGGAGGACATTCCAGGGTAAAAAATGATGATGATGATGATGATGATGATGATGATGATGATGATGATGATGATGATGGAGGACATGACCCAAGACCAGCTCAAAACTACTCACACCCATCAAAAGGCATGCTCCCTAGGCATGCTCCAAATGGAGAACCGTTTTGAGATCCCTCCCGGGCAGAAGAAGTCTGAAACGAAGGGCAGGTCCTGGTAACAGGGTGGCCAGATGGGTCCAAAGGAGGACCACGCACCGCAAAATGGAGGACATCCCAGAAATGAAAAGGGAGGGCGTGACCAAATAAAAGCCAAAAGGCACTCCTAGAATTGTAAATCCGTGCTTCTCGGTCCTGCGGAATTCCTCCTGGTGGACGGAAGGTTGAAATGGAGGACGGGTCCTGCAAAAGGAGGACGCCTGGTCGCCTTGGGAAGTTTGGAGAGGAGGATGGATGGACAGGCGGAAGGTGCTGGCCCACCTTGGGTGACCTTGGGCAAGTCACATACTCTCGGCCTCAGGGGAAGGCAATGGCAAACCTCCTCTGAGCAAATCTTGCCAAGAAAACCCCCATGAGAACGTCGCCTTAGGGTCAGCAGAAGCCGGAAACAATTTGAAGGCGCACAACAACAACAATAACAACAACAAACCCGAAGTTCTCACCCCACCCTGGAATTGGCCAAATTGATAGAGATTTATCACACTAGAGGGCAAACAGGATTTAAACAGGAATTAAACAGGAAATGCTTTATGTTTAACATAGGGCATTTAACATGCCTTATGTTTAACATAGGGCATTTCCTGTTTAATTCCTGTTTAATTCCTGTTTAAATCCTGTTTGCCCTCTAGTGTGATAAACCTAAATGTGTGTATCTCAATGCCCCCAGTCCATGGCCATTTAATGGGACTTCCTTGAAGCAACAAATTAAAGCCACTGAAGGGAAGGACAATTGACCTTCTGCTCGCTTCCCCCAAAAAATAACTGGGCATTTTGGGGGAAAGGGATGATATAATAAAATTGACATTTTAACCTGATCTGACATAGCTGTTCTCAGGTCACATTACAGCTGTGGGCCCAGAGACCTGCTAAAAAGTAGGGTCTGGATATATTCCTCAAAGCCTGTAAACTGTAAATTTGTTAAACAATTATTCTAGATTGTGTCCAGAAATTAAGGAAATGTTGCTGTCAGCATTTCTTTTCAGTGGGTGAACCAAAATTTCTCTCCAAGGGTGATGGAGAAATACAAAAACTCACTCTTGACAGCAGTTGACATACCTGCAGGGCTATGCTTGACTTCTCACTGAATGCCCTGCTTCCAAATTTAAGTAAGTGTGAGTGTGTGTGTGTGTGTGTGTGTTTGTATACACAACCCCTTAGCTTTTATACTTTCTTGGTGTTGTGGAAGGAGACACGCATTCTGCCCAAACTGTGTTGACATTTGTCAATTTTATCATAGCTGCGAGTCGGATGGAATCATAAACATGCTGAGACTAAGATTCCTGGTTTGGAGAACCTTTGTCTCCATCCACACTGCAGCAATAATCCGGTTTGACAGCACTTTAAACTGTCATGGCTCCATGCTCTGGAATTCTGGGGATGGTAGTTTGCTCCGCTTCGCTCTGGGGCCGCAAGAAACTACATTTCCCAGATTTCTTTTTCTTAAGAGTCATGTCACCTTTTCGACCATTTACCCTTTGAACCCTCTTGCCAGCCATATTTTCTGGCATCCCATTCTACATAGGATATGCATCTGAGAAAGCAGACCAACTTGTGCTACAACTCCTTTCCCACATTTAGGAAATTACCGCAGTACACTCTTAGAATGCAGCTATTCCACTTTAACTGCTCTGGCTGCCTCCTGTGGCATTCTGGGATTTGTAGTTCAGTGAGGCCCAAGAATGCTGAACGCCAAGTTCCCATACTTTGGGCCAAACATTGATCGGAATGGGGACTGCAGTCAAAAAACAAGAGTTTGAGATGTAGTGCTGGATGGAGAAGAGTGCTAAGGATTCTGTGGAGAGACAGCCCGAAAGACAAACAAATGGGTCCTAGATCGGATCAAGCCAGAAATCTCCCTGGAATCCAAGATGATCAAGTTGAGGCTATCACACTTTGTTCACATCATGAGAAGGAATGACTTACTGGGAAAGACATTAATGCTAGAGAAGGTGGAGGGATGTAGAAAGAGAGGAAGAGCTCATGCTAGATTGAAAGCACACAACAACAACAACAACAACAACAACATGGAAGCCCACTTGGCCCAGCCACACTCTCTCAGCCTCAGGGGAAGTCAACAGCAAACCAACTCGGGACAAATCTTGCCTAGAAAATATAAGGCCGCCAAAAGTCGGAAATGATCCGAAGGCACAGAGCACCAGCAGCAACAACAACAACAACATGGAAACTTTCTGGGTGACCTTGGGCACCGGTCACACTCTCTCAGCCCCAACAAAACCCCGAATAACAAAACACAACAACAACAATGGTGTTTATAAGGGCGGGAGGAGGGTCGGAAGCCGTTTTTGGTGGGCAAGGATCCGCGGGGACGTGCCCTGGGCTGCAGAGCAACAGGATCTTTTGGGGCTGGTGGAAAAGGTGGCTCACTAGCCAACTAGACAAGCAGCCAGCCATCTTCCCCGCTGAACCATCCCCACCGTCCCTCCTTCTCTGGGCACAACCAGCAGCAGGAGGAGGAAAAGGAGGAGGAGGAGGCGGCTGTGGGCTGGCGATGATGAATGTTGCTGGGCCGTCGGGCGCACCTGCTGCCGCAGCCTCAAAGGGAGTGTCGCGGGCTTCCCTCTTTGAACTCCCCGGGACCCAAGGCATCAAAGGGATGGTTGGACAGTTAGGAAACCAGATCAAGGGCCTTCACCTGCCCCGAGGGCCCCGGGCTCAAGCCAGGCAGCCCAGGACGGAGCGAGCCTCCCGCAGCCCAGGCTGCAGCCCTCCCTTCTAGGCACGTCCTCCTTGCCCTCCAGCACGGGTCCTACATCCCCACCCTCGAGGCCAGGAGGGATTTCGAAAGCACCCCTAAGAAGCACGCGTTTATATTAGGGTTTTTAATGTTTATTTGTATTAGCGTTTTCAGCTCGTCCTCCATTATGTAGGACATTATATGTTCAGGGTGACCAGGCGTCCCCCTTCCCCCTCCAGGGTATGTCCTACATTCCAACCTTCTGTCCAGGAGGAATTCCCAAACGTCCTCCGTTTGGAGCACGGCTAAGACGCAAGTTCGCGTTTTTAGCTCTTATTTGGTAATGTCCTCCATTATATAGGACCATTATACAGGTGGCTATATAGTCAGGATGACCACAGGTCCTTCTTTTCCAGTACACGACCTCCATTTCAACCTTCTGTCCAGGAGAAATCCCAAAATATCCTCCATTTTGAGCACGGTTAAAAAGCAGGCGTCTCCATTTCTACGAGTGTTTTGATCTTTTCTTTGGTTACGCCCTACATTTTTCCTTGGGTGCCCTCCATTTTGCGGTCCTTTGCAGTGATGACATCTGGCCACCCTGTCCAACCACTGCTTGGAAAACGTACAGTTCCCAGAATCCCCTATGCTTGGTGGCAGGATTCTGGGAATGGTCATCCAAACAAGTAGCTTCCTCAGTCTCTGCTTCTAAACTGGCCACGTTCCACCATCCTGGGAGGACATCCATCGTTTACTGGGGACAGCCTCCCCAGTTTCCATTTCCCCTAAACTGGTGGAGTGTATTTCCTGGCCCACTATACCTTTCAGCTTGCCAAAATCCATGAGGAATCCCATCTCCCTCACCAATGTATTTACTACCCTCTTGCATTTCTGGTACGCAAAACAGGGCCCATCTAGGATAGTGGCCAGTGGCTCCAGGTGTGTCTGGAGATCCTTTAGGTTTACTTGATGGAGACCTGCAGGTGAGCCATAGGAGCCAGGAGCATCCAGACTGGAGAAATAACCCGGTTTGGCACCGGTTTAATGACCTTGGCTCAAGGCTATGGGATTCTGGGAGTTGGAGTTTGTTGTGGGGCCCAGAGCGGAGCTCCGCTCCGCTCTGGGCCCACAACAAACTCCAACTCCCAGAATCCCATAGCCTTGAGCCAAGGTCATTAAACCGGTGCCAAACCGGGTTATTTCTCCAGTCTGGATGCAGCAGTGACTCTTACTCCTTATTGCCACTGAACTTCTTGCTCACTTGGTAGCCACAGGCAAGCTTCAGCCATTTATTTGTAATGTATGGATGACAGGCATTATCTTTTCCTCTAAGGAGTAAAGAATTAAGTTGTGTGAAGAACCACCGACGTGGCTTTGGGCTCACTGCTTTGAGGAAAAAGTGGGGTGCAAATGCAAGTATAAAACAAGCGATAAATAATGAAGCGGCTTTTCTCACAATATTATCTAGAGTAAAGGTGTGCTGTTGTTGTAGTTGTTTTAAGGAACAGATAAACCGTGGGCCCAGGTCTGACACTTATTGCTGCTAGAGTGGGCATCTGCAAAGTGAAGTTCACAAAAATGCTGCAACGTTTTTTGTTTTTGTTGATGGGCACATAATGCTAAACCCGGCATTTACATCAGCACGAAGCATGTCCATATGCACTCACATCACACACAAACATATCAGTGAAGGCTGCGACGTGCTTGCCAGGGTGTAAGCCTACTTCTGAGTAAACATGCCTAGGAAGGATTGTATGAAAAGGTTATAGCCTCGGCAATAAACCTCAATAAATGCGGAGATACTTGCTCTTCGCATGAAATGGCTTCGCATGAAATGCGAGTGGGACTTCTTTCCTAACTCCTTGCAGTCACTGCCGGCTAGGTAGGCCCTTGCTGTGTCCATTTGGCAGAGACAGGGCCACCCTCCCTCCCAACTTTAACGATGCTGATTTGCTCAAAGCCAAGCCTGGCCGATGAGTTGGCAGAGGAGGAAGGCAGCTCTCCCGGGTTCAAGCGCAGCGCTTAATCCCCCTTTGCAGGGCGCATATTTTTGTCAATCAACCCATCCCCATTTGTCTTCTTTGAAGCTTTCCCGCCTCGGCTGGCACAAAAAGCAAGGCATCACACACACACAAACACACACACACACACGCGACATATGAAACCCTCCCTGCCCAGTGATGAACACAGAGTCCTGGGCAGCAGCATTGTTGCCATGCCCTCCGTCCCCCTTTTTCTTGTTAAAGCACTAATAAAAAGAGACTTTTCCAGCATTTGGAGATTTTCTCCACACCCTTCCCCTCTTGCACAGCACACGTGGAGGGGGGCACTGAAGTAAACAACCACACCGCCTGTTTCGGAGGGACAAAATAGACCACATCTGAAACGGTTGCATGGTGCCGACGGATGGCGGGGGTTTTCTTGGCACGATGTCTTCCGAGCCGTTTTTGCCACCAAGCGTAGGGAATTCTGGGAACTGTCGTGCCAAGCAAGTAAGTTTCCCAAGCAGTGGTTGGGCAGGGGGACCAGATGTCAAAAGAGGACAAGGGACCGCAAAACGGAGGACATTCAAGAAAAAAACGTGGGACCTTGCAAACTAAAAGCTAAAACCACTTATAATAGAAATATGGATTCATGCTTCATGGCCATGTTTAGGGATTCCTTCTGGACAGGAGGCTGGAATGGAGGACATGTCCTGGAAAAGGAGGACGTCTGGTCGCCTTACCTAGCTGAGTAGTTCTCTCAGACCAAGCCTGAGTTTGGGTGGGCTTTTGTGGGTGGGGAGGGAATCACTCCGGATTCTGTAGGGCTCCAGCACATAAGAGTAAAGAACAGAAAAGTGTAGTGTTTTGAGGGTCATGGAAAGCCACTGGGTGACCTTGGGTGAGTCACACACTCTCAGCCCCAGAAAAGCTTTAGGATCTCCCTAAGAGGAAGGCGCACAACAGCAAGAAACGGAGTAGACAACAACTCTGACTGTATACTGTGCACAAGCTATTTGCTTCTTAGCCTCTAAAGGAGTCTTCCCCAATGGCTGGGTTTGGGGGGAGTTGTAGTCCAACACACCTGGGGGAGACAGAGGATGGAGCACCCCCCTCTGTGTTTCTGGCTTTCCTCAATCACACAAGGACGCACTTTGCCCATGCTCAGAGCACTATTTACACATCGATTCCAATGCCCCACAGTCTTAAGATAGAAAAGAAATGCAGGAGCATCATTCGGTTGAATCCCGAGCTCAAGCAGAATCCGTTCAAGTGCTAGACGCCGCCTACGCCAGCAATGCCTGAACCTGACAGGGAAGAAATCCCACGCCTTTGCTTTCGAAGGAAGCAAGTCTGAAAACGCCCGGAGTGCCGGCGGGGCATCACTCGCTGCGGTTGCATCCACACTGGAGAAATAATCCGGTTTGGCACCCCTTTAACTGCCCTGGCTCAAGGCTATGGAATTCTGGGAGCTGGAGTTTGTTGTGGGCCCAGAGCAGAGCGGTCAGGTGCGTCAGGAAAAGGAGACCCAGCGTGGCCTAGTGCTTTCAGCGCCCCTGGACTCTGAAGACCAGGGTTCGAATCCCGGCTCGGTCATGACGAAACCCACTGACCTCAGAGAGGATGGCCACGGCAGACCCCGCTCTCTGAAGAAAACCCTGGTCCGCCATAAGTCGGGAACGACTTGAAAGCACACAACAACAACAACAACAACAACGTGGACCTTGAGCAAGTAAGTCCCACTCTCTCAGCCTCAGAGGATGGGATTGGCAACCCTATTTTGCTTAGAAAACCCTCATGATAGGGATGGCCTTTGGATCACGGTAAGTCGGAAACGACTTGAAGGCACACAACAGCAGCAGCAGCAGCAACAACAACAACAAGAAGAACAAAGTGGACTTTGGGCAAGTAAGTCACGCTCTCTCAGCCTCAGGGGAAGGGAATGGCCAACCCCCTTCTGGACAGATCTTGCCTAGAGAAAACAAACAAACGATAGGGTCGCCTTCGGGCCGCCTGAAGTCGGCAATGAAGGCAGACGACACCTCCATACACACACCCAGCAGTCGGGGGGGCTGGGGAGGACGGGGTGGGGGGTCCCTTTCCTCGGAGCTCCTTTGAAGCCAGGCTTCTCCAACCCGACACCCCCCTCCCCCCCCCCCCCCAAAATAAGGCTCTGCCTCCTTTCTGTGCGGGGCGCCGGTGGGCTGGGAATGCGCCGCTTGGCCCTCGCTCAGCCCCCTTCCCTTCCCTTCCCTTCCCTTCCCTTCCCCGCCCGGCCAAGCCCCCTCGGCCCTCCCCTCCCCTGGCCCTCCGCTGGGCCTGTCAGGGGGGAGAAGAAGAAGAAGAAGCAGCCACCGCCTCCCTCCCTCCCTCCCTCTCCTCCCTCCCTCCCTCTCTCCCTCTCTCTGTCCTGCTGCTGCTGCTGCCGGGCGCTTCCGACGGCGCTGGAGAAGAAAGGCAGGCCAGCCCTGGCCCCGTCGGCGATCTTGGTCCCTGGCGTCCCCCGCTTGAGGAGAAGGAGGAGGAGGAGGATGTTGCCCCCCTCCCGGACCCAGATGGGGCTCTTCTTCATCTTGCTCTGCCCGGCCAACATCATCGGGCTCTGGTGGTGAGTCAGGGACACCCCCCCCCCGGCCTTCTTCCTCGGGGGCCGCACTGCACAAATCCCCCGCTTTTACGCCGCCCGAACCGATCAGCTTCAAAGCGACGGGATTCCGGGAAGGGTAGCTTCCTCAGACATTTCGCCCTCTCTGTCGGAGGGCTCTGGGGCCAGAGTTCCAGAGCATGCAGCCAGGGCACTTTAAAGTGGTGTCAAACCGGATCGTTTCTCCAGTGCGGATGCAGCCCCGCACATCCCTGGAAGCAGGACCTCCCGTCCTGCCCCGTCGAGGACAGCGAAGGCCCGCACTGAGCAGCCCTAGGCTGCATCCACACTGGAGAGAGAACCCGGTTTGGCACCGCTTTAAGTCTTTGTCTGGCTCAAGGCTATGGGATTCTGGGAGTGGGAGCTCGCTGTGCGGCCCAGAGCGGAGACTCCAGACACCCCTCTTCCGAAGGACTCGGGGGAGGCAGGAAGGGGGGGGCACTTTAATGCAACTTTAACGGGGGAGAAGAGCGGGTGCAAGGCGAAGGTGTTCGCCTCCTCTCCTGCGCCCCTTTGTCTCATTGCCGCCACGAGACCCAGCCTCGGAAAAAGCCCAGGTATCTGTCGAAACATGACCTATTTAAATTTATTAAGAATTTCACCCAACCTGTCCTGATCCCTTTTTAAGTGGCTTCTCTCTTTTTTTTTCCTTTTCTTCCCTTCCCCAGCCTCCCCTCCCTTCCCTTCCCTGCAATCCGGGACATCATTCCTTTTTAGCTAAAGGGATTCATCTGCATCCTCACTGGAGAAATCACCCGGTTTGGAAGCTCTTTAACTCTTGGTCTGGCTCAAGGCTATGGGATTCTGGGAGTTGGAGTCTACTGTGGGCCCTTCAAGTATTTAAACTGGGCTCTCATATCACCTCTTAACCTTCTCTTCTCCAGGCTACACATATCCAGCTCCTTAAGTCTTTCCAGACCTTTTCATCATTTTGGTTTCCTTTCTCTGGACACTTTGAATTGTGGTGCCCAGAACTGGACACTGGAATAGAGTGGAGCTTATAAATTACAAATAGAGTGGCCCTATGACTTCCCACAGAGTTGGCCCAAACCAAACCACCCTCTCATCCCCCGCAAGCCTTCCAGAGAAAGCCAGGGAGAGTCACTATCTAGCCTTTTGGGAGTTTGGTGATGAGGACACTGGGCCTTTTTTAAGAAGGTGTAACCAGGGTGACCAGATGTCATAACCACAAAGGAGGGCAAGGCACCACAAAATGGAGGACATTCCATAAAAATGTAGGACGTTACCAAACCAAAACCAAGCACACTCAAACAAATATAAATCCATTTCATATGGTTTCTTTACAGCTATAGTACATATACTGTATTTTATTAGGTACTCAACTGTATTTTTCTGATGAATGTAATCTTTGTCAAAATGGCTTGTTGGTAGGCAATATATTTAAAGAACTCTGAGCAAGACAGAGGTTTACAATTGTATTTTACTAACAAGAAAGCCTTGATGAGTCAACATTTAAATTATTCCTTTCATTTCTCCATTGTGCTAAAATTAAGAGAAAAAAAACCCTCTCAACACTTGCTTTGTGTCCGCAAGCAGCCCATTGCCTAACATGTTTGCAGTCCTTTCCCCCTCTGAGAAAGAAACACACTCAGAGTTTTGGGGACTAGTCTTGTCTGCTGGTGGTCCTAGGAGAAATGGACTTCAGAAGAGTCATTCTAGCCTATCCCACTAGTTGACAGTTTCTCAAAGGGGAACAGCAAACATGGTCATGATCAAAATGGAGGACATTCTGGAATCCTTCCTGGAGACAAAGTTGAAATGTAGGACAATCTCCTGGAAAAGGAGGCTGTCTGGTCACTAACAGTTTCCTGATCCCAATATGAGTTTCAGTCCATCTAGAAAACAGAAAGTAGATTTGCCCTTGCCAGTGCCACACACATCAGGCTGATTTTACACACACGTGTTCCTCATGACCCAGTGATTGGTGACTGGCAGCTGAGAATGTGAATGGGCTGACTCCATTGGAAAGTGCAGCATTTCAAGTAATGACAGGTCAGGCCATATGAACATCCTCTTTGTGTCTGCACACATGCAAAGTTGCCTATTCAGATGTGTCCCCTCGATCACTGGTGGCCTTGTCACATAGGGAAATTATTCATTGACATCTCAGCCAAAAAGTGATGAGTTCACATGTGGCAGTGGCTCAGACCATGGAGCATTAACTGCATATGTGTGAACTCCCATCAAAGAGCATCAAGGGTAGAAGAGAAGGCCAAGGTTGGTCCTACACATGCTGACAACCAATCCCATGCTGCTGGAAAGCAATCATGGGTTTGTTTGAAAGGGTCTTGCACAGAAAAGTATGGACATAAAATACAATTTTTGTGCATCAGTGGAGGTGTAGAAAGGAATTTGTGTTGACCTAACTTTCTCAGTCACACAGCTCTGCAGTCGAGTTTCCCGCATTTGGGGGAAATCGCAGGGGTCACCACGCCCAGAGTGTAATGGATGAACCTCATTAAGAGGTTTTGGTCTATCTCTAGAGGTCTAAACTAGGATGAATGTTTTCTACCACCCTACATGTGTCAGTTGACTTTCCTGGTGCTGAGATGTTTCCATTAACTGGTCACAAAAGCTTTTTTAATGGGCAGTGTTAAAAATGTAATTATCACTGTCAGTATTCTTGTTTCTTGCATTTACTTTCCCTCTGGGCTGTAGCTCCCAGACCTAGAAGATGCCATGTTCCTGAGCTGTAGCTCCTAGAAGATACCATATTCCTGCTCCCCTTGCAAACAACTTTTACTATATATATGTTGTTGTGTTCCTCTGACTTAACATCATAGCTGTTTGTTCCCTACTCTCATTCCTCTTAACAACAACCTAAAGTGGCTATTACTTTGCCATATAAATAGAAAACCATCCCTAAAACACAGCTTCACTACACCTCCTTGCGCAGGTACTGTCTTCCTGTTGCTAGTCAGCCCCTCCTTGGAACATTGCTGGCCAAAAGAGAGCCCAAAGGGTACCTGTCCCAAATTGGTGATGACCAACACCCCAAAAAGTCTTACTGCATCATTCTGTCACCAGTTTTTGCCTTTTCAGCCCCTCCCCATCTTCATAGTACAGTTGGCCTTCCATATCTATGGATTCTGCATCCCCAGATCCAACCATCCGCAGGTTGAAAATATTCATTCATTTGCCATTTTATGTAAGGGACACCGTTTTACTATGCTGTTGTATTTAATGAGACGAGCATCCACAGATTTTGGTATCCATGGGTAGCGGGCTCCAAATGAACCTCCTGAAGAAGACCACTCTTTCCCACAGCTATTTTAGAAGGATTCTATCTCCAAGTCAGCACAGGGAATTCTGGGAGCTAAAGCCCCAAAAGTAATTTCTCCAAGCTCTGTTTGCCCCACTAGACCTATTACCCTGCAGCACCCTGTGACAGTAGGCAGCCAGGCATATTGGGAAAGGGTTGACCTAACATAGATGAAAAGATCCCAAAGTGCGGTGTGTAGTCAGCATTAAGCAGCCTCTGCAGCTGAGCCTGGTGGTCGTTTCGTGAGAAGTGGCCCTTCATTCTGCTTGGGGGAGGCTTGGGCTGTTGTTTTCTTGACTTAGGGCAGGTTCTTGACAGCAAAGATTGAGGACCTCCTGCTGTGGGAGATTTCTGAATGAATTTCAAATTTAATACACATCAAGGGGATCACACTGGGATTTTGTTTTTTTGGCATGGGAGGGTCTGTGTCAGAGAAGGGAATGGGAAGTTAAGTGTGTTTTCCTCTGTGTATGTACAAGGCACAATGGTTAACTCCCTGGAGCTAAGCTTTCTCTCTGTGACTGACAAGCTGGAAGTTTTACTGCAAACAATATTTAAGTGTTTGTTTCCATGCTGTATGGCAGTGCTCAGAAAAGTTAACATCTTTGAAATACAATGTGCAGAATCGCCCACCCAGCTCAACTCTTGGTCAACCTATGTGTGGGTTTTGGGGAGTTATAGTCCACTGAAAGTAAACAAAAACAACAAGCTAAGTCCAAAAATCCTTCTTATAACTCTTGTTTAATATCAAAATATTAATATCTGCTCTTTTAACACATGCACTGACATGTGAAAAGACTGGCTGTGAAGTTGCAGCTGTTTCTAGGGTGTACTTGGAAGTTGTTTGTAGAATATTTGGTTACTGTGGGGTGAAGTGGACACTTAGCTACAACAAGGATATGGTAGAGATACACAAACCTGGAACTTAAGTAGGATATTTAGAATGAAAGCCATTGGGATCTTGGATGGCAAAAGATGGCTAGAGTGTCATCTGGAGGAAAGACTGTGATTACCTTGTGTGCATTGGCAGAGCTGGAGCTGGAAGCTTAAGAGATAATGCAGAAAAGGGCAGAGGTTCAGCATGGGTTGGCTTCTTCTCAGCTTTTCTTTAAAATTAATTTTTAAAAATAACCCAGCTGCAAAGCAGTGAAGAAAACAACCCCCCTTCCCACACACACACTGTACAAACAACCTATCCAGGCTCTGCCTGTTGAGCTCAGTGGTAGAATGGAAAGGCTCATTTCATCTGAAACAACAGATACTACATCCAGCTATTGGTCGTATTCCTTTTTCACTACAGTTTCCAGAATCCCCATCCAAAATAGTCATGGCTGGGGGATTCTGGGAGTTGTGCCTGACCCCCAAACACCCCCTCCCCCCCCCCGAAAAAAGAACCTCTCCTGAGCTCTGGATTACATTTAGAACTTTGGTATTTTCAGTGTTGCTTGGATGCACTCATGTTTCATGATCTCAGGAAGCCCAAAAATCTAGAAGTTCGAGTGAACTAAGGACTAAGTAACCATTAGTGGTGGGGACACACTGGCTGTGCAATGCTAACAGATATTTGGACATAGAATTCAGTACCATAAGAACACCAATTGCCACGTAATAATGTCTAGGCATTTAATTTTTCAGAATGTGAAGAAAGGCTGGAAATAGTGGGGGTGACATGGTGGTAATGGAGGACTCAGAAGAGAATGAAGCCGAATTTCCAGTGGTCAAGAGGTGGTGATTGGATGTACAACAAACTAGCTTTTGTGGCTAGCTGATGGTGTGCTAGCTGTGATCACTGAATGAAATCATGATGCTAGAGAATCAAATGCACAAGTGCTTGCTTTCTTTGCATATTTCATCTGAATTTCAAATGCTGGGGGGGGGGCAGTTTGGGATTTATTTATTTATTTTTACAGAGATTGGTAACACCCCTATCTCTATAGTATTGGTTGGTATTTACAAACATAACAATATTCATAAATATGCTCTTTACAAGTGTGCAGTTTGTTGATCCACTGCAGCCCTTTAACTGGTACTATGAAGTATACTGTGCATTCAAACAACAGGTAAAGTTCCCTGAAGGAGGTGGAAAGGATTAGACTACTGATTGAGCAAGATACATGCTGATACAGTTTCCACTAGATTTATATTTTACATGTAGATCTTGTTTAATCAATGGATTAAACACTGATTATGATTATGACACATTGCTAATTGATTATGATATAGAATCTTAACTGCAGTCCACATTTCTGTTACAATATTAAATGGGTATATATAGATACATTTTTTCCATTAATTTCAGATCCTGTTATTGGAGAAAAGTGGGACATAAATCAAATTAAACCAGTTCATCAAATCAATATATAATCTTTTGTTTTCTTGTTTGGTTAAGGACAGATATGTTTACAAAAATTCATATAAACTGGATTCATCATAACTGTTTTTTTAAAAATTATATATGCATTTTGAACCTAGGCCCTTATCAGATGAGGGTTTTTGCAGCCCCAATCCAGAGTCACTCCACACCCATCCAAGTGAATTCATGTGAATGCACATTGAATTATCACATGTGAACACTGTTACTATGAAGCCATTCCAAAGCCAATCCAAAGTCACCCCAGAATTCAGTGAATGCACATTGAATTATCACATGTGAATGCTGTCACTACGAAGCCAATCCAAAGTCAATCCAAAGTCATCCCAGAATTCAGTGAATTCGGTAACAACTGAATTCACAGAAATCAGTTCCAAGGTCACTTTGGATTCAATCCGAATTGGTCTGGTGTGATAACTCTCCTAGTAATTTCGGTACTTATGACAGAAAATCAAAATTATGGCCAGGATCGTATTGGGCAATTATGAATATGTAACTACCATAATTATGGAGCTACACAGTGACTCCTGCCTCAACACCTCCAATCCTACCTACTGGGGAACATCCGCTGCGATCTATGGAGGTTTATTCCCCTGTAGTTTGGGAAGCATCTGACTGAGGTTCCCATTCCCTCCTGTGAATGTTCTCCCATGTGATAGGCAAAGCAGAGTGCCTGCTGCAATTCCCCCTCATGTTCCAGAGATTGCTCATGAGAACATCAGTCAACTGCTTCCTGTTCAACAGGGGAATGGACCCCTGTTGATTGCAACTGCTCCTTCCTAGTAAGTGTTGACTGTGGAACTTCCATGGTTCCTACGTGTCCCCTAAACTAAGGGCTACTTAGGGATCATGTATACCACCCAGTTACGAATGCCGAGAAGCCAAGAAGCCTATGTTACATATTTATAACCCTCCAGCAGGATTCTTGCCAACAACTTCTTTCTTACTTTTTAAAAGTAATTAACCATTGCCATTTTGCTGCTTTCCACTGACACCTGGCATTTTGTGCCTGTAAACCCTACTGTCATTGCAATGACTGCTTCCCCGACAGGGCTGGACCTACCAATGTACCTCTTAGTAGGACTGCCTCTGTAGAATGCAAAATCATGTTGAGTAGTGTGGCTTGTTGATTAATTTATTTACTAAATGTATTTTCTGCTACCTGACATGAAAAACTTCCAGGGAATGAAAACACATAGAGATGCCATTATATTGGCATTAAAATGCCATATTGTAAACCAAAACATTCATCATAATAAGAATCAAAGCAGGCAAAAGGTTCTTGTTTTTTCTTAAAAAGCACCCAACCTAAATCTTATTGATTAATTCCAAATAGAGTAGACTCATAGCGCTGAATTACACATGGGAAAATACTATTGTTTCAAAAGATCTACTCTCATTGGGACTGACCAATAGGATCCAGGCCATAAAGAGATGAATGTTTTTAAACTATTTCAGTCCAGGCTTTCTGAAATAAAATGACTGCCATTTGTTTTCTGGAGGCCAGCAATGAAGTGGCTCTGCCAGATTTCTCCAAAGAGGAACTGCTGCCCCAGCTCGTGCCAGCCTCCCTAACTTTGGACAGTGCTCACATTCAAATCTGATTATTTTAGGATCTTGAGCTGAACACTAATTTATGTTATACTGAAACAGATAATTGGTTCATCTAGCTCACTATAATAATGAGCGGGATCCATATCAGGCTTGGGTCTCTCCCAGCCTAACTGGATTTGTGGCTTTTTAGAGCACATGAGGAACCCTGCTGGGTCATATCAAAGACCAATCTAAACTTGCATTCTTTTCACACTGTCTTCAGAAAGTCTACAAACAGGACATGAGTACAGTAGCACGAGCTGTAAAATGGCATGTGTTTTAGTGCTGAGCAACTATGAAGGCTAGCCCTGCCCTTAGGCAGAGGGAGGGAATGCTCCTGTCACCAGTGTTGAAGTGCAAATCACCTGCCACTGTAGTTTACACCTGCAATTGTAATAGTGAGAGGATAGATGCTATCTTTGTCCTTTGCCTCACACAATAAAGTACCTTGGGTCATTCTTGACAACATATCCCATGCAGTGGATATTTTTTTTAAAAAAAAATATCTGAGAATAGCAAGAATTTTGAAGGAAAACTAATATTGCTCTCAACAAACCAAAGGACCAGGCAAGATGGGGAGGATGTCATCACCAGCCTTGGATACAGTATTATAATGTTTTCATAAAGCTTTAGGGCAGGGATGGACAGATTGAGAGAATCTACTTTGAGCTTTGGCTCAAGATCCACAAGCTGGAGACTAGAACAAGTGACATAGCATTAAAGAATTCTGAGCCTAGGGATGGATGGATGGATGGATGAAAAGACTGACTGACTGATTGATTCACACAATTAAATCCCTAAAGAACTGATATCACAATTCAGGTCTAACATACATTTTATAAATATATTGTATAAATATAATATAAAATGAAAAACAAGTCTAAAACTAGAAATTTTTAAAAACATGCCAATCACAACAGAAAAACAGAGCAGATATGGTAAACTGAGGTCAGTCAGAATAAACAGGTGTATTTGCAGTAGGTGCTTAAAACAGAATACAGTACAGTCTCCACCTCTCAGCTCACATTGGGGAAAACAGAGGGTGGGTGCCACCACTGAAAAGGACTGACCATGCTGTAACACAATAGATTTGATGCGGAACAGCCAATAAGGCTTGTGCCAAGAATCTGGAGTGTCAATTTGGCCCAGATAGCAGCAGGCCATCTCCTGGGTATCCTGGCTTTTTATGTCACTAACAAAACCTTGTTCATGGCTCAATAACATGTACACAGACACTGCCTTGCCTTCAACACAGCTATGAAACCTAGTGGCAGTTGCAAGGATGGTACACAAAGACATTGTAAAAGTCTAATTTGATTTGAGTCTGTTTCATTTTGGTATTTGCCTTGAGTACCAGCTCTGAACAAAATGACTATCCCACTCTTAGTTATCCCAACATTCCTTGATTTCAGCAGTGAAATTTAGTCCTCTGATGGAAAGGAGTCATTTTTGATGAAGTTTAAAGAATTCTTGCCAGTCTACTCCAGATAACCTAGAGATCTCTCAGATGTTCTTGATATGTCTTCTGTCCAGTCCCATTTTAGGGCATCTACTTGAAGATTGTCAAACTGTAACTTAATCTGAGTTGAATAATCTTGTATATGTATGTGCCCCAGGCCAATTTTCTCATGCACTGTGTGTCCTTTGTGTTCCAGGGAGTAATACACAAACTAAGTTGACGAGGGATATATTAAATTTATCTTGTGAGGAAAAATATATAAGCCTTATTCACAACACTGGACAAACTGTCTGCTGGTGTGATGATATGATAGGTGTTTGAGAGCTGGTCCTTCTGAGAGTAATCTACTCACTCATAAAAAAGTTTGGCCACTGTTACCATGGTCTCTGGGCACAACATTTGATTGATCTCATCCTTGTGGTTTTGACATTATCACTATCTTGCTCCTTGGGGGACCAGAAAGCCCTAATGGCGTCATCTCAGATCTAAAGAGATGTACTTATTCCCACCACAAAAACAACTTGGCAAAGAAGGCCTCCATCCTTGATCTCGGTTAGAGTGGATTTCTATCAACACAGATAAACCCTTGAACAGTCAACACTGAGGCTTGTGGGAAACACAGACTGAGACTGAATAGCCCGTTTCCCCAGGAGATTGTATTTTGGACCTGAAAAGGGGCCTGCAGTCTGTTCTCTTTCTTTCACCACTGCAGAACCATATTCTTTGAAGGGTGAAAAGTAGCCAGAAGAGGGCAGCCAAAAAACAATGGGTGGCAACTTAACACTGCTTTGAGTTCCTGCAATCTGTAAACCCTGTGATATTTGAACCACTCCTTCTTTCGTGATGCCCCACCCACTGAGGACTACATAGTATCTTGTTAATTGTCTTCAAGTCGACATTGACCCATGAATGAGAGACCTCTAGGTCACCCTGTCCTCAACAGCCCTGCTCAGTTCTTGCAGATTCATGGCTGTGGCTTCTCAAACTGAATCTATCCATCTGGAATGCAGTCTTCCTTTATTCCTATTGCTCTCCACTTTATAGTCTTTTCTAGTGAGTTTTCTTCTCACGATATGCCCCAAATATGACAGCCTCAGTTTAGTCCAATTTAAGAGCATAGGCCCCTGCCAGAAGTGATTGTCCAAAGAGGTTCTGCTTTCAATCAGAGAAGATTTCTTCAATCTAGCATTCTCCAAATATATTGGGCTAAACATTCGATAATCCCTAACTAGTATAGTACTGACTGGGGATGATGGGAACTGCCATCCATTGAAACTAGAGTGTGCTGGCCTGGGAAAAGTGATTTATTTATTTAACTGTTTGTATCCCACCCTATATCATGAGATCTTGGGTCAACATACAAGTAAAATCAAAATAAATCATTTTAAAATAATTTAAAACCATAAAAATAGTTGTAATAGATTGAATTCATTTCAACCAAACTGACAAGTGAAAAACAGCTTAAGAAGGGTAAAACAAGTAAGAACCATGTGCACAAACATTTTGGAGTTAAACCCCAAAGGCTTTAAAGAATAGTTATATTTTTACCTGATGTCTACATGAATACAGGCTTTGGAGATAATATATGACCCCCCCCCCCTTTTTTTTTTTTGGAAAGTTAGGAGTTTGAGGGTTTTTTTAAACTAAAACTCTCAGTGGCACTGATGGTTGAAGAATTTTGAATGTTGTAGTCCAAGCAAGTAACATTTCCAAGTTCTGTTCTGGACTAATGCATCTTTTTTGTACAAGTCACTGCCCTCAAATTATGGATGCTGAATCGTGGGACTGAGGTTTTATCAGTACAACATTTAAGCCAGTTAATTACTCTGTTGCAAAGCCATGGATGAGTCAAGCACACAAGTGACGTTCAGGAAACTCTTTAACCCAAAGCCCTGGAGCCCTGGCTCCTTGCCCTGGGGGTGCTGGAATCTGGTCGTGTGATTATAATAATCTTTTGGACACAAATTTCTTTGCCACTTTGCCTATGCCACCTACAAACAAAGGAAAGGAACTGTCATCCACCCTCTTCTAAGAGAATCTGAAATGCTTTTGTGGCTTATTTGCCATCTTTCCACTGCAAAGCTCTGGGAGGAGGGAAACCTGTGGCTAAGACCAGGATACTGCTGAAAGATCTGGGTTTAGTTCCCAGCTTAGCCAGTAACTCTCTGGGGGATCTTGAGTAACACACTTCCCGTCCACTTGTGTTTATTCATCCATCTTTCACATTATAAATACTTGTCCTTTCCCCACCCTGTTTACACACAGATCCTGAAAACACTGATAGACTTGGGCAAAAAACTCATGGCAAGCAGTATTATTGATTCCAAGGAAAATCTGCTTACATTCTGAGTTTATAACAATGACTAGCCATGTATATTTATGTTTTTCAGACACAGGTCTTAAATGAGGTAGCCTACATCTCAAAAAAAAAAACAACGGCTGCCTTGAAATCTCATCTCTAGCTACAGTACTAATGTTTAGATCAAGGATGGATAATGGGGGCTTTCCAAATTCTGATAGACTGCAACTACCAACATATTTCCCCACTGACTATGCTGGTTAGGGTCCTTGGGATATGAACTCTGTGTCACAGAATCAGCAGAGCCACAGGTTTCCCTCCCTGGGCCTAAATAGACCCACAACTTTGCACGGAGAGGATGGGTAACACAATTCCCAGCTTGTTGTGATGCCCTTTCAGAGAGTATAGGTGTTAAACCCTGGTCATGGGAGAGTTCCTTTGAGTAGTGGGGTCTCCATACTGGGTTCACTATATCCTCTGCCTGTTGTCGCTTGTATAGATCTATAAGATATATAACAGGGGTGGGAAAATGCACAGGGACAAACACCAGGTTACAATCCACAGAATCATAGTGAGCTGCATTGATGTGTTCCTGCCAGACTGGAAATGACATCACATTACAGTGGACCCCCAGCATTAGCTGAGGTTTGATTCCAGGTTTCCACATGGATACTGAAGTCCATGGATGCTCAAGTCCATTATATACAATGGTATAGTAAAATGGCATCCCTTATATAAAATGGCAAAATCAAGATTTGCATTTAGAATTTGTGTGTGTGTGTGTGTATTTGAATCATGTTTTTTTAATCCATGGATGCAAAATTTGTGGATACAGAGGGCAAACTGTACATCTCATTTCATTTTCAGGCTTTTTTTTGGGAGGGATGGGTTCTTAGAATTTAGGGAGGTGAGAAAAGGGTAAGCTGCTTTGTTTTTCTGTGCAACTAGGGATGTTTGGGTGGTACTGGGGTATGTGAAAATCAGCTTTAAAAATTGGGATGGACTAGGGACTTCAGGGGGTCTCTTAGGAGGCACCAAATAGTAATACTACTAATAATAACTACTAGAAATAGTAGTAGTAATATTAATAGTAGTTGCTCATTTATATCCATAATTATCTGCAATACTGGAACACAGGGTGGCTTACAAAAACTAAAACAAATACAGATAAATGGAGCTGGGGACTACTTGTGAGCTCACTTTCCCCATCCCTGGTGTATAATCAGAAACACAGAGAGATGAAAAGGCATTTTCTAACTCTTGTTAGCATGTCATAATTTATTCTTTCAAGTCCAGGCTAGCTGGCTTAAAATGTAGATTGGCTGCTGAGTATACCACTGAAGAGAGGAGTGAATATGAACAGCCAGCTTGCTACTAAGAATTAAAATGACTATTCCTGGAAAGTTAATAAACTGCAAGAAGTGTGACTAACTTAATGGGAACTAAACAGACAGATGGGTTGGAGAGCTCTCTCTTGGCTTTAGTTACCTCCTATAGCTAGGAAGGGCTTCCTTCTTCTGAAAGAAGAGAGAGAGAAAATGACACCCATCCTCCGCCCAACCTAATCAGTTGCTTTCATTGAATCTGAGATACTTGTTCTGTATCCGTTTGGTACCTAAATCAAGCAGAATGCAGCATAGCCAATCCAGTACTATGTGGGCTTGTGGTAGGAAACTGGGGAGAAATAGGATGCTCTTGTAAGGTAATGAAGGAAACTTACTTTTACTGTTTCAGAAAATCCATCTTGGGACAGGGAAGGATTTAGATAAAAAGAGGATTACCTAGATTTCAGTAGAAGAGCCCCTAAAGCCGGCTCTCATGTGTGGATGTAAGTCATCCTGAGACAGGAGAGTCCTTCTGCAAACAAAGGGAGGCAAAAGACTAACTTTTTGGAAGAAAGAGAAAGGAAAGGGAAAGGCCTGAGTACATAGATCAAAGATAGAAACAGAGAGGTGAAACAAAAGGACAGACATGCTCTCTAGACTTCCATCTCACTAATCACTTTATACAAGCATTGATGTCTCTTTGCTTCCATCATTCCTTGCCTTTGTGCAATTGCATAACAGCTGATTATTCAAACATAAGGTGAAGGCCTGGCCTAAGACCATTGGCTGTCTGAAGTGAACAACAAGGTGGCACACACTTCCACACCATTCCAGGTACAAAATGTGGCTGCACTAATAGCTGCCCCTTTCTCCAGCATTGGTAATGGGACTGTGCCCTCCACAGTATGCGAAAGGCAATAGGCCAACTAAGGGGATGTAGGGCTTGTTGTTTGTCACAAAGTTGTCTCCTCTGGGTCTTTCTTGCTGCTTTCCAGTTACCTTCCATTTGAGAAAACTCCTCACTCTACCTAAGGGTAAGGCTAACCCTTGGTTATAAGCAAGACGATAACCAGGACATAGTGATGCTGAACATGAACCGGCCTTTCCCCCCACTGAGACTGCAGGAGAAAAAGAGAGCGAGGGGGTCAGATTCAATAATATTCAGAAAGTGCATCTCTTTTTCTATAAGCATTCTATGCAAAGATTGGAAAAGGTAGTTTTAAAACTGTAAGTCCAAGGATTCCTCCAGCCCTCCCCTGAAAGTAACATTTCCAAGGTTGGACTATACTTTACCATAGCTAGAGGAGATCTACTAAACCATGTAAGAAAAAGTGTCCAGTGTCATTGCTCTTTCCTAGTCAGCAACTTGTTTTCTGTCAGGGCTTCTGTGCCTTTACCTCCCACTTTCTTGCATTAACCACTTCTGCAAGTAAAACTTTACCTGTCATTTTTCAAAGCAATAGGTGACATTTACATACCTATCACTGAATCTTCAAGCAAGCAAAACATGTCTCTGTTGAATATCTGCCTCCATTGCACTAACTTTGAAAGTTTAGCAGAGAAAAGAGCAGGAATGGTAACAAAAGCAACATTATTATTCAGTTGTATTTTAGATTTAGAAAATGTTCTGCATCCATAATTATTCTGCTCCAATATTTTGGAAGAATTGTTCAGTTGCATAAGCTACTTTCCAGGAATTTTTTTTTATGTTGTTTCTGGAAAGTCCATTTCATACATATAACACAAACAGTTTAATAATTCATTGAGTAAACATCTACTCATGCTGGCTAATAAAACCTAACAGATCCTTCCCTTTTTTGCTGTAATTTAACAATGGAGAACCCACAGTCTTTCAAATGGTGGACTCCAACTTCTGTCACACACACACACCACACAATACACCCAAGAGTCAGAGATGATGCGACAAGAACATTGGCAAAGCTACAAATTTCCCACACCTGTAATTATCTGCTAAAAGTTTCTGCATATTTTTCTTACAAATGAATCAAAACAAAGTTTGAATTTAAGGTTCTACGTTAACTCTAACATCATTTTGTTGCTTTAAATCTGTGCCTGAAACTCACTAAGTGAGTCTCTCCCTCCTTGTTAAACACACGCACACAGGCTTTGGCACCTTTTTGTGTTTGCTGTCACAGATTATCCCCTCTGGAGAATGAATCAAATGTCTTAAACCATTTCTGACACTGTAATGGCTATTCTGAGAACTTCCAGTATCAGCAAAGTGTTCGTCTGCAAGTTACATATTAGTGATGGAGAACTATGTAATTATTCAAAGTCATTCAAAGTTCATTGAGATTGAGAAAATAAGATCAAGCCTACTTGAGTTACATTCATGGTTTTGACAATTTTCAAAGAAGTAGCCGTGTTAGTCTCTTGCAGCACAAAAAGGAGGAAGGAAGGGAGAGGGGGAAAAGAAAAGAAAAAGAAATGTGGCAACACCTTCAGACTAACTGGCTTTTATTTATTCAACTTTTGTGGATATAAATCCATTTCTTTAGATGCAGTATTATATCCTGCCTCAATTGTTTTACAGAGGGGCGGGTAAGAAATAAATATTATTATTATTATTAGGAGTAGTAGTAGTACAGAATTATAATAAACACTCAGTTTTTGACAGATTCTGCATCTTCAGAACTAAATTGACTGGCCATAAAACTAGGGACAATGCCACTGTTATAGTGCAATTCTTCCATTTTAACAGCAATGGCTGTGGAATTCTAGAGTTTGTAGTTTGGTGAGATCCAAGAGCTCTCTGGCTGAGAATTCTGAATGCCCCTACCTAAATTACAAACCCCAGGATTCCACAGAAGGCAGTCTTATCAGGTAAGTGGAATAATAGCACTATAACAATGTACTGTAGTGTGAATGCTAGGTTTGGATTTAAATACTGTTTACCACAGACATTGGCAACTTTATAGAATCAGAGCCTTTGGCAAAATCAAACAGATCTCAGAAAGAAGCAAGGATGGATTATATCCAACAAAAGCTGAGCAGATGTGGATATTTACTATTTGTGGAAGGCACAGGTTTTTGTAAACTTACTTTTTGGATTACAACTCCCAGAAGTAATCAGGTTGACTGTGAGACTCTGGAAGCTGTAGCCTAAATAAGTAACTTTTCCAAGCTCCAAAAGCAGAGTCTAAGAGTAAGCTTCAGGACAAACAGGTTTGAGAGTAAGATTCACTACTATTACAGAATTCTCCCCTAGGGAAATTCTTTTGGTCCAATCTGTTGTTCATTTTTGGCAATTAGCGAAAATAATCTCTTCTACCAAGGCCTTAATGATTCTTGAGCATTCTGCATTTTTGCTCTGTGTTTCTGCTTGTCATTCTGAATTTTGTGTTTTCTATTTGATTTAGTCTCTTTTGATTGATGAATTGCACTATTGTTTTCTTGTATTGTATTGTATTGTAAGCCTCTGTTTCTAGTGGAAAGATAAAACAAACCTAAATAAAAGTAACAATTAATTCATAGATCCAAGGTGGAAATATTGGCTGGAAAGAAGACATTGGGAGACATGGTTCTGTGAGATTAAATCAAAACAGCTGATTTAATTTCAATAATCAGAGATGAAAAGACTGTCTTCTAGCATGAATGGGTACCCTGATGAAGAAAACCACATGTTGAATTTCTGCTTCTCATGCAACTATTAAAAGTGCTCATTGAACCTATAGCTGAATAGTAAGTCAAAATGTATGTAAATCCCATGGATTCAATGGTCTAGTCTAGGTGGGACTACCAATTGGATTCAGACCCATGTATTTATATGACCTTCTGTTAAACAATTTGCCTAGTGGCCACAACTAATGAGAAATTCCACTGGGGCAAGTTAAATGGACTGATTTAATAGAGAAGTCTGTCTTTCCATCACTGGTGTGTTTGATTCCCATGCTAGCTGAAGAGGAATGGGACAACCTGTCAACTTATGCTGACCCCATAAATTGCACAACCTGTCAACTTATGCTGACCCCATAAATTTCATAAGGTTTCCTAAGCCAAAGAATATTTAGAGGTGGCTTTGCCAGTTCCTTCCTCCGAAATATATCTTAGCAAGTACAGCGGGCCATTGGTATCCACTGGAGTTTGGTTCCAGGATCCGCCATGGATATCAAATCTGTGGATGCTCAAGTCCTATTAAATACAATTGTATAATAAAATGGTATACCTTATTTAAGATGAAAAAGGAAGGTTTCCTCTTTGCAATTTATGTTTGTTTGTTTGTTTGTTTGTTTTTCTATCCTGCCTTTCTCCCAAAAAGGGAGAATATTTTGAATATTTTCAAACCATGGATGCTTGAATCTGTGGATAAAAAATCTGTGGATATGGAGTAGCCTCATGCTAACTCTATAAGCCCAAAATATACTATTTTTTTTAAAAAAACTAGTCTAGTAATTTGCCCCCTGTATTTATGCTTCCCTGTTTTCATTCTGGCTGTGGAAAAGGAAGTTTCTCCCCTGCTGCAGCCAGCATGAAAACTCAGTATAGTATCCTCTTAGCAGAGTAATATCTATCTATCTATCTATCTATCTATCTATCTAACTATCTATCTATCTATCATCTAAAGCTAATGTCTTCTGAGGGCTTATTAGGCCTGTGGTCTCCAAACTGGTTTTAGACCATGCCATATATAGAATGACTTTAGACACTGCTCTCTGTGTAGAGGAAATCGTATGTATGCCATCCCAAGCTCCTGTGTTCCTTCCCCACTGAAATAAATATGATTCTCAATTATGTTAAATAATAATAATAAATAATAATAAAATTTATTTATATCCCGCCTCTCTGCACTCAGGCAACCAAGGCAACAATTAAAAATATTATATATATTATAATATTATATTTAAATATTATTATTATATTAATATTATTAATATTATAATATTATTATTATAATAAAATTATTATATTAATATTATATTATTATATATTATATTTAAATATTATATATTATATATTATATATTATATATTATATATTATATTATACAACAATTAAAAGTATACATATTATATCCCCCCAACCCTCTCCCCATTAAAATAGAATTAAACAATTTACAATCTAAAACATATTAATATAATTTTTTAAAAAAAAAAAGTTAATAAATGTACAAGCAAACAACAGTATACAGGACAGGAAACAAGAATAATGATACCTTACTTATTCTCTGTGGTGACCGGGCATCTATTCAGGAAAGGCCTGTGGGAAGAGATCTGTCATAACAGCTTTTTTAAAGCTTTCTAAGGTGGTCATATGACGGATCTCGTCCGGCAGGCCATTCCACAATCTGGGAGCAACAGCCAAGAAGGTCCCCTGAGCAGTTGTACATAACCTGTTTTTTATTGATTGTAACAGATTTCTCCCAGAGGAGTGTGGGGAGAAATATATGGGAGGAAGCGGTTGTAGTGAACACTTTCTTGTTCACTCACCACCTATCTCCTACTGAGGCACTGTTATCTTTGGTAGCGTGTTTCAATAGTTTAACAGAGGCCAAGCAGTACTTCAAAACCTGAATGAAGTTTATTTATAAAATAAAGAAACAAATATTGAAATATTCTTAAAGTTTTGTTTGTCTTATTCCTTAGTTACAAAAGTTCCTTAAAATTAATACCAAAGCCACTCAGGCAACCTTCTCCAATATTAAAGCCAAAAGCTTCCTTAACCTCTAGGCTTATTCCAAGCCTCTCTTTCTCAGACTCCCTCAAGCCTCTCGATGTACCAGAGACCAGTCTGGCTGCCATATTCTGTACTAATTGAAGTTTCCGGATCAAGCACGAGGGTAGCCCCATGTAGAGTGCATTACAGAAATCAAGGCATGAGGTTACCAGTGTGTGTACTATGGTCTCAAGGTCCCTGACTTCTAGGAAAGGGTGCAGCTGGCGTATTATCTGAAGCTGATAACAGGCACGTGAAGTAACAGATCTAGGAGCACCCCCAGACTGCGAACACAGTCCTTTAAGGAGAGTGTGATCCTTCCAGGATTGGAGGTTGTATCCCAATACCTGAGTTCAGAGCTGATACTATTACTATTTTTCCTCAAGAAAATGGATCTAAAACACACTACTATGAAAGGCACATAAACCTACCTAGTGCAGAGTTACTTGGGGGAGGGATCCCTCTACGTTCTATGGAGCTTACTACCAAGAGTATGCTTAAACAATAGTTTTCAACTTTTTGTCCTTTGTACATTTTGAACTACAATTCCTAGGATCCCTGGTTATTTGGCCATGTTGGCTGGGGCTTCTAGGAATGGAAGTCCAATAATGTGTGGGGACTTTAAAAGAAGAATCATGGTATAATACATCATGTCTTCCTAACAAACCAAAATGTTTCTGTCTTATTGTTTATGCACATAGGATAGCTTCTGGAGTCATAAACTATGAAAATTATGGAATTTTGGAATGACAGTGGAACACACTCTCCTAAAATCTTCTTTGGAGATTTTTAAACAGAGGCTGGATGGCCATCTGCTGGTGGTGTATTCTTATATGGCAGGGGATTAGACTGCATGGCCCTTGTGGTCTCTTCCAACTCTATATTTCTATGATTCTGTGCTGCCACATGGCTGCTAGATTAAATGGCATTAAACAGGTGGGGAAAGTATGACCTGTGGGTAACATTTCCAGGGTCTCATCTGTTCCAACGAGGCACTTCTTATAAGCCTTATAAAAAGAATGCCAGTTTGCTGCCAGGATGCTTAGCCAACTTTGGTCTGATATTCTAAAAACAAAACAAAACATGGATATATCAGCACTTATTGTTGTTGTTGTTAATGGCCTTTGGGTCAATCTTTATTTATGATGACCCTGTGAATGAGACCTCTCCAAGCCCCCCACTGTACCTCTCTGCTCAGGTCTTGTAGGCTCAGGCCCGTGGTCTCCTGACTATTTCCATTTGGCATGTGGCCTTCCTCTCTTTCTACTACCCTCTACCTTCCCAGCCTTTTCTAATGAGTCATGACTTCTCATGATATGACCAAAGCCCTTGCAATGGTCCAACTGAAAGCTGCAGTAGGGGGTGATTGATACTTTGGTTTTTCAGTTTGCTTTCTGGTTGTTTATCTAGTAGTCATCAATATGCCTACAGGCAATACATGTCCACAGTTTAGATACATGCTGCATGAAATAAATGTGTGTGAGAGATCGGACAGCTTGTTTGTTGGCTTTAAATATACCACTCATCAGGAAACCCCACCCTAAGTCATATAATTATGTGAGAGGAGATGATGCCTGTTACTTGTTCGTCTTGAAATTGAGCCATACTATTGTTTACCTCAGTGATATCCCTTACCTGCTACTCTTGCATGTCAAGGCAAAACTGTTGCAGCTCAGCCTTTTCCAGTCTGATGGCCTCAAGCTGAACTATGACTCCCATTAGGACCAACACAAGACACTTGTTGCCAGATTAAAGGACAAGATGATGCTTCTTCCTCATTCCACATACAGAAGCAAACTGGCCTGATAGTTGAATCTTGCTTTAGCTCTGGCCTCCACTATGCCTGAGGCAGCAGGGTTGTTGTGGGTGGAGGATAGGCTATGCGGGATGCATTCAGCTCTGACTTCCAAGAAAGACAAATGGAAGGAATCTGCTACCTTTGGAATCTGCTACCTCCAGCAGTGCTTTGGTCTGCCCAATGGTAGGGCTGGCTCTGTCTTTCATAATCTACAGCTATAAATAGTCTGAAGTATGGGATGGGGGGGGGGGGGGCGCTGCTTTTAGCCTCTCAAACTCCTGAAAGGCTGCAAGTCTTTTATATGAAATCTGAAAAGTTCTGTTTGTTTTCCTTCCACCCAACTCACATTACATTTGGATTCCCCCCTGCTCCTTAATTGTATGCAGTACACACACACACATATCCGCATGCTTTATTAAGGTAGCACTCAAGGGAGCAAGTACTGAAGTTGAGTTTGCAACAAGTAACCTTAGCTCAGCTTTTTTGATGGCGTGCCCGGTTCTTAATTGCATAATCCTATCCAATGAAAATATATCACACTCACAGTCATGGTCAGAACATGCAAACATGGAGGCCTCCCAGTCATTTCCCAGTGCCCAGGAGCCCCTCATCTTCCTGGGGTGGGACTATTATTTCTTCCTAGTGCTAAGCAGAGATCTCCGGGCACAGTGTTTAGAATAATAACAGCCCATTGTGCAAAAACTTTTAAAAGTTGCTTGAATATTTTAAAAATACTGTCACAGGGCATTTTTCTTTCCACTTCTCATGTCAGCTTAATGCTCTCCCTGTATTCAAATCTTGCTTATGGACCTATTTACATGCAAAGCCTGGGCCTGAGACCCTTCTGCTCTTCAGAAGAATGTTGGACAAAATGAGGCACAAAGGCAAGCAGGAAACAAAGTGCTTTTCTCAGTTTCTGCATGCAGATGTAGGTGCATCTTCTTAGAGTGCATCTACACTGCAGAAATAATGCAGTTTCACACCACTTTAACTGCTATGGCTCCATCCTACAAAATCCTGGGATGTGTAGTTTTGTGAGCCACCAGCACTAGAGAAGGCTAAAGACTTTTTTAAACTACTAATTTCATTATCCCACAGGATGGAGCTACAGCACTTATAGTTGTGTCAAGCTGCATTATTTCTACAATGTAGATAGACTGCTAGTGAAGGAACACTCAAAGATGGCTTGCCACTGCCTTCCTATGAAATATAGCCTACAACACTTGGTATTCTTTGGTGATCTCCCATCCAAGTCTGACCCTGTTTAGTTTCCAGAGAGAAACTGGTGCCTCTCTTGAACATCAGGGCTGCCTGCATCCCACACAACCTGTTCTCCATGCATAACTACCGTGCTGCCCTCAGGGCTGAGTTGTCATAAGTGAACAAGTGATTTTGAACACACACACACACACACACGTTGCTGGCCTTCAAGTAATTCAGGCCGCTCAGCTTGCTACAGCTTAGTTCAAGGAGCTCAATTCAGACTGGATATATTGGGATCACAGGTTAGAAACATAACTTGGGGGACTGTAACTTTCCAGCATCCCCCAGCCAGATCCCAGCATTCTCCCTGCTCTGCTAGGCACTTATTTTCACAACATATAGTCAAGATGGCATCCTCTCCCAGCAACTGGTGTTATGGGATAGTGGGTATTTTGTTGGCCTTACAAAACAAGGGAGTGTTGGGTGTGTTTTTGTTTTGTTTTGTTTTTGTATCTACAAAAGGATGGGACAAGACAGAAATTGATAAGAGCAGGAAAGGCTTGCCTGAAAGTTTTTTCTCATGGAATTCAACAAGGATTTATTTTCAAACAGGCCTAAATAGGACTGTAACTGTAGTTCAAGAGTGTACCTTTCAATATGCCCAACAACTTTCTGCTTAAAAAGATCTCCACATCCAGGTTGTAATGATTGTCAGGGAGTTCAGGAAAAAGAAGAAGAGTTGAGCTTCATTCTTGTCATGAACATTAAACTGGCTCCCAATGAGATACCTCCAAGAGATCACATTATTGACAGCTCTGTGCCAAGTTTTGTTGTTGTTCTTGTGTGCCTTCAGGCCCTCTCTGACTTATGATGACCTTAAGGAGAACCTATCACAATGTTTTCTTGGCAAAATTTGTTCAGAGGGGGTTTGCCTTTGCTGAGAGTGTGTGATTTGTCCAAGGTCACCCAACAGAGTTCCAAAGCCAAGCAGGGATCCAAACCCTGGTCTCCACAGTCATGGTTCAAACCACTAAACCACACATGCTCTCTGAGAATTGAGCTTTTGTTGTCATTTGCCTTCAAATCATTTCGGACTTACAGCAACCCTAAAGTGACCCTGTCATAGGGTTTTCTTAGTAGAATTTGTTCAGACATTTGTCCTTTTCATCCCCTGAAGCTGAGAGTGTGCGACTTGCCAAAGATCACCCAGTGGGTTTCTATGGCCAAGTGAGGATTGGAACCCTGGTCTCCCAGTGTCCTTTTCCATCATTGAAACCACTACACCATGCTGGATCTCACAGAGAAGCTATAGTCATTTACTTTGGAAGTGATATCTGCTGAGCTCAATGCTTACTCCCAAGTAAGCCTGCATGGATTCAGGTTGTTAGGAAAGGCAGGACTGAGTTTTATTTCCAATTTTTTACATGTTCATTCACATGTAATTTGCACTGAATGGTAACATTGTAAATACAGTTATGTAGTTAGTTTGCTGAGAGTATTATATATATATAAGCCAAAAAGATAATTTTAAAACAAACAAAACAGAGTCATTGCAAACATCAAAATCCATACAGAACAAGTGTGGTTTGGCCGCCAGCCAGAAGCTAGAAAGAGATGGAGCAATCCTAACTTCTTTCTGCAGGGAGTTGCTACAGAGAAAGCCCTGCTATGTGTGCATACCAAGTTATCCCTACAAACTGCTGGGACATGCAACAGGGCCTCCTCTGAGGATCTAATTTCAGACACGCTCATATAACATATGTCTGTGTAACTATACATAAGAATGCACCTTTGTTGTTGTTGTTGCTGTTATTGTTAACTGCAGTCAAGCCATCTTCAACTTATGGCAGCCCTATGAATGGGAGACATTCTAGACACCCTGTCATCAACAGCCATGCTCAGATCCTGCAAACTCTTGGCTTCCTTGATTGAGTCTATCCAAAATGTGGTCTTCCTTTTTTCCCCCCTACTGCCTTCCAGTTTACTGATTATCATTTCCAATGTCATGTCATCTCATAATATGTCCAAAATATGATAGCCTCATTTAGCCATTAAGGGAGCATTCAGGCAAGATTTACGTTCATATTCATTTATTTCTCTTTGCCAATCCAGGGTAGCCATAGAACTCTTTTCCAGCACCATATTTCAAATGAATCAGTACTCTTTCTGTCAGCTTTCTTTGTGGTAGTGGTGGTGGTGTGCCTTCAATCCATTTCCAACGTATGGCAAACCTATGGCAAACCAATCATGGGGTTTTCTTGAAAAGATTTGTTCAGAGGTTTGCCATTGCTCTCCCCTGAGGCTGAGAGCATGTGACTTGCCCATAGTCACCCAGTGGGTTTCATGGCTGAGCTGAGAATTGAACCCTAGTCTCTAGAGTTGTAGTCCAACATTCAAACCACTGTCTAGTTTTCATAACCATAGTCAGAAACCAGAAATGCAACAGTACCTTTACAAAATCATAAAGGTTGTAGAGACATTTTTCTTCTAGTTGTTAGACCCATCTAATTGTTAGACCCAACTAGGGTTAGACTCACTCATTTAATGCAACTTCCATAAGCCTTGAGGCCTCAAGTTCCCATGGCCAGTTTTGGGAGGATACGTTAGAATTCTCAGCCAGAGGGCTCTAGTAACTCACCAAACTACAAATCCCAGAATTTCATAGCATGCTGCCATGGTCGTTAAAGTGGGATCATAGTGCTACAACCATGTAGTGTGAAAGGGCTCCTGATTGGGACTAACCATTTGATCTAGGCCAGAATCTCCCAGTGAAACTGAGTGGCAGAAACTTTGAGTAAGGACATATATCTTCCCAAGGTAGCTTTGGGAAGGACAGTAAAGATATTAGAGATGGGAAGATCTGTCAAGCTTGATCTTGTTGGGGTTCTAGTTTTTCCACTGCCAGGTTTGTTCAATGCTGATTCCTTATAATATTATTCTCAAAATGCAGAATCCCCACCCCCCACCCCAAATGTATGCATTTTGGTACAAACTGTTTTTGAATGTATAAATATTTCTCTCTACACATACCTTTGCTCCTTAACTGATGGCAGGGAGATTCTAGGAGTTGTAAGTCAAAAGGTATCTTTCCCAAGCTCTCAACTGAATTCTACTGAAAACAGAATGCTGCTGGACTAGGAACCTGAAAATATTGTAGTTTACTGCATTTCTCAGAATCTTACCAGTATTCATGTCCTCTACTAGTTTTATATCTGATTATGGGGTAGGACTTCCTGTACAAAAAATTCTGCACATTTTTGTGCAGTTCTTTCAAAATGTTTTTTCCCCCATTGGCAAATGTATTTGTGTGCACAACTTTGAAATGTCTGCATTTCTAGTCTTGCAAAGTTCCATAGTTTTGTGTATATTTTTCTTTGCTGGAGGAAATTACAAGCCTTAGAACGGTACAGATTTCTGAGGCAAAATGGACTTTGGCTCAAGATGTGCTTTATCCTTGGGAATTGCAAAATAGATATTTCTGTAGGGAAATGCAAGGTCAAAATTGTTTTCCATCCAGGTGCTCGGTTTGATGGACTGCTGAATGGAAATTGGGTATTTCCAAAGCCTCAACATGGCATAGTAACGTGAGCAGTGGGCAATGACCCTGGAGCCCAGGGTTTGGTTCCCTGCTTGGCCATGTAAACCCACTGTAACCTTGGGCAGGTCACTTACTCTTGGCCTCAGAAACCCCTTGGAAAAGACTTGAAGGCACACAGTTACAACACTCTGATCCAGCCGGGCTATGCTTATGTTGCTGGTACATATAATGTAGGTAAGAAGGCAGTCATTTTTTTTAAATTATTTTGGATGAGGCTATCCCCCAGATGAAAGAGCAGTATGCAGCTTAGTGATACTATATCACCTTGTAGTGTGCCTCTGGATGTTACATTGGGGAATGTAAACTGCTGGGTACAGTTGGACTCAGGTCCTGTGTACAGGCATCTCAAAAGCATCTGGTTGACCACTGAGAGAACAGGATATTGGTCAAGATAAGTCTTTGGTTTAATACAGCAAACTATGTTCCACAATGCACCAGATCCCATCTGATGTTGGAAGCTAAGCAGGGTCAGCCCTGATTTGTACTTGGATGGGAGACTGCCAGTGTATACAAGGAAGGAACTGGCAAAACTACCTGTGTGTATTCCTTGCCTAAGAAAACCCTATGAAACAGGTGGTTTGAAAGCACATACATTACACACATAGTCGTTTAGATCTCCTTGTACAATGGAACAAAGGAAAAGTTTTGTAATACCTTAAAGATTAACATGTTTAAGGCTTTGTGGGATGAAATCAGCTTTATCAGACATGTCAAGTTTTCTACATATTCTTTTGCCAGAAATGCAAAGCATGCAATATGTGACACATACTGTAAAAGCTTAAATGAATGGAAACTAATATAGTCATCATTTACCATCATGGGACAGGAAACGGTTATCTCCATCGATGTCCAACTGGACAGAATCTAACTACTGAGTGACCTCAGGTTTGACATATACTTTCTCCTCTTAATTTGGCTTTCACTAAGATTTTGAAGAGATGAGTTCCTTTGCGGAAAAGTGGAATTAAAATGTAATCAATATATAAGGTTTAGAATACATGAAAAGACAATGCTGTTTTCATCATGAGCAAGGGCTGAAGAAAGGATATGAATTTTGGCCCCCATAGTTCTGACCTGGGGACCATTTCATGCCACACAGTTCTAGCATTATAACTCCACTTTAATTGCCATGGCAACATTCTATGGCATTCTGGGATTGGTAGCTGAGGGAGGGAATATAAAATTCTCAACCAAAGAGCACCTCTGATGCCTCTGACCAAATAATAAGTCCCAGAACTCCATAGAACGCAGCCATGGCAGTTAAAGTGGAACCATAGTGCTATAACTGTGTAGTGTGAAAAGGCCCCTGAAACACTCTTCTTGTGCCTTCAGGTTGTTTCAGACTTATGGTGGCCCTAAAAGTGAACCTGTCAGAGGTTTTTCTGAGGCTGAGACTGTACAAGAGATTTCCCAAGAGGTGTCTATGTCTGAGCGGGGAATCACACTCCAATGATCAAACTGGCTTCGCACAAATAAAGCATGATGCTGTTGTTAACTGCCCCTGAGTCGATCCCGACTCATGGTGATCCTATGGATGAGACACCTCCAAGACCCCCTGTCCTCCACTGCTCTGCTTAAGTCCTGCAGATTTAGGTACTCAACAACAATAACCTACACAATATAGCTGTACATAAACAATATGAAATGAATTTGTATTGATGGTAGTGTTTTGAGCTTTTATGCTATAACACCCTACATTCTTCTTGAACACCCCACATCTTGCAGTGCCTTGTCCTTTCCTCTGTTATCTGGTTACCTTGGGATGCTTGCCTTGAAAAGCCACCTGGATGGAAGGGAGCCCGGTCCAACGTGAACAGATGTCCTCACTGCAAAGGAGGACAAAGCACCGCGCCATGGAGGACCTTCAAGAGAAAAGGAGTACAGGGCCAAATACAAAGCTCAAAACACTCCCACAAATTGTCAACTCCCGCTTCTTAGTGATGCTCAGACTGGGAGAACATTGGGGAATCATTGAGTCATAGAGTTGGAAGAGACCACAAGGGCCATACAAGGCCCCATTCTACCATGCAGGAACTCTCCATCAAAACACCCCAACAGATGGCCCTCCAGCCTCTGTTTAAATACCTCCAAAGAGTGAGACTTCACTACACTCCGAGGGAGTGTGTTCCACTGTTGTACAGCTTTTACTGTCAGGAAGTTCCTCCTAATTTTGAGGTGGAATCTCTTTTCCTGCAGTTTGCATCCATTGTTCCGAGTCCTGTTCTCTGGAGCAGCAGAAAACAAGCTTGCTCCCTCCTCAGTATGACATCCCTTCAAATATTTGAACAGGGCTATCATATCACCTCTTAACCTTCTCTTCTCCAGGCTAAACATCCCCAGCTCTCTAAGGCGTTCTTCATAGGTCATGGTTTCCAGACCCTTCACCATCTTAGTTGCCCTCCTTTGGACATGCTCCAGTTTCTCCACATCCTTTTTGAATTGTGGTGCCCAGAACTGGACACAGTATTCCAGGTGGGGCCTGACCAAAGCAGAATAGAGCGGCACTATGACTTCCCTTGATCTAGACGCTAAACTTCTACTGATGCAGCCCTAAAATCGCATTGGCCTTTCTAGCTGCCTTTCTAACGTCCTGGGGAAGGTGGAGGAGGGGGGTGCCTGGTCCCTCTGCCTGCCCCCTCCTCGACCCAAGAGAGAACAAGCTCCGCCGGGCGAGGTCTGTGCAGGAGACAGGCCCAGGCAGGGCCCGCGGAGCTCAGCTTTCCCCCCATCGCGAAGCTCAAGCAGTTTGGCAGCATTTTTCTCCCCCCGACGCCTCCTGCCCTGGGGCTGGGGCTGGGAAGGAGGCTTCCTGGGCAAAAAAAAGGATGGATTGGGTGGGTGAGGAGAGCCAAGGTGAGCAGGTGTCCTCCTTTTCCCGGACATGCCTTCCATTTGAAGCAGGCATGTACCTTTGGTAGGAACAGAATGCACCGATTATAGCCCTGTTAGTCTGTAAAGACCCTTGTAGCCCCTGCCAATATCTTCCTTGCAGACATTAGTCTCAAAGGTGCTACAGATATCTCTCCACCTTTCTAGGGTTGCATCCAGACTGGAGGAATAACCCGGTTTGGCACCGCTTTAACTCTTTGTCTGGCTCAAGGCTATGGAAATTTGGGAGTTGGAGTTTGTTGTGGGGTCCAGAGTTTGTTGTCTGGGTCAGTCGCTATGGAATTCTGGGAGTTGGAGTTTGTTGTGGGGTCCAGAGCGGAGCTCCGCTCCGCTCTGGACCCCACAACAAACTCCAACTCCCAGAATTCCATAGCCTTGAGCCAGACAAAGAGTTAAAGCGGTGCCAAACCGGGTTATCCCTCCAGTCTGGATGCAGTGTTTGGTGTTTTAAGCTTTGCATATTTTTGGAACGTTCTACGTTTCAATTCAGAGCTGTTTTGACTTTTAAAATTGTTTGTGTGTGTTTATTTTAAAAAATTCCATTTTGACACATTTTAAAGTGGCCGAACTTTTTAAAAAGCAGCCTTTGTTTTGAATGTGCTCGTAGCGGTCAACGTCGGGATTTCGGGTTGTTTGTATTACATTTTTGTAGAACGATATTGCGTATCGATTTTGTATTTAGAGTCTGTTTTCTGGAATGTACGCCGCTGGCAGGTCCGTTTTATTTTATTTTATCCTGTTCTATGCAAAGCGCTGTGCAAACAAGCAGCGCTTTATAAATAAGTTTAATAAGAATGATGATAATAATTAAAGCGGGATACAAGATAATAATAATAATAATAATAATAATAATAATAGGAACCACCACCACCACCCAGCCTGACACTATAGGAACTGCCACAGCTCAATGCTGTGGGATTTGTAGTTTGATCCGAAAACAAACTAGAAATCCCAGAGCCTTGGAGGTTCAAATGGTGTCAGACCGGGTCGTTTCTGTGCAGATGCGGCCTCTTTTTGCGGCCTCCTTTTTCCTTGGCGGTCCTCCATCTGCATTGAGGACATCTGGTCACCGGGGGGGGGGGATCGGAGGGAAAAAGGGGGGGGGTCCTGCTTGCCCTGCCCTTTGGAAAAGAATAGAGCGGGTGGTGGGGGGAGGAGGAGAGGGGGCTCTTCTTGGCGGATCTGTCCGGGGTGAAACGTAGTTCAGCCTTTGATCCTCTGCCCCGGGGCCCGAGAGAGTCAGGATGAAAGGAGGACAAATTGTCCCTCCTTAATGATAGCCTTCTCCTCTCTGGCCCAAAGGCCGGCCAGGAGGGGATCAGTCAAGCCCTGGCCAGCCTCCAACGCCGCTCCTACAGCTACATTTGGGCCACGATCACACCACCACGCTGTGACAGCGCTATCACTCCCCTTTAAAGGCCATTTGCGACCTGCATTTGCAGATCTCCCTGATCCTTTTTCTCCGCTATGATGAGCCTTGCTGCTGTGGATAGATTTGTAATTAAGTAGTTCCTAACTTGGATGCAGTTGTTCTCATCCTACACAGACAATAATGCTATTTTCGGGCATATTTCTAACTCGGTGTCTGTTCTCTCTTTTTAATCTCTGGAAAGACAGGTTGCCGGATGTTCTTTCTAGATCTGCAAAGACAAGATTGCTGTGAAGAAATAGGGCAAATGGCAATCAATGATAAGTTAACACGTGAAATCAAGTTTTTTTTAAAAAAAAGGAATAACGAAGAGGAATAGTTTTGAAACAATCTGGAAAATATTTGCACGAAAGGTTTTAGTAAAAGCCGTAGATGGTTTACCTTTCACAGGAAGAGTTACAATTTTGGAGGGTAGCGTAATATGAAGATATTAGGCTCTGGTGATGGGGAGCACTTGGTTGGGAAAAAAGTTAATTAATCCTGGGATTTGTAGCTCATGGAGGGACATTTGGAATTCTCAGCCAGTCTTTGGACTTGCTAAACCCAGAATCCCACAAGAGGCAGCCATAGCAGTAGCAACAGCAAGTACATTTCTATAGCACTTACCCGTAAACTAGTACTCCTTAAGTGGTTTGCAGGCTGTAAGCCACTTGCCCCCAATAAACTGGGGTCTCATTTACCCAACCTACCAACGGATGGAAGGATGAGTGGACCCTGGAGCCCTGCCTGGGATCGAACTCACAACCTTGTGGCTCCAGGACCAGCATTTAATCACTGCACAACCAGGACTCCATCTAACAGCACTATAATAATGTATGGTGATAGTATCCATGATCACACTACACTGTAATAGTACTGCTGTTCCACTTTTAACTGCTCCAGCTGCCTCCTCTGGAATCCTGGGATTTGTAGTTTAGAGAAGGGCATTTGAGGTTCTCAGCCAGAGAGCCCTTAGACCTCGCTAAACTACAAACCCCAGAATGCCACAGGAGACAGCCAAAGCAGTTAAAGTGAAATAGTAGCACTGTAAAAGTTTGTATTGGACCTGAAGAGTGCCAGGGCCAGGAAGCTACTTTGTCAGGAGTTACCCAGGAAAGGTGGGTTGATGGCGTGAGCTGAGCAGCATAAAATTCCAGTGGGCTGAACAATTTATTTATTTATTTATTAAATATATTATCTTGCCTCTCCTTCAGTGAGTTCAAGGAGATCCTCCGTTCTTTTATTCTCACAACAACAATGCTGCCAGGTAGGTCAGGCAGATGGGGAAAGAATCAGCTCCTTTGAGATGTGGCGCTGGAGAAGAGCGCTGGGGACAAAAGGACAAATGGCTCCTTGAACCGATCAAGCCTGAAATACCCCTAGAAGCCAAGATGATCAAATTGAGGCTGTTGTGCTTTGGCCACATCGTGAGAAGGCATGACTCACTGGAAAAATCAATAACGCTAGCAAAGGTTGTGGGTAGTAAAAAGAGAGGAAGACCACATGCCAGATGGCTGGACTCAATTAGGTAGATCACCAGCAAGAAAGGCTTAAGCAGAGCAATGAAGGACAAGGAGTCTTGGAGGTGTCTCATCCACAGGGTCGCCTCAGGGCAGCCAACAACAACAATAAGGTCAGGCAGAGTGATGGGTCCAAGGTCATGGCTTAGTTGGGGATTAGGACCTTGATGAGAGCCAACATGGCGTAGTGGTTTCGGCACTGGACTACGACTCATGAGACCAGGGTGTGAATCTCCACTCAGCCATGGAAACCCGCTAGATGACCTTGGGTGAGTCACACCCTCTCAGCCTCAGAAAATCTCATGGCAGGTTCACTTTAGTGTTGCCTCATTGGGTTGCGCTGCTCTACACTGATGATACAAATAATACATTCTTTTAAAACCTAGTATAATAATAGGCTATCACTAATAATCACAATGATGATGATGGCCATTCACTATATTTGTATCTTCTCTCTCACCCCCCACCCCCCAAGGACCAGGACATATAAAAAACATGGAGAGGATGCAGGGTAGGGGCATCAATGATAAAAAGTAGACTCTGACACTTTGGAATACCTGATTAAATAGATCCATATTATCCTGGTGCCCGAATGATTGTAAATTAGACAACAGATGTACCTCTTTAGGTCTTAAATCCTGCCCGTAGAGAATGTTTTCTCCTTTGTAACTACAAGGCACACTTCTGATAAGGTAGGCACTTGGAGTGATGCCCTGGAGGGAGACATTAAGCCACGGAGAGGCTGGTATGGGAGAGGCACTCTAGCTGTTTGAGTCCCGGGCCATTTGGAGCTGAAAAGGAAGTACTGCAATTTTGAATAGGGTCCAAAACTAAACAGGCAAGCAGTACAGTTGATTTAAGACTGTGATGTGAACCAGTTTGGCAGTCCAGTTTAAAGTTCTGGCAGCTGGACCCTCCATCAGGTGGAGTTCCTGATTCATCTATCAGGCCAGCTCCAATTATAATGTAGCAGTAATCCAACCAGGAAGATGAAGAGATTTGATTTCTCTGGCCAAATGTTGCAACTGGTAAACCAGCCTTGTTAACCATGCTCTGGTAAACCTCCAGCCAGCCTAGAGTATTGCAATATGCTTTAGGTGGGGCTGCATTTGCAGACAACCCAGAAGGAACAAGTGGTCACCCATGTCAGAAAAGTCTGAACACAACTCCACTTGTATTTGGTACCACTATTTTCTAGGTCCACTTCAAAATTAGCTTTAGCAAACATAACCCATTTAAAGTATCAACTTATCAGAAGGACAACCTTCATCCACACTATCCCATCCATTTGCTGAGAGCCACTACTTGGGAAAACATAATGCATACTGCTTGGATGTATATTGGAGACCCAGTGTCTACTGCCTCAGATTAAGATCAATGAGGCACATGCTATAGAGACAGGGGCTTTTCAATGATGGCCCAAAGTCTTTGCTACTTGGGGAGGATGGAGATAAGCCTTCTCAGTGGTGAATATCCTAGCATTTAGACAAGCCTTGGATACTTTCCTCTTGAAGTAGCCTTTGGTTGATACCATAGCTCATGTCATCAGAACAGCTCCACAGAACAATTGTAGATATCGATTATGATGCTATTGTCTTTAAATGGTCCCTTGGTCATCACTTATTTTTGTACAGCATTTCAGGAGGGCCACTTCGCTCCCAAAGAAGTTAAAATATCTGAAATCAATCAATCAATCACCATAGCCAGGTCTCCCCCATCCAGCATGGTCACAGCTGGTGAAACAGGCAAGTCTGATAAAATGCATGTTGTGCCACTTAAGCTACCTGTTGTTGTGGCTAAGAGTGAAGGATTGTATTCAAAATCCACGAATCCACATGCAGTCATGAAGCAATCTCAGCCAATCTCTCTGAAGATGCCAGCCACAGATGCTGGCGAAACATCAGAAAGGAACTCTTCTAGAACATGGCCACATAGCCCAAAAGCCCCACAAAAAAACTATATTCTCAGCCAATTTATCACACAATGTTGGAAGAATGAAATTGGGGTAGAAGAAGGTACAAAGTGATTTCATCTCACAAGTGAGAGTAACTGCAGTGTGGTAAACATATCTGAAATGACTTTCTCTCAGATGACCACTTAGTGCAGCTTCCTTTATGCTTTTGCCTGCACTAGTTATTGTCTTTTCTAATGAGTCACATCATTTCAAGATATGTCCAAAGTACTACAGCCTCAGCTTAGCTATCTTTGCTTTTAGTGAGAGTTCAGGCTTGATTTGATTAATACTCATTCATTTATCTTTTTAAATGCCTACAGTATCTACAGAATTCTCCTCCAGCATCACATTTCAAATGAGCTGATTCTCTTCCTGTCAGCTTTCTTCACTGTTCAGCTTTCACACCCATATATAGAAATTGGAAAAACTGTGCCCTGGATTTTTCTTATTTTAGTACTTAAGTATGTATCTTTACACTTGAAGATCTTATCTAGCTCCTTCATAGATCTCATTTCAAGCCTTAGTATTCTAATTTCTTGACTAAGGTCTCAATTTTGAGTAATAACTAAGCCAACGTATGAGGGGGTATTGTAAAGTTTTAATGATCACCTTCAAATCAAAACAAAGTTTCTGTCAATTTTTTAAAAAAGATTATCATTAAAACTTTACGATACTCCATCATTACCTACTTCAGTGTCTTCATTGCTCATTACTTGCTTTAAAATTATGTAAACCATTTGTGGTCATTATTTTGTCTTCTTAATATTCAACTGTAATCTTCATTTTCTTCCATAATTTTCATCAGCAGTTATTTCAAATCTTTGCTGTTTTCTAGAAGTAATATGGTGTCATGTGCGCATCTTAAATTGCCGATCTTCCTCCAGTTTTCATGCCTACTTCCTCTGAGCCTAATCTTGCTTCACATATGATATGTTCTGCACATAAATTATGAAATATAAAAGTAGTGACTTACCAAGAAGCAAATGATTCTAGTTAGGCTTAGCAAAAGGATAACATGCCACAATTTTAACCGTTGTTCCATTTTTGTAGTGACTACATTATTATCTAATCAGATGCTGTGGTATTTCCACAGGCAGTTTCATCATGTTTTTCCATGCCTATCCTTGTTTTCCTCCTCCTCCTCCTCCTCCTCCTCTATGGTGCCCTTTGTCTGTTAAGGCAGAAGCACTGGCACTAGCCTATGCTGCTCTTTTAACATTTTAAAAGCTTAGTGTCACTTGGGCAAGAGCAATCACAAAGTGGGGATGAGTGGGATACTATTGTCAGACAGCTGGGTAAAGAAGAAAAATGAATATTGGGATTGTTATCATTGGAAAACTTACCTCAGATTTTACCATACAAGTCGCCTCCAGCTGTGTTGTACCACCATGTTGGCTGAGAGCTAGAGTGAACTGTAGTCCAAAATGTCTGAAGCACACTCAGTTAGGGAGGGTCGACCTACACAGCTGGCTGCACTAATGTAGTGCTAGGCCTTTAAATATGAGAGCCAACAATGTGTAGTGGTTTGAGTGTTGAACTAGGACACTGGGAAATCAAGGTTTGCATCCCTGCTCACCAATAAAGACCCTCTGGGAATCTTGGCAAGTCACACTGTCTCAGACTCAGAGGACAGTAACAGCAAACCCTTTTTAAAAAAATCTGCCAATGAATTATTATTATTATTATTATTAGTAGTAGTAGTAGTAGTAATTCCTTGGCTGAATTTTTTCAGAGGGGTTTGCTGTTGAAGTCCTGTGATTCTGAGAGAGTGTTACTTCCCCAAGACTCCCAGTGGGTTTCTATTGGCAAGCAGAGAATAGGTGATAGGGTCACTATAAGTGAGAAATGACTTGAAGGCATTTTTGAAGTCTGAAAAACATGAGCTGGGGATGTTTAGCCTGGAAAAGAGAAGGTTAAGAGGTGATAGGATAGTCCTGTTTAAATATCTGAAGGGTTGTCATATTGAGGAGGGAGAAAACTTGTTTTCTGCTGCTCCAGAGAACAGGCCCCAGAACAATGGATGCAAGCTACAGGAAAAGAGATTCCACCTCAACATTAGGAGGAACTGGGCTGTTCAACAGTGGAACACACTGCCTCAGAGTGTAGTGGAGTCTCCTTCCTTGGAGGTCTTTAAGCAGGGGCTGGATGGCCATCTTTCGGGGATGCTTTGATGGAGAGTTCATGCATGGCAGAGGGGTTGGATGTGATGGCTCTTGTGGTGTCTTCTGTCTTTATGATTCTATCATTCTATGAATAACAAGGGCTTTAAATAATACAGCAGAGTGTGAGACTGAACTCCAAATTAGCAGCTCCCAAACTGATACTATAACATATAAACAACGTCCATGTTCAGTGTATGTTTTAATGTGATATCTATTTCCTCCTTTGTTCCAGTGAATAGCAAAGTCTATGGTTTATATTGTATTTGGAAAGAAGTACCTATAGATTTGAGAGCCAATGTGTTGTAGTTTGGGGTTGGGACTATAGAAGACCAGGGTTCGAATCCCCATTCAGCTACGGAGGTCCACTGGGCGGCCTTGAGCAAGTCATACTCTCTCACTATTAGAGTAAGACAATGGCAAACCTCCTCTAAATAAACCTTGCCAAGAAAATCCTAGGCTAGGATTGCCATAAATCAGAATTGAGTTGCACACAACAACAACAACCCTATATTTTTAACTAAAATCTCAAAGGAATATGACTATAGAGAAAATATATACAGTAGGTCAGAATTCTGTTCAGAACTTATGTCTTTGCAAGTGCATTTATGTCTGCAGGAATCAGAACTGCGTAGTTCTGTAACATCCATATCCAGTAAAAAGCTTCTGTTATGTCATTAGGTAAGGTGGCCAACAAAATGACCAATACACATTGGGACCAATGGCATCAGTTCCTTGTGTATGAGTCCAGTTGTGCATGAGGATACCAGCTAGGGAGTGCTGATGTGTACTGGAAGAGCCTGATTCACAATGGACACACTTGCCAGTGTCCTACTATGCATCTTTGCAATTCACTAACAGGGTTTCTTAGTGCTTCTGTAGCTAAGAAAAGAAATGTAACATACAGTCAGCCCTCCATTATCTATGGATTTTTTAATGGATGGATTCACGCATCCATGTTTTGAAAACATTCTAAAAATACATAACTTCCAAAAAGCAAACCTTGAGTTTGCCATTTTATATAGAATCATAGAGTTGGAAGAGACCACAAGGGCCATCCAGTCCAACCCCCTGCCATGCAGGAAATCCCAATCAAAGCATCCCTGACAGATGGCCATCCAGCTAAGGGACACCATTCTACTATGCCATTGTATTTACTGGTAATGGAACTTGAGCATCCATGGATTTTGTTATCCACAGAGGGTCCTGAAACCAAACCCCAGATACCAAGGTCCCACTGTACTCCATGGTAAAGGATTTCCACTCTAGTGCTTTCTAGTCCTCATGATCATAGAGAAAGCAGTTAGGAAGTCAAAGGCTCTCATGGCTGGCATCCATAGTTTTTTGTGGGTTTTCTGGGCTATGCAGCTGTGTTCTGGAAGAGTTTATTCCTGATGTTTCGCCAGCATCTGTGGCTGGCATCTCTGAAGCCACAGATATTGGCAAAATGTCAGGAATAAATTCTTCTAGAATGTGGCCACATAGCCTGGAAAACCCACAAAAATATATAGGAAGTGTTTGCACAGTTTTGTTCCACAGGTGTCTCAAATTTTCAGGGGGATCTGGACAACACATCATGTCCTCCAGAAGTGCAGCTTCAGTGCCCTGAACAGGTGGATGCCTCTCTCCATGGTGCTTATTTAGTTTCTTTCCCCTAGTTTTCTGTACTTCATGACCCCTTTTCTTCATTGCAACATGGCATTGATCTTTCAAATTCTGCTGTCAAACAACAGCTTACAATGGTCATATGATTTACATTCGGTATTCTGGATGTCTTTTGTACAGAATTCAGATTCTCATTTTATTTTATTTTTATTTTATTGCACAGATGTTAGGCATGCGTGGAGGAGAGGGCATGCAGCCAATGGCCCTTCTTCTCTCACAAAGGAAACATCTAGCATATTTGTTTTTGGAGTGAATTGGGTTCCTGCTTAAGAGTTAACTATAATTAGATCCTGGGTTTTCTTGACCTCCAATGTGATCCACATTACCTTTTATATCTTTAGCTGACTGGGCTTCACTGTGGTGACTAATTGCTGTAGGAACATGAAAGGGATATGAGAGTGGTTTACTAATTCTTGTGATGCCCAGGCATGTTTGTGTGGCTGCATCTTTCTATGACTCTAATAGGGAGACAGCAAGTTGAAGCTCTGCCGTTGAGTTACTCCCATATGCCCATGACAACCTCCCTTTGCTCATTTTAGATGGAAGATGCTCTAACTGAACTTTCAAGACCCTCAGGGATGATTCTGCTAGTCCTTTGACTAGTCAACAAGTGCTTCCTCATTCCTGCTCTCTGTTTGCAATCCAAAACAATATAGTCTCAACTGAACTGTGCCATGTGATTATTCCATCTGATGCTGATCTGGTGCTGCACTAAGTGAATCTCTCAGCTTGCTTCTACATTTTACTCATTTAATTTATACATATGTTCTTTAAATGTGGGGCTAAGCAAGCAAAATGTCTCAGAATAACTTCTGCAACAGCAGGTAAAAATGATTCCCGTTATCCCCTGCTCATTTGTTTCCTGGAAGAATCTAGCTGACCTTTGTGGGAAGCTGAACTGACAGATAAAAAGTGAAACTCTGTCTGCAAGGATCCATGGAAGTCCACAATACAGGGATGGGAAGGTCTATCAGTTTCTCTTTCTCATGCTTTTGGAATTTTTAATGCAGTGAAATAATTAACAGTTGTATAAACAGTAGTGAAATGTAGTGATGTTATTTAAAAGGAGGATATTGGCTTCTACTTTATTAAAAAAATATACTGTGCCCAAGTCAACAACTGAAAGCAATGAATATATGTAACCACACAGAATTTACAGTTAGTGGTTTTACTGTTTATGTATTATGATGCTTTTCATGTTTCTTGGGTATGTTTGTATTACTTTAAATCTCTTTTCAATTCCTTCTATACAGAATATGATCTTCCTGAATTTTCAGAAGGTCTTATTTAAAAAAAAACACAACCAATTGAAACAACATTGTTCCCCATCTGCACTAGCCAGTTTCTCAAGGCATGTTTGTTGAAGAATGCATATTGATCTGCATGCCCTATAGGAGTTAAAGATGAGGAACCTCTGGTGATGGGGATGGGGGAAGGTAGTAGCCCTAATTCAGCAATAATGTGTTTGAATACACAGGGATTCAAACACAGACTTTTAGGAGTTAAACTCAGAACACATTGGGCCTGGATGGATTAATCTATCAGTTTCACTTTCTTTCAGCTTCAAATGTTTTTAAATTCTTTGCATCCTACCCCTGAAGAAAATTAAAAATGTTATTAAACTGAAAACTAAATTCTCATCCATCTCAATTACAGGCACAGAGATCATCCCAAAAGCACATCTATACATACCTTCTCCTCCAACAGTGGTTCCAAACTCACTCATGGGTCTTTGTGTTATGGCATTCAATGCTGAGCTGAACATTTTCTGGGAATCCCCAGGCTCATTGTCTGTAGTGATTCATCTGATTTGTTTTGATTGCTCCCAAACTTTCTGGGAATACTGGAAGAAGAGCTCTCATTGCCTGTAGCTTCTGTTGGCAGGCAGTAAGGAGCCATTCTATGGCCAATCACTCAACAAGATGAGTAGAGATCAAAGTGGAGGAAAAAACTTCATAGCGCAGAACCTCTATCATCTACCCCCTGGGCATCAGAATAATGTGACTGCCATCAAGATTATAAGAGTTGCCATGGTGAGGTTTTCCTTGCAATAATAATCTGCTAGTACAGCTTGAGTCTTCCTTACCCAAAATGCTTGGGATCAGAAGTGTTTGAAATTTCAGAGTTTTTCAGACTTTGCATATAAAGAATGAGATGTCTTGGAGATGAGACCCAAGTCTAACCATGCAATTCATTTAAATTTCATACACACCTTAGCCTGAAGGTAATTTTATACACAGTATTTTTTTTTAAAAAATTTTTTTTGCATGAAACAAAGTTTGTATACATTGAACCATCAGAAAGCAAAGGTGTCACTATCTCAGCCACTCCTGTGGACAATGTTGGATTTTGGAATATTTCAAAATTCTAGATAAGAGAGACTCAATCTGTAATGTATAACTTAAGATCTCATTCTGCTAAACCACCTTCCACCAAACAGGAAGTGGAAAAGAATAGCATGAAGACCTATTTTGAAAGGTTTTCTCTTTCCTAGATTGATTATTGGTCCACCTGCTTTCAACTCACATCTAAACTGAGTTGTTTCCAAAATGTGCAACATATGGACAGGGACCAGGACTGCAAAGTGAAAAAGTTGCATGTATCTCAGGAAATCAATATTTCTGATGGAAGTAGAGGTTAAAGTGGTGGATTTCTTGCAAGGATGCATAGAGTTTTTACAGGGTTCTCTCACTGGGCCCAGGAAGGTGTACAAAAAACAACAACAAAACCTTTCTCTGGTCTTAGAAATTTAGCAGACACAGATTACTTGCTTTCAGACTTTTTCCATAACCAATGAGGCAAAATAACAATCAAAAACTCACCCTATCCTTTTCAGAAGTCCAATTACTGGGATGCTATATATGTGATTCCCTATTATAATGAATAAAAAGGTAAAAATTTCATATTGTGGGTATCATGAAATAGCTTTCCAAAAACAGTCCTTGGATTCTAGCTTTGGAAGATGCAGCCTAGGACTAATCTCTTTTTCAGTCAAGTAACTGAAGGCTAAAACTCCTCCTGCACTAAGAGGCATCTAGAAGCTAGGGAGGAAAGCTGGCATAGGCCCAGAGCTTGTGTACTGGTCTTTATCATTTTAGAAGGTCAGTCAGATTCTCTCACAAAGTAGCTTCCCCTGTTTTCGTATTCTGTGTTGAGCTGTTCTTTCACCAAAGTTACAAAGGGGTAATATTCCCAGAATACTCCATGGAAATGTTTATGTCTGGGGACAAGGTTGCACAAAACAAGATAGCAGTGATAGTGAGGAATGAGATGAACTAGTTCTTGGACTATCCACTGTAGCTTGCAGGTGGAGACATTGGTTTTTTTTTTTTTAAAAAAATGCTATCCCACATTAAAACAAGAAGAGAGTGAGAGAGAGTGCACATGTCAAGAGAAAGGATTTAGTATAACCCTCTGCTCAAGTTTATTACATACATTAAAATATGGGAGAGTATTCAAAAATAGCTAGTATGCAAGTTAGATCCTGCATTGGATTGCTATAGCAAAGGGGGGCTGGGCAATTGTGGCAGCTCATACCATTTTTCAGAACTAATTTCTCTCAATATTCACACAAGTGGGTAAAAGAGGTGCAGGTTATGGCATGCAGAGAAAAGATTCCCAGAAGACGGGGGCAGAACAATGATGATGATGATTATGATGATTTCTTACCCACCTATCTCTGCGGATTGAATTCTTCCTGAAGATCAAGCTGGTGTGCTGGTGAACCCCTGAATTATTATGAATAAAGGTGGCTCAGGCAGAGGGAGCATATGGGCCTCTACCTGAGAACACAAGTAGTCAGAAGTACTTACTTTGGGAGAAAGGGTCTCTGGCAAAGACCCCACTTCTACTGTAAATTTCTTCTTGTAGCTTCAACACACACAGCAAGAACTATGGGCAACTAGATCTCAGAGTTTTTGTATCATTTTTAAATGAGGAAAACAAAAAGAAGAGAGGGCTCACTAATTTGGTGAGTAAATTAAACTCACTCCAAATTCATGGGTCAAGGGAGGGAGGGAGATCCTGCAAGGAGGAACAAGAGTTCCAATAAGCATATTTCTTTTGTATCAATTCAGTCAAACTGGAGTCTTCCTGCACTTTTGCACTGTGGGTTCAGGGCACATTTACCAGCTGCATAACATCATGGTGGCATACAGATTTTTACTCGAATATGTTCATATATATTACGTGACTGATGGTCCTCAATTACATCTTTCATTATAAAAGAAGAATAATTCTTGTGACACTTTTCAGCATAAATGTTCTTGGACTATAGTCAGCTTCTTCAAAGGAACTTCTTCAGATGTACCCAAAGAAAAAGACTCTTGTCCATGAAAGGTTATGCTAAAATAATTAGATTAGTCTTAAAAGTACCACAAGACTCCTCCATTCTTTCAGTAGCTATCTCTGAAAAATCTTCCAGTGGGAGGCACCAACCTTTAATGCCAACTGATTAGTAATAGTACTGTACTAGATCATGTCCTGTTTGGGGTCAGCAGCTGGTGATCCTTTGCAGATAGTGCTCAATGGATTCAGTTTTCCCTGACCTGATTCTGGCTATCGCAGACTTCTTTGCATTCATCCAAAGTTGCAAGGCCTCCATACTGCCCTGAAAGGGGTAGGACAGAACTGGGCACACTTGGGCCTTGGAGACTTCCTGATCTGTTGTGGTTCTCAACTCCTCTAGATGTGCTAGGCTGTCCTTTCTCTCTCTCCTCCATCTCTGCAAAAAAATAAATAAAATTAAAAAATCAATTGCCTTTCCTGAAAGTCTCCAGGAGCAGCAATTCACTTTTAAATAGATTGCTGGGCCTACCCACCTCACTGTTTAACATAAAAACCCATTTTTAAAAAATCTGGAAGTGGAATTCTATCCTCCTCCATTTTATTTTATTTTATTTTTGTTATTAAGTTCAATTTCCCCCCTTTAGTTTGGTTTATTTTGGCAGCCCATTTGTCCCCAAAGTGTGTCAGGGCAGAAAAAATGCCCCTTTGACCTGCTTGCAGTTGCCCATATCTGGGGAAGAACCTACCGGTAAGCTTCTTAAAAGCAACATAGCACACCTACACAATAATGAGGAATATCATTTGTGCTCTGAACGGTGCAGCGCCTTGCACTTTCTGGCCAATAAGAGATATAGGAGGTTCACTGGGCAGCTGATTGTTTTTAACATTGGATCTTCCTGAAAATATATGTACAGCCAAGGGTGGTTGGTAGCTTCCATCTCAGGGTACAGTGTAGTTACTCTTGAGTTTATTCTAGCTTTTAAAGGAATTATTCAAGGTTCTGAATGCTATTCCAGATAGATTCAGTACATTGGGGATTACTCCTTTAAAGTTTGGAATAAAACTCAGAATGCAGGTCTTTGGACACAGTGTGGTTTCTTTTAGACTAACCATTTCACTTCACCTAGAGTGTTTCCTTGCCTTTTTGTTCCAACCTCTCCAGGGCAGTGGGCAGCCCATTGGTCATGGATCCCAACAGCATCTGCCGGAAGACCAAGCGGCTGGCTGGGAAACAGGCTGAACTCTGTCAGACAGAGCCTGAGATTGTACAGGAAGTGGCCAAGGGTGCCAGACTGGGTGTGCGTGAGTGCCAGTACCAATTCCGCTTTCGCCGCTGGAACTGCACCAGTCACAGCAAATATTTTGGCAAGATCTTACAACAAGGTGAGTGGAGCTATCTCTGTTGCTTGGGAAGCAAATTCTGTCTTGAGGGTTCTCCCACAGAGAGGAGAGGGAAGACAGACATTTCCCTTAAGGATTGATGGAAATCTCATCAAAAAGAGTCCCCATAAAGACAGTGTGCATGAGAAGAAGGACTTCCAGAAATGCCAGCACCAGTGAGGTGGAAGACCGTATTCTGTAAGGCTCTTCTCAGTTATCAGTATCTCAAGACTGGATGGAGGAATGAAAATTGCTCAATAATGAGATCCTTCATTCATATACATATTGCTGGTCTGTAGGATAGCTGTAGCATTGTTTTGGTGCCTTGGGGGAAACCTCTGTTTTATTTAATATCAAGACAGTATCATATTAAAGCTTGTTCTGAACTGGGACAAGAAATCCTTTCATAACTGCTTATTAGATAAGAGAGTATACTAGCACTTCATAGCTCTCTCAGACTTCTCTAGGATGAAAAGGTTTTCCAATAATAAATAAATAAATAAATAATGCAGAGCCAACCCTATCATTAGGTCTGGTGAGGCAGCTGCCACAAGTGGTAGCTGATGGCAGTGGCAATGAGTTATTGGTAGTCAGAGTTGTGGCTGCCATTTGGCTTCCCTGCATTCACTCAGCTAGCTTTCAGAAGCATAGACAAATACAGGCCTCTCACTAGTGCTGAAGTAAGAATAAATCATGAGTCTGAACAGCTTTGATAACATGGGACACTCAAGGAGGGAGTGTCTGGGAGAGCCTGGGTGCAGCCACCAAAAAGAACCTCTTTTTTCCCCCATTTTCCTTTTTTTTTCGCCAGGAGTGTCTGTGGAAGTGGCAAGTAGCTATGGGGACAGGGGTTTAAACAAAGGTTTTCCCACCAAATAAGAATTCTATCCTCCCCACACATGATATTTTCTTTCAGCCCCCAATTTTAGCATTGCAGAAAGTGAGACACTGAAATTTGTTCTCAAGTAGAACACTCACATGTACTGTGTTCACATTCCTTTGGTAAATTTACCTTTCCCTTTTCTTAGGACTTTATCACACACAGGCCAATTGGGGGCAAATTGGTTAAATCATGTGCAGAAACAGGATTTAAAAGTCAGCAAAACAGACACATTGATGTCAAAGAGAAATAACACAACATTAATCCAAATGGAAAGTCAACAAAACCCCCTCCTTTTTTTACTTTTGAAAGTTCCCCAAAAGTAAAAAGGAGCGAGTTTTGTTGATTTTCCATTCAGATTAATGTTGCATTATTTCCCATTGATGCCAATGTTGTCTAAAAAACTACCCACTTTTGCAGGTTATTTTAACTTTCTGTTCAGGTGAAAAACAACCTACTTTTGTGGGTTATTTTCATTTTAAATCCAGTTTCTGCACAGGATCTGTCCCATGTGATAAAGTCCTTAGAATGCCCAAACTGCATTTCTGTATGCTCAACTGAAGTTTGAAGTTACTGCAACACTAAAAATCTGGGAACTGTCAGATGATTTCATTTGTGGGACAGAATTGTTATCTGTGTGGCAATGATACCATTTTGCTACCCTGTATGAAGCGATAAGGTTTTATAAGTTATAACCAGAATTTTGAATTGTACCCACAAACTGCACTGTAGCTGTTGTGACAAGGGAGTGACATGTCACTTATAACCTGTGAATAGTGAATAGTCTGGCTACAGATCTTTGGGACATCTGGAGGTTTCTAGGCACTTTTCTGAGTCCCTGTCTGTGGCCCTAAAATGTACATATCTGTACAATGTTTACATATAATGAATTACACGTAGGTTTCAGCTCATTTCTTGCAAAGATGTTCATTAAAGGAATTGTGGGAATAAGCTTTTCTATGCCCACATCCCATAACTGGAAGTACTAGGTAATATCTAGGAAAAGATGAACTTTTATCTGAATTTAAGGCTGCAACATTTAAGTGATTAATTGCTTTTAATCCTTTTGATCCATTGAAAAAGTTCCTTTGGGCATCTGATTTTTAAATGAAATTATAATTATTTTAATTGAAAGTGCTTAGGAAAACCACAGTAGCAGGTTCTTAGAAGCATTTCCCCCTTCTCTCATACCACAGAAGAAATGGCCCATTTAAGATAATCCTGATGTGAGTCAGGCCTGGATCATCTAAAACAAATACATTTTCCTGTACAATTGTCATTTCAGCCCTATGCAAATGTGTGTGTATATATGTATGTATGCCAGTGTGGTGCAGTGGTTTGAATATTGGACTATGACTCTGCAGACCAGGTTTTTGTTCCCCAACTTGGCCATGGAAACTCATTGGGTGGCCTTGGCTGAGTCACACACTCTCAGCCCCCAGAAAACCCTGTGATAGGCTCACCTTCGGGTTGCCATAAGTCTGAAATGACTTGAAGGCACACAACAAGAAAGTAGCTGAGTAGTTAATGAATAACTGAAGCGTATAATTAAGTCACTAGAATTGCTTCAGTGTGGTGACCACTCTTTTTAAAATTCATAGAACTGGGTGTTACTTTTCCTTTTGTTTCCCTACATGAAGAGAAGGCAAAAGGTCTGTGGGGGACACCACAACTTTTGTTAGCACTATTGAACAGGTAGTATCATGTAGTCACTGTAGTGATTACAGTAGCATTTCCCTCAGTCTGGTACATTGTGTTAGACTGTAGCTCCCATAGCCTCCCGATTTGTTTTGGAGTTGTAGTAGGGTGGGGAAATCCTCCTCTCCAGCCATGAAATTCAGTGGATGACCTTGAGCCAGCCACTACCTCTCAGCCTAATCTATTTCACAGGGCTTTTATGGAAAATTAATATTCTAGGGCGGGGAAACAGTCTCAGAGGCTATCTTGACATTCACAAAGTAGAAGTAAGGCAAAGTGTAGTCTTGGGGTCTCATGCAGCCCCTCAAAGCTGTTTTTACAGCCTGGACCAGTTGCCCACTCCTGTCATAGAGCAAAGAGCAAGATATAAATGTAATAGATTAATAAAATAAGGCAGTGACAATATGCAGACATAAGAAAATGAACATACTCAGACTCCAATATAGGGTGGAGGGTGTACTGTTTCATACACTAAGACCTTTATCACACTAGAGGGCAAACAGGATTTAAACAGGAATTAAACAGGAATTAAACAGGAAATGCCTTATGTTTAACATAGGGCATTTCCTGTTTAATTCCTGTTTAATTCCTGTTTAATTCCTGTTTAAATCCTGTTTGCCCTCTAGTGTGATAAACTCCTTTAAGGTAACAGGCTTTTCTGAGGCTGAGAGTTTGTGACTTGTCCAAGGTCATCCAGTGGGTTTCCATAACTGAGCACAGAATCAAACCCTGGTCCGTTTTACATTGGCAAAAAGAGGTGTCATGAAGGCTGCTTGAAAACCCAGCTTTTACATTAGAAAATGGGAAAGTGTGCCATGAAAACGCCATTTTGGCGTTTTAAGGGAAAAAACGCGCCCTTAAAAAGTAGTTTGGTTGCCCCACTACTTTTTTAAAAAGTGCGTTATAGCGCTAGTACATCAAAACGCTAAGATGCCATTGCGCAGTTAAATGGGGCTCTGTTTCCTTAAGGCGCCCATTTAAAGGCTGCGCTGCAGGTGCGAATCAGAATGGATCGTGGGTTGGGAGCATGCGTGGTGTGGACTTCACTCCTAATTAAAACATTCTATGCCCTCCAGGTGTAAAAGCTGGGGTTTAACCACGCAGTTTTTTAAAGCTCCCAAACCCCCTTTAAATCATTTAAAACTGCGCAATTCGCAGCCGCAAACAGCGCAATAGCGCAGTTCAAGCCTCGACCCTCGCAATAGCGCAGTTCAAGCCTCGACCCTCGCAATAGCGCTGTTCGCGGCGGCACGAACAGCGCAACAGCGCAATTCGCAGCCGGCAAGGAAAAAAAAATTAAAATCGCAGTTTAAAGCCGCGTTTATTGCTGCCCATGTAGCAGCTCCACCTGTATTTGTAGCGTTCTGACAGCTTCCCATGTAACTGCTGAGCCACAAAAAAGACCTCAGATAAGTCGTTCCCACACCCCTCAGTGTAGCAGTTCTGCACTTTTTTAATGCACACCTGGGGCTTGCTATGTAGCTGCTAAGCATTAAGATAAAGGCGACTTCAGGTCACACTTTCTTGCCAATGTAAAAAGCCCCCCTGATCTCCAGAGTTATAGTCCATCTATCAAACCACTACACCCTGCTGGCTCTTATGTGGATGTAGGGAGTTATTGCTGGAAGTGCAATAGAACAACAGGTGGAAAAAGCCTAATGACAGCGGGGATGAGAAATTATATGTTTGGGAATCATTGCTTGGCCATACTTTAGACAACAGGAGTGGGCAACATGTGGCCTTCCACATCCTGGACTGCAACACCCATGATCTGTCACCATTGGGCAATACTACCTACTTACCTAGGTCTGATGAGAGTTGCAATCCAGCCACAATATCTGAAGGGCCACACTTTTAAATTACCCTCTATGCTTTTTGTGCTAGCAGGGAGGAGGCTTTCTGAAAAGGTTTTCATTATTGTTTCTCTCAGAGGGCAGGGCCAATGCTGCTCCAGTGTTAGGTAAAGGGATTGCTGGGTCCGTGGGGAGACACAGGTTATTGCTACAGGCCAAAGGTTTACTGCTGTGACATGTCTCCTTGTCCTTGTAATGAAGCAATTATGGATGCTCCCAGACAACACAGCAGCTTTTAATAAAGCCCAAGAATGTATCCCTGTCTGGGAGTGATTTACTGCTCCCCCCACCTATCCTCCCCATAGACTCTGCTTCTACATGTCCTTATAGTTTCCTCCAGGCTCCCCAGCAACCTGACAAGAGTTGATCTGGGCAATAAATAATACAGAGAGGCCCCTTGCCATAATACTGAATGGGGGTACCTCCTCCCCCACAGTTATGTCCCAAACAGGAGGGAAAAGACAGGTCAAAGGGGGCAGGGAATGTTACTTCTATGTTGTCCTTGTGCCAGCGGACTCACTATAGGTATGGTAAATGCCCCTGGTAAAGGCCATATTTTACAAGATCTCTCTGTCACACACACACACACACACACACACACACACAGAGCATGGCATAGTGGTTTTTGCTCTGGACTAGGATTCTGGTATGTAAGAGAAAACTATTCCCTGACATTTTGAACAGTAACCTGGAGGGAACCAATATTCATAACTTTTACTAATGTACAAAACACACAGAATTGTGAATGGTTCCTTTACTAGGATGATAACATAATGTTCTTGACACCTTTCAGTATTTCCTAGTGGATATTTTCAACCTGCCACCCAACACATCTCTGGTGAACAGGTGCAGAAAGGCCAAGCAGGTGGTAGAAGCCAAGACTCCCTCCTCCTTTGTCAGCCATCTCACCAATAAACATGAACTGAGGTAGTTGGGCAGGCAGAAAAGTCAGAGCCCAGTCACATGTGAGTCTGTGTATACCTGTACTACACAGTCAGCCTTCTGTATCCACGTATTTTTTAGCCACAGATTCAAGCATCCATGGCTTGAAAATATTTTAAAATATATATAAATTCCAATAAGCAAACCTTGATTTTGCCATTTTATATAAGGGACACCATTTACTAGGCTGTTGTATTTAATGGTACTTGAGCATTCACAGATTTTACTATCCATGGACATCCTGGGCAGATGCCAAGGGCCCACTGAACACTGTTTTTATCCTTAGGTATTATTGGCCTTTGTTGACTACTAAGTCCATGGGCAAGCTGAGATGAAATGAAGTTATATATTCAGCTCAGAAGGATTTCAAGGGGATGCTGGGAGCAACAGGCATAGGGGAGAGTACTGGAGAAGGGTAGAGCTCATTGAAGTTACTTTTTTGGGACTCTAATCCCCTTAACCCAGTGCAACTTCCATGAACTATATCAGACCAGAGTGCCCAGTTTGGGAACCATGGGCCTACTTTGTCCAGCTCCAGGGTGACCAGATATCCTCACTGCAAAGGAGAACAAGGCACTGCAAAATGTAGGACATTCCAGAAAAACAGAGGACATGATGACCACATCAAAGCTTGAGCATTTTGGAATGCCTCTTGGACAGAAGGCTGAAATGTAGGATGTGTCCTGGAAACAAGGTGAGCAGATGTCATCACTACAAAGAAGGACAAGGCACCACAAAATGTAAGCCATTCCAGAGAAAAATGGAGGGCATGACCCAATCGAAGCTGGAAGCACACTGGGACTAATTTCGGCACTAAAGAGAGATTAAAGCACATTTAAAGCATCTCTCAAATAAAGCCGAAAGGATGACTAATTGCATGAATGATTATCAAATGCAATTGCACCAATAAAGTGATATCAGAAATATTGTTGTTGAAATCCCAAAAGTAAAAATATGCAAGTTGATGCTTCTTTATGATCAGTTCAGTGGTCGGTTTTGTGTGACATCATGTGAAATTGTTGCACGTAATTATTCAGTTTGTCTGGGATATTAATGGGGTAAACTCCTGATCTCCTTCACATGATCAACTCCTTTAAAATGTAAGTGCATGCTTCTTAAAAGTGGTACTCAAAATGGTGGTACTCTTAATGTATGTAAGACATGTCCTGGATACTGGGTGACCAAAATGTCCTGACTGCAAAAGAGGCCAAGGCCCTGCCGGTCAAATGAAAAAGAGAAAAACACTGAAAAGAAATTTGTAGAACCGTGCTTCTTCAGACTCCATTTGTGCCTATACTATACAGTCAGCCCTCTGTGTCCATGGATCTTATCGCCACAGGTTCAAGCATCCATGGCTTGAATACACACACACACACGAGCCCCCGTGAATATGGAAGAACCACAAATAACAAAAACACCATATTTTTACCTGAGAGGACACCTCTCTATGGATCTCTAGATCCTCCAGTGCAACTCTGTGGCCAACGTCTGACAGACAACTGCATTGGAGTAGCTACAAATGCCTAGAAGTGTATTCTCTCTAGGAATCTCTAAGTCTTGCAGTGCAACTTTTAGTTAAAGTTGACCATACAGTTGCACTGGAAGACCTAGATATTCCTAGAGAGGACATACTAATCAAATCCGTTTTTCTTTTTCCTATTTGGCTCTCCATGTTGTTACCAATTCCTCCTGGAATCCCAAGGCTGAGATGGAGGGAGGGATCCTGGAAAAGGAGGACCTGCCTGGCCTCCCTCTGAAGCCTTCCTCTGGGGATGCAGCACAGCACCAGCGAAGCCAGATATCTCCAGCTTGGAGCCTGGCTAGTGCTGCTGCTGCTAGCAATTTGCAAAGTGATGCTCCTCGGCAGGGAGGGAGGCAGGGAATCCCCCTGGGGCGGTGGCAGGTCCCAGCAAGGCCAGGGATGCCTGGAACTCATGCATTCCGACCCCTGCTCACAATGGGAGGCAGGGGAGGGCAATGATGATGATGGGCTGCTTGCCTTGCCCCCATTTCCTCACCCATGATCTCCCTCTTTTCACTATGGAGTTTATCACATCGGAGGAATTTTTTCTCAACTGCGAATGGAGCCAATTCACAATTACGTGAATTCACTAGTTTAGCGAATTTACGTGAAATCTGATTGCATTCGGAATGCGTTCAGAATGACTTCCCATTTCCCGAAAACAACCCCCCATTGCCCGAAATTGCATGAGATACTCTAATACACAATTACATGAAACCCCATGATTGCGTTCAGAATGACTTCCCATTGCCCGGAATTGTGTGAGATACACTCATTCGCAATAACATAAAACCCCATGATTGCATTCAGATTGCCATTGGATTATACCCCCAAAGTCCATTGTGTGATACAGTCAGGGGGCTTCAATGGCTGGAGGAGCCTTTGGGACTGGCACTCGAGGGAACAACAGGGTTCAAGTTTCTTGCGTCCATTTCTCCATGCCCAAGGCCATCCAGGGTTTTTTTATGGCTGAGCAGGGAATTGAACCCTGATCTCCAGAGCTGTAATCCAACGCTCACATTGCTACACTATACTGGCTCTCAAATCCCTACTTGTGATAGGCAAATTCTATCATGGAGTTTCCTTGGCAAGTTTCTTCAGAATGGGTTTGCCATTGCCATTCTTGGAGGCTGGGAGAGTGTGACTTGCCCAAGGTCACATAGGCTGCATCCACACTGGAGAAATAAACTGGTTTGGCAGTGCTTTAACTGCCCTGGGTCAAGGCTATGGAATTCTGGGAGAGGGAGTTTGTTGTTTGCCCAGAGCAGAGCTCTGGGCCCCCTAACAAACTCCAGCTCCCAGAATTCCACAGCCTTGAGCCAGAAAGAGTTAAAATGGTGACAAACCGGGTTATTTCTGCAGTGCGGATGCAGCCCTAGTCAGTTTCCATGACCATGCTGGGATTTGAACTCTAGTCTCCAGAGTCATAATCTGGAACTCAAACCATCACAACATGCTGGATCCCACAGCTGGAAGTAACCAGTGGAATTCATTTTTAAGGCTTTGTACGCCATGATCCAATACATACTGGTTGAGTCTCACTTATTCAAAACACTTGGGGCCAGAAGTGTTTTAGATTTCAGATTTTTTTTTTCTCAGAATTTGGAATATTTGCATATACATAATGAGTATCTTAGAGATGGGATCCAAGTTTAAACACAAAACATCCAGCCTGGAAGGGAGTGAAAAGGCAGGCCCAACTCCATCAGGGCTAGCCTGAAGAGCCCTCCCTCCATGCCATCTGTCATCATCTGGCTTGGAAGGAAGTGAAAGGGCAGGCCCAACTCCACCAGGGCTAGCCAGAGCAAGAAGAAGGGCCCTCCCACCAGTCCATCTGCCATGGTCCAGGCCTCAGAGGGAGAGAAGAATCACTGGAGTTGATCTCCTTCCCCACCACCATTCTCTTTCCCTTTTGTGTCATGTCTTTTTAGATTGTAAGCTTGAGGGCAAGCAACCATCTTTAAGCCTCTCTGAGAGCCTTTAGGGCTGAAAGTGGGGTATAAATATCGTAAATAAATAAATAAATTCATTTATGTTTCATATACACCTTATAGCCATAACCTGGGGGTAATTTTATACATAATATTTTAAATTATTTTGTGCATAACACTGAAAACCAAGGTGAAATTCTCTTAGTAAGTCATGTGGATAAGTTTGGATTTTTGGAGTATTTCAGATTTTGAAATTCTGGATAAGGGAAATTCAACCTATATTTTATTGGAAAGGAGGGCTACTGATTTTAGTGGACCTCACTCTCAAATAAATGTGGCTAAATGCCCAATAAATAAACAAAATCAAGGCTGAAGGACTGGGCTTCCTTTCTGATAGGGCAGATCAAGAGTGGGAGGATAGGGTTCTATAGATTCCTAAATCTATTTGGCGCTACTGAAAAATAGGATTTTCTCCTGCCTATTCTTCATTACAAAATCTGAAACGGAGCAGATACAATTCACGTGGAAATTTGCTAGGGGAAAACTGGCTTATCAAACATTTATAAAACACTCATTCCAGGCTTTGGCACTGCCTGCCCTTATTTCTTGCTAAATGTAGTTATGGCTTAGGATGTGATGGTTGTTTAAAAACCTGTCTTATTCTGATGCACGGTCTCTCTGTCTTTTATTCTCTCTCACTATCCTGCATAGATATCCGTGAGACAGCCTTTGTCTATGCCATCACAGCCGCCGGTGTGAGCCATGCGGTGACCCAGGCCTGCAGCATGGGTGAGCTGCTGCAGTGTGGTTGTGAGGCAACCCGGAGCCGAACGCCTCCTCTGCCCCCTGCCCTGACAGGGTCAGAAGGCTCTGCTTGGGAATGGGGCGGCTGTGGGGATGATGTGGACTTTGGCTATGAGAAGTCCCGCCAGTTCATGGACGCCAAGCGCAAGCGTGGCAAGAGCGACATTCGAACCCTTATTGACCTGCACAACAATGAAGCAGGACGTCTGGTAAGGGTAGCCTCCCAGATCCCTCCTGTTGGGTATCAGGAATCCTTTTCCCCACAGCAATCCCGCCTGTTCCTTATAGATAAACCATGTACACTCCTTTAGCTTTTCTGGATCTGTCTGTCTCAGACTTGCTTTGCTGCCTGCCTCATCTTCCTTCCCTTTCTGTCGATAACACCTTTTTGTTGCCAGACAACTTCATGTGTTCAGGGTAATGTCCCCAACTTAACAGTGTTTACACACAGCTGGAGTCCTGATCCTAGACCCAGTTCTTGGGCCAAGCTTTACTGCAGGGATAGGACCCTCCAGCAATTGCTGAGCTGCAGCATCCATCAGCCCTAGCCAATATAAATACTGGTGAGGGCTGGTGAGTTCTGCAGTCTAACAGCAACTGAAGCATCACTCAGATACCAGCCATCAATACTGAGCACACTGCCTGTCAATCATGTGGTGGCAGTTGTGTAAATTTCTGTATAGTAAAAGGGGAGAACATAGTGTCACCATTGCCACCTGCCTCTTTTCCTGCATTGGCTCTTGTCTTTCAGCTTCATCCCTACTGATACCATGTTCTTTTCTAAGGTTGTACATGAACATATTTTTGTAAAGGCTTATGTGGCATATACAAAAAGTAGGGTCACCAGAAAGGGATAATGAGTGACAAAAAGAGGGTGAGGACTGCAGAGGATGTCAATGCAACAATTAGGTCATCCTGACCTTACCCCACCAATACTTACCCATCTCCATGTCCAGTTAGCCAAATCTATTTCCCCAGTACCCTGTTAGGCATTTCTTTGGCTAGCTATGACATCGTTTGACACAAGTTTGGAAGGTGGTGGGATATTTTCCCATCATACAATTACTACTGAGCTAGATTATGTCCCTTCAATACATCTGCCAACTGCTTCCTAGGTGCTTTTTGGGCATCCTTTACCCCTGTTGTCATCTAATCTTTCATTTCACCTTCTAAAACTGACTTTGGCTATAGTGCCTTACCTTTATTTGTTCATAATATTTAATAGTTCAAAAATGCTGGAAGAGATTAAAGTATCTCTGTGCCACCCTGGTTTTATGTATGAAGCTCTTTCACTCATGGTTCCTCCTGCTTCCAAACTTGCATATTCTAATTACCTTGTTCATCTCTGAATGCCCCAGAACTACACCATATTATTTTGATAGGCTGAGCATTTGCTTCAGTTTGCTTGCATTGCTACCACCTGAACTTTTCTGTGATGCATTCTGAGGTAACTTATCACTTCTACTTCTGTCATACCCACAATCAAGCCTGGCATTCATTTTGAATCTGCCACTAAAAAGCATACTAGCTGACAAAACAGGGAGATTCCATGATCCCCAGCAGAACAACCATTTCCATTTCATCAATAGATAACAGTGCAGATAAATAAATGAGGCCAGAGGACATAGTAAGTGTAGGAATGGATACCCCAAATAGATGTACATGATTATATGCATAGAGAACTTGACAGTGGGGAGGAAGACATAGAAACATAAGCAACAGACTGTCAAGGTGGATTTGGCCAAGTGGCTTAAATCTAAGTCCATTCTTGCAATATGAGAATACTGTAATATCACAGATTTAAATTACAGAGTTTAGTGCTACATAAATGCTAAATTTTATTGTTATTTCTCATGCTTCCCTCTTTATTAGTCTTGAAGGCAACACATTATTGGCATGTTTCTTCTAGAAGTTAACGCAAACAATTCTTTGGTCCATGTCAGATGACAGAGGATGGTGATCTGAGATATCTCAGAGTTTGGAGAAATTGTTGTCATCAGCATAATCATTATCATTATTTTGGACTACAGTTTCTAGACTATCCCAACCTGCATGGGTCTGACATCTTTCATTTGCAAGCTGCAAACTGCAGGAGAAAAGATTCCACCTCAACATTAGGAGGAACTTCCTGACAGTAAGAGCTGTTCGACAGTGGAACACACTCCCTCGGAGGGTGGTGGAGTCTCCTTCCTTGGAGGTTTTTAAGCAGAGGCTGGATGGCCATCTGTCGGGTATGCTTTGATTGGGAGTTCCTGCACGGCAGGGGGTTGGACTGGATGGCCCTTGTGGTCTCTTCCAACTCTAAATTTCTATGATTCTATGATTCTATGATTCTATGATTTCTAATATGAACCCCTTGATCACCTAATTTCAGAAGTGGGAGAGAGAGAGAGAGAATGGCAGAGCACTTTTTGGCAAATCAGTATTCCCCATACACTGCTCTGAAGGCCAGAACTATCTGATTTCTCTCACAGATTGCCTGGCTGGCGTTCTACTCTAAGGCTTCAAAATAAGGAACACACATGGAATTGACACTAGAAGTTTGTTAGTTCAGGAAGCCAAGGAATACATGTGCTTTGTAAAATGTGGCCTTTTGCTTTATTCAAACATAGTTGACATTGTAATACAATAATAATCTGTTTATACAATATTAAAGCATACTAATATCTGTTTTGTTTCTTCAAAATGAAACTAAGCAATTGAAAAAAAAAATACATATGATTAATATTTGGTGTGGCCAACAGAAGATTGTCCTGGGGGAAGGAGATGGTTTGTGAGATGCCAGTTGGCCATCCTGATCTAAGACAATAAATGCCAGAAATGTTAGTAGGGAATCCATTTGGATGCATTTCTTTAGAGTGCCTCTTGGTCCTTTAGACATATCCAGTCCCAACAGCCCTAACAGCACAAATGTATATGTGTGTGTGTGTGTTGTATTCATGTTGCTGTGGGTTTCCCATAAGCAACTGAATAACCCTACTGTGAACAAAATGCTAGACTAGATAGACTAGCACAGGTTTTTTTGTGCTCTTATAAATGTTTCTTTGTCACACTTACATGACTCTTGGTAGTGGTGTTAAACAGATACTGGATCTTGGCACTCTTTGGAGGAGAATGTCCCCAAACTCTGTCAATCTGCTCTCACTTTTGTTCTAACTGGTTGCATTGAAAGCTAGCCTTGGTTTCAAGAATCTCTCTATTGCAGAGTATTATTGGAGATATGAATGGATTTCTTCAGTGGCTATCCCTTTTCCTCTTTGCAGGCAGTGAAGGACCACATGCGGACAGAGTGCAAGTGCCATGGGCTTTCAGGTTCCTGTGCCCTACGTACCTGCTGGAAGAAGATGCCCCCTTTCCGAGAGGTGGGTGACCGCCTACTTGAACGCTTCAATGGAGCTTTTAAAGTAATGGGTGGCAATGATGGCAAAACACTTATCCCTGTGGGCCGGAACATCAAGCCACCAGACAGGCAGGATCTCATCTACTCTGCTGACTCACCTGACTTCTGTGTTGCTAACCGCAAGACAGGCTCACTGGGCACACGTGGGCGAGTGTGTAACAGCACCGCCCTGGACATGAGCGGATGTGACCTGCTGTGCTGTGGACGTGGTCATCGGGATGACACACTACTCCTGGAAGAGAATTGTCTTTGCCGCTTTCACTGGTGCTGTGTGGTGCAATGCCGGAAATGCACGGTGCGCAAAGAACTCAGCCTGTGCATTTGAGGGACCAAGGAAAGGACACTGGACAGGGATGGCACAGAGCACCCAGAAGAGGAATGTATTTCACGTGCCACAAAACTGCAGAGACAACCATGTCTAATCAAGCCCTTATGGGGACAAGGGGAATAAAACTGGTCTAGCCTGGAGTCAGATGATAGCCTGGAATTGATCCCAGAAACTGATCCCAGATATGGGCCATCTTGGAACCGCAGAACAGATTGTCTCCAAATCCTTGGTGCCCAGCACAGTTCACAAGGGGTTATAGCCTCTTGTATGGCAGGTCCTTGGCATTCAGTGTCAAGCTATGGGCTCCCAAGGTTCCCAACACTCCCTGCCTGCCTGCTTGCCTGGACAGGGACTCCTGAAAACAAACATGGAAACTGTGTCACCTGATGTTCTATCATCACCAGCTCAAGCAGTCTGGCCCTATGTGGGTTTTCTCTGCCCATGGTGCATGCACAGTTTGTTTGGGGAGATGTGTTGAGCCTCACTTATTAATGGGCCTTTATTGTGTCTGAGAGAAGAACAGAGATTTCCAGAATAGTCACTCCTATGGCTACCATGCTTCCCCTCAGCTGGGATGCCATTTCTCTCTATATTAATAAAGTTATTTAAACTATCAGTGCTTTTTATCCAATGTTGAAAAATGAAGTGTTAACAAGTGCATTAAATACACATTAGTAACTTAATTACTCACTGAATGATATAAAGGTGGGGTTTTTCTAGCATTGCAGCATCTTCATTTAAAAAAATAATGGGAGCATGTCCTAAAGTGTGGGGAAATGATCCTAATCTTTGTTAGTGACTAGGATAATAGTGTTAATTGCAAATCAATTGAGAATAAAAATTAACTCCTATGGAGCTACAGACACTGGGGTTGAATGGTGATGTGTTTAGTGCCAAGAAAGCCTGGATGGGGTTTGGGATAATTTAGAGTGAAGTCTTGTACTTTTGTTTGATCTAACCCTTGGAAGCTTCCCACACACCCCCGATTAAAGTGGCCATGACTAGAGGCAATGCGGATTGGGGTATTTGAGTAGTTGTCATCCAAAAAGTAAGTTCTGGTTTTGTAAGATTTTTGTTTACATTTACATCATACTTCTACTATAAATCCGATAAGATTGCTTCCTTAAAATTAGTACAGCAGAAATAGACAAGTACTTGCGTGTATGTTTACAGCAACGTGTTGTCTCCTCTTAAGCTAAACTCAACACAGTGCCCTTGAGTATCAACAGTTGGTTCACAGTAAACTGTGAAGAAACTCTTGAAGTTGAGTAGGAGTTCCAAGTGGATGGTTCCAAGTGCTTGCAGTGAAAAGGCATTGTGCAACTATTCCATCTTTTATTTTTAACAGATTTACTCCAATTTTAAAAACCCAAAAAGATGCCAATAATGAAAAGGAAACACAGGGGGATTACAAATTGAAAACGACACTATTTGAAGCTCCTGGATACCTCCATAAATGAAGCAATATGATTTCACAGGAAAAGTTTCATCTGGAAGCATCTCCTAGGGAAATAACATGCCCAAATCCATAAACACATATTAAGGAATCCTAGTCCTTAAAGCAGCCTGCTTCTTTCTAAGGGTGTCAGCTTGGGGTCATCTCTCTTTGATTATTTGTGTCCTCCCTGCCCCTATTCATTTCCTTCATAAGAATAAAAATGAATGCCAGGCCTCTGAATCTCATACTCTTACTCTCACTCTCTTTGAAGAACCCTTTGTCCCACTAGAGGGCGCAAAGGGTTTAATATAGCATGGCATGTGGCTGAAAAAGAGTACAACTGAATTGCTGAGCCAGAGGCATCTCTATTGTGGTGAATTCCCAGGTGTGTGTGTGCGCCAAGGAAATGCAGGAGGAATACATGCATGCAATCATATGTATTATTTGATATCTTCTACAGACACCCCCTACTTCCATCTTAAATATAAGAGATGCCTTAGATGCACACTCGCAAGAGTCCTGTACTGAATGACAGTATTCTTCATCACATGTACAAAAGTACTAGATCTTTTCTCTTCCTGGAATCTGCCAAAGGGATGGACTTTAAAAAAGCCTTTGTGTTGTTTCTGAAGAGACCAGTAGATGGCTTTTTCTTGCTCTTGGATGCCTGTACTGAGCTATATCATCTGAAGAGCTCTCCTTGTATGTAGTTAAATGTGGTCAAACTTCCCTTGCACTTTTTGGTAAATTCTGCTTCTTCAAGTGCTCTTTCTGTGTTTCTGTAATGTTATGGTGGCCCTGGCAATTCAGACTGGTCATGCCCCATGGGCTCAACTTAATATAAAGGCATAAAGGCTATGCCAACTTTGGTTTAAGGAGCCTTACAATGGGGAGATTTAAGATTACAGAATCTGAATGGAAATGCCTATGGGAACCTCATATACTTTCATTTCAATGCCCCACAGGCTTTTAAAGACGTTAGAGCAGTAGCCTCAGGCTGCTTCCACACTGCAGAATTAATGCAGTTTGACACTGCTTTAATTGTCATGGCTCCATCCTATGAAATCCTGGGACATGTAGTTTGTTGTGGCACCAGAGTCCTCTGACAGATATCTGTGAGATATCTTTTTAAAAAAACCTACAAATCCCAGACTTTCATAGCATTCAGCTATGGCAGTTAAAGCAATATCAAACTGCATTAATTCTGCAATGTATATGCAGCCTCAGAGACTTTCAGCAACAACAGGTAAACACAGTGTATTTGTGGTGTTTCAAGGAAGAAAAATGCCTTAGTATTGAATGGCTGGTAATTAGATCAGGGAGGCAGTGACTGCCTTCATGTGAGACATACATTTATACATGACTGCACAGAAGGGATTGCACATGAATATGTACATGCCTGCAGGCACACGTGCAGAGACCTCTCCTTGGCCTCTGTTGGTTCATTGCTTTCCTCGTGCTACAGCCGGGCTGCATGGAGGGGACAGCTCAGTGTACCATGACGAGGATGGGAACCTCTGATTCTCCCAAAGTGAAGCCATGTGTCAGCCTGACCACAACACAGGCAGATAATAAGAGGTTTCTGCCAGCCTGGTGGGAGCAGCACAAGGGGGTTCCTCTGGGCCTTGTTGCCCCAGGCATGACTGGAGGGGGTCACTGCAGGTCATGCTGGACCTTCCCTGCCATCATCGTCACCCATCTTAGATTGTGGCTTTCAGACCACTCCCTAACACAAGGCGGGAGGGTATGCACAGAGACAGCAGGCAGCTGGCTTTGGGGTTTTCAGGGATACATCCCTGCCCACATCTATCAGACAACCTGCTCAAAGACACTCCCAATACAGTTGCTCCAATGAGTCTTTTTTCTGTGTCAATGCTTGTCCCAGTTCTCTTTACAACTGTTTTTAATTATCCACTGTTCCAGTCCATATCTTCTAGCCACTGCAGCTAAAGTCCCAAACCAATCCTCTTACTCAAGCTGCAGGATTTATTCCACTGTCATTCCCGATCCGAAGCAAAAGCACCTTCCCTAACTCTTGCAGGCAGTTTCTTATTGGTATCAGTAGTGCCATTAGATAATGTTGATCTCTGAGGGGTGGTGTCTTACAGAGCATCATTAGGTCTTACAGGGCATCTTTTTAGATGCTTATTTATATTACTTCAAAATGTGACAGGCCATCCCAGCTGAATTTGAAAGCCTTCCTGATGAGTCTGTCAAGTGCATCCCTGGATTTCTGCCCCCAGAATCCTATCCCGATGACACCACACTGGGTAGCTTGTTTTTAAAAACTTAGAATTATGTAAGAATTGTGCTCTGGATAAATGTAAGTTTTGTGAATAAAATAAACTGAAAAAAACCTTAGAATTATGTCAAAGATGATCCTGGATAGTTATAGTGCCTTTCTTTGTGTCACCCTGAATACAAGTTTATTTGTTTTTCTAACCATAGAAACAAAAAAAGAAGAGCATAACACTATATTAGTGTAAATGGTAACATACAGAAACAATGAATTCAACAGTCACAATATCAAATCTTGATGAGACTTCTCAATAGTATTTAGGTTTCTGTGCTGCTATAGCAAATGAAACTAGTATGATGGATGATGCATAAAATGATTTTTTAAAAAAATTCTAACCATTGGGACAAAAAATTTAATCTCATGAGGGCATGAGTGGAACTTAAGTCTATGAAAGCTCATGCTGGCAACCTCTTCCATTAGTTAGTCTCAAAGGTGCTACAGGATCTCTCTACATACTGATTCTACAGACTAACATGGCTATATCTTTGAATTGGTTCACATATGTATGTGTAATAGCAAGTACATTTCAGGACATACAGAATTGTTCATAAGACAAAGGTTTAAGTCAATACAGAATGAGGGATTTAAAAGCACATACTACAATATATCTTAGAGTCTATTTCACCTTTCACGTGAGCTAGTGGAGTGCTTGAAGACAGAGATCTTAAAAGGCAATTTTAAAGATAGTGATGGTCACTTATCTTAGTTTCATGTAAGGGTTGTAAGGTCATCTGTTCTGTGAATATTCTGAGTGCTGGAGCTACTAAGTTTCCACCTATGCCCCAGGTAAAGCTCAGCATTTCTTAAGATGTTCTCTAAGCTTTGCCTTTAGTAACTGCAATCTGAGGTAGCCAGGAGCAATTGTCTTGAGAAAATATCTCCAAATATGGGAAATTATCGCATTCCCCTTTTCCTGATCTGGGCACGGGCTGAGACCAGGCAGGAAACATGTGCTATTGCACAGCTTCATGTCCAGATTGTTACCATCCCATCTCCCAATGAAACACCTCCCATTGATGGAAAAGAAGTGTTTTTAGCCAGGGACAGGAGAAGGATGGACATGGAGCTGTGTGATAAGACACAATCTCAGCCCGTGCCCAGATCGGGAAAGAGCCATGAAAATCTTAATGTGAAGGGTTGACCTGTTCAGTGACATGACCATTAATAGTCCATCTGACCTGGAGGTGTGGTCAGAAGGCATCCATGTAATGCTGCAAACTTTGGTTTGGAAAAACTGGTTGGCAGTTTTGTTTTGTTTTTGCCAAAACTTTCAAAACAACTCTTCAGACTCCTTAAATCTATTACTATGTTGTCTGAAAATATATAATTCAGTTCCCACCCAAACTACTTGCTTTATATAGATGCATGCTTTTTTTTCCAGGATATTTTTTTAACCACCAGGGGAAACTGCAACTGATGCAAAGGAATGGCAGGCACATGCACTAAAACATTACCTTAGCAGCTAGTTTTACCTTAGGGCGAAGGTAAGCAAAGCATGTTTTTGGGGGTTGGACCTGGTCCCCCATGCTGTTTTCACAGCCCTTGACCCATCTGAACTCTCCCCCCCTCCCCGGTCCCTTCTCACTTGCTGCACCTCATTCCTGGAACCTTCTTCCCCCACATGTGTGCCTCCTCACTTCTCTAACCAGTTTCAAAATTGAGTTAAAAACTACATTGTTTAGGGAAGCGTTCCTAGATGTGTGCTCTTGTCTGCCCCAAGATGCCTTGTTTTAACTATGTATTATGAAACAGAGCCCTCCCTCCAGTCCATCTGCCTTGGTCCAGGCCTCAGAGGGAGAGAAGAATTGCTGGATCTGATCCCCTTCCCCTCCACCATTCCCTTCTCCTTATGTGTCGTGTCTTTTAGATTGTAAGCCTGAGGGCAGGGAACCATCTAATTAAAACGATTGTATGTACAGTGCTGTGTAAATCTACAGCGCTATATAAATAAAGGATTATTATTATTATTATTATTATTATTATTATTTCTCCCTTCTCCACCCACCCAAGGGTTGAAGTGAATTGACTCTTCTGGAAGCCTCATGAAGGAGCAATTTGCTTTTGAAGTTTCTAATGGTACCTATTTTAAATTTAACATTTAAAAATTTAACAAATTTCACAATTTTAAAAGTTAAAAATTAATTGTAGTGCAACCATTGATATGAAAAAAGAGCAATATTACAGGAACATCACAACCAAATAATGAAATAAGATGAACACAAGAGCCTGAAATTAAACAAGGCTGTAAATTAAATAAAGTTGGCCAAACTTATGTCTTTGTGTGTGTTCCTTCAACTCACTTGTCAATGTATGGCAACTCATGAATTTCATAAGGTTTTCTTGACAAGAAATCCTCAGAGGTGATTTTGCAGATCCTTCCTCTGACATATAGCACCTGAGGTTTGTTGGCAGTCTCCCATCCAAGTCCAAATCCTTCACTCAATGATGACCAGAAATATTACATACTATGAGTGTGTATTCACAGAATAAAAAAAACAAGAACTTAGAAAAATTCATTTTAGGACGTGCTGGTTGTACTAGCTGGGTGATTCTGGGATTTCTCTTTCCAACAAAGGAACTTTTCCAAGATCTGAACAGAATCACATATCCATATCTAGAGAATACCAGAACATATACAATGACATGAATATAACCTTGTTATGGGAGCCTGTGTGAGGGTGAACATGTGCTCTTCACACACCTCCTATCATGCTGTTTAATTAATTATGCAACTTAGTGCTTGGTGGAAGAACTATTTTAAGGGGAAAGATTTTAAGGGGAAAGGTGCTAGGGAAATCTTCTTGTTGCTAGAGTGACTGTAAAGTCAGCTCTTTGTCTTCAGTAAGCAGCAGCAGGAAGGGGATATCTTCACTTGGAACCAATTATCTCATTAAAGCTTGGAGACAGATCAAAGACCTTTCCTTCATATTTGAATGGATGTTGATGTGTGTGTTTAGGATCCCCCAAAACATCTGCTCTTTTCAAAGAAGCTGTTGTGGTCACCCACTGGCAGGGAGGGGTCTGGGCCTGACCAGGTAGTGTCTTCAGGTGAGCCTAGCTGTTATCCAGCAAGGAGGTTACCAGTATTGGGGATTGTGGATCAGCAGTGGGGGTGATTCCAAAAAGTATGGGGAAGAGGGGGATGACAAAAAAACAAAAACAAAACCAAGGACAGCTTGAAGAAGAATAGTCTTTTCTTTTCTCCTTTCCTTTTCTGTTTTTCCCCCAGTGGAAATTCCCTGAATGCAAATTCTTTTAAGATTACAAATATGAGGCGGGGGGGGGGGGACTCTCCTTATTAATAACTTTATTAAAGATTATATCACTCAATAATTTTCTCTCTTTTGGATACCTACCCTAACATGGTACTGAAGTTTGAGAGTATCAGAGAAGCTCATAGCACCAGGAGGATCGATTCTATCAAGAGCCCAGACTCTTAGAAAGCTCAAAGCACCAGATTAAGATTCATCCTTCCTCTTCAGGGAATAACTAGTGTATCAGTAGAAGAGATAAGACAATAAAAGAAGAGAAAAGCAATTCTAATTAATTCTAATTATGAAGGCAGTGAAAGTAATAGTGAAGTGAAACAGTAGTGGGAGGTGACACTAGTAGGGGATCTCTTAGAGACAGCAGCATTGGCAGTTTAGCAAACTCTTGTTAGTAGTGCAGAGAAGGAGACATTGGTAAATCACTTCTGGATGTCTTTTACCTTTACAACAGTTTGATGAGACAGCCCAATTCTTCTCCCTTCACTGGATGAGTTAGCTCCCCTAGGCTATTGGTCTGTAGAGCCCTTCAGGGTTCAGTCTTGTCTCCTATGCTATTTAATATCTATATGAAACCACTGGGAGAGGTTGTCCAGAGTTTTGGGGTCAGCCATCATGCTGATGATACCCATTTCTATTACTCCTTTCCATCTAAATTCCAAGGAAGCTGTTCCTGTGCTAAAACAATGCCTGGATGGGATGAGGATAACCAAATCAAGACAAAACAAAGGTGCTCCTGGGCACTTGAAAGACAGATCTGGACACAGGGATTCAGCCTGTTAGAAGGGGCTGCACTCTCCTTGTAAGCAAAGGATCACAGTTTGGTAGTAGTCCTGGATTCATCCCTGAACCTGGAAGCCTAGGTTTCAGCACAGTTCTTTTGCCCAGTTAAAGCTAGTGTATCAAGTGCACCTGTTCCTAGACAAGTTGGATCTGGCCATGGTGATACATGCCTTCATTACATCCTGTTTGCACCCCATATGAGGCTACCTTTGAAAAGTGCTCAGAAACTTCAGTTGGCCTAAAGAACTGCAACTAAGTTCTTAACTGGATCTGTTTAGAAGAAGCACACAATTCCTTTGTTCCAACAGCTTCATTGGCTACCAGTCCATTTCTGCACATAATTCAAAGTGTTGGTGATGACCTATAAAGTCCTATACAGCTTGGGTCCAGGTATTATGAATGACCATATCTCCCTTTATGAGCCCGTTAGACTTTTAAGATCATCAGGTGAAGTGCTTCTCTCTGTCCCACCACCTTCACAGGTTTGTTTGGTAGGAACAAGGGAGAGGGTCTTCTTGGTGGCTGCTCTCAAACTTTGGAACTCTCTCCCTAGAGGGACCAGGATGGCTCCATCCTTGCACTCCCTCCAATGGCATCTCAAAACATTTATGTGCCATCAGACTTTTAACAACCAACTTGGATTGGGCTTTTAATGCTGTGCAGTTCTGTTTTTAAGGTTGATATATAGTCTTCTAGGAGCTAAACAGATCACCCCTAAGGGGCGGCCTGCAGCCATCCCTTTTAGCACCGGATCAGGGCTGCGGCAACTTCATGCCATGGCTCCGATCTGGCATTTCCACAGTGCAAAAAGGAGCCACAAAAAGCAGCTCCTTTTTGTGCCACAGAAAGGACACCTTTCCCACCATATTGGCATCTTCTGGAGCACCTTTTGCCGCTGCATCATCTGGACACATCGCCAAAGGTGTGCTGTGACACCACCCTCCATGTGGTCAGGCGCATGGCATGAGGTGGCATCAGGCCAGCATCTGGGCATGTGTTGTGTGCATGCTACACCCCCATTCTACCTTGATGCTGGAGTATAATGCCGATCTGTACAGGCTGTTAATGTCTTTTAATATTTTAATGTTTAATGTTCTAATTCCATGAATTGTTTAACTGCTTTTTAAAACACATTTATAATTGCAATGCTTTTGTATTGTTTTCAATTTGTATTGTTTTATATATGTTGTTAGCCACTTTGAGTCCTATTATCACAAGAAGGGTGGGATACAAATGAATAAAATCATCACCATCATCAACATCATCCAAAGTGAAGCAAGAGATAGAGCTGGAAGATAAAGGTACTCAGCCTGCTACTGAAAGAGCAAAAGACAGGTACAAATAATGCTCTGTCAAATGACACAAAAGAACACAAGCTAAAAGGGCATCCAACTGCTGACCTGGTCAGATGTGAAAGGAACATTTGAAGCTCAGCAATGCACATAATAGGAACACGAAATGTGACAAGCATGAATCATGAAAATCTAAAATTTTCTAAACAGATTTTCTAAAACAGATTTTTTTTAAATCTTGACGTAGTCTTAAATTGAGATGGAGACTTTAGTCAAGACATCAGAAGAAGACTAAAACTTTGAAGTGCATTTATGGAGGAGCTAGAGAAAATCCTTAAGTGTAATAATTGAATATGAAAGTCAGAATCACCCATGCAATAATGTTTCTGACCTCTTTGTATGGTTGCTAAAACTGAACAATGAAGAAAGCTGGCAGGAAGAAGATGTTTCTGAAATGTAGTATTGGAGGAGAGTGCTACAGATGAATGGATTACCAAAAAACAAAAATAGATGGATCTGAGAGCAAATCAAACCTGGTTTCTTCCTAGAAGGCAAAATGATTGAACCGAGGGTACTGTGCTTTGAACATAGTGTGAGACAGCATGGCTCACTGGAAAAGAAGATAATGCTTGAAAAGCTTGAAGGAAGTAGGGAAACAAGGACCACATTATAGGTGGATAGGCACAATAAAAGAAGCCCTGAATCTGCAGAACCGTAGCAGGGCTGTTACTAAAAGGGACTCTCAAAGGCATCTCATGCATTTTTGCTCCATCTGCAGTACAAGAATAATGCAGTTTGACACTGCTTTAATTGCCATGGCTCAATGTTATGGAATTCTGGGATTTGTAGAGCTCTGACAGGGAAGGCTAAATATTTCACATCCCAGAATTCCACAGCATTGAGCCATGGTAGTTAAAACAGAGTAAAACTGCATTATTTCTACAGTGCAGATTAGACCTGAGTCACCGTAAGTTGATGTGACAGCACATAGGTTTGTTGTTAATTACTATATTACAACAAATCAAACATTTATTTTCTTTGTGGAACATTTCTAAATGCTTTTTAAATACTGTTACCCATACTGCTCACTCTCCCTTGCCTTTAGCTCCTTCTCATGCTCTTAAAATGCACCCTCTCTTGCTTCTCACACTCTGCCTCTCCCACCCCTGCTTCTCTTTTTCACCCTACTCCTTCTCTTGCCTCATCTTGCACCCTCATAATGTGCCCCATTGCGCAATATGCCTCTCTCTCTCTCTCTCTCTCTCTCTCTCTCTCTCTCTCTCTCTTTGGTTTTAAAATCAAAGTTTACTATCTGGGACAGATGAGGTCCCAAACAAACACTAGGTTTCATGCCTACAATGTGGATAAAACCTGACCAAACCAGAAGTATGGCATCTATAGGCAAGAGAGACTGAGAAGGACTCAAAAAAGTGATGTTTTGTTTTCAGCCAGTATTATTCCTGAGAAAACAACAATTATCTGTGACACTGGAGAGGTGGCTTTAGTTGGGTCCTGACTGGAGCCCCACAGCGGATTGTTTTCAACGGAATGAACTTGGAACCTTCCTGTTCTTAACACTGTCAATTGTTTCTTCTGGCCATACCCATCTTCATCTTAGGATCTCTGATTAGAAAGTCTCTGAGAAGTCTGGGAAGAAAATCCAGTGCTTTCTGTGAATCAGTTGTTGTGCTGTTCAAGAGGGCCCTTTTATTGCTTATGTGCTATTTTGTTTTATCAGGGATCTCTAGATCACTAAAAGAGATTAAAGGCCTCTCATAGTAATCTGTGTTGCCCTGAACTATTGCCCTGTAGCTAAAACAGAACTGAGAATTAGAAGAATACTCATGCCTATCTTTAGTCATGGAATTCACTTTTGTCTTGATGTTCTTGGGAGTAAAAGTGTTTCCTTAGGATAAAAGGTGGCTCCTGTTTCATTTTGATTAGTTTCCTCAAGAGAGGACAGGTATTTACCTGATGGAAAGGACATGTAGTAGTATCCCGAATGATCTACTAACCTGATTAATCAATTTTTAGATATAATTATATATAGCAAACCCCCCTTGTAAATGACTTAGGGAAATTTTATTTTAAGGTGATTCTGTAAAAATGATACAGAAGAGAATTAGTGCCACTCATGAAGGATAAGTCTATCAGAAGCTATGTATTAGATGTGATGGTGCCTAATAAGTCCCTCAACCCATATAGAGCAACACTGGAGGAGAACTATTCCTTCCCTGCCCTCCCTCTGGACTACCCATAGGCATCTAGCTGACTGCAATGAGAAAAAGAGTGGAGAACTAGATGGCCCTTGCATGATATACAGTATTTAGAATTTTCTGTACTCAAGAGCTCTACAGTGCTAATATTGCAGTTCTGAGGAGTGCACAATAGAATTCTAAGTACCTCATAAAACTATAAATCCCAAGATTCTGTAGGATCGAGACATGGCACTTTAAGTGGTATCAAACTGCTGGAATTGTGTAGTGTGGATTCCAAGTCTGGGGAAGTGGAATATAGGATAGTCTCTCTTCTGGTCACATGAAAGCCAAACTAGCTTCAAATTCATCCTCATTATTGAACATCCAAACCAATTGACTTCAGCTGGATGATGGCAGCTTCAGTTGTCCCTAGTTCTGTTATTAAAAAGAAAGCAGAAGGACAAAATCTCTCCAGGTGGATACAAAATGCAAAGAGTAATTTCAAATGAAATAATGGACACTGAAGAGTGAGTTGTCTCCTCTTTTCTTGGCCTCAGGTCTTCATTTGTTTTCCAGTCCATCCAATATTGAACAATATGAGTTCAGTTCAGAGGAGTATTATATTCTGTGGCTATTGCTCTACTTGATTCTTTAGCTGATTAAGACCTGAACCCTTATACAAAATATTGTTTCATTATAAAATGAAAATTATCTGTTATTTGATTTTAGACTACATTCATATGTTTAAGTCATATATGTAACTCACAGTCAGGCTGTGCAAATCATATACATATCTTGCAATCCGGCTGGATGAGATGTGCTAGTGTATTGTAATTTATATTGTCATTTTAATTATGTTGTTTTAATTTGACGCTAGTTTATTTCTATTTTAAGGGGCAGGTGGTTGGGCATGGGCAAGGTATGTTTTATCTTGTAATTTTTAATTGATGTAACCTGCTCTGATTGGATACAGAGGAGTGGACTATAAATTATTATTGTTAGTGTGCACACACGTACCCTTTTAGTAAAGCTATTTCTATTATCTTCTCACCTTCATTGGCTTGTTTTGTTTTCTAATATATTTAAGCCCATTAGTGTAAATGCTTACTTTTGACTACTTTAAGAAGTAGATTGATACTGCATGCAATGATATGATATTCAACAATGCAGGTTAGAAGGGTATGTCTCTCTGTCTACATGTATACAAACCTCTTGATCATACTAGTGGGTGCACATGGCTGGAATTACAGCCATGTGTCACAGTTATATGCTATAGCCTTCCTCTAAGGCTGAGAGAAGGTGGTTTGCCCATAGTCATCCAGAGAGTTTCCATGTCTGAGTAAGAATTTAAATCCTGGTCTCCTGGAATTCTAGTCTAGCACTAAAGCCATTATACCATACTGGCTCTCAGTTCTCCACATAACAGGTTGAACATGATGCAACAGATTCTGAGAAGTATATGCTGAAGCTTTGAGTAATAGGGATGTAGGAACTCTTCCTTTATTGCTGTTTCTTTAGCCAGCCTTAGCAGAGCATCTTCTTATTGGCCAGGAACAAGAGACCAAAGAGCTGAGGTCTTGCAACCTCAACCAAGTAGATACATACTGCTGATTCTAGGAAAATACAACAGGAGAATATTTATTCCTTCCTTTCCCACCCAGTTTAGGAGTGAACAAGTGCTGTGGGTTTGGGGGACACATTGTCTCCCCAGGAGGACTTAGAGGAGGATCTCCTTCCCCAATGCTCTCCCAACACGCCTAGAAGGCATTTTTTTAATCCTTCTGTACCATTTTAACCCCAGAAGTCACCTTTTCTCAACAGAATGAGACCTTGAAGTTAAACTGTCCAGGAGGGGCAAAACTGCACACCTAGGAAGTGTTTACAGGGGGGGGGGGGGAGATAAGGAAATACTGTACACTCCCCCCCCCCAAAGGGAGCCATGGAGGAGCCCTGGGGCAATAGTTTTGGCATGTATTCCACTTATAAGCTGCACGTTCAGCACCCCCAATCTCATATACTTTTTCTCATTTCTGTCTACCAGACTACAGGTTGAACATTATGCAACTGATTCCATGAAATAGGCTGAAGGTTTGCTGCGGGTACAGAATGGCAACTGTGTCTTGCCAAACTGTCTGGATATTTTAAGACATTTCAGTTTCTCTTATGTGAAGGCAACTGAACCCTAAGGGTGATGGAAGAGAGGTGACTTAAGTTCATTTAAGATATTGGTGGGTGCTTTGAGGAAGGTCTTTGCTTTCCTTGGCCAGAGTCCTGGGGTGCAGAACAAGGTGGTAATGAGGAAAGTCAGTCAAAATCAGCTGGTTCTGAGCAGCCCACTTCTCCATTGCCTTAGTTTCTTCATGGTCTCTGCCTCCAAGACCCTTTCCTCATGTTGCAGCTGCCTTTCCCAGCATACCCAGGTGAGTTTAGGAGTTTAGTGTACTGATGCAATTTGGGTCTATTTGTGTAGCTTTAGCCTCACACCAATGTTCCTGGAGTTAAAATCATAATATTCTCTGTTCACTGAATCATAGAACTGTAAGTGTTCCCTTGAGGCGTGCCTACCAAAATTCTCTTAGGGTTATTTTAGTTTATTTTATTTATATCCTGCATTTCTCTTGAATGGAACTCTAATGGACTCACAACATGAATTAAGCCAAGATATGTAAATTTTTAAAAAGTAATAAAAAATTAAAAACAATTAAATAAGCTACTGTATTATAACACCAAAATTTTACAACATAAATAGTTTAAAATCATGTCAAAACAATTAAAATGCAGTATACACATACCATTAAAGAGCTTTCTGCACAGTCAGCAACAACCTTGTTCAAATAAAATGGTCTTTATGTGCTGGCAGAAGGAGACCAGGGAGCATCATCTCCTTTGGCAGGGAGTTCCACAGTCTGGGAGCAGCCACTGAGAAGTGTTCTCCCATGTCCTCACCAACCATAACTGTGATGGTGGTAAGGTTGAGAGAAAGCCCTCCCATGAGGATCTTAAAACTTGGACAGGCTTGTTTAGACTTAAGCTGTTCCCAGAAGCCCATAATTCATTCATTCTTGAAAACCTCAAGAAGAAAAGATCCCATAACATCCTAGGGCAAGGGTGTAGTGAACATCTCCCCTCCAGTGGTTACATGGCTTCTTGGGGCCTTCTGCTCCCTCTCCGTTCTGGAGTGCTCCTCCTTTGGGAGAAGGCTGATGAAATTGTTATAAAACTCTGCTAGGCAGAATTGCAGGCTTGTGGTTATTCCCCAGAATGAGGGCATCCTTGGCAGCAGAGCAGCTGCCTACATGAGGGTCAAGGGTAGAGTTATAAGGTTATAGCCCAGTCATAGCCTCAGGTAATAACAGCTCCCATCCCAGCTATAGAAAAACATGGATCTTTGCCTGGTTGGGAAAGTGCAGAGCTAGCGACTGCCTTGGTGCACCACATTTAAACACCCAGCACAGCCCATTTATACAAAGGTTGTGATTATAGAGATGAAACTGATGATTTAGACACCTGTAAATAGTAGAGCAAAAAACCACTGCCATTCTAGCCAATTCTGGTTGATCCCCACTTTTCCATGTCCACTGTGGTCAGGTATGGTCAGGGACATCTCCACAAATACACACAGCAGAGTGTATTATCCTGCTCATATTATTAGGCTCCCCCGAAGCTAAAGTCTGCTGCTCAGCTAAAGGCAAGGTCTTTACTAGTTTTCCTCTGTTGTTACCCTCAATTGAACAGCCTCTGGCCCTTCCTTCCTCCACTTTAACATACTTAGGCCAGGTCTCACAACTACACATCTAAAGGAAGAGCAGAGCTTGGAAGTAACTAGTTACAAAAAATGAACTATCTGTAGTTGGATTCTATTAATTATATTATGATTCTAATGATGTGGGGTAGCTGGTTTATTTACTTTAAAAGTTATAGACATATCATGAGAAGCCATGACTCATTAGAAAAAACAATAATGCTTGGTAAGGTGGAAGGCACTAGAAAAGAAGGAAGACTGAATATACTCAGCCAAGGAGGCCTTAACCAAGGGGTTTGTAAGATATAAGCAGGAATGTTGACAACAGGGTGACTTGGAAGTCTTTCATTCATAGGGCTGCCATAAGCTGAAGTCAACAGCAGTTAACAACAGCAAAAAGTAACTATCGAGTCTTATTATTTAGGTGTGTTTTGTGCCACAACTGGTGGCTTGTGACATCCTGATTTTAACATTTGATTCCAGAAAATTAATTCCTTTTGCATATGGATTCACTTTTTAAAAACTGCAGCATTGACCACAACTAATGACTTGGAGGTGAGGTGAAGGCTTTGGAACTGCAATGGTAACCGTTTATTTTTGAAACTAACCATTCCAATTCTGGGAAGTATGTCAATAACCAATTAATTTCAGATTCATTACAAAGTGCTTGCTTTGACATTTAAAGCCCCAGATAGCCCGGATCTTGCTTAGTTGCAAATTGTGGCAGGAGATTGTTAGCAAAGAGATTCAATCCTACTTCCCTTTGGGCTGGTTTTTAGTGTTTTTGGTTGGGTTTTGTTTTTGCTTTTTTCAGAAAAGAGGGATCTCTAGAATTCAAAGATGTGCTTAACATTATGTATAGTCTAATCCTAAATTATTTATTCTAGCTCAAATAAGCACAGGAATTTAATTTAAAAAAAGAGAAAAAAATGGTGGGAAGTTGAATTGAACCTCATAATTGCTTTCTGTCTCAAATAGATTAAAAGTTCAAAAATGATGGTTGGTGGCATTTATGTTATGCTAGTGAATCTGCTCTGAGTTTCAGTTTGAACTTTAAAGGCACTACCTGCAGAGCTGACTCTGTCCTCCCCCACCCCAAATTTCAGCACATTGGACAGCTCCTTATAAATTCAGGACAAAACCCAGACTAGATTTAACATATGCCACTGACCTGGAAGCCACCTATCATCAGTGCTAGGAACACTTTTAACGGTTGTTGGTGGTTTTTTTTTAATGTACCTCTCCCTGAAGGATTTTCCTTCTAGAGTGGCTAAAAAAAAACCAATAGAAAACAAAAAAGAACAATTAAAAACAGTGCAACTACTTACTGAACAAAAGGCAAGAAAAATAGTAAAAGCTTGGCAAAAGAATGGAAACCTATTAAACTCAGCCTATGGTCCAAAGGATAGTTCAGCTAGTTTGAGACTGCTTTAACTTCCCTGGCTCAGTGTTATGAAATTGTAATATATTGTGGGAATTGGGAATTGTAATATATTGTGGCACCAGAGCACTCTGACAGAGAAGGCTAAATGTCTTGCAAACACTGCAGTCCCCAGAATTTCCTAGTCAGGGCACTTAAAGCACTGGATTGTTTCTGCAGTGTGTTTTGGACCTATGTTTAAAGAGTGGCAGTTAAAACAGGTCTTTTCTATTTTCTATTTCCTGTTGAAAGGGCTGTGGCCATGATTTAGATTTTCTTGGATTTAGAAAAGCAGTCCCCAACCTTTGTCGCAATGAGAACTATTTTGATCTACCCTTCTAAAACCATCACATTTTCTAACCTCACACACGCCATATGGGAAGGACCCCTGAATCAGCATCATTAAAGGGCATACTTTATTTGTTTATTTATTTTACTAGATTTACATTCCACTTTTCTCCCAAAATGGAATTCAAAGCAGCTTACAACAAATTTTAAAAGATCCAGTTAAAATGTTAATTTACAAAAGTTAGAAATAATTAAATATCGTTATTATTAAGAACATGATAAAGACAGCTAAAAACACTTTAAACATGTTTAAAATATAGCTACAATAAATGCTTTTAAAATATACCACATGAGGCAGCTGCCCTAGCTATCTATCTCCTACCCAATTTTTTTTAAAAAAATATTATTGTGCCATTCATTTGTTAATTCTTGCCTTTATTCATCCCACCTATCCTAGTTTTTTGCCAATTGTCAGGTGAAAAAAAAACAAACAGGATTCCTATTAACAGTTGTGTAGATGAGGCAATTTCAACAGATGTTGCTTGTTACCTGCTCTTCTATGCAATCGTTAAAGGAACAGGGACTCTGTCCCTGGCAACCTTGCTTGAAACAGATTGCTTCATTCTGCTACATGGCAGGACCAGCCCTCGCCTAAAGATGCTCTAAACTAGTATTTAGCCTTTTGCTTCTGATAACTATGGACATGATTCAAAGTACTGTGTGCACTTAGGGGAACCAGTCCTTTAAAAAAAAAAATTTGGCCAGCTGCTTAGCACTCAAACTACAGGAAAAGAGATTCCACCTCATCATTCGGAGGAACCTCCTCACCAGTAAGAGCTGTTTGACAGTGGAACACCCTCCCTTGAAGAGTGATAGAGTCTCTTTCTTTGGCCGTTTTTAAGCAGAGGCTGGATGGCCATCTGTCTGAGGTGCTTTCATTGTGTATTCCTGCATTGCAGGGGTTGGAGTGGATGGCCCTTGTGGTCTCTTCTAACTCCATGAAGAATGGATTATTTTTTCAGCATGTGTCAGAAATGTCAAAGATATTTATTAATAATAATAATAATAATAATAGAAGGGCCTTTTAGTACTAGCATAATAAATATAATTATTAGTACTGAGAACAATGTATGACACCTTTATGGCTCTTTATAGAAAGGATGCACATAAAAGAGAGCCAGTGTGGTATAGTGGTTTGGGCATTGGAATACAGCTCTGGGGAACTGGGGTTGATTCCCCATTTGGCCATGGAAACCTTTTGAGCAACCCTGAACCACACACTTTAAACCCCAGAAGACCCCATGATAGCATTGCCATAAGCCTGAAACAACTTGAAGGCACTCAACAACAACAACAACAAATGCACATAAAATGTTTTATTTGGGGGTGAGGATTATTAAACCAAAAACTTCACTGTATGGAAAGGAAAGAAGAAAAAGAAGTGTCACCATGTGGGTGCTCAAGGAACATGACTGAAGCATATGGGGCATAAAGGAGTAATGAAGGGAGCAATTAGAAGGAGGCAGCATTGGAGGGACAAAAATCAAGAATAGGATAGAAATGGGGTAAAAGAGAATGTTAAAATGAGATACTACCATATAAAACTCTGAAGGAAAGAACAAAGATTCTGTGCTTCATGTTGAAGAAATATCTGGATTTTGAACATTTTCCTCTTTAAATGGGATTTGGTCCCTGATATACTTCCAGTTATCCACAGGACTACTACTAGTGTGCTAGAATGTAGGTAACATATCTGCTTATTTGAGAGCTGCTGGAGAATGGAGCCAGAATTCTTCAAATCTCCCAAGGCAAAAGCCCTTATTTTTATTACATAAAATGTATAGACACACAACGCAGACATATCAGGAAATAAACAAGATCCCTACTGCCTTTCTAAATAGTGTCCTAAACAAGCTCTCTGAGGAAAGTTACTAGGTTCTTAATCTTCACTACCAAAGGACAATAGTCATACATAGTTGCACCTGAAAGATAAGAAGGCCTCCCCCCCCCCCCAATCCAGTTGCTGGTGCAGTATATCAGACCTCTATTAGTTATGCAGGCAAGCACATGACAATAGGCAGTTTTAAAGGAAAACAAGCTTCATCTCTCACTTTAAATCCTAACTAACTTTGACCTTCCTTCTCTGTTTCTCCCAAGTCCAGAAGTTCAACTAAGTATCCAAAAATACGCATAAGGAGTGTCCATAGCTTAGTGACAGAACATATACTTGGCATGCAGAGAGCCTCAACATAATCCTTTCTTCTGACAGGTAAAAGGATTGCAAAGTTTGCAGGCAAGCATCCTTTATCCAAGAATGGAACTACAAATTACTTCTTGAAAGATGTGTTTTGAACAGATATTTGTTGAGATAGAAACCAGTGGGTAAAGGGATTTTTGTATTTCTTCTTCTGATTTGACTTTGCAAAGGTTTGTCTTAATGTGTGCTAATCCCCAAAAAGTGTTGTCAACTTTATTATGGGTTTTAAATCAATCCAACAACATAATTCCTGTTCTTCATAGTTTTGTGATAACCTCCTTCTCAAACTCTATTTGTCTGATGAAAATAGTGCATAATACTGGCAGACCTTTTGGAATCACAGTTTGGGTTGGACCAGTAGTTCCTTGTTTACATCTTGTTCTTTGCCATGAATTCACATGGTAACCTTCAACAAACCATTTTCAAGACTGTCCCCAACCAGCATCATGGATTTATTTGGTTTATTACAAGGATTAACCAAGATAATGTATGTGAAGCATTTGATGACCTCATAATTCTGTATTAATGCTTATTTCTTGTATCCTCTTCCTCTTCTCCTCCTCCAGATGTTGTTGGACTATAACGCCCAACATTCCTCACTACCAGCTATACTGACTAGGGGTGTTTGGAGCTGCAGTCCATCACTGTTGCAAGTACCACATGATTGCCACCTTTGGTTTATATCATTCCCATTCAATGGAATATTCTCTAATGATCTTCCAAGTGTTACTTTTGCTCCATTTATGTGTATACCCATTGAACGGCAACATGGATTTATTTGGGTTATTACTAGATTCATCTAGTCACAGCAGGAGATGGTCAGAGGGGACATACGTATCCTGGATGCACATCTATCCACCTTCCAAACCTTCATGTGGATTCAACTCATGAGGTCTAAGAGTTGAGCAATGCCAATGCCAAACCCCTTAAATTCTCAGGAAAAACCACAAGTATCAAAAGCGGTTTATTGGGAAACAGAAGACTACAGACACACAAGTTAGCATGCAGAAAAATAAACAGAAAAATATGTATTCATTTCTACCAGCTCTGTTAACTGTATTTCTAAAAAAGAATTTATCATATGAATTTTAATTGATTCATCTATTAGTTAATATTTATTACATATTCCGCGCTGTCCTTCTTTCAAGGCACTTGGGGTAGCTTATACGGTTCTTCTCCAGCTTTATCCTCACCACAGGCTTCTGCATTAGAATTCAAAGATATAGCTGTGTTAGTCTGTAGAAAGGTACTACAAGATCTTCTACATTAGATTAGGCTAAATTGTGATGGGCTCATGGTAAACCATAGCATTCAAACTGTGATCAGTTGCCTAGTAGTCATAGGCAACATGGAATTCCATGCAGGCAAGTGAATGGCCTGGTGAAGAAGAGAGATTTTCCCAAGCCAGTAACTTTTACAGGATTATCTGAAAAACTGGGTGTCTCCCTAGAAATGAAAAGCCAGTATCTCATACTTCTCAGGCTGCATCTGCACTGCAGAAATAATGCAGTTTGACACCACTCTAACTTACATAGATCAATGCTATGGAATTCTGGGATTTGTAGTTTTGTTAACTATTTAGCCTTTTCTGTCAGAGAGGTCTGGTGCCACAGCAAACTACAGATACCAGGATTCCATAGCACTGGGCCATGACAGTTAATGTGGTGTTAGACTGAATTGTTTCTGCAGTGCAGATGCAGCCTTAGTCAAAAACTTGGGTTTTCATATTGGACCAGTTTTACCAAGAGAAGATTAAGGTCTTCCTTCATCTTTAAAATGTGAAGGGACAGGAAGGCTGCAGGAGACTAAAGCCATGAATGTTCTGGTCCATGGTTGTAAATTTCCATAGATCTCCTGAGCCAGTATAACCTCAGTGCTTAGCCTGAACAATGGAAGCAGACATGAAAGCTTAACAATATTTATTTGTCTATAGTAGCACATGAAAGGAAAGCATTCACTTATATTGACTAAGGACAGGGGGAGGTGCACCTCAAACAGCATTTTGAAAAGACCTGTGCTATTGTAGGAACCAGCCCATCAAATTTATCAGAATTTCCCCTTACTTATGTGCTATCAAATCAGTTTCAACTTAAGTGATCTTATGAATGTGAGAACTCCAAGTATTGCTGCTCAGGTATTGCAAACTCAAACTTTACTGAGTCAATCCATCTATAATGTGGTCTTCCTTTTTTAGACTGCCATCAACGTCTCCAGCACCTAGTATCTTTTTCAGTGAGTCATTTTTTTTTTCTCATGATATGCCCAAAGTATGATAGAGCCATAGTTTAGTCATTTTGGTTTCTAGTGAAATTTTAGGTTTGATTTGCTCTAGCATCTTTTCATGTTATTGTTATTTCAAAGGACAATTTTCAGTTGTGTGTGTATTTGTGTTTGTGTATGTGTGTGTTGTGAGTGCCTTCAAGTGGCCCGCCAACTTACAGTGACACAAGATGCTATGACTTTCACAGGTTTTCTTAGGTGAGGGATCTTCAGAAGTGGTTTTGCCAGTTCTTTCTTCTGAAAGTCTACAGTACCTGTTATTCATTGTTGGTCTCCCATACAAGCTCTAACCAGGGTTGACCCTGCTTAGCTTCCATGATCAGAGGCTCTGGTACCTTTAGAATATTTAGGCCCTTAACATTGGGACACAGAACTTAAACCATTTCCAGTACTGCTCACAAGAGACACTCACAAGGCCTCAGAAGAAAAGCCACAGATCGTTTAGCCCAACTGACTGTTAAGAAAAAGAAATGGCAAGCCCCACCTTATCACCCTTGAACATTTAGGCAAGGCTAGACTTGTGGCTAGAGGATCACACAGCAGGACTACATATCTGAATATATGCAAAGATCTGGTAGCACCTGTCAGACTAACTGAAAGTGAGAAATTGGGAACATGAACTTTCTAAACTTGAGGAAGTAGGCTCAAGTGTAGGAAAGCTCATGCTACCAACTTCTTTCAGTTAATCTGAAAGTTAATTACCAGTTTGGTAGATGAAGGGAATGCTGTGAATATAGTAAGGCCTTTGACAAGGTTCCCCATGATGTTCTTGCAAACAAGCTTGTAAAATGTGGGCTACACAAGTTAACTGTTACATGGATTTGTAATTGTTTGACCGGCCGAACTCAAAGGGTGCTCAACAATGGCTCCTTTTCATCCTGGAGAGAAGTGACCAGTGGGGTCCCACAGGGTTCTGTCCTGGGCCCAGTGCTATTCAATATCTTTATTAATAACTTGGATGACAGAATTGGGGGCATACTTATCAAATTTGCAGATGACACCAAGTTAGGAGGAGTAGCTAATACCCCAGAGGACAGGATCAAAATTCAAAATAACCTGAATAGATTAGAAAACTGGGCCAAAGCTAACAAAATGAAATTCAATACAGAGAAATGTAAGGTTAGGGAGAAAAAATGAAATGCAGAAATATAGGATGGGGGACACCTGGCTGAATGAAACTACATGTGAAAGGGATCTAGGAGTCCAAGTAGACCACAAGTTGAACATGAGTCAACATTGCAAAGCAGCAGCTAAAAAAGCCAATGCAATTTTAGGCTGCATAAATAGAAATATAGCATATAGATCAAGGGAAGTCATAGTGCCACTCTATTCTGCTTTGGTCAGGCCCCACCTGGAATACTGTGTCCAGTTCTGGCCACCACAATTCAAAAAAGATGTGGAGAAACTGGAGCATGTCCAAAGGAGGGCAACTAAGATGGTGAAGGGTCTGGAAACCATGTCCTATGTGGAACGCCTTAGGGAGCTGGGGATGTTTAGCCTGGAGAAGAGAAGGTTAAGAGGTGATATGATAGCCCTGTTTAAATATCTGAAGGGATGTCATATTGAGGAGGGAGCAAGCTTGTTTTCTGCTGCCCCAGAGAACAGGACCCGGAACAATGGAGGCAAACTGCAGGAAAAGAGATTCCACCTCAACATTAGGAGGAACTTCCTGACAGTAAGGGCTGTTCGACAGTGGAACACACTCCCTCGGAGGGTGGTGGAGTGTCCTTCCTTGGAGGTTTTTAAGCAGAGGCTGGATGGCCATCTGTCAGGGATGTTTTGATTGGGAGTTTCTGCATGGCAGGGGGTTGGACTGGATGGCCCTTGTGGTCTCTTCCAACTCTATGATTCTATGAATCTCAGAGGCACTACACAATTCATTTGCATACTGATTTTACAGACTACCAGGACTAGATTTTTGAATTCTACAGATCTGAATGGCACCCTTGACATCATCTGTTGTATGTTGCTGCATGCTGTGCAGTCTCCATGCCCAGGGCATGTTTGTTAGCTATGGAAAGAATACAACTGCAGGTTGGGTGGAAACGGTGGCCAAAATGTGTTGACCCTATTGGGTTGCATGCATGTGGTTTTTGCATTTGTCTCACAATTTGTACATGCCAGTCCTGAATGTGGCAGTTGTGTGAATAGCCCGTAGCTGTATTTGTTTTTGTTAACTGCTGTGGAATCAACCCTGACTCATGGCAACCCTAATGAGACATTTCCAAGCCCCCCCCCCCCCAATCCTTCACTGCTCTGCTTGGGTTATGTGAACTTAGGCTGTGATCTCCTTGACCAAGGCCTTCAATGCTGTGAAATTCTGGGAATTGTAGTTTGTTGTGGGACCCAGAGTGGAGCTCTGCTCCGCTCTGGGGCCCACAACAAACTACAATTCCCAGAATTTCACAACATTGAAGGCCATCCACGTAGCATGCAGCCTTCCCCTCTCTCTACTATCCTTTACCTTTCCTAACATTATTTTTTCTAGTGAGTCATGCTTTCTCATGATGTGGGCAAACTATGACAGCCTGAATTTGGTCCCTTTGTTTTTTTTTTTTTTGGCGTCCACAGTAGAATCACAGAATGTTAGACAATGATGAGAGAGGGATGAGATGTCCATTGTGTGATAATCTCCAAAGAGTTGGAAGAGACCCCAAAGGGCCATCCAGTCCAACCCCCTGCCATGCAGGAACTCCCAATCAAAGCATCCCTGACAGATGGCCATCCAGCCTCTGCTTAAAGACCTCTAAGGATGGAGACTCCACCACTCTCCAAGGGAGTGTGTTTTACCGTTGAAAGCTCTTACTGTCAGGTATCCTCAGCACTCTTCTCCAGGATCACATCTCAAATGAATTGATTTTCGGAGGAAATCCATTCATTTGAGATGAATTGCCTTCCTCCCTGTCCAGCTCTTGCTATCGTAAGATGGGAACAGGCGAAACAACGGCTTGTGTGATTCTAAGGGGTTTATCACACTAGAGGGCAAACAGGATTTAAACAGGAATTAAACAGGAATTAAACAGGAAATGCCCTATGTTAAACATAAGGCATGTTAAATCCCCTATGTTAAACATAAGGCATTTCCTGTTTAATTCCTGTTTAATTCCTGTTTAAATCCTGTTTGCCCTCTAGTGTGATAAACGTCATTCTTTCCTTCTGAGTTGGATAGCTGTACCTGGGAGGATCGTTCCTCATTCTTTCCGGGCTGCCCTTCCCATCCCTGGTCTTCCTCCTATTTCTCGACTACAGTCCCCATTCCAATCAATGTTTGGCCCAAGGTATGGGAATTCAGCATTTAGCATCCTCCCGTTAGCCTTGAGCCAGACAAAGAGTTAAAGCGGTGCCAAACCGGGTTATTTCTCCAGTGTGGCTGCAGTCTCAGGCTCAACGGGGTTGGCCCTTCCCTCCCCTCCCCTCCCCTCCCCTCCCTTGCCAACCCACCCCTTGGAGAATAAGGGCAGCTGGCCTCTAAGTTGGGTGGCTGGGTGAGTTGGGGGGGGTTGCAAAGTTACCCCGAGAAAAGGGAGTGGACCTAGATAGGGAGCGGCAGGGGAGGGAGAGGGAGGGGGAGAGGTCTTTGCCAGCCTCCTTCCCTGGCCTCTCCTCTCCTCTCCTCCGCGCCCTCTCTCTCCCATGGGGGGCAGAGGAGGAGGAGGAGAAGGAGCCCTCCGCACCCAGATCCCCGGCCATCCCGAAATCCCCGATCTGCTGTTGCTGGTGGTGGTGGTGGGGCTGGTGGTGGCCCTTCTGCTGCCTCCTCGACCCCTCTCGCAAAGCCCCCTCTGAAAGAGGAGCCCCTGGGGGACCCTGCTGGAGCTGGGGATTCAAGGGCTGGGGGAAGAGGGCTCTACACACACACACAGAGAGAGAGAGAGAGAGAGAGAGAGAGAGAGTGTTATATATAAACTCACTCACACACACACACACACACACACACATATATATAAACTCACACACACATATACCTACATCTACATACACACACACACACACACATATATAAAAACTCACACAAGTACACAACTACACGCACACACACCCCTCTAGGCAGGCATACCTCTCCATACAGACAGGCGGGCACCTACCCGTATCTCTACGCATCTGGGGCTCTAGCTCAGAGAAACCAGGCAGGGAAGCCCCGCAAGATCCCAGGCGATCCATGAAGCCCCCAAAGAGCAGGAGCCAGGGCCAGGAGTAGGGAGCCAAGAGAGAGAGACAGAAAGAGACCGAGAGAGAGAGAGGGAAGGCTCCCGATCCTCGCCGGACAAGAGAGAAAGCAGCGGCCGGGGCAGCGACTTCTCCCTCCGAGCTCCAGGATGGGACAGACTCCGTGGCTCTGGCTCGGACCCCTGCTTCTTCTCAGCCTCTGGGGCCAAAGGTAAGAAGGAGAAGAAGACCCCACTCTCTTTTCCTTTCCTCTTTTGGGCTTGGTTTTCTCACCCAGGAAGAGCCAGAGTCAGGAGGAGGCAGAAATGGAGGGGAGAAGAAGACCTGGGCAGGAGATCCGACTTCCTTGCCACTTAGGGAAAACTCCCTTGCCAAGGCTGGGCACCCAACCTGGGCATCTGCTGTCAGGGATCGAGAGCAAACTCCCCTTTGGTCCTCTTCCCCCTTTGGGACAAGCTGGACTGGGGTCTAGTATGGCAATGCTAAAACGAAAAACCCAGGCCGCTGGAGACAAGTGGGCAGCTCTGTCAATATTGCTGCCATCACTGCATTCATCCACTTCGAACAACAATGAAGCGAGGGGCATCGAAGTTCTCTCTGGCATAAACTTTCTGTGGACTGCAGCCCATCCACTGCATGGGGAAAGGAGCTGCAGCCCAGAGAAGCTGGTGGTAAACTCCTGTTCGGAAGAAGCTTCCCCTAAGAGCTGTTCACGGGTGGAATAAATTGCCTTGAAGGGGTGGACTCTCCGTTTTTGGAGGTCTGGAAACTGAGGTTGGATGGGCATCGTTCAATAGTGTGTGTTCCTGCATGGCAGGGGTTGTACAAGACAGCCCTTGTGGACCCTGCCAGGTCAAAGACTCTTTAAGGTGCCACTCCAATGATGGTTGTTTTCATTATAACCCCTCACCCTGACTCCCCAGAAATTCATTCATTTGGGAGACAAAACTACCTGACCCTGTCTTCTTTTTGATCAATGCATAAGACTTCTGATGCGTAGGATCAAAGCGCAGGAACTGATCAAGATTGCAGTTGCTCCCCAAACCAATTGTACTAAACGTCATTCATATCATATCCAACGTGTGGCTCTCTGCTATGGCTTAGCTAGGATTGTCTTGCTCTCTGACATCTTTGGTGGTATTCCGTTTCAAGGCTAACCTGTCAAGAAACTTGTATATATATATATATATTTATATATATACGGTATATATATTGGATTAGGCAATAGTCTATTTGGCGTTGTGGGATCCTTCTGGAATCCCAAGAGTTCAACAAGAGTTTCACCACAACCACCCAGTTTAAAAATTCTGTGTGAAAGCGCTGCAGAACCGACCCTTCTTATCTGATCAGACTTGAGGCGTATGGTTCGAATGCTGGGTTTTGGGCATTTGATTCTCAAATTCCCTGCTCATTCTTACCCATTCTCTTGGGTGGCTTTGAGTCACTCTCCCACGTTGCTTTCCCCCTAAACTTTCTTCTGTAGTTTGTATTGAGATAAAATGAGACGAGATAAGTTTGCGCTGTGATAAAAATGAGACAAGAGTTGAGCCCTTAGGAATGGGAAGGCATGAGGAGGCAGAGAAGGGAATACATTAAGACACAAATGAATGAATAAATAAATAAGGCTCAATGCTTGTGGCATTAGAACAGAAAATGCATCAGAATAGAAAACACATTAATCCCAAAAGGGTTTCAGAGATGATGTTGTCAGAGGATAATGAAAATCCATGCATGGGATGGAGGGAAGGAAACTTTGAGTGAGGATGCAGCCACCAGTTTCTATCCCAGCCATAAGGGAGAGCTCCTATTCAAAGCATCAAGGGTGGGAAACAGTTGTATTTCTACTTTCAGGAGAAGATTTGGGGTCAAGTGGAGAAATGGGATTGCTTGTGTTTGCTTTGTTTTTGTAGTTTTCCGCAGTAAGCAGTCCCTTCCTTCCCTCTCTGTGACTCATTATTTTTGAAAATGGAGAGGAAGGTGTTTGCTTTATGTTGCTCAAATGCTCAGCAGATTGGAAACATTTCATTTTTAAAAAAAGGGGGGGGGGACAGAGGATAAATTCATTAATCTATCACTCAGCATCGTGTTTGGAAAAGGCTTGGAGATGCTTGGATGAAAGGCATGCGCCACGGCATGCAGAGAACACTCTCATGAGGCAGAAATGCCGGGCTGTTCCGAGCCGCCTTGTTATGAAAGACACACAATGTCTTAATCGTTTTTTCTTCCCTTCCTTGAGGGCTAGAAGCCAATCATTGCCAAAGAGCAGACACACCTCCCTTCTGAATGGGCCTGGTTGCTTTGGGGCTCAAAGAGACTCTTGGATTTGGCATGGGCTTGAGCCCTAACTCCTGGGCGCCCTTAAGCCTGTCCCTTCCCTTTGGAGAAATATGCAAAGCAACAAACAGTCTCTTTCACTCCTTTATATGGGTGCAAGGTATTAGTCATCTCTTGGAATGGGATTTGAGGGAAGTGAGTGCTTCCTAACACCTTGGGTCATATATCTGTCCAGGCTTCCCCACACGGGAGATCATGCAAATGCTGCTCCCTTCGGAGAACCAGGCCCTGAGGTCGCCCGTTTCCAGGATAAGGGTGGGCAGCCCAGCACTATACAGATACTTGGGACTTACACCTCCCATTATTCCTGACCATTAAGAGCTGTAGTCCAAAATATCTGGAGGTGCTGTGTTGGGCTGTGATGCTAAATTTGAGGCCTTGGCAGAAGGGATCTGCCTTTTCTTTGCTGTTTGTACTTTGTCTTCAAGTCAACTTTGATATATGAGGAGCCTATGAATGAGAGACCTCCAAGATTATCACCTGACCTCTTCAGGTCTTTCAAACTCAGAGCTGTGGCTTTCTTGGTTGAATCAACCCACTTTCCTCTTTTGCTACCACCTTCCATTTCACTCAGCATTATTGTCTTTTCTAAAGAGTTATGTCATGCCATGATATGTCTAAAGCATGACAGCCACATTTTAGTCGTCTTGGCATCTAGGAAGTTTTCAGGCTTGGTTTGCTCTAAGACTTACTCATTTGTCTTTTTACAGTCCACTGTAGAACTCTTTTCCAGCACCACATTTCAAATGCCTGCCTTTTCTGGGGACTCCTAAATCAAGATACCATTGCTAAGTCCACAGATGTAAGCAAGTTAGAAATGGTATAATTTAAATATACAAGTGACTGGCCTCATTGCAATCAGATTTGTATACTTAATGAGGTGCATTACTGTGTGCTTACTACATATCTGCTAAGATAGAACCAATAAAAGGCCATCTTTGGTAGTGGTCAAAGTCTGAAGACTAGAAACAGCAATCAAGTTTGAAAATTTACACATGACACATTTATTTATTTATTTATTTATAAAACTGAGATGAAGGTGAGGGAAAGGAGCCTCTTTCAAGAGCTTGAGTCTGTAGTCTCCATTGGAAAGATGCTAACTTTCATACATGTAGGTGGTCAAAGCAGATGGTCGCCAATAAAAGTGTGATCTTACGATGGAACATCTTTCATTTATCCCGAATCCAACAGAAGGTGAACAAGGGCAAATGAGAGACTCTTCCTTTGCACATCTCATCATTATGAGCTGTCATCAACTATCTTCCTCCATTACAAAATTTTTGTGTTAAGTCCAAGGAAGGGTTAATAATATATACAGTATTCCTCCTATTTTGCCTTGTTTTGCTTTTAATAGATCTGTTTCTGGGCTGGTTCTCCCACCCTGCCCCCCACCTCCCCAATATAATTTATTACCGTTGGAACTTGTATTAATTAAAGCAGCAGCAACCACAGCCTGTGACCTGCGGGCCTTTCAGCGTGAAATCATGTTTCAACTCATTTACTGCTATGGTGTAGGCAGTGTCTGAGTGTCTCTGTGTGTGCTTGGGCTGGGGGAGTGCAGGTCAAACAGATTCAGAGAACAGACATGGTAAAGCATCATTTTGGACCCTTCATCCTTCCTATCTCCAAATCTTGCTAGTCTTTTTAGATCCCCATGTCCTTATGTTTTAACACCAGAGAATAACATGTGTGTGTGTGTTGGGGAGGGGGGTGTATTGTTACATGGGTGCAAATAGGAGGCTAGAAAGAAGGATATTAAGGAAATCTTGTTTCTATCACAGAGAGAGCAGTCTGTACAGGAGAGCTGTAGTTATATCAGATATTGTGGATTACATGGCAGGTAAGATTTTAAGGGAGAGCAATTTTTGTGCAGCTAGGATAGCACAGGAGATTTGTTTGCGAAACAGGATAAGTGAAACTGGCTGGAATTACTTCCTGAGCCTGACACTTGCTTCTCAACACTAAAAGGGTATGCGCATGCATCTAGGAAAACGTTGGAAATAGAATGAAGAAATTTAGTCCAGCCCATCAGTACTTATCCCAGGTGACTGGAACAGGTTTTGTTTAATAGGGACAGCCCTAAGTTTCTGCTTGGCAATCTCCATTAAGTTCTGGATGGGAAAGCAAGCTTGGTGTATTTAATTTGGGACAAATTTGCAAATGTCCCAGATGAAACCCTGGAAAAATGTATTTTACATGTATTATCACATATATGTAGAAGAATATCAAGATTCAATAGCTTGCAAGGAAAATGTGTGTGTTGATTATAAATATTCATGGACACAGCTGGGTGTGTTTCTGCTTAGAGTAGTCTTACACATTTGTATGGCTAAGGCGATCTGACAAAAGAGCATATATTTTTGTCATCATTTTAAGTAGCTATGAAAGGGGTGTGCAAGAATACAAGCAGAGTTATTGTAAGGCAACATGAGCCATTCTCCTGTACCATCCCACTTCTTGATTTTTATTGTGTTGTTTTAAAATTAACCACACTCTCCATTTTATGGAGATGCCTCCATATGGGTTTAGCGATGCCTTACACCATATCCTGGGCTCTTATCAGAGATAAGACTTGAACCCAAATCTGCTAGCCAGATCCAAATTTCCATTGGCTAGACCCTTCAGGATGAACATTTTAACCTGGGGTGAAGGGTGAGTAGGGAGAGGCGCATGAAAAATCATGCTTAATTGCACTGAATAATTACTTCCTCCCTTTCTGGGTTACATTCTGCTCCTATTCTTTGCAATCAGAATAAGATTTCCACAGAACAAGTTATGGTTAAAATCACAAAATTTGACCAAGCTGTGGTGGTATTTGTTTGTTTTTTCCTTTTCCACTAACAGTCCCGACATTAAAAGAAAGTTATAGCACAGGGAAAGGAATCATGCAATTGTCCAGATATTGTGGGTCTACCATTTTCAGCAGCTCTAATCAGCAGTGCTAATCAGTCTTGGATGACACCGATTATCTTCATCCATTTCAAACCGGATTCAGGTCAGGATACAGAGTGGAGACTGCCCTGGTCACTTTGGTCGATAATCTCCATCTGTGCATCGACAGGGGAAGTGTGGCCCTGTTGGTGCTCTTGGACCTCTCAGTGGCCTTCAGTATCATAGACCATGGTATCCTTCTGGAACGTCTGAGGGAATTAGGAATCGGGGGCACTGCTCTGCAATGGTTCCAGTCCTATCTCTTGGGTAGGTTCCAGATGGTGTCACTTGGCGACAGTTGTTCGGCCAAGAGGGAGCTCAAATCAAGTGTCCCTCAAGGTGCGATACTGTCTCCAATGCTATTTAACATTTACATGAAGCCGCTGGGCGAGATCATGCGGAGACATGGGGCGGGGTGTTATCAGTACACTGATGACACCCAAATTTATTTCTCTATATCTTGGACTGTTTCAGTGAGCAAGGAGGGAATATCCCCTCTGAATGACTGCCTGATGTTGGTTATGGACTGGATGAGGGAAAATAGACTTAAGCTGAATCAAAGTAAAATGGAGGTGCTCGTGATAGGTAACCAGGTATGGGAATAAGTTCACCAGTCCTGGACAGGTTCACACTTCCCCTGAAGGATTGCGTTCGCAGTTTGAGGGTGCTCCCGGATTCGCTCCAACTGTCATCATAGATTGACGCAACGGCCAGGAGTGCCTGTTATCAGCTTCGGCTGATGCTCCAGTTGTGACCCTACCTGGAGCAGCAGGACCTTGAAATGGTTATTCATGCACTGGTAACCTCTCGTCTTGATTTCTGTAATGCGCTCTACATGGGGCAACCCTTGTGCCATGTCTAGAAGCTTCAACTGGTTCAAAATATGGCAGCCAGATTGGTCACTGGAAAATCTAAGTTCAACCTCATTACACCAATTTTAAAATCATTACACTGGCTGCCCATTAGCTTCCGGACACAGTACAAGGTGTTGGTTATCACTTGTAAAGCCCTATAGGGCCTGGGTTCAGCTTACTTGAAGGAACACCTCCATATAATCCTTCTCTCACTCTCCTTTCCTCTGGGAAGAATCTCTTACAACCAGGAAGATCTAGATTGGTATCAACTTCTTAGAGGACTTTTTCTGTAGTGGCTCCAAAAATTTGGAAAGACCTGCTGGAAGAGATTCACCAAATCTCCTCTCTTGAGGCCTTTAAGAAGGTGATAAAGACAACTCTCTTCTGGCAGGCCTTCCCTGATTGATGACACCAGAATGGAAGAATCTATCCATCTTATTTTTGTCCCCCACCAAGTTTGTCATCTGATAATTGCCAATGTTCTGAAGTTATTGCCACATGCTTATGGTTGCTTTTTAATTTATTTAATTTTATAATTGGGAAGGGAGGGTTAGGGATAAGGTTTGGAGGGGTTTGCTGTTTTATCATTTTTTGTATTGTTTATATTTTGTTGTTACCCACCTCAATCCTTGAAATGGAAGAGATGGGATATAAATAAATATTTATTATTATTATTATTGGTAAAGAATTAATGATAATTACAGTTCAGCAACATCTGGAGGATTACATGCTATAGTGCTTACTTAAGGGACTGAAGGCAGCTAGTATGTTACTTTCACATCTCCATGGCCCAATCATGCCATCATCATTACTGAGAGCATTTTATTAATGTGATCTGGGTGGGGTTGCAAAACAGTGATGTGAGGCTATAATTATTCGGGAAGCATTAGCTGGAGAAAGGTAAGCTGCTCCTATCTATTGCAAACATATTTCTGGGGGCACACACACACACATAGAGCATTTACCATTCTTATTCTTAAGTATGTTAAGTGCCAATAAGAACTGCATTGCAGTAAGAGGTCCTTGCTGTTGTTATGTTCATTCAGGTCGTTTCCAACTTATGGCAACCCTAAAGTGACCCTATCCACAGGATTTCTTGGCAGGCTTTTTCAGAAGGTTTTACCATTGCCATCCTAAGAGAATGTGACTTGTCCAGGGTCACTCAATGGGTTTCATGGCTGAGTCAGAATTCAAACCCTGTTCTCCAGAGTCATAGTCCAACACTCAAAGCACTACATCATGCTGGCTCTCTTAATAATTATGCTTAGAATTGCAAGGGATTGGTTACCCCTGGAAAAACACAATTTCTTTCACAATTTGCATAGAAAGATGATGTGTCTGCCTTCCTTTTAAATAAATCAAGGAGAGATCCTAACACCCCTCAATAATTATCTGAGTATAGAGCCAAGGAATCCTAGTTTTCTCTGATTAGTAACAATTCAACCTTGAATACATAGCATTTGATGCTTAGTAATCAGAGTTCAGCATTTTATCTGGATGTGTTGAAGTGGTGTATTGCAGACTGGCTACCACAATTTAGTTTTGTAAGAAACAAAGGTGGAGGTTATTTTGTGTGTCGTCCCTGGAGAAACACGAAGACAACCATTCACCATGTATGTTTTTTTGGTTGCTTGGCTTAAGGTCTTCTTAACTGACCTGGATTGTCCATTTGCTGCATCTTAACTGTAACAAAAGAATGGATTAGGTAGGCACATTTGGAACTCTGAGTGTCTGACAAAATTATTACCTGGTGGAAACTTGATCCTTTATGAAATATCTACAATAGTTGGAAAACAGACCATCCATTACCCAGAAGCAAAATGTACTGACTGAAAGAAAAATAACTTGCCCAAGAACCTAAGTCCAAGGCAGAGGTGGCTTTTGTGTTCCAAAACACAAAATAAAAATACTCTTTTGAATCCATAGTTTTCTCCTTCAATGCCCACAAATGACAAATCACATGGTTAACCCACAAAGCCCATTTCATAGATGGCAAAGAGATGGTGTTCGGAATAATACATATACACAGAAAAGACACAAAGCACATACCACATACAATACCTACCCTCCAGGAAACACATATAGCAAAATACAGTGGGCCTTTGGTATCTGCTCATGGTCTCATGCTATAGAATGGCATAGTAAAATGCTGTCCCTTATATAAAATGACAAGATCAAGGTTTGTTTTCTGGATTTTTTAAAAAAATGTTTTCAAGCTGTGGATAGTATTATCCACAGAGGGCAGACTGTATATCATACAGAGGGCTGACTGTATATCAGATAAATACATGTGCAAGTAAAACTATATCAAACTGATCAGCTAACAAATAAGATCACACCAAAAAACCCCAAACCTGGGCAAAACACTTCTTGCAACCTTTTGGGACTCTGCTCCTCATGTTCCTGGGTAGACTGGGCCTGAAGCCCCACACTTTTCCATTTTATTTTTCTAAGAAGGATTCTAGGCTTACATGCAGCCCAGAAACGTCATTGGGATAGAGGCTAGTGCTTTCCTTTGTAGCATGACTCCATCACAAACACCTGTTAATTTAAAAAAAAATCAAACAACATTCAGGGAGGAGCTTGGAAGATGAGGTATCCCTGTGGTCTCTACAGTGGGGATCCCAGAATTACCTCTATATATGTCTAAAGAAAAACTTTATAGGATTGATGTTAACACTTGAAAGGAGTGGACAGGTGTGTCACTAGGAGTCTGGGAAGGGTATAGACCACACTGGGTGACATTCTGGAGGTGGGATTGGCACAGATGTTGGGCAAGCAAGAAAGGGCATCACCCCTGCTTTCTCTCTCACTTAGCAGCCACACCAGACCCTGAGTGGGCCATCTGGAGGCTACAAAACCACCACCCGACTGTGGTCTGCCCTTTTCTGGGCACCCACACCAGGAAACCCCCCAACTACATTGATGCCACTGGGACTGGAATTTGCCAACCAAAATTTAAACTTTTCCATCCTGTGGAACTCTTTCAGCTACAATCATTTGTAGATCAACAGAACAAGGGATGCATAACCGACATATTCAATATAACATTGGAAAAGTAATTAAAAGGTGGGCAAGGGACAAAGGAACAGCAATTTGTTTTATAGAACTGAAGATGTTAAGGGAAACATTCTAAAGTAATAGAGCACTCCTGTATTTTAATTACACTGGTTGACTGGCCATAGGCTTTGGCAGAAGGATTGTTATGCCAATTTGAGATATGCCAATAGAATGTCTAACATGGATGGGCAGAATGGAGGCAATATAAGCAGGTTCATAATGATTTCTCAACCATCAGACCATAGCCTACAGTGACATTTTATACCAGTCTGAGAGTTGATTCTGCTGCACAGGGAATTTTGGGGAGGTGGGGAATAGCCACTGTCCACATCAGCATGACCGAATGTAGGATGTGGTGATTCATTTTGTTACATAACACATCAGCAGCATAGAAACTAGAGATGAGATATTATTCTCACCCTCTACATTTGCAGGGAGCATAGGGTGGGTGATATGCCACTAGGGTGTTCATAGGGGCCTTCTCAATTCAGCCCCATAGCCTGAAAACAGTATAGGAAAGTTCCTCAGTTAAAAGACTGCCATGGGCAGCTCTGTGCTTCACTACACAGGACAACTGCCAGCATCCATGTGTTTACCTATACATCCCCTAGTGCTGTGTAGCAGCTCTCCCCAATTTGGCACTCCCTCCTGGTGGCCTACACAGAGAACTGCAACTTCCATCACCACCACCAGACCATATGTCCAATAGATACATATGTTGAGGATAGTGTGAACTGTACTGTAGCTCAACACATTTGCAAAGCACTGACCTAAGGACGGCTGACTTATATAAACTCATTGTCTTGCCAGAACTGCTTTGTTGTAACATTTATTTCTTTTAGCAGCAGGGAAAGCACTTATCCTTACCTGCAAGTTAATTCTGTGTTGAGAAGGTCCAGGTGTGCCACTTCAGAACAATCAAGTGCAATAGAAGTCAGAACTCATGTACCTCTAATAGTTGCATAGAATACAAAATCTTAGCAGGTTCAGCTTGTCATGTCAAGTAACTTGGGGGCTGTACAGATTGGTGGCATCCAGCCACCTCTTCTTGCCCGGAAGCAGGCCTCGGCAACCACACGCCGCAGCCTGTGCTTAGAGCGAAAAGAAGCCCCCAAAAGGGGCTCCTTTTTGCACCATAGAAGGGTCATCATAAGGCACATGGCATGGCATTATTACAATCCTTATGTGCCGTGCTGTTTGGGCACTGCACATGAGGGATGTCATCATGGTGCATGCCATCTGGATGGGCGTGCATCATAATGCTGCCCCAGTGGAGAAAGAAGGGCTTGGAGCATGTGGACATTCAACCCTTCCACAGCCATACCATGCATACAGGCAGGCATAAACTGCGGGTCTGTCAAGCCTCTTACTCTCTTGGGTTCACCCTGACTGGCCAAAAGCCTTGGGATCTGGTGGAGTTGTACCTGAATGTATTGCAGCTCTCTTAAAAAGAAGAAGAAGAAGATCCATCTAACTTACCTTTTGTCCTGATCTGTTTCTGGTGAATTTCTGGGACAAGTTGTGATTTTATTTATTTATTTATTTATTTATTTATTTATTGGAATTGTGAGTTTTTTACTCCTGGGACATTCCAATACAGACAGGAGTTAATAATAATAAATAATAATAATAATAAAATTTTATTTGCATTTCCCGCCTCTCCCTATGGATCAAGGCGGGATTCCAGCAGTTATAAGCAATACAATCAATCGTAAAATCACAATATATCAAATTACAATTAAAATTAATCAAAATTGGTTACTTAGACAATCTATACATTATTACATAGAGAAGTTGGTTACCCAGTAATACATGAACAGAGTTATGCATATCTCAACAGTGTCAGGAACACGGTCAAATGATAGGTTCATACAAGCTCTGGTGGGTAATTCTTACATCTGGCTCCATTGTCACTTTCTCCTTCACTTTTGGGCAGTCCCACAACTGATCGTACTTGGATGTGACCTATCCTTTGTCATGAGGGATCTCTTCTGATCTTCCTTCATTACATTTCTGGGTAGGGGAGGAAACCAAATCCACATCTTGCTTCAAATGGAAGCAAGCAAGCAAGAAAAGAAAAGAAAAGATCAAAAGCCCAGCATGTTTTAAGCATGGATGAGCCCTGAGGGGATGCATGGTTGGAACAAATGCTACAAGTCATGCAACCCAGGAACAGCATTAACCAGCATTTATTGGAATTATTGGGCCATCTGGAGGAATCCTTGGTGTCTCCCCTTGCTCTCCAAAGGTATCCCTCCTACAGGTAGACAGTATTTCCCATATCCATGCATATTAGAAAACCCATGATTACTAACTGATACCAGGATACTTGCAGCTCTCCCTCACAGAATTGCCAACCCACTTGCTCCAATCCAATTCCTATACCATTGCACACAATTATGCAATGCATTAGGATTTCCTAACCATGGGTCCAACACCATGGCCATGTTCCCACTATGATTTAAAGCAAATAGCTGATTGAATTATATGACAGTTGTTTTCATTTGAAACTGGCTCCTATCCTACTGTGATCGGTTTCAATCATGATGAAGTAAGGCATGACATTCTTGCAAACAAGCTTGTAAAATGTGGGCTAGACAAGGTAACTGTTACATGGATTTGTAACTGGTTGACTGGCCGAACCCAAAGGGTGCTCAACACTGGTTCTGTTTCATCCTGGAGAGAAGTGTCCAGTGGGGTGCTACAGGGTTCTGTCCTGGGCCCAGTGCTATTCAATATCTTTATTAATGACTTGGATGACAGTATTGGGGGCATGCTTATCAAATTAGCAGATGACACCAAATTAGTAAGAGTCACTAACACCCCAGAGGACAGGATCAAAATTCAAAATGACCTGAATAAACTGGAAAGCTGGGCCAAAGCTAACAAAATAATATTCAACACAGAAAAATGTAAGGTACTGCACTTAGGGCAGAAAAACAAAATGCATAGATATAGGATGGGGGACACCTGGCTGAACGAGACTACATGTGAAAGGGATCTAGTGGGTTTTCTAGATTGGCAGGAAAGTGTGACATGAAGTTGCCTTTTCCTTAATGCTTAGCAGCTGCACCACAGCCTTTAGATGGAGCTGCACTGTTCCGCAGTTTTTAAAAAAGAAGCTGGGAAAACCAGCACCTTTTTAAAGGCGCTTCTTCTCCCCTAAAACGCAAAAAAAGCGTTTTCATGGCACACTTTCCCTTTTTCTCATCTAAAGGCTAGAGTTTCATGCAGCCATGAACACACTTCTTTTTGCCAATCTAAAAAGCCCCTAGGAGTCCAAGTGGACCACAAGTTGTATCAACAGTGTGATGAAGCAACTAAAAAAGCCAATGCAATTTTAGGCTGCATCAATAGAGGCATAGTGTCTAGATCAAGGGAAGTCATAGTGCAACTCTATTTTGCTTTGTTCAGGCCTCACCGGGAATGCTGTGTCCAGTTCTGGGCACCACAATTCAAAAAGGACATTAAGAAACTGGAGCGTGTCCAAAGGAGGGTGATTGAAATGGAGAAGGGTCTGTAACCATGCCCTACGAGGAATGATTAAGGGAGCTAGGTATGTTAGCCTGGAGAAGAGAAGGTTAAGAGGTGATATGATAGCCCTATTTAAATATTTGAAGGAATATTACATTGAGGAGGGAGCAAGCTTGTTTTATGCTACTCCAAAGAACAGGACTCAGAACAAGGAATGCAAGCTACAGGAAAAGAGATTCCACCTAGACATTAAGAGGAACTTTCTGACAGTAAGGGCTGTTCAACAGTGGAACACACTCTCTCAGAGTGTAGTGGAGTCTCCTTCTTTAGAGGTCTTCAAACAGAGGCTTGATAGCCATCTGTCGGGGATGCTTTGATTAAGAGTTCCTGCATGGGAGGGGGTTGGACTGGATGGCCTTAGTGGTTTCTTCCACCTCTACGAATCTATGATTCTATAAAACTCAAAAAAATCGCTCTTTCTTAACACTAGTTCTTTGGCGGTTCTTTTGAAAAGAATAGATTCCAAAGCATGTTCAACAAGTGGGAATGACAGATCTGAATCATATCATTCTTGGGGGGGGGGGGGAGGGGGGACTAATGGCAGATGGGTGTTTACTGTCTCTCCTCAGTGTTTGGTAGATCCACCACCCCACCACCCTTATCAGTGCTGCCTTTGTGCTTGTAGTGCAACCTATGGGTACATGACTTAAAAAAAAAATGACAGAAGATTCGATTCATTGATTTTGCGACAGCTTGCAATCAGTGAGGCAAGTAGTTGCAAAACCAATTAATTAAATCTTCTATCAATATATATATATATATATATATATATATGCTAGGGATACCACCTATGTCACTGATGATGCACAAATGATTGACATGCATTTTGAAGAGGCGGAAACTAGTGGGGACAACAATTCTGACAAATAAGAAGCGATTACAAGGGGATAATGAAAAGATCTGCTTTCATGATGGGAATGATGGACCTCTTGGAATCGATTTACCAACACAGAGCAAAGGCAAATCATAAACCAGTTTAAATGTAAGTGGGAATGAGCCCCATGAGTAACACTACATCTGTTACTTTGTTGTCTGATGAGACACTAAAGCACAGGAGCCCTGCTGAGGTAACTGTCTGGCAACTCTGTAAATGTGCTTTCCCACATTTTCAGATTTCTTACATCTTGGATGTTGATGAATAGGAGCTAGGACTTTGCCACATATATTCTTTATTGATGGAGACTGGTAGAAAGAAATCCTTTCCCCATACCCTAATATAAACTGGTTTCAGAGATCCTCAAGATGGTTCTCCAAGAAAGGGAACTTGAAGAACTCAGGGCCAGTGGCTACCTGCCCACCTGCTCCTGGTTCATTCATTTTCCTCAGACTAGGAGCAAGTGGGCCTCTCAAGACCCATAAAGGGAGTGGATGTTACTGTCAAGGTTATGAGGCAGGCAGAGGTGGAAAGGGAACAAGGCTTCCTGGGATATTGCTTGGCTGGTCTATCAAACAGAATAACAAGGTGAGAGTAGATTAGTGAGGTGGATTGGAAGAAGAGGGATTAGGCCAAAAGGTATGTTTTATCTATGTGGGATCTGGGATATTGGTCCCCATAGTAAACCTATGATTGATTCAGGTGCCTTTGTGTGAAAGAGAGCAGGTCCTTCCTTCTCCTCTTCTTGCTATGGAATTGCACCCTGAAATCAATCCTGAGATCCTCTGCTACAAAATGTAAGGTGTTCAGCTATGTTAAGCTCTCCTCCTCACACCACTGCACTCTTGGTACCTATGTGTGTGGACTGAGGTTGCAGGTCCCATGATATGTCCTATTGTTATCTGTCAGCAAGCTATCAGTTTATATTTCTGTGGCATTGTCCATGTCCTTCTCTTTGGAAAAAGCAAATTTCTTTGTCTGGATGGGCTCTGAATTCTTCTCCCAGAAGGGCTATGTTTGCTCTCCTGTTTTGAGAGGTATGTGGGTGCTGTGTTATGTGGATTTACTTTCCTTCTCCTTTTGTGCATGGTGCTTCAAAATAGTGGCTGTCAGCAGTGTAAGGGGCTTTGAACCTCTTCCTATGGGGAGACCTGGGGACTTGGAGACAACAATAGGGTAGACTGGAACTGCTCTCATGATATTATATATGCTGTAACAAAAGAGTGTGTGTTGTAAAGAGTGGAGACATTTCATTGTGACTTCATTGGTTTCCCACTCCACCCCCCACTGTATGGGTAGCATAACCAGCATAACCCCTGGTAGGTGGATTTTAGTAAATAGATTTGATAGGTGGATGTGATGACGAGGCATCTGCTATTTTAACCCCTTTCCCTGTATTTTCCTGCATTTACACCAATCTCACCAGAGTGAATAGGAAAAGGATGCTATTGCCATTTGGCCAGTAGGGCGTGGTAACATTTTATTGCTGTTTACAAAAGTTGTGTACAAAATCGCTCAATAAGCCTCTTTCCAGAAAAAGAGCATAAGTAGCCCTAGAAATGTTTAGGGCTTGTAAGGAACATGTTGGATAATTATCTAGCCTCCATGTTGAACAACAGTTCCCACAGTTCTTTGGGAGGAACCAATAACAATTTATCCAACTTGATTTTGTAGCAGAGTCATGTTTTCACTATTCAAACAGAGGCTTGGTATAGCCTTATAAATAAGTCCATAGAAATTACCTGCCCACATAAATATTTATTAGTCTATGTGTACTCACTTTTGTGATGGCCTAAATAGAAATGAAAATAATGAGAATTATTTTAAAGCTCAGCTGTCTCAATTTACTAATTTTGGGTCACATGTAAACAATTCTTGTTTAGCCCAAGTTGCCAGACAAGAGCTATACACCACCCCTAGGCCTTCACCAGTTCCTTAAACATCACTTCGAGTTGCATCCAAGAATTATTATTTCCTTGCCATTGATAGACTCACTTCAAGTCACTGAACCTTTGGTTGCCATATAAGTATTAAAGGCATAGAATCCCTTTTAAGACTAGTATAGGTAGTGTTGTCATATTTAGTGAAAGACAGGCTCACATCTGATAGAAAGAAGATATATAGTATGATGCAAGGAAAAGCCCCATTTGGTGGAAGCTTACCTCCCACACAGCCATTAAATGCATCAGAGCCTAGTTTTCTAGTGAAACTAACAACTCGAGCATCAACCCTAATAGAATGGTGGCAGGGTGTGGGAAAATGCTCCATAGGAATCTGGATTTGTCACTCATATTCTTATGCAATACATGCTCACCATCTTGCTATGCATTTGCCATACAGTTTGGAATGTGACACAGATTCTCCTTGGGAGCTGCCACATGTATTCTGCAGAACCTAATGGTAATTTTAGTCACAAAAATATATTCTGAAACAGACCCACAAAGCTCGGGACTACATCTAATCAAGCCAAAAGAACTTCACTAATTATCTATGCTGCATGTAGCTTTTCTCCCTCTCCCCTGTGTACTACCTTGTAATTGCAAACCCAGGTAGCCAGAAAAAAACAAGTTCAGCAAACCCTGAATGGACTACCATATGCGTATTGGGTTATATTTGTCTTGATAGAAGTTCAGTTGCATTTTGTCAAACATTTCTTAGATGAAAACTGGGATATGCATAGTTAAGATGGCAAGAGTTATTAATGAGGAGATAAAGACAAGCTAGGAAAGGCTGCAGCAGTTTGCTTTATCCTGAACCTACAGGGACGGTCAAGTTTCTGCCCTCTTCTCCCTCAACTGAATTAATAAAATAGAAACTACTTTGAACTTAAGTTTGCACCAATGGAAGTAAGCTGAGGACAAAAGGAAAATAAAAGAAGGAGAGAGAAACTGGGACATTTTAATGATAGCTGAAAAAGTAGAATGACAGAGTATTAATCAGGATGGTCCCTACCAAATCAGGACAGATGGAGAGTACAGAATTGCCTAAATCAGGTACTCTGTAGGCAAACACAGAGTGGTATATACTGTTTAAGGAAGAGGTAATTCTCTAACTGGGGGATCAGGCCAACATGTATAAGTAAATGGGGTACCTGTGACCCAGCAAGAGTAGAGGATACAATTCATTGCTCTTCTGCCTTTGATCAAGGACTGTCATTAGTGAGTTACAATCACCTTCGCATCTCCCCTCAAATTGAGTCATTAGAGGCTCAGGAGTCCCTATTTTTAAAACCGCCAAAGGGAGCACTTTACTGTGTAATTAAAGCCTTCTTCTCTATTAACCTGCGTCTCTCATTCTGTCTCTCTCATTCTCTCCCTCTCTGTTCACCTGGACTGGTTACTCACTAGACTGTTTACAGATGGGGTGGTTGCAGAAAGACTGGGAATATCCAGGAACAGGCGCATGGGCTGGGCCTCTCCCTTTTACAAAGTATAGATAAGGATCCAAATCAAACCACAAAACTGATTGCTGGATGGCAGGTCATTCGAAAAGGGCAGAGATTTATTTAGCATGAAGACATATTGTCACATATGCAAATGCAGGTTTTACAGCAAATGCCCCAAATGCAGAAAGTGTAGGTAATCCATAGTGAAAGTTTACGATTAATCACAAATCTTTGTGCCAAAAACTGTGGACATTTAGTGAAATGTCTGAAAATGGCATAGATGGACTTCAGAATATGAACATTTGCCAGAAGAACACAGCAAACCATTTTTGGCCATAGTGAATGCTAGTAATGACAGTTAGGGAACAAACATTTGCTGATTTGTCAATATCTGAAAATGCAGAAAGTGGATGTCAGTATCCCCTTGTGCTTTCCAATTCTGCTACTGTTTGGGGCACTTGCTATTACTGCTGTTAAGAATAATGTTATAGAGGACTCTCTCCCTAGATCAGCCAAGAGTGTGTATCCACACTACAGAGTTATAGCACTTTGATACTACTTTAACTGTCATGGCTCCATTTTATGGATTCCATGTGACTGCAGTTTGGGAAGGCAATTAGGTTTCATTAGGGTCATCATAAGTCAGAAATGACTTGAAAGCAAATGGCAACAACAGACAGGCACTAGAGCTCTCCAGAGGAGAATCTTTTGTATGTCAACAAACTATAAAACCCAAAATTCTATAAGATGGAATCACAGCAGTTAAAGTGATCTCAAACTGCTATCATTGAGCAGTGTGGATACACCAAATCTATTAAAATAGAGCTATGTGACCTTGAGAGAACCAGCATGGTGTAGTGGTTTGAGCATTGGACTACAACTCTGAGAGGATCCAATTCATTGCTCTTCTGCCTTTGATCAAGGAGTTTGACCAGGGTTCAAATCCCATCTTGGGCATGGAAGCCCACTGGGTGACTTTGGACAAATGACACTCTCTCAGACTCTGAGGAAGGCACAAGCAAACCCCCTCTGAACAAGTCATGATGATGCCCCTTATATATAATGGAAAATCAAGGTTTGCTATTTGGAATCTATACTTTTTTGAATATTTTCAAACTGTGGATGCTTGAATCTGTGGATTAAAAAAAAATCTGTGGATAAGGAGGGCTGACTGTAATTACAAATCAAAATGGAATATTATATGGGACAGGCTTTTGCTAAACAGCTAACTTTGTAATCCTATAAATGCAGACTTGTAAGTTAGTTCTTTTGAGTAGGAATGATTTCTTAAGTAGGATTGTTCTGTAAGATCTGACACTCCCCTGCACTGCCATATTGGAAACCGGGGTAATTTTTCTCTAGGTAAGACTGGATAAAATGTTTTTCATCTGGTTTTCTTCTCTGTCAGGTTACACATACTGCATTCAAGGCACTGCATACAATACTGCTAATTGTGATATATTCCAAAGTAGCTGAGAGTATTGCTACTGTGTAGGCCACCCACAAGGAGAGATGATGGCCACCCACAAGGAGAACTCCAATTTGCATTAGATGCAAATGTATATTATGACAGCCTCATAGCACTTTTGGGTGGGGGGAAGCTTCTTTGGATGAGGGAAGTGTGCCCCCTATTTTTCTCAACCATTTCCCAAATGCAAAATGCACTCAAGTGGCCTTTTCTCTTCTGGAGCTTTTCATATGAGGGGACATACACTGAAAACCCTATGGAGAGAGAAGATAAACTCCTCAGAGGAACAATTTGGAACAGAGGATGAGGAGGCAAGAACTGAGGGCATTCTACCCATTGTTTCTTCCTTGTCTTCCCAGTTGCTCCCTCCCCAAAGGGGTTTTTCTTCATCTAGCCTGGCCTATGAGGGCTTATACTGAGCTAGACCATTGGTTCATCCAGCCCAGTGTTGTCAACTCTGACTGGCTGCAGCAGGTCTCCAGGATTTGGGCCAAACTTCCTCTCTTGCCTTTCCTGGAAATTCCTGGTAATTCCTCCTGATGGTCTTCCATTCATGTATTAAATGGGCTGACCTGACTGACAAGTTTATAGCTCACCTTTTTAAACCAACTCCAACCTCCTGGGCTGGAGCTGGGATGCAGGATTAAGACGGGGATCCTCACTAAATCATCACCAAACCAGTGGCCGCCATCAGTCTGGGTCCAAGCCGGGTCCCAGGCGTCCTCTGCCAGCACTTTTTAGAAGTCAGAAAGGTTGGCAGTTCAGCAGTGATTTAGTGAGTGATAATTTCTATCTCCATCCCGCATACTGACTCCAGCCCAGGAAGCTGGAGCCATTTTGAAAAGGTGAGTGATAAACTCCATAATTTCTGATATCAAAAGAGATCAGTGTATTCAGTGGGGTATCCCATTTTCACCCAAATTTCTATACAGTGTATAGTTTGGCATTGAAAAGATTGAGATGAACTGAGCACAAAAGTTAGAATCATAAAAGCCATTGTACTCATATGGATATGAGAGATGGACAATTAAGAAAGGAAATGGGAAGAAAATCAATTCATTCGAGATGTGGTGCTGAAGAAGAGTGATGAGGATTCCATGGACAGCCAAGAAGACAAACAAATGGGTCTTAGAACAGATTGAGCCAGAAATCTCCATGGAACCCAAGATGACAAAACTGAGGCTGTCATACTTCGGACACATCCTGAGAAGGCATAACTCATTAGAAAAAAAACAATAATACTAGGAAAGGGGAAGGGAAGTAGAAAGAGAGGAAAGTTGCATGCTAGATGGATGGACTCAATTAATGAGGTCACGGGTATGACTTTGCAAGAACTAAGTAGAACAATGGAGGACAGGGAGTCTTGGAGATGTGTCATCCACAGGGTTGACATGGGTTGAGATCAACTTGAGGGTGGTTAACAAGAAGAAGAAGAAGAAGAAGAAGAAGAAGAAGACAATGGTTATCCTGCTTTATAAAATGCATATAGAACCATTCTGGGCAAGCTTTTGTATTCTAATAATTCATTTTGTGATGATGGAACGATTGGGAAAGTATGAGGTCATGATATTTTCTTGTGTATGCTGTTCAGACTTGATTGTTTCATGGGACAACAGGATAAGCACCATAAAGGTTTGTTTTTACATGTGTCACTGCTCAATGGATGTACGGGGCTTTCTTGCTTTGGGTATTGGCTCTACAGTGGGGCTTTTGGTGCATTTAGATGTCACAGAAAGCCAGGATTCCCACAGAACCTTAAGAACCACCCAGCATACTGACTCCCTCTGCCCAATTGTTCTTGCTTTCAGCAGGAGCAGCTCAACAACTCCACATTTTGGTCCATTCTGGTTTAACATAATGTGTGAACTTGGCAGCAGTTTGTTTTCTGCCTTGTCTTTCTCCCAACAAGTAGAGAAATAATCCTGCAATATCTCTCTGAACTGTTGAGAAACAAGACAGAGACCCAGTTCCTGCTGGATTTGCAAGTCACATTAAACAACCTAGAAACCCAAAGAGCCTGACCTCCTCCTCCTCCTCCTCCTCCTCCTCCTCCTCCTCCTCCTCATTATTATTATTATTATTATTATTATTTCTTACATGCCTCTCCCAATGGATCAAGGCAGGGAACAACAACAATTGACAGACCCACCACATCATCATTGATACACATCAATTTAAAAGGACACATAAGATATAATACACATATTAAAACAATCCACATTTAAAATTCATTTAAAATTCAGAATTTAAAAATAATCTGGCTAAGCTTGCCAGAAGAGACTGGTCTTTAAAGCGCTTTTAAATTCAGACACCACAATCCATGGCTGCTCAAGTCATTATACACAATGCCATAGTAAGATGATGTTCCTTACATAAAATGACAAAATCAAGGTTTTTAGAATCATAGAATCATAGAACCATAGAGTTGGAAGAAGAGACCACAAGGGCCATCCAGTCCAACCCCCTGCCATGCTGGAACTCCCAGTCAAAGCATCCCCGACAGATGGCCATCCAGCCTCTGCTTAAAGACCTCCAAGGACGGAGACTCCACTACACTCTGAGAGAGTGTGTTCCACTGTTGAACAGCCCTTACTGTCAGGAAGTTCCTCCTAATGTTGAGGTAGAATCTCTTTTCCTGGAATTTGTATATTTTTAAAATATTTTCAACCCATGGATGGTTGGATAAAAAAAATGGTGGAAATGGGTGGCTGACTGTATTTATTCAAGGTATTTTACTGTCTAGTTTATCTCCATGTATCTACTTCTGGCATGTTGTCATACAGATGTTGTTGTTAATTTGAATGTTTTATTCTCACTATCAGAGGTTGTACTTCATCATTTTCATATGCCTTCTAAAACTGGGAAAGATTTGTAGATTAGAATTAGAATCAGGAGATAATGATTTCATTTGAGGTAGCAGATCTTTTCCATCATGGGTTCTTTGTCATGTGCAGAATGAGATTTTACATATAACTTTCTCTTTTGAATTAGTGAGTTGATCACCTGTGCTATCTACTTTGTGACACATATCATTTGAGAGCAAAGACAGGACAAAACTATGCAGCAGCTCTCTGATGCACAGAATATTTATGGGTATGGGACTGCAAGCAATGTGCAGAGATATTTGCTGTTATGTAATTCATAAAAATGGCAGAAACCAGTACTGTGGTTCCTCTTCAAAAAGTAAAGTTTAGGGTCATTGGATGGATAATCGATAGACCTGGGCAAATCTGTCAAGACCGATTTTTCTGAGTTTCTCATTTTTCCACTGCTAGGTTCTGTTTTGTTTCCACATTGGCTAGCCTTTTTTCCAGGTTTGCATAAAAATTTCTATGTATTTATGGGTACATATTTGAAAATATATGCATCTTATGTGTGTATTTTTATCTTCACTTTTCAAAGGTACACATTTTGAAGCATTTTTTTTAGTTCTGTATGTAAATATTTTTCATGTGTGAATCAATATGGTGCAGTGGTTTGAGCATTGGACTATGATTCTGGAAACTAGGATTTGGTTCCCTACTTGGCCATGGAAACCCAGTGGGTGATCTTGGGCAAGTCACACACTCTCAGCCCTAGAAAACCCCATGACAGGGTTGCCCTAGGGTCACCATAAGTCAGAAACAACTTGAAGGCACACAACCATTTTTCAAGCATTTTTGAATGAAGTATTGTTGTGTGTACTTTTCAAAATACACACTTTTAAAATCCATTGATTTAAATGTATACATTTTTGTGTGTAGTTTCAAATGTATATATTTTATCTCATCCTTCTCCCTCCAAACTGCACAAGGGCTTGTGAGGCTAGGCTTTGTAAATATTTGTATTTAAAAGTAAAAGGAAATGTGTGTTAATGGAAAACAACTACCAATAAAACATGATCATTCAGTATAATATTTTCCTAGTTCTTCTCCTAAAAAAATATAGGTGCAGAAGCTGTTTTACCCATCAAAATCAAACCAAATGTATTTCTTTATCTTCAGTATGGAATTAGCTAGCTGTAAATTTCTGTTACTGAAAAGTATTAATTATGCAGAACAGCTTACAGAGCCAGCACCAGTTGCAATCACAACAATAGGCATCATGCCTAAAACTTGGCATGTCCTTCCTATTTTGCCCTTTTTTTAAAATCTTTTTTTTTTCTTCTAAAATGTGTTTAGGATGTTGGCTTTGCTGATTGTCCCTCTGTTTTCTTCCCAGCTCCTTCTCAAACGAGATCCTGGGCCTCAGGTTGCCACTGGAGCCTGTGCTTAATGCCAACACAGTCTGTCTGACTTTGCCTGGTCTGACACGGCGACAATTGGACGTCTGTGTGCGGAATCCCGATGTGACGGCTTCTGCCATTCAAGGCATCCAGATTGCCATCCATGAGTGTCAGCACCAGTTCCGTGACCAGCGCTGGAATTGCTCCAGCCTGGAGACCAAGAACAAGATCCCCTACGAAAGCATAATCTTCAGCAGAGGTAAGAGCCCCTCTCCTCTTGCTGCCAGAGGCTCTGTTGAATAGTCGAGGAAACAATGTTACCATATCTTAGCAAATGCATGGCTGACTAGAGATAAAATAAAATCATTTTTAAAAATGATGGGGTTGGATTTTTTCCCCTTAAATCTGATCCTGTTTCACAAAGTTTTAAGCAACTTTAATTATCTGAGTTACAGAGGCTTCTGCAGAGTTTATTTACTTCTTTATTTATAACAATTACATCCACCTTCCCATAACAAATTAACCAAAGCAACTAATAACATCCATCAACATCCAGCAACTAATAACAACTAATACCCATAAATAATAAGCAGAATGACAAAAATATGTTTCAAATGGCAGCCAGTTAAAACATATTTGAATTAATACTGCAAGCTAAAAGAAATGGAAATCCCATCCCACAGCAGTTGATCACACTGAAATCTAGGCTGATTTCAGTCTTGTGTGGGTTACTATAGTTTTTGAGCAACTAGAATACTGAAGTCCATTAATATGTTTTAAACAGTGAGGGGTGGGTACTTCCATATCAATAGGGTGATGAATTTTAGTTTAGGCAAGTTAATCAAGATGCCAGATCCTATCCCCAAAACCCAGTGCAGATTCACCATCATATTGGCATGGGAATTGTCCGCTGTAACTGGTTTTAAACATTGCTAGGAACGTTAGTTGACAAGCTGGAGCACGTCCAGAGGAAGGCGACCAAAATGTGGAAAGGTCTGGAAACCATGCTCTGTGAGGAGCAGCTTAGGGAGCTGGGTATGTTTAGCGTGGAGAAAAGAAAAGAAGTGTCATGACAGCCATGTTTAAATATTTGAAGGGATATCATATTGAGGGTGGAGCAAGCTTGTTTTCTGCTGCTCCAGAGGCCAAAACACAATCCATTGGATTCAAACTATAGGAAAAAAGAGTCCAGCTCAACATTAGGAAGAACTTCCTAACCGTAAGAGTTGTTTGACAGTGGAATACACTCCCTCAGAATGTGTGGAGTCTCCTTCTTTGGAGGCTTTCAAACAGGGGGTGGATGGCCATCTGTTGGGAGTGCCTTGATTCTGTGTTTCTGCATGGCAGGACTGGACTGGATGGCCCTTGTGGTCTCTTCAGACTCTATGATTCTATGACTCTACTTTTCAAGGATAATTTATTTCTATTACTGTACTCATCAGTGATTTTTTCAAGAATGTAATTTGTTGTCATTATTCATTACATTGATGGAAAAAGTAGCTCTTTGTGTTATTCATTGTGACATAGGGCAGGGAAGCAGGGTTAAGGGGGAGATAGGCAGAGAGGGTAATTAATCAATAACAATAATGGCTGCTCAATAGGTACAATTTTGTTTTCTTTAATAAGTGATTATGGTGAAAATGGGGCTCATGTGGCAATGTCCTAGATCTGCACAGAGAAGATGAGATACATTACTTGAGCCTAGAAGTGTACATCATGCTAGCAATCCTTCTGGCCTCAAGACATTGTGTTGAGGATAGATGTGGAAAGACAGGAACTTCAGATGGTTATCAAATGGAAAACCCTAAGGAAACATTTCATAACTAACTGTAACAAAGCATTGCCATAGGGGATGGTTCATAGCCTGAGAACTTAAGTTTGAAAGGAATTGGTTGTCTCTCCGAATGTGCAAATAACAAAAAAATTGGACTGCCCTCTGTTGTTTCTGCAATTCTATCTTCTTTTCCTGCTATATGTCAATTCAGTCTCAGAAATGCTCATCAAAATATGCCACACCCAATTTTGTCTCCTTGAAGACTCTTTGCTTAGCTCTCAGTAGGGAGAGCTTGTACTCAGTTCTTGTCTTCAGAAGTTTTTCCACATATGGCTGTGCTTATCTCCTTATTTGCTTTCTTTGATATTTAGGGGCAACAGGAGACATACACCTGTAAAAGTGCTTGCTTTTTATGTTTCTAAAAACACTGAATTATGGATTTACCTTTTCATATCATGTGAGTTTTTCACTTAGCCCAGGTCCTTTGCCATATTCTTCACCAAAAACAATTCAAATATTAGCTCTACTAGCCTACTGTAGTATTGTTAATGCTTGCACAGGCAGTATTAAAAACACATCATTAGTGTTGATTGACCTATTATTTTATTAAACTTGTGCTGCTTATTTTTAAAAAAATATTCTTAGTCATTTACAAAAGGCCAACTGAAAAACAGTCCAGTACTCAATGTGCCCCATAAAACAATCCCAGCTCCATACAAAATTAAAAGGAAATGTCATGCTTGATGGCAAATTTCTTCTTTTATCTCAGATAGAAGGCCTCTGATCTGTTCCAGCATGAGAGCTTGTAGTGCTGGTCACACATAAATATTGTACTGGATTTCTTTTCCCATGAAAGCCACATGCCAAAAGCATGTGAGACAAGGATAGATCCTCAACTGCTGGTTTGGGACACCAAAACACTCTCAGTGCTCAACCATTAACACCAAGAATTAAATCCTAGACCTTTGTCTAATTCTGAAACTTTTAAAGTAAACCTAACACAACAGAGATTCCTTGTTGTTCTGATATCATTTTTCCCCTCTTGTCATGACTTAGGATCCTGGGAAACATAGTTTGGTGAGGATTCTAATGCGTCTCTGTTTCAGATCCCTTCTTGCCTTACAGTTTCCAGGTTTTTCCTGGGAGAGAGAATGCTTGCAAGCCTATTTAACAGCACCATCCTCTACACACATACCTTGGAGTGTTCTACATTGTAAATGTGCCTAGGATTGTGAAGTTTAAAATCTGTAGTGCTAAACATGTCTGCCCTGTGGTCTTGTGAAAACAAACCAACACCATATGTTCTGCTTGTCCCTCATCTGTCCAGCATCACAGTCCTCTGGAGCACTGCTTCTTGAGATTTCTCAATGTGAAGGAATGTCAGGGTTTTTCCCCAGTGTGCCTGGTATCATGTTTGTTCCCATTGACTACAATCCTATTTCTTCCTTGGAACCTCCCTCTGGACCAGTAGCCAATAACTTGCAGGCCAACACCAGTCCACAGGCCACCACTTTGAGCTTTCATTGGCATTGTTTCTGGAGACTGGTACCATAAAAACTGATGAAGCCTTGGCCTTTTCTTTGGTGTTTGCCTGAACAACAGAACAAGAGTTTCAGCACCTGTTTACAGCTGTTATATATTTCAAATGCAAAACAATAGTCCATTGGCACACCCTTTGTAATGCTTGAACCTTGACAGAGATGTGTGTGTGCAGAGTGATGGGAGGGACACATGAGCATCTTGTCACTTGCACTAATGCTGTTTCTAGGGTGGGGGTGAACTTCATCTTGGTTGGTCTCACTTGGGGATTTATCTTGCTTACCCAGTTGGTTCTTGGTAACTTAAAGTGACAGGTCCCTTGAATCTTTTATGTCTTTTCCCACATCTGCTTCCATCAGTTCAACCATGCATGCTTCTCACTTTAAATAATTTGTAGATCACTCCTTCATCCCCCCCCCCCCCCATAGTCCCTGATCTTTTACGCCTCATCATCTCCACTTCTGAACAAGTGAGGGGGAAAACCCAACCATCTCTCAAGGTTACAGGAGACCAAACTTCCAAGACGGGCTCTGGTAGGAAAACTGAATTGGACAGCCACCATAATCCTAATAATTTTGGATGTAATTAGCATGGGAAAAATAATGTCTAGTGCACCTTGCCTCATAGCCTGTAAGCAACTTGGGGCCATGTGCTCCCAAAGAGTTCCTCCCAACTAGGAGAGTTATCACTTTGAGAGCTTTAGCAACATTGGAGTACATGCCATAATGCCTTGAATCAGAGCTTCAAAACATGTATAGTACAACAAAGAAATGTCCCCCAACCCTCATCTTAATATAGATCTCTTGTTACATTGTGTAATGTGTTGCTGCTAAACTCCTTAAACAGGACAGTGGTCTGGCAAAGGTGTAGCTGGAATAGAAAAAGAATAAATTCTTGAATACTTAGGTGTAGAAGTGAAGTCATCTATTTTATTCTTCTTCCCCAGGTACAAATTATGGCTCTTTCCAGTTATTCAATTGTACAATGTACATTTTTAAGAATACAATTTCCCCCCCCCCCCATCAGCCTCAGGGGAACTTATTGCAATGATTAATGCTCCTTAAGAGACTCCTCCAGATGGGACAAAGGAGCTGGAAAGTTGTGGCATACACTGCAGTAGTTCTTAAGATATCCAGATGACATTTCTGTTGTCCCAGTCTATCTGGCAGTTGCCAACACCAGTTGTAACATTTTATTTGCACCCTAGAGTAGGCTTCTTTTTAATTCAAAGACATATTGGAAAAAAAATGCCTCCTTCCTTTCGCCTCTTTTTTCTCTCTCTCTCAGCCTCTCTCTCTCTCTCTTTTAAAAAATGGAATTATAGTGAAAGTGTGTGTGTGTGTAAAATCAGATCCATCTTTTCACATTTTAAAAAACTTTTTTTGCAACAATTAGCTATTGGTTTCTATTTTGATACTTGCAGCTCAATATGATACTTGAAACCTGACCGCAATCAAATCCTCTCCAAAGATAGTTGATGATGTACCGGAGCTCTCTGGCAGACCAAATGAATACCTTGCCAAACTACAAATCCCAGGATTCTGTAAGACAGAGACATTGTAGTTAAATGTGGTTCCAAGCTGCTTTAATTCTGCAGTGTGGATAAATACCTAGCCATGTTCGTCTGGACTATCAGTATGCAAAGTGATCTTGTAGCACCTTTGAGACTAAGGCCCTGTACAGACCCATCACTTTGGGCTGGCTGGGGGGGTGGCGTTGGGGCATAGCATCTCCACAAAACACGCCCCAGCTCCGTCCCCAAGATGCCATGATGCCGCATTGTGCTCCACACAATGCATGGTGTCATGGCACTCCTCCAGTGCTGTGTCCGGACAACACAGTGCTGAAGGAGTGCCATATAGCCATGGCACTGCGGCTATCATGCACTTTCCAGGGCATAAAAAGGAACTACTTTTTGTGGCTCCTTTTTGCACTCTGGAAAGGCTGCAGCCTCAATCTGTCTAGGAAAGGGGCAGCATCGCCCCTTTGGAGCTGTATGTACATATCCTAACTGAGCAAAAGATGTTGTAGCATAAGCTTTCATATTTGGTCTACTTCCTCAGATACATCTTTGATAGACTTGGCCTATGATTAAGTCTACAAAAGCTTATGCCACAATGTGACATCTTTAGCTCAGTCAGTCTCAAAAGTGCTACAAGATCTCTTTGCATACTGATAGCCCAGACTAACATGGCTAGGGGTTTATACACGCTGCAGAATCTCTTAGCATAAGGATGATGAGAGTTATATTAGAAAGCAGCCAGAGGGCAGCAAGTTAGAGAAGTCTGAGGTGGAAGAGTCATACTTTTACATTTCACCCAAGATAACAGAAACATAGAAAAGGAAAGCACAAATTACTTGTATACAGCCTATTGCCACCTCAACGTTGCATGCAAAACCACCATGCATGGAGGTGGTATATGCTTGTGTCCATCTCTTTTTTGTTTTGTTTTAATATTAATAGTTTATTTCCAGTTTCCTTTCCTCTACAAATTTCCTGTTTTCCCTACTTTTCACTCTCATCTCACCCTCTTCCAGGTTTATATGGCTTCATATTGTGCAAATCACCTACTGCTATTCCATTTTTATGTGTCAGTTTATTTTACTTATTCAATATTATTTCATCCTGCTTTTCCACTAAAAACAATAGCACAAGGCAGGTAACAGTATGATGATAAATGTAAAAATAAAACATTAAATTTATTAAAATAACCAATAAACATCAAGATACCTTTAAAGGCCAGACTGAAAATATCGTGTCACCACACTATCCCTAAAAGCCTCAACTGGGAATACGTTTTCCATTTTTATGGGAAAGGAAAAGTGAATTTCTATTTGGGGCTGCTGCCACACTGCAGAATTAATGTACTTTGACACCACTATAACTACTATGGCTCCATCCTATGGAATCCTGGGATTTGGAATTTATTGAAGTACCAGAGCTCTCTGACAGAGAGGACTAAATATCTCACAAAACTACAAAGCCCAGAATTGCATAGCACTGACCCAGGCAGTTAAAGTGATGTCAAACTGCATTCATTCTGCAGTGCAGATGCAACCAAGGTGAGACAGAGGGAGTGGGGTGGTTAGACAATAACGTGATAGCAAACAGAGATCAGAAGAGGAATGAATGAAAAGATTAGCTAGCTGTTTGTTGGTCTATGTCATGGTTGGTACCAGTTAATATTAGCATATTATTTTACTGCACATATAGTTCAGGAACATTCTGTATAAGTCCAGAAATTTTAGTCAAAAAATTGACCAAAAAAACCTGAGTCGACTTAACCACAAGTCAATGTAAGTACTGTACTTGAACTCCTATATAAAAAAGAACCATCCCCTGGTGAAAGGCAAGAGCTTAATGTGTCCTGGAAGCACTGACCCCCACACCCCCACACTCCCACTTCTGACATCCATCCAGTTTTTAGTATGAGCATAAACAGTTATGTCTGCTGGGATTTTGTTACATCCTTTGCTTCATCCTTTAGATCTTTTGCTTTACCCCCGACTTATCCATAGATCATATCAAGACCATAATTTTGGCCCCAAAACCTGTCTTTGACTTAGAGATGAAGACGATCTATAGATATACAGTATGCCCAAATTATCTGAAAGTTGTTTTCAGCTTCCAGATAACACAGAATAATTTTTTGTGGGCTGTCTTGAAGTCCTGAATGAAAGGATCAGTTCTTGGACTGGACTTGGATTATTAGGTATTTGTATATGTATTGGATTATTCTGTATTTGCCCATCAGTAGAGATCTGGCAGACCACTTTTTCTGTCTGTTTCAAAGCCTAGAAAACGGACTTGTTAGGATTGCAGTCCTCAGAATCTCCTAACCACAAGAGCCAGTGGCCATGCTGCTGGAAGGGATATGTTTTTGGAGATGTAGCCCAAGGAAAGTAACTTTTCAAAGCTTTGGTTGGTTGATTGGGTTCTAGCTACTGGCTACATATGTCCAACCAAAGCATATACATCTTCTGTTTTAACTTCAAAGACATAACTGCATTAGTCTGGATAATCAGTAGGATCTTGCAGACTAACTGAAAGATAAAAGTTGGTAGCATGAGAAGCAGACTACTTTTTTTGCAGATTACTTCCTCAGAAGCATGTGGTGGAGTGGAAAACCCAGGGGCAGACCTATATAGCAGTCTGTGTGTGAAAATGTCCATAGGAATGCCAAATGGAAATAAAGCAGACATTAAGAATGGGAATATGCAAAAAAAAAAAAAAGAAAGAAAGAAAGAAAGAAAGAGAAAAGAAAAAGAAAGAAAGAAAGAAAGAAAGAAGAAAAGGAAAGGAAAAAAGCAAAGAAAAGGAAAGGAAAGAAAAAAGACAGTTGCAGAACAGCAGTCCTTGAACAAAAAGACTACAAAGGAAGACTGGAAAGAAGAACAGTAAAATTGGAGTGTATCAACAAACTACAGTCCATCAGTAGTGGGTTGAACAGAAACAATGGTTTCCTGGCATATTACACACATACCAGCTAACCATCTGGTCCCTCTTGGGGCATAGGGGCCCTCTTGGCCAGTTCATTATGTTATAGCCACACTACATCCTAATATTCATTCATATGGTTATCTACTAACCTTGGTTTTAGGGAACATCCTTGCCTTGTTTCCCCACCACTAAACTCGTCACCTCATCTCCACACCCACAAAGCTTTACATTCCTATAGACATTCTCACACACAGGCTGCTATATAGGTCTATCCCTGGGCTTTCCACTCCACTTGAAGCATCTGAGAAAGTTTCCTCAAGTCAAGGAAAGCTCATGCAACCAACTTCTATCTTTTTTAGTCTCAAAGGTGCTGCATTATTATAATTTCATTATCTAAGAACTTGGTTGCCAATGCTGTCAGGTGAGAAAGAGCACCTTGTATCAAGCAAGATCAGGAGCTCCTGAAAATGCTTCGGTGAAAGCCTCATAATTTAATCAGAACTTGTTTACCATGCTTAGGCTGGCTGGCTTATTCATTTGTTTGCCCTGTTGCCATCCTGGAATTTCCAAACCTCTGTGAAGGCATGGGCCTATGTTGTGACCTTGTGGGCCTTGCTGTTTCTCAAAATTTCTGTCTGTACACAATGGAGAGGAGGGGGTGATCCATATCGCAGACTTGTTGTGATGCAGGGGGAAATGCACATTTTTAGTGTTAAGGATAACTAATGGACAATGTTGTTTGGATGGCACATCCAAAGAAGAGCAGGCTCTTGTCTCTGTCTCCATAATACAGCCCCCTGCAGCTAGTGAGGTAGGTTGGGGAGGGAAGCTGGGGGTGCTGCTGCTCTGGAAGATGGAGGGGCAAGTTGTGATCTGCAGGCAAGAGCTGAAGGTCTGGCGTGTTGCCAGTCCCTGGCGGGTTCACCTGCAGTTTAATTAGGGAAAGAGGGAGGAGGAGCAGAGGAGAGGGAATGGGAGACAAGTTTCAACTAGCTGGTGGCTGCTGCTGCTGCTGCTGCACGGTCCTGGGAGGAGTAGAGTAAGGGAAGCAGTGTAGGCAACAACACACAGGGGCCAAGGCAAGCTCTCCTTCCACCCCAGAAAGGAAATCACCCCTGGTTTGACAAGGCCAGAGAGGAAGACTTGACCTCTCTGGGGAGCACTGAGCTAGGACACACTGTGGCTAGTTGAGGTATCTAGAGGAACACACATTTTTAGACAGATAGCCAGGGATGGGCCATAACCATAAGTTGCAGATGAACAGAAATCATGCAAAAGGAACTTGTTGGAGCTTTGAAGCTAATTATGTGAACGTAGCTCTAGTAGCAAAAGCTTTTGTAGACTTGGTCTACTTCCTCAGATGCAAGAATAACAAAAATTAAGATTTAAATTTTGCATGCTTCAAGATGTCACACAATTGCATCTGTTAAGCAGGATTGCTGCTATGATGAGTGTGTAGAGTGCTTCTCCTCTCTGTTTGTGGGTCTCTGGAACCCTTCAGCAGTATTTCATTTGCCATTATTTAACAACAAGAAAATAGGTGCATCTGTTTTCATGTTAAGGCCACAAGCACGAACATTCCTTGTTGACACATTTCTCTGATAAAACAGACTCACTGAGCCTTCTGTTGCCTACTTGTTCCCATCAGGCTGCTCCAGTTCATGTTGTAGTTTTGTGGTTGGTACAGTTCCTGGGGCAACCTGTCATAAAGTGAGGCTCTGTGGGAAACAGGATGGTGGCAGCTGGGCGGCTGCATCCTGTGAAGGGCATGTACAGTGTGATCCTATACTTGAATCACAGCCACTGGGCAGGGATAAATTCCACCGTGCCAGCCAAATACAATGTTACGCCTGCATTATGGAGTTCTGCCAGCAATGACATTACCATTGCATTTGCAGTACAAAAGGCAGATATAAGGAGCCAAAATAGGTGAAGTTACTATAGCAGAGGAAGAGTGGAGCTTATAGAAAGTGTTATGCTGACTCAATAGTTGGTCCCACCATGGAGTTATAATTTGCCACTGGTGTTGTTGTGTACCTTCAAGTAGTTTCAGACTTATGGCGACCCTAAGGCAAACCTATCATGGGGATTTCTTGGCATAATTTGTTCAGAGGAGGTTTGTCATTGCCTTCCCCTGAGGATGAAAATGTGTGACTTGCCCAACATCCATCTGCCCTAGCCAGTGACAGAACAGCCCAACAAAAAACATCTAGAGGATCACAAATTCCCTATCGTTGTACTGGATGTTGAGAGACACACATGTTTGATCTCTAGTGATAGGGAACCTGATGAAAGAGAGCACTTTGATTGGACAGCCAGCCAAGGCAACCATAGACCCAGAACAGCAAAGAAATATCACCAGGGATCATCTTGCAGAGTCCACAGCTTCAGGGCTCCAGGCCCAAACATTCACCAGGAATCTCCTCTCCATTGCTACAGCTGGGGTTGCTGGAATAAACCAGTGTAAGCAAAGGGAAAGCCTTATCAAGGAGGAAAAGACCATGCTTCTAAGTATGACTCCTGGCCATAGAGTTGACAGGTGAATTAAGGGACTTCTGTGCCTTTGGGGACTGAATAGAATCAGGAATTTCAGAAGGCATTGGTTGTCTGAGAGTGTGAGTGACTGTTATGCAAGAAATAGTACTACTAGAACTTGGATATAACTGGTTACAAATAATGAAGTACTTGTAGTTAATTTATTGTAATTTCCAAGGCATAACTACTGCAAGTTACATTACGACTGTAATAATAATAATAATAATAATAATAATATTTATTTATATGTCCCGCCTCTCCCTACGGATCGAGGCGGGATTACAACATGATAAAAATACAAAATAATAAAATCAATATAACATTACCACAATTTAAAAACAACTACATCGACAGCAGGTACATCACAATAACTGGGGGGTAGCTCTGATTCAGCGGGGAGTTAGATAAGATCAGGTGGATATGCCCGCCAGAAGAGATCCATCTTCAATGCTTTTTTGAACGCCTCCAATGTAGATATCAGACGGATCTCCTCCGGCAGGTCGTTCCATAACTTTGGAGCCACAGCTGAGAATGCTAAACGAGACATAGATGTTAGTCTCGTGTGCTTGTAATTTAACAATTTCTTGTCGGTCGTCCTTAGGGTGCGGGGCGGATTATGTAGGGAGAGGCGTTCTCTCAAGTAACCTGGGCCCAAGCCATATACGCCTTATACTGAGTCAGACCCCTAGCTCAATATTTTGCATTTGTAACAAAGACAATAGTATTACATCACCAACATCAAATGGCTCACTCTGGAGCGACATATGTCAATCAGCCATTTTATCTACTGACCAGAATGTAACCCTTGATTTTCTACAGAACATTGTAATAACAGATCTGTAATAGTTTACCTATGTTATGGTCCCAATGAAATCTGTAAAGCTGATTGTTGATTGGTTGTTCCTCCAGTATTAGCAACATTGAGTGGCAGCCACTCTCTGGTTCTTTCCTACCCAGTTTTATAGCCTTGAGGGACCTCTACCCCCTCACCACCAATTTTCCCATCAAAATGCCTCAAGGGGCTTGTTAAAGGCTGTGATTTCTGGTCACTGCTCATTTGGGGCAAAAGATCTTTGCCAGGCCTGTCACAGGGGAAACATGATTAGGTGTGTTTATAAGGTATAGGCCAGTGCCACTAAAAAATAATAAGACAGCTATTGTCCTTGATCCCTGTCCACATTCAACCTATGTTCACATACAACACATGGAGAGAACTTCTGAGTACACATTGTGCTCGTACAAATCTTCACATTTAAAGATGTTTAGATGATAATGGAAAGGAAAATAATTTGCCTTCCCCTTGTAAGTACTTGCTAGTAGGAAAAATAAATCATTAACTGCTTGCTAATGTTAAGACCCCCCTCCACATGTACACCTCAAAAACAGTTTCATTGTCGCTGATCACAAGGGTCTCCAACACAAGAGATGCTGTAGATTTTTCTTGATAGATTGCTTGTGCTTTATGTATGAAGTGGAGCTTTGGACGGGTTCTGTGAAGTTGTCATGGATGGAATTCTTGCCCTCAGCACAGACTGATGAGTACAACCTATGTCTGGGAACAGTAGTGACATTCATATTATGCAATGTTGTGACTGCTGGGCTGTCAGATAAACTCTGCACATTTTTGTCAATAGTACTATCTGTTATTTCTGCACTATTGCTTTGCTTTCAACTTTGCTGTTGGGGATGAGTAGGGTCACATTCAGAGATTGCAACATCATTAGTTCAACACATTTTATGAAAAACAGTAAGATCAAAAATATAATTTGTTTGTTTTACAGTAGGTAGAGAGGATTTTTAATATGTCACGTTGGAATTCTGTTAACCATTGTTACTGTCAGAAACCATTGTACCTAACAGAAAATGACAGATAATGTTTTGGTTGATTCCATTGCCCCCAAGTGGCCCATTTTGTTGTTGGAGCTTTCAAAAATGCTATTTGGGGAATTTAAGTTGCCTTTTTAAACCTGGCCTTTTCTAGATGTGTAGAAGTCCTATAATCAGATTGCTGGGTTGGGTGGGTGGGGTCTGTCCTCAACACACTTGGAAATGGCCAGGTTTCATAGAATCATAGAGTTGGAAGAGACCACAAGAGTAATCTACTCAAACCCCCTCCCATGCAGGAATATGCAAACAATTTGGTAGTGTTGTCCTTAAAGTATAATATCTAACAATCTGTATGATGAGGTTTTGCTGCATTTGATGCTGCATCACTTTTCTTCTTTCCACTTGCACATACCCCCAGCAACATGCCCACTTCACTTACCCTTCAAATACTATGGATTGTCTAAAAGAATGATATAAAACTTGAAAAGCTCTTTCAAAATGTCCATCCAAAATAATTTGGAAAAATAACTAGATGGATTACTTGTTATAGCAAAACAGTTAATCATTATTTGTTCTGGTACTTTTGAAATGTTGCTCCATTTTGCTTTGCTTAATACCACTCAACCTACCAATAATTGATAATTTATTACTTAGTTTTTGTGGAGCTTTTGGGCTATGTGGCCATGTTCTAGAAGAGTTCCTTTCTGACATTTCACCAGCATCTGTGGCTGGCATCTTCAGAGAATGATAGCCTGGGAAAGGATTGGAGATATATATCCTGTGTGACCCTGGGAAGGAAGGAGTAATTTGCAAATGTATTGTTCTGTTGCTAATGGCAGTCTTCAGGGTGGGAGGATATGCAAACATATTCTCTGAAGATGCCAGCCACAGATGCTGGTGAAACGTCAGAAAGGAACTCTTCTAGAACATGGCCACATAGCCCAAAAGCTCCACAAAAAACTATGGGTGCTGGCCATGGAAGCCTTCAACTCCAAATTTGTTACTTCTCACCTCTGATCAGATTTATGTCATTGTGGTGTAACACCAATGTAGCTGAGGCACTGTGGCCAGCCAGCACAACAGGATCTTTAAATTAGCCTTTAAATCTGCCTAATTGTTAATATTTGATCATATTTGGCGCAAGGGAGATGACAAGATATCTAAGAGCCTTTCACACCACTATGTTATGAATCCATTTTAAATGCCATAGTTCCATCCTATGGAAACCTGGGATTAAAAATTTAGGGAGAAGCCTTTATACTCCTCACACAGGGAGCTCCTCTGGTGCCTCTGACCAAACTACAAGCCCCAGCATTCCATAGGAGGCAGGCATGTCTGTTAGTGGAACCATCATCCTATGATCTAGCAAATTAACAACTGACCTATTTAATCCCAGCCACTGGATTCCAGTACATCCTGGGAGAAAAGTGGGATATGAAATCAATTCATCAATCAGCCTTGTGTAAATTCAGAACATGGTGTGTCTTGTATCATCTTATTCTAGGGCAAATGAGTTCTTTGCTAGAGGGCCCTTGCCATAAACACCTACGTACTTTTCCTTTGTGTTCAGGTTTATAGTTCAGCTGTTACTATTGAGAAGTACAGGAAAGGAAGAACTCATGGGTTATATATTGGGAGTGGGTAAAGTGTGGCCTTTCAGATACTATCAGACTGCAGCTCCCAACCTTACTTACAACTGATTATTCTGGCTAGGACTGATGAGATGAGTGGCCCAACAGTATCTGGACATCTACATTGTTAGCTGCCTGGATTCTCTGTGATTGGGCGGGATATAAATAAATCTATTATTATTATTATTATTATTATTATTAATTATTATTATATTGTTGTTGTTTTTGTTGTTCATTTCTAAATGAGATGATCAATGAGGAATGGGATGGAGTGGAAGACTTGTCTTTCTCTGCTGTGTTGGAGAGATGAATGTCGAAGTAAATGTGATACTATGGCCTCATTCCCACTATGTTTTTAACCAGTTAGCAAACCAGTCTGAATCGGTTTAAATGATGGCACCTTCCCAAATTTCACAAATGAAAACCAGAACAAATGAGACCAAGCAACATCACACTTCAACCAAATCGCTGGTTCACACTTCAACCAAATCACTGAAGCAGAAGTACATAAATGCAATTCCAGTGATGGAGAGATAAAAAATAATAATCCGCTGGAAATGATTGTTGCAACCTGAGTTCAAAGTGCAAAACTAGTCTGTACTTCATTAACTCAGTGGGAGGACAGGAAAGGAGGGAGCAGAATCTTGCTCTTACATGTATCTTCAGGCAAAAGCAAACTGCTGCAGCCTCTTCTAGCTTGTTCTGCCTCCTTACATTTTTTTGCTATACTCTGATGTGGCTTGATCTCATTTGTTCTGGTTTTCATTTGTGAAGTTTGGGAAGGTGTGATCATGTAGTGTTCCAGAAATTGTTTGATCTCAACTCTCATCATTCATCATCACTGGCTATTCTTCTGGATCTTTTCATTCAAAAAGATCTAGAGGGTCACTTAGTTCCTACTCTAGTATAAGCTCTTCATTTCCAGTACTGTAGCACTGAAACAAATTGTGCTGTTCCTTCCATAGTTACCACTTATGTACAAACAAACTATAAGCCTTCTGATCACAGATCTCCCAATGCAACACTTTCTTTTGCCCTGAGATTAATCCTTTAAAGTTGTTTAGTGTCATGTAATTGTTACTGTATCACTGTTTAGCAGCAATAACAGCAGAATGAGTTGCATACTTTTAAAAAAAATCCAAATGCCTCACAATAAATATTTCCCAAGAAGCTAATAAAGATCACCACCCTTCAGTTAGCTTCCCTGTGGTTTCAACATAAAGTTGTTTTCACCTTTTCTTCATTGCCAGAATACCTAACTTCCCTGACTCCACATTTGCTTTGATATTCTTTTCTGTTTATGTTTTTGCTGTTTATCCTGCTAATGTCCACTTTGATCACCACTCCTTCCACACTGTCTGAGGCAAGACTCTAAATGGCATCTTAAACATCATCCATTCACACCTCTTTCTAGATGCACATTCTTTTCCTAACAGAATGAAAAATGTAGCCAAATAATCAAATATCATTATTTGCATGTTTAAGATGAAGAGGCTACAGGAGAACAGAATGAGGATATTGTAACCTCTCACACCATAACAATTCTGTGCCCCAAAATGATGTCTTCTTTCAGCCCCCAAATTTTGTGCATTACAGTAATTTAAAATTTCAGTTGAGCATTTAGAAATATTGGTAACCTCTCCGTCTTCATGGGGGATCCATTCCGGACCTCCCAGCAAAAAAAGAAAATCGCCAGTATACAAGCCCCATTGGCTTGAATGGCAGTGTGTGCCATGGATGCGCACCCCATTTTGTCCCCTCCGTTTGCTGCCTGTGAACAGGCAATGGACATGGATTCAAAGTCCGCAAAAATGGAGTGGTGACTGTATAGTTTAGACATTCAGAGAAAAGAGGCACGCAAAGTCACCAAGCAAATATGAATACAAAAAATACAAGAGTCCTATATAGGAAAGGTTTTCAGTGTTTCATAGGAGTTCATCACATGACAGGGATTGGAAGTATAATCCAATGGCAATCTGAATGCAATCATGGGTTTTCGTGTTATTGCATGAAAGCTGGTCACACACATTTTCAGGCAATGGGAAGTCCTTCCAAACGCAACCATGGGGTTTCAGGTTATTGTGTGAGAAACTATCACACACAATTTTGGGCACTGGGAGGCAATTTTGGGCAGTTCCAAACGTGATGCAGCATCAATACGCAATCACGTAAATTTGCTGAACTGGCGAATTCCCTCAATTCCGAACTCGCCCCACTTTCATTTCTTTCGAAATTGAGAGAAATTCATCCCATGTGATAACGTCCATAGTCTGCAGTTGTAGAAAGCTGGAGACTAAAGGAAATTTCCATGGGTGGGGGTACATGACTCTTATTTCAGAAGGCTCTGCTCTGGTTTTGCTCTCCCCTTTTCACTCCTGGAAAGTTCTTTCCTTACAGGGGGATGATGCTAAATATTTTCCCCCACCTTGTTTTCCCTCAAGCCAGAGAGACTTAACAGTAGTTCCTCCTAGGCAGTCTCCTCTCCTGGCAGCTTACAGGACCAGACCTGCTTAGGTTCAGCAGAAAACTGTGCCATCTGCCTTCAGATCATTTAGTTTTAAAAAAAGAAAGAAAAGCAGAGTGGCAATTCAGATCTTAAAGACTGTGGAACAAACAATGAATGTTTAAATATTTCTTTGAGAATATTTGTGCATGAACCTGAACCCCATAAATCTGAGGAGTAGAGGAAACCTAACAGCAATCTTTTCAAAAATCATGAGGAGGAGGTGGGGGGGGGGGAGGAGGAGAGAGAGAAAGAGAACAAAAATATTTGGAAAGCATTCCAGTTTTAGTTGGCCAACAGTACAGCAGCCACAAGGCCATAATGAATTGTATGTCAGTGGTTAACCTGCCTACAATGGGGTGTGACAGGGTTCTGTCCTGGGTCCCATGTTTTTCGATATCTTCATCAATGACTTTGATGATGGAATAAAGGGCATGCTTATCAAATCTGCAAATGACACCAAATTAGGAGGTCTAGCCAATGCCCCAGATGATAGGAGCAGGATTCTAAATTATCGTAACAGATTATAATGCTGGGCCAAAACTAACAAAATGAATTTCAACAGAATGAAATGTAAGGTACAAAATTTAGGCAGAAAAAATGAAATGTACAGATATAGGATGGATGAAATCTGGCTCCATAGTAGTGCATGTGAAAGTGGTCTAGGAGATATAATAGTCCACAAGCTGAACATGAGTCAGCAACAAAAAAGACAGTGTGATTCTAGGCTGTATCAATAGAAGTATAGTGTCTAGACTGAGGAAAGTAATAGTACCACTCTATTCTGCTTTGATCACACCTTACCTGAAATACTGTGTCCAGTTCTGGGTACCATAATTCAAAAATGACATTGACAAGCTGGAGCATGACCAAAGGAGAGTGACCAAAATGGCGAAAGGTTTGGAAACCATGCTCTATGAGGAGTGGCTTAAGGAGCTGAGTGTGTTTAGTCTGGAAAAGAGAAAGGTAAGAAGTGACATGATAGCCATGTTTAAATATTTGAAAGAAAGTCATATTGAATGTGGAGCAAGTTTGTTTTCTGCTGCTCCAGAGACTAGAACGCAGAGAAATGGATTGAAACTACAGGAAAAGAGGTTCCACCTAAACATTAGGAGGAACTTCTTGACAGTAAGAGCTGGCTGACAAGAGAACACGCTGTACTGGAGTGTGGTGGAGTGTCCTTATTTGGAAGTTTTTAAATAGAGGCTGGATGGCCATCTGTGGGAGTGCTTTGATGGTGTCTTCCTATATGGTAGGGGGTTGTACAGAATGGCCCTTGTGGTCTCTTCCAACTTTATAATGCTATGATCACTACCTACATCAAAACTACATCTCATAGAAGTGTAGCACAAAGACAGAAGTGTAGCATGAAAGGGTTCTGTAGATATAAAGACTTGCACTGCTCTTCCATTTGTTTAAAGAAACACCACACTTTCTGAGATCTGAGGAAATGATGGAATAAGCACTGGGATAATTCAGGAGATTAGGGGTGACACTGTTTAGACTCCTGGTAAAATGCAAGTGAATGAAAAATGGTGGTTCCATATTAACCTCCTAGAGTGAAAGCAGCCTATGGCTCATTTGTGACCTCCAAGTTGTTTCTTCAGTGTTCAGCTGTGAGGAAAGCACCTGTCAGAAGAGGATGAAGGCAGAAATGCCATGTTGGCCCATTAAACAAACAGGGAGACCAATTCTGCTGATTATTGAATCTCCCTGCTTGTTCCACTACAACTGTCTTAGAAAGTTGACATTTCATGGGATTACTACTTCAGCAAAAGCAACCATAACATTCTTTGGCAAGTTATCCATGGCAATATTTGCTTTGGAACAAGAAAGTTGTATTACAAGACCTTTGAGTCCTTTTTAAGTCCCCAAGGATGAGCCATTGGAAAGAGGAGCTGTTGATAAACATTCTTAGGCATCTTATGTGTTGAAGAATAAATACCTCTCCCAAATAGAGGAAGTATTGGTCATTGCACATTTACATTAAATTAAAATGCATAAAAATTGATATTTGCTCTTCTTGCCCTAATGCTTGCATAGACAAAAACCAAATACTGATTAGTAAACTAAGGAAATCAGTCAGAATGATTGACTAGGCCAGACTGAAATCAGTTTATTAGCTACTTTTATTATTATAAATAGGATTATAAAAGGAAGCCAGTGTGGCGTAGTGGTCTAAGACTTGATTCCCAGCTTGGCCATGAAACTACTGGATGACCTAGGACAAATCACATGCTCTCAGCCTCCAGGTAAGGCAATGGCAACCTCCTCTGAACAAACTTTGCCAAGAAAACACCATAATAGCTTCACCTTAGGGTTGCCATAAATCGGAAATGACTTGAAGGCACGTAACAACAAAGTATTATAAAAGCCATCCTTTCCCCTCCATCCTTCTTTTTTTCTTGTACATTTGTACAATGCTACCTTTAATCAGATCTTATATCTGTGAAATTCATTTGCATACTTCATAAACACACCAACTTTGTCACATATTCATATTTTGTCATGGGTGCGTGCATGCATATGCCTTACACTTGTAACTTGAAACCTTCCCTGGCAAGAGAGTTTTGAGTAGGGTTTGTCTTCTTCCTTCATTGATAAACTCATTTCTGGAATTCCCCTCTGCACATTGAAACAATGCTGAGCTGTGGTGATTTCTGCCTGCAGCTTCTTCTCTTGTGGAAGCTCGCGTGACTCCAGCGTATCTTGTAGAGCATAAACAAATCCAAAAACAGAAACGTGCTCTAATTATAGCTGGCGAGCTTTGCAGTGGGTGAGACTCTAAGGTGCCTAAGAGTTCCCATCCTTTACCCCTCTTTCAGACTGCTCATCATGGGTGAGTCTGGAAGGTCTCCTAGAAGCAGAATATTGTCATGAATAAACTTTTGATGAGCAAAAGCATGTGACGAGCACTTCTGCTGACATCTTGTTTATGAATCTGTGCTGTTTTAATTGTGTGTTGTGATATATATATCGTTGTATTGTGTGTTTTTTTATTTTGTTGTGGCCCACTATTTAAAATGAAGATTGGCATGTTTGAACAATTAATCAAATAAATATATAAAATAAATAACTTCACTTCCAACATGTTTTTTCTTCCCAGTAGTCTCAGGCTTCATCTACCCTGCAGAAATAGTGCCTCTTGACTCCACTTTAACTGCAATGGCTGATTGCTGTGGAACAGTGAGATTTGTAGTTTTCCAAGCCATTTAGTCTTCTTTGTCAGAAAGCTCTGGTGCCAAAATAAACTACAAATCTCAGCATTGCATAACATTAGGCCATGGCAGTTAAAGCAGTGCCAAACTGCATTATTTCTGCAGTGCAAATGCAGCCTTAGACTCAGTACAGTAGGCTGCTGCACTCTGCCAGTAAACACTAAGTGATCCAATATGACTGTTTACCTTTCTTTATAGAGGATAGTCTCCTGTTGGAGGACTGGCCAGTCCAAGTGCAGTTTAAAGGATCATTAGAAGGGGGTCATGGGCCTTGAAGTTGCCCATCAACAGCTACCAAGCATTTGGACACCAGATTGTGGAAGCACATCTATGCATATCAGATTGCATGGGTGTATTAGGCAAATGATTGTCCTCTCATTTTTTGTATGTGATGCCTTTCCTTTTTCTTCTCTGTAATTTATATATGGAACTACTATCAGTCAGCAGAGGACTTCAAATAAGCTCTTTCAGAAAAAAAGAGATTGTGTAATGACTGGGGGTGTAGCAATAATGCAGCTTGACTCCACTTTAACTGCCATCCTACAGAACCCTGGGATTTGTAGTTTTATGAGTCATCAACACAGTTTAGCAGAGAAAGCTAAAGACCTTGCAAAACTACACATCCCAGAATCCCACAAAATGGAGCTACAGCATTTAAAAAATTGTCAAACTGCATTATTTCTACAGTGCTGATGCACCCCTTGGTAGGCAGTCTGCTATGAAGGGAGAGGTTACTTGTAGAGGTATCAGTTGGAGGTGATATAGATTATATTTAGGGGAGGTGTGGTTGAAATACATCCATATACTGAACTGGATCTATCCTACACTGCTTTGGCAGTTGTTCTCCAAGATCTTGGGCAGAGAAAGTTTTCACAGCACTTTTTAGCTGGAGCTGCCAGGACTTGAACCTGGAATTTTCTGGATGCAGAGTATGTACTCTGCCATGGGGCTGTTGCACCTCTTCTGGACAAGATAGTGCACTACAAAGACAGCCCATTTCTGGTTACTGGCACCACCTCATTCTTATAGATTCAAATATCTTGTGTGTACCTGTGTGCCCGTGCAAAACATAAAGTATATACATGCATGCTTCCTCAACCAGTGGCACTGAACCACTGAAAAGAACCTTCCACACATGGTGAGGAACAGCTCTGGGTCCAGTTTCAGATGGTTGACCACTATGTAAATGCTTTCAAATGAACGTGAACCATCTCACTCTTAATAACATGGAAGTGGGCTGAAGAGAGCCATGTGTCATCTGTTTGCCCCATTCATTCATGTGCAGCTTTTATAAACTCCCATTGCAAGCTCCATACAAGGCCTGTGTATGAAGAGGCATGTTTTGCTACATGCTGTATTGTTGTGCCTCTAGTGTTTACTCAAAATTTGTATGTATTAATCACCTATACTTCAGAATGACAACTGCATTGTAGAAAGGAACCTTCCTTTCTTCCTTTTTCTACCGTTTTTCAATCCAAAGACCCATCATGCTAATGCCCTCTTTGGCCCAAAATAAAATTTATGCAAGAGGCAAACATGTCTGTGTGTATTCATGCAAGAACTGAATGTGTGGTATGTATGAACTGGGAAACCTCTACATTCTGAGAAACAAGTTGATTCATTCTTCTTGAAGTATAATAAGTTTGGCAATCACTATTGTGTGATACAGCACAGGTGACACTGTTTGAGTATTGGATGCCCCCTTCTAAAAGAATTAGTCTGAGTTCTAACCCATCATTTCTCTTTCTCAAGGCAAAACCTAGATATGAGCCATTATTTGGCATTCTAGGGGGCAGGGGGTTGTCTTAAAATTAAAAGCAGCTGCAGTGTGTTATGGGACTATGGAATGTGGGCAAGTCTATGCCTTTCTTCAACTTAACTTCACTCCAACTTCTCCTCATTCCAACTTAATAATGGAGAGGGAAAGAAGTAAGTTCAGTCAAGTACCTTTCTCACCTCCTGCAGCCATTGAGGTTGTGAAATGGGTTTGGTGGAGCTAGATGAAAGGTTGTCTCTCCATGGTGCTGTGGCCTGTCTACACACACACAATAATCCTCTTTTAACCAAATAAAAAGTGTCATTCTAGGAGATCTGACCAAGGATTGCCTATGTCACATGTTGTCTGGCCCTTAAAAATTCATAGTACATTGTCTGGATAAGAAAGAAACAGACTTCTGATTTCCTTTCCTCTTCATCAACTCAGGAGGCACATAAGCGGACGTCCTTTGTTTTCAGACTGATGGGCAGCTTTAAAGTATGCTTTATATATATTTATGCATTTTCTGTTTCGTTATCTGATCATTTCAGGCCTATGAATATACAGTCCCATCAGACAGGTGGCATTCCTTCCTGTGCTTAGTGATCAGCTCCTTCTATGTATCTCTCTTTATATGCCTGCTGAGAAGAGGACTGTGGCTCACTTCTCTACCTCTGCCCTATCCTACTTGCAAATAGTGGAAGGAATAAAACACAGCTGAGCAATATCTGCTAAAATCTATACTGAAAACACAGGCTAGGTTTGCTATTAGGTCACTTATTGTGAGTAGAGCTCTCCTAAAGATGATTAAGCAAAATATGTTTCTAATCTAGAATAAATTTGATTGTTTCTTTTGAGGTCACTGGAGTGTGTAGGCTGGTACATTAGTAAAAATTGCTCCAAGCCTGGACTGTTGCAGACATAAGCTAGCACAGATAGCATGAGACATCAGGAGTCTGGGGAAATTCAGGGAAAATACCAATCAAAATCTATCCTGTGTGTTCTTCCTTTCTTCTATGACACTCCTGCCTGAGCAGGTGGGGAAAAGGCCAAATGTTTGGTGAATCACCCTGGAAGCCACAGCTCTGCACCTTTCAAGTTCAAGTCCACAAAAACCCTTCTTGTTGTTGTTATTACCTGCTTCACCTAACATGGTAAAAACACTCAAAGCTGCACAGTTCTGTCAAGGCAGACATCACTGGTCCGGTAGCTTCAGGTAGGCCAGGACTGCACATGGGTATAATTCAAAATCACTTTGTCTTGGCTTCATTTTATGGACTCTTGGAATATGGCATTTGGTGAGAAACTGAGAATTCTCTTTTTGAGTACTCTAGTGCTGTAGTTTTAGGTTGTGTGAGCTGGGAATTCTAAGCACCTGGCAAAACTGCAGACCCCAGGATTCCCTAGGAGAGACATGACATTTTTCTCCTACTTTTCAAACCTAGCTTCCCCCCCCCCCCCCCCCTTACAGGTTAAAATAAAAACAGTAACCAAAATATTACAAATTTACAAATTTTAAGCACTGCTAGCCCAGGTACTTTAAAAGACCAAATCCTGTCTGATCTGGGAAGCTAAATATGGTCAGTCTTGGTTAATACTTGGATGGGAAAACACCGAGGAATACCAGTTGCTGTGGGCTATATTTCAGAGGTAGGAATTGGCAAAATTACCTCTGAGGATTCCTTGCCTAAGAAAACCCTATGAAATTCATGGAGTTGTCATAAGACAACAAGCGACTTGAAGGCACACACACACATAGTTCATGGAGCACCAACTGCCTGCCAAAATAAACTGTGGGGCTTTCTAGATTGGCAGGAAAGTGTGACATGAAGTTGCCTTTTCCTTAATGCTTAGCAGCTGCACCACAGGCTTTAGATGGAGCTGCGCTGTTCCGCAGTTTTTAAAGGCGCTTCTTCTCCCCTAAAATGCAAAAAAAAAAAAAAAAAGGTTTATATTAAGTCTACCAGTGAATAGAGATAGTTCACATGAAAAGGCCCTGGCCTCTGCAGAAAGATCAGAGAGTGACTGTAAGACCAAATGAAGATAGAGCCATGCTGAAGAGAAAGTATCATCAACCAAGGCAAATTTTAGAAGTTTCAGAGTTCTTAAGTTCCCAGTTTTTCAGATGCTTTTAAAACGTTCTAGCTTCTCTCATCGTTCCCCCCCCCCCCCACTTTGTGTCCTCCTTACTTCAGTTGCTGAAGACTGAGGTCAAAGTCCAAAAATAGTTTGCACTCCATCAATTCAGTGGGAAGAGAGGTGACAATTTTAAATGCAGCATACACTCTTTCTTGCAGGTTTCCGGGAAAGCGCTTTTGCCTATGCCATTGCAGCGGCAGGTGTAGTGCATGCTGTCTCTAATGCCTGCTCCCTGGGCAAGCTGCAATCCTGTGGCTGCGACCAGAAGCGTCGAGGAGATGAGGAGGCTTTCCGAATCAAGCTGCATCGTCTCCAGCTTGAGGCCATGAACCGAGGAAAGGGGATGATGCACGGAGTTCATTTGGAACACATGCCGGCAGAAGCCCCTGGCCTACAAGATTCCTGGGAGTGGGGAGGCTGCAGCCCTGATGTGGACTATGGGGAGAAGTTTTCCAAGGACTTCCTAGATTCCCGGGAGATCCATCGTGATATCCACTCCCGCATGAGGCTGCACAACAACCGTGTTGGCAGGCAGGTGAGCTGAAAGTAGGGTGAGGGGAATGGGGAAAGTCAAGGCTTTCACCTTGCAAATAAATACCTGGAAGTTTCTGTTGCATGCCAGGGAGGCAGGAAATAAAGAGACTGTGAGTGCCAGCTCAGTATCTCATCCAGCTGATTGCTCCAAGAGAGTTTGTGCTAGGCTGCAGTCACTAAGGGATGCTCTCTGCTATTATCCTCTGATGCAGACCTCTGTCACCCAGGACATGCCATGTTTGTCTTCTGCCAGTGGTCAGTCCCTACCTGAAGCAGTCTCTGGAGCCATACTACAAGTGTAGGCTGCTTCCCAGCAGAAGTGATATCAATGTGATGTCAATTCATCTCAGCTTTGCAGAACTGCTCAAAGCCACAGCTGTGATAATGCAGAAGTGTGGAAAGTACAAGCAAATTGTGGTTCACTTGCAGAAAGAAAACCCCACATGGCTGGGAGGGGGAAGAGGGATTTGTGCCTAGACTCACATTCCACATGTACTACAGGTACATGCCTAGACCCACATTTCAAACCTTTGTGTCCTGCCTTTTTGTCAGAATACTTGACAGGAAACAATATTATTTCACAACCATGATTCTGTTCAGGGAAGCCCAGAAACACCTTGGCCAAATGGCTCCATGTGCATAGTCAGTTAATATGGATCTCTCTGAGGCATTCTTTTGATTATTTAACCACATCATTCACAGGCAAAAGCCACTTTTTTTTAGATACTAACGGCTAACGCCAGGCATCCTTCAAAGCACATATAGTCTTCATGGTTGCAGGGAGTTTATTTCTGATCTCTGGATCGTGAGGGAGTGGCAGCAAAGGAGAGGTGTTCTGTCATTCTGAGCCTGTGAGCTTCCTTTGTCATTTGACTGCTCACTGTGCAAAGGTGAAAGTGGAACTAAATGGGATCTGCTGATCCAGTGAGGTAGTTTTGATGTGGCTTGCTGGATCTCTGCTTTTTATAAGAGATAAGCATAGCTATGGGTCTAAAAATATAGCATCATTCCTAATGCTTTTGGAAGCTCTGAAGTCACACCTCACCTTCATAAGTAGCATTTAGCCCAGTGGTCCCCAGACTCTGCTCTTTAAGGGATTTTGGACTTCAGCTCTCAGAATCCCAGACTTTTGGCCAACATGGCTGAGGCGTCTGGAAGCTGAAGTCCAAAATCTTTTAAAGGGCGCAGTTTGGGGACCATTGATTAGCACATGGGCGAAAATTCAACCCCATAGAAACTCCTGTTTGCCCTTGTGACAGTGGAAGCTGACTCCTGCACATGTCTGACTTTCACAATAACTTCCTTCAATACTATGCTGATAACAACTGCCACTTAAAAAGAGGACCTTTGAAGGTGCAGCTCTTGTCATATTCAGGCACTTTGTTGCATGCACTTAAAATTATGGGACAAAACAGATGGGCAGGAAAAAGTGGCTTGAAGCTGCTTTTTCTGAAGCCATATTGAAACCCCACCAACTGCACTGCTGGCTTCCAAGGCAGCTGGAGTGCTCATGTCATGACCACATGACATGGCTTCAAGCCAGGAAGAAGCAGAAAAAATCTGCTTCTTTTTGAAACAGCTTTTCTCTGCATAAGGGCACTTTTCTGCTGGCTTCAAGGCATGTGTCATCTAAATGCCACGCCTTTAAGCCAGCCTGAAAACACCTCTTTTTGCCTGTCTGTCTAGCCCCTAAGTCTCCCTAATCACAGAACTTATTATTAGTGGGCATTATCAAATGTGGTTAACAATAATAATAATCACTGTGACTGCCCAAACATCTTGTGAATACACAAAAGTAGTTTATGATCATTAAAGTTCCTGATCCATTCACATACCAGGAAGCGATAATCAAACTGAAGATACTATATACTTGTAACTGCTATCTGGAAAGGCAACTGATAAAGTCAATTCTGCCCCGTAAATGTGTATTCTTCAATACTTCCTAGCTTTTAAGATGCCACCATATTCAGTGGCATCTGCCTTGCATGGACAGAAGGGCTCCTTCCATCTGTGGAACATTCTCACTGGCAGAACAGATGAGGAGGTGATCTTTAAAATTTCCCCCTCCTCTGTGCAGTTTCCCCTGCCTGCTGCCAACACAAAAAAATGATGTAGATGGCCCTAAGGCTATAGAGGGTGGATCTATACTTGTAAAGATCACTCCCCTTCTACTTTTCACCAAGGAAGAATTCTGGGAATAACTATGCTCAGGGAATATTGCTACTACTGGTGGAAAAGAAGCTAAATTCGACTTTTTGTTCATTCACAGTACCAATATGTCCTAAGTCAACATTTTGCTGCCTGATGCAAAATCCTGAGTGGGTGAAAATTGAATTTTATTCAAAAACTGGCAATGGGATAAGGTACTCAACAACACCTGAATACAGAAGGCTATTTTAGAGGAGGCACTGAGGGGGATGGCCAAGGAAGATTGTCCCACAGTGTCTGCTGACTGACGTATTTACTTCCCTTTGCCTAATGACAGAGCTGGCCATAGTGTGTTCTGAGATATAGGTCAGTTCACACAGTAACTCTCTTCTGGAAGAAGAGTTCTGTTATGTGTTGGAGAAAGCCCTCTTCCACTCAAGGGCATCATTCAATTCATTTAAGTTTGCTTGAAAAAATACAGCTTTGGGTGAATGACTGTTCCTCATCTGAGCTAAGTTCCAGCCTCTTCACTCCCCAGAACTAATAGTTCTGCAAGAAAACCCTGTGAGAGTTACAATTACTAATTTATCACTTGCAACTAGAAAGTGGTTTTATAGTAACAAAAGGTAGATGTGAGAAGATAATTGGTAAAGGGAGGAAATGGCAATGAACATCTTCAGTGAAAGTCAAGTCTGCCAAAAAATTGCTCAGTCATCTCATCCTTATAGAAGAACATATATCTGGTGCACTGTTCCCCCCCCCCCCCTTGTAATCAGAAAAAAGGAGGACTTGCATAGACTTCCTTCCTTCCTTGAGAATGGGAAAGTCCTTGCAGACAGGGAAGGTGTGTGTGTATGTGTGTGTTTGTGCGTTCCAAGATTTCACTGAACTGGGTTTGTTTCCTTGGCCTGGTTTTTTCGTTGGTCAGCTTACACTGCTGTCCCAGAGAGATCGTCATTCCACTATTCTCAAGGACAATGGAGGAATGGGGACTGATATTGAAGCAGGATTGGATTTTCAATGGTTCAGTGGGTTTAGGCCCTTTATGAATCCAAAAGGTACAGCTTGCTTCTTCTCCTTCCATAGCCTCTTTCTTAATCACTTCATGTTCTGTTATCATCAAAGTTCATGTGTGATTTTAGTTTGTTGTTGTTCTCGTTCATAGAATCATAGAATCACAGAGTTGGAAGAGACAACAAGGGCCATCCAGTCCAACCCCCTGCCATGCAGGAACTCCCAAAGCATACCCAACAGATGGCCTTCCAGCCTCTGTTTTAAGACCTCCAAGGAAGGAAACTCCACCACTCTCAAAGGGAGTGTGTTCCACTGTCGAACAGCTGTTACTGTCAGGAAGTTCCTCCTAATGTTGAGGTGGAATCTCTTTTCCTGCAGCTTGCATCCATTGTTCCGGGTCTTGTTTTCTGGAGCAGCAGAAAACAAGCTTGCTCCTTCCTCAATGTGACATCTCTTCAAGTATTTAAACAGGGCTATCATATCACCTCTTAACCTTCTCTTCTCCAGGCTAAACATCCCCAGTTCCCTAAGGCGTTCCTCACAGGGCATGGTTTCCAGACCCTTCACCATTTTAGTTGCCCTCCTTTGGACCCGCTCCAGTTTCTCCACATCTTTTTTGAATTGTGGTGCCCAGAACTGGACACAGTATTCCAGGTGGGCCTGACCAAAGCAGAATAGAGTGGCACTATTACTTCCCTTGATCTAAACACTATAACTCTATTGATGCAGCCTAAAATTGCATTGGCCTTTTTAGCTGCTGCATTGCACTGTTGACTCGTGTACAACTTCTGGTCTACTTGGACTCCTAGATCCCTTTCACATGTGGTCTCATTCAGCCAGGTGTCTCCCATCCTATATCTGTGCTTTTCATTTTTCCACCCTAAGTGCAGAACCTTACATTTCTCTGTATTGAATTTCATTTTGTTAGCTTTGGACCAGTTTTCTAGTCTATTCAGGTCATTTTGAATTTTGATCCTGTCCTCTGGGGTATTAGCTACTCCTCCTAATTTGGTGTCGTCTGCAAATTTGATAATTAGGCCCTCAATACTGTCATCCAAGTCATTAATAAAGATATTGAATAGCACTGGGCCCAGGACAGAACCCTGTGGGACTCCACTGGTCACTTCTTTCCAGGAAGAAAAGGAACCATTGTTGAGCACCCTTTGGGTGCGGCCAGTCAACCAGTTACAAATCCATGTAACAGTTACCTTGTCTAGTCCACATTTTGCAAGCTTCTTTGCAAGAATGTCATGGGGAACCTTGTCAAAGGCCTTACTGAAATCAAGATATACTATATCCACAGCATTCCCTTCATCTACCAAGCTGGTGATTTTATCAGATTTGTCTGACAGGACTTGTTTCTCTGAAACCCATGTTGGCTTTTTGTGATTATGGAATTCTCTTCTAGATATTCACAGACTCTCTGTTTAATGATCTGCCCCCGAATCTTTCCTGGTATTGATGTCAGACTAACTGGACGATAATTGTTGGGATCCTCTTTTTTTCCCCTTTTTGAAGATGGGGACGTTTGCCCTCCTCCAGTCTGCTGGGATTTCCAGTCTGCTGGGATGTCGAACAGCCCTTACTGTCAGGAAGTTCCTCCTAATGTAAAGATTCCACCTCAACATTAGGAGGAACTTCCTGACAGTAACAGCTGTTCGAGAGTGGAACACACTCCCTCGGAGTGTGGTGGAGTCTCCGTCCTTGGAGGTCTTTAAGCAGAGGCTGGATGGCCATCTGTCGGGGATGCTTTGATTTGGAGTTCCTGCATGGCAGGGGGTTGGACTGGATGGCCCTTGTGGTCTCTTCCAACTCTACGATTCTATGATTCTATGATTTCTCCTGTTCTCCAGGAGTTCTCAAAGATTATTGCCAATGGTTCCGATATTACATTTGCCAGTTCTTTAAATACCCTTGGATGTAGTTCATCTGGTCCTGGAGATTTGTATTCATTTAGGTTAACCAAGTATTCCTGTGCTATCTCTTTACTTATTCTGTGCTGAAATTCCCCTATTCTGTCTCCTGCCCCATTATCCTTAGGTTGATCACCCTTTGCCTTTTCTGAGAAGACTGAAGCAAAGAAGATGTTGAGTAATTCTGTCTTTTCGCTGTCCCCTGTTAGCATTTTGCCATCTTCACCACACAATGTCCCTACCATTTCCTTCTTCTTCCTTTTGCTGTGGACATATTCAAAAAAGCCCTTTTATTGTTTTTAACCTCTCTAGCAAGCCTGAGTTCATTCTGTGCTTTAGCTTTTCTGACATTTTCTCTACACATGCTGGCTATTTGTTTGAATTCCTCTTTAATGATTTCCCAATTTTTCCATTCCTTATACATGTTCCGTTTAAAACTTAGCTCAGTTTATTATTTCCCTTGTTGTGCTAGGAGTTCAAGTTCATCTTGCTTATTCCCCATGCTCTGTGCATTAGTGTAGAGACATCGAAGACTATGTGTCCCCTTTGCTTGATGCCTGTGCACATTTTTTTTGCCTCTTATTGTTGGGTCCTTGTCCTGTTTGCCTTGTTCCTTCTATGTCAGTTAGACTATTGTTTCCAGCCCTATTGCCTTCCAGAATGCTGTCTCCCTTCCCCACATAACTCAGTTTAAAGCCCTCCTGATCAGATTCTTGAGACTGTTGGCAAAAACGTTTTTGCCAACTGGCGTGAGATGCAGCCCATCTCTTGCCAAAAGTCCCTCCTCATGGAACCGCAGCCCATGATCCAAGAATCCAAATCATTCTCAGTGACACCATCTGCGGAGCCAGTTGTTGATATCTACTATTTTCCTCTCTCTTCCTGGACCATGCCCTTCAACTGGCAGAAGAGACGAGATGACAATTTGTGCATCCATTTCCTTCAGCTTCTTACCCAGAGCCTCGTAATCCCTTCTGATATTCTGAAGGCTATATCTTGCTGTGTCATTCTTTCCCACATGGACCAAAAAGAAGGGGTATTGGTCAGTAGTGTCAGCCTCTCCATCACATCACGGATCTTTGCCCCAGGGAGACAACACACCTCCTGAGACATCTTGTCGGGCCCACAAATCACTGCTTCTGTACCCCTCAGCAAGGAGTCCCCCACCACGATCATGCGCCTCCTCTGAGGCTTAGCAGCGAGTGTTCCCTGCGATGGAACTCCCAGGCTCCCCTGCTCTGTCCCTGAAGTCTGTCCATACAGTCCATGTTTTGCACCTTCGAGTCATTTCCAGTTAATGATAACCCTGAGATGAACCTATCCTGGGCTTTTCTCAGCAGGATTTTTTCAGAGTGCATTTGCCATTGCCTTCCACTGAGGCCGAGAGAGTATGACTTGTATAAGGTCACCCAGTGTGTTTCCATGGCCAAGCAGGGATTCAAACCCTAGTTTCCAGAGTCATAGTCCAATGCTCAAACCACTACACCACACTGGCTGTCATTATTTTAATAACTGAATACAAATACATTGAGCTGTTATGTCTCACTGTAGTTGCAGGGATGAAAATGCACTCACGCTCATGTTTGGAACGTCATTCCAAACATGTATTTGAGGAAGTAGTTTAAATCTATGATAGCTCATGCTACCAACTTCTTTTTTTCAGTGTAGTTTCAAACCACACCACAGAAATAATCCAATTTGAGACCGTTTTAACAGTCCTGGCTCAATGCTAGGAAATTCAGGGAAATGTATGTTTGTTAGACATTTAGCCATCTATCAGAATGCTCTGGGGCCACAATAAAGTAGTTCCTATGGTTCCCTAGCACTGAACCAAGGCAGTTAAAGCAGTCTCAAACTGGACTATTTCTGCAGTGTGTTTTGGGCCACAGTCTAAAAAGGTGCTGTAGATTTAAATTATTACCAGAAATAGTATGTTGTTATTGTGTGCCTTTAAGTCAATTCCACCTTATGGCAACCCTAAGGTGACTCTGTCATGAGGTTTCTTGGCAAGTTTTTTTTTTTGGGGGGGGGGGGGTGCCATTGCCATCCTCTGAGCCTGAGAGAGTGTGACTTCCTCAAGGCCATCCAATGGGTTTACATGACCAAGCCAGAATTCAAAGCCTGGTCTCCAGAGTCTTAATCCATGGTTCAAACTATGACATCACACTGGTTCTTTTACACTACCCAATTATAAGTGTAGTCACCATGCACAATTACAGCATGTTGATAAGATTTTCACTGGCATGGCTCTGTCCTATGGAATTCTGAGATTTCAGGGATATAGCATTCTTTGTTAGGACAGCCTACTGTTGTAGGTCAGTGAATGCTACATCACTCACCAAACTACAAAAACCAGGATTCCATAAGACGGAAATATGTCAGTTAAAGTGGTATCAAACTGCAATAAATCGTGGGATGTGGATAAAGTCTATAGCACTATCCCACTTTCTCAGCCATGGCTCCATCTTATGGAATCTCATGAGAGACATGAGAGAAGCTCTCTAGCTGAAACACTCTGTGCAAGAGCAGAAATACACACTGGGCATATTTTCACTTTCATTTTTATAGGTCAAGACCATCACTTTGAATCTTGCTGGGAAGACAGTAGGAAGCCAGTGCAGATGTTTGAGCAGTGGTATGCATTCCTTACTTTAGAGAACAAGACTACATAAGAATGCAAATATTTTTGGTAACTTAAAGGAAATAGTGTTCTGATTATAGCATTGTGCACCAGTTCCTTAAGCAAGTGAAAACAGAATACTGTTTAACATGACAAATTACATAACACAGAGATTTGACTAAAGACAAAATAGCTTCTTTCTTGATGAATCTTTCACCCAGCATGATCATTTTCTCTTTTACCTTTCTGTCTGTATCATTATAATATGCCTAGGCATATATTTAATGTGCCTAAAATTTACAGCTGATAACATAGTTTGCCATGATTTTGGATTGTTTGCCCCATAACAACATATAGCCTTTTGCTGATCAATTCACTTTACTACACGTGTTCTTAGAAGCTAAGAAGGTCAGGCCCAGTTAGTGCTTAGAACACCAACAGGGAATAGAAGATGTTGTAGAATATATAAAGAGAGGAAGAGCAATGGTAAACCACTTCTGAGTATTCCTAGCCTAAGAAAACCTTCTGAAGTTCATAGGGTAACCAGTAGTCTACATATGACTTGAAGGCAAATCTGTGTGTAAGTGTCTTCAAGTCTCCTATCAACTTATGGCTATCCCATGAATTTTATAATGTTTTCTTATACAAGAAATTGTCATAGATGTTTTTGCCAGTTCCTTCCTCTTAAGTGTAGCCTATAGCACCTGGTATTCATTGGCAGTCTCCCATGCAAGTACTAACCAGGACTGACTCTGCTTAGCTACCTAGATCAGACAGGATCTGGTTCCTTTAGAGTATCTAGGCTGCCTTATTTTAGTTTTAGTTTTGAACAGTAGCAGTTATAGGAAGAAAAAGTAGCAAAAGTATTTGTATGTTTCATTAAATTTAGAATATAATAGAATGGAATAATAAAGTTGCAAGGAACCTCAAGGGCCATCCAGTCCAACCCCCTGACATGTAAATCTACGCAATCAAAGCAGACCCAAAAGATGGCCATCCAGCCTCTGTTCAAATACCCCCCAAAAAGAGACTCCACCACACTCTGAGGGAGTGTGTTCCACTGTCGAACAGCTCTTACTGTTAGGAAGTTCTTCCTATGTTGAGGTGGAATCCCTTTTCCTATAATTTGCATCCATTGCTCTGTGTCCTAGTCACTTCAATATGACGTCCCTTCAGATATTTAAACAGGGCTATGACAGCATCTCTTAACCTCCTCTTCTCCAGGCAAACATGCCCAGTTCCCTATGTCTCTCCTCATAGGACATGGTTTCCAGACCTTTCACCATTTTACCCACCCTCCTTTGGACATGCTCCAGTTTCTCAACATCCTTTCTGAATTGTGGCACCCAGAACTGGATGAGGTATTCCATGTGAAGCCTGATCAAAGCAGAATAGAGTGATAGTATTATTTCCCTCAGTTCAGACACTATACTTGATTGATGCAGTCTAGAATTACATTGGCTTTTTTAGCTGCTATCTCATGTTCACCTTGTGGTCTACTAAGACTTCTAGATCCCTTTCACATTTACTGTTGTCAAGCCAGGTGTCCCCCATTCTATATCTATTCATTTCCCTTTTTTGCCCTACGTGCAGTACCTTAACATTTCTCCATGTTGAAATTCATTTTCTTAGTTTTGATCTGCCTTCTAATCTATTGAGGTCATTTTGAACTTTGATCCTGTCCTCTGGGATATTAACTACTCCTCCTAATTTGGTGTCACCTGCAAATTTTATAAGCATGCCCTCTGTTCCTTCATCCAGGTCAATGATAAGTTATTGAACAGCACTGGGCCCAGGACCAAACCCTGTGGCACCCCACTGGTCACTTCTCTCCAAATGAAGAGGAGCCATTGCTCAGCACCCTTGGGGTTCAACTGTTCAACCAATTGCAAATCCATCTAACATTTGCATTTTCTAGCCCACATTTTACTAGCTTTTTTGCCAGAATATTGTGGCGGACTCTTATCAGATTTGATCTAGAACTCATCATTATCACTAGATCTTATGCACAATCAGCTCAAGTTAACACCTCTTGGATTGTTTCTGTTGTTTCTACAATGCACTAGGCAGTGCAACCTCATAGTTTCCTTGCTGAGCTGTACATGGTCAGGAACAGGCATATTGTAGTCATGAGGCTTGAATATGCCTCAGGGAAAACGCCCAGCTCACTGGTGGAACATCTCTCTTCCCATGTGTTTACAGGGGCTGGACTTCATGGGGCCATAATCGCCTCTCTTACCTTTGCCAGATCAGAGAGATGTGAAGATGAAAGGGTACCCAGAACCACCCATTAGCTGCACAACAAAGGGCCCTGGATGAGAGAGAGCAACAATAAAGCATTTGGGATGTATAAGTGACTTGAGGCAAAAGATTTAGTCCAGCATGTTGAGTTCTAATCCTAGGTACCATTACATGTGTTTTTAATTGCCTTTTCTTAAAGAAGTGTCTGAATTTAGAACAGACTTTTCAAAAAGTCCAAGCTTAAATGCTCTCACCTTTCCCCATTTATTAATTCTTCACAGCAACAGTAGTGATTACAGAGATGAAGTATTTCTCCCTCTCCTTTCTTTATATCATAGTCTGAGACTGAATGGTAAAATTAGCAGTCTCTTACAGTGTTAATGTAGGGGATCTAATCCAGGTTAATGACTCTAATACGGGTTAAGCCCTCCTCCTGTAAACAAACCTGCCCTGAACTTGACCCCCCCATGGCTTTTTGACAAGAGGGAAACAACCCTGTGTGTATATATGTGTGTTTCAAGATGCCTGTCTGCCTAATCCCTTAGAGCCTGACCACTCTGCATTGCTTTGTATCTGGCTCTGGCCATTATGGGGAACCATTGTTCCATCTAGCAGGGCTAGTACAATAAATCAGTTCTTTAGAAATATAAGACTGGGAGACAGATGTAGGTTAGGGACAATAGTGATGGGGGTGGGATTCAAAGGCATAGCCATGCATCTGGAAAACCAGTATTAAACAGGCTCTTGTAGTGCCTTTGAGCTTAACTGAGAGTGAGAAGTTAGTAGCATGAGCTTTCGTAGACTTGAGTCTTCTTCCTCATACTGGCTGGAGAAGGGAAGCATGGAATTATAAATGAAATTAGTTACTTTTTTTAAAAAAAGGAGGTAAAATATCCAAAGTCTATGTGTAATAAGGAATATGTAAAAGGTAGGTAGTGGTGAGAGAGAGAGAGAGAAATAGATATGGGTGCGTGGAGAGAGAGAGAGAGAGAGAAATCCAGAGGTGCAAATGGGGTTCAGAAAAGGAAGAGGCACTAAGAATCACACTGAGATGGAAGGCATTCTAGAAAAAAAATAGCATGTGATTTATAGAGTATAACAAAGCTTTTGACTGCTCAGATGATGAAAACAATGGAATAGTCTTAAAGACATGAGGGTGACACTACATTTGATAGTCCTGATGATAAATCTGTACTTAGGACAAGACTATTAGAACAGAATATGGAGAAACAGAATGGTTACCAATTGGCAAATGGGTCAGGCAAGGATGCATTCTGTCACCCTACCAGTTTAACCTGTATGCAGAAAACATCATAAGAAGGATTAGACTCAAAAGAAGGAGGACTGAAGATAGGAGGAAGCAACATCAACAATCTAAGATATGCAGATGACACCATATTACTAGCAGAAGACATCCCAGATTTGGAACAATTACTAAAGAAGGCCAAAGAAGAAAGTTTAAAGGCAGGCTTATTGCTGAACACAAAGAAAACAAAAATAATAACCATGGGGGAGCTATATAAATTCAACCTAGATAATATGGAAATCATTATAGTTAAAGAGTTCCCATACCTTGGATCAAGTATGGAGATTATAGTCAAGAAATAAGAAGACAATTAGGAATGGGAAGGGCAGCCATGAAAGAATTAGAGAAGATCCTAAAAAGTAAAGTTATACAACTAAGCACTAAAGTCAGAATCATCCAAGCTGTTATGTTTGCCATCACCATGTATGGATGTGAGAGTTGCACACTGAAGAAAACCAATAGAAAGAACATAGGACTTTATCACACGTGAGGAATTTCTCTCAATTTCGAAAGAAATGGAAGTGAGGCCAGTTCGGAATTGAGTAAATTCGCTAGTTCAGCGAATTTACTTGACTGCATATTGACGCTGCATTGCGTTCGGAACTGCTCGAAATTGCCTCCCAGTGCCTGAAATTGTGTGTGATAGTTTCTCACGCAATAACGTGAAACCCCATGATTGTGTTCGGAAGGACTTCCCTTTGCCCGAAAATGTGTGTGATCAGCTTTCACGCAATCACACAAAACCCCATGATTGCATTCAGATTGCCATTGGATTATACTTCCAGTTCCCTTCGTGTGATAAACTCCATAAATTCATGTGAGATGTGGTTCTAGAGAAAAGGGTTAAGGATACAGTGGACAGCCAAAATGACAAACAAATGGGTCCGTGATCAGATCAAGCCTGAACTCTCCATGGAAGCCAAGATGACAAAACTGAAGTTGTCATACTTTGGCCACATCATGAGAAGGCATGATTCACTAGAAAAGAAAATAATGCTAGGAAGGCAGAAGGCAGCAGAAAGAAAGGAAGACTGCATGTCAGATGGCTAGACTCAAGCAAGGAGGTTAAGGGCCTAAATTTACAAGGCCTAAGCAGAGGACAGGGGGTCTTGTAAATGTCTCATCCATAGGGTTGCCATGAATTGGGGCTGACTTGAGGGCAATTAATAACAAGATGTCATAGTTGAGAGCCATCATGGCTTGATCATTGGATTATGCCTCTGGGAACCAGGGTTCAAATCCCTGCTCATCCATGGAAACCCACTGGGTGACCTTGGGCAAGTCACACTTTCACAGCTTCAGATGAAGGCAAAGATTAAATCCCATCTGAATGAAACTTGCCAAGAAAACCCCATCATAGTTTCATCTTAGGGTCAATGTATGTTTGGAAATTACTTGAAAACACACACACACAAAAACAGGTCTGAAGCTGCAAGTGTTTAATTCTTCGTTTGCGAATGAGCAATATGTGGCTCAAACCAAGATATTAAGATTCACTGTATGGAGGTATGTTTGTATGATTTGTCTATTTTTGAATGTTTTGTTTGTTTGTTGAAATGTATGTTTAAATGTATAATGTGTTTTTTAATAATAAAAATTTAATAAAAATTAAAATAAAATCCACTCAGTGTAGTGTAAATATCCATATGCAGACCAAAACTACCAGTATGCAGACATATACTCTCCCACCACCTCGAGACTTTCTGAAAAGCTGCTGAAACTGCCCCGCATAGCCATTCTGTGCTTCATGATGAACATGCAGGATCTGAGAAACATCTGGCTATGTTCCCATAAACAGATGTGAAGTGATTACAACTGCACTAACCTGAGAGGATTCTGACATATCTCTGCACTCATGTCATCATTTCATGTCTGGCCATGAGGTCATAGCCAGAGGCTTCTCCATTCCCACCTGTTCACTGCAAAGAATGGAATGGCAATATGGGATGGATTCAGGAGCTTTTCAGGAAGTCAGGGGCAGCGCATTGGGATCTGCAAAAGGAGGAAGGGAATATCAATATGAACCATGCCTGAAAATGTATATCTACCTGCATAAGTGACACTTATAGATGTATATGTCCTTAAAAGAATTCAGGCCACTATGTCATTGTAATAGGATTTCTTAGAACTAGTGGAAGGACAATTATAATGTGGGAGAGTGCTGCTCACTATATATTTACTATCAGTTCTAAATACTTTCCCCCTTAGATTCAGAGAGCTGGAAGGGAATGCAAGGGCCCTTTAGTCCAGCCCCCTGCCATGCAAGAATACACAGCTAAAGCATTCCCAAAAGATGGCCATGAACCTCAGTTTAAAGACCTCCAAAGAAGGAGAGTCCAGTAGTCTGAGGCAGTCCATTCCATGCTGAACAGCTCTTAAAGTTGGGAAGGTTTTCCTAACATTTACATGGAATGTTTTTTCTTGTAATTTTTATTTATTCACTTCCCTCACCTTCTCTACTCCAAGACAAAATTTCTTCAGGATGTCCCCAATGGCCTTAAAGGGATGGATTTTAGGGATGCAGAAACCAAGCTCTGGCTTGCTGTTGTGGGTTTTTTCCAAGAACATGAAGTAAATCTTGCACCCTTTTGCAGATATCAGGGCTTGGTGACAGAAATGCAGTTGATTCTGAACAAAAGACCCTTGCCATGTGGTTTTGCTTTAATTCACTTCAGCTGCAGTCCTATGTATGCACTTACTTGGAAGTAAGGTCCATTGAACTCAGTGAGATTCTCATCCACATAAACATGAAACAGAATTGTACCGCACAGCTGTTCTTTGTGAGATTAAGTATCCTTTGAACAGGAGGACTTTAAAGCACAGGGTATAATGGGTTGAAAGAAGGGGTGGGTGGGAATCGAGCTAGAGAGGAAAGGAGAGGGAGACAGGCCTCTTGCCTGGTAGGTGGGCACAATCTTTGTTGCATCCCTTCCACACCAATATAACACTTTGTCTCCAATGCTGGAATTCTTTAATGTAGCTTTGCTTCAAGACATGTGGCTTTGGGGAATTTCTCTGAGAGTGAACTGCACTGTCCTACTGTCTGCTCCTAGCTGGGAAGAGTGCATTTGGCAGGCTGGAATCTCTATTCCCTAGGTGAGGGAGTAGGCAGGCAGGCCCCATAGGAGCACACAGGAAATGGTTTCAAAACCACTAGGTGGGTTGCAAAGGGGATAATGGCAGTTGCCTATTAGTGCTCTGTAATTTGGTGCTAATTTCCTTTATTACAGTGTTCCTGCACTGCAGGGGATGACGCTGGCTTGCAGACTGTGTGTGTGCATGTGTATGTGTGTGTCTGATCTGATCTCACTATAGAATCTGGGCAAGCAGCCGGATAGTAGCTGGGCAGAGAGGTACTGCCTGCTCTACACTGGCACCATGCACTTGTCAGACCCCTTCCCCATGCCTTTGCAAAAGGTACAAGAGCTTGTTCAGCAGATGCCATGTGTGTTGCAGCTGGGCTAATCTATGCTGTACAGCTGTGGCAGCTGGCACAGCCCTGGGAAAGCTCTCAGCTGTGAGATGAGAGGGTAGCATCCAAATAGATATTCCCAATCATCCCAGTAATCTGTGTTGTGCAGCCCCTTGGGAGCTTCTGAGAGTTATAGACATCCCTTCCTTTTTTTGCTCCTATTGTGCAAAATGTTGGGCTACACTGCACAGGCATGGCAAAGTTACACTTTGGGATTACAATTCCCAGAATCCCCAACATGCATGGTAGTCATACTACTTGGGGGATTCTCTACTCTGCCATGGAGCATCTAGTTAATCTGTTTTTTAAATGATTGATTTTTCAGTGAAGGTGAAGGTTACATCTCCATCTCCAATCTGAAGTGGTATAGTCCAAAATGTTTTATATACATGTTGCTTCTGCATATTTAAACCCAGGGTATTTAAAAGAAAAATGTAAACCACAGGTAGTTGGTGGACTGAGCAATAGGACCATGTCTCACTACTATTGTCCAGGAGCCACCATTGATTTAGGAAGATTTTCCGACTGGACCAACAGTTCCATGAGACACCTCCACAATAAGAAGCCAAATACAAGATGTGCTTTGCTTTGCTCCTTGCTTACACTTTATATAAGTGGTGAGTTCTCTATAGGAATTAGTCATTCTTATTTGCCATTGTTGCCAACATTATTGTTGTTGTTGGATTGTTCAAAAGGGGGTTAACCATTTCTTTCCTTTGAGGGTGAGAGTCAATTACTTGCTCAAGCTCTCCTACTGACTTTCCACAATTGAGTCCTATTCAACACACAAACTACTATACCTCATTGGCTCTCTATCTACCATGCAGTGATAATTAATTTATGAATCTGCATTTGTTCAGTAACAAAATTATCCATTTATTCCTGCAGCCAGGTGTTGCCAAAACTGAGACCTCATAACCTCCCCCTTCTGCCACTACTTTAGCCTATAATTACCCCTGAGTGCTTTTACAACTTCTGAAAGAGGTTTTGCATATTTATATTGTCACAAAATTCCAGTCTATCTCCCTGTCTCCGCTGCATTTGTATCTTATTGACCCCATTATTTAATATGGATCACTTTCCGTTTACACCACTTTGTGTCCAACTGCACGATAAAAACCAGCCAACCAACCCACCCTGAAGTGACACATAATAAGCACCGGGGGGGGGGGGGTGTTAATTAGCAGGTACCTGCAGTCATCATCTGGTTTAAGAGTAGAAGGCCATGGACATGGTTCCTCTGCTAAGCATGTGTGGACTGAAGTCAAACTAGCTCAGTCTCGTCACAATTAAAGTTGCATCTTATGGAAGTGTGGCTTTGGGTACAGGAAGAGCAGCTGTCTTTTGGATAAGAGTCAAACACAACTAATAATGCTGAAAATATATATTCATTTTTTAAGTCGTTTTCAACTTACGATGACCCTAAGATGAACATATTGTGGGGTTTTCTTGGCAGGATTTATTGGGAGTGGTTGCTCTTGTCTAGGCTGAGGCTGAAAGAATGTGACATGTGTAAGGTCACCCAGTGGTTTTCCATGGCCAAGTGGAGATTCAAACCCTCGTCTCTAGAGCTGTAGTCCTGTGCTCAAACTACTATGCCACACTGGCTCTCTTACTTAACTAACATGCAGAGGAGCCATGTAGCAATACACCTGTATACAGGAACAGTCTGCAAATAGATACATGGAACGTGCTTGCACACTTTGGAACTTGCCAGAGCAAGCACATCCTATTGGAACTATTCTATGTCCTGCCAGGAGCTTGATATTTACCAGTGGGACTGCAAGAACAAGGTGGTGGTTAAGCACCTGGCAAGCTGCTAGAGTGGATTCAGCTTGGTGGGTCCCAAGCCATTCCAACTAGCTATAAATAAATTCTAAGGATTAGTGGCTCAAATTTAATTTGCTAAATAAAATAATTTCTGCTCCTCTTTTGGCTTCAGTCCACAATGCATTAAACATCTACCTCTCACACCCTGACATTAACAATTATTTGTTTGCAAACAAAAAAGACTGCCATAAATACAGGTTTTTACAAGTTCAGTGTATTAAGCATTTTGCAATACTTACTCCATTTGTCTTATGCAGTTCAGTGAATCATGTGTGCGTGTGTGTGTGTGTGTGTGTACAAGCTGCATGTAAGTATATGGTGGCTCCCTGAATTTCATAGTATTTTCTTAGGCACGAAACACTTAGAGGTGGCATGTCATTGCCTTCCTCTGGAATGTAGTTTACAGCGCATGGTATTCCTTGGTGATCCATATTAGGTTGACAATGGTGACTTGTCTGGGCAGAAGGTTGCCAGAGTTTTTGGCAAGGAGTGATGAGGAACAGAGTTACATTTGGGGGTATGGAGGGAGTGCAATTAAGTTATATTTCAAAAGTAATAGACTGGAATGAAGCTACTTTGTTGCTGTACTGTAACAATTAGTGGTTTCCCGTTACTTTCCAAAGCTACCTCTTGAGGCCTATTGACAGAAAATTTATTCTATTCTCTGATCAATCCCATGAGTTTCTCTCCTTTAGCAGAAACTAACAGAAAAGCAAGGAGCAGTGCAACAAGTAATGTTAAGCATCTGCTTTTTGGACATTGTTCTGTGCAAGAGCAGGGGGTGACTTTTCAAACATAATGTGTAACAGAAACAAATTTGTTTTTAAAAGTAAATTTCCAGGCCTGAATTTTACAACTAGATCCCCCAAATCTAGGCTGTCATTATTGATTCTCATCTGTTGTTCCACGGGTTGCCACTGTTTTCCTGATGTGTTTTGATTTTGAACAGCTGTAGGGAAAACAGAAATCTAACAATTGTAGCTGAGCCTCTGCATGTCATGCAGCATGCACAAGACTGTAGAGCTTCATTATTTCTCTGATCTGGCCCAAAGATTGTACTATAACCCTGAGCATGGTGTCTGGGCTTGGTGTTGTCACTTTACTTAGTTAGACTCAGTTCTTCCTCACCAATTCAGAATAGGCTATCCACACTCTGCGAGGTGGAACATACCTGCCCAATGGCTAGACAAGACTATGGAATTTATCACACTCAGGGTCAAATTCAAAGTTAAAATGACATTGAAGTGGTGGTAAAGCAAACTTGAGCCTTCACAAATTTAAAGCAAATTTAAAGGGAATTTAAAGATGAAATAATATTATTTCGAATTTACATTTTCTGTAGAGATCCAAACTTGAAAAGATGTGAATTAATCCTCCTTTAAATCTAGTTTAACTGCTGTTTTTTTGCGACATCATGTGAAATAGTGTCACTTAATTCTCCTTTAAATCTAGTTTAACTGCAGGTTTTCACAACATCATGTGAAACGGTGTCGATTAACCCCTTGATCTCCCTTGTGTGATAAGAGCCTTTTCCTTCTTGAGGTCCTAGAGTGGAAAGGGACAAACTTGTGATCCCACTAGGAGATGATCAGTCAGATAAGGTCCACCATTACAAAAATTGTCTGTGGATACCAGAAGGCAATGCTAAGCCTAAACAAGGGGCAATACTTCCAGCAGGGCTGGGTAGCTTATATGGCCCTTCAGATGTTGTGGGACTCCATGTCCCATGAGCTGCAACCAATATAACAAAAAATCAGGAATGATAGGAGCAATAGTCCAAGAGCATGTGGAAAGCCATACATCAGTCTCCACACAGTTAACCCTGGCCAATCAACATCACACACAGACTTTTTCTTGGGAAGAAACTATTTAGAGTATATAGCTAGGAAGCTTGAAACAAAGCTTTTGTAGCCCATCAAATCTTCACATAATGGAGCCAGGATAAATTAAATATTAAGCTATCCCAGATAGAGATTTACAATATTTACCCAAAATAATCCCATGCAGGGAGCCATGTCTAGGGAATTTGGTCCCTTATCCATTTCTATGGTTAGAAAAACTCATGGCTTTTCTCCCCTTGTTTTGTTTTGTTTTGTTCTTGTGGTGTATGTACTTTTAAAAAAAAAGACTTCTCAGTACCTGTAGAATACACATAAGGCAAGAGAGCAGTGACCTTTAATGCACCAGGAGACATCATACAAATTCCAACAACACCTGGAAGACTGCACATTTCCTATCCCAGTAGTGCACCTGGGGGGGGGGGGGTCAGGGGACCACACTAGCCTTCCAGGATATTTGGAAGGACCTCAGCCATTTATTTATTTATTTATTTATTTATTTATAGCCTGCTCCCCTGTTAGACCAATCAGAGCGGGTTACAATAAGCACAAAGTAAAACAGTTTCAATGACCCAAGCCCAACCACCCACCCCTTAAAATTTAATTAAACTAGCATCAGAATTAAAAACAAACACAATTAAAATATAACAATGTAAAATAACAATCATTGCATGGGTCAAGAGGTTAAAAGCTGGAGGGAGGGGACATGATCCACCAACAGAGCCAGGGGTTAAGGGGTCTCTGGGAAGGCCTGCTGGAAGAGATGCGTCTGTGACAAACTAGTTTTCATAGGCTGTAGCAGGTTCCTCTCAGAGGACCGAAGTGTGCGGGGGGGGGGGGGGGAATCATACAGGAAGAGGCAGTCCCTGAGATAAGATGGATCCAAGCCATGTAGGGCTTTAAAGGTTAAAACCAACACCTTGTACTGTGCCCGGAAACTAATCGGCAGCCAGTAGAGAGACTTGAACACCGGTGTTATGTGCTCTCTCCTTGATGTTCCCAAGATAAGCCTGTCTGCCATGTTTTGGACTAGCTGAAGTTTCCGGGTTAAGTGCAAGGGTAGCCCCTTGTAGAGCACATTACAGAAGTCCAGTCGTGAGGTTACCAAAGCATGTACCACAGATTCCAGGTCCTTCGAGTCCAGGAAAGGATGCAGCTGGCATATCAGCCGAAGCTGATAACAGGCATTCCTGACCGTAATGTTCACCTGACTAGTCATGTGGAGCGACAGGACAAGAAGTACCCCCAGACTGTGAACAGAGTCCTTCGAGGAGAATGTGACTCCGTCTAGGACCAGGAGTTGTATTCCCAAACCTGTCTTCGGTCCTGTAACTGTTAGTACCTCCATTTTGTCTGGATTTAGTTTGAATTTGTTTTCCCTCATCCAATCCATTACTGCCGCAAGACAGTCATTGAGAGGAGAGATGCCATCTGAAGTCTGGGCCGATGATCTGGTCATGGAGAGATATATCTGAGTGTCGTCAGCATACTGAAGACACTGAGCTCCATGCCTCCAAATGATCTCACGCAGTGGCTTCATATAGATATTAAACAGCATCAGGGACAGGATAGCTGCACCCTCAACCAAAAAAGTACCAAACTTTATTTTGCCCTCCAAAATGCATCCAATCTCTCTAGAGGGTATGGGGGAAATTTTGTCACATTATTGTCCCTCGAGCCATGTTATGTCGAGCTGCTTTATCACACTAGTGGGCAAACAGGATTTAAACGAGAGTTAAATGAGAGTGTAACAGGAAATGCCCTATGTTTACCACATGACATTTCCTGTTTAACTCTTGTTTAACTCTCATTTAAAACCTGTTTGAACCCTAGTGTGACAGGTTTTTTTTTTATAACAAGAAGTGACTCAGAAGTATCTTCTGGGTCACTTCCCACTGAAAACAAAGTCTCTCATGGGCCCAAAATGCCCCAGGGAAGATGAAAAATGTGGTAAAATTGCCTCACACACCCTCCTAGAAGCTGTATAGAAGCAAAATGGTTATTTTGGGGGAGAAGGAATATAACCTTGGGGGGCCTGAAAGTGGATCTGGAGTGCTGCATGGAGCCACATTTTGCCCACCTCTGTCCTATCCTCTGTCCTGTTTGGGAATGTTTCTGATTAATTTTGGCACCTGAAGGTGTTAGTTTGTTTTTTCTGGTGCAGAAAGTTCATACACATGGTGCAGACATTAACAGGTGGATGGAGAAAATCATGTTACTTTCTCTGGCCATCTGTCGGGGATGCTTTGATCCTGCATGACAGGGGGTTGGACTGGATGGCCCTTGTGATCTCTTCCAATTCTGTGATTCTTACAGGGAGAAAGTAACAAGCTAGGCTGAGGCTGAGGTATCTACATCCAAGCCAAAACATCCAAGAAAAAAAATAGGCTTTTCTTCCCAACAAAGAAGGAGATATTTATCCCCAGACCACTCACGTCATATAAAAATTTTCCCCAGTTCTATTCACTGGCTACACCTTTCTTACGATGTTACTTGTGTGTACTCTCAATTTTTTCTGTGTCTTGGCTCCTATGTGTTGATCTTCTTTCTCTATTAACTTAGTGATTCACCTTCTCATGGTAAGAGTGTATTTTTTTAAAAAAAAATCATATAATATGTATCACACACACACCATATCCTTAACTGTCCTAGTATGGCAGGCAGATCTGGTTAATCCATGTCACAAGCTTTCAAAGCATTGGCTTCTTCATCAGGCAAAGCCTTATGAAGATGTGAAAGCTTGCAACATGTATTTTGTGCATTTTGGTTGGTCCCATAAGGGTGTCACTGTTCTTTGTATTTTGGATGTTATTGTACTTTGCTAGATGGCCAACAGGGCTACCCCTGAATATAATAAGACTATCACTAGGGGCAGTGGTGTGGATGGAAGATCAGGGCTGTACACACAGAATAAGCGCAATATCCTGCTTATGTGGAAATTCAGTTGCAATTTTAATGAATGCTTTATTCATCCAAGGAGCTGTCTCTTTGTGAATCCGCCTTGCCATCCAACCCCAAGACAAATTTAATGGCTTCAGGTCAACAGAAACATCAAGCACAAGTAGGCAATCAGGATATGGAAATACATATTTCTCATAGAATCAGAAATTCAGAACTCAGAATTCAAAATAAAAATCAAGCTTCCTCTCTCTCTTTCTCTCTCTCTGTGTTTGTGTGTCTGGCAATACAATCAATGCTAACGATATTTGATGTCAAAAGTTAAAAACCTGTATCTTTCTACTTAGGATAGGGGGATGATTATTACAGTATGCTGTTCATATTTGCAGTTTTCACTTTTCTTTTTTTAAGGGTCCTATAGCTCTAGTTCCTTCCTCAGAAATCATGACTTTGGTTTCTTAACTTTGTCTTGATTTTGTAGTTGCAGAAAGAACCCTTATCTCAGCATAGGGTGTTTTATAGCTAGGCTCAACGATACAGAAATAGGGAAGAATATTTAAAATTTCAAATCTACTTTTTTCTTTAAACAAAAACACCCCATTTTACTTCTCTAAATCTGACACATAACATTTTGGAAAAACAAGTTTATGCTAACTCTTCAAGTCTGAAAACAACAACCTGAAGGGTTTGCAGCCGTATAATCCCTGTCCACACGTTGCTGCATGCAACCAAGTACTACAACAGCTGCACCCACTCAGCCTTGCACAAACTAGCCTCATCCCACCCCCTCTGCTTACCAAATACCATAGCAACTGGGAACAGTTTGTATCTATTTGTGTTGAATCATGGGAAGGGCAAAGGCAACTTGCACTGTCACCCCACGTGCACAGCAAGGACCCCTCCTCTCTCCATTACAGGTGATGATTAATGATTTGATTGAAATCCAGGTGTACATTAATGCAGCAGCATTCTCCTCCCTGGCCCATAATCTTTGCAAACTGTCCTGGCTCAGCCCATCTCAGAGCAGTTTTCATTCCCTTAGGCTGCTTTCCTGGGTATTTGTTCCAACCTGGATTAGCATGCCATATATATAATGTATATTGTTATTTTATTGTTATTTATTTGCACTTGTACTGTATTGTTTTAGATCCAGCCTTGATCCGCAGGGAGAGGCGGGAAATACAAATAAATTGTTATTATATTGGAATAGAGATGTAGGCAGTTCTGTGAGCTGCCGGCCCTTACATTCAAATTCAATCCTAGAAGTTGGGATGTTTCACCAGGACAAAGGAGTGGGCCGGACACCAATATATGGGATATCAGAATGATCCCAACTTTAATGATTAATACAGGATTCATAAATCAATCGTAAATCCATCATGGTACCATCATAAACCAATGATAATGCAGTCATAAATCAATCCTAACGCCACCATAAACTAGTCATAATGCATTCATAAATCAATCATATTACAGTTATAAAACAATCAGTGTCATGTTATCAAATTCAGATAGAGGGGACATAGGGACCCCTGGATTCAAGCACCAATGGCTTGGAAAAAATAAAGAAACCTTGATTTTGCCATTTTGTGTAAGGGACACCATTTTACTATCAATTGTATTTGACTTGAGCATCCATGGATTTTGGTATCCTCAGGGGGTGGTCCTGGAACCAAACTCCAGTGGATACCAGGGGACCACTGTACCAGCAGTGGTTGTGCATTGCACAACAGTACCCCATCATGTGTCTGCATGAGGGTTGCAGAGTGCTGACATAACATACCTGTGTATGTGGATTTTTATGCAATGCTAAGGGGATGTTGAATTGCAGCCAGAGTTTGAGTTCTGTTATTACTCTCTGTTGCCCAGAAGTATTGAGCAAGCCACTGGATGATCCTCCAGAGCCTTCTTGGAGATAGCTCACAGTCTATGGAACTACTTTCCACTCCCCATTGTCCTTATGTCCTTTCCATTCAAACAGGCTTTTAGCATCTGACCTCACTGGCTGTCAAAGAACCTTTTATCAGTGGGTGCTGTACCCTATTTTAAAAAGACAAGGCTTTTAGTTTTCAAGTTAAATGTGGTTTAATATTATAATTTGTTTAATTGTGTTTTACTATAACTTTTTTGTTTTTATTTATATCTTTTAAAAAATCTTCTTCTGAGCCACCTTGAGCCCCAGGGATACAATAAATCAAATAAACAAATCTAAAAATTGTGTAACACTCCTCCTCTTCCCATTTATCTAGACAAGATTGCTAAATTTATTCCAGCATAGTCCTGTTAATTGCCAAGGAATGGCAAAGCCAAGTGGCCCACTGGGAACAAGTTGCAAATTCAGGTACAAGGAAACCACTGTATTTGCCAGCCTCTTCTATTAACAGGCAACTTTGGTTAACCAGTATCTGTCTGTGTGCCCTGGACAGGTGGTGATGGAAAACATGCGGAGGAAGTGCAAGTGCCACGGCACCTCTGGCAGCTGCCAGCTGAAGACTTGTTGGCAGGTAACCCCCGAGTTCCGGTTGGTGGGATCACTGCTCAAGGAGCGTTTCTATGGGGCCATGATGATGCGGCCCCACAACAGGAACACAGGACATATGGAGCAGAACCATGGCCGCCACCGGCGTCGGGCTGGTGTCAGCGACCTGATCTACTTTGAGAAATCACCAGATTTCTGTGAGAGGGAACCAACACTGGACTCCATGGGGACACAGGGACGGCTCTGCAACAAGACCAGCCCAGGCATGGACAACTGTGAGAGCCTGTGCTGTGGGCGGGGACACAATATCTTGCGACAGACACGCAGTGAGCGCTGCAATTGCAAGTTCCATTGGTGCTGCTTCGTGGCTTGCGAAGAGTGCCGGTTGACAGAGTGGGTCAGCGTGTGCAAGTGATGCTCCACCCTTTCTCCCCTCCCCCACTGAACATGCCAATGACTCCACTATTTTGACCATGTGGCACTACAGGACGGAGCCTTGAGCCAGCAGCAGGCGCAGCCTGGGCAGCCTGGAGCACCATAGTGTTTCACATCTCCTTCGCACTTCCAGTCGTCCTGCCTGACTTGTGTATGAGCAATTCCAAGGGGCCCAGTCGCAGAGACATAGAGGTGGGCCTGGCACCTCAGAAACACAAAAAGCTGTGTGTGTACTGATGGGCTGGCTGGACTCTGTGATATTTGCTGTGATCACTCCTGAAAGTTAACATCTCTTCCTGTGGTTCGAAGGCCCATGAGCCACCTCTGGTGGTTCCTCATGCAGAAATTCACTCAGCAGCAGACCCTTAATATCACGTTTAAATTCCACTCTGGAATTCAAGTGACAGATTACTCAGTAGACCAAATTCCCCTTTTTAAAAAACTGGATAGAAGCTTCCCTGTTGCAAATTAGAGGAACCCCAGACCATTCTGGGCTGTCATGAATAAATCTGTTACTCAGGAATTTTTTCTAAAATGCAGAATTTATTGAAAGAAAGGTTTCTTAGAAAGCAGTTGATGTGTGAGAGTGGAGAAGTCACTGTCGCTAGAGTTCCAATCAAGGTGCCACTTTGGCACTTAGGGCAGTTACTGTGGTTGATAAGTTATTTTATTATTGTGAGAATAAAAGTAAAACAGAGATGGACATATTCTGTGTGTGTGTGTTTGAGATTGGGCTGCTGGAAACATGAGGGGGTTTTTTTTGGAGGGGTGAAGTGTGCAGTGTTTCCTTTGAACAGCATCTCACTGAAGCTCATGGGAGCACTTTGGCTTATACAGAAATGGCAGAATGGGGCACCAGTAAGATGTGACATTTCTTGAAGGAAAATGCAACCATCCCCAATTCAAGCTCAGCAGTCGATTTGCATTACATGAACTATGAGAGAGGAACAGAGGTTCTGATGGGTGGTCCATAAGGGTGACTATGCACCCTTCACAATATGGAATAAATATGCATTTATTTTTGTTATTAGTACTGGTGGAATCCAGTTCAGTATTTACAATGTCATAAGGCAGGCATATAACCTTGTAAATTTTGGTATTTACATTTACAATCATGGAGCCATTGCTGTGATCACAAATGCTCCTAAAACTCAACTTAAAAAATCAGCAGCCACATTAACTGAAGGAGTTCTGCTTCACTGATGAGCAGGATGCTGAAGGATGATACATCCAGCCTCCACCCCCCCCCCCCCACTCCATCAACAAGCCATAGTGTGGCAAACAGTTAAGACAGGACTCCCTAGGGATCCCTGGTGCTGCTTATTACACTTCAGCTTGTCGATGGGAAGTGACTGGACATATCATCTTTCAGTGCCACACTTACAGTGCCCCAGAACTCCTTTGGTTGGTGCAGAACATCTTGGAGTTTAGGGTGTGTTTTAGGGAATTTGGTTGGGAGACGGATTATAGCTACATCTCCATTCCAAAATCTTGGTCTGTATTTTCATCTGCAGAAGATTCTTTCATACTCAATAACAACAGTGATCAGCAGAGGAAAAGCAATAGAAAATATGTAAATGTAGCATTCTCGTATGCTGCAGATTAGTCTAAACAGCAAAATCTAGAATCTAAAATGCCTGGGGAACAGACAGCAAATTAGTTAGGCATAGGTCATAATTAATGGACTGTCATCTATTAGAAGCATGACAAATTAATGCACACATGGTTGCGGGAAGTCATGTTTTTGCCTGTCACCAAAAAGAGAACGGTGTGTTTGCCAGGTGAACCTCCTTGGCAGGACACTTTATGAATGAGGCACCACAGCCAAGAAGACTGTCTTGAAGCCACCTGCCTAACTTCATGAGTGGGAAGCCCTGGAAGAGGGCCTCTGAAGATAACCTACAAAGTCAGGAAGGTATGAGAGGAAAATTTATGTAGGTGTTTTGCCCCAAGCTTTTTAGAGAACTGAAAGTGAACAGCAACTCTTCCGTTGGGACCACAAATAGGTTGACAATTGAAAAAGCCTAGCTATTACATTATTATTATTATCATCATCATCCTTTATTTATATAGCACTGTAAATTTACAAAGCGCTGTACATAAAATCTTGTTATTAGATGGTTCCCTGCCCTCAGGCTTACAACCTATTACATGTGGTCATATTGATCAATCCCAGTTAATAGCTGAGCACCTCCATTGAGGGTTGATAAAAGTTGCTGAACCATTTCAAAAGGAGCATTTTATATACAGTATATTGCAATAATCAAGCCAAAGGGTTAGCAAAGCATGGACAACTGTCACAAGGCTGTTGGTAACTGTCCAGATAGAGCTGCAGCTGGTGTATCAGCTTAGGCTATTAATGGCACTTTAACCCACATCCCTGGACTCTCTCTCTCTTCCAGTAGCTTCACAGAGATGTTGACCAGCATTTCAGATCAAGCTCTTCAGAATCCTGTGACATAGGCTTCATGGAATAGAGCAGTAATCCTTCAGCAGCACCTTTTGAAAATGAACATCCAAGTGAGAATGGAAGGACTGTAAAAAATTTGACATCAATGCATAGCTGAGCATAGGTTCTCAGAGAGATAGTCTGTTGTGACAAAAGTAATGAAAAGTATTTTGGCATCTTTTAAATATAAATTATTATGCCATAAGATTCCATAAAATGATGCCACCCACTCCATCAGATGCACAAAGTATTATCCTGAGTTATATATACAGACAGTTGGTGGAGGGATTGTAAACAGTGAGGTGAGGAGAAAATGATACGTAGAAATTGCAAACAGCAGATATGTGGTTGTTATCATCTACACTGGCCACTGTTAATCATGTGATCACAGTTATAGCTGCACTTTCCTGCATTCTTACATCTCTTTGGATTCACAAGTGTATTAAGCAATTGTTTGCTCCATCAGCCATGTTTCCACACCTGCAATAACACTTCATGCATCTCATTGAATGATGGCCCCCAAGTATGTACATCAAAATAGCTTTCTTGGAGTCCTTGTCACTTTTCTTGTGAATTCAGTTGATCATTACAGGAGCCAGAGGAGATTCACAAAATTGTTGGATTCAGGGTATAAATGGATCTCTAATTTTGGCCAGATTAGAGATCCATTTATATCCTGAATCCAACAATTTTGTGAATATCATAAAGAAAGCAAAAATAATTTAAAAAAATAGAAGAAATACACAAATCCAATCTGGAAAAAATTGAAATTGAAATAGTTAAAGAATTCCCATATCTAGGAACAAATACTGATCAGAATGGAGACTGCAGTCAAGAAATAAGAAGACTAGGAATGGGAAGGGCAGCTATGAAGGAACTGGAAAAGATACTGAAGAGCAAAGACATACAGCTGAGCACTACAGTCAGAATCGTTCAGGCCATTGTATTCCCAATTACCATGTACAGATGTGAGAACGGGACAGTGAAGAAAGCAGACAGAAACAAAACTCATTTGAAATGTGGTGCTGGAGAAGAGTACTTAGAATACCATGGACAGCCAAGAAGGCAAACAAATGGGTTCTTGAACAGATCAGACCAGGGCTCTCCTTGGAAGCAAAGATGATCAAGTTGAGACTATAGTACTTTGGTCACATAATGAGAAGGCATGGATCACTAGAAAAAACAATAATGATAGGAAAGGTAGAGGGTAGAAGAAAGAGAGGAAGACCACAAACCAGATGGACAGACTCAATCAGGGGAGTTGTGGGCAAGGGCTTGCAGAGTCTGGGCAGGGCAGTGGAGGATAAGGATTCCTGGAGATGTCTCATCCACAGGGTCGCCATAAGTCGGAACCAACTTGAGGGTAGCTAGCACAATCTTGCCCAAGAATCTGTTTGTACTTAGGAAAGGAAATAAAGGTGGCATAAAGTGAGAACTTAAACAATTCCCTATTACAAAAGAGCAACAAGGACAAAAGAGCAAATCTGCAATTAACAGAAGGGGAAGACTGCTCGCATACAAATGAAGCAAAAACAAAGGTGCAGAATATACCCCCAAATTACGTCTTTCCAAGACAAGAATGATTTGAGACTGAATCCTCCTGCCTGCCAGTTAATAAGAATAGTCACAATCACTCTTGATGGGAAAGCTTGGAATCACAAATAATGGACAGGGCTTACATAATATTTGGAGTCTGTGAATGGCTAGCATACTGTTAGTGACTTATGTTCATATAAATGCAGGTTACTTGGATAAGTCCATTTTAGTATGGGGACAGAGGGCTATTCTCTTGCCCTTGTACTACAACTGTCCCACTTTGGCAGGAAAAGTTCCTATCAATCATCCATATTGTTTTTTAAAAACTTCTTTTTAAATGTTCCAATTTGTCTCTCCTCCCGCTTTCCCCCTTCATTACCTTAGTTCCATTGTGTCAAACTAAGTTCAAAATGCAAAAATAGTTTGCATTCAATTAATTCAGCAGGAGATGGGGAGAGGAAAAGGTGGGCAGAGAAAGAGATGGGGGCTTGCCTTCCCAGTAGACCTAGGCAAAAGCAAACTCCTGCAGAATGTCCTAGGTTGTGTGTTCTTCATTGTTCACAACCTTTGCCATCTTGACCACTCTGTGGTGTTGCTTGGCCATATGTATCCTGTTTCTCATCTGTGAAATGTTAAAAGATGTGCACCTGGCAGCTGTCAGAACCCGGTAGGGGCCCTACTGGTCCTTTTTACTGTAGTGGAGAGAGGAGGAGGTGATTCAAACCATGAAGATCTAAGCTCCTGGGGGGAGAAAAATGTGGGTACGCTTCATTTAAAAGGGTGCCCCTTATTTCTTACACACACACACACAATGGATTGAGACTAAACATTTCTCCATGGTCTGAATTGCCTCCCTTACCTTCCCCACCAATAAGCAACAGCAGCAGGGGCCTCTGGTAGGGCTTGACATCTGCCAGGAAGTGGGGAGGGGGGCAGTTGTGGGTGCACAGCTATTCAGACATGTAGGATCTCGGCCTATGGGGTAGAGATCCAAAAAGCACCTCTCAGAGTCCCACACTGGCCATGCTGGTTGCAGGATTCTGGGAACTGCCATCTAAAATAGTCACTTTCCAAACCTCCGGCAAGTGGCTGCCTGCGTCCTACTAAGCAAGACTAGTTGCCCGCTTTTGCCCTACATGGGCTGGGTGGGGATGAATCATCCTATTGGTATCTTGTGCTGTCTGATAAATCCCCACCCTGCCTATAATGTTGGCCCCGAGGCTACACAAAGGGAACACCAGACAGGGAAGGAAAAAGTGGGCAGGGCACACAGGCCTCACCAAGGCAGGGCTCCTTGCAATGGTGTTTCATAAGGCTCTAAGGTGCTGCAGGTTGGTGGCAGTGGGTGGTATTTTCCTGTCACATTCTAAACTGTCAGCTTCTTTTTGACTGGAAGTCAGCCAAGGGCTGGAGAATGGGGTTGTGGGGGGTGAGATGTCCTCATCCAGAGGGCCTTTCTAGCTGGGAAAAGGTCTAAGATGGGATTCTCTGGGGCTTCAGTCAAAATAGGTAGGTGGCTGGGTAAGTAACCCAATGACATTTTCACGGCTATTTTGCAGCACCTGGAAGAACTAATAGAGCTTTAAAAGAGGGAAAGACTGCTCAAGAACAGATAGGCCTGTTGAACTGAGTCTTCCTGGCCTAGAAGGTCCAGCCCCACACCCAGCTTGTTTAAAGACATTTTGCTGCCTAACACCAAATGGTGTCCCTTCCTTCACACATATGCACATCCACACGCATATAGATATTAAAGTACCTAATACTCAGGGCCTGTCAAGTTATATTGGAATGAGACACCACAAAATGCCACAAGCGCTCTTCTCTTATCCTGCAGTAAAAACAAAAAAAATACAATCTTACGTTTTTAATAACCTAACAATTATGCTGCACTTTCATGACACTTCTGGCCTGGTGTCCTGATGGTATCTCAGCTAGAGGAATCATAGAATCATAGAGTTGGAAGAGACCACAAGAGCCATCCAGTCCAACCCCCTGCCATGCAGGAACTCCCAATCGAAGCATCCCTGACAGATGGTCATCCAATCTCTGCTTAGAAACCTCCAAGGAAGGTGACTCCACCACTCTCCGAGGAGACCCATCGAACTCACTGTTAACAGGTGAGTCAACACACAGAAAAATCTAAAGGATTCGATGGGGCTACTCTAGCCAAAACTAAAATAGGATTTAAGCCAGTACTAGCTACCAAAGGACTAATTCTGCCTGATGGTAAGATCAGCCCTACCCATATATATGCCCTCCAAATGTCTGATTTGGCAGGTCCCAATTACTCCTCTTTTCAACTCTTTTTAAAATGTCCCTTTTCTCTCTCCTCCTCCTTTCACTGCTGAAAACTGACTTCAAAGTGGTATAGTAGTTTCTAGTTAGTCCTCAGCAGTGGGGAACAGCAATGGGGAGAGGAGAGAAGGACACAGAATCTTTCTCTTCCCAGTAGGCTCTGACAAAAGCAACCTACTGCAATCTCTCCATATCAGTGGCATAACTAGTATATTTGACAACCAGTGCACATCATTTTTAGTATCTCCCTCCTTTCTGTTTGATCTGTGAAAGGTTGGAAGGTATTCATATATTGGAGTTGTGAAAGAAACATGCAAAACTAAGTTGTCCATCTATCCCTTCATCTTTCCTTCCTTTCATGGAACTTCTGTCCCTTTAGCATAGGACTTCTGTCTTTTTAGCACAGTATGCAGTAAACTTTTTTTTTTCTGGGAAAGATCACTGTCTCTCTAGACTGGAGAAAGCTGCATCTGCTAACTTTAAAAAACTATTTTATTTTTAGATATAAATGAAGACTATAACAGACTCAAGGACACAGTTGCGTAGCAGTCTGTAAATACATGGAGGCTTTGTCAAGAAAATGAGGCTTCATCTACATTACAGAATTAATGCAGTTTGACACAGCTTCAACTGACATGACTCAGTGCTATGGAATTCTGGGACATGTAGTTTTGTGAGATATTTTGCCTTCTCTGTTAAAGAGCTCTGTCTCTGTCGGAGAGCACAACAAACTACAACTCCCAGGATTCCAGAGAATGGTGCTATGACAAAGCAGTGTCAAACTACAGTAACTCAGCAGTGCTACAGCAGTCAGAATCAGGTACAGACTCTTACTCCCTATAAAATCAAGCTGTTGTTATTTCTGGGTTTTTTAAAATGCCTCTAAATTTCATCCCCTGTAGTTCTTTAGTGCCTTTGGCTCCCTGCTTATAGGTCTGTATAAACTGGGCACAGACTAATCAGCCAGTATAATTTGGTCATAGTATGTCTGTCTAGGTGCAGGCACTGTGTATTATGTGTCTGTCAGACCTCCCTTCCCTTTAAGGCTGAGAGGTGGCGGGAGAGGGAATCCTTGGAAATGCTTCTGTCCACTAGGGTTTTGTTATGATTTAAACTGTGGATATGAGTTCCTATAGAAGGAGAAAGGCAAGATATAAATGAATAAGATGATGATGGTGATGATGATGATGATGATGATGGTGGTGGTGGTGGTGGTGGTGGTGGCTGACACTGCAGTCTCATTCTTTTCCCCTTTCCAATCTATTTCTGCGTTTAGACAAATAGCAGGCTCTTTCTGAACGTGAATGTTTGCCGCAGCTGCAATATTAAGATCCATCATCTTGTTCAGTGCTTGGGAAAAAAATTAATTTTAGGGACTATATCTCCACCACAATTCTTCAGCCAGCACCAATAAAGCAAAGTTCCCAAGCTCTGCTCAGGCTTCTAGTTTTCCTTGCACCTCCTCAGAGCACGAGGTACTGCTACTCATTGCTTGTTCCCTTGCAGAAACAGATTCAACTTCTTTTGGGCGGGCCTGCCTACAAGCCATCCACAGCTGCAAACCTAGCAGACTGCCTCCACAACTAGGACCTGCCACTTTTCTAGTACCACCCCTTGCATATATCTTGTTCTTGTTTCTTTTAGTATGAGCAGCAGAACTGAGAGCATACTAATGGACTTGGGAGAAAGGGCAAGCCTGGACTCTTTCATACAAGGCTAAATTGGAAGTATAATTTAAGGTCAATTCGAATGCAATCATGGGTTTTATGTTATTGCAAATTAACTCTTCACATGCAAATTCGGGCAGGAGGGAAGCCAATTCGAATGCAATCATGGGTTTTACCTTATTGCGAATTAAAGCTTCGCATGCAAATTCGGGCAGGAGGGGGTTAATTTCGAGTAATGGGAAGTAATTCCGAACGGAGCAGGGGTTCATGTAAATTCGCTAAACAAGCGAATTTACATAAATCCGCATTGGCTCCATTCGGAGTTGGGAGAAATTCCTCCCCGTTTGAAAGAGTCCTGAGACATCTTGCTACCAGAGACAACCAACAAGCTGGTACCTTTTTTCATTCCCATGTACAGAAGCTGACTGGATGAGCAATAGAAATTTACTTTCACCACTGCAAGCTAATACCCAAGGGTAGCAGCCTAGTTTAGAGGGCTCAGGACAAGTTCTGACCTCCAACAGTAGGAAAGAGTTAGGAGTTCAAAAGCAACAGCTGGGAACTTCCCTCACTGTCCAACAGCATCTGCTGCCTTTCTAAGCCTAATGGTGGAGCAGGTCATTGTCCTCCACTGTGGAAGCAAATGTCTTATGTCCCTCCCTAGAAAATGTGGTCTAGAGAGAAAATCCTTGTGATCCCTTCCTGCCTTAGGCAAGCCACATGCTCTCAGCCTCAGGGAAAGGCAATGGCAATGGCAAACCTCTGCCAGGAAAGCCCCATGATAGGTTCACCTTAGGTTTGCCTAACAGTCGCCATAAGTCAGAAACTACTTAAAGCCAAGTTGTTTTCCCCTCTCCTCCACACACAAACACACACACAGAAAATGTGCTCTAGAGAGAATGGCCTTGTGATCCCTACCATAAAAGTCCAGCCTCTTTTACCTTAATTCCCAAAGCCTCTTGGCAACCCTCAATTCCACCAGCATTCTACATAGGCAGCCACTCATTCCCCAGGATGGGGGGAGTGTGTGTGTGTGTGTGTGTGTGGAGGAGGGGGGGAGAAGAATTGTCCTGACACATCAATCACACCTCAGCCCTTTGAACTCAGCATCTGCTTGCAGGCTCAAAGCAAAAAGCTTTGGCTGGGAGCGTGTGATCTCCCTGGGCCACCACAGATGATAATGCACATTCCCAAAGCAGCCCTGCCCTTTGCTCTAGCTATTAATCCCTCTACACTTGCCTCCTGCGACAACTGTCCAGCAAAGGAACACTCACCAAGAGCTATGCAATTGACTTGTGAGGGAGAGCAGTGGTAGAGAGCCCACATTAACCCTCCCTCCATGTGCTCACCTGAGCATATTCATATTGCAATATTGTTGTTTTTCTGGTGATAAAGAAAGCCAGTGTGACATAGTGGTTTGGGTGTTGGACTACAACTCTGGGGACCAGGTTTTGATTCCCCACTTGGCCATGTGAACCTGCTGGGTGACCTTGAGCAAGTCATATGCTCTCAGCCTCAGGGGAAGGCAATGGCAAACCTCCTCTGAACAACTTTTGACAAGAAATCCCAGTGATAGGTTTGCCTTAGGGTTGTCATAAGTCAAAAATGACTTGAAGCATTTCAACGAACACCATCAACCCCCTCACTTAAAAATACACATACAAAAAAAAAAAAACCATTAACAGATTGCCCTTCTGCTCTTTTCCTTTGCATTTTGTCAACATACGGGTGGGCTTGTTTGCATTCATTATGTTTTTATCTTTAAATATTTCAACAAATAGATACATAACTCTACAATACCTTGAAATTATTCACCCCATACCCTCCAACATTTCACATTTGGAAAGTGGGATTCAAAATGTGGTCAAAATGGCAAAATCTATTAATGAGGAAGAATATGCAAGATAGGAAGGGCTGTAGCACCTTGCTGTTGGTTGAGCCTACTGGAAAAGGCAAAATTCTTTCTCCCTTCTCTCCTATCCTCCTGCTGAGTTAACTGAGTGCAAACTATTTTTGCACTCTGAACTCAGTATGTAGCAGTTGAGCAAGATGAGGACAAAGGGGAAAGTGGAAGAAGCTGGAAGCATCTGAAAAAGTAAAATGACAGAGAATTGGGACCGCCCCTACAAATCAGGACAGTTGGAGGGTATGTCACTCTCCCTTTGATATTTCCATATTTTGTTATGTTACTGCCTTGAATTCAGATAGATTTAACTTACATTGTCACCATTTATTTTGCACAAGATTCTTGTGATGGTGAAAAATAGTGTATTTTGGCACAAAAAATAAAGTAAACAAAAACAGATTTGTTGGTTGCATACTGGTAAGTATTTCACATCCTTTGCTGTGACACACATAAATAAGTCCTAGTGCTACCCACTGTCTCCAGAAGTTACATACTGTATACTGTTGATTGAAGTCAACATCAGTTCACTTCCAGTGCCATATGCTCTCAGGTTAAATGTACACCTATTTCTGGACAGTGCAATAGTGAGTTGGAGAGCATATCTAAACAAACAACACCATGAAGACTAAGGAGCTATCAAAAGAAGTATGAGATAAAGTCATGGAGAAGCACCTGTCAGGCTTTGTAAATTAGCTGTGTTAAATACTTTCTTACAAAATGGAATGGCTAGGGTTCAGCAATGATGACTGCTGGGAGAAAAAGACCATCCATTAAAATTCAGTGACTTGGTAAGAAGAGAATTTGTCAGAGAACTAACCAAGAGGCCAATGGTGACTCTGAAGGAATTAGAGGGACCTGCCTCTAAGGTGGGGGAAACTATCCATGGGCCAAACATCTCCTGGATGCTTCACAAAGTTGGGCTTTATGGAACCTTTATGGAAGAGCAAAAAAAAGTTGCAGGTGAAACACCCCATATCAAGAGACTTGAATACATTTGTCTGATGAGGTCTGATGAGACCAAAATTGAACTTTCTAGGTTTGCCTCAAAATGCTATGCACAGTGCAAAGCCAACAGTGCCCATTGCCCTGAGTACATCATCCCCGCACCGAAGTATCCTGGTGACAGCATTGTGTTGTGGGGGTACTTTTCTTCAGCAGGGAGTGAGAAATGGGTCATAAGTGAAGGCAAGATGGATGAATCCAAATACAGAGCAATTCTAATCTTTCATTCCAGAAGGAACCTGGAACAGGGGCAGAGGTTTGCCTTCCAGCACAGCAATGAGCACACAGCCAAAGTAAGAGGATTACTTTAAAAACAAGAACACAAATATCTTAGAAAGGCCAGAATTCAATTCAATTGAGAATCTGTGGCAAGACTTGAAAAATGCTTTCACCAGTAGTGTCAGTCCCACCTGACAGAGCTGGAGCAGTTTTGCCAAGAAAAATGGGCAAAAATTGCAGAAACCAGATGCACAAAGCTGATAGAGACTTACCCAAGAAGACTCACATCTGTAATTACTGCTAAACGTGCTTCTACCAAGTATTGACTTGTGACAGTGGGGAATACTTATGCAACCAAAAAGTGCCTATTTGCTTTTGTTTACTTCATTTTGTGCCACAATAAAAATAGTTTGCTCCTTCACAGTGTTGAGTATCTTTGTGTACATCAAGTGGTAACACACTGTCAATTGAATCCATCTCAGTTCTAGATGGTAACACAAAAAATGTGGAGAAGTCAAAAGGGAACGGATACCTCTGCAAAGCACTGTATTTTACATAAGGGCCAGTGAATTCAGTGTGTATAACATAACTGTTGCATTCAGGACTGCAAGCCCCGTAGATGATCTGATTCCAGTATTAGAAAAATAGAGTTCATTCTGATGAATTGACCCTTCCCAGAAATATTTATCCTTCTACTTTCTTCAATCTCTTTGGGCTGCAATAAACATTTTAAAGGCACTCGGGTAAAAGAGCATTTGAGTAGGCAAGGGGAACATCATTCTGGAAAGGGGAATCATTTACAGTCCCAGCTTTCACTTTTTTTCCCATGGAAGGGGTGGGGAACCCATGGTCCTCCAGATGCTAAAGAATTGCCATCATCCCTTACCACTGGCCAGGATGTCTGAGACTGATGGGAACTGGAGTTAAAGAACACCCAACTATCCAGCACTGTCCCATTGGCATATATCAAGAAAATGTAAATAACTATGTGTTTGCTTCTTCCTGCTGAGGATTGAACAAGGGATAGAAAGAAGCCAGCCATACCCCATGCTGGTCACAGAACCATTCAGCTGCCTCAGCCAGGAAAAAAGATTGCTCCTTTTTGTAACACTGAAGCACAACATGGACTGCGTGATTTCATTGGCAGATATGAAATGCAGTTTGACACCATTTTAAGTGCTGTATCATCATCTTACAGAATCTTTGGTTTTGTAGTTTTATAAGGTCTTTAGTCTTCTCTGGCAAAGAGAAATGGAACCAAACCCTAGCAGATACCAAGGACCCACTGTATATTGGTGCATTATGGCAGCATAACTACACCTGCATAGGTAGTGGTAGGAGCAGGAAAAAGATCACTGACACAGTAACTTTGAAGTCATAAAGCATTTGGAGAAATTAGCTGCTCAGATATAGCGGATTTTTGTCTGCCTTCCCTCACTATTGGCATAAGACACTGGAGAAACTGCAAGCAGTACCACTGTGAATAGCAGGTTCTCAACCATGATCTGAAATGACTGGTACTGAGAGGCATGCTGTAATCCACTTGGTGTCTTATTCATGTCTTATTCATGTGCACATTTCCTTGTGGAAGCAGTGGGATATTTTTGTCCAGTGCAAAACATCCATTTTCAGCTCTAGGTTGCTGAAACTAAGTTGTCCATGAGTTCCCATTGTGCAGGGATACACATTTTGCATTTTGCACATGGTCACACTGCACAATGCACTTCCTTTTATCTCTCCTGAATCTCCTACCATTCAGCTTCACAAGATGATCCAGCATCCAATGGAAAGTATTCAGCCTGGTTTGTCAGACAGCTTTAGTGCCTCATCAAACAACAGTTCCTAGGATTCTGTAGGAGAGAGTTGTGGCAATTAAGGTGTTGTCAAACTGCTTTAATTCTGCAGTGTGGATACACCCCACACTATCTACTTTAAAGTTACATAATTCATTTGTGGTTATTATTTTTGTTTTCTTAATGTTCAACTGTAAACCTGCCTTTGCACTTTCTTCCTTGACTTTCTTCAGTATTTATTCCTAGTGTTTTCTATTTTCTGCTAGTAATATCCTGTCACCGGCATATCTTAAATTGTTGGTTTTTCTTCTTGTAGGTTTCACACCTCTTCCTCTAAGTCTAATCCTGCTTTACATATGACATATTCCACATACAAGTTAAACATTGAGGGTGATAAAATGAAGCTTTGCCTGATTCTCTTGCCAATTCAAAAACATTCCATTTCTCTGTATTGTATTCTGTCCTGACAATGGCTTCTTGTCCAGAGTACAAATATTGTGGCACACCTATTTCCTAAAGAGCAGCCCATAGCATTTCGTGATCTGTACAATCAAAGCCTTTGGTATAATCTGTAAAGCATAGATTGATTTTCTTCTTAAATTCTTTGGTGCACTCCATTATCTAGCATAAATTTTCAATATGATTCTTAGTGTCTCTGAACCCAGTTTGGACATCTGGCATTTCTCACTCCATATATGGCAAAAGTCTTTGTTGTAGTATTTTCAGCATCACTTTGCTTGCATGGGAAATTAACACAAAGGTTCTGTGAAATCCCTGATTTTCCCTTTTTTGGGGACTGGAATGTATATTGAACATTTCCAATCTGTGGACCATTCTTTTGTTTTCTACATTTCCTGACATATTTTAGTAAGAATTTGAGTGGATTCTGTCTCTGTTGCTTGAAACAGCTCTGTTGGTATGCCATCTGTTTCTGGTGAGTTATTTTTGTCAGGTGCTCTGAGTGCAATTTTCACTTCAGTTTCTAAAACTGGAGGTTTATTTGCAAATAGTTCTTCCTTGAATTTATTTATCTCTTTAATATGATTCTCTGGTGTATTTCTATTGTCTTTTTATTTGTACTTAGTCATGTAAAGTGTTCCCCTGCAGGTTATATAGCAAACTCTCTCTTGATTTAAATTTCCCTTTAATTTCTCAGATCTGGTAGAAGAGGTCTCTTGTTCTTCCTTTTTTGTTGTCATCTTCTATGCCTCTGCATTTGTTATTATAGAAGTTCTCTTTCTCCCTTGTTGCATTCAGGGTTCTGACTCTCTTTCTGTTGCCTTTTACTTTTGCTTCTCATCTGTTCTTGAAGAGTTTCATCTGTCATTCATTGAAGTTTCTCCCTTTTTTGGCTGCAGCTGGTACCTTTTTTTGCATCCCCCTGGCTTGAGTCCAGAGTTTTCTGGCTCTTGATCAATTAGGCTTAATAGTGCAAATTTATTTTTTAAATTATCTTTACATTCTTACAGGATGTTTTGTAGATTGTTTTTCACCATGATGGCTTAGTGTTCTTCTTGAGCTTTACACTAATTTTTGATATTAGCAGTTCATGGGTCTGTGCCACAATCTGCTCATGGGTTTGTTTTTGCAAAGAGAATGAAACTTCTTCACCATCTGTATCCAACTATGTAGTCTCTTTGATTTCTATGTTGGCCATCAGATGATGTCCATGTATACAGTCACTCTTTGGTTGCTTGAAAAATGTGTTTATGACGAACAAACTGTTGGCCTACTCCCCATTTTATCTTCATATCCACTCAGTGAGGGAGGTTCAGTTGAGAAAGAATTGCTGGCCCAGTGAGCAACCTGACTGTAAGTCTGAACATGCCACGCTCTGAATCATAACACTACCTACTCCAAGGGTGGGGAATATGAGATCCTGTAGATGTTGTTGAACTGCATCACCCATCAGCTCTAGACATTACGTTCAATGGTGAAGGATGCTGGGAGTTGCACCCCAACATCTGAAGTACCTTTCCCAGTGCTACTCTGTAAGTCTTGCCTCTCCCCAAATGGGACAAAAATGACAACCCTGTAGCTCCTTAAGCAAACACCAGGAAAATACTGGTGGAGAAATAAGGAACAGAGTAATAGGAAGAGTATCTCACTGAAAAGCCTCGCAAGGACATGGTAAAGTTTCCAGATGGTATGGCTCCTAAACTATCTAAAATAGTGCTATATTGTAATTTTCAGTTTATATATACAAAGTAATGTACAGTAATGAAGGCATATTATATTAATGTATAATGGTCTCTTCCAACTCTATGATTCTATTATTCTAAATTGTGTAAATATAAAAACATTACAAGGGGTATTAATGAATAATTTATGAAGATATGTTCTGGGAGAAGCAAAACAGGGTTTTTAAAAAGAACCCTTCTTTTAAAAGGGTAGTGGGGAGAAGATGGTAAAACACCTAATTTGGGGGGGGGGGGAGCAATAAAGTTTTTAAAGGGGGTGGTAGGTGGATGGAAGGGGTTGAGGTTGAAGTCTGCCCATGTATATGGTAATATGTTATATATATTGTATGTTTATTAGTTTAATGTATGTTTATTCATGTATGTATGTATGTATGTATGGGAGCTAGTGTAGTGTAGTGGTTTGAGTATTTAACTATGAATGGAGACCACAGTTCAAATCCCACTCAGCCATGGAAACCCACTGGGTGACCTTGGGAAAGTCACACTCTCTCAGCCTCAGAGGATGGCAATGGCAACCCCACTCTGAGGAACCAAACCCTGAATTCCCTTCAAGACAAGTGTGTGTGTGTTACATTTATAAGTTGATTCCATCAATTTTTAAAAAAAACAAAACAAATTTTCAGCCATTGTAAAAACTGTCCATGAACCCTAAAAACCCAAACTCTGCCTGGCCCCATTTCCCCGCTTTGAACTCCAAATTCTTGTCAGTTTCTGGAAAATTCCAGCCGGGATCAGCAAATATTTTACCACCCTGGGACTTTCCCTGGGGAAAGAAGAAAAGGCTGCCTCCAAAGGAGTGTGTGTGTGTATGTGTGTATGTACGCACAGCATGAGTAAGGCCTTTGGTATTTATTCCCTACTGAAACACACTTATGCACACACCAACCCACCCACCAGTGAGGTATTCCCCCAAGGGCAAGCTGTCGAAGCCTCAGAAACGCCCAGCTCCAGAGAGAAGGAACCTGACCCCAAGAACAACAGCAGCAGCAGCAGCAGCAAGAACCACAACCACAACAACACCACCATCTCAACTTTCCCAGGCCCCCTTCACCCCATTCTTCCCTATCTGATTTTCTTGGTGACGCTTAGGCAACCCCATCATGGGGTTTTCTTGGCCAGATTTCTTCTGATGGGGTTGGCCATGGCCATCCTCTGAGCCTGAGAGAGTGTGATTTGCCCAATGTTATGCTTGAGCGGGGATCCAAACCCTACTCTCCAGTGTTGCAGTCCCAAACCGCTACCTCACAAATTTGGTTTGTGTGGTGGTCCCTCCATATTCACAGGGGTTAGGGGTGAAGAATCCCCATGAATGTGGGAAAACCACAAATAAAAAAACACCTAAGAAAACAATTATCTAGGAATCTCCAGGTCCTCCAGTGTAACTGTGTGGTGAACATCTGCCAGAGGATGTGGTGAACATCTGCTAGAGGACCTTCAAATGCCTAGAGAAGTGTTTTCTCTAGGAATGTCTAGATCCTCCAGCAAAACTCTGTGGTCAACTTCCAGAAGAATTGCACTGGAGGACTTAGAGATTCCTAGAAGGAACATATTAATCAAAACCACAAATAATCAAATCCACAAAAGTCATATCCGCAAATGTGGAGGGACAACTGTACTGTATTTCCATCGGCCACAGAAAAGGCTTCCACAACTTTATTATTGGACGCTTTCAAATGGGACCTTTCTTGTTTCTTCACATCGTTTGCTCTGTTTTGCTTTCTGGAACCACTGTATCCTCCCTCCGCCTCTACTTCTGTTAGCAAGGTCAGATCTCCATCTCAGGACGTGGGTTGTGTGGCTTCACATTGTTTCCAACTTAGGGCGACCCAAAGCAGAACCTGTCATGGGTTTTTCTTGGCAAGATTTGTTCAGAGGAAGTTTGCCATTGCCTTTCCCTGAGGCGGAGAGAGTGTGATTTTCCCAAGGTTCCACATTGGGATTCTGTGGCCAAATAAGGAATCTAACTCTGTTCTCCAGAGTCATAGTCCAACACTCAAACCGCTTTGCCATGCTGGCTTCCATTTCGGTGACTCTTCTTTTATGTTACTTAACTTTGTTTTACTAATATCTTGCCTTTTTCTTACTGAGAGCCTGCGTGGTGTAGTGGTTTGAGTGTTGGGCTAAGGTGCAACTCCAGAGACCAGGGTTTGAGTCCACACTGGACCATAGAAACCTGTGGTTATGGGCAATTCACATTCTCTCAGCCCCAGAGGAAAGCAATGGCAACTTTCCTCCAAAACATCACCACAACAATGTTCTTGCAAATCTCACGTATGATTTTTTTAAAAAACGAAACCAAAAAAAACCTTTAAAAACAGCAAATGATAATAAAAATGGATTAACATGTTAAAACAGCAGCATCTCAGTACTCTAATGTGTTCATAAAGGGAGATACAGTCCTTCAGATAACCTGGAGCCACGCCGTATAGGGCATTATAGGCTAAAGCCAGCACTTCGAATTGTGCCCGGAAACACATTGGCAGCCAATATAGCTATTGCAATAAGGGGGTTGTGTGCTCCATGGAGCCAACTCCAGTTAACAACCTGGCTGCAGCTCTTTGGACCAATGGACATTTCTGAGCACTTTTCAAAAGCAGCACCATATAGAGCCCCCATAAATATAACCTACAGCACTTGTTATTTAAGAAGAAGTTTTATTTCTATCTTGCCTCTCTGCCCAAGCAATCGAGGCGGGTTACAACAAAGTTTAAAACAATCACAGTTAAAACAGCGCCTACAATCCCATCCTTACCTCCCACCTCTTAAAAAAGGATTAAATTAACATGGAATTAAAACAGCCAACAGGAAATAACAAAGACAAAATACATAATAAAAGCAGTAATTCTTAGAGCAGCAAGGCACTGGCCTCAGGATCCAAACTGCTGGAAACTGGCTGGAAGTCCTAGACTTAGCTTTAGCTTTGGAGCCAGGAGAGATTACATAGCCTCCGGAAAGGCCTGCCAGAAGAGATGCGTCTTTACTGCTTTTAAAGCAATCAAGAGTTTTAAAGCAATCAAGAGTTGTAATAAGACGGATCTCATCCGGCAGGCTATTCCATAGCCTGGGAGCAGTAGTAGAGAAAGCTCTTTGGGAGGTCTGTGACAGCCTGGTCTTCATGGGCTGTAGCAGGTTCCTCCCAGAGAACCGGAGCACACGAGGGGGCTCATACGGGGAGAGGCGGTCCCTGAGATAAGATGGACCCAAGCCATGTAGGGCTTTAAAGGTTAAAACCAACACCTTGTACTGCGCCCGGAAACTGATCGGCAGCCAGTGGAGAGACTTGAACACAGGTGTTATATGCTCTCTCCTAGATGTACCAGTAACTAACCTGGCTGCCATATTTTGGACCAATTGTAGTTTCCGGGTTAAGCACAAGAGTAGCCCCATGTAGAGCACATTACAGTAATCCAAACGTGAGGTTACCAGGGCATGTACCACGGATTCCAGATCCTTCGTGTTCAGGAAAGGGCGCAGCTGGCATATCAGACAGAGCTGATAACAGGCACTCCTGACCGTCACGTTCACCTGACTAGTTATGTGGAGCGACGAATCTAGAAGTACCCCTAGGCTGCGAACAGGGTCCTTTGAGGAGAGTGTGACTCCATCTAGGACTGGAAGTTGTATTCCCAAACCTGGTTTCTGGCCTGTGACCATCAGTACCTCCATTTTGTCTGGATTCAGTTTCAATCTATTTTTCCTCATTCAATCTATTAATGCTCCAAGACAGTCACTGAGAGAGGAGACACCACTGAGCCGACGATTTGGACATGGAGAAGTAAATCTGAGTGTCATCAGCGTACTGATGACACTGCGCTCCATGCCTCTGAATGATTTTGCCTAGCGGCTCCATATAGATGTTGAATAGCATCAGGGACAGGATGGCACCCTGAGGGACGCCAAAATTAAGCTCGATTTTGGAAGAGCAACTGTCCTTGAGCCTCACCCTTTGGGATCTGCCGGAGAGGAAGGATTGGAACTACCGCAACGCAGTGCCTCCAATTCCCAACTCTCTCAGCCAGTCCAGAGGATGGAATGATTGATCATATCAAAAGCCTCTGAGAGATCCAAGAGCACCAGGAGGGTCACACTACTCTTGACAATACTCAAGCAGAGGTTGTCAGCCAGAGCGACCATGGCGGTCTCAGCTCCATATCCTGTCCTGAAGCCGGTTTGAAATGGATCAAGATAATCGGTTTCATCCAAGACGGCTTGGAGCTGGGAGGCGACTGCCCTCTCGATCACCTTGCTTAAAAACGGGAGCAAGGAGACTGCTCTGTAGTTGTTCCTATACAGGGGGTCAAGGGAAGGTTTTTTCAGGAGGGGCTTCACAGCTGTCTCCTTCAAACAAGATGGTACAGAACCTTCCCTGAATGACGCATTGATTGTATCCCGAAGGAATACCTTCAATGTGTCCCCTCCTGGACAACCAGCCAAGATGGACACGGATCGAGAGGGCACGTCGTCCCTCACAGCTCCAAGGAGCTTGCCCACGTCATCAGTACTCACAGATTGAAACTCATCCAGCAAAGTGACAACCATGGAGTTGCTGGATACCTCACTCGTGGACTCTGATGAAACAGTGGCGTCTAAGTCGACTCTTATCCAAGAAATTTTATCTGCAAAGTAGGTGTTAAACGCGTCACAGCAGGCTTTCGTTGGGTCAAGTAGGGGGTTCGACACAGGAGGAACCTGCATCAATTCCCCCACCAACCTAAACAGCTCTGCTGGACGGGACTCTGCAGACATAATGGGTACAGAACAGAAGAATCTCCGTGCTGCACGCAAAGCCTCCCTATAGGCACCAAGATGCTTCCCATGGCGAGTTCTGTCGGATAAGAGCTGAGTTTTTTGCCATTTGCACTCTAGTCGTTGTCCAATCTGCTTCATCCTCCTGAGTTCCTCTGTGAACCAGGGCTTACGGTTAGAAGCGGGCTGGAAAGGATGCTCGGGAACGATTGTGTTGATAGCCTTGGTAAGGTTGGTGTTCCAAGTATTCACCAAGGCTTCAACAGGATCACCAGCGTGCCCAACCATTAAACCCTCTAAGGCTTTCTGGAAACCAGTTGGTTCCATTAGCCTTCAAGGGCGGACCGTTCTCATGGGTCCGCCATACCCAGGGGGACGGAAAGCGGCTTTCAGTTCCATCTTGATCAGGAAGTGATCCATCTATGACAATGAGGAGGTTTTAGTTACCTCTGCCCGTGGATGCTCCTGTTCCGTACTGAAAACCCCATCGAGTGTATGACCTGCACAATGGGTAGGCCCGCTGACCAACTGGGATAGGTTCATGCTTTTTATCGATTCCATGAACTCCTGAGCTGCTCCAGGTAGATCCGACAAGCCAGTCTCAAGAAGGATGTTAAAGTTGCCCAGGACAAAAAGTCTGGGCGACTCTAACAGCAGCTCAGACACCAGCTGAGTCAGCTCGGTTAGGAAGTCTGTTAGGCAACAGGGTGGCCGGTATACTAGTAGAATCCCCAAGCTATCCCTGGTCTTCAGACTGAGGTATATATACTCAATGTGGGTTGTTTTCCTGACAGGTTTCCTGATCAAAGTCAAGTTGTTTCTGTGGACTATAGCCCCTGTCCACTCTCCCTTATCTGCTCACTAACCGTGTATCCAGCTGGGAGAGCCTGCGCCCATGTCGCAGCGCTAGCATCTTCCAGCCAGGTCTCGGTAAAGCATGCCAGGTTGGCCGCTTTATCCAATAAAAGGTCATGGATGATATGGGTCTTACTATTGCCCGACCTGGCATTGCAAAGGAGCAGATTAAGGGGCTGTGGAATGCTTGGTACGCTCTTCAAGTTATCTTGGGAAACAGAGTGAACTGAAGAAGGGATAGATATCAAACGTCGATCCCTACTTCTTTTGTAACATTTCTTCACTCTGTTGTTGCCCTACCTTCCCTGCTCCCACACAACCTCAATACCTGCTCCCAAACTTTTCCTGGCTCCATTTTCAGAAAAGTGCAAAGAATGATCCAGCTATCACCCAGCTGATTCCTGTCCTCGATAAAAACAAAATCAACAACAGTACAAAGGAGCGGGGGGGGGGGGGGGTGTGGACTCCCATCCTAGTCCAAACCAGAGCTCATCTTGCTTAGCTTCCAAGATCAGACCAGCAGTGTGTACACTGTACATCCCTTTACATGCCAATTCTTCAACTGGAAGCAAATTTGAATAAAAAGATCTGTGTCTGAAGGCTTCCATTTTATCATTTCTGTCCTAAAGATCTTAAATCTACTAAATAGATAAAAGGGAATGGGGCAGGAAAGAAATTTAGAAATTGAGAGAGGAAGAAAGTGGAGGGTAGGTCTTTCTTACAGAAAATGTTTTCAGTAACCTCATCTCTTTAGAACAGCCAAGTATGGTGAATGCCAACTACATCTGTGTTTCTCTATAAATTTCTATCAACGGAGCTCAGCCACAAAGATAGAGGCAGGTGTACTTTGTGTAATTAGTAACTGTCAGGCAATGCCACCATAGCAGGATCTCTAATTTGGCTGCCTATTTTATAGCATACTTAGCAACATGATTAATCTGTCCTTAATAACAAAAAAGATTTCATGATGGCAGGAAATCTGCTATGGAAAGCAAAGAAATCTGGTGGAATGGTAAAACTCCTGTTGGAGGAATGCAAGGAAATGGGAACATCCAAAGCCAAATTCTTGTTCATTAGATTTAAAGAAAATGGTGGTGGATCAGAGGCAGACCAAGGAGTGACATATGTAACCAGTGGATATGAAAGGGAACCGGATGGCTATGAAGTCTATGATAAGTAAGTGAAATAATTTCCTCCTCTTCATATTCCCCAACAATGAGTATTTGGAGGCATTGTTGTTGCCGCTGATGCTGTGTTCCTTCAAGTCATTTATGACTTATGGTGAACCTAAGGTGAACCTCTCACAGGATTTGCTTGGTAAGTTTCTTCAGAGGGGTTTTTAGTCCAACATTCAAACCACTACACCACACTGGTACCTTCAGAGGCATACTTCTTCTAAAATGCTGTATTTGAAAATGTAAACTTTACGAGCTTGTATAACACTCTTATGCAAAGCTTGCTAAATGCTGATCCAGTAAGTATCATAGAATTGTAGAGTTGGAAATAACCCTAAGACTCATCTAGTGCACCCCCTTGCCAGTGCTGTAGTTTACAGCTGGAGAATTCCTGATAGACAGCCATGGCTGTCCCACCTCTGTTTAAAATTCTCCAGCAAAGAAGAGTGCACCACCGTCTGTGATATTTTGTTCCATTATTGAACAGCTCTTACTGCCAGGAAATTTCCTAACAAGTTGGAATCTCCTTACTTTTAATTTGAATTGATTTCTTAGGACCCTTCTCTCTGGAGCAGTAGAAAACAAGGTTGCTCCATTTACCATGTGACAGCCCTTCAGATGCTTAAAGGTGGCTATCTCATGTCCTTTCAATCTTATTTCGGCTAAACATATCCAGCTCCAGCAACCATTCTACATCAGCCAGGCTTAGTTTCCAGACCCTTTCCCATCATGGTCACTTTACTCTGGAAATGTCCAAGTTTATCAAAACTTGGTACCCCGATCTAGATACAATATTTCAAGTGAGTAGATCAGTACTGTTCTCTTGTTCTGGACATTATGGAGCTAAACAGACAGGCAAAAAGAGGTGCTTTCAGGCTTGCTTGAAGGTGTGGTATTAAGATGACATATTCCTTGAAGCCAGCAGAAAAGTATCCTTATGCAGAGAAAAGCCGTTTCAAAAAGAAGCAGCTTTTTTCTGCTTCTTCCTGGCTTGAAGCCATGTCATGTGGTCATGACATGAACACTTCAGCTACCATAGGAATTGGCGGTGTGGTTGGTGGCGTTTCAATGTGGCTTCAGAAAAGGCAGCTTCAAGCCACTTTTTCCTGCCCATCTGTTTCGCCCCTTCATGTCTGTTCAGACACCCTAGAATCATAGTAGCTTTTTTTTTCTTATCGTATCACACTATTGACTCATGTTTGGCTACAAAAAACCACAGTTCCTTTTCACAAATACTGCTGTCAAACCAGATGTTCCCATCCTATATTTGTGCATCCAAACTTTTTTCTCCCTAAATGGAGAATTTTACATTTATCTCTGTTGAAATTAATTTGGTTAGTTTTGGCCAGTTTCTCCAATATATTACAATCATCTTGATTCTTGATTCTGTCCATCAACCAATTACAAATCCACATAACTCCTGCATTTTAACAGCTGTTCACCATAACATCATAGGGAATCATGCTGAAAATCTTACAGAAATCAAGACAGTGACAACATTTCCCTGACTTATCAAGGTTGAAACTTTGTTTTAAAGAGAGAGAGAGACAGAGCGATAAGATTAGCCTGGCATGACTTGTTTTTGAGAAACCCCTGTTGGCTGTTAGAAAATAATGTTGTGATTTAAGTGCTCACAGACTGAGTATTTAATTATTTCTTCTGACAGCCTTTTCTGGTACTGACATCAAACCAATTATCAATAGTCATCCTGGTTCTCTCTGTTCCCCTTTTTGAGAATAGTAATAATATTTGCCTACCCCTATTTTGAAGGTATCTCGCCTATTCTTCAAAATTCTCAGAGGCTCTGATATTATAACTGCTGAAGGTCCTTTTAGTATCCTTGGATAGAGTTCATCTGTCCCTGGAGAGCTGATTCAGGACAGCTACGAGGGGTTATCGCAAAGTTTTAATGATCACCTTTTTTAAAAAATTGACAGAAAGTTTGTTTTGATTTGTAGTTGTTAACTTATCTCTATGTAGTCACTATCTAGATTTATACATTTTTCCCCAGCGTGTCTTGACCCTCCAAGTCTGCCGATTGTGCCTTACGAGGGGGCATCGTAAAGTAATAATTATCACCCAGAGGTTATTATGGCATATTGATGAAATTTTGTCAGTGTCATCATTGGTACCTAAGTGCACGTTGCTGAGAAAATCAATTCATTTCATCCTTTATTTTTGTGACTGGCTCTGCCAGAAGTGACTAAAGTGTAAAATCCTTGTCAGGCGCAATATGCTGACTTCTACAATAAGGGTATTTGGAGGTCAAGAAACACTGGGGAAAATGTGTCAATCTGGATGGTGACTACATAGAGATAAGTTAAAAACTACAAATCAAAACAAACTTTCTGTCAATTTTTTTAAAGGTGATAATTAAAACTTTATTATACCCCCTGGTAGGTTGTTGTTGATTTACCCCCTCTTTATCTTTTCTGGGCTGCAGCCTCTCATTGCATCATTTATATGTTTCACCAGCTTGGAGACTATTTTCCTTTCGGAGAAAATATAGAGGCAAAGTAATGAGACCTTTGCTTTCTGATGCTTCAGTGTAAACAAATTTTGTTTCATACACAAAATTATTTAAAATATTATATAAAGTTACTTTCATACCATATGCATAAAGTGCACATGAAAAATAAACAACTTGCTTGTTTAGGTTTGAGTCCCTCCTATCTCATTATGCACATAGGTGCAAATACAAGCATTTCAAAATCCAAAATAAAATAAAATAAAATCCAAAACACTTCTGGTTCCAAGCATTTTTGGTAAGATCAACTCAACCAGCATATCTATTCCTTAGAAATGTTTGGTTGCATCAGATTTGTACTAGATTTGTCTTTGCCTCACATGGATTTTAGCTGTTTCTACAGTTTTCTGAAGTCTTCCATATTTTACAGATACAAAGAAAAGAGTGCTTTCAATAGGATGAAGGGGGATCTTTTATTGGTACCACTGACCTCAAAAGACATTAATGCAACCCATTCCATTGGAACTACTGTTAAGTAAGTGGTTTGTATCTCGTGACCTAAATATTGTAACTCCTAGCCCCAAGGGACTAACAAAAAACAAGAAACTATTTTTTTTTTAATGCAAGAGAACTAGACTTTGGATGTGGAACCAGCTGAGAATGTAATATTTGCTGGCTCTTTTGCACATTCTCTCATTTAATTAATTACTGAATTAAAAACTTAATTCTAGAATTAAGTTCATCTTGAAATTCCAACATGCACCAATCAATTAAGTTAGAATTGAATTATATTGACACTTTTGTTAGAAAATTTCTAACTTAATTCGTGACTTAATTGGTTTTCATTAGTTTCTTTTTTTCTGTTCATTTTTTCCCTTCCCCAGACTAATTTAAATTAAAATCCAAGTGTAACCATTTAAATGGATTTGTGCATTCATTCTGTTCTTTACCATCACTTCGTGTTACGGCTAGCTGCTTCATACACTTCAGGCATGGGTGATTTGTCTACATAGCAGCCTCTCCCAACCAGGCACCTTTCCAATTTGTTTGGCTTTGCATCCCATCATCCACAGCTGGCACAGTCCAACTATGCTGTCTGGAGGCTTCTGGGTTGGAAAAGGCTGCTGCATCACATAGGACTGGTGATGTCTGAAGTAGACCCTAACAGGAAGCATAGGAGATGATCTCCCGCTCCGATTACTTTGCTAGAGGAGCGGGTTATAAATAAACATCATCATCATCATCATCATCATCATCATCATCATCTGCCTTTAGTAGGAGAGAACAATGCAATTGCTTTAATGTCCCAGGCCAGACACTTTGATTTCAAGGCTAAGTTCTGGTCCTGAAAAGTTCTGGGCTGTCTTGCCACTATCCTCCTCCTTCCATCTAGAGATCTGAGTGAATCTGTTAGGGGACTAAAGCCCTGTTTGTAGCTGACTGTCATGAAAACAAGAGCTGAGGAGGAGCAGGGTGTCAAAAGCAACTGCCATCTGCCTGCTGTTTCTGATCAGTATGGGAGAGATCAATGGGCCGGGTGGGGCTGCACCCTCTAATCTACCCTCTCATGTGGGCACCTGCAGCTGCCTGCGGTCATCCCTTTCCCCTAGTTCCATCAGCAGCAACATCTCCATCTCCATTCTTCTTTTCTGGCACTCTCCAGCTGCAGGTTAATTATAGCCCAAGATTGTATGCAGAGGCAAGTCTGGGTGTTTTCTGGCCCCGGATGGAGTCCAGGAGATATGTGCTTCAGAGTGGCAGGATATGAAGGTTCTCCACTTTCAGGGCACACAGGGCCCTTATGGCAGTTTCTGCCTGTAAATGATGCAAAATGCTCCCACCATGGTCCACCCATGGAACCAAAAGGCCAGGGCATGGGTATTTGCTGAGCACAAGCCGAAGGGTAAGCTTTTTGTGGCACCCAGTGAAATCCCTAGAACCAGGTTCCAAGTTCTGAGTCCCTGCTGTAAGTTGAATTTTCCCATCCCAGTGCTCTCCACATCATAATGTTCATGTTCCAGCTAGCAAAGTTACTGAGTATGATTGCCGGGGCAGATGAGAACTGTAGCCTGACAGATCTGGAGGATGCAAGTTCAGGAAGAGCAGCGAGAGTTTTTAAAATCAATTGTGGAGGCCTCTTTTAGTTCACATAATGCTTGGCAGTCTGAACCAGTGGGGGAGGTAAGAGGGAGTTCACAGTATTTTTATGGACTACTTCAGGCTTGTCTGGAAGACAGGTCACAAACTATTGTCAGTCTTACCTGGGTTGCATTGGGTTTGCTCTTGGGAATGTCAAGAGGCCTGGTTAGAACTTTGTGTGAACTCAAGTACCTCTTTTATACGGGGGGTGGGGGTGGGGATACAGCTCTGTATAAGATTTGTATGTGCTAATGTACATTTAGAAACATTATTAACAGAAACACAGTAGATCTCAACCTTGTAGGGGAGACTATGGGCAGAAAGTGTTTGGCCTACTCATTCTTCTGTCCTAGAGTTTACGGTGGAGGGCAACTTCAAGACCCCTCCCTTCTTATGGTTAATTGGCAGGAATATAGCATGGGACCTGCATCTGCATAAGTGGACTTACATCTGCAGGAAAAGAATTGAGCAGTTTTGCAATGTCCATATTCCACATGGGCCTGCTGTGATGTTATTCTGTAGGGTAGACAGCAAAGTGACTGTTGGGCATCTGTGACTGCCAATTTGCAAGAGGCACACTCTGTGCCCATCCAGACACCAGTTAGGTAATGCCGATGTGCATCAGTAGAGCCTGTGCATCAGGACACTCTTTCTGGTACCAATATACATCTTCACAATTCACTAGGAAGGTTCCTTAGCATCTCATATATGTAGCTAAGGAGTTTATCAGATGTTGGAAATTGGAAGTATAATCCAATGGCAATCCAAACGCAATCATGGGGTTTCACGTTATTACGAATTAAAGCATCTCACGCAATTTCAGGCAGAAGGGAAGTCATTCCGAACACAATCATGGGTTTTACTTTATTGTGTCTTAAAGCATCTCACGCAATTTTGGGAAAGAGGGGGGTCATTTTCGGATAATGGGAAGTCATTCTGAATGCATTCCGTATGCAATGGGAATTCACGTGAATTCGCTAAACTAGCGAATTCACATGAATTCGAATTGGCTCCATTTGAAATAGAGAAAAATTCCTCCCCGTCTGACAAACTCCTAAGTATGTGTAAAGTTACAGTCTAGACCATGGCAGAGAATCACAGCCCTTATCTTTAAAGCCAACTTGAACTGTACATACATACTGTACTTTCAAATAAAAAGGACATGTGGAGCCCCCTCCAATATGAATGATCCATGTGTTCTAGAAGAACACCCAAAAATCCTCTGCAGTGTTCTTTTTTGGAAACGTTACATAGAGAAAAGGTTTGTAGAAGTAGTGCCAGAGGCATTTAGTGCCTGTACTTTGAGAGAGAGAGAGAGATATGTGTATGTGTGTATGTGTGTGTAAGCATTCTGCATATGGGTTTTTGCAAGTCCCCAAGAGACGCTTCCTCACACAACTTGGATATAATTGCAGCTACTAATTAAAAAAAAACCCAGTACCAGTACTTTAAAAACTTATTGCAGGTGGCAAGTGCCAACTTTAAAAGTCTTTCCTTTCTTTTCCTCTAAGATGATGCCTGCTAAGAACACATGAATGCATCACTTAATAAAAAACATAGTATGCTTTCTTCCCCTTTAGAACTATAGTTTTACATGCAAATTCATGCATATTTCATTGCTTGCTTGCTTCCTGAGGAGGAATCACCAAGGTTAACCAACCAATCTAAAATACAGTCTTCATCCATAAACAGCATTTGTAAGAACACCATCAGACTAGAAATAAGGTAAGAATTTTGCAGTCCTTCAGATGTTGTTGGACTGCAGCTTCCATCAGCTCTAGCCACCGTAACTAATGGGGAATGCTGGGCATTATAGTTCAGTAAATGAGCTACGCATTTCTCACCCTAGCCTAGAAGCTGTGCATATGCTTTAAAAACTTGCCTATAATTTGCCATACAGAAGTAGACTAGTTAATATAACTGGGCCCAGAGGAAATGGCCTCTGCTTCCAATAGAATATGGCTCACTTTGTGTCTCTCTAGCATGATGACATGTTTGCTGCAATCAAGGTGGTCCCTTCTAACTGAGCTGCCTTTCTAAATGGCCTATTGATGTCCCAGAGTGGGGCATGTGCTGCGTTCAGTAGTATCACTTCAGAAGATTTCCCATTTAGCAAGAATCACACTTTCTTCCCCACTAGAACAAAAGAGAAAGTGTGACCTTCCATATTGGGTTCCCTTCGTGAGGTCCACTATGTTTTTTCCAACAGGTCCACCTCTAAAAATTTAAAGATTTTCCTTATCCTGTTGGTACTTCTCTTTTTTGCCACAATACTTAAATTATCCAGGTGTAATAAACCACATACGGGGAGTGGGGTAATCCACACTGTAGAAATAATGCAGTCTGATTGTGCCGTCGCGCCTGGGCTATATGGTTTCAAGAGAACATGGACGTGGTGATTCTCTTCCCGGGGGATTGCTTCTTGCCCTCCTTTAGAAACTTTGGGTTTCCCAAGAACCAAACCGAACAGCTACTTTAGCAAAGGGGGTTTCTTCTCTTTATTAAACAAACAACAGAAAGCTTACTTTAGAGTCCTAAGTAACTGTGGTCCTGGGAACTCAGCCGGATGGCTCACCAAAGTCTCTCCCTCTATTCGACTTTGAGGCAAGAGTGCTCAAATTCTCAGCCAGATGACCTTTATGAAGGCAGGGAACCTTCCTCTGTTGTCTACTGGCTGTTTGAAGGCTGAAGAAGTACGTGCTGGAAGATGGCTTGACCAAGGCCTGGCTAGCACACCCTCCAACACATCCACTCTGTAGAGTCTCTGGCAGTCTAAAGAGAGAGGAAAGATGGCTTCCCCTTTCCAGGTCCCCAGGAAAAGGGGAGAAGCAAGCTTGAATTGTAACACATAAACAATAATTGGCAGGTGCCAAGAACCAATAAATGCAATCAAACCTTTAACAAGTTACAAAACACATCAAAACAGTGCAAAAAGGGATTTTGGAACTTAAACTCTTGGCAAACTAAGCAGCCTGCAGCATGTCACAAATGCAAACCTCTAAATTCACAGTTTTAAATGAAGAAGGTGCTTGCTGCGCCGTCACAATACCACTTTAACTGCCATGGCTCCATCCTACAGAATCTTGTGACTTGTAGTTTTGTGAGGCACCAGCATTCTTTGATGGAGAAGGATAAAGACTTTGTAAAACTACAAACCCCAGGACTCCTTAGGGTGGAGCTACAGCACTTAAAGTGGTGTCAAACTGCATTACTTCTACAGTGTTGATGCACTCATGGAGAGTTTGCTATTGGTATATAGGATGTATTATCTAAGTATGAGGCACTGCTAAAGAAGGAATGCATTGAAGGGTAAATAAATCATCTGCATTTTACAAATGTTAACTGAGGAGAAAGCCTTTTCTTTCTATCATATTAGAACTAAAGAGCCCATCAGCAAGATTTTCGTAAGGTGTATATGGGCAACTTTGGTTAATGGCCTCAGTCAGAGCTATGTTGTTGTCCTTTTAAAATGGGGCTGGAGAAATCCATTGGGTGATAAGAATATTGACTTCTTTTATCCAATGACTAAAACTTTGAGCATGTCCATACTGGCTGAGTATTGCTGTGCAGTGCCGATCTGAAGTGCTTATAAAGCGCATCTGACCTGCCCTGTTTGTGTTTTATGTACTTATTTTTCTGTATTTATAGCCTGCTGGGCCCAGGGCAGGTTAACAACAATGGTGTACCAGGGGATGTGAAGCATCTGACCTGCATTTGAAAGGCGTTGTCTCTGGTATGGGTGCTTTGTTACTACACTGGTGAACACTTTACTGGGTCAAAGAGGAGCACCTCTTTGCCATGGTAAAATAGGTGTGTAAAGGGAAACTCAAGTGTCCTGGGTGTCCTCCCCATACTCCCTTTCATAAAAAAATAAACATGGCATTTTTGTAAGGGTTCCCAGAAGCTTCCCATGATTATCCTTCCTATAACAGGAAAATTCAGTCTTAATTGAGCCTGCAGTGAAGTATTGCCAAATTGGTCATAGTGCTGAAGGAGTATGGAGTAGGGAAGCTGTGGTTACTTTGTGGGCATAAGTATCTGCTTAGACGTGACATCCTCTGACTGTGAGAAATCTCACAGGGGTATTAAAAGGGGGAAATCCCTCTTCGGAGTTTATCACATGACGGGAATTGGAAATATAATCCAATGGCAATCTGAATGCAATCATGGGGTTTCACGTTATTGCGTGAAAGCCGATCACACACATTTTGGGGCAATGGGAAGTCCTTCCGAACGCAATCGTGGGGTTTCACATTATTGCGTAAAAAGCTATCACACGCAATTTCGGGCAATGGGAAGACGTTCCGAACGCGATGCAGCGTCAATATGCAATCATGTAAATTCACTGAACTAGCAAATTCACTCAATTATGAACTGGCCTCACTTTCATTTCTTTCGAAATTGAGAGAAATTCCTCCCGTGTGATAAACTCCTTAGAAGCCCAGGTTCCAAGGCAGAGTCAGGAGATGTAAACCTGGGTTTTTGAATCCAAAGGAGAATAACAGCATATACATTCAGGGGTCTCAAGAAACCATTTGTGTTGCCACTTTCTAATCTGGCTCCTGTTCCTGCTCAAAGTGCAGGAGATTTCCCACTTAGCAAGAATGCTTTAAATGAATTCTGCAGTTTGAGCTCTTTTTAAAAGCACAGGATTAGGGCAGGGAATTTTACTGAGGTGATGTCCAATTGGCAACCATGTAAAAAACAGCTTGAGAGATCAGTGTCTTTTAAACACAGAAGTAAGGAGCATAGGCCTGCAGGTTGCATGCAAATCCATCCTCCAAATCCCTGGGGTGGGGGGCTGTCCTGCCACTGTGGGAAAGTGGGGGGGGGGGGGGACATTTCCTCCAGTAATAGCATCATGTTTCCACTGAAGTGAGATGTGGGGTTGGATATAGTCCCTCCCTACACATCCCTGACAAACCACATTTGGGGTAGCTAGGAATAATTTGAGTGAAAAGGGCACACCACTACCTTCTTCTGTGCTGTAGCTCCCTCTTCATAGATGAATAGCTTGTACCAGTGATACTGGTCTGACTTGACCACTCATCTCCCCAGGTTAGGTTGGCTCTCACCTGGTTTTGGAAGCTGAGGTGAGTTGCAGTTTGATGATCCAGCACATTCCCAGCTGCTGCTTGGGTGCGGCCAGATGCCCCAAAAAGATGCCATGTCTAGCCAGGCTGCAAACAACCAAACACCAGCAGGCCATAACTCTGTAATTACTGCAACATAGACAGTGGGGGTGGGGAGCAAATCAAACCTGTGTATATAAACACTGCTGTGCTATCTTCTCCCTGGCATCACCCTCGGGCTCAGAGAAAGCTCTAATTTCAGGACTTAAGAGTGGGGGTGGTTGTTATTGGAAAGGGCTGTGGCCAAGGGCTTTCATCTCTGCCGGCCAAAGAAGAGCACAGGGTTTGGGAATGGTGACTGGCAACTCACAGCCCTTCCCTTTGATGTAAGGGGAGCTCCAGATCAGAAAGCTTGTCCTTTGGAAGCCATGTTCCCATGCCTTTCCATGGCCTAACCTTCTAGCTTCACACTACTGAGTCTGGTGGAACTGATCACCATTCCCATTGGGAGGCATGGACCCAATTGCAGTAGAAATGGGGGTGCTTCAGAAAAGGACTTTAGCAGCCACAGCCAGGGCTGATTTAAGACATGCTGAGACCCCAGATTTATGTGTCAAGTTTAAGTGGACACATAACATTGTCACAAACTTGTATCATTCAAACAGATTGAGGAGGAGATCTCTTCCCCCCCCCCCCCTTTCCCTCTCTCTCTCCTTCTTCCTCCATTGAAGCCTCTCAAAATCTGGACCCCTAAACTTCTGTTTATTTTGCTTCTGTATTAACCTAACATACATCACGGGGGGAGGGGGGGGAGAACTTGGGGGAGACATGAAAAACTGGGGACTCTACTAGGAGGAGATGAATCCAAGCCCTTCTCTGAAAGGATTCCTCCGATCAAAACAAGACCAGAGAGTTGCTCAGCTGGTTTCCTATTAAAATCATTTACAGAGTGACTCCATCATACCCAGGGTGGACGTGGGTGAGGGGACTCATTCCTGATAAATAATCAGAACAAGTTCATTCTCATTCTGCTTCAGCTAGAACCACTTAATTTTTCTTGACCCTCCTTTAGTGGTGACTTTGTAAATGTTTATTCCTCATCTCTTCCTCCCATGCCACCTTTTTAGGTGCTTCAAACCCAGCTTCTGGGTCTTTACTCTTCTTTTTCCTAGTTTCAACATAGACTAGCTTGTACAGCTGTGGTCCTTTCTTAGAAAATGAATAAAAGGCAGATGTGGATCCAGGAATGAAGAGAAACAAGCTTAGATGTGACAGACAATCAGATCTGATAACAGCCGCCCTCGCATCTGTGAGTGCTTGATATGTATTTGCTAATCATTCTGGAATTGTTGACAAATTGTTTTTATTCTTGTCCCAGTTTTTATTCTCGAGGCAGTTATAATTGTGAGTCATATCAGTAGATGTTGTATCATCATCTTTCACTGATTCCCAGTGTTTTGTCAGCATCTTGTGAAATTTTCTTAATAGCTGTGATGGGTGATATGTATCAAAAGCATAACCTTAAAATGTTTCTGTGTCAATGAATGGACATCCTAAGTAGATTTCACTGGAGGCATGTGCCACTGAAAGTAATGGACCTTACTTCCAAATAAGTTTCATTTATGACACTAGTTGGAAGGCTAGGAGGAGTACTCACAAAATATCTTCCCCTTGAAGATGGGTCAGACAGAGAGATAACAAACACACACAGAATTTCTAACCCTCTCTTCATACTGATGGATCTGAGAGCAATGTACAGTAAAATGTGTTTTAAAATAAAATTATGATTAAAGCAAAGACCAAAAAAAAAAAAAAAAACTACCAGGCAGTGCTAAAGTTATAAGCATTTGTTTATGCCTGGGCATCACTCTTGCATAAAAAATTACAGTGCTGTTTAAACTCCTGGGTCCCTAAAGTTGCAGTGCCATGTGCATGTGTCTTCAAATCACCTGTCAAGTTATGGTGACCCCATGAATTTTTTAGGGCTTTCTTAGGCAAGGAATACTCAGAGGTGGTTTTGCCATTTTGTTCCACTGACATACAGCCTTCAGTGTGAGGTATTCATTGGTTGTTTCCCATCCAAATACTAACAATAGCTTAGCTTCCAGAATCAAATAGGATCTGGTGTCTTTAGGTTATTTAGGCCTTTGTGGTGCCACGCCACCACAAAAAAGTTCCTGCCCTTTGTACATGCTGTATAAAACACACCTCATCAACTTATGTACTCAGGAAAGTGTTTCATCTGAAATTTTTTAATGGAAGACAGGATGATTCAGGAGGAAATGCTCTTTGATGAGCTTATTTGTATCTCAATCCATTTAGAGTTTTAAAGGTAAGAACTAGCACCTTGAATTGGGCTCAGAAGGGAATATGTTAATCTTTATGAATTTGTGTAATGTGGCGCCACCTAGTTCAACCAGTCAAAATTCTGAATTATTTGTCCAGGTCATGCTTGCACAGTTGCACATTAAAGACATTACAGTGATTCAGATAGGATGATACCCAGGTGTGGATCATTGTAGCCAATCTTCCCTCTCAAGGAATGGCTGCTGATTGTGAACTAAACTATCCAAAGTGATAAAAAGTATTTTGTGCCACTGAGTTCACCTGGGCCTCCAACGAAGACATCCCATGTTTTTCCAGGAGAATGCAATTACATCCAGAATTGAAGGAACACTGATTTCTGTTGGATTAGGGGTAGTTTCCCAGAGTGTTGAAGACTGGGAAATATAAAAATTGGCTCAATTAAGAGGCAGTTTTCTTTGTACTGAATCTTTTGCATATCCCAAACTCATTTCAGTAAATCAAGGCAAACAAGCAGTATTCACATTATATAATTGAAAAGTTTACAAGCCAACAATCAAGGTAAAGTGCAGTTCAGATAATAAATAATGATAAAGGTAATCATACTCCAGTATGTTAACAGGGAGTGCAAAGGACTGTGAAAAGGTTTCAGTAAAATTCAGAGTGATTCAATTAAAGAATAAAAGAGGTAAGTGCTAGAGCCAAGATCCAAATACTACCGGACTTTATCTAACTAGGCGCCAACAAGAGTGGCACCCTCACCCTCAGGCATCTCCTGAAGAGGTGACACAAATGGGCTTCACTTGGGTCAACGGTCACATAAGTTGGTACTTTTGCAAAAGGAACACTGAGAGCATGCATATAGGCCAACTTGCCATTTGGTATAGAGAGGAAGAGGTCTCTTCCTCCTTCTCCTTTCTCCTTCTCATCCCCATCCACTCCAGCAGGAGTAAAATCCCTATCCCAAAAGCTTTCTTGCACCCAGTTCGTTACCACCAGCCTACAATTAACATGACATCTTACCTCTTTCTTATGGGCATAGCAATTACATTTTCACTCAGCCAGCAATTAAGCTGATTTTTTTCCCCAAAAATGCACACCCAAATAGTACAGAAATACAAGTACAAACAACTACCTACAATAACACTTAGAGGGAGACATAGGGCAAAAACTAAGAGGTAGACTTTGCTCTGTTCCTCCCCCCCACCCAGCACTATGGCAGACTTTAGCACAGCTGCGAGCAAATGTAGTGGGTCTGAAGGCCACTTTTTGCCCCTAGGACCCTGGGCTGCCAAAAACCATACAAAAACACAAACACTTCCGCACAGCACTAGAAGTTGAGAAAGTCTGCTTCTGATTTTAAGCAACTATTCTTGTTGCTTTAATGTTAAACAGTGTGGAGGAGGGAGCTGTGCCATACTTAAAAGGTGAATGGCTTCTCTTGGAAGTTTTTCAGCCAGAAGAGGGTGATCTGAACCCCTGGGGAGGGCGGACACAAAAGGGTCACAAAATAGCTCCATGAGCCACATGAATTTCATAGGGCTTTTAAAGACACGGAATGCTCAGAGGTGGTTTTGCCCATTACTTCCTCTGAAATATAGCATATAGCACTTGGTATTCCTTGGTGGTCTCCCATCCAAGGCTGCTGTCACACTGCAGAATAAATGCGGTTTGATGCCACTTTTACTGTCATGGGTCCATTTTGTGGAATCCTGGGAATTGTAGTCTGTTGTGACATCAGAGCTCTGGAAATTCCATAGCACTGAGCCACAGCAGTTAAAGCAGTGTCAAACTGCATTAATTCTGCAGCGTAGATGAAGCCCAAGTGCCAACACAGGCTGATCCTGCTTAGATCCTAAGATCAGACAGGATCTGGTGCTTTTAGGAGAGTTTAGCCATTTTCTAAGTAGTCAAACATTTTGGACATCTAACCTATTATTGCCTGTTCTAATAAAACTGGATTTCTAAGGTTCCAGCAAAAATCAGTTCACATCACCTTCTCCTCAATATGTTGGAGAGGAATTTCAAACTTTCTGCTTATTATTTGGATATACTGCCACTGAGACAGGCCATCTTCCCAAGTTCAGATTTCTGCTTTTTTTATCACAAAGCTGATTGTACTGATTGCATGGCTGCATGGCTGCATGGCTGGTGTTAGTAGCCAGGCATTCAGCCAGAACAGGAGGCATTGATACCCACTCCTTTTTTTTCTGCTTATGAGAAACAGGAACTGGGGCAGCAACCATTGTTCAGTATTATAGTATTGTTCAGTTTGTGCAACTTTTTTCAAAATCCCTGGGCAGGTGTGTCTATATACCAGTATACTAAACTTGTGCATTATGTGTTAAACTATAGTAGCTGGTGGTTTCCATGTCAGTGGGATGGGTTCTAGTTTGAACTGTAAAGGAGGTATCCAGGATGCTGGACTCTGTCGAACAGCTCTTACCATCAGGAAGTTCCTCCTAATCTTGAGGTGGAATCTCTTTTCCTATAGCTTGCATCCATTGTTCTGGGTCCTATTCTCTGGAGCAGCAGAAAACAAGCTTGCTCCCTCCTCAATAAGACATCCTTTCCAATTTTTAAACAGAGCTATCATATCACCTCTTAACCTCTTCTCCAGGCTAAACATCTCTAGCTCCCTAAGTTGTTCCTCATAGGGCATGGTTTCCAGACCCTTCACCATTTTAGTCGCCCTTCTTTGGACACGCTCCAGTTTCTCAACATCCTTTTTGAATTGTGGTGCCCAGAACTGGACACAGTATTCCAGGTGGGGCCTGACCAAAGCAGAATAGAGTGACACTATTTCTTCCCTTGATCTAGACACTATACTTCTATTGATGCATTGGCCTTTTAGCTGCTGCATCACACAAAATGACCTTGACAGATTGAGGAGCTTGGACAAAAGTAATAACTTTCAACAAAGGTAATGTAGGGTACTACATCTAGGCCGAAAAAATGAAATGCACAAATATAGAATGGGTGACACCTGGCTTGAAAGCAATAGATGCAAAAAAGATTCTAGGGGGTCTAAGTAGACCACAAACAACATGAGTGAACAGTCGTTCAGTGACCAAATACACCAGTGTAATTTTGGCTGCATCAGCATCCACATCAAGGAAAGCTTCAATCAGACCACAACTGGAATCTTGTGTCTGATTCTAGGCTCCACAGTTTAAGAAGGACAAGGTCTGGATATGCCCTATGAGGAGTGGCTCAGGGATCTGGAGTTGTTTAGTTTGGAGGTGAGAAGATTGCAAGGTAATATAATAGTCATCTTCAAATATCTGAAGAGATGTCATGTAGAAGTTTGTTTTCTGCTGCTGTGGAGACTAGCACATGAACCAATGTATTCTAATTACAAGAAAAGAGATTCTACCTAAACATTAGCTTCTCAACATCCGTTTATGATATCCTATCCACAAATAAGCAATATTGTGCTAAGATTTCTCAGTCTCTGTGATAATGCTTAGTGGCACCTATCTCAAACAGATTAATTGAATCAAAGTGTTTCTTTTCTTAGTCCTTTATCCACACAAGCCCTTATTTGTAATCCACAGTAGCTCATAGGTTTGTAATGGCAGCATAAAATATTTTAATACATTTTAAAATATGCCAAAGGACCTTTTTAAATGCTCATCTGAAGCTATTATAGACATAGCTATAGTACAAACTTATATTTGGGTTTATATCACTTTCATGGGGAATTTGTAATTATGGGGATTGTAGTTTAATGCAACACTGAGAGGTTTCTTTTTAGTGAACATTAGCCCCACACACCTGCATCTCTAAAAATCTGCAGTCTCAGGCACCAAGGCAATTTGGGCTGCATCAATATCCACATCAAGGGAAGCTTCAGCCAGATCTCACCTGTAATCCTGTGTCCCTTTAATAGATAGCACCTAAATGTTTTCTCCAAATAAACTTAGTTTTCTTCCTCCCTCCTGCTCACAGACAGACAGGCATAGAGTTTTGTTTTTTTTACCGCCTGTATGTCTGGACAAACCTCAGGAGTCAAGTCATCTCAGAATTGGATAAAACCACCAGGAATGTCACTCAGCAGGCTCCTGGGGGTTGAATTTATTACACTGATGCTTTGCTCAAGAGGGAACACTAACCATTGATTTGACAGTTGAGAAGAGACACCAGTAAGTGTCTAGAAGTGCAATCCCAGTGCATATTCACTCAGATGTAAGACCCACTGCATTCAAAGGACCTTACTTCCTAGTAAGTCCCTTGCATTGCTGAATAAAAGCCAGCATTCAACCCAGTGCATGATTACTCACAAATAGGTACCACTGCATTCAAGGGAGCTTATTCTTAAATAGGTATGCATAAGATTGCAACCTAAGGGGGAAAATTAATCTAAGATACTTCATAGTGTAAAAGAAAAGGCATGGGAAAACTGATTTGTGGGATGGAAGCCAGCAGTCTGAATATGAAATCAACATCAGTAAACTTGTCAGCTATTTCCATTAGAACAGAGATAGGACTTCCACAGACTTCCTCTGCCCCTCAAAAGCCCTCAACTTTATCCTCCATTTTTACATGTGTAAACCAAAAAAATGCCCCTAAAAGATGAATCACTGTTTTCAGCGTTCTCTTGGAGTGACAGTTTGCATAAAGACAGACCTAAATCCCTGTTGCCTTCCCAAAACCCCTACTAAAAAGCATTTCCAATTCTATTTTTGGCCAATCAGCTAAAAATGCAATGTTACAGCCTGCCATCGGGGCAAAGCACCTGCCCACCACCCACCAGCCACAGTCACTCAGTCCTGCATTAGGCCATACGCTTAGGTTGGCACAGTCCTGTCCCAATCATGTTAAGGCTCCTTCCAGAGGCCCTGGTGTTGACCCATGCACAAGGCCGATTACAGCACATTTGCAAAGTCAGCTCAAATGCTTGAGAAAGCCAAAGGAATGCTTGCTTCCAGGGCTGCAAGCTTCTGGGCACGTACACAAGGCACAACTCAGCAATATAACCTAATTGGCAACACTAAAACAAGTGCCAGTTGGGAATTAGGTATGAATACACCTAATTACACCTAGTAATGAATATCAAGACAAAGAAGCAGTGGCCAGTCTCCATTTCTGAACTCACAAAGACTGGCTTCAATTCAGACATGTGTCCTTTGCCTTGAGCTTCTCTGGTATCTACCTGTGAATCATTCCACCTGCAGTCTTCATCCCCAGACTATGTCTAACTCCACATCTCAGGGCCATAGCCTCTACTTTGGTTTTTAACCGTTTGTGTTTTCCCCCCAGCCCCTATTTTTTTTCACCAGCTAGGCAAACAAAGAGTCCTATAGAACTCAAAAGCTTGCACACTATTTGTGACATATTGGTGCTGTGTTGTTGTTTTTCAGAGTTTGAGAATGTTGGGGGTGATTAATACTCCCCAAACCACTTAGTTCAGATGGCCAGTGGCTGGGAGATTTGGGGAATTGCAGTCTAAAATGTAAATGCTCCCAACCTCTTGGTGGTGATAAGGGTTAACCGCTTTTTGATTTGTGTGTCTCTTTCAAGTTTTTCAGAGATTATCATATCACAGATAGAAAGAGATTCTGTCTGGCTTCAGTTGTATGTATGTTTTTGTGAGGAGGGCTGGGGTGGAGCACTGTGGTGGGAGGCAGAGAGAGAAACAGCCATGACTGCAGCTTTCCTTGTAATCATAGGTAGGTGACCCTGCCGAGGCAGGAATGCCCTTTCTTCTCTTGCCATGTTGTGGCTGCTTAAATACAGGCTTCCTCATCAGTAGCAGAGGTTGCCTTGAGTTGTGTGGATTTGCCAGGACTGTGTGTGCCTTGCACAGATGCTTTAAACAACACCAGCTGTGTGAAAGAACAGTGACATGTGGCACCCCTCCTGACATGACCCCCAACCACATTCCCACACTTCTGGTTGAAAGAAGCAGCCATGAGGGAGAAGGAGAGGTGGACAAAGAAATCTCCCCAGCAGACTTGCAGAATCTCTTTGCTTTTATTGTTATCAGGTACCTTCAAGGTGACTCTCTCATAAGGTTTTCTTGGCAAGATTTGTTCAGAGGGGGCTTGCCAGTGGACTTCCATGGCTGAGTGAGGATTTGAACTCTGGTTTCCCAGAGTCCTAGACCAACACTCAAACCACAAACTACAAAAGCATCACCTTGAAATGTATCAACAACAACATCTTGAAATGTTTGAGTGAATGAATGGAACTAGCATCCTAAGTAGATTTCACTGGAGACATGTGCCACTGAAACTAATGGCACCTATTTCCAAATATGTTTCAATTAAGACACTAGTTGGAGGGCCAAAAGAAGTATCCACAAAGTATCTTCCCCTTGAAGATGGGTCAGACTGACCAATACAAACACAAAATTGATATTCTGCTCTTCATATTAATGGATCTGAGAATGATGTACAGTAAAATGGGTATAATAACAACAACAATATTACTAAAGCAAAAAACAAAAAACTACCAAACAAAGCTGAAGCAAGAAAAATAATTTTATGTGGGCAAATAAAAATGTCTTCCGTCAGTGCGTAAAAGATGACAGTGCTGGCTTTGAAGCAGGGTGGTCCCTAAAGTTGTGATGCCATGTTTGCATGTGCATTTGCTTTCAAGTCACCTGTTGGTTTATGGGGACTCCAAGGAATACTCGGAGGTGATTTTGCCAGCTCCTTCCTCTGAAATATAGGCTGCAGCACCTAGCATTCATTGGCAGTCTCCTATCCATGTACTAACCGATCTTATCCTGCTTAATTTCCAATATCAGCTTTCAGGATATTTAGGCCTCTACAAAGCCTCCACATCCAGCACAGAGAGAATGATTGGTGGGTATAAACACATGGCAAACATTGTATTGATGTATACAGTATAAGGAAAGGCAAAAGTGCAGTAGAAGAACCCAACAGCAGCACCAGGCTGTTAGTTACTCCATCTGTTGCCTTCTCCCATCTGACCAATGAAAACATGCTGGAGTTTGAATGCCTTCTGCTGGATGAGGAAAGCATTGCAGAAACAAAGAAACTAATTATTGTGGAGTCGAAGGCTTTCATGGCCGGCATCCATAGTTTTTTGTGGAGCTTTCGGGCTATGTGGCCATGTTCTAGAAGAGTTCCGTTCTGACGTTTCACCAGCATCTGTGGCTGGCATCTTCTGGAACATGGCCACATAGTCCAAAAGCTCCACAAATAAACTACCTGTAATTATTATTTGAGTTCTTGATAAGTAACAACAGCAGCAGCAGACAATAACAACAAAAACAACAGAGAAAACAGTAACAACACTCCAACTGCCACTTGCCACCTTTCCACCCCCTGAATATCTGGATAGTAAATGTACATCCACCAGTTTCTCTTGCTATGTCCCAGATCCACAAGGATGAGAAGTAGCACTTCTAAGAGATAAATTCACCATGTAAGAAGATATTGTTATAAAAAATGTTGTTAGAGAAAAATCTGATTGATTGACTGACTGGGATAAATAAATGAATATTAGAAAGCCAAAAACCTCCTGTTGTTGTCTAAGGGTATAGTAGGTCAGGTGTTTCCATTATTTGAGATTACCCACTTGTTAAGCTCCAAAAAGCTAGATACCTACCAAGTCTCTCAATTAGGCTAAAGACTAAAAGTGAGCTCAGTAGGTTGTCTTCCTAGATGTAATACTGCAGACTGCGGGGGGTGGGGGTGGGGGTGGATTATATAATTTGATGTTTGAATACTAACATGCAAAAAATATCAAGGCCTAGCCCTCATGCTAGTTTTCTGCACGCAGGAGTGTGCTTGTGAACACAACACTAAACATACAGCTGGAGTAGAATAGTCTCCAAGAAGCTGTGTGATTTAAATGTGTAAACTGGCCAATTGCCTCCAGCCTTCCTGGATGGCCACAAGAAGGTTGTGTAATTACATTTCACTCCAGTTCATCCCCACTTGTCCTCTAAACAATGTGACTTTGCCTCCCTTGAGTATGGAAGCCGTAAATCAGAATTTCATCCTAACTATATAAATCATAAATAAGAGCACTGATTTAACAGTTGGGATGAAACTCTGATTCACTCCATCCTGTCTGATTTGCAGGGTTTTAGGCACTTTCCAGCCACAAGAATGGACTGCAATAAAATCCAGGGTTTTAAAACATCATAAAAACTGCTCTAATGGCCTACAAAGAAAATAACAAGATTCTACCAGCGGGATTTGGGGGTCCTCCTAGGAATTCTTGAACTTGGATATGCTGAAATTTATAACAATCCATATATAATTTTCTTGAGCTGTGCTTGGCTTAGGTTAGTTCTAGAGCATGTAGAACCAGATTGATCCACAACTTGCTTAAATTTGGCTCAGGGCATGCCAGTCTGACTGCTTTTAGCACACTTTCTCTCACTTGGGAAGATTAAGGGCAATGGGGAAGCTGGTCTATTCCTCTCCAGTTATCCTGATCTAATAATGCAAAATTATCTCCTTCATATGAAATATGGGCAGAAGCCTTATATAAGAAATTGAAAAGGATCATATGAAAAATTAGCCCTACATTTATAGTATATGTACAGTACTGGAATGCATAAGAACCACATTGGTTATCTGTGTGTTGGACTGGGCCTTCAGAAGTCCAGGTCCAAGTCACCATGAAACCATGGATCTTACCAGGTGACCTTAGCCAGCCAGATATGCTTTGCTTGACCTACCTCACGTTGTTATTATGGGCATAAAATGGGGGGGGGGGGGAGAAGCAGTATATGCCACCTTGAGCTCACTGAAAGAAAAGCAGGCAATAAATGCAACTAATAAAGAAGACAGCCAGCTTGGTGTAGTGAGTTGAATGTGGGACTAGAGCACTGGTAGGTCAGGGTCTGAATCCCTACTTAGCCATGGAAACTTACTGGGTGACCTTGGACAAGTCCCATTCTCTCAGCCTCAGAGGAAGGCAAGAGCAACCCCCCTGTGAACAGATTCTTCCAAGAAAACTCTGTGATAGATTTGCCTTGAGGTTGCTATAAGTCAAAAATGACTTGAAGGCATACAACAACAGCAACAACAACAATAAAGAAGTATATTGAAAGAACTACACAGGAGTGACACTGTCAGAGTGATGTGGTAGTATCATATAATCATTGTATGTACAGCAAAAACAGAAGTGTCACATAGTTTCTAACCAGAGGACTACAAGTACTGTATGTGTTAAAAACACAACAGTCAGGGAAGAATTTCCCTCCAGGCAAGATGGACATGAAACTCACTGGGTGACATTGGGCAAGTCATGTGATCTCAGTCTCAGAGGAAGGCAATGGCGAACCTTCTCTGAACAAATTTTGCCAAGAAAACCCCTTGATAGGTTTAGGGTTGCCATAAGTCAGAAATAACTTGAAGGCACACAGCAGCAGCAGCAGCAGCAGCAGCAGCAGCAGCAAAAACAACAACATCTCCTACAAGATGTGGCCAGGCTTGGTATTGTACTGGAAGTGTCCCTTGTAAAGTGCCTTCCTTTTGCTTCCATCTGTTGAAGCAGAAAGTCCCATCTTTAGGCACTTGAGTTTGAAAGGGTGAGTTCCATTGTTACAACTTCCATCCAGTGTGGGCAGGAACAGAGAAAGAGGTAAGGAACTGAAAATGAGTTCTGCAGCTGGAATGCAAAAGTTAAGGGAGAAAATGGAAACATAGGGTTACTACTGAATATTAAGAAAACAAAATTAATGTCAGCACCTTTAAAGTAGGTGATGAAAGCATCAAAATAGTTATAGATTTTCTACACCTTGGCTCAGTCATTACTCATAATGGAAACTGTCATCAAAACATCAGAAGGAGACTAAAACTTGGAAGGGCAGCGTTTAAGGAATTAGATAAATAAAGGTATGTCATTGAATACCAAAGTCAGCATTGGTCATGCCATAATATTTCTGACTACTGAGTATGGATATGAAAGCTGGAGAATGACAAAAACTAACCGGAAGAAAATCACCTCATTTGAAATGCATCATTGAACGAGAGTTCTACAGATACCATGGACTGCCCAAAAGACAAATAAAAGGATCTGAAAGAAAATTAAATTATGATCCCTTACTAGAAGGCAAAATGTCTAAACTGTGGCTACCATATTTTGGACATATCATGAGATAAGATGACTCATTAGAAGATGATAATGTTCAGTAAAGTAGAAGGCAGAAGGAAAAGAAAAGGTCCACTTTGCAGATGGATTAACTCAATTAAGCATGCCACAGACCTGAGTATGCAGGACCTAAGCAGGGCTGTTAATAAAAGAGTCTCTTGGAGATCTCACATTCATAGGATCATCATAAGTGAAAGCTGATTTCATAGCATGTAACAAGAAGAAGAAGAAAGATGAGATAAGAATGACTGTAGTAAAAAAAATAATAAAGTAAAATTGAACATTCACAGACATCTTGCCTGCTACAGATCATTCCCCAACTCAGTACCTCTCTCCTCAAATGCAGAAATAGGCTGGGATCCTGTATCAGTTTATTCTGAGTAATGTCTCTTGGCCTGACCCCTCCAAACCGTATGGAGACTTCATTGAACTATGGCTTTGAAGGTCATATAATGGACCTCTTTCTTCATATGCAGCTGTTGAGATTTTGACACTATTCACACAATGATAACATGCCTCCCCAACCTACTTTATTGGGCATTGGCTGCATGGGGAGTAGGAGGTTCATTCTGCATGGTTGAGTGATGTTTCCATCATGTTTGGAAGGATCAAGCCAGAAATAGTTAAGTACTTACTTAATCTGATACAGGATTCTGGTCATAGTCTTTGGCTATGCTTAGTAGTCATGATGGCCGATGTAGGCTAACACAACTGGAGGATACATGGTTAGGGAAGGATATAACAGGATACCAAGCCAAGTCATCTGGAGTAAAAGTGCACTCCATCCCTAATTCCACTCCATCCTGATGACTGTAAAGTCCTTGCTTAGAAATAACTTTCAACCATCAAATCTCTGAATCACTAAATCCATCTCATGAGTGGTTCCCCTACCCCTTCTGTTTGTATTTATTTTACCATCAGTCAGGTTAGCAATCTAGGAAAGGGACTTGAACTCTTGAAGATGGGTCTGTTCTAGTCAGCATTAAGAGCAAGATTGAGGTCAATGTTAGTTTTAAAGGTGCTACCAATTCTTTGTTGTTTTACTGCTACAAATTAGGACATCTAGTCTTTTTGAGTTTGCAAGAAAGATAATGGGTCACCTGAAGAAGAGCTGCCACTTGTCTTAAGAGAAAGATTTTATTTTGTTTTATTTTATTTATATGCTAACTTTCTCCCAGCATGTGACACAAGGTGGCTTACAAAACAAGACAAAACATGATAAGATAAAACACTGATAATAAAAAAGTTTAAAACACCCTTAATTTTATTTTAAAGTATCACCATTTAAAAATACAACAATAAAGTTAAAAATACACACACACACACCATAAAAAGGTCTCCTTAACCAATTAATCACTAAGTTGTTGTTTGTGTGCCTTCAAGTTGTTTCCAACTTATGGCGACCCTAAGGTGAATCTTCCATAAACTTTCCTTGGCAAGTTTTTTCAGAAGGGGTTTGGCATTGCCATCCTCTGAGGCTGAGATAATATGACTTGCCCAAGGTCATGCAGTGGGTTTTCATTAAATACCTGTTTGAATAAAAAGGTTCTTGCCTGCTAGTAAAAAAAAAAGGGGGGGAAGCTTAGCTTCTTGTAGAAGGGAATTCCACAACCTGGGAGAAGCTTCTTCCTCTTATGATACACCTCCATAGTTAATCCTGGCCTTCAAGAAGCTATGGCTATGTTTGCATCCAGAAAGGATGTTTGACCAGTGGCCATCATTAAAAATTCAACATGACCAAAAGAGAACCAGTCTGTTGGGTTATCCAGGCAGCCAATATCTGAAGGTGCATCTCTCGATTCCATTGCCATCACAGATTAATTTGGAATATGGACACCAGAACAGTGACTTGACCTGTGTAGTTGCTGTAAAGATGACTGAGATGTACCTGAAGAACCCAATCATGGACTTTTCCACCATCATGGACTTTTCATTCTTGTGATAATGATGTCCTTCTTCATGGATGAATTGCTATATGGAAGCATGGAATAGAATTTCAAATCGTATCCGGAATGGATTATTACATATTCACTGAGGAAGATGTGTGAGTGTTGAAACGGCCACATAATTTACTCTGGAGGTAGCCATCTGTGCCTACAGTTGCTATCAGCAACATTTAAGTCATCATTTCAATGCTACCATTTCTATTTGTATCAACAGTATCCTTCACAGCCATACTACCCATTATGTTGAGATATCAACACAGCAAAGTTTCTTGCTGGCTCATTTATTGAGAACCCTCAAGACATTGGTATTATCATTGGACTCTTTATATTTGAACTTACCCTTCAGTCACACTTTGGACTTGATATTAGGACCTTCTTTTATATTCATAGTTAGTATGTATGTTTATTGTTAACTCCTGGTTATTGTCAAACTGTGTTTATATATCTTATCCTTGCACATTATAGTTATATTGCTTTCATACTTTGTGGTTCTTGGTAATTTATAGTTCACCCAGCAGTCTGTTTGCTCTCCCCTTTCTGCACCATGAGATGTACTTTGTAGTTCTTGGTAATTTATAGTTCACCCAGCAGTCTGTTTGCTCTCCCCTTTCTGCACCATGAGATGTACTTGAACCACATTGAAAATGTCTGTCCTTGGAAAAATGCTCTCAGTGACAGTGTTGTACTATGACTCTAGAGACCAGGGTTCCATTCCCAGCTTGACCATGAAACCCACTGGGCAAGTCACATGCTCACAGCCTCAGAGGAAGGCAATGGCAAACCTCCTCTGAACAAATATGGCCAAGAAAATCCCATGATAGATTCACCTTGGGGTTGCCAAAAGTTGGAAATGACTTGAAGGCACAAAACAACAACAAAAAGACATAGGACCTTATCACACCAGACCAATTCAGATTGAATCTGAAGTGACCTTGGAACTGATTTCTGTGAATTTGGTTGTTACTGAATTCACTGAATTCTGTGGTGACTTTGGATTGTCTTTGGAATGGCTTCATAGTGACAGCATTCATGTGTGATAATTCAATGCGCATTCACTGAATTCTGGGGTGACTTTGGACTGACTTTGGATTGTCTTTGGAATGGCTTCATAATAACAGTATTCACATGTGATAATTCAATGTGCATTCATGTGAATTCACTTGGATGGATGCAAAGTGACTCTGGATTGGGGCTGCAAAAACCCTCGTCTGATAAGGGCCATACAGATGCCAGCTTGTTATATACAGAAATGGGCACTAGATGTCAGCATAATCTTAAAAGTAATATATGCCAGCCCTTGTTCAGTTACACAAAAATGATGAAGTCTCCCTGTTGAAAAATTAATATTAGAGTAAAGGCCAGCGTGGAAGGCTCGAAAATGTGTATAAGTTTCCAAGCCTCGTTTGGAGAAGCAAGATGTCACAAAAAGCAATTTTAGGGATGAAAAGTATATTTCTATGTGCTTGTTTGTTTTAAGAGAAGAGGCATCACAGAAAAGCCTTCCCCGCTGTTGCTCTCACAGTCACTCATGGGATCTTTTTTTGTTTGTTTTTGTGTTGTTTTCCATTTTTATCAGACTGTAGCACACAGTCCCACCTCAGTTGAGCACCTATGCCTTATGAAAAAAAGTAAAGGGAAAGATATTTCCCATTGACAAGATTGTCAAGTTGTGTCCGACCATAGGGAGTGGTACTCATCTCCAGTACTAAACCGAAGAGCCAGCATTGTCAGAGACTGCAACTGTGATCATGTGGCCAGCATGATTGCACAGAATGCTGTTTACCTTCCCACTGGAGTGGTACCTATTTATCTACTTGCATTTGCATGCTTTCGAAATGCTAGGTTGGCAGAAGTTGGGACTAGTGATGGGAGCTCACCTCATCATGCGGCATCCAGAAGTCGAACTGCCAACCTGTCAATCTTGCAATCAACAAAGTCAGTGTCTTAACCACTTGAGCCACCGCATCCCTTTGAAATCCTTATGAAATCTCTATGAAATCCCTATGAAATCATGCCTTATGAAATCAGACATAAGTTAATTGTCACTGACGTAGATCAGAACCTACAGTAGATCAGAATCACCAGCTGGCTTATTCTCGACATATTCTTTGGAAGCACAGCCAAAGTCTATTCTCTCCCTTATTCCAAAGAGCTTAATTTCTCCCACCTGATTATTGTTGACAATGTTCATATCCTCCTTCTGGGAAAAGAAACTGGAAGAGTGACAAGATACTCCCACATGGACATTTCCCCCAAGAAATTTACACTCTGTGCCCTATCTCATTGCACTGTTGGGGAACATGAAGCTTCAGCCAAACTAAATGCAAAGTTCAAAGATGTTTTCCTCATCTGAAGCATGGGTAGGAGGAGTAGCTGTGTGAGGAGGAGAGTGTAACCCTTTCCTCTCTGCTCTAATCACAACAAAGTTAATCTCAACCCCTCCTAGAGTTGCCATTTGCATTAGGTGGATACAAACGGGAGAGGGCAATTTCTTTCAGAATTAGGATAATATATGTGCATTTTGATTTTTAAAAGAATGAGTGTTAAGTCAAAAACTTATCAGGATTGCATTTCATATGATCCTAAGCAAGGCTCATCAGGTCTGCCTAGTCATTAGAAACAATCTACTTTAGCAACCTGCTGTTCCTGCACCTTTGAGAGTTTGTATATGCAGAGACCAGCAAATGAAACTTCTCTAATGGTGTACTGGATGTGATCTGATCTCCTGCTCATTGCAGTTCAGCAAACTGCTCCTAAAGGCCAGATCAGACACCTATTTAATTTTATTTTATTTATATCCCAATTTTCTCCTCATATGGCACCCAGACATTGCTAACCTGATGGCCACAATTTGTCCCTCTAAATTTTCCCCATCCTTTCTATTTAACTTGAAACTACAATTGCAGTGATCACTTATTTAGGCGGGGCTTCTGTGTTTTTACCCACTGTGTGACACTAAGGCATTCAGTACATTATGTCACAAGGCACCACCTTGAAAACTGACATCTCTTCTTGGTTTTTAAGTGTGATTTCTTTCCCTTTAATATAATGTATTACAGCTTAGTTACCTAGGCATAAACATTTGCAATATTGAAATCATCCAAACAGTCCAACAGTGTTAACAAACCAGTCAGTTCAGAACAACATATGCGTTATCTTCTCTGTTACTTATTATGCATGTCTTTTTCAATGGGGAAGTTTAATAAAGGAAGTTAAGAGTTAACATAATGATTGCTGTACAATTTGACTGTGTTATGAAAACTCTGTATTCATATCTCTTATTTTTCTTTAAAAAATCAATAAAAATTATTTTTTAAAAAAAGTTCAGAACAACATATGAATAACCACCAGTGAATTCACAGAAGTTCAGCAACATCTCCTGTGACTACAGATATATTAAGATCTTAGCAATGTACTGTTAACCCCCCTATCAATGTCTTGCTCCACTTCCTCATGCACTATGTCCTTTGGGCACCTGCTTCATGTTCATGTCCATAATCCCCTTTTGTTCATCCCTATTCAATGCAATTTGGTGATGAAGACATTTCCTTCTCTGCATGCATAAAGAACATCTGCTAGACAGGTAAAGGAGAAAGTTCACCCTGTGGTTCCCAATATTTTTTATGAAGTCCCCAAGTCTCCTAGGCATGTTCTACATAGACAGTGCATTCCTTAAGAGCATTCCCTTGTCAACCAGACTCCTGTTCCCCTAAATCTTTTATGGGGGCCTAAGCCTTAACTTGTGTCATGAACACTGCTGGTGACTGTTTAAATAATCTATATAAAATAAAGTGGGGTTAGCAAATAAACCTTTGGGAGATTTTGGTCAATTGCTTTCAATAGCTGGCCTTCTGAGTGGTTAAGTAATAAAACAAAGCTATATTTCCCCAGTCATCAGGTATGGATAATGTGATCCAGATGAATGTGGAAGACATAGTTGAGAACTGTGTGGCTCTCCAGATGTTGCTATACTGCAGCTCCCAGAACTCCCCATCATTGGTTGTGCTAGCTACTACTGCTGAGGTTGCAGTCTAACAACTGTTGTTGTTAGTTGTTGTTGTTGCTGCTCCTGCTGCTGCTGCTGTTGTGTGCCTTTGTTTCTAACTTAGGGCAACCCTAAGGTGAACCTATCATGGGGTTTTCATAAAAGATTTGTTCAGAGAAAGTTTGCCATTGCCTTCACTTAAGGTTGAGAGCAAAGGCAGCACAATTCCCAATCTTATCATTAGAAATAAACAATGGTAGAGTTTAAGCCAAACATGAACAGAACCACAGAGAGCTTGGTTTTGGCTCTCTAAGATAACTATGTTTTATGATGCCAGCAGTGGTTCTCAGCCTCTAAGGACTCTTTCATACAAGGCTAAATTGGAAGTATAATTTAAGGTCAATTTGAATGCAATCATGGGTTTTATGTTATTGCAAATTAACTCTTCACATGCAAATTCGGGCAGGAGGGAAGCCAATTCGAATGCAATCGTGGGTTTTACCTTATTGCGAATTAAAGCTTTGCATGCAAATTCGGGCAGGAGGGGGTTAATTTCGGGTAATGGGAAGTAATTCCGAACGGAGCAGGGGTTCATGTAAATTCGCTAAACAAGCGAATTTACATAAATCCGCATTGGCTCCATTCGGAGTTGGGAGAAATTCCTCCCCGTTTGAAAGAGTCCCAAGTCTTCACTTGTTTTGGACTACAAGTTCCATAACCCCAGCCAGCATGGTCAATGGTCAGGAATTCTGGGAGTTGAAGTCCCAAACATCCAGAAGACCAAAGTCTGAGAACTACTCCTTTAGAGAACTCATGTGGAAACAGTGAGGAATGTATAAAATGTGAATCTCCACAAATGTGTTTAATCTTCAGTTTTTTTAAATAAACACAAATATTACCAATTGTCAAGAAGGCACCCTTGGAACTTCTCATCACTAAGAGAAGGAAGAACATAACATATATGTTTACCACACGGTTAGTCTTTAGAGTGAGAGTACATAACAGGAGGAGATAATTCCTGCATTTTTGATAAAAGGAGGAAAGAAATAGAAATATTATCTGGCCTAACTTGTCACACTGCTTTCCTTACCACCCTACCTACTGAAAATTCCACCTCAACACAGTGTTTATCAGTGCCAGATTCCTTTCCCTATACTGGTATGGGAAAAGTGCAGCCCTCTAGCAGTTATTGGATTGCAGCTCCCATCAGCTCTAGCCAATACTGCTAAGGTTGAAATAGGATGAGAATTACAGTTTGCCAACCTCTATTTTAACAGATATATAGCAGGTGAGTAAAAGAAACAGTTTGGCATGACATTTTCCTTAACTAGGATGGGAAATGTATGGCGCTCCACTTGTTATTGGACTGCAACTTCCATCATCTCTTACAATTGCTTTGTGGGCTAGAGCCAATGAGAGTGGAAGTCCAGCAACATCTGGAAGGCCTTCTCCACCCAATTCAAGTCTTACACTGACATATGCCAGTATCTACAAAAGGTATGTAAATGTGTGTATGTCTCTATATTTATTAAAAATTGATAGGTCAAGATGCCCCTGGCCCTTACATTTCAGGGCCAAAAACTGCCTAGGATGTCATATGGGAAGCAGGCCTTTTCAAGGTAGCACTCATCCTGAGAAGTAAGACCAAGTCCTGAGATGTGGAAATACATCCTTGCCCCCATGTATCCAAACAGTGCATACACATGCTATAGCAGAGAGCTGAAATAATGGGAAAGTGTTACCTATTGAACTGGCTATGTAGCTGTTAAAGGTAGAAATAGAACAGAATAAAAGTATAAATTCTTGTTATGATATGATAAGCAAGTTACTGAAGTTCAGAGGGACACTCCGGAGCACAGATTGCATTATGAGATGCCCTTTCATCAACATATCTGATTGGGGAAATTAATAATTAGACAGGATTTTTGCAACGCAGCAGCAATGCATGACCAGCTTGGATTTATGAACAGGAGTTAACATACCTTTATCTCAGAGGTAGGAATTATGTACCTCTGCAGATGTTGCTGGACTGTAACTCCCAATATTCCTCATCATATGCTAGCTAAGACTGCTGGGAACTGCAGTCCAACAACGTCCTATGGACCACATCATACCCACTTCTATTTTCATTATACCCATCTGGTGCATCCCACAAAATTCACTTTTAGCTCCACATCACAACCCTGAAATGTGTGGCATGGGAGAGAAATTAACACAGTTACTCCTCGTGTTCCAATTACAACTTTTAATGTTTGTGGTGTAGCCAGACTGTTAGTGTTGGGATTGTAACCAAAATGCTTTAATAACAAAACTCATGATAATCTGTACTGACAACATTCTAAAATTCAATTTTGAAACAAACTTGGAATTACTGGAATTTACTCAGTGGACTTCTGCAAAACTGTTTATCTTTGTTGCATCCCTTGAGACAACAACTTACTATATTATAAGAGTTGTTGTTGTTGTTGTTGCTAGAAAGATTTATTTTATTTTATCTGTAAAGTAATACAAGTTGAGTCTCCTTTAGCTAGAATTCCAAAATCCAAAATATTCCAAAAACCAAAATTTTTTTTCCATGGGTGACTGACCTAATGACACCTTTGCTTTCTGATGGTACACTGCACACAAACTTTGTTTCATGCACAAAAATATTTAAACTATTGTATAAAATTATCTCCAGGCTATGTGTATAATGTATATATGAAAGATAAATAAATTTTGTGTTTAGACTTGGGTTCTGTCTCCAAGATAGCTCATTATATACGTATATGCAAATACTGTACAGGTATTCCAAAATCCAAAAGACCTCTGGTCCTAAGCATTTTGGACAAGGGAGATTCAACATGTATGTATTCTACAGGGCCTTTTTAATTGATCAAAAAAATCTTCTTAACTGTAGTTAAAATTTTGTTTACTGCAAAACAAGAACTACATCTTCAACAGACAGTTTAGTAATACAAATGTCACAGGGCACACACAGACATTATCAAAGCCAATCCCAACATTTCTAACAACAAGCCTTAACCAGTAGAGACTGGTATCATTGTGCTTACATTTCTCTTCAGGTATACAGGTTGCAGAGGCAGGATTACCTTGTCTTTGGATGGCCCAGTGGTATCATGCTACAAACAGGCATGGATCCAGTCACAAGAGGAGTCCTCTAACAATGCAGAGAGGCTCAAATGCCACATAAGGCCAAAGAGAGCCTTAAGATGGGGCATCTCCTCCTCCCCCCCCCCGCATGGATTTGGGGCTAGAAGACCAAGGAAAAGTGTGGGTGCACAAAGGATAAATTGATACAGTAAGCACAATCTGTCACTTTCCACAACATTCTCAATGATCACAGCAGGGCATTTTGTTAAAGCATCAGCTTTCACTTTCCTGGCTTTATGGAGCTTAAGTCAACATGGGGGAATCTTAACCTGCAAGGGGGGGGGGGCAGGGAGAGAGAGAGAATACATGCAATTGTTTTTTAATAAAGGGAAATTGTTGTGTTCTGACACAATAAGCAAAAACAAATGCAAAGTCGTTCACTGGATAGGGGATCCAGACAAATGGAGGTGTCCTTCTGCGTTCAGAAAGGCTTCCTTACCTCTAAGGCCTGCATGAGACTTCAGCATACCTTTTTCACTTCCCTCTCTCTCTTTACAAATTGCCTGTTTGGAAGAGTCACGTCTCCTCAATATTAGCTCACTCTCATCCAGGGTGACGAGACATCCTTCTTTTCCAGGACATGTCGTACATTTCAGCCCAGGAGGAATTCCAAAACATCCTCCATTTTGCACATAACTAAGGAGCATGAATTTACATTTATCTGAGCGTTTCAAGCTTGTATTTGTTCATGTCCTCTATTTTTCTTGAATGCCCTACATTTGGCAGTGCCCTGCCCTCCTTTGCAGTTAGGACATCTGGTCACCCTGCTCTCATCACAGTTAAAAACAACCATAGTGCTATGATTCTACTTTAACTGCCATAGTTGCATCCTATGGAATCCTAGGATTGGGAATTCAGGGAAGGGTGTTTAAGATTCTCAGCCAGGGAGCTCCTCTGGTGCCGCTGACCAAACTACAAATCCCAGAGTTCCATAGGATGCAGCCACTGCAGTTAAAAGTAGCATTATAGCACTGTTTCTTGCTGCCTCCTTCCTGCAACACTGTACAGCAGAAATGCTGTAGGCACGCTTGACCTATAATTCCAATGCTAGTATAATTATTTTTATGATTTGTTTGAAATTTGTTTTAAGCGGCGGAAAGTGGCAGAACAGGCAAAACTTGTTTCCATTCCAGAATAAGTTGAGCCATAGCTGTAATGTGGCAGGAACCCTTTGATTCTCTGCTAAGAGGTTCACCAAACCAGTGAAGGATCACCCTTTCGACAACACTAAAGAACGCACATCAGGAGGCTTCCCCAAAGTTTGACAGAAATGTACAATATTGCCGAGCAAAAAGAGCAACTTTCACCATTTTCAGCATTTTCAAAATCTGATACAAATGTAGACCTTTTGAAATGTATACAGTAATAAATTGCAAGTCTCAAGGTATTAGCTCAACAGATTTAATTTGTATACTAATTGTAAGGTTTATCGTGACAGATTTCCGACGTGTCTGTGAGTGTGCATGTGTGAAAACTGGACGGTGGAAAAAGCCAATAGGAAAAAAAATCAACTGATTTGAAATGTGGTGCTGGAGGAGAGTTCCATGGGTAGCATGGGACAAATAAATGGATCCAACAGCAAATACCTCAACAAAGCCTCAATACACATTAGAAGCCAAAATGATTAAACACGGGCCTTTTCCTTCCAGTATTATTGTCTTTTACCATGACTTTTACTTTGGACATATAATGAAAAAACATAAGTCATGGTAAAAGACAATAATACTGGAAGAAAAAGGCCCGTGTTTAATCATTTTGGCTTCTAATGTGTATTGAGGCTTTGTTGAGGTATTTCCTGTTGGATCCATTTATTTGTCCCATGCTACCCATGGAACTCTCCTCCAGCACCACATTTCAAATCAGTTGATTTTTTTTCCTATCGGCTTCCTGGAAAAAGCCAAACCCCTCTGAACAAATCTCGCCAAGAAAATCCTGCGATAGGTTCGCTTTAGGATCGCCAAAAGTCAAAAACAACTTGAAGGTACATAACAACAAAGATGAAGGCAACAGGAAGAAGGGAAGAACACATGGCAGGCAGATTGACTCAATAAGAGAAGCCAAAGCCCTGAGGTTGCAAGGCTTGAGCAACATAGTTAATAGCAGAATCTATTGGTGGTTGCTCATATGGGTCAATGACTTGCCATAACTAAAAGGGCATGCTGTGCCCACTGTTTAATAGTGCCGCCTTGAGTCATGTTACTATGAATTGCATTAGATCTGTAACATCTTGACCACCCCCATTTTAAAAACTGTTCTGGGTTGGCTACTTTCTAGGCAACTGATTTTAGTGGCAAGTTGCATATTTTTGTTGGATGATGGCTTAAAAACTTACAGGTATTGAGACCAGTGATATGTTTAGTTTTAACCTGCCAATGAACGGTAGAATCTTTTTGACTTGGCACAAGGTGGAATTTATTCAGGATATCAGGGAACAGATGTGCCACCTAATTATTTAATTATGACCATAGTACCTGCTTGTTTTCTCTCCTGTAGCAAATAGCAGTTGAAAGGGGGGAAGTATGGGGGAAATGGCATTAAAACCCCACCTCTTTCAGTTCCAAGATCCTGATTTCACAGAGAGAGAGAGAGAGAGAGAGAAGGCGCTATATGAATTAACTTTTTGAAATTGGAATGGACACTGATGACTAACCTCCCTCTAGCATCATACTGGTGCCCTTAGATGTTCAGACACCCCCTTTCAAAACCCAATTCAGGTGCATGGATTTGCCCCAGATCTTCCACATGAATTCATCCAACCCCCCTCCTGTAAGCTCCCTCTTCTCTTTCAGTAATAATAATCCATTGCATAGAATCATGGACCCCCTTAGAGCAAGAAGAGACCATTAAGAGGCATCTATTCCAGCTCCTTGCCACACAGAAATATGTAACTAATGCACTCCCCTGCTCTATTTAGAGACCCCCAAAGATGGAGAGTCCACCACTCTCTGAGGCCGTCCATTCCACTCTTGAACAGCTCTTACTCTCAGGATGGCTTTTGTGGACTTCACTCTACTTCCTGAGATGCATCTGAAGAAGGAGACTCAAGTCTATAGGGAAGCTCATGGTGCCAATTTCTTTCTTTTGGCGAATCTCAAAGGTGCCACAAGATCCCTTTATGTACTGATTCTACAGACTAATATGGCTATATCTTTCAATACTACTACTACTACTACTACTACTAATAATAATAATAATATGCATCTGATGGAAGTAGACTGTAGTCTAGGGAAGTTCATGCTGCCCACTGCTTTCTCTCAGTGAGTCTCAAAGGTGCCACAAGATCTCTCTACATACTGTTTCTACAGACTAGCATGGCTATATCTTTGAATAATAATAATAATAATATGCATCTGAGGAAGTAGAGAGAATCCTATAGGAAAAGCTCCATGCTTCCAACTTATTTCTTGCAATGAGTCTCAGATTGTGCCACAAGCTCTCTCTGATCCTACAGGCAAACAGGGCTGTACATCTTTGAATCCTTCCAGATTTGTGAAGTGGAATGTGGAAGGCTTTTTGTTTTCATTTGGATGCTCTTATTCGCTTTGGCTGGAGCAGCTGGAGAAGACGTCCTCCTGGGCCTGAAAGAGAAACTTGACCGGAGGTTACCCAGCAGCAGCAGCAGCAGGAGCAGGAGCAGGGCCAGCAGCCAGGGAGGGCGGGCGGTCGGCGGTGCAGAAAAAGCCTCCTCTCTGGTGTCCAGCAAATCCAGTGCCCGCCTCCTTTCCCTCCTCCTCTTCCTCCTCTGGGTCCTGGGCCACCGCCAGGGCCAGGGCTCTCTGGGTTCCTCTCAAGCCACTCTCGCCTGCCACCCAGGATGGCCCACTTGGGGGTCCTCCCTGGGCGCCTGGGGCCATGGGTCAGGCACCGCGGGGCTCTCCGCCTCCCGGCTCCCTCGGCCTCCAGGGCCCTGGCTGCTGCTGCTTCTGCTGGTGCTGCCGCTGCCGAGGCTTCCCCTTCAGCTGCTGCCCCCCGGGGGACCCAGGAGACTAGGCTCAAGCGGCCCGAGGAGCTGCCGGGGCTGACCCCGCTCCGCTCCCTCTACTGGCTCTTCGCCAGGGGCTACCTGCTCCACACCCACCGCCTCCAGGTCAGTAGGGAAGGGAGGGGGGGGCTCCCGACATGGAAGCACACCACAGCCCTAGAGGGGGAAGGGAGGGACGCCCAGCCCAAGCCCCTTCTGCCATGCAGGAACTCCCCATCAGAGCATCCCCAGGGACAGAGGGCCCTCCAGCCTCTGCTTAAAGACCTCCATGGAAGGAGACTCCACTACCCTCCGAGGGAGTGTGTTCCACTGTCGAACAGCCCTTACTGTCAGGAAGTTCTTCCTAATGTTGAGGTGGAATCTCTTTTCCTGCAGCTTGCATCCATTGTTCTGGGTCCTATTCTCTGGAGCAGCAGAAAACAAGCTTGCTCCCTCCTCAATATGACATCCCTTCAAATATTTAAACAGGGCTATCATATCACCTCTTAACCTTCTCTTCTCCAGGCTAAACATCCCCAGCTCCCTAAGGCGTTCTTCATAGGGCAAGGTTTCCAGTCCCTTCACCATCTTAGTCGCCCTCCTTTGGACATGCTCCAGTTTCTCCGCATCCTTTTTGAATTGTGGTGCCCAGAACTGGACACAGTATTCCAGGTGGGGCCTGACCAAAGCAGAATAGAGTGGCACTATTACTTCCCTTGATCTAGACGCTATACTTCTATTGATGCAGCCTAAAATTGCATTGGCCTTTTTAGCTGCCGCATCACACTGTTGACTCATGTTCAACTTGTGGTCTACTTGGACTCCAAGATCCCTTTCACACATAGTTTCATTCAGCCAAGTGTCCCCCATCCTATATCTGTACATTTCATTTTTCCACCTCAAGTGCAGTACCTCACATTTCTCCACATTGAATTTCATTTTGTTCACTTTGGCCCAGCAGAACGAATCCAGTCTGGGACCACTGTAACTGCCCTGGCTCGAAGGCTAGGGGACCCTGTGCAGTGTAGAATTGAAAGACCTAGCCATGTTAGGATTTTATCAAACAGAGAGAATTGGAAGGTTAAAGTGTTCACATTGCAGGATCATCCAGGGCATTAGGGACAATTTCACATTCATTTCTCAGACTCACTTTCTTGCCTAAGTAATTGCTTTTCACCTGATTTTGTGCTCTGCGTGTGAAAAGCATTAGTGAATTGGCTTGCTTTTCCAGGGTGCCAGCACTTTAACCATTTCCGGGATGGAAGCACATAGGTCCCTGTGTGATAAAGTCCACTGTTTGTAGAATCAGTACATAGAGAGCTCTTGCAGCACCTTTGCTGGCAGCATGAGCTGTCCTAGACTTTAGTCTAAGACTGCCTCAGATCAGGCATTGGGTGTCGTTGTTGTTGATGATGTGTGTCTTCAAGCAAGGTGGCCAGACCTGGTCCTCCTTTTCCAGGATATGTCTTATATTTCAATTTTGTCTCCAGGAGGAATTCCTAAATGTCCTCCATTTGGAGCAGGACTAAGAAGCATGAATGCCAGGGGACCTTGTAGCACATTTGGGAGTCATTGAAAAAAAGCTGGCAGCATGAGCTTTCCTAGACTTGAGCCTCCTTCCTCAGATGCATCTGAGGAAATAAATGCATCTCCAAATGCAGCTGAGGAAGAGGACTTAAGTCTATGAAATCTCATGCTGCCAACTTCTTTCTCACAGTTAGTCTCCAACATACTACAGGGTCTCTGTACATCATGGGAACTGTAGTTTATTGTGGCCCCAGAGCTCTCTGACAGAGAAGGCTCAATGTCTCACAAAACTACTGTTCTCAGAATTCCCTAGCACTGAGCCAAGGCAGTTAAAGCGGTCTCAGACTGGATTATTTCTGAAGTGTGTTTTGGAGCCAGGTGTCCCTAACAACAAAGGAGGACAAAGGACAGCACGAATATAGGATGGGGGGGGGGGGGGATGTAGGACATGGCCAAAGAAAAGCCATTTAACATTTGTATTTATTTATTTATTTAGAGTATTTATACCCCACTCTTCTGTCACAAAGGCTCTCAGATCAGTTTATCGATTGTTAATTAGACAGCTCCCTGCCCTCAGGTTCACAATCTAAAATCTAAAAAGACATGACGCAAAAGGTGAAGGAAATGGCAGTGGGAAAAGGGAGCAAGTCCAGCAGGTCCTGCCAATTCTTCTTCTTTCCCTCCGAGACCAGGATGGTAGCAGTTAAAATGTTCAAGTTTTCAGGTATTTTGGATTTCATAAGTCAGGATCAGGGAGACTTAACTTATAAGACAGCTGTGGTGCAAGAAGATTGCCCTCCCTTCTCCAGACCCCCAGGCAACTCTGGATGTTTTCTGAGAGGTGCATAAACTTTTTAAATACTACCCAAGTACCTTTTAAATTGTAACTGTCTCTTAAACTAGAACACTACACCTCTGGGACTAAAGGGTTGCCCTCTAGTGGGTCAAACAAAGCCCTGCCAGGCATTGGCCTCCTAATATGAAGGGCCCTATGAGGACATGGCAGGCTAAGCAGAAACTGCTTGGTTAGTGAGGTTTTGGGGCAAGGAGGAGATGCAGTGGCATCACTGAGGGGGTCTTATTTAAAGAAGAAGTCTTTCAAAAGCAAATTGTTGCAAAGAGATGGTTAAGGAAACAACCCTGGGGATTTGATTCTATACTATTGTAAGAGAAGAGAAGATCATGCAGGAGCTCTGTCCAACTGATTCTACAGTAACAGCAGCAACATCCTACAATACACCCACAGCCAACCTTGTTATGTTAAATATATAACTAGATGGGATTATTCAGCCTATTAAAAAAAAGTTCCATAAACTACTCCTGCTAAGAGGATCATGTGTTTTCTTCCAAGATGGTAATACGTTTTGCCAAAGTGTAAGGAGGGCAGGGCAATTCATCTAACAAATACAAATACTGTACAAGAGCTTACAGGAATCCAATTTGGGTATTCTCAGTGGTGCTTTTCAGGTTTACACCAGATTTTACAAGGTGTAAGTGAATTTCCAAGGCTCTAATGTGAAAAGCAAGAATCAAGGTTTGGTTGTGGGTGTGTCTACCCTGGAATTTGAATTCCAGTGACGTCCTGTGAACTCACCCAGCAATAAAGCTGGCGGGATCCAGGGACCTTCAAAAGTGTTATTTTACAAAACACTTCTCCTTGGGATGGTTGCCAGTCCCTAACAAACAACAATTTATGCAGCAACTGAATAACTTAACATGAGCTATTGTGATTTTTTTCCCCCTGAGAACTAGGCCAAAGGGTTGAAATTGCTGTAACGCATAACTGGCTTGTTTGGTGGAAAGGTGTATAATCAATAACTCTCTGCTAGTTCAAATTAGCCTGTTCAGATTTATTTGGAAATAAGTTCCACTGTATTCAGCAGAGCTTACTCAGAGATGTGGAGGCAGTTTCAGGCTCAGGCAAGTAGGAAGGTATTTTAACTAATCGGTTTGTGTAAAAGCTTGCATCCAGGACCCAACATGCCCAACATGACCAAGAAAGAGTACTCAAGTTAAGTTTATGGCAGCATTTCCGAAACTGGTGCCCTCTACATGTTTTGGACTGCAGTTTCCACCACCTCCAGCTAAGATGGTTGATGATGAGAACTCATGGGAGTTGCAGTCCAAAACATCTGGTGGGCAACAGGTTGTGGAATACTCGGTTATGGAGAAATCAGACTCACTAAGCATATAAATCATTCTGAGTACATAAGTACATGTTTAACATAAGCATGCATTCTTATGTAGGTGAAGGTCACCAGGGAGAATTTCATGGTAATAAAAATCCAGTGGCAAACATTATAAATAAGTTCACCCTCAAGAAAAGCCACCCAGGCTTTGACATTTAATTATTATTATTATTTCTTACCCACCTCTCCTCACGGCTCAAGGCAGGTTACAACATAGTTAAAGCACAATCATTACACAAAATACATGTATTAAACTGCATAAAATACACATATTAAGAGAAAGCATGTTGCAGAAGTCCAACCTTGAGGTGACCAGTGCATGCACCAGTATCTTTAGGTCCCCCAGATCTAGGAAGCAGAACAGCTGACATATCAGCCAAAGCTGATAATAAGCACTCCTGATCGTCACATCTCCATATAATAATAGTATATTTATTTATATCCCACCTTTTCCATTTGGGGGTTGAGGTGGGTAACAGCAGAATTTATACAATACAAATAATAAAATTGACAGAAACCCCCATCCCCCAACTCGAAACCTCCCTCCTAAAAGAATTAAAATCACCGTAAAATCATACATAAATACCTAACAATAAAATCAAATTAGTTTACATTTGGGACTGATGAAATAGCAGGGGAGAGTAGAAGGTGGAAGGATTCAATCCATTCTGGCCATAATCAATCAGGGAAGGCCTTCCAGAAGAGGTTTGTTTTTATTGCCTTTTTTAAAGCCTTGAGACGTGAAAACTAAGTTTGGAATTCTATTAGGCCTCGAACTAATTATAGTGTTTTTTAATTATGAGGAATTGTATTTTATAATGTTTGTGGGGGTACATGGACTACAGTCCTTGTTATAACTGTATTATTGTTGTTTTGATATTTAGTATTTTTTCTTTTTTAGCTAGAGTCAATTATTGTTAGTTGATTAGATATTATGTTATACTTTAATTATTTAATTGTTATGTTATGTATTGTATTTTGTAATTTGTATTTTTCATATTTTTTTCTTTTTTCTTTTCATTTTGGTATTATGATATGTTTGTATTTTTTAATTCATGTAATATTATCTGATTGGACTTGTGTTGGGGGCTGGGAAGGGACTGTGTTTCTTATTTAATTGTAACATATTCTTTTGACTTGTTTAAATTACGTTGTATTCTATTGTACTCCTCAACAGTTGTAACCCACCCAGATTCCATGTGATTGGGTGGGATATAAATAAATCTGTATTATTATATGGTTGGCCAATCTCTTCTGGCAGGTCGTTCCAAATTTTTGGAGCAGCAACAGAAAAACTCCTCCGGGAAGTTACTACCAGTCTGGTCTGTCTTGACTGTAAGAGATTCTTCCCAGAGGAACAGAGTGTGCAGGAAGGATTATATGGGAGGAGGCGTTCCTTCAAGTACACTGGACACAAGCAATATAGGGCTTTATAGATAATAATAAACACCTTGTACTGTGCCTGGAAGCTAATAGGCAGCCAGTGCAATAATTTTAAAATAGGTGTAATTTCCCAGTGACCAGTCTGGCTGCCATATTTTGTACCAACTGAAACTTCTGGTCATGGCACAAGGGTTGCCCCATGAAGAGCACATTGCAGAAATTGAGATGGGAGGTTACCAACCCATGTACAACTGTTTCAAGGTCCCGCTGCTCCAGTTAGGGTCGCAACTGGCGTATCAGCCGAAGCTGGGCTGGGCTGACATTTGGAGAGACAGATCCAGGAGCATTGGGGATAGAAATAGCACTTGTGGGATGCCATATAACAGCTCCTTTTTTGAGGAGCTACTATCCCCAAGCACCACCATCTGGGACCTGACTGAGAGGTATGACCAGAGCAACTGCAACACAGTGCCTCCAATTCCCAAACACCCCAGGCATTCCAGAATGATACCATGCATGGTCAATGGTATCAAAAGCCGCTGAGAGGTCTAAAAGCACCAACAGGGACACACACACCCTGTCAGTGTTGAGACGAAGATTATCCACTAAGATGACCGTAGCAGTCTGAACTCCATATCCTGCCCTGAAGCCGGTTTGAAATGGGTCAAGGAAGTGTGTGTCATTCAAGACTGACTGGAGTTGGAGGGCAACTGCCTTCTCAATCATTAAAGGTTTGAGACTGGTCTGTAGTTATTAAAGTCCAGGGGTTCCAGGGAGGGCTTTTTCAGCAGTGGTCTAACTGCTTCTTTTCAACAGGACTGAAAATTTCCCTTCCTGAGAGATGTGTTAATAATTTTTTGTATTTGAAATATAATTGCATCTCCTCCCTGGACGACCAGCCAAGAGGGAAAGGGATTAAGAAAGCAGATTGTCTTCCTAACTTTCGCCAGCAGGTTGTCCACATCAGTGGTACTCACAAACTGATCTAGTGGAATCCCACTCACAGAGTTGCTGGACATCTTGTTGTTGGCCTCTGCTCCAACGACAGCATTTAAGTCAGCTCTTATGCAAGAGATTTTATCTGTGAAATAGTTATAAAAAGCATCACAGTGAGCTACTGAAGGTTCCAATAGTGGGTTTGGAGGGGAGGGTACCTGAGTTAAGCCTTTCACAGGTGAACTGGATGTGAATCCACAGGTGCAATGCATGCAGAGAAGAAAGCTTTCTTCACTGCACATATTGCCACCTTATAGGAACTAAGATGTCCACTATATTGTGTATTATCACATAAAAGTCATGTTTTCCACCATCTGCTCTCTAGTCATCATCCTTCCCGTTTCATTTCCCTGAGGAAATGAAATACCAGGGATCCTGTTTTGTAATGGGTCAGAGAGGACATTTGGGGGCAATTGTGTTAATAGCCCTGGTCAAATTTTGATTCCACTTATTGAGCAGGGATTCAACAAGACTGTCAGTGATGCCAGCCACGGTACCCAAAGGATCCATCAGCCTTTGAGGGCAAACCATTTTAACAGATCCACCACCCCTGATGGAGTAGGTTGTAGGTATTAAACTAGTCCCGACCAGAAAGTGACCTGTCCAGTTGAGACAACCAGTTGGGATAGTCCCATGTTTGTCACGGATACCATGAACTCCCAACCTACACCTCTCAAACTGGCCTCCAGTGGTATGTTGAAGTCACCCAGAAGCAAAAGTCCAGGCAACTCCAACAAAAACCTCTGAGACCAGGCCAATTAGTTATCTAGTCCAGAAGCACCCTACTCTCACCAGGGGGCTGCCTTGTAGCCAACTAGATGGTTCTGCCCAGTCCTTCAGCTGGTTCTCTCACCATAAGCTGGTGTAACAGTCCCAGAATGACCAGTGTCTACCCAACGTCCTGTTTTTGCCACAAACAAAGTATATTAAAACAGAAAAACGTCTTCCCAGGTTATCTGACCTCTTCCTCCACAGCAGATGAGTTATCCCAAAGCCTGGTGGACTCAGCTTTATACTGTTCCCTCCTTGGAGATGGAATAGGCCTGGGGCTACAGTTTACTCACAGGCCAGACAGTCTGCAAAGAGCTAGATGGAGCTGCTCTGTTTTCTGGCCTCTTCCGCCACAGCAAACCTGAGTTTACCTGTCTTCCTTAGTGGGCATGATTTTTTTTTTCAAATATATTTTTAATTGGTTTCCAAAAATGTATAAAACAAATATACATATAAGTCTTCTTTTTGTTAAACATTCACATACATTTTTTCCCAAACAATATTAAACTTAAACAAAATTTACAAAAAAAATTAATCATCATATGACTTCCTTAAGTAATCCCTGTGGCTCCTATTTCATCCTTTTAAATCCAGCTTCTTATAAGTCATAGTACTTTTTTCTCTTAGTGATCAATCCTTCTACAGCATAACACTTCCTTATAAAACAATTGATATCTTTTACAATAGTGTGATCTGACTCTCTTCTCAATCAAAAAGTAAACCCCTTAATTTCTTCCATATATTCTGGAAAGGGTTCCCAAGTTCTCAAGAAATCTTTAAGTGGTTTCTTACTTATTATAATTGTCAACCTATCTATTTCCATGTAATCATATACCGTATCTTGCCTAGCCATTCATCAATGACAGAATTTCAACATTCTTCCATTTAGTGGGCATGAATTATGAGACATTTGGAATGAACAATCTTAGATTGTTTGATACTTGCTCATGATAAGACTAAGAAAATGTCATCTGACAAGTATGGGCCCTGGATGAAAATGGGCAAACATAAACATTATGTATCCATAACAATTATCTTGTCTCTGTTTTTATTACTTACATTGTATAAAATATATAGTAGCTTTGTTTATCTATTCATTATATTTATACCCTTCTTTACTTCCAGGGAGCATGAGGCAGCATACAGAATTTTCCCAAAACCTCTGGGTCAGAACACTGAATTTACTGTGGATGAAGTATTGTTCATCCTCAGAGAAGAAAATTTTAATGCTTCTAAAATAATATTGTATATTGTCTCTCATGTCTTGTATCCAGATAGCACCTTGACTTTTACTCTGGTCAGCAAAAATAATATCCAGAACATAAATGTCCATCATTGATATGAAAACCAACCATCTCCATACATGAACAGTTAATTCCTGAAAAGACCCACTAAGTCAAGGAAAGACTCATTTGAGGGTTTCAAGAAGCATACCTGCGGAGCCCAGAAATTTCACATTGTCGTTGATCCAGGGCAGGAATTCTCAACCTTGGGTTCCCAGACATTGGCCTATAACCTCCATCATTCCTCATTGTAGGCCATGCTGGCTAATGTTTATGGTGTTGTAGTCCAAGAGCACTGCAGAATCCAAGGCTAGAAACCACTAATTGAGGAAATTAAAACATCCCCCCTACCCTGTCATATGGAAATATGCAATCTTCTCAAAAACTTTTATTATGCACCATGAGTCTGCTTTTTGAAGGCACCAAAATGCATCAGTGTTAGTATGGTGAAGGTATTTATGAAGCAGTAGATCAAGGATGGTCAACTTGTGGGCCTCCAAATATTGGATTGCAGTTCATTTCATCTTTTACCACTACCTAGGGCTGATGTTCAAGAACATCAGGAGGACCATATGCTCTTCAGTTTTACAATTGTTCTTTAGGTAATTCAAACAGGAAGATGCATGTTGATGGTCCTGAAAAATTCAAGCTGATATAAAATGTGTTATAATGGGCATAAACAGTTCTGGCTTGATTTGTTCTAGGACCTATTTATTTGTCTTTTTAGCAGTCCATGGTATCCACAAAACTGTTCTCTAGCACCACATCTCAAATGAATTGATTTTCTTCCCATCAGACTGTCTAACTTTCACAACTATACATAGAAATGGTAAGATGACATGAACAATCCTAATTTTAGTATTCTTCTATTGAGCAATAATTGCATGCATGTGGAAACACTTGGATCCTTAGAATGCCTGCATATTATAACTAACCCCACTTATCTTGTTTATTCCAGATCCTTTGCAGAAAGATGTATGGCCCCATTTGGAAATCCTGGTTTGGCCCAATGATCAATATTAATATTGGCAGCCCAGAAGTCTTAGAAGAGCTAGTGCGTCAAGAAGGAAAATACCCCATACGAAGCGACATGGCTCTCTGGAAGGAGCACCGGGACAAGCGTCACCTCCCCTATGGCCCCTTCACTGAGTGAGTGCACCTACTATATCCTACACCCAGCTGCAACTTCACAAGTCTTCCAAGGCTTTATTTCAAGGGGGGGGGAAGGAGCCACAAACTTTGCATCAAGAATTTACCTAGTCTGGTAAAAAAAACCCATATAACTAGTCAATCTGTAGTCAGGGCTTTAAAAAGAAAGTGTGAGTCAAATTTTGTGCCCCTCAAAAGCTAAACTCTTCATCCTGTTTAAATGCATCTAATTTGCATGGGCTGTATCCGCACTGCAGAGATAATCCAGATTGACACCACTTTAACTGCCATGGATCAATGCTATGGAATTTTGTAAGATATTTAGCCATCTTTGTCATCTTTGACCTGTGATGTCACAACAAACTGAAGATCCCAGCATTCCATATGATGGAGCCATGGCAATTAAAGTTGGATCAGCCTGGATTATTATTGCAATGTGGATGCAGCCATGGTTGTTCATTCTGGGCTGGTTCCAGATTTATTCATGCTTAGAGTAGAACAGAGCCACTGAAATCAGTTTGGCTTCAGTGAGGATCTTATCACATGAACAAATAAGCTGTTTTATCTCTTCTGGCTTGAATTCAGGATCTGGGATGCTCCCGGATATTATCATACCTAAATCGCTGCCTTTCTACACAGGCTGCTGCTGCCCGGATACATCCAGAGTTGAAGCCTCGCCCAGATAGCCAATTTTTGAAGTTGGAAGCTTCCCAACTTTGAAAAAATGCTGGCTGAGTGAGGTTTCAAGCTGGGATGCATCCAGGTGGCAGCATCCCATGTAGATGGATGTCAATTTAGGAATAATAACATCAAAAGGAATCCCAGATCCTGAATTCATGCCAGAAGAGATAAGGCGGCTTGTGGAATCAAAGGCTTTCATGGTCAGCATCCATAGTTTTTTGTTGGTTTTCGGGCTATGTGGCCATGTTCTAGAAGAGTTCCTTTCTGATGTTTTGCCAGATCTGTTTGCCTGAAAAAGGATTGGGTATATATATCCTGTGTGATCCTGGGAAGGGGGGAGTGATTTGTATGTGTATTGTTCTGTTGCTAATGGCAGTTCTCAGGGTGGGAGGATATGCAAAAGAGGATTCATGCCTGCTAATTAGTGATCATTGTCTGCTAGGAATCCCCTGACCCTAGGCTGTTTCTCATTTGCATTGGTTGAGTCTTAATCTTGCAGTCAGAACATCCTTGGGGCCATAATTTCCCCAACTCTGTACCTTGGGCAGGCAGTGGGAGATCGCGGTTAATTTGGAAACCATGAAGGAAGAATCCAGAACAAGAATGAGAGTGAATATTGTTCAGTCTCACACAGCTGGAAAGCAAAATCCAGATTGACAGTTTACCTGTCTCAATTCCTCTGGATGCTTTGGGCCTCTCCCATGGCTCCAACCCTCTCTTTCATTCTCAGGGATGGGGAACGGTGGCACCGCCTGCGCCAGGTGCTGAACAAGAGGATGCTAAAACCTTCAGAGGCCGTGCTATATGCAGATGTCATCAATGAGGTTGTGTCTGATCTGATGGTACGGCTGGAGGATGAGAGAAACAAAAGCCCCTCAGGTGCAATGATCCAAGACGTAGCTAATATATTATACCGATTTGCCCTGGAAGGTATGTGGTGTCTAAGGATGTAGAATAATCTCTTCTCCTCACATTCTCTCTCTCTCTCTCTCTCTCACACACACACACACACACACACACACACACATAAAAACAGATCTTTGTGTTTATTTTGCTGGTATTGTGATGTGGCTAGCCCAAAGCTGAAGGATGAGCCCTGTAAACAGCAGGCAGCTAGAGGCATAAACCAGTAGTATAAGGATACATTTTGACGTATAGGTAACTCATGATAATAGCCATGCCTCCAACAGGGGTGGTCTAAAAAATGCAGGCATCTTTGGAGATTGTTGCTCACCTTTTAAAACCAGTTCCAGCCTCTTGGGCTGGAGCCAGGATGTGGAATAGAGGCAGGGATTATCTCTCACTAAATCGCTGCCGAACCGCCAACCGCCATAATCCCATGCCCCAACCAGGTCCAAGCCACACTCCGACAGCACTTTTTAGAAGTCAGAAGCTTTCCAACTTCTAAAATTGCTGGCGGAGAACAACTGGGACCCGGGCTGATGGCGGCCAGCAGTTCAGCAGCTATTTAGTGAATAATAATCCCTGCCTTTATCCCACGTCCTGGCTCCAGCCCAGGAGATTGGAGCCGGTTTTAAAAGGTGAGCAATAAGCTCCTTGTGTCAACAAACCAGTTCTAGCTATTTCCAGGAGCAGGTCTTTTGTGCAGCTAATGGGTCTTCATAGTGCATCCAAACCTCTCACTAGTATTGTACTGTGTGTAATTCACCACAGCATTATAATGTTGTGGAGCTCAGGAAGAGATCCATTTCTCATCCCAGCCTCTGAAAGGTTTGCAGCTAAATTGAGAGGGAGTACTGAAACTTGATAGGAGTAGCAGATTATGTCTCACTCCTGCTAACCCAAGATTCCCTGCCAGACCCAGACAGCTGTCACTCCTCTCTTCCATTGGTCTTGGCCTATTCCATGTCTGTGAGATGCAACTGTGAAACAAACCAGATATGCCTGAAATTGTACTTAACATGATGGGTTGTTGTGTTTTTTTTAATTTTTTACATGCAAATAGAATGGCTCAAGGGCTGATACATATAGGCATCAGAGTAGGTATTCAACCCTTTCTTCCCTTGCTGCAGAGGATTCCTTCCACTATGACAGTTTTTAAAGCTGGAAAGAAACCTCCAATTGGCAGGGATTTTCCTCAGGATTATGGCAGAGGAAAAAATGGTTAAAGTACTCTCTGTGTTGATTCTATTTGGACTTTTTTTTTTTACAAAAACCTGCAATTAAACAATAAGTAGATAATGGTTAGTGTTGTTCTTTCCAGCCCTGCAGCTCCTTTCTAGCTCTGCAGTGGTTTGGGGAAATTCCACAAAACATAAGATGCAGATAGGAAAAGTTGCCTGTGAGCCACATTACCATCCCCTTGGAGTTAGGGTGGAAGAAGCCAGTAGCCAGATAGTTGTTGCCATGCAGAAATATGATGGCCAGGTGGAGCTTGTGGTAATATGCATTTTCAGAAAGGCATGTGGGATTAAAATTGCACCTGCTCTGTTGACTCCAGTAAGATTTACCACAGGCCACTAATCACTGGATTCGGTTGTTTGAGAAGGCATCCATTTTTCATTTATGAATCTGGATTTCTGTGTTTGGATATGTGGTATTGATATACACTAAAACCCTTTTTGAAAACATAAAACATTTTTATCCTTTGTATTTCAAAAGAGAAAGGATAGTGGACAGGATAACTTCCTCCCCTAAAATGTCAAACTACAGGCAGTCTTAATTTACACAGGTTGTATTTCTGGACTCCTGATGGAAATTTTGACTGACCTACTGTAAAGAAGAGACCGAGGGGTACACCACTACTTGAGACTCACTTATAATTTTTTTAAAAAAATTAAAAAATAAAACAAAATTCCTATGGTGGAGATGGGTTGATAGGTAGCAGATCACTGCCGTGAGATGCAGGACATTCTCCTGATGTAGTGTTAGCAGACTGTCATTGGCAAAGGAAATTGTGTGTCTAAAATTAGCATGAGCTATAGTTTTGGTTTTTAATGTATAAAGTTTCTCTTTTAGCTATTAAAGGTTAAGCTTTTATACATATACTAAAAATATTTAGCAGAAGTTATGAGGACCAGGATTATGAGGTGCTCTCAAAGTTGTTGATCTGCAGCAGGGCTATTTCCTCATTATTGTTTATGCTAGCTAGGGCTGATGGGAGTTGCCATGCAATGTCTAGAAAGGTGCACATACCCCTGATATATGTGAGTGGTGACATATCACCAAACTGAAGAGCTAAGATAAATTTTCCAAAGAATATTGTCGCTACCTACAAGGAAGGCCATGATATTTCCTGCCCCATTATGCATGTTTATCCATTCCAATATTTTCTAACAAGCCAGGACTGGCTCATTATTTTTCGAACTTCCCAGTACAAACATATTGCCCTTAATATAACCAGCTTCCTCTTTTGTTTTATCTCAGTCTCCATTGCTTCTGTTTCTCTTGTTAATTTCCATTCTTCACACAATCATGAAATTGTTAATTCTCTGTGGCTCCCCCCTTTACTGAAGGCATTTCCCTCAAGTGTGTTTTCCATCCATAGGCATCTCATACATCCTCTTTGAGACCCGCATAGGCTGTTTGGAAAAGCAGATCCCAGCTGAAACACAACGCTTTATTGATGCTATTGGATACATGCTGAAGAATTCGGTCTTTGCCACCATCCTACCCAAGTGGACCCGGGATGTGCTGCCTTATTGGAACCGCTACCTAGAGGGCTGGGATACTATCTTTGCCTTTGGTATGTGAAAGGTGGGATCCAGGATATCTGTTCACTGAGACTTGGAATTAATTCAGGAATTTTTAGACAGAAACATTAAAGCAGGCACTAGTAGCGAGAGGCAACTGCCTCAGGTGAAAGATGCTGGGACAATGTATGTTGGAAGATAAAGATACAAGTGATACACAGCCAATTCTGAACCCACAAAGTTAGCTTTCTATCACTGTCATCTCTGACACTGTCCCATCATCAGTGGAAGCAAGATACAGCTATCACTCCAGTTGTTTTACATATATGGAGTAGGAGGCCTTGTCATTTTATGCTTTGCCCCAGACAAATATAATGGGGTGACTTTGCAGAGTCTGGATTATGAAAAGTACAGTGGGATGATTATTCAATTGTTTTAAGTGTTCTCACATATCCAAGATGGCACTAAACAAAAAAGTCAGTCGTGAGTGATGGGATACCCAGGTCCTGGCATGACAGGTCCAGCATTGTGCTCACTAGTAACAGATACACTTCCATTGATCTAGGGAAAAAACTGATTGATCAGAAGATGGTGGAGTTAGAGAAACAACTGGAACGGGGTGAGGAAGCCACAGGCTACCTATCTTACCTACTGTCTAGTGGGCGACTTAGCCAAGAAGAAGTATACGGCAGCATAGCTGAGCTGCTTCTGGCTGGTGTGGACACAGTAAGATCTTGATTTTTTTAATCTATTTTATTTTGGTTCTTACACCAAAATTGAATCATGAAGAGAAACCTACTTGCTGGCTAAAGTTAGGCACATTGGGGAATATATTTTCACATGCTCAACAATACAGTTCTCCTCCCTGTAATGATGTTTGAATGCCATGCAACTTATCTTTAATATGCATTAGAAGAAGCTTAAGCTTAATATACATTAGAAGCTTAATATGCATTAGAAGAAGCTTAAAAGCATCATCCAGGAGTATAGGTATGTAGGGAAATATTATACACTTGTCCCTCCACATTTGTGGCTTTCACTTTTGTGGATTTGATTATTCACTGATTTTATTAGTATGTCCTCTCTAAGAATATTGAGGTGCTCCAACACAACTCTATGGTCAACTTCAACCAAAAGCTGCACTGAGGGACCTAGAGATTCCTAGAGAAAACCATTCTCTAGGCATTTGTAGCTTCTCCAGCACAATTCTATGGTCAATGTCTGGCAGATGTTGACCACAGATTTGCACTGGAAAGCCTAGAGTTTCCTAGAGAGTGTTCTCTCAGGTAAAAACATAGTGTTTTTTGTTATTTGTGGTTTTTCCACATTCACACAGGTCCTTGCCCCTAACCCCAGCAAATGTGGAGGGACAAGTGTATACAAAATCAAGATTATTTGTCTAGCTAGACTATGAGTGGGCAACTTGTGGCTCTCCAGATATTATTGGACTGCAGTTCCCATCAGCTGCAGCTAGCCTAAACTATGATGGCCTGACATCCACACCATTATGGGTGGGCCCAAATGGTGACCTTATCTCATCCAATGCTGTCACTGGCAAAGTTTTTTCAGAATTCCTTACAGAGCTCTCTTAGGCAATCCTAAGGCAAACTTATTACAGGGCCTACCTGGTAAGGTTTGTTCGGGGAGGGGGGGTGTGCCATTTTCTTCCCCTGAGGCTGAGATAATGTGACTTGTCCAAGGTCACCCAATGTGTTGCCATGGCCAAACAGGGGTTCAAACTATGGTCTTCAGAGTCATAGTCCAACATCCAAACCATTATATTACACTGGCTGCTCATGATCTACTATCTGATCCTTTTAATTGGAAATGCTGTATGTTCTCTACCACTGATCTGTTCTCCTCCTTCACAATATTTAGACCACTTGTTAACCTTTAGTCTTCCAAATGTTTTGGACTTCAACAACCAGGCACTGTAGCCAGCAGAGCTACACTGTTCAGAATTCTAGGATTGATATCCAAAACATGTAGAGGACCAAAGATTGAGAACTATTAATCTGGAGAGTGTTGGAATCAAAGATCATGGTTGGTTCTACATGTTTTTTGAGTAAGTTTCAATGTCATTGATTAAGGACCTAGTGTAGGTGCTGCAGCCTGGTATTAACTGTAGACTTGTACAGTTTATGCTATTAAAAATACTTCAAAGAGTTGTTTGTTTCCTGGCTTTTCCCTAGCCCTTTTCTAGGCAGCTTGCAAAAATTAAAATAGATACAAAAGAAAGCTCGCATCAGTAAAAAATATATTTAACATTAAAATATAATTAAATGGTCAAAAGAGAAAAACCTAATAATATATCCATTTAGAAAACTAAAAATAGGAAAAGTAAAGCACACTATTAAAAACGCTTTCCCTACAAACAGTTCCTAAAGGCCAGTCAAAATAAAATTTTTAAAAGTCATTGCCTACCAGTGGAGGGACAACATGGAAAAAGCAAGTCCATGCCATCTAAGAGGAGTCTCAGAGCCTGTGGGAAGCCACTGAAAAGGCTCTCTCACATTCCCAACAGATGAAAGTGGTGGGACAGGGAAAAGAGTTTTCCTGAATGGTAGAGGGTTAGACTGGATGGCCCTAATAGTCTCTCCCAACTCTGTGATTCTATGATTCTAAAAGCCTCCCCTGAAGATCTCAAAGCTCAGGCAGACTCATATGGGAGAATACAGTCCTCTAGATAATTTGTACCCAAGTAGTGTATACATGCATGTGCATGCATGCACATAACCTTCCTGTTGCCTGTTGACTTATGGTGACCCCATGGATTTCATAGACTTTTATTAATGCAAAGAATATTCAGAGCTGGTTGTGCCAGTTCCTTCCTCTGAAATATAGCCTACAGCACCTAGTATTCATTGGTGGTCTCCCATCCAGGTATTAACCAGGCTGACCCTGCTTAGCTTCCCAGATCAGACAGGATTTTGCGCCTTTAGGGTATTTAGGCCTGAGCTATGTAGGGTTTTAAATAACATAAACTGTACAATCATCCCTCTACATTCATGGGAGTTGAGGGCACAAGACCCCCACAAAAGTGGAAAAACCATGAATATGTGGGGGAAGGTGGGAGGGGCATGTACACATGCTCCTCTCCCCACACACACATGTCCTGCCCCTCCTGCCTTCCCCCATGCTTTGGCCAGCTAAGGGAAGTTTCCCTCAGCCAGCCAAAGCCTCTTCACCCCACCCCACCCCAACCCATCCCTATTCTTTGGCCAGATGAGAGATGCTGGGAGGGGCATGCACACACCTTTCCAGACTGCTCCCTCCCTCCTGGGATTCCCCCCCCCTCCAAGAAAAGCCCAGGAGGGAGGAGGAGGAGAACCGCATGCGCCCTTCCTGGCTGTACTTGTGCATAATCAAATCCACTGTTAAACCTGCAAAAGTGGAGGGCTGATGGTACAGTATTTTGAATTGTGGCCTGTAACAGACCAATAGGCAGTGTAAATGGAATACTAAGAGAGTTCTGTCCCCCCTGTAACCCATATGTTTTGGACTTCTTATCCCATAATTCTTGACAGTTGGCCAAGCCAGTTAGGGCTTCTGGGAGCCAAAGTCCAAAACTTTGGGAACTTTGACCAAAGTTTGGGAATCACTGTTGTAACCAGACCTGGGCAACAGTTTGGTTACAATGTTTTGAACCAGGTGAAGTTTTTGAACACTTCTTAAATGCAGCCTCATACACAGCACATTGGATTACTCCAAGCAGGGTGTAACTAAGACATTTATTTCTCTGGTCAGATCAGACATCTCTAGGAAGAAGCACAGGTGGTACATAAGCACACCTTGCTACTGCAGACACCTGAGCATCCAGGCTCAGGGTTGTATCCAGCAATACATTGAAGCAGCAAACCATTGTCTTGAAGGGTAATACCATCCAGCACAGGCTGAGTCTGCCCTCCCATTGAGCACAAGCACCTCTGTCTCGTCTGAATTTAATTACCAACTTGTTTTGGAAATTACGAGTCACCAGTGTAGAACCAAAACAGTTTCTTTGGATTCAGGTGGAAAAGCAAAATAGAGTTTTGCGTCAGCAGCATACTGGTAGCACTCCAAAACTCCAGACAACCTCTTCCAGCCATTTCATGTGGATTTTAAATAGCATGGGGTACAAGGGAAGAATTTGCCTTAACAACCAAGTTGCTGTAAGAAAAGGAAGCATCTGTGCCTAACATCATTATTATCATTTGTCTTTAGTTCTTTAGTTTTACTCATGAAACAATTTTTATCACTGGAGATGTGAATTAAGGGTATATTTACTTAAGGTTTTGGTGCACTTAGTTCTGATGCATATCTGTGAAAGAGAACAAAAAAAGTAGTTTCCTAATCTTAAAGACCACTTCCTCCAATTTTTCCCCACCATGCTCAGATTAGAATTAGAGGTATTTCTTCTTAGCAGACAAATGCATGCAATTCATTATGCTAGCACCATTAACTGAAAGAAACAGAGGTGCTTACCTGGTCTAATTGTTACTGAGATTCTACTGTATGATATTCTGCTATATCTGGTTCTTAAGAAAGGTTGTTGGAGAGGTAGCTAATTTGACTGGTAATGAATTTGTAGCTGATTGCCTTCGTGTCATAGCCATTGTGTGATTTTTATGGGTTTCTGTAGCTTGATATGTTAAATGTTTTGTTAATTTTGTATTGACAATTAACTGTTTTAAATGCTTTGGATTTCTTTTCTTTTCAGGATATAAACTATTTTAAAATAAATACAAGTTTTCTCCTACACTAGTGTCAGTGTTTAGAAAAAAGTTATAATTGGGAAGCTATTGGTATTATGCACTCTTGCCTGAATTATTTAGATCAGGTGTGGGCAACTCATACAGGCCTTAGGGCTGCATTCTCCCCTGGAACTCAGGGGGCCACTCTCTCCGCTATAGCTCCCCTCTCCCAAATCTGAGGAGCTCCAAAAAGCCCCAGATAGCCATTTTTCCCTCAACCCAATTTAGGCTCAAAAACCTGAAAGTGACCTTAGGGTACTACTGGCCATTTATATTTATTTGTGAGGAGTGGAAAGGCACTGCTATAGTGAGAAGCCTGTGAGTCACATGTGGCTCATGCTTTGTCTTCCCTTGGTTTAGACTAAAACTTTATAAAGGACTATACAAATTCTAAATCTTAATTTGCATCAAGTATCATTCTTTATTACATTTGTATCCCATCCTTCTTTCAAGGCAAAGTCCTGGGCTTTATGAGTCGTGATAATATGTGAAAAGGGTTTATCCAAACCAAGTCATCCCAGTATTAGAGATGGGTTCTAAGCTTGCATTTCTAACTACTTCCTAGCCCAAGACTCCAACCTTGACATCATGCTGGCTCACAGCATGAACCTGAAGCAACATGGAACAAATAAACTCAAGTTACAACAGAGGTGGTACCAACACATACTTAAGCAGGGGAGGGAAACAAAGTACAAATTGTGGCTTTGTGTCATAAAATGCTTTTGGCAGAGATTTCTGTGTCACAGGCTAGTCATTTGATCAGGTCCATGAGATGAGACTGATCATCTGGCATGAATATAAATAGGTTCCAGGATCCTTTTCTGTGTTTCTGCCCAGAGATAACACCTTCATCCATTCTGCCTTCTTAGACATCCAATACGCTCTCATGGGCCCTGTACCATCTGGCCAGGAACCCTGATATCCAGGAAGCTTTATACCAGGAAGTGACCAATGCAGTACCCAAAGATAGGATACCCAATGCCAAGGATCTCACCAGAATGCCACTGCTGAAGGCTGTCATCAAGGAGACTCTCCGGTAAGAGCCTCTGTCATTACTCAAAGGAGCGGGGGGGGGGGGGGGGGGGAGAATGATGAGTTAAGGCCATGTGTGTGAAAACTCACAGTTGTTCCCCTACACTTCTGTCACCTTAGCCAGCTCTGAGAATCTTTCCCATTCATTTCCATTTATGCTTCTGTGTATGCGAAACATTTTCCATCTTTATCATGCTGCATAGTGACTCTTCCACTTATACCCTTGCAGGCTTTACCCTGTGGTCCCCACCAATGCCCGAATCATTGCAGAGAATGATGTGGTTGCTGGGGGATACCAGTTTCCAAAGGATGTGAGTGAATATGCCTTTCCAATCTTTTGATTCTAGTGTATGCAAATAATCCAAACTCAATGGCCAGAAATGGATGAGAAGTAAATGGGCATCATTCTCTGGAGTTTTCATATGGACAGTTCAAGTTAGAAAGAGAGCCAGGAGAGTGAGGTTAGTTGTATATCAGAACTAGGTGTGTGTTAAAGCAATAGGACGTTGGTTACCATAATCTAGGTTTTCTTGTTCTTATCATATTCTAGGTTTTCTTGTTCAATTTAAAAAATTGTAAACACCACAAAATCAGGATACACCAGATTGCCTTCTCCTATCCATATCCAATTGACTCCTGAGAAATCCAAGAGTGGTTGTAGATCTCAGAGACTGTACCCCAATCAACAAAATACTCTTATTAACATCAAAAATATAAAGTTTGTCAGTGGTGATTTCCTTCTTCTATAATGTTCTCCCTCAAGTAGCTCAAGAGGCAGTAATTATATTCAGCTTTAAACACCTGCCAAAACATATCTTTCAAACAGGCTTTCCTCAGTGAGTAATGATCATGACTTCTCTGGTTTTCTTTTAGTATTGTTCACTGGAATGTTTAAATTACTTATGACTTATTTTTAAAACTGTTTTGGCTGCTGGATACTGTTTTTATGTTTAACTACTACACATTAATTTTTATATAAACTGCTTAGAGATTTCATCTCTAATATTTCTTGTTCTGTTCCTTCAAGTCCTTTCCAATTGATACGGATCTGCTATTGTTTTCCTCTGAGGGTGAGTGTGTGACTTGCCCAGTGGATTTCCATGGCTATGTGTAGATACCAGTATCAGGGTTCAAATCCCCAATCAGCCATGGAAACCTATTCAGTGATCTTGGGCAAGTCACACACTCTCAGCCTTAGAAGGAGGCAAATCATCATCATCATCAACATCATCATCATCCTTTATTTATATCCCACCTACTCCGACTAGAACCGAGGCAGCTACAGTAAACAGTCCAATACACAATAAAATAACAACAATACACAATAATCCCAAATTCTACCCTCCCCCCCTTAAAATAATGATTAAATCAGAAATACATTTAAAAAATTATACTAAAAAATTAATTAAGTCAACTAAAACCAGAAAGATGGGGTGAGAGATAATCAATGGAATAGACTGCACATTAGTCAATTCAATGGGTGGCTGAAAACTATTCTGGAAAGGCCATTGGAAAAGATTCGTCTTGACAGCTTTCTTAAAGCTGTCCAGGCTTGTAATATGATGGATCTCTTCAATCAGGCGGTTCCATAATTTGGGAGTGGTTGCAGAGAAGGTCCTCTGAGTCACCATAGTTGTTCTGGTCTTCACCAGTTTTAACAAATTCTTTCCAGAGGACCTGAGGGCACAGGATGGATTATACAGAAGGAGGTGATCCCATAAGTAGGTTGGACCCAATCCATGTAGGGCTTTAAAGGTCATGACCAACACCTTGTACTGCGCCTGGAAACCAATGGTCAGCCAGAGGAGTGATTTTAGGATAGGTGTTATATGGTCACTCCTAGTTTTTCTGGTGACCAAACTAGGTGAAAGGGTCCATGGTGTCCCCACCCCTGGTGTCACCCAATGTGGGGAGCAGGGCTTCTGGGGATGGGGCTTCTCTGACACAGCCCTGTTCTACTCATGAGCAAAACATTGTTGCAGCAGGACCTCTCCCTCGCTGCTGCATTTGGTAAGCAAACTGCAGTGAGCCAGGAAGGTAATGGGGTCATGTGGGCTGGTGGAAGGGGAGGCTAGCTGGCCATTCAAACATGTGGTGGTGATGGCAAGGGCCAAGGGCCTCTAGCTGGCACCCTTTTGCTGCAGTCTCAGGAGGGATGCCACTCTTGAGGATAGTGCCTTGGGTGCCCTTTCCAAGCCCTGGCTGCATCTTTCCCCTGCCGCTCCCAGCCTTCTCCCACTCTCCTTCCACATGCACCTTCCTTGGTCTCCCCTGAGATTGTTCTCTTGTCCCGTCAAGCTGAGCCCCCCCCCCCTTTTGGAGAGGACTGAATGCCCCGCTACACTTCACTGCTGTGGCTCATGAGCAGAGAGATGGCATGGCAGCAAAGAGTGCAGGAGGAGAGCTCAACTGGGTGTTATCCTTCTACTGGGGTGTCCCTCCATGTGGGCTGCATCCCCACACACACACTCCTAATGAAAGCAGTGGATAGGCTTGTTTTAAGATCATGATTAAGTCAGAAACAATTTTAAGGTACGCAACAACAGCAACTCTTGAAATTCTAAACCAGAACTCACTACTTTACCACGACGGCTCTCCAGCTGTAATATTACAGTATTGCAATATATGTGTACAATATTCAAATCTTTAAATTGAAATAATGGGAAATGAGAAGCCATGTAGTCTAAATATAAAGTTTGCTTATCTGAGATGAGCATAAGTGTTGCTGTTGCCTCTAACTTAACATAGTGGGACGTTGTTGTTGAAGAGCAAAGTATTCTTCACCAAGCATGTCATCTGTTCATAATTCTCTGTATCTCTTGCTTATCCTAGACCCTCTTTGTATTAGCCCACTATGCTATCTCACATGATGAGAGCAATTTTCCAGAACCTGAGCAGTTCATGCCACGTCGCTGGCTGCGAGACCAGAGAAACTTGTCTCCTCACCCTTTCAGCTCCATCCCTTTTGGTTATGGTGTACGTGCCTGCGTAGGGCGCCGCATTGCTGAACTTGAGATGCATATGGCTCTTGCCAGGGTGAGTTGCTTCCTGGAATATCTTTTGATTGGTCAGTGGCTGAAATTGCTTGCTTTTGTTGACTTCATAGCTTAGAGATGAGAAACTGGTGGCCCTCCAGGTGTTATTGGACAGCAACTCTTGTTATCACTCACAATAAGCTATGCTAGCTGGGGCTAATGGGAGTTGGAGTTGAACAAGACCTGGAGAACCACACATTTCCCACAACTGCATTCCCAGGATGTAAGTGCCCATCTTTCTGCAGATAGGGCTTAAGGTGGGGTACACAAACTGAATTTTCAGAAGAAGTTCCAGGATAACACACATGCTTCTGGTGGCTCATTAAAACACATTTTCAGCATGTTAAGCATAGGGTGTAGCCATATGTACACCAGAAAGTGGAATACAGTCCTGGTCATATATAAATTTGGTGGTCTTGAGACAATGTGGCTGTTGTGATATTGATCATCCCCTCGACACACACACCAACCCCTTTCTCTTCATCTCAGGTGACATTTAAGCATGAAGTTGAGGACAGGAGTCACATTGGCTTTTTTATTTAATTAAGCAACCCGCATGTCAAATTACAGTTTCACTGGTGAAGTGAAATATTAAACCCTCAGACTCAATTATTAGGGAATCAACAGGGAAACCCAAAAGGGAAAGCCAGTAGCATTTTGTTAAGTTAACAAGTTAAAACATACTACAGTCGTCCCCCGGGTTACGAAGGTAATCCGTTCCGGATTACCTTTCGTAACCCGGAAATGACCGCATCCCGGGGGACTGCTACTTCCGACGGACCGCACGGCTGATTTAAAGGGGCCGCGCAGTTTTTCCCTTTCATTGCCCGGGGGATCCTTCGGATCCCGGGGGAATTTTTGCAGTCCCGCCGGTTTCGCACCCCGGGGATTTCGTTCCCTGGGGGATTCGTAAGCCAGGGGACCACTGTATTAGCAGAATGAACTTTGGGGAAAGAAGGACTGAAGTATTTCCTAAGTAAATAGTGAGTCTTTGGTTCATTTTGCCAGGTAGATTTCCCTAACTTTACATGGCAAAGGAAGAGAGAGGTATGTAGTTTTGCCACAACTATTCGGTTAAGGGGAGTTAAGTTGCAGTGACCTTAATAACAGAATGGGGAACTTTCAGGCTCCAAATATTGAGTAACTTCTACTCTTGTCATCTTTCACTCTTGGTCAGACTGTCTAGTCATTATGGGTATTGGAGGTCAACAATATTTGGAGCATTGTAATTCTCCAGGCCTTCCTCAGGGAGTGAGAAAGATCACACACCCCTTTCCCCTTCTGATGGCTGAAATACCTTTGCACGCATAGCAGCCATTTTTCCAACAAAGCAGCACTGCATTTCAGGAGATTTGAAACACATAAAGGTACCAGTAACAGTTATGAGAATGTCTGGTTATTTATAGTGGGGATGGGGTGAGAAATGGGGGGTCTAAGCACAAAGTGTTACCTTAAAATATTATACATCTTTTTTTCTTGTTTCTTTCCAGCTTATCCGACTATTCTTAATCAGACCAGACCCACAGCAAACGGAGGTGAAGCCTCTTGCCCGTATTGTGCTTGTGCCTGATAGGCCCATTAACTTGGAATTCCTGGACAGACAGACAGTTATTTAATGATCTACTATCTTTCTTTTTATGGACTGCAAAGATTTTACAGGACCAATTCTAGGATTTAATTATGCCCTGGACCACTGGTCAACTAGTGCTCCTCTCTCTTCTGTGTGCCTCTGAGATTTGCCTTCACAGTCTTCTCCCTTTGCAAAGTTGATCACCATATTGTATTCTTGCTTCAATTGTTCAGGGTTTCTTTGTATATATGTGCGTGGAAGTAGCTGCAGTGCCTCTCAGAACTCTTTGAAGGTCTCTCCTTCACCACTCACTGGAGGGCTCTTAATACTACAGTGCTGAAGAACAAAATTATAGCAATCCAGTGATGGTTATTAGAATTCCTCTTCCACTAAACCAAGCTGCCTCAGTCTAGTGTCTTCCTGGTATGCTGGCCTATAATTTCCACCACCCCAGCCAAATGGCCATTTGCTGGAGAGAATGGGAAATGCAATCCAACCCAAGGAATAGCAATTGATGTCTGAAAAGCATCAGGTTGGTGGAGCATGCCCTGCAACCTCTAGTCTGCTGCTTTCTGCTTTACTAATGGAGCTAGAAAGCCTCTTGTTAACCCATTTGTTTTTTATTTCTCATTAAATTGTACTTTGTCTTAAAATAAACAATACAAGGAACAATAAGATTAATAAGAAATAAAGAAACTCATTATAACTCTTAGTATGTCACAGATAGGCTTGTGGGTTAAATAGAGTAAAATAGCCTAACAATAAGATTGTTACCTAATGAAAGACTGGATATATAAATTATTTTACATAAATTATTTAACAAAGAGAGGGGGCAGGGCTCAGTATGCTAATTCTTATTATCAATGGTGTAGTATAACCGCTTTGTTATGGTGCTAAGAGGGTTGGGGATGATTCAGATTCAAATTTCCACTCAGGTCTGAAGCTCTCAGTCAGTAAGATCCTCTCACTTCATTTGCCTCTCAAGATTGTTGTGAGGTAATGTAACACATAGTGGTTTCAGCATTGAACTCTGAATCTGGAGATCAACATTTGATTCCCCACTCAGTCATGGAAACCCACTGGGAGAGCTTGGGGGAGTCACACACTCTCAGCACTGGAAAACCTCATAATGTTACCTTTGGGTTGTCATGACTTGAAAGCACACAGCAACAACAAAATATAATGAGAGGGGAACAGTGTAATCCATGCTAAGTTCCTTATAAAATCTGTGGGATGGAAAAGGTTTAATTATGTGCAAATTATGTTCTTCCCCACCTATTTATTCCAGCAACATGGGAAATTTATAGGGCAAACCAAGCTGTATTAATCAGATGGCAGGCTGGATTTCTGTGAAGAAATAAGATGCTGAAACTGGCATGTTTGCAACTCTTGCCTTCCCTCCCGGGCATACTGACTTTAATAGCTGTAGCAAAAAAGCATGTGGTTACTCATTCCAGTGGGAAAGGCAGTATGTGTTAATATTGCCAGCTTTCCAATTAGTCTCTTTAGCTTTGTGCAACTGCATCTTGATATTCAGGCATTACCAAGTGAAGCTGTTCAGGGCACAAAGATAAACACCAAAGGTGGTTGCAGCAGATGATGCCACTGTGAAATGTCATGTTTGACATGCTCAAAAGTGTTGGTGTAAACAAGCAGATGCACAGGTAAAGCAATCTCCGATGCCTTCGGAAGTACCGGCGACCTTGGAGCTGTTCGGCTTTATCAGGAATTCCTCCTGCCCGCTGCTGATGAAACAGACTGGAGCCAAATCTCTCTCCTCAGAGGTGTTTATTCTTAAAGTTGCTATATTTACAAGTATATACACGCTCGTCCAACAAAACTCTCCAACCATCTATCCACTCCGACTACCCAACAACCCACACTGCGGTGTGCAGGCTATTTATAGATTTATGCCATGCGGTCACAAACCCATCCTCTTCTGGTGACTCTTTTTCCTTGTGCCACCAACAATGTTGTCCCTTCACTCAGGAAGACTTTTGATGTTACCCAGGCTTACGTGCAATCAAGCACATGTCTGACCTTGAACACTGTCTGCTGTTCCAGCCTTCAGCTGCAGACAATTATGCCCATGCTTCCTGGTTTCCTTTTGTGCACATCTGTACATTTCATAGTTGAGCCTCAATGCCTAACATGCCCCTCCAAAATGTACAGATGTGTATCATTTTGCCACATATGTGTTTGCCATCTTCCGATGTTTACATTCGTTGAACAGCCAAACTCTGTGTTTATTGTGCCATGCCTATCAAACATGATAGATGTTCATGCCTTTCAATTGGCAAAGCTTTTGTGAGAACATCAGCAATGTTGTCCCTGGTGTCAATGTACTCCAGATTTATGATTCTGTTTTGAACCATCTCTCTCACATTCTGATACCTCACACCAATGTACTTTGTCCTACACTTCAAGTTCTCAGCTTCAGACATTGCAATATATGATTGTGAATCCTCATGGACTACAGTGGGCTCTTCACACTTTTCTCCCAAATCCACAAGCAATTGCCTTATCCACTGGATCTCTCCTGCAATTTCAGACAATGCTGCAAATTCTGCTTCTGTAGTACTTAAAGCCACACAGTTTTGCTTCCTGCTGCGCCAAATTATTGGACTACCAGCAAATCTTACAAGCAAACCTGACACTGACTTTCTGTCATGCAATTCTGATGCGAATGAACTGTCCACATAACAATCCAGCTGTTGTTCACTGCCCTGTATCACCAACTTTCTTTCTTTGGTTCCTTTCAAGTATCTCAGCACATGTTTCACTCTAGTCCAGTCTTCTACTTTTGGAACACTTACTTTTCTGCTAAGTACTCCAACAGCAAACGAAATGTCTGGCCTAGTGTTGTTTGCAATGAACATCAAGCTACCTACTACACTTCTGAACAATTCTGGATTCTCAAATTCCTTTGATGATTCTGCACTAGAAGTTCCAGAAGTCATTGGACTCTTTACAACTTTTGCATTCTGCAAGCCACATTTTTCAATCAGCCTTTCAATCTTTTTCTGTTGGCTCAACAAACACCTGCCATGCTCAGTCCACTGAACTTCAATCCCTAAGTAAGTCTTGAGATTTCCCAAATCCTTGAGCTTAAACCTCTTAGACAACTCTTTCTGAACTGATGTAATTTCCCTCTCTGACTTCGCTGCGACACACAAGTCATCAACGTAAATCACAACGGTCACATCACCTTTTGTATACACGCACGCATCCGCAATGCTGCGTTTGTATCCCAATTTGACCAACTCTTCATGAATGCAAAGGTTCCAGCAACGTGCACTCTGTTTCAAACCGTACAATGCCTTTTTCAACTTGTAAACCTTTCCATCTCTGTCCTTGTCAAAACCTAAAGGTTGTTCCATAAAAACCTCCTCATTAAGATGAGCATTCAAATATGCAGTTTCAAAATCAAAGTGTCTCACTACTTGATTCTTCCTAGCTGCTAAAGCTAATACCAGCCTTAAACTTTCTGGCTTTGCAGTAGGTGAAAAAGTTTTGTCAAAATTTTCAAACCTCTGCTGCGAAAAACCTTTTGCAACCAGTCTCGCCTTGTATCTATGGGTTCCATCCGGCATTTCCTTCCTCTTGAAAACCCATTTGCAACCTACAACCTTGTGGTTCTTAGGCCTCTCCACAATCTCAAACACTTCCTTATCTAGTAAAGACAAGTACTCCTGATCCATGGCAGAAAACCATTTCTCCTGCTCCTCCTTAGGATATGACTGCAATTCCTCAAAACTCTCTGGCTCATCTGCCATCACTGAACAAGCTCTTGCACCCTGCACTACGAATCTATCTGGAGGTCTCCTCACCCTCTGAGTTCTCCTTGGCACAATCACTTTTGTTCTGCCTTTTTCATCCTCACTGTCAGAACTAGTTTGCACCTCTGTGTCTTTCATGGACACCTTTTCAAACTTTTGTGTAGTGACTGGTGAGTGCAAATTTGGATGTGTTTGTGTGTGATGGTGTGCAGAAGTACTGGGTTCACTTTCAGTAGATGCTTCTTGTTTTAGCACCCCTCCATTTCCAGTACCTATGTCACTCTGCCCCAGCTTGAGAAAAACCTCTTTGTTGGCATGGAGCTTTTCCCAACCTGAATGTTTTTCAAAGTTGGCACTTCTGGACAGCAAGATTTCCCCATGACCTACATAAAATCTATAGCTGTTCCCAGAATACCCCACAAACATCAACCTTCTCCATTTAGGATCACCCTTCTTCCTGAAGTTTGCAGGCACATACACATTTGCATACTGCCCAAAAACTCTCAGGTATTTGAGATTTGGTGGTCTCCCATACAGCATGTGATATGGAGTTTTCTTTACAAAAGAATTCCAAGTGCGATTGGCAACATGGTTTGCTGTCAAAATTGCTTCCCCCCAAAGCTGCTCTGGTGCTTCTGCATCGAGCATCATACAATCTTTTATTTGCTTTAAGACTCCAATGTGTCTCTCCGCTAAGCCATTCTCCTGGGGAACGGCCGCGTTCGTCGTGTTGTGGCGGATCCCTTTCCTCCTCAACCAATTTTTCAGGTTATTGGACAGGAATTCTCCACCTCTATCTGTAACCAAAGATCCTACTTTGTATTCAAACTCCCTTTCAATCATATTGACCCAATTTTTGATGTGTTCAGCAGCTTCACTCTTTTCCTTCATGAGCATCACATACGAAAACCGTGTGTGACGATCTACAATGACCATGAAGTACTGATTTTTGCCCATGGTTTTGGCCAAAGGACCAGCCAAATCAGCATGCACAACCTGAAAAGGTCTTTGTGTGGTGCATTTGCTGCGTTTGGCCACAGGAAAAGCCTTCAGCTTTATCCTGCTGCAAACTGAACAATCCAGGTGGTTTGAACAAGTGGACATTTTAAATTCTGGACACACTTCCCCCAGCTTCCCCAAACTTGTGAAGCTTGTATGTCCCATGACTCTATGGTAGTAATGAGCACAGTCTAAGTGCAAAGGCACATTGTTGACTACTGAACATTCTGCCTTGTCAACCATATAGTACATTTTGTCTCTTTTGATTGCTTTAGCACAAACTTGGTCATTTATGCTAATAGTACAATCATCCCCTTTGAAACTCAATGCATACCCACTGGTGGTTAATTCAGACACACTAACCAAACAGTTTTGCAACTTAGGAACACACAAAACATTTGAAAAGTCCTTTCCAAAACTTGGGATGAACACAGTTCCCATCACTTTTGCCTCCCTTGATGCACCATCAGCCAAAGCAACTGAATGTACATTAGATGGCACCTTATCTTTCAGGAGCCTATCACAATTAATCATATGCGACGATGCTCCGGAATCTAATAACCAAATGGGGTCTACAGCCTGATGGGCTTTATAGTCATTGTTCTTTACCACAGCAACAACACCTTTCCTGCTCACAGGATCTTTAGGCTGTTGTTTCCTTGCTGCTGCCAGCTTTCTACAGTCCTTCTTGAGATGGCCTGGCTTCCCACAGTGGAAACACTTTCTCTCCCTGGACACAGCTGCCTTCTCCGGTTGCAGCTCCTTGAAAGCCTCGGTTGGGTGTGTTTGTCTTGGTACTGCATGCTGCCTCTGGAGCCCTGCCTCGTACTGCCGACGTTGGCTCTCTTCCAAGACACGTGCAGCCACCAGTTCCGCAGTAATCTGTGATTCATCAAAACACTGAAGACTCCACAGAATATTCTCAAAATCATCAGAAAGACTCCCAAGCAGGATGTATGCTTTCTGCTCAGATGCAAGGACGACACCTCTCATCTGCACCTGGCTGAACAAATCAGCCATGATCTCCAGATGCTTCTCTGGCGATTGTCCTTTCTGCATTTTGCAGGCATACAGTCTCCTACACCAAATCATTCTTGACAGAGCTGTTTTAGATTGGTGAATTTCCCTCAAAGCATCCCAAACTGCCTTTGAGGTTCTTTTCTCCCGGACATGGTTGATCTGCGACGGCGTGATTGTAAGCAAAATTGTAGCTCTTGCTCTCTTATCTCGGTCAAGAGTATCTGCTGTGGGTCCTCTCTCAACAACATCCCACAGTCCTTCTCTGACCAGCAAAGCCTCACAATAGGAACTCCAAGCTGCATAATTAGTTTCGTCTAGTTTGGGAAATTTAGCTGCCTCCATCATTAAGCAGTGTAAAGATAGAGTCCTGGCAGTTTTCCCAGCTTCTACTGTCAATTGTGATAAGACACAGACAACAGTCCAAAAATCTTACCATCCAGCCTTCCGGCACTGACAGCACAACACAGCAACAAAGTACCTCTCTCACACAGCCAGTTGAACTCTTCAGCACAAACGGAGATGCCTTATCAGATAATGATCTGGGCCCGTAACCCTTGTTGGTGTAAACAAGCAGATGCACAGGTAAAGCAATCTCCGATGCCTTCGGAAGTACCGGCGACCTTGGAGCTGTTCGGCTTTATCAGGAATTCCTCCTGCCCGCTGCTGATGAAACAGACTGGAGCCAAATCTCTCTCCTCAGAGGTGTTTATTCTTAAAGTTGCTATATTTACAAGTATATACACGCTCGTCCAACAAAACTCTCCAACCATCTATCCACTCCGACTACCCAACAACCCACACTGCGGTGTGCAGGCTATTTATAGATTTATGCCATGCGGTCACAAACCCATCCTCTTCTGGTGACTCTTTTTCCTTGTGCCACCAACAATGTTGTCCCTTCACTCAGGAAGACTTTTGATGTTACCCAGGCTTACGTGCAATCAAGCACATGTCTGACCTTGAACACTGTCTGCTGTTCCAGCCTTCAGCTGCAGACAATTATGCCCATGCTTCCTGGTTTCCTTTTGTGCACATCTGTACATTTCATAGTTGAGCCTCAATGCCTAACAAAAAGTACTCTTCTTTAAAGAAAAATGCAAGCGTCTTCTTGTTAGCCTGTTGGAGCAAACACAAAAAAGAGTTTTGTATTACTGGCAAATAAGGCATGCAGAAATTCTTACCCACTCACTCCCATGCCTTCTCTCTCCAACACCAATTTGCACTAGCCTCCCCAATTCTTCCTTCATGTTATTTTCCTGAGTCATTTGCTGCTGTTCATCTTCCATTACTTTTCCTGCCTTCTCTGGTGTTGTCTCTACCATATCATTGTTCCCTCCATTCCATCTACCATTACTGTTTCTACCCCCCCCCCCATGACTTTGCCTCCCATCTTACCCTTGTCTCTCTCTCTCTCTCCTGTGACAAACCACTGTAGTGTGTTTGCCCTAGGGTTACCTTAAGTTGGAAATAACAGTGAAGGCACACAACAATAAAGCATAGTGGACAAGTTCTTCTTTCATGGAGTTCCCATGGCAACCACTCAAGCAGTGAGGACCAGCTTGAAGGAAGCAGGCAGGATAGAAATGGTGTTCTAGCTAGAATCATAGAGTTGGAAGAGACCACAAGGGCCATCCAGTCCAACCCCCTGCCATGCAGGAACTCCAGATCAAAGCATCCCTGACAGATGGCCATCCAGCCTCTGCTTAAACACCTCTAAGGAAGGAGACCCCAGTACACTCCAAGGGAAATATTTATGTGCTCCGGGACATGGTGCAAAATTTACCCCAAATATAGAAGGAGGCCTGCATGGCATAGTGATTGGAGCATTAGAGTATGACCAGGGTTTGATTCCCAGCTCAGCCATGGAAGCCCACTAGATGTCCTCAAGCAAGTCACATACTCTTTCAGCCTCAGGGGAAGACAAAGGCAAAGCCCCTTCTGGACAAATCTTGCCATGAAAACCCCATGATATGTCCACCTTAGGGTCACCATAAGTCAGAAACAACTTGAAGGCACACAACAACAACAACAAAACAACAACAACATGGCAGGAGGAGAGAAACTCCTGGTGCCCTCTCCCAGTGCTACCTTAGCCAGCCCTAGGATTGGGACCTTCCTCTGTTCATGGCCAAATGTACTTTGACCATGAACAGTATTTTAAAATGTGTTTAAAAACACTCTCCACAACCACATCAGGCAGTCTGTTATTAGCACAAAAACAACCAAAATTTTCCGAGAAAACACACAGTATGGATAGCACACCTTTAATGCTGGCACATCAAAGCATTTCCCCATGTGTTCTAACATATATGCAGCCTCTGGAGACAACCTTTCCCATGATATTTCCTCAGCTACTTCTATCACCCTCAACCATTCAAAGGTCCTCTTTCTCCCTTGCTTTCCCTAGAACCCACTTCCAGAATGCACATGTGTGATACACTCCCTTATTTTGTTCACATACAAAAAGTTAAGTTTGTTATTTCAGAAGAGACTTCAGGACCAAAACCTGGGCACTACGAACAGCTCCAGGTGATGTCCTAGGGGATGTGTCCCAGGAATATCATTAAGCATCAGCCACCATTGCGCAAGCATGTCATTCAAATAAAAGACAATAAAAACCCACAGTCTAATAAAGCAGAAAGCATTTATGTGGTTGGTAGACAAGCCTGCTGAGCACTGAGCAGAAGAAAACAAAACTATTTCCAGATCTGTTTTTATCAACCTTGCAAGATAGCGCCTGTAACAATACATGAGAGTTGTTATACAACTACGGCAAGTTTTTCGAGCCAAAATAACATTTTCCAAACTCTGCTTTTAGTAACTTGTATCCATTTCCAATGCTTCTCACTGGCCACATATTTAATAATGTGTTTATTTACAGTTAAAGTTGTGTAATTCTCCATCGTTCCCAAATGCAGTTGGCCCTCCTTATCTACAGATTTTTTTATCAATTGATTGAAGCATCCACAGTGTGAAAATATTCCAAAAAAGTATAAATTCCAAATAGCAAACCTTGATTTTGCCACTTTATAAAAGGGACACCATTTTGCTATGCCATTGTATTTAATGGGACTTTAGCATCCACGAATTTTGTTATCCATGGGGGGCCCTAGAAGCAAACCTCAGCAGATAACAAGGGCCCACTGCAATAATCAGGATAATGCTATAATAATCACCCAGCATTTGGGAGTACAGCAGATGAAGATGGTGAAAAATTATACTACCACTATTACTGAGGAGGAAGAGGATAATGATAGGGATGCTTTGATTGTGAGTTCCTGCATGACAGGATTGGACTGGATGGTCTTTGTGGTCTCTTCCAACTTTATGATTATCTGATTATAGAGCAACATGCCAATAGAGACTAAAAGTCATGAGATATGGAGGGATATTAGAAAAACCTAATATGGTTATTGGTTTTTTGTAAGGTTATTATTACTACCTATGCTTACCCGGAAGCCTAAATGCCCTAAAAGGCACCAGATCCCATCTGATCTTGGAAGCTAAATACGGTTCGCCCTGGTTAGTATTTGAATGGGAAACTGTCAATGAATATCAGGTGTGATAAACCATATTTCAAAGGATGGAATTGGCAAAACCACCTCTGAGCATTCCTTGCTTTAAGAAACTCTTTGAAATTCATGGGGTTGCCATAAGTCAACAGGCAACTTGAAGGCACACACAAACAGAGTTCATGAAGCACCAACAGATGACATGTAAGCACCTACACATGTGTTTGCCCTTGGTGCAAGATGCAGTTTGGTAAGATTTTGAGGGAATGGGAAGAAAGAGATGTGGCCAGGTGAACCTCTTAAGACTCTACAGCAGCAACTCTGAAACTATCTGTGGCAGCAGTGGCCCATAGTTCACACATACACACAAACACCCTTTCCAAGACAGCGTCTTTTCCCTGAGAATCATCCCACTACCCTGAAGCTTATGGTAGAAAAAACAGTCCCTAAGATCTAGAACCTCTACTCAAAACCCACCATTTCCACAAGGACTTTGGTTGCCTTCACATTTTCATGCCATGTTTTCTTATGTTTATTCTGAGGCAAATATGTATAGAAATGTTAGCTTGTCAGTAATTAGAAATTGTGACAACTCAAGATGAATAAATTGTATCCATTCTCATGCATTCCTGCTAAAATGTCTCTTTCCCTTTGGATTAAAACTCTCAATAACCTTCAGTAAATTCTAGAGGTCATTGCCAGAAAATGAATGGATCTGCAAGCACGACAAACTTTTGTGTCATTCAAGGCAGAGCTAAATGGTATCTCTGAGTGACACAGAACAGCAAGAACTTGCCAGGTTGTGTTTCCTCTTCTTGAGCCCATTTCTTAGCAATGCTGATAGGCTGTCTAGATTCTCCAGAAGAACTTGCATGAAAACCTATCAAGCTCTCTTTTTCTAGAAAGAGGAGATACAACACAGAAATAAAACTGAATATCATACTTTTTGGTGACATTTTCTTAAACAAACTTTCCCTGCCTAGATCTGATATTTGTCCCAATAGCTATAATTGCACCAAGGGAGACTTTTGGATCACTCATGCGGCAGCAGTTTTCTTAAAAGAATCCAGGCCCTGGGGTAGATGATAAACTGGTAACTGTATCACCAGTCTGGATCTCAATTTTATTAAGGAAGTGACAAGCTATATGAAGACAAATATGAATTGAATTTACTATTTATAGGAAAGTAAATTCTTTTAAAGAAGGAGTAAGCAACTTGTGGCACTCCTGAGGTTGCTGGACTGTAACTCCCATGATCCTTCAACATTAGCTATGCTGGATATAGCTGATTAGAGTTTCTGGTTGTTGCTGTTTTTTAAATCCAGAGGGCCTCAGGTTGCTTATTTCAGTTTTGAAAAACTTTAAGCATGTTTACTCAGAAGTGTGCCTTTCAGGTCTTTCTCTCAGGCCATCAGGCTTCAGGTTGCAGGCCTATCAGGAAATTTTTGATGGCATTTTTTAGGCAAGCATATGCTGAATGACATTTTTCATCTGGGTGCAGCTAGGTTTTTCATGTTCCATGTATTCCAGTATGTATTTTTTCACATACCTACAAAGAAAAAGCCCATCTTTTATCAGCATGACTCTAGTGTCTTGTACTGCTACAAAGAAACATTAATTGTAGCAGAGCCTTTATCACACTAGAGGGCAAACAGGATTTAAACAGGAATTAAACAGGAATTAAACAGGAAATGTCTTATGTTTAACATAGGGCATTTAACATGCCTTATGTTTAACATAGGGCATTTCCTGTTTAATTCCTGTTTAATTCCTGTTTAAATCCTGTTTGCCCTCTAGTGTGATTTGTGAACTTGTCCTCACTTTCTCCAATGTGTGGGACTGCATGTTCCTGCTTCTGCTCAGGCTGCTGCACTACCCTTAGTTCTCCCTGTAGCAGGAGATTTAAAGAGAATTTTTTTTCCAGCTTTGATTTCCTTTGGAGGTTACTAGAGGCTTACACATTTTCACATATATTATTGTAACCCACTGCAGTAAGTCATTTGTGCCATGATAGAGCAGTGGAGTCTGTCTCTCAGGCAGTGAAATAGCCAAGCCCTTTGGATGAGATAGGCTACAAGCACCTTTTCCCAATCTGGCAACTTGCAGATGAGCTAGACTACAACTCCCACCATCCTCACCCAGAACAGTTACTACACATTCTGCTGCAGTGGCTGGGAAGAATGGGAGTTACAGCTGGACAGATATGAATGCTCCAGGCTGAGGGAGATCTGTAAAGCAACAAATGGACATTGTGGATTTGATTTCTTGCCTCTTTTTCAGATAAGTACATTGTGCACCCTTAAGAATAACAAAACTCAAGAGCAATTTGAGTCGGCACAGTTGGAAAGAAATAAAGGAGGAAAGCTTTTTGTGTTGAATTTCTGCCTCAGATAATCTGCTAAAGGTGGGGGGGGGGGGGGGAGGAAGAGGTGTCCCAATTAGGGACATCTTAATAATAATAATAATAATAATAATAATATGATTTATTTCTATACCGCCCTTCCATAGATCAGGGCGGTGTACAGCATATAAAAAACAATAAGACATAAAAACCATTAAAACAAGCCAGTTACAATAAAACAGTAAAACAGTAAAATCAGTAAGACAATAAAATCACAAATAACCGCTGTCCAGAGGACCTAAGTGTGCGGGGCGGATTGTATGGGGAGAGACGGTCCTTCAGGTACCCTGGACCCAAGCCATATAGGGCTTTATAGGTGATAACCAGCACTTTGTACTGAGCCCGGAAGCGAATTGGCAGCCAGTGAAGGTCCTTCAGAATTGGTGTTATATGGGCGGCCCTGGGAGCACCAGTGACCACCCGCGCTGCCATATTTTGCACCAGTTGTAGCTTCCGAGTGTGATACAAAGGCTGCCCCATGTAGAGCGCATTGCAGAAGTCCAACCGAGAGGTTACTAGAGCATGTACTACGGTTTCAAGGTCCTTCCGGTCCAGGTAGGGACGCAGCTGGCGAATCAGCCGAAGCTGATAACAGGTGCTCCTGACCATCGCGTCCACCTGAGAAGTAAGATGGAGCAACGAATCAAGGAGCACCCCCAGACTGCGTACTGTGTCCTTCACGGGGAGCGTGACCCCGTTCAGGACAGGTGGAACCACCTCCATCCCTGGACCGGGAGAACCTATCGCCAGTACTTCCGTTTTCTCTGGATTCAGGCTGAGTCTGTTTTCCCTCATCCAGTCCATTACCGATTCCAGACAGGCCACGAGAGGAGCGACGCCATCCCTGGTCACTGCATCAGTCGGAGACATAGAGAAGACTATTTGGGTGTCATCAGCGTACTGATAACACCGCGCCCCATGCCTCCGGATGATCTCTCCCAGCGGTTTCATGTAAATGTTAAAGAGCATGGGGGACAGAATGGCTCCTTGAGGGACCCCAGAGGTGAGGGCCCTCTTATCGGAGCACACGTCCCCCAGCTGCACCATCTGGAACCTCCCGGAGAGGTAGGACCGGAACCACTGGAGCGCAGTGCCCCCGATTCCCACCTCTGCCAGGCGTTCCAGAAGGATACCATGGTCGATGGTATCGAAAGCCGCTGAGATGTCCAAGAGCACCAACAGGGACACGCTACCCCTATCGATGCCCAGACGGAGATCATCGACCAGGGCGACCATGGCAGTCTCAACCCCGTAGCCCGCCCGAAAACCGGTTTGAAATGGATCTAGAAAATCCGTTTCGTCCAAGATCGATTGAAGTTGGAGTGCAACCGCCCTCTCGATCACCTTCCCCAGAAATGGCAGCAGCGAGACTGGCCGATAATTATTATGAACCAGGGGGTCGAGGGAGGGCTTTTTCAATAACGGTCTTACTATGGCCAATTTAAGATGGTCAGGAAATTGTCCCTCCCTCAGAGATGTATTAATAATTTGGCGTAACAGCAAGGTTACCGCCGATCCTCCCTGGGCCACTAGCCATGAGGGGCAGGGATCGAGAGAGCAGGTTGTCTTCCGAACACTTCTAAGGATCTTGTCCACATCCTCGGTACCGACAGACTCAAACTGATCCAGTACAACAGAGTCCACGGAAGCTCTAGACGCCTCTATTCTGGGTTCTGCTTCAATTCTAGCGTCCAGACCTTCGTTTATCCGAGAGATTTTATCCGCGAAGAAGTTGTTAAATTGGTCACAGCAGGCCTTGGTTGGTTCAAGGATCTGGTTCGGGGCAGGAGGGAGCTGAGTTAGCTCCCTCACTACCCTGAACAGCTCTGCTGGACGCGACTCCGTGGACGCGATACGAGCAGCGAAGAACGAGTTCTTAGCTGCTTGTATCGCCTCTCCATAGTCCTCCAAATGAAGGTCTAGGAGAGCCTTGTCGGATAAACGCTGGTGTTTCCGCCAGGCATACTCTAGCGTCGCAGGACCCGCTTCCTTGCCCGGAGATCTTCCATGTACCAGGGCTTCCTTTTGGAAGCGGGTCTGAGAGGGCGCTTGGGAGCGATACTGTGTATAGCCCTGGAGAGATCAATATCCCAGGTGTTAACTAGGGCATCAACAGTGTCGCCGTCACTTCCAACCATAAACCCCTCTAGGGCTTCTTGGAACCTATCAGGTTCCATCAGCCTTCGAGGGTGGACCATTCTAATAGGTCCGCCACCCCCGGAGGGGATCTGGGTAGATGCCTTGATACTTGCCTCAACCAAGAAATGATCCGTCCATGACAGGGCGGAAATGTTGGTGATTTCCGCCCACGGATTTTCCATGTCCGTACAGAAGACCAAATCGAGTGTATTCCCCGCACAATGCGTTGGACCCGAAACCAACTGAGACAGGCCCATGGCTGTCATGGTATCCATGAATTCCCGAGCCGCACCAGATGGAACATTGTTAACCGCGAAGGGGATGTTGAAGTCTCCAAGGACTAGAAGCCTGGGGGACTCCAACATCAGCTCCGAGACCAACTGTGTCAGCTCGTTAAGGGAGTCTGTTAGCGCACGGGGTGGCCGGTAGACCAACAGAATCCCTAGACTGTCTCTAGCCTTCAGGGTCAGGTAAATACACTCGATATAGGTGGTCTGACAGACATGGTTCCTGGTTAGAGACAGGGTGTTTTTATGCACCAAGGCAACCCCCCCCCCCCCCCGCCCACCTAACCTGCTCTGGTCCTTCACCGAGTACCCGGCAGGGAGGACCTGAGCCCACACAGCATCCCCCTCAGGCCCGAGCACAGTAAAATGGAAAGTTCCAAAACTGGGATGATATCCCAGGGAAAATATCAAAGAAAGCAAAAGGTAAAATAAGAACAATTGTTATTCTGATATCTTGAATCCAAAAAAGAAAAAAATAACAGTAGCTGTTGTTCAGTACAACAACATCCAAAATGCACAAAATAGTGATACCTTTAGTGGCCAAGCAAAACGCACACAATACACATTCCAAATACAAGCTTGCAACATGTATTTTATGTATTTTGTGCATTTTATTTGTCCGATAAAGGTATCAAGAGAGCTAGCCTGGTGTGGTGGTTTGAGCACTGGAATATGACTCTGGAGACCAGGGTTCAAATCTTAGCTCATCGATGGAAACAGAGTGGTGGAGTCTCCTTCCTTGGAGGTATTTAAGCAGAGGCTGGATGGCCATCTGTCAGGGATGTGTTAATGGAGATTCCTGCATAGCAGGGAGTTGGACTGGATGGCCCTTGTGGTCTCTTCCAACTCTACAATTCTATTATTCTATGAGCAAACTTTGGGCAAATCCCACTCTATCAGCCTCAAAAGGATGGCATGGGCAAAACCCCTCTGAAAAAAAAAACATGCCAAGAAAATCTTGTGATAGGTTCTCCTTAAGACTGCTAGTCTGAAACAACTTGAAGGCACACAACACACACACAATAAAGGTATCACTGTTTTGTGTATTTTGGATATTATTGGACTTTGCTACATGGCCAACACCCCTCAATATGTTTTCAATAGGTATTGTTGTTGTTGTTTAAGGTACAATGTATCACACACACTTTCAGTTTTATTTTCTTGCTTGGGTTTTGATTTATCATGCATGAGAGGATTAAGATGCTTTGGCAAGTCATGACCCAAAGGAATCAGTGTTTCCCAAACTTTGGTTCTCCAGTTTAGGACTTTGACTCACAAAAGCCCTAGCCATCTTAGCCAACACAGTCAGGAATTCAAGGGACCTGAAGTCCAAAATATCTGCAGGGCCAGCATGTTGGTCATATGGCAAATCCAGTTAACATAAAAAATCCACAAACAGTGATACCTTTATTGGGAAATTCAATGTATTCTGCCTAACAAAGAGGTGTGCAGCCTCACAAAGGATGGAGGCATACTGGATTGCAAAGGAAGTATCTGTTTGTGTTGCAAATGGATGCTAAATTTCCTGGACTTTCAGAATCTCCCAGTTGCCACAAGGCCAGAAGAAGGAGGTGCCAGCCTGCAAAAGATACCCCTTCATACCATCTGAACTGAGAACAAAAATAGCAAAATGCCAGCGTATGACTATGACTAACATCTTCAACCCCCCCCCCCTGCTGTATGGTTTTTAAGACCTTGCCTGGTGAAGAAGCCTGGGGAGTGTCGAAAGCTTGCAATGTGAATATTGGGCACATTTGGACCAGACTGGCATGTTTTACCTCAACACCTACCAAAATGTTCTTGATGCAAAAACATGGAAGACTTCTGGAGGAACCCATTGTCCTCTGCCTACAAATAGAAACATACTAGACTGCAAAAGCGGAGTCTTTGATGTGATGCAAATAGACTTTAAATTTCCTGGACTTTGCCCAGTTGCCACATGGCCAAAGGAGGAGGGCCCAGATTGCTAAAGCTACCCTCCCCATACCATCTTTAACTAAAGGCAGAAACAAGAAAATGCAAGCATTTTACTAACATCTCCAATTTTCTCCTGTTTGGTTTGTAACATCTTGCCTGTGTGAGAAGCCAGTGGAGCTTCGAAAGCTTGCAACAAGCCTATTGTACATTTCGATTGTCCCAATAAAAGTATCACTGTTTGGTGGAATGGTACATTTTGGTCGGCGCAAGAAAAGTGTCACTGTTTGGTGGATTTTGGATGTAGGGTCAGAGCTTGTTAATCACTGGGCCAAAGTCAGCCCCACTAGGAGCCTAGGTCTCTTTAAGGTATGGCTGCAAAAAGGCTGGATGTAAGGGGCACCAGCAGCAGCAGCAGCAGCAGCTTCCCCTCCCCCTTGGTCCATGGCCTTTCTTCCTCCTCCTCCTCCTGAGGTGGGGCTTGGCAGGGGGAGGGGAACGGGGCAGGTGATTGTTGTTTTTCCCCCATTCCCAAGCCCCTTAGATGGAGGAAAGTGCTTTGTGTGTAAGTGGGAGGAAGGGTAGTGGTGGTGGTGTTCCTTGAGGGAGGGAGAGTTGCTCCAGGAGGAATGTGCTTCCAAATTCGGTTCCTCCTGAATCGTAAGGCACTGCTACTTTTGTTCTCCTGGTTCCCATCTCTTCCCTTCCCCCTTTTTGTTGTTGTCGTTCTTCCAGGCACTTTTCTCACACAAGGAGGACTTTTTCCAAACCATATTGAGAAGACCCTCTAACTAGATTTTCCTCTCCCAAACCTAAGAGAATCCGAGGGTTCTTTTTTGTGAAGCTCAGGGATGTGTGCCATGCCCTAGAGTAGTCTTGTCTTCAAAACTGTTGGTTGTTGTGTACCCTCTCTGACTCATGGCAACCCAATCTTGAGGTTTTCTTGGCAAGAGTTGTTCAGAGGAGGTTTGCCATTGCCTTCCTCTGAGGCTGAGAGAGTGTGACTTCCCCAAGGTCACCCACTGGGTTTCCATGGCCGAGCTGGGAGTCTAACCCTGGCCTCCAGAGTGGTTTGAGTGTTATAGTCCAAGACTCAAACTACTACACCACACTGGCTCACTTCATAATTGTTCAGCGTACTGTTTTTAAAGGCTTTTATCTTTTTTAAAACTGTATTTTATTTTATTTTATGAATGAACTGTTTTAATACTGCACTGATTTAATCCTATTTGAATGGTCTCTTTTGTATGTTTTTAATTGTACTGTTTTGTTTTTTTAAATTGTAAGCCACTCTTAAGTCCCAGTTTTTTTGGGGGGGAAGTGAGATGATGATGATGATGATGATGATGATGATGATGATGATGATGATGGGCAGAGGATGAGCTCCCTGTGACTGGCATGAATGTTGTTTTCTGTTTCATTCCTTTTAACTACTCTTGAAGTCTAAAGTGTCTGTGTTTATCTTTCAACCAATGTATCTTTAGCAGGATGAATCGTCTAGGGCCACTCCTTATGCAGCGCTTGGACCAGCTCTTAGAGTTTGTAGACTTCAACAGCAGTATTGAACTAAGTAGGTTGACAAAAGTTATCTCCCCTTCATCTTTTGACTCTGTGCCCAAAGGTGTGCCAATATGCCACTACTTGTCTAATCTTTCCTCACTGCTCTTCTCCCCAACATAAACACCTCATTTTTCAGACTTTAGTAACTATCTCATATAAGCTCCATTTGCTGACAGAAGCCAACTTTTGGGGAATGTTTAGGGGAAAGGCAGGTTATAAATAAAGTATAATAGTACTGGTTGAGTTTTCCTTATCTGAAATTCTTGGGACTAGAAATATTTGGGATTTTGGACTTTTTTGGATTTGGGAATATTTACATATGCCTAATGAGATATCTTGGAGGTGGAACTCAAGTTTAAACATGGAATTAATTTGTCTCATATACATCTTATACATATAGCCCAAAGGTAATTTTATTCATAATATTTGTAAAATTTTGTGTTCACTGAACTATCAGAAAGCAAAGGTGTCACTGTCTCAGCCACCCATGTGGATGATTTTGGGATATTTTGTATTTTGAAATTCCAGATAAAGGATCACCCACCTGTAATAACAACAGAAACAACAACATTTGTGGTATTTTTAGTTTTCATAGGAGTGGCTTTCACATGTTGTTTGGAAAGTGTTTCCTCAAGTTTTAACTCATCTTCTTGTTGGTTGCTTCTACAAAAGTCTACAATTCAAACTATTGAGACTATAATTGCCACTAGCTATAGTCGGTAATGAGGGATAATAAGATTCGTAGTCCAACATCTCGATCCCCATCTGAAAAAAGTCCTCCACATAGAGTTCTCTTTCCCCCAACCTTGTTTATTGTGTGCATTCAAGTCATTTTTGATTTATGACAACCCTAACACAAACTTATCACAGGATTTTCTTGACAGAATTTGTTCAGAAGGGTGTTGATCTTGCCTTCCTCTGTGGCTTGAGAGACTGTGATTTGACCAAGGTCACCCAGTAGGTTTCCATGGCCAAGTGGGGATTCAAACCCTGTTATCCAACATCCTAGTCCTACACTCAAACCACTATACTATACTGGCCCTCATAGAGACCCCTTATCCTAAAATCCTGATGCAAAACTTTAGTCTGTTTTCCCTAGACTATCTCCAAATTGCCAGATGTCTTGAGGGGATGCGTCTGCGGTGCTGCCAGCTGAACCGTGACTTGCAGAGAGTACAGGAGCAGCTGCGCCAGTCAGAATCTGAGCGTTTGGTGCTGGAGGTGAAGTTGAAACATGCCCGCAACCAAGTGGAGGTGGAGATGAAGAAAAGGCATGAGGCAGAAGCAAAGCTAGAAAAACAGGTGCTTACTTGGCAAGAGAAATGGTCATAAAGCACGGAGAGTGAACAGCACGTGTTGTATCGAGTGATGTATGCTGGCAAAACAACCTCTAAATCTTAAGGCAGTGCTACTTTTCTTTTTAGGGGTACTGCACTGGCCTTTATCCCAAGAAAGACCATAGAAATGAATGAGATCTGGTTGCTCCAAAAGAGGGTCTAAGCATAACCTCAATAGAAACACAGGCACAATTTCTAGTATCTAGGACAATGGGCCCTTGAGGCAGCAGCTGATGTTTACGACTGTCTATGTGACTCAGCACAGCTACAGTGTTGATGCAGGTCTCATAAATAGTGTCCAAACCACAGCAGCTGTGATACAGAACTGCAATGCAAACAGTCAAAAACTGCTTGCTTTTAACTTACATGCACTAGGAAGTAAGGCAGACACAGATATAGCGACTGAATGAGTTATGGGTTATTTTCTGAGCCCAGTAGGAATTAATTCCAATGGAACAATGGTCATAGTTTAAATTTTACACATTTTGTGTTTCTTGACCCCAGTAAGCTATTCTGTCCATTATCCCCATCCCAGCCCAAGGACCTTAGCTCTCTCCACAGCTACAAGGAGTCTCCTCTTGATCACTGTTGCATTCTCCACTCTCTGCTGTCTCCCACCTCTTTCACCCCCAACAGGAGTGCAAGCTGAAGCTTATCTATGACTACCTGATAGCAGATCCACAGACCTCTTCTCTCAACGATGATCAGTGCTCAGCAGCTCTGACTGTTTTTGACCGACCATGTTTCAGCCACAGCACTCTGCTGCCTGGCAAATTCTGTGTGCCAGGGGAAGTGTAAGTTTACTTAAGACCAAAGCTCAGAAATGTTATTTTTTGGGACTACAACTTTGAGCATTCCTAAGGGATTCTGGGTATTGTAGCCTATAAAAGTAATGTAAGTCTGCCTAAATACCCCAAAAGCAGCAGGTCTTGTCTGATCTTGGAACCTAAACAAGGTCAGTCATGGTTAGTATTTGGATGGGATGTTGTAGGCTATATTTCAGAGGAAAAAACTGGCAAAACTACTCCTGAGTATTCTTTGCCTAATAAATTCATGGAGTTGCCATAAGTCAGCAAATGACTTGAAGGTACACACACACACACACACATATTCTAATTAAGACATCTGATTTTGTAGCCCCTCTAAGCAAAAAGCACATAGGGGCAAGTGAGTGAAGGAATTGTCTCCTGTATCTTAGGCAGTAGGATTATGTATGTGTGTGTGCCTTCAAGTTGCCTGTTGACTTATAGCACCCCCATGAATTATTTTAATAGGATTCTCTTAAGCAAAGAATACCCAGAGGTGTTTTTGTCAGTTTCTACCTCTGAAACATAGCCTACAGCACTCAGTTTTCATTGGCGATCTCCTATCCAAATACTAACCTTGGCTGATCCTGATCAGCTTCTAAGATCAGATGAGATCTGATGCCATCAGTAAGATTATAACCTGAGTCTGTATTTTGGGTGTGGCCACTACAGAGAAGGCTTTTTTTAGTGCTAGCACTCAGTGGCATCACTGCGAGAGTTGTGGACTGCCCTGGGTGACACCCCAGAGGGGGATGTCACCCAATGGGGCAGTACAGCTGGAGAGACTGGCACGGCTACTGGGAAATGAGAAAAGATGCTTTTTCGCCTGCCCAGCAGCCACATCAGACTCTATAAATGTGCCCTACCCCAGTAAAGGCAGCTGGGGTGAGGTGATGGTGCCTTTCTAGTCATGTGGGCAGCTCTGAAGGTCTGGCAGGGGTATGTGGTGCCATTGGAATCGCATGGAGCAGCTCCTTCACAGAACTCTGAAAGCTGGGAGGCTGGCAGTGTGGCCAGGTGTTGGGCAAGACAGTTTGCTCCCTCTTGCATCGGATGACACCCTAGTGTTGCCAGTGCTGGCACTCCCTCAAAGTTGTAAGATTACAGTATTAATCCCCCCATAATTCCCATTACATAGAAATGAGATAGAATGGATTTGTAAATGAATAACATGCAAAGAAAAGTCTTACTAGAATTGTACACAATAAATATGATATGCCATAGGTGATATGCAATTTGTGTTGAGTAGTCAATAATAGATTATCTCTGTATGCACAAGGCAGAATAATAAAGGTAGATGCCTTTCATTGTCACCTCATCCAACCCTCTTCCATTGCAAGAATTTACCGCTAAAATACCCATCAGATGTGGCCATATAACCTCTATGTGAAACTCTCCAATGAAGGAGCATGTCCCACTTTCCAAGGTAGTCTACTCCACTGCCAAACAGCTCTTATTGTCATTTTTAAGTTAGAATATTTTTTCTTTTAATTTGAATCCACTTTATTTTATACCTGACAAGTGTTTTGGATGTTTTAAAGATGGCTATCCTATAGTGATTTCCACATTTGAAAGGTTTTAACAAACTTGTCTTCCTTATACAGTACTGAGCTGGACCATCTTAAGCCATGTCTAGTGTAAAGAGGCAGGAGCTCTCCAGGCTGTGAGTTAGAGGTCTTTTGAATCACCTGATCCCTTTAAATGAAGTTGTCAGGTTTTCAACAGGTGACCTCCTGCAGAAGTAGCTCCTCTATCCCAGATTAATGGGTCTGAATTGGGTCATCAAGGGTCTATGCTCAGAATTTCTGAAGCAATAAGATCTGTTTGAGTAGAAAACATTAAAAAGTATTCATAGTGAGTACTTCTTTTGGTATCACTATGCAGAACTTATGGCACCCTTAAAAAGGAAGGGACTGAGCAAAAAGCAAGATGTAACTTTCATAGAATTGTGGATGTGTGTTTTGAGAAGTTGCTGATAGGTATTTGGAGAGGAGACTGCTCTAGATGAGTTAGGTATGAAGAATGGTATGAAGATGGAGAGACCAATGTAATACTAGGCAGATGTTCATCATTTGACCTGTTTTGCTATTCTTACCTGTTAGATTGTCTGCAGTGCAAGAACTTGGTACCTCAATTTTGTCTGACATCAGTTATGACCACTCAAATGATGAAATAGTAAGTACCATCCATTCCTCCAAGGTTTGGTAGGGAAGAACCTAGCAGGCTTGATCAGAGGTCACAATTGGGTTGATGAGCACACCTGGAAGAAAATATCATGGGTCCCTTCCATCCACTTTATAGAACATTTTTAGCTGGTAGCAATATGTTGCAAAACAAAGTGCTGGATTTTGCACTTGCACTATATTATTTTTAAGGACATTTCTTGGGAAATAAAGATAACAGATAAAATAAAAATATTTTGCTTGCAGCTTCCCTGGCCAATAGGTAATTTTGTTTTAGCCTAACAAAAATCTGTGAAACCACAGGGCTTCAACAGAGTGGGCAAGATTCTGTAGCCACTGTAGCACCAGCAACTGTTGCATAGGGAACCATGGCTTACCTTAGTGCAAGCTCTTTGGGGCAGAAGAAATTAAGCAATCAGGACTCCTTACTGGAAATACATTGAGTCAAATATACAACCCCAGCACTTCAGAAATTATCTTATATTTTTAAGAATTCATGTTTAATAATATAGGTGATTAACAAGGAAGGAAGGAAGGAAGGAAGGAAGGAAGGAAGGAAGGAAGGATTCCTTATTAATACAAGCATATTCTTTTGAAGGGAGTTGCTTGGTACCACAAAGGATAGGGCAGATGTGGTACCTTAAGAACAGTGGAACTTGTTTGAAAGTAAACCCACTGAACTTCTGCATTCAGTATAGTCCAAACATACACTTTTCTATACTGTAGTGTTTTGGGGGGAGGAAATAGTTCTATGCATTTTGTCAGTGGCTCCTTTGTCCTCTTTCTGTTGACAGCCCAGGTGGTTGTAGGATCACAGTGGATTTCTTGGCTCCTTACTATTTCATCTGAGCAGTTTACTTAGCATGTTAATAAGCATTTCCAGACTGAAAACTGGAGAGGGCTCCTGTACCTTTAGTTTTGTGTAGAAGAGAGAATTCCAGCAAGTGTTGTTTTTAGCTGGTGGTGTGAGAAACAACACCTGCTAAATTCCTTCTGCCCAATCATTAAAGGTATAAGAGCCCTTTCCAGTTTTTAGTCTGGCAAACCTATCTGCAGTCTTGTGATAAGAAAGTAATCCACATGTCAGTTGCTAGGATTGACTGCTAGAGAAGTATGCCATGGCTTGACATAGGTTGCATCCACATCGCAGAAATAATCTGGTTTGACACCACTTTAATTGCCTGGGCTAAATGTTATGGGATTCTGAGGATTGTAGTTTGTTCTGACACCAGAAGTCTCTGACAGAGAAGGCTAAATCTCTCACAAAACTACAATTCCCAGAATTCCATAGCATTGAGCCCTGGCAGTTCTTGAAATCCTGCTGAAAAGGATGGAAAGTTTTCCCCAAAAGCTCAGGGTTAGCATTAAGGCTGCCAGTGTGTACACTGGAGAAAGCTCCTATACTTTAAGTGTTGTCCAGAAGAGGGAATTTCCCCAAGTGTTGCTTGTTAACCAGTTCTGTGTCAACACCTGCTGAAATTTCCCTCTTCTGTCCTATGGTTAAAGGCACAGGAGCCTTCTCCAGTTTGTGGTACCCCAGAGTCCAATTGCTCACTGCTGCTTTATCAGGACTGGCACATAGCCAGATGTGATGCAGAAGGCAGCTAAAATGATTGTCTAAATCTTTCTGCTTTCAAGTGCCATGTAAATTGGCCAGATCACTCCTAGAAAAAATGAGGGGCCAGACATAGATGGCCTGTGAATATTTTATCCATAGCTTGTGAAATGGGAGTTGAAGTCGTCCTGCTTTGCATTGTTCCATGTTGTTTGCAAGTCTGTTTGATATGCTCCTCTGATAGCTAGTTTACTCCATTTTAAGATTTGGGTAACAATTTTTGAAGTGCATATAAAAGTCTCCTAAAGTTGAAATGAAACACAGAATGCAACTTTTGTCAAAGCCTAATCATTTCATAATGCCTGTGTAATATATATTGGTTCCGCTAGATTTCAGAGGGGAGCTCCACAAATCTCAACAATTATCCATGGACTTGAATTTTCCATATTTCTGTACCTTTTGAAACTGAGGGGCCATTCAGACTACCATATAAACCAGTTTGTAAACCGGTTTAAAATCGAGAAGTTCATACTGACGCCGGTTTTTAAACTATGGAATCTGGATCTTGCACACCCATTGTGGCACAAATCCCCTTAAACCCGTTTTTTCCCAAAGCGGTGTATTTATCATTTCTTTTTGGAAAAATCAGTTCAAGCGAATGTGAACTTGGCTCCGATCATGATCGGGTCAAGTTCAGGGGGGAGGGGGAAAGGCCAGGGGGTGGAACATGCCTCCTCTCCCAGCAACCACCGGCTTTGATCTGGTGCTGGGCTTCATCGGGCACGCCTGCATTTTTTTTAATTTTTATTTTATTTGTATTTATTATTTATTTTAATTTTTTACTATTTATTTTATTTGATTTATTATTTTTTATTTTATTTTTACAATTTGACAGCTCATGCGCATTCTACATGGGGCTCTTTAAACCGGAGGGGGAACCCCCAGTCCATATATGGATAGTTGGATTGGGGTTCCCTCACCCTTCGTTTAAAGAGCCTCATTCATAGTGAGCTCACTATGGATGGGGCTCTTTAAACAAAGGGAGAGGGAACCCCAATCCATATATGGAAACCAACTATCCATATATGGACTGGGGGGGGGGGGTTCCTCCTCTGGTTTAAAGAGCCCTGTGTAGAATTCGCATGAGCTGTCAAATTGTAAAAATAAAATAAAATAATAATAAATAAAATATATTAAAACAAAATAAATAATAAATAAAATAAAATATATTAAAATAAAATAAATAATAAATAAAACAAAATAAAATCTATTAAAATAAAATAAATAAGAAATAAAATAAGAAATAAAAATAAAATTTAAAATTTAAAAATGCAGGACTGCCCGACTCAGTGCTGATAAAAACAGAGGAGGAGGGGGGGAAAGGATCCCCACAAGCTGCACCGCTCCATGTGCATAAGCTGTCAAATATAAAAAAAAATTTAAAAACCAAGCAGCTCGTGCAGCCAATGGCTGCATCAGACGTTACTGTGACATCATTTGATTGACAACTAGGAGGCTCCATCTTGAATCGTTACTTTTTCATGTATGAATTTAAGTGGGGTAAAATGCACCAGGAAGCATTGATCAGGGCAAAGGGTAGTATGAACTTCTTTCCAGAGAGATTCGGTAATGGCATTCACAATCTCATCCGGATCTAACCAGGGCAAATGGGCTAGTATAAATGGGGCCTAAATTCAATTCAACTTTCAATTTGGAATAGAGATCGGCATGTTGGACTGAAGTGTCCAAGTTCTAGTTTCTACAAAACAGTTAAACTTACTGGATGGTCTTGAGCCAGTCATTCATTCTCTCTCTCTCTCTCTCTCTCTCTCTCTCTCTCTCTCTCTCTCTGTCTCTCTCTCTCTCTCTCTCTCTCTCTCACACACACACACACACACACCTTTCACTGCACATTCTCTCTAAAAGGTGAGGGGTTTTTTTGGAGCCTAAAGTAGGAAGTAGGGTTGGGGGGGGCGGTTAGCATAAAATAAGAAGAGGAGAGCCTACGTATGCAGCCTTGAACTCTGGAGAAAGCATGAGACATAAATGTAATAAATATTAATAAATCAGAATGTTCTGTAAATAGCCGGGGTACAGGCAAATCTATTTTCAATAATGTTGGGCTACTGAATTCTGTACAGGTTGCAAGAGTGGTACATAAACAGTGCAAAGTATAACTTGAGGAGGGAAGTACAGGTAAGATGTGCACAATGTTCAGTGTAGGAGTTGATGGGTAAGGAGATCTTAAACAACATGTTTTCTTAGTTGCATCTCAGATTTCCCTTTTCATTTTTTTCCCTAAGGACTTTGGTATGATAAGGCCTGTCAAGAGCAGAGACAGAGGAGTAAGTAAAAATTATATTAGAGGATATCCAATTATACACATGCTACGTGTTTCTAAACAGAAACACCCTTCATATTTTTGCCTTCTGTGGCTGCCACAGACATTTGTTTTCTCAGTGGTCACAAATGACAGAGAATAACTTGTAATTTTATTTTCGATTTTCTGCCCACTAGTCATCAGAAATCTTGTTATGGAGTGTATGGAGTGCCCCCACTCCTGGGCAGAATTACTTGTGTGGCCTTATCCTTTTTGTGATCACCTCTTTTTGTTCCTCCTCCCTCAGTGCTCCTCCCTGGCAGTGCTAGCAGCCAAACAAGCACGACCGTCTGCGGCAGCTACTTCCAATGTAAGTTACATTGCTGCACTGGGAATTATCCTGGTCAATATTACAAACCTGTCTTAGCTATTGCATCAGTGATCTCATGCAAAGTTATAATATAAAGTGATAAGCAGTGCAGTGATTGTGTATTAATGTGACATGACCAAATAAGGCAGTGAAGTATGAGATGCTGGCTAAGGATAATGGGAATTGTAGTCAGATATTATTGTGAGGTGCCAGACTCGGCATGGCTACCATAGTAGGTGCAGTTAAGACTGTTTATGAATCTGTCTTAGCTTCAGTCTCATTGAAGCAGTCGAATGGGAATGCATATGTTTTCTTTTTCAGTACACGATCATCTGCATCCTTTCAATTGTCCATAGTTTCTTTCTCCTAACTGTGACAATCAGCTTTCTTAGGGCAAGGTTCCACAAGGTAGTATTACAGAAAAAATTCCCTTCCCTTGATCTGGATTCAGAATGGGCAGGTCCCTTCTGTAAGAGAAAAAAGGCAGAGGAATTTCAGTTACAGAACTCCCACACTATATCGAGTTTGATTCTTGCATGACATATTGTCTGGTGTCAGACAAGGCAGGAAATAGACAGTATCTTGAAAAGAACTTTCTGAATGGATGGAAGAAAGATGGTGACAAATAATAAATTCTTTCTGCCTGGATTTTATTTTAATTTTTTAAATTTTATTTATTTTGTGTACCCTCAGTTTTATGAATAATACTGGTGAAACTGAAGTTGCAGAAAAGTTGGCTGTAAAACAAAATAATAAAATTGAAAAAAAAATTCTGGTGATACCTTTATTTCGACAATCAAAAGACACAAAATAAATGATGCTAGTTTTTGAAATTCACAGGCTTCTTCACCAGACAAATATGATAAATGTCATACAGGGGTAAGACAATGCAGTGTTGTGGTCACAACCTCTAAATTCTTGACTTGAGATGTTACAGGAAGTATTGTACCATCTTTGCCTGATGAGGGAGCCTATGGACTATAATATATTAGGGCTGTTTGGTTGGCCCAATAAAGTTATCACTGTCAGTTTTGTTTTGTTTTGGGGGGGAGGGTTGTTTGGTTTGGTTTTTTGGAACTAAGTAAGACTTAGGAAAATAGCTAAGAAACAAAGGAATTACTAGGAAATAATTTAACATAGCAGCAGAGGGAGACACAACACAAGAAATTTTATGTAGACTTTTTTGGTAATGATGCTATTGATTCTTTTCTGACGTCCTGCTAGAAAGTACACATTGCAAAAGTTGCACAGCAAAGTGTTTATCAAATATAATATATGAAAAACTGGAGAAAATAATGCCCCTACAAAAACACTGTAATCTTGGATTCTGAGTGATTCTAGCCGTCACCCCTAAGACCTAAGCACATTTAGGCAGATAGGTGGAAGTTCACTCAGAAAATAATTCAGTTAAGGATTCTGCCTTACTTATGATTGTCAAAGAGACTTCTCTAATATGTAAACATATGGGTTTCTCTAATACAGTGTTAATAGCATTTATTGAACTAATAAACGTATGGTTCAATTTATGGTTCGATTTCTACAATGTTCATACACAACTTCCAATGTTTAGTTAATACATTCAGAAAGAATGTCCAGAAATAGAATATCTAGAATTAGTGGCAACAATACCCAGTGATATGGATGAAACAGCAACAAAATAGATTTAAATTTAAATCTTACTTTATTTATATTTATTGTTGTTGTGTGCCTTCAAGTCATTTCCAGGATATGGTGACCCTAAGGTGAACCTATCATGTTTTTTTCTTGGCAAGATTTTTTCAGAGGAGGTTTGCCACTGTCTTCCCCTGAGGCTGAGAGCATGTGACTTGCCCAAAGTCACCTAGTGGGTTTTATGACCAAGCTAGGAATTGAACCCTGGTCTCCATAGGCTTAGTGTAACACTCAAGCCGGTACACCACACTGGCTCTCTTTATTTATATAATTTCGTATTTTTATATCATCCTTCATCAAACAATATTAGGTCAGTGAAAAAGGAATATATCATAAAAACAATAAAATACAATCAGAAAAATACTATGAAAAAATGTTGCAAATTGACTGTCTTAATATATCTGGTCAACAAATAGAAATATTTTGATCTGGAACAAAAATGATTTCTGTGTTGATACCAGTCAATTCTGCTTGGAGAGGATATTCAATAAATGGTGATAACAAAGAAACTTGGACAAAAACTTCTCCTGAAGATCTTAAGACATCAACAGGTTGATATAGGGGTATGCTTTCCTTTAGGAAATTGGTTTAAACCAAAGAATCACTTTCTATCTTGAGCAGAGATGGGAAGATAAGGAAATTGACCCCCACTCCCGGGCTCTATTCAAGATTCCCTTGATCTTGTTTAAGAATATGGGCTTTATCTTTAATCTGCATATGTGTGATTAAAAATTCCCTTCATCACTTTTTTTTCTCCTCCTCTTAAGTCTTCCCAGGCCAAGGGGATGCATGTGGTGACCCTGAAATCTGGAGTCATTGCTGATAACAGAGGCTCTGCTGGTCACAGTCTGATACCAATTGCTTCAACATCCCGTCGCTGTTCCCGGCCAAACCGTTGGCCCTCCACAAACTCAGGTGTTCCTCTCATCTTCAGTTTGTCCTGTCTCATGAGTAGAAACTGATGAGCTTGAAAATAAAAAGGCATGATTAGGGTGGAAACGTTAGCAGTCATAACTATGAGCATTCAAAATACCATCCCCATGAACAATGGACTGCATTCCCACAGTAATATCAAGTGGGTAGTGGCAAAACTGGTGTTAAAACAGATGGAAATATGACAGCCTTCATAAATTTCAAACTCCAGTTCCCACAATATCTTACCATTCACCATGGTGGAGGAGGTTCTGGGGGTAGAAGACCAAACCATCTGGAAAATTAAAAGTTCCTCATTCCCATATTAAACTTTATGTTCTGTATGTGTGTAGCTCCAATTCTTTACTGTAATTGGAGGAAGGTTGCCAATATGAGAATGCCCTTCTGTATATACTTTTAATTACTTGTTCAAATTCCATATTATTTTCTTTAAAGAGAGGATGTTAGACAAAAATATCAGGGCTAAGTTAGAAAAGAAGGGATGGCTTAACCCCAAGATTAACCCTGAACTACAAGAGACTATCTCTGCTTATACTACTTTAAAAGATGAGCAGACTTTGAGTAGTTGTGAGTGGTACAACAGGGATTTCAGATGTATTCTGTCTTCATGTGTATAGAAATGAAATTTATTACAGTCAATGACCAGCATAAACAATGTAAACAATATAAAAGGATAAAATATAAAATAAAACAATATTATGCAATACAAGAAAATTTGTGCAATGTTGTACAATGCACAAAAAGTTATGACACCATTCATTTGGGCTTTCCTCCTGCTGCGCATCCTTGGAAGTGGGGTCCTGGGTTCCACATCTGTGTAGAGATACTTTGAATCACTGAGACTATCCTCCTGCTCCTCTGTCACTATATTCCCAAACTCAAAAGCGCAAGAAGACACTCAGTGAGTATTCTGTCCTATCTTAGCCGGGGTTCCTGGAGAACTTCATACCCATAAAGTATCCCAGTAAGCACTTTATGTCAATACCCACAAGTGAAAGTCTGCTACAGGATAGATAGACTAGTGCAGGATGTCACAATGCGTGCTGGGAGATGTCAACTGGAATGGTAAAAGAGTGATTTCTTTTCTTCCTTCTGATGAGTCTGGTCCTTCTTTCCACAGATCTCACTACAATCTGGGGCAGCACTGATGACTCGGCTGGAGGTAGCAGTCAGGCTGAGAATGACACCTTTAACACAGAGACCAGGCCTGAGCAAAGGGGCGTTCAAGATACCTTCGCTCCATCTCCTCCACAAGGAACGCCCACACTCCAGCACCACCACTTTACTTCCAAGACGGTAACACTAACTACTCAGAATGGGCAGCACTTGGAATAATAATTGTACCGGTAACATTTTTTTTAAGCACATGACCTCAGAACCACCAGACTCCATGATAGCTCCTTCCTCCCGCAGAGGTTTCCAGCTGGTATATTTCTCTGCTAGGGGAGTAACTGCAGGAGTCCCTCAGGAAAGGTGGTCTGGATCACCTGTCCTGAAGTGGAGAGGGCAGGTGTACTCTGGGATAAATTTCCCCACTTGGCATAGTATCTCAGGCACAAAGCTAGGATGGATTTTAGTGAAGTAGCCAGGCTGGGGGAAACTGGTTTCTTTTTCTTTATGATCTCTGCTTTGTCCTTATTACCTCCTCTATCTGTCTTCCTTGCCTAAGGTGATCCGCGTGGAGTACTGTACAATTTGCAAAACTCGCCTTCGTTTTGGGAAGATAGCATTCAGATGTCGACCTTGCCAACTCCTGGTGCATCCTGAGTGCAAAGAACACTGCCAGGCTCTATGCACACCTAGTGCCCGTCCCAGAGTAAGAGAGGTGAGTGTGGTTTCTGAGTGAAGGCCTGGGATGAGAAGCTTGTTTATATGTTTTTTGCTTGGTGGTTCTGCCAAGGGTAAAAGCAATTCTGACAATGTATAGGATGGGACCAGAACTTGGGAAAGTCATGTTTTTGGACTACAATTCCCAGAATATTCAACCTGGGATGACCACTGGGAGCTGTAGTCAAATTTGTTTTCACTCTGGATGAAAGTTTTCCCCAGCTTCTATCCTGTGGTGGTTGTGTATCTTCATGTTATTTCAGACTACTGGCAACCCTAAGGGGAACCTATCATCGGGTTTTCTTGGCAAGTTTTGTTCAAATGAGGTTTGCCATTGTCTTCTCCTGAGGCTGAGAGCATGTGGCTTGCCCAAAGTCACCCTGTGGGTATTGTTGGCCAGCTGGGAATCAAACCCTGGTTGTAGTCCAACATCCAAACCACTGTGCAAAAGTGGCTCTAGTGTTGCATTTTTTTTCTCTTTTAGGGGATTCTGGCTGATTTTGCACCCCCCACACCACCTCTGGTGCCCCCCATAGTGATTCAGTGTGTCAATCAAGTTGAAAAGTGTGGCTTGCAGAAGGTAGGTGGAAAGGAGTTGGGCCCAAGCATGAGACATGAAAGGTTGCTTGGGCCACCATTTAAGATATATCCAGCTTGGCTCTTTCAACCAAATGTAATTCTCCTTCTGTTTTACTCTTCTCTTCTTTCTTTGCTATAATTAAGTCATTCAATGACTTGTTGTATTTATCTATTACAGTCAGATAATTTTATACTCTGAGTGTAATGGGTTTATTAGAGGTAGGAGGTGCTTCCCCCCCCCCCCCCCCATGGTAATACATATGACTTTCTTCATAATACAGTAATCCACCCAAGCCATGCAGTAAATTGAGTGGACCTCTGCTCCCAAATCCTGCCCTGACAGCACCAACCATGGCTATTTTAGAACAGCTATAGTTTCAAAAATAAATAATATTTTCCTCTCTACACTCATAGACTTGGTAGAGAATTTCCTTCCCCGTTAACTCTAGGAGAAATTACAACACTAGGCTTGGATTTACCTTTATTAAAAGAAATTCATTCTGTTCCACATCTTGACAGACCAGAATCTGAACAGTCCCTGAGCATCTGTTCATTCTAATATAGTATCTAAAAGTTTCCAGGATAACTTTCCATCCAACCAACAATGCTTACAGATGTTTGAGTTAGTTTTCCAGGCCAGGAGCCTAAAGTGACTTTCTATAGAGGTCTGCCATGTAAACAATCCAGTCCTTGTTCCATACTATCAGAAATCTCTTAACATTTTATGTGAAGTTTTTTAAAATAATGTAATAAATATTATTTTTTTAAAAAAACAAAAAACAAATGCAAGCATTTATCTAAGTTAGCCCACACAAAGCTAACTTAATGTCTTTATCCTCTTCAGTATCCATATCAAATTCTATAACTCTTAGTCCTTCAATCCAAACTCCTCCAGTTGTATTTTCAAAAGTTTTCTCAACTTTTCTTCCTCCCCTTATCTTGTTTTGTGTACTATTCATGTTGTTTTCTAATATATATTTAATAGGGATTTTTTAATGATGGCAAACTTTTTTTCATTTTGGATTTACTTCATCAGCTGGGGGCTCTCCTTCCTGTCTTTCTCCTGCCATGTTATTCATGTATGCTTCATTCTCTGCATTATTCCCATTTTAAGTTTCTCATTTGACTTCCCATGTCATTTGCTCTTGCCTGTTTCCAGAATGCTCTACCTCTCATATGTTTACACAGAATGCACTTGTGCAGAGGCATCTCTTCTACTAGGCAAGGCAAATTGCCTGCCTCCAAAGGGGGAATGTAAAGGATAGTGAGCAATGCCCAGTGAGTCTGGTACTCTAAAGAACCTAGTTGGCTGTTCTCCAGATGCAGCAAATGATACAGCTTAGGAAAGAGGTGGGATCTGAAAAGCTGTGCCAGCTGCTTCAATGTGAACCAACATGGGCAAGTTGGTTAGGCAGACTGCTGATGCCATAGTAGCACAGCTAGTCTCCATAGCTATCCTATCCACACTGCCTTGCACAAAGGAAGGATCCTCACAGAAAATGAAGAATGTGTCCCCTCATATGGCAAGGCTCATTGGCAGAGCAAAGAGGTGCAGGGAGTGCATTCTGACCTGGATGTAGAACATAAGGGGGTGCAATGATGGCTCTGCACTCCTCCCTCCCCCCCCCCTTCACTGAGGCACCAGAAAAGGGAAGAATGCAGCTTCAGGAACACAGGAATGCAAACTGAGCTGCAAATACTTGTAACCTGCCTCAAGGCAAGCTGATTTCCTCCCCTGCCTTCCCTTCACCTTGGAATTTCCTTGTGTAAGGCAGAAAAGGAGTTTGGGGAGAGCAATAGTAGATGCTGCTTTCTTTTGAAAATGAAATCACCCATCCTCAAAGAAGTAGTCCTGCTGGTCTGTATTGCAGCACAAGAAAAAAGAGAAGGGGAGAAAAAAATTAATCTAGCAGTCCCTTTAAGACTGATTAATCTTTTAGCACGATAAATTGTAAGTACTAGTTCATATCTTCAGATGCAAGGAGTGGGGAAGTGGACTGATATCCACAAAAGCTCGTTGTTGTTAATTGCCATCAAGTCTATGCTATGACCAAGTCCAGTAATCAACAACCTCACTTACTTCTTGCAAACTCAGGGCTTTGTCTTCCTTGACTAGGTCTTTTCACTTGCATCACAGTCTTCCTCTTTTCCTATTACCTTCTACCTTACTTTATTGTGTTTTCTAAGGAGTCATGTCTTTTCATGCCCAAAGTATGACAGTCTCATCTTGGCTTTCTGTCCAGAGTTCATGCATGATTTGCTCTAGGACCCACTTATTTGTTCTTTTGTCAGTCCAGAGTATCCACAGCATTTTTCTCCAGCACCACATCTCAAATTAGTTGATTCTCATCCTATCAGCCTTCTTCATTGTCCAACTTTCACAGCCATACCTAGAAACTGGAAATACAATGGCATGAACAATCTGGACATAGGTAATCAATGATGTATCTTTACACTTGAAGAGCTTATCTAGTTCCTTCATAACTACCCTTCAAAATCCTAGTCTTCTTCTGATTTCTTGACTTGATTTTGATTCGTGACTCAGCCGATATATAGAAATCTTTGATGACATCAATGTCTTCATTGTGTTTTTTAAAGTTATATAAATCATATATGGTCATTATTTTTGTTTTCTTAACATTTAGCTGTAAACCCGCCTTTGCACTTTCTTCCTTGACTTTCTTCAGTAGTTGTTCCAAGTCTGATTTTCCACTAGTAGCATGGTGTCATCTGCATAACTTAAATTGATTTTCCTTCCAATATTCTTCCAATTTTCACACCTCCTTCCTCAGAGTCTAATCCAGCTTTATGTATCATGTGTTCAGCACACAAGTTAAACAATGAAGGTGATAAAATGTAGCCTTGCCTGACCCACTTGCCAATTGGAAACCATTCTATTTTTCCATATTCTGTCCTAATGGTGGCATCTTGTACTGAGTACAGGTTACACATTAGAACAATCAAATGTAGTGTCATAACCATTTCTTTAAGAGAAAAAAAATTGTGATCTACACTGTCAAAGGCTTTGGACTACCAGTAATGCCCAAAACAAGCAAACAAACAAGCAAGCAAGCAAACAAAATCTGCAAAAATGCTCTGAGGTCCATTTCGAGTTTTGAAAAACAGAGTGGGAGAAGAACAAAATTAAACAGCCTTGCCCTATTTAAAAGGTAAACTGCCATTCCTGGGGTATTTCAGGAAAGGTAGTTCAGTCTTTTGTTTGTTATTTCATTAAAAAAAGACTGCACCTGTACTCTGGCTTTCCTTGCTCCATGTGGGTGCTCTACCTGGATGTGAAGGTGAGGTGCATAATGCTGAAGTGTCCCCTGCTGCACTGCACTACTTTAGACTGTCCTCATTTCTTCATTCAGTGTACTTCTTACTCATGTTTTCTTTCCAAAGAACTCTTGAACTCAGATGTGGGAACCTTTAATCTTCTGGATATTAGTGCAGGGATATTAGTGAATGACTATCCCTGTCATTCACTACTATGTGATGCAGTGGCTCAAGTGGTTAAGGCTCTGAATGTTGATTGCAAGATTGGCAGGTTGGCAGTTTGAGGCCCAGGTGCCACATGATGGGGTGAGCTCCCATTACTAGTCCCAGCTTCTGCCATCCTAGCAGTTCGAAAGCATACAAATTCAAGTAAATAAATAGGTACCACTCCAGTGGGAAGGTAAACAATGCTAGCCACATGATCACAGAGTAGTCTCTGACAACACTGGCTCTTCAGCTTATTAATGGAGATGAACACTGCCCCCTATGGTCAGACATGACAACCTTCTCATAGAGGAATACCTTTACCTTTTTATCCCTGTCATACCCAGTGGTGTTCCTTGTGTTGGTGTCACCTGGGGGCAATGGCGGCATCAGGGGTGGCCTGCCCTGTTCTCCAGCCACCCACAGAAACCTGCCACAAGCCAGCCATGGGACTGGAGAAGATGGGGGGCATGCATGCAGACACTCAACTCTCCTTCCCCATGCCCTGGCTAGCTCAAGCAAACCAGTCTACTACTACTACTACTACTACTACTACTACTATTATTATTATTATTATTATTTGTATTTCTCCCTTTGGATCAAGACAGGATTACATCAATAGAGCAATAAAATACATATATAAAATTACCTAAAAACAATAACAGTATTAAAAATATAACAATTCAATTTAAAACATCATCTAAACAACAAAAGAACATATCAAGAGGATATATCTGGGACCTATAAGAGGTCTGGTGGGTAGGCTCGCCGGAAAAGATCCATCTTAAGAGCCTTCTTAAAGGCATCTAGAGTGGTGATAAGATGGATCCCTTCCAGTAGGCTGTTCTATAATTTGGGGGCTGTAGCTGTAAATGATGTGTGAGCAATTATTGTTAGCCTGGACCTGTAGTATTCTTTTTTTTTTTTTTTTTTTTACTAATAATATATGAAGGTTTTATTCCTAACTCCCCATACCCCCCACACCCATACATTTAATGGAATCTGTCCAGAGAGGCATAGTCTGTGTATATATGTATTTTCAATGCTTCCATATTAATCGTCATTATGCTGGTTATATTTATATTTTACACCCTCCATTATTATTAATGTTCACACATTCAATTAGATTTTCACCTTTTCTCTATTAATTCAAAAGTGGTATAGTGTCTCATAATGTCCAAATATCCATCAAAAAAAAGGATTAAGAAAAACAAATTCTTCTTTTCTTCTTCTTAACATACGTTTTATTTATCTACTACTCCAGATATTCTTATAATAATTGACCAGAGGCTTCCAATCGTCATTAGTATCATTAATATGTTCTCCCTCAATTTTTACAACTCACTTTGTTCATTTCCATTGTAGTATTCTAATAAATTCTTCCCCAGGGAAGCAGAAGCAAGCACATACATGCTCACTTTTCCTTTCTCATGCCTTGGCTGTCTCAAGCAAGCTAACCAAGGCACTGGCAAAGATACGAGGGCAGGCACTTGTGCACTCATCACTCCTCCTCTGCTGCATTGTTTCCTGCACACAAGAGAGCCAGGACAGCAGAGAAGGAGTGGGTGCTGGCAGCAGCACCAAACCCCCCACAGAGGGAGGAGGACCCAGCTGGGTGTCACCCCTCCTCTCAGGTGTCACCCAGTGTGGTCCACACCCTCCTAGTGACACCACTGGTCATACGTGTCTAGGGCTGATAGGAACTGGAGTTCAACAACATCTGGTGGGGTGCCATTTTGTCCAGGCTTGCTCTTATCTAAATTGGGAACTTTCCCCCACCTGTCAGATTAGTCATTTTTAACTTGTGTCCCATGCTTTTCTGAGGGATTCAGTGTGGTGGTGGACCTGTTCCTGTTATCACCTCACAAGTTAAACTGGCAGTCCAGAGAGCTTGAGCAGAATGGTTCCATCTTATCTTTTGGCTGAGGCAGCAAAATATCTAGGGACAGCACAGCATGTTATGATGATTATGATTCTGACTTTACTCAGTTGCAGACCAAAACTGTTGGCTGAGGTCAAGCCAGTATTTGTTCTATACCTTACTGGCTCTTTTTCTCTCATTTTATTTCTCAACTGTAGACTGGACTGTACAAAATACCAGGTGCTCAGCATCTTGTGCATGAATGGAAAAACAAACTACTCAGTGCCCGGAGAGCACTTCCCTCCCTCGACCATGTGGCTGATGTGAATGTGATCTGTGACATTCTCAAGGACTTCCTGGGGAGTCTGAAGGAACCCCTGGTTACTTTCCACCTGCATTCTGCCTTCCTGCATGCTGCAGGTGAGTTAAGAGAGGGCTGTTAAGAAAAAACAGGGTGGTATTGTCTTGGTACAGGGCAAAGGAAGCATGATTTACATATTGTGCCTGTTTGGATCTTTGAGGAATGCCTCAGGTTTGGCTGCCTGAGTGATTCTTGTAGTTCTGTTCATTGGGGATGGGCTTTTTTCCCATTTCATGTAAAACTACTGAGGAAATGTAAACATTGGTCATTTCAACTGCTAAGTGATTCTGCCTTTATTTCGGAGGAATCTCTTACAAGAGGTACACAGGTTAAGCGAATAAATACTGGTGTCTAAAGGAGTTATAAGGAGTACTTGTATCTCGTTTTCTTCCCACACAGAAATACCACATGAATCTGCCCGTCATACTGCACTTTGCCATGTTGTGATGAAGCTACCTCTGGCCAATAGGGACACACTGGCTTTTCTCATGCTCCATCTGCATAGGTGAGGAGTTAATGAGTATGACTGTAAGGTGGAGAAGGAACTGGGCCTGACCATGAAGTCTGCAGGAAATTTTGTAGGCCATCTGGTCCAAACTGACTGCTTAGTACAGGCATTCTAGCACAAGAGCATCCCCTACTGTTGGCTGTCTGCCCTCTGTTTGAAGACCTCCATATTGATCTGGTTTGTTAACATCTAAATTAGCTCTCCACCATTAGAAACAGCAGCAGTCCCACCCAGGGCTTGACAGCTGCAGAGAGGAGGTTTGGGATAAGTGACAAAAGGATAAAGGATAACCCCTTTTACTCCATTAAAAAGAGAGGGGTGGGGAGGGTGAGCATGGAATTGCTTGATTTAGGATTTCCCCTTAATCTGCTCCTATTAAGTATGCATGCTTCATATTAAGCAAGAATGGACAAGCTTTGCCCTCCAGATGTTTTGGAGTACAATGATAATATTCTTTTCTATGAATTGAAGCCCAAAACACTCCACCCTCAACATAAAAGAAACAACACTTTCAAATATTTTATTTATCAATTCATTTAATTTATATGACACCTTTCTCCCAGAGCAGGACCCAAGGAGATTTTGAAAGAGAATCAGTTAAAAAAAATTAAACATTGAAGTTTTAAAAACAATTTTAAAATCTTAAATTTTTAAATCACTTTTAAAATCAATTTTAAAATTAATTTTAACATCAAATTAAACAATATAAAATCATTCTAAAGCCATACAGAAGTTAAAACACATGTCAAAATAAGAACTTTCCCTGCTTACCCATTAAAGGACTGCTTGAATGCTGACAAAGGGAAAACAGGAAAGAGGGCAGCCTAAACCCCTGTGGAAGAGAGTTCCAGAGAATGCAATTAGCCATTGAGAAATCGCTCCCTCATGTCATCACCATGTGAGCCTGTGATGGTGACAAGACCAAGAGAAAGCCTTCCCCTGTAGATATTAGAAATATCTTCTGCATCATAGGAAGAATAAAATAGTCTTCTTGGCTAACCAGGGATGTTATCATCAGCCTGTCCTAACCTGGCACTGTCAATGTGATAGTGTTGGAACCAACAGAAAGCCTTGCCCCAGTTACTTACCTGACTCCCATCACTCTCCAAGTGCCATCATGCCCAGCTAATATGAGGCTAGCTTTAAGCTGACTCCCATCATGCCCAGCTAGCATGGCTAAAAGCTAAGTTGGCTGAAGAAGTATGGGACTTGTGATATAACATACTCAAAGGCTACCAAGTTGGGGAAAATTGCCTTTAGTTTCTAGTCTTCAACCAGGAACAGGGGACAGGTCTATATTGGGCTGTCCCTTGGAATATTCTGGCCCTGAAACTGCCCTGACCGCCCTGTTACTTGCATGCAACAACAGTAGGTGACTGTCTACACAATGACTGTCTAGCGGGCAACTATCTACACAGCATCTTGCTGTGCTGCTTGGTGGTCCAGGTTGCTAACTATGAGCCCAGAAACAAGGCACTCAGCTTTGATCACATGGCTGGGCACCTCATTGTGACCTCAGAGGAGCAACTTGCGCCATTGGTGGTAGGTGGCACAGCGGGATGCTGTGTAGACAGCCACCCATCATTGCTGTGGAGTGCTCCAAATCTTCCCAGACTCCCCAAAGCAAAAGGTGAGTCTTTAAAATTTGAGTTAATGGAAAGCTGGCCCAGATTTGCTGTGGAACTGTCCTTCCCATGTGTGGTCAGTCCAATATCAAATTGGGTCTTAGACCCTGTGTTGTCTGTACAGGGCTACACAAGGGCAGGGGGAAACCATACAAATGGCCCATATAGACTTGCACAGGGAGAGACCTTAGGACCTCTAGATGTTTTGGACTTCTATTCTCAGAAGCCCTACCTAGGAGGCTGAGGCTCAAGGCTTGGCTGCTCCAATCTCATGTGGCTGTCATGAGTGATTGTTGCTGACCCTGAAGGAATGTTCCCTTCTACTATACAGGATGGTTCCTGTTTTGCCTGTTGACTCCATGAACCCTTTTTCCATCCTCAGGATTATACAGAGCCCTGAATGTTGTATGGACCAGCATAACCTGGCACAGATCTTTGGACCACTATTGGTTGGACACAGTACTGCTAACCCTACCCCCCTCATGATCATGGAAAACACACCTCGCCAGTGCCTGGTAACAGATGTGACATGTATTTGTTATGTATGGCCACTCTTAATTTATTCTGACCTGCAGCTGGATGGCACTCAGAGCCAAATAAAAGACTCCAAATGAGGCCTGATCAGCATAGAATATAGTGGGACTATAACTTCCCTTGATTTGCAAAGTATGCTTCTATTAATGCAGGCTGAAGAGCATTCACCTTCTTTGCTACAGCATCACACTGCTGGCTCACGTTCAATTTATGATCAACAATAAGCACAAGATCCTATTCCCTTGTAGTACTGCTGAGCCAAGTATCCGCTATCCTGTATTTGTGCATTTGGTTTTTGTCACCCAAATATAGAATTTTGTATTTCTCCATGCTGAATTTTACTAATTTCACTCCCAGTTCTCTGATTTATCTGTTAGCAACCCTTCTACATTTCAAATCTGATGCAATACCAGGAAAAATATTAGAATAGATTATACAGGAGTCTGTTTGCAGTGCCATGATTAATAGTACCAGCATTCCCACCATCTGATAAACTAGTGACCTGATCTAAAAAAGATGTAAAGTTAATTTGGCAGGATTTGGCTCTTACTAATCACTGCATCATAGTCAAGATACTTACAGTTTCCTGTATATCCTTTGTAACATTTTTTCTGGTACTGAGGCCAGGCTGACTAGCCTGTAATTTCCAAGGTCTTTTTTGTAGAGAGGGAAAATGTTTGCTTGTCTCCATTCCTCAGGCATCTCACTCATTCTCCAAGATTTCTCAAAAATGATGGTGATTGGTTCTGCAAATTATGTCAGCAAGTTCCTTCAATACTTGGATGCATTTATCTCACTCTGAACATTGGAATTCATTTAGGTTAATGAGGTGATTCCTGACTAAATCCTTATCAATCTTGATTTGGAATCTGGCTTCCTTTCAGAGTCCCTGCTGATGCATGGAAGCACACAGTCCTCTATTGAGGGGGAAACTGAAGCAAAATAGTGAGAAATTCTGGTTTTTCATCTGTTAGCCTTTTATCATCCTGGCCAAGCAGTGGTATCACCATTTCCTAACATGTTTGGGATTATGTCCTCCGCTTACATTTGAATTGGCCCCTTTTGCATCTCCAGCGGTAGAACCCAGAGAAGAATCTGAAGGTCTAAACCAGGAGTAGGTAATAAGTAGCCATGCATTGTCGGGCTGTAGCCCTATCTACCTATTGCCTATAGTGAGGGATGATGACAGTTACAGTTCAACAATAGCTGGCATGCCATAAATTTTGCACCCCTGGTTCAAATCTCAAGTCACAAGCATCTTGACATTTTTTCTTCAAAGATATAGTTATGGTAGTCTGTAGGATTAGTATGTAGCACATCTGAGACTTAACTGAAAGAAAAAAGTTGGAAGCATAAGTTTTTGTAGACTCAAGTCTACTTCCTAATGCATCTGAGGAAGTAAGCTTTAGTCTATGAAAGCTCATGTTGCCAACTTCTTTCAGTTAGTCTCAGAAGTGCTACAAGATATCTCTACATACTGTTTTCTTCAGGTTTGTGTTTTTGTAAACTTTCAGCCCTGCCAAGTTAAATTTAGTTTTATAAACAGACCCCATGCAAAAAAGCTGGTGGCTGAGCACAGATAAACCCAGCTTGGAAACGTTAATCAAGAACCAGCTAATGAATGAGTAAGGAAGAAATCTATGGCAGGAAGTAGTCAAAGACTTAATTTTATTCCCACAGGTGGTTTCACATCTTTTGGCATTGCCACTGAAATTTTGGAAACGTTTTGTGGGAGAAGACCAGGAAAACCTAGTACCTTCAGTGCAACAAACTAATGGAGTGAATGAGCAAGGTATGATAAATTGGATGGTTTGAGGAGAAAAAAGTGGGAAGGGGGCAGATTTTGTTCAGTGTTGGTGATCCTAAAAATGGATCTAATCCTGTTCTCATCCCTCTCCCTCCACAGAGTGGCTTTCCTGTTCTCTCTCTTCTCCCAAAATCAATGCACCCATCCAGATGAGTCCAGGAAGTGGCTGCCTCCCCAGTAAACTTTGTGACTGCATTGGTACCACCTTCCCACCTTTGTGAGTGATGTGAAGAGGCGATAACACAGAGTGAGGCTGCATGATGGGGGTTGGCAGCAACATAGTGCTACCTGGGTATGGAATGGATTTGTTGGGGGCAGGTGACAAAACTGTCACCAAGACTGTGAGTGTACATACAGGCCCATCTTCCTCTGAAATGAGGCCATTTTTATCTGTTGGGTAGGATCCTGGCCTGCTTCTGTATGTCCTCAGCTCTTGTTGCCAAAGTGACAGCTGACAGTCTGGCCCTGTCATTAGGCACAGTGAGGCAGTTACCTCAGATGGATGATGCTAAGTGGTATGGAAGGAGGACAGTATTTCCCTAACTATTCCTCTCTGTGGGACACTAGAGCTGTGTGGCCCAGGCAGCCTAACCTACAACTTCAGACCGAGCCTGCCCTCAGGTGAGCCAAGGAGCAGTGTTGTTCCTATCACCAGTACTGCAGTAAGAGTTAACTGACAGCCCAGCCAGTTTTTCTATGCTAGGCTCTCTGGAAAGGGGAAATTGGGAGCCATCTTGACCTTGACTTGAAGTGGCAAAATGCTTTGGCGGTTGTATACTTTTGTAGAGGAAATGTCCACTATTGGGTTAAGCTCCTCTATTTTTGTCTGCCAGGAATGGCCACCGGACCAAGAAGACAAGCAAAATCCTTGCACTTCCAAAATAAGGAGGCTACTTGTTCCACCTGCCATTGAGGACTGTCTGCTCACGACTGCCCCATACTACAGTGATCTTCTTTGCCTTTTCCTCTTCCAGGAAATCTCCAGTTTCTGGGCTGGTGTCCTCACAGAACAGGGCAAGATGTGTTACTTGATTTCTTGACAGTGATTTGTACTGTGGTCTTCTTCTCTGTGATCAAGAATTCTCAGAAAAGCAAAACCCTTGCCTTCGATTTATTGGGGATGGGTGATAAAAACTGTCATCAGGTCTGTGAGTGTACATACAGGCTCTATTTCATATTACTAGTACCTGAAACTGTGGTGTTTAGAGGTGGCGGTGAATTCAGGACTGTTCTGATGCCATCTGCTTGGATTCTGGGCAACTAGGAGGTAGATAATCACTTCTACAGCACCAGCATTTTTTTTGTCCATTTCACAAGGAGGGTAGTGTCATATTATGGTGGATAGGGAAAGGGACAAGTGCTTTTTATAGTAATTGTTGTCATTCCTTTCATAAGAAGTTGTTAGAGGAGGTGGAGACAACAGTTGGCTTCTCCAAGGCTGCTTGGTTGCAATTTTACTAACTAATTGGCTATACTGCCTAGTACTAATGGGAGTTGCAGTCCAGCCACAGTGGGTTTTCCAGATCACTTTAAAATATGATAGTCTTTAAAAAGCACTATACATGTATTTTTCTTTGCTAAATATATGAAGAACTCTTGTAGAAGATGGCCTGTAATCTCTTAATAAATGAGATCCAAAGATTACTATGTCAAAGAGTCTCTCCTCCACAATTATCTGCACTCCACCCACCTACCCCAACTTTCAATGGCTCCTGCATGCACTGGGTTCTCCCTCAGTATTCTGACACATGATCATTCTGGTCTCTTTTCTGAGAGACACTGTTCCTTGGTACTTAAATTTAGTAGCAATACCATCCAGACAGGGGACTCCCAACTTTGAGGTAACTCAAGATTCACCACTGTGTGTGGAGAAAGGGGAGGCACAAGATGAATATTGGGAGAAAAGAAGCTCTGATTGATAACCGCAATAGTTTCTCCCTTCCTTGGAATAATAAGTCCCTTACAGTGATAAAAGTAATCATCGTTATTTATAATAGTATACAGTTATTTGTGTCTTAATATGAAAGTTTAATGGAACAAAAATTAGAGAACAACATTCCTGGCATGTCTACTGGAAACATGCTACAAAGAGATGGGGAACTTGAAATCTTCCTGATGTTGGGACTACAACGACCCCCATCATCCCTACCTACTGGCCTCAAGCCTTGATCTGCTGAGTTGGAATCCAACAACAGCTGGAAGGCAAGGCTCTCTGTCTCTGTACTACAGAAATACAAAATGCACAACCTCAGCTATTATTGCAGGGCAGTAGGGACGACCTTCTCAGATTTTCTTGTGTTGCAGCTCCCAAGAGCCTTAGCCAACATTATCCAGGATGGTGAGAGTTACAGTCCAGCAGCAGCTGGAAAGGCCACAAATTGAGGTATGGGAACAGAAGAAAATGCATTTGAGAGGGGCTTATCAGTTCACAAACATCAAGTGCCCACCTCTCTTGTAAAATTATTCTTCCTCTCATTAGCTCTGACTTAGGTATGATGAAATATGAAAAAAGCAATGCATTTGCTCATTAAGTGCTCAGTCTTGTGTTGGAGGCAGCTCTGAAAAATCTGTCTTTCTCCCCTGCCCCTCCAAAACAGCATGGCAGACAAATGGGGGAAATCTTTCTCAGTGTTCAAGCAGGGCAACAAAACAGCTGCCTCTGGCTCCTTTTCAAGCTTTCCATTGGGAAGATGTGTAGTCCTCCTGATTGCTTTTTGAATCTGAAGCGGTAGCATCATTTCGAACAACTGGCTTAAGCTGAAGTGAGGAGGCTTTGAAGCAAGCTGGAGTACTGCACACACTCAGTTATATCATCTTCAGTCAGGAGTGGACTAGTGAAGGAGGCAAGCAAAGATGAAATGTCTGGCAAGGACCAGCAGTGTCTCCTCTCTGTTGTAAGTTCACTGGCACAACACTACTAGGTAAGGGAGCAAACCTATCAACAGTGTTGAAGTTCAGGTTCTTTTTCCCCATTTTACTCTTCCTCTCTTTCCTTCCTGTGCTTGTTTTTCTGTGCTGTTAAGCTCCGCCTTACCCAGCCCCCATGCTTCATAGATGCAGTGGCAGTAACCCAAGGAGATGGGTAGAAAGTGTCATCAGAGTGAATGGCGGTCAATGCCTGCAGAAGGAAATAAACAAAGTGAGTTACAGTAGGCATGGGACTTGGCCTCTGCATCTGCCTCTCTGGCTGAAAAAAAAAAGATAGCTACTGCATAAATAGGTACTGCATTCAAACAAGTATATGCCCTGTAGGACCAATGCAATCCTTAGCCTAATCTTATATGGTCCCCAGCTAAAGAACTAGCTGGGCCCTTTGCTTGGCAGCCTGCTAGAGAGGAAGGATGAGAGAAAATATTAAAAACATACTTCCTCCCATCACCAGGAAGTAACCCTTGAGAGGATGCAGGCCATGACAGAAGAAATATTGCCCAACCTTTTCCTGGCTGGCCTAGCAGGAATCAAGAGTTCTAGTGTGAACACATCACAGGCTACTGCAGTGCCCTCGAGCATCAGGTGCTATTTGGTTTCAAAAGCATTTGCTAATAAATCTAATGGGAAAAAGTCAAAATAACTTACTGTCACTGAGAAGGGTAGGAAGTTCTCAATGGGATACACTAATTTAAGTTTATAGAGCTACTAATATTACTTTTATTTTACAGCCATCCATATGTATCCAAGGATTCAAGCATCCACAGCTTGAAAATATTTTTTAAAATATACATTCCAAAAAGGAAATCTTGATTTTGCCATTTTATATAAAGGACACCATATTTACTGTGCCATAGTATATAATGGGTCTTGAGCATCCACAGAGTTTAGTATGCATGGGGGAACCAAACCCCAGCAGATGCCAAGGGCCCACTGTACATCGATATCCCTACCCTCTGAGGACTTGAGTGCCATTTGAGTAGAAGAATAACAGGTCGTAAAGACAGATGATTACTGGGCCCAAATGAGTTTGGCTTAGAGAAAAGGACGAAGCATTGATAAGTAAATACAATAGATGCTTTTGTTTTAGTGGGAAAGCCAATGAAATGGTAAATAAAAAGGCCTAACAACAGGGGTATCACTGAGCTTCACATTCTTTCTTTTGCAGTGACATACTTTTTTGTGCTGAGGAACTGGTATCTTAAATAGGGTAGGAGATGTAGATGTTGCTGGATTGCAGCTTCTAGCAGACCTAGCCAACATAGCAAATGTTAAGGAATGGTAGGGGCTATTGTTCAACATAAACATCTGGGACCCTTTTACACTGCAAAGTTATAGCACTATTATTCTACTTTAACTGTTATGGCAACATCCTGTGGAGTTTGGTGAGAGGCACCAGAGTAGCTCTTCACCTGAGAATTCTGAACAACCAATACTAGGGTCTGGGATGTTGGCGCAGCAGTTAAAGGGGATTCATAAAGCTGGAACTGCATGGTATGAAAAGCATCTGGAAGGTGGCCCAGTTCTCACCTCTACCTTAAATGATGCTCTAATATGTTCAGTTCAGATTAATTCCTTGAATTATGTTACTTAGCAGGCTTTTTTGTCTTGTCCGCAAGGTTAGATGAGAAGTTATATTCTGTCTACCCCTCAGCAACAGAACTTGGAAAAGTTACAACTCCCAAAATCTCCAGCCAGCATAGCCAGTGACAGGGAGTGAGATGTACAAAAGGATTTTTTTCATGATTTAGTGATATGGTTCTTAAGTAATTTTACAACTGGCACAAGAATTAGTTGTTCTCAAACGTGGCTGTGCTATTCAAACTGACTAGGTTTTGCTTGGAAAGTTCCAAGAAACGGGACAGCATGAAACATAAAAAAGTTGCTCTGAGCTACTTGAAGTAAGGCTAAAGCAAAACTTGCAAGGGGAACAATCCAATGGGGACTTGGATCTCGATTTCCTTACAGCTGAGCACAGTCTTTTTAAGCACTGGCATCACAAAACAGATCTTAAACTCATTCTGTCATAAACTAGACTGCTAAATACTAAAACTAGCTGATCAAGTAGCAAACCTAACAGTGACTATATTGGAACTTATCTACAACTTAGTTGCGTTTTCTTGGCTACTTTGCAAACATTGTATTTCAAAGTGGAACTGATAGCTTAATAGTTACAAGAATGGAGATTGGGTGAGGAACCGTTGGTCTTTCAGGTTCCAGAAGCAGCACAGCCAAAGGTCCTCCACCCCTGTTTTCTAGAATGACTTGTACTTGCTCTACTGATATCCTTCTCATTTCCTCTATACGCCATTCCATTTTAAGGTGGAGTATGACAGATAGGCTCCTGGGAAGTGATCATGCAGCCTGTATCCAAAGAGATACTAACCTACTACATACATCACATAAATCCACCCCAGCCAGCTAAGCATACAGACATGTATGAGCACAGATATAGCCTTACACACAGCTAGCTATGGGAAAGCAAAAACCCCAAGCCCATGGCACTGAGAAATATCAAAGAAGCTCATTTAGATTCAAGCCCACTGGAATGCAGCTACAAGAAGACTTAACTATAGGCAGACTGTGTGCAAGTGGCCAAAATTTCTTAGTAACAAGTCAGAACTATGTCACTCCTTTGCTAGTGAACTGGGTGAGCACTAGAAAGAACTGTAAGCCTTGTAGCTACTATGTCAACTAATAGCTTATATTGTACTGTACCGTTAAAATACACAAGGTTCATTCACCCCAAGCTCTCTTGTCTCTTGACATGGGATGGTAAGCCTGTGGCCCTTCGGATGTTGGTAGACTCCCTATCTCATCATCCCTGACCACAGTGTAGGAGGCTAGGGGTAACTGAAATCCAGTATCTGAAAGACAAAAGTTCCCAACTCCTGCTGAATTATACAAGCTAGGAAAAGAAAGGTTCTTGGCTTTGTTTTCTCCCCAGTGGTGCTCTTAACCAGCACAAGGGCGCACTTGGGCAGCACTGGGATAGCAAAATTGCCAAGGACAGCTTTCAAGACTTTTCAGATCATGGGAGGTCACAGCTGTAATCTTGGGTCAAGAGCCACAATGCTGTCCTAGCATAACTGAAGGAGTAGCTTTCTTGCTGAGGAGAAAGGTGCACTGGAAGGGGTTGTTTGCCATCCAAGAGAAAGAGAATGTCCCCTCTCTCTGAATAACAGGGGACTCTCTTAATTAAAAACCTTGATAACATTTACTAGGGAATTATTTTTCATTCTTTCAAGTTTAAAAGACTGCAGAGATATATCTGAGGAAGTAGACTTTAGTCTACTAAAGCTCATGCTGCCAACTTCGTACTTTCAGTTAGTCTCAAAGGCGCTACAAGATCTCTCTACATAGAGAGATACTGTATAGCATTCTGGTGTGATATCCTCAGTTTTGACTACTTACAATTCCTTACAGTAAGGCTTAATGTACTGTTGTTCTATTGTTAGACCGTTGACATGGGAGGCTTTCAACCCTCCAATTATTCTGCAATGGAGGTGTCCTTATCTGGGCCATCCTGATTGGGGTTTTGATGCCCAAAATGTCTGAAAGCCAAAGGTTACCACATTATTATATGTTGTGTTGTAATTAGAGGCTCAACATTTTATACTCTTAGGACTCAGTGATTGTTATGAGATTTGATTGTTCTTATTTTTCAGGCAGGAGCCAGGATATTGCTGAGTTATCCTAACCACTGTGACAACTAGCCTACAATAAACCATTACAAAAGCTAGGATTATGAAACAAACAGAAAAAGCTCTTTTGCTTCTGTAAACAGAATTGCTTCCTTTTTTGAAAAGAAGTCACAAGCATATCAACAATTACATAAAAGTGACGAACCAGTACATGTTATACACGTGGGCCTTTGTCAAAGCCCTTTTGAAAATCCTTCCCTTAAAGCTGCTAAGTAAACTTACTGGAATGAGGAACAGATCCTTGCCTGAACCAGCAATTAGTTTAAGAAAAGAAAACAAAGCTTTCACAGTGGAGAGAAGCCAGAAGCAAGGTCCCTGGGACTGTAATTCCCATCTGATCAAGCCTGCATAGCTTGTGATAAGGAATCCTGGAAAATGCAGTCCAGCAATGCAGTGGGATCATTTGTCACATTTAAAAACTAGCACATGAGAGGTTTCTGAAAGTATGAGAGAGGTAGCAATGCACCCCCTTTTATCTTATTAGAACATACAGTTAACCAATGAAATGGACCATAGTTTTAGGATGGGCAAGAAAAAAAAAAACTTCATACCATACTATCATTTTGATAAAAGAACTGCCACAAGAGATGTAGTATCCCATGGCTTTAAAGGAAGACAATTATCAATTCACACACGAGACATCAATCAATCTTCAAGGATAGTATAAGGCTGAAAACTGGCTCCTGGAGACCAGCTGCCCCGGCCCAGGACCTACTGAGCTGCATCTCCAGTCCCCCCCGGAGGCGGGGGGGAGGCACAAAGTGGCCAAAGGTCTGCTTTCAGTTTTCTAAAAACCTAGTTTTTGTTAAAACAAGGCATGACATAGGGCATATAGCTTATTTTAAAGGGGAACAGCACTTCCTGGATGCTTCCAAGAACACAATTCTTCTTTTGTAAAGAACTCCAGGGGTCACAAAATCAGGCAAGGCTACATATGCCCCACTGGCCACTTATGGCCCACCTCAGGTGCAGGGGTTTGTTTTTCCTGTCTTTGTGAAGGTGATACAGTACCCAGTCTTTGTAACAATAAACAAATGTGCCGTTAAGCTTTATAAGGTCATCATAGGGAGGATGTGGTCCATTGCAGACTAGGCAAAAGGTCTATGATACTGGCACAAACACAATAAATAGAATACTTATAAAGTACAAATAAAAATAAACATACTAGCAGCTGTAAAAATGAAAAAAGAATGACCAAGTTCCTGTATGTGAGACTTAGCTACAATCCATCTCCCAATCTGACTACCCCAAACCCACCTAAAAATCAAGCAACTGCACTGATCAAAGGAGTTCTGCAGTGCTGGTGAGTGAGGTGCTGAAAGATTTGGGGTCCTCTTGCAACTGCTCATCCCACCAAAACTTGCTGGCAGGAGGTAGCTGGATGCCTCATCCTTCATTGTCAAGTTCTTTAGCTCTCCTTCAGTTGGTACAGCTGCCTAGCTTTTAAGGTGGATCCAGGAGGCATTTTGAGTCATCATAAATATGAGTCGCAAAACCTATGAAATCTGTTATCTAGCTTACAGCACTATAAATACTGAACAAGATGCCCACTAAAGTGTTGAGATTTTGGCTATGAAAATGCTTCAGATGGATAAAATTCTGTGTCTACTACTAGAAATGGAGCTAACACACAGCCAATACAAATATAATGCAGTGTAGCACCAAATTAATTTCATGTGACACAGGGACACAGCCTTTTCCAGCACACTGATATTTTGGTTTGTCACTCCCTGTGGGCACATCCAGTTCTTTAGTCATCTCCTTCCATGCAACAAAGACTACACCCCCATCTCTTTGGAGAGTGCTATGCAAGCAACAAGCAACCAAGTAATAGAAAAATCCAAACTGATTAAGGATGAAAGGGAAGCAGTTAATCCTAAAGGCTCATGTACTGTTTTGATTCCTCTGGGTATATCAAAAGATCTCTCCCTGATCAGAAGCCAGCAAAAGTCAGAACTTTTGCCTGTACATATGCACACATGTATGTGTTTGCAAGAGAGAGAGGAAGGGAGGAAAGAGAGCAGGGGAAGAATATAAGTAAGAATGCACAGACACTTGAGACCTCAAAAGGGTACCCGCAAGACTCCTCTGTGTCCATGATCCACAGTATTAGCCTTGCTTCCAAACTGGGTGTTGTTTGGTACTAGACAGATAGAAATACAGACCTGGCTTGACCGGACGGACAAGAGAGAGGACCCAGCAGCAAGGCAAAAATGAGCAGCAGGGAAGAGGCCCAAGAGGCCAAGGCATGAGGCCTACCTGAGCTGGAGAGAAGCGGAGGAAATGGAGGGTACAAATGGAGGAAGGATGGAGCGTCGAGCAGCTTAAGAGTTTAGGGCATCGATACCTGCAGGCGTGAGCACCAGGGCTTGGAGAATGTCAGAGAGAGACACGATTCCCCGTGGAGCATTCTTCTCATCCACCAGAACTAGGCGATGGACCTGTCAGACATGTGGTCACATACCACCATGGACAGGACAGTAATGAGAGAGGGAGAGATGAGTATGCAACATCTAGAGGGAAGATGGATCATTCCTGCCTTAGAAAAGACTTTGTAATGTTTCCCTTTTGTACAGTACAGTACCTTTACCATTACCATTATTACTGGGTTGGATCCATAATTAATCAGACTTGGCAAAAGATAAACTAAAACCAATGGAACTTAAGGTACTAATTTTAATGCGTTTGTTCAACATGTAATTAGGTCTGGATCCAAGTATTTTTCCCCTCCAAGTTTTGTTATTATTGTTTTATAATTATACACACAGCTGGAAAGCTGAGCAGGATGTATAAGAAGCAGAGCATTCTGTGTAAGGTTAAAAAGTGACATGAGACTCAGGATGTAGTGGCCACATCATACTGCATCACACAGCGGTCTTATTTTAGATTGTTTTGAAAGGAGCAAATGTGTTTATCAGAAAGGAAGATCAGAATTCATTTTCTCAGCCATGTTATTTTGGACTACACATAACAGTTTTTAAATGTAAGCTATGTACATACAGTTCTGTTCATTGCTAATCAATGCACAAAGCAAGAAGACACTTCCAGCCAAATGAATGACTCAAACATGAAACGAGAGCTTGCTTTTTTGTGCTACAGCTCCCAGATTCCTTGGTAATACTGGGAGCTGTAGGCACAAAAAAGGAATTTTTCCAAGCTCTGCATGAAACAGGGATCCTGGAGTCACTATGGTTGTTACCATGGTTTCCTGCTCTGCGTCAGCAAACAGATTCAGTGTGAAACTGCCTTTAGATTTCATCTCGCTTACCTTGGGGAACATTCCTTCCGAAACACTGGCCTCTTCTGAGGACCACCAGCATTTACCCTTGATCCCCCTTTACATGGTTCTTTGGCCGTAGCTTTTCCTCTGAAGATTTCCTATGTGTGTCCTTCATTCTTTGTTGAACCTGATAGACCTTTCCACATACTGGCCCCCTGACCGCCCTTCCAGTTCCTGGTCCAAGACACCATCTCCAAACCTGGAACAGGTGCTTTTATTGGAATATAACTTTCAGAATTTGGCTGGGAGGTTCTGGGAGATCTTGTCCAAAAATAACTTTCACAGACTTTAGCTTTCCAACAACCCTGTCCACCAAACCCCTGCAAACAATGCCCACCTCTTCCATTGTGCTAGGCCTTTAGAAGCTGCAGGATGGAAGCAGTGAAATTGTATTTGCATGATGAGTAGGGATCAAGCAGCCCTCTAAATATGGTTGGATTACAACTTCCAGCAGCCCTGGCTTGATTTAAATAGACAATTAAATGTACCCTTGGAACATAATGCTCCATTTTCATCCTAATTTTTTTTCTTTTGAATTGGAAGAGCCTGGGAGAGTCCAAGAGGGGGCACATAATTCACTCCCCTCCCGCCTTCCTTGCTTGGAAGAGCATTTCCCTTAGTTAAGTGTTGCAGTAGGAGATCCTCCAGCCCGCTTTTTCCAATTTTGAATTTGTCTCCCCACCCCCTACATCAATATATGGCTTCCTCTGACCACCTCCTCTCCCTTTACCAAGGGTCCTTGAGAGTTTAGCACCATATTTCCTAAACTTAGGTCCCCAGAAATTGTTGGACTACAACCCATATCCTATACAGCCACAGGAAAACATTTCTGGAGATAGTGGGAGCTGTAATTCAACAGCACCTGGGGAACAAAGGTTGGGGAAGACTGGTCTAGTAAGTTTATTCTTTCACTAGAGAAGGCCACTCCATGAAGGAAAATAGGGTGGAGAAATGCTCCTCACTAGGCCTGTATTCCTCCCTAGTTGCAGAAAAAAACACCCAGTCCTTGGTCAAACATATACCTCCAATGTTTATGAGTCTTCAGGCAGGAGTCCTTGCCATTGAGGTATATGGGAAGACCAGATTTGCTCTCTAGGTTGTTGCTAATGTCTGAAACTAATTCGAAAAGCACAATGTGTGGCCCACAGGGAATGTTCTTACAATGCAGCTCCCATCAATTCTCCCTACTGACTATGCTGGCAAGGACTATTGGCATTTGCAACAATACTCTGATGAGCCACAAGATGAGGCCACAACCATAAGTGGCCATGCTAGCTAGAGCATCTTGGGAACAGTAATCTGAAAATTATAGTAATATTTCTATGCTTAATGTTTTCTACCCCTAGAATACAATGAAGTCCAATACTGGCAAGGCTTGAAGCTGCCTGGATTAGAAAGTGTCATTAGGTGTGACTTCTATCAGCATAAGGTGAAGATTAAAAGATTTAGGATCGTTTTTAAAGGACACAAAGTTTAAAACCAGATATGGAGGGCATGTTGGAGAACACAGGGGAAAAACTGTTTCACACAGAAGCTGTTATGTAAATCCTTGCCCACCTATCTCCCTCTGCACCAGCCTACAGCCATACCTGCTCTTTGGCGATACGATCAATGATATCTTCCATTGTTTCATAAGGGTGGCATGTGAGCACTCCTTCTAGACAGACAGAGCGCTGCTTCAGTGCTTCCCCCACACTGATGTCCAGGTTATTGTAGGCCTTCTGGGCAGCCAAGTGCTATGGACAGTGAGCAAAGAGATAAGGAACAGGGCTGGAATAGCCTTGGCAGGTCAGGCAGGAGACTTGACATCACCAGGGAACGTACCCAGTGCTTGGAAATTTTATTCTTTAGGACTACACTTCCCCAAAGCCCCAATGGCTGGGGATTCTAGAATCTGAAGTCTAGAAAGTATCTTTTCTGAGCTCTGGATATGTCCATGCTGCTCCTGCTTCTTTTAGGTGAAGGAACTGTATCCTTAAGTGCTTGCAGTGGAACAACTATGTAATGTTAGACAACAGCAAGCAAACATAGTGGATCTAGGAGTCAATTTTCTGCCCCTGGGATTCTCATTGACCAGACTGCCAGAAACAAATCAAAACAAAATGGGAAGCAACAAGTAGTCCACCTGTGGTTTTGAACAACTTACTTTAAAATGATAAAAGTGCTGGGGAGCACACCCTACATGCTATTAAAGGTCATTTTCTGCTTCCAAAAGGTTCCTGGAAAGGCAGTTCACTTTTGGGGTGTGTATGGAAAGAATTCAGTCCAAGGAATCTGGATGGGCAAAGGCTACCTAAACAGTGGAGTTTATGCAGTTTTATATGCTGGACTTTATGGCCTTGTGGGGGTGGAAGGAATAACCAGGTTTATTAATTTACAACTTCATCTATACCTCTAGTAGGTTAGAAACAAAGCAAGAAAAAATCTGTGCCATATGAAAGAGAGACAAATACTCCAAGCATGTGAAGTTTTACATTTCATGTTCAGATCGCAATTGCAGGAATAAAACAGAGTTTGCTTCTGCTTCCCCAAAGATAGCCACATTTACTTGGGAATAAGGACCATTTTGCTGTAGAAAATTATACGATGTTTAAACATCTGATTCTGTATACTGGCCCAGCCAGCTGTCTTAATCCTGAAGTGTTTGTTGTAAAAAAAAAAAAAAAATTAAAAACAGAGGCTGCTGTTGCTGATGCCAAATTTGTTTGCCACTGCTGTGCTCCTTCCCAGAATCTTCTTCTGTGATTACTTGGGAAAGAAGGTGGGCTGTGGGACCTTGGACTTCAGCCCCTACCTGCATTCCTAGCTACACCATAAAGCAAAGCCCTGGCTTAGTTTAGGAACTAGAGAACACAAGTTCTTACACGTGGGCACAGCTATGCTGTAGGGATGTGGTGGCTTAGTGGTTAAGATGCCAATTCTGATGATCGGAAGATCAGAAGATTGGCAGTTTGAGGCCGAAACGCTGCATGATAGGTTGAGCTCCTGTCATTAGTCCCAGCTTCTTCCAACCTAGCAGTTCAAAGGCATGCAAATGCAATTAGTTAAATAGGTACCATTTTTCAGTGGGAAGGTAATAGCGTTCGGTGCAGTCATGCTTGCCAGATGACCAGCAGAGCAGTCCTCAGACAATTCTGGCTCTTTGGCTTAGAAATGGAGATGAGCACCACCCGCTACACTTGGTTACAACTATTGTAAACATTCATGTCAAGGGATTACCTTTACCTTTTACCTTTAAGGTGTAGTGGTTTGAGTGTTGAACTACAAATCTGGAGATACGGTTCATTTCCCCACTCAGACATGGAAACTCATTGGGAAGCTCATCTTGACCGACTCTCACACTCTCAGCCCCAGAAAACCCCATGATAGGTTCACTTTAGTGTGATTTTAAATCAGAAATGACTTGAAGGCACACAACAACAAACTTGTGTGAGATTCATATCTGAAAAATTAAGTACACACTCCAGAGGCACCTGGGAAGAATATCTGAGGTTTTTTTTGCTTTGGTTATTAAAAGGTGTCTTTTCCCCATGTTTACTGTAGCTCTATCTTTCATGTAACCCCTAGCCAGTTTAGCTAAGGACAATACTTCTGTTTATGTGGCAATCTAATCATGAAAAGAGGGTCCTTGTCATACTTACAATCACATCAAAGCGGGAGTAAAGACCAACTACACACCCTGTAAAAACAAACAAAAGGAAGCATTATGAACTACTCTAAGCCCCATCGCATAATGCCAAGTCACCTGTTTTACTGTATGTGACTAACAGCCATGAGAAACAGAACCCAGATTTCTAAAACAAATGAACAAACAAATATGAAGTAGTAACAGAGCAGAGAACATAAATTAAATTGATGTGTGGTAACATCAACTGAAAAAGAGTTTAGAGTGAATGCCTTGGCAAGTAGGGCTCTCTGATCATTAAAATGAAGACCAGGATCTGACAGTAAGCAATATATCTTCAAGGAAATATTTTTACCCTTCAATGATAATAACATCTGCCCTAAGAGCCTCTCCCTAGAGTTTTGAAATAGAGAACAGGGCAACATGTAATATGAAATGTTCCCTCCCTCCCCCAGACAACAGATACAGAGCCAGAAGTTTCTTGGAACCTGCCCAAGAATATGGTGACCATGATTTCAAAACCTAGTTCTACAAGTGATACTCTCAGTGAAGCAGAAGAGTTTGTAAGTGTGGGTTTCTTTCATGACTTATTTTAATGCAACAAATAACAATAGGGGAAAGTGTTTATATTAGTTCCACATCCTGATCATTGTCCAATCTGTATAACAATCTGTATAGTTTTAACTTTCTTTAAGTTTAAAAATTTAAAAATAAAATGTCAGGCGATATATCTTTAGAAAAAGTTGTTTAGAAACCCTTGACAAAGAGCAGTCTAGAAGTAGCTCTCTTAACAGAGTTTGGAAACTGAGTCTGAGGCACATCAGCAATGTGAGTTCTAAAACAAGACACTATTTTCATCTTGGTTCCATGAACTTCTCACTACGCTCCTGTAATCCTTGGAAAGAATTATTTTCAACAGTATTATTTTAAAAATTAATTCAAATTAAACAAGTATTACATAAACACACACGTGTGTGTGCATGTGCACATGTCTAATACTTGCTTAATTTTTTGTGTGTCACAAATAATCAGTTTTCAGGCATGCAGTTCATCCTTAGTGTACACAAATCTTGCAAATCTATCAGTTTAACCAACAATTATCCCTGTGCCTTTTTAAGCCATTCCATTTCCCCCATATTTAGCAGACAGGATTCTAGGAATTAATATATTAAAAAAGGGTTTGAATCCCAGCTCAGGCATGTAAACCCACTTGGTGACCTTGGGCAAGTCACACTTTCTCAGCCTCAGAGGATGGCAGTGGCAAACCCCCTCTGAAGAAACTTGCCAAGAAAACCACATGATAAGAAAACAGCTTAGGGTCACCATAAGTTATAAAGTTGAAGGCACACGACAAAAACAACAACAACGTTTACATAAGATTGCATAAAATAAGATCCAAAAATACTTTCCTAATCAATATTTCACTGATTATGTCTGAACTGTTAAATCCAGGTTCTAATTGTCACTGAGCCATGTGAGACTGACTGGGTGACCTTGGACTAGGTCTCAGCATGACCTACTTCACAGGGTTATTGTGAAGATAGCATAGGCATGAAGGGAGCCAGGTGTACCATCTTAAGCTCATTGAAGGAATGATTAATATAAATTTAACTAATAGATAAAAAAGTCATATAGCCTGCAGATTTTCAGTATTCTAAGAAGTAGGGAGCTGATGAAAAATAGAGGTGCTTTGTCTGTGACCAAGTTCACAAAATGTAAGCAATGTAGCTGATCCTGACAAGACAGGGATGAGCAATGCAGAGGGGCTCACCACACCAGTACCTTTGTCATTAATAACTGGCAATGCTGAGACCCTGCGGTCCACAAATATCTCCAAGGCTGTGTAAACAGGAGCTGACTCCAGTACCATCGCAACATCTCGAAAGGTGCCAATACCCAGCTCCTGGATGGTTCTCTGCAGGAAGCGTGGTTTTGGAAGCATAGCACCCTGGAGGGAAGGAAGAGGAGATTGTTGGGAGAGTCTGTGAAGCACTTCTCCTGAGCTCACAGTTCAGGACGAAAGACAGAGATGCTTGAAAGAAGCAGGAGTGAAATCTAGCAAAGACAAGCCAAGATGAAATGGAAGATGGCATATTCTCTGGTCCCTAAATTCCCAAGTGACTCTCCATGTCTCCTAAAGACTGGAATAAGCAACACCTACCTACATAGCATTTAGGTTTCAGCCTTGGTGCCCCCCAAAGCCACCATTAATGCCTGTTGTGAGCCTCCTTTTCACCAAATGGCTGGGTTTGGGGAACCATCATTTTAATCTTCCTTTGTGACTGCAACATAGTATCATTCTAGGACCGGGACAAGCAAAATGAATGCTGCCCCCGATGCTGCTGGACCAGTGGTGAGAGTTGATGGGTTCTGTAGCTCAAAATCAAGGATGGGCTGGACTTCCTACCCCTGTTTCAAGACACTGTAGAAAATGGAAGTAACAGCTTCCAATAGCCTAGTGCAGACTTAGTGGCTGCTGCTTTTGAAAGCTTGTTAACTGGCCAGGATACTAGGTACAATGGTGAGGGGAATGGGTACCAAGGCAAGAGACTCCCCCCGAAGGTTCTTTGCCTACGACCCCCTTAAACCTGCAGCTGGTCCCATTTCTGGCTCCCATCCTCCTACATAAGCAGGTGTTTTTCACTTCTGAAGGCCAAGGTGTCGGTAAATCCTCTTCTGAACTCTGAACTCTTTTATGGACATTCCAGTACACTTCCTCTTCAGAGACACACTTTTTCTTTGCCAACTTTGTTTTTGCCTCACCCGCCTTCTTACTTCCTATACACTAAATGACATCCTTCATTTTGGAAACTAAACTGAACATAAGAACATGTAAGAACTTAAGCAGAGCTCTGCTGGATGGGACCAAAGGCTTACTCAGTACAGCATTCTCTTCATACATTGGCTGAGTCTCGAAAGGTGAGGCTAGATGATCATGAAAGAACCTATGCATTCCGTTAAGTCTATGATTCTTTGTACCTGAAGTCATCTCTTTTTCTTTATTCATCAAAAACCATCTTTTCCCACATGATGTATCCTCAGAATACTCAGTTTCAACTATAACCGATTAAGGACATGTAACTAACTATGCGAGGCTTAAATATCCCAAAGGCATCAGATCTCATCACATCTTAGAAGCTAAACAGGACTAGGTTTGGTTAGTACTTGGATGGAATATCAGGTACTTTAGGCTAAATTTCAGAAAAAGGCAATGACAAACCACTTTTGAGTACTCCTTGCCTGTGAAAACTCTATGAAATTCACAGAGTTGAACATACATATGCACACATTCCTGATCCTCCTTTGCTCCCTCCCCATTACTGTTTTCCCTATTGTGTCTGAACTCCTTGTGGACAAGGACCCACTATTTTTGCCTAGGTCATTCTGTAAAACATCAAGTATTGGCCTGCCAAGATATCAAAGCTTCCTATCCAATCTGCTGGGTACTTACAAAGATATGCAGAAACTTGAGGATGCGCTTGTGTGTCAGTATGTGAAGGACATTCCCCGAGATGGGCTCAATCACAGGCAGCCGGTGGATCTTGTTCTTAATCAAGGAATAAACAGCATCAAAGAGGCTATGGAAAGGAGTAAGAAAAAAGCCATGTTGTTGTGATATGTCCAGAAATTGGCTCAGAGATCTCCCTTTAGGCAAACAGTTAATAGCCCGGAGCTGTGCTGATCAATGACTATAATAAAGATGAACTGAACTGAACTACTACCCCAGAAGACCTGTTTGCCATGCCATTATGGGTACCATGATGTGCAAGATGGTTTAACCTGGGGTTTAAGGGGTAAGCATTCAGAAACAGCCATGGCTATTGTTGACAGAGATGAAGGGTAAGGGCTTAACTCTGTGCTGCCTACTGGGTAGCTGCTAAAGGTACAAAGTTCCTCTCCTTACAAAATTAGCAACCACAGTACCCGAACACCTGTGTTCTCAGCACAGGAAAGGTATCTTGCATTCAGGGAGGGGACTGATAAGAAACAGCATTTGCTTACTGTGACCAGCTCTGTGCTCACACTTTTAGGCCATCTCTGTCTCTCCTTTTTAAGCCAGGTGTCCCTCTTCAGCACCCCACCCACCAAACAACCACCCTCAGTTCCCTTTGGCAAGCATAGGATGGCATAGATTTGATAACATGCAATGCAGTAAGATATTTGCAATGAACAACTTGTGGGAAGAGCTATGTGTTAGTCAACCTGTATAGAAAGAAAGGGTCTACAGAATGGGAGTGATGACTTACCTATCATTTGGGGAGATGTACACTAAGGGTTTGAAGGAACTTTGCAAATACACCTCTGGGGAGAAAGGAAAGGAACTGAATAAGGTATGGAACCTCAATCCTTGGCAGAGTGTGAGAATAGCTACGGCTGAGTAATAAGCTCTCATCTGGAAAACAAACTTGGGCAAATAGGTTAGTATTGGCTTTCCAAGGAATTTAAAAGATTTACATGTTTACATCTGTGTTGACATGTACTAGCTTGGGATCAGCCTTCTTCAACCTAAATCCCTCCAGGAGTATTGGATTGCATCTCTGATCCCCCTCAGATAGCATAGCCAGCAATAATGCTGGCTAGGAATAACAGAAGCCATTAACAAACATATCTGGACGGTGACAAGTGGGAAAAAGACATCACACATGGCTTATCCTTCTTGTACCATGCAGACTGAAAACAGCTCAAAAATTGCTGTAAGCAAGAAAGGATACTGTGTCTGTGGTGGTTCATTTGACTCTGAATAGAGGCAAATTTCTATGCTACAGCTTACTGCAATACATTTTTTTTTTAAAATGTGGACAGGACAGCCCTATGTGGCCAATACCAGTATGGATATATGGTTGGGGTGGTATATATTCTCTCCAGCTGCTGTCATTGATTACATTGTGCTTCCTTCTTCAAGCTACATATGCTTGCTGAAAGGTAGGGCTGAGCAAGCCCTTCTTTCTCCATCAGGGCACCATCATGGTGTGCACCCATCCAGACAGTGTGCACCATGATGATGTCTCTTGAACACAGCGCCCAAACAGTGGTCCACAGAAGGAATGCAATCATGGCACACAAGCATGCCTGTGGCACCCCTTCTGGGATGCAAAAAGAATCCAGAGGCCACGGCATCTGGTTGCCACAGCCTCCATCTGGGGCTTGAAGGAGCAGCATTGAGCTGCCCATGTGTAGATGCCATAACTTAAGATGCTGGCTGTCCCAAAAATACCTGCACCATGCAAAAGAAGAAGAAGAAATTATTCTTATGCTGGGGCAGACACAAGGGAAGAAATGGCTTAGAAACGAAGGGATTCAAGTATTCCTCTGGAATAGGATTGCCAGTAGGTAAAATAGAAAAGAGGGGAGAAAGTGTTTCACACGAGAAGCAAGTTCTGTCAGAAGTGTCAGATGATGTGAATTAGATGAAAATTAAACAGCTGACCTTCCACTGATTCTTATACCTTCAAACATGTTCTTTTTATTCTTGCTTTTATTGTTATTAATTTCACTGCCCTGTAATTATAGCCAGTTATACTTAGAACTGATAAGAGAATACCATAAAGCTTGAAAAACTCTTATCAAAATCCCCTTTAAGATTAATTCTGAAAATACCTAGAAAATGCTTATTCACTAGACTATTAAAGATTTTGATGCCACTCATTATGTTAATTTTTAAATACAGATACATTCCATCCCCAAAAGCATTCCAGAGACACACACACCCCTGCCACACACACACAAGCAACAAAATCAGAAGAGCAGTGTCAAATAATAGTCAGCATTTGGGCCGACATGGCAAATTTAGGAACTGCAGTTTCTCTCGCTCCTTTTGTGGTGACAGGACACACTGTGTTTGTTTGAGAGGTCTCATCTACATTGTATATCTTTTTGATTATCCATTTTAAAAAAATGTAAGATAGTGTCAAGCGGAAGATAAATATCTGCTTCTTTTTACCTCCAGGAACAATTTAATTATTATGGTACAAATCAGTCCATGCAGACAGCACTGAGAAAGAGAACACAGACCACTTTCAGGAAGAACTAATGAAAAAACACAAACAAGCAGTGGGCCGTGAGAACCCACAACCTCACCAAAACACAAAGGGGGGGGGGGGGTCCTGAAACCTTTTGTGTGGAAACCAGAGGGAACACCAGATAGAATTCAAAGATATAGCCATGTTAGGCTGCAGAATCAGTATTTAGAGAGATCTTGTAACACCTTTGAGACTAACTGAAAGAAAGAAATTGGCAGCATGACCATTGCAGACTGAAGTCTACCTCCTCAGGTGCTCTTGAGGAAGTAGACTGAAGTCTATAAAAGCTCATCTTGCCAACTTTTTTCTTTCAGTTAGTTTCATAGGTGCGACAAGATCCCTCTACAGTGATATCAGGGTGCTTGAGTTAGGGGAGGAAACAGACTCAACCCGCACAGACAGATAAAAAACATACACAGCAGGCAGAGAGTATTAATTCACTGCCCATTGATGTCAATCCTTTAAAATCAAGTTGAACTGCATTTATGCACACATTGCTCCCCCTACTGCTAAACCACTATGCTACCCTGGCTCCAACAAATGGCATCCTCCTTACCTCTCCACGTTTCAATTTTGTGTTCCTCAATCTCATATATCTGAACCTATAAGCACAAAATCATGGTGATGAGAGGGAAGAGACATCATCACAGTTCACCCACAAAAGGTAATCATCCTGACCTTGGTGTGGATTATGTTATATTTCTTAGTTGAGCAGTTGGGCATGTAGAACCCAAAGAAAAGACAATTAAGATCATTGGCATTATGCAGTGGGGCTTGGAGTAATTCATAATGCTATCTTGTATTGAGGTGATATGATAGCAATCCTGTCTCAAACCCTATTTTGCTACTTTATCTATGCAAGGAAATGAGCTCAGGCCTTGAAGGCTGCAACAGAAAGAAAAGCTCTGGGAGTTCTACCAAGTTGGTAGGATTTTGAATACAACCCTGGTATTAAGAGCAGCCTAGCTAGGTACTTAGGATGGCCAGCAGTAAATGAACTGGTCACAAAAACTACAAACACAATGAAAAAGTGCAATATCTGCATTCGTAAATGGACAACACACATTGAGGAAATTATGGTCTTAAGGTATTAAAACAATGTTCAAATAATTGAAGGACTGTCACACAGACAATGAAACAAATGTAGTCTCTATTTGGGTAGGACTCAAACTATCATATTTACATTACACAGAAGGGGACTTTTACTAGACTTCAGAAAGAATATCCTGATAATTTGGGTTATTTGAGCATGGAACAAACTAACCCAGAAGGTAGTACTCTTCTTTGTTCGAGGTTATTGATTAGAGGATGGATGACCACTTTGCGTGGATGTTGGAGAAGTAGATTCCCTGGGCTGGCAGAAGATTACACTAGATAGTCTGTGAGGCACCTTCCAACATTGTTATGGTACTTTGTCCAACAGAACACCACGTTGTTTGCTGAGATAGTAGATTCATCTGTACTAGGGTTATATACCTCAATTTCTTTTAAGAAAAGATCCCCATGAAATTAACATGATCAGCCTCTAGGTCTAGGACATTTGGAAATGTTTTTCACATTTTTTAAATAAAACATGGATTTTGTTAACAAACATTTCAAAATAGATGATTGCCAAAAGGGAGGGGATATCTCCTGACCCTGTGTCATCTGTCGGGTATGCTTTGATTGGGAGTTCCTGCATGGCAGGGGGTTGGACTGGATAGCCCTTGTGGTCTTTTCCAACTCTGCGATTAATTCTAAGAATTAGGTCTGTGCTCTATCTGTGCCTCTGGCTCTGCATTTCAGAATTTCCCTTCAAATTCAGAGGTTTGTTGGCATTGCTTTCTGGACTCCAGAATTCCAAACAGCTCCCACCTGTTACAGTTTGGCTCTCCTTTATCCAGAATTCCAAAATCCAAAATGTACCAAAAACCAAGACTTTTTTCATGGTGCCTGAGATAGTGACACCTTTGCTTTCTGATAGTACAGTGTACAAAAACTTTGTTTCAAGCACAAAGTTATTTAAATATTTATAAAATTACCTTCAGGCTATGTGTATAAATTAATTTTGTGTTTAGATTTGAGTTCCATCTCCAAGATATCTGATTAGGTATGTATATGCAAATACAGGTATTCCAAAATCAAAAAAAAAAAAAAAAAGAGAGAGAGAGAAATCCAAAACACCTCTGGTCCCAAGTATTTCAGATAAGGGAGGCTTAACCTGTACCAGAGCGTAAATGGTTCTCCCACTACCACCTGCCAATTTGCTGTCCCCTTCTTTCAATCCTCTCCCCAGCCCTCTGTGCCAAGTGCGCACAGTTTGGAAAGTTACTTTTTTTGGCTGAGGCATTCTGAGAGTAGGAGGTTGTTGTTTTTAAAAGTAACTATTCCAGGCTCTGATGATTAGGTGGGAGTTATTGGAAGTGGTTTCATGACAGATCTGAGAAGCAGACTGAGGTTCCAAAAACTCACCAGAGGGGATCGATAGTAGCGATGTAGGATGTTAATGAAATCAGTGATGGTCAGCATACCTGCATGAAGAAATTAAAAGTAGAAAGGAAATGGAAAGAAGGGAAAGAAAGAAGGCAAATTCACACTTGCATACACACACACACACACACACACACACATACACACAAGGAGATTGGAACAGCTGAAGAACCAGCTGTGACAATGCTAAATGGGATAGGCTTTAGTTCATAAGGCAACAGAGTCAGGCCTGGGCTTTTTACATTTTTCTTAATAAGCTACCCTCAGAATCCAAATCATGCCTGGACATCCCTCGTTCATTTTGGCAGACACCAAATCTAAATCCTTAGCCATAGTCCATACTTCTCTCTTTCCAGTGTGCAGCCACCACTACTGCCTGTCTCCTCACACGTACACATCATCTTCAACCTGTTCAACTGCATCACTTACCTACAAAACACTGCTTCTTGTTGTCCCAGAGAGGAGCAGCCCGCACCCCATTGGCCACCATAGCAAAGAAGGCCTTCTTGATCTGGAGAAAAAGAGACAAAAGAATTTGGGGGCCAGATTTGCCTGTATATAAATAGGCCAGTATATCAACACAGGTGGGAGGAAATTAGCTGTACCTGGTCTAAGAGAATAGGGGGCTGCGCATACCAGCCATAAAGGCTGGCCTTGGGGTGGAGTCAGGGTGTGGTGTCCACATGACACATGCCCCAACTCTGCCCCCAGGGCAGCTTGATGCCATGCACGGCATCACTGCACTCCTCTGGTACTGCATCCACATGACACAGTGCCAAAGAAGCACTGTAAAGCCACAGCCCTGTGGCTATTGCACCCTTTGCAGGCTCCTTTTTGCACTTTTTGCAGCTCTTTTTTGTGTCCTGCAAAGGCCAGATTGGGGCTGCGGCGTGCGGTAGCTGTGGCCCCAATCTGGCTGTAAAAGGGGCGGTCTGCACAGCCCCTAAGTTGGGAACATTCAGAAGCCTGGGAAAATCCAGATCTACATAACAAGAATTAATATGTTGTGCTGGTAGTCGTAAGAAAACTTTCTTCCCCTCCCAACTAGCCTAGGAGAGTTTCCCAGTTCTCCATAGCTGGCTATGGGAGAGAAAAGAGACCTGCAGTAGGAAGCATAGCTCTGCCAACAAAATTCCACTTTTTTGTCCCATATCCCCCAACATTTCACAGATGAAACCCAGGACATGTGGGACCAAACAACATAAGGAACAGCACATGAACTAGGAAATGCTGCAGCAGTTTGCTTTTGCCTGAGCCTACTGGGAAGGGCAAGATTTTCCCCTATTCCTCTCCTCTTCCATTTCCTGAGGTAATGGATTGCAAACTACTTTTGCAATTTGAAATCAGTTCGCAGCAAATGGAGTAAGGACAAAGAGGGAAAGAAGCACAATTTAGAAGCAGCTGAAAAAGTGAATTAAACTGGTAGTGTCTCTGGTAAATTGGGACAGTTGGAAGGTATGTTCTCCATGCATACCTTGTTTAACATAAAGCCAAGTCTCTGGGACAATGGTTCTATCTGATGGAATCCTGGAATTTGCATTTTAAGGATGAGTCCTTATAATTCCCAGACAGAGAGCTCTAGTGCTTCACTAAATTATAAACCCCAGGATTGCACATGACTGTGGGATTAATTATTGTGTAGAATAAAAGGGACCCAAGTATGTAAGAATCCCTGGTAAGACCTCTACACAGAATTTCTGTCAATTTATGTTATCATATAAGACCAAATTGCTCCTGTTCAAGTTGAGGATGCATTTGGGTCTCATTATAACAGTATTCTCAAATTAACCGTAGTGAGTGAATAGCAAGCTTTCACTTACATAAAGTGAATGGTTGGACCTAACTTGCTTCCTGCTAGCTGGATTATATCAACCATTGACAATGAAATCCCTACCCCTTCATCTGCAAAATCCCACGGACCATTCTGTTTACTGGCTGTGAGCAGAGCTAGGGGAGGGAGAATTACCTTTTTTCCAGGGAGCATGGCCCCTCATCATGCTGGCTGGGGAATCCTAGTAGTCCCAAAAAGTAACTGTTCCAAGCTCTGGAGTAAGAAATGTTTGTGTTGGTGTTTTTTAAAAGAGAAAGTTATAAGGCTGTATTAGAAGCCTTGAGAAGGAGGAAACAGAGCTGTCTACATGGATGAATCAGACTATTTTACCATCGTTGGATGTTGCAAAATTTGTAAGGAACGTAAGTTTCCTGGCTGATGATAGACATTAAAAATAATCAAATTTTTGCACACACCCCTTCACCCACAAGAGCTCCCACATCCCCCTCACCTGCAAGGTGGTGTCAAATACTACCAGTTTTGAGCTGGTGGGGATGGCATCATAACAGTGGTGGCTCCGCATAAACTGCATATAGAGTTCGGCATCAGGGCCCAGGAAGTCAATGTCAGGGCCAAAACCAAGAATTTCACAATCAAGTGAAATGATGTCCCCATCACTTTCCTTGTTACTCTGTTCAAGCTGAGTGGCCTCTGTTGTTGTTGTTGTTGCTGCTGCTGCTGCTGCTGCTGCTGCTGCTGCTGTTTCTGCTGTTGCTGCTCCTATGGGATACTGATCTGGTCCCTGGCAATGCTGACTGTCATCTTTACCACCAGGTGCAGTTGCTCTGGCCTTCCTGTCATCGTTCTTGGCTCTCAGCATCACTCCCTCTTTTCCCTTCAGCTTGCTATCTCTTCCTGCGGCTTGAGGCTGAACACTGTTTTCATCTCCATCTAACTCTTTGACTTTTGCATTTATCATCTCAACAGTCACTTCTGTCACTCTGCCATCCCAACTTGCTGTCTTGGCATCCTGCACAACAACTTCAGGATCACAGTTCATGCTCTGGCCATCTGACATACCATTCAACTTGGCATCTTTGCCCTCTGCAATCAGGTCTTTGGCCTCCAGCATTACAACACTGGCTTCCAAGGCAGATTCCTTAACGTCCAGAGAAAGGATGGGGCCTGGCGGGCAAGGGGAAGCATTGCAAATGCAGACACCAAAAGCCTTTTGGTAGGCAAAACATTTAAATAATCTTGGACATTTAGACTGACACAGGATTCCCTTCCTCCTCACTAAGACTACAGAAATGATATGCCTCTTTATTCACAGAAGGCAGGCATTCATTTGGTGAGCTGAACAACCCACAGCTCACACAGACAGCAAGTGCACTGGCTGTTGGTCATTTCCCCTCTCCACCCATCTGCCTTCCCCTATGTAACACAACCCGCCTCCAGTGAGTTTATAGTTTACAATCTTTGGTAGATGACAAAACATACACACATGAGCAAACAGTGATTTTAGTTAGTCCATAAGCATTCTCTGATTTTAGTAGGGGCCCAAACTGTACAGATAAAATATCTCTTGCAAAATTTACAGCAGAACAGGGCTAGAGAATGTGTTGCCCTTCAGATGTTACCAAACTGCAACTCTCATCAACCCTAACATGCACCATCAGGGATGATGGGAGCTGCAGTCCAATAACAATATTAATCCCTGCAGTAGAGGAGAAACTAGAAGTTGAGGCTGCAGACTAACTAATTTATTTGAAAACAGAACCAGCCTAAAGAGGCCTGTATGTTTATTAACATATTTCTGTGTTCTTTAACACATTTATTAACATAATCTTTATTGAGTGCCCTCACAACAACCCTGTGAGGTAGGTTGCCATTATGCCCATTTAACAGATAAAAAACAGTGGCTAGAAAATACGGAGGTGACAGGGAATCTGGGACTGAGTCTCAATTTTGAATTTAGGTGTCCCAGATTCTGTTCCAACTATTTGTTTATTGCATATGATGGCATCAACTCCATTAGAACTAGAAACCCCTGTACTACAATAGCAAGGGAAGTGGCATCTGGGTACTGTGAGAGATCACAAGCCTAGCATAATGAAGGAAATAACTGCTTAGATTGAAAGGTGCCATCCTAGCTAAATGGAGCAAACAGCAGAGCCACGAAGGAGTGCGTAATGTCCCAAATTGTGTACATACTAAATCGTGCTATTATTGATTAGCAGTTTTTGAAGATATCCCAAAGCAGGTTAGTATCCAAAGCAATCCCCTGGCACAGACATCAGGAGTGAGGTGGCTGGCAGGCAGTAGAGTCTGTACTTGGGAGTGGTCACTCCACCAGAGGCAGGCAAAGCCAGCATACTGTACTACCCACCTGCTTCTTGAAGCTGGAGACCATTGCTCATTGGTATTACCTAGGAATGGAATAGAAACAGACAGTATTAAAAAGGGGCTCTCTATCACCCATGCACAATGTGCAAAACCTTTAGGATCGGGAACGGATGCTAAAATCTAGAGCATTCACTACAGGAATACTAGGCTGAGAAGGGAAACCTGCAGACTAAATCCATAGTCCTAAACTATCATAAATCTCATTCAAAATAAATGCAATTTAAAAAAAATGTTGGCTGGCTGGTGATGGGAGTTACAGTCCAGCAGATGTAGAGGTCATCAAATCAAGGAAGGCTGAATTATATTGTTCACATGAAGCAAGACAGTGGGGGAAGAGCAAAAGGTATATCCAATAGAAGCTGTCAATTAACTGCAAAACCCAGGCAGCAATAGTTTATAAAACAATGCACCCAGTTATAATGTACAGATCCAGCAGAAAATAGGTGCAGGTGAACATAACAGTCAGGCACAGTAGTATGATCAGGAAACAGCTTCCTGTCAAGAGATGTGAATGTTGCACACCTATAACTAAAGGCATAATACTCTGGTTCATCCTGGAATATTCTAGAAGGACAGACACACTATTCACCATCCCTCCTTCTTTTCACTCATTGTTTTTCCCTGAATGATTCAGACCCCAGGTACCAGAAAATGCACGCTCAGATCAAGTTGGCCCTGCAACCTGAAGGTGAGCAGGGGGCGGCCAGTTGGCATCAATGTAATAATAATAATAATAATAATAGTAGTAGTAGTAGTAATTTTTATTTATAGCCCAGTCCTCTGAACAGGCAGTGGGTTACAACAACTTTAAAACAGAAACAGTTAAAATAGAAACAGCCCATCCCAACCACCCACCCCTTAAAATAAGATTAAATTAACAATGAGTTAAAATATGGCACATAAAAACAGGAACAATATCAAAAACCTAAAATTCTTGAGCAGAATGGGTGAAGGCTGAAATCATGGGGGAAAAGAAGCTGGGAAAACTCTAGACCTTGGATTTGTTGCTGGGGGATATTAAGCATTGTCTGGGAAGGCCTGCTGGAAGAGATGCGTCTTTAAGGCTTTTTTGAAGCCGTCAATGGATACAATAAGATGCATCTCATCCAGCAAGCCATTCCACAGCTTGGGGGCGATAGCTGAAAAGGCCCCCTGGGAGATCTGCGACAGCCTAGTCTTCATGGGCTGTAGCAGGTTCCTCCCAGAGGACTGAAGTGTGCGGGGGGGTTCATACGGGAAGAGGCGGTCCCTAAGATAGGATGGACCCAAGCCATGTAGGGCTTTAAAGGTTAAAACCAACACCTTGTACTGTACCTGGAAACTAATTGGCAGCCAATGGAGAGACTTAAGCACTGGTGTTATGTGCTCTCTCCTAGATGTTCCCATAACGAGCCTAGCTGCCATATTTTGGACCAGTTGTAGTTTCCGGGTTAAGCACAGGGGTAGCCCCATGTAGAGCGCATTGCAATAGTCCAAACCTGAGGTTACCAGTGCGTGTATCATAGTATCCAGACCCCTCACATCCAGGAAAGGGCGCAGTTGGCATATCAGCCAAAGCTGATAACATGCACTCCTAACCGTCGAATTCACTTGACTAGTCATGTGAAATGACGAATCCAGGAGCACCCCCTAGACAGCAAACAGAGTCCTTCAAGGAGAATGTGACTCCATCTAGGACTGGCTTCGGGTCTGTAACTGTAAGTACCTCCATTTTGTCTGCATTAAGCTTCAATCTGTAACGCCCTTTCCTTCAACCAAAGGCTTGTGAAGACAGAAACGGAGTCATATAGAAATGGGAGTTGTTGATAAATTAACTCTCATTTCATCTAGAGTTGCAACATTTGGCCAGGGGGATTAATCCATTAAAATATTTTGATCAATTAAAATCACTATGATTAATATAAATACTTATAAAACATGCAAATGGATATCTAGGTTACCCCCCATGTTACTAGAGACATTCTTCCATATTAAAAGCTTTTTTCTTAAATTGATCTTGATACATGATATGTGCTTCCATTGGCTAAAAACAAAGTATCTTCCTTGTTTTTATTCTATGAAAACACACACTGATTTCATTAATTTATCAATGTACTGAAGCCAAGATATTTTTTAGCAGTCCAGGTCAGAGTGGACAGACCTACCTTGCAAAAAAAGACTCCAGTTATCATTCCAGCTATGATAAAATAAATCTTTCAAGGCCAGAAGGCTGGGAGTCAGAATTCCTACCTAGACAGAAATTAGATGCGAGGAGTTCAAGTTAAAGGCATAAGATGCCAGGATATTCCTGGGGCTCATTCCCACTTGCAGAAGAAACCACATTGAAACTGGGCTGTGCTCCACTTAGGAAAGCGATTCCAAAAGGCCCCACGTTCACACTATGAAAAGGGGCCTTGTTTGGAATCGCTTTCTCAGCCGGGAAAGCTTGTCATTCCCACTGGAGCTGCCATGTAAGGTGACAGCCCATTCCTCCCCAATCTTTTTTTTTGGGGGGGGGGGGCGGGTATTGATCACAAATGCAATCATTGTAAAGGTAAAAAAAAAAAAAAGAGGCAACCACACACACACAGACACACACACACACACACTAATCCCCAGTTCATGGGTGGGGGGGGGGTGGAAATCCTTCCTTCCTTCCCTCTTCCCCCCTCCCTCCCTCCCTTCCTTCCTTCCTTCCTTCCCTCCCTCCCTCCCTCTTCTGGTTTCTCTATTCTGCCTACTTAGTGTTCCTAATAGTGAAAGAGATCTTCCCTCTTGCAGTGCATCTACATCTCACAAATAATGCAGTTTGGCATCACTTTTAAGTGTTGTAGCTCCAGCCTATAGATTTGTAGTGTTACAAAATCTTTAGCTTTCTCTGCCAAAGAGTGCTGGTGTGCCTCACAAAACTACAAATCCTATAATACTGCAGGATGATGCCATAGCAGTTAGAAGTGGTGTCATTCGGCATTATTTCAACAGTGCAGATGCACTCTTAGTTGCCTGATTCTCCAGCCCAGATGTACTGATGCGGTCCCTCCTTCCTAGAGATATAAATTACCTCAATATCGTCCCAACTTTTTACCTCACCAGAAAATTAGTGCTTATAAAAGCCAGTGTAGCATAGTGGTTTGAGTGTGGGTTTGTGACTCTGGAGACCAGGGTTTGATTCCCAGCTTGGTCATGAAACCCACCTTGGGCAAGTCACACTCTCTCAACATTGGAAGGGCAATGGCAAACCTCCTCTGAACAAATCTTGCCAAGCAAACCCCTTGATAGGTTTGCTTTAGGGTTGTCATAAGTTGACAACAACTTGAAGGTACACAATAACAACAACAATAACACTGGAGATGGAGTAGAAAGAGAACAAAATCATAGCCAATGGAGAAAGTGATCCAGACATATAGACTGTGGACCAGGCCATATTTTCCCCCTTCTCAGAGGTGCTAGAACACCTCTGAGAAGGGAGAAAATGTGGAGAAACCACCAGCACTCTGCACATGCTCAAAAACTCTCCTCTTTATGATCACTTCAAAAAGATATGGCCTTGTTAGTCTGCATGCTAAGAGATCTTGCAGCACATTTGAGACTGACTGAAAGAAAGAAGTTGGCAGCATGAGAGCTTTCACAGACTTGAGCCTCCTTCCTCAGATGCATGGGAGGCTCAGGTCTAGGAAAGCTCCTGCTCTCAGCTTCTTTCTTTCCTTTAGTCTCAAAGGTGCTGCAAGATCCCTTGTTTTCTAGACTAACACGACTCTGGAGTTTATCACATGGGAAGAATTTCTCTCAATTTCGAATGGAGCCAATTTGAATTCACGTAAATTCGCTAGTTTAGCAAATTTACGTTTATTCTAATTGTGTTAGGAATGCGTTCAGAATGAGTTCCCATTTCCCGAAAACGAGCCACCATTGCCCGAAATTACGTGAGATACTTTAATACGCAATTACGTGAAACCCATGATTGTGTTCGGAATGACTTCCCTTTTGCCCGAAATTGCGTGAGATACTCTAATATGCAATTACGTGAAACCTCATGATTGCGTTCGGATTGCCATTGCATTATACCCCCAAATTCCGTCATATGATAAACTCCTCTGTCTTTGTATAGTGGGGTAATGTTTTTTAAAAAGCCGCTTCTCTAAACGCAGATGGGCCATTTGAAGTTCAAGTTAGAGGCATACGATGCCAGGATATCCCTGCTTTCTCTACATTCAACACCAAACAAGGAATCCACAAATGATCCTTGGTGTTCCTAACACTGCAGTCTTTCCTGTTGTCGTGCATTTACATCTTACAAAGAATGCCCTTTGGCATCACTTTATTCTGCTTTAGTCGGGCCTCACCTGGAGCAAACTGACTCTCAACACATCCTCTATATGGGCAAGTATCCCCCTGTTATTCTCTATGCCATGGACAAGTATCCCCCATGGTCCTCTATGAGCAAGTATTTTCCAATGTTTCTCTATAAGCAAGTATTCTCCCGTTATTCTCAATGGGCAAGTAATCCCCAATGATCCTGTATGGCCAAGTATTTGTCAATGATTGCTTTTAATTGGGGGGGGGGGGGGATTGGGTGTCATTTTTATTATTTTATTTGTTGAGTCCATCATAAGACACCTTCCAGGGCAGAGCCCTTGTTGTGCCTTATGTGTGAGAGAGAGACAAGTCCCACTCCCTACTAGCTTCCAGCCCTGCAGCTGGGAAGCCCTCCCCAGCCAGGAATCCCTGCCCTGCGTTTGCCCAGGAGGAGCAAGAGGGGAGGCTGGTGGGGCAGAGGGGCCTATTGTCTGTCCCAGAGGAGGCTGGGGCTGGGGCTCCCTTTGGCTCGCCCCTGGCCTTACCTGCTGCTGCTGCTGCTGCTGAGCTGGGGCTGGGGCTGGGGCTGGGGCTGGGGCTCTGGCCTCTCCCTCCATGGCTGGAGCAGCTGCTATTTAGGGCAGATGGCCGCAGAGCTTGAGTGTCAGGCCAGGCTGGCTGGCTGAGTGGCACAGAGAGCCCCAAACAACAACGCCCCCAGGGAGGCCAGAGGCAGGGAGGAGGACTCTGCCAGGGAGGGAGGGCAGCCCTGGCCCTTCTTATTCTCTATGGGCAAGTATTCCCCAATGATCCTCTATGGGCAGGTATTCTTCTGTTATTCTCCATGGGCAAGCATTCCTCAATGACCCACTATGGGCAAGTATTCTCCAATGTTTCTCTATGGGCAAGTATTTTATTGTTCTCTTTGGGCAAGTATCCCCCAGCGATTGTTTCTGGGCAAGTGTGGTTTCCCTACAGGCAAGTACAGTCATTTGTTTCAGTCGGTCCCATTGTTGTTGTTGCTGTGCGCCACTTCAAGTCATTTCCAACTTACGGCAACCCTATCCTGGGTTTTCTTGGCAAGATTTGTTCAGAGGGGGTTTGCCATTGCCTTCTCCTGAGGCTGAGGGAGTGTGACTTGCCCAGTGTCACCCATTGGGTTTCCATGGCTGAGCCATGATCCAAACCTTGCTCTCCAGAGTCACAGTCTACTCAGCACTCAAACCACTACACTATGTGGGCTCTTATTTGTTGTTGTTAACTACCTTCCAGTTGATCTCAACTCATGGCAACCCTATGGATGATACATCACCAGGACCCCTGTCCTCCACTGCCCTGCTTAGGTCTTGTAAATTCATACCCGTGACCTCCTTAATAGAGTCCATCCATTGGCATGTGGCCTTCCCCTCTTCCTACTTCCATCCATCTTTCCCAACATTATTGTCTTTTCCAATGAATTCTTCCTTCTCATGATGTATGACACAAAGTAGCTTCCACGGAGGTTTCCGGCTTAATCTGCTTTAGGACCCATTTGTTTGTCTTTTTGGCTGTCCATGGGATTCTCAATGCTCTTCTCCAGCACCACATCTCAAATGAATGGGTTTTCTTCCTGTCTTCTTTCCACATCCATACATGTTAACAGGGGATACAATGGCTTATATGAATGTGACTTCTGTGCTCAGTTGTATATCTTTGCATTTTATAATCTTTTCTACTTCTTTCATAGCCATCCTCCCCATTCTTAATCTTCTTCTGATTTTGTGACTGCAGTTCCCATTTCTATCCATGTTTGATCCCAGGTATGGCAATTCTTTTACTATTTCTATTTCTTCATTGTACAGGTTGAACTTGTGAAGGTCCTCAGTAGTCATTATTTTTGTTTGCTTTATGTTCAACATTAAGCCTGTCTCATATTCTTAGTAGGTGTTCCAGGTTTTCTGCTAGTATTATGGTGTCATCTGCATATTACTATTTATTATTATTTATTTTATTCATATAGCACTGTAAATTTACACAGTGCTGTACATACAATCTTATAATTAGACAGATCCCTGCCCTTAGGCTTACAATCTAAAAGAGACAACACAAAAGGAAAAGGGGAAGGTGGTGGGAGGGGGATGAGGTCCAGTGGCTCTTCTCTCCCTCTGGGACCTGTACCAAGGCAGATGGACTGAAGGGAGGGCTCAGCTTCCTAATACATAGTTAAAAGGAGGCATCCAGGGGCAGATGGCACAATCCTGGGAACACTTCCTTAAACAATATAGTCTTTAACTTAATTTTGAACCTGGTTAGAGAAGTGATGAGGCACACATGTGGGGGAAGAAGGTTCCAGGAGTGAGGGGCAGCAAGCGAGAAGGGACGAATCTGGGACAGGGCAGTGGAAATCCTCGGCTGGGACAGGAGACCTTGACTACCAGAATGGAGGGTACGAGAAGGAGTGTGAGGAGAAAGAAGTTCAGACAAGTAAGGAGGGGCCAATCCATGGAGGGCTTTGAAAGTCAACAGCAAAAGCTTGTACTGAATGCGGAAGGGGAAGGGGAGCCAGTGAGGGGAGGAGAAAAGAGGAGAAACATGGTCAAAGCGGCGAGCGGATGTGATAATATGTGCAGCTGAGTTCTGGGCAGAGATTAAAGGATAGAGGTGAGAGAGAGGAAGCCCTGTCAGAAGAAGGTTACAATAATCTAGTCGTGAAACCACAAGGGCATGGACCAGAGTCTTGGCAGTGGAGGCTGAGAGGAATGGATGGATTTTAGCAATGTTGTAGAGAGAGAATCTACAGGTCTTGGCAGTGGCCTGAATCTGGGGAATAAACGACAGAGAGGAATCAAAGAAGAAGCCAAGACTGTGGGCTTGCTGAACCAGATGAATAGAAATGCCGTCAACAGAAACAGAAAAGGAGTATTGAAGGGTGGGCTTAGGTGGGAAGATGAGAAGCTCTGTCTTAGACATGTTGAGCTTCAAGCGCTAATGCCACATCCACTGAGAGATGGCAGCCAGACAAGATGAAACTTGCTGTTCAAGCCCCGGCGAAAGGTCAGGGGTGGAAAGATACAGCTGACTGTCATCGGCATACAGATGATAGGAGAAACCAAAAGAAGTGATGAGTTTACCAAGGGAGAATGTGTATAGAGAGAACAAAAGGGGACCCAAGACAGAGCCCTGAGGGACTCCAACAGATAAGGGAACAGAGGAGGAAGTCTGACCACCTGTGACCATTGCACAAGATCTGCATATCTTAGATTGTTGATATTCCTTCCTCCTATTTTCACTCCTCCTTCTTCTGTGACCAAGTCTGCTTTTCTAATAATATGATCTGCATACAATTTGAACAGATAGGTTGAAAGGATTCAGCCTTGTCTGACCCCTTTGCCAATTGGGACCCATTCTGTTTCTCCATGTTCTGTTCTGACAGTAGCTTTTTGTCCTGAGTACAGAGGACTATCAGGACTATCTGATGTGTTTGCAGTCCCATGTCTTTAAGGGTGTTCCATAGCCTTTCATGATCTGTGCAAAGTCTTTGCTATAGTCTGTAAAGCACACGCTGATTTTCTTTGGGAATTCCTTGGTGTGCTCCATTAGCCATTGCATGTTTGCATTGTGGTCCCTAGTGCCTCTTCCTTTCCTGAACCCTGCTTGAACCTCTGGGATTTCTCTCTCCATTTATGGTTGGAGTCTATGCTGCAGAATTTTGAGCATGATTTTGTTTGCATGGGAGATCAGTGCTATGGTCCTACAGTTGCAGCAGTCTCTTGTGCCTCCCTTTTTGTGGATGGGGATGTATACTGATTGCTTCAAATGTGTTGGCCATTGTTTTGTTTCCCATATCTGTTGACATATGTTGGTTAACACCTATTTTCAAGAGAGATAATAACGGGCAATGGCTTGAAGCAATTTATATAAATAGGCAGGAGGTACTGCATTGGTACCTCTGGACTGGAGAATCAGGCAACTAAGAGAGCATCTGCACTGTGGAAATAATGCAGTTTGATACCAAGCCAGGAATTGAACCCTGCCCTCCAGTGTCTTAGCCCAACGCTGAAACCAAGACATATGCTTTCCACAAAGAAGGATGGGAGATAAAGAAAACATGCTCCCACTCACCCCTTCTTCCAAGAGTTGAGTTGCTGTAGCTGTGGTGCCCGTCAGAAAACCATTGACAGTAAAAGCGATGTAGGAGCCTTAGTGCTAGTCACACTAGTACTGGCCTCCAGAGAGGTCTAATGAATCATAGAGTTGGAAGAGACCTTGAGAGCCATCCAGTCCAACCCTCTGCCATGCAAGAACTCACAATCAAAGCACCCCTCACAGATGGACAACAAGCCTCTGTTTAAAAACCTCAAAAGAAGGAGGAAAGAAGAAGGAAGTGTGATCTACGTTAAATAGTTCATACTGTTGGGAAGTTCTTAATGTTTCGGTGGAATCTCTTTTCCTGACATATGCATCTGTTGCTCCAGGTCCTAATTTCTGGAGCAGAAGAAAACAAACTTGTTTCTTCTTCCACATGACACTCTTTCAAATATTTAGACATGGCTGTCATGTCACCACTTAACCTCCTCTTCCCCAGATCCCTAAGTCTCTCCTCATAGGGCATGGTTTCTAGACCCTTCACCATGTTTCAGCTTCTCAACATCCTTTTTGAATTGTGGTGCCCAGAGGCCTGCCCAAGGCAAAATTGAGTGGCAATATTACTTTCCTTGACACTGTACTTATATTGATGCAGCCTAAAATCGCATTGGCATTTTTAGCTGCTGCATCACACTGTTGACTCATGTTCAACTTGTGGTCTACTAGAACTCCTAGATTCCTTTCACATGTACTATCAAGCCAGGTGCATCCCATCCTATATCTGTGCATTTCATTTTTTTCACCTTAAGTGTAGTATTTTATATTTCTCCCTGTTGAAATTTATTTTGTTAGTTTTGGCTCAGCTTTCTAATCTGTTAAAGTCACTTTGAATTTAGATCCTCTCTTCTGAGTAATTAGCTACTCTTCCTAATTTGGTGTCATCTACAAATTTCATAAGCATGCCCTCTGTTCCATGACCATTCCCCACTTTTCTCTTTCTACTATCCTGTGCTTTGCAAAACTGGGTGTTAGTCAAATGAGGAAGTAAACCTAGTCTACAAAAGCTTATGCTACAACTTCTTTTGCCCAGTTAGTCCCAGAGGGGCTACAAGATGCTTCTGCATATTGATATTCCAAATTTACACAGCTAGGTCTCTGTTAGGTAGTCATTCAACAGGTGAAAGACATATCTTCATATATTGTATTAATTTTTTTAAAACCCTGAAATAACCTGAGTGTAAACCATCCATAAAACCATTTGTAAACAATCATATAAGGATATTAAAAGTAAACCTGCCACCTTAGGGGTCGTGTGGTTATAAAAATCCAGTCAACATCTTGGCAACCATATACCCATCCAATTTCTGTTCTCCACCAACATAAAATTAACAGCCTGCCCTCAATATCAGTTTTGTCATGGCCAAATATTTATTGAACTGGTCAGCAAGGTGTGGCTCTTTTGGATTTAGTTCAGAGTGAACAAACATCCTCTTTTTCTAGGACTCTTTCATACAAGGCTAAATTGGAAGTATAATTTAAGGTCAATTCGAATGCAATCATGGGTTTTATGTTATTGCGAATTAACTCTTCACATGCAAATTTGGGCAAGAGGGAAGCCAATTTGAATGCAATCATGGGTTTTACTTTATTGCGAATTAAAGCTTCGCATGCAAATTCGGGCAGGAGGGGGTTATTTTCGGGTAATGGGAAGTAATTCCGAACGGAGCAGGGGTTCATGTAAATTCGCTAAACAAGCGAATTTACATAAATCCACATTGGCTCCATTCAGAGTTGGGAGAAATTCCTCCCGTTTGAAAGAGTCCTAGGACATGTCCTACATGTCAGCCTTCTTTCCAAGAGGAATTCTAAAATGTCCTTCATTCTGAGCATGACTAAGAAGCATGAATGTACATTTCTATTATTGTTTTTATTTTGTCGTACCCTACATTTTTATTGAATGTTGTACATTTTACAGTGCCTTGTTCTCCTTTGCAGTTAGAACATCTGGTCTCTCTGATTTTGTTGCACTGACACTCCCAATAAGCCACAGCCAATGAAGGATTATGATCAACATCTGGAAAGCCACAACTGTCTACCTTTGATCTTGTGGCATGGAAGCCATTTGTTACTAAAAAGGCTCATGTTACAGACTACTTGTTTTTTGGCTGCCAAACAAAATGTATGTAGCCATTAGACTCAAGTGGAGTAGCTGTTTTCCAATATCTACAAACCACTTGCCTGGCTTATAATAAAACTCTGTGGAGCCAAGATGCCTGTGAATCAGATGCTGTCCTTATTCATAGTACATATAAGTTAAAAAGAGTATGAAAAAATGTAATGATGCAATGGATGTTAAGAACTAGATTGGTGCAGACACATACAGGTACAGTATTAAGAACTTGACTCAGTGGTTCCCAAACTTTGGTCTCCAGATTTTTGGACTTCACCCCCCCAGGATTCCTGGCAGTTGACCAAGCTGGCTGGGTGTTAACATACGAAACACCTGGGAGACAAATGTTTGGGAACCACTGATTGATACAGATATGTAACAAAAGGTATATAGATATCATAATCAATAGCCATTGACAGCATGGATAGCTGCAAGGCCACCAGAACCAAAGGAGGTCCATATCCTGCCTATGGGCTGCAGTTTGGTTTTTCCTGGGATTGCCTGCAGGAACTGAAGTATTCAAATAATATTCAGTCCCACAGCTATGTTATTGATGTCCTTCGCTGTAAATCAGGAGACAGTAACCTTCTTTGGCCCTCTAGACATTTTGGACTTCAGCTGCCAGAAGCCCCAGCCAGTATGGCCAACAACAATTGTGGGAGTTGTCTTCCAAAACATTTTGAGGGGCAAAGGTTCTCCAGCCCTGGCATAGAATATGGTTGCCTCAAAGAGGCAGCTTGAAACAGTCTCTGCCAATCCGCAGTTTCATCTGGTGACTATAGTGCATTTAACAACATTAATTCTAAGACATAAACATGTTAACCTGGAAAATCAGTATACAAAGGGATTTTGCAGCACCTTTGAGACTGACAGAAGTTGGTAGCATGAGATTTTGTAGACTTGAGCCTAGTTCATACATCTGAGGAAGTAGGCTAAAGCCTAGGAAAGCTCATGCTACCAACTTCTATCTTTCAGTTACTCTCAAAGGTGATCCAAGATCCCTTTGCATTCTTAGCAACAGGAACAAATTAAAGAAAATTCCAGCTGGATTGGATTACAGTCCTACTGAACCCAGCATCCCATTTTCACCAATGGACAATCAGATGCTTCTTGGAAAGATCACAAAGAAAGCATCAAGGCAATAGTTCTTTGTTGTTACCTTCCAGGCTCTGATACTAAGAAGCATTGACCGGCCTGTCCATTCTCCATAAATTTACCCCTTTTCAAGCAGTTAAAAAAACACATTGCTATTGTCACAGTTTATGGCAAAGGACTATTACGGGACACAGTTTGGCAGAAGTGTAACCATGTTTGGATTCTGCTCTGGTCCTGGAGCTTTGATGTTGATGTGCCACTGTGTGCCCCTCCTTCCCTAACCCGACAGCCAGTGCCCACAAATACTAAACATAGCCCAGTTGGGCCTGGTCTCTCTTCCCCAGCACTGCAGTGGAGAATTCCTGGAGAATGAGTCAGTCTCTTAAAATAGAAAGCAGCAGTCCCTTCTTCTCTCAGCTTCTCCCACTGCTAGCAGCCTGATCTCAGCAAGCACCAGAGGCTAAGCAAGCACCTATTGGTTAATAAAGAAATGGTAGACAGGTACCTTCAGGTGGGTGTCCTCCAGCAGCATAGAAACATCTGTGAAATGTTGCAAGTGTTCAGTGTTTAGGGAGACAGCCCATTCTTCTCCCTTGTTCAAGTAAATAAACATTATCCCAGCTGGGATGGAAGGAATTACATCAAAAGTGGGAGGCTGCAAAATAAAATAAAATAAAATAAAATAAACTGTTCATGTTGTAGAACAAATAAGTTTCAAAGTGTGTTCCTGGCTTTTTCTCTGTAACCAGACAGCTGTTATGTGCTCTATTTAAAATCAATAAAAATCAAAACTCATCCAAAGGATACTAAATCCTTTTTAGCAAGACTAATTAAGGGAAGTTGAGCCAGTGCGGTGTAGTGGTTTGAGTATTGGACAAAAACTCTGGAGACCGGGGTTTGATTCCTGCTCGGCTGTGAAACACACTGGGAAACCTAGGGCAAGTCACACACTCTCAGCCTTAGAAGATGGCAATGGCAACCCTCACCCTTTGAAGAAATGTGTCTAAAAAAAAAAATCCCATAATAGGTTCACTTTAGGATTGCCATAAATCAGAAACATCTTGAAGGCATGCACCACCACCACCAGTTAAGGAAAATGTATATTAATATCTCTTTGTTTTGCCCAGTGGGAAAACTAGCATGAAGGGATGGAACAGCAATGTCAAACAGAAAGAGAAAGAAGAGCCTAAGGAAGGGAAGGTTAAATCCCTTTTCCTTCAGAGTGCGTGCACACATACACCCCATGGCTGCTGTAACCATGTCTATAACTATTCATTAATTACTCTCTCTTAAGTCTTGTGTGATTCTAAAGTGTCATAATGGAGTGAGTAAGCTTTCAAGTTCCCTCAAACCACTACCATCCCAGAGAACACTGCAAGAAAAAAGCCCCCAGTTTGGGCATACTGTATTGTAAAATATGCAGTAGTCAAGAAAATGTACAGATTGCACCAACTACCAAGAAAAATGAACCATATAGGCCTCTCCCTGTTTGAAAATATAAACACCAGCAATTATTTGGATCTGTCTCCAATGCTAAGCAAAACACACAAGACCTTCAAAAGTTGAAGAATAGGAGTAAAGCTAGTGTAGTAAGCCATAATATCCAGCTTTGCTATTTTTTGATATTTATATAGATTATAGATTATAGGAATGCCTTTGACTGTATCAAAAACTATGGATTGCTCTTAAAGAAATGGGTGTGCCACAGCATGTTATTGTCCTGTACTCAGGACAAGACACTCCTATTAGGACAGAATACAGAGAAACTAAATTGTTTTCAATTGGCAAGAGGGTCAGACAAGGCTGCATCTTATCACCCTATCTTGTATGCCAAAAATATCTTGTCAAAGCAGGAACAGACTCAGAGAAAGAAGGTGTGAAAATTGGAGAGAGAAACACTGACAATTTAAGATATACATACTATTAGCAGAAAATAAAAGAGCTTTAGATTACTAAAGAAAGTTAAGGAAGAAACTGCAAAGGCAGGTTTACAGTTGAATGTTAAGAAAACAAAAATAAGGACAACAGATGATTTGCATAACTTTAAAGTAGAAGAACAAGACATTGAAATGGTTTGAGACTTTCCATTTAGATCAATCATTAATCAGAATGGAAACTGCAGTCAAGAAATCAGAAGACTAGGACTTGGAAGGGTAACTGCAAAGTAACTAGAAAAGCTCTTAAATGTAAAGCTATACCACTGAATATTAGGATTATTCATGCCATTGTATTTCCCATTTCTATGTATGGTTGTGAAAGCTGGACAGTGAAGAAAGCTAATAGGAAGAAAATCAACTCATTTGAGATGTGGTTCTGCAAATATCATGAACTGCTGAAAAGACAAACAAACCTGAATTCTCCCTAGAAGCCAAAATCACTGAACTAAGGGTGTCGTACTTTGGCTCCATCATAAGACATGACTCACTAGAAAAGACAAGAATGCTTTGTAAGGTAGAAGACAGTAGGGAAAGAGGAAGACCACATTCCAGATGGATAGACTCAATGAAAGAAGCCATAAATCTGAGTCTACAAGACTTGAGCAGGGCTGTTGACAATAGGATGTCTTGAGAGTCTCTAATTCATGCATCACCATAAGTCAAAGTCAACTTGACAGCAGGTAACAATTCCTTATATTGTGACTGGTGTAGTACAGTGTCAATAGCTTCAGTATCTTCTGATTGGGGAGCTTTTTTTCTTGTGTCTTCTTTCCCCCATCACCTTTTTTTAGTTAACATGCAGCCTCTAGAAGTGTTGTACGGAGCTAAAAATCTTGCTACGCACAGCAAGATGTTCATATACATATTTCCTTTGCATTCCCTCCACCAAAGGACCAAATTGGCAACCAAAAGATTTTCTACTCTACAGAGAATGATGCTGCTGAGCTACAAGAGATCTTGTGGAAAACTCCGTGCAACTAGAATGCTAGAGGCAAAAGATGACAAGCCTCCTGCAGCTTTAATAGTTGGGCAAGATAGAGAATTTAAGCAGAAAAAGCTTGCATATGTAACACCTTTCCTTCTACCAGGGACAGCAAATTAGTGGGATTTTTTTCATATGTTCAATTGTCAAATTAATTGCATGTGGGATATTTTTAACAAATTATTTTAAACTGGTATTTTAAATTTTATTAACAGCCCCACCAGAATAAAGGGGGGCATGAATTTGTCATTTAGTCTTTCCCACCTCTTGGTTCATTTGGAGATTTTGAGAGATGGAAACAGCTGCCCTAGTTTTTGAAAACTCAGTTTCTCACCCAAATCCCTTGTTTTTCTCCTTCCATCTTTCCTTGTAATCTCATCTCATTACGCTTTCTTTAGTTTAATGGTTTCTACTCAAATCCAAGAAAAAACTTCCAAAGATGAGAGTTTCCAAATTCTAGAATAGATGAAGGGCCTCTATCCAGTGTTTGGTGCAGAAAAGAGGAGAAGCCTCTAGTTGCAAAGATCACCTCCACCAAGCACTCTTTAAAATTGTGATCTAAATTTTGTCATTTCTTAACACCTAGGGAGTGAAAAATGAGAATGAGTTTTGCATGGGGAAATTGAAAAAAAAATTTTTTTAATGATTTGCCAAGTTGGTTTTGTCATATGGTGACCCTATGAAGGAAATGCTACCAAAAGACCCAATTAGCAAATACCCTTCTCAGGTCTTCCCAATTCAGGGCTATGGCTTTCTTGATTTAATCACTCCACCTGTGTTATGGTCTTCCTCTTCTCCTGCTGCCTTCCACCTTACCAGGCAATTATCACCTTTTAAATTAGTTGTCTCATGATATGTCCAGATCAAGAAAATTAGATTTTGTTAAATAACCGAGTGTTGTAACATCTGTTGGCTCTTTATGAACTCTGGCTCATTTAATTAATTAATAGATTAATCTTAATACTGGACAATAATGCTGACATTCCAACAATTGCAAATGCCAATTTGCAGTTTGGGGGTAGCCCTGGATTCAGCTCTGAACCTAGAAGCCTAGGTTTCAGCAATGAACAAGAGTGCTTTTGCAGTTAAAACTAGCGCACGCATTCCTGGAGAAGTCAAGTGTGGCTAAAGTTGTATTTGCCTTGATTGCATCATGTTTGTTTTACTTTAATGTGCTGTACATGGGCTGCCTTTTTTATTAAGAGATTTAATAATTTATCTTAAAATTATTAAGAGATTTAATAAAATTATTCAAAAAGGAAATAAAAAAGAATTATTAAAATCATACAGAATCTTACAATTATAAAACAATGGTATAAAAACTTTCACATCATGCAAAAACATGTTATTATAGTTTTATACAATACAATTTATTTGAAATAGATCAGATCATAAAGGCCAATGGCTAAATGGAGGAGAAATGGATATAATAGATAAAGGCCAATGGCTAGATGGAGGAGAAACGGCTGCCTTTTAAGTGCTCAGAAACTTCAGCTGGCTCAAAGCAATGCAGCCACGTTGTTAACTGGGCCTGGCTATAGGGAGCATGTAATTCCCTTGTTGCAATAGCTCCATTGGCTGCCGATCCATTTCTGGGCACAATTAAATGGTTTTGACTTCAAAGCCCTTTATGGCTTGGGTCGAGGTTATTTGAAGGACCATATCTCCTTTTGTGAGTTCATTAGAGCTCTAAGATCATATGGAGAGACTCTTCTTTATGTTGCACCACATTTGTAGGCACATTTTATGGTGACAAGGGTGAAGCCCTTCTCAGTGACTGCTCTCAGACTTTAGAGCTCCCTCCCTAGAGAAACTAGGATGGACCCATTCTTGCTTTCCTTCTGTCAGGAGGTCAAAACACTTTTGTTCTATCAGGCTTTTACAAACTAACTAATATTGGATTTTAATGATGTGCAGTTCTGTTTTTATGGTTCGTAACAATATAGGTTAAGTATTCCTTATCTAGAATTCAGAAATCTGAAATATTCCAAAATTCAAAATTGACCACATGGATGGCTGAGACAGTGCCACATTTGCTTTCTGATGATTCAGTGTACAAAAATTACTAAAAAAAATACTGTGTACTGTATAAGGTGTATATGAAACATGAATGAATTTCACATTTAGACTTGGGTCCCATCTCCAAGATATCTTATTTTATATATGCAAATATTCCAAAATTTAAAAAAAAAACTTTGAAATTCAAAACACTTCCAGTTCCAAGCATTTTGGATAAGGAAGACTCAACCTGTATAAACTTGTAATTAATTTTAATATTTTTATTATTTAAACCTTATAAAATTTGTTTTTTAAATTATATTTATACTTGTATTAATGTTCTTATATAGTTTTTAATTTGTATTATTTTAGGTATATTGTTAGCCATCTTGAGTTCCATTAGTGGGGAAAAGACTGAATGTAAATGAATAATGTAGCAACGTATTAAACATAATCATAATGTTAATATAATATTAACAATCATATTAATAAATAAATAAATTTAAATAAGTTGTCCCTTTTCATTAGCAACTTTTAAACTTAATTCAGAACTTATTTCAATAGTTACTACTCTCTTCTACACCAGTGAGAAGAAAGTAGACATGGATTTACTGAAAGGTCACTGGGTGACTTGCAGTAAAATGGCAAAATTTCTGATTTTTGTTATGTAATAATTGCAGTAACAAAAGCACCACACACCACACCAGTTTATGCTGCTGGAATGAAGAAAGCTTTGAGTAACCAGAAATGGGAATGTTTTGTAGCTGGACTGTAGCCATTCAGTTTTGGGTTCTTGTTGATGTGTAGCTTCAGGTTGTTTCCAACACATGGCAATGCTAACACAGGGTTTTCTTGGCAAGATTTGTTTACAGGGGTTTTGCCTTTGCCTTCTTTTGAGACTGTGTGTGACTTGCGCAAGGTTATCCAATAGGCTTCCGTGGCCAAATGGGGATTTGAATCCTGGTCTCTAGAGCCATAGTATCCAAAGCTCAAACCACTACACCATGCGGTCTCTTTCTAGTACAGTTCCGGTACACAAGGTCAGTTTCTAGGGCCAGTTTTGGGTTTTTTTGGGGGGGGGGGGGGGAGGGGTTGGAAGGTAATGACTTTTATACCATGCTATACTTCGTAGGTCTCAGCATCAGAGTAAAGAACAAAGTAGATCTCCCAACCCTGATACTCTGTCCACCCTTATTCTTCACTACTATTCAAGTTGCAAGGTTACTTTCTCCTTTAGCATCTGACCACCCTATGACAAAAGTCATTGAAATGACAAGATTTCAGGAAAGAAAATCTATAATAATTGCTTGGCTCCTAATAGTTTTATTCAAAAAAATATTCTGGCAGCGATGGAAAAAAGGGGAAATATTTGCTCTCTTTGGCTTATATTAATGGATGGAAGAGTTAGACAAAAGTTTGCCCCAAAATGCATAATGGTGTCATCAATAGCTAACCATCTGTCAGAACTGTTTGCCTAGTAACATTTAGGTTGTAATCTTATACCCATTTCTTTGTAAGTAAACTGCTCTGAAGCCAGTAGGACTTATATTTGAGAAAATGTATAAATGGACTGCAAAGAAAAGAGTATACATTCCTTCCCCCATTATTTAATTTTTATATAAATGAGGAAATGTCAGGGTTAATCACCAGCCCATCATTCCTGTTACATGCTATTACAGCTCTTACAAAACTGGCAATAAATTATCCTTAATAAAAAGATTGTTTGCATAAATACACCCCCTGAACATTTATAACATGGATGAACACTTAAAATAAAATTTATATGAAAATTTATTGGCCTAGCTTTCACATCAAATCAGAGACTAAGGCTTACTGTAAGGTGTCCACGTCTTCAATTTTTTTTTTCATATAAAAAAGGAAATAGATATTCCCCTTTCCTCATGTGTCATGTTTTAGATTGTAAGTGTAAGGATGCAGAACTGTCATATTAAGGTTACTCTGGGAGCCTTTTTGGTTGAAAGGTATGGGAAACTCTCTAAATAAATAAATGGTGTGCTGTGTATCCTTAAAATCAGCACAATATCAGAATTCTGTTACCAGCATGGAAATATGGGCTGGCAAAAAGCATCTGATACAAAGTATATCAAGAGTTCTTGAAATTGTTTCCATTACAAGTGATGGTGCAGTTGTGATACTTTGAAGTGGATATATAATATTTATCCAAACTTTGCTTAAGAGATATGAGAATTCGGGATGGTTGCCTCCTACAAATTGATATTTTAAATAATAATAATGGCTTTATTAAACAGCTGCTCTAAAATCAAGATTTATCATAAAGCAAGGTATTTTTCAAATCCAAACTGTTATACTGAGCAGTAAGATCAATGAGCTTTCTAAAATCTTATTTTTAAATTCATAATAGTAAAGCAATTGGCCAAACTGTCTTTGATTTGCAGTTCTTCAATTTATTTGCTTTATAATACTTCTAAGTACGTGGCTTTTAAAAGAGCTAATTTGAAGTAACCAAGGTTTGTCCACAGAACCTGTAAAGACAACAGAGGTGATGGCCTATAATGGAAATAACAGTTTTACATATGATACTGATATACTAGATAGTGTTCTTGTGAATAAGGAAACCTTTTTTCTATTAAAGACATAATAAAAATTCACTCTGGTGACACTCAGGCCATCAGATTTTTTTATAGACAGATAACTGCCTCGAACAGTGTCCAGTCTGATGTTTCCATGCTCAGCAAAATTTTTGTGACTCCAAAGCTGGAACAGCTACTGCCTACAAGGTTAATCTGGAATGAATATATTCTCTCCTCACTCATTTTAATTTCAGTCACTTTGTTTGTTTTACTGTATCAGGAAAATACAGAGCTCTTTTCAAGCACTCCAAATAATACTGTGCTGAAGGTAGGCCCTGTTGTAGTTCCCTAAGCACTCAAGGGTATACTGGAAAAATCTAAGACAATTCTCTGTTATGTATTGGATAGGTTGGGACTAAGGCCTGATACAGTAATTTGCTAATGGAACCTGACCTATGCTCCTATGAAGAAGAGCAGAGTATAAATCAAAACGAGATGGTAGCAACAGCAGCAGAGGTATTTTGGGAAATAGTAGTGTTCATGTAGAATCAGGTACCAAGAGGTGTCAGCATATTTACTGCCACTTGATAATTCCAACAGCCATGACCCCACACTTGTCTCAAAATATTTATTGCATGTTAAGTTAGACTCATGACATCCTTTCAGGATGAACATTTTTTAAACCAGCCTCTGGATGTTTTTCACACACTCTTTAAAAAGACCCAAACCACCACCAGTGGACTTGGTATAGCTTTAAAATTACTGTTGTCATTTCAGCTTGAGAACAAGAATAAAGAGATCCTTCCAATGAAGTTGGCTGTTTCTGTGGGTCAAGATAGTAGCTATACAGACTTCCATCCTGAAATGAGAAAGAGTGCTTGTAAAGCTTGTCTTCAGTCTTTTAATCTGCAGAGCACAGAGGAACTCACCATAAATCACAACAAGACCTTTTGTTCCCTGAAATATCCAATACTAGCACATTGCTTAGATTAATTTCTAAAGGAATCACAGAATAAAACTAACCAATGATGTTTCTATTTGCTGCAATAATCTGCTTGGAGAGATTCAAAATTTCTCCAGTGACAAAACCATTACAACACAAAATATAGGAAATGGATTTCTACTGAGTTAGACCACTGGCCTGCCAAGATCAGTACCATCTTATTGGTTGTCCAGAGTTTCAGATAAAAATCTTTCCCAACAATATCTGAAGGTGCTAGACTTGAACATGGCAGCCTTTGCATGTGTGCTCTATCCAAACAGGTAGAGAGATGTGTTTGTCCAGACCTCTACTGCCTAGTCCCTAGATAATATGTGGTCTTCTAATTCTCATGGAAAGACCCATGAAACTTTGTGCAAGAATAGTAACCACCTAAGGCAAATGAACCTAAATTTTTATTTTGAGGTGGTTGAAAACCAGTATCAGTGGCTGTTAATAACAAGAACCAGACATAGTAATGCAAAGCACATAGGAGGAGGCCTGAACACCTGTTGGCTAGTAATTACTTGAGTTATGAGGAAGGGTGGGTGGCAGTGTTGAGAGTACAAGGCAGTTCTGGGAGACTGTCAGCTGGGGAAATTCCTTAGGACACCCGAAGAGGCCTCTCCACTTTCATACTTCTACACAGCTAGCTATTTTGGGTCATTTGATACAATCCCAGGAGTCATGCTAGTTCACAGGGTGGCTGCTATGGGATTTCAGAGGGTCACTTTAGGCACTATTCCCAACCCCTACGGAGCCCAAGGAAGAGGACATAGCACTCAGTTTTCAATTGAGTGGAATAAAAATAAGGTCTGGTCCCTCACAGAGGGAATAGGATCTTTCTTGTTCATGCACTCAGAAAACAGAAAGATAAGTTAAAGTCATCCATATATTGATGATTTTAACATTTGAACCAACTCTCCAACCCTCTTGTTTGATTCCATAATAGAGATCAGCTTTGGGGACCCACCCTTGTTCATAACTTCACCAGAATCAGATCACCTTGGCTTCCAGAATGTGTGAAAAGTCAATTAAAAGCAAACACTCAAGTCTCTTAAAGGATTAGACTATCTTCAATTAGCTTTTTGAACAGAAGTCTTCACACGAGGTTAGTAACTTCTTTTCCTTCTATTTACAAAGCTCTGCAAAGAAGGGCAACACTTGCTCGCTATTGAAGCTAACAGCCAGGAAGACTTCCCGTGTGCTTCTTTAACAGAGGCTACTTCCCTTTCCTCTCCCAGCCATTTCAATGATACACAAGACTGACAAATGGGGAATAAAAATTCAGCAATTCAACTGCAATGAAAACAAGTTGTGATGAATTTGGGGTGGAAATAACAAGCCAAAGAGAAAATGCAGTTTAATTCAGGGTGTCATGCCACAAAGGCCTCACCATTTCAGATAAACCTAGTATCTGTCCTATCTCAATACAGCAAGAAAGAAACACAAAGGTGTCACTGCCCATCTGAAAGAATTGTAGCAACTAACACCCTGCCCTATAAGGGTAGCTGCTTCTACTACTGCTTAGGCCCCATGTGCCAAATCTTTAGCATGCTTGCCTAACTTTTCTGCTCCCAAGAGTCATCCAGTGGTACTGCTGTAGCAAGAAACAGGCTGTCTGTGGCTCTGTGACTACATCGCCAGGGGCTCTCAATCCAGAGAACAACACAGTAGTTTATCAATAGGGTAATCAGCCCCCTAGGTTTCATATACAGAGACAATTCTGTAATACTGTGAAATCCTTGGATCGGAAACTGTTGTGTTACAGGTATACACACATCATCCTTCACACAGGTAAGTAACCAGCGCTGTGATTCTTAAGCAATGCACTGACCAATAAAGAAAGTAATCCATCTGACAGTTATGTGTTCCTTTTTTCCTTGCCCATTTTTGTCAGGGGTACAACCCATGCTCAGGCATTTTCAGAATGTCATTACTGCTACCTGGGAACAATAATGTAAGGCTTGGCAAGAGACTTACCCACCTCAATACACCATGATAACAACCACTTCTGGTAGACAGGTTGTTGGGGGGGGGGGGAGGGGGATTTCTTTCCATCAGTTCAGAAAAAGTTATCTTGAAGCCAAAGTTCACCCTCAACACTCTGACTTCCCTGAAAGAATTCTGCAGCTTCCTACAAGTAGTATTGATGTACAGATGGGAAATGCTGTTAAGTGTGAAGGTCTCAAATGTCAAGTAGATCATCATACCAGTCTATCATTGCCTTTGCATCAGGAAAGCAAAGAGCCCTGGCTGGCTAAAAGTGCATGGTTTTCAGGATAAGAAGTTACAAAGCTAGCATTCAGTAACAGATTTAGATTGCAAAGTGTGCCAAATTCTAAAAAATTACTTAAGAAGAAAAGTCTGTGACAGCAAGGGGAAAAAGGGGGGCATTGTTTAACTAATATGGTGTAGCACTGGCTGAGCAAGACTACAGTAAAAAAAGTGCACCTACACTGCAAGTAGTCTGACACACTTTAATTGCCATGACTCCATTCTACAGAATCCTGGGTTTTGTAGTTTGGTTTGTACCAGACCTGACAGACCAGGATAAATACCTCACTAAACTACAAACCCCAGAATTCCACAGGATGGAACCATGATAGTTAAAATGATGTCTTGCAGTGTACAAGAGCTGATATGTTGCACCTGAGCAACATCAAGTGCCAAATTTTACTAAAGTCTTCTTTGCGAAAGATACTGGGAGTGTGTTCTACTGGCTGAATGCATGCTGGAGGTTTAATAAACAATAATCCCTTGGCCTTCAACAGATGGAAACAAGAAAGAGGAACCTGTCTTTCAACACACTTAACTCTAAGTCATAGCACCAAGCCAAAACCTTAAAATGACACTCTTTCCTTATGCTTCCATTATCGTACACTGCAATGCTTGGGACCAGCACACTACAAGAGCTGTTTCTGCATAATGTAACAAGTAAAAAATAATTTTATATAATTTAAAGTCACTCAGTAAAACTGCACTGAACAACTAAAGAAACATTATACATGTACACAGACAAGTATCACCTTCGGTGTCAACATCTTCTACCATAATTTATGTTAAGATTGCTCATCAGGGAATTTATAAATTTGCTTGATTTTCCAGTATTAGATAAAGACATTTTAAAAAGTTATTTCCCACAGTGGTTGGATAACAAGGGATTTGTTCCTGCTGTAAATGCATAGAACAGTGAGCTGAATGCAAACATACAAAATCATGGCCCAGGATAGCAGCAGGGCATTTCACAAACTGACACCGTTTGGCACTTAACCATGAGAGGCACTTATGGCTTAAGTGGTGAGGAAGAAGTAAAGCACAGTCAACAAACCACAAGGACTTCACACTTAAAATTGAATAGGTTTTCAAGCTTCTGTGTTTAGAAACTTCTCTTGTCATAAAAAACTATAAACAGAGTATTTGTCCCTCTTGACTCCGTAACGTCTCCTCTCACCCCCCTCCCCCAATTCCCTTTCCAAAAAATAGTTCTGTGGTGGGTGCGCTGGGAGGCATCCTCTTCTTGTTTCTGACTCTAGCTCTCCTAGTTTCCACTGAGGTAGGTCATGTGCGCCCTCTTCCTGATATCACAAGGGAGGGGAAGTTGGCCACTTGCTCAGTCCCTCATTACTTTATCAGGCTTGAATTGCTAAGGACCAGAGGGATGGTTTTCTTGAGAGTTCCAGCTGTGTACTTGATCTGAGGTAAGCTTTGAGTGCAAGGATTTGGCTCAGGGCTTCGGACTGGCTCCTCCCCTTCTTGCTGGACAAGAACTTTGTTGCTGGGAAGAAAAAAGACAAACATATGAAAGAGACAAATAGACATTACTCTTGCAGTGCAGAACACAGTGCCCATAGATAGAACAGTTTCCAAAACATGTCATTTTCTTCATTCCAATGGGAAGATAGTTCATTCTACTACTGTTATGGCTATATCACCCTTGTACTTATGTCTTTGCATTCTTTCAATCTGATTATATCAGATAGATCCTGAATATGAAAGAATGTTAATACAATGGACTACTTCAAACCTAATGCTAAGTTACACGTTAGTACAGAACCTAGTTATCAAATTTGCTGATGACACGAAATTGGGAGGAGTAGCTAATACCCCAAAGGACAGGATCAAAATTCAAAATGACCTGAATAGACTAGAAAGCTGGGCCAAAGCTAACAAAATGAAATTTAACACAGAGAAATGTAAGGTCCTACACATAGGGCGGAAAAATGAAATGCACAGATATAGGATGGGGGACACCTGGCTGAATGAGACAACATGTGAAAGGGATCTAGGTGTCCAAGTAGACCACAAGTTGAACATGAGTCAACAGTGTGATGCAGCAGCTAAAAAGGCCAATGCAATTTTAGGTTGCATCAATAGAAGTATAGTGTCTAGATCAAGGGAAGTAATAGTGCCACTCTATTCTGCTTTGGTCAGGCCCCACCTGGAATACTGTGTCCAATTCTGGGCACCACAATTCAAAAAGGATGTGGAGAAACTGGAGCATGTCCAAAGGAGGGCGACTAAAATGGTGAAGGGTCTGGAAACCATGCCCTATGAGGAACGCCTTAGGGAGCTGGGGATGTTTAGCCTGGAGAAGAGAAGGTTAAGAGGTGATATGATAGCTCTGTTTAAATATTTGAAAGGATGTCACATTGAGGAGGGAGCAAGCTTGTTTTCTGCTGCTCCAGAGAACAGGACTCGGAACAACGGATGCAAACTGCAGGAAAAGAGATTCCACCTCAACATTAGGAGGAACTTCCTGACAGTAAGGGCTGTTTGACAGTGGAACACACTCCCTCGAAGGGTGGTGGAGTCACCTTCCTTGGAGGTTTTTAAGCAGAGGCTGGATGGCCATCTGTCGGGTATGCTTTGATTGGGAGTTCCTGCATGGCAGGGGGTTGGACTGGATGGCCCTTGTGGTCTCTTCCAACTCTAAATTTCTATGATTCTATGATTCTACAGAGGTGACCAACTGTCAGCAGTCAGAGGACCACATGGGCTCCTGAGGAAACTACAGAGGGGTGCATCCCTGCCATGCTCTCCCATAAGAAAAAAATTCAAAAAGTTTTCTAAAAATCAACTTCCCATTCATGAAAGGAAAAAAGGTCTCCCTAAGTCTAAAATGTGCCATGAGAGCCCAAGAACACACAAAATTATGCCATGGAAGGTATTTGTTGTTGTTCGTGGGGGGCCCTGGGGCTTGCACTTTTCCCACTCCTGCTGTATGAGCATTCCCCTCTTCTCTACCACCTGCAAGAACATTGGAACAATCTCATTCTTGTTGTATGTCAACTGCAGTTTGTCATGATACCTTAGAATCATAGAATCACAGAGTTAAGGGCCATCCAGTCCAACACCCTGCCATGCAGGAACTCCCAATCAAAACATCCCCGACAGATGGCCCTCCAGCCTCTGTTTAAAGACCTCTAAGGAAGGAGACTCCACCACACTCCAAGGGAGTGTGTTCCACTGTCGAACCGCCCTTACTGTCAGGAAGTTCCTCCTAATGTTGAGGTGGAATCTCTTTTCCTGTAGCTTGCATCCATTGTTCTGGATCCTGTTCTCTGATGCAGCAGAAAAAATGTCCTCAATGTGACATCCCTTCAGATATTTAAACAGGGCCATCATATCACCTCTTAACCTTCTCTTCTGCAGGCTAAACATCCCTAGCTCCCTTAGTCATTCCTCATAGAGCATGGTTTCCAGACCCTTCACCATTTTAGTCGCCCTCCTTTGGACACACTCCAGTTTCTTCACATCCTTTTTGAATTGTGGTGCCCAGAAAATCCTGTTGTTAGCTTAAACTATTGGAATCAGCCAGGATGAAAAACCATAATCTGATCTTGACTTTTTTCAATATTTTTTTTCAATAAACTAAATAAATACAAATTAAGGAAGGGAGGAGGGAGAGAGAATGCATTGAGCCCAAGGCTCAAGCCTGTTCATGTCTTATATTTGAACTGGGCTAGTAAAACAAAAAAGACAATTTTTAAAGGGTATGATATCCCAAAGCACTGGAATTTTTATAAGATGGTAGGTTCTCCCTGTAGCTTCTCTCCTGTAAACATAACAAAAAGCCACACAGAGAGAATTACAATATCTCAAGTAAGACTTGAGACACAGAAACTATCACCTAAGAATAGATCCCACTGGATGCAAAGGCTTGCAGTCAAAGAAAAGTGAGGGAAAAAACATGAAAAAACTCCCCAATCTGACATATAATCTAGAGATACAGTATCTGATTATCCCATAACATCTCACCTGGTTTTGCCTGGCTCCATCTTGGTCAAACCATTCACATGGAGATCATTCTTCAAAAAGAGGTGGGGTCTTGGCAGCGTCCACTAGAATTAAGAGAATGAAGGTGTTCATGAGGTGACAATTCATAGACCGTGAAGAGAAATGCCCCTTTTACCTTCTCTCAGAATATCCCGACAGCAAGGAGAGAAGGGAGCTTTGAGCTAACATTTTTTTTTAAAAAAATAAATTCACCACAGGTATGCATGCTTTGTTAGCAACTAGCAGGGAAGCTGGAATTTTTTAAATAGGCAAAAAACAAATGAGAGCAAACTTACAGTGAGAGATCCACGCTTACCATCACTGTGGAGTCTGTCACTATTCCATTATGAAAACCTTTATGACACCAGCTTCTGAGCAGGTCCACTCCTGCAAAATGAAAAGCCATACAACGAATGCAAATTCATGAAAAAGAGTAATACTAGGCAAGTAAATGCACTGATTTTAAGAACACATTAAGCACATTGGGCATGTTCATTTACCTTTTGCCTTATTGAAGAAATACTTCATTTCCCACTGTGTGGTAAGGATGTTGAAATATCGTGGCTGCTCAAAGAAGCGCAAGTAGCGCATGGATATGCGAGATGGGAATACTCGCTCAAACTGCCCACGCCGAGCAAACTCATCCTCTGTCTCTACCAGGACACGAACATCATCTGGAGTCAGAACATCTAGGATAGTGGAATAGAATTCCTGTAGTAGAGGGATAGCAAAACACCTTGGTTTTCCAAGAGACAATCATAGAGGTCTACATCCTTTCCACCCTTTTTTTCATAACAATGGCAAATATCATCCCTTAAATGTCTGGATAGGGAGAAGGAACAACTGGCTGCTCGGCTCCATTTTTGCCCTCCTTTCACCCGGTTCCACCGCATAACAGCTATCTATCCCTGCAAACTGAAAATTATCATAAGATCACTTCTTGCATTGAAAAAAATAAAGCCTCCCATAAGGTAAAAGTAAGTTGGCCAGAAGTGGCAAAATGGCTACCCTGTCCCTGCAAGGGTTCAGGCCTGCATAGGCTATGGGGCGGTGGGGGGGGGGCATTCTTGTGAAAGTTTGGGAGGAATGGATTTGCCAAACAAGGTTGAGGGCCATGTGCAGCCCTGTAGGCTACTCACTAGAAGGCAATCATTAGTAATCTCCATTGCAGCATTTTGTTGCTGATCCCACTCACATATAGTAACAGAAAACATGGATGTATAAAATTTAAAAAAAATTAAAAAAGAAAAAAAGAAGTATGCCAGCTGCATGGAGCTGAAACGGGGTTGAAAAATGTTTTCTGGGACTCAGTTTGCAAAAGTACAAAAAAAATAAAAAATAAAAAGCCTCCCCCCCTCCAAAAACAATCCAGTAAAGGATGACATGTGACCCCCTTACCATGGAATGCTGACTCACTATAGGGGCAGAATGGGTGGAATGGAGCATCATGGAAAAGGACACAGCTAAGTGGCACATTGAAAAGGAGTACTCTACACTGCTACAGCTGGTTGTAAATATCACATGTAAAAATACAGCATCACCAAAGGCTCGTGATAATGTAAACAGAGGAAACAAAATTCTGGCCCAAAACCACACTAAAAAGATAGCAGACTGAGGGGCACACACTTGGGGAAGGCATGTTCCCACCTACCTGATCTGGCACTTTCTGGGTCAAATAGTAAGCTTTCTTTGTTTTCTCAGCAGTGAACAACTCCATAGATGGCTTGCTCTTCTCCTTTGTAACACTACTCATGCTGGCCACAAAGATAATTTAAAAGTTAGTATGCAAAAGTGATGTACTTAGTCATGCTCATAAGCTCCAAATTTGTCTATAGGCAAAGTATTCAGCAGTTCAGCAGGCTACATTAATATATTTAAAGTCATACACATATATTGTTTTGAAACAGCATGTTCTTCATCAGAGGCAGGCAACATTCAAAGTTTGTGGGCCAAATCTTGGTACAGCCATTACTGCTTAAATGAGGAGTATATGTTAAAACAGGGGCCACAGTTTTGTCTGGAAAAGAGTGCTGTTGAAACAATACTGTTGATCAATCTTAGGGGCTAAACAGACAGGCAAAAAGAGGTGCTTTCAGGCTGGCTTGAAGGTATGGCATTTAGATGACACATGCCTTAAAGCCAGCAGGAAAGTGCCCTCTAGGTGCTTTATGCAGAGAAAAGCCGTTTCAAAAAGCAGCAGCTTTTTTCCTCTTCTTCTTGGTTTGAAGCCATGTCATGTGGTCATGATATGAGCACTCCAGCTGCCTTGGGAGCTGGTGGGGTGGTTGGTCGAGTTTCATTGTGGCTTTAGAAAAGGCAGCTTCAAGCCACTTTTTCCTGCCCATCTGTTTCGCCCCTTAGTTCCATAGCTACATAGCATCTCCTGGACCAACCACCCCAATCCACACTTCTTGGGCAGTAGACACTGTGATAACGGGAGTCTGGTGCTCTGCTGTTTAGGACACAACTGACTAGTGTTCTAATATCCTCCTGTGATCAATCTCTTGTGCAACAGCCAGAAGTAGGGTTCCTGTCACTCTGGAGTTTAATTACGTGACAGGAGGATAAGACAATCAGCCAACTGCTTCCCAACAGGCAGGGGAACAGATCCCTGTTGATTCCAGTGGCTGTTCCCTGGTAACTGGGGGTTGGGGGACTTTCATGGTTCCTACATATCCCCCAAATTAGGGATTATGTAGATATCATGAATATAAACCAGTCACAAATGTAAGATCTAGGTTACACATTTGTGACTGCCTTCACAAATTCTGGCCAACTTCTTTTAGTCTGTCACAATGTTTGTTTATGCAGCAATAATTCTCGATTTGATATAGCAACAGCCAAAATATATATGAAATATTTTAGCTTCAAAGCAAACCAGAAATTATTAAACAGTGACTTCTCTTAAGGAATTAAGCAGTGAAGAATGTACATAAAAATAATGGTAAATATTAGTAAATCATATCATAGGGTCAAATCCCAGATGAGAAACTTCCACAGGTCAGAGATGTCCATTCCTGCACCAAGGACAGTGCTACCAAGATTTCTCTGACCCTGAATAAAATGATGTGTCGATATATGTTGGACATACTCTGTACATACAGCCACTATCCCTTAGAGGCCTTCCCTACCATTTTATTGATTTCTTATTGTTTTTTGTGTGCCCATTTTTATATATTTTTTTCTTGTTTATACTACACATTACATTGTTGGACAGCAGACTGAAGACACATCTACTGATTACCTAAGCCAAAATCCATCAGAAATCTTCAAAAGGCAAAAACAGCTCACAGTGTTTAATTATTTTACACACAGAGTCAAGGAAGGGTTGGTGGAAGGAGGTTTAACATGCATAGGGAAAGCCTGGGAGCCCCCTGCTTTGTAGCGCTAATAATCTTCTAAAAATAACAACAGGAAGCCTAAGGATATTTCAAAGATTGGTTAGGGACACAAGAGCACCAAACCTTTGCTATTTTTCCTACATAATTTCTTTTCATTCATTTTTTCATTTTTCTTCTTCTATGTTTTTTATTTTGTAACCTGGTATCCTGGGAGGGTGTGGGGTATGTGTTGGCTGCTCTAGGAGCATCTAACTTCTTGCTGCTTTGCCTCACTGGCGCGTTTCCTCTCTTGATTTTTAATCCCTTCCCAAGTCTTTTTAGTCTGCTTTGTTAGCATTTCAACTTTAATTTGCTATTTTTTTTTCATTTTCTGTGCAATGGGTTGTTTCTATAGATTCAAAATTCTACCTTTATATAATGATGGGCTCATTTTTCCTTTGTAAGTATGATCTCAAGCTTTCTCTGCCTCAGTTTCACTGCTTTACTTTTTATTAACTGCCCTACTGTCTGGCTTACCATCCCAACTGAGCACCAGCTAGCACAGATAAACTGTGCATCTGCTAACCCTGGGGAAAGGTTATTTTTGGCATCAATCTGGCTGAGATCAACATGATTACCTAGCTTGCAAGACATTACTCAGATTTTCACACCCACAGTCTGCAGTCTATCTGCAGTTGTACAGTTATAAAAACTGAAAATTTGCCTTCAAACAAAGAATGCAGATACTCTTAGAAACTGAAATCCAGTTTCATTTCCACACTGACACACTGTGACTCTAAGTAACCAAATTTATATTTTGGTGCTGAAGACATGGGATATACTGCCATAAAAACTTTTTTCAACTCTCCTCCCTATCAGACCAACAAGAAGGAAAAGCACAATTGGATCCCCAAGCAAATGTTTCTTTCTGACTTTGTAATCTGTGACTTCTGACCTGGTTGTAGAGCTGCTAGCACTTCCAGAGGGTGAAGCCACATCTTCTGGACTTGGTAATAGAAAGCCAGCTAAGTTAAGGGCATCACGGACCATTTGGCCCTTGATGCTTACATCCAGAGGAGAGTTTGAATGAAGGCTGCAAAAAGAAAGAACCTATTACTGGAAGAGAGTCATATACTAAAGGTGAACACAACTGAAAGGTTTAGAGAAATACAGCTCAACAGATATACCACAGTTTCAACTATGGCCTAAAACACACGGGCAAAAAGCACTAGCTTCAGGCTGCATTGGGGGTGTGACATTTAGAGGATGCATGCCCTGAACATGGCTGGAAGCTGCGCCAAGCGAGAAGAACCAGGCCAAAAAGGAGGAGGTATAATCTGTTCCTTCTGTCAGCCCAGTTCAGAACCACAGCGGCAGATTGGATCAGGCCTGGGCCTGTGCAGTCGCTGCAGTCCTGGCACAATCAGGGCCAACACAGTCCCAGTGCAATCCTTTTGATCTGTCTGTTTTGAGCCTATGGTGCTCTTGTATCTATAATCTCACCTTACTGCTCTTCACTAAAATATGCAAAGATACCCCTGGCAGAACAGACAGTGTTTTCAACAACAACAAAAGGCCTAGTCTGTTTGGCGAAACAAACTTGGTATAATGGGAAGTATCAGCACTTCAAGGAAGTACAGTCAGTGCCCCGTGTCTGCTGGTTTTCCTTTCACAGATTTGATTAATATGTTCTCTCTAAGAATCTTTTGGTCCCGCAGCATGATTCTGTGGTTAACCTCCAGTGAAAGATGGCCATAGAATCATGTTGAATGACATAGAGATTCCTAAAAAACTGTTCTCATGGATAAAAAAAATTACAATTTGCAATTTTTCCACTTTGCATTTGCTTTTTGCGTTTTCCCCACTTTCAACAGGGTAGGCTGTACTCCTAAGCACTGTGAATATTGGGGGAGGGAGGGGTTGGACCATACAATGACAACCCTCCCTCTAGTCCATCTGATACCATCTGGCCTCAGAGGGAGAGAGACAGACCCAGTTCCATCAGACCTAGCCCAGAGTAAAAGAAAAAAGAAAAAGAAAAAAAAAAGCCCTCTCTCCAGCCCATCTGGCATGCTGCAGGCATCAGAGGAAGAGAACCGCTGGACTTATTCCCCTTCCCCACTGCCATTCCCTTTACCTTTTGTGTCATGTCTTTTTAGATTGTAAGCCTGAGGAAGGGAACTGTCTAATTAACCGTTTGTAAGCTGTTCTGAGAGCCTGTGTGGCTGAAGAGCAGGGTATAAATACTCCAACTAAATAAATAAATGGTCATTAACAGCCTATGTTGGATGATGCACTGACCACAGGCTACCTGGGGGAGATATTGACTTCCAGGATCCATGGCTTAAGGTTCTCATCCAGCATGACATCAAATCCAAACAGTTCATGGCAGCAGTAAGGGCGTCTCACATACATCTTTACAAGATTGATTATATAGGGCTCTGACCTGGAAAATGAACAAGCGCTGAGTTATTCTCAAGCAGCAGAGCCAGACAGAACAAACTTCACAGTATGTGCTCTTATGTACCACCTTACTTAGCAATAGTATTTACATTTCTATACTGCTTCATAATGAACACAGCACTTTCTAAGCAGTTTACAATCTGTAAACCAATTGCGCCCAACAAGCTGGGTACTCATTTTACCAGCCTATGAAAGTATGGAAGACTGAGTCAATCTTGGAGCCCTGGGATCGAATTCACAACATTGTGGCTGCAGTACCAGCATTTAATCACTGTGCCACCAGGGCACATACCTCCTTACTTAGGTATGTGGCAAAAGCAAGTCACAGAAGCAAAGTTTCAGCAACAGCTTCTCCACAGGAGGCAGTATAACACCATCTCCTGCTTTAAGTTACTTAGATCTGGACAGGGTAAGACGGATCAAGATTATATTTACCTGAGTGAAAACTGGAGAGGGCTCCTGTACCATGAATGATTGTGCAGAAGAGGAAATTCAATAGGTGCTGCTTGTCATGCAACCAGGTAACAAGCAACACTTTCTAAAATTCCCTTTTCCAATATGACAACCCTAGTCAATATATATATTTAGAACAAACCAACAAAGAACTCAGAAACAAAGTAAGATAATTTGATTCCAGAAGCAGCAGTGAATAAGTAGTAAGTCAGTACTTCCGTAAAGGTCAGCAAGGTTTGTTGTATTTAGCTAACCAATACGAAAGCCAGTCAAGAACAGGGACTTTTGAAAAAGGCAGAAGGGATGCAGGATTGTCTTATCACCAATGGAGAACAACAGGGGAAGAACATGATTCTAAGACTCACGCAATTATAGTTTTGACAACAATGTCTTTTATTTTCTCCCAGATGGCCTCACTGTCAACACCTTTTTGGCTCAAATAGTTCCAGAGTGCCTTCAGTGCCCTGTGGAGAAAAAACAAAACATATGTTGGCTTCCACCCAAGTGATCCTTGCCTTTCTTTGGAACTAAAAATATACTTTTTATCTCTTTCTTACTGAAAAAGCAGCGCTCAACATTAATTCCATTTTTAGGCTTTTTTCCTATACCTAAATTTTCACAGGAAATATTCCACACTTGAAATCAGACATATAACAATATCAGGGCCTTACTAAGTGGCCTTAGTAACCACAAATCATTTTTTAAAATAGCAACCCCTGGATGTGGTGGGTTCCTATTGTAATTTTCATTTTAAATATTTAAATGAGATTTTTGGTAGATTAAACCAAATCATAAAGCATGCAATAGTGGCTGGGAAAGTACCAAAAATATTTCTCAGATTAAAGAAAGGACCCTCCTTGGGACATCACCATACTAATTTTGTTGCTAAATGAAAGTTTTAAGATATAGTCAACTATACAGGGTGGTGAGTGGTTTGAGCCTTAGACTATGATTAAGGAGACCAGGGTTTGAATTCAGGCATGGCCATGTAAAACCCACTGGGTAACCCTTGGCAAGGCAAACTTTCTCAGCATCAGAGAATGGCAATGGCAAACCCCCTCTGAAAAAAACCTGCCAAGAAAACTGTATGATAGGGTCACCTTAGGGTTGCCATAAGTCAGAAAATGACTTGAAGGTACACAACAATAACAAGAACAACTGTTGTGGCCATTACATTGAAAAAATGACTAAAACATTTTGGCTACATCAGTGAGGATTTCTAATGTCTTTGAACATGCTGTTTACTTTCGCTGTCCTTAGTTTCTTTCCATTAATTCTATTATGGATCCTTTTCAGTCCGGCTTCCATCCATTGCATTCTACAGAAACAGCTCTTACGAAGATTGCGGATTATCTCCTGTTGGCCAAGTCAAAAGACCTTTATTCTTGTTCTTTTTTATTTTTCCACTGCTTTCGATACTGTTGATCATACTCTTTTGGTAGATCTACTCCAGGACCAGGAATTTGCCGATTCAGTCCTCGACTGATTTTGATCATATCTCTTGGATAGATCTTTTGCTGTGGTCACTGGAGGCCAGGTTTCTACTCCCATTTCCTTATCTATTGGAGACCTGCAAGGCTTCGTTTTGGGTCCATTGTTATTCTCTCTGTATATCCTCTCACTAGTTAAACTTATTGGCTCTTACAGATTTCTGTATCATTTATATGCCAATGACACCCAATTGTACTTTTCAGTTCCAGAACTTTCTTCAGATGTTGAACAGCGAGTTTCATCTTACCTCTTGGCCATTTCTACTTGGACGTTTCATAGATATTTGAAACTTAATATGGCCAAAACTGAGTTACTTGTTTTTCCACCTCAGCTAACTTTGCAGTATCCATTTTCAGTTAAAGTCAATGGTATTAACATCCAACCTGTGAATAAGCGTACAGTTTCGACATAATTTTTTATTCTTCACCATCATTCATTCCTCAGATCCAGGCTACAGCCAAATTGTGTTGATTTTTTCTTTATAAATAAAGAAAATCAGACCTTTTCTTTCAGTATCCACCGCTAAGACACTGGTTCACATGTTGACTGTTTCTTGCCTGGACAATAATTTGTAACCTTCTGTTGATGGGGCTTCCTCTTTCCCATCTTGGCCCCTGACCTCTGTGCAACATTCTGCTGCCAGGATTATTTTTTCAGCCAGCCATTATGATCACATCACTCCTCTGTTCTCATCTCTTCACTGGCTCCCAATTCCTTTTAGAATTCATTTTAAACTTCTTCTGTTAACCTTTAAAGCCCTACATGGTTTGGCTCCCACTTATTTGTTAGCACTTGTTTCTCCCTACTATCCTGCTCTGCAGTCCAGGGATTTGGGGCTGTTGATTCAACCAAGGGTGTCCTCCTCCCCTGCTCAGATTCACCACTTTTCACACATTGATCCTTACTTTTGGAATCTCCTTTCCATACACCTTCAGACTATCACCTCTTTAGCCACTTTTAAGTCTGAATTAAAGACAATTTTGTCTAGGAAAGCTTTCCAACTTACAACCTGATTTCTAATGGCTGATAATGTGTATTAATGTGTACTGTTTTATAGTTCATTGTTTCAGAGTTATTTTTAACAATACAATGTTAATTTTATATTTTTGCTTTTGACCTTAGACCGTATGCCATTGACAGTCTTTTATCTGTATTTTACTTCCTCACGCCATGTAAAACTTATGGCATTATATAGATCTTTTATCTTTAAAATACCTTCAAAAACTTTCACACCCATTTAAAACGTAGACAATGGATTCAAATAATTTGTTTACAATCTACAAAAGGCTGAAAATGCATCTCAGCCCCATTTATAGCCCTGTATTGATACATGATGTTTGCTGATTCCTAATTTGAAGGCTCACTTCTTCCTGCTGTCATGATTTCTGCACCACCACATGATATTTCACTCAGTTTGGTGTAAGGGAAGGAAAAAGAGATACATGTTCCTCAGTAAGGATGAATAGGGGACAAGTACAAAGGTGGTGCTGCTTTGGGGTGATGTAGGGGAAACAGAAGCTGGCTGTCTTGGGGGAGCTCTTTCTTGTTGTTACTGCTTCCAGCTGCAGCAAAGTCACAAAAGAATATTTTAGCCTGCATTAATAGAAACACAGGTTGAAAGTCAAGGGAAGTAATAGTCCCAGTCCTTTCTGCACTAGTCAAGCCACCTCTGGGTGTCTCATTTTAAGGACATAAACAAATTGGCGCATGGTAGAAAACCTCATTCTATACAACTGCTTGCAGAGGCATTCTGGGATATCCCTTGCCAAGGGAAGCCTGGTGATTCTCTGTGTCCATTTGGATTAGGTAAGAGCTTAAAATTTAAAAGTGGGAGCCATTTCCTTTGGTTCACTGGGAGGAGGAAGTAGAAAACCTCATTCTATACAACTGCTTGCAGAGGCACGCGCCAAATTTTTCTTTTCTAATTCATTTTTATTTTTTGTAGTGAAGGAGAGGTGTGAATACAGAGGTGAAGGTAACCTAGGCACAGTGTTAGAAGGCAACTTATTCAATTTTAACAATTGTCTGTTCACTTTCCCCTTCAGGGGTTGTGGATATTCAGAGGAAGTGCCTCTGGAAGGAGCCAGCAGCCAGGAGCTCTCTAGATATCTATAGGCCCAGTTGATTGAGGTCACAGACAGAGCTTAGGGACAAAGGCCAGCCACACAGGGATTCTTTACACTGGTGTTTAACAGGAGAAGCCCACAGTCTTGTTTCAGTGCCTCCTTAAGACTTCTCACTATGGACACTGAGGGACCTGCTGCAGTCACCTGCAACACTTGTGGGATGTTTATCTTCTTGTCTATATATGTGGGGAACTTCACCTGCACCAAGTGCAAGTTGGTAGCCCTCTTAGAAGAGAGAGTTCAGCAGTTGGAGGCCCAGGTGTCTACATTTCAGCATCACAGACAGCAGGAGGTTCTCCTGAACAGAATGAACTGGACACTCTTGGACAGGAAACACACAGAGAAAGTTGCTGGGGAAGAAGAGGTCACTTCACACACAACAGAAGTAGATGGCTGGAGGAATGTCACACACAGAAGTAGGGAAACCACGGTTTGTTCTGTGAGCTTGCAGCTACAGAATCACTTTGAATTTCTCTCTGTTATCAGAGATGTTGAGGAAAAGCAGAAGGGACAGACATCAGGGACAGAGCAGGGGAGCCTGAGAATAGCACCAAAGGGAACAGCCACTGCTAAGCCTCGGAGGAGGTGCATGGTGGTGGTGGGGGATTCCTTGCTGAGGGGTACAGAAGCAGTGGTTTGTGGGCCTGATAAGATGTCTCAGGAGGTGTGCTGTCTCCCTGGGGCAAAGATCCGTGATGTGACAGAGAGGCTGACAAGACTGGTCAAGCCTACTGACCGTTATCCCTTTCTTTTGGTTCATGTGGGAACCAATGATACTGCAAGGCACAGCTTTCAGAATATCATAAGGGATTATGAGGATCTGGGTAGGAAGCTGAAAGAGATGGATGCACAGGTTGTCATCTCATCTCTTCTCTCAGTTGAAGGGCATGGTCCAGGAAGGGAGAAGAAAATAGCAGATGTCAACAACTGGCTCCGTATATGGTGCTGCCAAGAACGGTTTGGATTCTTGGATCATGGGCTGTGGTTCCATGAGAAGGGACTTCTGATAAAGAATGGGCTGCATCTCACGCCAGTTGGCAAAAACGTTTTTGCCAATAGTCTCAAAAATCTGATCAGGAGGGCTTTAAACTGAGTTATATGGGGGAGGGAGACCTTATTCTGGAAGGCAAAAGGGCTGAAGAAAATAGTCGAACTGTATGGGAAATAAACAGGATGGACTTGAACTCCTAGCACAACAAAGCAAATATGATATAATAGGCATCACTGAAACTTGGTGGGATGAGTCTCATGATTGGAATGTAGAAATAAAGGGGTATAACCTTTTCAAGAGAAACAGGCCAAACAGGAAAGGAGGAGGAATAGCATTATATGTCAGGGATATTTACACCAGTGAAGAGATCCAGGACATCAGTACTGGAGGCCAAGTGGAGAGCATCTGGATAAAAATTAAGGGAGAGGGAAACATGGAGTCTGTGGGAGTCTACTACAGACCCCCAAGTCAGACGGAGGAATTGGATGATGCCTTTCTAGAACAGATGACCACACACTCAGAAAGGAGAGATGTAGTAGTGATGGGGGACTTCAACTATCCGGATATTTGCTGGAAGTCAAACTCAGCCAAATCCTCAAGGTCTAGCAAATTCCTCACTTGCCTGGAAGACAATTTCATTGTCCAAAAGGTGGAAGAGGCAACAAGGGATCAGCCATTTTAGATCTTATCTTAACCAACAGGAAAGACCTAGTTGATGGGGTGCAGGTGGTTGGATCCTTAGGTGGAAGTGACCAAGTTCTCCTAGAGTTTGTTATACAGTGGAAAGGGGAAGCCAGGCATAGTCAGACACACATTCTAGACTTTAAGAGAGCTGATTTCAATAAACTTAGAGAAATACTGGGGGTGATCCCATGGTCAGGAAAACTAAAAGAGAAGGGAGTTCAAGACGGATGGGAGTTTCTCAAAAGGGAGATACTGAAGGCACAATTTCAAACAGTTCCAATGAGGAAGAAAAATAGGAGATGTCTCAAGAAACCAGGATGGATGACTAAGGAACTTTCAACTGAGATAAGCCTTAAACAGAACATGTATAAGAAATGGAAAAATGGGGAAATCACCAAAGAGGAATTCAAACAAATAGCCAGCACATGTAGGGGTAAAGTCAGAAAAGCTAAAGCACAGAATGAACTCAGGCTTGCTAGAGAGGTTAAGAACAATAAAAAGGGCTTTTTTTGGTATGTCCGAAGCAAAAGGAAGAAGAAGGAAACGGTAGGATCACTGTGTGCAGACGATGGCAAAATGCTCACAGGGGACAGAAAAAAGGCAGAATTGCTCAACACCTTCTTTGCTTCAGTCTTCTCAGAAAAGGCAAAGGGTGCTCAACCTAAGGGTAATGGAGCAGAAGACAGAATAGGGGAATTTCAGCACAGAATAAGTAAAGAGATAGTACAGGAATACCTGGTTAACCTAAATGAATATAAGTCTCCAGGACCAGATGAACTACATCCAAGGGTATTAAAAGAACTAGCAAATGTAATATCGGAGCCATTGGCAATAATCTTTGAGAATTCCTGGAGAACAGGAGAAGTCCCTGCAGACTGGAGGAGGGCAAACGTTGTCCCCCATCTTCAAAAATGGGAAAAAAGAGGATCCCAACAATTATCGTCCAGTTAGTCTGACATCAATACCAGGAAAGATTCTAGAGCAGATAATTAAACAGAGAGTCTGTGAACATTTAGAAGGCAAAAAGCCAACATGGGTTTCAGAGAAACAAGTCATGCCAGACAAATCTGATCTCTTTTTTGATAAAATTACCAGCTTGGTAGATGAAGGGAATGCTGTGGATATAGTATATCTTGATTTCAGTAAGGCCTTTGACAAGGTTCCCCATGACATTCTTGCAAACAAGCTTGTAAAATGTGGGCTAGACAAGGTAACTGTTACATATATTTGTAACTGGTTGACTGGCCGAACTCAAAGGATGCTCAATAATGGTTCCTTTTCATCCTGGAGAAAAGTGACCAGTGGGGTCCCACAGGGTTCTGTATTGGGCCCAGTGTATTTAACATCTTTATTAATGATTTGGATGACAGAATTGAGGGCATACTTATCAAATTTGCAGATGACACCAAATTAGGAGGTGTAGCTAATACTCCAGAAGACAGGATCAAAATTCAAAATGACCTGAATAGACTAGAAAGGGCCATCGCTAACAAAATGAAATTCAATGCGGAGGAATGGAAGGTACTGCACTTAGGGCAAAAATGAAATGCACAGATATAGGATGGGGGACATCTGGCTGAATGAAACTACATGTGAAAGGGATCTAGGAGTCCAAGTAGACCATAAGTTGAACATGAGTCAACAGTGCGATGCGGCAGCTAAAAAGGCCAATACTATTTTAGGCTGCATCAATAGTGTCTAGATCAAGGGAAGTAATAGTGCTGCTTTATTTTGCTTTGGTCAGGCCCCACCTGGAATACTGTGTCCAGTTCTGGGCACCACAATTCAAAAAGGATGTGGAGAAACTGGAGCGGGTCCAAAGGAGGGCAACTAAGATGGTGAAGGGTCTGGAAACCATGCCTTATGAGGACCGCCTTAGGGAGCTGGGAATGTTTAGCCTGGAGAAGAGAAGGTTAAGAGGTGATATGATAGCCCTGTTCAAATATTTGAAGGGATGTCATATTGAGAAGGGAGCAAGCTTGTTTTCTGCTGCTGCAGAGACTAGAATGCGGAACAATGGATGCAAGCTGCAGGAAAAGAGATTCCACCTCAACATTAGGAGGAACTTCCTGACAGTAAGGGCTGTTCGACAGAGGAACACACTCCCTCGGAGTGTAGTGGAGTCTCCATCCTTGGAGGTCTTTAAGCAGAGGCTGGATGGCCATCTGTCGGGGATGCTTTGACTGGAAGTTCCTGCATGGCAGGGGGTTGGACTGGATGGCCCTTGTGGTCTCTTCCAACTCTATGATTCTAGGTTCAGAAAAGGGCAACAAGGATTATAAAAGGTACGGAGAACAAAACATATGGGGAAAGGATGAAGGAGCCAGGCATGTTCAGCCTGCTGAAAAGAATGAGGGATGTCATGACTGCACTCTTTAAATGTCACAGAGATGAGGGCACAGATTTGTTTTCTGCTGCCTCAGAAGGCAGGACCAGGTCTAATGGTATTTAGTTACTGGCAGGTAGATTTTAATTGAACATTAGAAGGAACTGCTTGATAGTAACAGCTGTCTGACGATGGAACTAATTATCTAGAAAGGTAGTGTGGTCTCTTTTTATGGACATCTTCAAAAAGAGGCTGGACAGCTACCTCCTGGGGATGCTCCAGCTGGTGTTCTTTCCTTCAACAAGAGGTTGGAGTCAATGGCCTATGGAGCCCCTTTCAACTCTGTGTCAGACCCAAGTCTTCTCTTGCAATATTTTGCAAGGATCCAGAAGTCTGTTCTCAAGTCCACTGAATCAATTGCTGAATGATGCACCCAAATATATGTAAATCCCATTAATTTAATGAGCCTGCTTTAGTTGAGACTAACAGCAGGACTCAGGCTACAATATTTAGGAATTCTGTATTCTGCACTCTATGTTTTAAATACTTTGTTTAAAAAAACATAGTAGGAATATATCTGGCACCTCTGAACTACAGAGGTGAGGCAACACCTACTAGCTAAATGCATTGGAACAGCAGAAAAAACCTTGTGACCAATACTCACCACTTGTGACCTTGGCAAGCAGTTTCATCTGCATTGGACTTGTATTCAATATTCTTCTTGTTGATACTGTAATTGGTCAAGTGCATATACTTGTTGCTGAGGCTTTTCATGGAGGAGGAGTATCTATGGTGGAGGAACAATAAAGCACTGATGAAATACCATTAATCATTGAAATGAATGGAAGTAGAGAAATGAATCTTTGCAGTGTGAAGAACTGTAAGATACAGCCACATCTGTCTTTAAGGAAATATCCTGCTCCAGCTTATGAAGTCTAATTGAGTACACACATGTGTTCATGTGAGAAAGAAGGAAGTCTGGTATAACTCAGCAAAGAGATACATCAGACGTTACTATGACTTGAGCTATTGCACCAATTTGAAGTAAAGTTTTAATGCCTTGCTTTAACTAATCAATAGTAATAAAAACAATGTCAAGAGATACTTCACATATCCAGCTCCACAATGCAAGCAAATAATAATTGTCAATATCCACCTCATAAACCAGCAAATGGGAAAAGACTATTGTACCACTGCTACCTGCGCCAAACAGCATAGATGATTTTTCATTTTAAAACATATTTAATTTACAATTCACAAATGTATTTTTAAACTGATTTTAATTGGTTATTTAACTCTTATTCCAGTTAATATCCATTCCCTTTTAAGCAACTAAGTCCTGGGCAACCTACTTGCAACTGGCAAAACGAACGAGTCCATCTTTGAACAAGTAGACACGTAGCGGATCATAACATGTGACGTAAACGTAAATCCTTAAGTCGAACTTACTTCCACCAATAAGATAGGGTTTGTGTAGGTACCTGAAAGAGGAAATCTGGCACGTGAACCAGAGGAACCTCAATATAAAAAGAGATTTAGTCCTATGAAACTTAAGACTTTGTCACCAATAGAAAGGCTTCATAAACATAACTTTTGTCCTGTAGCATTTGTGAGACTTCTGATGAAATTCCTGCTGTCTCAATAAATCACCATTCCACACCACAAAGATCGTTCAATACAGTAGCAACTCCATAACTAACTTGCTATTCAGTTGCTACAAGGCAAAAGAAATGAGCTTCCTAAAACAGTTTCAGTTTTACCAAGCATAAAGATCCTATTGCAGCCTAGGAAACACATGGTGATGTTGCCATGGCTCCTGCACATTCCCTTTGAATTCTTATGAGATGGTGTAGAAAGAGGCAGGACTCCTTCTCTGGCATATACAGCCACCATCTTGGCCGCATGGCTTTAAGGTAAGCTAGATAGGGCCCAGTAGGGGCTGAGGCTTGCAACTCTAAAATGGTCTTTTTTGGCTGCTACAGAGCATCCCACAAGGAAAGCAGGAAATGGCTTCTTACCCTCACCAGAGGGAACATGGCCTCTGCCACCCACTTCTAAACAGAGGCTGGATGGCCATATGTTGGATGTGCTTTGATTGAGAGTTCCTGCATGGCAGGGGTTGGACTATATGGCCTTTGGGGTCCCTTCCAACTCTAGGATTCTATGATTCTATAAAGCATAATCATTAGACCCATATTACCTCCTTGATCCCTCCAGCAATGTATCCAGCTATTCTTTTTGGCAAGATGAGGGAAGATCAGGTCATAATTTCTTTTGAAGGGAAACCTTGCTCACCTCTGCACCAGTAGCGGCCTGCGCTTTGGCAGCTGGGTCCACTTATGAATGACCTGGATTCCAATGCCTCTAGCTGATGCCGGCTGAAAAAAAAGGGGGGAAAGATGCACATGATATCATTCAAAGCCATGTATTCTGAATATAACCTGGGAATCTAGCCTTGGTCATGAAAGTATTTTTACACTATTGGCAATAAAACAAATTCCCCAAGACATCTCATAAACATTGATACTATTTTGAATTCAAATTCAATATGATTCTCAACTGTAATCAGCATGGCAGAAAAATTCTAAAATGATTGAATGACCTGGCTTTATCAATAAAGATTTTGCTCATTCATCGGTTAGCATGCCACAGTTTGTTTTCTACAGGCAGCACAGATATCTTTTCTGTCACTGATTAACTGCCTATTGTTTTCCTCTTTCTTTCTTTTTATTTTTTTATTTTAATATTTACACACCCCCACTAATCAAGACATCTCAGTGTGGTTTACAAATAGCATTAAAATAGCAGTACAACAGGTTAAAAACTAGTAAAATAACTAAAATAAATTTGAACATATTAAATAATATAATGAATTAAAAACAGATTTTAAACATTTTGAAGTTTTAAAACTATATACAGTACAGGCCTCCCTCCACATTTGCAAGAGTTAGGGGATCAAAACTCCTGCAAAACGCTCCCCCCCAGCAGCCATTTCCAGGGCAGGAGGGGTAGGGGAACAGAAGCGCTCCTTTTCCTCCACCCCTCCTACCCTGGAAAGCATCCCTCAAGCCTTTCAGGATGGCAGGGACTGGGGGGCGGGGGGGAAGAGTGCTCCCTTCCTCTGGCCCCTGCCACCCTGAAAAGCTTGGGAGAAGCATCCATCAAGTCTCTCAGGGTGGCAGGGACTTTGGTAAAAGGAGTGCTCTCTTCTTCCGGCTCTTGCAGGCTTGGGAGAAGTGTCCTTCAAGCCTGTCAGGTCAGCAGGGACTCGGGGGAAAGGAGCAATCCCTTCCTACAGCTCCTACAGCTCTGAAAAACTTGGAAGAAATGTCCCTCAATTTTTTCAGGATGGCAGGAACTTGGGGGAAAAGAGCACTCCTTTCCTCTGACTCCTGCTGCCCCCCACCCAGACCCTTTCCCTACCTGATCACTCCCTGGGCAGCCCAAGGAGCAATCGGGCAGGGAAAGGGTCTCAGGGGGGCAGAGGCTCCTCCTGCCTTTCCCTGCCGAATCACTTAATGGCTGACCAGGAAAGGGACATGAGTTGGCTCCTGGGCTTTTTTTCTGAGGGGAAAAGCCCGGGAGAGAGGAGAAGGAGGAATGATCACATTAGTGGCCTCGCGAATAATCGAAACTCCGAATCTCAAGGCCCTGAATGTGGATGGAGGACTGTAGACCAGTCTTCGGTTGAAATAGAAGGCCCAAAATCTTTGGTAAACAGCCAAACACATAAATGATGTGACTGTTGGCACCAGTTGTGCCTTTAAAGAGAGGGAATTCCAGAGTGAGGGTGCTTTAAATGTCCTCACAAGCACCTTGAATTCATACTGGAAATTTATTGGCAGCCAATGCAATTCTTTTAAGATTGCTATTACACACAGTTGAGCTGCTGCATTTTACTCTAGCTGCAGCTTCTGGTGTACTGGATATCTCCCTAGGCTCTGTAACAAGTGTGGTATTAGGTTCTGAGAGAGTGTGGACAACTTTTTCCTTAAAGTACCTAGCAAATTTTTCACAGCAAGTAGCTGTGAGGCCTGAACCCAAAAAGAGTCCTACTGGGAAGCTGGGGATGTAAACCCAGAGATGTAAATATTGGCGGGGGGGGGGGGGGCTCACTGTGCACAGGAGACACAATAAAGAGCCTTTGCTAATTTCCATTCACATTCACTCTAAGACCTATACCACTTCTAACCATGATCCAGCCCTCAGATCTTCTGTAAACTAAGGTAAATTATGGGCTCCACAACACTGGATTGAGTACTTAGGAGCAACTGTATTGATAGCTCTTTCCATCTCTCCATTCCATAGTGAAACCAAGCCCTCAATAGAATTGGTAGCACAGGAAAATTCCCCAAATCATTCAAGTTCTTCAGATTTCATATGTCTCTGGGGGTGGACCATCTTAATAAGTCCCTCACCCATGCAGGGAGGACCTGCTTATACCAAACCTAACATCATGAGGAAATGACCATGACCACAGGGTTGTTGAAATGCCCCTAAAATCAGATCATCCTCTTATCTGCCTGACAGGAAAAAACAGGCTATGTCCTGTCTCATGTATTGGACCAATAATATGCTGAGACAGTCCCATGGTTTCCATGGTACCTATGGAGTCCTGAGCTGGCCCCACCAAGAAAGCCTTGGCATGTATGAAATAACTCAGAACCATAGTCTATGAGTTTTCCACCCTCCAAGACCACTAGGGCCAACTCAAGAAAGGAGACATTTCTAGGCATTTTTAGTGTATCTAAAAACCTCCTTGGTTGAAATAATGTCAAACAGTACAGATTGGCAGCTGCTAGTCTCAAAAATATGCTCACTCTTCACAACTCTAGTTATCTCATCTCTGCCTCCCATCCTCCTCTCTACTCAATTCATGCATTTAAGTGCACAAGCTTCATTCAAAACACTTCATGGTGAAACAACTTAGGCAATATATAGGACAAGAAAACTATACAATTGCTACATAGGAAAGAGGTCCTTGCACTGCTGGAGTAAGGTACAGGGCAGAAATATATCACACCAGACACCTGAAAGAGCAAAGACCCTACTAAATTCTGGATCAGATAAAGTGTGCTCTCACCGGTTTTACAATCCATTTCTGGCGACTCCCACAATCTTCCCAAGCCTTCCTGAGCAGCTTGATATCTTGTGGGAGGATGAAAGACTGGGGCAGAAAGTTGAACTCCTTCTTTCCATAGCGCACCTGCATTTTGGAAATGTTTCTCCACAGACGGTCCTTCCGACCAATTTGGAATGAACCTGGAAAGTGGTTCAACTGCAGGCAGGAAAGAAGTTAGTCAAAACAGAGCAATGAGGTTTACACTGTCTCCTGCCAGTACAACTTAAGTGTTTCTGATGTTACACAAGTCATATTATAATTTATTTCTGTATTGAATATATTGTTATTGTGATGCCATTTGGTAAGTATGTTGGGGAGAGTGCATTCGTGATGAGGTAGCATGCTAGTTGGAGCATATCTGCATGAGACAGTGCTTGATTGAGAGTGGGAAGTGCCTTTAGGAATGATGGAGTGAGAGAGGCGGTGAGAGTGTCAGAACTGAGATTTGAAAAACAAGAGGAGGAAGATCTGAGTTCTGAAGGGAAACAAAGAATGACTGTGGGAGGGGGGAAAATGTGTTAAGACTAGTCAGTTAGTAGTGCATTAATATAAGAGAAAATTGAAAACATAAGGATTTTTTAAGATAGAAAGAGTGAAACATCATATAATGTCTTACATTGTATTTAATCACACCTATAATCTGGGCACTACACCCATGTTATAAACTGTTCTACAGGCTAAGAGTAACAAAGAACTACATTATACAGAGACCTGATGAAGTGTGTCCAGTAGGGATACTGGTGGTAAAAATAGGTGAGGGAATGTGTGAAGATTTGAAATGGGATGGCCACAGAGGTTTGCAGTGGGATTAACATAGTGGGATCATCACAATTCCACCCTCTAAATTCAGATATCCCTGTGAGAACTTAAATTGCCCATACTACTGCCCCTTGCCCAAAAAAAGCCCCAGCTGGTACTCCAAACAGATAATTCATATAAAGTAAGCATGCCAGGATGTCTTACAAGCCTAGGTGGCTTCCTTTAGTAGTAGAGCCACCAAGAGCAGAATATGAAGGGAGAGAAGGAAGAGAACACTTCAGCAAAAAACAGGGAAGACCAGATACATGCAGTACAAAGATTGCAAAATTGGAGAGAAGAGCTGCATCTCATTGTTTCTTGCCATGTTACAATGAGGTTCTTCAGTATGTTCTTGTGCAGCCTGATCACATCTCATACCTTCTGGTGTTCTTTGATAACTCTGAACCCAGGAGATTTCATATGATGGCCCCAGCAGCCTAGCCAGTCATTGTTTCCTGTGGGCAACAGGGCAGTTCAGAGACAATCTGAACATCATGTTGGACATATTTTGTTCTCCTATGCTCAAAAAACAGAGTGAAGTAGTCGTCGGAATGTTGAACTAGGGGCTCTGGAGACCAAGGTTCAAATCCCTACTCTGCCATGGAAAACCACTAGGTGACCTTGGGCAAGTCACATTCTCTCAGTCTCAGAGGAAGGCAAAGGCAAACTTCCTCTGAACAAATCTTGCCAAGAAAACCTCATGATAGGTTTATCTTAGGGTTTCCATAAGTTAGGAATGACTTGAAAGCACACAACAACAACAATGCTCAAGAACTATAACAATTCTAAGCACTTAAGAATTTCACCTAAGCAAATAGGAATTGGAAATATTTTTTCCAATTTCATAATGCCAATCCTTTAACTGTAATTTCTCTTGTAAGTATCTTCCAATAAAATTTGTAGAGAACAATCCATAATAACAAGATTGTAATATCAGCACCATAAAATATTTTGTATTTATTTTATTGCATGTACTCCTGCCTCGATCTAATGGGAGAGGCAGGAAATATAAATAAATTATTTATTATATAATATTATTATATTCTGTGAAGCCATTTTCAGTTAAGAATGAAGATCAGAGATCTCAAAATATAGTTCCCATTCATTTTTCAAGACTCCCCATTTCCCATCTCTCATCTAACTAGAGAAAGAAAAACAATTTATGAAATAATCAATTAGAAGAAACCAGCCCAATCCACGTTCCTATACACAGATCACATCTGATCACCAGGTGTATAGCAAGTTCTACAAGAGTTGCAAAAATTTATGTGCAGCAGGATAGCATTTTCCAGCCTCTGTAAGCAAAGGCCATGCTGCAGGTAGCATGGTTCTCCAGAAAACATTAGCAAAGTGTAGGTACTAGGGAGAGCTGCCCAAGGAAATACAACCAGAAGATTTGTCCAAGATTTGGAGGGAAGCAGTGGAACAGCCACAATCAGAGCTGCAGGTTCCTGTTTTACAGCATCATGCAGAGTCCTCCATGCAAGAGAGGTATTTTGGGTAACCAGCTTTTGGGGGTCTGCTGCAGAGCCTGGAAAAGCTACTTTTTAGGATTACTACAGTCTCTAGCACACATGGCCACAGAGAGATTCTAGGTAAACCAAAAATTAACTTTTCAAGCTCTGGTTTTCCATCTCTCTGCTGCTGAAACCCAGATCTTCAAAATGGGAAAACAAATGTCTAAACACTCAGCACTACCCCAAGTCAAAGCTGTGGACTCTTGCACACTGGGATGTACTTAAGGCAGGAGACATGAACCCCCAGACCACTCCCACACTGAAAAGGACTCACTCCTGCTGATTTTGAAGTGGGACCGGGCGATAGTTTGCTTCACAATGTTGGGAGTCACCGTACTCATCTTCCATCGCAGCATCTTCCTCTGCTCCCAAGGGAGCTTCTCCACTAGGAAAGAAGCAAACCCTAAGGGTATCAGAAAATCCAACCCAAAGAACACCCATTCTGAAATAACAATTTGTCATGAAGTATAGCAGCTTCAAAAAGGCAGACTTCTACACCACTGATCTTAAAAGAAGGGTGAAAACCTTCACAGAAGCTCCATCACTTTCATACACCAGAGTGTATGACTGTGAAAGAAGTCTCTTTCTTCCTGAGGAAAATGAAACACCTGAAGGGGCACATATGCAAAGTTTCTGGAAGGATCAGTATCCTGAGGTAGATTAAATTTATCTTCTCCAGCATCAGTAATGGGTATGTGGAATACACTCTAGCAGAGGATCCCTGCTGATTTCAGTGAGGCGGGTGCCTCCTCCCCTACATGCTGTATCATGATTTGGCATGAGTTGCTACTCTGTTCTGATTGCATGAAATCTCTACGTGCTCTCCTGAGGAATAGATAATGGGTTGTGGAAGACAGAAGATAGATATAGTGTAGAAACACTGGGAAGCCCAGGAAGTTATGCTGCTGTAGCAAGAAGCATCCAGACTCTATCTGCATGCAGATGCCAAGTGTCCAAGACAAGCTGCAAGCCTTCTAGGCTAAGGGGTGCTGTGGCCCCAGTATGGTGACATTCAGACCAAAACAGAACAAACAAAACAAATGGGTGTGTCTTTACTGTAAGGTAATCTGTTGGCCTACTTCAGGGTTTGGGCACCTTCAGTGGGCCTGGGGCCCATTTTCTGCCCCATGGCTGTCCAAGGGCCACATGGAATGTCAAACAAACAAACAAAACTAGGGCTTGTTTAACATCAAACAGTGCAGGGAACATGGAACAGTGCAATCTATTTAAAAGGTGAGCTGCCTCTCATGGAGGCTTCTAGGAGAGGCAATTCACTCCTTTCTAATGCCAGACAAAGGGTTTTCTAAAGAGTCTAAAGAAGTGGTTCCCAAACTTTGGGCCTCCAGATGTTTTGGACTTCAACTCCCAGAATTCCTGACAGTTGGTCAAGCTGGCTGGAGCTTCTGGGAGTTGAAGTCCAAAATACCTGGAGGACTAAAGTTTGGGAATCACTGGCCTAGAGGGATCAAGAGCCAAAAAGCACAGCCTTGGATCTAGGGTTCTACTTTGCTCATCTCTGGCTTACTCTCTCCACCACACAGCATGGCAAGAAAGACTAGAACTCAAAAATTTGTTTGTTTTTTTTCCTGGATTACAACTCAGAATTCCCCAACTTTTTTTAAACTATAGAACAAAAAAAAATATTTTCAATCTCTGGAAAAAAACATGGCTCCAGCTACTGTAGAATTAAGACTGAAAATCAAGGTGAACATGTGTGAAATATTACCAGCTTTGTTTCAGTCATTTCAGTTCCCAGATTCTTCACTAGAAATATCAAGACTCTATAGCTCTACACCTATACACCTATATTATACAGATTTACCTGCCTCTTATCTTCATCAGGACATATTTATTGCGGAGATGGGCAGACAAAAGCAACCCTCTCCACCATTTTACAATGACATTACTATACAACCCCATTGTCAACTGCCCAATCTATCACCTTTTATTATCATGGTTCTTCTGAACCCTGCCGGCTCCCAGCAATTAATTCAAATCTACCTTACCTCTCTCATCCCGGGTGCCAAAGTATAGGGTGGGAGACACATTGGGGAATAGGCTGCATATGAGAGCTGGCTTGAGAATTCGCTCTTGGCCTTCAAGTGGAGGCACCAATCCTTCAACACAACTCCTAGGAAAAGAAACAGGCTTTAAGCAGAGGCTGGATGGCCATCTGTCAGGGATGCTTTGATTGGGAGTTCCTGCATGGCAGGGGGTTGGACTGGATGGCCCATGTGGTATCTTCCAACTCTATGATTCTATGATTCTAAAGCCCATCTATCTGGCTTTACAAGAGAAAAGAAGCCAAAAAGAAAGCTCAGCAGAACTGGGAAAGCAAACAATGCAATATCTTTCCAGGGAGATCTGTTTCAGTTATATATCATGCAGTTTAACTCATGGGGGCCCTTATTAACATGGTCTGGGAAAGTAGTGCTTGTTTCAGTTTAGAAGCTTTGGCCCAGAAAAATGGGGGGGGGGGGACAAGTGATGCTCTCCAAGCTGCCTTTCAATAATTGCTTAGCTCTCCTTCTCTTTGCAGAAACTGATTAACCAAGGGAAAAAACTGTGTACACTAGGGATGGGAATAATAGTCACCATTACTTATTTCCTGGCTGAAAAATGGGTTTCCTAACACTTTGGAAACTAGTCAGAAAGGATAATACAGTGGCAAAGATTTTATGCATCCCAAAGTATTTCAGAAAATTACATGTATTCTATGCAGGAAAGCACATGAATTGTTTTGTTGACAACTATGGGGATTGCATAAAAACACTGTTTTTGTGCAACCATGTGTAGTTTTTGTGTGCAAGATTGTTGTTTTTTGGATAGAACACAGGAATCTTCCTCAAAAATAGGCACATAGGCTTGCTATACAAGATGACAATTTTCTGTGCAAGATTTTTGTTGTGCAAAACTACAGGTTTTTCCCATAGAAAACAGCAATCTTGCAACAACAAAAAAGCACACGTGTCTACCTGAAAACAGTGTTTTTTGCACAAACTCCCACAATTCTCATGCAAAAAACCCTTAAACACATAATTATCTCTGTCCCCCCCCCCCTGCAATGGAGAGAAACTCCATAAATTATTCATCTTCATTTGTGAGAAGGCAGACTCAGTTCATCTCTGAAACTAACCTGGATATAATAGCCACGGAACCATTAGGCGATAGTCCAGACGATGAGGAGCCATCAGATTCACCTGAAGAGAAGGACAAAAGTAGTTTAAGGTTGAAAACCCTTCCAGCACCCATGAACACATGAAGAAATTCAGTCTCCCTTTCTTTTTGTGTGCTTTATGAAATAATAACTAAGGGGCAAAACAGCCCACCCCAACAGGGCAGAACCACATGCCACAGCCCCAATCTGCCCTGGAGCCAGCCCAAATGGAGCAGAAAAGATCCACTCTTATTTGAACCGGTAAAAAGGAATGTTAGGTGACTCTGCTGAAACCCCAGGGTGGCTTCAAACCATTCCAGGGGTGTGCAGCATCAAAATGTCAGGCCCCTGCAGCATCTTGAAGCTGCCCATGTCTGGTTGGCTGAGTGACTTCTCGGCATCTTGGGGGCATGTGGTGCCACAACGCCACATCCCAAAACCACCCAGAGGCCAGATTTCCCAGCCAGTCTGTTCCAGCCCTAAGACTCCTTATGGGATGGGGCATCCTAGTTTAGATGATCTCTCTAGCACCTTAAAGATGTTTATTCATGAATTTTTCTCAAGTGGTTGGGAGAGCATTTAAGTGACCAAAACACCTCCTCTGACCCCATCTGTGGAAGATGTTTCATTAAACCCTTATTCAAAGAAAGAATTTGTCCAACAATGTTTCAGAATGAAGCAATAATTCACAATGTCCAAAAAGGCAGCAACACTGCAATAATAGGATACATCAGTAGATTAAATCACTCCACAAAGTATTTAAGAACATTTCTACTAACAACAAAAAGGTACAATCCTATGGGTCATGATAACAGGGGCTAGAGTGTCTGATGAAAACCCCATGACACATAAGCCAGAGGACCAGCTAAACCAGGGTGAAATCATGGCTTTGTGTTTTTTCTCTCACTTCTCTGCTATATCTGAGCAAAAATAGGATACAATAACCATTTTACTGGCATAAATGAAAATAATTTACCAAGTCCCGGAACAAAAAAAGTGGCAAAATGTAAATAAAGATCCAACTCTTCTTCTCTTTATCTGAAGACTATATACTGCACCAAAGAAATATTTACAAGTGCAAATGAAATGTATGGGTTGATAATATCCAAGAGGAGAGTTATTCTATTCAAGATAAAAGTTACAATGCCAGTAATTCATCTCTATTATTACATTCACTCTCATGTGAGGTTATATTATGGATTGATATGCAATGTCCTCATAAGTTTCTGCTACTTTCAAAGACAGCTCATTCCAAAAGAGGAATCTGATTCCGTTCCCAGTTATTCAACTGTTGCAAATGCAGTAGCTTATCTAGGGACCACACAAACAACTCCATCACTGCTTCCACAACTGGAAAAACTGTAAGAACTGTAAAAACTTTTAAGTGCACTGTTTTCCTCTACACTGGGATCTTGTTATCCCCTAGGGTTTGGTTCCAGGACCCCCCATGGATAACATTAAATGTAATGACAGAGCAAAATGGTGTTCCTTATATAAAATAAAAAATCAAGGTTTATTATTTGGAATTTATACTTTTTAGGAATATTTTCAAGCCATGGCTGCTTGAATCTGTGGATAAAAAAATCTGTGGATAAGGAGGGCCGACTATACTATTATTATGTTACAATCATAGCATAGTCAGAACCATTTTGGATTTTTATTATTTTAAAGATTTTTTTAAATGTAGCATATTTGTATTGTTCAAAGGTAATCCAGTGTATGAAAATCCTGTCTGGGAGTTTGTGTGAGCTGATACTTAAATACCACAGACCTTCCCCATCCTCTTCTTCCCCTTCTTCATCCTGACTGCAGGCATCTTCTAAGCCATCAGGGAGTTCTTCCTCCACATCTTCGACCTCTGCTTGATCCAGCAGGGGTAGACTGACCGCAGGTCTGCAATACAAAAGGTAATAGCTACAAAGCAGCTAAATAGCTGATATATACCCCTTTCACTCTTATTAGAGACACATACAAATGTGCATCTACAACAGGGATGGACAATCTTCCAGATGTTTTGGTCTAGAATTCTCATCAGCCCACCTAACATGGTAACATGGTAAACACAACATGGTAAATGGTAAGAGACTGTGGGAATTGTCATACAAAATACCCGCAGGGTAAATGGTTCCCTCGCCTGTATTTTCTCCAACACACTGGGACACAACAATCCAAAACAAGAGCAAACAAAGCTATCTTTTTCACAGCTGGAATTAGTAAGAACTATGACATTAAGCACATTACACTTTATTTCATTATATGGTCAGTTCCCCATCCATTTTATTTTTTCCACATAGTAAGCACCTGGATATATATGTTGTATATGCTTTCAGGTGCATGGAAGCAGTTTATTCATATGACAGCAGGAGCTAAATATTTGGACAAGGGTGCCAGTTTATAACATCAAATGATTTTCTGGAAAGGATGAGCATAGGAGAAAGGAAAGAAACATTACAGTGCTAATGCCACTTTTGGCAATAATCTCTCACACTTCAAGCCTAATGTTGAGGTGGACAGGGAGGACAAAAATTAACAAGCCAGCTAATAGTCCCTCCATCCACCATCTTGAGGGAGAGAAAGGCAGGCCAGATCCAACAGGCCTTGCCTGCAAACAAGAAGAGCCCTCCCTCCATCCACCATTTTGAGGAGGAGAGAAAGGCAGGCCAGCGCTCCAACAGGCCTTGCCTGCAAGCAAGAAGAACCCTCCCTTCATCCACCATAGTGAGGGAGAGAAAGGCAAGCCAGAGCTCCAACAGGCCTTGACTTAAAAGAAGAAGAGCCCTCCCTCCATCCACCATCTTGAGGGAGAGAAAGGCAAGCCAGAGCTCCAACAGGCCTTGCCTGAAGTGAAGAAGAACCCTCCCTCCAGTCCTTCTGCCTTGGTCCAGGCCTCCAAGGGAGAGAAGATCTGCAGGACTTTCCCCCTTCCCCGCCCCCTCTCCCTTCTCCTTTTGTGTTGTGTCTTTTTAAATTATAAGCCTGAGGACAGGGAAATGTCTAGTTAACAAATTGTAAGCCGCTCTGATAGCCTTGGCTGAAGATCGGGGTATAAAAATATTATTATTATTATTATTATTATTATTATTATTTAATTAATTTTATTTACTTCCAGGACCCCTAGCTTGTTTTTCTAGAATATCTGCAATAATGTCTCAAACATTAAAACAGACAATAAATCAAAATTACCATTGCAGGTTTGAGAAGGGTTTTAGAAATAGTGGTAAAGCTGTAGATCTAATCAAAGGATGCCAGGTACTGATGGGTGTGTGTTTAGGGGTGTGCTATCCTTTTATCTTTGTTAACTATGTTTTAATGTGGTTGTAAACAGTTTTAATTTACTGTTTTAATACAATTATTTATTTAATGATTTTTAAACTTTTGTATTAAATAAGTTTTAACTATTATCCTTGAATAAAATTGGGCATTGGACTATGACATCCCCACTCGGCCATGGTAACCCACTGAGTATATCACAATCTCTCAGCCTCAGGGGAAGGCAAAGGCAAAAACCCTTCTAAAAAAATCTTGCAAAGAAAACTAAGCTTGGCGTCACCCAGTTTGGTAACTCACAGTGTCACACACACACACCCCCCATTGACTTTGTAATCCCCATGTATCACTGAATGTAATGGCTACAGTTATGACACTAGCAAAATTAAAATTATACTTTTAAATTAAAATATCATATGCACAGCCTAAATATATTTACATGTACATTATTTCATGTGGTTAAAGTGAAAATTTAGTAAGATGTGGTTTTTAAAAGAAGTTTTTATAGGAATACAATTTTTAAAAGAACACTTTTTTAAAAAAAACATTTAACCATTAAAAATTAAAATTTATTTTTAAAACCTGGGACCTCTCTTTTTTCTTCTCACTGAGACTTGCCTCACTCACACCATCTCCTCAGCATTTAAAGGATGCAGGTAAATGCCACAGCACATTTCTGGGGAGCAGTGGTGTCTCCACCCCTTAGCATGTCCCCTGGTGCAGTCTGCATGCCCGCACACAGACACACACAAATGCCCTGGTGATAAAGCCTCCATAGGTCAAATACAACCTGAAAACATACAACACAAACAACAAGAAAGAGATATTTGGTAATATGAGCTCCTGCTTGGGAGAATGAAATTGTTTCTCTATCTTTCAGCTCATACTACCTTGGCACCCAAAGCCTTTACCAATGGATACTGAAGGGAAAACATTACTGAAAGACAAGGAAGATGTTTCTGTCATACTTACTCAGTATCTTTTGCAGCAGTTGGTTGCCCCCATTTTGTATCCGTGCCTAGCTGAAGAGAGGAAATTTTTGTCTCAATCTCAGAGACAATAGTCCGTGGGGATAGCTCTGCTTTCACCACCTGTTCTCCAGTGTTCACAGAGGCGGGACTGACAGAGTGGTTTGAGGTACTGTGGTTGGAAGATTCCAAATTTGAGGCTAGGAAACGAGCATCAATACGTTTAGTGCAGACATCAGAAATGTCTGTGCCTGTAAGGCCTTGATGGTGGCTGCCAGATTCCAGATTCAGGGAAGTGGCAACTGGTACTTCCTTTGGGGTGATCTGTGCTACAATGTGTGGTTTCCATCTATTAAAGAGGCTGGAATGAAAGTTTGCATTCATAAGACAGGAGCTGTCAATGCGGTGACCAAATTCATTGTAGGTACTAACCTTCCGGATACCACCTGCTGTCAGCTTCCTCATGGCTTCTGTCAATCGCACATCTTGTTCTTTCAGGTTCTGTGACCTATTCTCACCATCCTCAAGCCGCCAAAAGGGTCTTTCTGCTTTGAGAACCATCCCATTGTGAACAGATGAGCGAGGAGATTTGGCATTGGCCTGTTCAAGAGTTAAGCCACTGCCTTTCCCAAGTTTTCTTTCAATATTCATAGGAGAGCCATCCCCATTTCCCCCAGAATGTGTCCAGGAGAATCCTGGAGCTCTTGACAAGCCTTTCAGCTTCTTATTTTCTGGCGGCAGTGGTTGATGATACTGCTGCAAAGGCACTTTTGCACTAGTTGGCCTCAGGAAAGAATTATTATTTAGCACTGGTCTGTATGCACTCGAGTTTGGCTTCCCTGAGCTTAGGGGTAACGCTTTTGACACTGGACTGGAACGCTCACCAACAGCGCTTGGCATAAGAAATGGCTCCATTGTTGAGGATGACATACTGTTATTGAGGACAGAACGGTAAGCAAGGGGTGGGGTGCGAAGAGGTTTCCTCTCCAAAGTACCAGGCTGCAAGCAGATGGACTCAAGCCTCCGGTAAGGCTTGTGTCTGAAGTAAGAGCGCCGATAGAGCAAGGTGCTTCCAAGGAAGTTTGGGAGAGGATGAGGATGAGGTGGAGGTGGGTTCAGAAACACTGCCTCACTACATAATGACTCTGGGTACAAGAGGCGGGGACACTGGGAAGAGATCCCTGAGTGGGCCAAGTGGTGGTCCTTGAAAGTGTTCACATGATTCCGTTCCAGCTGCCAGATGGGCTTCACTTGCTGCTTTGCAGGGTACCAGACCTTACTGTTGTGAAGCTTTGTTGTGAGTGGTGGCACTGCCAGCCCAAGTGGGATGCCCACTTGGAACTGGTTTCCCCTCTTGAAGCCTAGGCTATAGGCATCTGGCCCTGCTGAGGCCATGTAGAGCCATCCCACACCTTCAATGAGAAGAGCCAGTGAACAAGTCAATCAGAGCAGCATCTTTACCATGAACAGCCTGGAAAAAAATGAAATAGACATATAAAGTTTGAGTCCAGAGGCAAGACAGCACTTTTACCTCCACTGCTACAATGTCTGAAGAATGAAATGATTATGGGGAAAAGGCCCCATTTCTAGGAGGCAGATTACTCCACAAAACACTCTAGCGACTGCTGTCACAAGAATAGGACTAGACTTAACATCAGCCTCATGTTCATTACATCTAGTTCCAGCATTGGGACTCTAGGACATACTAATTATATTAAATTAGTACCCCTTGATTACCTAGTCAAGCAGAAATTCCTCCCTAGAGTTGTGATAGAACTCTGGAGTAACAGTCTGAAGAGTTGTGACACTTGGGTCACATGAAGTTACTGCACCCAATCATTTCTTGTTTTGAGCTGTTTTTGTCTTCCAGCCCAGTTTCTTTGTTAAGCCTCAGCAGCCAAATGTAAAAAGAGCATGCATGAAAATTCAAAGAAATAAGACAGACATTTCCACATAATCACAAAATGTGTTGCATTAAAAAGACTGGTGGGAAAGTTTATGACTACATGCAGACATACTATATGCAGACTATAAGTGACACAGCTTCTGAGGAACAATACTTCTTATAAATTGAGACAAGACTGGGATCCATTTAAAAATATCTGGCTAAAGAGTGGGGTCCAACATTTACAATAGGACTGAATTGAAGTAAATTAAAACATCAATTGAAGTTTGTATAATCAAAAGACGATCCTTAAACATGAAGTCTGTTTAAGAGAAAAAATTACTGAACTCTAATAAATAAATACTGTAAGTGTATAATACAAGACAGAAGATGCAAAGAGATTAGGAAGTACTTAACTGTGTTGGTGGTGGGTTGTTAGGTTGGAAGGTGAGGGGAATATTAATGTTATGTGTGCAATGTATGTTTGTTGTCAAAATATGGTTTTAAATTGTTTATGTTAATTTTTTTCTTTAAACAAAAGGCTGGTTGGGATAGTAAGTGCCAAGTGGCATTTCAGTACCCAATGACATACCAAAATGGTGCCAACTCTCAGGCTAGGAAGCAATTATTTCAATTATGAACACATTCAGACCAGGTGTTGATGGAGTTGTTACCACATCTTCATTGCACAGTTGTCAGAATTAAATGGATTATTCCTCCCCTGCACTTCTACTTGCGCAGGACATAAACTCAGGAATAAGATCTCCATGCAGAGATAGAAAATCTGACAATGTAATTACTAGCATAGGTCACGAGTGGAGAGCTGGCTGTTTTTCTCTCTGCAGTTGTTTGGCAGTATCCACAGGACTCAAGTCTTCCCTTCACTCAAGCAGTCTCTTGTACAACGTGCCAACAAAGGTAGCAGGAGACTAAGCCAAGCATAGTCCAATAATCAGTTTAACAGTTACTATCTCCAGTTTTTCCAGCAAGGTAATTAACGGGGATTAGCAAGGAGACTTCCTTCAATGTGCCCTTTTCACCTTTCAGTATGCTAGAGACCTAATCAGTCACTGTCTAAAGAGATGCTAGTAGACAAAAAGGTGTAAAGAGAACGAGTCAGAGTCACATACAAAATATGTGAGAGGAAACAAAGTGCCTAAAATACAGAATGAGCACAGAGGAGTCTTCCCATTTACTTTCACTGTAAAACAGTTGTTATTCATGGTCTTTGCCAAAGGGGAAAGAAATGATCCAGAATACCTTGAGCAGGAGTGAATCTACACCTTCAAATAAATATCCATTGTTCCAGGAAAACAACTCATGCCAGAGCAAACAGTTCAGAAGATAAGCCTTTGAGGTGATGGGGCAATGCTGACCTCACATGGCTAACAGCTCAAAGAACTGGCAGCTCTGTGTGGCCATTCCACTGTACTACAGTCCAAAGGCAGCTGGAGTGGACATAGCCTTCCAGACAGCTTGAAATAGATCTACATCAGATACCTTGCCCCTAATTTGGAGAGGGGGGAGAACCCCAAAACTTTTTTCCCTTTATGGGTGGACACTCTTTCGAGTTTACTGCAGTTGACTTTGGTCCAGAAGATACCCTTCAGAAGTGTTACCCTAGGCTTCCAGTTCCAACATACAGCCTCTAAGAACTTAGGCTACAGAGAAGGGTGACCTTTGATCTGACAACAAGCTTCCATGCAATCCTAAAGCAAACTGCCTCTGTGCCAAGAGAACTGTCAACAAACAGAAACATTCTAGAACAGGACTTTGTCTACAATTCTGGCAACAAGCTTCAGTGTGCTGCACATCTCCTGTCCTCCTCCTGGCAAGCTATCAGAAACAAACAGTACACACTACCCTGGAGGACCATCCCAGAAGGCTGCCTGGCTCTCCTATTCCAAACCTGCTGGAGTTTATCATAGAATCATAGAATCACAGAGTTGGAAGAGACCACAAGGGCCAACCACAAGGGTTGATTCCGTCTCATTGATCCAAGTAGGCAAGGATAACAGACTCGAAGGAGTCACCACCAGAGGGAGCAACCCCCACCATCCCTCAGTCAATATTACAGCCAAGGATAGATAACAAGCTCAGAGAGCATAAATGTAAATATAAGCATGATAACTAGAAACTATCACAAACTCAAACTAACAGAAACTAATTAACAACCACCCTTGCAGAGCCAAGGGAAAAAGCCTCCTCAGTTCTGGGTGTCCAACCCCCTGCCATGCAGGAACTCCTAATCAAAGCATCCCCGACAGATGGCCATCCAGCCTCTGTTTAAAAACCTCTAAGGAAGGAGACTCCACCATCAGACAAAGGATAGCTTACCTGGGAATTGACAGATGAACAGCAAAGTTGTTATCTGTTGCCGAAGGACCTAGCCACCGTTACTTATCCATCCTCTCTACTCTGGATTGACAATGCATCTAGGCTCGTGTGTTGCAATTCAGAAGGCAGCACTTGATACAGCTGCATGTATTGGATTACCTAGTCTACACCCAACAACAAATTCCAATCTGCAGTGACATCCAACACTTACACGCGGATTAGAACAAAAACAAAGGGACAATGCTGAGCTACCAGCACCTGGAAAGATAGAGTTTCCTCTTGTAAACAGGTTGCTTGCTAACTGCCAGATACTGTTCCTCATGCAGGTTCTGAGAGAAAACTGATACCCAAGTCCTTTTAGACAGACCAAAAACCAAAAAGAACAAAGCAATTATAGAACAAGAAGATTCTTCACAATCCATTTATCCCTCTCTATGGGCCTTCTCTAGTGGGACTCACCCAATCTTGATTTAAAAAAAAAACAACAAAAAACATACACACACAATGAAAGGGATCCTTGGGGAGTAGGCACTTCTCTGAGGTGAGGTTGTGAGGGAACATATTTTCCAAAGTGTCATTAAAAGTAAGCATTATATCTCCAGTTAATTTTTTTTAATTTCCCCCTTCTTGCAGAGAAAAACATGGATTTTATGGCAAAATATACTATGACAGCTCTGGTTCCAAATTATGAATAAACAAAGTAATTTTATAATACCTTTGAGACTAACAGAGCAAAAGACATTGTAGCATAAACTTTCATAGACTTGGTCTACTTCCTCAGATGCATAGAGTGAGCAGCTCTGAGCAACTGCCTGAAACAGTTCTGTTGAATGTTGAATATTTAATAATCTGATTATTAAAGCAATGTATGAGGGATAGATTGAAGGGGGGGGATGATGAAGAGAGAGAGGGAAAGTCTTCAATTGGTAATGGGCTTATGTGATGCATTAGCAGATTAAATGCTGTGTTTTTGGACCAGGACTCCCATAATCCTTTTTCAATGGCTATGCTAGCTAGGGCTACTGGGAGTTTTAGCCCAAGAACACTTGTAGGGGTGACTGAAGGGCAAGAATGGAGAAGGAATCCCACTGGTCCTTTTGTTCTTGTTGTTTATATATTTATTTTTATCCCACCTTTCTCCCAGGGCTTATAGCAATGGGAGCAGTTAAAGCTGTCACTACCAGCAGGGGAAGCTGCCCTGCTGGCTTCTGAGCACTGTTGAATTGACAGGGCAGGTTTTTTTTTTAACTGATATCATCCCTGTTATTCACATTTTTATTTTATCCCATGCCTGACACTGCTACGCCACTTATGCCATCCATATGGGCAGCCAGAAGTCTAGGTCTTTAATAATAATATGCACAGAGAACTCAATAGCATCTTATATAGCCATCTTAGCTTGCGCCAGAAAATTAACACACAATATAATGGAAGTATAATGTGGTTGGGAACTGGTAGAAAATGAAATTAAGACTCACAATATTTATATTTACTCAAAAGTAATTCCCAATATATTGAATTGTGCTTGCTCCTAGACAAATATGCATAGGATTGCAGTCCAGGATTGTTTCACTTCACCTTAAATGTCAGGCTACTGGACCATACCAACTCTTTCCTCCCTCTTTTCTGTTCATCATCTTTTACTTAGCATTAAGAAATATGTTACACAAATAGAATAGGGAATCCCATCAAGGTATCTCAACATCTCCCCATTCTGGCAAAAATAATTATTATAGAACCAAAACAATAGAACAGATTCAACAGCTTTCTCTTCCACACATCTTACTAGGTTTCAAAAGGGATTAGCCATAATGCTGATAGAAGTGTGACCTACTGCCAAATACCAGCAATAGATGTGATAGACCAGTTTATAGCAGCTGCCACAATGTATCACAGCAACCCATGAATTTTTCATTTGTTGCTTACAAATAAGAATTGAACAACAAGTGCAGAATCTAACTGAGAACATCTGTTCTCCATTCTCAACAGAACAATTCTTACCCAAGGCCTACATGGAGACGGCATACCACTCGTTTTGTCATAAAAGCTGCACTCAAACCAAGTCTGGGATGACTACCAAGAAAAGAAAGCTGCAATTGCCACCTATTCTTCAGTCAAGAGCTGTCCAAAGAATAACACTACTAAGTTGTAATTCTCAAATTGCCCATGGTCTTAATATAAATCGATCTTTTCATGAAAGGAACTGTCTACCAGACTGCTGATAGCTTTTTAAAATCTAAAAATACTTCACAGTTAAAAGCAGTCAGGGCTTTTCCCCACTAAAACATAAGAACTGCACAGCAATGCTGCATTGATTGTTTCTCTTCTCACACCCTACTATCACTAGAAATGCTGCCAGAAAATTTCCTTTGTGTTATGCTAAAGATTTAAAGTACTTTAAGCACTGCACTAGAAGCAGAGGGAAACGGGATAAAGCAGCAGCTGCCAGCTCTACATCAAACAAACCAGGAATTTCTATGAGTCACTATGGCTTCCAGTGATGTTCGAACATAATATATGAAACACAAATTGCTGCACAGTAATACTGAAAAGTAAATAGAGAGCACTGAAATACTTTAGCACGTCCCAACTTGTCTTGCCAAGGTACACACTGTTACTGTAAGGAAACAGAAAATTTTCCTCAATGTCGATATGTTATGAAGATCACTTTCTGCCACCATTGCCACTAAGAACAAAGACTCAGCTGCTTAGATTTTTTTTTCTTATACAGTACTGAGCAAAGGCCCAGCCACATCCCCTCTGCACAATTGAGCTTCTCCTGCTGTCTCCTTCCCTCTCTCCTTCTCACCCTACCCCTGCTGCCACTATGATGCTATCTGTAACTTTTTAGGTTACTCTACATACTCTAGAACTTCTGGACTGTATTCACAGCAAGCCCAAGCTTACAGTGTATACTTCAACATATTCAACCTTCCCCCCCCCCCATTTTATCCCATTTCCTCCCCATCACTATATCTCCTCAAAAACCCTAGTAAGAGAGTATTATCTGAAAGAGCTTACTAGCTCACTCACACAGTTCAGTCACAACATGGATATTTGTTAGGTTTAAAGGAGCCACAAGGTTATCCCTTTTTTGCTGCAATAGCTCAGTCTGGCTACCCCTCTGGAAGTTCAAGAAACAACAGCGCTTACACTCGCAGAAGAGTCTTCAGACCAGCTGAGACTCCCATTCACAAAAGAGGGTGCAGCCTCCCCTCCGCCTGTGACTACACTCACCACCTTTTGAAACTGTGTGGGATATGTGGCGTATGGCACAGAGAACTGCATGAAGTGGGGAAAACTGTCTCTCTTCCTTATGTTTATATAGGCTCTGCTGGAACCAAGTATCTTCTGTGAGTAAAGTTGGAGGGACACACTGGACAAAACCATTAGCATTTATCTTGAATTTCCAAATTATATATGTTAACTTGCTGGAAACCAGCCTCTCTACCTGCTTGTAAAAATATACTATTATTATCACCCATAATAGAGATACGGGGAGACAGGAAGCGCAACTTGCCCAAGGCCACCTAGTAAGATCATGGTAGAGACTTGTGTGCCCCTTCCCTTCACCATCATGTCAATGACCAGAGGAACTGAAGAAAACTATGTTATTTTGGCACAGGAGGCAGAAAATCCCATGAGTGCTTCTCCCATTCTTTTACAGCACAGGGGCAATTAAAATAATGCAAGTATCAATTGACTGTCTCTTCGTAACAGCCAAAATCTGTTACCTCTGCCTCATGGGAGGGCCAGCCTGCTGTTTGTTTTATGAAGGCTTATGTGCTATTTTCCTTCTTTGTTTCCTCCATTTAAAAATTCCCCATACTGTACTTGAAAACAACTTCCAATCTAATAATGCAATGCCCATTTCTCCTTTATGCCCTTCTTCAAAATTCTGATTAGGAAAGACTTCTTGAAAAAGTATATTGTTAATTTCCTCTGTGCCATCTTTACTATTCATATATGTCCCTTACACAGCACTGTACATTGAAGGCAGCCTGTAAACCCTCTGGCAAGGCCTAGTGTTTCCACATTATGCACAACTCCAACCCCACTGCCACTGTTAAAGAGCAGTAGAAATAGTGCCATAGAATAGTATGAACAAGAATGACCAGGGCAGATACATCAGGTAGCCCTCTCAGGATGTATAACCACACATGCAAAAACACACCAGACTTTTTCTAATCAGATGAGCAGTAGACTTAGCAACATACCACTGAATCATATCCAGTGAAGGCTACTTCCCACCTGCCCTGCTTGTGAGCTTCCTACAGGAATCTGGTGGTTGGCCACTGCGTGAGAGAGAAAACATCAGAGGTGCCAAAACCAAAAACAAAGAGGATTGTATGAATAGAATAACGTATTCAAAACCTATACCACGCAACATATCAACAGTGCGATGCAGCAGCTAAAAAGGCCAATGTGATTTTAGGCTGCATCAATAAAAGTATAGTGTCTAGATCAGGGGAAGTGATAGTGCCACTCTATTCTGCTTTGGTCAGGCAGAATACCTGTATTAAAACACCTTTAATACTGTGTCCAGTTCTGGGCACCACAATTCAAAAAGGATGTGGAGAAACTGGAGCGGGTCCAAAGGAGGGCAACTAAGATGGTGAAGGGTCTGGAAACCATGCCCTATGAGGAAAGACTTAGGGAGCCAGCTGGATGATGTTTAGCCTGGAGAAGAGAAGGTTAAGAGGTGATAGCCCTGTTTAAATATCTGAAGGGATGTCACATTGAGGAGGGAGCAAGCTTGTTTTCTGCTGCTCCAGAGACTAGAACACAGAACAATGGATACAAACTGCAGGAGAACAGATTCCAGCTCAACATTAGGAGGAACTTCCTAACAGTGGAACAAACTCCCTCAGAGGGTTGGTGGAGTTTCCTTCCTTAGAGTTCTTTAAGCAGAGGCTGGATGGCCATCTGTCGGGGATGCTTTGATTTGAGAGTTCCTGCATGGCAAGGGGTTGGATTGGATGCCCCTTGTGGTCTCTTCTAACTCTATGATTCTATGAACATATAGAATGCTATAATCAAAATATACTTATAATACAAAATATATAGAACATACAGAATACTATAATCAAAACATATATATAATACACAATGGATTTCCAAATAAAATCCATTGCAACCAAAATGATTTTCCTCAAAGTTTAAAGAATATTTACAGCAACCAGTTCTGAGAGCACACCTTTATTTTACTAATACATAAACTTCTTCATATCATTTAATAAGAGCAATATTCTCATAAGCAAAGCTGTTGCATAAATAATACAATGACAGAATAATAAACATACATGTAAGTAACACAACATCTAACTGATAAGAAAGCACCAGCAGCTGAAGACAGAGCCCAGTTCATTCTGTTTCCTTGCTCCTCTCGTGGGGATGCCTTCCCCATGAGTGCAGGACAGAGTGAAATCATGACTTTCTATGATCTGGCCATTCAGCATCCATAAATGAAGCCTAAGGTGTATTATGCTGGCTTATGCCGAGTATGTGATCACTACAATGGTTACACTCTTTTCATGTTCTCGACTACGTCTGTTTTTCCAAAACTAGAATTCTATAGTTTGTACAGTATGAGAATATAAAGACAAGGGTTAAGCCAGCGGTATTCAAACTTTTTACCCCGGTACTCCCCTTTACATCTGCATGTGGGTATCACACACATACCCACAATGTTGTAGATGAATAAAAATATTTTGTTTATTTACTGTGCACAGTCATGTATATTCATATTTTAACATTTTATAAGGAAACAACACAGTTCTAACTAGAACAGTTTTATTTAAGTACATTCAATATTTAACTCAATGCCTCCAAATCTCATGCCCCCCACAACAACTCTTGTACCATCAACATCAACACCACCCCCAGGGATCCTGCCCTATTGCTTTGAGAACCACTGAGCTAAGCTAACCACCTCTTTCAACAGGAATCAGAATTAGTAGATACAACTCTGACTGGGACAAATCAGGTGAGAAGCTCAACAATGGACTTGATAAGATTAATTAAGGAAGCCAATGTATTACCCAGTTCATTATACATGGGGTGAGGTAGCAATGACAAAGCAGATTTCTATGAGGATGACTGAGGCAAAAAATAACATGAGAGAATGCCTCTTTGCAAACTATTAAAAAACACATCAAACTAGCAGGTTCAAACAAGAGAAGAGGGACAGGTCAAACCCATGCAAAAACATTGAGTGAAACCAACTAGCCAGAACCCAAAGTTCGCATACAAGAAGAACAAATGTGCCATTTGGTAGTGAACACTAAACCTGGGCCAGAGAGCTGACAAAAAAGCAAGCAAGACAAAAGATGAAGATCTGTTGCCCAGCAGAAAGAGAAAAAGAAAGCCATGCTGGTGAGTAATTGACCCTAAAAATATTGTCCAGGGTGAAGAAAATGACCCAAAGAATCCATGCCCTCTAATCTGAATTTAGAGAAGTTTTTGTTCAGTTTATACTTGTACACACATGGTATAAAACCAAAGAACCATAGACTTGAAAGAGTCCTCAAAGGCCATCCAGTTGACCCCTTGTCATGCAGGATTACACAGTCAAATCATCCCTGACAGATGGACATCCAGCCTTTGATTAAAAACCTCCAAAGGATGAGACTCCACCATTTTCCAAGGCAGCAGCATATTCTACTGTCAAAGAGCTCTTACCATCAGAAACCTCTTCCTAATGTTGAGATGGAATTTCTTTTCTTGTAGGTTGAATCCATCGCTCCAGGTCCTATTCTCTGGAGCTGCAGAAAACAAACTTGTTCCATCTTCAGTATGAAGAATTCATACAGTATGGTAGAATTCAAAGACACTGCCCTTTAGGCCGAGGAATCAGTGTAGCACCTTTGAGATGAACTGAAAAAAGAAGCTGGTAGCATAAGCTTTCCTAGGCTTGAGGTTACTTCCTCAGATGTCCAAACATGCATCTGATGAAGTAGATCAGTCTATGAAAGCTCATGCTACCAATTTCTCTCTTTCAGTTAGCCTCAAAGATGCTACAATATTAGAATTACTTTCACTTGCTCATCCTCTAACATGATATATACCATCCTGTCAACTCAACAATGCCCTTCAGCACTCTACATTGGGCAAACAGGCCAGTCTCTCCACCAGAGGACAAATGGACATACATCAGACAGTAGGAATTAGCTTATATAGGTCTGTCTCTTCCACCACATGCATCTGAAGAACGCTCAAGTCTACCAAAGCTCATGCTACCACCTTCTTTCTTTCAGTTGGTTTCAAAGGTGCTGCGAGATCCCTTTACCACACATGTGGTTTGCTCACCCCACTGACATCCGATAGCACTATACAGAAAGAAACCTGTCCCCAAAGCCAGGGGTTTCCACCCTGGAATGTATTGTGATCACAAAGATCATGCATCTGAGGAAGTAGGCTCAAGTCTACGAAAGCTGGTGCTACCAGTTTCTTTCTTCCAGTTAGTCCCAAAGATCTCTTTGCATCACGAAAGATAGAAGCTGACAGAGAGACCTTTCCTAGGCACCTTCGAGACCCAAGTATGCAGAGAGATCGTTGAGAGTCGCTGAAAGAAAAGCGGGCGGCGTGAGTTTTCCGCACGAGGCTTCGGCCTACTTCCTCAGATGCATTTAGTGGAAGGAATACTACTGTTGTCGCTGTTGTTATTGCTGAGAGATCTTCTTGCGGCACCTTTTTGAGGCTCCCTGAAAGAAATTACTGAAAGATATAGCTGTGTTAGTCTCTAGAGTCAGCATATAGAGAGATCTTGTGGCACCTTTGAGACTCATTGAAAGAAAGAAGAGGGCTCTCCTATAGACTTAAGATCTACTTCCTCAGATGCATTAAGTCTATGCCAACTTCTTTCTTTCAGTTAAGCTTCAAAGGTGCCTTATGTATGTTTCTATGTGGCTGCATCCACACTGGAGGGATAACCCGGTTTGGGAGCGCTTTAACTCTTTGTCTGGGTCAGTCGCTATGGAATTCTGGGAGTTGGAGTTTGTTGTGGGCCCTTCGGGCCCACAACAAACTCCAACTCCCAGAATTCCATAGCCTTGAGCCACAGAAAGAGTTAAACCGCTCCCAAACCGGGTTATCCATCCAGTGTGGATGCAGCCCATGCCTCACTTACCGGCTCCGAGGCGGCTGGGCGGTGTCTAGGCCGCTCCACCCGCCGTCACCATGGATACACTTCCGGAAAGGGGCGGGGCCAGAACTGACGCACTATACTCTATCTACGCCTGCTCGGAGGATAATGATGACTTCAACTACCGTCATGCACCGCGGCGTTCTAGAGGCTCGGAGAGAAAACTGCGCATGCGCGGAGTGCCCCGCCCCGCCCCCTCGGACTCCATTTCCCAACGTTCTACCATCGGGGGGTTTGAGAGATTGTAGGGTGATGACGTCATTGGCTCCCGAGAGCGGAAGTGGGCGGGGCGGAAAGAGCCTTTTCGCAGAGAGAGGAAGAAGAAGAGGAGAAGAGAGGAGGAGGGTGGGTTCTTCTTCTTCTTGGGCGCTGGTCCCTATTTCATCTCCCTCCTCGCCCTTTTTGGCCCTTCCCCGCTTCCGTAGGCCCCAAACTGTGCTCTTCAAGGGCTTTTGGACTCCAACTCCCAGAATCCTCCACCGTTGGGCAACATGGTTGAGGATTCTGGGAGCTGAAGTCCAAAATCTTTTGAAGGGCACAGATTGGGGACCACTGACTAATGGCAATGCTTCAGCCTCCACAGCTTCTTCCCTTCCTTTCCCTTCCAGCAGCTCCTCCTCTGCTTTCCCTATATCCCCTCCCTGCCTTCTGTTGTTGTTGTTGTTGTTTGTTGTGATTTGGGTGTTGTGTTGTTCTTCTGGATCCAGCCTTGAAATGAAACCTCATTGAGTGATCTTGGGAGAGGAGTCACACACTCTCAGCCTCCTCAAGGGAAGGCAATGGCAAACCTCTCCCTGGGAACAAACCTTGCCAGGAAAATCCAATGATAAGGTTGCCCTAAGCCACAAATGACTTGAAGGCACACAACAACAACAACAACAGTTTTTGTGGAGAAGTCTTGTTGAGGTTTGTTCAGGGGAGGTTTGCCCTTGCCATTATCATCATCATCATTATTATTATTTTAATCCATACCTAAAGGAACCGGTACATTTTATTTGCGGTTGTTGTCATGTGCCTTCAAATAATTTCTGACTTATGTCAATGCTGAGGCAACCCTGTTGTGGGGTTTGCTCAGGAAACTTTTGCCTGAGGCTGAGAGAGTGTGCCTTGCCCAAGGTCACCGAGTAGGATTCAAACCCAGAGTCCTAGTCCAACGCTCAGACCGTTACGCCATTGGCACCCTTTCTCTCTACTGACATTTTTTCCCTCCTTTCCAGGACAGGGCTCCAAAGGTTTGCTTTAGGGTCACTATAAGCCAGAAACAACTTGAAAGCACACAACAACAAGGTTTCCCTGTTTGCGTCAGAGGCAGACAGTGGCTTCTTGGTGGGCGAGGTTTTGTGGGGAAATCTCGTCAAGATTTATTCAGAAGAGGTTTGCCTTTCCCTGAAGCTGAGAGAGTGTGACTTGCCCAAAGTCAACCATGGCTGAGCTGCAAAACGAACCCTGGTTTTCAGAGTCCTAGGCTGTGTTCACGCTGGAGAAATAAACCAGTTTAAGTGCCATGGCTCAATGCTGTGAAACTACAATTCCCAGAATTTCACAGCATTGACCATGGCGCTTAAACCGGTTTATTTCTCCAGTGTGAACGCAGCCCTAGTCCAATGCTCAAACCGCTATGCTGCTGGTACCCTTTCATCTATACTGACATTTTTTTCCTTCCTTCCAGGACAGGATTCTTGCTTCTCCACCCGTCATTCGACCCACCTTGCAGAGCCATGGAGTTTCCCGATCTGGGCGCCCACTGCTCAGAACCGTCCTGCAAGCGCCTTGGTGAGAACCTGCCTTCAGCTGCCATACCTGGGATGTATGCAGAGCCTGCTTGTTTCTCCTCCCTGAAGGAACAAAGGAACAGCTGGCATGAGACTTAACAGCATGTGTGCAAAGGGACTTTTTAGCTCCTTGGAGACCTACCTTGTCATACTGATTTTCCAGACTAACACAGCTATGCCTTTGAATTAATAGTGTGTGTTGAGGCAAAGCAGTGAATGTCAGTCCCCTGAAGCAGTTTGGGGGGATTTAAACTCCACCCCCCCCCCCCCGGCTGTATGTTGGAAGATGCAGTTTCTTGATACTTCCTCAGTGCTAGGAGCAGGGTGAGGTGGTTTGTAGCAGATTTTATACACAGCATAGCCTTCCTTTTGCTTGTTGTGGGAGCACATGTGAGAGCTCATAAAGGGAGATATAGCAGAATCTTGTTCCTCAGTTAATTCCCATACTTGCCCTCTTCAACCAAGAGATGTGCTTTAAAGCCGAATACAAGAGAGTGAGAAGTCAAAGGCTTTCATGGCTGGCATCCATAGTTTTTAATGGGTTTTTCAGGCTATGTGGCCATGTTCTAGAAGAGTTTATTTGTGACATTTCGACAGTATTTATGGGGGGTATCTTCTCTGAATATGCCAGGCACAGATGCTGTTGAAACGTCAGGAATAAACTTTTCTAGAACATGGGCGCATAGCCTGAAAAACCCACAAAAAAACAAAAGAGTGACATTCTGCAAAGAGTCAGCCTTGGGCATGTGTGGAAGCTGTGTGAGGTAAGCCGCTCTGAGAGTCTTTGTAGCTGAAGAGTGGGGTATAAATACTCCAAATAAATAAATAAGGCAGTATACTTAGAGCTTTAAAGCTTCATATTCTTTAATGGCATTTTATTTTTTTTCTCAGCAGCTTTTAAACGTTGGTGTCATGGGGGGATTGAAATAAATCTCCTTGGTAGGGCTTCAGAATTGGTTTCTTTGGTCTGCTATACCTATTACAGTGGTGATGTGTTGCTGTTCGTATAACATGTCATGTTGTAGCTATAGCACATGCTTTTAAAGTTCTTAATCACTGTTAAAAGGTCTGTCCCATTGTGTTGCCATAAATTATTTTAGAAAGAAAACTGGTGAGCAGGGAATTCTCCATAAAGGTGCATCATAGTTTCTCCTTTTTAAAATCTTGGTGTTCTCAGTTGCTTTGATGCTTATATTAATGACGTAAGTTTAATTCCCAGAAGAAGCTGGTAGAGTACTAGTGATCATGATATAACTCTTGTTATTTTTAAATAACTGTATGCGTCTCCCTGGACACATTCTTAAGCAAGATCCTTGTCCAGATGTTCAATTAATCTAGGCAGTAAGATTGATCAAGTCTTACTTGAAGGAGCTCCAAATTAAGAGCATGCTACTGGGGCTTCTTATACAGAATTCAAAAATGTTTTAGACATTGTATATTTCATAATGAAGTGTCTCACCATGCCAATAATATTGATAAAATACTTGGTCACAGAGTTATCAAGAAGCTGCTGATAATAGCATGTTATATCAAATACGATCCTTTACAGAATGCTAAAAGGTATTTTGTATTCCTGGGAGTTTGAATTTAATGTTGGTCTGGTGCATTTTTATGTAGACGAAAGTTTCAGTATTTGTGAGACTGAAGTTGAGACATGGATGCTCACACACATCAGTTTACAAAGAAGAGAGAGCTGTCATCATGTAAAGATTGTGGGAGTGGTTAGCATTCAAGAACATTTTCTTCAATTATTCACAACTCAACCACCTGCTTTGTGGTCTATGGTTCTAGCTGTGTTTCTTGATCACCACAAATCTTGAGTATTTTCTTTCTAGGAGCATTTTCCTGCTTTTTAAAATCTGAATGGGAATTTGTCCCATGAATTGAATGTTACATGTTTTTTGTTGGGACCCCATAGTGAGGAATTTAGTTAAAGGAGAAGCCTGGATCTCTTTTCCAGTCCAACATCTCTTTTGTGAATTTTTTTCTAGAGATGTGAAGAACCAGGAAATAGGGTAAAAGACGTATTATCCTCCTTTCTTTCTTTTCACTGTCTTCCCATCTCTGTTTTGCTTTCATAATCAATAGCTGTCACTACACTGTGTAGTTCCTTTCCTCTGTATCCCTGAAGAGGCATATGCCCTTAAAAAGTACAAGTACTCTGGCTATTCCACTCTTAGGGTGTACAGCAGAATATCCGGATTGTTAATTGGTGGGTAGTAGGGAAGAAAATAGTGTTTCTTCATTATCCTGTCCTTTTCTGCCCACAGACTTTCTCCCTCTTAAATGTGATGCCTGTGAACAACTGTTCTGCACAGACCATGTTGCCTATGCCCATCACAGCTGCACTTCAGCTTACAAAAAGGTAAGTGAACAGAAGGGGGGAGGGAACAGAACCTGAGTTAGGTATTCAGCAGGATGGGGAGAGGCTCTGTGCATATGTACTCCTAGCTCATTGACCTTGCCCTGTTTAAAGAGCAAAAGTTGCCCTCCTGTGGATTAAGTTGATTATCTTCAGCCTCTGAAAGAGCTAGGAAAAATAGGAGTGATACTGATAATGATAACATGGCAACTGCTGTGGGCTAATAATGTAAGGTTTCATGATTTTTGACAACCATCAGTCTGTCTCATTTGACAGCTGGCCCATGAGGCTGGGTAGACTAGATTTGCTGTTTTTCAGTGGTCCAGAAAGCAAACAATACAGCAGTTGAAATATAGGAGATGACACTTTGTTAGATCAGCTAATTAACACACTGGAAGAAGCAGGTAATGCAAAGCATCAACACAATTGTTTCAGGATGTTCCCTGCCACCCCTAAACTGTTTGATTCAGCATCACAAGTAACTAAATTTATTACCTGATATTATTGTACCTCCTATTGACAGCCAGCAAAACTGTTAATGAATGAAAAACAGCTTGATGAGTCCAGCCATGCTTTCTTCCTGGAGTCTTAGTTATAATCTGCTTACTGTGTTAAGTTTGCTGTGTAGTTTACTGACAAAAGAGCTCCGTGTTTATTTGCTTTCAGAGCAATAAATTCTAGCACAGAACTAGTTTGAGCTGTCTGAAACTGAGTCTTGTTCTGTTTGTTTGGGTCAGCTTTCAGATTTAGCAGACTTTCAAGCAGCATTTCATGCTGTGTCCTTGTTGAAGAAGTAATAAATGTTTACCCCAGTTGCAATTTAGGTTCCATTCTGCTTTTCTTCCTGTCAGAGACAGGAAGTTATACCAAACCTTTATTTTTACAAATTCAGTATGAATTGAATGAGCTTGCTTGCTTTATGATTCTGGTTTAATATTGCCAATGTATGCATACTTTGTTGATTGGTGGGGAAGGTGAGCAGGCAGGAGAACTGTAATTTGTTGATTGGATCAGTAGCCATTTTAGATGATGAGGGGTGATCAGAGGAAAGTACTTGTAGCTGTTGGCTTGGATTGTTAATGATACCCTTGAAGAACATGGGTTATCAGATGTACTCTAATCTTTGAGGATCAGCTTTTTGCTACAAAAACTAAGTTGGAGCTTCCAGCTCACTTCTTTCCTAACTCTATGTAATCTTTTTTTTAAATTGGAACTTCTTGAAGGTTTGAAGGTAAAGCTTCAAGGGCACCTGGTTACTGTTAAATCCTTGAATCTTAGCCAGAGATTCTCAATTTGAGCAGAACATCAGCCTTGTATTTGTGTCCTTCAGCAGTGCACTCAGGAGACCCAATAAGTTATTGAACTTGCTGCCTTTAGACCAGAGATCTGGGTGACAGAGTTGTAGGACATGTCACAGAAGTGTACAGTACTTGACTTGTTCTGAGTATTCCTCACATTGAAGTTGGAAAGGGATTGTGGTAGGAGGTTGTTCACCACTGAATAGGATTGTCTTCTTCGTTGTGGATGTGACCATTGTGCAAAGTCATTTCTCAGTACCATCTCTACATTGATAACACCCAGCACTGTTCGTTTGCCCTTCCTACCTAACCCACAGGAATTGTGACTTCTGTATCATGGTTGGGTACTGGATAAAAGAGGATGAATCCTGGCAAGAATGAAGTTATTTTTGAGAGCTCTCTTTAAACTTGCACTGTATTAAATATGTAGCTTGCATCTGAGCTTCAATTATTTCTTTCTTACTCCGAAGATTGGGGCCATTGTGTATATATTGTTGTTCTTGTGTGCCTTCAAATCATAGGCATTAAAATCCTCTGTAGTTGTTTTCCCTCTTAAGTCTCCCCATGATGTCATGAAAACTAAGAAAAACCTCAAGTTTAAAACTCTCCTATCTGTGTGCACACACTTATTTTGGAGTAAGAGAGAAAATGAGGCTCAACTGTACACTGTGTATTTAACTTAGTGTGTACTTTATCCTTTTAAAAATTACATAACCTAGTGCCAATAGGCTTAAGAGAATGAAAGAGCAACTGCCACAGCACCAGCAATTCCTGAAATGACTAAAGCAACAAAGTGAATTCTGGCACTTGTAGCACTTGGTGGGAGTGCCTGGCTATGAGGAGCTAGGACCTTGAGTAGGAGTTTGCAGACCCTGTCCTCTTCCCCTGAAGCCCAACTGATCAACTGATGGGGATGGGGAATTGTTCCATTGCTGCAGTTTGCAGTTCTGGGTCAGTGATCTCAGTCAGGGTGCTGGAAAAGTGTGAAAGCCTGTCCTAACATCAATCATGCTGCCAAGATTGCTATTTCCTTGCTCTTAACAGTAGCACAGGAACAGCAGAATTGGTAGTGGTGGGCTGAGACACATCTATACTTCCCTTTCCTCCACCATTGTTCCCTAGATCCCAGTGAATAAGAAGGGGCAGAGTTAAACCTGTCATCCCTGTGTTCTGAGATTGAGAGGGGGAAATAAAGTGTGTGTAAGAAAAGTCTATGTGTATAAATTGTGAAACCTGAAGTAGGAAAGAGTGTGCATGTGCACTGAGGTGGGGGAGGAAAATAGTGTGTGGGCTTTCTTTCTAATGCCAGATGTGGACTTTGGGGATGAAAAAGTTGGGAGGTGGGGATATATTGAAACATTGTGGGACAGGTGGTCTGTGTGTAAATTGAATTAAGAGAATGGGCATTGTAGATATCTCAGCCTCTGTTCTGGCCCCAGGATGTACAGGTACCTGTGTGCCCACTCTGCAGCACACCCATCCCTGTGAAGCGAGGAGAGATGCCTGATATTGTTGTGGGAGCACACATTGACCAGGACTGCAAATCCGATCCAGCCCAGCGAAAACGCAAGGTAGGAGAGATGAGTCACTCTCTCTAGTGTCCCTGGTAGGAAATATTGCTTTGGGCTTACTAGAATTTAGTGTGCAGCTTCCTGATGTTTAACAAAGACAATATGGTGACATCCAAGTCCCAGGAACCTCTGGACTATGATCAGTAAGCAGGGGAGCGAAAGTGGCCATTCCCATTACAGTGGTCCCCCGGGATCCGAATCCCCCGGGGAACGAAATCCCTGGGATCCGAATCTGCCGGGGGAGAAAAAAAGCCCCCGGCCAACGAAAAAAAACCCGGGTTGCGAAAGAAATTCGCAACCCGGAAGTTTTAAAACAGCGCGCTTCCGGCGCGCTGTGCATCCAAAAATGCAGTCCCCCGGGTTGCGAAAACTTCCGGGATACAAAGGTAATCCCGGAACGGATTACCTTCGTAACCCGGGGGACCACTGTATATTGTTTGGTGATTTCCCAGTGGGATATTTTCTCCCATTCTGAAAGATTGAAATGTCTCTCCTAAGTCTGAATTGCCAGAAAGAAAAGCTTTGAAATCAAATATACTGGGGTTTGTTTGTTTGTTTTGGTATTACCCTTTTCCTTTTTGGTGCACTCACCATTGAGTGCACCTTCCATTTGGACCTTAGGCTGAAAGAATATTCCCACCCTTGGTTTAGGGAATGGGTGGAACTCACATGACTGCAGCTCCCAACATTCCTTACCATTGACTATACTGGCTAGGGCTGCTGGGATTATTGTTATGTATGGAAAGCCACAGAATTCTCACTTTTGGCTTAGTGTGTCTATCAAATTTGGCTGGAGAGCATTTAAAGGATTAGAATAACAGGTGAAGTACCTATCAAAATTGAATGGTATCAGTCAGTCATACCTGGCTGCAGAGCTGTGTCACCTAAAACCTACAGTAAACAGCCAATTCTGAAGAGCAAGCTTAAGCAAATTAAATCAAGAGTGCCTTCTTTATCTGTTACAGGTTTACAGCTGGGGGCTTCTTAATCTCTTGGATTTACTATGACACTAAGGATGCATGTCCTGGTTAAGTTGTCTGCTTGCTTACAGCCGTTTCAATTGTGATCACTCTCAACTGTGTCTGTCTATAGATCTTCACCAACAAGTGTCAACGGCCTGGCTGCAAGCAGCGGGAGATGATGAAGGTTCTCTGTGACCAGTGTCATGGCAACTTCTGCCTCAAGCACCGACATCCACTGGATCATGAGTGCAGTGGGACTGCTGGACATTCGCTGTCTAAGGCTGGGTAAGGGCATGGATGCAGATGCCTTGGGCAAAACAGTGTAAAAGGCAGATAGACATAGATCTGGCAAATCTGATGCACATCCATCTCCCTTTCCTTTGCTGTTCTGGCATGTCTGTCAAAGTATTCTGGGGCTGGAGTGTTGATGCCTTTTGTTCTCCCAATGTCTTCAAGATGTCTACCATTTGTGCTCAATCAGCTGCCTGTGTTTATAGTTCAGATTACATGAAGCTGAAGGGCAATCAAAGTAACACAAGTCATTGCTGGCACAGCAGCAAAGGATAGTGCTGAAGTGGATTCTTGTTTGTCTCTGGAAAAAAAGAGTGGAATGGCTTGGTGCAGTGATGTAGTTGCTGCTCTTACTGAGATTTGTGTCTCCCTCTGCTAGGAATGCTGCAATCGCCAGGGCTCAAAAGTCTGCCAAAGCACCTTCAAACAGTACATCCAACAATGGAGCCATGAGTTCAGCTACAAGTCTACCAACCTCCAGCAGGTATACCACATAACCTCATTCTGTGTAGTTCTCTACCCTGTTCCTAGCAGCTGCAGCTTTCTGGAGGTATTATAAAAGTTGTATTCCCTAACACTGCTCTCCCTCTCCTAAAATTGTTTGCAACAGAAGAGGGAAACTCATTAAGATATTTTTTGGGGCAGGATGACATCATAGTCATTTCTCTTGCCTCATGAATTCCCTTTCATTGAAAGGCAAAGAAATGATTGCTTCTTACCCCTCTCTGCACAGACAAAAGGATAGCAGAGAAAGGCAAGGAAGATTGTTCGTGTGTTTCTTACCATAGAAAGAGGGCATTCTGTTTCATCGAGAAAGGTTACCTTTCTCTTGCATTGGCATAAGAAACTTGTTATTTTCTTAATAGTATAACTTGTTATTTTCTTAGCAGTATAAGCTGGAAGAAAGGGCTGGGCTTCAGGGAGAAGAATTTATGTGCACCAGATAGGTCATCCTCACAGGCCATCCCTAATGAACAACTTCTCCAATAATATCCTTGAGCCTAATGAGCCCCATTAGCACCAGGCTGGTTCTGCTAATAGATCACAGTTCAGGCTACTCTTTTTTTTTCTCCTTGAGGCACAAGGTAAAAATGACAAGAACCAGGCGGATGTCTAAAAAACTTTAAACTGAGCTAAGATTCAAAATGGACATATATAAGAAGTGGAAAAAAGGGGAAATCAGAAAAGCTAAAGCACAAAACAAACTCAGCTTTGCTAGAGAGATTAAAACAATAAAAAGGGTTTTTATTATGTTCATAGCAAAAGGAGAAGCAAGAAAATGGTAGGGCCACTGTGTGGAGAAGATGCTTAAATTCTAACATGAGACGGATAATAGGAAGAACTACTCAACACTTTCTTTACCTCAGTCTTCTGCCACAAGATGCAACCTGGGGAAAATGGAGCAGACAATGCAGTACAGGATAGGTAAAGTGGTAGTACAAGTAAACCTGTCTATTCTAAAGGAATTCAAGTCTTCAGGACTAAATAAACTATATCCAACAGTATTGAAAGAACTGACAAAAGTAATCTCAGAACCATTGTCAATAATCTTGTAGAATTCCTGGAGAACAGGAGAGGTCCCAGCAGACTGGAGGAGGGCAAATGTTGTCCCCATCTTTAAAAAAAGTGGGGAAAAGAGGACCACATATTTATTGGCCAGTCAGCCTGACATCAATCCCAGGAAAGATTCTGGAGCAGATCATTAAATAGACAGTCTGTAAGCACTTAGAAAGGAATGTCCTGATTACTAATAGCATGAGTTTCTCAAAAATGAAGTCATGTCAGACTAATCTTATTTCTTTTATTTATTTTTAATAGAGTCACAAGCTTGGTAGATAAAAGGAATCCTGTGAATGTAGCTTATCTTGATTTCAGTAAGGCCTTTGACAAGGTCCCCCATGACATCCTTGCAAAAAAGCTAGTAAAATATGGGCTTGACAATATGAGTGTTGGCTCTATTCAAATATTTGAAGGGATGTCATACTGAGGATGGAGCAAGCTTGTTTGCTGCTGCTCCAGAGTCTAGGAACCTGAGCAATAGATTCAAGGTACAGGAAAGACAGTTCCACCTAAACTATAGGAAGAGCTTTCTAACAGTAAGAACTGTTGGACAGTGAAACACGTTATCACGGAAAGTGACGTGTCCTCCTTTCTTTGGAGGTTTTTAAACAGAGGCTAGATGGCCATTGGTTGGGAATGTGTATTCCTGAATGGCACGGAGTTGGACTGGATGGTTCTTGTGGTCTCTTCCAACTCTATGATTCTATGCCAAAGGATTTTCTCATTGAAATAGATATGTTTTAAAGACTATACCAACTTATTATCTTATCTTTCGTATAGAGTTACTGAGATGGCTAGAGCACCTCAGCCCCAGAGCGCATTATCACCAGCTGTTGCCCTGCAGAACGGATTGGTAAGTACTGGTGAACAAGCTGAGAATTCAAATCATTATAAGTAAATTGTTTGCTTTGTCATCATAGACTTGCCACTCTCCTACTTGTTGCTTTTTACTAGAGTTTCAGTGATAGCAGAGAAGGAAAGCAGGGCCACTTTTAGCATTCTTGGGAAGCCATTCCATTAAGCTGTAGACCAGTGGGCATATGAAACAGGGCCTCTTCTGTCTTTGAGCTGGATCTTTAAAAAAAAACCTTTCAAGCTGAGCCATCTGGATTTTGTAGGAGTCCAGTTTTTTGCACTCATCCTGGTATTTTGATGTGTTTGGTTTTTCTTTTCCACTATTTGCACATTCTTGTATGTGCAAATCTAGTTATATACAAAACAGACAAATTTGCATAATTTCTGGTAGTCTGCAACTGTAGCAGAATGAAAGACCAGTTCCACTTCGTTGGAACATTCCCTGCCAGTGAAAGAAGCAGCTGTGGCTGTTGGCCTCCCTAATGTTGCTTAACTCTGATTTTGTCTTATATTTCAGACTGAGGAGGAAGCATTGCAACGAGCCTTGGAGATGTCACTGGCAGAGGTGATGCCCTCCCAACCACAGCCTCAGAGGTACAACATAGTGACAACATAGTTGGCTTTAGGAATGTACTGTGCTAGAACACGTGCATGCAGTCAATAGTTGTAACCAATAGGTTGTCCCCAATTCAATGCAAATCTGTTAGCTTCAAATCCAGGTCTCTGATTCTAACCTTATTGGGGTGAACATTCAAACATACTGTGCTGGGCAGGCTTGGCAAGCATTAGGAGCCCAGGTGTGGTGAAGCATTAAGTGCAATGTGTTCTCTGTCTTGGTCTGAATGTTCTGTGCAGTTTCTTGGTGCAGGGTGGTGAGCTGAATCTTCATTATGTTGCTTGTCTGTTTCATGCATTCATTCTGTCTGTTCACAGCACCCAGGAGGAGGAAGATCTAGCACTGGCTCAGGCCATTTCAGCTAGTGAGGAGGAATACCGGCGGCAACAGCAGCAGCAGCAACAGGTAAGCAAGTTGAGGTATTACTTTTCTGTTCTTCAGTTCAGACCCTTGGTTGGCTGGCAGAACTTTTCTTTTGAGAATAGTAGATTGGTTTGCATCTTAGCAAGGTTATCCAAGATCAGAGCACACTAGAGCAGTTGGTCTTCCAATCACCCTAGGATTTTCTAGAGGAGCTACCCTGTTCAGAACTCCAGAGCCTGGTTTCTGCTTAGGTACACATTCTGCAAAAAGTTTAAAAAGCTCAGACAGCTTCATCAATAAAATTCAGCAATAAAGAGTTTTCTTATACCTGATTGAAAAAAGCACTGCTTTGTTGTCATTTAAATTGACTTTTAGCACTGTTTTGTTCCAAAGTCAGGATGATAAAATGATGGAACATTGTTTTCATTGCAATCTTTGTTTCTGTTTGAAATGTGGTGGGGCCTGAAGAGGAATTATAACTCCCCTGAGTGATTGTAAATGTGAAACTGTACATGGTAGGCTTGTCGATCAGTGTAAGCCTTGTGTATGAGGTGTAGGGCTTTTTTAAGGTCAGTTTTGATAGTATAGGACCAGCCCCATATCAGGAGAGAGAGGAAAGAATGGGCTCCCATTTCATGTGGCTCTTACCCTTTATATATTTGTGTTCTAGACTCGAAGCACAAAACCATCAAACTGCTGCCTATCATGAGCACAACGAGAATCAGTCAGCCTGGGAACTCCGCCTGGCCACAGTGGCTGGTCCTCTGTTCCTGCTGGGGTTGCCTCCCACTGCTGCTCCCTCAGGGCTACTGACACTGAACCAAAGCCTGAATCCTGGCCTAGCCCTTGTAGAGTGCATCTTTGCCACACAGCTCTCTACACTGTGACCACATACACCTTCTCTGGGACTGCTGGTGGCATTTTCACGTTGGATGAAGCATTGATAGACTTGGGTTAACAGTTCCATTCCCTCCACCAAAACTGCAGCTAGTAGAAATCACAGTGAGAGGAGAAGTTGGACTAGCAGGCAACATTGGCATCAGCTGGATTAAACACCAAACTGTTGGTGTCCCATATATGAGGGGAACTTGAGGCTCATTGCCTGCCTCTTTAATTAACTTGGTCTCTGGCAGTTCCACAACTTGACAGTAGGTGGTGCTAAGTGATTTCAAAGTAAATGCTTCCCCTTCCTCAGGATCTGGATTTTGTGTGTTTTGGGGCTTATTCCAGCTGCCCATCCAAGTGGGGTTGATGTCTTCCTGAAACTACTGTTGCAGAGTTTCTCCTGCCAGGTCCTGGCATGCCAGTGGCTGCTGTCGGATAATGCAGTATGAGAAATCCTTCAGAGAAGTGGGATTCATGGGACTCTCGCAGGACACAAAGGGATGTCTCTGGGCCCCATTTCATGTAATCCTTTCTCTGTCAATGTGAGAGGATGGAGTAATGACCAAATCCTCACCTGCATATGAGTAATACAATTTCTGCCAGCCCCTTGCCAGACCTTAGACATTTAATCCCGCCTCTTGGAAAGTCTACCAAAGATCAGCCTTGAAGTGACCAGCAGCCAAGTGGCTGCCCTGTAGTAGTAAGGAAGGAGTGTCCCCATTCTAGTAGAAGGCCAGCTGCTTTAGATTGCATGTTGAAAGCTGGCCGGCCGGCCCCAGGTAGCATCCATACCTCAGTGCCACATGGATGTCTTATCCTCTGTCTGATGCATGCATTGGTCAAGCACTTCTCTTCTACTAAGTACAATCTTGATGACCTTGGGCTTCCACACTTTATGCTGTGCAGCAATGTCTGTCTCTCCCCTCTGCAGGGGCCATTTCACTGTCCAACATTATGTGCCTTTGCATTGTCACCTACACAGGGTGGAAGGAGAGAAGATGTGATGACAGGACATTGTGGAAAATTGATGGGAGCCAATAAACTCACAGACAGATGTGGCTTGCTGTACTTTCATTTGGGGAGATTGCAAGAAATGCATGGGGGTATTCTGAGAGTGCTTGTTTCTGATGCGCAACAAGACTTAAACATATCCTGCTCAAGAATGCGTCTGAAGAGATGGCCTAGCCCAATTTAATGCAAATCAATTTAAGTCACCAAGAAAACTATCTTGACTGTTTGAATCAGATTTTCCATTTTGAAATAAATACATTTCCTGAATAGGTATTGGTGCTAGTTGGATGATAAGAATTTAGCATATTATAGTAGTTTGTGGGTAAAGAGAACCTTTGGGTATCCTGCCTTTCTCCCAATATAGGGACTCAGAGCAACAAACAACAAGTATGAAGCTACTATTTTAAAAACAGTATAACAATATTAAAATATATAGATATAAAATTAAGAAAAACAATTTTTAGAGTTAAAACATTTATAAATTAAAATATAAAATACAAACCATTAAAATTTATATAGCACAACATTAAAACCCAGTCCTTATCAGCTTAAAAGGTCTGACTGCACAAAAATGTCTTCACCTAGCATTATACCCCCTTGAAGACTTCATACTCATACCTGCATGTGAATACCTGCTTATCAAGTGGCTAATCCTGTACATACTGATCTGGGAGTAATTGGAGTTCATTTCTGAGCAAGTATGTATAGGACTGGATGTCTGGGAGAGAGGCTGTATAGATGATTAACATGTAAAGGAAAGGGGGGGGTTCAATTAGAGATTCTGTCCAGTTGAACTTTTATTCTTATCTCAACATTCTTTATCAGCATAGTAAATAATCTGTGTGAACAAGAGGCACCATTGAACTTGGGGTGGGGGTGGGGGTTAGCCAAGATACTCCTACTTCCACACTGTTTCTCATTAGTTCTAAATTTGAACAGATTTCTCCTTTTATTCAGGCCTCTGATAAATGACTAGATAAATTCAAAGTCACAAGAATGGTGGGACATAGGATGTTCTGTCCATTACACCCCAATATATTACAGAATACACAACATTGTGCAGATCTGGATGATTCCAGAAGATTCTACGAAGCTCTTAAAGCAGTGTTTGGACCTATTTATCAGGTCCAAAACTCCTCATATAGTACAGATGGTCAAACACTAATCACAGACAAAGCCTCCATCCTGAATCGATGGGCTGAACATTTTCAAAGTCTCTTCAGTGCTGACCGAGTATTCCAAGGCTCAGCTATCCAACATATGATACAACAACTGATGAAAAAAGAACTGGACATGGCTCCCACTTTGGAAGAGACCATTAAGGCCATACAGCAGATGAAAAACGGCAAGGCAGCCGGGATTGATGGAATCCCACCTGAAGCTTTGAAACACGGAGGTCATGTACTCCATGCCAAATTCCATGAGCTTGTGAGTTGCTGGGGAAAAGGGGAACTGCCATCAAATCTCCAAGATGCAGTTATCACCCTGTATAAGAAAAAAGGAGCGATATCTGATTGCTTAAACTATCGAGGTATAACACTGCTCTCCATTGCTAGAAAAATCCTTGCAAGGATACTCCTGAACATATTCGTTCTTGCTATTGCAGAACTCTGTGAAATTCAGTGTGGCTTCGGAGCTAGTAGGAGCACTACAGAAAATGGCATTTGCTCTTAGACAACTGCAAGAGAAATGTAGATAGCAAAACAAAGGATTCTATGTGACATTTGTCCATCTTATCAAAGCTTTCAACACTGTGAGTAGAAAAGGTCTGTGGCAGATCCTGGAATGACTAGAATGTCCCCCCAAATTCCTCAAAATGATTATCTTGCTACATGAGGGCCAGCACGGTCAAGTCAGATATGGCGATGCTCTCTCAGAGCCCTTTCTAATAACTAATGGTGTGAAACAATGTTGTGTTCTCGCTCCAACTCTATTTACAATCTTCAGCATGATGCTCCAAAGGGCTATGGCAGATCTCGAAGAAGAAGATGGTATCTATATACATTACCATACTGATGGTAGCTTGTTTAACTTAAGCCATCTGAGGGCTCGCACAAAGACTCTAAACTATCGAGTCCGTGAGCTGCTTTTCTCTGATGATGATGCCCTTGTTGCCTATAAAGAAGCAGTTCTGCAGTGCCTAACATCCTCCTTTGCAACAGCTGCAGAGCTGTTTGGGCTGGAAGTCAGCCTGAAGAAAACAGAAGTTCTCTACCAGCCTGCGTCTCAGGAAGAGCACTATCATTTCCACATCACCATAGGCAAATCTGTGCTTAACTCCATTTAGCAGTTCACCTACCTGGGAAGCATCATCTCTTCAGACGCAAAGATTGATAAAGAGATCAATCACAGACTAGCAAAGGCACATAGTGCATTCGGAAGGCTTCACAAAAGAATCTGGTGAAACAAACACCTGAGGCGAAGCACAAAAATCAAGTGTGTACTGAGCCATTGTACTATCTATTCTTCTCTACGGGTCTGAAACATGGGTTACCTATCGCCAACATCTATGACTCCTTGAACACTTTAAACAGCGCTGTATACATACAATCCTAAATATACACTGGACTGACTATGTGACAAATGTTGCTGTCCTTGAGCAAGCAGGGATCACCAGCATTGAGGCCATGCTACTGAAAACACAGCTGCGCTGGGCAGGACACGTTTCTAGGATGGAGGACCACCACCTCCCAAAAATAGTACTCTACAATGACCATGGGTCAGCGTAAGACGGGCACCCCAAAGAAGAGATACAAGGACTCCCTGAAACATCTCAAGCTCAGCCAAATCGATCACCAACAATGTTCTGCCCTGGCCTCACATCAGGAGACATGGAGATGCACTATCCACAATGCTGCAGCCTCTTTCAAAAACTCACGCCAAACGAGTCTCGAAGAGAAATGACAATGCAGAAAGAACCACAACTTGGAAACATCACCCAAGGAGACTTTCTGCTGTGCTCTCTGTAACCAGACTTATCTCGGATTGGCCTTTTTAGTCATCAACGCACTTGTAGAAAGAGTGGGAAGAGTCCTTCCTGAATCTTCATTAGTGAAGAAAAGCCAGAGAGAGAGAGAGAGACACTAGGTGGAAGGAAACATTAAGGGGAAAGGGGTTGTGGAGAGCTGGGATGAAAGAACAAAAGTTATTTTACAAAATGCAGTGGCATCATAATGCTATTGGAAATGGAGCAGGTGTTCACAGGGATATTGTCCTACCAGCTGTCAGTTGTATCATAGCAAGGACATTTCTGTAGGGAACAAGGAATGACCTTGATCTATAACAGCCTGTACAACTTGAAACCACAAAACTCTATAGCTGCCAGCCATGTAGGGCAAACTGCAAAGGATTCAGATCCATTACTAGATAATATCCTGGGATTAAAGAACTGTCCCTAGTGGTAAAGAAGCTTGAACTTAAAATGTTTTAGACCTAGAGTGGGGAAAGTGTGGACCCTCATACTCCTGAAACCCCCATTTAAAAAAATCTCTTGCCTTTCAAAGGGTACAGGGATGATTTCTGTACGTTTCAGGGGCCTCTATCCGGGCTTGAAAAGCATACCTTCTGGGCTTGAAAAATTAACTGGGAAGAAAGGTATGAACTTAACCAGTCTGTTCTCCATATTCTTTAGAGAGCTTGAGAAGCCTTCTTAAATAAAGAGAAATCAGGGTACCAGGGCAAGTAAAGGGTCCTCCAGAAGAGGATGGGTGACCTCTGAAAGTTGCCCTCATTCCTTTAAAATGAGTGTATATTTGTCTGGATGGAAGAGCTTTAAAGGAAAAAGGTGAATTTTCTGACCTAAAGCAACTCAAGATATCTGCTATCTTCAGCTCCATCACTTGTCTCACTGGGGAGCAGAGCCATTTTTTTTTAAATGCACTACATCTGCCTTTGTGCTGGTGAAGCATTAAACATTAAAGAAGGCATTCCTTCAGTGTCTCCTTTAAATGGCCACAGCAAGTTATTTTTCAATAACTGTTTGGTCCTTCTGAAGATAGTCATCAAAATACTTTCCTTATCCCCTAAAAACTGAGACCATGACTTTTCCTGCTGACCTTTGAGTCTTTAATTTATTCTGCCTTGAAGAACCCAATTGTCGCCACTGCAAGACCTGCTGTTTGGCCTCCAGACCATAGTGATGTAGGCATGTTTCATCAACAGTGATGAGTCATTCAAAAAATATTACATGATTGCTCAAAATGCTTCAAAATCAACTTTGAGGTATCCACTCATTTTTTTTCTGGGTCAGCATTTAAACAGTTCAGCACCCACTTGGCTAACAGCTTCTCCCTGGCCAACTGCTCATGAATTATAAACCCAATGGGCTGATCTATACTGGCAAAAAGGGGTGTCTTCATGCCTGCATGAAAGTGTAGCCTTTAGATGACCCACACTGAAAGTTTGGCATGAACGCACTACTTTTACATTTTAGTGGGGGAAAAAGCAGCTTTAAAAAGGACCTGCTTTTCCCAGCTTCTTTTTAAAAAGGGTGTAACAGTGCAGCTGCGTCTAAATGCTGCAGTGCAACTGTGCAGTTTTTTAAAGCTCCCAAACTCTAGCTCCAGCTCTAATCCGAACCCTAGACATGCGCAGTAGGGACTCTGGGATGCTGTAACTGTTATGCAACTGTGCTTAAAATGTCAATTCATTCATAAAATAAAGTTTATTCATAAACTTAAATTGTAATGGATATAATCTTTTTAAGGGGGGAGGGATGCAGTTTGTTTATTGATGTAATAGTATTTTAATGTGTAAGCCATCTCAATTGATCTCAAAGGGGTGGGGTAATAATAATAATAATAATAATATAAAATAAAGGGATTCATTCATGGTGCATCCACAAGAAACTTCCCAGAGACATAACAATTCATTTTGTGCGGGAAAGAGTTAGAGATTTATTAAATGAAAATAGCTATAAGAAGAAACTGATTATAGATGAACATGAAATAACATTTTTTAAAGAAATTCCCACACAAATATTACAAAAAGTATATTCGTATGTAACACAATATTTGAAAAGAGCAGGAATAAGATATAAATGGGGAGGAACAGAAGGTTTAACGTTTTCTATAAGGGGGAAACGGTATATTATAGACACACAGGAAAAAATTCAAAGTTTTTTGGAGGAAATTAGAGAGGAGGAACTAGAACATACTAGAGGAAAGGAAATCAATCTAAGTACTAACATAGATAATGTGAATAGAATGAAAACAAGGTTAGAAAAAAGAAGATTTGAGAAAGAGAGTGAGGATAAAACTGACCAAAAACTAGAGACTGTAGCTTCGGCTCACCAGACATTGAATGATACGAATGGAGATAGTGAGTCAGAGGAACAAAGTGAAGATAGATCAAAAGATGAAAACTCTGACGATTCGGAAATAGAGGAAAGGCAAGAATGGGTAGAAATAGACAGGCAAAGACTAAGTCAAAAAGAAAGAAGAGAAGGGAAACAAAAAACAGGTAAAGGAACTGCATCTACACAAATTAAAAGGAAAAAAAGGAAAGCTAAAAACAGGTAAAAACAAAGAATATTAATAAACAACTCGGTATATAAGGTTAAGATTTAAAATAGTGATGTCTTACAAATTAATATCTTGGAATGTAAATGGACTGAATTCAAGAATAAAAAGAAGGAAAATATTTCATTATTTACATAAACTAAAAGGAGAAATTATATGTTTGCAAGAATCACATATTAAAAATAAAGATACAAGATTATTGGAGAACACGAAATTAGGAAAAACCTTTATATCATCTAGCGAGACAAGCAGGAAGAGAGGAGTGGTAACGTATGTGAGTAAGAAAATTGATGCGAAAGAAATTTTTAAGGATAATGAAGGACATTTCCTTGCGATAGAAATTACAGTGGTCCCCCGGGATACGAAGCCCCCGGGATACGAAGCCCCCGGGAGCCGAAACCGCCGGGACCGCCAAAATTCCCCCGAGATCCGAAGGATGCCCCGGGTTAAGAAAGAGAAAAACTGCACGGCCCCTTTAAATCGGCCGCGCAGTCCGTCCCTTAAAGTGGTCCCCCGGGAAACGAACATTTCCGGGTTACGAAAGGTAATCCGGAACGGATTACCTTCGTAACCTGGGGAACCACTGTATATGGAATGATGAAAAGATATTGATTGTAAATATTTATGCTCCACTTGAAAATAAAGCTAAATTTTATGAAAAACTTCATCTAAAAATAAAAGAATATGATTATGAAAGAATCATTATAGCGGGTGATTGGAATGGTGTTTTTAATACCGAGATAGACAGATCTTCTCAATATACCAAAAACATCAAGGAAAACTCCCTGTATCTGCATTAGAACTATTACATGATCTAAATTTAATTGATATTTGGAGACTGACCCATGAAAGAGACAGAGATCATACCTTTTATTCTAATAGATTTCAATCCTGGTCCAGAATTGACTTATTTTGTGTGTCCAAAACAGTAAGTAAAGAAGTTCTAAAGTCAGAAATTCTCCCTATGGAAATTACAGATCATTGCCCAATAACATTATTATTGAAATCCTGTAAAAAAGAATACACATGGAAGTTAAAGGATAACTTGTTGGCTGAAGAAGAAGTAGTGAAAAAGATAAAAACAAAGAATAAGATTGTATTTCAAAGAGAATATCAATAATGAAATTCCAGTGCATATAATATGGGATGCTAGTAAAGCGGTAATAAGGGGATTATTGATACAAGAGGAAGCTATTTTGAAAAAACAGAAAGAGAGAAAAGAAAGAAATCTATTGGAGCAATTAAAAGAAAAGGAAAAAGAGAATAAAAACAAGCCTAATGATAAGAAAATCCAATTTGAACTAAATATAATTAAAAACAAAGTAAATCAGATTAGGATGCAAGAAATTACAGACAAAATTCAACAGGTGAGACAATATGAATTTGATAATGCTAACAAAGTTGGTAAGTGGTTGTCTCATAGGTTAAAAAAAGAAAAAGAAAAAAAGATTATTATTAAGCTTAAAAATAAAGACAGAGAATTAACACATCAAGAAGAAATAAAGCAGGCTATATCACAATTCTTTGAAAAATTTTATACAGCGGAAGTTACCACACAAGAAAAAAAGAATAAATATGAGAGAATTCATCAAAACAGTAAATATACCACACATTACAGAATTGCAAAAAGAAGAATTAAATGCTCCAATCACTGCAGAAGAATTAGATAAGGCAATCCAGAAGTTAAAAGACAATAAGGCACCAGGTCCGGATGGATTTACTTCAAAATTCTATAAAATGTTTAAAGATGTACTTATACCCCCTTATTAGCAACAATTCATGAAATAGATCATGGAAAATTCCCAGAGACTTGGTATCAATCACTTACTACACTTATTCCTAAAAAAAATAAGGACTTGGAAAATATAGGAAATTATCGCCCAATATCACTACTTAATACGGACTATAAAATTTATACATCTATTATTGCCGATAGGTTAAAAAGATTATTACCAACACATATTCAAGAAGAACAAGCAGGTTTTCTTAAGGGAAGACATATAAAAGACAATATCAGGACAGTGGTAGATGTAATAGAGTATTGTGAGTTACATCAACAAAAGAAATTAGGTATAGTCTTTCTGGATATTGAAAAGGCATTTGATAATGTAAATTGGGATTTTATGTAATAATAATAATAATAATAATAATAATAAAGTTTTATTTATAGCCCGCTCCTCTGTATCCAATCGGAGCGGGTTACATCAATTAAAAAACGCAAGATAAAATATACATGACCCATACCCAACCACCCACCCCTTAAAATTAAATTAAACTAACATCAATTAAAACGACATAATAAAAATTTCAATTTAAAACAGCAACCCATTGCATAGAGATCAGGGTCAAGTTGTTAAAATGCTAATGGGAGAGCTTAAATTATTTTGGAAATTATTTTGGAAGAAACTGGATTTAGGGGTAGAATTGTGAATTGGATAAGTAATATATATAGGACACAATATAAAAGAATAGACGTGAATGGAGAAAAAACAAATAAAATCAAGATTAATAAAGGTACACGACAGGGGTGCCCCCTGCCTCCTTTAGTATTCATAATAGTAATTGATGTACTAATCAATTTAATAAGAAACAATGATAAGATACAAGGCATAAGGATTAAGAATCATCGTTATAAAATTTGAGCATATGCGGATGACTTAGTCATCTTTATAGAAAACCCGACCCGAAATATATAAAGATTACAAGAGACTCTGGAAAATTTCAGTTATCTAGCTGGCTTTATAGTATTAATAAATCCAAAAGTGGTATTCTAACTAAAAACCTTACATCAAGAGAAGAAGAAGATCTTAAGGGTAGAACTGAATTTCAATTAATGAAGGAAGTTAGATATTTGGGAATCAATTTAACTAAAAATAATTCAGACTTATATAAAAACAACTATATTGCAACTTGGAAATCTATTTTAAAAAGATTTATTAAATTGGAATAAACAGCAAATATCGCTCCTAGGAAGAATAGCAATAATACAGATGAATATACTCCCTCGAATGCTTTTTCTATTTCAAACAATACCAATTATTACAAACAATTACTCATTCAAAACTTGGAGAAAAGATCTATACGATTTTGTTTGGCAGGGGGAAAAAACGAGAATACAATACAAAATAATGCAAGATAGGAAGGAGAGAGGAGGGCTAAATTTACCAAATTTAGAAATTTATTATCATGCCTGTTCAATGCTTTGGATTCGAGAATGGGTACAATTGGAGAACTCTAAACTCTTACAATTAGAAGGTGCAGATATAAATATAGGGTGGCATGCATATCTATGCTATGATAAACCTAAAGGTCTTAAGGAATTTAGATGACATACTGTGAGGAAAGCGATGTTAATTACATGGAACAGATATAAGAAATATATGCACAGAAAATTGCCTAGATGGGTTTCCCCTCAAGAAGGATTGCACAAAAATGAAATAACAGACACAACGAAATAATTAAGGTATGAGAATATTTTGAAAAAAATGGAGAATAGTGATCTATTAAAAACAAGAGAAGAATTGAATACAGAGGGAGTACAAATTAATTGGTTAAAATATTGGCAGATCAAAGGTGATTTTGAAAAGGATGAAAAGGAACTAGGAATAGAACAAGAAATAACAGAATTTGACAAAATTATTAGAGGAGAAAAGTCACAATTTGTTTTAAAAAATGTATAAATATCTGTTGGAATGGAGTTTATATGAGGAGATGGTCAAACCAAATATGATTAAGTGGGCACAGAATACTGGAAATGACATATCTCTTTCGGATTGGGAAAATGTGTGGAAAAAGAATTTGAAATTTACCAACTCCATCAGACTAAAAGAGAACTATTACAAACTCTTCTATAGGTGGTATAGTGTTGGAAATATGGAGAAATAGAAGGTACTTTTTACCATATGTGGTGGACGTGTAGGAAAGCTAAAAAGTTCTGGAAAGGAATACACAAGGGTATTATAGCTGTAATCAATAAGAACATTCCATTAAGACCAGAACTTTTTTTGCTAAATATAACAGATATAATTTTAGATAATATTACACGTGACCAAATAGATGTTTTGTTATATATGATTACTGCTGCCAGATTGATTAATGCGAAATATTGTAGAACTAAATGGATACCATCAATAGAGGAGTGGATAATGAAATTGAATGATCTTGCTACCTTAGATATACTTTTGGCCTATGCAAATAAAAGAACTAATCAATATAGTGAAAAATGGAGAGGAGTGTCCAAACTATGAGAAACTGAGAGTATTGAAATTTAAATAATGTATAGTGTTAATTTAAGTATTTATTACTTTTTCCTTTCTGTTTGTAATAGAATGTAATGGATGTATATTTGATTTAATGAATTATACTTTTTCTTTTAAAAATAAAAATAAAATTTAAAAAATGATCTGGAAAAAAAATAATTATTGGCAGTTTACAATGCAGAAGAACACTCTTTCAAGCTGCAGTGGCAAAATTACACTCAGATTCTGAGAAGTGGATTGAGCCAAGAACCTTTCAGCACCCCACCATAATGCCCAACCATAGATCTCTCATTTATCATCATTTGCCCATGCAAATTTATACCGTGTTTCTCCCACCAAGGGATCCAAGATGGTTTATAAAATTTAAAATAAATGTTTTAGGTGAATATATACTATTTAAAAAGTTTTTTTTAACAATTAAACATCTCTTCTATTTAAAGCACATACAGTGGGCCCTTGTTATCTACTGGGGTTTGGTTCCAGGACCCCCTGGACAAAATCAGTGGATGCTCAAGTCCCATTAAATACAATGGCATAGTAAAATGGTGTCCCTTATGTAAAATGGAAAATCAAGGTTTGTTACTTGGATTTTATAGTTTTTGGAATATTTTCAAGCCATGGATGTTTGAATCCATGGATAAAAAATCCGTGGATAAGGAGGGTCAACTGTACTTTTTTAAAGTTTAAAATTCATTCTATAATATATTTAAAGCATGACTAAAACATACAAAATAAAAAGAGGCTTTTTCCTTTGTGACACTGTCTCTAATGCATTAATTTGCATACTCACAAGTTCTTAAAAATATTTCTTGTCATAGGTATAATACATACAGGCCTGTCATACAGGCTGTTATAAGAATTCTCCAAGTAATGCAAGGCTTTAATGGTGCCATCAAAATACAAAGTGCATGGTCCATTTATAGTGGTAGGGAAAGCATAGTTCATAGCTAAATTGGCAAAGTTATATGGACATGGACAGAGGTTACCTTTCCCATTTCCTTCCAATCCTTGGGGCCTTAAAATTGTTTTGTTTTAACAGATGATGCAGATGGTATTTGTAAGGAGGCATTCCAGTATACGGTGTGGTGAGAAGTAGGGGAAAGACATGCACTGTCTAATCAAGGGATAGAAAGTGTATTGCTCCAGATGATATTGAACTGCACCTTCCATCAGTTGTGGCCACCAAAGGCAGTGGTGAAAAAGGATGGGAAGGTGCAGTCAAGAAACATATGAAGAGCTACAAGTTCCCAGACCTTGGTGTCATGAGTTTGCCTACACTGGAGCCATTCAGACTACCATATAAACCGGTTTGTAACCCGGATTAAAATCGAGAAGTTTATACTGGCGCCGTTTTTTTCACTAGGGAATCCGGATCTTGCACACCTGAGTGCTTCATCGGGCACTTCTGAATTTTTTTAATTATTTTTACAATTTGACAGCGTATGCTCATTCTACATGGGGCTCTTTAAATGGGAGGGGGAACCCCCAATTCATATATGGATAGTTGGCTTCCATATATGGATTGGGGTTCCCTCTCCCTTTATTTAAAGAGCCCCATTCATATTGAGCATTTTAATGAAGGGAGAGGGAACCTCAATCCATATATGGAAGCCAACTATCCATATATGGATTGGAGGTTCCCCCTCCCATTTAAAGAGCCCCATGTAGAATGCGCATAAGCTGTCAAACTGTAAAAATAAAAAATAAAAATACAGAAGTGCCCGATGAAGCACTCCTGGTGCTGAGAAAAATGGAGGAGGAGGAGAGGAAAAGATCCCCACAATCCGCACCGCTCCCAGCCCTATGCTCCATGCGCATAATCTGTCAAATGTAAAAAAGTATTTTTAAAAAGTGAAGTGCCAGATGGAGCTCTCGCAGTGCCAATGGCTGCATCATACGTTACCATGACATCATTTGATTGACAACTTGGAGGCTCTATCTTGAATCATTACTTTTGCATGTATGAACTTCAGCGGGGTAAAATGCACCAGGAAGCATCGATCGGGGCAAAGGGTAGTATGAACTTCTTTCCGGAGAGATTCGGTAATGGCATGCACAATCTGATCCAGATCTAACCAGGGCAAATGGGCTAGTATGGATGGGGCCACTGTTGAAGAGGGCTCAGAATGCTAAATATAGCAACATCTAGAAGGCCATGAGAGCAAGACTAATATTGTGTGTGAGATCAAGAGACAAAGGTGATAAAACAAATTATCTGAAATGTATTAAATATCTAATTTTGGCTTGCCTCCAAACATCCAGGAGCGTCATATATGGCTTCCTCCTGACATCCATTTCTCCTAGAGTTGAAGGCTGCTCTTCCCCTTATGCTCTGCCTGTTGGCCTTCTTTAGGCATCTGGCTGGCAGCTTTGGGAACAGAACGCTGACCTAGATAGGCTTTGGCTTGCTGTAGTTGTTATCCTCACAACTACCACTTTGAAGATGATTAGGTGAGAGATTTTCCAACAGGTAGCCATGTTAATTTCAGTTTTAAAAGGAAAAAGTAGTCTTGTGGCACCTTTGACCAGTTTATTTCAGTATAAGCCTTTGTAGGTTACAGTCCATGTAGATGTACCTAAAGATCTCGAAGCACAGACTGGCTTGTACGGGTGAATATTGTTCTTCAGACAAGCTACATCCAGATAAGCTGTATAGGGCTATATAGGTCATAGCCAGTATTTTGGATTTTGCCTGAAAAAGGCCGGTAGCCAGTGGAAGTACTGTAACAAGGAAGTTGTGTTTTCCCTGTAATCAGCCACGACTCAATGCATTGGCTGAAGCTCTTTGGGCTGGCTGAAGTTGCTCAGTATTTTCCTAAGAGAGACTCATTATAAAGAATGTTATAACTATCTAAAGAAGATGTAACCAAAGCATGTGTCACTGTAGCCAGAGGAGACATCTTCAGGAATGAATGCAATTGGTGCACAAGTTTTAATAGCGCAAGTGCATTACTTGCCATTGTAAAAGCCTAGACAGCCAGTCTTGAGGCTGAATCCAGTATACTCAAAGCACAACCTGCGTCTTGGGAAAATGTAACAGTATGGAATTGCTATCCCCATGCCTGTCTTGTGCGAATTAAGTTTCAGTTTGTCCTCCTGATCATTATGGATACCAGGTAAAGGGTTCAAGGGAAGGGACGCAGTGGCTCAGTGGTTAAGATGACTCTGATGATCGACAGATCGAGACCCAAGCGCTGCGTGATGGAATGAGCTCCCGTCACTAGTCCCAGCTTCTGCCATCCTAGCAGTTGGAAAATAGGTAAAAGTGCAAGTGGATAAACAGGTCCCACTTTGGTGGGAAGGTAACAGTGTTCTGTGCAGTTATGATAGCCACAGGATCACAGAGTTGTCTTTGACAACGCTGGCTCTTCGGCTCAGTAACAGAGATGAGCCTCCTACAGTCAGACATGGCTGGACAATCTTGTCAATGGGGAAACCTTTACCTTTACCTTTACCTTGGGGCTATATGCAGTTGGATTTATTGAAGTCCTGCATATAAAGTATATATGCAGGACTTCACACACACACACACAAGTAAATTTGTTGCTCTTCAATATTATCAGCCCAGGTCACTCTCTCTTATATACAAGAACAAATAAAAACTTCTTTTACACATCCAGAGATGATTATCTTTTCTCTCATTCTCTCTCTCTCTCTCTCTCTCTCTTTACATTAGTCTGTCTTATGCTTTTGATATCCTTATCACATATTTGTTATAGCCAGAGTTTAGGAGTATTACATCTTGGGGTGCAGCATGTCGAGGAAGATTCTAGGATTTCCAGTTCCAGTAAGTAATGCCTCCAAACCCTCCACATGTGTGGAGCCTCTGTAGGGCTATATTGCGTTTGAAATAGAAGGGGGCCTGCTATAATCACCCGTTAGTTCGAAGATGGTTTAAGGTGAAAGGGATTTGCAGAACTGATCCTGATATGAGGGCTCTGTCAATAGTAGATGACTTCACGGGTGGCAGTGGTGGGGACACAACCCACTATTGGTAGGAAAGTAGCAATGTGGGGGTATCTTTACTGCTTCACTATAGGGACAGGGTCAGTCTGCTTGGATCTCTAACAATGTGGACAGAAACTTATAGTTCAGTCCTCAATATGTCTGTTTAGAAGTCCGTCCCACTGATTTCGGTGGGACTTTCTCCCAGCCAGAACTGTGTGTGTGTGTATATGCTTGCTTCCTTGTATTCAGAGGTCGTGAGGATTGCAGGCCTGCCGATTGGTTAGTCTTTGGTCTGATCTAAGGTTGTGGATCTTATATCTCAATGATGGCTTAGAAAAATCAAGACACATCCACACTCAATATCACCTCCCTCTCTTCCTTATTAGTATCTTTGAAACTAACTGGAAAGAGATGCTGGTCCCTACTAGTGCTCTATATTTTCCAGACTATCAGGGCTAGGTCTTTGAATTCCCTATTAAGCATTCTACATTTTCCAAACAGGGTTACATCTTTGAATTCTCTGTTAAGCACTTTACATTTTCCAAACTAACAGGGCCAAGTCTTTGAATTTCCTATTAGTGCTGTACATTTTCCAGGTCAGATCCAGGTGAGAAATTGCAAAGAAGAAAAGAGAACCCAGTTCCTTCCTGGATGTTCTTTTTGGTGCCAAATGGTGACGGAGAGGAGCCCTTCAGGACTAAGTCCTCATGTTTTCTGGGGGCGCCTGGGTCATGGTCTCCTCTGTCCTGATGGCTTAGTCCCAGGCTCCCTGAGGAGGAGACCAAGTGAGTCTGCCTCAGGTGTCAACCAGGCAAATGTGGGGCATAATTCTAGAAAAATGGAGGACTGGGCAAAGAAAAGATTTTTTAAAAGCCCGTATAAATATAGATTCAGGCTTCTTAGCCCTGCTCAAAATGGAAGAGGTTTGGGAAGTGTAGGACATCTCCCTGGAAAAGGGGGAGGTGTCAGTAAGTCCCAAAGGGGCCACAAGACACAGTGGACTCTTTCAGACGTGGGAAATTGGAAGTATAATCCAAGGGCAATCCAAATGCAATCCTGGGGTTTCACGTTATTGTGAATTAAAGCTTCTCACGCAATTTCGGGCAAGGAGGGGTCATTTTTGGGTAATGGGAAGTCATTCCGAACGCCTTCCGAATGCAATGGGGATTCACGTAAATTTGCTAAACAAGTGAATTCATGTGAATTTGCACTGGCTCCATTCAAAGTTGGGAGAAATTCCTGTGAAAGAGTCTGGTATACTAATTCTGCAGACTAACACGACTCTATCTTTCAATTCTTTCTTTCAGTGAGTCTCAAAGGACCTGCAGGGTCTCATAAAAACAACAACAACAGTAGTATTCCTCCACTGAATGCCTCTGAGGAAGTAGACTGAAGTCTCTAGGAAAGCTCATGTTACCGACTTCTTTCTTTCAGTCAGCCTCAAAGGTGCCACAAGATCTCTCTATGTACTGATTCTACAGACTAACACCGCTATATCTTTGAATAATAATAACGATGATGATAATAATAATGTGCATCTGAGGAAGCGGAGTGAAGCCTAGGATTGCTCTCATGTTGCCATCTTGTGAGCCTGACTTCCTTTCCCCCGTATCCTCCCGATTCTCCCGACTAAGAGGGCTCGGTCTTTGCATCCTTCCTTTCAGTGAGTCTCCAAAGGTGCCACAACGAGACCGAAGAGAAAGAAAGAGAGACAGAGAGAGAGGGAGGTGTTGGGACGGGGCGGGCGGGGGGCAGCCTCCAGTCCTCCTCCTCTTTCTCTTTCTCTTTCTCTTTCTCTCTTTCTCTTCCTTCTCTCTTTTGGGGGCAGGGCTGAGCCTGGAGCCCCGCCGCCGGCCGCAAACTCCTCGCCAAACCAACCAGAAGAGGAGGACCGGGAGCGGCAAGAGTGGGACGGGGCGGGCGGCGGAGGTCGCATCTTCCCATGTCTGCCCCGACGCCGACGATGCCGCTCCTGGTGTCCGCCTTGTGCTGCTGCTGCTGCTGCCTCTTCCTTCCCTCTTCCTCGGGGATTTCTCCTCCGTCCCCTTCGCCGTCGGGGCTCTCCTTCTTCGCGGAGAGCCGGGTGCTGCGGTGGGCGTCGGGGGCCTTGAGGCAGGTGTCGGGGGCCCGGTGCCCGGAGCGCGGGGGCTTCCTTCCGAGGGCGCAGTGCCAACGCCTGGCCCGACGGAGGCGCCTCTCCCAAGGGACCGGAGGGGGACCCGCCACCGCCGCCGTCTACGTCTCGGAGCCCGCCCCGACGGGAGGGAAGGTCCGGGCTCTCCTGCCCGACGGATGGGGACACGGTCCAGGAGGAGGATTAGGAAGAAAAGAAGGGGATCCGTCGGGGCAGGACGCCATCCTAGTGCTGGACCCCAGCCCCGACGCCAGCTTCGGGCACCCGCTGCTCCTCTTCTCCGTCGACTTCGGCGTCAGCCCCCGGCGATGCAGCGCCGCCAGCCCCGACAGCCTCTACCTCGGTGAGACGGGGCGCCCGCATTGCATCCACACTGGGGAAATAACCCGGTTTGGTCCCGCTTTCACTTGCCTGGCTCAAGGCTCTGGAAGTCTGGGAGTTGGAGTTTGTTGTGGGCCCAGAGCGGAGCCTTGAGCCAGGCAAGTGAAAGCGGGACCAAACCGGGCTATTTCCCCAGTGTGGATGCTCCGCTCCGCTCTGGGCCCCACAACAAACTCCAACTCCCAGACTTCCAGAGCCTTGAGCCAGGCAAGTGAAAGCGGGACCAAACCGGGCTATTTCCCCAGTGTGGATGCTTGAGAGAGATCTTGTCTCAAAGGTGCTACAAGATCTCTCCATACACTGATTCTACAGACTAACGTGGCTATGTCTTTCAATTCTAACAGGATGTTTATTTAGTTGTCTATTTGATTTCTTTCTATCCCACCTTCCTCCTGGTACAGAGGCTCAAGGCGGCTAGCAATGTTTAAAACAGTCCATGTTAAACCAATGTGAAATGTTAAAAACAGTTAAACAGTTTCAAAAGGTAAAAAAAAAATTACATATTTAAAATCTAAAAACTCTTTATGAAATTCGCCCATGCCAGTGTGAGAAAGTGTGACAGAGCGTGAACAGGATTATTATTATGATTATTATATTTATATTTATTTGTATCCCACCTTCCTCCCAGTTTATGGGCTCAAGGCGACTAACAAAATTTACAGTACAAAGCATTACAACTACAAAGTTTAAAAACAATTAAAAGATTTTAAATAGTTAAAGACATTAAATAATCAAATTTTAAAACTCTTTATAAAACTCTTACAGCCATCCCATGCTGGTGTGAGAAAGCCTCTTCCTTGACAGAGCACAAACAGGATAATAATAATTATTATTCATTATTATTGTTGTTATTATTATTCTATTGTTTATATCCTGCCTTCCTCCTGGTTCATGGGCTCAAGGTGGCTAACAAAATTTTAAAAAATCCAAAGCGTTAAAAATACAAAGTTTGAAAAAAACAATTAAACAATTTCAGGTAGTTCAAAAATTACAAGTTTAAAGGTAAAATTTAAAAACTCTTTATAAAATTCTTACGGCAGCAGCCGTATCAGCGTGAGAAAGCCTCCTCCTCAGTGGAGCAGGAACAGGATAATATTTATTTATTATTTTATTTTTATTTTATTTCTTTATATCCCACCTTCCTCCTGGTTCAAGAGCTCAAGGCGGCTAACAAGGTTTAAAGCAGTCCAAGTCAAAACAATACAAAACATTAAAAATACAAACTTTTAAAAACAGTTAAAGAATTTCAAATGGTTAAAAATATATAAATAATAATTATTATTATGATTATTATTATTACTATTATTATTTCAAAAGGTTAAAAGATTACATTTTTAAAATTTAAAATTTTGAGAACTCTTTAAAAAAAAACCTCTCTTATATAACCTCATGGAAGCACCCAAGTCAGTGTGAGAAAGTGGCGGCATAAAAATGTTCCTATCTGTTGTCGAAAATGAAAGCGGCCTGCCTGGCCTCTAGGGAGGGAGTCCTCACTACAAAGGAAGAGAAGACATTGTAAAATGTAGGGCATTCAAGGAAAATGTAGGATATGACCAGAGAAAAAGTAAAAACCCTCATAGAAACATAGATGCATGCTTATTTATTCATGCTTGTTCAAGTCGGAGGACATTTGGGAATTCCTCCTGGACAGAAGGTTGAAATGGAGGATATGTCCAGGGAAAGGAGGATGTGTCTGGTCACCCTGCCCTCCAACTCATCCTCCGAAGCACATTGGCTTGGCTACCTGGTTTCTTCATTTTTCTTGCCCCACCTGTTCCCTCTTCCTCCCTGATGTGAGGCTCAGACTAGATCTGGAGTTTGTGCTCATTCCTGTGGCTTGGTACCAAACCATGCAAACCAGTTTCTGAGTCCTGTCACACTGGGGAACTACATCCAGTCCTCCTCACCCTCCCTTTTGGGCCCTAAACGTTGTCAGATGGAAGGGCCTGGGTACAAAACAATTTTAGAGCAGTTACTGAGGTTCAGTACTGAGCCTAAACCTCCTCACTTCTAGAGTTAGTATTGGTTGTGTTGCACAGCATTCCTTAAAGGGCAGAATGTGGTCCCCAGATTTTGTTGGACTGCAGCTCCCATCCTCCCCCACCATTGGCTATGGATGAGAATCTTAGTCCAACTGGATCTGGAGTGACCCGCTTTTCCCATCCCTGCTTTAACACTTCTGACACCAGGACATTCTTCACCCTTAAAAGTTACCAGCCAGTAATTGTTATGCACTGTCCAGCCTGATCTCTGTCCTAATATTTTTTTTTTTTGAACTTGCACAATATTTGCAGCCTCAGGTTGAGCATTGCCTTCAGCTGAGTACTTGGCTTAAGGTGCAAGCAACAGGATGCTGCATTTGAGATGACCTGAATGCTTCTCAATAACATGTCATCCTGATGCTAAGAGATCTGGTATCACCTTTGCAACAGTTCACCCCATGTATCTGAGAAAGTAGATCAAGTCTATGAAAGCTTATACTACAACATTTATTTATTTATTTATTTATTTATTTAATTCTTATCCCACCTTTCTCCTAAGTTGGGATCCAAGGTGGCGCACAATAGATATATATAAACACATTAAACTGACACCTTAAAAACAATTAAAATAATCCAATTAAAACAGTAAAACATTTTTTAAAATACAACATGCAACACTTAAAACATACAAGGTTAAAAATAAACCAGCACACACACACACACCCTCAATAAAACCAGGTCTCCGTGATTTTAAAATTTCTTTTCTAACCAGGCCTGCATGATTTTTTTTATTTTATTTTAATTTTTTAAATAAACTTTATTTATATTAAAACATATATTACATGATGTACCGAGATATAATGATATGAAACTATTCACACAACATATTCAACATTCTCACCTATTTCAAATGTTCAGTACTTTATTATTTTCTTTACTTCTTTTGCACAATTAGTCTCAAAGGTACTACAAGATCCCCCTGCATACTGACATTCCAGTCTAACGCAGTTCTGTTTCTGAATGTCCTCCTGATATCTCTATGGCACATTTTGCTCAACAGCCAATGGCTATATTGGAGGCTGAGGAGGGATTTTCTCCCAGATAATAGCAACCAGTGATATGGCAAAGGTGGTGGTGGACGTTGCCTTGTTTCTCCCTGCTTTCCGCCTGTGGCATGTGACTTGTCTCATTCAAATGATCGAGAGCTCTCTCTGTTATTACCTTGGGAACCATTCTTGTTCTCTGCTCTGTTCTTTGCTCCGAGACCATTTCATACCACTCAGTTATAGTGCTGTGATTCCGCTTCAACTTTCATGGTTTCATCCTATGGAATCTGGTACTGGCAGCTGAGGGACAGCCATGTGAAACGCTCAGCCTGGGAACTCCTCTGGTGTCTCTGATCAAACTGCAAATCATAGAATCCTATAGGATCCAGCCATGGCAGTTAAAGTTGAATTACAGCACTATAATTTTGTAATGCGAAAGAGCCCCTGGTCTGCATGGCGGTAGTTAAGGAGAGGGGTGTGGAGTGTGTGGAGGTTGGTGCTTACTTTGTAAGGGTTAGATTTATCAGGCTTAAAGCTCAATCTCTTCCTGTAAACCTTTGAAATATGAAAAGAGGACAGCCTATGTCCTCTAGCATCCTTTCCCATTCATTCCTGTTTTCTCTTCATCTCGACTTCCTCCCAAACACTTGCCAGATACTGGTGATAATAAACCCAGCAGTGACTGCCCAGGCCCCACAGACTCTCAAAGGATCTCCTTCCAGCAATAAATTGTTCAAGAAGAGAAAGAGTGCTGTCCCAGTCTGTAACACCTACTTAGCTACAAAACCACCTTAAATTCCTGCAATCCGAAGGACAGCAGCCATTGTGAGTGACAGGGATCTTTTCTCCTCTTAAATCAGGAGGCAGCTGACTTACATTTCCTGTCCTGTGAGCGATCAATTTCCCTTCACAGCGAAGACACCTTGCCAGGGTGCATGTGTGAAAACATTAGTTACGTGCTTCCCAATCAGCAAGGGAACTGAACCTGGTCACTCAAGGTAGCTGCTCCCAGGTGAGTGGGGATTGGGTTTTTTTTATGGTCCCTATATATTCCCTAAACTACTGGATATGTAGGGATTATGAAGCAAGCCATTCATGAATGCATAACTCTAAATTATGCATTCATAACTGCCCTGGTGAATTCCAGCTTTGATTTTTATTTCTTTATTTCATTTCGGTATCAGTGTTATTACTGTGGTTGGTGTAGCCTAGTGTGGAAGGGGAGGGGGCAGCATCCTATCCCTCCCTCCCGTTGTCTCCTTCACCTGCCCCCCAGCTGGCTGCCTGCCACCTGGCCAGACCACTGCTGGGCGGGGGGCAGTGGGGGGTGGGGAGTCTGGTACCTTCTGTTCAGGATCTGGCATGGCTGCTTGGGTGAACAGCCATGCAAGACCATAAGTGGAAGGCATTGCCCCCACCCCCAGCAGCAGCCACTGCTGAGGGGCCATGTTGAGGCCTCAGACAGCTTGGTCAGGATCTTGATTAGCTGCTAGGCAAGTGAGAGTATAATAATAATAATAATAATAATAATAATAATTTTATATGCTACCTGTCCCACAGGATCGAGGCGGCTTACAACATCAGGTAAAAACACATATAAAATACCACATACAATTAAAATTCATCCCTTTAAGTCCCTTCCTCCCAACCTTACTGCAATAAAATATCAATTAAACAATCAAGAATTAAAAGAATTAAAAATTAGAATTAAATAACAACAACAACAACAACAACAACAACTTTTTATTTCTAGCCCACCCCTCTGAATGAGCAATCAGGGCAGGGTACAGAAGGAAGTTAAAACGTCAACAGTTAAAATGTCCAGTCCCATCCCCACCTCCCCCCCTTAAAAAAGATTAAACCAACAACAAGTTAAAACATAGTGCAAATAGACAAACAATCAACAATATCAAACTAACATTCCTTGAGCTGTATAGGAGGATGAAGACTAGAAACTGACCAAAATTTGGAGCCGGGAGATGTTAAATGTTTTCTGGGAAGGCCTGCCAGAAGAGATGCGTCTTTAGGGCTTTCTTGAAGCCAACAATGGATGGAATAAGATGCATCTCATCCAGCAGATGAGATAAATAAACATTCAGAGGCAAGGGGATGGGCAGTTTGGGTGTTCTCTATAATGGTCTGTATCCATGGGAGACTGGGTGGATTATTCAGGGAAGGCCTGTTGGAAGAGATCTGTCTTGACAGCCCTTTTGAAGCTGTCAAGATTGGTAATGTTCCAGATCTCTTCCGACAGGCCACTCCATAGTTTGGGAGTGGCCGATGAGATGGCCCTCTGGGTAACCACCATAAACCTGATCTTTATTGGTTGAAGAAGGTTAGGTCCCAGAGGACCTAAGTGTGTGGGTGGTATACACTCCCTTCTGAGGTATCACTTGGTGCAGTTCACACCCCTGACTTAGTGACACCCCTGTTGTGTATATGCATAGCTGGTCTAACATTGCAAGTGTCTTTAACTGGCTTCTGGTTTTCTTTAGGCACAGCCAATGGGATATGTTTGATCCTTTATTGCTTTGCTGTGAAGGAAGCTTGGAGGAGCTAACATAAGGCCCAGGATGATCTTTTTTGGAGCTTTGAAAAATTAAAATGTTTTGACTGTAACTCCCACAATCCTCTAACCAGCCCAGGCAGTGATCATGCTGGCTGGAGGATTCTGAGTGTAAGAGGCAGGTAGCTTTTCCCAAGCTTTTATTTTTATTTTTATTTTATTTTTTTCAATTGAGAGAATAGCACTGTTTGTCCACCCAGTTCAAGTACCATTGAAATAGCCAGTTGCTATGGATTTTTTTTAAAAAGGGGAAAAGTCCCTCTGGAGCTTCTATGGGTTTTTATTTCAAATGGGCTCATGATTTTGCTGCAGGCAACTACGAGTGCTTGACCCCTGCTCAGAGGAACCATTGTGAGAACCAGCTGAAGCGCAGGCCAGGACATGGCAAGGGACGAAGCCAGCGGTCATCAGAGCGTGTTCGCAGGGAGGAGGCCCCAGTTGGGCTCTGTGAAATCCACTTTCTACCCACAGTAGTGGCAGCCCAGGACCCCAAACACCCGCAGAAGTTGCACTGCATGGGTAGGTACTTGGATTAGTATTCAGAGGGAAACATACTAGTAATCATGAGAGGTTGAGAGAGGAAAGCCTCCATCTAGCATTTCCTCTTCATAGTAAACCTGCTGTTACTGCTAATATGAGCCATATCTCATATGAGCTTCCTTCTAAAGGGCTGCTGGGGGAAAAGTGGTTGCATGAAGGAAACCTGAATCTTCCTGACCTTGAACATTAAATGAATTACTATGGACCTTATCAGACACTGGAAATTGGAAGTATAATCCAATGGCAATCCGAATGCAATCATGGGTTTTACCTTAATGCGAATTAAAGCATCTCACGCAATTTCGGGCAATGGGGGGTCATTTTCGGGTAATGGGAAGTCATTCTGAACGCATTCCGAATGCAATGGGAATTCACGTGAATTCGAATTGGCTCCATTCGCAATAAAGAGAAATTCCTCCCGTCTGATAAGGTCCTATGCTAAGATTGTAAGTGGGGGACTGTTTCCACTTTACAGATGGATTTGGGATGTCAAAAGGTTGGCAAATAGGTAGTGGAGCAACAGAGAATATGTGTTGAGAGAGAGCACAGAAAATGGGAAAATAACTTTGCAAACTCTGGGTGAGCCTTGCAGGATAAATGTTTGTATGTAGGGAATGCCTCAGAATTCCTTGTCTTGAATTTGTCTTTGTCCGTATCTCAGCCCACACATTAGCTGAAATCCTGTGTAGCTTAGTGGACCCACACTAGGCTGAGCCATATATCCCCCTGGACTTACCATACTGCTTCTGGACCTCCTTCCATGGCCATACCATGCTTCATTGGGTAAAGGCAGGATCAGACTAGTCTCTGGCTATGTCATTGTAGCTAGATACAAAATTACTACAGCAGCATTGAGATCTGATGGGGTCTCTAGAGGTCTCATCACTGATTGTGATTATTTGTGTCTGGCGTCAGGGATATAGACAGATGCCTCTCTGATTCTGCTTGTTTAGAATGTGGTATTGAATGGACACGCATGGTTTCTGGGTCTGTATGGTTGGGCACTGTGTAGTTGTATGGCTGTATAGTTGTATGATTGGGGACTGCAGAGGGAGGAAGGGAAAAACAACTTCTTCAATATTAAAAAAAAGACATGTAGGCATTGAGTGCCTTCAAGTTGTTTCCAACTTATGGCAACTCTAAAGTGAACCTATTACAGGCTTTCCTTGGCAAGATTTACTCAGAGAGGGTTTGCCTTTGCAGTGGCATCCTTCAAGTTGGTGTCACCTAGTGCAGTAACTCATGGTGTCACTCCCCCCCATTGACCTCCTCCTGTTTCACACCATACAAAATAATGCTTTTTTGCACTAATGTTACTCATACATCTTAATTCTCATATAGCACTGAAAGTAATTCTAATAGTTGTGACATAAACAGCTAGCAAAATTAAAATTATACCTTCAAATTACAATATAATATGCACAACCTAAATGTATTTACATATGCATAGTGAAGTTTTGATAAAAATATGATGTTTTTAAAGAACATTTTAAAATAATATTTTTTTATTTCAATTTTTTTTTAAAAAAATTAAAAATTAACATTTTGAAATTTGAATTTTAAAAAACTCTGGGCCTCTCCTTTCTCCTCCCACTGAGCTTCACCTCTACTCTCACCATCTTTTAAAGCATTTTAAAGGGAAACAGATGAATTCCACAGCCCATGTCTGCCAAAAAGTAGGTCTTTGAGGAGCAGTGGTTTCACTCCTCCACTTAAGGTGTCACCTGCTGTGAAGACTTACCTATGCCTATATCCAAAAATACCTGCCCTGCTTTCCTTATTTCCAACATCCATCTTAAGGACAACTCCTGCTCCCACCCTGCCCCAGCTTGTTCCTTCCTTTTGCAGATCTCCGTGGATTCAGTCCGTGTCCTCAGCCTCTGCCCCTGGTTAGCTCCAGTTCCACAGCTGCCTACTGTGAGCTCAACAGGAATACCCGGCGGTGCCATCGCCAGCAGCTCCCCATGTATAAATCATGCCGCATGTATCAGACGTGTGACCATGCAGTGCTGATTGCAGGTGTGTGGCCTATGGAATGGTGGGGGGCTAAATTACATCTGGATCTGTGGCAGGGAAAGGTGGAGGTCTGTGATTTTTCTCCCTAGGGCAAAGGGATGCCCTGGAGGAGAATGAATACAATCATAGCTTCACCCTGTGCCATAAAAGGCCTATCTGTCTTTGAAAGGCAAGATTAATCCCAGGGGATATAAACCTAACACTTTCTTATCAAATAAAAAGGATTCTTTTTTAATTTGTGCAGAAAATGTGGACAGGATCCTAGAAGTGAGATCTACCACATGTCCACTAGACCCTTGCCTTCCTCGGCTCATTAAAAGGGCCAGACACGACATATGATACATCACATGATAGTCTCCTAGCACTAGAGATTTATGAATAAAATGGATTATCTTGATCCATTTCAAATTTGTTTCTGGCCTGGTTGTGAGAGAGACCACTTTGGTGGACAACCTACACCAAAAAATTAGACAGGGAAAGTGTGCCTTGTTGATTCTGCTGGACTTCTAAGTACCTTTTGATACTATCAGTTATGGTGTCCTTCTTTGTCTGTTTGCCTGTCTGGAATTGGACTTGGAGGCCCTGTTTGACTGTGCCTCCATTTATTCCTGAAGGCCAAGCCCAGAAGGTGGTGTTGGGGTATTCCTGCTCAACACCTTGGCCTTTGGCCTTTGGGATCTTGCAGGGCTCCATTCTGTCCCCATACTATGCAAAATCTATGTGAAAGTGTTAGAAGATGCTATCCAGAAGTTTGGGGCTTGATTCTGCCACTATGCTGATGATACCCAACTCTATTTCTCCTTTCCACCTAACTCCCAAGGAAGCTGTATTGGTTCTAAACCAATATTTGGCATCAGAAATAGACTGGATGAGGGCAAACAATCTGAAGCTCAGTCCATACAAGACAGAGGGGCATCTGGTCAGTAGAAAGGCAGATCAGGGAATAGCAATACATGCTGGATGGGCTTACATTAGGTTTGTAGTTTGGGTGCACTCCTGCAATCATTTTTTGAACCCAGGTTCTGTGGTGGCCATAAGTGTTTTAGCACACTTAAAGCTGGTGTCCCTAGAGGTGCCTGATCCCAGCATGGTATCACATGCTTTGGCTATATCCCGTTTGGATTATTGTAATGCACTTGACAGGGGGCTGTCTTTGAAGAGTGCTTGGAAACTTGAGTTAGTACAAAGAGCAGCAATTCGTACAAAAACAGCATTATTGATGATGCTTGCTCTCCATTTCCCTTCTTGAACCCTTTCAACCAGGGTTATCTCTCCTGCCCTCCCCATTTACCTGGGTTGCTGATATTGCTTCTCCCCCTAGGTGGCTGGCAGGAGCAAGTGACCTACCCTCACCATGCCCAGAACCTGCTGCTCTTTTACCAGATGCTTCGACGCAATGGCTTCCGTCAAGAGCACATCAAGGCCTTCTTTGCCAGTGAAGGGCAGGCCTCAGGTACCAGTGGAAGAGTGCTAGCTGTCCATCAACAGTGTTGAGGAAAGTTTCTCAGTTTTCTGAGAAAGTGACTTGGATATCAATACTTGTGATCAGAGACCAGGTACCCTTGGGTGCCAATATCAGTTGGGTCTTTTCCATGCTATTCCCTAGAGTTAGGAAAAGGTGGGAGAGGTTGGACTGTGACTCCCAGTTTGCCCCACCCAGAGGTTTCTGGGAGTTGTAGTCTAAAAAGTAAGCTTTCCAAAACTTTTGCCCTCCTCTTCTCCATCCCCTATCACCTCCCTGGTCCCAACATTCTCCATAGGCTCTTGCATTTCACAGTGCTACCATTGCTACCTTGATAGACTGCTGGGTATGAAAGCATAAGCAGTCAAACATTGATGGGGATGGGGGTTACCTTATGAGGCACCCGTTTCTTTAAAAAAGAAGAAGAAGAAGAAGGTATGGCCAACCTGAATAACACAAACAGAAAGACTTTGGGGGGGGGCAATGTGAGAGCCTAGCACATGTTTCCATGCTTCCCAATGCATGTTCCCTTCCCTAAAGGGCAGGATCATGATGGGTGGTGGTTCTTTAAAATAGTTCGGAAAATAATATGGATGCTATTGGAGATCAGATGGGAAGGAACAGATCCACGATACATAGGGTCAGCAGCCCTTTTCCTCTTCTTTCCTGGGTAGTGGCTGTGGAGATGGGTGATGTGCATCCTGCCACGGAGAAGCTGGCCATCCGCTCCCACCTAGCCTTGCTCTGCCGGAGCCTCCATTGTGCCGACTCACTAGTGCTCTACCTCAACAGCCCAGCAGCCAGCGATGGCACCATGTTCCTGTGGGATGCCAACCGTAATGGCATTGTGAGTGAGGTCAGGGTAAAAATTGGGGGGTAGGCCTGGGTAGGAGTCCCCTAAAATCCTTATAAAGGGCTGCTTCCATCTAGCCTGGTATCAGTCTTTTCACCCTCAATTCCCATTACAAAATATCACAAGCCACTCAATCTCTGCAGCTGAAAGGAACCTGACATTTGTTTTCACAGAACATTTTCAGGGCCAGTTCTGCTGTTAGGCAAGGTAAGGTAACTATTTCCCCTTCTGTTCCCACTGATCTTCCACCTTCTGGCAGAGCACAAGGCTGTCTTGTGTGCTGTGTTGGCTTGCTGCTCTCAGGTATGGTTGAGGATGCTCTCCCACTGAGTTTTCCTCAAGGTGGATGTCAGGGCTGTTTTGCCTCTTGGACATCCATGGCTGCTCTACATAACAGAAATTTATAACAGAAAGTTGTCATGGAGGAGCAGGAAAAGCAGGGACTGGGTGTGGGAGGAAAATTCAAAGATGCCTATGAGGCAGCAATGTCCCTTCCAGAAAGCTATTCTGTTCTGTCCTCTGTCCATTTTAGGCTAGTATTTGGCCATCTGTAATTGACCAAGGTTTCATTAGCTGAAAGTGGAAAGTGAATGGAGCCACTCTTGCTGGTAGTGGGATGTAGAATTGGCATACCGTGTTTTGGGAGGGGGGGGGGCAGGGAGAGTGGCATCCCACCTGTCTCAGCATGTCCTGGACAGCCCGAATGGAAGACAGAGAGATGCTGACAGAACTGCAGGTGGCAACTCGGCCCTCTCCTCTCATCTGTTCCCTTCAAAGGCCTGTCCAGCTCTTTCATGTGTGCCTTCAGGGAGAAAGCCAGACTGGCTTTTGCAGTGGGTGCTGGCCCTGGCCTGCTCTTTTTTACTCAATCCACTTCTTTTAACTCCCAGGCGGTGGAATTCCCTTGATCTCTGAACTGTAGAGTTGTAGGGTGGGGTGGGGAGGGGGCTGTGACAAAGGGGCAGGTGCTGCTCTATCCACTCACCCACCTTTCTACTAACAGGCTGATCCGAAGGAGCGGTACCCCATCACAGAGCTTTTAGCTGACCTGGAAAACTGCAATGCCCGCAGGGTCATCCTCTTCCTTGACCAGAGCTATCCGGGGCCTTTGGCAAAGAAATTACGAGCATCACGACGCCATCCCAATGTGGTGCTAGTTCGTAGCACCGGAGCGACCACTGGCGGGTCAGCCTTTGCTGAATTCTGGTCAAGGCTGCAGCCAGATCAGTGTCTGCTCCAGCATATATTGCCGGTAAGTGATATGAAGAGCAAAGCCACATAGATGATAGTCATGACTGCAATCCTGTATCCCCTACTTAGCTAAGCAGTGTTTCCAGCCCAACCCTCCTGTCTCCTTTTACCAGGTAACAGCTACTGCAGATGACAGGAGTTCGTCAATTGGAAAGCAACTCATTGACATTTCCATCCCTGCTCCTGGTGTGATAGTTAGATGCAGGGTCCCTGTTGCAATTCCCCCTCACACCACAGATCACTCGCATAAGGGATGGTGGTAAGAATGTCAACCAGCTGTTTCCCGTTTGACAGAGGAACAGACCCCATCACTCACAGGGACTTTCATGGTCTCTATATAGTCCCTAAATTAGGGAGTATGAATACAAAATCATGATTTCAAAGGGGCCTTGGTAGTGCACATACACATTCATAACTTATTTGGCAAATTTCAGCCCATGATTGTTCAAGCACTAGGACTTTGAGAATGGTGAGGTTAGCAGAGCACAGGCACACAAAAGACTATCATATCCAGAGCTTGGGGGAAAATTATTTTTGGATAAGAACTCCCAGAATTCCTCAGCCAGCAGGGATTTGGAGAGCTTTAATCCAAATAAATTGGAGGTTTGGAGAGCTGTAATTCAAATGAACTGGAGGTTTTGAGAGCTGTAATCCATATAAATTGGAGGTTTGGACAGCTGTAATCTAAATAAGTAATTTTACTCCACTTATACCATCAGAATATTTGTCCATCTAGCTCTTTATCACAAGTGACTGTCCAGCTATCACACAACGGGCTTTCAAAAGCTTCTTTTCTGGCCATAAGAAACTATGGATCAAAACTGGGTTCATCCCTATGCAAAGCACGTACTCTTCCAATGAGTTATTATCTCTTGAATAATCCTAGTTGACCTGTTCATTCCAAGCAAAATATCAGGGTCCCAAAATTAGGGAGGACACTGCTGCACTAACGTGGCTTTTTGGCAGGTGGCAAAAGCAACAAGTATATTTCTAGTTCAAGGGGAATTATGTTCAGAGACTGGGGCAGCCTTATGAACTGCATCTCCCTGGGTTCTGCTCCTGGTGGACAGGGGAGACAGATGAGCCAAGCTTAGGAAAGGGCTCCTGCCATGCTGTTCCTGGGGCAGAAATGCTTGTCTGATCAATTAGGATGAAAAGCAGCCTTAGTTATGCAGCAAGCTCAAGCTTGTTATGCAGCAACCTCAAGCTCAAGCTTGCACAGCGTGTGTTGTGGCTTCTGATACGGCTAAGCCATTGTTTGATCACATTTCTTGCCATGGTTGGTTTTCAGCCTGTGAACAAGTGGGAGCTGGTGATTCCAGATTTAGGACCCAAGGTGGCTTAGAACAATTGGCTAAGGGATGAATCTGATCTGGGTTTTATCCCCAGAATAGGTTCAGCACCTTGGATAGTTCCTTTAAAGTTCAGATAATAACCAAGAAAAGATTTACTACTTCCACTGGTGTGGCATTTACACTGAGCAGCTGGAGATGGGCTAAGTTAGTTTCATCTCATTCCCATTGAAATCAATGGAGCCTACTGTAAGTCATGGCAAACTTTTTATATTGATTTCAAAGCAGCCTTGAATACAACTCAGCATCAGCAAGCCAAGGAAATTTCATATGAAACTGCAGGTTTTGGAGCAGGTGGATGCTAGCAATGTTGCCTTAATCAGACTCATTTTGTTGTCTGCCCTTTCAGGATGCTTGTACAGGTTACTAGGATAATGTATATGAAGCAGGTGGAACACAGTGGCTAGAATCCTCTTGGGCAGTTACAAATACAGTGGACCTTTGTTATGGGTTTGGCTCCAGGACCTCCCATGGATAACAAAATCCGTGGATGCTCAGGTCCCATTTAATGCAATGGCATAGTAAAAGGGTGTTCCATATAAAATGGAAAATCAAGGTTTGTTATTTGGAATTTATACTTTTTTGGATTATTTTCAAGCAGTGGATGCTTGAATCCATGGATAAAAAATCTATGGATAAGGAGGGCTGACTGTATGTAGAGTTACACATGCGTGACTGTTTTGTATTCACAGTCCTTATGTAGCCTCTAGTTTATGGGCTACAGAGAGATGGTGAAAGTCCTCCAATCTCCTTTTACTGTGCAGCAGCCACTGTGATTAACAGGAGTCTGTTCACCTGTCAATCAAGAAGCAGCTGGTTGATGGTCCCAGCTGCCCCTCCTGTGAGTAGTCTCCAATGCAAGAGAGAATCATGACAGGAACACTGGGGATTGCTCATACGAGAGTTGTAGATCCTAAAATTATACAAATGTAGTAAATGCATAGTTTTTCATTAAGCAAAGTTGTCCAAAGTTATTTCTGATGTCCTTGTAACACTATATCCGCCATCCAGTTGCAAGTTAATCACTGTTGTCACAGGCAGAAACAAGGCCCGTCACAAGTTCTCGTACTGGAGATCGCACATGGGAGGGGTGGGTGAACTATCAGTCAGCTGCTTGCTGAGCCACCGGGGAACAGGCCCTTGTCGACTGCAGCAGTTGCTTCCTAGTAAGTGAGGATTGAGATGGGATTCACTGCATAGCACTGTAACTATGGTATTTATGTGTATGTAAATCCCTAGAAGGATTCTGGCCTACTCCAAGTAGAGGGGGAGGAGTAGGAGAGATGCAGCTCATGGGCTTCATGTGGCCTCTTTTTTGCAGCTCCCAGTGCCCTTTTCCCAGATACCCCAAAGTTTCTGGACTTCCAAACTTTAAAAAATTGAGTGAGAAATTGTCCAGAGATTGCCCAAACTGCTACAAAAACACATCAGAATACAGCAACTGGGCTTTATTTACCCTTTGCAATGCACCAATGAAAAGGAGGAGCAAAAGAACCAAAAATATAGGTGAAACAAGAAATGGCCAGAAATTTGGTTTTATCTTCGTTTTTGTGTCATTGTGGCCCATTAGGGCCCTGTGGTGAAGGGAGAAGATTGGCTCTTGCCTCTGGTGCCATTGCCCACTCTTGGCATAAACGGTAAGATTTTTTAGAATCTTGCTGACTAAGTAATTTTTACCCAGCATAAGCTTTTGTGGACTCTTAGGGCCTTTCACACCACACAGATATAGGACTGTGGTTCTACTGTACCTGCCATTCTTCCATCCTGTGGATCTGCAGTTCAGGGAGATACATTTAGGATCCTCAGCCAGGGAGCTCTAGTGCCTCTGACCAAACTACAAGCCCCAGGATTCCACGAGAAGTTGCTATGGCAGTTAAAGAAGAAACATAGTGCTATAATTATGGAGTGTAAAAAGACTCCTGTTCATTTAATCAAATGCAAATAACTAAATACACCTGATGTACTTGCAATTGAATAAGTGGGGTGCACTTCCAAATAAAATAGCAAGCTTATTCCAAACAAAACTGGTTAGACATTAAGTTGCCACATTAAGCCTCTCAATTGTTTTTGCTTCAACAAACTAATACCCCATCCTATCCCCATTTTTTTTTAAGAGGGGGATGAGTCACCAAGTGGTAGGCCAAAGTGAAGCCATTTCTCCTTTCTTGCAGGTGGGTCCTTGGTCTGCAGTCTTGGCCTCTGGTGTCCCAGCCCAGCTGCTCAATGTCACCTTAGCAGGAGCACCCTGCCATTCTATGCCACCCCTGGGTGAGGAGGAGCGCCAGCGTCGCTACCAAGGCTGTCAAAACCTTCCCACCATGCTGTGGTATCAGAGTAGGCACCAGCAGCTGCCACAGGAAGATGAATAAGCCTGATGGGCCATGGATCTAGGTCTGTCCTCATGATCACAGCCAGTCATGCTGTAGCCCATGGATGCTTTCTCCCCTGCCCCCCCAGGGATGTTCACCTTTTGGGACTGGGTGGAATTACTTATGTCTGTCCAAGAAGCTGGCATGGAACTGCTGTGGAACATGGCTGGGACAGGTTGAGGCATTCCTGGTGAGCTGCTGTACTGGATGCTCAAGGACCATTTTAAGTAACCAAGGCCAAAAGGAGAAGCCAATGTTAGCAAGGCCTGATCTTACACTGCGTCAAGGAGATACACACACACACACACACAAATACACATGGATGTAGGAGAAATGTTAGCATCATAGATCAGGGAGACTCCAGCAGCAGTCATTGTTGGAAATGTGGCCATCAGGGAGGTAGCAGCAAATGCTGATGTGCTGGGAGTCATAGCAACAACACCCAAGGAGTACCAAGAAATGTCAGAAGCTGTATTGAGCCCTATCAACAAATCAGTTCCAGCAGTTTTCACCTCCAGCAGGAGCTAGTCTTTTGTAAAGCTAGTAGATCTTAATTGACTATTCAGTGCAAAGCCACTTCAAATTCCTTTGATTAATCATAGGGATAGGTCACATAATATATTGTATTGGAAAAAATCCCCCCACCCTACTTGCATTCAGCTCCTTTTAAGGCTGTAGTTAAATTCATTGGAATAGGGAAATTTTGAGAGGTGATGACTGATGTCATTGTTCCTGCAAGTAAAAAAATATATGGTGATATGATCCCACACATCCTGGCCCCACTACACCACTGGTGGGCATATGCAGAGCAGTAGGGGCACTCAATGCTAGAACAATAGGGAGAAGGGCACCTGGGTACCACAGTCTTACTCCCATTTGCCTTCTACATGACAATTTGCCCCTCTTGCATGAGAGCAAGAAATGTGGGGCTATGTGCCCCCCCCCCACCTTAATGGATGTAAATTCCATAGCACTCTCTGGTGAGAAAAGGCAGGAGAGACATGCTGTAAAACAATCAACTGTTTGAATAAAGGACCACTGAGTTCTTGGCTTCCTGTTTATGTTGATGTTTACTTATCTGGACCTTGTTTGAGTGAGAAGCAGTGCTGGCCCAACCTACACTTGCTCCTTGAGGCAAATGACAAGATGTACTCCATATACCAAAGCTGACAAAACCAGTTTTGCTGTTGCCCCTAACAGGAAAGAAACCAGTTTTGCTGTTGCCCCTAACTGGACAACCTCTGCAGTAGTAGTAGTAGCAGTAGGCAGGAGACTTCATCTGTGTCTTAACTTATCAGAGCTCGCCCTAGCAGGAGGCACAGTGAGCTTTTTGCCTGAGACAACTTATCGGTGGGCTGCAGCTGGGAGGTGCTGGGAAGACAGCTATACAACACCTAGACTAGCATGCCTCTGTCAGATACAGTGGCAGCCATTATGCAGTTGCCAGAAGTGAACTGCTAGTTTCTTTCCTGCTCTGGAAGGGTGTAACCTACATAGGAGCTGACAGCAGCTGGTGCGCACAGGGAGTGGGGGGAACAGTCTGATAATTACAACACAGTTCTTAATGCTCTTCTGTTCTAAAGTCCTCCACTTTTCACGCAAAGAACTGACTCTTAATCCACAACTTTAATGTTATTTTACTTTTGCTTCCAAGAGGTGAGGGCTGCATAGCCATAGACTTACAGGGGTCTGTCAGGACCGCTCAGCTTTCTCTACTGTATGGAGTTGCCAAGGCCTAGAGAGATGCATTCTATCATCATAATCATATCATGGCCAATGGCTGCTTCATAACAACCCTTTAAGCTGTTTGTGACTTTAGCCATTCTGTAGAAATAAGATGGGAGCCGTATCTTCTGCGTGCACTAAAGCAGGTGGGTTCAGGTGTTAAGAGCATGGAAAAGAAGGAAGCCGGGAGGACAGACTGTTATTGCATTGACCTCTGTCATTCCTCTGCACTGTTGTCAAGATGTGATCCTTGCCCAGTCCTTTGAACACTAACTTCCTCTGCTTTAACTCCCTAAAATGTATGCTGGCTACCCTATGTGTTCATAAGAATTAAGTGTTATTAGAGAAAGAAGAAAGTTCTCTCTAGAATAGCCATAGGCACAAGGAACCAAGTTAAAAACTCTGCAGGTGAGAGAATGCCGAATGAGTAAGCTCTAGCAATCAACCTTTGGTGCAGAGAAGATACTTTTGGCCTCTCATTCTTGTAAATGTGATGGCCAGCCTGTGTAACACGGATAAAACAATCTTTTTGCAGTGTTGGCCAGTGACAGCCTAGCACATATTCCTGTATTGTCCAAAGGGGCAAGATTGATGGTGAGTGGGTTGTGTTCCTGAACACAGAAGTGGAATGTGGATTCTGCTAGAGACAGGGAAGAAACAGATCTACAAGACATGTGGCATTAGCATCTCTCTTTTCTTGGGTAGTGGCTGTCAAGACAGGCAAAATGCATCCTGTTATGGAGGAGATGGCAGACTTCCCTCGTTCTAGGGATCTGATACTCATGACAGGCTATCTGCACCAGCACACTGGAGTGTGGCACCCATCATTACACCCTCTACTCAGTTTGAGGTTATTTTTAGAAAAAAAAAATCACAACCCTTCTCTTTTGTTAAAACATATCTGTGATCTGGTGTGCTCTTTTCAATGCCATCATGATCATCTCACTACCCCAAGATAAGCATCTTGGCTTCCACGTCTGCTTTCCTCAAGCAGGGAGCAGCAGGTAGTCTAACAGTGCCTGGCGTCACCTGGTAAACAGTGACTGGATTCTTTTGCCAGCTGCCACTACATCTGCTATAGTGTGCACTAAGCACGCTGCTCACTCTGTAAAAAGAAAGGAAGCCAGCAGTGCTTGCCTGCTCAGCTCATGATTCTTGGGAACTGAATGGCCTTGCAGCAGGAAGGCCCTTAAACATTGTGTTCTTCCAAAAACTAGATTCACAGATCCACAATGAAGCAGCAACTCTGGCTAAGGTTGTGGAGATAAGTCAATGGAAAAGCCTCACTTCCTCTGCCCTGTTATTTCTATCTATCATGCAATAATAAAGCAGGTGGTCATTTTAAGAATGTTAAATGTAAGGGATTTGTTGAAGTGTGAAGAAAACTCCACCCCTACCTCCATGTCCTTTTGATTTAATGCCCCAATTAATATGATCTGTGTTTACACTTCTGGCGTGAGCATTACTGCTCTCTCACTAGCATGAAAAGGGGAAAGGACCTCCATGCTGGAAGCCACCCAGTCAGTAATTTTTCATGCTCCTCCCCACATCTGAGACTGAAAAAACACTGGATCCACAGATCGATCTGAAAACATGGAGAGATTTATGAAAATTAAAACGCATTTCAAAATCAACCTACAAAAATGATGGTTGTGTACAAAGTGCTGGCAACACTCCCTTGTGTCTCCTCTCACCCTCTGCTCCCATTCATATTTGCAATCCTTACCAATCAGAATGGTAGGGCAAGGCGGCTCTGGTCCCAGCCTCCCCTTCCTTAATTACTGACAATACATCTGGATCCCTGAGCAACAGGTTTCCCTGCATCACTGGCAGCAGTCTGGAAGAGAAGTCTCTCAGGCTCCTGACACGCTGAACAGGTCCCGCTCATGAAGAGCAGTGTGTGCTGAGAACTGTACAGTCTACACCTCCTCAAGGTTCATCTCAATGACCATACTTCTAACTTGGTGGATCTCTGCTCTGGTGATCGGAATATCTCACCCATTATGCTACAAGTAGTCACAAATATGAAGGCAGAGGTGGTAGCAGCCTCTAAGCCTTTTGAGCCTTATTCTGCAGGAGTTGTCTCTGTAGGGCTGCTTAGTAATTTTTTCCTGTTGTTTGGCTATGATTCAGAGGTACCCTCAGTATCAAGCTCATCGGTGTCATGCAGTGTCTCAGACTCCAGTTCGCTGCTGGCACTGCTCTTCTCACTGCCTCGTGACTCAGACAGGCTACCAGGCTTCTTGGCTTTATTATCCACCTTAGGCTTTTTATCACTCTTCTCCTTGGCCTCAGGTTCTTCAGTTGGTTTAACATCCTTCTTCTTGGCTTCAGGTTCCTCAGACAGCTTACTACTCTTCTTGCTGCCTTCCTCTAACTCAGAGATGTCACCACTCTTCTCACTACCTTCTTGTTTCTCAGAGACGCTCTTCTCACTGCTGCCCTTACCCTCAGACATCTGCTCAGCATTAGTCTCGTTCACTCTGTCTGAATGACTTGGTGCCTCACTTCCTTGTTGCAACCACATCTCAGAGTAGATTCCACCCTTCTTCATCAGCTGATCATGCCTGAAAAATACAAAGATCTTTCAGATGGCTCCACAGAAGACATGTCCTTCAGCCCTGGATGAGACCAGAAGAAAGCTACACAGATTCCCACTTCTATGGGGTGGAACTTTCCAAGCACACATTTACATCCTGTGTTTATTCTGCCTTAGCAACTAACACCATTCCCCAGGTGCTAGAGGAAAAGGTGTATCTGGGGATGGGGCAAGGTGAAGGTACTGCCCCTGCCCAATAAGAATTCTGCCCTCCCAACTGAAATTTTCTTTCATTCCCAAACTTGCTAGCAGTGCAGTAACTTACCACTTCATTCCCTCCTCCTTCACCAGCACTCAACTGTCACCTAACACCATTTCCCAGGTGACAGAGGAAAAGGTTTTAGCATCAGATTGGGAAGCGGGGAATGTGGAGTTAAATGGGGTGTTTGGTAGGAAAAGAAGGTTTTAACCAGATTGGGAAGGAAATTACCTCTTTCACACACACACACACATATATATTCCCTGTCCAGGCAGCTGTTTCAGAAATCACTGCCGAGGAACCTGGAGCAATGCTTCTCTGATTACCTTTCTAAGCAGTATTTCTGTACTGATCTGTATATAAGTCGACCCAGGGTGTTAGGGTCAACCTTTGGGGATAAATTTTTTGACTGATAGTAGAGTATATAGTAACTCACTCTCTGCAATGCTGGAATTTGTGGGGGGAGTGGTTTCAAGAAAAATGTCATAGTGGAGTAGAATTTTTATGGGGGGAAAGACTCTATTTCTGCTATCCCTCGATATACCCTTGCTAATCAACCTATCTGCCATAAAGAAGTTGCCACAGCTGGTCATTGAGAAGAAGAATCATCAGCAAAAACATGAACAGAAGATGAAGGTTACATTCAGAGGACAAGTATGAAGCAGCACAGTGTTATTCATCTTATTTGGCCAATTTTCAGGAGGGAAGTGAAGAGCAGTGCTTGAATTTAGAAGGCACAGTACGGCTTTGCTTCCCCTTTCTTATATGAATCAGCCAGATGGATGTTGAGAACATAAAAGGTGTCTCAAGCTCCTTAGGGGAGAAATAAGGCTGTGTCTCTGCTAACATTCCATAGGAGTGCAAAAAAACAAAAATTGCCTTTGCTCTGTGGCTCTTGTGTCTTCCACCAGTCACTGATACCATGACTGAATCTATACAAGAAAGCCCAACTTTTCCTCTTTCTTGTTGATCATAGAGCAGGTTTCTAGCCCTTTTAAGCTACAAAAGTATGCTTCAAAGTGTATAGGCTGAAATTTCAGACACTAGGGACATGGATGAACAAGATTTCTAGTGACTGCGTGTAGGACAGTCAGCATCTGGTGTACCTCTTCACCATTTTTCATGGTAAGCATAACTGCAGTAAATTATGCAAGGTAAGGGAGAGGGGTGCAAGTTTTCTCTACCTGCATAATTTACTCAGGCCACCTTTCTTGGATGTATTATATGGCCATAGAACATTGATTTGTTTGTTTTAGCATGGCCTAAGGCATTTACCTTCCTCGCTCCATCACCCGGCCTTCCCGGAGGACTAGAATTTGATCAGCCTTCACTACAGTGGATAGTCTGCAAAGAAAATACAATTGATAAAACTGCCAGCAAGAATCCAGAATACAATAAAGATTGTTCCTGCAACCTACTGGTGTCTACAATATATAGACTGAGTAATCTTTATCTGAAAAGGTTTGAACCAGTGTTTTGGATTTTTTAAAATTTTTAATTTTTGGACTTTGGAATATTTGCATATACATAATGACATGTCTTGGAGATGGGACCCATTCATCTGTATTTTGTATATACCTTATATACATAGCCTAAGTAATTTTATACACAATATTTTAAATAATTTCATGCATGAGAAAAAGTTTGTATACAATCAGGACAATAAGGAAGTAAAGGCACCACTATCTCAGCCGCCCATGTGGTCGATTTTGGAGTATTTTTGATTTTGGAAGTCTGGCTAGAGATACTCAACCTGTACTGCACTGAGCTCCTCAGAGTACACCGAATGAAGTCTTGTCACCCCAGACAAATTCAGCCATATGGAAACTGCTACAGCAGGGGTAGAAAAACATGTGGCACCCAAGCAGTATATGGCCCCCAAAGGAAAAAAAAAATTATACCTCTTCTCCAAAAAGCTTTTCAATAAAAAATAAGATAGTTGTGCACAGTTCTCCTTTAAAAACAAGGTGGAGGTGCCCACTTGCTGTTTGAGCAAAAAGAACTAATAATTAAAATATATTTTTAAAAAAACCCTGGAAATTATCTTCTGGTTTTATTTGGAGTGGCTGGAGAAGCACCTGGAGGGACCAGAGGCCAGAAAAATTGCCCCAAGGCCTCCAGAACTTGCTCTGAGCTACAGATAAAAGACAGCCTTAGATATTGACATGGTGTTGTGATAGTATGCACAGGATGGGCTGAACACCAGGCCTTTAGAAAAGTTATCACAAGCCTTCTGTAGAGATCCACTAAGCTCTGCCAATTCCTACCATGCCGATTTAGCAATGTCGCATTCAGACTCCTACTTTGACTTTGCATAGTACAAGGTGCTCCTTGCAGTAATCTGTAGGTCTTTTTCAGATCATGGCCAATATCTTGGAAGATGTGTAGGAATAAGGAAGGGAGAGGGCAAAGAGCATATTCAGGTCTTGCCCTTCTCCCCAATTCTTGGCAGAGGAAAGTGAACATAATGTTGCAGGAAGAACAGACATTCCAATGGCTTTGTAAGCTAGAAGGCATCCCCAGAAATGACTTCTTGTTCTCCAGCATATGACAAGCACAAAGCAAGGGATCTGGTTTTAAGACACCGTACACACACACATACAGAAGTTTTATTCAATTTATAATCCACTTTTCCACCTAAAAAGGCCTTAAGGAAGCCACCACATGACTGGTTGCACCCTCTTCAGTTTCAGACTAGCTTACATGTCAAAAGTCTGCCAACAAAGACAAGTTGCTTACGTGTAACTGTAGTTCTTCAAGTGGTCATCTGCAAATTCACACAAATGGTTTATTCTGCACTTGCACAGTAAGCTTTGGAATGTTCTGGAATAACTAGGGAAGACATTTTGGTGGTAGCTCCGCCCACCCACTATAAAAGCCCCTAGTTTTCCCGCCCTTTTTCAGTTCCAAAAGGATGCTGCCTAGCAGTGTGGAGAAGTGCAAAATGAGCAGGACACGAATGAGGGGAGGATGGGCAGGATTTGTGTGAATTCGCAGATGACCACTCAAAGAACTACAGTTACAGGCAAGCAACCTGTCCTTCTTCTTGGTGGTCGCTAACACAAGTGGGTTAGATTGACAAGTTCAAGTCAGAAGAGGAGGGAGTGTCATGGAACCCATGTAATAATTTCAAAGAAAGTATTTTTGTAAACAACAATAAAGTTTTACTTAAACCCTAAACCACTCTTGTACATTCATCTTCTTCTTCTTCTTTTACACTATTATGCATAAAGAGCAAGAAATATGCAATGGCACAAACCTTAATGTAAACAGAAAGCAACACTTCACTCCCAAAAGTTGCATCCCATCTGGCTTTGGTATCCAGCTGATACTGTGTGATAAAAGTCAATGGGTAAGACTGGACAGCAGCTTTACAGTCATTTTGTAGGGACAGTGCACTCAAAAAAGAAGAGGGTGTTACTACCCCCTTGGCAAAGTGTGCTCAAACCCGAGTTGGGAGGAAGGTGATATGAGGACGGAGTACCACTTTATCCTTTTGGAAATGCAGGTTAATACATACGGAGAGTGCAAAGCTTGGGCTCGCACATCGAGCCAAGGTGATGGCCACAAGAAAATCCATTTTCAACCTCATGAGTCTTAGATCAGTAGTGGCCATGGGCTCAAAGAATTTCTTGGAAAGGTTGGAAAGCACCAAGTCCAGGTTCCATGCAGGAGTCGGTACCGGGGATAGAGGCTATAAATTGTTGAAATCTTTCAGGAGCTTCTTAACTAAAGGGTCCCTTAAAAAAAGGTCAACCATCAAACTGGTAATGGGAAACTAGTAAATATCGAGAGAGAGAAACAGCACTGGGCTCAAGAAGTATTTAAGGGCTCGATGGTGTCCTTTTCCAAGAGGGTGCACACTTTATCAAGTAGGTTCTCTGGAGGAGGAGTAGAAATAATAGTTCCTATTGGAAAGAGCTCTTCTAACTCAAGGGTGTAACCCAAGAGTCAATGCTGAGAACCCAAGAGTCAGATGTTATAGCGGCCCAAGAGCTGACAAAAGGGCCTAATCTGTTACAGAGGGAACAGGGTACGAAGTGTGCAGCCATCTTTCACCGCTTTTTCTTAGATTGGTCGGTATATTTTTTATGGAAACCCTGAGGGTACCGAGGTTGAGCAGGCTGCCATCGACCAGAGGAAGAAGACTGAGATGGGTACCCATGGCATGGTTGTTCAGAGGTGTGGTACTGTCTCTCCTGATGTTGATATTGATGGTACAGATCAGGTGGGTAGGTTGAATGCTGTCCCTGTATCGATGTTGAGGGTTGAAACGATATGAAGAAGATGACATCCTGTAGCATCCTGTTTTCCTCCTGTAGCAAAAGTTTAACTTCTCTTCCATCTCTTTATTAAAGAGGCCGGAGTCAATGACGGGCATGTCCTCAATCAAAGCTCAGGCCTGTGGAGTAAGATCAGATGACTAGAGCCAAGCATGTCTACAAAGAGCAAATGATCCCAAGAGCACTTTCACAGTGCAGTCAGCTGAATGTCAGCCCAAAGATATTTGTTGTCCCCCCCAGGGAGTGAGCTTCCACTTTTAGGGCCATGGCCAGTGGCTTTTTGACATTAGGTAGGTTGTCGAGCGGAGCATTCTATGAGGTGCTGCTGATATACACCCATGCAGGCCATGTAATTAGCAACTTTCAGATCCAGGACTGCAGCCACATAACATTTCTTTGCTAGCCCATCAACCTTTTTTCCCTCTTTATCAGTTGGGGCAGATGAGGTTTTGGGAGTAAGAGTAAGTTGTACACCCTTAACAATTGTCGAATTGGGCTTTGGATGTTCAAAAAGCCAGGAAGAAGAGGATGGAATTATTCTATATAAGTTTTTGATCTTCCTGGAGGTGGACAGAATAGTCACTGGGGCGTTCCAAGAACGCTGGGCAATTCTCTCCTTGGAAGAAAGAAAGGCAATGGATCCAGAGGCTGGTACTTTTCCATGGACCCTCTCATCAATAGGATTCAAAGCATCCTGATCACCTATTCTGCAAACGATTTGATGTCATCGGTAAGGGAAGCTGGCTCATGCACCATGAGAACCTGAGATGGAGATGTCTGTTTGAAGGAGTCCATGGATGGAGTGTCAGAGGAGAGGTGTCTGTTGGTATCCAAGGCAAAGGTTTGTCTTTCAAGGACTGGCATCAAATGGGCACTGGTGGAGGTGTCTGGGAGGTGGCTGGTACAGCTTGTGCCTAAGAAGTGTGAGGTTCTCTAGATGCAACTGGCTGAAGAATTACTTAGCCTGAAGGAAATTGGGATCTTCGGCGCTCATATCGGGGATATTCAGGGTTGACTGGCATATAGTTTTGTCTTGTTTCATCATCGTATACAACGTCAGGAGTCCTCAGGAAAGCAAGGATTGGTACCATGGGCATAGGTTGCACGGTGCCCAGTATTTACGGGCAATTGAAGCCGAGGAGATGCCAACAGACGGTCCTGAACCATCCAAGTTGAGTCTGTACGCTCGCAGTTTGGAGTAAGTAATGGAGGGTTTCACCCTCCAATTCTGAACCCAAACCAATGTAAACAATTTGGAGAGATCTGGTTGGAGAAACTCTATCAGAGCATAACCTTGCTGGACTGCAGGAGGTTCGATCCCAAAGGAACATGAACATTCACAATCGCTGTAATAGTGGAATGCTCAGGATCGGTACCAAGGGCTGCCGAGGGTTCCTTCTCCTTTTTAGGGAGTTTCTCAGTATTCTGAGAGCCTGATTTTTCAATCCCACAGAGGAAAGAAGAACAGTGCTTTTTTGAGGGTTTCCCCACCTCCGAATGGGGAGCCCTTGTCTTCGTAGTGCCTGGGCTTAGAAGAGCACTTTGTTTTAGGTTCGTGGTCAGAACCATGGTCCTTATCTGACTTGTGGGCTTTAGCAGACTTCTTCTTGGAAGATTTTTCTTTGGGAGAATTATCTTTTGTCCCCGAAGCCACAGGAGCTGAGGTCTTGCCAGGTTTCAAAGGGGTGGCAGAGCAAAGGGCATGTTGGTAAAGAGCCGCTTTCAACCAAGTGTCCCGATTCTTGCAGGCCTGCGGGACTTGGAAAGGACACACATGGAAACATTATGGCCCTCACCAATGCACAGAAGACAAGTGTTGTGTGGGTCTTGACCTGGAACCTTTCCCCACACTTAGCACACATTTTGAAGGAGGTTGAGCAGTAAGCCAATGTACGAACTCCTTCTGAAGTTTGGCCCATTAGTACCAAAACGAGTCCATAAAGAAAACCAAAGTCAAACAATCCATAGTCACTCAATTTGCAAACAATCACCAAGATGAAATCCAAAACAGTAGTCAACAAACAGTACCAGTAACAGTGGTTCCAAACACAGTTCATTTAAGCAACTAGCATGGCTGACAAAAGGAACTGAGAAAAGGTGGGAAAACTAGGGGCTTATATAGAAGGTAGGCGGAGCTACCACCAAAAAGTCTTCCCTAGTGATCCCAGAACATTCCAAAGCTTACTGCGCAGGCACAGAATAACCCATTTGTGTGATTCATAGAGATCATGAAGAAGAAAAATTGTTACTGCCTCTGGGGGTAGGTCCACAAAGAGAAGGTAAAACCTAAGTGCCCTTATCAGGGATTCCAGAGTGTAGAAGTGAATCTCAAGAAGGCCCTCTTTAACATTTCTCAAAGAACTTAAAACCTATATAAATTTCTGTGAAAATGTGGTCTTTCAAATTATAAAAAAGAACATAACTGAAGACTGCTCTCTACATTCTATGAGTTAAAACATTATCTCACTCCATTCTTTGAACCCTGGATACAAAGTGTACTCCAAAGCTTGCGTGTTTCTTTAAGGCATGAGAAAAGGTGCGAACCCCAAGAGGGGAGCAGAAAATGATGGCAAACAAAAAGAGGCACAACCCAGAAGTGACCTTTTTTCAAACCGTGCCCACCTGTCTCCCCCACCACAAAACTATAGTAGATCCTAAATAAATAGATTTTTCCACTCTCCGAATCCTCCCTTTTTCCTTTCTCACTACTGCCTAGTCTCAGCAGCTTCAGTAACAGCTCTATTCACAGGATGGTTTCCACCAGGGAAGGGGTGATATAGAGAGTCCTGGCAGGTACAGACAAAACAGGGTGGTGTGTGGACAGCTTTCCTGTCATCTCACTAATCCATGTTTGGCTCCTGTGAGGAGGGAATCTCAGCCATCCCCACCCCCTTCCCCATCATCAGCCTTTGTCTCCATGGGCAACTGGCCCCTCATCCATCTTCTGATGGGTTCAGTACTATCCACAGTTTGAGGCATTCTTGGAATTTATCACCTGCATATAAGCTATGGTATTCTCCATCACCATGTACAGATGTGAGAGCTGGACAGTGAAAAAAGTGGATAAGAAAAAAAAACGCTGGAGAAGAGTGCTGAGGGTACAATGGACAGTCAAAGAGACAAACACATGAGTCCTAGAACAGATCAAGCCAGAAATCCCCTGGAAGCCAAGATGACAAAAATGAAGCTGTCATATTTTGGCCACATCTTGAGAAGGCATGACCCATTCGAAAAAACAACCATGCTAGGAAAAGTGGAGGGCAATAGAAGGAGAGGAAGACCACACACCAGATGACTAAACTCAATCAGGGAAATCACAGGAATGAATTTACAAGACTTAAGCAGAACACTGGAGGATAGGAGGGCTTGAGGATGTCTCAACCACAGGGTCGCCATGAGTCAGGGTTGACTCAAGGGCAGTTAACAACAACCATAAGCAGGGATTATTGTACTGAGCTAGTGATGAACCCCTCCCCTTCTATTATGCTGAAACAGAGTATGCAAAGCTCCCATGGCAGGATGTTTTCTCTTACCTGTGTGCCACAATAATGGTGGTTCGGTTTGCACATACTTTAGCCAGGGATGCCTGGATAATTCTCTCAGTCTTCGTGTCCAACGCAGATGTCGCCTGTAAAATCCAGGTATTCTTGCAAGTGGTGGCACAATAATGGGTGGGAGAGTAATTCTGATCATGGAAGTTGACACTACCTGGCAATGCCCAGTCACTGGTGCATCCTTCAATATATGCCAACTATGCCAAACATGGCAAACTGTTGAAATATTATTTTAAAAAACTTTATACATTTATATCCACCTTTCCTCTCTTGAGCTTAAAGTAACTCACATAATTGTCCCTACTCCCCCATTTCCTTGATGTTACTCTCTTTTCAGAGAGCTATTAAGGTAGAGGAAGAATGGGAGAAGAGGTCCCTTTGGATGAGATGAAGACAGAAAGGAAACTTCCAGATAGGCAGATACAATTGTGGAGACAGCAGGAGATTCTCAGGTTCAACAAAGCTAAGTGTGACCCTTCTCCCAAGCTCTTCAACAGCCGATTTTTCCAGGAACAAGGTGTACAGAAGGGTCAAACGCAAAATTAGAGCTGACTATAAGGACTGGGAAATAAGAAAACAGAAATGCAACCTGTAAAAAAAAAAAAACAGTGTTGCAGTGGAATATTTGTGATTAGAGCCCCAGCTGCTCCAGCCACTAACCCATTTTCCATTTTCCCATCTTACAGTCTGTCAGCATTTCATGGTCACTGATATCTTTGGATGATTTTGTTTCTGCTCCCTTTTGCTTCCCTTCCAAAAATCTGTTTATACAGTGGTCCCCCGGGTTACGAAAGTAATCCGTTCCGGATTACCTTTCGTAACCCGGAAATCTTCATTTCCCGGGGGACCGCTTTAGTGGACGGACCACGCGGCAAATTTAAAGGGGCCACGTGGTTTTTCTTCTTCGGATCCCGGGGTTTTCTTCGCATCCCAGGGGCTTTTTTTCGCCCCCGGCGGTTTCGGGTCCCGGGGATTTCGTTCCCCGGGGGGTTCGTATCCCGGGGGACCACTGTATTTCTGTAAGCCTGGAGGGTCTTGTGGGCATGTTGAAGCTTCCCTTGTCTGGTACATCAGGGCTCCTGGGAAAATTGAGGACACTATTAATATATATCGGAATTCTCATTCTTTACCTCATCGAACAAAATGATCTGAGGGTTCTTCAGGATAGTGCGGGCAATTGCAACTCTCTGCTTCTCCCCACCACTCAGCTTCAGACCTCGCTCACCCACCTGTGTATCGTAACCTGCCAAGAATAAGCAGACAATGAGGAAAACAAGCTACCATAAAAGGCAAGGTGCTGATACAGCACAACAAATCTTTGGTTACTTTTTGCCATCTTTACTGCCTAGGAAGATTTTGTGTTTGCACGGACAAGTTAAGATATTCCAAATTAAGAACCCAGATTCCTAAAAATAAAAAAGTGAATTGGGTAACTCTGAAAACCTAGCTCCACTTTTTGGACTACTCCAAAGCCCATTGCAGAAATAACCCAGTTTGTGACTGCATTAACTGCCCTGGCTGGGCTAGGGAATCCTGGGAATTGTAGTTTATTGTGGCACCAGAGCGCTCTGACAGAGAAAGCTAAATGTCCCACAAAACTACAATTCACAATAGTCCCTAGCATTGAGCCAGGGCAGTTAAAGTGATCTCAAACTGGATTATTTCTGCAATGTGTTTTGCACCAAAGTCTCCGTCAGTCATCTCACTGCAGTTTTAGAACGAGAAACTTCAGTGTCATAAGGCCATCCTTAAATTAAATGGTAAGGGGGTACATTTTTTTATGTTACAACTGAAATGAATGGCCTCCTGTGACAATCTCCATGCCTCCATAGAAGGCAAGTGCCTGGCTTCTGTTACTTGGGGGGAGATGGTAAGAATAGGGGTTAAGAACCTTTGATCAGATAGGAACAGAACTTTAAAGTAACATGTAATAAGTAACATTGTTACCTGAAACTAGTTACTTTATACATGCAGCAAAGTTACATTTCAAAAGCAATGTTACCAAGCAAGAACAAAGTTACTTTACTGGTGTAACTAGTAACCATTTCTAGTTAATTTCAAAAATTAATTTTAAAGGCATTTTGAGAAGAAGCTTTCAGGTTTAATGCTATTCTCTTATCACTCCTAAGTTTTCCTGCTCAAAAACAGTATGAAAAACTAATAAGAAATGCAAGACATACTGGTAATGTAATGGGTTAACTTTTTTCATAATCTCAATGTGTAACAGGAATGGCTTAATTTTTAAATACGGTAATAAATAACACTAACACTAACAGTAAAAGTAAATTATTTTAGAAAAGTATCATTCCAGCTCTTTATAGGATGATAGTGAGCTACCGTCTATTGAGTCAAACCACCCTTCAATTGCTCTTTACACTGATTGACAGCAGCTTTGCAGGATTTCAAAGAGAAATCTTTAATTACCCTGTCTGGAGACACTGACGACTCAACCCATGACCTTTCGGGTACAAAGCCATGAGCATTTCTACTGAGCTACAACAGGAAAGAGCACTTTTCAACATAACCAGTTAGCAATTAATAGCAACCCATGAGGTAACAAAAAGCTTTACGGCATAGCAGTGCGTAAACCAGAATCAGTATACACAGCTTACCATCAGGGAAAGTGAGGATGCGCTCATGGATATTAGCAGTAATTGCAGCCTCTACCACCTCTTCATCCGTGGCATCAATACGACCGTATCGGATGTTGTTTCTAATGGTGTCGTTGAAGAGAACAGTATCCTGAGGCACCACACCAATGTGGGAGCGCACTGAGACCTGCTTTGCCTGCAGGCATTGAAAAATTGAGAGTTAAGAGCAATGAAAGAATGAGAATTCATGCCATTCATTTTAGAAATTGAAAAAAATGCAACGTCTTCAAAACAGAACCATACGTAGTTTCATTTGAAAAGAGCAATGACCCAAAAGGGCACCACAGTTCATCAGAGGCAGTGACTAGGGATGGAAGCTTAAAAAGTTACTTTTTGGATTCCAACTCCCAGAATCCTCCAGCAACACAGCCAGGGGATTCTAGTGGTTGTAATTTAAAAACTACTTTTTTCTAAGAGCTGATTGGAGGGGTGTTATCACTATAGACAGCCAGGCTTTGACATACTGGGGGCAGGGGGAGGCCCAGCCCTCAGGCAGCATTGCAAGACCCAAGGTCAAACTCAGAGAGCAATATCTGCTATTGGCAGTGCAACAGTTCAGGACCAGATATTTCTTTAAAAGATTATGTGGCCCTTTCACACTACATGACTATAGTGCTATGATTCTACTTTAACTGTCATGGTTCCATCATGTGTGTGAAATCCTGGGATTTATAGTTTAGGAAGGGACATTTAGAATTCTTACCTAGAGAGCAATAATGCATCATCCAACTATAAACCCCGGGATTACACAGGATGCAGCTACAGCAGTTAAAATGGAATCATAGTGATATAACTGGCCAGTGTGACGAGGCCCATTTGCTCACTCTTAGGGTATGTTCGAGATAAGAAAGGCAGGCTGATGACACATTATGTTGTCTTAATCAAGAGCGTTGCAGGCATTTTGAAGGAGGACTCTCTGTTTGTGATGTATACACTTCATCTACTGTTGTCTTGGGTAAAGAGTTTTATTTTGGGGAGTGGAAGCATTATCTGCAAATATTAATAAAATGTAGGGTAGTAATTCTCAGCCACAGAAGAAGGCAAAGGCAAAGTCAAACCTCCTTTGAACAAATCTTGCCAAGTAAACCTCATGATAGGGTCGCTAGAAGTTGGAAACTATTTGAAGGCACACAACACACATGCACAGGGCGGTAGTGGATGAGGAACATAGCCACAGAAAGTTTGACCAGGAGTACAAAAGAAGTGTGCCTGATGGGAGTGATGCATCTATTAAACTACCTTCAGCTGTGACCTATCACGCCCTGCCTCACTTAATCTGTCATGTCCCTCAATTGCCTCTTAGATGTTCTGCTTCAGTGACCAACTAAATAGGATGTTATAAGACAGATAAAACTACTGGGTGGGGACAAGGTTGGGGGCTGGAGGAACCACACATGTTCAAAGAACAGACAGCAAACAGCTGGACTGGACATGAAATGAGCAGTTGCCCTCCAATCTTCCCCAAGACATATGCTTCCAGACTCCCATGGAATGCTGGCATCCAGATGGGGCACCCAGGAATCTTCCACCAGATATCCTGCAGCCCTTCCCCAATGAGCTTGGGTGGCGGGGGATGGAGGCATGCTGCAGCTGTGCCTACTCCAATGCAAATCTTTCATCTCTCCCTAAATGGAATCACACATCTCTGCTTTGCTGGGGGCAATGAATTTGAACTTGGAATTAAGCATCTGGGCTGTGGCAGCAAATGTTCAAAGTAACTGGAGGAACAGTCTGTGTGTGTCTCTCTGTGTGTGTATGAGAGAGAGAGCACACAAATATGCACATTAGATTCTATCAGAGATGATTGGAGCATGGCAGTATTGCCATACATCCCCTGGACCACAAAATTAGAGAATCACACCAGCATTTTCAGTGGGTGCTTCCAGACAGATGGCTCTTAGAACCCCCAATCAAAGAGTTAGGCAACATTTTGCTTTCCTTAAAGGGTCCCTCAATCCATGGAAAACAAACAAACAAAAAAATGGAAGAAACAAGAACAATACATACGGGAGGTTTACAAATTGAAGACATTATGTGTTAAAAACAACAGTGCAGCATAATTGCACAGTAATATTTTCTCTTGAAACACCTTACATTATTGTCACATACTGTGATTTGTGGAGAGGGGGAAGAGAGGGGCTATGATTGCAGTCTTCACACATGCTGATAAGGGAGTGATCTTCTCTGAGCCCAGTGGGGATTACTTCTAACTGAGTAAACCTGCATAGGTTTGTGCTGTAAATCTGGATTTAAAAGTTGTCAGGTCCTATATTGTCCTTGAGAAGGAGTTCACCCTGGTGAATCCCTCACTCTCCTTCCCTAAAGTCTGTTTCTCAAAAGACTGGGAATATATAAATCTGGCCTTAACTGCCCTAAGTTGCTTGTTCATATTCTGTCCCTTATACAAGATTCAAAATGCATCAGTGCTCAACAGTATATTTTTATAAAAGGGATTTTGGGTTTTTTTCCCCAACCTTGGAGATATCTTGTCCATCAATTCGGATGCAACCTCCAGAGACATCATAGAAGCGGAAAAGTAGGCGAATAATAGTGCTTTTTCCTGAGCCAGAGGGCCCCACCTGGGTAAAGAGAGGAGACATGGTGTCAAACTGGATAGAGCCAGAAAAAGGAAGAAATCCCCTGGGCAGCTTTTGCTGGGGGGCTCTTTGCTGGGGCCAACTTCTGTTTCTGTAGCAGAGGAAGTAAACTAGTGTGAGATACTATTAGAAACATTATTCATAACAGCAATGTTGTTTATCTCCCCCTCTCCTTACCAATGCTAGGGTCTGTCCAGGCATTACTGTGAATGAAACATCATGCAGAACTTCTTTCCTATGGGGAAAGTGAACAAAAGGGAAGACTAAATCAACTTTTAAACCGTTCATCATTTTACAAGGCCTCCTACACTTCCCTTCACTGTCCTGCACTTATTTCAGATCACTTCCAAATGTCATAACCTCATTCAAAATGTCTCCTCCTCCACACAAAGTAAGAGTGCAAAGAAGCACAAAAATGTACTCCCCTCTGCTTCACTCACCTGCCCCCACTGCAAACTAAGTATATAGAAGACAATGAGTAAAGGTGCTCTCTAAAAGTTGTGTGAATTATGTCAGAAGCAAAGAACTGGATACATACAGTATTTATAAAGAAGAGTACCGATTTATGGGCATTGTCATTGATGAATCCTGAATCCTGAAACTTTTCTTGAAGAGTCCTGGTTTCTACCATTTTCATTTGTCCTTGATCAGATTGGAGCTGAGAAATATGAACTTGGAGAAAATACTTGTTTGGACTGCAGCTCCCAGAATCCCTCATTTAGAAGCATCACTAGGCATGCTGGGAACAGGATTCTGGAGGCTTTAGCCCAGAAAAAGTAACATTTCCAAGCTATTTAAAATATACTTCTTTCTAGCAACCTTTATCAAACTGGCAAAACTCCACTGGAAAACTTTAACAAGATGACTTGTATCTGTGCCCCCATAGTAACTCTCCCCTCCAGCTGCTAAAGACCCTCAGCACCTGCCCTCCAGACTGCCTATCTTTCCCCAGCTCTTTATTTTCAGACCAATTATACATTCCAGTTATATAACAATTATCTCTTGCCACCACCACCTCTCTGCCTTCTCCCTTACCCGTCTACGTAGCCAAAATGGACATTTTCAAATTCCACACGTCCTGTCATAAACCGAAGATCCCCAGCACCTGGTTCATCCTTCACCTGAAAATTAATGTATTTGTGATATCATGTGTAGCCCAGTTAATCTTGGTACCTGTGTCTATGCATGAAGAGGATGATTATGGCCAAAAAAGTGACTTTGGCAAATTTTATTCCCTGAACTGCCAGTTCTAGATGTATAAACACTGCACACAAAGCAGACAGGGACCACTGTCTGCTTTGTGTGCAGCTTATCTCAGTTATTACTCCTTAAACAGGACTGATAGTTGAATTTTACTTTGACATTGGCAATGGCCCAGCATCCGTGGAGGGCAGCAGGCTAAGCTAAGGGATGCACAGCACAGCACTGAAGCTAGTGCTTCACAAGCCCTCTGATGTGGTGGAACAGCATTCCCCCCCACAATTTTTTAGGGACTGGTATCGTATTAGTGCCATATTATTATTGTATTCACAGTTTCCTGGAAACCTGACAGGGACTGGAAGCTGACAACTCACAGACTAGCACCAGACCATAGTCCACCACTTTGATTAGCACTCTAATCTCCACCATGAAGCAGCCGCCTCACACTGCCTAATAATAGGGCTGGCCCAGTTCCAGAGGCACACTTCAGGGATGTTCAGAAGCAGTTTGTCATGACAACATCCACCATCCTCCCTATTTTAACAGTCGAAGAAAATGGAGGATGTACTTTAGCTTCTGAGTGTGTATCCTTTATAAAATCATGTAATATTTTTAAAGGGATCATCATAATACCCACAAGGCATAACTCATAGATTAAAGAAGTTCTATGAGATGAGGAACTTTTTTTCATTTCAGAGACATACCCCCTGTTAGTCTAGTATATCAGTATGCAAAGGAAATCTTGTAGCATCTTTGAGACTAAACGAGTGAAAGATGTTGTAGCATAAGCTTTTGCAGACTTGGTCAACTTCCTCAGATACATTTATGAAAGTCTATGAAAGCCCCCCTGAGGACAGTAGAAAGATCCAGGGGAGTAGTGAAGGAAAAAGGGGGCACTCAAGGTGGCAGAGGGGCCTTCTGTCAAAATATTGGTATGCAAGAAAAAAAGGGGGCTAGAGGCCTTTATGACCCTGGCAGGGGTGAGAGTTGCATGAAATTCTTTTTCTAGTTTCCTTTAAATCACCACAGCAGCGATTGCTGATTGCTTCATGTGGTAGTATTTTCTGCTCTCCACATGAGCTCACTCCCTTAGCTGTGTCTTTTGCAATAGTGGCGGTGGCAGCTGGGAAATTCTCATGAGGGTTGGGTGTAGGACATTGTTTCTGTGGCTCAGAGCTACACCATTTTGGGACAGTCTAATTGGAGCAAGGACTTGGAGCATGTGGCAAAAGGGGAGAAGCATGGCAAAAAAGGAGCTTTCAAATATGGGGGGGGGGGAACTAGGGTTGTTGTTGCACTGGGGGGACACTAGGGTTTTTGCCCAAGAGGAAAAGGTGGAAGCTTGAAAATATTTGGGGACCACTGTTCTACAGGGAGAGAAGGCCTCCAAAAAGCAACATCAAGAGATACAAAGTGGTAGTAAATGATACTCTGTGTTGCAAGAGCTCTCAATTCTCTGAAGTAGTCTGCAAGAGCCCTATGTTACCTTGGGAGATAAAAGTTTAATTCCCTATGGAGTCATGAAAACTCACTGGGGACTTTTGGTGTCACTATTGGCCTAACCTACCTCACAGGGTTGTTCAGAGGTTAAAGGATGGGGAGCCCTGTACACCACCTCAAGTTCTGTGAAGGAAAGGCTATATAAATATACAATTGCTATGCAAACCCTTTCCATTTCTTCCCTATCACCTCTGTATCTATGTTTGGGTGCGGGGAGTGAGGATGAGCATACAGCTGATCCACTGCAGCACAGGGAGAGCCTCAACATACCTCCTGTTCCTCATCGAAGAGATCAAACATGTTCTCCATGTCAACAAATGAGGACTGGATCATTCTGAAAAGGAGAAACGGAGCACCCGATGCACCATTTGCAAACAATGAGTGGGGCAGGAAGTGGGAGATGCAGGCTTATCCCATTCCCTTTCTGGCAGCAAAGAAAATGAAGAGAGCAGAGCAGCCCTATATTCAGTGATATCACACCTCTTTTGTTGTAGCCAACTCTGAACATTCAGACACAGGAGAGATGAAAAGGAAACCCAGCTACCTGGGAGTTAAGGGAACATCCCTCCATAGAGTCCATTGTGCAATGACAAAGGTAGGGTCCAAGTCCAAATTGAGCCTCCTAGAGCTGAGGAAGACTTGGGGAGCAATCCAAGGACAGAAGTGCCCAACAGACTGAGCACTTGGATCTTAAGACAGTCAGATCTATCTAGATTCCTGCCAGAATCTTGTCAACAGGGAGAGAACAAGCATTTGGGCTGTTATCCCCTCCAATACAAGGAATATTCTTTTTTCTCAACCTACAGTCTTTTAACTCAAACAAGATTCTCACATCTTGAAACTGCATTGGGTTTGCTTGATACCTAAGATAAGCCTTTCCATAAAAACAACTGATATGCAGTGTCCTTTAAGAACATCGTAAAAAAACCCTGGGTGAAATCACAGTCCATTCTGTCCAGCATTCTGCTTCCCATTGTGCCCAATCAGATGCCTAGCTGGGAAACTCACATCCTTTTGCTTGTGCTCTCAAGCCTCCAACATTGAGACACATACTGCTCTGGTACTGGGAGGAAAATACAACCAACCCAGCTAACAGACACAGATAATTCCATCCTCCATGGATTTGGCCAATCCCTCTTTCGAAGCTTTTCACTCAGTCAGATTTCAAAGGCCTACTGCACAGTGTTATCCCATTATGTAGGTGAATGGACATTTAGCTTGTTTAGCCCATTGCCAAGTGATGCCACCTTCTTTCACCAATCATTACTTGCATGGAAATGGTCTCTCTAATTTCATCCATACATTCTTATTCACATCAGCCAAATGGCTGACCAAAGAATGTAACAAAATAGTCTTAGTACAAGGTTACCTGTAATAGGTGCCAAACCAGTTCAGAGGAGTGTATAGCTGGATGATGTATGTGCCAAAGAGAACGTAATCGCCCACCTGGAGAGAACAGAGAGGCAGGTCAGTGCCAAAGTGTTGATGTCCCCCTGCAGTGGAGGGTAGAAGTGCTTTGATTCCTTCTCCTTGTATGTCTGAGCAAAATGCAAGCTGCTTTACAGTAAGATGAGTGGGGAAAGTGTGGTCCTAAAGCCCAGTTTTGCAGCCCCCAAGTCCTCCCCAGCCACAATTTAAAAAAAACACAACCTGGGCTGAGAATGTAAATCATAGGTAACTAGTTCAAGCACATGCTGTGAGGCACTCCAACACTAGTAATCTCCAACTAGCATGTCTGATGGCTGTGGGGCAAATTTGTGTATCTGTTTTATTCACTTGGTCTTGATCTGACTGGCCATCCAGATGTTCTTGGAGTACAACTCCCACCATGTGGGAGTTGTACTCCAAGAACATCTGGATGGCCAGTCAGACCAAGAATAAGTGAATAAAACAGATACACAAATTTGCCCCACAGCAATGTTTATCTGGGGCTGCTGGATTTACTAGCGAATGATGTATCTTAATTTAAAGAAATTTTTCCTTTGGCATTTAGCCACACTCTACTTTTTGCCATTCATATTCAACTTCTTTTGCCTTAATCTAGGGATGAAAGGCCCTCTCTCCATATTACTCATATATAACTGTATCTACCAGCTTCTTCATTTATTTATTTTTAAAAGTCTCCTCGTTGTATCCCACCATTAGGACTGCACTCCATGTGGGAATGTGTGTTTTCACATCTGGAATACAAACCCAAAACATGTTGGTCTCTTTCTTCTGATGTTGGTGGAAACTAGCTCCCATTTGGTGTGTTCCCTCCCTCCACCACCACCCTTAGATCTCTTAATTGGTGACAAACCTTTTCCAGTCTGGGCTCTTGCTTGCAATTGTTTTTGTTCTCAATGAGAGGTCTAATTTTCCAATCTGTTTTTGTTTTAATCTTATGTACCCTCCGCTGCCCATTTTCTCAGCATGAGTTGAGTGGTACCTTTGGTCTCTCTGCTCAGCACTGAATTCAACAAACACTAATTAGACTTCACAAAGTCTTTTCAGAAATGGCAAAGCTCTTAAGGCTCCTCATTCCTTCCCACAGTCAGTTTGACCATATTCTACAGCTTTTCCTCATGGCTCTTGTGTAGAAAGTCCTTCCACCTCCCTTGTTCTCTAAACATAACATAACAAGAACCAGGCTGAATCAGATTAGAGATTTCAGTGATTTAGGCATTTCTGACTACAAGGAACTCAGCTCCACTCTAATGCTACAGAGGGGAGGAGGCAGAGCTTGGGAAAGTTAGTTTTTTGGACTATAGCTCCCAGAATCTCCTAGCTATAATGGTCATGCTAGCTGGTGGAGTGTGTGAGCTGTAGTTCAAAAATGGAAAGTTATCCAGGCATTTGGCAGAGACTTACATGGAGCTTCTTCTTGGTCACATAGTAAGCACACAGAAGGGATCCAGCTAGCAGCCCTAAACCGATTACCAGATTCTGTGTCTGGTTCAACAGTGCCAGTGATGCATTGACTTTCCATTCTGAGACCTAATAGGAGAAGAGAAGAAAAGAAAGTGGATCCCTCTGGCATACTCCAGAACCACTCTATAGCCAGCAGGCAGCTTACAGGGATTCCTCACCCCTCTATCTTCACATAACAGGAACTTCAACCACCCTGTGGCAAGTCAGATGACATCACCCATATATACTCACTTCCCACAAGCTCTAGCCCTCCACAGCACCACATTTGTGAAATGGCTCTTCTACTTTCAGGCGAGAGATGTTCTTAACCAGTCTTCCCTAACCTAGGCCCTCCAGATGTGTTGGACTACAGCTGCCATTACAGCTGTACTGGCTGTGGATGAATGGGGACTATAGTCCAGCAAATTTGGAGGGAGCTTGCAAAGAGTTCTACAGTTCCAAGGTCCTTACTTTTTTATTTTTTTAAAAGTAAACTAGCCCATCCTCTCATATAACTTCAAAGCCTATCAAGGGCTTGCTTTGTTCTGGCTGTGAGCAGCAAGAACAGCATTTGAGCAGCTGGCACCATTTCATTGCCATACCAAGAGGCACATCTTGACAAATTCCCTTTCCTGACTCTTAGTTTGGCTTTCCATGCATTCATATGTAGAAAAGTTACCATTTTGTACTACAAGTTCCATGCTTTCTGAGCCAGCACTGACAGTAGCCATGCTGACTGGAAGAAAGATTCTGAGAGTTTTGGTCTAAAATAGTAAATTTCTAAGCTTTTGGTGTTTTGAACAAGAACCAAGCTCATTTTCCCTTCCAAGCTGCCCTCTATGAGTGTTTCTGTCTGCTTGTGTGCACCTACACACCCACATAGTGCCACTGGTGACAACAGTGGAACAGAGAAAGATAAGGAACGTGGAAAAGGAACCTGTCTGATGAAACCCAAAGGACGTGGAAGAAACCACTTCCATTACCCGTTCTTGGTCCTTTTATACCTGATACTTCTTAATGGCATCATTGAAGCGGTTAGCCTCATAATTCTCAGCATTGTAATATTTCACCTGCAGCAAATCATAGGAAGGGTCAGGTCAGTGTTAGACTGGATCAGTCAGCTACCTAAGAGCCCTCCCCAAAAGAGATCTCCACCCAAACAGAGGGCTCGGATTTAAAAAACCCTCCTCCACCACCTAAACAAAAACAAGGAACTGGAATCATTTCAGGCACTGTGAGGAAGGTGACTGCTGCACCTCACTGCCCTGCCAGCCCCAACATGTGATGTTCTGAGTACCGTCTCAAAGTTGAGAAGTGAGTCAACAGCTCGAGACCTGGCCTCATTGTCACGAGTATTCATGTCACGGCGGTATTTCGTTCGCCACTCAGTCATTATAATGGTCAAACCTGCGGGGAAAGAGACAGGCCTCAAATTACTACAGCAAGAATACCAGAAATCTTTTCAATTTTTTCCACTTTGACACATAACCAGGGTAACCAGCCTGAATACTAGAAGAACAAAAGTAAAACTCTGCCAATTTTGGCCTTTGCTGGAGTTTATCACACAATGGGAATTGGAAGTATAATCCAATAGCAATCTGAATGCAATCATGGGGTTTTGCATTATTGCATGAAAGCTGATCACACACATTTTCGGGCAATGGGAAGTCCTTCCCAACGCAATCATGGGGTTTCACGTTATTGAGAGAGAAACTATCACACACAATTTTGGGCACTGGGATGCAATTTTGGGCAGTTCCAACATGATGCAGCGTCAATATACAATCACTAGTGAATTCACTCCATTCCGAAGTGGCCTCACTTTCATTTCTTTCGAAATTGAGAGAAATTCCTCTCGTGTGATAACGTAGTAAGACCTTTAGCCTTCAAAACAAAGCCTTGGGATGTTTCTAGCCTTTATGAAAAAGAATTTGAAAGCATGTAGACACTGTGTTTATTGACGTATGGGCAGCTGAGTTCATGTCCATAGCCAGAAATGTTGAGTTAGAGAGTGCCAGAATAGTAAAATGAAAAAATAGGTGAGGTGTAATATTTGTAAATGCATTATTAAATAGATTTCACAGCCTCCACCTAGAAACAGGTATGTCTGCAGTGTGAGCAAAGGCATCCTGAAGATATCTGGAGCAGTCTGTCCTTGCTCAGAATGAGGAGAGCAAAAGAAAATTTGGGATGGCTGGACATGCATCCCCCTCACTTGCTGAACTGGGGCTTCAATACCAAACTGGGCTGAAACCTCAGGCCTTAATGAGCCAATGGATATGCTGCATCCATACTATTACTAGTAAAAGGTAACAACAGGCAAAGCCAAACAGAGGTGGGCCTGGCTAGTACTTGGACTGGCAACCATCAGGGAATACGAAGGATCTCCATGAAGGTCTGGGAAAAGATCCTGCCTGAAATCTAAAGCCAGGAAAGCCAATATTAGGTTTGACAGACCAATTACATAACACTGTTTCCTAATCTAAATCCCATGGATGTCAATGGGATAAAAGCATATGCACCATAGATTGGATCCAGTCTAAGGTAATTTTTTAGCATATTTGCATGGATTAGCCTGCTTTGCATTATTTGCCTTTGCTCAACATGCAGAGGTATGCACATCTTGTCCCAGTCTGGCTACCAATCTTCTGCTCCACAAGTTCTGAGAGGAACTGAAAGTGCGCTATATGGGATTCTTATCTCTTAAGGGTATTTAAGTCACAGTGGGACTCCCTCCCACTCTCCTCACCCATCGTACTACCTTCCCACCCACAACAAGCACTCACCAAGGTACAGGATCATGCAGATGAAGATGATGAGGCCAAACCAGGCACTGAAGGTCATGGTGAAATACACAATAGCAATGATGATATCAGCCACTGTGGGGAAGATGCTGAAGACAATATAGCTGCAGGGTAGGAGTGTGGGAGAGTCAGGTCACATGATATGCAAGACCACCATCAAACTCTTCTACCCAACCTTCCCAACAAGACAATAGATATCTCTGAACTAGACTGTTTTTCACTATAGCTCCCAAATTCTTGGGAGATTTGGAGAATTCTAATCCAGAAAAACAAGCAACTTTCCCAAGTTCTGCCAAGGGTGATTGATTCCCCATTAACTAAAGTGTCCCTGTACCTGAGCAGATTGTTGATGCTGCTAGTGCCTCTGTCCACACTGCGCAACACCTCGCCTGTCTTGCGCTCCAGATGCCATCGAAGGGACAGGCAATGGAGGTGCCTGAGGAGCTGCACCTGGACTTCACGGCTCGTGAACTGTTGCACACGGATCCAGAAGAAAGTGCGCATGTTGCTGATGAAGCCAGTGGCACCTATGGAAAGAAGGTTTATATGTGTGTATTTGTTTTGGGAGGGGGGATGAAAACCTACCCACCATTACCTTGAATGAGAGTCATAAGCCTGAAAGAACAGATCTTAATTGTCGCTGATAGCTTCTAGCATCCCTCACCATTGGCTAGCTTGCTTAGGGCTGATGGGAGTTGCAATCCAGCAACATTTGGAAGTACACAGGTTTCCCACTCATGGCCTTGAGCACTGGAGCTACCTGAAAGCCTACAGGCTTTCCAGAGCAGGGAGAGAGTTTGCTCTGATCAGCTTTTCAGAGGTTCTCCCAGAAGAAGTTGAGAACAGGTTGGTTCTCCATTGAAAACCACATCCTCCTGTCAAATAGACTGAGGGCTATTGCTGGTTCAGAGATAGTAAATTAAAGGAAAAAGAAAATATCAATGATACCCAGGCCTACGTTCAAGGCTGTTGCAGACATATTAAATGCTGAGTCACAGAAAGTTAAAGGTGCCAATTTGGGAAGGGGAGAAAATGGCATGGGCACAGAACTGAGTTGCTGAATACCTAACAGTTTATATTATCATGAAGGAACAGGAGTAGATTTGCACCCCCACTTCCCCAAGTCCAGGATATTATAAGCTTTTGAGGGCTCTGACTTCTTTGAAGCCATAGGAGTTGGGGTGGATTTGTTAGTATTAGAGAAAATGTGTTTCCTCTGGAACTCATTAATTCCTCCCCATGGACCCTTTCAGATCTGTAGGGGCAAAGCCCTTAACAGCTTAAAGTTTCCTGCAATAAGAAGAAAGGCAAAAAAGGGACCGGGGGGGGGGGGGTCTACCAGGAGATCCTACCCACTATATATCCCATCTGATATATAGGATGGGAATCCATCTTTCCAAATGGTACATTCAGACTCAGACTAGATGAGCAGCTTTATATTTACCTGGAAGCAGGCAATGTGACTAGCCAATTGTGCTATAGACTATGGAAGCTTAGGACTAGATAGGCAGGAAACTAGTCATCTAGTCCCTAAATTTAACAGTCTTGCTCTGTTGTGGGAGGGGGCACTTCCACATACCTCCTCCATAATTTCTGTTAGCCTCTCAATTTGTATCATCATCAAATAATGGGCATTTTGTTGCCCATTTTTAGTGTCCAAAATCTATTGCCTGGGTTGGTCCACTTCAACTTGTGTAGAGGCAGGTCTTGTAGTAACCACAAGGAAAAAAGATGGGCAATCACACCTGTCCCTTCCTCCCAACAGAAAAAAAAGTCTTCTCTCTGAGGAGCATCATATTCCTAAAAAATCTGAGTTTATGCACTAGGGACAGCATTTGATCTCTCCCAATCCCTTTTCCTATATTATATGGCAAAACTGACATATTGGTAGAAATTGGGACCAGGAGATTGGGACATATCTCCCTGACACTATTTTGCAGCTGAGTGAAAGAAACTTTATACTTTTGATGGCTCTGTCCTTTTTGCCAAGTGGTGTTATTCTTTTATTACATCTGTAGATGATTGCGCAAACGTACACAACACTCTGAATATCCTTTCCTGATGGCACCACCAGCAAGAAGAAACATTTTGGTAGAAATGTGGGAAAGGATGAAAAGAACATTAGGTGAAAACAGAGGGTACTGGAATTTAAAGACAAGTTTCTCATGGAAGGCACACTCTTTGGAATTGCCCATGTTGATGTGGCTGCTTTCTTTGGCCAATGTCATGTGATTTTCCTAGAAGTGGGAAGGTGGGAAGCAAAGCAGCATGTTCAGATCAGAGGAATTTTCTTCTCAGTGGGCAAGAAGGTGAGGAGTAGAGAGGAAGCCTAGTCAAGATAATATGGGTGGGCAGCACTTGCCACAAATTCACTTCAGACAATCCAACAGATGTGCCTCCAGCTCCATTCATCTGCAAAATAAGGACAGGGAGATGTGCCTCCAGATAAATGTACTCACCAGCACCTCCTCCCTGGAGAAACTTGAGGGCTGAATAGATGCCGATAGTCTGAAGCAGGATACGCCAAGCAACTCCTTGTGTGAGATCATTCACTGGAAGATGGGAGATAAGAGTTAGTCCAGAAGCCCCAATGTTTTTCCTTGCCTCTTTAACTTAACCTGATCTACCTGCACTTCCACTGTCATTTCAGTACCCTTTGTGTCATAGATCAATTCCTGATGCCTCATTATAGTCCACTCCTGTGGAATTGCAGTTAACATTCAGTTTCCTGGATAGGGATTGTGTCATGTACCTAAGTACCCAACATGCTGAGGACACAGGTGAAGAGGGGTGTTGAGCAGAAAATACCATGTAGCACATCCAAAATTCCCCCAATAAAAGAGAATGTGATCAACCAAAAAAGGGATCCCTTAAGAACAGGCCAAGAATATGTGATAAAGTTAAAACCAGAAAATCATTATTTGTTGATTCATGTAATTTGTATATCACTTATTATAAAATCATATCTAAGCATGTACAACAATAAAATAACAAAAGATTTTAAATGAAAAACAGTTGTAAGGTATGGGGGGGGGTGTCTCTCTCCCATAAACAAGAACAAAGAAAATGACTGAGCATTAAGTAACCTTGAGGCAGTATGTTTTTCATATAATGAGAATGAAGAATGGAGGGTGAGAACATCCAGCTTCCACAGCAATGAAAAAAAATCTTGTTTCTGCTCACTGCCAAAGACAATCAACTACCAGAATATCACAAGTACCCTCAGATGACCTTAAGAGGCCTTGGAGGTATTACTTGGGAGAAGGTGGTTTCCCAACACATAGGTAAGCACTGACAAATGGCCTTCCTCTCTGTTGACTTGTTTGGAGGACAGCAACTGGCAGAGAGACTTTATGTTTTCACACCCTTCCCCCAAGCACACTCAGTTCCTAGTTTGCAGCCTTTCCACCCCCAGTCAAACAGCTGAATAAGCCACCAACACAAGTTGGAATGTAAGAGTTGCATGGCTTCTCACCCTGTGGGCAACCAAGACAGAAGTTTAAGCCTTAACCCAAACTGTCTGATGTGCGTCCTGCTTGAAAGCACAAACACAGCATAGGAGAAGCTTAGGACAGTATAGTTCAAGGCTTTTTGCCATGTTAAAAGCAGCCTGTGAGTTCTTGTTGCTTCCAGCATGATGTTCTACAAAGAAACACCCCAGATGTCAGGGAGGTTCCATGGAAAATACTCAGTCAACACATCCAAATCCTTGCCCTATCTCCCCTGTATGTTACCTAAGCAAGAACAAAGCTGTGAGCAGGTTCTGGCCTTAAGTCACATCCAGCCAAATTGTAGAATAGACCCCAAACAACAGGACCCAATACTGAGATGTAACTACTTCTGGGGTTGTGTAGAACATAAAGACAAGACCATAAGGCAGAGGAAGATCCTGTGGAACAGAGGACAGGGACAGTGGGCTGCTAAGAGGACAGTTAAAGGCTTTGTTTGAACTGATATGTAGCTCCTAAACTGATCTTCTACCTTCAAGTGCAGAGGAGGCCACCCCCTACATTTTAAATATTATTTAAAATTTTGGCTAGCCTGTATACATAGAATGCCATTTTGTTCTTTGTCTCAGGCAACATAGCATCTTGGGCCAATCATGCATAAAGCCCTTGAACATGATGTTGGTGTGTAGCTCACAGAATTCTTGATGATGGCATCATTTGTTTTCTAGACAACTACTCCTTCAAAGATGGAAACAAACTATTCAGGGTTGCACCATCCCAACATGCTGCCTGCTCAGCCTCATCCCTCCCATCTCTCAGATAACACACTCTGGAGTCCTCATGGGGCAAATCTGACTTATGAGGGAAGGATGCTGCTATAGTTTGGAAGTGGGGAGGAGGTATTCTTGTGAGCCAGGACTACCACTAGGCAGTGTGAGGTAACTATCTTAGATGGTGGATGCTTGGGTGTGCACCTGTTCCTCAAGAATTCTTGGGCTGTTCCTCTCAGTTGGAGGAGAGAAATGTGTATGTCACACAGACTGTTCTAACCCCACTAAACTAATCTGGTTCATGAAGGGTGGTAGAGAATACCATTCTATTACTCTTTCCAAACAAAGACTCAATTGCTAGCTGATGTACTTGAACAGTATAAGGAAGGCACTATCTTGTCCTTCACTTTATGAAACAAAATACAGTATATTAGGTTGGTCAACAGGATCTGCCCAGACCTGTCCAGAGGGATGGTGTGAGAAGGTTATTTCCTCATTAAGATGTGTATGGTTAAGCAGGAACTGAATAGGTAGGAAACTGCTGGCAGGTCTCCAAGTTTATCCCAACACCATTCATCCAAATCCCTCTGTTTCAAAACAACAGCTTCAGATTTTCTTTTCATCATCCTGACCACCAGACATGATATTTGGATGAAGCCTTTGTCCAAATATCACCATAGTAGGTGTGTGTGTGTGTGTGTGTGTGACATTATCTACCTATAGAGACCTCTCTATGGTGGCAACCCAACTTTAGAATGTCTTCTGGGGGAGATATGACTGACATTAAGAATGCTTTCTATCAGCACCAAACTTGCATTTAACTGTATAGCAGTACAAAAGTAAGATATCATCATCATGATCACCACCTATGTATTATTTATTTATTTATTGCTGGTACCATATTATAAATGTTTCATTTGCCTAAATACAATCACTAGTCTCAATCAGAGTAAACCCAGCAAGATTTATTTTTGACTTACCATACAATAACTGATTCAATGAGTGTGCTTTACTTCAGACTATTAATTGGATTTAAGATTATAATTTGAGAAACATTATCCTTGGATCTCTTGGATAGGATGGCATGTATACATTTTGTTTGGTAAACAAACAAATTTTTTTCCAAATGCAAACAGTACTAAAGCTTCTTACACTTGGCCAGATGTTGCTCTACACAGGACTTTCTCTACATAGGACTTTCCTCTGAAAGTCTTCCACCCTGTTTTCCAGGGACACTAAGTGGTTATTAATTTCTTGATTTGAGGGCTTTCTTTTTTTAACTCCCCCTCCCCCCATACCTCTGCACTCCTCCTGCCTCGGAGCCCCTCACTTTTTTCACTTGGAAAGACACCGGAGGAGTCTCCTTGCTTCTTTTATTCTCTTTCAAGGAACTTCACAGCAACAAAGATCCCACCCACCCCAACCCCCTACTGGGCTGCTGGGAGACCAGGCCAGGCACACAAAGGCTCCTTGTTTGCTCCTTGCTAGCGGCACTTTGCTGGGTAATCCTAACTGGCAGGGTGGGTGACCCCATCTGGGAGGGCCCCTCCTGCCCTTTATTCTTTCTACAGGGTGGTGGTGAAGAGAATCTCCCCTCCTCCCCATCTAATTTTGTTTGGTTGAGGGTGTTAATCCACCCTGTTCCTGAACACAGGTAGGAATCACACTCTTCCATGTGAAGAAAGGTGGGCACCCAGGAGACTATGCAGGTGGAGAAGGAGATGAGGAGACCTGATACTTCATCTAACAACTAATATATATCATAGATCTGCTACTACTTTATTTTTAAAGGAACAGCTTTTCAGTCTTTTACTGCAAAAGCCCCACACAATGAGGTAGGTTCTTTCATCTTGGAGAAGTGAGAATCAGAGACAATGAGGTGCTTTAGGCCACAAAGGGAGCCTAAAACCGAAGGAGGGTTTCATCCCAAATGAGAGATTGGAAACTTGTGACTCTCCAGATCTTGTTGAACTCCTAATCCCAGAAGAACCGCTCAACTTGGTTAGTGGCAAGGTATGATATATGGTAGTCCAGTAACATCCAGAGGGTCCCTTTCTGTCCCAGAGTAAGGGTATTTCCAGATAAACAACAACAACCAGGATGTCTCCCTCCAGTCCATCTGCCTTGGTCCAGGCCCCAGAGGGAGAGAAGAACCACTGGACCTCACCCCCTTCCCACCACCTTCCTCTTTTCCTTTTGTGTTGCCTCTTTTAGATTGTAAGCCTGAGGGTAAGGATCTGTCTAATTATAAAATTGTATGTACAGCACCGTGTAACTTTACAGTGCTATATAAAATAAATAAATAATAATAATAACAACAACAACAACAGCTAGCATTGCCAGTCAAAAAACACAGTGAAGTTTTCCTGTTTGTTTCCTCCTTAATGTTACTTTCCTTTCCTGAAAGGAAATAAGCCAAAGCAGTCAGATAACAAGAGACATACAAATTGAAGAAGACAATCTCAAGCCCCACAACACCTAAGAAATGCCATCAATGAGGCAGGGAATGATCAAAGCTTCATCTGGAACTTTTTGCACTATTAAAGTCACATCATTTCAGTTGATTTCACCACACCTTTTTACATGAGGAAGAGAAAAGCTTGACATAAACATTGCTAGACTTTGGTCATGTGCAGAGTGTGAAAAAAGTGTTCTGGATATACTAACTGTTGATTCTGGGAGCTCCAGTCCAAAAGAGTAACAGCCCATATTTTCCTGCCAAGACTGCAACTGTCCCATAGCAAGGTGCTCTTAGTTAAAACCAAGGGCTACTACATACAGCAGCAGTATCAGGTACACTAGATATAATTGGGTCAGGCTGATACTACAATTCCCAGAACTTCCTAGCACTGAGCCAGGGCAGTTAAAGTGGTCTCAAACTGGATTATTTCTACAGTGTGTTTTGGACTTTTGTTAATGGTTACTACCGTAGTGTTAATAGTTTGAAAGCACAATTTCCATTTTCAGGGAAAATATACTTTCACCTATTAGATAAATGGAATTAACAAAAAGAAAGACAACCTCATCACTGCCTGTTGGCAAAGACAGAATTTTGTGATAGAGCAGATGTGGAGAATTGGTGGCCTTTATTAACATTTTGGACTTCAGCCCCTATCAGTTCCACCAACAAGTCAATGGTAAGGGATTCTGGGATCTGAAGTCCAAAATGTTTTGAGGACCAATTATTCCCCAAACAGGGGAGCCATTGGTCTGATCTAGCATGACTATTCTTTTTCTCAAGTCCCAGCCACAGCCAGATGGCAAATTTGAGCATCAGGACATAGGACTGGCCAAAACAACAGCAAGAACTGCATAGATGAATCTTTCCTAATCTGGTGTCTTCCAGATGTGTTTGGACTACAGCTGGGACTGCTGGCCAAGACTTATGGGAGGTAAGGGATATGGTTACAGTGTGGAAGATGCAGCCTCTCCCAGGTGGGATGGGGAAAAAGAGGTTTCTTCTGCCCTACAGCTGCTTAGTAAGGAGGAAAACCTTCCCCATTCCCAGCTCCATTCCCATTTTGTATGCAGTTTGCAATGCCATGCCTCCCGCCTGTAATGACTCCTTTGTAAAGTCTAAAAGTCAGGGCTGAAAGGCAGGTCCGGAGCCTATCCTCTCCTATTCAGACACCTCTCAATAGCTGCCCTGAGCTGGCACCCGCACCGCCCACCAGGGCATGGGAACCTGGCACACACCAACGGCTTCTGCTGACAAAGAGAGGGTCTCCCCCCACATACATACATACATCCACAAGCTCAACAGAGAGTTAGTCTGGGAGTAAGCAGGATGGAAGGTCCACAGCAGGGGTTAGGACAGAAGAAGCTGGCAGGGAGATCTAAGACAGTCACTAAAACTTCCAGGTCTCCATGGACAAAAATCCTTCACTCCACCTCCATGCAAATAATGTGAAACCATGTCAGACCCTGACTCTGCTGGAAATGCAGAAAAATTTCATGGCCCCTGACCCTCACCCACCTCCCCATGGTTTAAAATGTGTACAACAGGAAGGAGAACAGGCAGGGATTCTACATGAACTGTGAAGGTGAGATGGGGTGGCTTGGATGGCAGAGGAAGAAAGTGTAGATTGATGGAAGCTGGGGTAGATCCAGGAAAGCTTTGCTAAAGTATTGTTGCCTGAGGAGGAAGTTGGGAAGAAAAGAGGAGATCCAGCATGAGGGAAAGGAAAGCTGTTTCATGCATACCATAAAACAGGGAGCTAGAATGGTAGGCTGCCCTACTACAGATTGCAAGTATGAAAGATGTTTATGTGTGTGATATTTGGATACATCAGATTGCAGCCTATGTAAACGTCTCTCTCTTTCTTCCAGACAGAGAGCTCCTAGCCCAACCAGTCAAAAAGAATTGTGCACCTATTACATATTTTCCTCCTTAAGAATTTTTATAAAAAAAAAAACAAAACAGATGGAAGAAACAGGGGCAAAACAAAGGAGTACAGCAAGGAAGATGTTACTGCCTGGACGCCTGGTATCATTAATAAAAAATAAGAGCAGATAGGCTGTCTCACACACAACAGCCTGGAAATGTTTCCCTTTTGAATTACAAAAAGTAAACAGACTGGGGATTCTAGGAATTGTAGTGCAAAAAGTAACATACTTTTCTTTTTTATGACATGCTACTTTTCTACAAAGGAGAATTAATTTTAAAAAATGACATTTCCTTTTCTTCTGAAATGATACAAATGAGATCTGCACTCTAGTGCCTTGATTTTTGTAACATGTGGGGTACCTCTGAAAGGCAAGAGCAATAGGGAACAAGACAACAGGAGACGTAATCTACCCAACAATTCCACATTGAGTGTTGTTCACTGGTTCAACAGCAAAAACAAAAACAAAAACATGCTCTAAGCACCTGGTTCTAGTATCAAACTATTCTTTCTAACATGAACTGTTTCTTTCTCACACGAGGTAATCACATGTCAGTCCCAGATGAGGAAGTTGTTTAAAAACTGCTGCTCCTCTTGCTGTTATGTCATTTCAATGGGCAAAAATCATAGAATCATAGAATCATAGAATCGTAGAGTTGGAAGAGACCACTAGGGCCATCCAGTCCAACCCCCTGCCATGCAGGAAATCCAAATCAAAGCATCCCCGACAGATGGCCATCCAGCCTCTGCTTAAAGACCTCCAAGGAAGGAGACTCTATCACCTTCCGAGGAAGTGCGTTCCACTGTCGAACAGCCCTTACTGTCAGGAAGTTCTTCCTAATGTTGAGGTGGAATCTCTTTTCCTGTATCTTGCATCCATTGTTCCGGGTCCTGTTCTCTGGAGCAGCAGAAAACAAGCTTGCTCCCTCCTCAATATGACATCCTTTCAAATATTTAAACAGGGCTATCATATCACCTCTTAACCTTCTTTTCTCCAGGCTAAACATCCCCAGCTCCCTAAGTCGTTCCTCATAGGGCATGGTTTCCAGACCCTTCACCATTTTTGTCGCCCTCCTTTGGACACGCTCCAGTTTCTCAATGTCCTTTCTGAATTGTGGCGCCCAGAACTGGACACAATAAACATCTCAGCATCAGGGTTATTTTCTCTTCCACTCACACATCCTCTCTCACACACAAACCACATGAGTAGGTAGCCCTGAATCCTCAGACTATGGTGGACATGTGATACTATTAGTGATATACATGTAAATGTGTGTGTGTGTGCATGTGCCTTCAAGTTGCCTATCAACATATGGCGACACCATGAATTTTTCATAGAGGCAAGGAACACTCAGAGGCAGTTTTTGCCAGTTCCTTCCTCTGAATATCATCTGTAGCACCTGGTATTTGTTGGTGGTTTCAATTCCAAATACTAACCAGGACCAACCCTGTTCTGCTTCCAAAAATAGACAGGATATGGTGACCTTATGGTATTTATGCCAAACACACCTTAAGTCTCTTTTTGGAAGGGGCACAAGAGGATTCTTCTCTTGCCCATGCATTCTATTCAAAAATCTCCCATTGCCCCAACAGCTGTCAAGTCCCAGGACAGGCCCTTGTTACTCTCACTTTCTAGTGGCACTTCAGACCATGAAGATCTTGCTGTTTTGGGCTCCTGGGGAAAAGAAAAGGAGTGAGCACTCGATTTGAGAACACACCCTTGTTTCTTCCCCTTCACAAAGTTGAAACCAGCTGCTTCTCTGTCACTCACTCTCTCAGTCCCTCCCTCCCTCCCCTCCTCCCTGATAAGCAACAGCAGCAGGTGTCCCTGCCGAGGCTTGACTGCTGCTGAGCAGTGACGAGATGTGGAACTCAGTGTGTGCAGCTACACACAAACATAGGATCTTGGCCTGTCGCTCCTATGTAACAAGGGCTCTTCAGGAAGTCAGAGACCATGGTAAAAAGGTAAAGGTAGTTCCTTGACATGAATGTCTAGCCATAACCAACTGTATGAGGTGGTGCTCATTCCGTTTCTAAGCCAAAGAGCCAGTGTTGTCTGAGGACTACTCTGGCGGTCATGTGGCTAGCATGACTGCATTGAACATTGTTACCTTCCCACTGAGAACGGATACCTATCTATCTACTTGTATTTGCATGTTTTCGAACTGATAGGTTGGCAGAAGCTGGGACTAGTGACAGGAACTCACCCCATCATGCAGCACTTGGGCCTCGAACTGCCAACTTTCTGATCTTCTGATCATCTGAATTGGTGTCTCAACCACTAAACCACTGCATCCCTATATTTCAGACTACACCTTCCAGAATCTCCATCCTGCATGACCAGTGGTTTGAGATCCTGGTACTGTATTTGAGTTTCAAAACATCTGCAGGATCAAAGATTAGGAACCACTGCTCCAAGAGACCTTAAAACAGGGGCAGCGAAAGAAGCGAGATCTACAACTCCTGGAAGATCCTTGAATTATACACATTAGATAATAGACGTATAGTGTCTAGATCAAGGGAGGTAATAGTGCCACTCTATTCTGCTTTGGTCAGGCCCCACCTGGAATACTGTGTCCAGTTCTGGGCACTACAATTCAAAAAGGATGTGGAGAAACTGGAGCGTGTCCAAAGGAGGGCGACTAAAATGGTGAAGGGTCTGGAAACCATGCCCTATGGGGAACGATATAGGGAGCTGGGGATGTTTAGCCTGGAGAAGAGAAGGTTAAAAGGTGATATCATAGCCCTGTTTAAATATCTGAAGGGATGTCACATTGAGGAGGGAGCAAGCTTGTTTTCTGCTGCTCCAGAGAACAGGACCCGGAACAATGGGTGCAAGCTCCAGGAAAAGAGATTCCATCTCAACATTAGGAGGAACTTCCTGACAGTAAGGGCTCTTCGACAGTGGAACACACTCCCTCGGAGGGTGGCGGAGTCTCCCTCCTGCATGGCAGGGGGTTGGACTGGATGGCCCTTGTAGTCTCTTTCAACTCTAAGACTCTAAGATTCTATGATTCTATGATCAATAAGGAATCCAGACTGCCAATTATGTATCAATAAAGAAAGAAAGTTACACCACAGCCTTAATGCAAATTATACTAAAGAAATGACAGATGTTTCTGATAACTAAGACTTATGCACCATGAGCCATTCTGGTGCTCAAAACAAGCTCCTGGGCTCAGAACTCTTTATTTCTTAGTCTATATCTTTTACAGTAGACTCTGGTTGGTGGATCTGGCACCAACTCACGTTGAAAGAAAAGAGATCCTCCAAACCTAAACTTTTTCCTCACCACTGGCTTCTTTCACCTTCTATTTACATAAGATGCTTAACAATAAAAAATAAAGATCAAAGCACTGCAGTTTCTAGTTGCTGTAAGATCTTAAGGCAAGTATCTGCCAGAGATGACATCTTGGATTACAGGTTTATCTGCTGATTCAACCCATCATCAGTTTCTTATGTAAGTGCCCTATTCCCTTCTGTCGATTTCATTACCCTTTTTAAAGGCCTGTATAAGGTTGCCATCTGCTGGTCAGTTCAGAATATTTGTTAAAAACACAAGAATATTATTCAGATTTCACCTGCTCCCATTCTAAAACTCCTGGATAAGAAACCCCAGCATTCACACAAGTCCTTCTCCCATGAATTTCTAGTTCTCTGCTTCTGACAGCACCATGCTTCCCTGCGTTCTGCTTACCAATGTACTTGTAGTAGATGGGCACAAAGACGTTGATGCCTCGCTCCAGCCCCATCAGCATCAGACAGAATATCACCAGCCCCTGTAGTGGGTAGTTCCCTCGTGGCCACATATACCGAACAAGGAGGCGTATCTTCCGGCCCAAACCCCTCCAGGTGGAGCGATGCTGTCTGACATCTGGAAGTAGGGGCTGAAATATAGAGAATGAAGTGAGCAGAAAGGAGGGGGAAAGCTTTTTCATAGGGGTGTTGGAAATATTTCAGAAGTCTGGCACAGGAATTGGAACAACCACCCCTCTGATATGGCACATGCACAGAGATGATAGGGGACATGTAGAGAAGGGGTTAGACAGAAACTGAGGGGGAGGGGAAGGACATGGGTACTTCTTGACAAAGGGCATAAGAAGCATGCAAGAAAGTTGACTGGAACGAGAACCAATTTCAGAATCACATAATTTCATGGGGTATGGCTGGCAAACATGAAAACCTGACTGGAAAGGGTCAGGGAGAGGAATCTGGATATGATTTTGATAGGGTGTATACTGATATAGTCACAAACAACACCCTAAAAATACCCAAATAATCATGTATCAAATAGTTATTAGATAAGACATGTCTAACTGGATTTACAGAAGAACACAGGTTTCTAACACAACAAATCCCCTTAGAAAAACTATCAAAAGCAATTTAAAAATTAAAAGTGAACAAATTTTATGGCCTAGAGTTAATTTTTTAAAAATTCAAAACAGGCTTCAGCAATTCTGTTAGGACTATTTACTAGATCCCTTACGTCTGGTTATCCACTGTCAAAATCAAGGCAGCTATTTAAAATCATCCTGGTCCCCAAAACCTGATAAAGACCTGGTGGAAGTGGACTCAAGGCTACAATTATGCAACAAATACTCCAATCATCACACTGACAATTAATTATCCAGGGATTCACATCCCTAGCTCACTTATAAATATTATCACATCTGTATAAACCCACAAGATAGGGACACTAAACTCATGGAATTACAAGTACCCACTATATGAACGAATAACAAACAAACAAACAAGGCGAGACTTGTAACCAGGACTAATATATTACAGAACTCACTGTAGAGAGATAATGACAGAACCCCACCAGCGGTCACATACAGCTGCCAAGTGACACCACTCAGGTATATCATCAATCAACTGCAACCTATCCTGGACAATAATGCTGCCCTGTTGGTGGTAGGCCTTTACTTGCCTAAAGACAGCTTCTCGATCTCAGAGGACACACAGTACAGATGGGGAGATGGGTAGAAGACCTTGCCATAAACCCAGATGCCAACTTTGCCCACATATCTACTGAGGAAATGTCATCACAGGACATAATTATACCATCCACAATATTAAAATTCAAAGAAATAGCCACAGTAAAAAAATTCAAAGAAATAGCCATTTTAGTCTGGAAAATCAATATGCAAAGAGATCTTGTAGCTTTGAAATTAACTGAAAGAAGCTGGTAGCATGAGCTTTCATAGACCTGAACAGTTGAAGAAGTAGACTCAAGTCTACAAAACTTCATGCTACCAGCTTTTTTCTTTCAGTTTAGTCTCAAAGGTGCTACAATATTAGAGATACTTTCACTTGCTCATCCTCCTAACAATGGAGTTTATCACATGGGAGGAATTTCTCTCAATTTTGAAAGTTTGGAACTGAATAAATTCTTGCATGTTTGCTTATAAAGCATGTCTCTATGTGTGTAACTGTTTTTTATACCACAATGAACACAAGTGAGTGAAGTGCAACAGCTCCCTACCATCAAAGCCAGCTGAAAACAATTTGCTATCTGAGTTGGTGTAGTAAATGGAATTTCCCACCTTTCCATGTTGAGTTATATGGCACCTAAACCTACTCAAGTTATTTTGGCAAGGAGGGGAGGGGATCACTTGCCTGAGCATCCCTTTCACTTGAGTCAAAATACAATAATAGCATACATATGACATAACTAATAGTCTGCTGTCCTGCTGTGACATTCAGAATCTGCTAAGTGAGTTGGCTACCTCACTCTGCCTAATAGTAGGACTAATCCAATCCAATACTTTTTGCTGTGCTTGGCTGCTTTGAGATGTTGATTCCCATCCACCTTTATTTCACTATTGAAAGTTAATCAGACTGAAGAAGAATGAATGGCTTAAAGCAACCAAGCTCACTGAGGTAAGATTTAAAGGAGCCAAGTGCACCCAAGAAGTAACAGGTTTTACATCTCTCCACAGTACACTCATTTTGGGACAAAAATTATATATCTTACCACTCCTACTTTGGAGACTAAACGGTGTAGGCTTAATAAACACATGCACATAGTTTGGCTCCTTACAATATCTCTGAATGTATGCAAACATTATTCTTAATCTTCCCTCTCCAGGCCCAAATGCCCAGCAGCATGTGCCAAAGAGCTGCTAACAAGTTAAAGACAACAGTTTTTCCTCCAGGCACCTCTCAGCAGGTTTTATATAACTGAACCAAACTAACCTGCTGGTTTCTAAACCCACACGTTCTGTGAACTTTCCCTTACTGTCTGCTACATGTTCTAAACAGTTGCTCCACCCTGTCAATTTTTCTGTTGTCACTTCTGCCATAACTGAGAGCCTAGCAACTACTATACAGTTCCTGTAGGTTTCAAGGCTCTGTAGTTCAGAGAAATTCAATGGGAGTCTGCTGTTTTTCCACCACTGAAATATTTTTCCCTCTCTGCATCTTCATGACCAGAAATTCTGTCCCCCCTGAACTATTCAGCATTGTCCTGTTGTATAAAACTCAGGACCTTTTAAACTATAGCAATGAATTTATGTCCTATTCCAGTTCGCCATATTGTTGGACTAGACCTGATGGGGAAATGGAATCTGAAAATGCCAGAAGGCTACTACTTTAAACACACAAGACTGCCCGATACCAAATCTGATTCCTGGCCTGTATGTACATAGTTCAAATCTGACTGGCAGCAGCTTAGCAGAATTTCTCTTAGTGATCTCTTCCTGCCCCACTATCTGAGATTCTTTTAACAGAGTTTGAATCTAGGGGTTCTAAGCACCAAGCACCTGCTTTACTGCTGAGCTGTGGGCTTTTATTTTGGGGAGAGAGAGAAGGGAACTGTAACAATGGTATTCCTAGTGTCAGTGTCATCTCCTCTCTCCCTTGGACCTATAGGGTGGAGCACGGCATTTCAGTCACCAGATGGATGTTGCCAAAAACAAGGCCATGTGTTAAAGAAACTCTCTACTCCCACTGCATACAGCTGCTGGTATGAATAGGAAAGGGAATCATAAAGTGCTGATGGAGCTGCACATAGGCTGATGGAGCCTAGGAAAGGATTACTCCCTCAACAAGAGGCCATTTTAAAGGCAAATCCATGCCACTTGTAGACTTTGCATTCTGTCTCTCGCAAGATATTTTTAGGCCAAACAGTAGTGCTATCTTTAAAATAGCAGCTACAGTAAAAAGAGAAACTATAACCTCCAAGCTCTGCTTCTCACAGGGTGGCACTCCTGGCAGTGGCATCACTAGGGTTGGTGTCACCCAGTGCAGTAACTCATGGCTTCACACACACCCCTTCCACTGACCTCCTCCCATCCCATGCTATACAGAATCCTTAGGAATTTATGTTACCCATAAATCTTAATTCAACTATATCAATGAGTATCATGGTAATAGTTGTGACATAAAACTAGCATTAAATTACAGTATCATATACACACAGCCTAAGTGTATTTACATATACATAGTTTCATGTGCTTAAAGCGAACAGCTGGTAAAATGTGATGTTTTAAAGGGTTTTTTTTTTTTCAAAAATAAAAATTACTTTTAAAAAAGAAATTAATTTTTTTAATTTGAAATTTTAATTAAAAAAAAACACACTGGGGCCTCCCCTTTCTCTTTCCACCGAGCCTCACCCCACTCACTCCTTCTCTTCATCATTTCAATGGGACACAGATTAACACCACAGCCTGTTTCTGCCCAAAGACAGTGTTGTCATTCCCCTTTTAGGGTGTCAGCTGATGCAGTGCACATCCTTTTACTGATGCCATTGACTCCTGGTGGCATTAATACTCTCTGGTGGCATTAATATTCAGGCACCTTCCACACAAGGCAGCTGGTTTGAGGACAAAATAAGTGAGATAGCAGAAACAAGTAGAACGAGAATAGGGATATCTTATTTAGATAAAAACCCACCTGACTGTTCTCCACGTCGCGCTCATCCTCATTAATTAGCAGCATGTAAGGTTTTCGAGGCAGCCCAGGGGCCTTGATCCCCAATGTGAAGAGGGCAAAGGTGCCGATGTAGCGTAGGAACCACAAGCTGAATTGTACCTGAGGGAGTTGATCTCATATCAGTGGCAGTCTTATTATTATTATTAACCTTTATTTATATAGCACTGTAGGTTTGCACAGTGCTGTACATATAAACTTATAATTAGTCTTACAGCAGCATCCCATTCTGTCCCATCCCACACTCTAACACAAAACACACGGTCCTGCCTTCCAAAGATCCCATTGGCCAAATTGACCAGTTTAGGAAAAGCCGCTCATTAAGGCTGGAATCTGATCGGCCAAATGCAAACTATAAGACAGTGGACCAAACACTGACAGTCAAATATTGAAAGCACTGATTTATTAGATCTAGTTGTTGTTGGTGTTGCTGTGCACCTTCAAGTTTTTTCTGACTTATGGTGACCCTATCACAGCGATTTCTGACGCTGAGAGTGTTTGACACCACCCTGACTTCTTAAAAGTGTATTTGCTTTTTTTATTGTGGGCTGGTGCAAAGGCAGTGGGATATAGTGGAAGCTGGTCTGTTATTGATTCTTAGGACAGGACATGCTTTGGCTTGGAAAGAGAGTAGAAATGCATAAACTAAACAAATGTTGTTGGTGTTCTTGTGTGCCTTCAGGTCATTCACGGCTTAGGGCAACCCTACAGAAAACCTATCATGGGGTTTTCTTGGCAAGTTTCTTCAGAGGGGGGTTGGCCCTCCTTTGAGGCTGAGAGAGTGTGACTTGCTCCAGGCCACCCAGTGGGTTTCATGACTGAGTGGGGATTTAGTTTATACATTTTTATCCCTTTTTTCAAGCCAGAACACTAAATAGACTCAGAGATAGAATCGTAGATGACACTGATATTTGGCTCGGTCTAGTTCTACAAGACATCTAACGAGGTGTAGTGATTCTGATTATTATACTATGACTCTGGAGACTAGGGTTCGAATCCTCACTCAGCCATGAAACCCACTGGGTGACCTTGAGCAAGTCACACTCTCTCAGCCTCAGGGGAAGGCAATGGCAAACCCCACGATCTCCAAAATCGTAGTCCAACACCAAGCTGGCTCAAATAACAAAGAAAAATTGGCTAATGAACAAAAACAACCCCCCACCCTCCTTCCTTGCAGGAAACCTAAGACAGAGGTCCCACCTCTATCCTCAGACAGTGTTAGCCATTCTCTCCTGACCAGAAGGCACCTCTATGATTGACTGAGTCTGCTTCCTGTCGCCTCCTGTCGCCTGTTCCTGTTCAGAGACCCCTGCAGTTGCAGAACATGGCCACTAGGGGAGGCCAGGTCATGTGACAACACAAATGGGCCCAGATGGAGAAGTATCATGGTGGTGGGAGACATTATCCTGCTTGGCCATGCAGTTGTGTGTCCCACTGTGGTCAGTTCTGGGTCCCTGTGCCTGCCGCTATCCTATCATGGTATCCATAGTATCATAGAGTTGGAAGAAACCACAAGGGCCATCCAGTCCAATCCCATTCGGCCATGCACAGACACACAAGCAAAGCACTCCCCCAATCCAGCCTCTTTTTAAAGACCTCCAAAGAAGGAGACGCCTCCACTCTCTCAGGGAGTGTGTTCCACTGTCAAAGAGCTCTTATTGGAGTTTATCACACGGAAGGAATTTCTCTCAATTTCGAAAGAAATGGAGGTGAAGCCAGTTCGGGATTGAGTAAATTAGCTAGTTCAGCAAATTTACGTGATTGCGTATTAACACTGCATTGCGTTCAGAACTGCCAAAAATTGCCTCCCAGTGCCCAAAATTGTGTGTGATAGTTTCTCACACAATCACGCGAAACCCCATGATTGCGTTCGGAAGGACTTCCCTTTGCCCAAAAATGTGTGATCAGCTTTCATGCAATCACACGAAACCCCATGATTGCATTCAGAAAGACTTCCCTTTGCCCAAAAATGTGTGATCAGCTTTCATGCAATCACACGAAACCCCATGATTGCATTCAGATTGCCACTGGATTATACTTCCAATTCCCTTCGTGTGATAAACTCCACTTTCAGGAAGTTCCTCCTAATGTTGAGGTGGAATCTATTCCTGTGTAATTTGACTCCATTGCTCCATACCAGGAGACAGACTGCCTCTTACACAAGAATGCCCCTGGCTTCACATAAAATTTGGCCAAATATTAAGTTGCTTGCCAATGAATCTGCATCTCATCAATGCAACAACTAATCCATCAGCACTAGATATGTTGTTGTTTTTGTTGTTGTTGTGTGCCTTCAAGTCGTTTCCAACTTAGGGCAACCCTAAAGCAAACCCATCATGGAGTTTTCTTGGCAAGATTTGTTCAGAGGTTTGCCATTGCCTTCCCCTCAGGCTGAGAGAGTGTGACTTGCCCAGGTCACCCAGTGGGCTTCATGGCAGAACTGGGAATCAAACCCTGGTCTCCAGAGTTGTAATCCAACACTCAAACCACTACACCATACTGACTCCAGCACAAGATATATGCATGACTTATTTGCTATAATCTTGTCTTTCTTCCATTAACTTTAAAATAGTATACAAGGCCCTTCTCTTTCTCCTTTTTTCATTACAATCCTGCAAGGATGATCAGGCTGAGAGAAAGCAAATAATCCAAGGGCAGCCAGGAAGTTCTCATGGCTCTGTAGAGACCTAAACCTTGATCTCTTAAGTTCCCACACACTCTTAACTGCTGCACCAACTTGGTTCTCGAGTTACATGGGACTCAGGTCCAAAACACACTGCAGAAAAATCCAGTTTGAGACTGCTTTAACTGTCCTGGCTCAGTGTTAGGGAATCCTAGGAACTGTAGTTTATCATTGACCAGAGGTCTCTGAAAGAGAAGGCTAAATGTCAAACAAAACTACACAGTTCTGCATTAGTAAGAAAGAATGGATGTACATTGATGGCCATCTCTCAGAAGTACTTTAGTTTCATATTTTTGTATGGTAGGGGATTGGACTACTGTATATGGCCTTTGTGGTCCCTTCCAACTCGACGGTTGAATTAATTTTGACTCGGGCAGTAAGCAGTTCCATAATTTGTGGCCCTCCAGATGTTGGATTGCAACCCATATCAGCCCAAGTCAGCATAGCCAATAATGAGTCATGATGAGAGTCACAGTCACAGAGCAACAACACCTGAGGACCAAACCCCTAGCATTGGGTCACAGTGGATACCAAAATCCATGGATGCTCAAATCCCATTAAATACAATGGCCCAGTAAAATGGTGTCCCCTATATAAAATGGCCCCACTGTTTTTGCTGCTTACTGGCAGGGAGAGAGATGGTGAATAGGGGTCAGGCCTTCATTTCTAGACTAGAAGATAAGTCAGAATATGGAAACATGCAGGATGGGAGTGGATGTCCATTGAATGTGCTGTAGTGGGAAATCTCAGTTTGACTCTGAGAATGTATGCAAAATAGGAATTTGTGCAAAGTCATTGGGCAAAGTCCTCCAAAAACAGCCTCCTCTCTCCTTATCGCTCCATGTTGTGTGTGAGAGAGAAAAGTAGCACTGCAGTGCACATATCATGTGCTTACGTGAGCCTGTTGAACAACAAAGTGATTCAGCAAAAATATGCAGCAATGAATAGATGGAGAGGGAAAAGAGGCCAAGCAACAGTTGTCATTTGAGTAACAGCGGTAACTACAGAATTCCAAATTATATTTCCTCTTTCTCTCTCACAGTCCTCACAATCAGAAAAGGGATAACATTTGACTAATGGATTGATTGATTGATTTTCTGTCTATTTCACCAGAACCAGAATTAATTTATCTCTGGTATAAGATGACTACTGCTGCTTAGAAGGAGATAATTTTTCTGTGGAGTAGTTGAAGAATCTATTTCTCTTCATCTACTGTAATAAGGATATATTACTGGATTGAAACACACTCAATGTTAAGGTGGGTATCTGTGTAATTAAATCCTTAAAAAGAGACATAAAAATTAACAGGCGTGGCTTTCCTCCTCATGTCTCCTTGTCATGAAGAACTTCACTTCTGACATTTAACTTTCTGCTTATTCATTCAGCTGTTAGGACCACAGAGGCCTTCCCTAAGCAAAAGCAATGATCATACTGTACACACCTCCAGAACAAATAGGATCCCACTGAGACACTCATGCTTTTCCTTGATCAGTCTTGTGATTGTTACTGATGAGAAAATTGTCACCTCAAATGTCAACAGTCTATCTTAAGTCCAAAACATACAGCAGAAATAATCCAATTTGAGACTGCTTTAACTGCCCTGGGCCTCACTCAATGTTAGAGAATTCTGGGATCTGTAGTTTTGTGAGACATTTAGCCTCTGACAGAGGTAGCTCTGGTGCCACCATAGACTACAATTCCCAGAATTCCCTAACACTGAGCCAGGGCAGTTAAAGCAGTCTCAAACTGGATTGTTTCTGTAGTTTGTTTTGGACCTTAGTCTACCAGAGGTTGCTAGACTACAACTTCCACAATCCCTAATCACAGGCCATGGTGATGACTAGGGCTTCTGGGAACTGAAGTCCATGCACAGCTGGGGACCTGAGGTAGGGAACCACCTTGATTCCCTAATAACATAGCTTCATGCATCTGACAAAGTGGAATATAGCCCATGAAAACTAATGCTGCTGTGAGTTTTTTAGTGTTTAAGGTATCATGCAGGACTCTTTGTTGTTTTAAATAACAAAACTCTTTCAACTTATTGCTGCGTACACAATGGAGGGGGGTACTCTCTAATCTCACAGCGTGGACAAATATCCCATGATTGTCATAGGCTGCAGAAACTGTGCCTTTTACATGGGCAGTTTTCCTGCTTTGAATGCATTGTTGCCTGAAAGTTAAAGTATGGGAGTTGCTGACAGGGGAGTTGTGCAATGCTGCTGTACCACCATGCCAAAGAGGAAGCACCTCCATGGCCCTCTCCCCAACCCATCCATCCCACCCCAACCTACCTTTTGATTGGTGTCCTCTAAACCCCACCACCAGAGAGGGCTGTTCCAAGAGATGAAGGCTAAGTTCTCTGCAGCAAAGGCCAAGGCCCAGTAGAGGAGCAGGATGACCCCATGGCCTCTGATCCGATCCTGCACCATCACTCTGGTACGTTCCAAGTGCAGTAAGCCAAGTGAGCCAAGCCAGCTCATAGCAGAGAGGCAGGCATACAGTACCATATACCCATAGAGATGTTGCATGCCCAACACCTGCCACATAAAAGTGACAAAGGACAGCAGTGCAAGGAACAGAGAGAGGATGACCTGGATATAGTATAGGCGGGAGCGTGGGATATACTTTGGTTCCATGGTGCGGCTGAAGCGGGCATAACAGGCATACTGCAGGGCACCCAAAAGGAGGCAGACACTGAGCAGCACTGCAGGGACCAGTGTGAAGTAGAAACAGGGGTACAGACCCTGTTGGGCCCATGCTTGTGCCAGGGACTCGTTCCCCTCGCAGTAGCTCTGTAGCAACACCATCCTGCCGGCTCAGGAGCTGCAAAAACACCAAGAAAACAAAGATATACTGTTAGAGTGCATGTCGGCCTAGTTCATTTTGCTGCCTGAGGCAGAACAGCACAGGGTGGTTTTCCCATCATCACAACCCAAATTATTTTGGTGAAGAAAACCTTGCAAAAGCTTTTACCATTCTTGGGAGTTAAAAATACAAAAATAAAGTAAATAAGTAACAATCTCCTTCCCTTTCGTAATAACCAAATTGTGTCGCCTCAGCAATTACTTCACTCTGCCTAATAGAGAGCCATGGGGCCTGAACTAATATGTAGAAATACTATATATATTATGTGCAAGTGTAGATGTGAACTTCTCACATACACTGGAATATATGTCAATTTCTGCAGAATTATGATCGCTATTCTGGGACTAACTTTTAACAAAATCTTATAATGCTTAATATATCTTTCTCCCAAAGAGGCAGAATGAAGTGGTTCACTGTGCAGTTCATCCCAACCTATGGTTTCATCAAGAACTGCCACAGCCAGGCACAGAACAAATGTCAAGTGGAAAGAAGCTAAATCTAGTAATGTGTTCACAGAGAAAAATAAATGGAGAGATCTTGCTCAGATCCAAGTCCTCACTTGGATCCCATATTTCATGTAAGACAATAATTTTTCATCAGGTTAAATTGTCTAGTGACCATGGGGAAGAATCTCCCTTTTCAAAATTTATTTTATTCTTTGCAACACTTGGTTTGGTTTGTGTGGTTAAATATCCTGGAACCATTTGCTATATATACATTCATTTTCAGTATAGCAATGTTATCTGTACTTATAGTGCAATGTTGTGGAATATGTAGGGTGATTTACAGGTGCACAGTCACTGCAAAAGGTTAAAAAAATGTGGTCCCTCATATTTCTACTACTTTAAGAAGAGAGCTCTTCAGTTTTGGATCACAGGCTAAAATCATTACGAGACTCCTTCAACATTTATATATGTTGAAAGAGTGTCTTATCAGTTTTTATCTATATACACTTATGAGAGTGTGATTCCAGAGCAGTGAGTCTAGAAGGACTAGATAGTCTATACACAGCTAATTGACAGTAAATCTCATTACACTTTAGTACTACGTCTATAGCTGTTTTAATTTGTTTTAGAATTTGCATTATGTTTTTGCTTTTATATTCTTGCATTTAAAAATTTCAGTTTGATTTGTATTTTGTAACCAACCATAGAGGTGTGGCTATTAGATCATATCTCTGGCTTTTCTTCGCTAATGAAGATTCAGGAAGGACTCGTCCCACGCTTACTACAAGCGTGTTGATGACTAAAAAGGCCGATCTGAGATAAACAAGTCCGGTTACAGAAAGTACAGCAGAAAGTCTCCTTGGGTGATGTTTCCAAGTTTTGGTTCTTTCTGCGTTGTCATTTCTCTTCAAGATTTGTTCGGCGTGAGTTCTCGAAAGAGGCTGCAGCACTGTGGATAGTGCGTCTCTATGCCTCCCGATGTGAGGCCAGGGCAGACCACTGTTGGTGATCAATTTTGCCAAGCTTGAGATGTTGTTTCAGGGAGTCATATAAATTATAGTTAATTTAGATCATATAAATTCTAGTTAATAAGTTAAGTAGTGTTTACAGTTGAGTAGATGTGCATTGTTTTATGCTGCTTTTCCATAACATTTTGCATGAGAATGGAGAATACATAGCCTTGTAGATGTTGCTGGACCAAAACTCCCATTACGTAGCATAGGCAATGGTGAGGGGAGCTGAAGTCCAACATCTTGAAAGCCATATGTTCCTTAGCACAGCTTTAACAACATCTTGGTTTCTCCCTGGCTTGATGACACTATTATTATTATTATTATTTGTATCCTGCTTCTCCCTGTATTGTTTTGAGGCGGGTAACAACATTTAAAAGCAATAAAGATCAAACAGAAGAGCTCCCACATAATAATGTCTTCTCACTAAGGCAACTACTATTTTGCCTTAACATGTGCCTTTTAGAAAAGGGGTGGCAATTGCACAGCCCTTCAGATGCACTTGAACTCCATCTCCCAGCACAGCTAGTGGTCAGAAATGCTGGGACGTGTAGTTCAACGACATCTGGAAGGCCACATAATAATTTCCACTCCTGACTTAAGATTTCTAGGGTGACAACCTAAGCCCCAACCAGCATGCTAAGTAGTCAGGAATGATGGGAACTGTAGCCCAAAACATCTAGAGGTCACAGTGTGACCTCTGTGTATGTGTTGTGTGCCTTCAAGTCAGTCCAAACTTATGGCAACCCTAAGATGACCTTATCATGGGGTTTGCCATTGGCTTGAGGCTGAAAAAGAGTGACTTGCCCAAATTCACTCAGTGGGTTTCCATGGCTGAGCCAGGATTTGAACCCTGGTCTCCCAGAGTCATAGACCAACACTAAAAACACTACACGCTGGCTCTCTCCATATTGCCTACCTTTTAAAAATTTAAATACAGTATCTTCTGTCCAGGAGCAAATTCCATTTGGAACCTGACTAAGAAGCACAGATTTACATTACCAGATAATGTCTGTAGCTTTTCTTTGGTCATGTCCTCCATTATATAGGTGACTGTATACTGTATATACTCATGTACAGTATATGTCTAGAAATTTAGGTCAAAAAATTGGCCCAAAAAACCTGAGTCAGGTCAATGTAAGTATAGCATCTTAATTCTTATTTAAAGGGAGGAACCATGCCCTGCTGAAAAGCAAGAGTATAATCTGTCCTGGAAGCACTGACCCTCTGTACTCTCTCATCCATCCAGCCTTAAGACACCACTTTAACTACCATGGCTCCATGCTATTCTGAGCACTGTAGGATTTTGTGAGACATTTAGCTTTTTCTCTGTCAGAGAGAGGGAGAGAGCTCTGTTGCCACAACCAACTACAATTCCCAGGATTCCTTAGCACTGAAATAGGACAGTCAAAGCAGTCTCAAACTGCATTATATTCTGCAGTGGGAGGACACAAAGTCTCCTTCCTTGGAGGCCTTTAAACAGAGGCTGGATGGCCATTTGTTGGATATGCTTTGATGGGGAGTTCCTGCATGGCAGAATGGGGCTGGAGGGGGTGGCCTTTGGGTGGAGGAGGGGGAATTTCTAGTTCCAACTCTTCTATATAATTGAGATTATCACACTAGGGTCAGTTGATTGCCAGTAATGGGATGGTTCTGGAACTGACCCTAGTGTGATAATCTCAATTTGATTTCCCTATGGCAGTGTCCTGGGGCCCTAGGCATGGGGCCATGCTATTATTATAGCTGGGGATTGGAAGAAGAAGGGGCACATACACACACGTTGTTTATGCAGCATTAGGAGGAGGCCCCGCCCACCGACCCCTCTGACTGACAGCTGGAGAACTAGGAGCCCCCAGCAAAATGGCCCCTCTCTCTCTTTCTGCCCTGCTGCTGCTGCTGCTGCTGCCCTCCCAGCGCGCGCCACCTTGCCTTGTTGTTGTCTCGCGCCGCTTCCTCCCTTCCAACGTCCCCCCTCCTCGCTTGGCCGGCAAATATAAAAAAGGGTAAGTAGGCAGGCAGGCACTAGGCAGGAGGAGCAGGAGGCAAGGCTGGCAGCAGCAGCAGAGACTGGCTGGCTGGCTCCCTCCGGGCCCTAGCGCCGCCCATACAAACACATCCACTCACTCTCACTCTCTCCCCAGCTGGACTCTCCCAGCAGGTCCTAGCTGCCACTGTGTTTCACTGTTTACACAAGCACTTGCTTAGAGTGGTAGAAATTCAAAGACATTACAGTCTCTTTGTAGCATCCTTGAGACTGAAATTGGCAGGAGGAGCTTCCCTAGACTTCAGTCTGCTTCCTCAGATGCATATTGTTATTGTTATTTAAAGATATAGCCATGTTTGGCTGCAGAAGCACTCCCTAGAGAGATCTTGTAGCACCTTTGAGGCTCACTGAAAGAAAGAAGTTGGCAGCAGGAGCTACTCTAGACTTCAGCCTACCTCCTCAGATGCATATTATTATCATTATTATTCAAAGATATAGCCATGTTAGTCTGAAGACTCAGTCTGTGGAGAGACCTTGTAACATCCTTCAGACTAAAACTGGCAGACTAAAATTAACTTCAGTCTGCTTCCTCAGATGCATTTGATTATTATTATTATTATTATTATTCAAATATCTAGCCATGGTAGTCTGTAGAATCAGTACCTGGAGAGCTCTTGTGGCACCTCTAAGACTCATTGAGAGAAAAGAGCAGCATGAGAACTTTCTTCGACTTCAGTTTACTTCCTCTGATGTACATTATTATTATTATTATTATTATTATTATTAATTATTATTAATTATACTGTGTTTTTTTTAATCTTGTGAAGCTACCCTGAGTCCCAGTTCTGGGAAAAGAGCAGGATACAAATAAATGTAAATATAATAAATAAATCATTATTATTATTATTATTATTATTCAAAGATATAGCCGTGTTCATCTGTTCAATCAGTGTGTGGAGAGATCTTGTGGCACCTTTGAGACTCACAGTGAGAAACACGTTGACAGCAGGAACTTCCCTAGACTTCAGTCTGCTTCCTCAGATGCATTTAAATGCATTTAAATACATCTGAGGAAATAGACTGAAATCTACAAAAGCTCCTGCTGCAAAAGATCCTGCTGAAGTCTACAAAAGCTCCTTGGCAGTGAGGACCTATCTGGTCATCCTGGATAGAAATGCATAAACTAAACAAACGTTGTTGTGTGTCTTCACGTTGTTTCTGATTTATTTGTGACCCTAAAGTGAACATGTCATGGGGTTTTCTTGGCAAGTTTCTTCAGAGAGAGTTTGCCACTGCCTTCTTCTGAAGCTGAGAGAGTGTGACTTGTTCAGGGTCACCCAGTGGGTTTCCATGGCTGAGAAGGGATTTGAGCCCTGATCTGCTGAGTCATAATCCAACGCTCAAACCACTATGCAACACTGGGTCTCTTGTAGAAACAGACCAAGCCACATATTAGGCTCATATTTGTTTAGTTTATACATTTCTATCCTCTTTCTGAGACAGAACACTACATATGACCCCAATATTTGGTTTGATCTGTTTCTGCAAGAGACACAGTGTGGCATAGTGGTTTGAATGTTGGGCTACAGCTCTGGAGACCAGAGTTCAATTCCCCCCACTCAGTATTTACTGGGTGACCTTGGGCAAGTCACACTGTCTCAGCCTCAGGAGAAGGCCATGACAACCCCCCTCTGAAGAATCTTGCCAAGAAAACCCCATGATAGGTTTGCCTTAGGATCATCCAAATACATTGGAAACCACATGAAGGCACACAACAACAAACAATATTTATTTTATGCATTTCTTTCCCCTTTCCGAGCCCGAACAGGCCCTGTCCTAAGTTTCAATAACGGACCAGCCTCTGCTGTCTCCCAGTCCCTTTGCACTGGCTCACAATCAAAATAAGGAGATACTGTAAATTTTTAAGAAGTCCTTGTGGTGTAGCGAATGGCATGAGTCAGCAGTGTGAAGTTTGCACTTCGAGGACAGTGCACATGAATCAGGTCACAGCTTTGCAACCATGTTTAAATCTTAACCCAGCCATGGAAACTAACTGCTCAAAGTAACTCACAAGGTTGCTGTGAGAAGTTTTATAAAATGTAGTCTCACTGCAGAGAGAATAGTATGCGTATATGATCAGTGATCAGCTACTTTTTGCTGTGTGCAGTTAAACTCCACCAAGATTCAAGAGCTCTTAAATATATATGAAATGAAGGGAATGAGAAGTGCTTTTAAACTTGATAAAAACACCCTGACTCAGTATCTTTGTATACTGACCTTCAAATCGCCTGTCGACTTATAGTGACCCCATGAATTTCATAGGGTTTTCTCTACAAGGAATATTCAGAGGTGGTTTAGTCAGTTCTTTCCACTGATATATATAGCCCACACCATCTGGCATTCATTGGCAGTCCCCCATTCAAATATTAACCAGGGCTGATTCTGCTTGGCTTCCAAGTTCAGATGGGATTTGATGCCTTTAGGGCAGTGGTTCTAACACTTGTGACCCCTTTTATATCTACATGTGGATGTTGCAAACACACACACACACACAAAACAAAACTCAATGTATAAAACAAAATAAAAAATATTTTGTTTATTTAGTGTGCATGTATATTCCTATTTTAGCATTTTATAAGGAAATAGTTCTCCTCCTCCTCCTCCTCCTCCTCCTCCTCCTCCTCCTCCTCCTCAGGATCCAAGCACCCTCCTTGCCTTCCTCTTCCCATCCAGGACAAAAAAAGGGGGGCATATGAAGCAGAGTAAGAAAGGAGTAGGAGTAAGAGGAAAGAGATCATGACCTCAAAGTTTCAAGCTTTCTTTTAGCAATTCTGGAGCCTCCCTGGAGGTCCTGCACCTGCTCCAGTTTGAGAACTACTAGAGTATTTAGGCCAGTTACCCATAGCCTATCCTCACACATCTGAGATTATGTGAGACAGAATTTGTATGGTTTCTGTCCTTGATGTTGTGTGCCTCCAAGTCATTTCTGACTTATGGCAACTCTAAGGTGAATCTGTCACAGGGTTTTCTTGACTATATTTGCTTAGAGAAAGTTTGCCACTGCTTTCCTTTGAAGCTGAGTGTGGCTCAGCTGCAATTTGAAATACAGTCGTCCCCCGGGTTACGAAAATAATCCGTTCCGGGATTACTTTCGTAACCCGGAAGCTTTCGTTTCCCAGGGGACTGCTAAACTCAATGGACCGCGCGGCCGATTTAAAGGGGCCGCGCGGTTTTTTTCTTCGTATCCCGGGGGATCTTTTGTATCCCGAGGGATAGGAAGCCGGTCCGCCGCCTTTCGGATCCCGGGGTTTTCGCAACCCGGGGGATTCGTAAGGCGGGGGACCACTGTATCATCTTCCAGATTTCTAGCCCAACAAAAGCCACTACATCATGGTGCTCTTATCCTAATAACACTGTTTTTAGAAGCACATGCAACCCTACTCTAGAGTTCTCATTGGTGGGGCTATGTATTTTTATTTTGAAAAAAATAATGTTACCATTGATCATGAGTTGGGAAAATGTAGCTTCCCAGAGGATGTAACTTCCAGAATTCCTCACCATTTAATAAACTTAGACTGTTAGTAGTTGCAGTCCAGTAACATCTGGTGGACCATGATTCCCACTCCCAATGCAGATAAAAACTGTAATGTTATATAACTAGAATTACATAATTCTACTCAACACACATGCCCTCATTCTTCTCAGTGTACACATGAAATGTTACCATTTTGATGCACTCTAGCAAGAAACTTTTATGTGCAGAACTATTTTTCGAATGCAGTTTGTTGTTGTGTGATCTCGTTCAGGACATACATGTAGGTGGTGGCTGGTGAAGGAACCTGGATGAATTCTGAAGGCAACACGAGCTGGTCACTGGGGTAAGCAACTTGCGGCCCTCCAGATGCAGTTGGACTACATCAGCCCTCACCATTGGCTACAGAAGTTGGAGCTGATGGAAACTAGAGGCTTCAACTATATCTGCAGAGCCACAGGATGCCCACCCCAGTCTAAGAAATAATCAGAGCCAAAAAAGTATAGTCTTCAATCTCTGTTATGCACATATCCTTTTTAAAAAGCAAAGCTTCCCCAAAACTCTCTTTTCCAAGCTCCACAGAAACCCCATCTTTGCCCTGGAATGAGAAATTTGATCTACATATCCTGTTGTAAACTTCCTACACAAAGTTGTATGAAAAACACCAGAAGGCATTAATACTCCTCCATACAACTAATCAACATATCCTTACCCCTATATAGCCAACTCTGACCTGTAACCTGTCACTAAAAAAGCAGGCTAATCCTTTAGATTAAGGATGATACTAAGGATCAGGGAGATCTTTCAAGTCAAGAGGCCATGGTCAGTCCACAGAGATTTGGCATACAGGTCAACTTTCCCCCTTACTACTCCTATCTATGATTAATAAATACCACCCCATATACCTTTTTAGAACACAATCTTTGCACTAAAGCAAAGAAGGCAAATAATATTTTAGCCTGCATTAATAAAATAATAGTTTCCAAGACAAGGTAAGTAATTATCACACTATTTGTCCTAGTCAGGCCTTCTGTGGAGTACTATGTTCAGTTCTGGGCACTTCATTTTAGGAAGAGTATAGGCAAGTTGGAACAGGTTCAGAGAAGGGCAATAAGGATGAGGTATGAAGAACAAAGCATACAAGGAAAGGTTGAAGGAGCTGGGCATGCTCAGCCTGGGAAAGAAAAGACAGAGTGAGACAAGACTGCACTCTTGTAAGACTGAGGGCTGTCAGAGAGGAGGGTATGTTTGTTGGGTTGCGCCAGAGTGTAGACCTAGGTCTTACAGTTTTAGGTTACAGGACAGTAGATGTCAATTGAATATTAGAAGGAAGTTTTTGACAGTAAAGAACTGTTTGATAATGGAACTAATTACCTAGACTGGTAGTGGGGTCTCTTTTTCTGGACATCTTGAAAGGGAGTCTAGACAACTACCAGTTGTTGGGGATGCTCTAGCTGGATTTCCTGCACTGGGGGAGGGGGGGGTTGGACTTTGTAATCTATGGGGTCCAGTTCACTTGGTCCACTTGGTAACCTATGGGGTCCTTTCCAGTTCTAATTTTATGATTCTGTGAATTCTTAAAACACAGAGTTTGCAAAAGATACTTGTCTGTATAGAATTATAAACGCCTTAGTTTCAGCATTCCTGTACGCTTGGCTTGGAATGTATTGTTTACATTTAATATTCTGAGAGTTTGGAGAAGTTATTTTTGGACTAAAATTCACAGAATCCCTAGCCAGCATGGCTTCTGATGGACTCTTGGAGAGTCATAGTCCAAAAATGTAACATTTCCAATTTCCAACTATCTCAAATTGGTAGTACAGTATATAAAAAGAAATATGATTATTTGTAACATTGTTAAAGATTAAAATAAAAGAAGTTCTGCCAAAAAAAAAAAAAAGAATGTCTGATTCCTCCGAAGTTATAATAGACCATATAAAGATATTTACTAATCTCCAGTGTTTAACCCAGGGGTCCATCTACCCAGCAATGCCAGGAGCATTGTGATGGTGACAGTCCCATCAGACATATTGCTGGATTCATTCTGTGGGTGGTAGGGTGCTTTACCAAGAGACACATCACACAAGAGACCCGAGCCATCGAAGTTTTAAATATCCCTCTTTTATTCAGTAGAAAGAAAACACTGCACAAGATGCCAGGCATAAGCTCTTTTTTACAAACCACTTGTAGTGTTCCACATACTCACAGCCCAGCCTCTCATGTGTCTTAAATAAAACAGGAGGCAGAAGGTGGCTGTTCCATGCACATGGAGATGGGGCAAAGACAAGCATAATATGGGGCTGCAAGCACTCCCTCCCCATCCCAGTGTTTTGGCTAAAAATACCTTCTTTATTCACAGCCAGACCACGACTGCCAATATTTTGCTGAAGAGGAAGCAGGGCCGATGGATGCTCTGGAGCTGATGCCATGCTGGCACAGTTTAAAACTGCAAATTATCAACCTGTCTTCCTTTCCACAGTCCATCAGATATTATGGGAAAGACACAAATCAATACTGTGCCATTAAAATCTGAGGGGTATTGGACACAGCTAACCCTAGCCCTGTCCATACTTTTAAACCAGCTTTCCCTCCAGAATGGATGAAAATTTCCATTAACCCCAGCTAGTAGCCGCCATGCTAACTGGTGATGATGGTCATCCTATACTTGCAGTTATGGGGCAAAGGTTGTCTAATACCTATGGACAGGAGAGAGACCTATTATATACTTTTTGATAGAAAATTATTTGAAGCAGCAGCTCACCAATTCCCATTTCAACACTGACCCCAAAACAATGATGATGCCCCTTTTGTGAAACTGGTGGGGGAAAGAGATAGCACTGATCCTTGCAATGGAATCTCCTTGTCAAGCAGTGGTAAGCCACTAGTTGAAATCAACCCTTTGACTGCTGAGGGCATTTTCCTTAAAGGACAAGGGAAAATAATTTCAGGATTCTGGGCTCCTAAAACAATGATGCTCACACAGGCAGCCTACAGTAATGGGACTGCACAACCTAACTCAATCCTATAGATAGTAAGAATGCATGTTTCATCTGTGACAGCAAACCTCTTTTCCCACACTAAGGTTTTGGCAAGTGGCTGATGGGGGTTGCAGTTTTCATTGTAAAATAACAAAAGTGTTCTGACTTTGGCCCCAGAGAGAACTACATTAAAGTTTGACGGGGGCATGTGGGGGGGGGGGGATCTATGTGCTTAAAGAGGGCTAACATTAACCCGTACAATGATTGGCTGGATATGACCAATTTTCTTGTGATGTTATTATTAGCTGCCCAGAAAGATGGTTTATGATGTAAACTGTGCAGGCCACAAAGTTCCCTACTGCTCTCTTGGAGTCAGAGAGCAATGAGGCCAGGAGGGGGGGAGTGGTGCAGGAGCTGACAGAATAGTGTTCTTTAATAAAGGTGGGAAAGCACTAGAATCAGCAAGACTTTTGAAACCAGATCTCAAGGGTGCTCTGTTGAACAGGGTGGATGGTCCAACTATTACTGTAAGACTCCAAACCTCTTCCAATAGTTAAGATAGTGATGGATTTTATTTTATTTTGAAATGTAGGAACCACTCTCTTGCTGGCATTTCCATGGCAGCTGGAGACTTACCATCAAGGCACCTGTACAAAAGGAGAGCAGCACCAATTTGTAGTGTATGAGGATTTGAGAAATATTAAAAGAGCATGATGATGGAGAGTCAAGTGCTGCTCTCCTCTGTCTTTCTCCCATGCACACACATGCAGTATGTGGTGCACTGTCTCCTTTTCAGTTTTAAGTCTAGCAGGATGAACGAAACGCGAGCAAAGAGCTTCCTCAGAACAGAGCCATCTCCCTGGAGACAGAGGCTTTCGGACTTGGCATTATTTGGCAAGTGGGATGATAAATTATGTCACTTCAAATACTGGCTCAAGTAACCTTCTGGTTAGGATCTGATCAGATTGTGCTTTATAGTGCAAGAAGGACAAGAAAGAAATGTGTCCCTGTGCAGGGCAGCTGTGCCCACAAGAAGGCAGATTCTGCCCTAGGTGATGATGGCACTGCAGGGATGTTCCTTCTGGCTTGGTTTTGAAGTGCATGAGTGAATGGTAGAAGATATGAATCTCCTTTTTTTTTTCCTGTGGAAAGCTTCATTTGAGTCAGGCTCTGTCACTGGAGGAAGCCAATGCCCCATTCCTCTTACAAAAATAATCTTGCACAGCCCTTTTTTTTCCTGAGTCCAAATCTATCTCTTGATTGCATCTTTAATCATGTTGCAAGTCTGGAGAGTGAGACAGCTTTTCCTGCCTCTCATCAGGGTCCATACAGCAGGTTCTCCTCCCACTCTGGAACATTTCAGGCAGGGTGAGCATCCACCAACCTCTCTGCTCTCCTGTGTGCTCTGTGGCATTCTGTGTGGGTCTCAGATGATTCTCCAATATGGACGACACATATGCAGACACGGACAAATATATGTAATCACACACGTATCCAGCCTATGCACAGCTTGCATGCCACTGGCATGATGCACATCTGGATAGAGTTCCGCCTACCACAAAGGCACTGCTGACCTCACACCTTCTTCTGTTACTGACGCCCAGGACATGGACACCTGAGCCAACCCATACCTTGTAGGGCAGGGTAAACCCAGGTAACCAGAGGCAGGCTCAGAATTTGGAATCCACATTGGATCTTCAGCATTCATAGCTATACCTGTGGGAGATTGAGGAAGTTATTCACATGGAGAAAAGACTGACATGTCCAAAAGGTAAAAAGCTGCACATACACACCACTCTAAATTTGGTGACAAGAAAATTCAGTGTTCTGAATATCTTACTTTTTAAAGCAATATTTTATATTTTGTGAATGAAAGTGAGAACAGCCAAAGTCCAGGATGAACAGATACAGAGAAAAACAAGTTTGTCTTATCTTTAAGAGCTGTACAAAGGAACCTTTTTGCTAATACAGTTTGCCCTCCATATCCACATGTTTTTTTAATCCATGGATTCAATCATCCATGGCTTGTAAATATTAAAGAAAAAATAAGTTCCAAAAAGCTAACCTTAATTTTGCTATTTTATATAAGGAACACAATTTTACTATGACATTGTATTTAATGGGACTTGAGCATCCATGCGGGATCCCAGAACCAAACCTGAGCAGATACCCAGGGCCCACTGTTCATATTTTGAAGCAGTAGCAAGAAATGCATATATTGATATTAGCACTTTTAATCAGGAGATGCCTCTTTTCAATTGAAGCCTTATTTTGCACATGGTTGCTCTACTGAAGCTTCAGAAACAAATAAAGATCTTAAGCAGAGTGCGCTATGTTTGGCACATCTCTTAGTCCTGCCATCGTTTTTAGTTCACAACTCTCCTCCTAGATTTCTCTGTCTGCTTTCCTTTCTTCCTCTTTCTTGCACACTTTAGTCAAAAGTAATTGTAGTATGTTTAATGTATCTAATTTGCTTGTGAAGAAGTAGTTAAATGTCGAATTAGATAAGCCCAATCATGCCTTCCCAAACTCAGAAACAACTAATTTATGGACCAGTTCTTGGTCAGAACATTTCTGGCAGTAAAGGTAAAGGTATTCTCCATTGACAAGGTTGTCATATTGTGTCTGACCATAGGGGGTGGTGCTCATCTCTATTACTAAGCTGAAGAGCCAGCATTGTCGAAGACTATTCTGTGATCATGTGGCCAGCATGATTGTGCAGAATGCTGTTTACCTTCCCACTGAAGAGGTATCTATCTATTTGTGTTTGCATGATTTCAAACTGCTAGGTTAGAAGAAGCTGAGACTAGTGATGGGAGCTCACCCCATCATGCAGCACCTGGGCCTCAAACTGACAACCTGCCTATCCTGCAATCAACAAGTGTCTTAACCACTTGAGCCACCACGTCCCTTGTATGTACTAGTGCATACCAACCAGTAAGAGCCCAAAAATTCTATGGCTCACACAACCAATCTATTGCCAGTGCTCAAGTACAGACCAAGCTATACCTTATGAATCTGAGGTGGCAATTCATCTTCTGAACTCTCCTCTGGGACAGGCTCTGGGTGTCGAGCATTCTGGCCATCCTCAGCCCAGCCTCCAAGTGGCAGCCGAGCAAAGTGTGAGGGGGCTCTGTTCACTGTACCAGGATCTTTTTAAGTAGAGATAAAAAAAGAAGTAGGTGATCAAAGAAGAAGCAGTAAACAGTTAAATGAGAACAGTTTTTTCCATGTCTGTTTGAGCTACCCTGTCTGCTCTGTCTCTTTAGCCATCTGTCCAACAGAGATACAGTAGTGCAGTGTCAACAGGAATAAATAACAGCAGTAGCATCATTAAAAATAAAAAAAATTGTAGGCACTGTTTATCTAAGAACACCCAACAAGATACATACCATCTTTCCACTCTTGGCTTTGGCCTTTGAAGAAACATTTATAAATTTTTAACAAACTAAAACAGAGCCCAAATCACAAAGTAAATGGTACCTTCTTCCATAATAACAGCAAAGGCAAATAGACTGGGGAATCCTTCAAGACTAGTATGCCTTAAATTAAAATGCCATATGTAACAATGCTGACTTAGTTTTACTACTGCTTGGCATAAATTCAATGTGTGAAACAGAGAAGATAGCAAGGAGCCTTGGGTCAGCCTCAGATACAGACAACTCTAAGGAAAAGTTGTCTCTATATTGCAATGCATTGGGCATATAATTGTTTAAAAAGGATCTGCCAAATAACACTGCAATCTTTTTACACACTAATCCATTCCTTGAATAGCCCTGCAATGTCTGGCATGGAGCTGGGCTTCCCCTGACCAAGGAACAGAGAAGGACCATGACTTTTTATACATACCCGAGACTCCACCATACCGGCGCTGGAACCCTGTTTGCACAGCAGCTGCTTCATCCCCAGGTTGACGAGGGGAAGCAAAAGGATAGCTGGCTGAACGAGGAATGGTACTGCCAGGGGTGTTCCGCTGAGCCTCTGGCTCCTCTTGGGCACTCTCACCACTTTCATCACTCTCCTGTCGGTGCCACAGGTGCCGCTCTAGGTCCAACTGGGCATGTTGTTTGTGTAACTGTGTGGATGACAGAGTAAGTTAATAAGATACTTGATGGCCAGACTCAACCAACTCAGATTCTATGTCCCACCAACATGGCTCAAGTTACCCCAGTTCAGCAGTCGAGACAATATAAATTGCACATGCTTCTATTCCTTCTGTGGTCTATGCAGGCTTCTGTATCTTTCCACCTGCAGCCATGCAAAACGTAGTTATATCTTGAAACCTCAAATTGAAATCCGTGTTCTCTCAGCTTCAGTATATAATGTATAGCCATGCATGGACTCCTTTGAGTTAGGGCTGTCATATCTTTATGAGTCTAATCGACCTCTATGGCTCATTGCCTAAGCCTGCATGATTCCGTGGGCTCAGCTCACCTCATGCATGTAGAGAGCATGCAGGCTCATTTCAGTAGAGGCATATTCTGAAAGGATCAGGCTCTGAAGTTGACCCTCCCATGCACTGCTGCCAGAGCTAGCAGTCCTCGCATCAGCCCTGCAGCCAGAATGGAAAAAAGATTAGAAATTGCAGGGTTGAAAGGATTCTTCAGTGTTCAGAACTCTCTAACCACCCCACCATTTCCCACCCCGCCTCTACATGCTAAAATTGAAAGCTTCTTATCAGGTAGAAAGAATAACACTAGCCACAGCACATCTGTAGAAAAAGGAAGGCATTCAGAATTCACAGAATTGTGAAGTTTTGCTTAACTGGATAGCCTCATAACTGCAGCTCCAATTGTGAGGAATGTATTGCCCAGACTGCAGGAGGAAGGGTGGTAATAAAGGCCTTAGCTTAGAGATTCTCACTGTGGCTTTTAAAGAGAACTGAAGAGAGTGTGTATCCCACAAACGCTCATATATTTGTTGGAAAAAAAACATTACAAATACAACATGGCCCTGAAAGATAGTGACCCCAAAACACTCTGGCTATGGTGCTGGTGAGACGCTTGATCTTTGGCATTTTTCTGGAGTTTTGTACAGCAGGCAGCTTCTTACCCAGAGCCAATCATTGTGCCAGGACCCCGGAGCTGAGAACCATCCGCATGGGCACTCCCATGGGCTGTGTGAGCAGACTGAAGAGGGGAGAAAGAACGCAGGGCAGATGCCACCTCAGATACAGCAGAGAGATGCCTTGAGGCCTGGGCATCACGGACTGCCTGGTAGCCCAGGGCTGAGGAGCCTGCAATCACATTGGCAATCAGGCTGTGTGGCTGCAGGGAGAGGAGAGAAAAGGGCACATAAGTGAGGGAGAAACAAGTAAATCCTGTTAATTTCAGGGTGCAATACTGTATTACCACAACCCCACTATATAATTGACTACATCCTTGCCTGGAGCAAGTACCTCTAACATCTATATCTCCAAGGACAGTTCATCAAGTTTTAACCCAAAGCAATTTGGATGCTTTCTAAATGGTAGTGGGAATTAATTTTTAATCCCTATATAGATGTTATGTAAAAGTCTCTAGAAATAGAAGGTGAATAGAAGAGAATGGATCCAGATAATCTAAGGATATCAGGCTTTAGGTTGAAAATCTGGTACACTTCTGATGCTGATGGTATCCAACTTCCATTAACCTCAGTCAGCATGATGACCAATCAAAGATGGGAGCTGTACTTCAGCATATGGAGGGCCACAGGTTCTGCACTCCTGCTTTAGATTAATGTAACAGCTTTACCAAAGAGAGCCAAGGTAGAAATAGCACATTTGTAGAAAAAAGAAAACTGACCTAGCAGTTTTTTACCTTTCTTTGGTAGCCACTCTACTGACATGGAGGCCCATGCAGAGATATCAGCCCCCTACTCTCTCATGGTAGGACACACAAGGGAATACACAAAATATGGTATTAGACAAAACCAGCTCAGCATCTGGCTTCTCTCTTCCATAACAGGCCAGGATTAAGTCAATTCTGCCATTTGCAAATTCCCTCCACCTTCTTGGTAGGTACCTCAGATTCTGACTGCAGGGACTGGATGGAAGTGAAGAGAGTATTGTCAGGGAGTACAGCCTGCTGAGCCAATGCTAGGCTGCTGTCACGATGCACACGTTCCTTAAGCAAGCCAATGAAGGCCGTGCTCTCCCGAGGAGGCTGCCAGTGTGGGTTGGTTATAGCAAAGTGCATAAGAGACAGCTCTGTCTTGCCATCTTCAGCCTGCTGGTAAATTGAAGCTTCTGTCTTCCCAGCTGACATCCACTGTAAGATACAACACAGTGCTTCCATGAGATGCATCCATTTACTGAAATGCACAACAAAAACTCAAAAGGGTGACAAACATACTAAGATCCATGTGTGTCCACCAGGCTGGCAGATTCCTATCAAAAATCCACAATGTTCCAATAAGAGAGTGAGAGGAAGGACAGACTTTCATAGAAACATTTATTTAAAACTATGTCTGAATCAGAATTATTAATCCTTTCTCTGGTCAAAACCTCTGACTGGACACTGGAACCACTGAAAGTGCAGTCAGAGGTTGCAAAGAGAAAAGTTAGTTTCTCTGAAGAGATCATGCTTGCTTCAATAACTCTGGTCTGTACCAGTAAAAATAATACCATAGTTTCTCATTTAATTTAGGCAATTAATTTTCATAACACCAAGGCATTATTTTTTATAAGAAGTGAAAGCTCCAAATCAGACAATCTATGCAGTCATAAAGAACCTCCCTACACTACATGCCTAGAACACTTCACCCTTTTAAAAAACAACTTCACCTAAACCAAAAAAAAAAAAAAAAAAAAAGCAACTGCTCATGCTGTACTGGAGGAAATGACATCCCCACTCCTTGATAAAAACCTAGCTAAAAGTGTGAAGGCAATTAGCCATGCATCACCTCAAATAAACCAAATGTTACTACTTGATTTCAAGTCTATGCTCTGTGTCTGGATATGCTGTGGCCACTATTTCACATCCCGTCATTCAATTATGGAAAACATGTCAATCACCTGAAGTGAAAACATGCAGGTATTTCTCAAATCCCCACCTCTCCCCCAAATATCCCAGTTTTGCTGTGACCTACTGCAGGGTGTCCATGCTGGCGTACATCCATCTGGGCGAAGGAGCAGGTGTCTCCCACCCCCACCACCTCCACTGTGAAGTTGCGGAAGAAATCAATGATCTCCAGAGCTTTGGGCCTCAGACAGAAGATGAGGATCAAGGGGGTCACAATAGGGCTAAGCAGCTCTTCCAAAATGAATATCTAGAGTATGGGAGACAAAGGTACTCAGTTCAAGAAACTGACTGCCATACTATTGTGACAGGACTCCAGGTGCTTCCTTTGTTCGAGATGCCCTGTGATCAGAGCAGCTTTCCAACTTTCAAAGACGTAGAAGAAAAAAAATATACTGATAGGCCTCAGTCTAACACCCAAGGATAGCATTGATGCAACTCCCTCCCTTCCACCCTACCCACTCCATCTCACCGCCTTGTACTGGAAGAGCTGGGCGAATTCATCTCGGGTCTCATAACGATGGGCATTGCCTTGCCAGTGGTCAGGCATGTAGTGGATATGTGCCAAAATCACCCGGAGCAGCTGCTCTGGGCAGAATACCAAGTGCTGGTCTGGGATGAAGGATCTGCAAGACAGAGAGGACACACAAATACATGTAAAAGAGATCTTCATCACTTGATTTCAGCAAGCAGATGGAAAAGCATTGTGTTGAAAAAGTCTGCATGTCCTTATGATTTGTCACAAAACACAGAAAAAGCCCAACTAGAGGCCTACTGAAGACAGGATTCTGTATCTGCAGTAGCCAACCAGCTGCCTCTGAAAAGCCTGCAAGTATGGCATTAGTGCAGTATCACTTTCCCATTTATGTACCTAACATACAGAATATTTTAATATACAGAATATACAGAAGATTCTGGATTTTTCCCTAGTACTGGATGTAACAGATACCGGTAGCTAATGTGACTTGTAGCTATAGCCTCCTTGAATGTGTCTCAATGAAGCACCTCAGAATTCTGTCTTTATGAAGACAGACACACAGACAAGCATATAGTTCTGAATTTGCACAGTCAATTTAACTGAAGTAATTCATTTCAGTGGAAGGCAAGTGTGTTTTACAGTTTTCTGTACCTGCTTAACTCCTGGTTTGAAATACACAAACCAGCTTTCAGATTAAATGACCTTTTGATAAAAAAAAATTGTACAACATGCATTCAATGTTTGCTTCAAAAATCTCTCACAGGCGAGTAACATTGCTAGATTGTTATGTGTATATGTACACCGCCCTGATCTTTGGAAGGGCGGTATATAACTAAAGTTTATTATTATTATTATTATTAATTTATTATTATGGGTTCTTAGATCACTATCAACCTGCAGATTTTCACTGACTTGAAGCCAGTTGCAGATTATCTCACTCTATAATAAAGGCATCAGAAGGATTATCTTTATGCTGTAATTTATAAAATCTCAGGTTTATTTTCAAAGCTGATCAAGACACAACATAACAAAGTTTCAAAGACAGGCAATTTAACCAGTGATCACCCAGTTATATCATTCCCATTTTTGTTTTCTTTGTGTTCTATATCCTGTATTTGTTTTGCTGAATCTCCTAATTTCTTCTAGTCTTTAAATGCAAGATTCTGAATTGCCTCAGAACAAACAATTCCCCCCTCAAACAAACAAACAAACAAACAAAACACACACACCACATAGTTTTGCCATTCTGTAAACATCAGGTGTTGTCTTGTTGCATCTCGGACTCCCTCACAATGCAGGTGTCACAGTGAAAATGACTCCAAAGTACCATCATAGCTAGAATTATACTGTAAATCATACCCAGTAGGCCACAATCACCCAGGTGTTTCATCTCAACTAACCTTCACAGGTTCATCAATGTCTAAAATATAGCTGGGAAACGTCAGTGTTCTATGGGCCCCTCAATTCCACTATGAGCTATATTTATTAAAGTTGGTATTGAGATGAATTTAAATGGCACATGCCAACCCCAAAAAGGAAAAACAAGCACTTTGTAACAGCAAGTAATAATAGGTACCTATTGGTACCTATTATGTAACTTAAAACAATTCTGTTGTCATGCCTCACTAGAGCAGACCCACTGAACCAACTAGATTTACTTATGTGTGAATTCAATAGTTAATTCACTGGGTCTACCCTAGTTGGAACAAACCAACAGGACTCCAAGCCCTTGTTTGCTGTAACCCAGATGGATACATTAAAACAAAGCATTTAGGGAATAAGTGCCTTGGTTAGGAGCAGACTGCACTTTCCAGAGGCTTTATGGAGACTGATTACTTTAGAACAGAATAGCCAATCCCCAAGCACCTTGCTTTAGCATCTATAGCATCACTATCATTCAGCTGTCTGGCATCAAATTTGATGGCACTGGGGAAAGAGACTATGGTGGCTGCAAAACTGGACAGCCCACTCAAAACAGAAAGCACTGACTGCTAAAGTGCATGAAGGATTCTGCTCATCTGATCTTGCTCACCTGCAGACAGTGACAGCTACACCCAGGATTGTGACAGTAGTAAGGACATGTTCCACAGCCAGCACATCCTCATCATAAATTGTGAGAGCAATGAGGACAGCGAGGATGGAGCCAGCAAAGAAGGCCACATTCTTGGCCACAACAGTGAGCAAGGGTGAAATGAAGCAATTCATATATTTTGAGGCTGGCTTGTAACCTTTGCTGAGCCGTGAGTGTAACTCATGGTCCAACTCGTTGAAATGCCGCAGGTAGCAGCGGCCATAAAGGGACCAACAGCGAGCCCCCAGGCTGCCTGGTTCTCTCTTGAGAATTTCTGTGTAGCTGAAGAAAGCATAGAGGATCTGCCAAATGAGGATAAGTGGACAGAGCAGGAAGTTGGCAATGCCAATCCAAAGGATGCGGGTGCCTAGTTTATCAGCCAGTTCCAAGCGGTTGCTGCCTCGCTTATACTCTGTTTTAAGACTCCACTCATTTTCAAATAGGGAGCCTGGCCCCCAGAAAAAGATAAGCTCAAAGTTGTACTTGAGGCCACGTGTATAGAAGACTGTGTCACCCAGCAGAGGAAGGTGGAAGCGCACAGGCAGTAGTGACTTGTTCACCATGGCTACCATGTAGTTCTTAAAACGTAGGATGCGATGGTAGATGTCCAGCTCAGTCAGCTCCTTCTTATGGATGCAGATTTGGTGTTCCTTCTGGATTTGCACAATGCGTGCCTGCACCTCCTGCCATGTGTAGTAGGGCAAATTGGACTGTAGGTAGAAATAGGGATGGTGGGGTTATCAGGGTAACAAGGACATTGGAATAACAGCCTCTCCCTCACTGCTTGTGGGAAGGTATCCAACCTTCAAGTCACAATAATAATAGTAAGCTTTCCTCACAGCCAGTCTCTTCAATTCACTATGTTATCAATCTTTCTTCTGGCCTTCCTCACTACATTATCTCACTATGCCTGCATCTGCACTGCAGAAATAATCCAGTTTGACACTACTTTAACTGCCATGGCTCAATGCTATTGAATTCTGGGAACTGCAGTTTCTTGTGGCACCAGAGCCCTGTGACAGAAAAGATTAAATGTCTCACAAAACTACAATTCCCAAAATTCAATAGCATTCAGCCATGGCAGTTAAACTGGTGTCAAACTACATTATTTCTGCAGTGTGGATGAAGCCTATACAACTTGTCTTAATAATCTATGCAGTAAACTTTTCAGGAGCTCCCATAAGCCTATATTCTTCTTCTCCCCTCTCCCCTGTTTCCCACTTAGCTTCAGAAAAGGTTGAGAAAAACATAAATAATTCCTTCAAATGTGTTGTAAAAGATGGGGGGGGGGGGGGGGAAGAAAGCAATGACTAAGACCAAGCCAGACCTAAATAACAGATTTTTTTGTCTTCAAGATATAGTTTTTAATTTGTATGAGTTTTTAGACTGGAAGGGGGTGACACCAAGGGCTGATGCAGATTGCAAGTCAAGAAAATGTACAATGAAGCAAAGATAAGACACACACCTGGGGAGGGTTAGATTTGTTGACTCATACTTCACAGCAAAGACCTACACAGAGAGCTTTCCTGTTCTACAAACTGATATTGCTTTTTTTGGGGGGGGGGGGCGTTCTACAATTTCCTTTCAGGTACAGTGAAGCAAAATGTTCCCTACTTCTGTAAGAAGGCAATGGGGTTTGTAACACAGAAATATAGCCTCTAACACTCTTGGGCAACAACCCAGGAGCAGATTCTGGCAAACCTAGACATGGCAGCTGCACAGCATAGCAGCCCTGCCACTCAAGCAAGCAGGACCAATGGGCTTCAGTGAGCATCTGTGGGATTAGCACTAGACTGGGGATTGGCAGTAAGAAGGTCAAGAAGGGACAAAAAACAAGCAAGCAAACCCAGAATATGTAGGAAGGATGGAAATTACTAGCCAGCAGTTCTTATCTGCTGTTTTTTAAGTGCTTTGAAAAGATGGTAAAAAGCATATTGCTGGGTCAAATCCAGCAAGCCCTATTAGTCCAGCATTCTGTCTCCAAAAACAGTTGTCATGCACATGCTCCCACAAAATTTGCAAAAAGAACAATGATTTGCTCACTTCAAAATCTCTGGTATTGCCTTCAGATGTGATATTTCACTTAAATGTCAATATCCCTTTTTATTTGGTGGAATGTGAATATGGCCATGCACATCTATAGTCCCTGAATTCCAGCAGCTTACCATAGGAATCTTGAGAGCATTGATGTAAAAAGAGTGGATTTCCCAATAGCAGCAAATGTTGTAGATGAATTTGATCAGCCGATGGATCCAGAAGACTCCCGCAATCACCAGGATGGAGAGCAGAAAGCCATTGGCCTGAATCCTACGAGGGAGATGGACTCAAAGCAAGGATGGAACAGCATGCACCTCACAGTTATTAAAGATTTTTGCAAATACATTTCAACCCCTTATTTCCCCCACTACCCTCACTGCATGACCCATAAACTCCTTCTGTTTCCAAGCACAGGATCTCTCATGTCCACAAGATTTCTTGGATTTATAACCTCTCCAGGGTGGGCAAGGACAGGACTGAATTAAATCAGGGATATTGATTATGAACTTTACCTAGCACTGCATTCACTGGGAGGCAGAAAGGCATCAGGTAGGGTCACCTTGACTGGATCACTGGAATGCTGGCTGTGATTCACCAGCTTATTGGCAAAGAGAATGTCATAGTCAACACAGCTGACAAGAAATGTGGTGAAGGCCACAACAAAAATGAACTGCCTGTGAGAAAACAGAATATGTATCAAGTAGCAGCATGGAAGAAGAGATGCTCACATCTTCAAACAATCTAAGCCAGCAGAAGGCACCAAGCTGTCTGAATCTTTCATATCCAAGACATTTTGTATTATATTATAAGATTAAAAATATAAATAAAACTAGAATTCATTTTCCTGTTAACAGGAAAATGGCAGGGAATTAGAAACAATGAAAGGCCATCAGCCCCCACGAAAAACTGTTACTCCTTTCCACTCTGTATGACAAAGTCCCCATGGTAAGATGTGAATGCTATCTTACAGACCCTAGCTACAAAGAAGTGGGATGGGGTTTATACTTACATTAATTCAAAAATCTCACTAATGAGCATACAGGTGAAGCCATTCTTCTGGTGCAGGTTATAAACGTGAAGGTCACAGTCAAGGAAAATTATTTGGACTACTGGCTGTAGAACCTACCTGCTTTCATCAGAAACTCATCTCAAAGTTTGCATAAGAATGCTTCTCCCCTAGTTCATTCTGTCATGCTGAATAACAACTAGTTAGATATAGAAGTTATTTGATTTAAAGACATCCCACTGGGAACGTATACCATAAACCACCATGCAGTCCTTTTGTGATCATCTTATCAGTAAAGCCTATACAGACTCCATAGACTGTATCTAGACGAGGGGCAATAGTGTGGGGAGACAATTTTTGCTCCTGCTATAACCCCTTTTGGCATTGGTTCTCAACCTTCACAATGCCTTGACCCTTTAATACAGTTCCTCATGTTGCTACTGTGTGTTTTCCGATGACCTTAGGTGACCCCCGTGAAAGGGTCGTTCAACCCCTAAAGGGGTCACAACGCATAGGCTGAGAACTGCTGCCCTATGGGCTGAACCTGCACCTCTACATACAGGCTGCCATTTTTGGTCAGTTTTAGCATTTTGGGGAGGGGGGTTAGTAAGTTCTTGTGGGGGTACAAAAGCTAAAATGGCACATTTGTTCGCATTTTGAGCTGTTTGTGGGGAAAAGGAATCTTGCCCCCAAGTGAAATGAACTCTCAGGGTCTCCTGGAATGGCTACAAAAGTCATGTTCAAGGCAGATTGTTCCTCCCAAGACACATATTCCCCATACCTGTACTAGATACTGTCTTCACTTTTCCCAAATTTATATTGAAAAGAATTCTGCTTTTCTGTGCGTTTATTACATTCCTCTGAGGAAAAACCCTCTTTCTTCTGTTTGGGAATCACTAAGTTCATGTCTTTGGATTGAATCAAAGTTTAGGGTAGCAGGAACCTTTGCTGCTACTAAGCCCCTCTTCCACAAACCACAGCTGGGAGGCAATCATTCTTGTCCTTTCACAGATAAGGATATACGAGAGAAAAAGAGATCCAAATTCTCAATATGATGCCAGGGAGCTACAACGCAGAGATAGAATGGAACAAATAAACAAATAATAACATTCTAAAATTCAGCACAGCAGTTTTATAAGACAGAGAGAAACCAGCCAAAAACTGTATGAGATAGTTTCTTAGCATGAAAGAGCTACTGATATCATCCTCAGATAATTTATACCTAAAGAGAGTTGAAAAGTATATGTATTTCTCTCTGGTGTTTGGAATCAACTTTGATGAATAGTCATACTCAAGCTCATTGTCCCAAAAAGACAATTAAAAACTGCACTCCTAAACACACTTATTTGAAAGGGAGCACCATTAAATTTATGAAGAGTTACACCTGAGCAAACTTGCTTAGGATCATGCAGGACAATAAACAGAATGTTTTTCAATAAATATAGGACTTCAGCATCTTGATCAGATCAGCCTTTCATCAAACACAGGAACTCTCAGCACTGCATGGTTGGGTGCCTGGCACCAGGCTAAGAGTTCAACTGCACTCACATTTGCTGCCCTCAGCAACATGAACCATCAAGTCCTCTTCTCCAGGGGGAGAGTCATTGTATGAGGCTTCCAACCGCTGATACTCTGTATCAAAGTGAGCCATTCTGTCACCAAGGTGGGTTTCACCCAGTGTTGCATGGGATCTGAGGGAAAGAAAGACATTAAGGACAGAACTAGAAGCCATCAGGCAGACTGGCAGGCTCAGGGGCAAGTCACAACACCACTTTTTAGCTTTACTAAGAATCAGAATCTTTTGATGTGGACAGAAGATCAGAGAGTAAGAAAAATCAAAGATTAAAGATTGGAAGAAAATGAAGACATCAACCAAGTAGAAGACAATTAAAAAATCAGAAAATGGTGAGGTAACATCCTCTTTCTTCCTGTCCCCTGCTTTTCCTGCAAGCTTTGCAGCTCACCTCTATGGTTGCCCTTGATTAGAGGAAACTGCCTCCTGGTCATAAGAAGTCTTGTCAAGCCGAGCTCTGCTCTTGGTTTTGAACGTCTGCCTTAAATTTCTCCCACATTTATACACGGCTGTCTGTAAAAAAGTTATAAACCCATAAAAAGAGACCTATTTAGTTTCATTTTATGAATGGAAGGGGTGCAGATTCAGCACATATTGTTATAAAAATATCAGTCTTTACCCACATACAAAGGAAAATAAGTTTCAAAGCACCTCCCTTTAGTCTTATGACAATTCCTTTCAGTATCACTTTCTGTTTAACAGATAGCCTGCACTTGTGAGCAACAGATAAATATACACTTTAACTGAAAGAACATTAAAAACATCCGTGTAAGAAATATAATATTTTGAAACAGCATCATGCTGCCAAGAGTGCAACATGTAACAAACAAGCAAATCAAAAAGAGAGGAAATTGACAGAGTGCATTTGACAATTGTTTCCCTGGAGGGTTTCCATTGTGCATTCACCTAGCTTTGTTCACAGAATACACAGAGGGTCCAGATGTTATTGCTTTCAATATGTAAGTTCCCATGGTTTCCAACAACTTCTCCCAACATTTTTTATTTCCACAGAAAACACCATTAAGGCAGAAAAGACTAAATAGCTGCACAATGTCTTCACTGGTAGTGCTAGAAGCTCTTTAGCTTAGAAGCATCCCATGTCATCTCAGGATGTTAATTTTGCAACATTTTGGATTTCACATATGGGTTGTAAGGTAAATTCCCATATGTGAAATCCAAAGACACATATCCCTAATTGCTCACTTGCACTTTTTCTTCTTTTTTCCTCCTCTTTGTTTGTGGAAGAACTGTTTTCTGAAGGAAGCCTTCATGTCTCTCATAGCCCGACTATGCTTTTAAACTATGCTGGCGTCTACTTAGGACTGGTTGCACCTTTCCTGATCTCTAGGTTCTGTATGTTATAGCTGAACGTATGAACACCCTCAAAATCCTGATTCCCTTTGTAAACTTACTTTTCCCTAGTCCTCTAATTCTTAACACTTTCATCTTGACCAGGTTTGTCTTAGGCTTTGGACCCTATCACATGGGGTTAAAAACCTTTCCTGAATTCAGTCCTAATTCGGGAGGCAGCCAGGTGTTATTGCAAAGAAACCACTGCCAAACCACAGCCCGGGTCTGTCCAGGATGCAGCCTGGGTCCTGTAAGCCACTTCGGTGGCCATTTTTAGATGTTGGAAATTGCTGCCAAATCGCTGCCCGTGTCCATCCTGGATGCAGCCGGGATCCTGTAAGCTGCTTTGGTAGCCATTTTTACAAGTTGGAAGCTCTGACTTTTAAAAATGCCCACAGAAATGGCTTACCCGAGCTGCGTCCAGGATGGACCAAGGTGACAATTTGGCAGTGATTTCTTTGAAGTAACACCCAGTTGCCCCCTGAATTAGGACTGCATTTCAGAAAGGTAAGACTGGGTTTTAACCCCATGCAATAGGGTCCCTAATCTTTACTACAAAACTAATGCAGTTTGTCATTTCTTTAACTGCCATGCCTCAATGCTATAGAATTCTGGTGAGATTGGTGAGAGCTCTGGTAGCACAACAAACTACAAATCCCAAGATTTCATAGCATTTAGCCATGACAGCTAAAATAATGTCAAACTGCATTAATTCTGCAGTGCATATGAGTCTTAGTATCTATCTGTTTCTACATAGATATGTTGAACTTGGCAACACTGTGGTCACTGTTTCCAAATGGTTCAACTATTCTCCCATCTTGCATCATTTAGGGTCATGTCCTTTTGGTTGTTTTCAAGACCAACTCTTCCTTAAAAGACTCGTTGAGGGTGTCAAAAATATTACTTTTTCTGTCATAATCAGAATGTGAAATAACGTTAGTCTGGTATATGTTGCCTGCTTTTCAACAAAATTCCTTGTGGTCTAACAATGTATTTTAAATTTACAAAGAAGGGATACATATTTAGGATCTTTTAAGAGGCATAACTAATCTGTGTAGGGTGATCCCATCCATCGTCTTTTCTATGACACATCTTGCTAGATGAGACAAAATTCTGTGTAGCCTGACATTCTCTGCAAGAATTGTAGCAACCAGCAGTTGCTCATGTTGAATGCCTCACTGCAGCAAGGAAGGTTTCCATCCTGCCTAAAGGAGGCTGTGGTGATGCTCTTAAAAGGTCTCCCTGGATCCCACCACTCTGAATAACTATCAGTCAGTCTCTAATGTTCCATTCTTGATCAAGGTTCTGGAGAGAATAGTGGCCTCTGGCTCCAGGGGTTTCTGGATGAAACAAATTATCTAGATCCACTTTAATCTGGCTTCAGGCCTGGCTATGGAATGGAGACAACTTCGGTCGCCTTGCTGGATGACCTATGCAGGGAAATGGACAAGGGGAGTGTGTTCCTGTTTGTCCTTCTGGACCTCTCAGTGGCTTTTGATATCATCGATTACAATGTCCTTCTGGGCTGACTCTCTGGGCTGGGACTTGGGGGCACTGTTATGCAATGGTTCCAGTCTTTCCTGGAGGGGCGAACTCAGTAGGGGACTCCTGTTCGATTTCTTGGCTACTGGCCTGTGGGATCCCTCAGGGTTCCCTTTTGTCCCCCATGTTATTTAACATCTACATGAAACCACTGGGAGAGGTCATCCAGAGCTTTGGGGTGCAGCATCATCAGTATGAAAATGACACCCAACTTTATCTCTCCTTCCCATCTGATTCCAAAGAAGCTGACTCTGTGCTGAACTGTCTACTGTCAGTAAAGGACTGGATGAGGGCAAACAAACTCAAACTTAATCCAGACAAGACAGGGAAGAGGGACTTTGCTTTTGCTGGATGGGGTTACACTCCCCCTGAAATCTGAGGTTTGCAGCTTGGGTGTGCTCCTGGACTCAACTCTGAGTCTGTGATGCCTAAGTTTCAGCAGTGGCTAGGAGAGCATTACAACTAATGCACTAGCTATGCCCCTTTCTTGAGGCATCAGATTTGGCTACAGTGACAAATGCCTTGATTATATCCTGTTTGGACTACTGTAATGCACTGTGGGGCTGCCTTTGGAAACTTTCAGCACATTCAAAATGCCACAGCTATAATGTTGACTGGGGCCAGTTATAGGGAGCATATAACTCCCTTATGGAAATGGCTCCATTGGCTACTGTTTCATTTATAGGAATAATTCAAAGTGGTGCTAATGGCCTATAGAGCCCAACACAGGTTAGGCCCAAACTATCTAAAAGACCATATATCCCCATATGAACCAGCAAGAGTCCGAAAAGTTAAAGGAGAAGGCTTTCGTTCAGTCCCGCCACCATCACAGGCTCACTTAGTAAGGACATAAGAGAGAAACTTCTCACTGGCTGCTCCCAACTTCTGGCACTCCCTTCCTCAGAAATCTAGGATGGCCCCCTCTCTATTTTTCTTTTGCCAGCAGGCAAAGACATTTTTATTCAAACAGGCTTTTAATAAATAATCATGTCAGGGAGACTTTTATACAGTGTGTGTGCTCCAGTTATGTTTTCAGATTTTTGTATGTTTAATATAATTTTAGACTGTTTTAGCTAGATGGTTTTAATTGCTTTTAAATTTTTATTGTAGAGTTTTAAAACGTTATTTATCTGTGAGCCACCTTGGGTCCCTTTCTGGGGGAAAGGCAGCAGAGAAATGAAATAAATAAAAATAAACTGAAAATCAGCATCTGTCAACTTTCTGTTTGCCCCTGCATTAAAGAATCCCAGTATTGAAGCATAACAAATAAGAACAAACATGTGCTTTCCAGTTTTGCAAATAAAAGCAACCACACCCATAATTGAGATGTTTCTCCTTGTTTGCTTAGGATAAGACCAGTACTTTGGATGAAAACAATGCCTAAACGTGGAGGGGCACACCCAATGTATGTGCAGCTACCACACTTCAGTGAATACCAAATCAACAAAAAAGAATTACTCACCTGTTCCATCCCTCTCTTAAGGCTAAAGGAATGTGTGACTAGTATTGTGGTCTAGACACCTGAGTAGCGTGGTGGCCTCTCAGTTCTCCACTGTGCTTCTTCCTCTCTCTAGGGCAGCATCTGGAAGAAAGAGGCATGGCCTACAGTGTATATTTTCATAGGGAGGAAGATGATATGGGTACTGTAGTACACAGAAACTTATAATGTAACCAATAGGTAAGATTTTGAAGATGCCACAGGAAGTTGTTGTTAACCGCCTTTGAGTCAATCCCAACTCATGTGGATGGGACAACTCCAAGACTCCCTGTCCTCCGCTGTTGTTGTTCTTGTTAATGGCCATGGAGTCCATCTTGACTAATGGCAACCCTGTGATAAGCCATCTCCAAGACTCCTTCTTCTCGACTGTTCTGCTTAGTTCCTGTAAACGCATACATGTGACCTCCTTAACATAGTCCATCTATCTAGCATGCATCCTTCCTCTCTTTCTACTCCCCTCCACCTTTCCTTCTGGAAAGGTCTAGAAACCATAGGTCTGGAAATCACGCTCTATGAGGAGAGACTTAGGGACCTGGGAATGTTTAGCCTGCAGATAAGAAGGTTAAGGGGTGATATGATAGCCCTGTTTAAATGTTTGAAGGGTTGTCATATTGAGGATGGAGCAAGCTTGTTTTCTGCTGCTCCAAAGGCTAGAACACAATCCATTGGATGCAAGCTCCAGGAAAAGAGATTCCACCTCAACATTAGAAGGAACTTCCTGACAGTAAGGGCTGTTTGACAGTGGAACACACTCCCTCGGAGTGAGGTGGTGTCTCCTTCCTTAGAGGTCTTTAAGCAGAGGCTCGATGGCCATCTGTCGGGGATGCTTTGATTGTGAGTTCCTGCATGGCAGAATGGGGTTGGACTGGATGGCCCTCGTGGTCTCTTCCAACTCTAGGATTCTGCAATCCCTGCCTCTCTTCCTACTTCCTTCCACTTTGCCACAGGTGAACTCTGTTCTTTTTGGTGCAACAGGCTCACAGAGCTGCCTCCTTGGAAAAAAAGGATAAGCATGGAAGCTCACTCAGGACCCTGTTAGTCCTTCTAACTATTATTATTATTTATAATATCCTACCCTTTCCCCACAACTGGGACTCAGAGCAGCTTACAGTATTTAAAAAATATTTATTTTTTTAAAAACAAACAAACAAGCAAACAAACAAAGCGATACATTCTAAGAGAAAATTAAACTATCACAGTATAAAAGCTTTTCCCCCTTTAAGGGGAAAAGGTCTATCTATCCTCCTCTGCTGAGACTTATCACATTATTGCACTAGAGCAGTGGTCCCCAAACTCTGACCCTCCAGATGTTTTGGACTTCAGCATAGCTCCCAGAACCCCAAACCATTGGCCAAGCTGGCAGGGAGGGCATTATGACATAGGAAAGAAATTTGCATGCGGCTGGTGATTGGCTGAGGGGCAACGAGGTGAGAGGGGCTCTGGATGGAAGTCTGTGTTCAGCATGGACTGTAGAATCCTGGGGTAGGAAGGTAATTTGCATGTGGCTGCTGATTGGCTGAGGCTTCTGGGAGACTAGAATCCTGGGGTAGGAAGGAAATTTGCATGTGGCTGCTGATTGGCTGAGGCTTCTGGGAGACTAGAATCCTGGGGTAGGAAGGAAATTTGCATGTGGCTGCTGATTGGCTGAGGCTTCTGGGAGATGAAATCCAAAACACCTGGAGGGCTGGAGTTTGAGGGCCACTGCTCTTATAGCATAGGTCTTAGTCCACTCTGACTGCTCCCGTTGCATTCTGGGATTTGTAGTCTTAAGGCTGCATCCACATTGGAGGGATAACCCGTTTGGGCCCTGCTTCAACTCTTTGTTTGGGTCAGTCGCTATGGAATTCTGGGAGTTGGAGTTTGTTGTGGGCCCTTCGGGCCCACAACAAACTCCAACTCCCAGAATTCCATAGCCTTGAGCCACAGGAAGAGTTAAAGCGCTTCCAACCCGGGTTATATCCCTCCAGTGTGGATGCGTCCTTAAGACTACAAATCCCAGAATGCAACGGGAGGAGTCAGAGTGGACTAATAATGAGCCCCCTCTGAAACAAAGGAGGAGGGTGGACTAGATACCCAGAAGGAGTTCTTGTTGTTTTGGCAGAGAAGGGCGTAGCAGCAGGGAGAGTCAGGGGAGGCCCACAGACTGAGGGAGGGTTCTACCTTTCTATGATTCTATTGCCCCCCCCCCCCCACTCCACCAGAGAGGCTCACCTGTTCGGTTGCCCCTGGCAACCCGACCCTGGGCCCATCCTCCGCCGCCGCGACTTCCTCCAGGACTGAGTGTATATCTGTCACTCACGCTCCTCCCCGCTCCCCGGTTGGTCGCTGCCTCCACCAATCAGAGGCCGAGAGTGAGCAAAAGGGGTGGGATCAAGGCTGGCCAATGAAAGGGCGAGGAGGATACCATAGAGGCGGAGGACGGAGAGAGCGGCACCGGAAGCGAGTGTGGTGAACGAAGGCGGGGGACATGTATGACGAGCGAACGGAAGCGACGTATACGGAAGTGTGAGGTTTTGTGGCCGGGAAGAAGGGGGGGAGGGAAAAAAATTGAGAAAACGGAAGTGACGTATACGGAAGTATAAGCCCCTCCCCCTTTTAATAAAGTGTTCATTCACCGAGTGGGAGAGGAGACTGAGCGAATGGTTGGCTGCTTCTTTCCTTTCTGGGCGCGCGGTAAGGCGGTGCCTTCTCTCTCCCTGAGCGGCTCCTTGTTGCCTCTGTGGGAACCAGGGTGTCCTCCTTTTCCCGGACGCGTCCTCCACTTCACCCTCCTGCCCGTGAAGGGATCCCCAAAACGCCCTAAGCAGCATGGGTTTATATTTCAATGAGTGTTCTGTAGCTTTTTCTTGGGTCGTGTCCTCCACGATGTAGGACGTTATGTCGGTTGGCTGTATAGCCAAGGTGTCCGGATGCCCTCCTTTTCCCGGACGCGTCCTCCATTTCAGACTCCCCCCAAATTGTAGTGGGCAAACTAAAATGGCTCCTGAACCAAAGTTCTGAACGATGGTTTCTGGGGAAAGGGGAAAATTCCAAAGCTGGCATGTATGAAAAACAGGGTCCAGTGAAGGTCCTCAGGAAATGCTGGACAAAACAGGAGAAAACAAAGAGTACACAAGGCGCCACAGTGAAAACTCAAAACATAAACAATAGATACGTAGAAATGCAACTGCGTCACTGCGTACCGAGGCTCCTGGTATCCATTTTTTTTTTTTTTTGTTCGTTGACAGGAAAAAAGTAACTTTTGTAAAGTGGCCCGATGAGTCCTAAGTGGGTTCTAATTATCCACGTATTCGTTGTTTGATCGATTGCTTGAGATTCATTTTGTTTAGAGTTAAGATTAACCAATAGAAAGCATTTTTTGGAAGATCCTTTGCGTAAAATTATTATAGAGCCTATCGTTTTGTGGAATTCGGGGCCTCGGTCTTTGGGAACTGAATTTCCACTGGGGGCTTTTGCCGGCAGAATAAGCCTCATTTCTCAGTCAGACTTCTGGGTCCGTTGTCGCCTTCTCTCTGTCATGCTGAGGACTGGGTAAGCACTCCTAGCCGAACCCATTATCCACAACAAATTTCCTTCCTTCTGTCCAAGAGGAATTCTCAAAACTGGTTTAACTGCCCTGGCTCAAGGCTATGGCATTCTGGGAGTTGGAGTTTGTTGTGGGGCCCAGAGCGGAGCAGAGCTCCGCTCTGGGCCCACAACAAACTCCAACTCCCAGAATGCCATAGCCTTGAGCCAGGGCAGTTAAACCAGTATGGATGCAGCCTTGAGTGGCTTCCTAAGTAAGCAGAAAATTTAACAAATGCAACTGTCCCCATTGCCATAAAGGTGGGTGGTTCTTACTCCTCTCTTTCTTTCTCTCTTCTCTCCTCCTCAGATCATGAAGCCCGCGGAGACGTTGTCCATTTTCGAGGCTGCCCAGAACGCGTCGTTAATGGACGGACTTTGCCTTGTCACTGAATCAACAGTCGCCTCAGTACCGGTTCCAGGTTATTGACACTTTTTCTAAGGGTTACGTAACTCGAGAAAAGATTCTGGCTCCAGGTCGCTGTTCAGCAGATTTGAGGGGACTTTACTCCTCAGTTGTCTAGTTCGACGCTTCTGCAATTAGCAGTTTCTCCCGTATTGTTTCGGGGGCCAGTTGTTATATCTGTGCCATATTGGCTTGAAACAGACAGGCCGAAAAAGGTCAGTCGTCGAGCTGAGTTGGGGATGTGGTGTTTAGACAATGCGTACCCCCCCCCCCCAAACCACATGGAAGTTGCACCGAAGCCACCTAAAGTGGCCCAAAACCAGAAAAAAACCCACTCCTTTTACTGGCTGGATTTAAAACTGTGGTGGCAGTTCGGATCCAGGCTGGGTGCTGAGTAGCCATGGCTCACTTTATCGAGCCTGTCTACTTGAAGCCTTTATTAACCTATATAGCATACTTTCTTGGAAATTCACTTCAGACCATAGTTTTTGTGGGACTTTCGGGCTACGTGGCCATGTTCTAGAAGAGTTCCTTTCTGGCGTTTCGCCAGCATCTGTGGCTGGCATCTTCAGAGAATGATAGCCTGGAAAAGGATTGGATATATATATCCTGTGTGACAATGGGAAGGATATATATATATATATATATCCAATCCTTATATTGGATGAATATATATATATATATATATATATCTCCAATCCTTTCCCAGGCTATCATTCTCTGAAGATGCCAGCCACAGATGCTGGCGAAACGTCAGAAAGGAACTCTTTCCAGAACATGGCCACATAGCCCAAAAACCCCACAAAAAAATTATGGATGCCGGCCATGAAAGCCTTCGACTCCACTCACTTCAGACCAGCAGCAAATTGCTTGCAGATGGGTAATTAAATTTAATTATTTTGTAATAACAGTAATTCTGTTTTCATATCAATCTTTTGTATGTTTTAACTAGATTGTATTTTAATTTCTAAGCTGCCTTGCATCTCCGTTTTAGGGAACGGGAGGGGTATAAATAAAGTAAATAATTACCACATTACAAGGACTTGGGACTATTCAAGAAGGCCAGAGCCAAAGGTATAACAGGAATATAACAATGGCAATAGTAGTCGTAATAATAATAATAAAAATCCTGGATTGCGGCAGGAAACAACAATAATTAAAAGATACACCACATCAGTTAACACACACCAGGTAAAAATATGCATCAATTTAAAAAGACATAAATACAATTTTAAAAGGACAAAATATACACACATTCAAACCATCCATATTTAACATTTAAATTTCACAATTTAAAAATCACCTGGGTAAATCTGACAGAAGAGACTGACCTTTAATACTCTTTTAAATTCAGACAGAGTATCCGTCTGTTGAATCTCTTCTGGCAGGTCATTCCACAGTTTAGGGGCGGCTGAACAAAAAGGCCCCTGGCTGGCAGTTGCCAACCTAGTCCTGGCTGACTGGAGTAAATGTCTGCCGGAGGACCTGAGAATACAGTGGGGATTATATGGGGGGAGGCGATCCTGTAGATAAACTGGGCCCAAACCATGTAGGGCTTTAAATGTAACAGTATGTGATCACTCATGGATATTTCAGTAATCAATTTGGCTGCCATGTTTTGAACTAGCTGAAGTTTCCAAACTTGGTACAGCGTTAGCCCAATGTACAGCACTTTGCAGAAGTCCAGGCTTGAGGCACAGCTGGCATATCAGGAGTGGTAAGCACTCCTGGCCATTGTATCTATCTGAGCTGCCATTTGAAGTGATGGATCCAGAAGCACCCACAAATTATAAACACATTATTTCAGGGGAGGCGTAACCCCATCCAGGACTGGTTGACACCCCCCCCCCCACCAGGTTAGGACCTTCAACAGTAAGCATGTCTGTCTTCTGGATTCAGCTTCAATTTATTTTCCTTCATCCATCCCATTGCCTTCTCCAGGCATTCATTCAAAGAAGACACACTATCCTTAGCAGAGGCTGTTTCTGAAGGCATGGAAAAATGTATTTGGGTGTCATCAGCATACTGGTGGCACCCCACTGCATGCCTCCAGATGATCTCTTCCAGCAGTTTCATGTAGATGTTTAATAGCATCAGGCATAGAATGGCAACCTGTGGCATGCCATATAACAGCTTCATTTTTTGATGAGTGGCTATCCCCAAGCACCACCATCTGGAATCTGCCCAAGAGATAGGACCAGAACCACTGAAGTACATTGCTTTAGATTCCCAAATCCCTTAAGTTTTCCAGAAAGATACCATGATTGATTGTATCAAAAGCTGCTCAGAGGTCCAAAACCACCAGCATGGACATACTTCCCTGATAGTGCTCAAGCGAAGATCATTCACTAAGGCGACCATAGCGGCCTCAAATTCCATAGCCAGTTTGAAATGGGTGTAGATAATTTGTATCATCCAAGACTGCCTGGAGTTGCCCTCTCTATTATCTTGCCCAGAAAAGGGAGATTTGAAACTGATCTATAGTTGTTGAAGTCCAGGGAGGGCTTTTTTAGAAGTGGTTATACCACCACTTTTTACACAGAATGGAAAACTTCTATCTCTGAGAGATGCATTAATAATATATTGTAGTTGAAGTCTAATTGCATCTCCTCCCTGGACAATCAATCAAGAAGGACAGCAATTGAGAGGTCAAGTTCAGCAGTTCGTCAGTGGTACTCACCAACTGGAACTGATCCAGTGTAATTCTACTCAGAGTCGCTGGACACCCCACCCCAAGGACGGCATCTAAGTCAGCTCTTCTGTGAGACATTTTATCTGTGAAGTGATTATTAAAAATATCACAACAAACTGCTAAAGGTTCTAGAATTAGATTCATCCACCAGCTATGTGATGGCTCATCCATATAGAAGAATGTAGAGAGAAGCCATGTTTGAACTGGGTCATAGTTTAAAGTGCTACAATGTCATCTTGTGACATCATCAGTATACAACTTTAGCACATTGGCATCTTTGTCAACTATTTAAAACCAATTTGTTGTTCTCTCACAATTTGTTTTCTCTTGGCCATTCTTTAAGTACACATATTCCATTTGGGAATTCTCAGTTTGGATATTAAAATGTTTGAGTAGACCATTATCATCCATTGTAAAAATACCAGTACATAGAAACATAAACACCCTCCCCCTTTCCTGAATTCTGTTTTCATGTATTAATCTTTGCATAATCCTTTCATAAATGATATTCACATTCTTGCATCCTTCTGAGTTTGAGATAATGTGCCTCTTATGGCGTTGTGTTTGTGATTTGTCTTAGATAAGAATTTACATTGCTTACATATGAATTTTATACTTATTCCTGTATCTGTGGCTGTTCTTCTGTTTTCCACAGTAACTAAAAGCCCAGATCGGTCTAGCATTGTCCTAGAAGTATCAGACTGGATGTATTGCTCTGCTTGTTCAAAGAGTTTTGACAGTCGAGAAGAGCAGGTAGGTACTGATGAATGGTGGTTGGTTTTTTTGAAAAATGTCTTTTGTATAAACAACATGATGAAAAATCCTGTTATATCTTACCCTCAGATAAAGTTCAGGGACTTCTTTTCCTAACCATCATTGCAAAAGCAGGTCAGTAATTCTGTTGTCAAAGGACAGATAGGTAGCATCTGTTTTGGGCTGACCTTGATACTGCATGTTTTCACTCAAGCACTAAGTTCATTCCAGTGAGATTTGTCTAGCTCAGTTTGGTATATATTCCAAATATAGAACCACTTATTGTTATCTCCTATGTCTGATTTCTGTCTGTCTTTTTTTCTATTCAGACTGAGCATTATCGGCTAGATTGGCACCGTTTTAACTTAAAGCAGCGACTACTGGGCCGACAGATGCTCACAGTTGAAGAATTTGAGATGAAGACTCAAGCAGGTACATGGTTTGGATTAGGTATTGCTTAAGCATTTTCTGCATGTGGTGGTGCTCAAGAACCTTAGCTTGTGACACAGTCTTGCCCTGGCTCATACCAGGGTGGTGCATAAGTGTAGCTTATGCATGTGTGTGTCTCTTTTTCAGTGAGGCACAGGGAAATGTTCTGTATCCCTTTGTGCTCCATCCAAAGCTTGCTTATCAGTGGGAAGGAGAGGGCTATACAGAAAGGAAGAGGCAAGTGCTCTGAGTTCCCAGGGGATGAAAAAAGAGGGTGCACTTAATCTGTGAGCTCACCCTTATTTCTTCTTCCTCCAAGCTGAAACCAGCTGCTTTTTCATGGTATGAATTGCCTCCTCTCTCCAACACTCTGCAGCAGCAGCCACTCCCAGAATTTTGCAGCTGCTGGGGCTTGGAAGAGGACACAGAGCTATAGAAGTGGAACATTGTTCTCCACCTAGTTGATGTAGGATGTCAACCAAGGCTCCAAATGTCTTGCTTTAAAGTTGTTCATCAGCTACATGGGCGTGACTACCTAGTCCCTGATGGCTGCTTGTAGGGGCATTAGTTCATTTAATGATTTCTTATAGTAATGCACCTTTTTCATTTGATCCCAGTAATGCACATGCTGAGCAGCTTGGTCTTCTAAATCTAGGCATGTCCTTCCATTTCACTGGAGTCCTGATTTATCTTAAGCAGGAAGGTTTCCATCTTTCCTATTGTAGATAGGAAAGGTGTTCCCTTGTGCAGGAACAGTTTTCTCCCTGTCCTGCTATGAAGTAAAATTCCAGAAGCAGGGTCTTTACTTTTGTGACTTTCTATCAATGTCTTGGTACACAGGTGATGTCTCCAGCATTTCTGGCTCGGATTCCAGTGACTCAGATGGTGAATCTGATCCTTCATCTTACCAGAACAGTGAAGGCAGAACAAACAGAAACCGGAGCCCTGCAACACGTCCTCTACGCTCTCAGCGAGTTCTGTTCAGAAATTCCCAAGGCCAGCTTATTGCAATCTATCGCTGTGTGCTGAGCACTACAAAGGCATGTTGCAGGACACCAAAGCAAAGAACCCACTGGGCATCATTCCCTTTCTAGCCTCCTTCCTCTTCCTACTGTTATTACCAGTTGTTTGTAATGGCCCCAGCAGAGAGCCACATTATGGCCAGGTTTCAAAAACTGCTTATCTGTATTGCTGCATGTCTTTAACTCTATGGTCCTATATTTTGGAGAGTGTTCAAAACTCCAGTGAATTCTCCTGAAGGTCCCTGAAGAAGGCCAAAACAGGCTTTTTAAAACACTAATAAACAGTTGACCATCTTTTAGCCCATGTAGCTTGTCTCCTCTTTGCTACTTGGCTATGTGCTTTCTGGTCCTTACCTATACTGTGTTGCTGTATAGCCAACTTCTGCTGAGTCTATGTCTCTCTCCTGCCTTCCTACTTTAATTGTCAAAGTCATCCCTCCAAGGCATTCTGAGTCTTCAGCATGGTATTTTAATTTCAGCCAGTTGGGGCTGTTGCTAAATTCTGGCTTGTTGCTGTTAATCTGTGAGGTTACTTCTTGAATCTTGCCTGGTTGCCCTAGTCACCTGGTTTTGACTTTCCCCTCCTCAACCACTTCTAACACTACACCATCCCATGATTTCTTCTCCCCTATGTCTGCTATATCCTAGAAGAGGTTGGAGTTTATGTTGGATGAATAGAGGCAGTTTCCTTGTTTTCAGAACTGGTGTGGGGAGGAACAACCATTTGCAATTCTTATCCTTGACCTTAATTGTACAGTTGTTTTCTTTGATTTGGTTGGGATCTCTGCAGGATTTCTCACAGGCAGAAATGAAGCTTTTGTATATTACTATCAGTCCTGTTCTGCTAGTCTAGATAATACTATGCCCATTCTTATTTAGCTGGAAATGCCAGACTGGAAATGTTCCATCACTCATTCTGTGTCTCTTTGCTAACTGAAAAGTATCTGTGTATCTCCAGGGCGGTATGGAACATCCTGCAGAGATAGTGGCATCCCTTCAGAGGCAAAGCCCCAAGATGACCTGGGTTATTTTGATGGCTGGTGGGGGACACTTTGCTGGGGCAGTATTTAAGGGGTAAGAATGCTGTCTGTTATGGTGATCCTTGTTGAATCGTATAAGCTTTCCTAGAATGTGTTTAATGGAACACTGAAAGACATCATGATTCAAGATCATTATTAATTATGGAAATGCAGAACCTAGGACTGAATGCAGCCCTCCCTGAGTCCCAAACTGTCTCTAGGGTCTCCAGATTGCCACATCCACTTTCCACGACACTATGTTTTCTAGCTTTTATATGATTTTGTTCCCATATAGAATTGTAGAGACCACCCATCCAGTCCAACCCCCTGCCATGCAGGAACTCTCCATCAAAGCATCCCCGACAGATGGCCATCAAGCCTCTGCTTAAAGACCTCCAAGGAAGGAGACTCAACCACACTCCGAGGGAGTGTGAACAGCCCTCCTAAGATCTAGGTGGAATCTCTTTTCCTGTATCTTGCATCCGTTGTTCCGGATCCTAGTCTCTGGAGCAGCAGAAAAAAAGATTGCTCCCTCCTTAATATGACAACCCTTCAAATATTTAAACAGGGCTATCATATCACCTCTTAACCTTCTCTTCTCCAGGCTAAACATCCCCAGCTCCCTAAGTCTTTCTTCATAAGGCATTGTTTCCAGACCCTTCACCATTTTAGTCACCCTCCTTTGGACACACTAATGATAAGCTGTTGTCAGTAAAAGATTTATGCTAAAATATGCTGATCTTTTTGATACCACTTTCTGGCTCTTTGTATGTGGCCCCTGTGAATTTCTCTAAAACTGAATTTATACCTTACTGCAACTAGGTCCCTCACCCTTGTTCTTGATCAGCACGTAGTAGCATACGTAAGGGAGAAGATTGGCGAGATAGAAAAGAAGGTGTATGTTACATATATTTCCATAAAGAGAATAGAACTTTCCCATTTGTCTATGTACAGTTGGAACACATTCAGGTTGTGGATAAATCCTGAGTCCCCTTTGGTAGTATATAATTTCTAAATAACTTGGATATTGACTTCTGTTGTATGCTTTCCTTCACTTTATTCCCAGAAATGAGGTGCTGGAGCATAAGACTTTCCATCGGTACACAGTGCGAGCCCGCAGGGGTACAGCCCAAGGGGTGAGGGATGCTCAGGGTTCTATGCCCAAATCTGCTGGGGCCTCACTGCGCCGCTACAATGAGGCTGCTCTGCTCAAGGTGAGTTAATGTCCTGGACTGCGGCCAGCACACACCAACAAAAGCTGATAAGGCAGTTCCACAAACATAAACGTTGATCCTAAGAATAGTCCAAAAGCCAGAGCCGAGGTCAAGGTTGGGGAAATCACAGAAGTCAGTCCGGTCCGAGGTCAGGGCAAGGAGAAAGCAGCAAAAGTCCAAATCGTTCCAAGGTCAAAGCAAACCAGAGTTCCAAAGACACGAAGCCAGCACATAGTCACACCAAGAGACTTAAAATAAGTTCTGGCAAAGGGATGGCGTCCCACAGGTGCTTAAGTAGGAGACACCCTCCCTGTTGGCAGCTGTGCTTTATTACCAGCTTGCTTTTCAGCAAGCCTGCAGGATCGATGCACACAAGCACTCTCAGCCCTCCTCTCCTTAAAGGAGGGAACCACCAAACTGGATTCTTCATTTGAAACCTCACACAGCTGCTTAGCCTCTGAAGGGAGCTCCACAGTGCCAGAGTCTGGCTGGGCTCCCTCTCCTGGAGCTGAAATGTCAGGACTGGGGTCTGGCATGGCAGAACTGGGACCTGGTCTAGCCTTCAACTCCTCTTGCTCCTGAGGAGCCATGTCCTCATCCTCTGACTCCATCTCTTGCTGGCCATGACAGTTAAGTCCCTAGAGCAATCAAGAAAGAGTGGGAAGGATCTTGCTGCTTGAAAATTTTCTAGTCACTTTTTGCTTTGTTGTTTCAGAGTGAGGTTGCATAGATCCTTCTACCTTCATAAAGGAAAGAAACAACAGTTAACTTCCTTTAGCTGAGGTATAGTGGGCCCTTGGTATTGGCAGGCTGTAGATGACCACACCCCATATTATCCAATGGTGGGATGTGCCTGTGGGTGCACCTTGGGGGCATGCATATTGTTGTCCATTAGGTAATATGGGACTTGGGCTTTGCGCTTCCCCCCATCCGTGGTGGGGACAGAACTGAATCCCTTCAGATGGGAAGAGTCCACCTGTATATAGATTCTTATCTACAGCAGGGTAATGAACAGGAAAGAAGGGGGTGAACAGTTAAAATGCTATCAACTTAGCGGTGGCAGCTGCTGCTTTTCCTTCTTTTTTGATGCAGATCCTGCGTGCCAGGATCTCGCATTTTGTCACTTGCATGAAAATGGGGATTTTATGTAGGAAAGGCATATCTATCACAGATGTTTGTTGGACAATTGACCTGTTACTGCATTGGGCCCAAGCATCACTTTCATTGCAGTGTTCTCCTGCTGCAGGGACATACACTGAGATGGAAACCCAATGTGTCTTCTTACAGGATATTCAGGAGCTGTTGGTTAACTGGGCAGGGTATTTACAAGAAGCAGAGTGCATCTTCCTTCGTGCCCCTCGCACCAACAGGGCTCATTTCTTCGGTAGCAAAAATGGTCCTCTTCAGCGAAATGATCCCCGGATCCGGGGTATTCCTTTTAGCACTCGGAGAGCCACTTTCCATGAGGTGCAGAGGGTGCATGGGGTTCTGAGCAGTCTGCAAGTGTATGGTAAGCATACCCTTTTCAACACAATTGGCAGAGTGGAATTTTGTTCCACAGCTCTGTTTCTGCTGCTGGCTTGGTTTTTAGCAATTAAGCATATCTCCTCTTCCTAGAACACAGTGCAGGGTTTCCCAGTCAGAAGATTACATTTTCCCTGGAACTTTCCTTAGCCACAAATAACTAGGTTCTGAAAGTATCTAGATCCTATCCTCAGCTACCCACTGGACCTGTCTATTTCTGTGCTTTTTACTGAAATCAGGGCCAGCTCTTCCTTTAGGTTAGCTTTGCTAACCCTGTCCTAGGAGGCAGAGGGTGCGGATGGTTTCCCAGCATCCCTTCTGCACAAGAGGGGCATTATGGAAGTATTTAGTCCTGTGGAAGATTTCTCGTACAATAGGTGCATAGATCGGCAGCAGTCACATTCTCTGCTTCTTTCTTTGGAGTGGAGGAAGCTCTGTTTTCTCTTCTGCTAGAGCAGTGAAGCAGCCATGGCAGCTATGTCTTGTGGCAGTGATGCCAACTTTCCTTTCTCTTTCCTGCTTTTGAATCATTTTCCCATTCTTTCTGAAGCATGGGGGAGACACAGTGGCTGCTTTACTCAGAACTGGCACTGTCAGCATCATCTTTTTCATTAATGAGGAAGTTGTTTTAACACTGCTACTCCATCTTGCTCCTTTCTGGGGCACAGGGTCCTTCTTCATCTCCTCCAAAGTGGATGGGTGGGAATTCCATTTTACAATGTGGGGGATAGCCCTTCAGTTTCCACTTCAAGTATCCAGATAATTTAGCGTGCCCTGGCTAAAATGTTGCCATTGTGATTTGTGAACTGCATTTGTACCATTGTGATGCTGCTGGGAGTGGAGTATACTGTGTGTGATCCCAAGTTATTTTAATTAAAGTTTGAAACTATGAAGATGTCTGTCAAAGAAAATGCTGACTGTGAGTTCTGGAAGTTATATTTTGAAAAAATAATGTTCCATGTTCTGCTCTTTTGACAGGAAAAGATACAACAGTGACAGATCTGATTGGTTCTCCTCGAAAGAGCTGGAAAAAAGTAGTAGATGAAGCATCTTCACAGGGTCAAGATACAGGTGAGTTGGAGAGCTCTCTTGAGATGGAAAGAATCCATTGTTCTAGGAGACTTTTTGGCTGAAGGGTGTGATGTAAATACTCCTTAAGTGTCCCTCCACTCAAAGGTGGAGGAGGCTGTGGCAGTGCTGCAGGCTCACCAAGCTAAGAAAGAAGCCGTCCAGAAAATGGGCATAGTTACTGCTAGCTCTTAAACCTGGGAGGTTGGTTGTCAAAAGACAGATGTCCCCCACCTCAAAGAATCTATCTGATAAAATGTGTAAAAAACAAATGTGTCCTGTACATTTCAGCACTGTGCAACATATCTCACTGTAACAGTATTCCAGTGTGTAAAAAGCTGCTTTTATATGCCTTATTTGCAAACACACACACACTGAAAAACCTCCAACAAATTCCCCTTTTTTGTTCTCCACAATCAAAATATGCAGTGCTTCCTCTCCACATCCAGGACACAGTTACCTATTTTGTGTTTCCATGTCAGTTTTTTTGCTGACTGGGTATTTCATTTGCTTTTCTTGGTTTTAATGGGACAATGCTGTTTGTGAAGCCTGGAACAGGGTTTATCAATAAAGAAACGGATGTATTTCCGGGGGGGGGGGGGGGGGGGAGTGTCCCTGTCCTTCCACCCTGCCCCTTCTAGCTAATGAATATGCAGCTTTTCCCATCCAGTTATTAGGCCATTGAGTGGAAAGATAGTTGCTGAAGGCATCAAAGTCCAGGGCGTTCTGCCTGAGATTGAGAATGGCTTTAGTGAAGAGTTCCTGAAAAAGGACTGTGGGCAGAAAAACACCCAATTGAGGACAAAGGTTACTAATGTGAAGGATGTGATAGCAGTAGTGCCTGTAATTCAGCTGACAGAGGAATGACTGATTGATGAAATCCCCATTCACAGCATACTTAATAATCCCATTTTTGCTCACCTGGCAGTGAGAAGCATAGACTGATCCATGCCTTCTGTTTCTTACAGTCTCCCCAGCATGGACAGAGGAAGAGGAAGAAAGTGGAGAGAAAAGTCCAAAGCAGCTAGAGATGGTGGAGATGACACTGAGTACACTGGAACTACGAGAATTTGAGATGGCACCAAAACGGAACCTCAAGAAGAAGAGAAAGAAACCCAAAGCGTTCACAGGTGGGTGGTTAAGATAAAGGGCTGTTCCTACATAGACATTTACCTTTCCTAGAATTGCTACTACAACTACTACAAAGGACCTTCTCTGTTGCAGCCTCCTGGTTGAGGAATGCCTGCCCCTTAGAGGCCTGATTGGTTCCTACATTGCTGACATTTTGGCACCAAGAGAAAACGTGATTATTGATAAAAAGCCTTTGGGCCTTAACTCGTTTAGCACAAACCTTTTCATGTGATGGTTTAAATTGTTTTAAGATGTGTTTTTTTAAATATGTAATCTTTGAATTTCTTAATTTGTTTAGTATGTTTTAGCCTGTATCCATTGTATGCCATTCTGAGATCTTTGGATAGAGGATGGCATATAAATATTTTAATAAAAAAATGATAAATACAGATTTAGGGGGCTGGGGGGTGGCAGCAGCTGACCCAGCTTCCTAGATCCAACATGGCTCCTGCTAAGAACAAATTGTTCTTAGCTGTTCTAATCCACTTTAGACGTTATTAGGAATTCTTGTCATAGACAGAAGGTAACAAAAGTTGCTCCTTAAAAAAAATTAAATAATTGGGATTAAATACTAGGACAAGACCTCTGAGAGAGGTCATAATCTCTAAAATTTAAGAAATGAAAAGAACTAGACAAGATGGGCGATACTACTGTAAATATGATACTAGATACTTGTCTTGAGTATCATAGAAGATCTAATTGATGGTATCTTAATAGCTAGCATTTAGAAACTGAGAAATCTGAAAACTCAAATATACTAAGATGCCAAAGGTTTTGCTAGTCCAGAGTCCTTGGGTGCCCAAAGGAATATATACAAAGGCTGGGAAACTCACTGTAAAATAATTGTTTGTTTGTTTCTAACCAGCAAAACTGTGTCAAGCCTGTTGGTGTTGAGGGAAATAGGGTAAGCAAAGGAGAGCAGATTAGACTTGATACATCATCATAAAGGTTGACTATTTTATACATTTTTATCCTTGTTTTCGAAACTCAACTTTTTTTTGGGAGCAATTTATATTTTATACAGCTCTTTTAAAAGCAGTAAAGGATTTATACTGTTAGAAAGGCTCTCCAATAATAATAGTTTTTGTACACCTATACTTTGGTAAGTGATAAGGAGTGAGTTCATGAAAGTACATCTTTTACCATTTGGTCTTTCTTTTGAAACAGAGTCTTCCAGTGAAATTTCAGGAGGTTCTGAAGGGTCTGAGGCCTTGTTGCCTAGAAGGGAGAAATCAGCTGAGACCCAAAAAGATTTGGAAGCTCAAGGTGAGCCTGAGGTTTGTGTGTGTGTGTGTTTGTATGTGCACATTTTAAAGTAATAATAATAATAATAGTCTGGATCAGTATGCAAAGGAAGCTTGTAGCACCTTTGAGACTGAGAGAAAGAAAGAAGTTGGTAGCATAAGCTTTCATAGGACTCTTTCAGATGTGGGAAATTGGAAGTATAATTCAAGGGCAATCCAAACGCAATCATGGGGTTTCACATTATTGCGAATTAGAGCTTCTCACGCAATTTCAGGCAAAAGGGAAGTCACTCCGAATGCAATCATGGCTTTCATGTTATTGCGAATTAAAGCTTCTCACACAATTTCGGGCAAGGGGGGGGGTTATTTTCGGGTAATGGGAAGTCATTCCAAAACTAGCGAATTCACGTGAATTCGCATTGGCTCCATTAGAAGTTGGGAGCAATTCCTCCCGTGTGAAAGAGTCCATAGACTTAAGTCTACCTTCTCAGATGCCTGTAGTGAAGTGCCTAGGAACAGACTTTTGTGTGTGTGAACAGCAATAGGTATGCAAAAGTTGTGGGTATGGTAATGAGGTGACAAATTCCTTTTTAACAACGGTTTGTTGTAGGACAAAGGCAGAAGGAAGGATGTTATCTAAAGTAAAGATGAGTAGATAACCATATGAATGGTAGTGGGAGTTATTGCAGTCTATTGTGATGCTGACTGGGAAGCAGAAAGGAGATGTGAAGGACTGCCAAGAGAGCCCTCATGTGGCTTATGAGTTAACTAGAGTTATAATGTGTATAGTGTGCCTGAAAACCATTGTCTCTCTTTAATCCACTGTCTGTGAACTGGAGTTTGTGAATATATTCCAGTTTGACTGTTTCTCTTTCCAATTTCCCATTGTAGTTTTGTTGGTTTGTTTTTCAAGGACTGCTGTTTTGAAGTCTGAGATGGGATGCTCAGGAAGATTGAAGTGTTGTTTTTTTTTGTGTATTCACATTCCAAATGTTTAATTTATGTCCACTGTAACACAGAGACCATCCTATTTGCCCAAAGTAGAATGCTAAAGGGGATTGTTGACACTGGAAGGCATACACATTTGGCCCTTAATATCCACAGAGGTTCCATTCCTGATCCTCCAGTGGATGCCAAACAAGATCTCAACTCCCATTGCATTGTAAAGTTGGTATCTGGGTTTGTAGAAGGTTTTTTACTCATCTCACCATCTGTATTGTGTGTGGGGTAAGTAACTGAGATTGGGAGGCTATCTACCACTAGTAAAGGCCTGCCACCAAAAGTCTTTAAAAGGGCAGCATTATTGTCCAGAAAAGCTTGCAGTTCATTGATGTGTCTGAGTGGTCTCAGCTGGGAGCTATATGTAACCACTAGTGGAGTTCTGTCATTTTTGGTCTTCAGTTCTATAATAGATTAGTCCTGGGAACAAATCTTGCATTTATTTATTTATTTATGTTTCTATTTCTTTAAAATTACTTCATATGATGGATACTGTAACTTGAGGACTGTTTCCTGTAATTCCATGGACTTGGCGTCCCTCTCTTGTGGGTCTGACCAGATGTGATTGTATTGGAAGGTTTGGATGTAAACTATGGATCTGGTAGTGTGCAGGGTGAAAACTGGAGGCATGTAGGAATGTGCAGTGATTAATGGGTTTGTGATACAGTGTGGTGCTAGGTTGTCAATTCTGTAGTTGTATGGTGGTATCTAGAAAGTGAACTTGTTCTGTGGATTATTCCAGGCTAAGATTGATGGTAGGTTGGAAGTTATTGAAATACCGGTCAAATGTTTTGAGTGAGTACACTCAAAGAAGTTTGCAGCATAAGCTTTCATAGACTGTGCTTATTATTAATTTCATTCATATGCCACCTTTCTCCTGGAGAAGGACTGAAGGTAGCTCACAAAAGGGTGAGCAGTGGCACAAAACCTAACAATACTTTTTAAAATAAAATAGTTACATTAAAACAGTATAAAATTATTTTTAAAACATATATATAGAGATATATTTTAAATAATAAAGCAGATGCAGTCTACCAAACTTTGTGCTACAAATTTCTTTTAATCAGTCTCAAAAATGCTGCAAGATCCTTTTGCATACAGATACAGACTAAAATGGCTATGTCTTTGAATACACATGGTAAAACTTAGGGTATCTGAGATGGCCAAGTGTACACATCTAGCTCCATTTTAATAATAGGAGGTTCACAGTGTCTTTCACATTCAGCTTTTATAGCATATTGGGAACATGTGCTGATAACCAGGAATTGAGTTATCATGTTTGTCATGATTCATGGAGATTTTCCTCTCCATCTCAGGTGCTCCAAGCACATCAGTGGAAGATGCTTTGTTCACAGCCTGTAAGGTAGGAGATGTAGGAGCACTACAACATCTTCTGGGAATAGCTGGCAGCACAAAAGAGGAACTACATGAATGCAGTGCGATGGCCTCACAGCACTTGCTCAACACACCCCTGGATGAGAGCGGCTGGACCGTTTTGCATGTGGCCGCAGCAGCAGGAAGGAGTGCAGTTGTGCGGCTGCTGTTGGAGATTGGAGCTGATCCTACCCTCAGGTAATGAGCACTATGAGTGGCTTTCTGCCCTGGAACCCCAAGATAGGGTCCATGGATCATACTTGCTCTCTGCTTGTAGTCAGCATTTCTGTTTTGCATTTGGAATTTTTGCTTTTGCATTTGCAGCTGCTCTTGGAAGCCCACAACACTTGGATCAGCAGATCCTATGATATCAACCATAGTCTGAGTTCAGGTCTTTCAGCAATATTAGGAATTAATTGGTCTCAAAGAACCAAACTGACTCCTTAAAGATTGCTTTGTCAAAGATCCTTGAAAATATAGAAAACTATTCAAATAGTAAGCCATAAGGTGGTTCATCTCCAGGAATAATATTAAAATCTGTTCATCAGCTGGGATTAGCTTAGCTTCTCTTGGATTCAATTGTTCGGCCAGGGAAGAGAAGTAGTTCATGTTGCTTCATCTATCAACTACATGTTTGCACCCACTGTGCTGCTGAAAACATGAATATTGTTTCCTAATGCAGGGACAGACAGGAACAGCCGCCATACTGTGTATCTGCAAATAAGCAAACACGTGCTGAATTTCGCAGGTTCATGGGTGAACAGCCTGAGAAATATGACTATGTCAGGGCTCAGGTGAGTGGCAATGGAATCCTGGATGCCTCTGTGTACATACATACCACATTTCTCTGGTAGGCATTGATGTACTAAGAAGATATCATTTTGATATATTTATGGATGGCTCATTTGCATGTTTGAGTCATCCATCTTTAAATATGCCATTGGAATCATGTGAGGAGAAATGATTCAGTGTACACTAGGGCTAAGTGTGACTTCTGTGGACCATTTTGTGGGCTCTAAATCCTAAAAAATATTGGTGCATTTCTCAGACAATGTTTGCCCAAAGATCATACAGAAGAGCCCCCAAATGCATGAAAGCATGCAAAAAATACCCCCACCCCACAAACACTCCAGAACTCCTTAATACCGCAAATGACTCTTTTCTTTGGCAATCATCACTTCCTGTCACTATTTTGAGAGTGGCTGTATTTGAGCTTTGGAGTGTGCAACCCGCTGGCGGCTCCATGAAGAAAAATTGCCCCCTAACCACCACACAGTTGCTCACTTCTGGCGTATTGTAAATATACACCTGGTAGTGGAATGGAGTTTCTCCTGTGACTTTGCCATGTTCTATTTCATCCACATGGTCCAATCACAGGTGCCTGGACCCTTAACAGCTGAAATGGAAGCCAGGCAGGCAGAACGCCGTCGAGCACAAAAGGCCCAGCGAAAGCAGCGTGAGAAGGACGAACGAGAGGCAATGCAGGTGCTGAAGCAAGAAGAGGAGGAGAAGAGGCGTTTTGCCCTGCTGAGTGACAGTGAGAAGGTGAGGACCTTGTGATTCTAAGAAGATAGGGTAACTTGAGAGATTCCTCACCAGCGGAAACAATACACTGTACAGGGACAATTATTGAATGTGGAGGGGATACTATATGCTGAATAGTTCAACTGGCTGTGTAAGAGAGGTACTTTTTATTCTGTTGCTGTGATGTTGCTGTGACCAGCCAAATCAGCATGCACTACCTGAAAAGGTCTTTGTGTAGTGCATTTGCTGTGTTTGGCCACAGGAAAAGCCTTCAGCTTTATCCTGCTGCAAACCGAACAATCCAGGTGGTTTGAACAAGAAGACATTTTAAATTCTGGACACACTTCCCCCAGCTTCCTCAAACTCGTGAAGCTTGTATGTCCCATGACTCTGGTAGTAATGAGCACAGTCTAAGTGCAAAGGCACATTGTTGACTAGGGTTATTCTCCCTTGTCAACCCATATAGTACATTTTGTTTCTTTTGCTTTAGCACAAACCTGGTCATTCATGCTAATAATACAATCATCCCCTTTGAAACTTAAGGCATACCCACCTTGTGGTTAATGCAGACACACTAACCAAACAGTTTTGCAGCCTAGGAACACACAAAACATTTGAAAAGTCCTTTGCAAAACTTGGGATGAACACAGTTCCCATTTCTTTTGCCTTCCTTGGTGCACCATTAGCCAAATCAACCGAATGCACATTAGATGGCACCTTATTATTCAAAAGCCTTTTTTCATTAACCATATGCTGAGACACCCCAGAGTCTAACAACCAAATTTGTTTAGGGGTTACAGCCTGATGGGCTTTATAGTCATTGTTCTTTACCACAGCAACAACACCTTTCCTGGTCACAGGATCTTTAGGCTGTTGTTTCCTTGCTGCTGCCAGCTTTCTGCAATCCTTGAGATGACCTTGCTTCCCACAGTAGAAACACTTTCTCTCCCTGGACACAGCTGCCTTCTCCAGTTGCAGCTCCTTGAAAGCCTCTGTTGGGTGTGTTTGTCTTGGTACTGCAATCTGCCTCTGGAGCCCTGCCTCATACTGCCAACGTTGGCTCTCTTCCAAGACACGTGCAGCCACCAGCTCCGCAGTAATGACTCCCAAGCAGGATGTATGCTTTCTGCTCAGATGCTAGGACGACACCTCTCATTTGCACCTGGCTGAACAAATCAGACATGATCTCCAGATGCTTCTCTGGTGATTGTTCTTTCTGCATTTTGCAGGCATACAGTCTCCTACACCAAATCATTTGTGATTGGTGTATTAGATTGGTGAATACGCCTCAGAGCATCCCAGACTGCCTTTGAGGTTCTCTTCTCCTGGACATGGCTGATTTGTGACGGTGTGATTGTAAGCAAAATTGTAGCTCTTGCTCTCTTATCTCGGTCAAGAGTATCAGCTGTGGGTCCTCTCTCAACAACATCCCACAGTTCTTCTCTGACCAGCAAAGCTTCACAATAGGAACTCCAAGCAGCATAATTAGTTTCGTCTAGTTTGGGAAATTTAGCTGCCTCCATCATTAAACAGTGTAAAAGATAGAGTCCTGGCAGTTTTCTCAGCTTCTACTGTCAATAGTGATACTATTGTGGTGCCACATTTATAGAATGTCTTCCCTTTGGAAGCCTAGTTGGCACCAGTCTTGGTTTCTTTTAGGTCTCGAATTAAAACAGTTTTTTATTGACACATTTGGGATCCTGATAGTACTTTTTTCAAGTGTACATGTGCATAGTTTTCACTTGTAGTCTTTTCTGCTTTTTAAGCTTGTTTTGTTTAAACCTGTTTTAAATATACTTTTATCCTATTTTTGTTTTTTTTTTAATCTAGAAATGTTTTAAATAGATAATGTTGAATGCCACACTGAAATCTTACAATAGAGGGTGGAAAATATTTTAATAAATCTGTTTAGTTTGGGCTCCGTTTTTAAAAGTCAAGCAGCTCAAGTGGCTAATGCATGTCACTTTGTGTAATTGTGGGCAGATTCCCTTTGTATAATTTAACCCAACCCTGTGATATTCTTAACCAACAAACTGCCCAAAGTGTTTCACCTGGACCTCTGAGGCTCACTTTAACCAAAGATCTCTACAAAGAAATGGATCTCCTTTTCTAGATAGGCTGTGTTGGCTAGTTGTTTCCCATTTCTAATGGCATTTTTTTCCCTTGTAGCGAGCCCTGGCAGCTGAGAAGAGGTTAGTTTCTCAGTTAAAAGACTCCAGTATATCTTTGAGCAATATCAGGTACAGTACAGGTATTCCCACTTTTCGATGGCTCACTCTTTCAGCCATTCTGAATTATATCCAGAATCTGTATATATAATGCATGGTTTGCTGTTTCGACTGCATATCAAATAAATGGGTTTTTCTATACAATAATTTAAAAGGGTGGAAAGAGCGGAGGTTCATTCTTTGGTTCAAACAGATTGGGAAGGGTGAGTTTTTACTTTTGAGAGGGAAAGGTAACACTTGTTTGGCTGAAGAGATTATGGACTGTTCAGGGTAGGCATTGCTAACAGGCTTTTATTTTTCCTGCAAGAATGTTAAAGATTCATAGGAATTATTGAATAGGAAGGGGGGGGGAATACTATTTCTGAAGAGGAGGAGGTGGCAGCAGCAGTTCTGACTTGGTCCACTTCATTCAGTGCTTTCTGCAGCTGGTGCAGGACTATTTTGCTTTCCCAACAGCTGGGGGTAAAAAAAGGTGGCAAAGCAGGGACAGTTCAGAGTAAAAATTGGAATTGATTCACAAACTCACTGACACTGGAGCCACTGGAATCCACTCTAGGTTTTACTTTGAACTGTTCCTCCTTCACATGAATCAGTACCTCTGACACCTTAGGAGCCCTGGTGGTGCAGTGGTTAAATGCCTTTACTGCATTCAAGATTGACTCAACCTTGCATCTTTCCGAGGTCAGTAAAATGAGTATCCAACTTGTTGGGGACAATTAGCTTACACATTGTAAACCGCTTAGGGAGCTTTTTTTAAGTACACTTGATAAGTGGTATAGAAATGTACTTGCTATTGCTATTGCATCATCCAGCTTCGAGCAGCAGACAAGACATGCCCCCAGAGCACAGAGTACATTTCTTGGAGGGGAATGGCAAAAGTGTTAGGCAGAAGGTTTGGCAGAAGGATCCCTTTAAAGCTTTTCAAAAGCTTTACAGGGCTCTTCTGATGTGCAACAGACAGGATACTGAGTAGACCTCAAGCCCATTGCTTGACGTGCTTGCTGTTCCCCTCTGAGAAACATGCCCTGCCTCCATTTTTTATGCTGATTTTGGCTCAACTTGAAAATATCTTGGAGTAAATCACTGGATTCTGCTTTCTGCCACTCAGCAGTGATGGCAATGAGGCACTTGGTTCTTCTTCCCCAGCCAACTCTTCTTCTTCCCCAGCTCAGAGGGCTGCCTGCCACCAGCCCAGGCATGCCCATCAAGCCTGCATGTGCCCTCCTGCTTTCCTTCATTTCTTCTCTTCTCTTCATGCTGCCTAACCAAAATGCCCCCTTACATAGAAAGAAAACAAATATACTTAAAATAGTCTTGTTCCCTCATTCAAGATTTCCTCCCCTATTTGACAGGTTAAGGACCAGAGCACTATAGGTTCTACAGTTCATTTCATGCTTTCGGACAGTGCCTTGTCCCTAACCTGTCATATATGCAGGGGCTTTATGTACTTTTTTGGTATGGACTTTTAACTGAGCCTTCATATTGCTGTCTTCTCCTTATCTGCAGGCGCTGCTGGCTTTGTGGGGAGTCACTCCTGGGACGTATTCCCTTCCATTACCTCGACTTCACCTTCTGTTCCACAAAATGTCTCCAAACTCATCGACAAGGGAGAGCTGCTTCATCCTAGTTGTGGATTTTTTGTGCAGGTATGAGTGGTTTATATCTACTAGAATCTGAATGGAAATCCCTTAAGGAGTGCAGAGAGGTACAGTGTTTTTAGGAGATCCACAGGCAGGTTGCAGAGACAGGTAGTTGGCAGTAATGGAGAAATGATGAGAAATTATTATCTTTCCTGAAGTTACTTTTCTCCCTTTTAAAGCTAGGTTCTGTTTGTAGGAAATGACAAAAAATACAGAATACTCAGAGTTGAGCCTCTTTTTTATCATAACATTGAAAATATGAAAGCTAGGAAAATCCTCCTGGATTTCAGTACCTTGGACAAATGTTGACATCAGAGTGGGGACCAGAGATTTTTGATCAAATGTGTTTCATTCCACAGAATGTTGACTACAGCAGCAGGTATCTCCTTAGCATGTCAAAACATGTTTCTCAACTGTTGCTTCAAAAGTTTGACAGATCATTGAAGGGCCATAATATAACCCTTGTCCTTAATGTACAATGCTCTCAGAGTATGAAGGTTGGATATAGATGATTCTGCCTTTATTACAAAATTCTTGTTTTTGTATGTCATGCAGTCATTCAGCAAAACCCTATTATGTTCTTTTCTTCCCCACTGTCTGCTCAGCTCCCAGCTAAAGCCATAACACTGTTCTTCCCCTTCCATTTTCTCCTCTCAACCCTTATATTCAATGTGAACTACACTACAGCCATACCAGATTTGATTCTATTTAATTTGGAAGCAATGATATAAAATACTGAATTACCGGTAGGCACCAACCTTCTGTTCATGTTGGAAAGTCCTTTACCGAACCAAATGTGAATAGTTATGCCTGTCTTCCACATAATTATAGTTGCCTCAAAGGGTTCCTCTCTTAAATTACCATTGAGCATAAAGAAACAAATCCTTTATCTGAAGAGTACCCTTTATTAGTTTGACCCCTGTAATATGGCCACTTCAGGGTAAGGTTTTCTGTTTTCTTTTTGCTGGAGTCGCACCTGCAGATTTCAACAGTGATATAGCTAGACGCAAATTGCTTTTACTTGTGTTTTTGTGGGTAGAACTAAGGGTACCATTGAGAAGAGGCCGGTCAACGAAGAGGACTCTGGGCTTCTCTGGAGCATCCTGGAGTTCCAGAACTACAATAGTATTGACAGATGAACCACTGAGGAGTGAGCCTGGCACAAAGAGAGTTTGCTGGGGTCCACGAGCTGGCCAGAACCGGCCCAAGTTAAAACCATTAATCCAAATCTGGCCCTGGGTGAAAAACAAACAATAGAGACTTTACAAGGCAATATGTCTGTTTACTGACTCCATGGAACAGAAAGAGATTACTTATCTGCAGAGTTAGGAGCATTTTTGGAAAATAAAGGAAACATCAAAACATCTCTTGTGTAACATTAAGTATATCCTCTCAGAAATAGTTCCACTGTTGAAAGTTATTAGGGAGTTAAATGTTCTTGCACTGCATTCTTGTCCATGCTCTTAGAGCATAATAACTGTTGAATTCTGATCATCATAATACAGTTGATAAGGAAAGGGTAAAACTGTTTACCTACAGACTTTGCTCTTTGGCCACCTACCATTTGATTATTTAATGTAAATATAGTATAAGAGCTGCAATTCAGGATGGGCTAAAAGGGAAACATACACACACCCAAGTGCTTTCAGAATTAGAGAGGAAGGAAATGCTAAAAATCTGGGGCTACCAGGTGAAGATCAGGTTCAATTTTATGGATTAGCTCATCTGAGAATTCCAGTACCTTGTTCCAACCTGGAAACTTCACGAAGGAGTCCTGTGTGATGCCAGGTGCCGTGAAGAATCCAGTGTAGAAAGCAGGCCCTGTAGTCCCATTTCTTGCTGGGGCAGTTGGGGGCCATGCATGGGCCACAGCTGCATCAATGTTCAAGGGGTAGATGAGCCAGTCAGTGACTGTGGTGGAACCCAGTGTGACATTGTAGATCAGACCCTGGCCAAGGAGGTGAGGTAGAATATAACAGTCAGGTGCAACCAGGAGTGGGGGAACTATAGTTCTGTTATGCTTAACATAATTTAAGTCTGCAAATAGTACTGGAACCAGTCACTACCTATACATATCCAGCTTCTTCCTATCTGCTCTTGAAAGATCATTGCAGGGGTCTAACCTGATTCTTCTTCTTAAAAAAGAAGTAATTCTGCATCTTTAGGGAGAGTGGTGCTGTGTATAGCAGTAGCAAGAGCACAACCTGTGCCCCAACCCCCACAAATGGTGGAGGGTTGCCTGTATTACATTCCACATTAGGCTGCATTGAATTAGCAGTGACTAAGGAAACTGAAACCAATTTTTCCCAGCTCACCTCATTTTCCTAAAATAGCACAAATCCAAAAGGTCAGAGAAGAACTTTCAATTTTACTGCATTTTAGTCTACTTTTTTCCAGCCAGAAAGTAATTAATTCTTAGCTGGTATCCCTTGCTATCTGATTTTCAGCTTTGATACTAAACCTAAGCTCTTTAAAAGTAAATCCCAAACCAACATACAACAGTGGAAACATTGGCCTTCACACTGATCCTTAACATCAATAACTGTAAGGCACCTGTCCATATATACCTTAAAGTCACTCTCATTGGCTCCAAAGTTGATATGTCCCATGTTCTCCACCAGCACATCCAGTGTATCCCCTAGCTGGCCAGATATATTGATCCCATATACTTTGTTCCGTTCTAGTGTCCCTTGATACACCTGATGTAAGAAGGAAAGAAAGGATTAGCAGGTATTTCAGTTAGGAGCCCCAGTAGAGACACTGTGTCTTCCCACAACCTTTGTCTGTCCCAGTAAAAGCCTGGGAATTGTTGCAGTCTCCAGTAAGGGTCAGCCTCCCTGTCCACAAGGAGGGTCCCAACTTTCCACCTTACTCCATTCAGCAGGATGTAGGCAAGATCATGGACTCCATTCTCAGAGGCATTGAGCAAGACTGGCTCCTGGATGTCATGTGGGAGAAGTGTGCGGTACAGCATGAAGCCATTGGGCTGGAATACAGAATAGAAACCACTTCATGAAAGGAAATCCTAGCAACAACATGAAAAGTCAATTCCTACTTGGTTTTCTCAGCATTTCTAATTGAAATGTTTACAGACCTTTGCTAACACCTTCTTACCTGCTTGACGGACTCAAAGGTGAGTGGGAAGGAGGAATAGAATGGCAGGGAAGGTGAAAGAAGGCCTAGAACATCCAACAGGGCCACACGCTACAGAAAAAAAAAGATAGTTATTGCACATACTGTTTTCTAAATAAATTTTCCAAAGTGGCTTACATTATATAGTCTCTGAAATTAAGCATATAGACAATAAAACACAAGTCTCAGTTATAAAGTATTTTCTTAAAATTAGACTAAAATGGGAATCTGAGCTCCCAAACCTTCACAGGGGTTTAATGTCATCACAAAGAAGGACCATTCCTTTTCTGGAAGGACTCATATACCACCATGCAAGTTCCTCTTCCCTACTAACTTCCATTTCAGTTACTCTGAACCCTTCCTGTTTTCCTTCACTTTCTCCTCTTAGAAGGCTGATAGTTAGAATGCATAGTATTTACAGGAAAGAGGCAGAGCAAACAACCTATTCACAAGCCAAATACATTAACCTATGAGGGATTAATTTTCAGCTGTGACTCACCTGTGGTAGGAATACATAGCCATATGCAAACTTTGGTGTAGGGGGTGGCATTGGTCCTGCAGGCAACGCCTGAAACTGGTTGTTTTTTAAAAACAAAAAACAAAATAGATGTTAAGAAGACTGATTGCCCATTGTAGGTGATGAGTGTACCTAAAATGGAGGACCAGTAAACCAGTAAATATCTTGGTTTAACCAACCTCCTTGGTACAATAAAAATTAGTGCACTTTGTGTTGTTCTGAGTTAAAGAGTACAATGACTGGTATCCAAACAATATAAGCCCAGAATGCAATTGATAATAAACCCCAGTAAATTAAACATATAATGCCTTTCTACTATCACCTCACCTATCGTTCTTCAAGCCAGCAAGAAGAGACTGTACAATTTGTGCACAATTTTAAATAGAAGAAGCAGTGGGCAGGCTATACATGGGGAAGCTTTTACAGAGTGGGTTGGTTATGACCCAACAACCAGTCTGACACTGCGCTTCTCAATTAACTACTTGAAGCTGTTGACTTAATTTGGTTTCATGATGAGACCAGGTGACAGCATGAGTACATGTCCTGAACTACTGTATGTTATATTGTTCCATTCTCAAGAACTAAACAGGACTGAGCTGTAGGTCCTGATCTTTACAAGCAGCAAGTTAGGGAACTGAGCCCAGTGTAGATCTAAATTTTTAAGCTGTATCCTGACTATACACACTTTAATATTACTGCAGGTTCAGTGATAAAATAATTAGCTCCTCTTCCAACCAGTATAAGGTTTTGCACTATATTCCACCTAATGGATTTCTACCTTGCTAATGACAGTCCGAATAGCATACAGCTTGTCAGTAGGGTCGCCAGCTTCTGAGAGAGGTGCATCATAATCATAACTAGTAGTGATGGGATTGTAGATGCCATTGTTGTAATCAGCACCTGCACAAAAAGGAAGTGAAAACAAGGTGATCTTCTGGACCTCTTGCCAGCCCTAAAATCTAGGTGCAATTCTCTCACTGAAAGTGAAGTTCCCTTGTCTCAGCTAAAGCATGAGCCCAAATGAGCTAAAACTCACCACTCCAGTAACCGAAGTTGGTACCACCCTGGAACATATACCTGTAAGAAGGTTAAATATCACAGTAAGAGTCCCCCCGTCAAAATAATAAAGCAATGATAGGCATGAGAACAGGAAAAATAAACTAGTAAGAAACTAGTGTGTAACAATGGGCATGGACTGACCTCTCATGCAGGGCAGTATTTGAAGTTATGTGCCTTTGTATTCATTCTGCATAAAATTTCTATCAAGTATTCAAACAAGTAAAGATAATATGAGATGTCTTGTTATAAGCGCACAACCCCTAAGGACAATTTGAGAATTGTAGCGAACAAGCTGAGGCACGTAGGCACATGCATTCATCTTGGATGCAGCCTCTGCTTTTTCAGTTATTTGATTTATTGCTTATATCCCACAGCCCCCAGTCCCCTATGGTCTCACGGTTACATGTTGACGTTGGCTCCCAGTTCTAGCATCTTCTCTAGACCATGAGCCACCTCCTCAGCACTTCTTGTGGAATGTGGTTCACCCCAATAATCCAGCCAACCTGTGTAGTATTCAGAATTCACCTAGGAGGAAGGGAGAATTTGGACATGTATTGAGCAGTAGTAGAACTGTCCTTTTCACCATTTCCAGTGAAACATCCGATGGTTGGGTGAATCAATTTTGCCCTAATTTCTATCCAGGAATCCCCTTCCCCATAATAAAGATCTCACACCTGTAATGGTCAGAGCAATCTGCACACTGGCTATTATGTATAAGGACTTCAGAAGTAACTAACAAAGGGCAAGATCTTTTGCAGTGGTCACAGGTGGTCAGACTTCCTCCTCTGTTCCCTTATCAGTTGGAGTTTCCCAGGGATCTGTCTTGGGTCCTCTTTTGTTCTCTCTATACACATTGTCCCCAGGCAAACTCATTAGTTCTTTTGGTTTCTCCTATCATCTGTATGTTGATGACACTCAGCTGTATCTTTCCACCCTTGACCTTTCGCGGGGCTTGGAACAGCAAGTCTCATCTTGTCTGACTGCTAACTCTCCCCTTCCCCTTCCGCATCCAGTACAAGCTTTTGTTATTGACTTTCAAAGCCCTCCATGGACTGGTCCCTCCTTATATATCTGAACTTCTTTCTCCTTACATTCCTACTCGTACCCTCAGTTCTGGTAGTCAAGGTCTCCTGTCCCAGCCTAGGATTCCCAGTGCCCCATCCCGGATTCACCCTTTCTCACTTGCTGCCCCTCACTCCTGGAACCTTTTTCCCCCACATGTGTGCCTCATCACTTCTCTAACCAGTTTCAAAATTGGGTTAAAAACTACATTGTTTAGGGAAGCATTCCCAGATTTGTGCCCTTGTCAGTCCCAGGATGCCTCGTTTTAACTATGTATTATGAAGCCGAGCCCTCCCTCCAGTCATCTGCCTTGTCTGGGCCTCAGTGGGAGAGAAGAACTGCTGCACCTGATCCCCTTCCCCACCACCATTCCCTTCTCCTTCTGTGTTGTCTTTTTAGATTGTAAGCCTGAGGGCAGGGAACCATCTAATTAAAAGATTGTTTGTTCAGTGCAGTGTAAATTTACAGCACTACATAAATAAAGGTTAATAATAGTAATAATAATATTGTCCTAGATGGCCCTTGGATGTCTGGCTTCATTCAGGAAGATGAAACAAGCTCATAGCCTGTCAAGAGATATGAAAGGACTAGATTGCAAACTTTGTAGCCTTGGTACCAGTTAAGTAACCTCTCACCAATGGTCCCCTTGGCTCATATATTCGCTGCTTCTCAAATGCCTCTGTCACATTTTCATCTGTTAAAAAACAGAAAAGGGCAGAAATCAAAATAAGATTCCTTTCTGGCTCCTGTCAACTCCATCACTGATCACCCAGCCTTAAACTACCTAGTCCAAAGTCCACAGTTGCATAGATCCCTTGCATTGTCCCACATCGGAGCTCAGACTCTTTGGTACCATCAGTGGTGAAGAGCAGAACTTTGTCACCCAAGTGGGCACGAAAGACACCCACAAGATGGCGCATATAGTCATAGTCACAGGCATAGTAGCTTCCATATTCATTCTCCACCTGCCTGGAGAACAAAAAGAATTAAAAAGTGGTGACTCAGAACCCTCACCCACATCCTACTGAAGGTTTTTTAAAATAAGCTTTTCTGCAGAGTTAATTTGTCAAGCACTAGGAGCCAGCATGGTGTAGTGGTTTGAGAGTTGAACTATGACTTTGGAAACAAAGGGTCAAATCCCTACTTGGCCATGGAAACCCACCGATGATCATGGACAAGTCACATATTCTCAACCCCAAAGGAAGGCAAAAACCTTAGGTTGCCTTAGGGTTACCATAGGTTGCCTTAGGGTTACCATAAACTGGAAATGACTTGAAGGCACACAACAATAACAAGTTTATTGCAGTGATGCCCAGTCCTTTCTACACCATAGGCTGGATACCCAAATATGTGCAGTTCTACTCTTTGTGAAGGAAGCAAACACCCAAGCCCTTTATGTGTTTGAAGGACTTTAGTTTTAACAATGTCCCTTATTTTTGACAGTGAGTCGCAGATGTGAAGCGATGATTTAAGGATGTGACTCCTACCTGGTAGCCCTGGTACACTCTCCCACCCCCACACTGGCCTTATCTTCACTCCATCAATGTTCCTGTACCATTTGTAATAATATTGCCATGACCAAAGGTAGAAGGATAAAGCATGGCCATAACACTTCCATTTCCAAGGCTGCACTGAGGTGACTGGTGCCTTGAAGGAGTTAAACATGTGACAGTTATTCTGGGAGTTGTGACACAGAAATTAAATAGAGTAGCAACACAAAAATCTTTACACATGAACCTATTTTTAGCCCTGCAATCTCAATAAAATGAACAGCCTGATCCAATGCACTTTACTCAGTTACTCAAGTAACACACAAACTCTTCATAGTAATAGAAAAATTAAGAGGTTAAGGGTGAGACTGGCGAAGATATAAACTAAACCTTTTCCTTCAACACGTGACGCATAGGAAGTGAGAGGCCTGGAAAAAATTGCACCCATTGAATCATTTACAATCCAGCCAATGTCAATTTAACTACCACTGTATTGTTAAGTTTTTTGTAGGTTTTTCGGGCTATGAAACCATGTTCTAGAAGCAGTTGCTGGTGAAATATCAGGAATAAACTCTTCTAGAACATGGCCTCATAGCCTGAAAAACCCACAAAAAAACTATGGATGCTGGCCATGAAAGCCTTCGACTTCACATACCACTACATTGCCACTACAACCACTCTAGGGAAAGCAAAGGCTACTCAAGACACTATGGCCCCATGTCCACTGGTGTTTAAAGCGGCTTATCCAAGATTTTGCAGCGATGTATTTTTTAATGTTTCCACTTGAGGGCGCCTTCGCTCTTGGTTCCATGTTCCTTGTTTCCATTAGGATTCACTGTCCATCTCTAACAATTTGCAGTATATTGCCTTAATCCGAATTCACGTGGTGTGACTGCGGAGATATTTGCCACCATATTTCCAGCAAATCTTTTGGGAAAATCCGGGCCAGATCAGAGGCAAATCAATGGAAATGAAACTCTGTCAAATGCATTTTATTTTGACTGGGAGGGCTAATGTGAAAGAGGCTGGCTAGGGGACTGTATCCTTCTTTCCTCCTTCCTTGTTCTCCCAGTGCCATTTTCAGCCTTTCTGCGGTGGATCACTGAACAACAGAGGCATCGCTATTTTCCATTTCTCGAAATCTCAATCGCTTTCTCCACTCAGGACACCTTCCTCTTGGACTGCATCCTCCAGAGTCCCCTGGTCAGGATAGCTCTAAAGAGGGGATTCTGGGTGTTGCATTCGTCCCTGAAGAGGAGGCATTGCTCATCCACTCAGGACACCTTCCTCTCGCACTGCATCCCCTGGTCAGGATAGCTCTAAAGAGGGGATTCTGGGTGTTGCATTCATCCCTGAAGAGGAAGCATTGCTCATCCACTCAGGACACCTTCCTCTCGGACTTTATCCCCCAGAATCCCCTGGTCAAGATGGCTCTAAATGGGATTCTGGGGGTTGCATTCATCCCTGAAAAGGAGGCACTGCACATCCACTCAGAACACCTTTCTCTCAGACTGCATCCTCCAGAATCCCCTGGTCAGGATGGCTCTAAAGAGGGGATTCTGGGTGTTGCATTCATCCCTGAAGAGGAGGCATTGCTCATCCATTCAGGACACCTTCCTCTCAGACTGCATCCTCCAGAATCCCCTGGTCAGAATGGCTCTAAAGAGTCCATTCTGGGTGTTGCATTCATCCCTGAAAAGGAGGCATAGCTCATCCACTCAGATCAGAGTCTGCACCAACTGTGGGGATCTGGGAGCCACGATGCTGTCAGAGGAGATCTGATGCTTTCACCAAGCGGGCCAAAAAAAAGTGACTGGAAAAGAGAGCAATGGGTTGCCGAAAACTCACTGTGGAAAATGATTGGCTGGACACACCAAAAATACCCTTTTTAAAATGGAAATGGGGAGAATACATACCCCGCTTTAAAATAAAGCGGAACAATACACGTCACAGTGACGTAAAATTGCTTTTGCGAGAGATTGACATCTCGCTTTAAAAAACAAAACAGAAAAACTGGTTTTGGGGCATCAGTGGAAATGATGGACTACATAATACGGGATAAGATAATGCAGGTTAAGGGTAATGGAAATGATTAGGGGTAGATTTAATGCAGAGTACTCCATTACTCCTTTTAAATGGAAACGAAGAGGAAAATTTGATTTGCATGAGAATTAGCCACTGTGTTGGATTGCATCAAATAAAATCCGCATCAAAATGACAAGTGGAAATGGGGCCTAGATCACTTAAATGCTAACTGCTAATGGCAATGAAATGCTACCTTGGTTGATTCATCCCATTCATATAATGTCTTGGTGGTGGCAACATAGGGATCTTGGTACTGAAAATGCAAGTGGGCAGCCACTCTTTGCTTTGCTCAGCTGGATACTGTATGCCTATGTAACCCAGCACTCCTCTAGTTTGCTGCTTGGCCTGTTAGAAGATTCAGGTCAGGAACCCCCTATAGCAGTGTGTACAGTTCCAACTCTTTTCAAATCCAGCCAGTGTAGCCAGTAATCATGGATCATGCAATAAGAGCCCAACAGCACCTCACCCTGCTTTAGAGGCATAGTTAGGGACAATATGATGTGTTAAGTCAGTCTATGCTGGACGCACCTGGACACTGATGATGTTCCCGCCATTGATGTAGAGATGGGGCTTGATCTTAGGTAGCAGCACACCCAACCATTTGTCCACAGCTTGCAGGAAATCTGAGAACAGAAACCAAGTAACTTAGCCAAAAACTTGGGCTACCCTCTGCAGTTTAAAACAAAATGGTAAGTCAGGAGTTGGAGACTGTGACATAGTGTACGGAGAAGAGATCTGAAAGGAACTTTTGGCCAATATACAATACTCATACAGCTTTATGTCTAAAGAAAAGATGTGAAAGTTGGGAAGTCCAGATGAGCAGCCTTCTAAAAGCTTGGTGTAAACAAAGCAAAACTGTTTGTAAAGCTACCAACCACACAGGACAGGAGTAAGTTTATGAGCTCTCCAGATATTGCAGGAGTGCAACTGGCACCATCCCCAACACCTAGCTATGCCGGTGGAGCTGATGGGAATTCTGGAGTTCCAAAATATCTGAAGGGCCAGTTTCCCTACTCCATTGTCTAGGACGCTGGAATTGAGATCAAAGGGACCAATCATCTCTTAAGCTGTTCCATCTTACCTGGATCAGATGTGCGCAGGGCAATATTTGGCTTTGACAACAGCCAGGATGGAAGGCCACCCTAGGAAGAAAGGACAACGAAGAAACCAACTTTGCAAATAACATGTATATAGACAGTGTACATAGACAGTGAGTAAGAATTGGTAGAACTGATCAGAAGGCAAAAGTAGGTTTGAAATTATATGGGTAGTTCCTGAAGCATTGGAACACATGGCAGAATCCACAAAGAACATGTAAAGTAATTCTCTGCACAGGCCTAAAAGTTTAGAGACTTGTTGAGTTGGATCTCATCCCAATTTGCACCGGATTAGTCCAGAACTTGAATGTAAATCTAATTCAAGATTTAGGAATCCAGACTAGGGTCCTCTTCCACTAGAAAAACAAAAATGGCTTAAAAATATATTTATACATTTGCACACATGCAAAAGCATCTTGTGGTACCTTTCAGAGAGAAGGAATGACCATGCACCCGATGAAATAGACCTTGTCTATGAAAACAGGCTACAAAACTTTTCTCTCCATTCTCTGAAAGACGCTACAAGATCCCTTTGCATACTGATACAAACTAACACAGCTATGACTAACACAGCTATGACTTTGAATAAATCAGCATAACATTTGAGACATGGGACTTTCTAAAGATGGAATTAAACCTCCCTGATTTCAGATCTGTAAAAAAAACTGTTCATAAAAGCTGCTGTGTACTGTTCAATCTTGGCAATTTGTTCCACATTTTGTTCTGGTATTGCTCTTCTAGGGCATCAGTAAAGTACATCTGTTAATGCTGCATCTAATATCCCTGAACCCCCTCAAGGCATGTGGTGATCTGGGCTGGTATTAAAATGTTTCTCTTGTAACTTCATACTCTGCCCATTTCTTCCAGAATTGCCTGTCTAAGCCTTTTGCAGAGGAGCAAGGGACAGACAGACAATTGCTTCTGCCACCATATTTTTTCTGTTCTACTAATCTGTTCCTACTGTCTTGCTTTTCTTATACCTCTGCCCCAAAAAGACCACTTAATGCTGTTTCTTAATGTGTTTAGCAGGCTGCTGGTGCTGTGTTGTTTACCTATACCCATTTGCTATCCACAGTGACATCGTACAATAATCCTGGGATCCGCTCCTACCTCAGAATGGTTCCAGACAATGCTTTGTCTTTTCTGTAGTGACTCAAGCTGCCTGTTTTCAATCAAACACTAAAATAACAACAACTACTAGAGACAATGGGGCCAGAGAGAATAGGTTTTGCTACCTAAAACAAATAACAGAACAAAAGGATATTAAACAGACTAAGCAAGACCAACAACTCTCTATCTCTCATAACAGGTCTTTCACAATCTCCTACTTACTAACACAAAATGAAGAAACAGCAGAGGAGATTGACTTTACAACTTCAATGCCAGCACATAATGCCTTCCCATAAGCTGTATAATTGGAGAGTATTAATGAGATCCATGCCTCTGAGTGTACCTTAAAGCTACCAGTGAGCACATCTTAGCTCTCCTTTTGCCCCACCCCCATTACATTTCAGCATCTTCCTTATATGGCCAAGTTGAAAATGTAATATCTAGTTTTAATCTATTTATTTGTTCAGATCTATGGATCAGCTTCAAGTGCTTTGGACAGTTCCACTTTGGAAATGAATTTGCCCAACCCAAAATGACAAAGCAGTCCAATTAGTGTTGTGATGTGGGATTAAGATGATGTGGTTGTACAGCACTGTACACAGTAACAGAGAATAAAATTAAAAACCCCAAAAGAGGAAAAGAGAAACTAGAGGGAGAGGAGGACAAACAAAGAAAGTTTAACAAACCCCCTGTGAAATGGAGGATGAAATGTTCAACAACATATTCACAAAAGAGGAGCAACCATTTGTGAGAGGGATGAATAATGTAATATTCAAATGCTGAAAATGAGTTACAACCCATTTGAATCTTTTGCATAGCCCTTACCATCTCCCATTCAGCACAGATGTAGGGGCCAGGTCGCAAAATCACTAAGAGGCCAAACTGGGCAACCAGATCCAGGAATCCCTCTATGTCTCTATCATCAGCAAAATTGTAGACACCAGGCAATGTCTCATGGTAGTTCCAGGGAATATAGCTAAGGGAGTGAAAATAGACATTTCAGCCTGTAATAGAAGCCATCTAATTAACAAGATTTTATATGCTGCACTGTGTAAATTTATAGTGGTATATAAATAAAGGTTAATAATTCTATAATAATAATATAAATTATTTTAGATTGTTTAATGTATTATTGTAAAAACTGTGACAATACATAATTGTATTTTAATTGTATTCCTTTGTTTTCAGCTAATTTTGTTTTGTTTGTGAGCCACCTTGGGTCTCACACTGAGAGAAAGGTGGCATATAAATGCAATAAATAAAAAATAAATAATAGAGAATACTCTTTGAGAGGTATGTGCAGATATACAAGGCAAACACAATCTGTATGATGTCTTTGTGGTTTGTCTTCATCCTTTCATTCCTCATTCTCAGACCAATACGTCAAAACATCCAGATATAATTGGGGCAGTGTGGTACAGAAACAACATATTTGTCTCCCTAGCTTGACCCACACATAAAAGCCAATTAAAATACATTTATTGTATTTTTCAAAAATACAATTGTATTTTTCCAGTCATCAATGAAAGGGAAACAGTAAAAAGCAGAGTTTTTTTCTGCAGTGTCCAGACCTATGTAGGTCTTGTATCCTGCTCAATTTGGTTACCAGTTCCAGGGTACACCTTGGTGAGGCCATGTGATACAGACAAAGGCTTCCATTACTTTAGCCAGAAATATTCTTGTTCAGCATGAGCAGCTATGCTGAAACTCCTGGCTAATTTAATGTGTGAGCCCAACAACAGAAGGCTGGAGCACATATGGGCACTGCAGCCTCTAAGGCCCCAACAGAGCCTCACTTCCACTTTTGATTACTTACATCTGCACAGCATTGAGACCACTCATGTACATCTTGAGAAGCCGATCCTTCCAATAGGCAGGTGGGATACGGAAGTAATGGATACTGCCTGAGATATAGCGAAATTGAACACCATCCTTGAGGAAGCTGTTGTCTGTGTAATCAATGCTGAAGGAATGGCTTGGTGATGAGGCCTGACATCCAGGGTGAGAGTGAAAAAAATGTGGTTATTTTTATGCAGAAATGCAACACTGATATATCTCTAGCTGGGAGGACTAGATAAGCAGAGTCATCTCCTGCCCTACTGTGATAATAGGAGATAGTTATGGATAGTTACCTTTCACATAATCTGGATAGCAAGGTTAAGATTTTATTTTTCATAGGGGTGTCTCTGTTATGAGGCTGCTTCGCCCAGAGCCTTCAGGATTCATGCCACACCCAGCACATATATAATGCAGTGTGCCAATATTTATGTATTGAAAACCTGAATTCACCAGATGCAGTCCAGAAGACATGTATGTGTTATGTAACACATCTTAAAAGTGTATGTACATACAGTACTCATGTTCTCCTGTCCCTTTCCAAACTCTGCAAGTCCAAATCTAACATTTCAATCAGCATTTGTTCATCAGGTTCAAGTGTAATAGCACTCCCACAAAGATCCAAGACACATTCCATATATGCCTGAATGATTCATCTAGGATTCATTTGCTGAAGCATATGTATTCTGAGGACACCCACATTTCTGCCTCCAATGCTGTATTTTTACCCTCTATTAAAATTCATATACATTTACATGCACGTGCATATGTGTACACACACAATTTTCTTATCCTGTCCCAAAACTGTTTATGCTACAAATGTTTTTAATTGCTGCCTAATCTATTAGTACCCTTAACATCTGAACACATGGCGATTCTGCTTTTAGGATGAAGGAACAACCGCTATTTTAGGAGCTGCCAGAAATTTTCAATAAGTAGGATAGATAAACTCTATCCAGGGAACTTTAACATAATTATACCATTTAGGAACTCAGTTCTGTAACAGAACAGTAATCCCAATGACAACAGAATAATACAAGGGGAAGAAGTGGGAGTGGCAGAAAGAGCCAACAAAAAGTTTGGTTTAACTGTAAACAAAGTGGATGAGAAACGGGGGAGGCCATCAAAAGTAAAACAATCCGTGGACCCTGTCTTTCCCGGCAGAGAGTGCCCTCCCACTCTCGTTCCTCTTCCTTACCTGGAATTGTAGACCCCTCAACACCATCACCAGAACATACAGCTTCAGCCCCATTTCTTTGGTTGTAACTTCAGCTTGGGCCAAGTTGCTGGAATTCATCACATGACCAGCTAGTGGGCTGGCCCTGGTCCTTCCTCTAAAATTTGGGGGTGGTCACTGTGAGGGGAAGTAAGGATATATATGAGTTTACTGAAAAAGGAAAAAAAACGAGGCAGACAGAGTAAATCAGAGAAACAAACCACAAGGCAAGCAGTTCTTTCTGAAACCAGAAAGGAAAGAATAAAGAATCAACACAGAGAAAATGACACTTAATGTGTTTCTGAAGTATCAGAAATGAAAACTTCCTCAACCAATCAGGGATATGACAATAATTTTGTGACATAATCTGGGGAATGGGATGGGTAGTGGGAAAAGACCGCAAAAGAGCAGAGCAGAAATGTCTTTGTACCACAAAGCTATTCACCACTGAATCGGGAACAATGCTTTTTAAAATAGCATAAGAGGACTCAAGAGTGTGGCTTTACTAAACAAAACAGGCTCATTAATTACATCCAACCTAAGTCAAATTCGTTAAGGTTTTTCATTCACCCTTATTGTAAGCAATGCTAGGGCACTTTCCAGATGGCTGCAATGAAAGGGACAAAATTCAGTGATTTAATAAGGTCCAAATGGAATAGGGCCTGACATACCCATCTCATCAAGGGAAGTGAAAGGATCAGTGATAACATCAAGTCTGATCTCCCTTAGATGCTCTTCTCTCAAGATGATACTGTACGCTATCACATTGCATTTAACCAAATAATCCCTTTGTTTTGGTGAGAAGACTACAACTGATAAAAATGTACCTTCCTCCCTCCTACCAATTATTAATCTGGGTTATCTGGTAAATCCTGGAAACCCAGGTCTAATATTGATGCTTCTAATGTTGGTTTCCAGTTGTTGAATTAAATGGTATTTTGACATTCAATGTGCCACAACTAATCCTTGTTTTTTCACCCTGAGACAAGGTGGAAGATTGTACTCTTTTAATTGTACATTCTAGTTTGTTTGCCTGAACCACTGCTTCTCATAATAAAAGAAAGTGTCATTTCACACAGCTATAACAGATATAGATCTATCCTTATCGCTTTGTAACTTTCCCTCTCAGGTTTTCCGGAATTACTTGAAGATTACAGAAATGCAAAAACAGGAAAGATCCCTTCACTCAAACTAAACAGATGAGAAAATGCTTATAGTTGGACAAACTCAACCATATAGTATACAATGGTCTACTTAAAATTGTTTGCTCTGTACATGAAGATGACTTATATTGGATCTCAACCTAGGAAGCCTAGGAACTAAACCTGGGCGCTTAATGGAAGCAAAGCTGGATCACTGAATGGATCCTCTATAAATCTCAAGGAATTGTTTATGTAAAGATTTCTAAAAATCCACCTTTTAAGACATATTATTTAAAGGGAAGGTGACACACGTCAAAATATTAAAAAGACACATCACAAATAAGCTAGGTCCCATGATGGGAGAAAGGTGGCATATAAATAGATAAAAGTTTTAAATCCAGTTCGAACACAACAAAACAAAATTTAAAACACATTTTCAAATTAATGCATAGGCCTGCCAATTAATTGACAATCAATTGTATTCAAGCTATGTCCACATTATCATTACAGGATTAAAAACTTAGAAAAATGCGACCCTTAAATAGATATTTTTAAAGACTGGATATACTTTTATTTAAATACTTATAATTAAACAATTGTTGCTCTACATTCACTCTGCACAAGTGTTACAGTTTATTTGTTTAATTTTATGCATTCATTCTGTTTGTTTGCCTTTGAAAATTTGATACATTTTAATGCACACCCAAATTAGGTTTGTTCTGTTAATATCCAACTTACAGCAATTTATCTGTGGCCTTGTACAGTCACTGTGCCCATACAGCAACAGGAACCTTTTGCATAGGCCCAAGGTAATCTATGTACAGTGTCCATGCCAGGGCCACACCATCATTGACATCACCACATTCTGTGCCATCTCACAATGGTATTAAATGTTCTGCACAATATGGATCTCATCAGAACCAGTGCATGGAGTTATTCATGAGAAACAGATCAAATTCCACGCTCCAGAAATGTCCCTTTAAAATTGATTGTCAGCACAGGGGGGAGAGGGGGTTACTTGGTCAGTATTTTTTTCACCCTTCTCATATTCATATTTGAAAAGGGGGGGGGGGGAGTCATTAGTATGTGCAACAGTACAGTTGGTCCTCCAAATCTGCAGGCTTTGACTTTTGTAGATTTGATTATTTGTGGATTTGATTGATATGGTCTCAGCAGGAATCTGTAGGTCCTCCAGCATGACTCTGTTGTCAACTTCTGCCAAAAGACATGCTGGAGAACCTAGAGATTCCTAGAGAGAACACTTCTCTAGGCATTTGTAGTTCCTCCAGTGCAATTTCATGGTCAACACCTGGCAGATCTTGACCATAAAGTTGCCCTGGCGGAACTAGCGATTTCAAGAGAGTTCTTTCAGGTTAAAAAAAAAAAAAATAGTGTTTTTTTATTTGCGGTTTTCCCACTTTCACGGGGGTCAAGTGCCCCTAACCCCTGAGAATGTGGAAAGGCCACATTTCTTTTCTTTTGGTGGCTTCTGTGTAGGGGTTTATGATAGGTGAAACCTGCCTTCAAACACTGCCATAGCCACAAAGTAAATGGATGGCATTAGGCTAACCATGCAAGGTTTTTGTGAGAATAAAATGCCAAGTGAAGAGGGAACATATGCATGTTGAGGTCACTGACAGAAGGCCGGGATTTTAATTGTTTTAAAAATACAGTATGATTTTGAGAGTGCAGCAATATTTGGTTGTCTATACAATCCTGTCTGATCATGGAAGCTAAGCAGGGTAAGCCCTACTTATTACTTGGATAGGATACCACCAGTGCATATTAGGTATTGCAGGCTACATTTCAACCACCTTTGAGGATTTCTTCCCAAGAAAACCCATGGGGTTGCCATACATTGACAGCAACCCATTAACCTCACACCACCTCCCGAAGTATGAGTAACTCACCAGTAATTCCCAAACTGTAGTTCTCCCTATGTTTTGGACTTCTGCTCCCAGAATTCCTGAACATTGTGCAAACTGGTTGGGGCTTCTGGGAGTTGAAGTCCAAAATACCTGGCGAATCAGTTTGGGAATCACTGTAGCAACCCTGTGATTCTGTGGCTGAGGCTACATGCCAGCTTCTGGATAAAAAATGCATGGAACCCAGGGTAACCAGACATCCTTTTTTTCCAGAACATGTCCTACCTACTACATTTCAGCCTTCTGCCCAGGAGGAATTCCAAAATGTCCTCCATTTTGGGCATGACCAAGAAGCATAAATCTACATTTCTATGAGTGTTTTTAGCTTTTAGAGTTGGTCACGTCTTACATTTTTATTGACTGGCCTACATTTTGCGGTGCTTTGTCCTCCTTTGCGATTAGGACACATCTGGTCACTCTGATGAAGCCAGAATGAGCAAACCATCTCACACCAAAGTGTGTTTGGGTACTGAGCCCCACGGATGTGATAACAGACTTCTGAATAAAAAATTCACAGAGCCATAATGAGCTAACCACAGGGCGACCAGACATCCTCCTTTTCCAGGACAAATATTACACTTCAGTCTTCTGTCCAGGAAGAATTTCAACATATCCTCTATTTTGAGCATGGCTAAGAAGAGCGGATTTACATTTATAGGAGTGTTTTTAGCTTCTATATGGTCATGTTCACTTCTCAGTCCTGCTCAAAATGGAGGATATATGGGAATTCCCCATACATTTTAGAAGGTTAAAATGTAGGCAAGGTGAGCAGATGTGTCATAACCACAAAAGGTGGACAAGGGACCTTCAAGGAATATATATATATATATATATATATAGGATGTGACCAAATAAAACAAGCTAAAACTCGATACTCTAAATGCAAATGCATGCTTCTTGTCCCATGCTCAAAATGGAGGACAACTGGGAATTCCTCCTGGACAGAAGGCTAAAAGGTAGGCAAGGTCCACAAAAAAGTGGACAAGGCACCACAAAAAATGGAGGACCTTAAAAAAAAACCAATATATTTGATGTGACCAAATTAAAAAAGAGCTTTAAAACACCCATTAATCTACATGCTAATGCATGCTTCTTCTTGGCCATGCTCAAAATGGAGAACATTTGGGAACATTTGGAGGACATAAGGCCATGTCCTGGAGGGAAAGGAGGACGCCCAGAGCTCACCCCTCCGAGCCCAAGGCTCCCATTCGGGCCCTATACATTCCCACCCCACCAGGACTCCCTCCCTCCCTTCTTTCCTATTCCTTTCTTCTTCCCCTCTATTCGGGCCTAGTAGTAGTAGTAGTAGTACTACTACACACCCTCAAGAACGGTTGCTAGGCAACCCCCTCCGACCCAGAGCAGGCGCGGAGTGATGACGTCACCAAACACAGAGAGCGGTGGTGGCTGCTGCTGCTGCTACTGTCGCGCTCATTCTGCGTCATCACCAGCCTCCCCTGGCTGGAGTGGAGTGGGTGAGTGACTACTGACTACTAGGGGGAGTCAGTGAGTGAGTGGGTCGCCCAGGGTCAGGGAAGGAGGAAGGGGGCGGGCATTTTGGAAGGCCCAGCATGCATGATGATGAGGCTCCTGCTGCTGCCATCCTTCTTAGTCTAGGAAGGGAAGGTCCTGGTGGGTCTCCCAGGGCAAATGGTCTTGCTTCTTCTTCCCCCTTGGCTGGAACCAAACCAGAAGCCAACCCAAGGAGGACTAAAATGTTATTGTTCTTGTTCTTCTTGGGTGCCTTCAGGTCCTTTCCTTCACCTACAGCCACCCTAAGACAAACCTATCCTTGCCAGGTTTCTTCTTCAAATGGAGGACATTTGGGAATCCCTCCTGGGCAGAGGGGCAAGGTGGCCTACATTTTAACCGTAATGGTAATGGTTTGCCATTACCGTCCTCTGAGGCTGAGAGACTGTGGCTCGGACAAAGTGGGGACTAACGTTATTACATTTGTTCAAGGATATAGCCGTGTTAGTCTGTAGAATCGGTACGTCGTAGAGAGAGATCTTGTAGCACCTTTGAGACTCACTGAGAGAAAGCAGGAGAGCTTTCCTAGGCTTCAGTCTAGTTCCTCAGATGCATATTATTATTACTACAGTATAGATCTTGTGGCACCTTTGAGACTCACTGAAAGAAAGACATTAGCAGCATGAGTTTTCCTATAGACTTTAGTCTACTTCCTCAGGGGCATCCTATTATTAATTATTATTATTATTATTATTATTAAAAGATATAACTGTGTTAGTCTGCAGAATCAGTAGGTAGAGAGATATTGTAGCACCTTTCAGATTCAGTGAAACAAAGAAGTTGGCAGCATGAGAGCTTTCCTAGACAAGTCTGCTGTACTTCCTCAGGTGTAGTTGAGAAAATGCATCTGAGGAAATAGCCTCAACTCTACCAAAGCCCTCATGCTGCCAATTTCTTCCTTTCAGTATGTGGAGAGATCTTCTAGCACCTCCGAGACTGAAAGAAATTGGCAGCATGAGCTTTCCTGGACTTAAGTCTACTGTACTTCCTCAGGTGCATTTGAGGAACTCAGTTGAGGAAATGCATCTAAGGAAGTACAGTAGACTTAAGTCTAGGAAAGGTCTCATGCTGCCAATGTCTTCCTTTCAGCACGTAGAGAGGTCTTGTAGCACTTTTGAGACTCGCTGAAAGAAAGAGGTTGGCAGCATAAGCTTTCATAGACTTCAAATGCATCTGAGGAAGTAGACTGAAGTCTACAAAAGCTAATGCTGCCAGTTTTTTTCAGTGAATCCCAAAGGTGCTATAAGATCTCTCTATGCATCATTATTATATTATTACAGTGGTTCCTTCCACACTTGCTGGGGTTATTGTGGGAAAGCCACAAATAAAAAAAAAACCCCAAAATATTCTTCTTACCTGAGAGAATACCCCCTAGGGATCTCCAGGTCATCCAAGTTGATCGTAGAATCATGCTGGAGGACCTACAAATGCCTAGAGAATTGTTTTTCTCTAGGAACTTCTAGGTCCTCCAGGACAACTCTGTGGCCAGTTTCAAGCAGAATCTCTAAAGATTCCTAGAGAGAACATATTAATCAAAACTGCAAATAATCAAATCAGCAAAAGTCAAAGCTGCAAATGAGGAGGGCCAATTGTACTATTAAGTTAGACCTTGCATTCAGATTTTTTGCAAGGTTTATTCAGCGGAGGCTTGCCGTTGCCTTCCTCAGGTTGAGAGAATGTGACTTGCCCAGTGGGGACTACCATTATTATATTATTACTATTAAGTAATAATAACCTTGGCATTTTGGCAAGATTTATTCAGAGGAGGCATGCTATTGCCTTCCTCTGAGGCTGAAAGTGAGTGACTTGCCTGAGGTCACCCAGTGGGTTTTCAAGGCTTAGCTGGGATTCGAACCATAATCTCCAGACTCGTAGACCAGTATTCAAATCACAACAATTGTTGTTGTTGTTAGCTGCCCTTCAGTCAGCCCCAACTCATGTCAGTGCTGTGGGTGAAACATCTCCAAGACTTCCTGTCCTCCACTTCTTAGGCCCTGTAAATTTGTTCCTGTGATCTTGTTAATTGAGTCCACCCATCTACCATAGAGTCTTCCTCTCTTTCTACTTCCCTACACCTTTTCCTAGCATTGTTGTTTTTTCTAATGAGTCATGCCTTCTCATGATGTGCCCAAAGTACAACAGCCTCAGTTTTGTCATCTTGGCTTCCAATGAAATTTCAGCCTTGATCTCTTCAGGGACCCGTTTGTTTGCCAGTTTCTTGATAAATGAAGCCACAGTAAAACCAAGCATGCTTCAAGGTGTGTGTAGAGTGCATTGCCGTCATTATGGAATTGTGGAGTTTAGAGAAATGGCATTTCTCCTTTTTTTTAGCAGTACCCAACATACAAAGACATAGCCTTGTTAATCTAGAAAATCAGTCTGCAAAGGAATCTAGTAGCATTTTTGAGACTGAGAGAAGTGAGCTTTCATAGACTTGCATGTGAAGAAGTTAGGCTCAAGTCTAGGACAGCTCATGCTTCCCCCTTCTCTCTTTCAGGTAGCCTGAAAGGTGCTACTAGTTCCCTTTGCATACTGATTACCCTCTATAGTAGATTTGAGCAGAAATAGTGTGGCACAACTTTCCCACAAGATGATAGTTTTGTGATAAAAGAATCCTCCCGCCAAAACCCCAACAAGCGGTCATCTTGTGGGAAAGCTGTGCCACACTATTTCTGTCCTTTCATCTCCTCATAGTCCAGAGCGTTGCAACTCATATAAATTGAAGTGATTCACTTGAGTAGCAAAATAGTGTTATATGTTTGCTTGTTTGAGGGTGAGTTATAGCTGCCACCTATAAAGGGAAGCAGAGAAGATACATTGTGACCCTTGATATAAGACAGTGATAGAAACCATCTAATTTACAAAGGAGTGCACATTGTTATAGGGGGCCTGACTTCCATCTGCTCTGTTTATTACCAGCATTTGAGAAAGATGCTGAAAAAGTTATCATTCCTCTGACAGTAACTGAGACATTTCAGCTAAGACATCCCCCCCCCCAGCTGAATTGCGTATGTGAAGATTCACTGTAAACTGTTCAGACTGTTTCCTTCTGATGGGATGAAGCGAATTATCGTCGTCACAGATATTTTGTAACATAGTATGACTATGTTGGGAGTTGACAGAAGAGCTTTACTATTTCCCTGCTCAAATAAATACCGATGCTTCACTTTCCTTGGGCTGTGGGGAAGATTACTGCAACTACAGATAAGATGTTGGTAGGCATGATATTTTCTTTTAGATTAGTGAATATATTTTCCTCACACTTGGCATCTAACTAATTGCTATTTATGGACTTGGAATTTACCTTCCTCATGATTCGCCCAGAAAAATTGTGAAGGATGGAGCAGCATCTGACTTGAGTCACTTGGTAGGAGTCATCTGAGAATATTTGATTAATGTTGTGAATAGTTACTTTTAAAAGTGCATGAGCTGATTGGAAAAGGGAAGCAGATGGATGGGCATTCCCATTTGTGGCCAAGGGATTGTTTTATGTTCCCTTCCAACTTTATTACTTACCTGAAGAATTACCAGTGCCAATAGGATTGTGCCTCTGTGTTAATATACAGCAAAAGCTCTCCTTAATTTCCCACCAGTATCTGGGGTGTGTTTGTTATGGCCAAAAGTCTTGTCAATGGCAATACTTTGGCTTTGGAATTGTCTTTCAGTGGAGACCCATCACATCAGGGGTGGGCAAAGGGTAGCCCAGCTGATGGTGGATTGCAACTTCTATCATTCACTACCAATGGCTATGTAGCTAGGACTGATGAAAGATACAGTCCAGCAACATATGGAGGGCTGCACTTGGCCCATCCCCAATCTAGACACTTGGCTTTTCACTAAAAGACCAAGAATTGCTTCCAGTGACTGAACTGCTAGATTTCTGCCTAGTTGCATTTTTATTTCTGATCTTTTGTCTCTGCTCCTCGTGGCATTTAATGTATGTTTCTGCATTTGCGTGTTTGGAGATTTTATTGTTATTAGCTGCATTGGATATCATGTATGAAATTTGTTGTTGATGTGTGTCTTCAAGTTGTTTCTGACTTATGTCTACCCCAAGGCAACCCTATCATGGGGTTTACTGGGGCTGAGAGTGTGTGACTCACCCAAGGCCACCCACTGGGTTTCCATGGCTAAGCAGGGAATAGAACCCTAGTCTCCAGGGTTTTAGTACAACACTCAAACCACTACACTACACTGACTCAATCTATGAAAGAGCACTATGCAAATAATAATAATGAATGAATAAATATGATTCTCTGTGGTAAACATCCAGTATTACCTTATCCTTTATAGGACCTGAAGAATGTTGGAGTGACCATCATGGGCCATGCCCTATGTATCTGCTCAAGGGGGACCATCACCATCAATAACAAACGTTACCTTTTAATCCATAGACTTGGGGAGGGGTGAGTATATAAGACAGCAGGAGGCTGGGCTTTTGTATAACGTTTTATACACCAAGTATTACCATTTTTTGCAACCATAATTAGAAACTTACCTTATCTAGGCATCACCTTGTCCACGGATGAAGAAATGTCAGCCCTTCAACTGACATTTCTGGACTGCAACTCCCATGAGCCTTAACCAACATAGTCAATGGTGTGTGTGGAATGCTGGGAGTTCTAGTCCAGAATCATCTGGAGGGCACACTTTCCTATCTAGTGCAACCTACTGTTATAATAGTATGTTTATAACCCCTTCCCTACAATATCATTCAAGCTTCTTTAAAACAGGGATGAGGACTATTTAACCCTCTAAGTATTTTTATTCAGAACTCCCATTAGTCTCATCCAGTATGGCCAATGATAAAGGACTGCGTGCTCTAGTCCAAAACACTGGGGGTGAGGACAGTTTCAGTACCCTTGTCGTAATGTTGCAGTCCTATTCGTGCTTGATATTGCCGTAAGTTCCTTCATGTTTACTTCTCAATAACAGTACAGTATTGAGCTGTTCTTTACAGAACATGATACCACAGTTTCCCAGGTCCACTCATTCCATTGCCTAGTCATTCATTACAGTTGGAAAGTTTATTCCTGGTATGTAACCAAAGTCTGTTTTGCTGCAACATGAACCAGCTGCTTCTCTTCCCTCAGTAGACATAAATAGGCAATCTTGATTGTCAAATTAACAATGTTTCTAGTTCAGTTGTGTATTTAACATGGAAAATGTCTTATGTATCAGAAGAAACTGCGGGGAACTTCAGGATATGGAGTGTCCCTGCTTATATCCACTAGTTTAGATATTTCCACAGTATGGTTGAACTCCCAGGTTATTTATTAACATAATGTTGTGCCTTTTTCACTACTGGTCAAAGCTGTGATAAGTGACAAGGAGGAGCCAGAAGGTTGGTCTTATGCCACAGCATTCAAGTTGTTCCTCCACTGAGGGTTGGACAGGGAATGGAGATGAAACACCCTTACAATGCTCGCTTATCTCAGTTTCCTTCATATATGTGGTGAAGGAATGCTCATCTTGTTACTTCTATGCTGGGATAGGGAAAGTGGAGCCCATGGACTGTGTACAGTACCTAATTCCCCAAAGCTTCCACAGCTCCTTAAAAAATGGGATGAAAAAACACCTCCAAAAGTTCAGACATCGCTGAATTTTATTTGGATGTATCTGACTCCCAATGCCCTCCCAAATTCAGAAGTTGCACCAGAAACCATTTCTACTTGCAATTTTTAGTGAAAATCCCTTTCATCCTTCTCCTTTTGTACCTTCCTTTGTTTGTGCCACCATTCCCCCTTGATCTTGTGTGCCCAGATAAGGCTACAAGCAGCAAAATATGGCATTACATTGTAATGCTAGAGATGAGTGAGAACTGATGACTTAAGTATGCAGACAGCAGAAGAAGGACATAATCTTAGAGTAGTTATGAGTTTTTGAATTTTATTTATTTGCGAAGGACCTAATAGAGAGCAGAGAAGAAAAGCTTCTTGGATTCTCTCTGTTTACATCAAAATTCTTCTTTCCTTAACCTGCCCATGCTGTTCTTGGCTCAATTCCTCTCCCACACAGTGGCTTCAGCTACGTGGACCTTGTAGAGGGGCTGCATGATGGACGCTTCTATGCACTGAAACGCATCATATGCCATGACAAGGATGATTGCCAGGAAGCCACACATGAGGTCGAGATGCACCAGCTCTTTGATCACCCAAATATCTTGCCTCTGTGTGCACATGCCATGGTGGAGAAAGGATCCAAACATGAGGCATGGCTGCTACTGCCCTTCCTCAAGGTGAGAGATCAGTGGCATCATGCCTGATGTTGTGGTGTAAGGTACAGGTGGGTACTGCATTGTATACAAGGGAATGTAGCATTTGATGCAGTCATGTGTGGCTAAGAAGTGCAAAGTGCACTGAGACACCAATCACAGAGGCTGGTATCTTCTGATTATGGGCTAGCCTCCTGGAGCCTGCATTATGCCCTACTGCCGGTTCATAGTCAGAAGTTTATAACAGAACATTTATGAACAGAAATTTTAAAATATCAAAGCAGAGAATTGAAAAGGAGAGCCAAATAAAACAGAATTACTGGGGGGGGGGGGGGGGGGACAAGTCAACATAAAGACTTGAAAGAGGTTTTAATAAAATACAGAAGTGTCAGCAAGAGAAAGGGCCAACAAAATTCCTATTTAGCCATTTTACTTTGTGGCAACCTGCTACAATTGAGAGAGATTTTCTATCCAGGCATCAGTGGCAATGGGATATTGAATAAAGCCTGAGACAAAAAGTGCAGTGAATGTTTGGTCTAGTAGGAGAAGATGGTCCTTCCATTGTTCCAGTTCCAAGATATCTGGAGATTTATAGACAATAAATAGGAATGATCTAACAGTTTAGGCATGTTGAACAAAATAAGAATTATATGCTGTGAAATCTCCATGATACATTCTCCTTAGGAGCACCATAAGTCAGAAATGACTCAAAGGCACACAACAACAACATTACTGTGAAAAAGAAGCCTCAGACAACAGTCTGCTGACTTCAGTATAGGAGCCCTGGTGGCGCAGTGGTTAAATGCCTGTACAGCAGCCACTCACTCAAAACCATGGCAGCAAAAGGGCTCAAGCTCGACTCAGGCTTGTATCCTTCCGAGGTCGCTAAAATGAGTACCCAGATTGTTGGGGGCAAGTAGCTTACAGTTGTAAACCACTCAGACACTCCTTAGGTGGTATGAAGTGGTATATAAATGAAGCTGTTTGTTTGTTTGTTCAGTTAATACTAGCAAAAGTGTTCAAAAACACTTTTCATGATAGTAATCTAGAACGAGTGTAATCAATGTGTGGAGGGCATTATATAGATCTGCTTTTTTGAAGTACTAGTACTGATGATGCACCAGTCAAAGATGTGCAAATGTGCATGCAGTTATAGTTGCCACCTAACAATTCAAGAGCATAGCTGGAAACCTGGCTCTTCAAGGGAAAGTAAACTCCTTGCCAGAATAGCAGGTACAGTATAACTAATCCAGCTTCACCTTTCCTACAAACCAATGGCTCTATCCTGCTGGATTATGTCTCCATTTGTAAATTTATTATCATACTCCAGCACTGGTTCAGGATCTTGGATGGAAAGGAGAACTAGAACTACATGCCAAACCTGCAAATGACCTCTACCTGTTTCAAATAATGTTGAATAGAAGAGTTTGGAGGGGGATAAGCAGAACCCTGAATGATAACATCTTCTCTCTAACTGTCAAAGTCACAACGCTTACATTATTTGTGCCCATTTTCTGCTTTATGTCATCTTGGATAAACCGTCTCCATTACAAAAGTGTTCACAACGTGAGCCTTTAGTTTGCCACTTTACCATGAAATGCTTTGGTAACATGGTACATGAGTGTCTGTGAAACCCATTACAGTACTGGGAGATCAGATAATCTGGCTTGAATTTTTTCTTCTATAGCCATCTTTTGAGAGGATATGCATGACAAAATAGGACATTAGGTCATTCTGGTATCCAGCCTTCTTCCATGTTCAAGCCCATACTTAATAAGCTAAAAGCGACAGATGCTATTACTGTAATACTATTCAGCTGTGCTGCCTCTCCTATATTTCAGTTGCTATCTCATGTAGAGCATTTCACAATAGTAGTCACCTAAAAACTGTGGATTGTAGCAGGGTGATAGATAAATTCAGAGCTACATGCATGATGACCCCTGGTAAAACAAGAATAATTGCTTACCACTTTGTTGGGATAACATGGCTGCAAAGTTGTAGCCAGATCCTTCCCTGTATAAATTGTGGTGCAGGAGTGTGAGACCATCAGCCCCCACAAATGTTGATGAAACACTACTGCCATCATGCATCACTCTTAGCAAGGCTGCCTAGGACAGATGGGAGCTAGAGTTCTTTAGACCTGATTTGGTTGCTTCATCTTGTTCAGGGATATGGAGCACATGGCTCTCCAAGTGGTGGACTATAATTTCCATAATCTTCCACTGGATATGCTGATGAAGGCTGATGGCAGTTGTAGTTTTGTAACATGTGGAGGGCCATGGTTTCCCACTCCATTCTGAGGTATATTGGGATGGGGGGAGTAGCAGTGAGGGTCACCACTGATGAACAATCTCAGTCTCATCTAGTAAATTTGGGAAGAGCATATGAGATGCAGATTACTAGGGTCTCTGGCCTTCTTTTTGCAGAGAGGGACCCTCTGGCAGGAGGTTGAAGCTCTTAAAGACAAAGGTGTTTTCATGTCTGAGGAACGGATCCTTACCATCCTTCATGGTCTCTGCCGGGGCTTGCAGGCCATTCATAACAAGGGTTATGCACACAGGTGAGAAACTGGTTCTAAAACATTGATTATTCACAGTGACATGGTGGGACAGGCCATGTTTTGGCCAAGAGGAGCAGCAATAGAGTGAAGATAGAGAACTGACTGTTTTTGTAGGTTTTTCAGGCGATGTGTCCATGTTCTAGAAGAGTTTATTCTTGACGTTTCGCCTGCATTTGTGGCTGGCATGGAAGAGAGTTGGGTATATATATATACTGTGTGATCTGGGCAGGAAAGAGTGATTTCCATGTTAATGTGTGTATTATTCTGTTGTTGATGGCAAGGCCTTAGGGTGGGAGGATATGCAAAGAGGATTAGTGTCTCCTTAATTAGGCACCACAATTCAAAAAAAGATGTGGAGAAACTGGAGCATGTCCAAAGAAGGGCAACTATGATTTTATGATTCTATGATCATTGTCTGCTGGGAAACCCCTGACCCTGGATGGTTTCTCATTTGCATTTGCTCTGAGTCCTGATTTTGCTATTTTTCAGGACTAGTAGCCAAACTTTGTTCACTTTAAGGGTTTCTTGTTTCCTGTTGAAGTTGTCCAGGTGTTTGTGGATTTCAATGGGTTCTCTGTGCATTCTGACCCAATAGTTGTTGGCATGGTCCAGAATTTCAGTATTTTCAAACAGCATTTTATGCCCAGGATGATTTATAACGTGTTCTGCTACTGCTGATTTTTCTGGCTGACTCAGTCTGCAGTGTCTCTCATGTTCCTGGATTTGTGTTTGAACACTGTGTTTGGTGGTCCCTGTGTAGACATGTCCACAGCTGCATGATATGCAGTAAACTCCTGCGGTTGTGAGAGGGTCTCTCTTCTCTTTTGCAGAGTGCAGCATTTGCTGGATTTTCTTGGTCGGTTTGTAAACCATTTGGAAATTGTGTTTCCTCACCAGTTTTCCTGTTCTGTCCATGACTCCTTTGATTTATGGTAAAAAATACCTTCCCTTTGGGTGGTTTCTTGTCTTCACTTCTCTGGGTTTTTCTGGGTCTGGCAGCCCTTCTGATGTCTGAGCTGGAATAACCTGTAGATGATCCCGGTCTAGGTGCTTAAATTCATCTTCCAAGAGGTGGGGTTCACAAATCCGTTTTGCCCAGTCTACCAGTTTTTTTTAATTGTGCTTCTTTTTTCTCCTGGCGTTGGAGTTCTTGTTCAGGTATCTGTCCGTATGTGTAGGTTTTCTGTATAATGTGTGGCTCAAATGTTGGTTCGGTTTGCGGATGATTTGCGGATGACTAGGACATCCAAGAATGGCAGTGTTCCTTCCTTTTCTTTTCCCATTGTGAATTGGATGTTAGGGTAGATGTTGTTCAGATGGTTCAGAAACACAGCCAGATCTTCTTCTCCATGGCTCCAAATGGTGAAAGTGTTACCATCATATTGGAACCATGCTGTAGGCTTTTTTTGGTGCTGTTTCCAGGGCTTGCTTTTCAAAGTGTTCCATGTAAAAGTTTGCTATCACAGGGCTCAGAGGGTTCCCATTGCTACCCCATCTCTCTGCTTATACAGTGGGCCCTTGTTATCTACTGGGATTTGGTTCCAGGACCCCCACGTGGATAACAAAATCCATGGATGCTCAAGTCCAATTAAATGCAATGGCACAGCAAAATGGTGTCCCTTATATAAAATGGCAAAATCAAGGTTTGCTATTTGGAATTTCTACTTTTTTGGAATATTTTCAAGCTGTGGATGCTTGAATCCATGGATAAAAAATCTGTGGATATGGAGGGTCAACTGTAGAATACACTGTTCCACTAGAAATACTTGTGGCGAGGCAACGTTCAAACAGGGCTGTGATGTCTTCCAGAAAAAATTGTCAGATAAGTGCCATGGTGTCCATTATTGGGACTTTGGTTAAAAGGGAGACCACATCAAAGCTGATTAGTATGTCACTGGGTTTAAATTTGAGGTGGTTGATGTATCCCTGTTTATCAGAACTAAAGGCATGGGAAAGGAGTGAGTAAAAGCGAGGAATCACATTTGACATGGAACATCACTGGTAGTATTGTTAAGAGGAAGAAACCTAAGGTTGGGAAATCAAGAGAATAAAATGTAATTTCAAATAAGAAGCAGAACTTTAGAGGGCCATGACTGGACAATTCAAGGAGATTCCATACTTTTTTTCAGAGATCTGAAACCTACAAATGTATTGCTGGATGACGATGACCAACCATTGTTGATGGACCTAGGCTCTATGAATAAGGCACACATTGAGGTGCGGAGCTCAAGGGAAGCCATGACTTTGCAGGTACGAGGATGGTCAAGTGAAAGGGATATGGACACTTCTAACAAAGATAAAGGGAGAATAACCTAAATTAGATTAAGTATAAAAGCTAGGTACTTACCCTATCATTTTTCTTCTCCCCATGGCTTGGAATGTTACTTTAAAACTTGTGTTATTGATTTATGGGTTACTGTTACTGTTGATTCCCCAAAAGCAACTTTTTGCATTACATATTAACATACTAGCACTGGCATTGCTACTTTTTTTTTTTAAAAAATACCCTACTTAAAAAAAACAGTCCAATAATTCTAGCACTACAACTTCAGGAAACATTGATGGTATTGCTCTATAGAGCCCTAACATGTCCTTACCAGAAAATTTTGGCATTAGCACCTCCTAGAGGCATCCCATGTCAGTATTACTTTTTCTGAGAAACTTCACACTTTCCACCAAGGTTGAATTTAGAAATTAAGAAAGAAACAGAAGTCATTTGAAGTGTGGTGTGGTGTGGTGGGCAGCCATACATTGCAGCATTGAGGAGCCTGTTCTCATTGCAGGGTGAAAGGAATGAGCCAGAGGTTTATTACATTAATGAGGCCTGGAACAATGTTTGACAGTCATTGCCACTGAAGGTTGTTATGAGTAACATGTCAATTACTTGAAAGTAGTAATTTACTTCTAAAATAAAAGCTCCCAAGCAAGGCTGATTAATGACTGAGGGGAAAAAAGTGTTAGCAAGAGGTGCTCCCCTCGGCACATGCAAAAAAGGTGTGATACTTCGCACAATGTGTTTCACCACATAGAAAAACAATTTAAAAGAGGAATAATGCAGTGAAAATGTGCATACTTTGCATGCAGATCTCAGGAAGCAGGGACGGGAACACAGGAAGTTGCCTTGTACAAAGTCAGACTGGTGATCAATCCCAGTATTGTTCAAGCCAACTGGTAGCATGTTTCTGACATTTCAAACTTCTGCATGCAAAGCATGTGTTTTACCACTAAGGTACAGCCCTTTCCCAAGATCTTAGAGAGATGTTCCTACATAGGTCGTTGATCTGATTCACTGTAAAAGCTATTTCATATGTTCCTACAAGCTACCTCTGTATGTGTGTGTGTGTGCGTGTGTGCGCGCGCGCCTATAAGTCTCCTGTCGACTTACTAGCTTCCATTAATTTCATAGGGTTTTCTTAGGAACAGTCAGAGGTAGTTTTGCCAGTTCCTTCCTCTACCTAACCCTTAAAGCCCTCACAGATTGGACCTCCAGTTAGCTAGCTAACTTCACCAAAAGTCCAAGTGGAAACTGATTGTAGCAATTTTTCCATTTCTTCCATTGTAATGCAGCTTTTATGTTAGCAGGAAATGAACAATTAGCAAAGCAGCAAATATACCTCAGCAGACACTTAAATAATAATTCACTTTCACATTGTTGTTGCATTATTATTATTATTATTACTATCTACTACTACTACTACAGTGGTCCCCCGGGTTACGAAGGTAATCCGTTCCGGATTACTTTTCATAACCCGGAAATGTTCGTTTCCCGGGGGACCGCTTTAAGGGACGGACCGCGCGGCCGATTTAAAGGGGCCGCGCGGGTTTTCCCTTTCGTTCCCCGGGGTTTCCTTCAGATCCCGGGGGAATTTTAGCGGTCCCGGCGGTTTCGGCTCCCGGGGATTTCGTTCCCTGGGGGCTTCGTATCCCGGGGGACCACTGTACTACTACTACTAGGCTCACAGGTAGGCAGGGAACCCACAATCTTGGCTGATGTCTGTGCTGGGTTTTTCCTACCTTTATTCATTTAATGCTGTTGTCGTAGCACTGAAACATCTTCCCTGCTGCTGTTGCATCATAACAACCAGTAGGCATTTGCAAAAATATTCCAGAGAGAAGTTGGAACAGGAGACTTCTGATCATGTCCCTGCCCTGTCATTGCTCTGCAGCTGTAATTCAGTTCTGTCCCATTATCTCACAGGACTGGGCTGCTCAACGTTGCACCATCTCTTACCGAGCACCAGAACTTTTCACCGTTGAACGTGACTGTGTTATTGATGAACGTACCGATATCTGGGTAAGGGCCTTAATTTCCATTGAGAAAAACATATTAGTCAACTGTCTGCAAATACTCAAAAGAATTTAATGCTCTAGTTTATTCTTGTGCAGGGGAGGGAAGTTATGTCATTGTGGCATCTCTCCATTCTAGGGCCAGCATTCTTCTGCATACACTCATCTTGCTTTTCCTTAGTCCTTAGGCTGTGTTCTGTACTGTATGATGTTTGGTGAGGGGCCTTATGACATGATCTTCCAAAAGGGGGACAGTGTGGCCTTGGCTGTGCAGAATGATCTCAGTGTACCCCAGAATACCAGGTAAGAAATTGCTACATGGAAGGGAGGTTCAAAGCTGCTCTTGTCTCAATGAAGATCCAATGTGAACGGCCTCTAAATTACAGGTACTCACCTGCCTTGGAACGTCTCCTCTCCTCTACAATGATAGTGAATCCTCAGCAGCGCCCATATATTGCTGATATCATCTGCCAGCTTGAAGAAATACAGCCAACACCTGCTGGACAGGACACCACACGCATCTGAGCCCATTGAATATTTGGAAGAGAGAGGGTCAGGAGAGGAGCTGCAGCCCAGATGGGACCTCAAGAGGTTAAGTTCAAAGCAAAGACATGACATATTTCTGTTCTCTGCTTGGCACCTTCCTTCAGGCACTCTTCCACAGTGTGGTCACCTCTTGCCTTGGGGTTGTTATAGTTTGGGACTCTTGGCCTTGTCATTCTCACTGGTGCCCTAGCATGCATCCCAAGAATCTTGCTGGATCTCAACTTGTCTGTTGGCAGCTTGTGCCCCCTCCCCCGGTAAATAGGATGCTGTGTAAGGCATCTAAGATACCTCATCAGCTGGGGGAAAGATGGCCCCATTAAGTTTTTTAAAATTATTGATGGGCTGGTGCCCTATTTATTTTGGTGCAGGCACACCCTTAGTGCCTGTGTTGAATAAAGTCTTTACAATGCAGCTGCATCAGTGATTTCTAATTTTCTAAGTTGAGGGATGAGGGGTGAGCCCTGGTGGTGCAGTGATTAAATGCCTGTACTGCAGCCACTCACACAAAACCATAAGGTTGCGAGTTCAAGAGCAGCAAAAGGGCTCAAGCTCGACCCAGGCTTGCTTCCTTCCGAGGTTGCTAAAATGAGTACCCAGATTGTTGGGGGCAAGTAGCTTACAGTTGTAAACCGCTTAGACACTCCTTAGGCGGTATGAAGTGGTATATTAATAATAATAATAATAATAATAATAATGATGATGATGTTTTATTTATACCCCGCTCTTCAGCCAAGACTATCAGAGTGGCTTACAATTTGTTTAATTAGACATTTCCCTGCCCTCAGGCTTACAATCTAAAAAGACACGACACAAAAGGAGAAGGGAGAGGTGGTGGGGAAGGGGCAAAGTCCAGCAGATCTTCTCTCCCTCGGAGGCCTGGACCAAGGCAGATGGACCGGAGGGAGGGCTCTTCTTTCCTTCAGGCAAGCCCTGTTAGAGCTGGCTTGCCTTTCTCTCCCTCAAGATGGTGGATGGAGGGAGGGCTCTTCTTGCTTGCAGAAGGAGCAGGCCTGCCTTTCTCTCCCCCTCAAGATGGTGGTTGAAGAGGGGGGGCTCTTCTTGCTTGCAGAAGGAGCTGGGCTGCTTTTCTCTCCCCCTCAAGATGGTGGTTGAAGAGAGGGAGGGCTCTTCTTGCTTGCAGAAGGAGATGGCCTGCCTTTCTCTCCCCCTCAAGATGGTGGTTGAAGAGAGGGAGGGCTCTTCTTGCTTGCAGAAGGAGTTGGGCTGCTTTTCTCTCCCCCTCAAGATGGTGGTTGAAGAGAGGGGGGGCAGATTAAAATATGAAGCTGTTTGTTTGTTTTGTGGGTAGAGGTGATCCAACCATGTTAGTCTTCCTTTGTCCATTCATCTCACTTTGGTCCACTTCCTGTTCTGCATCACGTAGCTTCTCTAGCTTTATAGTGCATTTGCTCTTTGTCTAATTTGTTTGAGGGATAGAGTAGAAGAGGCTAAGAAATCTTGTTTTTAACTTTCTGATGGTTGAGATGTTTGCAGAATGACAGCTGAGTCACTCTGTTGAAGCACAAACTCCAGACCAATTTATTTCATAATGGACAGTTTACTAGGCATTGCTCACACAGAGCCCAAAAGGTATGAAGAGCTGTTCTGTTTCCTTTTCTGATTGGAACAAATTCATGCTTCAGGCATATACCCATGTGATAGCCAGCCAAGAGCAGTGGCTGTTCTTGACAAGTTTAGTAGATAGAAAGCATGTCTATTAAAAAGAAAATGGTACCAGAGTAAGTATCCAACTTTTTCTAGCACTAAGCTTAGAAAGACCATATCACCCACCTCTATTTATGATGAGTGAAGACTGGACTTCCCTTTCTGGATTTCTGTGATATTGCCCATGTATAGTCACAGCAAAAAGCAAGGGGTGAGAAGATTGGATCTCCCTGGTACAAAGGTTGGAGCACAGGTTGGTGAGGCCACTGGAGACTAACTTGGGGCTAGCACATTTTTTCCAGTTGACCTCTCTTCCTCTACCCCATTCCAGTGGTTGTGAAACTTGTAGATAAATAATCATTTGTTTACAGAAACAGGAGGTAGAAGAGGGGAAGATTGTGTTTTCCATCCAGATTTTAAATTGTTGTCCTCTCAGCTAAAGTCTCTTATCCACCTTTTTAAAGCCCACACAGACACTACTTAAAGGACTACAACTCCCATGATAACCCAGCCAGAATGTCCAGTAATCAGAGATTGTGAACATTTTAGTCCAACGTATTATTTAAAATGCTGGAAAGGCCTTCGTACATGACTGCTTACCTCAGTGGGGCAGCTGAAACCCACTGGGGATTAGATGTATGCATGCATATCCTGTAAAACTAGCCCTAGAAGAACGGAAGCAGGCCACAAGAAAATTTCTCCAGAAGTGCACCAGTCTTTGGGCTAAGATAAAAGGAACGTGTATATTCTGCAGTATGGGCAGAAAATGGCCAGTGGTAGCAAGCTACAGTATAAAAGGATATCTAATGAAGGGAAAGATGATATTACTTTAAAATGGAGAAGTCTGAATGGGATTTTCTAAGCTACACTGACATACTCTGCTTTTTCTTCAGCTATCACAGTAAACAGATCCAAAAAAAAAAAAAAAATCAAAGGTAAATTTTCTCCTTGGCAAGTCACAGGTAAATTATCTCAAAAGTTTTTTGTGCATTTTGGAAAAAGAGTGACATAGTGTTCTAAAATCTTGAACACTGAAATATTTAACATCTATAGAAAGGAAACTTTTCTCTCCCAAAGGAAGGAAGCCGAATCCATCCAGTCCAACCCCCTGCCATGCAGGAATTCCAAATCAAAGCATCCATGACAGATGGCCATCCAGCCTCTGTTTAAAGACCTCTAAGGAAGGAGACTCCACCACACTGTGTGTTCCACTGTTGAACAGCCCTTACTGTCCTAATGTTGAGGTGGAATCTCTTTTCCTGTAGCTTGCTTCCATTGTTCTGGGTCCTGTTCTCCGGAGCAGCAGAAAACAAGCTTGCTCCCTCTTCAATGTGACATCCTTTCAGATATTTAAACAGGGCTATCATATCACCTCTTAACCTTTTCTTCTCCAGACTAAACCTCCCCAGCTCCCTAAGGCGTTCCTCATAGGTCATGGTTTCCAGACCCTTCACCATTTTAGTAGTAGATGCACGGAGTACCTATAGTCAAGGAGTGGATTTCTTTCAAATTGCTTAATTCTATTTAAGGGGTGGGGGGATATGTTATGTATATAACATATACATAAGCCACCCTGGTTGCCTTAGTGCAGAGAGGTGGGATATAAATACACTTTATTGTTGTTGTTATTATTATTATACTATTGACTGTTAGCCCAATTTTGGGGGCTAATCTTATTTCACTTACCTTATTTAAAGCAGGCATCTCCCAACCTTTCTGAGGTTTGACATTGAATTTTGAGGGAATCTCATGAGGAGTCACAAAATGGCTGCTAGAGTGGGTGTGGCCTGTCATAAACCACCCACTTCTCAGAAACTAGTAAGGCTAAAAGAAACACAGTTTCCCAGGAGCTTGAGAACCATTCAAAGATTAGATCTTAGTTCCAAAACACAAAATCACTTTACCACATCCAGGAAACTGCGGCTCAGAGACTAGTATGACAGAGATGGAGACTGCTCAAAGTCCAAATCACATACTTTGTCCCCACAAAAGGGACGATGATACCCATCCAACACTAGATAAACTGGTGATGCCTATCCCCCAGTATTATATATATATTTAGTTAAGCTTCAAAACCAAGTACACTGGAGTACCAACCATTTTTATTTCTTTAAAATGCCCCATGGGGGCTGGGGCTTTCTTGGCAATAAGGATGGTGCTAGAAACCAATGTTTCACTTTTTAAAAAAAGAAAAATCTGAAGATCAGGAGGAGCAATATTGTTGCACCAAGTTGCTCAACTGTAGCTACTAAGAAATCTACTTCCCATTTTTACATCCTGCCAGTGGGGGAGACAGCTATTACTGCTTGGTGAAACTGGAGAGCAACTGCATTCAGTGCAGCTACTATATGGGAATAGAGAAGCCATGGTATTGGGCAAGAAAGACACATTTGACAGGAATGCAGATTAAATCCAAGTAATCTTTAATGGAAAGGAAGGTCCAAACAAAGTAGGCCATCTACATTTACTCTTCTCCCTCTTCCTCATCTTCATAGGAGTCAATTCCCACCTCTTCATAATCCTTCTCCAGGGCAGCCATGTCTTCTCGTGCTTCGGAGAACTCCCCTTCTTCCATGCCTTCCCCTACATACCAATGCACAAAGGCCCGTTTGGCATACATCAGATCAAACTTATGATCCAGGCGGGCCCAGGCCTCCGCAATGGCTGTGGTGTTGCTCAACATGCACACTGCTCGCTGAACTTTGGCTAGGTCTCCACCAGGAACTGCAGTGGGGGGCTGGTAATTAATTCCCACCTTGAAGCCTGTGGGGCACCAATCTACAAATTGAATGCTGCGCTTGGTCTTTATGGCAGCAATTGCAGCATTGACATCCTTGGGCACCACATCGCCGCGGTACAAAAGGCAACAGGCCATGTATTTGCCATGACGAGGGTCACATTTCACCATCTGGTTAGCAGGTTCAAAACAAGAATTTGTGATCTCAGCAACTGAAAGCTGCTCATGGTAAGCCTTCTCTGCAGAGATGACTGGGGCGTAAGTGGCCAGAGGGAAATGGATGCGAGGGTACGGCACTAAGTTGGTTTGGAACTCTGTTAGATCTACATTGAGAGCACCATCAAAGCGCAAGGAGGCTGTTATGGAGGACACAATCTGGCTGATAAGGCGATTGAGATTTGTGTAAGTTGGACGCTCGATGTCCAGGTTCCTGCGGCAGATATCATAGATGGCTTCATTGTCCACCATGAATGCACAGTCTGAGTGCTCAAGGGTGGTGTGCGTGGTGAGGATGGAGTTGTAGGGCTCCACCACTGCCGTGGAGATCTGTGGAGCTGGGTAAATAGCAAATTCTAGCTTGGACTTTTTGCCAAAGTCAACGGAAAGGCGTTCCATCAACAAGGAAGTGAATCCTGAACCAGTGCCTCCTCCAAAGCTGTGGAAGACCAAAAATCCTTGGAGTCCAGTACACTGATCAGCCTGTTGGAGACCCAAAAGAGAAACTGTTGCTGAATGCCAATTCATTCTTTCCACCCTGCAACGCAGTATACTATTCTAACTTGGGAGATGCACCAGAGGGATCTATCCTTAACCTATGGTCTTAAAACACCGTGTAACTTGATGCAATTAATCATATGGCCGTCTGGAGGGAATTTGTCCTTGTTAGTCTCCTGTCACCTCCTTTTTCTAATCTAGAAGCAACAGCTCACTTGAAGGTTTGGAGACAGTGTATTGTGTTACACTTGTAGCAATGAAGCATTATATCGAACAATACATGTGACCTAGGGCAAGCTTCCATTCTATCCTCTGGCTAGGGATTGAAAAGCTCCTTTGCATCACAACTATAATCTTGTCATTTCAGACAAAGTAGTTGAAAAGGAAAGGTTGTGCAGTTTCCAGCCCCCCCCCCCCAATAAGAGTGAAAGATCAGCTTTATATTCTTTATTTTCCACATATATATGTGGAAATAACTCTCTTTGCAAAGGGCTGCAAAGAAGTTTAAAAAAACAACAACCCAGCTTCCTGTTTTCAGGTTCATATGCAAATGGAAAGGAGCATAAACCATTCCTCATGATCATTTGGGATGAGATTTATATGTGGGAGGCAGTCTTCTCTTTACCCAAACCTCAGCCAAAAGGGTAGAGGGCACTCAAGCAAGCAGACTCAAGTAAGAGCAAGTAGGAATTTGTCGTGTATCAAGTCAGATCACTGAGCCTATTGCCTAAACTACTGATCTTCAACTGGCACTGTAAGATCTACTGCTGAATGGTCACCATATACGATGGTGCTGGGGTGACACATCCCATGCATGCTTGGCCTGAAGAAGATTCACACCGCCATCAAGGGAAAGAAAAGCAACTACCTGTGCACAGATGAGGGGGGGAAAAACCAAATGGAAAAAAAAGCAGAAGTGTAGAAAAGCATGCAGAAGAGACTATATACTGAGCCAAGAGCTGGTCCTTATGGGAGTAGTCTGTGCTTTGGGGTGGATGAGAGAAATGGAGGAATGAGAATCAGGTGTTCCAGGAAGAGTCTGGGTTGCAAAAGCAGTGAGATTAAGAGGGGGCAGGGACCTAAAGAAGTAGTAGATGGTAACTACTGGACCAAACCACATCACCCATAGTTCTTTTTGTCTTGGTACTATCAGCAAAAATGAACTCTGCAGACAAGGGAAAGAACCAGAAGGACATCAACCTTCTAGATTTAAAGATGAATTCAAATGGGCCAATCCTGCTACTCTTGACTTGGCAATATGGTGGGGGGTTATAAGAGCCAAAAAAAAAAAAAAAGGTGACCTAAAATTCACATTGATTTGCTCTATCTTTGGCTACAGAACTTCTAGCACAACTTTACTTGTCTTAATAGGAGATTGGGTGGAGTACAGAAATAGAATGAGGTGTGGTCATCCACGCCACACAGCTTCATATGACAATACCATATTCGCCTCTCAGGAGAAGTTCCATGAAAAAAATATTTTCATCTTAAATCCTTGGCCTCTGAAGATCCTCCCTACAGCCACAAGTTCTAGCTCAGCACTGTTTGCCACCTCTCGTAATTTCTCCCATTCTTCCCATCCCTCACTATAATCATACCAGTTTCCGGATCCTGTCCAACACCAAGTCAATGATCTCTTTGCCAATAGTGTAGTGCCCACGAGCATAGTTGTTGGCAGCATCTTCTTTGCCAGTGATCATCTGCTCGGGATGGAAGAGCTGGCGGTAAGACCCAGTACGAATCTCATCTAGAAAAGGATAGGGATATGGGGGTTGGGAAAGAAATGTTTAGTGAGTGGTTTCAGATACGATATTGTTAAAAAAAAAAAAAAAGAGCTGAGAATTCAGCTAAGGCATCTACCAAATGGGAGAACCTCATTATAGTCCAAATAATGAGGAAAATCCAAAATGTCTGGAATCACTCCACCCCTTCCTGACCTACATTACCAGGGCAGCAAATAGTTTTGATGGAATCCTCTCTTGGTGGGAGAAGACAAGAGAAGTTCTTCCTGTCCATAACTTCCAGTCCTCTGGATTGTCAACTATGGAACTAAACTTGATTTTTATTGTGTGCCTTCAAGGTTCTTTCCAACTTACAGACAAAATGTCTTAGAGCCAAATTTGGCCTTGTGGCTACCTGTTACCAAGATAGTGTTTAGGTAATGCTTTGCTGAAGGGTTCAAACCAACACCAACAGCCAGACTACAGGGGAAATGGGAAGAGTAACCTATGCAACCTATTAAATTAAAGGGCCAGAGTCATTCATGTCCACTCACCAATCACAGTGGGTTCCAAGTCCACAAAGACAGCCCGAGGTACATGCTTCCCAGCACCAGTTTCACAGAAGAAGGTGGTGAAGGAGTCATCTCCACCCCCAATGGTCTTCTCGCTTGGCATCTGTCCATCTGGTTGAATTCCATGTTCCAGGCAATACAACTCCCAGCAAGTATTTCCCATCTGCACGCCAGCCTGGCCAACATGGATAGAGATACACTCACGCTGCAGAGAAAAAAATAATAGATTTATTAGTAACCTTTATGCCACACCTTATCTCCAGTAATCTCAAGATGGCATATATGCCTCTCCTGTCTCCACTTTATTCTTGTAACAACCTGGCAAGGTAAATCATGCAGATAATGAGTGACTGGCCCAAAGCTACACAGTGGCTCAAAGAGGGGGGCTAGGAACCAGAATCTCTCAAAATCCAATCAAATTTTCCTATTACTACACCACTTGTGTACTGGATTCTTAGAATCCTCCAGCAAAAATGTGATCAATGTGATAATCCTGTCAAAAACCAAAGTTATGGGCCCTGAGGGACTCAGCCCACATCAGGCTGTGCACCTTTAGTAGTGGGAGGGGTTATATCAGATCAACTGGTTGACTATTCTTGGCTTACCAATAAGAAAACAAAATAGCTTTCAGCAGGTGTGGCTCTGTCTATAACATTTCACAGCAGGATGATGGTGAGTACCACTTGCAAACCAAGCCCAAGCCTTGATGCAGTTTTGTAACTAGTCCCATTAAGCTGCACAAAGGAGCTGCACAAAGCCATATGGGAAAGACATGTCACAGCCAAGTACACATATGTACATAGTGCAGTTTGTGGTATCTATGCTGCAATTTGACACATCATGCCTGAAGGGGTTACATAACAGAATACAGTAGTAGGATCATTGACATATACTTGTTAAATGTCAAAGCAAATGCAGGCAAAGGAAGAAATGAATCTGAATTATGTACAGCCAATGTGGTATAGTGGTTTGAGTGTTGGACTATGACTCTGGAGACCAGGGTTCAATTCCCAGTTTGGCCATGAGACCCACTGGGTGACCTTGGGCAAGTCACATGCTCTCAGCCTCAAGGGAAAGCAGTGGCAAACCTCCTCTGAACAAATCTTGCCAAGAAAACCCCATGATAGGGTAGCCATAAATACTACCACCACAGCACATTAAACTAGAAGCTTTAAACCCCCCCCCCCTATTTATTTCCATTACGTGGCTATTAAAGAACCTGGTGGTGGCAAGCATCTGAAGTGAGCAGTTGTAGTAGGACTGTTAGGACTGCCACTTAGGGATTTTTCACATATGGTACATACCCAAAGAACATTTTCTTTGGACACCCACATGCTCTATTACAGTATTACAAAAAATGCATGCAGGCCTCTATACTGTGCGTCTCTCCTCTGCCACCACTACAATAAATTTCACTGGTTGACACACCACATACATACATCCTGACAACACCCAGATTAGGAAAGCATGCTAGGACATGGTAGAAGCATTTCCCAGGACAAAGGTATGTGAATCCACATAGGTTACATCCGGTCACTTCCACTTTTAACCCAGACTGCAGTGACAGAATACTGCAGAATACTCACTGCATCACTATTGGTCCTAGCTGCTCACAAACAACATGTCTATCAAGGCTAGCAGAGACTCCAGCCCACAGCAGAATGAAGGAGGGAGGGGAGGAAGAGTTGCATATTCTATCCATGAACAGATCTGGAAACCCATTCCAGGGCTGCAACCGGCCATGATGTGGCTGCAACCTCACCAAAAGGAAGCATCAGAAGGTCATACTGCAGTGTGGAATTTAGTGGCCAAGCTGGCAACAGTCCAAGAAAGAAAAATCCCAAAGTGCCGATGCATCCGGAGAGTACATACCAGCTGGTATTCAGAGGGACACACCATCACAACTAGGTCAGGGAAGGTGGCTATTTACAGACCTAACCAGCCTGTTGGGCAACCCAGCCCAGGTAAATGACAATCTTGTTCCTGCAGCAGTCTGATTCTGTGCCAGCACACTAAGCCTGAGCACCAACAGCATTGTCTTCAAACTCATCCCCTTTCACGTCGAGGATCAAGATGTGATTCCTCTCCATTCCAGGGAGACTGAATCACTTAGCTACTCACAGGAAGGCATACTGGCAGGGCTGGACTGACCTTGAACTGCCAAGACCCAGGAAGGAGGAATAGCGTTTGCAAGTAGGATAGCCTCAGTACCATTATTGGCTATTAATTTTAAAATAAAGGCGCCATCTTCACTAAAGTAATAAGTCCTAGCCCAAGGTGTATGAAAATGTAGATAAAAAATAAAACCTGAAATGATAGGGTGCTTCTTTATTGCCTCTGCAAATAATTCCTATCCTCTCTGCACAAAAAAACAAACCAAACCAAAACCTAAATAATGGAAGTATGCAGCTGGATTATAAATGCTGTTCTAGAGTCTTTTGTAGGGAGGGGCTTGTTGCTGCTGGTTGACATGCACACACACCTCTTGTTCTGTGATGTTGTCAATACAAATGCTCCTGGGATGAGAGTGTGTGCACATCTTTTTACTTACTATCCACCTCAGGCTCATTTTCCTAGTGTGGAGCAAGTGAAGGTGTGTGTGTTAGGATCACTGCCTCTGAAAATCTGGCCTCAATCACACCAAACAAGGACATGGGCAAGGGGGGGGGTCTCCAAAACCACTCCCCCCTCTGGCTTGAAAGAAACTAGCTTTGGCCCCCTTGGAGGGCTTCTCTTGGCCTGTCAGCACAAAGATGGTACTCCAGAGGCAGCGTTCATGCACCTGCGCAATGAGACAGCAAATAATGTTCAATCTCGGAAGATAGGCAGGGTCAGGCCTGGTGAGTAATTAGATGTTGGAAGGCTGAGAATATCAGGTGCTGCAGGGTGCATTCAGAGAAAGGCAATGGCGAGCCCTATGAATAAATCTTGCCAAGAAAATTCTATGGCTATGACTGGGTCATAAGTTGGAGTCGACCTGAAGGCATACTACAAGTGCCGCTACATTTAATGAGGGTTACCAGTGAATAAACATGAGCAGTTTCATCCTGGGCATCTTAAGTATCTTTGTTCCTTCTTGGAGTAACCCAACAAGCAAAACAGCCTCAAAAGTGCTCCTTTTTGCATTTGAGAAACCCATTAGTTGTTAACCAGTAAAACAACTTTTTGTTTCTACTTTGCTTCTAGTGTTTTACTGCAATGAGGATAAAAATAATTACTGAGCTTCTGTTTAAGCTGCATGTTCTTAACACCTCCTTTAATATATCTAAATGGGCACCTCTCAACTTGCCATACTCAACGCCTTCTAAAATATGTTTTCCCCCTGAATCCTAATTCCAGCAGCATCCATAATTAGCAATGCTTTAAAAAAAACAACTACCCTGACTGCATAAAGAGAGCACTGTTTCAAATGTCTTCAGAGGCCTCTTACAACACAGTGAAGCTACATTTTGTAGTGGCCAATAGCTAAACAGAATAAAATGACTGAACATAATTTTCCAGTTTCACTGCTGCAAGAGATTCACTCGCTAGGTGGCCTTAAGCAAGATCCTCCCATTGGAAGAGTGGAATACTTTACAGAACTGTTATGAAAGGATGACTGAAAATTGTCTCTGAAAGATTTCTAAAAGTGCAGACATTCTGATATCCTCCAGCTGTTTTGGACTACAACATACATTACAGAAATATAGTATATCACGTAATGAGAAGGAAGGACTAATTGGAAAAGACAATAATGCTAGGAAAGGTAGAAGGCAGTAGAAAGAGAGGAAGACCACATGCCAGGTAGCTAGATTCAAATCAGGGAGGTCATGAACTTGAACCTGAGCAAACAGATTGAGAATAAAGGGTCTTGGGGACGTCTCATTCATAGGGGGGTCGTCCTGAGTTGAGGTCTACTTGAAGGCAACTAACAACAATAAACCATTACTTATTGGGGAAAAACAGGATGATTAAAAAAATGGTGCCAAATTAAGAACAGCTTAACTTTTCCACTATTCTTTTTGCATCACTATTTATTACAGATGATCTTCCATAATCCCTGATCACTGACCCTGCTGGCTGGCCAGTTCTGGGCACTGCTGTCCAAAACTGTTTAGAGGGCACTAAGCTGCCTCCTCCTCTTAACTGCTGTTCATGTCTCCTCCTCTTAACTGCTGTTCATTTCTCCTCCTACATGGTATGACGTACAGAGAAGGAAGCTCTCCATACAAAGATTAGCTCAGATGCCAAAACAGGCCAGCTAAGTGACTCTGCTAAGTTCTTCTTTTTTAACTATCCACTACTTCAAAGTGGGAAGGAAAACTGCCTCCTTCTCTGACTCTGTACAAGCCATGTAGAGAGAGATCCTGTAGCACCCTTAAGACTTAAGCAAGAATCTGTAGAATCAGTTGGTAGAATCAGTATGTAGAGAGATCTTGCAGCACCCTGAGACTAACTAAAGAACTTGGCAGCATGAGCTTTCATAGACTAGTCTACTTCCTTGAATGCATCGAATGTATCTGAGGCAGTAGACTCAAGTCTAGGAAAGCTCATGCTGCCAACTTCTTTCTTTAACCAGTGTCAAAGGTGCCACAAGATCTCTCTACATACCAATTCTACCGACTTTTGCTTCAGCTAAGTCTCAAGGGTGCTCCAAGATCTCTCTCTACGTGGCTTGTGCAGAGTCAGAGGAGGAGGCAGGAAGAGCCACGGAGAGGAGAGGTCAGGGTGGCCAGAGGTCCCCCACTGCAAAGGAGGACCAGGCACCGTCAAATGGAGGACAAAAAGACCAAGTGAGAGCTCAAGACACTCCTAGAAATGTAAATCCATATGCTTCTTAGCCCTGCTCAAAATGGAGGGCATTTGGGAGTTAATCCTGGAGGGAAGGTGGAAAGGGTGGAGGTGTCCTGGACGCCTGGGAAAGTCAAGGGTGGCAGGTGCGGGCCTTGGCTGGGGTGGGAAGCCGATGCTCCCAATCGGTCTCCCTAGTCCCTCCCTATTTCGGGAGTTTTAAAAGCTGGCACTTTCTGCCCTCCAACCTGCCAGTCACTTCTAAAATGGCTCTCTCTTCCTCTTCCCTCCCTCCCTCCCTCCCTCCCGCCCAGTATGGCGCACATTCACAAGTGACGCAGTCCCTGAAGGAAGGAAGGCAGGCAGGCTGCCTGGTCACGCGTCCAAAGGAGCCTTTAAGGCACTGGCTCCCAACCTTTGGGTTTTTTGTTTTTTTTAAAAGATAATTTTTGAAAACTTCATCTCCTAGCAGTCCTGACTCTTGGCCAAAGGGGTCGGGGGGGGGGTGTCTGGGAGACGCCGTCTAAATCCAATGGAGAGGACCCCAAAGGTCGGGATTCCCTCTGCTTTCAATGGACCCTTTGCTGGTGGACAGGGGCCAAAGGCTGTAATACTATATATATAGATATCTATATCTGGGCCTGGCCAAGCTCTCCCCGAGAGAGAGAGAGAGAGAGAGAGAGAGAGAGAGGAGACGGGCGAGGCGAGGAGGGTGACCTCCTTTGGACTCCAGCCGGGCTATTTCCAGCCCCAGGATTTGGCTCTCCCTCCTCTGCCCTCTATTAATAGGCCTTCAGAAGGACATGGGCAGCACGAAGACGCAGTACAAGCCTAGAAGAGCCTTGCCTGTCCACATGGAGAAATAACCCGGTTTGGTCCCGGTTTAACTCTTTGTTTGACTCATTTGCTATGGCATTCTGGGAGTTGGAGTTTGTTGTGGGGCCCAGAGCGGAGCTCCGCTCCGCTCTGGGCCCCACAACAAACTCCAACTCCCAGAATGCCATAGCAATTGAGCCAGAAAAAGAGTTAAACCGGGACCAAACCGGGTTATTTCCCAATGTGGACGCAGTTCTGACTCCCACTCTCTCAGCCTCGCCTGGGGACGTCAAGGGCAACCCCCTTCCCGTGAAAAAAACCTGCCCAGAAACCCCCCAGGAGAGATGCGACATAAGTCGGGAAGGCTTTAGAAGAAGGCGCGCAACCGCTTCCCAAACGAAGAGGAGGCAGGTAGGAAAAGAAGAAGAACCAGGTGGGTTCCCTTCCAGAGCAGCACTCCCAGTTCCTTAACTCGTTCCTCAACTCGTTCCTCCTCTTACCATGGTCCTTGGCGGCGGGGCTGAGCTCTCACTTCAGAGTCGGGGCGACGGAGTCTCTCTGTGAGAAGCAGCTGCGCTGTGCAACGCGCGCTCTGTGCTGCAGAGGTATTATAAAGGAGGGGGCGGGGCATCCCCGGGCAAAAGGGGAGGGGCTAAAGGCTGGCCACGCCCACACACTTGATTTTTGGGAGGAGAACATTTTAGGGAGAAAAAGGCGGGAGTGTTCCTCCTTCCTTCCTTCTCAGCATTAGTCTGTGGTTCCTTCATTCTCAGTGCTAAATCCCCAAACTGGCTCTCTTTTCCTACTCCAAGTAGGAGGAGCACAATGTCCTCCTTTCCCAGGGCATGTGTCCCACTATACTTCTTGAAATTTCTGTTAATTGTAAATTTTATTTCAATTAAAAACGTTGGCACCTGGAAAGCGTATATAGTTGACCCTCCTTATCCACATTTTTTTTAAATCCACAGATTCAAGCATCCACAGCTGGAAAATACAGTTGGAACTCCTTATCCACAGATTTTTTTTTCACCCACGGATTTGAGCATACACGGCTTGAAAATATTCCCCCCAAATATTTGATTTTTTTCCTTTTTATATATGGCACACCATTTTGTTGTGCCATTATATTTAATGGGACTTGAGCATACACGGATTTTGTTATCCACGGAGGGTCCAGGAACCAAACCCAGTGGATAACAAGGGCCCACTATATTACAAAAAAAGTATAAATTTCCCAATAGCAAACCTCAATTTTGCCATTTTATATAAGGGACACCATTTTGCTATGCCGCTGCATTGAATGGGACTTGAGCATCCATGGATTTTGTTATCCACCGGGGGATCCTGGAACCAAATCCCAGCAGATAACAAGGGCCCACTGTATATCCATTCTCTTTACAATAAATCCCCTAATTCTCACATCTTAATAGCTATTACATATATACTAGTTAACTAGCAATAGCAATCGCAGCTTCATTTATATGCCACTTCATACCACACTAAGCAGTCTCTTAAGTGGTTTGCAACTGTAAGCTACTTGCCCCCAACAATCTGGGTACTCATTTTAGCGACCTCAGAAGGATGCAAGCCTGAGTTGAGCCTAAGCCCTGGCTGGTACTGTACTCACAACCTTGTGGTTTCTGAGCAAGTGGCTGCAGTACAGACATTTAACCACAGTGCCACCAGGCCTCTAATACATACATACATATACATACATACCTATACCTATACCCCACATACCCTTTATCAATTAATCCCCAAATCCCAGCCTCATAACCCCAATACATATCCACACGCTTACCTGTTATCTACAAGCCCTACATTTCTGTCCAGGAGGAATTCCAAAATGCCCTCCCTTTTTAAGCATGGCTAAGGTCCCAAACACACTGCTTTAACTGTCCTGGCTCAGTGCTAGAGAATACTGGGGATTGCAGTTTATTGTGGCACCAGACAGAGAAGGCTTAATGTGTCATAAAACTACAGTTCCCAGAAGTCACTAGCACTGAGCCAGGGCAGTTAAAGTGGTCCCAAACTGGATTATTTCTGCAGTGTGTTTTGGACCTAAGAAGCAGAGATGTATATTTCTAGGAGTGTTTTGAGCTTTTATTTGATCATGCCCTACATTTTCCTTACATGTCCTACATTTTAGGGTGCCTTGTCCTCCTTTGTGGTTATGATATTTGCTCACCCTGCCTACGTTTCAGCTTTCTGTCCAGGAGGAATTTAAAAATGTCCTCCATTTTGAGCTTTACATTTCTAGAAGTGTTTCTAGCTTTTTTTTGGTCATGTCTTACATTTTTCTTTGAAGGCCCTACATTTTGTGGGGCCTTGTCCTCCTTTGCAGTTATGACATCTGGTCACCCTGAACAGGAGGCACAGAGGAGCGAGTCTAGAGAGCGAAGAGTGCTGCATGCTCAAGGAATGTCAAACAGGGAAACCAAGGGGGAAAGACAGCAAACCAACTATAGTCTGCAAAGAAAGGAGTTTTGGAAGGTCCAACTTTAGTAAGAGGAGTGTGCCAACAACCTGTCTTTTAAAAATGCATGCCCTGTTTCCTTTCTTTCCGCCTGGTCTTAGTGAAAGGCCCCCTGATATTTTTGGAACAGGTTGAACGTTTTAGCATGTAGGCAAAGTTCATAAGGTTCCAGCCATGTGGCATCCTCCTATCTGGCAAAAATGCACCCGGGGATATCATGCAGTTGTTCAGAGTGCAATCCATACTGTTCATGGTTGGGACTGAGGTTACCCCCATGTGGCACCTTCCTATTTGGCAAAATTAAGACTCTGGAATTCATGCGGTTGTTCAAAGCCCAGCACCTATGGCCTTGATGAAGACTAGAAATCCAATATTTGGCTCTAGCTTCACCCACTTCTTAGGAGTTTATCACACAGGAGGCAAGAACCCAAGTGGATAAACAGGCCTTAAATCCCGTAAATATCACGCAAGAGTGGGATTGTTTTCAGTCATGTCAGGGCACTTTGGCATTAACCCAACATTAACCCGTGCAGAAAGCCGCAGAATCATGCCGCTTTTTAACTTATGCTACATCCACACTAGAGGAATAACCCGGTTTGGAACCGGTTTAAGTGTCTTGGCTCAAGGCTATGGGATTCTGGGAGTTGGAGTTTGTTGTGGGCCCAGAGCGGAGCGGAGCTCCGCTCTGGGCCCCACAACATACTCCAACTCCCAGAATCCCATAGCCTTGAGCCAAGACACTTAAACCGGTTCCAAACCGGGTTATTCCTCTAGTGTGGATGCAGCCTTAGGCAAAGTTAAAAAGCAGCACAATTTTGTGGCTTTCTGCACGGAGTAATGTCAGGTTAATGCCAAAGTGCCCTGACATGACTGAAAACAATTCCACTCTTGCAGGATATTCACAGATTTAAACCCCGTTTATCCACAGGATTTGGGCTCTTCCTTCCCATGTGATATACAGTACTCCTGAGTTCTTAGTAGGTTTACTCCTCTCCTTTCCAACTCTGTGGGAAGGAGCAACAAGGCAGCAGCAAATCAAGAGAAAGAATGTTGCAGCATGTAGCTGTTTGGGGAAGAAAACAGAATGTAACTTATGGGTATATCTCTGCCATGGCTAATCTGCTTGTAGCTCTTTACCCACTTTTAAAAATTCTCTGCAGGCAATGAGTTTGGATTGCTTGCAAAAGAAAGCTGCTTTCTTCCTGGCTGGCCACTAGTGAGTGAGAGGGGAGAGAAGACCTAGAGAGAAAATTAAAAAAGGAAAGTGAGGTCCAAAACACACTGCAGAAATAATCCAGTTTGAGACCACTTTAACTGGCCTGGCTCAATACTGGTGAATTCTGGGAATCCTGTAATTTTGTGAGACATTTAGCTTTCTCTGTCAGAGAGCTCTGGTGCCATGATAAACTACAGATCCCAGGATTCCCTAGCACTGAGCCAAGTCAGTTAAAGCAGCCTCAAACTGGATTATTTCTGCAGTGTGTTTTGGACCTGATTCTGCTCATTTTGGCTCAGTCCCAACCATGCACATCATCCTTCCACCAACTCTTCTCTTTCACATGGCCCTTAACGGGGGGGGGGGGGGGGGGGGTGGGGGTGGGGGTGGGGGGGGTGGGGAGAGCTTCCCTCTCACTGTTCTCCTCTCCTCTATATGGATCAGAACTGGCTTTGCTGAACTATGCTCAGGACAGGCTCTTGGCTCCCATGCCACAGGGGCTGTGAATCTATCAGCTGGTAGCCAGAACTTTCAAGTTGCTATCAAGGCTCTCAAACTATTTTGGGAATAGGATTCAGTACCATGGGAAGTTCCTTTAAAGTTTTGACTAAACTCCAGAGCAGAATCTGAAGCCAATAGGTAGAGATTTACAGTTGCCCCTCCTTATCCATGGATTCAAACATCCACGACTTGAAGATATTCCAAAAAAAGCATGAATTCCAAATAGCAAACCTTGATTTTCCCTTTTATATCAGGGATTTTCCTATTCATATCCCTTTTATTTTTTTTAAAAAAATCCCTCTACTTTCATATTTTCTGTCATTGGATTGTTACCCTGAACCCCAGGTTTGATTTGGTTTGGTTTTTTGACACTCAATGGAATTCACATAAATAGCCTGCTAGGTCAGACCAAAGGCACATCTCACTTTCTGTACTGTAAGGGTGTAGTTAGATTGCATTCCCCATTTTCCTTTACCATTGGTTGTGCTGGATAGTGCATTTTAAAAGCAGTTTGACAATAAATATAATAGGCTAGCCAGCAATGAAAGGATAAAGGATTTAAAATGTAATATAATATAATATAAAACATTATGTATCTGCAACAATTAAAACCACTTTTAAGGGGAGCAACAACAAAGGTAGGAGGACTACAGCCTGGAAAAGTTACTTCTGGAGGCCTAAATCAAATGGTTAGTTACTACTAATGAGTTACCATTAACTTAGTAGTACCTTACATAAGTGCTGATTTGCAAAGTTTTTACTGGGGCCATCGGTTTACTTTGGTTTGGACTAATAAACTACATTTATCCCAGAAATTCCAGCAAGAAATTCCAGAGCATTCTGGGAAGTGTAGTCCAAAGTGAGTGTGAGAAGGAGACTTTACTCAATAACAGCAACACTCTAATAACATCGGGAGGGAGATCAGGAGTGGGAGAGATGTACAAACATTAGCTTCTCCCTCAAATAGTTTTATGCTGGTAGGAAACTACATGTTCCTCTTACAAAACTACACTCTTATCTCCTACCATTTTACTTTTGCTGCTCTGGCTGCCTCCTGTTGCATTCTGGGGTTTGTAGTTCAGCAGTGCCTAAGAGCTCTCTGGCTGAGAATTCATATGCCCCTTCCTAAACTGCAAATCCCAGAATGCAACAGGAGGCAGCCAGAGAGCAGTGAAAGTGGAATAGCAGCACTATAAGAGTGTAGTGCAGTAATCTTTCCTGAACAATACGTACATAGGAGTTGATCAATAGGTACTTGACATTAAAAAGCCCTTGAAATAGAAAAATCAAAGATGAGAACAGTTCTGACCAGGAACTTTAATCTACTAAATCCTCTGACCATGAACTTCAATCTACTAAAACAGGGTTGGGCAAAGTGTGGCCCTCCAGATGTTGTAGAACTGCAACTTCCACCAGATGTAACCACTATAGGCAAAGGTGAGGAAAGTAAGAGCTGCAGTTCAGCAACATCTGCAGTTCAGCATCTTACTTGTCCTTGCAATAAGATTAGCCCTTGTCCTCAGTGCTGCAGAGATCCCTCCCTTTTCCTAAGTACCTCTGTTTGGGAGCACTGTCTGTAGTGATGACAAGCCTGAGCATGTGAGCTGCATGTCTTCTGCATTTCCAGGTGTGCCTGCTAGGACAGGTAATCCATCCTCAGGGCACTGTCTCTGAAAAAAAGCCATCCTGCTATGGTTTTGTTGCTGACTTCATGATTCTTTGCAAAGACTTCAAGTGAGACTAGTAGTTGTAGTTAGATGTTCTAAACTTTGTCTACAGGTGTGTGTGGGTTTTTTTTAAAATTTTAAACGTAATAGCAGAAATAGGATGAGTGCCTAAAAACAAGGGGAAGGGAGGCAGAGGACAGCCAAGGTGCACCAGACTAGGGATGCATCCACACTGTAGAAATAATCCAGGTTGACACCACTTTAACTGCCATGGCTCAATGCTATGGAATTCTGGGAATTGTAGTTTGTTATGGTAACAGAGCTTTCTGATAGAGGAGGCTCAATGTCTCACAAAAGTACAATTTCTAGAACTGTCAAGGGTTGGTAGCACAGCTGGATGTTTTTGTGTGCTTTCAAGTTGTTTCCAACTTATGGCAACTCTTAAGACAATGCTATCATAGGATGTTCTTGGCAAGAATTGTTCAGAGGGGGTTTCCATGGCTGGGTAGAGATTCAAAGCCTGGTGTCCCAGAGTCCTAGTCCAGTCCAGCACTCAAACCGCTACACCACACTGGCTCATTGCTGAACATATAAGTATATAAAATTAGTTCCTTGCCTGGGATGCCCAAATGCTGCTTCACAATTGTTAAATCGTACCTGGGTATCAAGGATGAAGCATCAGCTTGTGCATGCCCAACGGATGCAATCTTAGACTTCCTTCTGTGGGCACCCAGGATACACATACCAGTTCTCCAGTCCATTGGGTGGATTTTCAGGTCAGCCATGACCAAGGAAACCTGGAAAGGAATAGAACATAAGCTCATTTGTTCCTTTAGAGGTCAAGGCTCCGTTTACTAGACAGAATGTGTGTGAAGGGGCGAGAAATTCCAGACATGTTTCCTTATCATTCCTGGATCATCAGCAGAGAGGCAAATGCAGAGAAAGAGCCTTGAAATGTTTGCTTTCAGACACTCAAGTGAAAACATTCCACAAGTGGGCTGTGCTGCATCTTCCCCTTGGCCTTGGGCTTGACACCTGTTTTTCTCTTTCCCCTTACCTGAACAAAAATCTGCTAGGCAATGTTGCAGAGAAACATAGGAGGATGGAATTGAAAATGTGATTTAGAACATTTCCACCCAACAGGTGTTGAACCACAGTCTCCATCATTCCCAGCCAGCAACCATGTGGGTTGGGATGATGAAAATTGTAGTGCACCATCTTCAAGGCATGAGGATGGGGTGGGGGTGGGAGATGAGCCATAGGATCCTGTAGACCTCTCCTTGTGGTTCTGTTTCCAGTTATTTTTATCATTGCCCCAAGTCTGAAGTGCTAATATACTCCCTCATTAATGTTCTGTAAAGACCACCCTCCCTTTCTCCCTATGCTGTACTGTGGTGGCTCAAGAACTTGCTTTGTTATTCCCCTTTTCAAAATTTCTCTATAAGGATTCAGAAAAGGACCATGGGAATAGAAAGTGAGGTGGATAAACTTAGTCTGGACAAGAGATAATTCCAAACTGATATATATTTGAAGGCCTGTGACACACATGATAGAACGGCATTGTTTTCTTTTGTTCCAGAGAGTAGGACCAGATGGATTTATTTTTTTAGATGGGTTCATAAATGGGATTTCAAATAAACATTATAAAGGTGTTGTGTTGTGAGTGTTTGGCCATGAAACAGACTGCCCAGACAAAGTGGCTCTCTTTTATTTAATTTTTTTAAAAATAGAGATCAGATGGTTTCTTATCAGGGATGTAGATTGCCTATGGTGTCTCTTCCAGCTCTGTAGATCTAAGCATTCTACCTTGTTTGGATAGATTTGGTTTTCCTAATTTCCATGCAGCCCAGCCCACAGGAGTTCAGTGGGAATTCTACTTCTGTGAATCTGCCTTAGGCCTGCAGCAGAAATCATGAGCCCCTCCAGCCAGCTATTGTTCGACCAACTCCCAGCAGGCCTAGCCAACATAGACAGTGCAGAAGAATTCTGGGAACTGAAGTCCAGCAACATCTGATGGACCGAACTCAATGAAATTAACTTCTGAGTAGATGAGTATCAGGTATCCTCTTCTTGCCAGAAAAGCAATGTAGCACATACTTGAATTTTATTTATTTATCTATTTAGAAAATATTTCTCCACAAGCAAGTACTCAAGGCAGCTTGTGGTCAAATAATTAAAACAGATCAACATAAACAGCAATATAATGCATCTTTAACTATAGCAACAACCACATTAAAATTAAGATGTTACTGTAAGTTCTGAAAAAAGAAGAAAAATCACCTAAAACCTGAATGACAGCAGAGTTATAGACATTAGGTGAATTGAGGGCAGATGTTTTATATTTCTGCCATACAATTCTAAGCAACTTTATTCTGACATTGGGTGGTCAAATGCAAAAATAAGACAGGGCTCCTACACCTTTAAGAGTTGTGTTTGTTGTGCGGTGACCCTAAAGCAAACCCCTATCATGGGGTTTCCTCAGCAAGGTTTATTTAGGGATTTGCTGTTGGCTTCCACTAAGACTGAGGGAATAAAACTTCCCCAAGGTCACACAGTGGTTCTCATGGCTGAGAGGATATTTAAATCCTGGTCTCCTAATGTCCTAATCCAACCACTATCCCTTTTCCTCTTGGCCACGCTATTGCAAAATGAGGCCCACTGGAAATACTTTAGTCTAACAACATTCTGTGTATGTGTGTATATTATGGCTTGTAAGTAAATCTCACTGTGTATAGATAAACTCAGTCTAAGAAACATGTTTAGGATTACAGCTCTAAAGGATCTTGGACTGGATACTCCCAGTCTTGCTGTAAAAGGTAAACACAAGGATATTCTGCTAGCCCTTTAAACAAACAGACAAACAAAATTATGAAAACTAGTAAGGCTGTCTCCTCCTTCTTGCAGCAATGACATACCATTTTCTGTGGCCTTCCCCTGATTTTAGGAGATTAAAATAAAACCCCAGCAACTGTGTACTTCCGGATCTGCAGCAATGCAGTGCACAGTTCTTCTGAGCTGTAATTCCATCACTACACAAATACAGTGCTGTCATTCTACTTTAACTGCAAAGAAAACATCCTAGGGAATCCTAGGGTTTGCAGTTTAAGAAGAAGAATTTATAATACTCTATCAGGGAGCTCCAGTGTCGCCTCAGACTACAAACCCCATGATTCCATAAGATACAGCCACGGCAATTGAAGTGGAATCACAGCACTGTAATTGTCTTAATACAAAGAGGCCTCTAGAAGCAATACTTATTAACATACAAGGCTACAAAAACAGGATTTTAACAGGATAAAAGCATCTTTGTCCAGTATATTTCATGCATCATCACTGTGCTCTCCTTATATTTCATGGGATGAGCCTATTGGTTATACTGAGCGTAGCTGGTTTGGGGCTGAACACTTCTTTTTTTAATATCTGAAAGACCCTCTGGGATAGCAATTTGCTCTTTGCTGGAAACCACAATTATAATGCCTAAGTTACCACTTTTTAATACAGTACATTTAAATTGTCCAAAGTCCCCAAGAACAGCATATTTGAAGACAGACAAGAGGAAATTACCTATGTGAATTTATGGAATTATCCTGAATTCTTAACTGCCAATGGCATCCTAGGACCTTATCAGACGGGAGGAATTTCTCTTTATTGCGAATGAAGCCAATTGGAGCCAATTCGAATTCACATGAATTTGCTAGTTTAGCGAATTTACGTGAATTCCTATTGCGTTCGGAATGCATTCAGAATGACTTCCCATTACCCGAAAATGCCCCCCCTTGCCTGAAATTGCGTGAGGTGCTTTAATTCGCAATAACATGAAACCCCATGATTGCGTTCGGATTGCCATTAGATTATACTTCCAATTTCCAACGTCTGATAAGGTCCCTAGAGCGATTTGTCTTATACTTGAGAGGTGCAAAGGCTCCTGACCAATGACAAGGTCCAGGCTATGTCAGGAGTTTATAACTGCACTGGGTTTGAGGGACAACCACATTGTGTCAAGAAATGATAGCTGCTTTCTGGGACTTTCTTTTTAAAATCTCGAAGTCTGTCTGTCCTAAAGGTAGTGGTAAGGTAGACAGTATACTAAAGATCATGGTAAAGTAGAATAATTTTGAGAAGATATAAACCTATATTGATGTGTTTTTGTGGGGTTTTTGGGCTATGTGGATGCCAGCCACGGTTGCTGGTGAAATCTCGAAACTCTTCTAGAACATGGCCACATAGCCCAAAAAACCCATAAAAAACCATGGATGCCAGCCATGAAAGCCTTTGACTATATTTATGTTTTTCTCCCCAGTGAATTGCCTTATTCCAAATCTCTTCCTCTTCCAATCTGCAGTTTATAATGGTCTTGACTGAGTTCTAGTTTTCCTTGATGCTGCAGATTCCCCCTCCTCCTCCCCCGGCCTATCCTGAAATTTATTAGAACTGACAGCTGCTTTATGCAATGTGTATTTCCAGGTCACCTATTTCTTGTATCCAGAGACTACTACTCCCAGCATGCTTTCTTAAAAATACCATTTACTGCTGTGAGTTTGATACATAGCAGTCACTACTGAAATACTAACAAGGAAGTGTGATGTTTATTAGTTTATGATCTTGGTGTCTCTCCCTCATCACCTCAGAAATTAAATTATGATACTGTGTAAATTTTTTTTTAAAAAAAATACTAACATTCTGCACCTTGCAAAAGAGGACAGCTCCAAGGTTATGTAAAACATGCATAATATAAGGAAACAAAAAGGGAAACAAATATTTATTTATTTATTTTATTTAAAATAGTTCTGTATCACCTTCCAATCCACAAGGGCTCTTGAGGTGTTGAACAAATAAAAACCAATTAAAACAATACAGAGATAAAACATTTTAAAAACACATTAAAATACCCTTTAAAAACTCCTAAAAACAACCCCAGTATCCAGTTTTAAAACAGTTCATACAGTGACTTCAAACATGGAATGCCGTGAAGAACAGCAGCGTTTTAGTTCCCTGCGGGAAGCTTAAAAGAGATGGGGCCAGCCTAACTTCCTTGAGAGTACCGTAGTTGAGGCACAGTTACACAGAAAGCCCTATCTTCATGTGATGTTGGGACACTCAACAAGGCCCCCTTTGCAGATCTGAAATTTCTGGCAGACTCAGTACAATAACATCCAAAAGACACAAAATACATGCTGCAAGCTTTTGAAGTTCCACTGGTTGCTTCGTCAGGCAAAGATGTTAAAAATCATTCAGGAGAGAAAAAAAATTATGATGATGTTAGTCACAAGCCTACATTTTGAAGATGTTGCTGTTCTCAATTTAGGTGATACTGAGGGCATATTTGTGCAGGCTGGCCATGTGAGTACTTCAAGAAAAAAAAGACCCATTAGCAGGCTTGTATGGGAAGAGGGGGTCTTTCAAATATCCTGGCCCCAAGTCATTTAGGGTTTTGTAGGTCCACCACAACTTTGAATTGAGCTCAGAAGCAAATCGGAAGCCAGTGCAGTTCTTGCAAAGCCAGTGTTATAGGGTCTTGAAAATACACACCTGACATCAGTCTGCTTTCTACATTTCCCAACTTCCTTTTCTATAATTTATTTCCCAGTGTGAGCCAGTAATGTCCTTAAAATCAATGCACCAAAAGGCAAACTCACCGGCTACTGTCCATACCCCCATGTCCTTAATGATACCCCTGATCTGGCCTATCCTCTTGCCATGCAATTCTATAAGTACAATTTCCCCTGTCACTGCCTTTGCACATGTGGAAAGCTTCACAGAAGAGCATTACGCAAATAAAATTTGTCAGTCCTGGTACTTGAGGTACCAGAGTATAGGCTCCTAAGTTTGTTCTCATCTAGAATTGCATCAAGGACCAGAGCAGCCCAGTCACATTTGCATCACGGGGTTGGTGTAGTATTGGCAGCAGTGTGATTGGCAAAGGAAGGTAGTACCCACAGGATATGCTTTCTATGCAGACAATCCCAAGTTGAAGCCATGGCCTCTTCAGTTTAAAAGAAGTAGGAATCATTTGATATGAAAAATATGATGCCTGAGACACTGAAGCACAACTGGTCACAGACATTCTTGTGTCTAAATGGATAAGAAGTTGAACTAGTATAAGGTAGGCTTTTGCTTTCTTAGAAATTCAGGAGGTGCCACTAGGCAGGCTTGGCTTCCTGGCACCCAATCATAGTTCTGGCAGACTGTAAGAATTAGAAGGTATAAAAGCAGGTGTGAGGGACCTAGGGGTTATTCAGTCAGTGAAAGTAATCCAGGATAAATCAGGGTTGAATCTCCATTGTTCACATACATCCTGAATGCACCCGATTAAGTTTTTGGAGGGGTGTCAAAAAAACCAACACTTAACCTGGGATAATCAATACAGGCAGCATGAATAAGCAATGTGAATAGACAGAGGATTAAACTTTGCATGCCTTGAATGCATTTTGAATACATTCGCATCATCAACTCCATGTTTTTATAATGCTGGCACGTGTGAGCAAGCAAACTCACAGAGATGCAGTTCCATAGTGTGAATAACAAACCTGGAATATGCGAGTGAGATTATTCCCATTGCTCCACTAATAAAAGACTTCTGAATGACCCTTGAGAGAGGTTCTTCAGTGAGTGTCAGGTAAGGAATCTGACTGGGAGTTAGTGAGAGTCAGATAAGGTATCTGACTAGGAAAGGGACTGTGCTATGTCAATGTAACCACACTAGGTTGAAGTATCCTACCTAATATATTTTCTTGCTTTATGTTACTTATTAAAGTTACTCTTTATGTTTTATAACAGATGTCTCTCTCAAATGAATTCTAGACATTATAAACAAAGACAAGCATGCCACCTAAGATATTGAATTGATTTGGAGATAGGTTGACTATACTTCCTTGAGACAAAAGCAGGACATTGGGATGGCAAAAACAATATGGGGTTATGTAATATTCCATACTCATGAAAAAGTAATACGATAACAAAAGTTTTATTACACTAAAATGTTTCAATTATTCTTCAGTGATAGAACTTAGAAAAAAATTTAGGCAGATGTAGAGGGGGATTGTATCAATTGCACCACAAATATTTCTCTGATGAAGTAATCTTACGCAGCAAATTTCAGTTCTTCAACATCTTATCATAAAATTTCTCACACTCCATGACACAATTTTGTTTTTGTTCACTTTTTTGACAACCACAATTCCAAACAGGGATTTTCAAACCATTTTTGCAACATAAAAGAATTTTTCTTGAAAATGGGACAAAACTGACATTTATATTAAAATTATGGGACAGTTTGGAAATAGTTTTTAAAAATGGTACTGTCCCTTTTATAATGCTATGTATGGTCAGCCTGTTTGGGGAAGACACTTGGGACCCTGGCCTTTATACACTTAGGGAGACCGTTGAAAGGGTAAAAGCAAGACAAGTGTCAGTGACAGAGACCTTTGTGGAGAAGAGGCATATAAGGAGGGTGCCATAACAGACATGTTAGGAGTGACCTAAAGCAGGGTTCGCTTTCCTTTCTGGCTTGAAGGTGGTGGTGAGGCCTATGTGTGCCATCTGGTGAGCCTTGGTGAGTTCTCAGTCCCTGTGTGAAAGGCAGGGAAGGCTTGTTATGGAGGAAAAAATGGCAATTTAGTATGAAAACCTGAGAGTTTTCATATCTAGGGTTGTATAATGCACCTTAGAATGGGAGATGAGGGGGTGAGTGCCCCCCAACTGGGTTAAAGTGGAATGATTTCTCTCCCCGCTGACCACCACACACATAAACAGGTAAAATTGGATCACTTCTTCTTTCTTAGCATGAACAATCCTCTCAGGAATGAACAATCAAAAGGGTACTAAAAATAATAAGTCACTCATAAAATAAATTCAAGCTGCTGTTGTAAGTTAGCCGCCTCAGAGGTAAGTCTAAAAATAAAATAAAATAAACAATCCTAAGAGAAATTAAGATTCCAATTATATTGCCTATTTAGTCTGTTTAATCAAATGCAAAAGTATACTTTTAATTTTGCAAGTAGGCAAAATTAACGACAACTTCTCACCCAGTCTTAAGCAACTCTTTTAAAAACAGTTATGGGGGTCTTGAGTTGTATCCTATGATCTCCATCTGTCCATGGATGGCAGAACAATTTCTTCCTTTCTCTCTGCAGCTTTTACCCTGCATGTACAGTATCTGAAATCTACTCCTGAGTGTTGGCGAATTAGGGAAGAGGAAGAAAAGTTCTGTTGTTCAAGAGGAAGTTTGTTTGCAAAACATTAGTCTAAACCTCCTGAAATTACACAAGAGGAGGTTTAACCTAACTGTATTAACTGATTTGCTGATTGCACCCATGTTGTGTTTGTGTTCATTGGAAACAATTAAATTTTTAAGGCAATCCATTAGGACAACAAGAGATTTAAGTTATAACTAAATTATGCCTCCTTAAGTCTTACTGATGGAAGAAAGGTGGGACAGAAATCATGGGAATAAACGAATTAATGCTAATAGATAGCTCTCATAAGAGGAGGATGCTGATGCTTGACCCTTTCAAACTACACAGTAATACAGTGAGGCTTCGTTATCCATGGGCTTGCCATCCACGGATTTAAGCATCCATGGATGGCAAGCCCCGTTGTCTCTAATGGCAGCACATGCACATGGATGCACTAGTGGCTGTGTGCACATCACATTGCCATTAAGGACATTTGGTATCTGCAGGTGGAGGTCTGAAATGGATCCCCTATGGATACCAAGGTCCAACTAATCGTAGCATGGTTCCACTCTAACTGCCATGACTGCATCCCGTGGAATCCTGTTGTTTGTAGTTTGGGGAGGCATAAGAGAAGCTTTCTGGATTCCATAGTATATTGCCATAGCAGTTACAGTGGAATCACAGCACTATAATTGTGCAATGTGGACGGGCCCACTGACAAAGTAGAGCTTTCACCACACTCCAGAAGTCCTATGATTCAAAATCTTCAGGGTTTACAGGGTTCCAAAGTATGAGGTGAAGAAGAGTCTAACCTTTGCCCCCATCCTGTGCCAGGGTCCTGAAGCAATTCCATTCCCTCAGCTGATGTTCCCCAGAGAAATAAAAACAGATGAAATGCACAAATGTCTGTAAGCAGAGCTCCCTGGCAGGTGGCCAGGACTGTCTCTTAAGGCAGGGCAGGGCAGGGCCAAAGCATATTGCAGTGCGTCTTTGCCCTTTGATCAGCAGAGTCCAGAACACCCACTCTGTGGAGACATCAGGGGAGCAGGAGTAGGGAGGGAGCAGACAAGAACTGCTACTATAACCTCCTCCCCACCCTAAGGTTGTTTAACATGCAGAGTGCTGTTTTCCAGGCGACTTTTCACTGGGAGCCCTCTTTGCAAAGGAGGCTTCTTTACAATTGCTTTCTTTCGCAGGGAAACTGAGTGCCTTTCTCCCATGCAGAGAACAGGCAGGGCAGGGCCTTTCTCACCCAGCAGCACCTCATCCCCTTGTCCTGTGGGGCGTGTATGTGCTTTAGCTGACAGATGGCAAGACCCAGAGTTGCATAAGCGGCCTGTCAACAACCCCCAGCACAGCTAGAGACAGGAAATGCTCCAGTTTAGCAAAAACCAGCCAACTAAGGGGCCTTGTGAGCACATGCGCCAGCAGTGCCAGAGGAGTGGTTGGGAGAAATGGTCGGGCAGATGGCCAAGTACAAGGGGAGGGTTTTGAGAGGGAAATGATTGGCTAGTCAAAGAATTTTGTTTAGTTAACAAGCAAGCAGAAGCAACAGCAATAGCTCCCTGTGCCATCAGTGCTGGCTGAAATAATGAAAGTGTATATGTGTGTAGGGAGGAGAGAAGCAAGTCCCTTGTAGAATCACAGAGGAAGGAAACCATCTAGATTGTGCCAGGCTAGATGAGAAACGTGACCATTAGTACTTAGTGCCCAAGGCAATAATAATAATAATAATAATAATAATAATAATAATAATAGGGGCACATCATATTTATGGGAAACCTACCTCCTCCCAGTTCTAACCATCACACTGTCCAAAAGGATAAATGGCTTTAAATAAATCCAGTGCACATTTTGCAGGGGGCCTAATGATAGATGAAGGAGGGAGGGCAAATAGTTGGGAATTGGCTGGGCTGTGCTATTCTGTGTGCGTTGCTTGACAAAACTGCCTGGTCTGTCTGTGTCTTTTCATTTCGTTAAGCCTATCAGCAACATCATTTGTTTTCAGGATTTCTCTTCCATGCAAAATTTTACACAGGAAGTATAAAACACATCACTGGATAAATTCATTTAAAACTCTGGGCAGGAAAACTGTGTCAGTGCTGGATCTGGAATGAGCAATTCTATCCCCCACTTTTCCCTGCCTTTCAGCCTTCAAGGGTTGTTGTTACTGACAAGTCCTCTCCAGGAACATGATGTTCTCAAATGAACATGCCAGTTACAGAACCAAAGGATTAGCTTTTGTGCTACTATTGGTGTGGTGGGGTTGTTTAATGAGGAAGCTGAGAACTGAATACCCATTTTAGGACTTGCTACAACTAACTCCTGAGCCACACAGCAAGGATTGTTTTCATGAGACCTGGGGGCAGGGTGGCATGGAGAGTTACATAGGGAATCTAGTATTGGAGGACCTGCCCTGCATTCACATGGCCATGCCAATATCTCTGCATGATCATTAAAACAAATGGGTGAGGATTACCTAAAGCAGGGGACATGGTGTGGGTGGGTGGTCAGACTCTGATATGTTTGTATAAGTGCTGATTCCTTTCCACCCTCTCTTTCAAAGCTTATTATATATACAACTTTGTGCAGATCTGGGTGATTCCAGAGGATTCTACGAACCTCTTAAAACAGTGTTTGGACCTACTTATCAGGTCCAAACTCCTTATATAGTACAGATGGTCAAACATTAATTACAGACAAAGCCTCCATCCTAAATCGATGGACTGAACATTTCCAAAGCCTCTTCAGTGCCAACCGAGTAGTCCAAGGCTCAGCTATCCAAATATGATACAACAACCTATGAAAAATGAACTGGACATGGCTCCCACTTTGGAAGAGACCATTAAGGCCATACAGCAGATGAAAAACGGCAAGGCAGCTGGGATTGATGGAATCCCACCTGAAACTTGGAAATATGGAGGTCATGTACTCCATGCTAAATTCCATGAGCTCCTTGTGAGTTGCTGAGAAAAAGGTGAACTGCCATCAGATCTCCAAGATGCCGTTATCATCACCCTGTATAAGAAAAAAGGAGAAAAATCTGATTGCTCCAACTATCGAGGTATAAAACTGCTCTCCATTGCTGGAAAAATCCTTGCAAGGATATTCCTGAACAGACTGGTTCCTGCTGTTGCAGAAGAACTTCTCCCTGAAAAGCAATGCTGCTTCAGAGGTAATAGGAGCACTACAGGTATGGTATTTGCTCTTAGACAACTGCAAGAGAAATGTAGAGAGCAGAACAAAGGACTCTATGGAGTTTATCACACAACCAATTTTTTACTGAAAAACCGAACGCAATCATGGGGTTTCGCACGATTGCGTTATTTCTCATTACATGTAATTGCTGGTTTTGTGAATGCAATCATGAGGTTTCACGCGATTACGTGATTTCTCATCACATGCAATTCCTGTTTTTTGCAAATGAAATGGGAGTTTTCACGTAATTGCATGAAAGATTATTACATGCTTTTGCTTGATGTGCGAACGCGGTCCAAACGCAATCAGAACGTAGGCAAATTCGGGGAACTAGCGGACTTACAATTCCTATTCCCTGGCAATTTCGTATTCATTTCGCTTTTTTGGGGTGTGATAGGCATTTCTGTTGATCCCCAATTTCACCATTTTTACTACAATTCCCATGATCCCTCATGGCACTGGCTTTTCCTTTTTACTTCCTGTAGTCCTGAACGGGTGGCCAGAGAGGAGGAAGCACTTTTATGCTCATCTAGTTCTTTGCCCTCATATGTTTTGCATGATTGCTGGCTTCCAACAGTTGCCACAGCAATACCTCCTTCACTTGCCCAATTGTGATGAGGTTCCCAAGGTCTATCCAAACAGACCCCCCATCTGCCCTGGTTCCCATTCATTCCATAGAATTTATGCATGGCACCTCTTGTCCGGGTAGATAAGCCATGACCCCCCCTCCCAGAATTGGTACCGTTACAGTGATTTCAAGATGACACTCACGTCATGGGGCATGGGGTCCTGAGAGTCTTCTATGCTGACCCATAACATGCAGCATGCTTTGATGGGGAATTCCTGCATGGCACACTAACTTCTCAGTGCACATGGGGCTTGGGGCACCGGTCCAAAATGGAGAATGCTTTGATGGGGAATTCCTGCATGGCACACTAACTTCTCAGTGCACATGGGGCTTGGGGCACCAGTCCAAAATGGAAGATGATTTAATGGGGAATTCCTGCATGGCACACCAACTTCTCAGGGCACATGGGGCTTGGGGCACCAGTCCAACATGCAGCATGCTTTGATGGGGAATTCCTGCATGGCACACCAACATCTCAGCACACATGTGACTTGGGGCACCAGTCCAACATGCAGCATGCTTTAATGGGGAATTCCTGCATGGCACACCAACTCCTCGGGGCACATGGGGCTTGGGGCACCAGTCCAACATGCAACATGCTTTGATGGGAATTCCTGCATGGGAATTCCTGCATGGCATACTACTGCATGGCACATGGGACTTGGGAAAAATACCCCCAACCCAATGGGGCTTGGAGTAAATACCCCCAACCCAATGACCCGGAAGTACATGAGGTCACCATGGCATCGGTTGAGAAGTGGGCATGCGCAGGAGAGCAATTTCGCATTAAAAAATCCACTGGTATAATAACATATTCCCAAATGCGTTTGTTTTGGGTTCGAAATAAGCAGAGATAACCGCGTAAATGTATAATAAGCTTTCGCGTAATCGCGTGAATTTCGAATTGATAGCACAATTATCTTTGGGAAATTACCAGGGGCATCTAATTGTGGGATAATCTTTCACGCAATCACGCGAAATTCCGAATTGACTAAGCAAATTACTTGAGAGAAATTCCTCCCATGTGATAAACTCCTATGTAACATTTGTCGACCTTACCAAAGCCTTCAAGACTGAGTAGAAAAGGTCTGTGGCAGATCCTGGAACAACTAGGATGTCCCCCCAAATTCCTCAAAATGATTATCTTGCTATATGAGGGCCAGCAAGGACAAGTCAGATATGGCGATGCTCTCTCAGAGCCCTTTCTAATAACTAATGGTGTGAAACAAGGTTGTGTTCTCGCTCCAACTCTATTTACATTATTCTTCAACATGATGCTCCAAAGGGCTATGGCAGATCTTGAAGAAGAAGATGGCATCTATATATGTTACTGTACTGCTGGTAGCTTGTTTAACTTAAGCTGTCTGAGGGCTTGCACAAAAACTCTAAACTATCTAGTCTGTGAGCTGCTTTTCACTGATGATGCTGCCCTTGTTGCCCATACAGAAGCAGCTCTGCAGCACCTAACATCCTGCTTTGCAACAGCTGCAGAGCTGTTTGGGCTGGAAGTCACCCTGAAGAAAACAGAAGTTCTCTACCAGCCTGCGTCTCAGGAAGAGCACTATCACCCTCACATCACCATAGGCAAATTTGTGCTTAAGTCCGTTCAGCAGTTCACCTACCTGGGAAGTATCTCCTTAGATGCCAAGATTGATAAAGAGATTAGCAAAGGCATATAGTGCATTCAGGAGGCTTCACAAAAGCGTCTGGAGTAACAAACGCCTGAGGCGAAGCACAAAAATCAGTGTGTACAGAGCCATCGTACTGTCTATTCTCCTCTATGGGTCTGAAACATGGGTCATCTATCACCAAAACCTACGACTCCTTGAACGCTTTCATCAGCGCTATATATGCACAATCCTAAATACAGTGGTCCCCCGGGTTACGAAGGTAATCCGTTCCGGATTACCTTTCGTAACCCGGAAATATTAGTTTCCCGGGGGACCGCATTAGGAGACGGACCATGCGGCCGATTTAAAGGGGCCGCGCGGTTTTTCTCCTTCGCATCCCGGGGATCCTTCGCATCCCGGGGGATCCTTTGGATCCCGGGGGATGTTTTTTGGTCCTGGCGGTTTCGGGTCCCGGGGATTTCGTTCCCCGGGGGATTCGTAAACCACTGTATACACTGGGCTGACTATGTGATGAATGTTGCTGTCCTAGAGCAAGCATGGATCACCAGCATCGAGGCCATACTATTGAAAACGCAGCTGCACTGGGCAGGGCATATTTCTAGGATGGAGGACCACCACCTCCCCAAAATAGTACTCTCCACACCACGGGTCAGCATAATAATAACAATAATAATAAATAATAATAAAGTTTATTTATAACCCGCTCCTCTAATGAAATACTCGGAGTGGGGTACAACAAAATTAAAAAAATACAAGGTAAAACAGTCATATCCCTTCCCAACCTCCCCCCCCCCTTAAGACTAGATTAAACCAGAACTAGTTAAAATTGACATCAGTTGAAATTCGTTAAAATAGTAAAAACAAGGTGCAGTTTCATGGACAGTGCGAGTGCAATTCCCCAATGGGTGGAATCAGAAGATTTAAACAGGGGGACAGCTAAAGTTAATCCCCCAGTTCCATTTACATTTTCATTTGCATTTTTCAGGGTCGGGGGTTAGTGTTATATTTATTCCCTCCTCTGGGGAAGGCCTGCCGGAAGAGATGCGTCTTTAAGGCCTTTATAGAGCTGGCCAAACATGTAATGAGACGCATCTCGTCCGGCAGGCCATTCCAAAGCTTAGGGGCGGTAGCTGAAAAAGTCCTCTGGGAGGTGTGCGACAGTCTGGTTTTCATAGGCTTCAGCAGATTTCTCCCAGAGGACCGAAGTGTGCGGGGTAGTTCATATGGGAAGAGGCAGTCCCTAAGGTAAGACGGGCCTGAGCCACGTAGGGCTTTGAAGGTTAATACCAACACCTTGTACTGTGCCCGGAAACTAATGGGCAGCCAGTGGAGAGCTTTAAGCACAGGTGTTATGTGCTCTCTCCTTGATGTTCCTGTGATAAGCCTGGCTGCCATGTTCTGAACTAATTGAAGTTTCCGGTTAGGCACAAGGGTAGCCCCATGTACAGCGCATTACAAAAATCCAGATGTGAGGTTACTAGAGCGTGTGCCACAGATTCCAGGTCTTTCGTATCCAGGAAAGGGCGCAGCTGGCGTATCAGCTGAAGCTGATAGCAGGCGCTCCTGACTACCGCATTCACCTGACTAGTCATGTGAAGCGATGAGTCGAGGAGTACCCCCAGACTGCAAACAGAGTCATTAGAGGAGAGTGTGACTCCACTCAGGACTGGAGGCTGTATTCCCAAGCCTGGTTTCGGACCTGTAACTGTTAGTACCTCTGTTTTGTCTGGATTTAGCATCAATCTGTTTTCCCTCATCCAATCCATTACCGCTGCAAGGCAGTCACTAAGAGGAAAGACGCCATCTGAAGTCTGAGCCGAAGATCTGGTCATGGAGAGATATATCTGTGTGTCATCAGCGTACTGAAGACACTGAGCTCCATGCCTCCAAATGATCTCACCCAGCGGCTTCATGTAGATATTAAATAGCATCGGGGACAGGATGGCGCCCTGAGGGACGCCACAATTAAGCTCGATTTTGGAGGAGCAACTGCCCCCGAGCCTCACCCTTTGGGATCTGTCAGAGAGAAAGGATCGGAACCACTGAAGAGCAGTGCCCCCGATTCCCAACTCCCTCAACCGACCCAAAAGGATGATCTACAGTATCAAAAGCCGCTGAGAGATCCAAGAGCACTAACAGGGTCACACTACCCCTGTCAATGCTCAAGTGGAGGTCGTCGGTCAGAGCAACCATGGCAGTCTCCACTCCATGTCCTGTCCTGAAACCAGTTTGGAATGGATCAAAATCATCGGCTTCATCCAAGACTGCCTGGAGTTGGGTGGTGACCGCCCTCTCAATCACCTTGCTTAAAAATGGGAGCAAGGACACTGGTCTGTAGTTGTTCCTATCTAGGGGATCAAGGGAGGGCTTTTTCAGGAGGGGCTTAACTGCCGCCTCCTTGAGGCAAGATGGTAGGATGCCCTCCCTGAGGGACGCATTGGTCGTATTCCAAAGAAACGTTCTCAGTGCGTTCCCTCCCTGGATGACTAGCCAAGATGGACAAGGATCAAGAGGGCAAGTCATCTTCCGCATACTTCCAAGTAGCTTGTTCACGTCATCGGTACTTAAAGATTGAAACTCATCCAGTAATGTGACAGCAACGGAGTCGCTAGACACCTCACTTATAGGATCTGGAGAAAACGTGGCGTCCAAGTTGGCTCTTATCCGAGAGATTTTATCTGCGAAGAAGTTGTTAAACGCATCGCAGCAGGCTGTCGTAGGGTTAAGAAGGGGATTTGGCGCAGGGGGAACCTGCGTCAGCTCCCCTACCACCCTAAACAGTTCCGCTGGGTGAGACTCTGCAGACGCAATGCGTGCAGAGCAGAAAGATTTCCACGCTTCACGCAAAGCCTCCCGATAGGCGCGAAGATGGCAAGTCTTGTCGGATAGGAGTCGAGTCTTCCGCCACTTGCGCTCTAGTCGTCGTCCAACCCACTTCATCTTCCTGAGTTCTTCTGTATACCAGGGTTTATGGTTAAGAGGGGCACCCCAAAGAAGAGATGCAAAGACTCCCTGAAACAACATCTCAAGTTTGGCCAAATTGATCACCTGGCCTCACATCGGAAGGCATGGAGATGTACTATCCACAATGCTGCAGCCTCTTTCAAGAACTCACGCCGAACGAGTCTCAAAGAGAAATGACAATGCAGAAAGAACCACAACTTGGAAACATCACCCAAGGAGACTCTCTGCTGTGCTTTCTGTAACCGAACTTGTTTATCTCGGATCGGCCTTTTTAGTCATTAACACGCTTGTAGAAAGCATGGGATGAGTCCTTCCTGAATCTTCGTTAGCAAAGAAAAGCCATATATATATATATATATATATATATATAAAACTAATGTCCCCTTCAGAACTCACAGCATTTTATATGGGGGCAGGCCCACAGCAAGGCATTAAATACCAATTTTGTACCAGATTCAGAAAATTTTGAACTCAAGGAATCCCAATGCCTGGTTGCCAGACTCAATAGAGATTATCATATGGGGTAAAGGACAAAATGCTCCTGTCCGTAACCCATCCTTATGGCACAATCGTGCTAAGATTTTCAGATGACATCTCTCATTATCCCGTCCTAAAGTCTTTATCACGTGATTGTGATAAGATATGCAGATGATGCTATGCTTATCCTGTCCTTCTCCTGTCACTGAAGTGGGATAGGGTCTATCACTTTGTGTTAATGGAATCTCCCATTAATACGGATGCCACTGATGGGAGGAGGATGGATGGGATAAGAGCAGGCGTGATAAGGATGACCTGTGTAATAATCTCCAATGCATGGAATTTAGCCATTAGAAATGTTTACTCTTTTCATCCTTCACTCCCTCACAATAGAGGAATGACTGGGTATGTTCCTGACTAGTAAAGAGACCCTAAACTAGAGACACTGCCTGCAGAGAGAAAGTCAAGGCTTCTCGAATGCATATGCATGTTGATGAAGATGTGAGAAAATGCAAAATGGCCCATTGCTGGCTTTCATAATTGATGAATGTATGGATATAAATGATTTACTACAGCTTTTCATATCCAGCACAGGGCTCCCTAAAGCAGCTTCAGAAGAAAGGAACGTTTTTTTTTTCCTTTTTCAAAACAGCTAATATAAATCAATGAATCACAGCAACTAAGAATGGCAGCGTCACAAAGCAATCGACCGAGGTAATCAACAATATGGTAGGAATATGTCATAGGCCTTGCCTTCACAATCTTCTAGTCTGGGAGGAAAGGCCAGATGGTCTGCAAGTGGGTGGTGTTCCAGTGCCCAGGTGCCACTAAAAAGAAGGTCCTGTTGCATATAGTCCCATTCAAACAGGGGACCATGGACCATGGACCATGGATGGGAGCCTTCCCTAAAGATCTTGATGGATGAGCAGAAGAACATTTATGTCTGCTGTTAATAGTCAGTTGACTGCAAATAAAGATGATGTTGATAATGACTTCATTAAATTCCTTATGGCAAATAACCAAAATAAGGCCAGTTTTAAAATCAACCAGATTATGTCCCAAATCAAGAATTCTTATTTTCTGCTGTCTTCTTGGCCTTTCAGCATTGGAAGCAAGAGAGGGAAACAGTGCTTATAAATGATTAAACGGCAAGTAATTTATAAAATCTCTAATGTATATTTCATATGAAGTGTTACTTGGATTTATTTTTCTATTATGTTGGTAACGCACACATCTTGAATGCTGCTATTGCTACATGTAATGTTCAAACAACAAGAACACTAATGTGAATGTTCTATTTTCTGGTGAGTGGTGGTACTAAGTACCCTGTGCTAAAGTAATATCATTAAGTAGACATATAAGCTAAGGTAGGTTTAATGCTGAATATTAAGAAAACAAAAATAATGACTATGGAAGAACTAGATAAATTAGTCCTAGAAAATGATAAAATAGAAATAGTCAAAGAATTCCCATATGTGGAATCAAATATTAATTAGAGTGGAGACTGCAGTCAAAAAATAAGATGACTAGGAACAGGTAGGGTGGCTATGAAAGAACTAGACAAGATCCTAAAGTGCAAAGACATAACACTTAATACTAAAGAGATCTTGTAGCACCTTTGAGCCTAACTAAAAGAAAGAAGTTGGCAGCATGAGCTTTCATAGACTTCATTCTACTTCCTTAGATGTTTCTGAGGCAGTAGACTGAAGTCTACGAAAGCTCATGTTGCCAAATTCTTTCTTTCAGTTAGTCTCAAAGGTGCTACAAGATCTCTCTACATACAGATTCTACAGACTAATGTGGCTATATCTTTGAACTCGATGCTAAAGTTAGGATCATCCAAGCCACTGTATTCCCCATCACCATGTATGGATGTGAGAGCTAAAGAGTAAAGAAAGCACACAGAAAGAAAATCAACTAATTTGAGATATGGTGCTGGCGAAGAGTGCCAAAGATACCATGGATGACCAAAAAGATGAACAAATTGTTCCTAGAACAGAGTAAGCCTGAACTCTACCTGGAAGCCAGGATGACTAAATTTAGGTTGTTGTACTTGGACACACCATGAGAAGGAAAGATTCATTAGAAAAGGCAATGACGCTGGGAAGAATGGAAGGCAGCAGAAAGAGAGGCAGACTACAAACCAGATGACTAGATGCATTCAGGGAAACCATGGGCCTGAGCCTGCAGGACCTGAGTAAGTGGGATCAGGCCTGGATAAAGGGCTGGCAAAGGATACCAGATGCTGTAGAGGAAGAGGAAGACAATGGCAAATCAACTGAGTACCCCTCAACAAACAACAACAACAATGAAGTCATCCTAAGCAAAAAACATCAGTTGTTAGGGGGAAGAACAGTTTTATAAAAAACACTTTAAAAAAACTGCTCCCAGAACCTCCTAGCTAGTATAACTAGTAGCTATGATGATTGGGGGATTCTAGGAGCTGTAGTCAAAAAAGTAACTTTGTGAATCTTTCCACAAGATAAAAATGCAACACATGTATACACTACCTGGATATCTGGGTCACAGGGTCACCTCAGTAGTAAGCCAAAAACTCAAGCCTTGGAGAATAAATGGGACTATAGCTGCGGCCAAGGGCATTTAATGTGAATGACAAAGTGGCTCTCCTAGAATGACATCGAGTTCTGTACTAGAAATCTACTTTTTGGGCAAACCTGTACTTATCCTCACACAATAAAAACTTTTCCAGTCACGCGTAAATGGTGAATATGAGCAAGCATGATACCAAAAATCCCAGAAGTACAAAAAATCTTTATGGTGGGACATTTTACAAGTGGTTCTGGTCAAAGACCAAAATAGTTAAATGAAGGCTCAGTATGCTCTCTGGGCATTGGATGTTGAATGATTGTTGGGGGAGGGATAGAACATAGGCAATAAAGATGAACTAGAGTGTCTCAGAAAGAATCATAGCTGGCTGAAATCCTGAACAGGAGCTGTCTGCACTGCAATATTTTCTTGTGCAGACTGCTCCTGTTCAGGATTTCAGACAGCTATAATTCTTTCTGACAACAACATTTTGTTGCAGTTCCTGCTTCTGCTGGTGAATCCTAATTGCCTTTGACAGGTATCTAAGGTTTGCACCACAGAGGTGCAAAGACAAAGTGATTGTCCTGTCTATATCTGCAGAAAGATCAACTATAGATGATTATGGCCAATGTTGGTAGAATTCAAAGACAAGGCCATGTCAGTCTGGAAAATTAGTATGCCAAGAGATCTTGTACAGCATCTGAAAGAAAGAGGCTGGTAGCATGAGCTTTCAAAGACTTGAGCCTCCTTCCTCAGGTGCATGGGGTACAGTGAGAGGTCCAGGGACAGACATATATAAGTTGGTTGCATGTGAGAATGGCAATAGAAATGCAGAACTTTGTCAGTATGGAGATGAGGTAATAAATTCAGTTTTAACAATGGTAATTGGAGGACAAAGATAGGAGGGAAGATGTGGCCTAAAAACAAATAGGGTAGATAACCATATGAATGAACATTGGAAAGTAGTGTGGGAACCAGAAAGGAGATGTGATGAAATGACCAAGAGACCCCTCATGAGGCTGAGGTGTTAGGTAGTGTAATATTGTGTATAGCATGTCAGGAAACCACTGACTGTATTCAACCCACTGTTGATGGACTGGAGTTTGTGGATATGTTCCAATTCAGCTGTTTCTCTTTTCAGTCTTCCATTGTAGTATTTTTTGTTCAAAGGCCACTGTTCTGAGGTGTGAGATGGAATACCCAGGAAGTGTTCTGCAACTGGTTTTTGTGTATTCTCATTCCTAATGTCTGATATATGTCCATTTATCCTCTGACACAGTGACTGATCTGTTTGCCCAATGTAGAGTGCTGAAGGGCATTGTTGGAATATATCACATTTGAGGATGTGGCCAATGATAGTATTCTAAACATTCAGGCAGTGTGAGAGATTACTCTTGTCCTTAATTCTTTGGCTATGTCTGGGGCTAACATGAGGAACTATAAGAAGGCCTATCAGATGTTCTGTTTGGGAGGTCATAGTAGTTAAATTACCATATTTTCATCAGCACAGCATGAAGGGGAGGTGAGGAAATATAAGGGGAACACAGTATGTAGAAAGATGTTAGTCTCAAAGGTACTACAGAATCTCTCTACATACTGATTCTATAGACTAACATGGCTATATATCTTTGAATTCTACCACTATGGGGAACAAAAACAATAATTCCCAGGTTACCTGTTCATTTGCAAAGGAGAAAGAAAGGTGGACTACAGGCTGCCAAAGGGTAGGGCTACAAACTGTTGACACAAAGGCACTGCCAACAAAACACAGATATACTTTTGCATTGCTCTTTGCTTTGCAGGTGCAGGCCAGAGGTGCAGTGAAGCAGAAAATATAGGAAAGTGCAGCTCTGGCACATTTTTTAATAGCAGGAGGAACAATGTCATCCCCACCCCCACCTGCCCCAAAAGCAGTATTTGCCAGAGCTGTAAGCTTGTGGGGAGGGGAATGGGTTCAAGGACAAGCTGGCCTGGCATCTGATCCTCTTGGATGTGGCCATAGGTTCTTCTTGGGGTGTGGTTGTAAGGACTCTTGGGGAAAGCACTTTGGAAATGTATAACCATTCAATTGGTCATGTGGCAGCACTTGGGGGGAAAAGACCTGCAAATGTCACTTTTTGGACTTCAAGTCTCAGAGCCAGAAACCATGATGGCTAGGGTATTCTGAGAGTTGTATCCTAACAAGAAACTATTCTGAATGAAGGACAAGTTCACCAACACTGATGTGCTGCCACCTCTTTCAACTAGTAATTATCTAGCAATTATGTTTCTGCTAGCAATTATCTTGACAGCTACCTACATTTCCTCCATAAGAGAATCAATCTGACAAGCTCAGAGATTGAGAGTCCTCTTCAAGCATTCAATTGAATGCACGCAAGAGGGCAAAAAGGGTGGCAGGCACACATGTGAGCCTCACATCAGAGACTTACAGAGAGCTTTATCATTTCAGGTGCCTGATCATGGGGCCCTGTAACTATATCAGGTGAATATGGTTATAAAGCTCTCTGCAAACTTTTGTGCATATGCATGCAGCTGTTATAGGCTAATATAGTTATGTATTCACGTTATTGTATGATAGATTATCACATACAATTGCTGGCAGTTGGAACGCATTCTGAATGAATGCAACCCCACATCAGTCCAAAAGTAAGTAAATTCGGTGAACTAGCGGATTCACAAATCCTCTTCGCAGGCTATCTTTTCCCAGGCTATGTTTTCTTTTGAAATTGAGAAGAATCCCTCCTGTGTGATAACCTTTCACATAATTGCATTCATTTCTGAATTGACCTTGCTTTATTTTCTTTCAAAACTGAGAGGAATCCTTCCCATGTGATAACGTCCCAACACTCAAACCACTACAGCATGCAAACTATCCTCCCTCAAACAACCAGTTGGTATGTATTACTATTCATTACCACCAGAGGGTGTTATCAACTCAACACTTTACAAAAAAAAGTTTCAGCCACAGGAAAGTAGATGCTTGACTGAGGTGTATTTCATGGTTTTGCACAAATACAAAACTAGGAGCTCCACACAAAGCTTGGACAATGTGAGGAAGTCTGGTTTATTCCCTGGAGCAAGAAAACAGAACTGCATGGAGAGGCTGGCACATTCAAATATGACCAAATCTCTATTCTGTGCTTTTTATTTTCTCCATCATGGTTTCCTTCTATATATTAATTTTATTTCAGCAAAGCATTTCCTAAAGGCCAGATTGTTTTAAGAAAAAGAAAGTAAGCAGAAATGACTCAATGTCTCATATATCAACCTTGACTCAGGTACAGCAGGAAGTAGTTAGACAAACAGGTCACCAGCTAGAAACTTCCTGATGGAGTGACAGAAGACAGATTCCAGCCACCTTCCATTCCAACAGCATGTTAGTATAATTGCTGATAGTCCAAACCAGATGATTTACCAGCACAAAAAGAAGTGAAGGTACTTGTCTTCTGCTATCCTTTTTTTTTTTTTTTTTTTTGCTAAAGATGGTTCCCAAAAAACTTTTTCTTGTAAGCACAGCTATTTATGTGATCTATGCATTTGAACAAAGAATGATACCAACAGATGTATCATCTTTATATTTGGCACACACGTGTACCTTCATGAAAAGAAGTTGAGTCAGAATCTGACTTGGAGTTTTGGGCTAATGCTTCCACCTTAAACACCCTATACTTGTACAGTACTGAGTGCCCTGCCACCAAACCCCAGAACTTGAAAGAATTATCATTTGGACTACCACTCCCAGACTTTCTGGGTGGAAAGCAACCTTCCCAAGCTCTGCCAAAGTGAGTAAAAAAGGTCTGTAGCATTTTCCTGGCTATGCATCAAGAGGCAAGAACTTACCAGCCCCATTGGAGGATCTCTTTCTGGGAATTCTACTTCCAGATATGGCTCCTTGACTCTGGCACCCATGATGCTTAGATGCCTTCTTCAAAGTCCAGAAGGTTCCTGGATGGAATTTGCAGCAAAGTTTCATTGGAAGGATCTTTCTCAGGAGGACAAAAGATGGCCCACTGAGTTACACTGCCTGGAAAACTTAGGGGTTTTTTTTAAAGGTTTTTTTTTAAAATGAGGGGAAATGACAGGCCCAGGTTGGAAGGAAAGAGAGGCTGTGGAAAGCCAGTGTGAAAAAGCCTGTGGGTCTACCATGTTCTCACCAGTCCAGTGCTACTCCTGCAAATGAGACTCTGTCATTCTTCGCTAACTCAGTATACACTTTCTTGTTGAGACTTGCTTGTTGCCTTGGAAATGCCACCTTGGTATGCATCCTTTGCCAATCACCATACGCCACAAGGGGACAGCATTGTTGCTTGCAGCTTGGTCTTGGAAGGCTAAATATTTATCAGGTCCTGACAGGCCCCAACCTATGCAAACTATTTAAAGTTACTTTTCCTCCTTAAATTGGTACACACACACATATGCTCAGTGGTCAGGTAAATCATTGATGCAATGATTGATGTTTATTTATTTTGTGTGAGGGCACCAGAAAATATAAAGGAACTAACCTTTGCCTCTCGTTTCTTCACAAGTCTCCATGGTCACAGCTTGGCTGAACAGATCTAAACAAAGAAGCATTTCAGGGCAGGTTTTATGATTATAGTTGCCTTAGAATTTAGAAAAATTATTCTTTTGTGGCAACGTCAGCTCCCAGAGGTATTGCCTAAATACTCTAAATGCAATAGATCCTGTTTGATCTTGGAAGCTAAACCAGGATCAGCCCTGGTTAGTACTTGGATGGAAAATCTCCAACAAATGCCAGGTGCTGAAGACTATATTTAAGAGGAGTATTCCTGGCCTTTCAAATTCATGGGGTTGCCATAAACTGACAGACAATTTGAAGGCAAATACACACATGCACAATTCCCAGAGAGTCCCCTCCACTCAGTATGACCAGTGACAATAGCCATACTGACTAGAGGGTTCTGAGAGTTGCAATTTAAATAAGTAACAGTCTCCAAAGCTCTGGCCTGAGATTACATTTGGTAATGTGAGAGCAAATCTGGTTTTGTTCATCTGTCAACTCAGTCTCCACCACACTATTGTATCCTGCTTTTGATACCAGTGCAGCATACCTCAGAAGAACCATCTGATGCTATTTGCATATCATGGCTGGTTTTAAATCATCCTGGTCAGTATGAACATATTTATATCTTTTATGTCTTTTAATTTTAGAGAAATAAAATACACAATCCAAGTAATATAGTAATAGCAATGTAGGCTATGGTTGTTTTTTTAAAATCAAGTTGAGAGCATAATTTAAAACTTCGTATTCACGTTTTTTTTAAAAAAAATAATTCTAACAGGACAAGACGATAATTTGCATTCTATAACAGTTGGTCCAAATGTATTTAATTTCTTCCCTTTGTAAACCCTCCCAATCCTTGGCTTGAATACCATCTTTTATGTCCTTCTACAATCCAAATAACACAAGCACAGGATGTCCAGACTTATTAATTCATTCCAACATTTTTAAAAACCACCCTTCATCCTTGCCATTACCAGGCCAGTATACAAATAAAGTTAAAACAATAAAACACAGTTCATCAACACTACCTCCACATAAAACAGAGTCTTGTAAACAGTTAACAAAACAAACAAGAAGAGAGAAGTGGGAAAAGAGTGGGGGAAGGATGTGAGTATAGCTAAGGGGGTGACAAAATGAAGGCATTGCCCTGCAAATGCGAATTCTGCCTGTCCAAATGAAAGTTTTATTCTCCCCACCCCCATTGCCTAACACTTCGGTCGCTTAAAACTTGAGTTAGCATGTAGAAATACAAAGTGGCAGGCAAAATTTGCAAAGGAATGCAAACATAGCAAGTATAAGAGTTCTTGGTGCAAATGATTTCCAATGTCTTCAAAGCTAAAAAATTGTGGACTGAAGGAAAATTTCAAAGGGAGTAGAATTCTAATTCAGAAGGGAAATGCCCTGATTTTGCTCCCCTATCATTTTAGCCATACTATACACCTGGGGAAAGAAATATAATAGGAGGGAAGGGAAGGGGATATTTCTAGTACAGTATTCTCCATCTGCAGCCCCAGGAAAAGAGATATTGTTGTTGTTATTGTATGCTTTCAAGTCATTTCTGACTTATGGCAACCCTAAAGTGACCCTAATACAGGATTTTCTGGGGCTGAGAGTAGATATGTGACTCACCCAAGGTCACCCAGTGGGTTTCCAAGGCCGAACAGGGTATCGAACCCTGATCTCCAGAGTCATAGTCCAATGCTCACACCACTCCACCAGGCTGTCTTTCCAGTTAAATCCCAGAAGACATTTAAAGGAAGTTTTGTCAAATATCTTCAGAAGAGAAACTTGTCTCTGCTTTCATACTACTCTTTATTAAGGATAATGAGTGTCATTAAATAGTGTAGATTGTGAATTTTTCTTCCAGTAATTTTGTAATGGTAAGTAATGGCATTTTTTACACATTAGTGGTTAAGATGCCAGTTCTGATCTTGAAAGGTTGGCAGTTTGAGGCCTGGGTGCTGCATGATTGGGTGAGCTCCTGTCACTAGTCCCAGTTTCTGCCAAGCTACCATTTCAAAAGCATGCAAATGTAAGTTGATAGGTACCACTTTTCAGTGGAAAGGTAACAGCCTTCCATGCAGTCATGCTGACTACATGACCACCAGAGCAGTCCTCAGATAACATTGGCTTTTTGGCTTAAAAACGAAGATGAGCACTACAGTTGGTTATGACTAGACATTCATGTCAAGGGATTATCTTTACCTTTTACCTTTACGTTTGAATTATCATCATCAAAAGAACTATGAGATTTTCAGAACCAGCAAGGGTGATGGTACACTGTGCATTTTCTAGGTGGGACTGAAAGGCTTCACCAGTGCAATTCAAAGGAAGGGGCAGCAAAGCAGTTAAACAAATCTCAAGAGACGAGGAGGACTGAGAGCAAGTAAGCTGTACTTCCAGCCCATCTGAGATGCACTAAAGCAAGCATCAGTGCTTTGGATTGCCAGATCTCAGGGACTGGCTCCATATCTCAGTGCTTGAACCCTCTTAACTGGGCCTGATGGTGACGGGATAAATCTTAGGGTAGGAGCACTGCCTTGAAAAGTGCATGCATATATATTTTTTCTAGTTTGTTGTACCTGCTGTTTAGATATGAATGGCATACTCTGTGCAACTGTAGGTCCTTAAAGTATCTTGCTCAGTGACATCACCAAGACCCACTTCCTGTGACATCACAAGATGTTTTCCTTAGGTCTCAGGTTTTGTCCCCACATCTCACGGTTTGGGATGGTCCTGAATGTCAATCCTGCTTTGGTCTCTTCAATAAACTTGAAATCATAAAGACTCTGTGCGCTGGAATGCAGGAAGGGAGGGCTAATAATTCCTTCATAATTTTTGCCCAGTCAGATCTAGTGTCCTAACATCATGTGTCCCTCTCCCATGTCCTAGACTTTGGGCACTTCTCCATGAAGAGCTCCTAGCTTCACCAATCAAAAGACAATGAACAACTAATCCATCTTTTCTTCCATAACAGATTCCATTTGGTAAGAAAAAGGATGGAAATAAAGAAACACAGAGGGGCACAATTAGTACCTGATATCATCTGGCCCACAAAATTCCTTGAATGAGGTAGGGAAGTTGCCCAATTAATGCCTTGTCTGGAAGCATCCCAGTTCAGTACTGTGAATATGCTACACTCCAACAACATCATAGCATAGAAGAAAGCTCAAAACAAAATAGTATACTTTTTAAAGAGGGCGTGGTTTGATTACTGGCCTGGGATTTCAAAGATCCAGGTTCAAGCCTCAATTTAAGCCATGAAAACTCACTTTGTGACCTTGGAGCAGTTATCTTCTCTTGCTTTAACTACTTCACAGGTGAGGATAAATTTCGAGGGAGAGGACATGTATACTGCCTTTGGTTTATTGGAAGAGAGGCAGAATATAAATATAGATAATAACTAATACATCCATTAAGGCTGGTCATGGTTTTGCCATATAGCTTGGCTGAATGAGCTTTCTTTACCAAGTAAGCACCTTCTAGGGTGGGAAGGGAATCTTAGCTGCTCCATATCCCGCTCCCACATGGACACCAGAGCCTGGTGACAAATTGTTTGGTGTAACCAAGGGCCCTAGAAACTTAGTTCTGCTTGTTCATTACTGGATGTTTGATGAGTCTAGCTGTAACCCAGAAACCATTCAGGAAAAAAAAAAAAAGACTAGCCAGGCTGTCTCTAACAACAAAGTTTCTCTCCTGCCCTGGAGATGGGTTTGGAATGTTATAAAAACCATCTGCTGCAAACAAGACTTTCAGTTCCCATCCTTCAACCTCTGAGCTCATCAGTGCCAGATTGAAGACATTTTGCAAGATGGTGAGTCTTTCCCCCCCCCCCCCCCCCGGATTTATTAGGTCCCCTGGAAGAGTGAGGGGGCTTCAGTCCCTCATAACCATAGATCATCACATTTCCCTCTCTTAAAACATTTATCAATCAATCACTTTATTATGGTCAATGACCAGCAAACATATAATCCTAAATGTGCCCCTCTTTGGGAATGCAGATAGGCTTAGATCTTATCAAGACGTAGCTCAAAATCTACCAGGCACAGAAAAGATAGGAAAGAAGAAAACCAGTATTACCTGTAGATGTTGTTAGGAGCGGTGTCTGCTTCCCAATATGGCCTGGTATTATACTACTACTGGTTCTCTTCCAACTTGGCACAGCCATAGTTCTAGACAGTGGGGAATGTTGATGGTATAGTCATTTAAATACTGTACATTGGTGCACCTTTTGTTGTGCACATGCTATACAGATAGGCTATTCTAGGCATGGATCTTATCATGTATACTCTCATGTACATCCATATCCTCCAGCTGTCTCAATTTGGCAAGTACGGTCCTGATCAAACTTCTGTTGTCCCATTTCCCCCACTGATTTTAAAATATCTCAGTTTCTCTCTTCTTCTCCAACATTCCCCTGTTCTCCTCAGCCCACTTCAATGGCAAACTGAATTAAACAAAGTACAAAAGATGTTTCCACTCAATTAATGCAGCAGGGGAAAAGGAGTGGAGGGGAGAAAGGGTGAAATCTTGCCCTTCCCAATAGATTCAGGCAACAGAAAATTGCTGTAGCCTTTCCTAACTTGTGTCTTCTTCCTCATTAATAACTTACTGATGGATTTGTCCTTCTCTTCTCAGCGTGAGTGCATTTCTGTCCATGTAGGCCAGGCTGGTGTCCAAATTGGCAATGCATGCTGGGAGCTGTATTGTCTGGAGCATGGCATTCAGCCAGATGGGCAAATGCCCAGTGATAAAACTATCGGTGGTGGGGATGACTCCTTTAATACTTTCTTCAGTGAAACTGGAGCTGGGAAGCATGTGCCTCGGGCTGTCTTTGTGGATCTGGAGCCCACAGTGATTGGTGAGTATATCAGAAACAAAGTCTGATCCATTCCTGAGAGACATCCCAGTGTATTCTTACTGAACACTGACAGTAAGAATGTCCAGATATGGACCAAGACATTTTGGTACTGCCCATGGTAGTAAAAATACAGTAATAAACCAAATATTTAACAATTTTCAGCACTTTGATGGGATACTCAAGTCCGCTGCTGAGGCAGGCCACATGACCCTACCTAATGACAGGGCTGGCCTCAGTTAGTTCAAATGAATAAATTAATCAACCAAAGGAACCTATGGCATTAAGATTCTAACACAAAGTCCTCTTAGAGCATTTTTTAAAATGAAAGATGTATAAAAAGTATTTAGTTTGCAAAGTTGAGGATTTCATCAAATGAAATACATGGTGCACAATGACACTACTTTTATAAAGGAAAATTGCAGACCAAATTTAGCTGACTTGGGTTGACATAGGAGTTTATCACACAGGAGGAATTTCTCCCAATTTCGAATTGAGCCAATTCGAATTCATGTAAATTTACATGAAATCTAATTGCATTCGGAATGCATTCAGAATGACTTCTCATTTCCCAGAAATGACCCCCCATTGCCCGAAATTGTGTGACATACTCTTATATGCATTAATGTAAAACCTATGATTGCATTCAGAATGACTTCCTTTTTGCCCGAAATTGCGTGAGATACACTCATATGCAGTAACATGAAACCCTATGATTGCATTTGGATTGCCATTGGATTATACCCCCAAATTCCGCCGTATGATAAACTCCATAGTAAGAAGAGCACCTGAGATCTAGGCGTACAGGCACACCTTACTTAAATGCTTCATTTATAACCTGTAGGCAAAGTTAGCTCTCTGTGTTATGGTACACTAGCTTTTGAATGCTCTCCTAAGAGAGGGATGCTCGGTTCCAACACTCTATTCCTCTTTATGTCATGATAAGACTTCTTCATTTCCCCAGAAATTTTAATTTTATATTTTCAGCTGGTTACATAGTTTATTTGTCTCAAATTCACTGCATTTTAAAATGCTTTATGTTTTAATATTTTATTAATTTTAAATGTTTATGCATACCACCCTAAAATTCATTTCTGAATGAAGATGTAGTTTGTACTTTTTAAACACAAACAATCACAGATTTTTTCATTTTGGCTAATGCTTGGAAAAAGTTACATTTTAAAGACTAAAATCTCCCAGAATACTCCAGCCAGCTTGACCACTGACATTCTGAGGACTGTAGTCTACAAACCTAATATTTCTGTTCTCTGTTTCTGGTAGATTCAAAAACATGTAAAGTACATGGTCAACCTCAGAGTAGTCCTGCATGGGGATGAGTCTGTGTATCAGTTGTATACTGTCTTTATGCCAGTATACAACTGATCTCAGAGCCATACCTTGAGATTATGTTGTGTGCTAGCTAGCTAGTCAAGTCCAATGGAACTATCTAGTCCAGGCACAATTGTTGGAACACACACACACACACACATATATATAGCATCTATATATTGTCATTAATAGGTCCTCCTGCACTATAGTATTCCTAATTTTAGAAGTAAAATGCAAAGTATGACTCAATTCTTGTCATTCTGGAGAGCTGAGAAGAATGATTGAGTACTTGCTGTACATTATATAGCAAAATAGTGTAAGATGTGGGGGGGGGGGGAGCCTAGCTTGGTTCATGGGATCAATTTCAGATTGCCACAAATTTTGTATCGTCACAAAAATACATTTAAAGTCCCAACTACACATCCTATGTTTGTGTATAGTGTTACAATAAACAAATTAAAAGCATTGGCTTCTCTGGTAAGTATGTTCTTTTGGTTTATGTCTGTATCTCTGTTCTGTATATCTATGGTGGCAAATTTGTTAGCCCTCTATATTTTATGAAAAGGTTCTCAGACCAGGGTTCTCGGCTATGGAAACCAAATCCCCTAGCAAGGTTTGGCAAAAGCAGATGCAAAAAATTCTGACAAACAAACACAATATATAAAACAAATACTTGAAGGGCAGAAAGTGACAGAAAAGTTTTTCAGAATGGGAATGATCTGGCCTTTTGTATATTGTATACTCTAGATGAGGTTCGGACTGGAACATACCGCCAGCTTTTCCACCCAGAGCAGCTGATCACTGGAAAGGAAGATGCTGCCAATAATTATGCTCGTGGACACTACACAATTGGAAAGGAGATCATTGATTTGGTGTTGGACAGGATCCGGAAACTGGTAATTGAGCTTGGCAAGAAGGGGGACAAGGGCTAGGAAGGGACTGTATCTCCTGTATGGGATCTGGAAAGAGTCTTGGTTGATGAGTGTTACCTTATAGATGCACACAGTTTTGTTGTTAATACTTCAGTGTATGACACTGAAGTAGGGTGGGATAAGTACAAATGGTTTTTAGAGACTACTTGAGCAAACAGCAGTCTTGGACAGCTTCAGTGTCTGCTTATGCAAGAGCTGGTCTGCTACAACTGTGATAAATTCTCATGGGGACAAGTGTTCCTCCAAGGTACTAGAGTAATTCCAGCTCTGCTGGAGTGGAAGTGATTCAGACTCTTCTCACAGGGCTCCTCTGGACAGTGGATGCGTTGGGTTGTTCTGGTATATGTTGATGTACTCTTCAGTTTTAAAAAATATATTCAAACAACATTTCCTCTGTCCTGGACTATTTTTTGTTTATTTCCAGCACTAACTGCAATATTTCATTCCCACCCTCAAGTGGATTTCTTTTTAACAGAGACATATTGGAACAAAAACATCATCATCTCTTCTCTCTCTCTCTGTCACTCTCTCTCTCTCTTTTAGATGTTTAATTCATCCATTAATCACTGAAATGGCAATTTTGCTTTATAGCACCTCAGCTATAAAATAGAAAAAAAGGTGTTTGTGTAGAGAAAAATTGCCTTTGAAATCATAGGATTGCCTTAACCAACCACACCCATGCTTTTTGTTTTTAAAACCCTTTGGAAGAGTCCTACTGCAGATCCAAGACATTATAACAAACAGACCCTCAAAAGATTGAAACAAGAGGATGTGCAGATGATAACAACCAACAAAACATCATGAAGTCTGTTATGAGAATCCATGCCTCTTTAGACCAATTTGGAAAAGTTCACAGTCTAGCAGATTAATGAGACTATTAAACTGTAATGCTGAAATACAGAGACTTACCATACAGTCTTAACAATGCTTACACAGAAGTAAGTCCCACTGTAATTCAATGGGACTTACTCCTATGTGTGTGTGTATGGAGTTGCAGCCTCCATGGTGGGCCTTTCTGAGTTACTTTTACTTCCTCCCTTCATTCCATCCCACTCTGTTCCTTGACTTCACCTAACTATTTCTTGGCTTGTTTCCTTTATTTCACAGGCTGACCAGTGCACAGGTCTCCAGGGATTCCTTATCTTCCACAGCTTTGGCGGAGGCACTGGCTCAGGGTTCACTTCTTTGCTGATGGAACGGCTCTCTGTTGACTATGGCAAGAAGTCCAAGCTAGAATTCTCCGTTTATCCAGCTCCACAGATCTCCACAGCTGTGGTGGAGCCCTACAACTCCATCCTCACCACACACACAACCCTTGAGCACTCAGACTGTGCATTCATGGTGGACAATGAAGCTATCTATGATATCTGCCGCAGGAACCTGGACATTGAGCGTCCAACTTATACAAACCTGAACAGGCTGATTGGCCAGATTGTCTCCTCCATCACAGCCTCCTTACGCTTTGATGGTGCCCTCAATGTAGATCTAACAGAGTTCCAGACTAACCTAGTGCCATACCCTCGCATCCATTTTCCTCTGGCCACTTATGCTCCAGTCATCTCTGCAGAGAAAGCTTACCATGAGCAGCTTTCAGTTGCTGAGATCACAAATGCTTGTTTTGAACCTGCAAACCAGATGGTGAAATGTGACCCCCGTCATGGCAAATACATGGCCTGCTGTCTTTTATACCGAGGTGATGTGGTGCCCAAAGATGTCAATGCTGCTATTGCCACCATTAAAACAAAGCGCAGCATTCAATTTGTAGATTGGTGCCCCACGGGCTTCAAGGTGGGAATTAATTACCAGCCCCCCACTGTGGTTCCTGGTGGAGACCTAGCCAAGGTTCAGCGAGCAGTGTGCATGCTGAGCAACACTACAGCCATTGCGGAGGCCTGGGCCCGCCTGGATCACAAGTTTGATCTGATGTATGCCAAACGGGCCTTTGTGCATTGGTACGTAGGGGAAGGCATGGAAGAAGGGGAGTTCTCTGAGGCACGAGAAGACACGGCTGCCCTAGAGAAGGATTATGAAGAGGTGGGGACGGATAGTATTGATGGAGAAGGAGAAGAAGAGGAAGGGGATGAATATTAGGAAAGCATTCTTGTATGGGGGAAATTAAAATAGCAATTGCTTTAGCTCTTAGGTAGGCACTTCCCAAAATAAAATATATAACTATGTCACTGAACTGTGGTTGAGTTTTCTTGCTAACTTACAATTTAATCAGACTTTCCTTGTTCCCTAATCACCTGGCTTTTAAGAATAAGAGCAGTCTTGACTCTTGAAGCTTACTGCATCCACTTAGATGGCACATCGATCTTGGGAGACCCGGTCAAAGTCAAATAATGAACACAGACCCTTGGCAATTGCAGTTCTAGATAAATCTCCATGTCATTTACTTCCTTGCTGCTAGAGAACCAAACTGACTGCAGCTGAATTATAAGTGAGGCAAATATAGAGGCTGAAATACTGGGCCAAAATTATCTTTTTCTGATACAGTTTAAGAGTATACGACAAACACCTTTGACACTGCAGGGTGGTACCATGCTATCTGCACATTAAGTTCTAAGCAGAGGCAACCAATGGCTTCCATGTCAGTGGGATGGTAAATTCATTCTAGGTTTTAGTTTGAACCTGAAAGCAGTTATCCAAGGTAGCGAAAGGAGCCGAGCCTATTTGTGGGTGCTTGGGTATGTCCTTTAAAGTTCTGACTAGAAGCTGTAGCACATGAACTGTCCCACTGACTTGGAACTTATCAACCTCTGCTGGTTCAAATAAAGCACTGTCCCACCTAAACTTTCCTGACTGATTTTCTGATTACCATTAATTTCCAAGGCACTCAGTGCATATTTACAGAGGATAGCCTCAGTGAGACTTCCCTAGACCCAGGTTGGGTAATTATTATGTGCTTCTGTGGCTTCAGAAAAATACCTCTCAGCTTTCCTCCTGTATCTCTGACATATTTATGAACATTTATGAATACCCTGACTCCTTCCCATTTCTCTTTTTCCTCTGGTCTAATAATCACACTATCACACTTTAAAATATTTTTGTATGAAACAGCCTGAACTTATGGATCTTTGTTATGAATCTTACTGATTTACCTGGAGCATTGCTGACTTAATATTTCCCTACATCACATCTACCTTACAAGAAAAGTCCACAAAATATACTAAGTCACACACAGACACACACACAATGCTTTAGCCCATTTGCTAAACATCCCTGCGCTACTTACTGGTAGCGTCCTCCCCCCCCCCCCAAAAAAATCAAGAATGAAATTTTAACACTCCTAGCCCTATTGCCAAAAGAATGAAATTCTTAACCTGAAGATGAGTGGCTTTTTTCACATTTGTATTAGGAATGCTACTTGCCCTATTTTCTGAATTTCAATAATTTGCATGACTGAGATAATCAATCCCTTTTGCTGGGACAAATTCATTCCTTTATAGTCTGAAACCACACACCAAGGTATCCTTATGGAAATAGACCTCCCATTGATCTGAAATTCTAATTACCAAAATATTTTTGGACATCCTCCATAAGCCATTTGGAGAGCCATGTATCTGAGCCAGAAGCTCTAGCAAAATCTGAAGGTTAAATATAAAGTAAACCTGGATTGCAACAATGAAAGAGTTAAAGGTAAGACAGAGACAAGAAGGTGCAAGAACTGAGCAAATATGAAGAGTTAACTCACAGGGTGGTTTTCTCTCACACAGATGCTTACAGAAAAGCATAAGGCTCTGATGTCACAATGACCCCTAAGTTTCCATTGACTACTGAAGCTGCTAGTCAGCAGGGGAGGGAGCAGGTTTGGGGTGCTAGTAAGTTCTTGCCTCCCCCAAGACATCAGGCGCCCAGCTAGCCATCAGGTGAAATAAAGAACACGGGCAATCTCTGGATGAGCTAAGGTAAACACACCCGAGGTGGACCTAGGAAACCTGAAGAATACAAAATGAGGTTGGGGAGCAGAAAACAGAGAATGAAGTGAAAATTCACAACGAACACAAGAGAAATTGGGGTCAGAGGGATTCATGTGAGTCTTGATGGAAACTGAAAGTTAGATTGGAGCAGTAAGAGCCAGGAAAAGGTATCCTAAAAGCTCAGATTTGGTAGTTGCATGATAGAAGGGCCCTACCTTCAACTCTGACATGGAGATCTTAACATCTTACCCCTCAGCATAAACAAACATTCTTACTTCCTTACTACTAGTAACACCACCAAGCTAGCAAGAAGTCCTAATCCTCTTCTCCCCTTATAAAATAATATTCCCACCTCCATGTACGTTAGTAGAACCTTAGAAAGCAGGGATGAGCAGAACTGATGTCCAATTCCTTCTTTTACTCCAGATTCATTGGCAGGCCTCCCTGGACATCTTCCTGTCCAATGAACCTGGATCCATACATGTAATAATAGAGGAATTATGTTTCCAAATGGAAACTTGATTTTTCCAGCTTCAAGCTGCAAGCAATTAATCAGAAGGCGAACAACTTGTTTGGAGGCTGTCCACATCTAAACCAGCAAGCAAATTAGGAGTCAATTGCAGTGATCAATAATGAATGTCAGCATGAAGATCTAGGTGTTGCTGTGTAGAGACAGGGTGCTAATTATTGTCTAATTAGCACAGGCAGGCAGGCAGGCAGCCAGCAGCAGAGATTGATGGTTAAGAGTAAGAGGAAATGTCCTATCAGGACAACAACAATAGCTTCGTATTAGAACTTGTTAAAGAAAATTCATTTATTACACCTACATTATATTACACACACCATCCTTTCCCTATTCACACAGCACAAATTAAAATTTATGTCAACAGGTTTAGCAAAACTGTAGGGTAAAACTTCTCTGACCTGCACAGTTTCATACTGCAAGTAGGATATAGGCATTTTTGAATGCCTATCCTCCATGTTGTTCAACTTATATGCAGAAAACAACATAAGAAAAGCAGAGCTAGAATCAGAAGAAGGAGGAGTGAAGACAGAAGGAAGGAATATCAACAATCTAAACTATGTGGATTATATATTAATAATGGAGGAAGACATCACAGACTTGGATTATCACACTAGGGTCAATACCAGAACCATCCCACAATTATCCTATTATTGGTAATGAATATCCCATCATTGGCAATGGGATAATTGTGGGATGGTAATTGGATAACTGTAGGATGGTTCTGGAATTGACCTTGTATGATAATCTCGGAACAGTTACTAAGCAAGATCAAAGATGAAAGTGCAAAGGCAGGATTAATACTGAACACAAAGATAACAAAAATTGCAACCACAGAAGAGATACTAAAATTCAATCTGGACAACGAGGAAATTGAAATAGTTAATTCCCATACCTAGGATCAAATATTGCTTGGAATGGTGACTGCAGTCAAGAAATAAGAAAAAGATTAGGAATGGGAAGGGCAACTATGAAAGAACTAGAAAAGCTACTGAAGAGTAAGGATCTACATCTAAGCACAAAAGTTAGAATTGTCCAAGCCATCATATTCCCCATCACCATGTACGAATGTGAGAGATGGACAGTGAAAGAGCAGACAGAAGGAAAATCAACTCTTTTGACATGTAGTGCTGGAGAAGAGTGCTTAGGATACCGTGAACAGCCAGAAAGACAAACAGATGGGTCTTGGAACAGATCAAGCCAGAGATGCCCTTAGAACTCAAGATGATCAAACTGAGGCTGATGTACTTGGCCATATAACAAAAAGGCATGGATCACTGAAAAAGACAATAATACTAGGAAAGCTGGAGGGTAGAAGAAGGATTGGAAGACAGCATGCCAGATGGATGGACTCAATCAGGGGGATATGGGCATGGGCTTGCAGGAACTAAGTAGAGAGGTGAAAGATGGGGTGCTTGGAGGTGTCTCATCCACAGAGTTGCCACGAATTGAAGTTGACTTGTGGGCAGATAACAACAACATCCTCCATGTAAACATTTCATGCTCATCTTCCAATGTAATATATGCCATCCTTTGTCAGTAATGCCATTCAGCACTCTTCATTGGGCAAACAGGCCAGTCTCTACTTCAAAGTGGATAAATGAATATAAATCAGATATTACAAATGGGAATACACAAAAGCCTGTTGCATAACACTTCAATCATTTCTGACCTCAGGAAAGCAGGTCAAAAATGCAAAAGGAGATCGGAAAGAGAAACAGCTGTATTACAATACATTCACAAACTCCAGTCCATTAACAGTGGGTTGAATAAAGACAATGGCTTCCTGGTACACTACACATATTGTAACACTGGACTCTCTTAGCCAGTCTAACATAGCTTCTGTCTGCCCACACCACATTCTGCCCACACCACATTCCAGCCACCCATCTTGGCCATAAGCACATCCTATCCTCGGCCTTTGTCTCCCAGTGACCAAATGACCAATAAATCAACAGTGCGATGCAGCAGCTAAAAAGGCCAATGCAATTTTAGGTGCACCAATAAAAGTATAGGAGGTTGGACTGGATGGCCCTTGTGGTCTCTTCCAACTCTATGATTCTATAATTAAAACTTAACTTGTCACCTCATCACCATTCCTACATGTTTTGTATTTCCATAAGTATTCATGAAGTCATTTCACTCCATGCATCTGAGGAAGTAGACCAAGTTTACAAAAGCTTGTGCTGCAATTTACACAGTCCCAAAGGTTCTACAAGATCCCTTTGAACAGAATATCTCTGTTAGACACTTCCCCTCTCATAAGCTAATTCTTTTCATGCAAGTCTTTTGTTTTGCTTTTTATTTAAATGTGAGGATGCAACTACAAACTCCATTTTGAAATGGTGCATACTATAGCTTCCATAAACATGTAGGTCAGACTTTCCATGGATCTTGTTCTGCTACAGGCCAAGACCTCTCCATTGACGCCCCCTTGTTGTGGGGGAGAGGAGAACTCTGGTTAGAAACTAGAGAGAACCAGTATCATATGAGCATTTCAATTTCAGTAAGGCCGTGAATCCAGTCTGGTTTGTTGCCTAAACTGTTAAATGAGCTATACTAAGGCTGAAACTATTTTGTGGATAAGGCTTGGCATCTGACTTGGAATAAAAACTGAAACGGACTCACTAACCCACTATTGTGAAAGTTCACCATAGATACAAGTCATGATTCTGTAAACATTGGGGTGGTCTCTAAAGGACAGCTCCCTAATAAATTATCTGGTCAATATTCTGACATGTTTGGGAGGTGGTTGCTCAGCTTTATCACTTGATTGCTACTGAACTATCATCTCTCTCTCTCTTTCTCTAAACATACACACAAAAATTTGGTACAATTTGTCCAATGATCTTAAATAGCAGCCTTAACACAATTAGCTATTTCATCAATATATAGTTTGTTTATGGATGTAATAATGATATTGAACAAATTAAAAACCATTTCAAAAATATTCAGAAATACATATTCAGATAATATTGGTCTTCTGACACAACATTTGGCAGTTATAGCATAAATATAAAATTCATGAGGCTATAATGAATGCATATTGCGAATATCCCAATTCCAAAGTGTACTATCCTCCCTGACTGCATTTTATTTTGTTCTAGAACAGCCAGTCCTGCATATAAATTGGCTGGTCTTCTGGACTTCATGGCTCTGGATTGCTTGTCAGTAAAAGGGCTGGTGGTCGGATAGCCCCACTTTGACAGGGAGGGTTGAAACTGATGATATACAACTGTTGTTATTGAGTGCCTTCAAGTTGATTCTGACTTATGGAAAACCATTGTGTGTTTTTTGTCAAGATTTCTTCAGAAGAGGTTTGCCTTCTTCATCCCCTGAGGCTGAGAGAGAGTGATTTGCCCAAGGTCACCTAGTGGATTTCCATGGCTGAATAGGGATTTGAATCCTAGTGTCCTCAAATCCTAGTCCAACCCTCAAACCACTGTGTACCGCACTGGATCATTATATAAATGGTCTCTGTCTGGTATTTTGCATTCCTGTGCATCCATAGTTTTAATAAAATCAAAGCCTTGCCAGACCTACTCATAGATAGAATGAAGTAGCCACTTCAGGCAGCAGATTTGGAGTGTCAGGAAAGGGCAATGAACTGTTACTTATTTACTTATTATTGGTGTTTTATTTTGTGTTGTTTTACTGCTAGTCTGAGGGAAAGGAATTTGGAATGTTCTGCTTCACTTGCCAAAATAATTTGGCTGGCTTTGAGCAGTGTATACACACTTTCACTTGGATAAGAGATGGATTTACTGCTTTGTCTAAGGCTGTGGTCACACTGCAAAATTAAAGCATTTTGATACCACTTTAACTACTATGAGTCAATGCTGTGGAATTTTGGGATTTGTAGTTTGGTGGGGCCCCAGAGCTCTCAGACAGGGAAGGCTAAATAGCTCACAAACTACACATGGTGTGAATTTGTATATAAACTGTTTGCAGAATTCAATAGCACTGAGTCAAGCAAGTTAAAGTGGGGTCAGATTGCTTTATTTCTGCAGTATGACAGCAGCCCAAGACACAAATTTGCCTTGGACTGGCCTTGTGGAGAGGGTGCTATGACTCTCAAATACCCAGGCTGTCTGATCAACTGTAGCTTCCTATATGAGCGTATCTGGGCCCTGAAATCCTCACAAGAGGCCCTTTTCACCACAAGTCCCATGACATTCAGAGACATGTCTGGTGAGGGCACAACACAGGTTGGTTTTATTGGAGCTGCCTACCTCAGGAGGAAAAAATAGCCTCCATCTTGCTGTTCTTCCATTGGTAGACCAATACTTTTTTATTCTTACTGTCTTTCAAGAACTGGATGTTTTTTTAAAAAAAGGCTTTTAAAAAGGCGCTGAACTGCTTTTAATGGGACTGTGCTCGGACTGCTTTGTCATTATTTTTAATTCTATGTTTTAAATTGTTTCTATTGCTAACTGCAAAGGTGCAACAATATCTCTCTACATAGTGATTTTACAGACTAACAGGGCTATATATTTGAATTCTATTGCTAAACTGTTCACTTTGTATCTATTAGTTATACTGTATGCATTTAGCTATATTACATTTAGCTATACTGTATTAATTTTAATATGTTAGAGAATTTGTCAGTCAGGGAATTTTAATTGGTATGGGGAAAAGGCTGGGTATAAGGAGTTTATCACACAAAGGGAATTGGAAGTATAATCTGACTGCAATCATGGGGTTTTGCATGATTGCGTGAAAGCTGATCATACACATTTTTGGGCAAAGGGAAGTTCTTCCGAATGCAATCATGGGGTTTCACGTGATTGCGTGAGAAACTATCACACGCAATTTGGGGAACTGGGAGGCAATTTTGAGCAGTTCTGAACACAATGCAGGGTCAACTGAACTAGCGAATTTACTCAATTCTGAACTGGCCTCACTTCCATTTCTTTCAAAGAAGAAGAGAGAAATTCCTCCCGTGTGATAAACTCCTAAGTAAAGCTAACACTGTACTAACATTGTGCAAATGGAGAAACAATTCAGGGAAATGCTGAGCTGGTGAATTCTGAAGTTGTAGACCAAGGTGGGCAACTGCAGAAGGCTAGGAGGTAACATCAGCCTCTCTCCCAGAGAACTTGGAGGGCTGCACCCTCTTCTGAAAAATTTATATATTTTTTTGCTCCCAAATGCCCTAAATCTCCCTCTGAGGGTGTGGAGGTTATTTTTGCCTTGTTTGTAAAGGTCCCCTGGGCTATGTTAGGTCCAAGAAAAGTTTTATTAACAACAGGATACCTGCAATTAAAATTCCCCAACTGACAGTTTTCCTAATAAATTTAAATGAAGTCACTTCTTGTTTAAATTTTTAAATGACTTCTTCTAGTACTAAAATGGACCTGGGGCAAAAATGTGCTACACCCACTAGAAAGTTTTTTAGTTCTGGGGGGCAGTTGGGGCCACAAAAAAACTTGAGGGTTGCATCCAGCCCCACTTTGCGCACCTCTATTATAGATGCTGGGAGACAGTTTTGCCTTGTCCCTGGGTTATATGGTGACTCAATTCTGTTTCATCTTCCACTTCCACAGGGCCCACTGCCCACAGTGTCCACCTCCTGCTGTGCTCTAACAAGCAGTACAGCCCAAGAGTGCGGCCATGATCAGCCCTCAAAGCAGCTCAAGTTGTGTGGATGCCAGCTGTACTTCCAGAGACATTGTTCCCCTTGTGGCTGCACATTTCCCTTCACTTCTCTGTTACTGGTTGCTGCACACAGGACAGACGAATGGCTGCTGTGCCGGACTATTATAAGCTTTTAGAGATTCCCCGGGATGCCTCTGACAATGATATTAAAAAAGCGTAAGTTATTTCTTTCTCAGATCTCAGTCATATGTTTCTCTCATGACACTCCCCCCATCTATATCTGAAGCCATAACTTTGTCAGTGAGAAGGATTCCTAGTATTAGTTTAACCTACTATACAGCATTAACACACAGCAGCATATCTCCTTAAACTAATGTATAACAAGTATTAAATTCATGGTGGTCCAATTGAGGACATAGATATAAGTGCTAAAGAGGCTTCCTACAAGGTTTATTGTTGTGTGCTTTCAAGTCATTTTCAACATATGGCGACCCTAAGGCAACCCTATCATGGAGTTTTCTTGGCAAGATTTGTTCAGAGGGGGTTTGCATTTGCCTTTACTGTCTTGTTCTTTGCCTTGGACAGCAAAATGTCTTGGCTGAGCCCTGCTCACAATTAACCTGAATATATTGTGAAGAGCCTACATAAATGTTATCCCTTAGAATAACAAATCAATTCCATTTATGCTAGTAACTTCTAAGGGAATATCATTCCTGGGAATAGCCCCCCAATAGCTAAACAGGGTATTGGTAATTACTCCTTAAATATTTTATAATATTCTGGGAAAGGAAAACCATCTGGCCCCAGGGTCTTCCCTGTTTTACTACTATCTATTGCATCATTTACTTCTTGCAATGTAACTTTTCATTTAGACTTTCTCTCTGCTCCTGAGTAAATGGCCAAATCTTTTTATCCTTTAAATGCTCTTCTATATTTTCCACCATCAAGTTTCCTTTCTTTAATTTAACATAATAATTAAATATGATCTGTTTTAAATCTTCTTGGTCTGTGTAGAGTTTTCCTTCATATCTTAATTTAGATATAACTTTCTTTTCCCTCTCTTTTCTTTTTGGTATGACAAAAATAAAGTAACGCTACGTGGGGCAGGGACAGGGGATGCTGAACCCTCTCCCTCCCTGTCTCACATGGCTTTACTCAGATGGGGACAGAGGCGCATGTCAGGGCGCATGTCAGGTATAGCGCAACATCAGGGAGGTGTCACCCCCCCCTTGTGGGGTGTCATCCAGTGTGGTCCTCACCACTTACACCCACTAGTGATGCAAATGATTTCAGTGTACTGTATCAATAGCAATAGTTGCTTCATTTATATACCTCTTCATACCACTCTAAGCAGTCTCTAAGCAGTTTACAACTGTAAGCTAATTGCCTCCATCAAGCTGGGTACTCATTTTAGTGACATTGGAAGGATGCAAGCCTGAGTTGAGCCTGAACCCTGGCTGGCATTGAACTCACAACCTTTTGGTTTGTGACTGGCTGCAGTATAGGCATTTAACCACTGTGCCACCCAGGCTCCTACCACTTTTCTATGCTTTTAATTGTACAGTGGTCCCCCGGGATACGAAGCCCCCAGGGAACGAAATCCCTGGGACCCGAAATGGCCGGAGCCGAAAAAAAAGCCCCCAGGATCCGAAAAAATCCCCGGGTTACGGAAAAAAAAGCAACCCGGGCCCTTTAAAACACCGCGCTTCCGGCGCGCTGTGCATTAACTAAAGCGGTCCCCCAGGTTGCGAAACACTTCCGGGTTACAAAAGTAATCCCGGAACGGATTACTTTCGCAACCCGGGAGACCACTGTACTGTTCTTTTAATATTGTGGGCTGCTCTGAGTCTCAGTTAAGGGAGAAGAGTGGGGTATAAATAAATAAATAAATAAATAATTTAATGAATACACTCCCCTCACAATTTAGAGTTGCAGTCTGTCTCTCGCTTGCTGTGTGTGTGACCATACATCTCCTCAAAAAGTTTTTTTAAAAAACTATTCTCTGTGTTGATTGTTTTTATTATTCTATTAGCTTTATTTTACAGTTTGTTGTGATATTTGCTAGCTGCTTTGGATGCTTTTTTTTTTTTGGTGTAAACACATGATAAAAATATACTAAATAAATAAACAAATATAAAAAGAAGGGAAGGAGAAACCCCTGTTTGGGCTATTCCTTTTCCTGGACTTGAGACCAGACATGAGTAGGCACAAATGAAAAGCAGATGGTAGGGTAATTGGAATTATTGGAATCCCTGGCAAGGTAATTATCTTGTAATTACTGGAATCAATAGCAAGTTAAGGAGAATGAGCAGAGAATGGCCAAGTGGTGAGGAAAACATTATAGTAACCAGGCTCTGTCTGTCCTGGGTCCTTTTTCAGTCTCGCTGCTCAGACTGGGGAGAAGAACATCTGTAGGTCAACTGGATTTGTATGTGTGAGCTGGTTTATTAAGCAATGTGACATAGCCCTCAGATCCTGCATTCCTTTTCTCTCTTGGTGCTGTGCAGGTACAGGAAGAAAGCTCTGCAGTGGCATCCGGATAAAAATCCAGACAGGAAGAAATATGCTGAGCAAAAGTTCAAAGAAGTTACAGAAGCTTATGAAGTCCTGTCGGATAGTAGGAGACTTACTTCATTTCTCTAACATCATTTTTTCTCTTTTACTTCACTGGGAATCTTAAGGGTTTAAGTCTCCTTGAACTTTGTGGGCAGGGAGCAGATTTTTGCAGCCACATTCTGTTATCCTAAGTCACCCCATTAAGGAGTTCTTGGGGAGGGAGGTTATTACAAGTACAAGTAAACAATGGTAACAGAGGACAATGGTGGCAAATACATAGGTCAGGCTATAATTCCTGCTATAACCTGGCAGTGATCAGTATCACTGAGCATTTACTAGGGCCCACACCCCAGCAGGGGTTCACTGCCTCTTCTATGAGCTCTAAGGGCTCTCTCCTGATTGAGTAGATTGGGCCAAGAAGAGAAACACAAAGAACAATGATGTAAAGAAGCAGGAGATGGGGCTATCAAAGAGTGCGTGGCTGAGTCCATCTTGCTCAAGAATATCTAAAAATGTGAGCTAAAACTATGATTTGGAGGAGATTTCATGGTGGGAGTATAGTGCAGAGATGGACAACCTGTAGCTCTCCAGCTATTGATGGAGTGGAACTCCCATCAATTCTTGCCCATCATATCCAATGATGAGGCAAGAGTTTTGGTCCAGTAACACTTGCAAGTTCACATGTTTTCCTGCTCTTCCTGCAGTTTAGAGCCAAACACAGATGTTAGAATGATGCAAAATTATGTGACTTATGCACTGGCTGGCTGACTTTCTTTCTTTCAGAAGCCAAGCGTGAACGTTATGACTGCTATGGGGAGGGACTCACAGCAGCAGGTAAGTATCTTCCATCTAATTCAAACAGTTTGCAACATTTACTAGCCCCTCACCTGCATGCCAAAGCAATCTGGTATTTGGTTTTGTATATAGACAGTACCAGAACCTTGAGAGACACTAGCGTTATACTATTTTTAAAAACCTCTCACTTGGAATTGGCAGCAATCCCGACACATGACATTCTGACCAATTTGCAGTGGCTGTGGGGATTTTAGGTGCCTGAGGACTTTAATCTGCAGGAAAAAGAATCTTGATTTTCTATGGAATATCCTGAGAAATTCAGATGAGCAGATGTGTGACTGGTGGATTTGCATGGCAGTGAAGGGAGGAAGTTGTGTTTGGGATGAAACAAACAGTGTCTGTTGGTGACATGATCAATCTCATCAGGAAGTGACAATTCTCAAGAGACAGAAAATTTGAATGGATTGTTCTCAATTTTTTAAAGGGTGCCACATTTGTGCACATAAATGGGTGTCAGTATGCTTGATATTTACACCTGTATCTGTGCAGCTCAGATTAACTTCTTGGCTTAGCTTTAGTGATGGCCAAAAGAGGCAGAAGAGTGTCCTGGACCAGGACAAAAATGTGTTATTTTGCAAGCTCGATGCACTGGGAAGTTAAATAAATAAAAAATAATAGACACAGGCATACAGCTGAAAATGGTTTGGGGAAATTAGCTTGTGGGCCACCATTTTACAGTGAGGTGATCTTGTAATGTGGGAATGTGTGGCTGCTTAAACTGAATTTGCTGTAATTTACCTTGATGTCTACAGCAATAGTGTAGACAAACCCAGGTTTCTGCAAATCTAGAAAATTCTGGGCCCACATGGATTTTCTGGTAAGTTGTAGACATTCCCATCACTAGTTTTTAGTTTTCAAGAGGCACCCAGAAGTCAAAGAACAAATCTGAATTGGTATTTGCTTGCCTGTGAGAGAAGGGAATGGTAAATTTAACTAAATATATTAAGCTTGGACTATACATTGAAGGCTAAAGTTAAAAATACTGATTGGGTGATATAATTAGGAGACACTGAATGTAAAACTAGTCATCACTCTAAACTAGTTTCTGTCCACATGGTCTCAGAGATCTTGTTGGCTGAATCGGGAGAAACGAGGGAACCCTCTCTCCCTGCCCTCTTCCTTTCCCATGGTAAAGGCAGGGCTGTATAGCTGGAATGAAAAGCCCATGTTTGGGAAAAAAGCATCCCCATTTTCCTTGGCAAAAATCCCACATATAATCTTTTTGAAAATAACATCTCTCCAACAGTTCCAGAGGGAGAAGATTTGAAATTCACCTTCCGCAGTCCCTGGGAAGTTTTTCGAGAGATGTTTGGGAGCACAGATGCCTGTGGTAAGGTTTAATCTTATTTGAGACCTGGTTGCATATTTGAAGATTGAGACATTGCTACCCCTGAGTTATCATTTTGGGATAATGGATCTCACCTCCCAGTGATAGTGATTCACAGTCCCCCTTTCTTCTTTACTGAATTGCTTGTCTTGCCTCCATTCATGAAAATTTACAACCTTACTCTTACCCACATTGTCAAAGTATCCAGTACTGTGATGGAGTTTAACCATTTTTGGATACCAAGGATAAACATGGTTCCTGAATAGGTAAAAACAAAACAAAAAACAAGACTCTAAAAATGTCTTTGCTAGATTCTGTTCCACTTAGCAGTCATTTGCTGGAGAACCAAAACAGTTATTGTCATTAATGCTGTTATTGCTTTAGTATACTGCTTTCACACTCTACCAGGCATTACTAGCTGGAGTTTTGGATCATCAGTAATTCAGATTTTATAATCTAGAAATCATTATTGTTGGATAATGTGGGATGTTCTAAATAGTGTAATTTTATTTTGTAATTGTGCTATTGTGATTCTATATCTATAGCGATTTCATTGGGATGTTTCATCTGTCTCTTTGGAGCATCTATTACCTTTGGAACTACAATTGTTTTCTTTCCCCAGAGACACTGTGTCTCAATTCATACATCTCAACATTTTATCGTATTTTTCCTTCTCTTTGGGAGTGGCTATAATGGCCACTTAATCCAGGGCCACCACAGTGGTGACCACATGTACTGAGCCAAATCTGGTGTGATGCCACATTGTTGTGCACATGGGCCAGCTGGGATGACACTGCATTGCCTCCCCAATCCTGTCCCCTGTTTTTGAAACTGCTGCTGCCACTTCCTTACATTCAGAAGCTCCTTGTAAAGCCTGCCCATCACACCGCCACTTCTGCTCAGGACAGAAATGGGTCACCCAACATGTTACCAACAAGGAGACCTAGTTCCTTATTCTATCCTCAGCATATGGAAGTGGCAGTGGCAGCTCCAAAAACTGGCTGTCTCCTTTCCCTGTGTTGCTCAGTGTGAGGATGGAGAATGTTGTGGCTCTTGGCATGTGGACAACTAGATTAGGCCAAATTGGACCCAATCCAGCTGTCCACATGCCAAAAGAACCTAAGGTCACTCTGGGGTTTCAAGGAAACACCAGGATTTGTCCTTGACAGATTAAAGGCATAAAAACACAGATCTTCCCTGGAAGAAACCACATGTAGTCAGGACTGCCAGCACTGGATTCAGAGTAAGTATGACATTTTTCATGAGTGTAGACAAGCCCTCAGTCTTCACTTCTGTTGTTATCAACTCTATAATGCTTTCTTTTCCTTAGCTACTGTTATGTCTAGCATATTGTGTTCCAATTGCTTAACAGTTGTTGTTGTTATATAGGAAATAGTAGTAGCAGCAGCATTGGTGTTACTTTTAACAATTTGTTATTGTGTGCCTTCAAGTAATTTCTGATTTATGGCAACTCTAATTTGAACCTATCATGGGGCTTTCTGGGGCTGAGAGTGTATGACTCTCTTACCCAGTGGGTTTCCATGGCCAAGCAAGGAATTGAAGCAGTAATGTTGTAATTTTAGTAAGTATTAGTAGAAAAACTAGTAATAGTATTTGAGACATTTAGAATCTGAGGCTGCATCTATACTGCAGAATTAATGCAGTTTGACACTACTTTAAATCCCAGAATACCATAGAATGGATCAATGACAGTTTAAAAAGTGGCAAACTGAATTAATTTTGCAGTATGGCAGCAACCCAAGCATTCATTTGCTGTAATTCTCAAATTTCGGACCATCCATATCATTCTTTGTTGAAGAAACAGCAACAGCAATGTGACTAGCACCAGGACTAAGAAAATACTATGGATTTTTTAATGTTAAAATATTTTTAAAACAAATTTTAAAAAGTAGATAATCAGGCTATACAGACCAGCATTACACACCAGCCTCAGGGCAGAGTGGGGGCATAGTGTCCAAACGCCAGCTGCCCCAACTCCGCCGACCTGACCAGACAGCAGGTGGTGTCACGCTGTGACTTCAGTGCAGCACTTATATGCGCTTCACAATGAAGCAGTGAAAAGCTGTGGTGGTGGTGGCTAGGGCACCCTTTCCACAACACAAAAAGGAGCTGCTTTTTGTGGCTTCTTTTTGTGGCATGGAAAGGCCAGGTCGGGGTTGCAGCAAGGAAAGAGGCGGCTCCAGGCTGCTCCAATGGGGCAGTTTGTTGAGCCCCAATAAAACAGATATTATTCCCTGCACAGGGAACAGCAGGGGCAGGAGTTTCAGTGCTGGATTAAATAGAAAGAGTTAGGTATGGAAAAAAAATAAGTTTGCACAAAAAGAAAAAAAAAGGTCACTCATTGTTTATGGATGCTACATTGATCATTCTCTTTCTGCTTATGCAGCCAAGAAGGATGATGATCTCCCATGGTACTTACGAGGCCCCCTATTTTCCATCTCTATTTCAGAAGACTCAGGTAGGATGTATGGCTCATCTTGAGTGCGATTGTTCACTAGTGGTAGTCATTTCTTTCACTTCATGTGTATGTTTACACTGTTGACTTATGGCAACCCTGCGAATATCATAGGGTTTTCTTATCCAAGGAATACTCAAGAGGTGGTTTGGCCAGTTCCTTGCTCTGAAATATAGCATACAGCACCTGGTATTCATTGGCTGTGTCCCATCCAAATACTAACCAGGGCTGACTTTACTTAGCTTCCAAGATTGGATAGGATTTGGTGCCTTTAAGGCATAATGTTGTTGTGTGCCTTGAAGTGTTTCTGATTTATGGTGACCCTAAGGAGTCCTTCGCCTAAATTTATTCAGAGGAGGTTTGCCATTGTCTTCCCCTGAGGCTGAGAACTAAAAGGCACATTATTTTGGCATAGCTTCTTCTGAGGGTTTATCCTGCTCCCCTGCTGTTTCACCTAGTCTGATTCTGTCTTCATTCCACAGTTTTGCTGCTTCTCGTTTCCCATTCCTGCTTAAACATACTTGGGCCAGTCACAATCTTTTGGCTGGAAATGATTCCATGTACTCCTCTCAAATAGTATATTTGAAATAATATATTCATAGTATATTTGAAATAATATATTTGTTGTTATGTGCCTTCAAGTAAATTAAAACTTATGGGGAGTACATCATAGCAGTTTCTTGGCAAGATTTACTGTATGCACCTGGCTATAAGTTGACCTCATGTGTAAGTTGAGGGCAAATTTTGGGGCCAAAATTATGGATTTTGATATGACCCGTGGATAGGCCTAGTGTAAAACTTGGAGGTTTCTTCAGTGTGCGTATGCGAGGGGCAGTAGGGAAGCAGCAATGAATACAAGGCTTCAGTATTTCAGCCTTCACTCCTGAGACAGTGAAATGTATGGGTGGGAAAGGGACTGTTAAAAAACAACAACAATCAGTCACCAAGGACTCTACCTGCTTGGCTCAAGACAGACCACTCTTTCAAACGGGAGGAATTTCTCCCAACTTCAAATGGAGCCAATGCGGATTCATGTAAATTCGCTAGTTTAGCGAATTTACATGAACCCCTGCTCCGTTCGGAAGAACCTCTGCTCCGTTCGGAATTACTTCCCATTACCCGAAAATAACCCCCTCCTGCCCGAATTTGCATGCAAAGCTTTAATTCGCAATAACGTAAAACCCATGATTGCATTCGAATTGGCTTCCCTCTTGCCCGAATTTGCGTGCGAAGAGTTAATTCGCAATAACGTAAAACCCATGATTGCATTCGAATTGACCTTAAATTATACTTCCAATTTAGCCTCATATGAAAGAGTCCAGAAAGAAACTGCATGGGGAAATCTGAAAGAGCTGGTATCACATTATCATACTGACCCATAAATAAGTCAACCTAGGATTTTGAAATCAATTCTGGGCATAAATTTTTAGACTTATAGATGAGTATATATGGTATTCACAGGAAGTTTTTCTAAGGCTGAGAGAGTGTGACTTGCCCATGGGCTCCCAGTTCATTGCCATGGCCCAGCAGAGATCTCAGCCCTTATTTCCAAGAGTCCTAGTGACTAGTCCAATACTCAAATCACTACACCAAGATGGCTTTCAAAGCCATATGTTGTGTGCCTTTAAGTCGTTTCTGACTTATGGCAACTCTATGATGGGTTTTCTCAGCAAGTTTGAAGAAAAGAGGGGAGGATTGCCATTGCCAACCTGTGAGGCTGAGAGAGTATGACTCACCCAAGGTCACCCAATGGATTTCCATGGTTGAGCCAGGATTCATACCCTGGTCTCCCAGTGTTCTAGTCCAGCACTCAAACCACGACACCATGCTGGCGTTCCAAAGTCATATACAGCAATGATTCAATGTTTATAAAACTTGTAGGTGGTGATCAGGTCTCATATACAGGGTTGGCCACCAACATTTTGCTGTCTGAGGCAGATTATCAGAGGGCATCTCCCTCCCAAATTAAGATGCACACAGGATTTCAAACCAGCAAGTGTTACTTTGGCACAGGAGGCAGAAAATCGTACAAGTTCCTTTCCTGATTTCTGGCAATATAATGCAATAAAATAACAAATGTAATACCGGTTGAGTTTTCCTTATCCAAATACTTGGGACCAGAAGTGCTTTGGATTTGGGAGGTGTTTTGTTTTGTTTTGCATTTTTGAATATTTTCATGTACATAAGGAGATATCTTGGAAATGAGGCCCAAGATAAACAGGAAATTCATTTATATTTTCTATATACCTTATACACGTATCCTGAAGGTAATTTTATACTTAATATTTTGCTTGGAAGATACTTTTGTTTAAGTGATCTTTCCTTTGTAGGGTTGAGCTTGCTTGGGAGTCTGGTTCCATGGTTTTCATAATTGTCTTTTAAGGTTTTAAGCTTTAAAGAAACTGTACAATAGAATTACTCTTTATTCACGCAACAATCATGGGATTATCACTATATTGCACAATGTTGTATAATAATCTTCACACTATTTCATGATATTGACGGGAGCATCCTGCTATGCTCCCATCTTTTTTGCCTGTGTGATAAAGTCCAAAGAAAAACAGATGCATTTTTGGTGCTTTTTGATGTTAGGAGTCTTCATTTTATCTGCTAGTTTTGCCATCAGTTTCATTTGCTGTGGTGTTTTCTCATTGCTTCTGGTTTTAGTGTGATTTTATTAAGAGCAGACTATAATATTTCTTTTGAACTTTTATTCTATACACATATGGTTTATAATGGGAGTGTACACTATCTGAATGAGGTCTATGCTATCTCTCCATTTATGAACCTGCCTGAATTTTGATGCACATCTAACACGATACATATTTTCTGTACTGAATGGTTACAGCAAAATCTTCACAAGACAGACACTTTTGCCATCCTAACCACACCAGCACATTGAGAAAGATGCATGCAGTAGTGTCTGGCAAGTGGCAGGGTGAGGCTGTTGGAAGCCACTAGCACCTATCAGGAGTTCCCAGCAGTGAATTTGTTGTCTTCTTTTGCAGGTGTTTCAATTACGTTTGGCCCCAAAAGATCACTTTGTTTCTTCTCTCTGGATCCCAAAGTCTTCAATTTAAAAAACATCATAACCAGAAAAAGGTAGGAATTATACCTCAGCTGCCACAAGATGAAAGACCCGACAGCCATCTCATAATACAGAGGGTTGGTTAAGGTAGGATAGGTGACTGAATAAATAAATAAATCAGTTAAACAATTTTATACATACATTGTTCAAAATGGGGGTCTACAGTATCTGAATGGAGTCTATGCCAATTGTGGAGATTTGAACTGAGGCCTTGTGGGGACCCTAGTCCAACATTCAAACCAATTCTGGATATCAGAATTTTTTAGTTGATTCATATTTGTGTGAAGCCTTTTGACTTGCCCTGAGATGTGCTATTCATAAATTTTGTAATGTGTAGACACAAACATTCTCCATCCTGTAAACTTCATTCTGGTTGTAATTACTAAATTGCTGTGAATAGGTCTCAAAACCCTAGTCATGTAATGTTCCTTATATACTTCAGAACAAAGATAGGTTGTTCCAATTTCAAACACTGGTTTCAGACTCCCTCAACAGAGCTATATATTGGTCAAAATATATCAGAATAAATTTTGGTTCATTTTTCCCCACTGCAAAAGAAACATACAGATTGTACAATCATGCGTTTAAAAAGTAACACAGAAATTGGCTGCATCTTCTTAGCATAAAAATTTGATAAGTCTACTGCATCTATGAAATACAGTTGTAAATAAAAATGTTTGCCTGACAAAAGTAATGACTGCTGTTTAATTTTTTTGTGTTTCTGAAAAATAGGAATTACAGGCTCTGAACTGATAAGGATGAGCCCTATATATATATATATATATATATATATATTTACCATTTTCTTTTTCATGGGACAAGAAGAAATTTTTCAAGGAGACCCTGGAAGTTTTCTGGATGTGTCAAGGAAGTAAAAATATCTGATACAGTCTGAAAATAAAGATAAACTTTGTTTTATCTTTTTGGGAGGTAAGGAAAGGATTTCCCTTTCCAGGATCTTTCAAATTTATCCAAAGAGGTGTGAGTTCTTGAGCTATATCTCCTTGGGTTTTGCTTGTTTTTGCCATCTCCACATTCACTAATTCCATTCATTTTGGGAGACTGTTGATGGTGATTTCTTGGATCTAGAGCTGGATCTGGAAATTTTACTTTGTTTTTAAACGGGAACATGGCTTGCTGGGGTGTTTTGAAGGCTAAATTTTGTTCTCTCTTTTTTAAAAAAATGCTAACAATTATAGTGCTATAGTTCAAAAGTGAAATTTAACTGATGCCCTATAATGCTAGAACATTAAAACAATTTTACAACTCTGATTTTAATTTTTAAAAGGAGAAAAAGGAATTGAAAGGAAGGATACTTTTTGATCTGTTATGTCTCAATTAAACAGAAACCCACTCAAGAGTGAGGGAAAAGTTGCAGCTAGGGCTGGGTTTTGACAAAAAAAAATGCTTCAGGACCAGAGCATTAAATTATGACCCTGGAGACCAGGGTTTGAATCTCCACTTGGCCATAGAACCCACTGAGTGGCCATGGGGAAATCACACTCTCTCAGCCTCAGAGAAAGGCAAAGGCAAACCCGTATGCCACAAACCCTCTTGCCACAAAAATACTGTGCTGGGTTCTCCTTAGGATCACCATGAGTTGGAAATGACTTGAAGACACACAACAACAAACCCCAGGACCACAAAAATGACATTTGGATATTTTAAACAGCAGTAAATACTACAACCTCTGAACAGACATAACCCACTTAACCCATCTGGAGGTGGCCTGATGACTTTTTTTTTGGTAACCCAGTCTAATGGTTTTCTAGGTCTCCAGAGAAGGATTCTGAGCAAGTAGAAGCAAAGGATGAGAGAGAGCTGAAATCTGCTGAGCCTTCTGGTGAGGAACAATTTTTATGGGCAAGAGTAAATTTCATAGAAATGGAACATGTCCCAGTACAATAAATTATTCACAGAGATAAAATTATGTCAAAAACCTCTGAAAATAAGCTCAAACTATAAGGTTTGAATTCTTTTTATCACAGATATAAATCATACTTTTGTATTCTATGTTAATTAAATCTGAATAGCTATCATCCAGTGGCTCTGTCTGCACAATTCCTGATGTAGATTAAACTTTCTATAAGGATTGATTGAGAGGAAATGAACCTTCCTTTAATCTCCCTAGAATCCCTTGTTAAGAGACTTAACATAACTAATCTGCATTAAGAGATCATGCATATGTTCTCTTTGACATCTTTTGAAATAGACATGCAATTAAAGCTTTGTGCTTGGTTTGGTTTGTTAAATTTGAGAACCTTAGGACAAGAAGCTTCTGTTAGAACAGAATATGGAGAAACAGAACAATTTCCAGTTGGCAAAGGGGTCAGACAAGGCTGCATAGTATCACCCTACTTGTTCAGCCTACTTGTATCACCCTACAATATACAATACAAATATCAAGTTTACACTCAGAAGGAGAAGTAAAGACAGAAGGAAGAACTATCCACAGTATATGGAGGAGACCATACTACTAGTGGAAAACTTTATGGAGTGGGAACAATTAACAAGGAAGATGAAGGAAGAAAGTGCAAAGGCAGGCTTGATGCTGAACATAAAGAAAAAAAAATATTGACCATGGAGGATCTACATAAATTCAGCAATGAGGAAATTGAAATAGTTAAAGATTTCCTGTATCTTAGATCAAACAATGATCACAATGGAGATTGCAGTCAAGAAATAAGAAGACTAGGGCCTCATTCCCACTTACCGATAATTGGGTGCCTGTTCTGAATTGACAAATCGCTTCAGCTCTGCGAGCTGGTTCACACTATGTTTGTGCTGATTCTTCGATTTGGATAAGGCACCATGGTGGGTATGACAAGGGCCCTCCAGTGCCATGCAGGAGCTCCAAGAGGCTCAAGGGAAGGCTGCTGCCAGTGATGGGGGGCAGCGGCAATGACCTGTCCTTCTACTGTCACTGGCCTCCCCTGTCTCTCCATCCCTGGCCAGTCCATCCCTGGCTTAGACCCCAGCCTTCTCCCAGTCCCTTGCCTCCTTACTGGCTTCTTTGGCCACTTCACTGGCTTCCCCGGCTTCCCTCCTTCTGTTGCCAGCTTCGCTGTGGCCAGGGAAGCTGGGAAGGAAGCCACAAGGTAGCTGGGAATGGAAGGAGGTTGGGGAAGTCGGGAAGGAAGTCGCAAGGCTGAGACCTCCTTCCTGGCTTCCCCAGCTTCTCTGCGACCTCCTTCCCAGCTTCCCCAGCCATGGGGAATGGAAGGATTCTGCAGGGAAGCTGGGGAAGCCAGAAAGAGGCTGAAGGAGGCCAAAGAAGCCAGTAAGGAGGCTGGGCCAGGGACAGGGAAAGCGGGGCCAGGAGAGGCCAGTGACAGGAGAAGGCCAGGCCATTGCAGCTGTCCCCTGTCACTGGGAGCAGAGGCTGGGCAGGGGGCAGAGAGGCCGGAGTGGATTTGAATCTGCCATGGTCCCCACTTGGGCTGAATCGGTTTATTTCAGAATAAATCGATTCAGCTTAAAAGAACCTGTAAAAAACAGTGTTTTTTTGATGCAGGTTAAATGGGCTAAAAGCATGGCTCCCCTTTCCGAAGCACTTCAGCAATTTTAATTGTGGGAATGATGCTGGTTTAAACTGGATTTTATCGAATCACGATCCGGTTTAAACCATAGTGGGGATGAGGCCTTAGAATGGGAGGGGCATCCATGAAAGAACTTGACAAGATCCTAAAATGTAAAGATATACAACTGAGCACTAACGTTAGAAATGCCCAGTCCATTATATTCCCCATCACCATGTAAGAATATGAGAGCTGGACAGTGAGGAAAGTGGATAGAAAGAAAATCACCTCATTTGAGATGTGGTGTTGGAGAAAAGTGCTGAAGATACTGTGGACAGCCAAAAAGAGAAACAAATAGGTTCTTGTGCAAATGAAGCCTGAATTCACCCTGGAAGCTGTTGTACTTTGGTCACATTATGAGAAGGCATGGCACATTAGAAAGTATAAAGACCTACCATTCTATAGAGAAGAGCATCTCTTTCCTTTTTTGAAGGGACCATTTTTTTTTTTAAAAAAAAATGCTCTTGTACTAGGCTGGTTAGTAATTTTGGATTTCTTCCTCATATAGGCAGAGAAGTTGATTTCTTGCCTGGTGTTCTAGTTTGATCAAACTACTCATTTCTTGCAGACTATTATGCTCATCTTAATAGTCAGCAACTGTATTTAAGACATAACATGAAAGAAAAAATATACTTGATAACAAATGAAACAGATGGAAAGGAAACTATCTGGGAGATAAGATACAGGTACTATATAAATATGGGTAGGCGGCTCACATTAATTGTGTTAATCTAGATTTCAATTAAGTGGGTAGCAGACTTACTGAGGGAATTTCTAGAGTCTCAGACTCAACTGCTTTCATTCATCTTTGCCAAGTACAACCTTAGCAAAGCTCCATCAGAGCCTAGAAGACATCTTCTAACTCATCAGACTCAACAGTCCAGAGTCATGAAACAAACCAAACAATGGATCCATTCTAATCCTCATTCTCCTGCACCCTCACTGAGAGGGCTCTTCCCATATTGGCTCTTGGCTTTTCCCTCCTTGCAAGATGACACTTCTATTGACAGGTGACCATCAGAAATACCCCCTCTATATCTTCTTGCTGTCTGATCTGGGTGTAGGTGTGAACTTTCAACATATTTCATTTTCTTCGGGCTCTTCTATCCCTGGGTAGATCTTTCTTCACCCACAAAGCAGACCAGAAGGTTTACATCCCATTTGGGACAAAGATTTCTCCTTAACCTAAAAGAACCTGAGGGAAAGCCATGCTGAATGAAGTGTCCTCCCTCCAACTCCTAGTGGGTGCATTTCTACTACTACTACTACTACTACTACTACTAGCAGCAGCAGCAGCAGTAATAGTAGATGATGATGATGATGATGATGATGATGAAATAATAATAACAATAACAACAATAATAATTGGAGGTGGTGGATCCAGCTTCCCAATGTCCTGCAGAGGGCCATTTTGCACCCCCAAGCACCAGGAGTTCCCCACCTCATCTTATGGGAATATTATACCAAACCTGCACATACCGGTAGATGCAATTGATTTTAATTGGATGTGCTGAAGTCCTGCAATGGATCCCTGAAGCATCAAGTTCTTTCTCTCCAGATAAACTGATCACTCTAGATAGACTGGTCATTACATCTTTACTGTGTTTTACTGGACTGTTTGACTGAGCACCCCAGTGTCAATCAACCTTTTTGTTGATAAGGGAAAGATGAGATGAATCCATTTCTTAAGCCTCCTAGCCTAAGGGCAGTGAATACTTTATTTATGGGGAAGGTGGGCATCTGTTTCCCACCTGGGGTACTGTTTCTGTTAGTAAGTGTATTAAAACTGTATTTATGGAATATAAATTGCCTTTTAAAAAAATAAAAGAAAGAACTAATCGAATGACTGATGTGTGTTTGCAGTTGCAGATGAGCTTGAAAGCAACAGTGGAGAAGCAGTGGACAGTGAATTACAGGCAGAATATGAGGCAGTACCAGAATACAAAGAGCATGATGAATGTAGGTTGGAGCCTGACTCTGAATTGCCTGGTGAAGATGATGAAACTCCTGAGGGATATGATTCCTATGATAGGTGGAACAACACAAGTGGGGCGTATGAGGCAGGGAAGGATGAGATGGCTTATGCTTATCCTTCTTCTTCCATTTATGAACCTCAGTATGAATCCACCTCTTACCCTACTTATGAAGTGCCTTCCAGATGTACATCTCCCCAGACATTTGCAAAGAAGAATGCTACTTATTGTAAATATATGGCCTCATGTCCCTGTAACCCGCAAAATCTCTATGAATCATATGAGTCACAGTATGACTGTGACTACTCTGCTTATGATTCACAGTATGATTATGAATTCTCTCCATCTGAGTCACAATATGCATATGAAACCTCATTGGGGAAGACGTCTCAGTACAGGTATGATAACTCTCCTCCATATGAGTGGAAGTGTGATTATGAGAGCTCTCCAATATATGAAACACAATATCGGTTCAAGAGTTCCCCTGTGTATGAATCTGCCTATGAATATGTGTATGAGTGGCCCATGCAACAGAATGAGTCACAGGCCCAAGATCTCTCAACTCCCGAATACGAGTTGCCACCCAACTGGAACAAACAACAGACAGAATGCAAGTCACCTTCTGGGAGCAACAAACCTCATGACCAACTAGAACCACCTTTTGAAGATACTGATGATCTTCAAGGACTGAAGGATTTACCTGCTGCATGCAGGCCAGCTGTTGGAGGCAAGGCGTCCTTGGGTCATAGTGAAGGAGTACCAGGCTGTGCTGGGACCACTCCTGGAAACACAGCAGTAGCTTTACCTCCTGAGGAGCCAGGCAATAGCCAGCAGGATCAGCTACCAAATGGAATAAGGGGACAGTGCCTGGATGGCTCAGAAGGGCTCCTGGGTGGCATGAGGAAATTTCTGGATGGAACAAAGAAGTTTTTGTGTAGAGGGAACCAGCTTTACAAAGAGCCCATCCCAGAAGAAGGCAAGTGGAGCCAGCTTCCAAACATCAACAGCCCGCCTCAGAGGGGAATAATTCATTTGCAAGGGAGCCCTGTGTTGGTAGATAATTCCAATTGGCCCAAAGGTGAAAAGAATCTGTGCATAGGCAGAGCAATCCAGCCACATCACCTCAGAGGAGTCTGCTGGACACGAGGGGGAATGACGCCACATCTTCCAGATATTTCTGGCCGGCTCCGGGGCAGAGTGAATAGGGTTCCAGGCAGGGGCAATTTCTTCCCTTTGCCCTCCTATTCCAGGTGCTCCCATAACTCTTAGACCAAGGAGCACCTTATAAATCCTGGATCTCTTGAGAGAAACATAATAAAAGGTAGATGTGAAAATTTTCCAGTTTGTGTCCCACTGTAATTTTATGAATAATTAGGATCATACAAAGTGCTAGAGGTAAGCTGGCAAGGTCCAGAAACTTGGAACTAGGTATTTGAAGAAATAAAGGTCTTCAGAAATGATTCTTTATCTGCGAGGTTGGACTACAAAGTTCAAAATGTGAAGTTTGAAAAACATGTACAAATCAAACAGATGTGAAGTTTACCAGATACAGTTAGCCCTCAATATCCATGGATTTTTTTATACATGGATTCAAGCATCCGTGGTCTGAAAATATTTTTAAAAATTTGCCATTTTATATAAGGGACACAATTTTACCATTTGTCCATGGGGGAGGGGGTTCCTGGAATTAAATCCCACTGTACTTCATTAGCATGACTTAAAGCAGGTGTGGGTAATTATGGTCTTCTCAGTTTTCTGGACTGCATTTCCCATATTTCGTCACTGTTGACTGTGCTAGCTAGGACTGATGGGAGTTATAGGCCAAATCATTGAGGGCCACTGTTGCCTATACATGGTTTACAGAAATAAGGGACCACTTAAATTTCAAAACATTGACTACTAGAAACATAGCACAGTTTTCTCTAAGGTTTAAAACAAAGCTAGTCCAAATGAGTCCAAAGCTAGTCCAAATGAGTCCAAATGAGTCCAATGAAAATACACAATTTATGGGGGGGGGGGGGATAAATACCACACAAAGGAAAAGGGGATACACACACACATGTTCAATGCTAGCGAAAAGGGAGGGGATAAGACTGAGAGAGACAGACACCACTGGAATATTACCATAGAAGTCTTCTCCTGGAAGCCTGATGGATGAGGATGATGAATACAACTGCCGGAATGAGGGAAGATTGGCCGCGGAAGCTATGAGCAGAGATCAAACTGGCGTGGACCAGCCTGTACTCTGGGGATAACGTCAACGGAGGGTTCCAACTCGGAATCTTTTATAGGGCTGAATATATCCTGAGGCTACTGGATAGGCTTAGACAAAGGTGCTGATTACCTGGCCTTTGTTAAACCAAGAGCAAATAATCTGTGTACAATACACTTGGGTTTGGACACAATTTGGAGGGGCAGCCAGCTTAATGGCTGAGTCGTTAAGTCAATCAATGGCTCATCAGATGTGATGCCAAGGCTATTGTCTTACTCCGGAGGAAAGTGGCAAATCTGGTCTGGCGACTCCCAAACTTCCTATGGAGATTTGCTTACTAGGGACTCTGTTCTTCCAAGCGGCCTTGACTACGTGACCTCCTCGCTTGGGGCTTATGGAGGGTCCTTGGATAGGTCAATCAGGGGTCATAGTACAGTCCACATGTCCCCAAAATTTTATTAAAAGCGTATATCGTAATAAACCCAATTTAAAAAAAATTAATCTGTGGATTGTTTGGATTCCAATTGATTATTTACCTAAAGGTACCTGTGTTTTAAAAGGAGGGAAATTGTTCCAAAGGGAAGATTAAAATAAATAAATAAATAAATGTGAATCATACAAAGCTATATATTGGAATGTGAATTATATGACTTTCCAGATGTTGTTAAACTGACATCTGAGCAGCCCTCACTAACCAAGTAGTGAGGAAAGCTGGGAGTTGCAATCTATTTCTGGAGGGGCATGTGATCCTCCTATATTTAACATGCGTTGGTAACAGTAAATACAGTTGTAGATATATCTATGGATTTAGAAATAATCACTTGTATTTAGATGATGCATACATGTTTTACCACCCACTACATTCTTCCATCTCTTTCCCCACAGGACAAAATGCCTCTAAGATGACACTTGCCACCTATAGATTTCCTAAGTGCTAGTATTAAACATTTAGAAACTAAATTTTAAAAATTAAAATCCTCTATCAGATTAACCAAAGGCATTGTTTTAGTTCCCCTTAGTAGTGCCAGGCCTCACAGGATTAGGATGTGAGGAATGTCTGATCAGCAGCGACCATGACATTGCCTGATACCTCTCTTAGGCTCCTTTGTTTCCTCTGAGTTTATATTGCTATGATTCCAGTTTAAGTGTCATGGTTGCCTCCTATGGAATTGTGGGATTGCTAGTTTGATGACTGACCAGATAGATGTCTGGCTGAGAACTCTGAATCTCTGGCTGAGAACTCTCTAAATTGCCAATCCCAGGTATTCATAAGAGACAACTGCAACAGTTAAAGTGCTATTATTGTGTAGTGTGAAAGGGCCTTAAAATGCATTCCTATACATATTTACTCAGAAATTAGCCCAGTTGAGATCAAAGGGACTTTTGCCATATTCAGCTAAAGCTGGGGTGAGAATCATGAGGCTCGCAGATTTTGTTGGATTACATGTTTCTGTATCACAATATTGTGATGCTGACCAAGAACATCTGGAGTGTTATATGATTTCATCCCTGGACTTCATTGCAGTCCTAGTAATTACAGATATCAGCCTAATGAATATAAGAACAGCAAAAATTTCTGCTCTTCTCCCAACAAAATGTCTGAGGTTTATAACAGCATTGAGAAATATATAGACCTCCATATGTTGTTGGACTCCAATTTCATTTCACATTCTGACTAACGGTAAGGAGTGGTGGGAGTAGTACATCTGGAGGACCACAGATTTATAATCTCTCCAGTGAAAAATACAAAGAGGTGACATCATAATTAGCTTGGGCTTCCCATTGGCTGTTGGTGCTGTTCATCAACAAAGGAATTGGATGGTAAGCTACTTCTGAGTTCCTTTCCCATTCCCTTCCTAAGTTCTCAGCAGGCAGCAGCAACTGTGCCTGTGCAGGTGTGGGCCAACACCTGCAAGTCTTAGAACTTTACCCACCATGCAGCCAAGACAGTTTTTCCTTGCACAGTAAGGTATGCCTGGTTCTGTCTTTGGTAGGTGTAGGTGGGAGACTTAGACCATAGTCCATTTATGAGGCAAAGAAACTCTGGGCTGTTTCACTGTCTGTGAGCAAGGAATGTTATTTTACATTTGCACAACAATGAAGCCTTTTGCTACCCTCAAGACACTCTTTGGCAGAAACAGATGGCGGCAATGGCAAACTGGGTTGTTCCAATCCAGCCTGATAGTTCTTTCTATATGAATTCACACAGGCAGTTGTTCCAGCCAGGCTCACACAGTTGTTTCAAATTCTATAAGTGGCATTTTCCTCTCTGGCACCTGCAGGTTTGCCAGGCTATCACTCCCATCCTTTCCAGCCATGCTGGTTGGAAACGCTTTAGTAGGGGACTGGACTGTGGGTGAGGCTGCTCTGGATTAAATGTCTCACAATATCATCTGAAGAGAAGAAAATCAGCTAATCAGAAGAGAAGAAAAGCAAAGGCTATATGCAATAGACAAGGAAACAAGGATAGCTTGAAACCAAAGAGAAAGATCTGGACACTCTACTTACACTGATCTCAAATGGGGTCTAACTGGTTGTCACCATGAAGAATAGATTGCCATCAAAGATGCAAGTAGTCAATGTTCTGACAAAGTAGTTTTACAAAGATATTGTCCCAATCCAGTCCCAAGAGATATTACTATTTTAGGACTAGGGAACCTGCAGACTTCTAGAAGTAGTTGGATTCTAATTCCCATCAGCAAATCCAGTGACATGGGAGATCATGGCAGTATTGGTTTTCCAATGTCTGGAGGTCTGCAGATAAGTCAAACAGAACTTTTCTTAACCCCTTCTCTCTCTTTAATGCTCAAGCTCAGCATAGCTATTGACACCTAAAAGTTTCTCTTTTGGAATTACAACTACTGTTTAATTAGTCATGCTGGAATTAATTCTATAATAAGCCAGAATTTCCCAGGAGTTGTGGCTCAAACAAGTAATGTTCCCAAATTCTGTATTACATATTGAACTGCAGGAAGGTAAGGACATCTGGGTAATAGAAACTGTGAAAAATAAGAGAGCTGTAGTCAACATTCTGAAAAGTATGTTTCCAGTTTTCCAGGCACCTGTGCCTTATGTACATATTGTTGTTGTCTGCCTTCAAGTTGTTTCCAATTTATGGTAACCTTAAATCAGTCCTATTCAGTTTTTGTTTTTGTTTTTTTGGCAAATTTCTTAAGAGAGGATTTGCCATTGGCATCCTCTGAGGATGAGAGAGTGTGACTGGGTCACCAAGTGGGTTTACATGACTGAACCAGAATTTGAACCCTGGTCTCCAGAGTCATAGCCATACCTTAGTTTGGTCAAGAAAAAATGCCCCTGCAAAAGGAATAAACAACATAGACATGGTCTTATTTTCTCAACAACTGTATTTAACTTGGAATTTGGGAACTGTTAATGTACATCTAACTAACATAAGTCTTCTTTTATATGCTGTAGGGTCAACTGTCCACTACAACTGCCTTTTGCTCTGCATATGGGATTGCCCAGCCTGGTGGATGGCCATGACCACCTCTAACCTCAGTTGAGAACCCAAAAGCTTTGGTTGTACTGCCAAAAGATAAGACCCAGTCCCTGGCTGTGTTTACTGTGTTGACAACGTCCTCATCACTTGGTCTAGAGAAAGTGTCTACTCACCATGGTGGAGTACTATGAAGCTCTGGGACTCCCCCGAAATGCTTCTGTAGATGACATTAAAAAAGCGTAAGACCCTGTTGGTGATTCCTAAGCTCCCATTTCTGTTATTGTTTTTCTTTTTCCTGAGGGGGATATTGCCATAATGGGATCTGTGAGGATCCAAGGACCAGGAGCTATTTGTTGTTGTTATTGTTGTTGACTGTGATCAAGAGCAAAGTCAGGTTTACAGTTGGTTATTAAGAAAACAAAAAATAATGGCCACAAATGATTTACATAGCTTTAAAGGAGTCAGTGAAGACATTGAAACAGTGGAAGATTTTCCATACTTTGGCTCAGTAATTAATCAGAATGGAGACTGCAGATTTCCATCAAGAAATCTGAACACTAGGACTTGGAAGAGCAACTGTGAAGGAACTAGGCAAGATCCCTAAGCGTAAAGATACATAACTGAATACCAAAGTTTGGATTGTCAATGCATTTCCCATTTCTGTGTCTGGTTATGAAAGCTGGACAGTGAAGAAAGCTGATATGAAAACAAATCCTCATTTGAAATTTGGCCCTGGAGGAGAGTTCTATGGATACCATGGATTGCTAAAAAAGACAAATTAATGGTTCTTAGAGCAAATTAAAACTGAACTCTCTCAAGATGCCAAGATTGCTGAACAGACTGTGGACTCTTTCATACGAGGCTAAATTGGAAGTATAATTTAAGGTCAATTCGAATGCAATCATGGGTCTTACGTTATTGCGAATTAACTCTTTGCACACAAATTCGGGCAAGAGGGAAGCCAATTCGAATGCAATCATGGGTTTTACGTTATTGCGAATTAAAGCTTCGCATGCAAATTCGGGCAGGAAGGGGTTATTTTCGGGTAATGGGAAGTAATTCCGAACGGAGCAGAGGTTCTTCCGAACGGAGCAGGGGTTCATGTAAATTCGCTAAACTAGCGAATTTACATGAATCCGCATTGGCTCCATTCGAAGTTGGGAGAAATTCCTCCCGTTTGAAAGAGTCCTGTCATACTTTGGCCTTATCATGAGCAGACATGGTTCACTAGAAAAGACAATAATGCTTGGTAAAGAAGAGGGCAGTAGGAAAAGAGTAAGACTCAATTCCAGAACTCAATCAAGAAAGCCATGGCTCTGAGTCTGCAATACATCAGCAAGGCTGCTGATCACAGGGTGATTTGGAGGTCACCGTAAGTCGAAGTTGACTTGACAGCAGTTAACAACAACAAATGGTCCCTTGCCCCTGAATTTGTTCAACTTATAGTACTGTCAATGGAAGTGGTAGAGGGTGAATGAGATCCTTCCCCCACAGCCCCTCATGAGCATTTAAAACCTGCTCTGTAGGACTGGGTACCCTCACTTCGGTGTTGAGAAAGGAAGAAATAGCCTGTCACAGCATAGGATCCAGTTGTGAAGAGTTAGCCACTTAGATATAGTATAGTAGGGCAGCAATTAATAAACTAAATCAATTAAAAACATTTAATCAAGTAAAAAGATGCCCTGGTTTGGGACACAGCAAATTTTAAAAACACATTTAAAAGTTGATCCAGTGCAGCTACCAAGCAGTGTAACAAAGAGCATCTTTTGCCTTTTACACAAAATAAACAATGTTTTTCTAAAACAGTGTTAATGGGCTATATACAATGTTAACTGGAAACTTGTTCATGCCTTACATCTTCCTAAGTGGACTTGCGTCTGCAGGAATCAGAATTGCCCAGTTGCATAATGTCGGTATCCAATAGAGGTTTGCTGTTATGTTACTGCACAGTGAAGTGCGTGATGTGCATTGACCTTAGTTTTTTATCCTTTCTCCCCAATAGGCCCATAGCATTCCCTGAGCTGTGACTGGCTGGGACCAACTGGGACTGGTTGGGACCAAACAGATTCACTCTGCTCCTCTCTTCACACATTCTCATTGTCACAGTCTAAACAGACCTTCTGTATTGGCAACATTTTGATGAAAATGGCAATCAGATGTGACATTGTGTCATTTCTGGCCACCATAAGTTTATAACTGAAGAAACAGTAATAGGAAAGTTTTGGGGACTTTGAGGGTAATGTTTTTTGATAGAGATGCACATTTTAGCATGTCTGGCATGGTTCTGGCATGGTTTGGGGGCAAAAATCACCTCCAAATCATGCCAAATTTTGTAACAAACTGGAGAGGAGAAGGAGGCTTTGAGGGACTGCAACAGGCCCAAGTACCACATGTGGCTAGAGATGCATTTCTCCCACCCCACCCTAATGGGAGCTCTGTGCTTTAGCAATTTCACTGAGAGTTATTGGTCAAAGGGGTGCTAACATGAAATTCATTGTTTTTTGGGGGGACTGTAAAGATACAGGAAGAAAGCTCTGAAGTGGCATCCAGATAAAAACCCGGAGAACAAGCAATATGCGGAACAGAGATTCAAGGAAATTGCAGAAGCATATGAAGTACTTTCAGACAGTAGGTATTCAGTTCCTTTCCCTTTCTCTTCTGGTCCTCTCAGCTAGATCAGTGCCCCTTGCTCTATCTTTTACGCACATATTTTTCCTAATTCCCTTCCCTTTTCTTTTTTTTCACCAGAGCTGTAGCGTGTTTTCTACATGTATGCATTAAACCTAAAACTAAGTTTTCATTTTTGCTGGAATGCAAGGAAGAGAATCAAGGCAAATTAATTTGATCATCAGCAAATATTTAGAATATTTAGGTTCAGCAATTTGTGATTAAGAAGATGGGGAATCTTCCCATTTATAGTGTTTGTCCAGATTTTAAAAGACATAAAGATACTCACTTTCCTTTAGTGAAATTGGGAAGAAAAATGTTTAAGAGGAGCAGTCTAGCAGTCTGGGATGTATTCTGAAGCCTAGCATATATGCTGTGCTGTTGTGGACAGCATCTTACTTAATGACAAGACTTCCATCATTCATCTTTCTGGGTTTATTTACACAAGTCCATCATGCCATTTAATTTACATGGCATTTAACTCCAAATTCATGAACACTGTGGTTTTTGTACATGGGGGACAGTTTCCATATTTTTGGCTTTTCGTATGACAACTATATTTCAAGTTTTAAATGATCTACCAGAGTTGGATATGGAGGAACAATGGCAACAGTAATTGCTCACAGGCACTCATGGGTTCCCACATCTATGTCCATGTTAGGTCAATATCTGTCTTAATTCAACTGAAAGAGCACAAAAATGACAGGGCAAATGTTTGAGGAGGACAAATGTGTTGGGAGGTTGCTTTTGAGGTCTCCAGATCTCTTCATTAGGCAATGTAAGGTGTCTTCAGGAAGTATGGAGGAAGAAGGCCCTGCAAACATTCAAATAATCCTTTATCACATGTCATGGCTCTAGGTTTCATGTGGAGTAGCCCCTTGGAAAACAAGGTGCAATGAGGAAATGTTTGATTTTCTAGTTTTGGAAATATGAGATTCAGTTTTAAACTTAGAACTATTTCCACTGTGCCTGGATATGGAGGCTATTTCTTATGTGATGGCTCTAGCTTTTATCTGGAATAGCTCCTGAGTATACAAGGTACAAAGAAGGCAGAAATGATTAATTTTCCATGTTTAAAAATATGAAGTCTATCTCCATCCTCTCTCACACACAAGCACCTTTGTTAGTTGAGAATGTAGAGTACCTAAACATTTTCATACCAGTTTGGACCCCTTCCATTTGGGCTGGGAGTCACTTTACAGTTTGGACAAATGCTCATGGGCTGAACTTCTAGAGGTATGACTTTAGGGAAAAGGATGAGCTTAGTAGACTTTTCCCAATGGGAAATACATAAAAGAGATAAAATAGATAAAAAAGGGATATGGTGGCTCAGCAGTTAAATGCTGACTCTAACGACTACAAGATTGGCAATTTGGCAGGTTGAGGCCCAGGTGCCACATGATGGGGTGAGCTCCTGTCACTAGTCCCACTTCTGCCAACCTAGTAGTTCCAAAGCATGTAAAAGTGCAAGTATATAAACAGGTACCACTTTGCTGGGAAGGTAACAGTGTTCCGCTCAGTCATGCTGGCCACATGATCACAGAGTTGTCTTTGACAATGCTGTCTCTTTGGCTTAGTAACAGAGATGAGCACTGCCCCCTAAAGTCGGACATGACTTGACAACCTTGTCAAAGGGGAAACCTTTATCTTTACCTTAGATAAAAATGACTATTTCCCCTTTTATATTTTATTTTAATTTTTATATTTATATTTTACAAATTAATAAAATTCTCCCAACATTATTAAAATCCCCCGCTCCTATGTGACTTAATAATTAGTCACATGTGAGTGAGGATTTTAATAATGTTGGGAGAAGTTTATTAATATATGAGGGGGTATCCAAAAGTTTTAATGAACACCTTTTTAAAAAATTGACAGAAAGTTTGTTTTGATTTGTAATTGTTAACTTATCTCTATGTAGTCACTATCTAGATTTATACATTTTTCCCAACGTATCTTGATCCTCCAAATACATGATATTGTAGAAGTCTGTAGATTGTGCCTTATAAGAGGGTATCATAAAGTAATCATTATCACCCGGAAGTTATTATGGCATATTGATGAAATTCTGTTAGTGTCATCATTGGTCTCTAAGTGCACGTTGCTGAGAAAATCAACTCATTGCGTCCTTTATTTTTGTGACTGGCTCTGCCAGAAGTGACTAAAGTGTAAAATACTTGTCAGCCACAATCAGCAGACCTCTACAATATCAGGTATTTGGAGGGTCAAGATATGCTGGAAAAAATGTATAAATCTAGATACTGACTACATAAAGATAAGTTAACAACTACAAATCAAAACAAACTTTTTATCATTTTTTTAAAAAGGTGATCATTAAAACTTTTGGATACCCCCTTGCATGTGTGTATGCGTTTATAATTTATTTGTTTTATTTATACCCTGCCCTTTAGCCAAAAAGGGCTTCTTGAGTGACTTAAACATTGTTAATTTTACAATTCCCTGCCTCAGGCTTACCATCTAAAAAGATATAAAACACAAAGCAAAGGGGATGGCAATGGAAGAAGGCATTAAGTCCAGCAGATGCTGGCTGTTCTTCTCTCCCTCAGAGGCTAGAGCAATGGTAACTGAAATGTATGGATGACCAAATTTCATCCACTGTTGGAGTCAATGCACAACTGTGTTGTGCCTGGCTGCTTCTCACCCTGAGATGCCAGAGCAATGGGAGCTGGTATGAAGAGAAGGCCTTTTTCCTTCAGTCACTGGAATTAATGCAGGATGGTGCTGTGCTTCCTTATAAACTGAAGTTTAAATAGACTTTAATTAATAGGATATTTATTATTGTGATACTGACTAGAGAATATGTTTAAGGACAATATTGATTATGCCATTAATTGTCCCATTGATTGTAATCACAGTGTCATGCCTTTAGTTCTCTCTCACATTGCCTTCAGTGCATTCAGTGATTTGCCATTGCATTTCAGCAGGGAGCACTGAAGGGCTGGAAAAAGGGCTCGGGGCCCATGGTCCCCATTCTGTCCATCCCTGCTTTAAATTGGTAGGACTGGAAATAATTTTAGCTGCTGGATTGAGTTAAAATATAAATGGAAATTGAACTGGGTAACTTTACCTAGTGTAAGGGATAAACACCTCAAGAAAAAAGTCCCAGCTTCAGATGATACAAAGCACTCTTCAGTGTCACTGTTGAACAGCTGAATACTCAAAAAGCAGAGACAGCCTTGTTGGCAATTACTTCCAGGCAACACAAAGACTAGCATTTGACAACAGATGGAGTGTCTGCTAAGAAAGTGCTTATTTCTTCTTCCTTTCAGAAAGCAAACGTGATGTCTATGATCGCTATGGTAAAGATGGACTCATGGGAAGAGGTATGTAGCAGTCCAGAGAATGAACACCTTCCCCTCAGTCAAGCTACACTCAAGCTACACATTTTACAGAGTTCTGTTCTGTCCCCCCCCCCCCCTCCGCGGACTCCTCCAGACAGGGCAAATGAGTGAAGACATGGCAATACTGTATTTCTAATGCCATTTCTCTTTCCATCTGGCTTTGGATGTGACTGTGGTAGGTGCCACCCAGAAGCTATCTGTTGAGTACATCTACAGGATCAACGTTATGAACAAATACTCAGTTTGTCTATCACAGGACTGCTCCATTTGGGCATGCAGTATTTATTCCTATAGTTCAGGGTTGTTTTTCAAAATATTCCAGCTAGGTGTTGGAACATTATGTTCCCTTCTCTTCTCCTCCTTAATTGTTTTAGAGTTGTTGTGCTGTAAAGCATCAATGAAATAGCAATTTAGCACTTTATAACTTAAAAAACACACATTTAAAACCCAAAGAGGAGAAAATTTGTTTTTCAAACCATAGGACCACCATATTTACATCTAAAATTATCCAGTTGTATTAGAAATGTAGAGAAACATGATTCTCTACATTTGAGAATCATGTACCCCTCACTTATTTCTCCCAGAGCAAACTGTATTATTTTTTGATGATCACAGTGTTTATATATAGGTAATTTTTAATGTAAATTATATTTTAAAATTATGTACGCTTCAGTGGGAGAATTAAGCATGCATTTAGTTCTGCCCCAGTGAAATCTACTGACATGTGTAACCCTGGCTGGATTGTACCTTTGCTTTGTATTACTTTAAATCAGAGTTTGGAAAAATTACCTTTTTGGACTAGAATTTCTGGGCCCTTTCATTCCATTTCCAGGGTAGTTTAGTGGGGAAAAGAGAGAGTTTCCAGGCACCATGTTCCTACCCATCACATTTTTATATTCTCAGATTGCATGACTTCCCTTCCCTTCCTTTATTTTTTTTTCCAGGTAGGCCGGGAGGATCATCTAGGGCCAACATGGGCCCTGAATACATGTTCCATTTCCGTAGTGCCCATGATGTCTTCAGGGACTTCTTTGGGGGAAAGGATCCTTTCTTTGGTAAGTGTTATTTTCTTTTAGGACTGTGAGGGTACCTGAAACTATCTAGCATAACTTTCCACCCATCGGTTGGCACAATCTTTCCAGACTACAATCTGCCATAAGTAAAGATGGAAATACCTTGTAGAGTCTGTGGCTCCAAATGATTATAAAAAAAAGAAAAAAGAATTAAGTATTTTAAAAGATACACAGTAACTGGCTGAAGCCAAAGAAATTATTTCTTTTAAGAAATGGAATATATATTTAGTTTTTCTATGGTTTAGTGAATAATATTTATTGAGCTAGCAGGGTTTTTTGTTAGGAGCTATCAACAATGTTTCTGTTAAAAATCAAGTGGTGGGGAGTGAAAAAAGGGCTTATAAATAAATTGGAAAATGGGGGGGGGATGTGATATTCATCAAGAAATGAATATTGTCAAAGTGTTTATTAACAGAATAATTTCAAGTATGACATTAAAAGATTACTACTAAAAAGAAGCTAACTCACACTGAAGGAGGAAGAAGTACCTCTCGCATTTCAATGTGAATCTCTAAATCAAAATAATGGGCATCTCGATTGTTTTGGGTGCTTTGTGCTTTACAATGTGAAGCTACAAATGTAGTTTGGACAATTTAAACAAAAAGTTATTTCTCAAGGCAAACACACCATGTTTAAATAATGTTAGTTAAATTAAATGTTAAATGGTCCTAAACATAGCCACCAGTACATAGATGTTTCCAAAAATGATATCAGAAAACTGAAGTACACAAGCTTAACAATGGAGTTCATTCGATTTTTTTTTTTTTGCCCTAAAATATAATGTCAATAATATGTCTAGAAAGCTGGTGTAGCTTTCACAACTTCCATCACTGAACATTTCCCCTAATGGCTTTTCAGTATAGTGTTGGTAAACCTGAAGTGAACACAGAATTGAATTTTTTAATTAAAGAAATACTGTTATATGGGAGTTATTTTTATTGCCCCTTCTGTCATTTGATCATATCTCCACAACAGCACAGTTTAAAACTGTCTGTCTTCCTTTTCTGGGAAACTTGAGAACTATAGTTCTGTGAGAGGATATACGTTCCTGATAAAGAATTTTCTACACCCTCACCAAAGTACAATTGCCAACATCCTTTAGGAGAAGCTATGACTGTGAAATAGGTACAGCCTATCTGTCTTTAGAACTTGTCCTTACTCTGAGAGAGCAATCAGCCAAAGGATTTTCTGTGTGATTTGTGAATGTTGGGTTCCCCAAATCTGTGGAAGCACTTAAAGATGCTATAAAGGGGATGGCAAATGTGTGTGTGTGTGTGTGTGTGTGTGTGTACCTGTACGTACCTACACACCTGACACACAGGGGAGATTGGTGGCTTCTGTGCCAGTGAGATGATGAATCTGCACTGGGTATTAGTTTTTACTATCCAAACTGCTGAGGCATAATTCAGTACCTTTGACAGCTCCTATAAAGTTAAACAAAACAAAACCCAGAAACCCAAAATGTTTTCACTACCCTGTTGACATCTCTCTCCACTGCAGCGGTATAGGATAAGCCTAGAAGTTCCAGTGCCCTAAGCCAATAGCTTTTTACTGTAACCCCAAAGTCACATTTCCAAACAGAATTTTACTGCATAAATCATTCCTATGAAATGGCAATTCATACACAGATCCCATCTCTGCTGTATGGACTTTATCACATGGGTAAAATCAGGGGCTTAAAGAATCAATATCCTGGGAAAATCACACAATCGCGGTGAAGATTTTCACATGAAGTCACAATTAAAGAGCACTTATCCAGGGAATAACCAGGGAATCACCAGCAACAAATCATTCATGGGGAAATCCCATTAATGATTTGTTGCTGGTTATTCCTTGGTTATTCCCAGAATAAGTGCTCTTTAACTACGATGTGTGTGAAAATCTTCACCTGAATAACATGATTTTCCTGGAATATTGTCCCTTTAAACTCCCAATTTTCCCTTGTGTGAAAAAGCCTTTCCCAGTCCTTTTTCCTCCTGAATATTTCAGGCTAGATGTTAACAAATATATTTTCAGAAAGCTGAAGGTGGCCAGGAAGAAAGATCACTTGTTACACCCAACATTTTTTGCCTCAAGGAAGCGTATTTTACACACTTTTTATTTTTTCCCAAACCACAAGATTTGTTTCCTCTGAAGTGACAATGGGATAAAATGATAGGAATGGATCTTTCTCACAAAATCTTTTAACTCTCTCTTTTTAAAATATGACCTCATTTAAGATTGTCATCCTGGAATGGAGGGAGGGGCTAGAAAAGGGAGCACTCCAACATTGGCAGGTGTGATATGTCTTGTCCAGCTGAGCTGAAGTGATGGCTAGCCTATTTTTAGCTCCTCCTATGCTATAGAGTCATTGTTTCTCCCATTTTATCAAAGTCAAACCCACTGCAAGTATTGGGAGGGTGTTTGAGGCACGTCTAAATTTCTGTGTTAGGAGTATGGTAATGTGGAGAAGCTGCTGAAAAGTCTGTATAGTCCTGATCCCAGTCAGTGTGAGGAGCCACCACAAAACCACAAAACAAAACAAAACAAATCACCAAAGAGGAATTCAAACAAATAGCAAGCACTTGTAGGGGTAAAGTCAGAAAAGCTAAAGTGCAGAATGAACTCAGGCTGGCTAGAGAGGCTAAGAACAATAAAAAGGGCCTTTTGGGGTATGTACACAGTAAAAGGAAGAAGAAGGAAATGGTAGGGCCACTGTGTACAGAAGATGGCAAAATGCAAACAGGGGACAGAGAAAAGGCAGAATTACTCAACACCTTCTTTGCTTCAGTCTTCTCAGAAAAGGCAAAGGGTGCTCAATCTGAGGATAATGAAGCAGAGGACAGAATAGGGGGATCAGAATAAGTAAAGAGATAATACAGGAATACCTGGTTAATCTAAATGAATATAAGTCTCCAGGATCAGATAAACTACATCCAAGGGTACTAAAAGAACTGGCAAATGTAATATCAGAGCCATTGGCAATAATCTTTGAGAACTCCTGGAGAACAGGAGAAGTTTCAGCAGACTGGAGGAGGGCAAATGTTGTCCCCATCTTCAAAAAGGGAAAAAAGAGGATTCCAACAATTATCATCCAGTTAGTCTGACATCAATTTCAGGAAAGATTCTGGAGCAGATCATTAAACAGAGAATCTGTGATTATCTAGAACATAGTTTTTTGTGGGGCTTTCAGGCTATGTGGCCATGTTGTAGAAGAGTTCCTTTCTGATGTTTTGCCAGAATCTGTGGCTGGCATCTTCAGAGAGTCATGATGCCAACCACAGATGCTGGCGAAACATTAGAAAGGAACTCTTCTAGAACATGGCCACATAGCCAGAAAGCCCCACAAAAAAACTATGGATGCTGGCCATGAAAACCTTTGACTCTATATCTAGAAGATAATTCCATAATCACAAAAAGTCAACATGGGTTTCAGAGACACAGGTCATGCCAGACAAATCTGATCTCTTTTTTTTTTTTTTGGATAAAATTACCAGGTTGGTAGATGAAGGGAATGCTGTGGATATAGTATATCTTGATTTCAGTAAGGCCTTTGACAAAGTTCCCCATACATTCTTGCAAACAAGCTTGTAGAATGTGGGCTAGACAAGGTAACTATTAAATGGATTTGTAATTGGTTGACTGGCTGAACCCAAAAGGTGCTCAGCAATGGTTCCCTTTCATCCTGGACAGAAGGGACCGGTGGGGTGGCAGAGGATTCTGTCCTGGGTCCAGTGCTATTCAACATCTTTATCAATGACTTGGATAACAGAATTGGGGGCATACTTATAAAATTTGCAGATGACACTAAACTAGGAGGAGTAGCTAATACCCCAGAGGACAGGATCAAAATTCAAAATGACCTGAATAGATTAGGAAGCTGGGCCAAAGCTAACAGAATGAAATTCAACACAGAGAAATGTAAAATACTGCACTTAGGGTGGAAAAATGAAATGCACAGATTTAGGATGGGGGACACCTGGCTGAATGAAATGACGTGTGAAAGAGACCTACAAGTCCAAGTAGACCATAAGTTGAATATGAGTCAACAGTGTGATGAAGCAGCTAAAAGGGCCAATGCAATTTTAGGCTGCATCAATAGAAATATATTGTCTAGATCCAGGGAAGTGTCACTCTACTCTGATTTGGTCAGGCCCCACCTGGAATACTGTGTCCAGTTCTGGGATTTACAATTCAAAACAGATGTGGAGAAACTGGAGAGTGTCCAAAGGAGGGCAACTAAGATGGTGCCCTATGGAAACTGTGCCCTATGAGGAACGCCTTTGGGAGCTGGGGATATTTAGCCTGGAGAAGAGAAAGTTAAGAGGTGATATGATAGCCCTGTTTAAATATCTGAAGGGATGTCATACTGAGGAGGGAGCAAGCTTGTTTTCCGCTGCTCCAGAGACTAGAATGCGGAACAATGGATACAAATTGCAGGAAAAGAGATTCCACCTCAACATTAGGAGGAACTTCCTGACAGTAAGGGCTGTTCGACAGTGGAACACACTCCCTCGGAGTGTAGCGGAGTCTCCATCCTTGGAGGTCTTTAAGCAGAGGCTGGATGGTCATCTGTCAGGGATGCTTTGATTGTGATTTCCTGCATGGCAGGGAGTTGGACTGGATGGCCCTTGTGGTTTCTTCCAACTCTATGATTCTATGATTCTCTGGCTGTAGTAGCTGGGAAGGGCAAGGATCGCCCCCTCCACAGCTGGATCTGAACCTCAGAGGGGGAAATCTGCCCCTTTCTTTCACTTCTGGGATTCATTGCAAAACAGGATTGCAGCCTGGAACCTAAAGGGATGCATGTATGCCGTAGCTCTTACCCCATGTACCCAATCCCCAAATAAGCAATCTTAGGAGCACATTGATCCATCTAGCCCATTACTGTCAAAACTGACTGGCAGTCACTTTCCAGGAGAAGGTTTTTGTTTGTTTTTTGTCCTAGTCCTACCTGGATATTCCAAGGAATTAACCTGGAGCTTTCTATTTCCACAGCAGAAACAGGTGGTCTGCCATGAAACTACTGCAGTCTTTTCTCAATCTTGTTTTTCAGGCGATTCCATGCCTTTTGGTCCTTGTGCCAGTGGAGGAAATGGGTTCCGGTTCTACTCTTCCTCAACCAACTTCATTAATGGAAAACAAATCACCACCAAAAGGTGAGCTAAGTGTGCACCAGTGGGAGCTAGAGAGAGCCATGATTGCATCATAATAGTGACGACTCTCTCTCACACTTGTTAGAAAGCAGCCTGACTTGGAGTGGCCAATTTATTTTTAATGCTGTTCTCTCGCCTTTATCAACAACCTGACATTTAATTTCAGTTTGCTCATGAGACATGAGCAGGGCCAATACAAAGTTGGGAAATGTAATTTTAAAGAAGATCAGGAAGCTATGTTGTTGAATACAGGTGGGTGGGAGATGATGTAAACTGGAAACACAATTCCTGGTATTGCTGTTTTGGATTAATCCTCCCTCCTGTATATACTGTCCTTCCCCTGGCAAAAATTTCTTTCACAGTGTGGGTGCGCTCAAATGTTGACTGACATAATCCATACAAAATAATACTTACTTTCAAACCAGGTTGACTCTTTCAATTGACATAATGTGCAAATTTTCAGGTTCACCAAAACTAGGAGACTTGTAATATGCAAAACAAAAAGTCACAGAGCTTATTGTTGGCTATGTATGTAACTGTAGATACCTTAATACTGTACTCCATCCATGCTTCTAAAGAAGTGGGTTGAAATTTCCAAAGCACATGCTGAAATAAATTGGTCTCAAAGGTTTTGTTAGAGTCCCCCTTCCCCACCTTTTTTATTGTAACATACTAACAGGATTGTTTCTTTGAAACTATTTAGATAACTGTTCACCAAGAATACAACTGGTAGATATGTTGGTTTTTAAAGAAAAAAATTGATTTAAAATAAGTCCCAAAATGAGTTGAGACAATTGGGACTATGAAGCAATTTGGAGAACTATTGTGATGTTCTGTACGTTCAAGTTACTTCGGCCTCATGGTGAACCTAAGGCAACTCTATCATGGGGTTTTCTTGGCAAGATTTGTTCAGATTGGGATTTGCCTTTGACTTCCTCTGAGGATGAGAGAATGTGACTTGCCCAAGGTCACCCAGCGGGTTTCCATGGCTGAGTGGGATTTGAACCCTGGTCTCCAGAGTCATAGTCCAACATTCAAAACACAGTACCATGCTGGCTCACTGGAATTTGATGCAATACTGTTATCTGAATTTTTCACTGTTGCAGGTTGAATCACCCTTATCTAGAATTCTGAAATCTTAAATAGTTCAAACCAATTTTTTTCATGGATGGCTGAGATAGTGACACTTCTGCTTTCTAGTGATTCAATGTACACAAACCTTTTTTCATGCTCAAAGTTATTACCTTCAGGCTATGTGTGTAAGGTGTATATGAAAAGAATGAACTTTGTGCTTAGATTTGGGTCTCATCTCCAAGATATACAATTATGTATGTATATGCAAATACTGATATTCCAAAATCCAAATAAAATAAAATAAAATAAACAATAAAAACCAGACATCAAAAACACTTCTTGTCCCAAGCATTTCAAATAAGAGAGGCTCAACCTGTATTGTTATTGACCATGATTACCATGGTATCTATTCCAGAATCTTTATTAGAGCAATATGTTCATTAGGCCAACCAAAATGTCAAGAATAGTGTTCAGACTTTCAGATTCTCTAGGCAAAATGGGTCTCAGGCATTTTGAAGAGGAAAAATGTGGTTCAAATTGAAGCCATGGAATCTGCAGTCAAAAGTGGAACATGCGAGGTGGTTAAAGATCTAAAAATCTTTCTTGGCCAAATTAAATTTCTGAGATCCCCCTTATCTTTCCCACATTCTTTTTTTAAAAATCTAATTGCAAGTTTGTTTTTTTCTTTGTGCACTGAAGCTCACACAGTTTCAACACATTTCTTTTTGTAATTTGAATCCAACTAATCCAAAGCCAGCTCTTCCTCACTCCGATCTTACCCCACCTTGTCATTTACCCCTCTTTCTCTGGAATAACTTTGAGTGGTTGGCAATCTTGGACATTTAGATATGGATCATGGATGTGTTTGTGTGGCATTTATTTTGTGTTATTTACCTAATTTATCCAGCATTTCGCCATTGACTAAAGTATGTTTGCTTAGGGCAGCAGTGAAGGTAGGGGTATCTGATAAGAGGGATCATACTGACAGAGCCCTTTTGGGATTTGACATGGTCACAATTTTATTGGTCACAGCTCTGTGTGTGTGTGTGTGTGTGTGTGTGTGCGCGCACACACGTATGTAACCCCCCCCCCCCCTTTATCCCTGAGATCTCAAAACTGAGATCCCAAAAGAGCAAGAGATGGACACACAGGGTCTAAAACACACTACAGAAATAATCCAATTTGAGATTGCTTTAACTACCCTGGCTCAATGCTCAATGCTAGGGAATTCTGGGAACTGTTGTAGTTTTGTGAGACATTTAACTTTCTCTATCAGAGAACTGCTTTGGTGCCACAATAAACTACAGTTCCCAAGATTCCATAGCACTGAGCAAGGGCAGTGAAAGCAGTCTCAAATTGGATTATTTCTGCAGTGTGTTTTGGACTGCACATTCTATTTCACACCCCTACAGACACCACACCATGATCCTTCTCAGTGCCAAAATTGCCAGCCCCTCAAAGCTGTGACAAAGGAAGAAGGGTAAAGAATAGAATGCAGCATGATAGTAATGAGGAAGAGCTGGCTTTGGAATAGCTGGATCCACAGACAGGGCTCACATGGCTTTGTCAACTGTGCCATTTCTGGAGCTGGAAGACCTAATTCCACACTGTCAAGGGAAGAGGAGGAGAATTTTTAATGAATATATCTGATGGACAGTAAAGCTTTGTGAACCCTCTCTTCCATACATTTTGATCCTGCACAACATAAGGTGGCAGAGCTTGGAATGTAGCAAGAAATCCAATTCTTTTCTCCTTTAAGGCCACTCTTAAGACTACTGTGCCTAACATGAAAACCACTACTTGTCCCACTGAAGTTTAATTCCTCTTGCAGCCAATTGGTATCCTATAGAATGGTCAGAATGGTGTTTGGTTGACCAGGAGTTTGATTTTCTCCTCCATTCACTATGTAAACTATACAGTACTGTATTAAATCTTTTCCAGAATTGTTGAAGATGGGGAGGAACGAGTGGAAATTGAAGAGGATGGAGAGCTTAAATCTGTTCTTGTTAATGGTAAGGAAGAGAATTGTCTCAAATGGTGCTTTGACTCAGCAGGGGCTTTGAAGGATGCTACACTCCCAACTTAGTCCACTTTGTGACATCGAAATCTCTCTACACTATACTCCACAGAGCATGTGGTCACTGGACACATCAGCACTGGCCAAGGATGTTTGTTTAGCCTACTATATACCTCAGCATGTTCAAGGATTTCATACTGTACATATTTGGAAGTTCTGTACAGGAAAGCTGTCTTATATCAAGTCACGTCATTTATCTCAGTGCTTGTAGCACTGACTAGCAGCAACTTTCCAGGGGTTCAGTCAGAAGTCTTTCACAGCACTAACTGGATATGATGGGGATTAAACCTTAGGACTTCTGCTTGTGCTGTGTTTCTTTTCCATTAGGTTCATAGGGAGCTTACTATACAGAGCCGATATACCTTGAAGGCACCAGATCCCATCTGATCTTGGAAATTAAGCAGAGTTAGGCCAGGTTAGTACTTGGATGGAATACCAAGTACTCCCTTTCAGGATCAGTGCAACAATTTTTTAGCCTAAGGTAAAGAATAAGATGCCAAACCATCCCATTCCACAGTTAACTGGATTAACAGTGAAATTTTATTTCAGCACTGGTGATGGAACAGTAAGGGTAGCAGACTGCCTCAGGGCTTCCAGGGCAAAATGCCTTGAACACTTGTTTATTTTATGGGAAATCGATGGGGTGGGATGCTCACCCCCGCCATCAGTCACCAGAAGCAACTGTCTCATACTGCTTAATACTAGGACTGGCTCTGGGCCTAGTACAAGTTTAGTCCTTGGCATCTGTGGTGGGAACTATCAGGGGATGTGAAAGACTGTCTCCCTGAAACCCTGCCATGGTAAATGATACCAGCCTAAGAGGATGAATAATTGAACTGAAGCCAAGGCAAGTTCTTCCATATATTGATAGGAAACAATAGTCTATGCATTTGTTCCTTAACAATTATGTAATTGTGAGTGGCCCCCTCCTGGGTTTTCCCATTATCCTCAGTCTGGAAACTCTGGGAGAGGCCATTCTCTTGCTCTTGCCACCTCCATAGGTACAGTTGGTGGCAGAATTGAGAGAGTTCTAAGTGGCTGGTCCTCTGGGGACTCTTTCACACGGGAGGAATTTCTCCCAACTTCGAATGCAGCCAATGCGAATTCATGTGAATTTGCTTGTTTAGCGAATTTACGTGAATCCTCATTGCATTCGGAAGGCGTTTGGAATGACTTCCCATTACCCGAAAATGACCCCTCCTTGCCTGAAATTGCGTGAGAAGCTTTAATTCGCAATAACGTGAAACCTATGATTGCATTCGGAGTGACTTCCCTTTTGCCCGAAATTGCGTGAGAAGCTCTAATTCGCAATAACGTGAAACCCCATGATTGCGTTTGGATTGCCCTTGGATTATACTTCCAATTTCCCACGTCTGAAAGAGTCCTCGAACTCTCTTTTGAAGGAGGCTACAGTGGATCCATCTTTCTTTCAGCAAGCAAAGGTTTTTTTAAAAAAAATTCCAAGAGCTATCATGAACTTAATATTTTTGAAGAAAGGGTTTTTAATAAGATGCTGTATTGTCTTTTAAACTAATATTTGTTTCGTCTTTTCATTGCTTTAAATTGTTTCAATATTAACAGATAGTTTTATTATATTATATTATATTTTAGTGATAATCTTTCGTATGTTTTTATCTATATTGCATTTGCTTTGGACTGTGAATTCCCTTGAGTCCTGGTTCTGGGGAAGGCAGGATATAAATGAAGTGAGTGACTAAATGCATGCATGCATGCATGAATGAGAGCTGAAGTGGGATGCTTTCTTGCAGGCGTTCCTACTGACAGAACATCCATTATGGAAGAAGGAGGGCACTGTCTCGGTGGTGAGCCTACCAGGTACAGGTCTGCACCGGAGTTTAATTACCATGATGAATATGATTCTGATCCTGTCTATGAGGTACGTACTAAGAGGCATGTGTTCCCTATCAAAACGATCAAGCGCTGCACAGCAGGAGATGAGTCGGCACCAGAGGACAACACAGACAATGAGTCTCACCTAGATTATGGGTTCCAGACTGAGGACGATGAATCCCAAATTTATGAGTTCTAGCAACATGCTACGTATGAACAAAATCCCATATATTGGTGGCAAGTCAGGAAAAATATGTAGCAGACATCATGCAAAGGCAATGAAGACCCTGATGAGAAGAAATAATGAAAAACCATTGGTAGAAGGTGGATCCAGGGTGGAACAAGGCATCTTGGGCTGGGAGAGGCTGGCTGTAAAAATGAATGTTCTTACAAGACAATGGAGCAAGAAGGAAGAGAGCAGCAGATGATGAATGAAAGCAGATGATGAATGAAAGCCTTTGAACAAAGGAGGGAAATGACCTTTGGCCAAAGGGAGCAGCTTCATGCCCACAAATAGCAAATCAAGCTCCATTATGGCTGAAGAAGGTTCTTGGGGAGAAAAGATGTCCTCTAATTCTACTTGCTTACCAATGTAGTGAGAACTGAAAATGTTGGGATCCATTAGGAAGGACCAGGAGGCTAGCAAAGGGCAATGGGCTGTTCAATAAAGGTTGGGAAATGTAATGTTGGTTTCAGTATTCTTATTTAAACAATTGCAGAGGGGACAACTGGTGTTCTTCAGAACAATAGAATGTAGTGGTTTCTGAGACCTACTGCAAGAAGAAGTGTGAATGCTTCAGGCATGCAATGTGTCTTTCACAGATTTGATTCTTTAGTCAGCAAAGGTGGAGGCATTGAAGCAGAGCGCTCAGACATAATTGTTTAATCAAACATTTATTTGTCAATTTGACCTCCTGGTGACTTCTTTCAGCTTCTGTGATATTGTGTGAATCAATCACATCATGCTTCCCATGGTGCCCACATGGGTGTTCCAAATTAATTGTCTATGGTAATTATAGAGAATGATAATTTAGGACATGAAAAGAAGTCATTACACATTCTTCCCTACTGTTGTTAAGCAAGGAGGACAAAGCTATCAGTGACTATTAATCATGATGACTCTTAATTAGCTCCAGCATCAGAGGCAAATATGTCTCTTAATAGCAGTTGTCAGACACAACATATGGTTGTGAGCTTCCCATAAACATCTGTTGGCCAGTTAAAGAACAGGACACTAGTGTAGCTGGGTCTGTGATCTGATCTAACACACTTGTTTTCTATAGTGTTTATTGGGTATTGCAATGGGGAGGGAATGCATTTATCTCCAAGTATATTTTTTTGAGCTGGATAGTCAAAATGAAAATTCCTAAGACAAGAAAGGAATAAGTATTCCAGCTGACATAGGGGCTTGGCAGACTTTCCTAGCCACATCGGGGCCACAGCAACCTCATGCCGTGGCCCTGATCTGGCCTTTTTGCACCCTCGAAAGGATACCATAGGATACTTTTTGATCCTTTTTGCACCCTCAAAAGGATACCATAGCCACTGTGATGCAACTATATGGCACTCCTTTGTTACTGCATCATCTGGATGCTGCATTGGAGGCATGCTATGACACCACACATTGTTTGGGGGGGCGGAGTTGGACCTGCATCATGAGGATGCTGCGCCCTGATTCTGCCCCCAGGCCAGTCTTTCAGGCTGGTCTGTAAACACTCATTGTCTTTTCTGTTTGATACAGACTAAGAGAATCCAAAAGTTTTAGGGGAAAAGAGTCAAAATGACTTCTGTATAGCTAAAGAAAGAGATCAGTGTTTAATATGAACATACACACATACACATTAATTACACAAAAGGAGAGAGAAATAGCTTGGTTTTTCTCCAGGAGTCTAGTAGAAATAAAAAATACATTATGTTGTTTAGGTTAGGCTTTGAAGGACAGGGAATATGATATAAAAGCACATAAGTGAAGCAAAGGAGAATAAAGTACTTTTCTGTAACTGGGTAGTCGTTCTCCTCTACCTCTTCCTCTTTCTCTCCCACTCCATTATAGTCAAGGATACTGCTGTGTTTATGGTGGCTGTGTAACCATCCTGGGCGCCTAATAGATAATGCCTCATTCCACACTGTTGACAAGAGACATACTCTGCAACACCAACAGTTCGAGACATTTTAATGGGTGAGTGCGTTTGATTTTTAAAAATTCTTTTCAGCCAAATTGTAAATGTTTTTCCACTAGAGCACTTTAGAAGTGAGAACAAAAGCAAGACCACCCCTTCTTCCCTAGTAGGACTCTCTTACTGTCATTTAGCCATTGTTTCTCCATCCCCGCTACAATACATTACACTACATGCTAGAGGAGATTGCTATATTCCAGAAAACATATATCACAACCACCACTTTTCACTTGTTGCTTATTTACATATGCTAATTAATCTAAAGAAGGCAAGGCTGGGGCAAATTCTGACCTCTAAAAGGTTGCTGACCTTCAGTTCCATATACTTTGGGCAGCCTAGTGATTTGTAAAGGATGGAGTCTAATAACTTCTGGAGGTTCACATGTTTCCCATTTTTTATTTAGAAGCTGGTTCAGACGTATTGTGAAGATCCTTAGAAACGTACTCAAGTGATAACAGAATCCAGGAACCTTCATTTTCTGTGATCTTTGCCTTTCTTCCCTTCCCGTGAAGGGAACAGGTAAAGAAATCCATATAAACCAAGCAATTCCTTTCATTGTTGATCAGGGAGGGGGGGGGGGGAATTAATACTGCTTAACTGTCAGCATCTGCCATAATATCTTGCCATACTGAACTGATTTACAGACAGACAACCTTTTCATTTATTATTACATCTGCAAAATGTACATTTTAATTACAGATAAAAATATCTCCATTTGATTTGTCATAGCCTGAGTATGTTTTGTGATGCTACCTTCCCAAGATTGAGCATGTTTGGGGCTTATGTTTCCTATTTGTTGCTAACCAATCAAAAATCATGAGTGAAAGTTGCAGAGCCCCTGACATCACAATAAACCTCATTTTTCCTTACCCCAGGCAGCAGCCTTCAGAGATTATGGCTTTGCCTTATATGGACAATGATAATACCAACGGATGTGACAATAACCAGGAAAATCACTTTGACCCTGTGAGGTAGGGCATGGATTACACCCAGTTGTTCATATATTTTATCGAACTCCACTAGAGGCCACTTCTAAACTTTACCAAACCACCCAGAATTGACTTGATCCTTTTATGCTACCTGAAAACTGCCCTTTGATTTTAAAAAGGGCCAAAACTATTACTATATTAAACATGTTATAGAACAGAGACCAAGTAATTTAAGATATATTTAAAGCAATGTTTCAGTGTCAAGAAGAACAAATGTCCTGTTCTTTTTTATAGTAGTGTTTAAAATTTTGAGAGAAAGTTGAAGATCTTGATAGCTTACTACAGCACAACACATACGGTAACCTTTATGAGACTGTGTCATTGTTTACCTCTGTTTCCTGCAGTGAGGTGTGTGGCCCTGATTGACAAAGATTGATACAGGTTTGTTTTTACAACCTATTGAGGATCATCATCTTAATTTGAAGCTATGGTCTGATTATCACAGCAATTGACCATTTCCTAGTTTCTAGTATGTATCAGATGTGGCTAATCCAGTGACCCAACACTAATCCAAAATAATTTTATAGTTTAGATAAGCCTTTTGTTGACCAAAATAACAGTGCGGCTATTATTTCTCAGGGCTAGCTTGATAAACATTTGGTTTTATATTCTGTAGGCCTGCATATTTTCAGCATCTACCTGTTCCTATCTTGCATGGGTCTGACAAGAATTCCCAGTGTTTCTTCAGATATCTCTACAAGAAGCAGAAAAGATGAGATGGACTATTATGAGATACTAGGTGTTCCCCATGGTGCATCTCATGATGACATTAAAATGGCGTAAGTTAACTTTCAAAATATTCAGCATGGCAGCTTTCCCTTTGTAGCCTTTGCTGTGTTCTCCTTGCTTTCTCTCTGTGACTAACATACCCTAAATTAACTGAAACCAATGTCAGATTTTGGGCAAATACAGTACTTTGCACCTTCCATGATGAAATGTAGACCCTTCTTAGTTGTTTTGTCTTTGACAGAAAAGAGTTCATTGTGATTAGCAAGGCTGGCCTTACTATTAAACACAGCAAAACAGCCACTACATGCAGTAGATACTAAGGAGGGGCAGAAAAATGTTGGAGGAGAGAGGCTTGTGTGCCATGTGGCATGCATTGTAAGGACTAACCAAGCCTGCTGACCCTATTTCCATTTCCAGTGTAGTCTCAGTCTGGTTTGTTTCAGGTATGTTGAATGAGATGAGGGCATTACCTTGCCTTCATCTCAGGCAGCAACATGACTTGGGTCAGATGTGGGAATTAGCCTTGAGTTTGCCAAAGCCCAGCCAAAAGGCTCTCTTTTCCTTTTGAAGCCTCAAATTTGGTTTGGCAAGTTCTCAATAGATATTGTCAAGAAACCCCAATGATAGGGCAGCCGTAAGTTGGAGTCAACTTGATTCTATACAATGACAAGTGAAACAACAATTGAGACAGGTGAATCGATTATTTTAAAATAGAGATGGGAAAAGGACACCCCACAACCTATTTTTGTCGCCCCCAAATGCTCCCCAAAGCCATTAAAAAAATAAAAATATTTATGCCCTCAAATATTCTCTAGTTTTGTGTGTAAGCAATTCAGACACATTTTGTCTAGCGTTCTGTTAGTGAAACAGACATATGTATGTCTTTCTTTGATAGAGGAAGCCAGCGTGGTGTAGTGGTTTGAGCACTGGACTATGACTGGAGAGAAGGTTCGATTCCCAGCTTGGTCATGAAACTCACAAACCCATTGGTGACCTTGGGCAAGTCACACTCTCTCAGCCTTAGGGGTCACCTAAGGCTCGCCTAGGGTGGCCATAAGTCGGAAATGACTTGAAGGAACAGAACACACACACACGTCTTTCTTTGGTCAGTCAGGTTGATGCACTCTACCATCATTCACAACAGATCCTCTGGTTGTGGTCTTAGCAGATAATGTCATCAGTCTGTGTTTGGTTACAGGGCCATAGACATTAAAAAGTGAATCCACCAGGGGAGGGTTTGGGTGGAGAGATATAGTGTAGCTCTGCCTGAAGAAGTGTTACTTTATGCTGTGCCATAAAAAATATTGCCCTTTGCTTCCCCTGGACCATTTTTCAAATGGAAAGATGACTTGCAGATCACTTCCTGTTCCAAAAAAAGAAAAACATTAATATGGCCTAGAGTGGGCCCAATACATGGCGTTGTTCTCCTAATTTGAAGCAAACAATTCATTTTTTCTGAGGATGTTGGGGGAGGGTATAGCCTTCTCCCAAGATTGCACAGGACCCTACTCTTGACCATTACACACTGTCATTCTGATCTAAAATTATTTGTGGCCTTTCCTGTAATTGAACAGATACAAAATGAAACTGCAGAAATGGCATCCTGACAAAAACCCAGATAACAAGAAGGAAGCTGAAGAGAAGTCCAAAGAGATCATGGAAGCATATAACATGCTGTTACATGGTAAGGGTTCAGACTACTCATCTCTTTTCCTGTTTTTTCAATTCACTTCTGGCTTTGCTTTCCTAAATTGACCCACCGACCTCCAAACAGAATCCAGATAGACCTTTGACTGTTGTTGCCAGTTAAAATATACAGTAGTCTCTTGAGATCCACTTGGGTTTGGTTTGCACAGGACCCCTGTGAATAACAAAACCCTTGGATGCTCAAGTCCCATTAAATACAGTGACATAGTAAAGTGGTATAAAATGGCAAAATCAAGGTTTGCATTTTGGAATTTATATATTTTTAAATATGTTGCACATGATTAAATCTGTGGATAAAGAATCTGTGGATAAGGAGGGCTGACTGTATTGTGCACTTGTTCCATCTTTTCATTTGTAAGTGATTGGATTGGGGGAAGAAAAGGTGGGAGTGGTGGGAAAGCAAGCGTGGCTCATAAATTTCCTTGTAACTCCCCATCAGCCATTTCCTTTTTAAAATTCCATGAATGGGGATGGTGGTGGTGGTGGTGGTGGCAGCGGTGGCGGGAAGCCTCACCTGGAAATACTGATTTTATCCCATGAAATCCCGAGTCACCTTCTTGTTGGAGGTCCACATGCCAAGGGTCCTTTCACATTGTAAAATTATAGCACTGTAGCCCCATTATAGCAACCATGGCAACATCCGGAACGGATTACCTTCGTAACCCGGGGGACCACTGTACTTCTAACTACAAACCCCAGGATGCCATAGGATGATCCCAAGACAGTTAAAGTGCTATCATGGTGCTAGACTGTCTTCAGCCATTTCATATGCAGAATCAAAGATTTGGAAGAGACCTCAAGGGCTGTCCAGTCCAAAACCCTGACATGCAGGAACACAGAATCAAAGCACCCCTGACAGATGGCCATCCTTTGTTTAAAAACCTACAAAGAAGGACACTCTAATATACTCTGAGGAAGTGTGTTCCACTGTCAAATAACTCTCATTGTCAGGAAATTCTTCCTAACGTTGAGGTGGAATCTCTTTTCCTATAGGAGTTTTACACACATGATGAATCCCATGCAGAAACTAAATTTATACTGAAAACAACCTGAATTTGTGAGTTGTTATTCAGATAATGCTTGGGGTTAACCTGAACAGTAAGTTGAAAAAAAAATGTTTTCGCAGATGTTTTTCAGATGACGTTTGTGTGAAAGAGAAATAACCTGAAAATAACCCAAATGCAAAGTCGTCAAAACCAGCTCCTTTTTACTGAACTCTGAAAGTACAAAGGAGCTTTCCATTTAGATTATTTTCACGTAATTTTTTTTTAATGCCAACGCATCTGACAAACAACAGCCAGATTTTAAAATCTTATTTCTGAGCAGGAGTTTACCAGTTCGCTCTCTGTGTGATAAACAAGTTGAATTGGTTGAATCAGAGCTGAATCAGAACTGCAGAAAACAAATTTGCTCCATTTTCAGAATCACAGAATCATGTACCTGTTTCCTTTTCTCCTTCCTTGTTCTGTATTTCTTTGTCTGCCCCCCCCCCCCCGGTATATCTACTTCTTTAATGGTAGTGGTTTAAAACCCTTCCTTATACTGTGTCAGAACAGTGGTCTATCTTTTTTGTTGTTGTTGTTGTTGTTGTTTGCCTTCTAGTCATTTCTGACTTATGATGACCCTAACAGCCCTATCACAGGATTTTTTTGACAAGGGTTGGCCATTGTTTTCCTCTGAGGTTGAGAGAGTGTGACTAGTCCAAGGCAACTCAGTGAGTTTCTATGGCCAAATAGGAATCTGAATCCTGGTCTGCAGAATTGTAGTCCAGTGCTCACTACAACACTCCACCTCTCAGTGTGGTCTATCTAACTTAGTAGTATTGATACTGACTGGCAGCAGATCTCAGGGATTCAAGCAGCATTCATTCCTAGACCTACCTGGCAATTCAACCTAAGACACTCTGTGAGCAAAGCAGGTGCTCTACCACTGGATTACATTTTCGACAGCAACTTTAAACATCTGTTCCCCAAAGAAGCATGGAAACTCGGGTTTGTGTGGAGGGTAGGGAGAGAGGTATTCAAAAGAGAAAATTCTTAATACTTAACCAAAACTATAACTTCTACACTTTGTACTGTGTGTGAGAGTTTACAATTATACTAATACAGAACTGGCACAAATTTGCAAAGTACAATTTCATTATTTAAAATGCAGAAAGTGCATTATTTAAAGTGCAGAAATTACAGTACATCACTTAAAAAAAATTAAACAACTGGAACTAACTCACCATTCAGAATAAATGCACTGCTTTAAAGACCCATGTTCTCACAACTGTTGTGTTTAGAGAGACCCTCTCTCCTTTAGCTATGTTATTATTACCATCATAATCATTTATAGTCCACCTTTCTCTCAGTAATGAGACTCAAGGTGGCTAGCAATGTGTTTAAAGCAATACAGATCAACACTATGCAAAAATATTCAATAAACTGACAAATACTAAAACAATTTGAAACAATTATTTAAAAACAATTAACAATTCATAAAGTTAAAATATTAAACATTCAAAATGTTTAAATTCATTAAAAGACTACACAAAGAAAATAGTGATTTTTGTATCCCATCAATCCATTCTACCAGACTTTTGGGAATCACTGTGTGGCCCTCTTCTGAAGTGGCAGAGCCATGGGAAAGCAATGGTAGAGCCATCTGGTCCTGATCCTCAATCAACAAAAGCAAACAACAACAACAACTCTTCTACCATTAAACATAGTGAAGCAGTTGATTTAGGAGTCATGAAAGGGAGACATAGTGTTAGTTGCTTTGTTTTTATTATTACTACTACAATGACTGATTTTAACAATACAGCCATGTTAGTCTGTAGAATGAGTATGTAAAGAAATCTCGTAGCACCTTTGAAACTAACTGAAGGAAAGAAGTTGGCATAATGAGCTTTCATAGACTTAAGTCTACTTACTCAAATGCATCAGAGGAAGTAAACATAAGTCTAAGAAAGCTCATGCTGCCAACTTCTTTTTTCCCCCAGTTAGTCCCAAGGGTGCTACAAGATCTCTCTACCTACTACAATAACTATTAGTTTAGGAGCAGAGGAGAGACTTTTGCTATTTAAAGCTGCATAACGTCTCGAGCTAGCAGGCTATATTTCAAAAGAAGGAACTGGTAAAGCTACCTCTGAATATTCCTTGGCTAAGAAAATCCTATGAAATTATTGGAGTGACCATAAATTGACAGGTAACTTGAAGGCACATACATACACACAGGGTACAGTGCTGAATAATCTCAGGATGTATCTTCTGCCTTCCAGAGTGCAAGCATACTCTTCCAGAGAACACGTCTTCCTCCAAGGACACTGGTAAGTCATACAGCAATTCAGTCACCTAATGGCTGACTGGAAATGGTAGAACACAATTATGAGTGTCTCTGGGGACGTTGTCTTAATTCATTGAACCACATGGTGGCTAAAACAATATGATATGAGGACCATGTGACTACCAATGACTTATACCTCCTCTCCACATCACAGTGCAAATGTTTTGTTAAACAACATATAGGTATATATCAGTTAATGAAGCAGATGTCTTCCTGGGCTTAAATGAAACTTTGGTACCAGAGGAGGAAATAATATGAAAAGAATAGGGATAGGTTCCTATAACCCCCCTGCCCTCAAAAGAAGCAGTCCAACATGTTTCAGCAAGCTTTATTTAAAACCAATGTTATGCACATGTGAAATGAAACAACCAGGTCACATAAGCCTTGCATAAGTAAACAAAAACATTTTGAATATTCTAGAACCACTTAAGCTTCTTCCAAAATGCATCCCAGGATTATTTTTTTTCTTTCAACAGCCTCCACTTGACTTATGATTTCTCTAAGTTATATATATCTATGCACTTTCAACACGCCAGTAAAACTGCTGAGGCAGGTTAATCTGCTTTCCCCCTTTCTTTCTGTTTTGCTCTTGACACATGCTCACTAAGTCATTCTGGTGACAGTTTTTTACACATACAGTTACAGTAGAATCACCTAGAGCAGAATTTCATTGGGCTACCTCTGTATCAAGTTGAAAAACTTCAATTAGCTCAAAACATGGCAGCCAAATTGGTTACTGGTACATTTAGGATTGAGAACATCACACCAATATTAATAACATGCCAATAGCTATCATTTTCTGGGTAAGGTACAAGGTGTTGGTTATTATTGCTAAAATCCTACATGGTTTGGGTCCAGGTTACCTATGTAATTGCCTCCTCCTGTATAATCCACCTATACACTCAAGTCTTTGGGGAGACATTTAGTCCAGTCAGCCAGGACTGGGTTGGCAACTGTCACCCAGAGGACTTTTTCTTCAGCTTCCCCTAAACTGTGGAACAATCTGATGGAACAGATTTGAATATACAGTCTAAATTAAAACAGCATTAAAGACCAGTCTCTTCCAACAGACCTATCCAGATGATTTTTAAATTATGAATTTAAATTATGGTCTGTTTTAATGTGTATTGGTCTTATATGTTCTTTTAAATTGATACTATGTGTTTTAACTTGTTTATGTGTTTAAATGAATCAATTTAATCTGTTGCTGTTCCGCACCTTGGTCCATGGGGATAGGTGGGTAAGAAATAAATATTGTTATTGTTATATTTTATTATTATTTTCCAGCTCATATTTTATTGCACTGTTTACTTCAGACATGCTGCTGCAACCCAACATTGAAAGTCTGCCTTTCTCCAGCCCTCCTTCACTACCCTCCCAATGCCAGTGCTTCAGAAAAACCTTCAAACTAGACAGAAGACAAGAAAAGGGTGGGGGCTGGGATGGGCTTCCATTTTTAAAAGTTGTAAAAGTGAAGTTCTTTGTCAGAGCCTTTGTTAACAGAAATATCTCTGCATATGATGTCATTGTGGTCCATATTTTCTTGAGCCTTGCTCCACTTCCCTTTCGCTACACATGCAGAAGAGGAGAAACTGAGGTTGGGATGCTGCTACACAACACACCATCTTTAACTACGTGTTACCAAGGAGGTATAAGTTGGCAGCAGTTACATAGAACCTTAACAGATGGGAGGAATTTCTCTTTATTGCGAATGGAGCCAATTGGAGCCAATTTGAATTCATGTGGATTCACTAGTTTAGCGAATTTACATGAATTCCAATTGCATTCGGAATGCATTCAGAATGGCTTCCCACTACCCGAAAATGACCCCCCTCCCATTGCCCAAAATTGCGTGAGATGCTTTAATTCACAACAACGTAAAACCCATGATTGTGTTCGGAATGACTTCCCTTTTGCCCGAAATTGCGTGAGAGACTTTAATTCGCAATAACGTGAAACCCCATGATTGCGTTCAGATTGCCATTATATTATACTTCCAATTTCCAATGTCTGATAAGGTCCATAGTCCTCATAATATGAATTTTGACCTGAAGAAGCAGAACTGCTAGCCTTCTTAATTGGATCCAGCTTTGGCTCAATCCCACTTGGGTTGTGTGGGTTTTGCTGACTTGCATTGACTTTCAGGGGTGTGAGATTGTTATTTCTTTCTAGCTGACATGGCCAAAAACAGTGACTGTAATTACCTGATGAACTGAGGGTGTGGAGTGGAATCAAGCTAGGATACTGAACATCCCAGCCTGATTCTTGTTATCATGGTTGAGTATCCAAGCTTGAATTGCCCTGTGAATAGACTAAAATGTGTTTCTTGCAGGTGTGTTGTCTGCTCATGAGAAGCACAAGGACAACACAAAAGAGGAGGAATTCCATATCAAGACAGACAAACTAAGTTCTGAGGAAAATGACAAGTCCACTTCAAAGAACTGCAAAAACTTCTGTTCTGATTATGATGACTCAACCTTTGAATCAGATATTGAGTCATCATGTTCAGAGGAAAATTTAAGCCCTGAAAGTGAAGATGCATCCAATGAATCAAGTTCTGAGTCCAGTTGTGAGCCTATTGAGTCAGGTTCAGAGTCCAGTGAGGTGACCAAGTCTGATTCTTGGTCTAATTATTCAAGCCCCAAGCCAAATAAGTCCCTTCCTTTGTGTATGTGTAATAAGCCCAATAAAAGCTATCAGACAAAAGAAAATAAATTTGCTTCTGAGAAAAAAGATTTTCCAGTTAAAAAGTGCAACAGGTGCCAGGGTGGGAGAAAGAGACCACAGAACAAGGAAAGAAACTTACCTGCAGTAAAAAGTGAGCAACTTACCAACAACAGAAAGTCCAGCAAAGAGCCTCTTCTTGAGATCAGGGAGAGCTCTAGTTGGAAAAGAAAGGCCCAAGCTGAGAAGAATGGAGCCCATGCAGCAAAAACCAAACAACTGACTGAAAACTCGGAGACACATACAGGGAAGAGAAACCTCCCAAAGTTAAAAACTAATCCACATAGTGTGAAAGAAAAGCTTGATACTGGGAAGAAAAAACAAAAGACTGGAAATTCTGAGATACACACCAGGAAGAAACTTGAGAAAGGAATGACTGATGGTCACACCGGAAAGCATGAAATGCAGACCAAGAAGTCTCCATCAAAAAAGAGCAGACATTATCCACAAAATGAGCCTGACTCAGGGACAGAGCAGCATACTGGGAGGAAAGAGCAACCTGACAAACCAGCCACTAGTACTGACAACAGGTACCTGAAGTATTCTAAGAAGAAATGTGCTTCACCATCTAAATCAAAAGGGATCTCAGGTGGGAAGGCAGAGTTGCAGTCAACAAAGAGTGAACCAAAATTGGGAAAGGCAAGATGTCTCCAAAAGAGTGAAGCACAGGCTGGGAGCAGTAAGCTGCAGACTGCGAAGAACATGGTGAATGTCTACAAGGGACAGCTGCAAACTGATGGAGGCAAGATGAATGGCCACAAAAAACAGCTGTATCCTCTGAGGAACAATACAGACATCCAGAAGAGGGAGCTACACCCTAGGAACAGTAAAACTAATATCCAAAAAAGGGAATTAGACAACAGGAGAGGCAACAAAGCCATTCAGTACAAAGAATTCACTGCTGAGAGCAATGTGCCAGCTTATACATTGAAAGTGCCAGCAACTGTTTGGCTTGGCCCAGCAGAAAATGCAGCACATTTTCTCTTTGGGGAGAAAATGGAATTATCTGGTGACCAAGCACCTCTGCAAGGTAAAAAACAGCCATATGGGCCCCAACAGCCTGTCCACAGAAGCCAATGGGCAAATATCCAGGCTTGGAATAGAATAAGCCAGTTATATCAAAAGAAGAATTTGCTTCCACATATTGACAATCCAGCTAAGAATGGAAAGAACAGCCCTGCTTCATATGTAAATAATTACACTTCAATATTTAACCCAGATGCCTCCAATTCCTGTCCAAATTGCTCCCAGTGTTGGTGCAAGTTTTTTCACTAAGGCCCATGAGAACAGGCACAGGTGCTGGATGTCTTCCATCAGAAGTTCTTTTAAAATTCAGAAGTAATTCAATAAAGGAAGGGTCAGGAGCCCATGTTCTGTTTCTGGTATTTTTATTATCAGCAAGGAGAAGCAAGACAACTGTGATAACACATGTAGTTAGGGGCAGTATCAATACCTCAGGCTAACATGAAGAGGGACAGAATATTGTGGCTTTTGGGTCCATACTTGCAGAGTCTGAGAAAGCCACCAGCCAGTCTGTATAGGGGGATCTGGGAGCTAGAATCCCAATAAGTAACCTTCTTAAACTCTACATTCTTATCTGTTTCATTTGAATTTCCATGACATTTTAAGCCACTTGCTGCTTTGCCTTTATTTATCCTCCAGCATTCACTTATCATTCTGATATACTCTTGACCATTTCTGCTCTGTTCATCCATGCTCCCCATGCCTTTAAATCTGGCAGTCTGAGCCAAAATGGTGGTGGTGGGGGGATACTAACATACAAAGTGTGTGTAGCTGGATCAAAACAAGAGCCATTTGGTCCAGCATCCTTTTCTTTCCTTTACAACAGTCAACAAGATGCTTTTAGGAAGCCTAGATTCAGAATATGAAAGTAATGGACCTGCCCACAATCATCTGAGAGTGAGTGGCCTACAACCTGAACGTAGGTGTTCTGCATACCCAAGATTGAAGCCAGTCTAGGGGTACTAACTTCCTAGTAAGTATGATTTCAAATTATAAACAAAATCTTCTCCATACCTTAAGTTTTTAAAAAAATGCTCCTATATTTCCAGAGATGTGATAGAAAAGAGAAAAACAGATACCAGGCAGATACTGGTGTCAACCAGAAACGGCTTTCTTGCTGGTGATTGAAAAGCTATGTTACTCCCTACTTGCATGCAGCCTAGCACCTCCTATGTAGGCATTTATCAAACATTTCAGAACAAAAGAAAAACAAAATATCACCTTAACTAATTCATAATTGTTCATTTACTGCAGTTTTGAAAAGTATTCTGCATGCTTGCTACTTTGACTGTCTCAACTTGTATGTAGCCATGCTCTTTTTTTGGACACTACTGCACAAGTGATTAGCCTAAAAAAGAAGCTAAACATATTAATAAATAAACAAAGTCTGGAGGAAGAGCCAGAAACAAATGTGTTACTGAAATAGGAACCCATGAGGCAGAGACAGATTTTATTTTCATACATGAGGCTTAACATAGTCATTGCTTCATTTTGGCCTGCTATGAGAATACAAAACCCTCATTGGCCAGAATGTTCATTTGCATTTCTCCCCAACTTACTCTTTCAGTGAGCAGAGACTAGCACATTATATTTATACATGCACATATACTCAACCAGATGTCCAGCAGATGTGTTGCATTGCAGTTTCCAGAATCCCCCAACCAATTGAACGCATCTGGAAGGAATGAGGTTGAAGAAAGATTATACACAACACGACCTTTAACAAAATATTAAATAAGTAATTAATTTTCATGGTTGTAACATTTTCAGCCCTGAGAGCTGCATCCAGTGTCAGCAAAGAGGCAAGGGGCCATACACACTTTATACATGATCACAACTTCCTCAGCAAATATATACCTCAGCATGCTCCCAACCCACCAGCAATCCCCACTCTTACTAGTAGCAGGGAAATGGCTATTTCAGAAGCTCATGAACAGCATTCCCCCATTTCTTAGCTGATCATTCAGGGTTAAGGAAAAACTAGGTGGGGACCTCCTAGGCTTGAGATCTACACAGGGATCATCCAAGTGCCACATGAGATCACAAGGTTCAGGAATGTGAAAGAGTGATGTGAGCAACACAGGCTTCAGATACTAGCTGGGATTATACTCAAGAAAAGCAAGAGCTGATGATACTTGAGCACTTAGATTTTCTTTTATATATCTCTTGCAAGCCGCTCTTCCATTGGCTCTACTCAGGGGTGTATGTATACCAACCTAGGGGCCCCATAGCCAGTTACGAATAATCTGGGTAGAATTAGTTGTCAATGTTCGGTACCAAACAAAGTCTTGGGGAACCCTGGAACAAAACCCAGTTCCAGAACATTACATTAAGGCCTTTCTTTAATTCATATGAACAGTAATTCTCAAAATATTTATTTTCTCAGTGGCCTGCTCAAAGCTTTGATGTGGCAAACTCTGCAAGTCTAGACTTGTTCTTCTTATAAGTCATGTTATTTGGATATGCCTTTTCTTTTCTACCCACTATGAACATGTATAGAGAATTTCAGCTCCAAAGTTCTGTCTGTACCTATGGAGTCTTGCTTAACATTGGCTGCTTTAGAACAAGTGTGTCAGTACTCACATGACCACAAATATGCCACTGCTGTGTCAGTGGAACAGATACCATATTTTACCTGTATTCAGCTCTGGAAAGAAAGAGATAAGTACACATGCAGAAAATGTAAAAATGGTACCCTAGGTACCATCAATAATTTTTGGTGGATATGTGCAATTGAGAAAGGTTATTGGAAATCAATCCACCAATGACTGAGAAAATTTTAAAAATAAATATTCAAATAAAACCAGAAATGTATCTATTAAGGAATCAGTGGTCAAATTGCAAAAAAATTAAATAAAAATATTTTTTCTACATTACATGACATTGGCAGCCAGAATTATACATGCCACATTTGGAAAAATAAAACAATCCCAACAGTTCAAGATTGGGTAATGAAATTAAGAGACATGGCAGAACTTGATAAGCCTGCTAACCTGTTTTCTGAAAAGGCAAAACACAACTAGATTTATAAAAGAATGGGAACCTGTTATGAAATATTTAAGTGTTGAATGGGAAGAGGTTGTAAAGGTATGTTTTATAGACTAAAGGGCTCTTGTGCCTTTAACAATAAGGTAGAAGAGGGAAATTCAGCAGATATGTTTACACATTTGTTAAAGGTGAAGAAGCCCTGTCTTTATCAAAATTCTGTCTTAGCTGAAATCCATCCTTGTATGATTAGGGATGCAGGAGCCTTTTCCTCTTGACCACCCTATACAGCCAGAAATGAACCCATATGAAGGGACTCAGTGGATTCCTAACTAGGGAGGCATCATCCTTCCAACACTTCTTCATGTACAATCACAGACACAAGACAATGCTTGCCCCATTTCTGTCAGCCTCAGTAGCACAGCCAGCAACAACTTGGCTGTAGTGAATCCCCTGGTGTGCATTCAAGCAGGAGTTAAAATCTTCTTTTTCACAAGCACTGCTTTATGAACTCCCCACCAAGGGGTACATTGTTCTATGGCCATTATGCGTTCAAAAGAACATACAAAGCCATAGCTGGCCCCAGAGCATTGTGCTGCCAACATGGTACCTCTGCATTCCATGTTCAAAAGCAATACCGGTAGCTTATCTGTACTAGCAGAAGACATTGGTATTTGATTCCATACTTTTGATAAGACACAAGTCTCAAGGGTAGGAGACTAATCATAGGGTGCTGAGGGCAAGCCATGCACTCTGGCCTCTCAGTATTTCCTGCTCCATAACATCTGCAACTGCCACACTTCACCTAATAATAGGGCTGGCCATTGAAGTTACTCTTTTTGGAGAAGGGTTCAAGTTCAATGGTTCTTACTGATATTGTTAGCAACTTTAGGTCCTATTTTTTGTGGAAGTGTGACTTAGGAGTTTATCACATGTGAGGAATTTCCGTCGTATGATACACTCCACACAAATGTAAATGACCATCCTCTGCACCCCATCACTAAAGGTCAGTTCTGTAAGGTAGCATTCTGCAGAATTGCACCACCCTTCCCTTCATCATCCTTTTTCTCCTTGCACATTCTCTTGTCAAGTGACTTTCCCATATATCCTGGCAACATAGCACCCATCACTTTTGTATATCCTAACTAAGCTCTCCCCTGCCCTGCATCCCACTATGAAAGCCCCCTTAAGTAACAGAGAGGTTGACTGAGCAAAGAAAGGAACAGCCACTGAGACTCAGCCTGTCATACTCTCTGACTGAGATTAGGATAGTCATTACTTCCTATTTCACAGAGAACAATTCCCTCTTTGGTTAGCTATCCAGTTTAAGACTTATCCAGTCTAAGACTAAGATTTAGAGATGGAGGAACTTCAGAAGGGAGAGCAGGGAGAGGCCTAGAATTTGCCCTTCAACAGGGAGCACCTGGATAATAGACTGACAGGATGCTCACTGTCATCTTCAACGAGATGTCCTGCATTTCTATTTCAGTTACAGTAATTATTTCTAATTTTGCATCCATACATGTGAACCAGCATATGCAAATCTTTGGCCTCTTTACCCCATCTTTTGGTGATATATTTCCATTGTTTTTTCCAAGCCATGCAGACATGACTGGCTATCATTCAATATGGAAGTCCCACCCTGAGGCCAACTGAAGAAAGGTCATGCTGGGGTGGGGAAGAGAAGAAATGTCTATCACCTAGCAACAGGCAAATGATACATGTAGACATTCAAAGCCTCAGTGATGCATGAGATCTCTGAAAGGGGAAACCACATCTAGAAGTAGAACCAGAAGTGGGATTCCTGTGTTTTTGACAGGGCCAGAATATTTAGAATCATAGAGTTGGAAGAGACCACAAGGGCCATCCAGTCCAACCCCCTACCATGCAGGAACTCCAAATCAAAGCATCCCCGACAGATGGCCATCCAGCCTCTGCTTAAAGACCTCTAAGGAAGGAGTCTCCACCACTCTCCGAGGGAGTGTGTTCCACTGTCGAACAGCCCTTACTGTCAGGAAGTTCTTCTTACTGTTGAGATGGAATCTCTTTTCCTGCAATTTGTATCCATTGTTCCGCATCCTAGTCTCTGGAGCAGCAGAAAACAAGCTTGCTCCCTCCTCAATATGACAGCCCTTCAAATATTTAAACAGGGCTATCATATCACCTCTTAATCTTCTCTTCTCCAGGCTAAACATCCCCAGTTCCCTAAGGTGTTCCTCATAGGGCAGGGTTTTCAGACCCTTCACCATTTTAGTTGCCCTCCTTTGGACATGCTCCAGTTTCTTCACATCTTTTTTGAATTGTGGTGCCCAGAACTGGACACAGTATTCCAGGTGGGGCCTGACCAAAGCAGAATAGAGTGGCACTATTACTTCCCTTGATCTAGACACTATACTTCTATTGATGCAGCCTAAAATTGCATTGGCCTTTTTAGCTGCCGCATTGCACTGTTGACTCATGTTCAGCTTATGGTTTACTTGGACTCCTAGATCCCTTTCACATGTGGTCTCATTCAGCCAGGTGTCCCCCATTTTATATATGTGCATTTCATTTTTCCTCCCTAAGTGCAGAACCTTACATTTCACTGCGTTGAATTTCATTTATTTATTTAAATTTCTATCCTGCCTTTCTCCCAGTACGACATCCAACGTGTCCTTTTTACTACTGTATAAGATAAGCTTATTGAGATGCTAAGCTATATCAGGTTTAATAAGATGTATGTTCCTCATCCACAAAGTGTATTATTCTGGCACATAGGATAACAAAAATAAAAGTTTTCGACTTTCTTTATTTTCTTTTTCCAATATTGTTTGTATATGTTTAAAAAATATCATAATCTGAGGTCCTAATCTGTAGTTTAGTAAACCTGAGTTTAAATTCAACAGTGGAGGCCTTATATATGCAAGGTAGTAGCTGCATTGTCCCTCATAACTGTGCTGGCCAAATGTAGAGGGGATCCACTGGCTGAACTCTGGGTGCTTTGCCTTGTTGGAAGAAAGAAATGTAGGTATTTCTTATAACACACCTTTTTGAGGAACTTGGTCCTGGGATCAGCCTCATTTGGAAGAAAGGGGATCTGGAGCCCATAAAATCTTAATCTGCCTTGATCAGGCCATGGAAGTGACCTGAGTTTATAGAAAGGTATGCCAGCAAAGGACAAGTTCTGACAAGTCCTACTGAGCTGGGTAAGGCTTTGCCTATGGCTTCAGCAGCAGACTCCAAGGACCAGCCTAGCTGAATGCAGAGAAGCTCATCACCAGAAGGGTATCCATCAAATGATACATTGGCCGTGGTAATTATATGAACACAGTTGGTGGTAGTGGCTCAAATAGGTGTGACTTGCATCATCAGGGGGATTAGTTATATCAGTGAAATCATGGATCACAGAAATCACCTCCCCCAAAAGCAGAACTGGACAGGTATGTTAATTATTTTGTAGGTTTGGTATGTTAATTATGATTGCTACCAAATTATGCTCTATAGTAGAAGTTGTGGGGCATTACATGCACCACCTATTAATTATATGTACCTATTCATTACATGACATGTACCACTTACTAGCACCTATGTTTTCAGCGTGGATTGAGAAAGTTAGCAGATTCTTTTTCCCAGGAGTAGACAAGAAAAGGAAAGAGGGCTGAGTCTCTTCTCTCATCTTCATTTATTGCACGGTGTATTTTCAGAAGCACAAAGAATGACTGGTTAGATTGTTATCCAACACAATTTGCCCACAATTCAGAAATGTAGCATTTGATAGCCCCCAATAGTTTGGGAATAGTTTCATACACATATTCACAAGGAAAGGCCAACCCCCCCCCCAAAAAAACCCCCAAACAAACAAACCAAAAAACCAAAAAAACCTTGCATGCATTTTGATAATTTGCAAAGTACGCTTCTTTTTCAATCATTTGTGAATGAAACTCCTTAGCCACTGTGTTCTGATGCATACATAAAACAGATGGTTTAAAAATCTAGATCAGAGCAGTCTGGAAACACTATCTTTTGAATAAAACCCCCAACTCCTTAATCATAGTTATATGGATATACAGTAGGTATTAGTTCCCTAGTGATGAGAAAATAGTACCCTGTAGTTGCACAGAGATGCATTCCTTTAACGTTACTTTTTCATATCTTCAAGGATTAAGTCCTTCTATTTCAGTTGCTATATCCTTGTAGCCAAGCCTTGGTGAACACTGGACACAATGGGAATACGGTGACAAATACAGTAGTGTTATTTGGTGAGCTATAATGATTTCATATGCCTTCACATTATGGATGTGCTGTTTGACAGCTCTGCAGTTTCATATTTGTGTGTGTGTGTTTCATACCTTCAAGTAATTTCTGATTTATGGTAACTAAGGCTGCTCTATTATGGGTTGTGTGTTGTTGTTTTTTTGGCAATGATTGTTCAGAGTGGGTTTGCCTTTGCCTTCCTATGAGGCTAAGAGTGACTTGCCCAAGGCAATCCATGGGTTTTCATGGCTGAGTGGAGATCTGAACCCTTGTCTCCTGTCATAGTCCAACATTCAAACCACTACATCACACTGGCTCCAGTTTCATATACTCCATCACGTATACCTTACAATGTAATGCCTACAGCAGGATTTAGTCCCAAAATGTAGGCTCTCATTGCTACACTGTGGCCTCTATTTCTCCCACTTTAAATCCCACTCTCCCTATTACTGCTCCTCTCCTATTACAGTTCATCTTGACCATGCTGGGAGCTTTCAGCCTCACATCCCTGACATCACAATCTGCAAAAGTTTGTCATTGGCTGCTGAACAGGAACAAGAAAGGATGGGAGTAAAAGCATGATGGAGAACTAACACTGTCCTTTCCTACACTCAAGGCACCTGCAGGCAGAAACTGAGGCTTTCACAGGACAGGTAGGAACAGCCACTGACTATGAACTTTCAATGTAGACAATACAGAGAAAAACAGAGTTCCCTTTTAGGCGACAACTCCCAGAATGCCTCAACCAGCACAGTCAATGGCCGTGTGTGTGTGTGTGTGTGTGCACATGGTTTGGGGAATTGAAAGCCCAAACAACCATTTCCCCAAGCTCTGCTGAACCACAAAGATGAATGTTGAACTTCACATCTGGAAGGTTCTGTTAGGGCAGAAGAAGACTGGCCATAAATCTCCATAGGTTCATATGGAGCAAACTAGGATTAGACAAAGGTCCTAGAATGCACACCTCAGAACCAAGAAGAAACCTTTTATTTTATTCTATTTTATTTTGATATCTGCTTTCTTAAATCGTAAACCAAAATAGCAATTCAGTGGTGTGTAAATATGAGTGGCCTGTTTGGATATTTCAAAATAATTGCACAGGCCCCTAAGGTATAAACACAGTATTCAGTCAGTTCTAGCTTACATATATTTACATGGAAAAACCCTGATTGATTTAAATTGAATTTACTTCAGAGTACTATATATGCACTTGTGATCAATGTGTTTATATTCCAGCAGTGTGATAAGATTTGTAGCTATCACTATACCATTCTAGTGCCCTAAAAAGATCAATGCTACTCTAACTAGGTCTTCAGAATGCAGTGGCATCATAGTGCATTAATTATATATGAATAACTCAAGACAGTATGGAAAATTAGGGCAGATACTAGATGGAAATGTGCTGTAGAGTAGATCCAAAAAGTTCTGTTGATTGTAGTTTGCAGGGACACCTAGTACTAACTGGCTAAATATATGTCACAAACATGCCATTGTGTGGTGGTGGTTGTGATGTGAAAATTTGCCTATGTTAACAAACCATGGTTTCTTAGCCAGCCACATACTATTGTCTCAACCCATAGTTTGTTTTCAGATATATGCAGTCTAATTTTTAAAACTCATTGTTTGGTATGGCTTGTCCCTGGCTTTCCCAGGCTGTCCATCTTGAAACAGGAGCTGACAAAAGAAGGTGGGAAAGATGCAAACCATAAATAAACCAGACATTGGGAACATAAGCCATGTTTTGTTTTGTTGTCTGCCTTGCAATTGAGTCAATTTGGGGCTCAAGCAGCAAAAAACAGTCTAGCCACATTGTCACTTCCTATGACCTGTGAACATGTTCACCATGTAGAATCATAGAATCATAGAGTTGGAAAAGACCACAAGGGCCATCCAGTCCAACCCCCCTGCCATGCAGGAACTCCCAATCAAAGCATCCCCAACAGATGGCCATCCAGCCTCTGCTTAAAGACCTCTAAGGAAGGAGACTCCACCACACTCCGAGGGAGTGTGTTCCACTGTCGAACAGCCCTTACTGTCAGGAAGTTCCTCCTAATGTTGAGGTGGAATCTCTTTTCCTGCAGTTTGCATCCATTGTTCCGCGTTCTAGTCTCTGCATCAGCAGAAAACAAGCTTGCTCCCTCCTCTCTATGACATCCCTTCAAATATTTAAACAGGGCTAAAGCGATAATGCGATAAATAGCTAATTCAAAGTTCCTGCATGGCAAGGGGTTGGACTGGATGGTCCTTATGGTCTCTTTCAATTCTTATAAAAAGAAAAGAAAAAGAAAAAGGAAAAAGAAATTTCTAATGGCAAACTGCTGAGGGATAATAATAATTAATAATAATAATAATAATAATAATAATAATTTATATTTTCCGCCTCTACCTGCAGATCGAGGTGGAATTACAGCAGTAATACAGTAAAATACAAATATAAAAATATAGACAATAAAACGCTAACAATATTATTAATTCAATAATTTAACTAAATCATCATCTAAACAACCAAAGAACATAACGTTGTAGCTAGGGTGGAGTGTTTTAACTTAAGATCTCCTACAAGAGGTCAGGTGGGTAAGCCCAATGGAAGAGATCCATCTTAAGAGGCTTCTTAAAGGCATCCAAGGTGGTAGGTAGCAAAACGGATTTCTTCTGGTAGGCTATTCCATAATTTGGGGGATGCAGCCATAAATGATCTGTGAGAAGTTGTTGTTAACCTTGACTTATGGTGTTCTAGTAAATTCTTCCCTGATGTTCTGAGAATGCAGGGCGGATTATGTAGGGAGAGGCGTTCCCTCATGTAACTCGGGCCCTAGCCATGTAGGGCTTTAAAGGTAGTAACCAACACTTTGTACTGTGCCCCTAAGCTGATCGGCAGCCAGTGAAGTGATTTCAACACAGGTGTTATATGGTCCAACTTAGGTGTTCCAGTGACCAGTCTGGCTGGCTCATTTTGAACCAATTGAAGCTTCCAAACTTGATACAAAGGTAGCCTCATGTAGAACACATTACAGAAATCTAAACGAGAGATTACCAGTGCATGTACTACTGCTACAAGGTCCTTTTTGTCTAGGTAGGGATGCAGTTGGTGTATCAACCAAAGTTCGTACCAAGCACGAACCATCGCATCTACAGTACTTGAGATGACAACTGTAGAGATGGATCCAGGAGTACTTCCAAACTGCAAACTTCGTCCTTTAGGGGAAGTGTGACCCCGTCCAGGACTGCTTGACAAATCTCCATCCCCGCACTCGGGGTACCTATCGCAAGCACCTCTGTTTTCTCTGGATTCAATTTGAGTTTGTTTTCCCTCATCCAGCCCATTACTGACCCAAGGCAAACATCCAGAGGAGAGATGCCATCCTTAGTCACTGCAGCAGTCGGAGACATAGAAAAATAGATTTGGATGTCATCAGTGTACTGATAACACCACGCCCCATGTCTCTGGATGATCTCTCCCAGCAGCTTCATGTAAATTTTAAATAGCATTGGGGACAGAATTGCACCTTGAGGTACGCCCAATTTAAGCTCCCTCTTGGATGAATAACTGTCCCCAAGCATCATCATCTGGAATCTGCCTGAGAGGTAGGACCTGAATCACTGAAACGCAGTGCCCCCAATACCTAACTCCCTCAGGCATTCCAGAAGGATACCATGGTCAATGGTATCGAAGGCCGCTGAGTTGTCCAAGAGTACCAACAGGGCCACACTTCCCCTGTCAATCCTTCAGTGATGATGCAGTCTGGAGCAACATGGCCAGGGAGAATCCAGTCCAACAGTTTGGAGAAACAGGGGTCCTTCCCATCTTTATGGAAGAGCACATCTCACAGGAAGTGGCCTCTGGAACACCCTCCTCCTTCCACATTGTGAGAGGAATCTCTGTCAACTCAGAAATGACATATTTACCATTGCTAAATGTACAGGTTTCCCCTTTGACAAGGTTTTCAAGTTGTGTCCAACTGTAGGGTGTGTGTGCTCATCTCCATTACTAAGCTGAAGAGCCAGCGTTGTCGAAGATGATCCCATGTGGCCAGCATGACTATACAGAAGGCTGCTAACTTCCCACCAAAATGGAACCTATTTACTTGCACTTTTACATGCTTTTAAACTGCTAGGTTGGCAGAAGCTGGGACTAGTGGCAAGAGCTCACTCTGTCATGTGGCACTTGGGTCTCGAACTGGCAGCCTGCTGTTCTTGCAATTGACAGAGTCAGCATCTTAACTGCTGAGCCACTGTGTCCCCCTAGTATCGCTAGTGACCCATGAAATCTTGCGTTACCAAACTATGTTTGTGGTGGAAAACACAATCAGCTTTTACTGAATGTAAGAGATTTGGTGGCTTACAGGAGCTGTGTCTTACTCTTGTAGCTCTACCTATCCACACCTGTTTCCTACCATTCTTTAACATGGTACTGATTTGTCTCTTATGCCCTTGCTTGGGCTCTGACAGCCATTGTAAAAAGATCATCATACCATGTTAGTTGCACTTCAACATTCAGTTAGCATCTTTCTGCAGAACTAAAGCATGCCCCAGTCACACCACAGCTTCTGTCTGATATTACCATACTGAGAATCTCATTTTGATGGCACTGCATGCTATCTTTTTACAACAAATGATAGGAAGGGAGTGCTTATCAAAGCAGGTAAATTAGTTTAGCCTCACCTATAGTTTTTTGTGGGGCTTTCGGGCTATGTGGCCATGTTCTAGAAGAGTTCCCTTCTGATGTTTTGCTAGCATTTGTGGCTGGCAACTTCAGGGAATTCTAAAGATGCCAGCCACAGATGCTGGCGAAACGTCAGAAAGGAACTCTTCTAGAACATGGCCACATAGCCTGAAAGCCCCACAAAAAAACTATGGATGCTGGCCATGAAAGCCTTTGACTCTACATTAGCATAGCCTCACCTGTTTTTCTCATCTGTATAGGTAGATATACCAATGCAGGAGAGCCTCAAGAGAATTAAAGAAAAATAACAAACAATACACAATAGCAGAAAACAATGGAACAGGTTGTTTTGCTGTTGTAAGCCACTTTAAAAAAGCAAGCAAGCAAGCAAGCAAACAAGAGAGATGGATAAATGCTCTCACTGTTGAATTATACAAATTCTAAGGGACTTCTTAACTATTAAATCTATGTTTGTGCTATGATTGTGCTATTCACCATCATTGATATAATAATGAGATTTCCATTGTGCTTCTATGTTAACAGATGTCCATTTCAATATTTAGCTACATCAGTACTAATATCCTCTTTATTGCAGATGGGGGGGGGGGCAAGGATTTGAGCCTTAGTGTGTATGACTTAAAGATGTGTAGTGGTGTAGTGAGTTCCTGGCAGAGGGGAGATTTGAACCTGGGACAATCACCTCACCTGTAGAACTTACAGCTTTTCAAGAGCACAGTTGTCTCTTAGCAGCCTGTCCCTTTATTTTCTACATGTCTTTATACTTACTCGGTCCCTATTATATTCATTGTTAGTTGTTATTATGTTCCATGACTTATGGCTACTCTTTTAATGAGAGACCTCCAGAAGATCCCATTTTTAACAACCTTGTATGGATCTTTCATGCTCGAGGCTGTGGCTTCCTTTAGTGAGTAGTTGCAGTCTTCATCTATTCTACTAGGAGTAAGTTCTATTGAACCTAATGGCACTTGCTTCTGAATAGATGTGCACAGAATTGCTTTGTAAGAATATGGAAACAGTCAACAAGATTTTCCCTGCTCTGTGAGAAGTGGCAATTCAGACTTCTCAGTGTACAGTCTCTCCATTTTGTCCATTAAGAGGGAGAGAATGATAAAGCTGTGACATCCGCTCCTGCATTAAATGTATAGTTCCCAAGGCGGGCCAAGTTATTAAGCAGCTGAGATTAAAAAAATCTCCAAGTGCCTCTTCTTGAAAATAAAAATACACTAATATGATGTAAAATAACAACATTGCTTTCAATTCACTGAACCCAGATTAGCTGCATGAAGCAGCTGCTTTAGTCTGCTGAATGATATGGCCAGCCCAGCTCACTGCCATAACCTATATATTTTGGGGGAAAGGGACCATAATTTCTCGTTGCTACTGCTGTAGTCAGAACCAAGTCTCACTTTAGACTGGCAGTGGTCAAAAAGGGTGGAATAACACAGAATGTTTGGCAAGATCTACCCATCCAAAAGAATAGGAAACAGAGGGGATGGTGAATAATCACTACACGGAGAGCAATGATGACTTAGAGGAAGGGACAGATATGGGCAGAGGAGATTTCTGATTGTGCTTAGCAGCAATGATGGAGATCTTCTCAGCAAGATTTACCCCTGATCCAAGCAGATAAAAAACCTTGCATTCAGAATATCATCTACAGGTGTAAAACCAATGAGCTGACAAGCAGTGAGGACACACGCATACCAAAACATAAGCATACAGGGGGTGAAATACAGGGAGGAGAGATTCTCCCAACTCCCCCCTGAAATGATTCTTCTGCATATCGACCTCAAATAAATTTTGAATATTTTGGGGTGCTTTTGTTTTGTGTCTGAAACCACATGAGCAGATGGGGATTTGTTGCTGGAACAGGCCTCCAGATAGTGTTAGTTGGGTTTTCTGGAAAACTGGAGTGAGTAAGCAGACTGCATGTCTTAATTGTCACTCTGTCATTTTTTCTGCTTTACAGCTGGCCTCTGCCTAAATGAAACAGCACCATGGTTGACTATTACAAAGCACTGAATGTCCCACAAACTGCCTCCTCAGATGACATCAAAAAGGCGTACGTTTCCTTCTATGAGAGATCCTTTCTTCCAATCACAAACATCACTATCTTGTACCAAGGATTAAATAACATTAAGCGAGACTTCCTCAATGTGGTGCCATCAAATGTGTTGCATTACAACTCCCATCACCCCAGCTATGGCAATTGTACTCTAGCACCAAATTGCAGAAATCTAAGTTAAACAATGGGGTGAAACAGATGGGTAGGAAAAAGTGGCTTGAAGCTGCCTTTTCTGAAGCCACATTGAAATCCCACCAACTGCACTGCTGGCTTCCAAGGCAGCTGGAGTACTCATGTCATGACCACATGACATGGCTTCAAGCCAGGAAGAAGTGAAAAAGCTGCTTTTTTTTTAAAATGGATTTTCTCTGCATAAGAGCACTTTTCTGCTGGCTTCAAGGCATGTGTCATCTAAATGCCACACCTTCAAGCCAGCCTGAAAGCACCTCTTTTTGCCTGTTTGTTTAGCCCCTTTGGGGCTTTCTAGATTGGCAGGAAAGGGCGACATGAAGTTGCCTTTTCCTTAATGCTTAGCAGCTACATTGCAAGCCCCAGGTATGTAATAAAAAGGTATAGGGGCAGCTACACTGAGGAGGTGTGGGGACGACTTATCTGAAGTCTTTTCTGTTGCTCAGCAACTACATTGGAAGCTGTCAGGATGCTAGAAACACAGGCGGAGCAGCTGCATGGGTGGCAATGAATGGGGCTTTTGGCCACACTGAACCTTTAATATTTTGTTGTTGTTGTTGCTGGCTATGAACTGCGCAGTTGCACCGGTACATCATGCAGGCAATAGTATTGCCAGCTGTGAACTGCGCAGTTGTGCAGGTACATCACACATGAACTGTGCAGTTATGAAGATCTGTCAAATTACCTTTGTGGTTTCGCTTCCCTTTTTAAAGTGCGCAGTTGCATTGGTGCACCATGAATGAACCCCTTTATTTTATAATAATAATAATTATTATTATTATTATACCCCACCCCTTTGAGATCAATCAAGGCGGCTTACACATTAAAATACTATTACATCAATAAAACAAACATCCCTCCCCCCCTTAAAAAGATATTAAATCCATTGCAATTTAAGTTTATGAATAAACTTCTTTATTTTATGAATGAATTGACATTTTATGCACAGTTGCATAACAGTTACAGCATCCCAGAGTCCCTACTGCACATGTCTTGGATTCAGATTAGGGCTGGAGCTAGGTTTGGGGAACTTTAAAAAACTGCACAGTTGCACTGCAGCATTTAGACACAGCTGTGAAGTTACACTCTTTTTAAAAAGAAGCTGGGAAAAGCAGGTCCTTTTTAAAGCTGCTTTCCCCCCACTAAAATGCAAAAGAAGTGCGTTCATGCCAAACTTTCAGTGTGGGTCATCTAAAGGCTACACTTTCATTCAGGCATGAACACACCCCTTTTTGTCAGTCTAGATCAGCCTATTGTTTCCCTTTCCCACAGACACTTTTTAAGAGGGCTAAAGGGGAAAAAAATAGGTAACTTTTCCCCTGTCAATTTAGCACACCTTGACTTGATAAGTCCAATTACAGATAGAAAAGAAGCTCACATCCCCATAGTAACAATTTCCTTATAGCACGTCACACCAAAAACCTATTTTATTTTTACAGAGATACCCAGAGCTGTAAAGTAGAAAGTTGCAACTATTTTAACTATCTGTAACAAAGTTCTCATAGCAATAAGTAGGCCAAGTTCTGAGATCAGGCATTTCACTAGTATTGGAGATCTAAGCCCACACCTCCTGTTACAATTGCCTTAAAGAAGCAAGGCAGATCTGCAATTATACAAAGTGGATGTTGAAGAGTGGGGAATAGGCAGACTGTGTATGCCACACAATGGCTGGCATACTGTTGGTTTGTCCCAATTAGAGAAAACTCATTCAATCCATTGTTGAACAGTGATTCAAGACATAGGTAAATCCAATTGATTCTGTATTTCCACTCTAGTTAAGGCTTACAACAGGGATAGATGCTATCTTGTTCCTTGCCCCAGGTTGGAAGATGATTTGGTCTAGTCCCACCTCCTCTATGAAATAAATCTAGATACAAGCATGAGTGGATGTGTTATCTAATCTATCAGTTTGAGGTACTGATCTCTCCTACATGCCCTAAACTAACCGTCTGTCCACATATACAATGAGGGACACTGCCCCATTGCTGGTACTCAAGTATCATTCAGCAGCCAATCTGATTAAATTTTGTATAAGGAATGGATGGAAGGGAGGCACCTTCTTGTTTGTTTCAAAATGTCATTAGCCAATGATCGTTTATCAAAGCCTTTCTTTATCTGGTGCCCTCCAGAGATTTTGGACCATGCTGGCTGGGAATGGTGCGAGCTGTAGTCCAGCATGTCCAGAGAGCACCAGATTAGGAAATTCTAAATTATCTGAATTATAAACCCCATAGACAGTTCTCCTTCTTCTCTCTATCTGGAATGTTGTAGGTACAGGAAGAATGCACTGAAATGGCATCCAGATAAAAACCCAGGAAACAAGGAATATGCTGAGAAGAAATTCAAGGAAATAGCAGAAGCATATGAAGTGCTATCAGACAGTAAGAGACCAGACACATCTCTCCATTTCTGTTATTACTATTTATCTCATTGAGATCGAGCTCTTGAGCTGCTCTTGTAGACCTGCTGCCTGCCCACCTGCTCCCCCTTTGCAGAAGCATTTCCTGTCATTTTCCATGCCTCTTCTTGAGATACAGCTGGCTCTGTGTTCTTGATACCTGTGGCTCATGGAAGCAAAAGATTGGTCTAATTATAGTCCATCCCACATGTGTTACTGTAAAATTATTGTCCCACTTACCTAGACTCATCTGAAATTGCCTGCCTAGCTGGCTAACCAGCCTCCTTCCCTCCCTTCCATCTCTGGGAAAAAGAACCAGGGAAATGACCACAGGGGTACTTCTAGAAGTCCATCTTTTTTTGCCACTGGATGCTTTTCTGCAGCTGGGTATGGCTTTGGGATGTTTGTGGTATTATAGAATTTATATACGTTTCTAGTCAAAGGTGACTGTGGTTAAAAATTGAATTGGTGCTAGCTTGTTTCTTCTCTCTTCCAGGTTATAAGCGTGATCTTTATGACCTCTATGGGATCGAAGGTCTTATGGGTCTGAGCACAGGTAAGTAACTGTACTGTCCCTTGGTGATTCAAAGAGGGCTGCTCTGATACAAGGGAGATACTCTTCCAGTGTACCTCAGGGTCAACTCTAGTTAGTATTTGGATGGGAGGCTGCCAACAAATACCAGGTACTGAAGGCTATATTTCAGAGGAAGGAATTGGCAAATCCACCAATATTCCTTGCCTAAGAAAACCCTATAAAATTAATGGGGGTAGCTGTAAGTTGAAAGGCAACCTGAAGGCATATACACACACACTGGGATTTGCTACGTGCCTCAGAACTGAGTTCCGATCTCAGTTCTCAGTACTCACAAAGTGGTGCTCCTACCTCCACCAAGAAGTGGTTTGTCTAGCACTGCAGGCTGGTGGCTTACTTGACACTTCAGTCAATGTATGCATATGGAGGATTTCTTTCTTGGAGGAGGTGGGACTAATCAGGGACTGCATCTTCACTACCAAATTAATGCAGCTTGACACCATCTTAACTGCTATGGCTCAATGCTATGGGTTTCTGGGATTAATAGTTTTGTGAGATATTTAGCCTTCTGTCAGAGCATTCTGGTGCCACAACAAACTACAAATCCCAGGTTTCCATAGAATGGAGCCATGAGAGTTAAAGCAGTGTCAAACTGCTTTAATTCTACAGTGTGGCAGCAGCCCAAGTCATATGCTTCTGCTATAGGACTTGTGGACAATAACAAACACTAGCTGGGTGGTAACAGTACATCTTGTACCAATGAGCTGATTAACAGATGTAACACATATATTACATGTGTATATAGTGATATATATAATAACACATGTAATAAAAAATGTACTTAAAAACCCATATGTAAGCCATGGTACATAGAGCTGAACCTCTTTTAGAATTCACCCAACTACAATTGTCAATGGCCACTATGAAGTAATGATTATTGTTCTTACTTTCCAATTTTCACCAAAATGAGGACAGTCCCTCAGCATCCATTCACCCATCTATGCAGACACATGCATAATAATCTGCATTCTTCCATAGATCTTATGAGGGGGCTGTGATCCATACAAGTTTAGACCAAATAGCATTTTTTTTAGTCTTTAAGGTACCACAAGACATTATTTTGCTGATGGTATTGATGATGTCAATGACTGGTGCTTGGTTTGTTTTCTGCAAGGAACTGGGCTTTATCAGAGCTCAGTGGGCACTCCTGACCTCATGTTCACCTTTCGGGATGCGGATGAAGTCTTCAGAGAATTTTTTGAAGGACAAGATCCCTTCACTGAAATCATGGGTATGTGCAACTAGTACAAGAGGAACAAAACATGTAAAACTTTAAAGCTCCCTCATTAATGTTGAACTTTGAGCTCAATGCTGTCTACTCTGACCTTTCTGAGGTCTCAGGCAGTGAGGCCTTCCCCCACCCTGCTATTTGAGACCCCCTTACTTAGCTGGAGATGCCAGAGATTACACCTGACATGCTCAGTCAATGAGTTATGTCTCATCTTTATTTATTTTCATATATTCATACCCTGTCTTGTTTGTTTCTTCAAAAAAAAAAAAGAAAGAAAGAAAGGAAAGGAAAAGAAAAAAGAAAGAAAAGAAAAGAGCCCATCTGAAGTAACCAGCTGCCTTCTCTACCTGTGTAATTCCCTTTCCACACAAAAGCTAGAAATTGTAAGATAATTTTTGTAATCAAGGTCAGAAGCCTGTTACTCATGGAGGCTGACACAAAATACTAGCACCCAATGTGCACTTTGCATTCCAACAAAGTAATTCATCAGATAGCAGATTATCCAGGTGCACAGGTCCTAGTTAGTTAGCTCTAGCTCTATCTAGTTTTCCCCTCTATAAAAATTCTGCACCATGCAGCCCAGGCTTTCCAGGTTGTTGCAGCTTAGTGGGTCTGATAAATGATTACAGGTACCTTTAAAAAGAGTCAAACAAATGCCCTACTGGCCTACTGCAGGAGGGGATGGAGACAGAGATTGGGGGGGGGGGGGGCAGGAGAGCAGTGCTGACAACCTTTACAGATGGTGGTGATAATTATGTTTTCTCACATCAATTCCCAATATCCAAAGTGCCTCACAAGAATAGAAAGTATAGAAATACAAGAGCAAGACTTCATATCATGTAAATCGAGAGTCCAGTGCCATTTCATTTCAAAGTACTGTACAAGACAGTGATCCAAACAAACAGCTTATTTCAATTGCTTAACATTTTACTACAGTCATTGCCAAACTGACAATACAGATCATGAAAAAAAGAGATTAATTGATATTAATGGGATACTGTATATTTGTGTGTTTTTTTAAAAAGTGTTATGTTTTCATGTGCTTTCAATTCTTGTAATTTAGTGTTTCTAATGTAAGTGCTCATGTAATGTTTTTTTTAAACTTTTGCATCAAATAGGTTTTAATCTAATTTGTTCTTAACTTGATGTGAGCTGCCTTTAGTCTTGGGTCCCATCTCAGGAGACAGGAGGAACACACACACACACACACACACACACACACTGCATATAAGTTATATATGACCTACGATAGAATCATATTTTCCTGGACAGCCAGATATTAATATATATTGCCAAAGTGCCAGATAAAAGGGACTAGAGCCAGCATAAAAAAGGACTATAGTTATAGAATACTTAAAATAATCTAAGTATCACAAAAGTTGCAGCAGAAAAGCATAGCAGAAAAGCTCACCTGCTTATTGGCATATTCAAAGTGCATCTTGTATCAACATGTGAATAGGAAGCTATACTGAGTAGCCCTGTCCTTGGCATGACCCATGAGCATTATGTAGCCCCCTCTGGCCATCAGGGAATTCTTTCCACATGGATATGTCTGCCATAGAAAGTTTGTGCTTCATCAGGAATTTAGAGAATGTGTTTACAGAATCCTAGAATTGGAAGAGACCCCAAAGGCCATCCAGTCCAACCCCATTCTGCCATGCAGGAACTTACAGTCAAAGCATCCCCGACAGATGGCCATCCAGCCTCTGTTTAAAAAACTCCAAAGAAGGAGACTCCACCACACTCCGAGGGAGTGTGTTCCATTGTCAAACAGCTCTTACTGTCAGGAAGTTCCTCCTAATGTTGAGGTGGAATCTCTTTTTCTGTAGCTTGCATCCATTGCTCCAGGTTCTATTTTCTGGAGCAGCAGAAAGCAAGCTTGCACCCCCATCCTCAATGTAACACCCCTTCAAATACTTAAGGGCTATCATATCACCTTTGAATAATCTCTTCTCCAGGCTGAACATACATAGCTCCCCATGTCTCTCCTTGTAGGGTTTCATGGTTTTCAGACCCTTCAACATTTTGTTTGCCCTCCTTTGGACAGGCTTTTAAGATACTCTCGCCGCCCCCCCCCCCCCGAGAGTTTATGCTAGGCTCCATAGGTGCTTAGGTGCTTATCATATTGTCATGTCATTTTGCATAAACTGAACATGTATTCTAGAGTATGCCCAGTATTCCCCTGAACCTGCAAAATGCAGAACTGGGAAATGTTGCTTTATTGGACAGCGATTCTTACAGTCCTCTAGCCAGCATGACCAGGCTGCTTGGAGGATTCTGGGAGCTGTAATCCAAAAAGTAAGTTATGGGACACTGGAGGTGAAGGTCAGTAAACAGGACATGAGGGTGTCTTCTGGTCCATTTGGTTGCCATTACAGATCTGCTCATCATGGTGTTGCCTAGGAAGGTTTGACAGGACCAAAGGTTTCCATGGAACGAAAAATTAGACTATGTCAGATACCAGTGTCAGTAATCTGTGGAACAGAGCAAGACAGCCAGATCTTCAGTGTGACCAAACTCTTTCAGTAAATGATATAGTCCAACAGTGGGATGCAAAAAATGTCAGATGATCTAGAGAGCACCAGATGGTCACAAGCCCTGAAGTAAATGCTTAATTATTGGGGAGGATGGTACTTTGTATTAAGCTTTCCAGCTATGGGATCACTTCAGAGTAGCCCATGTTAATGCGTGTGCATGTGAATACTTCAGGGTTCAGGACTGCTGCATTCTACTCTCAGCCCTGAGCCTCTTAAATAGCCCTGTATTAACAACAACAACAACAACAATAATGTTTATTTATAGCCCGCTCCTCTGACATCAATTGGAGTGGGTTACAATAATTAAAAAAAAACACATCAAGATAAAACAATTCCAATAACCCAAAGCCCCACCTCCCACCCCTTAAAATTGAATTAAACCAGTACTGAATTAAAATACAAAACAGTTAGATACATACAACATACAACATAAAAAGCAGCTAGTCATACTATGGACCCTGTAGATGTAAACTTTGTAGATAAAGTGCTGGGAGCTGGTGGAAGAACACATCCCAATTGCTGTAAACCAGTGCCAGGGCCAGGAGTTAAGATGTTTCTGGGAACGCCTTCCGGAAGAGATGTAATAATGTCCTTGGTTCCCAATAGGCAAAGGCATCAGGCAAGTCTGCATACTATCCCCCTATTTATCCAATCTGTATGCTGAAATACTACTAGTAGAAACCAAAAAGGACCTGGAGCAATTACTGAAAAGTGTTTAGGATGAAAGCACCAAGGTAGGCTTAAAGCTGGACTATGAGAAAACAAAAATATTGACTATGGATGAGCTACAAGAATTCATCCTGAATAAAGAGAAAATTGAAATAGCCAAAGAGTTTCCAAATATTGGATCAAATATTGACCAGAACAGAGACTACAGTGAAGAAATCAAAATAAGAGAGACTGGGAAGGGCATCTATGAAAGAACTGGACAATATCCTAAAGTGCAAAGATACAACTCTGAACACTAAAGTGAGGATCATCTAAGTCATTGTATTCCCCATCACCATGTATGGATGTGAGAGCAAATAGTTAAGAAAGCTGATAAAAAGAAAAACAACTCATTTGAGATGTGGTGCTGGAGGAAAGTGCTGAAGATACTGTAGGCAGCCAAGAAGACAAACAAATGGGTTCTAGAACAGACCAAACTTAAACTCTTCCTGGAAGCCAGGATGACTAGATGAAGGCTGTTGTACTTTGGCCACATCATGAAAAGGCATGATTCATTACAAAAGGCAATGATAAGTAGAGTGCAGTAGAAAGAGAGGAAGACCAGACCAAATGGTTAAACTCGATCAGGGAAGCCATGGGCCTGAGCCTGCAGGAACCTAAGCAAAGCAGTTGAGGACAGAAGAGGTGTATTATTCACAAGGTTGCCATGAGTCCAACTTGACTCAAGGGCAGTTAACAACAACAAACAGGCAGTACAGAGTTGTACAGCCATTGAAATACTTCAAGAGACCCAGGATAGCATCAAGAAAGGCTGACATCTCAAAGATGAATTAAGGATCTGACTTTTCTCTCATTTCTGTCCAGATTTACAAGGAATGATCTGTTCCCATAATAAGAGGGGCCTTACTGTGAGACCAGGAAAAAGGTTACAGGCCTCCTTGGTCTAATATATACTTAATTTGAATCCCACCATCCCTTGTTGGGAGGTTTCATATTGCAGAGGACATTGTCCTTGAATATAGGTTAGCTGCAGACTGCTGGTGAAGTTCACTGTATTAAGCAACCGCATTGAACTATTTTGTGAATTACAATGTGTATTTTTATCTGAATAGCAATCACTGGCAGAATCCAACCTAGCAATCTTCTTCTTGCTTTACAGATGAATTCTCCCCATTTACAGATCTACAAGGAGGAATTCCTCAGTGGATCACCCCAGGGGAAGGCACATACTCTTATTGCTCCTATAATTCTCCAGGCCAGACAGGTAAGAGTAATGAGTTACTTATGGTGGCTTCCTGCCTCAGGCAGGTCCTAGCAGTTCCCATCTTCACTCATAATAGTTATTGTGGGCCTTGCCAGATCTTGTCTTCTAAACTTCTTTAATCCAATATTCTATCCATGTTTTCTACTTTATTTTCTTAAAGTTCTTTCTGAGTCTGTCAACTCTCCACTTTTCAAATGTTTGAGAATCCCATTTACTATACCTTCCAACTGTCACAATTTAGGAGGAACAGTCCCAATTAATCCACTATTGTTCCACATTTTAAGCTATGTTTAAAATTACCCAGTTTCCCTCTCCTACTTTGACATTATCCCTACAACCTCAGATTGCTTCAATTACTGGAAACTGAGTTCAAAGTGCAAAAACTTGCACTTAATTATGTCAGTAGAGGATGAGAGGGGAGAGGAGAGCTCAAGGCATAACCTTACCCTCCCCTGTAGGGTCAGGCAAAACTAAACAACAACAGCAACAATGACAATAATAATATAATAATAAAATTTTATTTATTTTTCCTGCCTCTCCCTATGGATTTATGCAGGATTACAACAAAAGTCATATACAAGATACAAAATAAAATACATTAAAATACAATCAATCATAAAATAATTACAACATCTTTCAATATTATTGCCAACTTGAAGAATGGTAAAACATCATCTAATCCATAGTGTCCGATTCAGAAGTGGGATATTCCTTGTCATCAGCTATATGAGGTCAAGTGGATAGGCCCGACGGAAGAGATCCGTCTTAATTGCCTTCTTAAAGGCGTCTAAGGTGGAGATAAGACGGATCTCTTCCGATAAGCTGTTCCAGAGTCTAGGGGCCACAGTGGTAAATGTTCTATTAAAAGTTGTTTTCAATCTAGTATTAGGATGCTCTAATAAGTTTTTTTCCTGATGTCCTGAGAGTGTGGGGCAGATTATGTAGGGAGAGGCATTCCCTTAAGTAACTCGGGCCCAAGCCATATAGGGCTTTATAGGTAATAACCAAGACTTTGTATTGTGCCTGGAAGCTGATCAGCAGCCAGTGTAAGGATTTTAATACTGGTGTAATAGGTTCTGATCTTGATGTTCCAGCGATCAGTCTGGCTGCAGCGTTTTGGATCATTTGAAGCTTCCGGTCCTGGTACAAAGGTAGCCCCATGTAAAGCGCATTACAGAAATCTAAACGAGCAGTGTACCACTGCTTCAAGGTCCCTCCCAGCCAGGTAGGGGCATAGTTGGCGTATCAACCACAGCTGATATCAAGCACTCCTGGCTGTCTCCTCCACCTGAGATGACAGCTGTAGAGACAAGTCCAGGAGTATTCCCAAACTGCGAACTTCATTCTTTAGGGGAAGTGTGACCCTGTCCAGGACTGGGTGACAAATCTCCTTCCCTGGACTGGGGGTGTCTTTCGCGAGTGCCTCCATTTTCTCTGGATTCAGCTTGAGCTTGTTTTCCCTCATCCATCCCATTACTGACTCAAGACAGGCATTCAGAGGGGAGATGCCATCCTTAGTCACTGCAGCAGTCAGAGAGATAGAGAAATAAATCTGTGTGTCATCAGCATACTGATAACATGGCACCCCATGTCTCCAGATGATCTCTCCCAGCGGCTTCGTGTAAATGTTAAATAGCATGGGAGACAGGATGGCGCCTTGGGGGATGCTAGATGTCAGATCTCTTTTATGAGAGCAGCTGTCTCCCAGCTTCACCATCTGGAATCTGCCCAAGAGGTAGGAATAGAGCCACTGAAGAACAGTGCCCCCAATACCCAACTCCCTCTGGCGTTCCAGAGGCGTACCGTGGTCAATGGTATCAAATGCCACTGAGATGTCCAAGACCACCAACAGGGTCACAATTCCACTGTCGATGCCCAGACAACTACTACAACCTCTCCTGACTTGTGTATTCTTTACCATTAATAACCTTTGCTGTCTTTACCACACTATGAAGTTCCTTGACCATACATGTCCCAATTTTCATTTGTGAAATGTTGCCGGGTATAATTCACACTAATCATTTAGAAAGGTTTCTTCCACCTGTCTGAGCTTAGTGTGGTTTGCATTAATTAGCCTCCTCAGCAGTGATATCATTATTACTTCTTTTCTTTAGATTTCTTCACTACCTTTGGCCCTGGTGCTGAATTGGGAATAGGCTTCCATTCCATCTCTACATCTACCAAGTACGTCAATGGCAAGCGGATAACCACTAGGAGGTGAGGTGACAAAGGAGGGCCTGGTGACAGGTGAGCCTGCCTATCCCATAAACAGATGAAAATAGCAAATTGGAATTTCTGCAAAAGCAGAAGGAGAACACTAAAATGGTGTTCATGAGAAGGAAAAGTGGAGATTGAAGGTTGAAGAAGGGGAATGTGAGCACAGCGTTCATTTGACCATTGCTGCACAAATGGCTTGGCATTACATTTCAACCTAGCATGTACCTCCAAATCCTTTTCTGCATTCTGTCCCTTCTTAACCACCCTCACAAGCAGTACAAATAATAGAAGAAGAGAAAGCTCAAAGGCATTTTGAGCCTCCTGTGTCCTGAACTAGTTTTATAAATTCTGAGCATTTAACCTAAATGTACTTCCTTGTAAATTGGGATCATTATTTTTGGCCTGTTAACCCCACACCCCCACCCACCACTTTCTTCTCGTTTTCTTTTAAATATCTAAAAGCTGTCAGATGGATAGACTCAATTTACAGAGCATTGGAAACCAGGGCTTACCATTTGCTATGCAGTGTTCGACTTTGTTGAATGTTATGTTGTGCTTCCCACTCATCTCAGTCTTATATTGGAAAAGCTCTGAATTTATATCTTACTCTTTATAATGTTTGCAACCTGCTTCCCTTTTTATATTCCCTATAAACCTTCTTATTACTTCATTGATGAATTTCTGATAAAGACTTTGAACAGTAACAGTAAGCAGCTCTGACACTGCAGAATACAGCTGGATAACTCCCTTTCCCTCATTAAATAACTGATCTCAAAAGTGGACAACTTCAGAGGGTCTGGTCAACAGCCATTTTTTCTTCTCAGGACCTATTGTGGGCTGTCTCAGCCCAAGTAATGCATGAAAAATGATGCTGGAATAACACTTCTGGTTTATTTTTCTTTTTAAAAAAGTTTCAGTAAGACTTTTAAGAGAATGGGTGGCCTAAGCTCTGTTTTATCACAAAACCGCTGCTCCTGCCAGTTTTCAGTACCTTTGGCATTTTGTGCAACCCCTGGATGGTCCTGGGGGCTAGTGCAGTTGCCCAGCCATTGTCTAGCAGAAGTGAATGGAGGAAAAACCCACTGAGAATGCCTCTCACACTCTTCAGTTTCTCCTTCGTCTTGGCCTCTTTTGCAGGATTCTTGAACATGGGCAGGAGAGGGTAGAGATTGATGAGGATGGTGAGCTCAAAGTGGCAGAAGTGCATGGTAAGAAACTGAATTTGAGGGATACTAAAGAAGAGCACACATGGGGGGGGGGGGGGGGAGATGCCTAGTCCAGAAAGTGTCTTGGCATAAACATTATGTGCTTTGAATAGATAAAGAGCTGTTTTAGAATCAACTCTAGACTGGTTGAGCCTTGGAAGGAGGTGGGCATGCAAGGCAACCTTTCCCTTCATTTAGGGCAGCATTCCCTCAGAGCAGAGGTAATCTCTTAGGGGCTGCATCTCAGCAAGGGTGGGAGCTCAGAGCATTCCATATTCTCTCTACCATCAACACCATCCCCACACTCTTAATGGCCCTTAAGAATCTCAAGCATATTATCAACCGCCCGCCTGCCCTCTGCACAAGCACAGACATATACACACACCATCCATCCATCCCATATACCCTGACATACTCACCATCCATCTATCTTCTATTTAACCCGGTCCATGTACACAGAGACATACACTGCAGCATGCTGGTCATGATAGTACAATAAGGAACAAGAAGTTAAGTGGGGGGTGCATAACTTAAGGCTGAGTTTGCCTGCATTTCCTGGGTTGCAGTACAGTTGCCTACCTTTCTGTGTTAGGTTGTAATTGAACCACTTCATCCATCAATATACTGAAGCCATATGATGTGTTTCCAGTACACCATGTTGGTTCAAAGTACAGTAGATACTTTGTGGGATGAGGGCTCTCTATTATTCATTTTGGTTGTAGGGTCCTCCTTATATTTGTATTATTGATGGGAACTCTGGTCAGGGAACAGGGAGACTCCCTATTCCATGTTAATTCTGTTCCAGTTATTAAACAATTCCACTCTCTTTCTCTAGTCTGCTTCACACCACACAGTTATGGTGCTGTGATTCCACTTTAACTGCCATGGCTACATCCTGTGGAATCAAGGGATTTTTAGTTTGTTCAGAGGCACTAGAGCTCTCTTTCTGGGCATTCTAAATATTCCTCCCTAAACTAGAAATCCCAGGTTTGTATACAGATGTTTCTATACAGATTTGATTGTTGCCAGCTTTGCAATGTAGCAAGGAGAAGGGATACTTATTTTGGCTATCCCCCCCCCCTTTTTTTTTCTTCTTTTTTTGGCTTGCTTCCTCCAGATCTCACCAACAACTTGAAGGCTAGGGTGGAGCACATCCAGCAGGAGCAACCTGAAATCCTGAGCTGTGCGACTGACATCTGGACTCTGCCACGGCCCCAGAGTGCCAGTTCCTCTTTTGCCTGCCCTGAGAGCGAAGACAAGGAACTGCATCGGGCCATGGCCTACAGTATGTCTGAGATGGAGAATGTGGGGCAGCACCCAGCAGCCACTCATGGCTCCAAGAAGAGGAGAGGGAGCTCTCGGAAGACACGCAGGAAAACACCAGGAGCCAGCGAGGAGGCAGGTGCGTGTGCTCCCTTGCCCATCAGAACCCAGACTCCAGGTGCAGGAGATAACATGACAGAGAAAGAGAAGGAAGGCAACCCAGCACAAGGGCCAAAAGCAGAAGGTGGCCCAGAGCTGCCAAAGAGTCCACTTCTGCCCGGCCCTGGGGAGAATGACTGTGCCCTCAATGATGCGCGTTACATCTGTCCCGATATCATTCCTTCTCGTAGAGAGAGGGATTCAATCATGTGTACCATTCTCTAACTCCCACAATACAAGAGGAGAGAGACCCATCTCCAGCAAAGGTCACCATCTGGCTGCTGGTGTCCATGGTTGCATTATTTCTTGGGGAAGACTAGGCTCAAACTGCCAAGAGCCTGGTTTCATTTCTGGTATTTGGAGCTGCACAAACTGCCCAAGTATTGTGACAGGATACCTGCACTTAATGGGTGCAGTGGGCTGGATTGCCAAGAGTTTGGCTCTTCTAGGCACAGATATTTGGAGGCTTTCAAACTAGGAAAGAGCAGAGGAGTTGAAGCAATTGTGGTTACCTAATAGATGGACTGGTTTAGGCTTCCCCACTTCCCAGAGATACGAATAGAAGGAAATGAGAAACCTGTGTCTGTTATGACTAGAAAGACTGCTTAGAGAAGGGGTGGGAGGGTGTGCCTCTCTAGATGTTGCTGGAGTGCAGCTCAGAAATAACACAGGTTGACACTTCAAGGGCCAAGGCTCAGTGCTATGGAATTCTGGGAACTGCAGTTTTGTGAGACATTTAGCCTTCTCTGTCAGAGAGCTGTGGTGCCACAACAAACTACAATTCCCTGAATTCCATAGCACTGAGCTATGGTAGTTAAAGAGATGGCAATCTGGGTTATTTCTGCAGTGCAGAAGCAGCCTGAGAGAAAGAAAGAAGTTGGTACATGTAGCACAAGCTTTCATATACATTCTGCTTCCTCAGATTCCTGCTTCTTTCTTTCTCTTACACTAGTCTCAAAGGTGCTACAAGGACATGGCTATGTCTTTGAATTCTACCGTAAATGACCACAGTAAAGGGATGAGAACAGAAACCCATCTCTTATCTATATATCTTGACTATGCTGAGATAATTTGCTCCCATGACTGGTTCAGGGTTCTTTATTCCAAAGAAGGAAAGGGCATATAGTAATTTAAGCCTTGCTAAAATCCACACCCACTTGCATGGAAATGAGCTGCAATGATGTTTCAGTGTTCCTGCCTTCCCTTTCCAATCAGCCTGCAGACCCGGGGCAAAAAGGCCAACCTGTTGAACCAGTTGGTAGTTAAGGTTTGTTCTCTACTGCACCCTAGGATAAAAGTAATTGGCCAAGGTGGAATTACTTAGTAGGTTTGCAAGACTATTCCAGCTTGAAGAGCAAGAAATTTGTGCAGATTTACATCCCACTGCTGAGCCTAGTTGCCAGCTGGACTTTGCCTGCCTGGAGCTGAGTTCTGGCAAACCCACCCTTTAAGCTTAGGTAAGCCTTTCCTTGAGAACAAAACTTACAACAGAGCTAGGGGCATTACATCAAGGGCAGCCTCTGCTGTCTCCCTCATTACCTCTCACATTCTTACATTAATTTGTTTAAAAAGAAAGTCTAGCTCTCATAAGACACACACACTTGCCATGACAAGCACATTGTTCCTGTGCATATTCTTTAGAGCAGCAAGGGCAATTTGTGCCCCCCTGCCAAACTGCTGGATTGCAGTGCCCAGCAACCAACAGTGCAGCCAATGGGGAGGGAGGATGGAAGGTGCAGTCCATTCAACATCATCTGGAGGGCCCTAGGTTGCCCCACTCCTGCTCTAGAGAGACCTCTATTCCTTCAGGGGGCATTTGCCTATTTCAGTTTATTTCAATGAAAATAATTTATTAACTTAATTCTAGCATCGCCTAGAATGAAACCTCAGATACGACAATGGGTCCTTGTAATCCCTTGAGGTTTTGTTCCAGGACCCCCGGAGATACCAAAATCCATGGATCCCCAGCCCCATTAAAAACAATGACATAGTAAAATGGTGTCCCTTATATAAAATGGCAAAACCAATGCTTGCTTTTTTGGATTTATATATTGTTTGAATATTTTCAAGCCGTGAATGCTTGAATCTGTGGGTATGGAGAGCCAACTGTACAAAGAATATACTGTCCAGGATGATTTAAACTCTTTCCTCTTGTCTGTTGTTGTAATCTGATGCATAAGCGTCTCTACACATCTCTCTCACACACACAAACCTAGCAAGTCCTCCCGTCTTAGAAGTTCAGGAGCAGGATTCCTTTGTGTTGCTTCCATCCATAGAGATGAGGAACACTATTTAGGAAACATGGTCCCAATGTTTCCAGAAGGCTTAGGAAACACCACAGTGGTGAGTTTCACTGTGTCTCAGTACCTGGGGTTAATTCTCAGGAAAGCAAGTCAAATCTCAGAGCCATCAGTAGTCCAAAACTGATGGGTGGGGAGGGGAATTGCTTCTTTTAGGTTTGTTGGAGCACTTGGGATAATTCTTGCCCAAATAATTGGCATACCCAGCAGAACCAGTTATTTTCAAGAACAGTGTGAAGGAGTAGTCGATTGCTTTGGGCATGTTGTAACTAACTTGTGGCACAAGAGCTAGGGAAAGCTAGGGAAAGTACTTTCAGATTAGTCAAGTTGCTCTTGTTATTTATCACTTTTATCTGGGCCTGCAAATCAATACAGTTCTTTTTATTTCAAATTTTAAAGGCCAATTCCAACAATAAAAGGCCAGATGGAATTACAATTTTGACTGTTTGCTAGAAATCTGATACACAATATACACATGTGTGCATATGCATACAGAGAGACAGACATAGTCTTTCCTCCTCCCATTTTCCCGTGGCTTCACATCCCACTCCTTTGTTGTTGGATTCCACCTCTTTTCTGTTTGGCTTCCTTCCCAGGGCTATCCCATGAAACAAAACAAACAAACCACCATCCCTGAGTTGACATCTCCAGGTCCCTTTCTGAGTCATATATAGACTTCTTTGGAATCCCGGAGACTTGGCAGCCAACCTTATCAGTACAGGGCCTCCAGATTGCTGAGTCATGGGATCTGTCTGAATCCACACACTCCTATCTCCCCAAATTGCATTGTCATGCCTTAGCTGTACTGCTGTTACCTCCCAGTAGTTTCTAAGAACAGATAATATTTCTGGCATCTTCCAGTTGTTCTGGTATAGTTGCAGCCAACTACCCACCTACTTGCAACTACTTGCTCACTTTCTCTTTCATACTGCAGAGTTTTCTAAAACAAGCCACTGAATGGTTTCAAGACAACTGGGAGATGTATCCGTTACCTAAATGTGTTTTGAACGCTAGGCTATAACTCTGGAGACCAAGATTTGAATCCTCACTCAGCTATGGTTACATTCACTCAATCTCAAAGACAAACCACGGAGTTTATCATACGACGGAATTTGGGGGTATAATGCAATGGCAATCTGAATGCAATCATGGGGTTTCACGTTATTTCATATGAGTGTATCTCACGCAATTTCGGGCAATGGGAAGTCACTCTGAACGCAATCATGGGGTTTCACGTAATTGCGTATTAGAGTATCTTATGCAATTGAAATGGGGGGGGGTCATTTTTGGGAAATGGGAAGTCATTCTGAACGCATTCCGAACGCAATCAGATTTCATGTAAATTCGCTAAACTAGCGAATTCACGTAATTGCGAATTGGCTCCATTCGCAATTGAGAGAAATTCCTCCCATGTGATAAATTTCCACCTCTGAACAAATCTTGCCAAGCATATCCCATAATATGGTTGCCGTGTGTGTATGTGTGTGCCTTCAAGTTATTTCTGACTTATGGCGACCCTAAGGTGAATGTGTCATAGCAGTTTTCTTGGCAAGATTTGTTCAAAGGAGGTTTTGCCATTGTCTTCCCCTGAGACAGTGGGTTTCATGGCTGAGCTGGGAATCAAACCCTGGTCCCCAGAATCATAGTCCAACACCCAAACAACTATGCTACACTGGCTCTCAGGGATGCCTTAGGGTACCATAAGTTGGAAATGACTTGAAGACATATAACAACAACAACAACAACAACAACTAATCTGTGACCTGAAATAGCAGATGGATTGGAACTGTTTGAAGTTTCCTTGGGGGAAAAGATGGGTGGTAAACGATATACTAGCTGCACAGGCGGAAAAATTTTCCCCGTGTTTCCTCCTATTTCAAAGTGAGGGCAAGAATCAACAGCAGCAATCCAGTGGGCTTTGTGATGGGATTGTATCTATTTCATATGTATTTAAAATATATTCTGTAGTCTATTCCTCAACTGATTAGCCAAGAGTTTTAAATTTTGGATGTATTTGCTGCCTCACATATCTGTGTGCATGAAAAATGCCTGTCGCCAATCTCTCCCAAAAATGAGGCCTGGTTGTAGCAATGCTACATGTCATAAGGGTGGGGGTGGGGGGAGTGCTCAGCAATGGGTCCTCTTCATCCTGGAAAGAAGTGACCAATGAGGTGCCACAGGGTGCTGTCCTGGGCCCAGTGCTATTCAACATCTTTATCAATGATTTGGATGAAGGAATAGAAGGCATGCTTATCAAATTTGTAGATGACACCAAATTAGGAGGAGTAGCTAATACCCCAGAGGACAGGATCAAAATTCAAGAAGATAGGTTAGAAAGCTGGGCCAAAGCTAACAAAATGAACGTCAACATGGAGAAATGTAAGGTACTGTACTTACGGAAGAAAGATGGAATGCATAGATATAGGATGGGGGACAGCTGGCTTAAGGAGACTACACATGAAAGTGATCTAGGAGTCCAAGTAGACCACAAATTGAACTTAAGTGAACAGTGTGATGCAGCAGCTAAAAAGGCCAATGTGATTTTAGGCTACATCAATAGAAATATAGTGTCTAGATCAAGGGAAGTAATAGTGCCACTCTATTCTGCTTTGGTCAGTCTTCACTTGGAATACTGTGTCCAGTTCTGGGCACCATAATTCAAAAAAGATGTTGACAAACTGAAGCATGTCCAGAGGAGGGTGACCAAAATGGTGAAGGTTCTGGAAACCATGCCTTATGAGGAAAGATCTGGATATGTTTAGCCTGGAGAAGAGAAGGTTAAGAGGTGATATGATAGCCTTATTTAAATATTTGAAGGGGTGTCATGTTGAGGCAGGAGCAAGCTTGTTTTCTGCTGCTCTACAGAACAGGAACTGGAACAACAGATGCAAGCTACAGGAAAAGAGATTCCACCTAAACATGAGGCAGACCTTCCTGATAGTAAGAGCTGTTCAACAGTGGAATATGTGATGGAGTTGCTTTGGAGATTTTCACACAGAGTCTGGATGGCCATCTGTTGGGGTGCTTTGATTGTGTGTTCCTGTATGGCAGAATGAGGTTGGACTGGCTGGGCCTGGTCTCTTCCAATTCTATAATTCTATGATCTCCATTGTGCCCAATATGGACATGTTAGCCCTGTTTAAATATTTGGAGGGATGTCATATTGAGGATGGAGCAACCTTGTTTTCTGCTGCTCCAGAGAACAGGACCTGGAACCCTGGACGCAAACTACAGGAAAAGAGATTCCACTTCAACATTAGGAGGAACTTCCTGGCAGTAAGAGCTGTTCAACAGTGGAACACACTCCCTGGGAGAGCGGCAGAGTCTCCTTCTTTGGAGGTTTTTAAACAGAGGCTGGATGGCCATCTGTCAAAAGGAGTGCTTTCATGATGTCCTCCTACATGGCCAAATGGGGTTAGACTGGATAGCCTTTGGGGACCTCTCCCAACTCTATGATTCTATTCTATGATAAGAAGCCCTGTTGGTGCAGTGGTTAAATGCCTGTACTGCAGCCACTCACAAACCAGAAGGTCCTCCTTTTCCTCCAGGCCACGTCCTCCATTTCCACCTTCTGTCAAGGGGAATTCCCAAATATCCTCCCATTTTGAGCATCACTTAAGATGCATGGATTTTATATTTCTATTACGAGTGGTTTTAGCTTTTATTTTGGTCCTGTCCTCCCTTTCACTCTGAAAGGTCCTCTATGTTACGGTGCCTGGTCCTCCCTGGCAGTGAGGACACCCCTGCCCCCTATGCATGTGGCTTCACCCTCCCTGGCTCTCAAAGGATGCCCCTTGATTTTCCCTTCCCCTGGTTGCAAAATCCCAATCTCTCCACATTTGCTTGTTTGCAGACACAAACCAGAAGGTTGTGAGTTCAACCCCAGCCAGGGGCTCAGGGTCGACTCAGCCTGGCATCCTTCCATAGGTGGCTAAAATGAGTCCCTTACGCACATTGTGAATCGCTTAGGGGGTGCTGAAGTGGTGTAGAAATGCACTTCCTATATTGCTATGATTCACTCAATTTTTAACTTCTCGACCCCTGATGCCCATGCGATTGTTTGCTGTTTTATGTTGTGAGAATTTTAATTATGCTGTTTTAACTTTGATGTCAGTTTAATTTTAAGGGGTGGGTGTTTGGGTATGGGTCATTGTAAATTTGACCTTGTATTTTTAATTGTTGTAACCTGCTCTGGTTGGTTGACAGAGAAGAGGGCTATAAATTGAAAAAAAAAACAACAATTTTTTTAAATTATTATTACCAATTCTTAGTCCTGCTCCAAATGGAATCAAATGGGAATCAGTCCTGGACTGAAAGGTAGGGGACATGCCTTGGAAGCAAAGAAAGACCCTGCATAGATCAGTGAAAAATCTAGGAAGAAGCTGCCTGACTGAGACCCAGGAAAGGCGTGTCCAGACAGAGCCTTGTTGTGGTGTCCAGACTCCAGAGCCTTCCAGCGCCGCCTGGACCAAGGCTTCTCTCTCTCTCTCTCTTTCCAGTCTCTCTCTGCCTTAGCTCACCAGTTCAAAGTGCGAGATTGTGACGTCACAATGGAGCCCGGCGTTCCATTGGCCGCAGCCTCTGTCCCTCTGCGGAGCTTGGCCGCAGGAGGCACTGTCCTCCTCTTCTCTCCTGCCTGCCTGCTTTCCTGCTGCTGCCTGCTTTCTTTCCCTTTGACAGCGGAGGATCCCTGTGGCCTGCAGTGCAGTGCAGTGGGCCATGCTCCAACCCGGAGGAAGCCTCCTGGAGTGGTGAGGTAGGTCTCTCCAAACATAAGCCAGGCTTCTTAGCCCTGCTCCCCAGGGAGGGCATTTGGGGATCCCCCCCCTGGACAGGAGGAGGAAATGGAGGACAGGCCCTGGGAAAGGGAGGACGGCTGGTCACCTTGCCTGCTGCAGAGCTTGCTTTCTGGGTGGGCTGGAAGGCTTCTGCCCACCACCCACCGACCCCTTCTGTATATCTGTGTGTCTGCAAAAAAGCAAATGCAGAGAGATTGGGGTTTTGCAACAGGGAGGGAAGGAAGAATAAAAGGGCATCCTTTGAGAGCCAGGGAGGATCAGAGGGGGAGGGGGGGGAAATCAGAGGTGTCCTCACTGCCATGGAGGACCAGGCCCCCCAACATAGAGGACCTTCCAGAGGGAAAGGGAGGATAGGGCTGGAATAAAAAGCTAAAATAAATTGAAGAATAAAATCCATGCGTCTTAAGTGATGCTCAGAATTGGGAGGATGTTTGGATTCCTCCTGGACAGAAGGTGGAAATGGAGGACGTGGCCTGGAGGAAAAGGAGGACATCCAGTCACTCTGACCGTATAGCCGCCCATATAATTCATATTCATATGAGTGTTTTTATATTATTATATCATATAATAAGCTAAACAAAACAAAACAAAAGCTAAAAACACTCCTGTGAATTTGAAGTCATGCTTCTTAGCCCTGCTCCAAATGGAGGACATTTGAGAATTCCTCCTGGACAGAAGGCTGGAATGGAGGACATGGCCTGGAGGGAAAGGAGGACGTGTTTGGCCACCCTGATTAAAGAAAGACATCCTCTGAAGTCGGAAATGACATGAAGGCACACGACAACAACAAGAAGGAGAAGCCATTAAAGTGGTGTCTGACAACATTCTTGCAACAGTGTAGCTGCACCCCTCCTTGGAAGGGTGTGTGTTTTTTTCCTTTCCCAAACTGCAATACATAAATAAATAAAAATAAAGCAATAAATAACATTACAGTGAAAAATGCCTTGTGATGCAAGGGTGCTGGGAAGGCGGCTGGTGCTGGGTTTTGCCCTGCCTGGCCTGGGAGAGAAGCCTCCAGAAGCAGCAAGGCCATCATTGCTAACCTGAGACTGAAGGGAGAGAGGGATCCAAGCCAAGGGCAACTCAGGGCCCAAAGCACAAAGGGACTAGGCCCGTGGATTAATCCACAGGAAACAACAACCCACAGGATTCCCAAAAGGCATAGGAAAGCAGGGGGAGTCTGCTTGACTCGAGGCCTAACATTTCAGTAGCGTTTAACCAGTGCAAAGTGACACTGAAGGGAGAAAAAAGGTGGGGTTTCTTCCCCCTTTAAAACCCCACTCCTTGCAAAAGTAAATGTTTTTTTTTTCAATAGACCCCGGCCCCCCACCTCTCTGCTGAGAATTGGACAGAAAAAAGAACTGCTCTGGTGAGGATTTCAAAGAAGCTTGTTGTTATTGAGTGCCTTCATGTTGTTTCCGACTTATAGCCACCCTAAAGAGCTGAAGATGTCATGGAGTTTTCTTGGTTTCTTCATAGTTCCCCCCCCCCCATGCCCGTCCTCTGAGGCTGAGAGAGTGTGACTTACCCAAGGTCACCCAGTGGGTCTCTATAGCTGGGCTGGGATTCGAACCCTGGTCTCCAGAGTCAGAGTCCAACGCTCAAAGCACAACACCAGGCTGGCTCCTTTTCAAAGAGGTAGCCCTGCTAATCTCTTGCAGTTAGGCTGCAGAGGAAGAAAGGAATATGGCAGCATCTTTAAACCAGGTTGTTTCTTTCACACATCTGCACTAACAGAGCACAGTAAAGATATAAAAGACCTGTATCACCTTGCACAGCCCTTTGAAAATTTAGAGTAAGGGACACAATTGGTATTTTTCTGGATCTTGTGACATTCAGTTTCACTCCCACAATTATATAAATATGCTTTGTTTGTTGTTGTTGTGTTCCTTTGAGTCATTTCTGACTTATGGTTACCTTAAGATGGGGTTTTCTTGGCAAGTTTCTTCCTTTGAGGCTGAGAGAGTGTGACTTGCCTAAGAAGACCACCCAGTGGGGTTCATGGACAAACAGGGATTAGAACCCTGTTCTCCAGGGTCCTAGTCCAACATTCAAACCACTCCACCACTAAGGCGTTAATATCGCTCTACTACATCAGAAGTGAGTTTCTGTCCATGAAAGCTTGGGCTAAAATAAAAACTGGTTAGTCTTAAAAGTGCTACCACATTCTTTTCTTTTCTCCTCCTCCCTTTTTCCTTTTGATCTGGTGAAATTTCAGCAGCACAGTTTTAGTTAAGGAAGCGATCAGATTTGTGAACTGTTGAAACTGTTGAATCTCCCCATGGATTGAGGTGGGGGGACAACGACAATTAACAAACAAACAGCATTAGTTAAAACACTCGTAGAGTGTGGTAGAGTCTCCTGCTTTGGAGGTTTGTAAACAGAGGCTGGATGGCTATCTGTCAGTAGTGCGTTGATTGCAAAACTAAATATGTTCCCTCCACCTGAGCCTTGCTTAGCCCTTCTTCCCTACCATTAGTCTTGTTTCTTCTCCTTCTCTGCTACTTGTCCTCCAAGTTTTATTTCTTGGCAGGCAGTTGGACTGGATGGCCCTTGAGGTCTCTTCCAGCCTATGATTCTGTGGTTCTATGGAACAGGAGATCCAGGCCTTAGTGTGGGAAGAAGGTTTTATGTATTCATCTTAAAGCCTGAGGCAGGGAACCGTCTAATTATAAGTTTATACGTACAGCACTGTGTAAACCTGCAGCGCTATATAAATAAAGGTTAATAATAATCTTTCTGCTTTGTTTTCAGAGGAGGAAACCCTCTTCCCTCCTGTGGAAGCCATCTCTTCTTCTTCTACTACTCCAGAAAAACCAGTGGTGAGAAGGTAAGGGCAGGGCCCTGGAAAAAAGGGTCTGACATGGCCAGCTGGCTCCCCTGGAGCAGCCAGAGGGTAGGGCTCTTGCATGCTCAGCAGAGAGACGGGAACTGGAGTTTGGGCCTTTACAGAGCTATTGAAGGGGATGGAGCCCTGTCCTCTTTTCAATCTGGCCACCATGTCCCAGGAGAGGAGGAGGCAAAGTCCTGGACCAGGACGAGATTTGGGGCAGGGTTTTACATCACCTCTGAATTTTGGAGAGGGTACATGGTGCAAGAGTTTGTGTTGCTGTGTGCCTTGAAGTCATTTCTGACTTATGCTGACCCTAGGCCAAACCTACTGTGTTTTGTTTTTTCTTGCCATGATTTGTTCAGGGGCATTTGCATTTGCCTTCCTCTGAGGCTGAGAGAGTGTGGCTTGCCTAAAGTCACTCAGTGGGTTTCCGTGGCTGAGTAGGGATTCAAATCCTGGGGCCATTCAGACTACCATATAAACTGGTTTGTAACCCAGATTAAAATCGGGAAGTTCATACTGGCGCCGGTTTTTTTCAGTAGGGAACCCGGATCTTGCACACCTGATGCGGTGCAAATCCCCCTAAACCCAGTTTTTCCGAAAGCGGTGTATTTACCGTTTCTTTTTGGAAAAACCAGTTCAGTTGAATGTGAACTTGGCTTCCATCATGATCGGGTCAAGTTCAGGGGAGGGGTAAAGGCCAGGGGGCAGAACATGCCTCCTCTCCCTGCAACCACCGGCTTTGATCCAGTGCTATCTAATAGTTTTTGCAGCAGGAGTGCTTCATCGGGAACTTCTGAATTTTTTAAAATTATTTTTACAATTTGACAGTGTATGTGCATTCTACATGGGGCTCTTTAAATGGGAGGGGGAACCCCCAATCCATATATGGATAGTTGGCTTCCATATATGGGTTGGGGTTCCCTCTCCCTTCGTTTAAAGAGCCCCATTCATATTGAGCATTTAAGCGAAGGGAGAGGGAACCCCAATCCATATATGGAAGCTAACTATCCATATATGGATTGGGGTTTCCCCCTCCTGTTTAAAGAGCCCCATGTAGAATGTGCATAAGCTGTCAAATTGTAAAAATAATTAAAAAAAAATTCAGAAGTGCCCGATGAAGCACTCCTGGTGCTGAGAAAAATGGAGGAGGAGGAGGAGGAGGGGAAAGGATCCCCTCGATCCGCACCGCTCCCAGCCCTATGCTCCATGCGCATAATCTGTCAAATGTAAAGAAGTATTTAAAAAAAAGCAAAGTGCCGGATGGAGCACTCGCGCAGCCAATGGCTGAATCAGACGTCACCATGACATCATTTGATTGACAACTAGGAGGCTCCATTTTGAATCGTTACTTTTGCATGTATGAACTTCAGCAGGGTAAAATGCACCAGGAAGCATCAATCAGGGCAAAGGGTAGTATGAACTTCTTTCCAGAGAGATTCGGCAATGGCATGCACAATCTGATCCAGATCTAACCAGGGCAAATGGGCCAGTATGAATGGGCCCAGGTCTCTTGGAGTCCTAGTCCAACTGTTACATTATGCTGGTTCTGATGGGAAGAGTAGATAAGCCCAAAGGAATTGGGGGCCCAAGAGAAATTAGATATCTTGAATCAGATATGTTAAAGAAGGAGACGGGGTTGCTCAAAATCCTGAATATCATTATAAAAAAGGATGGATCATATTAGGTTTTAGAAAATTTTAGTTAAATCAGGAAAAGAGCCGGTTGTATATATCCAGGACTCAGGAGCAAACAGTTGTGCATCCATTTACTAGACTTATTTCATGGTACAACTAGCTGGCAAACCTCCAACAGCACATTGAATGTCTAAGCTGAAGAAGAGTCCAGCCAGGCCAGAGTGCTTCTACAAGCCAGTAAGCAAGCTGAACCTCAGAATGGGACTGCATCAGGGTTTGATTGATAACCCTCCCTTCCTCAGTGGTTTTCCTGTTTAGTGTTGCCACTGCAGCTATTCTTGCTCCTCCGGCAAGCTTCTAATCTCTTTTAGAAACGTAATGGTTGCTAAACCGCTTAATGCATAAAGATCTTTAATGAGGAAGGTCTGGGGCAGCAGTGTCCATAAGATGCAGCGGGGCTGGGTCAGCTCAGGTGGATGTTCTGCTCTTGGGTAGGATGGGTCCCCAGCAGGACCCCTGTTTCCCTGGGCCAGGTCTGAGTGACTTGGGGACTTCCCTATGTTTTGAACCCCTCAGATTCTCTTACTGTTGGCCTTGCTAGCTATGGATGATGGGAGTGGCAGTCCTGTAATGTCTGGAAGGCCACAGGTCATCCACCTCTATCCTAGGCTCTAAGGCCAAAGCCACAGAGTGATCAGAGGGGTTACTGCACTGTGTTGAAATATGAACATGTGGATGCAGCTCTCCACAACAAGCCCTTTGTGAAGCATCTTTCCGTTTAGTTGAAGCAGTTTCCACCATAGTAGGCATCAGATGGCTGCAGCTCAAATAACACCATGAGGTTCCCATGCAGAGTTGACCTCACATAATAGTTTTCTTTTCAAGCAGCAATTATGGCACTCTGGTTGCACATCTAGATTGAGCCTATGGCTCCACATTGCAGTCAGAAAGACCAGCTTGGGGTAGCTATAAGGCCTCTTTGGGCACCAGGAGGCATCAGCCAAGTTTGCTGTGTTATTGTAAAGGAGTTTTTTTTTAGAATTAAAACATCTATGGATCCTAGCACAAACAAACAGGGACCATCCAAAAGCCTTCTGTTGTATCCTGTCCTGTTTTTCAGTTATGAGCATGTACATATTTTTAGTCACAGCAAGACTCGCAAGTCTCCTCCATAGTCTCTTGTAAAACCAGATGCCTTTCCACCCACCTAAGGAGGGAGTGGCACCCAATGAATAATCTAATGCTGTTGCTGATGGTCACTTGTTCTCTTTTTAAAAAGACAGCAACATCATATCATAGGACAGCTAGTTGTTGTGGTTCAGGATTCTGTGGTTGGAAAATAGTTGTCCCTGCCCCTCCTCAAATTATTCGCTCTTCATAAGGCCATTAGTTCCCTGCAGCAACATTTTCTGGCACTTTGGACACAATGCTAGTCAAAAAATGTGCTGGTTGTACTACCCAGATTAGCATCTCAGTCGCTTCCCACTGATTACCCTGTCTTATCTGTTTTAAGAATCTTAACTGTATTGTTTTATTGTTATTGTTTATTGTTGTAATTTATTGGTTATGGTGGATGGGTGGGTGGGTTTAAGGGGCATTGTATTTTATTGTATTTTAAAATTTTAAATATTGTTGTAAACTGACTCAATCTCATTGGAGAGGCAGGGTATTGTTGTTGTTGTTGTTGTTGTTGTTGTTGTTCGTTCAGATTCAGGAAGATAATAAGAAGGCAGTGCATGAGACTGGGATCTACCATGTTTACCTTGATGGACATTTATTCCCTTTTATGGACTGGTGAGGATTTGGATCTTTTGGAGAATACCTTCACAAAGATATATGAAGTTGTTTTTCATCCCAATCCAGCCCATGTTTACTTAGAAGCAAGGCCCACTATGTTTGCTCATTTCAGTTACCAAGTAAATGTGTGTATGTAAGATTATAGCTGAAATCTTTTATATGGGTCTGGAAGTGGGCATCACTGTACTTGGAGGGGTAGCCCTGCATATGATCACAGTATTAGAGCCCAGTCTTAAACATATTTACTTAATGATCAGACACCCTGTGTTCAGAAGGGTCTTTACATACTGGTAAGTATGTACATCCAAGATGTACATCCTGCAAACCACACTGACAATCCCTGTGTGGATGTAGGATCTCACCCACTTTTTCTTGCAGCCCAGTTTATTGACTGCAAGAAAAGCCCTGTACACACAAAAAGAGAAGGTACACATGCGTGGATTTGGTCTCTGACCAATGCTGGATGCAGCCCTTGCAGCTGAAGAGGTTGACCATCCTTGAGAAAGAGGATTGCAGTCTTAGGCTGGTGCACTAATTTGGCATAACTAGCTACATTAATTTAAGTGATAGCACCAGGAAGTGGAGGAAGAAGCCTTGGAGGCAGTGGCCTTGAAGGAGGTCAGGCACTGGAGAAGTAGGCTCCTTGAAGATGGTAGATTTTGTATGCATTCTTTTGTTGTCATTGCACAGTTCTGGAAAAAGTGCAACCATTAGCATAGTGCACTGCCTGGTTTCTGGCCTTTATCCCTTAGCTCAGCTCTTCTGAATGTCACTTGTCTCTGAAAACAGCCATGATGTGCATACTGATTGTTGTAAAGCTTTGCTTATAAATAATTTGAGACTTAATGAAAAATGGAATCGCTTAATGAGGAGACTGGGGAAGTGGGGAGAGAAGAGAAAGCTACTTTTTATTTGCATATGTTTTATCTACTAGTAAATTTTACACATTTAAGGTGCAGACTGGTGGGAGTGTGAGACAGCTTATGCTGTAGGCCTACTTAATTGGGAGCACTGAGCACAGGAGGGATCATACAGCATGCTTAGCTGAAACCTGAACAAATTGCAACTCTAGCCCACAAAGAGCATTTTGCAAAAGAGGACCGGGCTTCTGCACTTTTAATAACTGTATAGAATAAGGGATTATAATTGTATAGAAGGAGGGATCTTGGCAGGAATTTCAACTGAAATTCCCTATTCTGCACATCTGTGAAATGTGGAGAAGGCTTGTGTTTTTGTATTTAGCCATCCTGTTTCTTATGTGAGGCTCAATAGTGAGCTTCTCTCATGTGACCCCGTGCTGCCAGTGAGAAAAAGAAAATGCAAGAAGAATTCATGCGAGAATGAGTGTTCATTTCTACTCAGTGTAGGCATTATTTTCACTCTGCAAAGCATTTCAAAGAAGAGGTACTTTATAAAACTTTTGTGCAAATGCCCTACTGCTTTTTGGTTCAACATTGTGAGTGATTAGATGCCAGGCTTTGCCCACCCATGCTGTTTTCTAGAGTTAACCTTGACAGTTTAGAAAAGCCTTCCCCAAGCTGCTATCCTTCAGATGTGGTCCACTTGGACAACTCTCATCGTGGCTGAAAATGGAACAGTGCAGGAAGAGCCCGCTGGACCAAAGGCCTGTCTGGTCCAGCCTTCTATTCTCGCAGAGGGCAACTGGATGCCTCTGGGTAGCCCACAAACAGGACGGGAATGTGACAGCAATCTCCTGCTTATGCCCTCTAGCAACTGGCATTGAAAGGCATTCCGGCATCTATACTGTAGGTAATATACAGTGCTTCTGTACTGTAGGTAATATACAGTGCCACTCTATTCTGCTTTGGTCAGGCCCCACCTGGAATACTGTGTCCAGTTCTGGGCACCACAATTCAAAAAGGATGTGGAGAAACTGGAGCATGTTCAAAGGAGGGCAACTAAGATGGTGAAGGGACTGGAAACCATGCCCTATGAGGACCGCCTTAGGGAACTGGGGATGTTTAGCCTGGAGAAGAGAAGGTTAAGAGGTGATATGATAGCCCTGTTCAAATATTTGAAAGGATGTCATATTGAGGAGGGAGCAAGCTTGTTTTCTGCTGCTGCAGAGACTAGAACATGGAACAATGGATGCAAGCTGCAGGAAAAGAGATTCCACCTCAACATTAGGAGGAACTTCCTGACAATAAGGGCTGTTCGACAGTGGAACACACTCCCTTGGAGTGTAGTGGAGTCTCCGTCCTTGGAGGTCTTTAAGCAGAGGCTGGATGGCCATCTGTCGGGGATGCTTTGACTGGGAGTTCCTGCATGGCAGGGGGTTGGACTGGATGGCCCTTGTGGTCTCTTCCAATTCTATGATTCTATGATTCTATGATTCTACAGCCCGCATGGCAAAAATATGCTGATATTTTTGCCTTTCATATACTGTCTATTCTAGAGGTGGGCAAAATCCAACAGTTTGGAGAGCTCCTGTTTATCGTTAGGCTTAGTTACTGAAATAAAATTAAACCAAGGTAATGGTTCAAGATGGTCCATAGGATTTGGACATATGGATATTAATATGACAGTTATGATGAGAGGAAAGAAAATTGCCTTTTTCGTGCCTTCTTCACGAAGTGAGGGGAGGATGAGAAACAAACAAGAAGGCACTTCTGGCATCTCTGGTTATCACTGCCATAGGAAGCTCTCTGGGATTTCCTTAAAGAGACTCATGTTAGTGACAAAAGACAGTCATGTACCTTGAATTGCTTGGTATTGCAGAAGCTGCTTTCTCCTTGCCATTTCAGTCCCTGCATAGCTTTGGGGTTTTCCTATTTTAAAAAAATGGTATAACAAGAATAGCAATAGCAATTACATTTCTATACTGCTTAACAGTGTACTAAGTGTTTTACAAGGTAGTCATTTTAGCGACCTACAGAAGGATGCCAGGCTGAGTTGACCCAGAGCCCCTGGCTGATGTTGAACTCACAACCTTGTGGTTTGTGGGTGAGTGGTTGCAGTACAGGCATTTAACCACTGCACCACAAAGGCTCCTATAATGTTAAAGAATGGTAAAAGGTTTGAATCAAGAAGAGTTGGTTAATTTTAAAAAGAAGTCTAATTTTTTAAAAGTTATGTTTGGGTGGGTGTTTCTGTGACTGTCTTTTAGGCAAGGTAAAGAAACCAGACAGAAAGGAAATAAATTATTTTGTAATTTGGTGCTGGAGAAGAGTGCTTAGGATACCGTAGACAGCCGAAAAGACAAACAAATGGGTCCTTGAACAGATCAAGCCTAAACTCTCCCTGGAAATCTGCAAGATGGTCAAAACTGAGACTCTCGTACTTAGGCCACATCATGAGTAGGCATGAATCATTGGAAAAGACAATAATGGCAAGGTAGAAGGCAGTAGATGGACAGGAAGCCTGCATGCCAGATGGATGGACTCAATCAGAGAGGTCATGGGCATGAATTTGCAGGACTTGAGCAGAGCTGTGGAAGACGGCGGTTTTTGGAGATATCTCATTCACAGGGTCACCATGAGTCAGAATCAACTCAAGAGCAGCTAACAACAGCAGCAACAACAACAACAATTCGCAAGTATCAAGAAATAGAGAAAGAGTAGATGATAACACAGTGGTTCACCAACAAAGTTGTTTGCAGATTCAGCTTCGCTTTTGAAGCTTGCACGGCCTGTCCAATATTAACAGAGATTTCTCTTTTGTCTTTCCCCAGCTCAAACACAGCTTCCTTCGAGACTGCTGGCTACCTTGTGTGTTTACAGTTCATCCTTCCTGGCATACATTATAACATACCCTTTTCTTTCCACTCCAGTTTCCCAGCTCAGCATAACCAGACACCATGGTGGATTACTATGAGGCACTGGGAGTGCCCCGCAGTGCCTCACCGGATGATATCAAAAAAGCGTAAGTTGTATTCCCTTGATTTCTGCCTGAAGCTACTAGGACTGACCGCTAGGAGTGAAACTACATTACCATTATAACAGTTCAAACCCATTTTAATTACCATGTCTGTGGGATCCTGGGATTTGTAATGTGGTGAGGAATTTAGAATTCTTTGGTAAAGTTCACTTTGGGAGAATTGAACTACATTTCCCAAGATGCCATAGAATAGTACAATGACATTTAAAATGGTACCAAACAGCTGTAACTCTGTAGTGTGCATACACTCCAAATGATACTTATGCCAGTGTGTGTCAGCATAGTGTTGGTGATGTATGGTATTGGCACAGTGTTCCAGCGGTGGAATAAGGTAGAAGACAAAAGTAAGTACAGTATTTTTGGTTGAGTAAGTGGTCAAGAGAAGGGACAACTCAGTAGTCTGAACTTAAATCAGGAGCCACCAAATCGTAGGGGTGGGAAACCACATTTGTCCCAGTTCTTCATCCCACTGGACCATGGGGCCGTTGCAATGCTGTTGAATTTGCTGTTTTGTTGTAAAGGCAAAAACAGCTGCAATTTACTTTGAAAACACAACCTGCAGTTTTCTTTTCTTTTTTATATATTTACTTTTTGTTTGTGTTACAAAACTAATAAAAATCAGCAATAACAAAGATTACAGTCAACAAAGGTTAAGTTTATACTTAACCTCTGTACAAGATAATGTGCTGAAACAATACTTCCTCCTTCTCTTTTATACCTGATCACAAATTTTTACAATGATATATAAAACACACCTCTTCCTCCCTCTTTTTTTCTTTTTGTATTTCTTTTTGTATCCTCAGAGTATAATAATAATAAAAAAAACCTGTGTCATTTTAAAGGTAATTTACACTGGTTGCTTTTTCTAGAACCGTGATCTGCACCCTTTATTGTTTGTAAAACCTGCAGAGTTTTCAAAGAAAATTCTGTCTCTTACAGGTGTGGCAGCAAATTGGCAATTGCAATGGTGAAGTTTTGCATTTGATTTTTAAAAGAGAAATTTGATAGAAATAAACCGGAATAGGACAAGGAGTGAAGCAATGTAATGCTAGGCAGGGGTGGGAACCATATAATCCTCCAAATGTTACTTGCAAGAGACAGCTGCCCCAGCCAGCATAGGCCTGATACAGGCGGCCCAAAAGGGCCGTCTGTGCGGCGCGATTAGGGTTAGGGAGGGCGCAGCATCCGCACCCTCCCTAACCTTAGCGCGTATTGATGGCGCCATTTTAAAATGTCTCTGTCTATACGCGCGTGCCATCATGACGTCATGGCGTGCGCCACGTTTAGATAATGCGGCACACACCTGACATAATGGCACCGCTGGAGGAGGCCTAGGGCTCCATTTTGGAGCTCCTTTTAGCGTCTGGTCCTTGGTGCGGCCTATACACGGCTGCGCCAAGGACCGTGAGGGGAAAGGGGCTGTGGCGGCAGCCCCTTTCTCCCCTAGGCAGCGCTGGGAATTGCGGGGTGCAGCGGGCTCCCGGGGTGCCTGCTGCACCCTGCTTCCAAGACACGGAGAAGTGGCAGTTTGGAGAAGCACCAGGATGGGGCCGCTGGGGCTGCCAGTGAGGCAGCCCTGGCCCCATCCTGGCGCTTCTTTGGGAGTGTACAGACCACCCCTTTTGGACGGTCTGTACAGCCCCAAAGATATAATCCTCCAAATGTTACTGATTGCAAGAGATAGCTGCCCCAGCCAGCATAGTCACTGGTAAGGACTGCTGGAAGTTGAAGTTTGACATAATTTCCACATCTGGTTGTAGAGGGATAGCCTGTTTGCAGGGCTACTTTTGGGTTTGTTTTTTTTTTTTTTAGGTAAAGAAGGAAGTGAGCCAGTGCTGGACAGTTTGCATGCCCAGGGCTAGCAGGGAGTCTGGCCTGTTGCACAAGGATGACTAAATAAACAGAATGTGCCATAGCCTTACTGACATGCCAGGAGTTTGCATTGGAAACGATTTCAGAGCCAACTGCGTTCGGTTTGAATCGTGGAGAATTGAAGTGAAGTGAGGCAAATGCAAAAGAACTGCTTTTTTTGAAGATGGATCAATTAGTGGTTCTTTTGAAAAGAATTGATTTTCAAGCATGTTCAAACATGTTCAGCAACTGGGAATGATAGTTTGGATTTCAACCACATCGCAATGGAGGGGAAGGACTATGGAAGAGGATTGGCAGAGGGGTGTAACCCACCCCATTCCAAGTTTTGGGGAAATCCACCATCCATGTGGGGTTGTGGGGGGCATGGTGCAGTGTGGGTTTTTTAAAAGTTTTGTTTTAACAGCTTCTGCAAACTGTTGCATTTGTGTGGGCTCACAGAAGGGAGTCATGGGTGCAGTGGCCAGAATTCTCCCCTGGGATGCATGGTTCCATGGGTGTCATGGAGGATTCTCCTCTGGGAAGTATGGATCCATGGGTGCCATGGAGGATTCTCCCCTGAGATGTGTGCATCCATGGATGTCATGGAAGATTCTCCCCTGAGATGCATACATTCATGAGTGTCATGGAGGACTCTTCCCTGTGATGCATGCATACATGGACTAGGGAAAGTGGGGAGGAAGGTGTGTGTGTGTGTTTGTGACTGGATCAGCGCTCCCATAGAAATAAAAATTGTCTGATTTTAGCAGCCCATTCCCAGGCATGGAGGGCAAGTGGGGAGGAGGAGCAGTGTGTGCATTTTACACACACACCACACGAACACATACACACAGAGAGGGTCATGGACATAGTGACAGCTGATGCACACAACCACACCTCTGAGTGCTTGCATCACTGGAAACATGCCTGTGCTCATCATATGCTTGATAGTTTTTTAAAAAAAAAGAACCAGAATGGATTGATTACGCCCAATATTGAGAATCCATTTTATAGCAGCACAAATCTAATGGGAATGACAGTCGTGTCAAAAAAGACACAAATGCATGGAATAATGAAATAATTCATTTCCATAGTGGGAACTACGCATCAGCCTGAATTGATTCAGCGACCTGGTGTCAATGTGATTTGCAAACTGTTTTAGATGCAAGTGGGAATGAACTTCCTATATTTTGCCCCAGTGCAGACTGGAACATGTCCCTTAAGAAAGCAGCTCTTTGAGCAAATTATCAGATGAACATATTTATTTTGAATCTGTCTTGTCTGTTTCCTGCCCTCCTGGTGTTGACATACCATTCAGGATGACTAACAATGATCAAATTACAATAAATTTGCAAAACAGCAGTGTAAATAATAAAAGTATACTGTGGCATGTATGAAGACTTACTGTCTGCTTGCTATAGGAAATCCCCATATGTAAATCTATTGAGTATCTTATCTGATATACATAAGTGATATTTCACATGGGTGTTTCTGTGTCTTACAAAATACTCAGTCTTTTACATTGCACTTCTGATGTTCTTGGATTGCAGCTCCCATCATTCCTAACTATAAGCAATGCTGGATGGGGCTAATAGAAATGGGTAGTCCATTATCTGAAAGGCCACTTTTGCTAGACAAGACAGTCTTGTCTGAGGCCTCCCTTTTGGCAGTGTTGCGTGCTGGAAAGGGGGCTTGTCTTAGCAAATGGGGTTTTGATCTTTGTCTGCTTGTGCTTTGATGTGAGCAAAGTCTCCACTGGAGAACAGACTGTAGCAAGAAGACAAATCACTTGATCTGAACTTTCTTCAGGTGGACACTGGGCTCTGTGTGCCAGATTTACATAAAAGTGAGTGAGGGTCAGTTAATTCTTCATAAAACTAAACCTTTTGTCTTCCTGCAAGAGTAGAATGCCCTGGAGAGGGATTTGGAGGGATTCTACTCTGATGATATGGTGCATAAGGTCTGATCTTCATTGTAGAAATAATGCAGTTTAACACTGCTTTAACTACCATGGCTCCATGCTATGGAGTCTTGGGATATGTAGTTTGTTGTGACAGAGAATATCTCACAAAATTACAAATCCCAGAATTTCTTAGTATTGAGCCATGGCAGTTAAAGCAGTGTCAAACTGCATTATTTCTGAGTGCAGATTAGACCTAAACCAGTTGCGCAAGACTAGGGCAGAGCGGTGGGATTGGGAAAGTGTCTGCAGAACTGAATCTCACAAAATATATATCACCGGAGCTAACTCTTCTTGTTGTATCTTTGATACTCTGAAATCAGGTACAGGAAGAAAGCTCTGCAGTGGCATCCTGATAAAAACCCAGACAACAAGGAATATGCTGAGCAGAAGTTCAAGGAGATAGCAGAGGCCTATGAGGTGCTCTCAGACAGTAAGTGGGTGGCATTTTTATTTTCATTTCTCCCTCCCCCCCCCCCCCGCATTTTTGGCTGTTTTTCTCTACCTTGGTGCTTTCTGTGAAGTCCTTTTAGCATTCATGACTTGGAGTGCAATTGACCATAGGGGCAATGCTCCTGAGGCCAATTGAGCTACCTTTTAAATGGATAATGTAAAGCTTATACTAAACAGAAGTTGTTTTGTATTAACTATTCTCTCTCTTTCTGCCTCAGCTCCCATTTTTAATAAAGTTTTAATAATACTGACTTAATTTTCAGAGTTGTTGTAAACCAGGGATGGGGAATATATGGCATTCAAGGTGTTGGATTACAAGTCTCATCATCCCTAGCCAGCATAGCCATTATTTAGGGGTGATGGGAGATGCCATCTTACACATTTCCCATCTTGGTTATGTTGTGGGAAAATGTTAGCTCCCTGAGCTGGGCATATAAATACATTTGCGAGTTTGGAGCTGCTGCCTAACTAGCCTCCTCATCCTATCCTGCCAATAGTACCAGCCTGTTACTTGCTTTCCCAGCTTGCCACCATGACACCTCATCCAGATTTTAAACCCCTTCCTAGCCCATTGACCACCTTGCATCACCCTAATTTTGATTGATTCAGAGGAGGGAAAGTGAGTGATGAGCTGATGCTATTGGAAGGCAGGAGACTGAGAGGAGGAGTATTAGGAGAAAGAGGAGTGGCGTGAAGAGGGGGGTTAAAATCTGGATGAGGCACTGTAGTGGCAAGCTGGGCAAGTGATTGATAGTTGGCACTGTTTACAGGAATCTATAGCCTGCATGCTTTGGGAGAGAGTTTTTATAGTCACTTTTCCCCACTTTTGTGGGGGTCCTGCATCCCTAACCCCCACAAATGTGGAGGGCCAACTATACTGATAACCCTTAACCCAAGTAGGATGCCTTTGTAACTGGAGAAAATAACCCAGCAACTTTCTGATTTCAGAGAGCAAGCGTGAAGTCTATGACCGATATGGCAAAGAGGGGCTCATGGGTGCAGGTAAGCACAGCCTGGATAGGGTTTGGGTTATGTTAAAGTAAGACAAAGACCACCTCACTGCTTCTGTGCCTTTGACTGATTTAAAAGTACCAGTCTACACTGCCAAGTGAGGATTTAACAGAAATAAAACAATTGCCAATGTACTGTTGTTTTATGTGAGCTCAGAAACATGTTGATTTCTCAATCAGCTGCTACTGTACCATGTGGTACTGTGATGAATGACCTGCACAGAACTGGGCTTGGCACAATTACATGGCTGCTTTGTTACTGATGCCTTGACCAGATCTTAGCACCAATCCATAGTGACTTGTGGTGCAGTTAGGTCTTTTGTCATCCAAAGAATAGAGAAGCCTATGTTTCGGTGGCAGGAATCTCATTGTGCCCAACAACATATTGGATTTTCTGGTGTTCAACAGCTTTCTATTTGGGTAACATGGATTTCTTCAACTTTTTGGCTTTTGTGTTACCCCTGGCCCAACAATTTTGAACTGCTGCTTGATAAACTGTCTGCCTTGGCCTGCAGAACCTGTAGGAAGCAGTGCTCAGTTAGTAGGTCATAGATTAGACAGGTCTTGATCTAAGAGAGCAGAACCACTGGACCTCATCCTCTTTCCCACCACCTTTCCCTTCTCCTTTTGTGTTGTCTCTTTTAGATTGTAAGCCTGAGGGCAGGGAACCGTCTAATTATAAGATTATATGTAAAGCACTGTGTAACTTTACAGCACTATATAAATAAAGGATAATAATAATAATATAATAATAATAATAATAATAATAATAATAATAGATCTTTCATTATCTAAACCAATAAGCCTTTACTTGGTTAAATAGTGGGGCTGTGTTTTAATTTGTCTGCATAGGGGGAAAACTCCATCACATTATCTGATTTCTTGCCTTTTTCCTCCTCTAGGTGCGCCCAGTGGTTCCAGACCTCATCCAGGACCTGAATTCACCTTTACTTTCCGCAGCGCCCATGATGTCTTCCGGGACTTCTTTGGAGGACGAGATCCTTTTGCTGACTTCTTTGGTACGTGGAAGTTTGAATCCTCACAATGATATCCCTTCTTTGTGGTAATGGGATGCTTTGTGGAGGGAGAGAGAAGGCTCTCTTTCCCATCTCTTGACTTTGGGGGCCAGGAGGATAGATGATGAAATTCCTGAAGGCAGGTAATGCTTGAAAGATGAAAGGATTAGCAGTGAAGAGAGTAGAACAGTTTTCAGACTGAGAATGGATTCATGGAGACCAGGAGTTTATGGAAACATATGCTCTTTTTCCACCTGTGACCAATCTTTTATAGGATATGGTTGTGAAACCTTAGATTCAGGAAGCCTGGTCCTTCAGGCTTCTTCAGACATCCTCATGATATTGCCATGTGGTGGTTTACCAGATTTTGTACACATTTTTTCTATTCTCATAGGCTGAAATGACTTCTCTAAAGCATGGATACTTGAAGTAAGAGCTTCTTGATACAATAAACGATTTTTGGTCTCACTTTTTTGTCTTTGTTCTCCCCCACCACTGGAATATGGACCTGAAAGTTTTCCAGGCATTGACCTTGACCATCAGTCTGAAAGGCTTCTTTGAAAGAAAATGACATCATTGAAGAAATTGACTTCAGTGAAAGTTTCATTGACTTCAGTGAAATTGATTTCATTGAAGTTGATGTCATTGAAATAAAAAGAGAACTTCATCCCTTAGACTGAAAGAAGATCCCTGCCCCTGACACTGGCTATTAGTGCTATTTTCTCATGAGTTTGTGGTGTTTCTTGTTCTACTGGCATCCAACCTTTTCCTAGGCAAGCTCAAAGTGGCTGATGTGGGCAATATTCGATTTCTTGCATTCCTCAGGCAAGAGACTTGCTTAGCTCTGTAGGAGTATCAAACAATTACAAATCATTCTCTGGCCCTTTTGAAATATGTCACATGTTGAAGTTGATAATTCAGGTGCTTCCAGAAGGAATGGGATGATAAACCCACCTGTGCACCTGGGGAAAGGTAAAGGCTGGAAACCAAAGTGGGAAGGCAATAGGATCTTGAGCAGCCAGTTCCTCCACCTTTTTGGATGAGTCCCAGAAAGCAAGATGCCACATCTGAGCCGGAGATGATAGATTGGTTGTCGGTAAAATGTTGATACTGGCCATGGTTGCATAGCTGTTGGTTCACAAAACTGATTCACACTTTTCCTTGCAGCCCAGCTGAGAAGTTAGACTGTGTAATAAAAAAAAATTAGTTCTACCACTCCTATTAACAAAGAAGCAATGAAATTGGTGGAGATTGTTGTGAGTTGGGGAGGTCTTTTGCATCTCTTAGTAGCCAACAGTCCCTAGATCTCAGAAGGCAAGGAAGGGAAGATTAAACCTCTCCATTTCCTTAGCTCTGACTTCTGGGTGGTGGTGGGAGAGTGTGTTTATGTGTGTGTGTGGAGACAATATGTATCTGTGCATAAGAAGAGAAAGGTCTGTGTGGGCACTGAGACTGTAGATCTCAGTGGGCAAGGAACGGAGGTTTCTTCCCATTTCTGTGTGCTGAAATCAGGAGTGGAGTGGCAAAATATATGTATATGCATATATGTATATGTTAACTGTATGATGGGAGTTAAAGTTATGTGTGCACACATAGTGGTGGTGGTGTGTGTGTGTATATAAACACACACACACACACACACACTACTTTTAGGAAGCACCAGTGTTCTGGAGACTTTGGCAGTTGGCAGACAATCTCTCCCCTTGATGTGTTTCCAGATGATCCCTTCTCAGACTTGCATGGTCCCCGACATCCTGCAGCAGGGACATTCTTCTCACCCTTTCAAGCATCACCAGGTAAGAAAGGAACATCTGGGATAATTTGCTTCCTTGGCCCACCACAAACTCCCTGTAGCTCCCAAAATCACTTTTTCCTTCCAACTCTCCCCAATTTCATCCTACTGTTGGATGATGCATTTTCCACTCTATTACAAATGCACTGTATTATACATGATCCTTGGAGAAGGGAAAGCCACCATGTGTCGTGGGACGTTATCACACGGAGGAAATTGGAAGGTTATTCCAGGGTCAATGCAAAGTCAATCACGGGGTTGCACATAATTTCGCAAGAGATTATCAAATGACGTTGAATGCATTGCAGCATTGATTTGAACGCAATGATGAGTCAATCCGGAAAAGTCAAATTTGGTAAACTATCAAATTTTATAAATCCCTTTTCCCTCCAGATACGTAGTCAATTCACATTTACTTGGTGTGGAATGCATGCGTGGATTGCTGTGGGATTCCCTTTGGTGGAAAAGCATACTACAATTCCCAAGATCCTTTGGGCTCCAGAGGGTAAGGAAGGAGAGAACAGGAGGAGGAAAGCAGTGGGGAGGGAAGGAGGGAAGGTGCCAGGAAGAGACCCCTGGAGCCTGGCCAGAGAGCGCCTGGGCCCTCCTCCTCTTCCTCCATGTCCTCCTCCTCCTCTTGCCAGCTTGCCCTGGCTCGGCTTCAGGACATGGAGCACCTCCGCTGCCCTGCCCCGCTGCAAGTCACACTCTCTCAGCCGCAGGGAGGAGGAGAAGGAAGGCCCAGGCATGCTCTGACCAGGCTCCAAGGGTCTCTTCCTGGCTCTTTCCCTCCCTCCCTGCTGCTTCCCCCCCTTTCGGCTGAGAGAGTGTGACTTGCAGTGAGGCAAGGCAGTGGAGGCGCTCCATGTCCTGAAGCTGGGCCAGGGCAAGCTGGCAACAGGAGGAGGAGGAGAGAGACATGCTCTCACAGACTGTCAGCCAAAGGGGGGAGGAATGCAGTGGGGCCCTTTGGAGGGAAGGAGCTAGGAAGAGACCCCTGGAGCCTGGCCAGAGCGCGCCTGGGCCTGCCTTCTCTTCCTCCCTCCGGCTGAGGGAGTGTGACTTGCAGCAGGGCAGGGCAGCGGAGGTGCTCCATGTCCCTCTCCTCCTCCTATTGCTAGCTTGCCCTGGCCCGGCTTCAGGACATGGAGTGCCGCCACTGCCCTGCCCTGACCCCGCTGCAAATCACACTCTCTCAGCCGGAGGAAGGAGGAAGGCAGCGGGGAGGGAGGGAAGGAGCCAGGAAGAGAACCCCGGAGCCTGGCCAGAGCACGCCTGGCCCTCCTGCTTCCTCCTCAGCAAGAAGTCTGGAAATGTAGGATGTGTCATGGCAAAGAAGGACGTGCCTGGTCATCTTGGAAAAGGGGGACCTCTTCTCAAAAATGGAGGACCTTTGGGAATCCCTCCTGGACAGAGGGCTGAAACCTCATGACAGCTCAATATAACACTCTGACAGTACACAGACTACACCTGCCATGAGCCTTTGCTACGATTTCCCAAGATGCATTAATTCGTAATAGAAAGCCAATCAGTATGTACACGTGATGAATTCTTTCGTATTGATACTGCATTTTCTTTTTGTATGGATGCTGCTCTGGTCTTGTGTGTGATGAGCTTGTACATAATCACGTGCATTTCTGAACTGACCTCACATTCTCCCTCTTTCCGAATGGTCCTGTACTCCCCAGTGTGATAACGTCCTTAGATCCTTGTCCTTCTTGGCCTATTAAACAGGCCAGAGGGAGACTGGCTGAGTGGCTGAAGTTAGTCAATGCCTCCCTACAGCAAATATATATCTGTGTCTACAACAAAACAGAGTTCCAGCATGCCTAAAAGAGGCAGTTGTGACTATAATCAGGGCTGGGGAGTAGTGGTGATTTTGGGGTTACTTCTTGTCCTACTCCAGAGTAAGATATTTTTGTCATGTTAATCCTACTCCTACTCCTGTAAAAACCTCTTACTCTTTTACTCCTTACTTCTACTCCCCAGCCCTGGAGAAAAGACCCAGTTGCTTTGCAAGGCTGGGGTGTGTATGTGTCCCCTTCCCCAGTACAATATAATAAAATTGTTTTTTGGTGTTTGCACGTACAATATACTAACAGGAATAAGGAATAACAAATATATTTTGTTACTCCTTATTCCTACTTCTACTCCTGTACAAACCTTTTAGTCCTTACTCCTCTTCCTACTCCCCAGCTCTGACAGGGAACTGGACAAGGGGAGTGTTTCCCTCTTAGTTCTCTCAGTAGTTCTCTCAGTAGCTTTCGATACCATTGACTGTGGTATCCTTCTGGGACATTTCTCTGGGGTGGGACTTGGAGGTACTGTTTTACAGTAGCTCTGTTTCTTCCTGGAGGGGTGAACCCAGAAGGTGGTGCTAGGAGACTCCTGTTTGACCCCTTGGCCACTGGCCTGTGGGTTCCCTCAGAGTTCTGTTTTGTTCCCTATGCTATTCAACCTATACATGAAACTGCTGGGAGAAGTCATCCAAAGTTTTGTGGTGAGGTGCCATTAATATGTAGATGACACTCAGTTCTACTACTCCTTTCCACCTCAATCCAAGGAGGCTGTCCTGGTGCTAAACCAGTGTCTGGCATCAGTAATGGACTGGATGTGGGCAAACAAATTCAAACTTAATCCAGACAAGACAGAGGTGCTCCTGGTCGGAAGGCAAATCAGAATACAGCCTGGGTTAGAAAACACAGGTTCACAGTTTCGGAGTAATCCTGGACTCAGCTTTGAACCTGGAGGCCCAAGTCTCTGCATGACCAGGAGTGCTTTTGTGCATTTAAAGCTTGTGCACCAACTTCTCCCATTCCTTGCGATATCAGATCTGTCCATGGTACTACATGCCTTGGTTACATCTCATTTGGATTACTGTAATGTGATCTATTTGGGGCTGCCTTTGAAGTGTGTTCGGAAACTTCAGCTGGTCCAGAGAATTCTGGCCAGGCTGTTAAAGGGGGCAGGTTATAGAGATCACACAACACCCCTGTTGAAACAGCTCCACTGGCTGCCAGTTTGTTTCTGGACACAATTCAAAATGTTGGTTATGACCTATAAAGCTCCATATGGCTTAGGTCCAGGCTGTTTGGCAGACCATATCTCCTGTGAGCTAGCCTAGGCCCTGAGATCCTCAGGAGAGGCTCTTTACATCTCACCATCATCACAAACATGGTTGGTGGGGACGTGAGAGAGGGCCTTTCCCATGGCTGCTACTAGACTCTGGAACTCCCTTACCAGGGAAACCAGAATGGCCTTCTCTTTGGAGTTTATCACACGACGGGAATTGGAAGTATAATCCAATGGCAATCTGAACGCAATCATGGGGTTTCACGTTATTGCGTGAAAGCTGATCACATGCATTTTCGGCCAAATGCAATCGTGGGGTTTCACATTATTGCGTGAGAAACTATCACACGCAATGTCAGGCACTGGGAGGCAATTTTGGGCAGTTCTGAACGCGATGCGGCATCAATACACAATCACGTACATTCGCTGAACTAGCAAATACACTCAATTCCGAACTGGCCCCACTTTCATTTCTTTCAAAATTGAGAGAAATTCCCCCTGTGTGATAATGTCCTTTGTTATCCTTCTGCCAGCAGGCAAAGACTTTCCTGTTCAGACAAGCATTTGAAATAGAAGGTTTTTAAAGAACTTTAGATGGGTGTTTTTTTAAACATATTTTAAACACTTATATTTTTTTAAAAAATATTTTATTTTTATATGCTATCTCTTTTAATATTGTAATAATTTAATTCTGTTTTAATGTAACTTTTTTTCTATGTTTTTAATTGTACTGTTTTAATCCTGTAATCCGCTCTGAGTCCCAGTTTTGGGGAAAGGGCGGGAGATAAATAAATATAACAATAACAACAACAACTCTAAGTCTGAGGGTAGCATGGTGTTGTGTTTTGAGGCCAGTATTTCCTCTCCTTTGTTGGGTCACTCCACTGGGCTTTGCACTTCATTCCCCAGTTCCAGTAACACTCTCCCTTGCAAGCCACTCCAGCATGCTCTTTCTCTCTTACTTCCTTTCAGAGTTCTTTTCCCCCACACTTGGCCCTGGAATGAACGCAGGGATGGGCTTTCGCTCTGTCTCCACCTCCACCAGGTTCATCAATGGCAAACAAATCACTACTAAGAGGTAAGTTTAGCTTAACATTTTATCCACTTACTCTGTCTTATTTATTTATTTATTTATTGCATCATGTTCTTATAACAGTTTTGGGACGCTCTTCCAGTAATAAATCACAAGGGTTGAGTGTGTATGTTTGTTTCTGCTGGAAGCTGTGGCCCTCCAGACCAAGCCAGTACGCTGTTGGTCAGGGATGATGGGAGATAGATACCAGTAACATGAACTGAGCTATATATTCCCTCTAATAATGGTTTGTTTATAATTATTGCCCATCTTTCCTCCAGTTAGCACAAGGTTCTTTCCCCCATTTTATCTTCCTGGTAGTCTTGTACAGTAGCTGAGGCTTAGGCTGGTAACATTTCCACTTCTGATAACCAAGGTGTTTTAGTAGGAGATATCAGGGATGGAACCTTTGAAATTTCTGCATGCAGAACTTATTTGGACACTGAGCAATTAGAATTGTGCCAGAAGTAGTTAAGTGCCACTTTCCATCGCTCAGGGGTTATGCTTCCCATTCACTGTTCCTTTACTGGTCCAGTGGCCTCTTATGTTCAGATGTTTTGTGTACCTTGGGAACCCAAAGGCCATAGCAGTGTGGAGTTGATGAGAGAAGCGATGCAGTCATGTCCCAGCTTGCCTGTAGTTTCCTTCTAGGTACAGTGGTCCCCCGGGATACGAATCCCCCGGGTTAAGAAAACCCCGGGATCCGAAACTGGCGGGACCAAAAATTATCCCCCGGGATCCGAAGGATCCCCCGGGATCCGAAAAAAAGGGACGTCCCTTTTCCTCCGAGGCCAGGCTTCGGATGAAAAGGGACAGACTCCCACCCTTTTTCCTCCGAGGCCAGGCTTCGGAGGACAGGGGACGGACTCCCACCCCTTTTCCTCCGAGGCCAGGCTTCGGGGGACAAGGGACAGACTCCCATCCCTTTTCCTCCGAGGCCAGGCTTCGGGGGACAAGGGACGGACTCCCATCCCTTTTCCTCCAAGGCCAGGCTTCGGAGGACAAGGGACGGACTACCGAAAGGAAGGCCCGATCCGGCGGATCGGGCCTTCCTTTCGCCTCAGACGCGGAGGCCCAGCCTGGCTGGGGAAGCCAGGCTGGGCCTCTGCGCCTGAAAGGAAGGCCCGATCCGGCGGATCGGGCCTTCCTTTTGCCTCAGATGCAGAGGCCCAGCCTGGCTGGGGAAGCCAGGCTGGGCCTCCGCGCCTAACGAAAGGAAGGCCCGATCCGGCGGATCGGGCCTCCCTTTCGCCTCAGACGTGGAGGCCCAGCCTGGCTGGGGAAGCCAGGCTGGGCCTCCGCGCCTAACGAAAGGAAGGCCCGATCCGCCGGATCGGGCCTTCCTTTCGCCTCAGCCGCGGAGGCCCAGCCTGGCTGGGGAAGGGAACCTTCCCTTCCCCAGCCAGGCTGGGCCTCCGCGGCTGACGAAAGGAAGGCCCGATCCACCGGATCGGACCTTCCCTTCCCCAGCCATCAGGCCCCCACGGCTGACGAAAAGAAGGCCCGATTCGCCGGATCGGACCTTCCTTTACTCAGCCAGGAGGCCCCCGCCAGGCCAGGCTTCGGCCAGGCCTCGGAACGGATTACCTATTTCCTATGGGAAATAGGCCCCGGGTTACGAAATTTTCGGCTTACGAAAAACGTGCCGGAACGAATTAATTTCGTAACCCGGGGGACCACTGTACCAGCCTTCATATCAGGATTGGGATTACAGACTATTCTGAATTGAGTTGTGCCCTCTTGAAGGATGAGGTTCAGAGTTTGGGAGTGCTCCAGGATCCAACATTGCCCCTGAAAGTCTGAGTGGCTAGGAGTGCTTTTGCACCAGCATTAGCTGTGTTCTCTGTTGGGGAAGGCAGATCTGTTTGATCTCGTCCCAGTTAGATGACTGCAATAGAATCTATGTGGGGTTACGCTTCAAAGTATGGTTGATGCCATATGCAATAGCTAGGATTCTTTGTTGTGTATATATTTTTCAGACCACGTTATACCTGTTTTATATCAAGTGTATTGGCTTCATTTTTTGTGCCTCTCAACTGCTTAGGGCCAAGATATCTGAAATATCACCTATACATTGTAATAATCTTCTAAAGGTATATGTCTCACTACATATATGTCTCAGCTTTATTAACAAGAAGGCAGAAACAAGGCATTTTTTTGTGTGGGACAATATGCTGTTTTGAATATTTCTCCCCTAAATGGTTACACTATCCTTGGTAATTTTGATGGATTGTCAGCAAAAATATATTTGTTCTTCCTGGCCTTTAATGCTTTTTAATTTCAGAGTGAAGGTTTTAACACTGGTTTTAATCTGTTATTCTTTGTTTTTGAACTGTGGTGTTCTTTGGAAGTTCTTGGGGCCTCTTGTTACAGTTGAATGGCAGTTTCAAAATGCCTTTATAAATAAAATATAAAATAGTGGGAAATGCTCAGGGGGAGTTGCAATGTATTCTGGTCTCTGGAGCTTTTAAAACTGTTTACTGCCTTTCTTTCACCTGTTGTTGTTCAAAAGGGCCAGAAATTTACTCATTAGCTGAATCACAAACTCTCCTCTGACATTCAGCTGGAAGAAGTTTACCTAATTGCACACTGGACAGGGTGGTCTGTGCTTCTCTCTGTTGCCCACTGCCCTCTCCTGCAGTCTAACTGAAAAGGCTAGTGTGCTGGGGAGGAGGATTTCTTACTGGGAAACTTGCAAGTTGGCACCCACTCCTTCCCCAGATCTAGAGGAAAGGAGTACAGAGAAATTATCAGGGCAGGCACAGTATTCTGTATTGATCAGAGCCAGTTAGGTGTGGGCTGAAGTGTTATTTGTTCCCCCCCCCCGGCAATGTTCTCTAGGATCATCGAAAATGGGCAGGAGAGGATAGAAGTGGAAGAAAACGGGGAGCTGAAATCAGTCCAGATTAATGGTAAGAATCTACAGGGTGAGGGTAGTATCATGAGTTCTCAGAACAAAGCCTTCTGTATATTCAGCAGCACAAACTTCTGTCTTCAGCCAGAGGCCAGAAATTTGATGCCTTCCCTAGATGCCTTCAGCCTGATCTCAGTGTGTGTCCTTGGAGACGGGGAGTAATAGACCCTTGTCCCTATGGTGTTCTTCTCACAGTGACACTTAATATCCAACTGTGATAAGCTTTGAGGGAAGTGTTTGAGAATCTGAAGCTCACACCCCCCTCCCCCCACAGAACATGTATTTGGTAGGATGTTTTTTGAAAGCTTTGGTCTTGGAGATTGGAAGGAAAATGTCCCTGATGACACTGGGGACTGTTTCAAAATGGCAGCAGGAGGGAGGGATGGTGTTTCTGGGTTGTGGTGGAAGAGCCTCGAAACCTATAAGCAAAACGTGGGAAGATTACTGTTTGAGGATCACAGCTCCATGCACCCTCTAACTAGCATAGCCTCTGGCCATGGTGGTTTTGGTTTTCTGGGGTTGTAGTCTCCAAACATAACATTTCCACACTCCGCATAAAAGTAAATATGATAATGTATGTAAAGTTAAGGATTTGAGGTTGGTGGAGAGTGCTGTCCAAGAGTTGTGGAAATCCATAAGAGATTTTCTGATGGACTTCCATCAGTGCCTACTATGTTCAAGGCATTTGCTGCTCCCATAAATGATGGTACCATTGAGAGTAGAGAATTTAAGTTTTCTTCAACATGGGGCACATCTTTTGCTCAAATATTTATGTTCATTTTTTTCATGTATTTGCTCAAAAAAGCTGGGGACCACATGTTTGCACAGTGACAGTGCTGTTGTTAGGATTCACCTCAGGCTAATCTAGGACCTAATAGGGTCCTGCTCCCACCAGTGGAAGGCATATTGTCTAAAGGAGGGGAGGGCTAAGCTTTAAGTCCTCCAGCTGTTTTGGGCTTCAGTTCTGAGCCAGCATGGCTAATGATAAGAAATTGTAGGAGTTACAGTCTAAAACTTTTCCCAACTGTTGGGGTTCACTGAGCAAGCCTAGGGTAGTAGAGAGCAAGTATTTTGGGAGATGAACTGTGAGGGGTGTGAGGAGGAAGGGCAATGGAAAGCAGGGCTTCCTAACTCTGAACTTCTCCCTTGCAGGTGTTCCAGATGACTTGGCGCTAGGCCTGGAGCTGAGCCGGCGGGAGCAGCAGGCTGTGCAGAGCCGTAGGGCATCATCATCTCCCCCAGTGACACTGCCTCAGCGCCCGCCTCCAAAGCGCCCATCCCCCAGTTCATCCCCTGTGATCTTGTATACAGACAGTGATGAAGATGATGAGGACTTGCAGCTGGCGATGGCCTACAGCCTATCTGAGATGGAGGCCAAGGGCCAGCACAGAGCAGGTGCGAGAAGCCCCACAAAAAAGCGGCCCCAAGGAAAAACTTCTTTGCCACAAGGGAGTCCTCTTGTGGACAGTCAGGCGGGTGGGCCATCCAGAAGCGCTGCGGGGGCCATGGGTGGGGGTGGGCGGGGGAAGGGCAAAGGCAGAGACCCCTCCCCCAAGAAGAAGAAGGACACACAGTGCAGCCTCTTGTGAATCCCACCTGAGACTGCATCTTCATTGCCTGGTGCATTCAGGACCCTGGCCAATGGCAGAGTGGGTTGTTCCTTGAGGACTGTGATGGTGTGTTACTAACAGAGATACCCAGGGCCCATTCCGTGAAAAAGGTGGCACTATCAAGTAAAAGGCAAGCAGGATCAGACTGTGTTAACTCTTTGTGTGTGCGTGTGTGTAGTTTGGCTTGTAGAGGCATCACCTGGGCAGCCTGCACACCACAGGCAACTCTGGTGTCATTCTGCAAGCTCAGACCACACTCTCTGCTTACCTGTTCTATTGCATGGCTTGACTGCATGGCCCTGTTGCCCTCCCCGCCCCGTGCAGGATAGGTAAAACAAGGGGGGGAGGGAGGGAGGGAGTGGACTTGCTATGGGCTGGCACTGGCCGCTTGTTCAGGGTTGAGTGCTGAGCCCTATGGTAAAACGGGGGTGTTTCTGCCCTTGGGGCTTTGTGTTAGCTTAGCTTCTTGGCAGAATTGTTCTTCATTTACACAATGCCCTGAATAAGAACAGCTTGAGGGAGGGAGTTGAGGCCATCTTGGCTTAAATTTTCCAAATTTGCTTTGGACCCAAAAGGGGAATGGGTGCCTTTTTCCAGTGCAATATTTTCTCCACCTCCTCCACCTAGTTTCAGTGTTGTGCCTTTGTTCTCTAGCAGAGTTGCAGGGGATGCATTAAGGGCTAGCAAGAGCATAAAATTGAGCTGAAGCTGGTGGCAGTGCTGTATATATTACATGGACCCAAACCCAGATGGTGCAGGATGTAACATGGGTAAACAGCTGTGCCCCTCCAGATGTTTTTGGACTGCAGTTCCTGTAAATTCCTCAGTTAACTATGCTGACTAGTGCTGATGAGAGTCATAGGCCAAATATATTTGGAGGGCCAAAGCAGCCCAGTGTGTAAAAGAAAGCATCTTTCCTAGGATGACTCCATTCTCTCCTGGCAGTATTGTCAGTCCTCAGCCCCTTAGACACAACCTGCGCAGGGAGACTGGCAAAATAGCTCCCCTTTAAACCCCACCTTCCCATCCAGGACAAGGCAAGAGAGGTATTAGGACAGGGAAAACTTTACAGGGACTGACTTAGAAGCCAGTTCCTGTTTCTAGTTGAATATGGGACTGCAGTGAGTTCCGTATCTGCCACTATCACTCTGCCTCCTAGAGTTAGATGCTTTCAAATAGAAACAGGGACTGAGGAGTGTGCCCTAGTCTCTCATGTATCACTTTATCTGTACAGTTTCCCAAGTGCATGACACCTTCCCCTACAGGTGTTGTTCAGCCAGTCTGCTTTAAATCTGGCTCCTTAGCATTTTGCACCCCATATATTTATGCTGCAACCTCCCCTTCCCTCTCCCTTCCCTTGCCTGAGAGTAGCTGGTAGGTTTGAGGTCCTCTTCCTCCCTTTGTCTCCTCCTGGTGGCAGGCCCTGAATAAGGCTTCGGTGGATGCTTGATGTAGGAATGTAACTTGTTGGTGCCCTTTCTTTTTCTTTGCTGCTGCCACCGCCGTCGCCGCTTGTCTGCTCACCTGCCTGTCCCTCCCTCCTGTGCTTCCCATGACACAGACCCTGATGGACAGGCATATTCTGTCTGATGCCCACCCATGCTGCCTCCCTGCAGGTAACCCTCCAGCATTCCTTTTACCTGACCCCATATGAAAATTCAGGGTTGTTTAACAGTAGGGCTGTGTATATTTCTTACATACTTGGCTTTTGCTATTCAAGGGTCCTGGTAATTTGGTCCTTCTGCCCTGCCCCACCCATTTAAACTATGTTTCAAGTTGCAGAGTGAAGTTACCTCTGTGCGTCTTCCCTTTGTCCATTCTCTTATGTTGCCCTTTCCTTGATCTTAAAATATCAAGACTATTTGAAAATCTGGAGTCCCCCCCCCCTCCAAAATACAACAAATATTTGCAGATCATATACTTAATTGTATTATTCTGTCTACAGACCATAGGTTGTCTGGATGCAGTATTTTTAATTGTGGTGATTTGAGTGCTGCTTTTTCACACTAGGGGGCAAACAGGATTTAAATGAGAGTTGAACAGGAAATGTCCTGTGATAAACATAGGGCATTTCCTGTTTAACTCTGGTTTAACTCTCGTTTAAATCCTGTCTGCCCCCAAAGAGTTTGAATCCCTGCTCAGCCATGGAAGCCAACTGGGACACCTTGAGCAAGTCACAATCTCTCATCTCCAGAGGAAGGCTAGCCCCCTCTGAACAAATCTTGCCAAGAAACTCCCATGACTGATTCGCCTTAGGGTTTTCGTAGGCCAGAAACGACTTTAAAGGCACACAGTGATGACAAGGAGGTACAGAATATACACATCCCCCTGTGACTTTGAAATGTGAGAATCTGTGAGGCGTGCCTGTATTCACATGCTATCCTGTAAACTCTGTCCTCCATCTTTAGTACACTCCCCAATAAATAAATGCCTGCCCTAGCTATATTTTTGTGGGGTAATGAAGTACAGGAAGTAACAGTAGCTAGGTATTGCTCTGGAGGATTTGACAGCCAGGGCCTTCTTAACCATTTATTGAGCTCATAACATAGTCCATTGAATAGGTTGAGGACATTGCTTGAACATGCAGTTGTGGGTTTCTGTTTAGAAGCACTGTGATCTCTTCACAGTTGTAGTACACAAACAAATTCCTCAGCTCAGTTTTGGCTTGAATTTTGGGCTCCTAGTTGACAGCAAAATCTAAGCCCCAAGCAAATGCTCTGTGCCTGGAGTCTACCTGCTTTTGTTATATGGATGTGTTTCCAGTGGTGAAAAGAAAGATGGGAGAGAATTTTCTTGGAAAATGCATTTAAGCCACTCTGACTTCTTTGCAGGAAAAATTGGCTATAAATACAATAAACAAAGCAAATGTGGTCAGATGCAAACAGGCAAATCAGAGGATTCCACTCTTTTGCATGCACTACCCTAGTCCATGTTTTCTCTGCATTAACTTGTTGGGTGAATTGGCTCTAAGATCCCATCCACCAGATGGAAGCATACTGTGTTGAGGGGGCTGTACAAACAGCCCTGAAGCCTGCAGCCACCCCTTCAGCTGGATTGGGGCTGCGGCAATATCTCTCTGTGGCCCCGATCCGGCCTCTGGAGGGTGCAAAAAGCAGCTCCTTTTTGCACCCTCCAAAGGGCGCCATAGCCATGGCAGTGCGGCTGTATGGTGCCCCTTCAGTGCTGCGTCATCTGGACACAGTGCCAGAAGGATGTCATGATGCCATGTGCCACCTGGAGCAGCATGCAGCATCGTGGCATCCTGGTGGCATCATCAAGGCCATCCGTCATCTCGATGCCACACTCTGACCACCACCAGGCCAGCACAAAGTGCCGGTCTGTACAGGGCCTATGGTGCTCTGTGTTTTTGTCACTCAGTAACAGTGCCTTGGAGGATGAAGGCGAAATTATGTTGGTGCACTATGCTTAGAGATTCCACTTTTCTCCAGATTGTGTTGCAGCAAGGTAATAAAGACAAAACCATTGAAGTTGTGTGGTGACGGTGAAGGGTGCCATCTGTGATCATTCTATTTCTACAGTGCCTGTCTTCCTGGATGTATGGGTCCGTGAAGCATGGGTGCCCTGGGAGGGTTGGCTTAGACAATTGGCTGTTCTCCAAGGACTCTCCCACTGTTTGGAAGGCAGGCACTGGAAAAATAGGCTGGTCAAAGCCAGAGGTCCTGTTTCCTTGCATAGTGACTTCATCTGCCTTCCCTTGCCAGTTTCCTTCCTGCTGCCTACGTGAATACAATTACCCAATAGGATATTGGCCTTCATATTTACTGTAGTGCTAAACCTGTTGACAGGAAGGGATGAGCGGGAAGGCTTCTCTTTTCCAGAGCCATTTACTAGCATTGACTCTACAAATATTCTTTTCCTTTGCATGCCCTTCCATCCATCCCACATTTACTTAAAAGAGCAGTGGCTCTTGCATGACCTTGTAATTATATGCTTGAGTATGTAGCAGCTGTGCCTTGAAGCTAAAGCCTCTTGTGCACACACACCCCACTCTTTTTTCAGTACTGAAAGTAGAAACCTCCACAGCCCCAAAGCTGCTTGCTGTCACCTACTTTTCACTGCCATCTGATTCACTTGGTGTCTGTGTTTTTTTCTCCACCCTTTCACCCCCTCTCCTCCCACCCTCCCTCTCTCTCTCTCTCTCCCATTCTGTCTCCCCTTGCTTGTTTTCCCCAGGTGTGTTCTGAGTCTGGAAGAGCCATGGGGGATGGCCTCTCTAGCATTCGTGCTCACAGAAGGCTACTCAAGCCTGGACTTCGCTTGCTGTTCCCCTACCTGAGCTCTGCCCCGGGGGACCAGCAGGTGCCGAGTGTGTGACTTTCTCCCCATTAGTTCTCTCTGCTGTGTGTCAGGTAGTGCTCACTAGCTCGTGAGGGTCCAGGCTGGCCACAGCCTGCTCCATGTACAAGTAGCTACACTGCTGATGCTGCTCCTGAATTAAAAAGAAAAAGGAAAAAAACTCTTGGGAGAGGAAGATTTTCCAGCCTGGGGGAAGCCAAGGCCTCTTCTGCCTGTATTCTCCTTCATTGCATTCCCAGCACACAATTCACTCCCAACACATACTTCACTCTTGTCCATTGGAAGAACTCCAGCTTATGGAGTGAAATGGATTTGACTGTGAGGAAGGACACTGTGGAGCAGGGGTTAAAGGGAGATAGGAGTATCATATGAACTGTGTGGGGCATGGAATGCAAGGCACCCTTTCAAACAGGTTTCTAGTGTGGAGAGCCTTGGCTGCCACATAGTGCTGCTCGTGCTTCTACAGCTGCACAGGTGTATGTGTGTACGAGGGGAACAAGGGACATGGGACGATGAAGAAGGAGTAGCTTTCAGGTGCAACATCATCAGAGCAACCCCTTGTGTTATTGTTGAGGGCCCTATGCTCTAGCACCAAGGGCTAGAAACCAAGTGTCCCACATCCAATCAAAGGCTCTTCTGGACCTTCCATAGACAGACAGTGAACAAGAGCAAGTGAGCACATAGCAGCAACCTCTTCTGACAGCAAGGAAAGAGAAGGCTGTGGCTGCATCTCTAACCCTCACCCCAGTTTGGGAAATCCTCTGTCTAAATTAACAGGGCTACAATTAATACATAGCTGTTCAACTTGTTTGTAATTTGGGAGAGCAAGACCGTGGTCTCATTTGTAATTCAAAAGTGCTGGCCTGGCATAGAATGAAAAGCATTTATCAATAAACCTCTTTGCAATTAATGCTGTGTCTGTAATCTTTTGAGGAAGCAAGAAGTAGGAACTGCATTAGTCTTAAACAAGAATTTCAGTTCCATTTGTGTTTGTGTGTGTTTGTTTTTTAAGTTGCCAAACTTTTACCAGCTAGAGGTCACCATCCTTTTGCTTCTTTGCAGCAAGCTGTATTTTTCATAAAAGAGCATGGGATCTTCCACATGTTGCTGGACTGCTGCTCCCCTCATTCCTCATCACTTACTCCACTGCCAGGTTCCAGTGACATTTGCAGTTCAACACCTTCTGGGGAGGGCACATATTCCCAATGCATGGTGTAGAAGCTAAACCTTCCCACCTCCTTCCACTACTGAGCCCGGACCCTAACAGCATGGGAAAAGGTCTAGGTTTAGCAGGCAGTATGATGGGGATTTTGTTTGAAAAGCTCTATTTCATTTCTCCTCAAGATACAATTGGCTGCATAAATATAGCTCAGTGACCAGCAAACTAAACTCTTCCTGCCTGGGTGGGACTCCCCCTCCCTGACTGGCCATTTTTAAAATATAGCATGGAACAAGCCTGAATAGCACACATTTAAGATTCCCAGGGTCTGTCTTGGAAACAGCTGCTATACTTTCCATCTCTTGATTCATCAAATGGAAAGTCACTGGCCATGGTAAAAAAACACTAAAGGGATTCTGTGGGTAGTTATATTGGTTTTTTCCATTATGCCAGCTCAAATGGCAAGCACCTTCAGTGAGAACAAGGGCTGTTATCGGCCCTCCAGATATTTTGGCCCACCACTTAGAATCCTCAAATAGGCTCAGTGGTAAAGGATTTGGAAGTCTAAAACACCTGTAGAGTCAAGATTTTCTGTATTTCCTCTTGCTATAGGTCAGAGTGGGAATCACGGCCCCTGTATTGTTGGACTGCAGTTGCAATCACGCCCAGCCAGTGGTGAGGAATGCTGAGAATTACAATCCACCATCATTCATTCAGAAGAATGCTCATTTCTCAGCTCTGCTGTATATGAAGGGGACAATTCTACCCCTGACTTGGTGGCTTTTTAAAGCAGCCAGAGGCAGGCAACCTTATTGACCACATACTCCCAACCCTGAAGCAAGGCACTCAGCAATCAATTGGTGCTGTTGGGTACATGAATAAGTCAAACATTGCCTAGCATGACGGGGGTGCTAACTTCCTGCTAAGTAAGCAACACCCCTCCCTTTTCATTACACACAACGGGGAGGCGGGGCTGCAGCTGCACAAACGCGACACAAACTTTATTCACATCAAATACAAAATTAGATTTTCTAGAAATGTCTTCTCACTGTAGTTAACACAGGGAGGGGGAGAAAAAGGAGACAAACACCAGGATGGGCGGCAGTTGTGGGTTACCCTGCCACCCTTTGGGGAAGATGAAGGATGGCTGTGGTAAGGCCTGGCTCCTGGCCTGCAAACTAAGGAAGGGAACAGAAAGGGGGTCTGTGCTGGTGGGAAGTAATACGATACCTCCCTTGCTGTGGCTCAGCTCAACAGAGCTTTTTGGGCTGCCTAGAATGTAGGTACAGGTAGTGAGGTTTAGGAAAGGGCAGAGCAGAAGAGGACGGAAAATCATGGGGTTCATGAGTAAAATGGGCTCCCAGCTTGGTGCCCAGAAATTTATATTGCCACTTGAGACCAACCAGTGTTCCATTCAGCAAGGAGAGGACAGGACCATGGATCTGCAAATTCACATTCTCGCCCTGTGGAAATTGGCAAGTACAGAAAGGTCATGGACACAAAGTATGCTTGAGTATAAGGATGGTGAAAAAGAGGCCTTCTTGCCATTGGACTGCATCTCCTATTAACCCTAAGCAGCATAGTATGAGATGATGGGAGTCACCACTTAACATCTGGAGGGACATAAATCCCCTGTTCCTACTTGAGACCAATGAGCTTTAAAAGGTGACTAGTAGCTGTGTCTGGAATTTCAGCCCCTGCATTGCTCTAGGGGAGGATCCAGCCTAAACTAGAGAGCTGACTAGTCTGTAGGAGTGCAAAGCAGGACCTCACTTTGCATCAACAAAGGCCAGGGGGATGATGGGATGGAGTTAGGACATGAGTTTGACAGGACCCAGCTGGGCAAGAAGGCAAGAAGCCAGCCTCCACAGGTATCTTAAAAGCAGCCATGGCCAACAACATGGAGATAAGACTTTAATGGAGAATACCCTGGGAGCAAGGACATGGCACAGCAGAGGCAAAGGGTCAAGTTGGGGAGTCACCAAGCTAGGGTACGCTGAGTAGAGGGCATCATTGCGGCAGCGCCTTCAGGATTGCATTCACCTCCTCCGCAACAGCTGTCAGTGCAAACTCAAACTGGTCCTGGGGACAACAGAGGCAGTTGTTTAAAGGTCTATGGACTTAAGGGACTCATTACCTCCTTGCTCCTCATATTCAATCGCCCCCCCTTCCCCCTCCAGAATGAGAGAAACAGCACTCTCTGCTGCAGGGGTGTGTGATATGCAACTTGCAACTCAGCTCGCCTGAGGGCTATGGGGAAAAATTCTGCCACATGTGGAAGGTCTCCATTCTAATTTTGGATGGGGAAAGGGCTTTTCCCACAACCAAAAATTATTTTCACTTATTTGTAGATCTAAAACTATTAGTGTAGTTACGTGGTTTCAGCCACATAAACGCACTAGCTGATCATGGATAGGTCACATTCTCTCAGCTTCAGAGGAAAGCAATTCCAAATCCCCTCTGAAGAAATCTTGCCAAGAAAACCCCATAATATGGTTTCTGAGTCAGAGATTACTTAAAAATGTAAATAGCAACAATAAGGTAGGAACCCTCCAAACATGGGCAAAACGGACCACTTCCACAGCCCTTGAAAAGCCTGATGAAGACCTTTTTTCAAAAATATCTGTGTGGTTTTGTCATGTAGAGAGGTCTAGTTGGAATTATGTATGGACTTTGAGCCTGGGACAGTTGTCCAATGGTTTTCATCCTTTGAACCTCCAAGTATTTTGGAATTCAGTCCCCACAAGCTCCACCACCCAGCACGTCCAAGTGGACAGGCATTCTGAGAATTGAATTCCAAAGCATCTGGAGGGCCAAAAGTTGAGAATTACTACAGTACAGCAACAGGACTAGGGTTAGAAAAAAGAAGAAGAACACTTTAGCTAAGCTCTTCCTCCCTCTCTTTTTTTAAAACTTCAGCCCCAATCCCTCTATTGTTGAAAACCTATCCAAACATCGTATTCCACACACATTCCTGTACTCTGAAACACAAAGGCCAGAATCCTGTTGCTTGCACTTTCTAGGAAGTTCCATAAGGTTGGTATCCTAATCTGGGTTGCCCAAGTGGTGGTATGCACATGTAAAGGTTGGACAAGCAGTTGCACTTTCTAAGAGGTTACTAAAAAGTTCCTCCATTAACTTAGTGGTTGGGGAATAGCAACACCATTTGGCAAGAGGAACCTGCAACACATAGTTGCCAGTTGCACAGTCAGTTTCACAATGGTGCAATCCAGGGTAATTTAATTTAGTGTAACTCTGACATAGTTATGCTAGCATAAATTTATGTTATGCACGAACAGGAACTTGGTCACTGTCAGAGTCTCGGAAATAGCCAGGAAGAAACAATGACAATAGTCTCTTACCTTAGCCTACATCTTTCTCCACACCAGCCTTCACACCTTGCACTTTAGGAAATACTTACAGCTATCCTACCATAGTTAGGGTTTTTCCACTACTATCCACCCCACAATAGATGCTTCCCTTTTATCCACAAGGACTACATAGGAAGCATGAAAAATTACCTTTGTCTGTACCATGCCAGGCCGCTGATCACGCACATGCTCCAGTGTGGCTGCGATATCAATTTCCTTCACGCCTAGCAGAGGTGGAGAAGTAAAATAATTTGGTGAAGGGAAAGAAGATAGGTGGGTGTGCGGCAGGGTGTGAGAGAGAAGCCTAATACAGTGAAGCAAAATGAAGATCATGGAGCATCTAAATGATTGGAGATGGTTGCAAGAAGACAGGAAGACCTGGAAAAGGCGGCAGATGGGAGGGCTGGAGGAAGCTTCTAAACATAACTTGAAAGGGGATGATGTTTGAATCGTGTATGCACCTGAGGACATGGCCCTCCTGAGCCTGGCAGGCTGTGTCCATGGGACGGCCCCCACCCTCTCACCTTTGGCCATTCGGTTCAGAACCATGTCAATGAGGATGTATGTCCCAGTCCTTCCTGCACCATCACTGCAAAGATAAAAGAAACGGTCACATTGGGGAGGGCCAAACACCAACTCATCCAACACGCTTTCAGTAAAATGGTAGATTGGATGAGTGAGGGCTTAGCTAATCTTTTCAGACAGACCAGATAAATCTGACAATACTGTTTAGCTCTATGAGCAAGGCAATATAGCAATAGCAAGTGCATTTGTATACCACTTAAAAGTGCACGTAAGCACCACCTAAGCGGTTTACAATATGTAAGCTAATTGCCTCCCCCCCATCAAGCTGAGTACTCATTTCACCGACCCCGGAAGGAAGCCAGGCTGAGTCAACCCTGAGCCCCTGGCTGGGATTGAACTCACATGAGTGAGTGGCAGTACAGGCATTTAACCACTGTGCCACCAGGGAAACTGAGTATATTTATGCTGCATAAATCACTCCTCCTTCCCAGCAGCATCACCTTCCTTTGTGAAGATAACAGGACTAAATAACTGGAAAGATCCCCAGGGGTTATCTTGTCCAATCCCCCTGCTAATGCAGGAATCCACAGCATAAGCACCTCCAACAGATGCCCATCAAACCAGTTTAAAAAATCTTCACAACCTACTGCCTTCCCAGGTATCAGTTCCACTGAAGAACAGCTCTTACCATCAAGAACCTTTTTTAGTGTTTAGACAGAATTGCTTATCTTTTAATCTGAAACCATTTGCTTAGAGCAGCAGAAAGCAAGTTTGCTCCATCTGCTGTGAGACAGCCCCTCAGATGTTTGGAGATGGCTGTCGTATCCCCTCTTGATATTCTCTTTTCCAGCCTGAACATACTTGGCTCCCTCAACCGTTCTTTGGAGAGCTGGGTTACCATCCCTATAACTGACTCCCCCCCCCCATTTGGGAAATGTTTCCATGGCAACAGCACAGCTCTTTCTGTTAGATTTATTCTTGTATTCCCCCAGGGCATTTACCTGCAGTGCACTATGATTGGACACGAGCGGCCTCGGTAGCACTTGTTCACCTTCCTGCTGGAACAAGGAGAAGATGGGGTCAGGAAGCAGCTCCACTTAGGCTCCCTCACTGGTCTCCAAGGAGCCACAAAGCTGCCACACACATTAACCCCCCCTCCCTCACCCTCCCTGCATAGTTGAGAATTAGGAGCACTTATCAAGTTAACCCCAGTCACCAAGGCAATTACCCCCACACATATACTTCTAGTGGACAGGCGCATATAGCAGGTGGAGGTTGTATACATATGAAGCACAGAGATGGTCTCTCACACGTCCCAGACAGATCATCTGGAATGCTTGCTAAAACAGTCAAGAAATGTGAGCGCAGAAGTCCTGCAGAAGAGCACGGAGCACTATCAACAGGACAAAATAGCTTGAATTCATCCCCATGTGCCCCCCAACAACATTCACTGTGTATTTTTCAAAGTCAGTTTATCATGTAGGATTCTCAATTCTATTTGTGTGCCTCAAGAACAAAATCTATCAACATCACCACAATCTCAAATAATGTCAATCTGGAGCCTGCATGACGTAGTAGTTTGAGCGCTGGATTATGACTCTGGAGAACGGAGTCTCAGCCATAGAAACCCACTGGGTGACCTTGGGAAAATAACTCTTTCTCAGCTTCAGAGGAAGGCAAAAGCACATGCCCTCTGAAGAAATCTTGCCAAGAAAACCCTGTGATAGGTTTGCCTTAGGGTTGCCATAAGTTCAAATAACCTGAAGGTACATGGCAACAACAACCCTACTAAATGATGCACTGTAGAATAAAACTTTCTCTTCAATCTGTCTTCCAAAACTGCCTTCAGATAACTCAGACAACTTCCTGTATTCATTTACAACTTGAGTTCTTCCTTGGTGTGATTCACACATTTTGACAAAATGAAGTAAACAAATTACTCAAAATGTCTTGTACTATCCTTTATTATGTCTCATAGAAGCATGCATTTATTTCACATATACTCATTACCGGTAATCAAGGAAAAGGAGGACTTTGAAGTGAATGGTGTTCAGCAACTTCAGGGTCCAGTATTATCACCAGTCCTATTGCTAGGCCAGGTGAGATGCTTGCCTCCAACAGCTGGTCTGGTGCATCATGAATGAACAGAAATCTGTAGTTAGCGCTTTTTCCTTTTTCCTTTTCTTTTTACTGCCAGGGAGTGGTGGTGGTGGGGAGATGTTTGCAGGAGTTCCTGCTTCAAGTACCAAAAGAACTTGGCAAGCTTTGAGTACTACTGATCTTCACTTGGGAAATGGGATGAGGATACCATTTACTGCTCTACTTGAAGCAATACAATCTTTTAGGCCACATCACTATTTATCTGTGGTCCTCATCATGCTAGGAACTGAACACCTTGTTCCTCAGGATAAGTAATGTTGTCATCATTATTTTGCATTGATTGCTCTCTCTCCCTTCAGTATGGTTGCCAGGTTGGATAGAGGACGAGACTCCTTTAACCTTAATCCTTAACAGATTGTGGCATTAGATCAGGTACCATAAAACTCTGTTAAGGGTGAAAAGGGTACTTTTCCTTTCTTACCTTCCAAACTCTGCCTTCACCCTCACTCTCCACCATCAAGGCAATAGTTGTATAGAGAAGGCTGTGGCTAAAAGTTGGACCTTGGATAGCAAAAGAGGACTGGTACCTTCATTTATGACACACTACAAAAGACAATAATGCTTGGGAAGGCAGATTGCAATAGGAAAAGAAGACTTCATCACAAGTGGATCAACTCAGTCATGGAACCCATGGCCCTGAGTGTGCAAGATCTGACAATATGACGGGTCCCTCATTCATGGGGTCACCATAAGTTGGCATTGACTTCACAGCAGTTAACAACAACAACAAAAACATCCTGCTTGATAGAGTTTTATGGTACCTATCTTGCTCCACAATCTATTCAAGATTAAAGTTACAGGAACCCTGTCCCATATTCAGTCTGGTAAACTTATGTTGCAGGAGCTGAATATTTGCTCTCTTATCACTGGCTGAAAAATTGGAGTCTTCACTGATAGCATTTTACGGTCCTGAAGTGTTATTTTTGCTTGCTCAGTGAAATCTCTCCATCATCATGTGTGTATGTATGACATAAGATCATGTTGTCAAATCATTTGGACAAGGAAAAATATATCATATGAAATGCATAAAAAGGTGATGTCTGGGGGCTGGGTATTTTTGGAGTGGTGGAGAAGATTAAAAAGACAAAACATGTTTTTACTCTTCAGTGCACCTTTTAGTTCAGGTGTGGCCAAAGTGTGGACCTCCAGATGCTGATGGATTGCAACTCCTCCTCATTGGCTGTAATAGCTGGCATTGATGGAAGCAGCAATTCAACATCCCCTGGAGAGCTGCACTTTGCCCAGTCCAGATTTAAGTAATGTGACCTTTTTGCAATATATTGACACAAAAATAGTACCAATAATCCATCATGATATGCCAAGTTTGAAAAAACAACAACCACCCAACAACATACTGGTGCTATCTCCTAGGAAATTTGCAAATCTTCCAATTGCAACATGCAGCCAAGTAGCTGGAAAAAGAACTATTTTCTGGGAGTGGGTTTTTACACATGTATATTGTGCACACTCCCTGTTTTCAAGAATTATATTAACTGGCATGGCTGTGCAGGAAGGAATCTTCTCCTCAGAGTGACTCCACTTTACATTTACATGTAGACAGGCTCCCCACAAAAATCAAAGGCTTTTTACCCATACAAAAATTTCATAATTACAGGGCACTTCCTGCTTTAAAGCATGAACCCTCCATCCACCCACATTCACAGCTCATGGTAACCCTGATTTTTCAGTGGAAATGTGCATAAAAGAGAAAGAGAGAGCAGCCAGGATTCAGGGTGTGTCTCTCTTCTGCCCCAGTGGACAAGGAAGTGAGCAGAAGGTGGGCAAAACTGTAGCCTGGGCCCTGTTCTGTTCCATGCAGCTGGCACAGCGGCCAATGATCACTTTTGTGACTATGCAACTGGGCCAGGATTACTAGCTGCAAATCACAAAAATGACACTGACGGCTGTGAAAGAAAGAGAGAGAAAAGGAAGGAAGGAAGGAAGGAAGGAAGGAAGGGGAGGAGCAATGGTGGTAGTAGTGGTTAAGGAGAGAGAGTGAGTATGGGATAATGCAGGCAGAGAGGAAAGAGCAAAGGGGGCTCCACAGTGTGCTTCACACAAGGTAAGCCTCACCGAGAGAGCAGCACCAAACAGGCCACAGCTGGGGGAACACAGGCAGAGCTGAGGGCAAACCCGGATCCTCTCAAATGGCAGCTTGCTGGGTATATATGTGCACTGGATTCCCAAATGCCACAGACCCCGATTGATGAGCTCAGCAGGCGACAGGAAAACATGGCACCCGCCCCGAAGCCCTCGGCATCCTCTCTTCCCTATCATCTTCCAAGCCTGAAGCCACAAACAAAAAGTATTTCTACCAGTTCCTGAAATGCAAAAGCAGTGGTATCACATGCCAGAGATGCCTGTTGTAATGTCTGCCTGGTGAGATTAAAAAACAAAAACAAAACAGTCGCACAACTACACCCAACGCCAACCTCAAAACCAGCACAGATGTCAAGCCAACAGGAGTCCCCCTGCCTTGCCTGAGGAAGATGGGTGAATGCAAGAAGAAAGGAGCACATGGGAGGGATAAGACAGAATGGATAAAACAGGTTAGAATAACTTCAGATTGCATAAAATGCCAGCGATTGGCCAACCAGTACACAGAAGTTAAGGAAAAGATCTCTCAGCAGCCTTGTGGTATTCTCTCTATTTCCATCCTTCCATAATGCATTTATCCATTGGGCCTCACTGGATAAGGAGGTGAAAATAAGTCACCAACCATTGGTCAATTTGACACATTTCCAGATGTGAACCCTTGGCTGCTCACAGAAAACATGCCTAGTAATCACACCCATGAGCATAATTGCTAAGCATACGGCTTAGTTTTCCTGATTGTGGAAACTGGATTTAAGGGACAGAGATGCCATTTCAGGTCTGAATGGGGAAGGCAGAAGATCCCACAGAAAGGTTAAAAGCCCATTTCTGGAGCTTGCTGCAATGATACTGAACATTAAATGGATATATTTTTGTGGGTTTTTCAGGCTATGTGGCCATGAACTAGAAGGGTTTATCTCTGATGTTTCACCAGCATCTGTGGCTGGCATCTTCAGAGAATGCTGGCCTGAAAAAGAGTTGGATATAACACATACATACATACTGTGTGACTCTGGTAGGGAGGAGTGATTTTCATGTTAATCTGTGTATTATTCTGTTGCTAATGGCAGGCCTCAGGGTGGGAGGATATGCAAAGAGGATTAGTGTCTGCTTGATTAGTGTTCATTGTCTGCTGGGAAACCCTTGACCCTGGGTGGTTTCTCTTTTTTGTTTGCTGAGTTTTATTCTTGCTGTTTTTCAGGACTGGTAGCCAAACCTTGTTTACTTTCAGGGTTTCTTCTTTCCCATTGACATTGTCCAGGTGTTTGTGGATTTCAATTGCTTCCCTGTGCATTCTGACATGATAGCTGTTGACATGGTCCAGAATTTCAGTATTTTCAAACAGCATTTTATACCCAGGATGGTTTATAACATGTTCTGCTACTGCTGATTTTTCCGGATAACCCAGTCTGCAGTGTCTCTCATATTCCTTGATTCTTGTTTGTACACTGCGCTTGGTGGTCCCTATGTAGACCTGTCTGCAGCTGCATGGAATGCGGTAGACTCCTGCACCTGTAAGAGGGTCTCTCTTGTCCTTGGCTGAGCAAAGCATTTGCTGGATTTTCTTGGTCGGTTTATAAACCATTTGGAGGTTGTGTTGCACACAAAACTCAGTGTGCAAACAAGAATTAAGGAACATGAGAGACTGCAGACTGGGTCATCCAGAAAAATCAGCAGTAGCAGAACATGTTATAAACCATCCTGGGCATAAAATGCAGTTTGAAAACACTGAAATTCTGGACCCTGTCAACAACTATAATGTCAGAATGCACAGGGAAGCCATTGAAATCCACAAACACCTGAACAAAGTCAACAGGAAAGAAGAAACCCTGAAAGTAATCAAAGTTTGGCTATCAGTCTTGAAAAACAGAGAGATTAAAACTCAGCAAATACAAATGAGAAACCACCTAGGGTCAGGGTTTTCCCAGCAGACAATGAGCACTAATCAAGCAGACACTAGTCCTCTTTGCATATCTTCCCACCCTGAGGCCTGCCATTAGCAACAGAACAACACACAGATTTAACATGGAAATCACTCCTCTCTACCAGGGTCACACAGTATATATATACCCAACTCTTTTCCAGGCCAGCATTCTCTGAATATGCCAGCCACAGATGCTGGTGAAACAGCAGGGATAAACTCTTCTAGAACATGGCCACATAGCCCAAAAAACCCACAAAAATGTATGGATGCCGGCCATGAAAGCCTTCGACTTCACATTAAATGGATATTTTGGTGTGCACCTTTCAAGAGCATTTGTGATGATCAAGAGCTTATTTTATCTACTAAAAAGAGATATGGATAGCCTGGAGGTATAAATTGCAGCTGGCCTGAAAAATACAAAGAGAGAGCCCACTCCTCCACTCTTGTCCCTAAACGATATTCCTTCAGAATTCATAGGGTTCAGTCATATCCTTTCGTGTCATTTTTCAACTGTGTCAAGCAGTCATGAAAACTCTCCTTGCATTAGAGGCATTTATGTGGTGCTTCCCCTTGTTTGCCTGTTATGAAGCATACATTTTCCAGAAGGCAATGCAGGAACTGAAGACACTGCAAAGGCAGCATCCTTCCTACCAGTAAATGTTGCTACATTTGTGATCATCCAGCAACCTCTTGATGCATCAAGTCCACCTGCTCATCTATTTCCTCAACCACTCAGAACATTAGGCATAACAAATCCAAAACATCCCTTCCTCACATCTCCAGCATCTGAGGTTACTTTCTCCAAGAGGAATGCTATACAACCAAACCGGAAAGGGTTCTTTGGCTGCATTAACAGACTGCAATGCTCACCTATCTGTCTCCTGCCCCCAGCCATGACACAGAACTGTGGCTGTTACTTCTAAAGCCTTTCTTGGCTCCTTAACCATGCTGCCTTTATAAGCCAGAACTGAATTAAGCAAAGAAAATTCCCAAAGGCACTATCTCTTTCCCCCCAAGGCACTATATTTCTGTTTCCCCAGCTATTATGGTTTCCAGCAGAACTGCTTCTCTGTTCATCAGGACCTTCCTTACAGCAAAGTTGAAGCTATTACTCCAGCTGCTGACCATTAAAAGAAAACTATACACATAGTGTGCTTCATTGTAATGCACTTTTGAATGATTGTAAGTGATGCTGTTAATGGCCAGAGAATGTGCAAACAGCTGCTAAAGAGGCCCTGATGATTGACTTTGGGAGAAAAGAAAAAATAGGCCACTTTAAACAAAAACTAGCATTTAGCTGTGGGGAAGGAAGGAGAGTGTAAGAGTTATAATATCTTATGGGACTCAACATTATCCTTGACCGGGGTGAGAAGTGGTGTGCAATGTGTGCCCCTCCAGATTTTTTTGGATTGCACCTCTCATCATCCCTTCACTAATGTCTATGTTGATTAGGGCTGATGAGCACTGCAGTCCAAAACTGTCTTGGGGAGTCCATAACTTGCTCCTCTCTGTCATTTCCCCCCAAAATTGAGTTAGGTTCTACTTGAGTCAGTTGTCTCCAAAGGATGACAGGCTCGTATTAAAAGAAACAAAAGGGCACAACTTCTCTCCTGGTTCTCTGACATGGGGACACTGTCACCCATTTTTGTGAACCACATAGAAGGTTTCCATGAACTCTTTTTCCCAAATCACCTGCTACTCAATCCCTTTCCTCACAAAAGCTCCCAACATTGTCCCTGGGTAACAACTCTTTCTGGCCATCTTTTTGTTATCAAAGAGAATTGCCACAAAGAGCCTGCAGCCTGGTATTGGCCATCGGCTGGAACTCAGCCATACAAGTTCATATTTTTCACCTTCTCTTCTTTCCCCAAGGTTGGCCCCAGATGACATGCAGCAAAACCCACCCCAGGCATTTCACCCCAGTCAAGTGGGGAGCTGGGACGAAATCCCGCACCTGCGGAAGTCTAGAAGAGGCCGTGTGGTAGTGGGGATGCCTTCTGCTGGCCAGCTCAGGAAGTGAAACTGCGTCAGAGTCCGGGTCTCCTGAGACTGCACATTCTTCAGGTAGAAGCTGCGCACCAGGAAATCCTCACACCAGATGTGTTCTGAGACCAGGTTCACCTGAATGGAGATATCAGGGTTTGCAGATGCGGGGAGGGAGGAGAATAAAAACAGGGCACTCGCTTCTAGCCTTGATCTTTTATGCTATAAAAGGCCATCATTTCCACCCAAGGCATCCAAGCTTTCTTTTGAGTTTTCCACCTTAGATGCTTTATTATTCTGTTCAATCAGCTACCTTTCCGCACTTGCTGTGTGGTTGGATTGCAACTTCCAGCAGCCTTAGCCAGCTCAGATGACAGTAAAGAATGTTGGAAACGGCAGTGCAACAAGATCTAGAGGGCTCCATGATTTCCACCCATGGGTCAAAGTGGAACTTTGTACATGTAGGGCAGAAACAGTAAGGGACACAGTGGTTACACAAGTAAACAAAGTGTGCACAGCTAGGATTTAGAGGTCTGCTTCTCCCAGGGATGTTCACCTGGAGCATTTCAATCTCACAAGGCCCTTGCAGAACACTTTGTGCCAACCACCTCACTTGCTTCTCCATAGAGCAGGGCATTCTGGCCATGGGAATTACAAAATCATGTGAAACAGTTAGGAAGTTTGATCAGGGGTGGGAAATCCCTTAACAAGGCAGGCAGGGAAAGAGGCAGACAGGAAACAGGACAATTTAGCATCCAACTACTGAGAAGCCAGTTTCTTCATTTACACTGAACATGGGAAAACTGCTGGACTGCTCAAAAAGGATGTGGGATTTGATTCAAATAGAGAGCAGCTACTTAATAATAGATTGCTGTTACAGGAGGGAGGGAGGGAAGAAGGAAATGGACCTATACCATTCTGAGATGTGTTCTCGATCAGCTGGGAGCTTCATGGTTCATTCATGTAGCCAGTGTCATGAAACTGCTCCACTGACTGAGCATGTTTTCCATAATGCAGTTCTGGAGCTTGGAAGAATTACTTTTTTGGACTGCACATATTAGTTATTATCAGCAGAGCCACAGCCAAGAAAGCTCCCACACAGCTGGGAGTCTGCATTGGCAGTGCATGACTGCCACCTAGGGGGGCAGATATGATTCATGCATAGCCAACAGTCTGCAGATGAAAAGCAAAGCAAAATCACAACCCTCTTGTTCCATAAGTATCTCATAAATAAGGCAATTATATAGTTCTGGGCACAGCAGCCCAAATGCTCTAAAGGAACCAGATCCCATCTAATCTTGGAAGCTAAGCAGGCTCAGCTCTGGTTAGTACTTGGATGGGAGACTGCTAATGAATATCAGGTGCTATAGGCTATATTTCAGAGGAAAGAACTGGCAAATTCATCTCTGAGGATTCTTTGCCCAAGAAAACCCTATAAAATGTATGGAGATTACAGGTGACTTAAAGGCGCACACACATTTCTGGGCAGTGGAGGCTGGTGGCTCCCAAATTCAGTGGGGCTGTAAATCCACTCTGGGTTTCAGTCTGAACTATATCGGAGCAGTCCATGGTTCTTAACCCTATCCCAAAATTAGTTTCAGCATCTTAGACAGCTCTGTTAAAGTCAGAATACATTCATCATCAATGAAAGCCACCAGTTCCCACTGGTTCACGGCTGTCACTTTTAACACAATGATGCAAAGTTATGCAGGCCCCTGGGGACAGTGACTTTTCTGGCTCACCTCATAGATGTGGTACAGTGAGGATCCCTCATCTGGCCAATAACGGTCACATTGCTTGACACCGTCCTCCACCAGTGGACTCAGCATCACAATGACGGTGCAGCCGTTCTCCCACACCATCTGCACAGAAGTGACAGACATGACTTGGGCTATTGTTGTGAGCGTACAGTGCAGAGCAAGAGAACCAAGTCAGCTACCTTGAGTTCGCTGGCAGAAAGGTGGGATATATATGCCCAACAAATAAATGATTGCCATTCCCATGCCCCTAAAGTAGACTCAAGGCTGAAAGAATGTAGAATCCAAACCATGCAGGAATGAGATAGAAGGAGATGGGGCACAGAGAATGCAGGCTCTGGACAACAATAAAACAATATAGCATTCAGGAAGCAAAATACTTTTTCTCTCGCTCATCCCCTCACCCTCATCCCACCCCACAATGAATTTTCCTCATTTCAGACAGGATGTGAGTCAGTCTGGCCTGAAATTCACCCCAAAGTCCTTTATGCATTTGTACAAGGATACACAATTAAAGTACTCCCGTAGTGACTTCTGCTACTGTACGAGGCACAGAATTTAGCATACTGACAATTTCTGCTTCTAGTTTTTTTTTTAAAAAAAGCAAATGTACATGTGACAGTGCTCCTGATTGAAGAATTATATTTGCATACTTACAGGCTACATCTAGTACAATACAGAATTTACAGCAATGGTAGGAATTGTGCTGGATTGCAAGCTCCAGTAGCCCTAGGTAAAGTCACTATTGATGAGGATTGCTGGGAGTTGCAGTCCAACATCTGGGAGGTGGGGTAGCACAATTCATAGAATCACAAAGTGGCCCCTAGGGCCATCCAGTCCAACTGCCTGCCATGCAGGAACTCACAATCAAAGAACCCCCGACATATGGCCATCCAGCCTCTGTTTAAAGACCTCCAAAGGAGACTCCACCACACTCTGAGGCAGTTGATTCAGGGTCAGCCTACAACAATTTCCACCCAGTTTAGAGAGACAAGATAGCTAGGACATTCAGGAATTGGGTTTCTGTGCTCCTTAACTTCTCACTCTCCTTTCCTTTTAGTAGAATATTACAAAAGTGAAAGGCAAAATATGTTCTACCAGTTTAATCAATTCATTTGCAGCATTTTCCATACCAAACAATGACATCAATCCTACAATCCTTCATCATAGCATAAATAATCACATGTGGACCCATGCCATGCTGAGCCATATAGCCTCCCACAACTTACTGATAAGCCTTTGAAGCCACCCCCCATAGTCACTCTGTGCTTTACAATGAGCAGGCTTGGAGAAGAATCTGGCTACATCCTTATAGCCAGAGAACTGATCACTGCAGTACTGAGAGTCCTGAAGGACACCAGCAGATGTCATCATTTCATGTCTACTATGGGGAGATAGCAAGATGCTTCTCCAGATGCTGTTCATTGTCAAGCATGGAATTGGGGCAGGGCAGCTTCAGCCATTTCTCTATAAATTTGGGAGGGGTTTTTTTTCAGGGGGGGTACTGCCATGGGAAGAAGACACCAATTCCCACAGCACTCGCCCACAGCCTACATCAAACAAAATATCAGGCAGGGTGTTCTCCTAGATGTTTTCTCAGATAGTATATGAAAGAGCTCCAAAAAGTTACCTTTTTACTGTAGAACTCAAAGAATCTCCCATCCAGACATGGGATTGTACAGTACAGAAGAAGTAACCAAGTTCTATGCATGAATATGGTCCCCAAATGTTATCCTTAGCACTTATCACCACCTCCAGTCAAGTTCATCCCAAGTTAATCTGCCCATCAACTCACCTGCCAGAAATCAGCAATGGTGTGGGATAAGGGCCCCTGAGTAGCAAGGTAAGCTGGCATCCGTGGATCATGGTCAATCTGTAATGTTAAGAGCAGGCACTATAGGCTTCCAGAAGGGAAGAAAAGACAGGGAAAGGCTAAGCCCAGAATGAGAGACAGCAGTTTTAAGATGCCAGACTCCAAACAGGTATTTGCTGAAGACTGGCAATTAGCCTTCTCTAATCTGGTGCCCTCTAAAATAGACTGGATTACAACCTCCCAGTCTTTGCCATCAGATGATGGAAGCTGCAGTCCAACATGTCTGGAAGGGGCTACATTGGTGAAGGCTGTGTCACTTTGCTCACCAAGGTCACTCTTACTAGAGATCTTGTATTGGCCCAACAACCAGGTTTGTCTGTTCTGACAAATTAGAAATACAATCCATCCTTACAAAGTATCATTCCCAAAGCTAATGTGATCTACCTACATTCTCAGATGGACTTGTTTGCAAGATAATCATGTATTATACCAGCTTTCAGAGGGAAGGGGAAGACAGAGAAGAGAAAAACCAAAACCAATGAGTCTCATGTATGTCACACTCGACTATTGCACCTAACAACACATATTGCTACCTAGACACATTATTTAAATCTCCTGACTGAAGGCAGAAAGAGAGAGTCATACAATCTCCTTCCAAAGTCAAGAGATTATGCAGAAATTCTGAAAATGAAGCATTTAGACAAGTAGATCGGAAGCTGTCCAACTGGGAAGAGGAAGACTTCACACCAAGAAGTGTGAAGGTGTACTTGATTCTAGAAGGCAGGTGGCAGACAATACTTAGGGTGACTCGTTCTCCCACACTGGCAGTACTAGGGCGGAGAGGGGGAAAACTCACCAAGAAAAATAAGCCACTTGCACTCAGTGAAAGAGCCACAGGGCAAAGAACAGCAGATGGAGATGTTCTTTCATTTATGATGGGCTTGGTACATTTAAATCAGAATTTGGGGAACCTAAGATCTTTGGAAGGGCCAATTCCAAAGGACTGATAGGTCCTAACAGGAGTGCGAGAGATTCTTTCTTATAATGGGGCAATGAGACTAGATTTAAATGGGTTTTGAGAATGCTGTGGAATGTCAAAGATGTGAATCTAGATGTCTTGTCACTCACAATAGGACTGGCATTGATGAAGTCACTCCGAGATGGGTTGCTCTCTGCTTTTAGCTTTATGCGGGCATGGTCATCTGAGAACAACATAAAATAAAATTAGTCAGTGTAAAAGGCCCCACTGGAACAGGTGAAAATATTGGTGGTAATCTTTCAATGCAGAACCTCTTGGGGAATGAGAGCCTTCACCAACCCAAATTAAAAAAAAACAAAACAGGTGAAAATATTGGTGGTAATCTTTCAATGCAGAACCTCTTGGGGAATGAGAGCCTTCACCAACCCAAATTCAAAAAAAAAAAAAAATGAAAATCATGGGTCACATTAATCAGTCTGGCCTACATCCCAGCCCCATTATGCCTGTGAAGGTCTTGAAAACAGGAATGCTACCAGGACTGGGGCAGCTCTGGCCTTTCTGTCCATGTACAATGGCTGTTAGATACTCACAGGGCACATAATCTGCGTTACGGTTTTTCTTAACATTGGTTTCACAATGGGCAGCGTCACAGGCATTAGGTTCAGCCTGGTATGCACATAGTGCTTGCCACTCCTTGGCTAGCCGATCCCGATTGCGCAAGTGATCTTCCATGTATGCCTGTGGGAGGTGGGGGTGGAAATGTTTATAAAGTTATCATCTGTGCCAGAAAAAATTCTTTCTATATCAGGACTACACCTCCCCAGAATCCCCAAGTTACTATGGCCACTGGCCACTCGCTCAGGATTTCTAAGAGCTGTGATCTAAAGTAGCAACATTTCCAAACTTTGACACCCAAAAGACAAGCTGTCAATATACACTCCAAAGTGATAAAGCACATACTTTGCATATGGATGGTCCCAGGTTTAGTCTTTGTATTTTTAGAAAGGGTCAGGAAAGAACCTCTATATAAAACCCTGGACAGCCACTGCCAGTCAGTGTCAATTACTCTGTACTAAACAGACCAGTGATTCTCAACCTTTGGTCCTCCATTTATTTTGGACTTCAGCTCCCATAAGCCCCAGACAACTTGGCCAGTCAGGAATTGTGGGAGCTGAAGTCCAAATCATCTTGCAGACAAAAAAAAGGGGGGGGGGGAATCACTGACAGTAGAGCAATGATCCAACTCTCAGTATAAAGCACTTTCCTCTGTTCTTATGACAGCAGAATACTTGGCTGCTTCTGCTTACCCTCTAAAATAAGAGGTCCCACCCAACTTTACATTACTCCCACCACTTATCATTTTGCTACACAGGAGATGCAGCAATGGAAGCTCTGGCTGTTGCAAAGCTGTATCTGGAAAGCAAATACAACTTAAGCTTGTTCCTCAACACACATACATGCACGTACACACATGCATACACATGCACATGTCAAATGCTAGTTTGCCTCACCAGAATCATATGACCAGTGGAGATGTCCATGTTGGATTGTACAGGCTCCTCGCACCAGGATGGTGTGCTGCTGTGGGAGCTGGGGCTGGCCTGGGGTGCATCACTGAATTGGGAGGAGACACTGCTGACGCGGGAATTGTCAGCTGGGGCAGAGGATGGAGGTGCTTCTGCACGGCCAAACAGTGACTTGGCAGCCATATGTTGCCGGCAAAGCTCCTATGGGAAAGACCTCAGCTGAAACAACTACCCCACACTGACCAGCATGAACTAACATAGGGAGGGGCAGTCCTTACAAAGCAAACACCAGTCCTGAGCTGGCCACTCTCATTCCCAAACACCCTTATCGCTCCATTTAAGAATTGCTAACATAAATACACAGGGCATCAACGATTAGGGAATGGCTCATTTTTGCTGGCTGAGGGGCTGGGCGTATACACTCTGTTCATACAAAGAAACCAGGACCTAGCTGTCTAGGGGTTGTCTCAGGGCAACGGAGTCAGAGTGTGATGATTAGGAAGCCAGATGATTAGGAAGATTGGGCCTGGCCAGATGACAGCAAACAGGAAGAGAAACAGTGTGATGTAGGGGCAAGAGCACTAGAATTGGAAGATCTAGGCTGAAGTTCCCACTGAGCCATGAAAATTTGCAGGGTGACCTTGGACCAATCACTCTCTCAGCCTGACCTACCTCAGGGGTCGTGGTGAGGATAAAGTGAGGAAGAGAAGAGCCACATGGACTGCCTTGTATTCACTGGAGAACAGGTGGGGAATAAATGTTAACTAATACAAAAATAGATGCATAAGCCAACTGTAAAAAGCCATGTTCTTTAAGGTTCTCCTTACACTACATCTTGTGAATTAATCCTAATTCTTGATTCCTTGCAAGTGGCAAGGTGGGTTTCCCCCTCCTGCACCTCCCCCACATTCCTAGGACACTCCAGCAATTGCAGAAGACTGCTCCTTGATCCCTGCCCCCTACCCCAGTGCCCACTGAAGTGATACCTGATACTCAAAGGTGCTGTCAGCAGCTCCCTCGGGGCCCAGCCCTGCCAGCCGCTCCTTCTCCCGCTGTCTGGCATGTTGACGCAAGCAGAAGACCACTGCAGCAGCAATAACAACACCAGCCACACAGGCCAGTAACACAAAGGTGAGCAGCACAGAGCGAAATGTGTCCCCAAAGTGTGTAGGATGTGGATAGGTTGAAGCTTCATTGCGCTGTGGGGACACATGAATCAGAACTGACTTTATATTGGGGAAGAGAAGAGACTTTTACAATAACCACAAGACAAAGAGGTCAATACATATCTCTATTAGTGACAGTTCCATCTCCAGTTCAGCATATGTCCCCTACTTTTCCATGTTCTCTACTCTCTTCCCCACACTTTTTCCATCCTTCGATTGCATGCCTTCTTCTATCCTGCCAGACTACTGCATCCTGCACGCATTGCAACATGCTCCTTCTCCAAGATTCCAAGCACTTTTTCACTCCCACCCCACACACAGACATGGCCGAATGAATACATACAGAATTTACCTGTCCAACGCCCATCTGTAGAATCTTCACTCCCACCTCTGTCTCTAGTTGTGGCTTCACCAGTGCTGGATAAAAAGGAAGGGGGGGGGGGGGACAAGGAACAGAAAAACTGAATCCACATGGGAAGACAAGTAGAGGAGACAAGTAGAGCAACAGTTCTCAAAAGGGCAAGAACTAATAAGATTGCTGGGTAGATGTGGAAAATTACTTTTGTTAGACTATTGGATGGGGGATTCTGGGGGTTCTCATCCAAAAGAAGTTAGTTTCCAAGCTTTATTAATGGGAGAATAAGAGCCCTTTCGAGTTGCTCAGGGGATGGAGTGCCAATCCAGCAGAGCAACTCTTGATTTTCTTGCTTTGATATATGAATTGTGACTTCCTTCACTGACAGTTTGCTAAAGTACAAGTGGCAGGTGATATGGGAAGTCTTTCCATGGATATCCAGCCAGCTTAGCAATAGGAGTGGATAAGCGTGCAAACAGGGGAGAAATGGGGTGTGAAACAGAGTTTTAGGGGCATGCCCTGTCTCTTTGACAAGAAGTACCAGTCCCTGTCTAATGGGGGTGATGGGTCTGTAACCAGATGGCTTCTCATACATTGTGAGCAATAATTTGCAGTCAGCTTACCAGCCCTGTTGGCCACATCACCCAGAGACAGGTTTTGGTGGTTTTGACGGATGCGGAATGTGAGGGCTGGGCCCACAACACTGCAGGGGGAGAGGTCTGAGGTTACAAGAGTCCCATTTCTACCCAAGTGTGCTCTTACCCAATAAGTGTCTCCTTCGCTGCCCATTCTTGCAGGCTACCTATCTCTGTGATTTTTCTGGCTTCCACAGGGTTATCACAAGGGAGCCCCCTCCCTCCTCCACATTCACTAATCACAGGCTGAAGGGCATTTTTGTTCTGCTTTGCTTCGGGGCCAGAAGCAATGTCACCATCATGATATTGGATATGCTGAGGTCAAGACTCAAATTCACTTGTAAGCATGCAACCATCGCTTGAGAAAGAGATGGAAATGGGGACTGCTGCTAGGATGCCCATAATTTCCCTGCCAATGCAATAAGATTTTATTCAGGGTAACAAAACTGAATCAGTAACCCCAGTCCACTTTAACTAACTCCTTCTATATAAACAAACAAGTAACTGGCAACCTTCATCTAGTACTGGAAACTCACCAGGATAGGAGATTATCAGCTATCCAAAAGGTACTGGGAAGGCCCTGAACATCCTTCACCCTGAGATATGTCACCAGCATGTCTTCCTTCCTCTGTCACCAGGCTCCTCCCTGTCCTGAATCCCCAGAGGCAGCCACACACTCCAGTTCCTTATGGATCCCTGCTTTTCAGTTACTTGCCTGATGTTGATGAAGCTAGCAGTAGACAAGTGCACATGCTCTGCCAGGATTTCCAGGAGCCTGATGCCAGCAGCAAGACCCAATGGCCTACAGAGGGAAGAGACAGAGTAGATCAGGAGCCAAAGTGGAAAGGGGGAGTATTGAGTGACAGAAAACAGGACAGCAAGAGCTCCACCTGCCATATTTGTATGCACCTGATGAACATGAAAAAGTTCTCCTCCTGCTGCCCAACCTTGAAGCAACCTTATTGATTTGACCAAGTTGCAGCTGAGTTGATGTTAAGAGGAGACCAACCATGTTATCCAGCAGCTCACATAAGATGCTAGCCTTGTGTTATGGCTCAGTTCATACTTGACAAAGACCACCTCCCCACACACATTCCTAGCAGAGGATTTGTGGGATCAGGTGATGAGTGAATCAGATAGAGGAAGCATCCCTTATTTTCCCCAAACAAAGTTTATTTTCATTACTGCACCTCTGCTTGGCTTCCAGACCCTTCCTACATTATATCATTCTTCCAGCACCATTTTCTTGAGTTTTCCCCCCATTTCTCAGAAGGTATGTGTTTAACACATACATTACATACCCATTAAGAGCTATTTCCTTGCTACAAGAGACATTGGTACAAATCAGTGTGCACTTGATTTTCAAACATCTGTTTGGGTTGCCAGTTTTGGCTGACATTGTATGCCATCTCTTGATTGCATGCCTATGCTAGTTAAATGCATTTCTTTCAGGGAGCCCTGGTGGCACAGAGGTTAGATGCCCATACTGCAGCCACTCCCTCAAATACCACAAGGTTGTGAGTTCAATACTAGCCAGGGACTCAGGGTCAACTCAGTCTGGCATTCTTCCAAGGTTGCTAAAACAAGCACTCAGTCTGGCTTCCTTCCAAGGTTGCTAAAATGAGCACCCAGCTTGTTGGAGGCAATTAGCTTACACATTGTAAACTGCTTAGGGAGTGCTTAAGTGCACTGATAAGCAGTATAGAAATGTTCTTGTTTGCTATTGCTGTTCTCACATCTCAAATATTAGAATAGATATACCTCACCTGCCACCCCCCCCAACACCACCCACATTTCCCCTTCCTCTTTCCCAGGCCCAATTCCCTCTCTCACTTCTGGTCGGTGACAATGTAGCCGTATTCCTCAGCAGCCAGCGCTGTCTCTGGCTGCTCCTCCTCCCTGTTGGGTCCCCCATATGTTGAGTGGCTCTTCTTCATGACCACCTGCCCCTCAAGTCCACTTGTATCCCCCTTGCCAGGATAAAGAAGCTCCAGGTTTTCTGGGGAAGCTGTTGTCACTGCTGTTCTGGCCTCAGTTGGGCCAATCGTCTCCCCCTGTGCCTGTATTTGCCCCTCTGTGGGGATGGCACTAACGTGGCTCCCTTGAGAGGGTGGTGGCTCCAACTTTCCTCCATGTTGCATTTCAGCTTCTGTTGCCTGAGGAGAAAGAGGCCGATCAACTGCCAGTGCTCAGCAATGCCAGTAACCATCACGTCCAAGTTGCAATGACCAGCTATTAGTGGTTCTTCCTGTCTTGCAAATTGCCAAGAACCTCAGCCTGTCCCCACCCATTTTGTCCTCAAACTGTCCATCTATAAACTGGCTACAGAGGACAGCACTACGGATTGAAACAAATGAACACAGGTGGATAAGTCTACTTTTCAGAATAAGGCAGTGCTTGGAAGAGTTTCTTTTTAGACGGCAACTCCCATAAGCCAGAGTGCTAAGGGACCTAGGGGTGCAGAAAGGGGTTCAAGGAGTTCTTGTTCCAAGAACTTTTCCAAAGGTCTGGCTCCCCCGCCCCGCCCAGCCACCAAAAAACTGATATGAAAAAGTAATGCAACACCCTTCTATCAGTCAGGGGGTTTTGCTTTTGCTTTCCTCTGACACTGAGAGCATGTGGCTTGTCTAAGGTCACCCAGTGGGTTTTATGGCTATGATCCTGGTCTCCAGAATCATAGTCCAATGCTCAGCCCACTACACTATCCTGCCACTCTATAAAGTGGGTTGCCATCCCTTAGAACTAATGCCAAAAATTGTAGTCTTTAAGATGCCACAGATCCTTTCATGGGATAATGTTGTCAGGACTGGGCTAGCATGACTTGAGGCTGCTTCTATTAATTTCTTAATTTTTTAAAATTATTTGTTCTGTTAGATAGGGGTGGGATTACATGGTCTTCTGACAGTGTGGCTCCTCAAGGTTACACAGTGGCTGAGCAGGGAGTTGAACCCTTATCTCCAGCATTGTAGTCCCAACACTCAAACTACTACACCATGCTGCCTCTCAATTTGGGACTATTAAACACATTTAGAAGAAACTGTGCTTACACGCTTAGATTCCAGGGTCTCTGGTCCAAGCCCACCAGCTGGAGAAAAAATAAGAAAACAGAGATGCTTAACTTTCAGTAAAAGACATCTGAAAGTTCCAGGCTGCCAAACTTTCTGCCTTGGAACTGCTGTTCAGTTGTCCCAAATCTGCAGTGTGGGTAGGTGATTTTGGATACAAAATGAGTGGGAAACATGTGGCCCTTCTAAGGCCGCTAGAGTCCAGTTACCACTGGTTCTGTCCAGACTTGACAAATAGCACCTCTCCAATAGAGGGAGCTGATGGGATCTGTGTTTCCCACTTCTGAAGTGAAGAAAAGGAATTTTGTAAAGATTCAACAATATTCCAGCCTTCATCACCATCTTAATTTTTATTACTTGTTGGTACCAAGGCAAAAGTGCTGGTACAGGAAGGTATGTTCCAGACTGAGTCCTAACTCAGTCGTAACTCTGGACTCTATGAAGAAGCAGAGCAATTATTACCATACTTACAGCACACAGCAGCCTATCCTTTATCAATGTAGGTGTAGTTCAGAGCTTGCACAATTTTATCTTCAAATGCAACCCCTCTTCTTTTCCCTTTCCTCCAGTTATAACTATTCCAGCTTTGACTTCTGCCACACATACACACACCTTTTTAGTACTCAAATCACCTTACCACATTTACCTGGATATTGTAAGAGTCGGATCATGTCTTGTGGTCTGATCCCATAGTTGGCAAACACTGCCATCAGTCTCTGTACAGCTCTGTCTGTGGGCAGAAAGGAGAAAAAGATGAAGGTGCTGCTACTGCAGGATTAGAGCCTAGAAGAGTTACTTTCCCCCCTCCTACAATTCCTAGAATACCTCAGCTAGCAAGGCTGGCGGAGTTCTAGGAGTTGTGGTCCAAATGGAGATTTTTCCAAGCTCTTTTCCAAACATTGGAGATTCTCACTAATAAGGTCCATGGGGAGGAGTATTTCCCAGTGGAATGAAAAAGCAAAGAGAGCCTCACCTGGATTTTCCAGGTGTTTCTGGGACTCCCCTCCAGCTTCAGAGCTTTCACCATAGTCCTGAAGGAGCCCATTGTTCCTGGAACCTTGCCTGTGCTGCCCCCTAGGTCTGGATTTACCAGCCTGCTCTTGGGTCAGGTACAGCGCTCCCAGGTCTTGGAACAGTTGGCCTCCATCCAGTCCCTGCTGTCCTCTATAGGAAGGAGCAGTGCTGGCACCAAACAGAGCCTTGGAAGCAGCAGCTCGGTCCAGAAGAATAGCAGGCTCTGGGTTGTGAATGCTGGGGCTGTCCTGGAAAGTCCCATCACTGTAGCTGAACTGTAGCAGAAGACCAGAAAAGGCAACAGAGAAAAACATAAGAGAGGCTGCTCTATACTAAGTCAGGCTATTGTTCCACTGAGTTCAGTGCTGACTGGCAATGGCTCTGCAGGGTTTCAGTTGGATCCTTCCCAGCCATACATGAAGATAGTACATTTCTATCCCGCTTAATAGTGGACTCACCACTTTAAAGCGGTTTACAACATGTTAACCAATTGCCCCCAACAAGCTGGGTACTCATTTTACCGACTTACAAAAGGATGGAATGCTGAGTCAACCTGAAGCCCTGCAGCATCAAAATCACAACATTTTGGCCACAGTACTGGCATTAACCATGGTGCCACCAGATGCTAAGGACTGAACCAGGGACCACCTGCAGGCAAAGCTTTAGCTCTACACTTAGTTATGGTCCCTAACTGTAAGAGCCCAGGGCAGAGAGTGGAGTTTATCACACGGGAGAAATTTCTCTCCATTTCGAAAAAATATGGAAGTGAGGCCAGTTTGGAATTGAGTAAATTCGCTAGTTCAGTGAATTTATGTGATTGCGTATTGACACTGCATTGCATTCAGAACTGCCCGAAATTGCCTCCCAGTGCCCGAAATTGCGTGTGATAGTTTCTCACGCAATCACATGAAACCCCACGATTGTGTTTGGAAGGACTTCCCTTTGCCCGAAAATGTGTGTGATCAGCTTTCACACAATCATGCGAAACCCTATGATTACATTCAGATTGCCATTGGATTATACTTCCAATTCCCTTAGTGTGATAAACTCCAGTAAGTTAATGTGTACACGCATTTCTCAGTGAGATTTTTTTAAAGTGCAAAATCTCCAATAAATATACATTAAAGTCAGAAATCTGCCTTTAAGTTATTCTTAATGTTGAATGGCATTTGTCTTTACTAGCATTTGGATTTCTGCAACGCACTCTGCATGGGGCTACCCTTGTGCCTAACTCGGAAACTTCAATTAGTCCAAAACATGGCAGCCAGGCTTGTCAGTGGAACATCCAGGAGAGAGCACATTACACCTGTGCTTAAAGCTTTCCACTGGCTTCCGATTAGTTTCCGGGCACAGTACAAGGTGTTGGTTTTAACCTTTAAAGCCCTGCATGGCTTGGGTCCATCCTATCTCAGGGACCGCCTCTCCCCATATGAGCCCCCCCCCCCCGCACACTCCGGTCCTCTGGGAGGAACCTATTGCAGCCCATGAAGACCAGGTTAGCACAGACCTCCCAGAGGGCCTTCTCAGCTTCTGCTCCCAGGCTATGGAATGGCCTGCCAGATGAGATATGACTTATTACCAGCGTTAGACTGTTTCAAAACAGCTTTAAAGACGTATCTCTTCCGGCAGGCCTTCCCAGAAACTGTATAATCTACCCGGCTCCTACTATCTACAATCCTCCCAGCCTATTCTCTGTCCCCTCCACCCCCCCCCCCCCCCCGTACTTTGTTGTTACCCATGCTGTGGCCAGCATTGTGGTGTTATGTATATAACATGTTGGTTGTTTTATTCTTGAAATCTAATTTTAAACTCAGCTAGTTTAATTCTATTTTAAGGGGTGGGAGGTTTGAAATGGGATCATTAAATTATTTTAATTGTAATTGTTTTTTAATCTTGCTGTACCCCACCTCGAGTGTTTTTACAGAGGGGCGGGTAAGAAATAAATATTGTTGTTGTTGTTCTTGTTGTTGTGTTCAGGAGGGAAGCCATAGCTCAGTATTAGAGGTTGTATGCTAGAAGATCCACATTCAGTTCCTGATACCTCTATGGACAATAAAGTTTTGGGGATATAGCCAATCAGGATAGTCAGAACTAAGCCAGATAGACCACAATGCAGTTTCATAGAATTATGCAAGCTTAGAGCTGAAAGGGAATGCACAACTAGGGGGAGAAACAGACAGGCAAAAAGAGGTGCTTTCAGGCTGGCTTGAAGGCATGTTGTTTAGATGACACATGCCTTGATGCCAGCAGGAAAGTGCCCTCTAGGCACCTTATGCAGAAAAAACCCATTTCAAAAAGCAGCTTTTTTCCACTTCTTCCTGGCTTGAAGCCATGTCATGTGGTCATGACACGAGCACTCCAGCTACCATGGGAGCTGGCAGTGTGGTTGGTGGGGTTTCAATGTGGCTTCAGAAAAGGCAGCTTCAAACCACTTTTTCCTGCCCATCTGTTTCACCCCTAAAACACTTCTGAAAGAAGCCTATTAATTTACTCTACATCAAAAAAAAAAAAAAAAAAAAACAAAAAAAAAACACCTTGTATTTTAATGCAGCAGTAAGAATCAAGGAAGCCTGCAAATTCTGTTGGACTATAAACCCTAGGTAGCCTTAGCCAGTCTAGCCAGTGTTCTGGAATTCTGGGAGTTGGTGTCCAACAATGTCTGGAGGACTGTAGGATTCCCACTCCTGTTGTAATGAAGCTAATGAGGTTGGACTGGATGACCCTTGTGATCTCTTCCAACTTTATGATTCTATGGTTCTATTTTAAAATAATGTAACAGAAAAGCTATTTATTAAATATAGGTGTTGCTGAACCGCAGCTCTTGATAGCCACAGGCAGTATAGCTAGTGGTAAAAGAGGATAGTAGTTGGAAATACTGCGACTTCTGAAGGGTCACAGGTCTCCTGTTGCTGTTTTAAATAAAAGTGCTTTACAGAAAAATCCACATAGGCTGGGGCTAGTCCACAAAGTATATGTAGATAGCTTTGCTGGAAGCGCACCTGGTGATGAGGGTAGGAAGAGAGGAATGTCTCCTTGTAACCCAGCTCAGGCTGTGATGCCAACAACAGTTCCAAGTATCGTTGCAGGAGGGCAGGAGGGAGAGGGGGCTGGCGTGCTGTTTGGAGGGAAGCAGGTTCAGATGGCAATGATGATCTCCTGGGACCTGGATGCATAGATGGAAGCCTGCAAAGAGAGCAGTCCATGGTGATATGATTTTACCATCAGAGATTCACATTTTTCAGTCCAACAACAAACTTCTTTTTTCTACATGCTACCATGTTATCACAGCTACAGGTCTAATTCCACCTTATTCTATGCAACCAAGCTCTCTCAGCCCAAAAATTCAGAACTAAAATATATATTAACTTCAAAGAAATATTCTGGCTTCAAAAGTTGTGTTCTGAGTATTTTACATACTGACAACATACTCCTGATTCAATCCATTCTGGGATGATAAATCTGAGAATTTTGAATTGTTTGCCCCCATTTACAGCCCTGATTTGGACTGAGGGTCAACACCTGCCATGTGCATTGCCCCAGATAATCCATTAAAATAAATGAATAATCTCTTGGCAACATAAATTGCAAGTGCAGGATAAGGAATACTGCAAGCAGGGAAAAGGAAAATCTTCCCTAAACCACCACATCCCCAATCAGGGTTTCTGTGTTAGCCATTTGTAAAAAAGGAAAAGAAAAGGTCTTGTGCTCAAGGCCAGAATGATGCAGCTAAGCAGGGGTGAACAACTGTGGATGGTGCAGAGGCCATTTGCTAACAGTAACATCCAAATGAAACTAGAGTTACTTTCATTTTCATTTCTTCTGCTTGTTTTGGAAGGGTTTGGGTGGTGTGTTTTAGCTCTCCACCATTCACTGAGGCTGCCAAAAATGGTGATTTATCAATTTTTGCCCCATAGGAAGTGTGTGTGTGCAACCTCTGGGGGGGGGGGAATCAATCTGGTGAGCCTCAAAAAACTTAAACCCCAAACTCAGGATTAAGTAGTGGGCCCTTGGTATCTGATGGCATTTGGTTCTGGATACCAAAATTTGTGCATGCTCAATTCCTATTAAACACAATGGCACAGTACAACAGTGTCCATTATATAAAATGGCAAAAATCAAAGGTATGCTTTCTGGATTTTTGGGGGTGTGTGGTAGTGGAATATTTTCAGGCCATGGATGGTGGAATAAACAGTTACAGCATCCATGGATAAGGAAGGTCGATTGTATGCGGTCTGTGGGCTACAGTTTCTCCACCGTTGAGCTAAAATATAAATTGCCATTTTCCAAGAGTTAATGGGTGGCTGTCATCTAGAAAGCAAAGTAGTTGTTTACTCTCCAGTAGGCATCCTCCCCCTCATTCTGACCCACAGTTATATGTTATAAAGCTGACAACAGCTAACTCCGTGAAACCTACATAAAGCTGCTCACTCTACCTGTTCTCAGCCACTGACTCCCATGAATGTGGGAGGTGAAGCTTAGGGATGCGTTCCATTTCCTGGGAGATCACGTACTGGGTAAGGTCATCTTGCCATGACAATCCTGTCACGAAGATGTGAAACCAAAGACAAGAAGAGTATGGTCACAAAAGCCAGGCACTAGACCCAATGCTGGAAGGAAACTAGGAGGAAGCTGAACTCTGAAGCATGACAACTCCAACCACATTTTAACAAAGGATAACTCCCCCCCCCCCCCCGCACCAAGATATAAAACAGGGATGAGAATAATGTTGCTGATCTGCAGTTCCCAGAATTCCTCACCATTACGTATGTTAGCCAGGACTGATGGGACTTGCAGTCCAACATCTCGATGTGTTTATTCTCACTCTTGGTATAAAATATAGGAACAGAATTTAGCATGAATGGATTGCAAAACACAGGTACAGTCTGGGATATACATATAAACTGACTTTGTAACTTTGGATCATTCCCAATCTTTGCCACACTCTCTCTGAGTCTGGCCTAGTTTACAAGTTGGTAGTGAACAAAAAGCAGGGAAGAGGAGGGCTACATATGACACTGGCAGACAGGCAGGATATAAATGTACCAAACAAAGAAGCAAATAAACGAAGCTAAAGTGTTCAAGCAATGTTGCCAGGGCTACAAGAAGGGACATAAGAGTGCTCTTAATCCTCTCTGATTTTGTGCAGAGTTGGCCCATTTCCCCATCCTGTTTACTCCTTCTCCTGAGCCTAGTGGACACTTACCTTGTGCCATGAGGTGCCGAAGCACATCCTGCAGACGTTGGAGCACAGGTGTGGTGACTTGGAAGTAAGGCCGATCTTGCTGCGAACTTTCCTGGCACTGACCAAACAAGCCATCTGCAAGTACAACATGGCCACAGGATGGGCTGCCACAAAGCCCAAGGTGGCAAGTGGTGTGGAGAGGGGAGAGGAAAAGGGACACAGAATAATGAACTGCCAGGCATGCTGGATAGTAATTAGCAGGCTGGCACACAGTTACTGATGACTTCTGAGTAAGTATGGAACATACTAAGAGCATAAAATGGCTTGAAAAATATTGCACAAGGGCCCCTCTTAAGGAAGATATATCTATCGGCTTGATTCTGAAATCCTATGTGCTTTTCTTGGAGAAAACCACTATGAATTTAGTCAAATGTACTTCCAAGTAAGCATGTGCATGATTACACTATGAGACACAGGAAAAGAAAAATAATTTATTTGTGGACAGGCAAATAATCAGCAGCTCCACATAAAGACTGACTGTAATATCAAGAAGTATCTTGAAAACATAACCCTGAATATAAAGAGAAAAGCTCTAGCCTTAGACTAGAGCTTTTAAAAGATACACTTGGGATTTTAACTCCCAGAATCCCCCAGCCAAGCAGAGAGGGATTTCTTGGTGGCTATTTTCAGGCTACAGAACTCCTTGCTAAGGCAGGCTAGGCTCTCTGTTGTCCTAAAGGCATTCAACACTGGGGTGGGGTGGGGAGGGTGAACCTTTTCTCTCTCTCCCCTCCCCCCCCCATGTTTTATATTGTGGTTTTATATTGTTTTTGTTGTTTTGTTGTTGTTGTTTTGATATGGTCAATTAGATAGCTGAATTGTATATTTTGTTAAAAAAAATAATTTGCCTTTGGTCCCAGTGTTGAGAAATAGGTGAAATTTTAAATTTAAAAATGAACACTCAGTCTTTCCCAAGCTCTGCATTGCTATGGCAGAAGAGCTTCCAGACCAGATCCTGCTGCTGACATTGCTGTCCAGTTCTTCCCTCCACAATGTAAAATGTACAGCGTAACAAAATGAGGAAAGGCAGCTTATATTACATCCCAGTAACAGCCAGAGACCTTTTATTTTTTGCTCCCACTGGTTTTAAAATCTCTCTAATAGCCATCCACCCACATACCCATCCCAAGTTCATTCACCTTGCACACAGACTTCCTCTTGGGAGCACAGTCTTCTGTCAAACAGGCAGCCTGGAAAAGAAAGGAAGGGGGTGGGAAGAAACGTGTCAGAGTTCCCCCAGAAAGAGAAATAATTAATTCATAGAGGAGATGACCCAGCTGCTATTATATCGGCTGGGGCTGAAATCCATGTGGCTATTATAATGATGTTATAACCAGGGCAGGCCTCATAACTAAAGGTGCTGGAAATGTACTGCACACTGTACTACACACAGTCTTTCAACCATGGGAAATCCTTTATACCCACATTTATTAGACTTGAGCATCACATGACATTCATGGAAAGAACTGTGAAACTCTGGCTTGCAAGCTAAACTTAAGTATTGAACTACCTATTTGAGGCACATTAAATTTTAGTGAAGTGACTGCTCCAGAATCTCTTAGCTGCAAAAACAGCTACACAGATTCAACACACTGAAAAGTCACATTGATTCCAACAGCTTTGGAATGATTAAATCAAGATATGAAACAGTGCTGAAATGGCCATGCAAACCAGTAGACAGAAGAAATGGACTTGCAGGCTGCTGCCACGCTGCAGAATTAATGCAGTCTGACAATGCTTCAACTTTCATGGCTCCATCCTATGGAATCCTGGGAGCTATAGTTTGTTGTGGCACCGGAGATCTCTGACAGAGAAAGCTAAATATCCAGATATCTGGGAGGCACAGGGTGAAGCAGCATTCAAAATAAAGGACAAATGGCAAGAAGGAAGGAAGATAATCACTATAGATCTAAGCCAGTGCTTCACCAGACCTGTCCAATCAACTTCACCAAACATATTTTTAAAAAAAGTAATCCTGGATTATACAACCAGATCAGACTCAATTAAGTCTGTCTTTTCACAGGACAAATAATGGTAACAATTAAGAGAACTCTCTAGTCCAGTTGTGTCCTCCTGAAGTTGATGGCTTTTATCTTAAAATAGCTTAGGGAAGTTTGAGGTAGTAAATTCCTCACCTCACTTTTCTCTTGCAACTATCTACCCTGCCCAGGCACAACATTCAGGCATTTCTGCACAAGGCAGGAAGGTGGGATGACTTGGAGCTTACAAGAATATGTTGATGGTAGGAATGAGACAGCAAAAGAGATGGGAAGCTTTCCATCATCAACTTCCTTATCTTACATTTGACTCGAAGCCTGATTTGGGACTATATTCCAAAGCTCAACCCACATTGTTCAGAAGGGCCTCCTCACACCCCAGGACAAACTGGTTTGAGAGCAGGGGCACAAGTGGCTGCATGGGGAGAGGGAAGAGACATGGAATTTCCCCCTGTGAACCACTCTAAGTTATCTTAAGAAGGTCAAATCCCAATTGCTCAGTTAAACATCTGGCAGGCCAGGCCAATCTTAGAAGGTGGTTGGCCAACTTCCCATCTGACAACTAAAGGGTTCACAACTGTGACATCAGCAAACTGCTAAAGGTAGCAGGAGCTTTATCTTAATCTGATGCTGCTGGACTCTGGCTCCCATTGTTTCAGGTCAACAATGGCTAGTGATGGGAGCTGGACTCCAACAACATCTGACAGGCCATGGGTTTCCCATCCCTGAACTAAACTACTTAGCCCTTCGCCATCTACTTGCCAGAAACCTGAATAACAGCTTTAACCTGCTCAGGCACTAAAACAGTCAGCAGAATTCCATATTTAACACTGGCTCCTTCTGAACTGTTGCTTACATACCTAAGGTCTGACAAAGCATGGAACACTCAGAATAGTTTTGGTCACCGCATTTCACAAAATATATTTTAGATCTGGAAAATATGCTAACAGGGACAATTAAAATAAATAAAACCAACAAAGCATCTTGTAGCACTTTAAAGGCTAACAAGTTTGAGTTGGCATAAGTTTCTGTGGATTGTAGCCCACTTTATTAGATCCATGGAGTGTAAAATAAACACAAGGATGGTGTGAATTCCTATAACAAAAGATTACAATTCATGGAACTCTTCATCTTAGAAAAAAATAAGCAAGTAAAGCTGGATATGATAACTGTGCATAAAATTACTCATGGTGTGGATAAACAGGGTAATACAGTTTTCTTCCTGTCTCAAAATGCTAACAATGCTCAATGAAACTACCGTAAATGGTATGAAATTCAGGAAGGATAAAAGCAAAGCCAAGAGAATGAGGCTATTAGTCATGATACATATATATTCTCTTGAAGGTGTAGACCTCTCACCACCAGTTGCTGAGAAACAGGATACTGTGCTCATACCCAACTTGTTGGCTTCCCCCAAACATCTCTTTGATCACAGGAGAGAAAAAATGCTGGATTAAATAAGCCTTTCATTCAGCACCAGAGCTTTTCTTATATTTAGATATAATGCCAAAGGCCACTGGTTTATCAGGGCTATGTTCCATTGCCAGGAATTGTCCCAGAGCATTCAGCAACAGTACTGATTTTTTAAAAATCAGGCATCTAAGATTCCTTGAAAATAAGGTGTTCCAATGTCACATCAAAAATTAAGATCTGTGGAAGCATTCAAATAGGTCCAATAGGATCCAATAGGAAACGCAAATGAAAATGCAAGAGAAATATTAGAGAAACTGTCCATAACACCGCCATCAGAAGGAACAAAAAAATCCAGTACATGTTCATTCCCCTGCCTTTCAGCATTACTTTAAAGACACTACTTGGAAATTTAAAAATGCATGTGGCAATAATAACCACCACTGTCTAAAAGCAACCAAGGTAATTAAGTTTTCAAAACTAGTCTCCATCTCAGTAAACCAAGTAATCCTTAGGGTCCCCTCTCCAATCTATCTACTGCTACACGGCCCTGGACTGGAATGCAATTGTAGGCTCAAGCCTATCGTTCTCTGGCTTCAAAACTGCTGATGGGTGAATGCTCTATGTGGGTACTAACTGCAGTTCTGCTCTCCACCGGCTTCTCTAGTTCAGTTCATAAACTCCCTACACCCTCCTTGGTCTCTTTTGTCTCTCAGATCTTCCGTTCTGCCTCAAGTATTCACAAAATTCATCTCAGAATCTCCTATGGCAACTCCTCAGAAAAAAAGAGCTCTCTATCAGAGAATTTTATTTTACATAAGGGTGGGCAAAGTATAACCCATGGCCTGCAGACAGCCCTCCTCCCCCCATTTTTATGATCTTGAGTGCTGTTTAGTGAAAATGCCTCCTGTACTCTGTAGGAGATGGGAGGGAAATTTCGCCATGTTTTTGGGGGTGAGCTTCTCATGTGCGGTTTGAAGGCTTTTTGTCAAAATCATAAGTGACTACCATGATTTAGCAAGGCCTCTTTCTGATTTAAAAAAGGTATGTAGGTCTAAGACAGTCTGCTGGAAAACAAAAACACAGTGGATTTTTCTCCTTGGTGTGCAAGGTAGTGGTTGAGGTTTGTTTGTTTTTTTAATGTTGGAGGGATGTGGGGCACAGCCTTCTGGTCCAGTGAGGGGCATATGCAGCCCCCAAAGCTTAGAAAGCTGCTCACCTCTGCTTTATCTAGTTACATAATGTGAAAATACATTTCTCAATCCACACAACTACATTTTTAGGTCACTGAGAGCAACTGACAGCAAACTAGTTTAATACAGTGGTCCCCCGGTTTGCGAATCCCCCAGGGAACGAAATCCCCGGGGTCCGAAACCGGCGGGACCGCCAAAATTCCCCCGGGATCCGAAGGATCACCCGGGGAACGAAAGGGAAAAACCGCGCAGCCCCTTTAAATCGGCCGCGCGGTCTGTCCCTTAAAGCGGTCCCCCGGGATACGCGTATTTCCGGGTTACGAAAGGTAATCCGGAAAGGATTACCTTCATAACCCGGGGGACCACTGTACTAGGATCCTCCATTCAGTAATCCAGCAATTATCTGTCCTCTAGATATTTTGGACTACTACTTCTACCAGCTCCAAAAAACATTGCAAATAGCTGGGGATGAGGAGTGTTGTTGCCCAAACCACTGAGAGGATGCTGCATTTTCCGGCCTAGAGAGCTTATCTTTCAGATGATTCTACCACTTTTCCAAAATGAAAGAAAAAGAGAAACCACCCTGTGCTTGGAATTTCATGTCAGGTGGACTGGAAAACAGATTCTGGCTACTTACCTGTTTGTGGTGTAGTTTAGAGAACTCAACACCAAGTGGATCCTGACCAGCCCAGGGGGAATGTCCTCAGCCTCTTGAAGCACCAAACACAGTTGCTCCCACAAATCTCTTAGTATATCATTGTTTTTAACCAAAAAGTCATACCTATTCAAAGGTGCTGTTTGATTCAGCAATTGTATCTGAAACAACAGCTTTTTTTGTCCTTGCCTCTTCTCTTTTACAACAGCAAATTAAACTGCTTCCATTCTTATGGAAATCCTGAATTGCCCTTAATTAGTCAATTCTTGTTTGCTTCAGAAGGCCAAGGAGGAGATTTAATTATTTGCTTCCTCTTGGCATCCAGAACAACTGTTTATTAATTTATTTAATCTTTTTTTAGGTCCACAACTGGGAAATGGCATTCACATTTAAGTATTTTTTTAAAATAAAAATTAATGAAAAATTGTACTGGATGCAATGAGGAAACCAGCAATTTAAAGCTCCACTTCAACACAGAAACCAGGAACTGATTAATTAAATGGATTTCAGGAAGACCATAGAGACAGTCAGTAGAATGAACAGGAAGCAACTAGCTAGGTAGGGATCTATTATCTATCTATAGATATATACACATGGAAGATGTGTAATGGGTATGGCTGCTGATACCAAGCAGATGGGTTCCAAAATGCTTGTCAGTATTAGCTTGGAGGTTCAAGGTTGGAGTCATACCTGAGGCTGAGAAATGTCCAGTAGAGTAAACTCAGCTGTTGATAATTAGTTCATACAGTTATCAAGTCTACTAGGATGTGGGATGCAGCACATCTGAATAGTTTGTTTGGTTCTGCCCTGAGGGATCCATCTTTAAGTCCCCACACCTGAGGGAAGAGTGTACTCCATTCCAGGATACCAATGTGAGGTTCAAGAGTGCTGCCCTTGGACAGAAGTCATAGTTTAGGGGCCCAGTTCTACCACTTGCTCCAAGGAGATGCTGGAACACATCAACTAAAGGACAATGATGTTTCCTCTGCTGTAGACCTCTGACAGAACCTGCTGTTGTAGCAGTAAACTTTATTTGTGCCTTGGCTTTTCTCCAAAATGGTGACTCAAGGTGGATCATAAATTAAAATACTATACAGTTAAAACATGTAAAAGATCAACACTACAATGAAATTACCAATATTTGGAAACAATTTAAAACATGCAGGTAAAATTCAGAGATTATAGCCACATTAGTCTGGAATATCATTATGCAAAGAAAGCATCTTGTAGCACCTTTGAGACTAACTGTGCAAAAGATGATGTAGCATAAGCTTTTGTAGACTTAGTCTACTGCCTTAAATTCATAGAATCATCATCTGAAGACACAAAACAACATTTGAAGGCACACAACAATAACAAATGTTTCTGTTTTCAATATCAAATCAAGTATTGGGGAGATTTGGAATTGTACCTGTTCCAGCTCAGAACAAGTAGGACAGGCTCTTTTTTAAATATATGACACAAATTAATTACTACATATGAAAACTGTGCAGGATAGAAAACACATAATGTTATCTGGATTCTGTATAAACACGGATGTTGAAAATAGTGTTAACGGATAGTGCTGAAGCAACTCCGTTGCTGAGCAAAGAGCCAGACAGGAGCTGACTGCAAGGAACTAACCATGGTGCTGAAACCTACAACGGTAGCTGCTACAGTTGGAACTAGGAAGGGCTGTCCACGATTCCCTTTTCACAAAAAAAGAAAAAAAAGAAAAAGAAAAAAGCAGGCATGCACAAACACACAAAAACTGCAGCTCCACAGCAACTGATATATATGGAACAATGTTTACTTCTTTGCTGAGCCTTATCACTGATCTCAACAAAAAGATTAACCGTAGCAAAAATAAGTACCATTATGTGATTATAAACAAGACAAAATCGCTATGCAGTGTCTTAATGTAGTGTTTTAAGTGAGAACCCAATCAAGGAGTTACCAAAATGGTTTCACAGAGCAGGAAATAAGGAGGCACAATTTAATATTTTTCTGTCCCAACCCCACCAAGAGTGGAAACATCTTCTAAGATTTGAAATATGGTACCTGCTAATAGCAGCCAAAAGGTAGAAGTAGAAGGAAGCACAGAAACTGTGAAAACTCCCTCAGGGATGACTGGTGTTTTATGGAACAGATGTCTGCCATATGTATGCTGATATCTTCCAGCAAGGACTATAAAACATGAAGGAGAGACTCTTATCTCTATAGACACAGGGACAGACAGTGGGTTATATGCCACACAGCTCCAGCTGGACACAGTTCCCTCCAGGGTATCCATTACTTGTTTACAGGTGCAAACACTTCCTTCACACTTTATGGAATTTATCAAACAAATACTGGCATATCACTGACAGACATGTTTACTGCATAAAATGTGAATGAGCCCTTGCAGGGCTCCAAATATGGGACAGCGGAGGAAGCATAGATCATCAATCCAACACTGATGCCATTTGTTGGTGGTGCTGAAACAGACAATTCCCAGAATTACTACTTTGCATGCTGGTGTGGATTCTGGGAATTTTAGTCAAAAAGGTAAGATTTCCAAGCTCTGATTTCTACTCATATAAACTCAGCTATGTCTTCCCAAATCTCTGAGATGTTCCTCCTATTTTTTATAGTACTTATATCTTGGTCTCTGAATCAGGTGAACAGGTTCTTTTCAGCAAAATTCACAAAAGTTTCACCAAATGTCTGGACTTCTCATTATTATAAAGCTTATCTGGCTCCCATAATCACCCATGAATGACTTGTGAAGGCCTCCTTACTTAACAAGACATTTACGGGTTGTTGTTTTTAACCCAAAGTTACATCTTGAAATTGTCTCCCTTCCTTTTTATGCTTCCTAACAGTTCTTTAAATTTAGAATCTTGTTGCTATTTTTAATTATGATTTTATTGCCATTTTATGTACATCTACCTTCTACATCTCTTGCACTACCTTAAGTGTTTTTGTCAGAGAACAGAGACAAAATTAGAACATTGAAAAATTATTCAATCAACAATATTGCAAGGTGGCAAACATGGAAAAATCCAAAATACACAAGGGCAGGCAATTGAAATTAATATACAAAATGATGGATCTAAGTAGACAGCCAGCATGTTGTAGTCATTTGAGTGTTGGACTACAACTTTGGAGACCAGGGTTTAACCCCCAGCTCAGCCATGGAAACCCACTGGGTGACCTTGGACAAGTCACATGCTCTCAGCTATAGTAAATATCCTCTGAACAAATCTTGCAAAGAAAACCTCATAATAGGGTCACCATAAGTTGGAAATGATTTGAAGGAACACAACAACAAAGTAGTAAGAAATCAAATTGGGCAAGCTGAGCTCTCAGAAGGATAAAATTCCTGGAGAGAACCTATGCACTTCTCTGTAGTAATATTTATTCTACATTGAAAAACCAGGAGGAGGGGTTTGAAAGGACTTATTAGAGAATAGGTAAATGACAGCCAGTGTGGTGTAGCAGGGTCAGACTGCTGGACTGGAACTCCTAAGAAATTCAAATGCTAGCCTTCATTGGTACCCCAGAAATCACTGAGTACCCCAGTCACCCTCTCATCTCATCCTTGCAAGGAAAAAGTGGAGAGAAGAAAAGCCATGTATAGTTCCAGGGGCCTACTGGAAGAAGGGCAGGTTGCAAATGTAGCATATAAATAAATAATACTGAAAAGATTTGTGACAACCAGACAAATTGTGACCACACTAGCCTCATTTCAAATGCAGGGAAGTTCTTTCATTAGCAATGTGTTCTCAGTAATTCAAACACTCTTAAGAAGAACCTTATTAGACAAGAGTTCAGCAACCTGAGTAAAGTTTACTGAATGATTAACAATATGTTGTCCAGGATTACATAGATAATTTATTAAGAATCATATTCCATACTGCTCCAATATGAGGCACTGGAATCAGTAGGCAGAAGTTACAGGGATGGACATTTTGGTGGAATACTGTATTAGGAGAAATTTCCTAACAGTGATTGTTGTTAAACAGTGGGAAAGGCTGATTTGGGATATGTTGGGCTCTGCCTCTTCAAAAGTCTTTAAACAGAGGCCAAAGAATGGAAAGCTATTGGTGATATGTCTGTAAAACGCAACATCACAATGAAAAAATCAAAATGAAAGGAACAATTAATGTTCAATTTATTCCTTGAGTTCAAGGCAAAGCAGAAATGCACACATCTGAATTAACCCTCTCCCCTCTCTGCACTTAGGCACAAAGCTCCAAATACTAGACTATGGTTTGTCAAGATAAATCTCCTTAACCCAATAAAAACTGTGGTATTTTAAAAATTACCTTATAAATAATGACCACTTCAAACATTAGGTATGGTACTTAAAATAGGGATCTGAACTTGCAAAAAGTCATGTCAAAAAAGTTTAAGGGTAGACAACATGCCCTTAACCCTAGCTGCAAAACTTTACAGCTGGAAGAAATACTTTCCCCACTTAATGTAACCTGCTGTGGATTATGAATACAGATAATCAAGGAATATATGTAGGCAAGTCATACCACTTCACAAGAACTGCAATATCTGCCAAATGTGAGTATGCAGCAAGACAGTTTCTCTGGGCAGATATACCATCAGTTTTAAAGGTAGCTCTTATTCTACAGTTTGACTTGTCCTGGCCCTTCTTTGTACCACAGACTTTCTGTATCAATACAAATTCAGAAATTACAGTACTTTATTATTTTTCTAACAATTCAAAATCTAGTGAAACTACCTTTTTTAACAGGCATATTTTGGAAATTTCCATTTAGGTCAGCTCACTTCAGCTGATGTGTCTTACTGTGCTTGCTTTTTTAGTTTTCTGTCATGACAATTGTCATATTTTCCATTCACATTACATTTTCTCTGGAAAATTACTGTATGCATGACTATTATTATCTTGCTAATATATTAAATTAATATTACATAGAGTTAGGAATACACTTTTCATTATAATATAAAGGGTTGCAATCAAACTTGAACAATAAAATGCCATAATCCCATTTTTATCCTAACAGATCCATAGACTTCAGGATTCCCTCCCTCCTGAAACTTTTTACTAAACCTACTTTTGAGCACTTACCCCAAAATGCAGCAGAGACATTTCTGTAATAAAACCAACTTTTTATAACTGTCCCAGGGGACCTATCTTATAGTTCAAGCAACCCAAGAGTTAGTCTATCCTCATTAGTATTAAAAGGCCCTCCAGAGTGGCTCTGAAAATGACAAGCAATGTGAATTTATTTTATCTTCTTACTTCTAGGCATTTCTACCTCTCTTCTATCGAGAGATAATCAGAGCAGTGATGAATCACATAGAGAAGTCTCTGGAACTGTGAAAGATTGTTTGGTATTCCCAATGTTCCAGTATATAAAAAATGAGACAAGCTAATGCTACGGCTATCAGGACTGGAGAGAACCCCTAAGGTGCCTGTCTAAAATCCCTCAGGAGATTTAGAAGTTATGATAACTAGACATAGGCAAACAATACTCCCAACTCTGCAGGAAGGTAGAGAAAGGAGAAAGAATTTTTTTCCACAATAAATAAATAAATAAATAAATTAAAGAAATTAGCATTCTTTACATATTGTAAGTGACCTTGTTACTTCAGAAACATCAAGTGCAATATGTATAACTTGTTTTGGCATAAAATTATGTTAGGTATATTAAAAATACATTTTATTCAGGCATCACTTACACGTTGAATTTACCTTTTCTTTTTTAAAATTCATTATAATTATGATTGTTAAATCACCTATGGACCTACATGGTCCTGAACTGTGAAAAAACTAAAAAAACCCAGAAAGTTCCATCTTCTGTTTGGCCAGTTTATGGAGAATGGGGAGACAAAAAAAATGCAAACTTCAAAATAATAAAACAAAGGATATTCTCCCCTCAGCTAGTCCTCCTCAATGTTAATCAGACATAAAGCACTCATTCCGATGAAAAAGGAGCAAGACCAGAAATTACCATGAACCTGATGCTGTGCACAGGCTAACATAAAAGTTTTCCTTACATAGTTTTCAGAAATTATTTTGGGACAATAAATATGTGAACACCTTGTCTTAAATATTTTATTCATAATCTAAAAGAAAATATTCCATAATCCATTTTTTTTTTAAAAAAACTGAAGGAAACAAAGACGTCAGGGGCTGAAAACAGAAAAAAATATTGTCTCCCCTCATTTTTCCTGTTTTTTTCTTTTTTTAAAATAAAGATTTTATTAAAAACTTTACATAGTATATTGAAAGCATAACTACATCATATAAACATTAGAAATAAATTATTGAAAGAAACAATGTGCAAAATCTTATGTAGAAACTTCCTACTTGGTCGTAACCCTTTTCCTGTTTTTTTCCCCCTCCAGGCTTTCAAATCTGTACTTATCAATCTATAAGAAAATACAGCCTGTAACAGCAATTGGTTCTATTGTGGGTTTGAAGCCTACGGGGCGGAGGGGGGGATTTCAACAGAGATAAATACCTCAGGATTTTCACATCGGTTCATTTATAACACAATGGAAATGTAGAAGAAAGCAAACCGGATTAACGAATACAAGGACCCAAAAATAGCAGGTATTTTCTCTTGTCAGCCACATCCACACTAAATATCACAGCTGCCCAGTTGGTGAGTCAGAGCAGACCACAGCAGCATACGTTGCATTACTACTGACGTCTTTGCCAGCATGAGTCAGAGGTCTCTGGAGGGATAGGATTCTGCAGCCAAGCATAGCAAGGATGGCTCTGTCTCTGTCAGTACACCTGTCCAAGGCACTTCCTAGCTACACACTCAGCTTATTAGTTGGTCCAAGAAGACATACCTTGGCAATTGGGATTATTCCTAAATATAAGCATGCCCTGCAACTTTAAGCAAAAAGGTTAGAAAATACTGGTTGGGACTAAGTCCGCACTTCTACAAATGGAAGATGTTAAAGCAGGGACTGCTTCTTAAATCCTTTTAATACTACAAAGAGATAGGCTAATCAGCATGCTCTCAAAGGAGCCAGACTCACCATTACAGACAGTGAGGAGGAGACCTTAGGCAGCAGATATCGTTCAAAGGGTGTCATGAAAGTGTATCATATTGTTAATTATAGAATTTGTTGTTCTTTTTTCAATATCATGGAAGAGAAATTGTGTTTATAGGATTGTGTCAGATACCAAAATAACATGGATGGGCTTTAGGTACAATGTACCTTGACTTAATATAGGAAGGAGCTATGTCATTTGCTGTTTCATCTTAGGAAACAGAAAGTTTTGAGATAGCTTAGTCTATGAAGTATGGGGAGGAGGAAGAGCATACATGGGTGGCTTGGACAGAGACCTTAATTGGGAAGGTGGGGAAAATGGAAAGCATCTTTACTTTTTGTACATCGCTTTCAGTTTGTCCTCATTCTTTGTTAATATACTGTGCTCCCTCCTGCAGCTGATAAATCTAAGAGCTGAGGGTGGTCCAAAACACAATTATCTGTAGTATAAACCTTTGAATTACAGCAATCCCCAAATTTTGTGTGTTGCAACCCTAAGCTTTTCATCTGTCCAAACTACTTTCTTTCCATTTGTTAGTTTTCACAATATATCAACTATTATCTCTCAGAAACATGTGGTGGGAAGGCCATACAATCCAAGTAAATGGTTTAGATGGAAAAATGAGGAGTCCTTATGGCAGCCTCAGAGAACCTTGAGAACACAGGGCCATATTCAAGACTCCTGTCAGGCAGAAATGTATAATGTTTGTTATACAGTGGAAAGGAGAAGCCAGGCATAGTCAGACACACATTCCAGACTTTAGGAGAGCTGATTTTAGTAAAATTAGAGAAATACTGGGGGCAATCCCATGGTCAGGTATACTAAAAGAGAAGGGAGTTCAAGATGGATGGAAGCTGCTCATAAGGGAGATACTGAAGGCACAAATTAAAACAGTTGCAGTGAGGAGGAAAAATGGGAGGTGTCTCAGGAAAGCAGGATGGGATGACTAATGAACTTTCAATTGAGCTAAGTTTAAATGGAACATGTATAAGAAATGGAAAAATGGGGAAATCAACAAAGAGGAATTCAAACAAATAGCTAGCATGTGTAGGGGTAAAGTAAGAAAAGCTAAAGTGCAGATTGAACTCAGACTTGCTAGAGAGGTTAAGAACAATAAAAAGGGCTTGAGTATGTCCGCAGCAAAAGGAAGACGAAGGAAATGGTAAAATGCTAACAGGGGACAGAGAAAAGGCAGAATTACTCAACACCTTCTTTCTTACTAACCTTTATTTATATATTATTAAGCTTTATTTATATAGCGCTGTAAATTTACACAGCACTGTACATACAGTCATTTAATTAGATGGTTCCCTGAATTCATGCTTACAATCTAAAGAGACATGACACAGAATGAGAAGGGATTGGTGGTGGGGAAGGGGAATCAAATTCAGCAGTTTTTCTCTCCCTCTGAGGCCTGGACCAAGGCGGATGGACTGGAGGGAGGGCTCGGCTTCTTAACACATAATTAGGGTGCAGCATCCTGGGGCAGCGAGGCAAAGTCTGAGAAGACTTTGCTTCAGTCTTCTCAGAAAAGGCAAAGGGTGCTCAACCTGAGGATAATGGAGCTGGGGACAGAATAGGGGAATTTCAGCACAGAGTAAGTAAAGAGATAGTACAGGAATACCTGGTTAAACTAAATGAATATAAGTCTCCAGGACCAGATGAACTACATCCAAGGGTATTAAAAGAACTGGCAAATGTAATGGCGGAACCATTGCCAATAATCTTTGAGAAATCCTGGAGAACAGGAGAAGTCCCAGCAGACTGGAGGAGGGCAAACGTTGTCCCCATCTTCAAAAAGGGAAAAAAAAGAGGATCCCAGCAATTATCATTCAGTTAGTCTGACATCAATTCCAGGAAAGATTCTAGAGCAGATCATTAAGCAGAGAGTCTGTGAACATTTAAAAGTCAACATGGTTTCAGAGAAACAAGTCACGCCAGACAAATGTGATTTCTTTCTTTGTTTTTTTTAAAATAAAATTACCAGTTTGGTAGATGAAGGGAATGCTGTGGATATAGTATATCTTGATTTCAGTAAGGCCTTTGACGAGGTTTCCCATGACATTCTAGCAAACAAGATTGTAAAATGTGGGCTAGACAAAGTAACTGTTACATGGACAAAGTTACATGGATTTGTAATTGGTTGACTGGCCGAACCCAAAGGGTGCTCAACAATGGCTCTTTTTCATCCTGGAAAGAAGTGACCAGTTTGGTCCCATAGACTTCTGTCCTGGGCCCAGTGCTACTCAACACCTTTATCAATGACTTGGATGACAGAATTGGGGGCACATTTATCAAATTTGCAGATGACACCAAATTAAGAGGAGTAGCTAATACCCTAGAAGATGGGATCAAAATTCAAAATGAGCTGAATAGACTAGAAAGCTGGGCCAAAGTTAACAAAACGAAATTCAATACAAAGAAATGTAAGGTACTGCACTTAGGGTGGAAAAACGAAATGAAGAGATATAGGATGGGGGACACCTGGCTGAATGAAACTAGGTGTGAAAGAGATCTGGAAGTCCAAGTAGACCACAAGTTGAGTCAACAGTGTGTTCTGGCAGCTAAAAAGATCAATACGATTTTAGGCTGCATCAATAGAACTATAATGTCTAGATCAAGGGAAGTAATAGTGCCACTCTATTCTGCTTCGGTCAGGCCCCACCTGGAATACTGTGTCCAGTTCTGGGCACCACAATTCAAGAAAGATGTGGAGAAACTGGAGCGTGTCCAAAGGAGGGCAACTAAGATGGTGAAGGGTCTGGAACCCATGCCCTATCAATCAGGAAAGACTTAGGGAACTGGTAATGTTTAGTCTGGAGAAGAGAAGGTTAAGAGGTGATATGATAGCCCTGTTTAAACAAACAAACAGCTTCATTTATATACCACTTCATATCGCCTAAGGAGTGTCTTAAGCGGTTTACAACTGTAAGCTACTTGCCCCCAACAATCTGGGTACTCATTTTAGCGACCTCGGAAGGATGCAAGCCTGAGTCAAGCTTGAGTCCTTTTGCTGGTATTGAACTCGCCATCCAGTACAGGCATTTAACCACTGCGTCACCAGAGGATGTCATATTGAGGAGCATGCAAGCTTGTTTTCTGCTGCTGCAGAGACTAGAACGTGAAACAATGTACGCAAACTGCAGGAGAAGAGATTCTAGCTCAACATTAGGAGGAACTTCCTAACAGTAAGGGCTGTTCAACAGTGAAACAAACTCCCTCGGAGAGTGGTGGAGTCTCCCTCTTTGGAGGTATTTAAACAGAGGCTGGATGACCATCTGTCGGAGATGCTTTGATTGAGAGTTCCTGCATGGCAGGGGGTTTGACTGGATGACCCTTGTGGTCTCTTCTAACTCTATGATTCTACTGGGGGGAAATATCCAATAACGAAAACTCATTTCAGCTAGTGGTTCCTCAGTGCCAATGTTATTTCTTTCATCTCTGACATCTTGGATGAAATTTGTCCAGTCTCACTTGTTCTGTGTTGATTGTACAAGGAGGGGCATGGATTGGTCACTTGAGGAAAAATCTGCCTAAAATGCAGTATGGAGTAGGGAAAATGAGCAGGCAGAGAGCAGCCTGACCTGTCCAAGAATTTAGAAACAAGGCTAAAACGGCTGCATACTCTCTAGGCATCTGGAGAAATGTTTCTTCTCTAATGTTGATCACCCCAGTAAGTGTGACATCGCCCAATGCACTGCTTAATTGTACTACCATTTTTAAATCCACAGATACAGGGAGGTATCCTGAAAATGTATAACAAAAAGAAACTTCATATGTGGAACAACGGGAGTAAAAACAGTACAAGCATGTTGAACTGCTGTCACTGTCATGAACGTCCTTCTAATATTGTCAGAATTTACCCTCTTGTAAGTTAAAACCATTAGACTTGGTTCTAATCTCTGGGGCAGCAGAGGTCTACATTTTCCCATCTGTCATAGTATTTAAGAAATGCAATCATGTCGCCCCTCAGTCTTTTCTCCACCAAGCTGAACATGTCCAGTTCCTTCAACCTCTCCTCATATATTTGTTCTCCAAACTGCTTATCATCCTTCTCTGAACCCACTCCAACTTGTCTGTAAGTGCCCCAAGCTTTTCTTCAGATGGCCTGTAGCCTTCAAATTCACAAACCACAATATTTATACATTCCAAGACTTCAAGGTTCACAAGCCATTAACTGCTGCCTTATTTGTGTACTAGGGGCTGAGCAACTGCCTATCTACAAGCCATGAAAGTAAAGGGGATGCAGAAGAACTTTAACAAGTTTATTGGCCCTCGGCTGGCAGATTCCTTTTCTTAACCCACATACTCCATACAGATGGAAAGGACCTCAATGCATTTTTATAAGTCCAGCTTTTATGTTACATTAGACACACACTGTTTCAGAGAGTACAGGGACAGAGTGGCAGGCACAGGCACTCAAGGGCTTTTCCTAACATTTGAGTGGATAACAAACCTCCAGATTATCTGCAAGTGCCTGCAGTTATTTTTGTAACATATTTCATTAAAACTTAATGGATTTTAATGCTACATTAAAAGTGCTGCTTATGTTTTGCTGTCTCTTGTACATGCAGAGACACACAAACATTAATATAAATGTAGCTGATGCACTGGTAACAGGATTTGGCTTCTTGTCAAATTCTAGAAGGCCATGAAAACCTCAGTATTTACAAATCCTTGATCAAGCTGTAAATGGCCTCCTCAGGTCCAGCACAAGCCAAAAAGCACTTTCTCTATGGCGAGATAGAAAGCAGCCCCATCAAACTTGAGACTCTGAAAGGGGCAGAAGGATATTTTGCAAAATGAACAAAGGAGAAATATACCCTTGAGCCGCATCTTACTACCTTGTGCAAGTTCATTTTCCACTAGTAGTGACTAATCATACAAACAGTTGAGTATAAGAGCAGGGATATAATCAAGATAGGGAGAAAAAGCAAAGAGGCACGAGGTAATTTTTGCAGAACTGTTTAGAAGCTTAGTATTTCTACATATCTGCCTCCACCCCTAGCACCCCAGCTGAACCTGAACCCAGCTGAACCTGTCAGTTTAATCCAGCAGTCTAACTTCTCAGTTCATCATACATTGCTATACTGGTCTGTTTAACACAGGGTGGTTTTTTGAAACATCACCATTGATATTTCATCAACCGTGGGGGAACAGGCCTGGAGGGTCAGTATCCTACAAGTTTTAGGTTTGCAGCCAAGGAGTGCCAAGTATTTTGAGAAGCTCTTAGCTTTTCTCAGAGGAAGCAAGCAATGGTTGAAGCTTCCTAAATTAGAAGACAGCACGCAACAGTAGTTAGGACCCCTCTTCATGTTTTGGATGCACTTTTGGGCAGCCTCATCTAATCTCTTCAGCACCCCAGCATCCCCCCTTCTTTCCAACTATAGCATTGTTTTTTAATTAAGTTAAGAAAATACCAACTCTACTCTGGACAGAACAGTTTCAAACCTTCCCAACTACGCCACCACTGAATGGAGTTTGAATCACATAATCATTTATATGTTAGATATTTGTATTGTCCTGCAGTTAGGAGAATTGTATTGTACCATTTCCCCTTTTGTTTCCCTAAATTGCTAATCTGGTGCTGAAGTGAGGCACCATTATCCTTTTTACCTCAATAAGGCAGTACAGATAAATAAGCTGCTGTATCACCAGCTTTCTAAGCTGTTATGCAAACTTTATGATTGTTAACCACCTACCAAATGGCCTTCTATTTAAACTTATGCATCTGAAATATTGTTGATAACAAATTTATCATGGAGTAAAGTTGATGAATGTAAGCTTATTATTTGTAAAATTATACTTTTCACAACAAATTAACAAGCAAATGCTATCAGCAAGGTTATTGTAGTTGTGCTTTCAAGTCATTTCCATCTCATGGCAAGCCTAAGGCAAACCTACTGTGGGATTGTCTCATCAAGATTTGCAGGGGGTTGTCTTTGCCTTCCTCTGAGGCTGAGAGAGTGTGACATGTCCAAAGTTACCAATGGGTTTCCATAGCTGAGCAGGGATTTGAACCCTGTTCTCCAGAGTCATAGACCAAAGCTCAAACCACTACACCATGCTGGTTCCAGTCAGCTATGTATTAATCCATTGTAATATGAATATTCCTATGAAATGGATGGATAATAGCCAGTCATAAAACTATTGGTTCTTTGAGAACTGTGTACGTGAGAGTTACACACACACACACAACACATATTATATTTGAGGCAAAAGGGAAAGGCAAAGCTGTCATATTCACTGCAATACGTACACTAATGCACACTGCTCTCAAAGGTTCCTTCTCCTGCTTGGACCAAGGCAGACTTTTAACTTAACAACAGGAGGTATCTGAAATCTGAGAGTGGTTGAACAGGAAGCAGCAAGATCAATATTTCTGTCTTCAGACCTTCTACAGACTCACTAGGCAGTAATAACTTAAAACAATCTGCCAAAGAGAAAGAAAAACCTTTCAGTGTTGCCCTGCACAGTGTAGTCGGGTGCTTAGAATTCCCTTGAACAGCAAAAGGGAAAGGCTGTTACCCAAGGTACCTTAAAAAGAGGGACTGAAAATTAAACCAGGGTACCTTGGGATATGTCGTTCAGGGTAGTGTATTTGAGTGTTGTGCCCTAGAATTCTAAGTGTTTCATTAAGTAACAAATCCTGGGATTTATTGAGATATGGCAGTTAAAGTTATATCAAACTGCTATAAATGTGCAGATACACTTCTGAGTATGGGGTTGCTCTTCTAGCATCCTAGACCTCCACAACAGTAAGGGCAGCTCCTGGGGAAAAGCACAGGTCAGTTTTTAAATACAGTAGGTAGACATATACATTATCCCACACAGCATCTACAAACATCATGGCTGGCTTTGCAGTTTAGGTTCATGGTAGGGAGGTGACCAAATTGGACAGAAACCTTCCCCAAAGTCTTATTTCCCCCATATTTCCCCCTTATTCGGCTACCTCACCTCTTTTAGATTTTATATATAGCATAGTCTCCCTGTTTTGCTTACATTACCCATCTGGGACTACAAGATACATACCAACATAAGCCTCTCACTGTCATTCCCCTGTATTAAAGCCCCCACTGCCAAGATATTCACTCACACTTACAAAATCATCAGTCTTGTGGGAGGAAATATCTTCCCCATGTCAACAACTCCACATCCCTGATGCAACTTCCTCAGTCAAGAAATTGTTCGTCAAAGGACTTCATCAGTAACTCAAATAGTAAGAAGATGATGACCTCAGACAATCATTCCATGCCAAAATGTATTAAAAACAAACAAACAGAGAACAACAGCTGAAACTACTTTTCAGACACAGAATATACAGGTAGCATTTCCACATGCTAATGGTTTCTTCCTCAAAGCCAACAAGCAAAAACCTTGCCCTTTTCATAAAACTGGAATGGATATCATGTGGCCATCCAGACTGACAATATCTATAAGCCCCAGCCAATATGGTGAGAAATGATGGGAACTACAGCCCAAAAACATGGAGAGATACATGGTGAAACCTGGTCTAAAAAAAGTGATTTTGTCAGAAGAGGTATCCTAGGATAGGATTTCTCAGGATCAAGTACCCATAAGACACAGTTCACAAATAAACAATGGTTTTATAAGGGGTTGTTATCCATCCATCTTCTTTAGTCATTGGTTTAATGTTGAAGTACTCAACCAATGTGTTGTAGCGCTTTGGGCACTGGACTACTATTCTTGAGACCAGGGTCTGATTCCCTGCTTGGCCATGAAACCCACTGGGTAACCTTGGTCGAATCACATACTCTTAGCCTCAGGGGAAGGCAACGGCAAACCTCCTCTGTACAAATCATGCCAAGAAAGCCCCATGATAAGGTCACCTTTGGGTCGCTATAAATCAGAAACAACTTGAAGGCACACATTACACACACCCAAGCGAAGCGGATATTTGACCTGCCTGTGCCATTTCCAGTTGCAGGCTCATAAGAGTGCCCTATGGCTTCATTTTGCAAACAAGAAAGTACCAGTAAAAAAAGCAGAAATCAATACGCAGAGCCAGGAAGGATACTGGACTACAACCGTGTGTCCTCACTGTTTTTGAGGGACATGAAACTGGCAACAGGGGTGTGGTGGGGGGGGGGGGAAAGATGGAGAAGTCAGTGCTCATTTCCTAGAAGGAATCCCCTTCAGCATTTCTACTAAAGCATGGACAGCTGAGGTTTGCAACAGGCAGCTGGGTTCAGCTGCAAAATGGGAAGGATGGAGAAGAGAAAGGCCCAGCCAGAATGACGTCAGTGACTGAATGAAGAAGGAAGACAACATGATGGGAGAGGGGAGAAAAGAGGGCGAGAAAGAAAAGGCGCTATTCTGGAAGTAAATGGGGGCGGAAAAAAAGAGAGAAAAGGCTGTGACGTTCACCCAACAGGCTGCCACGCAAAATGGTGACAATATCATTTTGGCGGGGGCTGGATTGGCACTCTGGGAGGAAAAAGAGGGCAGAGACACTGCTACCCAGAGAGAAAGTGAGGCGAGGGAAGAATATTCAGCACTGCAAGGGAGAAGAGAGAGAGTGAAAATACTCATCATCATCATCATCATCATCACCATCAAAGAAATAGGAAAGAAATATTAATTATTATAGGAGAAATACATAATAATGATGATAATAATAATGCCATTTCCAGCTGCAAAGTGACCCATGTGGATCCATCTTACAAAAAAGGAATCACCAGCAAGAAAGGAGAAATGAATAAGCGGACCGAGGAAGGATTTCTTCATTAACGACAGTTTAATCTTAATTCTATTTGAATGCTCACCTCTGTTATGTTTTCACTGGTGTCCTTTTACATTGTAAGCCGCTTTGATTCCCAATTTTGGGGGAAAAGCAGGGTAATAATTATAAAAATTATCCCCCCCCCCAATACTGGGACTCAGAGAGGCTTACCAATGCAAAAGGGCACCATTAAAAGGATCCCAAAGTGAGCACTAAAATGGAGTTAAGACCAAGCTGTCCTAGCAAAGGGCCTCTCCTTCCCACCTACAGCAAGAAGGGGAAAAGTCAGTTCTTGCAGAGGCTTCAGGGAGGATGAAGGAAAGGCGGGTGGTGGTGGTGGGGAAGGGAGGAACCCCAGGGGACTCAACCCATAGTGGTGGATGGGTGGGGGACAAAAGACAGGGAGAGCAGGGGCCCTCCTTTTCCAGGACAAGTCCTCCATTTCAGCCTTCTGTCCAGAAGGAATTCCAAAATTTGGAGCATGACTCCATTTGGAGCATGATTAAGAAGCGTGCCTTTCTATTTGTATGTGCGTTTTGAGGTTTTATTGGGTCACGTCCTCCACTTTTGTTCCGGAACGTCCTCCATTTTGTGGTGCCTCGTCCTCCTTTGCGGTCCTCACAGCTGCCTCACCCTGGATAAGGATTCTCTTCTCCATCCTCTTTCTGAGAGAAGGGATGCAGGAGCTCATCGTGGCAGGTGCTGGATGGCTTGCAAGGACCAGGGATTCCCATCCTTGCCTTTTCATGGAAGAGCCCACAGAAAGGGCAACTCCATCCTTTTCCCCCTGAAAGAAGCCCCCAAGGCAGGCCCACCAGATGCCCTCACTGCAAAGGAGGATGAGGCACTGCAAAATGGAGGACGTTCAAGGGAAAAATGGAAGACCTGGCCAAAGAAAAGCCCCAAATACTCACAGAAATGCAAATGCATGCTTCTTAGTCATGCTCGAAATGGAGGATGTTCCAGATAAATGGAGGACGTGACCCAAAAAAAAGCTCCAAAATATTCGTAGGCATATAAATTTGTGCTTCTTAGTCAAGCTCCAAATAAAATAAAGTGGAGGACATGGCCCAATGAAGGCTCCAAAATACTCATCTCGAGATAAATTTGTGCTTCCTTAGTCATGCTCCAAATGGAGGACATTTCAGGAAAAAAAATGTAGGGCATGACCAACTAAAAGCCATAGAACATTCATTAGGAATATAAACTCATGCTTTTTAGTCCTGCTGCAAATGGAGGACAATTGGGGAATTCCTCCTGGAGAGAAAGTCGAAATGGAGGGCATGTCCTGGAAAAGGAGGACATCTGTTCTCCTGCCCTAACATTTCCCCAGCATCACCACTGTCTGTGATCAGAGGAAGGAAAGCATCCAGGGAGCTTAAGCATCACCCCGGGTCCGTCCTCCTTTCCCAGGACCTGTCCTCCATTCCCACCTTCTGTCCAGGAGGAATTCCAGCATGCCTTCCATTCGGAGCATGACCAAGTAGCATGACTTTAACTCTCCACATGAGTATTTTGTAGCTTTTTGGGGGGCCAGGCCTTCTCTTTTCCTTCAACGTCCTCCTTTTGGAGCCTGACCAAGAAGCAGGGGTTGACATTTCTTGGAGCGTTGCGAGGCTTGTCTTGGGTCACGTCCTCCATTTTTCTGGCATGTCCTCCATTTTCTGGTGCCTGGGCCTCCTTTGCGGTGAGGACACCCCTGGCCACCCCGCCTACCTTTCCACCATCTGGCCAGGAGGAATCCCATCATGTCCTCCATTCTGGAGCCTGACTCAGAAGCAAGCAGTTACATTTCTGAGCGCTTCCAGCTTTTTTTCTGGAGCCACGTCCTCCATTTTTCCCCCTCAAACGTCCTCCCTTTGGAGCCTGAGTGGACAGCATGCATTTCCATGCCTGGGATGGGGTTTTGCAGCCTTTCCTTGGGCCACCACCACGTCCTCCCTTTGGAAGGAGCATGACTTGGAAGCAGGCATTTACATTTCTGAAATGCTTCCAGCTTTTCTTGGGGTTTCGTCCTCCCTTCCCCCCCCTCAACGTCCTCCATTCTGGAGCCTGACTAAGAAGCATGCATTGCCATGCCTGGGATGGCTCTGCAGCCTTTTCTTGGGCCACCAGGTCCTCCCTTTTTCCTGCATGGCCTGGGCCTCCTTGGCAGGGCTGGGGAGGAGGAGGAGGCCTGCCTGCCTGCCTGCCTGCAAGGCTTCCACCTGGCCACCCTGCCTGCAAGGCTCCCAGCATCCGGAGCCAAGCCCCTTCTTCTTCTTCCCATTCAGCCTCCCAGGTTTCTCCAGTCCTTACCGTGCAGCACTTGCAAGGGGCGGTCCTGGCTGGCTGCAAAGGTTGCAGGTGGCTGGAGCAGGAGCAGCAGCCCAAGCAGGAGCAGGAGCCAGGTGGGGAGGAGGAAGCAGGAGCAGCAGCAACAGCAGCCCAGACCCGGCCACCGCCCCATGGCCCCGGCTGCTATTGCTGCTGCTATTGCTGCTGCTGCTGCTGGAGGCTTCTCTGCGCTTACAGCCCAGGCAGCCTCCTCCTCCAGGGACGCTGCACCACCATGGCACACTCAGGCAGCAGCACTCAGCACTCAGCACTAGCACTAGCAGCAGCAGGAGCAGCAGCCAGCGCGCGCCTGCTTGCCTGCCAGACCAGCCCGCGCTCCGACCAATCACATTCAACATGCAAATTAGCACTCTCTCCTCTTGGCCCTGGATGGGATGGGGACGGCCTATCACCGCGCAGGGAAAGGACACGCCTCCGACTCTGGCCACGCCCTCTCTACTATAAAAGGCCGCCCTCGCCTCGGCGGTCTTCAGTATTCTGAAGATACTGAAGACGAAAGGGTGCTACTACACACGTCTGCTGCTGCGGAAGGGTGGCCACAGGTGTGTGTCCTCCTCTTTTCCTCGCCACCACCACCACCACCACCAAATGGAGGACACATAGGACCAAAGAAAAAGCTCAAAGCACTCAAAAGTTGATCACGCTGCAATTTCGGCATTAAAGAGAAATTAAAGCGCATTTAAAGCATCCCTGCAAATAAAGCAAGTTAATTGTGCAAATGACTATCGCACCCAATTGCGGAAGTAAAGCGATATCGGGAATGCATTGTCACTGAAATCCTGAAAGTAAAAAGATGTTTGTTAATGCTTCTTTGCGACTACTTTAATGGCACGTTTTGTGCGAGTGAAGTCGTTTTGCATAATTATGCGATTTTCCTGGGATATTCACGGGATCAACTCCCGATCTCCTTGGTGTGATAAACTCCAGAAGAAATGTAAGTGCATGCTTCTTGGTCAGGCTCAGAGTGGAATTCCTCCTGGAGAAGATGGTTGAAAGGGAGTAGGCAAGGTGACCAAATGTGTCCTCACCACCAAGGAAGGAGGGCACCAGAAAATGGAGAGCATTCTAGAAAAATGGAGGATGTGACGGTATATAAAGCTAAAGAACACTCGTCCTATGAATGTAAATCTTAGTCCTATTTCAGGTGGAGGACATTCTGGAATTCCTCTTGGACAGAGAGTTGAAAGGTAGGCAAGGTGACCAGATTTGTCCTCACTGCAAAAGATGGCAAGGCACCATAAAATGTAGGGCAGTGGTTCCCAAACTTTGTTCCTCCAGATGTGTTTGGGCTTCAGCTTCCAGAATTCCTTACTGTTGACCAAGCTGGCTGGGGCTCCTGGGAGTTGGAGGAGCAAAGTTTTGGGATTCCCGATATAGGGCATTCCAAGAAAATGTTGGGCATGACCAAATAAACAGCTAAAGAACAATCTTATGAACCTAAATCTATGATATTTAGTCATGCTTCAAGTGGACGACTTTATGGAATTCCTCCTGCATAGAGATGGTTGAAAGGTAGGCAAGATGACAAGGACATTATGGAATTCCTAATGGACAGAAAGGTTGTGTCTTGGAAAAGGAGGACATCTGGTCACCCTGCACCTCGCTCCAACACTGCCATGCTCTGGCTGCCTATGCTTTAGGTTTCGACACCAATCAGGATGTAAAGTCACACCTCCTCCAGGCAGGCATCAGCCACAGCCCAGGTTTTTGGCCACTGAAACTTCCACCAACACAGCCCATTATAAATCTACAGCCCCCTCTAGATTACACAGCTGTCATTCAGTGACATCTGTCTTTTGCATCCTGCCTCCATTTTTCCTCTTGGACTTCAGTCGACCAGATGTCATAACTACAAAGGAGGCCAAGGCACCATAAAATGGACATACAAGGAAAATGTAGGACATGACCAAATAAAAGCTAAAAACACTACTATAAATATAAATCCAAACTTCTTAGTCATGCTCCAAGTGGAGGACATAGTGGAATTGCTCCTGAACAGGAGGCTGAAATGGAGGACATGTCCTGGAAAAGGAGGATGTCTGGTCACCCAGCTTGGACTTTGGTGTTGAGCAAGTGCTTAGGAAGTGAGGATTTCTAATGGAGGTTTGTTTGCATGCACTGTTGCTGTAAAATTATTGTAACCCACCTTGAATCCCACTGTGGGAGAAAGGTGGGATATAAATCCTTGAAATGAATAAAGGCAGCTAATTCAACCCCCCCCCCCCCCGCCTAACAATGCAACATTATTTCATCTGTTGCTCAAATTCTTTCCAGGGGTAATGCCTGTCCTTAACGATGCTTGCAAGGTGGCCAATAATGAACCAGCCTTGTTCTTCTGAGATTGGGAATGCTATAGTTGTATTTCCCATAGAACATAATGCTGTTTTCAGACATCCCCCCCCCCCCCACACCATTTTCTCTGTTCTAAAGGGTGCAAATGAATTGCTACCACTGTTGTAAGAGTCAAATGTATTTCCCAAGAGATACACGTTGTGCCCAAATGCACTGGCATTGTGCAAGAGCAAACAAAATTTTCCTAAAACCTTCAGCAGGTAACTGGCCAAACACATTTACAGAAGGTATGAGGTTGACTGCAACCCCAATCATGCCTCACCATTGACAGTGGTGGATAAGATCAATGGAGATTACAGTCCAGCAGCATCTCGAGAGCCACATATCCCTCAGTCCTAAATTACAGTAGTCAAGATAAAACCACCTCTTATTTCACAACCCATTTCTTCTCCAATAGACTCGACATACCTAAAGAGTCCAGAGAAAAGCATCCTAGGAAATGAGCAAAGCACTTCCTCTATTTAAAAAGGAGATTGTGGGTTTCACAGTCAACTATTCTGCATGGTTATTCCTCCTCGGTGGCTCCAACTCAGCATGTGCCAAACCATTTCTTAAGTCTAACTTGCCTCACAAGGCTTTTGTTGGTATAAATAATAATAATAATAATAATAATAATAATAATAATAATAATACATTTTATTTATACCCCGCTCTTCAGCCAAAGCTATCAGAGCGGCTTACAATTTGTTAATTAGACAATTAACTCCCCTGAAGATGGTGGTTGAAGGGGGGGGGCTCTTCTTGCTTGCAGCAGGAGGTGGCCTGCATCTCTCTCCCCTCAAGATGTTGGTTGAAGGGAGGGCTCTTCTTGCTTCCAGCAGGAGGTGGCCTGCATCTCTCTCCCCTCAAGATGGTGGCTGAAGGGAGGGCTCTTCTTGCTTCCAGCAGGAGGTGGCCTGCATCTCTCTCCCCTCAAGATGGTGGTTGAAGGGAGGGCTCTTCTTGCTTCCAGCAGGAGGTGGCCTGCCTTTCTCTCCCCTCAAGATGGTGGTCGAAGGGAGGGCTCTTCTTGCTAAACCTCTGGGAAAACTAGATACACCACCTTGAGTTCCTTAGAAGAAAAGCTAGTTTGACAAAATCACACCATCCTAAACCTCAAAAAGCATATTCTATCCATTTGGGATAAATGAATGAGTCTTCCTTGAGTTTTTTGTGGGTTTCTTTTTTTTGGGGGGTATCTGGCAATATTCTAGAAGTTTTCCTTGACTTGAACCCCCACCCAATAGTACCTTGGTCATTTCCCACATTTAAGGACTGAAGTGTAACCAAGGGACAGGAGCAACTGAACATAACTTCCCCATCCTATATAAGAATAAAGCTATTCACAATTCACTCTTCCAAAATAGACATGCTAAACTTTCCCATCTTGACAGCAGTGGCTGAAGGGAGTTGTAGTCCAACACACCTGGAAGGCTTCAAATTATGGCAAACTGTTGTGTGCTTTTACTGTTTCTGCCTAAAACAAATATAAACTAATTTTTATCTGAAATAACACCAAAATAGAAACCCCAGACAAGGAAATGTTTTTTTAATTTTCTTCCAACTTGAATATATAAAGTCATTAAGAATAAGAACTATTTAATGACTTTCACCACCTACTGAACTAGACAAGGGAGTAATCTTCCTCCACAGCCCTTGTATTCAGCCTGGAAAGCAGAGGTGTCACTAAAAGTGGAAGTATGAAGGTTTTGTCTAACAGAAGTGTCCAAATTCACTTGGGAAAAGAAAGCAGGGGGAACATTTGGGGAAAAGGAGCCAGTGAGAACCAGGGCTCCCACTGCTGGCTGTTCCAAGGAGAAAGTCTTGCAAGGGTGCTGGCTGTGCCCCTTCCCCTATTGCAGGGGGGCATGAGTCACTCTGTTATCGGACTACATCTCAGTCCCATATAGTACAGACAATGCGGAGGGATGCTGGGAGCTGCAGTTCAAGATTCGGAGGGCTGTGTGGAAAGAGAACACTGGTTCTCAAACTGGTCCAGGTTTTTTGGAATACAATTCCCAGAAACTCCAGGCATCTTGACCATGGCCAGGAATTCTGGGAAGTGATATCTAAAATACCTCAGGGGCCAAAATTTTAGAAGCCCTGAATTACATATTTGAGGTGTACACCACCAGAGGAAGATCAGTGGGTAACTGGCAGTTAGTGAGTATACCCAAACTCTTCTCCATTTCCCTTCCACTTTCATGGCATCACTGTTGAATACAGAGAATCATCACTGAAGGCTCTACTTGAGGCATAGATGCATTATATCATTACTCCAGCATAAACTTGCAGTCACTATTTTGGACTTGAGCCATCACTTTCTACAGTGACAGGGAAGGCTGGGGGGAAATGCCCAGTGAGGCATCAAGGACAGAGTAAAATAGTTCACATACATCATTACATGGGCTACCAGCTTACTGGAGTTCAATGCACGCCAGAATAAATTCTTGTCCTATCATAATGGTTTAACTGTGGTGCAGGCACATCAGCACAAACTTGATGTATGCAAACCATCTTGCTAATGTGCACCTTATTTGTTTTGTCTATATAGCAATGTCTTGCTAGTGCAGTATAGTGATTTGAGTCTTGGCAATGCAAATCCATTGGATGACCTTGGGAAGTCACATTTTCTTAGTCTCAGACAAATGCAAAGGCAAACCCTCTCTTAACACGTCTTGCCAAGGAAATCCCATGTCAGGTTCACCTTAGGGCTGCCATATGTTAGAAACAACTTGAAGGCACACAGCAACAACAATCCATGTCTTGCACTGACATTTTACAGAGAACGTCTTTATACAGGCTGGGAACTAAATCAGAGCTCTGATAAGTATGCAAAGAAAGGATGTAGGAGTGGGATGAGAAATTCAACTATGCATCATCTGACATTTATCAGCACTGGCTTGTCATCAACAAATCCAGTGCCATCTGAAGAGACATCAAGATCATTGTGTATTATCCTTTAAAGCTTCACCCACTTGAACCAAAATTTCACAAAAGGTACAAGGACAAACTCTTTCACATCATATCCTCGCTGACCTCACAATAGCAGGTAGGGTCAGGTTTGTTCTGGGGAAGAGATGGGGAGATATAAAAACATACAGCTATCAAGAAGCAGTCGGATAACAAACCCTCTGTACAGCACAGAGGTCACTGGACTGAATGTGTGTTTTTAATAATTAGCCAGCCTGGGGAAAGTAGAAGGGGGGTGTCAGGCAAGCCTCTCCTTGCCTTGGAGGTGTCTATCAGTTGCTCAGCAGACCCTGGTTCAGTGCTGGAAACAGCTCGAAGAAGCCCTAGGAAAAGAGAGAAGAAAGAAAGGGAGGAGTCAGATCTAGTAAAGATGGGGGCCTGGTCCTCAGGGGGAGGAAGCAGGGCAGCTGTCGACACATACACACACATAGGATGGCGTCACCATGGCAGCCAGAGGATCGTGAGGCACAGGGTTGCCATGGAAACCAATCACTGACTCAAGGCCTCCATCGCTGCCATGGTAACATGCAGACAAGACGACAAGGGGGAGAGAAAAGAGGAAGTGGGAGGGAGCCAGGTGCAACCCTCAATATATATATATATATATATATATATACTCAATACATATGAATACCCTGCTCAGTACATATGAAAATGGCAGATAAGAGCAGGATTTTCATATGTACTGAGTATGTTATATACTCAAGACATATGAAAACCCTGCTTTGGCTTGCCAAGTGCTCCTCACTTTTTGGAAAACATCCTCCTGCCCCAATACAGCCTGACTTTTCTCTTTTTTCCTATGTACCAGCAGGCAAGAGCAAGGTGTTCATTACTGAGTATGAGTACAACCTAGCTTTTCCAATTTTTAAAATGTATTGGCAGGTAAAAGCAGGGTTTTCATATGTACTGAGTATGTTACATATTCAATACATATGAAAATCCTGCTCTGGCTTGCCAAGCCCTCCAATACTGCCTAGCTTTTCCACTTGCTTCATTTTGGTACACCTCCCAATGTGGCAGCAAATATCCATTCAGCAAGCTAGTATGGTGACGGGGATTCATGTCCCTGCCAATCACTTTTCCAACTTGACCCACCTCACAGTGCTCTTGTGAGGACAGAAAAGGGAAGAGAGAGCTTCCCACAATTGGCCCTCTGTGTCCACAGATTTCCCACAGATTAAAGCATCCATGGCTTGAAAATATTCAAAAGAAATATACATTCCAAATAGCAAACCTTGATTTTGCCATTTTATATAAGGGACACAATTTTACTACGCCATTGCATTTAATGGGACTGGAGCATCCACAGATTTTGGTATCCACAGGGGGCCCTGGAACCAAAACCCACTGGATAGCAAGGGCCCACTGTAGTAGTTTGAGAATTGGACTACAATTCAAAATCAGTGTTTGATTCCCTGCTTGACCATGGAAATCCACTGGGTGATCATAGTCAAGTCATACACTCTCATCCTCAGAGGATGGCAATGACAAACCCCCTCTGAAGGAACTTGCCAAACGAATCTTATGATGGGTTTGCCATAGGGTCACTGTAAGTCAAAAATGACTTGGAGGCACACAACAACTGCAGTACATAACTATAATAAATATAAATGTACTTGGTAAATAGAAATTAAATCCCTCTCTCCTCCACTCTCTGGGCAGAACTGCCAGAGTCAATGCCTACCTTGAAAAGAGTGATTGATTGAAGGACCCCTGAGGTGCAACACATTTCACGAATGGAGTGCATGGCTAGTTGTGGGCAGCCTATATCCAGAACACGCAAACCAAGGCGGGAGGCCAGGATGGGCCCAATTGTGGTGCCACATGGAGAGTCATTCCGAACCATGAATTCCTACAATATTTAAATAGTAAAGGGGAATCAAACAGCTCTTTGGATCCTAAACCATGACTTCCTACAACATCTATATGTTAAAGGAGAATAAAACAGCTCTTTGCCATTAGCACAGCCCAAGCAAAACCTAGTTAGCTGACCAATAACTAAAGGGAAAATCAGTTCAGATCTGCTGGAACTCAACATCATAATGGAGATATTTGGGATATGACCTTTGGTAGTGACAAATCCAAACCCAGCATCAAGGAACACACATGGGGACAGACTGTTCCATGTACTCAAGGGAAAATGGCTGGGAAACCAGAACATCTTTGAACAGAGAGAAGCTTCTTCTCTGTACTGAGCCTGTTGTATACATCTTGCAGCTGCAGAGACTCATAATGGCCAAAACACCAGGTCCCATTTGTAGACTTTTATTCTTCCTCCTCATCTAATTTTTGTGCCTTCATACCTGACAAAGTGTTCTAGAGGACTCAAAAACTTGCACCATTTATGTGCTCCTTCTGTAATATTTTAGTGGTCCTAATGAAAGATATTACCCAACTTTTTTATTTTTTTGTTTTTACTTATGGACTACATGCTTGTTTTTTTTTTTAATGCTCTGGAAACTGCACTAGTTTCCAGAATACATGTTGAGTCTCTGTTATCTGGAATTCCAAAATCTGAAATACTCCAAAAACCAAAACTTTCTTCAAGGGTGGCTGAGATAGGGATACCTTTGCTTTCTGATGGTTAAATGCACAAAAACTTTGTCTCATGCACAACATTATTAAAAAAATATTGTATATGTTTACCTCAAGGCTATGTGTATAAAGTGTATATGAAACATAAATGAATTTTGTGTTTGGACTTGGGTCCTATCCCCAAAATATCTCATTATGCACATATACGCAAACAGAGGTATTCCAAAATCCAAAAACATCTGAAATCTAAAACACTCCTGGTCCCAAGCATTTCAGATAAGGGATACTCAACCTGTACTGGCTTCTTGTTTCCCTACAGAAGCACAGCCACCTATAAACCAACTCTCCCTCTAGTGGCCATGGTCCTCAAGTGCACAAACACAGTTTTGAGGTGGAAGAGGCACAATGCTTACTTGCAAGGGGACATTCACATGGCTGGCAATCTCATGAATCAACGCCTCAGTAACAGCAGTGGAGGCATAACGCTGGTTGCTATTTACTTTGATTGTAGGTCCCTGTGCAGTAAAAGACAAAATTCAGGAGAGGCAAAGGAAAATACTTAAAGAGGAAAAACAAGTTTTGGCCCACCCATCATCACCAAAGGAAGGTCCTGCTCTCCAATAGCGTGAGGCAGAACTGAAAGATGAATGCATAGAATTTGGGGTGAGGCCACTGGAAGACAGCCTCTTAAGCCTGCAGGAATCTGACCCTAGGATAACATGGTTGTATGGACATCTATGTACCACAATAATATTGCTGGTTTATTCCAGGTCAGGACCTCTTATCTTCTAGCACGCCCCCCCCCCCAGCTTTCCCACATACTCACTCCTCAATTCTGACTCTAAAATTACTTGGGGTATGCAACTCTGCTGGAGTCACCAACCTCAGGACTGGACCCATGCTTTCCACTTCATCTCTCAAGCCCAAGAACTATACATCTGTCCCACATAAATTAAAGAATACTTTACTGGCATATTAAGATATAGATGTATTGTGAAATCTATACTAAGAATATGGACACAAATAAAAAAAGAAATTGTACAATAAAATTCCTTTCTGGATTACAGACCAAGAAGCTTTTTTTGATAGATGAGAACAAGAACAAAAATAGCTAACATATAAAGATTTAACAAAAATAGACTATCAGGGAAATATAGAACTTAAAACCGGATAAGAACTCAGGAAAGAAAATAAGAAGACACATTGGTTTAATTATTTACAAATAAAAGAGAACTTATTAGAATATATGAAAAAGAAGGTATAGAAAATAAACAGAATGAATTAGAAGAAATATTAAAGAAAACAGACACACAAAAAATATCAAAACTTTAAAAATTATTACTTTATAGGAAATTGGAAAAAGAAATGGTAAAAGAGTATATGTTAAGCTGGGCAAGGGATTTTGATCACTCAATTTCATTAGAAGCATGGTGAAAAGTATGGTACCAAACAAATAAATTTGCTAGATCCCAGGATCTGAGAGATTTTTTTAAAAAAAATAACCAACAGATGATATTATACTCCCACAAGATTAAAAAAGATATATAAACTAGAAAAAGATGAGTGCTGGAGCTGTCATAAGGAAAATGGATCCAGGTATCATATGTGGTGGAGCTATAATAAGGTAAAAGAATTTTAGGGAAAATTCATGAAATAATTCAAAAAATAGAATACAATTTCCAAAAAAACCCAGATCTTTATGTATTGAATGTGATGTCGATATTAAAAATGGAAGATGAGAAAAGTTACTGGCAAATTATATTATACAGGGTAACAACAGCAAGATTAATAATAGCAAAAAAAAAAAAAAAAAAAAAAAGGAAGTCAGATGAAATACATTAAATACAGATGACTGGCTTCATAAACTAAATGAAACAAGAGTAATGGATAGTTTGACAGCCATAATCAATATGAATGCATTAAACAAAGTTGAAGAAGAATAGTTCTCACTAGTAAAATACTGGGAAAAGTTATGGGGAATGGGCAGAAATTTAATTAAATAAGATATGAAAGAAAACACAAAAGAAAAAATATGGATAGGGAAAGAGAAGAAAAAAGTTGAAAATTCAAGTTAATCAACAAGAGAGGAAATGAAATTTTCAATAATACTAATGAAAAATGAAGCGCAGAGAGAAAAGTAATGGAAAATGAGAAAATTGCCTACTAAAATGAATGAGGATAGATCATAGGCAGAAACAAGAGAAAACAATTATCAGAATAAGGTGCGACAGAAAATGCAGAATGAGAACAAAAACACAGGATTCACGCAGAAAGAAGAAGAACCATATAGGAGACAGAGAAATATGGAAGTAAAACAAAGGGGAAAAAAACACAAATTTACAAGCTGTTAAATGTAAGATTTTTTTTTTGGTTTAGTTTTTAATGTAACTTTTAAAATGTAAATTGTGAAATAAAGATATTTTTTAAAAAAGAAATCTATAGAAAGGACACATTTGTCTTCCTGTAATGAGACATGGATAGGTAGATACTTTGGGCCACATAATTATAGTGTAGTGCAGGGTGGCCAAAATGTGCCCCCTCCATCTTCTTTTTGTCCTCATTTACTTTTTTGAGGTCTTCTTTCTGCCTATACAGGCTGAAAATGTGGTCAGTTAACATCCCCCTACTGGCCGGGAGGATCTATTGGTTACTTTGATGCAAAGGCACACACATGGGCACACAATCACCCCTCCCACTGTGGAGTACACTTGGGCACAAGGAGTGACAATGGTGGCTGCAGTCTTCTAAGGTCTTGCAAATGGCTAGTGCATCCCACCAACACTTGAAAGCTGCCCACTCTTGGTCTAGTGGGTAGAATGTTGGACTAGGACTGGAGAATCCAGCACTCAAATCCTAATTTAAACATGAAGCTCAAGTCAGCTATTGTTGTCCCCCCCCCCCCCCATTCTAAGCTATCTTAGAGGACCTCTGTAGAAATAGGGAGGTGGACCATATGTGCTGCCTTGAACAACTTGAAGAAAAGGTGGGATATAATAACCAATAAATAATACATTTTCTCCACCTGTTCCCTCCCCTTCTTTCCCAGCTTGGGGCAAGACATAATTCCCATCCACCGCCCCCCCTTTATGCTTAGAAAATAAGGTATAGGGTTCAACAACTGGGGGTTATCACTTTTAGCATGCCACCCTCTGAGAACCAGCATGGACTGAGCATTGGACTAGGGCTCTGGGAGACTAGGGTTTGAATCCTCACAACAACATACTTCCTTCTATCTATATCACTGGAATAAAAGCAATCCCTTTCAAAGAGTTTCTTAAAGCCTATTTCCATACACATTTTTTTTTCCACAGAGGATGATTCCCACAAGACATCCTGGCTTCTTGAATTTATTCAAAAACCATCATATCATCTAGTTAGGAACACTGGTTCTAAATGGAAATCCTGAATTGGATATTCAGGTGTGAGGTTTGCATTTGTCATGTGTGCATTTACCCATTCTTAGTGGGCTACTAACATCTTGCTTCGTGAGAATCTGTCTTTCCCTCCTAAATTTTATTACTGCAGAGTCATCCCTACCACCTACCTTGTGGAACTCTGGACGGTGGTTCTTATCGTGTTTGTCTCTGCAAAAAGAGGAGGAAGAACATCAAATTAAGCCAGTTGTGCCCTCACTCAGAAAACATGCATCTGAATTTCAAAGATGAGATGGAGGGTTGGAAATAATGAGAGAAGGGGTACTTGATAGATCAGGGCATAGAAACAATTTCAAAACCAGGATGTGTGTGTGTGTGGTTTTTTGTTTTTGCTAGTTATGAAACAGTACCTTTGATATATGGTGTGCAGAGGTCTTTTATTAAAATGGAAGAGCTGTTTGCTAGGACTGGCAGGAGAGGAAGATTGCTTTAGTGAGAAATGAGCTTTATTAGTGTGACATACTGTTATGGGTATAAGGCATATGGTCTTAGCAGTGATGCCAGAAGATTCATCTTGCATGAGGGCATAATTGGCTGTGGGGAAGATTCAAGGGCGGATGTTTGATTTGAAACAAAACACAACTGAACTTTACAGAAAGAGATCTCTACTCATCAATGGACTATACAATGCTCAGAAATGCCATGGTATAGTTCCTAGCCTGAAGGGGGGCCATTTGCCATGACAGCAGAGTACAGCTAAAGACTCTGTTTCATCCCCTCATATCTATCCAAATACAACTTTCCTAAAGCGGGGATGGGGTGTGTGGCTCTCCAAGTGTTGTTGGACTGCAGCTCAGTGGGCATGCTTGATAGGGCTGATGTGAGTGGTGCCCCCCAACAACATCTGGAAGACCAGTTGTTCCCAACTTCTGCCTTAATAAAAGCTAGCAATCCCTTGGAAGAATCTGAGACTTGGCCAATATCACACTAAACGAATATAGTGCTATCATTCTGCCTCCTGTGGAATTTTGGGGTTTGTAGTTTAGTGAGGCCTAAGAGGTCTCTGGCTAAGAATTCTAAATGCCCTTCCCTAAACTGCAAATTCCACAGGAGGCAGTCATAGCATTTAAAGTGGAATAATTGTGGTATAACAATACAGTGTGATATATTCCAATGTTTTAATGCTCAGCTGCCTAGCAGTGTTGTTTGAGTTACTGTTCTGTGTATCTGCATGTGTGTGTGAAAATTTTTTTTCTCCCAACTGAAAAATACCAGATGCCAACTATCACAATAACATGGCAGTTTGGGTTCCCTTGTTAATCCCCCCCCCCCCATGGCAAAAAGTAGACATGTTTGGGACAATTCTTACCATGCTAGGAGCAACCATGCAGCCCACAAGAGGGGGAAAACTCGGCTGGCCTGCCCCCTCCACAGTTGCCCATCTGTTTTACACACTAGGCTAAACTGACGGAATAGTGGTCACTGAGAATTTTTAGAAATTAAAAATTAGGCTGAGTCACATATCTTGCATGTATGTCCTACAGTTTTATTGTTCTACCAAAACAATGTCTATCCATTAAGCTGATGGAATCATGAGGGCTCATTTTTTCTTGTTTTACAAAAGCAGATTCTTTGAAAGCAGAATTCAACAACAGATGTCAAATTCTAAGCCTGTGGCAGCAAGCATATGTAACAAAGCTTAATTATTTAGTAAAATCCTCATGAAACCCTGCTACATTCCTTTGTGTTCAGCACAGGAACATACTCACGCATAGTTGGGATGCACAGCATGGGCCATATCTGCACTGATCATGCAGGACTTTGGCACAGCTTCCTCAAATGCTGTTAGGTTTTGGGGTGAAACTGAGATGCGACGAAGGACAAGTTCAGTGAGGAGTGACATGGCCCCTTGGGCGCTTTCAGAACCAACCTGACAGAAAAGTAGTAATCAGTGAAGAAGCTGTTCAGAGCCTAGAGAAGTTATCTTTTCTTTTACAACTTCCAGAATCACTCAGCCCTTCTAATCAATGAATTCTTGGGGCTGCAGTCCCCCAAAAGTAACTTTGCCAAGTTCTGGAGCTAGTTTTGATCCTAACAGAATTCCATCCCCTCTCCTCTTCAGGAAAGAAGGTATATTTGCTTCCTCTACCCACCCCTCACTATGCTGATGCCTTTTAGTCATAGTGTATTTCTACGCCATCCACCAACCCACCATGTTTAGATTTATTCATCCCAATTTATTCATCAAACTCAGAATAGTGTGGGCTCCTTGCACTTCCCACCCAGAAAGCAGCTTTTTCCACACAAGAACTCCTTCCACTGACCTCTTCGTTGTCATAAAGGGCAACCAGGCGCACATTTGGTTCTTGATCAAGGGCTCCAGGTGCTTTGCTGGATTCAATCAGAGCCTGTAGCGATAAATGAGGAGACAGAATAAAGGGGCAGGACAGGGAATAACTTGACATTCTCAGAAATATGCTCCTCTGGCTTCCTATGGGGTCGTTTTAGTGAACCTCACTAATTCCATAACACTTAGATCCCCCCCCCCCCACACACACACTAGGGAATCGCTTCTCAACCTTTTGGCTAAGATCAAGGGATGGAAAGAATTTTTTTTAAATATTCAAAAACTGGTCAAAACTTTCTCAAGTGTCAGGAAACCCCAATGAGGAAAAGTCTGGTCTGATGAGAATTGCTGTATTTAGGAAGTTATTCTGCACAAAATTCACACTTTCCCCACAGAAAACAGCATTTTCTAAGCATACCTAGGTGCAGAAATGTTATTTTTTGTGCACAACCCCCCCTTTTTTCTGCAAAAAAAAGTGTGAATTTTGTGCTGAATATATCCCAACAGTCTTTGAAAACTGGGCAGTTTTTGAAAACTTTCTTCCTTTTTTAAAATAATAATAATAATAAGGATTTATTTATATCCCGCCCAATCAACAGGGAATCAGGGCGGGTTACAACAGTGGGGAAAATACAATCCAAATAATAACAACAATGAAATAATAAAACAAATTCAGCATAGCAATAAACAGAAAATTACATAACAAATAATAACAATGAAATAATACAACAAGTTCAGCATAGAACTAAAAAACAGAAAATTACATTAACAATTCATAACAGCAAAAATTAATACAAAAAAATTACATTCAGTTCAGCAATTACCCAAGAAAAAAATTCCCAATTTCCAACCTCCCCAATTCAGTCCTGGAAAAGAAACAACAATGTAAACAATAAACAATCTTTACAGATTACAATCTAAAATCATGAAAAAAGGGGGAGACTAAAAGACTAAAAATTGGCAACAAGGTAATGCTCTTAGTGTCACACACCCCGGCTGTTGTTGTGGGGGCAGGGATTATGAATCTCTGCTCACGCTTGGGACTCCACTCATGCTGCCAAGTCCTGGGCTGGAGGGGATGGCCTGGTGTTAAAGGGCCAAGCCGGTGTAGGCTCCCTGTCCTGCAAGAAAACTTTCTTCCAACAAGAAGAAAATTACCAAAATTACTTGTTGCTTCCTTTGAGAACAAAATTAGTGAAGAATTAAATCTCTACTCAGAGTAGGCACAATCACTCCCATTATTACAAGTAGTTTTGGCAAGTGAAAGGTGGCATGAGTGAATAGATGGTTTGCCTCCAGGCAAAAAGGATGACAGTGGAGGAAGGCAAATACAAATAGCTTCTTTTTAACAAAGAAGGTCGGTTGTCCTGAAGGTCAGCACTGATGTCTATTACAATAGGATTGTTTGCAGTAGTACAGAGCCACCAATAACTATACTTCCTGGGGAACTTATAAAATGAGGTGGAGTATAAATACAGTAAATTAAATAAATAAATAATTATTCTCCCACCTGAGCAACTCACCTGTAGTGCACAGTAGCAGCTGTGGAGGTTGTCCAGGCGAGGGGAGAATATGAACTCGTTGTAGACACCACCTAAGGTCTGTAAGAAGAAACACAGTGGGGGTTGAAAAGACATAATCTAGGTCTATACTTTCCCTTACTACTCCCTTCTCAATTTATCTACCCCTCTCTCACCCTCACACAGTGTTGCCTGTGTATCTCTGAGCAAGTCAGAAGACAGCAGTTGGATAAACTCTCAGGACCAGAACAGGTAGCTAAATAAACACTAAGAAGAATGTCTCTCGCCTTCCACGCCCCACAGGATCATATGCTAAGGAATGTTGCATAGAGCAAGGAAACAATTTCACCTTCCCAGCAACCTGGCCCTTAAAAAAGGAAACCCATCTGAAAGTAAGTGCCGCATATGATTATCCTTCAAAAATGAAAATATACGCACTGGAGGCTGTGTATCTACCAGACACAACTCCATCTCTACCACTTGCTCAGGTTTCACCTCCAGTTGGGAGCAGATGAGGGACAGAAGAGCTGGAGAGTGCCGATTCTGTCAAAAACAAAATGGTCAAAGTAAAGAAAACTGACAAGAGCCCACTTGAAACCATATCTTCCTCTATGGTACAGACCTATTCCCACCCACTGAACCCCTTTAGCCAAGACACTTCATTTTTTTCTCACCAGGAAGGACGAGGTACAAACTGTCCCAGACTTGGACTCCTCCTTCTCCAGTGCCTCCTGGGCTTCTGTAGCCAGAATTGGGACCCTGTGAAAAACAAGCAGTGTGTGGTCATAGTCAATTAGCTTTGGATATTGGAGATCTGCTTTCAAGTCTCCTTTGAGTCACAAAACACATTGGGAGACCTTGGGCCTCTTGATCTCTCAGCCTGACTGACCTCAAGGGCTTAGCTTAGTCTGAGGATAACCATATATGCCACATTCTACTTGTAAGACGATAGAGAAGATATAATATAAGTAATAAATAAGTTAAGTTGTTGCCTCTCAGAGAAAAATGAACACAGTTTAAAGCAGGGGTTGCCATACTCCAAGCTCAGAGGGCCATTTTTGGCTCCTCCACAACTACTAAGACCCAGATTACTGCAGCCACCATTTACCTGAAGTGGTGTTGTGCCACTCTTGGTCGTTTCCAGGACTTTTCTGGGTGATGTCCTGATTTTGGGGGCTGTCCCTCAAAAGCAGCCTTAAGTGGTTTAAAGTAAGTTTTTTTGGTCCCTAATGTTTTTTATGTAAAAAATGGGGAAGCTGGGAGTGTTAAAGGGAAGAAAGAGCTGCACAGAATCCCTCCCCTGGCAAGGGCTACTTGCAGACTTTGGGTTGTATGAGACCCATTGCTGCCTTAAAGGTACTAAAGCTCAAGGAGTCACCAGACCAAATATTTTATAAGAAACTTCTTTTGCCCTGTAGAACAAGTGAATCCCTAAGTGAGTCTTTCCCTGCTGGACTAAAATTTCCACCATCCCCACTGGGCATTGGTTCCCCTTCTCTGAAGGGAGGAGTTCAGTCAGAACACTTTGTTCAGTCACTGTGATAGGAACAGACACACACACACTTCCAATTTGTGGGATTCTTCCAATCCAGTGACAGAATCCTGCTGGTGGAATGGAGAGGGAAGCAATTTTCATTTACTTTCCCTCCCTCCCCCATTCCCTAGATGTCATCACCACCAGCTCCACTGACACTTAGGCACTCCTTTGCTATGGAAGTTTGGGATATTCTTCTTAAAAGAGACAGACTGAGACAATGCAGAGGGAATGGTTGCTGAAAGCCTCACAGGTGGTGCTCAGTGTTCGGCCCAAAGCTCTCATTCACACTGCGCTGGAGGTGGATGGCCAGGTGAGGAATGCGAAGAACAGGGCGCTCCACCTTCACCAGCTGCTGCTCCAATCGTCCTGTGGATAGATCCTGAAGGTGAAAATAGAAAGGACACCAGTTTAGTACCTGGACAATTCTGTAGTGCTCATTAGCTAAAAATGAAAAGGGAAAATATGACCGACAGACAAAAGGTGCTTGACAACACAGCTCCAAAGGATGGTTCCATGGAAGTAGCTCTCAAAGGGAAAACACTATGGGGACAAAACAGAGCAATCTCCTAATTTTAACTTTACAACATCCAAGAGAGTGGGCAGCAAAAAGACTAATTCTGGATGGAGGAACAATATTCAATATTAAACTTTCCCCATGCCCATTTCCCCAAAATTATGCCAGCTTTTTGGGGAAAGCAGAAGTTTAAAATCTCTCTCCTCCAACACCCCTGCTGAAATGAAAACCGGACTCCTTCTTCCCCAAACAAAGGCAGCTTTAACTTTTTGAGAAAAAAAATGGAAGTCCTATCACCGTTCTTGTGATTGTAATTTATGGTCAATACAGTATCTACTTTTTTAAAGATTAAACTTTTTCAGTGGAATCTGTTGCCACTCACAAATACTTCAGTGGATTCCAGTTTGTAGATGTGTGCTTTGGATGTAACCTAGGCCTTCTGGCACTGTGGTCCCCTTAATTCACATGTGTGCACTCCACTCCCAGGTGTCACAGTGATTTGTTTAAGCAGAGATATCCCCTGGGGCCACATGGGCCGATTTGTGTTTTTCTACAAAGTGCTCAGCCACTGTACAAATAGACAAATTGCAATAATCTCTTTACATTTCAACCTGATGAGCTCACCAGCATTTCTTTGTTTCCTTCAGTTCCCTTTCCATCAAACCTCTTACAAAATTCTGGCAGATGCTTGCAAGCTCCTTATATCTGTACCTCTACACTTGTTTTTATGGAGCATGAACTCTGGGAGGCCTGAGACAGGTGCCTTAATCCTCTACATCTTCTACCTGCTTGGGAACATTTGTTTTGAGGAGTGTCAATCTCCCCAGGAGACATAAACAGAAACAAGATCCAAGTGTCATTCCTAAATATAGGGTAGACACTTTAGCCACAATGAATGTAAACAGCAGGATTCTGATCTCTTACACTAGATGTGGACCATCTGTGACCCTCTAGATATCTGTTGGACTACCACTCTCATCATTCATTACTACAAGCCATGCTGGCTAAGGCTAATGGGAGGTGGAGTTCCAGAACATGACATAGATTCTCCATCGTGGGCTATATATTTAAGGCAGCAAAGCTTGAATAGTTGTTCTGCAAAAGTTAGGTTCTACCAGCCAGGAAGACTTCACATCCTGAAGTCGGTCCTCATCAGTCAGTAAGATGAAATTGCTCAGCTATGGTTGGGAAAACAGATACTGAGAAAGACACATACTGGAGCAGTAAGGAAAAACAGCCGTAAGGAATGGCTTCCTCTGAATACCAAACAGTCAGAATCTCTTCTGCCTTCTTACCTCATTTTTAGCCTTTTGGCAAAAACATTCAATGCATTTTTAGATTTACTGGAAATATGAGGACCAGAAATGTTTCTTGAACAAAAGCTGAACTTTTAAGAAGTCTGCTCAAGTTACCATAGCTTGCAGGTCTTGCTCAGAGGCAACTGTTTTTTAATAAACACATGCCAGCTACAAGCAATAATAGTTTCCCTGTAGGTGTTTTATAACTTGGTGTAATGGCTTTCCAAATATAAATAGGTAAAATTAATTTGCACACAAATCCCACATCTTCTCCCTTTCCTCTCATTATAACCAATATGAGCTCTCTGCTTTCCACTATTTGCTTGTGATCTCACCAGTCCTCCAAAAGCATTCAGAATAATGACAGCCTAGAGAGATTTCAGAGTTAATCCATTGAGGTTCCAGAAATGCATTTGACTAGGCCCTGCTGAAGTACATTACTTTCAATTATGGCAACGAAACCTTCTCTTTCTTATCTTCCTCTTGTGGTGTCAGCATCATCAAACAGAAGTAAAAGTTGAAATCAGAGCAGCAAAGGCTGTCTCTGCAGGAAAAGAACAGACTTTGAAAAAGTTACTTTTTAGGACTACAGCTTCTAGAATCCCCATCTACACTGCTATGTTGACTGGTGGATTCTGAGAGTTGTACTTCAAAAATACCTAAGAGGATCCCTTCTAAGCTCTGGGGAAATGTTTCCTAGAGTAGAATGTGCAATCAGCCCAATTTGCAGATTTATCATGGACTAGAAAATAAACTAGAAAGGGCAAATCAAAATGGAAGAAATAACAGGCCATTTCACAAGCCTAGCTGGAATAGCTGTGGCTGTGGTAGAAAGAGAAGCCAGAATATAAGAAGCAATACCCCATTCCCAAATGGAAATGAATCCTGTCAATGTGTGCTGTAGGACATAATTATGGGTCACAAAACATCTGACATTTAAAGCCTCTGTGTGTCTACGTGTGTGGGTAAAAATATATAGCAAATTCCCCACACCCGATTACAGAGCGAATGATAGGATTTATAATCCAATAAATGTGGAGAATGCTGTATATATTCATGTATAAATCTAGAAATTTAGGTCAAAACATTGACCCAAAAAACCTGAGTCGACTTATCCATAGGTCAATATAAGTAGTGTATCTTAACTCTTATTTAAAAGAAGTAACTATCCCCTTATGAAAAGCAAGAATATAATCTCTCCTGGAAGCACCAATCCCCTCTACTCTCTCATCCATCCAGCCTTAAGAGTGAGCACAAAGAGCTATGACTGTTGGAATTTTGTAAGTTCTTTGACATTGTTTTGCTTTGCTTCATCCTTGAGATCCTTTGCTATATGCCCCTAAGTTTTACCCTCGACCTATCCATGGGTCATATCAAAATCCATGATTTCAGCCCCCAAATTTGTCCTCGACTTATACATGAGATTGACTTACAGTCAAGTATATATAGTAAATAAAATATCAAGAGCATTCTGAACTACAGAATTTTAAAACCTTATCTTTATAAAAACAAAAAAGAAAGAAACATATCTGGCATCTGATTTCCACCTTGATGTAACTTCAGAGAAGCAACTGTCCTACCTCCACACAGAAGGAAAAGAATTTACAGGAGCATCACAATCACTCTTACATTTCTGTCACCTCTCCATATACAGTATTTTGCCAGCAAAGATGGCAGTAGAGAAAATGTTCACTCCTAAAGCTCATCCAACAACAGAAGGAAGCAAAACAGAGAGCCTCTGAATATGTCTAAGTAGTCTTATACAACGAGCAACCCTAACCTCTGTTCCTCCATCCCATTGTAATTGTCCTGTAGTACCCACTTCACTGCATTATTTCTGAAGGATATTTTGGCATCTTAACAGTGCAAGCTTATGCATCTCTACTCTGAACTAAGTCCCACTTTATGTAATGGGGTTTATGCTGAGGTCTCTGTGTGTATATTAAGCACTGTAAGAAATAAGACATCGGATCCTGCGTTCACAAGAACTTCATTTAAGTCACTTTTCGTTTCAGTTCTATTCAAGCAGTATTAAAGAATATTGGCTGAGTCATGGAGATTTAAGACCTATAAACAAAATGCTGCCTTGCACAGTCTGAACTAGACTCTTATCTTACTCAAATGTAGCTATGCAACAATGTCCTCTGAGCGCATTCATGTTTACTGAGGCTGAAAACACTGATCAGATAATTCATTAGACAGTAGATTAAAAGTGCTGATGTTTAATAACATTTTTATGCACTCTGTCCCCTGTGAAAGGTACTCACTGTTAGTGCCTCTGCTATAGCAATCTCAAAGCACTGTTTGTAACCTGACTGTTCCACATAATAAACACTTCAGTTCATTTCATTAACTATCCCCAGCATATATCAGTTCATGTTTAGAATTTAGTCCTCAATCCATTACTTAAAAATCCAATCCATCAATTCATGGTTTCAGTTTGCAAGCATGTCTATCAACAAGTGTTCCAAATAAATGGCAACAACCTGGTGAAAAGTCACTGAAAATCTGCTCTTTCACTATCTCACAGGAGCTGCACTACTTCCCATACCTTGAGGAAATGGAAGTAGGACTTTCAGCATTTCCCATGTAACCCTAGTGTGCTAACATCTATGCAGTGGCATTGCAAGAAGCATCACCTAAACGGCTCTTGTACAGGTATATCATAATAGACCCTAATGTGACAAAGTAGCAGCACTGGGTGTTTGTTGTCAACTGCCTTCAAGTCATCTTTGATTCATGGAAACCCTGTGAATGAGACATCTCCAAGACCCCCCATCCTCAATTGCTCTGCACAGGTCTTCCTGGCTCATGGCCATGGCCTCTTTGATTGAATCTAACCATCTGGTATGCGGTCTTGTGGTGCGAACCGAATGAACGTGATAACCCTCTCTTGTTCATCCACCACCTATCTCCTGCTGACGCACTGATAACTTTGGTAGCGTGTTTCTAAAGCTCAACAGAGGCCAAGCAGTATTTCAAAACATTAATAAAGTTTATTAATAAAATAAAGAAGTAAATTATGAAATATAATTAAAGCCTTGTTTGTCTTATTTCCTTAGTTACATAAGTTCCTTCAAACAATAACACTACAGCCACTCAGGCAACCTTATCTCCTGTAGTATGGCCAAAATCTTCATTCCTTAGACTCCCTCAAGCCCATCTAGTCCCTACTGAACTTCTCAGACCCTTTCCTAGTCTATAAACTATCCTACAAATGTTCCCACAGGAACCCTAAGAGCACACCCTCCCTCCTAGTGTCTCTTCCCTCAAAATTCCAACAACAAAAAACCCACTTTCGCACTCTGTCAAGGCTTTTTTATAGCCCTGCCCAGCCAGCTTCTCATTGGCTGGACTCCTATGTGATTGGCTGTTTCCTCAGCCTACTCACTACAGGTCTTCCTCTCCTTTTACAGCCGTCCACCTTTCTTATTTTCTTTTCTAGTGAGTCATGTCTTCTCATGATGTGGCTCAGGCACAACAGCCTCATTTTGGTCATCTTGGCTTCCAGGGGAAGCTCAGGTTAATAATAATAATAATAATAATAATAATAATAATATTTATATGCCGCCCAATCAACTGGGAATCTGGGTTCAATCTGTCTAGGATCCATTTGTTTGTCTTTTTGGCCACTGTACCCTCAGCACTCTTCTCCAGCACCACATCTCAAGTGAGTCAATATTCCTTCTGATTTCTTCACTGTCCAGCTCTCGCACCTGTACACGTTGATGGGCAATACCATGGCTTGTACAATTCCAATGCTCAGCTATATATCTTTGCACATTAAGGTCTTGTCTAGTTCTTTCATAGCTGCCCTCCCTGATCCCAGTCTTCTTCTAATTTGTTGACTACAATCCCCACTCTGATCAAGGACAGTTTAAAGTCTTTAGACACATAAGACAAATTAAACCACATAGACAACTATGCAATATCTCATGGAGAACTGACCTTGACAATGACTCTTCCAGCAACAGAGAGGTCACGGTCAAACCACGTGTTCCAGATGCCACCTCCATAAGTCTCCACTGCCACTTGGACTGTGCCTTCCTGGTTACGTTTTGAGCAACGTTTCACCTGGATGTCACAAAAAGACATTCATATGCTTATCCAAGTGCACAGATGCTCCCCTCAAGTGTGAACTGGCCAGCTGTAAGAGATACACCACATTTATTTTCATAGAATGGGGACAAGCTCTGATATGTTGCAGCTCCATAACTGAAGGTTTAGCTGAATTGTTTTATGTTCAGGCTTTTATTTAAGCACCTTAGATTCTTGTATCAGCTGAATTTATTGACATGTATCATCAATAGTGCCTAACAAATATATATATTAAGGGAAACGAAGAAGGCTTGACATAATGGGTGTTATCAATATTCAAGAAGGAATGTCCCCAAGTATGGTTAGTAGTGGGGTGTACATTTAATGTAGTTTTGCAATACAGTCACAGCCACAGTGAAGTGAAGCAGTTGAAGCCATATTACAGGAGTGTGGTACCTACTTGTCAGATGTTTTGGACTGCAGTTCCCAGAAAGCCCACCAACACAGCCAAGACTAAGGGGTTATGGATGCTGCAATTAAAAACATCTGGAAGGCCAAGTGTTCTCCACCCTTGTCCTTTTGGGTACTCACAGGAAGCTGCCTTACAGTGAGTCAAACCATTGCTCTGTCTATGTATTGTTAGTTCTGACTGGCGACCCAGTTTCAGGCAGGATTTCTTCCTAGCCCTACTGGAGATCCCTGATATTCCCTGGTGGCCTCCCATCCAAATGATCACCAAGCCTGATCCTACTAAATTTCTGAATCAGATGAGACTGGGTGAGTTCAGTGTGGTACAGTGGCTGGAATGTATCCATCTTCAAAGGAAGTCGATATAGGGAGAGAGAAGACAGAGAAGACCAACACAATGGGAGGGAAGCAGGCAGAGAATTCAGATAACAGCACAAGGGGGCTCACTATCCCCCTCACTTTTAGGGACCAAAAGTAAGAGAGTGGTGTGAAGGAGGGAGCTGGGGAAGCCTGGTTGGTGCCAGCCAATGAAAGAAAGGTGCTACATGTCTTGGATCCAGGTTATCTGAAGGACTGTATGAGTTCGGTAGAGCAGTGTGATCATCTGGAGAGGTCCTTCTCTCTGTCCCATCACCTTCTCAGGGTCGTGGGAGCAAGGGAGAAGTCCTTTTCAGTGGCTGCGCCTGAGCTCTGGAACTCCCTTCCTAGAGTGGCTAGGATGGCCATTTCCCTGCTCTGTTGTGCAATGCAGATGTCAAGGTTTGAAAAAAGCTTTTAATACATTTTAATATTTTTAATGTGTAATGTTTTTAACTTTTTAAGTTGTTTAATTTTAAAAAACTTTATATTTATACTTTGTAATGCTTTTTGTATTATTTTTAATTTGTAAATCAGTTGGTAGTTACCTAGAGTCCATATACTGGGAGAAAGTCACAATATAAATAAATAAATAAACAAATAATCACAGTTCAGGGAATTCTGTGAAAGGGGGACTATGAAGGAGAAAGGATAAAAAACTGAAGCTTATCTCTGACATAAGGGAGATGGTAAAAGATGACCTAGAGAGAGGGAAAACCTGTAATGGAGATAGGACAGTCACTCAGGGGGGAAAACTGTAGACATTTGGGGAGCTAGGAATGATTAAATAGTTCAGGGGTTAATGTGTTACCTAAATGTGTATTAATAAACTTGTACTTATCTATTCCTTTTTGACAAATGTGTCTGGCAGTTTGTGTTTGATAGAGGGCCTGGTTATGCTTACCACAGCAAAGCCATAGAACCACACATCTGCTGGACCACATAGGAATCACCTTGAGGTCCAGGTACACAATCCAGGGAGGGATCTTGAGGGGGAAAGGTGAGTGACAGGAGCCCAAGGATTGGAACTGTGGGGCCACCTTGAACAGGCGTACTGTCACAAGAGGCAATGGCTTACCCGCAGACATGGGCTGTCCGTGTGGGCTCCAATCAAGCTGAAGCCATTGCCAGGTTGGTACTGGCCTCCCACAGCGAAGGCAATCAATGTTGAGAAGTTTCTGGTCACAAAATACTAGAATGGTGAAGAAAATAGAGAGAGAGGGAGAAAGAAGGGCTAGGAGACATCATTTTTTTACACAGGCCATAAGGTAAGGTAAGGTAATGTGCCTGTGAAGGGCCTCAACCACATCAATCTTCCACTCCTCCAAAAAGAGAAGCAGAACAACCAGTGATCAGCAACATGGAGAGAAATCTTTCCACCATGTGGCACATCCACCCCTCTCTTCCCCTACCTTTCGGTTTGGCTGGATATCCCAGTGCTCAGATTCCTTTAGCTCCTGAAAACCAGCCTGAAGTAGACGGCTTCGACATTCAGCAACCACTGCAGGAGGGCAGACAGAACACAAAAGGGAATGTGGGTGCATACAAACTGCAATGGTAACAAAATAGGCTCCAAAGATCTATTTGTCTGAATAAACAGAAAAGGGAACCTTAATATAAAAATCCTTCTGGGCACACAGGACTCAGAGTGGAACCCTCCTACATCAATATAATGCAACTTGCCCTTACAGGAACAAAGCCAGCCCAAGACATTTTGTGGCTTGAAGATGGTGTCCCTTTCCACTTCATGTGCAAAACAACTATACTGGTTGTTGAATCCTTCTTTAAAACTGGTAAAGAGAGAGCGACCTCAAATGCCCATGCAGATGCATGCTAATTACCAGGGGCACAGTATAGGCCATAGGACCCAACACTAACTTCAAATATCTTGCTCAATGCCTCCCAAAATATGTCATCTGAGGCAGCCTGATTGGCTCTGCACTAAGATATAGGAACTCCTGGACGGTATTCACAGAGGTACCACATTGTCATCATCCTCATGTGGTTCTGCTAGGACAGTAGTGAGAAATTTCAGGTGTAGGAGTGAGAAATCCAGCTTCTCAGCCTCCCAACCTGACTCACATAGGGCCACATCTCCTCCCTCATGGCACCCTGATACCCCGTGCTTTTCCAGCTTTTGTATGGGCTTTCCTCCATTGTGAAAGGTTGGCATGCCTTTCCAAGAATTAGTTACTGGCAGTTTTTAAGACCTTTTAGTTACAATATTTTATCAACATTTTGTCTTTATAATAACAATAATAAATAATAAAGTTTTATTTATAGCCCGCTCCTCTGTATCCAATTGGAGCGGGTTACATCAATTAAAAAATGCAAGATAAAATATACATGACCCATACCCAACCACCCGCCCCTTAAAATTAAATTAAACTAACATCAATTAAAATGACATAATAAAAATTTCAATTTAAAACGGCAACCCATTGCATAGAGATCAGGGTCAAGATGTTAAAATGCTAATGCTTTCATCCTACCTCAAGGCCAAATGTGGCTCCAAGACTTTTGTGCCCCAACATATGTAGGGGTCCAGCTTTACTGCGAGATCATAACCAAAACATTTAGGATTTGCCACAGCCCCTGCCATTGGTATGCTGTATTATGTAACATTGATGCCTGCGTTGGAGCCTCACCTTTCGCTCACAGCACTTTTAAGTCCAATGTCCAGACAAAAGAAATGTGATTAAAGAAATTAAGATAGTCACCTGAGCAGGGAAAAGGCCAGAGAGAAACAAAGGAACTGCATCTGTGGCTAGGAGCACAAAAACATGCAAAATGAAGTTGTAATCAGGGCTGTTCCCACAATGCAGAATTAATGCATTGTGCATGGAGTTTGCTGTTTGTTGTAGCACCAGACAAGGGTGCCACATTTAGCCTGACAGAGAAGGCTAAATATCTCACAAAACTACCAGTCTCAAAATTCCATAGCACTGGCCATGGTAGTTAAAGCAGGGTCAAACTGCATTAATTCTACAGTGTAGATGTAGTTTTAGACCCCTAAATTTAAGTTTTCTTCAGCACAAAGCCCAAGTATTTACCCTAAACAATGAATCAAAGTTCTTTCCCTAGAAATCTTCCTTAAGAAAACTCAGTGCCTAAACCAGGATCAGGTGTGAAACCCTAACAGAAAACCAAATTTAGATCTCATTCTATGAATCATCTAACACAAAAAGAGTATTTGGTTTAAGGGATAAAGATTCCCACACTTTAACAACCAGCATGACCAAGGGTAAGGAATTAAAGTGGTCCCCCGGGTTACGAAGGTAATCCGTTCCGGATTACCTTTCGTAACCCAGAAGCATTCGTTTCCCGGGGGACCGCTATTTTAAACGGACCGCGTGGCCGATTTAAAGGGGCCACACGGTTTTTTTCGTATCCCGGGGGATCTTTTAGATCCCGGGGGATACTTTAGCGGTCCCGCTGGTTTCGTACCCCGGGGTTTTCGTACCCCGGGGGATTCGTAAACCAGGGAACCACTGTATAGGAGATGTGGAAGGCCAAAACATCTGGAAGGCCAAAACTTCACTATCTGTTGTACTATATAATATACTTCTTGCTCTGGCCATTGAGAGTACTCTTCTTTGTCTCAGGATTGGCGGGTACACCTTTCTGGTGCAGGTATAAAAATATAAATTTTAATGCAAAAAACAAAAAAGTAAATATACAAAAACATTCCACTAGCAATCCTTCTAAGGCAGAAATGACACCGCCTGTCACCAAAGCAATATTTATCTACCCACCTACTATATCTATTTATCTCTCACTCTCTCTCCTCAGATGAGTACAGCAAGCTTTCAAATTCTCTCTGAGATCTTCTGGAATTTGTTTTTTAAAGGGGGCAGATCATGGGGAAGAATAGTCATGAAAGGGAATTGGTAAAAGAAGGAACATAGGACATCACATAATTGAAAAAAATTGAAATTTGCCAGTACATGTCATCATGAGTATGGATTCTGACAAGTGCTACCATAAAATGATGATAAACATCTAGTGAAAAGGTACCAAAACAAACATGGGCACATGTAGAACAGGATGCACCATCCTCTGGCTTTAAATGTATTCAAAACCTCCTAAATCAAGAAAAGCCTGTCCCAAGCCTCCACAAGGATATATCTGATGAGATCAAAGATTCAGACAGCACCACCTTATGCTCACCTTGGCTTCAAGTTCTGCAGAAAGTTACAAAAGCTCATTTAAAAACAACAGCAAAAAGGAGGTGAAAGACTCTTCTACAGTCATCCAGTACCAATCATTTAAAATACTGTATGGAGTTTATCACACGAAGGAGATCGGGAGTTTATCCCATGAATACCCTGGAAAAATTAAGTAATTACATAAAATGATTTTACACAATGTTGCACAAAATCAGACATTAAAGTGGTCACAAAGAAGCAGTAATGTGCATCTTTTTACTTTTGGCATTTCAGCGACAATGCCTTTCCGATATCGCTTTATTTGCGCAATTGTGTGTGATAATCATTTTCGCTTTATTTGAGGGATGATTTAAATGTGCTTTAATCTCTTTTTAATGCTGAAATTGGCCCCAGTGCGATAAACTCCTAAGAGAGGTTGACCAAACTGTTCATCTTGCCAATGAAGAGCGGTACAATGTCAATCCATGCTTCTTAGCCATGCTCCAAATGGAGGACATTTTGGAGTTTCTCCTGGACAGAAGAACACGTCCTGGAAAAGGAGGACGCGTCCGGTCACCCTGACCACACAGCCACCTACATAAAGTCCTACATAATAGAGGACTTCCCAAAATAATAATAATAATAAAGACCAAAACATCTCTAGAAATGTAAAGCCATGCCCTTTTAGCCATGCTCCAAATGTTTGGGAATTCCCCCTGGAGAGAAGAGACCTGGAATGGAGGACAAGCCCTGGAAAAGGAGGACCCGTGTTCATCCTGACTGCATACAGCCACCGACAAAACGTCCTACATAATGGAGGACATTCCAAAAGTATTATTTTTTAAAAAAAAGAAGCCCAAAACACACACATATAGAAATGTCAATCCATGCTTCTTAAGCCCTTAACTCAGAATGGAGGACGTTTGGGCAATCCCTCCTGGAACTGGAGAGGAGAGGGCTGGGATGGAGGACAACTGCTGGGGAAGGAGGACGTGCCCGGCCACCCTGGAGGACGTAATGGAGGACATTCCAAAAGTTGGGAAAACACACCTAGGAACATGAAGGAACATGCCTTTCCACGTTTGGGGAATTCCTCCTGGAAAGGAGAGGGCTGGAGGACGGGTCCGGGAAATGGAGGACGGGTCCGGAGGGGGGGAATCCCTTTGTCTCTGTCCCTCTCTTACCATGATATGGGGAGGGGCTCCTGTTCACAAACTTGAGCAGCTCCTGGGCCGCCGCCAGCACCGCCTGCTTGGATCCTGCCTGGGAAGGAAGGAGAAGGGAGTCAGCCAGGGAAAGCGCGGGAAGCCCAGCCCAGCCCAGAGGGGCCCCCTTTACCTGCATGCTCGAACAGAAAACACAGAAGCCTCTCTCCTCTCCTCTTCCTGCTGTGCGCGGCTGGGCTGCGCCTGGCGCTGGAGGAGGAGTGGGACAGCGCCCCCTGCAGGGCCGCCACCACGGCACAACCTTGGCACCTCCTGAGGAAAAAGAGAGAAGTGCAGGCCATTCACTCATCACAGTGACAAACCACAGGCCCTGAGTCCAAAGCCCACACTGCAGTGACACACATTGACCTCCTCCTCCTCCTCCCATTTCACACCATACAGAATCCTTAGCCATGCCTTTTTTTGCACTAATGTTACTCCTAAATCCTCATTCATATATACAGTATATATATATATATATACATACACCCACCCACCCTGTTTCCCTGAAAATAAGACATCCCCTGAAAATAAGGCCTAGCAGAGGCTTTGCTGAATTGCTAAATATAAGGCCTCCCCCGAAAGTAAGACCAAGCATAGTTTTTTTTTTGTGTGTGTGTATAACAGTATATAATAAATGTTCATATATTTGGAGGGTTAAACAATAAATGTGAATTCTTCCTTGTGGAAAAATAAGACATCCCCTGAAAATAAGACCTAGCGCATCTTTGGGAGCAAAAATTAATATGAGACACTGTCTTATCTTTGGGGAAACATGGGTATATATATGTGTGTGTGTGTGTGTGTGTATATATATATATATATATACACACACACATATACATAATACATATATACAAATACATAATACACACACACACACACACACACATATAATTAAAACTGTACCTTCAGATCACAGTTATCATATGCACAACCTAAATTCTTGAACAGATCAGACCAGGGCTCTCTCCTTGGAAGCAAAGATGATCAAGTTGAGACTATCGTACTTTGGCCAAATAATGAGAAGGCACAGATGATGCTTAGGAAAGGCTTTATTTATTTATTTAATTTCTATCCCACCTTTCTCCCTGAAGGGACCCAAGGCAGTTCACAACAACAATTTTAAAAAACATATTGCGATAAGAAATAAAATAAAACATCAGCTAAAAACAATATAAAATTACAAATATTAAAATCACAATAAAATCACCATACCCATCCCATGTAAAACCCATTCCATAACAGGTAAAGAATAGAAGAAAGAGAGGAAGACCACAAATGAGATGGATAGACTCAATAAGGGAATCAAAGGCTTTCATGGCCTGCATCCGTTTTTTTGTGGGGCTTTCGGGCTCTGCGACACAGAGATAGTTATTTTGCACACTCCATTCAACGTTAGGAGAGAATCAAGTGAGGTCATTCCTTGAGGCTTCCCATATGGCGGAGGAAGCTTTTCGATCAAATATAACGCGAAAGAAAGTAGATAATGGAAACATGAAAGAAAGAAGGTCTAATTAACCTTGGTGGAATTGCAGTTCAAAAGCCAGTCAATTCCATAGGGTTCACTTTTGCTAAAAAAAAAATCATGCAAAAAGTATAGTCTAAAAGGAGATTTATAAATAAAAGAGAAGTGGGGTTTGGAGGAAACATACAAACAGAGGCAGGGCTTCTTGTAATGTGTTTAGGCGGACAGGATAGGCCTGTGGTGGTGGACCTATGGCACATGTGCTCTCTCTGGCACACGAAGCCATTTCTGAGGGCACGGGGAGAGATAGGAAGGTGGGGAAAGAGTAGGAACAGATGTGCAGCCCCTCCGCACCCAGTGCCCACCCCTTGAAATAGCTCCCAAAATGCCTTCTAGGGGACATGGAGGCATTCTCGCCATGTTCTTGGGCCCCAAGAGGTTATTTTGGATCATCTTAAGGGGAAAACATATTTTTGATTTTTTTTTTTTTTTGCAAGACTTTGTTTTGACTTCTTGAGGCTGAAGAGGACTCCAAATACGGTGGAAGTGCCCTGTACTTTAAAATGCAGTTAAATGCATTACACTGAAACAGGCAAATTAAAAATAATTTGAAATCATTTAAAAGAGCATCAAGAGGAAATAAAGAACAAGTACAGATCCCCAAGAGTTAGTGTGGCTCAATGGTTTGAGCATTGGACTGTGCATATGGAGATGAGGATTTGATTCCCCGCTCAGCCATGGGTGGCTTTGGGCAAGTCACATGATCTCAACCACAGGGGAAGGCAATGGAAAGCCTCCTCTGAACAAATCTTGCCAAGAAAACCCCATGATAGGTTGCCATAAGTCAGAAATGATTTGAAGGCACAACAACAAACAGATCTCCACCCCCGGTTCTACATATAGAAACTGCAGATATTAGCAGATGAATCGTATTTCATTGCTGCGGAAGAGGCAAAATGTTTCTACTGCAAGTTTGTTCAGCAAGGTAGCTTTTGGGAGGCCCAGTACAGCCCTTTTGGCATGCTCAGTACAGCCCTTTTGGCACACAGAGCTCCTCTATCCAACATCTGTTCCATTCTGCCTCCCCCGATGGCTGCTGCCAGAGGTTGCTGCCTCACTCTGCCTAATGGTAGAGCCAATCCTGAACTTCAGCACAACTAGACCATCTCATTGCCCCACACAACTAGGTAGGTCACAGGGATGGAAACTGTGTGGCTCTCCAGGTGTTGGATTGCATTTAGGAGAATAGCCAATGCTGAGAAATGTTGGGAGCTGAAGTCCACCAACATCTGGAAGGCCACACAGTTCTCAGCCTTGCTATCATGGAATCATAGAAACATTGATGATGATGATGATGATGATGATGATTGATGATGTTGATGATTTGCTTGTTATCCTGAGTCTATCAAGCCAACATGGCTGCATTCTGAATTGCAGTGCAACATATCAAGAAGACATCAGGTTGGTGAATGGTGCATGAGAAGTTGGGGTTCAAAGTGTATAGACAACAAGGGCACTTGAGGAATTTGATTGAGGCTCACACTTAATGAGACATGGACAATGGTGATGGAGATTTTTTCCTCCCTAGGCTGCCTCACATATTACACAATGTATTTTTTAAGACATATACACTTGTATTCATCACGTCTTAGTGACATCAGAAAAGCACTGCAATGGCCAAAAGAACAGGTTCATACAAGGAGAACAAATTTCTGAGAAGTTGAGAGTTACAGGTATTGCCCAAGATTATAAAAACCTCCACCTTTTCCACCATTCTGTGGCATTATATTGGAATGAAACCTAAGAGCAAAAGGAGAGAGATTGAAACTAACCAATTCTACATGTCTCACAGAGCAGAGAAATATTTGTCACTAGGTAGGCATAACTATTACTCTCTAACAGTTGCTAGTTTACTTCAAGTTTAGGAAACTACCACATCCATGTTATCACCTGCCTTTTCAACTCCTCAAATTATACTTTTCACTCATCTGAAAACAGGAATGTGCATTACGATTCAAATAAGCATTGATTCAAAATGCAGATTCACAGCTTTACTAATACAAGCAAAACAGATTAGACATATGAGTAGCCATTTCTGTTTTAAATCAAACTGCTGGTCTCAGCCTAAAGACTCAATCAGACTTCTCCACACATATAGACTTACCATTCAGCATGGTGCAGTAGTCTGCGTGTTGGACTAGGACTCTGGGAGAACTCAGCCATCTCAGCTTCAAAGGAAGGCAATGGCAAACTCACTCTGAATAAATTCTTGCTGAGAAAGCCCTAAGATAGGGTGGTCATAAGTAAGAGACAGCTTGAAGGTGCACAATAAAAGTTTATCTGTTTGGGTTTATTGTCACTAAAGACCTTAGCACATTGGGATAATTACTGGGTAATTATTGGGGGCAGGGGGAAATGGTTTGCTTCTCCAGTAAGAGTTCTGCCCATCCTATTAAAATTTCCTTCAATCTCCAAATTTCTAGCATTGCACTAACTTAAAATTTCAGTCGAGCATTTAGAAATACAGTTTAGGGATACAAAGGACCTTATCACACAGGACGCAAAGCACCCAAATCTCGTAGATAAATGGGGTTTAAATCCCAGGAATATCCCACAAAAGCAGGATTTTTTTCAGACACATCAGGCTAACATGACATTAAGCTGTGCAAAAAGTGGGCAAAATCAGCCAGTTTTTACTTTCAGGTAAAAAGCAGCCAATTTTGTCCACTTTCTGTACAGGTGTCAGGTTAATGCTCAATTAGCCTGCTGTGTCTGAAAACAATCTTGCATGTGCAGGATATTCCTGGGATTTAAACCCCATTTATCCACGGATTTGGGTGCTTTGCCTCCCAGGATCTAAATCCCATTTATCCATGGGATTTGGGTGCTTTGCCTCCTGTGTGATAAGGTGCTTAGAAACAAACAGATGTGATATCTCATCCCGCCTCCGAATACCCCTTTGCAAGAATTATTAAATCTGTACAATGTTGCTGACTATCTTCATGTAGAACCTTCTTGATGATCTAACTATTGACCAACAGTGGAGATATTTGCATTCTTTAATTGTGTGTGTGTTTCTGTGTGTGTGTGTGCTCTTTCAAATCACCAACCGATGGTCACCCCATGGATTTCATAGGGTTTTTTTAGGCAATGAGTTACTCAGAAATGGTTTTCTACCGTCTTTCTCTGAAATATAGGACCTTATCACACAGAGCCTTACCGTGGACAAAACGTTCCTAAAGTGTTTCTGAAGTGTGAAGGTGTGACAGCGTGTCACACTTCTAAAACATCATTGAGGTGTCCTGCTTCTCTCCTGTCAATGAAGCATTCGCGGAGAAGCCATTTTTTGAATAACAGAAGATTCCATTATTAAAAAAATGGTTTCTCCGCGAACGCTTCCTCAATGAGAGAGAACTGGGACACCTCAATGAAGTTTTAGAAGCGTGGCACATTATCACACCTTCGCACTTCAGAAACACTTGAGGAATGTTTTGCCCACGGTAAGTATCTCCATGTGATAATCCCCATAGTCTACAGAACCCAGTATTCCTTGGTGGCCCCCATCCAAGTCCCAACCAAGCCTGAACCTGCTTAGCTTCCAGGAACAACGGATCTGATGCCTTCATAGTATTTAGGCTTATATCCCTTGGTTATCAAGGTGGATATATGTAGGGAGGTATATCTTGGGTAATTCAAGTGCTACACATGGTATTTTTGACCCTGGTGAATGTTAATTTTAGGTAATAGGTAGAGCCAGCTTGGTGTAGTGGTTTGAGCATTGGACTACAACTCTTGAGACCAACAATTAGGTAGTGAAACATAGTTCGAATTCTCCCCTCCCCTCCCCTCCCCTCCCCTCCCCACATGTGCGAACTCTTCCCAACTCATGAAGGATACCAAACACAGTTGTTGTTGCTGTTGCTGTTGTTGTTGTTGCTATTGTGTGCCTTTAAGTCATTTCTGACCTATATGACCCTAAGGGGTTTTCTCAGCAAGATTTGTTCTGAGGAGGTTTGCCTTTGCCTTCCTCTGAGGCTGAGAAAGTAGGACTTGCCCAAGGCCACCCAGTGGGCTTCCATGGCCAAGTGGAGATTTAAACCCTGGTCTCCAGAGTGTTGAGTAGTTCAACACTCAAAGAAATACTGCACCATGCTGGTTTATATTGTACTTAACTATCTCAGGCAGTTGAGTTTTACCCTGTCATCTGATGCAGCTGTTTTCTTAATTTAAGATTTGGGCTGAACTTCTTTATGATTCTAAAACATTCAGGGTTATCTGAGTCCGCTGTGCAAAGCAAGCAAATATCATTATAGATGAGTGCAGCCAAGAGAAAAAAATCTCCCAATATGATCCATGCTTTTCTCTCATGGTTAATTGAGCATGAAGCATCAAACTGTGTTTAAGTAAGCATACACAGCAAAAAGGCCAAGGAAGCTCTCACTCCTGGATCTTGCCAATTTGCAGAGTAGTGTGGGCATGGTGTTTAGAGAGCACCTCTAAAATACTAATACATCAACCACCAGTGTGATATAGTGGTTTGAATGCTGGACTACGATTCTGGAGATTAGAGTTCAATTACCTGCTCAAGCATAAAAACCTACTGAGGCTGCATCCACACTGGAGAAATAACCCGGTTTGACACTGCTTTAACTTGTCTGGCTCAAGGCTATGGAATTCTGGGAGCTGGAATTTGTTGTGGGGCCCAGAGCTTTTTCAGCTTCAGAGGATGGCAATGGTCAACCCTCTGAAGAAACTTGCCAAGAAAACCCCACAACAGGTTCACCTTAGTGTTGCCATATGTCAAAAAGAACCTGGAGGCACACAACAACACCAGTAACCAAATCCTATATGGTTCCAGTGAATGATTTGTTGGTGGAGCATTCCTGTTTATTCCCGGGATAAGTCCTCTTTAAGTACTATGTGTGGGAAAATCTTTGATGCAATCGCACAAATGTCCTGGTAAAATGCCTTTTTAAACCCCTGATTTCCGCTTGTGTGATAAAGTCCCTATACTCTCCCAATCTGATGTGGGGAACATTCTCAAAACATATGCCTTGGACCAAAATTTACATCCATTTCCTATGTTTCCATGGCAACACTGCCATTGCAGTGCCCATAGTACTTGGATTTATATACCATCTTCTCTGTGATGAACTCAGGGCCCTTTTCTTCCATACTTTAACTTCAGCAATGCTGTTGGGTAAATGGGAAGGAGAGGGAGAGCATCCATCCTAAAGTCAATTAGTGAGTGTCATGGTTCATTGGGCCTTGAACCTATATCTTGCAGGGCCCAGTCTAATATTCTCATATGAAACTTAGTGGGAAAATAATTACCATACTTTTTTTAGAACACAGCCTGTAGGTTCAAGCAAGGAAGTAGCCATAATGACTGGAAAAAAAGGGGGGGAGGGAAGCCTTCAGCTAGCAGCTGTAAGATTATGGTTGCCATAATTCTCTTCCACATAACTTGGACAAAATGTTGGCCATTCAAGAAATAAAGGCTAATAATAATAATAATAATAATAATAATCTCTCTCTCTCTCTGGCTTTTCTTCGCTAACGAAGATTCAGGAAGGACTCATCCCATGCTTACTACAAGCGTGTTGATGACTAAAAAGGCCAATCCGAGATAAGCAAGTCCGGTTACAAAAAGCACAGCAGAAAGTCTCCTTGGGTGATGTTTCCAAGTTGTGGTTCTTTCTGCGTTGTTGTTTCTCTTCAAGACTCGTTCGGCGTGAGTTCTCGAAAGAGGGTCCATGCCTCCCGATGTGAGGCCAGGGCAGACCATGGTTGGTGATCAATTTTGCCGAGCTTGAGATATTGTTTCAGGGAGTCCTTGTATCTCTTCTTTGGGGCACCCCTCTTACGCTGACCCATGACAAGTTCACCGTAGAGTACTATTTTGGGGAGGCGGTGGTCCCCCACCCTAGAAACATGTCCTGCCCAGCACAGCTGTGTTTTCAGTAGCATGGCCTCAATGCTGGCGATCCCTGCTTGCTTCAGGACAGCAACATTCGTCACATAGTCAGTCCAGTGTATGTTTAGGATTGTGCGTAGACAGCGCTGATGAAAGCGTTCGAGGAGTTGTAGATGTTGGTGATAGGTGACCCATGTTTCAGACCCATAGAGGGGAATGGACAGTACAATGGCTCTGTACACACTGATTTTGTGCTTCGCCTCAGGTGTTTGTTCCTCCAGACTCTTTTGTGAAGCCTTCCAAATGCCCTATATGCCTTTGCTAATTTGTGATCTATCTCTTTGTCAATCTTGGCATCTAAGGAGATGATACTTCCCAGGTAGGGGAACTGCTGAATGGACTTAAGCACAGATTTCTATTGTGACCTGGGGTGATAGTGCTCCTCCTGTGGTGCAGGCTGGTAGAGAACTTCTATTTTCTTCAGGCTGACTTCCAGCCCAAACAGCTCTGTAGCTGTTGCAAAGGAGGATGTTAGGCACTGCAGAACTGATTCTTTTTCGTTTTACATGTTTTGATATGTTAATTGTTATGTATTTTGCTTTGTTAATTTTATTTTTTGTTATAATTACTATGTATTTTTGTTGTTGCTATAACTGCTTTGTATTTTTGCTTTGTTAATTGTTATTGTACCCCGCCCCGATTGCTCGTTCAGAGGGGCGGGCTAGAAATAAAACGTATTATTATTATTATTATTATTATTATTATTATTATTCTGTATGGGCAACAAGGGCAGCATCGTCAGCAAAAAGCAGCTCACAGACTAGATAGTTTAGAGTCTTCGTGTGAGCCTTCAGACAGCTTAAGTTAAACAAGCTACCATCAGTATGGTAACGTATATAAATGCCGTCTTCTTCTTTGAGGTGTGCCATAGCCCTTTGGAGCATCATGCTGAAGAAAATTGTAAATAGAGTTGGAGCGAGAACACAACCTTGTTTCACACCATTAGTTATTAGAAAGGGCTCTGAGAGAGTATCACCATATCTGACTTGACTGTGCTGGCCCTCATGTAGCAAGATAATCATTTTGAGGAATTTGGGGGGACATCCTAGTCATTCCAGGATCTGCCACAGACCTTTTCTACTCACAGTGTCAAAGGCTTTGGTTGTCAGGGACAGTCAGTGGATGACATGGAGGGCTCTGAGGAAGAATATGCTGAGTCAGGTCCTAGCATAGTGCTGCCAGATCCTAGAGACTTAGGTGAGCCTGGACCTAGTTCTATAGGACACAGTGAGGCACAGCCCCTACCTCAGCAGCCTAGGGTTTCCCCAGAAGAAAGCCTTTCCCCAGCAGAGGTTGCAGGCCTGGAAGAGACACAGGAGCAAGAGACAGAAATCCCTTCCTTTGCTCAAAGAAGAGCAGATCGGGCGGGGTTGAGACGCTCTCTGAGATTGCTAGAGAAAGCCAAGTTGAAACAGCTGTGAGGGGAGGAGCTGGGGGCTATATAAGAGATCAGGGAAGACAAACTTTTGTCAAAGCTTATCTTGGTTTACCGGCGAAAGCTTTTGACTCTCGGCTTGACTTTGGAATTCTCATTACCTGTGACCTTCGGAACAGCTTTGGAATCTCTGTCTGTGAAAACCCTAGACCTCGGAACGCCCATTGGACTTGCCTTTTGCCTTGTGGACTTTGTACTTTACTACGGCCAGCAATTACTGGTATTTTGTTTCTATTATAATTGTGTTTTGCCAAGGACTCATTATCTATCAGCCACGTGTTGGCAGCTTTCCCGGACATTGGTAAGGTCGACAAATGTTACATAGAGTCTTTGTTTTGCTCTCTACATTTCTCTTGCAGTTGTCTAAGAGCAAATACCATATCTGTAGTGCTCTTATTAGCTCTGAAGCCGCATTGGCTTTCAGGGAGAAGTTCTTCTGCAATAGCAGGAACTACTCTGTTCAGGAATATCCTTGCAAGGATTTTTCCAGCAATGGAGAGCAGTGTTATACCTCGATAGTCTGAGCAATCAGATTTCGCTCCTTTTTTCTTATACAGGGTGATGATAACTGCATCTCGGAGATCTGAGGGCAGTTCACCTTTATCCCAGCAACTCACAAGGAGCTCGTGGAATTTAGCATGGAGTACATGACTTCCATGTTTCCAAGCTTTAGGTGGGATTCCATCAATCCCAGCTGCCTTGCCATTTTTCATCTGCTGTATGGCCTTAATGGTTTCTTTCCAAGTGGGAGCCACATCCAGTTCGTTTTTCATCGGTTGTTGTATCATGTGTTGGATAGCTGAGCCTTTCTTGGACTACTTGGTCAGCACTGAAGAGACTTTGGAAATGTTCAGCCTATCGATTCAGGATGGAGGCTTTGTCTGTGATTAGTGTTTGACCATCCGTACTATATAAGGAGCATTGGAACTGATAAGTAGATCCAAACACTGCTTTAAGAGCTTCGTAGAATCCTCTGGAATCACCCAGATATGCACAACGTTGTGTCTTTTCCGCTAAATTGATCCACCACTTGTTCTGAATGTCTCGGAGTTTTTGTTGGAGTTTACTACATGTGAGACGGAAGGCTGCTTTTCTTACATTGCAAGATGGCTGAGCGAGGGGTGCCTGATGAGCAATTCTCTTCTTTGCTAAAAGCTCCTGGATCTCTTGGTTATTTTCATCAAACTAATCTTGGTTTTTCTTGCGGGAAAACCCGAGGGATTCTTCTGCAGACTGCAGGATACTGTTTTTAATATGTTGCCAAAGCACTGCAGGAGAAGAATCTAAAGGATGGTCTTCAAGTTTTGATTGTAGATTTGCCTGGAAGTTGTCTCTCATGGCAGCTTATTGAAGATTGTTGACTTGGAGTCTCCTCTTTAAGATGCCACCCCTCTTAGGTTTGAGCTTAAGATGAAGATTTAGTTTGCATCTTACGAGGTGATGATCTGTTTGACATTCTGCACTGGGCATCACTTGAGTATGACGGACATCACGAGTGTTTCTTTGGTGCACTAGAACATAGTCAATGAGGTGCCAGTGTTTGGATCAGTGATGCATCCAGGTTGTCTTCAAGCTATCTTTCTGCTGAAAGACAGTGTTTGTAATAGTCAGCTGCTGTTCTGCACAAAACTCTAGCAGGAGGCGTCTGTTATCATTACAGTTTCCAACACCATGCTTGCCTAGAACACCTTTTCAGGCTTCGAAGTTCTTTCCTACTCTGGCATTGAAGTCACCAAAGATAATAATTTTATCTTCTGCAGGGACTTTTTGTATGAGGTGGTGTATGTCTGAGTAGAATTTGTCTTTCTCCACAGGGTCGGCTTGCATAGTTGGGGCATATATACTAAACAGAACAACATGAGGGAGGCTTAAGGAGATAATGCGATCAGAGTGACCTGTTGGCAGGGTTTTGAGTTTGGAGGCAATGGAGTTTTTAATCATAAAGCCTATTCCTGAAAGATGTTTTTCAGTTTTTGGTTTGCCAGATCAGTAGAGTGCATAGCCAGCACCATGTTCTATAAGGCTGCCTTCCTCATGGAGATGAACTTCACTAAGAGCAGTGATGTCAATATTAAGTTGTGATAGTTCATGGGCTATTAGAGCAGAATGACGCTCAGGACATCCACTATCTGCAGAATCTTGCATGGTTCTGATGTTCCAGCATGCAAGTGGAGAGGTTCGTCTGCCGGGGCCAAGCAAGCAAGGACGGTGGCAGCGAGATCCTTGGGTTGTAGGTTTGATTATAGTTTCCTTCTCTTAGATGGTTTACCTTACAGAGTTAGATAAGCACCATCTGCCCGGGTTTCAGATCGGAGTTTTCCTTCTCCTAGGATGGTTGCCTAAGGCTAAAGAGCCCATCCTGCCCTTTGACGCTCTTGGTCAGACCCTTCAGTTGTGACCTGTCTGGCATGGGAGGCCCGACCGGTGGCTGTTTATGCCACTGCCAGCATAGCTCACAGCTTCATTAGGGTACACAAGCCTCTCCCCCATGACAGGGGGCATCAATGGAGAGGAATAATAATAATAACAACAACAACAATAGGCGGCTGCAGCCTTCAACCTTCCAGGGGTCCCAGCCAGATCACAAGATTGCCCCCAGGCCCCAACCAGGCCTGACTGCCTGCCTGTGCTGCATTTTTTTTTTCATTATTGTCTCTATCCAAAATTTCCACACTCTCTTCCAGTCCTGATTGAATGTTGCATATGTGTCTTTGCTCTTGTGTGTGTTTGTACATTTTGGCATTTTTATAAATAAAAAGGCCTCTTACATTAAATTGGGAGTTCTTTGTTGTTTTCATTGGTATAAACTGGTTTCAAAGGTCCTAAGAAAAAGGTTATCCATCCTCTACAAAGTTTTGAGATATGATATAACATTTCCCAATATTTTAAGGATAAAGTCAGCCCTCCATATCCACAGATATTGTGTCCACAGATCCACAGTCTGAAAATATTTTTAAAATATATAAATTCTAAAAGCAAACCTTGATTTTGCCATTGTATATACAGGCCACCATTTTACTATGTCACTTCAGTACTGTGTATTTAATGCGACTTGAGCATCCATGGATTGAGTGGCCAGTCAGACCACCAGGCCACCCACGGGCCCCAGCCAGACCTATCCTGTTTCTCTTAAAATAAGACATCCTCTGAAAATAAGACCTAGTAGAGGTTTTGCTGAATTGCTAAATATAAGGCCTCCTCCGAAAGTAAGACCTAGCAAAGTTTTTGTTTGGAAGCATGCCCATTTTTTTGGTTCAACAATAAATGTGAATTCTTCTTCATGGAAAAATAAGACATCCCCTGAAAATAAGACCTAGTGCATTTTTGGGAGCAAAAATTAATATAAGACACTGTCTTATTTTGGGGGAAACGCGGTATCTGCCTGCCTGCCTGCTTGCCTGCCTGCACCACCTCAGCTGGTCAGTCGGCCTGGGCTTCCGCAATGCAAGCTCTCTCTAGGTCTCTCCATGGGCTTCCTCTTCCTCTTCTTCCTCCCGTCAGTTTATCTCACCCGCAAGAGGAGGTATCCCAGTTCAGGGCTGGGGAATGGCCGCAGCCCTGGGCCACACAGCTGGCCGCCTCCAGCTAGGCATTTAGGGCTGGCTCCAGCTGCTGGCAGTGCTTCCCACTGTCTGCCCAGCACCGCAGCAGCTGCCATCTTTGCTGAGTAGAAGACTTGACTCAGATCATGTGAAGGAAGGAGACAATTCTGCCTTGTTCCAGGCAGGCACATTTTATCAATCTCCAGTTGGACTGGAAGGTCAAAAATGCCCAGCTGGGCCAGGACATTTTTTTAGACCATCTAATCTGGGATTGTTCCAGTTTTCTGGGATGTATGGCACCCTATGTACAGTAAGAAATGAATCTTGAAAATAGCAGATATCTCAGGAAAAAAGTTAGCTTGGAAGAAAAACATATGGACTCAGACTAGATGCAGATCTCTCTGAAAGGAAAAAGCAGATAAAGAGAAAATATGTGAAATGCAGTTTCCTTAGCTCATGGTTGAGAGAAAGAGAATACCCAGAACGTGAATTTAGGAAAAAGACACTGGGGGCGCAGCTGGAGCTGAGGGGAACAGTTCAAAGAGAAGTGAATAAGGCCAAAAATGCTGGACAGTCATCCATTGGTGAGGGAACACACCCTCAGTGAAGTGAACAAAGGCATTTTGGACCGGAGATGCATTTATACTCAGATATCTTGTCCCAGTTCATATGTTTGTGGGCTCACAAAGAGTTCAAAAGCATATTTGATGTCATCCTGGGAACAGATATAACCTAAAAGAGTTGTCACACTGAGGTGTGTAACATATTGAAACAATTTGAAACATCTTTCTTTGATCTGGCAATGCACAGAGGTAAGTGGAAGAGAATTTCAAATGATAAAATGGGATCTGTCCTCTGTTGCTTTTTGACAAACACTTCCTTGTTTTCTTTCCCATTATAAATGCAAAATAAGGTGGTAGGGTGATCTTATGTCATCTTATGGTTATGGCTCCTGTTCTTCTCCTCTTTCTTAGCTTTGGGGTCTAGTGACCATTCAGACTACCTTATAAACCGGTTTGTAACTCGGATTAAAATCGGGATGTTCATACTGGCACCATTTTTTTCACTTGGGAATCTGGATCTTACACACCCGATGCGGCGCAAATCCCCCTAAACCCAGGCTTTCCGAAATCGGGGTATTTACCGTTTCTTTTTGGAAAAACGGTTCAATCGAATGTGAACTTGGCTCCGATCATGATCAGGTCAAGTTCAGGGGAGGGGTAAAGGCCAGGGGGCAGAACATGCCTCATCTCCCTGCAACCACTGGCTTTAATCCGATGCTGTCTAATAATTTTTGCAGCAGGAGTGCTTCATCGGGCACTTCTGAATTTTTAAAAATTATTTTTACAATTTGACAGCTTATGCGCATTCTACATGGGGCTCTTTAAATGGGAGGGGGAATCCCCAATCCATATATGGATAGTTGACTTCCCTATATGGATTGGGGTTCCCCCTACCTTCGTTTAAAAAGCCCAATTCATATTGAGCATTTAAATGAAGGGAGAGGGAACCCCAATCCATATATGGAAGCTAACTATCCATATATGGATTGAGGGTTCCCCCTCTCATTTAAAGAGCCCCATGTAGAATGCGCATAAGCTGTCAAATTGTAAAAAATTTTTTTTAAAAAAATATAGAAGTGCCCGATGAAGCACTCCTGTGCTGGGAGAAACAGAGGAGGAGGAGGAGGAAGAGGAAGAGGAGGAGGGGGGAAAGGATCCCTACGAACCGCACTGCTCCCAGCCCTATGCTCCATGCGCATAATCTGTCAAATGTAAAAATATTTTAAAAAAGCGAAGTGCTGGATGGAGCACTCGCACAGCCAATGGCTGCATCAGATTTGATTGACAACTAGGAGGCTCCATCTTGAATCGTTACTTTTACATGTATGAACTTCAGCGGGGTAAAATGCACCAGGAAGCATCGATCGGGGCAAAGGGTAGTATGAACTTCTTTCCGGAGAGATTTGGTAATGGCATGCACGATCTGATCCAGATCTAACCAGGGCAAATGAGCTAGTATAAATGGGGCCTAACTTCCTTGGGACCTGAGAGCTCCAAAAACACCTGCCAGGTCATTCTGACTTCTAGATATTCCACTAGATATCAATTATAATCAACATGAGGGTATGCAATGCATATAATAACTTGAACTCTCTAGCAGAGAATTCTGAATACCTCACCAAGTACCCAGACTTCTGTAGGATGGAGCTATGGCAATTAAAGTGAGATCAAAGCACTATAACCCAGTAATGCAGATGAGTCTCAAGTTATAGATGTTTGCATCTTCCTGGATGAAAACTGAAAACTAGGGAGGGCTCCTGTACTTGAACTATATAGATGAGGAAATTTCAACAGGTATTAATTGACAAGGCACCCAGGTAACCAGTGACATCACTAGGGTTGGTGTCACCTGGTGTGGTAACTCATAGTGTCACCCCCTCCATTGACCCTTACCATATCATACAGAATCTTTAATAATGGGTTTTGTACTACTGTTACTCATTAATCATAATCCCTGCATCACTGAATGTCAGGGTAATTGTTGTGAAATAAAACAACTAGCAAAATTAAAATTATACCTTTAAATTACGTCATACACACACTTTCAATTCATTTACATATGCACAGTTTCATAGGGTTGAAATGAAACATTGGAAAAAGGTGATGTAAAATCTGTAACCTCTACTTTCTCCTCCCACTGAGCCTCACTCCACTCGCCCCATCTCTCAAGCATTTTAATGGGACATAGGTGAATGCGACAGCCCATTTCTGTCAAAAAGATGTTTGAGGAGGAATCACCCTTCTTTTAAGATGTCACCGGGTGCGGTCCAACACCCCCCCCCCCACCTCCCTAGTGACACCACTCCAGGTAAGAAGCAACATCTGCTGAAATTCTTTCTTCTATCCAACCATTACACTGGAGCCCTCTCCAATTTTTGCATCTGGAAGCCTACCACGGATGGTCCTTCCCCCATGGCTGTTCCAAAATCTTCAGAGGCAAAGTTGAACCCACCAGGTTCGAATAAGCCATAAGGCCATGGAAGGGTAATGAACTCTTGATGAAAGCCCTGCCACTATTGTCTCCTTCCAGTTTTTATGTTTCCTTTCCTCTCTCCTCTCCTCGTGTTTGTTGTGTTCCCACTTGGGGGAGCTGCTGCTGCAACAATAGAATTTCCAGGAGGAAAGCTAGCCTCTTGCCTTCTCTGTAAATCAACTGAATTTTGATTTCAGATACTTTTCTGGCATAACAATCTCATTCTGACAGCAAATATGGGAAGGACAAATCAATGACTAGCTAGAGCAGAACACAGTTAGTCCAGAGGGAAGCAAATTATACCAGTGCTCTAAAAATTGTATTGTTGTTGTTTTTATTACTTCCATTCCCACCCGTTGCACCCTGTAACAAAACCAGAATGCAGAATTTAAACTTGGTGAACATTTGATGTGAGGTGAGCAAGGGCATAGCTGAGGGCTCAGCGGCAAGATGTGCAAATGGGACCTCTGTGAGCTGCAGTACTGCTTACACTCAGGAATGGTCGTTACATGTGGGATGGTTGGGCAGGCAGCACCCCCCCCCCCCAGAGCTGCCCTTCCCGGTCCAACAGTGGCTACCATATTGGAGGTGAAGAACTTCAGTAGATCCAACAACCAACACCCTTTGAGACTTGCTGCAAGTATTTCTCTTAGTGAATATGTGGGGTTTTCCTCCTGCTTGATTTTTTTAAAAAAAATTATAAGTGGCTAAGGGTGAGTCTACACTATAAAAATAACACAGTGTAACACCACTTTAACTGACATGGCTCCATCCTACAGAATCCTGGGATTCGTAATTTTGTGAGGCACCAACACTCTTTGTCAGAGAAGGCTAACAACCTTATAAAACTACAAGTTCCAGGACTCCATAGGATGGACCAACAGCACTTAAAGTGGTGTCCAACTGCTTTATTTCTGCAGTGTAGAATAACCCTGAAAGTTCTGGTTTCCTTCTCTGCATTTTTGGGAAAAACAAGGCAGTATGATTTGCTTTGCAGGGAAAATGCACTCGCAACATTTCACAGCTGAAAACAGATATGTGTGCCTAAGCAACTTCAGAGTGTAGTCAAAATGTAATATGAACAGACATACAAGTTGGGAGAGGCTGCACCAGTTTGCTTTTGCCTGACTTTGCTGGGAAAGGCAAAATCCATCTCTTCCTCTCACCTCTCTACTGAGTTTACTGAGTGCAAACTACTTTTGCACTTTGAACTCAGTTTACAAGAATTAAAGTAAGCCAAAGAGAAAGGAGTAAAATGGAAGGAGAAGAAATGGGGACATTTTAGAACCAGCTGAGAAAGTGGGGTGGCAGATGATTAATCAGGATTATCTCTGTCAGATTGGGACAGTGTGAAGGCATCCACTTCTTGGAAAGTGATTCTCCCATTTGGCATGTATGTATACACAGGCACACATACTTGGTCCTTTCTTTCATCCAATAGCTGAGGTCCAATAGCAGAAGAAAAGCCTTAATGCCCTTTTTATGACCTTGGGGCTGGATTATCAATCATTCAGTCGGTGCAATTATTCTGGCTTGCTAGAGTTCAATTATTGAAGGGAAAAGGTGTATGCTTTCTTTTCTTCTGCAGTCACTTTCTGAATCTCCCAAGGCTTTTATCATCATTTTTTGAATAGTGAACAACATAAATAAAACTGCATGGGATCTCATGAGTCTTGTCGAAGTTGCAGGACTCAACACGGAATCACACATTGAGATTACTGTGTTACTGTCTTTGCTATTTAAATTTTTATGCCTAGAATAACTAATTCATGTGCTATTATTTTAACTACAATTTGTCCTCAGAATTGTATTGGGCTAAACTCTTGTTTGTTTTCAGTTAAGTAGGCTCACTTATTATTTCCCCCTTTGATGATACAGATTTTTGAAAAAAATATATGAATGCTTGTGGCTCAAAGGTGTGAGTAATCAAGGCAAAACCTAGGAATGTTTTAAATAAGAAAAAAATTATTAGGTGGGAAATGGTATAATTTATGTTAAACAGTTGAACATCAATTTCATTCATCCCCACTAAAGCTAATTTATCTTCTTCCTGTCGGTATCAGAAGGGGCCAGCATTCTGATGTTTCTACTTGGAGATCACCTTTTGCAGATAGGGCTAAATTATTTGATTAATAGCCCACTGAGCCTTCTTAAAGAATGTTAATTTGCTTCACCCTGAGTTTATCTAAATGAGAAAGATGATAGTGAGTTTTCACTTGGAATTTAGTTATCAACATCACTTGCCCCCAATAGTTACAGTATTTAATCCAGGGATGGGGAACCTCACTGACCCCCACCCCCCACCCCCACCCCCAGTGATATTTTATCTTTCTGGGGTTTTCTGGATGATCGCATCTTCCCATAGGAAACCATCATTTGGAGATTTCTCTGTTCCAAAAGGCTGCAGTGTTTTACTAAAGTTCAGTTATTTGCCATTAGAACTCTAGGACAGGTAATGAAATAGATGTGTTCCTTGGTGTTACATCTTTAACAAAAAAAATTGGTACCACATGCAGAAATAACATAGAATGAATAGGGTTAAGTTCCTACAGCACAAAAAAGAAGAGCACTTCAGCATGTTTCACTACAGTTTTCATTCAAAACTAACAGTAGGCACATGAGAAATGAAACAAAAAGGTCATATAAGCCTTGCATAAATAAACAAATCAATCAATAGTTTATTATGGGCATAGGCCAGCATAGTCAAAGGTAACAGATTTTACAATAAAACACATAGGTTATAAGAGTCATATAAAACAGACCAGCATAAAATGCAATATAATAAATCCTTAAAACTTAAAACTCTTAATGTAAATAAACAAAAACTTTTCTAACCTTCTACACAGCACCTGAAGGCTTTTTCTATTCCCCCCCACCCCCCAACAGGCTCTGCTCCTGTTATTACAGTCAAACCTCCTTATCCATAGATTTTTTTATCCATGGATTCAAGCATCCATACCATAGCTTGAAATAAATTCCAAATAGCAAACTTTCATTTTCCATTTCATATAAGAGACACATTTTCCTTTTCCATTGTATTTAAAGGGATTTGAGCATCCACAGATTTTGTTATCCACGGGGATCCTGGAACCAAACACCAGCGGATAACAAGGGCCCACTGTACAGTTTCCCTCCTTTTTCATGGTGGATCCATTCCAGACCCCCTCGTGAAAACGGAGTTTCACTTATGTTCAAGCCCCATTAGCTTGAATATAGGTGTGGGCACATGGGCCTGTGCCCCATTCATTCTTCCTCTGTTTGTCCCTTGTGCATAAGCAAGAGACGCAAGTCCAAAAACTGTGAGAATGGAGGGAGCACTGTATTTCCATTTTGGTGGGAAAATCTCTAGATCTATGATTTTTTTTTAACATGCTGGGGTTAGCTGGTGAGGCAGGCAAACTTGCTTTCCCCCTTTCGCTCCGTTTTGCTGTATATGCATGTTCAGTAAGGGATTGTAAAAACAGATGCTTTAACTTTGCCTGTTGTAGGCTGACACGAAAAGAATAAGTGTGTTCCACCCATCCTGCTCCACCCACCCCGCTTCAGCTTTATTGCACTGTTTACTGCAGACATGCTACTGCTGCAACCCAACAACTGAGGGCATGTCTACTTGGACCAATTACAGTGGTTTCCCCCCTACCTTTGCCTCGCCTTGTCTACATGACACAGGCCCAAGCCCCATTTTAAGTGCAGACTGTCTTCATGAGGGAATGATAATTCTGCACTAAATCTGCCCAGTTTCTGGCTAAACCAGTGTAAAACCCTTCACCCTTTCCTCTGTATTTTTCAAGAAAATCCAAAGCACTCTAGAGTGACACCAGATTGCTGTACCATTGTGCTATCCAGCACCACCGCTGTTGTTACAAGTTACTCCCTCTGAGGTCTCAACAAGGTGCCCAAATGTAATTGATGTTGGGCACCTCCTTTCTAATCTCAGAGTAAATCACACCATCAGTCGTGCCGCCAGGTGGCAGAGTGGGACATGTGTGTAGACAGCCACCTGGGATCACTCCAGAGCATGGAAGCAAAAGAAGGAATCTGGGGCAATTCTGGAGCCAGAATACTCCAGGAGCAGCCCACAGTATTTTGGCCAAAATAGATGAAGCCCTGAAAGTCTGTGTTTCTTCAGTTCTTCACCACCCTCCCAATGCCAATGCTGTTTAAAAAGAAAATAAAAACCTTCAGACTAGATGACAAGGAAAAGAGGAGGGGTTGGGTGGGCATAAAAAGACTTTGTTAAAACGGGCTTTTTTTTCAGAGGCTTTGTTAATTGATCTATAAATTACTATTATAATAGTAGTTTTTTTGTGGGTTTTTCAGGCTATGTGGCCATGTTCTAGAAGAGTTTATTCCTGATGTTCCTGATTTGGCATCTTCAGAGAATGCTGGTATGGAAGAGAGTGGAGTATATAGTTATAATAGTTGTGGTCCCACCTGCCACTGGAATGCAGCTACCAAGAACTTCTCAGGAAAATTAATTTGATCCTCAAGTTGAAAGAGGTTTAGCCTCTCCCCCCCCCCCCATTTAATCTGTTTTATCATCTGGTTGAACAGTGATTACTCTGATATTTTTGTGTAATTTTTTTTTTAAAAAAATATTCACTAAGGCTATACACCAGGTTGGCTGACACAATGCTATTCTGCATGTTGTTGATCTCCTGTTCCCATCAACTCAAGCTAGTATGGCCAGTTGGTAAGTGTTGATTGGTGTAGTACCTTGAGTGGGGAGAACCCAAGTGCTGCCATTGCAGGAAGTATTGTTTGGCCTCCAAGTCGTAATGATGCAACCATGTTTCATCAACTGTGACATGTTGTTCCAATTTTTTTTTTACTAGATCACTCAAAATGTTGCAAAATTAACTTGGAAGACAGAAATTCAATTTTGCTTCTGGTCAGCATTCAGATATTTCATCACCCATTTGGCTGACAGCTTCTGCATAGTCAACTGCTTATGAATTATAAACCCAATGCATTCCCAGGATATCTCTAGTGTCTCAATAATTGTTTTAGCTGAGATTTGCTCATCTGCCAAAATCAAGTCATGAAAATGCTCAACAATTTTAGGAAGTGACATTGTTGAATGCCTCCCAGACCTTGCTGCATCTTCAGTCTCAAAATCTCCATGCTGACAGTTGGCACACCACTTCTTCACTGTTGAGTATGATGAGCTTTTGTCACTCATTGTTTGCATCAGACACTCATGGAGTTCCTTTGGACTATTCTTTTGCAGGAACAGGAACTTCCTGACAGCCTGGAGTTCAGCACTTGAAAATTCCACATTTTTCGATGACATGGTTCTATCAATGATCTGCAAAGAGTCAGAAATTAACAGCTACAATCCTGCAAATTGCCAATTTACAACACAAAACACTCTTTCAAGTTACAGTGACATAATTATGCCCAGATTTTGGGAAATGGATCAGGACAAGAATTTTTCAGCATTCCTCCTCCTTATCAAACAAACAAACAAACAGCTTCATTTATATACCGCTTCATACCCTTAAGGAGTGTCTAAGCGGTTTACAATTGTAAGCTATTTGCCCCCCAACAATCTGGGTACTCATTTTAGCGACCTCAGAAGGATGCAAGCCTGAGTCGAGCTTCAGCCCTTTGCTGGTCTTGAACTCGCCACCTTCTGGTTTTGAGTGAGTGGCTGCAGTACAGGCATTGAACCACTGTGCCACCAGGGCTGTCTGGGGTTATGGGATTGTTTTAATAAAGGCTGACTACTAAGGAAGTGCAAACGCAGGCTTACTGTTGAAAGTAACGGGGGGAAAAATAATGACCATGGAGAACTTATACAAATTCAAACTAGATAATGAGGAAATAGAAATAGTAAAAGAATTCTCTTATCTGGGATCAAACATTGATGGAAACAGGAACTGCAGCCAGGAAATCAGAAGATTAAGGATGGGGAGGGCAATTTCTCTTTATCAGACAGGAGGAATTTACGAATGGAGCCAATTGGAGCCAATTCGAATTCATGTGAATTCGCTAGTTTAACGAATTTACGTGAATTCCAATTGCATTCGGAATGCATTCAGAATGACCTCCCATTACCCGAAAATGACCCCACATTGCCTGAAATTGCGTGAGATGCTTTAATTCACAATAACGTAAAACCCATGATTGCGTTCGGAATGACTTCCCTTTTGCCCTAAATTGCGTGAGATACTTTAATTCACAATAACGTGAAACCCTATGATTGCGTTTGGATTGCCATTAGATTATTTATCCAATTTCCAACATCTGATAAGGTCATATTAAAGAACTAGAAAAGATCCTAAAATGCAAAGATATACAACTGAGCACACAAGTTAGAATCATACAAGCCATTGTATTTCCTATTACCATGTACGGATGTGAGAGCAGCATAGTTAAGAAAGAAGATAGGAGGAGGATCAATTCATTTGAGATGTGGTGCTGGAGAAGAGTGCTGAGGATCCTGTGGACAGCCAAAAAGATAAACAAATGGGTCCCAGAGTAGATCAAACCAGAAATCTCCCTGGAAGCCAAGATGACAAAACCTAGACTGGCATACTTTGGACACATCATGAGAAGGCATGAATCATTGGAAAAAACAATAACGATAGGGCAGGTGGAGGGAAGTAGAAAGAGAGGAAGGCTGCATGCTAGATGGATGGATTCTATTAAAGAGATCATGAGTATTTGCAGGAGCTGGGCAGAGCAGTGGAGGACAGGGGGTCTTGGAGATGTCTCATCAGCAGGGTCAGCATGGGTCAAGATGGATGCAAAGGCAGTTAACAACAACAAACAAGAATTTTGATTTCACCAGTCAGGGAGAAGAATAAAAGCAGATACTGACATGTAACTGGGAACTTGAGTGCTATTCCCAACCTGGTGATCTCCAGATATGTAAGACTACAATCCATCAACTTTAACATTTAGCAATAATGAGTAAAGTTGATGGGAACTGTAGCTCAAAACATCTTGCAGGCTCTTGATGAAGCAAAAACTGGAAGAAAGGACTGAGTCTTTTCAGTTAATATCAAAGCATGCATTCTCAATCTTGGACGGGTGTGGCAATGATCCTCTCTCGAAAGGAGCTGCGAAATGGAGCTCCTTTCCGTGCTGCTACCAAGGCGCCATTAGTACCCTGGAGCGGTGCTACACCATCCCTTGTGTGCTGTGCCATTTAGAGGTGGTGCACGAGGCATGTCATCAGCGCGCGCACTGTCTAAACTCACACATGCCAAAATGGTGCTAGGAGAGTGCAGAGCATGTGGACACTCCACACTCCCTAGCCCTAATTTCGGCCCCAGGCCACCGCAAAGCAGTGGTCTGTACAGGGGCTGAGTTAACAGCATGCCTTGTATCTTACAATGTCTAGCCAAATTTCAGGACTTCCATGTTTCTTCATACATCCACACCCATTCACACCACCTTGTTTTATTTTGAATCACTTCTGATGAATAATTCTAGAGAACTTGAAAGCTTGTACACCTTTGTGAACTTGTAGCAGGGATTGCCCACCTGGGATTTAGATTTTTGTTTTCTTGTTATATATCAACATTACTACTTTTGCCAAAATTCAGTTAATTTGCAGCAGTTATACCACAGTCCTTGCTCCTCCTGCAGCTTTCAGAGTCCATGCTATAGCATATGAAATAGACTCTGCCTATTAGGTACACATGTGCAGAACTAAGCACAGGGGTGATATTCCTATTAAACTGCAATTCATGAAGGATGCCAACAGAGTGAGAGGTGAATGTGAGAGGACATGGAGAACTTATTTACTAACTATACCCTATGCATGGCAAACAATGGCTGGCAATAGGTGGAAAAAGTCCACAGGGACCCAATAGTGCTTTTCTGGAACTACAGAATAGAGGGCAACCAAGACAGAGATCATGTCCAAGAGGCAGGGGGAGTGGAAAGTGCCCATGTGCTGAAAAATCTGATTTTGTTCACTGAGTTCCAGCTCCACAATGGAGCTGAAGAGGGCAGGCTGTTGCAGGAAAGCCCAGCAATGCAGGGACTTTGGAAAGTAATATGGCCACCACAGTTACCCCTTGATGTGTTTTTGGAGACCCTGGAGTAAAAGGTATTTCAGTTCTACGTGGAACAGCAATTGCCCCATTGTATTTCTGTTGCTTGCTCATGTCATGCGAAGGACACCTTAAAACTGTCTCACCTGTCCTTGTCCAGCTCCAAGATTGTGCCCAGGAGGGGAGTGGTGCACAAGAGTCCTTCTGCACTCTTGTAAAGAATGTGGAATAGCAGACCCACCCTGAAATCCAAGCCACTTCAAGCTGTGATCAGTGGATTCTCAGATCCAGGGCTGGAGACAGCATCCCTCCGCTTTCACATGCCCTAACATGTCTCACTCCCTGGGACACCCCCTGCTGCCACTCAACAAGACATCAGTTCAGCTGCCAGGTCTCCATGACTACCATAGCCAACCAGGGCAAACATCAAACAGCCAGGAATAGGCCACTATTGCCGTCATTGCCCAAGCAACAAAGAGCGGCTCCTCCTCTTCTGAGAAAAAGAGGGGGAGGCAGATGGTGAGAGAGCAAAGCCTTTCCTCCTGAGGGCAACGTGGCCAGCGCTGAGAGGTGGAGAGGAAAGGCCTTAGTCATTCCTCTTGCCTCCTCGGTGGCATCATCTCCACTTTGGGCACTTTTGCATATGATGCTCTGAATGGCTTTGAGGAATTTCCTAAAACCATATTGTGCATGAGTGTATTGAGATATATAAAGTGCAAGAGATCATTTTTAAATTTAAGGGACTAGCTGAAAGGTGAATTTACAATCTCCTTGTTTACATTCAAATGTCATAAGCGCAACAAATTGTTCTGTGAATAAATGCAGCCTGGAGGATATGGATTTAGCTTCCTTTCAGGAAAGGATGCCCTTTGGCTCCTTTCTTGCAGAGAACGATGCTGCTCGAATTTTACAAGCAGGTCACCGGGATGTGAAACTGAAATACTGGTTATTGTATTAACTATAAAGTGCCAGCCTGTCTCTTTGACAGAGCTTTGAAAATATTATTTCCAACAGGACTCAGAATCACTCACCAAGCATGGGCCCTGGGAGTCTGGAAGATGCACTCCAAAAAAGGAGCTTTTTAAAAATGCTCTTTAGGAAGGGTGGCCACCAAGTCTTTTCTGAATGCTGCTTTCCTGCAGAGCTATCATGCTTCAGCATTCTGTGGTAGAATTCTCACTTGATGAATTTAACATGCTCAGAGGTCTTGGAAAAGCTTAAAAGATGTGTGTAAAGGGATAACTCACCTTGGCACTACTTTTCCATGGTGGCAGGACTGTGTGCTCCGGTGAGGCAAGAAACCATGCTGATGGTAGCACTTTGGCTGGTAGTGCTTTCCATGTCAGACAAGCTTTTGCTGAGGAGCCAGACTAAATGTGCCAAACAGCTACTGGGCAGCAGTGTGTGTGTGTGCGCACGAGAGAGAGAGAAAAGCTGGCTGTCATACTTTGAATATATAATGAGATGTGATGACTCATTAGAAAATATGATAATGCTCAGCAAAGAGGACGGCAGTAGGAAAAGAGTAGGAAAAGAGGCAGGAGGAAAAGAAGAATACATTACAAGTAAATAGACTCAATCAAGGAAGCCACGGCCCTGAGTTTGCAAAATCTTAACAGAATGTTAATAACAGTGTCTGGGAGGCCTCTTCCTTTATAGGGCCATGGTAAGCTGAAGTCAACTTGATGACAATTAACAACAACTAAGGACTGTAATACCTCTGTAGGAATGTCTTTTTATTCATACCATTGTAAAGGCTTGAAGTCGGGGTACATTTCTTTGGTCCCATATTTATTACACCAGTGATCACGCTCAGTCCTTCCTGCAAAACATATCCTAGTTAGTCAATATTTTGTTCCCTCCTTCAGATTTGAGGTGCCCAGCTCCAGGAATTTGACATTTCTTATCATGTTCATATTCTCTGCCATTTCTACAATTTAAGGGTGATTGAAAAATGCCCCAGTGTTTAACATGGAATGTAATCAGTAATCACGTTTCATACCAAAAACCTTGATGTTTTACTTCCTGTCTTGTTTGTAGAAGTAAAACAAAATCAAATGCTCTTGAATTCACATGCATTTTATATGGGATTTCACTCACACGCCCACATCAAAACACCTTCAAATCACAGATCAGCACTACAATCATTGATTCATAAAACACAAGCCACAAATTCTGACCATTGAACAAAAACAGGGATCTGAGGCACAGCTCATCTTTTGTTCACACAGAGCACTCCCCCTGCAACACAGTCACGTTTTATGTCATAGGTAGCGTTGTAAAAATCATAAATCCTTCATTTCAGCATCATTGTGGCACAAAACCATGGGAACTAGGCCACAAATACTCTGTATTTTTTAACAGGATCTTATTTAAAAATTAAGATTGCACCTTAGGCCAGCAAATGTGGTCTCTGTCTTAGGTCTTTGCTTCTTACTGAACACACCCACCTTTTATCCAGACCCCCAGTTTGCATAAGTAAAGCAGGGCTGTTCTTGTAGGGCTCCTCATTCTGTACATGAAACATAGAAGACCGGCTTATATAGAATCAAGCTCACTGGTACATTTAGGCTTCTTGCAATGACTGGCAGCAATGTTTCAGGGTTGCTTACAAGACTCTTTCCCATTCTTGCCCAGAGATGCCAGGGACTGAACTCTGGGATCTTCCCCAATCCAACACACCACCCTCTACCACTGGATTACAGTGATTCCCTAGTGATGGAACACCCACTGTCATTCTAGAATGTGGAGGGAACCCTACAGCCTCCCAGATATTGTCAGATGGCAACATCTAGCAGCATTAGTCAGCTTAGCCAATGTTGAGGAATTCTAGGAGTTACAGTCCAACAACATTTTCAGAGCCTTTTCATTCCCTTCCCTTTCATTTCCACAAGAGCCATAACATGAAAACTGTTTTGCTTTTTCAGAAGGCAGTATTTTATTTCTACTGAACACAAGTGAGATTATGGATGTTCACAGGCATGGCATTAAGAGAAGCATAGTTTCCAAGGCAAGGGAAATAATAGTCTCACCATATTCTGTGCTGGTCAGGCCTCATCTGGAGCAGTGCATTCAGTTCTGGGAACCTCATTGTAAGAAGGATATAAACAAGTAGGAGCAGGTGGAGAGAAAGGCGCCAAGAAAAAGGTATGGAGAATGAAACATACAAGGAAAGACTGAAGCTTGGTGAAGAGAATACTGAAGGATGGCATAACTGCATTCTTTAAATACCTCTGAGGCTGTCACAGAGAAGAGGGAGCAAGTGTGTTTTCTCCTTTCCCAGAGGATAGAACCAGGTCTGATGGTTTGAAGTTACAGGAGAGTACATTTTGTTTGAATATTAGAAGGACCTTCTTGACAAGCAAGAACAGTTCAGCAGTGGAGCCAATTGCCTAGGAAGGTGGTGCCGTCTCCTTCTTTGAGCATCCTCAAAAAGAGTTCTGGACAGCTCCCTTCTGGGATTGCTCTTTCTAGAAATTCTGCACTGAGCAGGGGGTTGGACTCCATGGCCCACGAGGCCCTTTCCAACTCTACAATTCTATGATTCTATTTGGGATGATCTCAGCTTTGCTGAACCCTTATTCCTTTGGGTGGGTGCTGTACATTTACTTACATTTGCACATTGGGAGATCTGAATTAGAAATAGATAAAGTTATTAATTATTGCACTAAAGGCATTTTATTTGACTTATTGGAACACTTAAAATTCTGCTGGTAATTCCTCTCATTATTTCAGTAATTGTAAATCATATTTATGGATATTATGATGATTCCTAATGTCCTGAGATTGTACAAAAATCCTTTCGCATGCCATTAAAGTTTGCCTATCTAGCCAACTGACATTTATAGTTATTAAAGACTTTATCCTCATTAAACAATACACATCTAGTATATATAATACATTAATTGCATTAACATTTTCTAGATTTCACTACACTGTGTTATCTACTGACAGTATTTGAAAGAGGGCCCTCAATTCATATGTTTTTGCCCTAGGTTTACCAGGTTTAGTCTCAACGCCAGTTTTCAAAATTCTGTTCAGGGAATTTCACATCTACCATTACATATCCTCCAACATTTCACAGATGAAAACTGGGCACATGTGGCCAAGGAACATCAAAGTGTGGTCAAAATGGCAAAAGTTATTAATGAGGAAGAAGACACAACTAGAAGAGGCTGAAACAGTTTGATTTTGCCTGAGTCAACTGGGAAGGGCAAATTTCCACCTCCTCTCTTCTCCCTGAGTGAATTGAGTAAGAACTACTTTTGTATACTGAACTCAGTTTGCAATGATAGAAATAAGCCAAGAAAAAAGGAGGAAGTGGGAGGAAGAGTGAGAAACTAGGACATTTTAAAATCAATTGAAAAAGTGGGACAGTAGACAAATCAATTGAAAAAGTGGGACAGTAGACAATTAGACTCTTGTTGCCAAATCAGGACAGTTGGAGTGTGTACTATGACCAACACTCATTAACATGCAGGTGAGTTCAAGACATTTTGCTGACTGAAGCAAAATTCAGGATGGCCTTTGTCCTCTTCCTTCTAGAGATGCAGGCCACAATCCTGTTGGGTAGTTATGAATGCATAACTTTGTGTTACGTACTTTTAACTGTTTTGTATTCTTAATCCCTATGTAGTTTAGGAGAAACATAGGAACTATGAAAGTCCCCCAATCCCTACTTAGCAGGCAGCAGTACTTGTTTGATGGGCATCTGTTCCCCTTGATGTTTGGGGAAGCAGCTTGTTGATGGCCCCATCCCTGTACTCCAATGCTAGTGATCTCAGACTCTGGCACAAGAGGGATCTGAGGCAGATGTCCTGCTTCTGCCTCTTGGAACAAAGATAACTCATGGAGGGGTGGGGACATCAGTTAGTTGCTTCCCCATCAGCAGGGGAGCATATCTCCATCAATTGCAGTGACTATTGCCTGGTAAGTAAGGACTGAGGGGATTTGGATAGGCTCCACTGCTCAGCACTGTAAATACCAAAAGGATTCAGGCTGTGTTTCTTAATGTTTTGGATTTCAGCTTCCCAAATCCCTTACAGCATGCTCACTCAGGCTTCTTGGCATTCAAATTCAAGTCATTGGGAAGACCAAAGTTTGAGAACCATGGATAGAGAAGTGAACCGGCAGCAACTGAATAAACACTGTGGCAGGACAGTATCTTCCAGAGGTCAGTAGGGGCTGATACAGATGGCCACTATATGACGTCCTGGCAATGTGCTAGGGTTGTCCAGGTTTGGAGCAAATACACGCCCCGCAACCCTAGCACGTGGCCAGGGCATCAATGCTATGCAGCACTGTATAGATGGTGCATGTAGCGATGACGTCATGGGTGCGCAGCATCCAAATGGCACAGTGCACCTGCGACATCACTGCACCACCCTACAGGGCTTGTGGCGTTGCAGCTGCAATGCTAAAAGGAGCTGCTTCACAGGACTCCTTTTTTCCTGCGCACCATTGCCACTCCGTTTGGGTGGTCTGTCAAGCCCCTAGGCTATCTTAGGAAGTGCAGAATAGGCCATGTGGCACATGCTCCTGTTGCCTCCCTCCAACACTTTGCCACTGCTCTGCAACACACACACCCCATAGCATCTGCCACTTCACTCTGCCTAATGCTATAGCTCAGCATTTCAGTGTCTAATCCTATAGGTTCCCTCTGGAAGTCTTACTCTGCCAGCTCATTGTGATGTGGAGACAGTGCTGGATTCTCAAAGATTATGCCAAGTTCTTTCAAGGCTGATAAGGCATTGATTACAGTTCCATTAGCCAACTGCTTGTCTGCCATCCAAAGATCTGCCTAGCTAGAGTACAGAGAGGCTCACTTCCAGAAAATTGGACTCTAGGTGATGAATTTGGCTACAGCAACTATGGACACAATGATGGTGTGAAACACAAGGGATCTCCAACAGTGGAGAAAATACTTAAATGGATAAGATGATGGATTTTCAAGGCTGAGAGAATGGGACTTAACATATTTTATTGTTGGTTTATCATATTTAAGTTGCAACCATTGACCTGTTAACATACTCAGAGATATCCAGACTGGCCATACAGCAAAATAAAAACAAATTCCACAATCCATAAAAGAGCAATACATTGTTGTTTAACCAAAATACACAAAACACAACATGCAAGCCTTCAAAGCTCCTCTTGTTTTTTCAGCAGGCAAAAGGTGTTAAGCAATCATAAAAAAGAGAAAAGGAAGGTGATGGTGTTGGAATCAGAGGTATATCAGTTAACATATCAGATGTTCAGTTAGAGTTCATAGTTCAGTTAAAGTAGTGATTCCTAAACTCTGGTCTTCCAGTGTTTTGGATTTTAGCTCCCCAAAATCCCAGACCATTGGCTGAGATGGCTGAGGCTTCTAGGAGCTGGAGTCCAAAACACCTGGGGGACCATAGTTTGGGAATCACTGACTTAGAGGGATCTCAGTGCAGGCAGAGGTCATTACCCTCTTGGCCTTGTGAGGACCAAGACTGACAGTAAAATTTAAACTCCTTTAACAGCAGAATTGCAGCTGATGAAGCCAGAGCTTCAGAAGCTTGCATAGACTTAATTCTAGCTGAACAGAGTTAAAACGAGCCATTAAAAGCATTCAGTTTTCTTTATTAACAGTTTTATTAAATTACATTTCAAGTCAGTTTGAGTCCCCCCCCCCCTTTTTAAAGAGCGATTTAAATCTAATCTACATTGTCCTTGAAATCCATTTAGTTAGTTAGTTAATTTATATCCATCCTAGAAACATTTCTAGGATGGAGGACCACCACCTCCCCAAAAAAGTACTCTACGGTGAACTCGTCACAGGTCAGCGTAAGAGGGGTGCCCCAAAGAAGAGATACAAGGACTCCTTGAAACAACATCTCAAGCTCAGCCAAATTGATCATCAACAATGGTCTGCCCTGGCCTCACATCGGGAGACATGGAGATACACTATCCACAATGCTGCAGCCTCTTTCAAGAACTCACGTCAAACGAGTCTTGAAGAGAAACAACACAGAAAGAACCACAACTTGGAAACATCACCCAAGGAAACTTTCTGCTGTGCTTTCTGTAGCAGATTTGTTTGTCTTGGATCGGCCTTTTTTAGTTATCAACACGCTTGTAGAAAGTGTGGGATGAGTCCTCCCTGAATCTTCGTTAGAGAAGAAAAGCCAGAGAGAGAGAGAGAGAGAGAGAGAGAGAGAGAGAGAGAGAGAAATTTATATCCACCTTTCTCCCAGTACAGGACCAAAGGACTCAGAGGTCCAGGACTGGAGGAGTGGGAGAAGGGACCCTGTAGCTCTTTAAGAAGATGATTTCTAGTGATTACACTCATCCCTCCACATTTGTGGCTTTAACTTTTGCAATTTGATTATTCATGGATTTTATTGATATATTCTCTTTAGGAATCTCTAGGTCCTCCAGTGAAACTTTAGGGCTTTCTAGATTGGCAGGAAAGGGCGACATGAAGTTGCCTTTTCCTTAATACTTAGCAGCTGCACTGCAGGTCTCAAGTGTGTAATAAAAAAGGCATAGGGCAGCTACACTGAGGAGGTGTGGGGCCGACTTATCTGAAGTCTTTTCTGTTGCTCAGCAACTACATTGGAAGCTGTCAATATGCTAGAAACACAGGCGGAGCAGCTGCATGGGTGGCAATGAATGGGGCTTTTGGCCGCACTGAACCTTTAACATTTTTGTTGTTGTTGTTGTTGCCGGCTGCGAACTGCGCAGTTACACCGGTACATCATACAGGCAATTGTATTGCCAGCTGCGAACTGCGCAGTTGCGCAGGTACATCACACATGAACTATGCAGTTATGAAGATCTGTCAAATTACCTTTGTGGTTTCGCTTCCCTTTTTAAAGTGCGCAGTTGCATCAGTGCACCATGAATGAACCCCTTTATTTATTATTATTATTATTATTATTATTATTATTTATACCCCACCCCTTTGAGATCAAACACATTAAAATACTATTACATCAATAAAACAAACTGCATCCCTCCCCCCCTTAAAAGATATCAAATCCATTACAATTTAAGTTTATGAATAAACTTCTTTATTTTATGAATGAACTGACATTTTATGCACAGTTGCATAACAGTTACAGCATCCCAGAGTCCCTACTGCGCATGTCTAGGGTTCGGATTAGGGCTGCAGCTAGGGTTTGGGAGCTTTAAAAAACTGCACAGTTGCACTGCAGCATTTAGACACAGCTGCACAGTTACATCCTTTTAAAAAAGAAGCTGGGAAAAGCAGCTCCTTTTTAAAGCTGCTTTCCCCCCACTAAAATGCAAAAGAAGTGCGTTCATGCCAAACTTTCAGTGTGGGTCATCTAAAGGCTACACTTTAATGCAGGCATGAACACACCCCTTTTTGCCAGTCTAGATCAGCTCTTTGTGATCAATTTTAACCAAAAGTCACACTGAAGGATCTAGAGATTCCTAGAGCAAACACTCCACTAGGCATTTGTAGCTCCTCCAGTGCAATTCTATGGTCAATGTCTGGAGGACCTAGAAATTCCTAGAAAGGTGTTCTCTCAGGTAAAAACATAGTGTTTTTGTTATTTGCTGTTTTTCCATACTCACAGGGGTCCTGTGCTGCTAACCTCAGCGAATGTGGACGGATGAGTGTATTATTAATTTTTGGTCTTTTTTTCCAGTTTGATAATCAAGGCAGCTAACAACAGTTGTAACAAATGTAGCTAAAAATTCACAGCATACAAAAGTTAAAAATATAAGTAAATTATTTTTAAAAACCCTAAAACTAACTAAAATCAAACCATTAAAAAGAAAACAGCAAATATTTAATCTAATTCATTATGTTTCCCCTAAGAAATCAGTCCTCAAGGGTCTGCTGGAATGAACAGGTATTCACTGCCTCCAGAAAAATGGCAAGGACAGTGTCACTATAACTACTTTGGGAAGAGAGTTCCAGAACCTGAAGACAACCACTGAGAAGGTTCTGTTCTATGTTCCCACCTGATATACCTAAGGGGTCCTCCATAGACAATCTCAAAATATGGGCAGGTTCTCCCAAAATATGAGAGAATACAGTGCTTCAAATAACCTGGACCTGAGTCATATATGTATTTCTTTTAAAGAGGAAAGATATACTTTTTTTTGTGCTTTGATACATGTAGAATTCTAAATGTATTTTAAATGTCTGACTGTTGTTTTTTGTTTTTAAAGTGGACTAATGTGGTGAAATGAGACTGAATAGGTAGGCTCTATGATTTCCCAAGTCTAACAATCCCAGTGGGAAATTCTATTTCCGGGACTCTCTAACATCCTTCTTTGATGATTGGCAGCAGCTGCTGTGGCCCTTCCCTATACACCCACACCAGAAGGCCAGGGTGGTCACGCCAGCAGCTATTCTGAGAGCAGCCAAAGACAGGAGCTGCCAAAAACAGATCAACCCTCCACCTCAACACACACATTCACGGCTGCTGCCCATCTATCACATTGGCCCTAGTCATCTCTCTACAGTTCCCCACTGTGATTGTCTGAGTCAAGATGTCAAAAAACAAGAAACAGATTTCGAAGCTTTTGTACTGAAACAAAATAAGAGGCCTCTGTTCTATTCTGTCCAAGGTGTTAAAATTGTTTAATGGGATGGAAATATTCTGAAACAAATAATGACTGTCAAAAATATAGGTTGTCAAGTAACCTTGGCTTCTACAGCCACACAAACATGTCTCAAAAACAAAGCTATAAAACCAACCTCTTCCCTTTGTTGTTGATTCACAACTTTCACTGTTTCTCTCCATAAATCTGTTTGAAAATCCTTGTTGTTGCTGTTATATACCTTCAAGTCATTTCTGACTTACGGTAAACCTATCATGCATGGGGTTTTCTTGGCCAGATTTGTTCAGAGGAGTTTGCCTTCCACTGAGGCTGAGAGCATGTGGCTTGCCCAAGGTCACCCAGTGAGGTTCATGACTGAGCGGGGAATTGAACCCTGGTCTCCAGAGTCATAGTCCAATGCCCAAATCACTATGTCAGACTGGTTACTGCCAGAAATCCCCTCCCCCATTTTCCATATATGCAGCTTTCTTTGACCAGTTATTCTCTGGTACACTTCTGGCATTTTGGATTTAGGGTTAGTAGATCTCAGGACTGACCCCTCTTCTTTAGTACTCAGGATGATGATGGGGATCTCAGGGTGAGAGCACTGCTTTGAAGAGTGTGTATGTGTTTATTCCTCATTTATTAGACTTGTGTTGTTGTTTTTTAATTAAATGTTAAACTCTGTGAAACTGTGTTTGATGCTCAGCAATATTGTCATCATTGGGGCTTCCTCCTGTAACATCAGCAGGGCTTGTCTCCCTGTGACATCACAAGGGATTGTCCCTAGATCTCAGGTTTTGGATTTGAAATCCTAAAGCCTGAAATACTCTTCACAAAGCAACCCTGCTATTCAGATTGTGCCTGATCATTGGCCAAGCTTGCTGTGGTTAATGGGAACTGTCATCAGTCCTCGCATAGATTGGAAGGAAAGCCAAATAGAATTTGGGATAATTATTTCCCTTCAACCACTTCTCTAATATCGGAAAGTGTTCTATTCACTTGCCATTTAGTTCCTGGCACAATATAAATACAATACATTATAAACTTCTTTCCACTTTTGTATCTCTCATATCTAAGCAGCCAATATTCTTCCTCTTCTATCTCAAATGGCATTGAAGAATCTCACATAATACTTACCAGCATGTTGCAACCTTGACCTCTAAACAAACCCTCTATATGACAGACAGCTTTTGTGTAGTTACTCTTGACCTAGGTCTCTATTGAATCCCTGGGTGACAGTGAGTAATTTGCTTGGATTTGTCAAAAACATTTAAGATTTATTGTTATCATCAGGTCAAGTCCCCTGGAATAACCAGATTTAAATCTATTAAAATCAACCCAAAGACCATCTAGTCCAATCCCCTGTCAGAGGGGAGTTCAAGAGGGGACAGGTGGATATCCAAGTACTGTTCAAAAATCTCCAAGAGAGGACACCTTACCACCTACACAGGTAATCTACCACTGCTGAACAACTCTTACCACTAGAAAGTTCTTCCTAATGTTTTGTCAGAATCTCAAAATTTGAATCCATTGGTTTGTATCCTACCATCTGGGGAAGTTGAAAACAAATGTGTTCCTTTTTTCCATATAACAGTTGGATATTTAAAGATAGCTATAATATCACCACATAGTCTTCTCTTCAACAGACTAAACATATTCAGCTCCTTCAGTCATTCCTCATGTGAGGTTTATAAGTGCACAAAAGATGGAATATATATTTACGAAATCCAATAGATCTTTAAGTCAAGGTTTCAGTGTACCACATTCTTCATAACTAGGATGGTAACAGGTGGCATTCTCCTCTAGAGAGCCAAAGCATCCTCCCATTGCTTCTGGCTGCATCTACACTGCAGAATCAATGTAGTTTGGCATTGCTTTAACTTCCATGGCTGAATGATACGGAATCCGGGGATTGTGTCAACATACTTGTACTCCAAAAGGTCTCCCCCAATGATGTTTTGAACTTGGGGCACTCTTAGAAGCTTACTCTAACTACTGAACCCCTCAGTCTATCAATAGTGATCTTCAGACATGGGTGTGGGTGCTTAAGACTGTTGTCCTAAACAAGAGGATTAAATCAAGCCACCCCCTATTGCCTTCTAAATCTGGCCAGTCAAGAAGCATTTGTGGCATGAGGCTACTAAATGCTCCCTGCCTTTTTGCACCTTCTGGAATTGGCACCACTGTTTTTGCTGTTGCTGGGAAAGTATCTTCGGCATTCCCTCTTGCAGGGGTCCCTTCCTCTATCCCTGAGACTACCTAGGAAGAAAAGCAGAAGGTGAGTGCAGTTCTTACAATGAAGAGAAGTGAACAAATTCTTTTCCCAGTGAACACTTGGGACCAGTACTATTTAGCTTATGATCTGGGTGAAATGATGCGGAATCTGAGGTGAGTTGTGAGGTGGTTCAGGAAATACTGGTGTCAGATTATTAAGGAAACTTTCCTGAAGGACATTGACAATCCAGGATGTGTTCAGAGGAGGATGACCAAGATGGTAAAAGGTCTGTGAACCAAGACTCTGAGGAACAGCTCGGGGAACTGGGACTGTTTAGCTTGGAAAATAAAAGACTGAGAGCTGATACGACTGCCATATTTAAATACCTGAAGCAAGATCATATAGAAGATGGAATAAGCATGTTTTCTGCTACTCCAGAGACTAGAACATGAACAAATTGATTCAAATTACAATAGAGATTCCACCTAACATTTGGAAGAACTTATAGATTGTAAGAACTGTTTGAAAGTGGGATAGACTGCATGGTGGGTGGTGGGCTGGTTTTCTTTGGAGGTCTTTTAACAGATGTGATGTTTTGGAAGTCCTTTGGTTTTGTACCATTGCATGGCAGGGTGTGGCCCTTGTGGTCCCTTCCAGTTTTAAGATTCTATTATTCTAGGGCCACGAGATGCCAGACAGATTGTGAAGAGAACTATATACCAATAAAGAAACCACGTCCCTGAACCCGGAAGGCCTGAGCAGAGCTGTTGAGGACAAAGGGGCTTGGAGGTGTCTCATTTATGGGGTCACTATTAATCAAAGGCAGCTCAGAGGCAGCTAGCAACAACAAAAAGGGGGAAACAAAATGGAAAAAGAGATTCTATGCCAGTGAGGCTTCTAGCTTCTGTAGTTCCCTCCCTGGGAACTTCTGGCCACTCTGTTCTTCAGAGAAGACATAGCCTGTGTTACCTAAACGTCTAGGCATCAGTCTACAAAGCCAGAATGTAAACTCCCTTGGCCCTTTCCCCTGCCTTGTTGTTCCCTAATGAGGATGCTGCTGCCTCTGTCTCATTCAAGTTGTATGCATAAAATCAGAGAGTTGGGATATCTGCCTGCGGCTGCCTTCACATTTGTCTCCTTTTCAGCCACTCGCTCCCACTCCTTTTACAGACATAAAACTACAAAGAAAATTTGCCTAAGTTGGAAGTGTCTCTGCTGCCCTGTTCCATCTTACAGTCATTGTTTAAATATGAGGTTGTTGGGGACTATACACTAGGCCCAGAAATCAAGCAAGCATAGATCATGCTCCAGCCTTGTTCCCTAGTGCTAGACCAGATGCCAGCCACATACAGACGTGACTAGTATATTGTCTAACTGTCCTGATTTGGCAGAGACAGTCCTGATAAATTGTCTGTTGTCTTGCTTTTTCAACTGTTTTTAAAATGTTATTGGTCCAAAACACACTGCAGAAATAATCCAGTTTGAGACGGCTTTAACTGCCCTGGCTCGGTGCTAGAGAATCCTGGGAATTATAGTTTATTGTGTCACCAGAACTTTCTGACAGAGAAGGCTAAATGTCACACAAAACTATAGTCCCCAGAATTCCCTAGCATTGAGCCAGGGCAGTTAAAGTGGTCTCAAACTGGATTATTTCTTCAGTGTGTTTTGGATCCTTTTTTCTCAGATTACTTCAATTGCTGCAAACAGAGTTCAAAGTGCAAAAGAGATTTGCACTCAACTCACAGTGTGGAGAGGAGAGGAAGAGGTGGAATCTTGCCCTTCGCAGTAGGCCCAGACAAAAGCAAACTGCTGTATCCTCTCCTAGTTTGTGTATCCTTTCTCATTAATAACATGCACCATCTTGACCACATTCTGATGTTGCTTGGCCACTTGTGCCCTGGTTTTGTTCTGTGAAATTTTGGAGAGTATGGAATGGATAAAGGGCGTGATTATCACAAGGCATCCATAAACTCAAAGCACTGTATTGGTCGAGTGTATGTAAGGTAGCTGACTCATAAAATCTTCCTCTGTTCCCCCTTGTGCCCTAAAACTTTTCTCCACATAGTCAGAACAGTGGGGACAATCCTGGAGACTCCACTGTAGTGAACTGCAGTGTGAAGGGGAGTTGTTGTTGTTAATTGCCCTCAAGTCGACCTCGATTCATGGTGACCCTGTAGATGATGCATCTCTAAGCCCCACTATCTTCCACTATTCTGCTTAGGTCTTGTAAATTCAGGCCCATTACCTCCTTAATTGCAATGTTGCTTCAATAATGGGACAATAGCGCTGAGATCTGAAAGCCTTTCACAGGATCATGATCAACGACGAGATAAGGGTGGGGGGAGCGATCCCATACTTATCCTGTCTCTGTGTGATAATCTCCATGGATGTTGATGGACACTAGAATAGTTGCCCAAGAGAAAAGGGGACAGTAGCCTGAAAAAGTTTGGGGAGTACAACTTTAAATGTTGGCAGGACCCCCACTTTTTGCTGCACAGGAATATTATTTTTGGTGTGTTTTATCTGCTTTTCAGTTTTGTCTTATGTTTTCATTAATGACTTTTGTATTTTCATGCAACTTGTTGTATCTGATTTAATTGTTAAATCATTTTCTTTGGCAAGAGCTGGGATATACAAATCAAATCAATCCATTTATCCATCAATAATAAGCATTACTGTTACAAATAAGCATTTTATTTCATGGTCCCATTGAGAGAAAATGGTTCAAGAGGTCTTAAATAAACTTAATTTCATATTTATAGGCAACTCATAACCCGTCCTCCTGATAGATCTGTTTTTTACAACTATTAATCCACAAAGGAGACCATTCTAAGGATTCATGTTGGGAGAAGGGACATGCAGCCTATGCTAACAGCCATGGGAGCCTGCAGTGAATACCAGAGCTCCACACCCAGTCAGTATTTGCCACCTGTTATTTCTTTACCCGCCACCCTACACCTGACCATCTCCTAGATGAACACATTTACTTAGTCCTCCTTCATAAATCAGTCCCTGTCTCCCACCGGCCTCCTGTCTTGCTGGCACCAGGATGTGCTGCTTGGATAGGGTGTGGCTGCCACCAGATCTCATTACAAGCCCGAACCCTTCTTATAACTGACCTTCCTCATATCTTGAGGTCTCAGGTTTCCAAATCATAGTGGCAGGTGAAGCAAAGATGAAAGCAAATGCTTTTGCTTTACAAAAACAAGATCCCACTACTGCCAGCATCTGATTTCTACCACCAATGCCTGAAACAAGTAAAGAAAGCTGCAATTTAGGCACTCTGATTATGAGAGGTCTCTAAACACAAGAAAATATACAGATATGTAAAAAGAAGAAGAAGAGGGAGGGAGGAAGAGACAGAGGGAGATACATTTCAAGCTGTATAAAATGGTTTGGGGCCTCTTAAATGTGGCATGGCTAAGGGCCTCAGCATATTTTATCCCAGTGCTGATTGTCACAGACTCTTGCTTCCATCTCTCTATGTCCCTTTCAGGTTTTTGGAACTCCCAGATCCGCTCACCATGAGCCTTCCCTTTTCTTAAGTAAGCTTTACAGGAAACATGTTCTTTTACTTGCACTTAACCTCACTTCTGAACAGCTGAGGTCTACCCCTCTCAGGCAGGGCCCTTCCCAATTAATCCTTTGTGTTCCCACTTTTCCAACTGTTTTTTAAAATATCCCATCTTCTCTCTGTTCCTCCCACTTTCTCCCTTTGTCCCCTGCTTACTTCAATTGCTGCAAACAGAACTCAAAGTGCAAAGTAGGAGCTTATCGCTAAGCATTGTAAACCAGCTCCAGCCTCCCGGGCTGGAGCCAGGACATGGGATGGATGTGTGGATTATCGCACACTAAATCGCTGCCAAACCACTGGCCACCATCAGCCTGGGTCCCAGCTGTGCTGCCCCAGCACCTTTCAGAAGTTGGAAAGTGGCCAGTGGCATCCTGGCTCCAGCCGGGGTGGTGGTGGTGTTAGAGCTGGTTTAAAATGCTGATACACTCCATAGTTTGCCCTCAACTAACTCATCAGGGAGAAGAGGAGGAGGCAGAAACTTGCCCTTCCCTGTAGCGCAGGCAAAATTAAACTGATGCAGCCTTTCCAAGCTTGTGAGTTCTCCCTCATCAATAACTTCTGCCATTCTGGTTACATTCTGATGTTACTTGGTCACACGTTCTGGTTTTCATCTGTGAATTCTTTGAGTGTGGTCCTGTGCAGTGTTTATGTTTCATTTAATTTCAAAGACAGCTCATCCGGGATATCTTTAAGTATAAACCCAGAACACCATATCAGTTGAGGGGCAGGGATAGGAAGATATGCAGAAAGGTATGCATATGTATTGTTAGATATATTCAAGATTAAATTGGGGGAAAGTGCATTGTGTATTTTATAATAGTATACTTAGCATGGCTATGGCCCTTCATGTCTTCTGCAATCTTTTGAACAATCCTGTGGAATAATTTTATATTGTTATCCTCATGGCATAGTAGTGGGATCTGAGACCAAGAAAGAGAAGAGTCTATTCAAGGCCAGCTAAGGAGTTCATGGCAGACTTTGGATTTTTATTGGGGACATTTCTTCAGTCAGTCTCAGGACGATTCCTTAACAGCAGCTCTTGTTTTAATATATTTATAAGCCTTCCTTGTACTTGTAGTTTCAAACCATATATGGTAATCCACAGGTGGCAGATGAAGTGGAACCTTAGTGCTATACTGTGTAGTGTGAAAGGGCCACTGGAGAGCTCAGAATCTTACATGTTTTTGTGGCATGTTGACTGGTCCAAATAAAGGTATCAGCCAGCATGGGGCAGTGGTTTGAGCACGGAGCCAGGGCTTTTTGAGGCTAAGGTATGTATCCTCACTCAGCCATGGAAACCTGCTAGATGACTTTGAGCAAGTGACACAGTCTCAGCCAAACAAGTAGACAATGGCAAACCTCCTTTGAATGAATCTTGCCAAGAAATCCATAGGAGAAGGTCACCATAAGTCAGAGTTGGCTTGAAGGCACAGAAAAACAGATACAATAAAGGTATTGTTATATTGTGAAATTTGTCCTACCATCTTGTAGACCAACCTGACTTTCAAGTGATATTAAAAAAAGTAACCAAAATATGGCTGTTTCTAGAAGGAATTACCCATGAACTGGAATGGGGAAGGGGCAACCAAGCAAGGATAAACAGTAGTTTACTAGCCCTGACCTCCTCAACAGTCCCCATGACAGAAACCAGAAGCCATCTCTCTCAGATTTACAAAGTGACCAATCAATCAGCAGGCCAACAATGTAAGTATAAATGAGAGAAAAAGATGACAATGATATTAGTGTTTTTGTCTTGAAGAAAACACAGAAGAGGTTGTTGCTATAGAAATTATGACTTTAAAAAATACCAAAAAGGAATGACAGTTTGTTGAAAGGAAAAGACTGCATGCTGATGTTCTTAGGCAGGCAATTTAATTCCAGGAAATCATAGCAGAATGTCCTCTCATGTTCTCAGTGGGGAAAATTGCTGTACTTTCCATTAGATACCTATTTCTCTATGGTTTATAGGTTAGATTGGCTTTCTTTGATCATTTCCAGAGGTTTTTAACTGATTAAACAAATTCAGTGTTTGTTGCCCAATGTTATCCAGTAACATCTAAGAAAGTTATTATTGTGCTGCTGCATCACTAGCCAACTCAACCACACATAAAAATCTAATGAACACCAGTTCTCACACATCAATAATAATAAGCATTTGCTTGGTTGTATCTCTTAGTTTACTTCTGTATGGGTCTGACGTATGAAAAACACAAGAGATCATGATTATTTTATAACTATATAAGGAGCTATTTAATTATAAAGCAGACAGTAAAATTTCCATCGCTCTTTTTGCTTCCACATATTAAACCAGTCCCCTATCTGGCAGTTCTTCTGAAGGATCCATTTAGTTTTAAAAGTTGTATTTAAAAACAGTGTCAGTATTCTATCTGGTTTTACAATCCTATAATTCCATATTAGTGCAGGGCCCTGTGTTTTGGAGGCTAGAAGCAGAAAACATTGGAGGGAGTGATAGAAGGGGTTAGCAAAGGGCTAGAAAGAGGTCAAGGCTTATGAGGAGGTGTGGAGGAGGCTAGTGTAATCATTGAATGGGAAAGGGTGGTCTAGCCGCTTTCCAGCTTGTGCTTGCTTTCTGCATCTCCCCATCATTTCCACCTCCCGCACATTGTTGGGATGAGACAATCCTCATCTGGAAATACCTTCCCTTTTACAGTCAGGAAAGAAGGCGCAGGCTGCAGCAGTGGGATGAATACAACCTTACCCTTTCTTTTTAGATGCTTCAGTTGGAGGCCAGGAGGAAGGGAGATGCAGGATGTGAGGAGGCAATTAGCAGAAGGGAGGATTATTGTCTCCTGGGACACAGCTGCTGGCGGGGGAGAATGTGCACAATTGTACAGAGGATGGACTGACATAAAATGACTTCATTCCCATTTCGCATAGGCTTCTCTTAATGAAAAATGGCAATTTGTAAGATAGGCTGCTCACAAATAGATTACTGGATAAACCATTGTTTCCTTTGCATTGTTTGGAAAAGTTAATTCTTTGCACTAGAAGTCCCACTGCCCATGTTGTCTGAGGGATGCTGGGCACTATAGTTCAAAATGTCAGTTTCCCACACTTTGTTCCTTGCTCATGGCAATTCTTTGCCCCTCTTCCTCATTTCTACATCTTGCTTTTGTTGGACAGGGTCACTGAAGGACACACATTAAGCAAACAGCTCTGAGACTTACTTGACTAAGCTAGCAGCATGGGATGTGACATGGTCTGTGGAACAGCTATCTCTCTTGGAAAAGTGAGTAGCAAATTTATTACATAGCATAACCACACACATATACACACAAACACAAGTACCAAGATTTGGCTAATGATGAATGGCTAAGTGGCAAAAACCACAATCTCTTTGTCATATCCAACCACATCTGCTTCCATTGTCTCAATCCTCCCAGTTTTTGCCACCCAGCCCAACACTAAGAGCTTCTTGCAGCCTTCAGCAGCCTTTCAAACTATGTTCTGGGACATGTTACAAACCTATTAAGTCTACCTCAATGAGAGCAGCAGTAACAGAAAGCAAAGTTTCTTATTCTGCAACACACAATTACTAAGCAGGGAGGGGAAGATGTGGAAGGCCTATGGCCCATATATCTCAGTGTAAACACTTGTATTTATTGAGTAATGGATGACACTGCCACTAGGTCTTACCTGAAGTGTTTTCCAACAGTTCACAGTGGACCTATTGCCATCCTGTATGTTATTATCTGCCATAAGGATGAACTCATGCCAGTGGTGGAGGTGATACTGTTGTAGCAGCAGCAGTAATAGTTTCATTAACCATCAATACATGTTAGATGTGTAAAACAAAAGTACTTGTTTGTTCAGGATTTCTCAACAATTACATGATCTTGAGATTGTACTATTTCTTAGGAATATTGGTAACTTGTTGGATCAGACCATGGATAATCTAGTCTAGGTTTGTTTTTTGTTTTTTGGAAGAATCCCCTTAAACAGCCAGCTTTTTTGTGGTCTCCAAGAAACTGGCCAGTAGATTATGATGATCTACTTCCTATTACTGTTCTTCCGCCACTTTTAGAAAAGAGGCTGTAGACATAGGATGGGATGTTATGTTTTCTAGGGCTCCCCCAGTACTGGAATGTGTTGTGATGTCAATAAGTAGAGAGGGGCATGAGCTGGAGGGATTCTGGAGTTAGAGGAGATATTGAAAGAGGTATGATTTATCATCCAGGTCAAGAAGGATCATCACCTAGAATGGAAGTAGGAGCCACTGCCGAACCCAAGGTCGAAGTTCAGCATTCCAGAGGTCTCTAATTGCACCTTACGGGAGGTCTTTGAAATTTAAACCTCCAGTCAAATCATGTATTTAGATTACTACAGCTATTGCATAGAAAATATATATTTGTGTTATCATCTGCATTTTCCATCAGAGGGTGTTTGTATGAAAGGGAAGGAGAGACAATCCCACCCCACAGTCTTATTTTGATTCTTGGTGCATCTGGCATGGACTTACTGGCATGCTGTATTATGGTTTAGCTTTCCCTTTGCTGGACTGAAGTGAGGTCACTAATAGTATTTGCTTTAGCCCCATATAAAAAGAGTAACATTCTGAAGCATTCAATGAAATCCACAAATGTTAAAGGTCATACATCTCAAGATGATGGAAACATGGATGCATGGCAGGGGGTTGGACTAGATGGCCCTTGTGGTCTCTTCCAACTTTATGATTCTATGACACATTTGGGCTGCTGATACTCTTAAGACCTTCTTCAAGGGGCCACCTAGAACCAAGATTACATAAAATTTTGAACCTGGAACTCCAAAACCATTTACTGGGTCTCATTTTCCCATTAAGTGGTCATGGGCCTTTTGCCTCACAAATTTCTGCATTTTGAAATCACACCCTCAACATTTCACAGATGAAAGCTGAGACCCAAGTAGTCAAGCAACATCAGAGTTTGTTCAAAATGACAAAAGTTGTTAATAAGGAACGATATACAAGCAAGTAGAGACTGCAGCATTTTGCTTTTGCCAGAATCTACTGGAAGGGCAAAATTCTGTCCTTTTCCTCTGTTTTCTCAACTCTAAGTTAGCTGGGTGAAGACAACGTTTGCACTTTGGACTCAGTTTGCACCAATGGAAGTAAGCCTAGCATAAAGGGGAAAGTGAACGGAACTGGAATATTATAAAAGCAATCTGAAAAGATGATATGATAGAGGATTAATCAAGAATGTCTCTGCCCAAAGGACAGTTGCCAGGCATGTGAGACATACTTTCTTTTTCTCTTGTAGAATTAGCTCCATATAGCCAATGAATCCCTAATATTATCAGAGGTATGCAAAGCTATACAGCTCCAAGAGCTGTTGGTAGCATCATATGGAAGCCTAAAGCTCAAGAAGAAACATTTACTATCTGCACTGGAGACAACATGTATTTTGATAGTCATCAAACAAAGCTTACTTAAGCTCTTGCTGGCTTTGGATTCTAAATTTGCCACCAAAGAGAGGTTGTATAGTACAATGGTTCAAATATTAGCCTGGGGCCTGGTGGATCTACATTTGCTGAGTTCCCACTGAGCCAAGAGATTCACTATGTGATCTTTGGCCTATCAACTGTTACTAAATAACAGGTTGGTGGGCTACGGGTCAAATGTTGGGGAAATTAGTGTTGTGAGAGGCTTGGGTAATCTTTGAATTAGGAAGCACCAATATATACCAGAATTCACTGGGAGGACTCCAGATTCTTGTTGAATTAAGGCATCTTTATTTAGAAAATAGACAAAGTGCAAATGCCCACATACACAACATACAGAGCTAACTGAAACGGAAATATGGAAAAGGGATATTAAGGGTTGTGATGGGGTTTTATTTACGTGTCCAAAGTTTTAAGGGTTGCAACAGTGTTATATTTACCTGTCTAAAGAGAAGACTGTGGAAGGCTGGAGTGCTTCAGACTGGAAGATCTGAGGGCAACACAAAACATTGTGCGGGGTGTATGTGAGCTGGGCTGGGCTGTGTGCACAGTTGCTATATTTTGAGGATATATTATACTTTAAAAATTGCACAAAGTGATGGGCTATCTAGCCAGGTAACAAAGACTGAATGGCTTTTCCCAGTAATCAACAATGAGATTGGTTCATGGTGTTTTGTTTTTTGCATTTTTTACAATAGCAGTAATTGGATTGAGGTAGCACTGAGATGATTGGTTGGAGAAATTTGGCTGGGATCACAACAGGGGATAGGTAGAAAGACTGGTTTATTGCTTTCGATGCAGAGAGCTCCTTTGTCTCCCATTTCAAGAGGAAATACTGACTATTTGAGGGAAGGATGAAGCATTTTAGATTTGATAGTTTTGTTTACTTGGATATACCTCTATGAAGAGAAGACTGTGGAAGACTGGAGTAGGGGAAGCAATTCCTTTTTGCCCTGGGGGAAGTGTTCCTTTTTTCCTTTTTAGTGTTCCTAAAAGGTCAAAGATCTCTCAAAAACATGCTATCTCTAAATATGAGATATCAAACTATGAGGATAGGGCATATAGGGTACTTAACAGCACAGGGTTTATAGGGGTACATAACAGAGTTTTTCTCAGCCTGACCTACCTCAAAGCATGGTTGTGAGGATGAAGAGAGGAAAGGGAAAGCAATGTACAGCACCTCAAGATCATTGGAGAAAGCCAGGCTAAAAAGGCCATGAATCATGTTGCCTATGGTTCTGCATACCAATATTTGTTTCTTGTTTTACCACCACCACCACCACCCCAAAAACCCACCATTATTTTTTCCTATGTAGGCCATTTGGGGCAGGCAACCTGCTACCCTCTGGATGTTTTGGGCAAGAACTCTCATAACCCCCGATAACTGGCTCTGTCGGCTGTGGTTGGTGGAGTCTATGGGTATATCCACCTTGCAGAAATACTGGAGTTTGACACCACTGTAACTGTCATTACTCTATCCTACAGAATCTTGGGATTTTTCATTTGGTGAGGCACCACAGCTATCTGACAGACCAGGCTGAATACTTCACTAAACTACAAATTCCAGGATTCCACAGGATGAGGCCATAACCGTTAAAGTAGTGTCAGTCTGCTTTATTTCTGTAGTGCAGATACATATTGGGGACACTCAAGACACAGGGTATGATTTAACCACTTTAAAATTCTGTGAATTTCAATTCAAGAATGACTTCATTGTAAAATTATATGGAGGCTGTGTGGATGCACTTGTTGAATTCTTCCTAAAATCAGGCATGCTTCCTCACAAATACAAAGATATAGCCGTGTTAGTCCATAGAATCTGTTTATAGAGAGATCTTGTGGCACCTTTGAGACTAACTGAAAGAAAGAAATTGGCAGCATAAGCTTTCCTAGACTTAAGTCTAGTGTTAGGAAGTCTCTCACTTAGGGGAATTATAATTAGCTCAAAATATGCAGAGAGGAAGATCCTAACAAAGTCTTACGCCAGAATCGCGATCCCGGTATGTCTACCAGAGGTCCACCAACAAACCCCAAGAGAGATAACACTAGTCCAAATGAGTCCAATGAAAATACACAGTTTATTGGAGGGCATAAATACCACACACAACAAAAGGGGGCCTACACACACACACTTTCAATGCTAGCAAAAAGGGAGGGGTAAGATTGGGAGTTAGGTTTGAGAGAGAGAGAAACCGCTGGAATACTACCGTAGAAGTCTTCTCTGGGAAGCCTGATAGATGTGGATGAGGATGATGGACTCGACTGCTGGGATGAGGGGAAACGGGTCGCGGGAGCTATGAGCAGAGATCAAACTGGTGTGGACCAGCCTGCACTCTGAGGACAGCGTCAACGGGGGATTCGAACTCAGGATCTTTTATAGGGCTGAACATATCCGGGGGCTAGGTATCAAGGCTTGGACAAAGGTGTTGATTGCCTGGGCCTTGTGAAGACAAGAGCAAATAATCTGTGTACAATGCACTTAGGTTTGGACAAAATTCGGAGGAGCAGCCGACTTAACGGCTGAGTCGTTAAGTCAATCACTGGCTCATCAGATATGATGCCAAGGCTATTGTCTTACTCTGGAGGGCAGTGGCAAATCTGGTTTGGCAACTCCCCAAACTTCCTATGGAGAGTTGCTTACTAGGGACTCTGCTCTTCCAAGCGGGCTTGACTATGTGACCTCCTCGCTTGGGGCTTATGGAGGGTCCTTAGATAGGTCAGTCAGGGGTCATAGTACAGTCCACATGTCCCCAAAATTTTATTAAAAGCAACACTAGGAAAATTATTAAAAGTAACACTAGGAAAGCTCATGGTGCTAGCTTCTTTCTTTCAGTTAGTCTCAAAGGTGCTACAAGATCTCTCTACATACTTCCTCAGAAATAATGTGTGGTTCTCATAGGAGTAGATGAAGAGGGAAGCAGGACTATTGAAGCTGCCCTGCTGAAAGAGTACATCATTTCTTCCTCTCTTCCCCAATGCCTTCTCCCTTTGGTAGGTGCAAGCCTATGGGTAAGAGTTTTTCCACTCCTGGGGACTTTTGAGCTAAAGAGTAAAATTTTAAAAGAGTTGAATAGTTAAATAAATAAATAATAAATAATGAACAGTTAAATAAATAAATACATATTTTCCAATATTTTTTTAAACACTAGAGGGCTCAGTTCTTTGCATATTCTTTGTTTCTTGTCCTCTGGGACCAATGCAACTGTTAAAGGGATTCCCTTGTTTCTTTTAGAGGACATTGCGGCCCTACAAAATGTAATGGACGTGACTTGTTTTGAGCTTTCTCTATTTGCCGCTCCTCGATCCAGTAATCCCCATCTACTTCTGAGTAAAGTGAGCACAGAAGGTGCCAGATTGTGATAAGTGACCAAGCCATACCCTTCAGGGCACAGAAAACCCTGCAGTGTGCAACAAATGCTCCATGTTGTCAGCTTCTGAAAAACTGCTAATATTGTAACACCTTTTATACAGCTTTGAAATGCTTCGTACACTTTGGGTGACCACATTTCACTAAGAATATTGTTCAGCTGGGAAAGGTGCATCAAAGGAGAAAAACTGGAATGATCAACAAGCTGGGGCATTGATGTTACTTACTTACTTGCTTGCTTACTTACTTACTTACAACAACAATTTTTAGGATGCCTTTTAGAGTGGAACTCTCCCAAGGTGGTTCAAGATAAAAACAATACAAACAATATTATATGATGTTATAGTGCTTGGGTTTTATCTGATCTTGGCAGGCAAGCAGCATCAGCCCTGCTTAGTATTTGAATGGGAGACTGCCAAGGAATACCAGGTGCTGTGAAATATATTTTTGAGAAAGAAACTGGCAAAACTACCTTTGAGTATTGCTTGCCTAAGAAAGCCCTATGAAATTCATGAGGTTGCCAAAAAATAGACAAGTGACTTGAAGCCACATACACTCACACACGTGCGCACACAGCAGTGGTTCCAAACCTTGGTTTTCCAGATGTTGTTAAAGAACAACTCCCATAAATCCAAGCCACCATAGTCAGTGTTCTGGGATTCTTGCTGTTGACTATGATGACGGGATTTTGGGAATTGTGCTCCAACAGATTCTGGGGAGAGACAATGAAGACAGATGACATTCTTCTCATAATACTAGAACCTGGGGTCATTGACTAGTGGCAGATTCAGAGCAGATTCTGCCACACAGTATGTTGAACTATGGAATTTGCTTGAACTGGAGAAGGTGTTGCCTAATAGTTTATGTGGCTTCAACAGGGGATTAGACAAATTCATAGAGATTAAAGCTATCTACAGCAACTAACTAGTTACTATGGCTATGTAATACCCTTAAGGAGAGAGGCAGCATGACTTACCATATCAGCTGTTGGGGGAATCAAAGAGGCTGTTGCCATCTCATCCTACATGTGGGTTTGCCATGGGGGCATCTGGCTAGCCACTGTAGGAAAATAGGATGATGGACTTTAAATCTCATCCAACAGTGCCCTTCTTATGCTGTTACGTCCTAGGAGTTTATCACATGTGAGGAATTTCTCTCAATTGTGAATGGAGCCAATTCACAATTACGTGAATTCACTAGTTTAGCGAATTTATGTGAAATCTGATTGCATTTGGAATGCATTCAGAATGACTTCCCATTTCCCGAAAATGACCCCCCCATTGCCTGAAATTGCGTGAGATACTCTAATACGCAATTACGTGAAACCCCATGATTGTGTTTGGAATGACTTCCCATTGCCCGAAATTGCGTGAGATACACTCATTTGTAATAACATTAAACCCCATGATTGTGTTCAGATTGCCATTGCATTATACCCCCAAATTCCATCGTATGATAAACTCCCTAGAAAGGGTTAATGTAGTTTTCACCACCCTTCCACCCTGGGGCTCTGAATAGCAGGCTGACAGGCTGACTTAGCAGCAAGACTATTTAGGTTTAGTAGCTGCCACCTAGGGAATGAGAGGGGGAGGAGATTTAGGGAGAATAGCCTCTGATATCACTGGCTGGCTCCATTTTGGGCACAGGGATGATAAGCAGGGCTACTCACAGCAGGCTGAGACAATTTGGCTGGGAGATTGCCTTTGCCTCAGCCAGGGATGGAGGGGGAGACCTAGCAGAAGCCAGACCTGTCCCATCCTACCCCAATTTCCGTTGTTTTTCAAGATGATGTAGTTTTTGGTTTCTGAATCCAAGTTGAGGAGAGGGAAGTACTCTTTGGGCCTTGTGTGAGATGAGAATAGCTTTGAGTTTTTGACAGGTTTGCAAAAACAACCATCCCTTCTGGCTGGTAACAGTTATTTCAGTTGTGGATAAAGAGCAGTAGAAGCCTTCTTTGCATAGCAAGTACCATACCCACCATCTCTAGGATTATTTACTTTCCTGATTTGACATCCCTCCTCATGCCTAGGGGGGATGCATTTGAACTGAACAACCCATGGGATGCACTGTTCTGTTGCTGTGTGCCTTCAAGCTGTTTCTAATTTATGATACTAAGTCAAACCTATCATAGGGCTTTCTTAGCAAGGTTTGTTCAGAGGAGGTTTGCCTTCCCCTTCCTCTGAGGCTGAGAGGATGTGGCTTGCCCAAGGTTACCCAGTGAGTTTCTATGACTGAGCAGGGATTCAAACCCTGGTTTCCAGAGATGTAAATAGGACATAGTTCACAAAGCAGCCTGGTCTGTTTATTAGCACTTGGATTGAATGTACGGTTAAATATACTTCAACTCCTCTGAGTCTAACAATTTGGCTTCACTCCTACCCACAAGAACTTGTTTTCCCTATCCAAATCTTGATGGGACGTGTAAGAAAGATTTGAATGGTGACCTTTATTTTTAGTAACTATTATGGGATTTTTATGTCCTAATATATACTTTCTTTTTTCTCTTTCTTTTTCCCTAGCACATGGTCTTTGTGTAGCTGTATATACACTGGAAAATATTTTCCATTACTAAGACTGTCCTGTTCCTTCAGTGTTCCCTCCTATCCCCAATCCTTTCACTTTCCAAACCTGGCATTTTCCACATAACCAACTCGCTCCTCCTTCGTGTTCTTGACCCATCGCTGTTGAGGCCCAAGGCCACATTCTGGGCCCATCCACCCCCATCTTCTTTCTGTCAGCCTAGGCTCAGTTGCTGCCAAGCGGAAGAGAACTGTTGCATCCCATGACTCACTTGCTGCCATCTATCTGTCTGCCTGTCTCCCTACCCCATCCCCACAAGAGATTCCTCACTGAACTAACTGACAGAGGAATCCACAGCTGTTCCAAACTGGGAACAGGGGGAAGCAGGGAGGGGACTGTCCAATGATGTCAAGACTCAGGGATACAAATAGCCAGAGCACAGATCCCTCTCCCGACTCCAACTTGCTCACTCAGAGCAGCAGCTGTTAACCTTTCTGCCTTTGTCCCATCCAGCCACCACCATGAGCCAGTCCTACTCCTCCAGCCAGAGGCTCTCCTCATACCGCCGAACCTTTGGAGGGGCTGCTTCACCTTCCTTCCCAAGGGCCTCCTTTGGCACCAAGGGCTCCTCTGCCAGCTCCATCTCCTCTCGGGTCTACCAAGTGTCCCGCAGTGCTGCCCCATCTAGCCTCTCTAGCTTCCGAGCCAGCTACTCAGCTCCACTGCGCTCAGCCTACCAGGGGGCTGGGGAACTCCTTGACTTCTCCCTGGCCGATGCCATGAACCAGGAGTTCCTGCAGACACGTACCAATGAGAAGGTAGAGCTTCAGGAGCTCAATGACCGCTTCGCCAACTACATCGAGAAGGTACGTTTCCTGGAGCAGCAGAATGCGCTCATGGTGGCCGAAGTCAACCGGCTCAAAGGCAAGGAGCCCACACGGGTGGCTGAGATGTACGAAGAAGAACTGAGGGAGCTGAGGCGCCAGGTAGAGTTGCTGACCAACCAGCGAGCACGTGTTGATGTGGAGAGGGACAATCTGCTGGATGACCTCCAGAAGCTGAAGCAGAGGTGAGATGGGGGGTGAGGGTCGCCTTGCTGCCAGGCACTTATTGTCACTAAGTTCAAACCTGACTAAGCTCAGACTACCCTGAGCTTGCACTCCTGGACTTTTCTCCAATTCTGAACAGGTATTCTGTCCCTTATTCTGATTACTCTCTGATGGAGTGAAAAGGGAAAGGCAGCAAATGGTAGATTTGTTTCCCCTCCCATGCCACCTCTAAAAGCAATACCAAGGCTCATATCAACTTTGCCATGGCCTAAGAGCATGCCTTGCTCATGTAGAGTATTTTTCATGCTGGTGCTGCACATCTTTCTCCAAGCTGCTTCATTGCTGCCATCACCATCTCCATCCTGCCAGTCTCTGCCTGAGACTCCATAGCCATCCTAGGGAACTCTTTTCTATTCTTTGATGGAGAGAAGCTTTTTTTTCTTTCTCAGAGCTTGAGGACCCCAGCTGGGACTTGAGGACCCTAGCTGGGCACCTCAAAGGCTTGATGCTCTCAGGCTGTGCACATTCCAAATAACTTGGCAATTGTCCTTCTGAAGTACTGCAAAAGATCTCCTCCATCTAGACCATTTTGATAATTGATACCAGGCTGCAACTTTCTCACTGTTGGCTATGCTGGCTATGGCTGTAGCAGCACAACAGAATTTGAATGGTCACATTTTTTCCACCCTCAATGCAAAGACCTCGGGATCCACAAGTTACTTATTCTTAGAACAGGGTGCAAGGTGTGTCTCAGGATGGTGCTACTTTCCCTGCCATACCAACCCACATCATATGCAGTCTATCAGAAAGTAGGAGGAGGGTCTTTAAGCCATTTGACACAAATAGGTGCTTATCAGTTCTTATCATATCACTTTTTGACCTTTCTTTTTGCTAAGCTAAACAGGTGGACGTTCTTACTCTTAAGCTTGTCTCTGACTTGGGATCACTCTTAAGGCCTTTCCCTGTTTACAGTTTCTGTTTATATCCTTGCTCTTATACTGAGTCCATGACATGGTCAGGACTGATCAGCCTTGGGTTTTCTTAAAAATGACCATGACAATGGAGTACACAAATGTTAACTATTTGTTAGATGACAGCAAAATCTTATTTTCAGGCTCTGGCATGACAAGTTAAGAATTATACTTGCAGAGGTATAGCTAGGCAAATATGACCATCTCTTTGTTTGTTACATTTTTACTCCACGTTTTCTCCAATTAGATGAAGGACATTAACATTTAAAGAGATTATGTTCTACTTTTCCACAATTTGTTCTCACAACAAGGTAGACTGAAAGAGAGTATCTGGCTCAAGGCCATCCAATAGAGACAACTCTCAAGTCCCAGTCCAAAATTCTAAACACTACACCACTGGCTCTCTTATCGAAAATGTCTTCCATTCACAAAAACATTTTTTGTTTCCTGATGCCATGATTTTTAACCCCTCTCTCTATGGAAAAGAATTATGGAGAACAAGCCTATTGGCCCTTCTTTCTCTCTAAGTCAGAAAATTCTGCAAGACCCCCTACTATCTAGGGCTGGCTTTGCAAACACATTGAGGGTGGCCCACAGTGGGATATGTAGCCCACATTTCTCTGCATTCTGAGAAGGGTTTAATCTCTTTAATATCAACACAGAACATGGGATTTCAGCAAATGCAGCTATGCCAGCAGAGATTCAGCCACTGGGAAAGCCAAATCTATTGTACTACTGCCTGTCATGGAAGTTTTAAACAGATGAGAATGGGGGAAGGTGGTGATCCTAATGATTACTCCTCAACTGAAGGGGTCAGAATAACTGACAGTAATACCAGAGTGTCTGCAATACTCTTTTCTGTCCATATTAAAGATCAGAAAAAGCAGAGGAGGAAAATAAAGCCAACCACAAGCCAGCAAGTTGGTTAAGAGGCATCACCAAGCAAGTGAGGCACAGGCTCCTTTAGCTCCTTGGTTCTCCTGCGACTTTTCTGAGGAGCAATGGCTTCTAGGTGGTGCCTCCTGAATACCACACTACACTGTTATAGTGGTATTATTCCACTTTTACTGCTATGGCTGCCTCCTGTGGAATCCTGGGATTTGTGGTTTAGGGAAGAGCATTTGGAATTCACAGCCAGATAGCAATTAGAATGCCACAGGAGGCAGCCATAGCAGTAAAAGTGAAATAAAGCATTATAAAAGTGTAGTGCGGTACTGAGTGAGATTACGATGCATATTAGAAAATTAAGCTTGCGAGGGGGGACAATCATGGTAGCCTCCTTCAGGAAGGATTTGGCCTAGTTTTCAACACTGGCCAAGCTGAGGATTCATGTGACAGACAAGGCACAACTAGATATAGCTGGAATGGTAATCCAGCAAGTCTGGGCCCCACTGGCAGGAAGTTTTGGCATTTCCTTTTGAAAGGAAAGAAGAAATCCTGTCAGAGGATCCCAGGGACCAAAAAACTCTCATCAGACTGCACTAGAATAGCCTCCTGGGTCCCAGAACATCTGTGAATCATCATTTCAGACCTTGGGTTTTTGAAGCCAAAAGCAAGCTGGGCCTTTTGTTTGAAGACTTTGGCTCTGACAGTGCCTATCTATAGGACAAAACAAATGCATAAATGTTTGCTTATATACATTTAAAAAAACACACAATTACTCTGGGGGGAATTTGTAAATCAGTTCCACTAAGAGGACCCTGTCACATGGGGTTAAAAGAGCGGCTTACCTTTTCCGAATTCAGTATTAATTCGGGAAGCAGCTGGTTCCTATCACACCTAAATTTCCACTGAAACACCGCCCGAGTTCATCCCGGATGCAGCCCGGATCATTGCTACCACTACTCTTTTCGAAAACGGAAGCTTCCGACTTTTAAAAATGGCAGGGAAGCAGCTTAGATTACCTGGGCTGCATCCAGGACAGACCCAGGTGATGATTCGGCTGTGATTTAGGTGTGATAGGAACTGGCTTCCTGCCGAATTAATGATGAATTAATTCCATGTGATAGGGTCCAGAGTCTGATTGTAATCACAGAGGCAGTGTGTTCCCTTCCTCCCCCAGACCAGAAAGAAAATGAAAGAGGGGTGTCTGCAGGATTAATCAAGAATCCTGTAGGGAAAGAAAGTTGCCTATTCAAGCCACGGCACTGTAAAGATTAAAGTTTGCAATCATGATAGCTTGCTGGCACTGTGCATTGTGAGGAGTAGGGCTCAAAACCTCCATTTGCAACTGCATAGAGAAAGATATATGAGGGCAGGTAGTGTGGAGTTTAGTAGTAAAGGAGAAAAGGCTGCTGACAGAAGGTGGGTGGAGGGAGAGGATGACACATATAATCCGCAAAGAACTGCGTCCCAGATGTCTTTGTTTCCAGCGCTCCACAGCCATAATGATCCTCACAGCTTGCCTTTAGTGTCAAAACCTTGTAGGGTATTGCTATTCAAAGAGGCAGTCTATGGACTGGAGACCCATGAGCCATTCGCTGCTAATGCATGGAGACTTTCAAGGAAAACAGGAAATCATTGTTATCACTAGGTGCAAATAGGGTACCTTACTATTCAACATTTCATAGATAAAACTGCATCATATGTGGCAATGTAACATCAAAATGTGGTCAAGATGGCAAAAATTATGAATGAGGAAGAAAACAGAAGCTAGGAGAGGATGGAGCCGTTTGATTTTGCCTGAGCCCATTGCAGAGGGCAAGGTTCCCCCCTGCTAAGTTAACTGAGTGCAAACTACTTTTATACTTTGAACTCAGTTTGCACCAAAAGTTTAAGATGAGTACAAAGGCAGATAGTAGAAAGAGAAAGAAACTGGAACACTTTAAAAGCAGCTGGAAACAGGACAGCAAAGGATTGATTGGAACTGTCCCTGCCAAATCAAGACAGTTGGGGGTATGGGTGTTGGTCCCTAGCACATTGGGAGAAAACACCCTGCCAGCCCTTCTCTAAATAGCTTGAGAAGCACTGATATAGGGGATGCCACAATGCCTAGAACATCAGTCCTTCCTGTTAATTTGGCAGCTCAGTTGCATACCATCTGTCACCACCATGTCCTACACAGACTAATTCCAGATATCCCAGATGGGTGTAGGGTCCTTGCTGTTCCTCAGAATGTGGGGAAGGGGACTCCCAGCCACTGCTCTTACATGCTGGCATCCTTCTCTCCTCCATTTCCTCCTCCTTCCCAGGCCTCTAGCTTTTGCACTTGATGTAGCAGCAAAATCTCTGCTACCCTAAAAGGGAAAGGGGGAGTGAGCATTATCTACCCATGAGCTCATTCCTTTGTGCTTCAGCCTTTGACTAAAACAGGCAATGATAGGACATGTTCCTCCAGCAATCCAGCCTGGCCCCCAGCCAGCTCTCTCCACCCTCTGGAATTCAGGAGAATTGCCCATTCCAGATGCAGATATTATCCCTGGGGCTTGGAGGGAGTCTCAAAAGTCACAGTTCTCAAGCTTGTGTAGAGTCAAAAGCCTTATTGCCCCTTGGGGTGCTGTGAGGGACAGCAAAACAGGTGACCTGCTATGAGTATTAACTGGTTTGTCTAGCTTTCTGTCTGACACCTTCCTTCCAATCTTTCTGCTTCACTTTCACAGGCTGCAGGAAGAGATTCATCTCAAGGAAGAAGCAGAGAACAACTTAGCTGCTTTCAGAGCTGTAAGTTCAGACCTTTCCTATAGTACTGTATAGGTTAGTAAGGGGAAATGCTCATTTTAAAAAAGCAGCATGGTCCAAAACCACTGGCTCCAGTTTCTGAATGACAGAAGCTTCTTTGGCTCTGACTACATTCTTGAGAACCAAAAAAAGAGAGAGCTCTCTCTTTAAGTGGCACTCACATTTTCTGAGAAGGTAGATTGTTTCTCTCCCCATCTGTCTATTGCCATTCTCCAGTCTCTTTCCAAAATTAATTGCTGGCCTTGAATTAAAGCAGTGCCCCCTGCTGTTTTAACACACACAACCATGCACTCATAAATCCACACAAACACGCACACGCACACAAATAAATGGGGCCTGTATTTTTGCCTGACATGTGGTTGGTCCCCTGTGTTTTATCTATGCAAATATTTTCCCATTCCTTTTAGAGTGCCAAATGTCAAGTGTTTACTGGAGTATTCCCCCAGGAGTACATGCAAATCCATTCATTGTCTCACCACCACTTTTTACTGATCAGCTGTGGCTTACTTGCAATTATGGGGAGTTTAGTGAAGGGGAGGGAGAGAGTGCTAGAATAGCTGCCTCACCAGCTTCCGGGTTGATGTTAGTTAATAAATGGCTGTCTGGCCTCCTGCCCAAGAATCATGTGAACTGGGCTAGAGTGGTGGGTCTTCCCACTCATTTCCTGGGGAACTTCCTACGTGGTTTGGAGTATTGGCCAGAGTCCCTGATTGTGTAGGCTGGAGAGCAGAGGGCAGCAGCCACAGCTATCCAGAGGCATATCCTTAAGGAATAGTTTAGTTCCTCTTTTTCCTGCAATAAAAGATAAGCCACTGCACATATCTATTTCAACTTCAGTCTTCTCTACCCTTTTCTGCCACCAAAGGATGTTGATGCAGCCACTCTGGCCCGAATTGATCTTGAGAGACGTATTGAATCACTGCAAGAAGAAATTGCCTTCCTCAAAAAGGTGCATGAAGAAGTAAGTGTGGACTTTTGACTGCCTTTGTTGCTCAGTACATCTGAAGGTGGGGCTGCTAGAAAGGGGAACATTTAGGGGTGGTGGAATTCAGCAGAAATGATTGCCGGGATTTCCCTGCAACAAGGGAACATTTTTGAGCTGAAGTACTGAATTCAGTTTTGAAGAAACTCTTGGAAACTGCATTCCAGTGGTGGCCAGGTCATGGCACCAAAGATACCAGTATATTTCAGCATACTCACTTCCAGTCACTAAGCATTGGGAGAGTCATTGCAACATTTTAGAATGGGGAAAAAACATAAACCAGCAAACCATGATATAATAAGGAGGGGTGTATGGCTTTCTGGAGAAGGCCAGAGGGCCACATTTGGCTCAACAGATTTACATTATCCACCTTTGCCCTATAAGAAGGAAAGAGATGGGAGAAAGTGGAGTATGGTGGTGGTAGAGAAGATGGTGGAACGGGGAATAAAAGAAGACTTTCAATAGTCTCCTAGTGCACTGGTTCTGATCTTGTCTTTGGTTCTCCAGGAAATCAGAGAATTGCAATCACAGATGCAAGAACAGCAAATCCAAGTGGAGATGGATGTTTCAAAGCCAGACTTAACAGCAGCACTGCGTGATATCCGTGCCCAGTATGAGTCCATTGCTGCAAAGAACATTTCTGAGGCTGAGGAATGGTATAAGTCCAAGGTATGGGTCAAAAGGAGGACTTTGATTGGCTCTGAGGCTGGAGAAGGTTTGTGGTGGTCATATCCTATATGAACTTGAACATATGTCTCACCTGCTCCTGCCCCCTTTTTTCTGCATAAAGGTGTCTGACCTGACGCAGGCAGCAAATAAGAACAATGATGCTCTACGCCAAGCCAAGCAAGAGATGATGGAATACCGGCACCAGATCCAGTCATACACCTGTGAGATTGATGCACTCAAGGGCACGGTGAGATGCAATTCCAAGTTGGTGTGTGGAATCAGGTTTAAGAAACCAACAATTTTACATTGAGGAGTTTTTTAGACCTCAAAATACTTAACCCAAATCATAACTTGCTGTTCAATCCAGGTGAAATGTAGGAAGCTATGCAAGAGATAAGAAGGATACTGTTAGGAATCTGATTTTACAAGGATGATGGGAGACAGCTGCATTTATGCCCTGCTGTCTGATAAAGTTGCTCCTTCCAGTTTCTATAGATCACTAAGAGAATGCATACATTTCATGGATGAGCTCCCAGGTTCAGTCTTGACATCTCCAGTAAAAAGGATCACAGGTAGTGGGAGACTCTACAATTTCTCCCAGCCACAATAGATAAAACTGGCCTAGATGGACTAATGCAGTCTTTTCCAACCTTGTGTTTTCCTGATGTTTCACTTTGCACCTCCCATGTTCAATGGATTGAAGGGAGTTGTAGTTCCAAACATCTGGTGGACACCATGTTGAGGAAGGTTGGTTTGAAAAGCCTCACAAAGGTAGCTCCTTTGTGTTCATTCATTTAATTCCCTGTGTCCAACATACAGGAGGAAGAAATGTGCCTGCCTTTCATAAGCTGCAAAATTGCTCCTTTCTGGTGCTTCAGTGATAGCTGTGCACTCTTGAACCCCACTTCCACTCTCAGTACCCCGTCCCCTTCTTCCTCATGTTTCCGGTTTAGTTCTTTCATTTTCTTGATCATCCAGAATGGCTGCTGCTTTTCTGCCTCCACTGTACTGTCATAATTTTCAACAGGTGAAAATAGAGGACAAGGAAGCTTGTGGGACACTGTTATGTGCCTTTTATACTAGAACTTGGAAATGTTACTTTTTGGGATTACAATCTTTTGAATTGGTTGAATTGCTTTTTTGAATTGCTTTTAGGGAGTTGTAGTCCAAAAATAACTTTCCCAAGCTCTCTTCGATACACACACAAACACACAGAAGGGCTGAAGGGATGATTTCTTCTTTTGCTTCCAGAATGACTCCTTGATGAGGCAGATGCGAGAGATGGAGGAACGCTTTGCTGGAGAGGCTAGCAATTATCAGGACACAATCCAAAGGCTTGAAGAGGAGATCCGACACTTGAAAGATGAGATGGCACGGCACTTGCGCGAGTATCAGGACCTGCTCAATGTCAAGATGGCTCTTGATGTTGAGATTGCTACCTACCGCAAGCTGCTAGAGGGTGAAGAGAGCAGGTGAGTGTTGTTGTGTGCCTGTGTATGTTTTATAAAGTCCTGGCATATTGTTGGGACAATGTGATAGATGGATCCTATAGCAAGTATACTTTGCTATAGGGGAACTGTAGGCAGCAAATCTTGAGCAACCAGCCATAAATTCTTAGTAGGAGCAAGTAAATTCTTAGTATGGAGCAAAGGCCCAGAGTAATTCTGGAGTTTGCTAATAGTGAGTAAGTGGCCAGAAGGTGTTTTCCTCATATTTAGTGACAGCTGATGAGTCTGACTTTCCACCTTGAGAAGTGGTCCAGTTAGTCTCTCAGGGCCATATTATACTTTGTTCTTCTTATGTCGAACACTTTGGCCTTCTGAGGTCCATGTTTTACAATGCTACTGAATGAGATGAGAATGCATAGTTACTGAAATAATAACAAGACAGAAAAAAACATTTCCATAAGCAAGCAAAAGGAGTGCAGTCTGTTCAGCTTTACAAAGGGAAAGGCTTTTGTGTGGTTGTCCCAGGGCTGAATACAAGAAGGCTGGCACCAGCATGTGGACTGACTCTCCTCACCTTTCTTTTTCATACAGAATTTCTCTGCCCATCCAAACTTTTTCTGCCATCAATTTCCGAGGTAAGTGGCTTGGACTCTGGCTTCTACAAGTAGGATTTGGGTTGGGTAAGACCCAAGGATCTGTGTGTCTCTGTGTGTATCCCTGCCAGTTACTATTTACATTTAAAATAGGAGCAGTTGTACTAGTGGAGAATCACACATAAACATCACTTTTGTTGTTGTTGTGTGCCTTCAGGTCCTTTCAGGCTTATGGTGACCCTAAGGTGAATTTATCCCAAGGTTTTCTTGACAAAATGTCTTCAGAGGGGATTTGACTTTCCTCTGAAGCTGTGAGAGTGTGATTTGCCCAAAGTCACCCAGTGGGCTTCCATGGCTGAGGGGGGATTTGAACCCCAGTCTCCCAGAGTCCTAGTCAAATATAATAGCATAGTAAAATGGTGACTCTTAAAGAAAATGGTAAAACGAAGGTTTGTTTTTTGAACTTTATACATTTTAAAAATATTTTCATATTGTGGGTGATTGAACCCATGGATAAAAAAAAAATCTGTGAATACGAAGGGCTGACTGTGCTTACCTTACAATGGGGAGGGACCACTTATGGCTTTCCAAAGGTTCAAACCATCAAGCTGGGGTGGCTCTCTATTTAGGTCATCAGATGAGGATAGGATGACATATTTCATACAAGCAATATTTCTCTTCTTGCTTGCCTTACCATAAGCGGATTTTTGGAAGGGGAAAAAAAAAAGACTGATGAGAACCATTTGGAGGAAGAAGTGAGGGGTGTTTTCCACTTCAGACAATGCCTCCCACAAGCCTCTTTCTCCTCTTGCAGTTCCACAAATATATTTGCATTTTTGCAATGGATAAAGAGATGCCGGAAACTGCATAAGTAGAAAAAAGATTGGAGATTCAAATGCACTGGGGGGGGGGGGGAGACAGAGGAAAAATTGATTTTCCTTCCTTCAACTCTCCATATCTCTGTTCTAAAACTCCTTCTCCAAAGCTGCTTTTCTCTACAACAGGAGAGTGGAGGGTAATGCATTATATCCTTTCCCCCCAATTTTTTTCCCAGGGGTGGAAGTAGTAGGAGTGTAGGATTTCCCCCTTCAGAAGTAACACAATGAGTGGGAAAAACATTGTGTATGTGTAACATTTATCACGTTATTTACTTTTTTATTTTTAATGGCATTTTTAGTCATGTGGGTTGGATTTTTCAAATTTTATTCCATTCTCTTATTGATCCTAGGTTTTCTTCATTTTAAGGAACAGAAAAGTGATGAACAATGTAATGAGTAACACAATGGTTTACATTTTTTAAAGGAATGTAGTGTTTACAGTAATGAATTATTTATTGGGGCTTTGCAATATGTTATATAACAAATTGTTTTTAAAAACTCACTTTACACTCTGCAGCTGGCTCTTCTTGATTTTTTACATGCATTTGTACTCAGCATGTAGTTCTACCTGAAGATATTTAACCACCTCCTGAATTGAGCAGAGTCTGTTTCTCCTTTTCACATGTTTGACATCACAAGTTAATAAAACCCCTGTGAGATGCGGTGATAAAAAGACCCCCAACAAAATTAAAATCCAAGATCACTATTGCATTTCAAAGAGAACATCAAAACAACAATACGTTATCATGTATAGAAACTGTATTACAAAGGTTAAGATACTGAAACATTTCCCAAATTTCATCACTGATGCTTCAGTTCTTATACCAGAAGTTTGATAACAAGAGTCTACAGCATACAGATTCAGAGTGAGATTTAGAATCTTCATCCAAATCAGTTTTCTTCTTGGTTGACCTTCTGTTGACAATACGTTACCCAAACAGTTTGGCAAAAGTTCAAACACAGATCCTTATAGATCTTGTAATTCCAGTACTGACTTCAAGCTCTGTTTTGGCTGCTGCAGAAACATCCAACTGAGCAAGCACCAGGGACTGGGGATACTTTGCTTTGACACAAATGGCTTCTAAAAGAAGTGATTCAGTGACTGGGGAGGGCAGGTCCATTCACACATTGTGAGTATGGCACCTGTTTCTCCCCAGTTTTTGTAGACACCCTTCTATGGGAAAGCGTTAAAGAAATGAGGAGAGTGATCTTGAAGTGTACTATAAAAGCACATGCAATTATATGTGTGGATGGGAAGTACCCAGAAGTATCATGAACTTGTGTTACTCTGTATTTGTGTGAGTGCATGTGTGTCTCTTCAAAGTGATGAAAGAGTGTTCACATTAGTATCTTCTGTGTGAGAACACAAAAAGCTAAGCAGTCCATGTTGGGTCTCTAAGGGAAAAACATTTTTTTTAAATCTGCAGCGTACCAATACTTTTTATTTTAAAAAGCCCCAATCAACCAATATATAATGAAATCATGAGCAAGCTGTCAGCTTTTCCAGAACTCTTCATCAGGCTGGCTATAACATAAAGCTTGGTTTTGCTGACTATGGTCTCTTCCCATTACGGTCCCTTCCTCCCCCCTGTTCCAAGCCCTACAGTTACCCAGTTGCTGCCTCTTTCTGCCCTACAGAAACCAGTCCTGATCAACGAAGCTCTGAGGTCCACACCAAGAAGACTGTGACTATCAAAACCATTGAGACACGTGATGGGGAGGTGAGTGGCAAGACTGAAGGTATGAGGGAGCTTTGATTTGGAAGCCAGTGGGTAAATAAGTGAAAAGACGATTGAAGTGACCTAGAACTATGGATCCAGTTTTTGTCTTCTGGAATAGGGAACAGCTGACTCTTTTGATGTGTCTCAACCTACTGGTGCTGTAATATAGAGAGACATGAAATTAGCTTTCACTTTCTCCTGTAGCTGTGAAACAAGGATTGGGGAATCTGTTAGTGTCCTGAATATGAAGAAAATGTGAATTTTGGATGGATTCCTAAAGCACAGGGTGAAATGAGATTATTTCCAATCTGCACTGGTCACATTCAAAAGATACAGCTGTTCACAGTGTGGAGAGGACCATGGTATACTTACCTGCCATATAGTTATTACAGGTGAGAAGCCTCTCAGAAGTAAACAGGTTGCAACCCTAATTCAACACTAACATGGCTGAATAAACGGGGATTAAAACCCAGCCTTCTAAGAATTATGGTCAAAAAGCCTGAGCCTTCACAATGGCTGAATCTGTCAGTTGTGATTTCTTTGTTATTCAAACATCCTAAACACCAGTCCCATCCCAAATATTTGCAAATTTCAGTAAGTACTTATCCAAAAATTGAATTAATATTTAAGTGCATCCCTGACTGTGTATGGTTAGTTTTGCGCTATTGGAAAGTGGGTGGAAATAGGGAACACAAGATACAGCTGGGAGTGGGCATAAGGGCCAGATGCTTTACAAGCAGGCACAGTGTATCTGAGGTGGCTAGGATTTGTCTTAATCCTTTCTCTTCCTCTCACTTTACAGGTGGTTAGTGAAGCCCTGCAGCAGCAACATGAGATGCTGTAGATCCTGTCACCCACAGAGAGGCAGCTGGCCCATCTAAACCCTCTCCCTCCCACACGCAAAAACCTGGGATTGTGGGCTCCTACACACTCTCCTGCACACCCACTACTCTGTGACAACACTTTGGGAGAGCCTCACACACTCAGCCATATGTGTGAGGCACTCCCTGCTCCCAATTTCCCAAGCCTCTCTCCTTCTGCTCCCCTTCTGCTCTTCCTATCCTGGAAGCTAGGAAAAGGAAGATGACCGAAAGAGAGGCGCTGCTCTGTGTGTGTGCATGTGCGTGCGTGTGTGCGTGCATGTGTTGGACTGAGGGGAGGGGGATGCTTCCTGCTACTGTACGAGCTGAAGCTCTGAACACTTCCCACAGACAGAACTCTCCCCCTGCTTCTCCATGAATGTATTTCTGCATGTACTGACCCATAAAAGCGCCTTGCCACTTGAGTGTAGCTTCACTCCCAACCTGAGCACAGGTGCACACCTCCTGATCCCTCAAGGCCTTCCCACTGCAGCATTAATAGGACTGGTTTGCAGGCCATAGAGGGACAGAAGAAAGAAGGAGGGAAAGTAGATTTTGCCCAGAAAATGAGGAGCTGCCAATTGCCCAGCCTTGCCTCAGGGACCAAAGCCATGGAAGATCCCTGCCTACCTAGCCCCCTCATGTTGGAGCAGGACTCTTTCTATGGGGATGGGGTGGGATGGGGTTGTATCTGTAGCTTCAAGGAATGTCTGTCCCTTCAGCTCAACGGATAGCTTGGCTTGCTATCCTAAACAAAGGTTTGCCCTTCCACCTTAGTTGGAAGTTCCATCCAATGCATGGGGCAGAACCCCACAGGAGAGCTGACTAGGGTAGAAGGACTGGACTCTTAACAGGATAATTACTCCCCTCCTGCTGCAGAGGAAAGCTCCTAGTCTGAAACAGGAACTCTTAGAATCACTGACAGGAGGAGGACACCAAGGGGAAGATGCATGCACTAGTAGAGGCTTCCTTGCCTTGAGTATTATCTGTCCCACAGTGAGAGATGAAATGGCTTTTTAAATGTCTTGTGGGAGGTGAACAAGAGAAGAGAAGGAACTGGCAGGTGATGGATATGGGGGAGAGTGGGAGTGAGAAAGAGTTTGTTGGTGTGAATGAAAGAGGAGAGAGGAGATGGAGAGAGGCTGTATGCCCCCAACCTTCCTACCCTAGCACATACCTGGTTCTGCCCAAGTGATTAATAAACCGTGGAGCACAAAATTTGTTTTCCCCTTTCTTCTTCTTTTCCTCTTCTTGGCTGGGCAAGAACAGCATAAAAGATGATTTAACAACAACAATGGTAAAAACCTGGATTTGCCAGTATCTAACCCAAAGATGGCTGTTATGCCTTCCGTATATGCTCAGATATAGGATGGAGAACACCTGGCTTGACAGCCATTGATGTCAAAATGATCCAGACCAATGCTTCCTAAGCCACTGATGTGGGGGAGCTTCAGAGATTTTTTTTAGTGTCCCAGGAAGAGGCCAGCCCATTTTTGTTCCAACTGGCTGCAGTCCTTTCATTCTTACATTGAATTTTTCTGTGGACCAGTAGGCTATATAGCTCATGGACTACAACCAGTTCATGGGTCACCACTTTCAGTAAAACTGATGTAGACCACAGGTCTTAATGGACCATAAATGTAACTTGAGTCAAAAGTGTGATAACAGTGGTCAATGAAGCCCATGGAAGCCTACACTACATCAATGGTAGTATAGTATCTAATATCAGTCCATTCTACTTTGGTCAGAATACTGTATCCATTTTTGGACACTACAGTTTAAACATGCTTAGAAGTGACCAAGATCACAATAGTTCTGGATAGCAATACCCATGATAAATGGTTGAGGGAGTGGCATATGTTGACCTGGATATTCAAGAGAGGAAATGGGAAGAAATCATAGAATCATAGAAATTTAGAGTTGGAAGAGACCACAAGGGCCATCCAGTCCAACCCCCTGCCATGCAGGAAATAGAGGATATGACAATTTTTATGGAAGATGGATCAAGCTTGTTTGTGTTATTCCAGAAACTATGACATGAGGTTATGGCTTTAAATTACATAAATAAATTTAAATTTCCTAAAGGAAATTATCATTTCCTGAGGGTAAACACTGTTCACCAGTGCTCACTGTCCCCCTTTGGGATTTTGATGCACAAGTTGCATGGCCACCTTTCAGGGATGTTTTACCTGTGGATTCTTGCACAGATGGATTGGATGGCCCTTGGGGTCCCTTACAACTCCATGATTTTAACTGGTGTGATGAAGTATAGGCTATAGAAACAGTGCTGCACAGACAATAGACACATATAAAGATGTTGCTTCATAGGTATTTTGAAACTGCTCTTCAAAGTTTCTATGACTGTGTTTAACAGTTCCCTAGCTAATGTTTTATTTATGTATTACATAAAATTGTACAAAATAAGGATCTAGTTCTTGCATAGCAGTTTACCTTTAATAAAATATTTCAATGCAACACATTCAATCCTCATCAAACAACTGTAAAAACATCAGCATAAAGTTAACAAACACAATAATTCCACACATTTAATTAAAAAATAGCTTCAATTCCAATTGCTTATAAAGGGAAGTTTATATCTATTTATCAAAAGTGAATATTATCAGAAGTTGCTTTCCCCACCCATCTTCCCAATCCCAGGATGCTGTACATTTGGGTGCCATTGGGAGAAGGATTTCTCCCTGTCTAGAACACACAGGTAGGGCAAAGGACAAAGGTCTTTGGACTTCTAGCAACAGGGAGAAAACAGGAAAGCATTTCCACCTTGTGTTTATTCAGTTCAGTCAGTGAAGTGGGAATCTGCACAAAGATACTTAAAGCTTAAAATGGAAACTGCATTTACTCATCCCTGTTTCCTGCCTCCCCTATTTGTCAAATGTCCTGTAAGAGAGGATCCTGTGTAAGCTATAACCACATGCCAAGTAAGATAAAGCCCAGCTGCTGTTCTTTAGTTGTGTTGAAGAAGGGGTTTTTCCCCCAGAAAATGCTACAATGCAGCAAGGATAACAAAGGCAGCAACATGTGAAGTTCCTTCTTCACACAACCATTATAGAGAAGCAGCCACATATTGGAGCCCTGTGCAGTAAGGAGCCCTGCTGGTGCAGTACTTAAATGCTGGCACTGTAGTAACAACATTATAAGTTCAATCCTAGAGGTGGGCTCCAAGGTACCCTCAGCCTTCCATCCTTTTGTTGGTTGGTAAAAAGAGTACCCAGCTTGTTGGGGGCAATTGGCTTACACATTGTAAACAGCTTAGGGAGACCTAGTTCACTGATAAGTGGTATAGAAATGTACTTGCTATATTGCTATTGCTATATTGCTATTGCTATATTGTCTGCCTCATTCATTGAAGGTGGTGTACCACAATGGGGAATCCCCTGGTTTGATTCTGGCTTCTGTCATGCACCCACAAGGTCCATACCTCTCAATATTTAACAGATGAAAAATGGGACCCATGTGACCAAGCAACATTAGCATTTAGTCAAGATGGCAACAGTTGTGAATAAGGAAGAAATATATGTGCTGAGAGAGGTTGCAGCAGTTTGCTTCCAAACAGTTTGCCAAGAAGCGCAAGATTCTGCCCTCTCCTCTCTCCCCTCTTGAGTTTAGTGCAAACTAATTTTCCACTTTTAATTCAGTTTAGAGCAAATGAACTGATTTTCTGTACCACCCCATTCGCATTTGGAACACAATTTACAGTGGCTCCTTGGTGTCTGCTGGGGTTTGATTAGAGGATCTCTTGTGGATAACAAAATCCATGGATGCTCAAGTCCCATTAAATATAATGGCATAGTAAAATGGTGACTCTTACAGAAAATGGTAAAACGAAGGTTTGCTTTTTGGACTTTATGTATTTTAAAAATATTTTCATATGGTGGATGATTGAACCCATGGATAAAAAAAAAATCTGTGAATACGGAGGGCTGACTGTACTTACCTTACAATAGGGAGGGACCACTTATGGCTCTCCAAAGATTCTTGGGCTGCAGCTCCCATCATTTCTAGCACAGCAAATAGTGAAGGCTGCTGAGCACTGCAGTCCAAACTCATCTAGAGGGCTAAGAGTTACCCATCATCTCCTTACAGGGTTGTTGTTGTAACAATTATGCCTACAGGTGCAAGTGAGATGTTATGAATATTTGAAAACACTGTGCAAATGTTAAATATTATTACTCCATTTTTAAAGGCCTCAAGATTTTACTGAAATGGCTCTTGTGTAATGAAGAGGGAGGGGAACCCCTGTGCATAAAGCATAATTGTCCAGTCCAGAAGTTCACCTCTTTGCTTTCCTGAATAACCTATTTTGCCTATTAATATGAGCACAGCCTGAGCAGTACAAGATTCGGCTTATTATTTCTTCATTCAAGATAAAGGGGGCTGCACAGAAGAGTAGGGGAAATGCAAGAAGCAAAAGCCATTTAGGTGCAATTATAATGCAATGAATAATACATTCCCAGGATGTTTCAACTATCTTTGTTAGGAGAACCTGAAAGACAACTGATTGACAACCATATAATCACCACCAACACCACCACTCCTGCATTAATCATCAACAATAAAATCTTAAAACCTACTCTAACATTGCTATTACAAAATATTCACATAAAAGGCAAAAGGTTTATACAATCTGAAGAGAAACCAGAGGCGCAGAGGACACTTCCACTGCAGTCCATCTGCCATTGTGCAGCCTGGAGAAAATGTTGGACAAAAAGATACTGAATACTTCCTTCTGCAAGCTTGGAAAAGGTAGTTATGCTAGTATAACCCCCGGTTACAAGTCACCAAGGAGATTCCAGTGTTGGTTTGATTCTGCTGAAATTAACAGGTATCATGAGAAAAATGTGAATAACTGAATTTTTGTTTGCTTGTTACTAAGGTTACAAAGGTTATAAGGCTGCATCTTATCACCCTTCCTGTTCAATTTATATGCAGAACATATTGTAAGAAAAGCAGTCTTGGACACAGAAGTAGGAGGAATGAAAATAGGAGAAAGAAATATCAAAGTGTAAAGTAGTTTGCAATCAACTCAGCAAGGGAAGAAGAGAGGAGAGGAGAGATTGTTGGCTGTTTAATCATTGTAGGGTATGGGATTTGCCAAAATACACTGTACTAGAAACTAAACTTCTGTTTTGGTACTCTTCTTTGGATACCTTTAAACAGAGGCTGGATGGCCATCTGTTGGGGGTGCTTTGATTGTGTTGGAGGTGCTTTGATTCTTGCATGGCAGGGGGTTGGACTGGATGGCCCCTGTGGTCTCTTCCAACTCTATGAGTCTATGGAAAGTATTACATGGAGAAAAAGGATAGGAGAGAGGCGGGATGCTCCCATCCTTGTTACCTGATTTTTTTGAAGATTATGACACAACATCCTGCAATGTCACGTCATGCTCATCTCGTCCTTCTCCTGTTAATGAAGTGGAATGGTTCTGTCACTTTTCATTAAACTACTGTTAATGAAAAGTGGCAGGGCTATTCCACTTCATTGATGGGAGAAGGCTAGGATGAGTGTGATATCACGGGACATCATGTGATAATCTCTGCACACTAACACAATAAAGACAGGAGCATCCCACTTCTCTCCCTTTCTTTTTCTCTGTGTGATAATCGCCATTGATTCTTTGATAACATTCTATTCTTCCAATGTAAAAATAGTTGCACAAACATTTATGCTTTCTCATATGCTGTGTAAATGTGACTCTAGTTCAGCCTACTATTCTGCAAGGTACACACTCAGTTTGCTCTCCCACTTTTGACTTGGTGGTTGGTGAGCAGTTTGACCAATATGCAAATCATAACACCAAGGCCAGGGTGCCTGTTTCATTGTTGGTTGCACAGTGATGGGATTCAGTGTAACTATGATGCTGTGTACTTGTGCCATGCTAAAACTGTACAGGATCTTGGCTACTGAATTGAGGAAGGCCTTGTAGACCATTGAGTCTCACACTCTGCTCAGTGTGAGAACTCAACAGCTAGGGGATCCCCAATAGACAGGACTTCATCACTTGACAAAAATAGGGATTTGACTTTATGAACTAACATAGGTGCTATGATGTTGCATGAGCAGGGCACAAAATGTTCAGTGAACAATCACATTCTTTATTAAATTCTTTTGCCAGTTGCCTACACTACAGAGTACCATGAAGGAAATGTTTTTGTGCCCATGAGATGTGCCTTGTCATGTGTGAGTGAAGTCTTTATATCTGTGTAATGGTATAACGTGAACCATCTGATAGTTCATTAAATGTAGCTGAAACTTTTTTTAAAAAAAAAACAAAACAGGTTGAGCCTTCCTTATTTGGAATTCCAAAATCTGCAATACTCCAAAATCAAAAATTGTCCACATGGGGAGCTGAGATAGTGACACCTTTTTTTCCTGATGGTTTGATATACGGTACATAAACTTTGTTTCCTGCACAAAGTTATTAAAATATTATGTATAACATTATCTTCAGGGTATGTGTTTAAGGTGTATACAAAACATAAATGAATTTCATCCAAAATTCAAAACACCTCTGCTCCTAAACATTTTCAATAAGGGAGATTGAATCTGTATTTAGCTGTTTTTGGCCCGTGACAGAATTACATGTTATTTACAGGTTCTTTTCTCCCCCTATGATGATTTCTGCCATCTTTATCCAATTTGCCAGAAGGCTGTCTGAACCCATGTGGAATATCAGCTGTTTGTTATACATATATTTTAAAAACCTGTTTTACCCAATGAATTAATTGTGTGGTACCTGGCATTTTCTGAAGTTTAACAAGTTCCAATTAACAAAGTACTGTGCGGTCCAGACATGAAGGTTAACATGTTTTGTTTTAATCTCTGATATATTTTTTTCCTGTTCCCCTCCCCTCCAAATTAATGGAACATTCCCAAAGAGCTTGAAGCCACAAGAGGTCTTTTCTTGGACAAGAGATATAATATTTAGCATTCTACAGGCATGTTCAGAGCAGTTTACAGATATTATTTCAGTCATCTTTACAACTATACTGTAAAGCAGGTTGGCATTATAAGTCTCTCTTTTATGCTATTGAGAAGGGAAGTAGAAAGAACAGAATAGAGAAGTTGATTTTCAAACCAAGCATTTCCCACGCTACAATCTAATACCAGTCTCTCATACTTTCTAGAGGGGATAGATGTAGATAAGCCCTGGATAGATTACAGACTTTATCACCCAAGACTTATTACATGATACTGTGTCTGTTCTGCTGCTTTGAATTGCAGTCGTTAATAAAGCGAAACTTTTCATTGATGGGCAAGACCCATCAATAGACTTCTAATCTTGCTGCTATTCCATTACTGGCTTTGTGAAATACGTCCCTTCCACTGCAGTTCTACCTTTTAGGTAGTCATATGGTACCGTATGAGTGTGTGTGATCCTGCTCCTCTCCCCCTCCCCGTCACAGTAACCATGGCTGCCAACAGCTTCCCCAAGCTGACTGCTGTGTGCACATTCACACTGCAGTCAGCTTTGGGAGGTGGTTGGTGGTTGCAATCACTTGCGCAGGGCCACTGTGTGAATGTGCACACAGCAGCTCCATGCTTCAGGAGGGGTGAAGAGAAACAATCACATTCACTAGCAGACAACTTTGGGAGGCGGCTGGCAGCCATGATAGCTCATTCCTACCCTTCCTCCCAGAAGGCGACATTTGGCAGTAAAGAAAATGGATCACGAGACCATGGATCGCCAAAGTGCTATTGTGGAGAAAAGTGTGATAAAAAAATGATGCCAAACAAGTACACTTCCATTCTTAAACTAGTCCAAGTGTGTCAGGGCGGCAGGCTGGTGTGAAAAAGTCCTACAAGCAGGGCTTCCCCCAAGGACATATGTGGAAGGCTAGCTTTCTATCATCCCCTTAAAGACAAGTTTTCTTTGGACCCATATGTCTGCCAAAAAACTTTTTAAAATACTGTAATGAGTTAAAACAATCTGTTAGGTCCAAGGAAAGGTACTGCTTTGCTAGCTTTTTCTCTTTGGCCTCAGCTCCAAAGGCAACTCTTTCTCCAGCAGGTGGCAGCACAGTTCAAAGCTTCCCATGGTTTGTCCTCCCACATCCTTCAGCCCATAAACCTGCTACAGTTCTTCAAGATGGGCTGCCCGAGCAGGATGGGTGAGATCCAGTACTATTTTTGCTTTTACGTGTTTTCTACTCTCCATCAATTGATCCAGGCTAGTTGCTTTGGTTTTTTTGGTGCTATGCACAGGGCTCCTCCACCTGCAGGAGCTAGCTATTGCAAACCATACAGTGGGAATCTGGTTGGATTTGAACATTGCTGTCAGGGCTCCTCAAGTGCAGCTCACATCTTTCATGTTACTGGAGCCCTCGATTCTCCAGACTTAGCAGATGCCCTCAGATCTTTCAGCCAGCTCTGTCTTCTGCATCCTTCGCCAAATGATCCCTATCCTTACTTTCCCTGTGCTCATTTCTTTGATTTTACTTCTAGGTCTGGTGACATCTGTTAGTGCCTCTACTGCGGCTCACTGTCTCCCACAAACCTCAGATCTTGCCTCTTTCCCTCTATTTATTTACAATACCTTTCATTCCAAGAAGGGTCACTAACAGGACACATGGTTCTCTGCCATCCATTCTGTCCTCACACCAACCCTGTGAGGTAGGATAAGCTGGCTAGCCCAAGAATAGCCTGTAAACTTCAAAGATGACTGGGAATTTGAACCCAAGTGTACCATGTTGTACATTAGAGTCTTAACTTAGAGGCAATGGAAGATCCAGTGGTCATACCTGTCCTGTTTCCCAGCTGCCACAGCTCCTGATACCGCCTTCATTTTATAAAACAAGAAATTATTAGAATGTCACTTCTCCTTTTTAATTTTGGTAAAAGTGCTACTTTGGAAACAAAAAGGATACGTGTTGGGGGAATAGTATCAAAGGAGGGGACTATATCTTCTGGTGGGATTGCTACTGTCCCTTTTGAGCAGACTGTGGAGGCCTCTGGCAGCACACAAAGATCTTTTGGGGAGGCTCACAGGGGCCAGGACTATTTCTCAAAACTGGCCTGACTCCTTCTCTTTCCAGGCTGTGTTCTCTCTTTCTGACCTATTTACTTTTCTCCCCATTAACAAAAATCTAATGTCGCCTCGCTCTTTGCATCTTGATTTGGACCTGGCCATGTGATAGATGTCACCCAAGAGTTTTTTGCCTATTGCTTCCTAGACAATCAACATCGTGGACAAATGTTTGTCTGAGATTGGGCTCGGTCAGATGGGTCAGGAGGATGTGGTATTTGTTGCTGTAGATCTCAGGTTGCTGATGCCTGAGTATCCAAGGGACATTTCTCTTGTCCTGGACTATCTTCTACCAGTTCTTGGCACCAGTTGCAATATTTTATTCCCACCCTTAAGTGGGTTTCTTTTTAATTCCAGGACACACTGGAACAATTTGTTCCCTTCTCTTCTTCACTTTTTTCTTTTTAAAATTTTACAGTTATAGTGCATTGTGAAACAGCACTTTTCCACTATTTAAAAAAAAATTGACAGGAGAAAGTTTGCCCTGAAAACTATAGGGCCTCCTCAGCAAACCATATGCCATTTTTTGTTTTTAAATAAATTCACAGACCCTAATGCAGATCTAAGAAATCATTACAAACAGCCTTCCAAAGAAATGAAATGAAGGGAAGTGGAGGTGACAACAGCTGGCAAAATTTAGAAAATCCTACTCTCACTCCCAGTAGCATTCTGAATCTTTTGATGCCCCTGGGCCAGAGAGGAGACGCACAGCCTCTACAGCTGATATTACAGGTGTCCAGGGCTTGCAAAGGTAGCTGTTGGGCTATAACTCCCAAAATCCCCAACTACTATGGCAGTGGGCATGTTAAAGGATTCTGGGAACAGTAGTCCCTGAATCACTTTCCAAAATTATATTCTTAACACAACTTTGTGCAGGTATGAGGAAGGGGGAGATGGGCCTGTTCTCCCTTGCTGTCCAGTACTAATATGGAAAGCACCATCCACCCATGTCTATCTTTGCTAGAGAAGCTAAATCACCCCAGTCATACGTTCTGCTCTTCTCAGCTTGGTTCAAGGAATGTGACACATCAGATCAGACAGCAGCTGGTATTTGCGGGGAGGAGGAGGAGAGGGAAAACTGCACAGAGGGTGGGACTCATTTGTCCTGGGATCCCCCAAAAGCAAAGTAGGGGGAGTCTGTGGTTTGCAGGCCCACTAAGAGGCAGTAAAGATTTTTAGACCTACAGGTTTGGGGAGCAGGTGGTAAGAGGCAAACCGGGAAGGATTCCTCTGCAAACTGTTGAACTCCCTCTGCCTTGATGTGTTGGGTTGGGCTGGCTGCAACCTGAGACCAACCTAAAAATAGTCCCCTGCCTGGCAGAGAAATGACCTTCTGGGACTTTGTCCGGCTTGGGTGGGCAGGCACCTGGGGTGCCATGTGAGCACACACAGAGGGTGAACATCAAGTGAGGGGAACGGCTGCTGGGGGGCTTGGCTGGGCCCTGTGGGGCTGGTAACATCACTGAGTCTTGGGCAAGGGGCTTTGATGGAATAGGACTGTAACAATCCAGGAGAACCGTGTCAGAGCAACTTGAGTTCACTGATCCCCAAGAAGCCATGCAGAAATCCCTAGGAGAGAAGAACTTCAACCGGGCCAATGAAGAGGCTGGGGGGACAGGAGGACAGGGCCTAGGAAGAGCCCCACCAAGCCCTGCCATTCCTCCTAAGAGAGCCAAAGTCACATCTGAGCAAGAAGGCCCTGCAGCAGCCCCAGTCTTCCTGCAGGAGCTGAAGGATGCAACGGTTAGCATTGGCCACAACATCCTGATGAAGGTGGTTGTGATCGGCAACCCCCAGCCATGCCTGAGCTGGTATAAGGAGAAGGTATTGATTGCCCCCACCAAGGAGCAAGACAAGAAAGAACAGGAGGAGGAGGAATATGGCTGCCTCCGGATCTGCAACAGCAAAGCTGATGATGCTGGGATCTACAGGTGTGTGGCTAAGAACCAGCATGGGGAAGCAGTGAGCATTGCCACAGTGACAATCACAGACATGGAAGGTATGGATAAAGCATGTGTGGGGGGGGGAGGGCAAAGGGCTTGTGGGGGGTCAGTTGTGGTGGAGTATGCAACCTGCAGGCACATGTCAGGGGTCCAGCTGGTTAGAACAGCCTTTGAACCAGAAAGTAGCAGCAAAGTTTGTGGACAGGAATGATAATGACTTTTCTTTCCAGGCATGAATATCCTTCTGTCTTCAGGTTCAAATTATGTCTGACTAGGGGTGTATCCACATTGTATAATAACAATTTAACTGTCAGGGCTCCATGCTAAAGAATTCAAATTCTCTACTACATTCCTCTGAGCTGTAGCAGTAGAGCTTTCTGGCAAAGAATTCGAAGCCCTTCCCCAAACTAGAGATCCAAGGATTCCATAGACTGGAACCATGGCAGTTAATGCGGTATCAAAGTGCTATAACAGGGAAATGTGGATGCACCCTAGGACTTAGTACAGTGAAATAATATCCAAGACTCTGCTTCAGATGAGATCTTCTTTTCATACCAGTGTACAATTCTGAGAATGGTAAAATAATGATGGAATGCCTCTGATCATGTGCAGAATTAATTTGCTTTACCAATCAGCAAACACATGGCCTCCCCTAATACATTTAGTATTAATGAAGGTTCCCAATCACAAGTTATTGGCTCTGAAGCTAACTTGGGCCCTCTGAAGCTAGGTTGAACCTCTTCTGTTTCAAAAGTAATCCTAGCTTGGAACAGATCTTTGTCATGAGTAATGGCATGAGGGAGGCATAATAGGGGTTTCTGTAAACTGTAATGGAGATGGTTTATCATTTGAAAACAGGCAGAAAAAGTTCCTTTCTGTACTATAAATCCCAGAATTACCCACCCAGCATGGCCAATGAAAGACTCTGGAAGCTGTAGACCTATTGATCTCCAGCTCTATATTTGCCCCACATAAATGTGGGCTTTTTTGCTTATACAGAACATGGGATGAGAGAGAGGCTATTGTGGGGATGGGGTGGACTAGAAGTTGAACATTTGTTACTATAGGTTCTTAATTTGAATCATGGTCCATTGTCAGGATCAGTGTATTCACCCTCCCCCTTTTCAGTTGATAGGGTAACCATGTGTGAAACACAAAGAATAGTGTGTTTAATAGTCTGAGCATGTGCAAAGTGACACCCCATTATCACTGAATCACTATAGCTTTACTTCACATGTATAGGATGGGGGGGGGAGGAAAAAAAGAGGGTGTTGTACATGCAGATTTGAACGCTAGGAGTGGGAATCTTCCCAGTTTTGTTATTAGGCACTCTTTGCCACTCCTGTCAGAGTCCTTTGAAATCTGACAGGAGGATCAAGCGTGTGGCATAGATAGCACCAAATATGATGTTTTGCTGCAACAGAAACCTGCCAGATATTAGCGGCCCTGGGGCCAGGCATATCCTATTCACCCATCACGTCAGCACAGCAATCCTTGACATCTGAAAGCTGAGTCCTTTCAGGAAATTAAACTGCCTCATCCACTGCCACATAGGTTGCTTTTCTCACCATCTTCTGAGTCATTCTCCCTTCTCTATTGCATCTTAATGTGATCTGTGGTTGGACAGCTTTGCTGAGTTCAGGACAGGAACTGTGAGTCTGTGACTAACTGCTCAACCAACCAAGGGACCCTGGGCAAGTTTCAGAATTGCTTTCATCATAAACATGTAGATGCGGCGGTGATTAGGGAGATTACTATACACTGCTTTTAAACTGTGATTGCAGCCAGAAAAGAGAAGCCTTGGTGAAGCTTATTGCACCACAATGTAGCAGCTGTGTTCCCAAAGTGTCGTTAGGGCATCCCTTTTCATTGATTGGGGAAAACCCATCAATGATCTCCCAATTGCACTAGTCCCTGGGTGTGAAACAACACTGCCAGGGCAGTTGCGATATTGGCAGTCATGTGGTGGCAGTGTCTCTTCCTTTCTCCTTGTCCCCACTAACTATTCCAAAGCAGCCTGATTTGCTTTATAGATATATTTTTCTATTTATTTATTTTTAAAACATCAATTGCAGTAGCAGAGTTCAGGACTTGCATTAAAAAGTTACAATAAAAATAAATTAAAATAAAATATTTGAAAGGCATGCTGGGTAGGGCATAGGGCAGGGTGGCAGGGCTCAGCAGGAGTCTGGAAGAGAGCACAATGGTGGCAGCAGCCCCAGTTGCACAATTGCAAAGATGTGTAATAATGGCTGCTCTGACACTGGCATGTTTCCATTTTTAAAAAACTGACACAATTGCTCCGCTGGTGTCATAATGTCCTTGGTTTAATGTCGATCCATGGGTCAGGACTGTCTTGATAGCACTGTAGTTGAGACGTCCCATTTTTCTGTATTACTGCTCTGTAATCTTTGCTCCAATTTTTGCTTACTGGATCTGACTCAGAAAAGGCTCCTGTTCCTTCAAGCAAAAATTAGAAGGGAAGGTACTGCTGGGTGAAGTTTTCTTTCTCACGTAGCTTCAGGGCAAAAGAAATAATCTGTGGGGAAATATCCTTTCCTTCAGACAGAAGAAGCTTTCAGATTCAGCTCTCTTAATTTTGGTGTATCACTGGCAATTTTGTAGCCTCACTGTACCCAAACTCCTTCTGAGAGGGGGAAAGCTCCACATGTATATAGCAAATGCAATTTGGCATGACCTCAGGGTTAAGTTTCTCTGAGCATGGTCCAATGTCCCAGATAAATTTCATAGTGGCTGGTGTTTTATCCTCCTTTGAAATTGCATTGGCATCCATTTTGTCAAGGAGGTGACAGTCATATCCTGTGTGGATATAAATAGGTCTGGGCTAAATTACTGCACCTCCTTGCTGGCATCACAGGAGATTTCTCAAAGTTGGTTTTAACTGGAGGTTATGTGAATGGGAAATCTGGTACATCTACCCACTGATCCATAGGAAGTATTTCCAGGCCACTTATGATCTAGCCCATCCTCAGAGGTTCTCGGAGTCTTACAGCAAATGAGCATACGAGGGGGTATCCTAAAGTTTTAATTATCACCTTTCAAAAAATTGATAGAAAGTTTGTTTTGATTTGTAGTTGTTAACTTATTTCTTTTTTATTTTAATTTTTTATTGTTAAAAACGTATAACAAACAAACATACAACAAACAAACAGATAAATAGACATTTTACTTCCTATCAAAACTTCAAGTCTTATAAATCCTTTTAACTTTATTTTCTCCCTCTGTTCTGTGGTTGAGTTCCTAATAGTACCTTAAGAGTCTAATAACTTCTATATATATCATTTAACTTTTGAAGATAACACCATCTCTCTCCAATATTATCATTTGTCATAGTTGTTAACTTATTTCTATGTAGTCACCATCCAGATTTGCACATTTCCCCCCAGCGTTTCTTGACCCTCGGATACCTGATATTGTAGAAGTTTGCAGATTGTGCCTTATGAGGGAGTATCGTAAAGTAATAATTATCACCGGGAAGTTATTATGGTATATTGATGAAATTTTGTCAGTGCCACAATTGGTCCCTAAGTGCATGATATTGAGAAAATCAGCTGATTGCATCCTTTATTTTTGTGACAGGCTGCGCCAGAAGTGTAAAATCCTCATAAGGCACAATCTTAAGACTTCTACAATAACGGTATTCGGAGGGTCGAGAAACACTGGGAAAAATGTGTCAGTCTGGATGGTGACTACATAGAGATAAATCAACAGCTACAAATCAAGACAAACCTTCCGTCAAATTTTTTTAAAGGTGATAATTAAAACTTTAGGATACCCCCTCATATGTTCAAATCTTCAAGCCTTGCCTGATTAGGAACTGTAAAAGTTGGCAATATTGTTTCTTCCTAGCCTTTCTCTAAGATCTAATCTGCACTGTAGAACTAGTGCAGTTTGACACTGATTTAACTGCCATGGCTCAATGCTGTAGAATCTCAGGATTTGCAGTTTGTTGTAGTGCCTGAGCTCTCTGACAGAGAAGGCTACATATCTCACAGAACTACAAATCCCAGAGTTCCATAGCATGCAGACATGGCAGTTAGAACAGTGTCAAACTGCATTATTTCTGCAGTACAGATTATATCTAAGACTCCAAGGTGAGCACCCCCAGGCAGTTGCCAAGACTCAAGGGCCTAGCGGGGCTCACTGGCACTGATAAAAGCTGTCTCTTCTGCCCTCCTGCTTACCTATGGGCTTTTCAGGCTATGGCAGCATCAGGAGGGTCTATGAGATAACCAGCCATGTTGATCTTGCCATAATGCTCTGGAGTTGGACCATTCAATGAAGGCAGCTTCTCAGGCCCAACCACTACTAGAAGAGGAAGAGAACAACCCAGCAATGGTTACCTTGTTAGAAGCAGGCCCTCAAACCTGGAGCCAGCCTTGGAGATCCAGCTGGCAACTGTTTTGTCACTTGGTCTGAAGGTTCTGTTTCCATCAGCTCTTGATAAATATAGATCCCATTCACACTTTTTAAAAGATTTTTTTTATTAACCATTAAAACTTGAACATACACATTGACAAACATGAACATAAATTCTTCCCTCCCTCAATTTTAAAACAAACATATAATACTACAAGCATACAAAACATACAATCTTATATCTTAGTTAATGCTTTCCTATAGTTTATTATCTTTCTAACACAATCCCATTTCTTGTGATGAAGGAATGAGATTGGTAAAGGAATATGTCTTCCTCAGATATCATACATTTAATATCAAGGGATGCCAGCAGTCCACATAAAGGTAACAGTCTTATCTCCCACTGTTTGAGGGGGATAAATCCTATATATAATCTGCCATTGGGGGAAATAATTATCCCATATCTTATATTATGTGGGTGTAGAACTGTTTCCACCTGCATACAGGAGGACCAGGTGAAGCAGCCCACAGAATTGCTGCTTGTCCTGCCTCCTGAGAACATGTTCAGGATTATTTAATGTCAAATAATAATAATAATAAAAAATCATAGCCTGCAAGATGATGATGAGAAACCATAAAAGAACTGACCTCTACAAACTGAAGAGGAGAGAAGCTGCATAAACATCATGTGGAAATAAGCTAAGCATATACAATTAGCATATTGGGGAACATACTATATTTTTATGTACTTTTCATCCATTATTTCTTTTTAATCACCTATGAATCCTAAAATGCAAAATAGTGCATAAACAAATGCCTTTGTGTGTGTGCGTGTGATTGCTTATGAAGCAGAGGTGGCAAGGCTTCAGCCACTGTTGGCTTCCATGTCACTGTGGTGTGAATCCACTTCTGATTTTAGCTTGAGTATGAACTACTACTATCATCATACTTTACTATTGTCCAGGCTAGCCAGGGTTGATGGGAGCTGGAGTTCAATATCATATGTGGATTAGCATGTTCTTTGGTCTTGTTACAGAGATACATAAATACCTACTGGTAGGGTACAGTGCAGAATTAAGGTTGCTGGCAGAAGCAAAAATCAGTATGTAGAGAGATCTTGTAGCACCTTTGAGATTAACTGAAAGAAAAATTGCCAGCATGAGCTTTCATAGACTTCAGTCTATTTCCTCAGATGCATTTGGTGGAGTGGAAGCCAGGCCCAGACATCTATATGCCATTAATATGTGAGGATTTCAATTCAAATTACAAATCCTTTGTGTATGGAAATGAAGTTGCAGGTCCAGTTTTAACGATGGATGGTCGTTAGTGCACAAAGACATAGGAAACTAGTCTTTGTGCATGGAAATGGACTGGTAAATCTAGTTTTGCAGTGGGACTAGCCTGTGGTGAGGGGAGTAGATAAATGTAGAACACTCCTATGAGGATGGGGTCAGATAGTGCTGAAGTGTGTAGTGTGTGTCAGGAAACTATTGTCTTTGTTCAATCTATTGCTGAGGGACTGTATTCTGTGGATGAATTCCAGTTCAGCTATTTCTCTTTCCAGTCTGCCTTTGTAGTTCTTTCATTCAGTGACTGCTGTTCTGAGGTGTGAGAATGGAAGGCCCAGGGAGATTGAAATGTTCTGCCACTGGTTTTTGTGTATTCCCATTGCTAATGTCTGATTTATGTCCATTTATCTTCTGGCGCAATTGTTCAGTTTTGTACTGCCATGCCTCTGATCATGGCCTCATTTTAGTTTGTGTGACTTTGATTTTGTGTTTTTTTTTAAATTGTCTCATTTGCAAATTTGTGAGGTATGTAGTGTAGGAACTGACTGATTCATGGTGGCCAGGTTGCTTGCCATCTGTTTTGCTCTTGAAGACAAAAAAACTACTTCAAAATCACAAATGGTTCACTTTATGCATCAAGGCAGTACTTCTTACCAAAGCGAATGCCACACAACAGAACCAGCTGGTCTTTGAAGGAACCACAGCATTGTTTGCCATAGAACACAGGAGATTTTGCTGTGAGTCAGACTGTACAACTGTGCTTACTAGGCGTTGTCAGTAAAAGAAAAACAAGAACATTGTTCTGAAGGAATTAATCAATACATTTGTCGGTAACTGGGGGCAATGGTCGATTGACAGAATGATCCTATAGTCTGGCTCAGTCCAGTCATTCTACTGCAACACCAACACTGGGTGATTGATAGGACTGACAAAAAAGCTGAACAATTCCTAAAAATGCCTTTTGAAAGCAGTTTTTTACAAGTAGCTAGAAGATATAACTCATTGCACCAATAAAGTAATAATGTTTCTGCCCCATCATTGTCTTATTTTGAAACTATACGACTTGGATCCAGGCTATTTGAAGGACCATATCTCACTTTATGACCTCATTAGAGCTCTTCTGCAGATCTTCTGCAGAGCCACTTCCCTCCATCCCACCATTTTAATTCTGATCCTTGCTGTTTTAAAGGTTTGCATATGGTCTTTTAATGAATTTTGAATGACTTTCTTTTTAACTTCATACATTGTGTAAGGTTTGTATATGTTTAAGGTTTGTGTATAGTCTTTTAATTAATTCTGAATGATTTTCTTTAGCTTCATATATTGTGGAATTGTCATTTAAATAACTTTTATATTATATTTTTATCAAAGTTTTTGTATAGTTTTTAATCTAAACTATGTTTAAATATGACTTGCCCCCAACAAGCTGGGTACTCATTTTACTGACCTACAAAAATATGGAAGGCTGAGTTAGCTTTGGAGCCCTGGGATCAAACTCACAACATTGTGGCTGCAGCACCAGCATTTAACTACTGTGCCACCAGGGCTCTCTAAAAGTATGTTAAGTAAAATGTGATACAGGATTCCAGTGAAGAGCAACAACAACAATGATAACTATAATAATAATACAGTGCATCCCCTGTATTGTGGACATACCATGGAAATACAAAACTGCAGATAATAGCAAACTCTATTGAAACGAACGACTTCTGGTGGATGTTGACCTTGGGGTTGCACCTCTCTAGACATTTCTAAGTCTCTCTAGTCAACACATGTCAGAAGCATATCATAGAATTGCACTGGAGGACCTAGAAAACGCCTAGAGAGAAATATTTTTTCAGACATGTGTAAGTGAAACCACAGGTGCCAGTCCAGCATATACAGAGGTTGTACTCTAATAATGATATAACTTTGTCCTGTCCCCAGATTACCAAGAAAAGTTACTAATTATAGTAACTGAAAAAGTGTTGATAATTATTTTCCATGTCATTTGTTATTTCTAAGCTCTGCCCTGGACATTTTTGTATTGGTGCAGACATCAATGAAGTGTTTTAATTTGTATGTTTTAATCTTGTTGTACCCCGCTCCGATTGTACTCACAGAGGAGCGGGCTAGAAATAAAGATTATTATTATTATTATTATCTGCATAGGAAAAGCTCCATTTGATTAGAACCATTGTTTTTTTAAAACAACATCAACGACCACAACTAACTTTTATTTATAACATCCTTTTCACCAAAGGGCAGAATATCAGACAGATATATAACCAAGAACAAAACAATAAAATGCAACACTGGAGTTTATCACATGGGAGGAATTTGTCCCAATTTCGAATTGAGCCAATTCGAATTCACGTAAATTTGCTAGTTTAGCAAATTTACGTGAAATCTAATTGCATTCAGAATGCGTTCAGAATGACTTCCCATTTCCCGAAAATGACCCCCATTGCCTGAAATTGCGTGAGATGCTCTAATACGGATTAATGTAAAACCTATGATTGAGTTCAGAATGACTTACCTTTTGCCTGAAATTGTGTGATACACTCATAAGCAATTACGTGAAACCCCATGATTGCATTCGGATTTCCATTGCATTATACCCCCAAATTCCATCGTATGATAATATAGTAAAGATAAAATCCTCAACATCCCACAGTTGCAATCCATTTTGGCAACTTTAGGCACACTCAGCAGCTTAACTGGGTGGATCAAAGAAGAAGGTCTTCAACCCTTTCTAAAATCAGGTAAAATACTTCTCTATCTGGAGGTACAGTTCCACAAAATGTGGAACCAGATCTTGAAAGGCTCACAGCCTTGACAGAGAGCTATACGCATTGGTGAAACCACCAATAATCTTTTGCCTGTAGATCTTAAGTTCTTAGATGAAATATACCAAGCTAGATGAGCTGCCAGGTACTGGGGAACCTTAAATACCAAAACCAAAAGCTTGTAATGAGGCCTGGCCCAAACTGGTAGCCAGTGGAGAGATCTATGAAGAAAAGAGACCAATGAGTATTTAGGGAGATTTAAAACCACCTGAACTGCGCTGTTCTGGATTAAAACCAAAGGTGTAAAAGAGCAGGAAGGCTATTACAATAGTCCAGGTGTGAAATAACCAAGGCCTGGACAAGCAGATTGGCAATCTCAATGGTCAAAAACCTATGGCTCCTACAGATTTTCAAAAGATGGAAATTATATGCCTTTGTAGTTGCTCTGATAAAGGGGTACAGAAAGAGGTGATCATGCAGCAGTAGTCCAAAAATCCTGGTGACCAAGACAAGGGCCAATGTATAACCCTGTAAACATAGTGGAGGGCATGAGGTGGGACTACTGGGTGGTCAGGTTGAAACACCAGGATCTCTGTTTTATCCACGTTCAATTTAGGATGGTGGGTGGTCATCCACAGAGAAACATTCAACAGGCAGTCTGTCACAGACATCCACATGGTAGCATCAGTTGAATCAAAGATCTGGAAGATCCAAGTGTCATCTGTGTAGGTGTGATATTAGGAACTTCTGAAATAAGAAACCCAAAGGAAGCATTTATAATGAGGAAAAGAATGAGGATACAACACTGATCCTTGAGGCACACCTACAGTTACAGGGAAGGTTGTTGATATAGCTCTCTAAAATGAAACAGTGGAAGAATGATCCATCAAAAAATATTTAAACTAGGAAGAGCATTCCCTGTTTTCCCAATGATGCCAACCAGAGTAGTAGGATCTGATGATCGAAAGTGTCAAAGGCTGCAGAGAAATCCAATAGGATCAACACCAATGTTTGACAATGAGCCATTGCCTTTGCCTTATTCAACCAAGGGTTCTGATTGCTGTGGAAGTCTCCATGTTAGCAGCTGTTTATAGTCTGTCTTTCTTTATGCCAGTATCAGCAGGAACACAGGGTGTTCTGTGGCATGGCCAGCTCCAGAAAAGATATTGGAGGCAAGACCAGCAATGTTGCCCACTTCTATCTCCACACATCAGATTTACACATGGAGAACACCTATGGTTGCCAAGTCAGGGTCACAGGGCCAAAGTCTGAGACCTAGGGACAACCTTTTGCAATGTCAAAGGAGGCTGGTCCTGCTGCTATTACAGGGGACAGTCTCTGATGTGCTATTAATCATGGTACATTAAGAATTGACAGTATTTGCCTTTCAGATTAAAAACACCACATCTAACAAATAGAATCATAGGCCTGTTACAGATGGCCCAAAAGGGCTGCCTCCGCACCGTAAGTAGGGGTGGGGAGTGCACAGCAACTGCATGCTCCCCAGCCCTAGTGCGTATGGACGGCACCAACTTGAAATAGCGCTGCCCATACATGCACGCGTCGATGACATCAACCACCTTCAACCCTTCAACCACCATCTTGAGGGGAGAGAGATGCAGGCCACCTCCTGCTGGAAGCAAGAAGAGCCCTCCCTTCAACCACCATCTTGAGGGGAGAGAAAGGCAAGCCAGCTGCAACAGGCCATGCCTGAAGGGAATAAGAGCCCTCCCTCCAGTCCATCTGCCTTGGTCCAGGCCTCTGAGGGAGAGAAGAGCTGCTGGACTTTGCCCCTTCCCCACCACCATTCCCTTCTCCTTTTGTGTCGTGTCTTTTAGATTGTAAGCCTGAGGGCAGGGAAATGTCTAATTAACAAACTGTAAGCCGCTCTGATAGCTTTGGCTGAACAGCGGGGTATAAATAAAATTTATTATTATTATTATTATTATTATTATTATTATTATTATGTGCCATGTCCAAATGGACTGCATGCATCTGACGTCATCACATCACTGGAGGGCGCCTAGGGTGCCATTTCCTCGGTGCAGAAAGGAGCTCCAAAAGCTCTTTGTTCCTGCAGCAACCATATTGCCGCGAGAATGAAGTGAGGGAGAAAGTGGTCAGGAGGGCCCTTTTTCCCTTGGTTCCACCAGGGCATGAAGTCCCAGGGACAGCCATTTCCAGGCCGTGGAGAAGGGGCATTTTGCCCTTTCTCCGTGACCTGTAAAAAGCAGTGGATTTGGGCCTCTAGGGCTGCCAGTGAGGTTGCCCTGGCCCCAATCTGGCGCTCAAAGGGATGGTCTGCAAAGCCTCATAGACTCATAAAGTTGGAAGCGGTCCCATGGGTCATCATGTCCAAACTTCTGCTTGCAGCATCTCCAGCCAGAGCATCCCAATCAAGTAACTATCTAGCCTCTTTTTAAAGATGTCTAGAGAATGACACACAATTGATTCCATGGCCAAACCATTCTTGGCCAACTGATTCTTTCTAATGTTCAGTTAAAATTTATCCTCCTGCAACATAAAACCATTAGACCTGGTATTATTTTATGGGGAAGCAAAGAACAAGCCTGTACCCTCCTCTCTGTGACAGCCCTGGACATATTTAAAGAGTGCAATTACATTACTTCTGTTTTCTTTCTCTTCATCAAGCTGAACATGCCCAGCTCCTTCAACCTATTCTCATGTTTTGTTCTTCATACTCATATAATCTTTGTTGCCTTCTCCGAACCCAGTCCAACTTATTTATAACCTCCTTAAAATGAAGTATCCAGAACTGAACACAGAACTCCAGATAAGGATACGGTCTGACTAGTGCAGGCATTTCCCTTGACTTGGAAAATATGATTCTATTTATGTGAGCAAAAATAGTATTTGCCTTCTTTGCTGCAGTATTATTATTGTGTCATGTTTAATTTATGATCAACAATAATCCAAAAGTCCTTTTTACATGTAGTACTGCCAAGCAAAGTATCCCTCAACTTTTACCTATCCATGGCCCCATTCATACTAGCCCATTTGCCCTGGTTAGATCCGGATGAGATCGTGCATGCCATTACCAAATCTCTCCGGAAAGAAGTTCATACTATCTTTTGCCCCCATTGATGCTTCCCGGTGCATTTTACCCCACTTAAGTTCATACATGCAGAAGTAATGATTAAAGATGGAGCCTCTTGGTTATCAATCAAATGATGTCATGGTGACGTCTGATGCAGTCATTGGCTGCGCGAGCTGCTTGGTTTTTTAAAATACATTTATATATTTGACAGATTATGCACATGGAGCTGTGCCGCTTGTAGGGATCCTTCCCCCCCCCCTCCTCCTCTGTTTTTATCAGCACCCAGTGCTTCATCGGGCATTCTAGAATTTTTTTATGTTTTTAGTTATTTATTAATTATTAATTATTTTATTTTAATTTATTCTAATTATTATTTATTTCACTTCATTTATTATTATTTTCATTTCATTTATTATTATTATTATTATTATTATTATTGTATTTTATTGTATTTATTATTATATTATTTTTATTGTATTTTTTCAATTTGACAGCTCATGGACATTCTACAGGAGGCCCTTTAAACCAGAGTTTGCCTTTCCATTCGGAGGCCCATTCATTTCAACCGGAGGGAAAACCCCCAATCCATATATTAATAGTTTCCCTCCAGTTTGAAAAGCCCTATTCATAAACTCTGGGGCTTATGAATGGGGCTTTTCACACTGGAGGGAAACTATCCATATATGGATTGGGGGTTTTCCCTCCGGTTGAAATGAATGGGCCTCCGAATAGAAAGGCAAGCTCCAGTTTAAAGGGCCTCCTGTAGAATGCGCATGAGCTGTGAAATTGATAAAATAATAATAAAAATACAATAAAAATAATAATAAAAATACAATAAAATACAATAATAATAATAAATGAAATGAAATGAAATGAAAATAATAATTAATAAAATGAAATAAAATAAAATAATAAATAAAATGAAATTTATTTATTTATTTATTTATTTATTTAATTTATACCCCGCTCTTCAGCCTGAAAGGCTATCAGAGCGGCTTACGATTATTATTTTTTAAGACAGTTCCCTGCCCTCAGGCTTACAATCTAAACGACACGACACAAAAGGAGAAGGGAATGGTGATGGGGAAGGGGATCAGGTCCAGCAGTTGTTCTCTCCCTCTGACGCCTGGACCAAGGCAGATGGACTGGAGGGAGGGCTCGGCTTCTTAATCTAGGTCCGATGGAGTTTGGCCTCTCCTGTCACTCCCTCCTAGGCAACCAGATAGTGTTGTCATGAACGGAGGGCTCTTCAACTTGAGGCCAGGCTGGATGGTAGTAAAATGAAGTAAAATAAAATAAATAACAATAAAATAAAAAATATTTTAAAAATGCAGGAGTGCCCGATTTTGCGAGGAGAGGAGGCATGTTCCGCCCCCCCCCCCAGCCTTTTCCCTTCCCCTGAACTTGATCCGATCATGATCGGAGCCAAGTTCACATTCCCTGCGAACCGGCTTTTCCCAAAAGAAACGGTAAGTATACCGCTTTGGGAGAAACTGGGTTTAGGGGGATTTGCCCCACTACGCATGTGCAAAATCCGGATTCCATAGTGTTAAATCTGGTTTCAGTATGTACTTCTCGATTTTAAACTGGTTTACAAACCAGTTCTTATGATAGTCTGAACGGGCCCCCATATGGGTTTTGTGGCCTAAATGCAGAATTTTGCATTTGTGTCCACTGACACACAAACACACACACTTCTCAAGTTAATGTTCTCACCCTGAGATTCCTCCCCTCACTCTGAGGACTAAAGGTGAGGGTATAGACCTTAAAATATGGGAATCCTAAAAACATAGGACTGGGGCTAATGAGAACACCATAAAAATGGATGCAGAAACAAAAGTGAAAGTGGCAACAGTAACGAGACACCTGAGGGCCTTGTGGGAGAGAAAAAAATGAAATTGGTAGTTGCATGTGGTCCATGGACTTTACTTTCTCCACCTCTGCAACAGTCTTATTGTTTCCTATCATTTATGATGTAGTAAGGCCAACAATGCCCCTGTATTGGCTACATCGTGAATTTAATATGTAATGATGATCACTAAGGTCATGACTACCTCAACCTTCTATCCATTTTCCCTCCCACACATACTGCAATAAAAATGATGCCAAGTGGTTCTGCAAGAATAACAGAAGTTCCTTCAACTACTCTGGGGTGCAGTTCAGCTCTGCAAATCTGAACTCATTTATGTTAACTACTGTAGGTGATTCCTGACTTTACTCCTTATCTATCTTGATTTCAACCTGGATTCCTTGTCAAGGTCTATGCTGATGCATGGAAGCACATTGTCCTCTCTTTAGGGAAAAACTACAGCAAAATTGATATTGATCTCTATATGATCTGTCAGCATTTTACCATTCTTGCTGAGCAGATGTCCTACCATTTCCGTCATCATTCTCTTGCTTCAAATATATCTGAAGAAAACCGCTTCAAAATGTCTTATGTTGTGGACAATGACATATAATTTTAAAAGGGGTATGGTGGTATGAAGGTCTTTTAAAGGAACTATGAAGAAATGAAGGATCATTGCTTTTAAATGGGGCATGAAAGTTTTGATAAAACATAGGAAGATGAAGCACCTGAGCATTATTTATGGTGTGGGAAAATTAGATAAGGAGAAGTTTTTCTCCCTGTCTCCTAATCCTAGCACCCAAAGGGGCCCTTCACTAAAACAGAACATTGGTTTTGTAAGATTTTCTAAGCTCAGGGATAACCCTGCTTTAACAGTCCAGTGACATGTAACTTAAAAAATTCATCAGCCAGAGACAGGAAGAGAAAAAGATTCAGTCACATCGGCTTCTCCTTACCCTTTCAGTTTATAGACTGGCAATGCTGATGATGAGCTCTCTTCCCTCACCCCACCTGCCTGTTCTAACACAGCTTTTGGCAGAAAGCAATAAAGACTGGATGTGTGCTGCTAGAAGGAAGTGTGGGGAGAGATCCAGGATACTGTGTGTATTGTGTCCATGCTCAACAAGGCAAAGTGAACAAAAATGGAATCCTTTTCTCTTGAGTGCTCCTGCCTCTCCACCGCCCCATTGTTCCAGGTTTCTGCTTCCTTGGCTGACATTTCTTTTTCCGCTGATCCAAGCACCTTTGTTTTGAGCCCAAAAGCCATTAAGCAAGATTACAGGGGGCCACTGGGACTCCCAGGTCTGTCTTTTGAACGCTTTCCCATCAAGCAACAATACTGTGCTCATTAACTGCTTCACACATGACTTGCTTCGTTTAAGATAGCACTACTGTGAAGGAACTGTTTTGTGTACAATTGCAATCCCATCCTTCCAGACTATTGCATTGGTGGCTAGGGCTGAAGGGAGCTGTAGTTCTAAATATCTGGAAGGGACCAGCAAGGCTGGTTTATAGTGTTTGTGAAGGCAAATGTACAGCTTTCTGTTTTGCACATGTAGAGATGACAACCAAGAACCCACTTCCATTATGGTGTGTATCACAATCTCAAACTCAGACTGTCCTGATTTGGCAGGGACAGTCCTGATTAATCCTCTTTCATCCTACCTTTTCCAGCTATTTTTTAAAATATCCTGGTTTCTCTTTCTTTCTCCCACTTTCCCCCTTTAGTTGCCGCAAACTGAGTTCAAAGTGCAAAAGTTGGTTGCATTTAATTAATTCATCAGAGGAGAAAGGAGATCAGAGATATGATTCTATGATTTTATGATGAAATCTTGCTCTTCCCTGTAAGCTCAGGCAAAAACAAACTCCTGCAGTCTCTTCTAGTTTGTCTGTTCTTCCTCATTAATAACTTTTGCCAGTTTTGCTACATTTTGATATTGCCTGGCCACACATACCCCCGTTTTCATCTGTGAAACATTGGAAGGTGTGGTACACATCCTGTCAAAAACCATTTGTGCATTGGCTATACATGTACGAACAATTTCACTGCAATGTATAGTGGTATCTTCCTGGGAAATTCATTATGTTTAAAGCAGCTTAAGGACAAGCTTCTCTGAGGCATTCCAACACATGCTGGTTTCAGATCTGGTGTCTCTCTCTGGTCTGCATAGATTTTGCACATTTTACTGGAATGGACAGAGTTCTCCCAGTGCTCAAATTACAAGAGAGGAGCTTGATCTCTCTCTCATCTATATCAATCTCCCCCTTGTAATTTGAGCATTGGGAGAACTCTGTCCATTCCAGTAAAATGTGCAAAAGCTATGCAGACCAGTGAGGGACACCAGATCTGAAACCAGCCCTTTTCATAGGACTATAGAACATATGAGAGCTAGTGTGGTATAGTGATAGTCTTGATCTACAGAACACTTTGACCTTGGACACACCAGCCTCTCCCAGCCTAAGAGGAAGGCAATAGTAAACTTCCTCTAAACAAATCTTGCCAAGTAAACACTATGATAGGGTTGCCATAAGCTGGAAATGACCTGAAGGCACACAACAACATGGAGAGTATTTTGCTGTTGTTAATCACCTTCAATTCGATCTCAGCTCATGGCAACCCTGTGGATAAGATATCTCCAAGTCTTGCTATCTGCTTAGGTCCTGTAAATTGGTCTTTTTAATAGAGTCCAACTCTTTTAGTGCTTCTATTTACTCATTGTCTAAGTTGAATTTGTGGTCATTATTTTTGTTTTCCTTATGTTCAGCAATAGCCCTGTCTCTGAACTTTCTTCCTTGATCTTCCTTAGCAGTTTTTCTAGGTCTGTGAGTAGTATGATGTCTTCTGCATGTCTTAGATTGCTGATATCCCTTCCTCCTATTTTCACTCCTCCTTCTGTGTCCAACTGTACTCTCCATATAATATGTTCTGGTTATAAGTTAAATAGATAGGGTGAAAGGAGACAGTCTTGCTTGATCTCTTTGCCAACTGAGAACCATTCTGTTTCTCCATGTTTTGTTCTGATAGTAGTCTCTTGTCCTAAGAACAGATTCCTCATCAGGACTATCAGATGTAGGGGCACTCCCATGTTTTTAAGGGTGTTCCTTAGCCGTTCACAATCTATGCAGTCAAAGGCTTTGCTATATTCTATAAAAACATGCTGATTGATGGAGGGCATGATTTTGCCAATTTTGATGGGTGTCTGAAGATAAGGATTGCAGGTTTACTGTATATACTCATGTATAAGTCTAAAAATTTAGGTTAAAAAATTGACTCAAAAAACCTGAATTGACTTATCCATCGGTCAATGTAGGTGCTGTACCTTAACTCTCATTTTAGAAAAGAGAACCATCCCCTGGTGAACGGAAAGAGTATAATTTGTCCTTGAAACACTGACCTACTCTTTCCTCTCATCCATCCAGCCTTTAAGGTGAGCACAAAGTTATATCTGCTGGAAATTTGTAAGTTCTTTGGCATTGTTCACCTTTGCTTCATCCTTTAGATCCTTTGTTACATGCCCCTAGGTTTTACCCTTGACGTATCCATGGCTCATAGCAAAATCCATAATTTTGGCCTCCAAACCTGCCCTCGACTTATACATGAGGTTGACTTATAGTCGAGTATATACGGTAATTAAGGATCTCTCTCTCTCTCTCTCTCTCTCTACCTTCCTGCCCTCCCAATAATTTGAGCAGTAACTAATTCTCTATTCTTCATACTTTCTGCCAAATGCTATTGGGCATCAATCAGTCAAGAAAGAGCTAGACAAAGCCAGACTTGGTTCTGAAAGGTGTTTTATTATGCAACCAGATGGACTCCACAGGAAACAGATCAATTATGCGCCCCCCTTGCTGTCATAATACCTCCAGCCCCACAGGCTTGTCAGCATCTATAAAGCATGTTGTGGATCATGTGGGGATGAGAAGAACAGGTAGCAACAAAGTAAACAACTGACCATTGATTAAAAAGATTTAGCACATCTTCCTCTTCTTTTAATGGAAAGCCCATATTTTATTATCAGTTCCACATATTTCAGAGTGCAATTCACACACCAAAGTGACTACACCAAGGGGAGAAATCTCTATGGAGAAAAGAAGAAGTGGGCTATGCAGAGACAACAACACTATTCTAGGGCAGTAGTTCTTAATGTTTGGCTCACCAGACATGTTATATTTTAGTTCCCAGAATCCTTTACCATTGAGAGGCTGGACCTTCTGGGAGATGAAGTCCTAAATATTTGAAGTTCCACAGACTGAGAACTACTGTGGAAAAGAACCCATAATTTGAGATACTCATTAAGGAAAGGTGTTGGAACTTAGTGCTGTTAGCAGCAGAAGACCCAGACAAAATGCACACCTGAACAACAGTGGACTCTTTCAAACAGGGAGGAATTTCTCCCAACTCCGAATGGAGCCAATGCGGATTTATGTAAATTCGCTTGTTTAGCGAATTTACATGAACCCCTGCTCCGTTCGAAATTACTTCCCATTACCCGAAATTAACCCCCTCCTGCCCGAATTTGCATGCGAAGCTTTAATTCGCAATAAGGTAAAACCCATGATTGCATTCGAATTGGCTTCCCTCCTGCCCGAATTTGCATGTGAAGGGTTAATTTGCAATAACATAAAACCCATGATTGCATTCGAATTGACCTTAAATTATACTTCCAATTTAGCCTTGTATGAAAGAGTCCTATGAGGGAAAGGGAAAATGAAACAATAACAGAGATAGGGAGCCAAAAAGCACAAGATTCTTCCATTTGTTTATATGAAGAGATATAAATCTGCATTGACTGCAATCTGTAGTCAATGTGCAAATAATCCAGAGGTCCTACTAATAGAATTCCACTATCTTCAGGAAGGGAACTTGCTTGTACTGATAAAGCAGGACGTTCCTGGGGTTATAGGAAAATAAACTCTTATCCAAAAGGTACAACAAACTTGTTGCATCTGGGCCTTTTAGTCTAGCAAGGTAATTCTATTTCCAACAGAGGCCAGCTAGATATCTCTATAATTCAACATACAAGGGGGTGAAGGATAGGGATAGCTCTGCTGTTTATATTACGTACATCCGAATGTGCAAGATCCAAACTTAATTCCTGGATATTCAAATTTACCTCTGTGTCCCAGAACAGGAATGTATTCCAACCATCTCCCCCAATCTACAGTGACAGCGGAACTCTTAACTTTGTGAGGTTCTAACTGTGGAATATAGTAGTAACAAAAGGAAATAACAGCAAATATTCCTAATAATATATATAATATTTTATGTAGAGCAAAAGCATTTAAGTGTTTTTGAGAACTCTCAGCCTTTCAAATAATCTGATTATTGTTGCTTTATAACAATAAATCCACATTTAATATATGAAGTAACAAGTATATTCAGTACCCGAATGAACTATACAGCATCAAAGAATCAGCCTTAAAAAAATTATAACCCAAATCATAGCAACTCACTGGAACTGAGATTTAGGTTCTCCTTTGAAGTACACTCATGATTTGATTAGAGGTAGTTTGTTTTTACCTTCCTAATCTGAGACTTGCCCAAGGTCACCAGTGGATTTCTATGACTAAATGTGGGATTCAGATCCTGGTCTCCCGGAGTTCTAGTCTAGCACTCAAAGTATTACATCATGCTGACTCTAACAGTGCTACGGCATTAGCTTTTGAAGCCACTGTGCTTGCAGCATCAGTCTTGTTATTCCTGAAAAGAGGTTGGGTGCCTTCTCCCCAGGATGGCAGCCCAGATCCTGTGCAAAGGTAGGTGTGCTTAAGCCTAAACTTCCCAAAGAATTAGCCACCTGTCATTTTACCCCAGCAAACTGTTTGCAGTTATTAAACAGAACCAAACTTAAGCTAGTTGATTTGGTACCTCATTTCAGAGTTATGTCATAACTGTTGTGTTTCAAGGCTTAAAACTCTGGGAAGAAACCATTCAAATTTACACCAGATCTAAAAGATACACACTTTATTATTCTATGGCTTTTCCTGGTCAAAGACCACAGGACAACTTCCCAGACACCCAAAAAGAAAACTGAGTTACCCATAGTTAGTCCATGACATTCTCAAAAATGTGGATCAAAGAAGAGCTCTGTCACAAATATTACACCCACAAAGATGCATATCACCAACTGTCCCACTTTGGCAGGGATAACCTCAGTTAATCTTCTACTGTCCCACTCTCTTAGCTGCTTTAAAAATGTTACTATTCCCCTTTTGTCCTTGGAATTACATCAGTTCCTGCAAACTGAGTCCAAAGTGCAAAACTGGTCTAGCATCCTGTTAGTTAACAATAGCGTAGGTCCAACTTAAACTGTCATGACCCACTTTTTGGTCAACATGCAGGCTGGAAATCTTTACTGACCAAATCCCGTAAAACCATTAAGTGATGCAGCCCCCACTCCAACTCTGTCATTTCCATGTTGTTGAAGGGCGGAGAGGAATCAGTGGTTACATCCAGCTATATTCCTGTAGCTGGGGGCGCTCAAGGACATAATCTGTAGGGGTTTCCTGAGGATCCGTGGAGGTGCCTGTAGATTCCTGTTGCAGTGCATCCACTTATATGAAGATATCTGGATGTCCTCTCTGTGTGGATCTTCTTGCTCTCCAACAACGAGATATGGTCAGGAAATATAGTTATGGAGACATACGTATGTGTTAGATATATGCCTCTTGATGCAACATTCCTGCCATAGTTTGTACTCAGTTAATTTAACAGATGGGAGAATTGAGGAGAGGTGGAGTCTTGCCCTTCCCAATAGGCTCATTTGTTTTGTTTTCCCAGTTTTCCTAAACTCTAAATCCTAAATTCTAAATTCCAGGGTTTCTCTGCTTAAAATAGTAATTTTATGTATCTTTCCTCATTAGTAATTTATGCCCTGTGGTGGCCTGGCCACACCTTTTTGAACACATTCTGATGTTGTTCAGCTACACATGTCCTGGATTTCATCTGTGAAATGCTGTACAGTATGAAGATTTAGCACTAGGAGATGGGAGGCATATGATTATAGTAATCAGAAATAAGCTAAAGATTAAAAAGCAGTTTCAGCACAATCCCCTGACTTGGAAAAGCTTATAAAAGAATGGGAGCAACCAGGATCAGCAGTGAGGCTTTAAATTAGCTATTTCTATCTTAGTCATAGAACAATTCATACTTTTAAAAAATAGTGTAACTTGCAGAGTCTGTTCTATTTCCTGCTTCTGATCTATCATGTGGCAGGGAGAGTTGTGAATTAATCTTATTTTCCTGGGGTTTATCAAAGACACCTTGTCAAGAAATCAGGCAGATTGTTGGTCCAGGTTAGCTTCAGCTATGAGGCAGACCACAGAGATATCCTTTGGGGCGAGCACAAATCTCCAAGACAGGAGTCAAATCAAGGCTGAGTAAGTAATGTGAATCACCCATTGGCACTAAGTCAGCTTCACTGCTCAGAGAAAGGCAGTATGAAGAAGGGAATGAGGTGGTAAAATGGACCATGCTGCTTCAAACAGCAGGTGGATAATTACATTTTTATAGAACATGCCATATTTTAAAAAAAAATATTCACAGAAAATAGAACATCAGGAGATGAAATGGGCTAGAACATTTCATGGCTGTGTAGCTGAGGGATCAATGGACCCTCAGTAGCTGCAGTATTTTCTTAGTGTTCCTAAAACACAATGTCACAGATGTTTCATTGTTCTGTAGCCTTGTAGGTTTTAAAAAAAAGTGGCTCCCACATACTCTCCAACTGTTCCAGTTTGGTAGAGAAGGCCCAGTTAATTTATTGCTATACCAGTTTCTTAGCTGTTTTTAAAAAGTTCTGGTTTCTCCTTCCATCTCCTACGTTCTTTCTTTCACCTTAACGCAGGACAGCCTGCAGCCGCCCCTTTTACAGCCAGATCGGGGCCATGGCAACTACATGCCACAGCCCTGATTCATAGAATCATAGAGTTGGAAGAGACCACAAGGGCCATCCAGTCCAACCCCCTGCCATGCAGGAACTCCAAGTCAAAGCATCCCCGACAGATGGCCATCCAGCCTCTGCTTAAAGACCCCTAAGGAAGGAGACTCCACTACACTCCGAGGGAGTGTGTTCCACTGTCGAACAGCCCTTACTGTCAGGAAGTTCCTCCTAATGTTGAGGTGGAATCTCCTTTCCTGCAGTTTGCATCCATTGTTCCGTGTTCTAGTCTCTGCAGCAGCAGAAAACAAGCTTGTTCCCTCCTCAATATGACATCCCTTCAAATATTTAAACAGGGCTATCATATCACCTCTTAACCTTCTTTCTCCAGGCTAAACATCCCCAGTTCCCTAAGGCGTTCCTCATAGGGCATGGTTTCCAGAGCCTTCACCATCTTAGTTTCCCTCCTTTGGACCTGCTCCAGTTTCTCCACATCTTTTTTGAATTGTGGTGCCCAGAACTGGACACAGTATTCCAGGTGGGGCCTGACCAAAGCAGAATAGAGTGGCACTATAACTTCCCTTGATCTAGAAACTATACTTCTATTGATGCAGCCTAAAATTGCATTGGCTTTTTTAGCTGCCGCATCACACTGTTGACTCATGTTCAGCTTATGGTCTACTTGGACTCCTAGATCCCTTTCACATGTGGTCTCATTCAGCCAGGTGTCCCCCATCCTATATCTGTGCATTTCATTTTTCCACCCTAAGTGCAGAACCTTACATTTCTCTGTGTTGAATTTCATTTTGTTAGCACTGGCCCAGCTTTCTAGTCTATTCAGGTCATTTTGAATTTTGATCCTGTCCTCTGGGGTATTAGCTACGCCTCCCAGTTTAGTGTCATCTGCAAATTTGATAAGTATGCCCCCAATTCTGTCATCCAAATCATTAATAAAGATGTTGAACAGCACTGGGCCCAGGACAGAACCCTGTGGGACCCCACTGGTCACTTCTCTCCAGGATGAAAAGGAGCCATTGTTGAGCACCCTTTGAGTTCGGCCAGTCAACCAATTACAAATCCATGTAACAGTTAACTCGTCTATCCCACATTTTGCAAGCTTGTTTGCAAGAATGTCATGGGGAACCTTGTCAAAGGCCTTACTGAAATCGAGGTATACTATATCTACAGCATTCCCTTCATCTACCAAGCTGGTAATTTTATCAAAAAAAGAGATCAGGTTCGTTTGGCATGACTTGTTTCTCTGAAACCCATGTTGGCTTTTTGTGATTATGGCATTGGCCTCTAAGTGTTCACAGACTCTCTGTTTAATGATCTGCTCTAGAACCTTTCCTGGAATTATGTCGGCCTTTGCAGGGTGCAAAAAGGAGCCACAAAAAGTAATAGCTGCAGCACTGCAGCTCTACGGTGCTCCTTCAGTGCTGCTTCATGCAGATGCAGTGCCGGAGGAGCGCCATGACACTCCATTCTGTATGAAGCAGCACACGGTATCATGCTGCCCTGAGGGTGGAGTCAGGGCATACATCCATGTGGACCATCATGATGCCCCAACTCCACCCCCAAGTCAGCCTTTAAGACCAGTGTGCTTATCACACTAGAGGGCAAACAGGATTTAAACAGGAATTAAACAGGAATTAAACAGGAAATGCCTTATGTTTAACATAGGGCATTTAACATGCCTTGTGTTTAACATAGGGCATTTCCTGTTTAATTCCTGTTTAATTCCTGTTTAAATCCTATTTGCCCTCTAGTGTGATAAACCTGCGATGTGAATACAAAGTGCAAAAGTAGCTTGCACTCAGTTAACTTAGCAGGAGGGAGAGGAGAACAAGGGATAGAGTCTTGCCTTTCCCAGTAGGTGAAGGCAAAAGCAAACTGCTGCAGCCGCATTTAGCTTTGGAACAGAACATCCTGCACTGTGTGACAGGATATAAGCAAAAGGAATAAACACATTGTAAAAAGCAAGGGAGGCCTGCCAGTGAAGAGGAGCTCAGCTGTCCTGCCAATTAAGCAAGGCTTTCCTTGAAAAGAACCCCTTTGAATTATGGCACCCATGGAACTGTGCACCAAGTACTCTCTCAATCTCTCTTCCTCAAAGACCCATATATTTTCCTCCTTATAATTTTCCTAAAATATGTTCAATATTGCAAAAAAGCATTCCTGGCTGGAATGTTTTCCGCCAGTGCTAATTTCTCTTTGTTTTTCTCTGCTTATCCAGGCAAGGAAAAAAAATCCCTAGAAGTACTGAGAATTTCCCATTCTTTTTGGTGTGAGTTTACATGTTTATTCATACTTTTGCATCCAAAGTCTTTTTTTAAAAAATATTCCAGGTTTCCCTTGCTGCCCCCCCCCCCCATGTTTTTTCTCTTACTGATCTAGACATCTAGACTCATGCAATGTTTCAGAAATTGCCTTTCATCAATTTCCATGGAGATCTTTTAAATTATTATTGAGGCTATATTTAGCATTCTGGGATTTGCAGATTAAGGAGGGGCATTTAGAATTCTTAGCCAGAGAGCTCTTAGGCCTCACTTAACTACAAAAACCAGAATGCAACAAGAGGCAGCCAAAGCCATAAAAGTGGACTATCAGCACGATAAGAGTGTCATGTGGTAATCTACTTGGCTAGCTCTGGGATAACAGAAATATATTATTTACCATGGAAAGGGATCTTAGCACCAACTGAAAGAACAAAGCTGGTAGCATGAACTTTTGTACACTTGAGGCTACTTCCTCAATCCTCAGTAAAGATATAGTTGGAAAAAACATGATGGTCTTTTAGAATATCTCTGGTTTCATAGAATCATAGAATCATAGAATCATAGAGTTGGAAGAGACCACAAGGGCCATCCAGTCCAACCCCCTGCCATGCAGGAACTCCAAGTCAAAGCATCCCTGACAGATGGCCATCCAGCCTCTGCTTAAAGACCTCTAAAGAAGGAGACTCCACCACACTCCGAGGGAGTGTGTTCCACTGTCGAACAGCCCTTACTGTCAGGAAGTTCCTCCTAATGTTGAGGTGGAATCTCTTTTCCTGCAGTTTGCATCCATTGTTTTGCGTTCTAGTCTCTGTAGCAGCAGAAAACAAGCTTGCTCCCTCCTCAATATGACATCCCTTCAAATATTTAAACAGGGCTATCATATCACCTCTTAACCTTCTCTTCTCCAGGCTAAACATCCCCAGCTCCCTAAGGCGTTCTTCATAGGGCAAGGTTTCCAGAGCCTTCACCATCTTAGTTTCCCTCCTTTGGACCTGCTCCAGTTTCTCCACATCCTTTTTGAATTGTGGTGCCCAGAACTGGACACAGTATTCCAGGTGGGGCCTGACCAAAGCAGAATAGAGTGGCACTATAACTTCCCTTGATCTAGAAACTATACTTCTATTGATGCAGCCTAAAATTGCATTGGCTTTTTTAGCTGCCGCATCACACTGTTGACTCATGTTCAGCTTATGGTCTACTTGGACTCCTAGATCCCTTTCACATGTGGTCTCATTCAGCCAGGTGTCCCCCATCCTATATCTGTGCATTTCATTTTTCCGCCCTAAGTGCAGAACCTTACATTTCTCCGCATTGAATTTCATTTTGTTAGCACTGGCCCAGCTTTCTAGTCTATTCAGGTCATTTTGAATTTTGATCCTGTCCTCTGGGGTATTAGCTACTCCTCCCAGTTTAGTGTCATCTGCAAATTTGATAAGTATGCCCCCAATTCTGTCATCCAAATCGTTAATAAAGATGTTGAATAGCACTGGGCCCAGGACAGAGCCCTGTGGGACCCCACTGGTCACTTCTCTCCAGGATGAAAAGGAGCCATTGTTGAGCACCCTTTGAGTTCGGCCAGTCAACCAATTACAAATCCATGTAACAGTTAACTTGTCTATCCCACATTTTGCAAGCTTGTTTGCAAGAATGTCATGGGGAACCTTGTCAAAGGCCTTACTGAAATCGAGGTATACTATATCCACAGCATTCCCTTCATCTACCAAGCTGGTAATTTTATCAAAAAAAGAGATCAGGTTCGTTTGGCATGACTTGTTTCTCTTAAACCCATGTTGGTTTTTTGTGATTATGGCATTGGCCTCTAAGTGTTCACAGACTCTCTGCTTAATGATCTGCTCTAGAACCTTTCCTGGAATTGATGTCAGACTAACTGGACGATAATTGTTGGGATCCTCTTTTTTTCCCTTTTTGAAGATGGGGACAACGTTTGCCCTCCTCCAGTCTGCTGGGACTTCTCCTGTTCTCCAGGAGTTCTCAAAGATTATTGCCAATGGCTCTGATATTACATTTGCCAGTTCTTTTAATACTCTAGGATGTAGTTCATCTGGTCCTGGAGATTTATATTCATTTAGGTTAACCAGGTATTCCTGTACTACCTCTTTACTTATTCTGTGCTGAATTTCTTCTATTCTGTCTCCATTATCCTTAGGTTGAGCACCCTTTGCCTTTTCTGAGAAGACTGAAGCAAAGAAGGTGTTGAGTAATTCTGCCTTTTCTCTGTCCCCTGTTAGCATTTTGCCATCTTCTGCACGCAGTGGCCCCCCTATTTCCTTCTTCTTCCTTTTGCTGCGGACATATCCAAAAAAGCCCTTTTTATTGTTCTTAACCTCTCTAGCAAGCCTGAGTTCATTCTGCGCTTTAGCTTTTCTGACTTTACCCCTACATGTGCTGGCTATTTGTTTGAATTCCTCTTTCGTGATTTCTCCATTTTTCCATTTCTTATACATGTTCCGTTTAAAACTTAGCTCATTTGAAAGTTCCTTAGTCATCCATCCTGGCTTCTTTAGACATCTTCCATTTTTCTTCCTCATTGGAACTGTTTGAAATTGTGCCTTCAATATCTCCCTTTTGAGAAACTCCCATCCGTCTTGAACTCCCTTTTCTTTTAGTATTCCTGACCATGGGATCACTCCCAGTATTTCTCTAAGTTTATTGAAATTAGCTCTCCTAAAGTCTAGAGTGCGTGTTTGACTATGCCTAGCTTCTCCCTTCCACTGTATTACAAACTCCAGGAGAACATGGTCACTTCCACCTAAGGATCCAACCACTCCTGCACACATTCACTCCTGCACACATTTACCAAGGAAAGGTATATTTCCATTTACTATGAAAAGGTACATTTCACTTTTTGTGAAATACTGGTTTAATTTAAACTGACCAGGAGAGTGGGTATAAAAAGTCCTTGTAAGTACTGGGACTTCCCTGGGAATACTTCAGATGGTGAAAGCATCATGTATATCTTCAAGCAAGCAAGCAAGCATGCAAGCAAACTAACAAAAACAGAAACAAAAACAAAAAAACAGGACAGGAACAAAACCAGGGACTTTCTATTTTTTTCAGTCTATCTGAAATTTGTATAAACTTTATATTTTTAAGTCTTAGGTTTACTGGGTTTTTTTGTCTCCTCTCCACCCCTTGCCTTTGATTTACTAATCTTCTGTGTGTGCCAGGGCTACACTGTGACAGGGAAAATGTTTAACAAGAAGAGGTCAAATATTGAGGGAGAATTTTTTTCTTCTGCAGAACAATACTCTATTTATATTAACAACAGAATTTTACACATATTTACTCAGAAGTAAATCCTAATGAGTCCAATGGTATTCATTCCTAGGAAAATGTGTACAGGACTGAGATGTGAGACATTGTAAAAGGCCAATCATTTCCCCCTCAACCATTTCTTAACTAATTATACCCCATTTACTAGAGCAAAAAAACAATGTATTATAATCTCTCCCCTCCATCTGATTTTTATTCTAAGAAGCATCCTGTAGGTTAGACAGGGAAGGTGTAATTGTCTTAAGGTGATCACATGAGTTATGCTAGGAGGAATGCTGGAATTTGGTCTGATCATAGAATCATAGAATCATAGAGTTGGAAGAGTCCACAAGGGCCATCCAGTCCAACCCCCTGCCATGCAGGAACTCCAAATCAAAGCATTCCTGACAGATGGCCATCCAGCCTCTGCTTACAGACCTCCAAGGAAGGAGACTCCACCACCCTCCGAGGGAGTGTGTTCCACTGTCGAGCAGTCCTTACTGTCAGGAGGTTCCTCCTAATGTTGAGGTGGAATCTCTTTTCCTGCAGTTTGCATCCATTGTCCCGGGTTCTGTTCTCTGGAACAGCAGAAAACAAGCTTGCTATCTCCTCTATATGACATCCCTTCAAATATTTAAACAGGGCTATCATAACACCTCTTAACCTTCTCTTCTCCAGTCTAAACATCCCCAGCTCCCAATGGCGTTCCTCATAGGGCACAGTTTCCATAGGGCACCATCTTAGTTGCCCTCCTTTGGACATGCTCCAGTTTCTCCACATCCTTTTTGAATTGTGGTGCCCAGAACTGGACACAGTATTCCAGGTGAGGCCTGACCAAAGCAGAATAGAGTGGCAATATTACATCTAGACGCTATAATTCTATTGATGCAGCCTAAAATTGCATTGGCCTTTTCAGCTGTCGCATCGCACTGTTGTCTCATGTTCAACTTATGGTCTACTTGGACTCCTAGATCCCTTTCACATGTAGTCTCTTTCAGCCAGGTGTCCCCCATCCTATATCTGTGCATTTCATTTTTGCACCCTAAGTGCAGTACCTTACATTTCTCCATGTTGAAATTAATTTTGTTTGCTTTGGTCCAGCTTTCTAATCTATTCAGGTCATTTTGAATTTTGATCCGGTCCTCTCTGGTATTAGCTACTCCTCCTAATTTGGTGTCATCTGAAAATTTGATAAGTATGCCCCCAATTCTGTCATCCAAGTCATTAATAAAGATGTTGGATAGCGCTGGGCCCAGAACAGAACCCTGTGGGACCCCACTGGTCACTTCTTTCCAGGTTGGAAAGGATCCATTGTTGAGCACCCTTTGAATTCGGCCGGTCAACCAATTACAAATCCATGTAACAGTTAACCTGTCTAGCCCACATTGTACAAGCTTGTTTGCAAGAATGTCATGGGGAACCTTGTCAAAGGCCTTACTGAAATCAAGATATACTATATCCACAGCATTCCCCTCATCTACCAAACTGGTAATTTTATCAAACAAAGAGATCAGGTTTGTCTGGCATGACTTGTTTCTCTGAAACTCATGTTGACTTTTTGTTATTACGGAATTATCATCTAGATATTCACAAACTCTCTGTTTAATGATCTGCTCCAGAATTGCATTGGACAGAAGAGGCAGGTATGAATACAAAATTCATACGGTGGATTAGGAAGAGAGCGATAATTTTGAGAAGACTTCCTTTGGTATATATTTGTTAGGCTTTGAGGCCTGAGTATGAAATGTACAGATGTGCACAAAAGGAAAAACAGGAATTATGGCTAGAATTGTTTTTCAGCTGAAGGCTGGGAGCAGTAACTGCTCAAGGTCAGTAAGTGCTTGCTTGCACGTAGACCTAATGAAAACAACTGTGTCTTCCTGACTGAGGGGACAACAAAGCAGGCTATACAAATGGAAGAAGAATCACCAGATGAGGTTGGGTTTGTGACCACATGACACAAGTCTATAAACAGCCTACACACCTCAGTGAGGATTGTTGGGTAATTGTTCTGTAGTGGATGGTTGGAGAGATTTGTCAGACTAGCATGTATATATTTGTAAATACAGCAACTTAAAAATAAAAACCTCTGAGGAGAAAGTTTTGGCTCCAGTCTGTTTCATCAACAACTGGGAGGAGGATTCCTGATAAAGCTGAAGCTCCGGGGTTGCCAGTATCTGAAAGGCATCGGAGATTGCTTGAACTGTGCACTTCTGCTTATTTACACCAACAATATTTAATTGCATCTCTCTCCCCCCCCCCTTTTCCCTAGACTTTCCTAAACTCAGTATATAAATTCCAAGGTTTCTCCACCTAAAATTACAGTTTTGCATATTATTCTTCATTGTTAAGGTTTGCTCTCTTTTTGTCTGGCAACATTTGACCACACTCTGATGCTGCTTGGCCACATGTGTCCTAGTTTTCATCTGTGAAATGTTGGAGGTCTTCTTATGGTAGCCATCTTTTTTAAACCTCACAGTGCATTGAGAAGACAGGATTTCAGTTTTGTGAAAAGAAAGAGGATGGTTGCAATTGTCAGAGGGCAAAGTTAAGTCTTCAGCAGACGTTGCTGTTGGATTGGAACCCAGTAGCACCAAGGATCCAGTCAAGGATGGTGGATATTGATGCTGTCCATCTTAGTACCAGAATCCCACCCTTTTAGGGCCTGCAGGCGCATCCAGATTTTTGAGAAAATGATGTGGGTGCCATTACAAAATAGTAGCCATAGGTTGTCCTGATTCACAAATGAAAGAACAGCCAATTCAAGAGACAAGTAATGTTCTCAAGAAAAAGAGTACAAAGCAGAAATGGTATTAATTTCTCCCTTTAATACTCAGTCTACGGTATGTATATGATTTTTATTGGGACGGCAGACTACTGGAATTGCGGGTAAGGGCTCAACTCTTTCTGACCTTGCCTGGATGCTAATGAAAATGTCCCACTTCCCACAGTACGAAAATCTTTTCTGCACTGAATATTTTTTTAAAAAATCATCATCATTGGAAAACAGATGTAGCTACTAGACAAGCAATTTGAGTCATGCATATATTGTCCCTGAGCTAGAGTTGCCAGGTCTCAGGCAGTGGAAGCACTAGGGGTATGAGGGGTTCAGACACATCGGATGACACACCAGAAGAGGGGTGACATCTGATCAGGACCTCCTTCCACTGCACTCCTCCTGGCTTTGCTAAGGCAAAGGAGAGGGCTGAGTGTGCCCTTTTGGCCACTGCCACCACCACCACCCCAGGCAACTCCCCACTACACCAGGTGACACCAGGGGTGGGGATGCAACTCATTTCAGGGCATTTATTGAAGTCTCCACTGCACCAAAGTCTCCAGTGAGGGAGACAAATTTCAGGGTGATCAGCACTGGAGGAGGAGATATTTGTGTGTAAGGTGGCATTAAAATCTGACTCACCCACTTATTCACAGCTGATGCCAGAGCTGTTTAGCTTTTCACAAAAGTGGTTGTATGTGTGTTCTGCTTACACACATATCACATATCAAAAGCCCAAAGTGAGGGGAGGGGACCGGGAAGAGACCCTAGTAGTAGGTGGATGAACTTGGGCCCGTCATGCCATTTTGAGCAAGACAGAAAGTGCAACCCTTCAACATTTCAAAGATAAAAATGGCCTAGAACCATTAGAGTGTGGTCAAAGTGGCTAAAGTTATGAACAAGGAAGAACATATAAGCTATGAGAATTTTTGCCCGAGCCTCCTGGGAACTGCAAGATTCTGCCTATCCTCTCCTTTGTCTACTGCTGCATTAATTAAGTGCGAACTGTTTTTGCACTTTGAACTCAGTTTTCAGCAACTGAAGCAGGTTGAAGATAAAGGGGGAAAGTGGAAAGAAGAGAGAGAAATGAGCATTTTAAGAGCTAAAAAAAGTGAAATGTCAGGATTATTCTTGCCAAATCGAGATGGTTGGAAGGTATGAAACTGGTATCATGGCTTATAAGGCTTCTTGTAGTACAAAGCCAGGGAGAAGTGCATGGTCTGAGGGAAAATCTTTGCGTGCTAGCTCATATGCAGAGTCTGACAAAACTCCCCCGTATCACATGTGCAGTAGGGAGGTCTGTGTGGTGGGAATCTCAGCAATCACTGTAGTTGCTGCATTTTGCCACCAGCCCAGCTATGAAAAAAAAAAAAAATCCCCATCTTAATCACTAGGTTTTATTGAAATTCTAGGCTCATTTACCTGCATTCCCCTTGGCCTGTGTGTGCTGTCAAGCAGCCCACAAGCACTTCTGGTTTGTTCTCAACTCTTGCTTGCCTCACCTTTGTGACATCACAAAGGTCTGCTGTCCAAATTTGGTCCTAAAATACCAGGGAATGCGGGGTGTGTGTGTGTGTGTGTGTGTGCTGCTGTTACGCTTTCCCCCTTCATTCATACCACCTAATGAGTTGATTGCCTGAGGTGAGATTTAAAACATAGTCTGCCCATCTTGAAGCTCACACTCCTTCATACTGTGTCTTCACCCTTATCAAGGCCATTCCCTTAGCAGAGTTTTCTGCCAAGTTCCCTTATGGGTACAAGACTTTTAAGGTAGCCCTTTGTGTCCTTGCAGTGTATTCTCAAGCTCCATACTCCATACTGCTTTCTCCTTTCTTTACTCTCGCAGGGAGGGCACTCCCTCTGCCCCTTCCCTTGGCAACAGTCATTGGCATTCTCATTCTGCTCTCCTTTGTTCTCTGAAGCCATTCTTCCCCACCTTTGCTTTTGCCAAGGACTCACCTGGCCCTTTTCATTTCTCTCTCCTTCTACCTCCCTCCCTCTCTCTCTCTCTCTATTTCTGATTTGGTGCCCAGCTTTTTCATTTCCATTTTGCAGTGCTATCCTCTGGGACAAAGCCTGCAGGAACACCTCATCCTTTGCTTGTCCCCTCTGACCTTCACTGGTGCTGATTTTGGGTTGATTAGCTTAAGAAGGGTGGCATGAAGTGGCTGCCATGCTGGCACACATGTTTTGGCAATTCTGGATTCAAGGGCTCACTCTCAGTGCCCCCACAGAATCTGTGGCATAGTTAAGAATAAAAACATTCTGGCATGGATATCTTACCTCCTGAGCAGAATGGTAAAGGTGGTGGCAACATTGCCGTTAAAGTTCACAGTTTCCATGGAAGGTGTCGACTGATGTGCTGGTACACTCTTGCTTTTGACCTACCTAACCCCATTGATGGGGGAAAATTTCTGCATACTCCTAAAGTTATTAGCAAACTAAACATTCTGGGACTGTGGTTTTTCAGGTGTCAGCACTAGGAGGGGGAATTTTGGGAGCATGGCAAGGTAATTTGGCTGTCTCTTTGCTCTATAATCAGAAAGGAGGAGGAATATGCATTTGGGGAGCTTGCCAGGCTGCGGACAACCGCCAGAAACAATAAACCCTGCAGGTATTTGCTTGCTGTAAGCAAAGGGTCAAACACATCATGTTAAACAAACATCCACACCCACACACCCATATGCCCATTTGCAAGTTCGGCACATATCTACTCATTTGTATTTGCTGACTAGCAGTTTTTAAAGCACATACACACAGAAACTGTGATAATGCATGGAAAATAAAAATAGTGGGTTGGTGTGCATCGGAACTGGTGCCAAGTTCTCATCTGGATACAGTGTCTATTTCACCTTAAAAGATACAAGGCATCAAAAGAGGATGCCACTGCAGTATCTTCTGTCCTTTTCCTGCACCAGCATCCAGCCTTCTTTTTTTCAATTGGTATAGTGTGAAATTAGGACCAAAACAGCTGTAAGTTGGGAGATCAGCGTGATTGTATCTCTTGGTTTCTTGGGTTCTGTCATGGGGTGACACTCTTCATTGTTGTTATCAGTGATTCAGATGAAGGGTTTTGCAAATGATACAAAATTGGAATTGGTAGCTAACACATTGGAAGCTAGGAACAGAATTCAAAAGGACCTTGATCAACTAGAAAACTGAGCTGAAATTGAAAAAAAGAAATTCAAAAGAGACAAATGCAAAATTCTACCTTTAGGCCACAAATACCAAATGCACAGATACAGGATGGGGGAATATTAGCAGTACTACATGTGAAAAGGACTTTGGGATTGTTGTTGATCATAAGTTGAACATGAACTAGCAATGTGATGCTCCAGCAAAGAAGGAAAAATGTTACAGTGGCCTGCATTAATAAAAGCCTAGTTTCCAAGTCCCACTATATTCTGCACTGGTTAGGCCTCATCTGGATTACTGTGTTCAGTTCTGGGCACCTTATTTTAAGAATACAGACAAGATGAAATGAGTTCAGAGGAGGGCAATGAAGATGATGTGGAGGTATGGAGAACAAATCATATGAGGAAAGGTTGGGGGAGCTGGGCATATTCAGCTTTGGTGAAGAGAAGTCAGGGCTGGCATGATCACACTCCTTAAAAACCTAAAGAACTGTCACAGAGCAGAGGGGGTAGATCTGTTCTCTGCTACCCTAAAGAGTAGGACCAGGTTTAAGGGTTTTAACTTACAGGAGGGTAGATTTTGTTGGAACATTATAAGGAGCTTCTTGACAGTGAGAGCAGTTTGGCAACTGATTGTCTAGAGAGCTGATGGAGTCTCCTCTGGATGTCTTCAAAAAGAGACTAATAGCTACTTGCTGAGGATGCTCTAGCTGGAGACCCTGTATTGAGAGGGGGTTGAACCTGGTGTCCCATAGGACCCATTCCAACTCCATGATTCCATAATCATGGACGGTGCCACGTTTGAAGAGCCTCCTGACAAACTGGCTTCTGAAGGCTTCTTACCCTGAGTGATTAAGCTGACCTACATGGTGGCTGAAATTATGAACATAGAAGGCTCTCATATCTCAACAAACGCACCTCTAGTGCTGCTGTTTCAGTTGGTTCAGATTAGTACACCCGCCCCCCCCCCCCCCCCACAAGTGCTTTAAGGAACAGAACACCTGGAGTGGCAGCTGGTAACCTCATACAGCTTTCAAATCCCATCCAAGCCTGTTATCAGTAAACTGATTCCTCCCCAGGTCCTGAATCCCTCAAACCAGTAGTAGCCATATTTGTCACCTGCCATGTTAGATTTCCTGACATTTCTCAGATGTAGCATCACCCCAAGTTATTGCAGGAAATTTAAACCTGGAGCTCATGAGGGTTGCCAGGTCAGGACCATCCGAAGCACTGAGATTTCACCGAGTGATTACTTGTGGTGATCATAAAGATGTCATTAAACAGGACACATTAAGCCTCAACTACAGTTGTTCAAATATGTCATTCAAATTTTTAAAAAACCCTGAACTCCATTAAATGAGAAAATATTTCTCTGGTTGAAAATTAAGTTTCCAAGCTCTGTGTTGAAAAGGAGGAGGAGGAGGAGGAGGAGGAGGAGGAGGAGGAGGAGGAGGAGGAGGAGGGATCCCAACTTTCTTCTTAATGTACATTTGTAAGCACTGTATCAGTTACATACGAGAGTTCTATACAAAGAAAATTTCGCAAGCAAAAAAGAAAGTTTTCCAAACTTTACTTTTCATGGTTTGTTCCCATTAATGGATGCCTCTCACCTGCCATATTTTCTTAACATATGTAGTGGAATCTCTCCCCCCACCCCCACCACTCCCCAAACAATAATCTTAATAAAGCTACTAATAAGTAACAAATATATTGGAGAAGGGACATCCTTTTTTATGTGTACTTTATCTTCAGTTGCAAACCCTCTTGAATTTAATTGGATTCATCAAATTTAGTATGCTTAAAATGTCATGTATCCCAGTCATATTTCAAATTTGTTTGGGTGGGGCAGCAAAAGAGAAAAAGTTGGGGGAAAGAGGCAGAGAAAGAATAGATCATAAGAGTAGCTGGAGAAAGAAAGATGATGAAAGAGGGAGAAGATAAATGTAACCAAAATGTATATATGTCTAGGTGTGAGGAAATCAGAGAAATTTCACAAGAGAAAGAGAGGGAGCTAGGGAAGGTGGGAGAAGCTGACTGCAGCTAGGAGGCATGGGAGAGGGGAGAAGGAGAAAGTTGAGAAGGAGAAGACATTTAAGTAAGAGATGGAGAGAGGATGGGGAGAATGAGAAACAGGATGAATGGAAATATTTAACTACCAGCTGGGGTTGACAGAAAAGAAGCTAGGAAATAAGGAGCAGTGGTGTCACTGTCTGTGGGGCCACCCGATGTGGGGCATGGGGCTTCTGGGGCCAGGGCCAAAAGGTCATGCCCCCTTACCTTGCTGCTGTGTCCTGCTCTACCCATGAGTAGAATAGCACATGGCAGCGAGGTGGTGCGCTTGGCTGGGTATCATTTGTCTTCTGGAGTGTCACCTGGTGTGGTCTGAGCCCCCTGAACCCCATAGTGATGCCACTGATAAGGAGAGAAACTAGTAAGAGAAAAATGAATTAGTTCCTTTCCCCTTCAGATCTGTTTCAGCAGTTATTTCTTTTTTTCTTTTAATTCTTGATCTCACTTTCTTCAACTTGATTTCTCAACCTGCTTTTCCCACCTCTACAACTTGTGTCTAAGGACTCTTTCAAACGGGGAGGAATTTCTCCCAACTCCGAATGGAGCCAATGCGGATTTATGTAAATTCGCTTGTTTAGCGAATTTACATGAACCCCTGCTCCGTTCGGAATTACTTCCCATTACCCGAAATTAACCCCCTCCTGCCCGAATTTGCATGCGAAGCTTTAATTCGCAATAAGGTAAAACCCATGATTGCATTCGAATTGGCTTCCCTCCTGCTCGAATTTGCATGTGAAGAGTTAATTTGCAATAACATAAAACCCATGATTGCATTCGAATTGACCTTAAATTATACTTCCAATTTAGCCTTGTATGAAAGAGTCCTAAAATTCTTCTCCTTCCCTTCTCTCTCTCCCCTTCCCTCTCCATCTCTCCTCCCAATGACAGTGGGGACAGGTGGGATGCAACAAAGCAAAACTACCTGGATTGGTGGAGGCCTGGGGGTGATGATAAAGATGCAGTGGGGCCTCAGAGCTGGTGCTTGAATACCCTTCCCCAGCTGATGGCCCTGACACTGCCTGTGCTCAACTACCTTCTTGCTTTGACGTTTTGCTACCGGTATATAATAAATTTTCTTTTTCTTTTTCTTTTTTTTTTTTGTTCAACAATAAGTTTGAATTCTTCTTCATGGAAAAATATGATATCCCCTGAAAATAAGACCTAGCACATCTTTGGGAGCAAAAATTAATATAAGACACTGTCTTATTTTTGGTAGTCACTGCTAACCAGCTCTTTCTGCAATGATAAAAGAGACAATATTAATAATGGTGTGTGTTTATGAAGGTAATGAGTGATCCTCAGTCTTTTGAAAAGACTGGTGTATTCTGTATTGGAAATGATTTTAATCTTTATCTAACAAGGTACTCCCATAATGGTGCACATTTCTCTGCAAAAATCCTCTGAACTGCTTGTTGTAATTAACACTAGAATAATAAACCAATCTGATAATCCAGTCTAATTCTATCCACAGCTAATCATCTCTATGTGTCTCTTTTCAGAAGGCACCATGTGATGTATGAAAACTGTAGTTGCTAGAGAATTTCCTCTGGAGCACTCAACCTGTCTCCATGGATTGTCAGATTTTCACCAATAGGGAAACAGTAGGATCTGACATATTATAGGTATCCAGTGCCATGTTTTTAACCCAAGTCCCTGCTTTCTCTTTGGCCCATGCAGATCAATTAATAAATATGGTCAATGGTAAAGAGCACTATAATAAGTTGTTTGAACCTGTGCTTTGGGGGATCATACCAAAAGTCCATACTTTTACCCATGCAAATTTGAAGAAAGCCTCCCAGAACTGTAATTTTTTAAAAAAAACTCACAAAGAAAATGAAGACTGGGGAGATTTTAACTTTAGTCTTCCACTACGGAGCCCCATTTTATAGATCTGTGGATCTCAGTAAATGTGTATCCAAGGACACACACACACACTCTCTCTCTCTGGCATGTGAGGATTGGGGCAGGAGCATGTGGTTATGTGTGGGTGTGCTGGCATATGTGCAATGTATTTTTGGTGTAAGAATATGAAGATGTTGTGTGCATATTTTGCAAAAAGAAAAAAGAAAAAGAGGATTAGGAAGAGAGGGAACAGTTTTTATGGCTTCTGACACTCATCAAATTTGTTGGGGGAGGGTTGTTTAAGATTATTTAATGCAACACTTTCTACCATAAAAACCATGCTCCCTTCTCCTAGATATTTGGGAACTTGCTACAGTTATTTATTACTGAAGAATATACACTCTATGCATGCCTCACAATATTTGGTTCTTTATCATTTCTTAGGAGTTCATCACATGGGAAGAATTTCTCTCAATTTCGAAAGACATGGAACTGAGGCCAGTTCAGAACTGAGTAAATTCGCTAGTTCAGCTAATTTACGTGATTGCGTATTGATACTGCATTGCGTTCAGAATTGCCTGAAATTGCCTCCCAGTGCCCGAAATTGCATGTGATAGTTTCTCATGCAATCACGCAAAAACCCACGATTGCGTTCGGAAGGACTTCCCTTTGCCCGAAAATGTGTGTGATCAGCTTTCACGCAATCACGTGAAACCCCATGATTGCATTCAGATTGCCTTTGGATTATACTTCCAATTCCCTTTGTGTGATAAACTCCTTACATTGTATGAGATTAGACTCCAGGGCTGGTACTTGTTGCTAATCATTGCATTCTTCCCTGATTAAGCATTTTATTTTTTTCTCAGGACACACTCCCTAGACAGGAGATTAAAATGAAGCCTTATCTGTTCCTCAGTGCCACAAACTGAACTTTTCAGTAGAGGGATAGATTTTCATAGACCTTAGATTCTCATCTCTCTTCCTGACACCTGCTGTACCATATCAGCTTCTTTGTTTAATTCATCTCATAAGATTCATTGTGTGTTCCCAGCTTTGTTCCTCCGATATCGCATAAAGAGATGCAAATCTCTCTCTGTTCCCTTTTCTTTCATGAACAAGAATCAGGAAGGCAAAATTCCACCTGCAGTGATTTCTGCTAATAACTTGCTGACATTGATTGAAGGTGGGCAGGGACGTACATGGAGAGCTAGTCTTGAAAGAAAAGTGCCCAGTTTCCTATAGATGTTACATAACGTACCGTGGTACAGCTATTTGCTTTTCTTATTCTTTTCTATGTGGTAGGCGTTTACAGCAGGGCAGGAGGGAATCATATTCCTTTGGAATAGGAAATGTTGGAGATTTCTGATATCTTTGTAACACAAAAAGTCATAGGGTTGGGAAAAGGTCTTGGGAGGTTACCTGGTCTATCCTCCCCTTAGTATAGCAAAAGCAGTACAAGATTCTGCAAGACCCCTGAGAGATGCCTGCATGAATAGCTCCATTTGTCTGTTCCTATCCCCAATAGGAGGTTTTGTGGACTACAAATCCCAGAATCTTACAGAGCTGGAGCTTCCAAGCTTGAGCGTATAGGAGGTTTCTCCTAATGTTTACCTACAATCAGTGTCCTTGCAATTTCCACACATTAGTTCTAGACTTGCCCTCTGGAACAATGGAGAGCCAATCTGTTTCATCTTCTGCACATCAGCGCTCTAGATATTTCGACCCAGCTATTGTGCCTGATGTTACATTTTCTGTCTTTTGGGGATAAATGTACCCAGCATCTTCAGTTATTTCTAAGAAGACAGGTTTGTGTGTGGGGGGGAGGGGACTTTCTTTTTCTTGGACTGACAAGATTGCCCCTCAGGAAACTTCCTGGCATTCACATGCTTGCATTGGTGCAACCAGAATCCATATTAGTTACCATGGGCATATTAGCTACCCCATTCTGTCACACCCACCCAATCACAGCAGCTGTCTCTTGCAGCAGTGAGAGAATGGATCCTTTAGAAATCCTCCACTGGTTGAGATGGAATGGTGGAAGTGCAAGGCGTATTCATTAACACGTATTGTGAGTCAGGCCTTACAGAGTGAATGGGAAACCTAGTGAAACCAAGGAGTTGTTGCTGTTGTGTGCCTTCAAGTCATTTCTGACATATGGCAACCCTCAGCCATATTTTCTTGGCAATATTTGTCAAGAGCAGGTTTGCCTTTGCCTTCCTCTGAGGCTAAGCAAGAGTGTGACTTGCACAAGGTCACCCAGTGGACTTCTATGGCATAGTGGTTATTTCAACCCTTGTCTTCAGAGTCATAATACAACACTCAAACCACTGCACCATGCTGGCTCTTGAAAAACCTATGCTTAAATTCCCATTCTGCCACAATTATCTCTGGGGGTGGCCTGCCTCACAGGATTAGTACAGTATAAGAATAAAATAGGGTAGCTCCATGTTTGCCATCCTAGTACTTTATTCCTTAACTTAGATCCCAGTTGTTAAGATAAATTCTCTCTCTCTCTCTCTCTCTTCTTTGTGTGTGTGTTTGTGTGTATGTGTAGCAATATTTGAAATACCCATCACAAATTAAACACACCAGTATCATACTTTAAACTCCTTGGAAGAAGAGTACAAATGTAACTGTATGTGAAATAGTTTGAAAACGGCATGAAGGCTTCTAATCTAATAGGATTTTGAACAGAAAAGGACAAGTCTCTTTTTAAACAAGTCAGATGGAACAACTGTTCACATCTGCTTCCATCTGCAGGTGTATATTGTGACTACTATGGAACTATTGGTATATGCACAGCAGGGAAACAAGATTTTAAAAGATCCTTTATTTCATACAGTGTAGCATCTAACCCATCTGAATTGTCTTGCAGCTAAGTTTCTCCTGCCTTGTCCTCTAAGACCTTTTAAAATTCTTTGTTTTGCACTATTTTTGTTTATTCTTAAAGAAATGTAAGCTGACACCATAGAATTGCTTCCTCCTACCAGGGCACGAGCAGATACGCTGGCTAGAAATTAATCTAGCATTAGTGGGAGTTGAAACTGTTGCCAGGGATGAGGGTCCAGCTGTTGGGCTGCCTTCCAGATGTTGGTGGACCCCATCTCCAAGCAGCCCTAGTTAATCAGAGATCAATAGACAGAGTTGCAGTTCAATAACCTCTGGAGGACCACATGATTCCTCTCTGTGTGTGTGTATGTTCCTTCAAGCTGACTGTCAACTTTTGGCAATTCCATGAATTTTACAATGTTTTCATAGGCAAGAAATACTCAAAGATGATTCACAATTGCCTTCCTCTGAAATATAGCCTACAGTGCCTGTTATTCCTTGATGGTCTCCCATCCAAGTATGAATCAGCCTGATCCTGCTTAGTTTTCAAGATCAGATAGGATCTGTTGGGGTATTAAGGCACATGATCCATACCCCTGCATTAAACAGTCTGGCCTGTGCATTTGTGACCATTTTGCCTGCCACAGATGATGGACTCTTAGACTAGGGATATAAATCCTTGATTATTTTGTCTTTACATGCAAGGACGGGCAATTACAGCAGCCACTGTGGGGGGGGGGGGGGTGGGATTTCGCCACAATTTTTCTCTTATATTAAAATGTCCCAAAGTGTTGCAGAAAAATTACTTTGGAGAAAAACACACCTGTTTTTTGTGCAAAAGCATGTTTCCTGTGTGAAAAAGTTATGTATATTTCTTTGCAACACTTTTCTTCTACTGCACTTCACAATACCAGGGACAGCTGTGCAAAATTTTTGCTGCTCCAGTATTCTTCCCAGCAGGATTTCCTGACTGTCAGGAAAGGAATATTTTGATCTGGAAACAAATACTAGCAAATATTATTCCATCGCTATATCCTAGACTCTAGAGAATGCATGTTGGCCTCCACCTTTATGGATGTGCTGTGTGCCTTTGCCACTGTCCATATGGAAACCCTCAAGCCAACAACAAGCTGTATGGGGGAAGTATTGTTGACCTCCGGATGGGCCATCTGCATACTAGAGTGGTGGCACGTACCAAATATGCTTGCTAGTCCCAGGATCTGTGTGATGATGGCTTCTTCTGGTGCAGCTGTCCAGTCCATCAGCCTTTCGCTTGGGGTTTGGTAGTTATTTTTGCAATGGAATGTGCCAGCCCCTCAGATTCTAGCAGGGCAGTCTGAGCTAGTGTTACACATCAGGCAGAGGGCAAGTGCCTGGCCTGTGAGACAAATAAATATAGTGCTTATGCTGGAACATTGCACTGAACCCTAAGCATCTTGGCTTTTCTGTGAGCACTGTCCAGCCTAAGAAAACAACTAGCTTTCATCTCTTTCTCTCCCCTTCCTCACCCTGCTCATGGGTTTCACATCCCCATTGACTCTTATCACTATTTACCATTGTTATGGTAAAGGAACCAGAAGAAGGCATTTATTAGTCTCCGTCTAGATGAAGCCGGTACTTGTAAGGGCCAGACAGCAAAGAACAGAGCTTGAAAAGCTATTTTTTTTAAAAAAATTGCAACTCTCAGAATCCCATAATTATTATGACCTTCCAGCTTTGATGAGGAAGGACACTGAGATGTACAAGATTCTTGTTCTCTCCTGTAGCTGCACAATAAAACTACGGTCAAATGGATGCTAACACAGGATCAAAAGGAGAAGAAGGCACTGATTTGCTTCACTCTGTTCTGGCACTCTGGAAGATCATGAGAAGAAATCAGCACAAGGCACAATGGGTAGCACTTTCAGGTTCTCTACCCCACAGCTGCTAAAAAAATGAGTCAGCAGGGTTCAACAGTGCCCCTGTCTGTGGCAAATGTGTCTTTGTGTCCTTGGAGAGATCCAGCTTTCCTGTCACCTTGGAGTTAGGAAAGAGATTGTGAGACCATTCTCTCCTTTCCCTGCCAAGACTTACATAAAAGAGTTTAGTGCTCTTATTCTGAAGAATGACAAAAGAAGCTCTGATATTCTCCTCTGGCTTGGACATTTATGTTCCACTTCAAAACTGACAGGAAGCAGAAGGAAACATTATTTTAATTGTCATTAGATGTTCTAATCGATACGCATACCCTTAACTGACCTGATTTGGCAGGGACAGTCCCAGTTACCAATAATCCTCTGCCATCCCACTTTTTCATCTGCTTTAAAACACCCCGATTTCACTCTCTTCCTCCCTTCACCCTCAGCTTATTTTAATTGCAGCAACCTGAGTTCAAAGTACAAAAGTAGTTTCCACTCAATTAATTCATTGGGGGAAGAGAAGAGGAATGGGCAAAATCTTATCCTTCCCAGTAACATCAAACAAAAGCAAACTGGTGCAACCTACCCTAGCTTGTGTGCTTTCCCTCATTAATAACCTTTATCATACTGACCACATTCTGATGTTGCTTGGCTACATGTGTCTCAGTTTTCATTTGTGAAATGTTGAAAGGTATGCATGTTTTTTCTCATTCTACTGACATACACTGAGAACCCTTGTGCGGCCACCAAGCAAATATATATTTTAAATAATTGGCTTTGGTAGGCAGTCAAAATGTCTGGCCACAAGGATCCAGCTCCTCCTTCGGTGGGTCTGGTTTCTGACCTGGCACTGCATTTCTGAAGTGCAAAGGCTATACTCAACCAGTGGTGTCAATAATAATAATAATAATAATAACTTTATTATTAAAGTTTTATTTATAGCCCGCTCCTCTGTATCCAATCGGAGCAGGTTACATCAATTAAAAAATACAAGATAAAATATACACAACCCATACCCAACCACCCACCCCTTAAAATTGAATTAAACTAACATCAATTAAAACAACATATAAAAATTACAATTTAAAAAAGCAACCCATTGCATAGACATCAGGGTCAAGATGTTAAAGTGTTAATGGGAGAGCTTAACCTAAACAGAGCCGGGTGGCTAAGGACTTTCTGGGAGCTCATGGTTTCACTTCCATGGCCACACCCCTTACCAGCTGGAAGACATAGGCACACATGCAAGGAGAGGTTTATCACACTAGAGGGCAAACAGGATTTAAACAGGAATTAAACAGGAAATGCCCTATGTTAAACATAAGGGATGTTAAATGTCACATACCTCCCGGGGGGGGGGGGGCTTGACTACTCCATGTACAAAAGCATGCATTGGGGCTCAGAGAAGTTCTCCCACAAAAATCCCTTCCCACCACATTCTTGGCTTGCTAGGGCACAGCTACTCACTAGATGCCTCCTTTAGGGATATGTGGCTGACCTGGTCAGGACAAGGAGCATGGCTGTAGTAGATCTTCTTCTTTTTCCTTTTCCTCCTGAGCAAGAGCAGCTGCGACGGGAGCTGGTAGAACAAAGGCAGAAAAGACCAGCACAGAGATGCCTCTGCAGTTGCCATCGACCCAGCCACTGTCAGCCCTGCCGCCAAAGAATAGGATGGGGTCTCTTTGGAGTGCCAGGCATGCCACTGCCACTTCCCCAGCAGTCTCACCCAGTGTGGTGCAAACTGCCCGCACTGTGCTAATGACACCACTGTACCCAGCACCTTGACCTCAATCCTGAAGCTGCTTTGTGCTTCAGGACCATTATGAGATGGTCCCCACTTCTTTTTCCAGAACTGGCTTGTTTCAGCACCCTTTTTCTGAGACATTTGGAGCCCAGAACAACAAACCCCATTCACTTTTCTTCATTATGAAAGGGGGTGGGCAATGCATGTTTGAATGCTCTCTGGAAAATGAGAAAATTGCACAGCAAAAATTTAAACAAATTCTATCAAGGAGAAGGCTAAGCTGAACATGTCACTCTGCCATGGAAATTTTGTATCTTCAGGCTCAGGTTATTTTGAGTTGTGGGAGTGTTTGAATGTGTGATGCCTCAACCTGCAGCCTATACATTATGAGGGGCAGGGGTTTCCTTACCTAATGCAAGCACATAGGGCAGATGCTGGTTGAATACTCTTAGGCAACAATCGGGACTCCCACTGGGATAATCCAAGGAAAGCACTTAGTTTCACATTCAAAATTAATGAAACTTTTAGAAAGGTCTAAAGGGGAAAAACATTCAGAATTGTGTAGCATAATGTGGGGACAGGAATGGGAGAATTTATCTCTGGTGATTCAATTGTGTGATGTAGTATTTCTTGCATGTAGTAAAGCTGGGTCTTGTTTTACTAAAGCCTATGAGGACATGACTGATATATTTAAAATATCCCAGACATCCCAACCAGTGGCCATGCTAGCTGTGGGATTGCAGGATTTGTATTCCAAAATAGGTAACTTTCCAGGCTCTGGCCAGATAATACATATAATTTCTCTGCAACAGAGGTAGAGCTGGATATTTTTTAAAAAGCAATGCAGTAGCTGCATGATAACATAAAACATGAACGCTAAGAAGATCCCTGCAGGATTAGACCAAAGATTTCAGTAGTTCAGCACCCATCTCTCCCACTGGGAAGCCCATCAACAGAACTCACAGTTCTCTTCCAGTTTGGATCCAAGCAGTTGGTGTTTAGGGGCTTGCTGCCCAGCAGAAGAAAGGTCTTAGGTTTTATGAACCCCTGATATTTCCAGGTAAGGCTGGGAAAGACTCTTGCCTAAAACCCTAGAGAGTTGCTGCTAGAATTCATAGACCAGGGATGTGGAGATGGCCTTCCAGATAAAATCACAGAATCAGAAAGATGGAAGAGACCACAAGGGCCATCCAGTCCAACCCCCTTGCAGGAACTCACAATCAAAGCATACCTGACAGATGGCCAACTGTTTAAAGACCGATAAGGAAAGAGACTCAACCACTCTTTGAGGGAGTGTGTTCCACTGCTGAACTACCCTTACTGTCAGGAAGTTCCTCCTAATGTTGAGCTGGAATCTCTTTTCCTGCAGTTTGCATCCATTGTTCCATGTTCTAGTCTCTGGAGCAGCAGAAAACAAGCTTGCTCCCTCCTCAATATGGCATCCCTTCAAATATTTAAGCAGGGCTATCATATCACCTCTTAACCTTCTCTTCTCCAGGCTAAACATACCCAGCTCCTTAAGTCTTTCCTCATAAGGCATGGTTTCCAGACCCTTCACCATTTTAGTCACCCTCCTTTGGACACACTCCAGTTTCTCCACATCCTTTTTGAATTGTGGTGCCCAGAATTGGACACAGTATTCCAGGTGAGGCCTGACCAAAGCAGAATAGAGTTGCACTATTACTTCCCTTGATCTAGATACTATACTTCTATTGACGCAGCCTAAAATCGCATTGGCCTTTTTAACTACCACATTGCACTGTTGACTCATGTTCAACTTGTAGTCTACTTGGACTCCTAGATCCCTTTCACATGTAGTCTCGTTCAGCCAGGTGTCCCCCATCCTGTATCTGTGCATTTTGTTTTTCCACCCTAAGTGCAGTACCTTACATTTCTCCATGCTGAATTTCATTTTGTTAACTTTGACCCAACTTTCTAGTCTGCTCAGGTCATTTTGAATTTTGATCCTGCCAAATGAGGTTGCTTGTTCTCCCTGAAGCCTCCACTGTGCCGAGAAAAGAGAGGGGATCTGGCTCCATGGACAATAGCCACCTTGAGTTCCTGAAGACTCTTGAATTTCCCACTGATAAAGGAGAGGGGTGAACAAAAGCAGAGCAGTTCAAAAGTGCAGCTTCAAGGCAGTAGCTTCAAGGTGGTAGCCAGATGGTTTTACTCAACCCTTTTGGAAAAGATGAAAGGGAAGTGAACACACCTCAGTAGGGAGCTGCCAACTTAAGGTGCTTGAAATACTTTGATGTGGCAGTTCCCAAAGGAGCAGCCCGCTCTTTGCTATTGCTTTGGCAAAGTATGTGCTTGAAAGGTGTGTGTGTGTGTGTGTGTGTGTCAGCAGGTATGCTGTAAACAATTTGTTATTGTTATTTACCTTCAAGTTGACTCTGACTTACAGCACCTCTTTCATAGGGTTCTCTTGGCAAGATTTATTCAGAGGATATTTTGACATTGACTTCTTCTCTTACGCTGAGAGAGTGCGGGTTTGACAAGTTCTTCCAGTGAGTTTCCATGTCAGAGAGAGGCTTTGAACATCGGTCTTCTGGAATTCTTTTCCTCCACTCCAACCACTACACCATACTGGATCATGTACTATAAAATCTATAGTATAGACAATAGAGACTGTCAAACTAGACAGTTAACATGCATGCTAATACATCCAGACATTTAATATGCATGTTATTTGCTACATCAGTAGCAGGACAGAAGAAGCCTAGCAGTGTCTTAACTCATGAGGTGGGAAAGAGGAATTTAACTCCCCCCCCCCTCCGAACTGAGAAACTGTTTCAAAATGCAAATATCAGCTTTGGAGAGGGATTATTGGTGGGACTGTGGATGGGAGAGAAAGGAGCATGGAGGTAGGCAGGTGTGAAGAAAAAAGAAGACAGAGTTTGAGAGGTGGCATTGGCTCACCAAATGGCTCCAGGTCCACCACCTGCCGTGGGATGAAGTTCACATTAGATTTTCATGGGAAATGAGGTGGGAACAGCCCACCCCCTACTGTGAATACTAGGCATAGCCTCTCTGTGCGTATGTGCATTAAATCTGTGAAAGATATCTATAAATGGGAGATCCCACTGTCATGGTTGTCCACTTTTTTTGGCAGGGCTCCTATGCTTTACATTGCTGCATGATCGTCATTAAAGCAGCAAGTGGTGGTTTTCCCTGCATGGAGATGAAGCATAAAGAAGAACTTTACCTGCTAAATTTCTACTTATATGCAGTCGTAAAAAGATCCAGAATAGAAGAGGGATTTTTTCCTCTCCTTTTGTGTGTGTCTGTGTGTGTGTGTGTGTGTGTGTTGGCACACTCTATGCCCTTGTAACAGCAGCAGGACAGCAAGCTGTTTCTAGCCTCATCTGTTAGCTGGCACCTCTTGTTTGTTATTGTATTTCCACTGTGATACAGCTCTTGCCTTTTGTTCAGCTTACACGTCCACATAGGTTATGAACACAGCCAGTTTGTTCTTGGCCTTTTGTCAGTTTTTGTCAGAGGAAAATATGTATCATTCTTTTAAAATATGAACAGGCTATTAACAAACAAGCAGCAAACACAAACTACTGTGCCAGATCTATGGGTGATGTGCATGTGTGTAGTGGCTATGGAATTACTTTCAACTGTTTTCATTTTCTTTCTTTTTTCAGAAGAAAAACCTTTTCACCAAATACTGTAATTTTGAGAATGTTGAGACTTCTAGTAACACAGTAAGTTGTGCTCATACCAGGAAAAGAAAGTTGGCACTTGTGAGCAGCTGTTGCATTACAACTGGGATGAACTCACCATTTTAGATACCAATGTGGCACAACCTATACTTATAAATTTAGTTAAGAATGCAGACATTTTGTCCATACCCTACAACTGTTTCAGTTTGGCAGAGGCAGTCCTGATTAACCCTTCATCCCATTTTTTCAGCTGCTTTTGAAATGTCCCAGTTTGTCTTTCCTCTTCCCACATCCTCCTCATCTTACTTCAGTTGCTGAAAACTGAGTTTAGAGTGAAAAAGTAATTAAATAAATTAATTCAGCAGAGGAAAGGAGGAGGCAGAATCTTGCCCTTCACTGTAGGATCAAGCAAAAGCAAACTGATACAAACTGGTACAAATTCTCCTAGCTTGTGTGTTCTTCCTCATTAAAAGCTATTGACATTTTGACCACACAGATGTTGAACCAGTGTAGCATAGTGCTTTGAGTGTTGGACTACAACTCTAAAGACCAGGGTTCAATTCCCAGCTCAGTAATGAAACCCACTGGTGACCTTGGGAAAGTCACATGCCCTCAGCCCCAGGGGAAGGCAATGACTAATCTCTTCTGAACAAATCTTGCCAAGAAAAGCCCATGATAGTTCCCCTTAGGATTGCCATAAGTCGAGAGTGACTTGAAGGTACACACAATAATGTTGCTTTGCCACGAGTACCAGTTTTCTTGTATAAAATACTGGAACCTATGTTGTCATGAGTGAGGTTCATGGCTTAAAGAGCCTCTTTCTTCCAAGATCCTTTCTGCCTTAAATGTACATTGTGTTACCTCTCACTGCAGCAGGAAAAAGAGAAGGCCAACCTGGACTCCCTTGAAGGTCATGGAACTGCAGGGACAAGAGTTGGCATTGCAATGGTGCAGCTCATCTTCAACAAGTCTTAGCCTTGAGTACAGGCACCCAGAAGGCTAAAGACGGGTGTGAGGGTGAATCAGGTTGCAGTCTGGTTGCTTCTCCCTCCTCCTCAGGGAATCCTAGGCATTTGTGAGTCTGGTGATGTCATAGTCATCACCCTGATGAGATCTTTCTCCCCAAGGCTCAGGCCTGGGTGCAATGTGACACAGGCCCATTCCAAGCTGGGACCCTTGCCATGATGATCTTATCTAAGGAAATCTTGGCAAGGAGTATAACTCTGCTCCGGGTCTTGAGATCATTGACAATTCCCATCAGCTTAGAAAATGTCGGTCAGTTCCTTTTAATATGGCTGCCATATTGCACAAACGTATGAAATAGAAAATTAAGTTTTCCAGCTGTTACTCTTTTCTGGCTAGTTCTTGTTTCTGATCCACAATTACTCATACTTGGCTTTGAAAAAAAATTGGAGGTTTTTCTTCAAAATGTAATGGAAGATCTTGTAGCAACTTAAAGACTAACATTTTTTTTAAAAGGACAACTTTATTAATAGGTCAATCTGAGCACGCATGAGTCAGGTGGATGAAATATTATCCTCCTTTGGCAGGTGTGTGTGTACAGAGAAAAAGCAGGGAAATGTTGAACAATTGTTCCAAAAGTTTAAAAATATATGGATGGTGGGGGTATGTTCTACATATGAATTCCGTATAAAACTTAACACAGGTGAAGTAAACATTCAGCACAGCAGTAGCAAAACCACCCCAGTTTTGCAGCATGGGTAGCAGCAGGATGAGAGACCACTGTTGGAAATGGAGTTAATTGTGAGTGTGGTAGCTTGGCATTTCTCAGTTGCTAAGTATTAAATCTGAATAGGGGACAGATTCCTCTTATCTCTAAATGTCAATGCACATACTGTACTTATACATGTATTTATTTTTAAAGAAGCAGTACGATGTTGTGGTTCAAGTGTTGGGCTAGGACTCTGAGAGACCAAGGTTCACATCCCCACAGACATGGAAACCTACTGAGTTACCTTGACAAGTCACATACTCTCAGCCTCAAAGGAAAGCAAGAGCAAATCCCCTCTGAACAAATCTTTCCTGTGATAGGTTCACCTTAGGGTTGGCATAAGTCATAAATGACTTGAAGGCATCTGAAAACAACAACTGGTTTTAAAACATTTTACACTGCTCTTATCCATTTTTGGCTTTCTGAGTTGTGCTACCTACATATTTCAGAGGAAGGCAATGACAAATCAGCTCTGAGTATGCACCTAAGAAAATCCTATGAAATTCTTGGAGTTGCTAAGTCAGCAGCAGACTTGAAGGCGGGCACATAACACATACACACACAAAACCAATACAACTGCATGAAAAGCAGACTTCTTCCTTTCATACAATGATTGTCCCCCCTTCCAGCTTCAGTTCTTCAAGTATCCCCATATCTGCTCTCCAGGGCCCTCAAATCCTTTAGAACATATTTGATGGGAAGGAGGGGGCCCATTCTGGGGAGGAGAAATCTATTCTGCTGCCAGATGCCATTCTGAGAGTGGAAGGACACAACTGGATTTCACTCCAACATAGCACAAATATAATTTAAAAATGAATAATAAAATCCATACAAATTAATTTATAGCAGATCTCAAATGCCTGGGTAACTAGAAATATTTTGCCCTTTGCCAAAAATGCTGCAAAGTCTCTTCTGCCATTCTTTCTTTATTGTCTATCCTAGTGCTGCAGATTGTATTTGAGTTGCTTGCTATCAGTTTAACCAGATTCATTTTGTAAATAAGGCTGCAGTCCTGAATACACTTACTGGAGCATGAGGCCCATTGAACTCAGTGGGGCTGACTTCTCATTGACATATACAAGGTTGCACTGTTAAAATTTAACAGTGCTTTAAAATGAATTACATTTCAGTTTGCTATTATGGCTGAGCAGCTATTGTTGTTGTTTTGGCTCAAACACACCTTTCAAAACCAGTGCAAGGAAAGGAGATTTCAGAGCAAATGAACAGTGCAGAGGGGTAAAGGAGTAATGAATAACAACAGTATAGAAGGAAGCCCCTTCAGGCAGTGATTTTCCATGTGCAAACGGGGGTGTTTCAAGTAGTAGTAATAATAATAATAATAATAATAATAATAAAATTATTTCTATTTCCCGCCTCTCCTTCAGATCGAGGCGGGATTACAAAATATCATAAAATACAAGTACAAGAGAATTGCCCCTGCTTTCATTTTGAAAAGCTGAGAGGTTCAATTCTGGGCCATGAGTGACCTGACCCTACATATTTATGAGACTGAAGTGAGCAAAGAGTAGTACCATAATGGATAACTTGTGGGTCAAGATAAACATTGATTGTCATTATTTCCTTAACAATTATTCAGAAAGTGCTGTGTTTCCCACCAGTCAAGCTTTCTGTTGATGGTAGTTTGTCAAGCCCACACTTCTCTTGTCTTATGGAAATGCTGCTAAAAGCTTTTCGGTATGCGTCACTGCCTTCTCCTTATCCAGTAAATTAGCCATACTGTTTCAAGAAATGATGAGCGGAGAAAGTGTTTGTTTTGGAATATTTTCTTTACTTTACTTTACTTTTTTTAAAACAAGTCTCTAAGGGTGTGTCTATACTGCAGAAATAAAGCAGTTTGACACCACTTTAACTGCCATGGCTCAATGCTACAAAATTCTGGGATTTGTAGTTTTGTGAGATATGGAGCCTTCCTTGTCAAAGAGCCCACCAAATTACAGACTCCAGAATGCCATAGCATTGAGTCATGGGAGTTAAAATGGTTTCAAACAGCTTTATTTCTGAAGTGTGCCAACAGCCTACAATGGCTGATATTGACCTGTTTCTTTTTATCTCCCCTTGCCCTTCCAATTAATAAGCATTTAGTTGTCAGTTAACATTATACTTATTGTTCCTTTCATAAAACAGCATTCAAAGCTCAGGGCTAACAATTCAGATATAACACTGTTGTTTCTGGGAGTATTCACACTACATAGTTAGAACACTTCAGGCCTTTCACACTACATAGTCATAGTGCTCTGGTTCCATTTTAACTGCCATGGTTCCATGCTATGGCATCCTGAGTTTTGTTAGTTTGGTTACAGGCACCAGAGGACCTCCCTGTCCTGAGAATTTTAAAGGTACTTCCCTCCACTGCCAATCAAAAGATTCCACAGGATGGATTCATGGCAATTAAAGTGCAACCATAGTGTTATAATTGTGTAGTGTGAAAGGCCCCCAGTAACATTTGGACTACAACTCTGGAGACCAGAGTTCAATTCCTCCCTTGCCCATGAAACCTACTGGGTGACCTTGGGTAAGTCATATGCTCTCAGCCTCAAGGGGAAGGCAATGGCAAACCTCTTCTGAATAAATCTTGCCAAGAAAACACCCTGATAAGTTCACCTTACGGTTGCTATAAGTCAGAAGGCACACAACGCAAACCATGCCTCCATCCTATGGGATCCTAGGATATGTAGTTTGGGAAAATAAGTTGGATTCTCTGCCTAAGATCTCTAGTACTCTAGTTTGGGGGAGTGCACTAGAGAAGATTCCAAGTACCTCACTGAACTATAAGTTTCTGTGGGGTGAAAACATGGTAGTTAGAATTCTGTCTATTTAAAATACTAGAATTGTGTAATGGGATACACTCTCTCTGAGAGGTTATATTAGCAATAGTGTCAAATATCAACCAAGTATGTGGACTACTGAGCCACTTTTTATTAAGTTTTAAATGCTGCACTAGTAACAAATTTAGCTTGTCGTGGAAGAAAAACAATCCTGTCTAATGCATTTACAGTATAAGAATAATCTCCCTTGGCATTTTCTGGTTTCCTATAGAGATGGGATAAATTCTGAGCTGAATGCCAATGTCCATTTTGTGCAAGCAATAGCAATAGCATTTACATTTCTGTACTACTTCATGGTGAACTCAGCACTCTCTAAACCGTTTGCAATCTGTAAACCAATTGCCCCCAACAAGCTGGTTACTCATTTTATCAACCTAAAAAAGGATGGAAAACTGAATCAACCTGGAGCCCTCGGGGATCAAACTCACAACATTGTGGCTGCAGTATCAGCATCAAACCACTGTGCCAGCAGGGATCGTGTCAGAATCCAAAGGATATGGGTCTGTCATGATGGGAAACATGAGGGGATATATTAATACGTTGGTTTAGTGATTTGGTAATATTTTGAAAAGGTAAAGTAGAAGTAATGGGCTATGGTTAATTGGAGGGGAGAATAAAGGGAGGAAGACAAAAGGTAAAGGGGGACTGTAATGTGTATTCTGATTGAAATGCAAACTGGGGACAGATAGGCAATAATTACTGAAGAAGATAGAGTACATGGCCCTGGTGGTTCCTGAGGAAAGACTCATGGTGGGGGGTGGGGGAGATGAATTGATGGGAGATAGGGAGCTGGAGTGGTCAATTTAAAGAATTCTTTGATATGGCAGCAAGAGTGCAGGCTGGCGGCTGGACAAAGGGGGGCTTGAGAAAAGGATCTTTAAAGGTGGGCTGTTTGGAGCACAAATTAGATTTGACACTGACTAGTCTGTGAGCAAACCTCTATCTTGGAATCTTGGAACGGTCAGTCAATTTCTTTGCGATGTTTTCTAGGCTTTTCACATCTTGATCCCTTGGTCATGACAAATCCCTAGCCCATTTGTGCAAGCCCATTTTGGAGTCTGCGTGAAGGCCTGCCAGGGTCCCAAAGGTCCCCCAAGCACCATTGTTCTCCTGAAGCTGTCTCTGACAATACATTGGAAATTAAAGGTTGTGGAACTTCTTGAATGGTCCTACAATCCACCCACCCCTATGTAAATCAGATCCTTACAATCATTACCATTTCACTCATTGCGTCAACACTGGGGAAATAACCCGGTTTGGCACCGCTCTGGACTCCACAACATACTCCAACTCCCAGAATTCCAGAGCCTTGAGCCAAGGCAATTAACACGGTGCAAAACCGGGTTATTTCCCCGGTGTGGATGCAGCCTCTGTTGGCTCCAGTTGGGTAGTGATGGGAGAGAGATGGGAAGCTGGCTATATATGAACTCCATCATACCATCCATCTGACCTGATTTGTGAGGGACAGTCCTCAATAATCCTCAGTTCTCCCAGTTTTCAGTTGCTTTCAAAATGTCCCATTTTTCCCTTCTTCTCCCACTTTCCCTTTTTATCAAGTTTACATCTTGTGCAGATTGACTTCCGATGACAAAAGTAGTTTGCACTCAATTAATTCAGCAAGGAGGAAGGGAGAGAAAGGGACAAGGTCTTACCCTTCCCAGGAGGTTCAAGCAAAAGCAAACTGCTGCAGATTTTACTAGACTGAGTTTTTGCTTTTGTTGTTAATAATTTTTGCCCCTTTTACTTATTTTATTTATTTCATTTTTATGCCACCTTTCTCACAGAATGGGACCCAAGGCAGCTCACAAGATAAAAACATTTTAAAAACTTATGGTAAGAATTTAAAAACAGTTAAAATCATTTAATTAAAACAATTCAAAATTAGCATAAAACATGACTAAAACACCCCCCCCCCATATAAAACCACCCTGCCATGATTATTAAAAAGCCTGTCTAAATAATAATTTTGCTTGCTGGTGAAAGGCAAGCAGGGAAGGGAGCAGTCTAGCCTCCTGTGGAAGGAGTTCCAGAAATTGGGAGCAGCCACCAAGAAGGCTTTCTCTTGTGTCCTCACCAAGTGAACCTGTGATGGAGGTGGGGCTGACAGAAAGCCTTCCCCTGAACATCTTAGTGCTCTAGCAGTTTCATATGGGGAGATGCAATCTCTCAAATAGTCTGGACCTAAGCCATGTAGGGCTTTATAGGTCATGACCATCACCTTAAATTGTGCCTGGAAATGAACTGGTAGCCAGTGAAGTTCCATATAACTGGCCCTGAACAGCATTATTGCTGCAGCATTTTGAACCCGCTGAAGTTTCCGAACGGTTTCCAAAGGCAGCCCCATGTAGAGTGTGTTACAGTAGTAAAAACAGGATGTAATCCCATGGTATGTGTGACTGTAGTGAGTTCTGATGTCTCAAGGAACAGGTATAAGTGGCACACTAGTTTTAGCTGTGCAAATGAACTCCTGATCACAACTGAAACCTGGGCGTCCAGGTTAGAGTTGAGTCCAGGAGAACACTCAAACTGCGAGCTCTTTACCACACTGCGATGTTGCTTAGCCACACATGAACCAGTTTCATCTATGAAATGTTGGAGGTTATGACTCCATTGTACACACATGCAGAAATATATAAGGGAGAGATGGATAAGAATGGTCCTCCAGATATATTTGGTTGCATGCTCTCATATTCCCTCATTATTTGGTATGTTGGCTAGGGCTAATGGAAGTTTTAGTCTAGAAAACAATTGGGCAACCACAGTTGTCCACCGGGATGTAAGGTTTTCCTGCAGCCTAATATGGCCCATTCCATGATCTTATAGCATTCAGTGAGTGAGGCAAAGCTAGGAGCTGAGCTTCCTGTCTTGATTCTAATAACTGATTAGCTGTTGATGTCATTGGGAATGCACTTGGGTCTTGTGTTGTACTGGAGGCATCAGATTCATAATTGATCTGTTTTTTAAAAGGGTCAGTTCCAGACCTTTTTTGCATCTACCCATAAATCTATATTTAATGGACCAATTATGAATCAGACTCAGGGGAATCCATCCATCAATACTCTTCCCCCACTCATTGTTCAGTCCCAGCTTCAGAACTGCTGGTGTTTTAGATATAATTTGCATCATGTGTTTCCTCATGAAAGAATTAAAGAAAAAGATGTGCTGATCCTTAAGCCTCAGCAGTGTAAGCTGTTCAGCAGTCTAAGCTGTTTGCATATATTTGGTACATTGAGGCTGCAACCATATTTATGTACTTATTTGAAGTTTAGCCCCAGTGAAACAGTAATGGAACTTTGGAAATTATTTATTTCAAGTTTGTTATACATACAAAGCCCAACCTTCCCTAAAAATATTACATCATACCCATTTGTAATTATAGTTTCTCAATATGGGACTTTTGAGTAAAGGTGCATCAGACTGGCTCTGAGAATGGCCTTAAACACTGTGCAGAATTTGCAATGGTGGAGATATTCAAGGTTCATAACTTTGGAAAGCACAGGAAATTGGTTTGCTAGAAAAAGGGATGGCCAGTGGGTCTAAGGTACTGCATTCAAGTCACAGTCTCAACTAAGGGTGTGGGTTCAAATCACACTCCCGGCAGCCTGGATATTTGTGAGAACCCTCATGGTGTAATGTTTTAAGTGTTGAACTATGACTCTCAGAAATAACTTGAAGGCACACAACAACAACACCAAAGGGACAGGGAGAGGTAAAAACAGTACTTAACTATAAAAGCTTTTAGAAACTGATGTTTCTAAGTTGGAGCCTATAGCATATATTTCTAGCTCAAGCTGATCCTTACTTGATATTTTTCTCACCAGATACCACATGCCCAAGCTGTGGTCCAATTTGAAATAACACTTTAAAAAAAAAAAAAAAGCTTTCGTTCTGCATGATGCTTAACGTGATCAGCTTATTAGAAGTTTGAAGCAGTTACTTTCCAGCTGTCTACAGCTTTCTGAAGTGATGAAGATACATTTACCCCCTGCACGAAATGACGCAGTCAACTTCCTCAGTTCCTCTGCTCCTGCAGAGAGAGGCCATGTTTGTTTATTCAAGTAGAATTCTTGACTTAAGTTGGATCCATTTTAAACTACAGTGTTTCTTTCCTACTGTTATCTGTTATTATCCCATTTATACTGTCTTGAGTGTTCACAGTTTTTCAGAGATTTGATGACAAGTACCATGACAATGTGACTTTGGATAGCAGATATTTATTTTTGTTTACAGTGTTATAGTTTTGTGCCATGTAGAAATCATCTAGATCATCCCAGTTCCTTTTAATGTTATTTCTTCCCACATCTCACTATGTTGAACCATGGTCCTTTCTTTTAAAGTCAACAAAAGGAAATAACTGTCATTAACAGACAGGCAGAGGGCCCATTTCTGCTGTGGAAAAAAACCAGGACCAATGGTGTTCATGGCTAAAGAGGAAACACTAGTCAGCATTTGTACAGAACGGCAGCAGTATGACTGTTGGGCAAGCACTGTGTTTGTCTATCCAGTTCAGAAAGCAAAACCAGCTTTCTGAAGGGGAAATATAACTTCAGAATTCAATAAGCACCCTTCTGTGGCCTCATTATTAATATTTTATTTATCATTTATTTTATTTATATCTAGCCTCTCTCCCATGTTTTAGATGCAAGGGGGCTTACATGCATATTACGGTAGAAAGTTTCCAAGAAAAAAACACAATAAGCCATACATTTTAAAATGGAAAGGAAACCACTCTCATAATGGTAAAACAATTTTAAAGTTTTAAAACATCAGACTAAACATAAATAAGCAGTAACATATTGAAACAGTGAAGTTTTATGGGTCCCATATTAGGAGAAACTTGTTTTTGCTGTGTGCCTTCAATTCATTTCCAACCTATGGTGACCCTAAAGCAAACCTGTCATGGTTTTTCATGGCAAGATTTGTTTAGAGGGAGATTGTCTTTGCTTCCTTCTGAGGCTGAGAAAGTATGATTTGCCCAAGGTCACACACACTGGATATCCATGGTTGAGCAAGGATTCAGACCCTGTTTTCCTGAGTCCTAGTTCAATGCTCAAAGCACTACGCCATGCTAGCATTCATTAGGACAAAGATGGGATATAGGTTTAAATAAATAAATAAATAAATACAGTAAAGCACATCCCTTTTAAAAAGTCAGACCCGATTAAGAAATCTGTCCCTCCTTTTGAAGAGGTCTTCTCATGTGTATGTGTGTGTGTGTGTGCCTGTCTCTGTGTGTCTGCCATCCAAATGGACAGAGCTATCAACCTATTTGCTTTAATGACTGAATCACCACTGAATTCCCTTAATGTACTGAATTTCCTTAATGTAATGCTAGATCACTTGCAAAGAGAGTTGTGCAATTTAGATTTCCTGCTTGCCACTTTAATAGTGTGCTAATCTTGTAGGAAATTTGTTTTCTGTCTCATAGCTTTGAAATTTGAATACTTGAAGTTGCAGTCCCATGCACACATACCTAGAATTTAAGAGCCAATAAATATAATGTGCTGCTAGTCAGACGAGAAGTCAAAAAATTAGTCAAGCCCAAGATGTTTAGTTGCCTGAAGTAACAGACAAATGATATCTGCCTCCACTATTCCACATAAGAAACTGACTGGACTACCAGTTGAATCTTACTTCAACACAGGTGACAAAATGTCATCTTCCACTCCACATAAAGGCACCCAGGCTAGCTTAGGAGGGGTGTAGGGCAAGCCACATGACACACATAGCCCTGATAGTTCACATCACAATTCCTTCCTGTTCTTCCAGTGTTTGGTACAATCTGAGCTGTGTGCCACCCCTTGACTCTGCTGGGAGATCAGGGCTGGAGAGATTTCCTCCTTTCTTTTACTCGGTGCTTCCTGTCCACTCCTTTGCTCTCTCTGCTTTATCTTTGCACCATAGAATCATAGAATCATAGAACCATAGAGTTGGAAGAAGAGACCACAAGGGCCATCCAGTCCAAGCCCCTGCCATGCAGGAACTCCCAATCAAAGCATCCCCGACAGATAGCCATCCAGCCTCTGCTTAAAGACCTCTAAAGAAGGAGACTCCACCACCCTCTGAGGGAGTGTGTTCCACTGTCGAACAGCCCTTACTGTCAGGAAGTTCCTCCTAATGTTGAGATGGAATCTTTTTTTCTGTAGCTTGCATCCATTGTTCCGGGTCCTAGTCTCTGGAGCAGCAGAAAACAAGCTTGCTCCCTCCTCAATATGACATCCCTTCAAATATTTAAACAGGGCTATCATATCACCTCTTAACCTTCTCTTCTCCAGGCTAAACATCCCCAGTTCCCTAAGGTGTTCCTCACAGGGCATGGTTTCCAGACCTTTCACCATCTTAGTTGCCCTCCTTTGGACACGCTCCAGTTTCTCCGCATCCTTTTTAAATTGTGGTGCCCAGAACTGGACACAGTATTCCAGGTGGGGCCTGACCAAAACAGTATAGAGTGGCACTATCACTTCCCTTGATCTAGACACTATAGTTCTATTGATGCAACCTAAAATTGCATTGGCCTTTTTAGCTGCTGCATCGCACTGTTGACTCATGTTCAATTTATGGTCCACTTGGACTCCTAGATCCCATTCATATGTGGTCTTGTTCAAATGAAACTTTTTTGTGGGTTCACATTTGATATATAAATAAAAAAGAATGTTATTTAAAGTTGTTATTTTGAACGTGGTGATAGTATCAGTATTAAAAAAGGGAGCAAATTACACAAACTGCATTTTCTCTACTGATCTACGTAGGTATATTTATTATGAGAACAGACATACACAGGAAATCAGTTCCCTGTGGGGCATGGAATTAAAGCAGATTTTCCCCCCCCCCCCCAAAATGCAAATAACCTGCTCTATGAGCAGAAGCCCTTTATATATCTGCTACATGTAAGATAAGGAGTAGTATGCTTGAATCAGAAGTGCATTTAACACATTTGAGGAAGAGGTTGTCTATCTATATTACACTGCTTTCAAAAAGAGGTGCATTCATAGGAAGACATGGAGCTGCTTATATAGAGTCAGTTCATCCATCTATCAAGGCCAGTATTGTCTATTGCTAGAAAATCTTCCAAGGTTTCAGAAAGGAATAATTCCAATCCTAGCCATACCTGGAAATGCCAGGGGACTCTTTCATACGAGGCTAAATTGGAAGTATAATTTAAGGTCAATTCGAATGCAATCATGGGTTTTACGTTATTGCAAATTAACTCTTTGCACGCAAATTCGGGCAAGAGGGAAGCCAATTCGAATGCAATCATGGGTTTTACGTTATTGTGAATTAAAGCTTCGCATGCAAATTCGGGCAGGAGGGGGTTATTTTCGGGTAATGGGAAGTAATTCCGAACGGAGCAGGGGTTCTTCCGAACGGAGCAGGGGTTCATGTAAATTCACTAAACAAGCGAATTTACATGAATCCGCATTGGCTCAATTCGGAGTTGGGAGAAATTCCTCCCCGTTTGAAAGAGTCCAGGGACTCAGCTTTGGGACCTGCTTAATACAAAGCACGTGCTTTACCACTGACTTACAGTCTTCTCTAAAATAAAGGATTTCTATTGTGCTTTGGACCTGTGGCCTTTGGGGTTAATAAAGAAGGTGCCATCACCCACTGGGCTGTTGGGACCCAGGTTTACTGAAAACAGTCTGCTTACGAGCAATTTCTGAGAGCCATTTACTTAACTTTTGATATTTGGAGGAATCTCAAAAGGTAACAAAAAGAAAAGTACTTTTCCATCTGAGCATTCATCTCCCGGGAAGAAGGGGAAAAAGAACTCAACCCACTCACTCCCATGCTTGAATTTTAGCTGAAGAGGAGAGAGCCTGCTCATACTTTCTGAAGCCATTATGCACTCAGGAATGCTCAGATAAGACCCACTAAGGCATTACAAAGCCAAGATATACACAGATAGTGCTTTATTCAGATTATGAGTATGCCCACCTTTTCATCCTCTAGGGAGGGTCTTCTGTTTGCCACACCCACACAGATACATCTCATGGGAACGTGGAGAGGGCTTTCTTTGTGGCTGCTCTCAGACTCTGGAGGCTGGAACTCCCTTTCAAGAGAGTTTAGACTAGTACCCTCCTCGCTATCTTTCCACAGGCAGACTGAGACTTTTTTTAAAAAAATCAGCAGTCTTTTGAAGACTAACTGCCATAAATGGAGCTGGACCCTGCAGAATTTCATACCACTTTAACTGTCATGATTCCATTCTACAGGATCAATGTAGCATGGTCACTAATGTATGGTTATGCTGGTTAAGGGATTTTGGGGATCATAGTCCAGAAAATAGGAGTTAGGACATACTGAAGTAAAAGAACAAACTTAAGAGTGTAAGATCCTGTTGAATTCTTACACTGGGAGAGAGGCTGATTGCCATAAGTAGGAAATGACATAGCACCACAGTATGCAAACATCTTCAAGACTGACATTGAACAACACTTATTCAGCACATGCTGCCAGAAACCTCTCTTCTACCTACAATTTCTTGGTGACATCTTTGTCTTTTGGCTGCATGGAAAGCAATTACTTAAGAAGTTCCACCAGTGTGTCTTTTGTTGTGCTAGAAAAATCCATTTGGCAAACACTTTTATGACTATCCCTTGGGAAGAGAACAGAAGTAGTATGACAGCGTGTGGAGAGGCAAGGAGAAAACCACTACTCTCCTGCTCCATTGTAGCCTCCTTTTATCATCCTATAAGGCTCATTAACTCAAAACTCCCGGATTGACAACAGGCATTTAACAAACTACAATACTCACCTAAGGAGATGAAGAAACAAATAAACAAGTTAAGATTAACACCCAGGAACCATCTATTATAAGACAGACCAAAACCAAAAAGTGACAGAATGCCCATAGTGATCATCTACACCTGAGCACTTAAATACAGAAGCAATGTGCTACAACCAGTTCTGGAGAATAACACAGCCCTCTCAGAAGTTCTGGGAGGCAGGCCTTTATTGGCCTACAGACAGCCTCCAAATCTTAAACAGCTAGCTCACAACAGGATACATAACATGAATGATGATATAGGGACGACACCCTGCCACAAATCCAGTTGACAACTTTGCTCTCACAGCTACGTACTCTTCAAGGGCCAGTAACATCACCCACAACATCTGAGACACATTTACTGGCTCGTCCTCCAACGTGATATATGCCATCTTATGCCAACAATGTCCCTCTACACTCTACATTGGACAGTCTCTATTCAAGGGGATTGATGCACACAAATCTGATACTGGAAATGGCAATGCCCAAAAACCAGTTGTAGAATATTTCAACCTTTCTGGGCATACAGTATGGGATTTACAGGTTATAGTTTTTGAAGAAGGAAATTACATATGGAAGAACAAAGACAATGGCTTCATGGTGTGCTATATATATTAATACAAGTGTCCTCACTACTGCAAATAAAACAAAAGGAATCTTCTCAGAGTTTTGAATCCAGGGAAACTGACATTTGGTAAACAGATGTATTGCTTTCACATATCAACACTTACTGGCCACTGTAAAGGTCTGAAAGACCTGTCTTACCTCACCCAGTGCTTTGAAAATTCAGGGCAAGGGACATGATTTGCATCTTTCTGGATTCTATTGCATACTGCCCCACTCCCACAAATATGCTTCATACCTGAGGCTTTAATGCCACCTATTACTGCATCTGAAAAAAGTGGGTTTGTATCCATGAAAGCTCACACTAAAATAGAAACTAGTTAGCCTTAAAGGTGCTGTGGAGTAGCAACTGAGTTTCTGGAAAAGAAAACCATTCTTGGGCAGAGCCGGGAAGGCCTATTGCCGTAACGTTTTCTTATTTATGCTTGGCAAACTTCAAGCAGTCTGGGAGACCTTTACTGCACTAAATACTCTGAGTGATACCTATATTATCAGCCTAACTATCAATTGTTTCCTCCAAGGAATACTGGGAAATGTGGTTTAGTAGCAATTCTCTGTTGGTCCCTTAGTCCCCTCCAGAGGACTACAGTTCCCAGGGTTCTTATAGATCAGCATCCAGCATGTTACAATGTTCATGTCACTCACCAGCAGGGCAAGAAGGTGATCCCATGGTCAAGAATACTAAAAGAGAAGGGAGTTCAAGATGGATGGGAGTTCCTCAAAAGGGAGATACTGAAAGCACAATTTCAGACAGTCCCAATGAGGAAGAAAAATGGGAGATGTCTCAAGAAACCGGTATGGATGACTAAGGAACTTACAACTGAGCTAAGTTTTAAACGGAACATGTATAAAAAATGGAAAAATGGGGAAATCACCAAAGAGGAATTCAAACAAATAGCCAGCACATGTAGGGATAAAGTCAGAAAAGCTAAAGCGCAAAATGAACTCAGGCTTGCTAGAGAGGTTAAGAACAATAAAAAGGGCTTTTTTGGATATGTCCGCAGCAAAAGGAAGAAGAAGGAAATGGTAGGACCACTGCGTGCAGGAGATGGCAAAATACTAACAGGGGACAGAGAAAAGGCAGAATTACTCGACACCTTCTTTGCTTCAGTCTTCTCAGAAAAGGCAAAATGTGCTCAACCTGAGGACAGTGAAGAAGGGGACAGAGTGGGGGAATTTCAGCACAGAATAAGTAAAGAGACAGTACAGGAATACCTGGTTACTCTAAATGAATACAAATCTCCAGGACCAGATGAACTACATCCAAGGGTATTAAAAGAACTGGCAAAGGTGATATCGGAGCCATTGGCAATAATCTTTGAGAACTCCTGGAGAACAGGAGAAGTCCCAGAAGACTGGAGGAGGGCAAACGTTGTCCCCATCTTCAAAAAGGGAAAAAAAGAGGATCCCAACAATTATCGTCCAGTTAGTCTGACATCAATACCAGGAAAGATTCTAGAGCAGATCATTAAGCAGAGAGTCTGTGAACACTTAGAGGCCAATGCCATAATCACAAAAAGCCAACATGGGTTTCAGAGAAACAGGTCATGCCAAACGAACCTGATCTCTTTTTTTGATAAAATTACCAGCTTGGTAGATGAAGGGAATGCTGTGGATATAGTTTACCTCGATTTCAGTAAGGCCTTTGACAAGGTTCCCCATGACATTCTTGCAAATAAGCTTGCAAAATGTGGGATAGACAAGTTAACTGTTACATGGATTTGTAATTGGTTGAGTGGCCGAACTCAAAGGGTGCTCAACAATGGCTCCTTTTCATCCTGGAGAGAAGTGACCAGTGGGGTCCCACAGGGTTCTGTCCTGGGCCCAATGCTGTTCAACATCTTTATTAATGATTTGGATGACAGAATTGGGAGCATACTTATCAAATTTGCAGATGACACTAAACTAGGAGGAGTAGCTAATGCCCCAGAGGACAGGATCAAAATTCAAAATGACCTGAATAGACTAGAAAGGTGGGCCAATGCTAACAAGATGAAATTCAACACAGAGAAATGTAAGGTTCTGCACTTAGGGAGGAAAAATGAAATGCACAGATATAAAATGGGGGACACCTGGCTGAATGAGACCACATGTGAAAGGGATCTAGGAGTCCAAGTAGACCAATCATCTGGTCTTCTTGGTCTTGGATTGGTCTTGGATTGGTCAATCAAGATTGGTCAATCAAGATTGGTCTTGGATCCAAGTAGACCAATCATCAATCTTCTTAAAGGGAGAATCTATGATTCTATGATTCTATGAGGACATGTTTCTTGTTTTTGGCCCACAAGTGCTTGGTAATACCGCCTTTGAACACGGAAAGTGCATTTGGCTCTTGTTGGGGATAACAACTGTCTGACAATGGAGGGGGTCTCTTTTGTCCTGAGGCTTCCTTCAAGGTGAGCTTGTGAAGGAGAGGTCAATTCCTAGGCAATGCCAGCAGCAGAGGCACTGGCGCCCACAAATTTCCGACCCCAAAGTCCCACGAGTTTTTACTTGTTTGGTACTGTTTCGAACTACAGTTTCTAGCGCCTATCTACACAACAATTCTATAGGAAAACGGGACACAGGATAATTCCTGGGGTGAATTTGGGATGGCTGTGGTGAAACGTGCAAGACATTCCTGTTCTTCTGGGTGGACCCTTCAACTGTGGAAGACTCTCATCTGTTCAGGACTTGATGGTGTATAGAATAAGGAGGGTCCAAGCAGCAGGATGTTTGTTCATCTCCTTCTGAGTTTCTGCCTAGGAAACACAGGACTCTTTCATACGAGGCTAAATTGGAAGTATAATTTAAGGTCAATTCGAATGCAATCATGGGTTTTACGTTATTGCAAATTAACTCTTTGCACGCAAATTCGGGCAAGAGGGAAGCCAATTCGAATGCAATCATGGGTTTTACGTTATTGTGAATTAAAGCTTCGCATGCAAATTCGGGCAGGAGGGGGTTATTTTCGGGTAATGGGAAGTAATTCCGAACGGAGCAGGGGTTCTTCCGAACGGAGCAGGGGTTCATGTAAATTCACTAAACAAGCGAATTTACATGAATCCGCATTGGCTCCATTCGGAGTTGGGAGAAATTCCTCCCCGTTTGAAAGAGTCCACAGAAAGCCACTGGCTCCTGCCTTGCAAAATGACAAGCACTCAGGTGTCTGTAGTTTTTTGTGGGTTTTTCGGGCTATATGGACATGTTCTAGAAGGGTTTATTCCTGACATTTCACCATGGATAGCATTTTCAGAGAATGCTGCTGAAATGTCAGGAACAAAGTCTTCTAGAACATGGCCACATAGCCTTAAAAAAACACAAAAAACTATGGATGCCAGCCATGAAAGCCTTTGACTTCACTCAGGGGTCTGCTTCCCTACCTCTGGTTGAGTGCCTCCCAAGGCACTGATAGCGGAGCTTGGAGAAGTTACTTTTTTGGACTACAGTTTCTAGCATCCCCCTTTCCATCCAGCATGGGGGCTGGAAGACCCTGGGAAGTGTAATCTCCCCCCCCCCCCCAAAGGTAATACTTCCAGGTGCTGGGATCTAGAACTAGATGGATGTGGTCCTTGATGTGGTGGCAGTTTGAGGCCAGAAACAGCATCTGCTTGTGAGTAAGGCATTTCCCTGGCATTTCCCTTCTGGTGGGACTCTCTGGCTGGGGTGACTTTGCCCTGTGAGCATTGCCCCCAGCCTCCTGGGGCACTTTTACCCACCCTCTTGCCTTGCGGGTAGCCACATTTCCCCTCTCCCCAAGTCTTTTCAGTTGGTAGCAAGAAGGAAGGAAGGAAGGAAGGAAGGAAGGTTGGAGGGAAAGAAAGAGGGAGGGAGGAAGAAAAAGAAGGAAAGAAAGAAAGAAGAAGGGAGGGAAAGAAGGAGGAAGAGAATGAGGAAAAAGAAAGGAGGAAAGAGAGGAGAAGGAGGGGAAAGGGAGGGAGAAAAAAGGAAGGAGGAAAGAAAGAACGAAGGAAAGAAAAGGGGAAAGAAGGAAGGAAGGAAGGGAGAGAGAGAGAAAAGGGGAAGGAAGAAAGGAAGTCCCCTCCAAATACCTTGATTGGTAATAAGGGGGGGGGGCGCCCTGCTGCCAGGCTTGGCTGTTGGGGGGGGGGAGAGGGAGCCTTCCTCCTGTGGCCCCCTCCCTCCCTCCCTCCCGGGCTCCTCCTCCTCCTCCCAAAGCCTTCTTCTTCTTCATCCTCTTCCTCTTCCTCCCTTCTTCCCGGCCTGCGCTGTCCTTGTCTCTCGTCTCGGGCGTCAGAGCCAGCCATCCAGAGCGGGGCCCGGGGGTGGGTGGCTGGGTGGGGGCTGCCCTTCCTCCCTGGGAGGAGGAGGATGCTGCCCCTTCTTCTTCTTCTTCCTCTTCCTCCTCCTCCTCCTCAGTCCTCCTCCTCCTCTTGCTGCCTCTGCTGCTCCAGGCCCAGCAGCTGACCTCCTCCTGGGCAGGAGCCTGGCAGAGGCAGGGAGGCAGGCAGCCAGGGGAGCCCAGCACCACCAGCACCAGCAGAAGCCGCTTCTTCGCGGGGGGAGAGGGAGGAGGGGGCCATGAAGAAGATCTGGGTGAAGAAGCGCCTCCAGGTAAGCCCCCCCCGGGGGAAGAAGGGGGCAGAGGGGCACCTGGGCAGGAGAGGAGGGGGCCTGGAAAGGACCCAGGGCTGGAAGCAGGGGCCAGGGGAGAAGCGGGGGAGGAGGGACAGGGAGGGAGGCTTGCCCAATCCTTCTGTGTTCACACTAGAGAAATAATCCGGTTTGGCACCGCTTTAACTGCCCTGGCTCAAGGCTATGGAATTCTGGGAGTTGGAGTTTGTTGTGGGGCCCAGAGCGGAGCTTTGCTCCGCTCTGGGCCCACAACAAACTCCAACTCCCAGAATTCCATAGCCTTGAGCCAGGGCAGTTAAAGCGGTGCCAAACCGGATTATTTCTCTAGTGTGAACACAGTGTCCCAGAGCTTATTGCCCCTTTCTTGATCACCCTGGGGCTATGCATACTGAGTAGCATCTCTGGAAGGTAGTGGGGCACATTCACTGGATTGCCCATACCATTCCCTATGGCATGAGGCTATATTTCACCTGCCTCGGTGCCCCTTTGCCCAGCGTGCCAGTATCTGCCTGGCAAGCCAACATTTAGTACAGTATGTGATTCTGGAGCCGGGGCTTGCCCGATGCCATCTGCCTGACTGGAGCAGATGCCAGCCAGGTACCCGTTAATGGCCCTTGATTGCATTTTCATTTCTTAATGGGGGGAATTATCCATCGACAGCGCAGCTCATCTGTTCATATATCTTCCTGGCCTGGCGTGCGGGCTTCCAGCCAACAGCGGCCTTATCGGGGGCAAGCTGGCTCCACCGGAATACAAATCTACCTGGAGTAGATCAAAGGCTGCCGGGAGCCCTTGCTTCCTTCCAGATTGGTGTACGGTGCAAAAGTGACAGAGGAAAACAAGGCAATAGATGGTGTGTGTGCGTATGCATGTGTTTGTCTGGGTCTCTGTGTGTGTATACAGCCATCTCTGTTATGCCAGCAGCCTGTTTCACTAGCTCTCTCAGTCATCATCACAGATTGATGCTGTCACCTCTCTTTATTGCTCCACAGGGTGTGTCACTTCACTCTGAGTATTATAAAAACCTAGCTGGTGGAGCAGATTTGCAAGTGGGAGATGGGGACAGCAGGGCCTCTGGGGATGCGGTGTGGGTGGCTTTGTACCTGAGCCCCTCTCTCTGTGGGTTCACACGCATATGTGCTTACAAGCACAGATGCACAGCTTTTTTTTTCTGGTGCCGGATCGAGATGACTGTCTTCCTTTGCTGGAGACCGTGACTAATTTGTCCCCTGGGCAACCAGTCACTTAGCAGGTTGGCCAGAGTTGAATCCCTGTGCAAATGAGCCTTTTCCACAGAAAGCCTTGGTTCCTGTTTAGAGCCACAGAGAGGAACATGATCGGGATCCGTGAGACCTATTTCCGGGGCAACATAGAAACCTGAGGTTGTTATGGTGTGTATGTGTGTGTGTGTGAACATCCATACATATACACGTGTCCACACCACAATTCTATAGGAATACGGGACGCAGGATAACTTCCATGGTGAATTTGGGGTGATTGTGGTGAAATGTGCAAGACGATCCCGTTCTTCAGTGTGGACTGTGGCAGACTCTCATCTCTTCAGGATTTGCTAGTATACAGTGTAATGAAGGTTCAAGCAGTGGGATGTTTACTCATCTCCTTCAGAGATTCTACTTAGGAAAACCAAAAAGCTACCTGCTCCTGCCTTCTAAATCGCTTGCAAAATGACAGGAACACAGGTATCTGCTTCTGTACCTCTGGTTTTGTGCTCCCTGCCCTAAAGATCCTTGTACTGTTTAGAAACTCTGATGGGAGGAAGACGTCAGAGCTCCCAGAAGTTACTTTTTTGAACTAGAGTTTCCAGCACCCACCTCCCTTCCAGCCAGCATGGTGGCTGGAAGTCTCTGGGAGATGTAATAAAAAAAAAAAAACAAGGTAACACTTCTGAGTTCTGGGATCTAGAACTTGATGTGGCAATATGGAAGCAGAAGCATTTGCTTGTTTGTGTGGGCTTTCCCCTGGCATTTCTCTTATTATGGGGGTCTGGATTCTGTGAGTGACTGGTTACTTTACCCTGTGAGCATTGCCCAGCCTCTTGTTTTTCAGCCTATCTCTCCATCTTGGTCTCCTGCACCTGAGGTATAATGCTGTTTTCTTTTTTTCCTTTCCAGAAAGGTGGCCACTCACGGCGTTTTGGGCGCTTCACGCATGGTGCGTTGTATTACTTCTGCCCCTTCCTGCTTCAAATACAGTCATGGTGGGGAACACTAGTAGGGTAGTCAGATGAAAAGAACTAGGGGAAGGGGAGTTCCTTAATCTTAAAGCAGGAAAGCCTCAGTCAACAAATCCTCTGCTAGCAAACCTCTTTTGAACAAAATCTTTGGGGCACACATAGCTCATAAAAGCAGATTCCTCCTACTCTTGCTACTTGGTAAAAGAGATATGCCTCCCAGTGAGAGAGATATGCCTCCCACCAAAGAGGTCCCACCTCCCAGGCTTGAATCTGTAGTTGTGAATCAGCTCCCCATACATCCAACAGGAGATTAAGACTGTATTCATACAACACAATAATAGCACTTCGATATCACTTTAACAGGAAAGCTCCATCCTATAGAATCCTGGGATCTGTAGTTTTGTGAGCTACTTAGAATTCTCAGCCAATGAGGTCTACTTCTGTGGTTCAAGGGAATGCACTAGAGAATTTACCAAACTACAAATCCGAGGTCTGTAAGATGAATAGCCATGGTAACTAGAACGATACCAAATCGCTATAGCTGTGTTGTGTGAGTATACCCCAGTTCTTTTAGGATGCTAAAAAGGTTTACTGGAAGTAAAGCGGACATTCTAGGAAAGGAAATGCAGTTTAATACTGCTTTAACTGCATGGTTCCATCCAATCCATCCAGTGGAATCCTGGGATTTGTAGGTTGCTGTGGCAGCAGAGATCTTTGACAGGGAAGGCTAAATATCTTATGAAAGTACAAATCCCAAAAATCCTTAACACTGAACCATGGCATTTAAAGTGGTGCCAAACAGTATTAATTCTGCAGTGTAGATTCAGCTACAGTTTATCTCACTGTTTTTCCATGTTTTTGTAATGGGGAAAATTATATATCTTCAAAGCTGACAGCTCCAGTGCTCTTCAAATGATAGAAGCTCTGCACTTTTGGGAACAAGAAGATAAACTCAGCAAAGGGAGAAAGGGAAACCAGGTGCTAAGGTGCTTTGGGCAGGGGTGGCTGAAGGGACCATGTCAATGGGATGCTCCACGTTTCAGTATAAACTTAGTCTGGAGCTATCTAAAGTGCTGAAACTATTTTGGGGATAGGTTTAACACCTTGGACAGCTCTTTTAAAATTTGGACTAAAAGCCAGAGAGGACTTGCCATTCCACACTGACTGGTAATCTACCAGATAGCACTGGCTTGTGTGTGTGCGTGTGTGTGTTTGTGGAATCTTCTCTCTCTGGGAAGAGGAAGAGTCAAAAGCAATGACCTAGTTAGCTGAGAAGTTTGCATTACTTTGTGCAAGATTCCAGCAGATGTACTAGGGTGATAGTTCTATTAAGACCAATCAAATTTTTTAAAAAACAGCAAGCAAGATTTTGAGCTGTCTGTAAAATTTTATCAGACTGGAAGGATTCAAAAGCTTACATGCTATTTTAGAACACCTTGGCTAGTTGCAAAAATGATGCTGCCCTACTGTAGATTTCTGTAGGGTTTGTTTTCTTACAGGTTGACATAGCTACCTTTGCTTCTTGTGCAGGGTGACACTGAAATCCATGCATATTCAAAGAAAGATAATTAATAATTTGAACACAGAATAGTAAATTGTAAAATTGTATGCAGAGCAGGACAAAGGGGGTGGTATTTACTGTTTTGGGTGAAGGGTTGGAATTTGTACTCTGTGGCCTGAATTCTACTGTAGTGTCACAACTAAGTAGATTCACCCGTGGGTCTACTCTAGTCAGGGCCAACAGAACTTAGGCCTCCCTCTCCTGATATCATAATGGATCCTTCTTATTCAGAGGTAGTGTATCTTGGATTGTCTAATGTTGAGAACAAAATGCAGGAGTACACCCTCATTTTCATTCCCTTTTTGTGACCTTCTTGACAGTAGAGTGTTAGCTATTGTCAGAAGCAGAATACTGCAGTCAGTTGATTTTAGTCTGATTCGGCAAGTTAAGTTTTACAGGCTGCAATCCTATATTCATTTTTGTGAGTGTCAGTCCTACTGAACTCAGTAGGGCTTACTTACATATAAGGATTGCACTAACAGATCTACAAGGAGAGAAAAACCACCACCTAGGTTTACAGTGTCCAACTGGCACCTCTCTAGGTTAGTTTCTTAGGCAGGGACACATATGTAGATGCTTCTGCTTGTAGTGGGAGGAGTGAGGGAGAAAGGAGAGTACACTGTTCATAATGGTAATCCTGAACCAGGTTCTTAAAAATGAAAATAAAAATAATAGCAGCTTAGCAATAGCAGCTTCATTTATATACTGCTTCATACCACCTGAGCAGTCTCTAAGTGGTTTACAATTGTAAGCTAATTGCCCCCAACAAGCTGGGTACTCATTTTAGTGACCTCGGAAGGATACAAGCCTGAGTCGACTCTGATCCCCTGGCTGTATTGAACTCGCTGACTTATGGTTTGTGACTGAATGACTGCAGTACAGGCATTTAACCACTGTGCCACCAGTGCTAGTGGTTATTGGAAAAATGCCTGTCACAACACCCTCCCCCAGCCCAAGGCTTCTGGGCCACTGACTTCACTGATTTGTTTTTCATTCAGTGAGCTCATTTTTGTTACTTCTTGGTCTCTCGGTTTTTATGAGTTTCCGGGGGTTGCTGGGTTCTTCCAACATCAGCCCCTGTCCTTCATTCAGAAGATGACGATCTTCTGTCTTTATATGTGTATGCCTTATTGCCATGGCTGTTCTCCCTGCACATGCACCTTCCTAAATTTCTCTGGGTTTTACAGGCCAGCTAGATACTTCATGTGTATTGGGGTATTTATGAATCTGGACTGGTTTGGATGGTAACACTTTGTTGACGTGTGTCTCTCTTTCTTGCTGCCCCTATGGAAGCGAAGTTTTCCGCTCCTGCAGAAAGCAAAGTTACGGTAGGAACCATGCTATATCATGCTTCCATTCCTTTGCTGTCTCCTCTTTAGCCTACTGCCCTTCCTACTGGTTCTTTCTTTCCCTTCTCTTTCCTCATACTCTTGCTGCTCTGTGGTCTAAATATATAACCTCATAGTCTCTTAACAGTTTTTGGTATGTATCTTTGTGGGTTTACGTGGGAGAGGATGTCTTCTCTGTATTACTTTGTATTTATATATTTAAGTATTATTTCAATTTAAACATTTTTTTAAAAAAATTATACAACAAGCATTGTATGACATACCCATGCCTACAGTACCACCCATTTCCAGCATCAGTTAATAATGGAAGGTATCTTTGCAAATCTCAATTTTTAAGGCTGTTACTCTGTTGCCCATAGAGACAGATATCGAGGACCAAACCACATAGCTCAGTGTATCTATTTATCTCCCATGTTCTTTTTCATTGAACCAAAATATGCCCAATTTAGGAACAGTTGGGAGAGCAGCAATTACATTTATTATACTCAGTCTTTTTGTATGATAATATTGTTCAGTAATTTTATTGTTTTATAGTAGTATATGAATGGTTTTAATTGTTGTTAGCTGCCCTGCATGATGTGAAAAAAGTAGAAGGGTGGCATAGAACCTTTTTATTGGATTTATTATTCTGCTAGAAATAATCTCCAACTAGTTCTTTGGTCCCCTTCACCAAGGGGCAGCTTACAGGTACCTCAAAGACTCACTTTCTGATTTGCAGTTGTATGGCCCTGTCTGCCACTGACCTTTCCTCAGGAACCCTTAGTGTCACTCAGCACTTTCCCTGCTTTCTCTCTTATTCCTGTAGTAAAGGCTCCCACAGAAAGAAAATGAGATGTAGCTTCCAAAAAACAAACAAGCGGCATTTTGTTTTCCACACATAGGACCCACCATGCAAGAAAGGGATGGATGCCAGGGCTCTGTAGTTTACTCAGCCTCATATGTCCCCTTAGTCTTTGACTCCAAAGACTTATTGATTTATATTTTTATCCTGCCCTTCTCTGGGAATGTGCAAGGACTCTTCTTTGCCCAGCCTGTACTTGGAATAAAGACAAATAAAAATCCACCAAGCAGTGATACCTTTATTGGCCAACTGAAATGCACAATATTCTTGTTGCAATATACTTGGAATAAAGATAGTTTGTAATAACTCTTGGAATCCCACTCATTCTCTGAGACAAATGTTGAACCAAGGAGCAAATTGCAAGTGGTGTGTTGCATATAATTGTGTGTACGTTGGGGCTTTCTAGATTGGCAAAAAGAAGTGTGTTCATGGCTGCATGAAACTCTAGCCTTTAGATGAGAAAAAGGGAAAGTGTGCCAAGAAAACGCTTTTTTTGCGTTTTAGGGGAGAAGAAGCGCCTTTAAAAAGGTGCTGGTTTTCCCAGCTTCTTTTTTAAAAACTGCGGAACAGCGCAGCTCCATCTAAAGGCTGCGGTGCAGCTGCTAAGCATTAAGGAAAAGGCAACTTCATGTCACACTTTCCTGCTAATCTAGAAAGCCCCCATAATTGTCTGCTACAATTAGAAGCAGAAGAAAGGTAATGGTGGCAGGGATACTCAAACTCTTCCCTTACCCTACTATTGTAAGATCTGAGGTAATAGCTTTATATCCTTGGAAACTTGTGGGCCAATGAGGTGCCTTTCTCTGAATATGTGGTTTCAGGGCTATTGGTTCCAAACATGGTTCAAAAAGTAGGGAAGTCATAAAAGAAAGAGATCCAGCGTGGTGTAGTGGTTTGAGTGCTGAACTATGACTCTGGAGACCAGGGTTCAAATCCCCACTGCATGAATACCCACTGGGTGACCGTGGACAAAGTCACAGTCTCCCTGTCTCAAAGAATAGCAATAGCAACTTGTGAAGAAACCTGCCAAGAAAACCTTGTGATAGGGCCGCCATAAGTTGGAAACGGCTTGAAGGCAAACAACACCAGACACATAAAATAATATGAAAGCTGCATCATGAAAACAGAAGGTTCTGAAGGTGAATAATTATGGCCTGGCTTTTACTTCCATTTATCCTCAAAGCTTATCATGGTAAAAAAGGAGTGTGAGCTCTCCTTGGAGAAAACCTTTCAACACCAATTTAAGCAAACATCTCAAAACAAGATGCAGGCCTGTGACTCTGACATCACTCCAAAGATATAGTCCTTTGGGGATTAAATTGCTCCTTTACCCCCACCCCCAAACCCTCCTGTATGATTTTAATGACATCCTTGCCTGATAAAGAAGCAGGGGAACTTAAAAGGTAGCTTAATGTATTTTGCATCTTTTGGCTGGCATAATAATGCAGTGGCTCATTGGTTAAGACACCGACTCTGATGACTGCAAGATCGGCAGGTCAGCAGTTCAAGTCCCATGTGCCGTGTGACAGAGTGAGCTCCTGTCACTAGCCTCAGATTCTGCCAACATAGCAGTTTGAAAGTGTGTAAAAATGCAATTAGATAAATAGGTCCCACTTTGGTGGGAAGGTAACAGCCTTCTGTGCAGTCATGCTGGCCACTTGATCACAGAGATGTCTTTGATAATGCTGGCTCTTCAACTTAGTAACACAGATGAGCACTGCCCCCTACAGTCAGACACAACTTGACAACCTTGTCAAAGGGGAATACCTTTACTTTTAATAAAGGCATCACTGTGATGTGTACAGTGAAAATGCGTTGAGAGTCCAACTCCTGTATGTGTGTGTGTTGTGTGCCTTCAAGTCATTTCTGACTTATGCCGATCCTATGGTGAACCTATCATGGGGTTTTCTTGGCAATATTTATTCAGAGGAGGTTTGCCATTGCCTTCCCTTGTGGCTGAGAGAGTGTGACTTGCTCAAGGTCACCTGGTAGGTTTCATGACTGAGCTGGGAATCGAACCCTGGTCTCCATATTCATAGGATTCAAACCACTGCACCCCACTAGCTCTCAGCTCCGGAGGTGCTTCCAAATGGACAGTTCCTCACAGTGTGTGTGTGAGGTGACCCCATGAATTTCATAGGGTATTCTTGCTGCTGCCGCACTGTAGAATTAATGCCGTTTGATACCACTTCAACTATTATGACTCCATCCTGTGGAATCCTGGGATTTATAGTTTTTGTGGTGTCAGAGCCCTCTGATAGATAAGACTAAATATCTCACAAAACTACAAATCCCAGAATTCTGTAACATTGAGCCATAGCAGCTAAATCAGTGTCAAACTGCATTGTTTCTGCAGTGTAGGTGCAGCCTTTAGGCAAGGAATACTCAGGTGGTTTTTCCTATCCTTTCCTCTGAAAAATAACTTAAAACATCTGATACTCATTGGTGGTCTCCCATCCACCAGAGGAAAAATCCAGCTCTTCCTCTTTATCTCTCTAATGTGCTTTATGTAATAAGAAAAAAAATGCAGAAGAATCAGTGGATATGCTTGGGTAGGAAGTTGTTTATAAATGGAAAATTGTGTTATCTGGACTCTACTATGGACATTCATAAATGAGGCCAATTTCACAATAAAAGCCCGATTTGGAAGCACCCTTGGTGTGTCTCCTAAACTGAGCCATGGGGGTGGTACAACAGTAACTATGCAAGAGAAATGCACCTGCCACTGTTTTGCATAGTGCTTTGTTTTCAAGAAGCAGCTTATCTCCTTCTTTTGCTCAATAGTTTATTAGGCATGAATTAAAAATAGAAAGAATGGTGGTAACGAAGAATACAGAAAAATATTTGCAATAACTAACAATTATTTATACAGGGTTTTCTTTATATATTATGTCCTCTTAATAAAAACAGTAAAAGGAGACTATTTTGTCCCAAAAGATTTTGAATGCAGACTGCTGTGAGCCTTAAGGCATATTTCATATGCTTTGACATTTCTACCAGCTTCTCACAATTTAGCCAGCAATTCTTTTAGTGAGGGAGGGGAATACTCATGCAGTATTTTTGCTGCCAACATTTTAGCTGTGATTACTAGGTGCCAGAGTCAGATGAGCTTGTCACATTGACTCATCAAAAAACCTGAGCAACATCAGAAAAGGATAGCAAATTACAGAGTAATGTAACATTAAAGCTATCATCTATAAGGGGCAATTTAATCCCCAAAGGACTATATCTTTGGTTAGTGAAGATCTTTTTTTCTTCTGCCAGCATTTCCAGCATACATTGATTTCTTTCTGTATATTTTGCTTATGTGATTAGGGATTAGTACAGCTGATACAGACTTGTAGCCATTTTACTTGACGTTCACACATGATGAAAAAGCAGGGTCTTATATATTATAACACATATATATGATCTGGGAAATTGTTACCTTCATTGTCTTTTTTTCTATCTAAGCAAGAAGCTGTTTCTAGGCATTGTTAGTTCTGTCTTTACTTGTTAAGACTTCCAGCTATTTGGGCTAGCTAAATAACCTGATATTTGTCTAGCTGAAATATTTAGTAAGCTGATTTCTTTAAAACGACTCAGTAATCATGCTAATAAAAAATGTGATTAAATAGAAAAGCTCTTGGGATTTGCTTCCTGGTGCCTGTACCTCTCAGATATGTGATTGTGATGCTCTTGAGCTTATCTGTTCCATAAGAACCTTCTTATCAATCCATCTGTCTGTCTTTCTTTGAAATACTGAGAACTGAATTTTCTAGATCTCACCAATCCTGTCTGAGTCGCATATAAGAAATGGGGTTGGGCATTCAAGATGATGATGTAGGTTGACCTATCTTTCCCACCTTGTCCTTTCTCATGTTTTAGACTCGGAGACGGGAGAAGATGATGCCAGCAGCACACAGGTGACCCAGCGCAGCCAGCTCCAGGATGAGACAACTTATAGCTCCCCTACAGGTGAGCTGGAGTCAGGCAGGGGTTGGAGAAATTGGGATGTGTTTGGAATTGACCTGAATCTCTATTTGAAACTGAAGAAGTTTCTGGTAGTGCCCTGGTTCTTTTTCTCTCCCTTTCCCATAGCCCCATCATAGCCTCATAATTGCATTCTGTAGGTTCCCCTAATAGCTTGCCCTTGATTTTGTGTGGTAGTGCTGGTTGTGTCACACATAATATAATTCTTGTTTCCTGCTGAGAGAAATCAAATTGGCTGCTGGCTTGTTGGATCATTGCCTCAACACCTCTCACTTGGATTCCTGACTAAACTTTTAATGCAGATTACAGCCATAAATGCCTACACAGATAGGTCACATTCTTTTCCATCATGAAAAAGGATTGCTGAATCTTCTGAGCAGGGATTATAGTTCTCTTTTGGGCTTCAGTTCTGCTGGATCCTCTGCCTGAGAGTTTGCTCTTCCTGTTGTTGGCAGCTACCATTGGAACATAAGAATTACTGCTCCCTGGAGACACAGCTAGCATAAAAGCACCTTCTTCAGGAAGCAGGGCAAATATTAACTGAGTCAGAACATTAATTTAATAAAGAGGGTAACTTTAGATCATGGAAGGATTCAGCAAAGCATAAAGGGCATTAGATACTAAAGAAATGTAAAACTGAAAAACCATGGTCTTTTAACTACTGCAGGGGCTCAATGTGGGGAGACTATATATGGCCACTTCAGATAGCTCTCAAGCACTGTCCTCAGGACAAATGACAAGGCAAAGGGTGGGAAGAGACAGAGTGCTTGGACAATCAGCCTAGTCAACCATTCATTTTTTAACAGTGTATGTCTTGTGAACAGAGCATAAATCACATCCTTTCCAAACTTCTTTGAAAATAAATGTAATCCTCACTCTTAAAGATATTTCCCATCCATTCTTGCTCTAGAGCAAGAGTGGAAATGATGTGGTGTTCCAAATATTGTCAACTCCCTCTTACCCCTCACCATTAGCTATGCTAGCTAAGGCTGAAGGGAGCTGCTGTCCAACATCTGGAGTATTACACATTGCCCAGCCTAGCACAGAATGTTTACTACAAGCTGGTTCATGGCCATGCAAGTACTACGGTAGTATAAAAGAGCCATCTTTGCTTCTTTTATTATGTAAACAAGTGTGGGAAACCTGTGTCCCTCCAGATGTTTTTGGCTTCTGGCTTCCATTAGTCTCAGCCAGCAAGGCTATAATTGTGAAGGATGATGGGAATTTAGTCAAACAACAGCTGGAAGTCCACAGTCCTGTTCCACCCCAAGCCCAGCTGTAAAGTGTCACATACATTGGTAGGCCCTTGTGTAATAATCAATGTAAGTATATCAATTTTTTAAAAAGCCGCGTTCCAAAATTCCTTCACATTCTAGGGTGAGCACAAAGCAAAACTTAGGAGAGAGAGCAGTATAGGTAAAGAGACAAACTAAAAGCTATTGAAGGTCACTGAAGTTGGGGGTCATGTAAATGAAAAGTTGCCTTTTGTTACTAAAATTATTGGAATTCCCCCAGGTATCATGGTCATTGGCTCGGCTAGCGAGAAAAATCTGGGAGTTATAGTCTAAAATTAACTTACCTGAAGTATTGGGCCTAAGTACCCTAGAGGCACCAAATCCCACCTGATCTTGGAAGCTAAGCAGTGTCAGTCCTAGTTAGTACTTACATGGGAGACCGCCAATGAACACCAGGTACTGTAGGCTATATTTCAGGGAAAAGAACTGGCAAAACCATCTTACCTATGGAACCTTATGAAATTCATAGGGTCATTGTAAATTGACAGATGACTTGAAGGCACTTACACATTCACATACACAGAAGTCTAGTTTATCTAGCACTTCATTATTCTCCTGAATATACACATAATGAAGTGAATAATTCCCATATCCTCCTCTGAGGAAATGGTCAGGAGTGCATCTATGGATGCTGTTGTTAGATGTGCAAAACATGACCCTTTCCCCTGACATTGGGTGAAACATGGTTAGTGGCTAATCCACAGTTTCGGAACTCCTGCTCATTCCTGTGATAATTACTAAAGTCCAAGCTTATTCATTTTCCAGAGACAGTATAAGACATTCTTGTTTGAACTGACTTTTAACAGCAAGATAATGCAATGGTGGTGTATTCTGACAAGTTCTTTATGTTTTAATTTTTAAAATCACATTTAATCAACCATTTCACTAATTAAAAGAATAGCACTTGAGGTGTCTAATAGACATCACTAAAAACAAATCGAACAATTGTTGTTGTGAACCTTCATGTTATTTCCGACTTAGGCAACCTTAAGGTGAACATATCATGGGGTTTTCTTGGCCAGACTTGTTCAGAGGATCTTTGCCATTGCCTTCCCCTGAGTCTGAGAGCATGTGACTTGCCCAAGATCACCAAGTAGATTGAATTAAACTATTAACAGTAATAAATCAATAACAACTTGCAATTTAAAAACAATACAGTTTAGAACATTACAACATCCTCTTAAAAACCTTTCCTAAAAGCCTTCAGTTCTAAAAACATGTTGGAATAAAAAGTCTTCATCTCCTGTTGGAAGGACAGCAACGAAGAAACCATTTTAGCCCAACCAGACAAGGAGTTCCAGAGCTTAATGGCACCCACCAATAAGGATCTCTCTTGCATCCCCATCTGCTGAACCTGGGAAGGTTGTGGGAGTGAAAGAAGGGCTTCTCCCGAGGTCCTCAGAGCCTTGGCAGGCTCATATGGGGAGAAATGATCTCTCAGATAGTCTGGACCTAAGCTGTATAATTGAATAAATTATATAACTAGAACAAAAAAAATTAATCTTCCTACTCCTGCTTCAAATATCTGACCTTGCAGACCTTTTCTATATTATTGAATTTAGTAACTAACCAAGGTTTTTCTTTTCTTTTTTTCCTTTCCTTTGTTCTTTCCAGCTGATGAATCCCAAACTGGGGGGGGGGGGGGGGGAGGGAGCTTATTCTTAGAACCTAGAGGCATGACCTTATGCTTGTACATGATATATTTAGTGGTGGTTAATTCCCCGAGAAACTGATATTGTAGAGCCTTGAGAATTAAGCAAGATCAGTAAAATTATTGAATAGTACAAGCTATTCTGTGGACACCCTTGGAATGTCTCCGATCACTCTTGTGGATGTACCAATCTGTGTTGTGCTGTCAGAGCTGGTCTAAGATGTTTTGGTGCCTCAGGCAGAGCAGCAAATTCTGCCTCTCTTCAGTGGTGACAGGTAGTTCTCATGTCAGGTGAGGAGCTATCCAAGGTGCTGAAAATATTAGTGGACCAGGGTTTTGTATTTTGGGTAATTTTAAAAAGTTTATTTCATTTAGAGTATGTATACCCCGCTCTTCAGCCACAAAGACAGTTTACAGAACAGTTTACAGCTGCCCCACCCTATCAGGGAAGCCATCATCTTCAACTACCCCACATCCAAGTGACAGGACTCAAAGCCAGACATGTTATTTTGCCATAGGAGGCAGAAAAATTCTTAAACACCTGCCCCTGTTTCTAATAACACATATTCTATACAGTGGGCCCTTGGTATCTGCTAGGGTTTGGTTCAAGAACCTCTGTAGCTACCAAAATCGATGGATGCTCAAGTCCCATCATATACAATGATATGGCAAAATTGTATCCTTTATATAAAATGGCAAAATCAAGGTTTGCTTTTTGGATTTTTTTTGGGGGGGGGGGGATATTTTCAACCTGTGGATAGTTCAATCTGTGGATCCAGTATCTGTGGTTATGGAGGGTTGACTGTAATAGCTAACTCTTTATTGTGCTTCTATAGCTGCACAAATTTACTGCCTGTGGCACTCACCTCTTTTTGCCTAATGATAGGACTGGCCTCTAGCTAGCCTTATCAATGCCTCTCAGTCCTAGCCCATTGATGATGCAAGGGAAGCAGACAAGTATCCACTTGTCTCAATTAGGCCTTGTTTGTGTTTCTGGCAGGGGAGTCAGACACGCTGGTGGATGCCTCCATGAAGACAACTCCAACTTCTGTGCCAGGCCTGCCCCAGACAGATGAGCACTCCAGTTGGTCAGGAAGCCAAACCACGGTGTTGGAGAAGGATCCAGAGGCTGGCCCCACAGTGAGGGGACCCTACCTGCACCCCAGCATTCCAAGGCAAGCACCTGCCGAGGCCCGGCACCTGGGGGTGGAGCCGCTGGTACGGGCATCACGGGCGGAGCTGATTGGTGTGGCCCCGGGGTCCGAGGACAGCCTGTCTCTGGGGAGCGACCCCTACGGCAGCGCCTTCAGCCTGTACCGGGGCCGTGCCCTCTCCCTGCACGTGTAAGTAGCCATGGGGCTGTGGGGTAGGGTGCAGGGGCCATTGTGCTGGAACCTTCATTTTCCCCAAAAACCTCTCAGTCATAATCCTCCACAGATCCCTGAACCTCTGAGTCATTGGTTCCAATGCCCCACTAAACCTCTCCTTGACCCTTTCTGTCATAGCATCTTCCATCCACTGCCCTCCCAGCCTGCACTGCCCTCCAAGCCCACACTATCCTTTCATTGCCTCCTCTTCTACATTTCTCTGCCGTATTCCCCCCCCCCATCACTTCCAAATCCTCCTGCCATCACTCTCTTAGGGTTTTGCTGAGAGAATGACAGGTTACAGAGGTAGGTATCCATCCCAATCTTGTCCAACCAGGCTGTAGTCTCCTCTATTAACATAGGAAGTCCCCCAGCTCCTTCCATTCTGGGTTTCATCTCTCTCTTTGGTTCTGAGCTGACTCCACATGCCATAAGGTGTTAGGAAATCTTCAGGATCATGTAGCTGAATCCAAGTGTTGCATTAAGATGCTGTGATAATCAGTTTGCTCTAGCAGCAGTGCTTTGCTTACAGACAGTGGATTTTGTGGTAGTTAAATGAAGAAGTATATTATCAGAAATGTAGGAGTCGGGGGGGGGGTTAAACCTTTAAGCCCTTTAGGAGTGGTACAAGAACCCATACAGAGTGCCACAGCTCTTCCACCCAAACCATATATAGATTGCCTTCAGCTCCTGAGCCATTACGCAGGCTCTGCCCACACATTTTTATTTCTTTCTTCCCTGCAATAAGGGGGAGCTTGACACCAGCATTTTTACTTAAAAGAAAAGCTGAAAGTCATTGTGATCTGATAATGACAACAAATCCCATGCTGAATTGCAGAGGCAGGAGGACTCTGGTGAGGATGTGATGGAGGCTGGGCACAGAGCAACGTGAGAATTGGGAGTCCCCAGGGGGAACTAGCAACACTTAGAGACCTCCCTCATATTCTTTCCTGAGTTTGCTTTCCCTTCCCTTCTCCTCATGCTTATCATCAACACTGCCTTGCTGTTAACGAGTGAAGGAAAAGCTATTTATATATGACTAAATATACATGTATACAATTGTTAATCTTTGTGCGCGTGTGTATGCATATGCGTGTGTGTGTGTGTGTGTGTGTGCACATGCATGTGTGTGCTGCTGAACATGCAGACCCATTTCTTGTCAAGGACTAAGTTGGCTGTGGAATGAGCGTGAGCGCCTGCTTATATGCACAGCTGAATTAGTTATTTGTGCCTGTAAGAAGAAGCATGTTTGTGTATGCTGTGCAGGTTGCAGCTCTATACTCTCCTTTCCTCCCCTTTCTGTTGCATTTCTGGCTGCACCAGGGACACCCCCGTGTCTATCCCATCTCTGCCTTGTCCTAAGGTCAGGCCAGTCTATACTAATCTATCACTAAATCACAGCCTGATTGACCTCCCCCTCCACTCCCAACAATTTCTTCTTTTGCCATATTGTGGCTCCTTAAAGCAGTTCATTCATGAGGTAAGACCAGCAGCTGGAGACTGCTATCAAGAGGGGTTGTCCTTTCCTAGATTTTGGACATAGAAAACTGGTTGATCCTTCTGGCCAATCTTGGAAACACAGAAGTGGAAAGGAACAAAAGCCCTGGGTATGAGACAACATCTAGCAGTATGTAATTCAAACCAAAATAAGATATAGCAAAGGACTAAAAGTTGTAGATGGAGCAACTGCTCCAGGAAACTCACACAGCAAGTCACAGTGCATGTTACAGGAAAGGCAAAAGCAAACCAAGCAAACCACACACTCCTTGTGTGGAGTCACACACACAAACACACACCACAAACAAATCTTCTGTGGGAAACTATTCTGCCCCATGTCAAGCCCCTGGCTCAGGATTGAATAAATTCCCATGGATCTTTCCTCTTCCTCCAGGAAGAATCTCTTTGCTCTTTCTCCCTCTTACATGGATAGTTTAATCCCACATGCCATTGTGAGCATCTTTTTTCATGGCCATAGTTTATTGTCCCTATAGGTCTCCTCCCTTGGTCTCCTTCAGGGCTTACTTCCCTGGAATGATCAGCCTCTGCTGCCTTAGCAAACTTTGCCATGTCTCATTTTCCAACTGCAGCAGCCTCCCCCATGGTGGGTACCGGAGGGATGAAGGCAACAGCAGCAGCAAAACCAGCACAGATACTCTCCACCCACCTGCACAGAAACCTCCTCTTCAGCGTCCAGTTTCCCCTCGAGCAGGGCAGTGCCCAGTCCAGCCACCTGGAACCAGCCGGGGCCCTGTGCCACCTGTGGCTCCCCGCAGAAAGCTATTGATGCCCCCTGAACCTCCAGACACAACATCGGAGGAATTTGATGAAAAGCTGAAGCGCTCAAAATCATCGGTCTACTCTCAGGCTGGGACAGGAGAGTCACGGCCTCAGACACCACTAAGTGAAGCCTCTAGTCGAGTGTCTGTCCTCCGCCCATCCCCCAAGCTGCCACGGTCAGGCTCCAAGATCTTTGACAAGCTCAAGTTTTTTGAGGAGCGGCGGAAAAGTCTGGAGCAGAATGAGAATCCTTTTGCAGGCCACATGTGGCTGCCCTTACGCAAGGCACGCTCCTTTGACCAGCCTGGCTTGGATGACACCAGCCCCTTCCTCTCTGCTGTCTCCCATGAGGACCTTCAGGATGACAGCCACTCGGAACTGGGTGGTGTGGCCTTTCGGCGCCAGGCCTTCCATCAGAAGGCGTCTTCCTTGGATGAACGTGGCCGCTTCTCCAACCGCGTGTATGACCTGGAGCACAAATTCACTGAGGAACTGGGCCGCATTAAACGCACGGTGTCTCAGCAGCAGCTGCGCCGATCCCAAGAATTGTTCAGGTCCCCATCTCCTCGTGCTTCTGCTGAGCCACCTGCCCCCAAGGTCCCACCACCACGAAAACTCAAGCCGCTCAAGGCTTTGCCACGTGTGGAGAATGCACATGGTGTGCAGCAGCTGGTGTTGTCCAGTGTGGGGCTAGTGGGGGCCAGAGAAGAGTCCAAGGGGATACAGAAGCCTCTTTCGAGGAGTGGAGCCATATCAGAGCAGATAGCAGAACAGAGCAGAGATCAGAAGGAAAGTGTCCTGAATGGACAGGATCTGAGGCGGAAAGTAGAACAGTTCCCACTATCCCATGCAGCCCCATTGGGACGAAGGGACCTACTGCAGACTGGGCCTCCAGATGGGAATGAGTGTGTGGATGGAGGCTCTGTGAACACAACAAAAGTGATTCATGAGGCAAAGGGTGCTTGTGAAGTCTTACATGCCCGGAAACGGGAGTCAGGTCAAGAAGATGGTCATTCTCTGTCCTGGACCAAAACAGAACCAGGCACAGAAAGAGGCAAGGCAGGCAGAGAGTCTGAGAGAAAGACGGGAAAAGTGATAGAGAAAAAAGACAATTCCCTGCAGTCTCAGGAAGGGAAGAGCACACGGAACAGAGGCAAAGGTCGACGGACCCGACGGACATCCCCTGAACCAGGTATGTAATGAGGAGTAAGGTCCCATGGGGAAGACTTTGGCAAGGTCAGGTGGTAACATTCTCCTGTATGCCTTGGCAAAAATTCCAGAAACTTCCCCACAAAAATTAAGAGGCCCCTCCATGGTGCCCTCCCCAGTCTAGGTGACTTCCTTAAGATTCAGTCCAGGACTGGATGAGCTTAAGTGCTCCGATTTAGTTTGTTTTCCTCTGTACTTCTGTAATGTGTTCTTTGCTAATCCATATCTGGGATGTGATCTCAGCCAGAGCCTGCCTTGAAGAAGAGTCTATGTATGAGCCAGGCATGGGATGTGGGGATTAGTAGAAAAGCCAGGCTGTGGAACTGTAGTGTCAAAAACAGAGTGAGTGGAGCAGAAGTTCCTATGGGCTAAGGCTCAAAAAGATGGGGAAAGGACATGAGAAGATGGAAGAACTAAAATCTGAATCAGTGAGGGGTTGGGGGTCAGATAAGGTCTTGGGAGCTGGGGCAGCGCCATTGTTTTTCCCATCTCCTGCTTTGGATATCCATTTGTACTGTCTACTGAATGCTCTCTTTTCAGATGTCAGACTTAAATCTATTTATCTTGTTTGCTCTTTGCACCTTAGCTATTTACTGTGCAAGGACAAATGGACATTTGCTGGCTGAGTCCTGTTAGCTTTTCACTCTGAATAAGGATGAAAAGTCTTGTGTCATTTTGGGTCCCCTGAGGTTGTGAATTGCTATCTCTTGGCAAAGGTGGCCTCTGTTTCCCTTAGCTGTGTTTCCTTGATAAGTCAGACTTTGAAATACAGGGGTCACCTTGGAAATATGATGTCTGAAAGATAAGGGTCTCTCATTATGTTCTGTGAGGCTGTGATGTTCCAGAAAGAGGGGCGTCTATCAAGTCAACAGCATCAACCCCAAAAGAATCTTTTCTTATAATCTCCAGTTGTGTCTTCGAAGCAGGCATTAAAGCTCTAACATGCAAAAGGAGTAAGTGGATTGCTCCAGAATGAAGCTGCCATACACTCAGCCAACCAAGCACTATTTTATATAAATTCCATGCCTTTCATGCTTTATGAAGTCAGTCTTGTGAACTCTAAGAACTTTAATAATCCCATGACAGCTGAATATATGTATCAAATGAAACAATAAATGCATCCCTCATTATTCTGGGGATGGAGACCAAGCATGGGTGATTAATCTGGTACTGGAAAACAGATGGTTACATTTTCTCAGGGTGCACAAGAACTCAAGTTTCTTTCATTGTCTTCAGATAAGCACATGTGCACACACTCATTCTCTGTTGCACACACACTTTCAGAGAGTAAGAATTTTTTATTGGAAGGAAAGAAAGAAAGAATCAGTATTCCAATGGTAATTGTACTAGAGTCCCATAGACCGAAGAAAGCAACCAGCCATCCAGAGACAAAGTAATCTAAAGTATATACATAAAACAAACACAGAGGTGTTGCCTACTATGGGGAGAGACATACAGGCAAGCAACTGTATTCAAGACAAAGAAATTACCATATATCCAGAAGGCAGTGGTACAAATCCAGTGCTTGAAAAAGTTAAGCTCTGCTGGTTGGGAGATTATGGAGAGTTTAGTTGAAAAATTAAAATTTTGGAGTTATAATCCAGATTAAATGGCATTTGAACAGTAACATGTATTGTTGGAAATGGTCCTAGAGATGCCCACAAGATATATTAAACTTCACTTAGCAAGCTGGCCTTATTGGGAGGGATGGTGGCTTTTTGCTTGTTCTACTGAGTTTCTGTACCAAAATCCTGTCCTACCAGTGCCAGAGCTTGATCTAGCAGCTACTGTGAAGGATAAGTAGCAGGTGAGCACTCAGCCTGACTATTTCTTTTCCCCCAGAGCAAGTTGCTCAAGAGTGATAAGAAGCCTTTGGAGCTTGGGCTTGATGCTGATTTGACTGACTATTTAGATGCTGCCTAAATGGCACCTCTTAATACGAGATTTGTCCTGCAGTCCTTTCAGCAGGCTTCCTGCCTTTCTGGTGCTGTAATCAGTCTGAGCCCTGAGCTGAATCAAGACCTCCTAGCAAGCCATGCTGGTACGGTTCATCCCTCTCCCATACTGTCTCTTAGTGTAAATATTAACACAGCAAACTCCAGTGCTCTCATATCATATCACTGATGGATCTTTGAAAGTGCAGTGTCATAGATCCATGGAATTCTCTATTTTGATCAGTGTGTTTCGTGCACAGACTGAGTCCTGGGTTAACTTTTAGCATGGAAAAACTAGAGTAGGCCAGTGCCGTCACTAGGATTGATGTCACCTAGTGCTGTAACTCATGACCTTCCTTTGATCTCCTCCTATACAATACCATGTAGAATTTTTGTACTAATGTTATTCATAAATTGTAATTCCTGTATATGACTCTGGACACCAGGGTTTGAATCCCTGCTCAGCCATGGAAACCCATTGGGTGACCTTGGGCAATGCACACACTCAGCCTCAGAAAATCATGTGGTAAATTCACTTTAGGGTCGCCATGAGTTGGAAATGATTTGAAGATACACAACAATAAGTGTTGTTGTACAAAAGTTAATTGGTTCACAGCTTGCTGATGTTACATATGATAGGCAAATGTTGTGTCTTAATAGTGTGCTTCAATTTTGTGCAAGGGAGACCTGTCCTTTGGACTATTGCAGACTTATTTATCCATTTACCTAGCTTGTTTAGTACCTTCCCCAGGTATTCTTGCAACAGCCTTGTGATGTAGGCACATCAGGCTAACTATTCGATTTGTAGATAGGGACAGAAGCTGAAATATGTGGATATCCCATGTAGCTGTTGCATCAGATGTCCATATTACTGATGGAAATATAAATAACCAACCTCTTGTTTAAATAACCTGACCAATAAGCAATAATTAATTCACATATATTATCTATACCTATCTGTCCAGATTTAACCTTGTGGTTTTGTGAAGTTTTGATCAAGTGAAATGGGAGCCTCCTTTTTTAGGTCTTCATCAGAAGCTTCATTGTTGGCATCAAGGCAGGGAAATCTTTGCTACTCAGGAAGGCTCTCAAATCCCTGGGATTTAGCTAGGTAGCACCAGCTCAAGAATTCACTGTCAAAGATTAAGGATTTAAAGCAAGCTATAAGCACAAGCAAATAAAAACTACTTTCCTACCTAAGGCATTCCTCCTGGGAACCAAACCAGTCCTAGACTCTTTACATGGGGTTCAGATTTAAACCCCTTTCTTCCCCACAGATATTGCAAAGTCTATCTTTACTTGGTTTTCAGACCACTAAATCTACCCATAGAAAGGATCCTTCTGCAACTGGTTTTTCTCCCGCTTTCTCTGCAGAATCTTCTGATGATTCCTACATCTCAGCAGGTGAGGATCCACTGGAGGCACCCATCTTTGAGATCGCTATCCAGGATGTAACAGTCATGGCTGGAACTGAGGTGCTCTTCAAATGCATCATCACAGGCAATCCTTCCCCAGAAGGCAAGTGCTGGGGAGCTCTAGATTTCAGTGTGAATAGTGACCATGCATAGGCAAAGATGGTGTGCCCAGAGGAGACCAGAGAATGATCAGTTAAGGTTGTGGGATGGGCTGTCTTGGTGCTGCCTCTTTGATCATACAGATGTCTTAGCTTCTGTAGATTTAAGAAATCTCATCTCTATCCGGAATAAGAATATGTAAATTCAGAGGCTGTGTAATTATGCTGCCTACTCTGTATCAATCAACTCTGTTCATTTTTAGCTTCTGAACTTTGTTCGGTGACACATGACCAAAATTTTATTGCAGGAAAAACAAGCAGACAAAGCTGTTTTATTTAACCTGTCCATTTTAAGTAGACAGTGATTTTTTTGCAGTGTATTTGATCTATTACCCCATCCCACAAAACCTGTTGGGCTCTACTCTTTGGGCTCAACCTAGTCTGCTTTGGGTTTTCCTACCTGATGCAAATAGCAGCAATAGCAGCTTCATTTATATACCGCTTCATACTGAATTAAGTAGTCTCTAAGTGGTTTACAACTGTAAGCTAATTGCCCCAAACAAGCTGGGTACTCATTTTAGTGACCTTGGAAGGATGTAAGCCTGAGTTGAGCTTGAGCCCTGGCTAGTAGTGAATTCACAACATTATGGTTTTGAGTGAGTGGCTGCAGTACAAGCATTTAACCACTGCGCCACCACAGTTAGTCTATTGTTGCAGCAAAAAGCAAAGCAAAGCAAAACCCAGTTAAACTGTCCCATTATCTCTTCTTGCAGCTCATACTTTCAATATTGTTTTTATCCCTAAGGTGACTCAGAATGCTTGTTGTCCTGTGACAAAGTGTTCTCCCAACTCATGTATCACATCTTGTTATTTCCAAGAGCTTGCACCCTTAACCTTTGAGTAGTTTTTTTTCAAGAGCAAAACATGCTGAAGATTACCCCACAACCCCCACTGTGCCAGTGAAATGTGGTCCCTTATTAGGACTGGCAAATAGCCCAGTGGAAATATCATTCATATATATGATAGAAATGTGTAGGTTGTCTTTTCCAGGGAATTCAGAAAAGGCAGCATTTATGTTTTCACACCCATCTGTTCTCAGCAGAACAGTTACTCTTTGGCATTTACAGAACATCATGGATAAAATGGGCAAGTTCACTCATGTGTATGTGAGCGACTGAGTGGGGAAATGTAATGTTACCAACTACTCTGATTTCTCATGTCCACTGGCACATTTTCCACAGTGTCATGGCGAAAAGATGGTGTCCCCTTTCGGAGCAGCACCAAGCGACCCATAAAAGCAGAGGGAGAACGCCACACCCTGCTGGTCAGGAACGTCTGTGTGGCTGACGCCGGCCTCTACACCATCTGTGCCACCAATGAGGTGGGCGAGGCCTGCTGCAGTGCCATCTTGACAGTGCGGCCTGGTAAGGATATATGTATATTATGTCTATGAGGCTATTCAGATGGTGAAAATAAACCAGGGACAATCTGGGTTGAATCTTTGTTGTTTACTTGCATGTTGAATATATCCAATTAAAAAATGTTGTTGTTGTTGTTGGGGCTGCCAAAAAACCCACTTAAGCCAGGATAATTGATGTTGGGTTTTTTTGCTGAGTTTTTCTAAAAGATTCAGATTCTTGGCTTGGTGAATAACTGATGCAAATAGAGCTAGGATAAACCAGGATAAAACTGCATACTTTGAATATATTTGCATCATTGACTCCATCTTTATTTGAGTGCTGACATGTGTGAGCAACCAAACTCTCAGAGATGTGCATAGATGCAGTTTGGTAGTGTAAACAACAAACCTGGAATGTGTGAATGTGATTATTCACATACGAGTTTCTCACACTGGGGTGAATTTTGGCATTAAAGAGAGATTAAAGCACATTTAAAGCACATTTGAAGCAATAAAGTGAAAATGGTGAGTAATTGTGTGAATTATTATCTCATGCAATTGTGCAAATAAAGTGATATTGGAAATAGATTGTCGCTGAAATCCTAAAAGTAAAAAGATGCACGTTAATGATTCTTTGTGACCACTTTAATGGTGGGTTTTGTATGACGTCGTGTGAAATTGTTTCACATAATTATGTGATTTTCCTGGATATTCACAGGATAAACTCCCAATCTCCTTTGTGTGATAAACTCCATAGTCAGGCTAAACACAACAACATGTGAATGACCCCTCAGAGTGGAGGTGGTCCACAGATGTCAGACATCACAGCCAGCATGGTGTGGGGAGCTTGAGTGTTGGGCTATGACTCTGGAGACCAAGGTTCAATTCCCCACTTGGCCATGACCTTGGTCAAGTCAAACGCTCTCAGCCTCAGGGATGGTAAACCTTTTCTGAACAAACCTTGCCAAGAAAACCCATTGACAGATTTGCCTTAAGATTGCCATAAATTGGAAATAATTGAAGGCGTCCATGAACAAAGTCCAGAGATGAAAGGGGTCCGGCTTGAGGCTTTTATGCTCCTGTGGGGCTTCTCTGCCAGTCTCTTGCTTCTAATGCTGCTGCTACTGCTGCTGCTGAGAGAGAGAGAGAGAGAGAGAGAGAGAGAGAGAGAGAGATGGGAGGCTGCCTTTACCCTACAAGGCTTGGTTTAGGCCAGGCTGCCTGGCTGACAAACAGCCAGCAGCAGTGTCTCGACTGAAGCCAGGGAAGAAGGGAGAGGCATCTCAGCCCCATCAGCAGGGAAGGGGAAGGGGAAGGGGCAGCCTGGTTGGCACAGAGGTGCCTCCCTGGAGAGGGGCGAGCCCAGTGCCAGGTAGTTGCTGCAGTTCGAGAAGCTTTCTGGGGGGCACTGATTGGCAAAGAAAAGAGCTGAAGGGATGCAAAGGAGGTCCCTCTGAAATGTGAGCTCCAGTGGGGCTGGGCTGAGAGTCTGGAGTGTCTCCAAGGCAAAGCAGGGTTTCAGGCAGTCTGCTGGCCTCTCCATCCCTCCTGGGGGCCCTTTGGAAGGGAAGGAGCTCTGCTCTCCAAGTGGCCCAGAGAGAGAGAAGGAAAGAGAACAGAGAGAGGGCAAGGCCGTGCCCAGGAGATGCCCAGGTGAGCCACCTTCTTCCCTGTGCATCATCCAAAGTAAGTTGTCCTGGGTCCAGGGCCAAGGTGGCCTAGCTGGGCATGCTTGGGGGGGGGGGCTTCAGGACTTTTCCAAAGGGGAAAGTCCTGCCTTTTAAATTCCTGGGGAAGGGAGGATGGATCTGCTAAGCAGTTGGGGGTTAGTGTCCTTTTCTCAATTTGGAGAAGGGGGGTTGGGCAGAGTGACCAGATGACATAAGGGGAAAAGAGGACTAGGCACCCCCCCCCCCCCAATGGAGCACATTCTAGAAAAAGGGACGATGTGACCAAAGAAAAACTAGAAACACTCTAGAAATGCAAATTCATGCTGCTTAGTCCTGCTCCAAATTCCTCCTAGACAGAAGGCTGAAATGGAGGACCATGTCCTGAAAAAGGAGGGCACCTGGTCATCCTGGGGATGGGGAACCAAGGGCGCAAGCAACTCTTTTTTGATATCATGCCCCAGTTGAAACAGGGTTTTGCTTTTTTGTTGTTATTGGCCCCATTCCCACTATATAATAAACAGGTTTGCAGGCCGATATGAAGTAGTTTAAATTGCCCTTGTTCACACTTGCGCCGAATTCCTGGCACGGTTTGTGGAGTGTCCCCTGGCACTAGACCCATTTAAAGTGCTTCTTCCAGCCCCACTAAATTCCTTGCGTCTTTTGTGATAAATCGATTCAGTGCTAGTGTGAACGAGCTGCAGATTGGAATCAGTTCTTTGAGGCGACTCCATGATAAATCGATCCATTGCTGAACGTGAATGTGATGTGGATTAAACTGAAACGGGTAGGTAAATAGTGTGAGAACGTCTATTCAGTGCTATAATCACATCTTCAATTCGACTGCAAAAACAATTTATTTTGTAGTGGGAATGAAGCCTAAATGCGCCCTCAAGTCATTTCCGACATGTTGACCCTCAGATGACCCCATCACAGGGCAAGATTTGTTCATAGCAGGTTTGCCATTTCCTTTCCCTAAGGCTGAGAGGGTGTGACTTGCCCAAGGTCACCCAGTGGGTTATATGCCTCTGGATGCCACTGTTGGATACAGACTGACTTGTACAGTGACTTGATGCTTAAATTTTGAGCTGTTTTGCTGTGGGTGGGGGAATGAGGGCAAAGCAGGGGGCTACAGGACTGACCCCCAGGTTTTCTCTACCAACTTACACAAGGTAACTGTCCCCTGCTTGCAAATGAGCATGATGAAAGACAAACCATTTTGTTTGCGCAGAACAGGGCTCTGCCCATTGACTGGCTTTGAGCAAAAGAAAGATGCTCAGTTTAACCCTGGGATCTGGCACAGAATTAGTGTACAGCTCCCTCTTTTTTTGTAAACACTTCTCCTCTTCAGCTTGAAGGGTAAAATTGCCATGGAAATGGGTAGCTTTAAATAAGCTATTCTGACTTCTCACAGCAAGATTTGGGTCTGTCCCAAGCCCCCCACACCGTGCCTGCAAGTTGTGATTGTCCATGCTCTTAATGTCACCTTGGCCCCCTCCAAGGAAACAAACCAGGAATGCTGCCAGTATAAAAAGAGAGGGATAGTATCCAAGCCTGGCACTGCCCATTTCTTCCCCATTATCTCTTTGTTTGTTTTTTTGGATTACTGTATCTCTATGCCACCTCCACCCATTGATGAGTAAGCCTGAATGCCCATGGACTTTGGCAGAGTGAGGCTGCATTACATGCAGCGTCTTCTAAAACTGGAGTGGGGAAGGGGCTTCACTGCTTCCCCTCTATTGCATTTTGTGTCATATAACATAGACTTGCAAGATAGATTTCAGAACAGAGATGATCAAACTCTTCACATTTATCATAAATAACACATTGTGCAAATTATGCATATTATAGAGATGCTATTTGATCAGACAAGTTTTTATTTGTTATGCACCTATCTGAAGTAGTGAACTGTTTAGATACCCTTAAGGCACCAAATCATGTCTAATTTTGGAAGCCACACAAAATCAGCTCTGGTTAGTACTTGGATGGGAGACAGCCAGCAGTTATAAGTGCTGTATGCTATATTTCAGAAGAAGGAACTGGTAAAACCACCTCTGAGTATTTCTTGCCTGAGAAAACTCTATGAAATTTATACCATAAGTTGACAAGTGATTTGAAGGCATATACACAACACACACCTCTGAAGTAGTAATGTCCTCACATGATTCAATGTGCATCTTTGAAACAGCTCCATTATACATATGCACCTAAAAATTGGCTTATATGATTGTTTATTGGTATGTTTTATTGCATTTAATCTCATCCTTCCCTGTCAGTGTACATATTATTTCTTTTATATTAAATAAAAATCTCATAACAGTAACTCTGTGAGCTAAACTAGGAGAACATGACTTAGTGAAAATTTGAAAATAATGGTCCCTTCTGATCAGGCAGTTGTCATAAAGGGATCATTTTAGACAAAAGCCTAAATCGATGAAGCTCCTGTGTAGCAGAATTGGGCAAGTAGTGGCTTTACAAATGTCATTGGACAAATGTCCCAGGAGTTTTAGCCAGCATTGTTAAATGCTGCAATGGGAGCTGCATTCCAGCAATTCTTCTAGGCCAAAGATTGCACACCCTTTTGATGTAAGGATTTCACCGCTGATCATATATGTAAACTAATAGTATCACATTCAGAAATATTTCAAACTACCACTTCAGAATGGGGCTGAGAGAGACCACTGTTTGACTTCTCTGCTATGTTATGTGTGTGTTTTTTTCCCCAAACTTCCCTTGGGAAGTTGGAAAATTAATTTGTAGAGGAAAAGAATTCTAGCATAGCTTTTTGTCCAATGTATTTTCTGCATACAGGGAAGGTTGGCTTTGAAAGATGTAACTTGTGATCCTCCAAGTGTATTCTGAAATATAGCAGGCCTAGTTTTTATCCCATGAGATGTTTCTGATTGTATAGCTCTGCTCTATATCAGCCCCTAGTCTCCGCTCAATAGAAGTGGAAAAGGTCTAATTGAGATAATATAATTCATGCTAGGTTAGTTACAGTGCCCTAATTGCAAAATAGGGCATAGTGGAATAGTCAAGAGGATACAAAGATAAAACTGATGGGGCATTAGCTAGTGTAGGTAGTAGTAGGAAATTGGGACTTGACAGTCATAAGAGACAAGGAGAAACAAAAAATGAAACTCCTCTAGCTCAATTTTTAATGACAGTGTTCACATTGCAGGACCAATCCTACATCAGTGCTCTCCATACTTGTTGGCTTGCACCACATAAAAGCTTTAATATTATTTTATTTTACTGAAATATCCATAAGAATCAGAAACTGTTATATTTGAGCCAGCATATCCAAAGTATCGTTATGAATATTAAATATTTGAATATTTCAGCTGAGTTTGGCATTTAAATTTTTACTTTCCCAACATGACCTCATACTGCTTGTGTAACTTCCTGTTGTCACTATGCAGTCTGGGAAGCAGTGGTGTGATATAACTGCTGCTTCCCCAGGGGTCCATCCCAGGCTGATATGGTAACATCTCAGTGATAAAGATCACAGAGGGAAGAGTTGGCCATGTGGCTGCATCTCACAAATGTAGAGTGGGCTGGGGTCATGTGAAAGTATTACCTGTAATTTCCTTGCATTGCAAGAAGAATATTAATGGTATCTGCCTCCTCAGCAGATGCTGCCTCAACCTTTTTATGATTTTATGATTATGTCTAAAATTTTTGCAGGACCCAGTCTATGCCTGTGCATGATTATGGCCATTAGGAAGGGCAGTATTTTTCATGGGATGGGGGAAGACAGTTTCATTTGCCCATTTGCATAGTCTCTACAGATGACATAAGCCACTGAACATATTTGATATATTTCATTAGCGGAGCCATTTGGAAAGAATGTCTACTAACTCTTTCAAAGGAGGCAATATAGCTATTTAGTGTCATTCCTTTTTGTATTCCTCACCAGTGCATTGTTGTTGTTGTTTTAAAAGCAGATGGACACTTTAACTCTTGGGAAACAGAGCAGTGTGCTGGTTTGTCATGTGGGAAGCCAGATTTTGCAATTTGCTTTGTTTGCCAGCTAAAACCTGTGGACACCAGCGCTTACTGTTTCGTGGCTTCCATGCTGGTACTTCTCCACTTTGAGTTAGAGAACTTTGCAGCTCTGCTCTGTTCTGTACAATCACTAATCCTTACACTTTTCTGCTTGTCTAGCTCCCCCAGAGAGCCACAGCCGATTAGTGCCCCGCCATGAGCTCAGCAGTCCTGTGACATCTGATGAAGAGTACTTGAGCCCCTTGGAAGAGTTCCCAGAGTGCAGCACCCCTCGGCATGAACCTATCATGAAAGTGCAGCCCCGGTCTGAAATCGCCCCGACTTCTACGCATGTGGGCATCAATTTCAAAGCCGCGCCATCCTTTGAGGTGAGCTGGGTGTGTGTGGAGAGTGTGAACTTAGAGGGTAGCAAAGAGAAGAGAGCTTTGACATACCTGATGAAGCAGCCAGGATTTAAGTAGCTGCTCCCTTGAATAGGGGTTAGGGCCTTGGATTTTTTATTCTGGCACAGCATCACTAGCCATTTGCTCAGCCACTGAGGAAAAGAAATATATGCCAGCCTTTGCTCTGCCTAAAGTGTTGCACCTTATGCTAACATTCCAAAGAAATTATGCACTATGTCTTAGGGAAGACCTGCTTCCCAACTTACTTTGTCACTTGGCATAAACCTGAGGTTCTCTCCTGCAGGTGACACTGAATGACCAGGCAGTGCTGGAAGGCCAGGATGTGGTCCTACGCATTCGGGTACAAGGAGAACCAAAACCAATTGTGCACTGGTGAGTGGGCTGTGTTGTACAGAAGGATTTGAAAAGGAACCTTCTTGTCTTGCCCCCCCCCCCCCTTTGTTGGCAGGGATAAAATAGTGGATTGGTGAAGTATGGTGATGGTGATGGTGATGGTCAGATCTCTCAGGTCTAATCTGCACTGCAGAAATAAAACAGTTTGGCATTGCTTCACCTGTCATGGATCAGTGCTGTGGAATCCTGGAATTTGTAGTTTTGTGAGATGTTTAGCCTACTCTGTCAGAGCCCTCCGGTGCCACAACAAACTACAAATCCCAGAATTCCACAGGATGGAGCCATGACAGTTAAAGTGATGTTTATCTGTATTATTTGTGCAGTCCAAATTAGACCCCAGTCTCTCAGGTAGGTGAAAAGTCAAGGAAATACTTGTACTCTGAGAACAAAATTCAATATGCCACAATTAATTAACAATTATGTAATATGTAGGTTGGCATAAAAGTTTTTTAAAAATGGAATTGTGGAATTCTATTATTGGCAAGCCTAGTCTTCCATTTGCTTGGGACACTATGCCCATCAGGAAATGATTAGTTTCCATTTGATGCTAGAATGACAAAAGGAAAGGAATTCATGGGCATTTATCCTGTAAAGTAAGGCAGTTGCTGTGGTGTGCCTTCAAGTTGTTTCCAACTTACGGTGACCCTAGGCAAATCTGTTGCGAGGTTTTCTTGGAAAGATTTTTTCAGAGGAGGTTTGCCCTTGGGATCCTCTGAAGCTGAGAGAGTATGACTTGCCCCTGGTCACCCAATGGCTTCACATGGCCAAGCAGAGATTTGAACCCTGGTGTCCAAGGTCCTAGTCCCACAACCAAACCATTATGCCATGCTGGCTATCTAAAGTAAAACAGAGGGGGAGAATGCTTTCAGACTTAAGCACTGTCAGAGAAGCTATCTGAGGTTGAATTTCCATTCGTAGGCAGAATCTTTTATCCTCAAGCTCTTCTTGCCAGTAACTAAGCCTGAAGAGGAGTATTTGAACCTTACAGACTAGAGAAAAAACTATACAGAAGCTGGGAAACTATGAAACAATAGTGTTATGAGAAAGGAAGGTGTTTTTTTTTAACCAGAGGGTCAAATTGGGACTCTAGGATGATCTCAGCCCATGGAGTCTGAGATATCCCACCCTTGTTTTGGAGGCATTAGACCTGAGACAGACAGATCAAGATGGGAGGAAATAGCAAAAAAAGGGATCTTTGATCTCCTGAATTTAACTGACCTATATGATGATGGCACAGCTCACTGGAACAAACAATAATGCTAAGAAAGGTGGAGGGAAATAGAAAGAGAGGAAGGCTGCATGCCAGATGAATCAACAATGGAGTTTATCACATGAGATGAATTTCTCTCAATTGTGAATGGAGCCAATTTGCAATTACGTGAATTCGCTAGTTTAACAAATTTACGTGAAATCTCATTGCATTTGGTATGCATTCAGAATGACTTCCCATTTCCCAAAATGATTCCCCATTGCCCAAAATTGCATGAGATACTCTAATACGCAGTTACGTGAAACCCCATGATTGCGTTCGGAATGATTTCCCATTTCCCAAAATTGCGTGAGATACACTCATTCACAGTAATGTGAAACCCCATGATTCTGTTCGGATTGCCATTGCATTATACCCCCAAATTCCGTCTTATGATAAACTCCTTTATTAGAAAGATCATTGAGTATTTTGCAGGAATTTAACAAAGCAGTGCAGACAGGGAATCTTGGAGATGTCTCATCCCCACGGTCACCATGGGTCCAGATCAACTCAAGGGCACTTAACAACAAAAATGATGTACAAAATATGTTGGTAGCAGTAATAAGGTTGAGGAAGGGCAGAACATACCTTTGTGAGGCACGCTACTGTTGAAGGTGGATGGTGAGATTAGATGAATACTAGTAGTAAGGCAGAAGTATCTAGAAACTGGATGAGGTTGCAAGCATAACAGGCTTTCAGACCCTCTGTTCTGTCTTGTAGGCTGAAGAACAGACATCCAGTCAAATATGGGCGACGTATTTCTGCTGTGGAAGAGGAGGATGGCTCTTTTTGCCTACATATTCACATGGTGGAGTGCACAGATGCTGGCTATTATGCCTGCAAGGCCATCAATGAGTATGGCACCAAACAGTGTGAAGCCAAGCTCGATATACAAGGTAGTATTGGGAACCACAGAGCATGAGGGTTAATGCTTGCCTGCTGTGGGATGACCTCAGAAGATTTGGTTTGCATGCTTCACCCTTTTACTCAGTCCTCCTGCCTGCAGCTCCCTCATGCAAGCATGGTTCCTTATTTGTTCCCATCTGCCACAATCCCCTAGTTGTCATTCTTCTGCCCACTAGAAGCCTATGGCTCAATACCTGCTTTGCCCCAAGTGTACTGTAACACCACCTTCTGTCACAGACATTTGCCTTGATTCTTTTCCCCTGTTTTCCCCATCACTCTTAGGAATATTGAAACTTAGTTGGACTCATTTTAATTTGTAAGATTCCATAAGTGCCTGACCCTACTTAGTTTCTGACATCAGAAGAGATTGGGCATGCTCAGGGTGTTACAGTGGCTGGAATGAATGCATCTTCAAAGGGAGCCAGTACAGAGAAAGATAACAGGGAAGACCAGAACAAGGGGAGGAAAGCAGTCAGACAAATTCAACCAAGAGCACAAGGACGTTCACTAAGTATTCATTTGAAGTCTCGCATCTAAGTGCTAACAGGGCTGGGCCGTGTTTAGCTTCTGAAACTAGACAAAACTGATTATGCTGATGATAGCCAAGTGAAATAATATAATGTTAACTTAGATCTTTTCAATTTGCTCTGCAGAAATAATGCACTTTAACACTGCATATTATTTTCTGGATATAGGCTAATATGTATACTAGTATTTTGGTGTCACAAGCAAAATACCACAGCCCCTTGTCCTCAGGTTTATAGTCTTTTAAAAAAAAGGAATGACAGAAGAGAGGGAGTGGGAGTTGAAAAAGAAAACATGAATGGTCAGGCCCAGGTTCTTATTGTTAAATTCTTACCCTATTAGATAGGCTGAAGTGGTCCATTTCCAGATCACTGTTGTTTGGGACTGCTTTTAAAAACACACAGAATAATGATTTAATGTATTGCTTTATTTAGATTTGGACTTCATACATCAAATACCAGAATGTCTTAAACGGTTCTGTTCATAAACCTACAAAGAATTGTTCTTAGATCTTTAGTCCTCATATACCTGGGAATGAGGGCCAAACAAAATGTAGTATGCAGTTACAGTTCTCTTTCATCCAAAACATTTACTTTGTGTTAAATAAAAAACAGCCTGGGGTGCTATGATCAAGAGCAAAAGAGCACCAGAGGATGTGGATGCTTCTACTATTCACTTTCCAGTTCTTAGTCCACTTTACATTTCACCCAAGCTGTGTTTCCACATGCAGCCATTATTTTTGCCTCTGGAGGGCATACAAGTAAGCTTGGAAGGCATTTTATGTGAAAAAAATGTATGTAGAAGAAATGCAAGGCACCTTGTCCCCAATTCTCCTTTTCTTCCAACTGCAGCTTCCAAGGTTACTGCCATTTACTAAAAAGTGTGAAAAAAGTTATATCACATTTAGCTTGTCCTGGTATTCATAATTTTATTGTATAACTAGAGTGCCTTCTGTATACTGCTGTAGCCACCTTCTTCTCCTGACTGTGGCAAGGAGCTTCTGTAAGGCCCACCAGAGGGCCAATGGAAGGAAGAGCATTCGGTTGCCAGATGTCATAGATTTTTAATCTCTTTCCCCATCCCATCTTGAGTTGACATAGTGGCACCTGGAGACAAGGAACCACAAGCATCTACTTATACTTATGTGCCCTGGTAGCGCAGTGGTAATATGCCAGTACTGCAGCCACAAGATTCTGAGTTTGGTCCCAGCACTCCAAGGTTGACTCAGCTTCATTTTGTAGGTTGGTAAAATGAGTAACCAGTTTGTTGGGGGCAATTAGCTTACAGACTGTAAACCACATAGAGAGTTTTTTGTGGGGTTTTGGGGCTATGTGGCCATGTTCTAGAAAGTTCCTTTCTGATGTTTCGCCAGCATCTGTGGCTGGCATCTTCAGAGAATGTTTGCCTGGAAAAGGATTGGGTATTATATATCCTGTGTGACCCTGGGAAGGGAGGAGTGATTTGCATGTGTATTGTTCTGTTGCTAATGGCAGTCCTCAGGATTGGAGGAAATGCAAAAGAGGATTAATGTCTGCTAATTAGTGATCATTGTCTGCTGGGAAACTGGTGAGGAAACACACAACCTTCAAATGGTTTACAAATCGATGAAAAAAATCCAGCAAATGCTTTGCTCAGCCAAGGACAAGAGAGACTCTCTTACAACCGCAGGAGTCTACTCATTCTATGCAGCTGCGGACAGGTCTACATAGGGACCACCAAACATAGTGTGCTAACAAGAATCAAGTAACATGAGAGACACTGCAGACTGCGTCAGCCAGAAAAATCAGCAGTAGCAGAACATGCTATAAACCATCCTGGGCATAAAATGCTGTTTGAAAACACTGAAATTCTGGACCATGCCAACAACTATCATGTCAGAATGCATAGGGAAGCCATTGAAATCCATAAACACCTGGACAATTTCAACAGGAAAGAGGAAACCTGGAGGGTAAACAAGGCTTAGCTACCAGTCCTGAAGAACAGCAAGATTAAGACTCAACCAGTGCAAATAAGAAACAGCCTAGGCCCAGGGGATTTCCAGCAGACAATGATCACTAATTAGCAGACATTAATCCTCTTTTGCATTTCCTCCCACCCTGAGGACTGCCATTAACAACAGAACAATATACATGCAAATCACTCCTCCCTTCCCAGGGTCACACAGGATATATATCTCCAATCCTTTTCCAGGCTATTATTCTCTGAAGATGCCAGCCACAGATGCTGGCGAAACGCCAGAAAGGAACTCTTCTAGAACATGGCCACATAGCCCGAAAACCCCACAAAAAACTATGAAAGCCTTTGACTCCACACTTAGCAAGTGCTGAGTTCACTAAGAAGCAGTACAAAAATATAAATGCTATTTCTATTTCTAAGCATCTGTGCAGAGTGGAACAATGAGATAGATACCCAATAAGGGGCTCCATGGGTCCAGTAAAATTTACTACTCTCTCCTTCCCATAAAAATAATCTCTTACTCTTCTCATGGAAGAAATTGAAGTACCAGCTGTGGAACAATCTGGTGAATTCCATGAGAGCAGCAAAAATCATTCCACGAAAACCAACAAAATTTATTCAGTATCTTTAATTCTGTTGATGAACCAAGATGTAAAGCTGTAAGATGTTGTGTTGAGGCCAACTTGAGGGTGGTTAACAAAAACAACAACAGCAAAAATCAACGTATTTAAAACCTAGCATCCAAAACATTTCCCTATACTTTACCCCACAGGCTTCAGTCTGTTCTCCTTTTCTTCTCTCTCTGCTTATTAAGTAATACCCAAGACAATGATGTGTATCCTCTGTTCAATTCATTCTTAGCCGGAACCAGGTAGGTGCTTCATAGTACATTGTCATACTCCACACCGTTTCATCAGTCTACCAATGAAAGGAACAATAAGCTGCTCTCCTTCATAGGCATCTTTTCTGTTCCTGAGAGGCCCAGACTATGGGGAATGTGTTGTTGTCAGCTGCAGCATGTGAATTGGCCCTAATCACCTGAGCCTGCTCTATCTGCTCTAGGCCTGAATGGGTGTATTGTACAGTGGACCTGGAGTGGAGTGGAAGGAACCAAATCTATTTGTTTAGTTTGTCTGTTTAGTTTGTTATTGATGACTGAACATGTATGGCAGGGATTTGGCCTTCCAGACATTTAGGGTTTTAACTTCCAGAAGCCCCAGCCAGCATGACTGAAGGATTATGGGAGTTGCAACCAACCTGGAGTATCAAAGGTTCCATAGTCCTGATATGTGATATTGGCTGACCACAGTCTGGCTGCTTATTTTGTTTTTTTCTCAACATCCAATGGATTGCTGCAGTTTGATTTTATGTCCTTTACATTTTGATCAGCTTTTCTTGCTTTCTGCTTGTGCTGAGTGAAAATCCCCTTTGGTTGGCTCATTGTATCATGTCTTGAGGAAAGAGTGTCAGGCTCCTCTGCAGGATGAAAAAGTACTTGCAGGATTCCTAGGATTTATGGATCTGCAGGATTTCTTAGGTGGCATATTTTCCTAGACTAGAAGAAGAGTCTGATGCTTCTTGTGGTGGGTTCTGTCCAGTTTCAACATGGAAGTGGGCGATACAACCAAAGGGACACTGTCAGCCAAGTGTTTATGGGCAAATGTGGTGGGCTAATACTTTTGCTTTGCCAGGCAGTGTCATTACAGCTATGCTATGCACACTTTTGCTTAGACCTAGCATGTGTGAATGTGTCTGTGCTTTGCCTCTGTATCCATCATGCTACACTAACCCTTCGCTTGCTGACTGTGTTTTTGTCTGTACAGGGGGAGTGAGCTAAGGTACTGCTGACCCCCGGGTCACTCTAGCCAGACAACTTGAGCAGTTGCCTCTGCTCCCAGCGTGACTGAACAAACCAGGCTGGCAAGGCTTGGCTCCTGCCCCCACCCACTGGATGGCCAGCGCCGAGACTCACCTGGACCCACAGGGCCTGGTTGCAGCTGCGGGAGTGGGGCATCATGGGTGGGAGAGTAGTTTTGGGCTCCTCCTAGTTGTGCAAGCTGAACTAATCTGTGGCATCTCCTTAGTACTTGGGCAGGAAGCCTCTATCCAAATTGGTCTCCATGTGATCCCAGTGGTGGGCACCATGCCTACATACCAGGCATTACGCCTCTAAGTGCTGATGGTGTGTAATCCCCATGCCAACATCCATTTCTGTCTGGCCTACATTGTGGCCATCGTCTGGTGCTCTTTGTTTCCTCCGTGTGTCCATGTCTCCTTGCCCCTGTTTGCACAGCCCTGTTTCCAGGGGCCTAGGGTAGAGCACTAACTTGTCTTCTCCCTGCCTGTGCTCCCCATTAAACCCATACACTAAAATGAGGCAGATTTTGAAGGACCAGGTCAAGTTTAGGTTTTGCTGTCCTCCCATCCATGAAGGTCACTGTGGACAGAAGACGGCATAGCTCAGCATTGCAAGAGGCAGCATCCTTACTCACACCAAATCTCTGGACAGCACAAACTGACTAGGAAGAAGACCTTTGCCTAGAGCAATGTGGGATGGGGTGGCTCAGGGAAACATTGGGAGTCCATTAGACTCAGGCCATTTGGGTTATGTGGACTATCTTGAATGAAGGAGGCCATGGATACAGTCTTTTACCATCATTGTGCCCTCTCTCTGGGAGGGTCTTACAGGGGCTGGGATACAGTGAACCCCTTTTTTGTAGAAGAAATAAAGTCTGTTTGTTTGGTAAAAGTGCTGTGTGGTTTGTTCCTAGCACAGATCCCTGTCTCCCTCTTCCCCATGTCCCCTTCTTTCCTCCATATCTTGCTCTTGTGTTCTCCATATTCCATCATTCTTTCATCCAGGTTTAATTTGCTTCTGAATATGGCTGCCTTTCTACCTCCATTATTCATTTCTTGTTGCAATGGTTAATAGGTTGCCAGCTTTCAGGGTGAAAACTATTCCAGCTGGGGCATATTCCAGTAGGGGTACAGCCTCTTCTTTGGAGGAATGGGAATGCTACTCTCATCTTTATTATTAAAGTATTAAAATTGGGTATGTGCAGAGGTATTTGCTGCGATTTGCCCTAATTTGCTAGTTTTGAAGTGTATGTAATTTACACATGGGTGGTTCCCCAGTGAGCAGAGGAAAGATTTCACTAGAATACTAAAGTAGCATACTATTGCTATGAAGCCAGTTTAGTTCTTATAGCTTTACATCCTGATCCTGATTCATCCCTAGAATTAAAGTTAGTGAATAATCTTTCCCCATTTAAACCACTCAGAGTGGTTTTGAATATTTAAGTTGTGGGAGAGAAAGGAAGTATAAGATCATATATGCCTCCTGTTCCTTTGCATCATAGCCATCTAAGATCATTTGTAGAAGAGATGACATCAATTTCCCATATTTTTCACACCACTCTTGCTTGAAAGCCATATCTCAGACCTTTCTTGGGAAAATGGGAAGCTACTAGATTTCTATTTAAATTATGTGTTTTCCAAGGCAATATAGACAGGAACCATAGCTGGAAGTGTGTTGAGATTGAAGACCTGCAGCTCAAAAGGAGCCAGGGTGTCAAACCCAACTTTGCTTTACCTTTCATGGGTGCACTGCATGTCACTTAACAGGAGGGTTGGGGAAGGAATCCCAGTCTATTCTTGCTGATGGTTTTAGTCAACATGATAGTGAACAGCTTAGCAACTTTGCTTAGCCATGGATACTGACTACATGCTTTCCCCACGTTGTGCCTTGCATCCTTTCCTATTTTTGTTCCATTGCTCAGAGACGCATCTCTTTCTCTCTTTTTCCGTTTCCTCCTCCCTTCCCCAACCACCCCCTCCTTCTCCCCAGTGCACCCTGAGACCCAGTCCCTGGCAGTACTGGCCCCGCTGCAGGATGTGGTGGTGGGGGCTGGGGATGCAGCTATCTTCGAATGCCTAGTGACTGGCCCACCTGATGTGGATGTGGACTGGCTGTGGCGGGGGCGCCTGCTTCAGCCTGCCCTGCTCCAGTGCAAGATGCATTTCGACGGACGGAAGTGCAAGCTCCTGCTTACCTCTGTGCATGAGGATGACAGTGGTATCTACACATGCAAGCTAAGCACAGTCAAAGGTAAGGAAGGAGGTGCTGACCAAGATTGTGGCAGTTGAGAAAAAGAACACAGGTTAAGGTGGCTTGTAGCTACGTTTGATAATTTTTTTAGCCCATCACTGTAGCTGTGCCTTTAATAGGAGTCTGATACACATATGAATATCTGATTTTAGTTCCAATATGAAAAACCTGACCTACTTATTCCTCAATAGCAAATTGCTCTCAAATACAGAAAGCCTAGTTGGATTATCTTCTTGGTCAGGAAAACTACTTGCAACAGGGTGACCCTGATATAAATCTCTGTGATGCTGATGTTGTGAATACAGCCCTAATTGCTTGTATAGTGAGAATAGGCACACCTCTTAAAAAGTGCTGCACCTGCTTGTATTAACAGCAAGATCTCTATAACAAGATAGAAAGCAGTAAAAATGCCCAAGAACATGGAGTGTCTCATTGAACAACTTTGGGAGCTTTCACTTCAAAATATACAGTTCACTCCTATCTAGAAAACAGGTATTTATACAATTACATACTATCTCAGGTTTATTCCCTAGCCACAGAGGCACCAAATCCCATCAGATCTTGGAAGTTAAGCAGGGTCAGCCCTGGTTAGTATTTGGCAGGGGAACTGAATACAAACTATGAAATTAATGAGTACAAACTATGAAATCCATAAGCTAACAGGTTACAAGAAGGTACATATATGCACACACACACACACACTCCTCATTATGTAGTCCTATGAATTCTGCTTGGCAATGAGTCTCTTGGAGTTCAATGCATGAGGCATTTTCTTGTGTATAGATAGGTTTACAATGTAGCATTCATAGAATCATAGTTGGAAGAGATTACAAGGGCCATCCAGTCCAACAAGTGTGGATGCCATTGTAAAGAGGGGGAGAGGGGAGTCAGGCTGAATGATAGGTTGTGCTTGAAAAGCTGTATCCCACCTTGTTTTCTTCTATGTGTTAGTGGTGTTCTAAACTTTGTTCAGAGTCTAGTTGGATCCTGTTAGTAGCAGTGTTAGAACCACATATTGGAAACAGTAAGGTGCTAGCCCAAGCCAGCGTTTTGTAGTGGGCTAGGACTCTGGAGACCAAGGTTTGAATCCTTGCTTGGCACACACTCTCATCCTCAGGGGAAGGCTAAGACAATTTCCCTCTGAACAAATATTGCCAAGAAATCCCAGTGATAGGTTCCCCTTAGGATCACCTTCAGTCAGAAATTACTTGAAGACACATAACAACAACAACAACAACAACAACCACCAAGGTGTTAGCTCAGGCCCTCCTTTACAACACAGAGTGGGATAAGCATGTGCTTAAACAGCAGGGATGGAAAACCTTGCCATATGTTTTGATCTACAGCTCCATAATTCTTTACTCTGGCCATGCTGACTGGGACATTTTGGAGTCAAAATTCAAAACACCTGGAGGACCAAAATTTCCCTACCTCTGTGGTATAGAAAATGCTAAAACTAGACATTTAAGAGCAAGAAGCTTTATTCAGTCCAGTGCTTAGAAACTGATTTCTAAAATGTAAATGGTTATACTTCCCATCCCTCAAAGTAGTTACTGTCATTTCAATTTTATTTTTATTTTTACATTTAAATTTTCAATTTTTCAATTTTTCAATTTTTCAATTTTTGATTGTAACTGTGAAGGCAAAGAACTTTCGAATGAACTATGTGTAAGCCACTCTGGGAGCCTTTTTGGCAGAAGGATGGGGGCTTTAAGTACTCTAAATTAATAGGTAAATGTCACTTATTTCTCATTTCTTGAAATTAACTAAAATAAAGTAACAAAAATAACTTTAAAAGTTTGGCTATTTTTTAAAAAATGAATGCTCCAAGCTTCTGGCCTATGATACAAAATACAACCTAGAGTAAGATAACATTAAAAATTGTACATTCATGTCAGCATACACAAATAAAAAAAATTATTCATAGGACTGAGAAGAGATTGTTATAACAGTATGTACAGATCTGCCTTTACACTCTAGCAGTGATACCCAAGAACAATGCACACTTTTTTAAAAAGCTAGGAAAATTAGACGTGAAATGCAGCTTTTAAAATACAACACTGATACAACACTGATATTCAGAAATATCACGTTTCTTTAAAAAAAAAGATTCTGACAACTAACTGGATGATGATGACAACAACAATTTTATATATTTATTTCCCACCTTCCCAATAATGGCACTGAAGGAGACTTCACACTAATTTTGAGAATAAAAATAACACTTAAAAAAAATGCTTGCAGATCCCTCCTACCTTAGCAATGACGAATGCAATCCTATTCATCATAACTCCCACAAGTCTCAGTGAAACATAAAGTTATGACAAGTTTTTAAAAACTTAACATTTAGAAGGTGCAAAATTATTCCAGATTCCATTAGAATAATCACTTCTTTACAATTATTGTTTGGGGAAAATGAATTACAAATAACTTGCTGTTTGTGACTAACTGCTTTCTAGGTTTGATTCAGGGAAAGTGGTAAAAGCAACATATGAATGAGTTGTGGTGATACATTGAGTAATTCTAGGCCAGATAGTGTTGATAGACTGAAATTTGGTGACAACACCTGTATCTTTAATAATTATGTAGAAGAGGGAATTTCAGCAAATGTTGCTTGTTACCTGGTTGTATGACAAGCAATATCTGCTTAAAAATCATCTTCTACACAACCATTAAAGGTACAGGAGCTATCTCTAGTTTTTACTGTGGCAACCATAAAACCAGATGTCATTAATGTCTGTACTTGCCTTCCCTGCATATGTTATACTTCTCTTTTCTTCTCTTCACTCCCCACCATCCTATGTTTTGAAAGTTATTCTATGTCCTCATATGTTAAACTCTTAAATGTCAGAGCAAAAGAACAAAAATGTTTGCAAATGTTTTTAAAAATTTCCCATGCATGTGGAGTTTGGCATTTTAAACTCACTTGAATAATTGCAGCCATATCTACCAGAATGAAATGGAGTTTACTTTTGCTGCCTGGATGTTAAAACAGAGAATAAAACCATTTTGTTGTTGCAGAAAGAGGTTAACATATTTTAAGAGTAAGAATAATAAAAGGAACTTCAGTAACCATGGGATAAAGATTTGGCTGCTCCCTAACTATAAAATGGCTTGTTTTTAAAAAGAGAGGGCAGGCAGGCAGGCAGGTTGAGTTAGCAGTGGTATGCTTCCCTTCCCCTTGAGAAGCTCATCCATTAACTTTCACCACACCCTGAAAAGACATGGATGTAGTATGTGCAGTATACAGGAGGCATGTGAGGATCTAAGATCTCCAAACCTTTGCACTGAAAGGTGGTTTACATCTTGTAGCTGCCAATGGGAGACACTAGGTCAGTGGTCCCCAAACTTTTTGGGGCTACCACCTCTTTCCTCTTTGATAACAACCCTAGTGCCCTCCTCATATCTCTTGATATTAGGTGTACTGTTCTACTGCAAATTCAAAACAACCAATCTTGGTCGCTGCTCTGATGGCACAGTGGTTAAATGCTTGTACTGCAGCCACTCACTCAAAACCATATGGTTGTGAGTTCAATACCAGCAAAAGGGCTCAAGCTCGACTCAGGCTTGCATCCTTCTGAGGTCGCTAAAATGAGTACCCAGATTGTTGAGGGCAAGTGGCTTACAGTTGTAAACCGTTTAGACACTCCTTAAGCTGTATGAAGCAGTTTGTTTTGTTTTGCTCCCTTTGCCACCCAGTCACTCTGGAAACAGCAACTGTGCAGCTGGCTGTGCCTGTGCTGGCCTTGTGACAAAGGCCAATGTGGTCAAGAGGCCTCTCGATTACTGCTCAGACAGTTCCTCGGTTGCTACTTCCAAGATGATCAAGTGCAAAGGGCGACACTTCTCCCCATCAAGGAAGGATTCTCAATCTTTTGTTGGCTGGAGAGAGGTGCAGCCGGTGCATATGTAGGGGGTTTGCAGAGGCCACATGCTCTGGAGATTGCCAAAGATGGGGAAAGGGGGGAGATTTTAACTACAGGAGCCACTCCAAGGCAAAGGACTCTTTCCAAGAATTGACCCCAGATACTCCTTCCCCTCCTTCACCAGAGACACGTTGATCCCCACATAGCTTCAAGTGTTCTCCCCCCACCATCAACATTGTTTCTTCTGCTGCCTCTTCTCTCCAACATGCCAACCAAGCCCTAGCAAAGCTCACAAAGCTTAAGCAAGATCCCAAATCTGAAAGCTCTTTTTTACCACTACTTCTTCCTCACTACTATGTGTTTAACTCTTTGCTCCAGTCAGTCAGATGGTCCAAAAATAGAGCCACTTGTAGCCACAGAAGCAATGCCCTGCACTCAAACCTTGTGAGAATTTCCCAACCACCACTACTAGCAAAAGACACGGCTAAGAGAGTGAACTCACGGGGAGGTGAAAAGTGGAATACCTTTCCACTGCCCCCGGGGGGGGGGGGCATACCACAGAAGTGATCAGCAAGGCAGTGCAGTGATTTTAAGGGACCCTGAAAAGATGTTTCATACAGCCCTCACCCTCATCATGGCACTAAAGGCCAATGATTCCCCTTGTCTTTCTTGAGCACCAATACTTTGACTTAAGACACCCCCTGCTGCCCCCCTCTTCTCCCTCTCACTGCCCGTCTGCTGCCCCCCTGCTGCCCCCCCCCCATGCCTCCTTATACCTTTCTGCCCCTGGGGGGAGCATTCCACCTACTTTGGAAAACACTGCACTAGGTGCAGATTTCCAGCTCTGAGGCTGGAATGATAGATTTGGAAAAGGCCATAAAGGCTATTCAGTCCAACCCCCTGCCATGCAGGAATACACAATCAAAGCACTCCCAACAGATGGCTGTCCAACCTGTGTTTCAAAAGCTACAAAGAAGGAGACTCCACCACATTCCAAGGCAGTATGTTCCACTGTTGAACAGCTCTTTCCATTGGTAAGTTTTTTCAAATGTTGAGGTGGAATCTCTTTTCCTGTAGTTTGAATCCATTGCTGCATGTCCTAGTCTCTGGAGCAGCAGAAAACAAGCTTGTTCCATCTTTGGTATGACATCCCTTCAAATATTTAAACATGGCTATCATGTCACCTCTTAGTCTTTTCTTCTTTGGGTTAAACATACCCAGCTCCCTAAGCCACTCTTCACAGGACATGGTTTCCGGATCTTGCTGCACATACTCAGGCTCAACACATAGTTTTAAAAAGCACAAGAATGTCCATTGGGTTTGAAAGTCTAGACATATACAATGTGTGAATTAATGTCTGTGCACCTGATCTATTTTGTGCAAAGAGAAACAGCCGAACATTTGGGAAAGAAACATAAAAGATAAAAGAATATTGTTTAGGATGAGTGGCTGTAACATTAAGCACCTTCTAGGAACGCTTAAGTAAATTTGGAATTCTAAGAGTACATGTTTTATCCCAAAGAGCCATCATATGAAGCCTAGGCATGTATTGACCTCCAGAAAATGTCTTAATATTCCAAGTCTTTCTCATCTCTGCCATGCTCCCAAACTGACAGAAAAACTGGGTGTTTGTTTTCACCTCGGTATCAGGATTGCCAGAGCTAAGTTACAAGAAACAGTTCTTTGGGTTTTTGTTTGTTTGTTTGTTTTTTGTTTTACCAGCATTGCCTTTGTTTCCTCACTAATGCAGAGTCTTTCATGGATATTAAGATTTAGTTCCAAGGCTTAGTAGAGGAAGTAATAGAGTGAGCTCATCATCATGGAGACTTCTGAAACAAATGCTAATTGGATCACCTGAGGGGCCATTCAGACTACCATATAAACCGGTTTGTAACCTGGATTAAATTTGGGAAATTCATACTGGTGCTGGTTTTTTTCACTAGGGAATCTGGATCTTGCATACCCGATGCGGTGCAAATCCCCCTAAACCCAGTTTTTCCGAAAGCGGGGTATTTACCATTTCTTTTCGGAAAAAAACGGTTCAATTGAATGTGAACTTGGCTCCGATCATGATTGCGTCAAGTTCAGGGGAGGGGTAAAGGCCAGGGAGCAGAACATGACTCATCTCCCTGCAACTACCAGCTTTAATCCAGTGCCGTCTAATAGTTTTTTCAGCAGGAGGGCTTCATCGGGCACTTCTGAATTTTTAAAATTATTTTTACAATTTGACATCTTATGCGCATATTGAACATTTAAACGAAGGGAGAGGGAACCCCAATCCATATATGGAAGCTAACTATCCATATATGGATTGGGAGTTCCCTCCCATTTAAAGAGCCCCATGTAGAATGTGCATAAGCTGTCAAATTGTAAAAATAATAAAAAATTATTGAAGTACTCCTGGTGCTGAGAAAAACGGAGGAGGAGGAGGAGGAGGAGGAGGAGGAGGAGGAGGAGGAGGAGGAGGAGGAGAAAGGATCCCCACAATCTGCACTACTCTCAGCCCTATGCTCCATGTGCATAATCTGTCAAATGTAAAAAAGTATATTAAAAAAGCGAAGCGCCGGATGGAGCACTCGCGCAGCCATGGCTGCATCAGACATCACCATGACATCATTTGATTGACAACTAGGAGGCTCCATCTTGAAATGTTACTTTTGCATGTATGAACTTCAGCGGGGTAAAATGCACTGGGAAGCATCGATCAGGGCAAAGGGTAATATGAAGTTCTTTCCGAAGAGATTCGGTAATGGCATGCATGATCTGATCCAGATCTAACCAGGGCAAATGGGCTAGTATGAATGGGGCCTGAGTTGTTTTCTTTCAGCACATATGAAGGGATAATATGCCATATTGGAAGTGGAAAAAATCTATTAATACAATGGCTCATATGTTAGCCATACCTGGGGCTTCTGAACTGGCAACCAGAAATTCATTTCCACAGACCTTCTTACATTTATGTTCATTTATGCCCAAAATATCATTCGTTTCAGGGAGATAAGTTACCTAGAGCTGGTTACACACACACCTCCTCAACATGTAAAAATAGAATGATTCCATTCAAGTTTATTATGAGCACATAGGTCTTCTTACATTTTTAGCCAAAGCACAAGAAAAGCTACAGACAGATCCACTGAATTAAGGTCTTGATTACAGTTGCACCTTGGTTTTTCTGACATCGTCATGCCCTTCAGCACCCAGAGCTATAAGCATCTGCCCTGTTGTCTGATACTAGTAAATGGAAAGAAGGGTTCTCCTTATGCTTGGCTAGTAATCAGAATTCTAACCACAGAAGGTCTTCCAAAAAAAAGGTGGGGTATAAATTTGAAAGTAAGGAAAGGGAGGGAGGGAGAGGAAAAAAGGAAAAAGATAACACTTCTATTTTGCTTGCCTCAGACACAGTTGGGTCTCTGACCCTCTTAGAACTGGTTTCTGTAGAGTTCCTCACTATGACCACAAAATTTCAATGGCTTGGAGTTTTAGAACTGAAGTGTGCAACCATGCTTACACAGATCACTACGTCTCTACAAGGGACAACAGAATTATGGATAGGTAATTAGGGCCCCTGTGTGTAGCATAAGGAGAGCTCTTCCTTCCATTTACTACTACCAGACAAAAGGGTAGCTGCTTATGTTCCATATGACTTCTCTGTTCTGTTGCTTTCTCACCTATAGGGTCTCAGGTGTAATATTTATTCTCCTCTATTCTCTTAGTTGTGTAGCCAGTGGTAGCAAACCCTGTCTTAAGTATAATTGCTACTCCCAATTAGAGCAGACCCATTGTATCAATGGAACTTGCATAAGTGTTGACTTACAAAGTTTGCATTTAGTCTAGTTAAAACTAAGAATTCTCCCAAATAAGTAGGTCTTCGTTGAAGATGACTTTTTGTTGATGATTCCAAAAAACAGCTTCTGTACAGGTTAACACAGGAATCCTTTAAGAGGCCTGAGAACTAAGGCCTGTAATAGCTTTCATCATGACCTATTCCCATCCCCCATGATTTCTGCCCCCCATCCCCTTCTAGAAGTCTTCCGTTCCTCTCATGTGGCACCTCTGATCTAGCTTTTTTTAAAATCACCTATAAATGCAAGCAATTTAGCATATATCTCCCTGCCTCCTTGTGAATGCATCTGTTAATGGTGAGGGACGTGGGAATATGGGCAGTTTTACAGGCATCTGCAAGGGAGAACAGCTGATATAGAAGATGGTGGGAGTAATTCATGGTGGCAGAGGACAGCTGACTGGGGGCAGCAAGCATCAAGATCATAATCCATTTTTGCCTCCAGCTCTGCTGTACTTTTCCAGGCTTTAGATTGTCTCTTTCCTTTTGAATATAAGTGAAGGAACATCATAGTTTACAGCCATTATTCTAAATCTAGAATTTCCTATTCACTTCATAAGGAAGCTAATAAGTAGACATTTTATGGAAAAATAGGGTGACCTGAGAAGAGGACAAGTCAAAAGGACTGATATTATAAATGTCTGATAATTAGGTTACTAAATACTGAATACTCTGTATGTGTGTGTATACACACATAATATAATGAGTTGAGTATAGAATCATAGAGAAGAAGAATAGAATCTTAGAGTTAGAAGGGACAAGGGCCATGTAGTCCAACCCCTGGCCATGCAGGAACACACCATTACATCACTCCTGAAATATGCCCATCTAACCTTTGGGTAAAGATGGAGAGTTTACCACCCTCCAAGGCAATCTATTTTGCTGTTGAAAAGCTCTTATACCGGTAGTAAAAAAGTTTTTCTTAATGTTTGGGTAGATACTCTTTTCTCATAATTTGAATCCATTGGTGAATGTTCTGGTCTCTGGAGCAGCAGAAAACAAGCCGGCTCCATCTTCTACATGACATTCATTCAGATAAAGATAGCTATCATGTCACCACTCAGTCCTCTTTCTCCAAGCCAAGCATATCCAGCTCCCCAAGTCATTGTTCATAAGATTTGGTTTCCAGGTTTCCAAATTTACCAGCTTACATTAAGGAGTCAGCAACGAATATGAAGGATCAAGAATACTGTTTCCACTGACTGAATTTTAGGGACTGCTTGTTGACATATCCTCTCTACGTGCCCCCCTGTGACCCCTCTTTCATTGCAAAGGGTGCTGAAAAGTAGCCTTGCCTTCCTGCTAAGCTGTATTGACTCTAGCTTAATTTGAATGACATCAACTTCCTCCTATTCCTTACAGGGAAGAATCTTTCTGTTCTTTCTTAGGCAGTTAATCAATTAGGAAGAAGAAAATAGACAGGTTCCCAGGGTACGGTGATTAGGGGCACTGTATAATAGAGTTACAGAATGCTTGTAATTCAACTCAATATTTGATTTCCTGGATGATGAGAAATCCTAGGAAGCCATAGCTTGCAATTTAATGAGGTGAAGCTGGATGGGGGGGGGGGGGGGGGGGAAACATTTCCAAAGGACTGACTCTGTACTCTTGTCTGTTTCTTTATTTTTATACCAGTACTCAGGGAGGTGGCTTTCTGAAGACAACTGACAATTGGTATCATGAAAAAAATGATAAAACATCCTATATAAAACATGTTTTATAAGGGTTTAAACTGAAACAGTGGAATAAAAACATACCCTAAAAGAAACAACAGTTCAGATAGAATCATAAAATCATAGAATTGGAAGAGACCACAAGGGCCATCCAGTCCCAATCAAAGCACCCCCGACAGATGACCATCCAGCCTCTGTTTGAAAACTTCCAAAGAAGGAGACTCCACCACACTCTGAGGCACGTGTTCCATTTCCAAATAACTCTTACCATCAGGATGCTCTTCCTAATGTTTAGGTGGAATCTCTTTTCCTATAGCTTGCATTCATTGCATTCATTGCTCTGTGCCCTAGTCTCTGGAGCAATAGAAAAGAAGCTTCTTCCATCCTCAATATGACATCCTTTTAAATATTTAAATATGGCTATCATGTCACACCTTAACCTTCTCTTCTGCAGGCGAAACAAACCCAGCTCCTTAAGTCATTCCTCATAGGGCATGATTTCCATACCTTTCACCATTTTAGTCACCCTTCTCTGGACACACTCCAGCTTTTCCACATCCTGTTATGTTGAGGCCTGACCAAAGCAAAATAGAGTGATGCTATTACTTCCCTTGATCTATACGCTATACTTCTGTTGATGCAGCCTAGAATTGCATTGGCTTTCTTAGGTTCTGCATCACATTGTTGACTTATGCTCAGCTTGTGGTCCACTAAGACTCCTAGATCTCTTTTGCATGTCCAGCCAGATGTTCCCCATCCTGTATCTGTAGATTTCATTTTTTGCTGCCCAAGTGTAGTATCCTACATTTGTCCCTGTTGAAATTCATTTTGTCACTGATTCAATTCTGTCACTGATGCTGTCACTGATATGGATAATCCCCTAAAAGATAAATGCCCCACTTCAAACCACCTTTAATTTTAATGAACTTCTTATTTTATTTTAATCTTTTAATTTAATATGGTCATTGTATTTTTATTTGCTGTTTTATGATTGGGGGGCTTGGGGGAGGGGATTTCTTTTTAAAATGACTACAGTATTTTATTGTATTTCATTCTGTAACCTGCCTTGATTTCCTCATGAAAAGGCAGGATAATAATAATAATAATAATAATAATATTGTTAGTTTTGTCTCAGCTTTCTAAACTGTAAAGGTCATTTTGAGAAACCCATGCTGACTATTAATAATCATGGCATTGCTTTCTAAGTGCTTACAAACATATCTGTTTAATGATCTGCACTAGAACCTTTCCTGGTATTGATATTATGTTGACCGGGAGATAGTTATTTGGGTCTCTTTTCCCCCTCTTTTTGAAAATGGAGTCAACATTTGCCCTTCTCCAGTCGGCTGAGCAGTGACACCCTCATGCCAGATGTCACCCAGTGGGAGTGTTGGGTGTGATGCCAGGGGATTGGTGTTGGGCAAAAGGATCCCAAGATTTTTCCCTGGGAAGAAGCCTTGGGCTGGAGCAGCCAGCAGGAGCGCAGATTGTATGGAAAGAAACCTATTTTCCATCTTCCCCCACCTTCAGTCTAATTCAGTTATTCAGTCTCCTGATACTGTTCTTATCCCATTGTTTCTATATGTATACTAGGGTTGACAGGGTGAAAACTGAAAGTGGCTTCTGTACTTTTAATGGTTGTATGGAAGAAGGAATTTGGGCAAGTATTGTCTGTTCCTTTTTCTACATAATCATTAAAGAACAGGAGCTGTCTTCCATTTTTAGTCTGGCTTTGCTAGCTACACTGCCCTGGTTATCAAGGAACAGAAACTTTTAAGAGAAATAAATTGGGTAGTTCTTTCTATTAGTGAGCCTAAAGCGGGCAGAAGCAGACTTATAGGAGACAAATACCTCTTATTCACATTTTATTCACATTACTCACATTTCCTTTCAGAGATGCAGGTATGGATTTTTTTGCTCAAGTTAATCCCAAAGCAGTGGTGTCAGGTGACAGTTACAACACTAAGGAATGGCAGACATTATTGAGGCAAAGAGAAAGAAGGAAGCTAGAGGTCTCATGGCTTCCTTTACCAAAGTGCCTGGCTTCTCTTACTACAATAAGAACTAGATCAGAGGCTGTTAGATTTTGAGGAAAGGGTCCAGGTTGAATGTGATTTCATTCTTTCCTCATCCTGGCCTGGCTCTCAGGCCTTTAACAGAAATTTCATGTTGATATATAGCAAATGAAGGTTTTCTTGGCATGGAGATATTATGTAAAGAGGAAAACAAGTGATAATTCATTTCTTTAGATCATAAAAAATTAATATACAAAAGCAGTGAATCAACTAATTTGAGATGTGATGGTAGAGAAGAGCGCTGAGGATCTCACAGGTGGCCAAAAGATGAACAAATGGGCCCTAGAACAGGTAAAGCCCAAACTCTCCCTAGAAGCCAGGATGACTAAACTGGGGTTGTCGTACTTTAGACACAACATGAGAAGGAAAAGCTCATAAGAAAAGGCAATGATGCTGAGAAAAGTGGAAGGTAGCAGGAGAAGAGGAAGACTGTATGCCAGATGGATGGTCTCAATCAGGGAGGTTACAAGTTTGAATTTACAGGATCTCAGCAGAGCAGTGGAGCACAGTGAGACTTGGAGGTGTCTCATTCACAGGAGCACCAAGAATCGAGGACAACTTGAGGGCAGCTAACAACAAATAACAACAACAAATCAGTGACAGAAAAAAGTTGAGCCAATCTAATTCCACTCACCCCCCAAGGAGCCCATGGTCACAAGTCCTGAGGAGAATTAGAGATACTGGAAGCCTGGGAAACAATGTTGAGGGAGTTTATTTAGGATTCAGTATCAGCTTAAATTCCTCTCAGCAACTGTTTTTAATTCTGCTGTACCCCGCCTTGATTGTTTCAACAGAGGGGTGGGTAAGAAATAAAAACTAATTATTTTTATTATTATTTTTATTATTATTATTATTATTATTATTATTATTATTATATCCCTAGCCCACCTTCTTTCTTAATACCCTAACATCCACTCATAGAGCTTCCCTTATTATCCCTCTCTCCTCAGTACCCCATAAGCACAAACATTCTCACAATCACCTCATGTTCAAGATAACAAGCACAAGCTTGCCTTACAACTTGCTGTCCCCATTCTGATGCAGGCTTCTGACTGTGGTGTCTCTGATGATGCTGAGGCTTTTAGACATGAAAGAGAGGTTGTTTTCAAGGCCCTCTGAGTATCAGTAGCTCACCATCTACTGTGTTTTATAGATGAGCTGACATGCAGTGCCAAGTTGACAGTCCAGCCATCACGCCAGCCACTCTTCACCCGCAAACTGGAGTCTGTGGCTGTGGTGGAAGGACGTGCAGCGCGGTTTGACTGCAAGATCAGTGGGGACCCCCCGCCAACGACAACCTGGACACGTTTTGGTAATTGTTCCCATTAGGGATGGGTGAGAATTTTGTTTGGTTCATTTTTCTCATAAGAACTTTCCAAAATTTGTAATCTTCCCTTACATTTGACAGAAAGAATTTGTGGAGTTTAAATCAATGGCCAGATTCATCTGTCCAAGCAGAGGGGTTCAGCTTTGGATCTTCAAGCATTCAACCATGTTAGGGTTGTTGACTATTTTTGAGAGAGTTTTCATCATTAACAGCTATATGGTAGACAGGTACAACGTGAGCCTCTTTATACTGAGTATATCTATATGTATTTCATTTGGCCAAGAACTTATCTATTTTGGAATTGTCTTCATAAATTTGAGTGAAAGAAGCAGAACTTAGCAGGAGGAAGCAAAACTGATGGATTCATCTATCCCTGCTACAGGAGACTTTGAACTGATACTCTAAATTCAAGCTGTCTTGGCTGTGATGGAAGTGCAAATATGTGCAAGACTACTTCCCATCTATTCATGTCCACCTTGGTAATGTCGAGAGAGTAAGCCATAAGGTCCATGATTCTGAAATTCATGGTGGGCCTTACCCAATGGATACCTAGTTCCCACCTCTGAACCTAGCTATAGTTCTGTGTGTAATTGACCTAGAGGCTGGTGATGGAAGAAATCTCCCACATTTGCACAATATGCCCTAGCTGCTGCTATTCCATCAACTTCAAGATACCTCTTCCAACTAACTCTAGGATGGAAGGAGAAGGCAAGGGAATTCTATCAACTATAGGTCACAGTTGTCCTTCTTTTTCCTATGGTAGCACAAATGCTGTAGCTGGGGTGGGAAATGTGTGGACTTCCAGATGTAGGACTGCAACTCACATATGTCAAGGGTGAGTACCTCTTTGTGTACTCTCCTCAGTTTTGGTCCAGATTCTGACTGTGGTGTGTCTGATACAGGCCAGCCTGTGCAAGAAGGGGAAACAATACGTGTCTACCAGGATGGGGGACTGCACTCTCTGGTCCTCCTGCACGTGAGCTCAGAGGATGAGGGGCAGTATGGTGTGATTGCCAACAACAAGCATGGCCGAGCTGAATGCACTGCAGAACTGTATGTGGAGGAGCCACGTCCGGCAGCCACCTCTCAGATGTGAGTGTGAGAAAGGAGGGTGATAGAGTGGGGTGGCAATTTCTGAAACATACCATTAAGTAGCAAACATGGGCAGTTTGGGGCATTTTAAAACTTTCTGTGGTGAAGAAATTTCCAGAACATAGGTCCTTATTATAATTTGGTTATGTTGATCTAATCTATTATTTATATCAAGCTCTGGAGCTCTATTATTTCTGGAATGTATTTAAGATCTGGGACATTTTAGATTCTCCAGATGACAAGATTAGTATTGTTTGTTTTCTTTGGCTTCTAAGTACTCAGATTTTTATTTTCCCCCAGCTTTGGCTTAACATTAGGCAAAAAACAGCTGGAAACTATTCTTATATAGCAGCCTTGCCTAAAACCTGGCACTTCTCTGGATGTGTTGAACCACAACGTCCATCATCTTCAGACAGCAGGACTGGTGGGCCATGTAGTCCAACACATTGTCCTGGTGGTGCAGTGGTTAAATGCCAGTATTGCAGCCAAAACATTGTGAGTTCAATCCTACAAGGCTCCAGGTTGACTCAGCCTTCCATCCTTTTGTAGATCGGTAAAATGAGTACCTAGTTTGTTGTGGGCAATTGGCCAATACATTGTAAGCTGCTTAGAGAATGCTTATCACTATAAAGCAGTATAAAAATGTAAATTGTATTGCTATTGCTATTGTTATAGTCCAGCATGTGCCCCTTGGGGGAGGCTTCTATGTAAAATTAACTTATTCATCTTAAATAGATTGCTCTGTTGACATAAGTGAATGAATCATGCCCCCCCTTTCCTGAATTGCTAAATCTGGGAGTCAACTTTGTATTCATGAGAACCAGATCTAGCTGCTATTCTCACTGGCCCAAGCTGATATGCAGCTCTTTGGAATTTAGTCTGTATCACATTGGCTCCCAAGCATGCATGCACGCACCGCCAGACATACAAACACATACACACATAAATATGAGATGTCTTTTAGTCTTTGTGGAAATGGGCCTTGCTTGCAGCCCTCACAGGCTTCCTTAGGGTATTCTGTTTCTGTTATCCAGTTCCAGGTTTTATAAATGCATATTTTTCAGAGCATAGATCCCTTTATGCATCAGCAGCTATAATTAGCATGCTTAAAACAAGGGACATTAGTGAGACAAAATAAAGACATTTTATATTAAGGTCAATTGGACTGATTACATGTAACATGCAGGAGAACCAGAAGAGTTAATCAGTTGTAACAGAGAATAACAGATATATCTGGCACCACATAAAAACAGGCAATTATCTGGCTGTCCAAAAGATTGAGAAGTATTATCCAGATAACCAAGATATTGACTTAATTGCACAAACAGCTCAGCTTTCATTAGAGCCAACCATTTCCCATTCCTCTGAAATGTGGAGAAAGTCCTGAAGTGATTACACTATCTATGCAATATAATGCCCCATTTAATGCAGGAGCTTATTGCATTGACTAATAAGATGGCTTACCTCTTCCAGCTTGATTTCAGGATCCAGGATGCCCCTGGATGTTATCATACCTAAATTGTCACTGGTCTAGCTGGGATGCCACTGCCCAGATGCATCCCAGGTTGAAGCCTCGCTCAGCCAGCACTTTTTTGAAGTTGGGGAGCTTCTGAATTCAAAAATTGGTCCGCTGAGCAAGGCTTTGACCCAGGATGCATCTGGGTGGTGGCATCCCAGATCCTGAATTCAAGCTGGAAGAGGTAAAATGGCTTATCTGATAAGGTGATAAGCTCTGCAATCAGCATACTGTCCCATGGCTGGTAAAAGCTGTTCCTTCGGAACAATTTTTGGTAGTCATGGGACAGCATACAGCATGCAGATTGAAGTAAATGGGGTGCCAGTTGTTCCAAGACAGTGTGAAGATAACTAGAGCTCTCTGTAATTTTCTATTTGCAAAGTTGCCTGGGAGAAGTTTATTCCCCAGCTAATTTCTCATTGCATCCTTGGTGATCTCAGCAGTTTTGTTGCCACATGAAACAGCTAGGATTCCAGAGTCCCTGTCCCACTCCCAATCTCCCACAACAGGATGATATTGACCCAGCCATCATTCAGCAGTCCACATTATATACTTTCACTACCCCTTGGGAATCTCTTGATTTCCAGTTCTTAACACGGAACCTTCCAGTGCTGTGATGCATTTTGTTTTGGACATCCTGACATGGCTATTCCAGTGAAACATGACCCTTGGTTGCATATGAAGGTTGCCTTCTGTGTGCTCAGTCAGGGTAGGGCAGGAATGGGCAAATGGAGCAGGCCCAGATGCCATTTTTTGCTCTTTGGGGCTCCCCTTGGAGAAAGGGACTGCCAAAAGTGCCAAAAAGATACCCCGCAATACTTCCCCCCTCCCACAGATGGCTGGAAGTCTACTTCTAATTTTGTAAAAAGAAAAGAAAGGAAAAGAAAATACGTACTTCTAAAAATGTTAATCCTGGGCAGGGAGAACACAGAACATTTTCAAAAGGTGGATTTCCATTCCTGGAGGCTTTCTGAAGGGGAAATTCACCTGCATTTGACCAATGAACTGGTGGTAATAGGGAGTTTTAAGAGGCTAAGAGCCACAGAAACAGCCAATGGGCTCATGTGGTCTCAGGGTTGCCCTTTGCTCACTACCCACAGAAAAGATGTAACTTTCTCCTTCTGGACTCTTTCATACGAGGCTAAATTGGAAGTATAATTTAAGGTCAATTCGAATGCAATCATGGGTTTTACGTTATTGCGAATTAACTCTTTGCACGCAAATTCGGGCAAGAGGGAAGCCAATTCGAATGCAATCATGGGTTTTACGTTATTGCGAATTAAAGCTTCGCATGCAAATTCGGGCAGGAGGGGGTTATTTTCGGGTAATGGGAAGTAATTCCGAACGGAGCAGGGGTTCTTCCGAACGGAGCAGGGGTTCATGTAAATTCGCTAAACAAGCGAATTTACATGAATCCGCATTGGCTCCTTTCGAAGTTGGGAGAAATTCCTCCTGTTTGAAAGAGTGGTCTGTGACCATCCTTTGTGGACTGCTGCACTCTGAGCATAGTGGCTGCCCTGTGGCATAGCTGGCTGTTGTCATTTAAATCTCTTTCTTTCCCTTGCAGCTCCAAGCTGGAGAAGATGCCATCCATCCCTGAGGAGCCAGAGCAAGGGGAGAGTGAAGTTGAACGGTTCACCATGCCGGATTTCTTGCGGCCACTCCATGACCTGGATGTGTTGGAATCCAAGGAGGCTGTGCTAGAGTGTCAAGTAGCTGGGCTGCCCTACCCCACCATTACTTGGTTCCACAATGGCAGGCGCATTGAGAGCACCGACGAGCGCAGGATGATGCAGTGTATGCTCCTTCCCTTGGGTTTCTCCAACATGCACATATATGTACAGAAACTGCCATGTAAAACAGGGCTGGCTTCAGGGCTTAGAGGAGTACCAGGTATTCACAACCTCCTGGGTCACCTTCCTGCCAACTGCAGCTCTTGCTCAACACCATTGCCTGCTTGCTTAATGGCCAAGGAAAGAGATGGGTGGCTATGCAAGCAGAGGAGCCTCCTCCCCCTTCTTTTTTCTTGCCCAAACCTTCTCAGCCAGAAGAAAAGAAAAGGCAAGTGAGCAGGGAGCAGCGATGCAGAGAAAAGCTGGGGTAGCAGAGTGGGGTGTCTTGATAGTTGGTGCTCTGTGGGGCCTAAGAGCTACAGCAATTGCCTCAGCATGCCAACCTCTGGCATCATCTGAAATAGCAAAGCACCAGTGGAAATTGTGTTACCATCGGAGCCCTTTCTCACTCCAACGTAAAAGAAAGCATTACTCAGTTGAAGGAAGGTACCAAAATATATTGGTACATGAAACAGAAAAATTAAGTAACACCCATCTGCTCCCTTTACAGATTAATATGGGGATAATCAATGGAGACATCTTCCTGCCAGAGATGGCCCTGGCACTAGAATGAGGCAGTGCACTCAGATAGTATATATTATTGACAGTAGAGGCATCTTCCTCACTTTTCTTCATCCAATCCCCACCCTTTTTAGAGGACAAAGGTATATGTGCCACACTGCCTGTCCTCACCCCCCCCCCCCCACTAGCTTGCTGCTCTTAGTTGTGGCAGAGGATGCTATCCTATCAGCAGTCTTCAAGTAAGATTGTTCCTGCAGTTTCTGTTAGCTTCTGTATGAAGATGAGTCATCTTGTTTTTCGACTGAGGCATCAAAATGTTTTCAGCCAGCCCTGTCTCCTACTGAATTCCCATGGAAATGGACAGCTATGTTCCTACTTGTGCAGCATTCCCTAAGCTCTCAGATAGGTGGATGCTAAAGTCATTTTTTAAAAAAGCAGTTGTGGATGCTAATGTCATAAAAACAAAAAAGCAGCCATGCCACATTTTCCTTTATATATATTTGTGGTAAAAAACAAAAACAAAACAGTACTGTTGGGAAAACACTAGAGGGCTTAGAAAGAAGACAGTTATTATTTCTTTGATTACTGTAACTCCCATGAGACAAGGCAGTCATGTGGTAGCCTCTTGAAACACTCACAGTGTGAAGTGTGCCAAGCTTAAGTTAGATTTTGTATGCGTCCCTTTTTGTTCCTTTCTCGGTACTCTTTTGCTTGCTCCTTCTGCCACATCTTGCGCATGGTAGTGTGAGAGGTGGTTGGAATCCTGGTGTCCACAAGGACTGCCACCTGCATCACCCTGATGATGAATATCCTGACCAGGACTCAAAACAAAAAAATATAGCTCTGAGAGTCTACCAAGCATGGTCACTGACCATGTTTGCAGAATTCTGAGTGCAAAAAGTTTACTCCCATCTTGTGCCCACCAAATCTGTAAAACAGCATGCCCTTACCATTAGCCCCTATAAGATTCCACCTCTCTCCCAACATATCTCTTATTTTCCCAAAAACATGTCTGCCACTATCTTGTGTATGTGTGTTCCTATTCCTTCTCACAAGGATTATGTGCTCCTGGTCTCTACTCCTTCTTTCCCCTCCCAACTCTTCTGTCTTCCATTGCAGACAAGGATGTGCACCGCTTGGTCTTCCCTTCTGTCAGTCATGCCCATGCTGGGGTCTATAAAAGTGTCATTGCCAACAAAGTGGGCAAGGCCACCTGCTATGCACACCTCTATGTCACAGGTAAGTATGAAAGGTAGCAGGGAGAGCTCCTATTCTGCACCAGCACTCCGGTGTTGGGTATGATGGAAACTGTAGCCCAAATATCTGGAAGGCTGGGCTAGACACACACCTCCTCAGCTGTTGTGGCAAAACCACTGTTCCTCTCCCTAGCAGTAACTGCTAGGGAGAGGGACAGTGCATGTTTTATGGTAGTGCATGTTTTTTTATGGTTCTCAGTTTTCATTTCCTGACCTCCTAAATGTGGGAGACTCCATGATACCCTTGAGTCCTGACACCTACCAATGAAAGTAACTGAAGCACCGATTAACCGACAATAAGCACTGAGGTTTCAGAATCCTTCAATGAAGTTGGTGGAATGGGAAGGGAAGAGGAAATATGATTTCAGATTAGAAAGCAGACAGTATTGTTTCTTTGCCTTTTCCTGTGGTCCCTGAGGTGTTTATGCTTTGTCTCTTACAGATGTGGTGCCCACACCCCCTGATGGACCACCTTCCATAGTCACTGTCACTGGCCGAGCTGTCACATTGAAATGGAACAAGCCCAAGTGGCTTGATTCAGCCATTGGTAAGCAAGGCCAGGAAGACGAGTTAGTGGTTCGTGAGACTGTGAAGAAGGCAGGTTTCCAAGCAACCAAACAGGGGAATCTTGCATATGAAGAAGTCACAGAACATGAACTCCCAAACGCTTTTTGTTGTAGTGCTAGTGTTCTCTTTGTGGAGAGCAGGATGTCTTTGCTGAGGCAACTGGCTTTTGTCACTGGACAGATCCATGCACAATCTGGTACTTGTATCTCAAACAAAGCCCACACCCAACTGACAGCTGCCAATTATGTGTTATACAGCCCACACACTCTATATGCTGCTGGTAGGCATGGGGGCATTACATATTTACATAAATTAATTTGAAAGTATATTAATATGAGCACTGATTAATTTTTGTCAGAATCTATCAACTCTGTCCTGCTCCCAAACAAATCTGATTTAAGAAGAGCTGGATTTAGTGGCCTATACAGCACGTAGGCAAATATCACAACTGATATTATTTTGTATAATTTATTGTGCAGTTGTTACTGTTCTGCATAATTCATTCTCGCTCTGCTAGTCATAGAAAGGGGCAATGTGTTGTACTGGCGAATAAATCTCATACGTTCTCACCCCCCCAAAATCTGATTCAGCTACCTGAAGATTTCAGAAGACACTGCTCATGGACTTCCAAGCATACATTTGAACCCCATAGGGACTGGAAACTAGTTGTGGCTTTACCAAAAGCTGTTATTCACAGGGACTGAAACGGTAATGAGCTTTCCGAGAGAAGCCATATATTTTTCTCTTGTTCAATCTATAGCAAAGATTGCTATACCACATTGCAAACAAGTCATGATTCCCCACTACTGAAATGTTAATTTGAGGGAATGTGGCAGAGAGTCATAACTCTGAGTGTGTAATCCATGGCCTTATTGGATAGTTACTGGAATTTCTTTCTTATCCTGTTCTCAGACCCTGCCACTGTAACCTATACCCTCCAGCAGCAGGTCCTAGGTACCAGCCATTGGACTGTTTTTGCCACTGGTGTGCGTCACACTACCTACACTGTTTTGGCTCTGAAGAAGGGTATCTGGTACATGTTCCGTGTACTCACAGTGACAGCCAAGGCCAACAGCAAGCCCTCCCCGTCCTCTGAGCCTGTGCAGCTCCTTGACCGTGGTAAGATGGGATTAAAACAAGGAAGGAGGAAAGGCTAGCAGTTGAAGTAAATGGAAAAAAAAAATGGAAAAGGGTCTGTCTCTTCTCCCCTCTGCATCACCTTGCCAGAGTAATGATCAAGGGCAAAAGGGGTCCCTGACCACCATTTAGAGAGCCTTGAAAAGTTTGGACAACAAATCATATAGCCTCCCAGCCAGTATGGCTACTGGTGGAATGGGGATTTGAATTTTGCTTGTCCCTGTCCTAGCCCAATCCTTTGATCATTAAATAAGAAGTATTTTTGTAAAGTAATGTTGAAGTGTCAAACAATCAAAAGTACATATTGAAACAGAAGAAAATGTTTCGTTTTTAACTCTTTGCTTTCTAGTTAGTATTATAATTAGTCTGCAGGGTTGGTTGTTTTTTTTAAACCCTCAAGCTCCAGTAAACATTCAGGGGTAGCTATGTTGGCCATATAACAAATACAAACAAAAATCCATCAGTGATACCTTTATTAGCCAACTGAAATGCACGATATACTTGTTGCAAGCTTTCAATGCTCCATGGGCTTCTTCATAAGGCAAGATGTTACAAACCAAACAGGAGAGAAAAAAAATTGGAGAAGTTAGTCAGATGCCTGCATGTTGTTTCAGTCCTTAGTAAATATGTTATGATAAGGAGAATATCTTTTGCAGGCAAGCTCCTCCTCCTTCTGGCCATGCAGCAACAGGGAGATTTTGAAAGTCCAGGCAATTTAAAGTCCATTTGCATCTTCATAATAGAGACCCCTCTTTTGCAATCCAATATGTCTCCATTCCAGTGAGGTGAGGTAACAGGCCTCTTTGTTGGCAGAGAACAACTGAATCCACAAGAAGTCTCCATGTTTTTGCATCAGGAACATTTTTTTGATGTAGAGATAAAACATGCGAATTCAGTCCAAATTTAAGAAGAAGAAGAAAAAATTGTATGCAAAAAACATGGAGACTTTGTCCCCCCCCCCCCCCCCCCCGGTTTGGTTTGTAATATCTTGCCTGATGAAGAAGCCCATGGAGCTTTGAAAGCTTGCAACAAGTATATTGTGCATTTCAGTTAACCAATAAAGACATCACTGATGGATTTAAAACTCTAGTGCTAAAGATTAAAAAACTGATCTGCTTGATTTCTCCAGAGTCTACAGAAAAATATCCATGGATATTTTTTCTCTCAGGAAAACATGATTTTTCTAGAAGCTTTGTGGTTGTTCCTCTGTTAAAATATAGATTCACTGATATTGCCTTTTAAATTCCTCTGCCTCACTGAGTGTCTTGACTTTCATATGAAATATTAGTAGCAACTGGAGGTTCCAAAACTATAGTAATCATAACACATAAAAACATTTATTTTTATCTTGTCTTAGCGTCATCCCAAGGGTCAATTGGAACATGGGAAGTTTTCTCTTCGTTACTGAAACAGACGCAAGCAGCAGTATCAAAGCTTTATGGAAACAGATTCCTCTATAATTAGCTAGATTTTTGTAAAAGCTATGTCAAACTGGCGTTTTTCAATGATAATCCCATTTTGGAACTCTTTCTTGCAGGTCACATGCATAGTTTCATAATTTAAATAGGCATTTGAAACATTTTTGTTCTAATCTACATTTTATGGAAAATACAAAAAGGGCTTTTAAACCAACTTCCCCTAAATAATCTTTGAGATGCTAGATTTCTGAGGAAGTTGAAAATGCCCCTGTTAAGAGATCCTTAGAGTTCTCTTCCTCCTCTCAGAACTACAACTTCCAGGGTTTCTAGGGAAGAAAGAAAGAACTGCTGATAAAACAATTTGGTAGTTTAAAAAAATTGTAGTTAAAATAAAATGGGTGGTTTTATGGAAATATTTGGGGGGGGGGGGACAACAAAACAATGACTTTAAATGTTTAGGAGAGATATGAATATTAGACTAGAATGCATTGAGAGGAAGGGAGAAGGGATTTAAAAAATAAAAGCTAACCTCCTTTATTATTTTAAAAAGTTTTTTAAGCTGATCTTATAATAGAGGCTGGTTAAATGAGAGAACAAATGATAATTTGTTTAGATTAATTAATATATAGGTATAGGTAAGAAGCAAAGTGATAAGGTTTTGTGTAATGTATGTTAGGAGAGAAATAATTAATAATTACTCGTAGGCTATTAAGAAAATTTACTAATAATTTTAAAGGAATTTATAGAAATGTTAGATTTCTTGTGTGGTACTTATTTAGAATTATGTGAACTTTGAGCTTGACTTAATTTATAGAAACACAGTTGATGATTTATTGTATTAGAGAAGCACTGAGTTTTTAAAAAAAATTTAAAGAGTAAAACAAGTTTATAACTGCTGTGAAGAAGATTGGAAGCCACGTTTATCTTTTATCTGTCTTTTTCTTGATATATCTATTTTTTTCTTTTTTTGTCATTTATTCTTCTGCTTCCCCCCCCCCCATGTCCTATTGCCAGTGTTAGTGTTATGTTCTTCTGTATATCTGAAAAAACCTAATAATTTTTTTAAAAAATAGAGCAGCTGACCTTTTTGGCCCTAATTTTTGTGGACTGTACTTGCAGGTCCTTACTTGGAGGAGGCTCCCATGATCCTGGACAAACCAGATGTGGTGCATGCAGTGGAGGGTCAGCCAGCTTGCATCACAGTAACCCTCAATCATGTAGAGGTTGCTGTCACCTGGCGGAGGTAGGACAGCTCTTCACTTGATGCACTTCTATGTAGCTCATTGCACCTCCTCCACCTACATTGTTGGGTATGCTATGCTATGAGAGGTTTTTTCATAATGCACAACTATAGCACTACAATCTCCCTTTAGTCACCATGGCTCCATGTTATGAAATCCTGGGATTCATAATTTGGGGAGGGATAGACCTTTTGGGCTGGGAATGCTACAGTAAGTACCGGTACTCTTCCTAGGATGGGACCAAAGCAGTTAATGTAGAATCATAGTGCTATATTTGTATAGTGTGAAAAGGCTAAGATGATGCTAAGTTTGGCAAGAGAACAGCTGATGTGTTACTTTTGGGAAATAAGGAAGAGAGCAAGGGGAAGCAAGAAAGGGCTGGGAATGGATGTGTCCCAGGGAGTCTTTAGTGTGGTTTCTGCATTACTTTGGTTTATTGTTGTTGTTATCTAGAGCTTGCCCAATTCTCTGGGTTCAGGGTGACATATTAATTTGAGATTCATTATGTCCCCAAGGTATCCACAGTCTAAAGGTCAATTACAGCTAGGCAAATGAAGATTTGTAACCAGTCATGGTATGCTCTGAGTCCACCTGTCTGATCCATGTATTTGCAAATTTATGTTTCACATATTTATTCTGTTAGGTTTAACATGCTGAAAATATTTTAGATATAATGTAATGAGTGAAAGTGGTCCTAAGTAATTACTGGATTTGGGAAATAAGATGGGCAAAGTGATAGTGATTTTCATCTTTTAATTTAAAGACTATATAAAGAATTATAACAAATATTTTATCTCATGTAATTTCAGCTTTAGGTATGCCTCAACAGCTGCTTCTTCTGCTGATGCTATTGTTTCTGAATAATGAGTTTTATTGGCTGTATCTGTCTATTTTTATTATACTGCTGTTGTTGCTGTTTGGAATTTTATTGTGTTTTATTGTTATTTTTTAATTGCTGTTAGCAGCCCCGAGTGGTGTGTAAGCACTAGAAGGAGAGAGATACATTTTCCAATAAACAATTTAAACAACAACAACAATAATAAAAAGAATTATATTGTGAATCATCACCAGTCTTCTTACAATATGCCATGCTTTCGCATAAGAAGATTGTCTTAAGAGTCTTAACAGACATGAAGTGCATTCATATTGATATGCAGAGCTTGGAAAAGTTACTTTTTAATTACAACTCCCAAAATTCTCCCAACCAGAATGGCTGTTCTCTGTGCTGGTTGGAGGATTCTGGGAGTTCTAGCTTCTGCCACACTGCAGAAATAAAGCAGTTTGATACCACTAACTCCCATGTCTCAATGCTGTAAAATTGTGAGATTTGTAGATTGGTGGAGCACCAGAACTTTTTGACAGGGCTAAATATTTCACAAAACGACAAATCCCAGAATTCCATAGCATTATGTCATGGCAGTTAAAGTGGTATAAAACTGCTTCATTTCTGCATTGTGGATATATCCCTAGTCCAAAACAGAATTTTCCCAAGGTCTATTGATGCAACACTTGGTTTTGGCATGAAGATAGTTGTCAGGGCCTTTCTACTTCAGGGTAGTTGAGAAGTCATGAACGCAGCTAACAAGGCATTCTGACAAAGAACTACCACTTGTCAAAAAAGTTGAAAGCTGAGTGTGCATTAATGGAATCCATAGTCTCCTATCCTTCTTCTTTGTCCTTCCCAGGGCTGGTGTGGTGCTGAAAGATGGCGATCCCAGTTGGGAGATGAGCATGCCTGATGATGACCAGCACTGTTTACGATTTGTCCGGGTGGGTAGGGGGGATGTGGGGGAAATGACCTGCGAGGTGAGCAACCAGCATGGATATGACCACTGCTTCATCAGCTTGGAACTGGCAGGTATGGGATGCTCAGATTGCCACGTATGCCTGCTCTGCTATCATCCCAATCCCTCTTCTAGGAACAGGGAAAGACCTTGGAGACCATGCCCCTTCATCCTTAGTGGGATGAAACTTCTCTTCAAGGCACTCCTATAATAAAGAAGCAGGGTTGTGGTTCACATAAGGTGCAGCTGTGCCCTATAGGTGTGCACTGATCTATTGTTAGAAGCTCTTGTTCCCACAGTTTGGTGCAGTCCTGGGTATTTGTATAAACTGTCTATCAAAAGGATGGGGAAAGAAGAGAAGAGAAGGGCTCCACAAGAAAGTGTGAAGGAAATAGGCAGCTCCTCCAGGCTATCATTTTGGGGTGGGTGGGAGGATTAATTAGGGAGCTGAGTGGATCTTTTCCTGTTTCAACATGTATGTATTCCTATCCCCAGAGGCACCTCGCTTTGAATCCATCATGGAAGACATCGAAGTTGGGGTGGGTGAGACCCCCCAATTTGCTGTGGTGGTTGAGGGCAAACCCCTTCCAGACATCAAGTGGTACAAGGTGAGTGTGAGGGAGGCTGGTGGGGTTGTGTGTCACTGAGGAATTTCTAAAGCTCCTTTTGCAGCTTCCTGGACACTTCTGTATTACTTCCTTGTCAGTTCCTCTCACTTGTAATCTTCATGGCGTGTAATCTCTCAGCCCATCATATTTCCTATCCAACTGGGCTTATGCCTTTCCACTCCCCTGCCCCACAGCTTCTGTCCATGCTGTTTTCTGGACCTGACATCATATAGTTAAGCACCTCTGTGAGAATGGGTGCTTAGAAGAAAGCATTGGCTTTTTCCACTTTGAAGTGGGTAGCCAGACAACAACAACAACAACAACAACAACATAATAATAATAATAATAATTGTTATTAACCTTTATTTATATAGTGCTGTAAATGTAAAGACAATGGTCCCTTCCTGCCTGTCTGAGGCCTAATGTTCTGGAAGTTAGCCATTCACCTCTAAATATGAATAATGATGGAGAGGCTGTTGGTTTGTTTCCAGAGAGGGAAGCAGTTAGGGAAAGATTAGGAAACCTTGGGTGGGGAGTCTCAAGGAGGAACTTACCCTTCCTATAGCTTGCTAAAGAGGAGTGGGCCTGTAATAACACAGCAAGGGGAGATTCTAAGTGGCCCAGAAGTGGGCAAACTTTGGCTCACAAAATGTGGCCCAAACTCCTATCAGCCCTAGTCAGACCACAACCCCATCAGTGCTAGTCAGCATAACCAGAATCAGGGGTGATGGGAGCTATGGCCTCACATCTGAGGAGCTACCAGTTGCCCAGCCCCTTGCTCTAGCCTGATGTTTGTAAATATTTTTTCCCAATTTGTCTTCAATAGGATGAGGTGCTCCTGACTGAAAGCAACCACCTGAGTTTCGTATATGAGGAGAGTGAATGCTCACTAGTGATACTGAACACCACAGAACAAGACAGCGGGGTCTATACATGTGTTGCATGCAACCTGGCTGGGGAAGTGTCTTGCAAGGCTGAGCTTGTGGTTCGTGCAGGTAAGTGATATCATACCAGCTATATGAGCTGCCAAATGTTAGCTTCTAGGAAACATTGGGCAGCAGGACTCGCCAAGTAATGTTGAGTGTTGATGGTGACCTCCTACTGGGCCGTGGTGGTTATCGGATTAAGGCTAGAGTTCTGGCTGCACTTTCTCCAATCCAGACTGTTGGATGTCCAAGCCAGTGTCTCTGAGATTTCTTGCTGGAGCTGAAGGCTGTAGCACATCAGACAGAAAATGTCATTGTTTTAATCATGCATGGACTAGCAATCCTGGCCAAATCAGAGGCTGCTTGCCAACTGCAGATGGTCTATTAGAATATAAAAAGAGCAGTGCTGGATCTGACCTATCTAGTCCAGTGTTCTGCCCCTACAGCCCCAAACCAGGGAACTGCAGGATGTCCATGAGCAGGAGATGAACACTTAGTGCTCTTCTAGTCCGGCTCTGCAGCAACTGATATGCAGTGACATACTGCCTCTAGTCATACATCAGAACTATCCATCCATCAGGTCATATACCCATCAGGACATATATCCATCAGGACTGGTTCACATTTTTCTGTTCTGACTGCATACACACAGATTCAGGTGGCTCACTCAACTAAGGCCTTAATTAAAAAACTACATGTTGAAGGGCGGAGGAAGCTAAATTGTCCATATAACTGGACCATTTAACTTACTATTGTGTGTATACTAAGGCTCTCTAAGACTGGGTCTTCCCTGACCCTACCTAGAGGTGCCAGGGATTGGGACTTGACACAAGTGATGACCTTTCCTCATTGAGGGTTAAGGTCAGGTCCAAGAGGTTCCTGGTTCAAATTCAAGAGTCCCTGATAGTAGATGTCCTACTGAGGATTCATGCAAACATTATCCTCTTCATAACATCTTATGAATGGGACTTATGGGCATTTTGGAGCCTAGAACTCAAAGTGAGCTGGACAGTAAGGACTAGAACTTCCTACAAGAATGTCAAAAGGGGACAGAAGGAAATCAGGGATGTGGTTGTGGAGTTTGTGTCTTCTTTTCTTTTACTTATCATTGATTCTCTGCTTCTCTTTTGGCTCTTCTTGCTCTGTAGCTGTGCCAGATGCTGATGCTGCACGGGCAGAAGAAGAGTCCCACACAGTGCGCCGCCTGGCTGAATATTATGATGTCCATGAGGAAATCAACAGGTGAGGGAAGAGAATGAAAGCTATCAATGAGACATGGGGGAAGAAGGCAGGCAGCTGAATCAGCTGGGAATTTTACTTGGTGGAGGCAGATCTAGCAGGAAGGGGTGCACATCTTAGGACCAAAACACACTGCTGAAGTAATCCAGTTTGAGATTGCTTTAACTGCCCTGGCTCAGTGCTAGGGAATTCTGGGAACTGTAGTTTTTATGAGACATTTAGCTTTCTTTTTCAGAAAGCTCTGGTGCCACAACAAAGTACAGTTCCTAGGATTCTCTAGCATTGAGCCAGGTCAGTTAAATCGGTCTCAAACTGGATTATTTCTGCAGTGTGTTTTGGACTTAAATTGCAGGAGCTGTGATGCTCTTAGGGTAAGATATAGAGATGTTAATTCACTTATGAGTTCATCTGAATAATTCTCTTAGTATGCAATTTGCTGGACACTGATGCTTAGTGCAGGCTGTCTGCAGCTGCAATTATGGGATACAAGCAACTGGAGGCAAGAGTAGTGTCCTCTTCTTCCATTTTTGATTATGTATATGATAGAGACCAGGCAAATGAGTTTAGCTTGTACTGATTTTTCAAGAATTGAGGCAACTCACTCTCAGTGGCTTCACTTAGAGGATGGGAGGCGGGGTGTGTGGACTGTACCAGGTGACATTTAAGAGGTGGTGACACCACTGTTCATCAAACATCTCCATTTTGGCAAGAATGGGCTGTGGCATTTACCAGTATTTCTTTAAAATGCTGAAGAGATGGTGTGAGTGGAATGAGGTCCAATGAGAGGAGAAAGGAAAGCCCCCAGGGTTTATTTAATTTTGCTAGTTGTTTATGTCACTATTATTACCATTACATTCAGTGATATATGGGAATGACAATTTATTAGTAAATAAGTACAAAAAATTACTAAGAATTCTGTATGGGTGTGATATGGGAAGAGGTCAATGGTAGGGTAACACCATACATTACTGCACCAGGTGACACCAATCTTAGTGACACCTCTGCCCACTCTCATTCTCATGCATAGCAGACAAGGCAGAGAAGGGATGCCAAGAAAAAACTGGGTTTACAATTCCTGAACTGTGTGGAAGCCTCACACAACTTCATGCATGTTTCCTAGTACTGTGGCAGTACCTCCACATTAGACCACTGTGTTGGCTATAAAAGCAGAGCTGTTCATTGTGGTTACTCACATTGATTTATGCCAGAGCCTTTTCTTTTCCAACAATAAATGTGGGGCCTTGAGGAAGTTCTAATCTGCACTGCAGAAATAATGCAGTTTGACACCACTTTACCTGTCATGGCTCAATGCTATGGAATTCTGGGATTTGTAGTTTTGTGAGATATTTAGCCTTTCCTAGCATAGAGTTCTGCGGAACACAATGGCTCAAGCGGTTAAGATGCTGACTCTGTTGATTGCAAGATCGGCAGGTCTGCAATTTGAGGCCACTTTGGTGGGAATGTAAACAGTATTTTGTGCAGTCATGCTGGCCACATAGTCTCTGACAACACTGGCTCTTCGGCTTAGTAACAAAGATGAGCACTGCCCATTACAGTTGGACATGACTTGACAACCTTGTCAAAGGGAAACAATACCTTTACCTTGACAACATAGTGTTCTAGTGCCACAACAAACTGCAAATCCCAGGATTTCATAGCATAAAGACATGGCAGTTAAAACAGAGTCAAACTGCATTAATTTTCTGCCATGCAAATTAGACTGAAGATGCTTTTAGCACAGCCCACTCCCTTGATTTAGGCTTAGAAAATGTTTTCTAGTGAGGGTAACTGGGAAATCAGAAGCTGGTTCTTCTCTTTTCTATAGAATGTTATTGCTGCTTCCTCACTCCTCTATTCTCATATGCAAATCATGCTGCCATATCCTCCGATCTCTTCCTTTGATCAACTAGGCTGTGGTCAAAGCTATAGCTTGGGAAGTTATTTTTTTAAAGTAATTGGTTATCATTTCCAGGGTCTCCAATTAATTAACATTATAGTTGCAACTTTTAAAAGTAACTATTTTCACATTTCAGAAAAGTAAATTAGATTTTTTATTTTCTTTTTTAAAAAATAAATATTTTATTAACACATAACTTTTAATAATATAAAACAACATATGGAAAATCACACCAACAAACTACACAACTAACAACACAAATTTACACACTATTACATAATAAAAATGTAATCCATGCAACTTCTAATTTACTAGTTGATAGTTATATTTATCAAATTATTCTAGCTCTTCTAAGTATATATATATATATAGAGAACACTTCTACATATTATTCCATTCTACTAGCCTTCACATTCTAAACTTGCTTTTCTCCCCCAAATAATTTCCCATGAAATCAATTCCCATTATTTTAAAAAAGTTATGAACAGACCTCTCTCTAACCAAAATTGTCAATTTATCAATTTCAGCAAGATCATAAAATTTTATTAACCATTCCTGCTGTGAAGGGATATCCAGATCCTTCCACTGCTACACATAGAGTATTCTAGCTACTGTAACCATATATTGGTAATTCTTCCAGGTTTCTTCTCCATCCAACAATCCCAATAGAAAGACTTCCAAAGTAGTATGTAACACAGTCCAATATTTTCTGGCCTTAGGACAAGTCCACCACATACTTCTGCATGGTACAAGCCACTGGCCTATGGTATAAATCACACACTTTCTCTGTGTATCCTGTTGTTGGCTCAACACCAACAAAAGATCAGGGGGTAGTGGCACATGGACTGCATGACCCAGCACTTGCACCATATGATATTCTTTCTCTACCATTTATCACAGAATCATAGAGTTGGAAGAGACCTCAAGGGCCATCCAGTCTAATCCCTGCCATGTAGGAATACACAATCAAAGCACCTCAGACAGATGGCCATCCAGCCTCTGTTTAAACACTTCCAAAAAAGGAGACTCCACCACTCTCCAAGGGAGTGCGTTCCATAGTCGAACAGCTCATACTGTCAGGAAGTTCTTTCTAACGTTGAGGTGGGATCTCTTTTTCTCTTTTAAGGAGGGTAAATAGTTGTAATTATAAAAGTAATGAAAAACTGACAGGAAAAAGAATGAAGTTATCTTTTGTTAAGTTGCAGTTGTACTGTAATATAATTACCCCCATTGTTACTGAGGATAGGAATGAATTGTAAATAAGTACCTGTTTGTAGCTGGTAACATCCAAGGTCTTGCAAAGCAATATCATGATCCAGCAAAGCAAGAAGAAGGGGCAAGTGAGACTTTACTTGGCGGACTCTCATTTAATGCATATTTCCTAGGGGAGCCTTCTCATATGTGCGGCGAGTGACCCAGAAGAGCTCTGGTTTGGCCTTTGCTGCCAAGTTCATCCCGTGCCATGCCAAAGCCAAGAAATCAGCACGCCGTGAGCTTGGCATCCTAGCTCAGCTGGACCATGAACGCATTGTCTACTTCCATGATGCCTTTGAGAAGAGGAATGCCCTCATCATTATCATGGAGCTGTATCCTCCTCTGTTTTATTTATCTTATTTATCTTATTTATTTATTTAATATCCTGTCTTTCACTTGAAATAGGATCCAAGACCTTTTCTGTCTTTCTTCCTGGGCCTGGGGCCTGGCTGGAATCTAGTTAGTAATTTTTTTTTCTCTTTCTACACCTCTCCCCTCCCCATAGTAAATTTCTTGGATGCAGACTGCTTTCAGGATCCTGTGTCAGCCCTAAGCACATAAAATTTAAGGCGCTGTTGTGAGAAATTGTCCTCTTGTAGTAAACTGCATTGTATCTTCTTAGGTTCCATTTCCCTTGACAGATTATGCAGCTGCACTGGAGATGAACTGCTGGAACGTATAGCAAGGAAGTCTTCAGTGAGTGAATCAGAAGTAAGTTTAGGCTGGGGTAATCCATACAGGGTCATCCCCCTCTGTTCTTCATCTTGGAAAGGATTTATTAATTAGGAAACATATTACTCCACTCTTTAGTGGGACTTTCAGAGTAGTTCACATTTCATTAAAAATAAAAATTTATAGTAAAATCCAAGAACAATACAGTCAAAAGGCAACAACAATACAGAGAGTAAAGCAGCAGAACAGCAAATAAAATGTTATTTTAAAGACTATTCTCAAATCAAAATATCTAAAAGGGCTGGCCAAAAAAAAAAAGTCTTCACCCAGCAGTGAAAGGACAACAAAGATAGTTGCATAAGGGCTTTTGTAGAGAATGTTTCAGAAATGGGATACCACAACTGAAAGTTCTTGTTTCTAGTCACCAGCTCTTAATTCTGATGGCAAGAGGACCCAAAGAAAGAATTCCAAATTCAGATAGATTTATGCAGGAGAAGAAAGTTTTTAGGTACCCAGGGATTAAACCTTTCAGAGCTTTAAAAATTACAGTAACACTTTAATTTTTGTTTGGAAGTGAATAAGGAGCTAGTGGAGTTTTATTACAACTCTTAAGATACTATTCTTTCTCCCACTCCCAGCAAGAACTCTAATTGCAGCATTCTGAGCAAAATGCAGTTTCTAAGAGTCTTCAGAGGCAGCCTCATGTATATGTTACTACAGTAATCTGAACATGATTTTACCAGAGCATAGGTAACCAAGGCCAGACTAACTCCAGGACCAGCAGTAACTAGCATACTAAACTGAACTGATTGTGTTACTGTGACTGCTAGTAACTTCAAAGAGAAGGCTCAGTCTAAGAGGACTTCTCATACTATGGATGTCTAAGGAGGGACTGTAACAATATTTAGAACATCCCGAAAACACTACCTCCAGGGTCAACTGAATCATTCACCATCATAACCTCTGTCTCTGGAATGAGCTTCAGATTATTTGCCATACAGTTGATGCCAATGAAACCTACTAAGAGTTTAGAATAATTCATTAGATCTCCTTCTTCCACTCCTTTTCCTGGCAATTTTTTTCCTGTTAGAGTGACCAAAGTACTTTCAGCACCAAATCAAACAAAGATATATTAGATGGGTTAAGGATGAGGAGCAGACTTCCATTGCAGTAACATTTGGGGGTGGAGGCTTAGGGCTTGATTCACTTTCCTTCATTCTGTATATAGGAAGCTGATTGGAAATCATATTAACTGTGGCTTCCACTCCACATAGATACGCTCCTACATGCGGCAGGTCCTAGAAGGAATCAGCTACCTCCACCATCATGGCATCTTGCATCTTGACATTAAGGTGAGCACATTCCAGCATGCCCTATGGCGTATTCATGATTTTAGTTGGATTCCTCTGAGCATTTGATTCAACTTCTTTTGCATGGAAACATAGTGAGCTTGTTCACTAACTCACAGCATGTACAAACAACATAAATGGTTAATATTATTGGCAGTGCTATAGAATTAGACTTTGCTTCTCTAATCATTGGTGAACATTGCCATTTGCCCTTATAGAGTCAATGGAAAGATGTCAACCTTGATTCCCTTGCTGTGACTTCAACAATTATTCTTGGATTTCAAACCCTTTATTCTATGCACTCCTGTTTGCTCAAAAGGTCTAACGTTTGATATCTGAGAGATTTTTAAATTGGCTGACCACCTGTAATCTGTGTGTGTATGTGTGTTCAAGTCACCTGTCTACTTATGGTGACTTCCTGAATTTCATAGGGTTTTTTCTTAGACAAGGAATACTCTGAGATGCTTTTGCCAGTTCCCTCTGAAATACAGCCTATAGCACCTGGTATTCATTGGCAGTCCCCCAGTCAAGTACTAATCAGGAGTGACCATGCTTAACTTCTCAAGATCAGGAGGGATCTGGTGCTGTTAGGGTATTTAGGGCCTCGTTTGTAATCTATATAGGGCCAGTATGGTGTAGCATTTGAGTGTTGAACCATGACTCTGGAGATCAGTAGCTGATTCCCTGCTTGGCCATGGAAACTGACTAGGTGACCTTGTGCAAATCATATACTCTCAGCCCCCAAAAACCCGATGATAGAGTCACCATAAAGGAAGCAACTGTCATCTGTAGAACTGAAATCCCTGCTTGCTGAGAAATGTAGTTGAGGGAGAAAGCAGCAGGAAAGACAGGAGGTGGGAAGGGAGAGAAGCTGTCTGTTCAGCCTCACTTTAAATAACAACTCAACCCTGCGGTTGTGCTGGTTTTGTTATCTAAACTGCTGGAACTTTGCCTCAGTCACTTCATGCAATGAGGAGATTCTCCTTCAGATGGGAGGGAGCTTCTGTATATTATTATTGGCTATTTGGACATGCTCCTTTCCTCCACACCATCCTGATAGTATCTGTAGAAGGAAGTCAGATGGTGACTGGGGGGAACTGTGTTGCTAGGGTTTCCTAGGAAGCTGGGAGAGTTTATATTACAACTTCCAGGTACAGGTACAGATTACTGGCAAACAGCAGGGCATCTGAGAAAGATGTTTTAAAATTAAAAGAGACATGCTGTGCCAGACCAGATGTTTATGTAGTCCAACATTCTGTTCTCTGGGGCTGCTGACTAGATGCTTCTGGGAAGCCCACAGGTGAGATGTGACTGTAACTGCACTCTTCTGCTCTGCGTCTCTAGCATATTAGTAAACCATTCTTGGATATTTTTCACTTTCATCACCGTGGGAAGTGAACAAGTGAAGGATATGTTGGAGTGGATGGCCTAGACGCCATGAGGAAGCTTCAGTTCCTCACAGAATAGTTTCCTTAATAAAGGTGTTGTAACAGGGAGGATTGCAGAACAACGACAAATGTAGGGAGGTGCTGACTAATATTAAAAAAATCAGAGAATACAGGGGAGAAAAGGTTCAAGGGCCATGAATGGCACCAGAAGCAAAAAGATGTTCAGACTTCATAGTATAAATTGGATTTGGGGAAGAAGTGAAAAGGGTTATCTGACTTTGTCTTGAGGCAAGGAAAGCCTCTCTCTCTATTCTGTATCATCTTTGACAGATTCCCGCAGGAGCTCAGACTGTTTAGCATATTGACAAGCAGATGGCAGGTGACTGGACAAGAAACACTTCAAGGCTTCCTAGGGGGAGAGAATGTAGGCTGTGAAATCACTCCTGTATTAAGCAGGATGCAAAAGAGCAGAAATTGTGGTGATGTTCTTTTTTCTAGGATTAAAGTGACAGTGGGGATTAAATGCATGGGCAATTTCCTAATGGAGAAATCAAGTGCTTTGTAAATTCCATATGGAAGTTGGATTCCCTTCTAAGAAATACACTTTTATCCAAATAAGTTCAGTGGAGTGAATTATATAATATTGGCCACATAGAATTTTCTAGAGAAGGAAAACATTTCTGTAATTTCTTGCAGTTAAAAATCTTAAATGGTGGTTATCTCTCCAGGAGTTCTGGACATTTCTCAGTGGCAAGTTAACTTCTTTTTAGCAAACAGCTTTTTCCAGGGGCACCTCTTTAAATGCCTCTTTACCTTGTTCTTCATTACAGCCAGAAAACCTTTTGTTGGCTGAACCAGGCAGTGATCAAGTGCGAATCTGTGACTTTGGTAATGCCCAGGAGCTGACTCCAGATGAGCCCCAGTACTGCAAATATGGCACCCCTGAATTTGTAGGCCCAGAGATTGTCAGCCAGAGTCCTGTCTCCAGTGTCACCGATGTCTGGTAAAATAAAAACCACCTACAAAATGTGATGTATGTCTGTGCTTACAGATTAGGCCTCCTTGAACCCCATCAGAAATGGGGTGTGAGTTTAAAGAAAGAAAATGCTTAAAGCATTGGGTTTGTTCAGGAAACGATTACGTACTATGGTAGGGCAGGGATGATAAAAACTTAATGTTTTTGGACCACAGCTACAAGAATGCCCCAGTCTGCATGTGGCTATGCTGGCTTGAGGTGATTGTTTGGAGGATTCTGGGGGCTGTAGTCTAAAAAGTAACTTTTTGTGGTCTAAAATGTAACAGATTGTAGAATATGGGCATACTTCATATATAGCCAAGGATCATTTAGAGTGTGTGGTGCTTTATTTGGAAAGGAAATTGGAGGATTTATACTGGATTTATATGTGTGTAGTGGATTGTAGAATGGGATGGTGGGATGATTCAGAGCCAGACATGGTGAAGTCCCTTCCATACTTACTTTTGTGCATCAGCTTCTGCCCTTTTCCTTTAAGAGCAAAGCAAAGCAAATTTTTGTGTGAATAAAAGTTGGAGAGTGAGAACATGCTCCACTGGCTTGTCATGGCCAGCCCACTGTGGTGCACTTTTTCCTCCTCTGTGTTCTATCTTCTTCTTGAAGAGAAATGAAAACAGCCAGCACCATGGGTTCCCTCAGGAATTTTGGACCTACACCATTTTCTAGCTGATAACATCTTATCTATTCTGTCATTAGCATCAGCATCAACCATAGCTTGCCACTTGGGCTGTTTAAATAGCTTCCTAGAAGTTCTTTGTCAAGGTCCTGAAATTCTATCCCTTCTCTTTTTACAGGCCAGTGGGAGTCATCACATATCTATGGTAAGCCTCAGATTTGGGAAGCTGGGCTAAGACCAGACAAGCCTTTCTCATCATCCATACAGCTCCATCATACTTGGTGAAAAAGTGGCATAGATGAGCAACAGCAGGGATCCTCCCATTAATCAAGAAGATAATTCCCAAATCTTGGAAAAGTTACTTTTTTGGACTACAGTGATGACTAATTGCAGTCCAAAAAGAAATCTCTCAAGGTCTGCTAATTGCAGCCCACTATGCACTGTATAGTGCCTCATTCTGCTCTCAGAGGCTCTACTGCCCCTTGCAAATTAGGGATGAGGACCTTTAAAAACTTATCCCAGTAAATTTCCCCATCTGCCCACATAGCTATTCAGTTGCATGCTGGGTGGGCATGGGAGCCCCTCAGAGTCTGTCCCAAGCATACATGTTGGGTGTCTGCTGTTCTAATTATTCCCTCTCTCTCAGTCTCACAGGGATCTCCCCATTCGTGGGTGAGAATGATAAGACGACGCTCATGAACATCCGCAACTACAATGTGGCTTTTGAGGAAAATATGTTCACAGGATTGACAAGAGAGGCAAAAGGCTTTGTCATCAAAGTGTTAGTTAATGATCGCCTGTGAGTAATGGGGTCTTCTTAGGGTCTTCTTTGGGAGGGAGGTATTTTATGTGCAGGCCCACAAAGCCCTCAACTACATGGAGTATCTTCCTCTGAAATTCAGAGTGCTTCTCATCTTTAGACCTATTCTGAAAACATACCATTCGTTTGAAAGCCTCACCTCTGAAATCCATTTTGCTACCTATTTCATGGATGGTTGCCTCTTAATGTGGCCTGTTGTGTTTATTGAATACTGTATTGTTATTATATGCTGTTTTGAAAATTCCCACTTCAAAGTTTGTAAATAAATACAGTGGGCCCTTGATATCATCTGGGGTTTGGTTCTAGGATCCCTCATGGATACCAAAATCCATGGATGCTCAAGTCCCATTAGATACAATGGCATAGTAAAATGGTGTCCCCTATCAAAACCAAGGTTTGGTTTTTGGAATTTATATCTTTTAGAAATAATTTCAAGCCATGGGTGCTTGAATCCATGGATTAAAAAAAAATAGTAGATATGGAGGGCTGACTGTAAATGAAGGGGACTCCTATTCCATCCTGCACTGTGTAGTGAGGAGAGGGAGAAAGAAAGCTTTGATCCCCTTCCACTGAGACAGAAAGGGAAACCCATATGGCCAAAGAGATAGAAAGAAACCTGAGAGGACAGAAGCAGCTTATGAACAAACACATAACACACACATAGTCTAATCACTTTATGCCAGGGCTGCCTTTGTGGTCCCTAGGGTCCTACAGGTTCCAGAAATATTTTCTGGGGCTTCAGATGTAATGTTATCATGTTATTCTTCCCACTAGCAGCAATTTAGTTCCAAGAGAAGCCTTCTTTCATTTCTTGAAAATGACCTAGAAGTTGACTTCCAGGTCATTTCCTGTTGGAAAAATGGTTTCTATTGGGCCTAAATTGGCCATGGTGGACCGAAAATATGGCAAAATTGGCTCCTACACCTTCTAGGGGGAATTGGGAGCAAAAATGCCTTTTTGCAGGGGGGTAGTGTGAGATGCAGCCTCCAAGGTTGCTGGGGAGGAGGGCAACACAGCCTCTAACCTCCAACAGTTGCCCACCCCTGCCATAACGCCTTACCTTGACTTTCCCAGTAAGAAACAGGAAATGATATATATCACTTATCTATCTATCTATTTATTTTCATATAATTTTACCCTTTCTCTGTGGTTGAGCAAGAGTGGATTGTCTTCAGAAAGTGGAGAATGTAAACTCTTTTTAAAACCCTGAATACAGTTCCCAGGGTCTTTTAAGCCTGAAGAAGGAGACTAGGCATGGAGCAGAATTTGGAAACTTTTCTTCTCTTTTTGGATTTTACCTCCCAGAATCATCTACCTAATATGAACATCACTAGGCTGATTGGAGGATTCTGAGTTGTAATTCAAAAGCTCTGAAGAGGAGTAGGTTAAGAGGAAAACACCCAGACTACACCATTCTGCTTTCAAAAACAAACAGCTTCATTTATATACCGCTTCATACCCCCTAAGCAGTGTCCAAGCGGTTTACAACTGTAAGCTACTTATCCCCAATAATCTTGGTACTCATTTTAGTGACCTCGGAAGGATGCAAGCCTGAGTTGAGCTTGAGCCTTTTTCCTGGTATTGAACCTTATGGTTTTGAGTGAGTGGCTGCAGTACAGGCATTTAACCACTGTACCACCAGGGCTCTTTTGGCAGAAGAAAGCAAAAATGGCCTGGAGAGAGCAAAAAGTGATATTTTTTTTTCTGAAGTTTGCTGCGTGAAGTGATGGATATAAGCTACTAAAGCTTCCTTCAAATTAATAAATGCCACTTCTGCACATTGACTCTTATCTCTCTTTCTTTTAATAGGAGACCCAATGCAGAGCAGACCCTGGAGCATCCCTGGTTCAAGGTGAATTCAGCTGATGAAGCTTTCTTAGACAGTGCAGTGTGAGGCTTATGCTGGCTTTTGGGTACTGGGGTAGGGGAGCCTAGTCCAAAAGTGGAAATTGTGTGGCTCTCCAGATATTTTTCAATTGCACCTCCCAACAGTCCTAGCCCATATAGTCAATGGTGAGGAATGCTGGGCATTACGATTGAACAGTATGTGGAGGGCCACACCATTTCCACCACTGCTCTAGAAAGAGGAAGGTAGTTCAAAGTGGCAAAGGTTCCTTCAGGCTTGGGCTTCTGCCACATACTCAAGGGGAAAAGAGACTCTTTCCACTTGCCTGACCCTGTCTCCATTTGTCCTCCCTTTCAGACCCTGGCCAAGGGCAAGAGCATCAGTACAGATCATCTCAAGCTCTTCATATCTCGTAGGAGGTGGCAGGTAAATTTCATGGTTCTTAGTGATAAGGGACACTCCTCTGTGGCTGTTGATTTGATGGCAGTTCAGTGATTTCTTGGTTTGAGCTTGTGGGTTTCATAAGAGGCTTAAAATGAAAGTGGGTGTGAAGGTGACTTTTTATCCTTGTGATCCCCTTTACATCTACATCCAGACTGTCCCAGGGAGACCAGAATGGCCCCTTCTTTGCTGTCCTTCTGCTGGCAGGCTAAGACCTTCCTGTTCAGAGAGGCATTTGAGACAGAAAACTTTCAAAGAACAGGCCAGGGTGTTACATTGTTTTAACGTGTTAACATTTTTTTTTACCTTTTTAACAGTATTTTATTCTTTTAACTTGTAATTTGTATTAATATTGTAAGAATTTAATTCTATTTCAATGTACCTTTTTGTATGCTTTTAACTGTACTGTTTTTTCTTAGTATTGTAAGCCACCCTGAGCCCCAGTTTTAGGAAAAGGTTGGGATCATGATGATGATCATGATGATGACCACCCTGCTTGAAGTAGTATATGAATAAACATATTTTGTTGTTTAGTGTGTGTATTTTTGTTCACACATTCATGTATATTCATATTTTAACATCTTATAAGGAAATAGCTCTCCTCCTCCTCTCCCTTCTCCCTCAGGCAGAGACTTCATGCAATCTCTGTCTTTCTCTTCCTCCCCAGAACACAAAAGGTTTGGGAAGTAGAGGAGGAGGAGGGATCAGGGTCCACAGGGGCCCACCTCACAATTTGAGAATTACTAGCTTAGACTGTTTCTGCAAACACAAGCCAATGGCTTGGTCATTTCCAGCTCACTAGCACACATATGTTTACTGTATATACTCATGTATAAGTCTAGAAATTTAGGTCAAAAAATTGACCCAAAAAACCTGGGTCGACTTATCCATGGGTCAATGTAAGTACTGTATCTTAACTCTTATTTAAAAGAAGGAACCATCCCCTGGTGAAAAGCAAGAGTATAATCTGTCCTGGAAGCACTGACTCACTTTACTCTCTCATTCATCCAGTCTTAAGAATAACCACAAAGAGTTATGTCTGATGGACTTTAGGAAGTTATTTGACATTGTTTTGCTTTGCTTCATCCTTTAGATCCTTTCCTATATGCCCCTAAATTTTACCCTCAAAATCCATAATTTTGCCCCCAAAACTTGCCCTCGACTTATACATGAGGTCGACTTATAGTCGAGTATATATGGGTACATATGAATTTGGGCCAACCTTGCATTAAAGTAAATTTTAAAAACGTACCTTCTGCTTTGGATCTTCTCAGAAAAATCTGGAGCACTCCGGAGTGACACCAGGTGGCTGTTTACACAGTGTCCCACCCCACTGTGCTGCCTGGTACTGCCATTGCTAGTACAGGTCACTCCCTCTAAAATCACAAGAAGGCACCCAACCATGTGATCAGTGCTAGGCACCTCGTTTTTGACTTCAGAGGGAATGGCTTGCACTGCCAGTGGCAGCACTGGGCAGCACAGTGGGACACAGGTGTAGACAGCCACTTGACATTGCTTTGGGGGTGGGGGTGGGGGGCCAATTCAGGGCAGCTTTGGGCCAGAATTCTTTGGGAACATCCCAGAGTGTTCTAGCCAGTGTAGATCTGCCCTTGCTCCTGTCAATTGGTGCTTGGAAGCTTGTTGTTCTAGTGGCTGGGTTCTTTCACAGAGCAAGACAGTGTTATCGGGTAGGTAAACATAACTATGTTATAATAAAAGGTATGGCCTGGATGCTAGCACTTTCTTAATCCCCGTTTGCTATACACTTTCTCTTCGCAGCGCTCCCAGATTAGCTACAAGTGCAACATGGTGCTGCGCCCAATTCCTGAGCTTCTAGAGGACACGTCGAGCCACTTGTCTATAGCTGTGCCACGTCTCCTCAAGGAGACATCAGTGCTGTCCTCCTCTTCAGATTCAGATGACCCAGAAGAGTTGCCCTACATTCCAATGCCACATCAGCCTGAATTTTCTGGTTCCCGCATGTCCCTCACTGAGATACCAACCGATGATGAGCCTGTGGGTCCAGACGGAGCACCAGTGGATGAGGAGAGCATGTCCATGGAGTGGCAGGAGGAGGGGCAAGGGACTGCAGTGGATCTCAAAAAGAAGGAAGAAGGGGAACCTGCTGTCAGGAGACAGAAGGGCACATTGCCACGGAAGCACTCCACAGAAGTTGAGGAGCCTGGCTCTTCAGATGAGGAGGCTCGTCGTGAGGCCCAGAAAAGGCCAGAGAAAAGGAAGGCCCTGAAGAAAGGTTCTAGCCTGGATTCCCCAGATGCTTCTGAGAGGGCCTCGCGCAGGGGGGAGTTGCGTCGTGGAAGTTCTGCAGACAGCGCCCTCTTGCTGAACCTTCCCTCAGATGAAACTGAACCACCCTCCTGTAAAAGCCTGACCAAGGCAGCTTCCATGGAGTTGCCCCATCGTAGCCCAAGCCCAGGTACACTGTATCGTCGGAAAGGAGGGTTGCCAGAAGAAGAATACACCCAGCGCCTTGAACTCATGCGCCAGCGCTTGCTGCGGGGCAGCCCCGTGGATGGTAAATTGAGTGGTCTGCGGGGGCCCTTACTGGAGACACTTGGTCTTGAGAAGAAAGTTTTGAGGCCTGCAAGGTTAGAGAAGCAGCTGTCCCCAGGACACAAGATGGTGCGAGCAGCCTCCAGTGAGACAGCTCCACAGCACCTGCCCCCTGAGGGGCGCCTCCTTCAGAAGAGCAGCTCCTTCAGCCAGGGTGATGGGGAGCCTGTCATCTTGCATCGCCGCTCTGGAGAACCATTAGAAATCCCCCTGGCACAAGCTGAAGCCCAGAAATTAAGGGAGACACCTTCCCTCTCAGCTTTGAATGAGTCAAGGCCTCAAACACCCCACACCCCACAGGAGGTCCCCTCCAAGCCACCCACCCCTGACCTGGAGGCAGGAGCAAAGCCCATCACCAGACCTAGTGTGAGGAAACTAGGCCCAAGGGGAGCTGAGGAAAAACTGTCAGCCAGATTGGCCAAACCTGACACTCCACCAGCTGCAAAATCCATAGGCTCCCCAAGGGGGTCAACACAACCCATACCAATTTCACGTACCCCTAGTAGTTCAGCACCTAAACGTTCTGCCTATGCTGAGGTCATGCAGTCCCTTGCTGGTGAGTCAGCCCAGTTCCCTCAGAAAGATACAACAGAACCTTCTATCCCTGCCTCAGAAAGTGTGCCTCAGATCTCAGCACCAGAAATGCAATCACAAACTGCAAGTTATGCCAGGATGGCATCACAGAAACCTGGTAAAGAACCCTCCACCCCAGGTCAGTCTTCCAGCACTGAGCATATCCAGGACATTGACTCTGAAGAGGTGTTTGAGGCTAAGTTCAAAAGAGGGAGAGAAGGCTCTCTCAGCAGGGGCCGCAAGCTGCTGTCCAGGTCTGAGGAGAGGCACCTGGCTGGTCCTCTGGTGCAGGAGGATGCCATATATCGGCCAAGTCCAGCAGGTGCTCCACTAGAGCTGTCCAAGGCTGGAGTCTCTCGTCGGGCACATTCAGTACAAGACCTGCATGAAGTGGAGAAGGAAGGTGGTTTCATCCGCAGAATGTCGATGCGACTCCGGCGTACACCTCCTACTGAGAGGAGAAAGGCCAAGGAAGAGGAATCAGGAGGAGCTGTCCAGGGCCGGCGACTCTCCTGGGCCTTGGCTTCCAAGGACAAGAAGGACTCAGGCAGCCAGCAGTCAGAGCCTGGCTCCAGTGAGTCACCGGTCATGGCTGTACGCAGGAAGATTGGCACCACCATGGGGCGCCTCTCCACCCACCTACGCAGCCACTCGCAGCAACATGCTGATGAAGATCATGCAGCCACTGTTAGCGACCACATCAGACAGCCTGAGAAGAGAGCTCCTTTCCTTTCTCAGCTGCGTCGTGCAACATCTGAGGGTGAAAACTTGCGCCAGGTGGGCATCCCACAGAACCAGCTGGCAGCCCAGTCTGCTAATGTCCCATCCACAGAATCCTTCCAGTCTGACACGTCCACAGGCAATGGTGAGCCAAGATCCACAACCAACATTGGGAAGGTTGAGTGAGAGGCTGATAAGGGGGGGGGGGGTTGGAAAGGGAAGGCTATCCTCTTCCTTATATGTTTTTTTTGGGGGGGGGGGCAACAGGTGTGTGTGTATACCCTTAAAAGTATATGAAGACAATAACTTATTCTCTGTAGTGTGGTTTCATTCTTAAATGAGAGGAGAACAGAAGTCAAATGTTCATGCCTTCTCCCATGGAAGCCATTATCTCTCTCCACAGCAATTTTGGAGAAGAGTTATGGAGAAGCTAGGAGGCTAGTCAAAGATATAATTTCCTTTATAAATTCTGTATTCTAATCCAGGAAAGGGCATTGTGTTTAAAATTATGCTCCCACTTGTGGGACCTTTCACAAGTTCTCGAGAAATACTAGTGGAAGTTAAGACTGAAGAAGCAAAGAAAAAAGGAGAATGAATTAATTATACAGAGGATAATAATGTGGCTGTGATAGGAGGACATCTGTGGCAAGAGCAAATCAAATGCATGCATGAAGGAGAAACCATCAGTATGCCAACCAACCCCCTCCCCTAATTCCCCAGAAATCAGTTGGCTTGGGCAAACCCCACCCTTATCTGTTATTTCCATAGTTTCTGGTGATGTTCACCGACGCAGTTCTCGCTGGGAGCGCTGGAGTTTATCCCGAGCTAAGAAAGACAAGGTTGCATCACAGCCCAACATTCCTGCTAGCCTGAGAGGAGAAGGCGTCATCATTGTGAGTCAGCCCTATGTCCTCAGTGAGTCAGGTATGCCTTCTCATTCTGCTATGAGATGAGTTCAGCCTAATGGGGTGGTCTTGGGGAAACTGAGTTGTCTTCCCCTGTTAACTGTGCTAGAAAGTTCCAATTCTTCTGCTGATCTGAGTGGGCCATTCTAGGGAAACATAATAGTAAAGGATTGAGCTTGAGGTGCCCTCTCCATCCTTTTTCACTTTTCCTCATGCAGCTCTATAGGATTGGAGGAGGGAAACTCAGGCCCATGCACCTAAACTGGCCATGGGAGGCTGGAATCCAGCCCTGTGTAGGCTCCATCAGCCCCTCCCTGAAGAAACTTTCTGGAATTTCCAGTGTCTCTGATCATCAAGATCTATCCTATAGATCTATAGCAGTGTTCCCAACCTTTTGTCCTCCAGCTATTTTGGAGTTGAGCTCCCATAATCCCTGACTGTTGGCCACATTAGCTGTGGCTTCTGGGAACTGAAGTACAAAACAAATGACTCTATAACATATGTCATAAATTTGTCCAAGAAATAACATTCCTGACCTGATCTTTAGTACCAACCACAGCATCCTCTAATTCATTATTCCTATCCTTTTCTTCCTGCACAGACTTCCCTCCAGTTTTCCACATAAAATTGAAGGACCAGGTATTGCTGGAGGGAGAAGCAGTGCAACTGTGCTGCCTTCCTGCAGGCAGCCCTGCCCCTCGTATTCTATGGATGAAAGGTAAGTTGTACATCATAGGGAGAACATGTGTGCTACATCTGGGTTCCAAAAAAGGAGCCATCTTCCAAGTTCAGGAAGGAGTGTCCCACATTCTGCTTGATTTGTCCCACAGAATATAAGGTTTAACTTTCTCTTTCACCTGCTTAGCAATCTCCCATTGGTCCAATTGTTATGCTGCCAAATTGCCATAATCAGATGACACCCAAGGCAGTTTCATCTTTAAGAGTTAAAAAATATTGAGAGTCATTCAAACCTGAAGATTCAGCAGTGAGCTGAAAACTTTCATTTGGAGGGTAGGACCAAAATGTAGATATAGTGGGTCCCTGGTATGCTCTGGGTTTGATTCCAGAACCCCTCCCCTCCCCCATGGATATTGAAATCCATGAATGCTCAAGTCCCATTAAATACAATGGTGTCCCATATATAAAATGATAAGATCAAGGTTTGATTTTTGGAATTTATATATATATATTAATACGTTCAAGCCATGGACAGTTGAATCAGTGAATCTGTGGATACAGACGGTCAGCTGTATATGGAACTGTGCTACTACCATATTTGTGTGGTACAAATCTTCTATCCTTGATTCTAGTTGCCACCTAAAATGGCCTTCTTCATTTGGGACCCTGAAATACAATGAAACTCCTTTGGAATTTGAACCCATTAGTTGCAACTGGAAAGGAAATCCATGTTACATGTTGAGGCATATTGTTACTGGCCTGGTGGCAGAGAAGCAGTAGAGCTAGAGGCATACATGAAAAGCAGTATGCAGTACTGATGAACTTAGCATGCTGGTGTGTATGAATCAGTATTCCTGTTTTCCCCAGATAAGAATGCCCTGGTATCAGAAGGAGTTCTCAACATTGTGGCATGCAAGGATGGCCGCCAGCTGCTAACCATCTCCAAGGTTGCCAAGAAGGATGCAGGCCTGTACGAATGCAATGCTACTAATGCCCTGGGCACTGCCACCAGTTCCTGCACCATTGCTGTGGCACGTAAGAACACAAAGAGTGTCTCCTACAACCCTATCTTTCCCCAGACAAACATGTGTGGCCCTTGTCTCTGCCATATATTTTGTGTGGTAAGTAATTAATTTCTCTTTTTTTATACCTACTTGGAACAGGACTTCCTGGGAGACCAGGCACCCCAGAAATCCCCCAGAAGTACAGGAACACTGTTCTCGTCCTCTGGAGGCCAGCAGATAGCCAGGCACCTTGCACATATACCCTAGAACGCAAGATGGATGGTATGTAGATGTTGGTGCCTGTACTGCAGCCACTCACTCAAAACCATAAGGTGGCGAGTTCAAGACCAGCAAAGGGCTGAAGCTCGACTCAGGCTTGCATCCTTCCGAGGTCGCTAAAATGAGTACTCAAAATTGTTGGGGGGCAAATAGCTTACAATTGTAAACCGCTTAGACACTCCATAAGGGTATGAAGCAGTATATAAATGAAGCTGTTTGTTTGTTTGTTTGTTTGTTGCCAATATTGTCAGTTTTCTGCTATCTCCTTTGGAGAGCCCTTAGTGGTGTCACATGTACTCCCCAGCTCTTTCTGGACATCTGCAGCATCATATCCACCCCACCCCCCATGATCTTGTTGTTGTTGTTCTGTGCCTTCAAATCATTTCTAACATGTTGTTATCCTGAGGCAAACCTATCATTTGGGGTTTTTTGGCAAGATTTGTTCAGAGGAGGCTTGCTGTTGTCTTCCTCTGAGGCTGAGAGAGAGAGTGACTTGCTCAATGTGACCCAATGGGTTCCTATGGCTGAGCGTAGATTTGAACCCTGGAGATTTGAGTCATACTCCAGTGTTCAAACCACTGTATCACACTGGCTCTCTCCTCATGAACTTACAAGTGGAATTTAGTTTTGTTCTTTGGAGTCTACAGTGCACCACTTGTCATCTGCATTGGTCATTGATTGCCTGTTCCTGAGGAGCTGATGGTGTGTCAAGACAGAGAAGGGTCTCTTCCTAGCCCCCCTTCCATACCTGTGTTCTGTATAATATTAACAGCCCAGTTGATGTCAAGAGGTCCTCAACTGTGTGGCATGATGTTCAGAAAAGCAAGATGTGGCAGCTGGTGATGAGTGTTGGACTTGCATTTGCAAACATATAATCCCAGTGTTGTCCAGTATTGCCAGTCATTTCTGAGCAAATTGCTGCATATTAGAGCCCTAGATGGCTTGGGTGCAGGATGTCAAATTACTCTAATATAAGAATTGTATTCTTCCACCTGTAGTTGAATTCCCTGTCTTGGGAGGCCCAACTGCTTCACTTTTTATTGCTGTTTTCAGTGTGTTTCTTGTTACTTATATAACTGCGCTGTTGGCTTGCTTTAGTTTTTTCCCCTGCCTTATGTAATTTTAAGCTATAGCACCTGCATTTTAGTTTGCTTCTTTTTTGTTTGTTCATTTAGTCTTGATTGTTTTACAGAATGCATGTTGGTTCAGTTGTTAAGAGCCACCTTAGGGTATCTATGAGAGGTTGAAAGGCAAGAGAGTACTATTTTAATCTATAATATTATGCATGCCCCACATAGCACCAGGTCGCTCTGTCTCCAGAAGAGCCACTCCAGCTGCTGATATCCATGTGTTTCTCCCCCAGGAGAACATGAGTGGAAAGTAGTCAGCTCTGGCATTGCTGACTGTTACTTCAACGCAACAGATCTACCAGTGGGAAGCACTGTCAAGTTCCGTGTTGCCTGTGCCAACAAGGCTGGACAAGGTCCCTACAGTAATCCCTCAGGGAAGGTGTTAATTGAGAGCGCAGGTAAGAAGGAGGCAAACTTCATTCCGTCCTTCCTTTTTTGTCTATTTGGACCATTTTTGCCCTGCTTTTCAGCTTAACCCCCAAGCATCCAGAGCCATTGCTCATTAATAAGGCAGTCCTTTTTTTTTAAATTAACCCTAACCTTTATTTAAAAAAAAAAAAAAGGTAGTCCCTGTCCTTAACTTACAGTCTGCAACAGTGCATCTCAAGCTGTCTGATATTGGGGACTGGCAATTTCCTCTGGCATCCACTACTCTAGTATGCTCAAGGGCATATTGGCTATAGATAGAATCACAGAATCATAGAGTTGGAAGAGACCACAATGGTCATCCAGTCCAACCCCCTGTTCTGTTGTTTATTTCTTTCCTGAACTCTCATCATGGATGGGCAGTCAGTGGCCCAGGAACCATTACTAGTCCACAGAATACCAACTTGAGTAGCACTGGCACACACAAAAAGAAAATAAGCTTGGAGGAAGGAGGGAGTAAAGATGATGATAATGGGTAGACACTTCTGCATGTTCCATAAGATTTTAAATAACTATGCGGTCTACACACAATATAAAGAGCAATTATGAAAAAACAGTTGCCCAAATTGACAGAAACAGATTTTTTCAGGATCAGATTGTATTCAGGTCTGGAATGACTTGTTGTTGCTCTTTTGGACTGATCTTGCTATTCTGCTTTAACTTTCTGTTCACAGAGTTCTTCTGTTTCTTCTCCCCTCTTTATAGGACAAAATAGTTCCTTGTAAAGCCCTCTGGTGGTAGTTGGGGGAATGACTGAGTGAGTGACCACTAGGGGAAATTGTATAGTGGCATCTTACAAGGTTACAAGGTTGTGTGTCAATAACAGCAGGCCCTTGTCTGTTGCTCCTGGACTTCATGGCCATTCCCTTCTGTTGGAAGATAATGTTATGTGTGCTGAAAGGCCTCATATATCCCATGATACAAAGTTTGGAACCCTGAAGTGTGATGGAGACTGATATTATTCCATAGCCATTATTTAAGTTGCTGTCTACTAAGATTCTCTGAGTGGAATGGAGAAGTGGTTGTCATATTGTCCTTGGCCTCGGGCTTTAAAATGCCTTGGACTGACCCTGCCAGCTCATCATGCTATAGCTGGTTCTTTGTTCTTAACCTCTGCTCAGTGTAGGACAGCATATGGGCAAGCCTGTTATCTGCAGGAATGTATTTACTCTATAGTCATCTTAGGGTTCCACATGTTGGAACACATGTTCCAAAATCTGCTGCTGTTTGGAGCCAAGGAGCCTACCTATTTCTTCATCTGACCCTGTCATAATTTATATTACCAGTGTTACACTTAGAGGACCTTTTACAGATTGCTTAGGGTTTTAGGTAGTAAAGCAGACCCGTGGGTGCTCCCGCCTCCTGGGCCCCTGCTCCTCCTTTGTAGCTAATTCATACTGTTTTCTTCACATTCAGAACCCAAAGCTGCCCATGTGGCTGTCAATGCCAAAAAGAGTATGACTGCCTCAGAGAAAGCCACTTCCACCAAATCTTCGCAGACCATTTTGAAGCAGTCCTCCCAGCCAGGGTTGAAAAGTACCGATCCTCTGCCATCCACCTCTCTCAGGAAGCAGAAGGGGTCAGGGGTACCAATGGGAATACAGGTGCCTGCTGCCCCATCAGTTACTCAGGACAATGAAGAGAGGTCTGTGGTTGTAGAGAAAGCAAAGCTCCCAATTGCAGCCCTGCTTCCATCCAACAAAGAGACCTTGTCTTCTGAGGGTCCAGCTGTTGCATTGTCAGCCTCTCCTGAGCCAACATCAAAGCCTTCCAGGACAGCATCTTCCCTCAGTACCCACAGTGGGTCTTCCTCCACCACGGTCTCACCTGCTCCAGCATCTTCTGCCGGCTCTTCCAAGTTCTCACCTATCTCTCCTGCATCGCCAACCACAATGGCAGACTCACCAGCAACTGTCTCCCCGAAAGCTGTCCCATATTTGATCACTTCTTTTGTTTCCATCCCGCCAAGAGTGCCCACCACCCCAGATGGTGGACCCAGCCCTTCAATTACCCCAAGGACAGAAGAAGGGCCTTCTCACACACGCTTCCTGAGCAGGAGTGCTACCCCTGGCAGGGACACTGGCAGTGGTGCTCAGGGCAGACTGTCCTCAGCTGCGAAGGATGACTCCTCCTTGCACCAAGGTGTTCCTCAAAAACCCTATACCTTCTTGGATGAGAGAGCAAGGTAAGGCTTCTGTCCTTTGAACATAGGAAGTTGCCTTATCTTAAGTCATGCCCATTGGGCAATCCAGCCCAGTATTATCTGTTCCAGGGAGCAGTGATTCAGGATTTCCCAGCCCTGCTGATAGTCAGCTTTTTGGCTGCAGATGTCAGGGGTAGAACAGCATATAAACCACCCTTAGAGCCTTATCACACTAGACAAATCCCACTCAGAAACAGGATTTAAAAGTAGAACATCCCGCAAATGTGGAAAGTTTTTCAGATGCTTTGGCACCAAACAGCAATAACAGAAAAATAAAGTGACAAAGTCCACTTTCTGTTCATTTTATTTATTTATTTTTGCATTATTGCTGTTTGGAAGAAATGTCTGAAAAACCTCCTGCATTTGTGGGTTTCTTCTAGTTCTAAATCCTGTTTCTGAGCGGGATTTGTCTAGTGTGATAAGATCCTTAGACAGCATGTAAATCACCATGGAGTAATGGATGCTATGGTCAGGATTAAGTACTGTTGGACAGAACAGGCCTACATGGATCCTGGATGTAATAAAGATCTGTGTATTGTGGCCACAGCAATCCCAGCCTACTCCATTTAAACAATCATGTTTATTGTATGACATATGTAAGTATTGTGTAACATCCATTTCCTCCAGTGAAGCTGCAGGAGGTTAAGCTTTTGCATTACATCAGGGATGGATAGAGCACAACCTTGGGGGCAGGGGGTAGGGACACATGTAGTATTCAGTGGTGTTTCACTACTTCAGGGTCCATGCCTAAAATCTTTCAGGCTATCAGCTGAGTCAAGATCTCAGAACTGAAAATCAGTTTTGGATGTCACAACTTGTGGGAGGAACAGGAAATGCAAATGATCCAGGAAGTGCATCTTTGAAATGTTGTAAGCCCAAAGAGCGTCTTCCAAACTGTGGTGCATGAGTTGTTTCTAATTGTGGACATTGCAATGTTTCCAGCAGTAAAACAGGATGTCACCAAGGAGTGTCCTCCTGTCCCCCTTTTCAGTCATAATATCTGAAGCTGATACATGCCCAGACAGTGATAAGGCAAGCTTCAAGGACAGCCTGGAACCACTCAGTTCTACATTGTTGGTGACTCTACCTGTTATATTTTCTTGTATTTTGTATTTTGGTGGAGCTCGATGCCTTAGATTTTGTTGGACAAGCCTGGGAAGTATCTAAACATGCACTGAACATGCTCCATGTGTGTGTTTGCAGGGGCCGATTTGGTGTGGTCCGGGAATGTAAGGAGAATGCTACAGGCAAACGTTTTATGGCCAAGATTGTGCCATATGAGGCAGAAGGCAAGCAGAGCGTCTTGCAGGAATATGAGATCTTGAAGAGCCTGCACCATGAGCGCATCATGGCACTGCATGAGGCCTACATTACGCCTCGGTATCTGGTGCTGATAGCTGAAAACTGCAGTGGGAAGGAGATTCTCTACCACTTGGTTGACAGGTTTGCTGGGGGAAGGGAAGGGAATGGGTGAAGCCAAGTTGCATTGAGCATCTGTGTCTGATGAGGAAATGGCACTATGGTAAATAAAAGTCTGAGCCAAGAAAAGGAAGGAAAGTGCGCTAGCATTGCTTTGGCCTAGTGGATAGAAAAGATACCCAAAAGTTTGGCACATGGTTGGTATTACAGTTTGTCACCCCTCTGCTAACAAAAAAAACTTTCCAAAGTTGTAACAATTGTTTGTAGGCCTGAACTAGATTTGGATCACTTGATAATCTGTGATGGAATTGATAACTAATGCTAATTAGTTTAGATTAATTTAAGTCCTAAATGTTAAGACTTTCTCTCATTGAAAGCACTTTAAATGTACAACTGAGTTACAAAACTGCACAGTGGAGGAAAAGTAAAGTACATCGGTTGCATCACCTCCGCTTTTGGTCCTGACACCCTCATTTGAACCAAGTATTGTGGTTCCAAAAGGAAGAGCAGTGGCATTGCTCCAAAAGGAACTGCACCAAATTGTAATTTGCTCCTGTTTTGAAATTTAATTTTTAATATATTCAAGAGCAGGCCTTTGACCCTTGCTGTGAATTTTGCCCCCCCCCCCCCCACTACTGCCTATACATGAATAATTACAACCCTTTACATCTCTTTACAGAAACTTAAATTGGCACATCTGCCATGCCATGATTGGAATGGTAATGTGAGGGAGGGCATATTTAATGACACAATAAAGAGGAAAGACAAAATTCAGGAAAGCATTAGCCTATATTTGTGGCTACAGTTCTGTGAATTGTCAGTGGCAATGCTGGTTAGGGTATTCTGGGGAGTATGGTACAAAAAAGGAACTTTTGCAAGCTCAGAATTTAACGGGCTTCTGGGGCCTTGTAATCCTAGAATATAAGGCAGCTATGGGTAGCTTGGCTGTTTGAATATTTAGATACTAGCTTTAAAAAATAGGCCTTGTGGCTGTTAGCTGAGGGTAACGTTCCTGATGTTGGAGCATTTCTGTGAAGCTTGTTAATAATATATGTTGTTTTCAGGTTTAAAAGTTTCCTTTTCCTCCTGAATTCCCCAACCTGTGCCATACATTAGGTACCTTCTTTAGGCATTCTTCAAATGCTAGAACTGGAGCATAGCTAAAGCTAATGCGTGGAGCAGAGCACAGAACACCTTTAGGAAAAGACCCATTAAGCAGATATACATAGAAAAGAAATGATATGAAATTTATAATTACAACTATATTGCTTCATTGTGTGCCCAAATATCCTTCATTACGGTTTAGGTGTATCAGACCAGACTTAGGGTCGTCTCCATCTTCTTAACTGCATGTCTGTGCCTACAGGTTCCGATACTCAGAGGATGATGTGGTGGGATATGTAATACAGATCTTACAGGGTCTGGAGTATTTACATGGACGGCGCATTATCCACCTTGACCTGAAGCCTGATAACATCATTGTCTCCCCAACAAATTCCATAAAAATAATTGACTTTGGCAGTGCTCAGACTTATAATCCATTGGTGTTGCGTCAGCTAGGGCGCCGTGTTGGTACACTGGAGTATATGGGTGAGTATGTGTATGGAGCTGACAAGGCAGAGGATTGGATAGGGATAGGGTGGAGGTACTGTGTGCCAGACAAATGTGAAGTAGATATGACATGAAATGAACCAACTTACATAGGGCTGCTCCATGTATACAACAAATGGGTTTGAGCTGCATACTAGTGACCAGCAAACAGACTGAGCAGGAAAGAAGTGGAGAAGGTCTCTCTCTATAACTCCCACTCATGGGCTAAGTCAGGTACATGGCTTCTTTATTACTTTATTTCAGTATTGATATCCTGCCCTGTATCTGAAGCTCTCAGGGCAATGTAAAATGAAATCAATTTAGGATAATAAATAACAGTAACAATAATTTTGAAATACTAAATATATATATATATTAAACCATTTATCACTTGAAAATTTGAAAACAGTTAGAGCACTTTAAAATAATGCCAACCATAGCTGGTATATAAATTGGATAAAATCAACTAGGCCCTAAAATCTTTAATAAAAGCCATGTTTTGACTTGGCAATGGAATGACACCGGCACTGGGACCCATCCAGACTGTGAAGGAAGAGCATTCCATAACTTCGGTGCCACAGAAAAGACCTTAGACCCCCTCTGTCAAACACCTGAAGGCTCTCCTCCCTTCAATTTCACTATTATGCTATAGTTCACAAGGCTTGGAAAGGCCCACAATCCTTTCTGACCATGATCCGTGTGGTATCATTCCTTTGAAAGAGTTAGTGGGTACACAGGCAAATGAGCAACCTAGTCCATTTACAAGGGTTTGTACCAGGGATTGGAAAAAATATTTTTAAAATTACTTTTCACAGCATCTACCAGTCATGCAGGTGGTTTGATTTGGGAATTGCAGTAAGAAAGATAAATTTTCCAGGCTCTGGTTCATAATACTCATCCTACTTTTTTTTAGGATCTTTGGTGTTATGGTGCTTGTTCCTGTCTTTCTGTTTTTGATGCTCCCAGCCAAGAATCACTGCCTTGATTGATCTCTCCATACCACACAGCCCAAGTCCTTCCTAATCTCCTCTCCATAGCCTTAGGCCCTTCTTAATGCATTAAGGCAGTAGGTAGGATCATAGTTCTTTGCCTGCCTGCCTGCCCGTATTTACAGCTTGAAACATGGAAGTACCTCCTACTTGTTTACCCCCCAAATTTGGCCCCCTAAAGATTTGATAGCATTTTCACCATAGAGCTGGTGAGACCTGGTCAACTGAAACTGATGGGCTTCTCCAGCATAATAAATAAAAACCCTTCTGGGCCCATGATGGGCCTTGACAATGCCTGCCAATTCTTCAGAGAAAGAAATGGCTCTCTCCTTATTTTGCAGCTCCTGAAATGGTGAAGGGGGATCCCATTGGCTCAGCAGCTGACATCTGGGGCATGGGAGTGCTTACATACATCATGTAAGTATGGTTGAAGTAGGAGGGTGTTGGAAATGGTCAAGCAGAGGAGCACAGGGCAAAGATGGAATTAGATGGGCACAATCAGATCTTTTCCAGACCCATCTGGCCATGTCCACTGAGAGGACAAGAGTGGGCAGATGTCTGATTCCAGGATCATAACTCCCTGGTGCTCTCCTGACTTTTATATACCGTCTTTATAACCTCTGCTAAGGCACAGTGGTTCCCACAGAGTAGCTCTATTTTACTTCACAGTTTGATGAACTGCATTGATAGACAAATGGTATTTCCTTCATGTCTGTCATCTTCTCATCCCTCACTCAATTTTGCCTAACAGGCTCAGTGGTCGCTCACCTTTTCTTGAAGCGGATCCCTTAGAGGCTGAGAGCCGAATTCTGGCAGCCCGTTATGATGCCTTCAAGCTGTACCCCAATGTCTCCCAGAGTGCTGCACTCTTCATCCGCAAAGTCCTTTGTGCCCATCCATGGTGAGTGAGTGGCAGAGAGAGAAGGGTGGTGCATCTTGGGAATTGCATAGCTGTACATGCTGCAGGCCAGGCAAAGCTGCCATTTGCAAAGAGCCATTAACAGCAGAATTATTGGGGAATTCAAGTTTCCTAAGGCTTCAGCCTTTGGTAAGGAAACCAAAAATATCAAAAATATCAAAGCCAAGCCTGTTAGGGTCTTGCTTTTAAATCAGCAGAGCAGCAGGAAGGTCTTTGTCTAAACAATGCTTCTAAGAACTGAGGCTGATACAAATAGCTTGTAGTTTAAAAAACAAAAGTTTACTAACGGCTTAAATCTACATATGCATAGAAGCTACATCCTAACCTATCTAATGAACAGTTCAGGTAAAAGAAGGAGTTTGTATCTCATCATCTTTCAGAAGAAAGTTGAGAGAGCATGGTGATGGAGAGACCTCAGGAAAGCAAAAGAAATCCTTTTGTGAGAACTTCCTAAGGAAGTTTACCAACCAAAAAATATTTATTGCCCGTGTAATTTAGCAGGACCAAATGCATGCAAACAGATAGAGAAGAGGACAGTGAAGATTAAAAATGCATGCAGGGCAAACCCTGTCTATCTGAGGAGGGGGGGAGAAAATGCAATAATTTTCCAACAATAAACTATAGGTGCTTCATGGCAAATCTCCAATTAAGAAGGTTGAATTGTGTTTGGAGTCTAATGTAGAGTGAATTCTGAATCTTATTGGTATTCCTGACCACTGAAATCAATGGGATTTACTCTTGATTCATCTTTCAATAATTGATTCAATAGGTCTGCTCTAGTTGGGAGTACCAGTGGGATTCAGGCTTGGCATTGTAGCCCAATGCATAGTAAGTCCAGTGAATTCAGGAGAGCTTACGTACAGATAAGAGGATGCAAGATTCCAGCCTCAGAGCAGGGCATTTGGTGAGTGAAGATAGGATTCTTCTAGGAGACAAGACCTGTGGGTGTCAGGGGTCAATCTTACCTCATTTCTTCTCTGAAGTCTGAATGTTGCTACATTTGGACAAAGGAAAAACCCTAACTCCATTTTTCTAGCCATACCTGGAGATGACACAGATTGGATCTGAGATCTTTTGCATGGACGCCATGCAAAAGATCTCAGATCCAATCTGTGTCATCTCCAGGTGTGGATAGAAAAACTCCTGCATGAAACCTCAGAGAGCTGTAGTACTGCAGTAGACCAGTGGTTCCCAGTATTCCCAATCACTGTGTATGGATGTGAGCCCTGGACCATGAAAAAAGTGGATTAAAAAATCAACTCATTTGAGATGTGGTGCTGGCGAAGAGTGCTGAGGATATCATGGATGGCAAAAAAAACAAGCAAATGGGTCCTTGCACAGATCAAGCTTGAAATACCCCTAGTGGCCAAAATGATTAAATTGAGGCTGTTGTATTTTTGGTCACATCATGAGAAGGCATGACTCATTAGAAAAGACAATAATGCTAGGGAAGCTTGCAGAAAGAGAAGAAGACTGCACACCAGATGGCTAGAGTCAATTAGGGAGAACACAGGCATAAGACTGCTGGATTTGAGCAGAGCTGTGGAGAATATGGAGTCCTGGAGATGTCTCATCCACAGGATTGCCATGAGTCAAGATCAACTTGAGGGCAGTTAACAACAGTGGTTCCCAGATTTGATCCTCAAGATGTTTGGACTTCAGCTCCCAGAATTCCTGTTGACTAAGCTGCTTGGAGCTTGTGGAAGTTGAAGTCCAAAACACCTGAAGGACCAATATTTGAGAATCTCTGGTACATACAATACTGCACTAATTGATGAGCTGGACAGTATAAGACAACGTCCTATGTGTTCCCTGTTGCTCTGGTAGTGCTCTGGTTTTCTCTTTGCACTTTGAAGGGAAGTGGGAGTTTTGGAACGATCAATCTCTTCCTAATGTCTCTTGACCTTACAGGAGCCGTCCCACTCTCAAGGACTGCTTTGCCAACCCTTGGCTCCAGGATGCCTATCTGATGAAACTGCGGCGCCAGACCCTCACTTTCACTACCAGTCGCCTGAAAGAATTCTTGGTAGAGCACCAGCGTCAGCGCAGTGAGGTGGCCACTAAGCATAAGGTCTTATTGCGCTCCTACCATGGCGTCAGCAGCCACATGCCCTAGCCGCCTGCCCTGCCGGAGGAGCCACAGAACATTCCAGCAGGGGGTGTGATGGGCCAATCACCCGTCCACCCAGCCAGGGTGAGACTGGTCGATATACCTCATGGAGCCAGAAGAGTCGTCAGCACTGGCCGATGTTCTTCACTTTGCCCAGCCAGCTCCTGGCAACAACCTGGCTTAGAGGGGAGTGAAACAGTGTCTGATGACAGAAAAGGGCAGACAAGATTTACAAACTTAGGGGCGGGTGGGTTCAGCAAAGGATGACTTGCTCTAGGAAGTACAAGGAGCCATGAAGCAGTGCCAAGGTGGAGGTCAAGGCCTTAGTGTTTCCTCCTCAAAATAACTCCTCCCTCAGGGCTTCCACTGGCCTCCTCTGTATTGTGCCTAAAAGTGCTGCATCTCTATCCTGAATAGGTCTGGTGCAACCAATCCTTTTTGTTTACTAAGAGGCGACCCTAAACCTGGGGTCTGCAGCCAAGTGTAGAGCATGAGATATCTTTCCCTTTTTAAAACCCATCAACCTGAGGTGGAAGAAGAAAAATAAGGATCAACCTTGGAGCCTTGCAGAGTGGAGGCCTAGCAGCAACTGACAGTTCACCACTGGGATGGGATGGTTCTTCATTTCCACGGGTGTTTCTGTTCCTCAAGGCAGATCCTGAGAGTAGGGTGGGGATATTCATTAACGACAGAATAAGCTCACACATAGGAAAGCAGGAAAGAAAAAGGAATGGCAAGGTTGGGGTGAAGTAAAGGAGTACTAGCCATGTCTCTGGGTTTCCTGCCCAATTGTTACTACTATTTAGAAGTCCAGAAGAAGCCAACAGTGTAAGGCCAGCAATCCCTCTCTGTTTGCATGGCCACTGTCCAATCATGCCTAGCACCTTCCTGCTGACTTCCTTGTATTTTTGCATATCCTTTCCTAACACAGATGCACATAATAGGGCCTGTTTCAGTGCAGAAGACACATACCTTTTCCTCTCATCACACCTTCCTGAATTGTGTATGTGCTTCAGACACACCTTCCCCAGCCTCATAATATTTACACAGAGGAACCTTCCCAATTTTTCAGAGCTTTTTTGCCACACTCCATCTTAGAGCCTGCACACCATGCAAAATGAATTCCATACATAGAGGTTCAGATCCTGTAGAGTTATGCACCTTCTCCTTCTGTAGTTAGGCACCAGAGTTCGGAAATGTGACTTTTCTGACTACAGCTCCCAGAATCCTTTCCAGCCTGACCAATGGCCACAGTGGCTTAGAGGAATTCTGGTAGTTGTGGATCAAAAAGTAACCTTTTTCCTGACCTATTAAGCATGCACTTGGCCTTCTTAGCACATATATTATGCCTCTGGTGGTGGGTCAGTTTTATAGAGAGAGAAAAAGTGAGCAGGCCCTCTTCCACCGCTTATCCTTGGGCTGCCGATGGGAGTTAGCTGTACCTCTGCTCTGGCAGAAATGCACTAAGGAAACCCCTTTAAAAGCCATGGTAATGATTTGACCATGGGAATTAGGACCCAGGCTGGAGACTTTCTGTTTTGTTACACATCCTGGTCTTGAGTAGTGTCCATTCATGCTGAGAATCAGTCTATATATTCTTACAGCTTCAGACACTCTGAAGCGTATGGGGTAACTAGGAAATACAAATTTAGATTCGTAAAGTAGAGGAATGGTAGAGACTTCTATCGGTTGAGCAGAGAGACCCAAGGGTACAGCCAGGGCCCTACAGCATGAATACAGCTATTCTGTCCTGTCTTGGTTGTGGGAATTCATGACTGTAGTTCCTCATCTCTGTCCCTTGTTTCTCCTTCACCCCAATCCCCTTTGTCCAATATTTTTGGATTATGGGAATGGTAGTTTCCCTCTGGCAAGAACAAGCAAAGCAACCAGGGCTGCTTCCAGATAGGCCTTTTCTCTAATAAATTATTGCTGTTTTACAATAAGATGTAGGTGACTTTCCACACTATGAGAGTTGTTGCACATTTTCTATATATGTTTAATGTGCTACATTCTTTCCATACCAATGGGTGTGACTTAGCTGTGTGGTGAAATGAAAAGTTCAGTCTACCTAAACAGCCACTTGGGTATGAACAATGACATCCACTTCCTGGAGTTCTTAACTAAAATAGAAATCAATTATTTATTTAGTGCTAAGCACTTATTAATGTAGACATATGATTAGTATCCCTGAAATATAAACAAACCTAAATTGTTTAGGGTTTTTTTGGACTGGAAGTAAACATTGGAACTGTTTTCTTATGGGGGAAATGTACACATTGGTAAAATGAAATTGTCTGAAAACGTTTTTCTCCTTTAATTTTAAATTTAGTGTTGTAGCACTATTGCATTCTTTCTTTTTAAGTAAACAGTATGTGGCTAATATTTTGGGAGGAAACGTGAATTGGAAGCACAGGCTGGAAGTCTTAAATTAACCAAAAAATAGGTTGCAGCCAGAAAGGGTTTTATCACTAGAGTACTTTCATCTGGACAGTATTTTGTTAATGTTTTAAATATATACAAAGAGAAAATCATTTTTAGCTCTAAGCAAAAGACTGATTTTTAAAAAAATATTAATGGGGTTATAAAATGGTACTCACCATTAAAGACATTAAGAATATGTGCTGAACTATGACCGTTTCATTTTCCTTATAGGCAAAGCTTTGGAAAATTACTTTTTTGGACTACAGCTTTTAGTAAGGGGGCAGGTTGGCTAGGGATTCTGGGAGTTGGAGTCCATAAACATAACTTTTCTAAGCTCTGCTGTTGTATCACTGCCCATATGAGACCTCTGCCTTGTATAACTTTTGAGGGTCATCTACATTCTTTTCCTTTCAACCTTCTTTAAGAAAACAAGTTGGTTTTATAAAAGCTGGCAGCAGCACTGGGAAGACATTGCAAAATTACAAATGGTTGATGGTGTCATGTAATCCTCTCCCCCCCCTCTACCATTGTGAATGAAAATGGAAATTCCACACCAAACTCCTTGTGTGGAAGCAGCCTGAGTCAAAATAAATGCGGTGGATAATCCCAGCGGCTTTGTGTGGTTCCTAAGAAAGCTGGGAGTTGACAGAAGAAACGTCCATACAATTTAAAAAGGTGGTTTCTAATTTACTCATTCCCAATGCCACACTGGTTGGAAACATGCATACCACCAACTGGCTAGTGTCTGGATGTATTCAGAAGTGTCTAATTGTAACAGTGGTAATGCACTGTAATGCATTTTGAAATTGCTTGTACTGCCATAACCAGGAACAATTAAATGCAGAAATATAGTATGAGGGGCACCTGCCTTGACAACAATACAGGTGAAAAGGATTTTGGAATTTTAACAGACGATAAGCCAAACATAAATTAATAGTGTGATGCAGCAATCCAAAAAGCCATTGTAATTCTAGGCTGCATCAACAGGTGTATAGTGTCCAGATTAAGGAAAGTAATAGTTCCATTCTTTTCTGCTTTAGCCAGAACACATCTAGAACACTCTATCCAGTTCTGGGCACCACAGTTCAAGGACAATTTAGACAAGCTGGAATATGGCCAAAGAAGAGTAGTGAAGATGACATAAGATCTGAAAACTAGACTTTATTAACTGCTTAGGAAGCTTGATATGTTTAGGATGAAGAAGCGGGAAGTGATGTAATAGCAATCTTAAAACACCTGAAAGGAAGTCATGCAGAAGATGGAGCAAGCTTGTTTTGTGCTGCTCCAGAGGCGCAAACCAATGGGTTCAAACTGCAAGAAAAATATACCATCTAAACATTAGGAAGAACTTTCTGACAGTAAGAGTTTTTGACATTGGAATTGATATTGGTATGATGTATGGCGATAGAAGCAAAACCAACTTTCATAGTAAACTCAAGTACTGTATGTACCTGCAGAATAAAAGCAGAGGGAAACTGGTGGCACTACAAAGACAAAATGTTAAAAATCCAAGCACCAGCTTCTGTTTTTAGATGCATTCTATACACATTGAGTGTTTTGTTTGAATTGAACTCTGGGAGGCTTTTACAGGCTTGAGGAATGTTTTTTTTTCAGGGCACACCGAGATGTTTTTCATTAGAGTTTATTTATTAAAAATATTTTTAACCTGCCCTTTATCCTAGAATATCAAGGAAACAGTGTAAACAACATAAGTCTTATTATAGTAACATAGTCCAGTGCAAATAAAACAGATATATAAAAACAATAGAGAAGCTAAACAAACCAAGAAAATTATGTTAAATGTGTAGGCAAATAAAAGATTTTCAACCGAGTAGTGGGATTGAATTTCACTGGGGCTGACATTCCAGAGATGGAGTATCATCAGAGAGAAGGTCCTCTGCCTACACAATAGGTTTTTCCTGGTAAAAGAAGAAGATTATCTGAATATCGTACGAGCCAGGAGAATGACATAGGAAAAGATGCCTTCTTAGCTTGTCAGGGATTTGGGTAGTACCTGTTTTTTGGAATAGGGTTGGAAGTGAATAAGTAGCAAATGTAACTCTATACAAAATAGTGTAATGCCATCCTCACCCGGTTATATTGGTTGAAATCCTGACACCTGTGTTTCACACGATTTGAAGTTTTTGAATGGTCTGCAAGGGATGCCTCATCTACAACACATCAGAGTAATCCAGATGGAGAATTACCACAGCATGGATCACCATACTGCAGCCCGGAAACAGTTGCAGCTGGCAAATCTGGACAAGCTGGTTAAACATACTGTATACCGCTAGGACATCATGGATCCTGGAAAGAACCTAATATTGAACTGGACATACACATAATTCTATCCATCTATCTACAGAATTCAGTTGATGTTCATTCAGCCCATTAAAAATTCCAGATACTGATTCAGCTCCTGCACAACTCCTTACCTGATTCACAGAGAGAACATAGAAAGATAAGTACTAAATGCCATCAGGCATGCAGATGCCCCTTCAGACCTATTAATATCTCAGCCACTGTAAAAGCACAAGGAATGTTATGGATGCTTATTGGAGTTGAGATGGCAAATTAAGCTACATTCTGAAACCAGATTTCAGAAAATATAAGAAAAAAATGAGATTGGACTATAGGTTGCCAACTTGTTTATCAACCCCTATTATAGAATCATAGAATCATAGAGTTGGAAGAGACCACAAGGGCCATCCAGTCCAACCCCCTGCCATGCAGGAACTCCCAGTCAAAGCATCCCCGACAGATGGCCATTCAGCCTCTGCTTAAAGACCTCCAAGGACGGAGACTCCACTACACTCTGAGGGAGTGTGTTCCACTGTCAAACAGCCCTTACTGTCACAAAGTTCCTCCTAATGTTGAGGTGGAATCTCTTTTCCTGTAGTGTGCATCCATTGTTCCGTTTAAATCCGTTGTTCTGTTTAAAACTTATCTCAGTTTAAAGTTCCTTAGTCATCCATACTGGCTTCCTGAGACATCTCCCATTTTTTCTCATTGGAACTGTTTTAATTTGTGCTTTCAGTATCTCCCTTTTGAGAAAATCCCATCTGTCTTGAACTCCCTTCTCTTTTAGTATTCCTGACCACGGGATCACACCTAATATTTCTCTGAGTTTATTGAAATCAGCTCTTCGAAAGTCTAGAATGTGTGTCTGACTATGCCTGGTTTCTCCTTTCCACTGTATAACAACTCCAGGAGAACATGGTCACTTCCATTTAAGGATCCCACCACTTGCACTCCATTGACTAGGTCTTCCCTGTTGGTTAAGATCAGATCTAAAATAGCTGATTCCCCTTGTTGCCTCTTCCACTTTTTGGACAATGAAATTGTCTTCCAGGCAAGTGAGGAATTTGCTAGACCTTGAGGATTTGGCTGAGTTTGACTTCCAGCAAATATCAGGATAGTTGAAGTCACCCATCACTACTACATCTCTCCTTTCTGAGTATGTGATTATCTGTTCTAAAAAGGCATCATCCAATTCCTCTGCCTGAGTTGGGGGTCTGTAGTAGACTCCCACAGTAACATCCCTGTTGTTTCCCTCTCCTTTAATTTTTATCCAGATGCTCTCCACCTGGCTTCCAGTATTGACTTCCTGGATCTCTTCACTGGTGTAAATATCCCTGACATATAATGCTATTCCTCCTCCTTTCCTGTTTGGCCTGTTTCTCTTAAAAAGGTTATACCCCTTTATTTCTACATTCCAATCGTGAGACTCATCCCACCAGGTTTCAGTGATGCCTATTATATCATATTTGCTTTGTTGTGCTAGGAGTTCCAGTTCATCCTGTTTATTTCCCATACTCTGTGCATTAGTGTAGAGACATCCAGTTCAATTAGTGTAGAGACATCCACTTCAATTCATCCAGTTCAGCAACCTGCAGTCTTGGTTTTGTCTTTGATTCCTCTCTTTCATTTATTCCCTAGATTCAGGCCACCGCCAGGACCTGTAGATTCTGTCTCTACAACATTGCTAAATTCTGTCCATTCCTCTCAGCCTACACTGCCAAGACTCTGGTCCATGCCCTAGTGGTCTCACGACTAGATTATTGTAACCTCCTTTTGACAGGGCTTCCTCTCTCTCACCTCTATCCTTTAATCTCTGCCCAGAACTCAGCTGCACATATTATCACATCCGCTCACCGCTTTGACCATGTTTCTCCCCTCTTATCCTCCCTTCACTGGCTCCCCTTCCCCTTCCGCATTCAGTACAAGCTTTTGTTGTTGACTTTCAAAGCCCTCCACGGACTGGCCCCTCCTTACCTGTCTGAGCTTGTTTCTCCTCACACTCCTTCTCGTACCCCTCCATTCTGGTAGTCAAGGTCTCCTGTCCCAGCCAAGGATTTCACTGCCCTATCCCGGATTCGTCCCTTCTCACTTGCTGCCCCTCACTCCTGGAACCTTCTTCCCCACATTTGCACCTCATCACTTTTCTAACCAGATTCAAAATTAAGTTAAAGACTATAATGTTTAGGGAAGCCTTCTCAGGATTGTGCCATCTGCCCCTGGATGCCTCTTTTTAACTATGTATTAGGAAGTCGAGCCCTCCCTCCAGTCCATCTGCCTGGTCCAGGCCCCAGAGGGAGAGAAAAGCCACTGGACCTCATCCCCTTCCCACCACCTTCCCCTTTTCCTTTTGTGTTGTCTCTTTTAGATTGTAAGCCTAAGGGCAGGATCCGTCTAATTATAAGATTGTATGTACAGCACTGTGTAAAATAATAATAATAATAATAATAATAATAATATTATTATTATTATTATTATTATTTTCCAACTGTGGATTTTGTAGATCAACTTACTACTAAATAGACAGAAACAGCCAAATCCTCAAGGTCTAGCAAATTCCTAACTTACCTAGAAGACAATTTCATTGTCCAAAAGGTGGAAGAGGCAACAAGGGAATCAGCTATTTTAGATCTCATCTTAACCAACAGGGAAGACCTAGTTGATGGGGGGAAAGTGGTGGGATCCTTAGGTGGAAGTGACCATGTTCTCCTGGATTTTGTTATACAGTGGAAAGGAGAAACCAGGCATAGCAAGGCCTTTCAGCAAGGCCTTTTACAAGGTTCCCCATAGCATTCTTGCAAACAAGCTTGTAAAATGTGGGCTAGACAAGGTAACTGTTACATGGATTTGTAACTGGTTGACTGGCCAAACTCAAACAGTGCTCAACAACGGCTCCTTTTCAACCTGGAAAGAAGTGACAAGTGGAGTGCCACAGGGCTCTGTCCCTGGGCCCAGTCCTATTCAACATCTTTATTAATGACTTGGATAACAGAGTTGGGGGCATACTTATCAAATTTGCAGATGACACTAAACTAGGAGAAGTAGCCAATACTCCAGAAGACAGGGTCAAAATTCAAAATGACCTGAATAGACTAGTAAGCTGGGCCAATGCTAACAAAATGAAATTCAATGCAGAGAAATGTAAGGTACTGCACTTAGGGCGCAAAAATGAAATGCACAGATATAGGATGGGGGGACATCTGGCTGAATGAAACTACATGTGAAAGGGATCTAGGAGTCCAAGTAGACCACAAGTTGAACATGAGTCAACAGTGCAATGCGGCAGCTAAAAAAGCCAATGCAATTTTAGGCTGCATCAATAGAAGTATAGAGTCTAGATCAAGGGAAGTAATCAGTGCCACTCTATTCTGCTTTGGTCAGGCCCCACCTGGAATACTGTGTCCAGGTCTGGGCACCACAATTCAAAAAAGATATGGAGAAACTGGAGCGGGTCCAAAGGAGGGCAACTAAAATGGTGAAGGGTCTAGAAACCATGCCCTATGAAGAACGACTTAGGGAGCTGGGGATGCTTAGCCTGGAGAAGAGAAGGTTAAGAGGTGATATGATAGCCCTGTTCAAATATTTGAAGGGATGTCATATTGAGGAGGGAGCAAGCTTGTTTTCTGCTGCTGCAGAGACTAGGACACGGAACAATGGATGCAAGCTGCAGGAAAAGAGATTCCACCTCAACATTAGGAGGAACTTCCTGACAGTAAGGGCTGTTCGACAGAGGAACACACTCCCTCGGAGTGTAGTGGAGTCTCCTTCCTTGGAGGTCTTTAAGCAGAGGCTGGATGGCCATTTGTCGGGGATGCTTTGACTGGGAGTTCCTGCATGGCAGGGGGTTGGACTGGATGGCCCTTGTGGTCTCTTCCAACTCTATGATTCTATGATTCTAAGTGCCCATCAACAGAAACAGAAAAGGAGTATTGAAGGGTGGGGCTTACGTGGCAGATGAGAAGCTCTCTCTTAGACATGCTGAGCTTTAAGCACCGATGCCGCATCCACTGAGAGATGGCAGGAGAGACAAGATGAGACTTGCTGTTCAAGCCCCAGCGAAAGGTCAGGGGTGGAAAGATACAGCTGAGTGTTGTCACCATACAGATGATAGGAGAAACCAAAAGAACTGATGCGTTCACCTAGAGACAGTGTGTATAGAGAGAACAAAAGGGGACCCAGGACAGAGCCCTGGGGAACTCCAACCAATAAGAGGAGGAAGTGTGACCACCTGTGACCACAGCAAAAGATCTGTCTGACAAGTAAGATTTAAACCAGTTGAGAACAGAGTCAGAGAACCCAAGGTCAGCAAGTAAGTCAAGCAAGAGACAGTGGTCCATGGTGTCGAAGGCCACAGACAAATCTAGAAGAATGAGAATAGAGTAGAGGCCTGCAAGAGATCATTTGAGATCTTGGTGAGGGCCGTCTCTGTAGAGTGCCGTGGGCGGAAACCAGACTGAAAAGGGTCCAGGATGGAGTTGGTTTCGAGAAACTCAAGACAGCGAGAATAAACTACCCATTCCAGAACCTTAGAGAGGAAAGGAAGAAGAGGGATCGGACGATAGCTAGACAAAGAAGAGGGGTCGAGAGAGGGTTTCTTCAGAATTGGGGAAATGCGAGCATGTTTGAAGTCAGAAGGGAAGGAACCTGAAGAGAGAGACAGATTAAAGATATAGAGGAGCGAGGGCAGAAAAGAAGGGGTTATAGAGATTAGAAGATGGGAGGGGATAGGATCAAGAGAACAAGTTGTAGGTTTGGAAGAATTTAGTAGTGTAGAAAGTTCATCCAGAGAAAGAGGTGGAAACACAGACAGTTTATTAGTAGAAGGAACCAGGAGATTAGTGGTAGCGGGCAGATCAGGAGGAACAATTTCAGATCAAATAGTAGTGACTTTTGTGAGAAGTAGTTGGCAAAGTCAGTGGGGGAAAATGATGAGAAGACAGGGGGAGAGGAAGGTTTTAGCAGTGTATCGAAGCAGGAGAACAAATGCTGCAGGCACCTCTCGTTGGCGCAGATCAATGATTTATAGTAATTCTGTTTTGCCATAGATAGGGCACATGAGAAGGATAAAAGAACAAATTTGTAATGAATAAAATTGGCCCACTCCCTGGACTTTTTCCAAAGGCGCTCGGCTGCTCAAAAGCAGGGCCAGAGAAACCTAACTGTGGGAGAGAGCCAGGGCTGAGGCCTAGACATAGAGGAGGATGTGTTAATAGATACGGGGCAAAGCTGTCAAGTGTTGAAGAGACAGTGGAGTTGAATAAAGACATTGCTGAGTCAGCAGAGTCCCCAAGATTTAGAGAAGAGAGAGAAGAATCCAAGGTCTGACTGAGATGATCAGAATTAAGATTTAAAAAAATACTTTTATTAGGACAACCTAAGCATCATAAAACAATGAGCACACTAAAACAATGAGCACACTTTTGAATTCTCCAGAATTCTTCATCTCACCTGACAGAATGCAAAAGATTGCTCAGTATGTTGAGCAATCTTTGGTTGGTTTGCTTTGGTTGCTCCTACTAAAGTACTAACCAACTGTGGGTTGCTGAAGGCTAGCAGTCTACAAAAACTGCATCCCTCTTTCATACTGCACAATTATAGAACTGTTATGGCTTCATCATTTGAAATCATGGGATTTGTAGTTTGAGGATGCACCATAACTCTCTGGTAAAAAAGTAAAGTTAAATGTTTTCCTTTTGACAAGGTTAAGTTGTGTCCAACTGTAGGGGGTGGTGCTCATCTCCGTTAGTAAGCTGAGGGTGCCAGTGTTGTCAAAGATGACTCCTTGATGATGTGGCCAGCATGACTGCATGGAACGTGGTTACCTATTTATCCACTAGCTCTTTTATGTGCTTTTGAACCACCAGGTTGGTAGAAGCTGGGATTAGTGATGGGAGCTCACTCCAACACGTGGCACTTGGGCCTTGAACTGCCAATCTGCTGATCTTTCAATTGTCATTCAGCGTCTTAACTGCTGAACCACTGCATCCCATTAACTCTATGGTAGAGAATTAGAGAATTGTAAATATCTCATGAAGCTACAAATCCCAGGATTCCATAGGGTGGAAGCATGCTGATAAAAGTGCTATCAAAGTGCTATAGTTGTGGAGTGTGAAGGCAGCCTTGAACAATGCACATCTCAAGGCTTTGAAAAGTGTTTGGTCTTTGCAGCTATAATTGCTGTTAAAAGCAGAGCCACAAGTTAAGTGTTCAGATTTTTGGTGACGATGTGTCATACTGAATAACCATTTTGCTCCCTTCCCAGTGGAAGCAGCAACAACATGTTGCACTGTAGCCAGCTGATGTTCAGGGTCATAGCCAGCCAATCTCATTTTTCCAAACATTTCCACTCCTGATTTTCTCTCTCCATCCCTACATCTGTCAGCATTGTAGCACTACTGAGCATGTTTAACTGCCAGTTGCCTGTTTTTCCCCCCTCACCTTCAAGGTTTGTTAAACTAAATATTTGTGAGTACTTTTGCAAAACTTGGGTTTCTCTGAGCCTCCTGAAGCCACTGTCTTAACGTACAGATCAAGTTGATTTTGGCCAAAAAGAGGTGGAGGATAAGGTTGGTGTTATTATACAAGCAAAGTCTCCCTTATCAGAAATACCTTGGAACCAGAGATGTTTTGGATTTTGGGTTTTATTGGATTTTGGAATGCCTGTATTTGCATATCCATACATAATAAGATATCTTTGAAACAGAACCCAAGTCTGAAAATAAAATTAATTTATGTTTCATATGCAGCTCATACACATAGTCTGAAGCTATTTTATAAAATTTTTTAATACTTCTGTACATGAAACAACATTTGTGTACATTGAACCATGGGAAAGCAAAGGTGTTGCTATCTCTGCCACCCATGAAAAAAGTTTTGATTTCTGAAATATTTCAGAATTCCAGATAAGGGAGACTTAACCTGTATAGAGAAACTGTGTTCACAACTACATTTGCAACATGGAGTATTCCTGTCCAACATTTCAGCCAGTCAACTGTGCTCCTCCTTATAAATTCTCTGTTCCATTACTCCTCTCACTGACCATTCCCATCACCCCAGCCTAAATGGATACTCAATACCCTGGGACCAGTAAAAATGCCCTGTGCTTATTGGGCTATTTTTGTTTCTCCTCCATACAACCATATGGAATGTCACCCCTTTAAGTTTTGGGAAGATACCTCTGCAAACATTGACTCCCCCCCCCCCCCCCCGTGTGTGGCTGGTGCCACTCTGCTTCCATAAAGACTGACATTCAAAATGAGTTTGTTATATCATTCTAATGAATTTGGCACACCATTATTCTGCACTCTGAATTATGGGACAAACTATTTTCCCCAATTCCAGGCACACTCATATACTTACATTTTGCAAACCTGTCTAATACTTCCCACAGCCACAACTGAAATCGAGTAAGCACGGATTGCTCCAGTTCTTGTGGGGCTCTTGAGGAAGACCTCTCCAATTCTCCCTTCCTTGAATAATGAACCTTTTCCTTCGGCCCCTGTCACACATTGCTGCCCTTCTTTTTCTTCCTCATCACTTCCACCACCTGCTTCCTTGCCAAGCAGATAACCAGGGAGCAGGCAGACCATGGCAGCTACTTCTCTTCCATCTCTCCACCACCTTTTTGCTCACTCCTTCCGGGGCAGAGTGAAAGGTAAGTTAACACAAGTAGGGTGCAGCAATGGTGAGAGGGGGGGGGGGGGCTTGCCAATATATCTCCCAAAAGGCAACCCATCATTGACAACCTTTGACACCAGACTTGTGAACAAGGGCTTGAAGGCAGAGCCGTATATTTTCCCCCTTCTTTACTCCACTCAAGTTGCACAGAAGTCAAAGCCAGGCAAATTATTTTGACACATGAAGCAGAAAATCCCACAAGCTTAGTTTCTCGTATAGGACAGTAAAACTACATTAATAAAAAATTAAATCTGAAATTGACAATTTAGTGCCACTATTAATTATTTAAATAAGTAACCATTTGCAGCCTTCATTGATAATCTGCTGCCTGAAGCAGCACCTCACTCTGCCTAATGGCTGGCCTTAAGGGCAGTAGTCACTGACTTCATCTGCTGACTCTCTGGGTGCTGGAATTAGTATTGGGCCCTTGAATGCTTTCCTCTCCAGCACTGACAGCAATAGATTCATAGTTAATTAGGCAGCCAGTTAAACAGAGGTTGGAGCCCCTTTTAGGACATGAATCGTTGGACTCAGGGCCTATATTAGGGATAAAGCAGGAGACCTGCAGGACAAGATGGTGTCTTTGGGCTGATGGTTGCCTATCCTGGATTTTCTCTTAGCTTGCATGCATGGCTATCTATGTGTCTTTAAATTACCTGTCAACTTATGGTTTTGCCATCAATTTCATAGGGTTTTCTTTGGCCAGGCATACTCAAGAAGTAGTTTGCCATAGCCTTATTCTAAAATATAACCTGCAGCACCTGATATCCCTTGGTGGTGTCCAATCCAAGTACTAACCAGGTCTGACCCACTTAGCATTCAAGAGCAAACAGGTTCTGATGCCTAAAGGATGGTTTGGGTATCACTGATGATCCCTTCTTTTGTCACATTCATAAGTAGAAAAATTATCTTGGAATAAATGAGAACTGTAGCAGTCTCAATCCATATTACTACAACCTGTTTTAAAAGGTGAGGATTAAGAACAGGCTTTGCACTTCCATATTGCTCACAATCTAATGAACAGGGGTCTCCCTCTTTCTCACACATACAGTGCCAAATTGGACCAGGGTTTCCCTGAACCTTCTGCCAGCTGTAGCTCTGAACTCCCCTAGGACCTACACCAGCATTCCTCAACCTAGCATCCTGTATTGCGCTATTGGTTTCATTCTCCCCAGGCAGAACAGCAATGACCATTCTAAGTGGGGATGATGGGAGTTAAACATACCTGGACAAATGCACACACATGCAACTTCCTTACCTACAGTTGAAACTGGTACAGTCTATTGTGCAATCTGGGCAAGAATAGCACCAACGCTCTCCAATCACAGTTGTTATGAGGAGGAATTGTGGTTGAAATCACACTACTGAAATAATCCAGTTTGAGGCTGGCTCAGTGCTAGGGAATCCTGTGAACTGTAGTTTATTGTGGCACCACAGCTTTCTGACAAAGAAGGCTAAATGTCTCACAAACCTGCAGTTCCCTGAATTCCCTAGAATTGAGCCATGGCAGTTAAAGCAGTCTCAAACTGGCTTATTTCTGCAGTCTGTTTTGGACCTAGTGAGGTGTGAGATCACTGAAGTAAGTTATCACCTTAGCTTCTCTTTATTTGCTAGATTTAGCTCCTTTAGTAGCAGATCATGAAAGAGCAGTGGTCATGATAGGCAGTTGTTAACTTCTGTCTCATTTGGCCTCTATTTTTCTCTTTTTTATTTCCCTTTGTCTTGTTGAATGGCATAGTTTAATCTTCTGTTTACATTTCTTTTTAATTTATTAATTTATGAATGTGTGTGATAGGTAGTGATATCTATTTTCACACTTGCCCCTAGTTTGAACTGGCTCAGACTGGGTCCAAATCAATCTGGACTGAATTTAGCCCAGGTCCAAATAGTTGAATTTGCCTCAGAACTAAATCAAAGGCCCATGAACAAACCAAATATTTAGACTAATATGAACCAACATACAATGTAAGCCTGATCTGGCATGATGCAGTTTTCAGACCTGACATCATTTTAGGCTGCATCAATAGAAGTATAGAGTCTAGATCAAGGGAAGTAATAGTGCCACTCTATTCTGCTTTGGTCAGCCCCCCTCCCCCCCCCCCCCCCCCCCCGAAATATTGTGCCCAGTTCTGGGCACAATTCAAAAAGGATGTGGAGAAAATGGAGTGTATCCAAAGGAGGACAACTAAGATGGTGAAAGGTCTGGAAACTGTGCTCTATGAGGAACACCTTAGGGAGCTCGGTATGTTTAGCCTGGGGAAGAGAGGGTTAAGAGGTGATATGATAGCCCTGTTTAAATATTTGAAGGGATGTCATATTGAGAAGAGAGCAAGCTTGTTTTCTGCTGCTCCAGAGACTAGGACCCAGAACAATTGATGTAAACTGCAGGAAAAGAAATCCCACCTCAACATTAGGAGGAACTTCCTGACAGTAAGGGCTATTCAACAGTGGAACACACTCTCTCAGGGTGTAGTGGAGTTTCCTTCCTTAGAGGTCTTTAAACAGAGGCTGGATGGCCATCTGTCGGGGATGCTTTGATTGAGAATTCCTCCATGGCAGGGGGTTGGACCGGATGGCCCTTGTGGTCTCTTCCAACTCTATGATTCTGTCTCTTGACTTTTCTCCCAAATAATCACATTGGTTTCAGCATAATCATAGACACATAGAATCTTAGGGCTAGAAGAAGTCACACGAAATGCACACCTAAAGCAGACCTGATCAATGCACAACCAAGCTCTGTTGAAAGACTTCCAAAGAAGGTGTATCCCACCACACTCTGAGACAGTCTATTCCACAGTTAAACAGATCTTAGAGTCAATAAGTTCTTCCTAATGTTTAAGTGGCTGTTGTATTTTTGCCATGTCATAAGAAGACATGACTCACTAGAAAAGACAATGGGGCTTTCTAGATTGGCAAAAAGAAGTGTGTTCATGGCTGCATGAAACTCTAGCCTTTAGATGAGAAAAAGGGAAAGTGTGCCATGAAAACGCTTTTTTTGCGTTTTAGGGGAGAAGAAGTGCCTTTAAAAAGGTGCTGGTTTTCCCAGCTTCTTTTTTAAAAACTGCGGAACAGCGCAGCTCCATCTAAAGGCTGTGGTGCAGCTGCTAAGCATTAAGGAAAAGGCAACTTCATGTCACACTTTCCTGCAAAACCTGGTAATGTGGAGGGCAACAGGAAGAGAGCAAGACCATGGCCCTGAGTCTGCAAGAACTGAGCAGAATGGCTGAAGGTAGGTGGACTTGGAGGTCTCTCATTCATAAGTCACCACAATTTGAGATCACCTTGACTACAATTAACAACAAAATGTTTAGGTGGAATCTCCTTTCTTGTAATTGGAATCCATTGGTACTCATTCTAGTTTCTGAAGCATTAACAAGCTCACTCTGTCTTCTAATTGTTAAGCACATAGATGTAGTTTTCCTCCAAGAATATATTCCTTCTGATATGTGTTGTGCCTCTCATATAGTACTATGCACCCTTCTCTTTTGAAGCTTCAATGTCTTTTTCCTCTCCCACTTCAGACGAGGCTTTATTTACCCCCCCCCCCCATCACTAACGCTAGCATTGTCTCATCTCGTTTTTCTTTTGCTGCCCACATTGTTTCATTCATTGCTACTGTGATTGCTGTGAGGGAAATGATTGCTATTGAGGTTGCTGTGGGAGTGTCACTGATGTCTTTTGTGATGTAATTTTGATGAGTAACACTATCAGTTTTTATTACCTTTATTTTATGATTTTAAAAGCTTTAACAGATTTTTTAATTGGCCTTTTGTATTTGAGCCAATGCTTCTATTTCCCTTCTGTCTTCTGTCTTTCCTCTTTAATTTGGAAATGGCCTCTAAAATGTTGGATCATTATACCTTCCATCATCCCTGATCACTGACCACACTGGTCAAGGCTAATGTGAATTGAAATTCAACCACATGTGAAAGGTTTCCCAGCCCTGTCCCATCTCTTTATCACCTCTGTTCTCCTCACTCAACTCTGCTCCATCTGACCAATTTTATTCTCCTCCAGCTTCTCAAGACTTGCATTACTGTGGCAGGGAGGATAGTTCATGTCATGTCCCCAATTTAATTCAGCTCCAAAGTTCTTATTAGCAGTTGTGTGTATGTGTGTGTTTAGAAATCCAGGAAGTTACATAAATGATTAAATAAATGAATAATTTTTATTTCTACCTTTCTTCCCTCACTACTTTTCCTTCATTCAAAATGGCCACACAGAGGAAACATTCAGTTCAACATGCACAGTCTTTGACCTGATCCCTGATGGGATGTTGGAGATCATAGAACTTCCAATTCTGGATTCCTTTCATCTAGGGAAAGTTTGCAATGTCACGGAAGCTGTTCTTCCTGTCCTGAAAGATGATATGCTATTTATATAATCAGAGGATTAATTTACAGTACAGGCAGGACTCCTTCCTAAGATTCAAGATTGCTAACTATCGACTATTAATGTGAACAGTTAGAAGTAGTTCACTGGATTGCATGGATTAATCTTGAAGCAACAAACCTCATAGAATCCTAGGGCCCTGGATCAAGCATTGCTTGGTCTTACTCAGATGCCCAGCTATTGCACAGAAAGGACCATTCTGCCAGGTATGGCTTTTCTCATCATAATAGTCTTGTATGGGAAAAGCACAGTGTGGTAAATTTCTCCCTCTTATCCAGTTTCCTGTACGCAGAAGCTCTTTCCAAGTGTGGTCCTCCATAAATTATTAGACTGCATCTCCCACCATCCCTCACCATTACTTATGCTGCCTAGAGCTGATGGGAGTCTGGCTTTTCCATATAGAGGGCCCAACACTCCCCTACCCGCCGACTGGGCTAAGCACGAAAGGCAATGTGCTATTCCATCAACACTAAAGACAGGTTCAAATAAATTGTAGACTCTAAAGGAGAGCCACTGTACTTAAAAGATAAAAGGTGCTATAAGATCCTTTTCGCATAAAAGATACAGTGTGCACCTTTTAAATTTCACAGGTTATCGTATAACCTGTAGTAAGAGTCTTGCTTCTGGATTTTTAAAGAGAAAAATCTATTAAAATATAGTGTTGGCATTTTACTATTTTAGCTTATTTATTAAAACATTTTTACCTTGTCTTTCCATTTTAAAGATACACAAAGTAGGCAAAATAATGTTATGTCCAGTCCTGAATATAGTTCAACAAATGCAATATGACTGCTTCAGAGCCCCAGGGCCTATTCAGAACAGGGAATGAAAACATCCATTTAGGGTTCTAGAGAGCCATAGCTAGCATGGTGTAGTAGTTTGAGTTTTGGACTATGACTCTGGAGACTAAGGTTCTATTACCAGCTCTGCCATGAAACCCACTGGGTGATCTTGGGTATGTTACATGCTCTCAGCCTCTGAACAAATCTTACCAAGAAAATCCCATGCTAGGTTTGCTTTAGAGTTGCCGTTAGTCGGAAATGACTTGAAGACACACAGCAACAACAACATCATAGGGCTGTCAATATCAGGGTGTCTTAGGAGTTTATTACACTAGTGAGTTTCCGTGGGCAAATGGGAGTTAAATGGGAGTTAAGCTACATTCGAATTTAAAGAAGACTTGTAAATTTGGTTCACCTTTTCATAGTAAAATAATGCAAAAGTGCAATAACACAAAGTTAATCTGCAGTTAAAGTGGAGGAAACCAGCAGCTTTTTAAATTCGGTTTGTTCTGAATTTAAGAAGCTCCTGGTTTCCTCTGCTTTAACTGTGGATTAACTTCGCGTTATGTCATGTTAACTGTGACGTCGTGTGAAAAACTTGGGGGTTTTCCGTGTTTCCTTCAAATTACAATGCGATTAAATCCCGTTTACCTGAGGGATCTTGCTAGTGTGATAAACTTCTTAGAGGTCTCTCGTTCATAGGGTTGCCAGATGTCAAAGCCAATTTGAAAGCAATTAACAACTGCAGCTGTCATATCACTAGTTCAGTGATGCCTGTCAGCCTTTTGTTATTTCACCAAATCACCAGCACCAGGGATACAGAGAGTAGGAATACATTTTCCCCTACCCCCTTTCTTTTTATCTCCAAATTAGGGAAAACTCCACTGGCTAAAAGATGAGTGTATTAGTGAGTGACTGGTAAGAATCAGAGGAACAGAACTGGTAACCACTATGCCCAATGAAACCATTATATGCATTCTTAACGTTATGCTGTGACATAGTAAAAGTAGGTTGAGCTGCTAATTTGCCATTTCCTTCATCTGAAATACTGTGTAAATTTACAGCGCTATATAAATAAAGGTTAATAATAATAAATAATAATAAATATAGCCTACAGTTCTTGGTACTCATTGGGAGGCCCCCATTTAAGTACTAACAAGGGCTAACTCTGCTTACTTTTCAAGATCAGACATCTTGAAAATTTGGTGCCCTTGGGGTATGTAGACTTGGGTACAACCCTTTTATTTTTTGGAAACCAGTAAGGGTTTGAATTACCTCTTTTTTTCACCCAGAATGTTGGCACATGGATATCTTCTATCACTAACTCTCAAAAAGAAGGTGCATGCATTCAGAATTTTTGTCTCTTAACTTTTTTTTAAATTTACAGCACTAAAAAAATTAAAAGAAGCAGCAGTGAGAAAATTTTAGAGGGTTACAAACATGAAAATAGTGTTGTTTTTTGTGGGAGTTTTGGGCTATGTGGCCATATTCTAGAAGAGTTTCTTCCTGACATTTCGCCAGCATCTGTGGCTGCTGGCTGGCATCTTCGGAGAACGCCTGCCTGGAAAAGAGTTGTGTGTATATATGTGTATATATGTGTATATACTGTGCGACCATAGGAAGGGAGGAGTGATTTGCATGTGTATCGTTCTGTTGCTAATGGCAGGCCTCAAGGTGGAAGGATATGCAAAAGAGGATTAGCGTCTGCTTGATTAGTGCTCATTGTCTGCTGGGAAACCCCTGACCCTGGGAGATACACATGCAAATCACTCCTCCATTATACACCCAACTCTTTTCCAGGCAAGCATGCTCTGAAGATGCCAGCCACAGATGCTGGCGAAACATCAGGAAGAAACTCTTCTAGAACATGGCCACATAGCCCCAAAACCCCACAAAAAACTATGGATGCCAGCCATGATAGCCTTCGACTCCAAATATGAAAATATCTGGACATTCTCTGTAAAATTATGTGAAGGAGGCAAAATGAATGTATAGGGGGAAAATCATCTGGAATCTATCCCATACCTTCTCCCTTTAAAAATAAATGCTAAATGTCTTCCTTCCTTGGAGCCAGCATGGCATAGTGGTTTGACTGTTGGGCTATGACACTGGAGACCAAGGTTTGATTCCCAGCTCAGTCATGAAACCCACTGGGACCTTGGGCAAAACACACCCTTTCAACCTCAGGGGAAGGCAATGGCAAATCTCCTCTAAACAAATCTTGCCAAGAAAATCTCATGAGAGGATCACCATGATTTGGAAATGACTTGAAGACACACAACTACAACAACTCTCCTTGCACTAAATATAATAAAACTGCCATCCTCCGGCTTGGGAGGGAGAGAAGAGGCAGGCCCAGCTCCATCAGGGCGTGCCTGAAGGAAAGGACCCTCCCTCCATGCCATCTAAATATTATTTAGATATTTAATTTATTTGCTTATGTAAATCATTTATGTATTTTGTGTATTTGTTTATCCACTTTTGTAAACCGCTTTGATCTTTTTTGGAAAGGCGGTATATAAATAAATTATTGTTATTATTATTATTATTAGTAACGTAACAAAGGAACTCAGAAGCAACAGTTATTAGAAGAGTAGATGTGTATGGCTGTAGAAGCTGAACAGTGAAGAAAGGTGACAGGAATAAACTAATTTATTTGAAATGTGGTGCTGGGGGAAAATTCTTCAGGTACCATAGACTACTAAAATAAATGAGCTCGAACCCTCACCAGAGGCAAAATGCTCAGAGGCTATCCCCTGGGCATATCATGAGATGAGATGATTCATTATAAAAGATAAATCCAATATATGAAAAAAGGAAAACCACATTGCTGGAGTATTGACTCAATTGAGGAAGCCAGTGTCTAGTGACTGCAAGACTTGAGTAGGGCTCTAATAACTGGGCTCTTGGAGGTCTCTCATAGGGATGTAATTCTTCACTCATTTTCTCAAAGGAAGCAATGAATAATTTTAGTATTTTTCCTTTCACTGTGAGACAGAAGCCCCTTTGCAATTTGAGACTCAATCTGCACAAAATTTGTGGTTTTTTACATAGAAAATAGCATTTTCTACAAAGAAAACAGTTTTCTTCACAGAAAATAATATTCTGCAATTGTTTTCTGAGCAAAGCAACCATGTGTAACTTTTGCACAGAGATGTGGTAAGATTACACCTGCTTCAGCACATATTACACTAAGCAGCTCTGTTGCAGATTAGAATTGAATAGTTAACATGGTAGCTCTTAGTTTATCCATACATTTGGTATCTGCCTCTTTATGCCGACTGGGTAGGCAAATGCTATTTTCAGCACAAAACAAGCACATGACAATTTTGCAAGAATAAGTTCCAAATAGAAAAGATTTTAATAAATCCATGATTCTCTTTGACACGCATTTTCACTTGAAAACATATTTTTGACAATTTTTCAATACTTTCCAATATTCTTTCCCTGTCTAATCTCATTCATAACATATGGCTGGCTTGACAGCAAATAACAACAGTAAGGTGGGTTTGTATCTTGCACCATAACCAACAAGGAATCTGGTGACCCCTACAAAGGTTTTCCATGTGAATCAATTCAAAACCTGCTTACTTTTATTCAGTAATCAAGTTGGCTGGACAATTCTGGGAGATGAAGTACCCCTCCTATCTGTTCCAAGCTCTAATTTCACTTAAAATTCGATCTGTCTGAAAGAAAATGTTCCTAGAATCCCTGAATCCAGCATAACCACTGTATTTATTTATGTATTTATTTGTTTGTAGACAGATTATGTGTGCTACAACTATTAAACCATTTCTTGATATCATGCCAACTGAAATGGCTCACTCTGGCAAGTGCTGGCAGTTGGAGTAGATCTGGAGGCATGCTTAGTCTCTAGTGCTCTGGGAACGTAGTTGCTTGTTCTGACAACACAATGGGTTGCCTCCAGGATCTGCCTTATTTAGGGGCTATAGCATTTGTGTAGCATTTTCAGGGCATAAGGGGGCTGCCATGGAGAAAATAGGTCAGAGAATTTTTTATGCCATTCTGCTGCACTTGTCTAAATCTGGATGCAGCCAAACCTAGGAAATGTTTACTTTTTAAGACAACAGCTCCCAGTATCCCCAAAACTATCATGGCCACATTTGTGGTGCAAAAATGTATCCCCCATCAATGGTTTGGCTATCCATAGATCCTCATTCATTACCCCAGTCTTTCTGGTCCTCCTAAGATTGTATGTGTATTGGTATCAAGCAACAGAGAAAGAAGGGGGCTCGTCTTGCTCTTCACTCAAGTCACCCCCCCCCCCCCCGCTTGTCTCTCAGCCAGAGGGCAGGAATGGTGCAGCTGCTCCATCTCAGTCCCTCTGGGCTGGCCTATGTGATTACACAGCACTGGGCTGGAATCAGCGCAGCCCCAATACTCACAGGTACCTGGCAACAGGCTATATAAGGGAACGCCCAGGATTCCTGAGTGGGCAGGGGAGAGGCCCCCCCTGGCCAAAGAAGGAGACATTTGGACAGGAATGCAGCCGGGGGCTCCAACAGACCTGGATTCTCCCCTCCAGAGATATAAATTTGAGTGGGATGAGGAGGCTGTGGCCTTTCCCCTGTCAGTGGAGCTGAACTGGTGGTGCTCACGGTAAGAGACCTCTCCTGCCTGGGTCAAAAACAGGGCCCTGAGAACTCCTGCCCCATCTCAGGGCACACACCAGCACCTTCTGACCCACGAACTTGTATTCAAAGACAGAGGAAGCTGTGTCTCGACTAAGCTAACCATCTCCTTTGGGGGCTGTGCCTCCCTTCAAAGAGAACCCTAAACCTCACGCTGAGGGCTACTCCCCATGGAGACACAGAAGCTTCATAGATATCTAAACTGGGATTTGCAATTATGAGGGAGGTGGTTGGGAGATGTAGCCTAACTTGTCTCTTCCATCAGTGGATCTATTGGGGTGAATTGCTCTGGCAGATTGCAGAAAACAGAGTCTGATGTTCATTTAGACTTTTTGGCCTGGTATAGCCATGCAAGACTGGAGGTGTGGGAATCATCTTGTGTTGAGTTGGTCAGTGGGGATTGTCTTGTACTTTTGCAGAGAGAGGAAGGATGGTTGCAGGGCCTGTCCCATGAGGATGGGGGGATTTTGTCTTTGATGCTCTGCTCTTTCCCCTCTCCTGTCCCCAGATGTCCAAACCTGCCCCCAAGAAGGCTGCAGCTCCTCCTCCACCGGGATTCACTTTGGACATTAATGACCCTCAGGTGCAGAATGCTGCCATCCGCATCCAAGCCTCCTATCGTGGGCACAGGTGAGGGGCATGGCAGGTGGGAGGAGGAAGAAACTGTTATAGGCACAGTGGGAAATTCAGTGTATTCTCTGGGAAAGCAGTCTAAGGGTTAGTTTTAGAGCCCTTTGGATTTGTTTGTTTTTTAAACTGATATTCAGTTAGTGTGATTCATACAATTTTGAGACTTACATTTGGTTTTTTTTAAACATACGTTTACATTTACCTTTTTGGATAAATGTAAGAGATGTGGGAAAAGTGAACAGCTAGTGGAATGGCAATGAGAACTGAATATACCCATACAGGGTGATATTTCTAGTGATAACCGTTGTGTGTGGGTGCACTTGGACAAATGTGATGGAAAACTTGAGGAGTATTTTGAGAAACTGTGCTAGTGACTGGGCTAGTGGCTGGAATGTGGACGGTCAAGGAGATGCTGTGTATGAGAGGAACTGGAGAAGAGAGAACCCAGGGAGAGATGGGGGTGAGAGAAGCAGCCAGGAAGATGTCAAGAGGGCAGGGAAAGATGGTCTAGAAATGAGAGGCTGGGGTAAGGCAGGATGTCATTAGGGATGTGGTTGGTAGAAAAGAAAATACTTCTGGCAAGAGTTCCCTTTCCAGCTCCCCATATTGTCTAGAATTTGGACAATGCCTCTGTGGAGATCCCAAAACTTTCCATATTATAGCGAGGTGACAAAATGGGAAAGAAGATGGGTGTTTGCCAGAGCTTGGAAGTAACTAAAGGGCAGACAACTCTTTGTAACTTTGAGGGTTTTGAGCAGGAAAGTAATAAGGGATTAACAATGCTCATTTCAAAAGTAATAAATCACTGGGAAAAATATTATATCTTTGTAGGTGTGTACAATGAGTAATGAGCCAGCGTGGTCTAGTGGTTTGAGTGCCCAAGGGGCAACCCTGGCGCAAGTGACATTCTCTCAGCCTCAGAGGAAGGCAAAGGCAAACCTCCTTGAACAAATCTTGCCAAGAAAACCCTGTGCTAGCTTTGACTTAGGGTCACCATAAGTCCAAAACAACCTGAAGGCACACAGAAATGAGTAATATTTTCTAGTTATCTTGAAAAGTTACTGTTAATGGTGCTTAAAATACTTTAATTTTATTGTGGGTATTTTATTTCATTTTTTTTGTTGCTATTTTCTTATCATTCTTTCATATTTTTAAATAAATATATTTAAAAACTAATAGGAAACCATTGGCTAAGTTGAACAATTAGGAAAAGCCCCTTGTGATGTTAATGGTAATGAATTAATTTTGGGGGTTATACAGAAGGTTGCACAATAAACTACCTTTAGGAAGCAACTTTCTGAGCACTGATGTCAGCTTTGATGCACTGGGAGAGCAATCCCTTTTGTTCCTCCACTACACTCTAATATTTATAATACAGTCCTTTTGTCTAAAGCCTTAAATTCCATCACATAGGACTCTGCCAGACTGCTGACTTGTGCTGTATATGGCTGCATCATTCAGTGATCCTTCTTGACAGTTCTTGATGCTTCCTCATCCAAACACAATCCTGATTTTAAATTTTATTTCTTTTATAAAAAATCTCCATAAAAAGGTCTTGGAGATATCTCACCCACAGGGTCACTATGAGTTGAGATTGACTAGAGGGTGGTTAACAACAACAACAACAAAGGGTAGAACTTTTTGGTTTGTGTGTAGCTTGCTTGTGATGTGGATTGTTGTGATGTTAGATGTTAGTCTATCCACCTGTTCACACCCATTTCCCCTTTTTGTCGCCAGATATGTTGCAATCTTCATAGAATCATACAATTGGAAGGGATCATAAGAGCCATCTAGTCAAACTCCTTACTATGCAGGAATGTGTAACTAAAGCACTCCTGAAAGATGCCCATCCTCTATTTAAAGACCTCCAAAAAAAGGAGAGTTCACCACCCTTTGAGACAGTCTATTCCACTGCTGAACAGATCTTATACAGTAGTCAAGTTTTAGGTGGAATGTCTTTTCTCTTGATCTCATTTCTCCTCAATGCTTCCTTATAATTTTTAAATTAAATGTTTTACTCTCTCTCTAGAACTTTAGTCCATTATACTCTTGGTATTACCATGTTTTTCCTTAGTATAAGATCATCACATACACATGCACACACACATCTTTTCCCTATCTTATACAGAAATTATCATAGAACAGTGAATGTTGCAATAGTGCTAAAATTCTAGAAATGTGAGTTTTGGGGGCAGGAGGAAGTAATTCCCTCCCTGGAAAGATTAACTGGAGACATACTGAGCAAGGGAGGAAATGAAACTGGGTCAGGCTGCAAGCTGGAGAAGCATGAAAAGCTAACCACTACATGCCACATTATAAGCCACTGCCCCAAAACAAAATGAAACATAAAAATGGTGCAATCTGGATCTGGAATTCAAAATGGATTAAAATGTGCCACAACATAAAAAATTCTGCTTTCAGTCAAGGGGGTAGTTCACACTACCAGTACGTTAGAAATCAATTTGCAAACTGGTTTAAAAGGGGGTAGTTCACACTAGCGCCAGTTTTTCCCGCTCAAAATTCACGGGGGACGGCACAGATCCAGCTTTATCCAGTTTTTCCAATATCAAATTTTTTCCTGTTTCTTTTCCAAAACACCAGGTTTTATCAGGGTCCTGGCAATGGGAACTTGCTCCCAGTCCCATTCAGGACATCCAGGAGGGAGGAGTTAATGTACAGGGAGCTGATCATCATGCCCACCCTTTTGCTCTCTCCCTGCCAGCCAAGTGCCATTGTTTTTCCCTTTAGCACTCAGCTGCAGGAGTGAAAAAAGCAGCTTTAAAAATGCAGTGGATTCAAACTTCCCATGCTTTGGAAAGTGGTCTCTAAAACGCAGCCTGACTTTTTTCTTTTCTGCCAGTGATTTAGCCCCCTTATCATCACCAATGTCTGATTCCCAGAGATCACCAAACCCAGGGAGGGGCTTCTCCTGGGAACACCATTAGACAGCGTACTTAAAAAACTGACAGATTTTATGCAGATATTTGCTATTGTATGGCCACAGTAGACAGAACCTTTAAATACTCACATCATCAGTATGACAAAGGTGCACATGATTTGACATTAAAAAAAAAAACAAAAACTAACAGTGGGGCTGTGGATTAGGAGTCTTTTTTCAGACTCTGCTCCCAAGTTGGTGCCAACTAAAGTTCTCGCAGATGTATTATATTGCATTTATACCCCACATTTAAACCTGTGGGGGTTTCCTGGCTGAAACCCCGCAATGCTAACCTATCCCAGGCTTTCTTGCTAAGGATTGTTCTGAAAGGCTTGCAGTTGCCATCCTCCGAGGCTGACTGGTATCTGTGTGGCCAAACAGTGTGACGTAGATGTGTACAATTTGATTGACAGGTTTTTTAAAAAATGAGAACGAGCTCAATGGCGGCTCCAATTTAAATTGATACAAATGATAATATGAACTTCATCAAGGTTAAACTGCGCCAGAGAGATTTGATAGGGGTAAACATAATAGGAACTTTGATTTGGTATTGCACCATCAAATCTCCCCGGATCTACTTGTTACAAAATGCTAGTGTGAATAAGGCCAAGGAATAAAAAGGGGAAGTAACTGACTGAAATGTTGTTTGGATCTTGAAAGTAAAAGTAGTTAAGTACAGCAATGAAAACCACCATGTCCTAATACATCTGACTAGTCTGGAAAAGTTACCCCATTGTTGTCCCTGAGCTCTTCTGATCAACATAGATACTAAACTACCAGTACTATCAAGTAAGCAACCAACTTCATTGCTGACCACTGTCATTTGCCTTGGAATTATCCAAAGAAACTGAACAAACTGGGTCATTCCACTTAAGGAGGTCACTTCAGTATCAGAGGGATCTAGGTCAACATTCCTCATGGGTAATGCTTCCTCCTCTATTTTTAATGATCCCAGCTCTATTGGTCAGGGGAGAAAAGAAAAAGAACAGGAAAATTTCAAAATGGACACCAGATAGGTGTCTTTATTGTGGTGTTAGCCACAGTTTAAGAGAGCCAGTGTGGTGTAGTGGTTTCAACTAGAACTATGATTCTGGAGACTAGGGTTCAAATCCTGGCTTGATCATGAAACCCACTAGGTGACCTTGGGCTGGTCACACTCTCTCAGAGGATGCCAATGACAAGCCCCCTCTGAAGAAACTTGCCAAGAAAATCCGATGATAAGGTCTTTGTAAATTGGAAACAGCTTGAAGACACACAATAATAACAGCAAATACCCACAGCTTATCAGTTAACACTATTCATCTTCTTTCTGTGAGTCAATGTAAATGTGCCACCTTTGATGTGCTGCTGGACAACAAATGTGTTCCACCTTCTTTCCATCCCAGTTAAATCCACCCCAGCCCCCCCCCAGCCTACTCCTGCTTTCTTCTTAAAGAAAGGAGTTGTTGGCTGATAGAAAGCAAATTCCAAATAAGCAAGTGGAGAAGTAAACAAGTCTGAATATACCTATGTAGAAAGCTTTCCTACCACCCTCATTTTTGCCAGTTTATAAGAGCAACAGAATGGCAGTCCTGAGGCATCCTGACTATCGTAGAACACACTGTATTGGGGAAGGGGATACTGGGTGTTGAGGGGTGGGAGGAAAAGACTAGATGATTTCTTATCATACTGCCACTGAGCAATGCTGCATTTAACTTTAATATTTTGGGGCACTTGTAGAATTATTCCACACTTCTGGCATATTGCCTTGTTCCCATTTTGACGTTTGATTCATGATTTTCTGTTGCCTTCGTTTTATTCTACCTTTGTCCTCTAAGTGGTGGTGAAGGTTCCAGATGTATTCACTCCAATCTACTCTGGTGAGTGGTGAGGCAACATGTTGGCCCAAGAATTAAACCAAGTCCTGGGGGGTGCCATGCCACTATGTCATTAGACTTCTACAGCAGATCAGAGGAGATTGTTCTCTTAGACTGGCAGAAATCATAGTGCCAGATGGTGGAAATGGAGAGAAGAGAATGGTGAAGGAAGGAGACACCCACAGTCACCTTGGCATTATTTATGACATTAAACAGACAGACAGACAGACAGACAGACAATACTTTGTGGCAGGAGAAAATATACTGACGAGAGAGGGCACTGCATCAGCTTGTTGTATTTTAAATTGTTTATAGAGGTTTAGGTTTATTTAAACGTTTGTTGAGGCAGGAACAAACTGCAATTGATGTGGGAAAATATGACTCAATAAACTGACACAAGGAATGTCTATCTGGATGGCCAGAAAGAAAGTGTAAATTATTATGTACAAACAGGATCCCAAAATGCTGCAATATGCTTGATTGGTTTAATTCCTAATGGATTTTCTAGTTATCACAATTTATCAGATTCTACACATCCCCCTGCCATTTTCTATATTCCTATTTTCTATCGGTTCCTATTTTTATCAGTATTAAACAGTTAACTACAGCTTAATAAAGTTAATGTTGGGGTGTCAGGTTAGCTGGTTGAAGGATGTATGCTTATTTTAATCCATTTGAGTGTGTTAATACTAAAATTTGGCTCTATGATGGTGTTACCTCCGGTTGTTTTACTGTATCACAACATTTTTATCTCCTGATCTCACTTCAAGGCCCTGTGCCTGTTTGCTGTTGTCATAAGAAAACAAGAATCTTCAGGATTTCAAGTGGAGTTTCTAGTGCCTGCATGGCTGGTGGCCATGTTGGCTGGGGATTCTGGGAGCTGCAGTCCAAAAAAGAAACCTTCTGAGTTCTGCTGCTGTGTAACTTTTGTCTACTACCAGGTCCCGCAAGGAACTGAAGGAGAAGGGGCCCCCACGGGTGCTGGAGAACCTCAAAGATGTGATGCTGATAGAAGGGAGTGCAGCCAAGCTGGAATGCCGCATCAGTGCCTTTCCGGACCCCTTCATTCGCTGGTTGAAAGATGGTGTGGAGCTCAAAGATGGCCCCAAGTACCGTTACGTCTTTGAGGACCCTGACATTGTCGCCCTGGTGGTGCGTGATGCTGCCCTTCCCGACTTGGGCAAGTACACCATCTCTGTGAAGAACCCCTTTGGAGAGTGCTTCGATTCAGCACGCCTCCTTATAGAAGGTGAGGTGGCCCATTTCCCTCCCTTACATAGCCATGCTTGCCTGCTAAACATAGACTCATCCATCCCCCTGGGCAGCCAACTAATTCTCGAGACATTCCTCTTTGAGAGAGCGTTTTCCTTTGGGACACCTCACTGAGGGAAGGTAACATTGCCTGCTCTGCTCCTTTGAGTCACAGCCCTGCCCATTTCTATTCATAGCTTTGTGTCTTGTATAGAGAAAGCCAAGCTCCTTCTAACTTTAGCCATGCCTCTGTCAAGACACAGCCCTTCTCCTTTCTGGACAAAAAATGCTGACCTTCCTCTAGCTATGGTTCCTCACTAGGTCTTGGAAAAATCATTTTAAAAAACAAAAAACTACAGCACCCAGAATCCTAGAACAAGCATGGCCACAGCCTTTCTACTTTCCAGAAAGAACTGTGACCTTCCTCTGCAAAGCAAATGCAATCTCAAGCAGCTAGAGTTTGAGTTACTTTTTAAGGCCATTCCCCCACCCAAATCCTGCACCCAGCCTAGCAATAGCATTCCTTCCTTCTAGACATGATTATGAACTTCCTCTATGATCCTAGACCAGAGATTAGAAAAGTTACCATTTTTAGACTACATCTTCCAGAACCGTCTGGCTAGTATGATTGCTCTGGTATGTGGTATCATAAGGTTGATATAGGAAGGGTTTAATTCTGTCTAGAAGGGAGAAAGGAATTCTGGCAGTGTCAAACCCCCAAAAATAATTTTTCCAAGATCTCACCTAGACTTGAAGGGGGAAAAGACCCCAAGTAATGCCTGCTCAGGGAAGGAAATTGATCCACCAGACTGGTACCCAAGAGAGATCTTATTTTACAGACACAAATTGAAAGGTGATCCCTTAGACAGAAATAGGGTCCTCTTCCCAACTCTTGTGTGTGTTTCCTCTGCTAACCTGATCTCAAAGGCTCTTTTGCCTCACCACCCCCACTTGATCCCCAAGACCATGCAGCAACTGGAGAAGGCAAAGACTCATCAATGTGTAGATGAGTCCACATCCTTGAAAGCTATGGAAAAAACACTTAACCACAACAGAGGGTCCTTTCATCCTTGGACTTCCACACTAAACCCTAGAGTAGAGAGAACCCTACAGTTCCATGGGACTAGAAAAGCTGTTACAAGAACAGATCCCATTTCCATGCTGTGGAAACCTAGGAATGCTCTGGTGATATCAAACAAATCACCCCACTTTACATTTTAGAACAACACTGAAAATCCTGCAGCCTTCCAGATGTTGTTGGACTATATCTTCCAGCATTCCTAGCCAGCCTATCTAATGGTGAGGAATGCTGGGAATGCAGTTCAACAATATCTAGAGGGCCACATGATTCCCATGCCTCCTCCGGAATCTGGCATTAGAGCTCTATACATCCCAAGAATAACCCCATCACAGTCATGTGGCTGTCTGTTGGGTGAACTTGGAGAAAAAGCAACAGGGCTATGTAAATGCACAACATGAACCATTTCTGCAAAGATCAGCAACAAAGTGTAGCAGTTTATAAACAACATCCTGGTTGCAAAGTGCAGCTCTCAGACACCCGCCTGAATCAAAACCAACCAGAAGACAGCTTCATCACTTCTTACTGAATACTTTAATGGGAGAAGAAGCCATCATAAAGATGATTGTCAGCTGTGGCTGATCATGAGCCAGTAAGGATCCAAGTTCTTGCTTTAGGGCAGCATGCTAATTTTTTTTCTGCACCAGAATGGTACAGAATAATACCTTTCCACAATATCTATAGCAATATGGGGAAACTTTTCGCTCTCTGAATACTTTGACCTGCAACACTAGTCCCTCTTGTCATGAACAGTGCCCAGAGATTGGGGGATCTATGGACATCTGAAGGGCCAAAGGTTCCCCATTTCTGCTGTAGTCACTGCAGGGACTCCCCTCCTCCCCCAGTGGAAGATGGCAAAGAAAGGCCCTTGGTTGAGATCTCACTTGCTGTCTTGCAGTGCCTGCCAAGATTGAGAAGGGCCCAGAAAGCACTAAGGCTAAGAAAGGCAGCACTGTTAACCTGACCGCCCATATCAGCGGAGAGCCAGCACCTGATGTTGGCTGGGCCAAAGATGGTGAGGATATTGAAGAGGATGATCGGTAAGTGAGAGCCATTTGTGGGATTGTCAGAATGGATAATTACATAAAACCAGTGCACAGCAAGGGCAGACTAATGTCAGAAAACCTACTTCCCCTTCCTTGTCTACTCACTTGAACACTTCAAGCAACCTAGGCATCAGCATGAATGGTGCCACAGCTGAAATTTTGGATCAGCATCCCAGTGCTTGGAATTAATCCTCGGAAAGGAGTACAAGTTGGACTGCAAGTCCCAGAATTTAGTGGCTGGAGGATTCTGGGAATTGTAGTCCAAAAGGAAACTTTTCCAAGAGAGTTGAAGACTCTTAAAAAATGTAAAAATCCCTCCTTCCATCTCTTCTTCTTCCTCCTTTTTCTCTTCCTCTGTCTAGCTCTCATGGGTATTAAGGAGAATCTTTATGTAGAGATTTTGTGGCACCTTTGAGAGTAACTGAAAGAATTTGGCAGCATAAGCTTTCATAGACTCAAGTCTACTTCCTCAGATGCCTTTGGTGGAGAGGATGATTCATTTGAAGAAATTGATTTAAGTCTACGGATGCTTGTACTGCCAACTTTTTTTCTTTCAGTTATTCTCAAAGGTGCTACAAGATCTCTCTATATACTGATTCTACAGACTAATATGGCTATATCTTTGATTTCTAGGAGAATCTTGGACATCTAGCAGTTTTTTCTGTAAGAGCAGAAACTTGCCCTGAGCTTCTGCTGGTGGTCATATTGCACAAGCTTGCTTCCTTTCACACAGAGCCCAGGTTCTATCCTGTGATTCCTCAGGGCTCTTTATTGGACTAGACTGGGCCTGAGTTCCTTTGCATGGGGAAGAGCGTATAGGCTAAGGCATAAGGCAACCTACCACTTTACCACACTACACTCTTATAGTGCTGCTGTTCCACTTTTGCTCTGGCTGCCTCCTGTTGCATTCTGGTTTTTGTAGTTCAGTGAGGCCTAAGGCCCCTCCTTAAACTGCAAATCCCAGAATGCAACACGTGTCAGCCAGAGCAGTAAAAGTGGAATAGCAGCACTATACGAGTGTAGTGTGATAATCTAGCAGGTCTGGGTATTCAGGACAATCTATCACATGGGTAAGAGGGAGGTGGAACGAGTGTGGGAGGGCATAAGGCACATGCTAGATCTGAACTTGAGACCTCTGGCTTTCCTTTCCCTGCAGGGTGTACTATAATATTGGCAGTGATTCAACCACTCTCACTATCAAAAAGGTGACGCCAGCTGATGCTGGGAAGTACGAGGTCTTTGTGGAGAACAGCCTGGGCATGGACCAGTCCTTTGCGCGCCTTGATGTGATTTGAGCTCCAGCTTTCCAGCGATAGAGGTCCCCACCCCAACCCCCACTTTTTCTCCATTCTTGCCAAGTATGGTCCAGAGTGCTGTACTGCCCAGCTGTGGGAACAAGCTAGGCAAAGAGAAGCAAATTCCTCTTCCAATGGTGCTGCCAGGCTATCTTCTTGTCCCCTGAAGATGCAATGGAACCTCTGTTGTTTCTCTCCCTGCATCTCTGGCTTTCTCCTCAGTGTAATTTTGTTTCACCATGGAGGCACAATGTCTTCCCTTCTTTCACTTGCTGGCAGCAATTCCCCTCTCTGCTCCTGGGCCAAATCCATTTCCCAGGCAATGGGGGCATCACTTTACCAGCCCACCCCATGTTTAGGGCAGATAGGTGGGGGGCATGCAGCTTTCTGGGTCTTACCAGACTACAATCCCCATCTTCTCTCATCATTGGCTATGCTGGATAGGGTTGATGGGAGTAGCAGTCCAACAACACCTGAAGGGCTAGACTTTGGTCACCCCAGGTCAGGGACACACAAGGAGACGTGAGAGCCTGAAATCTCCTGAAAGCAGCTTTCCCCCAGCACTTCAGAGTGAATGAAGCATGCCAGGAGCTTCTAGACACTTTCTAATCTGTTTTCTTGCTCTATGAAACTCAATAAAGCCAATTGATTATACTAAGGTCTTGTGTGTTCTGCATCCAGTTTCCTACATATCACTTCAAATCTCATCTCTGTCTTACTGTCAAAAAAGACACCTCAGAAGACATTATGGAAGCAGCCTGTTTTCAGATCTGTGGAAACAAGAGTTTCTAATGTTCCCTTCACCCCCATATAATTCTAGCACTATGATTCCACTTTAACTGCCATACTTCCACCTTATGGAATACTGTGTAGTTTTTTTTCAAAGGAGCCAGAGCTGCTCCCTGGCTGGGAATTTCAAATGCCCTTAAATTTCACAAAGAGAGCCAGCGTGGTATAGTGGTTTGAGCAATGGACCACAATTCAAGGTTCAAATCCCTGCTTAGGTATGGAAACATACTGGGTAACCTTGAGCAAGTGACACTCTCTCACCCTCAGAGAAAAGCAATGGTAAACCCCCTGAAATCTTGCTGAGAAAACCTCATTATAGGGTTGCCTAGGGTCACCATAAGTCAGAAATGATGTGAAGGCACACAACAATAACATCAACAATAGACTGGTTATATCAAGTCTCTATAGGCTGGGACCCAAGTGGGTTTCCTTTTAATTTTGAATCTCTTCCTCTTCTTTTAAAAAACACCAAACCTTTTGAGTTATGGTGCTTATCACTAAAAAAATAAATAAAAAGAAAGGAGGACATTTGCCCTTCAACCCTTTGTAGGATCTTATCAAATCATGCCCAAGTTTGAAAACAACAACCTTTTGGAAGAGCCTTAGTGCAAATGGAATAAATCACCATAAACCTATGGTTCACAAATGGTGAGGCAGGGCCCTGGAGTGTGTGTGTGTATACGAGTTGATCAAGGGAGGGGCATGAGACATGGAGGCCCTGATCCCTCCTCCTCCCAACCTTTTTTTATGTGTAAAATTTACACATGCATTGGATTTACTTAAATGAAACTGTTCTGATTTGGATGATGTTATTTCCTTATAAAATGTTTAAAAATGAATATACATGAATCTGTGAATAAAATATACACATCAAATAAACATAACATTTTTATTCATATGCTATGTTGAATGGGAAGGGGCACAATGTCTACATGTAGATATAAAGGGGGTCCCAAGGGTAAAAAGTCGGAGTACTGCTATACCCTTCCTCAAGAATGAAACAAATTGATTCAGAGTTCAAACCCAAGCCAAACCCAAAGAACTATGTTGCGAAAACTCACACTTCTTCAGACTAATCTGGAAGAGCTCACAGACAAACATACTGCTAATATCCTACTCTTCTGCAGTTGCCTTCCTTTATATTATCAAAAAGATGAGAAATTTGGACTTATTTTCCCAAGGAGGCTCACAGAAGTTCATTAAGAAACTTGTAGTACAACCTCTTTCTATGTTCACTCAGAAATAAGCCACACTGTGCTCAGCGGGCTTTATCCTCACTCTTGCATGCACATTTCTCTAGCTTCAATTAGTAACGTAGCTATTTTGGTAGACTCTGAAATGCTGTGTTTCACATTACATGCTTTGGATCTAGTTCTCATTGTTATCTCATATTAATTTTTTTTAATACTGGCAGATTTCAGAGACAGTATGACATCCGAGAAGAGAATCATGCAGAGTGATTTGGTGTGTATCCAACTGGATGACAGATATCCTCTGAATTTTGTGTATACTCAAAGATACAATACCTGGCAACAAGTCTGGTTTTATAGAGAGACATGAATTGAGGCCAATTCATAGTGCATGATTATAGTGCTGTGATTCCACTTTAACTCCTTTGACAACATCCTGTGGAAACCTAGGGTTTGTAGCTTAGTCATCGGCACCAGAGGAGCTCTTGGGCTGAGAATTCTACATATCCCTCCCTGAACTACAAATCCCAGGATTCCATTGGATGTTGTCATAGAAGTTAAGGTGGAATCATAGTACTATAACTGTATAGCATGAACGGGCCAAGAGGGTGGTTCCAGGCAAGGACTTTTTTAAAAAATCACACCATTGCCTGCCTCATTCCCTGAATTTTAACAGGGGCTTCACATGATGTGCTCAGGTTGTACTCTTCCCTTGTTTTTCCAGCGCTGCTTCTGACTCTTTTCTTACCATGCAAAATCACTTATGGAGAAAAAGATGGAATGGACGCATGGTGCTTTCTGATCGTTAGTGTGAGGAGCCCTCTGACAGAAAATGCCTTCAGCACCCAATCCTAGATGGCCATCCTTTCCGCTCTTTGTTATTCCCCAATGAGCACTGCAGGGAATAAAACTGTATTTTACCAGCTGGCATAACACTGGGTGGAGAGTCAGCATGGTGGTGGTTTGAGCGTTGGACTACAACTCTGGATATCAGGGTTCAATTCACTGCTCGAACATAAAAAACAAAACAAAACACTGAGTGACCTTGAGCAAATCAAATGCTCTCAGCCTCAGAGAAAGGCAATGGCAAACCTCCTCTGAACCCCATTGCCAAGAAAACCCCATGATAGGGTTGCCTTAGGATCACCATAGGTCAAAAATGACTTGGAGGCACACAACAGCAACAACAAAATTGGGCAAAGGGGCCCTCCCTATTCATACTGTGAGATTTGGGAACTGCTAAAGCCACTGCTTAGTGCTCAGAATGCATTTAATGGCAGATCTTTCAGTGAGTCCGCTACTTCTCATCCCAAAGACCCACTTGCCAAGAGAGTCCCCCTGTAGGGCCTAGTGAATTCCCCATCCTGGTATGCACAGAGACCCTCCTCTCCTCCAGCATCCTGCGAGCACACCACTGTTGCATCAAGCAATGAAAACTCTTAATAGCTTCACAAACCAAAGTAAATCCAGAGTTCTGTCACTTCAACTCTGCCCGGCAATGGGGACCTCTGAAAGTACTACTAGTGCCATCATCCACAGATGTCCAGGGATGATGGGGCTTGTGGTCAAATACCTCTGGATGGCACCATATTGGAGGGGGCCTTGGCAGTGGTGTCACTAGGGGGTGAAATGGGAGAATATCAATGGGGGGGGGGTTACACCATGAGTTACCACACTGGGTGACACCAACCCTAGTGACTCCAAATGGGCTTTGGTACCAAAAGCATTGCTTCTGGAAGTTAAGAACTTTTTGGTCCTTCTTAAAAGAGAAACAGAGTTCTGGAAGGGTCTGAACTTTGCCTTGATTCCCATGGCAATGCTGCCTCCTACAGGTGATCAGTGGCACTGCAGGATCCTGTGCCAATCCTGTTGCTCTGAAGTTATAAATAGCTTTTCTTCTTGTCCATATCAGGGATCAGTGGAAATTTCTTGGCTCCTCTACGTCTGGTCCATGTGGCAGAGAGCAGACAAGAACGGGGAGCAGGAGTGAAAAGCAGCCCTGAAGCTCCCTCCCAAATCATGCCCTGCACCTACGCTTCCTTTTGGCATACCTATGTTGGGTCCAACATCATTCCCTGCCATCATTCCCTCTGCCACTTTTACTGCAAGTCTTAGCAGAACAGGTCTGGACTGTGGCAATCATCAGAAAGAGTACCACTAGACATGGGTAGAGCTGACTTTCCTCTCAATAAGCATCTCAGCAGTTGGGTTTGGAAGGGCTTCCAGATCCAAGAGGATGGATGGATTTGTGTAGGCAGATGCTAAAGACATAACAGTTAAAGGTATAATGCTGAACATTAAAGTGAGGATTGTCCAAGCCATTATATTCCCCATCACCGTGTACAGTTGTGATAGCTGGACAGTAAAACAAAGCCAACGAGAAGAAAATCAACTCATTTGGGATGTGGTTCTGAGAGGCAGTGTGACACGTTCTCCACTTGGCCATGAATCACACTGGGTGACCTTGGGCAAGTGACATTCTCTCAGCCACAGAGGAAGGCAATGGCAAACCTCCTCTGAACAAATTTTGCCAAGAAAACCCCATGACAGGGTCGCCTTATGGTTGCCATAAGTCAGAAAGGACTTGAAGGCGCACAACAACCAACCAAAAGTGCTGAGGATCCTGTGGATGGCAAGAAGGGATAGGTAGGTCCTAGAATAAATCAGGCTTGAACTCTTCCTGGCAGACAAGATGACAAAACTAAGGTTGTTATACTTTGGCCATATTGTGAGGAAAAATTAATCAATAGAAAAGCCAATGATGCTATGAAAGGTGGAAGACAGTAGAAAGAGAGAAAGATGGTATTCCAGATGGATAGACATATCTAGGTCAATAATAAACTCTCCTAGGACATGGCCACATAGCCAGAAAAAACCCGCAAAAACAGTAGGACAGGACTTGCAACAACAACAACAACAACAACAACAGTTGGTTTTAGGAGTGTTTTATTGCAAGCTAGTGCCTTGAGCACTGGACTACAACTCTGGAGATCCAAGTTCAAATCCTGGCTTGGGCATGTAAACCCCACTGGGTGTGATGTTTGTACGATTGTTTACTATAATGGGGTTAAGGAGAGAAGGGGAACTGTGGGATTTTCTTCTATTGTATTGTATGGATTTTATCGATGTAAGCCGCCTCGATTTTGTTGGAGAGGCGGGGTAGAAATAAATTTTATTATTATAAGTAATAATAATAATAATTATTTTGACAGATGGTGACCCTGTCCTGGAATTTTCTTTCTTTCTTTGGTAGTTGTTATTAATAATAATAATAATAATAATAATAATAATAAATCCCAGGACAGGGTCACCATCTGTCAAAATAAAAATAAAAATAATTCTTAATAATAAAAAATTTCTTTCTACCCTGCCTCTCCAACAAGACCGTCCTGGAATTTTCTTTCTTTCTTTGGTGGCTAGTAGTAGTAGTAGTAGTAATAATAATAATAATAATAATAATAAAAATTTATTATTATTATTATTATTATTATATAATCATTATTAATTATTATTATTAATAATAATAAAATAAAAATAATAACTCCCAAAAAAGAAAAAGAAAATCCCAGAACAGGGTCACCATCTGTCAAAATAAAAATAGAAATAAAAACGACTTGGAGAGAGCCACCACAGCAAAACTCCTTTGATTAAGTGCTGCCTGCCTGCCTTTGGGTGGAAAGAAAGAAAGAAAGGAGAGAGAACCCTCTAACTAACTATGTCTCTGCCCAGAGCCCGCCCCATGATGAGTCATGCTGATGACTGGCTTCTTGGGTGCTGACGTGGCATTCTCACGTGTTCGGAAGTCTCCCTTCCAGCCCAGCTGAGCGAGGACCCTGCCTGGACCCTTCTGTGCCCAGGGCTGTGCTGCCCTTCTTTTCCCTCTCTTCCCAAGAGGAGCCCAGGAGGAGGATGCTGAAAGCTGTCATCCTCATCGGGGGAGCCCAGAAAGGTGAGCAGCGCCACCTGGGCACCCCCCTGGCATGCCACCTCCTTCTTGCTCTCCTCCCACCTTGAGGCCAGGGGCTGCCAATATTGGTTCCCCCCAGTCCCAGGTGGCATTTCTGGGGGTGCCACTAAGAGTCATCACTCTTGAGTCACCCCTCATCTGTTTTTCTGAAGAAATGAGGATACAGTTGCTCCATTGAGATGTTGCCTTTTATGGCTCCCTCTTATGTGTATGTTGTGTGCAGTGGTGCCCAAACTGTGCCCTTTAACTGGAGATTTTGGACTTCAGCTCCCAGAAGTCTCAGCCATCTTGGCCAAGAGTCTGGGATCCTGGGAGCTGAAGTCCAAAATCCCTGAAAAGGGCACAGTTTGGGGACCACTACCAGAAGCAACCCTATCTTGGGGTTTTCCTGGTCAGATTTCATCAGTTTTTGCCCTTGCTTTCCATTGAGGCTGAGAGAGTGTGATTCGCCCAAGTTCACCCCCAGTGGGGCTTCGCGTGAGGATCGAACCCTGGTCTCCAGAGTCGTCGTAGCGGTGATATGCATAGGAGTTTATTACACTGGGGCTGATTTCGACATTAAAGAGAGATTAAAGTGCATTTAAAACATCCCATGAATGAAGCAGGAATGGCGAGTAATTGTGTGAATGATTATCACACGCAGTTGCGCAAATCAAGAGATACTGGAAATGCATTGTCGCTGAAATCCTGAAAGTAAAAAGAAGCGCATTAATGCTTGTTTGAGACCACTTTAATGGCAGGTTTTGTGCGACATCGTGTGAAATCGTTGCGTGAAATCACACGATTTTTCCAGGATATTCACAAGATAAACTCCTGGTCTCCTTGGTGTGATAAACTCCATAGTTTCACATTATTTAACTATCATGGTTCTCTCCTGCAGAATCCTGGACTCTACTTAGTGAGGAGCTTAGAACTCTTTGCTGGAGTCTGTCTACAGAGTTTTCTAAGTACCTCCCCAAACTGCAAATTCCAGAGTTCTGTTGAATGGAGCCATGACAGTTAAAAGGGAGTATCAAACTGCTCTGCAGTGTAGTCCAGTTTTGATATCAGCATGTCACGTCGTATTTAAAAAGGATAACTCTGAAAGACATGCAAAAAGGAAAACAACAACAACAACAACCCACTCATAATAAGGGCATTGTGTGAATTATAAATGGCATGATATACTTGTGTAGAGAAGGCACTTTGCCTATTGTGGAGCCTGGCCCAGATTAGAACATGCTGGCTTAATTTAGGTCCAAAATACACTGCAGAAAGGATCCCGCTTGAGACCGCTTTAACTGCCCTGGCTCAATGCTAAGGAATCCTGGGAACTGTACTGTTTGTGAGACATTGAGCCTTCTCTGTCACTGAGCTCTGGTGCCACGATAAACTACAGTTGCCAGGATTCCCTAGCATTTAAAATGGTCTCATAGTGGATTATTGCTACGGTCTGTTTTGGACTGTAGTCTAATATCCAGACTACTATGTCAAGTTCAATTTGTTCCCCCAAAGTATTGTATGTGGGTCAGTTTGTGGTTCAAAAATTAGAATACTGGTTTTCTTCATCTCCAAATGTCATATTACTTTTTTTTGGGGGGGGGGGGGAGTGATTATTAATCAAACATTTCCTAGGGGTGTGGGGCATAGAAAAGGTTGAGAACCATTGCCTTAGACCAGTGGTTCCCAAAGTATAGTCCTCAAAATGTTTGAGACTTGAACTTGCAGAAGTCCAACTGTTGGCCAAGCTGGCAGGGGCTTTTGGGAGTTAAAGTCCAAAACATCTGGAGTGCCAAATTATGGAATCTACTACCTTAGACCATCCCAACTACCTGTCACTGGCCCCGCCATTGCCTCTTCCACTCCACCTCCAAGTTCTGTCAAGATCAATTTATAATGGGCCCCACAACAAACTCCAACTCCCAGAATTCCATAGCCTTGAGCCAGGGCAGTTAAATCAGTGCCAAACTGGGTTATTTCTCCAGTGTGGATGCAGCGTGTATCTCCCTGGCAGAGAATTCTAATTACTGCATGAAATTACAAATCTCATATTATGCACTTGGCAGCTCAAAGTGGGAGAAAAGTGCTGTGATTGTGCAATTGTACATCCACCAGCTGTAGAGTGAATGGCGAGGAAAAGATACTCTACACATGTTCAGAATTACTCTTCTTAGATAAATCTTTGGTTGAGACATCAGCAGCTTCCTCGTTTTTTGGACCTGCCAGTTGGTGTGCTGGGCTTGCCTGTTTTCTCAAGAAGCAGAAGAATGGAAATTTTGGCTCTGATATTTGGCCTTTAACTACTATAATCTATGGGTCATGACTAGGTGGAGCTGATGAGAGTTGCAGGCTAAATATCCAAAGAGCCAAAGTTCCCTGCCCCTAGTGTGGCAGAAAGCTGCTTAGCAGCAGTGGATATCATGGAGCCCTCCAGATGTTGCTGGACTTCAACTCCGGGTATTCTTCACCATTAGGAGTGCTGACCAGGGCTGCTGGAATTTGCAGTACATCAGCACTGGGAGGGCTACCTGCATTTCCACCCTTAGTCGAACCAAGGTGGGGGATTATGCCTACTTTGCAGCAGGAGGGCCTGAATCGAGTGAGTGTCAGACCAGTGACTCTGGGATCTGCTTCCCTTGGCAGGGACCCGCTTCCGACCCTTGTCCTTTGAGGTGCCCAAGCCCTTGTTTCCTGTGGCAGGGGTGCCGATGGTACAGCATCATATTGAGGCATGCACTAAGGTAAGGAAGGAGCGTTCTAGGGAGACCTGGGAAAGAGGCAGGGAAAGTTTCCTTCCTTGCATTTTGTTTACCTCCAATAAGGGTCATCATCTGACTACATGAAAGAGTGTATCTGCTTATACAGTTGGCCCTCCACATTTGCAACTTTGACTTTTGCAATTTTGATTATTTGTGGATTTGATTAATATGTTCCCACTAGGAGTCTCTAGGTCTTCCTGCGCAACTCTGCCCGAAGTTGGCCATAGAATTGTGCTGGAGAGTTCCTAAAGAAAACACTTCACTAAGCATTTGTACATCCTCCAGTATGATTCTATGACCAGCTTTGGGCAGATGCACTGGAGGACCTGAAGAGTCATAGAGAGGTGTTCTCTTAGGCAAATTGCAAACACAGTTGGCAGAGATGCGAGAGAGGGCCTCCTCAGTGGCTGCCCCCAGACTCTGGAACTCCCTTCCCAGGGAGGCCAGAAATGGCCCTCTTCCTGTTCTTCCACCGGCAGGTTAAGACCTTTTTGTTTAGACAGAGAGTTCTGGGGGTGGTGTATTGTTTTAAAGTGTATGGGTTTTTAAAAGTGATTTTATCATTTTAAAATTGTATTCTGTTTTTAAACGAATGATCTTTTTAATACTGTAACAGTTTAATACCATTTCAGTTGTCAATTTTGTAAGTTTTTAATTGTACTGTGTTTTTTTAGACAGTAAATCCTGGGAGAAAAGTCCCAATCCTGGGAGAAAAGCAAGATAAAAATATAATAATAATAATAATAATAATAATAATAATAATAATATTTTATTTGCGGTTTTTCCACATTCACAGGGGTCCTTCACCCCTAAACCCAGCGAATGTGGAGGGACCACTGTATAAGCTTTTTAAAGCTTGCTTGAGTTTTAAGCTCTTGCTTGAGTTTTAAGATCTTTAATCATAGAATCATAGAATCATTGAGTTGGAAGAGACCACAAGGGCCATCTAGTCCAACCCCCTGCCATGCAGGACCTCCAAATCAAAGCATCCCTGACAGATGGCCATCCAGCCTCTGCTTAAAGACCTCCAAGGAAGGAGACTCCACTACGCTCCGAGGGAGTGTGTTCCACTGTCGAACAGCCCTTACTGTCAGGAAGTTCCTCCTAATGTTGAGGTGGAATCTCTTTTCCTGCAATTTATATCCATTGTTCCGCGTCCTAGTCTCTGCAGCAGCAGAAAACAAGCTTGCTCCCTCCTCAATATGACATCCCTTCAAATATTTAAACAGGGCTATCATATCACCTCTTAACCTTCTCTTCTCCAGGCTGAACATCCCCAGTTCCCTAAGGCGTTCTTCATAGGGCATGGTTTCCAGACCCTTCACCATCTTAGTTGCCCTCCTTTGGACCCGCTCCAGTTTCTCCACATCCTTTTTGAATTGTGGTGCCCAGAACTGGACACAGTATTCCAGGTGGGGCCTGACCAAAGCAGAATAGAGTGGCACCATTACTTCCCTTGATCTAGACACTATACTTCTATTGATGCAGCCTAAAATTGCATTGGCCTTTTTAGCTGCTGCATCGCACTGTTGACTCATGTTCAGCTTATGGTCTACTTGGACTCCTAGATCCCTTTCACAAGTGGTCTCATTCAGCCAGGTGTCCCCCATTTTATATCTGTGCATTTAAGATCTTCTTTCACTCCCACCACTGTCACACAATGGCATCACTAGTGTTGGCGTCACCTGGTGTGATAACTCATGGTGTCACCCTCCCCTTGATATCCTCCCATACCACAGAATCCTTCGTAATGTCTTTTGTATTAATGTTACTCATAAATTCTAATTCCCATATATCATTGAATGTAATGGCAAAAGGGGTGGATAGCAGGTGACTGGATTGTTTTTAGTTTGTGTATTTTATTCCTGTTGTACCCCGCTCCAATTGTTGAAACAGAGGAGCAGGTTATAAAATAATAATAATAATAATAATTACATGAATAACTAGCAAAATTAAAATTGAATTAACTTTTAAATTATAATATCATATGCACAGCCTAAATGTATTTACATGTATATAGTTTTGTGTTCTAAATATATTTTAAAAGAGCATTAAAAAATAAACAACAACAAGAATAACAGTAGCAGTAACAATAAACTAAAATAAGACAATCAACTGGAGACAAAAATAATAAAATGATTTCCAACCTCTCCTATTTGGCTAATAATGTTATACAATCACTTTTTCCTAAAAAAAATTTAAATCCATTTCTTCTATTTTTTCTAAGTTGTATTCTTCGTTAACTTCACATTACTTTACACGTTTACTCTGGTTTCTCTTGAGATCGTATAAAACTTTCACCTTTTACATATATATAATTTCATGCGATTAAAGTTAAAATTTGGTAAGATGTGATTATTTTTAAGAAAATTTTAAAAGAATACTTTTTTAAAAAAATAATTTAAAATTTTAAAATTTTAATAGTTTTAAAAGAAATCAAGGCCTCTCCTTTCTCCTCCCACTGAACCTTGTCCCCCCTTACATAATATTCAGCATGTTAAAGGGATGCAGGCAAATGCACCCAGCCCATTTCTGTCCAAAGGCAGATGTTTGGTGAGTAGTGGTGTCACCTCTCCCTTTAAGGTGTCACCTGGTGTGGTCAGCACCCTTCACATCCCCCTATTGATGCTCCTGCCTCTAATTTACCACTAAAATGGGCAGGGAGAGGGAGGTGAGCTCTCATGGCTGTAGAGTTTGCTGCGACTCTCCCCTCTTGCCTTTTGTCCTCTGCAGGTGCCCAACATGAAGGAGATTCTCCTGATTGGTTTCTATCAGCCCAACGAGGCTCTCAGCCGCTTCCTGGTCTCAGCTCAGCAAGAATTCAAAATCCCAATACGGTGGGTAGCTAGCTGTTATGTGGCGGGGGGGGGGGGGGAAATGTAGGAGAGGTCCCATTTTCAGAGTTTCCACTCAGATCCTGATGGTGTGCAACCTGGGCCTGTGAAACTGTGGGTTGCATTTGCCAACCCATTGAATAACAGAGGCATCTTGCATGCATGCAACCAGGGGTGGGGAATCTGTGGTCTTTCAAAGCTTATAGAATTTGAGTTGACCATCCTGGCCATTTGTGAGGCATGATGGGAAGTGTAGTTTGACAATGTTTAGAAGGCCTTAGATTCCTTGCTTTATAAGCTCTAATTGAATTGCCAGATGTTGTTCTTTTTGCATTACATGGGGAATTAGCATTAATCTTTATGGTGGGGAAGCAACTCCAGGGGGACTATTTCCCATTACCTCCAGGCCCACCATGGGCCACATTGGAGGGTTTTCCTGAAACAAGGGATGGAAAATCATACTCTTGGTGCCTTGATAGTTCCCTTTAAAAAAAATGGCTATGGTGGAATCTGAGGGCCAAGGGGCAGATTTGGGTACTGCCTGCAGTCCATGTTATTCCCATTTTTTATTTTAGGCTACTTTTCCCATATGTTTTTTGTCCCTTCCCTCATTTTATCTGACTACTGTGTATACAGTAGGCCCTTGGTATCTGCTGGGGTTTGTTTTTCAGGAACACCCCCACCCCCCCGACACCAAAATCTGTGACTGCTCCAATCACATTATGGCATAGTAAAATGCCATCCTTTATATAAAATGGCAAAGAGCAAGGTTTGCCTTTTGGATTTTTTAAAGTCATAATTGGTTGAATCCCTTGGTGCAGACTCTATGGATACAGGGGGCTGACTGTACCACAGTCAAATTTGCTATTTTGCAGATGTTGTTGTTGTATGCCTTTGAGCTGTTTCCACTTTGTGGTGACCCTGGGGCTGAGAGTGGGTGACTCACCCAAGTGGGTTTCCATGGCCTAGTAGGGAATTAAACCCTAGTCTCCAGAGTACAATGCTGAAACCACTATGCTATACCACAAGGCTTTTTGTTAGTTTTGTTCTAAGGGTATTCTTGGCATATTTCATTGTCTGTTTACACATTGTAAATCGCTTAGGGAGTGCTTAAGTACACTGATAAGTGGTATAGAAATGTACTTGCTATTGCTACTTGCTATTGTTATATTTCACCTTCTGCAACCTAAGACCATCCTATCTTCCTCCTCTCTAGGTACCTACAAGAATATGCAGCCCTTGGCACAGGTGGTGGCATCTACCACTTCCGGGATCAGATCCTCTCTGGCAACCCTGAAGCCTTCTTTGTGCTGAATGCTGATGTCTGCTCTGCCTTTCCTCTTGATGAGATGCTCAGCTTCCATCGACAACGTGGTGATCCTGACAGCTTCCTTATGCTAGGCACCACGGTAACAAGCAGCTCTACCTCTTTACATTCTGAATTGCTTAGGGTCAGGGATGGGGTGCTTTTGGCCCTAGATGTTTTGGACTACAGCTCCCTCAGTTCCTTACCATTTCCTTTGCTGGCTGAGTTCTGAAAGTTCTAGTCCAAACCTTGTGGCATGCTAGTAGTTTCTCACACCCGACTTAGGGAACAGTGTTGGGGGGACCTGGAGTCCTAATATGCACAGAGTGAAGAGACTGGTGTCTTTTGTACTGTGCTGTGGCCATTAACCTTTTGTAGGCTTTAGTTTAGCTCTGAAAGCCAACATTTTCTCCTATGAAGCTTTTGTAATGCTATTCTTCCTCTATAGGCCAATAGGAAACAGTCCCTCAACTACGGATGCATTGTGGCAAATGCTGATACACACGAGGTATGTGGAGGAAAGACTGGGTTGAAAGCCCACTCTAGTAGAGAGGGACATCCAATACACAGAGATGATCTAATATATTTTGCTTCCTGAGACAAAGAACAAGATGGCAGTCCCTCCCATTCAGTGTACAAAACCCAACAGGATTGGCAGTTGAATCTGTCCAGTGGTGTTGATGGAGAAGTGGCTTCCACCATACTTGAAGGCAGCAACCTGGCAGGGAGGGGCCACTAGGCAGTTAGTGCAAGATACCACTTCTTTTGTTCCATGCCTTGTTGCTTCTTCCCAGCAGCTGCCACCCAGGGCAACTATCTCATTCTGTCTAATGAACAAATGCAGAGGCTGTGGCCCTCCAGAAATTTTAACTTACAACTCCTGTCTTTTTCCAACCACCATAAGCATTGATGAGAAACTGTGGAAATTTTACTCCAGTCTGGAGGACTAAAGATATTTCAACCCTAGCCTAATGGTAGGGTTAGCCCTGCCAGCACAACACCCATGTCCTTCCTGCTGCTTTGTGGATCTTGGGTTTAGTCAGAATAGGTATCCCTCACTTCATCCCACTCCACCTCCACGGCATGTGGGCAACTTGCAGGTCTCACTTTTCCTCTACTCAGATGCCACTGTCTTGTCTAGGTCCTACACTATGTGGAGAAGCCCAGCACATTTGTCAGCGAGCTCATCAACTGCGGTATCTACTTGTTCACACCAGCCATTTTCCACCATATTGGAGCTGTCTTCCAACGGAACCAGCAGGAGCTGCTCCTGTGAGTCTCATTCTTGACCAGCCTTTGCATCCTTTCTGTTCACAGACAAGTCACTCATCTACCATCTTTCTCTCTTTCTGTTTTTCTCCATCTCTTCTTCTTTGTCCTCTTTTCCTGCCATCTTTTGCCCACTTGTAGGGGCTCATGCATTGGGTAAGTGTCAGACTCACCCTTCATCTTGCATGTCTCTCACCCAGATTGTGGTGGTTCTCTTCTGTGAGGCTTGGGCTCTTAGGCTTAGAAGTTTCCTAGTTGCTGAAGTCAACTGCTGTGTCATATTCAACTGCCACTCTGAAAATTTGCTTTACTTGAGGTAGAGAAACATCTATCCATTCACCTGTAGTTGAGCATCTCCTTTCTGGCAAACAGAATGCTGTTGTCTCCCTCACTTTTGTTGTGTCTCATTCTTGCAGAGAAGAAAGCACCAATGGCTGGCAACGAGCTGAAGCCATCAGACTGGAGCAGGATGTGTTCACAGCCCTTGCTGGGCAGAGACGTCTCTTTGTGTACAGAACAGAGGGGTTTTGGAGCCAAATTAAGTCTGCTGGGTAAGGAGAAGAGACAATCAGAGATGATTCTGGGCACTCTGTGACCCACTGAGTAGGCAAGGAGGCACTGTAAGCCAGTCTCTGTATGTGTCTATGAGCAGGGCTAGCCCATAATATGTTGTTCCCAGCAGAAAAGGACAAGATACCATCTGTAGTATGGGAAAAGGAGAAGATGGCCTCTCCTTTTCATGCCATCTGTGGTATGGGAAAGGAAAAAATGGGACCCCCTTCTCATGCCATCTATGGTACAGGAAAAAGATAAGGTGGTGCCCCCTTTCTATATCATCTGTAGTATGGAAAAAGGACAAGATGGTACCTTTTCCCCATGCCCTCTGTGAATTTCATTGGCAGTTGAATTATCTTGCAACACTGCAGAAGGGAAGCTTTGAGGACCTGCGATAGATCCCAACTTTGCTTTGATTTAGTGAAAGACTGTACATTTTATTTGCACATAAGTGGGCTGCAGAAAGGTAAAACAACTTCAAAGTGTGGTGAGAAAAGTACAGAAATTGCTGAATAGTATTTTAAGATGCATGGGGTAAGTTACAACTCATCTTAGTGCAAGTCGTTCATTCTTTCTCCATCTTTTTGGCTACTTTCCTGCAGTTTCTAGAAGCTATGGGTCCAAGCTTTGTATCTTTTGCTGCTTGCATTTTTTTAAAAATCCAACCTAATGATAAAATGTGGGTCTCTGTAGCAGGATGTGTAGAAATCTAAGCTTTCTATAATTTATTTTGGAGCTTATATAATGGGAGCTTCTGCTACATAGGTAGCAAAAATCCAACAGACAGACAGAAAGAAAGAAAGAAAGAAAGAAAGAAAGAAAGAAAGGCTTCAGAATTGACTGGTAGCATTAGGAAAGGAAGGAAATAAAAAAAAAACCCATGCAGGATCTACAATAGATTGGATTTTCCCTCTGTTGACCATAGACCTTCTTTTTGGTTGAATTAATTCATTCTGTCTTGCTTTGCCCTGCAGAGGCTGGTACGATGGGTCTGTTGCTGTGTAGGAGGGCAAATGTCAGGCATTAATTTCTTGCCTTGTTCTCATTTCTAGGTCTGCCATCTATGCCAATCGCCTTTATCTTAGCTGCTACAGCCAGTGCCACCCAGAGAGACTTGCCCAGAACCAGCCTGGTGGACCCACCATCCGAGGTTGTTACTGCTGCTCTTACCTTTTGAGAGCTGATACACAAATGCATCCTGTTGGCAGAAACAAGATAGACAGTTTGTATTCCAAACTATAAGGGGCAAAGGCTCCCAAACTTCATCTCCCCCATTTTTGGCCCCTCCATCCCCCACGTACACCATCTGATTGGTTTTCCAAAACGAAAAGTGACTTCCCAACTATTTAACAAAGAATTCTATTTTGGGGGGCATGATTTTTCATTTTTAGTGGCTTATAGACTATTATGAGTCTGATAGAGATAGATAGGGAAAAATGCCTCATGCAGTCTGTAGCTTGCACAGTTCTTCCCCCTAAAAGATAGGAGTCAAGTCAGGGAACCAGTACTGTTGCCCTAGTTCCAGAGGCCTAAGATTGTACCTGGCTGACCCAAAGCTAGTGGCATTGCTTCAAAATGTATGATGTCCCTTCTTTCAGCCTATAGGAAGAAGGCCTTATTTTCCTTTCATTGTTTTTGGAAATGCTAAACAGATTGGGGTGAAAAACATTCACTTCCTATGTGTCCTGGGTTTCAGAATGTATCTTAATTCTTTCTTTCTTTTAATGACACAGGAGTTTAATTCGGCTGTGCCCTCTTTTTCCATGCAGGAAATGTTTACATCCATCCAGCAGCCTCTGTGGATGCCAGTGCAGTGGTAAGCTGGGCATGGTATAGTCTGTGTGTCCAGGGTCAGATTCAGCAAACTGGCAAACTGGGGGAGCAAACTGGGGGAGAATTCAGCCCCAGAACCTTTTACAGGGCATAACTCACTGCAAAACCTAAATGGCTAAATCTTTCATTCAAAATTCCTCTTTTGAATTTTAAAAATAATAATAATAAAATAATAATAAAATTCATTCACCCAGGTGTCCCCCATTTTATATCTGTGCATTTCATTTTTCCGCCCTAAGTGCAGAACCTTACATTTCTCTGCGTTGAATTTCATTTTGTTAGCATTGGCCCAGCTTTCTAGTCTATTCAGGTCATTTTGATTTTTGATCAAATCCTCTGGGCTATTAGCTACTCCTCCTAGTTTAGTGTCATCTGCAAATTTGATAAGTATGCCCCCAATTCTGTCATCCAAATCATTAATAAAGATGTTGAATAGCACTGGGCCCAGGACAGAGCCCTCCAGAGCAAGTGTGTGGCAGGGTCCTTGCATGCCAACCCACTGATCCCAGTGTGTTTCCCTTGCAGCTTGGACCCAATGTCTCAATTGGGAAGGGAGTGACAATTGGGGCTGGAGTGCGTGTGCGGGAATCCATTATTCTCCATGGGGCTTCTCTTCAGGTAGGTGTCATCTCACAGTTCATCTCACTCCACCCCAATTGCTCACTCAGAGGGGCGGATTATAAATAAAAAATTATTATTATTTCACCCCCTTGAAAATACGGGGTTTAAAGTGGCTGGCAGCAATAATTTACAAATACAATTAAAGCATAAAAACCAGTTGCATACACAATTAAAAACAGCTTGGTAGCAAGAAAGAAGAGTCCCTTTCAGTTAAAACCCAGCAGGATGCCAAAGGTCTAAATAGAAAGGGTTTGCCCATCAGAGGCAGGACCTCAGGGAGGATGCCAGAATTGTGTTGCTGTATTTCCTACTTTAGAATGTCCTCCCATGCATCATTTAAACACACAGCCACTCATGAAATATTAAGGTGCCAGTCAGCAACAATTCACTCTTCTCTGCAGCAATTTTTTGCCATTTTATGAAGCATTCATTTCTTCCTTAGTTTTCCTTTACCTAATTCTTTTAAGGCCATGCACTGACCCCTTTAAAAAAGAGTTAGGTGGGAGGGAAAGAATATGATGCCCCACTGTCTTTCATGCATAATATAAGTTGTGGGGACTCTGTGGCCCTCTGAAAGTTGCTGGACTGCATCTTCCATTATCCCAAATATTGGCTATAGTGTTGGTTCTGATCACTTGAACAGCAACAGAAAAGAAGATGATCCCTATCTGGGTACTATGCAATAGTGGGACATCATCTCAGTAATGCTGGATTGTGGTTAATAGTATTATAGCTCTAATTGGAAGTAGGAAGGGCCTTTAAAAAAAGTAATTATAAACTGTTAAAGTGATTAAGGAAACATATAAATCCAAATTCAAAGAGCTATACAGTCATCACAACATGCATAAAATCACATCAAGAGGAAGAAAGAAGAATAGGAATCAAAAAGGGAGGAAAGAGAGAAACACAAACATTTATGGACAAACTGTTCTAATTTAGACAGATTCTTGACAATGGGCAGTCAAACTTACAAAGTAAGAAAGTCCATATGGACTGAACAACAACTATAAAGTGTATATTCAGCAGGATTAGAACAAGCTGATCCAAAATGTCTTCAATTGTTTTGGAAGTTTGAGTCTTTATTAGCAAATACAGTGGTCCCCCGGGATACGAAGCCCCTGGGGAACAAAATCCCCGGGAGCCGAAACCGGCGGGACCGCCAAAATTCCCCAGGGATCCGAAGAAATCCCCGGGGAACGAAAGGGAAAAACCGCGCGGCCCCTTTAAATCGGCCGCGCAGTCCGTCCCTTAAAGCGGTCCCCTGGGAAACAAACATTTCCGGGTTACGAATGGTAATCCGGAATGGATTACCTTCGTAACCCGGGGGACCACTGTACAATGAATGGATTTTTAAAAAAATAACAAAAATTAGTGCTCAGTGCTTTCTTGTTGTTTTCTTGATGCTCAACAGATGGCACTAGTGCACTGTAAAGTTTGGGAATTATATCTCCCTTAGAGAAAACAACACAAAGACACAGTCTCTTGGCACTTTTTAGAGATGAACATATTATTGTTATGGCATAAGCACCTGCCTAAATACCCTAAAGGCACCAGATCCTATCTGAAGTTGGAAACTAGCCAGAGGTGAGCTCTGGTTATTGCTAGAATGGGGGACCACCAACAAATATCAGGTGCTATAGGCTATATTTCTGAGGAAGGAAATGGCAAAACCACCTTTGAGTATTCCTTGCCTAAGAAAACCCTGTAAAATTCATGGAGTTGCCATAAATTGACAGGCAATGTGAAGACACATACATCCAAACTGTAGTGGACTGCTATTTTCTTCATATACATTATTTTTAGAATTTTTTTATTAATTTTTTCTACATACTAAAATACATATTACTGCATAGCTATTATTCGTACATATTTACATCAATGGACTGTAGTCCTAGAACCCTTATGCTTTAACAAAATTTTACATAAACTACCACAAGATGCTTGATTGTTGTTGTTTTTTGCTGGAAATGGCTTACCTGTCTGTGTGTTTGTTTGCCTTCAAGTTGTTTCTGACTTATGACATCCCTAAGGTGAAACTATCACAGGTTTTGTTTTTGGCATGTTTCTTCCAAAGGCTTTGCCATTGCCACGCTCTGTGGCTGAGAGACTGTGACTTGCCCAAGGTCATCCAGTGGGTTTTCATGACCAATTGGGAATTCAAACCCTGCTTTGAGTCATAGTCCCAGCACTCAAACCATTGCACCATGCTGACTTCTGGAAATGTTTTATTATAGATAACTTGACTGATGTATTCTCTGATAGGTATACAAACAAATGAATCATTTCAAAGTAAGGGTTTCATATTCAGTATCAAATGTGTGACTTAGTAGCACACTGAACTAGGATATATATATTTATAATTGGCAGTCCCATAGTCACTCACCTAGGAGTAAATCACACTGAATTCAGTTTGGCTTTCTTGTAAGTACCAGTAGATGGGCAGTATTGCTCTGTCATACTGAACTCATTTTACAATAAATATAAAATATTCATAAATGCATATTTGTACCAGCATTTTAATTTTTTTAAAAAAAATAAGAATCAGATTTTGAGAGGGGGGGTTATTGAAATCCTCTCCTTTAAAAAAATATAAATATAAATACAGTATAAAATATAAATAATAAAATGTAAAATATAAATATAGCCAGCATAATGACGATAAATATGGAAGTATTGAAAATACATATATACACAGACTTTGCCGCTCTGGATGGATGGAGTATGGGGAATTAGGAATAAAACCTTCATATATTATTAGTAATCATTTGGTATTTGCTATTTGTTTGTCTGTAATATTCGTAATTTTGTAATAACTTGAGATATGTGGTAATTTTCTGTAATCTTTTGTAAAATTAAAAATTAAAAAAAAGAAAAAAAAGAAAAATCTTACTACATTCCATTTCTAGAAATTGGCACCTGCAGATAGGGTTGGAAAAGCTTCTGGTCTGATACTCAGAAAAGAGTGACTGCCAATAAGTATAAACCAGAAGACAGGAACTCTGAGCCCTAATATGGCTTTCTTGGTGCCCCATACAGCATATGGAGGATCACGAGTCACCCCAAATTCTCAGTGGGGAGTTGGGAAGCTCCCCGGCTGTGCCTAACATCATTCTCAGAATTTGGGAAAATATATTTTGTTGGACTGATCCTGTTGTGAAGGATTCTGAGAGTTTAGTAATCATCTTCCTCATTCCCCTCAGTGTACTCAGCTTCAAGAAGTCAAAGGAATGGGGGAGAAGAACATTTGTTTGGTGTTTTTAGGAGCTATCCGAGTCCTGGCCTAATTACATTCCTTCCGTGTATGTGCACGGAAAAGCCCCTCTGCTTTCCCATGCACCCATGAGAGTAGTCTGTGGCACCCAGCTCAGGGCAAGATCGCTGCCTATGCGGTAGTGCCAAATGGGATGAACTAGGACAGGGGTGGGCTCTGGGATGGGAAGTAAACCATTGCTTTTGTAGCAAGTTTTGAGCTCTTTTAGCTGGGTTTTGGACAAACAATAACTCCCTAAAATGTATGCAAAGATTTTTAAAACAAATTTTTAGAGTTGTACAATTACCAGAGGAGCTTCAGGGGGCACATATTGGGACCATTAGAGAGACTGCCCTTTCTCCATTCCCTTTAGCCTCTTTCACCATGGCAAGCAGGTTGAACTGAATTAGACTGTGGTGTGCCTGACCCTACCATCTTTTCCTCAGGACCATACATGTGTGCTGAATAGCATTGTGGGCTGGGAGAGCACCATTGGACGCTGGGCCCGTGTGGAGGGGACTCCCAGTGACCCCAACCCTAATGATCCCTATGCAAAGATAGACAGTGAGACTCTCTTCCGGGATGGCCGCCTCACCCCTTCCATCACCATTCTTGGTAAGCTGTAGTCTTTTGTGGTCTTCCTCTTCCCACCCTCCCCATAAATAAAACTACTGTGTTTCTGAGATGTCACTGTTTTGAAGTGGCATGTCCATTCCTCCTGTCCTGTCTTGATGCCTTCTTGCACCTACCTCCACAGGTTGCAACGTGACAATTCCTGCTGAAGTTGTCATCCTGAACTCCATTGTTCTGCCTCACAAGGAACTCAGCCGCAGCTTCAAGAATCAAATCATCCTCTGAAGGGAAAGGTTGAAGATAGTAGCCAGAGACATCATCAATGAGGTAGCCAGAGACATCATCACTTTTAAGCTGCATCCCATCTCTCTTCCTGGTGTGGTGAGACAAAGACAGCATCAGGACATATTTCTTTCTGGGACATGTTTCTGGATGAGCTACTGTCTGGTACTGGAGGGACGTGAAATGGCTGACCTTTTCTTTCTTTTTACTACCATAGAATCTTGCCCCTCCTGTTGGCGCCATGCTACCTCTGTGCTAACCAAGACAGCTGGTAGGGAAGATATGTGGAGGTTCATAAGTGGTAGCTTTCTTTTGATATTTAGGGCATTGAATGGACATAGGGACATGTCTTTGTGCTCCTCTGGATCTTGGGTGCCTTTGTTCAGCTTCCTTGATTCCTGTCAGAGTTTTCCTCCTGATTCTCTATAGCAAAGTACAGGGAAACATCCACATTGCTGTTAATGCTGAGTAGCATCCATCCAGGGTTCAGGGAGTAGGAAATCCTTCAACCATCATCATTACCTTTTCTTTGAGAGGCCTGAAGTTGATACAATATAATTTATCAATCAGTTAAGGTGCTTTTAAAAAACACCCTGATATCTATGATATAGTTAAGCTTACAAATCCTTCCTGTCCTATACTAATTTTGCACTGAATCATTGCACTGGCAGCTGCTGAGGTGTGCCCAAGGAATTCCAAAAATACAGAGAAGGTTAAACTTTAAATGTTGCCTCCTGTAATGTATTTTGAGGACATGTTGGAAAGTGGGGTATAAATATGTGAAATAAATTAATGCAGGGAGGCAAAGTTTCCTTTGAGTTTTCAGTTCAGTTCTAAGAAATGGCTTAAGTTTGTTACCTTCTCCTTCCTATAAACTCAAAAATTGGACACCTAGTGAACTGGTTGCAGAGCTGAGGAAATGGCTGACCTAAAGCAGAGTTCAAGTTTCAATACATGCACCATGGGGAACATCAATAAGCATGTAGTCCAGCCTTCCTTGTAATGCAGAGGATCTACTGTTACAGCTCTCTAATAAATGCCATCAAACCTTGGTTTAAAAACCTCTTCTGAAAGGAGAGCTTCTCAATTTGTGAGGCATTATCTTCCACCACCAGACATCAGAAATTTCTTCTGAATATTTAGTTGAAATTCAGATCTTATAATTTGAGCCTGTTGAGTTGGATCCCACCCTGGGGGGCAACAAGGGAGAGTTTTCATCATCTATGAGGCAGCCCTTCAAATATTTGAACATGGCTGTTGTATCACCTCTGAATAGTTCTTCAGGATAAACATACTAATTCAGACAACATTAAGTCATGCTCTGGTCATGATCTGTGTAATAGTCTTTCAAGTGCCTGTCATATCACCTCTTAATCATCTCTTCCCCACCTAAAGATGTGTCCTTATAGGACTTCCATGTAGTAGAGTTATATCTGGAACAGGTTCTGTTGCCTAAGTTTGTATCTGTCTCAAAAATGACCCAGTAAAAAGCACACTCTGTGGTTTCAGTCACTCACTGTATTGGAAGCAGAACACTTTCCTTTATACATGTTCCTCTCCCATCACAAGTGGTCTGTGTGCATTTGCAGCAACAAAAGCAAGGAATCTCCTGCTCCTTGTTGCTGTGCCTTTAACCCAGGTTGTGTTTTAAGTGTTGCCTTTCTTAGGACTCTAGACAATTTTTGTTAACATCTGCCATTTTTGTAACATTGGCCATTATCATAAATAAAAAGATTGTGTGTTGTATATATTAACTACTTTGAGCTCCTGGTCTCTGAAAAAGGGTGGATGATTTTAATAAGCTGAGAGGCTGATAGTAAAGCATTTAACACCCTGCCAGAGTTCAGGGTGTGGATAAGAGTGATTCAGAAATTTAAAAATCCCAGGATCTGGGGTGTTGGATTTCTTCAGAGCCTGGAAATGTGAAGAAACTTTTTTTGAAGCTCAGTTTTTCTGTTGTTCTGAGCTGTATTCTGCATGTTCTTATGTGCTTTTAGGTCGTTTCTGATTTATGTCAATTCTAAGGCAGACCTATCATGGAGCTTTCTTGGCAAGATTTGATCAGAGTAGGTTTGCCATTGCCTTTCTTTGAAGCTGATTGAGTGCAACTTGCTCATGGTTAATACCCAGTGGTTTTCCATGGCTGTGTGGGAATTTGAAACCTGACCTCTTGGAATCCTAGTCCAACACTCAAACCATTACCCCACACTGACTCTCTTGGCAGACTGTTTAGTGTATTCAAGAAAATCTGCTGGGTGAAAGACAACCAAGCCAGCCTCAAGATCAGGAGTGGAAACTGGCAAATTTTCCAGATGTTTTTGCAGTGCTTTCCCCATGATCCCTCACTACTGGCTAGGACTGATAGGAGTTGAAGCCAGCAACATCTGGAGGGCCGTGAATTACATAGTCCATAGTACAGGCTAATTCTGGGCTTTGCTCATTCATAACACTAGACTATAATAGAATGTTACTTGCTTCTGCTGTCTAGATATTTTTGAACTGCAGTTCCCATTATCTCTCAACACTGGCTGTGTTGATTGAGACTGGGGAGAAGTTGCAGGCCAAAAACAAAATGCCCACCCCCTGCACCTAGGAAAAAACTCAATTGAAGTGCTAGTCTAGTTTGATTTAAGGTGAAATCCTGCCTCGATGCTCTGCTGATACTTTGAAAGAATGTCAGTTGGTAAATGGAGTAAAGATTTGTGCAATTAGACTTTTTTTTAATGAAACAGCCTGTAAAGTCCTCTTTTCAAAGATTCCTGCAAAAGGTTAAGTAGTCATGGCAGAAGTGGAGGCATCCTTTTGTGGATTAGCAAGTGGCTGAATGATAGGAAATAGAAGGTAGACATAAATGGTCAATTTGCACAGTGGAGAGAGATAAACCACAGGGAGCCTCAAGGATCTATAATGGGACCTGCACTTTTTAACATATTCATTAATGACTTGGAAAAGGGATTGAACGGAAAGCAGCAAAATTTGCAGATGATAAATTATTCAAGGTAGTTAAATCTAAAGCAGATTGTAAGGAGTTCCACGGGGATCTCGTAGCAGTGGGAGAGAGGGTAATGAAATGCAGTGTTGATAAGTGCAACAAAAAAGGTACTTTTTTGGTGGGGGGGGGGAGAGAAATAACCTCCGCTTAAACATACTGAATCCTGGGTATGGAATTGGCTGCTTTTATTTCAGAAAACTGTTAGACAGCCTGGCCCTTGGCATATGATTTACCCATAAGGAAAAGTCTAAGGCTTGTCTGAGAGGGCTGAAAGCTAGGCTCTGAGACTATAATTTCTGCAGGGGCCTCTAAGGAAACTGGACAAGATTTGCAAACCAAAACACTGCCATGAAAACAATGACCAGGAGAGTGGGCAAGTGGGTAACTGTTCCATTTTCGTGGAAGGAAGGATTGACAAACTGCTGCTTTCTTGCTTGCCTTCTCCCTATAGCACTAGCAAGTACATTTCTATACCACTTATCAGTGCACTTAAGCACTCTCTAAGCAGTTTACAAAGTGTAAGCCCCAACAATCTGGGTACTCATTTTAGCAAAATTGGAAGGATGCAAGCCTGAGTCGAGCTTGAGCCCTTTTGCTGGTATTGAACTTGCAACCTTAGGGTTTGTGAACGAGTGGCTGCAGTACAGGCATTTAACCACTGTGCTACCAGGGCTCTCCCTAGAGGTGTCTTTGCTAGTTTTGAAGTGCCAGAACTCACTATGGCAGTCTCCATAGTTGTGTGCTCAAAGACAGTCCAGAAATGTAGGCAGCTGCACTCATCCACATCAGCAAACTCACTTTAAACTCAGAGCAGGTATTTTGTAAAGCTAAGGAGTCTTGACTATCAATTTTTAATTGTTATTTGAAAACCCTATTTTCTACCACAGGTAATAAGGATTTCAGATGCACTCAAAGGAAACGTGGAGTCCTGAGGCAGGTGACAGATGACATCACCATCCTTGTCCTTTAAAAAAGTCTCTGCCATTTCATCCTGGATTGTCAATCCAGTACTGATGATGTACTGGAAGATGATCTCAGGTGACTCAGTGACTATTCTTGGTGGCCTTAATAGAAAAGGCCCCAGGATGTCCACAGTAGTTCACTGGAGTGGGCCATCTGAATTGAAAAGCCTTTCAACTCCACCCTGTGGTTTAGGTGACTCCTGTCTATCATGAATTGGGACCATAGTTCAGGAGACTGGGCTTCTTATCTCATTGAATCTGTCCTTGCAGCTTGAAGACTGTGGTCTCCTCCTTTCTGTCCACCTCAACACTAAAGAAAACAGAGCATCTTCTTTTCCCAGCTGCCACAAATGTTGCAAACCCTGGTCTCCACCCTGTTCCTTCTGGAATTACTGTTGTCCCACTGGAACCAGCTCTTTCTCCTGACATTAAGGGATTGTCTGAGATTCCTACTGCATCCTGGCAGAAAGTGATGCCTGCTCAGATGCAGAAACAGTACTTGCTGGGGTCTGAAGATGCTCCTTTTTCCTGGGCACATCAGCAAGCATCTGCCCAGTCTCTGCTCCGTTGGCTGGAGCTTGCACTGGAGTATCTGTTGGGCTTTGCACTGCTGTTTCTTTCCAGGATGATACTGGCATCTGCATTGCTGGTATCTCTTCTGCTGCATTAAATTCTTATTGCAGGTCAGCAATGGCATCCTGCCTCTGACTGCTTGTTGTCCACCACAGACTCTCCCACCCCCTAGCCTGCACTGAGTCAAGTGGGCTGAGCACAGAGCTCTGGGCTTCAGATGTAAGCTGTTGAGCAGATCAAATAGACTGGAAGCTCTCCTGGCTCCAAGGAGCTGCTCCCAGACTTCCTTCAGAATCCTCTTGCCCCACAACCTCAGTGCAGGTCCCCTCAGCTTCTGACCCTCTGGCCACAGTTGGCACTGGGCTGGACTCACAGGCTCTACTGTTGGCTCTGCTTCCTTGACTCCTTGCTGGGAGTCTACTGCAACTTCCTGCACCTGCAGCTGTTGACTGCCAACTGAGGATTCCCTCCCCACCCCAACCCCCAACCCCCCGGTGCTTCTCTGTATCAGACAGTGTCTGTTTGGCTGTTGAGGCCATGACTGGTTCACTGGGTGAGTCTGGAGCCACTGTCAGCATCTCCATCACAGCATGAACCTCATACTGAAGGTCTGCCATGTTACCTGGCACAGGATTCTGCTTGTTGCCCATCACTGACTCATTCAGCCCCTTGGGCAGTGCTGATTCAAGTGGTTGCAAAGAAGCAGACAAGGCCACTGGTGTCTATAGATGAACAAGCTGGAGAACAGGCTGGCTGTCCACCTGGGTGTGAACAATTACATCTGGATCACTCCCAGAGCCATCCCCTGTCATGGAGACATCAGTGAGGTTCTCCTCAGAGACAGTTGCCCCAGTCAGGTTTGTGGCTGCGCCATCCATGAAATCTCCAGGCTGTGAGTCAGCTGCATCCTGAAGGCTTGACACCTGCTGATTGCTTACGAGCACCTCTTCTTTTCCTTCCCAAAACATCTCATCAAGTGCAAATGGCTGCTGTAGAGACTGGCCTTCTGGCTGAAGTGCTGCTTGACACTCACTTCGGCTAATGTTGTGCATGGGGTGACGTCTGGTCTTCCACAGTGTTTGATTGACATGAAAACTAAATCATCCCTCAGTATTGCAGGGCATTCAAAGTCACTGTACACTGTGAAAGTCCAGTAACTTTTCCATCCCTTGCACTGAATAGGGGATACATGCTGTTGGCAGTTGAGCTGGGAATGCCCTGAAGCTTCTCACCATAATCCTGATGTGGTAAACAACGAGGCCGGGGTCTACATGTGAGCGACTAAGAGCTGAAAGCTGGGCTCCTGAGTCTCTGTAAACAACAACTTCCTTGCCTCCAATCAACAACACACTTTTCCTGTGCTCAAGAACCATGCCTGGGTCAGGATCAATAGCTAGGCCACTCCTAGTTGCATCAGAATTGGATGCGACCACCAGCTAAATCAACTTAGGTCTCTTCTTACACTGAGCCTTAAGATGGCCATATTCCCCACAATAAAAGCATTTCATGTTATACATGTCCTTTGGTTGGCCCTGGCGCTTGGAAGATGATTGTAGATCTGGTCGAAGCAGTTGTGCACCTAGCAGTAAAGCTCAGCTTTGTGTGTAAAATCATGTTCTGGCCATGTCTTGCAGGAATCTCCTGCATTTGGCTGTGCAGGCCACTCTCCATATATATCCAGGTAACGATCCACAGCTGCAACAGAGTCATCCAGTGTTTTTGGCTCCTTGTCTAGAACATAACAGACAAGATCTGAAGGGGCTTGTGCCAGAAACTGTTCCAGGTCCATGCAGAAATAGGCATTCTCCACTAAAGTTACCTTAGCTCCTTGAAACCAAATCTTCCTTCCACATTGAACAGCATACGCTAATTCTCTATAAGAGGTGCCATGCTGCCTATCTGTCACCCTAGAGCATTTCTTTGCCGCCTCTGGGATAAGGCCCAGACGCTGTTACGCTCCACCAAAGAAAGGCTGAAAATCTTAACATCTTGTCTTGTGTTGTGCTGGACTCCACTGCTTGTAGAACTATTGAGAATTGCAGGTGAAGTTCATGCATGTACTGGTCCCTAGGGATTCCATGGTGCATACAAGCTCTTTGAAAACTTTCAATGAAATGACAGTCATCACTGTCCTTGTAGATGGGGTACCGGCGAGGCTGAGGGATATAGAGTTGCCTTCCTTCCCCCACTGGTGCAGTTCGAGATTGGAGCTGTCGTATTTCCCTGTCTTTCTCATTCAATTGCAGCTGAAGGGTGTTGAGTGTAACTAGCACCTGGGCCCACAAGTCCTGAGGTGGCACCAGCGGCCCCAGCCCAGTAGGAGGCAGCATTGCTGTTGATGTAGCACTGTTAACTTCTGCTCTAGACATCATGATGGACAGTACTTTGATGCTCCTGAGGTACATATACAGACATAACCTATCTAAAAACACCCATGGGCTATGAAAATAACAGTTTGGCTGAGATGGCTGGAAGCAGAACAGGCTGCTTTTGCTTTCAAGTGGAAAAGGAAATAGATTAATAGGACAATGCCAAGAGAAATCCTGAACTACCTCCCCCCTGCAGTGGTGCCATGAGGAGGGTGCGAGGGGGGAGGTGCGGACTGCACCAGGTGACAACTTAAGCTGGAAGGTGATACCACAGGTCCTCAAACACCTACCTTTTGGCAGAAATGGGCTCTGGCATTCCCTTTCTTCCTTTAAAATGCTTTAAGAGATGGTGGGAGTGGGGTGAAGAGCTCAGTGGGAGGAGAAAGGAGAGGTCCCAGAATTTTTTAAAATGAAAATTTCAAATTTCATTTTTTTAAAATCCTTTTTGATTTGTGGTGCCCAGAACTGGACACAGTATTCCAGATGAGGCCTGATCAAAGAAGAATAGAGTGGCACTATTACTTCCCCTTGATCTAGATACTGTACTTCTATTGATAAAGCCTAGAATTGCGGCCTTTTCAGTTGTCGCATCACACTGTTGACTCATGTTCAACTTGTGCTCTACTAGGACTCCTAGATCCCTTTCACATGTACTCTAATTCTTCCAGGTGTCCCCCATCCTGTATATATGCATTTCATTTTTTTGCCCTAAGTGCAGTATCTTAAATTTGTTAGCTTTGGCCCAGCTTTCTAATTTATTGAGGTCATTTGAATTTTGATCCTGTCCTCTGGGATATTAGCTGTTCCTCTTAGTTTGGTCTCATCTGCAAATTTCATAAGCATGCCCCCTATTCATTCATTCTAAGTCATTGATAAAGATGTTGAATAGCACTGGGCCCAGGAGAGAACCCTGTGGCACCCCACTAAAAGAAAGAAGAGAAACCACACACTTTTCCTTGTCTGTACTCAAAGCCACATACACCTCCAAGGTATGAAAACGCTGCCACCATGTGAAGGTTTTCTCTGCTTCCTGCCATGTCTTTAATCCCTACTCCTGCCGTGCCACGAGTAACGTACGACACAAGCAGAGGAACCTGCTGCCACCATGTGATGGTTCTCTATGGTCCCCCTCCACTCCTGCTGAGCTGGATGGGACCCCTTAAGACCATCTTTAATGCACAAACAACTTTCTGCCATTATCCAATGACTAACCCATTACATTGGAGCAACACATTAGGATGTTGCTGGGATGACTACTACTGGTAATTGACAACCAGTGAGCCAACCACTAGCCAAGCTTAGGCTGTGGAAAGAAGCGTAAAGAGGCATTACTTAGGGAAAAGGTTTATTCTAAAGAGCATAAATGTTCAAAACAGCACGGAGGACGACTGCAACTGGTCCTCCAGGCACAAATTTAAAAGCATCAATTACAAAATTATAATCATGTCACCCAAACGTAACATATTTTCCAGACGTGGACGCTCCGAGCAATAGTGAGACAGGCCCATAGGCTGAGGCCTTGTTGCTCTCCCTCAGACCTTTTCCATGGCACCCTCTAGAAAAAGGCCTGCGCAACTTGGCAGTAGGTAGGGGCCAAAATTAAAATAGGCTAAACTTCTTCAGGTCACACAATTAATAATATTAATTAGAATTAATTAATATTAATTCCGCCCTTCTCTTCCTCTGCCCAGCCCTCTCCTTAGGAGAAAAATGAGCAGCGAAGGAATCTTGCCTGTCCTTCTCCTCCTCTTGGACTTCTCACGATATTGGGATATGGGATTCTGTATGTAATTTTTTAACTTGTATGCTGCATCGATTGTCATGGACAGAGAGGCGGGATATAAATAAAGTTTTATTATTTATTTATTTATTTATTTAAGGCCAAGCAATGAAGGAGCCTTGAGAGGTGAGCATCTGCCTCTCTGCCTCCCACTGACCAGCCTTCTATGGAGAAAGCTGGGTGGAAGAGGAGCCTTGCATGGTGAACGTTTGCCCGTCCTCCTCCTCCATCCAGCCTTCTACTTGTAATTCTCCTCACAGAGTAACTGTACCCCCCTAACCCTTTGTTAGTTATAGCTAAGGCTCTGACAAATGGAGGGACCCCCATTTATCACAACTCCTACCCTATCCTGGCTCCACTGTCCAGTTTGCAAGTATACTACCAAGAGGACAGTCATCCCTCTGCATCCATGCATTCTTCATCCACAGATTCAACCATCCATGACTTGAAAACATTTTTTAAAATACAGTATATAAATTCCCCAAAGAAAACCTTGTATCCCCCCCTCCCTCGTTTTCTATAGCCCTACTGTATCTTGCTTAGAATTCTTCAAACCTCCCCAAACTGCAAATCTCAAGAGTTTTGTTGAATGGAACCATGACTGTTAAAAGTGGCATCAAACTGCTCTGTAGTGTAGTGCAGATTTGAGGTTCTCCAGTTTTGGAATTAGCATGTCACCTCATGTTTAAAAAGGATAACTCTGAAAGACATGCAAAAAGGAGGGGGGCAATCACTCATAATACAGTAAAGGCATTGTGTGAATTATTATTATTATTATTATTATTTACACATTTAAAGTAAAAATAAACAGCACTTTGAGCTTGTTACATTATAAAAGTAATTTTAAATTATAAAACATATCTACTCCCTGTAGTTCCTCATTAGAGTGATAATTGAAATATTTTTCAAACCTCTCTAAGTCATTTCTATCATTCTCATTAGTTGAAAAATCAATCTGTAATTTATATCACTCATTATTACTTATACTTATATATTGACATATATTGTATTTATTTTAACAATAAAGAGTGCACAAAACCATAATTTTATTGTTAATTTTATATATAAGAAAGATACCAGAAATTAAGATGATATATTAATATAAAGATTATGTTTAAATAGGCCTACATACAGGATGATACTTTCTTTGACAGTAATGCAATAATAATATTTAGTCTTTGTGCAACGGAAAAAAAGGCATTGTGTGAATTATAAATGTCATGACGTATTTGGGTAAAGAAGGCACTTTACATATTTTGTAGCCTGGGCCAGATTAGAACATGCTGTCTTAATTTTTAGTTATGGGTAGCAGCCACAACTCCCTCAGGTCTGCCTACATCTTAGCTGTGAGAGCATTCCTCAGACTTGTGGGTTATTTACCTGACAAAATGGAAGGCACTGTTAGCATACTTGCACTCAGCCAAGTCTAATCGATGATTCCTCCTTTTTATTTTAAAAAAACCCTCTTCTTCCCATACAAGTTGCATGAACCAAGAGCCTGGCACACAGGCTGGGCTGATCCCTTGGCTATGCTAAATGCAGTCAGGTGCAAGTTTCCAATTAAAGATTTATTTTTGGTTTAAGATAAGGGTGTGGGAGAAACAGGCAGCGGGCAAAAGAAGAAACAAACAGCTCTAGCGATCCTCTTCTAGACAAATGTGGACTGTCACATAACTCTTTTCCATGAAGCAAGGGTCTTTCCCCTTTGCCCACTGAAAGAGACGCTCATGGGCAAACAGCTCCATCTTTATCTCTGCAGTTGCAGGTCTGGATAAAGAATGACCAGTTAGGTAAGTGGAGCTATATATATGAAGATTGAAGCTGGGATACCACACTTGAAGGTCTGCTATGCTCTAGGAAGGAATCACACACTAAACTGTAGGGGTTACTGTCTCTCAACCACCACAGAGGTGCAGATCAGATACATTTTCTGCTGGTTACTAAGAGATAGGATAGGGAAAGAAGAGGAGTCTGTCCTGTAGATCTTGGACAGTAAGGAAAAGATACTGCTTCCCTATATTGAAGAAGTCAGTGGACCCTTTCCCTCTACAGAATTATGCCCCTATAATCCCACTAACTGTCATGTTTCCATCCTACGGAATATTGGGATGTATAGTTTAAGGAGGGGCATTTAGAATTCTCAGCCAAAGAGCTGAATGTGTTAGCCGTAGGGTTTCATAAGATGGGAGCTGTTGCATTTAAAGTGAAATAATATTGTGGGTTTTGAGGTCCAAAACCTCTGTAAGGGTGAAGGTTGCCTATTCCTGGCCTTCAGTGTGGTGCAAAATAATGTCTACAAGCCTGCCCAACTGCTGGACTATTTTTGATCCTCCACTCAGTATCCAAGGGCTATAACATTTTGTGACTGACCCAGCCAAATGCCACCCACTTGCCAATGAATTGGGGCATAACCAGGTGCTTGGCAAATATCCTGCCATTCCAGCCACAAGTAGTTTGGTGATGTAGGAAATGCTCTAAGTCTCTCTGGTGAGCCTTCTTCTGCTTAGTTGGGTACAGGCCACAACAGGCCTGGACTTGCATCAACACCCTCTCCAATTTCTGCTTCATACTTTGTCTTTGACTTCTGGCAAGTTTAATAAAAAATATGGATGAGAGAGCAGTGTAAACTGTTCCAAATGGAAGAACAGGATACTAATGTAATTGTCACTGAAAAACAAGAAGGTGGGTAAGTTTAGGTTGAGCCAGGCAATCATAACTCATGGGAGATGGGGTGGTGGTGGTGGTGTGGGATGTGAGGGAAAGGATATTTTATTTTATTTTTATGCTGCTTTTCTCCCAAAAAGCGGTCCAAGGTGGCTCACAAGATGAAAATAGCTTAAAAACATTGTTTTTAAAGCAATTATACTATCTTGGTTAAAACAGTATAAAATTAAGATTCAAAACATACAAAAGTTAAAACACATAATCTAAATATAAAGGATAAACAGTCATATGGATGCAGTTACAAGTAGAGATAGGGCCAGTTAGTTAGAAAGAAAGGAATGGAGGAGAACTGAATTGGAGATTTTAGAAGCCAAGAATGTGGAGACAGTTCAGGGAGAGTACTACTTTGTTGGAAAATGGCGGCACCCTTACACTTTAGGGCTAGTGAGGGACTAAATGCTGCACCCTCCCTAGCCCTAAAAGTGGCTTTTAAAGCCCTATTCATGCCTCTTTGTGCCCGTCTAGATCGGGCCTAAGTTTATTTTATTTGTTATATAATAAACATTTACTGGCTTTATTTTCAACCTCTCTGTCTGAATGTTTCAATTTAAGAACTGATGAGGATTTGATCAAGCACTATGACATTGAGCCTATTGATTGGCCCATCTACTTGTCCAGTATTGCGGTCACATTGAAACCTAAATACTAGATTCAGGGAAGGATCTTAAAAGGTGAAGCAATAGATAGGAGTCCAAGGGCTGGAACTGTGAGGCCAACCTGGGTTGAGGACCCATCATAATCATCATCAAAACAAACAGCTTCATTTATACACCACTTCATACCACCTAAGGAGTGTCTAAGTGGTTCACAACTACAGCTTCAGCTTTCCCCAAGAAAGTGACTATAGACAATGTTGACTGGGGATGATGAGAACCTCTGGAAGGTGCAAGGCTGACAAAGGATGGACTACAAGGTAAAGCAGGCTGTCACTCTGAGGCTGAGCCATGAACATATATCTGATTATCTTAAATGCAGTTTTAAGCTTCATGCTGTTTTCACATGGCATTTTAGTGAGCTGAAATTATGCTGGGTGTGTGGGTGTATGCTGTGCCTGTGTGCTTGTATGCACATGCAGCCTCATTGAACTAGTATTGTCAATGCTTCAAATCCTACACAGAAATCAGAGTTGACATAGACAAGCTCCTTGGTGGAGCAAGGAAAACAACTTGCCCTCTCGACCCTTGCCCTTCATGGTTGGCTGTCTAGGGGGGGGTCATATTCCAGCTTGTCTGAAAGAAGTGGTTAGACCACTCCTGAAAAGACCTTCCCTTGACCCTCTGGATATGAAAAACTATAGGCCAGTCTCTTTACTACCTTTTTTTGAGCAAGGTGATCGAGAGAGCGGTTGCTCTTCTCCAAGCTGTCTTGGAGGAAACAGTTTATCTAGATCCATTTCAAACTGGTTTTAGGACAGAATTTGGAGTAGAGACTGCCATGGTTGCCTTGGCTGATGACCTTTGCCTGACCATCAAAAGGGATAGTGTGACCCTGTTGGTGCTGCTGGACCTCTCAGCAGCTTTTGATACAATAGACCACAACATCCTCTTAGATTGCCTGAAAAGGTTAGGAATTGGAAGCATTGCATTGCAGTGGTTCCGTTCCTTCTTCTTGGGTAGATTCCAGAAAATGATGATCAGGGACAGTTGCTCAGCAAGGAACGAGCTTAATTGTGGCATCCCACAAGGCACCATCCTGTCCCTGATGCTAGTCAATATATGAAGCCGCTGGGAGAGATTCAGAGACATGGAGCAGGGTGTTATAAGTATGCTGATGACACCCAAATATATTTCTCCATGACTCGGTCTTCAGCTTTGACTTCAGATGGCGTCTCTCCTCACAATGATTGTCTTAAGGCAGTATGGAGTGGATGAGGGGAAATAGATTGAAACTGAATCCAGACAAAACGGAGGTACTTACGGTGGGTCCCTCGAACCCAGGTATTGGGATACAACTTCCAGTACTGGATGAGGTCACACTCTCCTCAAAGAACTCTGTTCACAGTCTGGGGGTACTCCTAGATCTCTCACTTCACATGATGAATCAGGTGAATGTGACAGTCAGGAGCGCCTGTTATCAGCTTTGGCTGATATGCCAGCAGCACTCTTTCCTAGAAACTTGGGACCTTAAAACTGTAGTACATGCACTGGTAACCTCCCATCTTGATTTCTACAATGCACTCTACATGGGGTGCTTGGTCTGGAAACTCCAACTAGAATAGAATATGGCAGCCAGACTGGTCTCAGGTACATCCAGAAGAGACCATACAATACCGATCTTAAAATCACTTCACTGGCTGCCCATTAGTTTCTGGGTCCAGTACACAGTGTTGGTTATTATCTTTAAAGCCCTAAATGGCTCGGGTCCAACCTATATTTGGGACAGCCTCCTTCCGTATAATCCTCCCCACGCACTCAGGTCCTCTGGGAGGAATTTGCTGCAACCTTTAAAAACCAGGCTGTCTGCAACCACCCAGAGGACCTTCTCAGCTACTGCTCCCAGATTATGGAATAGCCTTCTGGATGAGATCTGTCATATTACCACCTTAAACAGCTTTTAAAAAGCTGTTAAGATGGATCTCTTCTGGCAGGCCTTTCCTGAACAGATACCCGGCCACTAAAAAAAGAAAAACAAACAAACAAACAAACAAAAATGAATTTGTTGACCCTGATCCTGCTATTGCTATTGTATACTGTTTATATTAATGTTATTTTAAGAATGTTTTAAAATTGTAACTTGCTTAATTGTATTTTAAGGGGGGGGGGACTGTGAGTCATGGGATTGTATATGTTAATGTTGGATTGTATATTTTAATGTTGTAAGCTGCCCCAGTTGCATTGCACAGAGGAGTGGGCAATAAATAAATAAATAAATAAATAAATAAAACTATTGCTGCAGAAATCACCCATCATGAGCTGTTGCCATGGCTTTGGGTACAATTAGATTAAAAGATAAGAAAAGGGTTTTTTTTCCATGTCCCCTGCCCCAGTTCAAGCACTTTAAGAATTCTGTCCCTTAAGAAGAATCATAATGGTGTTACGGAAATCACAAGAAGTGGGCTAGAGATAGCTGTCTTGGGGAACAGTAGAAATTATATGGGGTGAACCAGGGTCTTCCATGAAGACTGGATAAAGATCACAACAATGCCCTGAGGAAAGAGCCAACGTGCTTCTTGCCTGGAAGTGATCCATGGAATACTTCTGAAATACCAAGCAGCCTGCACTTTTTGTTTCCCTGCTGAAGTCTGCTGAAGTCAAACTGCAGGTTCCTGGCTTGGGCCCAGGGCCAAATTGGGGTGAGTGGAAACAGCATGGAGAAATGCAGCCCCAGAAATCTCTTTAGATGTGCAAGAATCCATTCGTCCAGCTCTGTGAGTCAGTTCCTGGCTCCTGGTACCTTGCTATAAGCGGAGAGGCATAATATGATTTGCTAGTACATGACTGAACTGGTTTGTTATGGGCTTAAGAGCAGTGGAAAATGGGTAGTAGGCAGAAACTCAATAGGTGAAACTTTCTTCATCACTCCTTCTCAGAAGGGGAATTGACAAACTTTCTGCCCTTCACATAATTGTTGAAGATACTGGAGTCCTATCAAGAAAGGGACAGCAGTTTTAACTCTCTCACTGAAAAGGGCACAGGAATGTGTTATTTTTTAAACCAAAATTCTTATTTATATGAATTTGACCTTTTATGTGTAAATCTCTTTCCACCCCCAAAATGAGAGAGTGCAATTCTGGGTCTGGTAGCATGATTCTGGTATTACGTTGGTTTCCAGGAATGCAGAGACATCGTTTTTAGCTTCTAGCAGAAGGAAAAAAACAATGCAGCAGTGTGGAAATGGTGAATTTCTGTGGTGTTCTGTTGGTTATTTTAGGTCCACTTTCTCCTGTCAGGAGATGCTTTGGGGAGCTGGGCAGGCAATCTTAGGATGGAGGTTTTTAATCTCTTCCACTCCTTAATTGCCTCAAGGGAAAGTAGTGAGTATTATCATGCCAGGCTGACCAACATACTAATGAAAAACAGACTTCTGAACAAGCTAATTTCCCTTCTATACCTTTTGCATCTGTAAGGTTGCCAGAGTGAAAACTAGATAGAATGCTTGCACCTTTAAAGGCTGCGTGGAAGCAGTGGCATCACTAAGGGAATGCAGGGGTTCAGACCATGCTGGCTGACACCATTATTGAGGATGACACTGAAATGATTGTCTATAAAATGTTGTGTAGTTATAAGCACAAAAACATTTTTCATATACCCAGCTTACATGTACAATTGGCCCTCAGTATCCACAAATTCCGCATCCATGGATTCCCCAAACCATGGCTTGAATTTTTTTTTAAATTCCAAAACAGCAAACCTTGATTTTGCCATTTAATATGAGGGGCACCATTTTATTACACCATTTTATATAATGGGACTTGAGCATCTGTGGATTTTGGTATCCATAAGAAATCCTGGAACTAAACCACAGTGCATACCAATGGCTAATTTACTTATTGAGCCTTCTAATGTACACAGGCTTTAGCATTGAGCAGAAGAGTTGTAAGTGAACAGGGGAGGGGCTGGGAAAAGCATCTGAACCTTTTCAGCAGCATGTGGGGAGGGAGTAGCAACCCTGATGGTGACCCCTTTTACACACACGATTGCATGTGAATGCACACACACACACACAGATTTTGTCCTCATGGGAAGTGGGAGTGCATTTGGAAGGCTGGGTGATTCCATAAGTTACTGCACTGGGTCACGCCAACTCTAGTGACACCACTGCATGGGAGAGGGAATTTAAGCAGACACCGCTTGTGACACAATGAAATAACAAGCACTACCTGTTGAAATTCCCTCTTTTATGCAACCATGAAAGGTACAGGAGCCCTCTCCAGTCTTCACTTTGGCACCCCCATTGAACACTATCACCATCACCAGCATATGTCTTCCTGTCAGGACTCCCTGGCACAACAACAACAACAACAACAACAACAATATTTATTTATAGCCCCCCCCCCCCTCTGAACAGGCAATCGGGGCGAGTTACAATAACTTTAAAACAGAAACAGTTAAAATAGAAACAGCCCCATCCCAACCACCCACCCCTTAAAATAAGATTAAATTAAAAATGAGTTAAAACATGGCACATAAAAACAGGAACAATATCAAAAACTAAAATTCTTGAGCAGAATGGGTGAAGGCTGAAATTACAGGGAAAAAGAAGCTGGGAAAACTCTAGACCTTGGATTTGGAGCCGGGGGATATTAAGCATTGTCTGGAAAGGCCTGCCAAAAGAGATACGTCTTTAAGGCTTTTAAGACACATCTCATCCGGCAGGCATTATACCCCTGTCCCCCTCCCCCCTCCAATAAATCCTGGTATGATTACTGTTGCCCAGGCTGGTTTATTCCTTCTCTCTAGTCCCACACCACATATCTGGGCCATCATTTTTACCTGATCTGGTTTCCAAATCTCAGGCTCTCCACTATGGAGTTTATTTTCATGGTTTCTGGCAAACAACACCAGTGTTAAATTAAGTTCTAGGCAGCATCAGCATTTCCTTACCAGCAGTCCATGAAGGATTTGTCTTTATTGTTATCTTGTTTTGCTCCTATCTATCTTGACTCTTTTCCAACCTTGGCCATGCTTGTTCTTCTGTCCAGAGTTCACTCTGAATGGGATTTGCGTTTGCAGCATTGTTGTTTGCCAGCAGAGGGCAGTGCCACCATACTCACACTTTAAGCTGCCAATTTGCTAAAAATTAGATTTCCTGTTGAGTATTGGATTTTACTTACACGCTTGCATATAGCACAAACAGCCTGCTTCTCTCTCCATCTTTTCCACCCCCACACCTCTGTCTCTCACGCACAACACACACATCCACGCAACTTTGATGCTTTTTGGCCCCCATCATTTCCTATGTGACAATTGGCCGGGATGTGCCAGGATCAGCCTTTGAACATGTTGTCCAGAACACCAGATGGGAACAGACATTCCTCCTCAGGGCAGAATCTCAATACAGATTAGTTACCCTTTGATACACTTTAACCAGTCTCTCATACTCACAATCAAGGTGATTAAAGAGTGCTAAAGGGCTGGCTTTTCCCCACTTTTTAAACATGGTTTGAGGTAAAATTCTACTCTATGTGAGTACAAAACCAGGATAGTGATTGACAGTAATCCTACAATAATTTCCATGGAGAACAAGAGTGTGACCTTATGCTCATGGAGCTAGTGTTGGGGGGAAAAATGAGCTGTCAAGGAGAAGGAGGGGGAGGGATGTTGTCGTTGTTGTGATTGTTTTGGTTGTATGTCTTCAAACCAAACTTCATTTTATGGCAATCCTATCATAGGATTTTTTACTTGTCAAGATTTACTCATACGTGTTGGCCATAGGTTGGGAAGGAGTGACTGGTGTAAGGTCACCCAGTGGATTTCTGTGGCTGTGTGGAGATTTTAACCCTGGAGGCCAACAAAGAAACCACAACACTATACTGTCTTTCTCAATCTCTCTCTCTTCCCACTCCATCCCAATCCATGCATGCTATGTGTTTGGCTGTCAGGGAATGCCTTGAGGTCTAGCCTGGCCTGGAAATGTCCAGTAGAAGGGTACAAAGTGAAGGACACAAACTCAGCCTGGAGGGGAAAGGACTGATACCAGACTCAGAGTCTTCCCAGCAGAGGGCATTCCACCATGTGGGGGGAGGTACTCCCCTGAAATGTATTAAAAGAGAGAGACAGATGCCCTTGTCTAATGTCTGGAGGAGAGGGTGTCCTTGGGACTGAGTGCTGTGTTGGCTGCTGCTCAGAGACAGTGCGTGCTGCCCCATTTGAGGCTGGTACCTCTGGGACAGGCATCCCTCCGCATGCTAAGTGGCCAAGTTGTGTGCGGGGATTGACAGGACAGGACGGGTATTTCTGCAAGCAGAGGGGAGTGGGAAAAGGAGCCAAGCCCTGACCCTCTCCATCTGATCTATGTATCTTGCATATTTTACAGACTTCTCTTTTGCAGCGCTGCCAAAATGTTTCTCAATCTTGAGTGCCTTCTAAGACCAAGAGGCTTACAATAGGAGTGAGAGGGCTGACAAGATCTTGGCAGGTCCCAATACATGGGCATTGTCCTGGACAGTAAAAATGCAATGATAATACAGGGCCAAGTCGGCTGCTACCCCACTGTGCCTAATGGTAGGGCCTGCCCTGGCTTTGTGTGTGTGTGTCATGCTATACAAGCCTCTTCTAACCCCTGCCTGAGGATTTAAGGTCTTGGATAAGCAGGAAAATCTTGCTCCATTGTTCCCCCTCTGACATAGGAGTAATTATTTCAGGCCCTACCACCAAGCTTTTTCTAATCCTGTATGCCAGCCACTAAAAGCCACCAAGCATTCAGCTGTGGGTTCTTGTCCCCAGCTTAGAGTCTTGCCTTCATGTTTCAGTCTCTTTCTCAAGTGTGGTCTAGGACTTGGACTAGGAGAAGATCTTCATTCAAACCCCTTCCCAGTAATAGACACATTGGCTGCCCATGGGGATGCTGCTCCCTATTCTCTTTCAGTTTCTCAATCTCTACCTCTCCTCCCCTCTTTTTCAGTCTTGGTCTCAGTTCCCCAGTTTGTGACATCAGGCTATTCATAGCCAACCTCCTACAAATGTCACCAGCATGAATGAGATGAAATTAGATGAATGAACTAAAGATCACAATGTGTGCACTGCATGGTGACAAAGAGAGAGAGAGAGAGAGAGAGAGAGAGAGAGAGAGTTATCCACAACTATAAATAACATGGGTCCATGAGTTATGGTGTGAGACTTCTGCAGGGCACACAAGTCAGGGCTCCCAAGCCTCATCTGTGGTTGAGAGGAGGTTCTAGGGGGCTGCTCAGAGGAGTGGGAAAGGGGGCACAACTTGGCATCTCCTCCTCTATTGCCTCTTTCTATGTAGTGTTAGCTCTTGCCTTGGACTTGCTGTGTTGTTTACCAAAAGCCCAAATGTGAATGGGTCCTTGGATGGGCAGCAGGGAAGCCCCAATATCACATCAGCCCCTGGCCCTAAAAGCCCACATACAGTGGCAGCTGCCATTTCCCATGTCAATAGAGCAGTGACTCCACTTTGGGTTTTATCCCAAATTTTGAAGGAGTGATCTGAGGTGCTGAACCCTAACTCCCAACTAGCTTTAGCCCTTTGATGGTGCCTTTGAAGTTCAGACTTAAGCCAAGAGCACATTCCCTGGCCTTGGAGCCACAATGTAGCACTGCCCTCCAGATGGCACTGGCTCTCCATGATATGGAACAGATGTAGTTCTTGCTGTGCTGTGGCCAGTGTGCAGGGGTGAAAGGAAAACCAACAGCCCTGGGAAAGAACTGCTATATGAAGATGGTGGATGATAAAAGCCCTTCTCTAAGCAGGGTCACAAGACTAGCCAGGCAAACCTCAAAGTGGGATTTCAGAAGATGGAACTTGAGGGAACTTTGTCTCTCTCCCTACTCACTCCCCACCTGATGAAGCCTCCTGTCAGCTCACTTCTTTTCCATGAGAACACTAATAATATCCTCCTTAATAATCAGAGAGGAATTCATTATGACTCTGTCCCTCCTGGCAAAAGTCAGTTCTCCTTCCTGCTGCTCTTTGGAGCTGTTACACATTTCCAACATGATGTAAAACATGTTTTTGTAGGCATCAGCATGCACCATGAAATGACAGAGGGGGCATTGGGGCGGGAGGAGGTTGATGGAACACATCCTTTTTTTAATAGCTGTGTAAGTAGAACCAGTTTGTGAAATATTAGGCAAGCATTTGTGTTGATCACATACATGACCACATTTGGGAACTTAAGTGAGGAACAAAGTTTCAAATCCCTGGTTGCACATGACTATGGATAAATTGTCTTCTCTCAACTGAACCTACCTCATCAGGTTGTTATGAGGATAAATTGAGAATGACTATGTTCACCATTTTCACAGTCAAAGTGGAAAGCAAAAAGACAATAACTGTGGCCAAAAAGGAGAAGAAACAATTGGTGACAGATGAAACACTGCAAGCAATTAAAGAAAGAAGGGAAGCAAAAGTCAAGGGTGACAGGAACAACATTAAAACCATGAATGCTACTGTTCAGTGATTAGTGTACAAGGATAAGGGAAATTTCTACAACAATCAATGCAGAGAAATAGAAGCTAAAAACAAAAAAGGAGGAACAAGAGATCTATTCTGCAAGATTTGGGAATTAAAAGAGAAATTTAAACCAAGGGTGGAGATACAATCAGAAGGGGAATATAATGCATGGCCAAGATAAAATTTTAAAAATGATGAAACAACACACACAAAAAGCTACATTAAAAATGCAAAAGGATAAATAACTCCTGGGAAGAAGAGACATATGAAGATGAACCCCAAATTCTGGAAAGTGAAAGCCACACTCAAAACAACTGGGAAGAATGAATCACCAAGAGCAGATGACACATCAACAGAACTGCTATAATCCACAGATTTAAAGTACTAAAACCAGCCAACAAATATGGAAAACAACATTCTGCAGCAGACTCCTGCCATATATGGAGGGAGAAATCCCAGAGTTGCAAGCCAGGTTCAGGGAAGGAAGAGGCACAATGGATCACATTGCAAACATACACTGGAAATGGAGGGCACCAGGGAATTCCAGAAGAAAATCTGCATGTTCTTTACAGTAAATACTTTGTACTACACAAACCACAAAAACTATGGAATTCTTTCAGAGAAATGAGAGTGCCACTACATTTGACCATTCAGATGCATAACCTTTACTCAGGACAAGAGACTGACATCAGAAAAGAGAACAGAGAAACAGAATGGTTCCCAATAGGAAAAGAGGTCAGGCAAGCCTGCATACTATCACCTTATCTATTCAACCTGTATGCAGAAAACATTATATACAGAGCAGGTTTAGACACAGAGGCAGGAGGAGTGAAGATCAAAGGTAGGAATATTAACAACCTAAGATATGCAGATGACACAATAGTATTAGCAGAAACCAACAAAGATCTGGAGCAATTATTGAAGAAGGTCAAGGAGGAAAATGTTAAAGTAGGCATGAACATTATGAAAACAAAAATAATGACCATGGAAGATCTGCAAGAGTTCATCCTAGATAACAAGAAAACTGAAATAGTCAAAGAGTTCCCATGTTTTGGTTCCAACATTAATCAGAATGGAGACTGCAGTCAAGAAATTAAAAGAAGGCTAGGATTGGGAAGGGCAGTTATAAAAGAATGGGACAAGGTCCTAAAGTACAAAGCCATCTTATTCCCCATCACCTTGTACAGATGGGAGAGCTGGGCGATGGAGAAAGATGGCAGGGGGAAAAAACTCTTTTGAGATGTGGTGCTGGAGAAGAGTGCTGAGGATACCATGAACAGGCAAGAAGGCAAACAAATGGGTTCTTGAACAGATCAAGCCTTAACTATCCTTGGAAGCCACGATGATTAAATTGAGGCTGCCATATTTTGGGCACATCATGAGAAGGCATGAATAATCAGTAAAAACAATAATGCTAGGTAAAGTAGAAGGAAGCAGAAAAAAACAATAATGCTAGGTAAGGGAGAAGGAAGCAGAAAGAGAGGGAGACCACATGCCAGATGGATGGACTCAATCAGAGAGGCCATGGACCTGAGCCTGCAGAATCTGAGCAGAGCAATGGAGGACAGGGAGTCTTGGAGAAGTCTCATTCACAAGATTGCCATGAATCAGGGTTGACCTGAGGGCAGCTAACAACAAACAACAATGTTCACAGCCCTGAGCTCCTCCAAAGAAGCTGGTCTGCAAAAGGGTAAATACAAAAACCTTTGCAGGCAGATAGTTAAGGAAATATGTGTATTTCTCTTCCTGTCATTCTTTCTCTCTCACACACACACCCCATACACACATTTATTTATTTAGCGCTACGTTTCCTATGTATCCTTTCTTTGTGAATTTGCCCTATGCAAAAAGCCCTTTCTAGACTATTTAAGAAACAAAAGGAATGATAGAGGTCAGTATTCCATCTAGCACACTTGTGCTACAGTGAGTTTTCCCAAACTGCAGTCCTCCTAAGCATCAAGCCTTCAGACTTGAATTGTAGTAATAAAATGTTTCTAGCCTATGCTGTACAGAATCAGAATCAAGTCTCCAAGAGATTTGGAAGCCTGGCATGGCCAGAAGCCTAACCTGTGCTTTCCTGTCGGCATGGGGAAGCCAGGCCCTGGCTCATGACCTCCTCCTCCTCCTTCTACCCCCACAGGCTGAGGGTGTTTCTCACACACAACAAACTGCACAAGGCTGACTATGAGTAGGAGTTTGGAGCGGCTTTAATTACTGCTAGATCGATAAACTCTGCTCAGCAAAGCAGAATCCAATAGCCAACCCCCACCCACCCGGAGGAGGACTACTGAAGCAGCTGCTAACTGGAGTTGAAGGATTGGAGAAGGCAATGGGGTCCCTGCTTTCATATGGCATAGGCCCTGTAGCCTCCACTCAGGCCAGGGCAGTGGAATTAGCATAGGATCTCAAGGGGGTACGTTTGAGATGCTCAGCCAGGTTAGCCAGTCATGTTCCCTGCACCCAGAGGCACCTGTGGAAATAGGGCACAAGCACCAAATTGAATGATGCAGTCTGTTTACTGATTCCCCAATGGCCCAACTTCCTTCTGGCAAAGTATGTTTCACAACAATGCTTCCCAACCTCCAGTCACCCACATATCTTGGATTTCAATTCCTAGAAGCACCAGTCAGTGTAGCCAATGGTCAGGCATTCTGGGAGTTGTAATCCAAAACAGATGTTTGAGAATGACTGTTCCACCTGCCACTAAATTTGTGGTCTTCCACCTCATTAATGGTGGAGGCTGAACTTAGCAAAGATGTAGGGTATCTGGAGAGCTTTAGGAATTGCAGGCCTATTTCCTGACAATTTTTGGGATGTGTGGATGTGCACACAGAAATACTATTCTTTCTTTGTCCTGAGTTCTCTGTGGCAGGAAAAATGCTAGGCCCAGGAACATAAGGGGAAACAGCCTGTGAGCCAAAGTTTCTCTAAGCACAAGGGTGCATGAGAGAGATGGAAGAGAGGGGAGCACCTTGATGGAGCAATTATGTTTGGCCTTTAAGGCATGTGAGACTGACTAACGCATTTGCACAGAACCAGAAGCACATTTATTTTTGAATGTCTGAAAGGACAGTCTAGGGTAGTGTTTTGAGTCTTGGACTAGAGCTGTAGTAGAGCAGGGTTTGAATCCCCACTCGGCCATTGAAATCCTTTGGGTAAGTGTGGACAAGTCACATCCTCTCAGCCTCAATGGCATACCCTCTTTGAACAAGCCAAGAAAACCCTGTAAGAGGGTTGCCCCAGGCTGGAATCAACTAGAAGGCACATGAGGACAACAAGTCAACAAAATGATGTTCTTAGAGGGAAACGTGTGCATTTCCTCCCTTCACTTCCTTGACTAAGTGGTGTGGAGTGGTATCAGGTGGCTCTGATGTCAGTGGGGACGGTGACTCCATTCTGGCCTTTGGTCCACACGTTAAAGGCTGTGTCAAAGGTGCCAAACCAAATCCAGAGACAGGGTTCAGCACCTTAGACAGCTCCTTTCCATTTCAAACTAGACTCGCAGGACCGATTCCCCCCCCCCCCTCCAAGTAATATCAGAGCCCCCAGCTTCCCCTGGGGGTCAACCTACACCAGTGGGGTGGGGTGAGGAGAGTCCTGCTAAGGGTGTGTGTGTGTTTGTGTGTCAGATCCAGGCAGGGCAGGGCAGGAGGTGGAGGGATTTGGGCCAGCCATTTTACGATGCAATGATCTCCGCTGCCTCGCAAAGAGAGCTCCCAACTCAGCCCAAGGCACGGCTGCTGATGATAAGAGCTCCATTCCCAGCTGGAGCCTGGAGGGGAATGCAGATGAGGGTCGCCTGGGGAAAGGCCTGGCAGGCAGCAGCAGCAGCAGCAGCAGCAGCAATAGCAGCAGAGGGGAATCCCTGCCCGGAGAGAGAGGGAGCACCAGCATCATCACTGGCAGCAGCCCCTGGCATTGCCCACCCATAGAGGAAAGCTGGGGACCTCTCCGGAGCATCTCCTCCTTCCCTTCTCCTTCTGTAAGGCAGATGCTTCAGAGGGCAATAGCAATAGTGTTGTAGGCTGGTTAAAATTCAGAATTTTACTAAGCTCAGAAGTTAAAAACTATAGTGCTGAAATAAGAGCAAAGGGTTGTTACTGAGGTCATGTCAAATGCTCTGCTTTGGAATGTAAACAATTTGGAAATGGCTCCTAACTTAAGATGCTAACCCAAATAAAGGAAGTACTGCAAGATACCGTTTAGGGACAGTGAAACAAAACACAGATAATTGGTTTCATTGTTAAAGTAGGAAAATCCAGGTTTGCTTTTGGGGATTAATAGATTTTTAGAATATTTTCAAGATGTGGATGTTTGAATCTGTAGATTAAAAAATCAGTGGATAAGGAGGGCTGAAATGCCCTGGATCCTCTTGGGTGATGTCCTTAGCAGAAGGGCACTTTCCTGCCCCAGGCTCTTTCAGCAATGACCCCCTTCCCTTCCTTGCCTGGAGGTGCCATCACCATCCAGAGAGGAGGCAAGGAGGGCTATTGCCCAGCTGGAAGGGCATGAGGGATGACCAGAAACCTCCTCCTTTTCCAGGACCTGTCCTCCATTTCAACCTCCTATCCAGGAGGGATTCCATAAGGTCCTCCATTTGGAGCAGGACTAAGGAGCATGGATTTATATTTCTAGGAGTGTTTGGGGCTTATATTTGGGGTCATTATGCATCTTTCTTGACTGTCCTCCATTTGTTGATGCCTTGTCCTCCTTCGCAGTGAGGATATATCTGGTCACACTCCCTAAGAAGCATGGATTGACATTTCTGGGAGTGTTTTGGGCTTTTCTTTGAGAACATCCCACCTTTTTCTTGCCTTGTCCTCCTTTGCAGTGAGGATACATCTAGTCACCTCACTTAAGAAGCACGGTTTGACAATTCTAGGAGTGTTTTGATCTTTTCTTGGGTCATGTCCTCCCTTTTCCTGGCATGTCCTCCATTTGGCAGTGTCTTGTCCTCCTTTGCAGTGGTGAGGACACAGCTGGTCACCCTGCTCAGAGGGAAATGGAAGGATGCCTTTGCCCATGCATGCTCTTGTGCCTTTGCCACTCTCGCTGCTGCCCGGCTCAGGATTTTTGTAGGAAGAGGAAGAGTGGGTGGCAAACTGGGCAAAATCCATCCGTCCTTGCTTTCTATGCCAAGCTTTCCCTCTGTCGGCACCCAGAACATGATTGTGGGTCCAGACCAGAGTCAGTTGCCAAATGATAAGTCAACATGGAGGCAAATCCCATTGATTCTGCAAGCCTGCTCTAATTTTGGGACTGGCAATTGGATTTAGACCCATGACTTTTTCCCATCTTACTTTGCCATGTTGATGCCTCTAGCCTGCTCTGCCCAACCACACAGGATTAAAGTCTGGGAAGGGAAAGCGGAGGAGGATGTGCTCGCTTCCTTTTCCATTTTAGTTAAGCCATCCTAGCCTACAGTCCCTAGTAAATGCCACTCCAAAAATGGGAATTAAAGAAGGGTAAGCTGGCAGATTTCTTTCTTTCTTTTTTTTTAAATGACATACCGTATACCCAATTTCCCTTCTTCCTTTTTCTGTGACCATAAAGCAGCTTAGAAAGTGCTGTTGGTGTGTGCCTTCAAGTCGTTTGCATAAATACATTCAATCCGTGTTCACATTCATCTGCTAATACTGTGCCAACAACAATTTAAGGGCAACATCCAATTGCAGCTTCAACACACACACACACCACTACAATACACTAAAATTGAAAGTTTAAAATTAAAATTAAAATTTAGTGTATTTAAATACATCAACATTTAAAATTTACTTAAATAAAACTGTTATTGTCTTTTAATGGTTGATATGCAGTTCTTGGCTCCAGCAAGCTTCCAGAAGGTGAGAATTTCACAGCAGGTGCCTCTTCCTCAAAGACCCAGTTTTGTGGTTTGGCTGAAGTTTTCTGTGGATGAGGATTTTATAAGAATGAAAGCATTTCCTAAGGTATACTGTTCCTAGGACATACTGTATATTGAGCCAGTGTGGTGTAGTGGTCTACTCCAGGTGACCAGGGTTTAAATTTTCACTTGGCCATGGAAACCCACTGGGTGACCCTGGGCAAGTCACACTCTCTCAGCCCCAGAGCAAGGCAATGGTAAATCTCCCCCAGGAGAAATTTACCAAGAAGCTACATGACAGGCTTGCTATATCTTGGAAATATCTTGAAGGCACACAACACATTAGTTTCTGCGGATATCTGCTATGGTTCTGCTTGTCTTGGAAGTTAACTACAGTGTGTTATATACCAAAGATTTAGAAAATGGCTGGGAAAAGTGTGGACAACATATTATCCCAAGATAGCAGGGAAGCCTCCAGGGTCCACCAACATCCCAAGGGTTTTTTTTTGGGGGGGGGGGGGAGGTGGCAAATATAATCCCACACTTCTGGGGGGGGGGCACAATTTGACCATGTTTTGGGGCCATATTAGGCCCAGAGAGATATTTTTAAAATGTAAATCAGGCTCAGGTTAAATGGAGGGGGGAGTTAAAGTTAATTACCATGGTGTAGTGGTTTGAGCATTGGATTGTGACTTTGGAGACTAGAGTTTGAATCCCCGCTTGGGTGATCTTGGGCACCCCTGCTGCGTGATCTTGGGCAAGTCACACACACTCAGCCATAAACCCTGAATAATGGGTCACCACAAGTAAGAAGCAACTTGAAGGCATACAACAACAATAAAGCACTATGTATTGGAGTGTCTACTATGTATTGGATTGTTTTACTGTAAGATGCCTCAGTCCTAGTCGGAATAGGAGTGATATAAATAAAAGTTGTTGTTGTTGTTGTTGTTGTTGTTGTTAACAATAAAATAAAGTGTAGTGGGGCACAATGAAGATGGTGGGTATGGCCATCCAATGTGCCATGGGGGACAATGTGGGCCCCAACTGCTGGCAGTTGCCCACCTCTGGCTTGTTGGGTTGGGAAGGAGGGACTGAAAGGAACCTTGGGTAATCGTTCCCTCTCCACAGTCCGTCAGTCACCCATTCATGGCTGTCACACTTTTCAGTTGGACCTTTCAAAAGCCATTGTTGCAATAGCTTGATTGCAATAAATGGGGGATCAATAATAATAATAATAATAATAATAATAATTTTTATTTCTAGCCTGCCCCTCTGAATGGGCAATCGGGGCGGGGTACAAGAGAAGTTAAAACATCACAATTAAAATATCCAATCCCAATCCCAACTCCCCCCCCTTAAAAAAGAATTAAACCAAAGGCAAGTTAAAAACAATTAAAAATAAGTAAAAACAACAATATCACAGCACAAGACTTCCTGAGCAGTTTAGCAGGATGAGTACTAGAAACAAATAGAAGATGGAGCCAGGAAATGTTAAATAGTTTCCGGGAAGGCCTGCCGGAAGAGATGTGTCTACAAGGCTTTCTTGAAGCTGTGGATAGATGGAATAAGACGCATCTTGTCCGGCAGATCATTCCAAAGCTTGGGGGCAACCGCTGAAAAGGCCCTTTGGGAGGTCTGCACCAACCTGGTCTTTCTGGGCTGTAACAGATTCCTCCCAGATGAAGTGTGCGGGGGGGGGGGGGTTGTATGGGGAGAGATGGTCCCTTAGGTAGGATGGACCCGAGCCATGTAGGGCTTTATAGGTTAAAACCAACACTTTGTACTGTGCCCGGAAACTGATCGGCAGCCAGTGGATAGATTCTAGCACAGGTGTCATGTGCTCTCTCCTAGATGTGCCAGTAATGAGTCTGGCTGCCATATTCTGGACTAGTTGTAGTTTCCGAGTTAAGTACAAGGGTAGCCCCATGTAGAGTGCATTACAGAAGTCCAGTCGTGAGGTTACCAGAGCGTGTATCACAGTTTCCAGATCCTTCCTCTCCAGGAAAGGGTGCAGCTGGCAGATCAGCTGAAGCTGGTAACAGGCACTCCTGACTGTCGCATTCACCTGACTAGTCATGTGAAGCGACAAGTCAAGGAGGACCCCCAAGCTGCAAACACAGTCCTTTGAGGAGAGTGTGACTCCATCAAGAACTGAAGGTTGTATTCCCAAACCTGGTTTCGGGTCTGTAACTGTGAGTACCTCCATTTTGCTTGGATTGAGTTTCAATTTGTTTTCCCTCATCCAATCCGTTACCGCCTCAAGGCAGCGGTTGAGAGGAGAGACACCATCTGAGTAGACGATCTTGTCAAGGAGAGATATATCTGAGTGTCGTCAGCATACTGAAGACACTGAGCTCCATGCCTCTGAATGATCTCACCAAGCGGCTTCATATAGATGTTAAACAGCATCGGGGACAGGATGGCGCCCTGTGGGATGCCACAATTAAGCTCGATTTTGGGAGAGCAACTGTTCCTGAGCCTCACCCTTTGGAATCTGCCGGAGAGAAAGGACCAGAACCACCGGAATGCAGTGCCACTGATCCTCAATGCTCTCAGCCGGTCCAAAAGGATGGCATGATCTATGGTGTCAAAAGCCGCGGAGAGATCCAAGAGCATGAGCAGGGTCACACTACCCCTGTCAATACTCAAGTGGAGGTTGTCCATCAGAGCAACCATGGCAGTCTCAATTCCATACCCTGCCCTGAAGCCAGTTTGGAAAGGATCGAGATAATCGGCTTCATCCAAAACTGCTTGGAGTTGGAAGGCAACAGCTCTCTCGATGACCTTGCTAAGAAAAGGTAGCAAGGACACTGGTCTGTAGTTGTTCCTGTCCAGGGGATCAAGGAAGGGTTTCTTCAGGATGGGCTTTACCGCCGCTTCCTTTAAACAAGATGGAACAATACTCGCCCTGAGGGACGCATTGATCACCCTCTGAAGGAATGTTCTCAATGCGTCCTCTTCCTGCATGACCAGCCAAGATGGAGCCGGATCGAGGGAGCAAGTCGTCTTCCTAGTACTACCAAGGAGCTTGTCCACGTCATCAGTACTCACCAATTGGAACTCATCCAATAAACTAGCATCAACGGAGTGACTGGACACCTCACTTGAGGGGTCTGAATCAATGTTGGCATCCAAGTTGGCTCTAATCCAAGATACTTTATCTGCAAAGTGAGTGTTAAAGGCCTCACAGCAGGCTGTCGTAGGCTCAAGTAAGAAGTTTGGTGCAGGGGGAACCTGCGTCAACTCCCCCACCACCTTGAACAGTTCTGCTGGGCGAGACTGCAGACACAATGCGTGCAGAAGAGAGGGATCTATTTGTGTTTTCTGGAAGGGAGCTCACAGTATTGAGAAGGGTTAAATATTCCCAGTCCAAAGATGATCACACCCACCCACCCCTGCTGCTTACTAGAGGTTTTCCATGCCTGAGTTAAACAGTAACAAGAGAAGTGTGAGATGAAATGCCTTTTCAACTTGTGGCATATTTTTTCTTTCGGAGCAGCATACCACCCCAAGGGCAAGGGCCAAGCTCTTGTGTCTTGCTTCAAGGTGACAAAGTCATTCATCTCCATCATTCCTGATAATTTAAAGCAGACTTCCCCAACTCAGCACCCTCCAGAGGTCCTGACTACAAGCCCCTTCAACCCAGCCAGCAGTGACAGTACTGGGTGGACATGGTGGGAAATGTAGTCCAATAAATCTCAGTGCGATCAGGTCTGTGAAAGCTGAAGTGTCCAAAAGTGGGAAGAAGGTTGTGAATTAAGGTCTTATTGGAAAGGTTATGGCAGGGGGTAGACTGCACAGGAAGAAAAATTGGGGAAGCTAGAGTTGTGGAGCCACAGGTGGCATCTGAGGCAGAGAGAAAGGGAGGTAGGCTAAGCCATCAGTGTGTCTGCTGAAGGATTTGAATTCCTGCTGTTTTCTCTCATCACCAAAGAGACACTTTCTCAGGTTTTCCTGGTTTTATTTCTTTGAAGTGGTGCCTGTGAGACACCTGAGTGGGAAATAAAAAACAACGGAAAGGCAAATATTGCCAGAAGAAAATTGTTCCACTGACACTGCCATAGTGGCTCATCATGCTCTGATTTGGGTCACTAGGCACTCCTGGGTGGCCAGTGAGCCATTTTGTGCTGTACTGGACAAAGTTGTCCATAGCTATTGTGATTATGCTTTTAGCTTTCTTATGGCAGATGGTGACGGGGTGGAAGAAAAGGAGGAAATGTGCTTTTAAGGGGCATAAGGTGGAGCAAAGGAAGCAGAGCTTTCCTTGGGGAAATTTATTTTCTGATAGCTGAATGTGTTACAGTCAATGGTGATTTAGGCTGCATCCACACTGCAGAAATAATCCAGTTTGACACCACTTTAGCTACCATAGCTCAATGCTATGCAATTTTGGGAATAGTAGTTTGTTGCGGCACCAGAGCTCCACTCTGGTGCCACAACAAACTACCATTCCTAGAATTGTATAGCATTGAGCCATGGCAGCTAAAGTGGTGTCAAAACTGATCATTTCTGCAGTGTGGATAACAGCCTCAGACTGATCTCTAGGCTCCTTATGGTACATCCATAGCATTGTACACAGAGAGCAGAGGCCATGACCCCATGTCCTAAGGATTGTGATGTCAGCCTCGTGTTTTCCCCACTCTCCCAGAACCTGTGACAGGTGGGCCTATGCATCCAGAAATGAGAACATAGCAAGCATTCCTTGTATGAATATAGCACCCATTCCTGGGGCTGGTTCCTTTGGGGCTTCCACCTCCCCCATATCCCCCCCCCCCGCCACACACACACACTCTTGTCTCTGCATCAGGAACCGCGCTGGGAAATGTCAGCACTTGACCTTTGCAGCTTCTGGATTAGCCTTTCTAAACAGCGGGAATGCATTTTAGCAGGGAACAATTACCGCTGCTATCGACTGATCCCAGCGGAGTTAATGGAGTGGCAGCCAGAGGCGGGGAAAGTGGGGGAGGAGGAGAGAAGAGGGAACAAGAAGGGGGAGCACCTTGTGTATTGTCACGCGTCACCCAGTTTCTCACTCTCACATGACTAAGGCCCTTGCTCCAGAAGTGATGCTAGGGCTGTTTGCTCAAGGTGCAAACCAGGAGCATGAAAGAAGGCTAATTATGTGTGGACTTCCCATCTGACCCCAGCCAGATCTTGACTCTGCTCCCAACTCTGCCTAGGCCTGGCCTAAGACATTTTGCTGCCTGTGGCAAAGCAGCAAATGGTGTCTCTCCCAAACATACAACTCAAGCTGTATAGTAACCTCAATTCAGTCAGGTTTTTTGGGCTTACAAGGTATAAAAAGCTGACAAGTGCTTCTCCTCATCTCTGTGCAGTTAAACAAGACAATAAATAAAAACTTTTCCTGCCCTTTTGTGACACTCAAAAATCTGGTGCCTGACATAACTGCCTCACTCTGCCTATTGGCAGAGCCAGCTGTTTCCACAAGAGATCTATTTTTCCTTTTTGCCACTCTGTTCTGCTCAGGAGTGTAAGGAATTGTAGTTTGGTGCACTATACCTTCCATTTCTTAGATAAACAGCTGCCTTTTCATGTTTTTTCTTGGCCCGGTGGGAACTGCAGAAAATTTGTTCTCAACTATAGCCAAATTGCTGCATGCTAACAAGTTCAAGGGAATTTTGCTTAGGGTAGAATGGATGTCCACTTAGGCTAGACAGCATTTTACTTGATCATCATCAAGCAGGAAACAAGATGAGACACAGAGAAGTATGGTTTCCTAGACTACTGGTGGCAATCATGCACTCCTTTATGTTGTTGGACTGCAAGTCCCATTAGCCCTAGCCAGGACATAGTCAATGGTTAGGAATCCTGCAATTGACAATGTTACCATCTGGAAGTCTATATGATTGCCACCTCTGCCTTAGACTAGAGCCTCGAGCAGACGGGTGGCTTGGAGTAGCCACTGGCCATTCCAACCACAAGCATGCCCTGAGCATGTTATTGGACACAATTATTTCTTTCTTTCCTGGAAATTCACCAGGGACGGGCAGCCAATAGCTCATGGACTGGCCTCAGTCCAGAGACCATTGATTTGAGAGCATGGCCTACACAACTCTGTCTTCCATCAAACAGAGATTTGGGGAAGGTTAGTACAGCTGTTTTTCAGCATCTGTTATCTGGAGCAGTTGCTTCAGTTGGCCTAATTGTAGGGCCAGACCTGGAAGTTGTTCAACACAAGTGACTTGACAGCACAGATGGAACAGGAAGTGGCCACAGCTTTCAGTTCTGTTGAGGAGTTTATCATACTCTTCCAGTATTCACAAATTCTTTGGAGAGCTGGTTAAGGAGTGATAAAATCTTCACAGAAAATTGGTTTGTATGACCTGGAATATGCTTCCCCATTCTAGAGAATAAATACAGGAGGAGGGGGGAGTCTGCTGTCCCCTCTTCATATACTCAGCAACAAAAGGCAAGAAGACAGTAAGAAAGCAAGTGTGTGTGTGTGTGTTGGAAATGGCTTATCATAAATCTCTTCCATCGTGTTCAGTGTGATCTCTCTTTTTGGCCTAAAGCAGTGAATTGATGTAGATGAGGCAACTGGGTGGATCCTTCTGGATTTATGGAAACGTGTTGTTCCAACTCCAAAGGGGCTGGCAATGGGCCAGAGGAAGTGGCCATATATCATGCCTGAGAAAGAGTGTGTGATAAGAACTGAAATGATGGGCTCGTTAAACAATTTGGCTAGTGGTGCATTAGAAGGGCAAGGAACCTAACTTGGAGCTGCCAAGATACCTAGAAGAATGTGGACATCTATTATTATTATTGCTGCTGCTGTTTTGTTTTTTAAAAAAAAAACAAAGAGAGCAATTCCAGGCTTGAGAAGATAGAACCTTAGATGAATATATTTGAAAAAGAGCAGTGTTTCGACTGGACAGTGCCAAGCAGTGACAGTGCCAAAGCAATGCATGGCTGCCAAATCAGACATAAGTGTTATGGATACCACATGCTTTGGACACAGAGCAGTCCAAGTGTCCTCTCTTACTGGATGTCAGCCAGGCTCTGTCTTCCTTACTTGCAGGAGCAGAGTGATAGGCAGAACTTGGATGCAACAAGTTATATTTAAAAGTAATTCATTACCTTTTGGTAACAAGGATATAAGAAACTTGTCTTTGCAAAGGAATGTAACAAGTAGGAACAAATTTACTTTATCGGCAAGACAGGCATTAGTTTCTAGATGTTCTCAAAATTACTTCTAAGGGCATTTTAACAGTGATTTTGATAGGTAATTTTCCAGGCTCTGCAAAGCTTAAAAGGTAGCGGTTTGCAAGCTCTTGTGCATCTGTGCCTTGTCATTAGGCAAAGTGAGGCAACCATCCCTGGAGGGGCAGGTGCAGTTCACCTTAATACAAGAGTCATGCTGTGCACCCTACAACCTGGCCTGCTGTCCTTGGATGCAATGGAGTATGGTCCCACAGCCAATACTGAAGTTCAAAATTCAAATGCAAGTCCAAATTTGCTTGGACCCACCATGTAAACAGGAGTTGCTAAGCAATGTGTGTTTGAATGTTGAGTTATGTGTCTGACTACAGTGAAAATCACCACTCTATACCAGATGTTTTCAAGGTGTTGTCTGCTGAACTGACATGGGGAATATCTCTTAATCTCTCACTGTGAGGAAAGTCTCTGGATCCTATTACATGCTTTCCCACTCCCACAACTGTATAAATACACTTTATACCTGAGGCCTTAATGTCACTCTATACTGCATCTGAAGAAGTGGGTTTATTATAGGAAATATTGGTATTTATATTACAGCTATAATGATTGCAGCATGCCCCAATGCAATATGAGTTTCAGGTATAAGACTGGATGGCAATACAGAGGATGCTCTGGTAAAGGTAAAAAAGAAAACTTACTTTTAGGGTTGCAAGAAATCCATCAGATATAGGAAAGTAGACAAAAGAAAATTAGCTACACTTTGATAGAAGAGCCTCTAATGTTGACTAATACAAGTGCATGCATGAGCCATCCTGAGGCTGAGAAGCCTCATGGATGATTCCTTCTCAGACAAAGAAGTTTATCATACGATGGAATTTGGGGGTATAATGCAATGGCAATCCGAACGCAATCATGGGGTTTCACGTAATTGCGTATGAGTGTATCTCACGCAATTTTGGGCAAAAGGGAAGTCATTCCGAATGCAATCATAGGTTTTACGTTAATGCGTATAAGATTATCTCATGCAGTTTCAGGCAATGGGGGGGGGGTCATTTTTGGGAAATCAGATGTCATTCTGAATGCATTCCAAATGCAATTAGATTTCACGTAAATTCGCTTAACTAGCAAATTTACGTGAATTTGAATTGGCTCAATTCGAAATTGGGAAAAATTCCTCTCCTGTGATAAACTCCAAAGAGTTTTAAAATGCTAATTTTTTGGAAGGGGAGGAGTGACTTCTGTAAGTAGAAAGCAGAAAAGGCTTGAGCTGAATGAGAGGGAATATAGAGGTGAAAATAAGAAATGCACTTCAAAATTTCCTCTCTTCCCATAATTGTTAAAGAAATAAGTGTTGATGCCTTTCCATTTCCAAAATTGATATCTATGAAATCTCATGCTAAAGTAAAACAAAAAAAGATGCTGCCACCTTCCTTTTTTTCCCTCCCTCTCCCTTCCCTTCTTTTATCCCTTTCTCACATTACCCACTCCTTCAGTTCCAATCTGGATGCCCATGAAGACTGGGTGTTGCTGCACTCGAGTCCTGTTCATGAGCTTCTTATAAGCAACTGCTTGGCCACTGTAGAATCGGAACACCTGATTAGATCCACTAGTGGATCCTGCCTTGATCCAACAGGGCTTTTTGTATGCTCCTAATGCAGTTCTTATTTCACACAGCCTTATGAAGCCATCTCTTATATCCAGTCCTGCTGGCTGTCCCTCTGCTCCCAAAATAGCTACTATTTGCAGAGATTTAAAAATTACTTTTTTGAATGGCAACACTAATCCAGCTAGGCCATTGCAGCTCCCAGAACCCCTCTCCCTCATCCAGTAGAAAAAGCTCTGCCTGTTCCTGTGTGTGAAATCACAGCAGCCTCCCCAAACCCAGAACCCTTAGAACCCTGGTCATTTCCAGGGACTGGGGGGCATTTTGGGAAGTAGCTCCTAAAGCCCACATAAAGTCCCAATGCATAAAACTGGCACCCAAATTCATCACAGCTGCCCACTGCCTTCTTAGAGGCATACAAGAAAAATTGGGACAAGAGATTAATTTCCTCTGTAATCATTTTGTGTTATCCAAACATTGCTTAGTTTATCTGGCAACCCAACCCAATCCTGCCACACTTCGTATCCAATTATAGTAAACCCAGAACAATGTTTATTAAGGAAAGAAGAACAGTTGGATGCTGGAGTGGGGAGGGGGACAGGCTTGCGGGGAATAAAGAGGCACAGTGAAACAAAAGATAGAAATGTTCCATGTTTTTGTATAAAAACTTGCACTTCTGTTCTAAGGATGCAGGAGGGGTGAGGTGCCGGGGTTTATTTTGTTTGTTTGTTTTTTGTTTTTTGCCAATAAGGCTCATTCCTGCATTCCAAATCCCTTCCTGCAGTGCCTATTTTTAATACTCATAATCTCATAACATATACAAAGCCTTGCTATTAGCCTTTCACTTCACTTATTCATTTGCATCTCACCCTTCCTCAAAGATTTTATCCACAAAACAGAGTTGGGGTGAGAGGGTACGACTGGCCCAAGGTCATCCAGAGATCTAAACAACTGAGTGGGGTTTTAAACCCAGGTTTCCTTGGTCCTGACTTCCTTGATGGCTGGGAACAAGAAACACTCTTGGGGGGATTGGTTGGGAAAGGTTTTTTGCAGCTTTGAAGAATAGACTCTCTATTCTGTATGTTGCTATTGAGAGCCTTCAAGTTGTTTCCAACTTATGGCAACAACTAAAGCAAACATATTACAGGATTTTCTTGGCAAGATTTGGTCAGAGTGGAGTTTGCATTTGCCTCCCTCTGACACTGAGAGAGTATGCCTTGCCTAAGGATACCCAGTGTGTTCCTATGGCTGAGTGGGGATTCAAACCCTGGCCTCCAGAGTCATAGTCCAATGCTCAAATCATTACACCATGCTGGTTTCTGTTCTATATTCCTGGTGAGAAAAACTCTCCCTCCCACATTGTCCCATTGTCTTATCCTCTTAATGCTCCTTCCAAACTCTAACAAAGCTTCAAGCACATGTGACTCTGTCCACATCTCTCCCACCCTTGCTTCTTTCCCCAGCATCCCTGTTGTCTGTCTCAGATTGTTCCTCCCATTTACAGAAAAAGAAAGAGGGAAGTGAATACAAGTCAGGAATTTTGGAGCCATATGAAAACAAAGGATAGGGACTAGGATAAGGAAAAGGAGCACAAACTGAGTCTTACAAATATCATGCCTTTAAGTTCCAGGTTGGAAATCTGGCTGGTTCCATAACAGTTAGGTAAAAGTGTTTGTGTATGCTGGCTCCTTGAAGACATCGCATCCAATCTGGTGTCCCCAACATGTTTTCATCCCCATTTGCCCCAGCCAGTGTTGTCCATGGCCAATTGTAGCACATATGGAGGCCATCAGGTTATGGGATAGGGACTGTTCTAGACTCTGGATCCAAGTCTGCCCATGCAAGCCAGGAAGTGATGCAGCAGGATTGTCAGACAGGGCTCCTAACCCTTTTATAATTACATAGAAAGGAAATTTCAGCAGATGCTGCTTAGCTTAAAAACAAAACCTGCTGAAATTCCCTCTTCTGCTCAACCACTAAAGGGACAGGAGCCCAGTCCCTTATTCCAATTTTGTAACTCCGAGTGGGAGGCACAAGCCACCTTCTCAGGGAAGTTCCCATTTCTTAGGCTGTGCTGTGCTGGAGCGCCTCTTTCGCCTAGGGTCCTATTTTGTAGCCCATTTAGTCTCATTTGTAAATCCCATCCTATTACCCATGGGGTGGGAGTTTGTGAATAGCCCCATTTTCTTTCCAGGAAACTAGCTGCCAGATGAGCCCAAGAAATGTTGCAATAATAAGGGAAGCGCTCAATAAAACAGAGCCAGGTGAATTCGCTTAGGTAACAGATGGACTAATTAGAGAGCGAGTCCTTTGCCGTTTACCCAGCCAGCTACAGACAGCTAGTCGGCCAAGGGGAACCGGACTGACTTTGCAAAGCACAGCTGAGGCTGGAGGGAGAGTAAGCAAACAGCATTTCCCCCAGTCAAAAAGGCAGCAGGCTGCCCGAGAGCCTCGGCACCTCCTGAGCTATGTGCGGTGCAGCCAGCCGTAACCACAAGAGAGCAGGGAATCCCTGACGGGGGAGAACATTTGTCTACAATCAACATGAACATGAGTAAAGCCCCAAGGAGCCTCCCTCCAGGGTCTCCAGCTCCACAAATTCTTGCATTTCATCACTATTCTCACCCTGCCAGAGACTTCTTGAAAACTAACCATGACATTCACCATAAAACCCCATAAGCATCTCTGCTTCCCTTTCAGAAGCTGATTTCTACCCAACCGCAAAGTCACAAAGGTGGGAGATGAAGAGGAAGGGAAAAATTTTCATTTCTGAAAAGTGAATCATTTGAAATTATTACAGTTATGATTCTTTTATTTTTAGAGCACTACCAATGCAGTGGCTTAGTGGTGAAGACGTGATTCTGATGATTGGAAGATCAGAAGGTTGGCAGTTCGAGGCCCAGGTGCTGCATGATGGGGTGAGCTCCTGTCACTAGTCCCAGCTTCTGCCATCCTAGCAGTTCAAAAACATGTAAATGCAAGTAGATAGATAGGTACTACTGGCTCTTCAGCTTAGAAACAGAGATGAGCACCACCCCCTACACTCGGCTACAACTAGACATTCATACCATGTTTGCCCAAAAATAAGACAATGTCTTATATTAATTTTTGCTTCCAAAGATGTACTAGGTGTTATATTCAGGGGATGTCTCATTTTTCCATGAAAAATTCACATTTATTTTGAACAAAAATAAAAATAAAAATGAACATTTATTATATACTGTATATACGAGTGTGTGTGTGTGTGTGTGTGTGTGTATACTTTCGGGGGAGGCCTTATATTTAGCAATTCAGCAAAACCTCTACTAGGTCTTATTTTCATAGGATGTCTTATTTTCGGGGAAACAGGGTATCTACCTTTATGTTTTACCTTTACCAGTGTACAAGGCACTGCTCAAAAGTGAAGCAATAAAAAGTCACCCTTCCAACAGTCTGTGATGAATTAAAAAAAAATTAAGCTCCTTTGACTAGACACCCACCTAATCCCTGTTTTATGAAGTGGTTACACAGCACATGCACTCTTCAAGTCCTGGAATCCTACAGACTGGGGAAGGATCAAAGACCTACCTTAGATGAGACGGAAAAGGGATGACTGCCTAACCTAACCAAAAGCTTTCTGTTTGTATATGTGTGTTGATCTGTGTGTGTTTAAAAGAGACTGGTTAAAGGATTACATGGATTATAAAGTACTTATCAATAAATATATTGTATTTTTATTACCCTTTAAAGCCACAGTCATATGCATATTTTAGGTTAGGTAGGTATGTGATTTCAAACAGGCAAAGGCTCTTTGAAGGAAGAATTACATGGTATGTGCACACAACATGGTCCTTAAACAAGGCAGAGATACCCTCCAGATGACACTCATCTCCAACACCCAGCATTCCTCATCATTGGCTTTACTGACTAGAGCTGGAAGCCACAGTTCAATAATATCTGAAGGGTTGTATGCTTCCCACTTCTCTCTCTGATAAACAAGTTTTATTATTGGTTTTAAAACATGCTGAATATGTTTGACAAGACTTATATGCAGTACAAAAGAAAACGGTGGCATTTTTCAAATTACTTTGCAACTCTCTTAAAAGCAGTTGCCAAAAAATCTTTAACAACATATAAAAAAAAAATAAGGATTTTTATAGGATGGAGCCACAGCAATTAAAGCGGCGTTCATAAAGTTGCATACCAAGCAACATCTGTTGAAATTCCCCCTTCTATACAACTATTAAAAGGACAGGAGCCCTGTCCCTTCTTTTACCTGACAACCTTAACCAGACTCTATCTGACGTTAGTGGCTAAGCAGTGTCCAGATTAGTACTTGGATGGGGAACTACCAAGGAATGCTGTAGGCTGTATTTCAGAGGTGAGCAATGGCAAATGATCTCCGAATACTCATTGTCTAAAAAAAAACAAAAAAAACACACCCTATGATGGGGTTAATATAGGTTGATATGGCAATGTGAAGGCACTCAGGGTCATGGGGGGAGAGAATGGAATGGAATAAGACACTACTCTCAACAAATTTTTATTTTCCTATCAGCTCTCATTGATATATAATAATATAATAATACAATTTTATTTATGGCCGTCTCCTGTGTCAACCAACCGGAGCGGGTTACAACAATTAAAAATACAAGGTAAAAGGTAAAATTTACAATAACCCATACCCAACCACCCACCCCTTAAAAATTAGATTAAACTGACATCAAAGTTACAAACAACATAATTAAAATTCCCACAACATAACACAACAATCAATTGCATGGGCATCAGGGGTCGAGATGTTAAAAATTGAGGGGGGAGCTTCACCCACTAACAGATCCAGGAGTTAAGGACTTTCTGGGAAGGCCTGCCAGAAGAGATGCGTCTTTATGGCTTTTTTAAAACAATCAAGAGATGTAATAAGACGCATCTCATCCGGCAAGTCATTCCATAGCCGAAAACGTCCTCTGGGAGGTCTGCGCCAACCTAGTTTTCATAGGCTGTAGCAGGTTCCTCCCAGAGGACCGAAGTGTGTGGGGGGATCATACGGGAAGAGGCGATCCCTAAGATAAGATGGATATAAACCCACTTCTTCAGGGGTAGTACAGTGATTATTTATTTATTTATTTATTTATGAGATTTATATCTTGTCTTTCTCCCAAAATGGAATTCAAAGTGGCTTTGTGGTTTTGTGCTGTATACAGTACTGTACTGTAAATGCTCACTTATGTACTGTATCTGAAGAAGTGGGCTTATATCCACAAAAGTTCATGTCCAAATAAAAACCAGTTAAAGTGCTGGCACATTTCTTTTTTCCTTATTTTCCCTCCACCTTCCTTCCACTTTTTTATGCTGTAAGAGACTAACACAACTATTTCTTTGACTGTTCTCAACAAGCCCTGCATAGGACTGGGCTTTTCATATATAAGGACGTTTACCATCGAGCATAGGTAGAGGATGTAATTTTTGGTCCAAAACATATGTTTTGAATAAAGCTCCCCATACCAGATTGGGAGAGTATAGGACAGGAAGAGTATAGGATTTGGTGATTATTGTTGTTGTGTGCCTCAAAGTCATTTATGACTTATGGCAACCTTAAGGTAAGCCTATCATGTGGTTTTCTTGGCAAGACTTGTCCAGAGGGGGTTTGCCATTGCCATCCTCTGAGGCCAAGAATGTGTGACTTGTCCAAAGTCACCCAGTGGGTTTTTATGCTCAAGCAATGAATTGAACCCTGATCTCCAGAGTCATAGCACAACTCTCAGAATGGCCTAGTTTTCATTTTATAAGTAGAGTCCTCAGAAACTAACATTCATCCTGGACTGCTCAGGCTGAACTGGAGTTTGAATGCAAGGACTTAGTTGCTGATGGAAGCTTTGCTCATCCATTTTCACATTTGGTTCTGTATCCTAGGTATAAATCCTACCTCCCTCTTCAGAGTGAAGTTTCTCTAGTTTCTTTTCCTCTTCTGAATTATAACTGATTATGGCCTCTAGTTGCTTTTGCACGGAGCCTAGGAAACGGTGTTTTGTATCTCAGTAAAGCAAATCTCCATCTCTTACTCTCACTACTTAATTGATTGCCCACTGGGGAAAAGATGCATGAATTTTGGCAGATAGAAGAAAAGTGTTGTTTTAGGTTAGAGAGGTTAAAGTGATGAGTGGGTGGATGGGTGGAAACCAGTCTTGGGAATGTGGTACTGTTTATCAGAAAGAACAGAGAAATTAAAATGGAGATGGTCTTCTTAGCAGTTAATTCCATGCTTCCAGGACTTTCTAAAATTGTGGCATCCATCTAAGGTTTTAAATTTTCAGTACACATGTTCCACAATCTGGAATCACAATGGGATATGTATTTTTGGTTCATTCATTAGTTATCTTCCCTCTTGTCCAGTTTCTAAATTCAAGTTCTGCCTCCTACACATCCTCCCTCTGAAATCCTTAATTTTCCTTTTAACACACTGGTTTTGACCCACAATTTGGAAAGTTCAAGCATGGACTATTTCAAGACTGTTGTCAATAAGACAGCTGGAATTGTGCCTCCTCATTCCCATTCATGCTCTTCTAGTGGAGGAAAATTCTTTGAGAAACAAGGCAATAAATCCATAGTATTTCCTCCATACAGTGCATCACAAGACACATTTATAGGACTCTGATACCACTTTTAACCAATATGATTCTATTCTTTGGAATCCTGGGATTTATAGTTTAGTTTGAGGTTTAAGATTCTCTGGCAGAGCGAATTACAAATTACCAAATTACAAATCTGAGGATTCTGTAGGATGCTGAAATGGCAGTAAAAGTGAAGTAGCTGTGCTGTAACTGTGTATCATAAAAGAAACTTTAGGCTGCATTGACAGTGGAGAAATAACCCAGCTTGGCATTGCTTCAACTGCCCTGGCTCAAGGCTATGGAATTCTGGGAGCCGGGTTGTTTCTCCAGTGCTGATGCAGCCTTTAGACAGCTCTACTGTGACTCCTCTTACTTATCAGTACTGTACACAGTATGATGATTGAAGCTGCACTGAAGGTTTTTACAAAGGCATTATCATTTTGCTTTCAATCTCTCTTCCACATGATCATTAGCATGGACTCTTCTTTTTTTCATTACTGCAACTGGATTCTGGATACTGGATGGATACTTTGTGGCATCCGTCACAACCCCAGCATCTCCTACCTTGCCAGTTATTGCCAGCTCAGACTCCATTAATGCATATATTAAAGTTAGGATTTTGAACAGCAGGCCTTTGCTTCCCCCTAGTCTCATCTCATTTCAGGTTATTGCATTAGTTTTCCTGGTGCATTTTTATTTTTTGCTTGATTCATTTTTATTCAATGCTTGACCCATAACCTTGTGCGCCTAAAGAACACTGAGGCAATATGTAGAACATATATTTTAGTTCTGAACAGAATGAAGAATGGAACTGGCAGCTTTGAATCTGGACACTAAAGCATAGATGACACTATCCAAAGTAACATAAAAACTGTGACTATGAATGAATTAGACATTTGGTTGGGAGCTTGCAATTCCTACCAAACGAAGCAGCCTTGTTCCCATTGTCTTGTCATGCTTTGCTTTGGCCTTTCCACCAGGCATCAGCTCTTCCTGCCAATGAGCAAGTCCTCTGGGACTTTTAGCTCTTCATATGACAGACTCTGTCAAATAGAGCAAAACAAAAATTTCTCAGTCTCACACAGTCCTTGTTCATCTACATCCTCTGCTCTAGAAAGTGAGCTAGACTGGGGAAGAATGTTGTTTGAAATTGCTGTAATACTGCATCTAATTGGCCCCAGCAAAACTCTCAAGATCTGGACAATTGATACAGAGACACAAAGAAATGCATGTATGTGTCTTCAAGCTGCCTGTTGACTGGTGGTGACCCCATGAAATTAATAAAGACTACTTAGGACTTTATCACACCAGACCAATTCAGATTGAATCTGAAGTGACCTTGGAACTGATTTCTGTGAATTTGGTTGTTACTGAATTTACTGAATTCTGGGGTGGCTTTGGATTGGCTTTGGAATGGCTTCATAGTAACAGCATTCACATGTGATAATTCAATGCACATTCATGTGAATTCACTTGGATGGATGCAGAGTGACTCTGGATTGGGGCTGCAAAAACCCTCATCTGATAAGGGCCTTAGAGGTGATTTTGCCAATTACTTCTTCTGAAATATAGCCTACAGCACCTGGTATTCTTTGGTCCTCTCCCATCTAAGTACTAACCAGGACTGACCCTGCTTAGCTTCCAAGATCAGATGGGATCCAGTAGCTTTAGGATATTTAGGCCCTCTACATTTCTGTAAATACACCCAGGTAGTGGAGATCAGGGTTTGATTCCCAGCCTGGCTATGAACCCCAATGGGTGACCTTGTTCAAGTTACATACTTTCAGCCTCAGGGGAAGGGAATGGCAAACCTCCTCTGAACAAATCTGGCCAAGAAAACACCAGAAAAGACCAGAAGTCAGAAACAACATGAAGGCACACAACACACACACACAATCTATAGCAGTGATGATGATAATGTTTCCTGTGCAACATTATCATAATGACATGCAACCTCAACCCCTCCAAAATATTCTGAAGTCTCCAAGCTCCTTTAAATTACCTTTTACTAGGATGTTTTCCCCACAGTTCAACAAAATATACTAAACACAGCTTCAAAACTGTGGAATGGTTTCTCTCTCATCACTTCCAGATCCCCAGTGAAAATCCCCAAAACAACATAAAATTGAAAACTGGAAGGAATCTCATGCCGCTTCCAGCTTTGATGGCTCTCCATCAGTGTAGGGTGGAGTGAAGAATGCCTCCAGCCATGGTGGTAGTTGTCCAAATTGATCTAGAGGTTATCCTCATATTTTTATTTTCATAGAAATTGGGATTTCAACCTGGGCCAGATCCTTTTGCACCAGGACCATTTAAACTCAACCTCTATGGTATTTCTTAATACCTTGTTTTTTTCACATGAATTTTGCAAACAACAGACAACACCTTCGAAGTAATCATGATCTTGGTTGTAAATTAAATTGAGAACTGATGCCAAATGGGAGTTGGATTGGTGAGATAGGCTGATTTTTTTAAAGAACCATTTTCCTTTCGATTCTGACTGCTATTTTAGTGGGGAGGGGGTTTAGACCTTCCATTACTTCCAGTTCCCTCATTTTAAGTTAATGTGGCAAGTGAACACAGCAAACATTGTACATGACACACTTCCACACCTGATCTCCCAAAATCCCAGAGACAGTTCCATATTCTCCTGGCACAGAGAATTAAAGATGCCTGTGCATGGAAAGACAGACAGATGGAGAATGCAGAGCTGATGTCAAAGAAATAAGCATCCCTGTGCAGGAAGACATGGGGAAAGTGCTGTCATGGGGAGATTTAGTGGGGCAGGGGTGGCATGGTGGTGATGTGGTAGTGGAGGAGGTGGCTGTGAAATGGAAGCATGGGACCTGGAGGGAGGGAGGGGGGAACAAGAGAGCTGGAAAGCAGCTGCTTCAGCTTGGTGGCCTCATGGGACAGGGCCATTTTGCTGCACCTGTGCCCCGGTGTCTTTCACCCCATCAGGTGCAGGATTAGGGTTGACAGGGACATGCTTTCTGGCTTGTTCACTTTGACAGCTCCGAGACAGGCAGCCCCATGGGGACAAAGAGTCCAGTTGTTTCTATCTGGCTGGAATGTTTCTTTGTGAAGGACACCTGGCCTTGACTTGGAGCCCATGGGTCACAGCAAATTCCCTCTTCCACAACATTTGCTTCCCAGTCTCCCCCTCCCTCTCTACTAAATGACAAGTGAAGTCCCCTGGAATAAGGGTGGAGGAAGATTTTTTTTTTTAAGGAAAATGTCCAACATTTGGCTTTCCCTTCTTGTTGCTGCTGCTGCCATCACGTTCATGCTCTCTTCCCCCACCCTCAGAGCCATGAAGAGGAGGTGGTTGAAAGTGCTGGTTAATCTGGGGCTCTTAATGGATATATAAAAGCAGGATCAATGTTCCCCTTCCAACCTAATCAGTCAAAGCATCCTTCAAAGTCTGACTTTGCTGGCAATTCTGGCCTCTGCTAGCCATGAGGTATCCTGTGAGCTCCCTAGCTCAGTTTTGTCAGGGCGCTCTTCAAGGCTCTGTGTCTCTTTTGATCCAGGCAGAAGGGCTCTTGCCCTTTACTCTTGTGTGTGTGTCCTTTGGGGGGGGGGGGGGAGGACTTCATCTCTAGCCTGAGCTCAAGTTGCCTCTGGGCAAAAAAGGAAAGTAGGGCCTTCAGTAAACATTGTTCAAGGTGCAACTGCATATTCACTTTCCCAGCTTTGCAAATCAGGACAATTAATATGTACACACTCTACACAATTTGAGCATAAGGATTCTACTTTAATTGCCAAGGCTCCATCTTATGGAATCCTAGGTTTTGTAGTTTTGTGATGTATTTAGAAATCACTGCAAGAGAACTGCGGTGCCTTAGCAATTTACAAATCCCAGAATTCTGTAGGAGGGAGCCATGGCAATTAAGTCGGGTCAAACTGTTATAATTCTGCAGTGTGGATACACATATCTTTAGCAAAGAATCTATCAGCACCTTGAAGGCTGACAATTTTATTAGAAATAAGCCTTCATCAACTGGAGCCAGTGGGGTGCAGTCCATGAAAGCTTGTCTAGCAAAACTTGCTAGTCTTTAAAATGCCACTAAAATCTTTGTTCCAATTGTTGCTGCAGCAGACCAACATATCTATTTCAGCGGAAATAAATCTCTGAATCCTGTTGTTAGTCCCAACTACAGTAGAACCATTAGTTCAGTGGGATGTACCTCCATGTTGACTCACCATCAGCAATTAATTTAATAAGGTCTTATCAACCCTGCAGAAATAAAGCAGTTTGACACTGTTTTAACTGCCATTGCTCAGTGCTATGGAATTTTGAGATTTGTAGTTTTGTGAAATATTTAGCCACCTCTGTCAGAGAGCTCTGGTGTCCCAACAAACTACAATTCTCAGAAGCGTATAGCCTTGAGCCATGGCAGTTAAAGTAGCATCAAAACTGCATTATTTCTGCAGTGCAGATGCAACATGAGTCAACTTTAGTTCAGACAAATCAACAAGATACCAGACAATATTTTTAACATTTTAAGTGATATACATCATTCATTAACCCACAAAATGTTTTAAAAGATATACTATTCTCACTAGCACAGCTGTTTTAATCTGTGACAGCAACAACTGCAACCAAGATACCACCAAACCCCATGCTCTCCAACATTTCACATATGAAAACCAGAACATGTTGTTTTTCAACATCAAAGTGTGGTCAAGATGGCAAAAGTTATTAAGGAGGAAGAACATACAGTACAAGCTAGGAGAGGCTGCTGTGATTTGCTTTTGCCTGAGCCAGCTACTAGGAAGAGCAAGCTTTTGTACTCTGCTCTCATCTTTCTCCTGCTGAGTTAAGTGAGCCCAACTACCTATGTGCTATAAACTCAGTTTACAACAAATGAAGGAGAACAAGGAGGAAGCAGAAATGTGGGAGGAGAAAAAACTGGGACATTTTAAAAGCAGTTGAAGAAAGTGGGATGAGAAGGATTAATCAGAACAGTCTCTGCCAAACTGAAACAGCTGGAGGCTTGCCTTCCCCTTGGCTCTAGAAGAGGTTGAGAAATAGCCATTTTGTATTTTGTATTTTACATTTCCAATAAGCTGGGGTGCCATCAGGGCAGGACTTTGGCGCAAAAGTCCAAAAACAGCGTCAGAATGAAGAAGAGCATCCCCACTCCCACAAACACAGCAGGGCTGGCTTATCACATTTGGAAGTGAGTGAAGGAATACATATTATCATCTAAATACAGGCCTGGGGGTTGGTGTGGGGGTGGGATAAGAGTATTAAGTCCAGAGTCTGAAATTACTTCTGTGTCTCAGTAAGAAAATGATGCTGAAGGGAGTTTTGAGGACAAGGAGTGATCCCATCCCAGCTCTACAGAGCCAACAACTCTACAATCCCTTAAAATACATACTTTTGCAATCTCTTCCTCTGGTTTCAGAGACCCAACTCAATTACAGGAAAAAATATAACCTTTTAATCCTGCCGCTGTAGTAAACCTTCCAAACTATACCATGACTGAGTGATTTGTGCTGCAATCCCGTACACATTTACCTGGGGGTAATTCTCAGTGAACTCGGTGAACTTCTGAGTAACTATGTATAACTTAATATCACACTGTAAAACCATGTGTTTGCATGAATACATCAGTATGTGCAAGGGGGTGCATGCAATCATACCTAATTGGAAAAAGATACTCTTTTTGGAAATGTACTTACCACATTTTGTTTACATGTGTAGTCCTCTTCCACTGCTTGGTGGACTTTACAGGTAGGTGGCTTGATATGTTCACAACAAGCTGGATACACACTTATGTGAAACTGGTAACATTATGAACCTGCTCCCCCTTGGAGCTTATTCAGTGGGGAGGAGGATAAAGGACTGTGTGATTTCAGCTTCATTCTGATGCTACACAACAGATTTCTCCAACAAGTGCCTTCCTAATGTGTTATATTACAAACCCCATCATTCCTAGTTGGCATGGCTATAGCTAAGGATGATGGGGATTGTGATCCAAGACCTCTGGAAGATGCCAGGTTGGGGAGGTTTCTCTAGTGTAATTTCACAATGCACACACATACGATTCATGGAAACATGTGCATTGTATTGTTGATGTTTACAATCTTTTTTTGAAAGTAACATATATTTTGTTTCATTTTACCTTTTTTTTAAAAAAAAAATGTAGTATTCAGGACGGTTCCATTGGTCTTCTTAGGAATGTGAAAATGTTCTTTTCCTTTACATGACCAGTGAGAACTGGGAAAGTTAGGGGGCTTGGAAATACAACTCCTAGTATCCCCAAACTATTAAAGGAATGGTTCTGGGAGTTGTCATTCAAAAAAGTATGGTTTCCATGTTCTGTGATGGGCTGCCCATTTGCACTCAGTTCCCCACCCTGGCAAACTTTCTTTGCCTCCAGTTTCCTCTTTTCTTTCCCAGTGCCATAGAGTTGCTGAATCATTGAAGCCAGTTACTCCTTTGGAAAACCTTGTAAGGCAGAGTAAAGACAGTAGATCTTCCTCACTGACTGAACATGACCAGAGGAATTGGCTACAGCTATGTGATCTTTCCTAACGACAGTGAAGCCTCTGTACCAGCTTCTCAAGAAATATGAAACACTGACATGGTGCCTATCATATGCCGCAGCACCTAAGGGTCTTGGATGGAAAATATATTTAATTTTTTTTTAAGTAAAGCTGTCTGAGATTTGCATAGCTAGTCCTGCTGTTCAGATAAGCTAATATACTCTTTGATCCTATACAGCTAATTTCCATATGTTGCAAAGGCTTTAGGGAGGGGGAGAGCAAGCATAAAGCTGGCTCTAATACTTCAGTCAAATCATTTTTAGCAGTCTTGTTTTTGCAAAGGCGTAGATTAGGACAACATGTTTCCCTTTTTTGCAACTTTTGTTTTCACCCTAATTACAGACAATGCACTTAATGAAGTTGCTGCAGCTATATCAGGCTGCCTTTTCTGTGTTCAGTTGAAGCCTGTTGCTTCGATGCTGCCACCTGATCTGCCTTAACTAGGGGCAAAATTATACACACACATATTTCACAGAACAGAAGGAGAAATGGTTGAGGGCTCTGATCCTGATTCTGGACAGTCTGTGCTTTCTCTTGCAAACTAATCCCATGGACAAATTGAGGCAACAGAAAGAAACTCTTTGATATTTTTTGCATTGATGGCACACATGAAATTCAAAAGAAGCCAGCAATCCTGGTAATGCTTACTGGGAAGTGCATCCAATTGAACTCAGTGGGACTTCTGAATAAGCATGTTTGGAATGGATCTGCCAATGCTACTCCCCTCAGCACATCACACGGCCTTTCTCTTCTACAAAGCTCTCAAGTACTACCCTGTGAACTCAGGCAGCCTACAACTGCCTGTCTTCTCAACCCCCTCTTACATTTTTTTTTTTTACTGTGCAACTCTCAGCTTCCCATTCCACTTGAGGCTTGCCATTCATTCCTTATTTCCTTAAAATTAATATGTTTAAGTAATTCCTGTAGTGGTGGAAAGAGGTGGGGAAGCTTTTGCATGAAACATGATGAGTCCTTAAAGGAAGATACATTTATTGTATAATGACATAGGCTTTTCTGGACTAGAGTGCCATATGTCGGGGATGCTTTAATTGAGAGTTCCTGCATGGCAAGGGTTTGGACTGCATGGCCCTTGGGGTCTCTTCCAACTCTATGATTCTATGATTCCATGGTTCTTATCAGATATATCAGGGTAGTTCCACATGCAACTTCTTTTGTGCCATTGCACCCAGCAGGAAGTGGTGGTTTCCATGCCAGTGGGGCAGAGAACTTGATCTGGATTTTACTCCAAACTTTAATGCTTCAGGTGCTGAATCTTGCCTCCCAATGTGTTCAGCACCTTGGATAGCCCATTTAAAGTTCAGACTCAAGCTGGGAGTGAATTCACTGCTCTGCTGACAGAACAGCTGCCAGTCACTAGTGATCACAGAGCCACATTTGGGGATGTTTATGGAAAGTCCAACACAGAAGCATTTCCACCCTTCTGCTTATGGGCTCCAGCATCCTCATGAAGCCAATGGTAGAACTGGGCTGCTGAACAACTGCAGTGGGCCTTTGGTATCTGCTGGGGTTCAGTTCCAGGATCCCCTCTGGATACCAAAATCTGTGGATACACAAATCCCATGAAATACAATTTAAGTAAAATGGTGTCCCTTATATAAAATGGCAAAATCAAGTGTTCCTTTTTGGAATTTATATATTTTCAAATATTTTCAAGCCATGGACAGCTGAATCCGTGGATAAAGAATCTGTGGATACAGAGGAACAATTGTAATTCTATTCCCACTATCCTGGCCAATGTACAAACTCCCCAAAACTGACTAAATGGGAAGCCCCTGGGATGGGGGGCACCACTCCTGGGCAAGGCCAATGGAAGATGGACTCCCAAGGATTATATAGTGTAGAAGCAAATGAAGAAAATCAAAGTGCGTAAGTGTGAATCATATCCCTCTTTATTAGCTATTGGAACTGCCCACAAATGTTAAGTCACCTAGGAAAATTCACTCCCTCAGATCAATTCTCAGCCTTTATATCTTTTCCCAAAGTTAATGGAAAACATTTATCAAACAAGATCACTGTTACAAATAAACCCTTTCTATATCACAGGGCATCTATTAATATTTGGCCATAATGCTAACTAGGTGGATAATTAACCCAGCTGCTTGATAGCTGAGCCCCAATTCAGCAGAGAGATGCTGCACTATTATCTTCATTATAATGATTTAAATATTTTAAAAATTGTTTTAAATTAGCCTTTTAAAAATAGTGTTGCTTATTTAATTTTGCAAAAATGTCTGTAGTCCAAATGGCATTAGCTGCATTTTATTTTAAGCTACGCTGTAAGATGCCTTGGATCCCATACTGAGATAAAAGTGGATAATTAATTAATTCATTAAAAACATACATACACACAGATAATGTTTATTAGCAGGAAAATAACTTCACAATACCTTTTAACTGTGGCTGATAGGAGTCCTCTCTCTAGAAACATCCAGGTTAGTTACTAGTTAAGTATGCTTTGTTGTTGTTCAAATTCACAAGTTATTGAACAACAACTTCCACTCTACCATCAAGCTGAGCCTGGAACAATTCATACAACACATTCATTTTCTTGACACCACTGAGCAACTGCACAATGGACTACTTACCCACCATGCCACTTTCTGCAGTACTGGGATTGCATGCTCCTATGAGGTAAGAGGCTATGTTGATGGCAGCGGCACTGCTGGTAGGGTCTCTCAGATCAGACAGGCTTTTGCTGAGGAGCCAGACTAAACATGCCAAAAAGATGTCCACTAGAATTTCAATAACTTCCACCCTACCATCAACCTGAGCCTGGAACAAACCACATAACAAATTCACTTTCTTGACACTACCATGCAACTGCACAATGTACTTCTAAATGTCACACTCTATCAAAAACCACTAATCACTACACATACTTGCTTCTGGATTCTACCCAGAACATACTATCAAATCTATTGTTTACAGTGAAGCCCCCTGATACAACCGTATCTGCCCAGGCCCACAACACAGAGACTCAAAACCTTTGGATTTACAACAGACTTTTCTCAAACTACAATATCCACCTAACAAAAAAAAACATAAAATAAAAAAAAACCAATCAGCAAGTTAAGATTAATATCCAGAACCGTTATTAGATAGACCAAAGACAGACCAAAACCACAAAATGAAAGTACACCTCACATTGTCGCCTGCAGTCCCCAGCTGAGACCACTCAAAGGCATCATTAATGAGCTACAACCAGTTCTGGAAAATAACACAGCCCTTTCACAAGCTCTGGGAGGCAGGCTTTTACTGTCCTACAGACAGCCTCCAAATCTTAAACAACTCACTCACAGCAGGATACATAATATGGATGGTGATACAGGGTCAAGACCCTGCCACAAACCCAGATGCCAACTCTGTCCCCACACCTACTCTGGAAACAGTATTAGAAGAGCCAATAACATCCCAAACAACATCAGAGGTACATTTACTTGCTTTTTCTCCAATGTGATATATACCCTCCTATGCCAGCAATGTCCCTCTACACTGGACGGTCTATGCAAGAGGATTAAAGGTCACAAATCTGACATTAGAAATGGCAATACCCAAAACCAGTTGTATTTTAACCTTCTGGACATACAGTAAGGGATTTACTAGTTGCAGTCTTTGAATGAGGAAATTACAAAGGAAGTCTAGAAAGAAAAATAGCTGAAATGAATTATTTTCACAAATTCCAGGTATGAACAAAGACTGGCTTCATGGCACACTACATATATTAATACAAGAGTACTCATTACTGCATATATAACAAAAGGAATCTTAGTGAGAACAGGGAAACTGGCTTGCTAACAGATGTATTGCTTTCACACATCAACATTAACTGGCCACTGTAAAGATCTGAAGTACCTGTATCACCTCACCCAGCCCTTTGAAAATTTAGGGACATGATTTGCATCTTTCTGGATCCTATTACATTCTATCCCATTCCCACACCTATACAAATATGCTTTATAACCTGAGGATTTAATACCACTCAGTAGTGCATATGAAGAGATGGGTTTATATCCACAAAAGCTCATGCTGAAATAGAAACCAGTTAGTTTAAAAGGAGCTGCCATATTCCTTTTTTTCTTCCCCCCACTCTGCCTTCTTTTTATGCTACAAGAGGGTAACATGACTACTTCTTTGAGACCTGTGTTACATTATGACTGTTCCTTAATAAGGGATAACTTCTATCCTTTAGTGATCTATCAACCAGAGATAAGATAATTATATTTGTCTAAGTAGCTCATACTGACCATGATTGTTTCCAAATCAGTGAGGCATTCAATCCATTTTGGAGGTTTGCCCAAATTTTAAAGAAGACTCCCAAAATTCTGAACCTACCCTTAAAATAGGTTCCACATTTCAAATATCTCCTTTCAATTTGAGACTAAAACTCATAATGGGTTCACCACCCCCATTGAACAGGAAATCATCATCCGTCATTCATTGTCAGTAAATAATTCTTTATAACTGGTTACTTCCGCACTCAACTTGGGATAAGGAACAGGTTGCAAACTTAAGAGACGTTACTCCCCTTTCCTCTATTACATGTCTGGTTGTCATTGTACAAAATCTCCTCAAACTGTGCACCAAAGAAAAGGGGCATATCTATGCATATCTATGCATAGCAAATGGGTGGGAATGTCATGGTCCTGGTGGCGTAGTGGTTAAATGCCAGTACTGCAGCCACTCACTCACAAACTAAGTTCAATCCCATCCCAGAGGCTCAGGATTGACTCAGCCTGGCATCTTTCTGAGGTTACTAAAATCAGTACCCAGCTTGTTGGGGGCAGTTAGCTTACACTTGTAAACTGATTAGAGACTGCTTAGTGTGGTATGAAGTGGTATATAAATGAAGCTGCTATTGCTATTGCTATGGTCCTCCAACTGTCAGTAGGCTACAACTCTCATAATCACTCATTGGCTGGAGCTGATGGGGTTTGGAGTTGTTCAACACAAATTCCTTACCAACCCCCATCTATCGTATGAGAAGGAACATAACAATGGCTCTTCTAGGTTAGTGCAGCCAGGTCAGTTTCTACCAGTAGCCCATTGCAGAAATGGAGGAAATGATAAACAGCACAAGGACCTCCCATTTTTTGCAAAGGAAACAGACACTCCATTGGCTGGTTCATGGATAGTTTAGGGATGTCTTATGAAGCTCCTGAGTACCTCACTAGATTGTAGCTAAAACCCTCATCATCTTTACATTGCTGTGTAATAGTTTTGGGTAACAATCTTGCATAGCTGAAATGCCTTTGGTTTTAATGGGATTTCAGCAACCCAACCATCTCCAGAACTGTACCTTTATGAACTCATTTGTATTATTGACCATCATGGGTTTCAGGGCCCTTTTAGGCTATCAGTCTTTAGCATGGGGAATAAAAATGGCTCAGATGTTACCCATTTGTTGCTGAGAGGCCAGACTTCTTCCCTCAAGGCTACACTTCTGTTGTAGGGATATTGTATTTCCCAAGCAATCAAACCTTAATGTTTTCTCAGTGGGAATACTTAGCTCTCGCCTCTTAACAGTACATCCTTTGCTGCGGCTGCTGCTGCTATGTGGCACAACATCTGATACAAAATGTAGGCCTGTGTCTTGAACATCATCACTTTTCTTCTCATGTATGATATTTTAAAGCATCTTCTGCCTGATGAAGAAGCCAGTGGGGCTTCGACAGTATTTTATGCATTGTGATTGGCCAATAAAGGTATAGCTCTTTGGTGCATTTGGGTTTTTGTTGTATTTTGCTGCATGGTCAACATGACTACTTTTGAAGGGTAGCCCCCATTTCAGGAGCATAGAGCAACTTCCTGTGTCCAAGATATGTGTTTGACTGCATCTACACTGAAGAATTACTGTAACACAGTTTGACACCACTTTAACTGCCATGGCTCAATGCTATGGAGTCCTGGGATCTGCAGTTTTCAATTATTTAGCCTTTTCTGTTAAAGCACTGAGGTGTCACAACAAACTACAATTCCCAGGATTCCATAGGATGGAGCCATGCCAGTAAAAGTTAAAGTGTCAAAATGCATTAATTCTGCAGTGTGGCAACAACCTTTGTCATGTCTGACTCTGCAGAAGCCACCAGGGGCTGTCGCACTACCATGTTTAGTGCCCTCACCAATACATTCAGAGCCGTTAATGGATTTCTCACCATTACTGCAGATGACACCATATTACTTGCAGAAAATAGTAAAGATGAGGAATGGCTATTGATGAAATTAAGGGAAAAAGTGCAAAGGCAGGGTTGTAGTTGAATATTAACATATACTAAGAATACTAAGTTGCCCAGATTTGTCAACAACCGCAAGCAACTTTCTCTGGCGTAGTGTACCTTGTACCTTAAAGCAAGAATAGTTGTGGGAAAAGGTGAGTGTAGGTAAAACACTCATAGATTGATGTCAGAAGAGGAACCCTCTCTCCAGCAGTGGCATCAATAGGTGTGTGCAAGGAGTCTGGACTACAACAGGTGACACCTGGCTGGGCCTTCCTCCCACTGCAGCAGAAGGGTGAGCACACCCCTCATAATAATAATAATATTTATTTATTTATTTATTTATACCCCGCACTTCAGCCCTAAAGGCTATCAGAGCGGCTTACAATTATTATTTTTAATTAGATGGTTCCCTGCCCTCAGGCTTACAATCTAAAAAGACATGACACAAAAGGAGAAGGGAATGGTGGCGGGGAAGGTCCAGCAGTTCTTCTCTCCCTCTGACGCCTGGACCAAGGCAGATTGCCTTCATGCCTTCACTGCCATTCTGGCTCTCTCTCCAAAAACCCTGGCCAATCAATGCCCTGGTGAATTATTCCCTGGATTGGAGGATGCTGTGGGAATGGGGCAGGAGCAGGGCCCAATGGTGGTGCAGAGTTCCAAGCAGAGAAGAAAGAAACCCTGGTGCTTGTGTTCTGTCACACACGTGGTCCAGGTGGGCTGCCTCCACCCCCTGCTGCAGGGCTGACTCTAAAAGGTTGCTGCCTGCCTGCCTGCTTGCCCACCCATCCTGCTGCCTATGGGGCCAAGTGGAGGGCTGTAGTTCTTGAAGACAGACAAATTATTTGGGCACAATCCATGGGGACAAGCAGCTTAGAAACCCCTCTCTCCATTTCTCTGGCAGTAGGGTGCTGGAGGGCAGTAGGGGAGCAAGGCAGCAGCACGAGAGGACGGGCAGGCTGTCACTGCTTCCCCCACCCCAGCAGCCCTCCACACCAGGTGTCGCCAAGCCTGGTGATATCACTGCTCCCTGGTACACTGAGCAAGGTATAATGTCCTATGAATAGATTTTCACTGACTGCTTGGGAAAGTTACATTTTTAGTCTACAACTTCCAGAATGCCCATAGCAAGTGTTGGGAGATTTTGGGTACTTTCTTATCCTCCTCCCCATAGACCCTACATGCACACTATGCCCCAGAGGATCTCCCAACCTTCCAGAATAGATTTTTAGGAAACGGGGGAGAGGAACTCAAATTCCTGCTGATGGATGCCTTTTCGTGCACAGGTTATTTAAAGACTGTTCCAACACAAGCCAGTGAAGGACCTCTAAAACTTCCTAAGCATGCATAGTGTAGCAGGAGAAAGCCTTCTCTGCTGTTTCTGTGTTCTGTATTCATACCCATGAGTGGGGAGTGGGGGGTGGGTTTTTTTTTTTTAACTTGGGCTTCTAAAGTAAATTGCCTTGGGTTCTGATTATGGGGGTTATACATAAAATTGTTAATTGAATAGTTAATGATGCTGATGATAGAATCTTCCAACCAGCACAAGAATTCAGAGAACTATAGTTGGTTTTTTTAAATATTTATCTTCAAGCTCTGATTCAAAGAGTCTGAAAGCTCCACTCAGTTATTAGCTAATAATCGAACTACTCACCATTCATTTGTTTAAGCTAACAGCAGGAATCAGGTAGCCATCCAGATGCTGTTGGACAGCAACCTCTTACCCAAAATAGCCAATGGTAAAGGATGCAGATTGCAGATCTCAAGGCATATCTGGAGACCCCCAAGCCTCCCACCCAATTCTAATGTTTCTAAAAGCCATTTATGTTACTGAAGTGTTCTGTAATTGCATTCAGAATTTTATTGCATTTTTCTTTGTTTAGTATATACTTTGTTTATTATTATTTTTTATTTTATTATATTGTAAAATAAAGTATTTCTAATACAGGAATATTGTATTGTATATGATATTGTACATGTTTTTATAGGACTGCTTATACTATAAATATAAATGAAAAAAGTAGAAACTAGTGGCCCTTGCCTCATCCAGTGGCATATCAGAAATTATGTTCATGGGAGAAAAAGTAAGGGTTCAGAAAAGAGGGCTGGAGCATTTTCCTTAGGAGGAAAGTATAAAGAATTTAGGCTTTATAGCTTAGAAAAAAAGTGAGTAAGGACAGGGGATAATGCAGCTTTATTCAGTTATGGCTAAAGAATAGGTGGTCTAGAAAAGGACACTGTCTGCCTTGTTTTCAGCCTCTTTCCAAACAGTTCCTAATATCAACTTAGCTTTTTTTTCCACTTTAAAGCAGCAAAAATGGTGAGGAGATGTGCAGTATAAGACAGATCCTGCCTGCAGGCTTACAATCTAATTCAAGGAGGGACACATTAGAGACGAAAGAGAAAGAAGGCAAAAGGTAAAAAAGGGTCAGTCAGGGAATGTCAGGGTGAAAAGTATGTGCTTTGCACTTGATAGCAGAGAAGGAAAGACAGTTATCAAATGGAAAGGCTTTCCAGAGACAGCTAGCCAGAAGGAAAAGGGCAGAGAGTGTTAATTACTGATTAGGCGAATGCAGAAGATTGGCTTTAGTAGACGCTCAACTATATGAAGCACCTTCCTTGCTTGCAAACCTGGTTTTGGTTCCATGCAATGCTTACTCAGGCTTTAAAGAACATCTTTAAAGAGAATCAGTGTAGTGGTTGGAGTGTTACACTAGGACTGTGGGAGATCAGATTTCAAATCCCAGCCCAGCCAGGGAGACCTACCAGGTGACCTGGGCAAGTCACATTCTCTCACCCTTAGAGGAAGGCAACAGCAAACCTTTGAATAAATCCTGTCAAGAAACCTCTGTGATGAACAGGATTGTCATAAACAGGATTGTCCTGTTCATCTCTGTGATGAACAGGATTGTCATAAATTGGATTTGACTTGAAAGCACTTAATAATAAGTGAGCCTCTTATACGAGGGGGTATCCAAAAGTTTTAATGATCACCTTTTTAAAAAATTGACAAAGTTTGTTTTGATTTGTAGTTGTTAACTTATCTCTATGTAGTCACTATCTAGATTTATACATTTTCCCCAGTGTATCTTCGAATACCTGATATTGTAGAAGCCTGCAGATTGCGCCTGATGAGGATTTTACAGTCACTTCTGGCAGAGCCAGTCACAAAAATAAAGGATGCAATGAGCTGATTTTCTCAGCAACGTGCACTTAGGGACCAATGATGACACTGACAAAATTTCATCAATATGCCATAATAACTTCCGGGTGATAATTATTACTTTACAATACCCCTCGTAAGGCGCAATCTGCAGACTTCTACAATATCAGGTATTTGGAAGGTCAAGATACGCTGGGGAAAAATGTGTAAATCTAGATAGTGACTACATCTAGATATCTAGATGTATCTTATCTAGATAGTGATAAGTTAACAACTACAAATTAAAACAAACTTTCTGTCAATTTTTTAAAAAGGTGATCATTAAAACTTTTGGATACTACCTTGTATATTCTCTCATTCCTGTTACCTGGACATGGCTTGGATTCAGGACATCGGAAGGACTGTATTTTCCAATATATGTCTGCCCAGACTCTGCTACATACCTTTCTTTCAGTCCCACCACCCACAGGAAATGTCTGGGGGGAATCAGGGACAGGGATTTCTTAGTGGCTGCTCCCCAGCTGTGGAGGTTCTGTTGGCTCCCTCTTTGTTGTTCTTTGTCATCAGGAAAGTTTTTTTAAAACAACAACAACAACAACAACAGGATATAACTCTCTGCATTTAGGATTTGTAATAGCATGCTGTATTGCTTTTTAATTGATTTTCTTTTAAAAAATAATAGAGATTTTAATTTTTAAAATTTTACAGAACATTTAAGTATTTTTAAGAAGCTTTATTTATTTATTTATTTATTTATTTATTTATTTTATTTGGTAGCTGGTGGAGTAGAATTCGGAGTATGTGATTGACAGAGAAACTGTCTGATATGATGAGATTTTGCAATTTTGCAATGGTGATGTGGGACTCCTGATTCTTCATGCCTGCAGCAGAACAAAGAACCTGGGCATGAGCACAGTACAGCCTTGTTCGAATTAGGGAAGAGAAGGTAATTTGGCAAGGACAGGCCCAATTAATCCTCTCTCATCCCACTTTTTCAGATGCTTTTTAAAATAGGGAGAAGGTAAGTTAACAGGCAATGGGGGGGGGGAAGAAAGGGACAAGAGAAGAAGGGTAAATAGTATGAAGCATAAGATGAGAAGATAGATAAAGGGAAGGAAGAAATATGAAGTTTGAATAAGGGCAGAAATGGAAAGGTATGAGAAAGAAGAAAGAGTGGGGAAGGGGGAAAGGATATATACAATCAGTTGCGTAAGATAAGAAGAGAAGAAATAATATAAATCATATGGAAAATAGACAACAGTAAATATTTGTTTTAGCATAAGGTTTAATAATTTTATGCGATCAGTAACTAATTTAGCTTGATTATTAGTAAATTTTGTCCTGGTTTCTTTTTCCTTGCTGCTTCTTGTTATTCTCTTCTTTATTTTTAACCCCTTTTATTACAGAAATTATATGAATTAGGTATGTTAGATATGGTTGTTATGTATGTTACATATGTATGTTTACTAAAAATTAATTTTAAAAAATTTAAAAAAATCCCACTTACTCAGTCTTCCTACCACTTTCTCTTTTTGTCCTCAGCTTACTTCAGTTGCTGCAAAATAAATTCAAAGTGTAAAAGTACTGTGTACTCAATTAACTCAACAGGGGGAGAAGAGAGAAGGGGACAGAATCTTGTCCTTCCCAGTGGATTCAGGCAAAAGCAAATTGCTATGGCCTCTCCTAACTTGAGTGCTCTTCCTCACTGATGACTCCTGCAGTCTTGACCACACTGTGATGTTCCTCAGCCGCATAGTTCCTGTTTTTCACATGTGAAATGTTGGAGGGTATGGAGGGGTAAATATCCTAAAGGCAGCAGATCCCATGTGATTCAGGAAGGTAAGTAGGGTCAGCCCTGATTAGTACTTGGATGGGAGACCACCAACAAATACTACAGTAGGTGCTGTAGCTCTGTTTCAGAGAAAGAACCTGGCAAAACCACCTCTGAGAATTCCCTACCTAAGTGAAATTCATAGGGTCGCCATAAGTCGACAGGCAACTGATGACACATACACATGCATTGAGAATTACAGATAGTGAGGACTTAATGAAATCCAGAAGTCTCAGCCCCTGATATCCCATCACCAACACATTGCAGCTATATTTTTGTCACCAGTAGCCTTGTGAAAATAGAAGCTAGGGGAACTGGACCAAAAACACAGCAGGGCCAGGCTCTTTTCTGCTCCTCATCACTGCTGCTGCAGCTTCAAGCACTTGTGTGTAGAAGGAAGAAAAATGCAAACACATGAGATCTCTTCTTATCATCAGGATGAGTTCTTGGAAGCAGGGTGCTTAACAAATAAACTGTGTAAAAATATTTTCTTTTGTTGGTTTTTATTCAACCTGCGGCATGCATACTAATATCACCAGGTACCCCCCTGTGCCAGCATTAAGTGAAAGGGTAAGCAACTGTTCCCTCTTCACAGTGTAATTATGCATACTTCAATCACTTCCCTTCTTTTCAGTCTATTTTCTAAGTTGCCACGCTACACATTTTATCTTTCCCTGGTAGGGATGGCAAATCGATTCCTATCCCATACTACTCTGTGCTTCCCCCTCCTCTCTGCAACAGATTGCAGAGACTGGATGACCCTGGCTACACAGAGTTTTCAGAGTGGATGCCCATCCATTTATATAAGGCTATTCACATTTTGAACTGTTGCTAATAATCCCAACTGTTCTGTTTCCACTATCAATGGCTGAAGCATTTTGTGCTGATGTTTTCCAAGAACTATCCACAATAATAACTCTCCATACCCTCTGGGCCTTCAGAAAATCTTGCGCTGTATGCCATTTTCAATGAACGCTGTGCTGCCTCTTTCCTAAGGAAACATGGAGTGGGGAGGTAGATGCAAAGGGATAGCCATAAGAGCAAAAGATAATAATAGCAGAAGGAAGAGAGGACTGAGCGAAAGTCAGCTAAAAACTTTTGCTTCTGCAATACCCATTTTCTCCAAAATGGGCCTATTTGTTCATTCATTGTTCACAAAGAGGATTCCAGGGTGATATGGTAGTCAAAATGTTGCACGAGGGTGTTTGTTGTCCTTCAATCTGCTGTTTTTCAGTCCTCTGCCTCTTCTTCTGCTTCCCTCATCTTTCAGTTCTGCCTGCCTCTAGGCTATTTGCCTGCCAGTTTTTGTTTTGTTTTACTCAAAATTTAGTTACTGTGCCTGCCTGTCCAGTAGCTAAGATTTCTTGTTGCTATTGGTCCTTTAATTGGTCAGTTTCAGATTTTCCACTGCCACAAGTGGACCTTCAGTTTCCTACTTGTCAAACAGCTTGTTAACAATGTTTGCTTGTTAATAATGTTTGTGTATTAAACTTTTGCTTGTTAAAAAGAAAGGAATTCATAGTAAGCAAGTGACTGAGATATGGTGCTCATGTACTCTGCCTGCTCCTGGAGTATTCTGACTCCAGAGCTTCCCTGAATTTCTCCCCATTACTTCCACACCCCATAGGGACACCAGATGGCTGTCTACACATAAGTCCCTGCTATACTGCCTGGCGCCACTGCTGCTGCTGGCACAAGTCATTCACTTTGAGGTCAGAAACGAGGTGCCCAATGTTGATCACATGGCTAAGTGACACCTCAGAAGGAGCAAGGAGGGGACAGGCCTATTCTCTGCTGCCCCAGAGGGTAGGCCAGGTCTAATGGTTTGAAGTTACAGGGGGAGGGTAGATATTGGTTGAACATTCGAAGGACTTTCTTGACAATAAGAGAAGTTTGACAATAGAACCAATAGAGAAGTGATGGGGTGTCCTACTCTGGAGATGTTCAGAAAGAAGCTGGACAGCTACCTGCTGGGGATTCTTTAGCTGGAGATTCTGCACTGAACAGGGGGTTGGGCTGGATGACCCATGAGGAATCTTCCTTTGACTCTATGAAAAGCTAGGTGTAATACAGTCTATAAATTACAATACAGGAATAGAAGGTATATGCTGTGTATTAAGAGCTACCATTCAGTTCTGCTGTGACTGAAGATAATATTGAGAATTCTATTAAAAAAATCTTCATAGCCTAAGGATATTAAAACAAAATAATTGTCTTGCTGAATTTGTCCAACTTGGTCTCCCAGAGGTGAGGATGTGTATAGTTTGGCCTCAGATCCCATTATCCCCTGACACTGCTGGCTGTGGCTGATATGAGATGGAGTCCAATTTCTAAAGAATGGACAGACTTCCCACTTATAGTCTACTTCATCCCAGCAACATCCAATCAACTTGGCTTCAGGGGGAGCTCACAAGTTGGACATGAAGAGGTGGGATCTCCTGAGGTTTGATGCCTGCCATCTGACATCCAAGGGCAAAAACTGCCTCTGCTTATGTAAATTCCTGTTATCTATCATCACTCCCTCATTTTGATGTTCTGAGTTGAATGTCTTTGCTGATGTAGCCAAAATGGTAATAACTACGTAGAAGAGACGGCCTTGGTGAAAACCCCAGGTTTTCAGAAGTGTACATGTACATGTTCTCCTCCCTGATCTTACAGCAATGCTAGCAAAATTGTGATAGGGACTGGACATGCTCATTGGCCATGAGATGCTAATTGACTGTTAGAGGGTCAGGAGGATGAAAAATCAAGCATAATGAGGAGGAGGAATGGAAAAGAATGAGTGGATTCCTGAAGAGTAGAGCTCCACACTGCAATGTTTTGTTGCAGGGTCTGTTTGTGAGCACTGTTAGGCAGTGAGGAGGACATCTCAGGAAACAGATGCTGAGAGGCATGGGTGGGAAGATGGACAAAGTGTAGCCAAGATCTGGTTTCATACTGGGCAAGTATAAAAGCTCCACCACAGTACTTACACTGGAGGTCCAAAATCGTCATCATCTTTTCCAGTTGTGCAACAGCACCTAGTGTCCAGGCACACCCTGACAGTCAATGGGGATAGGGTGTAGTGGAAATTAGCTCTTTCTTTGTGTCATCTGACTGTCATTGTGCTGCCAGGGGAAAAGGAGCAAGCTTCTTGCTCCTATATTTGCTGGTAGTCTTGGATGGTGAAGGCTGCTCCTTTTGCTGTGTCTGAGCAATAGCATCCAGAGATCACAAGGGTGCAGCTCGACTCCTATGCCCATCCCAGCTGCTGATTGATCAGAGATATGTGTCTGGGTGCCATCCATCTTCCTTTGCAGAACCAATGAAAAAGCATTGCCCAATTGAACACCTTCTTACACAATGCAGAGAAAGATACTTATATTGGTGTAACTACAGTGACTCTATCTCAAGCAAGCCACAAGTATTTCAGAGTATGAGCAACACTATGCAGTCCTATGAAGTCTAAGGTAGCCTGCTACCCTCAGGGACTGCAGAGGATGCTGTCCAATTGTCAGTGATGAAGAAAGCATACACTGCCAGCACAATCAGCTTCTTTATGTGGGGTTGTGGGTGCGGTGGGGTAGGAGAGAGGGGGGATGTCCATTTTTTGCTTTGCCTCAGGCTGGCAATAAAATCTCTCAGGGTAGCCCTGTTGGTTGTCATCGCTAACCGCCACTGATAGGCATATCCTCCATGGGTTTGTCTAATCCTTTCTTTAAAGCTATGTAAGCGAGTTTTCCTATCACCACACCTTGTAGCGATGGAAGACTTACATTAATTACACGTTTCGTGACGATGCGCTTCCTTTTATTCAGCCTGGAGCCAACTGTCAATCGGCTTCATTGGGTGACTGCGAGTTCTGGTATTATGAGAGAAGGAGAATGAGGGGGAATATATATATATATATATATATATATATCCCATTCTCCAGATTGTAATTTGTTTTATAAAGCCTCTATCACTCCCTCCCTCCTTAAAGTTAGGCAGGAATTGTAGAATTCACATAGTGGGCCTTCCTTCACTCCCAGGCAGGATTTTAGTGTTCATTTGTCCTGTCTTATTCACAGTTGCTTAAAGGGTGGAATTTTTTTCTTTTTACTACTACTCTCACAGTTGGGGGTTCTGGAAGCTGTAGTCCAAAAGGGATGATTTTTGGAAGCTCTGGCCTCATGCGTGAAAGTTTAAAAGAGATCCAGACATTGTCATAATCAATTTGCAGCCCTCCCAAGTGTTCCCATTGTTTCTTCTGTCTTTTTTTTTCCTTATTGGGAAAAAAATCCATTAAAGAAAAGTGATAGAAAAGCTGCCCAGTAAGTGTTGGGTGCAGGAGAAGCCCTCTGTCTGGAAATCAATCCCTCTCTGCCAGAATAAGCATGCACAAGATGGGTACAACATCAGCATATGCTCCTTCTTGCACACCTTTGGAAAAGCAGCTACCTGGGGTACTTAATTATTCCACATCGATTGTGCTCTTAGTAAGACACTCAAACAGTGCTTTCTTTTTAGCTATTTTAAGAACAAAATGTTAATTTGCATGCTAGATTTTGCACTTTTTAAGAAAGACATAGAACTAAGGATCAATTCTGGCCTCCATTCTCCTTTTGATTGTTTTTATGCTTCTGTACAAGTGTTGTAGTACAGCCAGGGGCACAAGGTTGAAGCTCCTGGCATCATTGAATAGCAGGGATGGTGATATCATCTGCCACCTGCCCCAGGCACCTGTCTTTTCTCTCAGCTCACTCGTTGTCCTCTTAGCATCTTTGTGTCTGCATGTGAGTATGTGACTGACTGAAATTTTTCCCAGCAGCCATATGCTGTGGTATGCTATACGTCTGCTGAAGCGATGTATTTTGGGGTGTCTTCATCTTGACTAGGCAAGTAATAGCCATTTATTTTATAAAAGACTTGCTCTTAAAGAAAAAGAAGATGGCCACCAGTAACTTGTTGATATGGATTGACATGTTTTGCTCCATTTTTGAATGCTGTTTGGTGGCATGGCTATGGGGGCTTTTCCTTCTTCCTACAGCTCTTGGCACCACCATATCGAGTTCTGAATAATTCTCCAGTGCTCCAGAACATAGAAGATTTCACAGTTAAGGAGTATAATTTAAAATTTGAAAAAATTAAAATGATCTCTACTTCACCTGTGGGATCACCATGTATTGAGGTCTTCTCTGTGCAAACCCTGATCACAACTATTGTTAACAGGCAAATAAATAAATAAAAAATAAATGTTTTTTGTTTATTAAGAGTTTATTAAAATGTTTATATACAGCAATATTTATGTAGTGCTTCCCAGCCCTAAGCTGGGTCCCAATTTATGACTCTAAAATAGATCCTAAGATAATAAAAACTGAAAGCAACAAACTATCTATGTCTCTAAAAGAACAGCCTCAAAAGGGATGAATAAGCATTTAAAAACAATTAAGAACACAGTGAAATAAAGATGTTAGTTACTTGCCTAAAACCTCTTAAAGACAGAACCAGCTGTATTTTCCTTGGAAGACAAGTTCCACAAAGCAGAAGAAGAAGAAGAAGAAGAAGAAGAAGAAGAAGAAGAAGAAGAAGAAGAAGAAGAAGAAGTGGCGGCGGCGGCGGCGGCGGCAGCAGCTTCTCTGCACTCAGAGAAGCATGTCCAAAGGAGGGCAACTAAAATGGTGAAGGGTCTGGAAGCCATGCCCTATGAGGAGCGACTTAGGGAGCTGGGAATATTTAGCCTGGAGAAGAGAAGGTTAGGAGGTGATATGATAGCCCTGTTTAAATATTTGAAGGGATGTCATATTGAGGAGGGAGCAAGCTTGTTTTCTGCTACTCCAGAGACTAGAACATGGAACAATGGATGCAAATTGCAGGAAAAGAGATTCCACCTCAACATTAAGAGGAACTTCCTGACAGTAAGTGCTGTTCAACAGTGGAACACACTCCCTCGGAATGTAGTGGAGTCTCCTTCCTTGGAGGTCTTTAAGCAGAGGCTGGATGGCCATCTGTCGGGGATGCTTTGATGGAGAGTTCCTGCATGGCAGGGGGTTGGACTGGATGGCCCTTGTGGTCTCTTCCAACTCTATGATTCTATGATTCTAAGAAGAAGAAGAAGTCTTGTTACTGATAAGGGTAACTTCCATGCAATAGATCAGGGAGAAGGGCTTCTTATGGTATATCACTGAGGAGCAGGACCTTGTGGACCTCAAGGGTAGGCAACCTCTGTGAAGGAACCTCAAGGCTTCACTCCTACACCCACATGATTTAAGATTTTGGTACCTTATTTTTAAAATGCAAAATGCCCCATTCATCCTCTTGGGGGTTTAGGGATTGTTTTGTCATGGTCTAGGCTTCTCTAAGTCAAAGAAAAACACATTCCATGGTCTAGGCTTCTTTAAGCAAAAGAAAAGGGAGATAAGAACAAAACCAGAATCATGAATGCAACTGTAGAGTAATTAGTGTGCAAGGATAAAGAGAACTACTACAATCATCAATGCAGAGAAATAGAAGACAACAACAATATGAAGAATCATATGAAAGATGAACCACAAATTCTAAAAAGCAAGGTGGAAGCTGTGCTCAGAGAAATTAGGAAGAATAAATCACCAAGAACAGATGATAGTCCAATTGAATTGCTTTGATCCAACTCAAAATAACCTCTGGTGTTAACTAATATATGCCAACAAATATGAAAAACAAAATGGTGGACAACAGACTGGAAACAATCAATATACATAACCATCCACAAAAAGAAAACAGAAAATACTGCAGCAACTACAGGATCATAGGATTAATTTCCCATGCAAGCAAAATTCTGCGCAAAATTCTGCAACACAGACTCCATTATACATGGAAAGAGAAATCTCGGAGGTACAAGCAGGGTTCAGGAAAGGAAGAGGCTCTAGAGGCACCATATTGCAAATGTATGATGGCTAATGGAGCACACCTAGGAATTGGGGGGGGGGCAGAATCAACATGTGGTTTATAGACTATAGACTATAGCAAAGCATTTGACTGCATACAAGGGGGTATCATAAAGTTTTAATGATCACCTTTTTTAAAAATTGACAGAAAAGTTGTTTTTATTTGTAGTTGTTATCTCTATGTAGACACTATCTAGATTTATACATTTTTCCCAGTGTATCTTGACCCTCTGAATACCTGATATCGTAGAAATCTGCAGATTGCTCCTTACGAGGAGGCATCATAAAGTAATAATTATCACCCGGAAGTTATTATGGCATATTGATTAAATTTTGTCAGTGTCACCATTGATCCTTTATTTTTGTGAATTGCTCTGCCAGAAGTGACTAAAGTGTAAAATCCTTGTCAGGCGCAATCTGCAGTCTTCTACAATAATGGTATTTGGAAGGTCAAGAAATGCTGGGGAAAATGTGTAAATCTGGATGGTGACTACATAGAGATAAGTTAACAACAACAAATCAAAACAAACTTTCTGTCAAAGTTTTTTAAACATGATAATTAAAACTTTATGATACCCCCTCGTAAATGACAAAAAGTTAAGGATTGTACTTAAAGAAATGGCAATGCCACTACATCTGCTAGTCTTGATGAGAAATCTGTACTTAGGAAAAGATGTTACTGTTAGAACAGAATATGGAGAAACAGAATGGTTCCCTGCTGGCAAAGGGATCAGGTAAGGCTGCATTCTATCTCCCTATTTATTCAACTTGCACACAGAAAACATCATATGATGAGCAGGCCTAGATGTAGAAGATGAAGGAGTGAAGATAGGAAGAAGGAACATCAGCAATTAGATATGCGGACAACACCATACTACTAGTGGAAAACATCACAGACTTTGAACAATTACTAAAAAGGCTTAAGAAGAAAGTGCAAATGCAGGTTTACTGCTGAACACAAAGAAAACAAAAATAATGACCATATAAGATCTGCATAAATTCAACCTAGACAATGAGGAAATCAAAATAGTTAAAGAGTTCCTGTACCTTGGATCAAAGATGGATCAAAATGGAGACTGTCATCAAGAAATCAGATGAAGACTAGGGAGATTATTGCACTTTATTTTTCACTCAGTCCAGACATGGTCTGGGAATGGGCCTGAATGGGTGAAAATGGGTATTATTGCACAGCAAAACACTACCAATGCCTCCAGGTGACTACAACTTGTCTACGAGCTGTGCTTAGCCAGCTGATTCTGAAGGATGGGGAGCTTCTGTCTTTGCAAACTCGGAGAGATAAGCATGACTCAGAGATGGGTTGTAGTTGCCCAGTGGCATCAGAGGCATTTTGCTGTGTGATAACACCCATTTTCACCTGTTCAGGTCCATTCCCAGCTCATGCCCGGATCAGGTGAAAAAGGAAGTGCAATAATCTCCTAGGAATGGGAAGAGCAATTCTGAAAGAACTACACAAGACCCTAAAGAGTAAAGATATACAACTGAGGACTAAACTTAGAATCATCCAAGCCATTGTATTCCCAGTCACCACATATGGGTGTGAGAGCTGGACAGTTAAGAGAGTGGATAAGACGAAAATCAATTCATTTGAGATGTGGTACTAGAGAAGAGAGATGAGGAAACCATGAATAGCCAAAAAGACATACAAATAGGTCCTTGGACAGATCAAGGCTGATCTCTCCTTGGAAGTCAAGATGATCAAATTGAGGCTGTTGTACTTTGGCCACATCATGAGAAGGCATGACTCATTCGAAAAAATAATAGTGGGGCTTTCTAGATTGACAGGAAAGTGTGACATGAAGTTGCCTTTTCCTTAATGCTTAGCAGCTGCACCACAGCCTTTAGATGGAGCTGCGCTCTTCCACAGTTTTTAAAAAAGAAGCTGGTAAAACCAGCACCTTTTTAAAGGCGCTTCTTCTCCCCTAAAACGCAAAAAATAATAATAATAAAATAAAAATGTTTTCATGGCACACTTTCCCTTTTTCTCATCTAAAGGCTAGAGTTTCATGCAGCCATGAACACACTTCATTTTGCCAATCTAGAAAGCCCCAATGATAGGAAAGGTAGAAGGTACTAGACAGAGAGAGAAAGGAAGACTACATTCCAGATAGATAGATTCAATCAGGTATGTCAGGGGCCTGAATTTATAGGACCTAAGCAGAGCAGTGGAGGATAGAGGTTCTTGAAGATGTCTTATCCACTGGATTGCCATGAGTTGGTCAACTCGAGGGCACTCATCAACAACAAGGCTTCTCTAAGCTGTTTTGGGCTTAGCAGATGTTTTCCAAACCAGGAGGTGAAATGGAAATAGCTTTTGGTCTGAAAAGAAAAGGCCCCCCTCCAGACATAAAACAACGTGGAAGAGTGGAAGAGATCAGGGAGGCCACAGAGGACAATTTTGAATTTAAAAAATAAATAGAAGTACAATAAAGAAAGGGGACCTTGGGGGCTACACACACATACACACACACACACACACACACAGAGAATCTTTAGGGGCCACATGTGACCAGTGGGGCCAACCTCTGATACAGCTGGTTATTCAGATAAATAACCACCCAAACTCTGACAGCCAAGATCAGTGTCCATTGCTTTAACCTCCCGGGCTGTTGTGATAAGGAATTGAAGGGTATAAAAAGATAGGTTTGACCAGAGTAGTTGTCTCAGAGGAAGTGATTGGGAGGCTGAACTAGGTGGCATTGACATGTTGAGAATCTAACTACCTGCACTGATTGTTTCTTGCACATTCTTTATGGAAAATCCACATCCTTTATGCCAAATCTCCCAACAGATAAAAGGGAAAATTAAAGATGGAGTTGGGTATATTTTCTACACATCAACATAACTGCCAGTATTTCACAGATGAAACCTAGGACATACATGATCAAACAAAATTAGAGTATGGTCAAAATTGCAAAAGTTATTAATATGGGAAAACACACCTCTAGGACAGGGTACACCAGTTTGCTTTTGCAGAGCTTACTGGGAACGGTAAGATTGTGCTCTCTCCTCTTCTCTTGCTGAGTTAATTGAGTGCAAACTACTTTTGTACTTGGAATTCATTTTACTGCAGTTGAACCAAAGTGCAGAAAATGGGGAGGGGAAGAGGGAGGAGGAGAGAGAAATAGGGACATTTTAAAATCAGATGAAAAAGGGACTGCCAAATTGGAACACTTGGACGGTATGCATCTGTGGTGAGAGGAGGAGAGCTTTAGAATAATTGTTGCAATCAGGCCCTTGGCAGAGCCTGGAAAAGTTGCTTTTGGGGGTCTATGACCTTCAGAATTTCCCAAAGTATCATGGCTGAGGGATTCTGGGAGCCATAATCAAAAATAGTATCTTCCCCCCACATTTTTCACTTATGTAGAAAGCTCTCTATTTTCAGTTCTCTCCTGATAGAAAACCAAGAAGGACCAGAGTGATCTAAGGAATGATCTTCAGTCTACAGATGATAGCACAAGAGATTCTACCATGGCCCATGCTAAAAGGAGGACTAAGGAAGACTAAGTAATTGTTAGTGTGTGTATTGGTGGCAGCAGGATGGAAGTTAAAATACCCAAGGTCTCATCCTTTGCCCACATAGGTACCTGAGAGAGGGGAGACTGTCTTTCATGCCCCCATGGCAAGACAAAGGTGATTCTGCTGATCAATCAAATATTCCCCCTTCCTCACCATCAAGGTGAGCACCAACCATGTGGCATTTTCTGGCTGAGCTTCTCCCTGTGCCGACTCTTGCTACTTTGGCGACATGGCACCTGGCTCCACTCCAAGTGCAATGATACCGGATTATGAGCTAGCTGTTACAAACGAGCCAGTAATTATCATAATCTGGTAATTGAGAAAAATCTAATTATGCAAAGCTAATGGATTTAAAGCCTTGCTGAAGGTGGGGTGGTGATGGAGGGAGGGAGAGAAATGGATCTTACTGAAGCTGAGCAATGTTGTCTGGAGGCTTCTCTGATGTGGGAGCTTCATTCTGTGCCCCCTCCCCCCCCCCCCCGCTCCCATTACTAGCATCTGCTGAGGAGGAGATGGGGAGGGCCTTCCATACCAGTTTTTCAAGCAACGGGGCTGGATACATTTTCTTTTTTTGAGGGTCTGTGTGGTAATCAACCCACAAAGCAGTACAATCAGCCACCTTTCTCCCCTTGTTCTGCAGCTGGCCCTGCTGGAAGGCAGAATGAGCTGCCTCCTTAGGCAACCAGTTGGGGGTGTCATGAAGGGTTGTTGTTGTTGTTGTTGTTGTTGTTGCAGTTGTGTGCCTTCCAGTCGTTTCTGACTTATGATGACCCTAAGGAGTCTCTATCAGAGGGTTTTCTTGGCAAGATTTCTTCAGAGGGGATTTGCCTTTGGTTTCCTCTGAGCCTGAGCGAGTGTGTCATGGAGGGGCAACAAATTATTATATAATGTATTATATTTGCTTTGCTTTGCTTTTTTTTTACTGCCAGGAATTCAGAGAGACACTTGTGAGAATCTCTGCCTCAGGTGTCAAAACAACTTTATGGCTTTGAAAATTATGCACCATAACTTGTGTGGGGACTTCATTTATCCTTCCACCTCAGGTAGCACAACATTTGGGCTGGCCCTATCTCACTCCCAGGAGGTCCTGGAAACCAGCACATTTCATCCATCAGCATCTTCATCCATGGAGACTAAGTATGAATTAGCAGAGCTTGGAAAGTTACTTTTTGGATGTCAGCATTCAGATTTCCCCAGTTTAATATTCTATAGGATGTAATTTAAAAAGTATATTTTATAACAGGAGTGGACAGACTGTAGCCTTCCAGATATGATTGGACTGCAACTCACATGAATCAAAGCCAGCATAAGCAATGTGCAAAGGGATCTTGTAGGACCTTAGAGACTAGTTAAAGAAAGAAGTTGGTAGCATGAGCTTTCATAGACTTGACATTACTTGCTCAGATGGAGGCATCAGAGGAAGTAGGGTCAATTCTACAAAAGCTCATGGTACTAACTTCTTTCTTTCAGTTAGGCCCTGTACAGACTGGCACTTTATGCCGGCCTGTGAGTGCAGTCAGGGCACAGCGTCCTGACACTGGACGCCCTGACTTCGCCCCCAGGGTGTCATGATGCCACACCATTCCAGATGGCACATGGCATCATGGCGCACCTCCAGTGCTGCATCCAGATGATGCAGTGCCAAATGGGTGCCATACAGCCACGCTGCTGCTGCTATAACACCCTTTGGAGGGCACAAAAAGGTACCGCTTTTTGCAGCTCCTTTTTGCATCCTCCAGAGGCCAGATCGGGGCCACGACATGAGGTTGCTGCACCCTGATCCGGCCAGGAAAGGGGCATCTGCAGGCTGCCCCTTTGGGGTGGTTTGTATAGCCCCTTAGTCTCAAAGTTGCTAAAGATCCCTTTGCATATTTTCCCCCAAACTGACACTGATTATCTAGGCTATGCCTTTGAATTCTACCAGCATAGCCAATGGAGAGGGATACTGAGAGTTGCAGTCCAAGAATATCTGTAAGGCTACATGTTGCCCACTCTTGCTTTATATGTTTTGTGAATGAGCAGGGACAGAGGAAGAAAGAGGGTAGTAGGATAAAACACAGCATTTTAAAAAATTGCCAAAAGAAGTGAGCAGAGCCAACATAAGGGAAGATTGGCCCAATGGGAAGATAGTGACTGACCCCTTGGGGTTCAGAAATATCAGCTCTTTTCAGTTCTGGTCCCCTCCCATGGGACTACATTTAAGAATCCAGGTAGTCTGGACTTCCTCCTGATTTTCCTAAGCACATCTGCTCTGTAAAATGCTAACTCTCTTTAAAGGTTTTTCCTCAAAAGCTTTTAGCTGTTCCTTCCTGTCTCTCCTAGGAAACGTTCCTTTACCCCCTGCCAGCTCCTGGTTCAAATCAATTACCCTTCACCTATCAAGTGAAAGCTTGTTTGTTCATTCAATTATGCTGTACGTCTGGTCCACTGTGAACTAAATCAAATATTCATTCAGTCTACCTTTCTTTATAACCTTTGCATTCTGAATAAGAGTTCCTTTTGTTTCATGATTTCTGGGTCTCTCTAATTTGATCAGGTGAGACATGTATTTCTATTTACATTCTGCTATTGCACTGTGTTTACTGATTATTAGACCATTCAAAGAATCTGAGTTTCCTCACACTTTCTTCCTACCCAGACCTGTGAGCTTTCTTATGATTAGGCTGAAAGCCTTTTCCTTATACCAGGCCTTTTATTAGGCAAAGGTGATGGCTGCCTCAGGGCAGAAGATGTTAAGTGTCATGAAAGGGTTGCAAAGGTTATCTATTTAATTTGCAGTTACTGGATTTTTACTGCCATGTCAAAAATCATTTGGCCTGCATTGGGTCCTATTTGTGCCTTGATGTAGGTGGGTGAAAACTCTTCTTTCAATTATTAGTGAGCCCTGCCCTGACTTTCCACAACCACTGCATCCATAACTGAATGACATTTTGGGTTAAATCCATTCTACCTTCAGATGTGATTACCCTATTCATAATCTCCTATAAGGTTCACATGCCTATCCCCCCCCTTCCTTATATTTTTAAACATTTCATGTAGAAGATGGAGCCAGTTTGTTTCCTGCTGCTCCAGTGACCAGTGGGGTGCCTCAGGGTTCTGTCCTGGGCCCAGTGCTATTCAATATCTTTATTAATGACTTGGATGAAATTATTGAGGGCCTAGTTATCAAATTTGCAGACGACACTAAATTAGGAGGATTAGCTAATACCCCAGAGGACAGGATCAAAATTCAAAATGACCTGAATAGACTCGAAAGCTGGGCCAAAGCTAACAAAATGAAATTCAACACAGACAAATGTAAGGTTCTGCACTTAGGGAGGAAAAATGAAATGCACAGATATAGGATGGGGGGATACCTGGCTGAATGAGACAACATGTGAAAAGGATCTAGGAGTCCAAGTAGACCACAAGTTGAACATGAGTCAACAGTGCGATGCAGCAGCTAAAAAGGCCAATGCAATTTTAGGCTGCATCAATAGAAGTATAGTGTCTAGATCAAGGGAAGTAATAGTGCCACTCTATTCTGCTTTGGTCAGGCCCCACTTGGAATACTGTGTCCAGTTCTGGGCACCACAATTCAAAAAGGATGTGGAGAAACTGGAGCGTGTCCAAAGGAGGGCGACTAAAATGGTGAAGGGTCTGGAAACCATGCCCTATGAGGAACAACTTAGGGAGCTGGGAATGTTTAGCCTGGAGAAGAGAAGGTTAAGAGGTGATATGATAGCCCTGTTTAAATACTTGAAGGGGTGTCACATTGAGGAGGGAGCAAGCTTGTTTTCTGCTGCTCCAGAGAACAGGACCCGGAACAATGGATGCAAGCTCCAGGAAAAGAGATTCCACCTCAATATTAGGAGGAACTTCCTGACAATAAGGGCTGTTCGACAGTGGAACACACTCCCTCGGAGTGTGGTGGAGTCTCCTTCCTTAGAGTTCTTTAAGCAGAGGCTGGATGGCCATCTGTCGGGGATGCTTTGATGGAGAGTTCCTGCATGACAGGGGGTTGGACTGGATGGCCCTTGTGGTCTCTTCCAACTCTGTGATTCTATGATTCTAACATGAACCAATTGAGTCAAATTACAAGAAAAGAGATTCCACATAAAACATCAGCAAAAACCTTGCTACTGTTCAACAGCATAATAGATTGCCTCAGAGGGTGTTGGACTCTCCAACTTTGGAGTTGTTTTAGAGGTTGGATGGGTATCTTTCAAGTATGCCATCAGCTTGGCAGTGTGCTTTCCTGCTTGGCAGGGAGTATGACTAGATGGCCCTTGTGGTCTCTTCCATCTATTAAGATTCTATCATTCTATGAAAAAATGCCACAATTTGAACTGGGCAGGCTGCTGGGCACCAGATACTCCAGGAGGTGAAGCTCTGGTGCCCATTATGAGCAGGGTCATAAGCTGACTTACTCATCAGTGGGTAAATACTAGTGGATGTTGTGGAGCCTGGCTCTCAGTGTCAAAGCTGCTGAGTTTTGTGATTATCGTGGATGCTGGCATCACTTTGCCAGCTATCAGCACCCTTTAGGCATCTCTGTTCCCATTAGATGAAACTGAACACTATCCCTGTTACAATGAAAATTATTTGAATTGGTGATTTGGTTCTGAATAGGCACCTAAGACCCATTATCTTAACAAAAGACCTGCCGCTGATGGCAATAAAAAGGGTAGTTTAGGTTTGTTGCTTGGGATCTATACCACTGCCTGACTCTCCTTGTGGGGTGTTATTATGGGGCCTGGATTTTGACATTGTTCACTACATTGCTAGTAGGTATGGGTGTGCTTCAATGGAACCTAGGGTTGCCAGATGAAACACAGGTCAGGGGGTCTGTACCTTTAAAGGTTGTGTGAAAGAGGGAAGTTCAGCACATGGAGCTTGAATGATGAGAAACTCCTGTGGAAACCTCCACTTTAAACAACTATTAAAGGTATAGGAGCCCTATCACTTTTTCCTTGGCAACCCTAATGGGACCCATTATATATATCGGAAACCTGGCCTGGGCATCAGATTCTCTCTGTCTAGGGCCCTGATGGTGAGCCTATGACACGCGTGTCAGCACGGACATGCGTAGCCATTTTTGATGACACGCGGCTGGTGAGGCGGCCGCATGCTGAGAAGGATGTTTCATCCTCAGCTCCTGCACGGCCAAGTGCAGTAGTCGAGGATGAATAAGACTCTCGCAAATGTTTCATCCTCGGCTACTGCACTTGGCCGTGCTGTGTTCCGCTGCTCCCTGCTCTGCCGGTGGAAGTGAGGGCAAAGATCCCGGCTTAACCGGAAGTCCCAGAACTAGACGCTCTGTGATGGACTTCTGTTGGTTTGGCCTACAGACCTCCGGCACAGAGTGTCTAATAGGGGAGGATGAAACATTTGCTGCTCCTGAGGATGAAACAAGTCGCAAATGTTTCATCCTCCCTTATTAGACACTCTGTGCTGGAGGTCTGTAGGCCAAAACAAGAGTGTCTAGTTCTGGGACTTCTGGTTAAGTCGGGATCTTTGCCCTCACTTCTGCTGGCAGAGCAGGGAGGAGTGGAACGCAGCAGGGGACACATCTCTGGGGTCCCTGCCATTACCAGTAACCAACAGTTAACCACAGCAACCATTATCTACTGTTCTGGGGAGTCATGGATTTCTAATCCATCATTACTGAGATAAGTGATTTAAAGTATATATATATAAACTATAAAAATAAGTAATTTAAACTATAAATATCGCAAAATAATATTTTTTCCTCAAAGTGACACACCACCCAAGTTTTGCTCAGTTTTTTGGCAAAGTTTGACACACCAAGCTCAAAAGGTTTCCCATCACCGGTCTAAGGCTTACAACTCAAAGCGTGCATCTGGCCCCTCATAGAGATACTGATGGAAATTCAATTCAGACCTCTTGCTCCTGTGGCAGGAATAGAGACAGAAAGAGAGAAAAAGAAAAGAGGGGTTGAAAAAGGCCAACCAGCCAAGTCCTCCATTCTTCTTACAAGTCTGGAGATGGAGCATTCCTGACTCTAAGTGCTGAAGGGAATCAATGATGTCTCGGGCTAATTAGCTGCCTCAGTCTCAAGAGGACAGAGATGGGCTTGGCCTGTGGTTTGCTAGGGATACATTTACTCTACCTCATCCGGTAGCAGCCCTTCCGGGATCCGGCTGTGCTAATTGCCCTGCATGAGCATGTTTACCATTTTAAATCTCCCAAGAGGGAATACAGCAGAAGCACCAGGCCAGATTTCTTTCCCCGCCCTGGACTGTGAGCAGGATGCTGCCAGTAGCAAGCACAGAGGCCAGATAGAGAGGGGCTCCTGTCCTGATCAGCAGCCCTTCCAGACCTTAAAGGCTCTACTTAACTGCAGACCTTGTACCTCAGCTGAGCCTGGGCCTCTTCTCTCTCAAGAGCTTGTTCCATTATGCCAGGGACTGCCTGGCCTGAGGACATGCCTCTTTGGTCACATCTCTCTGTCCTGCCCCCGGCAGTCCAACATGTTGATGAGGTTCCTCATGCGCTGCACTCACTTCAGGTGGCTCCATCAGCCCCCAGCCTAGAAGAGTTTGCCCGTCGGTCAACACTCCATGGCATCAACCACATCATCCATCGCAGGCACTACACATTCCGCAACTTCCTGTGGACTTTGGCTTTCCTGAGTTCCCTGGGTATCCTCATCCATGTCTACACTGAACGTGTGTCCTTCTATTTTCAGTACCCCCATGACACTGCAGTGGAGGAAGAGAACATCAACGGCATGACTTTCCCAGCTGTCACCCTCTGCAATATCAATCCACTTCGTTTCTCCCAGCTCTCTGGCCATGACCTCTACTGGGCTGGCGAATTATTGGGCTTCCTTGATAGCTCAGATAGGATTGCCGCATCCGAAAGTGCAGATCCGGAGGTTGTGGAGATGCTGAGCCAGAAGCTGGAGCAGAGCAAGGGAGAAAGGAACCTCCCATTTGACTTCAAGGAGCTCCACAGGCGTGCTGGGCACCAGATGGAGCAGATGCTAGTGGAATGCAAGTTCAGTAATGAGACGTGTGATGCTGGGGATTTCAAAACAGTGAGTCATCTCATATGGGCTGTGCTCTGTGTAGGGCTTTTAAAAAGGGCTTGTGTGATGGGCAGGGTGGCTTCCTAGACTAAGTGAATCTATGGTAATCTGCTGATAATGGTATGGCTAATGGTAGTCTGTCCCAGGGTCAGGCTTCTGCCCCTTGGAACTCTCCAATATGGATTGTCAAAAAAGGCCAACCCAATCTAGAAGTGGCAAGAAGACCACTTCTGGGTTTGAAAAATGGGTAATTTGTGGTATTAGACCATGCACAGAAATCCTGCAACCTTAAAAGGGATGAATAGTCACTCTTGAAGGCTTCTTGGGGAAGTAATCCACTCTTGGGGGGGGGGTGGCAGGGAAAAGGCAGTCAGGACAATCTGGAGTCTACACTTTTCCCATCTAAATGCAAAAGTGAACTGTTTTTAAAATAACTGAAATGCTCTATTTGGACCAAGGTCTTGCAAAAGAACCACCCTCTTTGACTTTCTTACTTGGAGAGGTTACAGAATGGGCCATACTTGCTGGGGCATGGGATCTATTGTCCAACAAAGTACTTTTTCCCAGTTGTGCTCTTTGATCTCTCCAGGAGCAAGCATGACTCTCAAAAGATGGGACCAACATTATTTGGGATTCCAGTTTTCCTGTCTACCAATATGTGTCCAATGTCCATGCTTCTGTTGTGAGCAAGTTGCTCTGTAGCTGGGGGCAAACTGCTGTGTTCAGCCATTTTTTCCATGATTGCTGGCTGTTGAAAGGCCGTGTCTGGTTCTTAACACTCTGGGGAAGTGTCTCTCTAGCTTGGTTCCAATGCCAAAGTAATCACATATAATGCATCACTCCATGCCTTCCTCTCCATTTTCTCCACTGGCTACATGAACAGTGCCATTTAGGTTATCAGACAAACAGGCTCCAGGCTTCTACATCTTATCATTGGTCCAAAGTACACTGCAGAAATAATCCAATTTGAGACCACTTTAACTGCTCTGGCTCCATGGTAGGGAATTCTGGGAACTGTAATTTTGTGAGACATTTAACCTTCTCTGCCAGAGTGCTCTGGTGCCACAATTAACTACAATTCCTAGGATTCCCTAGAACTGAGCCAGGACAGTTAAAGCAATCTCAAACTGGATTATTTCTGCAGTGTGTTTTGGACTATTGCCACATATCCTGTGCTTACTCTTAGGGAGAACCTGTATTAATTTTGCCCACAGTTAACTGTACATTCATTCTTTGGGTTGTAATAGAGGGAGCAGGTCTGGTGCCAGTTTTGGTTTGTCCTCCACAATGATGAAACCTGTTCTGGTTTGATAATGTGAACACCTTTAGATCTGGAGTTCAGCTTATCTTGATGAGTAATATGGGTTGATTGTCAGAGAGTAGACTGAGGTTCTGTCTGATCCTGAAAGTCTTCATAGTGGAGGGAATAACTGGTTGCTTTGGCTATGGTAAGATAGCGTTTATCCACGTTATGTATGAATTTTCAGTTTATTAGTGTAAAGCAAAATTTCTTCTCAAAGCTTGGGCTCACAGATGGAGAACCAGGTCAAGTGTTCAAACTCACCCTGGAGTTAGATAGATCCTAAAACTGGGAGAAGGGGGCTTCAGCTCTGTGGCTTCTGAAGAGATCTGTGGATGTTTCTCAGCTTAATGTAGCAGCATCTGCCTTGCTGCTAAGAGGCCCTTGGTAACTACTAACTTTGAGACAAGTTATGAAATGCTTTAGAGGTCTTCCTGGATGCCGTTATATTCTATTTGCTCTTCAACTCCTCTGTGCTCTATTCTGCTTTAAGAGAACCTATCAGAAAGCATTAACTGTTGCAAGGGGGACAGCATAGGGGATTGCAGAACCTTCTAATTGGAGTTGAAGTATAAATCCCATACAAGAAGGTGCATGTAAAAGCAGGATTTGGAGAAGTAAATTTTGTGAGCTACAACTCCCTGAATCTCCCAGCCAGTATCACATACCTTCCATCTGAGGAAGTAGATGCATCTGAGGAAGTAGACTGAAGTCTATGAAAGCTCATGTTGCCAATTTTTCCGGTTAGTCTCAAAGGTGCTACAAGATCTCTCTACGTACTGATTCTACAGACTAACACAGCTATATCTTTGAATTATACCCTGCAGCTGTCTCAGTTTGGCAGGTGCAGTCCTGTCATCTCACTTTTTCAGCTGCTTTTAAAATATCCCAGTTTCTATCTCCTCCCACTTGTTCCCTTTGTCCTCAGCTTACTTACTGCAAATGAGTTTAAAGTGCAAAGTAGTTTATACTCAGTTAATGCTGCAGGGTGAAGGGGAAGGGAAGGGGCAGCAGTATCTTATGCTTCCTAGAAGACTCAGCCGAAAGCAAACTGCTTCATCTTGTCCTAGCTTGTATGTTCTTCCTCATTGATAATGTTTTCCACCTTAACCACACACTGATGTTGCTTGGTCATATGTATTTCAGTTTTGATCTATGAAATGCTGGAAAGTATGGTATGGCCAATGGCCATGTTGGCCAAGGGATTCTGTGAGTTGGTAGCCTCCCCACCATAATATGTCCAGGTTTGGGGGAGAAGGGTTGTGTAAATGGTGTAGTAGCCACCATGGCAGGTAAAAGACAATTCAGTTTAAGCAATCTTATTGCTGATCCAGGCAGGATATTTTCAGAGTAAGGCAAAGCCATTTCCTCCATCCTGTGTTAGAAACAGGTGCAGAGCCCAAGGAAGTTGCCCTGTGATGAATCTGTTTGGTTTGCCTGTCACTCCTGCTAGGTTCAGCTCTTGGAAGAAACTCCATATTGCCACCTGTGTTCTATACTTCAACGTTGACACCAGAGCGAGGAAGTTTCTGTTTCTTTGGATAAATAGCAGCTTCTGCCTGCTGCTAGCCTTGATTTCCCCATTCCCATCTGGATGAGACTCCCACCTCCTGCCCAAATAAAGGGGAATTAAGTGCCTGCCGAGGGGAGGGGAGAAAAACTTGATCTGGCCTGGCAGGCAGCCTGTACGTGATTCTGAACAGCCATTCCATTATCTCTGCTTGCAAAGCTACAAATGCTATTAACACTTCTAAGCTCTGCTAGTCCTATATCTCCCCAGCCTCCTGCCACCAGCACTCCAGGTCACAGGTGGTGATGGGGACGGTCCTTTCAAAACAAAACACCCCATTTTGGCACTGAGTTTTGGTGGAAAAAGACACTCCTTGAAACAGGAATTTCCATGCTGCATCTCCCAGCTTCATGTAATCAAGTTTGATTCCCTCTCACTTATACAACATATTGAATAGACATACTTATTCACTAATACCAAATTTTGGTTTCAATTATTCCTTTTGCTTTCCCTATTCTATATGTGGTATTTCATAGTTTTTAAAAAGAAAAATGTAGCATTAATATTTATTCACCTTTGCATCTTTAAAAGAACTGCAAAACCATTAAAGGGATGAGAAGAGAAGGTTGTGATACCACAAATTCCAGTGCTAGTTCTGTGCACAGTTAGCCTCTGCTAAGACTTAGCAAAACATATCCCATAAGATAAATTTTGAACGAGGAAGTGTACATTTCTATACAAAATGATGAGAATGCTTCCTCAGCCAAGCTGATCACAAAATTGATGTGACTGGCTGGCATTTTGAGCATATGAATACTTGGATATGGGACCCAGAGTATCATCCTACCGTTGCTGGCATGGCTTCAATGTACGAGGGGGTATCGTAAAGTTTTAATGATCACCATTTTAAAAAACTGACAGAAAGTTTGTTTTGATTTGTAGTTGTTAACTTATCTCTATGTACTCACTACCTAGATTTATACATTTTTCCCAGCATATCTTGACCTGATATTGTAGAAGTCTGCAGATTGCGCCTTACGAGGGGGTATTATTAAGTAATAATTATCACTCGGAAGTTATTATGGCATATTGATGAAATTTTGTCAGTGTCATCATTGGTCCCTAACTGCACGTTTCTAGGAAAATCAACTCATTGAATCCTTTATTTTTGTGACTGGCTCTGCCAGAAGTGACTAAAGTGTAAAATCCTTGTCAGGCGCAATCAGCAGACTTCTACAATAATGGTATTTGGAGGGTCAAGAAACGCTGGGGAAAATGTGTAAATCTGGATGGTGACTATATAGAGATAAGTTAACAACTACAAATCAAAACAAACTTTTTGTCAATCTTTTTAAAAGGTGATAATTAAAACTTTATGTTACCCTCTCGTACTGCCATGACCGTTTTCTTAAAAGTAATTTCCAAGGCTCTGATGGGTAGGACCCATGGCATTCAGTGAAGCTTACTCCAAACAGGGAGAGGCATATACATGCTGATTTAAAAGACCTGAAAGTCCTAGATTTTGTCCCTGTTCTTTCCAGTTTTATTTTGCAGATCCATGCATGCCTTGTTTATCCTAGAATAATTTCTGTCAGCTTTCAGTACAATTGGAGATTTTAAAATAAAGCCTTCCCAGGTAGGGTCGCTATTTGTCCCAGAAAACGGAAAATCCTGGATTGACTGGCCTAAAAAATGAAGCCACTGGGTCAGATCATTCGGAGGCATGGTGCACAGTGTCACCAGTACACTGATGACACTCAGATCTACTTCTCCATGACCAGATCGTCAGCTCAGACTTCAGATGGCATCCCTCCTCTCAATGACTGCCTTGGAGCAGTAATGGATTGGATGAGGAAAAACAGATTGAAACTAAATCCAGATAAAACGGAGGTACTGGCAGTTACAGGCCTGAAACCAGTTTTGGGAATACAATTCCCGGTCCTAGATGGAGTCACACTCTCCTCAAAGGACCCTGTTCACAGCCTGGGGGTGCTTCTAGATTTGTCACTTCACATGACTTGTCAGGTGAATGTGATGGTCAGGAGCGCTTTCTACCAGCTTTGGCTGATACGTCAGCTGCGTCCTTTCCTGGATATGAAGGATCTGAAATCTGTAATACATGCTCTGGTAACCTCACGTTTGGATTACTGTAATGCGCTCTACATGGGGACTTGTTACTGGAACATCTAGGAGAGAGCATATAACACCTGTGCTTAAGTCTCTACATGGTTTGGGTCCATCTTATCTTAGGGACCGCCTCTTCCCGTATGATCCCCCCCCCCCGGTGCACTGTGGTCCTCTGGGAGGAACCTACTTCTGCCTATGAAAACCAGGCTGGCGCACACCTCCCAGAGGGCCTTCTCGGCTTCTGCTCCCAGACTGTGGAACAGCCTGCCGGATGAGATCTGTCTTATTACGACTCTTGATTGCTTTTAAAAAGCTGTAAAGATGCATCTCTTCCGGCAGGCCTTCCCAGAAACTGTTTAATCTTTCCCGGCTCCTAGAATTTTCCAGCTAATTCTTCGGCTCTTTGTACCCTGATGCCACCCCTATGCTGCTAAAGAATTATGAGTTTCAGTATGTTTATTACTTTTATTTCATGTTTGGTTTGTTTTAACTTTTTGCTAGTTTAATTCCATTTTAAGGGGTGGGAGGTGAGGGATGGGTTTGTGGGAATTGTTTTAATTGTGGTTGTTTTTAATTCTGCTGTACCCTGCCCCAATTGCTTGGACAGAGGGGCAGGTTATAAATAAAATTTATTTATTAAATTATTATTATTATTATTATTTATTAAAAAATGTCCCAGCCAGGTAGGCCTGTTGAAGCATTAGATCCTGGATTTCTCTTTCATTACAGGCCAATGGGTAGGTTAAAATATGGCAGTGGTGATGACACAAGAAGACCAGCTCTGGAGGGAGCCTCATCCTCCAGTTGCTACTGTACAAGCATCACAAGGCCATCTTCTTCTTACCCTCCTCACTCCCCCCACCCCCCCCCCCACCCCGACAGGCCCAGAAGGTGGGAAAGGAAGGGAAGTAAGCAGATATGGCCTTACATTGAGTGGTGATTTTATCAGGGACTAGGGCTAGGGCTAGGCAACACAGTGGAACTTCGCTCCCAGACAGCCTAGTCTAGAGCATAAAGGGAGTCCTTTTACTCTCGGGGGCTGCTTGGAAGTCTCCCTGTCTTCACACCAGCTAGTGGGGAAAAGAAGAGAAAACAGCTTGGTACTGCTACTGAGGTTGAAGCATAATGGTAGAAATGGTAGAAAAAGTGCAATGATTAATGTGTTGAATTTGCATAATCAGGAACAAAATCTGGGACTTTTCAATCAGTTTGGATGTGCCCAGAGTTAAAAACAGAGCTGGCTTGGCCATTTAGGGAGTTAAAGCTGAAAAGAGTTACTTTTTATAGCTCTCATTTGAGAGTTAGTGTTTTATTGTGATGCCCTGTTAAACACACAGCTCAATAAAGAACCTGGGGGCAAAAAAAGCAGCAAATCTATATTGCCATCCTTTTCCTACCTCTATGAGCATTATCCCAAGTTTGGAATGAGATATAGCTTTGGATCCTATCCCTTGTATCAAGCCCTAATGGGATCTGGTGTCTATATGAATGAAAGAGGACAGAGACCTTCTCCTTCTCAATATCTTTACTGCCCCTGAGATGGAAAGAGCTGTTTTGAAGGTGAAGTTGGGCAGAGATGCATATGCTGACTGGGGGATCATGGGAGTTGTGATCCAAAAAGAAAAAGAAAAAAAATCTTTCTGGGTTCTCTCTGTGGACACAGGAAAGTGAATTGCAACCACACGGGGTCATTTTACCAGTGAACAATGCTAGCTTATCAGCACTCTAGTCCTTTCTGGTTTTTTGCCCTGCCTTGGGGTTGGTTTTTCTATCTATCACATCTGCTTCCTTCTCCCTTCTCCATCCCGCCTTTGCATCAAAAGGGTGATGGCCTTTGCACGCTGCCCACTTTCCCACTTGGGGCACAACAGAGCATGGGGGCAGTGTCGTGTACAACAAAGGCCCTGTTCCCATATTTTTCCATATGGTGAGGCTCAGCACTGGCCAGCAGAAACGGTGGCGGGAGCTGCTAGGAGCTGGAGTTGCAAGAGCCCCAGTGGCGGGTGGTTGCTGTGTGCTCAGTGGCTTGGAGCTCTGCACAGGAAGGGCCTTAATTCAGTGTGACGGCTCCACTCATTGCGATAATGAGAACAAAGTGAGGCTGCCGAGCGGCAGCACAGCACACAGGTGTCAGGCGGCTGGCGCTCCTCGCATCCAAGCATGTCAGAAAAAGGCAAAGGCTGAGGGTGGGGATGAGAGAGGGGGGGGGAGGACAAGTGGCACTTTTTGCCCATCAGCATCTGTGCCAGGAGCCCCTCTAAAACAGTTTCGTCTTTGAGCCTGGACTTTAGAGTATTCCCCCTCCAGGCATTGGCAGCTCTGCCCTCCAGTTCCAAAGATGGTAAGGAGTTTAATTTCACTGGTAGGCCCCAGCCAGCCCCAACAAAACAAAGGCAGCCGGTGCCGCCTGACCCCATGCATTGTATTTTAGCACCCCAGATGGAACCACTCAGCGGCATGTCAGAAACCTGTTGACATGCTGTGTTTGGATTCAGCAATGCGGACATGGGCTGTCTCACAGTGTTAGCCTGTTTCCTGGACCATGCCACTAAGACCATTGCCAACAGTGATAGGTCTGCTAGGGAAAGAAAATGGGATGGAAAGGGGTACACCATCTAATGCTGCCAAGTCTGCTATGTGGGATACAGGCCAGAGGGGCAGAAGTGCGGTGGGATGGGACGCATAGAATGTATTCCTCTGAACTTCTCACACATGTACGATGATAATGTTTATCTTTGTTTTTGTTGCCAGAAATTAAGCTAGCAAGCAGGAGTATATGTGTGTAAGCCCTCCTTTCACACCACCCCATTACACACAATCTGGCACCTGTCAGGTTTCTGAAAAAGGAATTCTCCTCATTGTTTCCCCACTGGCTCCGTAAAGCAGCTGCCAAAGGGAAGGATCCATGCCTGAAGTCTGTCATCATAACCCAAAGAGAGGAGTCCCACACTTTGCCCCCTCCTCCCTCCCTCCCTCCCTGCCCTGAGTCAATGGGGCGAGGATTATGAGCCATAAAGCCAGTGATCAATGGATGCTGATGGGAATGTTTCCGGTGAATAAAACTGGCACGGGGAGGGGAGAAGAGGGGGAGGCCAGATGATGGAAGAAGGTAAACATTTCTCACTGTTCCACTAACAAGCAGAGTGGGCAGGTGGCAGGGTCTTTGAGCAACACAGGATTCGTGCTGAAGATTGGATGGACACCCAGACCAGTATCTCTTTGTGTGTGTGTGTGTGTATGTGTTTTGAAATTATTGCATTATCTCTCCCCCTCCTCAGATAGACAGGGTTTGCCCTGCATGCATTTCCCTTCACTGTCATCTTCGCTATCTGTTTGCATGCATTTGGTCCTGCTAAATTACAGGGGCAATAAATACTTTTTGGTTGGTAAACAGACCACTTAGGAAGTTCTCACAAAGGATCTCTCTTGCTTTCCTGAGGTCTCTCCATCACCATGCTCTCTCAACTTTCTTCTGAAAGATGGTGAGATGCAAACACTTTCTTTACCCGAACTATACTCATGAGTTAGGTTAGGATATAGCTTCTATGCATATGTAGATTTAAGCCATTAGTAAACTTTTGTTTTTAAACTACAAGCTATTTGTGTCAGCCTCAGGTCTTAGAACCATTGTTTAGACAAAGACCGCTTCCTGCTGCTCTGCTGATCTAAAAGCAAGACCCTAACTGGCTTGGCTTTGATATTTTGATATTTTTGGTTTCCTTACCAAAGGCTGAAGCCTTAGGAAACTTGAATTCCCCAACAGTTTTGGAATGAGAGTGGGGAACAAAAACTAGCAAGTGGGTGTGAGCTGCTGATTTTACTTGTTTGGGGTGCTCTTTTACAGTGTTTTGAAAAGCTAGTTTGGATTGCATCACCCAGAATCCTCAAACCTCAATGGGCGGGGCGGGGGGGGGGGTATTCTGAGACTTGTTGTCCAAGAGAGAATTTTTCCAAGCTCAGCTCTGATACTGTGTGCCAAAGTTTTTAAGGCACAGAAAACACCAGATCCACTCAATGCAATTGCTTTCAGGGCAATCAAGGAGTTTCCTTACTATGTGTGGGCATAATTCAAAGACATAGCCACATTGGTCTGTAGAATAAGTACTGTATGTAGAGAAATCTTATAGCACCTTTGAGAATAACAGGAAGATTTTTTTATATATATATAATATTGCTGTCTGAAATCATGACATTCCTGTTGTTGGTTGAGGAGTCTTGTAGTAGCAAGACAAGTTTATTCTCCTATGTGCAGGTATGTAGGAGTCCCAAAGCAAAGGAAGCTCAGCATGAAGCTTTCCACACCTGCTATGCAAGAAAGTGTGAATAGGGAGTTTGGTTAATAATGGGGAAATGGAGGTGAACTAGTCAACACCAGAGAGCCTTGGCCCTGCAGAAACAGAAGTTCTGAGCCCATCTACCTCGGCCCATATAAGCCTAGAAATATTATTCCTTTCTTTTAGTCATTCAGTGTGAGCCAGTGTGATGTAGTGGTTTGAGCTATAACTCTGAAGGCATGGGTTTGATTCCCGCTTGGCCATGAAACCCATTGGGTGACCTTGGACAAGTACACTCTCTCAGCTTCAAGCGAAGGCAATGGCAAATCTCCTCTGAACAAATCTTGGCAAGTAACTCATATGAAAGGGTCACCTTAGGGTCACCATAAGTCAGAAACAACTTGAAGGCACACAGCACAGATGTATGTGATTATTCAGTACTTTCCTTATTGGCTTCACTCCATTCTCACTCTCTGCTATTACAAGACCTGTTGGAATTTTCTTTCTTGAGATTTGTTAGAAAACTCAGGAAAGTAGGAGAGATTATAAAGTCTCTTAGGGGCTGTGCAGACAGCCCCTAAGGGGTAGCCTCCAGCCATCCCTTTTACAGCCAGATTGGGGCTGCAGCAACTGCATGCTGCATCCCTGAACCAGCCTTTGCAGGGCCCAAAAAGTTTCCTTTAGCATGCAAAGGAAGGGAATGCTGCTCCGGACAAGACGAAGAGGTAGAGAATGGCGATTCTCTTCAATGGACAAAAGGGTGAAGTTTGCTCTTAGTAATTAGGAAATTAGGAGGGGCTATTAGTAAGCAATAAAACTACCATAGACATGCATTTATATTACTAGAAGGTCTCAGCATGCAAAGTTACTATATATCCCAACCAGCCCTTCCAGTAAACCCAGGGTTGACCCTACCATTAGGCAGGATGAAGCAGATGCCTCAGGCAGCAGATACCTCAGGCAGCAGATGCAGGGAAGCAGTAGCAAGATGCTGGTTCTAGAGAGCAGAGCTCTGTGTGTGTGGCAGTGGCATGTGACCTGACTTGAGCCTCATGAACTTACCCTTTCAGTTGAAGATCAGGGCAGTGGAGGAAACAACTTGAAGACACACAGTACACATGCATGTGATTATTCAATACTGTCTCTGAAGATGCCAGTCACAGATGCAGGTGAAACATCAGGAATAAACTCTTCCAGAACACATAGCCCGAAAAAAATTACAAAAAACTAAAGGTATTTGCTGCTGTGGAAGGGTATTCTAGATTCTTGACAAGCAAATATTTGCTTTGGAGTATCCTGGCTCCAAAGCTGCCCCAACTTACCACCACCACCATTACTGTTCTGATGCCAAATGGTTGTTTGCACTCACATTCCACTCTGCCACCTAGTGCATCCACTGCTCTGGCAACATTGCTCACTCCGAGATCAGAATGAGATGCCCAGCATTGGGCACATGGCTGAGCACTTCGTTCTGACTGCAGAACAAGTTACAGGTGGCAGCAGTGGACATGCTGAGTAGCAGAGTGGGATGCATTTCAAACAACTGTCTGGCATCAGAACAGAGGGCTTTGGATCTTCCAGAAAGTTCTAGAGCAAACCAGGACTTATTTTATTCTGTATACCTGGGTTTTGGTGTGATTGACTCAGTATTTTGGGGGTACAGCCTCCAATCTTCTCAGTGAGAAGACAGGGGAAGGCCATTTCATTTGGTCCGTGTAGACAGAGTCCTAGTGTAATGTTCAAACCACTATACATGCTAGCTCTTTGCCCTTCCTTTGCACTGCCTTTATTCATTGGGAATTGGTAGCAGTGTATTTGTCGCAAACCCAGTGTCGTTTAAGATGCATACAAAAATTAGAACAAGGTTTGTTAGCTCATCAGAGATAGAATCCACCCAAATTGACTAGTTCATCTCTTTCTGCTGCTTCTAAATCAAGTTGCACTCCATACACAATTGTGGTCAACAACAATAACACATTTATTATAATAAAAACAGTTAAGCAAGGTAAAGGAAATTGAATAGCTGGCATGGCAAAATGAAATCTAAATGTAGCTTTAGTGTCCATTTGGTTCTTAAATTTCCTACAGCAGTTACTTCCTGGTATGGTATTAGGGTGGGAGTTTGGGGTCTTTTGGAATCTAAATGCCATTTCTAAGACAATCTGCTGCTCTAAATACTCTGGCAGTATCCTTCAAGGCTTTGAAAAGGATTTGCGACAAATACACTGCTACCAATTCCCAATGAATAAAGGCAGTGCAAAGGAAGGGCAAAGAGCTAGCATGTATGGCCATCTGTCGGGGATGCTTTGACTGGGAGTTCCTGCATGGCAGGGGGTTGGACTGGATGGCCCTTGTGGTCTCTTCCAACTCTATGATTCTATGATTCTATGAAAAAGGGATTTGCTAGTCTTTCTCCTGGAAAATTCCACAGTCCCACTGACTGGTTCAGTTAAGTCTCTTTCCTGGCTTCAACGAAACACATATCTCAGTTTCTTGTGGAGTGAACGCTATCACAATTAATTCATCCTTGCCTTTTTGTTATGTTGAACATTAGATAAATAATGCTCAAGATTCTACATCAAGGAAATGGAGTGTAATCTTATTCTCATGGAGTTACGAGCTGGTTGTGCAGTACCACCTCATTAGTGAATTGCAATATTGTCTAACCAAAGCACAACTGGATGCACACAGGGATATCATGGACATTCATGTGCACATTTGCTGTCATACTCAATGGCAGCCAATGCTCAAGTCCATTTCTGCAATCTTGAACAACATATGGCCATTCTACATCAGACAAAACTGCCCTGCTGTTTCCATAGGGAAACTTAATGCATACACAAGACACCATAAGAATTCTGGCCACTGTGTTCACAGTAACAACTTATGCAGGGCAGATGTGCATCAGATGTAGCAAAACAGCAGTATTTTCAGGATCTTAAACACAGGTTTATTGTTGTTTTAGCTTTCATAAACCAAAATCCACTTCCTCAGATGCAGAAAGTGTCTTCTCAGTTGGCAGGTTGCAATAGCCACACTGGCTGGAGAAGACTCCGGGAGTGTTAGTCCCAAATGGTAACCTTCCTAGGCTCCACTATACATTGAGCTCAAGTCTGATAGTGTCAAATCTATAAATGTATTCCAGCTCAACAGCTTCATGCCAGAGGCAGCTGTTAAAACCCTTTTGTTGGATTATAGCAGCTTTCAAGTCTTTTGCAGCATGTCCAGAGAGGCTGAAATGTTCAACATCATGCTCTCTTTCGTGTGTATTTTGCCTAACAACCTTTGTGTGTGACAGAGGCCCTTGAGCCATTGCTGACTCTTAGCTTGCTCCCATCTTCACTGCTACTGCCTCCCCTGATATGCCACCAATGAGCACAAAGGAGCTGGTGGCAGCATTCACAAATCACCTGAAATCCCAACACAATTTGCTTAAGAACCTCTCAAGTGGCATCATCATGAACTGTGATCTAGGCAATTGTTGGCTTATCTTCATGACAGATCCTGCCTGTTTGCAATGCTGGACTATAATTTGGTAGGAAGGATCTAATAGTCTGGAGAAGAGAAGGTTAAGAGGTGATATGATAGCCCTGTTTAAATATTTGAAGGGATGTTCATATTGAGGAGGGAGCAAGCTTGTTTTCTGCTGCTCCAGAGAACAGGACCCGGAACAATGGATTTAAGCTACAGGAAAAGAGATTTCACCTCAACATTAGGAGGAATTTCCTGACAGCAAGGGCTGTTCGACAGTGGAACATACTCCCTCAGAGAGTGGTGGAATCACCTTCCTTGGAGGTCTTTAAGCAGAGGCTGGATGGCCAGCTATCGGGTATGCTTTGATTGAGAGTTCCTGCACGGCAGGAGGTTGGACTGGATGGCCCTTGTGGTCTCTTCCAGCTCTATGATTATATGATTCTAATTTGGGAATTTTAATTAGCTCAATATTGCCAAGAGTGGGGCCCTAACAAGACTCCTCGAGATCGTGTCCCATTGTGTATACCAAAGGGCCAAAGAATCCCTTGAGAGATGATGCAGAAACAGACTATTTCCAATTAATATCTAAAGTTTATTAAAGGGGAAAACACACAGCAAAAGGGGGCACACACATACTCACACATTCAATGCTTGCACAAAGTAAAGGAGGGAAATAGGGAGATAGGTTGAGAGAGGCACCATTACAGGAAAGTTCCCAACAGAGAAGAAAGAGATGAGCAAACCTGAAATGGGCCACCCATGACTGAAATGGGCCACCCATCCTGCCTGTGGTGCTAGGAACTCAGCACCTTGTAGAGTGGGCCACAAGGTGGAACCTTTTTACCCCATATAAACACCAGCAGCAGTAGTATCAGCTTTTCTAATTTTCCTTCGCCCCACCTTGCACCATCAGCTTTGTCTCAAGCTTCACGCAACTGCTTTTACCACCCCAGGCACTAGGTGAAAGAGAGGAAGAAGGGAGTTAGGCACGACTCTGCCAGTTTTCCCAGCAGGAGTCTGCTCAGCAGCATAATTTCTTGGGAGGGGGAAAGAAGGAACAATTTTCTCAAGCTGCAGGGCATGCTGGGAGAGGCAGCCACAGTGGGAGACTTTTAGAGCCCCCTTTTTCAGTGAGGGTACCAAGCAGGATACATACCGCTACACCCTGCTGTCAAGTTATAACTGAGGAAGGCCTGGTTCATTCAGTGCAAGGCCTTAATCTACATGCAGGTCTTCAGAGTAGCTTACATGGAAGCTAACGTCAGTTAGTTGCTCCTGGGCAGAGAGCTATCCATCTCTAAATAGGTGCATCATAACTGTGCTGGACCTAGCATTAGGCAGAGTGAGGCAGCAGTTTTAACATGTCATGAAAGGGCAGAAAAGTGTTGGTTATTGATTACCCTCCTCCTTTTGGTTTTAGTGCCATGAGAGAGGGATTTTTCTGCTTGATATGCCAAAGTAACTTGGCTGAATTTGAATACTATGCACACTCCAGTCCTCTGGGAGGAATCTGCTACAGCCCATGAAGACCAGGCTCGTCCAGACCTCCCAGAGGGCCTTTTCAGCTGTCGCTCCCAAGCTGTGAAATGACCTGCCAGATGAGATGCGTCTTATTCCATCCCTTGAAGGCTTTAAAAAAGCCCTAAAGACGCATCTCTTCCGGCAGGCCTACCCAGAAGATGTTTAACACCTCCTGACGCTGGTCTTGTGCATTTCCACCTTCTCTCCAGCGTTTCCACCCTATATAGCTAAGACCACCAGGTCAGAACCTTTTGTTGCTGTTTTAGCTTATTTTTAATTGTTTAAATTAGATATTTTAACTTTGCTCTGATTTAATCCTATTTTAAGGGGGGGGGAATGGGGAATGGGATGGGATATTTTAACTTGTATTGTTTTTTAACCTTGTTGTAACCTACCCCGATTGCTTGTTCAGAGGGGCAGGCTAGAAATAAAATTATTATTATTATTATTATTATTATTATTATTATTATGTGACTGAGGTCTAATCTGCACTGCAGAAATAATGTAGTTTGACACTGCATTAACTGCCATGACCCAATGCTATGGAATCCTAGTATTTGTATTTTGTTATGGTACCAGAACTCTGAGATAGAAAAGGCTAAATATCTCACAGAATTACAAATCCTAGAATTCCATAGCATTCAGCTATGGATGTTAAAGTGGTGTCAAACTGCAATATTCTGCAGTGCAGATTAGACATGGGAGGTACTATTTGCTGCTCTGCCTCAAGCAGCAGAATATCCTAAGACCATCCTACAATGTCTACACAGGTACAGCCCTTAAACTTATTCAGTAACTATATATTGTCACCTGGGCCATAAATGACTTTTTGCCCCTTCCCCTGAAGCTTCTTGCTTGTTCCCCCCTTGCTGATGTGAATAAGCTTGAGCTGCTTACACTGCAGACAGTGACACTTCTCACTATGTAATCCTGTAGGCTGGATGCCATAGAAAGTTGAGAGGTGGGGCTGAGGCATGGGATGTATAGGGGATTCAAGTTTCCTAAAGCTTCAGACTTTGTTAAGGAAACAAAAATATCAGAATATCAAAAATATCAAAGCCCAGCCTGTTAGGGTCTAGCTTTTAAATCGGCAGAGCAGCAGAAATGTGTCCTTGTCTAATAATGCTTCTCTAAGAACTGAGGCTGATTAAAAGATAACACAAATAGCTTAAAGTTTAAAAAACAAAACTTTACTAATGTCTTAAATCTATATATGCATAGAAGCTACATCCTAACCTATCTAATGAATCGTTTAGGTGAAAGAAGAAATCTTTATCTCATCATCTTTGGAAGAAAGTTGATAGAGTAAGAGATGGGAAGATAGCAAGAGAATCGTTTTATGTGAGAAGACTTCCTAAAGGAAGTTAGCTGAATCACATGATTTGTTTACCAATTTACAAAAGTATTTCTTGCCCCTGTGATTCAGTGGGGCCAAATGGCATGCTTGAAAGAGGGAAGACAGCAGAGTTTGCATGCAGGGAAAATCCTATCTATCTGAGGAGGGGGAGAGAAGAAGCAATGATCTTCCACCGGGATGGGATGGTCCTGTCCTACCTAGCTAGCATTGTTGGTTCTGCCCAACTCTATGATACCAAATCACAGGCTCAGCTTGGAATCTGGATGGTGTGGACACATCTTGGTTCTGGGCTAGCTGAGGCTCAGAAGCTGGCTCTAACTTCCAGGTCAAGAAATTTTGCCTTTTACAGTTTGAAACCAACTAAACTGGCACTTGAGTATTATCTCAGCAGTCGGATGGGGTCCCCTGCCATATACATGAGGTCAGTCGGCTGGTTTATAGGTACAGGATAGACAGTGGGACTTGACACACAGAGCTCTGTCTTAATAGGGAGGATTTTAGCTGGGAGCTTAAGAGGGATCTCAAGGGCAGGGGCTTCCATCTAATACCTGAAACAATCACTTCACTCTGCCTCATAGCAGAGCTGGCTCTCATAGTTCTATAAATTTTCAGCCCTCCTGATATTGAGAAATAGGAGAGACACCCTATCCCTTTTGGAGATCAGGCCCATTATTTGTACAGATGTGCTCCCTGCCTGCCACGAGGCCTCCCACAAAGCATGTCCAGGCTGACAGGTAAATGCCAGACTATTTTTAGTTAGACCCACTGCTGTGTGCTGCAGCTGTTCCTTTCGTTCAGATGAACAGATTTACCTCAATTTCACATCCCAGTGAGGCACAAGCCTAATCTCCCTGAAATTAACCTTTCCTGCTTCCCAGGATGCTATTCCCCTGGGCCAGGCCACTTGGGATCAAAGACTAATCTTCTAGTAATGAGCCAGACTAGCGCTGACTGTCACCATATTCACTGGGCCATGCCTGACAGCTTCACCTTCGCCAAAGGAGTTACTGCTTTGACCATTATCTGAGCCCTAGGGAGAGAGAAGGAGAGTGAGTGAGTCATTTGGTCTATGAGGACACCCGACTTTCATTGTTCACAGACAGGTGGGTGCTTTGTAGTTAAAGGCACTTGGGGGTAGCATGATGCAGTTGTTATCATGATTAGCTAGACCTCAGTAGTTTTTCACCTCAATCTGCCTGCTGCTCTCAACAGCCCTGGAACAATGTGGGCAGAACATAAACATTGGTCAAATGGGAAGCCCTTTTGTTTAATTCTTGACAGTGAGAATTCAGCCTTCAGTCAAAAGCATAAAGTTTATAACCTACCCAGATTTTGTCCATCTGGATTAGGCACTACCATTGGCTATATTGCTGGCCTCTGGACATCAGCAGAAGTGGTGTATACATTTGCACACATGGTGCATACAACCTGCTTCTCTGAAAGCTGAGTATAAGAACATCTCTAAAGTTATTTGTTAAGGCACATTTGTTGGAATTTAGTATTTGGCAATTTGTATATTAAGCAGAGCAGCAGCGTATCTCTGGTATATCTGAATTTCTGGTAATAAACAGGATACTCTGGTAAGATAAAATAAGACTCACTTTATTGTTACAAATAATCCATCTAATATTCAGGAAAACAGATAGTCAGTAGAATAATGATACTTTGGTAAAAGACTTCCTAAAAACTGCCTTTCATGTGTGAAAGTAAGTGGTGGAAAGCATTTTGAGGCAGAGCCTCAGGCCTGCCATCTTGGACCAAAGGACAGGAAGACGAGAGAGCAAAGAGTAATGAACTCAGTTCTTAACCTTAAGAAGAGAAGAGGAGGAGATAGGAAGTGAGCTCTTTTGCATCACACTGACCAAGGGAGCATAGAGAGATAAACAAGGTGTCTCCAGTCAGGGAAGTTCTCTCTCTACTCCCAATTATTATAGGGACAATCATTGATGTAAACTTCACTTCCAGCAACATTTACCTGTGCAATGCAACTTTGGAGACAGTAGGGCCCTGTGCACTCTTGTCACTGCAGTATTTTAAGAGTTAGAATGTTTAGATAACTGTTTTGAGACATGCTAGTTTGCTCTAGTAAATGTCTTACCCTAAAAGTGGGTTTTGGATTCTTTTCCTCTGGTATTATGGTTAGAACAAGGGAGGGAATCATGTGGCACTCCAGAGATTGTTGGACTGTAGTTCCCAGAATTCTAAATCATAGAACTGTTCGGACTTGGGGTCAAAGAATACCTGGGGAGAGGTGTTCAATTCCCAAACTAGGCGTAGTGAGCTGGCACTGGGAGAATTACAGTCAAGTGATGGGATGGGGTTCACTGAGTAATCTTGGTCCACTCATAAAATCAGAATCTTAGAGTTGGAAGAGACGACAAGGGCCATCCAGTCCAACCCCTGCCATGCAGGAAGTCCCAATCAAAGCATCCCTGTTGAGGTGGAATCTCTTTTCCTGGAACTTGCATCCGTTGTTCCGGGTCCTGTTCTCTGGAGCAGCAGAAAACAAGCTTGCTCCCTCCTCAATATGACATCCCTTCAAATATTTAAACAGGGCTATCATATCACCTCTCAACCTTCTCTTCTCCAGGCTAAACATCCTCAGCTCCCTAAGTCATTCCTCATAGGGCATGCTTTCCAGACCCTTCACCATCTTAGTCGCCCTCTTTTGGACCCGCTCCAGTTTCTCCACATCCTTTTTGAATTGTGGTGCCCAGAAATGGACACAGTATTCCAGATGGGGCCTGACCAAAGCAGAATAGAGTGACACTATTACTTCCCTTGATCTAGACGCTATACTTCTATTGATGCAGCCTAAAATTGCATTGGCCTTTTATTGATGCAGCTTAAAATTGCATTGACCATTCTCTCAGCTTGACCTACACCATAGTGTTATTGTTGTTTTTTTAAAAAAAATAATTTTATTGATTAAAAACCAAAGACAGCAAATAAACACACATATATCTCAAACACACAATAATACAGTAGTACATTACACATTATACACAACATATATATTACAGAGGTAAGGATTAAAAAACCCTTTCCCTCCTTTAAACTGAATATTTTCATTTCTTTTTGACTTTTGTAATATAATCCTTTGTATCTGTTATTATTATTTATCTTAATTCCTTTACATATTATACATTATACCCATCTAATACATCCTTTGTTTTGTCATACCTTACTTCTTACTAATTTCTTCATCATTTTCTTATTATATAACATAATCTTTTGTCGAGCTTTTTCTCCATAAATTCCTATTCTAGAACATAGTCTTTTTTATCAGTTCACCCTGTAATTTCATGACATTTTCATTTCAATTTTTTAAAAAAATTAGGCATATTTGACACATCCCCTTTCTTTATTGCCAAAACCTTCCATCTTTTTAGTTTCTTTACTCATCCCAATCTTGTATATTCAGAACTTCTCTATTTTCCTTCTTTTTATCAAGATATTCAATAACAAGTGACCATTCTTCTTCATATCTGTTCTCCTTTCCATCTCTTAACAAAAATGTTAATTTATCAGAGATTATCATATCATGTAACTTACTATACCATTTACTTAACGTTGGAGCCTTTACATCCCTTAACATCCATTCCCTTCACTCAAAGTCAAGATCAAGAAATTAAAACAAGGCCCAATGGTCTCCACTTTTTCCCCCTAAATATCCCATAGATAGCGTCACTGTTGACACTTTAGTGTTCCCCTTTTCTATTTTACCTCATAGAAGCAAATGGTTTTTTTTAATGGAAGTATCAGGAAAACAGTGGGTATTTAGGAAAATTTTATAGAGATTAATGACTACGAATGAGACCCTGCATGGTGCAGTGGTCTGAGTGTTGGACTGGGATGCTGGGAGGCCAGGGTGTGAATCCCTGCTCAGCTGTGGGTTCTGGGTGATCTTGGGCAAGTCATATTCTCTCAGCACCAGAGGAAGGCAGTGGCAATAAATCTGAATAAATCTTGCCACAACAATAGCTTATATTCCCCAGAATTTTCCCCTAACAATTCTGTGGAATCAGGGATCATCTTTTTCAAACGGTGGCTGCAAGGAGGAGTTTTCTGAAGCCTCTTCAGCTTAAGGGAGTTTATCATACGACTGAATTTGGGGATATAATGCAGTGGCAATCCGAACGCAATTATGAGGTTTCACGTTATTGCGTATTGAAGTATCTAACGCCATTTCAGGCAGTGGGAAGTCATTCCAAACGCAATCATGGGGTTTCACGTAATTGCGTATTAGAGTATCTCACGCAATTTCGGGCAGTGGGGGGGTCATTTTCAGGAAATGGGAAGTCATTCTGAATGCATTCCGAACGCAATCAGATTTCACGTAAATTCGCTAGTGAATTCTTATAATTGCAAATTGGCTCCATTCGCAATTGAGAGAAATTCCTCCAATGTTATAAACTCCTAGGTGAAGAAATGGGTGCTGTACTTGGTGCTGCACTTAAATTGCCATCCTGGTACTGTCCATGGTGCTGAACACAACAAATTACAGTATGCCAAAGGCAAATGTCAATACATTCGTTACTCTTTAAGGTGGCACAGGCCTCATTGTTATTTTTAATCTCTTTTTAGGGTGCTAAATAATCCATTTCCTAAGGTTCTGACCAGATGAAGACAAAGATGAGTTGTAAAGCATGTGCACCAACTTTCTGCTCAAAAGGGAACACAATATAGTTCACAATAAGAGAAAAGATACAATGGATGAATAGAACAAGGATCAGATGGGCATTAAAGCAACCAACAAACCAAGATTGCTGACCTACAATATGAGTAGGATTAGAAGAGGGGCACCAAGACTGCTTGAAAGCCTATTGAAATAGTGATGCTTTGACCACATGCCTTAAACTTAAGAGAGGCAGAACTCAGGGGCTTCTGTTAGGCTGCTGCTTCTAAGAGATATCCCTGTTCCTTATAGTGCCAACTTTATCTCCATTTTTTTCTTGTGGGGGAAGGCAGAGGTGCATGGAGCAAGACTTCAGCCACTTACCTTAAAAAATGAAAGGGTTGCATATAACTGATTGACACCACTGAGGGCTTTGAAGATTAAAACTAGAATCCTGAAACTTACCTGGAGATCTGCCAGCGGAGGCAAGCTCATCAGGGCTGTGTAATGTGCTGTCCTTTGCTTCTCCCCTTCTTGCCCCCCCCTCCCTGGCAGCTTGCCAGACAGCTGTAGTTTGTACCAGCTGCTGTTTCCAAACACTTTCAAAGACAGCCCCATAGAGAGGGCATTGCAAGAATCAATCTGGGAACCCATGAAGGCATAGTAAGGTAGCCATCTTTGGTAGAAGTGAAGCTGCAGCTGAGCACCACCATGGTGTAGTAGTCTGAGCATAGAACTTGGGGAAGAGAGATAAGGGTCCAATTCCCCGCTTAGCCATGGAACCCTGCTGAGTGACCTTGTGTGATACATACAGCCCCAGAAAACCCTGTGATAGGTTCACCTTGGGATCACTGTAAGTCAGAAATGACTTGAAGGCACACAACAAGAAACAACAAAAGCAGCTGCAAATGGCAGATCTGCCCAAGCAGGTGAAAGAGTTTGGCTTCTTTGCTCTTAATTCTAGGATGCTGGGCATTTCATGAGTGTAGCACATAGTGCACAAACCTGACTATAGGATGCTAGCATGCTTGTTTACTACTCTACCAGTTGTGTTTTTTGATTTCTTTTAGCACGGCTGGACCACAAATGGGGTGTAGATGGTTTATTGGACTGATGTGATCACAGGGCAGGATCTGCATCAGTCTTTTATATATTAGGAGAGCTGCCATACTTTATTTTTAGCACCAGTTCTGCAAATCTGCAGAACTGTTTCAGTCACTGAATCTCTCTTTCTCTCTCTCTCCTCCCTCCCTCCCTCCCTCCCTCCCTCCCTCCTTTTAATTTACCCCTCATGTTGGCCCCTATATGTAGATAATAATTGGAGTGTCTTTCTAGTTCATGTAGTGGCTGACATACTATGCAAGTCCTTGCTTCAAATATTGCCTCCACCATAAACCTGCTAAAATACACAGTAGTTTGCTTAAAAATGTGTTCTTAGCTTCCACACTCCAAATATCAGTGGCAGAAAATGCTAACTTCTTCTATTGGGCTGCTGCTAATTGTCATTGAGATAACACCAAATTAGGAGGGGTAGCTAATACCCCAGAGGACAGGATCAAAATTCAAAATGACCTAAATAGACTACAAAGCTGGGCCAAAGCTAACAAAATGACATTCAACATGGAGAAATGTAAGGTTCTGCACTAGGGCGGAAAAATGAAATGCACAGATATAGGATGGGGGACACCTGGCTGAACGAGACCACATGTGAAAGGGATCTAGGAGTCCAAGTAGACCATAAGTTGAACATGAGTCAACACTGCGATGCAGCAGCTAAAAAGGCCAATACAATTTTAGGCTGCATCACTATTACTATCCTTGTCTAGATCAAGGATAGTAATAGTGCCACTCTATTCTGCTTTGGTCAGGCCCCACCTGGAATACTGTGTCCAATTCTGGGTACCACACTTCAAAAAGGATGCGGAGAAACTGAAACGTGTCCAAAGGAGGGCGAGTAAAATGGTGAAGGGTCTGGAAACTATGCCTTATGAGGAAAGACTTAGGGAGCTGGGGATTTTTAGCCTGGAGAAGAGAAGGTTTAGAGGTGATATGATAGCCCTGTTTAAATATTTGAAGGGATGTCATATTGAGGAAGGAGCAAGCTTGTTTTCTGCTGCTCCAGAGACTAGGACCTGGAACAATGGATGCAAGCTCCAGGAAAAGAGATTCCACCTCAACATTAGGAGGAACTTCCTGACAGTAACAGCTGTTCGACAGTGGAACACACTCCCTTGGAGTGTGGTGGAGTCGCCTTCCTTGGAGGTTTTTAAGCAGGGGCTGGATGGCCATCTGTCGGGGATGCTTTGATTCTGTGTTTCTGCATAGCATGGGGTTGGACTGGATGGCCCTTGTAGTCTCCTCCAACTCTATGCTTCTATGATACTAACTGACATGGAGCACTCTGAACTTGTAGAAATAATTAATTAACATTAAGTAGTATTTATTCCTACTTCTATTTATTATGATAATCACCAAGGCTTTGCCTCTTAAACATAGGAGGGAGGACTTGTGAGCCAGTGTGCTATCATTATTACAGTGTTGGACCAGGACTTGGGGGACCCACCTTCAACAAGGAGCAATTACATTTGCTGGACATCTTTGGTGCTGGACATCTTTCAGTTTGACTCACAGCACAGGGTTGTTGTGAGGATAATGTAGTGTGGGTAAGGTGAGCCATATATACTGCTTTGAACTCTGTTTCCAAATAAATAACTGGTTACATATAACTAGTTCCTTTCCCCAGTATTTACAGCATACTAAAAGAAAATAGCATTATGATTGTAATACAGTGAAAGACAACTTCTGTCCTTTTGGAATCAGGTCTGGTGGATGTAATTCTGGTCCTCCCTGACCAATGATAATGGATACTTTTCAAGTTATGCAACCCAAGGATATTGACAGGGTCCTTGGAAAGGTGAGAGTTACCACAAGTGTAATCGACCCTTGCCCCTTCCTGGTTTATTCAACAGGCCAGAGAAGGATTGGCTGAGTGGGAGTGATTGATGTCTACTTTCAGCTAGGACCTCAACATAAAGATAACAGATTTCTTCTGATCTTGGAAGCTAAGCAGGGTCAGCCCAAGTTTCTACTTGGATGGGAGACCCCAATGAATACCAGGTGCTTAGACTATATTTCAGAGGAAGGGACTGGCGAAACCACTTCTTCAGTATTCTTTGCCTAAAAGAACCCTTCATGTCACACAGATACACAGAGAGAGGTTGTGGGGGGGGGGGGGGGGAGAGAGACAAACACAGCGAGGCAGGGTCCCAACATGCCTCAAAGAGGCTGTTCTAAAACTTCTCAACAAACAAATAAACAAACATCTCTTCCCTGGTTCCCACTATATCAGATAACTGTTGGCCAGTCTTCAATATCTCATTTTGGGAAAAGCACTGGAGCAAGAGGTAATCTCTTCGATCCAGGGTTTCTTGGATTAAACAAATTATCTAGATCCATTTCAGTCTAGCATCAGGCTTCATTATGGGATGGAGATAGCTTTAGTTGCTGTTGTAAATTATTTACTCTGCAAACTGAACTGGGGGAGTATCTCCATTTTCATTCTTCTGGAACTCTTGGTGTCTGTAGATGCCATCAACTATGGTATTGTTCTGGGTTGATTCACTGGGAGCATGAGGTTGGGGACACTTTTTTTTTACAGTGGCTCCAGTCCTTTCTTGAGGGGCATGCTCACAAATGGGTGATAGAGATTTTTTTTTCCAATTCCTTGACGAATGGCCTGAGGGGTTCCCTAACTTTCTCTTTTGTTCCCTATGCTATTTATATTAAATTAATGGGAAAGGTTTCCAGAGCCTTGGGATCATGTATCGCCAATATTCTGATGACATCCAGCTCTATCATTCCTTTCCACTTAATTCTAAGGAAGCTGTTTGCAGGCTAAATCAATGTCTAGAGTTTGTAATGGACTGAACAAGAGAACAAATAGAAACTTGATCCCCATGAGGCGGAGGTATTCTGATCATTCAAATGCTAGGTGGGAATGGAGATTTAGCCTGTGCTGCCTGGGGTTCCTCTCCTCATGAAGGCACTAGATCACAGTTTGGGCATACTCCTGGATTCAGACTTGAGCCTGAAGGGCCAGATTTCAGCAATAACCAGGAGTGCATTGAGCAGTTAAAGCTTGTGTGCCAATTGTGCCTTTTCTTGAGATCTCTAACTATGGTGACACATGCATTGGTTTCATCCCATTTAGGTTGCTCCAATGTACACTAAATTGAGCTCCCTTTAAACATTTCCTGGCAATGCAGAAGAGAAAAGATACAACAAGCAAATGGATAAGAATATAATTGCCATTGAATTCTATTTGCATTCAGCAGAGAAACAAGAGCCATCTAGAAGCATCAGCTCCTGTAATACATTCTTCCCCTGTCCTTCCTCTTCTTTCTTCACTCCCAGGAAGTGCCAACCAACTCCCCACCAGCTGGAAACTAACTCAATGGAATTGCTTCCATCCTTCATGCCTCCCCAGGAAGGCAGCTGGCTGTAAGACATCTGGCACCCACTTCCTCCTGTATCATTCTTGTTCTCTGTTCTTAATATGCCCAGAAGCTTGCTTTCTTTGCCCTACCTTTGGTCCCTGACCCCATGTCATTGACAGACTCCTAATAGTCAGAGGCACAGATGTCGAGAAAGAGAGAGCTTTGAAACCTGCACCCTCAAACTCACACACACAAAAAAGTCACTATGCAGAGCAATGCTCAGATGCTTCCCCCCCCCCCCCAAAAAAACACACACACACACACACACGAAATATTGGCCCCACAGAGTAGATCTGGTATAAAGATCACCAGAATCCACTGGCATTTGAGGCCATGAGCATCCTCCCACCAGCCATATACAACACAGGGAAGGACATGGTGTAATATACTGATTGTTTGGATTGTTCTCTCTTTTTGTCAGTTGCTGAAGAACATCAGTCTCATCCAGATTTTAAAAAAGTCACTTTCTGAAGGCTATCATTTCCATATCTCCCCCCCCCCCTGCATGTCCACTAATCTCTTCCAGACATTCAGATGCTGACTGAAAATGGTAAAATAACAGAATCCATAACTAAAGGAATCCATAATTAAAACACTCTTGAAAAAGACCCATCCAAACTTTGTTTAAAGACCTTCAAAGAAGGAGAGTCCACCACCCTCCATGACAGCCTATTCCACTGTCAAGCATTTCTTTCAGAAAAACAGTTCTTCCTAATGTTTTGGTAGAATCTCTTTTCTTCTCATTTGAGTCCAAGTTACCATGTAACACATCTAGAGGGCATCAGGTTGGGAAGGATTTTCAGAGCATACAGTTCATTCACACAGATTCAGGGCCTCATCAGGATTCTTTGGTTTTATCATCATCCTGTATCAAATTAAAGGTGCTCTAAGACAGTGACTCTCAGCTTTTGGCCCTCCAGATGTTCTTGATTTTTATTCCTAAAAACCTCAGCCAGCATGCCCAATGGCATTTTGAGATCTGAAATTGAAAAGATGTACAGAGCCAAGGTTCAAGAACCACTCCCATAAAGAACACCCAGCTTATACTTGCAGCTGCATATGGCACGGGGAGGTGGTACAAGTAGGCAAAACTGTTGTGTGATGGGCAGTAGGCCTACAGGGTTGGGAGAAGTCTCAATAAATTTCTAAGCAACCCTGCAAATCTTGAAAAACACCATGGAGAAGAGTAGGGGGAAAGGAAAAGAAAGATGCTTTATTTGAAAAAAAGAAAGAAGTAGTCCTTCAGTACTTCTTGCTTGCTTGGCTTAAAAAGTCAGCAACCCCTTTTTAATGTTGAAAGGAGAAAAGTCATGCTGCGAGGGGGAGGGGGGGCATAGCCAGCTGTTTGTGACAACTTCATTTTGGGAGCAGCGCTGTCAGGCAGTCCCTGGCATGGAATGTGTTAGGATAAATAATAAAGTTGGCTATGCTATGAGCCCAGGGAGAGGGTTATTGATGGTCTGACAATGCTACTCTGGTGACAGGCCACACTCCCCTTGCAGCAGTCCTTGTGATTATAAATGCAATAATTCAGTACACACCCTGCTTGCCATGCCATTGCCATTGCCACTGTGCAGACAACAAGTGGTGGGCATCCCCAGGCACCCCCAGGATAAGGAAGAGAGCATTCCCAATTAAACACAATGAGGAGAGATTTCCAGACAATGGTATCTTGGCAGACCTTTAATTCTGGCTGCATATAAAGCAGCTTCTCTTTTGAACTCTTGGGATTTCTTCTTACTTGTTAGTGTGAGGCACATCAAATGGACCAGTGACCATTTTATAGGCTAACACATGCAAAATAGGTGTTAACACAGTTCAAGCCTAAAGCTAATGAAAGAGACTGGCCAGAAGGCTGTATTAGGACTGGGATTTTGACCTTTACCCTGCATTGCTTCCCAGTGTTGTTGGCCTACAGTTCCCAGAATCCCTGGGTATTGGTCATATTAGCTGGGGCTTCCTGGAGTTGAAGTCTAACAACATCTGGTGACTTTGGTTTGGGAACGGGATGAAACTGGATCCCTCATAGATGAGGCATCTTCTTTTGCTGCAGGGAGCCAAACCAGTGATCCTTTCTTTTGGTCCACCAGAAATACCCAAATAAGAGTGGAGAATGCCTGAAGATCATGAGAAGTGTAATCCACATGAAGAGAAGGCAGCTGTTAGTTGAAAGTTGTTCTTAGAGCATATCTCCTAAAAAATCCCAAAGCATCTGTTGGGAAACAACTGAATATTGCAGAGGCCATGTGCAAAGGCATGAGAAGAGAAAACTTGACAATGACTGCAGTGTGTGTGTGTGTGTGTGTGTGTATGTGTGGCTAGCCTAGATTTCCTAACTCTGTCCACTGATGAACTTTGACCAACCTCCTTTGACTAGCACCTTACTTTTGCCTCCTGAATTTTGACTTCTGGACTGGCTAAAATGGAATGGATGGAGCCATTTTGTTTTGTTTTATTGCTTCCATTTTGGGACTGGGACAAGCTTCCAGGAGAGTAGGTTTCTTGTGGACTGGTCCATTGGGGAAAAGAATCACAGGCTTTCTCCAGTGTCCCAGGATCTGGGGGCCACACAGTTCACCCTCCTGTCCCCACTACCCAAGTATCTCTTAATCTAGAGCCAGAGTTGGGCATTCTACGTGTTGTTGAACTCTAGCATGGCTAGGGATGATGAGAGTTGTAAAACAACTGAATGGAGAGCAAAGGTTCTCCAGTAAGCCACCATCTACAGTGGATCAAGGACACTTGAGCAGCTTGTTTCATAAAAGCCTCGGTGCTCTTTGCATGATCTCCAAAATGCCTGGTCTTCATCCATTCCCTGAACCTCTCCCATGATTATAGGGCAATGCCTTCACCTTGGTACCTGTGTGCAACCTCCAGTTCCTCAAAGCATCAAACACCAATGATCTGTACGTAATCCAAGGTGACCTTGGTCATGACTTTCCCATCTCCCTGGTGAATATGTTTTCCCCCCCTGTTCTATTAATAGTTTTTACCCCCTTAAATTATTGATCTGTATTTTCAGTCAGAGCAAAGCACCAGGCGAATGCAGTGTTTTGTCTGGGAATAAATCTATTTTGACACAGGAAATACTTGAGGCTGAAGTGGTGGGGGCAGAAAGGTGCAGCCCAGGAAACAAGGTGCTCAAGCTGAGCTGTGAGAGGAAGTTTTAAAAAGACCTGGGCTGAAAGTGGGCAGGGTGTATGCTGGGACTGAGCAGTATCCTATGCAGGTGTGAGGAGAAACCTATCTCAGGATCATCCTGGGACTTTTGGAGTTTGGGGGTGGGCGGAATCCTGAAAAAATCCCTTCTTTTTTCTCCTAATCCAGAATATGCTCTGAACTATCTTCCCCACCAGCCTCTGCAAACCTTGGGGATCCCAGATCTTGTTGTACTACAAACTTCATCATCTCTAAATGTGCCCATGCTGGTTGGGGGAAATATGGCTTATATTCCAAGAACATCTGGGGCCACATGTGAATAACCTAGGATGTGGACAGGGCACCATTTGCCCTCTAGAGGTTGATGAACTCCTACTCCCATCCTGCTTCACTGCTGGCCAAGTGATCTAAAATCTGAAGAGTCACAGGTTCCGCAGCTTCACCCTAGTACCTGTGCTTACAACTCGTTTGGTCAGGACCTAGCAGACATCCTACAGGTTGAGTCTCCTTTATACGAAATGCTTGGGGACCAGAAGTGTTTTGAATTTTGGATTTTAAGGGAGGGAGGGATGCATATACATAATGCAATATGTATTATTGGGAATCCAAATTTAAATGTAAACTTCATTGATGTTTTGTATACACTTTATATACATAGTCTGAAGGCAGTTTTATACACAATGTTTTAACACTTTTGTGCATGAAACAAAGTTTTATATACTGAACCATGTCAACATTCCTTATAAACTTCTTTTGTTGACCTTTAAAGCTCTACATGGATTGCCCCCCCCCTTATTTGTTGATACTTGTTTCCCCTTAGCTTCCTGCTCACCCTTTACAATCTAGTTATCTAGGACTGCTGACTCAACTGAGGATTTCCAACTCCCCTGCTCAGATCTGTCCCTTCTCACGTGCTGCCCCCTATTCCTTGAACCTCCTTCCCACTCGAGTACAGACCATCACTTCTTTAACCAGCTTTAAGGCTGAATTGATGACATTTCTGTTCAGAGAAGCATTCCAAGTTACAACATGATTGTGGGCTTACTGTATTTTATGGGTTCTGTTATATGTTTTTATTTATAGAATTATTTTAATAAGTGTATTAATTTTATAACTGTTGTTAGAATGTACACCTCTGGCAGGTTTTTTTATTTCTAATTAATTCTTTACTGTGTACTTCACTGTGTAAATTTACAGCAATTTATAAATAAATGGTAATAATAATAATAACCAGAAAGCAAAAGTGTCACTATCTCAGCCACCCATGTGGACAATTTTGGATGTTGGAGTATTTTGGATTTCAGAATTTTGAATAAGAGAGACTTAGTCTGTATTTTCTGGTGGTCTACAGCTCACATTACTCCTAACCACTGACCATGCTATCTGGAATCCAGCACATCTGGAAAGCAGGAGGTAAGGTTAGGGAAGACTGTCTCTGTGATTAGATTTTATTAGCTGTAAGGAATCAGTTTTTAACTAGAAGCGAGTACTGTAGTATGTTCCAGGCTGTCATGGGTCAAGTCCCAGTAGTGACAGTTCAAAGGGAACAGTAGCAGATAACCTGGTTTGAACTGAGTGAGATTCCATTAAGGCATGAGTCAGAGGTCTAGGAACAGGTCACACAACCCCAATTTGGAAACCACTAAGTTTTAGAGGTCAGTACCAATGTCATGCTGGTGTGGCACTCGTGCCTTGCAAGTGGGCTTCCTTGAAGCACTATGGCCACTGAGGCAACAAAATGCTGGACTATATAGGCAAAAGTACAGTGGAAGGGAAGAGGCAATTAGCCAAACCAGGACTTCTTTGGTGAGTTACTCACAGAATGAAGAATAACATCTGGGATAGGACCTCATAGTGCCTGGTAGTCAGGTATATGCCTTGGATGTCAGCTGACAAAGGCCAAGATTCTTTTAGCTCACTGGCAGAAAGTACATCTCCATTAGCATATGTACATTGATTTTCAGAGGAGGAAGGCTATTCTTTCCCTCCTGGATATCCAAGGAAAAGAGCCTCTGGTGTATCCCCTCAGCCAGATTGGGGGGGGGGGGGGAGGAACACCCATCCAGAGTCTCTGGGCTTTTGTGCACCTGGAGCAAAAGTATTTTGCACAGCATTACTTAGTACCTCTTGCACAACTCCTAAAAGGAAGCAACGAGGGCTTATGCCAGCAGGATCCTGTCCATAATGCTGTGTCAATTAGCAGGACAAGTGCAGTGACCTAGGTGGCACCTTTAATCTACAGTTAAAGTACAGTGGTCTCTTCTTATCCATGATAAGAAGGATGAACTTGAACTCCTAGCACAACAAGGGAAATATGATATAATAGGCATCACTGAAACCTGGTGGGATAAGTCTCATGATTGGAATGTAGAAATAGAGGGGTATAACCTTTTTAAGAGAAACAGGCCAAGCAGGAAAGGAGGAGGAATAGCATTATATGTCAGGGATATTTACACCAGTGAAGAGATCCAGGAAGTCAATACTGGAAGCCAGGTGGAGAGCACCTGGATAAAAATTAAAGGAGAGGGAAATAACAGGGATGTTACTGTGGGAGTCTACTACAGACCCCCGACTCAGGCAGAGGAATTGGATGATGCCTTTCTAGAACAGATAAACACATACTCAGAAAGGAGAGGTGTAGTAGTGATGGGTGACTTCAACTATCCTGATATTTGCTGGAAGTCAAACTCAGCCAAATCCTCAAGGTCTAGCAAATTTCTCACTTGCCTGGAAGACAATTTCATTGTCCAAAAGGTGGAAGAGGCAACAAGGGGATCAGCCATTTTAGATCTTATCTTAACCAACAGGGAAGACCTAGTTGATGGGGTGCAAGTGGTGGGATCCTTAGGTGGAAGTGACCATGTTCTCCTGGAGTTCATAATACAGTTGAAGGGAGAAGCTAGGCATAGTCAGACACGCACTCTAGACTTTAGGAGAGCTAATTTCAATAAACTTAGAGAAATACTGGGAGTGATCCCATGGTCAGGAATACTAGAAGAGAAGGGAGTTCAAGACGGATGGGAGTTTCTCAAAAGGGAGATATTGAAGGCACAATTTCAAACAGTTCCAATGAGGAAGAAAAATGGAAGATGTCTCAAGAAGCCAGGATGGATGACTAAGGAACTTTCAACTGAGCTAAGTTTTAAACGGAACATGTATAAGAAATGGAAAAATGGGGAAATCACGAAAGAGGAATTCAGACAAATAGCCAGCACATGTAGGGGTAAAGTCAGAAAAGCTAAAGCGCAGAATGAACTCAGGCTGGCTAGAGAGGTTAAGAACAATAAAAAGGGCTTTTTTGGATATGTCCGCAGCAAAAGGAAGAAGAAGGAAACGGTAGGGCCACTGCGTGTAGAAGATGGCAAAATGCTAACAGGGGACAGAGAAAAGGCAGAATTACTCAACACCTTCTTTGCTTCAGTCTTCTCAGAAAAGGCAAAGGGTGCTCAACCTAAGGATAATGGAGCAGAAGACAGAATAGAGGAATTTCAGCACAGAGGTAGTACAGGAATACCTGGTTAACCTAAATGAATATAAGTCTCCAGGACCAGATGAACTACATCCTAGAGTATTAAAAGAACTGGCAAATGTAATATCGGAACCACTGGCAATAATCTTTGAGAACTCATGGAGAACAGGAGAAGTCCCAGCAGACTGGAGGAGGGCAAACGTTGTGCCCATCTTCAAAAAGGGAAAAAAAGAGGATCCCAACAATTATCGTCCAGTTAGTCTGACATCAATTCCAGGAAAGGTTCTAGAGCAGATCATTAAGCAGAGAGTCTGTGAACACTTAGAGGCCAATGCCATAATCACAAAAAGTCAACATGGGTTTCAGAGAAACAAGTCATGCCAAACGAACCTGATCTCTTTTTTTGATAAAATTACCAGCTTGGTAGATGAAGGGAATGCTGTGGATATAGTATACCTCGATTTCAGTAAGGCCTTTGACAAGGTTCCCCATGACATTCTTGCAAACAAGCTTGCAAAATGTGGGATAGACAAGTTAACTGTTACATGGATTTGTAATTGGTTGACTGGCCGAACTCAAAGGGTGCTCAACAATGGTTCCTTTTCATCCTGGAGAGAAGTGACCAGTGGGGTGCCACAGGGTTCTGTCCTGGGCCCAGTGCTATTCAATGTCTTTATTAATGATTTGGATGACAGAATTGGGGGCATACTTATCAAATTTGCACATGACACTAAACTGGGAGGAGTAGCTAATACCCCAGAGGACAGGATCAAAATTCAAAATGACCTGAATAAACTAGATAGCTGGGCCGATGCTAACAAGATGAAATTCAATGCAGAGAAATGTAAGGTTCTGCACTTAGGGCAGAAAAATGAAATGCACAGATATAGGATGGGGGACACCTGGCTGAATGAGACCACATGTGAAAGGGATCTAGGAGTCCAAGTAGACCATAAGCTGAACATGAGTCAACAGTGCGATGCGGCAGCTAAAAAAGCCAATGCAATTTTAGGCTGCATCAATAGAAGTATAGTTTCTAGATCAAGGGAAGTTATAGTGCCACTCTATTCTGCTTCGGTCAGGCCCCACCTGGAATACTGTGTCCAGTTCTGGGCACCACAATTCAAAAAGGATGTGGAGAAACTGGAGCATGTCCAAAGGAGGGCAACTAAGATGGTGAAGGGACTGGAAACCATGCCCTATGAGGAATGCCTCAGGGAACTGGGGATGTTTAGCCTGGAGAAAAGAAGGTTAAGAGGTGATATGATAGCCCTGTTTAAATATTTGAAGGGATGTCATATTGAGGAGGGAGCAGGCTTGTTTTCTGCTGCTGCAGAGACTAGAAGGGCTATTCGACAGTGGAACACACTCCCTCAGAGTGTGTTGGAGTCTCCTTCCTTAGGGGTCTTTAAGCAGAGGCTGGATGGCCATCTGTCAGGGATGCTTTGATTTGGAGTTCCTGCATGGCAGGGGGTTGGACTGGATGGCCCTTGTGGTCTCTTCCAACTCTATGATTCTATGATTCTATGATTCTATGAGGGTTTGGTTCTGGGGGTTCCTGCAGATGGGAAAAATACAGATGGCCATGCCCTACTTTGTTCAATGGTGACAACTTGTGCATGGCCACACAAGTGCATCTGGCATGTCCACACCACCACTGAAAAAAATGGGGTGTGACGATCCATTCACTCTAAAATCTGCAGATAGCTAGCCCACCAATATGATGAGACCAGTGTTGATAACGGACGGAAAAGTGCACTGAGATATATGTGTTGCCCCCCCCCCCCAAAAAAAAAAAACTCCTCAGCAAGTTTAATTTCTAAGGCAAGTGTTCCATCTGCTCAGTTGGCAGCTTCACGCTGAATTTAAGGCTGATGGTAGGTGCATGAATTTGAGAGGAATCATACACTGGAATTGTGGGGGGAGCATAAGATAAATTAAGAATTCCCAGAATTTGGTAAAGTTACTTGTTTGGACTATAGCTCCCAGATGTAGCCATGCTTCCTGGGAAATTCTGGGAGTTGTAGTCCAAAACATGTAACTATCCCAAGCTCTGGGAGCTTGGGGTAAAGATTAATGGCCACTTATGGGTAAAGGAACAGAAATGAAATAGTAAAGGAAAAGTTTCAGATCTTTTAACTATATTAGTGTTCTGTCAAGGAGTGCCTTCATATCCTGGAACTGGAGACTGGAACTAGTGAACCTCCACAATCTCATACTCTCCCCTTGCTATCCTGCTGGGATCTATCATCCTTTCCCTACACCACCGCCTCAGCCACTGCTGCTGCTACAACCGCCACCCTCAGAAAAGGCCCAGCTTCCTCAGCTGCCCCAGGGATGCTGCTATCTCGGTAGCTCAGACACAGCCTGGGCTCTGCATCCAACTGCCTCTGGGAACATCTGTGTTGGGTTCACACTGGTGAATTATTTAAAGCTTTCTCTAGTGCGGCGTAAAGATAATAAAGCCGGAAATGAAAGAATCAATAGCAAGAGCTGAGGCAGGGATGGGGACCGCTTCCCTAGTGGCTTCTGGCGCAGGTGGAGTCAGATTTGGAAAGAGGATGGGGAATGGATGACTGGACTGGCACAATCTCCTGTCTAGGGACAGCAAGATACTCTCCCATCCCCATCTCTGCCTCTTGTCTTGCACAAAAAGATGGTCAAAAGAGGAGAAACTTCTCCTTTTACTCTTCTTCCAAACTGCTACTAGCACAGCCTGATAAAACAGCTGAAGGAACAGGAAGGGCAGTTTGAAAGCACCCTCATTGCTATCTCCTTCTTTCCTGCTAGCTCTCAGCCTCCTTTCTCCTGCTTGTCCTTCTAAGATGAACTGTGATGGGTGTTTGGCTGGGGGGAGATTCTGTAGGTTTTTTCTGTTTTATTTTGAGTTAGGGGAAAACTGCCTGTGGCAGGCATATATTGTCTAGCACTTGTGACAACACCAACTCCCTTTTCTTTCCACTTACTGACACAATTTGTGTGGCTAGGTGTTTTTTTTCTCCAAAAGTTTTAGTATGAGTCTAAGGAAGAATTATAAATGCAAATATATCTATGCTACTTTTAAAAAAGGATTGTTTGGAAAGTCGGATTAGGTGGGAAAGAGAAGGACGGCAGAAAGGAACAAGCAAAACTGACAGTTGAGTCAGTGTTCATCTTATTATGTATGTGTATAACGTAAGGTCTAAAACTGGAATCACACCATAGCTGAACAAGGTATGCAAGCTGAAACCATGGGTTTTTCAAAACAAGTCATTCCAGACTAATCTGATCTCTTTATTTTACATAGATAGATAGATGATAGATAGATAGATAGATAGATAGATAGAGGCTTGATAGGTGAAAGGAATGCTGTGGATGTAGCATATTTTGACTTCAGTAAGGCTTTTTTTTTTTTTAATACCCCGCTCTTCAGCCAAGACTATCAGAGCGGCTTACAATTTGTTAAACAAACAGCTTCATTTACAATTGTAAGCTATTTGCCCCCAACAATCTGGGTACTCATTTTAGCGACCTCGGAAGGGTGCAAGCCTGAGTCGAGCTTCAGCCCTTTGCTGGTCTTGAACTCGCCACCTTATGGTTTTGAGTGAGTGGCTGCAGTACAGGCATTTAACCACTGCGCCACCAGGGCTGATTTTGACAAAGTTCCCTATGATATTCTTGCAAAAAAGCTAGTAGAATGTGGCCTAGACAGTGCTACTGTTAGGTAGATTTGTAATTGACTGATTTACTGAACTCAAAGGGTGCTCACCAATGGCTTCCCTTCATCTTGGAGAGAGGTGACTAGTGGAGTACCACAGGAATCTGTACTGGGTCTTGTGTTATTCAACATCTTTATCAATGACTCAGATGAAGGAATAGAGAGCATGCTGATTAAATTTGCAAATGATACCAAGCTGGGAGGAGTTACTAATTCCCAAGAGGACATGATTAAAATTCAAAATGACCTTGAAAAATTAGAAGGCTGGGCTAAAGCTAACAAGATGAATTTCAGCAGGGAGAAATGTAAGGTACTACATTTGGGAAGGAAAAAAATGAAATGCACAGATATAGAATGAGAGGCACATGAATAGTTCATGTTAAAGGGATCTAGGAGGCTTAGTAGACCACAAACTGAACATGAATCAGCATTGTGATGCAGCAGCCAAGAAAGCCAATGCAATTCTTAGTTGCATCAACAGGAGTATAGTGTCTCTAGATCAAGGGAAGAGATAGTACCCCTGTATTGTGCTTTGGTCGGGCCTCACCTGGAATACTGTGTCCAGTTCTGGGCACCTCAATCCAAGAAGGATGTTGACAAGCTGGAGTGTGTCTAGAGGAGGGTGACCAAAATGGAGAAAGATCTGGAAGCCATAACCTATGAGAAGCAGCTTTGTGATCTGGGCATGTTTAGCTTGATGAAAAGCATGTTAAGAGGGGACATGATAGTCATGTTTAAACACTTGAAGGGATGTTATATCAAAGAGGGAACAGGCTTGTTTTCCACAGCTCCATGGACTAGGATAAGGAGCAATGGATTCAAACTTCAAATAATGGTCAGAGCTGTTCAACAGTGGAATATGCTGCCTTGGAGTCTAGTAGTCTCGTTCTTTGGAGGTTTTTAAACAGAGGCTGGATGGCCATCTGTTGGGGGGTGTTATGATTGTGTATTCCTGCATGGCAAGGGGTTGGACTGGATGGCCCTTGTGGTCTCTTCCAGCTCTATGATTCTATAAAGGATTCACTAGACAGAATGCTCTTGATTTCTTGTGAATGTGTAAGTTCTGGAATGTGTAACTTAAGGAGTATCCAATGTGCAATACCTGTATTCAGTTTATGGTTACAGAAGCAGAACTGCATATGCAGATGTGCATTATAGGCCCATGGATATATATTTGCCCCTGTTATAATTGGTGATAATACTGTTTCAGTTTCATCTTCAGTTGTGCAATGCTGACAGTCAACACAAGGGTCACGTGGCATAACTCCTCATGATTTATGAAGTAGTGTCATTTATGCAGTGATGCTGCTGTGTAAATGTTGCACCTACCCCCAGTTTCTCTTAGTCATGATCTAGATAGCCTCATGTTTCCTTGCCAGAAAGACTTGGTTTGCAACTGTGGTGTCAGAGGGGGTGCAGATCGCAAACTATCAGAGGGGGTTACACCGAAATGGCTGTTCATCATCTTCAGGACATTCTGACCCCTAGCCCTATGAATTGTTTGTATGTATATCTGAGCATTCAGCAATGAGACAGATAGACAGAGAAAAGGATTTCTAGCCATGGAAATATGTATTTTGTTCAGAGATTAAAGTGAGGAAAAGATAAAAAGAATCTGCTGCAATATTTTATTATCCTTCTTAGGATGCATTTCTTTTTCTGAGTGCCAGGGCTGTATACCCTCCATCTATCCTGATTTGGCAAGGACAGCCTCCCTAAGCAGAACCTGTCACAGGGTTTTGTTGGCAAAAATTTGTCCAAAAGGGGTTTGCCTTTGGCTTCCTTTGAGGCTGAGAGAGTTTGACTTTCCGAAGGTCAAGTGGGGATTCAAACCATGGTCCAACATTCAAACCAATACACTACACTGGCTCAGTGAATTTCGACAGTGCTATTCAAAGAAAAATACCAAGTCTAATAAATATGTAAATTGTACACACACGTTCTTTTCAAGGGGGCACTCTTGCCCTGAGAGTCAACCTTGAGGACTGGAGAAGGGGTTCCAGACCCTGACAACTGGCATCCCATTAGTGAGTATATACATGTCCAAAAAGGAGAGGAGGTACCTGAATATAAATAATATAAGAAGAAGCAGGAAATTGTGTGAACAGCCCTCAAGAAGACGTCTCAAGTCTGCCCCCCACCCCACCTTCTAGGCCAGAGGAGGGGGAGCAGAGGAAACAGATGTTAGAGCCATAAACCCATCTTTACAACTGATTGTCAACACTTTTCATAACAAAAAATTCTAAACAGAAGCGACCTTCACATGTCAGGCACAGCATGAGCGTGTGCCATTGTTGACACTCCAGATGTCACAATGGTAACTATGTGAGTAAATCCAAATAATCTCTTGGAAATTGTTCAAATGAGTTCATGTTAGAAGTAGACTGTGTATCAGAAGAGCTTATCAGCCTGAAGTGAACTTTTTTCCCAATGTACTAGTTTTCAAAAAAGTAACCATGTTAGTCTCTTGAAGCATAAAAAAGGAAGAAGAGGGAGGGCTAAAAAAAAAGAAAGAAAGAGTAAGGTTAACTAGTTTTTATTTTAACATGAGTTTTCATGGATATAAATTACTCAGATGCAGTACAGAGTTATATACTGCAAATCATGCCCTTGTCCTACATTTTCAAAGGGCTGGTAGAGGCAATATTGGTCTTTCAGATCTTTACAGTGCTCAGTTAGTGCTGATGTGTGAATGTAATAAATCTGGTTAATAAAAGTCAGTTTCCTTGGTTTTCAAACTCTCTCTGAGAAGATTTCTTTTGTTACATGTGCAGTAGTGAACACTCTTGGTTTAATGTTTGTAACATGCCATGAAGCCATTGTCCTTGCCCATATCTCTGCTAACAGATTGGAATTTGTGATAATTCAGTTCAACTATTTCTCTTTCTAGACTTCCTTTGTAATTTCCTTGTTTGCTGACTGTGACCTCTAATTCCCTTACTGCATGTCTAGAAGGTTAAAATGTTCTGCAATTGGTTTTTGGGTATTGCCATTATTAATACCAGATTTGTGTCTCCTGCATAGAGACTGTCCAGTGTAGAGGGGCATTGTTAGCATAGGATGGCATATATAATGTTGGAGGAAGAACAAGTGAATGTATTTCTGATGTTATGGGTGATATTCTCTCCCCCCCCCCCTGCATTGAACAAGTAGTCAGGTCAAATATTAGAAGCAGCAATACCCCAAAATCAATTTTAAACTGTTTCAACCTCCACAGACATATAGTACAGGATTTAAAGGCTGCAGTCCTTGAATAAGGAAATTACAAAGAAAAACTGAAAAGAGAAATAGCTAAATTGAATTTTATTCACAATCCATTAGTAGAAATATGAACAAAGACAATGGTTTATGGCACACTACATATATTAACTGAAGAGTTCTCATTTCTGTACATATAACAACAGGAATCTTTTCAGATAAAGGTTTAAACCCTGGGAAACTGACTTTTCTTAACCAGATTTATTGCTTACATCAACACTAATTGGCCACTGTAAAGATCTGTATCACCTTATGCAGTCCTTTAAAAATTTAATGCAAGGGACATGATTTGCACCTATCTGAATTCTATTACATTCTGCCCCACTCACACAACTGTGTAAATATGTTTTCTATCCTGAGGCCTGGAAATCTCTCTATACTGCATCTGAAGTGGGTTTATATCCACAAAAGCATATGTTAAAATAAGAACCAGATAGTTTCAAAGTTGCTGCTACATTCCTTTTTCCTCCTCCCCTTCCCATCCTTCTTTTTTCTCCTAATGTGACTATTCTGCCTTAAAAATTGGTAAAGGAACCACTCAGGTTTTCTTCTAGAGATGATACTCCTTGATTTTGATTTTTCTTACCCATAAAACTGTCTACCACAAGCCTCCTGCTATCCATTTTGATAATTTCTCCAAGGACAGGTTTTTGATGTTTTCAAAGCTTCTGGTTATAGGATCACAGTGGGGCTAACCATAGGTGCACAAATAACCCTTTTTCTGATATGGTGTGGTGATGATGGTCACTTGTTGGCACATGGAGAGGTCTCTGTGGGAATGTAACCACATCTAGTGCAGCCACAAAGCAGGCAAGATCCCGGTCCAATCTGTGGTTGGAACTACAGACTTGCTACTGAATTTGATGTGAATTTACTAGCATCCCTGTTCACCTCCCAGCTTCTCAGTTCTTATTCTAATGTAAATTCTGAATAATATCATACCAAATATACCTTGGGATGTGACTCAAAAATAGGCAAGACAACAAATTGAAACTCTTAGGTCCCTAATAGATGTCTGTTCAGAATTCTAGGAACTGAAGTCCAAAAAGTACACATTTCCATGCAGCAGTAACATCCTGCTTATCCATGCATTGCATTTCACTTTTCCAAAGAGACAGGAAATAATGACATTTCTTCTGGAGAATTAAGGGGCTGTACACACAGCCCCTAAGTGTGTGTGGGGGGGCACAATGCTGCCCCTTTCCTAGCCAGATTGGGACTGTGGCAACTGCATGTCACGGTCCCAATCCGGCCTTTCCAGGGCGTGATAGCCATGGCTTGAAGGCACTCCTCTGGCACTGCGTCAGTGGACAGACTGCTCAGAGGCAGGAGGAGAACAGGCCTCACCATCATCTTCAGGCCCCCTCCAAGGCCCCAGCGTCCTCCAGCGTCCTCCAACGTCCTCCAGGGAGGTGGGGAAGAGGTAGGCCGGACCATCTGGGCCTATATAAAGCCCAAAAAGCCTCCCTTCCCCCAGTGGACAGACTGCTCAGAGGCAGGAGGAGAACAGGCCTCACCACCATCTTCAGGCCCCCTCCAAGGCCCCAGCGTCCTCCAGCGTCCTCCAGCGTCCTCCAGGGAGGTGGGGAAGAGGTAGGCCGGACCATCTGGGCCTATATAAAGCCCAAAAAGCCTCCCTTCCCCCAGTGGACAGACTGCTCAGAGGCAGGAGGAGAACAGGCCTCACCACCATCTTCAGGCCCCCTCCAAGGCCCCAGCGTCCTCCAGCGTCCTCCAGCGTCCTCCAGGGAGGTGGGGAAGAGGTAGGCCGGACCATCTGGGCCTATATAAAGCCCAAAAAGCCTCCCTTCCCCCAGTGGACAGACTGCTCAGAGGCAGGAGGAGAACAGGCCTCACCACCATCTTCAGGCCCCCTCCAAGGCCCCAGCGTCCTCCAGCGTCCTCCAGCGTCCTCCAGGGAGGTGGGGAAGAGGTAGGCCGGACCATCTGGGCCTATATAAAGCCCAAAAAGCCTCCCTTCCCCCAGTGGACAGACTGCTCAGAGGCAGGAGGAGAACAGGCCTCACCACCATCTTCAGGCCCCCTCCAAGGCCCCAGCGTCCTCCAGCGTCCTCCAGCGTCCTCCAGGGAGGTGGGGAAGAGGTAGGCCGGACCATCTGGGCCTATATAAAGCCCAAAAAGCCTCCCTTCCCCCAGTGGACAGACTGCTCAGAGGCAGGAGGAGAACAGGCCTCACCATCATCTTCAGGCCCCCTCCAAGGCCCCAGCGTCCTCCAGCGTCCTCCAACGTCCTCCAGGGAGGTGGGGAAGAGGTAGGCCGGACCATCTGGGCCTATATAAAGCCCAAAAAGCCTCCCTTCCCCCAGTGGACAGACTGCTCAGAGGCAGGAGGAGAACAGGCCTCACCACCATCTTCAGGCCCCCTCCAAGGCCCCAGCGTCCTCCAGCGTCCTCCAGCGTCCTCCAGGGAGGTGGGGAAGAGGTAGGCCGGACCATCTGGGCCTATATAAAGCCCAAAAAGCCTCCCTTCCCCCAGTGGACAGACTGCTCAGAGGCAGGAGGAGAACAGGCCTCACCATCATCTTCAGGCCCCCTCCAAGGCCCCAGCGTCCTCCAGCGTCCTCCAACGTCCTCCAGGGAGGTGGGGAAGAGGTAGGCCGGACCATCTGGGCCTATATAAAGCCCAAAAAGCCTCCCTTCCCCCAGTGGACAGACTGCTCAGAGGCAGGAGGAGAACAGGCCTCACCACCATCTTCAGGCCCCCTCCAAGGCCCCAGCGTCCTCCAGCGTCCTCCAGGGAGGTGGGGAAGAGGTAGGCCGGACCATCTGGGCCTATATAAAGCCCAAAAAGCCTCCCTTCCCCCAGTGGACAGACTGCTCAGAGGCAGGAGGAGAACAGGCCTCACCACCATCTTCAGGCCCCCTCCAAGGCCCCAGCGTCCTCCAGCGTCCTCCAGGGAGGTGGGGAAGAGGTAGGCCGGACCATCTGGGCCTATATAAAGCCCAAAAAGCCTCCCTTCCCCCAGTGGACAGACTGCTCAGAGGCAGGAGGAGAACAGGCCTCACCACCATCTTCAGGCCCCCTCCAAGGCCCCAGCGTCCTCCAGCGTCCTCCAACGTCCTCCAGGGAGGTGGGGAAGAGGTAGGCCGGACCATCTGGGCCTATATAAAGCCCCAAAAGCCTCCCTTCCCCCAGTGGACAGACTGCTCAGAGGCAGGAGGAGAACAGGCCTCACCACCATCTTTAGGCCCCCTCCAAGGCCCCAGCATCCTCCAGCTTCTTCCAGGGAGGTGGGGAAGAGCGCAGCGGAGTAGCGGAACGGCGGCAGCAACACCTGGGCCCTTTTAGGCCTCAAGCCACCTTTCCTCCCTGCAGAAACGCTGCGGCAGAGGAGGAGCCAGGAAGAGACCACTAGGCCTCAAAAGGCCCAGCGCCCTCCACCCGGCAGCGCGGCGGAACAGCGGAACGGCGGCAGCAACACCTGGGCCCCTCTGGGCCCCAGGCCACCCTCCCTCCCTGCAGAAGCGCCGCTGGAATGGTGGTGGACAAATTAGACTACTCGTCCCCTCAGTTGTCACAGGGAAAGGGCAGCTGTGGGCGCTCATCTGAACTACTATATTGGTGACGGCATATACAGCTCCTTTCAACTTGTTGGTCTGATGTTTATTGCGGGAGAATGGACTGGATGGGAGAACAAACAATATTTATTTATTGTTTGTTTCATGTTATACATCTGCTCTGAGACGAGAGTTTTAGCTGGATTGCTTGCCCTTACTTGCAGATAATGGAGCTGGGAACAATCCGGGGGCGGCGATTGAGGTTGTGTGGGGGCGGGGAAGGTATGGCGGAAACAGAGTGAACACATGTTACAAAAGAAGTAGGGATCGATGTCTAGTATCTATCCCTTCTTCAGTTCACTCTGTTGCCCGGGATAATTTGGAGAGCATACCAACCATTCCACAATCCCTTAATCTGCTCCTTTGCAATGTCAGGTCAGCCAAGGGTAAGACTCACATCATCCACGATCTCCTCGTGGATGAACGAGCCGACCTGGCTTGCTTCACCGAGACCTGGCTGGGAGATACCAGCTCTACTACTTGGGCGCAGACTCTTCCAGCTGGGTACACGGTCAGTGAGCAGATAAGGGAGAGTGGACGGGGGGGCGGCGTCGCTATAGTTCATAAAACCAACCTGACCTTGATCAGAAGACCTGTCCGGAAAACAGCCCACATCGAGTGTATGTACCTCACCCTGAAAACCAGGGATAGTCTGGGGATTCTGTTAGTATACAGGCCACCCCGTTGTCTAACAGACTCCCTAGCCGAGCTAACCCAGCTGGTCTCTGAGCTATTGTTGGAGTCCCCTAGACTTCTTGTCTTAGGTGACTTCAACATCCCTCTTGAGGCCAGCTTTTCGGATTTACCTGGAGCAGCTCGGGAGTTCATGGAATCCATGACAGGCATGAACCTATCTCAATTGGTCAACGGGTCCACTCATTGTGCAGGCCATACACTCGATGGGGTTTTCAGTACGGAACAGGAGTATCCGTGGGCGGAGGTAACCAAGACCTCCGCACTGTCATGGACGGACCACTTCCTGATCAAGCTGGAGCTAAAGACCACGTTCCGTCCCCCCGGGGGTGGCGGACCCATTCAAATGGTCCGCCCTCGAAGGCTCATGGAACCAATTGGTTTCCAGAAAGCCCTAGAGGGTTTATTGGTTGGGAATGCCGGCGATTCTGTTGAGACCCTGGTAGACACTTGGAATACCGACGTCACCAGGGCCATCAACACAATCGCTCCCGAGCGTCCTTTCCAGCCTGCTCCCAACAGGAAGCCCTGGTATACGAAAGAGCTCAGGGAAATGAAGCGGGCTGGACAACGACTAGAGTGTGAATGGCGAAGGACTCGGCTCTCATCCGACAGAACTCTCTATAGATTGCATCTTCGCATCTATGGAGAGGCTTTGCGTGCAGTGCGGAGATCTCGCTGCTCTGCACGCATTGCGTCTGCAGAGTCCCGCCCGGCAGAGCTGTTTAAGGTGGTGAGGGAATTGACACAGGTCCCCCCTGCGCCAAACCCCTTGCTAGATCCTACAACAGCCTGCTGTGAGGCATTTAATATCCACTTTGCAGATAAAATCTCTCGGATAAGAGCTGACCTGGACGCCAACCTTCGTTCAGAGTCCATGAGTGAGGTATCCAGCAACTCCGTTGCTGTCAGTTTACTGGATGAGTTCCAATCGGTGAGTACCGATGACGTGGACAAGCTCCTTGGAAGCGTGAGGAAGACAACCTGCTCTCTCGACCCAGGTCCATCCTGGCTGGTCGTCCAGGGAGGGGATGCATTGAGAACATTCCTTCGGGATGTGATCAATGCGTCTCTCAGGGAAGGCAACGTTCCATCTAGTCTGAAGGAGGCGGCTGTTAAGCCCCTCCTGAAGAAGCCTTCCCTTGATCCCCTGGACAGGAACAACTACAGACCAGTTTCCTTGCTGCCTTTCTTAAGCAAGGTGGTTGAGAAAGCGGTTGCCTCCCAACTCCAAGCTGTCTTGGATGAAACCGATTATCTCGATCCATTTCAAACCGGCTTCAGGGCAGGTTATGGAGTGGAGACAGCCATGGTTGCTCTGACTGACGACCTCCGCCTGAGCATTGACAGGGGTAGTGTGACCCTGTTAGTGCTCTTGGATCTCTCCGCGGCTTTTGATACAATCGATCATTCCATCCTTTTAGATCGGCTGAGAGAGTTGGGGATCGGCGGCACCGCGCTCCGGTGGTTCCGTTCCTTCCTCTCCGGCAGATCTCAAAGGGTGAGACTCGGGGACAGCTGCTCTTCTAAAATCGAGCTTAGCTGTGGAGTTCCACAGGGCGCTATTCTGTCCCCGATGTTATTCAATATTTATATGAAGCCGTTGGGTGAGATCATTCGGAGGCACGGAGCTCAGTGTCATCAGTACGCTGATGACACTCAGATCTATTTCTCTGTGACCAGATCGTCTGCTCAGACCTCAGATGGCGTCTCCCCTCTCAATGACTGCCTTGCGGCGGTAATGGATTGGATGAGGAAAAACCGATTGAAGCTTAATCCAGACAAAACGGAGGTGCTCACAGTCACAGGCCCGAAACCAGGTTTGGGAATACAACTTCCAGTCCTCAATGGAGTCACACTCTCCTCGAAGGACTCTGTTCGCAGTCTGGGGGTACTCCTTGATCCGTCGCTTCACATGACAAGTCAGGTGAATGCGACGGTCAGGAGCGCTTGTTACCAGCTTCGGCTGATACGCCAGCTGCGCCCTTTCCTGGAGAGGAGGGATCTGGAAACTGTGATACACGCGCTGGTAACCTCACGTTTGGACTACTGCAATGCACTCTACATGGGGCTACCCTTGTGCCTAACCCGGAAACTACAAATGGTCCAAAATATGGCAGCCAGGCTTCTGGCTGGAACATCCAGGAGAGAGCATATCACTCCTGTGCTAAAAGCCCTTCACTGGCTGCCGATCAGTTTCCGGGCACAGTACAAGGTGTTGGTTTTAACCTTTAAAGCCCGTCATGGCTTGGGCCCATCTTATCTAAGGGACCGCCTCCTCCCATATGAACCCCCCCGCACACTCCGGTCCTCTGGGAGGAACCTGCTTCAACCCATGAAGACCAAGCTGGTACAGACCTCCCAGAGGGCTTTTTCGGCTGTCGCCCCCAAGTTGTGGAATGACCTGCCGGACGAGATGCGTCTCATTACATCTTTAGAAGGCTTTAAAAGAGCCCTAAAGACGCATCTCTTCCGGCAAGCCTTTCCAGAGAATGTGAATATCCCCAGCTCCATACCTAGGTTTTAAGGGCTTTTTAAATCTTTTCCTACATTTTTCTCCATACAACCTAAGCTGGGTCCACTCCCTACTATTGTGTATTGCTGTTTTAATTTATTATGTTTTTTAACTCCATTGTGATTTAATTCTTTTTTAAGGGAGGGTGGTAAGGGTAAGGAAGGGGTATTTTAACTTGATATTGTTTTAACCTCTGCTGTACTCCGCCCCGATTGCTTGTTCAGAGGGGCGGAATAGAAATAAATATTATTATTATTATTATTATTATTATTGACATAGCACCAGAGGAGCGCTATGACACCGTGCACCATGTGGGGCAGAGTGCAATGTCATAATGCTCGGGGGCAGTGTCAGGGCATGCGTCATGTGGATGTGACACCCTGACTCCACTCCCAGGACGGCTTTAATGGCCCGTGTGAACAGTCTCCCAAGTCTTTCATTCTTTCCATTGATGGGCTCTGCATTTCAAGTAGCCAAGAACATCTGTAACTTTTTTTAATTCCTCCAAATCAGAGTTTTCCTTCCTAGGAGAACTTCCTCTTAGAAGTTTCCTTCCTCTTGAAAACTGCTGCTTCTCTCAGCTGATTCAGCTTACCGTAATTCCCTCTGAACCACTTCGCAGTGTGCAGACTCAGATTCTTCACCTTTGTAAGCAGTCTTGGGTGATAGAGCAGAAAGTTCAGATGGTAAGGAAGATTAGATTATGGAGAACTGCAGTCAATGCCTGGCATCTCATGAGTGTGTGTGTGTGTGTGTTGCACAGAGAGCACAGGGAAAGGATTCAGTACAGTAGTGGCAATTCAGGGGGAATTTCCTGAATGGCATGAAAAGGACCAATGGACTCAATGACATTCAGCTAGTCCACTGTTATTCAGAGTGAGGATCTGCAGAGTGCTGCTACTCCGTGAGCCCATGGTTGCCATTCTGCAGCAAGTTTATAGTAATATATGTGAATACAGTAATAATATTGTACAAATATGACACTGGTCCCTGGCACAATGGAAAAATATTGACTGTCTGCTACATCACTAATGTAGTCCATACATGAAGCCCCCCTAAACTAATTGGCTGCAACACAATTTGTAGTAGTAGTGTGAAGTTCAATAGGCCTTTAAAAGTCTGTAAAAATGGCTCATGAAGATATCTATCCGTATCAGAAAGCATCAACATACTGTACTAAGAATATAAACAGGTAGGCAAGTTATGCACTTATGTGAGTTGATGCTTCCTAGGCAGCCAGTCCTCTCTCACTATTGAATCATTGTTTAATTTAGCCATTCATTGGCCCTGGGGGGGGGGCTGCTGGGAGTTGTAGTCCAAACATATAACTTGTCCAAGCTCTGCACTAGTTCTGGATGGCTTTAAAAGGGGCTTTAAACAAAGTCATAGTAGATAAGGGTGTCTGTTGTGCCACAGTTTTTAAGTACCTTCAGGTAAACTTCACTTTATGGTGAAGTTTACATGTTGCCCAATTTTCTTGGAAAGATTTATTCAGAAGTGGTTTTCCATTGCCTTCATTTAAGGCTGAGAAGCCAGTGGGTTTGTATAGCTGAACAGGGGTTTGAACCCTGGTCTCCTGGAATACTCAAACCAATAAACATATTTACCTCCAGGACAAGAGGCAGCAAACCTCTGAATACAAGTAGGAGTGTGTATTGGGGGGGGGGGGGTTAATCAGAGAGAGAAAAGGGCTGGCTGACTGACTGTAACCCACATGTTCTGCATGTGGGCATCCTGTAGACATTGGACTGGCAATGTGTGTACAGAATGCTGGACTAAATTGGCACTTGATTTGGTCCAGCAGGGCTCTTCCAATGTTCTAGCCTGTTTGGATGTGGATACTGAGACTTAAAATAAAATAAAATCCTGACTTCTGACTGTAGGTGGACTTTCTCCCTCCTGATCTGGGCCAGGGAGCAGCAAGCAAGGAGCAAGTGAGGTGCAGGGTTTGGAGAGCACAGAGACTCCACCTCTTAGTGCTGGTCACAGTTCCATCTGGCAAGAGATGTAAAATCCTCATAAATATTGTAATTTAATTATCACTACGAAGCCAGCCTGGGATGCAACAGCTGAGAGGAGGGGACAATGCAGGACTTTGGTTCTCTCAGAAATGAAATGGGAGAAAGAGGGAGGGTAGAGGTAAACTATCAGACTTTGCAATATCAAATTGTCATGACCTTCTCTGCCTATGTGGACTTGAGCATTTAAAAAAAAATCTCTTTCTGTTCATTTTAAGGAATAGTATTAGTGATATGCATAGCCTGTGTGTGAGAGAGGGGGGTGGGATGCACAGTGCCTGTAAAGGTTACCTTTTTGGCATTACTTTCTCATATTACACCCCACTCAGCTAGCATGACCACTGGCCATACTGTCTTGAGAATTCTGTGAGTTGTAGTCCAAAAAGGAACCAGGCTGTCTGGTTTAAAAGGTGAAAGCTGATCTCAGTATCCAGGCTCCCAAGTGCTGTTGCTTCCAAAAGACAGGACATTCTCTTTTGCTTGCAATCGACACCATTTATTGAACATTCAGAACTTGTGGTAAAACTAAAAATCTAACTCTATTGATGAAGTGTTTTGGATTCAAAGTGGAAACAAGAGTGCTAGTAGAAAACAAAGACTGGGCTACACAGAGAATTGTGTTGTAAAAAGAAATTAATTAAAAATGCAGTCTGCCGTTAAGACGTCTCCCTTTCTAGCTAACTAAGGTGACAGCATTCCTTTCTCCAGTATCATCAGTTTCTGGACCAGGGAGAGCAGTGATTTCCAAACCACATCTTGTATGCAACTACCTGTTTCTTTTTGTCAACACTAAAGAGGCAATCAAAGTGAAATAGCAGTAGAGAAGGGGATTCTTAACTCTTTCCCCTCCTGTTATTTTCCTGCTTACAACTGCCCTTTCCCCAAGCTGCTTCTTTCACTTTGAAGAAGAAGATTGGTAGACTCCATATCTCTATCTCCACCACCTGTTTGAACAGACTAATATAAGGAAAGCAAAAGTTTAAGTACACTTCACCCAGTTCCACCCTGCCCTCTGGCCAAACATTACATTTCAATCACAGCCTCTGGGGCAGATTTTCAGTTTGGAAAAGAGAAAAAGAATGTGCCTGGGCACTGCAGGTCATGGGCAAGTTTCCTCTTTGCCTTTGTAAAAGGAGAGCTAAATTGGAACATCCAGAAATGCAGATTTGCATGGGAATTCATGCAGAGAGAATAATCCTGAGGTTTAGGGGTAAATCAAGGAACTTTGGGGTATCTCAGGATCAAGTCAGTGCTCTGGAAGTGTTATGCTCTGCTTCCAGAACATGGAAATGGACTCTCAATCAGAGACTGAAGCAGTGAACCTGCTGTGACCTGCTACTGAACCAAAGCAGGAACAGGCCCCAGAGCCACAAGTCTCAGATAGACCAGAGTACAGTACCAGCTCTGTTAGAGAGTCCTGCCCGTTCAGATGCAGAAGACCACTTACCCATACCTACTTCCTCGGAGCAGAGACAACAAAGGGAGGGCTGTGGAAGGTCTCAGAAGATGTATAGGGAACAGCAATTAATTAAGCAGCAACTGTGTTGAGCTGTGGATCTAAAAATTCCCAACCCTGTCCTCCAGGAGTTGATAGAGACTTTCTGACCTACCTGCCTCCCTGTTGGGTTCCTGAATCTGTATTGACTCTCGATACCGTTTACCTGACTTGGATACTGCTGGGCTCTCTTGACAGACCTGAAGCTTGTGAATGAATTCTGGGACTTAAGGTTTGTGTTTCCTAAAGTAAAGTAAGTGCTGAAATGTAAGCTGCTCTGTAACTTTGCTTCCTCATTAGCCACTAGTGTTTGCTATCAGCTCTGTAACAATCAGCCTTTGGCTAGTTGCCTGACTGTGTTTGGGACAGACAAGAACAATATTATGAAAGACAGGCCCAGCATAACCATAAAGGGTGGGAGAACACCAGAATGTAACTTCTGCATCTGTAACTGCACTGTGACTGAATATAGCTTGACATCATATGTGTATGCTTCTTTGCAGTTGGCGCACACTGTCATTTTCCTATCTATTTTTCTGTTGTGATTTAGCTAAAAATTTTCTGTCCAGCTGTTTATAAACAGCCATCCACCCACCCAACCCCATGTCTCTGTAAACTGCATGAAACTGATCTGTTTTGGATTATTTATTCCTTGGAGAATGTGAACAAGTACTGGCAAATAAAACCAACAACAAACCACTGGTCCATTACAAAGATCCCCTCCAATAAATTATACCTTTTTAACTGTGAATGGATGATGACTGTATAATAACCATGTGAACTGCATGAAGAGAGTTGGAGAAACAAAAAATCTCCTGCCGCAGGAAGCCTAATCAAACAGTGTGGATCTCTCTTTCTCTCCCTACTGATTGCCCTCTGATCTGAAGAATCTTGCTCCTCTTTTGCTATCTATTGCAGTGCTTCACAGAAAGGGTTTAGGGAGAACTGGGCATCTGGTGGTGTGTGTCTGTGTGCCACACAGCCATGCACTGTGGCAATATCAGTAGCAACAGCAGCCTCATTTTTATATCACTTCATACCACACTAAGCAGTCTCTAAGCGGTTTACAACTGTAAGCTAATTGCCCCCAACAAGCTGGGTACTCATTTTAGTGACCCATTAGTACATATATTTACCCCAATATGCCTTAAACAAGCCAGAGTACTCCCCATCATCATGTATAGATATGAGATCTGGACAGTGAAGAAAATAGACAGGAAAAGAATCAACATTTAAAATGTGGTGCTGAAGGAGTGTGTTGAGGATGCCATGGACAGCAAAAAGGACAAACAAATGGGTCCTTGAGCAGATCAAACCAGAAATCTCTCTGGAAGCCAAGATGACAAAACTGAGGTTGTCGTACTTTGACCACATCACGAGAAGGCATGTCTTACTCAAAAAGACATTAATGCTTGGAAAGGTGGAGGGCAGTAGAAAGAGAGGTGGCCCACACAGCAGTTGAAAAGATTTAATCAGGGAGGTCACAGGAATGAATCTACAGGACTTGAGCAGAGTAGTGGAGGGTAGGAGTGCTTGGAGAGGCTTCATCCATGGGGTTGCCATGAGTCAGGGTGACTTGAGGACAGTGGACATCAACAATGAAACTTAAACAGGAACAGAGGACCCTTCCTTTCTCCATGAGCACCAACATCTCTTTGGCTGTCAATTTCTCTATCAACACTATTTATATCTTTACTCTAGAGTGTGGCACCTAGACCTACCACTACCTTTCCTTTGTTTTTACTGAATTTGATAGACTGACTGACTGACTGACTGACTGATGGATTGCCAGCACTTATAAACAACTTTTCAGATATGGAGCTTTCAAAATGGCCTATAACTCAATAACATATCAATTTACAATTTAAAAAATACAGCTTAAAACTGCACAAATAGTTTTTTTAAAACTCTAGAGCGTAGCATTTTGCAACAGATGAAATGATATAAAATAAGACCACATCAAGCAGCAAATAGAACAACAAATAAAACAGCAGCAGGCACAAAATAAAAACAAATCACTTTATAGAAAATGAAAATGTTTTCTCATGATGCCTGAAAACTAACAGTGAGGGTACCAGATGAGCCTCTCAGGCAGTGTTTACATAAATAGGATTGCACCACTGAAAAATATTATCCTACCAGAGCTTGAAGAAGTTACTTTTTTGGATTATAACTTCCAAACTTGGTCAATGGCCATTTTGGCTCAGAGATTCTGGGAATTGTAGGCCAAAAAATCTGGACAGGTTTGTCTGAGAGAAGGTGGTCCTTTAGGTTCCAGCTCAAAGCCACATAAACTCTTAAGGTTAAAAAGCCAAAATGAGTGTTTAATGAAATACTATCTTCTGTGCTTTGTTCTAGGGCAAGTGGAGAAACTTGCTAGTAAATGTATATTGTAAATAGACATTTGTCTCTAAGGAAGGCATTAGGCAAGGAAAGTATATAACAGAGTCTGTGAGTTCAACTGGGAAGTAAGGCAGCCAGAGCCTGGAGTTTCTAGGAGGAACATTGATTGGAGGAGATAAAGTCTGATTCTGAAGGGTCAGGAGACACTGGTGATTCCTATGCCTTGTCAGGTCTGCCATCCTTCTGATGTCAGCCATGCATTCATAGCTGTGTAATAATTTGTAATTTCATGACATGCAGATAATTGGATCTTCTAAATGCTGCTTGCACTGTTGCATACTGGAATAAGGCAAACCACCTGTTTTGAGCACCACAGCTCTTGGGGACCAATGAATCTCAAAATATCCCGGGCAGATTGGCCAGGGTTCAGGATGTGTCATAGGCAGAATTTGGAAACATTTCATTTTTGACTACTACTCCCAGAATCACCCTAATAATTCTGGCAGTTGTAATATGTCCATACACACCCTCCACATTCTGGTAGCTCCCTCAGAAAGAACAGCAGGATGCTCAGAGGATCAAGTGCAGCCAGTTCTGCTGTCCTGAAGAACAAATGAATGTTTCTGAGCCATCCGTACTAATTTGGGCATGAAAGGAAGCAAAATCTACCTTCATGCTATTAAGTAAAAGTCAAGAGAATCCACTAGAAAGTTGTATTGTTGTAATATTTATCCTTCTCCATGGATGAATGTGCAGCCATGTTAGGACACAACCTCCATTTTAAGCCAGGAAAAAAACACACTGCCTGCCTGCTAAAGTCAATGAGCTATCAGTCTCCTAATATGTTTTTCTTCCTTGAATATCAGAAGAAATCAACATTCTTTTGTTTTCTATTAGAAGGGAAACACCTTTTCAGACAGAGCAAATGTTTTGATTAATGAGTCCTTGAATTCCTTTCCTTCCCTCCTGTTCCTTCTGGGAAATCAATTAAAATGGTAATTTCCTTTGTCATAATGGGGAGTGTCGTCAGCCCAGCCCCATGGCTGGTGAAGTCACCATGACAGCAAGGGCTGCTATTGGCCTTACAACCTGGCATCGAGGTTATCTTCTTTTGTTCTACTCATGCCTACTTCCACCAATAAAACAACCCTCAGTTGTCAACAAACAACCCTCCGTGTCAACAAGCCACTTTCCCTGTTATTTTTTGGGTCTCTCTGGTGCTTCTCTCCCAGCACCTTCCAGAAAGGACAGTAAGAGGTTCAGAGTATGCTACCCAAACTTTGACGTTAGCCTTGCACAAATGGACTCTGAAATTCCTAGACATTGACAATTAATCTTTTGCAGCAAAGCTTTCATTTCCAAACTGTCCATCCTTTATAATAGCCTGATTTTCTTTGACCAAATGTACGTTTCTGATTAGAAAAGATACTCATTCTGCCTGGATGATTTATAATGTGCTCATGCCCAAACCCCTATGGAGCCTGGTCATTTAGCCTTCAGCAATATTAAAATGGGAATGGTGGTGGGTAGGAGCCTGCGGGGTGGGGGTGGCAGTGCGGGGAAATTCCATTACGTTTGGAACAGGGAGGGAACCTATGGCTGATTCCAATCCTAACCTCACTGCCTGGACCAGCAGGGTGCTCTGATGTGTTGTCTCAGGTTGTTCTTTGTTCTTTGTAGGAAAAGAATCAATTCATTTGAAATGTGGTCCAGAGAAAATACAGATGCCATTTACTGCTAAAAAGACAAATAAACAAGTCTTAGTGCAAATCAAGTCCAAACTCTCAGTAGAAACCAAGATGACTAAACTGAGACTGTCCAATTTTGGATATACAACGTGCCCTTGCCATATGCAGGTGTGCCATATGCAGCTTTAACCTTACATGGAAGGTTAAGTCATGGGAAGTGTAATGGTGCATGCACCACACCACATGCTGGAGCACTTCCCCATTAAAGCAAATGGGGATTGAATATATGCAATTTTCCCCAGAAGCGGGGGTGGTGGTGGTGGTTTCTGGAACGGGTCCCCCGTATACGGGATGGGCCCACTGTAGTATGAGAAGACATAGCTCATTAGAAAAGAGAATGATGCTTGGTAAGGTAAAAGGCAGTAGGATGAAAGAAAGACTGCATTCCGGGTAGGTAGACTCACAAGGAAGCCACAGTCCTTAGACTGCAAGACCCTATTGATGATAGGGTGATGTGTGGTCTCTCATTCATGGGGTCACCACAAGTTGGAGTTGACAACAACAACTCCCTCCAATTTATACACTTGACCAGCTTTGCCAATCTAATATTCCCCTTCAAAGTTGCTGTACCCTAAATGTCTTCTTCACTGGGACAAGGAAATTTGGACTGAAAAAAAGTAGTACAGGGAGAAAGATGAGAGTGAGGGAGGGAAGGACAGAGAGAGAGAGAGAGAGAGAGAGAGAGAGAGAACACCTTAATCAGATTTGGTAGCTCTACAGCTGCTTTAAACTTTTAAAAAATTAGAGATCCAATTATAGATCTCCCAATGTCGCATCTAGTTTGGGCCTAAGATCCTATTAACTGGTGATGCCAGGAATTGAACCAGAGACCTTCTTCAGGCAAGGTATGCAGCCTACCACTGAACACTTTAATAAACTGGGGTTCAAACCCATGAAGATACAAATTGGTTCTTAAACCAAGTGACGTTACTGCTCTCCTATTTTGGTATCTAAGGATAGCTGTGTGTATCTGAAGGGCAGAAACACAGATGAAATGGGGAGAAAAAGAAGTAGTTGTGGAAATGAGTTTATCTAAAATGGGGACAAGGCTTGGATCTAGGAGTTTAAGCGCAGAAGTATTTCCAAAGTGTGCAATCAATTGCCCCTTCTCTAAATGGATTTTAATGCTGCATGGCAAAAGCACGTGGACTGCATGAGCAAAGAGCTTGGATTACCTTTTAGGTAACATAAAGTCTCTGTTTAGTTGTAAATCAACATTTTTTAATGTTTATATCAACCAATTAGTATGCATGTTTGTTTAGGAAATAGCTGGAGTACAAATGGGAAACCTGATTTAAATCAATGATTTAATTCCATCTCTTCTCTTGGCGATTTAAATTACTGATTTAAATTGCTTTGATTTAAATCAGTGCAGAGCAATAACACAGGCCACAACAGCAAGCTAGTCTGGAGCTATGGGGACACAGAGATGGTGGGGAAAGTGGAAAACACTGGGATCTTGTTTTCAAGTACATACTTGTTTAACAAAGTTAACTGGGACCTGTTACAATATGTTCCAGAGGTGGGGATGACAGATGGAATGAACACGCCAGATGTCTTCTGCATCCCACTACACCTAATATATCCTACATGCCTGTCCACACACACTTAAACATGGAGCTTCCTGGAAAATGTCAACCAGGTACCATAGATTATGACCCTTGTTGAGTCCCATATCAAGAGAAATGTAAGACAACAAACAAACAAAAACCAAGATGGATCCCCTGGACAACACCTATGCCGTCATATAGTAGTATGACCTGGTATATCTCCTTCCTCTTTTCCTTCATGGTTATGGAGACATAGCCCCAAAAGGTCTCGCCTTCTTCTTTTCCTTCATAGTTACAGGCCTCAAAAGACAAGTCAGGGAGATGAAGATGCCAGGTGGAATCCTTGCATCAAGAACAGTTTCACTACTGCAAAACCAGACACATACACATACCAGTCCCATGCAACCAACCTAACCCATGCCATCGTGGGCCTTTGAATCTAGGCTGTGAAGTTTGAGCCCTGGCTGTGATATGACCCTGTGGAAAAGCAGTTCCCATCATGTTGATGTAATCATGTAAAGGGCCTCTGACTAGCCTTGAAAGACAAAACTCTTCATGATCCAGGCACAGACACATCACTGGTAAAAGGCATCAGGAAGATATTGTTATGTAGCCTCTCTTACCAGCTGTCTGCTGCTCCTTCAGCTATGGGGGCACTTCAGCCTTTATTTGAGGACCAAGGCTTGTTTTGACAACGTGCAGAAAAGGCATCCCCAGGATTATTCTCCAGCCTATCGTCCATCAAGACAAGAGTCAAGTCAGTTTTCAAAAGGCCAATGTTTAGGGGATTCTGAAACCCTGAAAAGTTGAGCATGGGTGCCAAGGACTCAGGAGGCAGAGTGGCTTGAATCATCTGTACATATGGATGTGCCACTGGATTCCCCTTTAGGATGGAGCTGCCCTGCCTGCCTGCAGCTGATGAGACAGGTCTGTTAACCAGGTCCCTTCTTTCCTTCCCTTTTTTCCCCTCAGAGTCCTTCCTGCTGCCACCTCCCCAGGCCATGATGCCCCTTTGGCCTCTTCTCCCTCACTCCCCCCTTCCCCAACTCTGCTCGTGTTTCTTTAGAATAACATTCCTGCTAAAGACTTTAATCAGATTAGTAGCAGTGTCTGCAGTGCTGTTAAATCAATGTTCCCCAACACGGCTCGGCGGCTGGAAATCAATTACTGTTTAAGCCGTGCCTTGGTCCCTGGCCTGCGATCAATACGCCAGATGTATTACTCTCTCCGAGTCTTTCCGACTAAAAACCTTTCATTTGTGTAACAGGAGCTTAAGAGGGAAGACCGCCCCAGTGCTCCTTCCAAGTGCCAGCCCCCACCATATCGTACCTCCCTGTGTCAGGAGAAGGTAGGGGCTTGAGGGTACCAGTGGTAAGAACCACTTGGGAACTTCACAAAGGAAGAGAACAACATCCTATGCCAGGATTTTGCTCTTTCCAGACTCCTTTATGCCTTGCTCCTTACCTCAAATAGCACTTTCAGGTAACACAGCAGAGTTCAAAATCTGCCTTTATCTAATATAGGGATGTGAAATGTCTATATCAGGACTGGGGGTAACCCAGCCCCACCCCCAGTGTTGTTGTACAATAACTCTTGCCATCTATTAGCACTGGCTATGCTGGACATTTCCATTCAATATTTGAAGTATCATGTGGTTCCCAATTATGCTGTAGACTTTTCTGCATAGTAGCTGCCATAACCTCTCATTTTTGGCTATGCTGGCTAGGACTGCTGGGATCTGCAGTCCAGCAATAACTGAAGTGGCATGTGATTTCCATTCATGCTTTAGACCTTTCTGTGGGGCAGGTCCAATTATTGCTCACCATTGGCTATGCTGGCTAAGACTTCGAGAAAGGCCCTACAACCTTTTTAAAAGGCAATCTGTCCAGAAACATCTGGAGGGCAACACTTTCCTCACCCCTACTCACCTATCAATCCTGGTAATGCCCATTTTTACCTCCTGACATTGTCCCACTACTTCATTGCCAGCTTCCCACTTGGCATTTCCAAATCCACTATCTCTCCTTCACTCCCATTCCCCAGCAAGCCTCAGGTTAGTGCCGATCCTGGTTCACCCTTCCCCCACCCCACTGCCTTCCAGATGTGTTGGATTTCAGGCCTCTAGAAACTGTATGGCTACAAACATCTGGATGGCTCCAGACTGGGAAAGGCTGAGTTGGTGCCAGCCTCTCAGGCTTTGGTATCATCCTCTCACTGTGTCCTTGGTTCCTGAGGGCTTGTGGTCTCTGATCCAAGTATGTAGAATAAGCTGAATTAGTCACGATAAGGATCTTTAATTAGCCGTGAATATTAATGGCTTGCTCTGTAATTAATCAGGCTCTCTGGGTCAGGGCTGGGAGGCTTCTGTGCATACAGAAGGACAAGATCATGAGTTAATACAACAGAGGCCAGGACTGGGGTTATACAGAGCTTCTAGACAGTAAAGCTATTTCACCACCGTCTGGTTGCTGGTGACCTCTCTCCCCGCCCCCCCTTCTTTCTGACTCACTAATATTTAGACAGTGGTAAAAAAAAAAGAATGGCAATGAATGTAAGACCAATATCAATCATGTACGAAGAAAAAGAATGGACAAACCTGGCAGTGGTGATGTGAAGGTTACATGATACAGAGCTTGGAAAAGTGCCTTGTTTGGACTACAACTTCTGTAGGGAATTCTAGTAGCTTCAGTTCAAAAAATGAAGTTTTCTAAGCACTGCACATGTGCCAGTTTACAAGCCAGACATTTCCCTCCTGCCTTTTCACTGGGCTGTTTTCCTGCCCATTTCTCCCCATTCAGTTCTCCTTCCTCCCTCTTCTCCATTGTTGTTGTGTGCCTTCAAGTCATTTCCAGCTTATAGTGACCCTAAATCAAACTTATCACAGGGGTTTCTTGGCACAATTTGTTCAGAGGGTTTTTTTGCCTTTGCCTTCCTCTGAGGCTGACAGACCATGACTTGCCCAAGGTCACCCAGTGGGTTTCCATGGCTGAGTTGGAATTTGAACTGTGGTCTCCAGAGTTGTTGTCCAATGGTCAAACCTCTGTGCTACTCTGGCTTTTTTCCACTACCACATCTCTACTTTGGCAAAAGAGAAGGGAGGATACAATGGTGAACATAGGGGTGGAAATGTATACCTTCCAATATTTCACAGCTTAAAATCAGTACACAGGTGACAAAGTTATTAACGGGGAAGAACAGACTAAAGAGACTTTAGCAGTAGTCCAGCACTATCCTACTCTTGCACTTTGCACTCAGTTTGCAGCAACTACAGGAAGCTGAGAACAAAGGGGAGAAGTGGCAGCAAAAGAGAGAAACTGGGGGATCATCCCCACTTACAAAGAATTCAGTGCCTGATCTGAATGGATGAATCAGTGCAAAAATAATGGTTCCCACTATGTTTGCCCCGATTCTACCAAGTCAAATCAGGTACCTTGGCTTCTCCTAGGTTTTAAAAATGGAACAATCCAGTGTCCCCTTTGAAACATTCATGAATGGCTTTGGTCTTACTAGGTTGTGTATGGAGTATTTCTAGTTCTGTGTTCCTATGGTATGATGCTAGTTATATTTTCTCTTTTTGTAGTTTCATGAAATATTTAGCATTCTCGGCCAGGGAGTTCTAGTATGGCACTATTTAAAGTGATGGTGCATAGACCAGTGGCAATCTGAAAACCATTGGCTACCAGTGCACTGTGAGATTGCAGGAAAGGAAGACACAGTTGTAGCCAGTGAGCACAATACAAAACCAGTCCTTTGCACAATAGGGGGAGAAATGCCAATCGGATAGCTTGAGAAGCACTGCAGGTTGTTGTTCTTGGGTACCATCAAATTGTTTCTGACTCATGACAACCCTAAGGCGAACCTATTGCTGGGCTTTTGGGGACTGAGAGTGTGTGACTTGCCCAACATTACCCCGTGGGTTTCCATGGCTGGGCAGGCAATCAAACCCTGCTCTCCAGAGCCATAGTCCAACACTTCCAACTGTTGGAAGTGAAAACATGCTGACGCTCTCTAATGTTTCCCCACACTACAAATCCCAGAATTTCACAGGATGATGCACCTGTGGCCATTGAAGTGAAATCAGTTGTGTAGTGTGAAAGCCACCCACCCCCCACCCCCCCGTTTATGTAGATGAGTGTGTTTTTAAATATATATATCTAGCTGTGTGCTGAGTGCTGTTCGGAGGTGTCCTGGACTGCGGCCAGCACACACCAACAAAAGCCGATAAGGCAGTTCCACAAACCTAAACATTGATCCAAAGAATAGTCCAAAAGCCAGAGCCGAGGTCAGGGTTGGGGAAATCACAGAAGTCAGTCCGGTCCGAGGTCAGGGCAAAGAGAAAGCAGCAAAAGTCCAAATCATTCCAAGGTCAAGGCAAACCAGTTCCAAAGACACGAAGCCAGCACACAGTCACACCAAGAGACTTACAGTAAGTTCTGGCAAAGGGATGGCGTCCCACAGGTGCTTAAGTAGGAGACACCCTCCTGTTGGCAGCTGTGCTTTATTACCAGTTTGCTTTTCAGCAAGCCTACGGGACCGACTCACACAAGCACTCTCAGCCCTCCTCTCCTTAAAGGAGGGAACCACCAAACTGGATTCTTCATTTGAAACCTCACTCAGCTGCTTAGCCTCTGAAGGGAGCTCCACAGTGCCAGAGCCTGGCTGGGCTCCTACTCCTGGGGCTGAAATGTCAGGACTGGGGTCTGGCATGGCAGAACTGGGACCTGATTTAGCCTCCAAATCCTCTTGCTCCTGAGGAGCCATGTGCTCCTCATCATCCTCTGATTCCATCTCTTGTCTGGCCATGACAGGAGGGCAGAATCACTGGGGCCTGGAAGTAGAATGAACATCCTGGTCCAGAACTTAATTGGAGAGAAATACATGACAATCTCAGAGAAGGCATTGTTATCTCATGGAAAAGAGGTTAGCATAAGGCTTAAGGGTGGCATGCAGTTAGCTTGCTTTTAAATAACAGTGCCTGGGTCATTGCCTGGCAGCTCAGGAGTGATACCAATGGATTTTTCTCTCCCCATACTTCCTTCCCAAGCATTGCCTTCTGTTGTACAATAAATTGAACTAGTAGCAAGTTTTTTGAGGGTGGAAAACCCAGCCCAAGATCATTAACTCAAGGTGATTACAACTGTCTGTAACCCCTGCTGATCAATGCATCATAATGTGTTTGAAGTGTAGGAAGGTCATTTCCTATCTGAAATGATGAAAAGTAATACCAACATTTTCCATGATAGTATAAATGCTTATGTTTTTAAACAAACATACAGTGAAGGAGGTTGGGGAGAGTATCTTCAGCAGCAAGAATTTGTTCATATAAATGGAAGACCACCCTTCCCTTTCCTAGAGTAATATCAGGAATGGAGAGACAGGGCTATCCAAATGTACTTGGACTCCAGTTTCCATCAGCTCTAACATGCAGGTCCTATGGTCCACCATGATGGGAAGTGTAGTGCAATGATATGCACAATGAATGTATAATATGCATGTATATGTGCCTTCAAGTCACCTGTCTATGTATGGCAAGTCTATAGAATTTTCTCTAGGTAAGCAGTATGTGCCTTCCTTTGACATACAGCCTGCAGCTGCATTCCTTGGCAGTCTCCTATCCAAGTACTAACCAGGACTTACCCTCTTGAGCTACCAAGATCAGACTAGACCTGGTGCCTTCAGGATATTTAGGCCTATCTGTAGTATTGTGCCATGGAAGTTTCAGTGGTATCAAACTGCATTATTTCTATAGCACTTTACATTTCTATACCACTTCATAGGACGATATCACATGGGGGAGACTGGAAGGTTAATGAAATGTCATCCTGAGTGCAATCATGGGGTTTCACGTTATTGCAGGAGAGGTTATCACCCGTAATTGAAGGCAATCCTAAGTCAATTCAAATCCAATTGCCCCCAACAAGCTGGGTACTCTTTTTACTGCCCTACAAAAGGGTGGAAGGCTGAGTCAACCTTGGAGCCCTGAGGGATCGAACTCACAACATTGTGGCTAAAGTACCGGCATTTAGCCACTGCACTATGAGGGCTCCCTATAGTGCAGATGTGCCCCAAGACAATGACACTACATCACAGATGCTGTGATCTTATCTTAGATTTTCACATTTCACTATAGAGAAACAGCATTCTATCTTGGCTTAACCCCATTCCCCACCCCCCACGTTCCCTTTCTCCATGACTATTGTCTTTGAAAAACTTCTACAAGACAGTGTTTTGTGAAGTCAAGAGTGTGTCCCCAGGACTTGCTGTTGGGAGTGATGGAAAAATATCTGAGCTCAACAATCCTACATCTAGGCCAGGAGCGGTATCTGTAACTCTCCAGATATGATCAGAATATGACTCTCACTGCTGATCATTGGACATGTTGTCTGGGACCAATCTGATCGGAACTGAGGTTCAACAACTTCTAGAAGGCCAGGGGGAGGCCATCCTTGTTCAAAGCATTCCAAAGGTTTTTTTCCCCAAAATGTGGCCTGTGATCCCACAGGGATTACAGAAAAGAACAGCATGGTCACATATAACTTGCAGCAACAGCATGACTTGGAAACATGGCTTTTTTGAGTACAGAAAATTGACCATCTGTACTGAATGCAGGATTATGGGAACTGTAGCACAATAATGTAACATTTTGGAGCTCTGACACAGGCCCAGTTCCTTTAAGATGGAGATGTATGTGCCATGGTTGGGAAGGCCTACAAGATCCAAAGGAGCTGGTGAAAGGGGATGGTGGTAATGGAGGAGGAGTTCTAAGGGGGGGGGCAGGATTTAAGGGTAAAGGTTCCTAGGGGTTCGAACACTAGAAAGGGAGCAGGATTTCTTTAAGACTGCTTTTTAAGGGAGTCAACCTCCAACCTTCCAGACGCAGTACTATCCCAATGTGTAGAACTACAAGTTCCATTATCTTTAACTATCATAGCCAATGCTGCCTTGAGGTGATGGGAATCAAAGAGCTTACTTTCCAGGTTTAGAAGGCTGTTGTAAAGCAGCTAATCTGAATTAAGCATTGGGTTTTCCCACTCTTTCAAATTCCTCCCCCTCCCCATCTCCAAGGACATTATGCCTGGAACAGTGTGTGTGTGTGTGTGTGTGTGTGTGTGTGTTTGTTCTGTTTCCTCCTTTTTAGTTTGAGGTAAAGCTCCTGATTACAATCCATCCAGCTAGCCTGCTGACCTTGCCGTACATGTATCACGGTCTCCAGATCACAAAGATATTCACACGCATTGATTTCCCCCATGTCTCCTGCACGCTGTTGACAATTGTTAATCCACGCTGTCAATCCTGGGCCCGCGGTGTGATTAGCAGTCTGGTGGTACCTCTCATATGTCACAATGACTTTACATCATGAATCAGCATTTTATGGTCTGACAGAGTGCTAAGACGCTCCCTGTTGCAACGGTCTGTTTAGAGGAAGCCTCATCCTCAGATTCATCACAGTACGCATCTGTAAGCTCTGCATTTTCCAGATCCATACCCTGCATTGCATTTAGAGTTTGGAAATGGTCACTTTTTAGGAGACTGTATCTCCCAGAATCTTCCAGTCTGCATGGCCACTGACCATACTGGCTGGGAGGGTTCAGGGACAGGCAGTCCAACAGTCATCATCATCATCATCATCATCATCATCATCATCATCATCCCAGGCACTGGTTTTACTGTGAGAAATTCGTATCAATGTAGTATATGGTACATGGATGAATCATGTTCAAGTTTTAACATGCCATTATTTTAATCTTAAAACACCCATGAGAGAGTATGGTAGGAGATTAGTTTGAATTTGCTTGGAACAATGAGCCTGCATTGTTCTTGTTTACCTTTAAGTCATTTCCAAATTAGGGTGAACCTAAAGCAATCCTATCACAGAGTTTTCTTGGCAAGATTAGTTTAGAGGGGGTTTGCCTTTGCCTTCCTCTGAGACTGAGAGAATATGAATTACCCGAGGTCACCCAATGGGTTTTCATGGCCAAGTGGGGATTCAAACCCAGGTCTCCACAGTTGTAATCCAACACTCAAACTACACCCATAAAAGGGTGGAAATTGAGAGTAATTTGAATTTGATTGGAACAATGGTGCTGCACAAGGGTTGTTTAACTCTTTCCTCCTCATGCTATTTTCTTGATCTAAATCTTTTGCATGTAATCTTATTGCTCTAAATCCTGTGAAGAGGGCACCCTAGGCTCCAGTCAGCCATACTTGATAGTAATCCCCTCCAAACTGAGTAGCATTTAACACTTTTGCATAAGAAGCTCAGCATGGGACTGTGTCACCCAATCTTATTGTGGCCTCTATCACTCTGTACACTTACAGCACTTTGATCCCACTTTAACTGCCATAGCTCTATCCTATTAAACCTTGGGATATGTAGTACAGTGGGCCCTTGTTATCCGCTGGGGTTTGGTTCCAGGACCCCCCATGGATAACAAAATCCATGGATGCTCAAGTCCCATTGAGTCCAAAGGCATATCAAAATGGTGTCTCACATATAAAATGGGAAATCAAGGTAAATAAGGAGGGCTGACTGTATTTACATATCCCAGAGAGTCAGAGGGCTCCAGTAAGATATAGCCATGGCAGTTTAAGTGGAATCCGAATCAGATACATTTTCCCCCAGTCTTCCAGTGTTTTTATTGTGCTTCTTTTTTGTCCTGGGTGATGGATGGATGATACCTTCACAAGAACTCCAACCATCACCCAGGACAAAAAAAAGCACAATAAAAACACTGGTAGACCTGGCAAAACGTATCTGTGAATCCCACTTCTTGGAAGATGAACTGAAACTCCTGGACCAGGCTCTACAGGCCAATGATTACTCCAGCACAGACATCAGAAGGGCTGCCAGGCCCAGAAAAACCCAGAAGACTCAAGACAAGCAACCATCCAAAGGGAAGATATTTTTACCATATATCAAAGGAGTCGCAGACAGAATAGGGAAAGTGGTGAAGAAACAGAGCCTTCAAATGGTTTAAAAACCAATGAAGAAAATCCAGCAAATGCGTCGCTCAGCCAAGGACAAGAGAGACCCTCTCACAGCCGCAGGAGTCTCCCGCATTCCATGCAGCTGCGGACAGGTCTGCATAGGGACCACCAAACGCAGTGTGCAAACTAGAATCAAGGAACATGAGAGAGACTGCAGACTGGGTCAGCCAGAAAAATCAGCAGTAGCAGAATATGCTATAAACCATCCTGGGCATAAAATGCTGTTTGAAAGCACTGAAATTCTGGATCATGTCAACAACTACCATGTCAGAATGTACAGGGAGACCATTGAAATCCATAAACACCTGGACAATTTCAACAGGAAAGAGGAAACCCTGAGAGTAAACAAGGCTTGGCTCCCAGTCTTGAAGGACAGCAAGTTCAAGACTCAACCTATGTAAATGAGAAACAGCTTAAGGCCCAGCAGACAATGAACACCAGTTAGCAGACCTTGTTTGCATATCCTCCCACCCTGAGGTCTGCCATTAGCAACAGAACAATACATGTGCAAATCACTCCTCCCTTCCCAGGGTCAGACAGGGTATATATATCCAATCCTTTTCCAGGCTATCATTCTCTGAAGATACCAGCCACAGATGCTGGCGAAACGTCAGAAAGGAACTCTTCTAGAACATGGCCATAGAGCCTGAAAGCTCAACAAAAAACTATGGATTCCGGCCATGAAAGCCTTCGACCCCACAGGGAGCCCATGTTTTCTTAAGATAGTGTCATGTACACTGAGTAACAGCAAGAATGAGCCCAGTTACAACCAGAGCCAGTCATGATGTTATTGAAATGTTGAACTGGCACTTGAGTGATCCCATCCCCAGTAAAATCAGGAACCTCCCCAGGTGACTTTGGACCACTCACTATCCCCTCACCCTCAACCTGACTGATTCACAGTGTTGTTTGTTAAGGCAAGGAGCATGGGAATTATAGTCATAGAAATGCAAAGCTGTATGTGAGAACCAAAGTCTGTAAATTTCCAGCACAAAGTGAGATAGTGTAGTCAGACACGTACACAACAACAACAGATGTGGGTATAGCCATAACACACACGGAATAGCAACACAAGTTCCGGAAAGGAAGGTCATGGAAAAGGTAAACAACGACATCACTGAAAAACATCACATGAGTGATTAGGTCATAGTAAGAGGTTGGACTATAGTATGGGAAAGAGTGGAAATAACCAATAGTATTGTTTGTATACACCCAGTACACACCCAGTGCACACCCAGTGGGTGGTAACCAAAATTGAACTATTTCTGTATTGTTCCGGTGAGCCATTGCACCCTCCTACCACCTTGACCACCTTGACCACCTTGACCACACACACACGCACACATCCTCAACAATGTGAACTAGAAGGTGAACCTGAACTTGTAACTAAGCTTTTTGTGCAGGAGGAGATGTGTTTGTATATAGCTTGATTAGTATAGCCAGAGTGTGTTTAGCAAGAGCAAGAAATGTGTTGCAAAGATGTTTATTGTTTTACTATAGAGTTTGTATTATTCAAGTAGCCAATAAAGATAGTTTAGTGCACAGCTCGCGTGGTTTGTTGACTGCATGAAAGGGGAAGCAGCAACAGTGATTCCAGAAGTTCCAGAGCTGATGTTTTTGTTCCTGAGCCGCTTCATGGGCAACTCTGCTACCTGCAACACATCACACCATTGATCAGTTCTGATCAGCCCAGCTTTGACAAGATGGTGAGGACCTGAGCCTGGGTAAAGTGCACCACCTCCCATCATCCCCAACAATGTTGTGAGGATGGGGGGGGTAGGGGGAGAATGTTATCTACTAGCTTGATCTCCTTATAGGAAAGGCAAGTTATAAATTGTTGTTGATGTTGTTGTTGTTGTTGTTGTTGTGTGCCTTCAAGTCATTTCTAACTCATGGTGACATATTACAGGGTTTTCTTGGCAAAATTTGTTCAGAGGATGTTTGCCTGCCTTCTTCTGAGGCTAAGAGAGTGATGTGCCCAAGTTTAGCCAATGGGTTTCCATGGTCAAATGGGGATTTGAACCCTGGTCTCCAGAGTTGTAGTCCAACGTTCAAACCACTATACCATGCTGGCTCTCTAGATAATAAAATACTGTAATAATTATTACCACTCATATGTCTGCAGGTATTTCATACTCAAGGTTCAGTGGGCTTTACATGCTTCACCTCCTCTCCTCTTCCCTCTGCAGAGTCAACTGAATGGAGACCACTTTTGCACTCTGAACTCAGTTTGCAGCAACTGAAGCATGCTGAGGACAAAGGCAGAAAGTGGGAGGTTGAGGAGGAGAGAGAAACTGGGAGAATTTAAAAGCAGCTGAAAAAGTAGGATGATTGAGCAGGACTGGCCCTGGTAAATCAGGACAGCAGGAAGGTATTGCATTAAAATCCCTACCACAGCATAAGGAAGTTTCCACTAATGCTCAGTTCCCTTCAGTAGGCCTGAATCTCCTCAGATGGTCCATCTAGTCAAATATTCAAAAGAACAGAGCAAGAACAAATACCAGTGGAGTGCTTCAAATCCTGTCAATCGCTCATTTTGTCTTCCAGGAGGACGAGAATAAGAAAAATGTCCAATTTCACACAATTAGATTCTCTAGTGAAGGCATTCACAAACTAGAACAATTATGCTACCCACAACAATTAATCTCTAACCCGCTACTTCAAGCTAAGTATATTTTTGTGTGTTCCTGAGATACAAGAGGAAGAATATTTGTCCTTGTCAGTGTCATCATTGGTCCCTAAGTGCATGTTGCTGAGAAAATAAACTCATTTTGTCCTTTATTTTTGTGACTGGCTGTGCCAGAAGTGACTAAAGTGTAAAATCCTCATCAGGCACAATCTGCAGGCTTCTACAATATCAGGTATTCGGAGGGTCAAGATACGCTGGGAAAAATGTGTAAATCTGGATGGTGATTACATAGAGATGAGTTCACAACTACAAATCAAAACAAACTTTCTGTCAATTTTTTTTAAAGACAATTAAAAATTTTGGATACCCCCTGATAGGCAATCATGGAGTGGATGGGTAGGTGGACAGATAAATGAAGGAAGAGTTTTAGTAATCATGTTTAAGTGCCTTGAAAGAGATGGATGCACGGTTTGTCATCTCATCTCTTCTCCCAGTTGAAGGGCATGGTGCAGGAAGGGAGAAGAAAATAGCAGATATAAACAGCTGGCTCCGCAGATGGTGCCGCCAAGAACAGTTTGGATTCTTGGATCATGGGCTGCAGTTCCATGAGGGGGGACTTCTGGCAAGGGATGGGTTGCATCTCACGCCAGTTGGCAATAACGTTTTTGCCAGTAGTCTCAAAAATCTGATCAGGAGGGCTTTAAACTGAGTTATGTGTGGGGGGTGGGGGTGGGGGGGAGACAGTATTCTGGAAGACAAAAGGGATGGAGAAAATAGTCAAACTGACATAGAGGGAACAATGCAAACTGTGCAAGGACCCAACAGTGGGAGGCAAAAAAGCTTGCACAGGCAGCAAGTAAAGGAAACACATGTTCTTAGATGTCTCTACACTAATGCACAGAGCATGGGAAGTAAACAGGATGAACTTGAACTCCTAGCACAACAAGAGAAATATGATATAATAGGCATCACTGAAACCTGGTGGGATGAGTCTCATGATTGGAATGTAGAAATAGAGGGGTATCACATTTTTAAGAGAAACAGGCCAAAGAGGAAAGGAGGCGGAATAACATATGTCAGGGATATTTTCACCAGTGAACAGATCCAGGACATCAATACTGGAAGCCAGGTGGAGAGCATCTGGATAAAAAAATTAAAGGAGAGGGAAACAACACGGATGTTATTGTGGAAGTCTACTACAGACCCCCGACTCAGGCAGAGAAATTGTATGATGCCTTTCTAGAACAGATGACCACACACTCAGACAGGATAAATATAGTAGTGATGGGTGACTTCAACTATCCTGATATTTGCTGGAAGTCAAACTCAGCCAAATCCCCAAGGTCTAGCAAATTCCTCACTTGCCTGGAAGGCAATTTCATTATCCAAAAGGTGGAAGAGGCAACAAGGGAATCAGCTATTTTAGATCTGATCTTAACCAACAGAAAAGACCTAGTTGATGATAATAATAATTCCTAAAAGTTCTTGGGCTGTATGGGTGGGCTGAAATCATGGGGGAGAGAAGCTGGAGGAAACTCTAAGTCTTGGATTTGGAGCTGATGGGGTGCAAGTGGTGGGATCCTTAGGTGGAAGTGACCATGTTCTCCTGGAGTTTGTTATACAGCGGAAAGGGGAAGCCAGGCATAGTCAGACATGCATTCTAGACTTTAGGAGAGCTGATTTCAATAAACTTAGAGAAATACTGGGAGTGATCCCATGGTCAGGAATACTAGAAGAGAAGGGAGTTCAAGACGGATGGTAGTTTCTCAAAAGGGAGATATTGAAGGCACAATTTCAAACAGTTCCAATGAGGAAGAAAAATGGAAGATGTCTCAAGAAGCCAGGATGGATGACTAAGGAACTTTCAACTGAGCTAAGTTTTAAACGGAACATGTATAAGAAATGGAAAAATGGGGAAATCACGAAAGAGGAATTCAGACAAATAGCCAGCACATGTAGGGGTAAAGTCAGAAAAGCTAAAGCGCAGAATGAACTCAGGCTGGCTAGAGAGGTTAAGAACAATAAAAAGGGCTTTTTTGGATATGTCCGCAGCAAAAGGAAGAAGAAGGAAACGGTAGGGCCACTGCGTGTAGAAGATGGCAAAATGCTAACAGGGGACAGAGAAAAGGCAGAATTACTCAACACCTTCTTTTCTTCAGTTTTCTCAGAAAAGGCAAAGGGTGCTCAACCTAAGGATAATGGAGCAGAAGACAGAATAGAGGAATTTCAGCACAGAATAAGTAAAGAGGTAGTACAGGAATACCTGGTTAACCTAAATGAATATAAGTCTCCAGGACCAGATGAACTACATCCTAGAGTATTAAAAGAACTGGCAAATGTAATATCGGAACCACTGGCAATAATCTTTGAGAACTCATGGAGAACAGGAGAAGTCCCAGCAGACTGGAGGAGGGCAAACGTTGTGCCCATCTTCAAAAAGGGAAAAAAAGAGGATCCCAACAATTATCGTCCAGTTAGTCTGACATCAATTCCAGGAAAGGTTCTAGAGCAGATCATTAAGCAGAGAGTCTGTGAACACTTAGAGGCCAATGCCATAATCACAAAAAGTCAACATGGGTTTCAGAGAAACAAGTCATGCCAAACGAACCTGATCTCTTTTTTTGATAAAATTACCAGCTTGGTAGATGAAGGGAATGCTGTGGATATAGTATACCTCGATTTCAGTAAGGCCTTTGACAAGGTTCCCCATGACATTCTTGCAAACAAGCTTGCAAAATGTGGGATAGACAAGTTAACTGTTACATGGATTTGTAATTGGTTGACTGGCCGAACTCAAAGGGTGCTCAACAATGGCTCCTTTTCATCCTGGAGAGAAGTGACCAGTGGGGTGCCACAGGGTTCTGTCCTGGGCCCAGTGCTATTCAATGTCTTTATTAATGATTTGGATGACAGAATTGGGGGCATACTTATCAAATTTGCACATGACACTAAACTGGGAGGAGTAGCTAATACCCCAGAGGACAGGATCAAAATTCAAAATGACCTGAATAGACTAAAAAGCAGGGCCAATGCTAACAAAATGAAATGGAAAAATGAGATGCACAGATATAGGATGGGGGACATCTGGCTGAATGAAACTATGTATGAAAGGGATGTAGGAGTCCAAGTAGACCATAAGTTGAACATGAGTCAACAGTGTGATGCGACAGCTAAAAAGGCCAATGCAATTTTAGGCTGCATCAATAGAAGTATAGTGTTTAGATCAAGGGAAGTAATAGTGCCACTCTATTCTGCTTTGGTCAGGCCCCACCTGGAATACTGTGTCCAGTTCTGGGCACCACAATTCAAAAAGGATGTGAAGAAACTGGAGTGTGTCCAAAGGAGGGTGACTAAAATGGTGAAGGGTCTGGAAACTGTGTCCTATGAGGAACGACTTAGGGAGCTGGGGAAGTTTAGCCTGGAAAAGAGGAGGTTAAGAGGTTATATGATAGCCCTGTTTAAATACTTGAAGGGATACCATATTGAGGAGGGAGCAAGCTTGTTTTCTGCTGCTGCAGAGAGTAGAACGCGGAACAATGGATGCAAGCTCCAGGAAAAGAGATTCCACCTCAACATTAGGAGGAACTTCCTGACAGTAAGGGCTGTTTGACAGTGGAACACACTCCCTCGGAGAGGGGTTGAGTCTCCTTGTTTGGAGGTCTTTAAGCAGAGGCTGGATGGCCATCTGTCAGGGATGCTTTGATGGGGAGTTCCTGCATGGCAGGGGGTTGGACTGGATGGCCATTTTGGTCTCTTCCAGCTCTATGATTCTATATATTTAGTGCGGGAATCCCCATAGATGTGACCCCCATCTTCAAAGAGCTGCAGATGGTTACAGATAAAAAAGATTATCACATTGAATTTAAAACAACTTATCCCCAATGGAATAAAGTCACGTTTAATTTTAAGAGCACAAAGCCATGGCCAGGAAAGTGCAACCTGTATTCAGCCAGGGATAGCCATGCTTAACCAGCAGCTCTTCAAAAATGGGAGCTTGCTGTTTTGAAAAGCCGCTGGATAAGTGCAGCTGGGATCCAGGTTGCATACGGTTGCATTCCTCAAATTAGTTCTTAATCTTGATTTGCAGATTTTGCAGACAGAATCACTTGGATCCCGTCTGACTTGGATGCTGTATTTGAGACAGGTCCAATGCTGCCTTCTTGTCCTGTATTATTGGATACATTTCATTTTGCACAACCTGACGATCTAGACAGGAATATTGGAGAGGTGAGAGTATACTGCATTCTTGTTCCTCCTGACTTCTGAAAGCAGCTAGAGAGGGAGTGACAGAATGAGTAAGTGGAGTTGTGAATACCTCACTGTGGCAAGGGAAGCTTCCATCTCAGTTAAAAGAGGCTGTGTTGAGGCCACTCTTTAAAAGCCCTCTCTGGATCCCACCATTTTGAAAAAATATTGGTCAGTCTTGAACATTCCATTTTTGGGCAAGGTTCTAAAGTGTGTGGTGTTTCTGGATGAGATGGATTATCTAGCTCCATTTCATTATGGCGTCAGGCCTAATTATGGGGCATAGACAGTTTTGGTTGCCTTGGTGAATGACCTATGATGGGAAGTGCACAAGGGGAATGTGTCCCTGTTGGTTCTGCTGAGCCTCTCAGTGGTTTTTGATTCTATCAACTATGGTATCCATCTGGGCCGTCTCTCTTGAATGGGACTTGGAGGCACTGTTATGCAGTGGTTTCGATTTTTCTTGGACGAACTCAGAAAGTGGTGCTGGGAGACTCCTGTTTGGTGCCCTGGCTGTTGGCTGTTAGCCACTTAGGGATCTATTTTGTCCCCCCTGCTGTTTAACATTTACATGAAACTGCTGGGAGAGGTCATCCAGAGTTTTCAGGTGCGGTGTCACGAATATCCTCATCACATCCAGCTCTGCCTTGCTTTTACATCTGACTCCAGGGAAACTGTCTTGGTACTGAAACCAATATCTGTTGTCAGGACTGGACTGGATGAGGGCAAACAAATTGAAACTTAATCCAGACTAGACAGAGGTGCTTCTGGTCAGTCAAAAGGCAAATCCGGGAACAGGGACTCTGCCTGTGCTGGATGGGGTTACACTCCCTCTGAAATTTCAGGCTTGCAGCTTGGGTGTTCTTCTGGATTAAACTCAGTTTGAATGTCCAGGTTTCAATAGTGACCAGGAGTGCATTTCTACAAATAGTGTACCAACTCCACCCATTCCTTGAAATGTTAGATTTGGCTACAATGAGACATGTATTGATTACATCCTATTTGGACTACTGTAACACACTTTATGTAGGGCTGCCTTTACAAACTTTTAGGAAAATTCAATGTGTTCAAAAGTGGCCAGGATGCTGATTTGGCCAGTTATAGGGACATATAACTTCACTGTTAAAACAGCTGCACTGCCTACCAGTTTGTTTCCAAACACAATTCATAGTGACAGTCATGACCTATAAAGCGTTATAGGACACAAGAGATAACCTTCTTGGTCGTTTTTTGTGGGTTTTTCAGGCTATGTGGCCATGTTCTAGAAGAGTTAGTTTCTGATGTTTTGCCAGCATCTGTGGCTGCAGCTACTCCCACCTTCTGGAACTCCCTTCCATGGAAGGCTAGGCTAGCCCTCTGCTTGTGTTCATTCTACCAACAGCCAAAGACCTTTTTGTTTAAGCAGATTTTTAATGTGTAAGCAAGGGAGCCTCTTATTGGGATTTTTAAATGTGTCTTTTAAAACTTTTGTATGTCTTTTAAATGATTTTGTAATGTTTTACATGGTGATTTCAATTGGTTTTTGTTTGTTTTTTACTCTTTATTGTGAATGTTTTTTAATTGACTCTCTTTGGGACCTACCGTGGGTCCCACTCTGGGAGAAAAATAGCATACAAATGAAATTTTAAAAAATATATATATCTCTAGCTGTTCTGGAAATCCCTCCCTGAACCTTCATGGAGAGATAGGATGCTGCCTTTATTCACCATGTTACCCATTATTTCTACTTTGACTGGCAGAGGCTTTCCAGGGTCTTAAACAGAGAAGGATATTTTCCATCGTCTTCTACCTAAACATTTTCACTGAAGATGCCAGGGACTGAACATGGGACCTGGGCAAAAAAAAGCACTGCTACTGAGTGAGTATGACTGCCCCTTTATCTGTTCATGGACCATTTCAGCTATCTTTTACCTGTCATCCCATTTGCAGAATAGGATAATGCCACAGCTGCTTGGCACAGTTGACCTGTTAGCTTTTACCAACCCCTTCAGGGTCATAGCTTCCTCTTCTCTTCAGCTTGCTTGCTGTTTCTTGTTAGGTTGTGTCATGCATGTTGTTACAGCAGCAAGTCCCAGATCATGCAGGCTTGCAGGCCTTACACCAACACAAGAGGGAAACCTGTGGCAGTGGCATGCCCATAAATCTTCAAAGGGAAAACCTAAGGGAATAAACCTAAGGAAGTTTAAATAGCTGAAAAAGAGAAACATACAGAGCATTTAGAAATGCAGATAGCATAAAGTATGGTGACAGTCCCCATAGAAATGGAAACAGTTTGATATAAGAGGGAAAACCAGGTAGTTTCAGCTGTTGGCTGGCATTGTTTTGGGGACTTCCTGCATTTTTCCCCATTTTTCCCCCTAGAAAAAAAAAAACCAAATTCCCATGGCTTCAAAATTTCTGGAAATTTGAAATCTCTAGTGAAATTAGCTTGTTAAATTGCTGACTTGCAAGGTGAAAACAGAGTTTGGAAAGTTTCTGTTTTGGACTACAACTTCCAAATCCCAGAATCATCACATTGATTTGCTAACTTGAGAATGCTGGCTCAAGAATTCTGGAAATAAAGGGCCAGTACAGACGGACGCTTTGTGCCGGCCACGCATGGGTGTTGGAGCACCCAAATGGTGCTCACCGGAAGGGGTGTGATCATAACATGCAAGTGCCATAATTGTGCCCCTTCTAAGAAGCTGGGTTTTTTTTCCTTTCTCCTGAGAGGGACCAGATCATTGCCACGGCGTCTGATCACCACAGCAATGATCCAGGGCAAAAAGGGGCAGCTGCAGTCTGCCCATCTGTTGAGCCTCTAAAGCTAATTATCTCACAAAACTAGAAATCCCATAATTCCATAGTATTGAACCATAGCTGTTAAAGTGGCATCAAACTGCATCATTTCTGTAGTTCAGATGCAGCAGTAGACCCTGTCTACAGGTGTATAGTTGAGAAAAATGTTATCTGATTAGGAAAAGGGCACATCTTTGTCATTTAACAAAGAAAAGTTACCTCTGAATACATTTTAACTATCCTGTGGCTAATTAAGTTACAACTACAATTAGAGTTGTAACAAGATGTAGGTTATGGATGAAGTGGCAATTCAACGTACGGGATTGTGAATAGAGAAAGAAGCTGTTCCAGTATGATTAATATTACATGTATTACCAATGCAATGTTTACAGATAATTACTTACTCTGTAGAATAGTATGTTCCACTCTGCCAAAAGTTTAGACAACATCCTCTTGCAAGCTCCATCACAACATAGCCTAATAGTGAGAAATGCTGGGAATTGTAAGCAATATCTGGAGAGCTCCACATTTTTACTGTTTATTCTCACACACTTTCATTTAGGCATCTCAACACCTCAGGGTGGTCTCACTGGGTTATCTGAAAGGACTAGTTGGGCTGTTACAACTAGGGTTGATAACAGGAAAACAGGAGATGGCTCTTGTTTTAAGGGTTGTGTGGAAGGGTGGGGGCAGGATATGACCAAGTTACCTGTTTACCACTAGGTACCGGTAAGAAGCAGCACCTGCTGAAATTCCTTTTTCTGCACAGCAATAAAAGGGTACAGGAGCCCTCTCCAGTTTTCATTCTGCCAGCTCCTAGGTTTTGCTAAACTGAAGAGAGAACACGGCTGCGGCTATGAGAAGACACAAAACACAGGTTAAGATAACTAATACATTCCTTTTAATCAGGGGAGTGATTGGGGAAAGGGTGAAGGCCAAGGGCCCAAGGAAGTAGAACATTTATTTGCTTAATTTACACCCTGCCTTTCTTCTGGCATAGGGTCCAAAGCAGTGTACAAGAATTTAAAACAAAACTGCAGCTAGAATCTTATTTACAGATTTTCAAAAATCAGTTAAACAATTTTATTCTTAAAAGCATGTGGTTAAAAACTGCTAAAACACATTAAAGCACAATTTAAAAGAGAAAATCACACTACTGTCTCATGATGTAAGAAGCAAAGGCCTGCCTAAATAAATAGGTCTTTGTCTGCCTGCATAAAGAGAACAGAGAGTAGGACCAAATGGACATCCTGTGGAAGGGAGTTCCACAGCCTGGGAACAGCCATTGAGAAAGGCTCATTCTTCCTGAAACAGACCTCTTCCTAAAAGACTTATAATTCCAAGTCATAAGATTTTCTTTTCCCAGTCATTTTTATTTGCAAAGCTGGGTTTACAAGAAGAACATTGCCCCTTCAAATCACCATGTTTTTTTCAAAACCAGACTGTACGACACTTGAATCCAAATGCATTCAGCACAGGTCAGGTGCATATTACAGGTGCCACAAATTGGCTCAGGTACCTAGTGCCAACACAGTTGGGTGCCTAATGCCCAGGGATAGGTGCCTAGTGTCAACACACTGCCCTGCAGTGCCAAGCTCTAAGGAAACCACAATAGTACCATCTGTGTGGAGTTGTTCTCTAAATCTGAGACTTTGGTGCACGGTAACCCAAAAGGAGGAAGAGAAATCTTGGGCAGTGCCCTACTGCTGCACAATGGGAAATGAGTCTGAGGAAAGCTGTGCCTATGTTGGCACCACAGGCTCCTGCAAGGAGAGTTTGCTTAAACTGCGAGACTTTAACAGCTCCCATTACCCTAACTGATGAGCCCCATAAAGTTTATGGCTCTGAGTGTGCGGGAGCCATGCTAACGGCCCTTGCCATCTGGAAAAGATGGCTCCATAGGGGCCATATGCCCCCACCCGCTGGATTCTCCCCACCCCCAATCTCCTGGCTGCAGCGGGAAAGAGAGTGCTGAGCCAGCACTTGGGAGGAGGAAATACCAGGCATTTAATCCCATCCCTACCAACTTGCAGGATGGTGGCGTCAGCAAGCAAGCAAGCTTCCCATCTGTGGAGGGTGGTTTGTGTGTGCAAAAAAAGCAGAGGGAGGGATTGGACAAAGCCACGACTAAAACAGTGGATATGTCGTCCCAAAATAAACTGAGCAGGCCTCTTAGTCTTAGCTACAGTGGATAGGCCCATCTCCAGCTGCTTCTGCATTTAGAACCTAGAGGAAAGGGGCATGGAGATATCAGAATGAAGACTGCCACCTGCAGTTCTTTTCAAAGTAAAGGCTAAGATGCACTGGGCTGTGCTTGTGTGTGTGTTTGTATGTGTTTAGATCAGCTGTTAGGCCAAGGGTGGGAATCTGGCAGACTTCCAGATTATGTTGGACTGCAGTTCCCATGATTCTTCTCCATTTGTTATGGTGACCAAGGCTGACCAGCAGCCTGTGGGAACCAGGTTGTAGCTATGGACGTGGTGCAAAATTAGGGCATTGCCCCTCCAAACATGAATTCAGCTTTCAGTGAATTTTTTCTTCAAGCCCCAGATTTCTAGCATTGCAGAAAGTGGCACATTCATTCTTGAATTCTTACATTTGCTGTGTTTGTATCCCTTCATATCTTTGCTCTTTTTCTAAATGCACATTTCTAAACATTCAAATTGTGTTTTAAATTACTTCAATGATAGAAATTTGAAGACTCAAAGAAAATTTCAATTAGAGGGGTAGATTTCTTCTTTGAGGTGCCATGCCCATAGCTATACCCTTGGGAAAGTCACATATTCCCCACTCCTTCTTTGAGCAATGAGAACTTGTAACATTTTTATAGCTCTAAATGAATAAATGTACAGAAAATATTATTTTGCATGCTTGACACATAACCAGGGGGAAAGCGTGTTGTGCTGTTCCTGTGTTTTAAACAGTGGTTTGATCCGCAGAAATCAGCAGCTATGGAGGTTGAAGGTATGGGGAAGTCAGAACATATTGAGAAATCAGAAGGTACAGAGGTTTAAGATATGGAAAAACCCAAATGTGTGGTGGCCAACAGCAGTCTGTTCTGCAGAAATCAGAAGGTGTGGAGGTTGAGAGCACAGAAACTGTCCAGGTCAAGCTGAAGCACAGAAGCAATTGCTGATAAAAACCTGCAAACCTAAATACTCTGTGTGCAAGTACACTATGCACACATTGTTTGCTGCCAGGAAATTTGACATATGTTCCACACCACCTGTGTTACAAATGTCAGCTCACAACCTGATATCAGCTTACAACATGTCAAACCCTAACTTCGTCCCAACTGGCTGGGGCAGAAGTAGGAAATGTATTTAGGGTGGGAGGTTTTCATTTTTAAAAAAATTTCTTTGTGGGGATGGGTGAGCTCTCTGCTAGATCTTCAGTATAGCCATTTGGGTATTTATGTTGTTGTTGTTGTTGTTGCTGCTGCTGCTGTTGTTTTTGTGTGCCTTCAAGTCTTTTCTGGCTTATGGTGACCCTAACATGACTTTATCATTGGGATTTTCTTGGTAAGTTTCAGAAGAGGTTTGCCTTCACCATCCTCTGAGGCTGAGAGCTTTGACTTGCCCAAGGTCACTCAGTGGGATACCCAATGAGCATTTATTTGAGGAGTGGGTTTTGTTTCTATGAAGCAGCAGAACCTAAACACACACGCACACACAAACACAACCCTACCTTTAAAAACAAATGGAGAGCCAGCCTGGCATAGTGGTTTAAATATTGGACTAGGATTCCAGGAGGCCAGGGTTTGAATCCCTATTTGGACATGGAAACAGTGGGTGACCTTGGCCAAGTCACATTCAGCCTTGGAGCAATGCAATTAACAAATATTGCCAAGAAAACCCAGGGATAGGGTCACATCTTGGTGCCATAAGTCAGAAACAACTTGAAGGCACACAACAACAACAAAAGCAAATGGACTATAGTCTTCCACGAGCAGGCATGGTCTTGACCTTTTGCTTCAGCTGCTTCAAAGTCAGCCTTGCCAACTCTCTTTGTGATCCAGTCATCCCTGACCTGGTGCCCCCTAGGTGTGTTGGGCTACAACTCCCAATTTGCCTTTATCCAGCATGTCCATTGAGATTGATCATTCTGGTTGGGAATGATGGGAACTGCACCAAAAGTGAACCAGATCAAGAAAGGATGTATGTGACAAAAAGCCACTCTATTCATTGCTGTTTTAGAGTATGTGCTATCCAGTATTTCACAGATGAAAATGGGGAGGCTTGTGTATTCCTGACACCTCTTTTCACACTCAGGGAATTCTCATTATATATTGCTGAAGGCTCTTCTTTGCTCCCTACTGTCTGTTGTATTCATCTTACACTGCAATATCCTGCCCGCATCAGCTTCTGAAATAGTGTTAGTAAACTGACCACAACAGTTTCCTACAAATGTTTAATCTCACAGCAGATCTGGCTGTACTTAGTAAAGAATAGCTGCACACTCAGCAGCGTTTATTCTCTGGATAGGCATTTGGGCTGGAGATGGGGGTGGGAGAATGGAAGGCAAGCAAAGTAATGCTCATTTTGCATCCATATGCATGCACTCCATGCTCTGTGCACTAGCTTCAATCTGGATCCTCGTCTCTGACTCAGATATTTAACTTCAAGAGACAGTCTTAAAAATGCAGAATAGTAATGCACGTCATTGTCAATGGGAGCACACCCTCCCTTGTGCCCTGGACTATTTAGATGAACTTGGAAAGGGTACTTTAAAAATAAAAACAACTTTCACAGCCACCCAGCTAGCACTGTTACAGTCCAGAAAAATAAGTTTGCCAAGCATTAAGACAAAAAGGGGTGGGAGGATCATCAGGACCATGACAAGGAAGGGAACAACAACGCCCCATCCTGGGCATGTGGTCATAATTCCCCCTGTTTTACACACACACACACACACACACACACACTATTGCCTGATACTGCGTAAGTTATACTTTTGGCCCTTGTTGTTGTTAGTTGCCCTCGGGCTGATTCCGACTCATGGCAACCCAGTGGATGAGACATATCAAAGTTTCCCTATCTTCCCCTGCTCTGCTCGAGTCCTGCAAACCCATGTCCATAAAGCCCCTGACTGATTCCTTCCATCTGATCTGCAGTCTTTCCCTCTTTCGTCTACCCTCTACCTTTCCTAGCATTAATTGTTTTTTCTAGTGATCTATGCCTTCTCATTATGTGGCCAAAGTATGATAGCGTCAACTTGATCATCTTAGCTTCCAAGGAGACTTCTGGTGTGATCTGTTCAAGACCCCATTTGTTTGTCTTCTTGGCTGCCTAAGTACTCTTCTTCAGCACCACATCTCAAATGAACTGCTTTTCTTTCTGCCTGCTTCCTTCAATGTCCAGTTCTCATATCCGTACTCAGTAATGGTGAATAAAATGACCTGAAAGATTCAGGATCTTTTCTAGTTCTTTCATAGCTGTCCTTCCCACTCCTAGTCTTCTTATTTCTTGACCGCATTCACCATTCTAGTCAGTGTTTGATCCTAGTATGGGATTTCTTTAACTATTCCTTCATTGTCTAGATTGAATTTACGTATTTCTTCTGTGGTCATTATTTTGTTTTCTTTATGTTCAGCATTAAACCTGCCTTTGCACTTTCATCTTTAATCTTAGAATCATAGAATCATAGAATCATAGAATCATAGAACCATAGAGTTGGAAGAGACCACAAGGGCCATCCAGTCCAACCCCCTGCCATGCAGGAACTCCAAGTCAAAGCATCCCTGACAGATGGCCATCCAGCCTCTGCTTAAAGACCTCCAAGGAAGGAGACTCCACTACGCTCCGAGGGAGTGTGTTCCACTGTCGAACAGCCCTTACTGTCAGGAAGTTCCTCCTAATGTTGAGGTGGAATCTCTTTTCCTGCAATTTATATCCATTGTTCCGTGTCTTAGTCTCTGCAGCAGCAGAAAACAAGCTTGCTCCCTCCTCAATATGACATCCCTTCAAATATTTAAACAGGGCTATCATATCACCTCTTAACCTTCTCTTCTCCAGGCTGAACATCCCCAGTTCCCTAAGGCGTTCTTCATAGGGCATGGTTTCCAGACCCTTCACCATTTTAGTCGCCCTCCTTTGGACCCGCTCCAGTTTCTCCACATCCTTTTTGAATTGTGGTGCCCAGAACTGGACACAGTATTCCAGGTGGGGCCTGACCAAAGCAGAATAGAGTGGCACCATTACTTCCCTTGATCTAGACACTATACTTCTATTGATGCAGCCTAAAATTGCATTGGCCTTTTTAGCTGCTGCATCGCACTGTTGACTCATCTTCTTTACTAACTGTTCCAACTCTGTGCTAGATTAATTGTACCAAGTCATCTGACTTTTACCACTTTTTCCAAAGTGAACCTTAACCAGAAATTAGGGACACCATTAAACTAGGGACAAATAATGGGAGGGGAGGGGAGGGGAGGGGGAATGTCTCCTTCAAAATAGCAACAATGAAGGGCTAAACTAGGCTTGGCCAAAAGCATATACTAGGCAAAAGAGGGCTTAACTAGAAATCTTTGTATTTAAGATACATATTCTTTTAAAATGCATATTCTTTTAAAATACAAATAACAGCTGCAGAGGATCATTGGGATCACAGCAGGTAAAATGAGAGTTAACTCTTTCTCCTCCTTCTGCAGGCTTGAAGAAAATAGCTCCTCTGAAAATTTGCCTTGGCAGGAAATCTTCCTTTGTAGAAATGGAAGCCTTCTTCCTAGTGTAAATTGTGGCTTCAAAGGAGTGATTCTTGTCAAACCTCAGAGAAAGAGGATAGGGTCAAATTCTCCCTCCCCATCTAATACAGTTTCAACAATCATCCCTCCTGCACATCTCCAAAGCCGGTACTCTTCATATTTTAGAAAACATGCATGTTAAATGCAAAGACATATTTTACATCATCCCTCTTTTCATTCATGCCCTGTAGTCTAAGTCTTCCATACATACATATCTCAACTCTAGGAATATTTTCAGAGGTCCTTCCTGGTTGCCTCTGCCAAATGAGTGTGTGAGGTGGCTACTATAGGGAGAAAGGAACTTTTCAATGGTGGCATCTCAACTGTGTAATAACTTCCCAGAGGATTAGCTTGCACATATGTTATTGTCTTTTCATCATATGGTGAATATTTTTTTAAAATTCCAAATGCTTTTATCTGAAGACGCTTTAGTATTTTTATACTGCTGTAGTAATGTCCCCTCCTGCTTTATGCATTTCATTTGCATATGGTAATAGCTTTCTCTGTGTCATTTTTTTAAAAAATGTATCTTAATCCTATGGCTTTAAACAAATGTTTTTAACCCATAAGGGTCCATGAATGGACCTCAGGAGGTCTGGTAACCAGCTAGAAGGAAAAATAATTTTGTCTCTTCCGTTTCTTTAATGTTACTTTGGAACAAATGGGTCCAAATTGATTTTTCTACTTATAATCCATAATATGGTCCACAATATCCATCCATGTCAAAGAAACCCCTATCCCTCAAAAATGTTAAGAACAACTACTAAATATTGTGACATGACCAGCTCAGGAAACATTAGTTGTTGGGAGGTAATGGCATAGTGGTTTGTTTGACTATGACCCTGGAGACCAGGGTTCAAAATCCACTGGATGCTCTTGGGCATGTTACACTCTCTCAGCCTCAGAGCAAGGCAATGGCAAGCCTCCTCTAAACAATTCTTATCAAGAAAACCCCATGGTAGGTTCACCTTAGGGTCTCCATAAACTGGAAGTGCCTTGAAAGCACAAAACAACAGCAAAGCCATGCCTGTGTCTGCCCATTATGGCCATCAGCCAATAACTAGGTTTGTCTTAAAGGTAAAGGTTTCCCCTTTGACAAGATTGTGTAGTTGTGTCCGACTGTAAGGGGCCGTGCTTATCTCCGTTACTAAGCCAAGGGAGCCAGCATTTGTGGAAGATGACTCTATGGTCACGTGGCCAACATGACTGTACAAAATGCTGGTATCTTCCCACCATGGTGATTCCTATTTATCCACTTGCACTTTTACATGTTTTTGAACTGCTAGGTTGGCAGAAGCTGGGACAAGAGACAAGAGCTTACTCCATCACACAGCGTTTGGGCCTCAACATGCCAACCTGCTGATCTTGCAGTCCTCAGAGTCAGCATCTTAACCACTGTACTACCGAACCCCCTTGTCTTAGGGTCGCCATACAATGGAAGTGACTTGAAGGCACACAACAACAACATGAGCAAGAAAGAAACAAGCAATCACTGTTCCTTTCCCAATCAAAGTGAAAGGAGCCAGAGGGACTGCCCAAGGGGGAGGTCTGAAGAAGGGCTCTGAGCCTGCACTTGAGGCGAGGTTTGCTTGGGCCCTGTGTCCATGGCAGGGTTGCTCTCCTATTTCAGAGCCTTCAGGTTCATGCTAAGATGCGGCATCGACCAAGAAAGAGACATGATTTGGGGCTGGTTTTATGCCTAGGGTGGGCATGAGCAGCTCTCAAGCAGCCGTCCAGCATTCAAGCCACTCTCCACGCTTGAACACCCCTCAATAGCTTCTGCTCCCGCTCCTCTATTGTACCCAGGGAGGGGGCGATGGGGGAGCCTGGCATAGCTATTAATACCAACAATGGGCCTTTAATTGGACTCTCCACTGCTTGTAGAGAAAGGCTGGCGTGTGCCAGTTAAGGAATGTCTGAGGCAGCAGGGAGGGCAGTCTAAAAAATGAAGGAGTGGAGGAGGAAAATGGCTCCCCCCTCACTGTGTTGCACTCTCTCTCCAGATGCAGCAGCCTCCTGATGCAGATTCACATCCTGTTCGTTCAGGAAAGCAGATTAGGCACCTAACATGTCAATGCACAAGCTACATGCCAAAGCACACACTCTTCATGTTGTATACATGTGTACTTTCCTATCATTCAAACATGCATACACAGGCATTGATTCAAATTTGACAAATACAGTCATGCACTCTTTGACTTAATAGTGTAAGTGATGCCTGATTCGCCTGGTTAGCACAGGCAATATGATTAAAAGAGTATCATCAACAAACAATTTAGAGTAGTGTCCAGATCAAGGAAATGAGTCACCTGGAATACCATGTCAGGTTCTGGGTACCCCAGTTCAAGAAGGTTATTGGCAAGCTAAGAACACGTCCAGAAAATGGTGACTAAAATGATCAAAGTTCTAGAAACCAAGCCTTATAAAGAACAACTGAGGGAGCTGCATATGTTTAACTGGGGAGGGGGACTTCTGCAAGCCATGACATTCATATTTGAATACCTGAAGTGATGGAGAAAACCTGTTTTCTGCTGCTCCACTTTGTTGTTCTTGCTGTGTGCCTTCAAGTCATTTCTGGCTTACAGCAATCCAATGGTGAACATACCAAGGGGTTTTCTTGGCAAGAATTGTTCAGAAGAGGTTTGCCTTCATCTTCCTCTGAGGCTGAGAGAATGTGACTTGCCTATGGTGACCCAGTGGGTTTTCATGGTGGAGATTTGAGCCCTGATCTCCAGGGTGGTAATCCAATACTCAAGCCACTAACCATGCTGGTTACAATCTCACAAGGCAGGCCATTCCAGTGTCAAAGAGCAATTACAACAAAGAAGTTCTTCCTAATGTTTGAATGGCTTTTTTTTTTTTTTTTTTTTTTGGTAATTTCAATCCATTGGTTTGCCGCCCCAGAACTAGAAAACAAACTAATGGGTTCAAAATACAAGAAAAATGTTCCATCTAAACTTAAGGAAGAAATGCTATAAGAGCAGTTTCATACCTGAGTGGAGTGCCTTGCAGGGTGGTGAACTCAGTATCTTTAGAGGTCTTTAAACAGAGGTGGGACGAGTGTCTTTCAGGATTGCTTTAATTGTTTATTGATGCATGGCAGGGAATTGGACTGGATGGCCCTTGTGATCCCTTCCAACTCTTAAGGTTCTATGAAAAGAACACAATTTTTGTGCATTTGACCTTCCAAGCTGGGTCCCCACAGATTCAGCTGGACTGCTGGGGGAAAAAAGCAGCTGTCATAACAGAAAAGGCTCTTTCTGATGGTTCAGCATTGGAGGCTATTGTATACCCTCTCAGCACTAAGATTCACATTCTTCCATTGTGGGTGGATGCTGAGGGGCAATTGTGCAAGAAGCAAAGTTCTCTTTCAGTTTAGGCCATTTTAAAAAAACAAACAAACAGCAGGTCTATGAAATTCTCCAGCCCATTGTGCAAAATAAAATAAAATAAAAAAATCCCAAAACCACATGTATACCAACCCTTTTTGTTCTGCACCGTGGACTAAAAATCAAGAGAACGTTGGGGTAAAATGTTTGTACACATGCTGGGATCCGTTTTTGTTTATGTTCACTAGGATTGTTTCATTTCACCCACACAGTTGCTACTAGGATATCGTAACAGGTATTTCATATATGTTCGGAGTAGCAAAATGTAAGTTTCTTTAATTTCAGTTTAGATGTCTGGGATGTGGGTGCTGTAATTTCTTCAGTGGATGTCTGAGTGCAGCTTTTGCATTGGCTTTTCTGACAAGATCTTGTTCTGTCTCTAGCCATGGTATTCTCTTCTGTATGGCCTCTACTTCTGATAATCAGTTCAAGTATGTTTTGTTGTTGTCAAGACATTTCTGACTTACATTGACCCTAAGGCAACCCTGTCATGTGGGTTTCTTGGCAAAATTTGTTCAGAGGAGGTTTGCCATTGCAATCCTCTGAGGCTGAGAGAATGTCACTTGCCAAAGGTCACCCAGTGGGTTTCTATGGCTAAACAGGGATTTGAACCTTGGTATCCACAGTCATAGGCCAATGTTCAAACAACTATACCACACCGTGTCTTTTGGAGGTTGTTTTTCTTGTTCTCTCTCTTTTTTTTTATGGGTAGTGGTATAATGGAGGAGTAGATGGGTGTTTGAGTCCAATATTTGCAGGGTTCCTGCTTCCCTACACTGACAAAATTTGCATCTGATGGGTTAATCTCTTTGCGTGCATGTGTGTGATATATATGAGAGGATGCCTTAATGCTAGAAATGTGTTGCTGAAGGGAAGAATGCCAGTCCTAAACAGATTTCCCCATTGTATATTGATGGCTTCTTTCACATAATCATGACTAATACAAAGCAAAGTAATCCGTTTGGACTACAAATCCCAGAATGCTGGCTGAAGTTTCTGGAATTTGTAGTCCAAAGTATAATCATTTCTGCCTTAATGAAAGTAAGCTTATTTAGTAATTTGTGGCAAAGTGGGAGTTACAGATTTCCTCCAAGAAGATTTGGTGCCAATTATGAGAAGCTCAGCTGTTCCATGGTGCAGTAAAGATATCACATCTATAGATCTGTGAGGTATATATGTGTGTATGTGTGTGTGTGAGAGAGATTTCCAAGCACTGGCCTTCCTCCCATGCATCTTCCCTTCCTGTCCCTTCTGAGTCTGCCACAGGCAGATACTCAAAAGACAAGGGCAATTCGAGTTCATTGGTCAGCACAGACTCTCCTTGCTGATGGGTTCTCCAGGGATGAAGCTGGAGCCCGAGAGCCCCGAGAGCCTGAGAGAACTCTGCCCATGTCTCCCAGAGGGGTTGTCACCTTTCCTTTCTGATCACAATGCCTGTCAGCCTGCCAGCATGATGGAGATGTCAGGCCCGACCTGGTGCGCCCCACCATGGGAAAAGTCACCAACAAATGCTAATACAAGCTGACGTTAGCTCCTAGCAGGACACAAAAGGATTTACCGGAAACCCGTCCACAAAATTGATTTAATAGAGCCCAACCTCACTCGGGCATAACAAGTGAACCGGGCCTGGCAGGCAAAGGAACTCTGCATATATGCTTGGGGCATACCAATTCTCTGTCAAATAATCCATGTGAGGGATGCACATTCGTACACATGTCCACATACTGCACACACACTCCATGTCACTAGCTGACACCATCAAGTGGGCCTTACAGCCACTCATGTGACCCTCCATTCTGGGTGACCTTTTGGTTCAGCAGGTGAGTACTACGATGCTCCCTCCATCTCCCAGGGTAAGATACAGGTCTCTTTCATGCTATACAATTACAGCACTTTGATCCCACTTTAAATTGCCATGCTGCATCCTAAGCAATCCAGGATTTGTAGTTTGGTGAGGCACTAGAGGCTTTCTGGCTTTTTGTTGTTTGTTGTTAACCACCTCCAGTCTATCTCCACCCATGGTGACCCTGTGAATGAAGCATCTTCGGGACTCCCTGTCCTCCACTGTTCTGCTTTGTTCCTTCAAAGTCATACCTGTGACTTCCTTAATAGAGTCCATCCATCTAGCATGTGGCCTTTCTTTCTTTCTTTCTTTCTTTCTTTCTATCTTTCTGCTTCCCTTCACCTTTCCTATTATTTTTGGTTTTGCCAATGAATTGTTCCTTCTCATGATATATCCAAAGTATGACAGCCTCAGGTTTGTCATCTTGGCTTCCATCGAGATTTCTGGCTTGTTCTGCTCTAGGACACATTTGTTTGTCTTTTTGGCTGTCCACAGAATCTTCGGCACTCTCTTCCAGCACCACATCTTGAACAAATTGAATTTCTTTCTATCTTCTTTCTTTTCTTTCTTTCTTTCTTTTTTTTTTTTGGAAGCCATGCCTTTCCATTATTATTATTATTATTATTATTATTATTATTATTATTTCTCTTTATTTTCCATAAAAACATAACTTCCAACAGAAAATCACATTTATTTATTTATATTCTTATTTCTTTTGCCTATTCTTCTCCTCGTGGATGAACAGGCCGATCTGGCATGCTTTACTGAGACCTGGCTGGGAGATGTCAATGCTGCCACATGGGCACAGGCGCTTCCAGCTCATTATATGGTCAGTGAGCAGATAAGGGAAAGTGAGCGGGGGGTGGTGTGGCCATAGTCCATAAGACCAACCTTTGATCAGGAAACCTGTCCGGAAAACAGTCCACATCGAGAGCATGTACCTTAGCCTGAAGACCAGGGACAGTTTGGGGATTCTGTTGGCTTACCGGCCACCCCATTGCTTAACAGACTCCCTGACCGAGCTGACTCAGCTGGTCTCTGAGTTGCTGTTGCAGTCCCCCAGACTTTAGGTCTTGGGTGACTTCAACATTCCTCTGGAGACCAGCCTTTCTGATCTATCTGGAGCAGCTCGGGAGTTCATGGAATCCATGACAGCCATGAACCTATCCCAACTGGTCAACGGGCTTACCCATTGTGCAGGTCACACACTCAATGGGGTTTTCAGTATGGAACAGGAGTATTTGTGGGCGGAGGTAATCAAAACCTCTGCACTGTCATGGACGGATCATTCCCTGATCAAGATGGAACTGAAAGCCACTTTCCATCCCCCCAGGGGTGGCGGACCCATTAGAATGGTCCGCCCTCAAAGGCTAATGGATCCAACCGGTTTCCAGAAGGCCTTAGAGGGTCTAATGGTTGGTAATGCTGGTGATCCAGTCGAAACCTTGGTGAATACTTGGAGCACCGACCTTCCCAAGGGTATTGACGCGATCACCCCCAAGCGTCCTCTCCAGCCCGCTCCCAACCACAAACCCTGGTTCACAGACGAACTCAGGGAGATGAAGCGGGTTGGATGACGACTAGAGTGCAAGTGGCATAAAACTCACCTCGTGTCCGACAGAACTTGCCATGGGCAGCACCTTCGTGCCTATCGGGAGGCTTTGCGTGCAGTGCGGAGATCCTTCTGCTCTGCACGCATTGCGTCTGCAGAGTCCCATTCAGCAGAGCTGTTCAGGGTGGTGGGGAACTGACGCAGGTTCCTCCTGCGCCAACCCCCTACTTGACCCGACACCCACTTTGCAGATAAAATCTCTTGGATAAGAGACGACTTGGACGCCAATGTTTTGTCAGAATCCATTGGCGAGGTGTCCAGCAACTGCGTTGCTGTCAGTTTACTGGATGAGTTTCAATCGGTGAGTACTGATGACGTGGACAAACTCCTTGGTAGTACTTGGAAGATGACATGCGCCCTCGATCCATGTTCATCTTGGCTGGTTGTTCAGGGAGGGGACACATTGAGAACATTCCTTCGGGATGTGATTAATGCATCCCTCAGGGAGGGCATAGTTCCATCATGTCTGAAGGAGGCAGCTGTCAAGCCTCTCCTGAAGAAACCTTCCCTTGATCCTCTGGACAGGAACAACTACAGACCAGTGTCCTTGCTCCCATTTTTGATCAAGGTGATCGAGAGAGCAGTCTCCTCCCAACTCCAAGCTGTCTTGGATGAAACCGATTATCTCAATCCATTTCAAATCAGCTTCAGGGCAGGACATGGAGTTGACACTGCCATGGTCGCACTGGCTGACAACCTCCGCTTGAGCATTGACAGGGGCAATGTGACCCTGCTGGTGCTCTTGGATCTTTCCGCGATTTTTGATACTATAGACCACTCCATCCTCTTGGATCGGCTGAGGGAGGTAGGGATTGGAGGCACTGCTCTCTGGTGGTTCCGGTCCTTCCTTTCCGGCAGATCGCAAAGGGTGAGGCTCGGGGACAGTCAGGAGTGCCTGTTATCAGCTTCGTCTGATACGCCAGTTGTGCCCTTTCCTGGACATGAGGGACCTGGAAACTGTGGTACATGCTCTGGTAACCTCACGCCTGGATTTCTGTAATGCGCTCCACATGGGGCTACCCTTGTGCTTAACCCAGAAACTTCAACTGGTCCAAAATATGGCAGCTAGGCTTGTAACTGGAACATCAAGGAGAGAGCACATAACACCGGTGCTCAAGGCTCTCCACTGGCTGCCAATTAGTTTCCGGGCGCAGTACAAGGTGTTGGTTTTAACCTTTAAAGCCCTACATGGCTTGGGTCCATCTTATCTCAGGGACCGCCTCTCCCCGTATGAACCGCCCTGCACACTTCGATTCTCTGGAAGGAACCTGCTACAGCCTGTGAAATCTAGGCTGTCGCAGACCTCCCAGAGGACTTTCTCCGCTACTGCTCCCAAGCTTTGGAATGGTCTGCCGGATGAGTTGCGTCTTATAACATCTCTTGATTGCTTTAGAAAAGCTCTGGAGACACATCGCTTCCGGCAGACTTTCCCTGAAACCTCCTAGATCCCGGCTCCGAAACGGGACCTATTAATTGAATTTGACCCCTTTCTTGGTGCTATCTCTTTCCTCAACTAAGAACCATCGAGGATGGATTATGCTTTAATGTTGTTATTGTTTTAAATTATTGTTAATTTAATCTATTTTTAAGGGGAGGGTGTCTGGGAATGGGTTGATGAAGTGTTTTAATCTGTATGTTTTAATATTGCTGTACCCCTCTCCGATTGTGCTTCACAGAGGAGCGGGCTAGAAATAAAGATGATGATGATGATGATGATGATGATGATGATGATGAGCTTTATACATCTCCCCAGTATTTATCACTAAAATAGCAAATATACCACCAGATTTAAGACCAATACAGACAACCTTCTTTCTTAACTGTCTATCTTCTTTCTTAACATGTCAATTATATATCTTTGCATTTTAGGATCTTTTCTAGTATAGCCACACTCCCCTTCTTTATCTTCTTCTGACTTCCTGGCTGCACTCCCCGTTCCTATCAATGTTTGTTTCCAAGTATGAGAACTCTCTTACTTCTTCATTGTTTAGGATGAATTTATGTAGATTCCCTGTGGTCATTATTTTTTGTTTTCTTTATGTTCTACAGTAAGCCTTGATCTTCCTTAGTAGTTGCTTCAGATCTGTGAAGTTTTCTGCTAGCATTATGGTGTCATCTATGTATCTTAGATTGTTGATATTCCTTTCTCCTATTTTTACACTTTCTTCCATGTCCAAGCCTGTTTTTCTTCCAATATGTTTTGCATATGCAGTGAAACCTCTGTATCAGCGGACTTGCCATCCGCTGATTTAAGCGTCCGTAGACGGCAAGCTGCCCATTGTTCCAAATGGCAGCATGTGCATGTGGCCACACTGCCATTAGGGACACCTCCAGTTATCCCCAGTGGCAGCGCATGAATGTGGCCACATCACCATTGGGAGCAACTTGAATTCCTGTTGTCACAGTTGCATGCATGTACCACCATTGGGGATAACAGGACTTCGGGTCGTGTGAATTTTAGTATCTGGAGGGTGGTCCAGAATGGATCCCCTATGGATATCGAGGTCTCACGGTAAGTTGATAAACTACAGCCTTGTCTGACCCCTTTGCCAATCTGGAACCATTCAGTTTCTCCGTGTTCTGTTCTGACAGTAGTCTCTTGTCTTGAGGACAGATTCCTCATCAGGGCTATCAGATGTATTGGTACTCCCATCTCTTTAAGAGTGTTCTATAGCCTTTCGTGATCTATGCAATCAAAACCTTTGCTGTAGTCTATAATGCACATGCTGATTTTCTTTTGGAATTCCTTGGTGCCCTCTATTAGCCATCGTACATTTGCAGTGTTTCTTTCTGGCAGAGAATGCTAAATACTCCCTTCCATGAAACAACAAATCCCAGGATTCCACAGAAAGGAGCAATGGCTGTTAAAGTGGGATCAAAGGGCTGTAATTGTGTGGTTTGAAAGAGATTATAATCCTTTTAAGACTGGAATCACTAACTGTTATTGGAGTTCACACTTAACGGTCTAAGAGTCTAATATGCAAAGGGATCTTGTGTAGCACCTTTGAGATTAAGGAGATTATCACACTACTTTTCCTCCCAACCTTGATGTGGGCTGAAACTTTTTAAAAACAGGTGGGCTGAAACTTTTAAAAAAATGTGCCCAGTCCAGAGGCATCCCATACTTGATGTTGGCATTTCACTCCCAAGCCAGACTTCTCCTGCATTTTGCAAGAAGGGGACTTTCCCATTCTTGGCAAAGTATGTGAGAAGACTGAATTGGGTAAAGGATACCAAGATGGGTACAGGATGCCTCCGGATTGGGAACAAAGGCATGTGATAACACCCATTTTAAAAAAGTTTCAGCATGCCCTGAGGTTGGGAGGAAAGGCAGTGTGATAATTTCATAACTGAAAGAAAGAAATTGTTAGCATGAGCTTTTGTGTACCTGGGCATATTTCCCCAGATGTGCTCATGCTACCAACTTCTCTCTTTCAGCTAGTATCAAAGGGAATACAAGCTCTCTTTGCATACTGATTTTCCAGAATAACACAGCTAAGTCTTTGAAGAGTCCAGTCTGGTATAGTGGATATAGTTTCAGACTAAGATCAGGGAAACTTTGGGTTAAAATTCTTCTTCACCTATCATTGGGCCAGTCACTCCCCTTTATCCTAAAGTAGCTTGCAGGCTCCTTGGGAGGGCAACATGGGATCCCTTCCATATAAGTGACCATCATATAAGTTATCTCTTCAATGCAATAGTAAACCACCCCTGACTCATCCTCTGCTATTCTAGAAGGCATCAACCTGTACATCACCGTATCTTCAAATTATATGATGTCCTCAGAAGCTGCTAACCAACACCATACATTTTTCTGATTATTCTCCCTCCCCCACTCGCCACACATATTCTGAGATTGTGTTATTCTTGCCTTGAAACCCATCACATTGCTGCCATGGATTTTCAGGCTGTGTGGCCTCTCAGGTCACATGTTTTGCTCTGTTCTCTAGTTGTACTTTTCTACATTTTAGAAGAACATACCTGCAAGATCATGGGGAACCTGTGAAGTGGGGGTGAAGTAGGAGATGCCCTTTCTTTGCAAAATTGCTTGATGTGAGACAGGTTGTCCAAAAGATTTACAGCCATCCCTGGTTCTGCAACTCAACCTCTCCTTTCTGCAGCACCACTGTACTTGGAGGGAGGCCTCTTGGGAGACATTTCCACATTCTTTCTCTTTCTGTGCTCCTTTGAGCTCCTGTCACTTGCTGCTGTGGGAAAGTGGAGTTGAGCAGTGGCATCAAGTGACATCAGATGCCTTCAGAAGAAACAAAGAGAGATGCCCTGCCACCTCTGCCTTGTAGGTTCCAGCCCCACAAAGAAAACAGTCCAGTGCCACATAAAAAAGACAGGCAGAATCTCTCTCATTGTTTCCTGGAAAAAGCAAACAAACCCATACCAGACTTCCTTCTTGGAGCCCTCTGAAATTTCCCCTGGGTCTCCTGTGATAGATTTGCCGTAGGGTCATTTGACACCGCTTTAACTGGCATGGCTCCATCCTATGGAATCCTGGGATTTGTAGTTTGTTATGGAACCAGAGTTCTCCGACAGAAAAGACTAAATATCTCACAAAACTACAAATACCAGAATTCTGTAACATTGAGCCACTGCTGTTAAAGCAGTGTACATGCAGCTTAGGCTCCCCCCCCCCCCCCGATAATGCTTCTCTTCCTATTTTCTACCTCTTCCATTCCATGCAGTAGGTTGTTTGGAAAAGGACAGACTGCTCCTGAGTTCTGACAGAACTCCAAATAGATCGCTTTCAGAATTTTTGGAATTAGGCCAAGGGAGACATGAAATTAGAGACACAAGTTGCCCTGAATATACCACCAAGGGACCTCAGCCTAGCATGAAACTAGGGTGCCCTCAGCCCTCCAAAAATTGCTGAACTACTGTTCCCATCATAGCTCACTACTAGCCAGGTTGGTTAAGGCCTTAGTTTTAAAAAGCAGTTTAGGATTTTGCTTTCAGCATCACTCCTTTTATTTCCCGGGAGCTCACCACGTTCACACTTCTGACAGTTATAAAGTGGCAGGACTTATGGCTAACACTGTCAGCTAAGCAGTCTCACATGTAGCAGTCAGAGGATCTCCATTGTTGTTGGCACAGTTTCTAGCCATATAAATCCATTTTGTCATGTTTCTTCCCAAGACATAAAAGAGTGGTCAAGAGGAATCTCAGGGCACAGCTGGTCTCCAACCAGTGATCTACAAACACAACAAAACTTCTTAGTTTCTACTGGAAGCCAGCTTTTTGCACCCACACTTGCCCTCTTGCCTGGGACAAGGGAATTCCAATGTCAGGGGTAAAGTTATACTTATATGACCTCTGATCTCCTTGGTTCCATGTTGTTGTTGTGTGCCTTCACATCATTTCTGACTTATGGCAACCTGAAGGCAAACCTATCACAGGGTTTTCTTGACAAGATTTGCTCAGAGGAGGTTTGCCATTGCCTTCCTTGAGGCTGAGAGAGCATGACTTGCGCAAGGTCACCCAGCAGGTTTCCTTGGCCAAGATGGGAATCAAACCCTGGTCTCCAGAATCATAGTCCAATGCTCAAACTACACCATACTGTCTCTCTAGAGGTTCCATATTCTCCAAGATTTCACAGATGAAAACTGGGACACAAGTGGCCAAACAACATCGGTGTGGTCAATGTGGCAAACATTATTACTGAGGAAGCACACACAGGTGAGGGGAGGCTGCAACAGTTTTGCTTTTGCCTGAGTCTGCAAGGAAGGGCAAAAATGTGTCCTCTCCTCTCCTCCCAAGCTTGAGTGCAAACTACTTTTGCACTGCATTTTCTTTTCGCATCCCACTTTGCCCCTTCCTCCAGTTACTACTGTCGGAAGGGGCAAAGTGGGATGCGAAAAGAAAAACTAGGATATTTTAAAAGCAGCTGGGAAAAGTGGGATGGTAGAGAATTAACTAGGACTGTTTCTGTCAAATTGGGTCAATTGGACAGTATATGATTAATCTGTGCAAGGTCTGCTCAGCCATGAGCAGCTATGGTATAATTTGCAGCTAGGGAGCAAACAACATGGATGCCTGGGAAGCAGTTGCAGCTTACTCCTAAGTAGATGTGCTTAGAACTGAGCTGCACTTTGTACACTTCATGAGAAAATGTCCAGCCTGCCCCACTTTGTTTTGAATTCACCCCATACCTGTAAGTTTCATCCACCATTGGAATATAGCCCACCATTAATCCAAATTCAAATTCAGCTGGTGGGCTGAGAGAGAGAGAGAGAGAATACCCTCCCCTGCCAAGTTTTAGACCAGGCTTCTCATCAGACAAGCGAAGAGTTGCTTTATAAGCTTAACCTAAAGTTTAGGCTCTAAACATATCTAGATTAAATGGGATGTGGGGTGGGGAGTGGGGAATAAGAAATAGGGAAGGTTGTTGTAGCATTTACTGTGCCAACTCCTCTTAGTCTTGCAAGGGGTGGTAAGATCAGGAAAAGCCCAGCTGGGGTCATTCTGAAGTCACTAATTTTTCATTAATTTGATTCCATAGCAGCAGCAGATCATTAAACCCTTTGAGAGCAAACTGCTTATCATTCAGGTTCACAAAAGCAGCTGTTCACATCTGTGAAAAGAAGCTCAGGAAAGTTGCTGTTGGAAGCAAAAATGTTTGGTTGCTCTACTGCAGTTTAGGTCCCTCTTCTCTCCCCACTTGTGCCTTGTCCCTCCTTTACTTCACCTCTCTCTCCACTGGTAGGGGCAGGTGGAAAAAACGCTTCCAAAATGGTAATGACTTGATGTACTGGCGTGTTAAGTGTAAATACTGTTGTTGATGATGATTATGATGATGATACTGACTAGTTCATTACACCAGAGCAGGGGGCAGGGATCACCTTTTGGATGACAGTTGCCAGAATTCTTCAGTCAACATGTAATCCACTGTAGTCCAGACTTTTCTGGGCTCTTTATAAAACCTGAAGCTGCAAAAAACAGATGGACTTCACCTTCTAGAATCTCTGGCCATTCTGGCTGGGTCCTCTAGGAGCTGAAGTCCAAAACATCTGGAGGGACAAAGGTGCCCACCCTGGAGGTACTTTCTCCCTAATCCTCCATGGCCGTGGCCTTGGTTGCTGCTATACTGCAGAAGTAAAGCAGGTTGACACCACTTTAACTTCCATGGTTCAGTTGCTATGGAATTCTGGAGTTTGTAGTTGGATGGGGCCTCAGAGCTCTCTAACAGGGAAGGCTAAATAGCTCACAAAACTACAAATCTCGGAATTTCATCGCATTGAGATGTAGCCATAAAAATGGTGTCAAACTGCTTTATTTCTGCAGTGTGGCAGAAAAACAGCATGTTTAAAACTTTAAAAGTACTGGGGGGGGGGGAATGGCATCTGATAAGTCAGAGTAAGAGTGGGTCCACAACAGCAAGGCAGTGACAGCCGGGGGGAGCAGGTGTTTTGGTTGCCTTCTGACTCACTGTCCTTCCCAGGATTGATTGCCCAACACCTCAACTTGTGCTGTTTCCAGTTACTAATGGATTAGAATCCCCAACTCTGTGCTGTAGGGCGCATTCTCAAAAATCGTTTAAATGTGTTTGCAAGGAGCAATACATAACCGCTTTATTAATTTATACATTATTAATTTGTATATTAATGGCTTTCTGTTGCAGCTGCCTACGTTGAGCTTGAGGTCCGGAGGGGGGAGGAATCCCTGCTGAAAAATGACTATTAGTGGGAATAAGTGGCCTGGCCATGGAGTAGAAACTCTTCCTTGAAATATTCTAAGATGTCACCTCACAGTTACTGGTGCGAATGCCAACATATTGATGTGTGTGATTTTCCATCCCATGGGATTGTACTAAACATCTGTCTAGGATGCTTCTTTGATCTATGTCTCTGACTGATGCAAGCATGATTAATGAGTGTTAACCTTTGCTATGTTTTAATACCCTTTTTGTCCAAGCAAACAAGATGATCAAGGGGAGATTTTTCCATGTTTACAAAGTGTGGGTTGTTGTAAGGCTGCATTCATAACCTTTGGGGGGGGGGAGTTTTAAATGCACTGAGTGCAGAGACATGAGGCACAGCAGAGGGCTGCAAACTCATGGAGTGTACCGGCTCAATTGTCACTGAAACCTGGAGGAAATACAGTGCCCTGGAAAGACAGCATGATTTCATCCTGGTGGCTGGTGTGTATGTGTGCATGTTGGGTGTGTGTGATTTAATGCCAGAGCTTGTGGCATTTCCTTCACCTCAAGCATCAGAAGGGTTAACCATAGGTGGCTTGTGCAGCTCTACTTATAATTAAACATACACAGAGACACGGCAGAGTCCATGGAGTGTGAGGCCCAGGAATTAGTTGCAACTAGAAATTCTCGCTGGGTGAGCACCTGACACCTAGTGATAAATGCAACAGCAGTGTGTAGGTGGAAGGAGGAAAGAAGGGCTTCCCCATCCTTGGGTGTGGGGTAGGGAGAGAAAGTTAGAAGCAGGAAGGCAGTAGGTAGCAGCACCCACTGTAAAGCATACCCCTTGGGTATGGCAAGACCCAGGGAGTGCCCAGCATCCTCCTCTGATGTCCTGCTTTGAGTGGCACTCCAGTTTTATATACCAGGAATACACCTATCCTAGGACTGGATGACAAGATCAGCCCATAGTGCTCATGGCACTGAACTGACCCTTAGCTTTGCAAGATAAGGTTAATTAAAATAAGATGATCTGTGCCATTATCCTGTTGTGTTTTAATGTTGGCAGCTGTGCAGTGTAATGAGTAAATAAAAACTATTATTTTATTACATGCAGATGACATTCAGCTCTATTTCTCCACCCATACTGAAATCAGGAAAGAGTGTGGAAATGCTGAACTGATACCAGGGGGCCTTGATGGGTTAGATGAAGACTGAAAAGTGAATCCTGACTAGATGGAGACTCTGCAGTTATGTGGTTTCCAGACCCAGGAATCAAGTAGACAGCCTGTTCTGTAAAGGGGTAACACTCCCTCAATGGAGTAGTTATGTAGTCTTGGGAGTACTTCTCCATTCAAAGCTGTTATTGGAGGCCCAGATAGCTTCACTGAGTGCTTCTGGTTTGCTTTAGCATGTTCTCCAGTTCTGACTGTTTCTGGATTGGGAGAATCTGGTGACAGTTGATCATGTTCTGACTTGATTGCTGCAATGCTTTCTACTTGGAGTTTCCCTTGAAGACAGTGGACAGTCTGTAGCTGATGCAGTATATTTCCACACTGCATTGACAGAAGCAGGAAAAAGTGAACCTATCACACCAGTTTTTAAAACTCTGCATTGGCTTCCAGGGGATTACCAGATGTGACTCAAAGTATTAGTGCTATCGTAAATTGCACAGAACATAACTCCTTCGAGGACTGCTCCCCCAGTATTGAGAACAACCCAGGATTTAAGGTCAGAAGGCCTGTACCTGTGTAACTCCCTTGACAAATGTAGGCTGTAGGGCAACCATATATGGCAGGACCTTCTTAGTGGCAGCACTCCAGCCCAAGTACTTCCTCCTGGTTGAAACTTAGTTGTCTCCCTCACTGGTGTCATTTAGGTGATAGCTGAAAATGCATTTATTGCATGGGTTGTCTAAGAATAAAGTGCTTCACAGGTTTAATTACTGATCCCTAGTGATGGTTTTATTGTATTTTGTTCTGTCTGTGATTTTAGAGTTATGACTTTAATGGTGTTTGTGAGTTGTATTATAGTTTATCTCATTATTAGGTGCTCTGCTCTTTTTGCAAGGAAGGGCAGAACATAATTTTTTAAAAAAAATGTTTACACAAAAGGCCAGTATACAGGCTTAATTTTGCATCCATAGTGACTGTCATTTATATTTATGTGTGTGATGAGTCAACCTACACTGAATTTGAAGGGAATGTAGAGGTCATTAGGTACCAGCCCCCTTCCTACAGCCCAAATGTTAATTTTTGTGTGTGCCAACACACAAAATCTGCATCTCCACCTTTGGTGGAAAACATAAAAGGCAGCCATTTCAACCTTGTTCTGACAAGGTCACCAAGGGTGAAGAATGAGCCTGCAAAGTGATTTGACTCAGCATCTCTCCAGCAACAATCATAAAAAGTCATTTTATTTATGGAACTAATTCTCAGCTAGAGTCTTTGCTCAATGTGGTCTGTTTCTTCAATCTGCAATCTACACACACACCTTTGATTGTTTTCTAAGGTGCTACCTTTATTTTTCTCAGTAGAGCTCCTACATCTTTAGCAGCATTCAGAGCAGCAGAGAGAAATTCAACAAGTAAAGATTTGTTCAGAGTACAGGTCCAGTGATGAAGAAAACCTACTCAGCCCTTGAGTTTCATTTGCTTGTTTAAAAATATAGGAATCTTGCCAGGGTATGGTTGCATTGCCACCCTATTACTGTGTGATCAAGGGAAAAACATGGTCCAGTGCAAATTAAAACTAGAAAAATATTGACATCTAGTAATCTGGTAGAAATGCTGTACTTAAATGAGGGTTGTGTGACTGAGGCCTGTGTGTGGGGATGAGTGTGCCTAGGTGGGACTTCATGCGTGCTTGTGGTTTCAGAAGCACTGGCACACTTCTCCTCCTGTTGTTGCTGCTGTGTGCCTTTAAGTTGTTTCTGATTTATGGTGACACTAAAGCAACACTATCATGGGGTTTTCTGGGGCTGAGAGAGTGTGGCTTACTTAAGGTCATTCGGTGGATTTCCATGACTGAGCAGGAATAAATGCAACAGCAGTGTGTAGGTGGAAGTAGGTGGAACTCTTAAACCATTATGCCATGTTGGTTCTCTCTACTATTACCCTCTAGGAAAGGAAGTGGTTTCCAAAGGATAACTCTAATACCATTTCATCCCCTGATAGAACCACCAAGAATAGAACCAAGGAGCCCTGCCTTGTTTTCCTTCATATCAGGAACTGGATACATGGTATTAATTGAAAATGTCCCATCACCTGCATCGTGTAGTGGTTTGAGTGTTGGACTATGACTTTGAAGACTAGAATTCAAATCCCCACTCAGCCATGGAAACCTACTGAGTGACCTTGGGCCAGTGACTTCTGCACCCCTGGTGTCACCTGGTGCAAGGGGGGCTGCTGGGGGAAGGGCCAAAAGGGCATGCTCAACCCTCTCCTTTGTTGCTGCAGCACTGGCCTCCTCATGAGGAGAACGGCACCACCACAGTGAAGTCAGGAGTGGCCTGCTTGGTCCTTTTCACCCCACAGTGGGAGGAGGGCCCAACCAAGTGTCATTCTCTTCTGGGGTGTCCCCTAGTGCACCCCCTAGTGACACCACTGCCCCGGGCAAGTCACACACTCTCATCCTTAGAGGAAGACAAGGCAAAATCCCTCTGAACCAATCTGGTCCAGAAAACAAAAGGATAGATTTGCCTTACCATCACCATACTTCAGAAACGACTTGAAGACAAAGTGTAGTAAAATCAAAGACCCAGTCAGCGTTAGTCTTGAAAATCAGTATACTGAGGGCTCTTGCAGCACCTTCCTGACTAACCAAAAGACCTGCCGGACGAGATGCGTCTCATTCCATCTTTAGAAGGCTTTAAAAGAGCCCTAAAGACGCATCTCTTCCGGCAAGCCTTCCCAGAGAATGTGAATATCCCCAGCTCCATACCTAGGTTTTAATGGCTTTTTAAATCTTTTCCTGCATTTTACTCCATACAACCTAAGCTGGGTCCGCTCCCTACTATTGTGCATTGCTATTTTAATCTATTATGTTTTTTAACTCTATTGCGATTTAATTCTTTTTTAAGGGAGGGTGGTAAGGGTAAGGAAGGGGTATTTTATCTTGATATTGTTTTAACCTCTGCTGTACTCCGCCCCGATTGCTTGTTCAGAGGGGCGGAATAGAAATAATAATAATAATTATTATTATTATTATTAGATGTTTGTAGTATATCGTAATAGTTTACTTCCATTTTAATACTCTCTTTTGTATGTTTTTAATTATACCTTTCTTTTAAACTGTAAGCCACTCTGAGTCCCATTTGGGGGGGGGGGGGGCAGGTTAGTAATAATAACAATTACAATAATAATATAAATAGTGGCTCAGGAGAAAGAGATCACAGTTTTGCAACTGTAGCCCCATAGTGTCAACTTGGGAGGATGTCCCATTGCTTTTAGCCAGCTCAGTTCCAAGGGATGTGATGGCAGTCTTACATCTCTCAAGTCAATATCACACTACACTGTTGTTAGCTGCCCTTGAGTCAGTTCCAACTCATGGCGACCCTGTGGATGAGACATCTCCAAGAATCCGTATTTTCCACTGCCTTGCCCAGATCCTGCAATCCTTGCCCATAACCTCCCTTATTGAATCAATCCATCTGGTTTGTGGTCTTTATCTCTTTCTTCCACCCTCCACCTTTCCTAGCATTATTGTTTTTTCTAGTCATTTATTCCTTCTAGTCATTTATTCCTTTGGTGGCCAAAGTACAATAGTCTCAACTTGATCATTTTTGCTTCCAAGAAGAGCCCTGGTCTGACCTGTTCAAGAACGCATTTGTTTGTCTTCTTGGCTATCCATGGTATCCTAAGTACTCTATAAACTGAGCTCCTTTTTTGTGCCAGGTCATTGGTGTGGCTTTTAAACTACCGTGCCAAGAACCCAGGGTGTGGTGGCAGCCCCTTTCTCCCCTCGGCACCGCCAAGGAAAGCGGGGTGCAGTGGGTGCCCAGAACTCCTGCTGCACCCCATTTTCAGGCCTCGAGGAAGCGGCAGTTTGCCACTTTCCCGCAGCCTTCCGAAGCAGCGGGATGGGGCCTCTGAGGCTGCTGTTGCGTCAGCCTTGGCCCCATCTCGCCGCTTCCTGGGGTGGCTAGAGACCGCCCCTGCATTTCAAATGAGTTGATTTTCTTTCTGTCTGTTTTCTTTACTATCCAGGTCTCACATCCATACATGGTCACTGGGAATACAGTCACCTGGATGATTCTGACTTTAGTGCTCAGTTGTATGTCTTTGCTCTTCAGTATCTTTTTTAGTTCCTTCACAGCTGCCCTTCCCATTCCTAGCCTTCTTCTTATTTCTTGACAGCATTCTCCATTCTGGTCAATGTTTGATCCTAGATAAGGGATTTCTTTAACTATTTCAATTTCTTTGTTGTCTAGATTGAATTTGTGTATTTGTGGTTATTATTTTTGTTTCCTTTATGTTCAGCATCAGACCTGCCTTTGCACTTTCATCTTTGACCTTCCTTATTACCTGTTCCAATTTACATTGCTGTTATTCTATTTTGACTGCTATGGCTGCCTCCTGTAGAATTGTGGAGTTTGTAATTTAATTAGGTATGGCCAAGGTGTGGCATAGTGGTTTGATTGTTGTACTATGACTCTGGAAACCAGGGTTCGAATCCCCACTCAGTCATAAAACCCACTGGATGACCTCTCTCAGCCTCAGAGGATTGCAATGGCAAACCCCCTCTGAAGAAACTTGCCAAGAAAACCCTATTATAGGTTTACAGCCTTAGGGTCACCATAAGTTGGAAACAACATGAAGGCAAACAACAACAACAACAAAAACAACAAAAATTTTTAATGAGAGCTAAGTGCTCTTTGGCTGAGAAATCAAAATGGTCCTCCCTAAACTGCAAATCCCAGGATTCCACATGAGGCAGCTATAGCAACTCAAGTGAAATAATAGTACTATAAAAGTGTAGTGTGATTTTCAAGGCAAAACGTTTTCAGAAGGCCATATCTCTTTAGCGCATAACACCATGTTGCCTTTGCCCAGCAGTGAGCCCCAAGAACAGTTCGGCTCACTTTGGAGCAGGATGAACTTGCTTTAGGTACAATCACACAGACACACGCCATTCCATCCTGAAGCCTTCTTCCCTCTTTCTTGGATATGGTTCACACAGGGCACACTGAATAAATTTGACAGGACCAAATGTTCACATTAATTGAGGATGGAGCAGTGCCCTTCTCCATGCCTCCACCTGGCAAAGACGGCAGCCTTGGAGCTGGGATAAATCACCCACCTCCATTTAGCCCAGGCTGCCTCACCAGGGAAATCAGGTGAGTGTCCTTTGCACTCCCACAGCTGGAGCGAAGGCATTTAGGGGAGATTTATTTATTTGGTTTTCTTAGCGCAGAGCTGCCTCAAAAGCCCCCGGGGAATGGCAAAATGAATGTTGGTGTGGAGGCCGCTTTGTTAAAGTCTCAGGCAGTAAGTCCTGTTGGGCTTGTGACTTGCCCTTCCAAGGGAATCACAAGCCCAACAGGACTTAGAGACACCTTCCTGACAATTTTGATGAGGGAGAAGACCCAGAACTGCAGAAGTAATCACTTTGAGGCAATTTAACTGCCCCCTGGCTCACTGCTAGGGAATCCTGGGAACTGCAGTTTTTTGGGGCACCAGAGCTCCCTGACAAGGAACGCTCAATGTCTCACAAGACTGCAATTCCCAGAATTCCCTAGGACTATTAAAGTCATCTCAAACTGGATTATTTCTGCTGTGATTTGGAACTAGGTGTCCTAACTGCAAAGGAGGATCACAAAATGTAGAACATATCAGGAAAAATAATAATATGGGACATGACCCAATAAAAACTTTAAAAAACAACAACAACACTCATATCAATATAGATTCATGCTACTTAGTCATGGTCAAAATGGAGAACGTTTTGAAGTTCCTTCTGGACAGAAGGTTGAAATGGAAGCAAAGGCAACCCAAGATGAGAAGGGTCTAGCTGGAGTCATACTGGTGTCTGCCCAAGCCCACCGTGTGTGAACTCTGTGGTGGTTTAATTGCTTACATACACAGAGATTGAGAGAGAGAGAAGGGAAAAGAAAGATGGTTATGGTTTTTAGGACCATTCCTCTGACTAAGGGTGGTGAGATGTCCTAAACACAAAGGAGGATGACACAGGACATTTAAGGGAAAAAATGGTGGTGACAAAATAAAAGCTAAATCCACTCATATGCATGCTTCTTCTTGTTAGCTGCCCTCACGTCGACATCTCCAAGAACCCCTGTCTTCCATTGCTTAGCTTAGGTTGGTCTTAAAATCCCAGATGATTGAAGAGCTCCTTGTGGTTGTGGGGCAGGGGGAGGGCAAAATTTGGAAGCTGGGCTGAAAGGAATAGAAATAAATTTAGTGGAGACAAATGGCAAATTCTATGTTTAGGCCACAAAAAAAAAAAAAAAAAAAAAAAAAAAAACCAAATGTACTGGTATGCAAGTAGGGAAGACTTTACATGTGAAAGGGACCTTGGGATTATTGTTGGTCCTAAATTGAACACTGGCCAGCAGTGTGATGCTCCAGCAAAGATGGTAAATTATTATTTTTCATAGTTGTCAATTCAAGGGAAGTAATATGCCCACTGAGAGCTGGAATAGTGTAATGGTTTGAGTGCTGGACTAATACTCAAATCTAGGGTTTGAATACTTGGTCACAGAAACTGAGGTTGCATTCACACTTCAGAAATAATCCAGGGTGATACCACTTTAACTTCTAGACTCAATGTGATGGAATTCTGGGAACTCTAGTTTGTGTGGCACCTGAGTTCTCTAACAAAGAAGGCTAAATGTCTCACAAAACTACAATTCCCAGAATTCAATAGCATTCAGCCATGGCAGTTAAAATGGTGTCAACCTGGAATATTTCTACAGTGTGGATGCAGCCTTGGTGTCTGTAGGCAAGTCATACTCTCCGCCTCAGGGAGGCAAAGGCAAATTCCCTGTGAACAAATATTGCAAAACAGCAAACAAAAACCCAACTTTTAGAATCACCATAAATTGGAAATGACTTGAAGACACACAGACAACAAAGAGTCACACTATATCCTGCACTAGTCTGGCCTCATCTAGAGTAGTGTGTTCAGTTCTGGATGCCTCATTTTGAGAAGGATATAGACAGAGGGGGTCCAGAAGGGGCAACAAAGGTAGTGTGATGTATGGAGAACAAAACATATGGGAAAAGGTTGCGGGAATCAGGCATGTTTAACCTAGTGAATAGAAGACTGGGTGTGTATGTGTCCAGATTGCTCTGTTTAAACATCTAAAGGGCTGTTAAAAAGTAGAACCAGGTCTAATGCCACAGAAAGCAGAACCAGGTCTAATGATAAATTACGGGAGAACAGATTTCAATTGAAGTTGAAGTTCTTGACCGTAAGAGCAGTTCAGCAGTGGAACCAATTGCCTAGAGAGGTGGTGGGATCTCTTTTGTTGGACAGCAGCCCACTGGGCTGGAGCTGGAGCGCCTACATTGAATGGGGTTAAGGGTTGAACTTAATGGCCTATGGGGCCCCTTCGAGCTCTTATGATTCTATGAAAGGGAATGCACTCTGCATGTTCAGAGACACTAATCTTCCACTATTTATTATGAATATAATATTAAATCTAAAAGTCAGAATTATCTAGACCTTTGCATTTCCAATTTCATTTTTGAGTGTGAAGCCAGATGGTGGAAAAAGCTGACAGGAAGAAAATGAACTCAATTGAAATGTGGTTTGTGTGCCTTTGAGTCATCTCTGGGTTACGGTTGACCCTAAGATGAATCTGTCATGGGGTTTCTTGGCAAGATTTGTTCAGAGAAGGTTTGCCACTGCTTTCCATGAAGCTGACAGAATGAATCAAACCCTGGTCTCCAGAGTCATAGTCCAACAAACTACTACACCACACTAGTTCTATGGAGAAGAATTCTAAAGATACCACGGACTGCCAAAAAGACAAATAAATGGGTCCAAAAGCAAATCAAGCCTGAACTCTTACTAGGAGCAAAGATGACTAAAGTGAGGCTGCTGTAATTTGGCCATATCATGGGGTGACATGAGTCATAGAAAAGACAATGATGCTTGGTAAAATGGAAGGCAGTAGTAAAGAGGGAGGCCACACTGCAGGTTGGTTGCTTCAATCAGGAAAGCCACTCCCCTGAGTTTCCAAGACCTGAAGGCAGGGCAGTTGATGACTTGGGGTCTTGGGGGGCTGTCATTCATAGGGTCACCATAATAAGTCAAAATCGACTTGAGGGCAAATAACAACAAACTTCACATTTTCCAAATGGTAATGCCCCTTGGTGGTCTAGTAGCCATGTGGGATATGGCAAACAGGAGGGCAAGGCTTATTTGGAGGCCCAATCAAGCTTCAGTTATTTGCAGGGCATCAAATAGAAGAGAATACCCAAAGCAACCAGATGTGGCCTGATCTTGGAAGCTAAGCAGGGTCAGCTCTGGTTAGTACTTGGATGTATTCTTGCACAGAAGGGGTTTGGACTGGATGGCCCTTGTGGTCTCTTCCAATTCTATGATTCCATGAATACCAGATGTTGTAGGATATATTTCAGAGGAAGAAAGTGGCAAAAACCACCTCTGAGTATTTCTTGCCTTTTAAAAAAAACTATGAAATTAATGGGGTCGACAGGTGACTTGAAATAACATATATACACACATAGTTTTAAACTCAAATGTACTTGTCACGAATATATGTTTTGCATATGAATAACTTGATACAGGGAAATCCTACTGTAGAATGCAAAAGACATCCTATGTGACAGTGATTGTAGGCTTGGAGATGAAAGGCAGGGAGAAGTGCTATGTACATGAGGACCTAATTGGAGCATTGAAGTATGGGCTTCTACCCTCTGATGCAAGGGCCATGACTCTCAGGACAGCTTTTCTTCTAAAGGCAAACTGAATGTGCTTTTCAGTAGAAAATGTTTAAACAGCTTTCTTGAAAACTGGAAATCAGGACTGTTGCCATGTGTCTGAAGACTTGTCTCCTTTAGTTTGCATTCCAGAGTTTTATTCTCTCTCCTCGCCCACCCCCACCTGCACTCTACTTCTATTGTGTGGTAGGAGTTTATCACACGAAGGGAATTGGAAGTATAATCCAGTGGCAATCTGAATGCAATCATGGGGTTTCGCGCGATTGCGTGAAAGCTGATCACACATATTTTCGGGCAAAGGGAAGTCCTTCCGAACACAATCGTGGGGTTTCACGCGATTGCGTGAGAAGCTATCATACACAATTTCGGGCACTGGGAGGCAATTTCAGGCAGTTCTGAACGCAATGCAATGTCAATATGCAATCATGTAAATTCACTGAACTAGCGAATTTACTCAATTCCGAACTGGCCTCACTTCCAATTTTTTCAAAATTGAGAGAAATTCCTCCTGTGTGATAAACTCTGTAGTGGTCTTTTAGTATGGCATAAATGCCTGCAATATTGCTATTGAAGGGGGGGGGGTCCTGTTTGTTCTAAAATTAATACCCATTCCTAAGTACTGTATGTCCACCAGCTCTTCAGGAGTTTGCAAGAGTAAAGGAAACTCTTCTGATGCTGGATGTGATTTTTTCCCAGGCTTTGAGCGGAAAAATAATCTGCATGCATACTCAGAAGGAAGTTCCACTGTGTTCTGTGAGTCTTAACCTAGGTAAGTGGGCCTGGGGTTGAAACCTGAGGCCTAAATCTGGTTGTTAATTGTAGCTAGAATAGATCCCCTAAATTAATTATGGCTGAGAAATCAACATTTATATAAATCCCATTGATTTAGCAGGGGTAGTCTAATTGGGACTAGCAATGGAATCAGTGACAAGCATTTCAGTTCTGTTCAAAAAGGTCTTTGAACCAGTTTTCCGGTGTTAGCCAGTCAAAAGTCTGATCTGATTTGTGTGACTGGCTTCGTCCCTGTCAAACACCCCCTCCTTCTCTCCCCCTGCCCGCCCCCCCAGCACAAGATTCACTACCAAGTATAACCTACCGACAATGCAGTTTGCATGAAACATGCTGTAATCATTTTTTCTCAAGGCTTTCTCCACCTCCCGTGAAAGCTTGAGGTGTAAGCGTATGATATATGTGAAAGCTGTGATTCCCGGGACTTTAGCACAAGCCTGGGAGCCACTAAAAAAAGTATTGGACAATAGATGGATGTTGGAAGAAATAGTTTAGAGACCTGCTGAATGTGAGGCGGTTTCCTCCAGGGCAGCGGGGCTAATAATAATGCTGTCTAACCAAATTTTATGACAAAAACCCTCTCCCCCCTTCCAACTTCTGCCAGTGGTGAGGACCTTGTGGGGATATATAACTTTATTTTGTTTGTTTTTGGAACAGCTGCAGGTGAGATTTCATCAGATGTCCCTTTTCCCTTTTGCATTTTGATCAGGTTAAAGCACACCAGGGAGGTGTGTGTGTGTGTGTGTGTCCATCTACAAAGCGGAAAATTGCATTTCTGTTAGGGATTGTCTCTGTGTGCTGCTGGGTCAAGGGTGAGCATTAAATGGCTGTTCTAAGGCTATAGATGTCCTTTTGCAAATTTGACACAGACTTCAAGTCTGGCTTCTGAATATGCTAACACACACACACAGAGGCACAGCTGTGGCTCTTGCTTCCGTTGAGCTGGAGGGCTTCTTTCCCACCCTGTGTGTGCTTCCCCCTCCCCCTCTCAGATGCACTGCTTCCCATTTCCTCCACCCTCTTAACATTCACTCCCTTGAAAAGGGCCCATTTGCATTTTGATACATTCCTGACCTGCCTTTCATTTCCTGGGCAGGCGGCTCTGATTAATCATGTTCACCAGGGCGCATGAAGCCATGTGGCGCGTCAGGCCCACTTGTTGTTGGGACCTGTGATTTGGGTAGAGCTTGGCAGATCTGGCAAAACTGCACTCCTCCTGAGAGCTACCAGGATCAGGGCTTTCTCAAGAGGAAACCAGCTCTGCAGAAACAACCAGCTGGTGCTGTGAATAATGTGGAGAAAGATCTTTCTTTCTTTCTTTCTTCCTTCCTTCCTTCCTTCCTTCCTTCACCCCCTCCCTTGAGCTGCACAAAACAGAGAGAGCCTATTTGGGCCCTATGAAGGGTATGCATCCCCCAATAAAAATAGCAATAGCAAGCACATTTCTATACCGCTTACCGGTGTACTAAGTGGTTTACTAAGTATACGCTAATTGCACCTAACAAGCTGGGTACTCATTTTAGTGATCCACGCAAGGATGCCAGGCTGAGTTGACCAGGAGCCACTTGCTGGTATTGAACTCACAACCTTGTGGTTTGTGAGTGAGTCCACTGTGCCACTAGGGCACCCAGTCATCATCCCTCCTCCCTATAATCCCCTAATCAGGATAACCATGCAGGAATAACATGGGAGCAGGCCTCCAGGAATGTCTCCTGGTTTCAGTCTAGGGAGAATAGTGTCCACCATTTAACACTTGAAATTGAGCTTTGAAGAATTAATGACTTTGGACAACAAATTCTGAATTTCCCCTTTCCTTCAACTGGTCTAGCTGCTGAGCATGCTGTCTGGGTGGATTCTGGGAGCTATAGTCCAACAAGTAACCTTCCCAAGATGTGATCTGAAAGGAGTTGGGGCATTGTCTTATGGTCTATTAGAAGCTGCTGCTAAAAGCATCCTTGCATGAAGCAGGCATGTTGTTCTGTCCTTCTTCACATATGAGCAACGCCTCTCCTCAGCCACTCCACTCCATATCTGCTCTTTAATGGTCTTCTCCACATTCATCAGTTCCCCTTCTGCTTCTCTGACTAATGATGGGTGAGCTCACCTTGGAAAGTGTTGGCTTTTTTGCTGATAATTTTCAGGGAAAATGACTCTGTTTTTATTTAAGTCTTTTCCAAGAGAGCTTTGAAAAATTAGATACAGGAGGATGTCCTGCTTTCACCAATCCATTCATGCTTCCTCTGCCCAGCTACTTAACCTGGCTAGCACATGGCAGTGAGTTGGTGGAATAAAGGGAATAACTTTCCTGCTCCTGAGTGCAGCATGCATGGCACAGATAGAACTGTGAATGCCCTGGTCCATTTCTTAACTGATGATGGTGGTGCTAAATCCACAGTGAGTTTAGTCCAAATGTTAAGGGAGCTATCCCAGGTGCCAAATCAAGTCCCTGAGAAACAAGAAAGCAAAGGAATGTGGGGGATTTGGAGGCTTGCAGTGGAAGGGTGAGTGGAGGGGTGGAAGGAAGGGAAGGAGGAAATTTGAGAGTGGGGTGGGGAAAGGGAGCAAAATTTGGTTTAGATTGTAATCTGAGCTGGTGAAAAATTAAGGCTTCACAAAGCTTATCTTGTATTTTGAGGAAAGTATTTTGTGCTGCTGAGGCTTGCAGTTCAGAGCCAAGCGATACCAGTTGGAGTGACAACATCTTTACTTCTGACTAACTCTAAGCTTCTCCTATATGATTCAGTTTGTGCTCCTTATCTTATGTAGCTCTTTGATTTCTTCTGGATGGAGCTCCCTCTAACCTTCAAGCTTAAATGGCAAACTTCCCTTACAAAATAATGTATTAGATTTTATAGAGTGGCCAGGCTCACTCCAGGCAGGCTTATTTACCCACACATGACCATAATCCTACACCTTCTTACCTGGAAGTAAAGCCCCACTGAGATGTATGAGCCCTACTTCTAAAGAGATGTTTACAGGATCACACTATAAGATTGTGGCTTATTTCATACCATAAATGTACATTGCACTTTACAAGGCAGGAAAGACAACATGACAGGTCCCTGACTAAAGGAACTTGTTTTCTGTGCTTGGTAGTATGGGTAGAGGACAGAGGAGTGGGAAAGGCTAGCAGACAATAGGAGAAAGGAGAGGAATGGAGGCAGACCAGGCTTCTTTCAGTTTGGGAAGAGAAATAAGAGGTTGTGCTATCAAGAATTACTAAGAAGGGAGAAATCTCAGACAGGATTTAAAAAAAAAAAGATTTTCAGTTTTCTAATAACTCTGCTATCATACTTCAGGTGGCTAGCAGTGATGCCAATAACCGTTTTTCTACAATGGGAAATATAGAAAAATACTTCCTGGGGAATTGCATGAGGACCCCTGCTGTGTATCTGACTTCAGTTCTTCAACATTAGTAGCCGCTCTTAAATCAGCTTGGACTGAGGCAAACATACATCATGTATACCTGTTTTTTTTCTTTCTTCTTGTTTTTGAAATTGTATATTAAATAAGCTACTGATTTTTGTTGCATTGCAGTTGGACATAAACACTTCACCTTGAAACAATACTTCTTAAATGAATCGTCAAGCTGCCCATCTCTAAAGGCAGTGAACTTTGTGAATGTCCATTTTTACTAAACAAAGAGTGCAGTTTAAAAGGTGCCATGGCTGGTTGCAGGTATGACTTGTCTGCCTCTTTGCAAGTCGGGAAAAATTGATGATAATATAGAAGAGTCTTCTCGCAACTTGGAGCTGTTGGAATGAGGATTTCATTATCAATGCTGGCAGAGGTAGGACTCATATTCCTTGGAATCTAAAGGAACTTTGGAATCTAAAGAGGTGTTACAGATTTCTGAAAGCTAGTTACTACAGTATACAAAATCTACTTATATCTAAGCCTTGCAGTGGAGCTCTTATAGCTACAAATTCTAGACAGTCTGAACATGAGGCTGCATAAATATATGTTTTTAGTTCTTCCCCATTCCACCATAAGGTGGATTCCAGTTTGTATTTTCAATCCAGTATTAGTATTTATCAATAGTCTCCCCTTACATTTGCACTGATTTCCAAGAAAAACCAGATGCAGATTGATGAAAGTTGGTTTTGAACAGCCACATGAATTTTGCAACTGTGGCTCCATGTAGGTTGGTTGAGAAAGGGAGCTGCAGAAATTTGTGTGGGAGGGGATGGGCATCCCACCAATGGATGTGGATCATCTGCAGTGCTGGGTGTAGTGCGGGACCAATTATCGTTAGTGCCAACATTATTACCATACGAACTGCATTGAAGACTTTTCTGCTGTGCTGAGGAGTTAGCGTTTGTGGTTGCCACATTGTTCCCTATGCTGTGTGCTCCAATAACCCATCTGTGCGCTTTACTGCACACTTAGCTGGAAAATTATCCAGCTGCTGCATATCCTTTCCTTATAACCCCCCGGGAGAGGGGTTGTCATCACTGTGCAGCTGGGGGAGGTTGCAGCAACAGCAGTTAGTGGGATAACAACTACCTCAATAAGGTGGATAGGAAAGCCAAGATGGCACCAAATAGGGTTGGGAAACCAAGAAGAGACTTCAACTGGTGGCTGATGGAGAATGGTTTAAACTGAAAGGTTAAATGTGCTCTGACCAATATAGCTGCTTCCACACTAGCCCTTTTTTTCTGGAGTTGTCATTTCTTCACCAACCACTTTGCTACAGAGCATTTAGACATCATTGTTGACTGCATTCCAGGATTTTCTGCATTGCCATCCTGTGCTTTTTGTGGGAGCGGGGCAGATAATAAGCTTAATAAAATGAAACTTAAGTACCAACCTAACTGGAGTGAACAGGCAAAAAGGCAAAATACTGTTGAGATTTTGCACACCTCCTTTGCCTTTAGTTAAAACACTTGTGGCCTGCAGGAATTATTTCCTGATAATCATAGGTGGGGGATTAGTAGTGGATCTAGCCATGCCTAAGGGATCTAGCTGTGTCTAAGGCAGATGTTCATTCCCTCAAAGTGTTCAATCTCTTCAAGCCGTGTAGCTTGAGAATTGATCATAGCTGTATGTGGACCTCTGGGATTGTTTGACATGATCCACTCTTATAATTTCCCTGTTTACTGGAGTACACTTGAGTCCCTGTGCATTTCACCCTGCTGATGTGTTTCTTTGGTGGTCAATCTGTCCCACAAGTTCAGGGTGTGATGGTAGTGTCAGAGAGCATGTATGTCAAGAAGGTCAAGCATAAACAGAAGTGAGTGCAGCAGACTAGAGAGAGATTGTAATAATTCAATGCCAAGGACACAGTTTCAGTCCTGGAGCTGGATAGCAAAGGGAGCTGAAACAGCACATGCTGGGTCAGCATGCAAGAGGAACCTGGTTGCTGCTAAGCATATACCAAGCCTCACAGAAGGAGACCACTCTGACTCACCCAAGGAGGAATACTAATCATACCCATTTGGGGATATATGGGTCTTCCTTTCAACTTGAAACACCTCTAGCAAGCATGTGTAGGGGTAAAGTCAGAAAAGCTAAAGTGCAGAATGAACTCAGGCTTGATGAAAGGTTAAGAATAATAAAAAGGGCTTTTGGGTGTATGTCCACAGCAAAAAGAAGAAGGAGAAATGGTAGGACCATTGTGAAGAAGATAAAAAAATGCTAACAGGGGACAGAGAAAAGGCAGAATTACTCAAAACTTTTTTTGCTGCACTCTTCTCAGAAAAGGAAAAGGGTGCTCAACATGAGGATAAATGAGAAGGGGGATAGAAATGGGGAAATTCAGCACAGAATAAGTAAATAGATAGTACAGGAATACCTTGTTAATCTAAATGAATATAAGTCTCCAGGACCAGATGAACTACATCTAAGGGTAATAAAAGAGCTGGCAAATGTAATATCAGAGCCATTGGCAATAATCTTTGAGAACTCCTGGGGAACAGGAGAAGTCCCAGCAGACTGGAGGAGGGCAAACATTGTCCCCATCTTCAAAAAGGGGAAAAAAGAGGATCCCAACAATTAACGTCCAGTTTGTCTGACATCAATACCAGGAAAGATTCTGGATCAGATTATTAAACAGAGAGTCTGTGAACATCTAGAAGGCAATTCCATAATCACAAAAAGTCAACATGGGTTTCAGAGAAACAAGTCATGCCAGACAAACCTGATTTCTTTTTTTTATATAAAATTACCAGCTTGGTAGGTGAAGAGAATGCTGTGGACATAGTATATCTTGATTTCAGTAAGGCTTTGACAAGGTTCCCCATGACATTCTTGCAAACAAGCTTGAAAAATGTGGGCTAGACAGGGTAACTGTTACATGGATTTGTAACTGGTTGACTGACCGAACCCAAAGGGTGCTCAACAATGGTTCCTTTTCATCCTGGAAAGAAGTGACAAGTGGGGTGCCACAGGGTTCTGTCCTGGGCCCAGTGCTATTCAACATCTTTATTAATGACTTGGATGACAGTATTGAGGGCCTAGTTATCAAATTTGCAGATGACACCAAATTAGGAGTAGCTAATACTCCAGAGGACACGATCAAAATTCAAAATGACCTGAATAGACTAGAAAGCTGGGCCAAAGCTAAGAAAATGAAATTTAACACAGAGAAATGTAAGGTCCTACACGTAGAGTGGAAAAATGAAATGCACAGATATAGGATGGGGGACACCTGGCTGAATGAGACAACATGTGAAAGGGATCTAAGAGTCCAAGTAGACCACAAGTTGAACATGTGTCAACAGTGTGATGCAGCAGCTAAAAAGGCCAATGCAATTTTAGGTTGCATCAATAGAAGTATAGTGTCTAGATCAAGGGAAGTAATAGTGCCACTCTATTCTGCTTTGGTCAGGCCCCACCTGGAATACTGCGTCCAGTTCTGGGCACCACAATTCAAAAAAGATGTGGAGAAACTGGAGCGTGTCCAAAGGAGGGCGACTAAAATGGTGAAGGGTCTGGAAACCTTGCCCTATGAAGAATGCCTTAGGGAGCTGGGGATGTTTAGCCTGGAGAAGAGAAGGTTAAGAGGTGATATGATCGCCCTGTTTAAATACTTGAAGGGATGTCACATTGAGGAGGGAGCAAGCTTGTTTTCTGCTGCTCCAGAGAACAGGACTCGGAACAATGGATGCAAACTGCAGGAAAAAAGATTCCACCTCAACATTAGGAAGAACTTCCTGACAGTAAGGGCTGTTCGACAGTGGAACGCACTCCCTCTGAGGGTGGTGGAGTCTCCTTCCTTGGAGGTTTTTAAGCAGAGGCTGGATGGCCATCTGTCGGAGATGCTTTGATTTGGAGTTCCTGCATGGCAGGGGTTGGACTGGATGGCCCTTGTGGTCTCTTCCAACTCTAAATTTCTATGATTCTATGATTCTATGCTGCTCCAGAGACTAGGACGCGGAACAATGGATATAAATTGCAGGAAAAGAGATTCCACCTCAACATTAGGAGGAACTTCCTGACAGTAAGGGCTGTTCAACAGTGGAACACACTCCCTCGGAGGGTGGTGGAGTCTTCTACTTTAGAGGTCTTTAAGCAGAGGCTAGATGCCCATCTGTCAGGGATGCTTTGATTGGGAGTTCCTGCATGGCAGGGGGGTTGGACTGGATGGCCCTTGTGGTCTCTTCCAACACTATGATTCTATGATTCTATGAATGACATTTTGGGTTAAATCCATTCTACCATCAGATGTGACTACCTATAATTCTATGATTCTACAAGGGATGTATTAATTAGCGATTTGAGGTGGGCCTCTCTGTTGCAAAGTAGTCAGTTGTTGAATGAGTCCCAGACCCATTCCCCCTTCCCATAGAGATTTTTCAAAACACCGGTCAGAATCCAAATGCCCTTTGATTAAAAGGTTGCTGCATGGCTGAAAAAAAATTCCCACCTGCCACCATCCAAGTTTTTGCTGTCTTGAAGTTAAGCCCTATGTGGATCCATATTATATGGTTTCTTTTTGTTTCTTTTCATACACTTGAGTTGCAGTCAAAGACAAGAATAAATACTGAAAGTTGATTACTTTGATTTACTTTCTGTCCCTCTTTTGATTTTGAATTGGGCAGAGAGACTTGGAGTGGTCTGCTTTCTAGGGAACCCCTGCTGAAATGCAGCTGGGTTGAACCTTTGCTGGCTGGATCAGTTTAGAGACTATGAAGGCATATCTACCCCTACACTTCCAGGCATTGCAAAACTGTCTGATCTCTGCATCCTTATTTACAGCCACTTCCTGGCTGCCATGACAATGTCATCTTTGCGCCAAGGTGAATTAACACCATGAGACATGGTACTGAACATAAATCGCACCATCTCCCAGCCCTCTTGGAACATCTAAGCATATTGTTTTGATTCACACTTTCTATAAAGCTCTCCCTTTGGGTCATTGCCACAGGTAGTACATCATCTGGAAAATTGACATTTGGTCCAATAGGTCCAATAGCTGTTATTACCTGGTACAATCAAAAGGTATTTAAAGTTTTAGGAGCAAACAGGAACCTTGTTCCTCTAAACTTCTAGGAACAAACAGTGGCTAATTGTGCAGTTGTTATTGGGATTCTCCTGTCCTCGGAAGCCCTGGAACTTGACCAGCCAGCACCAATTTATCTGTCTTTTTCAAAATTGGGTTGCTAATAGCTTTTTCTTTCTTCAAAGGAAAGGGACTAGTATTTTTCTTCCATTCTTTTTCAAAGAAATACTCCGGAGATAAATTCTTATCTCTGCCTTGGGAATCCTAAATTCTAATGTCATAAATAGGGGAAGCAGCTGTGTAGTGTTGACACATGCTTCAAGCCATTCTCTTCCCATGTAGTTCATGCTTAGGAGGACAGAGATTCTGAAAAAGAGGAGGAAGAGTGGGTCAAAAATCCATAGATAGATACCAGCCCAAAACTTTGGAAATGGCTATCCAAGTGAATCAATGGCATGCCTTCTTTTCCATGTATTTCAGATGAATTTGTTGTTTTGAATTATTTTCAGTTAGAGCTGATTTCTTTAACTTAGCACTTTTCATACAAGTTGGAGTTCAGCTCTAATCATCCCCAGCTAGCATTTGTATGGGAATGATGGAAACTGTAGTCAGGCTGTATAGAAGGGACAAGTTTATGGAAGGCTTTAGTTAAAACCAGTGCTATGCTTATTCAGGTGACTATGTTCTTCGATATGTTTCTGGCCTAAAACCTCTGTCAGCCAGCATAGCCAATAGCGAGGGATTCTGGGAAATGCTGTTTAAATATTTGGGGGATCTCAGTTGCCTATCTCTCGCCTGTGCAATGATGGGCAAGGTTTTTGGCTTTTCCCTTTTGCCCTTCCTCCTTTGTCCAAGACTGGTCAGTCCATTTCTCTCCCACACATGTGCACACCAGGCAGGCTCTTTGTGAACTGATTTCTTTTCCACTTGCAGATTGTGGGTGCTTTGATTTGCTGAGAACCCACTGTGTTCTCCAAGAACATGCAAATGGCGTGTGCTCTTATACACACACAGATTTTTATTCCACATTAACATACTTCCTTAAATGTTCCAAGTGCAGTAAAAAAGCACAGCTAATTTTCCCAGAGCTATTTTTTAAAGCTCCTCATTACTCTTAATTGTCCAAACTTCTTTTCTTTTCTCTCTGATTAAAAGCAGATTTTAAAAGAGCAATTCGGCACCACAGCAATTTTAGAGTCAAATGAAACCAGCCCCCTCCTCAGTTATTAATAACCCTTGTGCTGCTTTTCCCTCAGGTGTTGCTGGTAAAAGCACTCAAAGAGTAGGAGGTGACAGGAGCTATCTATCCATCCATCTACAGTGGTGCCAAAGCATTGTCACAAAAAATGGAGGTAAAAATATGTAAAGGATAGCTTTAAACAATGGAAGTCTGTTTTCTGAAAATTAAAGTATAAGTTACTGAAGAGAGCAAACTGCTTACTGTTAGGAGGTGCAGTCAGATCTGAGCATATGAGCTTTGACTGCTTCACCTCAAATTTGCCCATGGATAACTGCCCCAGAGGAGGACTAAATTGTCTAAATCTAGTCTTAATCCATTACAGTAGTCTGCCACTTCTTGTCAACATTTCTTAGGAAGATTGTGATGCTATCTTTAGTATTTGGGCCACAGATTGCACATGATGTTTGAGAAGCCTACATTCCTCTTTTTTTTTCTGGAACATGATCCTAGCATTTTTTGAAAATCCACATTCATTCTTTAGAGCAGGGTGAGCCACAGCACTCCCCCGATGTGGTTTTGGGCCCTGCAGTATTGAATACTGCCTTGCTGTATTGTGCTACCAAAACTGAGAGGCACTGTGCTGAAAGTTTTTAAAAGGTGCATTGTAGCTTGCTCCCATAAACCTTTTGGAAGCACTGTTTAGAACTGACATTACTGGGGGGGTGGGGGGGTGGGAGGGGGGTGGCTTGCACTGGGTGATACTCCATAAGAGGAATGATATTTGGTCAGGCCCTCATCCTGCTGTGGGGTGAGAAAGACTGAGCATGGCTCTCTTGGCTCTTCCACCATGGTGACAGCCACCTTACAAGGAGGTCTCCACCCCAGTGGTGAAGTAGAGGCCTGAGTGTGCCCTTTTGGTGCACCTCCCCCCCATAGCAGCCCCCCACACCAGGTGACACCAGGGATAGGAATGCCACTGCCTATGTGCCTTCTTTTGCTGCCAAATCATAGAATCTGAAACCTGAAGAGACCACAAGGGCCATCCAGTCCAACCCCCTGCTATGCAGAAACTCACAATCAAAACACCTCAGTAATCAATAGTGTGACAGCATATAAAGTGGTGAGGTGAAGTTCTCAGCAGGAATAAGTGGGTAGGTGACTAATGGGACTTGACCTCACTCACTGAAGTTGCCCACCCTACGATCAATGGAGAGGCGGGAAATAGAAATAATAATAATAATAATAATAATAATTTACTGTGGATTACAGTAACATGGTAAGAATTTTTAGAACAAGCAGAAATTTAAATTTCTAAATTAAATCTAGACATCCTTTATCAAGAAGAGATGCAATCAGGAGACTGCTTGCTAAATATATAACAAGGTAAAAATCATGGAACAAAATAGCTCTTACTACCAGAATCTAAGTATGGTCTTTAATGAAATGTCCCATTTTTAAAGCAGCCATCTGTGTGTGTTGAGTAGCTCTGCTGTTGCAACTGAAAGGGGTTTAGGTTCCAGCCAGGTTTTCTTTCCCAGACTGGGGTAGTTTTTGTACTTTATCACAGTTTGGGGTGAGTTCAGTAACAGTAACAAGCTTTGGGATACAAGGTTTCTCCCAGCCTAATTTTTTTCAAGAGCTCAGATTGTGTTGAAGGCTTTTAACAGCTTAGTTGGAAAGAACAGGCTCATTAATTAAGTAATCAGAGTTCTTTTCTTTGGTCATCAAGAAATACTTATCAGGCTGGCCCTTGTAGTTCAAGGACTACTTGGCACTTTCTTTAGTACTAGAAGGTGGGCAATTTTTCAGAGACAAACTAGATTATAATACAGTTTTCTGAGACATGGAGGGTAGGATTCAGGTGCATGACAATTGAGTGTGGTAGTTCTGACGTTCTCCTACTTTACAGCTCTGAAAAGAAATGAAAAGAAGTGTGGTGTTTGTGTGTGTGTGTATGTGTGTGTGTGTAGTTTCACCAGTCCTCTTCCTTTTCCCACTAGTGGTCATATATAGCAGTTCTAGATAAGACTCTTGTATAAATAGGAAGAGGCAGAGGAAGATACAGGGCCTGAGAATTGCACCCAGGCCTAAACAACTTAGAATCCTAGGTGCTATTTGACAGAGGGCATTGGTAATGCAATGCTGTTCATGCTTGCTCACAAGTAAATTCAGCGGTATTTGCTGGAGTTTATTCCTGGGTAACTCTGTATAGAATTGCATCCTTTATCACTTAGTTCATCTCACCTAGGAAAGAACAAATTGCAGTCTCCATTTCCAGGCTCGACAGAATTTGGAAGGAAGATTTTTGTGCAAAACTTGTTCAGTAGCTTAGTGCTATAGAAAAATGCTCCTCAAAGTGGTGATCTGTGGACCAGTGCTGATCCACAAGCTATTGACAGCCAGTCTGTGATGAGTTTCCAGCAAAGAAAGCAACTACTGTATTGTCCATGGATAGAAATAGGTTTCCAGTCTCTGGCACATGGTGGTGGTAGGGAATCCTTTGCCAGCCCCAAACATCAGATGGCTTAAGAAGCACTACTGTAGTGTACTGGGACTCCTAGCATGAGCAGCAATGCTACAAGGACAATGGATGGTTTCATTGAATTCCTTCTGCCCTTGAAGGCTTAAGCTGTTTGAAATTTGTGTGTCTTCTGGCTTGGCTGAAAAAGTAGAGGAACTGGGCTGCTTTACAAAGGCAAGTGTGCGCATTTGGCAGCAAGTACTAGGGGAAACAGAGGTCTGTGGGGAAACGTGACAATGAAGCATTCCCTTCTTGGCAACTTGGCCCTCCCATAGTGCAGTACCCCATTTTCTGCAAGCCTCCATTGCTCCAACAGCACAATGGGGCAAGTTCTGTTGAAGGGCTCCCTGCGTCTTCCCTAGCCAGCCCTGACTGTTATCTGCCTGGCCCAGCTGCCAGCAATGCCACAGGCTGTGCTTTTGGGGATTCACTGACGCCCTGACCTTGGGATAATCTTCAAAAGGATTAAAAGCTTAAATGTATCGGTGTGTAATTGGCGGACTCTTTCCTTTTGCCTCAGCAAAGTGGCTGGCCAGCCTGCAAGCTCCCTGAGGGCAATTCCTTTCATGCCTGCTGGGGGCGGGGGCAGCTCACAGAAATTCACCCTTCCCTTGTGGCTCTGGCAACTTCTGCTGTGCATCACAGTGAAAGCAGCAGCGGGATGGGGGTGGGGGGACCCATACAAAGGAGTGACTGGCAGCAGAAGGACACATGCCAAACTATGAAGGGTTGGGATTTCTACCTCCGGAAAATAACTATGGTCATGATAACAATGGACACAATAATATTTATTCCTTCATTAGTTATACTTACAACCCCACCCCACCCCCTTTCTTCTAGTGAGCTTAAGTTGACCTATGCAATGTTCTTTCCCTGTACTTTCTCCCCACAATAATGTGGTGTGGTAGGCCATGCAGTGTGTGTGGTTGGCCTAAGGTCACCCAGTGAGTTTCATGGCTAAATGGGTATTATTGGGGCCTCATTCCAAGATCTTAACCATTATTCCACAGTGGGTCCCTTATAGTATGCTAATATGTTGTAAGTCTGTGTATGCTGATACATGTGGTGCATAGGTATTTAACCATTTCAGTCCATAAAGAAGACTAGGAATGGAACGGGCAACTATAAACAAATTGGAAAAGCTACTGAAGAGCAAAGACATACAACTGAGCACTAAACTCAGAATCATTCAAGCCATTGTATTCCTAATTACCATATATGGATGTGAGAACTGGATAGTGAGGGAAGCAGACAAAAAGAAAATCAGCTCATTTGAAATGTGGTGCCAGAGAAGAATACTTAGGATACCATGGAAAGCCAAGAAGACAAACAAATGAGTTCTTGAACAGATCAGACCAGGGCTCTCCTTGGAAGCAAAGATGATCAAGTCAAAATTATTGTACCTTGGCCACATAATGAGAAGGCACAGATCACTAGAAAAAACAATAATGCTAGCTAGAAGAAAGAGAGGAAGACCACAAATCAGATGGATAGACTCAACCAGGGGGATTCTGGGCAAAGGCTCCAGTTGGCTCCAGTTGGCTCCATTTGCAATAAAGAGAAATTCTTCCCATCTGATAAGGTCTTATGAGAGGTTTGGGCAACTTTGGGGGGTGGAGCAGAAGCCAGTTTTATGCCTTAAGAGTTGGACCTACACAGGCCACACCAGCCCTGGAAATGTGAAAAAGCAATATTTGGTTTATGGAGTTCTGCTTTTGCTTTGGTGAAAGGATATTGAAGGCCTGGGGGGAAAGAACAGAAAAAATCAGGGGGAAGAAAGTTCTTCTCCATAGTCTCTGTGACTCACACAATTTAGTCTTTTTCCTTTGCTGAGCCACATGTGGAATGTTCCAGATAGGCTTTTAGCAGGAAACCCATCCCCTTCAAGTACATGTACAAATGGCCCCAAGAGCTACTCCCTCTCAGTTCCTTTTTGTTCATCATGGTGTTCACATCTCTCAGATAGCTTTCAGTGTTGAGTGGTTGTTGTTGTTTTTTAAATTCCTCCCTTCACTCTTCTTTCTCCTTCAGTTGTCTTTTCTCTCTTTGTGCATGTGCCTTCAAGTCACCTGTTAATGTATGGTGATTCCATGAATGTTGTAGGGTTTTCTTAAGCAAGAGATATTCAAAAGTGGTTTTTGCCAGTTCCTTCCTCTGAAATATAGCCTATGAAGCACTTGGTATTTGTTGGCAGTCCCCCATCCAAGTACTAACCAGGACTGACACTGCTTAACTTGTAAGGTTAGAAGGGATCTGGTGCCTTTAGGGTGTTTAGACCTTTTTCTATTCTTTTCTCTACATATCATAAAAAACACTAGTATTGGTAGTAGTCCGTGCTCTTTGGCCTCCCTCACACTTCATTCAGAGACCAGACATTTATCTTTGCATGGCCTCAAGAGCTCTTTTCAAGAATTGCTTCTCCTACAGTGCAAAGATTGATAATTCAGAGTGAAATGAACAGAGCAGATTTATTTCAGTATGGAGAGAGTTGTATCCTGACTACCTTCAACTTTCCATCGGAACCACCTGAACTGAGGGCAGTCAGGAAGTGTCTGCCATGTGCAATGGCCATACTGGTTTCAGTAGCAATGGTAAAGTAATAGTTTCTTGGTCCAAAAGTGCTTTTGAAAGGAGACCTCCTAGATATTGAAGCTGAAGTGGAGGATTCGGTTCTAAGCTAGAAGGTCTGACTTTCAGAGACTGTTCCTGAAGGCAGAGGTGACGTTAGGAAAGTGAACAGCAGGGGTGAGGGGTCTGCTGGCATGGTGTGGAGGCTGAGGGAGGCAAACAAAGAAAGCCAGCTAGTGAGAGGTAAAGCATGTGAGCAAGTGAGGGAGCTGGCAGGTGAGCAGAGAGCAGAGGTTGCTTCAGTCATGGACTGTGCACACCGTTGGTTGGAGGGGGATGTTGGCAGGAAAGAAAATGGAAAAAAGGAGGAAGGCAAGGAGAAGGACAATGACAACACTACAATGTTGTCATCCTAAGAGGCTGAGCAGGGAAGACTTGAAGAGGCAGCTACAAACTCACAGATAATAACATTTTTATTCAAATAGGCTTTTAATATATAATTGTGTCAGGCAAGCTTGGGCAGGCCACACTCTCTCAATCTCAGAGGAAGAGAAGGGCAAACCCTGAGAAATCTTGCCCCCCCCCAAAAAAAACCCCAAAAAGTTCCCAAGCCGGGTTGCGACTTACATCACAGATGACACACAATGACTGGCATGTATTTTGAAGTGGCGCAACTAATGGGGATGACAACCTTGCCAAAAAAGAAGTGATTACATGGGGCTAATGAAAAGATCCGCTTTCATAGTGGGGGTGCCTCCTCAAACGAATCGATTCAACAATGTCAAGTGAAAGCAAATCACCAATCGATTTAAATGGTAAGTGGGAATGACCCCCTATATATAATTTAGTTTGTCCTTTAGTAGCTGATACACCCAAATCTCTTCCTCGGTCATATAATTAGTGAGTTTTGGGTCAGTAAAGGAGTCATGTCCATGATATAGGGGGAGATACTCAGTGCTAGAACTGTACAATTTCCATCCCCACCCCTGCTTTTTAATGCTGTGCTAAATTGTCTAGTGGGTAACCCAGTTTGGCACCAACTAAGGGTTGATCACATAGAGAGTGATATTCATTGGGGAAAAGGTCTTCTAGTCTATAGTGACATACTCTATCCTCAGAGTTTAAATGATATTTTTGCTGAAATATAGTAAAACATCTGAATCAGTGATCAGTATCTGAGTTATGAATGTTAAATTATTTTTCCCCCTGTGGAGAAATTTTATTCTATTTTTTAAAGCAGTCTTTCATGATATATGAGTTCTTGATGGCACAGATCCCAGAGGAGGTGATATCCTCGTTGTTCCGTGTGTGAGTGATTTAAAAAAACACAAAAACATTGCCCTGTACACATGCTGAAATCTAATACCTTTTTGTGGGTTGGGATAACCCTAAAGACAGCTGGTACATTTTAATAGGGCAAACCTAATCTTAACTAACAGTTCAGTCAAATCTGTGTTGTCCTGGAAGGAAGAACCAGTGGGATAAATAGCATTTCACTCTCAAGGAAAATTGTGCAAGATGGGAAACAAAACATGAAAGTCAAACTTAGACAGGGAACTACTTGCCTTGTAAGTACTCGTAGTTGCTATACCATTCTATCGATGCATCAATTAATTCTATTTTTAAAAAAGAAGAAGAAGAAGAGAACCCATAGATCACAAGTAAAAAGGCAATACTAGGGGTGTGTGACATCTCCAAAGAAGTGGGGAGGGATGGTAAACACCCCTCTGCCATTAGTCCCTCCCCCTCCAGAATGATGCAATTCCGATCTGTCGTTCCCACTTTCTGAACAAACTTTGGAATCGAGTCTTTTCAAAAGAACCACTTTGAAACTATTCTCTGAAAAAAGTGGATTTTTTTGCATGAATATTTAAATTATTTTTTTAATGATCAAAAACATGTTTTTGAGTGTGCATAAATCTTGATGAGAAATCTTGATGATTGATTAGGATCGTTTCAGTTCATGATCTATTCTGTACAAAATTCACCTGTGGTTGTTTAATGCAGAAATAGTATTTTCTATTCATCTGTATGCAGAAAATGTCATACACAGAGCAGGCTTAGACTCAGAGGCATGAGAACTGATGATTGGAGGAAGGAATATTAACACTCTAAGATATGCAGATGACACAGTGTTGCTAGCAGAAACAACAAAGACCTGGAACAACTGCTAAAGAAGGTCAAGAAGGAAAGTGTCAAGGTAGGATTAATGCTGAACATTAAGAAAACAAAAATAATGACCATGGAAGATCTATAAAAATTCATCCTAGATAATGAGAAAATTTAAATAGTCAAGGAATTCAATAGGAATGGGAAGGGCAGCTATGAAGGAATTGGACAGGATCCTGAAGTGCAAAAAATATAAGTCTGAATATCAAAGTGAGGATTGTGCAGGCCATTGTATTCCCTAATACTATGTATAGATACAAGACCTGGACAGGGAAGAAAGCTGAAATCAACTCTTTTAAGATATGATGCTGAGAACAGAAGAGTGCTGAAAATATCATGGATGGCCAAAAGGACAAAGACTGAGACTAAAACTAAGATCTTCCTGGAAACAGGATTACTAAATTGAGATTATCATACTTTGGCCACATCATGAGAAGTCACAAATTGTTGGAAAAGACAATGATGCCCAAAGGACCTTCTCAGCTATCACTCCCAGACTATGAATTGGCCTGCCAGATGAGATCCACCATATAACCACCTTAGAGAGCTTTTAAAAAGCTGTCAAGATGGATCTCTTCTGTCTGGTGGCTTTCCTGACGCCCAGGCACCAAAGAGAGGAAGTAATGGATCAATCCCATTTGCTGTTTGCTTGCCTATTGTTGTTTGTTTTTATCTATTGTTTAATTTGCTGTTTATTTTTAACATGTTTTAAAGTGTAAAATGTTTAATTCTATTTTAAGGGAGGGAGGGTTGGTGCATATGGTTTGTATAATTTTTAATGCTGTAAGCTGCTCCAATTGCCTGAGTGCAGATGAGGTGGAATATAAATAATAATATTATTATTATTAGGAAAAGAGCAGTAGAGAGCAGTAGAAAGAGAAGAAGATCATATACCAGATGGTTGGATTAAGAAAGACCATGGGACTTAGCCTGCAGAACCTGAGCAGAGCAGAGGACACAGGGTCTTGGAAGTGTCTTATCCAAAGGGTCACCATTAGTCAAGATTGATTCAAGGGCAGTTAACAACAACCACAACATTTTCTGTGAAGAAAATGCTGTAATTGGTGATTTTTTTTTCCTGCACAAAATTAACACACGCTTGATTTGCATAGAAAACAGCTTGTAGAAAATTATTTTATTTTTTGCACAGAAAATGCTGTTTTCTGTCCAAAGCAACCAGGTCCATATTTTGTTCAGAATAAGTCCCAAATTGCAAATAAGTATGAAAGCTGCATGATTTTTGAAAACTTTCTCACTGCCATAAGAAAGTTGCTAAAATTTCTACTTGCTTTGTATCAGAAGAAAATTAGTGAAGAATTACATTCCTAATTGAAATTACAATAGTAATGCTTATTGACTCGAGAATTCAGCAACCATAAGAGCTGGGAACTAGGCAGCTAGGCAGCTAGAAACACAAGAAGAGCCATGCTTGATCAGGCCAAAGCCCTTTCTGGTACAACATTCATTTCACACAGTGGCCAAGCAGTTACCTATGATTGTTCTCTTTTAAGACAAATCTGATTACCCAGCTGCTGCTGCAACACTGCAGGAATAAAGCAGTTTGACACCATTTTAACTGTCACGGCTCAATGCTATGAAATTCTGGGATTTGTAGCTTTGTGAACTATTTAGCCTTTTCTGTCAGAGAAGTCTGGTCCCTTTGTTGGTTGTTGTGTGCCTTTAAGCCATTTCTGACTTATTGCGACCCTACGGCAAGTTTCTTCAAAGGGGGTTTATCATTGTCATCCTCTGAGACTGTGAGAATGTAACTTCCAGAGTCATCCAGTGGGTTTACATGGCTCAGCCAGGATTTGAACCCTGGTCTCCAGAGTCCTAGTCCAGTGCACAAATCATTACGCCATGCAGGTTCTACGAAATTACAAATTCCAGAATTCCATAACATTAAGCCATGGGAATTAAAGTTGTATCAAACTATTTTATTTCTGCAGTGTGGCTGCAGCTATAGTTCTGCTGAAGGAATAGGTCATTTGATGTGATATTAGTTAATTAATTCTATACCTTCCTCCCAAGATGGAGAATTTTCATAGCTATTGATAGAAGCAGACAGAACCCTGGTTTCATTTCTTTTTTCTTTTTCTTTTTTTCTTTTAATGAAGGTTGGGTCATCCTAGCAATGTTTAGGCTTTCCTCACATTCCAGCACAGATTTGTCTACCAGTGGGGTTCTTGGATAGATTTGGCCTTGGCTGGAATACTTCTCAAGAAATCTCTCTGTAATCCAGCCTTTCCTCTTTGCTTATATGTATGAGAATTTGTTCTCCCTTTCTATCATTGTACCCACCCACTCTTCACACACATATACATGCACATACCTTGTCTAGCTAATGGTCCCTGACATTCCAATGAGATTTAGTGCTGAACGTGATTGCTGAATATTCATGAGGCACCGGCCCCTGACAGACAACTTCGTACTGTGCTGCATTGGCTTGCTCCTATGAGTCACAATTTGTTTTTCTCCCACCCACCCCCCTCACTGAGAACCTCACCTGCACTTACTGCTCCAACTTCATGGGGCATCTCATTAACAGTCAGCATCTGCATCCCATCTTCTCGGAAGAAATATAAGATGAAGAACCCTGGAAGCCTAGCCTAATACCTCAACCCACAAGGCCCTACTTTCCTCTCAGAGCAATGTTTCTGATCCAGTTTTCAAACTCTGGCCCCTTGGTTGGCAACAGCAGTCTCCACTGGGCTTTCTCCTTCATCATTGTGATTCCTTGGTGGGGTACAGGTCATGCTTGCTTACTCAAGGTGATAGAAAGGATAGAGGAAATGGGAAAAGGGAAGGATACATTTCCAATAGGGCAAACTGCTGCTTACCTCTATCCTGCTGCATGTGATTCTTGTTCTGGCCATGTTATGCTTTCTGGTGACATTTTTCTGCAAATACTTGGCATTTGTATGCAGTTCAGAGAAAAAGAGCACTCAGCAAGAAAACATTATCTGCTCTCATTAAGACAGGATGTATATGAGTACTTGGTCCTTGTCATCCCTGGTTTGTTTGTTTTTTTCCTGGTCTGCTCTGTTCCTGAGAATAAGCCCTTCCTCATGTGTATGTGTGTATAGAGGAATCCCTAGTAGTTGAAGTTTCACTGTGCCTTTCAAAACCTGGATGCATAGCTGAATCTCTTCCTTCTATTCATGCAGAAAACTATCACACACAAATTCTGAGTGATAGATCTGTAGTATTTAATTGAACTGTTATGGATACTTCAGGCTTGCAGGATCTGCCTTATATTCCACCAAACAGAATGGTGGAGGGCAGAAATGCATAGGATTAAGGAACAGGATATCTCTGAGGAAGTGCTAAACTGTGGGATTTGTTTTCCTATTAAGAAGGAGCCTACAGTCTTTCTGGTACTCTCCCCCACATTACTCCTGGTTTCACCACCATCACCACCACTAATTTCCTTTGTTTAAGTAGCCTAATTATTGAATAGGAGGGGGTGTCCTCTTCATGTTGCTATTGTTAAATCATTGGCAAATGGCTCCCTTGTAAGACTCTCACAAACCATCCCAAAACTCAATTTTAACCATTTCAGTAACAGAACTTTGCAGTCTTGGCTTTGCTGTACTAAAGGGAAAGATAGTCTCTAAAGAATGTTTAAGGTTTGGGTGGATGTTGAGGACATTTTGATATTGAGTTCAATAAACACATTGTCATCACTGTATAATCCATTGTTAACTCCTGCAAAACTCTTTTGATACTGGAAGGAGTGATGTGGGCAGTGCAGTTACCTAGCTCCGATCCAAGAAGCCACTCCAGTGAAGTCTTAGTCACCACACTCTCAGCTCTTTGTGTGCATTGAGTGTTGTTCCTTCCTTGTATTATTGCTACTAGGGATCACTGCTTCGGCCAGATGGTAAACTCTTAGCTGGGGAGTGTTTCTGGGAGCTGCACAGTGTTTTCATACACACAGGGCTTCTGTGAACTGGCTTGTTTCATTACAGGGAGCCACAGAGCTGATTTTAATCTGGTAGAGCTGCATTGAAAACAAATTTTATCTTTCATTTCCCATCAAGAGCAAGTTGAACACAACATGCCTCTTGCCCTTCATGGCTGGCCATCCAGGATGGTGATGCCTTGATAGCATTTCTGAGATGTATCATCAATGCATCCCTTAGGGAAGGTCATGTTCCAGCTTGTTTGAAAGAGGCCGTTGTTAGACTGCTTCTGAAGAAACCTTCCCGAGACCCCCTGATTGTGAACAATTATAGGCCAGTGTCCCATCTGCCATTCTTCAGAGGGCTGTTGCTCTTCAACTCCAAGTGATCTTGGGTGAAACCGATTATCTAGATCCATTTCAAACTGACTTTAGGATAGGATATGGAGTTGAGACTGCCATGGTTGTCTTAGCTGATGCCCTTCATCTAGGCATCGACAGGGGTAATGTGACCCTGTTGGTGCTTTTAGACCTCTCAGCTGCTTTTGATACGATTGACCATAACATCCTGTTGGAACACCTGAGAGAGCTAGGGATTGGGGGCATTGCATTGCAATGGTTCTGTTCCTTCCTCTCGGGCAGATTCCAGAGGGTGATGCTCGGGGAACATGCACAGTAGGTGAAGTCAGACAGGTGCATCATGGGATACAGTATGATGCAACAGGTACTGGGTATGAAACTGGCAAGGTTTCATTGGTGGCATTGCTATCACATGGCTTCATAGAAGACCACCTATAAAAGGGAGAAGGTGGCTATAACCGTTGTTGGTTGATGTTGGTTGTTGGTTGTTGATGCTGGAGTTATGGTCAGTGGTTGGTGAAGCACTTTGTTTGTTTGTATAGCTGTGTGTATCCAAGACAGCTGTCTGGTACTCTGTGCATGCTTGTATATACAGTAGTCCCCCGGGTTACGAATCCCCCGGGGAATGAAATCCCCGGGGTCCGAAACCGGCGGGACTGCAAAAATTCCTCCGGGATCCGAAGGATCCCCCAGGGAACGAAATGGAAAAACCGTGCGGCCCCTTTAAATTGGCCACGCGGTCCGTCCGCTAAAGCGGTCCCCTGGGATACGAGCATTTCCGGGTTACGAAAGGTAATCCGGAACGGATTACCTTCGTAACCCGGGGGACCACTGTAGTTTGCAACAAGTGATTAAAGCCCTTGTGTTCGAGAGAAGCCTTAACTGTCCAGCAGTATTATTTCTTCAAGCTGGGAGCTCAAGGCTGAAGCCTGCGTGGGAGGAAATTTTCCTTGAAGCTCAAAGCCTTTGCAGACTTTTCTCCAAGAGCCTCTTCTGGGTATCCTACCTGCGTGGATCAACTCTGTATGTAGTTGTAGTGGACACAGCACGTCTCTCTATGCCCCAACAAATATTGCATCTGGTTGGTCACAGGTAAAACTAGAAATGTCCATATTACACTTATTACAATCACTACACTGGCTGTCCATCAGTTTCCGGGCACAGTACAAGGTGTTGGTAATGACCAATAAAGCCCTTCATGGCTTGGGTCCAACCTATTTAAGGGATCACATTCTTCCATACAATCCACCCCATGCCCTCAGGTCCTCTGGGAAGAATTTGTTGCAGTGGCATCCCAGAAGACCTTTTCTGCAACCACACCCAGATTGTAGAATGGCCTGTCAGATGAGATCCATCATATCACCAGCTTGGACAGCTTTAAAAAAGCTGTCAGGATGGATCTCTTCTGACAGGCCTTTCTGGAACAGCATACCGGCCACCCATTGAACTGAATCTACCATCAACTATTGCCCCAGTCCATCTCATCGACTAGCCTGCACTCCATCCCGTTTTGTTTATTTTAATGCATTTCTTTTTAATGTATAGACAATTTAATTGTTATTGGGGGGGGAGTAGAATTTGGGGTTATTGAGTATTGTTAATTTACTATGTATTAGTTTGTTTTTACTGTAAACCACCTCAATCATAATTGGAGTAGGCAAGAAACAAATAAAGTTATTATTATTATTAAAGTTATAATTCATACTCCATTTTAGATGCTCTCTTCTCCAGTAAGACATGAACAGATCCTAATAGCTTGGCTCCCTCTCCCTTCATTTGCCCTCCAGATGTGTAAGACAACTATTCCCATTTTCTTTACCCTGGCTAGGGATGAATAGAATTGTATTGCAAGCCTGGCATATTCTGGACTGGGGAAGGCTGATACAAGGCTTTGTTTGCAATGCTGGAATGGGCATTCCAGCATTCTCATGTCAACCTTGGCATATGGATTGCCACCATTTCTTCAGGCAAGATTTTTGTGGGTTTTTTTTTAAAAAAACAAAACAGTATGCTCAACAGAAAATCAACAGGCAGTTTTTCCTGTTTCATTACTCCATATGGACAGGAGCAGCACCCATGGAATTTCTGATTAAAAAGGCAAAGGAGCTCTTGCAGACCCTTGCCTATTTTCTTGTGTTGTAAGGGCTCACAGAACATGTAGTAGAAGCCATCCTACTCTTCAGACTGGCAAGGATACAGAGCATCCCTCCATGGGCCAGCTACATTGTCCTTTGATTTGTGTGCCTGTGTATATGTATGCAGAGATCCAGCTCCTGGATTTGTGATGGGGCATGGAGAAGCTTGCATTGGTTTTGTGTGTCTCTGTGTGCCTGCCCATGTGAGAGAGACATGCGATGTAGCTCCAGTGTGTGGGGGCCATGGGAGCCTTGGGTGGGGTGAGGCTTCGCTGACATTTCCCATTGCGCTTGCGGGTGGTGTTGGCACTCTGGTGGTTCTGCACAAATTGCATAAATATTCATTGGGAAATGTAAAGAAATTTGACTGTCCCAAATGATTACACGCGCCTGCCCTGAAGGGCACGATTACTCCCAGCCTCGTGACTTGGAGGGCTGGGACCTACTGCTGAGAGAGCTAATACTAGCCAGGTTTTTAAAAAAAGCAATAGGGCATCCCAGCATGGGTCTAACCAGGCGAGAACATCTTGATGAGGCTGTCTTCTTTCCTCCCCCAACCTTAAACCCTATCTATGAAGGAAGGGAGTGGGGGCGGGCAGTGGAGATAAGAGAACAGCTGCATAACACATGTGCATATCAATAAGGGACTGCATTTTACAGAGCATGGTTTGGGTCCTATACTTGCAAGATTTGGAGCACCTTTTTATAATCCCTTATTGTACTTGGAAAATCTACAAAAGGTTGCTCACAGAAACAAGTAACAGAGTCCTGGCACTTTTGCTTTATTTTGTTTTGACTTCTTTGAGGAAAAGTAGCTATGGGAGGGGTTAATTTAGAGCAAAAATCATGGGTGGAGGATTCACTTGACCCATCTGTGTTTTTATCTGTTCCAAATGGATTCTGCGGGGTTCTACATGTGTTTGCACCTGCTTTGCATAGTGAGAAGAGGCAGAGCTGCAGGAGAGAACTGAGTGGTTGTGAATGGGTTAAGTTAGCCCAACAATCCCTCTTTCCAAATCTAGCATCCAAGTTATTATGTGTCTGTATTTTTCCTTGAAATGTACAGATAGTCCCTTTAGTTTGTGCATGCTTCTGCTTCTGTTTGTTTTGTTGTTATTGTTTTACTTTGTGCAATTCCAATTATTTTAGAAAAAAGAAATATATAAACATTCACGCATTCTAGCACAGGAGTGGGCAACTTTGGAAGGTCCTGGAGCCAAATTTCTGCCCTGGAACCAAGTGAAAGCTGCACAGAAAGACCAAAATGGCGAAGCACATGAAAAAATAAAACAGGATGTTGGCAGAGGTCCACATTTGGTTTTGAAAAATAGAATTTTTAACAATATTACATGGGGTGAAGGGAGAAAAATCTATTTAAAAAGTGAATTGTTGTTTTTTTCCTCTAGAAGTCCAGGGCACGTCATGTGAATAGCAGGCCGGGGGGGGGGGGGGGGAGACTTTGTGCACCCATGCTCTAGTCTAGCACCTTGCATCTGAAAAATAAATTTGTTTAGAAATCTGCATTTTCATTTAAAATGCATGGCAGTAATAGGGAGGAAGGGCACCCTGTATTTTGAAGGGGAACATATTGACTTCTGTAAGCTTCCACTTGATACACTGTATATGTTGATTTTGCATACTCTCATGCACAGAAAGAGCTGTCATGGACTGGTTATACTATGTGCAAATGTGTTTCACTGTTGACTAAAGAGCAATTGGGTTCCTTGAGGAAATGTGTAGAATTGTGAGAAATTGAGTCAAGGGAGTTTATCATACAACAGAATTTGGGGGTATAATGCAATGGCAATCCGAACGCAATCATGGGGTTTCACGTTATTGCGAATGAGTGTATCTCACGCAATTTCGGGCAATGGGAAGTCATTTCGAACGCAATCATGGGGTTTCACATAATTGTGTATTAGAGTATCTCATGCAATTTCGGGCAATGGGGGGGGTCATTTTCGGTAAATGGGAAGTCATTCTGAACGCATTCTGAACGCAATCAGATTTCACATAAATTCGCTAAACTAGGGAATTCACGTAATTGTGAATTGGCTCGATTCGCAATTGAGAGAAATTCCTCCCATGTGATAAACTCCAAGGACTCCACTCAAGCTATGTTCTTATGTAAGGCTTTTTCCTTACTTGTTTAGATTCCACCTTATAGGTCTTTGCTTGTGTGGGCAAACACGAGTGTCTTGGTGTTCTTGGTTCACTGGTGTCTTGCTTTCTTTCAGTTTATTTTTAATCATTTGTCCCTGCCACATACCATATTAGTGAAAGGAAAAATAAATAATAGTAATTTTTTAAAAATACAATCTGCTGTCTTGAATACAGGCTGAGTCTCTCTTATCCAGAATTACAAAATAATCCAAAATCCAAAATTCAGTCAGCGACATTGGTGGCTGAGATAGTGACGCTTTTGCCTTTTGATGATTCATTATACACAAACTTTGTTTCTGGTACAAAATTATTAATAATATTGCATATAAAATTGCCTTCAAGCTATGTGTATAAGGTGTATATGGAACTTAAATGAATTTAATAGTTAGACTTGGGTTCCCTCTCCAAGATATCTCATTATATATATGTAAATATTCCAAAATCCAAAAAAACTCCAAGACACTTCTGGGCCCAAGCATTTCAAATAAGGGAGACTCAACCTGTAGGTGAAGTTTGGATTTGAATAATCCAGTCATAGGGATTCTGTGATATCCTCTTGCTTGCTTGCTTGCTTGCTTGCCCAAACTCTGGATTACTTCTATTATTAAACCATCCAGTATTAATTGGACAAGGATGATTTTCTGCTAAGTGCCATGATGGGAAAGGGGAGGAGCAGAAGGTTGGACTTGCATGGATTAATTCCAATGAAGTTGATCAAGGTGCTGAGGGAAGGAAGGCAGGTGTGGGAGAGAGGGAGGAAGTGAGGGGAAGCAAGCGTCTCATTTATTTTATTCTTTCTTCCTCTCTTTGGCACACAAGGTTCCCCACTGTGTCCTCAACGACCTCATGCATAATAGCAAGCCCAATCTTATTAATACCGCCCCACCATGCACTCCCTGCTTACCACTGCTGCTCACCAATGCAATTTCCCCATGATATATGGGGGAAATAATTGAAGTATATTTGAAAATGTATTGAGAATTACCACATGCGCAAGCCAGGATTTATTGGGAACATATATTTTGCAAACAGGCAGTGCCAGAATGCCTCGGGGGATGCCCAGCAAAAGGGACTGCCCATTAGCTGTGCATTCCAAGGGATACATCCAGGAGTGGGCACTGTGCTTGAGGAATATCTTTTTCCTAGGTAGAATAATCGCTCTCACATTGAAGCTCAGATACTTTATGAAATTAGATAGACCTTACTACCAAGGAGGAGAACAGGCTAATCGTGAGATGGGTTTCTTTTGAGCTATATTTTAGAAGAGCTTGGAAGTTATACTTTTTTGCATTACTTTTCCCCAACCCTCCAACTAGTATGATATTTTTGCAATCTGGGGAATCTGAGGGGTTGTACTGTAGTTAGAGAGAGAGAGACAGAGAGAGAGAAATGTTTCCAATTTCCAGGTTTTTGCTCCCTGATATGCTGTCTGCCTGTGGTGTTGAAATATGTAGCTCACATTTTTAAAAAAGCTTTTATTTTATTTTTCCTGGAGAACACTGTAGAAAAAGCAATTAGCATGATTTCCGATATAGTCTAAAGAGGGTCTGTTTGGCTCTGTACAAAGTGCTCGAGCCAAATTTCTATTTCAAACTAGAGGGGATTCCTTGGCATTGCATCTGAAAAGATCTTTGGAGGTTGGCCATCTAGTTGCATATTACCAGCACTGTATCAGTGATTTTGCAGATTATTTAGGAATAACATTCCAATATGAACTGTTGCCCTGAGATAAAATCAAAATTCATTACTGTAGTTCCTGGAGTAGCTAATTCCATAAATATATTTACTGTCCTCATTTCTCAGGATTCATCTAGGTTTTTAGACCAGTGCTGCCGGTCTGAAGCTTTTAGAATCATACAGTTGTAAAGAAAGAGGCTTTTAGATCAACTAGTAGTATACTCCCTGCTTAATTCATGAATACTAAAGCTAGAATATCACAAACAGTGGTCCAGCCTCTATTGACAGGACTGGAGGGCTATTCCACATTTTAGGTCAAGTCTGGAAGAGTGAAAGGAAAGTATTTCCTTTCCAAGAAGTGTTCAAAGTTACTATACCAAGAGTCCTAGGATCCTTTCACGCTACACAGACATAACACTAAATTCCACTTTAACTGCCATGATAACTTCCTATGGAATCCAGGGATTTGTAGTTTGGTCTGGGACACTAGAGCTCTGGCTGTGAATTTTAAATACCCCCAAACCACAAATCCTAGGATTTTATAGGTTGTTGCCATGTCAAGTGGAATATACTGCTCTGATTATGCAGTGTGAAAGGGCACCTAAACAAGGAAGAGTTGTTTCTTCTCAAAGATTCTAGAATTCCTCTATGAACCCTGGAAGGAGAAAGATGTGGTAACTAGCTTCCTTCCTTCCTCTCTTTTCAGAGGTTTCTGACAAGGTTTGCCTGTCTCCAGTCCTAGGAATCTCACCGGTTCTCTACAATTACTCATGATAGATGGAGGTTCTGAGAGCATAGCACCAAATTCCTGTATTTAGTGGGCGACAGTTGAGGTTTAGAGAGGTGTATTGTTCCCGCTAAACCACAACAGTTACCCACTAAATAAAAGAATTTGATGATATACTCTCAGAACCTCCACCTATCATGAGAAGGTGTGTTGTCCCTCCAAAGGGATGTGGTGGCTTAACAGTAAAGGGACGCAGTGGTTTAGCAGTTAAGATGCTGACTTTGATGATCTCAAAGTTGGCAGATTGGCAGTTTAAGACCCAAGCGCTGCATGACGAAGGGAGCTCCCATCACTAGTCCCAGCTTCTGCCAACCTAGCAGTTCAAAACCATGCAAAAGTGCAAGTAGATAAGTAGGCACCACTTCAGTGGGAAGGTAACAGAGAAACCCTGGTGGCGCAGTGATTAAATGCCTGTATTGCAGTCACTCACTCACAAACCATAAGGCTGCGAGTTCAATACCAGCCAGGAACTCAAGCTTGTCTCAGGCTTGCATCCTTCCAAGGTCGCTAAAATGAGTACCCAGCTTGTTGGGGGCAATTAGTTTACAGTTTTAAACTGCTTAAAGACTGTGTAGGTGGTATGAAGCAGTATCTAAATGAAGCTTCTATTGCTATAACAGTGTTCTGTGCACCTTGGCATTTAGTCATGCTGGCCACATGACCACGGAGTCATCTTTGACAATGCTGGCTCCCTTGGTTTAGTAATGGAGGTGAGCACCATCCCCAGTAGTCAGACACAACTAGACAAACTTGTCAAGTGAAAACCTTTACCTTTATTTTCCCTCAAGGAAACCTTGCAGGGCTTCACTGCTTACTGCACCTGTAGGTGGAAAAATGATGCTTCTTAACACACATACCCCAAGTTCCCCAGTGCTCTAAAAGAAACGATGGACAACTTTGCTAGGATTTTGGCCCTCTCTGGACATTTTACATCTAAGAGAAGCTTCCCCCCCCCAACAGAAAGTTATTTGAAATTAACATCCAGGTCACTTCTCATAGGAGAGTAATCCTCACTTGGATCTAAAATGGGCTTTTAAAAACATTTTGGGGGTGGTCCTAGGGGTTGCCAGTGGCCCATAAGGTGCGCTTCCCCCTCACTGCTTTAATATCTGCCCTCATATGCAGTTTGTTCTAGTCCAGATTTGTAAGCACTGAAGGTAGCTAGGTATATCCTAAGCAACCCTTTAGCCTTCTTGAACTGCAATTTTGATCTCTCATAGTCATACTACTTATGGAAGGTTGCATAGATTATAATATGAAGAGAAGATTTAGCAAAATAGGAGTGTTCTCTTTGCACAATGTTAACATTTCCCCATCCTTACTGAACAGCAGCCCTTTTGTTTCCTACCTTTTTTTCTTTTCTCTTTCTTTCTTTCTTTCTTTCTTTCTTCAGTATTCCTGTAAAAACTTTTTTTTTGTTGCTCTTAGTATTCCTTGCCAGACCCCACTCATTCACAGTTTTAGTTTTCTGAACACAGTTCTTACAGGTCTGGGCTACTTGTCTGTACTTGTCCTTGGTGACCTGTCCTTCCTTTCATTTCTTACATTTCTTCCCCCTTTTTTATTTTTAGCTCCTTGGAAAGCTTTTTGTGTACCCACATTCTCCCTCCAACCCTTTTTTTAAAGTCACCCATTTTTCTTTTTCATCAGATTATTTGTGATTTACACATTAGTAACTTTTCAGGAACTTCCACTTTGGGCTACTTTCTCTCATTGGAGATTATCACATGCATATTTAACCCAACTGCACCCTAACGGGATGCAGGAGGGAATTATCACATGTAATTCACCTCCAATTCCGCCAGCCGAATACAGCATGCTTCAGCACCTGCTTTTCAAAGCTGGGATCTTTCTGACTTGGAAAAATGGCCGCCAAAGTGCGCCAGGGAGCCAAGATGCAGCCGGGCTGTATTCGGCTGGTGGATTTGGCGGTGAATTACATGCAATAATTCCCGCCTGCATCCCGCAAGGGTGCATTCAGATTAAATGTGCATGTGATAAGCTTCTTTATATATCGAGCCATAGAATTCTACTTAGTATTTCTTTGAGTTCATTAAAATGAGTTTTCCTGAAATCCAAAATGTAGAATTTAAAATGAGTACTTTTAGTTTACCACTGACTTTTTAACTTCATTTATTTATACTACACCTTTCTCCCAATACTGGGACCCAAGGCAAAATTTTAAAAATTCAGCATTGCATTGCTTATGATCACTTACCCCCTACTTTTAGTTTTATTGAACAACTCTTCCGTTCTGATTAGAATCAAGCTGAAGACAGCCAATACACATGTTCATTTGACTACTTTCTGAATGAGGTTATCAACAAGCTGTATCAGGAATTGATGGTAGTTTCATGCTTTCACAGAAATTTGTCTCTCTGCAGATAACAGGATGTGTGTATGTACCTTCAAATCACCTGTTTCTTTATGGCAACTCCATTATTTTTCATAGGATTTTCCTAGGGAAGAAATCCTCAGAGGTGGTTTTGCTAATTACTTCTTGTGAAATATAGCCTACAGCATGTACAAACTAGGGCCCACCCTTAGCCAGCACAAAGTGGGGGAAGAGAACAGGCCACCCCACCACCCCAGGAAAGAGATGCCAGGACCAGGCCCCAGGTACCCAGCCAGGAACACCTGTTCCCCTTAGGAAGGGGATAAAGGCTGGGTGCCTTCTAGGACTGAGGAGAGCCAGCACAAAGTGGAGGAACAGGAGAGAACAATATGCCACCTCACCACCCCAGAAAAGAGATGTGTAGTACCACCTGCTGCTGGGGACTTGCTGCTTGCTACCTGTACGCTCCATCTCACCTGATGGACTGCTGGCCTCAGACTGCTTCCTGCCAGGCCCAGGCCCAGGCCCCGGCCCCAGGTACCCAGCCAAGAACACCAGTTCCACTTGGGATGGTGATAAAGGCTGGATGCCTGTTGTGGCGGGCCCACCACCATCAAGCTGCTTGGGGTGGGGGTGGGTTTCAAGGGCAAGGGCAAGGGCCAGTCCATTTGGCTGGTAGGAGAGGGTATATTTTAATATATTTTATGTAATTAATTTAACTGTATTTTGATGTTGGTATTTTAGTTAAGGTAAGGGGATGAACTTTTTAGTCGTGTATGTATTAATTGTTTATGTCATTGTTTAAGCATTTTTGTAAACCGCCTTGATCCTTTGGAAAGGCAGTATATAAATAAAATGTATTATTATTATTATCAGACAGGATCTGATTTCTTTGTAGTTACTACTAATTCTTGCTTCTTTGAAACAGTTACATTTATGTCAGAATAGCACAATCAACATCTTTTCTTCTTGTTGTTTAGTGGTCTGTAATATATTTAAATCACAATGCTTAAAAAAAAAAACTCCAGAATTTGTTCCTCTTGTTGTTGTGCTTAGATGTTCTCTTTGTTCATTGTCTTGGATTTCTCTATTGAAGTACACATCTTTCACTGACAATGTGATATCCTCTTCCTTTCTATTTGTGTCTATTATTTTTTTTAAACCAAGTTACATCTCTCAATTGGTAACGTTCAAATCAATCTATACCTTAGTTTTTCCTCCTATGTGCCATGGGGTTCTTCTAATGAATAGATGGCATTCCTCAGTTGTTACAATACAACTGAAAACCGATTGGCCTATCCTGTTCAGCCTACAGATGTTATGGTTTTGTCATAAAGCTTGAGTTTCCCTTATCCAAAAGGCTTGGGACCAGAAGTATTTAAGATTTTTAATTATTTTGGATTTTGGAATATTTGCATATACATACATTATGACATATCTGAGAGATGGGACCCAAGTCTAAACACAAAATTCACTTATATTTTATATACAGCTTATACGCATAGCCTGAAGGTAATTATTTACAATATTTTAATACATTTTTGTATCAAGCAAAATTTGGGTGCATTGAACTATCAGAAAGCAAAGGTGTCACTATCTCAGCCATCCAAGAAAAATGTTTTGGATTTTCATGCATTCTGAAGTTTGGATTTTTTGATAATGGATACTCAACCTGTATCCACAGAATTGGCATAGCAAATAGGGTACGTGTTGGAGAATTGCACAGTAGTGGTCCTGTTTCACACAGGATAAAAAGATTGTCAAATTTCAACCAAAGATACAACAAACTAACATACTGATGTAGAATTTCAAGTGAGAGTGCTTCCAAATTCCACCTTGAGATAGTTGTTGTAATTTACCTTCTCCTTGGCATAGAATGACAGTAATGCATTTGCTCTGAGCCATTCTTACAACTTTGATTATGACAGCATATATGATTAGCAATAAGAATTGCACTTTACATTTCTATACCACTTCATAGTGAACTAAACACTCTCCTCTAATTGGTTTACAATGTGCAAGCTAATTGCCCCAATAAGTTGGTTACTCATTTTACCAACCTACAAAGGGAGGGAAGACTGAGTCAACCTGGAGCCATGTGGAATTGAACTCACAATATTGTGGCTGCAGTACCAGCATTTAATCACTGCACCACCAGGGCCACTAGTGCGTGTGTTTCAGAATAATAATAATAATAATGATAGATTTTATTTATATCCCGCCTCTCTGATCAACAGTTTGCTCCCTTTCTGTTATTCATGTATGTAAAATTAAAATGCCACAACTTTTGTGTATACGCATTTACTGAGAATGCTTTTGTGCACAGAATCATAACATTTCCAGCATTTCACACTAGCTGGGTTTTCAACAGATCAACTTGCTACTTTACACATGTAGTTCTCCATTTTATGACATACCTGGCTTCTTGATTACTTGACTGTAATGTTGTATATATACAATATTCTGCATGTTTTATTAGTTATATGCACACACACACACCACATTCTTGTCTTATTTATTACATATATGCAAATACTTCCCTTTTGTAAAAACAAGAACAAAATTGAACCTATAAAGCCCTATATGGCTTGGGTCCAGGGTACCTGAAGGACCGTCTCTCCCCATACAATCCGCCCCGCACACTTAGGTCCTCTGGTCAGCGGTTACTGAGAGTTCCGGAGACTAGATTGGCGAGTACGACGAAGAGGGCATATTCCATCTCTGCCCCCTGTCTCTGGAACTCTCTACCTATCGATCTCCGCTTGTCCCCCTCCCTTGCTCAATATAAAAAGGACTTAAAGACCTATTTATTTAACCAGGCTTACCGCTGAATGGACTTTTATTTATCTGCCTGTTGTAATGCCGCCCACTGTTCTGCTGCTGCATATGCACTAGCACTTGTATTGAGAATTGTGATTTTATTGTGATTTTATTGTCTTACTGGTTTTACTGTTTTTATTGTTTTATTGTTACCGGCTTGTTTTAATGGTTTTTATGTCCTACTGTTTTTTATATGCTGTACACCGCCCTGATCTATGGAAGGGCGGTATAGAAATAAATCATATTATTATTATTATTATGAACCCTCTTTAGAGTGCTTAGTTGCACAAAATTCCCAGTTTAAAGCTCTGAGCATCATACAACATGGTAAAGGTGTTGGGAACTCTATGATGAACCATTGCAGCCCATGAAACCTTAGAATGTGGCACCCATCAAGCACTGGCAAAAAAGACTGGATAAAATGGAAGCTGCCAAGGAGAAACTGATCCAATCAGTCAAACACACAATCACATTCACATAAAAATCAAGACAAAATTAGGCAGTTATTATATTAAATAGAAGAAATAAAAAGGTGGAGCAAGGAGCCCCAGTTCCAACACTGGTTATGGAAATTCTTTATGATTAATTGGAAGATGGGTGGAGTTGAATGTGGAGCACAGACTATCCACAGGAAAAACTTAAGTAATTAATAGAAATGTACCCATAGTTTCAGATCACTAAGACCAAACAGGTAAAAGGCTATTATCCCAGAACCATGAGCAGGAAGTGACAGATGGTTGAAATAACTTAAGAATCCAGGGTTTTGTACTAAAAAAAAACCCTGGTCTCTTGGAGTCAACAGGCCCAATTATATACGTGTAGTGGTACCTGCTACACAGTGTGATAAATGGGACAGTGAGGTTGTCAACTCCTTACTTGTCCTGCTTCTGTGATTTTTGTAGCAACCTGACATGCAGAAATTGAACAGACAAAGCTTTTGCTTGTTTGTGGATTCAGTGAAGAGAAGTTATGCTTTACCTGCTTCATTTCGGTATTTTGTATCTGTTTAAGAGGTACAGCAGGAGGACCACCATTTGCAGTCGATTGCAAGAACAAATAGGTAAGCAAGGAAATGTTATAAACTGAAGTTTAGGGAGGCTTGCTTGTCAAACCAGTGATCTGCCTCTACATATTTCTGTCTCTCCACTCTCTATCAGCCTTCCTCACCTTAAGATCTGTGACTATCTGCTCACACTCTCCCATCCCAGCACTCACAAAGCACTGCTTTTAAGTCAGGTATTGTTTGAGAACACTTACTATCTCAGACACATATTTGTACATCTATGTGCTGCTTATTTCAGCAATTGGATGCAGTTGTGTATTACATCCCATTCCTGCAGACAGCACATGCTAGGCAGGTCTTCAGCCCACTCTTTTACTCCACAGCTGGTGGGGATGATCCTAGGATTAGTGTGGGCTACACTCTTCATACAGCCAGCTTCCTGCTATCAGCACGGGATGTGTGTGCACGTGTTCCAGGGGAATGTGTACCTGCCCTTTCCAGGGATGATTTCTATGCTATGCATTTGGGAATTTCTGTTGCAATCCTTCTAATATTTGATGTACACTCCTCAGATATGTGTGTCTGTGGCTGATGCCTAGCCTCAGAGAAAGCTTGCTAGCTATATTCCCATTACTTATGATGAGGTGTGGTCCATTTTGAGACAGTTTTGTACAGTTTGACATTTCCAGGTCTTCCTCTTTGTTAAGTTTAAGAAGTCCAGTTGGATGAAACAAGTATAGAAAACAGCAGTGTGGTTTAGTTTGGGCTGTCAGTTTTGTAGTTTTAAGTATAATCAATGGAAGGAAGGAAGAGTCAGGACCTGATTTTGATCTGATACAGCTCAAGGTACTACGCTAAACCCTATCTGTCTTCTTTTGCATCGGCTGACATTTTCTATTATGAACTGCAAAAAATTATCTTGATTCTGTACAGGATGAGTCACCCTTAACCAAAATGCTTGAGACAAGAAATTTTTTGGATTTTGGTGTATTTGCATATACATAGTGCAATATCTTGGAGATGGAACCCAAGTCTAAACATGAAATTCATTTATGTTTTGTATACACCTTATACACATAGTCTGAAGGTAATTTTATACATAATATTTTAAATAATTTTATACATGGAACAAAGTTTGTGCACACTGAACCATCAGAAAGCAAAGATGTCACTATCTCAGCCCCCATGAAAAAGGTTTTGGTTTTTGGAGTATATCAGAATCCCAGATAAACAGACTCAACCTATATCAGAATTAGAACTTTGGCAAACTGGTGCTCCATCCCTCCCATTTCAGTGTACATATCGTACTAGAACTAAATACAAAGTGCTTGTATTTAACATTTAATCCTTCATACATACCAGTGATACCAGCATTGAGGAAATTCAGGTTGAACTAAGGAGCATCAGCCAAAGGGTATGTGAGCAGAGTAGTGCTGCTAGGGCAAGATATCAGAAACTGGTGCAGTACAGTTGCTGTAGATGAGGTAGAGAGAGGCAAAGTTTAGATCAGGGGAGGGGACTAGTGACAAATTTTCCCCCGTTCCATCCTGAAACCCATGGACTGTAAGCCAAGATACCTCTTTTCCTCTGTGGTCCCTCTAAAAATGGGGATAGAAAGTGGCCTTGTCACCATTTTGAGAAATTCTGTAGTGGAAAATAGCAGTCTTTGTGAGGGTAGTATAGGGTCCTTGTGGGGATGGGACAGGGGTGTATTCGTGTGTTTTCATGCATTGCAGAGTTCTTCATTAGTTGGGGGTAACATTGCCTGAAAATAATATAATTTTTTTAAGTGGGATTAGGGTGCCTTTGGGACTCATGAGGGGCTTCGGAGACCACAAAAGTGAGACCCAGGGGCTGCTTGTGGTCTACAGGTCACATGGGCAAATAAGCCAGTTTATCTCTACTGGCTTCAATTCTGGATCCAGGATGCTCCCAGACATTATCATGCCTAAATCACCACCAATCTAGCCGGGATGCCGCCACCCGGATGCATCCCAGGTCGAAGCCTCACTCAGCCAGCACTTTTTCGAAGTCGGGGAGTTTCTGACTTCAAAAATTGGCCGGCTGAGTAGTGCTTCAGCCCAGGATGCATCCAGGCAGTGGCATCCTAGCTAGTTCGGTGCCAATTTAGGGTTGATAATCTCTGGGGTCATCCCAGATCCAGAATTGAAGCAGGAAGAGATAAGCCTGTTTATTTGCCCAAGCAATAAGCCTCTTCTGGTTTAGGTTTTGGATGTGGCAATAGGCTTTTATGGATCAGATTCCACCTCTCTTGATCAATGTTGTCACCTTGAACATCCATACTGCCACAGGAATGCCCTGTATGCAAGGCTGGACCAGTGCTTCTGAGGCTGTCTGATGTGGGGGGCTGGCAATTATTTTCTTCTAGTGTGTCAGAGGCCACCACTATATATATTCCTGTTAGTTAGAATAGTTTCTTTGTCTCCTGGAAAGTCACAAGGGCCTGGCAGACAATGACTTGGGGAGCAACACTGGTCCAGGGAGCACCCCTTTGTAGCACAGGGCTAACTTCATTCTTTCTCTGTTACCATTCTGCGCACGTTCTCACTGTGATGGAGGAGGGAGACAGCAGGTGAGGCGACTGTTTTAGGTGCTATTGGAAGCATGAATCTTTCATTTCCTGTCAATATGTCTGGCCAATACTAAAGAGAGGACAGTGCCGGTGACACTCATGGTACACCTGATGCCAGCTCTGATTACTGGACTGGAGAAAGAGTTGAAATGATAGCTGTTGCTGGGATCCTGTGCAGTTGTATTGCATGTAGAAGGGAGAGATATGATCCAGGAACTCTCTCCCTAAAAAAACATACAGGAGTCAGGATTGAGTGGCAGATATGGAGTGGTTTGCTGTGGGACACTGTGGAGGGCTTGCATCTGGGTGCAGTGAGGCATACTGGGGTTGGATCATTTAATCTGTTCTCCCAATGGATTATCTGTGCTAGGGTGGTGCCACATCCCCTCCACAATCCTTCAAACCCAAATTTATACTGCTTTTATTCTAAGCCACTGCATGAAGAGAGTAGGGTGGGTTATTGGGATTGGGGTGTGGGTATGTCTGTCTGATTACCAGACTGTGATGTCCTTTGCTGCCACCTTGGCTCATCCAGACGCTGAGTAAAGCATGATGGAATAAGTAGCTATTCTGGTAGGCCTTCCTTGAGATTTGTTGTTATGCTTAAGTATGGGTCTAGCCTAGCCTTCGTGCCCTAGCCCATAATTGCCCGGTTGGCAAGGCTTCCGATTATAAATGGTGCACCCCCTAGAGGTCATTTTTTGCTTGCTCTTGGCAAGTGTTGGGGCAAGGAAACCAAATTGTTTACATTCACTGTGGTCTCTGTAGCTGCAACATCTTAGTCCACTTGCTAGAGAGCATGATTGCATCCTGTCCAGTCACTGGAACTGGCAGCCTTTTACAGCAGATAAACAAATCCCACTTCTCTCTGCCTCATGGAGTTATTTCTACACTTTGTAATATCTGTGTGTATGAACATGCAAACAGAGTGCATGTATACATGTGTGTGTGTGTGTGTGTGTGTGTGCGTGTGCACAGAGAAAGAGAGGGATAAATATACAATTTCTCTTAATTTTGATCTTATCTTCAACCAATAAACATGCTTTTCCAGCTCACATCCAAAGCCATTTGAGATACTGTAATAAAAATAATAATCACAGTGATTAGTTTTAGAAATCAATAATAATAATAGTAATAGTAATAGTAATAGTAATAATAATAGATTAGGCAACTAATGGCATAAAGACACAAAACATGAAGTAAGATGCTGTCTTCAGTGGGAGCCAAATTCTGTGAGCTTAACAGTATGCATGGTTTTTTGTTTTTTACTTATGCAAACATTTTATTTCTGCCTGAAGAAGCATTCCCTGTATCTTGCATCTCTGCATATTGTCCCAACATTAATAGGTCATTTAGCTGAGGGCAGACAGTTGTTCACCAAATCCACTAAAGATAAGACAAGAAGCAATGGATTTAAAATTAAAGGGAGGCAGATTTATGCTCAGCGTTAGGAAACAACTTCCTCGCATTTTAAGAGCAGTTCATCAGCAAAACCTCTAGGGAGTTATTGGGACCTCTATTTGCAGAGATCTTAAAGAAGCAGACAGCTGGTGAGAGTAACGGCTTTAGGACTGTGTATTTTAGAACAAAGATTTGGTTGCGGTAACAATTATTTTATAGTAACATTGGAATGTTGAAGGTAGCACGGCAGAGCCACTGTTGCTCATGGTGTGCACCCTTGTTATTGTCTCTTATAAACAGTATTTGTGTGTTCAAGAACAAAATTGATGCAGTGGTTTGGGTATTAGACTAGGATTTTGCAATTGTGTGTGTGCCTTCCAATCACCAGTCAAAGTAGTGATCCTATGAATTTTATTAGGCAAAGAATACTCAAAGGTGGTTTTGCCAGTCCCTTCCTCTGAAATATAGTCTACAGCATCTAGTATTAATTGGCAGTCTCCCATCCAAGTACTAATCAGGGCTGACCCTGCTTAGCTTCCAAGATCAGAACAAGACCAGGCCTACTCAGTCATGAAAACCCACTGGCTAGCCTTGGCAAGTCACATCTTCCTCTGAACAAATCTTGCCACAAAAATCGTTGGACATTATGTTTTAGCTTCTTCTCTGTCCTAAGCCCTTCAGCAAAGAAGAAGAGGCTAGCCAACAAAAGCTCCCTGCTCCTACCCACGTGCTCCCCACCACCTTCTTCATCTTTCCCAATAGAAGGCAGAGATATGAGTAACCCAAAGTAAAACCACTTTTCCCTTCCCTCCCCTCTCCCTGGAAAAGAAAGGAAACCTGTAAGTTTGCCAAGCAGCTAAAGGCACTTTGAGGCTTGAGTTTTAAGAAAGTTTTATTATAAGTAAGAAAGATTACATCACATTTCTGGGTATCATATCTTGGAGCAGCCTTCTCTGGGCATATCTTAGAAATTTGCAATTACAGAAGCAGATTACTACATTTCAAACACACTTTGGAACCAACAACTAGCTAAAAAACAACAAAAAATCCTGACACTCCTTAACTAAAAATGGTCCCTTGCTATTACAGAGAAGTAGACCTTCTGTTCTCAGGTTTTCATTTGCATGGCTATGGAAGGAGGAGTCTGACCCTTTGGAGATTAGCTCTTTAATACCACCCTTTCTCATGCCTGATGGTCAGCATTCCAAGGAGAGCTTGAAAGAACAGACCAACACCCCCTTGCGAACAAAGTTAAACATTTATACCCCTGACCCCCAAAGGTCCCAAATGTTTTAGCTTTTCTGCACTCACAGGGAGAGCTAGAGCCAGTGGAGTTTATCAGATGGGAGGAATTTCTCTTTATTTCAAATGGAGCCAATTGAAGCCAATTCAAATTCACGTGAATTTGCTAGTTTAGCGAATTCACGTGAATTCCAATTGTGTTTGGAATGCGTTCAGAATGACTTCCCATTACCCGAAATTGTGTGAGATACTTTAATACGCAATAATGTAAAACCCATGATTGTGTTTGGAATGACTTCCTTTTTGCCTGAAATTGCGTGAGATACTTTAATACGCAATAACATGAAACCCCATGATTGCGTTTGGATTGTCATTAGATTATACTTCCAATTTCCGTCGTCTGATAAACTCCAGTGTGGCATAGTGATCTGAGTGCTGGACCATGACTCTGAAGGCCAGATTTCAATTCCTCACTTGGCTGTGAAACCCACTGGGTAACCCTGGACAAGTCACACGCTCTCACGAGAAGGCAGTGGTAAACCTCTGAACAAATCTTGCCAAGAAAACCCTATGATAGGGTTGCTTTAGGGTTGTTATAAGTCAGAAAGGACTTGGAAGACACACAACAACAACAACAGACTCACAAGAATTGGCAAAGGTTATCTCCCCTGATCTTAAGTAATCCTCTGCCACCCTAAGTGATAAATTAACTGTTAGCTAGTTGTGGCCTGGTTCCCAGTCGCTTGATAATGTATGAGTGCATTATTACACAGGGTTTCCGTAAATTGGACTTGAAGGCATTTCAAAACAATAACAATAGTGTTGGTAGGTTTTTGTAGTGCCTCACAACCTGTAAAGCCTATTTGACTATAGAGAACAGCAGAATAAAAGGAATAAGGATGTGTACAATGTGTAACTCCTATTTTCAAATCATCTTGCTTCAAAGACTGGCAGGATTAAATCTATCCCTGTAAAGGGAGCACAACCTCCCCACTGCTTCCCACTGTTTCCCCACAATTTCTGACAATTGCCCATTTCCCCATGCACACCCCAAGGCTTCACCATTCACAGCATGTCCCCATTATTCCTTTAATTGTCTGAACACCACTGTTATCTTTAGGGGCAGAAACTGGATCAGAAATGAGGCTGTGGCTCCCCTTCCTTCCTTCCACCCTCTGTTCTTCTGGCAGTTTGAAAGCAGCTAAAAATATCAGCTCTCACCTCCAGTGCTGGAAGCTGGGCAGGAGCACCAGGGCCCTGGCATTGATCTTGGCACTGGGCATGCAAGCGTCTGGTTTCTTTGTTTGTGCTGGTGACAAAAGAAAGATCACAGAGCTACAACTTGAAAGGGCCAAGTAGGAAGGGAGGCGGTCCAACTCCATTGTCAGATCCACAGATGCATCTAAGCCTTGTGAGAAGGAAGCGATCTCTACCACTTGGTTTAGCTTGGCAGGCACTTCTTCTCTCTCATACAATGCATGGCCAATCAGAAGTTTGGGAAAAGTTACTTTTTTGGACTACAGCTCCCAGAATCCCAGTATGGTGCTGGAACTGTTGTTGGTGCTGGAATTGTTGCCCCCATCCGAAAAGCAATTTTTCTGGGTTTTACTGACTACATATGCTATTCTTCCTTAAAGGAGGGCCTCAGCTAAGTAGATAGGCTTGGAAAGGCTGAAGGCAGAAGGAAGAGAGGAAGACTGCACACCAGATGGATAGTCTCAAAGAGGACATGTCCTTAAGTCTGCAGAAATTGAGCAGGATGGCTGAGGATAGAGTTTCTTAGGGATGTTTTGTTCATAGGGTTGCAATGGGTCAACAACAAATGACAAAGCTAAGTAGATATACCTAGAACAAGGGTACATGTGGGGAAGACAGTGGTTAGAAATATGTTCAGCATGTTTTCAGTAATTAGAACAGAATATGGAGAAACAGAATAGTTCTTAATTGGCAAGGGAGTCTGGCAAAGCTGTATATTATCACCCTACATACTTGTTCAACTTGTATGCAGGAAATATCATACAAAGAGCAGGTTTGGACTCAGAAGGAGAAGGAGTAAAGACAAGAAGAAGGAAGATCAACAATCTAAAATATGTGGATGACACCATACTACTAGCGGAAAATATCATGGACTTAGAACAATTACTAAGGAAGGTCTAAGAAGAAAACGCAAAGACAAGCTTCTTGCTGGACCTAAAGAAAACAAAAAATAATGACCATATAGGATCTACATAAATTCAGCCTAGACAATGAGGAAATCAAAATAGTTAAATATTTCCTGTACCTTGGATCAAACATTCATCAGAAAGGAGACTCAGTCAAGAAATAAGAAGAAGACTAGGAATGGGAGGGGCATCCATGAAAGAAATACATAAGATCCATTTTCTAGGTCCTCCAGAGTGATTCTATGGTATACATGTGGCAGAAGTCATCCATTTCAATAGGGTTCACTATTATTTGTGGATAAGGGGTTCTACTGTAACTCCAATGTAACTCAATTGCTGTCATGTACCATCCCATTGCAGAGCTTACAGGCCCAGAGGATAGTGTTCTTTTTGAAGGCCTTCCAGTCTATGTCTGATTTAAAGATAGAAATAGGGGAGATCAGGGACCTTGAAGTTGTCCATCCACACCTGGACAGCAAACTTAGAAGCCCCCAAAAGATCACCATCTACCCCACCTGAATGAGGTATATTGTAAATCTATTGAAATTATAAACATCATTTCTAATTTTGCATCTATCTGTAAATTAGCACATGCTCTTTTGTCCTATTTTTAGTGATATGTAAGCGACCCTAGTTTTTAAAAAGGCTGGCTTAATTTTTAAAGTGCTTATGGGAGCAAATGTGATAATTCCCTGTTAAGTGTTCTTTGCACTACAGGACCACAGAAATTTTTGAGATTAAAATAATGTAATAAGAGCAGAAATTGCTCATGTGATCGTCATTAGTATATTATTGTACACAATACTGATAGCAGTTCTATTGTGCTTTCATGTGATTCACATCCATTATTCGGTCATGTTCCTTACAACATCCCTGTGAAGCAAGCCAGAATTGTTATCCCCTGTATTGCAAATGGGCTTGCAGCTCAACAAGAGAGGCTGGATTGCCAAAAGCCACCTAGTGAGTTCATGGCAAGGCATGATTTGAACCAGGGACTTCCTGATTTGTAGTGGAATCTTTTAGCCACCAATTCTTGTGTGTGTCAAATATTTTGTGCTACCTTTTATATGTTAGTGTCAGCATTATAGGCAACTTAAAAGTTGGTTTTGAACAGTTGTATTTTTTCTTAGCTTTGCAGGACTGAAACCAAAGTGGCAGGTATTGAAACTAGATTAGGACACAGGTAGTTTCACTGCCACTGGCTTGTGGGTGGAGACCCAGTAGCAGAGTAGGGCACACAGTGCCACCGTCAGCTGTGGGTACATGTTGGGTGATGACTCCTTAAACCCTCTTGGCCTGGGTCTCCTCGTTAGACATGGTGTTCCTTGTTAGCCACTACGTGCTCAGGACTGTGCAAACCTGCCAGAGTGTCTCACATCCTTCAACAGATTTCCCATATAAAAGGGGATTGGGGCAGGCACAGCTTTGTTAGGGGGGGAATTCCCAGCATGCTGAGAGGCTACCAGGCTATAAATAGCTGGTGCTGGATTGGGGAAGGTGTTTGGGAAATGGCTTTGTGATTAGGACAAAGAAGTAGAGGCAGCTTTGCGCACTCTCTTCATTAGGAAGGATGGGGGCCGGATGCGCTTGCAGCTGCTGGTGTCACAGGCGCTAACAAAGCGGCTGGAAATAGACCAGAATCGCCTTTGAAATCCCAGCAGGAAAAAGAGAGAGTGTTGGGGAGGCAAGAGGGAAGTGGAACAGAAGCAGGCTCTGCAAAAATTGTAGGAGAGAGGCCTCCATCCCTCTTCCATTATACACAGAGGGCCTTGAGGAGAAAAGCGCAGCACCCTTTCTGTGGCAAAATTGCCCCCCTGCTGGGCTGGTACACCTGCCCCAGGCCACCACTTGTTAGGGTTCTTCTTCAGTGCCTCAGTGACTTCAGACCTGGTGTATCTTCTGAGAACTTTAGGCTGTTGCCACACTGCAAAATCAATGCAGTTTGACACTACTTTAACTGTCATGGCTCCATCCCCTGAAATCCTGGGGTTTGTAATTTCTTGTGGCACCAGAGAAGGCTAAATCCCTCACAAAACTGCAGATCCCAGAATTCCATAGCACTGAAGTTAAAGAGATGTTAAACTGCATTATTTCTGCATTGTAGATGTAGAATGGAATTGTAGATGCAGGGTGGAAACAGCTATGTTTTTCCTCCTCGTATTACTTTTGATAGAAGCATAAACTACCCCTTTCTTTTCTGAACTTGAAAGGAGCCCCATCTCATTTAGAGACAAGGAGGGGGGTACCTAGTTTGGGGAAACAAGGCTTTATCTGCCTTGCAGTGGTAAACCCAGACTATGCATTGTAAGTTTTAAAGCAGAAATTGGGCAGAAGTTAAACATGTCAGCTATGCTATAGTTTTGGTGAGGTGGGCAATTATAATGGGTCTGGGAGCCAGTTATTTGCTCCTAGGACCTCTAGGCATTACATGGATTGCTGGAATTTTCTTTCCTGGGATTTGTAAGAAAACTCAGGAAAGTAGGAGAGATTGCGAAAAATCACCTTCAAAACCAGAAGTTGGTGAAAGTCCACTTCTGGTTTTTAAAAACAGGCATTTTATGTTAAACAGGTTTGTGGAGCGGGGTGAGTGGCTGCCGTTTATTGGAAAGGTGAAATGCCATTCCTGGAGGCTCCCAGGAGAGGCACTTTACTCTTACTTTTAGGCAGAAATATGGTGGTTCAGGGATACTGGTGGGGCAAAAGGAGCTAAAATAGCCTTAGAAGGCCACATTGCAGATCTGGTGCTGCATTTTTCCCACCTCTGTTCTATGGATTCCTACACTGGCAGAAGCCTGGACTATATTACCTTTGGCGTCTCTTCCAATTCTATAAGTCTGTGTTTCTGTGTTTTATGGCTCTGATACTTCTATAAAGTTGGGGCCTTATTTTTAGTCTGCTCCACATCACAGTTAATCTATCCCTGACCAGGACATTTTATTTCTTATGTTTATATTATTTATTTCATTTGAATGCCACCTTTCTTCTAGAGTGGGACTCAAAATGGCCCCCAGTCAGTCAATTAAAAAAAGCCTTTAAGTTAAAATTTTTTAAAGCAATCAAAATCACCACTTAAAACCAATATGAAATCATTTAAGACATTCAATAGTTTTAAAAGATAAATAAAAAACATCCCAATTTGAAGCTCCCCTGCTTACACATCAAAAGCCTGCATAAACAAAACAAAACAAAAATATTTGCTTGCCAGCAAAAGGAAAGCAGGGAGGGGGGCAGCCTAGCTTTCTGTGGAAAGAGTTCCAGGGAGTAAGAGCAGCCCTGGGAAGGGTCTTGTGTCCTCACCAAGCAAGCCTGTCATGGCTGTGGGACTGAAAGAAAGCCTTCTCTTTGAACTCTGACAAGTTCCTATTTGTAGATAACAGAATTTTCAGATAGTCCAGACTGAAACCACAGAGTGCTTTATAGGCCATGACCAGCACTTTGAATTTTGTCTGTAAATAAACCAGTAGCCAGTGAAGCTGTTTTAGCAAGGGATATACACATCCTACAGCTGGCTCCAGTCAGCATTTTGGCCACACCATTTTGGAACTACTGAAAATTCCAGTTTCCAAAGGCAGTCCCTTGCAGAGGACATTACAGTAGTTCAGATGGGATGTAATCAAGTCATGTGTGTCACCTTTGCCACACCTGATGTTTCAAGGAATGGGCACAGATAGCACTCTTCTGACACCTGGGCATCCAATCTCAGCTGAGTCCAGGAGAACACCCAAATTGCAAGCCTGAAATTTCAGTGGGAGTGTAATCCCATCCAGCACAGTCAGAGTCCCTATTCCCTGATCTGCCGTTCCATGGACCATGCGCACCTCTGTCTTGTTTGGATCAAGTTTCAGTTTGTTTGTCCTTATCCAGTCTATTTCTAACAACAGACATTGGTTCATAGAAAAGTAGAAACCTAAAGTTGGAAGAGACCCCAGAGGCCATCCACTCTGGCCCCTGGCCATTTAGGGACACATAATTAAAGCACTCCCAACAGATCTTCATCCAGCCTTTGCTTAATCTACTCACTATACTCCTATTGATGCAGCCTAGATTCGCAGTGGTTTATCTAGCTGCTGCATCACACTGCTGACACATTTTCACCTTGTGGTCCACTAAGACTCCTAGATTCCTTTCACATGTCAAGCAAGGTGTCACCCATTCTATATCCATGAATTTCATTTTTACTGCCCAAATATAGTGTGCTACTTTTCTTTCTATTGAAATTAATTTTGTTCAGTATTGAGACGACTCCCTTGAAATCAAATGGGAAGGAGAGGTAGAACTGGGTGTTAATCAGCATATTGGTGACACCACACCTCAGAACTCTGGATGAACTCTCCCAGCAGTTTCATGTAGATGTTAAACAGCATGTGGGACAAAACAGAACCCTGAGGGACCCCAAAGGCCAACAACCAGGGAATCAAACAGGAGTCCCCCAACACTGTCTTCTGAATTTGCCCCCCTCCCCACAAAAAAGATTGGAACCATTGCATAACAGTGCTTCCAAGTCCCATTCCAGAGAGTGAGCCCAGAAGGATATTGTGGTTGATGATATTGAAAGCCGCTGAAGAGTTAAGCAGAACCAACAGGGACACACTCCCACATTGCCTTCATGCCCCAAGGTGATCAAAGCTGTCTGAAATAAATATAAGATACACTCTTAAGTCTATATAAGATCCATTTTACCTCCATATGGCATTCAGATATTACATTAGTATCTAGGTGGAAAACCCATTGGAATAGAGTCGCATGTACTGTACCTGAAAATATACTGGCCGTGCAGCAGCACTGAGCTTCTTTATGGCTTACCTGTTTATGGTGTGATATGTCAGTGTTCATCTCAGTGTGTAGAGTCTACCTAGATCTGAGCCATCCTTTAAAAATATTTTTTATTGTGGAGTGTCCCCCAGCCTCGTTCTGTAGAAGTTCCTCTGCTCAGTGGTTCATTCCCAGAATAGTTTTTGCTGAAACTGTCCATTTTGATTCACAATTGTTTTCTTCCTGGGAACCCAAAGAGAAACAGATCCTAATTTTAACCAATTTCTTTGAACAAACATTGCTTTTTTTCTCTAGCTAGACACCTCCCCCCCCCCATTTACTATCCCTCAATTCTAGTTGTACTCGCAACATTTTCTATTTAAAGTCCATGCTGTTGTCTCTTATCTTCTGGCTTTGAAATCAGTCTCATGTCATATGGAGGTGTGCCATGGAAGACAATGATGGACCAATGTGGTACTGTGGAGCCTGATCTAAAAGAGGTTTTGTCATAGATGACAAAAATGTCAACAACCACGAGCTCAGGTTGTCAGAATAATGCTTTCTCATACTTAGATTGTTCCTAAGTTTTAAAATTACTGGAGGCTAGAAGTGATCTAGAGCCAGTGTGGTGTAGTGGTTTGAGTGTTGGACTATAACTCTGGATACCAGGGTTTGATTCCCAGCTCAACCATGAAACTCACTAGGTGACATTAGGTAACTCACATGTGCTCAGCCTCAGGGGAAGGCAATGGCAAACATCCTCTGAAATACCTGATATTGTAGAAGTCTACAGATTGTGCCTTACGAGGGGGTATTGTAAAGTAATAATTATCTCCCAGAAGTTATTATGGCATATTGATGAAATTTTGTCAGTGTCATCATTGGTCCCTCAGTGCATGTTGCTGAGAAAACCAGCTCATTGTGTCCTTTATTTTTGTGACTGGCTGTGCCAGAAGTGACTAAAGTGTAAAATCCTCATCAGGCGCAATCTGCAGGCTTCTCCAATATCAGGTATTCGGAGGGTCAAGATACACTGAGAAAAATGTATAAATCTAGATAGTGACTACATAGAAATAAGTTAACAACTACAATCAAAACAAACTTTCTGTCAATTTTTTAAAAAGGTGATCATTAAAACTTTTGGATACCCCCTCATATTCAGGCTTTGCTACCTGATCAGATAGGCCATCACTTAGAGCTACTTTAAAGGTTTACATACAGTTCCAAAGCCTAACTTCTATGTACACAGCCAACATGTACCCTGCACTCTGCATATGTTCTGTGTTTCCCTCAGACCACCTAGTCTGAGCCACTCCAGCTTTCCATGTTTTCTCATCAGACAGTTAATTATAACTCCATTGCAACCCTTAAAAACTCCACTATCCCATTTCCATTATTCAAATAATGCTGTTCTTATTTGAATTGCTGTTTTATGTATGTGATTGCACTCTGAGTTTTTCTAAATAAAAACCTTCTTAATTCACTCAAAACCTCGAGTCCTCCTCAGCTAGTACTGGTATACGGTGGTGCAGACAGTCCAAAGGTTACCCAAACCTCTTGCAAAGCTAATTTCCCCAACATTTGAAGTAATGCTGGCATATGGTGGAGACCCCCCCCCCCCCATTCTTCCCCACCTGTTCTTTAATGGCTGGATAGATGGATGGATAATTTGGAGAATTCAAAGCTGAATGGTCTGGGAGGAGCATTTCTGTGGGGTTTAAAAGCAGTTGTCCTCCCTTTATATAACTTTATTTAAAGTGGTATATGATATAATCTGGTTCCCATCAGCAATGGCTCTTCTACACATCCTAGCTCAGCTTCAGGTAAGTATTACCAAAAGACATCACTGTCTTCAGTATTTTTCCCTCTCTGCATGCTGTACATGACCACATGCTGGTGTGGGAGTACAGAAACACTCTTATTCTATCTCTATTTTAGTGCTATGAAGTCATGTTGCATGTTGCATCTTCAATGAGATGTTTCCAGGAGAGTATTGTATTGGCATTTGGTGGTATCTTCACAGCTGAGGTAACATCAAGTTTCACTTTCATGCTTTCTTCAGGAATATAGGAGAGTGCCTGTAGGTGCAACTATCTTTTTTAGACAATGGTTTCTTCTAAAGTGTTATTGTCATTGCTCTGGAGGCATACATGATCCTGCTTTACACATTACATATTTAAGTATTAACATAAGATCTTTTATACCTCCATCTAAAAGCAAAATAATGAATTTGCATCATATGTGTATTTGTAAATGCTTGTATCATACTCTTAGGCATAACTGAATGCACACTTGGTGGCAAACTCAGGTTTGCACATGTGCATCATGTGAAGTGACCTAGAGATATACAGGCACTCTCTCAAAATACTAGCAATACATTTTCTGCCATTTTCTTGAGCCTCAAATGCTACGTTTACACAGTGTAGAGACACGATGCTGTGATTGGAAAACAACACTGGTCCTGACATATTAGAAAAGGGAGTATGCTGCCAAACAACCAATAGGATCCTTACATCAAATTCTGCCTCTGTTTTGGTGCAACACCTCATGGCTAAATATTGGATACAGTATTCTGCCTTCTGAAGCTTGAGAGTAAAAAGTACTGTGGAAATTTCTCATAGCTGGGTGTGGTGCACCCAGATCCTATAGTGAGCATCCATGCTCATTTGGAATACGCAGGCCTCCCAGTGCATCTCTCGCTGCTACCCGCGCTGTATAGAAACACCTGGCATATGCCTCTCTATTCTAAGCTGGCCCCTTTACTGCAGCCCCTGGAAGGTTGGCCGCAGATTGGCATCGAGCTTCTCCATGCCCCATGAAAGCTGCTTCTGCTCAGCACTGGGCACCCGCAGGGTGGGTAATGCAGCGAGGCATTTGGATGGGGAAATAGTTAAGTCAGCTGAATGCCTGTACATAAAAGAAGGAGCAGGCTCATTGCTGATGAGAGCAGAAGGGTGTGGAGAGGCCTTTCTGAGTAACAGAGAACAGCACCTGATGCCATTATGGGGCCTTCTTTCCAACCACCCTTTACGTCCTTCCTTTAACATAAATCACCTTCACTCTTATATAATGTGTATAAGTGTGTGAAAACCACCATCCCTATATCCCTAGCCATCAATAGATCTTTATCATTCCTGGTTTCACTTCCCAAACTCTAAATTTCTTCCCATTCAGATAGTAATAATAGGGGGAAGGGAAGCAAGATTAATAATTAAATCCTTTTTTTAAAAAAAATTATCATTGTAACCTATCCATCCATCCATCAACAAAATAAATAAAATAATAATAATAATAATAATAATCATCTTTATTTCTAGCCCGCTCCTCTGTGAGTACAATCGGAGCGGGGTACAACAAGATTAAAACATACAAATTAAAACACTTCATTGACCCATTCCCAGCCACCCACCCCTTAAAAATAAATTAAATTAGCAATAATTTAAAATCAACAACATTAAAAACATGATTCATCCTCCATAGTTCTTACATTGAGGAAAAGATAACGCCAGGCAAGGGGTCAATTTATAGGTCCCATTCGGAGCTGGGATCTAAGAGGTGTCAGGGAAGGCCTGCCGGAAGAGATGCGTCTTCAGAGCTTTTTTAAAGCAATCAAGAGATGTTATAAGGCGCATCTCATCCGGCAGACCATTCCAAAGTTTGGGAGCGGTCGCGGAAAAAGTCCTCTGGGAGGTCTGTGACAGCCTAGTTTTCACCGGCTGTAGCAGGTTCCTCCCAGAGGATCGGAGTGTGCGGGGGGGTTCATACGGGGAGAGGCGGTCCCTGAGATAAGGTGGACCCAAGCCATGTAGGGCTTTAAAGGTTAAAACCAACACCTTGTACTGCGCCCGGAAACTAATTGGCAGCCAGTGGAGAGCCTTGAGCACCGGTGTTGTGCTCTCTCCTTGATGTTCCAGTTACAAGCCTGGCTGCCATATTTTGGACCAGTTGAAGTTTCCGGGTTAAGCACAAGGGTAGCCCCATGTAGAGCGCATTACAGAAATCCAGGCGTGAGGTTACCAGAGCATGTACCACAGTTTCCAGGTCCCTCATGTCCAGGAAAGGGCGCAGCTGGCGTATCAGCCGAAGCTGATAACAGGCACTCCTGACCGTCGCATTCACCTGACAGGTCATGTGGAGCGACGAATCTAGGAGTACCCCCAGACTGCGAACACAGTCCTTAGAGGAGAGTGTGACTCCATCCAGGACTGGAGACTGTATTCCCAAGCCTGGTTTTGGGCCTGTGACTGTTAGTACCTCCGTTTTGTCTGGATTCAGTTTCAATTTGTTTTCCCTCATCCAATCCATTACCGCCGCAAGACAGTCATTAAGAGGAGAGACGCCATCTGAAGTCTGTGCTGACGATCTGGACATGGAGAGGTATATCTGAGTGTCATCAGCGTACTGAAGACACTGAGCTCCATGCCTCCGAATGACCTCACCCAGCGGCTTCATATAAATGTTAAATAGCATCGGGGACAGGATGGCACCCTGAGGGACGCCACAATTAAGCTCAATTTTGGAAGAGCAACTGTCCCCGAGCCTCACCCTTTGGGATCTGCCAGAGAGGAAGGACTGGAACCACTGAAGAGCGGTGCCCCCAATCCCTACCTCCCTCAGCCGATCCAAAAGGATGGAGTGATCTATAGTGTCAAAAGCCGCGGAGAGATCCAGGAGCACCAACAGGGTCACACTACCCCTGTCAATGCTCAAGCGGAGGTTGTCAGCCAGTGCAACCATGGCGGTCTCAACTCCATGTCCTGCCCTGAAGCCGGTTTGAAATGGATTGAGATAATCGGTTTCATCCAAGACAGCTTGGAGTTGGGAGGCGACTGCTCTCTCGATCACCTTGCTCAGAAATGGGAGCAAGGACACTGGTCTGTAGTTGTTCCTGTCCAGGGGATCAAGGGAAGGTTTCTTCAGGAGAGGCTTGACAGCCGCCTCCTTCAGACACGATGGGACCGTGCCCTCCCTAAGGCCAAGATGGACATGGATCGAGGGAGCATGTTGTCTTCCGAGTACTGCCAAGGAGCTTGTCCACGTCATCGGTACTCACCGATTGAAACTCATCCAGTAAACTGACAGCAACGGAGTTGCTGGACACCTCGCCAATGGATTCTGACAAAACATTGGCGTCCAAGTCGTCTCTTATCTGAGAGATTTTATCTGCAAAGTAGGTGTTAAACGCGTCACAGCAGGCTGTCATCGGGTCAAGTAGGGGGTTCGGCGCAGGAGGAACCTGCGTCAGTTCCCCCACCACCCTGAACAGCTCTGCTGAACGGGACTCTGCAGACGCAATGCGTGCAGAGTAGAAGAGTCTCCGCGCTGCACGCAAAGCCTCCCGATAGGCGCGAAGATGCTGCCTATGGCGAGTTCTGTCGGACATGAGGCGAGTTTTCCGCCACTTGCGCTCTAGTCGTCGTCCAACCCGCTTCATCTCTCTGAGTTCGTCTGTGAACCAGGGTTTACGATTGGGAGCGGGTTGGAGAGGACGCTCAGGGGCGATCGCGTCGATAGCCTTGGGAAGATCGGTGTTCCAAGTATTCACCAAGGTTTCGACTGGATCACCGGCGTTACCAACCATTAATCCCTCTAAGGCCTTCTGGAAACCAATTGGATCCATTAGCCTTCGAGGGCGGACCATTCTAATGGGTCCACCACCCCCGGGGGGACGGAAAGTGGCTTTCAGTTCCATCTTGATCAGGAAGTGATCCGTCCATGACAGTGCGGAGGTTTTGGTTATCTCCGCCCACGGATGTTCCTGTTCCGTACTAAAAATCCCATCGAGTGTGTGACCTGCACAATGGGTGGGCCCATTGACCAATTGGGATAGGTTCATGGCTGTCATGGATTCCATGAACTCCTGAGCTGCTCCAGATAGATCAGAAGGGCTGGTCTCCAGAGGGATGTTGAAGTCACCCAAGACCAGAAGTCTGGGGGACTCCAACAGCAACTCAGAGACCAGCTGAGTCAGCTCAGTCAGGGAGTCTGTTAGGCAACGGGGTGGCCGGTAAACCAACAGAATCCCCAAGCTGTCCCTGGTCTTCAGGCTAAGGTACATACACTCGATATGGACTGTTTTCCGGACAGGTTTCCTGATCAGAGTTAGGTTGGTCTTATGGACTATGGCCACACCGCCCCCCCGCCCACTTTCCCTTATCTGCTCGCTGACCGTGTAACCCGCTGGGAGAGCCTGTGCTCATGTAGCAGCACTGGCATCTCCCAGCCAGGTCTCGGTAAAGCATGCCAGGTCGGCCTGCTCATCCACAAGAAGATCATGGATGATGTGGGTCTTACCTTTGGCCGACCTGACATTGCAGAGGAGCAGATTAAGGGATTGTGGAACGGTTGGTACGCTCTCCACATTATCCTGGGAAACAGAGTGGACTGAAGAAGGGATAGATACCAAACATCGATCCCTTCTTCTTTTGTAACATGTCTCCACTCTGTTACCGCCGTACCTTCCCTGCCCCCACACTACCTCAATACCCGCTCCCCGGCTATACCCAGCTCCATTATCTGATGATAAAGATAAGTAATCCAGTCAAAATTCCTATCCCACAGTGTGTAGATGGTGTCAAGCAAACCATAAATGGGTGTTGACTGCTGTCTTATCTAAATGGAACTGTTTGCTGTAGCATTGGTACAAGGACTAAAAAGCAGAGACATATGTTGCTGCTAGAGTTAGTAGTCAATAATTAGTCCTCATGGCCGCCATTGCCATATGCTGTCAAGTGGGGGAGGAAGATTTGAGAGAGCCCAATAATAACCTGGTGACTTCTCACGCAGCCCGCACAGCGCTGTTGCTGAGGGGAGGGTGGCTGAGATGGAGCCTTTGTAGGCCCAAGATGGTCCGGCCTATCCACTCCCACTGCTCCGTCGCACCGTGCCAACCAGGGAGAACACTGGAGCCTTCAGAGGCCTGATGGTGGGGCTTTTCCTTCCTCCTCCCGCCGCTCGAGCAGCCTTAAAGGGCTAGATGTCTTGGCCTCTCTCACCTCTATGCCGCAAATGCTGCTGGTGGAGGAGGATGGCTACTGGGCCTCTTAAAGGGCTAGATGTTCTGGCCTCTCTCCCCTCTCTGCTGCAACTGCTGCTGATGGAGGAGGATGGCTTCTGGGCCTCTTAAAGGGCTAGATGTTCTGGCCTCTCTCACCTCTCTGCTGCAACTGCTGCTGATGGAGGAGGATGGCTTCTGGGCCTCTTAAAGGGCTAGATGTTCTGGCCTCTCTCACCTCTCTGCTGCAAATGCTGCTGAAGAATAAAAGAAACCATGCCAATGTTTGCCTCAAATAAGACAAGAGAATATCAGCTCTCAGTGAGGGCAAAGAAAGTGGTACAGTAGCATAACAAGAAGACTCTGTCAGCTCACCAAAAACTTCATGGAATTAAAATAAAGATGATCAGTGGAGATGGTCATCAGCATAAGAAGTACTGCTGTAGCATGTTCTACTTTGTGACTTGGCACAACTGAATCACTTATGAGGTGGAGGGAAGAGAGACCAAAAAAATCATGGCCACTTCCCTGGTATCTCCCTTGTGATTCAATTGATAATCATCCCACCCACCCCAAGATCAAGGTTATGATCTTGGTTATGAGAAGATGGGGGAGTGCTAGCTGGCCCTGGAAATGACTGGATTTGGAATTGGCCAAGATGTTAATTTATTAGGGAACAAGATAGCCATATAATTGAAATTTCACATTAAACAGTCTAGGATATAAACAATTCTTGGTTCTTTGGGCCACACCCAGTTCTCAAGCTTGTATGTGAATGATTCACAGGAGCTCTAAGCAAGGCGCTGTTTTTGGATGCTCTCTGAGGGTATTTTTCTTCATGTAGGAGGTCATGACCAAAGTGCAGCTTTTGCCACAATACGATGCCTGTTGAACATTTCAGGGTTGATTCTGACTCCCCTACCTATCACAGATATCTGTTGACATTGAGATTCTTTACATTAATTCTATCTTGATCATCCCTCCCCCCACCCTCCCAACTTCACTAGAATATGTTTGCGCCCAGTGCTGAGATTAGGAACGCTATATCTTGGCTTTGTAGATATTACGGGTTTTGTTCTCTGAGCATACACACACACACCAAAAAGGCAGGAGGCCTGGAGGGCAGCTTTTATCTACACTGAGACCAGGCCCATGTTCCTTTTTCAGGACTTTGTTTCTCCATCATAGCTACTTGCTGCAAGGGACAGGCAAAAATGAGAGAGGGAGAAATAGAGATTATCGTCCAGGACATTGTGTTGTCCTGCCTACTAGTCTCGAGCATCTGATCAATCTATATTGACTATTTTCTAGCATCCTGTGAGGGGAAAGATTTTCTGCATTTCAGTTGTTACAGCAGAGAATATCTGGATCACTTTCCAAGTGTTGTACAGTTACTGCTAATTCTGCTTCCTGCTTCCAGAAAATCTTATTGCATTTATGTTTACCATTACCTTACCATTGCCTGTCTCACTGTGGAAATGTATATGCTGTTGGCATAATCTGGAGGTTTAAAAAAAATGATGCTGGTTGTTCCCACCTTTATTTGTTGTCCTGGTAACTTGAGTGTCAGTGGTGGTAGATGCCAGAGGAATCTTTTCCTTTTCCAAGGTATTTGTGGCAGATATTAGCAGCTGGGGCAGGCAGAAAGCATGTGCTAAACAAGTCAGGAAATAAATTGGCAGGAACTTGTATTTCAAAGGAGCAACTGTGGAAATACTGTCCTTCAATATGACTGGTGGAAGCCTAGATATGAGGCTTCAGGAGACACCACAGAATATTCTGCTACACAGGGAAGGACATCTGAATGCTGCAGCTTCAAATCATATGGATCTTTGTATACACTGGCCTACTCTTTAGGTTGCATATGCTCCCTACCCACTGAGAAGGATATATCACTACATAATTGGTCAATTTCGGTTTCAGAGAGCAAAGACAATATAATTGGGATTGGTTGTTCCCTTGCCTGTTTTTTTAAAAATTAAATTCTGCACCAAGAAAAGCTGAATTCTGCAGCATATGTAAATTAAGCAAATTGTTTTGCATAATTTTTGATAAATCACTCCTTTAACAAAAATGGGAGAAAAGCTATGTAATGCAGGGCACTGCTGTGGCCCTGCTCCTAACTCATGGTAATCTTATTCAGCCATTTGTTTCAACTCCTAACATTTCTGTAGATGATGTACCTGAGTTTGAACATTTTTGCATCACTATACACTAGACATATGCTTTAAAAATAAAACACCCAGAGATTCTGAAGACTCTGAATGTTGTATCCAATTTTCAAGGACCTTCCTGAGATCCTGCAGAATTCCCCTCTCTTTATTATGCATAAATGAGGAAGTCCGTCTGCACTTTGTTTAGGGCTGAATGACCAACTTACTTGTCCATGGGATAATTCCACAATAGTAGTCATGAGGGCAGCAGGCTTTTAATGGAGCACTTCTAACCTGTTAATTTCAGAGACACTGCTGGAGGGTGAGGGGACTAGCAGGCTTGAGTCTTCTTTGAGCCACCGAAAACCATTCTTCTCTTTCTGCAGAGTGTGTGAATTGTGCTTATGGCTCACCGGAATAGTGTTGCTGGCACTTGATTAGGACTTGCAATATGCTTCCCTGGTGGTTAGGGGTGTATGGTACACATTAGCCAAGCTCTTAAAAACAACATGGCTGTGGAGATGGGGAGAGGATGGATTTAGCCTGCGGCAGGCACAATGTCATTTGATTAAATGTTCTTATTTTGTGCACATTCGAGAGCATCAGGGAAAATGTCATATTTACATAAAAGTGATACAGTCTCATTGTGAGAACAGAGGCAGTTACTGGTCCCTTTCATCTCGGGTGCTTGCAGACAGTAGCCAAACATGCTTAAACCATGCCAAATGTTGGCCAGTTAAACCTAGTAAATCTGTGCCACTTGGCTCTTTGGCATTGAGAGGATAAGCAACCTGGGGCAAGTTACATTCTGTCATGGTACCCATCACAGTCCATTCTCATATGAGATGTACAGATTGTTAAAGGAATGGAGGCATCATGATCTTTTAGGAACTGCTGAGTGACTCGAGTCTCTGAAAGTGCCTTTTTATAGTTACCACACAACAGATGAATGGTAGGCAAATGTTACTGTCTGTCTGTTTCTGATGTTAATATTTTATTGATTAGATTAGTATGCTTCCATAAAGACTCACCATGAATTGGAAAACACGCTAGAAAGTCATGCAGCATTATCAAGAACAAAGATAAGGCACAGAACTTGTATTGGCTGTGGCTTTCTGGAACATTTATTTACTTTATGGAACATGCCAGTGGTTTGTTTAGACTTCCATACCTGATGCTCACACTTCACATTTTTCTGAGAGGGTGGAGATTGGGAATAGTGAATGCTGTTGTCTGTTATTTCTGTCTCTCTCCATCTTTTTCATTCAATGAATTTATAAAAGGCATCTAGAAATTATCCTCATATAACTGATGCATTCCAGTAAAGCATTGCAGGGTTATGTCACAAACCGCCTCTGTGACGTTCCAGCACAATTCAAAATCATGGCAGCTGAAAGAAATCAACTGAGGTTCAGAAGAAAGAGGGCCACAAAACTTGCCTGCAAGTTTTGTGCTAAAAGAGCAGGGATGGGGGTGTCTTTAAAAGTGATGAAGCTGATAAGATAAAATGCTTCTGTGTCCTGCTCTCCTGGCATGAGTCCCATGTGTGGTTTTTGAGATGCACGGACTGACTGGAGTTTGCTAACTTGCCTGCTTCCAGCCTAATGACCCTTGTGCATTCAGCAACACTTGTGCCCAAGGGGAGTGCTTGTCCTAACTCAGTTCTCTTCAAAAGCAGCAAGGGGTAAAATTTGAGCTTCTCTGTTTAGAGAGCCCCTGAAGCCAAGCAGGCAACCAGAGCAGATGAGGCCACCGTCCATACATAATTGCTGCTGAGCTGGGGGCAGGGGAACTCTGCATAGTGATAGTGTGTGACAGCCAGCTGAACTGTAGGACCATTGCATTGGGGGAAATCTTCCTTCGTGTGGGGAACAATGGCTAACTGACCGTTGGCCATAGTGGACAGGCAACTGATTGAGACTTCTCAAAAATGTATTAGCAGCAAGAGTCAGGAAAGAATTTCTTTCCTGGAGATGAATCTGTAATGATGGCCTTCGGTACTGGAGCTAGAAAAACTATACAATATTTTTCAACATGGTTGGGCCTTTAAAGAATAGCAAGAGGCACCCTAGGCCTGTAATGTCAACAAGGCTGAAGGAGCAAAGGGGATACTGAATTATAAGGAGATGGTGGGAACTGAAATATCCACAGGAGGAGTGTAACACAGTTTGTGCAAAATTAGGATGTAGATAGGAACTGGTAGATGTAAACATGTGTGAATGTTGTGAGTTAAAATGTAGGTTGAATCCTGATGTGATCAATTTGTACATGTGGAGATTTTATTTTTAGTACTTGAAGAGGAACAGACCAGCAAAGATTTGTCACTGGATTCACTAGATGTATAAATAGGCCCTGTTATTCATCAGTAGGTGCTTTGATTAGGAGGAGATGAAGCAGAAATCAGAAGCTGGAAAGTTCAAAATAGGAAAATACTCGTGATAAAACATGTATTTAACATTTTTGATACTGTTCCTCGAGAAAATGTTATGTGGGCACTTTAGAAACAAAAGTTAAAACATAGCAATAAGATGTAAATGCAACATATTACATAGTTGAAAGAACTTTGGAATAAAACCAGCAACAGAAAACAACAGTGCAAAGAACTTTAAAAGCCCTCAAACTAAAAAGCTGATGTACCTGGGAAACTGAAAAGGCTGGGCAAGAAACTAGGCCTTGGAGTCAGTTTAGAGAGGGTTGAAGTAGACACATTGGGTTTCTGTAAGGACTGCAGGGAGAAGACTGCATGCTTAAACATTCTCCTAAAAACCTCACAGATAGAAGTAGAAGATGTTGGGAAGAAAAGGAATGAAAGGTATATACTGAAAGGAATATACTTTCCAATATTTCACACAGATGAAAACTGTGTCATGGGTGGGCAAAAACATTTGGGTGTGATCAAGATGGCAAACTTTGATCGGGAAGAAGCCAGGAGAGGTTACAACAGTTTGCTTTTGCCTGCGTTTACAAGAAAGAGCAAGATTCTTGTTAGGCATTGAGGCTCAACTATGAAATGTACAGATGTGCACAAAAGGAAACCAGGAATCTTGGGCATAATTGTCTGCAGCTGAAGGCTGGAACAGCAGACAGTGTCCAAGGTCAGATATGTGCTTGATTGCACGTAAGCCTGGGTAACATCAAAAGTCTTCCTGAGTGAAGGGACAACATTGTTGGTGGCACAAGGAAAAAGAGTCACCAGAAGAGGATGGGTTTGTGACTGCATGGCACAGATCTATAAATAGCCTGCACACCGCAGTGTGGGTTCTTGGGTAGTCGGAGTGGATAGATGGTTGGAGAGTTTTGTTGGACGGGCGTGTATATATTTATAAATACAGCAACTTTAAGAATAAACACCTCTGAGGAGAGAGATTTGGCTCCAGTCTGTTTCATCAGCAGCGGGCAGGAGGAATTCCTGATAAAGCCAAACAGCTCCAAGGTCGCCGGTAGTTCCGAAGGCATCGGAGATTGCTTTACCTGTGCATCTGCTTGTTTACATCAACAAGGGTTACTGGCCCAGATCGTTATCTGATAAGGCATCTCCGTTTGTGCTGAAGAGTTCAACTGGCTGTGTGAGAGAGGTACTTTGTTGCTGTGTTGTGCTGTCAGTGCCGGAAGGCTGGATGGTAAGATTTTTGGACTGTTGTCTGTGTCTTATCACAATTGACAGTAGAAGCTGGGAAAACTGCCAGGACTCTATCTTTACACTGCTTAATGATGGAGGCAGCTAAATTTCCCAAACTAGACGAAACTAATTATGCAGCTTGGAGTTCCTATTGTGAGGCTTTGCTGGTCAGAGAAGGACTGTGGGATGTTGTTGAGAGAGGACCCACAGCAGATACTCTTGACCGAGATAAGAGAGCAAGAGCTACAATTTTGCTTAGAATCACGCCGTCGCAGATCAACCATGTCCGGGAGAAAAGAACCTCAAAGGCAGTTTGGGATGCTTTGAGGGAGATTCACCAATCTAAAACAGCTCTGTCAAGAATGATTTGGTGTAGGAGACTGTATGCCTGCAAAATGCAGAAAGGACAATCGCCAGAGAAGCATCTGGAGATCATGGCTGATTTGTTCAGCCAGGTGCAGATGAGAGGTGTCGTCCTTGCATCTGAGCAGAAAGCATACATCCTGCTTGGGAGTCTTTCTGATGATTTTGAGAATATTCTGTGGAGTCTTCAGTGTTTTGATGAATCACAGATTACTGCGGAGCTGGTGGCTGCACGTGTCTTGGAAGAGAGCCAACGTCGGCAGTACGAGGCAGGGCTCCAGAGGCAGCATGCAGTACCAAGACAAACACACCCAACCGAGGCTTTCAAGGAGCTGCAACCGGAGAAGGCAGCTGTGTCCAGGGAGAGAAAGTGTTTCCACTGTGGGAAGCCAGGCCATCTCAAGAAGGACTGTAGAAAGCTGGCAGCAGCAAGGAAACAACAGCCTAAAGATCCTGTGAGCAGGAAAGGCGTTGTTGCTGTGGTAAAGAACAATGACTATAAAGCCCATCAGGCTGTAGACCCCATTTGGTTATTAGATTCCGGAGCATCGTCGCATATGATTAATTGTGATAGGCTCCTGAAAGATAAGGTGCCATCTAATGTACATTCAGTTGCTTTGGCTGATGGTGCATCAAGGGAGGCAAAAGTGATGGGAACTGTGTTCATCCCAAGTTTTGGAAAGGACTTTTCAAATGTTTTGTGTGTTCCTAAGTTGCAAAACTGTTTGGTTAGTGTGTCTGAATTAACCACCAGTGGGTATGCATTGAGTTTCAAAGGGGATGATTGTACTATTAGCATAAATGACCAAGTTTGTGCTAAAGCAATCAAAAGAGACAAAATGTACTATATGGTTGACAAGGCAGAATGTTCAGTAGTCAACAATGTGCCTTTGCACTTAGACTGTGCTCATTACTACCATAGAGTCATGGGACATACAAGCTTCACAAGTTTGGGGAAGCTGGGGGAAGTGTGTCCAGAATTTAAAATGTCCACTTGTTCAAACCACCTGGATTGTTCAGTTTGCAGCAGGATAAAGCTGAAGGCTTTTCCTGTGGCCAAACGCAGCAAATGCACCACACAAAGACCTTTTCAGGTTGTGCATGCTGATTTGGCTGGTCCTTTGGCCAAAACTATGGGCAAAAATCAGTACTTCATGGTCATTGTGGATCGTCACACACGGTTTTCGTATGTGATGCTCATGAAGGAAAAGAGTGAAGCTGCTGAACACATCAAAAATTGGGTCAATATGATTGAAAGGGAGTTTGAATACAAAGTAGGATCTTTGGTTACAGATAGAGGTGGAGAATTCCTATCTAATAACCTGAAAAATTGGTTGAGGAGGAAAGGGATCTGCCACAACACGACGAACGCGGCCGTTCCCCAGGAGAATGGCTTAGCGGAGAGACACATTGGAGTCTTAAAGCAAATAAAAGATTGCATGATGCTCGATGCAGAAGCACCAGAGCAGCTTTGGGGGGAAGCAATTTTGACAGCAAACCATGTTGCCAATCGCACTTGGAATTCTTTTGTAAAGAAAACTCCATATCACATGCTGTATGGGAGACCACCAAATCTCAAATATCTGAGAGTTTTTGGGCAGTATGCAAATGTGTATGTGCCTGCAAACTTCAGGAAAAAGGGGGATCCTAAATGGAGAAGGTTGATGTTTGTGGGGTATTCTGGGAACAGCTATAGATTTTATGTAGGTCATGGGGAAATCTTGCTGTCCAAAAGTGCCAACTTTGAAAAACATTCAGGTTGGGAAAAGCTCCATGCCAACAAAGAGGTTTTTCTCAAGCTGGGGCAGAGTGACATAGGTACTGGAAATGGAGGGGTGCTAAAACAAGAAGCATCTACTGAAAGTGAACCCAGTACTTCTGCACACCATCACACACAAACACATCCAACTTTGCACTTACCAGTCACTACACAAAAGTTTGAAAAGGTGTCCATGAAAGACACAGAGGTGCAAACTAGTTCTGACAGTGAGGATGAAAAAGGCAGAACAAAAGTGATTGTGCCAAGGAGAACTCAGAGGGTGAGGAGACCTCCAGATAGATTCGTAGTGCAGGGTGCAAGAGCTTGTTCAGTGATGGCAGATGAGCCAGAGAGTTTTGAGGAATTGCAGTCATATCCTAAGGAGGAGCAGGAGAAATGGTTTTCTGCCATGGATCAGGAGTACTTGTCTTTACTAGATAAGGAAGTGTTTGAGATTGTGGAGAGGCCTAAGAACCACAAGGTTGTAGGTTGCAAATGGGTTTTCAAGAGGAAGGAAATGCCGGATGGAACCCATAGATACAAGGCAAGACTGGTTGCAAAAGGTTTTTCGCAGCAGAGGTTTGAAAATTTTGACAAAACTTTTTCACCTACTGCAAAGCCAGAAAGTTTAAGGCTGGTATTAGCTTTAGCAGCTAGGAAGAATCAAGTAGTGAGACACTTTGATTTTGAAACTGCATATTTGAATGCTCATCTTAATGAGGAAGTTTTTATGGAACAACCTTTAGGTTTTGACAAGGACAGGGATGGAAAGGTTTACAAGTTGAAAAAGGCATTGTACGGTTTGAAACAGAGTGCACGTTGCTGGAACCTTTGCATTCATGAAGAGTTGGTCAAATTGGGATACAAACGCAGCATTGCGGATGCGTGCGTGTATACAAAAGGTGATGTGACCGTAGTGATTTACGTTGATGACTTGTGTGTCGCAGCGAAGTCAGAGAGGGAAATTACATCAGTTCAGAAAGAGTTGTCTAAGAGGTTTAAGCTCAAGGATTTGGGAAATCTCAAGACTTACTTAGGGATTGAAGTTCAGTGGACTGAGGATGGCAGGTGTTTGTTGAGCCAACAGAAAAAGATTGAAAGACTGATTGAAAAATGTGGCTTGCAGAATGCAAAAGTTGTAAAGAGTCCAATGACTTCTGGAACTTCTAGTGCAGAATCATCAAAGGAATTTGAGAATCCAGAATTGTTCAGAAGTGTAGTAGGTAGCTTGATGTTCATTGCAAACAACACTAGGCCAGACATTTCGTTTGCTGTTGGAGTACTTAGCAGAAAAGTAAGTGTTCCAAAAGTAGAAGACTGGACTAGAGTGAAACATGTGCTGAGATACTTGAAAGGAACCAAAGAAAGAAAGTTGGTGATACAGGGCAGTGAACAACAGCTGGATTGTTATGTGGACAGTTCATTCGCATCAGAATTGCACGACAGAAAGTCAGTGTCAGGTTTGCTTGTAAGATTTGCTGGTAGTCCAATAATTTGGCGCAGCAGGAAGCAAAACTGTGTGGCTTTAAGTACTACAGAAGCAGAATTTGCAGCATTGTCTGAAATTGCAGGAGAGATCCAGTGGATAAGGCAATTGCTTGTGGATTTGGGAGAAAAGTGTGAAGAGCCTACTGTAGTCCATGAGGATTCACAATCATGTATTGCAATGTCTGAAGCTGAGAACTTGAAGTGTAGGACAAAGTACATTGGTGTGAGGTATCAGAATGTGAGAGAGATGGTTCAAAACAGAATCATAAATCTGGAGTACATTGACACCAGGGACAACATTGCTGATGTTCTCACAAAAGCTTTGCCAATTGAAAGGCATGAACAACTATCATGTTTGATAGGCATGGCACAATAAACACAGAGTTTGGCTGTTCAACAAATGTAAACATCGGAAGATGGCAAACACATATGTGGCAAAAAGATACACATCTGTACATTTTGGAGGGGCATGTTAGGCATTGAGGCTCAACTATGAAATGTACAGATGTGCACAAAAGGAAACCAGGAATCTTGGGCATAATTGTCTGCAGCTGAAGGCTGGAACAGCAGACAGTGTTCAAGGTCAGATATGTGCTTGATTGCACGTAAGCCTGGGTAACATCAAAAGTCTTCCTGAGTGAAGGGACAACATTGTTGGTGGCACAAGGAAAAAGAGTCACCAGAAGAGGATGGGTTTGTGACCGCATGGCACAGATCTATAAATAGCCTGCACACCGCAGTGTGGGTTCTTGGGTAGTCGGAGTGGATAGATGGTTGGAGAGTTTTGTTGGACGGGCGTGTATATATTTGTAAATACAGCAACTTTAAGAATAAACACCTCTGAGGAGAGAGATTTGGCTCCAGTCTGTTTCATCAGCAGCGGGCAGGAGGAATTCCTGATAAAGCCAAACAGCTCCAAGGTCGCCGGTAGTTCCGAAGGCATCGGAGATTGCTTTACCTGTGCATCTGCTTGTTTACATCAACAGTTCTGGCCCCTCTTCTCCTGGCCAGCTAATTGAGTACAAACTGCTTTTGCATTTTGAACTCTGTTTTCAGGATCTGAGGCAAAACAAAGGGGGAAATGGGAGTAGGAAAAAAGAAACTGCAGCAGCTGAGAAAGGGGGGTTATATGCCTTAGTTGGGACTGTACCTGCCAAATCAGGACAGTTGAAGAATGTAAACAATGGGTCAGGCTAATTCTTGGGGGGGGGGTGAGGAGGGAAGATGCATATTTGAGCAAATTATTGGTCCCATTGCAGTGGATTTAGAAACTATCTGCTCACACCTGTGGCTTCCTTTTGTAGCAAGAGGGTCTTCTGCAAAACTTTTCTTTATTGTTAACTGCCCTTGAGTTGACCTTGACTCACAGCAACCCTGTGGATGAGACATCTCCAAGGCTCTCTGTCTTCCAAACTCATTTTGCAAACTCATTCCCATTACTTCCCTAATAGAGTTTAGCCATCTGGTGTGGGCTTTTCATCTCTTTCTACTACTCTCAGCCTTTCCCAGCATTATTGTCTTCTCCAATGAGTCATGCCTCATGATGTGCCCAAAATACAACAGCCTCAATTTGATTATCTTGGCTTCTAAGGGTATTTCAGGTTTGATCTGTTCAATAACTTATTTATTTGTCTTTTTGGTTGTCCCCAGTATCCCTAGTGCTCTCCTCCAGCACCACATCTGCTGGTTATATATGCTGCATCCTGGGGTGTTCTCTTCTAGGAAAGTATATTAATCAGTTGTGTAAAAAGGTCCTTGCTGCAGTTGTGTTGTTGGTTTTTTTTTATGTGCAGGGCAGTGCTGCCAGGAGAACTGCCTTACAGCAAAGACAGGAGCAGCCAAACTCAGCATTTAACTAACCATGAATCTCCCATACAGCCTACCATAACCTGAGGCACATGACTACACTGACACAGCAGGACTTTGTTCACATGAATCTTTCCTGTTCTCAAAGCACTCAGAGTGTTAGCTTGTTGTTGATTAAGTTATCACAGATAAGCTATCTGTTCTGACCTTTGTTTAGTCCAGCCTAAAGACATGCTCCAGTTATATATGTTTTAAGAAGGCCTAAGAGACTACAAAATATTCTGATTTTTTGCTGAATGGAAGACAACTTGTGACATATAGGTAACAGATCTAAGTTATCTCAGAGGCCCATGAATGTAAGCCTTGAGGCTGACTGAAAACTAGAAATCTTCCATCCCTTTAAAGTCAGACTAGGATCCTGCCTGCGCTGGCCAGGACATCCTGGAGTATCCTGGCCCCAGATCTGTTCCAACTTCCCACCATTACCTCAGGCTCCCTGTTTTGACACTGGGTGGCTTTTTGCATATGTGTCCCACTGTGCTGCTTGGCACAGCAGCACAGTGGAACACGTTTTAAATAACTTCCCAACATTGCAATGGAGGACTCCAGATCTTTCACAGATCTTCCAGGAAGATCAGGACCAAACAAGGAGTTCAGTCTATCAGGACCAAACATAATCAGGATCAAACAAGGAGTTCAGGGCAGGGCAGTGGAGGTGCTCCAAGTCCCTCTCCTCCTCCTCCTCTCCTCCTCCTCCTCCTCCTCTTGCTAGCTTGCCCTGGCCTGGCTTCAGGACATGGAGTGATGCCGCCGCCCTGCTGCAAGTCACACTCTCTCAGCTGCAGGGAGGAGGAAGGCAGCAGGGAGGGAGGGAGAGAAGGAGCCAGGAAGAGACCCCCGGAGCCTGGCCACTGACCAGAGCGTGCCTGGCCCTCCTGCTTCCTCAACAAGAAGGCTCTGACAGGACACAGACTACAACTCCCATGAGCCTTTGCTCATTAATTCGTAATAGAAAGCCCACCGGTATGTACACATGTGATGTATTCTTTCGTATTGATTCTGCATTTTCTTTTTGTATGGATGCTGTTTTGGTCTTGGGTGTGATGAGCTTGTATGGAATCACGTGCATTTGCGAACTGACCTCACTTTCTCCCTCTTTCGGAATGGTCTTCTACTCCCTTGTATGATAAGGTCCTATATTAAGAGGGGTATAATCTGGGTTTGGTGCTGAATGGGAGTGTGGGGCTGGTTTATTTGGCCGACTCAGTCAGGACCTAAGCCTTTCTTAATTAGAGTGGTTCTTTGATGCCAGAGCACAAAACCTTGTCTACTGAACACAGAAGTCTGGTCTTTTCCCAGAGGTACAAACATTAGGGCACCTTTTACACTACACGGCTCTAGCCCTATGATTCCACTTTAAGTTCCGTGGTTCCTTCCTGTGAAATCCTGGGATTGGGGATTTAGGGAGAGACATTTAGATTTCTCAGCTAGAGAGCCCTCTTGGTGCCTCTGACCAGACTACAAACCCCAGAATTCCACACGATGCAGTTTTAGCATTTAAACTGGAATCATTGTACTGTAATTGTGTAGTGTGAAAGGGACCCTGGTGTCTGTGCCTCAGCAAAAAGGCAAGACCTCTGTGTTCAGTAGCTGAGGTTCTGTGTAATGAGAAAGGGCCCTAGGTGTGAGGGGGTGCATGAGGGAAGAGAGGTACCTCTGAATAGGTGGGTGATCAGTTTTACAGAGTGCTCTTTGAGGGGAGGAATTGCATGGCTTGATGACATCTCACCCTGTGGGAGTTGAGACATCTATTGCCGGCATTAGCAGCTGCTGTCACCACTTGAGGAATTTCTTTCTGTCACCCTACACCCTCAAGTATATAACAGTAGCTTGTCTGTTGCTGAGAAATCTTGTAACCTTGAGAATAACAGTGTAGGAATTGAATTTGGGCAAGCCGCACTGGATAAGCACCATTGTATTTAATTTTCCTTTCATATAACCATTAACAGCTATTATTTCATTCTGCACAAAGTCAAGGAAGCTGTGTAAGGAATCAAAATAAAATAGCCAGCACACTGTCCTAGAATTAATGGTAGCAAACTGCCTTATGCCTCCCACCTCTCTCCACCCTGATTTGCCTCCCTTCTTCTTTGTTAATAATCAACATATCATTTCTCACATATTTTGTCTTTAACTTCTTCAGCTGTAGACATTTACTTTTCTCTAAAATAGACACACAGAGATACCCTCATCCCGCATTTGTTAATCTTAAATATACCCCCACCACCTGCCTCTTGACAAATGGGTTAATCTGTATCATGTTTTTTTCTCCTGTCTGGTCTTTTCACCCCTTTAATTACAGTTGGGTTGGGAATTATTCCATGGGGCTCTAGGGGTTTGAAAGGATCTTTCTTCACTGTGCATGCTTTACAAAATTTTGGGTTTATATGGGACTATTAAAGTAGCAGACACTGTGGAGCTGGAAGGTTGCTGATTTGGTGCACTGCTCTCTGATATTGAAATGTCCTAGAATGTAGAACATTTTCTCAAAAAGGACCACCACCATCCCACCCCACACTGTGACTTCCACACTCCCATTGCTGGATTACTGGAATGGAGAACAGCCCATTGTGGAGGAAGTCCCTCATTTCACTCTTCTAGCTGCCCACGATTTATTTCCTGCCCTGCAGCTCCTTCCCTGCAGCGTTTATGGTTACATTTCTATCCGTGCATCACCCACGATTGATGTCCCCCTGTACGCAGGCAGCAGCCGTAACTCACACCCGTGACTCAGGCTCCCGGCTCGTTACTCACAGGTTGGTGTCAGCCCCATGAGTTACAGCCTTGCTGTGCAGAGAAAAGTGCATGGAGCCGGCCAGCGGCTAGGGAAAGAGATGAACCAGGCCTGGACAGAGGAAAGGGGAATCCTTCCTTTCCTATGTTTTATTCTTGTCTTTTAACCAATATACTAAGCATCTGGGGCAGGAGCTGTCCCTCATCCCATGGAGTCTGCTTCATTGTCTGCAGTTGCTGGCCATCTGTTATTTTAAAAGAAAGTATCGTGTTATGAAGGGGGTCACTTGAGAGAACCTAATGTCTGGCTGTCCCTTATGTCAGAGTGTTCTGTGTTTATACCATTTACTGAGAGAAATAATTTCACAGCTTCCTTTTCTAAAATTTCAATCTGGCAGCCTCAGGGAGCTGCTGAAGTGAAATGAACTTTCTTCTGAAGGTACTGCCTATTGTAAAGAGCAATTAGCCAGTGCTCTGAATCTTAGGCTTCTCATTTTTCCATGAACTTCTCAAAGGCAACCAATTTGTTAACTGTGGATTCTTACCATGCAGTGAAGTCTGTGGATCAGCTAGCTATAAATTGCAAGACCAGAAGGACTAATGTGAGAGAGCAGGAGGTTGAGCTTGATTTGTGCCAGAACTCATTCCTTCAATCATCTATGTACCCCAAACCAGTAGATGCTTCCCTGCCGTGCTTCTCTTCTGGAATCCCGGCCCAGCTGTCATTCACTCATGCTGACAATACTGAAAATGAAACCCAAAATGAGAAGGAGGTGTGAAGAAAACAGACTTTCAGCATCTTCATATTTCTATTAATTCATAGGACTAACTAGTACTGTTGGAACACTCCAGATGGGCATATTTTAAGACTGAAGTAGTGAGCTAAGTGTTGGTTTCTTTGTTCATTTTTTGTTGTTGCATTGCTCAGTTTGTAAGTTTTAATATTAAGTAATCTGCAGCTGACTGATTGCAAATATCAGGTGAGCCAAACATGAGGTAGGAAAGTAGAGGTCTACTCTGCACATGCAGGTTGCAGTGGGGTTGGGTGAGATAAAAGCTAAGTAACAGGTGTCATAGAAGAACCTGAGTACTAGATAGCTTTGGTTGAAAGATGAGGATCCTCTTTCAGTTCAAGGACTGTTTCAAGGATGTTCTTTTGATCTGCATCTTATTGGCAGGGGATGCTAAAGGCAGAAGAGTGGCATCAAAAATACCAGCATATTTTTGCCCAAAGCTCTTTCTACCGGTAACTAAACCTTAGGTGAGGTATTTCAGCCTCTCTGAATGATATTAAATCTAGGAAACTCTTATATGGGGATGAAGGAGAGGACAGCACACTCAGAATCTTACTGTCTTGATCCACACTTTTCACACCATTATTATCCTTATTTTCAGACATCTGAGCTCTGTTCCTGACTTACCCAGTAACTGTCAATTTCAGGCTGAGCCATCTGAGTAAGCGTCCACCTAGCTGGGATTTCCCAGTGCCTTACCTGGAGGGCCTTGCTACTGTAGCACAGAAGGGGGGGAAATGCTGGCAGGCTGTTAATTACAGGTGCTGCTTGGCTGGCGCAGCGGTGTCCCCTTGCTCTCCTGGCAGAGCTGCGTGGCGGGTGACAGACTCCATGATAAATTGATATCCCGTTTAGCATCAATTTTCCCTTCTCTGGTGGCAGACAGCTGCACTAATGGGAAGGGACAAGCACGAATGAAATAACAGGGGCTGATGGAGCAGGTGCCCCTCTTGTGAAACAGATACAGGGGTGCCAAGAGCTCTGAGTAACTTGCAGAAAGTAGCAGGGTGAAGTGGTGTGGCTCCAGTGGCCCCTTAGTTCCCCCTGTCTTGGGCTGATAATGGAGAATTCACTTTCTGAGATTTTGGGAGCAGTATGAAAGTGACCTGAATTTAAAGTTGCTAAGATGGAAGACACCGTCTTGCTTATCCCCTGCGGCCCCCGTCACAGATGCTTGCCCAGCTTGTGATGGAGAGGGTCTCCCCACTGCCTCTTGAGATCTGAAGCCTCACAGATGGAAATTCTGTTAAACAAATATTTAACTTAAATCTTACTTTCCTGCAAGCTTCAGAGGCTCCCCATTTTTAGGAAATTGCATGCAGATTGAAAAGATTATACCTCTTTTCATTCCACCATCAAAGTTATGTGCCTCAAGGTGCTAGTCCCTTTGGTCTCTTCTCACATCTGTGTGTGTGTGTGCATGTGCATGTGCCTGTATGTATGCATACACACTAATTAAATATTTTCCCCCAGCTGACCAGTCACCATATATGACTCGTGGAGTCTGCAGTTTTAGGCTGCTACCTGCCTGGTTTAATTTAAATATTTAAACTAAGAAATGCTCACTTTTATATTTAAATATATTTAACATTAATTTAATATTGCAGATTATCAGGAGAGAGGTGGGTGTTGTAAATATGTTTAGGAGAGGCTCTGAAGCTTGAGTGGCAAGAGGATGCTTGATGAATTAGCATATATTTGATGACTGATAGAGGGAAGAAGGAGATGACAGATAGACAGAAATGACAGAAAGGGTTTGGATAGGGAGGAAGTGGCTGTGAGTATGTGTATGTCTGTGATTGTGTATTGCATCAAGACTAGTTGGTGTCTAATTATTTTTTTTAAAAAAAAGAATCCTAAACATATTAAACTATACTTAACATTCTTTGTTTATCATAACTATGCCTGCTGTCTACTCACTGTGATGTAAGGGTTAGACATTAAAAGCTAAAAGAACAGCTATTATAGTAGGATGAACCTTATACAGATCTCAGAGGATCTAGATCCATTGGGGATCCTCATACCACAACAACCTAGGGAGGGAGATTTTGAGATGCGATCTCCACAGTGGGATAGTTATACTTGCTAATATTTTAGGGTCTTTTTAGGGCCCTTATATCCTTCCAAGGTTTATCTCCAAAGTGTGTTCATACAGCAATTGGACCAAAATCAATTCCCATATACCTACTCTTGTATAAAAAAAATATACCTTTGCACTTGACACCCTTTTATCAAACCAATCAGTGAATTTAGCACCCAGCTCCATATGTGATTTGTCATGTTATAACTGACAATTTCTAAATTGCTTTCTAAAATAATCTAGCCCTAGTCTGAACCTTTTATAGACAGCTTCTTTTTACTCTTCATAGGTTATAGGGAGGGAAAACAACTATATATTTCTGTCTGTTTTGCTCTTATTCAACTGGGAAGGAATTTCATGTAATCTTCTTTTGGAATTTCCCACATTTGTGCTGCTTTCTATGATTCTATGCTTTTTTCAAAAGCTGATAGAAATACCTGAAGATCTCAACCCAGTATGTAAGGAATTAAATCCCTGGGAGTAATTTTGGGAGTTCTGAGGCTTTTTGTCTTAACCCTTTCTTTTTTCTTGTTCCCCCAGCTTTTCCTGCCAAATGTCTTCAGATTTAAATTTCTCTATTTCAAATGTTAATCTTTCTTCCTCAGCTCTCATTTTCTCTGCTTTCATTCTATATTTTCTCCTTGCATCTTATGCTGTTTCTCTAGCTCATGTGCTTTCATTCTATTCTATTCCCTCAGGGTTTCCAAATATGCATGGTCTGTAGTTTTTACTTCCCAGGTTTTCAGACCCCATTTCACTAGAGATTGTCACCCAGTATTGACTCAAAATAACTCTTAATTCATCCACACTTTTTCCTTTCTGAGGGAGCTTTAATACCAAACATTTCTGAGTCACAGCCTCTTTCTCATACCCATATATTCAGGCATTGTGCCCTACACACTTTCTCAACTTCAGGGTTTTTTGACTGTTTAACCATTCTTACACCTCAGATACTATTTTTAAAGATGTCATCCACTACGTTTTCTATGGGTGTGCTGTAAACACTGTCTCTTCTTTCCTCCTATACCCTAACAATAATGCAATGCTTATCTTTCCAATTGAGAGCCAGCATGGTATAGTAGTTTGAGTGCAGGACTACAATTCTGGAGATCAGGGTTCAGTTTTCCATGCAGCCTTGGAAACCCACTGGTGACCATGAGCAAATCACACACTCTCAGCCCCAGAAATCCTCTCACCTTGGGATCACCATATGTCGGAAATGACTTGAAGGCACAAAACAACAGTCTTTCCAATCCCTCTATGCATGCCATCAACTGTGATGGTGTCCCAGGCACCCCTTGTGATGATGCTACCTCAGATCCCACCACACCTGCCATAGGTATTCCTTCACTCACAATCTCTCCACTAATCACCAAGTATATGGAAATTCCTCCAACATTCTCCTATCACTCAAGATTCATAAAGTCTTCTAAATATACTTATCATCCAGCACAAGGTAGGCTTACTCCAGACCATATCACCTCACATCTGACCCTTCTGGAGGGTGTAGTACAGCTTTGTAGCCACCATTTGGGGTGACCAGAAGTGATGCTGTATCATGTGCCTTATGGACTTTTTTTTTCTGTTTTACGGTTTGAGGTCTCCCAAATAGCATTTACAGCCAAAATAGTTGTTTTAAATGGGATTCTGTTTTTGGCCTAAAAGTGTTTAGTTTTGGCTGGAAGTTTTTTGGAGGGAAGGATGCTATGGCTTGGAAGGTCAGTGAAGGTCCCATGGGCTGCACTGGACTTTGCCAAGGGCTGTATGCATCCTATGGGCTCCACAATATAGCAAAAATACAGTACAGTACAAAATACAAATCATAATATCAGGGTGGGATTAATCAGTCTAGGAAGGAAATCATTTGTGTTTGAAGGGATGCAATTCAGAATTGCTTAATTTTCTCATCCTTCCCCATTTGGTAGCAGCAAAGGATGCAATTATTTGGAGGTTAAAAGGCCATTGCTGAAAATCCCTGTAGTTAATGTTTGTTTGTTGCATTTTAATCCTCGTCAGCCAAAAAAGCCGTTGGAACAGGTTATATGCAATCAGCCTAGTTAGAGTTAGAAGGGGAGAAGAAACCAGCTAAGGGGCATTGCATCATCTGTCTCCTTGGACTGAATAAGTACCAGATGGATCCTCAGCAAGAGGTGGTTTATCTGTGCCAGGATGAATGATATGGTATCAATGCAACCTCTTTCTAGACATGGGAAAAGGATGTCCAGAGTTATCCAAGAGCTAAGGAAAGAGTCCCAAAGCCACCTCCAGAGTTTATCTGTGTGAAGGGGATGGGAATCTGTGGCATGAACATGGCACAGAAGAGAAGCAAGTTGGTAAACTGCTCCGTTTCACAGGACTGCCTTAACTGAGGAAGTACAACAATGCTGAGTTAAAGATATTAGTATAACAAATTCATTTCTCCCAGTTAAGATCTCTGTAAGGCAAAACTAAACCGTCAATATACAATAGCAGTAAATAGCAGTAAAGTATAAACAGGGAAGGCAGAATCCCAAGGTATGCAGAGACAGAAATTTTTGTAGGACTGAGCCTGATCCACAGTCAGGAAATGCTAGTCAATGGTAAGTATGGGAACAAGAAATGGGTGGGGTGAAATTAAGTATCCTGGAAAATGGCAGTGTATTTGGTGTTTCTGGATAAAGTTAGGCCAACAATTCAGTCACTAAAAATATACAAGTGCTGAGTTGAGTCAGTATATCCTTCATTGTTAAGTTGAGTCCACAAGTCATTGAAGCAACTTGACACCCCATTCTCACTCGGGCATTTGCCCTGGGTAGATCCAGGCAGATCTGGTAACCTCCATACCGAATCTCTCCAGAAAGAAGTTCCCACTACCTTTACCCCAATCAGTGCAATTTACCCTGCTGATGTTCACACTCACCAAAGTAGCAGTTTAAGATGGAGACTCCCTGTTGTCCATCAAATGATTTGCATATTGTCATCAGTGGTGACGTGCCATGTATCTGCTGCAGCCATTCGTCAATGGTATGGGTGCTTTCCCCCCTCCTTTCCAAAACAAAACAAAACAAACAAGTATGAACCCCCCCGCACACTCCAATCCGCTGGGAGAAACCTGCTACAGCCTGTCAAGCCTCTCCTGAAGAAACCCTCCCTTGATCCCCTGGACAGGAACAACTACAGACCAGTGTCCTTGCTCCCATTTCTGAGCAAGGTGATCGAGAGAGCAGTCGCCTCCCAACTCCAAGCTGTCTTGGATGAAACCGATTATCTCAATCCATTTCAAACCGGCTTCAGGACAGGACATGGAGTTGAGACCGCCATGGTGGCACTGGCTGACGACCTCCACTTTAGCATTGACAGGGGTAGTGTGACCCTGTTGGTGCTCTTGGATCTCTCAGCAGCTTTTGACACTATAGATCACTCCATCCTTTTGGATCGGCTGAGGGAGGTAGGGATCGGGGGCACTGCTCTTCGGTGGTTCCGGTCCTTCCTCTCTCACAGATCCCAAAGGGTGAGGCTCGGGAACAGTTGCTCTTCCAAAATTGAGCTTAATTGTAGCGTCCCTCAGGGCGCCATCCTGTCCCCGATGCTATTTAACATTTATATGAAGCCGCTGGGTGAGGTCATTCGGAGGCATGGAGCTCAGTGTCTTCAGTACGCTGATGACACTCAGATATACCTCTCCATGTCCAGATCGTCAGCACAGACTTCAGATGGCATCTCTCCTCTTAATGACTGTCTTGCGGCGGTAATGGATTGGATGAGGGAAAACAAATTGAAACTTAATCCAGACAAAACGGAGGTACTAACAGTCACAGGCCCGAAACCAGGCGTGGGAATACAGTCTCCAGTCCTGGATGGAGTCACACTCTCCTCTAAGGACTGTGTTCGCAGTCTGGGGGTACTCCTAGATTCGTCACTCCACATGACTTGTCAGGTGAATGCGACGGTCAAGAGTGCCTGTTATCAGCTTCGGCTGATATGCCAGCTGCGCCCTTTCCTGGACATGAGGGACCTGGAAACTGTGGTACATGCTCTGGTAACCTCACGCCTGGATTTCTGTAATGCGCTCTACGTGGGGCTACCCTTGTGCTTAACCCGGAAACTTCAATTGGTCCAAAATATGGCAGCCAGGCTTGTCACAGGAACATCAAGGAGAGAGCACATAAACCGGTGCTCAAGGCTCTCCACTGGCTGCCGATTAGTTTCCGGGCGCAGTACAAGGTGTTGGTTTTAACATTTAAAGCCCTACATGGCTTGGGCCCACCTTATCTCAGGGACCGCCTCTCCCGTATGAACCCCCCCGCACACTCCGATCCTCTGGGAGAAACCTGCTACAGCCGGTGAAAACTCAGCTGTCGCAGACCTCCCAGAGGACTTTTTCAGCTACCGCACCCAAGCTTTGGAATGGACTGCCGGATGAGATGCGTCTTATAACATCTCTTGACTGCTTTAAAAAAGCTCTGAAGACGCATCTCTTCCGGCAGGCCTTCCCTGACACCTCTTAGATCCCAGCTCCGAACGGGACCTATAAATTGAATTTGACTCCTTGCCTGGTGCTATTTTTCTCCTCAATCTAAGAACTATGGAGGATGAATTATGTTTTTAATGTTGTTGGTTTTAAACTATTGTTAATTTAATTTATTTTTAAGGGGAGGGTGGCTGGAAATGGGTCAATGAAGTGTTTTAATTTGTATGTTTTAATCTTGTTGTACCCTGCTCCGATTGTACTCACAGAGGAGCGGGCTAGAAATAAAGATGATGATGATGATTATTATTATTATTATAAACAAAAAAACAGCAGGAACATTTGCATATACTGTCAAAATGTTTCAATTTTGAAGTTTCAGTTCAATATACAGTACCAACCCCAGAGGCATCCCAGCAAGATCTGACCCAGGGTCAAGTCAATGCAGATGTAATGGCGGGGAGCCTGTCCAGAGTGCTCCTGGGCCGCCACCACCCTCCTCCTCCTCCTCTTCCTGCCCCCCTCTGTCTGAGAGAGTGTGACTTGTCCAGAGAGTGTGCCTTGGACTGGTACGGTGCTCCGTTTCCTCCTCCTCCTCCACTCTCCAGCTGAGAGAGTGTGACTTGCCCAGTGTGACTTGAACCAGCATAGTGCTCCTCCTCCTTCTTATTCTTCTCCCTTCTCCCTTTCCTTGGGGCCTTCACTTCCCTCACTGAACACCAGGACTCCCTCCCTCCATCCCACCCTCCCTCCTCCGCCAGGCAACTAAAAACACCCCCAGAGTCCTCATTCCTTCAATTTACATAATCTGTCACAATTTAAAAAATAGCCGCTTGCAAAGGTGCGAGAGAGGAGGCATTTTCCACCCACTGCCCGCCCTCTGACATTTAGCCCTCTCCCTGAACTTGCCCCGATCATGATCGGGGCCAAGTTCATATTGAATAGACTCCAGGTTTTCCAAAAAGAAATGGGGAAATCCCCGGTTTCAGAAAACCCACCCTGAGTGGGATTTGCCCTGGATTGGATGTGAAAAACTCTGATCCAGGTGTGCAAAACAAGGTGCCAGCGGGAACTTCCCACTTTTAATCCAGTTTGGGAATCGTGCTAAAAAGTAGTCTGAATGGCTTAAGTGGCTCAAGTCTGCAACCCTAGTATCTACAGTGTAGAAATAATGCAGTTTGCTGCCACTTTAACTGCCTTGGCTCCATCTTACAGAATCTTGGGATTTGTAGTTTTGTGAGGCACAAGCATTCTTTGGCAGAGAAGGCTAAAGTCCTTGTAAAACTACAAACCCCAGGATTCCATTGGATGGAGCTACAGCATTTAAGGTGGTGTCAACTGCATTATTTTGAGTGTAGATGCACCCCTAGTGACTGTAGGTGTTCCAAAATAAGGTGATTTGGCCTCCTGTTCAAAATACCATAAGGTCCATACACCTCAAAATCTCCTGTCCCCTGAAACCAACTACTATCTATTTTTTTTTGTCTTGACTTCCCTCTTTTCTTGACTTATATCTCTTCTTTCAATATATTTCTATGCTTGAATTCCTCAGATCTTCCTACTGTCTCTCCACACATTGAGCTTTTCTTTTAAAAAAAAGCAAACAAACAAACACAACAGAATGGAAAATGTTCTCCTTTGTAAATGGGGTTTTCCCGTCGCAAATCCTGGATTTTTGTTGTTGTTGTTGTTAACTGCCCTGGAGTTGATCTCGACCCAGGGCAACCCTGTGGATGAGATATCTCCAAGACTCACTGTCCTCCAGTGCTCTGCTTAGCTCCAGTAATAGAGTCCATCTAGCATGTGGCCTTCCTCTCTATCAACTTTTCTCTGCCTTTCCTAGCATTATTGTTTTTTGTTGGGGATTCAAATTTCCTAAGGCTTCAGCCTTTGTTAAGGTAACCAAAATATCAAAGATATCAAAGCCAAGCCTGTTTAAATCAGTAAAGCAGCAGACTGTGTTTTTATCTAACAGTGCTCCCTAACGACTGAGGCTGACTCTAAGACAACACAAATAGGCTGTAGTTTAAAAACAAAACTTGACTAATGGTTTGAATCTACATATGCATAGAGGCTACATCCTAACCTGTCTGATGAACAGTGCAGGTGAAAGAAAAAATCTTTATCTCACTATCTTTCGGAAGAAAGTTGATAAGAGTAGGGAGATGGGAGACCAGGAGAGTAGCAGGAGAATCTCTTTTTTTGTGTGTGAGAGAGAGAATACTTCGTAAAGGAAGTAAGCTGAATCACGATTTGTTAAAAAAGTTAAAAAGGTATTTATTGCCCCTATTGTTCAGCAGGACCAAATGGGATGTTTTAAAGAGGGAAGACAGCAGAGTTTACATGCAGGGAAAATCCTATCTATTTGAGGAGGGGGAGAGAGAATGCAATGATTTTCCAATATTTTTTCCAGTGAGTCCTCCCTTCTCACGATGTGCCCAAAGTACAACACTGTGACAGTCTCAGTTTTACATCTTGTATTCTAGGGAGATCTCTGGCTAGATCTGCTCTAGGACCCATTTGTTTGTCTTTTTGGCCACAGATCCTCAGCACTCTTCTCCAGCACCACATGTCAAATGCATTGATTTTCTTCCTGTCCACTTTCTTCACTGTCCAGCTCTCAAATCCATACATGGTAATAGGGAATACAATGGCTTGTATGATTCTAACTATTGTGCTTAGTTGTATATCTTTGCATTTTAGATTTTTTTTCTAGTTCTTTCATAGCCACTTTCCCCATTCTTAATCTTCTTCTGATTTCCTGGCTGCAGTCCCTATTTCTATGAGTTTTTGATCCCAGGTATGAGAACTCTTTTACCACGTTTATTTCTTCATTGTCAAGGTCCATGGTGACGAACTTATGGCATGCATGCCAGAGAAGGCACACAAAGCCATTTTTTCTGGCATGCGGAGGGCAGGGAAGAGAAGGAAAAGGTGTGCACCTATTCCTCCTCCTTCCCAGCCCTCTTGGGCCTTCAACTACCTCAAGAGAGGCAGCTGAAGGCCCACAGAGGGTGGGGGAAGAGGAGGAACAGGCCTGTGCCTGTTCCCCTTCTTTCCCCTTTGCCCCTCTTGGGTCTGTCTCCAGAGAGGCAACTGAAGGCCCAAGAGGGCAGGGGAATAAGCACCACCTCCAAAGGGTGGAAGTCCTGCCAAAGTCCCACCTCCGGCACCAGGTAATACTTGGTGCTGGAAGGCCTTTCAGTTTGGGATCTCTGTCCCTAAAAGGTTGACCATCACTGGTCTAGGTTGAATTTGTCAAGATTCTCCATTGTCATTATTTTTGTTTTCTTTATGTTGAACAGTAGGTCTGCCTTTGCCCTTTCTTCCTTGATCTTTCTCAGCACTAGGGACTGTTCCAAGACTAGGAGGTTTTCTGCTAGTATTACAGTGTCATCTGCATATCTTAAATTGTTGATATTCCTTTCTCCTGTTTTCATTCCTGCTGCTTCTTTGTCCAAGCTTGCTTTTCTGACAATATGTTCTGCATATAAGTTGAACAAGTAGGGTGATAAGATGCAGCCTTGTCTGACCCCTTTACCAGTTGAGAATTATTCTGTTTCTCCATGTTCTGTCCTGACAGTGACCTCCTGTCCTGAGTACAGATTGCTCATCTGGACTATCAGATGTGTTGGCACTCCCATGTCTTTAAGGGCATTCCATAGCTTTTCCTGATCTATTCAGTCAAAGGCTTTGCTACAGTCTATAAATTACTTGCTGATTTTCTTTTGGAATCCCCTGGTACATTCCGTTAGCCATCGTATGTTTGTACTGTGGTCCCTAGTGCCTCTTCCTTTCCTGAACCCCACTTGGACCTCTGTTGTTTTTTTTTAACCATTTAGAAAACTGTGATCTATCATATAATATAAATTTGTCTGCTCACAGAAAGGTTGAACAAAAATGTGTCAAAAAGTCTTTTATTTATTCTTTTGTATGGGATGATGATTGAAATACTGATTTGTAATTTCTGAATATGGGATAAGGTGTTAGTACTTCAGTAATTATCCCCAAATATGCCACAACAAAGTTGCTACATTTACACATGGTATGAAAAATGCCTTGGAGTTTCTTTTGAAATGTTAGTGAGCCCATGATAAAGTGCACTAGGAAACAGAAAAGAGCCATTTATAAAATTGAACATACATTCTTGCCAGTATAGGGTGTTAGTATGAGTATTTGTTTTGTTTTTTGTTTTTTTACATTTGCATTACATTGTGTGAAATGCAAAAGCACCTTTAATGTCATTTGTGAAAAGACCGTAAAATGAGTAACGATCTGCATCTTGTCTGTTCTCTCCTGCTCCAGAGAGCATATCAATATGCTGCCTTGCTAAGATTCCCTGCACTGCAACTGAAATCGGCAGAAACCAGTTAGCGGGGCACATATCCATGGTTCCTTTGCATTGTATCTTATTGCCTACTTTTGCAGCAAGGAGGGAGTGGAGGGGTGTGGGTGGGATGATGATCCCGCAGGCTAAGTTAGCCCAAGCGCCTGAGATTACTGTGATAGGCGGCAGGCTTCTGTGGCTGCTGTGTGAGATTGAGACTTTAATCACAGACTTGTCAGGCAACTCAAAGAGATGGCTCCCGTGGCAATGCTAACTCTGCCTGGTGTGTTCCGCAGTGTCTGGGTGCCTCGGTTGGGCTCCATGTGCCATTGAGCTATGGCTGTTCTGGGAACCATATCTTTGAATATCTCAGCTTGGGTACGTTCAGAATCCTGGCTGTAAATGCTGGATTAATGGGGTTTTATTGTTTTGTTTCTGTTTCTGTTGTGTTTTGTTTGAGGGGATAGGAAGGAATGACTGGTGAGAAATGTGTGTGTTGGGCATGGAGCCACAAATGCAAAATTGACAGAAGATGTTGCTTGCATACGGGCCCTCTAAGTGCTTGTAAGACATGTGTGCAGGATGTGTGCTGGCTGTGTCCCTCTGGTCCTATTTTGTGTCCCCCAAAGGCAAAGAATTTACTTCCTCTGGATCAGTCAGATTTTTTCCTACCTTCTGGGATGTCATCTCCACCTCGGTGAAATCCCCAGCTGGACTTCAGCCTACAGTCCTGGTGCCTTGGGCTGCAATGTAACAGCTGCTGAGCAATTCTCCCACTGCATGTGCTGCCTCGTTCTCTCATGTTCTGCTGGCTCTGCTCCATCCAGCTGTTTTCTGTTCTTGTTTGCTGTTCTCTTCTCTACTTTCCCACCCACCCCTCAAACCCTTCCTTTCCATAGGAGAGCAAGAAATGGAAACACCAGGCTGGAAAGGCAGACTGTGAATTGTTGGATGCTAAAGCATTGAGATTGTGCTGTGTCACATCCAAGCAGCCATGTGACGCAGGTGTTGGAGCATCAGAAATGAGTTGAGCCTAAGAATGCCAGAGTGATTTTCTGTTGACTGTGTGAATGAGTTATACTGAATCCATCCCAAGGGAGCTCTTCCATTGAGTCAGCACAACAAATATCACCCAAAAGGTGGTGTGAATAAGTCTGTAATAGGGCACGGGGAAGGAGGAGGGAGTTGGGCTGCTGGAAAAGGTTTCGAAACCTGCTGCTGAACAGGATGAAGAACCAGCTGCCCCGGGACCCATTTCTGATATGGTTCAAGCAGAATATGCAACTCTTGGAACAACCTCCTGCACTTGATGATATTGTTATTTTCCAGATGAATTGTAATAGGCCAGTGTATTCACCTCCCCTCCCTGTACGTGTAGGTGATTAAATCAAATTGCTGGCAATGAAATGATTTTCTAGACCTCTCTGAACTTCACAGTCCTGCCCTCTTTCATCCCTTGCCCCTTTGCTAGGGTGATGCTAAGAGAAGAGGGAGGGAGCTAAGGATGGACCTGCCCCAACTCTGCACCCCGCTATCTATTTATCCATCCTACCATCTCCCTGATGGAATGCCCTGTTCTGCTGCCAGCCCTCCCTTCTCCTGCTGTGACTCAGCAGGTGCATAAAAGATTAATGTTTCTTGTCCATAGATTCCGTTTCTCCTCCAGGGTTTCCCCGGTCAGGCCCAACATTGCTCAGTTTATGAGTTCTGACAGGAGAGCAGCCTGGAGTGGGTGGCTGTGGGCAGATGACCAAGGTCAGAGGCTGACGAGGGAACTGTTTCTAGTCCAGCTTTAAATCTCCCCACACCACCTTATTTTCATTCCCTACCCACACTCTTAAGTACACAGAAAATGCCTTGGAACAGCCAGAGATCCAGGGTTGGCAGACCAGCAAGACCACTGCTTCAGCCCTTGCTCTTTGCAGCTCCTGTCATCAGACATGCATCCTGGCCTACTCCATGCCACTGCAGTATCATTACAGGGGTTTATGGTGCCATTAGCTTTAAAGTTTTATAAAGCAGCTGTGCTCAGGTGACAAGTTGAGAAGTAGACATCACAGAGGGAGGGTTCTTACAGAAAGAGGAAGGTAGATTGCCCTGTAGATCAGAGAGTGAGTCTTTTGGTATCAGGAGAATTAAACTTGTGCCATGCTGGACTTTTTGGGTGTGAAAGAGTAGATGGAGCTTTTTGCTGAGACCCATCATTTCACATGTAATTTTTTCAGTTGTTTTAATATGCATATGCACTATCACATTCAGAATCAGAAGTATATTATGGAGCCTTGTGTGTGTGTCACATGCATGTTTCCAAAACTGTGGGGTGCATACGGCTGTACCATATTATTACTGGCTGATGGGTGAGTGCATGCTTACTGTTTGCAATTCCTTTCTCTGTAGCAGTGCAGACTTTATGGTTTTTAAAAGTTTCTTTTTTAAAAAAATAGAACTGGTTGAGGTTTTATCATGCAATATCATTGCTCACCCACACAAACAGTACCATATCCAAGGTGCTGCAGTCCCTACCTTCTCTATCACCTCTGTATTTCCAGGAGCCAGTTTTTCCCCATATTCCTTCTTTTGTTTTCTTTTTTTATTTCTTTTTTCCCCCCAGCTTTTTCTCTTTCACTAGTAGTTTTCCAAAATTTGCTCATAGCATTTTTGCCTGGTTTTAATGAACTTTGAATATGAGGTCAATCTGGAAATAAGTAAATTTGCAAAATTACCAGATATATGTGTCTCTTTTCCTTGCGAATTGGCTCCTCTCACGTAATGGCTGCTGTGTGATAATGCAGCTAGTTCAGACCACTGCCATGTCTTAAAACCTCATCAAGGCACCACTCGGAAGTAGGCATTTAAACTATTTAAAAACTGCTATTGAATGAGAGTCTACCACTTTCCAAGGTACAAAGATGTAGAGGGTGGGGGATGAAGCCAAAAATGTCAGAATCATAGAATCATAGAGTTGGAAGAGACCACAAGGGCCATCCAGTCCAACCCCCTGCCATGCAGGAACTCTCCATCAAAGCATCCCCGACAGATGGCCATCCAGCCTCTGCTTAAAGACCTCCAATGAGACAGATTCCACCACTCTCCGAGGGAGTGTGTTCCACTGTCAAACAGCCCTTACTGTCAGGAAGTTCTTCCTAATGTTGAGGTGGAATCTATTTTCCTGCAATTTGCATCCATTGTTCCGCGTCCTAGTCTCTGGAGCAGCAGAAAACAAGCTTGCTCCCTCCTCAATATGACAGCCCTTCACATGGGAGCAGAATTCTTACCTAGGGCAGAATGGCCAAATTTTGCTTCCCTCCCAGTTACTGAACCCCGTGAAACAATTATTAACATCAGGAGGTTCTTCCTAATGTTTAGTTGGAATCTCCTTTCTTGTAATTTGAATCTACTTGTTGAGGTCCTGCCTTTTGGAGCATCAGAAAACAAGCTTGCTCCATCTCCCATGTGGCAATTTTTCAGATCTTTAATTATGTCTGTTGCCTTTTGGTCTTCTTTGCACTAAGCATACCCAGTTGCTTATAAGATGTATGTTGTGCTAGTCACCCTCCTTTGAATTCATTCCAGCTTGCCAGTGTCCTGCTTAACCTGTGGTGTCCAGAACTGGGGAGAATATTCCTTATGAGGTCTGGCCAAAGCATTGGTACTACTACATCCCTTGATGTGGAATCTATAGTTTTGCTGATGCAGCCTAGAATTGCATTTGTGAGTTTTGTTTTTTGTTTTTTTGGCTTCTGCATTACACCATTGACTTACGTTAAACTTGAAATCTACCAAGAAACCCTCCCCATTCTTTTCTCATGTACTGCTGTCAAGTGAGGTGTCACCCATCATATAGTTGTGCAACTAATTTTCCAGCTCAAATGTAATACCTTACATTAATCCCTGTTGAAATTCATTTTGTTAATTCTGGCTCAGCTCCTCATTCTGTTAAGATTTTCATTAATACTTTAGTATTAGTTCCTTCTCCCAGTTTGGTGTCGTCTGCAAACTTGATAAGCACACCCCTTATTCCAGCTACGAAGTCATTTCTAGAGAAGTTGAATACAGCTGGTCCCTATGGCATCCCACTTGTTGCTTATCACCAAGATGACAAGGAACCATTCATGAGTGGGTTCGGTCTGTAAACCAGTTTCACATGTACTAATACATTGTCTAGAACACCTTTTGCCAGCTTGTCTTCAAGAACATCATAACGGAACTTCTCAACAGCCTTACTGATATCAAGATACACTGCATCCAGAGCATTCCCCTGGTCTACAAACTTGTAACTCTGTATTTTAAAAAAAAATAGATATAATTTGTCTGGTATGACTTTTTTTTTTTAACAAATCCATGTTGACTTTTAGTGATTACAGCTTTCTTTCCTAAGTGCTCATGTGTCCTGTAATAAAAGTAGGCTGAGATCCTACATCTTACTGATACATAGTTACAATAATGGGTTAACAGAAAAAGAGCACTGCTAATTCAAACCAAATGAGAGCCAGTGTGGCATAGTAGTCTGAATGCTTGACTGCAACTCTGGAGACCAGGGTTCAATTCCCAGCTTGGACAGGAAACCTACTGGGTGGCCTTGGACAAGTCACATGCTTTCAGCCTCAGGGAACGGCTATGGCAAAACTCCTCTGAAGAAATTTTGCCAAGAAAACCCAATGATATGGGCACCATAGGGCCACCATAAGTCAGAAAAACTTGAATGCACACAACAACAACAATAACAACAATAACAACAACAACAACAGTTTAGACCAAATGCCTATCTTGCCCAGCAACCTATCTTCACATGAGTGAGCCAGATATCTTCTGGAAGCCTGCAAGCAGGACCTGAATGCAACTGTACTCTTCCACTCATGTTTTCCAGCAACTGATATTGAGAAGTATATTGCTTCTGACATTTCAGGTAATATATAGTGACTGGTGATATAGAGAGCTGAATCAAAGACATAGAAATATCACTGTTTTTGCAGAAACTTGAAGGCCCAGCAGATTTAATTTGCTGCACAGCACTGGAGTGGTTTACCAGAGCAAGGTCCTGAAACGTATCTGCCAATATGACAAGTAGCACAATGGGAAATCTACAAATGGCTCCAAAAGGTCTCCATTCAAGAATTGGCTTGATTACATTAACAGGAGAAGTCTCAGCAGACTAGAGGAGGATAAATGTTGTCCTCTTATTCAAAAAATGGGGGAAAGGTCAGCCTGACACCAATACCAGGAAAGATTCTAGATCAGATCATTAAACAGACAGTTTGTAAATACTTAGAAAGCAAGTCAATATGGGTTTCTCAAAAACATGTTATACCAGACTAATCTTATTTCCTGCTTTGATAGAGTTTCAAACTTGGGAGATGAAGGGAACGTTGCAGATGTAGCATATCTTGATTTCAGTAAGGCCTTTTACAAGGTCCCCCATGATATTCTTGTAAACAAGCTAGTAAAATGTGGGTTAGATAATGCTACTGTCAGGTAGATTTTTACTTGGTTGACTGATTGAACCCAAAGGGTGCTCAGCAATTGCTCCTCTTCATCTGGAAACATGAAGTGGGGTGCCACAGGGTTCTGTCCTGAGCCTAATGCTATTCAACTTTTTTCTCAATGACTTGGATGATGGAATAGGGGCATGCTTACCAAATTTTCAGACAACACCTAATTATGAAGGGTAGCCAATACAGCAGAGGACAGGATCAAAATTGAAAATGGCCATAACAGATTGGAGAGCTGGGCAAAAACTAACAAAATTAATTTCAACAGGAAGAAATGTAAGGTACTATATTTAGGTAGAAAAATGAAATGTGTAGATGTAGGATGTGTGACAACTGACTTGACAACAGTACACATCAAAGGGACCTAGGAGCCTTAGTAGCAGGAGAATTACAGATGTGTGTGTGAGAAGAATTCAGGCTGCACCAGGTGACACCTTAAGGGGTGACACCACTTCTCCCCAAACATCTGGCTTTTAACAGAAACAGGCTGTGGTGTTAGCTTGCATCCCTTTAAAACACCAAAGGGATGGTGTGAGTGCGGCAAGGCTTAGTGGGAGGAGACAGAAGAGGCCCCAGGGTCAGGTTGTTGTTTTTTTAAACAAATTTTAATATTTAATATTTAATTTTTTAGAATTTTTTTTTTAAAAAACCAAATTGTTTTGAAGAGGGTGGGAATATTAATTTGTGGCATCAGTACAAAAACATTACTAAGTATTCTATATGGTATGGGATGGGAGGAGGTCAATGTGTGTGGGGATGACACTATGAGCTACAGCACCGGGTGACACCAATCGTAGTGATGCCATTACTTAGTAGCTGCAAGCTGAACATGACTCAAGAGTGTGATGCAGCAGCTAAAAAAGCCACTGCGATTCTAGGCTGGATCAATATGAGCATAGTGTCTAGATCAAGAGAAGTAACACCACTCACTTCCGCTTTGGTCAAACTTCACCTGGAATAATAATGTGTTCAGTTCTGGGCACCACAATTCAAGGAGAATATCGACAAGCTGAACCATGTCAAGAGGAGAGTGACCTAAATGACAAAAGTTCTGGAACAGTGGTGTCATGGGTTGGTGTCACCCTAGTGCAGTAACAGGGAGGCAGTCACCCCACAGCTCTGATAAGTGGGACCTGCTGGTGAATCCAGTCTTGATTGCTTCCCTCCACCCATGCAGCAAAAACAGTTGCAGGAGGGGCCCAGACTAGGACTCCCAGGGATTCCCCCCCCCCCCCGGCCCTGCAGACAGTGTGAGGGAGCAACTCGACCTGGCCAGATGCCCCCTCAGGCAGTGTCATGTGGGGGAGATAGTGGGAGGGGAGGGTAGAGGAAAGAGAAACAGCAGCAGGCAGGGGAGATGCTTGCCATCCCCCTCCCTTCTAACCGTCTCACCACCCTCCTTGTCCCAGCCAAGTTGCTTTGCACACACCCCAGCCTCCCCCCTCTGCCATCTGCCCACTGTGACTGCTGGTGGGGCCAGGGTGCTGATGGTGCCCACAGCCCCTTCTAGGTTGGACAGGGCTATTAACAGGGCTGGGAAATTGAGGTGTTGGTGGTGGTGACGGCAAAAGTGGCAGCTGTAGAAGGAAAGGAATCTGTGGCCACCATTGCTGCTATCGCTTCCCTTTCTCACTTGGAAGGGGATGCTGGTGGCAGCAGCACCACATCCCTACCACCAGCTGCAGCGGGCTGATAGCAGAGGTGTCCTGACTGGAGGGGGAGGAGGCCAGGGTATTTGGGGGTGGGGGAATGAATGGTGAGTGATTGCCCTACCAGATGTTCACACACACACACCAAGGTGTCACCTGGTATGATACACTCCCCTTCACTGCTCTAGTGATAGCCTTGTTCTGGAAATCATAGCCTATAAGGAGCAGCTTAGAGAGCTGGGTATATTTAGCCTGGAGAAGAGAAAGTTAAGAGGTGATATGATATCCCTGTTTAAATATTTGAAACACTGTCATATTGAAGATTGAGCAAGTTTGTATTTTGTTGCGTTAGAGAATGGGATCCAGAGCAATGCATTCAAATCACAGGAAAAAAAGGTTCCACCTAAACATTAGGTGAACTTCCTGTTGATATGAGGTGTTCTACAGTGGAATCACGCTGCTTGTGTAGTGGGATCTCCTTCTTTGGAGGTTTTTAAACAGAGGCTGGACAGCCATCTGTCAGGAGTGCTTTGATTGTCTATTCCTGCATGGCAAGTGATTGGGGTGGATGGCCCCTTGTGCTCTCTTCCAGCTCTGTGATTCTAACCCTTCTGTGGACTTTTGAAGAGCTTAGAATTCAAACCAGCAGTAGAAGATCAAGACATTGTTGAAGCACAGAATTCCTAGGAATTGTTTGCCAGAACAATACAGTTTGACATGATGAATCCACACTTGGTGTCAGTTGGTCCTTCTGTCTTGGTAGCAGATAGGGAAGTGATCACAAACTTACGTGATGGCTAAAGTCTCATCTGGTCCTTTTAAACATGTCATAAATACGTTTGTATATTTCCATTTTTTTTCCTTTCTTTTTTTCTTAGTAGATTTTGCTGCTTTGTCTTAGGTATTCCATCTATACCACAGTTTCACAACTCTGCGGTAAAAGTACTTTGCAGTCACTAACTGTACTATAACTTGCTGGTAACCACCCACCTCACAAGGGAAACAACACAAGGTCAACTGCAGTGTGCAGAGCCTGTACTCTGTTTTCCTTTTGCAGCTGGTCTCTTGGTTTCCCAATATTGCCTTGGAATACCAAGTGTATGAACACTCTGTACGGTTTGTATATTCCCTGATCCAGCAGTAGCTAGATGTTCAGGAAGAAAGATAGCTCATTCAGTCTCTCTTTTCAACCTTCCCACTTGTTACTCCTTCCCTACATGACAGCTAACTGGTGCCCTTTTAGCTTTTAATGAAAGTGTTTCCTGCATGCCATCATCTTCTCCTTTTCATTTGAACTATCTCTGGCTGTGAATGGCACTATAGAGATCTATGATTGTTTCTCCCCATGATGACTTTCATCCCCTTGTCTACAAACCACCCTACAGTTGTACAATTGCTTGCTCCAGACCCATGGGAAAAGCTTGGAATATGTTACAAAATTGCGTAAATACTTATGTCTGGATAACCACAGAAGTACGGCCTTGACCAGAAGTTGCTTTCTGTGTCCATGTCTCCAGGCCAAATTCCCCTAGATTTTTTTCATAGACATCAAAAACCACAGGAGAAAGAAAACCTAGTTAGTTCTGAATAAAGTGACTGGCTGCATCTGCACTGTAGAAAGAATGCAGCTTGACACTGCATTAACTGCTATGACTCAATATTATAGAATCCTGGGATGCATAGTTTGTTGTGGCTCCAGAACTATCTGTCAAAAAAGGCTAAATCTCACAAAACTACAAATCCCAGAATTCCACAGCACTGAGGCATGGCAGTTAAAGCAGTGTCAAACTACATTATTTCTGCAGTGTAGATGCAGCCCTAGAAATACATTGCATTTGGAAATACAAGTGGAGTTTCTCCTGTGTCTTCCATCTGGAAAGAATGATGGCACTAAATGGCTGGCTGCTTACCAAATAAGAAATAGAATATCCAGAGGATGTCCTAGCGGAGCTGGCAAAGACAGACAATTGTAGGACTGAAGTGAAGATAGGCTGCATCATCGCCACCATGGAGGAAGATGAGACTCCCTGGCTATATGATATGGCAGCTGGAGCACTAAAGAGAATCTATGGGCCTCCAAAGACTGGTGATGGGTCAAAGCTCCTCTTTCTGTTATCTATGACTAGAGGAAAACAAAAGAGGCAATTTAGTTTCTAGCAAGCATACTAGCATTTTCAATGGTCTCCTGCAACAGAAAAATCAATTTATGGCCATACTGATATGTGGAATGTATGGCACCAGTATTTGACTATATGTAAAATATGGCACATATTTGACTATATGTCATGTGGTACATATTTGACTATATGTAGAATGTGGCACCAGTATTTGACTATTTATTTAAAAAAAAACCAGCAACACAGCAACAACAAGCAAAATCCACTTTGACTAAATACCTGTTACTCTGGCCCACAGAGGTCACTTCTGTCTCATGAAAAGGCCAGAAAAATTTAGCTCTTAAAGAACCTGTATGACTCTGCATTATTCTGTATGAACAAAGACAGCAACAGCAGGATTATCTAATGGCAGGCAAGAACTGATGGTTGGGTTTTATATGTTTTTCTTCTTTTTTGTTAGCTTTTATTGGTTTTATTAGTTTTATTGGCTTCATAATGAGGTTTGGTGGGCAATGCTATGCAATCATGTTTTTCACAAATCTTAAGGAAGCTGTAAGGAAAAAAAAAACAGTCATAATAAGAAGAAAATATAAGATGTTCTATCCTAGCAATATTTTCTTTTTGAACAAACTGTTGGTTTTAGTTTTGGGGGATGGGTTGTTTTCTTTTTGAAATAAATGGTTCATTCAAAATAAAAGTCTAATTAGGACCCAACAATAAACAGTGTATAAACACTTTGTGTAGTGGTTTTAGCATTGGACTAGGACACTGAGAGACCAGAGTTGAAATCTTGGCTAGGCCATGAAATCCCACTGGGTGACCTTGGTCAAGTCACACTCTCTCAGCCTCATTGGAGGTCAATGGCAAATCCCCTCTGAGGAAACTTGCCAAGAATATCCCGTGATAGGTTCACTTTAGGGTTGCCATAAGTCAGAAATGACTTGAAGGCACACAACAACAACAACAACAAAACGCACATTATCAAGGGTTGACAATGGGCTAGTTCCAGCCTAAACTTAACATGTTTACATTCCATTGATTAAAATGGGAGAAATGTCAGTATGCTCATTAAGGCGTTAACAATGCTAAACCTAGGCAGCGCTGTGTTCAATATTTTGTACTTTAAAAAAAAAAAACGGCAAAGAGCTATTATATTTTTGTTAGCTTGACTTGTTTCTTTTTTAAGGAGCTCAGTTTTTTAAACAGATATCAAAATAAAAATTTTTCTACCTTGAGTCCCAGTTTCAGGGGAAATCTTTGATACAAAATAAATCTGCTAATACTGGTAATAAGAAACAGTTGTGCAAAATATTTTTAAAATCTTGGTAATCTTTGCTTTGAATATGTGGTATGGTATAGAATATTGCTTCCAAAACCTACAAACAAACAAGAAATGAAACCATCAGTCTGAAGTTTTTATGGCTTCTCGTCACTGGTTGGTTGATTTGGGCCTTGGTGATTCCTGAAATAGTAATTTTAGCATTCCAATTTCTTTTCTAGTCATTCTAGAATACCTGTTTTATATGCTATGCTTGTGTTTGTATGCATGAGCCCATGTGTGTGTAGAATGGATAGAGCCAAGATGGGAAATGCATGGTCTAACCAATATTCTTGGATAGTAACTTGTACCATCCCTCTTTACAGTATAAGCTGGCCAGGGTTGATTAATGTTGCCATCCAACAACATTAGGAGGGGCAGATGGAAGCAGAAGACAGAATATGCAGTGTAATCAGTAGCTGCATTTGAAAATGTGCTCTGTGATTTCCCCGGAGACCTGTAAAATCCTCCTACCTTCTGTTTTTACTTTTTCTCTCACTTCCTCAGACCACGTGCAGAGTGCTTTTCCTTCAAAAGTGGGGAGTTAGTTTTTTCCCCTTTGTCACCTTTGGCATTATGCAATTGTATAGCCTTCAATCAAAGAACTGGGGTAGCCCACATTTTCCACTTTGTGTTGCCCTTAAGGTTTGGTCAAGGTGGCCTGGGATGATGTGCCTGGAAGTGCTCATATATGGGGGCCCATGCTGGTCCTTGGGCCATGGCAGGTGGAGGGAGTTCAGTGGTATAGGTAGAGCGCTGAGAAGCTGGTCTGAAACAGGAGGAAGTTATTTTGAATTGCCCATAACTACACGTTGAACAAAGCTCCCCTGTGATTAGAATTAGCTACAAACAAATTATTTTCTGCTTCCTTCTCAGCAGAATTAAGTTGGAAAGTAGGAATCATTTGACTTCTTACCCTGGAGGCTCAAAACAGAGACCAAATGCTTGCAATGTAGAAAGGCCAGCCATTATTAAATCAATTTTATAAAATGCTGCAGGGAAATGGAAGAGCTCACTTAGTTTAAAGTTAATCCTTCCGCATAAGGCTTGCCTACATCTGTGTAGCCCCTACAGCAAGATTTCCTCATAGCTCTCTATAACCTGACCAGTGTGCTAATACTTGGGAAGCACGTCTCCTTTGAATAGTGGCATCCCCAATGCTGTGCTGATATAGTTGAAAGCATGTGCCATGTTTTCTGTGGGTTGGTAGTATCAGCAGTCACAAGCAGGGAGGTCTTTCTACATCTTTCTAGTTAATATTGTGATTGTCTTGAATATATATGCTTCCATCTATAGAAGCCTGAATGGTAAGTAATTGAAGCATCGTGGTATTTAGGAACAATTAACTATCAATGCAAGAACCGTCTCTGTGAAATGACCACCAGATGAGCACATGCAGCTTACATAATGACAGAAGAATGTCTCTGTGCACATACAGACTGCATTTTCTTCACTAAGCAACTGCTTGCTGAACAAACTTTAAGAATAAAGGAAATCTCAGCAGTGGTTAGTAAAATGGCTACCACACCATTGCTAAGTTTTATACCAGTAATCAACAACAAGCAGAGAGTAACCCTTGACAGCTTTCTTAGGCCAGGATACCTAAAAGACATCCCCATCGTAAAGGTATCTTTTTTTGCACTCTGGTCAATGTGAGAGATTCTACTTTGTGTTCCTCCATCTTCAAAGCTAGGGAAGGTGGGCACAAGAAATAGTGCTTTTTCCTGCCTGAGCAAATATATGTGGTTCTTGCATTTGCCCCCAAATGAGACCCACCAAACCCAGTTCCTACTTACCTTCCAGTGGGCAGTGAGAATGTGGCTCTTTAAAAATGCTTTTGGACACTGATGCTGTACTGTTGTTGTTGTTGTTGCTGTTGTTCCACTTTTTATATTTTATACTGTTCTAAACTCTTGTGTATTATTGGATTATTCATCTTTTCATTTTTATTTTTAAATTGTTCATGGGGGTGGAGTTCAAAAGTGCAGAGCAGAAGTAAATAGGTAACCAAGCACACCACTTTTTAAAATTAAAAAATCAGATCTCCTGTGTAGATCCAGGTTCCAGTATATTTTTAAAAATCACCAGCTAGTTGTTTATCCACACAACTATCCAGAGGAGACAGGTTCAGAGCTTCCCACAGGGTCATGTTCTTCACTCTATTTATTTGTGAAATTTTATTCTAGTATTTTCTAGCAAAATCTTCCTGCAGTTTCAAATCAATAGGCTCTCAGTGCAGGGCAAGAAAGATGCAGCTTTGACAAATTTTTATTAGCAGAAGATATATCACACATTCTTCTATTAAAAATGACCCTTCCCCATGTAATAATGATATATTTCTTCAAGCTTTCCTCTCGTTTTAGATTCAAAGTCAAGGCCATGTTAGAGACAATTACAGTTATGCAAACGTGCACTAAAGGGTATATGGAGTTTATCATACAACGGAATTTGGGGGTATAATGCAATGGCAATCCGAACGCAATCGTGGGGTTTCATGTTATTACGTATGAGTGTATCTCACGCAATTTTGGGCAATGGGAAGTCATTCTGAACTCAATCATGGGGTTTCACGTAATTGCGTATTAGAGTATCTCATGTAATTTCGAGCAATGGGAGGTCATTTTCGGGAAATGGGAAGTTATTCTGAATGCATTCCGAACGCAATCAGATTTCACGTAAATTCGCTAAAACTAGCTTATTCACGTAATTGCAAATTGGCTCCATTCGCAATTGAGAGAAATTCCTCCCATGTGATAAACTCCTCTGTTTTCTGCATACAAACCCTGAATTCTATCATAATAATGTAAGGAAATTGTGGCTTGATGTTTTGAACCAGGAGTACAACCAATATCTGTACCGTCTGTGTCCCCAGAGGAAAGGAATCCCCATACCTCAGCCGAAGAAGAAATTATAGTTATTAGATGAGATTACACTTTGCACAAAGGAGTGTCCTAGTCCAATCCCTAGCTTCTCCATTGAAAGATCTCTCCTAGAATAGTGAAGCTTTTTGCCCCAAACCATAGATAACTGCTGCCTATCAGAGGGGAGAGTGGGTTACCTGGAGTGGCTTCCAGCACTAACAGTCAAAAGGTGTTGTGCAGCTGGATACTCTTTCTCCTCCTTAACAGATTATCAGTGGAGAAATATGGAAGATGAGATAATCTCCAGTCCCCCACTTCATTAAATTCCATGAAGAAGGCAGGGCAATTTTGCAGTCAAAGCATCAACTGGAAGTCCCTGATATTTGGTTAAAGGATCTCATACCGTTTATTCATCTGCTTCACGCATACTGTGACAAACACATGCAGGAGGAACAACTCCCACTTGGCCCAGTGTATGACCTAGCATAAGAATAATTATTGGGAGTGGGGAGTGCAGAGAGACAGTTGGGGTTGTTGTTTTTTCCTGACCCTGTTGCTTCTCCCCAAAAATCCCTTGTTGCTTTCTTTTTATTTTAAGGAGGGGGAGGGGAATGGGAATTGGATGTAATGTATTTTAATGTTGTTAGCCGCCCCGATTGTTCTCAGAGGGGCGGGATACAAATAACATTAATATTATTATTATTATTATTATTATTGCCAGTTTAGCTTTTTCAAGACAAACCTCATGGCTTGCACCACATACCCAGAAATCTGTTATGAAGTTGCATTTTATGCACTCCTTCAGACCACATAAATAAGGCTGATTCTTTGGGACAGCGTCTTTTCTCCTATCCCAGAGAGAGAAGTAATTTTTGCAGCCACAAAGGAATGTTTTACTAAGGAACTGATTATTAATGAAATCCTGGTTCAGTACTTACTCCACTGTTCAGAGTTCAGGTGAGCAGTTCTTGCTTTTGCATTCTTATGTAATGTAAATGCCTACATACATTTGTATGTTTACCTGTCCATTCCTCCATTATTCATGATGGTTTGCAATTGTGCTATATTTCTGGATTGTGACAATGGATGCTATTATTTTGCTCCTGCTATGGTTCATGTGCTCATTCCACAATATAGTGTTCATCAATTTATGTACATTTGTGGCTGTCTCTCTTGTAGTTGCAGCCCCAGCTCCTTCAGTGCCAAAGACAATAAATGCAAATGTTTCCTTCAAGACCAAAGACGTATCTCCTTGTAGTGCTGTGATTTCAAGAAAAAACTGGCTCTATTATACCAGTTTTCACCAGATTGCAGCTTCCAAACCTTACTAGTTAGAAATAAAAACTGGGAAATAGGTCTTTACCTTATGGCAAGCCCTGGTCTCTATTTCTCTGTATAGTCTATTTCAATCGGTCCTGGGAGGGCAGGATTTTGATTAATTTATAGAATCAGACTTGTAGAATCACAGAGTTCAAAGAGATCACAAGGGCCATCCAATCCAACCTGCTGCCATGCAGGAATACACAACCAAAGCAATCCCATCCAGCCTCTTTTTAAAAAATCTCCAAAGAGAGAGACTTCACCACTCTCCAAGGCAGTATGCTCCACTGTCAAGAAGTACTTCCTAATGTTTAGGTGGAATCTCTTTTCCTGTAGCTTGAATCCATTTCTCTGTGTCCTAAACTCTAGAGCAGCAGGAAATAAGCTTGCTCCATCCTCAATATGACATTCCTTCTAAACATAGCTATCTTGGCACCCCTTAACTTTATTTTCCCCAGGCTAAACATACCCAGCTCTCTAAGCCTCTCCTCATAGGGCTTGGTTTCCAGACCCTTCACCATTTTGGCCGCCCTCCTCTGGACATGCTCCAGCTTGTCAGTATCCCTCTTGAATTATGGTGCCTAGAACTGTACACAATACATTCCATGTGAGATCTGACCAGAGCAGATTAGAGTGGTACGGTTACTTTCCTCGATCTATAGTAGACACTACTGATCCACCCTAGAATTGCATTGGCTTTGTTACCTACAACGGCTACTGAAGCTACCTAGAGATTTCCCATATGTTGGCTTATCATTTTTACAAAATTCTGAAAATGTTTCTCTGTTTCATCATAAGATTCCCCCCTCCCTTTCTGTAAGCCATTTTGGGCATGGTTTTACTTTGAGAAAGTAGCATACAACCTGGTGATGATTATGAATTCCATATGACAGTGGGGCACTCTTCAACCCAAACTGCTTAGATCAGAGGCAAGGAACCTGCAGTTCTCTGCTATTGAATAATACCACCTGCACCACTGGCAATCCTAGCTGGGACTGATGGAAAATGAAATCCAACAATATTTGGGGGTGGCTTAGGCAAAGCACCCCAAGAAAGAAGGCATCTCAGCATAGACAAAAGAAGTGCCTTAAACAAGTGAAAGCATATGCAAAAGTGATACCTAATTATCAATTTGGAGTGAGATAATACATATGGTGGTTGAAGATTTTTTTCAGGTGCATACAAAATTTCCTGTTTATTCCATAGTTAGTGTTTCCATTCCAATAATATCTCAAAATAATTGTGTTTCTCAGGTAGTAGCATTGGGTGGCATGTGAACATCTTGTTCACAGGTGGTGTTGGAGTTGGAGTGGCAACATGGATAGTGTACATGTTTGAAAGCACAACCCAAACTTCATTGGCACTGAACACTAACAAAGACAGTCCTGCCACCACAACCTCTCCCCACAGGACTACCTGGTTGGCATGGCTGTTAGGGCCCAGATACTATACAAACACCATAAACATATGTATGTGTGCACTCTCCCCTCTATATATGCACGTAGGTATAGAGCTAAGCCCTGCAATTCACAGATAGAAAATACAGGCCCCTATAGTCTCTGTGGGGTGCTGCTTTGGTTTCCCCTTTCATTCAGGAATTAGCATCCATTCTTATCTCTGGTAGGGTTGTGGGCTGCTTGTCTAGTAATGTGCATTTCGGATGTATTTTCAAAACCTTTTACCTAACTAATGTGTGCACAGGACCAGGATGTAACTAGCATTCTTCTCCCACTGCCCTCACTGCCTCCCCTCATTCACCACCCCCCCCCCCATCCCATGCTCTTTGTCCCTTTTAGTCTTCTCCACGCAGGGAGCTGAGGAACCAACCGTGATGGCTGCACTAGTCCTTTTGGCACTGGATGTGTAATTGGACTGGACGTCTTGTCATCCTGGATCTCCCCAAAGCAGTGCTGCCTGCCTGCTGCCCTTATTGAGAGCCTGACCTGCCTGCAATAACAAGCAGCACAGGAGGGGCACCAACTCTCCTCCTCCCCACCCTGCTCTTACTGTCTCGGCCGCAGGTCCACTAGATCTGGCTTGGCATGAGGCAGAGGATCTCATCCTGTTACCAGCTGGGCTCTGGAGCCACAATCCCTTCAATTAGATCAAAATTAATAATAGTTGCTGATTGGAACCCCTTTAGGTATGGGGCTGGGAGTCCAGCTGGCAAAGTCTGAATCGGGGACCTAGAAAGTTACTGTAAGGGGGAAGCTGCCAGATCAAGCTGGCATAGGACCAAAAGTCAGGGCTTGGAAAGCTCCCAAGCTGGCTCTCATTCACTGCTGCCACTACTTCAAACGGCAGGAACATCCTCCAGGGGAGAAGTTCTGCACAAGCTCAGCGCACCAGAGACCATGAAGACCAAGAGGGAAGTAGCACTGCAGCCCAGTCAGGTTTAAAGCCTGGTGGCTTACCTTAATAAAAGTGAAAAAGGAGAGGAGATAGTAAAACAGGGCCCATATATGCTTTGTTCTTATGTCCCTTCCAGTTGTTTCTGACTTGAAGGCACTGTATCATGATTTAGTTTTGTTTTTGGCAAGATTTGTTGAAAAAGGGTTTTGCCTTTCTCTGAGGGTAAGAGAGCATGACTTGCCCAAATTCACACAGTGGGTTTCTATGATCAAACATGGATCCAACCCCTGGTCTCCAGAGTCACAGTTCAGCAACCAAACCACTGCACCATTCTGGATCACCATCATATATGCTTAACCAGTAGCTAATATCACATTTCAGTGTTGTGCTTTTTATCTTTTTTTTTCTCCCAGAAATGCAGAGCTGCATGAGACATGGTTTAGGCTGGCTAAGACATATTGTGTACGCGCCTGAAAATGGTTAAAAGTGCATGCAGCAAACATGTACACTGTTGGAGAAGCTGGAATCAGCTACAATCTGTTCAGTGTAAACTCTGGTAAGCCTGAATTCTTCTTGGGCAAATATTATGAAATGATCTAGTGTTCTGTGGTTGTACTTGTTCACACCTCATTCAGTTCAATTGATTCACTTCCCTAATACTGCTGGCACAGGTATCCTACTACTCCATGCTCCATTCCCCCATACTCTTTCCCCCCAAACTAGTTGTATGATATGTATTCCTATTGGGGCCTCAGTCATTGTAGATCGAAGCTGTTTAACTCGTAACAGGATAATTTCCCAGTGGTGGTGTAGAGTTAAATTTTGAATTTCAGGCATTCATCATGACAGCCCCTCTCTAAAGAGAGTCCTGAAATACAAGCTGGTGTATTTTATTGATCTGTATTAATAAAACATTTCTAACCCTTTTCACTTCGGAGCAGGCCTTTTGTAAAGCTAATGCATCTTGTGTGAAATGGGTTTTTCCGGGGGGGGGGGAAGAGCCATTAGGAATTTCTCTTTATTGCGAATAGAGCCAGTTCGAATTCACGTGAATTCCCATTGCATTCGGAATGCATTCAGATTGACTTCCCAGTACCCGAAAATGACCCCCCCCCCTTGCCCAAAATTGTGTGATAAGCTTTTATTCGCGACAATGCAAAACCCATGATTGCGTTCGGAATGACTTCCCTTTTGCCCGAAATTGCGTGAGAAGCTTTAATTCGCAATAACGTGAAACCCCATGATTGTATTCGGATTGCCATTGGATTATACTTCCAATTTCCAATGTCTGAAAAGGTCCATTCCTGTTATAAAAGAAGGTGTCTGGAAAAAGTAAGAGAGGGAATGCTATTGTGAGGATTCGGTGAAGTTCAGAGGGGAGGTAGTAGCAGATGAGTTATTGTTCCCTGATACCAGGCAGCCCATGGTCCAAGCAGGATGAGTCCACCACTCCACTATGATACCAAAGACTACCAGCAGTCTGCTTATTAAAAGACTTGGTGCTTTGTCTTTGAGCCGCTGCTCTGCTAGTGATACTCAAAAAATAATAATAATGGGTGTGTGTGTTTTGTGTGTGTGTGTACATAAAGACATAATGGATATGTCACAATACAGTTTGGAGGAGGACTCCCAAGTACCATGTGCAAATGGGTTTAATACAAGTCGGGGAAGCAAAGTGGTGGGGATGGACTTTGGGTGCTGTTATTACTGCTAAAGTGTAAATGCTCAAGGTGAGCCTATTCTATTGTGTGTTGTTATTCAGACCAGGGCTACAATGGCTTCTCTTTGGATTGTGTTTTAAGGTAGGAGAGGCTCAGGAAAAGGTTGTAACGGAAGTCCAAGATGGGTGGGACTAATTCAAATTCGGTCCCGAGATTAGTTGCTCCTTTGAAAGGACAGGTCATTCCTTTATTTAGGATGATTTCTGGAACATTCTGTGAAGGGCATGTGATTTGTGTTGTCTCCTAAACCTCGGGGTGCATCTACACTGTACAAATAATGCAGTTTGACACCACTTTAAGTGCTGCAGTACTGTCCTTTGGAATCCTGGGTTTTGTAGTTTGGCAAGGCCTTTAGCCTTCTCTGCCAACGAGTGCTGGTGCCTCACAAAACTACAGAGCCAATGATTCTGTAGGGAAGAGCCATGGCAGTTAAAGTGGTGTCAAACTGCATTATTTCTACAGTGTAGATGCACCCTTGGAATTGCTGAAAAAGACACCCAAAGTGCAGGGATGTCACCAGGGGAATGTATAGGTGTGGGATCACATTAGGTGACACTATATGGAGGGGATGACACCACTGCTCCCTAGATATCTCTATAATTTTTGTTAATTTATTAAAAATATTTTTATTCCTTTTAAACTTTATTTAAAAACATTACATCTTTTCAGTTTTTAGGTACATTTAGACCGTGTGCATGATATTGTCATTTAAAGGTATCATTTTAATTACGCTAGCTGTTTGTGTTACAACTCTTGCCTTTAAATTCAGTGATGGTGTGGGGATTATGATTTATGATTAATACTGGTACAATTTTTTTTTAAATTATCCCTGTTCTGTAGATTTTGGATGTATTCTGGATGCGTGTGTGTGTGTATAAAAGCTTAAGTTGTAAAAAGGCAAAACAAACTTGAAATCGGTTGTGTCTTTTACAAGTGCGTAGTAATAACCCGTGTTGGCAGTGTCTCAAGGGCTATTAATCAGATGCCAAAACACCGGTTTAATTGCCTTGGCTCAAGGCTCTGGAATTCTGGGAGTTGGAGTTTGTTGTGGGGTCCCCACAACAAACTCCAACTCCCAGAATTCCAGAGCCTTGAGCCAAGGCAATTAAACCGGTGTCAAACCGGGTTATCTCTGCAGTGAGGACGCAGCCTCATCACCCAAGTCTCGTTTTCCATCCCGATCCTCAGAGCTCCGTTTAGCCTTGTTTGCCCTTCCTTGCGACGAGTATGACGAAGGAGGTGGCTGCCGTTGCCACCCTTCTGAGGCTGAGAGAGTGTGACTTCCCCAAAAGTCACCCAAGTGGGTTTCTTGACTCAGTAAGGATTCAAACCCTGGGTGAGGATAATTCGGTGGAGCGCGGAGAAGCGTCTTTCTTCTCTAACCCGCCTTTCCTCAATCTCTCCATTTTCAAATAAGTTGCACTACAACTCCCATCCTCGTCGGCTGGGGGCAAGGTGACCAGACACGTCCTCCATTTCCAGGACGACTCCTCCCTCTCAGCCTTCTCTCCATCGAGGGATCCCAAAACTCCGCAAAGAAGCGCGCGTTTTCTATTTACGGTGGTCTTTTCGAGCTTTTCCTTGGCCCTCCCGTCCTCCGGTTTTGTTTTTTTTTAAAAAAAGTCCTCCATTTTGCTATGAGGACTGAGGAGGACACCTGCGGAGGACGGCGCCAGGAGGTTTCAGGGAGGGAGGTTGAGGGAGCTGCGCTATAGCATTTTTTATTAATTTGAATATATATTTTTTTGAGACTACGGCCGGCTTTTGCCTTTTCCTCACGCAGGTCCAGTTTTGTAAACTGGCTAATAATAATAATAATAATAATACTGTAATTAATAATACTGTAATTAATATGACTTTTAGGCAGAGAAACCTAAAGGCTGGGCGGGAAATGCGGGAAAATAATGGCAACCCTCAGAGGGACAACTAGCCCCTTTGTTTATATACATTTCTGTCCGAGAAGAACAAGGGAATTCGGGCGACTTCAAGCGAGTTTTTGTTTTTGGTGGTTGCGTGTCTTCTTAAGTCCTTTCTGACTTAGAGGCTGCATCCACACTGGAGAAATAACCCGGTTTGGCACCGGTTTAACTCTTTCTGGCTCAAGGCTATGGAATTCTGGGAGTTGGAGTTTGTTGTGGGGCCCAGAGCGGAGCGGAGCTCCGCTCTGGACCCTACAACAAACTCCAACTCCCAGAATTCCATAGCGACTGACCCAGACAACAAACTCTGGACCCCACAACAAACTCCAACTCCCAGAATTCCATAGCGACTGACCCAGACAACAAACTCTGGACCCCACAACAAACTCCAACTCCCAGATTTCCATAGCCTTGAGCCAGAAAGAGTTAAACCAGTACCAAACCGGGTTGAAGGCGTTTTGTTGTTGTTATTGTGGTGCCTTCCACTCATTTCCGACTTACTATAGCGACCCTTGAGCTAAACCTGTCAGGAATGAGTTTCCTTGACCAATTGCCCCTCTCCGGTCCAAAACACACTGGCAGAAATAAAATAACCCGGTTTGAGACCGCTTGAACTGCCCTGGCTCAATGCTAGGGAATTCTGGGAACTAGCTTTGTGTGAGACATTGGATCCTTCGGGGGGGGGGGGGAGCACAATGAATTACAATCCCCAGGTTTCCCTCTCAGTTAAAGCGGCCTCAAACTGGATTATTATTTCTGCAGTGTGTTTTGTTTTTTTGCCCTGAAGAGGAGGTGGCCGAGGCCCTCTTGGGAAGAGGAGGTTTGTTGCCACTGCTTTGAGGCTGAGAGAGTGTGACTTCGAACCCAGGCCTAGAAAGGGAAGAGCGGCGTGGGTTTAACTATTTGGCCGACCCTGAGGAACTTGGGGCCGGCGAAAAGACTAGCGAAGAGGTTGGCTGAAGGGATTAAATAGCGGCCCTTTTCCCTCCGAAAGGCATCATCTGGGAGCCCTGCTTTGGCCTGGCACAAAATAAAGGCCGGTCGTCGCCCTTCTTCTTTTCCCCTTCAAATGCACCTGAGGAAGTAGGCTCAGGTGGCGGTCTACGAAACTTCACGTTCTTGTCGTCTTGCTTTCCCCTCAGGCTGAGAGAGCGTGACTCGCCCACCCGAAATGGGTTTCTTCTTGGCCGAGCCGGGATTGGAGTCCTCCTTTCCTGCAGAGTCCACGCCAACCCTCGCTGCCCACCAGGCCTCACTGTTGGCAAAGAGAAAAGAAAGAGAGGGGCACCTCCTTCCCTGGCTCCAAGGGAAAAACAACCGGCCGACCGACCGACCGACCGGGGGATGGCGACTAGTAGGGATTGCCACGCGAAGTGGGCTGTCCCTGGGATTTCTTCCCAGCGGGGATGCCCAGCCTGGTGGAAAGTCCCCCTTGGCTGGCACGGAACAGAAAGCCTCCTCGGTGGTGGCAGCAAGGGTACTGGCACATGCTCTTGGAAGAGAGAGTGCCCTCCGTGCCTCAAACAGCAGCCTCGGTGGCACATTGGCAGAAAGAGCAAGTTTCATAATAATAATAATAATAATTTTATGTGTAGCCCGCCTCTCCCAGCAGGGCGAGGTGGCCCACAGTAATTAAAACGCCCTCAACACACAATTGCAAAAAAAAAAACCACAACAAACTCCAACTCCCAGAATTCCATAGCCTTGAAAGCGCTGCCAAAGCGGGTGGCGGCTCTCTCCGCCTGGCCTCCGTTCCGCCTTGGTCCCGCGCCAGGCGGCCTAAGGGCTTCCCTCTCCGTCCCGGTCGCAGGAGGAGGAGGAGAAGCGACCGAAGCATCCGCCTGAGCCGAGGCAAGGCAAGCGGGCGAGGAGGGTCGGGAGGGAGGAGAGGAAGAGAGGGGCCGACGGAGGAGCCGCCAGAGCCCTAAGGAGGCGGCCTAAGGGGTTGCGGGGTGAGTTCGCTTGCAGCCGGGCAGCCTTTCCTTTTGCCGGCCCTGTAGTCCCAGCCTTTCCCTTCCATGCTCCCCTTTTCTCCAATGAGAGCCTCCGAGGGGGGTTCCGGAGGCCTGTGAGCAGGGTCTCCCCCCTTCCCTGAATTGCCTGCGCTCTCTCAACTTTTCTTCTCCCTTCCTTCCTTCCTTTCCATCCCTCCATCCTTCTTACGTTTCTCCTGACCTGAGCCAAGAGGGAGCTGTCCAGCGCCGGGCAAAGGAAGGGGCAGCTTGGCCCAGAAGGCCGGGAAGGGATTAAGGGCAGCTTCCCCCCCCCCCCCCCCGCCCATCCTCAGCTCCGAGCCCAGCTGCCAAGAAGGAGCCCAGCCGCCCTCTCCCTGCTTGGCACCGACTTGGCCCGCGTGCCAGCCATTCAAACAAGTGGCACCACCACCATCACCCCCAGCCTCTCCTCCTTGTGCCGGGCTCCAGCAGTGCCTCCCTCTTGGCCTCTCTTTGGAGGAGCGCTCCCTTGCTTCCTCTCTCCTCCTCCTCCTTCCTCCAACTCCCCCCCCCCCTTTTTTTATTTGAGGATGAAATAATGTTGACATGCCTTGAATTATTAAGTGTCCCCTGGATTTTTATTAGCGCGCGCGCGGTGCCTAAACGCTGCCTGTCTCCGGTGGCGGCGGGGTCTTCCTCTTCTTCTTCTTCTTAACCGAGGAGGAGCGGCACACAATCGGCAGCAGAGAGCGGCGGGCAGCGGCTCTGGCAGATCGTAAGGCAGCCAGCCGACGAGGAAGCCCCCGGAGCAGGAGCAGCAGCAGGAGCAAGAGCAAGAGCAAGATCACTTGTGAGCCCAGAGCCCAGCAGCAGCTGCCAGGGGCTCCAGAGAGAAGGGAGACTGGGGCCAGGCAGAAACAGTCCCCCTTCTCTTCCTCCTCTTCCTCTTCTTCAGCTGGGCTCCCTGCCTGAGGGTCGTCCTGCAGCAGCCGGGGGCGAGCGGCCGGTGCCGGGCATCCCAGGCCCCCGCCGCCTCCCCTCCCTGGGGGGGTAGCGCGCTGCCCGGCGCCTCGGCACAAATGCCGATTGAGATCGTCTGCAAAATCAAATTCGCGGAGGAGGATGAGAAGCAGGCGGCGAAAGAGGAAGGGGACAAGGAGAGCTTGCTAGAGGAGCCCGTCGGGCCACGCCGCCCCGACCTGGTGGCCTTTGCCGGAGCCAGCACCCTGCACGGCCTCGGCCACATTTGCCGCTCGGGGCGGCCGGGGGTCCGGCAGGCCCTCTGGGCCCTGGCCTTCGCGGCCTCCCTGGCCTTCTTCCTCTACCAAGCGGCCCGGTCGGCCCTCTTCTACCTGGAGCACCCGCACGTCACCACTCTGGACGAGGAGGCCGCCCAGAAGATGGTCTTCCCGGCCGTCACCATCTGCAACATCAACCGCTTCCGACACTCGGCGCTGACAGACGCCGACATTTTCCACCTGGCCAACATGACCGGGTTGCCCCCCAAGGACCGCGATGGGCACAAGGCCTCCGACCTGCTCTACCCTGACCCGGACATGGCCGACATCGTCAACCGCACGGGGCACCAGCTGGACGACATGCTCAAGAACTGTAGCTTCAGCGGAGAGAACTGCTCTGCGGAGAACTTCACGGTGGTGAGTACCTGCTCTGCCTTCTGCCAAGTTCTTCCCGCTCTTCTGTCAAAGTGGGTTGGGATGGATGGTACCCAACTTCTTCCCAAGTTTGAGTTTGAATCCTATGGCTCATTCAGGAAGAGTGAACCTCTTGGTGGGTCATGAGCTGCCCTAGAACCTGAGTGATGGCAGACCAGGGTGAACTAGGCAAGATATAGGCAGTGGGCACAAGTCAGCTGCATATCCAGTGGGAATCGCCCACTTCACCGTCTGGACAATTCTTCCCTTGCTTGAGTGGGTCACCAGATATCATGAAGGGTATGGAAAGAAATGGTCTGTGTGGCCAATAAGTTACGAGAGGAAGGCCACAAGGTCTCTGTTGAGTATCCTTGGAGAGTTCAGTATTTACACTTTTAGGGGAGGAGATGAGGTTCTTTCTCCAACTTTCCCCAGCTTCTAGAAGGCTGTGCTGCCAACTTAGTTTCAGGGTGGCACTACCACCATCCCAGCTAGGGCATCCTGGCAAACTACTCTGCCATCCTCTCCGCACTTTCTGGCATGGCTCTGCCTGCACTGACAGGGAGGCTTCCCGCCGGGTGGAATGAGCCAGCCCTGCACCTGCTCTAATATTGAGTCTGAAAATCACAAATCCCTGCTGTGGTTTGGGGAAATAAATGTGCTGAGCGGGCGGAATACCTGATGGGACCCTTTTCAGACCGTAATGACTCTGGAAATGAGCTGCTTCTCTCCTGCGGACACCAGAGGCTGTTTCGCCTCCTGATCACTCTGTTGTGTGTGTGTGTGAGGGTGGGAAGAAAACTGGAAGATGAGGCCAGGAGGAGGAAACACATACGGACGTGAGAACACGTACACACACAGCCAGGCATGGACACACATGCCAAGTGGGTCAAAAGACTGGCTTCCTGGTCACTGTGGCCATGCAATCATACTTCTGTATTCAAGCCTCTGCTGTGAGGGGGCATGCCTGGAACAGCAGAGCCAGGAAAACAAAGCTGGGCATCCAGGGATATCCCTCTTCAGAGGTTGCCCCACAGTTGGGGCTGGTTCTTTCCAGTGCTTTGCTGCTTGAGCTGCTTGCAGGGTGTGTCAGAATGCCTGGTTGGAGTGAGGCGAAAAAGGCTGCACAGACTCCAGGAAAGCACAGACCCCTCTGAACATTTTTGTGCTCAGATTTGGTCCTCAAAAAAGAATTCTGTAAGCTATATAGGTTGGCAAATTTGGCCCTGCCTCCTGGCCACCTGCTCCATCCTCTATTGCTCTCTTCTGTATTCTCCAGGATTCTAAGGGCCAAACTATATGTTGTGCCCAGATCTTTTCAGGGTTTTAAAAAAAAGTATTATTATGGTTGTTGTTATTGAAACACAGCTGCACAGGGTGAGAGTGCCAATTTCTTCAAAGCTGCAATGTGGAACGAAGGGGGTAGTATATAACGTCTCCTCTCCCTGTGCTTTTTTTTTCTGATCCAAATCTGCCTACCAACTCCTGTCTGTTCCAAAGAAAGGGAAATGCATGAAAACTGGCATGGGAAGTGGAATTTTGTTAGGGAATGATGCGGTGGGAAAGGTTTACACAGCTTCTTCCTTCCCACCACTTCCCAAAAGAAACTAGTTGCCCAAAGGCTGCTCTCCAGTAAAAATCAAACAATAAAAATCCAAACAAATAAATGTCAGAAATCCTGTGATTGCTGCCCTGCATATGGTGCCTTTTTACCCTAGGAGTTTGCTAAACATTACCTGTATACTCAAGCCTAGCTTACCTAGTGAAGGACTAGAATCTTGGGCAGTAGTGGTGGTAGTTTTAAAAGAAGGCTTTGATTTTAAGAATACAGTACTAAACTCTGTACTTATGGATTAGAAGACCGCGTAAGCCATGGCCAGAATGCAAAGAAGTAAATCTCTCTCCAGTGGACTGCATGCTGTGAAAAGTGTTGATGGATGGGGATGTCCCTCTGATGGAATCCCGGTGCCAATGGCAAGGTTTTGATGTGAAGATTTAGGAGATGGAGGACAGGACCCTCTCTCCACTTTGGAGGCATTCTGACAGCACTGTGGAACATTGCAAGTCTCTGTTCTTGACTATTTAGGGGTTTGAAGCTCAGAAATCTGAGGCAGGAGTAAAAATGAAGGGCTATACAGTATAGGGTATGTGGAAAATTAGGAGCTGAGTGACAGTGCAGTTTGGAATGGCCACTGTGGAGGCTTGTACAAGTCGGGCTCTCTTTTGAAAGAAGCGGCTGCTGCTACCTGCCTACCATTGCCGTGGCTGTTTTCTCATCTTGCCGCTGAGCCGCTCTCGCATCATTGCATCGCATGATGAATCCCCTTTAAAGATCCTGTAAGTAAGAGCTGTGCTCAGTAAATGATCTCCCTCTATTTAGCGTCACAAATCCACATTCTTTATGGGACGGCAAATTAAGGGGCCGCCGGGAAGATTCCCCAGCGTAAGCATCTCGTGTGCAGTAAAGCCCAGCTAGCGTAGTAAATCTTGGCGGGCCATTTACTGAGCTGCAGCAAGAGCTTCTTGGCACTGGCCTAAGTGCTTTGTACCCTCTGCTCTGGTGGAGCTTTGGTGCATGTTGGGAGGAGCATGGGTTAGAAAGTAGTCTACAAACAGGACACCTTTTCCCTCATCTCCTCTCCCAGTCCTGTGATGGCCACCAAATGCATCTGTGTGCCAACCCTGGGATTCCTAGGCTAACTGTGCTATTGCTTGAATTGTGCAGGGAAAATCAATCACCTCTTTGTACTCCACTGGACAGGAGATTCCCTGGAAGCCCTGCCCTCCCTCATACTAACTGAGGGAAGTCAAGGCTCAGCCACAGAACACTGCTGTTCAGCCCCCCTTCTCTGGTGTCCCTGCCCTGGGGTTACAAGACACTTGCCTCTAGGCAGGAGGCCAGAAAGGGTTGGACAGTTAACCCTTTCAGTATTTGCTTGCAGCTGTCTCTCAACACATTTGTGGCTCAGCTTGCTGCACTTTGCATCTTACCTTGTTAGAAATGGACCCGAATCTCTCCTTCTTTGTCTTTGTAACTCAGATTCTCCCTGCCCACCCTCCAGGGAGCGATCCTATTTACTGGGCAAGTGGTCTGCTTCTTTGATGCTGACCCTTGCATTTCAGGCTTTTTACCCCCCTGTGTGAAGTGTTCGGGTACCCGAGGAGCTTTTCAAGGATACAAGGTGCAGGATGCAAGGTGGAGAGTCTGTCAAGGCAGAGCCATGAAATAGTAAGGCAGGGGGCTGAATTGAAGAGTATGATGGGAAAGTATGGAGATATGTTGGAGTGGGATGTGCTCAGGCACACTATGGGTACACACTCAAAAGAACAATGACCTGAATGGCACCTGCTCTGCAGGGGATCTATTCCCACTTGGGAGGGCAACCAAATGCATTTCTTAAAAAATGGAACTGATGTCAAAGGGCTTTTTTTTATCCATAACTTTAAAAAAACAACAACAACCTCTTGCTGCCCATCTCCCTGACATTTTGGCAGAGGTCTCAAAATATTGGCAGTTATGACATTCCCCCCCCCCCCCTTACATTATGTGTTCCTTGGCTTGGGGTAATTGGGAGGTGTGCCATGCAAAAAATGCAGGCTGACTGATGTGCTTATCTAATATACAGTCAGATAGGGAAGGGAAGCAAAGAGAAAAGATACTGGAAGTGTTTAGAGAATTGAATCACCGCTGGCCAGGCAGTCGGAAGAGTTGGATGAGAACATGGACAGAGAAAGCACCAAAAGTTCTGGGATTGTTATGATCCACAGTTTCAAAGTAGATTGGTGTGGATGGTGTCTTCTGCAGCCACTTTCTTTATTTGGGCTTAAGGACTGTATTTGGACTGAGACTTAAGGACTGGGATGGCTAGGGTCAGAGAGTGTTGGCAGATGTTAAGCCCAAGGCATGCCAGACGATAAGCAAGAGAAAGCGCTGCCTGGTGTATTGTGGGCTCGAGGCACAAAAGAACACACATTTCTCTCCCACCCCCCACCCCTAAATTGCTGTTGCTCAGGCTGGCTTTGCCGCCTCGTTCCCCAGCTGTATAATCAGCGGCACCCCGTCTCGGTGCTGGGGCTGGCGATGACCTTTCTTCCACAATCGTACTTAATAAATGTCACATTTTCCAGCCTATTTTTACTCTGGGTAAATGAGTTCCCTCCGCTGCCTCCCCCTCCACCTGCCGCCTCCTGCCTGCCCATTGGTGCAGCTCCTTGGCCACCACTGTTTAGAGGCAGCAACACAATCCATTTCCCTAACCTTGGCCTGCAGAAGGGAGGGAAGAGTGAGAAAAGGAGACCATAGGCAGTCCCGCCAATGTGGGTGGCTAGTTGGGAGGATTAATTCCTCCAAGCCTGGGGAAGGACACAGATTGGCCTGAGGGAGGGAAGAAATAATCCCCCAAAGAATACGAAGCAAGTTCTGTTTTAAAGCTGTTTCGTGTGGTTTTAAAGGTATTTCATGTTTTGAGTAATGCTTTGGGCAGCAATGCTTTGCAGCAGCGACACCACTCTCCTACTAATTTTGATATCCAACAAAGGATATCAAAGTGAATGTGGGGGCCATCTTTACCCAAAAGGCTGTGAGGATGGTCAGGCTGAGCAAGACTGAGTGTGACTGGCCAAAGTCACATCCTCATCTTGTGTTTATTGTATTCTTTGAAGCTAGTGGTATTTTGAAGTTTGGGAGCCAATATTATATGAAGCACTGTCCCACTTTAAAGGGCTTAATACATTTTCTGCAGCATAGAGTCCACTTTAATAGATGCATGAAGCAATGCATGTTTGTTTGTTTTGTTTTGTTTGAATGAATCTGATTTAAAAATAGTTTAGGAAATTTACAGAAGCTGATTATGCTGTAATAATTATTTAGCATATCACAGTATTGCTTATTGTTTGTGGACATCCTGGGGACCATATAGTATCTAGAGATCTGCTTGCTGTTAAAAATCATAATTAGTGAGTTGTCCTGTTGCTGTGCCTCAAAGGTGAACAAGTAAGAAGCAGTGTGTCTCTTCTCTGCTTTAAACAGTATGCGGAAAACCCCAAGATCTGGTGGTTTATATTGGCATCTCTCTCTCTCGGCTCATTCACGCATGTATGTGTACATCACTGACTGTTCAGTCCTTGATGATTCTCATTTTCAGGTTGTGAATTTTCCTCCCTTGGAAAGAATTCAGTCAGCAGCACTGGTTGAAAGAAAGTTCTATCTGCGACAATTAATTGATGATGGCTACAGCAATTAATTTATGATGACTACATTCACACAAGTAAGTCATCTTTGACTGTACAATCAATGAATGATGATCACGCATGCGTGAGCTATTCTTTGGCATGAGAATGAGTGACACAGAGGCAGGTGTAGCCTTTGTTTCCTCCTCTTCCCCACTGATAATTCCTATCCCATTTTAGTTTTACCTTCTCTATCAATCCCTTCTTGCAATTAAGGGGTCTCCCATGGTCAAGCCAATCAATTAATCTCATGCCCTCACACCTGGTGTGTGTGTGTAATTTCCCAATTCCTTATGTCTGGAGGCTGTGCCTTTTCAGCCCCAAAGGCTTTACTCTAAAGCAGCAAGGAGATGAAGCGGTTAGGGATAAGCGCCGTCACCATAGCCAAGACAAGTTCTCGGCCTTGGTTTTGCAGCGAAAGGAAGCCAGCACTATGCTCCATCCATCAGAGCTGCCCGCGGGCTGGAAAATGCTAATAAGCAACCAGCAAGGAGAGGAAATCTGTGTCCAAAGCATCTGAATAAGTAACCAGTCCCAGGAGCCTCCAGGCTTCTGCACCCCCCCTTCCTTGGCTCCACCAATCAATGCTGGGTCTGTGCAAAGATACTTTCTTGGCAAAGCATGCATGATAGCTGCTCTGGGTATTGGTTTGTTTGCTTGTTTATTTGAGCACTAGGAAGCCCTGCATGGCACGGACCTTGAGGTGGACTCCCTGTAGGGTCGATTGTACTCCTTCTGTAGATGCAGTGACCCACTATTTGTGTCAGCTCTTTGACTGGTTGTTGTTTTTCTTCTTCACTTCTCCTGCCGCCCACTGCTAGTTGTTCCATACTCCCCTGGTATAAGCAGACTTTTACTGTACAAGCAGTTAGTGAAGTTACTCTGGGCTTTTGGGCCAGAGCATTCCTAGGAGGTCATCAGAGAACTAGTGGGGTAGGGACTCCAGAGTATCAAAACTCTTATTTTGTCTCACAATAAGAACAAGCTGTCACAATGTCTTCAGACTTCAGCAGTGATGGTTGGTGGCTTCCATGTCAGTGAGTTGATGAATTTCTTCAGGTTTTAGTCTGAACCTGAATAAAAGAATATTCAACCTTCTGAAGAAAACTCTGTGATAGTGTCACCTCAGGGTTGCCGTAAGTCAGAAACAACTTGAAGGCACACAACCAATGTAGGCGACTCTATCCTATCCGGATCCATTTTGTATTCCAAGACTTCTATTCCTCCCACACACTGCCTTCAGTGTTCATTCTTTACACAAGTGGGTTGCCAGAATGAAAACTGGAGAGGGCTCATATCCCTTTAATGATTGTGTAGAAGTGAGACTTTCAGCATATTTTGTTTGCTACTTCATTGTGTCACAAGCAATATCTGCTGAAGTTCCCTCTTCTACACAACCATTCTACACAGAGGTGGAGGAGCCATCTCCAGTTTTCAGTCAGGGGACTCCATTAATACTAGCATAAAACTAGGCTGCCTTTGCTTAAGTAGATTTGGAGTCAGAGAGTCCTCAGTTGAAACTCTGTCCTCATTGTGTGTCCTCAAAGGTATGGAGTGCTTCTCCACTTTCACTTGTCTTGAAGCAAAGAGCAAACTATCCATAGGAGTTTATCACACGACAGGAATTGGAAGTATAATCCAATGGCAATCTGAACGCAATCATGGTGTTTCGTGTTATTGCGTGAAAGCCGATCACACACATTTTCGGGCAATGGGAAGTCCTTCCGAACGCAATCATGGGGTTTCACATTATTGCGTGAGAAACTATTGCACACAATTTCGGGCACTGGGAGGCAATTTTAGGCAGTTCCGAACACGATGCGGCATCAATACGAAATCACGTAAATTCACTGAACTAGCAAATTCACTCAATTCTGAACTGGCCCCACTCTAATTTCTTTCAAAATTGAGAGAAATTCGTCCCGTGTGATAACGTCCATAGTAAAGTTTGCTGCCACTGTTGCCTGCAAGCCTGCACCTCCCTGTGAACTGCCAGGGAACTGGCTTACCATCAATAACAAGCAGAGTACAGGTGTCACAACATCCTCAGGGCTCTGCTGGGCCTACATAGAAAGATGTGGTATCCTTGCCTAGAGAGTGAAATGGAGGTGTGGATGTCCTATCCCTGACTGAGGAGCAGCAAAAAAAAAAAGTGCTCTGGAGGGCTTCAGCTATAGGAGATGGGCTAGGCTCTCTCTTTCTGTCCCCTGATCTCTGCTAAGCAAAACTTGGCATGGGCCCTACATCTCCTGACAGATATTAATTGTTCCCCAGGAGCAGTTAATTAACTGGGGCAGGAGCGCAAGCAGCCTTGGGAGAGTGAAAGCCTCATTAGCTCCAGGGGTGGTGGGGGGGGGAGTGAGAAGCATTTGGCTAGAAGTCCAGGGGCATTTTTCAATCAGGGTGCGTGTATGCCGGGTCACACTATGACCCACTGAGTGGAAATCCAAGTCTTTATGTCCAATGGTGGAAGATCGTTACAGCTCATTGCCTCTCTTTCTGTTCCTTCTTCAGGTTTTAACTAAGGTTCAAATAGAAACTAAGTCCACAAAGCCCAGGTCTGGGGTAGCAATGATTGAGCCTCAGGTCTGCTGATGTAGCTGCTACTATGCTGAGAGACTTGATTCAGAAATGAAGCAGCAGCTCATGAATATGAAGGGCACCTGAGGAAGACAGCCAAGGCTCTGATAGGAGGGCTCGTGTAGGTTAGGAGATGTTCCTGGCATGCTGGTCTTCAAATGCCAGTGCTCAGAGTGAGAGAGGTGAAGAGTGATTCCCTTGCCTAGGAGCAATGGCAGGGCTCTGGAACAAGTGCAGCAGCAGAACAAGCAGAGATGCCGTGGGGGCTGCAGGCTCAGCACCGTCACTGTGATTGAGATCAGATTGCTGCCACGCATAAAAAAGCTATCTTCATAATTATATTTAATGAATTGACTTTAAAAGCTCTTACGCTCTTATCTGGGTTAATTTAATATTACACACTTAATAAGCCTGTCTGTAATACTGTCAGGGAATGTGTGAGCACTGGGCCCAAGGAACTTCGTTCAAGCTGCTCTTCTTGCTTGGCGGATGAGGACAGCAGGTGCATGTGTCCGTGAGGGCCTGCTCACAGAGCATCCTGACCCCCCACCCAGCTTAGAGCCCGGTCTTGGCTTGCTATAGCTCTGAGCCAGGAGTATAGCTTTTACATATGTGGGGTCAAATGTAGCTTCTCAGTGCAGTGTACAAGGATGAGATGAGAGGATAGATGAATCAACAGGAAAATGTTACCAGAAAGCTGCTCAGCCCAAGATGCATCTGAGAAAGATCCCTTGCTTTGATCTCCACCACTCTTCAGCAAGATTCCACTCTAATGGAAAATATACTTTGGGACTTGGCTCCTGCAAGTGGCATAAACTGCTAAGAATCCCTTAGAGGATTTTTCTTTGTAGATTTTTTAACTTTTACAGCTCTGGGATTTTCCTATTGCCTATTGAAATAGAATCTGATTTCCTTCAAGAATATCTCCAGATACATTCTTTGGCTGTTCGTGGGACGTTAACTTGGCTTGAGGTCTCTGGGATGTGAATTCTCTGGGTAAACATCATTTTACTGGAATTACCCCCAATCCTTTCCATTGGCTCTGGACCACGAAGGCAGGGAGAACAAGTGAACAATCTCTTTGCTCTGCTATACCCTGCTCTTCCCACAAGATGACAGTCCTAGTAAGTCAAGAAAATATATTTGGGAGAAGATAATTCTCGCACATTACAGGAAAAATTTTTCTGTACCTTTTCAGCCCAAAGACAATAGTAACTTCGGTTCTTCACTGGGTTACTTTAGATTCTTCGCTGGGTTACTTTAAAGCTTGGTTGTACAATAACTGAACAGTCTGCTCCCTCACTGACAGTAGGTTTCCACATATACAAACCTTATTTTGAACTGCCAGAGCTTCTCTGTTTTTCTTGGCAGCTGGGCCTTCTGAGGTCAAAGCTCCAGGATACGGAGACCCTGTTCCTCACCTCTCCTCCTGTGTCATTTAGCACATGGCAAATGAGAGACAATATTCTTATGAAAAACATTTGTTGGGTTTCAATAAACCCATCTCAATAAAAATGGTAAAATTTTGTTAAGGCATTATCTATGTATACATTTTAATCAATCCAGCTTTTGTTGATGTAGGAATTGGTAAACTTTTCCGTTTAACACAATTCTGCATCAGTGAAAATGCAAATACTCTTCCTCCTCCCCCCCCCCCAAGTGAAAACAGCTGTTAGGTATTTGAAATTTTATTTTATTCTAACTGTTATGTTTTAAACATGTTTAAATTTTAGGAGCTTTTACAACATGATGGTGAATTCTAACTTGTTTTGTTGTTGTTGTTGTTGTAAGTCTATTTGGGAATTTTGGGTTATTGAGAGGGAGCTAATAAGTAAATAAAATATTTATTTATTTATTTATTTATTTTGGTAATGGGGGAAGAGAAGGTATATTTACCATATTGCTGGAGGACCATTCTAGTCCCTGCGAGATGGAGAGCAGGTTATGCTAAGCACTGTGGCTCTGGGAGCTCTGCAGTTCTTTGGTATACTTCCCTCCCACTTCTTCCTTGTGCTCAGCAAGTCATCTTGGCAGCAGGTGCCCAGGGCATGCCCCAGGGGCCTGCCTTTGTCATATGGGGACAAGGAGCTTCAGGAACTGCCAAATTGATTGAAAGAGGGATTTTGCGTGGTGCTGTCAATGTGAGAAAACTTGGAAGGGGTTAGAATAGACAGAGCTATATAGCTGCTCCATTTTCAAATCTCCACCCACCCTTCCCCTTCATCAACCACCAACTAAAGGTTGGTTCACACTCCTTCCCAATCAGTGTCTGAACTGCTTCTACTGAAGTATTATTGTGTCTGAGGCAATGTCAAAAGATATGACTGTTCTATCTGCGATAATGGCTGTGTCATGCATGCAAGACACAGTTGGAAGTTATTGTAACTGAATAATAATAATGATTGGTTTTTTTTTGTTTGGCTCATATGTCGCCTTTCTCCTAGGACTGAAATTCAAGGCGGCTCATAATGAGATTAAAAGAGGTACAGAGAAAAGGCAAGTACAGCGTGCCTGTGCCATATACGGGCTTGCCGTACATGGATTTGAGCTTACGTGTATTGCAAGCCTGGGAGGACAAAATGGTGTGTGTGCTGCAAGTGCGTGCGTGACACCACACATGGGAGCGAACTGCCATAGAAAACAATCAGATTTGAACATATAGATTTTTTGCATACACAGGGTGTGTGGTGTGTCCGGAATGGATCCCCCAGATATTGGAAGGGCCCACTATACAGAGAAAAACAAATTATTATTTATAGTGCTAAAGCACAGTTGAACAAATTAGAATGAATCTCCCTTATCTGGAATTCTGATAACCCCTCTGAGGTGTCATCCAGTGCAGTCCACCCACCCTTAATGATGCCTCAGGCAAGCATGTTTTGTGCTCCTTCTAATTTGCCCAGTTATTAGACTGGCTGCATATAAGTATGAACACAATGGAAGGTACAGTAGAATGGTGGGAGGGGACAAAGGTAAAAATGGAAGGGAACTGAGTTTCTATGGATGGTATTGTTGGTAATCTTGTTTGTATAACATGGTACTACTTTGGATGTGTTGCACAACCGTGGGTCCAGGGGTCAATTCTGGGACCTGCAACCCATCCCAGGCTTCAGAGGCTGGCTCCAATGAGGGAAAACAGAAGTCTATGTAAGGTTTTTAAAAATGAGAAAAAAGTGGGGAATTAATAAAGAACTATAAAAGAGTAACTGATAGTTTATATTAGTAGAAAGCACAAGATAATAATTGGGACAAAAGGTATCATATTTTTCAATTAGGCCATCGGACTAGGGTGATAAGAAGTGAAATGGAAAATTTCTGTACTCTATACTGAACTTAAAGAAGGAAGGTGGATACATCAAACACATTGTATTGTACTGGAAATGGCAAATATGATAACATGCTCATTCCTGTATATAATAATTGAAAATTAATAAATAATAATAATAATAATTATTATTATTATTATTATTGTCTGGTGTTAAAACAGTTTGTGGACTGTGGACTGTGACCTATTTAAAGGACAATTTGCTATCTCCTGAAAGCTGCAAGCAAAAGCAAAACTCATTATTATTATATTATTATTATTTTGGCCAGATAAGGTATGGTTGGGGTGGGGTTCAGGCCTCAGGACAAGCAAACATCTTGGCAGCACCATGTGCCTATATTCTATTAATCCTGTTTTATTTGTTATTGTGGTGGTTAGGAAGCCACATTTACACAACTGCAAGTGTTGTGTAAAGCAAGGATGGCCCATCTGCTGTTCTCTGGAAGCAAACCTCTGTCAAGAGCATTCTGCCCCTCCTGTGGTAATCCACTGGCAAGGAGGGGAGGAAGAGAAGAGAGATGGAGGGAGAAAGAGAGAGAGAAAAGGTGTGGCCCAACCCTCTTTGAGGCTATTGCTTTGGTCTCAGCCACCAACTACAGTGGTCCCCCGGGATACGAATCCCTCGGGATACGAAATCCCCGGGACCCAAAACAGCCGGGGCTGGAAAAACGGCCCCGGCCTACGAAAAAATCCTCGGGTTGCGAAAAAAAAAGCAACCCGGGCCCTTTAAAACAGCGCGCTCCGGCGCGCTGTGCATCAAAAAATGTGGTCCCCCAGGTTACGAAACACTTCCGGGTTACGAAAGTCATCCCGGAACGGATTACTTTCGCAACCCGGGGGACCACTGTACTTTGCTTTCTGGCCAATAAACTCAAAGGAATATGGCCATTGATGGGGGGGGGGGGGAGGAAAGTTCCCTTCCTTTGGTGGAAAAGCTCAGCCTCAAGTAGGGGGTCCAGATGCGCACGCAAGTCCTTCTTTCCTCATTATGATCTGGACAGAATGAGACGTGAAAATCATGTAAGAAGAGCCATATGGTGGGAGGTTTTCATAGCAATACTGTCAGGTAAATCCCAATGGCTTCCACATAGTATGCACACTCAGGTCTGGGAGGGATATAACATCCTGGATAATGCTGGCATAGACATTGATCATGTGAGGCACTGGTGGTGGAGAGCTGTTGATTTAATGTGAATTGGTTGTTGTGCCATGCTGGGCAGATGTGTGATGATAATTTTGCCTGACTACAACAATATTGTCTCTAGATCTGAAACTTGCTAAACAAAGGACCGTATTCTCATATGAGCCTACTGGTTAGCCAAAAGCTTTGGGAAAGGCCCTGCTTTTGGCTAACCAACCTCAGTGGGAAAAGGAGAGAGGGCCTCCTTGCTGGTTGTACCCAGACCTTGAAATTCTCTTTCTAAAGAGGCCAAGCTGGCTTTCTCCCTTTTTGTCCCTTTGCCCACAGATGAAGACTTTTATTTTATTTTATTTTATTTTATTCTTACAGACTTCTAGGAATGAATTGTTTATAAGGAGAGAGATTTTAATAGTCTGCTGGACTGTTTTGTTGTTTGTTTGTTGGCTTACTGCCTTTTTAATGGACATTGAAGATTATCAAGGGGAGAAAAAGGCATACTCCTGGCAAAGTCATGCAATCAGGCTGAAACAAACCATTCCCATGTCTTCTCCATGAATGATTTGTTGCTGGAGCATTCCTGGATCTTCATGGATTAAGTCCTGGATAAACATGATGTGTCTCAAAATCTTCAACACGATCCCGTGACTTTGTCGAGAGTATGCCTTTTACTCCCAGCTTCCCCCTGCCCCGTCTGATGATTTCCATTGTTTAATTTGGAGATAATTACTTTTTTACAGTATCTTTTTTGTATATTTTACAAGAATGTTCTTTTTACTTGTATTTCTTTTATTTTTATTTTTTTGTTTCACCTAACTTCAACCTCCGTTTTGGGGAAAAGACAAACAATAAAGTAATAAACTAAGAGCAAGAACAGCAGCAACAACAGAAGATAATAATGACTGGTACAGCAAAAGGTATATTGAACAGTTGACCTTTGGTATCGCTGGGGTTTGGCTCCAGGATTCCCTGTGGATACTAAAATCCATGGATGTTCCAAGTCCTGTTAAATACACTGGCATAGTAAAATGGTGCCCCTTATATAAAATGGCAAAATCAAGGATTGTTTTTAGGAATTTGTATATATTTTGAATATTTTCAAGCTGTGGATGCTTGAATCCATGGATAAAGAATCCATGGATATGGAGGTCTGACTGTACTGATTAATAGGAAGTGGTCTGAAAGTTAGTTCATATAATTAATATTGTAGTCCTCCTGTTTCCATCTGGAGAAAGATCTTGGGAGAAAACTTCATCTGCAATTGCAAGTACCATACTTTAAAAAGCAGATTGTGGTGACGATTCCACCTTGAAAACTGTTATATGAATTAGTCCTGCAAGCACTGCATTTAAGTCACCCCTCTACATTTCATTAATGCACAGAATTCTTATTTTTTATTTTTGCACACTATATAGCGGTAATAAAATGTAGTAATCTGTGGCAGATTCTCAAACATTCAGAGACAAGAAACTGGAAGCAAAGCTCTAACCAAACTCAAAAAGGAGTGAATAGTCATTTGGGAGAGGGGAAGAACTGGGATTGAGAAATGTCATCTGAGGATATATATGTATTATATTGAATGTGTCCCAGCTGCAACTGTGGGATTCATCTTTGGATTTAAGGGTCCCTGACATTTTATTCAGAGTATATTTTGGTTCCAAGTGTCACTAGCTGTAAGTATGTGGGAGGCACCAGGAGATCCCTGGATCCCTGGAATGGAGCATGTGGCTATATCCCTGCCATTAGGCCCTGCACATAGGCACATAGGTATAGTGGGGAGAACAGAAGGTTTACAGAGCTGTGCTAAATGACGCAAATGGTTTGAGGCCCGTAAAGAGGGACAGTTTTATGTCAGACGACTCTATAAAGCACGGCTGTTCTGCCATTGATGAGATATTGGGCTTTATTTATAGAAGGCTGTGATTGCACTAAAGGCCGGCATACACTGAACGCCAGCCAGGGCCTGGGGATAGGAGGGCGACTCATTTCCATGCAGCTGCTGTCTCCGTTTTCGCACATTAAAGGGGAAAAAATTAACAAGTTTGCAGCCAGTCAGGTGGAAAAAACAATAATTGTTTAAAACCATGTTTCCCCCTTTTCTAAACCGCAGACTGCTTGAGCCGCCTGACACACGTGCAGCACCAAGATAACAGAAGGCCAAAAGGTCGAGCCAAGCCTAGCAAATGGGAGAGAGAATCTGGATTTTCTTCTCTCTTTCTCCATTCTTTTCCTTCTTAGTGAGCCTCTGTGGTTCCTGCCATAGTGGCAGCCCAAGATGACTAGCTCATGTGCAAAAAAGGGAAACCTGGACTGCACACAGGCATGCACATATATCCCCTTTCTGTGTGAGTTACAGGAATCAAGTAACAAGCAACAAAGCCATACCACAGGAAAGCTCAATGTACTAAAGAAGGAAAGGCCAAGTATCAATGTGGCCTCACTTCGAACACACTGTCCTTCCAACACTGATTGGCAAAACAATATAGATAGATCCAAGAATCACTGTAATGGCTCCTGTCCACCAAAATCTAATCATGATGTTTATAATCAGGTGGAGGGAGCTTCCTATGCTGCAAATCTAACATAGAAGGCATAGTAATAAGGCATTATTGTGGCTCGTGGCAGCAACCTTGCTCTCACTTTGAAGCTCAGGTTTAAGGGAATCATTCTTGTGATGTTTAATTTAGGCATACTTTTATTATGTAGCATAATTAACACATAACTTTTTTTTAAATTCATGATAAGTGCCCTGAGTCAAAGGAAGGGAACAGTTCATACAAATGTAATTAATCTACATGATGTTCTCTGTGTCTTCCATGCTCTCTCTCCCTCTGCTAGGATGCAAGAGAGAACTATTTCAAATGCACCGTGCACCCTAGATGTGGTCCATATATGCAGTGACCAAGGGAATCATGTATTGGAGGTAATACACAATGCTCAGAAGGTGTAATAAGAGAACATATTATGTTTATACTCCATTCATTCTTCCATAAAGATAGGCAGTATATATGGGGCTACCAGGCAATGTTCTTCCCAGTCACAGATAAGGCTTAGTCTTCTTCATCAGCAACAAGATGGCTTCATCACATCTCTTCGTACTGTCCTATTATGGGAGGTGACATACATGTGAAAAAATATACACATTTATTTATTACACTTGTATTCTACACTTCTTCCAAGGAGCTCAGGACAATATATTCCCCCCCCCCCATTTTGTTCTCCCAACAGATCTGAGATATATCTAAGATGGAAGAGACTGACTGACTGACTCAAATTCACCTATTGACATTTATGTCTGAGTCTGCCTAATTGAACTCTCTAGCCACTACAACATACTGGTCTTCTCATCATTTTTTATATGTGTATGCCTAAGGAAGTGGTCCTTCCTTTTCAGAAAGCAGGGAGTAGGTAGTATGGTAATATAAATCATGTTTTTGGCACATGTTTACCCACTTCATGCAGTTGGAGGTGCCTCTTTGCTCCCCCTTTTTCTCTAACGTACATGCATAATCTGTAGTCAGGGGAGCTAACATACTGTGTCAGTTAGTATTTATTATATTTCATATATAAATTCCTCTCAATTGAAGTGTAGTAGTTCCACAATATACCAATGGCAGGACACAACATAATATAAAATTCACCACCTTGAGTCCCTATATTGGGAAAAAAGCAGGGTATAAGAAAATGTAATAATAATGATAAATAATAATAAAATACAGAATTTACACTTCATTAAAACAACTGTAAATCTGGACTTACAAAAAGCAGTGCATAATCTTGAAACAGTAAGGTTTAGGGGAGGTTACATCTCAAATGCTAAGGTGAATAAGTGTATTTTTAGGTATTACATAAAAACTGACTACCAGTTGCTTGGGAACAACAGTGGGAAAGGGCTATTATCTTCATGTCTTGGTTTTGAGCTTCCTTAAGGTGTCTAGTTGATCCGTGTAGGACCAGGATGCAGAATCTGATGGCATTTCCTGAGTTTGCACAACATTTCTTACATTCTTACAATTTTCTTGCACTCTTTTGAATGACCTCTGTAAGTACCCCCTTTACTGATTTTGCAAGTGCCTTATGTGGGGGGCAAGAATGCAATGCTGTTGTAAGAATAGCAAGCTCCTTTGGGTCTGCTGGCTTTGTTCTTGTCAGGAAGAGCAAGCACTCAGTCAGAACTGTAGAGAGGGAAAGGAGAGCTGCACTGGGGGGGGGGGGCAGTTGGAAGCTCTGTATTAAATGCTAGCCTTTCTGGGAATGAATTGAGAGACTGGAAGGGTGGGGGAGAACAAAGAAGAGAAAATTAGTTGTTCTTTCGTGATGGGGCTGGGAAGCCAGTCCAACTCCTTATAGCTTCTCCACTTACACAGACTGAGTTTGAGGGAGGAGGGGATGTTGTTATGTTAAAAAGCATAGTTAATGGGAAGGAATGGAGATTATTCCAGGAGCACACCCATCTTTGGCTTCTGATTCACCAGCGCAATCCCATATGACCCCCTAATGAACCAGGCAGCAACTCATTGACCCATCCAGTGTATGTGAATGGTTTGGCTGCTGTCATGATTGAAAAGCTGCACACAACGCAACTGATAGGACTGGGAGCAGGATATCACCCCAACCCATGCTTCCACCTCAAAAATTACTAGCAGAGGGAAGCTCACTTTTACACAAGAATCTGCCCAATTCACCATGTCTCATCTGCCAAAATGTCTCAACTGGATATTTTTGGCACACCAAATGTTCTCAAAAAGATCTATGCACTCTTCCAGTCATCTCTCTAAAAAAGCGCAAACTCTGCCATGATTAGTATTTTGCTGACTAATATGAATAGATTATATGTCAACCCATTCATGTGACTGGGTTTTATAAAATATTTCCTGGGTCAATGAGTTTAATAGGTTAAGTGTGCATCTGTGGTTGTGTATGTTCCTTAAAGGGTAGAATGACTGATAGATTTTTTTAAAAAGTAAATGTGTTGAGGGTTGTGCAATCCAACCTTTTTTCTTTTCTTTTTTTCCCCCTTGAATGTTTCTACTTATTTAGACATCATTCTTATAACTTGCTCCTTTTTATATTACACTAAACATTCATTGACCAATTGAAAAAAAAGGAATTAGCTCCCCAATCTTCTTCTTCTTTCTTCTTCTTCTTCTTCTTTACCAGCTTAGAGATGAGGCAGCTTTTTAGATTCCTGGAGGTGATTCTTAGGTACCAGGAGAAGTTAATGAGAAATGTGATTACTATCATATCAGGCATTACAAACAATTACATACCCGAAGGAGGGGAATACTTGGTGTCATCAAGAATCTTCTAAAAATGGATGTAGTAACCTAAGATGATAGAATGATTATGAATCAAACCTCCTGATGATTTCAATATTTTATAATTGCCACACTTTGGCCTCATTCCCACTGCCTTTTAAACCAGATCGGGAATCAGTTTGAACCGGTTCAACCGACCCTGGTTCCCATTTAATCCAAATCGCAGAAGCGATTCCAAGAGAGGGGCCATGCACTAGACCCATTTAATCCGTGTCTTTTTGATGCTGATTTTTTCTGCTTCTTTTTTGATAAATCGAATCTGCGCAAGCGTGAACCACATGTGGATCAGAATCGATTCACATTTCCCCTTTGGCCTGCAGGAACTGAATCATTTTGAATCGATTTATTTGTGAATGGAAACCTCAAGTGGATTATTTTTGAGGGGAAAAAAGCAATCGGGGCAAATGTAGTGGGAACCACACTCCGCTGTCAAATCAGTCCATCAATTCGGATCGCACACCGATTTATCTGCAAGTGGGGAAAAGACAAAAACAAAGGAACCTGGAACTGAGTACTGTAAAATATTTTGCACTTTTAATAAATCCAGGTGTCTAAGTGATAACCACAGGCCCCAGATCAAAATGTCCTGGAAATCTCAAATGAATACACAGAGCACAAAATAATTATAAGCACAAAAATATTCCATTCAGTGAGCACACTCTGCTTCTTGTTCCTCTTCCTAAAATGGCCTTTTGTAGGAAAGAGGGCTTGTTATATTTTATTTCAAAATACAACTCAAACATAAAATCAGAATAGGAGAGGATTCTGAAAATCCTGAAATGTGTGGAAATCATATCATCCTGGGCCACTAGGACACTGCCTTCTTGACACCATCCTCAACTTGAATCTCCTGCTTTATCTCTAATGTTGCCAATTGTCTGATGTGTTCAGGGCTTAGCTGCTGCTTCTTCTTCATTGTGTCTGAAATATCAAGGGCTTGCCAAAGTTGTTCCAATTCAAGGTATTGCATTCCTTACTTTGTATCCTCTGTTAATTATTTTGTAGCAGCTTGATCCTCTGTCTCTGTCTATTTTACAAATTGATATCCTAATATTATTCTTACATTTTCATAATATGAAATGGCTAAATCTCCTGATGATTTTGTTGCCTCTATCTGTACTGTACCATTCCCAGTTTTGCCATGTCCTTTTTTCCTTGTTGCTGTTGTTTTTAGGTAGGGTTACCAAAGATGTTTATGTGGGTACACCATATAGGTGTATATAAAACAGTACTGAAACTATTTTCTCTATTATTTTTTTATCCCTCCCGTAATTACTCCTATCATCTTGGCTGTTTTTGACAGTGGACACCCATTGATCTGATATTTTCAGGGAGCTGGCCACAAGGACTCCCTTAAATCTCCTTCCTGAGTGGAAGCAGCCTTACACAGAGCCCATCATAACTCTTAACTCAAGAGAAGGATTGCTTTTCCCAGTGTGCCTCACTTTGCTCTTACTGGCATTAAATTTAATCTGCCATTTCATTGTCCCTTTTCCCACTTTTATGGTATCCTTTGGGAAATGCTCCCAGTAGCCTGCTTTAGATTTAAACAGCCTGAAGTAAAAACATATCAGTCACTGGTGTTTTCCCCAGCCCATCTCACACACACACACACATTTTCCAGTCTGTCTTCTTTTGTTGGTTACTGTTAAACAAGCTAAGCAGACCCTTCAAACACTGCATTGTTTACCTCTCTCCAGGATGAAAATGGACCATAGATCCATGTCTTATCTTGTAATCAGTTGCTTGTCTATGAAGAGGACCTCTGATGCTATCTCTCAGCTACTTAATTTTCTTAAAAGCTTTCAGTTTCAGGACTTCTCAGCAGAACTTATAAGAAAATTGCTTTCCTCCAAGCAACCTCTAATTTTCTGTCCTTTTTTTTTTTTTTTGTCTGCCCCCCAACTTGGAGCATTCCTATGCCTCCACTTTCTCGTTGTTGGTTCAGCACATTCCCAGATAAAGAGAAGAGAGTGTCATAATGGGAAGGAATTCCTTTCTAGCCAGTGGCTAGTTGCTGTTAAATCACCTTGAGCATGGGTAGCAGAGGGCTGTGTCATGGGAATAACAAACACACTTCTTGTGTGCCATGGTGTGGTGCTGAGTTCTGGTGAGACTACTGGCCACATGATGCCTATGCTGCTCATCCAGATTTTTTGCCGATCCATATGGTCAATGCAAGGAATTGTGGCTTCACATGTACTAGGCTGCTTCCCTCAGGTACACCCCATTGCAGGCTGAAAAACAAGCACTGTTAGAGGCAGGGGCTCTGGAATCTACAGAAGCATTCCAAGTTTTGCACTTTACATATTCTCTAAATTGGAAGTAAATTTAAATGGCAGTAATTTTCTATAATGTTTTCCGTGTGTGTGTGCGCTTATTTATTTGTTTGTTTGTTTGTAGAGGGTTTTTACTGCACATTTTGGAAACTGGTTGTGCTTTTACATACAGGAACTGGAACTTCAGGAAAAATCATGGGACAGATAGTAGACATAGAGAGGATGTAGGCTGTAGGAGGAAACTGAAAATATTGTTGTTCTAAATGGGAAGAAATGCTGCTGTTATTAGAAAGTCACCAAGACTTCTATCTTTCTTTTAGCAAAAACTGTCATTGCATTATCTGCCTTTCCCCCTAAAACTACAGGGTCCAAAAACTTGGCTTTGTCCTGAGTCATCCCTCCATTGTGCACTAGGTGCTGTATTTGACACCTTGCAGTCACAGCCATGCAGGCTTCCAGATCGCCACTAAACATAGAGTAGCTGGTTGTGTGAGTATATATTTAGCAACTATATCATCTCTGCAGGCAGTGGTCACAAAATGACCTAGTAATAAAGAGTTTTCAGAACCAGTACAAAGTGTGACAGCTGCCTTGATGACCTAGCCTGTCTTTTAGTCTTCCTCTAGTCTGGGATGATTGTTCCAGATCATCTTCCTCACATTTTCAGTTTTGGATTCTTGTGGTCCAGCATTGCTAAGAGGTCATGAAATGGAGGGGATGGACAGTGGCATACTTACTATGTTTGAAACCTAGTGCAGATCATTTTTAATACCCCCTCCTCTCTTCAACATCCTATTCCGAGTCTGGCGAAGCTGCTGGGTGAGCAGCAAAGAGAGGTAAGTTCTCTTCACTGCCCAGCCAGCAGAGCTGCCAGAGCTGGAAAGCAGCCCCTTCTCACCAACGGCTACTCATGGAAGGGGGCTGCTGTTGCCACCCTGTACCCTTTCCAGATCTGGTGGAGGCGTTGGCTGGGCAGGAAAGGAAAGGAAAGGAAAGAGACTTGTTTCTACCCAGCCTGCAGAGCTGCCAGACCCAGAGAGCAGCTTCTTCCCACCAGTGATTGGATAACACCCCCCTCACTTGGTGTGGTTCCCACAACCCAACTCCCCTGGGGGTGGGTCACTGCAGATAGAGTGCAAGAAGTACATAGTGGTCTGTGATGGAAAGACTGGCCTCAAGTGGTATTTGTGAATATGGCTAATTCAGAACCAGCCCAAGATATTTTACTGCCTGCAGCAAAAGATGAGATAGTGGCCCTTCCCATTCCATCTACAGAAGCCAACTGGACTAGCAGCTTAATATTACTTCAACACCAGCAGTCTGATTACCTCCTTCTACCTCATGAGAGGACAGCAGCAAGCTAGCTTCAGGCATGCAAGTCTAGTTGCCTGGCTCTGTGCTCCCAACAAAAAGAGAGCATCCTGGCTGCTACTGTGGGCTACTCCACATCACCACGAGAAGTCACTGTTTCACTCTACCTAATGCTAGGCTAGCTTGGGCTTTACCTAATCTTCCTTGCCTTCAGAGAACATCACTAGGTGTGCCAGAAGGAAGCTTTGATTTATAATCACTGCTGACTTCTTCATCTGAGACTACATCTAGGAAGGAAATGGAATGGATCAGAGCTTCTTTCCCATTGGAGTAGGAAAATGTACAGTGCAGAGGGACTGGAAAGAAAGAGGCATATGGAGAAGTATCATAGAATCATAGAGTTGGAAGAGACCACAAGGGCCAACCAGTCCAACCCCCTTGCCATGCAGGAACTCCCAATCAAAGCATCCCCGACAGATGGCCATCCAGCCTCTGCTTAAAGACCTCCAAGGAGGGAGACTCTACTACACTCTGAGGGAGTGTGTTCCACTCTCGAACAGCCCTTACTGTCAGGAAGTTCCTCCTAATGTTGAGATGGAATCTCTTTTCCTGCAGTTGGCCGCATGCTAAGTATTTATTGGCCACATGCTAAGTGGGGCTTGTGACCTCATTCTCTAGATAAGAGGTGCACCCAAGGACCACTAATGTCTTTGGGACCAACTATAAGGAGACAGGTGGTCAGCAATGATGCAGATAAGATTGGGGGCTGATAACTGCAAAAGCTCATTATCCCCTCTCAATCTCAGGATCTCTGGAGAGTCTGTCAAAGTGGACCCAGGAAGAGAAGGGTCCCTGCTGTGACAGCAGCTTTGCTGTGCTTGTGTGCCCCACCATGCCCTCTGACCTCCTGCCCCGTTTCCCTCGCCATTTCCCCATTTGCTTGTCCATCTACAGCCTGGGAGCTACTAATAGCCAGCTCTGTTGTGCAGGGAGCACAGAGGTGATAAATAATCTCCAAACAGAACAATTAAGGCTGCATGTGGCGGCCTTTCACTCTCCCCCCTCCTCACAATATTCCCACTCGCTCTTGCACACGACGTCCGGAACTCCTAAGGCGGCGAGAATCCCTCTTCATTAATCAAAGATCAGCTACAATTACACTCACTAATTATTTGCAAAGACTCTTTTGTATTTTCTGTCTCTCCAGCAAAATGCTGATTGGACTCTGCAGAGGCTCCATTGCCCTTGGAGACCAAAGGGAATGAGGAAGAGGGATGGAAGAGAACTCTGAAAGAGACCGATCTTTGGTCTTGACTATCTATCTAGGAACACTTTTAAGCAGTGTGCTGGGGGACATGTGTTTGTGTGTATGTGCCTTCAAGGTGCCTGTTGACTTATGGTGACCCTATGAATCTCATAGGGTTTTCTTAGGCAAGGAATATTCATAGGGGTTTTTGCCAGTTCCTTCTTCTGAAATATGCCTACAGTACCTTATATTCATTTTTGGTCTACCATCCATGGACTAACCAGGCCTGACCCTGCTTAGCTTACAAAGCCACATGGGATCTGGTGCCTTTAGGGTATTTAGGCTTGGGGGAGCATATGAGTTTACAAACCAGCCCAGCCCCCCCCCCCCCCCAGGAGCTGTAGGCTTAAAAGAGATCACCTCACAGGTGTGTAGGCCCTCCAGCAATGCAGATTGCCACTATTTCAACATCATCACTGGGTTCTTTCCAACTGTGGCTAGTATGTCAGCTGGTGTCCATCTTTCTTGTAATGATCACCTCTATACTTAGCTTGGCTTATTCTCAAACTGTAGACATGCAGTTTGCCACTAGAACCATACTCAAAGCTTCACCAGTTTGATGGAACCTGACAAAGCTTTTGCTTTACTCTCATAACCTTTGACAGCCCAGTCTCATCACCATGCCACAGTGGAGCAGGAGAGTAGGATTTTATGGAGGTTCATTCTCATGTAGCTTCTGAAATGTCACTATCCAATGCTCAAGATAATTTTCAAGCTAGTATCCAAAGTTATAAGGGCCGTAAGGTTGCTTTCTTATTAAAATAAAAGGTACAGTTCTCTAGATGTAGAGAAACACGGTGTTGTGACTTATTTGCATATGTACATGTATTACCTGTCTTTGTGTGCGTGGGAGTGTATAAATGTTTCTGCAACCTTTATAAAATATTTATAGAAGGTGTAGGAAAGGGCAGCCAGCTTGTTCTTAGGCGGAAATGTTCAAATGTTTGGGGCTTATTAGTTTCAGGGGAGAACATGATAAAGATTTATAAAAATATGCATACAGTAGAACAAGAGAAATCTTCCCCTTTCCCACTACACTAGGTTACACATGAAAGTAAAAGTGGCAGTAGATACAAGACAAAATGCTTGTTCCTACAACACACAGTTAACTATTTCAGTTTACTCTCACAAGATCTGCAAATCCCATTGTTTTTTTATAAATAAATTGGACAGATTCATGGAGGAGAGAGGTCTGTCAATTGCTCTTGGATGCAACAGTCGCCTGGAATGGCATGCTGACATAAATTCAGATACAGCATCATATAGATATCTAGTGTAGAGTAAATCCACAGTTGCACAACCAATCACACAGTCAGCACCAAGGCCTTTAGTTTCCCACCTACACAGGGAAAATGAAAAAGAGAGATGTATATGTAGTTCAAGAATGACTGGCTGTGCCCTTGCACAACCATGGAAAAAGCACAACCACAGATACCCTTCCCTTCTAACAAGATGCAATCGGGGCAGCATCTTAAGGGACAGCAGCAGTGAAGGTCTATTGCATTCATGACCTGATGGTGGACTACCCAGAGGTATTTAGTTGGTCACAGTAGAGAATGAAATGCTTGATTGGGCGGTCCTTCTTCTGAATTGCAATCCACCATTTTAAAATCCACATAGGCTAGGTGTAGGAACCTTGTGGCCTTCCAAATGCTGAACTGAACTTTCTGAGGGCTGAATATCCCCCCCCCCCCATGTATAGGCCAGTTGAAAGTAATTTAATAGGCCAGTGGTTCTCAAACTTTTTATCCTTGTGACCCCCCTTAACATTTACACGCAGATGTCACCCCCCTGCTTTGACGATGTAAATGAGTAAAAAAATGTTTGGGTAATGTGTATATCTTCACTCACACATTCATGTATATTCATGAATATATTCATGCAGCAGCATCTCAGCCTGAGAACTGGGGCATGGGACAGATGGAGGAAGAAGAAGTCATGATCCAACAAGCTTCCCCACTATCCTCCTCCTTCTCCCCAGGCAGAAGCAGCTGCTACAGATGCCCTCATTTTCTTTTCCTCCAGGAGGGAAGAAGTTTAGGAAGTGGAGAAGGGGAGATCAAGACCTCCAAGTCTTGTGCCCCCCCCCTCCCTTGAACAACTATCATGCCATTCCCTGGGGATCTCACTCCACAGTTTGAGAAGCTATAGTTCTTATTTAATAGACCTACCTCTGAATCTTACTGGGAGAGAGATCATTCTGAATATTCACTCTGATTAGCGAACTATCCCCCATTGTGCATTGGTCTCACTCTGATTCCTCTAGTTATGTATGTAGGTACACTCTTCATACACATTATGGCAGATGTAAGTACCGCATACCACACTCAGTGCTACCATTTTCATCCATTTTCATATAACATGACACACTTTCCATTAAGAAACCCATGTGACATTGTGTGGCATAAAAATTATTATATTGGACTATATAACCCAAGAGGATTGGACATGATTGAATGGAGCGGTGGCTGATTTGTCACCAGCTACAAATGAAGAAATTGCCAGCCCATATGTCTTGAACAGGAAGAGTGGCAGGGAATATTAGCAGGGTTTTTACATTAATTTTGAATGCTTATTAGCTTGCTTTGAGTTGGTTTTTTTAAAATCCTAGTGGGTTGCATACCATGGTGGTTGATAGCTTCCACAACAGTGTGCTCTGGGTCATAGTGGCCCATTTTAGATTGGCAAAAAGACGTGTGTTGATGGCTGCATGAAAGCCCAGCCTGTAGATGAGAAAAAGGGAAAGTGTGCCATGAAAACACTATTTTGGAGTTTTAAGGGAGAAGAAGCGCCTTTAAAAAGTAGCTTGATTTCCCCACTCCTTTTTTAAAAAGGGCGCAACATTGCTATTGCATCTAAAGGCTAAGGTGTAGTTGCACGGTTAAATGAGGCTCTGTCTCTTTAAAGCGCCCATTTAAAGGCAGCGATACAGTTGCGGATCATAATAGATCGTGGATTGGGAGCATGCGTTCAAACTTATTCTTCATCTTCCTCAAAGCCTAGCATGCACAGTTTTTTCCCTGTCCTCATTATCATGAATCATAGAATCATAGTTCACGACAGCATGGCAGCTTCCACCCAAAATTCCCACTAATGTGCTAGCATGTTGTAGTGGTTTGGGCGTACAACTTGGAGTCTGGAGATCAGGGCTTGATTCCCTGCTTGGCCATGGAAACCTACTTGGTAACCTTGGATGAGTCACTCACTCTCAGCCCAAGATAATCATGTGATAGGGTCACCTTTGAGTCACCATATGTCAGAAATGACTTGAAGGCACACAACAACAACAGCAAAACCTCTCAATCAGACCTTTCCTGTTTGAGATGATCTCAAGGGTCCTTTAAGGTCTGGTTGAGAGTTTTTGCTCTTGTTGTGTGCCTTCAAGTCATTTCTGACCTATGGTGACCCAAATACAAACCTATCACTGATTATCTGGGACTGAGAGTGTGTGACTCATCCAAGGTTACTCGGTAGGTTTCCATGGCCAAGCAGGAAATCAAACCCCGATCTCCAGAGTGCAAGTCTGGTGAGAGAGAGGATGAAGTCTAGTGTAGCTGATCCTCTTGCCCCTTCTAAAGTTAGGCTAAGTTCCATCAGAGTTTGGAAACTAGGCAGTTGTCCCAAAGGGTTTACAGAAAAGTTGAGTTTGGGGGAGACATTTGGAGGCAGTAAAAGATGTGATAGTATCATGCAGAAATGTGACAGGCAATTCCAAGCATGTGCATGGAGAGCAAAAGTAAAGAACAGAATCTTTTGAGGGAGCTGATGGAGAATGGTGGAGCTTAAGAAGATCAAGGCCAAGAATGTATTGGGATTTAAGAATAGAGAGATAAGGTGGAGGGCTTTGAAGCAAAGGGCAAGCAGCATGAACAGGATCCACATGAAGGAAGGAAGTGAGTGCCATAGTTTAAGGAGGGGCAGCATCAAGTGATTACTGGCAAAAAAAGTGAATGGCGTTGAGAGCATAGTGATGGAATAGTGGGAGGGGACCAACATGAAGAAGGGGGGATCTATTTCAGGTGAGAGATGGCAAGGCATGCATGACTCATGAACCAAGGTTTTGCAGAAGGGATGGAAAGGAAGGGTTGTGTTTTTGCAATCATGTAAAGGGAGACACAACACTGCTTGGCAATCGACTGAATATGGTGGTAAAAGAAAAGAGGGAAGTAAAAAATAAAACCAAGGCCTGGCTCATAATGAATAGGAAAATTGTACAGGGGGAAGAAGAGGAAGAGGAAGTTGAAGTTGGATGAAGGTGAGATATTTAGGGTAAAGTTTAAAAGTTTGAATGTGGACATACTGATTTTAAGGCAATGTAGATAAAGTACGGCCTGCAGACTCAGGGTGTTTTTATGGACCTTGAAGTCTTCTAGGCATAGAAAATGCTCTCTAATCTCCCCAAGTGTCCTGAAAAACAACCTATAGGAAAACAGGGGGTATTTTTGCCACATATTTGGCTTTCTTTGCCCATTTAGCACCAGGAGAGGCCTGTTGTTAAAAAGAGAGGAAGGGACTTTCTCTCAATTTCAAATGGAGCCAATTCGAATTCACGTAAATTCGCTAGTTTAGCAAATTTACGTGGAATCTGATTGCATTTGGAATGCGTTCAGAATGACTTCCCATTTCCCGAAAATGCCCCCCCCCCCATTGCCCGAAATTGCGTGAGATACTCTAATATGCAATTACTTGAAACCCCATGATTGTGTTCGGAATGACTTCCCATTGCCCGAAATAGCGTGAGATACACTCATATGCAATTATGTGAAACCCCATGATTGCCATTGGAGTACATCCCCAAATTCCATCGTATGATTAAAAACTCGAGTGTCTTCTTTGGAGAAGTATTGTGAAGATCAATGGCCTTAAATATGTTGCAAGGCTAGCTTTTAAGATAAAACTGTGACTGAGAGCTAAGATCATGCCACTGTTGTAGGCATGAAGGAAGGTAAAGACCAAATCTGTATTGACTGTCTTCCAAGGTGGGATGATTCCAGATTCATATGCAGAAGACACACTTGCTGCTGGCTTCTACTTACAATTTGAGCAAAATTGCACCTGGAACTGTATTTCCTGACACACTCAGGTCTTTGCTTTCTAACCTTCCTTGTCCCTATCATAATTACATAACCTCAAGTTAGTCCTTGCCCCTTAAGTGATGCACAGTTTTCTCCACAGTGACCCTGAGAACAGCAAGGCCATGCACTTATTCTGCCATCTGTGAGACCCTCCATGACTGTTCTTTCAACCTCCCCCCCCCCCCCCGCACCACCACCACCACAAATGCTTCTGGCACAGATCAGATCTCTTGTCATGGTGTACTGCAAGCCTGTTTCCCTGGGAGAGTTCAACTCAGCATTACTGTCTCCCTAGCTGAGTGCCCCCCTTCCCCCTCTGCTTGCCTGGCTCCTACTCCAACATCCTGTTCTCTTATCGTCTGACACAGCCTTAATTAACTCTGGACTGATAAGGGGCCCAGCTGCTTCTGCACAGGCACCATACAACACCACACACACATACACACACACTGTTCTGGTCAATACTCTGATTGCTCTCAGGAAGGTGTATGCATGTGTGGCTTTGTGTGTGCAGTCCTAATGGAGTGGAAGGGGCTGGTGTGCCATGAGGCACACCATGTTCACAATTACAGAACTTGCACAAGATAAAATAATCCACATCTTCACAAATATTGTTAATAGAAGATGTGTGAATAAATTCCATCATAACAAAAACTGATGGTGCAGACACACATTTTTTTTAATTCATGTACTAACGCAGTGTTCATTAAGCTATCCGATGTGAGGGACCAGCTTGGTTGTTTCTCCTCCTCCTCCTCCTCCACCACCACCACCACCATCATCATCACCATCATCATGTGCCAGGGGCATATAAGTCCCTGTTGACTTCAACGGTTTCTTTCTTTCCTGGAAACCTGACACAGACTGGCACTGCTCCACAAACCACCACTTTGAGCAGAACCCTGTGCTAAAAAACCTACTGTGGGAATGTCTTAACTTTTTTCAAAGGGGGATAACACAGAGAACAACATACAGTACTTGAAGCACAGATCTCCAGCTAGTGCAATTTCTGAACCAAGGAGACTTAGGGCAGCTGTGTACATTATGCAGTTAATGTGACTGCTGTAGGTACACCAGTCTTTCTTGGATGACATTTATGTACACACAGGTGTCTGGGAACACTAGCCCAATCAAATTTTAAACATTATGTCTACCATCCACAATGCTATGAGAAATACCATTGTATTACCCAAGTCCACATAGCATTCATGTCTGCTGTGCTGGCTAGGTTCTAGAGCAGCACTGGTTATTGTTATGTTCCTTGAAGTCAATTCTGACTTATTGTGATCCTTTCCTGGGATTCCTTTGCAAGATTTGTTCAGAGTAAATTTAAGCATGTTAGTGTTGGAGTATTAGCATCAATGCTTGTTTTGTAGATCTATGTTTTCTTTCCTTGAGAAGTGGGGTGTCTTCTATACAGGCACACTGATGTATAACTCTGTGGTCATTTGGTCAGTGTTGTTTGTGAAGAGGACACTTCTCATACCCCTCCCTTTTCTAGGAGTCAATAAAGGTTATTGCCTTTTGTTCTCTGTCCTCTTCCTCTCTCAGCTCTTACCAAGCATGGAAGTAGAAACCCGGTTGTGCTACTAAAGATGCTTTTTCTTCTTACTTATACACATGGGAGCCAGCTCTGTGGACTCTTCTACCAAGTATAGTTTTCTCTACTGATTAGTTATTTTGTAAAAGCTAGATATAGCAATAAAGTATTTATTTACCTGCCAATGTATGCTGTTTATTTACCAGAAACTGACATCTAGTTGTTTTTATCAAATATCTGTGAGTACATGCTTGTTGCTGTGGATCACACGGGAGGAATTTCTCTCAATTTTAAAACAAATGAAAGTGGGGCCAGGTCAAATTGAGTGAATTCGCTAGTTCAGAGAATTTACGTGATTGCGTATTGGCGCCGCATCGCGTTCAGAACTACCTGAAATTGCCTCCCAGTGCCCAAAATTGTGTGTGATAGTTCCTCACCAATAACGTGAAGCCCTGCAATTGCGTTCGGAAGGACTTCCTATTGCCTGAAAATGCGTGTGATTATGCAACCCCATGATTGTGTTCAGATTGCCATTGGATTATGCTTCCAATTCCCGTAGTGTGATAAACTCCTGTGTTGCTGCTGCTGCTAAACTTTCTTAACCACAAATAACCAAAACCACAATCAATTTTTTAACAGTTAGGACCTGGTGACCAGAGTTCACTGTGGGAGAATGAAGGATGGAATGAGACTGTGAATGGGGGGAATGTCTTCTTCTTAATCTTTCCCTTGCTCCTATGCTTCCTGATGTAAAGCAGATTGTGAGGAGAGACTGGGCTGAACTCATAAGCCAGTCAGAACTTAATTAATGGAAGAATAGAAAAATAAACGTCACCTACTGCTGCAAATCCTGCTTCTTTGCCTCCCTTGGGAAAACTCTGCCCCAGTGCATTTCCTGTCCCTGCCTATTTGCCTTGACTCTAGGGAAGCACTGTCAAGCTGCTGCTGCTTCTTCACAGTGTGCCATGGACTGGCACCCTATTTGTGTCCAGTAGCTACAGATGTTTCTTTATTTCCTGGAAACTCACAGCACCAGTCCATAGACCATCACTGTGAGTAGCACTGCTCCAGAGGTGAAAGAGCAGATTATGTCCCATTCCCACGTCTAGTACACAAGACCAGTGTTATTTCACACTTTGTTAATTTCTAAGAAAAGGGGTGCTTTGGATGAAAAGGGGTTCTACTGCCCTACTACCTCGAGGGAGATTCCTAGGCCTCATTCTCCCTGTCCTGAGTGCAGTCAATTGCTATGTTACTGGTGGCAATCAAATACATTCCTGGCACTTCATCTACAGCACTTGGCAAATATTAGCCAAAGGGAGATTATTCCAAAGCAAAGTTTGCTGATGGGAATCTCAGTTTGCTTGATCTCTGTGGGCTTTGTCAAGTAATTCTGCCTTCCCTCTCCACTTCCTCTGCTCAATACCATCAGCTGAATACAGCATGTGTATGTTTTCCTCTCTTTGTTTCCAACATACATAGACTAATCCCAGCTACTACAAACGCTCCAAGTTTAAAAACAGCAGCAGTGTTAATTGAAGGGGATACCAACTGGCAAGCACATTCAAATGACCCATAGGGAGTATTATTATATTGTGCTATCCATGTTCCAAAGGGAAAAACTTGTATGGCACATTTCATATGGATAAGAGATACTGTGAAGCAAGGTATTTTTCCAGTGGGGAAAGTGGATATATTGTGAACAGGGAATTCTGTCTGAATCATTGCCTTTGTGTGTGAACACAAAGGGGCTGGATACTTCTGGGAATGATGGACCTTTGGAGTCAATATATGGGATCTAATTTTTGTCTTCTTAATGTATAGCCTTAATGAAGCTCATATAATGGTGAGCTTGATCAGTGTGGACTCTATCCTGGAGAGCTTGGAGATGTAACTTTTGGGGGCTATAGCTTCCAGAGTCTCTCAGCCAACATGATCACCGATCATCCTGGCTAGAGATTTCTGGGAGTTATAGTAAAAAAAAAAAAAAAAAACTGTTCCAAATGGTGGAGTACTATGAAGGGAGACCAAGCATCCCATGTAAGCTTCTCTGATCTTTTTAATGAAGTATAATGAAGGGATAAATGAACATTTGTATCCAGAAATGGTAAGAGGAAACTTTTGAAGCTGAAGGGAATACAGAAAAAACAAAATAGGCATTAAATATATTAATTCTCCTTGCATGCAAACACTGTTAAGGCAGTGATATTTTACATTGCAAGGGAAAGGGATTGGCTAATTTCTCAAAGGACATTTGCCCCTCTTATCCCTGTAAGTGCTACCTGCAGCATGCTATTTTTAAGCATAGGAAGACTGGGCATTTAAAATGATGGTTTATTATTTTATTTTGGTTCCAAAAATAGCTTTGTTATTTATGTCCTAATAACAAATAATGAATAAATATACAGCAAAACAGACATGCTTTAAAAAAATGTCAGTATTCCTGATTCACACAGCTTGGAAATGTCAATTTTAGGACTTCTACTTTCAGAATCACCAAGCCACAACCTATCTAAGCTCCACATATTTATGTGACTTGGCATCATTTTGACAAAATGCTTGCCTAGGCTGATTTACAGCATGAGAAAATTCTACAAGTGTGGATCTACCACCAACTAAATTGGCAGGCCATTGGTGGTGGAAGGTCCTTGATGGAGAGCAACTCAGTTTCCCTAGGGGTGGCCATATATCCTGCTTTAGATAGGACATTTCTCTCTTAATCCAAGTGCCATTTTAAATATAAAAAATATAACAAGGAAAAGCAAGAGGCCTGAAACCACTCTCCACAGATAGCACCCAAACAGTAGTCTGAAGAGGTGCATTTTTTACAATATCTGAGTCTTTCCCACCATGGGCAGCTGCTTTGCAATTCACTTCAATATGCAGCTAACATGGTGCGCTAGTGCTAATATTTTATTGGTGGTGCACATGGAGGTATCCAGTACCTCCTTTCACAACATCTTTCCTCTGGTTCTACAGTGACAGCTGGGCGTCAGTAAGGTATATCCATATGGACAGTCAGTGGCAGGATGGTGGTGCTGGGTGGGTGCGGGGGTGACACTGTTGCACAGCAAGTGAAGATGGTGCAGTTTTCACCCTCATGTACTTCCATCAGAAGTGTGCTGATGGAACTTTGCACCACCAGCACCAAAGAAGAATTTCCTGATGATGAAAGCTGTTTGACAGTGAAATAGACTAGCTCAGAAGGTGGTGGACTCTTTTGCTGAGCGTTTATAGAAGAGGTTGGATATCCAAATCTCAAGGGTTCTTTAGCTATGGATTCTTTCACTGGCAGTGGGTTGGACTATACAGCCCTTGGGGTATCTTCCTGCTCTGTAATTATGTGAAACAAGACCTTAGCCATAATAGTTGCAGGCAAATACAGCATAGGGAAGTCTTTGTTTCCTTTTACCCACTTTTTTTGATAACTACCTTTCTTCCCTTTCTTTGCCTTCCTTTTCCCTCCTTTTTTTTCCCTTCCCTTCTGTGTATGTGCAAGGGGTGTTTGTACTCTTTTGTTGGATGGTGGTCTGGATAAGAAACTTTACTTCAGTTATTGGGGATGGACTAGATACCTGTGTGAGATTTGATAGATAGATTGATTGGCTATAGGATCTCCTTCATTTCACCCAATTACACTTCCTTTTCAAAATCCTTTTGGGTATGGTGAGGAATTGCAGTGACATGCTGAATGGAGAATCCTCCATCAAAACAGCATTTTAATTGTTTCATCACCCTATGTCCAGATCATGGCTCACAATATCATTTCATGTTTCCCAGGAAAAGTGGAACACTACTGGGAGCAGACCACAGTCTGAATGTGTGGTAATGGTTGCTTTCCACAGATTTAATTGATGATTTAGCCATGTGTAGGTTTATATGTAATTTCACTGCAACTCCCATAATGCCTTACTTTTGATGGAAACGGTAGGCCATAACATCCAGAGGGCCAGTGGTCCCCCAGCCCTGCAGTTATGTTAATTCGTATCACCCCACTTAAAGGAGTCCCCAAAACCACTTTTCCATTCACTAAAAGGGACAAAGGTGAAAGCCATTGGGCTTGCCAGCTGCCCCAGAGCTTGCCTGCCCTTAGGCTTCCTGTTGCTTCAGTGGGATGCACTGTGGCCTTGGAACGCCGGGTCCTATCATGTCTGTTCCATTGATTTAAGCACTGCCGAAAGGGTTTTAATCAGCCGTTAGCTGCCTGCTTAAGCATCAAGAACAAACCCATCAGCCAAGAGAGAACCACAAAGGGCCAGGCCCAGGGCTGGAGCGGTCCCAACTCTTTAAAGATGCAAATTGGCAATCAAAGATCAAAGCCGTGAAGTTGGCATAATCTCCCTTAAAAGGGTTCCATTATTAACGAGCTGGGCTTGTAGCTCACCCTACTTCACGCGCAGCTCATGATGAGTCTGCCAGGCAGTGCCCTCCCTTCTTCCTTTCCTCCCACCAACACCACCCTTCCCTTTTTTTAGCTGCTGGGTGGGGAGGGATGAGAAGCAAAGGAGTGGGAAGGTCTCGCCCTGTTTGTTTTTCTCTAGTCTCTAATGTGTTGGTGTCAAATTCTCCGTGGCAGAAACGACAAACCCCTGAATCGAAACGCAGGGATGGGGAGAGATAGAGACAGAAGAGAAGAAGAAAGAGGAAAGATTCTTGTAAAGCAGTGTGTGATCTGATCAATCCTAGAAACAACATCGCAGGGCCCCCAGTCTCCTAAACATCTTTTGCCCCAAAATCCCAGCCCTTTCATTAGGCAGAGTGAAGCAGCCACCTCAGGTTGCAGGTGTAGGGAGGGAGGGAATTGCAGCAAGGTGTTGTGAGGACAGAGTTGTCTGACTATAATCTAAGCTGTGGTGGAGGATGCTATCCTGCACTGGTAATTTGAGTTCTAGACACCCTTGTTGTCCTGTTTACAGTGTTGAGGTGAGACTCAGCCATCATTCCAGAAGGCTTCTGATGTTGGTGTGGATGACGTCTTTCCCTCAAGCAGCAAAAGAACCTGGGCTGGATAAGCAAATTTTCCATCCTCACCTCCTTTGTCTCCAGTTTCCAACTCTTAATGGCCTTCTTGTTTGCCTTGCTAGGTCTTATGCCTTTGGCCCCTGGACTCTCAGATGAGGGCAGAAACTATTTAAGAGTGTGTACTTGGAGAGGAATGGATGAGGATTATTTTCCCTTTAACACTACTTAGCCAACTACAGAGGGTCCTCCAACCTTTCTGGTGTATGCCTCTGGGATAACAGGAGATTCTCATTTACAACACTTATTTTATTATTTGTTTTATGTATTTATATCCCACTTTTTCTCCAACACTGAGATTTCTGGGATGGAATCAAGAAGTATCTAATTAATTCCATGTTAATTGTTCTAGAACACAGCAGAGTGATTTTGTTTGTGTGGCACAAATGAGCCATGATTGAAAGCAAAACACCTGAATTAGGAAGAGAACAAGAGGCAGCCAATGTTGTCTGTAAACAAGCAAAGGAAAGAGCAACTTTACTTTATGGAGAGGTGCGTGATTTTGCACAGTGTGGGGGTATAAGTGGCATTGCAGAGAGCTGCACAAAGCTGCAGAATAGGGGAGAAGAGGTGTCGGCAATATTTAGAAGAGAGGAGGCAGCATAGAGCCTCTTCCACCATCTATAATAGACAACTGTGGCCATCATTTTGTCTGCTACCATTACTACTACTTTCTATAGTGCTTTCCTTAGCAGATGAGGTATAAGGAAAGAAATTCACTTCACTGGAAGTGATTATTGTGGTACATCAAACAGGGGAGGCTAAAGGGATGGTGGAAAACTCAGACGATACCTGAAAGTGGGGGATTAATACTGATGACCAGCTTGTCACATGATCCACCTGGGCAAGCCTTACCATTTGATAAACCCCCATCATTTAATATACATTACAAAGTGCAGATAGGTAATCACACCACATTGTCATTACGAAGAAGACTTAAGCAAAACTGTGTTAGAAAGCTTTATAAGGCTTGTTAAGGGAGTCATCTGTAGTGGACCAAGCTAAGAACAGTGGAAGGGGAGAAGAGAGAATAAAGTGTGCAAGATAGAGCTCTGGTCAAAGATTGCTTATACAGTGGTCTCTTATGTGGGGGATCAGTCCCAGATGCCGCCCTCCCCCCCCCCCCCACACACACATCAGGGGAATTTCATGTATGCTCGAGCCCCATTCAAAATAATGGGGCTTGTGCCTGTGGTGCAGCGCAGCACATGCACCATGGGAGCACACTCCATTACCCCTTCTGGGACATGCTGAGGCTTCTTCTGGCATGGCTTTCAGCATATATCATGCCCACGTATGACACGGGCGCACTGTATAATGACTCCTCTCATATTCTCATACATCCCACTTCCTTAAATGTATTTTGCAGCCTCACCATCTGACACAATGGACATTATCATATGGAAGGAAATGAAAGTAGGGCCAGTTCGGAATTGAGTGAATTCACTAGTTCAGCTAATTTACGTGATTGCACATTGATGCTGCATCATGTTCGGAACTGCCCAAAATTGCCTCCCAGTGCCTGAAATTGCATGTGATAGTTTCTCATGCAATAACGTGAAACCCCATGATTGCGTTCAGAAGGTCTTCCCATTGCCCGAAAATGTGTGTGATCACCTTTCACACAATAACGTGAAACCCCACGATTGCATTCAGATTGCCATTGGATTATTCTTCCAATTCCCGTCGTGTGATAAATTCCAATGTGCTTCCCTCACCTATGCTACCCTTGGTAATTCACCCCGTTGTGTTCTGGTTGTGCAACTATGCTTCAAGTATTCAGACAGCTCCCTGGGTAGGTGCAGAAGGGGAGCAACTCAGCCAGACAATGCTCTTGATGCAGTCAGGTTGTTGCTTTGTCCCACTGCCTATCCCAACCTAACTGGTACTTTTTGAGCCATGGTTTCTTCTTAGCCATTGTCATTTCACCTCTACACATATTTTACTGTGGATGTCAGTGTTGCCTGTCAGGATACAAAAGGGAATGGGGCACTAAAAGGCTGTGAATGTTAGAGACTTAAAAGGAGGTGTTACAGATAAACCTGTGGCCCCTCACCTGGGATTGTGATCACTTCACATCCAATAAATATGTTTGCATTCAGTGATGTCACTCACATTGGCTTCACCCAGTGTGGTGATGCATGGTGTCATTCCCCCCTTGACCTCCTCCCATACAAAATATTTAGTAATTTTTTTTTTTGTACTAATGTTACTCGTAAATCATACTGCCATATGTCACTGAATGTTATAGCAATAGTTGTGACATAAACAACTAGCAAAATTAAAATTATACCTTTATATTAAAATATAAGTACATTCTATGTATATTTACATTTGCATAGTTTCATGTGATTAAAGTGAAAATTTGCGAGAAAAGGGAAAATTTGATAAGATGTGATTTTTTTTTTAAAAAAAGAAAACTTTAAAAGAGTAAAAAAATAAAATAAAAACCCTGTGGTCTTTTCTTTCTCTGCCCATTGAGCCTCTCCCCACTCACACTTCCTCGTCTGCTGAGCTTCAGGGTTTTAAAAGGATGTGGATGGATGCTACCGCCAACAGCCTATTTCTGACAAAAGGCAGACATTTGGGAAGCAGTGGTGTCACACACACACACCCTTAGGGTGTCATCTGGTGCTGCCTGCACTCCCTAATGATGCCCCTGTTCACATTGCTCAGAGTGTGAAAGTCACAAAGAGCCCCTCAGAATCAGGAGAGGGAAGTAACAATTACATGTTGTCCCTAACATCACCACCAGTGTATGCAGAAGGAAGCCTCACAAAGTAGGAACAGAAATATCCCCAAGCTGCATGGGAAATGGCCACTTCCACTGACTAAAGCAACCAGGCCGGTTGACTAAAAGAAGATGTAGAAAAGGAAGAGAGAATAAGCCAGGGAAGTTGATGGCCTTTCGGCGTGCATAGCATATGCTTTACTGCTGAACCATGACACCCATCCCCTGAGACACGTCTTGCTTATCACTCTCTTGCCACTTTATATTTAACAGGAGACGTGTCCATATGCTGGAAACTGGGCATCCACAACCAAGAACCCTGGCCGCTTGCCAGGCCCCTGGCGAGGGTACAGATTATTTCAACAAAACACACTGACTTCACTTGCATTCTGGGACCATGCCAATATGTTAGAAACTGTCCTTATATACAAAGCAACCCTGGCGAGCGGAGCCCCTCACATGCAGGCATTCTCCCAGTTCCCAACTATGCAGCTGTCCTTCTCTGATTTCCTGTCACGGGGCCCACAGATTCCCTCCGGGAAGCCCACGTTTTGGACCTCGCCTGGCTGAGCTGCCCTGCCGCTGAGGTTTGCCTCTGCTGTTAACCAGGCATGGAAATTCTGGCGCCCTCGTGGGGAGTTGGTGTGACAGTAAATCTTATCAGCAGAAACACATCCTTTCCTGGAGAGATAGGCCCTGCTCCACACACCCTGGAACACAAGTCTTGCATCTGCACAATGTCACCGTGAAGGATTTTGCAGATAACACCACACGCCTGGGTAAGAAGATGGATTCTCTACCAGCGCCCTTGAGTGTGATAGGAGATGAGGCCTTTTGTCTAGGTTTTTCCTCTTCCTTAAAACTGAACGTTTGCTGTGACGCAGCCAGGCTATTAGCAAGGGGGGTGGGATAAATGTAAGGGGAAATTAGTTTAGAAGCACCACAAAGACACACAAAAGGAAAAGCCAAGCCCCACCTCCCCAGCAAGTCCCCAGAGAGCCCTGGCGCCAAATGCATAAGAAATGAGGCTCTTATGGGTTACTGACTTGGATCTCACAAGGAGTGAATTGCTTAGAAAGGGTAAGGCAGTGGAAGACTTCTTCTGTGGGATGGTCGAGGGCTACTGGGCAAACATGGGGCCTGTCCAATGCTGCATGGTCCTGTGATGGGAAAGGAGTCTAAAATGACCCAGAGAAGAAGAATGGGGCTGTGGAGGTCCTCTGGGGTGGACGTCAGACCAGGCTTAGGTCAGAGAAACCTTTCAATGTATTCTAACACCTATGATCACTCCATAATCGCTTTGTACAAAAGCAGAAATTGGCTTTCGGACTTGGATTCAAACATTCTATAATTGTCGGTCCCCCCCCCCCCTTTCTTGGTCTTCTTCCTCTAGCCATCCAAATAGGCTTGAAAAGTGTGTGGGGGATGTCCCAAAGACGTCGACTCCCAGTGTGTTCCCACAATTGCACATTTCACACTCGGCCTTGGAAAGGCCGCGTCTGTGTACATGCTTTTGTATGCGGCTTAGCAAAAGTCAGTGGAAGTGTCCATCTCCCATGCAGCTCTGGGATGTTTCTCTTCCTACTTTGTATGCCACCAAGACAGAAATAAGGCAGAAATAAATGTGTACTTGGTACAAACATACAGGGATGCATCCTTTCCAGCCCAGTGATAGACAGGGTCACTATAACTGGGAATTGTAGAGTTGGAAGAGACTGCAATGGCCATCCAGTCCAACCCCATTCTGCCATGCAGGAACTCTCCATCAAAGCATACCCGACAGATGGCCATCCAGCCTCTGCTTAAAGACCCCTAAGGAAGGAGACTCCACTACACTCCGAGGGAGTGTGTTCCACTGTCGAACAGCCCTTACTGTCAGGAGGTTCCTCCTAATGTTGAGGTGGAATCTCTTTTCCTGCAGCTTGCATCCATTGTTCTGTGTTCTAGTCTCTGGAGCAGCAGAAAACAAGCTTGCTCCCTCCTCAATGGACTCTTTCACATGGGAGGAATTTCTCTTTACTGCGAATTGAGCCAATTTGAATTCCTGTGAATTTGCTTGTTTAGCGAATTCATGGGAATTCCCATTGCGTTCGGAGTGCGTTCGGAGTAACGTTCCATTTCCCCTTTGCCCGAAATTGTGTGCGAAGCTTTAATTTGCAATAATGGAAAAACCATGAGTGCGTTCAGAATGACTTCCCTTTTGCCTGAAATTGTGTGCGAAGCTTTAATTCGCAACAACGTCAAACCCCATGATTGCGTTCGGATTGCCATTAAATTCTACTTCCAGATTCCGACGTCTGAAAGAGTCCAATATGACATCCCTTCAAATATTTAAACAGGGCTATCATATCACCTCTTAACCTTCTCTTCTCCAGGCTAAACATCCCCAGCTCCCTAAGGCGGTCCTCATAGGGCAAGGTTCCCAGACCCTTCCCCATGTTAGCCCCCCTCCTTTGGACACTGGAAGGCGCACAGAGCATCTGAGAAGCCCCTGCCCGGCTGGTGCTTTGCAGCTGAGAAGGGCTGGTGGTGGTGGTGGTGGGTGCCTCCTGTGTGCCAGCGATAAGGCGTCGGGGGGCCATGGGGCCTGGCAGGCGTCCCTTGCTGCCAGAGGCTAGCCTTAGCCGACTTTCCTTCCCTCTCCTCCTCCTCCTCCTTCCTTCCCTGCCGGCTGGGGCTGCGTCCGGCCCGGTCCTGGGAGCAGCGTCGGCGGCGTCGGTAATAATGAGCTGGAGGCAGCAGCAGCAGAAGGACGGCGCGATAAGGCAGGCGCTCTGCCCCGCCGGCAGATTAAATGCTGGGATTAAGCAGGCGGTGCCAGCGCGGCAGGGGCTTTTTATCTCTGCGCCGCTCTCCCCTCTCCGTCTCCCGCTTGAGAGCCAGCCTTTCCAGAGCTGTCAAGGGAAGACATGGCTGCTTAACCCTCTCGGGGCCAATCCCAGCCCCACAGCAAGGGCTAGGGGGGCAGGGAGGGAGAGAGGAGGGGAGCAGGCTTTGAAACAAAACAAAAAAAGGAAGGGGCAGGAGGAGTCCATCATCATCATCATTTTCTATGGCAAACAAGAACTATAAAACAATTTACAATTTAATTTGTACTGCTGTGTTCACACTGGAGAAATAAACCGGTTTAAGTGCCGTGGCTCAATGCTGTGAAATTCTGGGAATTGTAGTTTGTTGTGGGGCCCAGAGCGGAGCTCCGCTCCGCTCTGGGCCCCACAACAAACTACAATTCCCAGAATTTCACAGCATTGAGCCACGGCACTTAAACCGGTTTATTTCTCCAGTGTGAACACAGCCTTATAAAAACAATAACATCCAAACCGTGATGCCTTTATGGGGCCAAGTTAACCCAAATGCACAACTGCACGTCGCAAGCTTTCAAAGTCATCCCGGCTTCTTCCTCAAGGAAACAGGAGAAGGGGAAAAAATTGAAGATGTTAGTCCCACATTTGGCTCTTTCCGGTCTTAGTCCAGATGGTTTAGTTCAATCGGTTCAATTTCTTTCTCCTGACGAAGAAGCCAGTGTGACTTCAAAAGCTTGCGTCGGCCCAATAAAGGTGTCGTCGTTTGGATGTTGTTGGATTTGCTCAAACGTGGCTATCCCGAGATGTAATTTAAAAACAGCACAACAATATTAAAAGATATGAATATAAAAGTTAAAAACAAGTAAACAATTTTAAGAGTTAAAACAGTGATAAATTAAAACATAACATGGTAAAATACAAGCCATTAACATTTGCATGGCCCAGCATTAAAAACCCAGTCCTTCTCAGCGTAAAAGGCCTGAAACCTGTGTGTCTCTTCAGACACATGATTTTGTAAGTAAACTACTTTATTTTCACTCTGACAAGTGACTTCGTGTTTGACTGGGGACACATGGGCCGGGAGATAAGTGGGACTAGTTATTTTCCCTTCTCATCTATATTCCACTGTGGCTTAATCTGCTAGTGAGATTCTTGTTGTTATATGCCTTCAAAGTTATTTTAGCAACCCTAAAGAGAACCTATCCTGGGGTTTTCTTGGCAGGATTTGTTCAGAAAAGGTTTGTCATTCCTTTCCCCTGGGGCTGAGAGAGTGTGACTTGCACGCAATGCTTTTCCATACCTGAGCAGGATTTCAAAGCCAGATCTCCAGAGTCATAGTCCAAGGCTCAAACCACTTTGCCCAATTGGTTGTTGTATGCCTTCAAGTTATTTCTGAGTTATGGTGACCCTAAAGTGAACCTATCTTGGGATTTTCTTGGCAAGATTTGTTCAGAAGAGGTTTGCCATTGCCTTCCCCCGAGGCTGAGAGAGTGTGACTTGTCTAAGGTCACCCAGCAGGAGTCAAACTCTGCTCTCCAGAGTCATAGTCCATCACTCAAACCATTACCCCACGACAGCAAATTAGCCCTCTTCTATTTTCACCCTGCGCCACCTCCAATCCAGTATCCCAATATCCACCTCAAAGCTCCAGCAGGATTTATTAACACATCATCTGTGTCCCTTGAGAACAGCACAACTTAGGTCTGTTTTCCAGAGGGCCAGTGTAGTGGAGAGGTTTAGTGTAGGACTGGGATTTTTCAGAGGTTAAGGTTCTCCTCCCCATTAAGGTCTGAAAACTCACTGGATAATCTTGGCTCAGTCACTCTCTGTCAGCCAGATCTGCCTCACAGGGTTGCTGTAAGCACAAGGTTAGGGGAGAACAGCATTATTTTTTTATCTTTCCTCACTGGAAGAAAGGTCAGACATAAAAGGAACAAATGAATGAATCCATATCTATTTATGTATCCGACTATTTCACCTTATATTGCAAGTCAGAAAACCCCACTGGAACACACTTCATCAATGTATGAAGTGTTGGCAGTTGTACACACGGCATGTGGAGGGGAGGGCGGCTGTAAATAGTAGGACCAAAAATTAAAGAAATGCAGGAAAGAACACCTGTGATATTTTAAGCTAACAAGAGTCAAAAGCTAGGCTACCCTTCCCATCCCATTTAGGACTATCCTTTTTCTGCCCCACAAAAGGTAAACTGCCTCCCCTGCAAGCCTTTAGGACCAGCAACCCACCTTTTAAATAGGTCATAGTGTTTGCCCACCCCTCACTATTTGATGCAAAACTGTACCCATTTTTCAGGACCTGGAATGAACATCTACCGGTAGCTATTTCCTATTAAATCCTCCTCAGTCACATACTTTTGGGGGGTTACTTTGGCAGTCTGCCCAGTTCCTGGACCTGCAGAAGTTGCCCACCCCTAGTCAAGCGTCTAGACATGATGCCATTTATACAATTAGCAATTTTATGTATTTATTTTTTAGAAAAGAGAAAATAGCAGTCATAGGATATAAATACACACACATATTTGGATTGGTGATTGTAGAGAGAGAGAGAGAGAATGGATTAGAGTTCCCATTGCTCCCTGCCCACCCACAGTGTCCTGATCTATATTAGGGCTCCACATCTGTTATTCACTCTGCTTTTAAAAAATCTCTGCAATTCTTTATCTTCCCATGTGGTTGGGCCCCCTGAGTTAGGATCACCTTGACATGATTAGAATTCTGTGAGAGTCTATCCACACTTCATCACTTAGAAAATCTGGGTTGACCCAAGACATTTTCCTGCCTAAAGGAATGAAGGCAGACCAGATAATGGACACCATCTCCCCAAGTCAAGGTGCATAGTACCAAAATTCAACCCAATTATTTTGACACATGAAGCAGAAAACTCCACATCCATAGCAGTAAACTTATAATGATAAGACAAAAGTAAATAACTAACCATTTGTCTACCTTTCATCACAACCCGTATTTTGCAACTGCTTCACTCTAAATAGAGGTGGGGCTGGCTGACTGGGTTAGGAAGCCATTCAGACAGGCTGTCAACAAAGCCATACTTATCTCTTGGTTTACCAGGCTGGTGTTCCTTAAAGGCTCTTCCTGCCAAGTTGTCTCTCGGGCTGTAGACCATTCTTTTCACTTTTGCTTTTCTCTCACTCTTGAATTGTTTACCCTCTGCTCCATTTCAACAACTGTTGTGCCCCTTGAGGGACAGGATCAGTTCCAGTACCTGCTGAGGTACCCAAGTAACCCAAGGGCTGGCAACTAATCCATGTTTTGCTACAGTGACCCATCTTCTGTTTGGGTTTTGTCCATTTTTAGAGGCTGCATTTATCCTGCATCCTTTCATTTGTCCCCCCTGTCTTACGACTTTGGATCATTTTATCCCACATATAAACATTCTCCCCATGCTTACACCTCTTTTGGATCATTTTATCTCACATAAAAACATACACACGTTTTCTTGTTGTTCTTTCTCCCTTTCAGAGCAGTGCTGGTCTGGCTTGGCTCTGCTAGCATCCTTCTGCCAGGCTGAAAATGGACCATTTACCCCTGTGTTTATCCCTCCTCACTTTTCTGCCTCAGTGCCAATTTGTGATCCATGACAATACTTTGCTTCTCATGTCTAGATGGCTCTATTCTCTTTGTAGACACGGCCGAGGAAAGATGTTCGTCAAAGGCTCTGCTGAAAGTCCCAATAAATTCCTGTCCCCTTCTGTGCAGAAATCATTCTCCTCAGCTAAGGAGGGCATTGCTCTTCTCTTGTTGGAGAGTGGAGCTCCTGCAATGTGCCAGACTCAGATGCCACTTCTGATCTTGATCAGGAAAGTATCTGTGGCTGTCTTCTTGGAGGCTTTCATTTTCTCTCTCCCCTTCTGAAATATGCTGACCCACTTGAATTTGTGCCCATAGTCCCTGTAGAGCAGGATAGGAAGAAGATGTCACCATTGTTTTGTAATTTTGTGTGAGAATACACTTTGGACTACAGTCCTGGTAGCTTCCAGAATGCCCCACATTCCAAAAGACATACTACTTGCTAGAGTCTATGTCAACCAAAGAAGGATACCACAACCACCCCATTGTCTCAAGACTCATTATTACTGTTATTTTTGGTGCAATTGCCAATAGCCAGGATAGAGCAGTGGTGCCTTCAAAGGCAATCAGAGTAGTGGTGCCTATTATGTGGAATACTCTTCCATCAGAATATCAGCACATTCCAATTATTCTTAATTTTCAATCCATATCAAAAACATATTTATTTCAGCAAGCCTTCCCTGTTTAGTTCCAAACAACATCTGTTTCCTAGACTTCAATATAATTTGTTTTGTTGTTTCTGTGAATTTGTGTTTGGTCTAGATTTTACATGTTATTGATATACACCAGTGATTCTTAAAGTGGTACATCCCCCCCTCCCCATCTCGGGGGGGGGGGGCAGTGGAAAAATCCAGGGGAGCTGCAAGGGAAGGGGGGCAGGGGGGGCTTCAGTCAAAGTACTGGCTCACAAGAAAGACAAAAAGAACCAGTTGCTTTTAGGACCATGGTGGAGACAAGGTGTTAGAGCACATAGCAGTGAGGGAAGAAGCAGTGGCAAAAAGGAATTTTCACTTTAGTGCCTGGTTAAAGCTTTCTGAGTATTGCTGGGACTTTGCTGGCAGGTTGCACTGCTGCTTCTGCTTTCTTTCATCAGATAGGCCAGGCCAAGAGAAGAGGTAGCAGAAGAAGCAATGTTTTTGTGGGAGTGGGGCAGCTGGAAACTGTGTTAGGATAGGAAGGTCTCTGGGGAAGGAGGAGGAGGAGGAGTATCCAGGGTCAATTATGAAAGAGTTGTTCACCTCTCTCTGTTCTCTCAGACTGGGAGTCCTTCTTCATCAGGGAGAAAAGTGGCAAGCTGGCTGCACCCCGTCTCCACCTGAGTGAAGAAGGACTAAAGAGTCCTTCCTCATCATTCAGGGGTGTCATTAGGAGGGGTGCAGGGGTGCTGAACATAGCAGATGACACCCTAAGGGGGGTTGACACCACTGCTCCCCAACCTTCTACCTTTTGGCAGAAATGGGCTGTGACGTTTACCTTTGTCCCTTAAAATGCTTAAGAGAGATGGCATGAGTGGAGAGAGACTAAGTGAGATGAGAAAGGAGAAGCTTTGGGTTTTTTAAAATTAATTTTTATTTTTATTTATTCTTTAAAAATTAATTAAAAAATCACATCTTACCAAATTTTAAATTTAATCACACAAAACAATGTACACTCATCCCTCCATATTTGCAGCTTTGATATTTGCAGTTTGATTATTCACGGATTTGATTAATATGTTATCTCTAGGAATATCTAGGTCCTCCAGTGCAACTCTGTGGTCAACTGTAACTAAAAGTTGCACTGAAAGACTTAGAGATTCCTAGAAAGAATATCTACTAGGCATTTGTTGCTCCTCCAGTGCAATTCTGTGGTTAATGACTGTCAGACGTTGACCATAGAGTTGCCCTGGAGGACCTAGAGATTCCTAGAGAGGTGTCCTCTCGGGTAAAAACACTGGAGTTTTTGTGATTTGCAATTTTCCCATATTCACAGGGGTCTTGTGCCCCTAACCCTAGCTAATATGGAGGGACAAGTGTACAGGTAAATACATTTAGGCTGTCCGTATGATATTGTAATTTGAAGGTATAACTTTAATTTTGCTAGTTCTTTATGACACAAATATTGTCATCACACTCAGTGATATATGGGAATTATGATTTATGAGTGACATTACTGGTAGTACAAAAAAATATTACTAGGGATTCTGTATGGTGTGACATGGGAGGAGGTCAATGTGGGGGGTTGACACCATGAGTTACTGCACTGGGTACACCAACTGTAGTGACGCCACTATCACCAGTAAGAAGCTTCTCCCTTTGCACTTTGTCACTTTGGGAGCAGCAACCAAGCAGCCGGTCAAGCAGTGACCAAGAAACCTTTTGCCTGCATCGGCCTTTGCCACAACTGCGCATCCATGTGCATGATTTGCTGCTCCCAAGGTGACCTGCTGCCTTGTTACTGTTCAGCTTCTGCTCCCTTTACACTGGTCACCCTGGGAGCAGCAACCAAGCAGCTGGAGTTCCTTTTGCTGCAAGGCACAAGTGAGAGGGAGAGTACACCCGCACTGTTACCACCGCTCTATTTGCACATGAGGGGCTGGGGAGTGGGAGGAGGTGGTGATGAACTGGGTGCAGCTGAGGTAGATGCTGCTGGCCTAGCAGCAAAGGCTGATACAGGCAAGAGGCTCCTCAATCACTGCTTGACATGTTGATCACTTGCTGCACAAACAGTAGACCTGATATCAGGAAATGAGCACTGGGGAGAGCTAGGGTTTAATTGTAATGTGTTTTTAGACTGTAAGCTGCTTTGAGTCCCAATTTGGGGGCGGGGGGAGTGCAATACAAATGATGATGATGATGATGATTATGATGATGATGATGATGATGATGGCTGGTAGCCCCTAAAAGTTTGAGAGCCATTGATGTACACCATCATGAATGCCTAAAATCCAGAGCTTGCACCTTAAGGTTTTACTTACACTTTAGGCTTGTGTTTTTTTCCCCCCAGTATGAACCAAGAACCCCATGGTCTGATTCCAATTATGAAAAGAGAGACAAATTCTGATGCATCCTTGATGGATATCTGATACCAGCAGTGGCATCCTGAGCTCTGATCAGCTTTACTCCCCACTAGACTACTACAATAGCAGAAGCGGGGCTAAACACCTAAAGGCATCAGCTCCTGTCTAATCTTGGGAACTAAGCAAGGTCAGCTCCGGATGGGAGACTGCCATTGAGTACCAGGTGCTGTGAGATACATTTCAAAGGAAGGAACCACTTCTGAGTATTCCTTGCCTAAGAAAATCTTATGAAATTCATGGGGTCACCAAAAGTTGACAGGCAACATGAAGGGAAATATGCACACAGACTAGCAGGAGTAAGGAGTCACATGCCTTCCTCTGGGCATTGTGCTCCAAAAGCACAAGCAACCTCCTCTCTGGCCTTTCCTCCCCTGCTCTTTATTCCTTTATAGCCTGAGGATAACTGCATTTTGCTCTTTTTTATATAAAGCAACAGTTTATTTGCTCTGAATTTTGTTCTATTCATCCTCGCCAACCCCTCTCCCAGTGTTTCCACATACACTTAGTGCAGAAGCAGTTCTGATTCCCATAATAAATGGGTCAAGCATGGTGAGAAAATATATGGCTTCTCAGAACAAGTGCACTAGGCATATAGGGAAGAGCAGATGTCAGTACACATTCCTTGTTTTCTACTGGTAATAGTGGTATAGCCAAAGCAAAAACTGTTGCCACAAAGTGTAAAGCTGCCTCCTTGCTTATCCTATCAACAGTCTGCTTTGGGGGTCAGTAGGTTCTCCCTATTTCGCTGCAGGCAAAATATGCTATGTGATCTTCTTTCAAACAAACAAACAAAAAACAGAAGGAGGCCAAAAAAAAAAAAAAAAACCACCCAACTATTCTTCTTTCACCACCATTGAGTCAAGGGGATCAAAAATTGAAAAAACTCGGCTTCATGTGAATTCTTCCAAGAAAAGAATTACAAAAAAAGGTTATCCCAAGACAGAGGCCAAGAGATTGGAGCTGACATTGTGGAGCATAGAGCACCCTAATGGCACCAGATCTCCATCTGATCTTGGAAGCTAAGCAGGGTCAGCTATGGTTAGTACTTGGATGGGAGACAGCCAATGAATATCAGGTGCTGTAAGCTATATTTTGGAGGAAGGTGTTGGCAAAACCATCTGTGAGTATTCCTTGCCTAGAAAACCCCTATGAAATTTATGGAGTCACCATGAGTTAACAGGTGATTTGAAGGCACAGAGTGAACAAAAGACAAATGCAACAAAAGACAAGTGCAAAATCTTCATTTTTTCTTCTTCACATTGCCTTGGTAAAAACACAAACAGATAAATATGCAAAGAGGAGTAAGGGTTAATTCCTCAAAGGAGAGATGTCAGACATAAATCCCATCTTGAAAAAATAAAGAAAAAGAAGCCATGCTCTCTGGTCAAGAAAACCCAAGATTCCTGTTGGCAGAATGGCAGCAGTAGGCTGAGATGAAAGCATGGTTTTGTTAGGTAGAGAAAGCAATCAATCCGCATATGTCGCTGCAGCCCTGATCTGGCATTTCTGCAGTGCAAAAAGGGACCGCAAAAAAACCACCTAGCATCTTCTGGCGCTCCTTTTGGCACTGCGTCATCTGGATGCAACACCAAAGGAGCATTGTGACACTGCCTGCCATGCAGTTGGGCACATGGTGTGACAGTGTTGTCAGGGCAGCATCAGGGCCACATCCCTACTCTACCCTGAGGCTGGCATATAATGCCAGTCTGTACAGCCGCGTAATGGAACATGTGGTGGCTTTCCAACTCCAAGGGTTTCTGGCTGAAATGGATTACTGTATCTAGGTCCATTTCAATCTGGTTTCAGTCCTGGCTATGGAACAGAGACAATCTTGGTCACCTTGGTGGATGACATACATAGGGAACTGGACAGGGAGAGTGTGTCCCTGCTGGTTCTGCTGGACCTCTCAGTGGCTTTTGATATAATCAACCATGGTATCCTTCTGGGCCTTGAGGGTGCTGTTTGACATTGGCTCCGTTCCTTGCTGGAGGATCAAACTCAGAATGTGGTGCTGGGAGATTCCTGCTTGACCTCCTGGCCAATGACCTGTGGGGTCCCTCAGGGTTCTGTGTTGTCACCTGTGCTGTCACATGTACATGAAACTGATCGAAGAGGTCATCTGGAGTTTGGGGGTGAGGTGCCATCAATATGCAGATGAAACCCAACTCCTTGCCACCTCAATCCAAGGAGGCTGTCCTGGTCCTAAACCAGTGTCTGGCAACAGCAATGGACTGGATGAAGGCATACAAATTGAAGCTTAATCCAGACAAGACAGCAGTACTCCTGGTCGGTTGGAAGGCAGATCATGGACTAGAGATCCAGCCTGTGTTAGATGGGGTTACACTGCCCCTGAAGATGCAGGTTCAGTTAGGGGATTTTCCTGGACTTGGCTCTGAACTGGAGGCCCAGGTCTGTACAGTGACCAGGAGTGCTTTTGAACATTGAAAACTTGTGCATCAGCTGTGCCTGTTTTTTTAAAAGCTGGATCTGGCCTTGGTTTTACTTGCCTTGGTTACATCCCATTTGGACTACTGTAAGTGCTCTACTTGGGGCTGCCTTTGAAGAGTCTTCGGAAACTTCAGCTGGTGCAAAGAGCTGCAGCCAGGCTGTTAACAGGAGCAGGTTACAGAGACCACACAATGTCACCTCTTGAAATAGCTCCATCAGCTGCCAGTTTGTTTCTGGGCACAATTCAAAGTCCTGGTTATGACCTATAAAGCCCTATATGGCTCAGGTCCAGGCTATTTGGCAGACAATGGCCCATTTTAGATTGGCAAAAAGAGGTGTGTTGATGGCTGCATGAAAGCCCAGCCTTTAGATGAGAAAAAGGGAAAGTGTGCCATGAAAACACTATTTTGGAGTTTTAAGGGAGAAGAAGCGCTTTTAAAAAGTAGCTTGATTTCCCACTACTTTTTTTAAAAGGGTGCAACATTGCTATTGCATCTAAAGGCTAAGGTGTAGTTGCACGGTTAAATGGGGCTCTGTCTCTTTAAAGCACCCATTTAAAGGCAGCGATACAGGTGCGGATCATAATGGATCATGGGTTGGGAGCATGCGTGGTGTGGACTTCACTTCTAATTAAAACGCTCAATGCCCTGCAGGTGTAAAAGCTGGGGTTTAACCGCGAAGTTTTTTAAAGCTCCCAAACCCTAGCTCCACTCCTAATCCGAACCCTAGACATGTGCAGTAGGGACTCTGGGATGCCGTTACCGTTATTCTACTGTGGATAACATGTCAATTCATTCACAAAATAAAGGGGTTCATTCATGATGCACCAGTGCAACGGCACAGTTTAAAAAGGCGGAGGAAACGCAATGATAATTTGACGGATCCTCATAAGCATACATTTGTCCTGCGCAACTGCGCAGGTTTGCCGGCTGCCAGCTGCGAACTGCACAATTGAGCAGTTCCCAGCCGGCAATGATAATTTGACTGTATGGTGTAACTGCGTTTGCGCAGTTCGCAAACCTGCGCAGTTGCGCAGGACAAATGTATACTTATGAGGATCCATCAAATTATCATTGCGTTTCCTCCACCTTTTTAAACTGTGCTGTTGCACTGGTGCATCATGAATGAACCCCTTTATTTTGTGAATGAATTGACATGTTATCCACAGTAGAATAACAGTAACGGCATCCCAGAGTCCCTACTGCGCATGTCTAGGGTTCGGATTAGGGGTGGAGCTAGGGTTTGGGAGCTTTAAAAAACTTCGCGGATAAACCCCAGCTTTTACACCTGCAGGGCATTGAGGAACTGCGCAGTTCCCAGCCGGCAAGGAAAAAAAATTAGGTTCACTGTGGCTAAAAGCCGCGTTCATTGCCGCCCATGTAGCTGTTCTCCCTGTGTTTGTAGCGTTCTGACCGCTTCCCATGTAGCTGCTGAGCCAAAGAAAAGACTTCAGATAAGTCGTTCCCACACCCCTCAGTCTAGCTGCCCTGTACCTTTTAAATGCACACCTGGGGCTTGCAGCCTAGCTGCTGAGCATTAAGGTAAAGGCAACTTCATGTCACATTTTCCTGCCAATCTAAAAAGCCCCAGTATCTCTGTGTATGAACCAGCCCAGCTCTTAAATCCTTGGAAGAGGCCTTTCTTTCTGTCCCACCACCCTCACAAGCACATTTGGTGGCAACACGAGAATGGCCCTTTTCTGTAGCTGTCCCTAGACTGTGGAACTCCGTGCCCAGGGAGGTCAGAATGGCCCCTTCCTTGTTATCCTTCTGCTGGCAGGCTAAGACTTACCTGTTTAGACAGTCTTTTAAACCAGAAAGTTTTAAAAGCATGGGATGATGTTGTATTCTTTTAAAGTATTTTTAACCTTATTATCTTTTTAATTGTATTTTATTCTTTTAATATGTAACTTGTTTTAATATCATAATAATTTAATTCTATTTTAATGGACTATTTTTGTATCCTTTTAGGGAAAGGGCTAGATATAAATATAATAATAATAATAATAATAATAATAATAATATTATAGGTTGTCTTTTGTACTACTACATCTTTGGAGCTACAAGCTGGCTGGCAGTTGTAGTAAAAAAAAAATTCCCCAAGCTCTAGGCACAGACAACTACCCGGTCCAATCTCCACATTTCTGCAGGAGAAGTTGAACCAGAGGTCCCCCAAACAGATACCTGAAGAACATTAAGACTTTAAGGGGCTATTCAGACTTGCAGTGAAGAAGGAAAAAAAGGAGGAGAATCCACTTAGGTGTGTCTGTGGAGATGGATAGATAGCTACAGAAAGCAGGAACAGGGCTGGCTTGTGCCCCAAGAGCTGCCAGCTCTCTTGGTGTTCTGGAAGGTGAAAGAATCTCTCTCTGCCTTGTAGGCAGGCTGGCTCTGAAGGGCAAGGAGAGGATGAGAATAAGATAATGAAAAAGGGGGAACAAACCATGGAGCTATTCTAGGCACAGCCCCAAAGATTGGGAATTATGCAGCTCCTTCCCTCAGCTATTTCTTGAAAGGTGCTGGATTTGGGGAGCAGGAAGAATCTTTGAACAACATCTTTTTAAATAACAGTTCTTCATTTAATTTTGTAAGCTATCACTACAGCTCTATTCCTATTGCAAAGTTCCTCATTCTTGATCTGTCAAAACAGACTGGCCCTTTATGAAAACCCCACTTTTGAGCATTTTCTCTCAGAGTTCTGCTCTCCTGGTTACAATGCAATCAGCTTTTATTCTTAGCATCTAGATCTTTTCTATGCCCCACACTCATAGGAAATATTTGGTTAATGTTCACACTCCCTACGAAATTAATATCACATTTGGAGATGAAGAAATCTAATTTCTAATTTTTAAACCACAAATTGAACCACATACAATACTGCGGGTGAACAAATTGAACTTTAAAAATAAGCTTTTAACTCATTGCTCAAAATGCCAATCTAAATTGATAAGTAGATTCTGTTTTATTCAGAAAAAAATGTAAACTACTGTAAAGTGTAAAATTCTCTCCTTTTGATCAAACAAACAATGAGACTGCTTTCGATGGAACACAACAACCTACTACTACTTCTTAAGGCACACTGGGAGCTCAAGGACATAAAGCACTCTTTGTCACACACCCTGAAACTCCAACTTGCACACCTTGGAAGTACAGGCACCACAGGTTGGGGACCCCTGATCTAGATGATATAGGCTTCATTTTAAGACTATTTCATTCCAGAGTATTCTCCCTCATAAAACATTAAAATGCTTCACATTATCTTGATACTCTATAGAGTATCACTACAAGACTGGCTAGTATCAGGACCAAAATAGATGGTATGTTAAATAGGGGAGGGTAATTATACTTCACATGTCCATATGGTTTTGTCTGTGTTCGTTTTTTAACCAGCAAATCAGGTGTAGGTCACAGCTAGGTCTGAGGTTAGTCTGTTTCCATTATCCTGTGGTCTGTCAAAAAATCTCTCCAGTTTATAATGGGAGTAAAATAATTGTTGCCAAATACAACTTGAGAAGTTCTCTTCCATAGGGGCCCCCATGTAGGGAGGAAGAATGAAAACCTAGGTACTAATATCCCCATCTTGATCAAGCCCTCCCACAAGTACAAGCTGAGGTGCTTGCCCAGGGTCACTTCTTTAGTTCATGGCAGATGAGAGATTTGAACCTGGGACTTTCCTCCTCACCTCTTTTCTCAGCCAGTGCACTCTCAATCACTGCTTCCTCAGAATTACCTCTCTCTCTTCCCCAACCCCCTTTCCAATCTTTCCATACTGTTGTCTCAATCTATTTCCCTCCACACTTCATGCACTGACAATTTCTCCTCACTGCAGGAATTTCTAGTTCATGGATCTCAGTGGGGTGTTTCCTCTAGTAGCACAATGACAGACGTGAACAGGGCTCCTAGTCTAGACCTTTCCTAATATAGGAATAGGAGAAGATTTCCTAGCAAATTATGGTTTGGTTATCTTACTGCCAGCAATGGTTATTGGTGTAATCTAATACCAAAGGATACGGATGTCAGATGTGCTTTGTAGGTGGGTGGGGACAATTTCGGAGCCACAACTTTCAAATATGCTTCATTAGTGCAACGCCATGAAGAAGGGGGGCTAGATTCTTACCAACTGATAGGGGTAATAGCTGTGGTTAATGTTCTTTACTAATTTTGGTTGTCAAACCTTGCTCATCCCAAGACTTGTACCACCAAAAATGCTAACCTATTGTTTATGATCTGAAGCACAGAGCCATTCTATCATGGCTTTGAATGCTCTTTCTTGTTTTTTAAACTGGTGTGTCACTGTATATTTAAAGTAATTAATGATATGTCCCACATTACTTTATAAGTACTTCATTACAAATCTATTATTTTTAAATTATTTTTTAAAACTTAAAAATAGGAAAATGGTCAGAAATCCTCAGACTTGACACCAACGCTTGCAAATCATTCTGGAGGCAGCAAGCAAATGTTAATCATTATTACACAAAGCACCCAGAAGCAACATTACTAGTCATTAAATTATTTCACAAAAGAAATGCCACTACCTCCCAGTCCCCAGCCCAGAAGTGACATGTTAACAGGTAATGTAATTACCTGAAATGCATTACTTCCAAGCTCTGCTTCCTCTTGATGATACATTGTTCCCACCACATTTTAATTTGTCTACCTAGGCTTCACCCATATAAACCTGGCTGCTGTAAATTAAGGAAGCACCCTACGATACAGTGGACAGTCTTGTTGCATATGACCATTGTCTTACTGATACCATTTCCTCAACAGCAGCCATCCTGGTTATGAGCCATCTGGTAAGCAGAAGAGAATGTCCCATGTGCTGTGAGCACACAGTTTAGTTGGCATCTGTAGGAAACTCAGGGCTGGATTAACCATTAAGCAAAAAAAGCATGTGCTTTAGGACATCAAGGGAAGGCAGCACAGAAAAATTTCATTACCAGATTTACTATGGACCCTACGGGGCAAAACTGCAAATGGTGCAGCAGGCTCCCCCAATAAATGAAAAAATTACATACATGCATGTGTGTGTGTGAATACAACAAGATTATCTGGTAACTAGTAAACTGCCACATGGTCTGCAGACACTCATGTCTTTTATGGTTTATTATTGTTTATATTTTGAATTAGATATATATGGGGGCATCAAAATCTTTTAAAGGTCTTAGTCTGACTCTAAGGAAACCATAAAGGCCAGAAGGAAAAATGAGAGAAATGCAGGTGTGTTGCTTCCAAGAGAAGGAAGAAGAAGCTGCTGCCGATGGTGGCAGTAGTAGAGGTAGTAACAGCAGAAGAGAAGAATAGTAGTAGTAGAGAAGAATAAGAAGTGAGATGTGAGGCAAGAGCAGGAGCCTAACAGATTCCATTTGAGGGTCTGAAGTGGCTGTTTAGTCTGTTAGCTGATTGAAAGCAGCAGGAGTCTCTGGATGAGAGCATACTGTGCCACGGGTGTGAGATGTATGCAGTAAGCAGAGGCAAGGGGAAATTCAAAGTATTGGGGAAGGGGCTCAGGACAAGGCAGAAGAATCATAGGAGGAAGAAGGCATTTGAGGAGGAAGAACTAGGTATCAGAAACAAAATCCTATCCCACTGGGTCAGAAAATTGCTGCAAAATCAGGCTTGAAATGAACTGAAATTGCTGAATCCAAACAGAACTAATAGTCCAAGCTAGCAGAGAACAGACCACTGGTATCCAAGTTGTGTTTCCTTCGGAGATCAAACAAGTGTGGTGGGTGTCAGTATGTATGACATAACGTAAGAGCCACACTATCCACTACTCATGGCCATATTGATGCACACTAGCCATGGCATGATCTCCCCTCATAGGTGCCTGCAGTTGTCCCTTGCGTCAACCTGCTGAGTCATCCTGGGCATGTCCTCCAAGTGGTGTGTGATGATGACACTCCACCATGGTGCAACTTAGCCAGATGTTGCATCATCTAGCTGCTTCCTTGGCTAGCTGCCATATTCTATCCTGTGAAATTCTTAATACAATTATGTATCCATATATACACTGACACACACTCACTGAAAAGATGAAAGAGCAGGGAATTCTGAGATCCAAGTGACTGGACAATAGTTTGGGATCCCAGTGCATCAGATGACTGTGAGATCACTGAGGGAAGAGAGAACCAGAGAGAAAGAGGGAGAGGTTCATATCTGACTCTTGGAAAGGTTCTCACAGCCAGGAGCCCCCTCTCTGCTGGACGCTGACACTGCTGAGGGAGATGATGCCCAGGCCGTGCCCCTGCTTTGACTTTGCCACTTACTGAAGTTGCAGCTTCTGCGAGTGTCCTCATCTCCCTGGGCCGTCTCCCTTGGCAACGGGCACTTGTGTGACTCCGGCTCTGCACTCTCACTTAGCAGGCACTGCCTCTAATTTCCAAGGCTGTTTTCATGGAACTTCCTTTACAGCCACCAATCTCCGTGCACTGCCCATAGACAGGAAACCACACGTTCTTGGCACCAGGAGAGCCTTTGGGGCATGGAGATAGCCAGGTGATCCCTGAACCATGTGCTACCTCAGGATTAGGAGGCAGTGGAATTTGTAATGAGGCCTACTTGGCTGCTCCTGTAAACTGTACCCACAGTGGGACACATCATTGGCTGCATGGTTTGCCTCCAAAGTCTGGGAGGCTGAGGATGGTTGTGGGGAAAGGAGTGGGGATGTGGCTGAAGATGATTTGGAGAGGCAGGAGAAGTAGTAAGTAGTAAGAAGTGGAGGCTTGTGTTTGTGTTGCAACTGAAATACTGATAACAGGGACACACAGCATTTTCTTCCTTAGCAGATAGAATTTTTTAACATTCAGGGAGAGAAAAAGTAAAATCCAGGTGTACCAAAATCCAAGAAGAAACATAAATGAGCTCCAGCTCTCAGGATTGTTAATGATGCAAATGCTATGAAATTGTTAGGCCATTGTATGTGAAGCCACTATCCGTTCCAAGGCTGTAAGAGTGTTGGCACTATAATAGTAACAAATTACTTTTAAGTTGTAATTTTTCAACTTCTGATACACTACACTTACTTCGTTAAATTATGAGGTAGAAGAAATCTGATCCTGAATCCATACATTTTCAGTCAGCCTTTGGGGCTTTCTAGATTGGCAGGAAAGTGTGACATGAAGTCGCCTTTTCCTTAATGCTTAGCAGCTGCACCACAGCCTTTAGATGGAGCTGCGCTGTTCCGCAGTTTTTAAAAAAGAAGCTGGGAAAACCAGCACCTTTTTAAAGGCGCTTCTTCTCCCCTAAAATGCAAAAAAAGCGTTTTCATGGCACACTTCTCATCTAAAGGCTAGACTTTCATGCAGCCATGAACACACTTCTTTTTGCCAATCTAGATCAGGCCTTTGACAAGTTAGCTTAATTATACAGATGGGAAATAAGCCTCAAAGGATTATCTCTATACAGTACATGCATAGAAGCTCTGAATTCCATGGCATTGCCTGTTCCCTATCTGCTCCTATCTGCTCCATCCCAATAGCTTTATCTTCCACAGCACTGTTCAGAAATTCCAAGATGTCACATTGGCGCTCTTCTACCATGCAGAGACCACTGCTGAGAGAAAGGGGCATAATTTAGTGGGAAAGGATGATACCAGGTTCAGTCATTGTCACTAAGAACTAAACAAAAGCCTCATGCAGCAGGGCTAGGCCTGAGACCCTGGATGACTGCTTGCATTCAACAGAGATAATACTGGGCTAGATGTACCAAGGGTCTGATATAAGAGAGAAGATGAAGGCTTCACCTGTTTTCTGTAAATCTTACATCTTCTGCCGGCCTGTTGAGACTGTTCCACAGGTATATCAAGGTGTGGTCATTCCAAGATGGTTTAACTTGGGAAGTCTATCTACTCACCCATCACTTGTAGAACCAGTTCTTGTAGTTCAGGAGATGTAGAATGTCCTTCAAGGTCCTGGAATTTATCCTGTCCCTGCTGCTGCTGCTTTCTCTTCACCTTTTAACCAAATTCCAGACATTCTTAAGTAGTGGATTCCCATCACATACATACATGGTAATGAGGAATACAATGGCTTGGACAATTCTAATGTTAGTGTTCGGCTGTGTATCTTTACACTTTAGGATTTTGTTTAGTTATTTCATAGCTGCTCTTTCCATTCATAATCTTCTTCTGATTTCTTGACTCAGTCTCTGTTCTGATCAATGTTTGATCCATGGTATGAAAAATCTTTAACTATTTCAATTTCCTCATCAAAGCTCACTTTATGTAAATTCTCCATGGTCATTATTTTTGTTTTCTTTATGTTTAACATTAGGACTGCCTTTGCACTTTCTTCTTTGACTTTCTTTAGTGATTGTTCGAAGTCTGTGATGCTTTCGCCAGTAGGATGATGTCATCTGCATATCTTAAGACTATTGATGTTCTTCCTCCTATCTTTACTCATTCTTCTTTCATGTCTAAGCTTGTTCTACATATGATATCTTCTGCATACAATTTGAACAGACAAGGTGATAAAATGCAGCCTTGCCTGACCCCTTTGCCAATTAGGAACCATTCTGTTTCTCTATATTCTGTTCTTACTGTACCCTCCTGTCCTAACTACAGATTCCTAATCAGGACTATCAGATATAGTGGCACTCCCATTTCTTTAAAGAGTATTCCATAGCTTTTCATGATCTGTGCAGTCAAAAGCCTTGCTGTACTCTATAAAGTACATGCTTATTTTTTTCTGGACTTCTTTGGCTTGCTCCATTATCCATCATATGTTTGCAATGTAGTCCCTAGTGCCTCTTCCTTTAATTCACTTTCACAGATGCATATTTTAAATTGGTAATTAACTATTATTTAAGTTAAGCTTTAATTAAAACAAACACACAAAATGAACCCCAAATATCTTGAGAGTCAGGTGGCAACACTACAGATATAGGAACTGGAGAAGGCAGATTCTGTTTGCACCATCACCAGTGGATTGTTTTCAGTCTAACCTGTTAATTGTCAGGGGAGGTGCCAAAGAACCATGGTTTTTTCCCAGGGTAGAGTGATGAGACAGAGATGGGTTGGTTGTTTCTGAGATAGCAGAGCTCTGCAACTAATGATGAAACAGTCAATGATTCTAGATGCTTACTAGGTAACTTGTAAGCTTATAAAACAACAACAACAGCAACAACAGTCTGGTTTTGATACTTCCAGGAGTGCCTCATCATCCATGGAGAAAATGGCTGAGACCACTTTTCTTAAATTTTGTAGATGGAGTTTTTAGGGGAATTTTAGTTACCAAGCTAAGCCAGAGACTTATAGGACAAGATTGCCCCCCATCCCTTCTCCCAGTATGACTCCCACAAGGTAAGACCTAATTTTTATTTTGTCTGAACCCAATTTTCTTCTCCTCTGTGTACACTGTCACTGGCAGAGTGGGGTTTGTAGCACTAGAGAAAAAGTGGGGTTGAAAGAATGTTCAATGATGGCTGGTAATATAGAAGCAGAGCTATTTCTGTCAAGGTCAGAGTTGTAGCAGAGGTGGCAGTGATGGCAGCAGCTTCGAAGAGCAAGGAAATGAGGAATCTCGTCAGGAAATTATCCTGCTAATGGGATCTCCCTGGCAAACAGCAGGCGGGAATCCCAAGCACTCTAGAGCTCAGATGGAGAGGCAGGGAGGAGGCTGGCACAGGGGTCACTGAGAGATATGAGAATGGACCAGGAACAGACAGAGAGAAAAAGAGAATAAAAACAGAGAAGCACAGATAGACAGAAGCAAAGGGGCAGAGATGCAGGCACTGATATTAGTGGGTGGAAGGACAGCAGTCTGTTGTGTTTTCTCCTGCCACTGAGGAGTTGTCCCCGAACTGCATTTTCAAAATCTTCACAGTCAAAATGCTCTGAGAGCGATCAGCCCTACAGGCATCTCTGTCACTTTGCAACATCTCCCTAGGGATCCAGAAGAAGAAACTACAGAGAATACAGCCCTAATCTGACCTCAAAGTCCATGGGTACTACTAGCCCTCTTTCACAAGATGGATAGATTCTCTGTAATATCTGTGAATATCTCCCAGGTAAATCATCAGGACAGACAAGTTTCAGGCTTGTCTACATTTTGGCAAGTGAACTGGGTATGGCAGAAAGCAAGATGGGTTCTCTCAGAGTGGTGTGCCATTTAGTCAATCAGGCATGGAGTCCCTCTTCAAAAGTAAAGGTGTCTGAGCTGGTTTGTGGCAGTCTAACCACTTTCCACTCCTCTTTTGCCTCCCTGGGTTCAATCCTCCATTGCCAATACCTTCACTTTGCTTCCTGCTATGCCTTTTTGACAAATGGTGCCAGAAAGATGCCAATTTGCCCTGAACAGGACGGTGCTTCTTAGCATCTCCTGTGCATATTGGAGATGCCTTCCTCACCACCACTATTACCACCATTCTTTAAATTCAGTTATAGCAGTGGCCATAAAAGTTATGAAGAAGTACATAATATGACCACAGACAGAGGCAATTCTGGGTCTGTTGCAGATTCATAAGGTGGCTCTGGGGGCAGTGGGATCAATAGGGTTGGTGTCACCCCAGTGCACACCCCTGGGCTAACAGGCACACCCTCCTGCCACCCTCCTCCATCAGCTAGGCCCTCTGTGGCAAAATGGAAGTGGGATGCTGCTGCCATTTGGCAGCCTCTGGAGGGCTGCTGACCATGTCACCTCTGGCAGGCTGCTGGCCAAGTGGGTAAGGGAGTAGCCTCCCAGCAGCGCCACCAGAGCAGGAAGGCAACTCTCTTTGCCACTTAGCCAGCAGCCCCTTTAGACCTGGAAGAGGCTGCAGGACAGCAATAGCCCTCCATCCCCACAGTCACAGCAGACTACCTTGCCCTCCATATTTACCTACTGTTCTGCTCTGAGCTCCCTGCCCCAGAAGGAAGCACAGAACAGGGCAGTAGGAGAGAATGGAGGGTAAGACAGGCAGCGGTGTGCCAGGCATCTGGGAAAGGTGGTGCTGCTGCCACCCAGCATTCCCTTCCAGGTCTGGTGGGGCTGCTGCCTGGGTGGGAAGGGAGGCAATGGCAGCAGAAGGAAGGAATCCATTGTCATCACTGCTGCCACTGCCACCAGCACCTCCCTTTTTCAGCCCAGCCAGCAGCCCTGCCAAATCCAGAAGGGGCTCCCAGGTGGCTTCAGCACTTAAATGCACTCTGGCTGGTAGAGGGGGAAGCCAGAGGTGGTGTCTTGGAAGCAATTTCCCCCTCTGAGGTTTCACCCAGGGAGGTTCAGACCCCCAACACATTCATACTGATACCCCTGTCTGAGATATCTATGGTAACTGAGACACCAGGAAGATATACAGGCCAGATCATTCTGCTCCCCTATGATCAAGCCTTAGCTCTTTCTCTCCTCCACACTTGGGACTTTCAGGTCATTATTTTGAAATATCTGTTGCTTCTCTTGACCCATTTTTTAAAAATCATGTTCAGGCTTCTCAGGCCTTGTCCTGTCTCATATCCAGCTGTTCCCATTTCTATTATTGTTCCTTGCATTTGTCTTGTCTCCCTTGAGACTGTCTCTCTGGTCCCAGGTGTACACAGCTTGCTGATGGAGAAAAGGCGTTCCTACTATGTATTGGCCTTCCAATTCCACAGCCTATAGTTATTTCCAGTCATTAACACTTCTGACTGTGTTTTTCCATGATCTTTCCCTTGTCTCCATTTCCCCTCCCCATTGTCTGCCAAGCTCCCTAGATCTATCGGCTGCCCTTGTCTGACATAAATCTCCCCTGGCAATTCCTTGCCCATAAATCTTGCTGCTGCAGCTCCCGGAGTGCCACGCTTCTTGACACCTGCCCTGCCCTGGACGGTCCACACCCCCTGATTTAATGCCAAGCGGATTTCATTACTGCAGCTTGCTCTCCTCCCTGGGTTGTTAATGAAGATGTTAAAGGAGAAAAGCTCTGCCCCCAACCTGGTGCTCCCACTGCTGTCCTGCTCTCAAGTGCATCCAATGCAACTCATCAATCTCTGTCAGCACCCTGGCTGCTCATAGGGGGTTTCACCACAAGATGTAGTGTTGAATTTCCTCCTTCTCCTCTAGCACATTCAGGCTTCATCTCCATCCCTTGGTTTACTTGGTAGTCATAGTCCTTCTCCCCCACCCTCTGCCACTTGCATCTCATGTGAGCCGTGCACCATACTCTGCTTTCTTTAGGTATTTTGGTGCCATGGTTGGTCCTAGCTCTCCCAGCTCCATAGAAAAATTAAATCTATATCTATATTATTCATGTGCAGTGTCTATCTTGGAGCAAGTGGCTCTTCCTTTCCTCCTTCTGGGGTAGTGAGTAACTTCCTTGTCAGTGGAACAATTAATCTACTTTGAAAATTAGTTCAAACTTTAAAGATGACATTCATGAAACTGGACCTATCTGGGAGATGGGGTTCTGTACTTTGGATATCTTCTTGAAAGTTCAGCCTAAAACTCAAAGCAGATTCATCACCCCATTGACACAGAAGCCACAAACTGGCATTCCTTCAGTAGGGTTGTTATTATGAACCCATTGCAAGACACAGTATCCTGGTTGACCTTTAGGGTGTCTACCTGAAGAAAAGCAAATGGCTCCTCTTCTTTGACATGATTTTTAGAAAAACAGGATCAAGAGAAGTATAACATATATGGAAATAATGGCCTGAAGGCTCCAAGTGTGTGAGAAAGAACAATTTTAGACTTCATTTTGTGGGTACAGCAAGACCTGGCCCATGTCTCGTAGAGCTCCCTATACTGTATACACTCCTGGTCCCTCAGTTATCACAGCTCTCCCAGCAAAGAGCAGCAAACACAGAACTGCCTCTCTGTGGTGCTGACCATATAGCAGCTTCCTAAATTGGCCACTGCTGTAACTGAATTTAAGGAGTGGTGATGATGGTGGTGAACAGGACAAGCTAAACCTCTTGAAATTCTCTCTTCTATACAATTGTTAAATGCAGAAGAGCCCTGCCTACTTTTTATTGTTCATTTGCTTGTTGTTAACCACCTTGATCCAATACAGGGAGAGGCAGGATACAAATAATAATAATTATAAAAAGTATTATTATTTCCTTTGGCCATGGTAGCAAGATTGCAGGCCTGCACAACTAGTGAGCCAACAAACTGAATACATCCTACTAGTGAGACCTGCTAAAGATTCAATATAGTTCTTTTTTTTCTGACCACTTGAGACCTTAAAAAAAAAAGCAGCAGGGGGACTGTTATGATGCTCCTAGCAGCAAACAGCTTGGCTTACTGGTTCACAACACTGAATGAAAAACCTGTGTTTTAATATCTGCAAAACCTTTGTTTACTTCACAGGGTTTGTGGACTTTCTTATGCACCTTCCAGCATTTTCTGAGATCTTGAGGAAAAGCTCTGTTTTGCATACTGTGTAGTGGGGAGATTGATTAGATGCGAACCTTCTGTGTCATGGCGCATACCCTGGGGAACTTCTTTCCCGGAGTGGCTCACCTGAACCCTTTTTTGCAGGTTTTAAAAATGGGCATTTGGACCATAAAATCATTTTATTATTTCTCTCTGTTGTAATTGGGTTTCCCCCCATACAGTATATGGTTTTACTGTGTTCTTTCAAAATTATTATTTATTGCAAGTCACCTTGTCAGCCCTTTCAGGGGAGAGGGTGATGATTTTGTGTGTACATATTATGGGTGTTCTTAACTATTATGTTAGCCACTTTGATTACCATGGTAGAAAGGTGGGACATAGCTGTTTTATATAAATGTTTAATAAAATCAATGCATTTTAAAGTAAATACAATTAGATTAATATGGAATGTGCAGTAAAGCAAAGGAAATTACTTTTCAGAGTGCTATATCCCTACAGCAGTGAACGCCATGTAGATTTGCCAGTTTGCAACCTAAGGTTTTCTCTACAAGTTTAAATTTGCTATTGACTCCAGAGGTGAGGCAATAGTAGTTTATCTGGCCTCTTTTTCCCCTTCTCCCTTTACCTGCTGAGTAGTATACTCCAGGCTTGCTCATTTCAGCAACCAAGGGGGAACCAATTCAATAGAACTGTGATAAAGACACAAATGGGTAGAGGTATCCTGCTTATTTCTTGCTGCTTTGAGAAAAGTAAACCTCTAGTTTTATGCACATTTACTTACACTAGCAGAGATTATCACATGGAGGAACAAAGTGGATTGCTCCGGTCCTTAACCTGTGGTATTCACACAATTGGGGGGGAAGATTATCACACACCCGCATGCTTATCTCATTCTACTCCCATCTGTAAAGAGTAGTGGACCCATCATTTGGTATTAATGAGAGTTAATGGATGGGAGAAGAATGGGATAAGCTTGTGGGGTGTGTGATAATCTTCCCCCATGGTCACACGAATACCACAGATTAAGGAAGGGAGCAATCCAATTTGCTCTCGTCTGATAATCTAGAACATTGAATCTTCTTTCTGAGTAAACAGGCTACAGTTTGACCATCATAGTTTCATAGGCATTTGCAACCAAGGGAGACGGGCCCAAGTAATGGGGCTGCTTCAGACTTCTGACAGAAGTCCTTCTTTCCTTCCTTTCCTCCCTCCAAAAGACTGTGTCTATTTTGTACACCTGAAGGATTGATTACTGATCTTTAGTTTTTTCAGATCTATTTGTTTAACCTCCTTGCATTTCTGGTTAATTGAGTTACACACATAGCCATAGCATAAGTATATTAATTATATAATCAGATTATTATTTTACAACCCAATCTCACCATCTTGAAGGCTCCCTTCCTTGGGACTCAATATAGGGTCTTTTCAGTTGCAGCATCTAGGGTATGGAACACACTGTCTAGAAGATATCTCTGCCTTTTAATTTATAGGCAAGCTGTAAAGACACCCACCCCCCCGCTGCCAAATTTTTCTTGAGACTTGTCAGTCCCATAAGCAGTAGATACTACTGTCCTTAGTATCTCAGGGGTCCTTATTATGATGAGGCTTGTCTTTCCCTCCTCCTTGCAGTTACCTGCCATGCCGTTCTGATCCTCTTGCTTGTTTATAGGGCATATCAATAGGAACAAAGGATTTCTGGGATTTAAATTTTGAGAAAGCATCATAAAGAGTGGCACACTGCTCTCTGTTTTGCCTCACATAAACCCAATTTAGACAAGAGCCTAAGTCAATACCTCATTGTTCATATTGTTGTTTGTTTTGTTTCAACTATGCTACAGTTTGGCAGCACGAAATCTACTCAAAAGACTTTGTGAGATTCAGACAGCCTATATAGTCAAAGGAGCTAAGGAAGCTATTACAAACAGCCAAAAACATGAAAAACAGTATTTAGTATTTCCCCTTCAGGCCAGCCCACCTACTCCAACCCTCTTGGGCTGCTCAGTCCAAGTGGTGTTTCTTTTACCTGTCCATGAAATCCTTGAGCTTTCAGAAAGACAAGAAATTAAAAATAGACTCAAATGGGAATAGCCATTATGATGAGGGATATTGGGGAGAAGTTTACCATTTTTTTCCATAGGCTCCCCCAGACCTCTAAAACTGTTGACAGTGGCTACATCTGCATTGCAGAAATAATCCAGTTTGACACCAGTTTAACTGCCGTAGCTGAATGCTATGGAATTCTGGGATCTGCAGTTTTTGAGAGACATTTAGCCCAACCTACAGTTACCAGAATTCCATAGCACTCAGCCATGGCAGTTAAAGCGGCATCAGACAGGATTATTTCTGCAGTGAAGATGCAGCCAGTAGCAAAATTAATGAATCTGGAGACTTTTCCTGAAACATTCAGATTGGCTTCAGCCCCATATTTTGGGAATCGCTCACAGCATCTGTAGTCTAATCTGTACTGCAGATTGCCATGGATGAATGCTATGGAATTCTGGAATTTGTAGCTTTGTGAGATATTTTTACCTTTATTGTCAGAGAACTCAGTCACCACAGCAAACTACAAATCCGAGGATTCCATAGCATAGAGCCATAGCAGTTAATGTGGCATCAAACTGCATTGTTTCTGCAGTGCAGATTCAATCTATATCAAACTTGGTTCGTTACTGGCTTAGCCTCAAATGGTTCTATGCTAGAAAGATATATAAATGTTTCCATCTGTAGTTTTTCCCCTTTTGGTTTTATTCTCTCTTTTACAAAACATGAAGACTTGTTTAGTCCAGGTATTATAAGGAGGATGCTTCTCACCACTTGGGAGAAAGAAAATATGCCTCTGCATCAGTATTTCTATGATCACAAGAATATTTAGTGCCAGTTTGGGAAAGGAGGTTGGGATCTGGAGAATGAAAATGTCCAAACCTTTATTCTTCATACAAACTATATCAGTATCAGGAGAACAGCCTTATAACTGAACAGTGGAGGTAATGTGGGAGAGGGTAACAGAAGATCAATGATTTTCAGACCTTAGGGCTAAAGCAATTCAAAGAAAACCTTAACATCTCAAAGGTCACAATATTTGGCTTTCTCCTTTGACTCATGGTGATAGGTTTTGCACTTGGCACAAAAATACCTCCAGAACATTCTAGAGCGTAGTGAAATTTTGACAGGAACCTCAACCCTACCACAGCATACTCCCTCACCTTGATGTGCAAACATCAGGACAACAGCCATACCAGCTGAGGAGGGCTATTAAAGATTTTCAAGAATTCAGGGCTGCCTCAATACTCCTACAAGAAAAGGTTACAGCATTTGGGACTATTTGGTTTGCGCGGGGAGAGGTGAGTAAGGGGAGATATAATAGAGGTCTACAACAGTAAGCATAGGCTGTAATCCTATATGGCTCAACACAGATTAGTAGGTCCATGTGTGGATCTACACTAGGCTGAGCCATATACCACGTCCTAGACTTACTGAATTACCTCTGAAGCCCTCTCCACCCTGCCACAGCCATTTCCTGCTTCATGAGAAGCAGGAAGGATCACAGAAGCATCTGTTTACATCCCCCTAGACAGATGTGAAATAATTACAGAAGTGTAGAGAGGGCTCAGAACACCCTGGTGGATCTCAGTGATGATATCATAATTTTATGTCTGGGTAGACTTGAAGGCACACACACACACACATACACACACACACACACGGGGAGATGCTCCTGTGTTCTTGCCCGCTCCCTACAAAGCAAGGAATGGCCATGCAAGGGGCTTCAGAAGCTGTTCAGTAAGCTGGGCAGGCTTATAGTGCTACAGAGGGAGGAAGGGAATACCAATCCTTGTAGTGCCCAAAAAAGGGCAAATGCATGTGTAAGGGAAATTTATGCATGCATATGTCCCTAGCACATTTGAGATGTGGTGCTGGAGAAGAGTGTTGAGGATTCCTTGGACAGCCAAAACAAACAAACAAACAAATGGGTCTTAGAGCAGATCAAGCCAAAACTATCCCTGGAAGCCAAGATGACAAAACCTAGGCTGGTATAGTTTGGACACATCATGAGAAAGCATGAATCACTGGAAAAAACAATAATGCTAGGAAAGTTAGAAGGATGTAGAAAGAGAGGAAGGCCACATGCTAGATGGATGGACTCTATTGGAGATCACGAGAATGAGTTTGCAGGAGTTGGGCAGAGCAGTGGAGGACAGGGGTCTTGGAGATGTCTCATCAGTATGGTCGCCATGGGTTGAGATCAATGAAAGGGCAGTTAACAACAACAAATGTCCATAGCAGGACATCAGCCATAGTTCTGAGCAGGGGTAGGAATCATGCACCCCTCCAGATTTACTGAACTGCAGCTCCCAGCAGGCCAAGCCAGCACAGCCAATGGTAAGGAATGCTGAGAATTCCAATCCAACAATGGGGGTAGTGTGCATGATGAGGATGAGGGAGACATTTTTATCCCTGATGAAGGTAGAAGCAGTGACATAGATGGGGTGGTGGTCTGAGGGTCCGGACCCCACCTTCCAAAGTACTGCTGGAATACAATGAACGGTGTGCATGTCCATGGCATACGCGTGCCACCATGCCCAAGCCAAGCCTCCCTTTCCTAAAATCCTGGCTACATCCCTGGTGGAAGGCTCAACCACAGAAGGTGTATAGAGGGAATTTCCAGATAAAGTAAAGGAAGTGTGGGAAGTCAGTTCCCAAAGTGTGTTACCTGCCCCATTACATATCCACATACACTCACACAAATATTGCAATTGATTTTCCTTCCACCTCTTGTCCTCAAGTAACTGCCCCTGCTTCCACTGAGCCAAGAGGCTTTGTTTGGGTAGGCACGGCTGCCACAGACATCGAACACCAGCAGGGTTAAATCAACCTATTAGGCAGAAACTCCCAGCAAAATGACATTTCCTCTTGCCCAGCAGAGCCAGGAACCACTGTCCTCGGCTCTGAGAAAAACTAATATAAAGCTGCCCTTGTGTGAAGGGCCCGATGGTATCAGGGATGGCGCAATAAATCTCTGCAAAGAGCACGTTCACTGAGACAGGCACAGCCCCAGCCACACACATATACGCCTACTCTACACTCTCAGAGGCTCACACACAGCTGTCTCCTTGGGAGACCTCTGGATCTCTCTTTCTATCATTTCATCTCATTCAACAAGTACACATGCACACCACAATCACAAATGGCAGTGCTATGTGAGGCTTTTGCTCACACACTGTAACCCTTCCACCAGCTATTGCTGTTGTTGTTGTTGTTGTTGTTGTTGTTATTTCTTACCCATCTCTCCAGGTGGGGAACAGCAACAGATTAAAATACAACACATAAAGCAATTAAAATACATAGCATCAGTTTAAAAAAGCATATATAATACCAATACATATTAAAACATACAGTCTGTAGTTTAAAATCCATAATTTAAAAATAATCTAGATAGACCTGCAAAAGAAATCTGTCTTAAGTGCTGTTGTAAATTCAAACAGTGTAGTCAGCTTTCAAGTCTCTTCTGACAGGTCATTCCACAGTCTAGGAGCGGCTGAAGAAAATGTCCTCTGAGTGACCAGGCTGGCTTATAAGTGTAAATGCCACCCAGAGGACCTAAGTGTGGAAGGCTGATTATACAGAAGGAGGTGATAACATAGGTTACCTAGACCCAAGCCTTTACTTCTGAGAACTGATGCTTACTCAACCCTGTGCTTGCCAGCCTTTTTTACAGATGGATAGAAGGTCTAAAACCTTGACAGCCAAACTTCCAGTTTATTCAGAGAGTCCACCCACCACCCCTGGCATGAAGATGTAATGATAAGGAAAGATCAGTTTGTTGATTTTTCTAGTTACTGTGTTACCAGTGGCACAGAATCTGCCTACACATACCTGTATATGAATGTGTGGCAAAGGCTATGTGGCTGAACCCTCATTCCTGAGGCGTATAGTTCCCTACAACACTACTCTCTTTAGTACACATTCATTGTCCTTCTGCACAGGGTATCCTTCTTTTCAGAAAAGGATATATTTATACTTTGATACAGAAATAAAATACAAGTTATGTACAGATGGCTCACTAGCACAGACACAATACATCACTGTCCACCACAGCTGTGCCTATTACCCCAACAAATATATTCACCAATACACACAAAAAAGCTATGCCTCTCAGCACAAAGACAGTTTAATACCACCACCACAAATACACACAAGTGGTGACTAACACACACTTGCACACAGTGCCCAACAGATATAAACATGGTGGTGGCTCCTTATACATGTACAGACCTCCATGCCTTTGCAGGTGCATCCAACATAGATATATGTTCTCTTACTCTGTGGCATTCTGGGGAAACTGAAATATGAAATAGCTCCTAGAATACTTCCTATCTGGTACATATTGTTGCCAGGCTGAAAACTGGAGACAGCTCCTGTGCCTTTAATGGTTGTGCAGAAGAGCAGGCGACTTGAAGGCAAGAGTGTGGTGATTTGAGCATTGGACTGTGACTCTGGAGATCAGGGTCCAAATCCCTGCTCATGAAAATCCACTGTATCACACAGCTTTAGCCTCAAAGAAAGGCAAATGCAAGTGCCCTGTGAATAAATCTTGCCAGGAAAACCCTGTGACAGGGTTGCCTTCAGGTTACCGTAAGTCAGAAAGAATGAAGGCCAACAACAACAGCAACACACAACCCTATCTGCCAGTCCTCTCATTTTCCTTTTCTCTACGTTTGAGGAAGGGAGGGTAGTTGAAGACAAACAATACTATTGAAGTAGTAGAGACTATTTCCTAAGGACATCCCTCCCTCTGCACCCTATCCCAACTTTCAGGTTTTCTTCCCTTCCCTGGGTTCTCAAGGACTTGACCTCATGGCAAAAGGTAATACGTTGTGGTAACCAGTAAGTGATTTGATGGAAACTTTACAGGAGGGATTAAGGAGCTATTGATTTGGCCAGCGACACCAGGTATTTGTTATAATTTAAGAATATGGAGAACTGTGATACACAACATAATGTTTTTGAAGTCCCCTACTGGTACTCATGGAGAGAATGAGGGCCTACATACCCTAAGCCACCAGATCCCTGAAACTAAGCACAGTCAGCCTGGGTTAGCACTTGGATGGAAGACTACTAGTGAACACCATGTACTATAGCGTAGTCTAAGTTTCAGAGAAAGGACCTAGCAAAACCACCTCTGAGTATTCCTGGGAAAACCCTATGAAATTTGTAAGTCAACAGGCAACTTGAAGTCACATACACATGTAAGCACACACACATGCACACACAGTGTTGCTAAAGTGCATCTCCTTTGACTATGTTTGCATACACCCAGGTGAAATAAGTGTACGTAGCCATTTCAGATATGAAATTGTATACTTCATGCACACAGAGTATATATGATTACTTTATAGCTAGCATGTTAGGAAGACTACAATCTTCGGGGAATAGCAAAGATCTGTTTTAGAAAGCTCTTTATCTACAAGAACAAAGAGTGCATCTCTTAGCAGGTGCTGCCACCTGCTGACTATTTGGAAAGTTGGTTATTTGAACACTGGTTCCCCCCCCCCCCCCGACTTTGAAAGAGAGGAAATTAGGCTGCAAATTCTGCTAATGAGGTGGAAGAATTGCACAGAGAATTGCAGTTTGGGATTTGTCCCTGTTTTCATGACCATGCACAAAGTGTCACAGTCTGCTCTGTATTCGGTGATCTATCATTATTTGCACCTCACTGCCTGATTTTCTCATATGAACCTCTGTGTCAAGAAATCCAGATGTTTCTTTTTCGGCATTAGCTCTTGTCACACTTGATCAAACTAAGCATTATTGGAATTCTCTGTGTAATTTTCTTCTTCCAAAAGCAGCCATGGGATTTGAATCAGCAGTCTTGGGTTTGAGGTGATGGGTGGATAAGGAGTGAGAGGGAGGCAAGCCGTTACTGTTAACTGTTGAGAGAAGAATATAAGCAAAAGCATTTAAACAAGAAGCAGGGTAAATGCACAATTCTTATCTCTGCAGTATTCCAGATAGTCTAGCATATGGATGTTATCTTTTTGAACTATATACCCCAAATTGTATAGCAAGTGTGACCACTGGCCAAGTTAACACAGGTTTCAGAGAAACAAGTCACGCCAGAAAAATCTGATCTCTTTTTTTGATAAAATTACCAGCTTGGTAGATGAAGGGAATGCTGTGGATATAGCATATCTTGACAAGGTTCCCCATTCTTGCAAACAAGCTTGTAAAATGTGGGCTAGAGAAGGTAACTGTTACATGGATTTGTAATTGGTTGACCGGCCGAACCCAAAAGTTGCTCAACATTGGTTCCATTTCATCCTGGAGAAAAGTGACCAGTGGGGTGCCACAGGGTTCTGTCTGGGGCCCAGTACTATTCAACATCTTTATTAATGACTTGGATGACAGAATAGGGGCATGCTTATCAAATTTGCAGATGACACCAAATTAGGAGGAATAGCTAACACCCCAGAGGACAGGATCAAAATTCAAAGTGGCCTGAATAAACTGGAAAGCCAGGGCAAAGCTAACAAAATGATATTTAACACAGAAAAATGTAAGGTACCGCACTTAGGGCAGAAAAACGAAATGCATAGATATAATATGGGGGACACCTGAAAAGCATCTAGGAGTCCAAGTAGACCACAAGTTGAACATGTGTCAACAGTGTGATGAGGCAGCTAAAAAGGCCAATGCAATTTTAGGCTTCATCAATAGTCTCTAGATCCAGGGAAGTAACAGTGACACTCTATTCTGCCTTGGTCAGGCCCCACCTGGAATACTGTATCCAGTTCTGGGCACCACAATTCAAAAAGGATGTGGAGAAACTGGAGTGTGTCCAAAGGAGGGCGACTAAAATGGTGAAGGTTTTGGAAACCATGCCCTATGAGGAAAGACTTAGGGAGCTGGGGGTGTTTAGTTTGGAGAAGAGAAGATTAAGAGGTGATATGATAGCCCTTTTTAAATATTTGAAAGGATGTCATATTGAGGAGGGAGCAAGCTTGTTTTCTGCTGCTTCTGGATGCTGCTGGGGGGGGGGGGGTGGAAGCTATAAAAGAGGTTTTGAATGCCTCCTTTGCAACTTTCTGGCATTATGTGCCTGTATAGTGCTTAAGATATCGTGGACAACCAAAAGGACAAACAGATGGGTCTGGGAACAGATAAAGCCAGAGACTGCCGTAAAAGCCAAAATGATTAAATTCAGGCTGACATACTTTGGCCACATAATGAGAAGACATGGATCACTGGAAAAGACAGTGATGCTAGGAAAGGTACAGGGCAAAAGAAGGAGGTGAAGATGGGTGCCAGATGGATGGACTCAATCAAGGGAGCCAAGGGCATGGGCTTGCAGGAACTAAGCAGAAAAGTGGAAGATATGGGTTCTTGGAAGTGTCTGATCCACATGCATCGATGTCAACTCGAGGGCAGATAACAACAATAAATGTCACCAGCAGGATTCCTGCCTCAGAGTGTTATAATCCCCAAAACAACTTTTCCAAGACCTGTCCTAGATCTCTGTTCCCATGCCAGAACTCTGTACTCAAAGAAGCCATTTTGCTCTATAAATGCATGCATAGTGGCCAAACTCTTAAACCAAGTGCAGAAACACAGAGATCCATGCACATGTAAATGTATAATGTGTGCCATGACTCCAATTTAAGCTCTATTTAGAATTACTAAATAACATCTGTGTAACATCTGAGGAAATAGGCACAAGTCGATAAAAGCTCATGCTACCAACTTCTGTCTTTCAGTTAGTCTCAATGTTTCTGCAAGATCCCTTGACATACTGATCGTCCAGACTAACACAGCTATGTTTCTGAATTCCACCACCAGAGATACATGAGAAAATAAGCAAATGGGTGTTCAAGCAAATAAATTTGTATAATAGAGAAAACAGAAATAAATAGCCACAGGATTAAAGCAATCTGAAGAGATTTTTTTTAAAAAAGCATATGCAAGCTGGCTGCCTAATGAATGTTGGCAAGCTTTACAAAGCTTGCCAACCAGGAAGCTCCTATTCATTGCCTTGGTACAAGAGATTGCCTTTTCAAAGTCCAGAAATCCTCATCAAAAGTATCTGCTTTCTGTTCACAGTTCCAAGTCACATCGTGGATGCAAATTGACATGTGTCTCTTCCAGAGGAGATCCATCATAGACACATCATGGCTCAGTTCTCTTGCTCTCTCTTTCCCTCCCACACTCTCTCCACCTCCTTCTTTCCTTCTACACCACACAAGCCATTTCTGTGTTTCTAAAGACCTCAGGATCTAGCATGAAAGGCTGGATTAATGAAAAAAGAACCTAAGCCATTGCCGCCATTCATTCACTTGTTCATCCTAAATTAGCTGTTCACATTTTTAGAAGATAAAACATTAACAGACTACATCCAACAAGATTAGAATTCCAACAGGCAATCTTTGGCTATCCCACAGAAAAGAGATCTCTGGATCCTGTGGACAGGTTAATGAGGCAAATGAGCATTCTTTATTTGAGCACAAATCTAGCAAAATAAAACAAAAATCTTTAGTTGGTGGTTCAGCCATCAGCACAAATTAGTGTGTCTGTGTGTGTGTGTGTTGTGTTCCTACAGTCACATATGGCAAGCTAAAACATTTTAAAAAAATCCACATTAAAAAAGAGAGAGATTTGTGTTAATTAAACATAGCAGTTTGGCATTGTTGAAAGCTCTCTCCTCACCCACAAAACTAGGTTTCTTAAACTCAACTTTTCTGTGGTTCTTAACAGATATGGCACAGCTATCTTTGTTAAATAATTATTATTACCCCTATTTCTAGAACATGGTCTCCCAATGTTCCTGGAGATGATGGTAGTGATGATGATGATGATGATGATGATGATGGTTATTATTACCCGACTCTCCCAGTGGATCAAGGCGGGGAACAACAAAAACTAATAGACCAACAACATCTGTTAAAAGACATCAGTTTAAAAAGGAAAAATAATCAATTTAAAACATCAATTTAAAGGGACAAATAAGATGTATACATATTAAAACAATCCACATTTAAAATTCACAATTTAATAACCATCTGGATAAGCCTGCCAGAAGAGATGGGTCTTTAATGCTCTTTTAAATTCAGACAGCATGTTGAGCTGCCGAATCTCTTCTGGCAGGTCATTCCACAGTCTAGGGGTGTAGTACCAATCTTACCATGAAACATGTAGTACCATCTTCACATGATTATGGGAATTATCAGAAGACATGGGGTAACTCCAAAGTTTGCAAATAGCCCAACATCTTCAGGAAAAGGGCTTAAGAGAGAGGACTCAATGGGGAAAAATGTTGAGTGTGTGGGTGAACAGTAAAAAAAACTGATAGTTGGGTGGGTGGAAAAATATAGTAATGTGTCAAGAAAGGGAAAAGGAGGGGAGGAGGAGGTGACACATAGATCTAAAAATTGTAAAATGAACTGTCTGTTATGTTGACTGTGTCATTTCCCAAATCATACTGGCAAGCTTTTTAGATGTCAACAGAGAGCAGAAACTTGCCCATAGATATATTGGATTTCTCCATCAAAATCCAAGATTATAAAGCGTCTGAGACTAGGCACAAGTATGCTAGCTCCAGAACTCTGAAAATATCCCAGAGGGCAGTAGAAACCAAAATGGATGGGGAGAAACACCTAATAAGAATTGAGTATGTTCAGTGGTCAGATAATGTTCATACTCTGCTGGGTGTATGTGTGGGAAAATGGGGGTGATGGAATGGGCAAGCTGAAATCCTAAACAGAACTGTACACTGCAACATGCTGTTGCAGGTAAATTGTATAGGCATAAAATTAAGAGTTTCATTAAAGTGGTATATGATACATTTGGATTAGAAGTGCTTTATTGTATTTCATACTATCTATTGTCCCTGGCCTCCTCCACCTTTGTTATTTTTAAAAATGAATTAACACCAATGCATTTACGATACCCCATTCAATTACATACCTTGCTATTTTTAAATGTATATTTAACAAAACTTCAGCTGCTTCATGCTTCTGGAATGCAGCCACTTCACAATGTTGTCTCAAGGCCTTTGGCCTTTTTCAGCACAAACTACATCAAATTTATTGGTGTGGATATGAATGTACCAGTTCAAATGAGCAATTTAATGGCTTATTCAGAAAAAAGAAGAAAGCCCAAGCTTGCTTTTCCAGGAGGAGGAAGTATAATTGTAAATGCAGAAAGATTAGTACTTGGACAGCTAAGGATAATGAAATGGAAATGAAACTAAATGTGGCAGAATGCCCCATAACAATAGTGCCATTTGGCAACAGTGTGGACAGCACTCATGAATTTGCTAACCTTCCCATATGTTCAGAAGCACTCTTTCATTATATCTCAGTTGTCTGTCTGCTGAGCCTTGGTAGCATCTGATGATTCAACGTTAATTATATGGCTTTCATCTTGGATAGACATTACCCTTTCACATACAGAAGCAAATGCAGGTTTGCCACAAAGTATACATTCAAGCGGGAACTGGGCCAACTGTAGATCCATGATAAGCCCATCTATACTGTACATTGCTAGGTGTTACCATGTCACTTTATATGATTTTATTTTGTTTTTATTTTTGGTATAAAGTAAAAGCAGGTATACATCTAATAAATGTAATGTTATGTAATCTGTTCTTACAAATGTTCCAGTGCAACCTATTAAGTGAGGTGTCTTTCTTTTGTTTTTAGAAAAAGCTAGGATGAAGGTCGAATTGTCATCTTGTGATGTAAAAAAAACCCAACATCACATACAGTACATGCCTTTAACAACTGCTGGATGCATTTGGCAGGCAGAAATCTTAAGGGTATGAGAGCTGTGCTAGAAACAGAAGTTGGCATCTCTGTCAGAAATGCTTGAGTATCTGGCAGATCAGTTTTTCAAAGTAATCATCTGGCCTACAATTTTTTAAAAAATAAAATGAACTATATGCAAAATCTGAAATATGAGCTAATACCATTTTGTTAAGGGTTGAAGTTTTATTTATAAAGTTTTATTTATACCTTGGCACCCCATTGCCCTCAGAATTTGTGGGGTGGCATGGGTCTCCTCCCTCCCACAGTCTTGAAGGAGAAAGGAAGGTCAGCAACAGAAGAGGCTGGTGCTTCTGCAGTGCTTAATTACTGAGGGAGATCAGCTCTAATTGTTGGCTGTAATCAATATTTATTAATTACCACAATTAATTGTGATGCAGAATTAGGGCGGTAATGAGTGGAGTGTGTAATCAGGAAGGGCTCGTTAGGCAACCTGCAAGTTAGACAGGGGCAAGCTGGCAGGCAGCCACTTGAGAGCCTCCGGGAGTGACAGGAACAACAGCAACAGACAGGAAGAGCTTCGAGGTGGCAGGAGGGGGAAGGAGGGAAGGAAGAGAGAACAACATCAGCAAGCAGGTGTATGAAAAGGCTGTGACAAGTGACGCGGCTCTGATTTCCTGGCACTCTATCATCCACGTTAGGCCCAAACATGCCCTCTAAGTTGGTATGACCATCACCTTGATGAGGTGGTCCTCATCAAGTTAATGACCTCACATCCTATTAGCATGGGCAGAGATGATGAGTTATTGGCATTCCTGTGGCACACAGATGATTTGTGGTTTTTTAAAAAATCATATGAGAAAATCCTAACAGCCACAAGAAAGACTGTTCCAAAGTCCTATCTGTTGGACTTTTCCTCTCTAAGAGTGAGGCACCCACCTTGGGTAGGAAACTTTGAAGGGAGGAAATAGGAGAAAGGTGCTGGAGAACAGGACTGTGTTTTTTCAGGTGTGCTCTTTGTGCCTCCTGTGCTTTCCTGCTTCCTTTATGTGGAGTGAAGAACACTCTGTCCTGTCCTCAGTACTGAAAAGTTAATCACAGGTCCTGTTTCTATACATAGAATGAGGGGAGGGGGGAAGAGTCTCAGTGTGAGTGGGATGCAAATTATGTCAGACCAGTCCTCTCAGTGGTAGGAAAGTGGATATTATGCTTATGAGTAGAGTCTGTATGGCCAGTCATGACAGGAACAAGCAATATGAGGCTTCCCATGTTTCATCCCTTTCAGTGAATAAGGGACCCCCTTCTCCATGACTGAGAGAGTTGACTTGACACATTTTTCTTGGGAAAATTTCAGCGTTCCCTCTTCCCTCCCTCTTTGCTATTTACAGCAAGTGAGATTTTTGGATAGTCAGTATTTCCTGTATAAAAATCCCTGCTATCTTTCCTCATTTAAAGCCTCCCAATTGTTTAGCACTAGGATTGAATGCCTAGGAATAAATACCTTTTGTAATCCAATAAACAAATCATTTGATTCAGGTCACTTCTTTTTAGGAAGTAACTCCGAAACAATGAGATTCCTCTTTATTTGTTTGGTCACCATCATCTCCCTCTCACATCAGAAAGATGGTGAGACCTAAAGCTTTCTTCTTTTACCTAATCTATTCCTAAACCAATAGTTAGGGTGTAGCTTCCCCATACAAATGTAGATTCAGTCACCAGTAAAGTTTTGTTAATTGCAAGCTATTTGTCTTGTTATTTTTGAGTCTGTTTTAGTTTGCAGAGAAGCATAGTCAGACTAGGACACACTTTTGTTCCTCTACAGATTAAAAACTAAACTCTAGCAGGCTTAGCTCTGATATTTTTTAACATTTAAATATTCTGTTTCCTAAACAAGGGGGAAGGCCTTAGAAAACTTGACTTGCCCCCTCCTCCAGTTTTGAGGCAAAAGTCTATTGCTTGATCTCATTTCACAGAAACCGAGTTGGGAACAGCTAGCGGTCTGTACAAGTGGATGGCCTTCACACAGTTAACAATTGAAGGGGGATATGTGCCGACTGCTGTGGCACTCTCATAGATCATGGGACATTGCAGTTTGGGTCTGTGTTATTGGAAGCTAGGTATGGTGAGTTAAAACAAGAGTAGAAAGGACAACAAACCTGCACTTCTACACCCAATTTTTTTCCACTCAAGACAGTGCAGAGAAGAATGCAACTGTCACAACAATAACAACAAAATGTCACAACAAAACAAACAAGCTTTTACATTGCCCAGAATTATTTCTCTAATTGTTTTGTTTTGTTCTAAGCAAAGTACTTGGATGGAGGTGATATGCTGGCATGATGCGGAAGCCATAAAGTCAGTATTGGTTACAGATTTAAACTGGTGTGTTGGCTTTCCTAGGTGCTGCATTAGTCTCTCCTTGGTGTTAACAGTTTCATGCTACATCTAGGAATGCTGGAACAAACAGACATACAATTGCCAGCGTCCTGTTGGTCACATAGTCTAGTGTATATTGTGCTACAAATGCAGAGTAAATTTGGGAGGAGGATAGTCTACAATGGTTGCTTCTGTGCACAACTTGTGCACGCTGCAGTTGCACAAGGGATTGCTAGCTATGCACACTGACCACTGATCCACCTATCATAGAATCATAGAATCACAGAGTTGGAAGAGACCACAAGGGCCATCCAGTCCAACCCCCTGCCATGCAGGAACTCCCCATCAAAGCATCCCCGACAGATGCTTAAAGACTTCCAAGGAAGGAGCCTCTGCTTAAAGACTTCCAAGGAAGGAGACTCCACCACACTCCAAGGGAGTGTGTTCCACTGTCGAACAGCCCTTACTGTCAGGAAGTTCCTCCTAATGTTGAGGTGGAATCTCTTTTCCTGGAGCTTGCATTCATTGTTCCGGGTCCTGTTCTCTGGAGCAGCAGAAAACAAGCTTGCTCCCTCCTCAATGTGACATCCCTTCAAGTATTTAAACAGGGCTATCATATCACCTCTTAACCTTCTCTTCTCCAGGCTAAACATTCCCAGCTCCCTAAGTCATTCCTCATAGGGCATGGTTTCCAGACCCTTCACCATTTTAGTCGCCCTTCTTTGGACACACTCCAGTTTATCTACATCCTTTTTGAATTTTGGTATTCCAAGGGGGGGCTGACCAAAGCAGAATAGAGTGGCACTATTACTTCCCTTGATCTAGACACTATACTTCTATTGATTGATATTGATTCTATTGAAGATATGTTGTGCTACATTGATCATCCATAAGTCTGCCAAAAGATATTTATGCTATCCTGAGCCAATGTAATGTCGGAATCCTGTATGATCTTTTATTTTACATAACTTTATCTATACTTAGCTAAGTAGCAGATGCACCAAGAAACCTTGTCAGTGAATTCTGAAGAGGTATATTGGGACAATGGCAAGAGTGCCCAATTCATAATGGTATGCAATCCACAGCAATTCATAATTTACATCACTATGCATTGTGCATCAGTGCCAGCTCTGCTACAGCAGCTCTCTACTGAATATGGACATGATGAATTTTCCCAGTTCTAATTTCCACATACTGTATATACCGGTACTCTTCTATAAATCTAGAAGTTTATGCCCAAAAATTGTCCCCAAAATTCCAGGTTGACTTATTTATGGGTCAGTATGGTAATGTGACAGCAGCTCTTTCAGATTTCCCTATGTGGTGGGAACAGAGTTTCTTTTTCTCTTGAGCCAAGCAAAAAGAATCCTGATTCCTGAGTGATTAATTGCTGTTAGACAAACAAACAGAGTCCCTCTCCTGCCCGCATTGGCTGTTGCTGTCTGGGTAAAGGCTGAAACCAAAGTTGAAACAAGCACTGAAGCAAAAAGCCTCAGTTAGGGCCAAACAGACAGGCCAAAATAAAGCTGCTTTGGGTCACTTTGGAGATATGCTGTTTAAATGACACACACATTTTAAGAGGCCAAAAGCTGCACCAAAGCTACACTCCAGTCCTTAGAACTGGAGTGTAGCTTTGGCACGGTTTCCGGCCTCTTAGGATGCATGCATAATTTAAACAGCATACCTCCAAAGTGACCCAAAGTAGCTTCATTTTGACCTGTCTGTTCATGCCCTTAGAGTCTTTCTTGCCATACGCAAACATGCACACACTGAAGGAGCCTCCATGTTTTACCCCGACTTATCCACAGGTCATGGCTAAATCCATAATTATGGCCCCAAAACCTGCTCTCAACTTATACATGAGGTCAACTTATAGTCGACTATATAAGGTTTGTAAGTCTGCTTACTTACAAAGATATAACTTCTATATAGGATTCAGGCCACTTACTAATTCGCTTTCTAAAAATCTAAATTCCAGCAGTTGCCCAGACCCATCTCCCATTTTTGGGGTGCTCCCAAGGACCTGGTGTGGAAAGGCCTCTTATGGTTACTTCAGTTGAAGAGAAGGAAGAGGTGCGATGTGTGTGTGTGTGCGTGCAAGAAGAGAGCATGGCCCAGAGTCCCCAACACTGCAATAATGGACTCTTTGCAGAATGCATTGCCATTTGGAGCTGTGCTTGGATGTCCACGTGTGAGGGAAGGTCTGTTCATAGCTCATTACTCTCCACATAAGCAAACGTAGTCAGAAAGGGAATTGCTAGCACCTTCTCCTCTTCACATATTGACTCAACACACTGTCTAAAGGAGTGAATAAAGCCCTGGAGATCTCCCTCCCACAGCCCATTAGGTACATATCAGGCCTTTGAGCAAGTTCCTAATGAATATCACTGCCAGGTGGATGGGAGTGTTGGTGAAGATAATACTGTATAGTAAACAAATGGTTCCCATGAAAATTCTTCCTGCCTGAGTCACTGCTAACCTCAAAAGAGAAACCATCCCTTGCCAGGCAGGACATATGCCAGAGCAGAGCTTGTGAAAGTGCCCTTTTGAACTACAACTCCCAGAATTTCCAGCCTGGGGGTTGTGCGAGTTGTAGTTCAGAAGTCAATTTCTCAAGCTCATCTGCTGAGAACAACATTGCTTAGTATAACTGATGTGGGGATTCTGTTCCCAGCTGTTTGAAATGAAAGTGAAATTTTAAACAGCTGGGATTGAAATTGAGGCTGTCTCCAAACTCTACAGAGTTGTGGGCCTGTGGTGAGGGGAGATGATGATGATGATTTAAAATGATTCCCTGTAAATTCAGAACTGTCCCCCATCACATTTTTGGTAGAAAGCAGAAAGCCATTATGTTTTTAGTATGAGTGTGTGTGTGCGCACATTTGTGTGGGTATGTGCAATATGTACAGTTGGCCCTCTACATTCCCAGTGGTTAGGGGAACAAGACCCCCATGAATGTGGAAAAATGTGAATGCCCCCCCATGCGGAAGCCAGTTAAAGGGATGGGTGTGCAGGGGAAGAGAAGCAGGTGCACATGTTCCTCTTCTTCCCCTACCCTCCCATCCCTTTAATGTGATCCCCACCCCTTCCTTAGTGGGATAGCTATCTTCCCCAGGCAGCTATCCCACTGGGAAAAGGGAGAGGAAGATCGATCCCTTCCCACACCTTTCCTGGTGGGAAAGCTGCCTGGGGTCTGGGGAAGACAGCTATCACACCAGGAAAGGGGGGGGCATTGGCACATGCACCCTTCCTGGCTGCTCCCTCCCTCCTGGGCTTTTTTCCTGAGGGGAAAACCCAAGGAGGAGGAGGAGTGCATCACAGGCAGCCATGACCTCACCAATAATCAAAACTGCGAGTGTCAAAGCTGTGAAAGTGAAGGGCCTACTGCGTGTTTCTTTATAGCATAAGCTTTCATGGACTATAACTCATTTCATAATTATACTATTTCATCATTTGTATAATACAAATATGAGTCCTCAATGATGGCAATCCCAGGATGCAATATTTCATGCCAAACCATGTTAGCACAGACGGACCATTGTGACAATAATGCCAAAATGAAGCATCAGTTTTATTTTGGTGCCAATATGACACAATGCATGTCAAGGCCACAGAGCATAGTGTTCTGCAGCAGTCATGTGAAGATTGTACAAGTTACTGTTTCTCTGAACTGCACCACCAGTGTCCACTCTTGGGCTGTGAAGCTGAGTGGACAGCGGCAGGCATTTCAGGCTTTTAAAGTGTATCCAAGAGTCTTGAGAACTCAGTATTCTGCTGTGCCTAATGCTGGGGCCTGGGAGGTAGAGAGAACAACCAGTTAAACTGTTGTCATTCCCTAATGCTAACAAACAAGGTTTTTAGAACTGCCATGGTATGTGTGATGTGTGCGGTGAACTGACAGTGCTTCTCTTTGAACACTGTAAACACCTCCCCACTCTTCAGCCCTGCACATTGGAGGCAATATTGATTAAATGATGCTGTTGGCTGTGATGCTGGTGCACAGGATTTGGGTGTGGGTGGGCAAATGAAAAGTAAATTTTGGGATATGCTGGGCTCTAAATAAAAGGAGAGTCAGTGGGGAGAGATACTGAGAAAGGATAAGGGGTACATCACATTGAGCTTAGTCACAGAAAGTTTGTTTGTTTGTTTGTTTTTAAAAACACACTAAGAATCATTTGGAACAAACAAAAGGGATGATTTTGTACACAAACCTAGTAATTTTAACCGAGTCCATAGGTCAGTTTAACCTAACAGGGCAGAGGTACTCTCTCCTGACTATGAATTTAATTATTGAGTCTGGTACCCAGACAACACAGTCTTTCCTTTTGAATGGGCAATGGCACAGGGGATCAATTGTACAACTGCCTCCCCTTCTTCCCTTTAGCCCTCTCACCTGAGGTGGCCAAAGGATGTTTCAAGGATTAAGGGAAAGGGAAGGTGTTGATGTGGGGAAGGTATTCCCCTCCCTTTGCTTATCACAGAACAGCTAGAGGCAAGTGACACAATTGGCACACCGTGGTGGAGGGGACTGTGGGCTCCCTGCAGAAAGCAAAACATTGCAGATGAGAATCTCATTTCCCTTCGGGTGGAGCCCCAGGGAAGATCTAGGACACTTTACCTCAGGGCTCTGCTGCAACATCTGTTGAACTGGAAGTCTCTGTGGTTGTGAAGATGCCCCTGTCCTGCTGCCCAGACAGGTCCCGTCCTGTGCCCCACTTGGATGGCTCCCTGGCACAGGTGACCTCCCGCTTCCTGCGCGTGACCAAGCTTCATGGGCTGCACTACATGGGCTCCCGCCAGCAGTCGTGGGCCCAGCGCCTCCTCTGGAGCGGGGCCTTCTTGGCATCAGTGGGCCTGCTGTGCACATGGTCAACCAACCGGATGCAGTACCTGCGCTCCAAACCAGTGCACACCAGAGCTCACATGCTTTGGGCCCCAAGGATGAGTTTCCCTGCTGTCACCTTCTGCAACCACAACCCAGTCCGCTTCCTCCAGCTCACAAGGCCTGATCTGTACTCTGTAGGACACTGGCTGGGGCTGACCTACAAGAACCACTCCGTGCTCCCCAATGTCCTAGAAGAGCTGCCAGAAGAGCAACGCCCCTGGCTTATCCACCTGGCCAACTACTCGCGATTCCTGCCACCCCGTCTCTCTCCGCACACAATGGAGAGCTTCTTCCATCGCCTGGGCCATCAGATTGAGGACATGCTGCTGGAGTGTCACTTTCAGGGCAAACCTTGTGGGCCCCAAGACTTCACCCCTGTGAGTGGCTTCCATTCTACTCCTAGTTTGGGGATGGAAGGGATAGGATAATGTAATAGACTCAGCATCAGGCCATTGGAGAACAGTTCAGTCCTTGAAGCTCTTTTTTGCATATGTGTTAGCTACCTGTAAGTGGCATAGTGCATGTGTGTTAGCCACCTGTTAGTGGCATCCTGTTAGTGACATAAGTATCTGTAAATCATGCTGTACATGTGGGGCAAATTATTTGTTACAGCACGAAAGATGTAGTCTTCTGATAGCAGCAGAAGCAGAATTGCACATATAGCAATGTTGTCCACTGTTGGTGTGCACTGTACATTGCACAATAGCACCTATACATTGACATGTGTCGTACATTGTTGCTATTCTGCATAGGGATTGTGTGATGCTGGTGTATCTTATCTCCATCTACAGGTATTTTCACTACACTCAGGGGATATTGTATTGCAGCTTTTGAGTACTCTCTTGATTCTCATTGATATTAGCAGTACCTTGACTTGAGAAGGAGTGCGGATTATCATTCAGTTTTAATTAATTACTGCAGAATTAAAGTGCCCTAAAAGTACATACTCAAGATGCAGACTTCACCCTAGAAGGTAGTAGCAGAACAAAGCCAGAAAAGCTGGTGTTCGTCTTGACCCAGAGCTTGGAAAAGTCACATTTTAGACTAGAACTCTCAGGATCTTTAAGCCACTATAACCAGTGGCCATGTTAGCTGGAGGATTCTGGGAGCTGAATTCCAGAAGTTTTCTAAGCTGTGCACTGACCTTCCCTTTGACATTTCGGTGGTCTCTGGGTTCAGCGCCCTTGTCTATTGTAAAGAGACAACATTCCTCCCTTTGATAAATAAACTACTTAAAATGTGATCCAGACCATTGCTAGCTCTCCTTGATCCTCATACTATTGGTTTCAAGTTTGGGCAACTGAATTGCAGAGCAAACATAGCCCCAAGCACACTGTTGCTTGGTAATGATCTAACAGGACTGTGACAATTGCACAGGGTGAAAGTCACTAATGAAGAGTGGGGCTAGATTAATAAGCCTACATGTGAAAAACTGGCTTCCATGTGATTGGGCCATTGAGGTATGTTTTCTTCAGCACACTGTCTAAAGCAACTTCCAAGGTAGGACATAATATATGACAGCAGTCAGGCAGCCATCTCAGCCAGATAACTTATAAGTATCACATAGACATTGACATTTTTATTTAGTTTAATATTATTGAGCTGTTTTTGCCACTGAGAGAAAAGAGAGGAACTTGTAAGATTGCCTGTTTCAAGTACCAAAATATACTGATGAATTTAGAGCACTGTGTAGTTGACTGGGAAGGTGATGTTCATCTGCCTCAGGCAGCAAAATCTCTTGGACTGGCACCACCAACCTATGGGCATCTGGAAACAGGCCCAGGGATGGGGTAGCACTCCCTTGGAATATGATGTCCTCCTCCCACATATTTTCTTTGAAGGAGGCTTTGGCTGATGGAACTTCATAGTGGAGAAGGTAGGAAGAACTCACGGAACAATCCAGAACAAGAGGGGTGTGGGAGGAGGGGACGAACTGCAAGGTTTGAGAGAGGAAAACAAACAGTTTAGAGGGGATTGAGGATTGTTGATTTTTTTTCATCTAGAAATAATGTGTCCCACTGCAGTGGATTGGGATTGTATGAAATCTAAAGTTGGATCTGGACACTAGTAAGAGAATTGGGTTTGATTTTCAAAAACTGTTGAAAAGGCATCCACTTTAGTTTTGTTTCTTAGCAATCAATATGGCTTCTTCCTTAGTGCCTCAACAACATTCTGACTGTATCTGATCTCTCCCTTAATAATCTACTTGTTCATTTTGATATACACTGTAAGTTGTATGTGGTTTTAAGGTGCCTGAAGAGTGATGGTCAGGGGATTGTGTGTATCTAGTGAACACAGACGGAGAAGTAGTTTCTTAGAGTGGTTGTGGGGAGACAGCTGGATTTCTTCAGGGCTCTGGATGTGGGTTGGTGTCTTCACTGCAATAAAGACATCCTGCAGTGCAGACCACTTCCTGGATTTGTCTTGTTAATGTCCATTCCATCCTTGACTGGTGTTAAAGTTATTTGGTAGACTGGGGTATTTTTCTCATCTCTGTTTCCCTCTGTCCAACACTGATTTCTAAGGATCTGATAACTTTTCTTCATACATTTGAAATGTCTCAAATTTCATGGAACCTGACACATGATATAAAATCATAACAGGATTGCTTCTGGTTCCAATAGAAAGCCCACCTACTCCAGCATTAACTTTCTCACATTCCCCAGACAGATGTACCTGGGAAGCCTAGCAGCCAGGCAAGTAATTTGACTCTTTGAGAAATACAAGCACCTTCTCAGCTAAATGTATCACTTTCTGGCCTGTATCACCTTTGCTCCTGTCTGACTTGATGCAGGATTTTTATACCCATCTCTACTGTACTGAATTGGCTTATCCCTTGATATGATTGAAGTAGCTGGAGGGACCACCTGGTGGATTACATAAGAACCCAGGAAGAGCCCTGCTGGATAAGAGTAAAAACCCATCTAGTCCAGCATCTAGTGGAACACTTGAGTGCCTTTTGGGAAGTCTTCCAGCAAGACACAAGTTCAACAGCACTCCCTCCTTTTGCATTTTTCAGCAACTGATATGCATAGGTTGGGGTGAGGAACTTTTGTCCCACCAAATGTTTTGAGTAGCAGTTCACACAGCACCTTAATCGGCCATGCTGGGTGGAGCTGATAGGAGTTATAAAATAAAACGCCTAGAGGGGCAAAGGTTCTCCATCACTGATGTAAATTTTGCCAGCCATAAGGAATGGCCAAGGAGATATCTTGTCAGTCTGATGGAGAGCCAAAAACCAGAATAACAGGGGTGATTATTCCAATTTCAGGCCAGAAATCTGGCAGAGAGAAGTGGGCAGGCTTCCTGCTCCTTCCAGCAACATTAGCATGAAGATTATTTGTTGAGCTTTTGGGCATGATAATTCCCTCTAACATCCCTGTCTCCACAGGTCTACACACGCTATGGGAAATGCTACACATTCAACGGTGACCGAAACAAACCACGGGTGACTCGCCAGAGTGGAATGGGCAATGGGTTGGAAATCATGTTGGACATCCAGCAGGAGGAGTATCTGCCAATCTGGAGAGAGACCAGTAAGAACTGGAGTGGCACTGGGTGGAAACCCAAAGGAGGGTGTTCTGGAGTCATTATTTTAGGAGCACTCATTCATGCCCTTAAACACCCTATCCCAATCCACTCTTTCATATTAACCAATTCCCTTTGTTATATATAATTGTCTAGACTCTAAAGCAAATGGACTGATAACTGGATGGCTACCTCTGGTAAGTTCATAGTTAACTAAAGACAAGCAGAATATATATATTGGGAATTAACAGCAAAAGCAATACACCCTATTCTAACACTTAAGACAATGTTTCAACAGCAATAGCTGTATCTCTCTCTCTCCAAGCTTTACAGTTATTATGATATATTTTAAAAAATAACTACGTATATTCAACATTGGGCACCATATGTATGTATGTATGTATGTATGTAATGTCTCCAGGCCCAATCTTCTCCTGCATAGCTTAATAACCAGCTGAACGGAGAACATTATCACACGGGAGGAATTTCTCTCAATTTCGAAAGAAATGAAAGTGGGGCCAGTTCGGAATTGAGTGAATTCACTAGTTCAGCGAATTTACGTGATTGCGTATTGACGCCACATCACATTTGGAACTGCCCGAAATTGCCTCCCAGTGCCCAAAATTACGTGCGATAGTTTCTCACGCAATAACATGAAACCCCACGATTGCATTCGGAAGGACTTCCCATTGCCCAAAAATGTGTGTGATCGGCTTTCACGCAATAACACAAAACCCCATGATTGTGTTCAGATTGCCATTGGATTATACTTCCAATTCCCATTGTGTGATAAACTCCTGAGTGAGAGAGGTCTATTTAGCTGATGATTGAAGCAAAGAGGAAGACATTTTCTGTCTCCTCCCATCAGAGAGAAAGGCTGCCAACAGGAATTTTAACATGGGCCCTGCTTCTGATTGTAGCAACCTTGCTCACTGATGGGAGGGAGCTGGAAACATACTCCTTTCAACTCAATCTGCAGTTGAACAGACCTCCTTTGCCCAATGTGACTGCTGACTATTAAGGTGGGCTGGGGAGCGTTTGTGTAGTCTTAGTAAATACAGAACAGACAGAGATCGCTAACTCTAGGCTATGAATCCATAACTGAAATACAGAATGCCATCCAATTATAGTTACAAGTATCACCAGTTTGTATATACCATCACTTCTAACACATCAAAATCTGTTGTGTATTGTATTGCTTTATTTTTACCCTGCCTTTCCTCCAAAATAGGACTCCAGATGGCTTACAAGGTAAAAGGAAATACAAGCAAAAGCGCATGTAGATTAAAAACATATAAAAATTTAAATTGAAAATGGTTAGAAGATCCAAAACCCCATGGCCTTGAATGATGTATATGTGTAATCTTAAAATATTGTAATATGTAACAATAACTGAACAATATGTTTTATTAATGCTTTTAATATTTGAGAAGGAATAGGTTCCCTTAATAAGGCAGAAACAGAGCTGCCTTCATAGTGGTTGGAAGGAGTCACAATGTATAAATGTAAAGGAAAGCATGAATATGTTATAATCATTATATTTCATGGGCATGGATTCATTCAGCTAAGGTGTAGCATGACTATGGCACCATTGCTTCCCAATGCAGATGAAACATCATTTGAAGCTGGAATTCGGGTACAGATCCACAGCCAAGATGAGCCACCTTACATCCATCAGCTGGGGTTTGGAGTCTCTCCTGGTTTCCAAACTTTTGTCTCCTGCCAGGAACAACGGGTAAGGGCCAAGTTAGTCTGGAAATGGGGGAGGGATGTCTACCAGTGGTAAGAAGTGTATGCTGGAAAGGGGGGAAAACCTTTGGTCCTCCAGATTATTAGGACTACAGCTCCTCAAATCCTGTACCACTGAAAGCTGCAGCTTTCAGAAATCAGTGTCCAAAGCATCTGTTTCTCCACCCTTTCTACAGGAAGCTATGCCTCTGCCTTTTACAAAATAGTACACACAAGTGGTAGCAGCCACATTGAACAGCACAATAACATTAAACACTTTCCCCTTAATGTTTAGTCCTACAGTCCGCTATCAGCTGCTGAAAGTGAGATCCTCTGTAGTGTCTTTAGTTACAGGTTATTCAAAAATCCTAAAAGTATCTAGTCATAATGCTAATACAACATAATTTTTTAGAATTCTTATTTGGTCTCTGTTAAACAACCAGATTAATTGGGAAGGGGAAGGATTGCTTCAACAGAGAATTTCACTGAACAATCAAGAAGTCTCTCCCACCCAATTTCATCCTACGTGCAGAAACTCAGACATATGACACCATAGTGAATTCCACTTAATGGATCATACCATGGATCCACATGGAAATTTAATCAAACCTTTCTTTGTTGCAGGGGAATTTCCTTGCTGACAGCTGGGGAGAAAAAAGACAACACTTATTTTTTTTTTCAATACACTCCCCAGCTTTCAAACTACCTCTAATGCAGCATGCGTGAAGGCACTGAAATATTTGCAGATGTTTTCAGGGGATTATTTTTGTTTTTAAAGCCCCTTTGAAAGAGGCATATTTACAATACAGGATTAAACTATTTTAATGGTGATACCTCACCTCCCACCAGAGTCAGCAATTGTGATTCTTTTTCTCTGAAAAAGAAATGTCAAAATTTCACCAAACTACAGTTCCCAGGGCTCTCTGAGGAAGCCTTGAAAGTTAAAACTACTGTATATAAAAGCAATATAATTTTGTAGTGTAAATATGCTCTGAGAGGAAAAGAAACCAATGATGTTATTAATGGCCCTCAAGGAGGTGTCTCACTGACTGCCTCTTTGCAGACAATTGGGGTCAGAGGAGGAGCCTGAGATGGTAAAATAACAATTCCTACAACTGGAGTAAATTATGCAGGGTGATTTCAATCAGGGAGCCAAGAAATCTAATCCAAGATGCCATTCTCTAAAACGTATCCTTTGATCAGACATTACATTCATTGCACTGAACTGTGTCAGTTTTGTGCCTCCTTTCCCTCCTCCCACCCCATTCAGATTAAACCCCACTAATGCCACCTTGCTTTGTTTTAATTTTAGCTCAGCATCAGCATCAGGCAGTGGGCAATTTGAACATTTTCATACATATCAATGAAATGGCATATACGAATGAACCAATCCTCCTTCCCTCCAGCCGAGTGGCAACACTGATTATTCATCAAAAGCTTCATTTCTAGGCTCAAAGAACTCCATGGCATTACAATGAAAGAAAAAACATTCACCATTTTCTAAAAAAAGGACAAAATCAACATGTTGTCATTTGAAGGTTCATTTCTTTGCATTCTGTCACCATCTGCAAGGGGGGGTGGTAATTGGTCACAGCAGGTAGTTTTTTGCATTAGGTATTGATCACAGAGATACGTACAAACCAATCCTCTACCTTTTTTAGTATTCATATTTAGGATTCACATAGCATATTTCAAGCGTTCAAGGTCCAGGTAATAGATAAGAATGTTTTAAAGGTTTCTTATTATTGTGTTCCTTCCAAGTCATATCTGACTGATAGCAACTAAGGCAACCCTATCACAGATTTTTCTTGGCAGAATTTGTTCAGTGGGGCCTTACCTTTGCTTTCCTCTGAGACTGGGAGAGTGTAACTTGCCCAAAGTTATCTAGTGGGTATTCATGTATGAGCAGGGATTCAAACCCTGAGTCCTTGTCCAACACTCAGACCATTAACTTTAATGACCATTAACACTAACTTTAAAGGTACTGTATACAGCATATATTACTCACATGAACACTTTATACAACAGCCTTGTGAGCTGGATCAATATTATTATTAACCTCAGGCGGCATCTTGGGAAGGGAATAGATGTTGTGATCAGAGCTGCTGCTGCTGCTGCTTATCATTATTATTATTATTATTATTATTATTATTATTACTTCTCCCAGAGTCTTCATGCTGGCTGGACAATTTTAGAAGATGTGTTCCAAAAAAGTAACTTTCTCAAGCTCTGGCTGAGGCTATGACAATATTGACTTTCCTGCGGCTATTGAAAGAGGGCACACTTGTTAATAAGAGTTGAACTAGGTGCTTCCACAGCTCAGACTTTTAGCTATTACACAGTGGCTTTCTATGAAGATCTACCCCATTTCATGGTGGAACAAAAACACAGATTCATTTCACAAATCCATAGTGAGAGTATAATAAAATGTGCATACTTGACTTTGAAATGTCAAGCAAATTGGTAAAACCTGGATGTAACTATATTTCTTTCCAGCCTTAATATGGAGTTCTCTTATGGTGCCTCAGGCACAGGATTGAATTTTCACGCTGATGGGAGCAACAAACAGGCACCATGAGGATTACTTTACAGCAGAGCTTCTTGGGTATGGGAAGGGAAGGTGCGATGGAGAGAGCTTGGCGGGAAGATGGACTTCCTCAAGGGCCACCTGACTTGCCCCAGAGCTTGGGAAATTATACTTTTTCTTCTTGGGTTTAAGTATGTCCCACCTTTTCCACAAAGCTGGCACCCAGGGTAGATTACCCAAACTGGCAACTATTAGAAATTTGGGGGGGGGGGGGGAATGTTGTTATGTATCTTCAAGTCATTCCTGACATGGTGACCCTAAGGCGAACCTACCAAGTGGTTTTCTTGGCAAGATTTGTTCAGAAGCAGGTTGCCTTTGCCTTCCTCTGAGGCTGAGAGAGTGTGACTTCACCAAGATCACCCAGTGGGTTTCCCGGGCAAAGCTGGAATTTAAACCCTTGTCTCCCAGTGTTCTAGTCTAACACTGAAACCACTGCACTGTGTATGTAGATATCAAAAGCCCCTTTCTCATAACCAGTTCCAGCAAAACTGATGGAATAAAAATTCCCTGTGCTCTTAAGGCAAACACTTTGTCTCTTTCTGCCCCTGTCCTTGAGTGGAACCTGCTGAGAAAAGGATAGCAAGGAGCAGGGCCATCCTAGGGGCCATTCCCACTGGAACTTTGAATAGCTTCCTGATTCGCCTTTGCTCCGTTTTGGCAATTGATTCTAAAAGGTCCTTTGTTCCCATTATGAAAGGGATTTTTTTTTCCTTACCCCAATCTAATAGCCTTTTTTGGCACACTTGTCATCACCACTGGTAGTGCCGCTTCAGAATCCTCTATCAGTCATCTGTAATGTAAGCAGCAGCCCAGGCAGCCCAGCTTGGAAATTGGGGATGAGAGTGTGAGGCTCAGAGAGCAAGGGCAGGGAGGATGGAAAAAGGGCTGGGGGGTCAGACCCAAGGCCAGGGAGGACGGAAAGAGGGGGGGTCAGATCCAAGGCCAGGGAGGACAGAAAGAGGGCTGGGAGGGTCAGATCCAAGGCCAGGGAGGATGGAAAGAGGGCTGGGGGGGTCAGATCCAAGGCCAAGAAGGGCATAAAAAGGGCTGGGGGGGTCAGATCCAAGGCCAGGGAGGATGGGAAGAGATCTGGGAAGGCTGGAGAGAAGGATGGGGAACACTTTTTTAAAAAAAATTAATTTAAAATCAATAGAATGGTTTAGCAACTATTTACAAAGTAGTTACTAAACTATTCTATCAATTTTTGATTAATTTTATTCATTTATTTTTAAAAAGGACCCAAAAAGGCAGCACTGAGGTGTGTGTGTGTGTGTGTGTGAGACATCTCTGGGGAGGGATGGGACACACATACCCCTCTGCCATTAGTCCCTCCCCTCAGAATGAATTGATTCTGATCTGTCGTTCCCACTTATTAGACACGCTTCAGAATTGATTCTTCTGAAAAGAACTGCAAAAAACCTACCATCAAGACAACCCATTTTTTGTTGGGTTTTTTTGTATTCACCCCCCTTCATCCCAACTGGAATCAATCCAATGAGGATCGGAATTGGCTTCAATTGAAAACAAGGGTCATATACCCTAAATCACAGTTCGCTTCAAATTGTAGTGGGAATGACTCTGTAGATTTCCTAGGAAGGGAGCTCTTGGGACTGAGAGAAGCTCCTGAGAAGACTTTCTGCATTCCTACAATATCTCCCTATCAGGATATTAGGACTGTGCACTGATAGGATGCCCGCTGGAAATCTCAAAGCTGCAGGAAAATACAGTCTTTCAGGAAGTCTCTGTCCCCCAGAATCCCCAAGCAACTTGGCAATAAAAGGAACTTTTCCATGTTCTGCCCAGAACTGCATTGGGAGAGGTTTTCCTGGCTTTCCAGTTGGCCAGGATACTAGTTTGTCTTGGCACTTACCCTGCATCCCTTCTGCTGCAGCTGACGTATCTGCCCCAGCCATGGGGGAGCTGCCGGGCCAGTCTGAAGGGAGAACAGATTCTGCCTGGCTATGAGAGCTACAGCATCGCTGCTTGCAGGCTGCAGTGCGAGAAGGAAGCAGTGGTGCGGAACTGCCAGTGCCGCATGGTGCATATGCCAGGTGAGGTGACCTTTCCTGCCTTCACCCCATGCAGCTCCAGTTGTCTTCCGACACTGGGGCTTCCTAGTGTATAAACTAGAAAAAGTCATTCTGCCTTATTCATGACACTATTAATCCCCTTTTCCCCCATCCTTGAATGGAACAGTCTGCATTCAACCATTAAAGCAATGAGTTTTTTCCCATCACACTTTCTTTTTACGGGAAAACCTTCATCTGATAAATGTTTCTATGTCATATTGATATTAAAGGCATGGGAGCAAAGCCAGCTCTGAAGGTAGCAAGGCTTTGCGCTCTGTATCCCAGCTTTACTTAGCCTAGCATCCTCCATATGAGTTGCACTATAACACATCATCCCCTTCCCTTTCAACATATCTGGAGAGTTCCAGGTTGCAGGATGTTGTTTTACACCTGCCTAGTCTTTGACCCTCATACTTTGTTGAGTCCACTCTCTTGAAGGATAAGTACCTTATCAAAGTTGGGGAAAAAAATACCTTTTTTTCATAAGCCCCAGGTCAGTATGACTTTACTTGCCCAGAGCTCAGAGCTTTGCTCCAGACACGTGACCTTCCTTGTCTCCATAGTGACTACAGTCAGGCATTTGGGCACCTTAGAAAAATAATAATGACAGTGTGTCTCCTCCAGGGCTTGGAAATAATTGGTGAAGTGTTAATTTGTTACCCCTTAGTCACTGAGATTTCCAGCAATAAATATAAAATGTATTATTTTGATTTTTAAATGGTGATAATACATTTCCCACTTGTTACTTTAATTCACTACTGGCCATTTTTCAATAATTTAAAATGATTTTTAAAAATCATTTAATGAGCCAACCAGTGAATAAAACCAATAAAACCACCCAATATTTTAATGTTAACATATCAGATTTTGTTAGCGATTTAACAATAACAAATCAGTGCTACTGCTGCCATTTCTGAGCTCTGTCTCCTCTATCATTCCCTGAAAATATAGAATTGGAGGTCTTCTCTTCCAGTCCTTTCCACCACCCACTGCTGTACAGCCTTCGTCTTCCTGTTCCCCACAGCCATCTCAGAGCTTCTCAGTACAGCCATATCTCAGTTAACAATACCTCTGATAGTGACGTTCCACTTTCCAAGGCATTTTACAGCCCAGCCCACTTCTCCTCCTTGTTCTCTGCTTAGCTGGAAATTTTTAAGTAGTATCATCACTGGGAAGATGGTAAAAGGAGGACTGGAGAAATGCAGACTTCTGGTGTTGCATTGCAGCAGCACATCTGCAGTAAACAAACAATGCAACAGACAAAGCTTGTGCTAGGTACAAAGAGGATTCTAGTCTAGTTGATCCTGCTATAATCCTGTCTACTTGCCTACAACAGGCAATATAAACAGCTGCCCCCAGAATCCTGTACTAAGCATGAATGAACAGTAGCAAAACAAGGAGAAAAGGGGAGAACAGACAAGCCTGCCTTACCAGCTCCCCCAAAGTATGTTTTTAAAAAACCACATAGGTTTTATAGGTTTTATATATAGGTTTAGTCATCAAAATAGAAATTATAAGAAAAGTGGAGGCTGGTTAAAGTCATCTGGATGTATTTGGGAAGAAGCCTTCAAGTGGTCTGTAGAATGCTCAAAATGTTTTTGTTTACTTATGCAAGGACTGCCTGATATGTTGACTTCATTTTACATGTGCATATTGTTAAGCTTTTGTAAAACATTTGCTAAAACATGTTGAACTGGATTTGTGGTGTAGGAACCTATCCCGATTCTTTCTATGTTATTTTTGCCTCCAGTACTACATTTTCCATTAAAGAAGTAATGCCCAGAAATACATCGACTTTGTTAACTGAGGTATATCTCTACCTGCATCAGATGAACTGGAATTTAGTTGACAAAAGTAGATGTTGTTTTTGTTACTCCTATGGAAGTTATTGCCCTTTCTGAGCTGGGTCACTCAGTCCTTCAGTCCAAAGGGAGCACTCCTGTTGACCTAGGCTCTGAACCCTTTTTGACATTTCTCACATTTGGCAACATGGGCCACATATAAATGTAGGCATGCTTAGGGCAGGCCTTGATTTCCACTTAGTCCTATATAGCTTACACACCTGCATAAGTCAACATGACAAATATCTGTACAGACTGTAAGTCCTACTTACATCAATAGGCCTGCCCTAAGCATGCCTACATTTAGATCTGGCCCATGTTGCCACTTGGAATCCTTAAGTCTTGGATTTTCCTTTCTTATGACATGACTGCCTACCAGCCAGCAGAAACATGGTTGATGGTTCCCAAGGAAGCTGGATTCCCTCACCATTCACCTTTGTCAACAGGCCTTCAGTGGGCAGCATAGAAAAGAAAGAACTTTCTGTCTGTAATCCTAGCTAATCAACAAAAATTTCGGCCTCCTCTTTCCCTGCCACTCACTGATGATATACCCCTCAAATTTGGGTGAGGAAGACATAATTAGGTAACTTACTAACTGGCTCATTCTCTATCAGGTAATGAGACCATCTGTTCACCCAATGTCTACATTGAATGTGCTGACCACACGCTAGGTAAGTATTCCTCTAACTACTGTGCCCCAGAGTGGGGCAGACTTGGAAAACCCAATTAGTAAAACCCAAGAGAAGCTCTTGGGACTTTGGTGAGTGCAGCTGGATTCTTGGAATATTTAGCATTCAGGCAAGAGTAGGGAGCTCACAGTTAGTTCTGGCCTACAAAGACTCCTCAGTCAGCCCACTGGGACCCAACTAAGGAAGACACAGGGCAAGGAACCTCTGCTCCACTGGGGCCATGAATCTAAGCTACCCAGCATGACATGCAGAACTTCCTACTCAACCACCTGCCATCCTTTTGCTCAGCTGATCAGAAAACAGCTGAGCAGCTAGGGAAGCATCCCTGAGTATCTGTGTGAGAGACAGCATGGCGGTCAATGGATGGATTGGAGAATATGGCAGGAAAAAATGAAAAGAGTGGGGGTGAAATGAGTGGGAGTGTATGTGAAAGAGAAAAGAGGGAGAGAGAGGAGTGGTACAGACTATGAATGAGGAAGAGTGCATTGATGTATGGAGGAGTGCCCTCTAGCTAGAGATCTCAGGGCAGCGTCCAATAAAACCATTCAAAGAAATTTAAAACACTACAAATAATTATGAAGTCATTTTAATTACTTGTAGTGTTTTAAATTTCTTTGAATTGGCTAAAAACATATTGAACAATTTACCATAAAAGTTTAAAAGACAGATTAAAAGAGTTAAAATTCTTTAAAACAAATTTCCCCTCCCTACATGTTGATGTTTCCTTGTACCCCTTGGCTCCCTACTGCCTCCCCCAGTGACACTCAGGCCCCATTCCCACTACATTTGGATTTGAAGTGTGATGCGGGCTATATGACCCTCGTTCACACTTGAATCGACTTTCGATCCTCATCAGATCGATTAGTGGAGGAAAGGACCGGGTTAAAAGCAAATTCCCCGGGCTTTCCTGACAATAATTTTAAAGTGGTCTTTTTTGGAAAACAAGATTCTGAAGCGTTTCCAGTAAGTGGGAACGCTGGTCAGAATCGTGGTTGGGTTTGGGGTTTTTGGCGGGGGGGGGGTTTGGAGGGGGGTATTGATCACAAAATCAATCTTGTGCATTTGTGAGCTTGTGCATTTGTGATCTTGTGCATTTGCGATCTTGCGCATTTGCGATCTTGCGCATTTGCGATCTTGCGCATTTGCAATCAGTATAATGAAGAAAAAGAAAAAACATACACACACTTGCTCCTGGGGGTCCTTCCTTCCTTCCCCTTTTCCTTCCTTTTTTTCTCTTTTTTTTTTTTTCATTATACTGATCACAAATGCACAAGATCACAAATGCACAAGATCACAAATGCACAAGACTGCATTTGTGATCTTGTGCGTTTGTGATCAGTATAATGAAGAAAAAGAGAAAAAAAGGAAGGAAGGGGGGAAGGAAGGAAGGACCCCCTAGGAGCAAGTGTGTGTTCATTTTCTTCATTATACTGATCGCAAATGCACAAGATCACAAATGCACAAGATCACAAATGCACAAATGTGATCAGTATAATGAGGAAAAAGAGAAAAAAAGGAAGGAAGGAAGGAGGGAAGGAAGGAAGGAAGGAAGGAAGGAAGGAAGGACCCCCCCCCCAGGTATGTGTGTGTGTGTGTGTGTTTTATTTTCTTCATTATACTGATCACAAATGCACAAGATCACAAATGCACAAGATTGATTTTGCAATCAATACTCCCCCAATAAAAAAAATTCCCCTGCGGGAAGGGGATGGGGCATTAAGGGCTGTCACCTTACATGGCAGCTCCAGTGGGAACGACAAGTGTTCCCGGCCTAGAAAGCGGTTCCAAACAAGGTCCCTTTTCATAGTGTGAATGAGGGGCCTTTTGGAATCACTTTCATAAGCGGAGCACAGCCCGGTTCCAATGCAGGGTTTTCCACAAGTGGGAATGGGCCCTCAGATGAGGTGGTGTACCCTTACTTCAGGCCCACTGTGTATGCCCCCATGTGCCTTTCTCCCCTTAATCCCCTTTTCCCCATGTGGTGAACACCTGAGCTGCAGATTTATTTGTTGGAACTGTAGGCCACAGTGAAGACCTCTGAGATGTTACTTCCATCTTTTGTGTTATCTGTCTCTCAATTAGACCATAAAAATTATCTCATAGACTGTGTTTCTCTTTCCATATTATGGATGGGTGGTTGGTGGTATTCTTCAGTGTGATTCCAGAGCACCCCTTTTATGCCTTATGCATGCCACTACACTCACAGATACAGCTGTGGAAGATTCCCAGGAACGCTGTGTCTGTCCCACACCCTGCAACATGACACGCTATGGCAAAGAGATCTCTATGGTGCGCATTCCCAACAAGGGATCAGCCCGGTACCTGGCTCGCAAGTACAACCGCAATGAGACCTACATCCGGTGAGTGGTTCATGTTGATGAAGTCATGCTCCCACCTGTAGCTTGGAGCCAATAAGTGGACGTATTTGGCCGTTGAGGGATACCAAAAACTGTTAAAAATATGGGTGCAATAAAAGACAGTGGGGTGGTATGTAGATAATCTCAGGCTACAAATCTTTTCTCTCCCTATTTCCCACTTCTTACCATTCCCAATGTCCACAGAGAGAATTTCTTGGTGTTGGACATCTTCTTCGAGGCACTGAACTATGAATCAATTGAGCAGAAGAAGGCATACAACCTGGCAGGGCTTCTGGGTGAGTTCACTAGCCCTCTGTCTCATAGCATCCTCATGCTAATATTCTGGAGGCAATGTGAGCTTTGAGACAGGAAGATGAGTATACAGGAAGGTCAACAAACAGGCAGATTATCAAGTTTATCCAGAGAAAGTCATGGTCTTGGCTCAAGATTTGGTTGGTCAGACTGAGAAGCCATGCCACACCCAACTCCAAGACATTATAGTAGGGCTGGTGTGTGGCCCTCCAGATGTTGGACTGCCATTCCCCATCTGCCCCAGCCAATATAGTAAATGGTGAAGGAAGCTGCTATCCGGGCAGCAGCACCATTCCCACCCGTTTTATAGAATCAGGTGGACCCTTCTATCATTGGACAGCTCCGGCCTCCATCACTGTTGATCCCTCAACACAGCAAGGAAGAGGAAGAGCAGCTCAGTAGCTCACTCTTTTAGCCAGCTCTGACTTCTAGAATCTTCCACAGGACAAACCATAATTCAGGAGTCATGGTCTTCACTACTTGTTCCTCAACCAGCAGAACAGTATCTTTGCAACACCAGCTGCCTGCTTTGCTTTCTTACATGTCTGCTTCACTTTCTCCTTCTCCTCCAATTAAAGCCTGAGACATGGAAAGCCTCAAAACCCTCATATCTATGGGAAAGAATAAGATATTGACCCCAAGGGAAATTGAGAATATATCGCCCACTTTATCTTTCCTGAGACCAGGGCTTGGAAAACTTACATTTTTTCCACTATAACTTCCAGAATTCTCCAGCCAGCCAGCAATCCCCCTCCCAAATTCTTCCAGCCAGTTAGGCCCTAGTCAAAAAAATAATTTTTCCAAGTTAGGTATTCCTCCAGACTGTCCATTTAGTCACTTCCTCTCCTGAACCATTTCAATAACATCCAACACAGTGACAGTAATCTGCCGCTTGGACCCTCTGCACAGCAAAGCCCTCCCCAACAGTTAAATTATTGCTGAAATTATTCCTTCTCTGCTAGGGGATATCGGAGGCCAAATGGGCCTCTTCATCGGAGCCAGTGTCCTCACTGTCTTGGAAATCCTTGACTACATCTATGAGGTGAGTAGGAACGAGCCATCCATTAGGCAGATTGAGGCAGCCAACTTGAGTGGCAGACCTTGGGTGCCATCAAAGGGCAGCGTTAATTAAATTGTTCTTATTGAATGCTACTGCCAAGTATGGGGGGGGGGTGAGGGGAGGTGGTTGTAGAGTTTTCTGCATGACATCCTAGAAGAAATTGGGCTGGCTTGGGAATCCTATGTACTCTAATTGACTGGAAAGCATGGGCAACTTTGGAAGGCCTAGGGGTCAGTTCTCTCACTCCCTGAACCCACTATTGGACAAACACCACACCCTCACAATAGAACTGAAACTGGGTCAGAAGTCCATTTCTCATTTAAAAACAAAATCCTATTTTCACTCCTCCAGAAACAGGCAAACAAAAACACATGCACACACACAACCTCAAGCTATGTACTCACAATGTGATATAAAGGTGCCTGGACAAGTAGTGTGAAGTGAACTCCTTCAGTTTTTGTGCAAAACATTTTTCTGGGGATGTGGATGGGGGCTCTGGGAGCTCTGAGAATTACAAAACTGGCTGGCATATATTGCCCACCCCTACATTTAATACAGAGTCACCTTCTTCCAGGTTGCTGACCATCTCTCCATTTTGTCCCCCCAAAATTACTTACCCTGAGTCAAGACACAGTACGTTGTCCCCTAATCCTGCAATAGAGCCTTACAGATTTTGTTGGACTTCAGTATCCATCAGCCCCAGCTAGTATGGGCAATGATCAAGGCTGGTGGGATACAGAGTCTAGCAATATCTGGAGGGCTACACAATATCTATCCCTGTCTTCGTGCTGGAGCTTGGAAAAGTTACTTTTTTGTTCTAAAACTCCCAAAATGCCCTAGTGGGCATGGCCTTAACTGGGAGATTCTGGAAGGTTTACTGTCTACAAAAAGAACTTTTCCATGCTTTGCCTAACCTAATAATGTGCCTTCCACAGAATCAGTAACTTGTCTATCACACTATGCATGAGTGCCTTGACTGCTTGCAGAATGGCTTCAGGCTTCTCAGAAAACTAGGCCTGGGAAACCTCAGTGAGAGCTAGCCCCATGAGACAGGACAAAAGACAGTGGTGCCACTAGCCTTGGTGCCACCTGGGGGGAAGGGGGGCTGCCAGGGTGGCAGTGGCCTGCTCAATCTTCCTCCCACTGCCTTGCTCACCTGTGCCCACTCCCAAGCCACCCACTCCCCAGTCAGACCTTATAAGGGCTGCTAGACAGTAGAAGTGGTTGTTTCCCCTCTTCTCCTTCCCTCCTGCTGCCTCACACTCTCTCAGTTGCCCAGCTGCCCACCCAGGGTGATTAAGGGATGAGCAGGCAATTGAGGCAGTGGAAGGGGATGGAAGGGGCATGCCCTTCATGACTACTCCACCACCTGGCTTTCTCCCTGAGGAGGAAGCTAAGCTGTGCAGAGGTGGAGGGGCATGAGTTCCCCCTTCCTCTTCATCTGCTGCTTGGCTTCCTCCTCAGGGAGAGAGCTGGGCAGTGGAGAAGGGTCAGGTGCTGGGCACTGCAGCACCGACACATACACAACCCCCTGCAATGGGAGGAGGGCCCAACCAGGTCTAACTCCTCCTCTGAGGTGTCACGCGGTACAGTCTGCACCCCCACTCCCTGATGCTACTGGCAAAAGAATAAAGCAAGATGTGACTTTGCAGGATTTACTAGTTAGTTACATGTATAGCAATACATATTTGTGTCACAAACCACTACAAAAAAAAATTAAACTCCATACTGCTGTCCTTCTCTCTATCTTTCACTGTGCTTCAGGTGATCCGTGACAAAGTAGCCCATGGCCTACGACGCTCCAAGCCTCCTCTGAAGAAGCCTTCAGGCAGCATTGCCACCTTGGGACTGGAAGAGATCAAGGAACAGGTCTGTGTCTGTGTCTGTGTGTTTGTGCACTTCACACACGTGTCTTTTTTCACACAAACAAGCTCCTATGGCTGATACAAAATGGGATTATTAAAATTAAGGGATCAAAAAAGCAAGTGAGGTATAATATAGTTGTTTTTGCAGGTCTGAAATGTGTCGCCTAAGGTGGTGAAGAGATAGAGACAGAAAACATAGGTTGGAAAACTTAGATTTTTGGACTATAGACTATAATTTCCTAATCACTCAGTCATCATGCCCACTGACCATATAGGATGAGGGATCCTGGGAATTGTAGACCAAAAACTAATGTTGCTAATCTCCAAGAGAAGAAGGCACATGTTCTGCATAAACTCCTAGCCTGGCATCCTATCCAGTATTGACAAAACCATAAGCCCAACGCACAACATCATAAATTTTAGAACTCATGTTTATGGTCATTGCACCATTACAACAACCAAAAGCACTCTCCCAAAATTACGTTACAAGCAGGCAGCACTGGGAATGGAGAGATTTCCAAGGCCATGGGGAATGAGGCAGTGAGTGACCACATGTCTGCCTCTCCCAGCAGTAAATCACTTTTCAACAAGCAGTTGTAATAGAGGTCCTTGCAGCTTTCTGTTGCAAAGCACTTTGCTACCTGGAGAGAGGTGGACGCTTCTTCATTCCCTGCTGTGCTCCCCAGTACCTCAGAAATATCTCCAATGGCAGGGCCATCTGGCTTCTAAATTAGATTTTTATGACTCATCTCTTGATGCCCAATCCTGGCCCCAAATTTTTGCATATAAAACTCTAGAATCATACAGTTGGAAGAGACCATAGGGGCCATCCAGTCCAATGGCCTGCCATGCAGGAACTCCAAATCAAAGCATCCCCGACACATGGTGGTTCAGAATCTGTTTAAAAACATCCAAAGAAGGAGACTCTACCATACCCCAAGGGAATGTGTTCTACTATCAAACAGCTCTTAGTGTCAGGACGTTCCTCCTAATGTTCAGGCGGAATCTCTTTTCCTGTAGCTTCCATCCATTGTTCCAGGTCCTGTTCTCTGGAGCAGCAGTAAACAAGCTTGTTCCATCCTCAGTATGGCATCCCTTACTACTGAGATACAGTACTCTGCCCCATCATATCAATAGCTAGTGGAGACTAAGGCTGAGGGGGGGAGGGGGCTTAGGGAAACATCTATTTATGTCCCCATGTTGCTCTTGTTGTGTACCATTAAGTTGTTTCCAACTTATAGCAATCCTCAGGTGAACCTTTAAGCAGAGGCTGGATGGCCATCTGTCAGGTATGCTTTGATTGGGAGTTCCTGCATGGCAGGGGGTTGGACTGGATGGCCCTTGTGGTCTCTTCCGTGATTCTATGATTCTATGATATCAGCACATTGCTTAGAAACAGGAGCTCTGTCTAAGCCATTGCAGATGATCATAGAAACAGTTGCAGATCCACAAAAGACAGATGCAGTCAGAAATGCATTTTAGAAGTCTAAAAAGTTGTTTTAAGAATGATGTGGAAAAGAGACAAAGTTTCAGAGTGGTTTTTGTTGTTGTTGTTGTTGTTGTTTTGTAAAGGAATGATTAATCTTAAGAATAGTCCCACAATAATCCAACACATAAATATTTTTATGGCCTCCATCAGGAGAACACAAATTTAAAATTAACATGCAGCGATTCTAAAAGGAGTGTCTCCAAAGTTTATGCCTGGTAATTGATCACAGGTAACTAATTGTTTCCAAGAAATAAAATATTTTTTCCCAACACTTATTAACTTAGGGCTGAAACAGATGGTCCGGTAAAACCAGTTTCTAGACGGCTTGGGGTGTGGAGTTTAGACATGCCACACCCCCAAGTCGCCTGGAAGCTGTGCTGGCGATTACACACCAGCTGGCTTCCAAGTGACTTGGGGGCATGGCATTCAGATGCCACTTGCCCCAGAGCTGGCAAAAAGCCAACTCTAGATGTGAGGGGGTGGCTTTGCTCCTCCTCAAATAGGAGGGGACGTTTTCTCTTTCTATTTGGGACAGAAGGGGGCCGGATTGGGGCCATGGCATGCAGTTGTCCTGGCCCAAATCCAGATCTCTCAGGGGTGGCATCACTCCACCCCTTTGGGGCTGTCTGTTTTGTCCCTTAGTTTCTTTTCCACATCACATCTATTGGGTTTTATCAGTTCTCTTTGCTTTTTTCTTTTAAAGAGTGACCTGCTGATTAATAGGCCCATATGAGGGGGCCCTATGCCAAATTTGTCCCACTTGGATTGCCATCAAATAACATCACACATTTCTCAAATCAAACAGGGCCAGTCCAAGAGAATTTGATGCCTGAAATGCATCTGCTAAGGCATAGTACCTAAGGCTGGCCAAGTTATTATGAAACCTGAGGCAGAAAATCCTGAAAGTGCGTCTCAAAAGCAGTAGCCTGAGACTAAACCTATCAGAGGTTGAACTTTAATAATCCATTTGGGAGATAGGAATTGTGAACCTTCACCACTACCTCTTATTACAAAAGTAAGCAACGTGTAGACCACATGTTGTTCTTGCCTGTTTAGTTGTTGTTATTATTATTATTAACCTTTATTTATATAGTGCTGTAAATTTACACAGTGCTATACATACAATATTTTTGTTGTCGCTGTTAACTGCCTTCGCATCGATCTCGACCCATGCTGACCCTGCTGATGAGACATCTCCAAGACCTGCTGTCCTCTACTTCACTGCCCAACTCCTACCAACTCATACTCATGATCTCTTTAATAGAGTCCATCTATCTAGCATGCAACCTTCCTCTCTTCCTACTTCCCTCCATCTTTCTTAGCATTATTGTTTTTTCCAGTGATTCATGTCTTCTCATGATGTGTCCAGAGTACACCAGTCTAAGTTTTGTCATCCTGACTTCCAGGAAGATTTCTGGCTTGATCTCTCTAAGACCCATTTGTTTGTCTTTTTGGTGGTCGATGGGATCCTCAGCACTCTTGTCCAGCACCACATCTCAAATGAATTGATTTTCTTCCTATCTTCTTTTTTAACTGTGCAGTTCTTGCACCCATACATTGTAATGGGGTATGATTCTAACTTTTGTGCTGAGTTGTATATCTTTGCATTTTATGATCTTTTCTAGTTCTTTTGTAGCTGCTTTCCCTATTCTTGATTTTCTTCTGATTTCATAGCTGCAGTCCCCATTTCTATCAATATTTGATCCCAGATATGACAACTCTTCTCATTTTTTTATTTCCTCATTGTCTAGTTTGAATTTATGTACGTTCTCTGTGGTTATTTTTTTTTTCCCTTTATATTCAATAGTAAGCCTGCCTTTGCGCTTTCTTCTTTGATCTTTCTTAGCAGTTGCTCCAGGACTGGGAGGTTTTCTGCTAGCATTATGGTGTCATCAGCATATCACAGATTGTTGATATTCCTTCCTCCTATTTTCAGTTCTCCTTCTATGTCCAAGCCTGCTTTCTTTACAATATTTTCTACATATAAGTTGAACAAGTAGGGTGATAAGATGCAGTCTTATCTAACCTCTTTGCCAATTGGGAACCATTCTGTTTCTCCGTGTTCTGTTCTGACAGTAGCTTCTTGCCCTGAGCATAGATTCCTCATCAGGACTATCAGATGTGTTCACATTCCCATGTCTTCAAGAGCATTCCATAGCCTTTCATGATCTATGCAGTCAAAGGCTTTGCTATAGTCTATAAAGCACATGCTGATTTTCTTTTGGAATTCCTTGGTGTGTTCCATTAGCCATCTTATGTTTGTGCTGTGGTCTCTAGTGCCTCTTCCTTTCCTGAACCCTGCTTGGACCTCTGGGACTTCTCTTTCCAAGTATGGTTGGAGCCCATCTTGCAGAATTTTGTTCATCATTTTGCTTGTGTGGGAGATCAGTGCTATTGTCCTTTAGTTGCTGCAGTTTCTTGTGTCTCATTTTTTGTGGATGGGGATGTACATTGATCACTTCCAATCTGTTGGCCATCATTTTGTTTTCAATATCTGTTGACATATGTTGGTTAGCACTAGAGGTGACTCTGTCAATGTGGGTTGCAGCAGTTTAATTGGAATATCATCTGTTCCTGGAGATTTGCTTTGTTTTTGTTTTTTGCCATTTCCTTTATTGCAGCTTCCACCTCGCTTTTCAGAATTTGAAGTTCATCTTCATCTGGCTCTTTGTTCCATGTGTCCTTCATGTTGTCATCTCTTTTATATAACTCTTCTGTGTATTACATCCAACGTCTTTTTATTCCTTCCTGATTTTGAATTATGTTATTTTTATTGTCATAGACTAGCGTCACAGTCCTTGGACCTCTGGTATCTCCCAAATCTTGTGGAACAGGTCTCTCGTTCTTCCTTTTTTGTTGTTTAGTAGTGTTGTTTTGATGTTTTTCTCTTTTATAGTGACTGCCAATTTGCTGTGTTATCATCAAAATTTGGTGGTATTGCAGTGCTAGTCAAAAAAGACACAATTTTCTAAGAAAGCAAGTTCTGCAGACAGCCTGCACCTTGTTTTAAAGAATCACACTGTGGTGGCTGGCTTTGGTTTTGTCTAAGTCAGCATACGGTAGGTTTTAGTGGCACACCCACCCCTTGCAAAAGTGGAAGGACCTAGAGTTTCTGAGAGAAAACATATTAATCAAATCCATGAATCATCAAATCCAGCAAACCAGCAAATGTATGGGGGGGGGGGTTTAAAAGAACTAGTCAAAGTTCCTTACTCTCCAAATAGGTTCAGTGCCTTTGATTGTTTCTTTAACCCAGAACAGATTCATTACCTGACAGATTTGAGGGCTATTAGCCACCATTCCCCTCACTTCCAGAAAGCTTCATTTTAAACAAAACAAACATTCCCTTGCTTTTTTGCTCTTGGTAGTGCAGTGCCAAATTAAGCAACAAGGTGCAACACCTTGTGGGTTAGGTGGGTCAGGGTGATCCTGTTGCTCTCAAGAATGTGCCTAACCTGACATAGTGGCTTGTCAACATGTTTTTTCATCAAAGCATTTCCTGAACTAGGAATTCAGAATTGGCCTTTAGATAAGCAGTCTTGGGGACTGTGCCACAATGCAGCTGCGTGCTTAAAACAAATCCCAAGAAGACTGGAAAAAATACATTCACAAGCTTGATAAGAGAACAAGAAAATATATCAAAAATTTTCCCCTCCAGAAATAGTTTCTGCAAAAGAACTGACCTACAGCAGTGAAGAGTTAATGAAGCAAATTGGTAAGGAAAGGAAAGATGGCAAGATGAATGAGCAAATAAATCTAATCTATACTACTAACTATTCTAAAAACATGGATAGCTATCAAAAATGTGACTCATACCCTGTCATCATAACTCTATTTGGCTTTAAATCATGGAACTAAGCAGTGTTAACAGTGCACCCATGAAATGCAGACAGAGAGGCTCTGATATTGGAGTGCTTGAAATAGGACTGCTGGGTGTTTGCTCACCTATGAAAAGGAGCTGTTTAGAGAGCGTGTATTTAACAAGATGCCGATAAATCTCACCCTAAGTGAACAAATTGATAAGATCATTTAGCCACAGAAAGGGGTGGGCCAGAATGCTAGAGACCTGAATGCAAGCTACAGTTGTTGCCTTATTGAAGCCAAATCAACACCCAGAATAGTGTTGATTTCTGGCAAGGGATGGGCTGCATCTCACACCAGTTGGCAAAAACTATTTTGCCAACAGTCTCAAGAATCTGATCAGGAGGGCTTTAAACTGAGTTATATGGGGAAGGGAGACAGCATTCTGGAAGGCAAAAGGGCTGGAAACAATAGTCAAACTGACATAGAGGGAACAAAGCAAATAGGGTAAGGACCCAACAATAGGAGGCAAAAAAACATGCACAGGCAGCAAGTAAAGGGGACACAAGGTCTTAGATGTCTCTACACTAATGCACAGAGCATGGGGAATAAGCAAGATGAATTTGAACTCCTAGCACAACAAGGGAAGAGGAATTGGATGATGCCTTTCTAGAACAGATGACCACACACTCAGATAGGAGAAACATAGTAGTAATGGGTGACTTCATAGAATCATAGAATCATAGAATCATAGAGTTGGAAGAGACCACAAGGGCCATCCAGTCCAACCCCCTGCCATGCAGGAACTCCAAGTCAAAGCATCCCTGACAGATGGCCATCCAGCCTCTGCTTAAAGACCCCTAAGGAAGGAGACTCCACTACACTCCGAGGGAGTGTGTTCCACTGTCGAACAGCCCTTACTGTCAGGAAGTTCCTCCTAATGTTGAGGTGGAATCTCTTTTCCTGCAGTTTGCATCCATTGTTTCGCGTTCTAGTCTCTGCAGCAGCAGAAAACAAGCTTGCTCCCTCCTCAATATGACATCCCTTCAAATATTTAAACAGGGCTATCATATCACCTCTTAACCTTCTCTTCTCCAGGCTAAACATCCCCAGCTCCCTAAGGCGTACTTCATAGGGCAAGGTTTCCAGACCCTTCACCATCTTAGTTGCCCTCCTTTGGACATGCTCCAGTTTCTCCACATCTTTTTTGAATTGTGGTGCCCAGAACTGGACACAGTATTCCAGGTGGGGCCTGACCAAAGCAGAATAGAGTGGCACTATAACTTCCCTTGATCTAGAAACTATACTTCTATTGATGCAGCTATCCTGATATTTGCTGGAATTCCAATTCTGCCAAATCCTCAAGGTCTACCCAATTCCTCACTTGCCTTGAAGACAATTTCATTGTCCAAAAGGTGGAAGAGGCAACAAGGGAGCCAGCTATTTTGGATCTGATCTTAACCAACAGGGAAGACCTAGTTGATGGGGTACAAGTGGTGGGATCCTTAGGTGGGAGTGACCATGTTCTCCTGGAATTTGTTATACAGTGGAAAGGTGAAGCCAGGCATAGTCAGACACACATTCTAGACTTTAGGAGAGCTGATTTCAATAAACTTAGAGAAATACTGAGGGTGATTCCATGGTCAAGACTACTAAAAGAGAAGGGAGTTCAAGATGGATGGGAGTTCCTCAAAAGAGAGATACTGAAACAGTTCCAATGAGGAAGAAAAATGTGAAATGTCTCAAGAAAACAGAATGGATGACTAAGGAACTTACAACTGAGTTAAGTTTTAAATGGAACATGTATAAGAAATGAAAAAATGGGGAAACCACTAAAGAGGAATTCAAACAAATAGCCAGCACATATAGGGATAAAGTCAGAAAAGCTAAAGCGCAGAATGGACTCAGGCTTGCTAGAGACGTTAAGAACAATAAAAAGGGCTTTTTTTGGATATGTCTGCAGCAAAAGAAAGAAGAAGGAAATGGTAGGGCCATTGTGTGTTGAAGATGGCAAAATGCTAACAGGGGACAGAAAAAGACAGAATTACTCAACACCTTCTTTGTTTCAGTCTTTTCAGAAAAGGCAAAGGGTGCTCAACCTAAGGATAATGGGGCAGGGGACAGAATACAAGAATTTCATCACAGAATAAGTGAAGAGATAGTACAGGAATACCTGGTTAACCTAAATGAATACAAGTCTCCAGGACCATATGAACTACATCCAAGGGTATTAAAAGAACTGGCAAATGTAATATTGGAACCATTGGCAATAATCTTTGAGAACTCCTGGAGAACAGGAGAAGTCCCAGCAGACTGGAGGAGGGCAAACGTTGTCCCCATCTTCAAAAAGGGAAAAAAAGAGGATCCCAACAATTATCATCCAGTTAGTCTGACATCAACTCCAAGACAGATTCTGGAGCAGGTCATTAAACAGATGGTCTGTGAATATCTAGAAGATAATTCCATAATCACAAAAAGCCAACATGGGTTTCAGAGAAACAAGTCATGCCAGACAAATCTGATCTCTTTTTTTGATGAAATTACCATCTTGGTAGATGAAAGGAATGCTGTGGATATAGTATATCTTGATTTCAGTAAGGCCTTTGACAAGGTTCCCCATGACATTCTTGCAAACAAGATTGCAAAATGTGCGCTAGACAAGTTAACTGTTACATGGATTTGTAATTGGTTGACTGACAAACCCAAAGGGTGCTCAACAATGGTTCCTTTTCATCCTGGAGGGAAGTGACAAATAGGGTGCCACAGGGTTCTGTCCTGGGCCCAGTGCTATTCAATATCTTTATTAATGACTTGGATGACAGTATTGAGGGCCTAGTTATCAAATTTGCATACGACACCGAATTAGGAGTAGCTAATACCCCAGAGGACAGGATCAAAATTCAAAATTACCTGAATAGACTAGAAAGCTGGGCCAAAGCTAACTAAATGAAATACAACACAAAGAAGTGTAAGGTTCTGCACTTAGGGAGGAAAAATGAAATGCACAGATATAAAATGGGGGACACCTGGCTGAATGAGACCACATGTGAAAGGGATCTAGGAGTCCAAGTAGACCATAAGCTGAACATGAGTCAACAGTGTGATGCGGCAGCTAAAAAAGCCAATGCAATTTTAGGCTGCATCAATAGAAGTATAGTTTCTAGATCAAGGGAAGTTATAGTGCCACTCTATTCTGCTTTGGTCAGGCCCCACCTGGAATACTGTGTCCAGTTCTGGGCACCACAATTCAAAAAGATGTGGAGAAACTGGAGCGGGTCCAAAGGAGGGTGACTAAAATGGTGAAGGGTCTGGAAACCATGCCCTATGAAGAACAACTTAGGGAGCTGGAGATATTTAGCCTGGAGAAGAGAAGGTTAAGAGGTGATATGATAGCTCTGTTTAAATACTTGAAGGGATGTCACATTGAGGAGGGAGCAAGCTTGTTTTCTGCTGCTACAGAGAACAGGACCTGGAACAATGGATGCAAACTGCAGGAAAAGACATTCCACCTCAACATTAGGAGGAACTTCCTGACAGTAAGGGCTGTTCGACGGTGGAACACACTCCCTCGGAGGGTGGTGGAGTCTCCTTCCTTGGAGTTCTTTAAGCAGAGGCTGGATGGCCATCTGTCGGGTATGCTTTGATTGGGAGTTCCTGCATGGCAGGGGGTTGGACTGGATGGCCCTTGTGGTCTGTTCCAACTCTGTAATTCTATGATTCTATGATCCAATTATTCTTAGCTGGGTTTGTTGTTCTTGTTAACTCTCCCCCCCCCCCCCCCCCCAGTTGACCTCAACTCATGCTGACTCTGTAGGGACATCTCCAAGACTCCCTTTCCTTTACTACTCTGTTCAAATCCTGCAAGCTCAGGTCATGGCCTCCCTGATCAAGTCTAACCATCTGGCATGTGGTCTTTCCCTCTTTCTATTGCCCCTTTACCTTTCCAAACATCATTGTCTGTTACAGTGATAAATGCCTTCTCATGATGCAGCCAAAGTATGACAGCCTCAATTTAGTCATCCTGACTTCCATTGATTCTTTGGACTTAATCTGCTCCAAGACCCATTTGTTTATCTTCTTGGCTGTCCATGGTATCTTCAGCATTCTTCTCCAGCACCACATCTCAAATGAGTTTTTTTCCCCTATCGACTTTCTTCACCATCCAGCTCTCACATTCATACATGGTGATGGTGAATACAATGGCTTGGACAGTCCTCACTCTAGTTATCTCTTTGCATTTCAGTAGCATAATAGAATCATAGAATCATACAGTTGGAAGAGACCACAAGGGCCATCCAGTCCAACCCCCTGCCATGCAGGAACTCCCAGTCAAAGCATCCCCAACAGATGGCCATCCAGCCTCTGCTTAAAGACCTCCAAGGACGGAGACTCCACTACACTCCGAGGGAGTGTGTTCCACTGTCGAACAGCTCTTACTGTCAGGAAGTTCCTCCTAATGTTGAGGTGGAATCTCTTTTCCTGCAGCTTGCATCCATTGTTCCGCGTTCTAGTCTCTGGAGCAGCAGAAAACAAGCTTGCTCCCTCCTCAATATGACATCCCTTCAAATATTTGAACAGGGCTATCATATCACCTCTTAACCTTCTCTTCTCCAGGCTAAATATCCCCAGCTCTCTAAGTCGTTCCTCATAGGACATGGTTTGTAGACCCATCACCATCTTAGTTGCCCTCCTTTGGACCCGCTCCAGTATGTTATCCAGTTCTTTTCTAGCTGCCTTTCCCAAGCCTAGTCTTCTTCTGATTTATTGTCTGCATTCTCTATTCTGATCAATATTTGAATCCAGCTGTGAGAACTCTTTGACTGTTTCAATTTTCTTGTTATCTAGGATAAATTCTTGTAGATCTTCCATTGTCATTATTTTTATTTACTTAATATTCAGCATTAACCCTACCTTGGCACTTTCCTCCTTGGCCTTCTTCAGTAAGTGTTCCAGATCTTTGTTGGTTTCTGCTAGTAGTGTCTGCATATCTTAGGTTATAAATGTTACTTCTTCAGCCATGTACTCTGACCAATAACACCATGCCATCCACAGAAACAGGTTCCAGCTGAGCTATTGTGCACACTCAACAGGGAAATAATGCCTAAGGCAAAGACAGGATCCAGCTATGAGCTAACTCAAAGCAGAACAGAATGGATAGCACAGAACAGTACATAATTCTACAGAGTTCCAGTTCCCTTGATAAGGGGACTGTATCCAAAAACTCTGCTTGCAAATTTTGCTATTATCTGAAATAGGCTGTGTGAACTGGCAAACGCAATTTTTACTTGCCTCTAATATTCTCTTCCATAAATTGCATTTCAGAGGTTTGTATTCTTCTTCATTTTGCCCTCTTCCACAAATTAAGAATTATACACAGTCTTCTCCCCACTCCAATATAAGAGGAAAAATATAGGGAATAGGGCAGGGACTCTTCGAAATCTCAGATGAAAATGAACAGTTCTGTAAACTGGGACATCCTGGTTTAAGAACTGAGAAGCTAGCCTGAAGCAACATGTTTGTCTTCAGTAACATATAGGACTAGAATTCTGCGTCCTTTTATTTAAAGTGAAATTTAAGGTTCTTAGAAATCCTCAGTTTTTGAGATTCTGTATTATTTCACATTCAGGGGTACTATAATTCTCATTCATATTCCTGTAGTCAACAGCTGTATTAACAATATAGACCAGTCTTAAATAAATGAAAGCATGAGTTCTAATATCTCTCCACCTTATACAGTGAACCACATATCCAGACAGAAAAATTAAAGGAGGTTCATGCCCATCTGTTCTTACTGTGGTCAAGGACTATTCTTGCTGCATCTTAGCTAATATATTTAGGACAGTTTTCAGAGAGCTCCAAAAACTGGTACAGTTTTTGTAGACTGTACAGAGAGGCTCGCTGTGAACCACAGCAGCAGTCACCCACTGAAAGGAGAAGGAGGGGGTGGGGATCTAAGATCCAGCAGATTGTTTGCTAATGGCCTCATTACTACATATCGACACTTTTCCCCATTGAGATTAATGGGAAGAGAAATAGATAGTGCGAAGAGAAAAAAAATCAGGGCCCATCCACTGATTTAGGGAGCTGAGGCATTTTGATAGTTTTTCCCCTTCTCTCCACAGAAGTATCTGTGTCCTGATAACCTCTGTACCGTTAGTCAAGAAAAGAAATGTTTCCAATTCTTTCAGTTGGAGAGGGTGTTCTTGCAAAAGCTTAGTAGGTATAATAAGAGCTTTCTTAATGCCCTTAGCACAAGGTCTCTGGTTTGTGACTTTTCTCTTGCAAAATGATGCTGGCTGCTGGAAATTAAATCACTCATATATTAATACTTAAGACTACCTGGTCCACTTAAAAATTACCCTGTGCCAGAGCCTGGAAATTTTACTTCTTCATTCAACATCTCCAAGAGCCTCAGCCCAAACCCAGCATAGCCAATGGCCATGCCACCTGGGGGATACTGGAGGTTGGAGTCCCAAAATTTCTAAGGTCTTTGTAAGGCTTTCTTCCTCACTCACGGCACTAAATCCAAATCTAAGCAGGAAAACCAGCCATACCCATGTAGTACTGAGCTTCATAAGCTGGTAAATACAGAATGCTACTCAGATAAATAAGCACTCTGAGCTACTATCTCTGGCTCTGGAGAATGTTGTCTCCCTGCCTGGAACTGCCCAGCCCATGCAAAGAAGATCAATGTGTAAGTAAATTGTATCTGCTGTATCATTAGTGAGATTTGAGACCAACACAGATGCGCAGTCCTTTGTACCAACTTGAAAGCACTGGCCCACCATCAATCCATTGCAAAGTACACATGTCATTGAGGATGTTAGTAAACAGATGGAAGATCCAGGTCACCCTTTTGTTTAGACATGAATGGATGGGCTTGGAGCCTGAGATTCAGGTACAGATTCAAGGACACTGAAGAGAAAATTAAGGCAGGCAAAGACTGGAAATGGTGAAGAAAGTGGAATAGGACCTCCTAGACATGGGCTACCCAAGAAAACAGTGGTACACACTGGATATACTCAGACTGATAAAAAATATTTTGTTCCTTTATTTTGGTGATCAATTTCTTACTTTATTTTGGTGATCAATACATCTTTTGTTTATCTCAGAATATTTTCTATCACTTCCCTGTACAATCAAAGACTTTTTATACCAGGTCCCCAAGTGGGTTTATTTTAACCCAGCATAAAATTGGAAAGAACAGGAACAAGTCTGGGACTTTTCAATCAGTGTGCATATGGCCTCAATGAGAGCCGCTGTTCCTAGCAATGTAGAAGTGATTATTTAATAGCTTCTACTTAAATAAGGGCAACTGTTCATGCAATGAACCCTGCCATCTATATGGGAAAATGGGAACATGTGGATTAAAGATGTGGCCTTCTAGATCTGGATGGGCAACTGTCATCCTCCAGATATTGTTGAACAGTGACTCATCAGCCCTAGACAGTGGAACCGATTGTTACAGATCATGGGAGTTGCAGTCCACCAGCAAATTTTGGAGGGCTAGGGTTCTCTGTGCTTATCTTAGATAATAGGCTGAATATACATTATGTTGAAGCCACTCAAGAGTGCAGAGTGGAGGAGGACAGGGACAATATACCTCTGCTAGGCTATTTCTCCCAAGCAGCTCATGAAGAACCCATACTGCCTATAAATACTTCCAATTCAGGGCTGTATCTTTTTGTGAGAAACAGCCAAGCCTCAAGTTCCAGCTCCCATACAATGCTTTCCAACCTTTGAGACCATGTCCCCAGTTTCCAGTACTGTTCTTTGGCCAAATATCTAAGAGAAAGAGAGACCACCTCCTGCTTTTTTATTCTTACTGTGTCTTTTGCCCTAAGAGGACTGCATATGGTTCTAGCATAGCATCTTCCTCCACAGTTGCCCCGTTGCAGTTCTTCCCCATTCCTCCATCCAGCTCCAATCCTGATTCATCTAGAGCTCACAGTTCTCATCTCCTGTACCCAAAAGCAACATTAATATACACCAGCCTCAGAATCAATAATAAAGAGCTAATTCAAGAGTTCTTAAATTTGTTGACAAAAAGTCTCACCCAAGGACTATAGTGTACATATCTTTTATGGAGAGGCAAATAAAAGAGGGCAGTTTTGCATACTTATTCTCTGACTGAATGAATAATTCAGTTTAGAGAAGTATGATTTTTTTTTCACATAGCAGGTGCTTTCATACAAAGGATGCACACTCATCTAGGTAAATCAAATGGTCTTCCCATGGTGCTGGAATAAAGCAGGATTTGACACCCAATACACCTCCCTTAAGACAGCATGTCACAAATGACTACAGCCCCTGAAATGGGTATAACCTGACTGCCACACCACTGATCCCCACAGTCTCTGAAAGACCAGTTATTCACACTAAGTCTCAGGGGATAATCTTCATATCCAGGTATGAGGTAGCTTTATGTGATAGCATACTGTGCTATTGGTGTGTCCTCGGAGCAAGTTCTAGAGGCAGTGTCATTCAGCATTTCCTGGCCTCAAGATTTCTTTTGATAGCAGTGTTTTTCTCATTTTGTAGAGAAAAGGAAGACAGAGGGATTTCTAGGCTTTCATGCCCCACATCTTCAAAAGTAAGGGCCTCCAGAAACCTGAAGATGGCATTGAGCGTGTGTGTGTGTGTGTGTGAGAGAGAGAGAGAGAGAGAGAGAGAGAGAAGTGCATTGCTTGCCTCTAATCTCATGTGAGCATGCTTGTGAATGAGTGACATATACCAGATGCTTGTATTATGGTACAAACGTGATCGGTTCCGCTGGTGCATTCAATATCCCGGGAGCCCTGATGTTATATAAAGATAAAATACAGGAGGCAAAGCCAGTGAAGGCCCATCAAACATGCCAATTTTTGGCTGGCTCCAGAGCTGTTGGACAAGGAATAACTAATTAGCAGCCGGGTTTAATTTCCTCTTGCTGCCAACATTTAAGTCAATAAACGCTAGACATCCTTGGAATTCAACCTGGCTGCAGCAAAGGTTGTAAATAAAGCGACAGCCAGAGAATTCCCTCGATAGACAAGAGGGTTCTGCTGCCATCCCTGATGACTTGGCTGAATGGATGCCAGAATTGCACAGCTGGGCCTCTGGGCACAATCCTGAAACACCAAAAGGGCTGCCCACCCCTAGATAGCCAAGATGAAGAAGGGAAGAAGGGTATTTCACTCGAACCACTGTAGACTGATAACTTAAATTGAGACCCAAGCTTTTGAAGCCTAAAATCCTTTGTTGTCATCTTGATTTTATTCATAAACACATGAGGCCTACTCCATTCAAGTCAATGACAATTTTGCTATTGATTTCTGCAAAAGAGGGATGGGAAACTGCACTGCTTCCAGGGGTCAATATTTTTTCCCCAGGATCTTCATGGAGTTGTATAGACTGCCAAAAATGCCAAGGAACAAACAGCAATAAGCACCAAACCAGACGTGACTGCTTCTGAAAAATAGGTTTTAAAATGTTAAGCAGGGGAATGGCTCCAGAAGAGACAATTTACCTTTTCACCCACCCCACCCCCCGCTTTCAATCAGAAGAAGGATACTCCAGGGAGTGCAGAAGGACTGAGAGCCACCAAAGCAATTTTGGGGGACTGAATGTGGCCTCATGCCTGCATTTTGCCCATGTCTATTGTAAGAATTGGGAGCTGCATCCCCTGACATCCCAGTTTTACTCCTGTCATGCAGTAGGTTGGTTGGTCTTCGCTGCAAGTCACAACACTTCTGTGTAGTGCACACTGACCCACTGCATGCAGTACAGTACTAAAACAATACAAGTTTGGTCACAGACTCCAAAACAATAAGTTCCCTTTTGCACTGCACAGTTGTCACACTATGATTCTAATGTGAAGTCGAAGGCTTTCACAGCCAGCATCCATAGTTTTTTCTGGGTTTTTCAGGCTATCTGGCTGTGTTCTGGAAGAGTTTATTCCTGATGTTTTACCAGCATCTGTGCCTGGCATCTTCAAGGAATGCTGGCATGGAAGTGAGTGGGGTACACATACTGTGTGACCCTTGGTTGAGAGGAAATTATTTACATATTAATCCATGTGTTGGTCTGTTGTTGCATGGCAGGGCCTCAGGGTGTCTGTTTAATTAGTGATCATTGTCTGCTGGGAAACTCCCTGACCCTGGTGCTTTTCATTTGTACTTGCTGGGTCTTGATTTTGGTGTCTTTTAGGACTGGTAGATTTTTTTTCCCCTGAGCCTAACAGCTCTTCTGATGTCTGAGCTGGAGTAACCATTAGACTGTAGAGCCCCATCTAAGTGCTCCAATTCATCTTCCAGGAAGTGGGGTTCACAGATTTTTTTGCCTGGTCTACCAGTATTTTTATTGTGCTTCATTTTTTTGTCCTGGGTGATGGTTAGAGTTCTTATGTAGGTAACTGTCCGTGTGTGTAGGTTTTCTATATACTGTGTGGCCCAAACGGTTTAATTTGCAGATGACCCAGAAAAACCCAGAGGAGTGAAAACAACCACTCACCCAAAGGGATGGTATTTTTACCATACATCATAGTAGTCACAGACAGAATAGGGAATCTGGTGAGGAAACACAACCTCCAAATGATCTACAAACTGACCAAGAAAATCCAGCAAATTCTGTGCTCAGTGAAGGACAGGTGAGACCCTCTCATAGCTGCAGGAGTTTACTGCATACAGTGCAACTGCAGACAGGTCTACATAGGGATCACCAAACACTGTTCAAACACAAATCAAGGGACACAAAACACAGTGCAGACTGGGTCAGCCAGAAAAATCAGCAGTAGCAGAACACATTATAAACCATCCTGGACATAAAATTCTATTTGAAAACACTTAAATTCTGGACCATGCCAACAATTATCAGGTCAGAAAACACAGGGAAGCCATTCAGTGACAGACCAACACAGAGATTAACATGCAAATAACCTCTTTTCACCCAAGGGTCACAGTGTGTGTGTGTGTGTGTGTGTGTGTGTGTGTATACCACTCACTTCCATGCCAGCATTATCTGAAGATGCTAAGCAAAGATGCTTGCAAAATGTCAGGAATATACTCTTCCAGAACAGAGCCACAGAGCCTGAAAAACCCAGAAAAAAACTATGAGTCTGCTTTAACTGCCATAGCAACATCATATGGAATCCTGGGATTTGTAGTTTAGAGGCACTTAGGATTCTCAACTAGAGAATTCTAGTGCCTGACCAAAATAGAAACTCCACAATTCCAAAGGAAGTAGCTATGACAGTTAGAGTGGAATCATAGAATTGTGCAGTGAGAAAGGTCCGTAAGTAGTCTGAATTGACACTAAGGTTATTCTGGGACAACTAGACTGCCCCGAAAAGACTCCTGACTGTGATTTCTGGTTTCCATCACCCGCTTCCATAAGAACCTAAGACTAGCCCTGTTGGATCAGACTAAAGACCTACCTAATATAACATTCCACAGCAGTCAATCAGTTGTGTTGGGAAAACCTACAGGCAAGATGGAATCATAGCAGCCCTCCACTTATTTCTGTGTGTATGTTTAAACTCTTTCCAACAAAAATAACAATAATATACAGTTGTGTTTTAGCTTTCATTTCTCATGGATATACCCCATTGCCACAGTCAGTATGGCAGGTCCCAAGCTTAATGATAGAAAATATCCTTCCTACATAGGAAGCACAGCATCCACCCCTCAACTGTTTTGTTTCAATTCTCTGTCAGCAGGGCTGAAGAAGTCCCTCTCCTATAAACTCTCATGGTTGCTCCCAGTTAGGAACAGACTTCATGGATCCAGATGGGTCTTGTGACATCTTCTTGTCGTTTCTACCAAGCACACCGTGAATGCTGCAGTTTTTTGTTTTGTTTTGTTTTTATTGTTACTGGTTCTTCACAGTGGAAACTGTTACTGCTAAATTTGGGCATCTGTGTAGATCAAAAGTGGGGAGGGAGAGGCATGTTGCAATGTCTCCTTTCAGTTTAGAGGTGGAGAGGCAGCACTAAAGGAGAGGGAATATTTCTAGCAGACAGATTATTTTGTAAGAGTAGAAGGAGGAGGGGCAGTGTATACCTTTGGAGGTTTGTGCAGTGCCATACTACATGGGTGTAGATTATATCAAGCAGATGCAGGGCAGATTTATGTTACTCTGTGGACTCTCTAGGTGAGATGCTTGCAACAGATGCCTCCAGTCAACACTTATCTATGGAAAACAGCTAACGCCAAGATAAGCACCAGCACAGTTTGACATGTTGTGTTGCCATTGCACCACCATGTGGACAGAACTGGAACCTCTGTGCAAGCTACTAACAGTATAGTACACTGTATTTGTATGTGCCTTCAAGTTGCCTGTCGACATATGGCAACATCATGAATTCTATAGGTTTCTTAGTCAAGGAATCCTCAGAGATGGTATTATTATTATTATTATTATTATTATTATTGGTATTTATACCCCGCTCTTTAGCCTTAATGGCTATCAGAGCAGCTTACAATTATTAATTTTCATTAGACGGTTCCCTGCCCTCAGGCTTACATTCTAAAAATACATGACACAAAAGGAAAAGGGGATGGTGGTGGGGAAGGGGATGAGGTCCAGTGGTTCCTCTCTCCCTCTGAAGCCTGGACCAGGGCAGATGGCATGGAGGGAGGGCTCTCTTTCTTCAGGCAAGTTTTATCAGTTCCTTCTCCTGAAACATAGCCTACAGCACCTGGTATTCATCAGCTGTCTCCCAACGATGTATTAACCAGGGCTGACCCTACTTAGCTTCAGAGTTCAGATGAGATCACCAACTCAGGTTGGTGTCAACCCCCTATTAATCTCCCATACCAAACCAAACAGAATACTTAGTAATGTTTTTTGTACTAATGCTACTTATAGATCATAATTCCTGTGTATCACTGAATATAATAGCAATACAATCATCCCTCCACATTCGCAGCTTTGACTTTTGTGGATTTGATTATTTGTGGATTTTATTAATATGTCCTCTCTAGGAGTATCTCGGTCCTCCAGGACAACTCTATGGTCAACTTTAACTAAAAGTTGCACTGAAGGACTTAGAGATTGTTTGGGCCCATTCCCACTTACATTTTAAACCAGTTTGGAATCGCCTTGACACCAGGTTACAGATTCGATTTAGGCCAATGCATAGTTCCCACTATGGAAGCAAATTGTTTCCTTATTCCATGTCATTCCCACTAGTACACCCTAGCTTTACGTGTGGGCTGGAATGGACCCTGGAGAGTGTTGGCTGGGAAAGCCAGGGAGGACCAGGTTTGTCATGCTCCAAAGATTCCCCTTTCACTCCAGAGGGAGAAATGAAGATCTCCCTCTCGGGTGCGCCTGCCCTGCCTGGATGGAGGCCTGAGAGAAGATTTAAATTTATTTAAATCGCTTTAAATCATAGTGGGAATGAGCCCCTAGAGAGAACACTCCACATTTATAGCTCCTCCAGTGTAATTCTATGGTCAGTGTCTGGCAGATGCCCAGCCTGGATAGAAGACTGAGAGAAGGGTGATCACAGGCCCTCCTCCATTCCATCGTCATGTCCAGGAGGAATCCCCAAAGATCCTCCCTTGGAGGCTCCTGATTTGGTCAGGTCCTGCCTTTTCTGGGATATCCTCCCTTTTGCAGGGCCTGATCCTCCTTGTCACTGAGGACACCTGGGGTGCCCCCTGAACCTGTGAGGCTGCATAGAGCCGGGGTGTCCATAAAGGAGGCAATTCCAGAAGATGCTGCTCTGAGGCAAAAGAGCTCCAAGGGACTGTCCCTTTCCCGGGGGGGGGGGGATGTGTCCTCACTGAAAAGGAGGACCAGGCCCTGAAAAAGGGAGGACATCCCAGAAAAAGGCAGTACTTGGCCAAATCAAAGCTCCCAAGCCCAGCACAGTCTCCTGAATCCTGTTGTAGAGCAAGGAAAGGGGTGCCTAGTGCCTCTGCTACCAGAGAGACCCCTGGAGGACTGGATGAGGCTGAGCAGCTGAGCAGCCCCAACTTGTCCAAGGTGGCCACTGGGCTTGGAGAGGTCCCATGTCCGGCTCACTCCCTCCAGGCCATATGTCCAATGACCACAGCGGCTCCAAAGGACCCAGGAGCCCTGAAAGCGGGGCCTGCTCTACCTGGGGAGGGCTGGTGAGGCCAAGGGATCCCAGCTCACCACCCTCAACTTTGGGGAGTTGGACTTTGGTGAGACCTCCCCTCCAGTGCGATGCAAATCCGTCATTCACACTTGTTCAGCACTTTGATTTTTTTCAAAAGAACCAGCAAAAAATTAGTGTCTGAAGAGACCTTTTTTTTATTTTTTTGCATTTGCATTTGCATTTGCATTTGCCTTGCTTCAAAGTGACTCCAACCAATTGCAGTTGGGTCTGAAACTGTTTACAATGTGAACGCGGTACATATAAAGCAATCAACAAATTGCTTTAAACCACTTTAAATCATAGTGGGAACGAGCCCCTAGAGAGAACACTCCACTGGGCATTTATAGCTCCTCCAGTGCAATTCTATAATCAGTGTCTGGCAGATTGTGACCACAGAGGTGCACTATGACCACAGAGTTGCTTTCAGCAACTGTCCAAAGGAAAAATAAGTTTTAAAAAATGTTCTTCACACTATGGACTACAGTCCTTTAGGGGTAGCTGGTAGCTTCCATGTCTGTGGGTGGTTAATCTGCTCCAGGTTTCAGTCTGAATTCTAAAGTTCAGGGTAATGAATTCCAACACAAAATTGTTCCAGCATCTTAGGTAACATCTATCAAGTTCAAACTACAACCTGGAGAGCATTCACTGCTCAGCTAATATGTGAGCCACCAGCCATCACTGAATAATCTTGCCATTTATTTTTTTTAAGAGCTATGTGATAAATATTGTCTATGCAGCGATAAAGATAATTGCTTATGTATACAGTCTTTACTGAGAGAAAATCAAATTGTTACTTAAGAGGGAGTTATATAAAAGGGAACCCATGTGTGCAGAGGAGGCAGTAATATTGCCACATATCACCTCCAAATCTCTAAAGAATTATCATTGCACACAGCCTCAGAGATCTCCATATTAAGACTGCTGATATGTTTAGACTCCTGATGTGAAGGATCTAATACATGTTTCCTGCCTGGAAATCCCACATTTTATTAACTTTGGAATTATTCCTTAATCACCATGCATCATTCTCAGTAACCTTATTTATGCATTCTGCTAAGTACCATCTGTCTGGTCTATTATGAATGAGATTAGACATTCTAATCTCCCTTGTACATTTTTCTTTTGAATAATATTCATCCCATAGTATGGTAGCTGAGTTCACAGGGCCTCTCTGAATGTGACAATGTGAAGCAAGCCATGGTATGACTTGGCCCTGTGGAGTTATCATTTCATCTCATTTGTTAAGTAGCATAGGGCACTGCAGGTTCCTAACCATTTTATATCCACCCCACTAATCATATTCAAAATCTTGATCTCATTTGACATGGCTGAGTGTAGCATCTCTCCAAGCTTCCTACTCCATAGGATTCTTTCCCTCTCACTGTCTCTCATCTTCTCTCTCTGTGTCAGTTCCATTTCAGAAGTTACCAGTTTAACTGGGGTAGAGTAAGAGTGTTGAAGGTAGAGCCAATCAGGATAATGAACTAGCACCAGAAAGGACTGATTTTGTCAGCAGGGTGGAAGAGGAGAGTAACGCAAAGAAGAATGACGGCTGGAAAAAGTCACTTTTTATAACAGCTCCCAGAATTCCCTGATTAGTATGGATTCTGGAAGCCATAGGCCCAAAGTTAACTTCCAGGGTCTGAAGACACATGTTTGTGGATCACAATGAAGGCCAATCTCAAAAAGAGCCAAAGTGGGATTATGTTTAGAAGATGCAAATAATTGTCAGAAATTGGCCACCCTGGGATAAACATCTCACCAGCTCCTTGTACTTCACTAGAGAGAAAAAGAAACGCCATACCTCATCCCTCTTCTTCTTCCTCATGACATCATGTTGATTGCAATGGGGTAAAAGAAAGTCATTGCACTTCCTTGCCTGAGCCCAGTACCTTCCATCACTGGCTGGCAGGAGTGCCTGATATGTTGATGTTGTATTACATTAGGAGGGGAGGAAGAGACATGGAGCTCTGCCTCTCTTGTAACTTCTTGTAACATGAAAATTTGTTTGAACCTTTGCTCCAAGGGAGGAGGAGGGCAATTTTGTCTCTCTTGAGAAGCTTCTACCTACTGATCATACAGGCATGTCTCTCATCTCCAGAGAACAAGTCATGCCTGGAGGCAGTGGTGTACCAGGGGCTGGTTTCACCCAGTGCGGGGGGGGGGGGTGTTTGGACTCTGGGGTGGCTGCAACCACACCAAAGCCCAACAGAAGATACTGCCTCCCCCAGCAGCCACCACTGCTGGAGGGGGCAGTGCCAGTCCTCAAGAGGTCAGTTTGGGCTCTAGCATAGCTGCAGCCACATCAAAACTCAAATGGAAGAGACTGCTGTGGCTGATGGGCAGGTGAGAAAAAAAAGCAACACCCTTTCTCACTTGCTCAGCAGTCATGCTGGGTGTACCACCCCACTGGGTGACACCACCCACTGGGATGTCACCCAATGTGGTCCAGACTGCCCTAGTGATGCCACTGCAGTGGATGAAAGGAAGGGCCCAATGGGGACTTTGGGTATTGCTGAGCTGAGCTTGGCAGGCAAATGATTAACGGGTGCTGCTGTGATCTCTTCTCTTACAGAGTTCCTGTGAGACCCTTGGACGTCACTCAGAGGGCACCTACCCCACAGGCCTTCTGCCAAACCACCACCATCGTCACCACTACTCACCGCAAGGGGTCTTTGAAGACTTTGCTTGCTAGACCGGCCTGTGTCACTGCTCCCCTCCCCCTTTCCCCCCCAAAATGAAGGCAGTGCTTCTGGAGCAGCCTCGGACACAGCAAGTTCCACCCTTTGCCATGAGCTCTTCCAACTCCAAAAGCCAGATCTAGCGATCTCCCCCTGCCCCTAAGCTCTTGAGGCTCCCCACCCCATCCCACAAAGCATTTGATGCTTTTGAGCCCCTTTCCTCCTTGTCTCCTGTCCAAGTGGTACCCTCCTCCCTAAGACTCAGAGCCCCCAGGCAACCACACTGAAGCACAGAGAAAGAGCAACAGCTGCCAAGCCCAGGGTGGCACAGTGGCCTTTAAACAGCTCCGCTGACAAGAAGGGGAACAGGAAACACAGAGCATACCAAGGAGCAAAGGGGTTTTCTCAGAAGAGGGAAGGGGGGGAAACTAACCCGGCCCTAGTTTGATGTGGTAGCGGTAGCACCAACCAGCCATCTGCTCACAAGCCAACATGGCAGTGACTGCCACTGCCATGAACTTTGTACAGTGGTGATGATCTTCCGTCCAACATCACTCACTTTGTACAGTCCTGTCCAGCATTACTATTCCTCATCACAACATTTACACACATGCGGGGGTGTCCAGGGCAGAAAATAGGTTGTGGGTCTCATTCGCTGCTCTTGAGTAGTGTGCCCTGTTGTAGTTGCACAAACAGGAACTCTGTCCTTAAGAGGATACACCCCTTTTACTGCATGGGCCTTAGCCCATCTCCTCACCACTGCCCCTGCCATCTTTTTCCCTCACACAACTGTATATTTGTACATAACCATTGGGGGCCTGTGGTTTTTAGCCAGACATTCAGACCATTGATGCAGCTTCCCCCTGCTGGTTTCACCAGGCTGGACACTGATACAGACATCCAATCTCAGGTTTCTTCCCAACTCCAAGGCCAAGACCACAGCCAGCAGGAGGTTGCTGCCAGCACCAAAGCCCTAGTTTCCCCGAAACACCATCCTCTCAGATACACAGCCTTTCCCCCTCCTCCCATCATCCATCCATTCCTCTTCTCCTCCAGCAGGATTCAGAGTCTAAGCCAAAAATAGCCACCCCACCCCCAGGAGAACAGAGTAGGAAGTTTCAAAGTCCCTATGGGTCCCAAACCAAGGCTGCAGGGACAACCAGTACTCCCACATCCCCCCACAACTCAGATCTTTAGATGGAAGCACTTTGTTGCAGAATAGTCCAGTATATCCACATGTGTCAGGGGTGCTGGATCCTCATGTACAGGGATTTGCTCCCTGTACTTGGTGGGAGGACCCTGAGTTAAAGTGCAAGAGGAAAAAGGCAGTTAAACCATGTTGTGCTGTTCTGGGGGGGGGGGGGGAGTATCCCCAGAATGCCAGCAGTTTGCCCTTAGCATTCATGTAGCAAACCAGGAAGGCCCCTCTGGCCTCCATGGTCAAAATGCATCAAGAACCTCATGGTGTTGTGCCCCACACTTTGGGCAGTGTGCCTTTATTGAAGAGTGGAGTAGTGATGCATTTCAAAAAGAAAGGTGGCACTTACAGGAATATATGGTTGCAAATGCTCCCTCTCACCTCCTCCTCTAGTGGCAACCACCAAGCTTTGACATGTAGAAGGAACAAGGATGATGAGAATCACGCTCACCTGCCTGCTGGAAGTGTGTGTGAGCCCAAGAGGGGTGGGGTGAAGCCCTGCAGGCTGCATGGGGCTCTGACAGGGACCCAGCCAGGGCTGTTCCCAGGAGGGGCCCATCCATCTCATAACTTTACTGAGCGCGAGTCGCTGTTTTACAAATGTACAAGTTTTCTCCCAATAAAGAGGCACAAGTAGATCTCCAGATGTCTCTGTGGTGTCATTAGTTATTTTGCCCAGCTAATGCTGTGTGTTCTTGTTTCTGCTCCTTCCAAGTATTCTGACCAGCAGTAAAACAGAAACTTCTGCTGCTGGGGGTGGGGTGGGGGTATTGATACTCCAACTCTCCCCCTTCATCCACTACCAAACCATACCTCCCTCTGCTACACAGAACCACGGAGCTTGTAATTGGGATATTCTGGAAGTTGTAGTCCAAAAAGGTGACTTTTCCAAGTTCTGCACAACATGGATAAAATTTGCAACACATTTGGGTTAAATTCAGCAAGCATGCTAGCAGAGCATAAATATCCATCACTAGCAGGGTGTAAACATCCATTACTAGTATGTGTGGTGGTGGTGGGGAGGCTGTTCCTTCAATCCCACTTCCTCCTCAGCTATGCAAGAGCAGCTGAGGGCAGTGGTTTCCGCACCCATCTCCACCTCCTAGATACTGCTCTGCTGAATGGCTGCATCTGAGCACATCATGGCTGTCGCTAACAATCCAGGGAAGACAGAGATGCATCTGTCTGCAGTACAAGTCTGCCTGGGTGCCTGAAGGCAGCTGGAACATGCTCAGATGAACCTCCACAGCTGAGCATTGACTGGGTAGAGGAAAAAAGATGCTATCAGGAACAGCTAGGTCAAGGGGGTACAGGATACCCTCTTCTTCAACATCTCTGTGAATGTATAGGAATTACATTGGCATACATCATCTATAGCTGTGGTTCTTAGCCTGCAGTTTTCTAGATATTTTGGACTTCTGTTCTCAGACACTCCAGCCAGCATGGCCAGTGGTCAGGAATTCTGGAAGCTGAAATCCAAAACATCTAGAAGGCCAAAGACTGACACACAGGAACATGGCCATAGATTGCTACAGACCAAAAATTGTTAGTTAAAAGTATACTAGGTTAGATTCTCAAACTGAATATGAAAATCCAGCCAGTGCAAATTTCTTACTGGTCCAGGAATCTTGAAAACAAAACATGTCAGAGCTTCTGGCTAAATTGCATTTCAGTTGTCAGAAACAAAGTAACAAAAGAGTACCCCTGTGCATGTGCAGAGAGCCTTTCCCTCAACATTTCTGAAACCCCAACACTAGCCATACATCTAGATTTATGAGGAAAGACTTTCAGATTGAAAAATGTTGCCCAAAAACCTTTGTTTGCAGATTCTGTCAACTGGGTAGGGGGACTCACTTCAACTCAATATACCCCTTACTCTCAATTCTGCAGACTTATCTACAATCCAAACAAATATTGTTTTATATACTTTGGCTGTCATGGCAGTCTCCAAAGAATTTGGGAACTATACTCTGCCAAGATAAATAACACATTTGGAAATCTCCAGCCATGCCTCTAAAAAGTATAATTCCCATAGTTCCCCAAGAGAGAAAGACTCAAGCTTTCCCAATATTGTATAGGAGATATATTCCCAAATTTCCTGTTACAGCACAAACCAAGCTTTTTTCCCAATTTCTTTGGAGCACAGAGTTCAATTTAAAAGCACCATAGAGAGGTGATCAATTCTGCCCTATGAGCTTAGCTTTGGGACTATATTGCCAGCAGAGGGCAGCAAGAGAATTGAGTTAAGGATAAAAAGAAAAGGGGGGAGCTGGCAAGGGAGGAGCTCAGGATATTCACCAAATTCAACGTTTGATCATTTGATCCACGTTAGGCTCTGAAGTCTCAAGAAAGAGACCCATGTCAGCTCTAAACATCTTGGAAGCCACATAATTGCCACAGATTGCTGCCAAATCAGAACTTTGTTTTTAAAAAGCTTCTGACCACCTTATTGACTATCAAGAAACTCAGCAAATGGCTTGCTATAAATTTGCCTGATTTTTGGCAGGATGAAATGGAAATTCTTTAGATGAAACCTGCCAGATTTCAGACAGCTAGGTGCACAGGTCAACCATTTAAATATGTCTTGAGGGGGTTTCACTTATCTCCCCATGGTCTGGAGGGACATTTGAATAAAAATTACACTGAACAGATTCTTTAGATAAAATCCTCACAACATTTGGGAAAGTATGATATAATAGGCATCACTGAAACTTCACAAAGTATGGGAAATAAGCAGGATGAACTTGAACTCTTAGCACAACAAGGGAAATATGATATAATAGGCATCACTGAAACCTGGTGGGATGAGTCTCATGATAGGAATGTAGAAATAGAGGGGTATAACCTTTTTAAGAGAAACAGGTCAAGCAGGAAAGGAGGAGGAATAGCATTATATGTCAGGGATATTTACACCAGTGAAGAGATCCAGGAAGTCAGTACTGGAAGTCAGGTGGAGAGCATCTGAATAAAAATTAAAGGAGAGGGAAATAACAGGGATGTTACTGTGGGAGTCTGCTACAGACCCCCAACTCAGGCAGAGGAATTGGATGATGCCTTTCTAGAACAGATGACCACACACTCAGAAAGGAGAGATGTAGTAGTGATGGGGGACTTCAACTATCCGGATATTTGCTGGATGTCAAACTCAGCCAAATCCTCAAGGTCTAGCAAATTCCTCACTTGCCTGGAAGGCAATTTCATTGTCCAAAAGGTGGAAGAAGCAACAAGGGGATCAGCCATCTTAGATCTTATCTTAACCAACAGGGAAGACCTAGTTGATGGGGTGCAAGTGGTGGGATCCTTAGGTGGAAGTGACCATGTCCTCCTGGAGTTTGCTATACAGTGGAAAGATGAAGCTAGGCATAGTCAGACACGAATTCTAGACTTTAGGAAAGCTGATTTCAATAAACTTAGAGAAATACTGGGGGTGATCCCATGGTCAAGAATACTAAAAGAGAAGAGAGTTCAAGATGGATGGGAGTTCCTCAAAAGGGAGATACTGAAAGCACAATTTCAGACAGTCCCAATGAGGAAGAAAAATGGAAGATGTCTCAAGAAACCGGTATGGATGACTAAGGAACTTACAACTGAGCTAAGTTTTAAACGGAACATGTATAAAAAATGGAAAAATGGGGAAATCACCAAAGAGGAATTCAAACAAATCGCCAGCACATGTAGGGATAAAGTCAGAAAAGCTAAAGCGCAAAATGAACTCAGGCTTGCTAGAGAGGTTAAGAACAATAAAAAGGGCTTTTTTGGATATGTCCGCAGCAAAAGGAAGAAGGAGGAAATGGTAGGACGACTGCGTGCAGAAGATGGCAAAATACTAACGGGGGACAGAGAAAAGGCAGAATTACTCAACACCTTCTTTGCTTCAGTCTTCTCAGAAAAGGCAAAAGGTGCTCAACCTGAGGACAGTGAAGAAGGGGACAGAGTGGGGGAAATTCAGCACAGAATAGGTAAAGAGGTAGTACAGGAATACCTGGTTACTCTAAATGAATACAAATCTCCAGGACCAGATGAACTACATCCTAGAGTATTAAAAGAACTGGCAAATGTAATATCGGAACCACTGGCAATAATCTTTGAGAACTCCTGGAGAACAGGAGAAGTCCCAGCAGACTGGAGGAGGGCAAACGTTGTCCCCATCTTCAAAAAGGGAAAAAAGAGGATCCCAACAATTATCGTCCAGTTAGTCTGACATCAATTCCAGGAAAGGTTCTAGAGCAGATCATTAAGCAGAGAGTCTGTGAACACTTAGAGGCCAATGCCATAATCACAAAAAGCCAACATGGGTTTCAGAGAAACAAGTCATGCCAAACGAACCTGATCTCTTTTTTTGATAAAATTACCAGCTTGGTAGATGAAGGGAATGCTGTGGATATAGTTTACCTCGATTTCAGTAAGGCCTTTGACAAGGTTCCCCATGACATTCTTGCAAATAAGCTTGCAAAATGTGGGATAGACAAGTTAACTGTTACATGGATTTGTAATTGGTTGAGTGGCCGAACTCAAAGGGTGCTCAACAATGGCTCCTTTTCATCCTGGAGAGAAGTGACCAGTGGGGTCCCACAGGGCTCTGTCCTGGGCCCAGTGCTGTTCAACATCTTTATTAACGATTTGGATGACAGAATTGGGGGCATACTTATCAAATTTGCAGATGACACTAAACTAGGAGGAGTAGCTAATACCCCAGAGGACAGGATCAAAATTCAAAATGACCTGAATATACTAGAAAGCTGGGCCAATGCTAACAAGATGAAATTCAACACAGAGAAATGTAAGGTTCTGCACTTAGGGAGGAAAAATGAAATGCACAGATATAGGATGGGGGACACCTGGCTGAATGAGACCACATGTGAAAGGGATCTAGGAGTCCAAGTAGACCATAAGCTGAACATGAGTCAACAGTGCGATGCGGCAGCTAAAAAGGCCAATGCAATTTTAGGCTGCATCAATAGAAGTATAGTGTCTAGATCAAGGGAAGTAATAGTGCCACTCTATTCTGCTTTGGTCAGGCCCCACCTGGAATACTGTGTCCAGTTCTGGGCACCACATTTCAAAAAAGATGTGGAGAAACTGGAGCGTGTTCAAAGGAGGGCAACTAAGATGGTGAAGGGTCTGGAAACCATGCCCTATGAGGAACGCCTTAGGGAACTGGGGATGTTCAGCCTGGAGAAGAGAAGGTTAAGAGGTGATATGATAGCCCTGTTTAAATATTTGAAGGGATGTCATATTGAGGAGGGAGCAAGCTTGTTTCTGCTGCTGCAGAGACTAGGACGCGGAACAATGGATATAAATTGCAGGAAAGGAGATTCCACCTCAACATTAGGAGGAACTTCCTTACAGTAAGGGCTGTTCGACAGTGGAACACACTCCCTCGGAGCGTAGTGGAGTCTCCTTCCTTGGAGGCCTTTAAACAGAGGCTGGATGGCCATCTGTCGGGGATGCTGTGACTGGGAGTTCCTGCATGGCAGGGGGTTGGACTAGATGGTCCTTGTGGTCTCTTCCAACTCTATGATTCTATGATTTCAGAAGCATGGCCACAGCAATTACAGAATTATAATGCATGAAAAAGTGTTGAGGGGGAGTCCTGTTCAATCTCTTGTGTAATTGCCAGCAAAGTCACAATAAGTGTTCTATCCTCCAAAAGACCTTCATCCCAGTAGCTATGTTGGCGTGAGGATTCTGGGAGCTGTAGTCCAAAAATACCTTCCTAAGCCCTATGCATTCTTGTGAAGTAGTAGGATGACACTTTGCTGAAAAACATATGACACTGTAAACTGTACAGCTGTATATAGTGTGCGTATTAAATGGAAGTACAGGGGGTTATAAGTATTTCTCTTCCTTGACCCCCATTTGTGGGCTACCTATTGGGCTCTTTGTGTGTGCGTTCTGTAACTATGTGTTGCATGTTTGCACACATACACACTTTATTTCACTTGGTGCAATTATAAAATCCTGCTTGCTTGTAAACCTCCAGAACATCCCTCCTCCCTATCCTATTTTGGGCAGAGAGAGAATGCTCTTCTAATTGTTTAAAACAAAAAGCCTAATTAAAGGCATTAAGACTGACATTAAGCCAAGAATGGGCAACTTTTGTGGGTCCAAAGCTAAGATCATGCCTCCCTCACTTCCCAGGGAATGGCAACCCATCATAAAAACCACCTCTACTGCTATTGACAGCCAAATTTTGTCAGTAAATTAGCATCAGATTTTGGTAGCGGAAACAATGGAAGCCCTTTAGAATAAGCAGGAAATGGTTGTTGTTAGACTTCCAATGGATGGTGAGAGATGTCTCTCTGTGTGTGCCTTCAAATTGCCTGTCAATTTACAATGAGCCCATTAACCACTTCTTAATCTGTGTTTGTAAGCACATACATGCACACATATATTAGTACAAAAAAAAAAAACTTCCCAAAAAAACTGCCAACCAACAGCTTCCATGTATTTCACTTTTAAAAGTTTTAAAACGAGCTTACTGTTCCTGAGTCAAAACATGCACGTGTGAAAAACACAAACATACAAAAACCACATGCATCAAAATAGTCCAGTTTTTTATCTCCCCAAAGAAATTAAACCACGTAGGACAAAAGAATGTCACAAGCAGAGCACAGCTATTGAATAAACTGCTGGCAGAGCAGACGCCTCAAGTGAGTGAGCCAAGTCTCATGCCGAAAGGGAATTCACAGCTCTTTCACACATATATATTTGCCAGTGTTAATAGCCAATCTGACTGTGAGTGGGTGGAATGGTTCTTCAACTGAAATATATCAGTATGCTAAACTCCCAGGTGTGAAGCAATAGTGCTTCTAAAATGAAAACACTAATCAAGCATGCGATGTTGACAATATTAGTACACGGAGGAACAATTAATCTGCTGGTTACATGGAGAAAATGAACAGGAAGATAAACACTGTTCAGGTTTCAAAGAGAATAATTCTGGCTCCTCCATCAGAAAGGATAAAGGGACCGACCAAAGAATTGTTACAAATGTCCATATGTTAAAGGAACTCAATTCTCTTGGAAGGTTTTTTTTAATTACCTAATGCAAATTTTCAATACATTTACAAAAAAAAATCAAATGTATTGATTTTGCTTGTTTACCTATAAGTAAGGTTTCTGGAGAATTCGTGAATCCTATACAAGTAATAATACCATCTTGTCTATTTTTCATTGCATTCATCTGTATAACCTGTTACAAAAAGAGGTTTGTTTAAAAAGAAGAAGCAAGAAGGATCTGACTAGCTTATTATTTATAATATAACTGACTGCAGTTATTACACCCTGCAGAAACTGGGAGAATTTAATGCTCATAGAAGAAACTGTTGTGTAAAAGGAATGCTCCATTCAAGGAAACCCAAAAACACATCACTCTCCAGATTGTACAGAACAGTAAAATCTAAGGTGGCTACTAATGGGCAAATTGCCTTGTCAGGAGCTAACATGAAGAAAAATGCTAGTCTTGAATCCAGGCTATCATTTATTTGTGGGTTATACAAATACCTATACAAATGTAAGTACAGCTCAGAAATTCTAGCTATCACACTTTCAGCCTTCATTTTCTATCTATAATATTAATAGCTAGTACTGTCATGACAGTGAGATTTGTTGTCCAGCAGAGGGTCCAAATTCGCAGAGGCAATACAAGCAATGTGTAGGAAAAAGGCAAAGTTTATGTCTGCAGCAGAAATAAAGATGCATTCTCCATATGTCCAGAGTGAGACAACTGAACCGATTTCCTAATCCAGCTTATACTATGCCTATTCACAAGTTGTAAACAATTGGGTGAATATTAACATCTTAGATGAAAGTACATCCTCTTTGTCTACCATTCATCAACACCTTTGTTTGTTCTAATCTGTTTATCAAAGCAAATAGTATGTGAATATTCGGTTAACAGTCAAGTTGTCAACAGGAACTTTGAGTGTTTACAAGGAGTCCATCACTTAACCAAGGAATTTCTTGATTAACACTTGTAAATCAGGAGCCCCTTCTTAACTATATGTTAAACACAGACAAAGAAAGGTGTATGAGGAGCAAAGGATCCCCAATTCTCTCCCACTTCCAAATAATGGAGATTTCAGTTCTCATGAGTCTAGTTCAAGAATAAAGAATTTATAAAGAGTGAGGGTTTCTATTTTTATTATTTTCATCACAGTACTATTTAAAATCAGCTCTGAGTATTACTTGCCTAAGAAAACCCTATGAAATAAATGAAGTCACTACAAATTGACAGATGACTTGAAAGCACACACGCGCACACACACACACACACAGTTAAACTATTCAGTACTAATAGCTTTTTAATGAAGAAGATAATGAACTTTTTGCATTCCAAGGCACAGGAAAATATAAAATTAACAGAGATAAATTTAGTGGATGCCACAGACCAAATCCAAAATTCATATGATGTGTAATTATCAGTGTAATTGGGAAAACAGATATCAATAAATTTTAAAACTAGGAGTACAATCCTAGCACACTTACCTAGGGATCATTTATTCGGAACAATGGATGCAAGCTGCAGGAAAAGAGATTCCAGCTCAACATTAGGAGGAACTTCCTGACAGTAAGAGCTGTTCGACAGTGGAACACACTCCCTTGGAGCGTAGTGGAGTCTCCTTCCTTGGAGGTCTTTAAGCAGAAGCTGGATGGCCATCTGTCGGGAATGCTTTGACTGGGAGTTCCTGCATGGCAGGGGGTTGGACTGGATGGCCCTCGTGGTCTCTTCCAACTCTAGGATTCTATGATTCCAGAACAGCATTGCATAGTGTTTTGAGTGTCAGACTATAACTCTGGAGACCAGGGTTTGAATCCAGGGTTCAAATCCATGTAAATGCACTGGGTAAGCTTGGGCAAATCACACTCTCTCAGCCTCAGAAGATAGCAATGGTACACCCCCTCTGAAGAAACTTACCAAGAAAACCCATGTTAGGACTGGAAACTACTTGAAGACAAACAACAACAACAACAACAAGAAGAGATGCATAGGTTGTTGATGATAAGATTACAGATGGTTTATGCAGAATAAGAAGTACAAAATATTTTTCTGTTGAGGTCCATATCCTATGGGGTTGGGTACACATGTTGATGGAGAGTGTGGTTAAGATCAACAGTAGATGGAATCATCTATCCAAATTAATCATCATCATCATCATCATCATCATCATCTCTCTCTCTCCCCCCCCCCCCTTTTCTCTTTTCTTTTTCTCCTTATCAGGGATGACTGAGAGATCAGCCTGGCCAGAAGTCTGAACTAATCACTTGTGGAGGCCAAGGGCCAAAACAGCCCTTAGGATTGTGGGATGCCCACCCATTATAAAAAGAAATACAAGATTCTGCCATGTATTTTTCAACATACTGATCAGAAGGGACCACCTGGCTGGATGAGGTCAAGAATCCACCAAATCAAGTGTCCCCTCTTCCAACAGTTTGGGCTGGCTCTCCTGTTAGGCAGAGTGAAGCAGCCACTTCAGGCAGCAAGTTCAAGTGCACCCTGACTTAGGAGATCCACTTTGACTTGGGTGGATACAGAGGGTCCATTTCCTGCTCTCTTAGTGAGCAGAATCTATTGGGTCAGTGCTGCTAAGACCCTGTGGGTCTTCAAAAGGGGTTTTTGTTTTTTTGGACCATAGCTCCCAGAAATTCCCAGCCAAAGATCCCAATGGACAGGAGATTTTAGGTGATATAGCCCCAAAATAATTGTAAAAGGCTTTAGATCAGCCAAATGCTCCTTCTCCAAGACTTACACATAAAGAGAACGACCCTTCTTTTTATCTTTTTCTTCCTTCCTTCCTTCCTTCCTCCCCCCCCCTTTTTTGTTTGTTTGTTTGTTTGTTTGTTCACAGCACCTGGTAACTTACAGAAATACTGCTCTCTCTATGACTAATAGCCTTTGCTGGATTTATTATCTACTTAAAACAAATCCTAAGGAGAGAATCAGTATGGTATAAATGCATGTGTCAGATTTCACCTGGAATATTGTATCCTGTTCTGCACATCACAGTTGAACAAGAATGTTGACAGCTGGAACATGACCAGAAGATGCAACCAGCATGATCAAAGATCTGGAAATCAAGCCTTATGAGGAACAACAGAGGCAGCAGAGTATTTTTTAGCGTGAAGAAGGGAAGATTAAGAGGGGACAGGATAGCTATTTTAAAATATATGAATGAATGTCTGGAAAAAACGATGGAGTGAGAATGTTTTATGCTACTTCAGAAGCTGGAACAGGAACCAATCGGATTCAATTTACATGGAAAGAGATTCTCCCTAAAAAGTGGGAAGAACATAATTACTGTAAGAGCTGTTCGCAGTGGAATAGACTGCCTTGGAAGGTCATGACTCTTCTTCTTTGGAGGTCTTTAAACAAAGCTTGGATGGCTATCTCTAAGAAGAACCTTAGTGGTGTATTCCTGCATGGAAGGGGGTTTCTAGGAGTGCTGGACTAGGACCCCAGAAAATCAAGGTTTGAATTTCTGCTCAGCCATGGAAACCACTGGCTGACCCAGGGCAAGTTACACTTTTTAGCCTAAGAGGAAGGCAGTGAAATCCCCTCTGAATATATCTTGCCAAAAAGCAACCTATGACTGGTAGAGTTACCATAGATTGGAGGTAATTTGAAGGCACATAGCTGCAACAGGACAAAATATGATACTATATTTAAAAGACTGAAGAGGAAATATTACAACACCTGCAATTACTGACTTATTCAAACTTTCTATTAAAAGGATCTTGTATTGTGTAGTATATCTTAAGATCTCTTGATAAGAAGCTCTAGTGGTGCATTGGTTAAATGCCTGTACTGCAGCCACCCCTTCACAAACCACAAAGTTGTGAGTTCAATCCCAACCAGGAGCTTAGGGTTGACTCAGCCTAGCATCCTTCTGAGGTCACTAAAATGAGCACCCAGCTTGTTTGCAGAAATTAACTTACACATTGTTAGGAAGTGCTTAAGCACACTGATAAGTGATATAGCAATATACTTACTATTGTTTGCTTGCTGTTTGTTAATGTGGGTATAGAGGTCAAAGTGGAAATCAATTGATTACAAAAAAACAAAAATCCATGCTGGACAACCAGCATGGTGTAGCAGTTTGAACACCAGGAGGCCAGAGTTCGAGTCACCACTTGACCATGAAAACCTGTTTAGTGAGCTTAGACAAATCAGCCTCAGATGAAGGCAAGGACAAACCCCTTCTGAACAAATCTTGCCAAGAAAATCCTATGACAGGTTCTTCACCATGTACAGATGTGACAGCTGGACAGTGAAGAAACTGGACAGGAAGAAAATAAACACATTTGAGATGTGGTGAAGGAGAAGAGAGCTAAGAGTACATGGACCACCAAAAAAACAAACCAATGGGACCTTAAACAGATCATGCCTAAATTCTCCCTGAAAGCCAACATGGCAAAAATGAGACTGTTGTACTTTGGCTGCATCATGAGGAGACAGGACTCATGAGAAAGGAAGAAAAAACACACAGCAGATGGCTGAACCCAATCAAGATCATGGGCCTGAATCTGCAGGACCTAAGCAGAACGCTGGAGGATAGTGTGTCTTGGAGATGTTTCATACAGGGTTTCAATGAGTCGAACTCGACTCGAGGGCAGTTAACAACAGGTTCCCCTAGGCTCACCATAAATCAATAATGACTTGAAGGCACACAGCAGCAACAAAGTTCTTAATTCCTAAAACCCCAAATATTTATTAGTTACAGTTGCTCTTTCTGTGAGCTCACTCTGCTCTTTCTGTGAGTTCAAGGCAATGTACCCGGCTCTAGTTTTCCCTCAAAACAATGAGCCTCTGAGGCAGCTTCCACTGAATTATCCAAAGAGTTTTATGACTCAATGAAACCTTAGACCTCCCAAGCTGCTGTTCAGCATTTTAACTACTATGCCAATTAGCTCTTAATAAAAAACAAGAAATATTTACAAATGAAGATTCTGGGTTTCTTTTTCTGCAGTGCTTCATTACTCCAAGAAGCTGAGGGTTTCAGGGCTGCAGGACCATATTTAAATGGCAGCATGGTGCAATGGTTTGAGCATTGGACTATGACTCTGAAGAGCAGAGTTTGAATCCCTGCTCAGCCATGAGAATCCACCAGGTGACCTTGAGCACGTCACAGTCTCTCAACCTCACAGGATGGTAATGGCAAACCCGCTCTGCAGAAATTTGCCAAGAAAACTCAGTGATATAGCTGCCTTAGGGTTGCCATAAGCTGGATACAACTTAAAGGCAAATGGCCCCACCACCAAATGCAGCATTGACAAATGCTGTCATTCAGTAAACAACATTTAACCCTCAGCCTAAGAAATGGCATGGGATTGGGGGTGGGATCATCATTGTTGTAATCTATCAATTGATCCAAAATTACTATTTTCTGTTCAGGCTATGCAGACTTCTTCCCAGCTTTCACTTCTGCCCCACAAAGTTAAATTGGCATGAAAAAGCAGCTGGATAAGTTCCTGTGAAATTTAAAGAAGCCATCTCTGTGGAAAATGATAATAGTGACATATTTCATACCCTCCAACAGTCCACCAATAAAAACTGGAACACATGTGGCCAAGAAACATCAGAGTACGGTCAAGACAGTAAAAGGGTTATTAATGAGGAAGAACTCACAAACTCGGAAAGGCCACAGCAGTTTGTTATTGCCTGAGTTCACTGGGAAGGGCAAGACTCTGTCCTCTCCTCCCCACTGAATTAACTGAAGGAAAACTATTTTTGTATTTTATACTCAGATTACAGCAAGATGGGTTCACAGGGAAGAAGTGGGGAATACAGAGCAAAACTGAGACATTTTCTAAAATCACAGAAAAAGTGGGATGGCAGGTGCTTAACAGGAACTATTGGTCAATCCAGGACAGGTGGAGGAAATTATATTTCTAATGAAGGTTGGAAGCAGCCTGTTAAAACACAGGTGTAACCTTAACTGGCAAAGTCAAATTCTGAGGCGATTAAATAAAACATTATAAACAAAGGTATATATGCAGCTTTCTTACTGTTGCTTTCTTATAGCATTGCTCTGTCAGCATGGAATTTAATTTATGGAAACAGAAAAGAGGTTTTCCTTTGTTCAGAAAGGAAATCATTTTTGAATTGATAGACCCATGATTACATTGCACCACCAAACAGTACCCAAATGTTACTGAAGAACACCAGTTTCTATTTTGAGGATAATGCTGCTTCCCCCCTTCCCATTCTACCTTTTTGCAAGTCTACCTAGAAACTCTTTCTTCACTGTAATGGCATTTCTAAAAAGCATGCCTCCAGAATATGAAAACTCTCATTCATTCCAAGCAAAAACTTGTTTTGAATAATCTGTAGCAGACTTTACATCAGTACTCCACATTTTAGATGTCAAGATAAATATGGATAAAGCAAGTTGAGTGTTTCCAAAAGTGTTATCAGTCCTTTGTGGATTGACAGTAGGTTTTTACATTAGCATGCCTTGCAATTAACTTGTGAACCTTTATTTTAAACAAAAACCTTTAAAATAATGTTTAAAAATATGTTTCCACCATCAACAGCTGAGTTAAATTACACTCTGCAAGCATTCAGTTGTTTTATCTGCAATAAGTCTGTAAAGCAAAGTTCATGTCATCCTCATCCCTACTCTATTTTAGATGTCTCCCAGACTATTTACAAAAGTATTATCAATTCTTTGTATACACATAACACTTTTACAAATACTTTGTGTGTGCTGATAGTGTGCTTTAAATCAATGTATACCAACATCTCTGCTAGTATCCTTTGCAGAGAACACTTAATTTTGAAAACTACTAAGCCTCCTTTTTTGGAGACAACTTTTGAAAAACCAGCCCAGAGTATACTACAAGCTTAGCTTTGACCAGTTTGGAAGGACCCTGCTACTACATTTTTTTACCACAAAGCCATGCATGAAATGCCAATATAAGTTAAAAATGGGAACAAAAATAAAATGCACAAATGATTGTTACAAGCAACCATAAACATTCACTCCATTTTCACGGGCAATACTACTATAAAGATAGTAGTAATAGCAGTAATAATGATCGCAGAAACTATTCCAAAAAGGCAAGTTATAGGCTTTAAAGATTCAAATTTAGCAAAAAAGGGTTTGGTGTTTTTAATAAACGTAAAACAACAAAGGGCTTGCTACACACAATAAATTTAACCATGTCCAGTAGCTAATTCAATTAACTGAATTCACAGATATCAAGGTGTAGTCCTGGTACAGTTGAGAAATTTACAATCTATGATTTAAGAAAGATGAGACAAAGGACAGTTAAACTTTAGTGTGATCTTTGCAAAATTTATAAGAATGAGCTTGGCAAGAATTATCAGAGAAGTGATCTCCCGGGAAAACAGTTTGTGTCATATTCACAAAATAATAAAACCCAGATCATCTTGATTTCATGCATCTAATGATGTAGGTTGCAGGCAATGAAAGCTTTCAGCAAATAAAACTTGCTAATCTTGAAGTGTCCCAAGACTCTGATATTTTTTGCCGCAACAGATCCGACACATTCCTTCCACTGAAATTATTGATTTTATATCATTTTTACAAATAACACCACCACTGCAAGGACTACTCCCTGCAAGAAGATGAAATCCCATTATTTTATATTAAATCATTAACTCACACATTTGGTAGGCGGCAGAACAAATATTCCACACTAACTTTTAAGGGGGGAGCAAACAGAGGAACTAAAAACTGGGCTCTTTGGTGACCAGCTAGCACAAGGTAATAAAAAGATCAATGTAGCAAAGGATGTGTTCAGTAGTCACATATCTAAAAACTGACTTGAAGCAGTTGGCTCTGGGTTCCCAGACTTTGTGAGAGGCAGGTCACACACTCTCAGCCTCAGGGGAAGGCAATGGCAAACTTCCTCTGGAGAAATCTGCCAAGAAAATACTCCGAAATAGGTTTGTCATAAGGTTGGACAGGGTGACCAGACATGTCCTCCTTTTTCCAGAACCTGTCCTCCATTTCCACCTACCCTCCAGAAGGAATTCCAAAACGTCCTCCCTTTTGAGCCTAAGAATTTACAGAATTCAAAGATATAGCCGTGTTAGTCTGTAGAATCGGTACGCAGCGAGATCTTGTGGCACCTTTGAGACTCACTGAAAGAAAGAAGTTGGCATCATGAGCTTCCATAGACTTCAGTCTACTTCCTCAAATACATATTATTTATTATTATTATTATTATTATTAATTATTATTGAAAGATATAGCCATGTTAGTCTGTTGAATCAGAGATGTGGAGAGATCTTATAGCACCTTTTGAGATGCACTGAAAGAAAGAAGTTGGCAGCATGAGAACTTTCCTAGACTCACATCTACTTCCCCAGATGCATTTGAGGATTGCAACTAAGGAATGCATTTGAGGAAGTAGACTGAAGCCTAGGATAGCTCTCATGCTGCCAATTTCTTCCTTTCAGGAGGCAGAGAGGTCTTGTGGCACCTTTGAGACTGAAAAGCGTTAAAGCGGGGCCAAACTGGGTTATTATTCCTCCAGTGTGGATGCACCACTTGGGGAAGGGACAGCCCTTGTGCCCCCCCTCCGATCAGAATGGTTTCTTTGCCTGGGTGGGGTTTCCCAGGTTGACCTGAAGGGGCTTACTTAAAGCAGGCCCTCCTGCCTTCTTCTCTCTTTTCCCCCACTTGCACGTTCTTCGTTTCCAGGGAAGGTAAGTCTCAGCAGAGAACAACGCTTGCTCCTAGTTCCTTAGGAACTTTCTTCCTCCTCCAGTCCAGCCCTTCATTCTTCTTCTTGTTGTTGTTGTTGGGTGCCCTCCAAGTCCTTCCATAAACTTATTATGGCCACCCTAAAAGGTGAGCCTATCCTGGGCTTTTCTTGGCCAGCTTCTTCAGAGGGTTTTTCTTTTTGGCCCTTGCCTTCCCCTGAGGCTGAGAGAGTGTGACTAGTCCTAGTCCTCAGCTGCTTTTGAGTCCACATTGGGACAGAGTATGGCAGTGGTTTGGGTCCTGGACTAGGACTCTGAAGAACAGGGTTCGAATCCTCAATCATGATGAAACCCCCATTGGGTGAGCTTGGGCAGGTCACACTCTCTCAGCCTCAGGGGGTGGCCCAAGGGCAAACCTCCACCGAAGAAACTTGCCAAGGAAAGCCCATGAGAAGTCAGCTGGAAGGCACACAAGCACAACAACAACTCCTAGTTGGGTTGGGTCAAACCAGGCATCTGATTGGGCTGCCTACTAGGAGGCAAGGTGGCCTGGGTTGAGCCATAGGGCTGGCTGGCGGTTCACTAAGGTGGGCATGAGCCCTTGCTTAAAACAGGCTTCAAAGAATTCAAAGACATGCCTATGTTAGTCTAGAAGACCAGTTTGCCCATGGATGTTGTGGCACCTTTGAGACTACCTGAAAGAAAGAAGTTGGCAGCATGAGAGCTTTCCTAGACCTGAGCCTCTGGGAGCATCCAGGGGTCCTGGAACCAAACCTCAGTGGATACCAAGGGCCCACTGTATATGCTTCTTATATCTGGCCCTGGTCAGCATGTTATAAACCTCGTATCATACCCCTCTACCCACCGTTTCCTTCCAGCAAAAAGATCTTTGATACTTATAGGAAGGTACAGCAACGTTTTAAGGATCATCTTTGGCTTTTTAGTGTGTAATTCTTGGTTATACAATATTATACGCATACTGGAGGATTTCTGAGATTTTCCTAGTAATTCCTAATATGGGCTTTCCAAGTAAGAAGAGCAATTTTCATTTTGTTTTCCATCACAACACAGATCTTTTCCCTGGGTGCTTGGTGTCAATTAAGAGTAAGATCCCCTCTGTATTTGTGAAAGCTTGGAGCACTATAAGCAGTGGAGCCATTTTTAACCATTACCAGTCTGAATGGCATGTAAAGGGCACAGCTGGTCACAGAGCGGGGCGGTAAGGCTGAAACCGTTTTGGTTTGGGGGCATGAGATTCTTGCAAAAGTTCAAATGGGAACTTCCTGATTTTGCAAAAAGGGTCCCAACGTCTGAAAGAGATCAATGCCCCCTGAAAATGTCTGCAAATTGTCAGTTGTGTCTTCTGGGCAGATGTGATAGGCTGTTTATAGACATAAAAATGATATATTGGTGGGGTGGTGTCTACAAGTAAAATGTATTGGGATGGGGGCAGTCTACAAACACAGGCATTGCCCCCTTGTGCTATAGGTCTGGTTGAGAAGTAAATCTCCCCCAAGCCATGCTATGAACTTTATGAGTGAGCTGAGACTTGAATCTGAGTCTCCACAGCCCCAGTTTAACACTAATAGCTACACAACACACTGGCTTTTGGCAAGTCTAAATAAAATCAAAGTGAAGGCAGAAACGTCCAGTTTCACGTAAATTCTCTAAAGACACCAGATCTCACTTGATCTTGGAAGCTCAGCAGGGTCAGCCCTGATTAGTGCTTGGATGGGAGACTGTCAGGGAACATCAGGTGCTGTAGGCTATATTGCAGAGGAAGGAATTGGCAAAATGACCTTTGAGTATTCCTTGCTTGAGAAAACTCGTAAGAAATCCATGGGATTACCATGATAGTGCATACACAGGGAAAGGATTTCAGCATGCAAGGCAACATGGTAGAAGGCACTGAGACTGTCATGGGGGAGGAGGAAGAATTACAGGGTTGGCTAAAATTCTGTTTCTTTCCTGAATAACAGGACCTCATGCTGCCCAGCTCCATAATGCTGTTATTCCTATGCCTGTATAACAGCTATGAACAAGGTGTAACCTCACAGGCTTCACATAGACAGACAGGTCACTTGGAAGAAATGCCCCTATCCTTGAAAACAATTATGATTCCAAATAGGCTTTCATCATTCCTGGAGCTATCTAAGGGTGATAGTTCTGGTTTTAAGGTCCAACAAAGACCAGTTCTATCCAACCCACTCCCACCCCCCACCCCCCACAGTGGAAACTTAAATATAAAAACTGAAAATGTCTGACAATCCCTGGACAACTAATCTTAACAGCAACCATGTGTTTTCTTTTGTAGTAGGAAAACAAATTAGAAAATTGATGTGGATTGGTGTGTCTTTATACTCTTTAAAGTCATGAAGCCAGAAGAAATCAGTGAGCGGATGGGCATAGGAAATCTATGGTGTCGTGTTAAAAGCGCAGTACAGAAGCATGGTAGGAAAAATGATATTCAAGATCTTACTGAAGAAGAGGCAAAAATTGCAGAAGAAGCCAAACAGGGGGCCCTGGAGATCCTGGAAGATGCCCTAAAGAAAAAAGACAAGGTGCTGATGAAGTTACCTGAGAGAATCGTCCTTCAGGGGGAAGAGCAAGAAGACTTTTGGATGGAGCGTCATGCCATCTTGACAGAAGACAAAGTTAAAAAGCTAATTGCAGAACTCAAAAAAGTAAATTTTAAGAAGAATACTAGCAATAACATTTGTGCTGCATATGTGTCATTATTTGCACATGGTATAGGAAGAACCATCTACCTGTGTGATCCATTCTGGAAGACTCAAAAGTATCTTGGAAAATTTTCCCAGCCAGGCATTCTCATTCATGAAGCGTCCCATCTCTTGGGTGCTAAAGACATCACCTACAAAGAGAATACCTTCTCTGTTGGATGCAAAGGCTCCCTCATAAAAAACAGTCCAGCACACAGTTCAGCTCTTTCTGGTGAGCAAGACTGGGAGGGAGCCCTTAGGAAAGCCTTTCTGAATGCTAGTAACATTGAGGATGAGTTTGAGATCACCCTCAACCACAGAGGAAGCTATGTGGATGGCAAGTACAATTGCTGTGGGGAAACAAAAAGATACTCCGTGTGTGAGTCTTCTATTCCTGACTACTTCCATACTTGTGATGCTGGTGAAGTGTAAGTACTGTACGTCTTTATCCTGGAAGGGTCAGTTTGTAAGCCTATAAACCAGAAACCTTGTACATGCTCTCTGACACACACAAGCAAATGTGTAGTCCCTACAACCATGGGGTCAGAAACGCACTTCCCCTCCCTCCTTCCCTCTGGTTCTCTCCCATTTTCCCATCTCAACACATCAGTGTTTCTCTCAGGCCAAATCCAGTTTTCAGCACTCAAGAATAGCAGCCTCTCTCTAGCACAGAAAAGAAAAAAAGGCAATCTTTAGGCTTAGACCTACTGGGTCATAAGGAAGACACCACTGGTGTAGTGGTAAATTTTGGATTTCTTTATAGTCATACTTCCCCAAAAAGTCATGCAGATATACTGATTTAAAACACTTTCTGGGAGCTTTCATCTGCAGGAGCAAGACTTTTGTAATGCTAGTGGATCTTGCCAACTCAAGACCAAGCCAGTCTATGATACTTTGTATTCCTATAAAGGCAGCATGGCATAGTGGTTTGAGTGTTGGACTATGACGACCAGAGTTTGATTCCCAGCTCAGCCCTAAAATTTACTGGGTGACCTTGGACAAGTCATACACTCTCAGCCTCAGGCAAACCTCCTCTGCACAAATCGTGCCAGGAAAATTATATGATAGGGTTACCTTAGGGTAGTCAGAAGTTTAAAACACAGGTACTGCTCATGATTCCATGTTGTTGCTGGGAAAATCCATGTACTTACCACCAACTATGGGGCTCTTAGTTCAACTCAGGATTGAAAAGTGCAAAGTGGGCCTGCAAATGTCATTGTTCCTGCTCATCAAGAGCTTTTGGCCTTCTGAACCCTAATTTAACTACAGCACTGGGGTCTCCAAACTCTTACAGGAACCAGGGCCCCTCATACTGGAGCAGAGGCAGGCGCTATTATGTTGGTGGCCACTTTTCCTGCCTCTAAAGTGAACTGACAAGGGTTCCTAAGCTTGCTGGAAGCGGAGTTATTCATGGTAGGATAAGGAACTGCTTTGTGTCCTTGCCCAGTGCCTATGAACTCATCTTCAGAATAAATTAAGGGCCAAGACCCCTCTCAGCCACCTTTCCATCTGCATCTGGTGTTTTTTTTTTATCACCGAAAGGCCTTTGTTTCACCCTCCTATGGGCTTGTGATATTCCCCAGAAATGACCACAAGCAAATGGGACTGTTGGAGGGGAAGGAGTGTTTGCTTGTGTGCACATGTGTTTTGTTTTGTGTGTGTGGTTGGGTTTTGTTTTATTTTTTTTCCAGATCTCAGGGGCTGGAACCTCTTCTCTAGTGTGAGAGCATGGCATTAAAATATCTGGTCATACAAATTGCCATCATTTCTTGGAATTCATATTTTTATTTGAATGGCCTCCCGTGTACAGCTATGGTTGGTGCTTAATGACATTATTAGGGGTTGTCCCATGTCACATCACTAGAAACTCTCCCTTCTTTTGACAACCACACACATGGCCTACACCACCCCATTTAAGCCTAATTTGGCGAACCTGCCCACCCACCTTCTCCTCTGTCAGCCCTGAAGGAGCCCATCTGTTTCTGCAAACAGGAGGAGGAAAATTAGGAGTTGGGGATGATATGTGGGGTGGGAATAGAGTAGTATGTAAGGGTGGCAGCAGGATGAGGACTTGGAGAGCAACAGAGGGACAAGCTTTGGAAGAGGGATGTAGGGGTTGGGCACTATACCATTTCCATGACCTGTATGGATCGCTCACAGAAATGTATTCAGGGGAAGTCATGTTGGCCATACAGTAAAGTACAATAACATCCAAAATCCACAAAACGGTGATACCTGGACAAATAAAGGTATCACTGTTTGTGGATTTTGGATGTTATTGTTCTTCACAGAAATGTGTTAGATTTATAACCTGCTTTGAGATGTGGACCATTACTCTTGAACAAGGAACCTTTCTCCACAAGAATTACACTTAAGACAGTGGATGTTAGAATTCCAGTCTTGCACTGAAATCCTGTAGTCTCTATTCAGTGGGAGTTGCTGCTGTGCATGTCTTTAAAACCCACTGTAACTTCTAAGTAGGCATGTATATGACAGTGCTGTCCCCATACAGTGAAATCCTATACATGTCTATGAACCTTATCGCATGTATTTTGGTCCCCAATCTGTGCATAGGCAGAGAATGTGTGTTGCCAAGAGAGAACAGATTTTACTCCACACTGAACTGTCCTCAAGCTGGCCCCATTCCAGAAAGCTTCTGTCAGAACAAAAGGAAACACCTCTGTCCTGATTGGGGCCAGCCTGGCACCAGGCGATGGCATGGGGCCAGCCTGAGGACAGTTCAGTGTGCAGTAAAATCTGTTCTCCCTCGGCAACGCCATCCCTGCATGTCCCCTACCTGTGCCCAGATCGGGGACCAAAATGCATGCAATATGGTTCTACCTAGTAGAACTTGGTGTCAGGCAGTGTACAGTAAGTGTGTTTATCTGGAAATAAGTTCCATTTAATTGAATTGTATTGATTTTGATAGAGATATGTGTACATTTCAGAGCTTGGAAAAGTTGTATTTTGGACTGCTGTGGTTAGGGATTCTGATAATTGTAATATAAAAAAAACTGTAATATAAAAGAGATGCCGATAGGACTTCATCTGTACTTCTGAATGAACAACTGTTTTGTATCAAGAGAAAGGAGCTCAATAATACTGGATGGGCATTTCTGAATGCGAGAACCCACCTCCTGATGTTACCTGGCCCCAGTGGTTAAGAAGGTGAAAACTGTTCCCTGCCTCCATTATATGCCCTTGGGCATTATGTCATTTTTTTTAAATTTATTTTGCTGAAATGACACACTGGCCTACTATGTTGTTGGTGCAACATAAAATACATTTTTTCAGCATTGGTAGTAGCACGCATGCCTCTTTTCCTGACCTTGCTGTGCAAGTGCCTCCTCCAGTCCTTTGCCACAGTTCCATTTTGTGGAATAGGAGATGTTTACCCTCCACTAATGGCTGTAGCCTTTTGAAACTGCAAGAAGATTCAAAATGTGCCATTATCTAAAAATAAATTTTGTCTCTTTCCTAGATGGGAAACAGTGATACTACTGAAGGAATTGCATCGAAGATCAAGGGTCATATCACCAAAACTGAGACGAATCCACAGACTTGTACATGAAATGGATAAATGTTTAAGAGATTTTGAGATGGGTATTTCCATTACATTTGCTGGAGGAGCAGGGGTCATATTAGGATCTTTGCTGGCTCCTGCAACAGGTGGGCTTTTTGCCCTATCGATATTGATGTTTTCTACAGCATTGCTTGGTTTGACTGAGGTTACCAGGGCTTCCTGTAAGATGCTCATCCAAGCAGCAAAGAAGGAAGTTTATGCTATCTGTGATGAATACCAGCGTTTCCGAGATATCCAGAGACTCATAACACTCCTAAATGGGAAAAAATGCCTCAGAGATTGTCTAACTGACTTCTACACTTTCCTAGACATCTTAATTCTAAGACGGAGCCGTGTTCATCTGGAATAGCAGTACACAAAGGGATCTTGTAGCACCTTTGAGACTAACTGAAAGAAAGCAGCTGTTAGCATAAATGTTCATAGACTTCAGTGTACTTCCTAGATCCTAGACATCATAAGTACGAAAAAGAATGTAGGGATTAGGATGAGCAGAAGATGTCTGTGCTATTCATTTAGCTCCTAACGTGCCCTGGAAAACAGATGGGGAATCCTGCCCTCCTTCCAAGCTGACCTTTCTTCTCTTGAACTAAACATTTCCCCAACCCTACAGGACAAAAAAGAATTAAGTTGATATTACTTTATATTGTATTATTTGGTTTTTTATCAGTAATATTGAATTGCCTATTTATTTGTTGTTGTTAACCACCTTTGAGTGAATCCTGACTCATGGCAACCCAGTGAATGAGATATTTCCAAGACTCCCTAAGCTCTACTGCTCTGCTTAGGTCCTGTAAACTCATACCGATGGAGTTCATCCATCTACCATGTGGCCATCCTCTCTTTCTACATCCCTCCACCTTTCCTAGCATTGTCGTCTTTTCCAATGAGTCCTGCCATTGCTTGATGTGGCCAAAGTATGACAACCTCAATTTTTATCATTTTTGCTTCAAGAAAGATTTCAGATTGATCTGTTATGTCTTTTTAGCTGTCCGTGGTATCCTCAGCACTCTTCTCTAGCCCCACATCTCAAATGAATTGATTTTCTTCTTATCTGCTTTCCTTCCTGTCTCTCTCACAATTGAACATGGTAACAGAGATATACAAATGGCTTGTATGATTATAAATTTCATGCTCAGTTGTATATCTTTACACTTTAAGATCTTTTCTAGTTCTTTCATTTCATAGCTGTCCTCCCCATTTCTCTTGACTGCAGTCCCCATTCTGATCAATGTTTGGTTTGGTTTGGTTTTTTGAAGATCATCAGGGGAAGGCTCTCACAACTGTCTATGTAGAGTTGTAGCAAGTTCCTAGCATTTTTATCCTAAAACTGAAGAAAGCCACCTCTAAAGTCTGAAAGCTGCCCCTGCTACAACTCTACATAGACATAGATGGTCCCACAACCATCCCAGGCTTGCTTGGTGAGGACATGAGATGAGAGAGAGCCCTCTCAGTGGCTGCAGAAGACCCTTCCATGGGAGGTTAGGCTGGTCCCCCTCCCTGCTTTCTTTCCATAGGCAGGCAAAAGATCTTTTTATTTAAGCAGGTTGTTTTGATGGTTAAGTAGAAAAGGATTTTCTTTATATGTTGTATTTGTTTTAAACTTTTGTATGACTTTTAAATCATTTTATGGTGTTTAATTTGGGGATTTTAAATTGATTTTAAAAAGTACTGTGAGCATTTTTAATTTACTCTTTTTGGAAGCTGCCTTGGGTCTCATCTTGGGAAAAAGGTAGCATATAAATGAAATAAAAAGAGTCTGTGTTCTTATATAAATGCTTAAAAGTAAACCTTGGATTTTGTCATTTCATATAAGGGACATTATTTAATTAGCCATTGCATTTAATGGGCATCCATTGATTTTGGTATCTACAGGGTGGGGTGGTGGTCCTGGAACCAAACTCCAGTGGATATGAAGGGCCCACTGTACTTCTGTGGATATGCAAAGAGCATTAACCTCAACTAGTAGCCATGCCTCAGTTTATGGAAGGCTTGCAGCTCATCAGGGGCAGCTTTCAGACTTTAGAGGTGGCTTTCTTCAATTTTAGGATAAAATGCTAGGAACTTGCTACAACTCTACATAGACAGTTGTAAGCAAATTCTTGGGGTTATTTATCATTCTTGGGGGTTATTTATAATCATAGCATATATAGGTCTTATATTCTTTAAGTGGTACAGTGCTTTGAGCATTAGAGTATGAATCTTCACTTGACCATGGAAAACCACTAGGTGCCCTTGGGCAAGTCACACACACTCACCCTGAGAGGACAGCAAAGGCAACCCCTCTCTGAACAAATCATGCTATGAAAAAACCCAAAACCCTGTGATAGTTTCATTTTAGGCTTGGCATAAGTTGGAAATGACCTGAAGGCACACAAAAACAAATCTGTTATGAGGTCACACAAAGTTATCTTGGAAACTTGATTCTTTACAGAATTACTAGGAAAACTGAATTAGACATCTTTCAGATTGTAATCTAGATCTGACCAGATCTCTTGTCATTGGTGCAAAAGTGGTTTCAGTTACATTGGGTTACAGCATCTACTAAAGGTACACAACAGATCAATAGTTCCTCTGTTCATACCAAATTGAGTTATACAGGAATGATGAAGCAGAGTTATGTTACAGATGTCATGACAGTTTGTTGTGTGTCTTCAAATTGTAACAATGTATGGCAAACCATTATGGGGTTTTCTTGTCAAGATTTTTCAGAGGAGAATTGCCCTTGCCTTCCCCTGAGGCTGAGAGCATGTGACTCCCCTAAGGTCACCCAGGGAGTCTCACAGCCTAGCAGGGAATTAAGCCCTGGTCCCCAGAGTCATAGTCCAACATTCAAACCACTATGCCACAGAGTACAGAATGCACATTTAATTTATTGGATTGTTATTGTCAAATATGGAATTGAAGCTTATGGGATTTTATGCCCTATGTGTCAAACTAATTTATTACATTTTTCGTGCACTGATGTTTTATTGTATTGGGCCTTTTTTCTCTAAGGGACAGATGCCTGTGGGATCTTATGTGAGATGGCAAGATAACTTGGCCAGTCTGGGGTACTGTGTATCTTAACAGGTGGGGGTGGGAGCCATTTGTCTTTGGCCTCAGGCAGGAACATTTATCAGGCCACACCTGTTCAAAATTGTAGCAGTAGGGAACCAGAGAATTTGAACAGTTTAAAAATTACCTCTGGTACTACAGACAGGAAATCCTTTCATATGTGTTAAATAAAGGTCAGACTCAAGGAAGCATGGATTGTTTTTGTGTACCTTCACCCTAATGTAAATCTATGACAGGATTTTCTTTGCAAGTTTCTTCAGAGGGTTTCTGCCATGACTATCCCTGAAGCTGAGAGAGTGTGACTTGCCCAAGGATTGGGTCAAAGGTGGAGTATGCTGAAAGCTGCCCAGGAATGAGGCTACTCTTTCAAATGAGATGCTTAGAATTGTTTAACCCAAGCACCCATTTAAAATTAAAAAATGAACTACTGTGGGTGGTAAAAACAAGACCTAAGATCCATGCACTGATTAGCAATGGAGCACTGATATTTTCTCAGTCTGGTTTTGGCTGGTTCAGTGGCAGTCCCTGAAGTCTGTTCCCTGATCTTTTTTTGTGTCTGAAACTGAATCAGAGCCCAATTGGTAAGCCAAATAAAGATGCAAACTATATGTATGTTCCTATATCCTGCTTGCCTCTAAGAATACTTATTTCAAATATCTCTTGAGAATTCCTGTTTTGCGAGGGACACTTTCCCAGTCACAGATAAATGTTTTGGTACAATTCCACAAAAGAGACAAAGAGCTGCAGTAACTTTTTGCCTATTGCATTAATTTCCCATGCAAGCAAAGTTTCATTCAAAATTCTGCACAAGAGTCTCCCAACTATATATGGAGGGAGAAATTCCAGAGCCATTGTGTTGTAGAGGTTTGAGTGTTGGATTATGACTCTGGAGACCAGGATTAGATTCCCAGCTTGGTCATGAGACCCACTGGGTAACCTTTGGCACGTCACACACACTCATCCTTAGGGGAAGGCAATGGCAAACTGCCTCAGAATACATCTTGTCAAGGAATCCCAACATAAGCTTTTCCTTAGGGTCGCCATAAGTCAGAAACATTTTAAAGGTACACACCACCACCATCAAGTGGGGCTCAGGAAAGGAAAAGGAACCACACTGCAAACATACAGAGGATACCAGGGGATTCTAGAAGAAAATCACAATGTGCTTTATAGATTACAGCGAAGTCTTTGGCTGCATAGATCACAAAAAGCTTGGGAATACTCTTAAAGAAATGAGAGTGCCAATACATTTTATTGTCCTGACAAGAAACCTGTACTCAGGACAAGAGGCTATTGTCAGAACAGGATATGGAGAAACCGAATGATTCCCAAATGGAAATGGGGTCAGCGAAGGTTGCAGTCTACCACCCTACTTGTTCAGCTTGTATGCAGAAAACATATGCACAGATGGTTTAGACTTGGAAGAAGAAGTGAAGATTGGAGGAAGGAACATCATATGTACAAAATACTAGCAGAAAATGACAAAGACTTGGAACAATTACTAAGGAAAGTTAATGGGCAAAAGCAGGCATACTGCTGAACATTAAGAAAACAAAAATAATGAGCAAGGAAAACTTGCATAAATTCAACCTAGACAATGAGGAAATCAAAAGAATTAAAAGATTTAATTTTACTAATCATTTATCAGACTGGAGAGTACAGTTAAGAAATGAGAAGACAGGAACTGGGAAGGGCAACTATGAAAGAACTAGACAAGAGCCTAATGTCCAAAGATATAAAACTGAACACTAGTGGATAGTGCAAGCCATTGTATTCCCAATCACCTTGTACAAACATGAAAAGCTGGAAAGTGAAAAAAGCAGACAGAAAGAAAATTAATTCAAATGGGTCCTAGAAGAGATCAAGCCTGAACTCTCAATGGAAGCCAAGATGATTAAGTTGAAACTGTTGTAACTTAATGAGAAGACTCACTAGAAAAGACAATAATTCTAGGAAAGGGTGGAAAGTAGCAGAAAGGAAGGAAGGCTGTATAATAGATGGATAGACGCAATCAAGGAGGCCACAGCCTTGAGCCTGCAAGATCTAAACAGAGCAGCTGAAGAAAGTGGGGGCTTGGAGGTGGACTCATTCATGGGTTTGCCATAAGTTGAAGTCGACTCAAAGGCAATTAACCAACAACAATTCTAAGCTTAGGTTGCAGTGCAGGAGGATGTATTTTTCAGGTCTTATTCAGCTGTGATCTCTTGCTTGAAGGTTTCACGCAAAGAAGTAACAGTGAATTAGTCATCAAAAGTCAGCATGAAGGAAAACCAGTTGCTCACAGTCTCACTCAGGATAATTTTTCAGTTTTGCTGATGTGTGATACTTACATATATGCTGTATATACACCCTAAACATCCAACTCCTATGGTTCCAATCATTGTCTTCCCTCCGTGTTCATTAGTTGTTTAACAATGAGGCTTTCTCAGTCTTTTTGGTCTGCTAGAAACATGTCCATTATATGTGATCATTCCCCCACCCAGGCTTCACTCCAGAATTTGCCACCAGCAGAGGGCAGCAAGAGAATTAGATCTAGGCATGTATATAAATTTCTATGAAGCTTTGGTGTTTCTCTTGAGCTCTTTCAAGCTTGCAACATGTATAATGTGCTTTTTGATTGGCCCAATAAAGGTATCGCTGTTTTGTGGATTTTGGATGATGCTGTACTTTGCTATATTGGCCAACACAGCTATCTCTGATATGTTTCCCAAAGGACCCATATTATTAGATTTGGAAAGAGAGATTGTTGTACTTCTGTCAAAGCATGCTGTTTTGTAGCTGCATATTCCTGTTATGCTGACACTGAATCTCTGGCTTTTAAGCTCTTCAGATGTTTTGTGTGTGTCCATGTGTGTGTTTTTAAAGTGGAAGATATTTTATAGTAAACAACCAAGTTAACCTCAAGAGTTATTTTGATTTTAAATTAATTTACTGCATTTTAATACTCTGATAAGACTCTACTGTCTGGTCAGTACTAACACATATGATGGGAAATGTAAACATGCTAAATTACTTCCCAGCTTAGTGCTCACAAAAGATGGAGAGAATGGCCTGAGGTAAACATACACTAAGACATATTATCACCATGAGCCTGGAAAAAGGACAATTTCCCTATCTCCCTCTCTGAAGGGGAAGGATCTCCAGAGAAACTCTGCTGTTTTACTTCAAACAATAAAATATTGTCCATAAAAGGAGGGAGGGCTGCTCCCATCACTCTTTCGTTTTTAATCTTTAACTTCAGAGGTGAGGAGGACAATATTTTTTCCTTGCAGGAGAAACCCAGCTCAGTTACAGCCTCCAAGCAAACTACACATGATCCCTTCTGGTAAAGGCTGCCTGAAAAACCAACCTCCACAAAGAAATGATTATAAAAATCTTCTCCAAAACCACAGTCAGAAAGCAAATCAGTAGAGCTCTTTGGAGCTCAAATACTTTGTCTCTGGTCTGAATCAGAATTTCTTGTTTCATTTTCATAGTGAAATGACATGACTAGGATGAGATGAAATGTGATGGTATAGGAGCCCCTTGATCAGATGAAAACTGTCAAATTCCAACTGTCAAAGAATGGCTTCTAAAGCTAATAGAAATGGTAGAATTAGATAAACTAACAGCTTGTATAAACCATAAATCAACAGTAAATATAGAAAATGATTAGGGTCTGGTGATAGGATATTGTGAAAATATATGGAAAGTTTGATTACTTATAAGACAAACCAGAAGGAAATAGTATACTGGGAGCATTGCTAGTTACTTTTTGATATACAATGACATGAAGAAATTTATGCTTATCCAGAAATCAAGGAAATAAGATAAACTTCAGGAACTTAGGGAAAGTATTTGGAAGTTATTGCAGGTGTATACGTAATAGTTGTTCTATTATTATATTTTCAAATGTTTTCTCCTTTTGATGATTGTTTTATATTAGATGTTATTATAGTTTGTCATGTTATGGTGTATAAAAGTTATGCAATTTGTTATTTTAATAAGAAAATTTGTTTCACAAATAAAAATAAAAAAAAACTTGTCAAATTCCATACAGTTGCAGGCTTTGGTGCAATGACAGGTACATGAGGGAGAAAATTAAGACATTAACTATTCCAATTACTGAAGGAAGGTCAAAGATGAAAGTGCAAAGGCAGCTCTGATGCTGAACATAAACAAAAATAATGACCACAGAAGAATTACACAAACACAATCTAGACAACTAGGAAATTGAAATAAAGAATTCCCATATCTAGGATCAAACATTGGCCAGAATCAAGACTGCAGTCAAGAAATAAGAATAAGACTAGGAATGGGAAGGGCAGCTATGAAAGAACTGGAAAACATACTGAAAAGCAAAGACATACAACTGAGCACTAAAGTCAGGATCGTTCAAACCACTGTGTTCCCAATTACCATGTACTGATGTGGGAGCTGGAGAGTGAAAAGAGGAGACAGAAAGAAAATGAACTCTTTTGAAATGTGGTGCTGGAGAAGAGTATTTAGGATACTGTGGACAGCCAAGATGACAAACAAATAGGTTCTTGAACAGACCAGGGCTCTCCTCAGAAGCAAAGATGATAAAGCTGAGACTATCGTACTTTGGCCACCTAATCAGAAGGCATAGATCACTGGGGGGAAAAATCAATAATGCTAGGAAAGTGAGAGTAGAAGAAAGAGAGGAAGACCACAAACCAGATGGATAGACTCAATCAGGGGGGTTTGGGCAAGGGCTTGCGGGATCTGGGCCAGGCAGTGAGAGAGAAGGATTCTTGGAGATGCCTCATCCACACCGTCGCCATGAATCATAACTGGCTCAAGGGCAGCTAACAACAAAAATACCTTTTCCAGCTTTATAATGTACTTTTTAAAAAATAGAAAGACCACAGTATTTCAGATACCATTTCAGATAATATATACCATTTCACATACCATTTCAGATAATATATTTCCACCAGAGACGAGGACTGTATGGGTTACTCACCATTTACTATGGAGGGTAGGGCTGATGGAAGCTTTAGGGTTACACATTCTCAAAGCTGGATTTGCACAGGAGTGTTATAACACCAGGTGTTTTATTCTGGACCCATTTGCTCATAAAATTATAAGCACTGGAATGATGTGTTATTTTTTTCCATAACTTCTGACATGCACAGAGTTGGCTTGTTCTTGTCTGCCTTCAAGTTGTTGCCAACTTATGGAGGCTATCATGGGTTGCCTTGGCAAGTTTCTTTGGGAGTGGGGTTGCTATTGCCATTTTCTGAGGCTGACAGTGTGACCTGCCCATGGTCACCCAGTGGGTTTACACTACACAAGTATATACATTCTACAAGGCTACCCATGTATTCTTAGCTTTTATTTGCACATTGTATATAATAGTTGACATTAACCTCCATGAAGGGGAAATCAAAATTAACAAACAAATAAAACAAGACAAGTCAATTCACTGATAAATTACAGTACTGTAGGATTGAAGGCAGAAGGGAAAAGGTTCTATAAAGTGTCCTTTTGATTTCATATTCTATTTGTCTGTTCAGTTTGTCCATCCCTTATGCATTAACCATAAAAACATCTAAAATTTAACCGGAAAGTCCATTGGGCCCCAAAGAAAATTGTGGTCTATCCAGTTACCAATAAAGGGAAACAATATCCCCAAAGACTGTCTTCATTTCCACCCATCCCTTTGACAACTTTTCTAAGAAAGTAAAAGATCACATTTTGCCTAAACCATTGTCCATGAATAGGTGATCCAAAATATTTCCCATGGCTGTCAACAAAGAGTTCCCATGGCCGCACCTGTGCTGCTGCTTTTATTTTTCCTCAGTTAAGTTACTTTGTCAATATATTGCACAATTCCTGTTTCCCCCAATTTGTCCAGCATAAGCATCAGGTGAATGCCTCTGCCACTGCCTGGATCTTGCATCCCACTGAACCTTTCTTAAAAGTTCATATTTGGCTACATTACAATCCTCTAGTAAGGAGGCCAATTTTAGCAAAGTTGCATATATTTACTAAAAAACAGACTAAATAACTTCATTTTGATTCTACGTGATTGGGCGTGCTATAAATAAATCTTTATTATTAAAATAATATCTTTATTATAAACATGTGTGAAATAAACACTACTGCTTCCTGCTTCAATATTCTGATAGGAACAGGGACTTTCCACATCCCAAGCACTTACATGTTATAAACAGCAGTGATAGCCAGAACAAAGCTGCTTAGGCTGTTGAACGGTACAGCGGATCAAGGAGTGAAGCAGTGTGTGAGTATTAACATTTAGTTTTTCTTAGCAAAGTTCTGTTCCCTACCTCCTAGGACGCAAGAACCTAGATCTTCCTTCATGATGTCTAGAAACATCTCTAGTTAGTTGCCTCTGTGCTTCTGTTTGATGGGTGGGCACCATTCTAAAGCATCTAAGTTGCTGTCAGCTCAGCCCTCTGCGTCCATGGATTGTTTGAGCATCCATGGATTTTGGTATCTACATGTCATCCTGAACCAAATCCCAGCAGATACCAGGTCTACTGTATCATGCAAAAGCTAGAATGGCACCACATGTTCATGGAGTTCACAGTGGACCTCACTAGGACTTCAGTGTTTAGGGAGGGTTTAATCTGTGCCCTTGGGTTTTAAGGCAATTGTGCAAGCCATCCCTTTCAAAGCACATGGCTCCAAGGGCCCTCATGCCAAAGCTAGGCATTAGAGAAATAGGTAGTTTGGAGGCATCAGCTTGATTGGCCACTGACTCTTCAAACTAAGATTTTTGGGGATGTATTAAATCCAACTTGGCCAGTAGCTTACACAAATGTGTAAACAAATAAGTTTCTGCCTCAAAATGGCCACTGGAATGCATTGAAATGGGCTGCTGGCCATCTTGCATCCTGCATCTCTTCTTTGTGTGATTTACCATTTTCATTTGGTATACTCCAGATGTTGCTGGACTGCAGCTCCCATGACAACTCACCATTGGCTATGCTTACTAGGGTTGATGAGAGTTGCAATCCAACAATATCTGGACAGCTGAACTTTGTTCAACCCTGTTTTATCAGAGATACTAAAATTAGAATGCATTTTCCCACAAGTTGATTTAATTTGCATTGACTGCTTTTTAGACTAATCCTCTCTGACATTCAGTGATGGCACTAAAAATAGATTTCTGTAATCTAGTATCAATTGTAGCAGAGAAACAAAATTGTTAGGAGCCTGAAAGTTGTGATAATTTGCTAATAAATAGGACCTCCCTCATTTAGGCTTTCCAAGGAGCAGATTCAGCACCTGGGAGAAGGAGAAAAGGAAGAAAAGAAAAGGTTGATTAATCTGTGGGAAATAGAAAAGGGGAGAAAGGCTGCAGGAGTTCATCAGGAAGGAGATGCAATCAAGGGGATGAGCTTTAAAAGTATGGAATAAAATTGTGAAGACATTCCAAGAATTCAGTTCAAAGATTCGATATCCAGGTGACATACTGTGAAAGAGTTGAAGAGAAGAAGCAAGAAAGGACTAGAAATTATCAGATGGGGTGATGCGAGTCTCATTCAAAGAACCTGGTTTGCTCACCCAATAAGTCAGCCAGGATTGGAACTGCAAAACTGTGAGAGAGGATATCAAGAGCAGTCTTTGCTAATGCCAAGTAGCAACGTAAACTCAAATTGTCACACAAGCATCTGCTGCTAAGGCAGCCACTCCTTGAATATCCCTCCTTGCATCTTAACCTGCCAAACAGCTCTGTGAGTTCTATCAGCCTGAGAGATTGACTTGTCCAAGGTCATTCTGCAGCCTTCTTGGCTTCAGCCTGGACTTGCATCTCTCCAATTCTGGGCTGACAAAGGAAGGTCCTTTGTCAGATCTAACCAAGATCAAAATGAAGTTAGAAAAATCCATCTGAAAGAGAGAGGGTCCAGATAGACTAGGAAAGTGTTTCAGGGATTCAGGCCAACATAGCAGAAGACAAAGGGACAGAAGAAACGTATGTTTTTCTTCAAGAAAGTGTGCACATATACTGTTTTCTCACCATGCCTGTAAGACAAGAGTGAAAGCCACACATTCCTTCAGAGCCTCTGACTCTCCCAAAGCTCCCAGGACCTCTTCAAAAATTGTAAGAAAAAGGTTTTCAGCCACCACATCCTCAAAACACTTGCCCTGATGAAATTAAGCCAAATAATACAGGGGGTCGCCCTGAAACAGAAGAAAATAAAAACAATAAAAATGATCCAAACTCCCAGAAAAGTGACCAGAGTGACACAATATTACTTCTGATTGGTCAAAGTGGCACTACAGTGGCATATGGCAGCCCTCTAGAGGCCAGACAGTGCACATCCCTTCATAAAAGATGGGAAACCTCCAGTATAGTTAGTTCTTGGATATGTAGCATGGCCACAGTTAATGTGGTTTTCCCCACAATAATGTGTTTTTTTCCTGTTTGTCTTTCAATTAATCTTCCCTGTAGCAGAAAACTTAATTAGAAAACTTGTGCACATTGGTGAATGTTTTTATTTGCACAGTTATGGGTTCAGTCTTTGTATTGCCTTGGTTTACAACAAGTCAGAATGAAAAGAACAATATAATTCAGAATGAGAAGATAAATATAATTCAAGACCTTACCAAGGAGTAGGTAAAAACCTCAGAAGCAGCAAAGCAGGAGGCCCTGGAGATCCTGCAAGACACCCTGAAGAAGAAGGACAAAGTGCTAATGAAGATACCTGAAAGAGTTGTCCTTAAAGGAGAAGAGGAAGAGACCTTTTGGATGGAACGTCATGCAGTACTGACAGAAGACATAGTTAGAATCATAGAATCATAGAATCATAGAATCATAGAATTGGAAGAGACCACAAGGGCCATCCAGTCCAACCCCCTGCCATGCAGGAACTCCCAGTCAAAGCATCCCCGACAGATGGCTATCCAGCCTCTGCTTAAAGACCTCCAAGGATGGAGACTCTACCACACTCCGAGGGAGTGTGTTCCACCGTCGAACAGCCCTTACTGTCAGGAAGTTCCTCCTAATGTTGAGGTGGAATCTCTTTTCCTGCAGCTTGCATCCATTGCTCCGCGTTCTGGTCTCTGGAGCAGCAGAAAACAAGCCTGCTCCCTCCTCAATATGACATCCCTTCAAATATTTGAACAGGGCTATCATATCACCTCTTAACCTTCTCTTCTCCAGGCTAAACATCCCCAGCTCTCTAAGTCGTTCCTCATAGGGCATGGTTTCCAGACCCTTCACCATCTTAGTTGCCCTCCTTTGGACCCGCTCCAGTTTCTCCACATCCTTTTTGAATTGTGGTGCCCAGAACTGGACACAATATTCCAGGTGGGGCCTCACCAAAGCAGAATAGAGAGGCACTATTACTTCCTTTGATCTAGAATAGAGAGGCACTATTACCTCCTTTGATCTAGAATAGAGAGGCACTATTACTTCCTTTGATCTGTAAGTTAAAAAGCTCATTATCATACACATCATATAAGAAGAAGAACGGGCCATACTCATGTCCTTAATAGCTACATTGAGTTCCAGCTTTGAGAGGGAAAGTGAGATAGTGTATAAGTAAAGCTGTCCCTGGCTTTCTGTAGTACTAAGCATGTGGTGGGGCCTGGGCAGGAGGAACCCCTGGAAAAGCTTGTGGGTTGGATGAATGACAGAAGACTTATAGGGAGTGTAAGTCACTAATAAGATTTGACATGGAAGAGGAGATAGTAAAAGAGCCTACAATAAATTGGGCTAAAAATGTGGGACAGCCAATACAACTGTCTCAGTGCATGAAAAACTAAAAGGATAAAATACACTGTATTCAGAGATACATTTTAGTATCTTCATTGGTATTTGGCCCCAGATAAAATAGCAAGGATTTATAAAACAAAAGACAATAAATGCTGAAAGTGTAAGGAAGAGCCTGGAACTTGAAATTTATCTATTAGGTATGTTTGGTGACAAATTGAAGAGAGTCTATGGAAAATGTTTATTTCATTTCTATAGCAAGAATAACACTTGCACAGTAATAGAAACCCCCTAGTGAAGATGACTGGTTATTTAAATTATATGACTAATGCAATTATTAAAGTATAACTCATTAAAAAAAATTAGGAAGGAATGGTCCACAGTATATAATTTTTTAAAAAAGGAAATGGGGTACAGTAGCTGTACTGAATATTTAGAGGATGTGCTTGTAAGCATAGAAGTGGGAATAGAAACCTAGATGGAGTCATAAGACATAAGGATAAGTGTATTTGGGTCCCTGTTGACATGAAGGAAGAATGAATGAAACTTCCACTTTCACAGGTGTGGCTGGTGAGGGCTTCGGGGAGAGCCTTCTCCGTGGCTGCTCCCAGACTGTGGAACTCCCTGCCACGGAAAGTTAGGTTGGCCCCTTCCCTGCTCTCTTTCCACCAGCAGCTGAAGATATTTTTATTTAGGCAGGCATTTGGTGGCTTAATTTTACTTGGGCTGGTTTTAACTGTGTTTTAATTTATGTTTGAATATTAATACTGTTTAATAATTTTTAAACTTTTGTCAAATAACATTTTTACTTCTGTCTTTTTAAATTATTGTAACCTATCCTGAATCCCATTGTTACAGAAAGGCAGGATATAAATCCTTGAAATAAATAAGTTTGTGAGAAGGTAGAAGTATGTGATACAGAACGTATAAGTAAGTAATTAAGATGATATTTGAACTATGACAGGAATTAAGAAAGATTGAAAGAGATACTGAAAAAAAGAGTTGGAGGGGAAGTATAGAATGTATAAGGAATTAAGACATAAGTTTGAAATTGATGGGCATTAGAAGAGAGAGAAATTTGAATGAAAGTTTTGTCAGTACTGGTATCTAAGTGGTAAGTTTTATATGATTATGCATGTTTTGCATATTTGTATGTGGTTTGATATGTTTTTATATGCTTAATAAAAAAATTTTAAAAACCCACTTTCTTTGCTTCTTAGGTGGGAAACAAAGATACTACTGAAAGAATTACATCAAAGATCAAAGGCTATAGCATGCAACTTAAAAGAGTCCCACAAAACCATAGAACATGTATAAATCTCTCTGAAAAGCCAAGGGAACAGCCAAGAAGTTCCTACTGTAGCATCTCGTTGGTTTGGGAAGGGCAAGGGGTACTGTTGCCATTTCCCATGGGGGTCCTGACTAGGAGTGGGGTTGCCAGTGATTCTACTAGCATCTCCAAACCAAGAGAAACATCAAAAAAGCCCAAAGTGTATCCCATACTTAATGTCTACATTTCTTGGACATCCAGGAACTTTTGAAGTTCCTAGATGGAACTGAATTATTTGCTGATTCCAGGCAGGAAGCTGAATTCTATACATTCCTGAGATCAATATCATATACCTCATACAGGAGGAAGCACATGCCATATTCATGTTCCTACTAGCTGCCTGGAGTTCCAGCTTTGGGGAGAGGGGGATGAAATGTAAGTAGAGTAATAATATTAAAAAGATAGTTGGGTGGTTCTGGGGGGTTTAGTTGACTAAAATAACTTTTACAAGCTTTCACCATGGAATGGGAAGCCCTACCTTCCCCTATATGGCTTTTGCTGTTGAATTACAGGTTATTATGGATTTATTTTCATGGTGGGTTTCTTGGACAGTAGAGAAGTCTTAGATTCAGGGTGCACAACCTGTACTCCCGGGGCTGCATGTGCTTCTCAGCTACACTGCAGTTAACTCATTTTCCTGCTGTCCAGTTGAAAAATGCTATTCCCTGGCTTCTGGGATCACAGTTGATCATTGAGAGTGAAGCAGAATGGAGAGAATATATGAAAGGCAAGTTTAAAAAAATGAACCTTCCAGATATTGATGGAAACAAGTAGTGCACTGAGGTGGCACAGGCATTTACAGAGATGCCAGAGACAAGTGTGTGCATGCTTGCTCCTGTGCATGCAGCCCTGGTCCTAAGAGCTGGTACTGGATGAAGGCATCCTGTTCTAGGCCTTCTTTGTACAGCCTTTTAAAAATATTAACAACAACATTCCACAAATTGCTTGTATTGATAGTGCACTGATCCTGTAAGGGAAGCATAACTGTATAAAGGGGTAGGAAATGTTGCTGCTTGAGGACCATTTTGCTGCATTTGAAATCGAGCGTTTTGCTTTTTCTCTGTTTTAAAGCTAGAGATGTTCTAATTGTACTCTATTAGATGCTTTAACTGTGGAGGACAGGAGAGCAAATTTTTTTAAAAAAGTATCTTGCAATGGTGAAACATTTTAGAGCTTGGAAAAGTAATATTCTGGACCACAAATCTCATAATGCACAAGATAGCATGGCCTGAAGAGTCATCACCGTGTAGCTGTTCAGCTCTTCTTCTTCTGTTCACCTCTTCTTCCAATGCCCACCACAATTTCCTTCCATTTCCATTGAAGTATACTTTGAAAGTCAAAAGAAGGAAATCCTAAGATAAAAGTGGGGAAAAAGGCATTTCACTTTCAAGTTCTTTGTTTATGAAAACGTAAAGCTACCATTCTCAGCATGGCTCACCTTGAAATGTTACTTTGTGTTGTCAGAGGAGCTTATTTCCAAATATGCCCACTTGGATTCAATGGTGATAAAGACTTCCATCAGTCAGTCTTTGTCTTCCAGGTTATAAGGGATTAAATCTGTTGCATATCTGTAACGGTACCATCATCCAATGGTTGTAACTCCTGAGCTCTTGTTTGATGTCTAAGGTATCAGCAGCAGTAGCAACACCTAGAAGAAGATAAACAAATTTAAATAGGGGAAGTTAATTTATTTCTTAAAATCATAAATCATGTATTGAAACAAAGATTCCTATATCCATTTGCTCTCCTTAAAACACCTGATGCTGAAATTAATAAATAAGCACATCAATGTGTGTATGACTCCTTCACTGGGTCTACAGTATTTTCAATTTCCATGGGCTATTTTTAGAATATTGTATATACCAACTATTCCTGTAAATAATCAACACACATAACTGCAATAATAGACACAAATGACTGGAAAGGTAACATATTGAACATAAATAACCATTCAAAAATGTTTGAAGATATAAGAGAGATAAATTATCCGCAAATGATGGGAGAGAACCCTTTCTGCCTCAAAACAGAATGACCAAAGGGTCAGAGGAAAATACTAATCATTAAATCATAGAGTGGGTTAAAAAAAACAAGAGCATTCAGTACTAATCAATAAAAACACAGCAAAAAAGGGATAAAAGAAACAATAACTTACAGACCTATGAAATACCAAAGGCTTGTAACGCGCAAACTCATCAACTAGTGAATACCTGTTCTCTACTGATCATTTATATATATGCAGGTGACTGGCTCTTAGAGAAAAAAGAGTGGAAGGAGCAGAATTGGATTCACATGTTAGAAGAACTCAAAACTTTAAAACTCAAATTGAGATTATAACTAATTTCAGGTGTGAGGCCTTACAGAAAGCAGGTCAGATTCAAAGATACATTTAACCCCTTGGGAGCAACAGTGTTTAGTCTGAAGACTCACTCTTCTTTCCTAAATAGAAAGGTCATAGTTGATCCAAAGTAAATTCTGTCAGTCACTAAAATATGAGATGATTAGGGACATGTGAATAATATAATGTTGGAGTATTTGAAAGGATGTTATACTGAAGATGGAGCAAGCCTGTTTTCTGCTGCTTCAGAGGCTAGGACCTGGAGCAATGGATTCAAACTACACAGGAAACAAGATTCCACCTAAACATTAGGAAGAACTTCCTAACAGTAAGAGCTGTTTGACAGTGGGATACACTCCTGCCTCAGAGTTTGGTGGAGGTTTTTCAGCAGAGGCTGGATGGTCATCTATTGCTTTGATTGAATCTTCCTGCATGGCCCTTGTGATCTCTTCCAACTTTATGATTCTAAAGGAGCATTCATAATGTTATTTCTTAATTTTGAACAATGTTCCATAATATGTGTTTGGGTAGATCAAGATGTTGTAACTACATATAATAAACCACATGGACAAATAAGGATGTAAATTACTCTTTTGGTAGTACAATTGAATATTTTGTTTTTGTTTTTCTTGTGTGCTTTCAAGGTTTTCCAACTTATGGCGACCCTAAAGTGAACCTATCATGGGGTTTTCTTAGCAAGATTTGTTCAGAGATGGTTTGCCATTGCCTTTCACTGAGGCTGAGAGCATGTGACTCAGCCAAGGTCAACCAGTGGGTTTCCTTGCCGAGCAGGGAATCGAATACTGGTCGCAGTCCAGCACTCAAAATGCTTTAATACAAAATGTTTGTTAAAGGATTTTCAAAGACTTTAGCCTGTAAAGAAAGGGGATACATGAATACCTATTACATCTATAACGTTTCTGTGTTTGCAAGTCCTTAACTGTGAATTAATAAGTGTCAGAATGAAATAGTCTCTAAAATTGTTTCAAACCAATACAGACTCTGACAATCTGGGATGTCCTGTACTAAATACTAATAGGCACACACATTCTGTATTTGGATATCTGTTTTTTCTTGCCTGAACACACAACTTTCTGTGATCCCTGCTGGAATACACTTTGTAAAAATGAAAAGGTAGGTAGTGAAGGTTTGGATGCCAACAAAATTTACTACTTTGGAGTTTATCATACGACTGAATTTGGGGGTATAATGCAATGGCAATCCAAATGCAATCATGGGGTTTCGCGTAATTGCGTATGAGTGTATCTCACACAATTTCAGGCAAAAGGGAAGTCATTCCGAACGCAATCATAGGTTTTACGTTAATGCGTATAAGAGTATCTCACGCAATGTTGGGCAATGGGGGTCATTTTTGGGCAATGGGAAGTCATTCTGAACACATTCCGAACGCAATTAGATTTCACGTAAATTCGCTAAACTAGCAAATTTACGTGAATTCGAATTGGCTCCATTCGAAATTGGGAGAAATTCCTCCCATGTGATAAACTCCATAGTCTGTGCTGGTCTTTTAATTAAATTTTTAACTTTTAATGGAATGTTAACTGAAGAACAATAATCTTTGCAATGCATTGTAATCTTGAGATATACATTTCCTGACCATATTAAATTCAGTGCTGACCATTTCTTCATATCACCTTTACTAATTTAATTAGTTCTGGGTAGTTAATGCTAACTGCTTTCATTAAGGTTTTCTGCCACCCTTATCCCAATATACTTAATTCAGAACATGTTGGATATTAAATTGTTCTGTTAAGCCAACATTTTTTTCTTTAGTCAGGTTAAACTCCATCTATATTCTTTTTGAAAATTTAATACAATAATTTCAATTTATGAGATTTATATCTTTGGATTTCCAAACTTGAAGGTTTAAACATATTGCCCTATCATGCATTTATTTATTTAAAACTTCTATCATGTTTAGTAATGTGACATAATTTAGCCTTTTCTCATGGGGAAACAGCTACAATTCCCTCTTTTTTCCTTGCAGCACCTTCCTATAAATATGTACAAATTCTTCTTTGTTCTCTAGGCATATATATGAGCACAAACCCATATGTCATTTACCTTAAATCTACCTTAGGTAGCTCTACTTCATCTGCTCTACTGTCCAGCCTGAAGTAGCCTCACAGACTTGCAAATGTGAAACAACTAGTCATGACATGATTGTGTTATTATAGAAATGACTATGTGTACTCTGAACAATAATAGTCTTTGTACCGCACATGTTTCTGTGGAATTATTGGGACAGTCCTGTTCTCTGGAATTGGTAACCTTTGTTCACTCACTTTGAATATTGAACCGATACCAACATAACATCAGATATCATATCTTTGCCTCTTAAGGTCTTATGTCTTGTCTCCCCATGCTTGTTTTCCAGGTTTGTAGTCTGACAAACATTTGTTAAAATTATGCAACTACATTTGTTGAAATTATGCAACTACATGGGCAGTGTGTCAAATACAACTGGATGAATTAAAAGTAGACCCAAAAATTGGTTGAGGCTTTCTAGGGCATTGTTCCTTTAACTGAGGGTTAAGGAAAGGAGGAATTTTAACACATTCAACCCACCAGTGCAGGGGAGAGGAAGCTGGAAACACGGTCCCTGCTACAAAAGAAGAAAGGCAGCAAAAGTTCAGGGGAGCAAAGGAAAGGGAAGGGAAGGGAAGGAAACCCGTCTCTGTGGAGGCAATGTGCCCATTTCATCTCAGTGCAACATATCTCAAGTTAAAGTTGAAGGTGGTCATGATTACTGACTGTGCCTTCCCTTGCAGTGCTTCTGCAACAACCTAGGCCACAACTCCACAAACACCTACCTCAGGATTCTCAGAAGTAACCCTCATTGACACAACTCACCTCAGGTGATCTTCAAGGAATTCCCTTGCTAGGCTGGTGCACATGACAGCAATGCTTCTGGAAGAGTAGCCTCAGATACAGCCAGTTCAGCCTTGTACTAAGCAATCTTCTGAGTTTGGATTCAATGCCAAGCTACCTTCTCCCACCTCATAAGTCTTCCCAATACATTGGTGCCTTTATCCCACTTGCAACATATTTTCCTATCCCCTGCCCCCATTCCCAGTTGGCACTGCTCCTTAGAGCTCCGCACCTACCCCTTATTACACTAAAGCATAGAAAGGGAGAGCATCAGCTACCAGGACGAGTGTGGTGTGATGGCCTCTAAACTGCTCCACTGCTAACAAATAAATATTGATAGATAAATAGGATGGGGGAGAAGGGATAGAAAGTGAAAGAAAATGTAACATGAAATATGCTGGGGGGAAAGACTTACTCCAAGGTCATTCATTCATTTCCTATATTACGGCAAATAGCCAGCATACTCCAAGGTCTAGTCTGATATGTATATCCAACCAAACTATGTGTTTTAGGTATATGTCAGTTTTCTTACACATGCAGGTTCACATTTGAGGCCATGGCATAACATTTATGTTCAATCCAGTTATGCAAGGAGAGTTGGCAAGTATAACTACTGCCACTAAATTGCACATTCTCAGATGGCTCATAACGTCTCATTAGTGCTTGCAGCATACCATTTGATTCCCTGGTACTGCAGAAACAGGAAGCACATTTGCAGATACGCAGTTGGGTTGCACAACACCCATGTTCAGTAGAACGGGGTGTAGCACAACCACCATTTAAACTACAGGAGTCTAGACTTACACAATGTAAGCATGTTGCAGGATCTTGATTCTTGCATGCCAATGTCTTCCCATCACCACAACAAACTTCACAGGAGGGTGGTGATGTTCCCTCTAATGTACTCATTTATATAGCATATATACGTAATGATACTGAACTGAATTAGGCCAGTCCAACAAATCCAAATCAGATCCAAATTGGATTAAATTGATTTGAAACAATTTGGATGATAGTCTGGACATTAAGCTCACATAGAAGATTTCTTCCCTGTCAGGGTAGACATGAACTACAAAATAATTAATTCTAATTTGAAGTCTTATAATGCACCTATTTGTTACCTGTCTGTTATGATTTATAAAATTGGTTTACAGTTTTAGTGACATTGTGGTATAGTGGTTTGAGTGCTGGATCAGACTCTGGAAGACCAGAGACTGAATTGCTGTTCAGCTTCAACAACAACAACAACAACATCTTTTGGACCTAAAACAAATCCCATTCTTTCTGGCTCAGAAAGCCATTTGAACAATTTTTTTGCCAAGAAAACCACATGGTAGGTATACCTTAGGGTAGCAATAATTTGACTTGAAGGCACACAACAACAATACTTGAAATTTAATAAAGAAATTAAGTGGGGAAAGTCAATAATAGAAAGTCAGACAGTTTGTCTCCAAAAGCAATGCAGCACGATATAAGGAAAATGCCAGTCTAGTGAGGGTACCTTTGGGGAAAAGGAAAAGCTGGACTTGCTCCACTGACAGTTCTATCAAGAATCTCTCTTCCATTTTCCAGTCTCAGTGCTTGGATGGCATGCCTATTTTTGCTCTCATCTCCCACAGTCTGGGCCAAAAAGCCTAAACCTGAGACACTGACACTGTACCCTCCACAGCACCTCCCTCTGATATGTTTCTTGATCATAATAAAAGAATAGACATTGTAGCCTACCCTTTATCATTTTCACAGTATTAATACACCTCCTTTCTGATTTATGTTGACTTAACACTTTCTGGTGCTCTACTGGAAATGTTTCCAGAATAATGAAGCATCACTGTGCAGCACTTTTTGATTTGCCATCATTATTACCCTGCCCTCCCTTGCTCTCACCTTTGGACTCCAGTAGTTTGTCTTCCAATTTCCCTTTTATTTTATTTTTTTCCAATACAACAACAAAAGCCCAATTGACTAATGTAAGAAGTAGGACCTTTTTAGTGGCTGCACCCAAATTCTGGAATTATTTGCTCCATGAAGCGTGCTTGTCTCTCTCTGCCTTGCTACCCCCTGCCAGTTGGCAAATACTTCGTTATTCTGCCAGATTATTTATTTGCTTTACTGCAAATTAATTGCAGTAGTTATTTTTTATTCTTCTTATTTTTCCTACCTAGCCTGGCTCTGCTTTTGTCTTACACTCCATGCTTTGTACAGGATGAGTCTCCCTTATATGAAATGCAGGGAACCAGAAGTGTTTGGGAGTTTGGATTCGCCCCCTCCCCCGATTTTGGAATATTTGCACATACATTATGAGGTATCTATGAGATGGGACCCAGGTCTAAACATGAAATTCATTTATGTTTCATAAACACCTTATACACATAGCCTGGAAGTATTTTATACTTAATATTTTAATATTTTAAAGTATAAAACAAGGTTTGTGTACACTGAACCATCAGAAGCAAAGGTGTCAGTATCTCAGTCACCCATGTGGACAATTTTGAATTTTGGAATTCTCGATAAGGGAGACTCAACCTTGATATTGTTCTTTTATTATGAAGTTGTGGTTTTTAATTATTGCAAGCTCCTCCAAGTAATATGTATGCATTAGAAAAGTGGCATATAAATACCTGTATAATTTGTTTTTAAAAAGACAATCAATAAAGGTGATGATCTCATCTTTATTCCTCTGGGTGATTTGTTATCTAAGCCAAACATTTCTTCCTTTCCCCATAGGCGTTTCTGTTTATCTAGTAAAACATGCTTGTGTCTAGGCCAGACCTCAGTAAGACAAGATGTTATCTTGATTAAATTAAGATGTGGGTAAGTTTTAATTTATACTTCTAGAATTCCATAGTACAAAATATGGTAGAGAGCAAAGTGCATTTCTCTGGATGTTACTGGACTGCAATTACCATCAGTCCTCCTAGTCAACATAGCCATAGTGTGGAATGCTGGTAGATGCAGTCCAACATCTGCAGGGCTGCTCTTTGCCCATCTCTGGTATGAAGGGCCAGAGTGCTCTTTTTTCTATATCAGTATAGAGCTTTGACTGGTCCCATAAATACAATCAGAGTTGCCAGACTGAAGAATGGAGAGGGCTCCTGTCGCTTTAATGGTTGTGTAAAAGAAGGTATTTCAGCAGGTGTTTCCTGTCATGTAGAGTCCCCCATCGACACAACCATTGAAGGTACAGGAGCCATCTCCAGTTTTCACTCTTCCCAATGCTACAAGATCAAAATAGGACCATGAGGACAACATGGAGGCAGTTTGCAGTTCTCTGGTAACAAGAGTAGTCAGACATTCCAGTGGTAGCCCCAGTGTTGCTTCCAGGGTCCTTTCAGCTGCAATAGCGGAGAAACAGGATGGGTGGGGACATCTTCTGTTGGTGTGCTGGAACATTATTAGACTCCAAAATGTTTCCATGAATAGTGAGCTTCTCAGGGTTGCTAGGAATGCCACTGTCTACTGGAGAACTCCTCCTTGTTCCCCTCATAAACCCCAGGTTCAGGAATTGAGTATTACTGAATGCTGGCAATGGTGAGAGCCAATGTGGTAGAGCAGTTTGCATGTTGGACTAGGAGACAAAGGATCCACATCCCCACTTGATTGTGGAAACCCTATGGGTGACCGTGCACAAGTCACATTCTCTCAGCCTCAGAGGAAGACAAAGGAAAACTACCTCTCAATTAATCTTGCCTATAATTACGTTAGGACTGCCATAAATTGGAAATAGTCTGAAGACACAAAACAGCAACAACACAAACACTGACAATATATCATAATGGAAGAGAATTTGACTGAGGGAGCCCTTATGAAAAATATAAACCAGAAAAAAAATCACAATAGTCATTAATCTGAAATGCAGAGGAAACCTTGCAATTCTTGTGGCTTATGCACACCAGAAAGAGCAGTGCCACATTTTGTATGCGAAGTCACACAAACACATTACTTTCCTAACACAAATTAAAAATATCCAGGATTTGGTTACTATTCACATTAAAAGCTATCAATATGATGTAATACAGTGAGGCAAATGCTCTAACTTTAGCAATAGAGTATGGGAACTTGTATTTGCTGTACAGTGGTCCCCCGGGTTACAAAGGTAATCCATTCCGGGATTACCTTTGTAACCCGGAAGCTTTCGTTTCCCGGGGGACCACTTTCGCGGACGGACCACGCGGCCATTTAAAGGGGCTGCGCGGCTTTTTTTCTTTCATATCCCGGGGGATCTTTCGGATCCCAGGGGATACAATGGCGGTCCCGCCACCTTCGGATCCCGGGGTTTTCGTAACCCGGGGGATTCGTAAGGCGGGGGACCACTGTAGTTGTTGTTGTTCTATTCACTGGGAAGCTTAACTGCCTCCAAATACTGTCTACCCCTTTGGTTTGGAATGTATATTCTTGGTATCTGCTGGGATTTGGTTCTAAGACTCCCTGTGAATACCAAAATCTGTGGATGCTCAAGTCCCATTAAATTAAATTGTGTAGTAAAATGGTGTCACTTATATAAAATGGCAAAATCAAGGTTTGCTTTAGAAATATTGAATATTTTCAAAGTATGGATGGTTGAATCAATGGATAAAGAATCTGTAAATATGGAAGGCTGACAGTATTCACATATACTCTGCATTTCCATTGAGACAAATATGCACTTTTTGGTCCTCATTGGAGACTCCACAGTGATGTGTGGCACTTGTGCTAAACACATTTTTAGCTGACTGCTAACTATGCCCTTAACACCCTCAAAGTTTGAGCTGCATATTACAGTACCACTTTGAGATTCTCCCCAACCTAAAAAACAAAAGCTGGGAAAACCACTTTCATAAATAAGTGGTTGATATGTTATTCTAAGATTTATTAACTTGACAGACTTTTCTGGTTCAAGCTATAGTAATACTATGCAGATTTATTTGGAACTGAACCCTCTTGAATTTGACTTACTTCTAAGTAATCATGCAGAAGATCGGTCTTTCCTGCTTATCTGAAACATCTGTTGTTGACATCTTGCAATGAGGGCTCACAGCAGGCCCATTCACACTGCATTTTAACCTGTGCTCAATTTAAATGGGGGTTGTTCACACTTCGGTCAGGTTTTCCTGACCCAAATGGGGGGGGGGGGGGGTCATTCACACTTGCACCAGGGTTTCCTGACCTGAATTGGGGGGTGCAGTGTAAATCTCCCTTAACCTGGGCTTTTTTGCAATGGGCTGGGCCCATTCACACTGAAAAATAACCTGGTTTTGAAACCGGGTTATTTCCATGAAATGTCATGATCTAATCGCTGTGTGGAATTGATTAGGCACAATTGTGGCATTTTATCCCAGATTCCATTCACATTGGCAACGGGATAAAATGCCATGATCTTGGCAGTGGGGAGGAAGAAGGGGAGGACGAGCAGAGTGGCCAAGGAGAGGGGAATCAGAGGAAGAGCAAGAACGGGGGTGCCAGCAAGGGAGGAATCAGAGGAAGGGCAAGAACGGGGGTGGCGAACAGAGGTGCCTGGGAGGGGGGCGAAAACAGAGGTTGCTGAGGGAGGAATCAGATGGGATCAATTTTCAAGTTCCCATTGGCAGTCCCTGGGAAAAAAAGTGGTTCTTTTGAAAAGAAGCACAAGAAAAGTTTACAATGAATAATTTGTTGCTTCTTTAGAACTCCATACTATCATGTGACGTGTGCAAAGGCATTTCACAAGTATGGGAGACCTAGTCTCTTTTGAATGTGTCAATAATAAATCTGCTGTATGGGATACAACCTCCCTTTACTTAAAAGTCCTTGTTTTGGTTCTGGATTGTCTAAAGCTCTTGAAAACCATAAAGCATTGCAAATTTTTAAAAAGTATTGCTTAAACAACCTTTTTTTTTCAAATGTAGCATTTACCAGTAGATTTTTATTTTTATTTCCTGATACAATTAGGACCAGCAGATGGAATGGTTTGAATGCTGGACAAGGATTCTAGATCATGCTTTGAATCCCTGCTCAGCCATAAAAACTCACTGGATGATCATGCACAAGTCACACTCTCTCAGCCAAAGAGGAAAGCAATGGCAAACTTCTTCCAAATTAATAATACCAAGAAAACCTTAAGGTTGCCTCGAATCTGGTGCACAGTGTATGACCCTATCTGCACCAAACTCAGGAGATACCACCTTAACCCAGTTTTTAAAAACTCTCAGTTTTCTCCAGAGTTTTCCAGAAACTCCAGTGTTTCCTGTAGCGTGGACAATGGATCCACAATGGATTTGAGGATGGGGTGGAGCACAAGACAGATTGCTGCCTGACAGTCGCCCCTATTCATCTCAATGGTTGCAGAAAGGTTTTTCCCTCCTCTATGTCACTGTGATCTGGCACCTCATTTCTGACATCAGAGCAAGCAACTGTGCACCAGCGGCAGTGGCAATAAGGAAGGAGGAAAAGCCTGTAACTGTTCCAGACAAGGAACTGGTCCAGACATTGATGTAAATGGCAGAGGAGACAGCTAAGGGCAGAGGAGAAGAGAGAAAACATATGTGTATTTTCCAAAACAGAAGAGAAAAAAGACACTCAGAAACACAAGACAAAGGGCCACAACCAGCACACTAGCCCAAAGTAAATTATAACTCAAAATAAATAAACCACAGTTAGAGTTACCAGGATAAAAACTGGAGGAAGCTGCTGTACTGTTAATAATTGTAAAAAAGTGAGAATTTCAACAGGTGTTGCTTGTTACCTGGTTGCATGATAACAGGTAACTTCTTCTACACACCTGTTAAAGGTACAGCAGCCCCAACCCAACCTCCTACTTTAAAACAAAACAAAATCAAAACCAACAATAGTATAAAATTCAGATTAAAATTAATTAAAACAAACATAGTTAAGGAGAGACATTTTCTTGGGGCAGACAGGGCTATGCACTTCAGTTGGACGGGAGGTCAGTATGGAAAGGCCTGCCAGAAGAGATCTGTCTTGACAGCCTTTTAAAGGTGTCAAGGATGGTAATATGTGGGATCTCCTCCAGCAGGTCATTCTACACTTTAGTAGTGGCAGATGAGAAGGCCCTCTGGGTAACTGCAGCCAACCTGGTCTTCCTTGGCTGTAATAACTTCTTCCCAGAGGCCCTGAGTGTACGGGGTGGATTGTATGAAGGAAGGCGCTCCCACAAATAAGCTGGACCCAAGCCATGTAGTGCTTTAGAGTTTATAACCAACACCTTGTACTGTGCCTGGAAACTAATTGTCAGCCAATGAAGAGATTTTTAAGATTGGTGTTATGTGGTCACCTCTAGATATGCCAGTGACCAGTCTGGCTGTCATATTTTGTATCAGCTGAAGTTTCCAAACTTGGTGCAAGGGTAGCCCCATGTAGAACGCATGGCAGAAGTCGAGTTGAGAAGTTACCAGGGCATGTACCACCATTTCTAGGTCTCCAGGCTCCAGGAAGGGTCACAGCTGGCATATCAGCCGAAGCTGATAGCAGGCACTCCTGGCCGTCGCATCTATCTGAGCTGACAACTGGAGTCACAAGTCCAAGAGTACTCCCAAGCTGTGGGGAAGTCATTTGGGGGAAGTATGACCATATCCAGAACTGGTTGACATATCTCCATACCCAGATTAGGACTCCTTATAGTGAGTACCTCTGTCTTGTCTGGATTCAGTTTAAATCTGTTTTTCCTCATCCAGTTCATTACCACTTTAAGACATTAATTCAGAGGAAAGATGCCATCCTTACTCAAGTCAAGTCAAGACAAATGTTTTGCTATTTGCATAAAACTACAATATATACATACAACATGCATACAAATACAATAAATCCTTAGTCACTGCAGCAATCCAAGACATGGAGAAACATATCTGGGTGTCATCGGTGTAATGATAACACCCCACCCCATATCTCCAGATTATCTCACCCAGTTGCTTCATGTAAATAATAAATAGCATCGGAGACAGAATGGCACCCTGAGAGAACACCAGATTTTAGCTCCCTTTTAGAAGAGCAACTGTCTCCAAGCATCACCATCTGGAATCTGCCTGAGAGACAGGAACAGAACAACTGCAATGCAATGCCCCCGATTTCCAGTTCTCCAAAATGTTCCAAAAGGATACCATGGTCGATGGTATCAAAGGCCTCTGAAAGGTCCAAAAGTAACAACAGGGTCACACTTCCCCTGTCGATACCTAGATGGAGATCATCAACTAAGGCGACCATAGCAGTCTCAACTCCTTATCCTGTCCTAAAGCAAGTTTGTAATGGATCTAGATAATCTGTTTCCTACAAGACTACTTGGAGTTGAATGGCAACAGCTCTCTCTATCACTTTGCTCAACAATGCATGAAGATAGATTGACCTATAATTGTTTTTGTCCAGAGAATCTAGGGAAGGCTGTTTCAGTAGCGGTTTTACTACTGCCTCTTTTAAACAAGATGGAAATTGGCCTTCCCTGAGAGATGCATTAATTATAAGTCTCAAAAGCATCTTTGTTGCTTCTGCACCCTGGGTGGCCAGCCATGAAAGGCAAGGATCGGGAGAGCAAGTTGTCTTTTTTCACACTACCAAGGAGCTTGTCCACGTCCTTGGTATTCACAGACTCAAACTGATCCAGTATAACATTATTCACAGAATTGCTGGACACCTCTCCTGTCACTTCTGCAATAATAATGCCAGCGTCCAAGTCGGCTCTTATATGAGAGATTTTATCTGTGAAATGGTTGTTTAATGCATCACAACAGGCTATAGTAGGTTCTAATAAAGGGTTCTGGGTAGCAGGCATCTGCATTAGATCCCTTACCACCCTGAACAGCTCTGCTGGACAAGACTTCGCAGATACAATGGGGCTTTCTAGACTGGCAGGAAAATGTGACATGAAGTTGCCTTTTCCTAAATGCTTAGCAGCTGCACTGCAGCCTTTAGATGGAGCTGCGCTGTTCGGCAGTTTTTAAAAAAGAAGCTGGAAAAACCAGCACCTTTTAAAAGGCGCTTCTTCTCCCCTAAAACGCAAAAAAAAAAAAGCATTTTCATGGCACACTTTCCCTTTTTCTCATCTAAAGGCTAGAGTTTCATGCAGCCATGAACACACTTCTTTTTGCCAATCTAGAATAGGCCAATGTGCAGAGGAGAAAGATTTCTTCGCTGCACACATTGCCACAATACCTAATGACAAATGTAAAGTAAACTCAATAAACAGAACAAATTTTCAACAGCTAGCTTAATAAAAAAGATCTGCAAGGAAAATCCAACCAGTTTACTTGCAGCAGTTATCAATACAGATTTTAAAAAACCAAACAATAGAATGAGTTGGGTTCTTGGTATCTGCTTCCATGTTTATTGTGCATTAATGAAGAAGCATGGATTAGATGCTAATGTTTGTCTGTCAATGGACGGATCTTTTTTTTTTTTTTTTTTTTTGGTAATCTTACATGTGATATAAAGAGACCCAGCTCAGCATGAAAACCCACTGGATGATACTCTCTCTGCCTCAGAGGAGGCAAAGGCGAACCCCCCTCTGAAAAAATCTTGCCAAGAAAACCCACAACACATGTGTGATAAAGACAACACACATGTGTGATAAAGACCTCACCTGGAATACTGTATCCAGTTCTGGGCACCACAACATAAAAAGGATATTGACAAGCTGGAGTGTATCCAGAGGAGAGTGACCAAAACAGTGAAAGGTCTGGAAACCATGCCCTATGAGGAGTGACTTAGGGAGCTAGGTATGTTTAGCCTAAAGAAGAGAAGGTTAAGAGGTGACATGATAGCCCTGTTTAAATATTTGAAGGAGTGTCATATTGAGGATTGTTCATGCTTGTTTTCTGCTGTTCCATAGACTAATGGATACAAAGTACAGGAAAAATATTCCACTTAAACATTAGGAAGAACTTCCTGACAGTAAGAACTGTTCTACAGTGGGATATGCTGCCTCAGGTTGTGGTGGAGTCTCCTCCTTTGGAGGTTTTTAACAGAGGCAGGATGGCCACCTGTCAGGAGTACTTGGATTGTGTATTCCTCCTTGGAAGGTGGTTGGACTGGATGGCTCTTGGGGTCTCTTCCAACTCTATGGAATTTATCACATGGGAAGAATTTCTCCCAATTTCGAATTGAGCCAATTCGAATTCACGTAAATTTTCTAGTTGAGCAAATTTACGTGAAATCTAATTGCATTCAGAATGCGTTCAGAATGACTTCCCATTTACAGAAAATGACCCCCATTGCCCAAAATTGTGTGAGATACTCTTATACGCATTAATGTAAAACCTATGATTGCGTTCTGAATGACTTCCCTTTTGCCCGAAATTGCGTGAGATCTCACTCATACACAATAACATGAAATCCTATGATTGCATTCAGATTGCCATTGGATTATACCCCCAAATTCCGTCGTATGATAAACTCCTATGATTCTAACTATATTTTTACATGGGTAGTGATGTGACGTGAGAGAGATCATTATGCACACATGATGATCCAGGGTGAAAAAAGGTGCGTATGGGTGTGTGGATTGTGATGCAGTGTGAGAGAGGATATATGGGTGTGGTCTCTTTCCCAGGGCACTTGTTTTGTTATAAATGGCTGTGAGAGTCAAGGACAGACACATCAGTCTCTGGTCACTGCTGACTGATTGGCAGACCAGTTTCTTCCATATCTGGGAAAACAACAAGAGAAGTTGAAAGGGCTACTGAAAACTACAACAGACAAAGGAGGAGAGTAAGGTCAGTTGTTTTCCAGCAATGGTTTCCTTCCTTCTTTCTTTCTTTCTTTCTTATCAGAGTTCCCCAGACAGGTACCTATCAGATATAGTAAACTGTAACTTCATTATGTTCAGTCAGCATCACACAGCTTCACCAACACATCTGGAAGGCACCAGGGTGGGGGGTGGGGTGAGCCGATTGTAGCTGAGGACTGAGCAACACTCTGAAGCACTCTACATTGCTTATGTGTACCTTCGTGTCATTTCTGGCCTATGGTGACCCTATCATGGGATTTTCTTGGCAGGATTTATTCAGAGGCGATGTTATCCAAAGACAGGTGGGGGGGGGGGCTGGAGGTGTGAGATTTGCTTTAAGTGTTTGAGAAATTTGTTTAGCTCAAAGAAACTTGCAAGAGGCTGGGTAAATTGTGGATTCTTTCCACCTATGCATATCAGTACTAAGTGAAGGAGGACTCCAAGTTTGGATGAACTAAGAAGATTTTTATTCAGGGGTATGCAAGAGTGCAGTCAAACACACAGTAATAATTCAGACAGACACATCACAGATCTCACCAAAGTAGAGGTATAGAAACCTAATGGTCTTCCCAGGAATCAACAGTGGGTTTCTGGTACAACTGATGGCATTACGTTCAGAGTAACAAAAATAACTATTGGATTTAGGATAAACCCAGGATAGATGGGTAGACAAGTTGCCTGGGAAGACAATAGTGTGTAGGTATGAAACATTGGCCTAGTCACCTTTGTTTTTGGTTCAAGAGGATATGCAAAGAGCCCAGGGTGACAAAGTGATTAGCAAACCCCTTCAGCTTTTACATGGGTCTTCCACAAGTCTTCAGGTCAACATATCCTTCCCATGGGAAAATCTACTGGTTTTTCAAAGGCCATTGTGACCTCTTAAGAACATGCCTGGCTCTAGGTATGAAAATATGAAATGTAGAAGTCCCAGATATAACATAGGGTATGTTATGTTATGAGGTCTGTCGTTGTCTTCCTCTGAGGCTGAGAGACTCTGACTTGCCCAAAGCCACCACTATGTATGTTTCTATGGCTGAGCAAAGATTTGAACCCTGGTTTCCAGAGTCCTAGTTGATAGCACACCCTGCATGTCCCATGTTATTTGGGCTTTCATATTTTCATGTTGGTGGTCAAGCATGTTCTTAGGGTCACAATAAGTTTAGGAGAACCAGGTGGATTCTCTATGGGAAGGACACAGAGACCAAAAGACATGTGGAAGGACCCAGGTGATACCAAGATAAAGGCTGAATGAGTGTACTAATTGCTCCTTCCTCCCCCCAAGATTTCAGCTATTCTCTTGCACCATAAGACAAATGAAGTAAGCCATCTCTTCCTGCCTACTGTCTGCCATGTTTCCAGTCAACATCCCCACCCATCCACCCTGTCCTTGGCCTAATACCATCACTGTTTTTATAACTCCAAAGCTAAAGCCATCAATCTGTCCAGAATCTCATTGTTGATTCCTGGAAATATCATCAGGGCTTTGTTACAGTGCAAGATAGCACCTAGTACCCATTGAGGTTATGATCTCAGGATAAGTATTAATCCCAAAACCTAGTCTCTTTGAAACATCATGTGCTCAGGACACTGTGTACATGATATACAGTGTGCCCAGAGAGAACCTTCTACTGGGTCTTCCTCAAACCTCATCTGAGCCATTTCCCACTTTCTGTGGTCTACAGAACAGGTAATATCACCCTCTCTATAACACTCCACTCCACTATCTAAATAAAATCTTTTTTTCTTTTTTTTTGGTGGGGTTTTCGGGCTATGTGGCCACGTTTTAGAAAAGGTAGAGAAGCATTCCCTGAAGATGCCAGCCACAGATGCTGGAGAAACGCCAAGAAGAAATTCTTCAAGAATTTGGCCACATAGCCCAAAACCCCCACAAAAAACTATGGATGTCGGCCATGAAAGCCTTCGACTCCACATTTAAAATCTTAATTCACTGTGACTTGGAATCTACCTCAGTGAGCACTGGTATACGCAAGTGCAAACAATTCCAAAATTACCCAGCCTCTTGCAAGCTTCTTTGAGCTAAGCAAATTCCCCCAACATTTAAGAAGAAGCTGACACAGGTCACAATCACACTGCAGAAATAATCCAGTTTGAGACTGCTTTAACTGCCCTGGCTCAGTGCTAGGGAATCATGGGAATTGTAGTTTACTGTGGACCAGAGCTCTCTGACAGAGTAGTCTAAATGTCTCAAAAAACTACAGTTCCCAGAATTCCCTAGCACTGAGCCAGGGCAGTTGAGAGCGGTTTCAAGATGTATTATTTCTGCGGTGTGTTTTGGACCACAGTTGGTGCCCCCCAGTCTTCCATTTGTCTTTGGGTACGATAGTCCAACACTCAAATCACAACACCACACTGACTTTCAAACAATATACTAGTGTGGGCAAAGTACAGCCCTTCAGTTATGGTACAGTTGTAATTTCCATCAATCTTAGCCAGCATAGCCAACAGTGAAGAATATTGGGGTTTTCAGACCAGCAAAATCAGGAGGGTAACACTTTGCTCACCTTTACATTGTACAGAAAAGCCACTGATGAGCTTAATTTCCATGGTGCTCCTTTTGTCAAAGCAATACAGTCCTCCCTCTATTCTCACAGGTTTCAAACCTGCATTCCTCAATTAAGCGCGAGGAACAAACGGAGGGAGAAATAAGAGGGGATATGCCTGAGGTGCACTCCCACATGCTCTTGCAGCCACACATCTATATTCAAGCCGATGGGTCTTGAATATATACAAAAACTCCATTTTCGCAGGGGGGTCCGGAACAGATCCCCCGGGAAAACAGAGGGTCGACTGTAAATGAGAGTATTGTGGGATTTTCCTCCCAAATGCGGTGCTGCATAAGAAAAGTTGTCCTTTAACCAAAAATTGCAATATCTCCCACCCTTCCACCCCAGCTGTATATAGCAGCTACTGTGGGGGACTGTTAAGGTTTGTGTTGTACATGGAGAATGGGTCAACTTTTTCTTCCAGCTCTGCCATTTTGATAATAAACACATCACTTGCCACTTGTTCTGACAAAGAAATTCCTGTTTTGGCATGAACTGAAACTTCCGCCCAAGCGATGAGAACTAGTTGCTGGAGTGTGTGTGTGTGTAACTTTCATCTGCTCCATGGAAGAGCTGGAATAAGTGAAAGCTCCTTCTTCTCCAGACAGTGGTATTGGAAATGGGGACCCATCAGCTGCTATTTACAGCTTCCAAAAGAATCACTCAGCTGCAACCTCTAAGTGATGTGCTTCACATCACGTGTGGTTGTCCTAATCTGTCAGTTGTCATACCTCTTGCAAGTGAATGCAAATAGTTAATTATATATTGGGGACTAGAACTTTGAAACATTACTTTTTGAGTGTGGTGGAGTCTCCTTCTTTGGAGGTCTTTAAGCAAAGGCTGGATGGCCATCTTTTGGGAAATATATAAAAGAAATAATGTACAATTATTAAAACAAATCAGAAACAGAAACAAGGAAATCAGAATTGGTCTCTGCCAACTAACATCAGTTGTTACCAGTCATTTGAAAGCATGTTTTACATATAATGTAGCAAAATTTTGCTACCTCAAGTATAACAGTTTGATTTTGACTGTCCAGCAAGTAGCTGAGATAAAAAAAAATCAATGTGTCCAGGAAATTTAGTTAGAAAAGGGGTGATCAGCTAATGACGAATGTCCTTCTAAAACTGACAATACAAAAGAACATGAGCTATAGTTTCTATTGTTCCAGTATCACAAGGACAAAATCGGAGTTCATGGGGGATTTTCCTATATTTCCTTTCCAGTACCACTGTAGGGAATACATTAAATTGGGCTAATGATAACACTCTCCTGAACTTAGGCACTGTAATGTAATATACCGTAAGTAAGAGGCAGGATGGAAAACCAACATTTGGTTATTTACAAATAAAATTAGGAGGCATAGCTAATACCCCAGAGGACAGGATCAAAATTCAAAATGGCCTGACTAGACTAGAAAGCTGGGCCAAAGTTAACAAAATGAAATTCAATATGGAGAAATGTAAGGTACTGCACTTAGAGAAGAAAAATGAAATGCACACATATAGGATGGGGGACACCTGGCTGAATGAAACTATGTGTGAAAGGGATCTGAGAGTCCAAGTAGACCACAAGTTGAACATGAGTCAACAGTGCAATGTGGCAGCTAAAAAGGCCAATGCAATTTTAGGCTGCATCAATAAATGTATAGTGTATTGATGAAGGGAAGTAATAGTGCCACTCTATTCTGATTTGGTCAGGTCCCACCTGGAATACTGTGTCCAGTTCTGGGCACCACAATTCAAAAAGAACGTTGAGAATCTGGAGTGTCTCCAAAGGAGGGCGACTAAAATGGTGAAGGGTCTGGAAACCATACCCGATGAGGAAAGACTTAGGGAGCTGGGAATGTTAAGTCTGGAGAAGAGAAAGTTAAGAGGTGATATGATATCCCTGTTTAAATACTTGAAGAGATGACATATTGAGGAGGGAGCAAGCTTTTTTTCTGCTGCTCCAGAGACTAGAACACAGAACAATGGATGCAAACTGCAGGAGAAGAGATTCCAGCTCAACATTAGGAGGAACTTCCTAACAGTAAGGCCTGTTCAACAGTGGAACAAACTCCCGCAGAGAGTTCCCTTTTTTGAAGGTATTTAAACAGAGGCTGGATGGCCATCTGTCATGGATGCTTGATTTGAGAGTTTCTGCATGGACTGGATGGCTCTTGTGGTCTCTTCCAACTCTATGATTCTGTGATTCTAATAATTAGAAGAAGGAGCAGTTTGGTCTGTCCTTCAATGTGTAGAATCCTTTGCCTTACAACTGATTTTGCTTGATCTAGACCTAGCTTTAGAATGGTATTACTAGAAAGTCAAGAAAGCTCAGTTTCTTATGGATAGCTGTTACCAAAGAAGTTTGATAGTTGTCTATCAAAATAAACTGGGACAGTCTGCCAGGGCTATTATGTATTTTTAACCAATAAGTAAATATGTTTATCAACAAACAAGATTTGATTTTACTGACCCCTGCTTCCCTTCATAACATGGCATTAGACACACAGCGGGTAACCGGAAATATACTCCTCAGAAATTTTTTTTTGATTCTTTCAAGTGTAATCTTATTGTTGTACAGTGGGCCCGTGTTATATGCTGGGGTTTGATTCCAGGACCCCCCATGGATAACAAAATATTTTCAAACCGTGTAAGCTCAAATCCGTGGATAAAAAAATCTGTGGATAAGGAGGGATAAGGAGATCCATATGCTGTAATAGTTGGGCTCAAGCTTAAATGCTGAAGGAAAGAACCGTGCCCCTTTGGTAAAAAAAATAATTTTGAATAGCTGTGGCAGATCTTTGTGCATTCCTAGAAACAAAATCTGAATAAGCATTTCTATTTCCTGAGGCTTGGAAACTATCCCCAAATATTGAAAGATCTTAACCCACTCAATAGGCTGTCCATCAAAAAACCAATTTTTCTGTTTAGGGTCTTTTGAAAAGCTGAGGATTTCAGTCTTGGAATAAGAGGTATTTTTGAGTTTATCCCACATTCTAGATCTAGATACTGTGTCAAACACAGACTTAAAATTAATAAATGTAGCAAAAAAGGTTCAACCAGATTGATGAGAATACTTCTCTATTAAAAGTTGCAAGACCATTGCGTGATGCATTGTCGATCTCCCAGTCCTGAATCCAGTCTGTTCATCCCTCAAGATGTTTTCAGATTCCAGCCAGTCCAAAAATTTAGCCTGGAGATGTTTAGCATACATTTTACTTATCTGGCTTAATAAGCTAATTGGACGAAAATTAGTGGGATCATTTCTATTGCCCTTCTTATATACAGGAATTATAATAGCAAGACCCCAATCTTTTGGTATTATAGCAGTACGGTCTGTTACTGTAGAAAGAGGAGATAACACAGGAATCCACCAATCCAGATCATCCTTTGTTACCTTACAGGTAATAAAGTCAGCACCAGGCACTTTTGCAGCTTTAAGTTGTTCAATAAGATTCCTGATTTCTAAACCAGAGATTGGGGGCCAATGAGAAAGAGACGCTGAATCCAACTCCAGATCTGCCTGGAAATTCTCTGTATCAGCATACAAATCTGCAAAATAGTCTTCCCAAATATTCGCTGGAATCTGAGATGTGGGGCAGTAGATGTTTTTAAGAGAGATGGTGCTACTGCTCTCCAAAAAAGAGCAGGGTTATTTGAACTAGCAGCCACTATCAGGTTTTTCCAGGATGCCTGAATAGCACTCCTTTTCCCCCCCACAGATCAGTTGTTTGTACTGTTTTTTCAACCTCCTAAGGTCTAATGCTGAGCATGAAGTGGGGTTCGCTCTGTATTGTATAAAGAGGTATTTTAAGGAATTCCAGGCCTCTGTAATTCTATGAAATACACAGAAGTGGTTTTGCCAGTTCCTTCCTTTGAAATATAGCCTACAGCACCTAGCATTTGTTGGCAGTCTTCCATCAAGTACTTGGCAGGACTGACCCTCCTTAGCTTCCAAGATCGTACTTTTAGGTATTTAGTGATAGATTAGGCATGCAAAAAAGGTGGCACAAAAATTATGAAGAGAAAACAAACACAGCAAATATATATGAGTTCTAGGTGCAAATAATTTTCAGTGTCTCAGTCTTTGCAATGCTAGAAATTGGGGATTAAAGGAAATTTTCATTTGAAAGAGCATAATACATGTGAGGGTGGGTGGACAAAACTCTTCATCGTCACCCCCATAGCTACACTCCTGATTTGCACTGCTCAAAATGGAGAAATGCAAGTCAGTCTTAAGTGCTGTGAGAATAAGTAGTACCTTTGCCTGCAAGCTCCCACCAATAAATCTTACTAGTATTCTGATATTATGCAAAAATGGGAGGAATGGTATCTGTTTTTCCACATGAGGCATTGTTCTCATTATTGCTGTTGTGTTATTGCTGAAAAGCATTTATAAATCATCTTTCTGGCCACTAGGCCCTCCAAAACAACTGTACAGTATATACGTGAAAACAAAACATTCTTTAAAAACTGATTAAAACAATTTTTTTTAAAGCCCGACAGTTAACTGACTGTCAGCAATATAAGGATGTGAAGGTAATTTTAGGACTAGGACTCTGCAGACCAGGGTTCGAATCCCCCTCTGACATTGAAAGTCATTGGGTGACCTTGGGAAAGCTATACTTTCTCAGCCTCAGAGGAAAGCAAAGGCAACCCCCCTCCCCGAACAAATCTTGCCAAGAAAATCTTATGATATGAGGCCTTAGGGTCACCATAAGTCAGAAAAATCTTAAAGAAGATTTGGGTTGTCTGCTGTAAAATGGAGCAAAAAACTGTGGGTTCCAAGGGTAGTTGTGTGTTTTAAAGCTTAGAACCCCGCCCCACCCTGTTGTCTTGCAGGTATGCCCTTGGACAAGTTATTATTATTATTATTATTATTATTATTATTGATACTTTGACTGCCACATCTATCACGGTAGCCATTTGTGAAAGGGCAGTGATTGCTCATCACACCTATTTCAGAAAAGTATCAAAGGCATTCACTTGTTAAGTTTCCAAACGTATTCACTGGTCTCAAAAGGCTTGACACCCCTCCATGTGCCCAAAGTAGAAAGAGGCACATGCAGCACTGATATGTAATCTGTCCGTAACCATCTGCTTTCCTTTGGAACAGGAAACTGAATTAGAACATTGGTGTGGATTGGTTTGTGTTTGCATCTGCTCAGTTATGAGTTCCAAAGAACCTATTCTGTGCACTAAAAATAAAGAATATTGTGTCACACTGACACAGTTTCGTGCAGAAACTGAAGAGTTAAGCAAGGAAGAGGCAAAAATTGCAGAAGAAGCCAAACAAGGGGCTCTGGAGATCCTGCAAGATGCCCTGAAGAAAAAAGACCAGGTGCTGATGAAGCTACCTGAGAGAGTTGTCCTTAAAGGGGAAGAGAGAGAGCAGTTTTGGATGGAACGCCATGCAATCCTGACAGAAGACGTAGTTAAGAAGCTCCTTGCTGAACTAAAAAAAATAACATTTAAGAAGAATATTCATATGTGCAGGGAAGTTACTGTTGCATATGTGCATGCAAAGTATGAGCCAAAAACTATTTACCTGTGTAAGAAGTTCTGGAAGCGTAAAAGGTACCTTGAAAGAGATTCCCAACCAGGCACAGTCATCCATGAAGTGTCTCACTTACTAGGTGCTAATGACATCACTTACACAGAGAACATCCTTTATGTTGGCTGCAAGGGTTCCGTAGTAAAAGGTAGTCCAGCACACAGTACAGCTAACTCTCCTCCTACGGATAACGTCTGGGAGATGCTTGAGAAAGCCTTCTGGAATGCCAAAAACATTCAGCATGAGTTTGAGCTCACCATCAACCACAGTGAAAAGTATGTGAATGGCAAATACCCCTGCTGTGGAGAAACAAAAAGGTACTCTGTGTGTGAAAAATCTGTACCTGACTACTTCCATACCTGCAACATTAGCAAAAGGTGAGTACATTTCTATCTTACAGGTTGAGTGGGCAACTTTGGTAGGTCTGGCAGCCAGCTTTGTACTTCCGAGACTAACAGCTGCCTATTCCCCACAGCCACTGTTCCACTACCAAATTCAGGAACAACTCATACACTCAGACTTCAGCAACAACTTACTGAAAGGTCTTAAAGACTTTTATAGTCCTCTAGTCCCCATTCCCATCCCCCCCCCCCCCCCCCCAATTTTGGACATCAAGCTATAGTGCCCCTTTAAGCTTGTTCAGAGAGCTTCCTGGATGTTCTGGGTATTGTACTCTAGTTGTGCTTGTTGTTGTTTTTGTTGCAGTTAACTACCTTCCTCATGTACTGGCCCAAACCCGCTCAAGCCACACGTTCCTCCTGAAGAGGCCACCCTCCACAACAATTTTGTGGCCAGTGAGGAGTGGGGAGAAGCGTTGGGGGTTTTCTCCCCTTCTTATGCTCTTAAGTAGGAGAGGGAGACCCTCAAACTCTATCAGTTCCTGTCACCCATTAAAGTTGGCAACTCATGATTCAATGGCTGCCATTGAAGGGTTTAACTTGTCCTTTTCCAACCTCTGATTACTGCAAGGACCTCCCCTTTCCTTTCCATGGAAAATGGGAATGCTATACTAGCACATCAAGCAAAGGCATCTGGAGAGATAGTGGAAAAGAAGAGATTTTTTTAAAAAGGAAACCTATTTATCCTAAGCAAGCAATTCTTACATTGGCAAATGATATTTTGTACATGAAGCCATCATCCTTCAGGAAGAGCAGTTACAAAGTAACAAAATAGTCTTAAATCACATTCAGTCAAAGTTGGAAAGAAAGGACAAGCTCTTACATGACTAATGTAACCTTACTATTAAACTCATGATGCAGTTGGTATTCTGGGTCACTCTTTGGGCATTCATGGGAAGCTGGGAGTCTGGATCTCTTTCTCTAGAGAATGGAAAGCTTACTAAGGTCAAGCTTTGCTTGAGACAATGAGGCAAGCAGCACTTCTCCTACTCGTCATTGGTCCCAAAAATTTCCCCTATGCCTTGTGGTACTGCGTTTTATAACCTCTCATTATCCAAGTATCTGGAAGCTTTCACACCTCTCACAAGCAGGCCAACCCCACTGGAGCGTTGTCTCATATGATTTGTGCAGCTTCTATGTACTGCTGATCTTAATAAATATAATCTAGCCCTATTGTCATTGACCCTTTGTTTATCAAGAGGGGAACCCACACCCTACAGCTACGTTGCCCAAGATAATGATAAAAATTATATGCAACACTTTCCCTGACATCACTATACTTCAAAAATATCCCTCTGTCTGGCTTTTTGTTACCTTATGTCAGTTGAACAAATAAGGTTTAACCTTAATTAACAGTCAGAGCATTTTGGCATAGTTTAAGTAAGGTCTGGGAATAATTAGCATTACTTTAAAATTGTTTTGTCTATTTTGTCTCCTTCGCAGGTGGGAAATCAAAAAGCTTATAATAAAAGATCTAATCCGAAGAAGAAAGTCCTTCCCATTCTATCTAAGATGGTTGCATGAAAGTGTAGAGGAAATGGATGAATCTCTCAGAAATGTCAATGTTACAGGTGAGGCTGCTTGTTCCAGAAAGCTTACCAGGAAAGAGAAGGTCCCAGCATCTCCAACTAGGCTCTTCATGGCTTCTGCAACATTTGGAATTTCTCCAGAGGAGGCATCAGCAGATTCACCTTCCTCCATGACAGAGATGGATAGGGATGAGGTCACTCATGTTTCCACCAATATATTCAAAGCAAGGTCAACTACCTTCAAAGAGAAATTGTATGCTATCTTTGAAGAATGCCAAAGTTTCTTGGATGATTTTGAGAGGGTTACAGGCTTTCTAAGTGACAGGGGTGGATTCCTCAGAGATGGTAGACCAGAATCTAAATGCCCTACTTTCCTGGTCAGTCTTCCAGTAGTTATAGCTATGATAAAGGAAGAAATTGAATCCAAGAGGGATGATGAGCAGAAAATGCATGCACTCTTAACTCAATTCCATAGTTACATGGTAGGGGTCCTGGAGAGTACAGCAATCCTGGAATATCTTTGTGAACATTTTTTTTAGCAAAAAAGATCAACTTTTCTCTTTCAGCTAGTATCACTCTAGCACTGATCCAATTCTGGGGGCATAAGTACACAATTGTAACAAGAAGGGAAGAAGATGCTTTGCTGAAAAAGCATGACATTGCTGTATTTGAGATGTTTTTCTTTTGTTTCCCCCTTCATTTTAACCATTCAGGCTTGCTTGGTGGAGGGGAGGGGAGGGGGAGGAGAGAGGAGTGAAAGCAAGGATACAATCCCCCCCAAAAGTACTCTTTTCTCAACCTAACAACCTATTGAAATGATAAGGCAACCAAGAGGCGTGTATTTGCAGTTATTTTTGGCTTTTGATAGTGTGCATGTAATTAATATATCTAATATGTATTCATCTTAACTCTGTCACACCCAAATATGGGAACTGGTTCCTCTGAAGATCAATTTAGATTAAACTTCGGATTGTGCAGGACATGCCTTCCAGCTGTTTTGATTTGTCAGGGACAGTCCCGTTAATCTTCTGTCATCTCACATTTTCAGCTACTTTGAAAATATCCCACTTTCTCTCTCCTCCCATTTTCCTCCTTTTTGCCATCATGACCACATCCTGATCTTGCTTGATTATACAGTACATGTCCCACTTTTCATCTGTGACATGCTGGAGGGTCTATTGTCTTTGTTCCAAAAAGTGTCAGAAGTAGACTTTCAATATCACTAGGCTTGACTATAGCCTGCAAGGGGCAGGGGGCTCGATCACTGTTAAGAAATTTATGTTGCAGATGTCTTAAAATGCTTTCCCCCAATCCCTCCATTTTATGTGACTTGTCAGAGCTAAAGGAAGTAAGAATGAGCAAGAGAGCTCATCTTATCATTGCAGAGGCCACAGCCAAAACTGAAGCCCTGAATTCTGCCAAGGTACATCCAAGAAAGCTGGAGAAACATGGGCATTTAGGTTCCTTGGGTTCACCACATATATGCAGTAGCATCTAAGTCTTCAGCTTCCACTTCACTGACATTCTGCCTTCCAAATCTTCCCTGCTGCCTCCAGAAAGTGAAACAGAAAGGGAGGAGCCATACAAGGAAGGACTGGGACCCTAGGCTCAGGTGCATAGCAAAGCAAAAGACCGTTGTCCTGGGGGCCAGATGTGAATCAGTCATTGCAGACTCTGGTCTATGGGATATCATTAGTTCACACACACCAGACCAATGGGCCTAATCCAGCCCTAATCCAAAATTCATTTTCTAGATCTCTGTTTAGGGCATAGAGCCAGAACCCAAAGATCTGAATGGCCTGGTTTGCTATACAATTGTTCCTTCTGATTCGCAAGGGATCTGTTTTGGATCCCACCCACACTGCAAATCAGAAAAACCACAAATATTGGAGCACCATTGTTTTTAATGGCCACACTCTCCCATGCTCACCATTTTGTCCCTCCTGGCTTCCTATCCATGGAAATTCAAAACCGTGAATGGCAAGTGAGCAAATCCACGGGGATGACTGTATATGGAAGCTCATCTTCCTATTCCACATGGCAAACTGCTTTGTAAATAGGAAGAGCAGATTTCTAAAATGGAGGGGGCTGTTATTCAAAGGAGGAGAGATCAAAAACTATGTTAGTAGGTGTGCCCAAAGTCTTCGGCTCACCTAGTTCTTTGAATGAATTAGGTTTGAAGGTCAGCCTTTATGATTTGCTTCTTACCAGCAGTATTTCAGGCAACAACCAGAATGTGCTCATTAGATATATTCAATTATAGCTTCTGCCTTAAGTATGATATATGGGGAAAGGGACATATATATTTGTAGTAAATTAATAGATTATGTACATGCTGAAGCAGAGCATGAGATTAAATAAATTACAAGGAATGTATTTACCAGCAGTTATTTTGCAGACAATTAATTAATGTAATGTAATAAAGTCATACTTCTAAAGTAACATAATCAGTAAAAATTTTGCCATTTTCTTGTTGTACTGAATCACTGTTTCTAGTTACAGCCCAATGTTCCTTTTAAAAACTATTTTTTCTGGGAATTTTTCAAACTGTATGCCATTTTCTTAAGAATCCTACAGTCTTTGTATTTAAAAAGAAAGAGAGAGAGAGAAAGACCTCTTGAAAAGTAATAGAAAAGTGATAAAAGTGTTGCAACAAATAACCCAACATGTTACTTTTTCAACATTGCTATGAAAAAATGGCACCAGATTACTTGTAAAATCCTATTAAGAGTCATGGGAATAAAACACCTTTGAAAGCAACTTTCCTACTCTGTGCTGTAGCTTTGTACACTCTTCCAAAGTAGCCTTATTTAATCTCATTTCACTGAAGACATATAGGTCACTAAGGTAAGAAAAAAATAATAATAACCAGCACATTAGAGGTAAGACATGTACGGAGTTTATCACATGGCGGGAATTGAAGTTTAATCTAATGGCAATCTGAATGCAATCATGGGGTTTATCGTTATTGCATGAAAGCTGATCTCACACATTTTCGGGCAAAGGGAAGCCCTTCCGAACGCAATCATGGGGTTTCACGTTATTGCGAGAGAAACTATCAAACACAATTTTGGGCACTGGGAGGCAATTTCGGGGCAGTTCCGAACGCGATGTGGCGTCAGTACACAATCACATAAATTCGCTGAACTAGCAAACTCAATTTCGAACTGGCCCCACTTTCATTTCTTTCGAAATTGAGAGAAATTGCTCCCATGTGATAATGTCCTATGTCACCATGGTCAGATCTGCTTTGCTCAGCAACAGGCACCATTAGTTTGTTGTTGTATGCTTTTAAGTTGTTTCTTTCTTATAGCAACTCTAAGGCAATGCTATATTTTTTGGCAAGAGTTGTTCAGAAAAGGTTTACCTTTGCACCTTCGTTCCTGGAGAAAGAGTGATTTACCTAGTAGGTTTCCATGGCCACGCAAGGATTCAAACTCTGTTTTCCAGAGTCATAATCCAACACTCAAACCACTACACCACACTGACACAGTGAGTATGCCAGCTTAAACTGGCCCCATCTAGCACAAGAACATATAGGAACAAAGGCTGCCTCAGGAGCATTTCCATCCTGCAAATCAGACTTCAGGGAGAGGGCTGCCCCTCTGAGCACAGGAACTCCCGTTCCCAGACCATCAATTTTGTTAACAAGAGTACCTCTGTCTGGATTAAACAACAATGTTTTTATCTCCATCTGATCTGCACCGATACGGAATATGAACAGCTTCCTTTGAATGTGGTGAGAGCAAGAGAGTGCTTGATGACATCCATATACTGCAGCATTGCCTTACAGACTCCTAGGGAACTTCTCCCTGTAATTTCATCCCTGTACAGGTGCTTTAAAATGTAAGATTCATCCATTTTATCTTCAAATGCATATGAAATCTGACTTATTATGGTCCATGAGGGAAACTTCTTCATGATCTTGTCAAATTCTGCCAAGTGCTCACACAATGAAGCTGTACCTGAATGTTAAATATCTATTATTTCTATTAAGGTAAATTTGGTACTGTTTGTGGATATACTTCTCAGTTGCTTTATATCTAAAGTAGATTACTCTGCAATGTGTACCGATGCTACTGTGTAAAATGTTGTATGGCTTTTTTTTAAAGAAAAAAAAAAGAAATAGAGCATTTGCCACAGTTGCTATCAGACAACTTTTAGGCAAATAACTGCTATGTCAGGGAAGTGTTAAATCCCAAAATAGTGAGGACAATCAGCAAATGAGGGAAGGTTGCCACCATTATTTAATATAAAGAGGAGAAAGTTGAAAACAGAACACAGGCTAAGAAAATAGCTCAGATGGTATTTAAACTCAATTCCTTGACTTCCCTCATAAAGGACAAGTGAAGCATTTTCCCTTTCTCCACCCCCCTTGCTATGTCCAGGCAGCCTGTTTTCTTCTTTCCACTTTTAACATTTTATTTTATTGTCCTTTCTCCACCTCCTCCTCCTTTTTCACTCAATCACATCCCCATAACTCTGGAATTGCATTAGAAATAAAAAAAAATAAAAAGCATGCTGGGTAGGGCATAGTAAAAAGTCAGGTTTTGGGTGGAAGAGAACAGTAATCAGCAAGGACAATGCCTGAAAATTATTCAGTTTGCAGAATACAGAATAAAAGTGCAGTAAAATAAATGTATGTCATAGGACAATTAATCTAAAATGAGCCAAAAAATGAGCCCTCCAAAAAAGTACCATGAACAACACAGTCCATCTTCTAATTTGGGGGAAAAAGTCCTAAATGGAATAGAATTCTTCAGTTTTCACTGAAGAAATAACCCATGTCCTGAATCAGGTCTGCCCCACCATATTAATCCATTCCAAAAGGCTTCGCGTTCCCACTATGAAAATGGGGCCTGTTTGGAATCAATTCTTTGGGAGGGCACGCTTGTCATTCCCATTGGAGCTGGGGAAGACAAGTGGCCCTTCATCCCTTCACCCAGTGCCCCTGGACCCCTTTGGTAAATAAATGCTCAAGGTCAAGGGGCTGCAGATGGCCTTCACTGTACCATAGGGGGTGACATCCCCATCATGTCTTCTATGCCACCCTGCTTTTCTTTTTCCTTTTTCCTTTTTTTTTAAACTTAACAAGCCCTCTGTATCCTCTAGGGCAGTGCTATTCAAAAGGCATCAAACACCCTGAGAAGTACAGTACTGCTCTAGAGGGTCATGGGAGGCAATTCTGCTATTTTTAAAAAAAATGGTTCTAAGTTGTTTTAGGTCAGGGAAAGCCATGGAGAAATAAAAAGAAATGAATCTAGAAAGTAATCTAGATGTGATCTCTAGTTTTGAAAAAGCCTGCCTAGGCTGAAAAGAGCAGTGAAGTGAAGCAAAAACACCAGGAACCTGTCCCCACACCTCCCAGAATTTTGGAAGAGTGTGGCACTCTTGCAAACAAAATGGACTTGGGGAATTGCATTGTGGTTGGTGAGTGGCAGTTCCCTGGCCTGTAGATAATCAATTTGCCTTAATGTTCCTCCTAAAAAAACAATTTCCTTTGCATCATAGAAATTATTTTAACTATCTGTTACTCATAATGGTAAATCCTGAAAACATGGTTGGATACCCGTTCTTACGTATAAAAAACAAAGTTCTCCCAAACATGGTACTGGCACAGTTATTCACAAATTGTGAATTCACAGTTGTGTTTAGTACATCAAAATATCAGGTCACATACTTTATTCCCTGGGGTTATCAAACCACCAGGTGGGGGGGGGGGAATAAATTCAGATATTGATGTTACACAATCCAGAGCCAACCACTGCTTCTTAATTTTTCTAACCAACATCAAAGGAGACGATGATCACATAGTTCAGTCCTTGCCTCAGACATAACAAGAACAGCCTAGTTCTGATAGCATAGAGACCATGTAGCTGTGCAATCATGCAAGACTTGCTCCATGTTCCTCTGTCTGGCTCATTTCCAGTAGAAGACAGGCAGAATCCTCACTTACATCTCATATAATTTCTGCTTATCTGATATTTCTCATAAACAAGAAGCCAATTTTTGGGGGTTCATCATGTGTTCCTAAAATTTTAGTCCAAGTAATGACCTGCTGTAATTGGTTGCTAGCTAGAAACAAAATAAACATACATGACATTGCACCCAATCCTATCTTTGGGATACACTAGGAGAATTGCTGTCTATATTTAAAGAGGACATTAAAATTTATAACATGAGTTTAGTTTGGGCATAGGCATATATAGGTGCTCCTTTTTCAGGTAGCTTTGACATAAAGTTCCTTGCAGATAGGAATGAGAACTGAACAGACTATTCAGCCAAACTGTGACAAAGAATGACAAAAGCAAATCAGTCTGATATGGACTGACTTGAATGAGATCCCACTCAAATCAGATAAGCACAATTTGGTTTTGGAGGAGAATGGCACAGTCCAGAGCACTCATTCTGATTCAATCTGGATAGCCAAACATTAATCCAAACATTAAAACTATGTGATTGGTTCCCTCTTCTACACAATCATTAAAGAGCAGGAACTTTCTCCAGTTTTCAATCAGACAACACTATAGAGTTTATCAGACAACAGAAATTGGAAGTATAATCCAATGGCAGTCCAAACGCAATCATGGGATTTCACATTATTGCATGAGAGAATACCACATGCATTTTCGGACAATGGGAAGTCCTTCCAAATGCAATTGTGGGGTTTCACGTTATTGAGTGAGAAACTATCAAATGCAATTTTTGGCAATTTCGGGCAATGAGGAGTCATTCCGAACGCGATGCAGCGTCAATCTGCAATCAAGTAAATTAGCTGAACTAGCGAATTCACTCATTTCCGAACTGGCCCCACTTTCATTTATTTTGAATTGAGAGAAATTTCTCCCATGTGATAAACTCCTATGTGAGTCACTTTGCCTCCAAGAAGTGGATAGAGGGGAATCCTTTTGCACTCAGGGAAGCTTGGAAGCCAAGAACAATTTTTTTAGTTTCTTTTTTTCTTTTCTCATCCTAGCTGGTGTCAGGGGTGGGTGGCTGCTTGTGAGAAGGTAGAAAAGGGAAAAAAAGAACTGTAACTATAGAAGAGGGAATTTTAGCAGGCCTTGCTTTTCTTGCAACCAGGGAACAAGCAACATCTCCTGGAAATCCCTCTTGTACAAACAACCATTAAAAGTGCTGGGACTTTCTCCAGTTTCCAATCAGGCAAAGCTAATTTTCTGTCAGCAGAAAACCTACCCCTATCTCGTCTTGTGTTCTATCTTTTCCAAGCCAGCCTCCCTCCCTAGTTGGTGGGGATATGAGATAGGGCCTTCTTGGTGGCTGCTCCCCAGCTCTGTAACTCCCTTCCTAGGGAGGCAAGAATGGCCCCCTCCTGGCTCTTCTTCCATTTGCAGGAAAATGTATTTTTTATTCCAACAAGTTTTTAAAACTGCAGGTTTTTAAGAAAAGGGCTTTAAAAAGGTACTAAATTGTTTTAATTATATTCTTTTTATTTTTTTATCCTTTAAGTGTATGTTTTAAATGTCTTAATACTGTTGATAGTTTGATTCTGTTTTAATAGGGCAAGTTGTCCTGATTAAATTAAGATGTGTACAAGTTTTAACTTACACTTCTAGAAATCCATAGAACAAAGTATAGCACAGAGCAAAGTACATTCCTTTGGATGTCATTGGACTGCAACTACCATCAGCCCTAGCCAACATGCCCAAAATGTGGAATGCTAGGAGTTGCAGTCCAACAGCATCTGGAAACTTGCACTCTACCCATCTCTGGTATGAAAAACTGGAGTTGTCTTTTTTCTGTGTCAACACAGAACTTTGACTGATCCTTTAAACAGAACCTATCATTGCTTGCCAGTCTGTATCAGTTACAGATAACCCTCATCACCTTACGAATTAAAGAGCTTATTTCTAGAACAGATTTGAAAGTCAGCATTTCTAGAAATAAAAATACTGATATGAGGAAAGCAAATGTGTTTCTTACCAGCAGTGTTGCAGGCAACAAACAAATATGTGCAGGTAAAAATGTTCCAAGTAAATCTGACCTCCCTTCAACTTTTATTGTTTGGAATTCTGTTCATACAAGAGATTGCCTTATTGCTTCCAGGAAAACTATAGTCATTCACACAGTAAATAAAGTTAACACCTGATATGCTCTTTTGTACACTTACAAACTGAGAAAAGACAGAATTTGTCAAAACAGTATATAGAATGAAAACAAATATAGCTAGGAAGATGTATTTCCCATGAGTTGTTCGTAAAGATGCCTCATGTTGCCTGTACACTAGAGCTTTTTATTCCTGGTTACAGCCTCCCACATTGTATTTTTTCACAATTAGTGAAGCATAATTGAATTGGAAGTTTGACAGAAGGCTCAATAAGGTGCCACGCCATCCAACAATATGCTTGTTCATTGCCAAGATCCTCATATCATTACCAATGTGATGTAGTGGTTGGTGTGTTGGGCTATGTATTGGAAAGACCGGGGTTCCAAACCCTGCTCAGTCATGGAAACCCACTGGATGCCCTTGGGCAAGTTACACTCTCTCAGCCATAGAGAAAGGCAATGGCAAATGTCCTCTAACAAAATCTTGCCAAGACAATTCTGTGATAGGCTCACCTTAGGGTTGGCATGAGTTGGAAATGACTTGAGGGCACACAATAACGATTACTGAAACTCCAGCCTCTCTCCATGTAAATTATCTTGATATATGGTGACCCAATGAGTGAGAGACCTCCAAGTCACCCTATCCTCAACAGTCTTGTCCAAGTGTTGCAGATTCAGGGCTGGGGCTTCCTTGATTGAGTCTATCCATGGCTTTCTCCGTGCTGCTCCGCATGCCCTCATAGCACTTCTGTTCTCTTCTCAAACTGACTTTTCTCATTAAGCAAAAGGCATATGATCTCACATCGAGCTGCACAGAGAGAGCCTTTACTCTCCCATTTGGTTTTGCCTTTCTTTTCTCATGTAGAAAAGTCCTTGGGGCTTGGAATGTATATTTAATGTTTCCAGTTTGTAAGCCAGTTTGTTTTCTTTTCCAGTTTGTTTTGTTTTCCAAATTTGTTGATTGACAGACCTTAGTCTCTATAGATTGAAGTCTCTTTGTTGGTAAACCATCTGCCAGTGCCATTCCTGATTATTTATTGCTCTGAAGTGCTCTGAGTGCAGTTTCACTTTCATTTTCACTTTCTAAAACTGGAGAGCCATCTTCAATTTTAGTACAGTAATAGCCATAGGAACTTTCCAGTCCCTCCCAGGCATACACATATTAAATACAGACCTAAATGCTACAGCCCAGTCCAACTCTGCTGGTTTCACTATTGGAAAACATTGTTTTCAACAGACTCACTTCTTTTCAAGGTGAGAAAGCAACTGTTAAGACTGATTGAAAAGCAAGCAGACCAAGGAGCAAAGCAGCAAGTGAAGGCAACCCTTAGCTTTTCTCAGCAAGATTCTGTTCCCAGGGTCCAGAAGTCTCTTCATCCTTTGCCTGCATACAGTACTTGATGGTTGTGCAGCTAACAGACTATAGAAATATCAGAGCTCAGCCAAATTTTTTTGAATTAATTTGTCAATGCAATAAATACACTTTTGTCAGGAAGTGGAAAGGAATTTATTCCAAAATTGCAGTGTTTCATAGGGAAAACTTTTACAGAGATTTCTCCCTTACCCTTGTGGATAAGCTTCCAAAAACTGCACATAGCAGCCACTGTAGGGCCTGACGGGGGATATGCTGCCCTACTAAATTTCTGAAGAAATTCTGTTGTGTTACTAGTTGAAGTCCCATTTCCCAGAGCTTTCTGAGCAACAATGAGAATGAGTGTGTGTGTGTGTGTGTGTGTGTTGTAATCAAGCTGCTTCAGTGTGTGTGTGTGAGAGAGAGAGAGAGAAAGAGAGAGAGAGAGAGAGAGAGAGAGAGAGAGAAGTTTTCATTAGCTCCTCCTCAACCACAGAGAAAGGCAAGAGCAAACCGCCACAGAACAAGTTCTGCCTAGAAATCCCTGTGATGGAGTCTCCTTAGGGTCACCATAAGTCAGAAATTACTTGAAGGTGCACAACAACAACATGGAGCAGCAAAAAGTGGGTTTACATATAAGTAGGGAGGAGAACTGAGATGCCACCACAATCACCCGAGTTGTACGGGTGGAACACTGCAGTATCCAGACTGCAGGTTGGATCCTGAATCTATGTGGAAGGTGGTTGCTATCCTTGGCAAGGAGATTCCCTCCCCTCTTGAACAGAACAGCCTGGCAGTCCATACCAGCAGCAAAGAAACCAGAAATTTATAAACTCACATTGTGGTGATACAGAAAGCTGTAAAGCCATGTTTACAGTAGATAGGTTCTCATGACTTCATTAGGGGAAAAGCATCTGTTTAAAATTAGTTTTAGCTGCTTCAGACATGAAAAGCAACATGGCAGAAGGCATGGTGATACTCATAGCCTAGGCCTGAGAAGAAATTATGAGTTTAGCTGAGAGAGAGAGACTGCACGGCAAAGACTCACATGCTCTGCATCTGATCTCCTTCATGCTCTGTGCTTGTACTAGTTGACAGAAATGGCTAGTTCCTGGATGTGTACTCAGGTTGCTACCATGTAAGACTGGTTCTTTATCAATCTCTATCCAAGGTCAAAATGAAGGCAAATAAAGGAGAAGAGAGATGCAGTTTGGTGAATGGATAGGAGAAGCTGTTTCAGGAATGATTGGCAACATGGCAGAAGTCATAGGCTTGGGAAGAAATTATGAGTTTGTGTCTGTGTTTGTGTGTATGTGTGTGTGTGTGTGTGTGTGAGAGAGAGAGAGAGAGAGAGAGAGAGATCTGTATAGCAAGACCTCACATCTGATCTCCATCATGCTGTGCTTGTACTGTACTACTTGACAGAAAGAGATATATCCAGAGTTGTTAGTTCCTGAATGTGTACTCAGGCTACAACCATATGCTGTCTCTTGGAATTGGACAATGAATTAGACCATTTTGTATGGAATCATCTGTTTGATATATTTCTGCAGAGTTTTGACCATAAATGTAGCAAAAGAAAATGAAAGGCTGTGTGAAAGCAAAGAAGGAACATGATGAACACTGTAGAAGGTGAAATAAGAACATCCACTGTAGATATTTACAGGATAAGAAATGGAACCAGAATTGGGGACTACAGCTCCCACCATGACCATTGTGCTGATGGGAGAATTCTGATAGTCTACAACATAATTTTCCAAACTCTGATTTGAGTCCAAACATTTTTTCTTTCTTTCCATATAGACAGTGTGTCTAATTGCATCATTATGAGATCAGAAGAAGTTTTTGTGTGCATAAAACAAGGCAATGAAAGGCATTGCTTTAGAGAAATACTAAAGCACGAATATAAGGTCCCACAACTTCTTCACTTGCCTGGCAGACAATTTCATTGCCCAAAAGGTAGAAGAAGAAATGAGGGGATCAGCTGTTTTAGATCTGATCCTAACCAACAGGGATGACATTCTAGAATTTAAGAAAACTGATTTCAATAATTGTTAGTAAATACTAGGGGTGATCTGATGGTCAGGAATACTAAAAGACAAAGGAGTTCATGATAGACGGGAGTTTCGTAAAAGTGAAATATTGAAGGCACCATTTCAAACACTTCTAATGAGGAGGAAAAATGGGAGATGTCTAAAGAAACCAGGATGGACATTTAAAGAATTTTTAACTGTAAAATGGAACTGATGGTGCAGTAGGGAAATGCAGCACAGATGGTAAAGATGGTGCAGAATACCTGGATATTCTGAATGAAGTCAAGACTCCAGGGCCAGATGAACTACATCCAAGAGTATTAAAAGAACTAGCAGAATTAATCCCAGTATCACTGGCAATATTCTTTGAGAATTCCTGGCAAACAGGAAAAGTCCCAGCAGCCTGGAGTAGGGCAACTGTCCCTATTTTCAAAAGGGGGAGGAAAGAGAACCCAAGAGCACTCGTGTGATGTAGTGGTTTGAGCATTGGACTACAACTCTGGAGACTAATGTTCAAATTCCTGCTTGGCTATAGAACCTGACTTGACCTTGGACAAGTCACACTCTCTCAGCCACAGAGGATGACAATGGCAAACACTCTCTGAAAAAAACTTGCCAAGAAAACCCCATTATAGGGTTGCGTTAGGGTCGCCATAAGTCCAAAATGACTTGAAGGCACCCATCAACAACAAAACAATTATTGCCCAGTCAGCCTGACATCAATATTAGTAAAGATTCTAGATCCCATTGTTAAACTGGCAGTCTGTAAGCACTTAGAAAGGAATACTATGATCACTAAAAGCCAGCATGGGTTTCTCAAAAACAGGTTGTGATAGACTAATCTCTTTTTCATATCTAGAGCTACAAAATTGGTACATTAAGGGGAATACTGTGGATATTGTGTTTCTTGATTTCAGTAAGGCCAATGTGATTCCAAGCTGCATCAATTGGAGTATAGTGTCTCTGGTCCAAAACACACTGCAGAAATAATCCAGTTGAGAATGCTTCAAAGGCCGTGGCTCAATAATAGTGAATTCTTGTAACTGTAGTTTTGTGAGACATTTAGCCTTCTGTGTCCAGTTCTGGGCACCACAATATAAAAAGGATATTGACAAGTTGGAGCATGCCCAGAGGAGGGCAATCAAAATGGTGAAGGATCTGGAAGCCATGCCTTAGGAGGAGAGACTTAGGGAGCTGGGTATATTTAACCTGGAGAAGAGATGGTAAAGAGGTGACATGATAGCTATGTTTAAATATGTGAAAGGGTATCATATTGAGAGCCAGTGTAGCAAAGTACTTTAAGAGTTGGACTTTCATTCTAGGTAGTCTTGAGCAAGTCACACTCTCTCAGCTTCAGGGGAAGGCAATGACAAACCTCTTCTGAACAAATCTTGCCAAGAAAACTTCATGATAGGTTTGCCTTAGGGTCACCATAAGTCCGAAACGACGTGAAAGCACACAACAACAAACAGATGGAAGAAGGAGGAAGCTGTTTTCTGCAGCTCCTGAGACTAGGACACAGAGCAATGGATTCAAACTAAAGAAAAGAGATTCAACTCCAATGTTAGGAGGAACTTCTTCATGATAGTAAGAGCTGTTTGACAGTGGACTACACTGCTGCCTTGGGGAGTGGTGGAGTCTTCTTCTTTGGAGGGATTGAAACAGAAGCTGGAGGTGCATCTATTGAGGGTGCTTTGATTCTGCATTCCTGCATGGCATGGGGTTGGACTGGATGGCCCTTGGGATCTCTTCCAACTTTATGATTCTATCTATGCCTTCAGAGGAAATTACAGCCCTGCTAATGAAGTTAAGAAAGGTTGGATTCTTTCTCCAGATTAATTACACAACGGTGTAATTTGCATTAGCAAAGTAAATCATGGGAGATTAGAATTAGAAGACAGAATTATAAGTAAATATTAACTTAAAAGATGAAGAAATGTCATGTAATTCAATAGAGGAAGTTAGCATAAAAAGAGGCAACAGGACTGGAGCCAAAATTGGATATCTGACAAACAATCATGATATATCAGGATGTCTGGGATTTGGGAGTGCAAAATATATTTGGGGGGAATCCCCACCATGCCATAAAAGATAGCAGGGCTTTTAAAATCATCACTGCACTCTCCTGATATGCAGAAGAAATTGTTTTGCGAAAAGGAATGGAGACATCCCTGGGAAAAAACAAAAGCAGCAGAACAAACAACTGACAGCCCCGATCATGATGAATGCAAGGCTATCAAGGAACCACCTTTCTTTGATGAGAGAAGAGAGAATTATGTCAGTTACAATGATGTAAGTGAGAAGATACTGTAAGATTATTTAACTAAAAGACAGTAAAATTCAGTTTAAATGTTGATTGATTGAGCTTATGGTGATCCTATCACAGGGCTTTCTTTGTGAGATTTGTTCAGTGTGGGTTTACCTTTGCCTTTCTCTGAGTCGTCTGAGACAGTGCAGTTTGCTCAAGGTCTCCTACTGGGTTTCCATGGCGGAGCAGAGATTTGAACCCTGGTCTCCCAGGTTCCTACTCGGGCACTTAAAATACCCTCATTCTCTGTTGTTTGTTTCTTTTTCTGTATTCATCTCTATCTTGTTTTACTATGGAAATATGCCTTTGTCTTTTTTGTAAATTGATTTTTCAATAAAGTGTAATTAATCAAACTAAGCAATTTTATTCAATTTTCATAACATAAAATTATGTGTATAACAAATACAATAAATTCAATTTAGTCCCCAATTCTCTCCTATTCATTCCAATCTTTTGTTCTCATATTTAACTATAAGCAATTAAACATACATTTAACTTCTTGGTTTACGATTTTCCCTTGTACACTTTATCCTTAAATTCTATTTCTATTCACTCATGCTATATCTATATGAATAAAAATTAGATAAAAGATATGTATTATCAATTTATTTGATTTCAAATTTAATTAAATATTTTAACTCCTAATTTATCTTTGTTAACATCTTATATCTTTCAATTAATCCGCATGTCTTGGTTTTCTTTAGGAATTTCCCATAATATACAGTCGTCCCTTCATTTGCACAGACTTTGATTCCGCATTCCTCGCTTAATCGCAAGGGGCAAATGGAGAAATTAAAATGTGGTGTGCACCTATGGGGGCACGCTGCTACTCAAGCCAATAGGGCTTGAATAGCAGTGGATTTTCATTTTTGCAGAGTGTGGGGGGGGGGGTCCAGAACAGATCCACTACGAAAATGGAGGGGTGACTGTAGTTATATTTGTCCATTTATCTTCATAACCTTTTGTAGATATATTGCTCAAATACATAGTTAATTTGTCCATTTGGGACATGTCCATCACTTTTAAAATCCAATTTTCTATACTTGGTGGCTCTTTATCTTTCCATCTTTTAGTGTATTCAATTCTGGCTGCTATAACCATGTATAATAGAATTCTGCCTAATTGTTTTTCTGTTTGTGCTTCTAATCAGTTTAGCATATTTAGTAAGTAGAGTTCTATTCATAGTGTAAAGTTTATTTTCAATGTTTCTGTAGTCTGTTTTTGTTTTTATGTATAATTTTCCAGAATTTCTTTGCTTTCTCACACTTCCACCACATCTGATAAAAGGTGCCATTTTCTTTACTGCATTTCCAACCATTATTGTTGTAATTGTATTAGCAGAGTAAATCATGAGAGACTAGAGTTAGAAGACAGATTTCTAGATAAACATTTACTTAAAAGATGAAGAAATGTTATGTAATTCAATAGGGGAAATTAGCATAAAAATAGCAACAGGACTGGAGCCAACAAAGGATAGCTGGCAAACAATCAGGATATCTGGGCTTTCGGAGTAAAACATATATTTTGGGGGAATTCCCCCACCTCCACATACACAAAGTGACCAGATGTCATAACTGCAAAGGCACTTCAAAATGTAGGACAGTCAAAAAATTGAGGACATTACAAAACAAATGCTAAAAACACTAATATAAAGATAAATTCATTTCATATTTTTATTTATAGTTATATTACACATACTGTGTTTTATTATGTACTCAGTCGTATTTTTCTGGTGAACTTATCTTTGTTTTGTTGGCTTGCATCATACTTACAGAATTGTGAACAAGACAAATGCTTAAAACTGTATACTGCCAGCAACAAACTCTTGACTGAATCTACATTTAAATTATTCCTTTAATTTGTCCATTGTGCTAAAATGAAGGGGAACATTAGCATTGTACTTTTTAGCCGTGCTCAAAATAGAAGATATTTTGGATTTCATAAAGAGAAGGTTAAAATGTAGGACTTGTCCTGGAAAAGGAGGACATCTGGTCACCCTGCCCATAAAAGATAGTGGAGCTTTTAAAATCATAATTGGACACTCCAGGTATGCAGAATTATTACTTTGCAAAAAGAAAAGGAGGCATCTCTGGATTAAAAAAAGGCAGCAAAAGAAATATCTAACAGTCCTGATCATGATGAATGCAAGCTATCAAGGAACCATCTTTTTCTGATGAGAGAAAAGGCAATTCTGTCAGATAAAATCATGGAAGCAAAAAGATAGTGCAGGGCTATGGACAGTAAAATTTAGTTTAAATGTTGATTGATTTAACTGACAGTGATCCTATCACAGGGTTTTCTTGGAATTTTAAATCAGTGAGGGGGTAGAATTAAAAGAAACTCCCATAATCCTTTGATGAATTAGTTGAAAATGTGTCATTATTAATGTTATATATCCACTGGGTTGTGGAATCAATCAACAAAATAGTCTAGGACAACAGAAGTTTTTTGTTTTTGTTCTGTTTTGTTTTTGTTTTTTGGTGGGGTGAAAAATAACCCAGGAATCACAGCAACAAGCGTACCACAATCTCCTGATACATTTGCCCCATCTGAAGGAGCCCTTTGTCCAAAGCTTTTTGGAAGTCAGTGCATATTTCTACTGAATTGCCTGTATGTACCTATTTGTCAACCAACCCAAAGAGTTCTACAACATTGGCGAGGCAAGGAACTTTGTAGGAGCTGTGCTGTTGTTGTTTTCCTCAGTAAAACCTAATGTTACAATAGAATTAATAATTCTCACTTTAATACTGCTTTCCATCCTGCTATTTCTTGGGTACCTCCCCTGATCCCTTTTTAATAATTGAGGCTTTAGCTGTAATAATATTCTTCAATTTTAGTAATGGTGCATACTTTTATTAGAAGACAATCACTCATTTATTAAAAATCCCATTTAACAAGTTTATTTAAAAGCTGTTGTGGTGATGTTCCATAGATGTTATCACTTGTTAATTATTTCCATAGCTTGATAACAGCAGGGGCTTTCCTGCCCCTCCCAGGCATGGGCATGTTTAAATCAGAAGTGAGACCTTCAGGCCAGTCAGACTCAGTTGTTTTCACAGTCAGAAAACATTGGATTCATCATTCAACAGACCCATTTCTTTTCAAGGCGAGAAAGAAACTTCTAAGGCTGTTTTAAAAACATCACACTCCAAGGAGCAAAGCATCACTAGGTAAGTGCAACCACTAACTTTTGTTATCTAGATTCTGTTCTTTACCTCTTGTGAAATAACAATCAAGACCTTAGTTTCTAGGGGTCTAAAAGCCTCTTCATTCTTTGCCTGTTAGTGTTTACTTGAAGGCTGTGCATTCCCTAGCACACCATACAAATACCAGAGCTCACCCAAATTTCCATTGAATTAATTTGTCAATGCAATAGGTACACTTCTGTCAGGAAGTGGAAAGAAATTTCTTCCAAATGTGCAATGCTGCATAGGGGAAATTGGAATTTGTATTGAGATTCCTCCTTATCCTTGTGGCGAATCTTTTAAGAATTGCACACAGCAGCCACTGTTGGATTTGCTTGGGACTATGCTACTAGCTTTCTGAGGAAATTGTTGTGACACTAGCTGAAGCCCTCTTTCCCAGGGTTTTGAATGACTGAGTGTGTGTGTGTGTGTGTGTGTAAGATAGATAGAGATTTTCATCAGTTCCTCAGAGGAAGGCAAAAAACCCTCAGAACCAATTCTGCAAAGAAAACACAGTTATAAGGTTCTCTTAGTGTTGCCATAATTCAGAAATGACTTGAAGGCACACACAACATGGAGCAGCAAAAAGGGGATTAACACAGTGGTCCTAATACTGCTTGCAAAACAGTGTGTTATCATGTGTATGTGCACACATGCATACACACTGTTTACATTTTTTAAAAGATTAACCCAGCTGTAAGTGATGGCTTTAGCATCATGTGTAGCTGCCCCAACCTAGCTGCCCCATCATTGGTTTGTGGAAGGGAGTGTCCTAGGTTAATTGTGCATGGGACATTCTAATACATAACAGAAAGAGACTGTTGAAATACAGTGGTTCCCTTTGAGGTGTCCTGAAATCTCTAAATAGGCCTGGAGATGTATTAAACCTAGGCTGACCAAGACAATACACAAATGCCACCAAATGTCCCTGGGGTGGGCTGCTGGTGTCTTGCACACTGACCTATGGCTTTCCAAATGCATGAATTTCATATGCATGAAAAGTATATTAACATGCCTCCCATTTGTGTATTTCTTTTGCTCCCCACCACATATCAGAAATCTGTTTCTTGGTTACTTGTTTGATTAAGAGTCAGCCTTGAAATTAGGCTTTTTGTCCCAATGGGCATGATTATAATCCTATGGGTGACATAGTTTGTCTTGTTTAGCATTTTGATGGTCCACTGTGCTCTGTGAAGTATGTGGGTTGAGGGAACACCTGAGCAACTCTTCTGATCACTTGCCATTGGCTATGCTGCTAGGGACGAGGGGAGTTGGGAGTCCTACAACATTGGGAGACCTCTGTTTCTCCACCATATTCTTTTTGGGATTGTCTGAGTCACAGGTACAAGAAAGCATTTCTCTGTAAACCAATTCTTGTTAGAGGCGGGGACAAGTCTCTTTCAGGGATGCTGTGATGGCAATTTTATGGAGGGTTGAAAGACACAAAGTGGAATTGTTATTGCCAGGATGGAAGTGCTGGCCTCTTTCTTTAATTTTGAAGTACCGTAAGAAGAGGAAGAGGAGGAAGTGATTTAGCAGCTAGGAGAGGGAGAACTGAAGGGCTAATAGCAAATGGACTACAACAGCAAAGAGAGAGAAGGACTATATTGGGGCTAGCAGGGAGCAGAAACAATAAAATATGCAAGCATCAAATGGTTATTCTGTTTATGGATGAGGGGAGTTCGAGTCCTACAACATTGGGAGGCCTGCTGTTTCCTCACTACCCGTATTTTCTTTTTTGGATTGTCTGAGTCGCAAGGAAGTATTTATCTGTAAGCTGATTCCATATGTAGCAATTGTTGGAGGAGGTGACGAGTTCCTCTGAGACACTTTGATGGAAATTTTATGGAGTTTTTCCCCAGTTACTAGACCCTTCAAGTGGTTATAGATGCAAAGTAGTACACTAGGCCCATCACATTCACTGGGGCTAGGGATGAAGGGCCCCCCTAAATGTGGAAAAACTGCACATAAAGAAAAACACTATTCTTTTTAGCCAAGAACACTTTGCTAGGAATCTCCAGGTCCTCCAGTGCAACTGTGGCCAACATCTGCCAGAAGTTGATCATAGAATCATGCTGGAGGACCTACAAATACCCAGAGAAGTGGTTTCTCTAGGAACCTCTTGGTTCCCTGGTAGAACTTTATGGTCAGTTTCAAGCTGGAGTTGTGCTGAAGGACCTAGAGATTCCTAGAGAGAGCATATTAATCAAATCTCTATATATTCAAATTTGCAAAAGCCAAAGCTGCAAATATGGAGGGCCAACTGTAGTAACCTCTTTCTTTGATCTTACAAAGAGGAGGAGGAGGTTTAACAGCTAGAAGAGGGAGAAATGGAGGACAGAAAGAACGCAGATGATTTTTATGTACAACAGCAAAGTGAGGGAAAGACTCTCTTGGGACTATCAGGGAGCAGATGCAAGTAAGTAGGCAAGTATTAAATGCATGGTGTTAAAATGTGATGGCACAAGAATTCAGCAAGGCATATTGTGAAACAGTCAAGGGTGGGGGAAGCAAGAAAGAAAGGGAATCTAGCAGGTAAAGTTAATTCTGAAATTTCCCATCAAACATTCAGCCAGACAGGAGTGGCACTGTGGCAAGTACAGGAATGGCAGGAGGGCTTTCTTGCTTACCATCATGCAGACAATGTGAACTGACCCTGCCAAATGAGTACCTATAAATAAAATTTTTAAAAAAATTTTTTTTTAAATTTATATCCCCACTCTCTCTCTGAGACAACCAGGGCAGTTTACAAATTAAAATTGTACAATCCCAAATCCCAGTATCCCACCCTCCCCTAAAATGACAATTAAACAAATAACAGTTTAAAACATATTTTAAAATAAACAGATCAGACAGTGAATATAGCAGATTCAGAGGGTGATGGATTTGAATTTAGTGGCCAGTTATTAATTTGGGAAAGGCCTGCCAGAAGAGATCCATTTTAACAGCCTTTTTAAAGCTGTTTAAGCTGGTAATGTGACACATCTCCTGCGGCAGGCCATTCCATAATCTGGGAGTGCTTGCCAAGAAGGTCCTCTGGGTGGTTGCAAACAGCTTAGTTTTCATAGGTTGTAATAAATTCTTCCCAGAGGACCTGAGTGTGGAGGATGGATTATATGGAAGGAAGAAGTCCTGAAGATAGGTTGGACCCAAGCCATTTAGGGCTTTAAAGGTCATAACCAACACCTTGTACTGCACCCGGAAGCTAACAGGCAGGCAGTGGAATGATTTTAAAATAGGTGTTATGTGATCGCATCTAGGTTTACCAGAAACCAACCTGGCTGCCATGTTCTGCACTAATTGAAGTTTCTGAACTATGCATAAGGGTAGCCTCATGTAGAGTACATTGCAGTAATTGAGTTGTGAGGTTACCAGCGTGTGCACTGCAGTCTCTATGTCCCTCACTTCCAGGAAAGGACACAGCTGGTGTATCAGCCGAAGCTGATAACAGGGGCTCCTGACTGTCATATTTACCTGATTTGTCATCTGGAGCGGCGAGTCTAGGAGCAACCCCAGACTGCCTTTGTCCTTTGAGGAGAGTGTGACCCCATCTAGGACTGGAGGTTGTATCACAATACCTGGGTTAGGGGCCCCTACTGTAAGTACCTCCATTTTGCCTGGATTCAGTTTTAATATGTCTTTCCTCATCCAGTCCATTACCGCTTTATGCACCAGAACACACCAAGAAGGAAGGCCAGGAAGACACAGCAAGCAAACGAACAAATGAATTTTACTTATTGACAGTCAAAAATTTATTATAATCCACAAACCAGATAAACTAAACCAATAAAACAAGATAAAGAATAGGATATTAATTGAAATGTACAGACATGGATTCATCTAAAACAGAGTCCACATGTAATTCCCCAGCACCAACTACTTAAACACAGATTAATAGTAACCAATCCTGTGATTTACGTTTGGCTGAGAAAAAGGCCCAAATTCACCCAGTGAGCTTCATGGCTGTGTTGGAATTTGAACCTTTTCAGTCTTGGTTTCACATTGTAACTACAATATAAGACTGGTTCTTTGCAGATTATTTTTATTGTTTTATTTATAATATTATTCCCTTATAATAAAGGGAAATAAAGGAGAATCATAGAATCATAGAATCATAGAGTTGGAAGAGACCACAAGGGCCATCCAGTCCAACCCCCTGCCATGCAGGAACTCCAAGTCAAAGCATCCCTGACAGATGGCCATCCAGCCTCTGCTTAAAGACCCCTAAGGAAGGAGAAGAGAGATGCAGTTTGGTGAATGGATAAGATGAAGGGCAACTTGGCAGAAGTCATAGTCTGGGAAGAAGAGATTGGCTGATTGATTTATTAATTGATGTGTGTGTTTGTGTGTGTAATCTGAATAGCAAAGCCTCACATGCTACCAGTATGCATTCGATCTCCATTGTGCTCTCACACTGTGCTTGTACCAGTTGACAGAAAGAAATATAACCAGAATTGACGGGTTCTGGATGTGTACTCAAACTACAACCATATGCTATTTCTTGCAACTGGAAAATGAATTAGACATTTTGTGTGGTCTGTTAGTGTTCATGTATTTCTGCAGAGTTTTAACCATAAATATAGCAAAAGAAAATGAATGACTGTGTGAAAGGAAGGAAGGAGCATGATGAGCAAAAGTAAACCATCCGTGTCACTAGGGGAGATGAAATAAAAATACCCACTGCAGACATTTAAAGGATAAGCAATGGGACCAGAATTGGTGACTATATAGGGTAGGTAGGTAGTCACCATGAGGCACTAGTGATGGTATTTATGTGGATTTAGCACCTATGATTTTTTCTCCTTTTTGCACGATGTCATCACTCATCCATTGCTGATCTGTTGTTATACTGTACTGTTATTATTGTGCAGTTTCACATTGACAAATATCTCTTGTTAATGCAAAATTGCACAATAATAATTGTATAACAATGGATCTGCAATGGATGAGTGACAATACTGTGCAAAAAGGAGAAGATTCATAGATTGTAATTCCACGTCAATTCCATCATTAGCACTTCATGAGGTAAACTCCTTTGGTTCCCAAAATGACCACTGGGGCTGATTGGAGGATTCTTGAAGTCCAAAACTTAATTTTCCAAATTCTGATTCCAATCCAAACCTATTTTACTTTCTTTTCAAACAGGACAGTGTGAATTGATAAGTATCTAACTACACAAATATGGGATCGGAAGAAGTTTTTGGGTGCAAAAAACTGGGAAATGAACGGTGTTGTTTTAAAGGAAAACTAAAGCATGATGAAGCAGCAATTCAAAACCTGACTGAGGAGGAGGCCAAAATTGCAGAAGCAGCAAAGCAGGGAGCAATAGAGGTCCTACAAGATGCCCTGAAGAAGAAAGACAAGGTGCTCATGAAGGAGCCAGAGGAAATCGTCCTTAACGGGAAAGAGAAAGATCCATTTTGGATGAAACGTCATGCAATATTGACCGAAGATCGAGTGAAGAACCTCCTTGCAGAACTCAAAAAAGTAATATTTAAGAAGAGTATTAACAATCCTAAACACTATGCTTATGTAAAACGACGTGATGAAACAAGAACAATTTATTTGTGTAACTTATTCTGGAATGCTCCAAAGTATCTTGAAAAAAATTCCCAACCAGGCACCCTCATCCATGAAGTGTCTCACTTTCTGGGTGCTCGTGACATTGCCTATGGTAAGAATGCAAAGCCTGTTCCTCTTGGCTGCAAAGGTGTCATGGTAAAAAACACCCTGAAACCTGCACATAGTTCAGATGTCTCTTCTCCTGAGGAAAAGTACAAGGAAGTCCTTCAGAAAGCCTTGTGGAATGCTGATAACGTGGAGTATGAGTTTGAGCTCACCCTCAACCACAAAGGAAAATACGTGGGTGACAAGTACTCCTGCTGTGGGGAAACAGCAAGATACTCTGTGTGTGATCAGTCTGTGCCCAACTTCTTCCACACTTGCATAGTTGGGGAAAAGTGAGTACTAAGAAGTGTTACTTTTCAAGCTATATGGCTTATGAACAAAGAACAGCCCTTGTAGATGTTACTCTTTTTTTATTGGAATTGCCATGTTTACTAGAGCTGTGTGGGAATTATCCATACAAGTTAATTTTGATTTTTCCAAGGCAGCTCTACCATGAACGGTTCCCTTCCTGCTCCAACATCCCCACCATTAGTCCCACAACACATTGGCCACAGACTGACCTCCCTGACCCTTTTCTCCTGCTCCATCATCAACCCTTCAGCATTTCTCTCAGCCCCCACCCAGTGCTTAGCCCTCAGGAAGGTAGACCCTCTAAAGCCCACAGCAGGAGAAGAGTCTTTGTTGCTCCATGCTGCTGTCTGCATGGAGAGGTCTAGTCACATCAGAGCACACAGGACAGCATGACAAAGTGCACTGCTGATACGAGTGGTGTCACTTGGGGGAGTGGGGGGTGCAGACTGCACCAGATGACACCCTAAGGGGGATGACACCACTGCTTCTCAAATACCTACCTTTTGTCAGAAATGGGCTGTTGCGTTCATCTGCTTCCCTTTACAAAGGAGCAGTGCCAGATTTTTTTAAAACTAAAATTTCAAAATTTTAATTTTTCAAAAAAATGTTTTAATATTTTGATTTTTTTAAAAAATATTCTTTTAAAATTTTATTTAAAAACATTTCATTTTAACCAAATCTTCACTATGTATATGTAAATACATTTAGGGTGTGTGTATGATATTGTAATTTGAAGGTATTTATTATTATTATTATTATTATTATTATTATTATTAACCTTTATTTATATAGCGCTGTAGGTTTACACAGTGCTGTACATATAAACTTGTAATTAGACGGTTCCCTGCCCTCAGGCTTACAATCTAAAAGACACGACACAAGAGGAGAAGGGAAAGGTGATGGGGAAGGGTATCAGGTCCCGTGGTTCTTCTCTCCCTCTGAGGCCTGGACCAATGCAGATGGACTAGAGGGAGGGCTCGGCTTCGTAATGCACAGTTAAAACAGGCCAGACAAAGTCACACATCTGGGAAAGCTTCTCTAAACAAGATAGTCTTTAACTCAGTTTTGAACTTGGTTAGGGAAGTGATGAGGCGTTCATGTGGGGGAAGAAGGTTCCAGGAGTGAGGGGCAGCAAGTGAGAAAGGACGAATCCGGGACAGGGGAGTGGAAATCCTTGGCTGGGACAGGAGACCCTGACTACCAGAACGGAGGGTACGAGAAGGAGTGTGAGGAGAAAGAAGTTCAGACAAGTAAGGAGGGGCCAGTCCATGGAGGGCTTTGAAAGTCAGTAACAAAAGCTTGTACTGGATGCGGAAGGGGAAGGGGAGCCAGTGAAGGGAGGACAAGAGGGGAGAAACATGGTCAAAGCGGCGAGCAGATGTGATAATACGTGCAGCTGAGTTCTGGACAGAGATTAAAGGATGGAGGTGAGATAGAGGAAGACCTGACAGAAGAAGGTTACAGTAATCTAGTCGTGAAACCACTAGGTATGTCACAATTATTAGCATTACATTCAATGGTATACAGGAATTACGATTTACGTATAACATTAGTGCAAAAAAGCATTGTTGAGGAGTCTGTGTGGTGTGAAATGCATGGAGATCAATTGGAGAGGGGGGTGACACCATGAGTTACCACACTGGGTCACACCAACCCTAGTGAAGCCACTGCCTGACACCATCTGGTCCTGATAGGGGCCAGCGGAGCCAAGGAGGAACAAAAAGTTCTCCATTCCAGTCCTTTCCTGAAATCGCATTGACACATCATGCTGTGGGTGGAAGATAAAACACAATCCTATACCAGAAATGGTAAAAAACTTAACTCAGCCTCCTTTCCTGACCTCACTATATTTCAAAAAGATGTCTTTATCAGGCTTTTTGTGAAATTCATTTTTTCTGAATGACATTTTAAATTGCACTAATAGTCAAGGAGAATCAGGAATGACTAGAGTTGTTTTAAAATCCATTTTTTTCTTTTCTCAGGTGGGAAACAGAGAAACTAGTAAAAGGGCTGTGTAGAAGATCAGATAACATCAAATGCAAGCTGAGACAGCATTACAGAATTACTGATGAAATGGATGCATCTCTCAGAAAAGCCAGGACTCCACTCAAGGCTTGTCTTTCCATGGACTTTGCTGGAGGAGCAGCATTACCAGGAGGTCTCCTTCTGCCTCCTCTTGTACTTGGGCTTTCTGCCCTGGTGGCTGGATGGGTAGGAGTGGCTGTGGCCGGAGCAGCCCTCATTTCGATGAGGAATTTCAGAGCAAGAATGACTACCAAAACGAAGGAGTTGGATGACATCTTTGCTGAATGCCAAAGTTTCTTGGATGATGTCAGGAGCATTATAGTTTCTTTATATTATGAAGCTGTATTCCAGAGAGATTTTGGCATTCAGTGTTTTTCCTGTTCTTACCTGGAGTATATTACAGTTTCAATAAGCCAAGTTATGGAAGAGGTTGAAGATGAGAGAGACGATGTGCAGAAAATACATAAATACATGGAGGGTACCATTCAGTGTGCACATCTCCTAAACAGTCTTTGCAAATTTCTTTTTGAGTAAACAGATCTGCTTTCTTTGTCCAGTTAATATTGTCTTAGCTCTAATCCTGCTTGAGAAGCATAACTATATCAATATGGGGAGTGGGGGCTTTGCTATTCTAGGTTAACATTGTTGATTTGCAAGTAGTCTGCTTTTCACTCTTCCCTCTGTGCCCCCGTTTTAAACATGGAAGATTACTGATAATGTTTAAACAAACACAACAAACATTTGACACTGACTTTGTTCCAAAGGAATCTGGCCTCATCTCAAACGTTTGTCAAAATTACTGTGGCTGGGAAGACTAGTGGTTCAAGTAACTGGCTTCTTGCTTCCTGCTCTTACCATCTTATTTTTTCTGGAGTACCTAATAACTGAGAAAAAATATTAATATTGTTTGTCAAAACTATATAGAGACTGAAAACAAATATTGGGAGACAGATGCATTCATGACATGTAGAAGAGATGTCTTTGCATCATGCAAAAAGATTCTCCATGTGGCTTCCACATGGGAGCTTTTTTGTGAGTGTGCGCTACTCACAGCACCACACATTGCTCTTTTTCATAACTAAGACTTAGTAAAATGCTACAAGACTTAGTAAAATGCTACATCATCCAACAATACCCTGTTCTGTGACCAAGATCCTTTGGGCATGTTTTTTTACGTGCCATTCAGCAAATGTCTCCTCAATAACAGAAAGATTCCTCCTTCAAGATGCTGCTCTTTTATTGCTTCCTGTTCAGTGTGGCTGGGGAATTAGTGATCACTTTCTATCTATTTCTTAATTTACCTGAAACATTTATATCCTGAGTAATTTTTATTTTTTTAAAAAATAATCAACAAACACTGCTCATTCAGGCACAACAGATATGGAAAAGAAAAAGTTAAAATATTTATTTTGAAAAGTTAATTCATTATGTATACATTGAAGCAAATCTTGGAAGGAAGAAGTTACAAATAATGTGATCACCTGCATCTGAGGGAGTGAGGAGGTGTAATGAAGTTATATTTTACAAGTAATGTAAGGTGTAACAGTGATCGCATTTTATCAAAGTACAGTAACATCCACAATCTGTAAAACAGTGATCCCTGTTTTAGTAAAGAATAAGCAAAAAAGAGAGGAATGGAGAAAAGGAAGGAGGTGAAAAGATATCAAAATATAATATGTTGAAAGGCCAACAAAAGTGTAATGTTTATAATTGAATTACTTTGATTAGGGGAAATAGATGGAAATTATAGTGATAATTTGTACTTTATACTATAGGATATACTGTATGTAAGATTTATCAGTAAAGAGATAGTTTGGTTATAAAACTCAGAGGAAACAGACCAAGAGCTGTAGAAAGGGCAATAAAGGAATGAGATATGAATGAATCTGTGTTAATTATAGTGTAACATTTGTTAGGTGTGATAAGGAAGATAGGCTGTAGTTTTGTTAGATGTAAAAGAGACTCTGGGATGTATCAATACAATATTTTTAAAAAATTTTGTTTGTTTGTTTGTTTGTTGCCTTTTTTATGTGTAGTAAAATTATTCCCCCTTTTAAAAATGTTTGTATTGTTTTTGTAAGGTAACTAATGTAAATGTACTATTAATGTGCAAACTGATATGTGTTTTGGATCTTCAATAAAATTAAAAAAAAACAAACCAAGGATACCTTTATGAGACCAACCAAATGCACAAAATAAATGTTGCAAAATGTAGGCCTATGACTCTAACATGGTCATTTTTTTCCTCTTGTATGATTTTTAATGCCTTTGCCTGATGAAGAAGCCAGTGGAACTTTGAATGCTCACAAGATGTTTTTTGTGCATTTGGGTTGCTGAATAAAGGTATCACTATTTTGTAGATTTGGGATGTTCTTTGTTGTAGGGCCAACATGGCTACCCTGGATATGTTTTCCTGTTTTAGCAGTGTAACAACAACAGCTGGTTTTAGTTATTTTAGTTATTTCCTAGTTACTACTGAATAAATAAATTTTAGTTGTTATCCCAGTTATTTTCAAACATTCTTTTGGAAACAGTATTCTTACAGACATTTTGGCAGGAATTTGACAATATTTTGATATTTTCTTGAGAAGTCCAAGGGAGGGGTTTCTTCCGGGGGGGAAACACATTGCCACATGAATAACTTGTTTTTCACTGTTGCAAGGAATAACGGCAGTGTATTACTTCTCAGTCACTATGAAGAATAATGAGAGAATGCATTAATTTCAGAATTAATTTTTCCAGCTGTGTGATGGGGTTCATACACTTCAAAGGCAGCCTCACTTACAGTGCATTGCAATATTCTAGTTTCATTGGAATGAAGTCACACAGCTCACGCAGGTGCGTTTTCTTCAGAAACAGGCACAGCTGGGGGAAAGCACCCCTGGCCACAGCTGCTACCTGAGCATGTAGGAGCAAAAGCAGGCCCTGGACTATTCCTAAACTATAAGTCTGATGCTTCAGGGAAAGTGCTGTTTTCAGGGATTCCCATTCCCAGATCCTTAGTTCAGTTAAGAGAAGGTGCTCTTCCTGGATAAAGCTTCCATTGATACAGCTCCATCCAAGCCACTCTTGACTTCCAGCAGAAAGCCAGAATTCAAAAACTACACTCCAGATTCCGAGAGAGACTCTCCCAATAGTTCCATCCATATACATATGTTTAAAAGCAGAAATTAATCTGTTTTATCTACAAATTAACCTGAAATCAGATGTGTTATATACTCCACAAAAGAATCTACTTAGGAGTTTCTCAGATGGGAGGAATTTCTCTTTATTTCTAACAAAGCCAATTGGAGTCAATTTGAATTCATGTGAATTCGCTAGTTTAGTGAATTTACATGAATTCCAATTGCTTTCAGAATGTGTTCAGAATGACTTCCCATTACCCAAAAATGACTGCCCATTGCCTGAAATTGCGTGAGATGCTTTAATATAAAATAACGTAAAACCCATGATTGTGTTCGGAATGACTTCCCTTTTGCCCAAAATTGCATGAGATACTTTAATACGCAATAACGTGAAACCCCATGATTGCATTCAGATTGCCATTAGATTATACTTCCAATTTCTGTTGTCTGATAAGCTCCCAAGGGAGCTTACCAGATCCTACAGAAATACATCTTTTCATCTTGCCTTGGTTTGGGCATTTAGACATCCATGTTATGTTTGGCTAATGATGAATTTAAAAAAAACAAAACTAATTCAAGTATTGGATAGCTATGGCATTTTTAAAATAGTTTGTGGTGCAACCCTCCTTATTGGATCTCTTACTCCATAGTCACATAAGTACCTAAATTTACTGGTTTGGTGGCAACACATAATACTTTCATCCCCCCCCCCCCGCTTCCCTGTAAGTATCATAGTACTTACTACTTTGTCACAGTAAGTAAACTGGTAGACTGTAAATAAATTACTACAGTGTGGTGTAGTGGTTTGAGTGTCGGACTGCAACTCAAGACCAGGGTTTGATTATCAACTTGGCCGTGAAACCCTCTGGGTTACCTTAGGCAAGTCACACTCTCTCACCCTCAGGGTAGGGCAATGGCAAACCATCTCTGAACATATCTAACCAAGAAACCGCCATGATAATTTTGCCTTAGGGTTGCCATCAGTCAGCAAATGACTTGAAGGCACAAAGCAACACCACCACCACCACCAATTGTCCCATGGCACAGGTGGAGACAAATGTTGATGGCATCCTTCTGAGATGTTGTTGTTGCAGCCTTTTCATTCTCTGCCCTGATGAGACTCCTGTTCCCATCTCTTTCCTCCCTCAGAGTTAGCCTTCAGGATCACAGGAACCATGAGAAATTTCTCCTTTTCCATTTTGCCATATTATGCCATAATCCTTCAAACAATACAGTGAGCCCTCCACATTTGCTGGGGTCAGGGGCACAGGACCCCCATGAAAGGGCAAAAACTGTAAATTAAAAAGTACTATTTTTGTAACCTCTTTAGGAATCTCTAGATCCTCCAGCACATGTCAATATCTGAATTTCACTGGAAGACAAATGCCAAAATCCTAGGCTCTTAACTTTGTCTCCTTCCTGAAGGGACCTGTGTGGTGGGTGCCAGTGTCATTTGCCTTGCCTGTAGACTAGATTCCAGGAGGCAGCTCTGATCTCGGCTCCCTTCCACTCGCCCTCTCCTCTCATTCAAAGCAAAAAGTACTATGGATGTGTCTCTCAAATTCAGACTTTTCTAAGCTCTGCTCTTCTTACCAGTATGGCTCCCATCCTCCTGAACTACCAAACTGTCTGAGGATGAATGGAGTTGTAGTTCAGCACAATTAAGATTTCTTAGGCAAGGAATAGTCAGAAGTGGTTTTGACAGTTCCTTCCTCTGAAATTGACCTTCTTTTCAAGGGGAGGAAAGTTCTGTGTTTGGAGTACATCTCCCATAATCCCACAGCCAGTGGCTACGGGATTCTGGGAGTCATAGTCCTCCAAAGTTTTGTTGTTGTTTTTTTAATCACTGAGCTTAGTTCTCCCCCCCCCCCCCCAAGGATAGCACTTCTGCACATAAAGTGGTGAAGATTTATAGTAGTATCTGAAATAATCTTAAACAAAATAACACAAATTCTGGTCCTGGCCATAGAGAAACACATAGGATCCTAGAGTTGGAAGGGACCCCCAAAGGACCATCCAGTCCAACCGCCTTCTGCCATCCAAGAATACACAGAATCCTAGAATTGGAGGAGATCCCAAAGGCCATCCAGTCCAACCCCGTTCTGCCATGCAGGAATGCATAGGATCCTAGAGCTGGAAGGGACCCCCAAAGGGCCGTCCAGTCCAACAGCCCTCTTCCATTCAGGAATATATAGAATCCTAGAATTGAAAGAGGTCCAAAGGCCATCTAGTCCAACCCCTTTCTGCCATGCAAGTATACAGGAGGGAGGGAGGAGGAAGAGTGAGGAATGGGGAAGGGAGGAGGCAGCCTTACTCCATCCATTTGTCTGCCCTTACCATAGTTACTTTCTCATCCATCTGTCTTTTAAATCCTTTTAACTAAATTTTATTGTAATTTTAATTTGATTGTTTTTAGAATGTGTAATTGGAATATTATTTTATGTTGGGCAGGGGTCAGGGATTGTGGTTTTATATTTTTGCACTATGTATCTGTATTTTGGTGTTGTTGTTTTTGTTTGTTTGTTTTTTGTGACCCACCTCTATCCAAATGGGAGAGGAGGGCTAAAAATAATTATAATATTCCTGCCCCTAAGTTTCCTATATGGCCTATGGGCCATATCTGTCTCCAGGCCATTTCAGTACACTGCAACCTACAACTCCCAGTCCCAGGATCACTCAGTGGCTCAGTGCGTTGTGCTAGATGGGGATTCTGGAAGCTGTAGTCAATTCAAAAAAAACACTACAACTCCTGCCAATGTAGTTGATTAGACTCCAGATGTTGGACTACAGCTCCCAGCATTCCTGGCTCATGGACAATGCTGGATGTGGATGCTTGAAAACCCTCTACTAGAGTTTTTTTGGACAGCTGTCCCTGGCTAGTACTTTAATGGACTCTATTGGACTACAACAATGTAGCTGAATGCTACAGTTGGGGAATCTTTGACCTTCCAGATGTTATCAACTGCAGCTTCCATCAAGTCCTAACCAATGTAGGCAATGGTGATCAATAATAGGAGCTGCAGTTCACCAACATCTAGGAGCGCTTATCCCTGTTCAAAGCAGTATTTTCAGTCACATGAAAAGTACAAGGTTTTTCCTGTCCTGTTACTGTGCATTCTTCAAAGATATTTATCAACCAGTGGAAACCCTGGTTAAAATTCTTTGCATTATGTTTAATATTGTTTTATAAATATTTAATCTCTTCAATTCTATAGTTCTTCATATTGTATATTCCTCAGAAACTACGTGTTCACTTAAGTGAATTTTTCCTGTTTTTAACACACCACAAATTTAACCGAATTGCTCTTTGCTGTCAGCTATTTGTTCAGTCACAAGTGGCATTCACTTCCAGGTGTTTCAAACTACCCCAGCTCAGTATCTATTCATTTTGCAAAACTAAAAAGGTTGAATTCACCCAACCATTTGTAACTGACATGAGTTTGGAGGTTTGAATAGTATGCAGCAGTGGCGTAAATGTGTTTGCAGTGTTGTCATCAGCTTCAACTTATGGCAGTCCTAGGAGTGAGAGACCTCCAAGAGTCTCTGTTATCAACAGCCCTGTCCAGGTCCTGCAGACTCAGGGCCGTGGCTTTCTTGACTGAGCCTATCCACCTGTAATGAGGTCTTCATCTTTTCCTGTTGCCTCCTGCTTTACCAGCATCATCATCTTTTCTAATGAGTCTCCAGGACAAATTCTGAGAACTCAAATGTGAAAGAACCAATACTCATGGTTTGGGAATTTTCTCTGTGAAAGCTCTCCTGAGCATCCTTGAGTATAGAACTAAATAGGAAAAAATCACCCACAACATAACAAGCGGGTCCTTTGTATCTGTTGGAGTTTGGTTCCAGGACCTCCTGTAGATGCCAAAATCCATGGATGCTCAAGTCCCACTGAATACAATGGCATAGTAAAATGATGTCCCTTATATAAAATAGCAAAATCAAGTTGCTTTTTGAAATTTATATTAATTTTAAATATTTTTAAGCCATGGATGCTTGAATCTGTGGATAAAAAATTTGTGGGCATAAGAGAGCTAACTGCCATCCCCAGGACCAAAAGTAACTTCCATTGCCACTGTAAAAAGGGATTCCAGAAATGCTTACAGACATTGCTACTTCTGGTTGCTTGTTCTGTTTGTCTGCATTTTAGTTCTTACAGGATGCTTAGGAGAAACCTTTTGGCCTCACTTGTGTGAACCAGTTTTATTTCGAAGTTCATAAGATACAGACTTTTTCCAAGCACAAAGCAGAGCCATTGGTCCAAATGCAGCTTCCACCATTATAAAAGCAGTCACCAACTTATAACTGTTTTCTTCTGTGTTTGAAAGGCATTTTTGCCTGAAAGAAGCTGCTTCTGGAAGATTCAGAGTAAAAAAAGAGGAAGGGAAACTACCTATTCCTTTTCAATCACACCATTTCCAGCAGGTGTACAAAACATGTATTTGAAGATGTTTGTGTATATATATGTTTATACGCACATAATATGCTGTCCTGCTCTGAGTGTGCCCTCAAGTTCTTTAATATGCACCAAGGTTCAACATCAATTGGTCCAGGCCAGAGTTTAGAAAAAATAATTTTTTTGGACTACTGTTAGTTGTTGTAAGAGCCATAGTAGTTTGAGCATTGGACTAGGAATCTGGAGACTAGGGTTTGAATCCCAGCTCGGCCATGGAAAACCACTGGGTGACCTTGGATATGTCACAAACTCTCAGCTTCAGAGAATGGCAATGGCAAACCGCCTCTGAAGAAATTTGCCAAGAATACCCAATGATAGGGTTGCCTTAGGGTTGACACAAGTTGGAAACTACTTGAAGGATGTTGTAGCCTGGCAATTTTGGGAGTGATAGTCTCCAAAACCTCTGCGTAAACCAAGGGGCCGTTCAGACTATCATAAGAACCGGTTAGCAAACCGGTTTAAAATCAAGAAGTTCATACTGAAACCGGTTTTAACACTACTGAATCTGGATCTTGCACACGCGTAGCGGGGCAAATCCCCCATAATCCAGTTTCTCCCAAAGCGGTATATTTACCGATTCTTTTGGGAAAAACCGGTTGGCAGGGAATGCGAACTTGGCTCCAATCATGATCGGGTCAAGTTCAGGGGAGGGGGAAAGGGCAGGGAGGCGGAACATGCCTCCTCTCCTGGCAAAATCGGGCACTCCGGCATTTTCAAAATATTTTATTTTAATTTATTATTTTATTTTAATTTATTCTAATTATTATTTATTTAATTTAATTTCCATTTCATTGTATTTATTATTGTATTTTATTTTTTGTTACTATTGTTATTGTATTATATTTTTTATTATTTTTAGTGTATTTTACTTTATTATTTTTATTGTATTTTTTTAATTTGACAACTCATGCGCATTTATTTTATTTCATTTCATTCCATTTGTTGTATTTTTTTATTATTATGTTTATTGTATTATATATTTTTATTATTATTTTTGGTGTATCATACTTTAATTTCTTATTATTTTTATTGTATTCTTTTTAAATTTGACAGCTCATGAGCATTCTACAGGAGGCCTTTTAAAACGGTTTGGCCTTTCTATCAGAGGCCCATTCATTTCAACTGGAGGGGAAACCCCAAAATCTCCATTCATAAGCCCCAGTGAGTTTATGATTTTGAAACATCCCTATTCATAAACTCACTGGGGCTTATGAATGGGGATTTGGGGTTTCCCCTACAGTTGAAACGAATGGGCCTCCGATAGAAAGGCCAAACCGTTTTGAAAGGCCTCCTGTAGAATGCGCATGAGCTGTCAAATTTTAAAAAATACAGTAAAAATAATAAGAAATTAAAGTAAGATACACTAAAAATAATAAAAATATATAATACAATAAAAATAATAGTAAAAAAATAAAATACAATAATAAATACAATAAAATGGAAATAAAATAAAATAAATAATAATTAGAGTAAATTAAAATAAAAATAATTAATGATAAATAAATAAATAATCCAACAGTGCCCGATGAAAGGAGGAGGAGGAGGAGGGGAGGTGGGGAAAGCATCCCTACAAGCTGCACCACTCCATGTGCATAATCTGTCAAATATTAAAAAGTATTTTAAAAAATCCAAGCAGCTCGCACGGCCAGTGGCTGCATCAGACGTCACCATGACATCATTTGATTGACAACCAAGAGGCTCTATCTTTAATTGTTACTTTTTCGTGTATGAACTTATATGGGGTAAAATGCACCGGGAAGCACCAATGGGGGCAAAAGGCAGTATGAACTTCTTTCTGGAGAGATTCGGTAATGCCATGCACGATCTCATCCAGATCTAACCAGGGCAAATGGGCTAGCATGGATGGGGCCCAAGAGAAGGATTCCCTGAAATGTCATGTTTAAAAAACGCTACTCTATCTACTATATTAAGGAAAACTATAAACAGACAAAACAAAATGTTAAACTTGCAAGTTAAACAAAAGCCTCCGTGTATTTGGCTGATAACTGGGCCACTTTCTTTTTTGCCCACATTCTGATAATACCCTTTTAAATAAACATTGCCACTAGTTACTGTAAATGATATGTGTGGGAGAAAGTTGATCATACACTTTTCAAAATGTTATCAGAAACAAAGGCAAACAAAACCAGCTACCATAACACATCTTGACGTCAAAAGGAAAGCTCCTGTGGCCATATCTTCTTTACTTCTGCTGCCCAGCACAGGTCTCCCACGGTGCTCAGAACCCCCTGATTACCTTCAGCATTTGCCCATCTATTTTACAGCTGGGTGAAATAAATATTTCAAAGCTAATGAAAGCTGGAACAGACCAATGGTTCTGCTCAGAACATACGACTTATGGTCTACCAACTGAAACTGCCTAGCTTTCAGCAGAGGAATGGGGAGCCCTACAGAAGCTGTGGGTCTGTAGCAGCCACCAATTCTAGGCCACATCACCAGTGAGGATGGAGAACCAAGTCACAGTCCAAGGAGCCACCAATTCCCCATCTCCTATAGTCTACAGGACATCCTTGGTCATACTTGAGATACCTCTCATCTCTACAAACAGCTGTTTTCATGACATTCTTATCGGCATAAGTCATCTGGGAACTGCTCTGTCTCACTGTTGACCAAAACTCTTAAAGGATGCTCTGCCTAGCCAAGAAACAGATTCAGTCCTCACTCTTGACATGTCTGCCATGACTCAATAAGCATCCCTGAACATGTGACTCTTTAAAACATGATTAAATTATCCTAGAAAGCTTTCTTGAGGACTACCAGATAAGGAAAATTCAAATCACACCACCTGTTTACAAGAGATCCTTAACTCTTTGATATCCTAATCTACTCCCCAAATCTGGAGAAGCTATGAATCTGACCTGCCCGTACGCTAACCTGCTCTTGTTTAAAACAAGCCAAAAATGCATCCTTCCATTCTTAAGAATGGCAAAACTTACAGCTGGAATGGTGGTTTTGGACTGGCATTTTGCTTTCCTGAACCATCGCTTTATCTGCATTTCCTTTGTGACTCCCTCTTTCCTTGGGAGGCTTCCCCTGGCACTGTTGAGGTTTCCAGCAGCAGATTTCAAGTAAGCCATGTTTTCTACAAAGATGTCAATGAGGCAATTTCATATACTGTACCTCTGTATGTGGCTTCAGGCTGCCAGTCAACTTATGGCAATTGGCCCAGCTTAGCTTCCAAGATCAGACAGGATCTGGTGGTTCTGGAGTATTTAGACTCATTTTATTTAATTTGGGCCTACTTTCGTACATATCCCAGAGATCAATGATCAAGTCTGTGGTCCCATTCTTTTTAGGTAAAAACAACCAGATGTGTGTGTGCAAAGCTGAATGCTACTGGGATCACAACCTTGCTAAAGATGATTAAACCTGCACACACCCTGTATGTCATTTACCCTATTTAAACTATTTCCCCTCCTCACGCTGCCTCTTATCGGGATGTGTGTATTATATAATGGTGGTGGCAGTGTAAAAACCAAGATGACCGATTCTGTAGTTGGTTTCTTTTTCCTGTACTTTTTATACAACCAGAGTTACTCTGCTTTAATCTTCCAGTTCACATTCATTTCATGAAAATTCCAATATATAAACCACTCTGATCAGTGCCACAGTCTCCCTCAACCATGCAAGTAATATAACACAGAAAATCATAGATCAACACTGTGTGCTTCGCTCCAGTTTATTAAAATGCAAGACAAATGAGTCCCCAATCCTTGTGTTAAATATGAACCCATTGGAGAGCCAAGCCCCATCTCCTTCCCCCCATTCCCTGGACCAAACACCAAGCTGACCAGTGCAACCTGCCATGTGGAGTTCTGGGCAACCAGACATAGCTGCAAGGTAGGCAAATTTCACATACCTCCAGCCCAGCCAGTTGCAAAAAAGACAGCAGGCAAACATCAGAAATAGGGATCGTTCCCACAGTGCCAGAGCCAGCCTGGCAGCAGGGGCAGCCCAACTCTCCTATGAAAGCTACTCCCATGTCTGTATCCCCCCCCCCTTCCAATACTGATCTGAGGCTAAAGCAGCCCAAGTCAGGGTTTCTAGGGGAGTGTCACAGGATAAATCCCTCTGCCCTCCCACCCATGGAACAAACTCCTTTCTACCCCAATCTGGAGTGTTCATGAAGTTAATACCAACACTGCAGCCAGAGGGCTGAGTAGTGCTCCCGGTTTCTCCCCAATGGGCTAGGATTCAGCCCCAGCATCTAGCAACCCAGCCTCTTCTTCAGCACACCTCACCCACCACACCTTTCCAGCTGCTTATGCAAGAGCCCTCCCCTAAGAGCCCTGGTGCCCCACAACAGAGGGGCTGCAGCGGTGAGCAGTTCCAGGCAGGAAATCCCAGGGCAGGTCCTGCCTGTCCTTAATGTGAGACCTGTAGCTCTGAGTGAACGCCTGGGCCTGGGCTAGGGAAACAGAGCAAGACAAACACAAGACAGGAATCTGTGAGTCCCCATGATTCCCATTCTCACTGATGGCCTGCAGTGTGTAACCCATAATGGCAGCCAGAGTACGATCATAGGTTCTGAGTCTGAACAGTCATTTCCAGCTCTCCTCTGCCATCACTGGAAGTGAAAACAGTGGAGAGTGTGAGGCCAGCTGGCCCAGGCCCAGCCCTCATGTGCTATTGCCTTGCTCCTGCTCAAAGAGCACCATAGCCAGCTGGGCCCGGGAACCCAGGCCTTCCAAGCTGCTTTGCACACAGCGGTGGTACTGCTCTTCACTCAGCCGGGGGTTGCAGCTCTGCGGCCTGTACTGCTGCAGAAGGGCAGGCTCCACAGCGCGAAAGACATGCAGGTTTGAGTACTTGACAAAAAGGTCATAGATGTCCATGGTCTCCAAGATGTCTTCATTGTCCTGAGCATCAGCTGCCATCCGAGTGCGGGCTGCCATGTAGTCAGCATTGTAAAAACAAGCTTCATTGAAAGCATCGCGGTCAAAGTGTCCGGCGTCTCGCACCAGGTCTAAGCCAGAGAGTGGCGAGGGCTGATTGTGGAAAGCGATGGTGGGGTTATAGCCCTGAAAGTGAATGGGGAAGAAAACCTGCCAGCTGTTGATGGTGTTCATACGGCACCGGTTGAGAAACTCAGTGGTGACCTCGGTGCTTACACCAGCCACAAAGAAAAGGGTATCCACAGGGTGTTTCTTGGAGATGATGTCCATCACCTTGATTTGGGAAGGGGCGTCTGTCTTGACACTGATCCAAGGAATCTTCACCTGTGTGTAGCGCCGTTCATATTCAGCAATGCGGGCCTTCACCATCCCAAAGACATCATTCTGAGCCACCTGCTGAGCCTCAAAAGGATCGTAGATGAAGAGGAAGGTCAGAACAGCATTCTCCGCATTCTCAAAAGCTGCCGTGGCATAGACCTCTAGGAAGCGCGCAGCATAATCCCGCTCAGCTGCAGTCAGTGGCAAAATGACGTTGACCCGGCTGGCCTCTGTCACATAGGGCATAGGAATGATCTCTACCTCGCTGAGAGGGCGCAGCAGGTGCACCCTTTTGGCCAGGGAGCGGCTGTGACCCTTCTGGGTGACCACCTCCAGCTGCAGGTCCAGTGTGTACTCCATGCCCCGTGTGGGGTCAAAGCGGCGGTAACCATTTAGCAGCTGCTGCTTGCGCACATGTAGCACCGGCTGGTAGCGGCGGTTCAGTTCTTCCACTGCTGCAGTGACCACATCTGCAACATCAGCGGCATCTGCCCCTCGGAGCTCACACTTGGGGGCCCCATCTACACAGGCAAAAGCCGACTCTTCAGTAAAGTAGTCCCACCGAAGCACCTCAAAGCGGGTCTTGGGTTGGAAAGGGGGAGCAATGCCAATGGGCCACGTGGCACTCAGGGCTCCATCTGCTGAAAGGTTGCTGGTATTCTGGATCTCCAACTGCAAGGACAGAGAGATGGGAACAGAGAGTCAAAGGAGGCCTAATAAAACTCATTCGTAAAATCCATACAGCTCCAAAAGAACTAAGCCTGGTGCACGTACACCTAGACAAGCCTCACGCTCCCTATGATTAAGAGCAGTTCCTACTTTTATTTCATTTAAGGGCTAACCCTTTCCCAGCACCCACACAAAAACAGCCCTCCATCAGCAATTCAGTTCACATTTCCACACAACCTCTAACTTTTATCAGTTACACTTAGAATTTAGAAAACAAGATTTTAAAATTAAGCACCATGTAATCTTCATGTGTTTTCCCTCATCATAACACAGTCCTGGGAGAGGCCATTGTTACAAAAATGGGGAAAGAAGCAAGTCAGATAGTGGCTTCCTCCAAGGCCACATATTGACTCCTGCTCTGGTTTCCCAGACCCAAGGGCATTTCCAATATCTTTCTCTCCCAGCTCCTCAAAACTTTTTCTTCTTGGTCAGTCACCTCACTTTGGGACCCCTTTGACAGGACAGCATAACTAGACCACCCCATGAATTCCTAAGTTATGAGGAGGCATTTTTTTCAATCTTCCCCAAATCAACAGGGCACTTATATTAACAGTGCATTTCACTACTTCAACTGTCAGAAAGTTTTCTGTGATGATAAGATCATGGGAAACTCCTTGCCTGGAAGAAATGCCACTCTACAACAGGCACATGCTATTCAAGTAGCCATCAAGTAGGAAAAGCATGAGCCTCCCACAGACTGCATCAGACTAGCGTAGAAGAGCATTATTCGTAGTCTGCTAGCCAAGTGAAAAAAAAAATTGTGCTGCCAAGCCCTTACATATTGTTAAGATTGAGCTCTTAATGCTGTGTGCTGCTGGTTTTGAAGGGTCTGTATATAATTTATTTATTTATTTATGTTATTTTAATGTATTTTAAGTGATACATTCACAGATAAAAAACATTCTTTTCACATAAGAACACCTCTCTAGGAATCTCTACATCCTCCAGTGCAACTCTGTGGTCAACATCTGCCAGAGAGTGATCACAGAATCACAAATGCCTAGAGAAATATTTTCTCTAGGAACTACTAGGTTCTCCAAGACAACTCTATAGTCAATTTTAGGCAGAGTTGCATTGGAGGACCTAGAGATTCCTAGAGAGAACATATTAATCAAATCCTCAAATAGTTAAAGCTGCAAAAGTCAAAGCCGCAAATGAGGAAGGCCGACTATAAATGTTTTAGTATATGATTGTTTAATTGCACAGACGCTCCTAAGTTTTCGCAGACTTGGAACCCTAGCCCGTTCGCAGGCGGCAAACACAGGGGGACAAAATGGGGGACACGCCACCTTTCAAGCCAATGAGGCTTGAATATCGGCAATTTTTCATTTTAATGGGGGGGATGTCCAGAATTGATCCCCCAGAAAACAGAGGGGCATCTGTATATTTTATTCTTTCATTTAACTTTTGTAGTGTTTTTAACTTGTTTTGTTTTAAAATATTGTTAACCACCTTGAGTCCCATTATTGGGAGAAAGGCAGGATATAAATGAATAAAATAATGATGATGATAATAATAATAGCTGAACATCTACCCAACCTACATTGTAGCATATCATCATCACAGACTGGAACTATACATATGAAAATACACTTGTCCCTACATATTCACTAGGGTTAGGGGCACAAGATCCCATGAATATGGCAAAACCGTAAATAAAAGAAACACAATGTTTTTACCTGAGAAGACACCTCTCTAGGTCCTCCAATGCAACTCAATGTCCAACAGACACTGACCATAGAACTGCACTGGAGGAGCTATAAATGCCTAGGAGAGTATTCTCTCTAGGAATCTCTAGGTCTTTCAGTGCAACCTTTAGTTAAAGTTGATCAGAGAGTTGCACTGGAAGATCTAGATATTCCTAGAAAGGACATGCCTCCCCCCCCCCATTATTTCTCCAATTATTCTCTATCTTCACCTTTTATTCTACCCAGTCTCTGCTTGAATTTTTATTTCATTTTAATTCTTAATGTACATCAATGTTTTTAACTTCTTTTACGGTTTAATCTCTTCTTAGTGTTTAATTATGTTTTTATGATGGGGGAAGGGATGGGGATCTTGGAACTTTAAATGCTTTTCTCTTTTAACTGTATCTTGTTTTACTGCTGTAATCCACTTGGATTCCTTGAGATTAAGTGGAATATTAATTATTATTATTATTAATCAAATCTGTGAATAATCAAATCTGAAAATATCAAAGCCTCAAATATGGAGGGATGAATGTATATCATCCTGTCACCTGGTGGCAGTATTGCCCCATATTGCTCCCATACATACACTATTCTTCTGCCAAGAACGAAAACACTGCTGTAGTGAAACACACACACACAAACAGTATATGAGAATGCAAGCAAACACATACAGAAGAAATTTGGCACAAGGGATCAACCATGAATGGACTACCACCCTTGGGATTAGAAGCAGAGGCCCTGACATATCAATGTGTGAGACAATCATACTCAGACCATCTAACTGTATCATCTACACTGACCAGCAGCAACCTTCTAAGCATGCAGAGGAGAGTCTTCCCTGATTATAGATGGAGCCTACAGAGCATAGTGAAATACATACGAGGTGGTATTCAACAGTTTTAATGATCACCTTTTTAAAAAATTGACAGAAACTTTGTTTTGATTTGCAGTTGTTAACTTATCTCTATGTAGTCACTATCTAGATTTATACATTTTTCCCAGCGTATCTTGACCCTCCGAATATCTGATATTGTAGAGGTCTGCAGATTGTGCCTTACGAAGGGGTACTCTAAAGTAATAATTATCACCCAGAAGTTATTATGGAATATTGATGAAATTTTGTCAGTGTCATCACTGGTCCCTAAGTGCACGTTGCTGAGAAAATCATCTCATTGCGTCCTTTATTTTTGTGACTGGCTCTGCCAGAAGTGACTCAAGTGTAAAATCCTCATCAGGCGCAATCTGCAGACTTCTACAATATCAGGTATTTGGAGGGTCAAGATAAGCTGGGAAAAATGTATAAATCTAGATAGTGACTACACAGAGATAAGTTAACAACTACAAATCAAAACAAACTTTCTGTCAATTTTTTTAAAGGTGATCATTAAAACTTTTGGATACCCCCTCGTACTCTACCACTGATTTATGTCTGTTTCCTCCCTCTTGGGAAATGAATTCTAATAACTTCTCCATAAGTTCAGTTCTCAGCACACTTGGGACTCACAATTCCACAACAAGCTTAGCTCCAAGTCACAGCACCATTCAATTGCACAGCTGTGACTTCACCAGGAAGCTTGCAAAAGTCAATAGTCTGACGCCCCCAGTCTTCATTTGTTTGCCAAAGCAGGTTCTAGTCCATATTAAAATGAAAGCATTTGTGCATCCTTCCTGCCATTCCTCGGTCATAGCTTAACTTAGCCTCCTTCCTTGAGCAGTAGAGTTAAGAATTCCTGAGTCTGAGGCAAAGTTTCATTTCCTCACTTGCTTTACATAAGCTGCTTTGGGCACAGAAATTTATATTATCTCTGGACTCTTGACGCAGGAGGGAAGGGTTAGCATGGTGAAAACTGTTCTATTTTGTCACCAGTAAATATATGGATTTTCTCAATTTTCTCAATTTGCTGCTACTGAAGACAAATCTTGAAACAGTGTGTCTGAAGAATTGGGCTGAAAGCTGGAGCTAAAATAAATCAGTCTTAAAGGTGCTGCTAAATTCCCTTGCCCCCACTTTTTCCCTTTCTTGTTGAAACATGTTCAAGCTTGGACTTATGAGACAGACCATCTGCATTTAAAACAATACATGATATCTATTTTAATCATCCCAATTTTGAGGGAAAAGTAGGATATAAATAACAACAACAGTAATAATAGCAGCAGCTGTTTCAGACTGCTGGTCTGTATTAATGTTTTGCTGTTATGAAAAGATAAAGCACTTGTACATCAATCTGTCTACGGACAATTGTTTTGGATCAGTGTTTATGCACTCATCCCTCCCCGTTCGCAGACTAGGGATCCATGGTTTTGGTCCTCAAAGATGGCAAGCGGGAAGGAACAAAACAGGGCGTGTGCCCAGGGCACACACACAGTGGTGCACATGGGAGCACGCCCCTATTATAGCTAATGGACTTGAATATCTGCAATATTTCTAATTCACAGGGGGGTTCGGAACAGATCCCCTGTGAATCAGGAGGGATGAGTATACTTGTTTATACATATATAGATACTGCAATCAATATAAAACTGATTTGCTGTAAAATATTAATAAAAAACAAAAAACAAAACTGATTTGGATCAATGTCAGTAAATATCCACTTGTTTTGCATCTTGCTCTGATTAATAAAAATGTGTGTACATATGTATATATGTAAATGTGTGTGTGCGTGTGTGTGTGTGATCATTACACACATCGTCATCATTCCACATCTCATATTATATATTTACTGCTTTCCTAAAGTTCTTTGTATTGTTAGAGATAGGCTTCATTCTTGTTTAGGTGTTTCTTATAATACTGACGCTTACAGTTAAGAGTCTCTAAATAAATAAGCATGATTTAATTTATGGTTCTTGCTTAAGAAATCTGACCTATGGGTTTGACCTCCTAGTGGACCTGCTTGGATTGTTATACTACTGAATACTTGGAAGGTGGGTAGATTTAGACATGTTGCCTCCCCGAAAGAAGCTAAGGCTCCCAAGCTCATTTGGTTAAAGGCTCCCTTTTTTCTCCCCACAGTCTTTAATCTGGTAACAAGTAGATCTGAGACTAAGGTAGGAAGAAAGTGATAACTCCTCTTGGATTAGGTCCCAGTCTGTAACAATCAGGAACAGACTGGGCATGTCATTTACTAGTAGGGGGTGGATTTGCCAACTGCAGCCTTTATCAACATTTACTCTTTTAAAAGTATTTTTTCACAGCCTGCCGGGGGGGTGGGTGGGTGGATGTCAATGTTCTCTGATTTGTTTTAATGCCCAGACAAACATAGTGTTATTATTAAAGAAGACATTTTCATTAATTCATAGCATACTGCAATGGATTAAACATGGTTAGCCTAGACAAATTATAATTACCCTGATTAATCTCACTCTGATGTTTATCTGTACTCAGACGCCACCTGCTGTGCTAAAATCACATCTTATGTTGGGGGGTCAGCTGAGCACACAGGACTTTGCTTCCCCCCTGGAGAGCCCTTCAAAAAAGCCTCGTTTCTTCACCGTTTAGAAAGTAGCTAAAATACATATGAGATTTTTAGCTGCCAGGATGCACTTTTAGGAATTCAAATCCTCATTCCTGACTTTACATGTTCTTTCCTCCCATTTGTTAGAAAAATAAAAAATAAAAAGGTACCTCAGAATGGGTTTTCATTTTCCATTACATTGCTTGATTATGTATTATTTTCATATGGAGCATCCCATGTACCAGCTAGCAGGCCTCTATATAATAAAATCACTTAAAAACACATTATAATCCAAGGCAATATTCAAATATTAATTTACCACAGTATGAAGGAAATGAAAAGTCAATGTGTAATACTGATCAATATAATGAAATTAGAGTTCTAAGCATCACTATGCACTTTAATTCTCTTTGATACTATTTTTCAAGCATGTTTTTATGTGTCTTAATGTGGTACTATTTCTATTTCATAAGCCTAAAGGTCAGTAGTAGAGTCTGAAGAAATCAAGAATGCCAGCCAATTCTACACTTGCAGTATGCAGAGCTGCAGACTATGAGTCAAAGTCCATCCTAATGGCAGCCAATGCCTGGCACGGCAATGAGATTAAGAGCCAGACAGCTGTCTGGACTCATCTTGCATTTTAACAAAAGCAAGCTTTCACTTCTTCTTTTCCTGTTCTACCAGCATGCACATATGAGAGATTTTGGTTAAGAATTCCATTTAAGGAAACTATTGCAACACTGCACAATAAAGTTCCATTTAAGATTATCAGGAGTAAGGAAGGTTTTGGGGTGGGTGAGTTTAACTAAAAGTTCTAAATATTTTAATCTCACCTATTATAATCTTTTTTTTTCTTTTTCCCCCCAATTTAAAAGTGATATCACTGTGGTTAAATAACCTGGTTTACCTCATCCAAATTCAAGCCTAAATCGGGAGACTGCCGGGTCCTACTGCAAGGATTTTGCTGCTGAAGCCACCAAACAAGTACAGTTTGTCTGCAGCCCTGTCCCAGGCGAGCTCCAGCAGCCTTATTTCGAAGCTTTCTGACTTGGAAAAATGGCTTCCGGAGCTTGCCTGGCACCCAGGCTGCAGCCAGGCTGTACTCACCCAGCAGGTTCGGTAGCAAAATCCTTGTGATAGGACCCACCTGCCTCCTAATTTAGGCTTGAATTCAGATGAGGTAAACCAGCTTATTTAAGCAGAGTGATAAGCTCTTTTGTTGTGTCTTTCCTACTTAGGGTTGTTTCCAGGTATATTTAAATGATCAATAGCAAACAAGGGACTAGGAACCTCACTTCTGGTTTCTCCACAAAAAAAAGTGGTGTGCAGTCCTTCTGTCTAGATTTCGCCCTTCTCTTCTCTCTGTTCTCTTCCCCTTACATATGTCCACTGCCTTACATATGCCCATGCCATTTGATGCAACAAATGTGGCTGTAAACTGCAACTGTTTTTTTTTAAACGGGAAGCAGTGAGTGGGGAAAAGTATATCAGCAAGCAAGGACACTCCCTTCCCCTCCTTCATGTTGTTGATGTGTTCCATTCTTATAGCAACCCTGTCATAGGTTTTCCTCAGAGTTTCTTCAGAGAGGGTTTGCCACGGCCATCATTTCCTTCATATCCAACTCCCTCCACAGCAAATTTATAGTGGAAGAGCAACAATGTGTTGGTAGCCAAATATGCACACTTGCCCTCGGAGACTATGAATATGGCACAACAGAACCACAAATCTTCTCTCCCTTCCCCAGTTTAACTACCAAAAAGAGAGAGAGAGAGGAAGGCGAGTATGTCTGTTTGGGTATGGTGGGAAGACTAATAAGCAAGGCAGTTAGAAACAGAAACTGTAATTATGCTTTGTATTTCTGTCCAGACTAGGGCTGAAAAACCTGTGATGCTCCAGGTGCTATTGATTCTAACACCCATCAATCCCAGCCAGGATGAACAATGATTAGATAATGGGAGCTGCAGTCTAATTTCTGGAGGGACACAGTTCCCAACCTTTGATTTCAAAAGAAAAAGAAATGCTAATATTGTCAATCCTACACAGAAATGCTTCTAATAACCTTGAGCACAGATGGGAAACGTTTTCTCTTGGAGGCCACATTTCACTGGGAGCAATCTGTCAAGGCCAAAGCAAACAGGGGGCAGGCCGAGCCAAAGGTCACAGGGCAGGAATAGGTAGAGGAGGAATGAACTCTATAGTTCTAGCCTACCCAACCTGACTGGCTTTCTGGTAAATTAATACGTCATGACAATAAAGGCCAGAGTGAAGACTAACAAGATTTTTGCAGAATGAGATATAGTCACTCCCTTCTTACCTGTAGCTGCTGAATCTCTTGATATGTGCGCTCCAACTCTACACGGGCAAAATGCCTGTGTAACCGATACATTTGGACAGGGTCCAGCACAGGATGAACAGTGAATGCAGAATTGAATCGTGGATCATTTTCTCTCTCAGGATCTGTGTTCTTTCCAAGCTCAAAGTACTGATAATGTAGGCCCTGGAAAAGTAGTACAGAAATAGTTCAGAATGAAAAGTTCAAGTTACATCCATCCATAAGTTATTCAGTATTTTTATCTAGCTGTAAGAAAAACCAGGCATTTTTTAAAGAGAGTTTTCTTCTGGAATGCAAGGGTGGTCAAGAATTCATCCCTTCACAATTTTCTGTAGCTCTCCTGGCCTTTGAAAGTCTGTTCTCTTAAATGCAGGCATAGTCTAGCCTCTCTTTTCAGAGGAGAATAGAAAACATTACTACTTCTTCTTGTGCCTTCAGAAATTAAGCAGAAATTTAAGCAAGTTATTCTTGCTCTAGGCTGGTTTCTTTCTCACTGCAACATGCTCTTTCAATTGTCTTTTGATGTTGCTGCTGTTTGCTTAGGCTCCTTGCCTATTGCCTTTTGCATAGGTAAGATTTGAATACACTGTGCATGCATTGCTTTTACTGGAAACCACACTGACAACCTCTCTGACCACTGATGTTCAAACACAGAAATTAGCTTAGGTCAAACTGGCCTGTGATTTACATAGCCTCCTCTAAGACCTACTTTATGCCATGTTAGCCCTTAACTGCCCAGCATGTTCTAGGAACTTATCTAAGTCACCCTGCCCTTACCCTTAGTAGTCACTATCATTTAGTAGTTACTAAAATTATTAGAAGTGAAGAGGAAGGGGTAAAGAGAAACCATGCTGCTCAGATTACTGTGAACTAGTCATATTGTATTTTTAAAAAATTAAATCAGGAATTATTAAAACACAGCTGAAGTAAAATGTCACCACTTTTGTAGGGACCCCTTCTGTGAAGTGGGGACATTTTAGAGTCTTTCTGTGGGGGCTGGCAGAAATGATTATATTCTTCAGGCAAGAAGTGTCTCAGCAGGCTAGAGATAAGCAGCATAAGGGGGGAGGGCTTAACTGCTATTTAAAGTGGCAATGGAGGCGATAAAAGCAGTAGCCATCAAGAAGCCCTTCTAAATAAGAATGGTCTAAAAAGAGCATTATGCCATGGTGAAGCATCATTCACACAGCCACTTGGTTAAAAAATGCTTCCAGTGGGGGCAAAGCCTTTTTCTGTCCCAGAAAACTCAACCACATTGTATTTTTCATGATAAGCTGCCCTATACACAAAAATAGAGAAAGGCATCCCAGTGTCTGAGGATCATATGTAATCAGATTTCATCATAACCACTAAAATGAGAATAGATTTCTGGACTAAATAGGTCAGTCTAGCACTCATATAAAATGATGAGGTATTAACTTTCTGAAAAGAGTCAACTGACAAGATAAGAAAATAAAACCAACATAAAATTTAAAAATGATAGTCTTTTTATATATCGTTTTGTCTTTTTAAAATGTGTTTTATTCTTTTAATAACTATCTATTTTAATATTGTAATAATTTAATTCTTTTCTAATGAATTTTTTTCTCTGTTTTTAATCGTACTGCTTTTTAATGTTGTGAAATCTCTGTGAGTCCCAGTTCTGGGAAAAGAGGAGGATACATACATACATACATACAAATAAATAAATAAATAAATAAATAAAAACAATAACAATAATAACAATAAAATCTGTGTTGACTGATGGCTCACCTGGTGTCTGGTCAAGCACTGAGAAAACTGTGACCACTTGTGCAACAGTGTGAACAAGGCAGGCTTAGTGATTGCATGTTAGGGCTGCTATTCATGTGAATGTACATCCTACATTAGGTAACACTTTAATTACAGCAAAAGAGAAAACCTTGCATGGTATTCTTACAAAACTGAACACTGGTGTCCTCTCTCATACACACAAGGAGGTTATGTCCATGAAAAATCAAAATGCTTCCATGTGCCACAGCCTCCAGTGGATAAAGAGCAGGAGCTACACCAGCAGAACCAACTCTCACCTCATGCTCTGCTACACAGTCCACCCCTGTGTAGTCAATGATGCATCGCCCCAGCCACTCATCAGGGCGAGCACTCAGGATGTCATTCCGGCAGCTTTCCAAATGAGGCTGCAAGCGCAGAAGCAGGGCCCGGGAAAGCAGGTAGCCAAAGCCGCCATAGCAGTAGCGTCCTGGCGTGTCCCCACCAATGAACTCCTCTGGCCGGCCCATGTAGAGAAGAGTATCAATGCTGAGGTGAGAGGCCAAGCGATTCACACGATGAGCCTCTGTGTAGGTGTCATCCTGCACCAGGAAAATCCAATCAAAGTCTGCCACATAATGGTCTAGCACATATTTGACAGTCTGGTACATGTTCCAGATAGGCCTCTCATCACCATGCGTCACCACCATCATGCCATGTGGTACTTTACGCCCCCGTGTGCCAGTGAAGTAGACCAGACGCTCCAGCCGGTGGCCCAAGGTACGATTAACCGCCACAGCCAGGGAGTTCAACGTGTTCTTCGAAGTCAGTACCCCCACAAAGAGACGTTGCCGCATGCCCAGCTCCGTGCTGATGTACCGGGTCCTTTTGGGAATAAGCAGTACAGACCAAAAAGAAAGATGAAGCAGCTGACCAGGGGCAGAAAGATCCCTTTACCTCCTGCATCCAAATCCTTATCTAGCAAGGGAGGATCAGCTTGGCCCTGTGTTTCTAGTCCCTCTGGAACATTTGAAGAACAGGAACTTTGCAGTGATAACAGATTACATGAGAAAAGCCCTGTTCAATCAGACCAAAGGCTTGTCTAACTAACTATCATGTTCACAGTGGCCACAGTGGAAGCCCATAGCAGAGAATGACTTCAACAGCATCCTCCTGCCTATGCTCCTCCAAAACCAATATATGGAAGGCATGCTGTCTGTGGTATTGAATGGAATATATCACACTCCCCTAGTGTTCAGAGTTCTGAAGCCACGCTTATTCCCTAAAATCTTTAGCTCCCATATAGGGACCTGTTGTACGGAAGACTGGCGCTACTGCCCTATGGTACAAATGCAGACTTGCAGTGTGTTTGCTCACAACTGAGAAAAGGGAAGCCACCTCGGGAGGTTATTTACATATCTTTTCAGCCAGTCAGAAGGGGAAAATTGCAAATGGGTAGACAAAGGCCTGCTTTGCCTCACCTCACCCCCAATATTTAAAACCAGACCATACCCACATGGAAAGCACAGAGGCTACAAGGAAGCAGTTCCGAGACTGTCATGCAGGGGCACAAACAGGGCCTTAATTTACAGTCATAATGGAATCCTAAATATACAGTATCTAACTTCAATTGCTCATAGACATTACCTTTATCTCTCACATCTTTTTATATTTCTATAAATATACCCTCCACATGTCTTTTGCACCTATCCTGTAAATGCTCAAAATATACTACAGTTGTTTCTGATTTACTACAGTTGTTGGTGATTTTGCTGTTGTTCTTGCTTTTACATATCTTCAAGTTGATTCCAACTTGCATCAACCCTATCCTAGGATCTTCTTAGACAGATTTATTCAGAGGAGGTTTGCGACTGCTCTCCACTGAGGCTGAGAGAGTGTTATTTGTCCAATGTCGCCAGTGGGTTTCCATGGCGGAGCAAGAATTTTAAACCTGGTCTCCTAAAATCCTAGTACTATCCTGCAACCACTATACACACTGGTTATTTTAACTCTCTTAATATTACTCTTACTGTACAAATTAATAGTCCTGTGTGTACCAGCAGTATACAACAGAATGCATCCAGGGCATTCACTAAACCTCAAATGCATAAACACCGCATTTTAACTGTACAAGAAACAAACACACTACCATGTTTGTAGTTCTGCTTTAGAATACTCTGCCAAGACCTTATTAAAATGCAATATTCTCTGAAGAAAGATGTGAATCTAACAAGCTGAGTCGCTCTAGTAACCTCACGTCTGGATTTCTGTAACGCGCTCTACATGGGGCTACGCTTGTGCCTAACCCGGAAACTCCAACTAGTCCAGAATATGGCAGCCAGACTTATTAATGGAACATCAAGGAGAGAGCACATAACACCAGTGCTTAAAACTCTCCACTGGCTGCCCATTAGTTTCCGGGCACAGTACAAGGTGTTGATATTAACCTTTAAAGCCCTACATGGCCCAGGCCCATCTTACCTTAGGGACCGCCTCTTCCCGTATGAACCGCCCCGCACACTTCGATCCTCTGGGAGGAACCTGCTACAGCCTATGAAAACTAAGCTTTCGCAGACCACCCAGAGGACTTTTTTAGGTACCGCTCTCAAGCTTTGGAATGGCCTGCCGGCCGAGATACATCTTATTACATCATTGGCCAGTTTCAAAAAAGGCTTTAAAGATGCATCTCTTCCAGCAAGCCTTTCCTTGAAAGGAAAATAAACAAAACATCAACTTCTGGCTCTGCAACATGGAAATTAAACTGGGGAAATAACGTTTGCTATCCCCCTGCCTAAACTTTTGGATTTCATCTATTGCAGATTTGCACATGCACTGTCCATGAGATCATATCTGTTTTCATTGTTGCTGATTTTAACTTTAACTGTTGTCAATTTTAAAAAGCTCTGGTTTAATTTAATTTTAAGGGGGGGGGGGCAGGTGGGAAGAGAGATGATTGTTGTTTTACTCAGTATTTTTAATTCTTGTTGTACCCTGCTCCAAGTTTTTCATTAGAGGAGCGGGTTATAAATAAACTTTATTATTATTATTAATAAGAAGAAAATACCACTCCATCTATTTGTGTTTTCCAAAATATTCTGGTTTAAAATGAGATGCTAAGTAACAAGAGTGTCTCTTGGGGAATCCCATAGCTACCTAATGTGGGGGGGGGGGGAGTGCAACTTGACAGGGACATCTCCAAAAGGAACCAAAAATTGAGATGCATCACATATTTTGTCCACCAGTGTCCAAGCATGACGAGCAATAACCTGGAGGAGAATCCTTAGTCAGCATCATCCATTTAGGAGTAATGCATGCCAACTGTCAGACCAGTATGATGTCAGCTCTTTACATCTCATCAACATCAGGGAAACCACAGCAACAGACCAATGTGTGCTTGGTGCCTAGTAATTTACATATGCAAGACACAATTTCATAAGTACAGCCTGCACTACTTGGACCCATATGTGATTCTGACACAATCCCTCTCCTCTTATCAAAAGAAAGGGGTGGGGGAGAAGAGGCTAGGAAAGGTTCTCACTGTGCACATTCTCTCTACACAGTGCTGTTCACCAGTGTTCTCTGCCCACTGCCCTCTTCCTCTGAGGAACTTGTTCCTTTTTTTTTATTCACTCATTTTCACTCAACAAGATGTGGACCTGTTTTGAACCCCAGAAAGAAAGTACCCATGAGAACTAGGATTTACCAGTCAGGTAGTCAATACCACTCTTAACATTCAAGTGCAGTTTCTAAATATTTGTGCATGTAAAGAATAATAAGTGTTTTAGGTAAGTTATAAAGTTCATTCATCTTGCAGGTCAGAAACCCAGCTAAACAAACGTGCAAGATGCCACAGGGGGAACATATGGCCAAGCAGATCTCACTTGACCAGGTCTGAATCTGTCCACTCTGTGACCAAACAGGAATCCACCTGCAACTGCTATGAATACACAGCCCCCTTAGGAGCTAATCCTAATCCCCAGATGAGTAGAAAGAGGCAAGAGTGGGAAACAAGGAAAGGAGGGTATCAAAACTAGAAACTCACTGCCAGGATTTCTAGTTTGTGTGCTCCCATCACAATTTATTGCTGCAATTTCATGTCTGGCTAAAATATCTGTACTTCAAGGAGGTAGGTAGACAACATTGAGGTGGAGACTATGCAATAATAAAATGAGATGTACAAGAGTTGGACTAAGCAATATGAGGGAAGGGAGATTATCTGACTCACTGTGCAATCTTACAGTGCAATCTGGAAGGCAGGTGGCCTGTCTCTTACAATTAGCTGCAGGTTTTAATTATTCAAATGCAACAGGAAACCATTCCTACCCACCCACCCCATCTCTACCCTCACACATACAGTGGGCTCATTCAGCCCTTCTACTTCCTGCCCGTCTCCTCGCTTCCACCCTTCCTGCAGGGGACAACACAGCCCATTCAATCACTCATCCCTGGGCCCCCAATCTCAGACACTACATAAATATGGAATTTGGGGCACAGACAGGGAAGCAAAGAGGAATGCTGAGAACCCTGGTGAAAGGTGCCACAGAAGTACAGAGGGACATTTCAAACAATATATTCCACCCTCATCACATTCTCATAGGGAATTGGGGGACAGATACCAGCAAGGAAAAAGTTGAAAGCAGCACTTTACAGCTGGGAAGGTAGGAAATTAAGAAGTGAGCACATTCAAGAGAAATCGGCAGACAAGGAGGGAGGTGAGGGAGAGAAAAAGACAGCAAGCACAGGGAAACTGAGAGAGAAAGAAGATGTTACGGGTAAGAACTCAACATAATTAAAGCCTTCAGAGGAACAAGGCAGTTTTATAGAAAGGAGAGGAAAGGCTTAAGAAACGTAACAGGGGGATGCAAAGTGGTTAAGTGCTGGAGCCATGGGACCTTGTGAATGGACAGAAGGCAGCATTAACCACAAGTAACCCTGCACGGTGAAGTGGTTTGAGCATTGGACTAGGACTCTGGAGACCAACAGTTCAAATTCTGGCTGGGCCATGGAAACGCACTGGGTGACCCTGGACAAGTCACACTCTCTCAACCTCAGAAAATGGTCATGGCAAACACCCTCTGATGGAACTTGTCATAAAACCCTCATGATAGGGTCACCTTAGGGGTCACCATAAATGGAAACGAAAGCACAACAATAAACCATCATACAAAGAAGAGAGAAGATGGAAGGAGCACCAAAATAATTGATACTTTTAACTAAAAGAACTAGATAACTAACAAAAGGAACTTAAGGGCTTGAGTCACTGTTTGGGCCTACAACTCACAGAATCCTCCAACCTGCACAGCCAGAGTTCATCCTTACTAAAGGATTCTCAGAGCTGTAGTCCAAAAATAGTAACTTTTTCAAGCACCTGGGACTCGGGGACTAGCAAGGCTCCCTCTCTTTGCATTCTCAACTCTGAGGAGACAGCAATTCTAGGATATTGCTCTCTTTCACTGTCAAAGTGTGATGTCTTTATGCAATTTTGGGGGCCAACTCTATATTCAAAGAGACATTGTGGTTCCTGCCCACATGAAAATCTCCACTTATACTGTACATATCAGTACAGGACTGGATCTATCTCTTGCTGGTATACATACGTAGTAGGGACCACTCAAGAAAACAGCAGGATGTCCTGACTGTTGATTATTTCAATACAGGGTATCCCTGGAGAAAAGGCATATCTAGGGACACTTTCTACACTTTGGCTTGTGTGTTGCAACACCTAATTATGACCAGGTCAGGATAAAGCTAATCACAAAACAAGCAGAATGACCTCAGCTTTCCCAAAAGAAAGCACAGAAGATAAGATTGCAAATTCTCTCATGGTGACAACAAACTACAGCAGCAGAACTTAAAGAAAATATAACATCCGATAAGATAAAATATATTGCAAACAGCAGGCCTAGGGAATGCACAGTCTTCTAGACATTGTTGGGTTACAACTCCCATCAGCTCCATTCAACATACTCTACGGTGAGGGATTCTGGAAGGTGAAATCTAAAAAAGCATTCAGAAGGCCACTTGCTTCCCACTCATGATCTAGAGAAGTACATCGGTACTTTACAAACCTTCCTCACTGCCCAGTTACTTAAACCTAAATTTCATTTCACCGATAACTGACAAAGATCCTTGTCTCTCTTACTCCCCTCCCCACCATCCTCCTCATCTCCCAATAGGCTTGCAGGAGAGGGACAGACTGCACTGATCACATTACATGCACATTTTAAACTGGGCAGAGGAGTACATTACATGTAATGCATTAAATTTGGCTTCATGACCACATTTCGAGACTTGTATATAAAATGCTTACTTTTTACTAGTCAGACTGATTACACTTGCAGTGATGCACATATCTGAATATTCCTCCATCTACCAGGCACTTCAAAAAGGAAAGAACTGAATGCCTATGCATGTTTCCCACAACCATACAGTAGGAATGTGCTTATTTAAATTATTCATTTCTCACCTCCAGGCTTACTTTTTTCCTTGGAGGTACACAGCAAAAACAAAGTGGAAGATATGCACATTCATGCTGGAAGGAGGGAACATGCAGAGTTATAAGCAATTTTCTAAAAAGACATTGTAGGGGGCAGGTATAAAGGAACAGTTCTGCTGGCATACATTTCCACTCTTAAAAACACATCTATGACCATTTCGGTGGTGTTCCACTATAGCAAAGGAGTTCAGAACTCCTACCACAATTTACATTTTTAGAACGCCACCCAGCATTCATTAATGCAACAAACTTAACAGCTGGTATGGAAAATGCACTTTGACAATGTCACAATACTTCCTTTTGAAAGAGTAAACACTGATATCCCATTTTCCCCATAGTATTTAAGACTGTGGACATAGGCCAAGCATGGTGTAGTGGTTTGCACACTGGACTACGCCTCTGGAGATCAAAATTCAATTCCACACTTGGCCATGAAAACCTACTGGGTGGGTCTGAGTGAATCACACACTCTTAGCCCCAGAAAACCCCATGATATGTTTGCCTTAGGATCATCTTAAGTTAGAAATGACTTAAAGATACAGAACAACACAGGGCTGCAATATCCCTGCAACATACTGGTTAATGTGAAAGAAAATGCCTGACTCACTTCAATAATCTGTATAGAGATTAGGTGTGAAATAGTAGCTAAGAGATTGAGTTGGGAATCAGGTTCCCCACTGCTGTGAACTCCCTGGGTGGCCTTAGGTGGGTCACTCTCTCTTTCAGCCTCAGGCCCTGTGCCCTACCCTCTGCAATGTCAAGGATAATAATATTGACATATATTACAGAGTTACTGTAGAGATTACAACTAGATAATGCACATGAAGCATTTTAAACATTTGAAGACTCAATACAAATGTTAAGTATCATGTACAGTATAATGATTATAACAGATAGTCAAAAATAACCTTCTGAGAAGGCTCCAGGGAAGCCCAAGAAGTAGTTGCATGACTCAGCCCACAATCATCCACCCTGTTCAGAAGGAACCACAGACATCTTGCTCAGTTCACAGTAGCCATAGCTATCCTCAGTCTAGACCACCTCCTTCCAAAGGAAGTTGTTCAAACAGAAGGACTTCCTGAATAACAAGAGCTAAGCCCCTAAGCTTTCCTGTGGGAGATCATAAAAGGAGGGAAGCAATCTAAGGATGGAAGAGATGAAGCAGTAGGAAAGGGGCTCAGAGATCCACACCACAGTTTGGTAACATAATACATGGCACAACTGCTCTATATGACCCCCTATACCTTCACCATGCCTACATAGTCTCAAATACCATTTATAAAATGAATTTACTTTGTTATTTGTTACTTCAACCATAAAAGGAAATGGCCTCCAGGGAAGCAGAGTTGGATTGATTCAGTGTACCAATGTTACTTGGCACAGATCACTATTTCACAAAGTGCCTAGTGAAACTAAGGAATGCACTAGCATAAGATGTAGTAATGCAGTAGTTCTCAAACTTTTTACCCTTGTGATCCCCTTTAGTTAAGTAAGTAAGGCCTCTGACAAGTTTCTCCTGACACTCTTGCAAACAAGCTTGTAAAAGGTGGGCTAGACAAGGTAACTGTTACATTGATTTGCAACTGGTTGACTAGCTGAATCCAAAGTGTGCTTAACAATGGCACCTTTTCATCCTCGAAAGAAGTGACCAGTGGGGTGCCACAGAGTTCTGTCCTGGGCCCAGTGCTATTCAACATCTTTATCAATGACTTGGATGAAAGAATAGGGGGCACACTTATCAAATTTGCAGATGACCCTAAATTAGGAGGAGTAGCTAATACCCACAGGACAGGATCAAAATTCAAGACGATATGAGCAGACTAGAAAGCTGGGCCAAAACTAACAAAATGATATTCAACAGAGAAATGTATGGTACTGCAGTTAGGGCGGAAAAATGAAATGCATAGATATAGGATGGGGGACATCTGGTTTAACAAGACTACATGCGAAAGGGATTTAGGAGTCCAAGTAGACCACAAGTTTAACATGAGTCAACAGTGTGATGCAGCAGCTAAAAAGGTCAATGTGATTTTAGGCTGCATCAATAGAAGTATAGTGTCTAGATCAAGGGAGGTAACAGTGCCACTGTATTTGAATTTGGTCAGGCCCCAGCTTGAATACTGTGTCCAGTTCTGGGCACAACAATTCAAAAAGGATGTTGAGAAACTGGAGCATGTCCAAAGCAGGACAACTAAAAATGTGAAGGGTCTGGGAAGCATGCCCTATGAGGAAAACTTAGGGAGCTGGGGATGTTTAGTCTGGAGACAAGAAGGTTGCAATATGACAGCCCTGTTTAAATATTTGAAGGGATGTCATATTGAGGAAGGAGCAAGCTTGTTTTCTGATGCTTCAGAGAACAGGACCCAGAATAATGGTTGCAAGCTACAGGAAAAGAAACTCCACCTATACATTAGGAGGAATTTCCTGACAGCAAGGGCTGTTCGACAGTGGAGCAGACTCTCTTGGAGTGTAGTGGAGTCTCCTTCCTCGGAGGTCTTTAAGCAGAGGCTGGATGGCCATCTATCGGATATGCTTTGATTGAGGGTTCTTGCATGGTAGGGGGTTAGACCTTGTGGTCTCTTCCAACTCTATGATTCTATGAACATCTATATGCAGATATCATGCCTGCCCCCATACTATATAAATAAAAATATTTTAGTGTGCATATTTTCATTTACACATTCATGTATATTCATATTTTAGCATTTTATAAGGAAATAGATCTCCTCCTCCTCCTCTTCCTTCTCCCTTAGGCAGAGGCTCCAACTGCCCTCTTTGACCTTCTCTTCCCCTCCAGGGCAGTTTGGGGAAGGAGGTGGAAAAGGAGAAGCAGGAGTGATCAGGGCTTCCAATCCTCTCCCACCCCCTGCAGCAACTCTCACACTCTCCTGGAGGTCCTGCCCCCACTTTGAGAACCATAGTAGTAATGGATACCAACTTAGATAACTTTTAAAAGGGGGGGGGGGGAATCACAGAGGATAAGACCACCAACAGTTACCAGTCATGCTGACTATTTTACTTCCAGTATCAAAGGTTGCATGCTTCTATACATCAGCTTCTGGGAAACACACAGAAGAGGTACAAAATTCAAAAATATGGGCTCATGCTGTACTTGTGAGATTCCTGTAGTCATCTAGTCAGCCACAACCTTTGGTCTGATCCTGCAGGAATCAGCTTTTGTTTAATGGATGTTCTTATTATTTTCTGATCAGACAGTGAAGCACTGGACATAGACCTGGAAGGTACAAGTTCAGGCCCCACCTGTATCAAGGAGGAATTCACTGTATGGCCTTGGGCAACTCATCGCCTTCAGACTATGTTCCTCCATCACATACCTCAAGGGCAATCATGAGAAAGTATACAATACAAATTCTAGACATATTGGAGTATATCACCAGTCTGCTGTGACTTCTGAATGAAGCACAGATGGACAATTATTTGTTTCTGCAAATCAGCAAGTGCAGTGGGCTCTCCACATTTGTTTGTGTTAGGGGCACAGGACTCTTGTAAAAGTGAAAAACCAAAAATAAAAAACCCTTTTTTTAACTTGAGAGAACACCCCTCTAACAATTTCTAGGTCCTCCGGTGCAACTCTATGGACAACATCAGGTGGAAGTTGACCAAAGAATTGTGTTGAGGGATGTACACATGCCTAGAGAGGTGTTTTCTCTAGGAATCTCTAGATCCACCAGCGTCACTCTATGCTCAATGTCTAAAAGAATCATGCTGTTGTTGCTGCACTGATGTGCGTCTTCAAGCCATTTCCGACTTATGGCAATTCTAAGGCACAATTAGCATGGGGTTTTCTTGGCACATTTCTTGAGAAGGGGCTTGCCACTGCCATCCTCTAGGACTGAGAGTGTGTGGCTTGCCCGAGATCACCCAACGGGTTTACATGGACAAGCTGGGATTCAAACCCTGGTCTTCAGAGTCATAGTCCAACTCTCAAACCAAAACACCACACTGGCTTTCATGCTTGAGAACCTAGAGATGCTTAAAGAGAACGTATTAACCAAATCCATGAATAATCAAATCCGCAGAAATGAAAGCTGCAGATGTGGAGGGCTGACTGTATACAGATTCATAAAGAGGTGATACAAAGACTGAAGCATACTCAGCCAATGCACCCAAGCAGTATACAGTCAGCCCTCCATATCTATGGATTCTTTATCCAAGGATTCAAGCATCCATGACTTGAAAATATTTTTAAAATGTATAAATTCTAAATAGGAAAACTTGATTTAGCAATTTTATATAAGGGACACCATTTTAGTACCCCTCAGTATTTAATGGGACTTTAGCATCCACAGATTTTGGTATCCAAAGGTAGGTAGGGGCAGTAGTGGTACCAAACCCCAATGGATATCAAGCACCCATTGTGAAAGAAAAGCACTAAACACCCATTCCCCACAAAACAAAGGAATACGAAAAACAGTGGAGATACAATAACTGTGATTATTTTTGGGAAGCAGTTTGCCCTTTATGTGTATGTACATAATGCACACAAACACACACACAACCCCATCCTTCTCCAGTTTCCTTTCTCCATAGATACCTGATCGTTTTCTTGGTAGCTTTGCCAGGGTTTGGGGGTTTGTAAGGCAGGACGCGGGGCTCCCAGCTCTGTTCAGGGTCAGTGCCCAGGCCCCCGGGCACGGAATTGGGCTTGCGGGCCGCATTGCCCTGCCCTCCCTGGTGCTGGTGGTGCTGCTGTTGATCCAGGCCCCCATCTCGCAGGCTGCCTTGGCCGGGGCCACAGGGCTCCTCCACCCAGGTGACGCTGAGGAGGCTGAGGGTGAACCCCAGGGACACCCCGACCACCACCGGCCCCACCGGGCGGAGAAGGGACAGGACCAAGGAGAAGCGCATGGCGTCCCTCTGCCTTGAACAACAGGGGTTGGGGCTGTGAGGAAACCTGGGCACGAAGGAGAGAGAGCAGAGTATAAATACAACAAATACTAAGTATAACAACAACAACAACACTGTACTAAGGGACCACTAAGGAAGGAGGGAGAGGAGGAGAGAGTATAAATACAAATAATTATAGTAATAGTAACAATAACCCCAAATCAAGGGACACTAAGGAAGGAGGAAGGGAAGGAGAGAGTGGAGTATAAATACAAATAATGATGATGATGATAATAATAACAACCCTGAATTAAGAGGCCACTAAGGAAGGAGGAAGGGAAGGAAAGTGTGGAGTATAAATACAAATAATGATGATGATGATTATAACAACAACAACAATAACCGTGAATTAAGGGGCCACCAAGGAAGGAGGGAGGGGAGTCTGAGGTGTAAATACAAATAATATTGATAATGATGATGATAATAATAACAATAACTGTGAATTAAGGGGTACTAAAGAAGGAGGAAGGGGAGGATAGACTGTGATATTATTATTATTAACCTTTATTTATATAGCGCTGTAGGTTTACACAGTGCTGTACGGTTCCCTGCCCTCAGGCTTACAATCTAAAAGACATGATATAAAAGGAGAAGGGAAAGGTAATGGGGAAGGGGATGAGGTCCGGTGGTTCTTCTCTCCCTCTGAGGCCTGGACCAATGCAGATGGACTAGAGAGAGGGCTCGGCTTCATAATGCACAGTTAAAACAGGCCAGACAAAGTCACACATCTGGGAACGCTTCTCTAAACAATATAGTATATATTGTTTAAATACATATAATAATAGTAATAATAATAATAATGAATAACAGTAATCCTGAATTAAGGGGTCACTCAGGAAGAAGGGGGGGGTGAGAGACTGGGCTTTGAATACAAATAATAATAATAATAATAATAGTGAATCAAGGGGCCACTCAGGAAGGAGAGAGGGAGGGAAGGAGAGAGAGGGGTAGAAATACAAATAATGATAATAGTAATAGTCACAACAGCAACAGTAATAATAACAAGATACCTGAATTCAGGGGCTACTAAGGAAGGGAAGGGTGGGGTAGAAATACAGATGATGATGATATACCAATAATAACAATAACCCTTAATTAAGGGACCAGGAAGGAAGGAAGGAAGGAGAGGGGAGGCCTGGGTCTGTGCTCAGAGGGGGGGCCCTCCTCCTCCTCCTCCTCCTCCATTCAAGGTAAAAAGGGGGCGGAGCAAGGAGGCCCCGGAAGGAGTGGTCTTCTTCTTCTTCTTCTTCTTCTTCTTCAATCTTCAGGGGAGAGGGAGAGGGGCCGGCCCAAGCTACGGACATGGGGGCCCATCATCCTCCCCACCCGGAAGGAAGGACGGAAGGGGACCGTGGTGGGGCCTGGCGTTGCAGAGGGGAAGAAGAAAGAGGAGGAGGGGCTCTTCCTTCCTTCTGTCCTTCCGGCCAAGAACTGAGTCCGGGCGGGGGACGAACCTGACGCTGCCGGCTCTGGGTCCTGGTCCTGGGGAGGCAGAGGGGAGGGGCCGCTGCGGCTGCCAAGCAACGGAAGAGGGCGGGGCCCGGTCCAGTGGGGAGGGAGGAGGAGAAGGAGCCCTATTGGCCCAGACGACGTTCCATATTCCCTGCGCGAGCGGAGGGGGAGGGGTAGAGAGGGGAGACAGAGCGCCCCTTTCCTTTCCTCTCTCTCAGTCTCTGGTCTCCGTCGCGCCACAGGAACCGCCGCCGCCGCCGCAGCCCAGTCCTCGACGTGTCATCATCCGCGCGCGCGGCCACGCCCCTTCCCGACTGCGTCATCCGCTCCGGCCACGCCCTCCTCTCCAACCTCCAATCCCTGCCCGAAGAGGCGCTGTCGTCATTTCCGGGCACTGCGTCACGATGATTCGAAGCGGGGCATTGCAAATAAACCGGTTTAAGCGCCGTGGCTCAATGCTGTGAAATTCTGGGAATTGTAGTTTGTTGTGGGGCCCAGAGCGGAGCGGAGCTCCGCTCTGGGCCCCACAACAAACTACAATTCCCAGAATTTCACAGCATTGAGCCACGGCGCTTAAACCGGTTTATTTCTCCAGTGTGAACACAGCCTTAGTTTCAGAGCCAGAGGAGATTAAGTAGTTTCCGGGAAGGCCTGCCGGAAGAGATGCGTCTTTACAGCTTTTTAAAAGCAATCAAAAGTCATGGTAAAACGTATCTCCCTGGCTATACCCGGCTCTATCTTCTGATGGACATTGAAAGTGATCCAGCTATTCCCAGCTAATTCCTGTCCAGAATGAAAACAAAGTCATACAACGGTACAAAAAGGGACAGATGATGATTGCGTTCCCATCTGAGCCAAGACCCATAGTGGCAGTGCAAAGAGCTACAAGGAGGATATCCTTAAAATAACAGAACGAAACACATGAGGATACAGACAATCCATGGCGGGGGGGGGGGTATCTTATATCTCTATGTAGTCACTATCTAGATTTACACATTTTCCCTACTGTTTCTTGACCTTCCAAATAGCATTATTGTAGAAGTCTGCAGATTGCGGCCGATGAGGATTTTACACTTTAGTCACTTCTGGCAGAGGCAGTCACAAAAACAAATGAGTTGATTTTCTCAGCAACGTGCACTTAGGGACCAATGATGACACTGACAAAATTTCATCAATACAGTGGTCCCCCGGGTTAAGAAAACCCCAGGATCCGAAACCAGCGGGACCAAAAATTATCCCCCGGGATCCAAAAAAAAGGGACGTCCCTATTCCTCCGAGGCCAGGCTTCGGATGAAAAGGGACAGACTCCCACCCCTTTTCCTCCGAGGCCAGGCTTCAGAGGACAAGGGACGGACTCCCATCCCTTTTCCTCCGAGGCCAGGCTTCGGGGGACAAGGGACGGACTACCGAAAGGAAGGCCCGATCCGGCGGATCGGGCCTTCCTTTTGTTAGGCGCGGAGGCCCAGCCCGGCTTCCCCAGCCAGGCTGGGCCTCTGCGCTTGACGTGAAAGGAAGGCCCGATCCGCGTCAGGCGCGGAGGCCCAGCCTGGCTGGGGAAGCCGGGCTGGGCCTCCGCGCCTAACGAAAGGAAGGCCCGATCCGCTGGATCAGGCCTTCCTTTCGCCTCAGCCGCGGAGGCCCAGCCTGGCTGGGGAAGGGAACCTTCCCTTCCCCAGCCAGGCTGGGCCTCCGCGGCTGACGAAAGGAAGGCCCGATCCGCCGGATTGGACCTTCCCTTCCCCAGCCAGGAGGCCCCCGCGGCTGACGAAAAGAAGGCCCGATCCGCCAGATCGGACCTTCCTTTCCTCAGCCAGGAGGCCCCCGCCGAAGGCTTCGGAACGGATTACCTATTTCCTATGGGAAATAGGCCCCGGGTTACGAAATTTTCGGCTTACGAAAAAGGTGCCGGAACGAATTAATTTCGTAACCCGGGGGACCACTGTATGCCATAATATCTTCTGGGTGATAATTATTACTTTATGATACCCCCTCGTAAGGCGCAATCTGCAGACTTCTACAGTATCAGGTATTCGGAGGGTCAAATAACGCTGGAAAAATGTATAAATCTAGATAGTGACTACATAGAGATAAGTTAACAATTACAAATCAAAGCAAACTTTCTGTCAATTTTTTAAAAAGGTGATCATTAAAACTTTTGGATAACCCCTCGTATATACACATACAGGCACATACATAAACACACGTATACACATATATGCACATACAACACACACACACATATACATACATATATAAATATATTTACACACACAGATGTATATACAGACACATATATATATACACACACATATACACTATATATATATCTATATACACACACACATACAGGCACACACATACATATATGCGCACACAACACATATATACACACACAGACAGATGTATATACACACAGACAAATATACACACAACACAAACACACACATATATATACATACAGGCACACGTATACACACACGTATACACATATACACACGCACAACACACACACACACACATATATATATATACACACATATATAAATATACTTACACAGAGATATATATGCACACACAGATGTGTATACAGACACATACACACACACATATACACACATACATATATATATATATATATATATACACACACACAAATATACACACATACACACACACACACATGTATAGACCGACAGACATGGACAGGTTGCTTACCTGTAACAGTATTTCTTCGAGTGGTCATCTGCGAATACATACAAATGGGTTCTCTGCGCCTGCGCAGTCGAATTCGGAACTCTCTGGAATCACTGGGCAGAAAAGTGGCTTGCAACTTTTTGCAACTTTTTGGCGGTAGCCCCGCCCCTCCTCTATATAAGCCCTGTTCCCGTTCTTTTCCCCAGTTCCGAAATTTTTCCGCTGCAAGCGACGGAGGAGCAGAACAATGTTGAACAGGACACTGAGGGGAGGAAGGGCGGGATTTGTATGTATTCGCAGATGACCACTCGAAGAAATACTGTTACACGTAAGCAACCTGTCCTTCGTGGTCTCTGCAAATCATACAAATGGGTTAGACTAGCAAGCTTAGGTAAGCGGCGGAGGGAATGTCATGACAACAGTAGTAAGATAAACCATCTTGAAGGGAGAGAAAGGCAGGCCGCCTCCTGCTGCAAGCAAGAAGAGCCCTCCCTTCAACCACCATCTTGAAGGGAGAGAAAGGCAGGCCGCCTCCAGCTGGAAGCAAGAAGAGCCCTCCCTTCAACCACCATCTTGAGGGGAGAGAAAGGCAGGCCGCCTCCTGCTGCAAGCAAGAAGAGCCCTCCCTTCAACCACCATCTTGAAGGGAGAGAAAGGCAGGCCGCCTCCTGCTGCAAGCAAGAAGAGCCCTCCCTTCAACCACCATCTTGAAGGGAGAGAAAGGCAGGCCGCCTCCTGCTGCAAGCAAGAAGAGCCCTCCCTTCAACCACCATCTTGAAGGGAGAGAAAAGCAGGCCGCCTCCTGCTGCAAGCAAGAAGAGCCCTCCCTTCAACCACCATCTTGAAGGGAGAGAAAGGCAGGCCGCCTCCTGCTGCAAGCAAGAAGAGCCCTCCCTTCAACCACCATCTTGAAGGGAGAGAAAGGCAGGCCGCCTCCTGCTGCAAGCAAGAAGAGCTCTCCCTTCAACCACCATCTTGAAGGGAGAGAAAGGCAGGCCGCCTCCTGCTGCAAGCAAGAAGAGCCCTCTCTTCAACCACCATCTTGAGGGAGAGAAAGGCAAGCCAGCTGCAACAGGCCTTGCCTGAAGGGAATAAGAGCCCTCCCTCCAGTCCATCTGCCTTGGTCCAGGCCTCTGAGGGAGAGAAGAGCTGCTGGACTTTGCCCCTTCCCCATCACCATTCCCTTCTCCTTTTGTGTCGTGTCTTTTAGATTGTAAGCCTGAGGGCCGGGAAATGTCTAATTAACAAATTGTAAGCCGCTCTGATAGCTTTGGCTGAAGAGCGGGGTATAAATAAAATTATTATTATATTATTATTATTATTATTATTAACCAAAGAATGTTTATTGGTCCACAATAAAAATTGTCAAATTGAACTAACCCATGTGTGTTTCTTGTTTCTTTAAGCATAAAGCAACAACAACAATAGTGCAATATTGTTCACAGAACAGAAGCACCTACTCAAAGAGTAACTATATACACTGTGCATGGATATACAGAAATGCACCCTGAGAGCACCCAATGCTGGATGCCAGCAATGTCAAATAAAACAGGCAGAACAGTGCAATAAGATGCAATGTGTCAAAAGGAACAAAACAATGCAATGTGTCATAAAACATGGCATGGTACAAACTGACATTAGTGTAACCCAGACAATAACACTGCCCTGCCAAAGGCTGCATCGGTCCTTGCCCTGGTGTCCAACCGGTAATGTTTTATGAAAGTCATTGGTTGGGACCAGACAGCAGCCTTACAGACATCCTCCAGCAGGACACCAGTCAGAAAAGCGGAGGATGTCGCTACCGCCCTAGTTGCATGTGCCCTGACCCTGGCAGGAAGAGTTGTACCCGACAGTTCATAGCAGAGGTGGATGGTACCAGCCACCCATTTGGAAAACCTCTGAGCAGTCACAGGTAGTCCCTTCTTTGGCTCTGAATAGCACTGGAACAGTCTGTCAGAGCGGCTCGCACCCGAAGTCCTGTCCAAATAGAAGGCCAGAGCCCTCCTAACGTCCAACGAGTGCAAACGGTGCTCGGTATCGGTGGTCGGGTTCGGGGCCAGGGTCGGGAGCACAATGTCTTGGCACATATGAAAGGCAGACACTACCTTAGGCAAGAAGGTAATGTCAGTACGGAGGACCACCTTATCCTTATGAAACCGAAGGAAAGGCTGGTCCCTCCACAAGGCACAAAGCTCGCCTGCACGCTGGACAGAAGTGATGGCCACCAAAAAGGCTGTCTTCCAAGTCACCAGCCTTAGGTCAGCAGTAGCCATGGGCTCAAAGGGCTTGGTAGCAAGACAAGATAAAACAACCTCAAGGCTCCAAGCCGGTGCCGGTACCGAGGCCGGCGGATGGAGGTTGTTAAAGCCCTTCAGGAACCCCTTCACCAAGGGGTCTTTGAAAAAGGAAGGTTTCCCATCAAACTGAAAATGGGAACAAATCACAGACAAATAACACTCGATGGAGTTGAGATACAGCCCCGACTCCACCAGTGTCATCAGGAACTCCAGCACCATCGGTGTCGACACCCTGGATGGAAAGAGCCCTCTCGAATCCAGGAACCGGAGAAACCTCTGCCACTTGCAGGAGTAGGACCTCTTGGTCGCTGGTTTGTGGGCCGCCAGGATCACATGCCTCACCGCCGCCGGAAGGTTCGCTAAGGCCGGAGTCTCCACGCTACGAGAGGAAGGTCCTCGATGTCCGGATGCCGAACTCGACCCTCCTGAAGAGTGAGCAGATCTGGCCTCGGCTCGATCCTCAGGAACCGGTTCCGAGACAGATGCAGCAGGGACGGAAACCACGGCTGCCTGGGCCACCAAGGGGTGATCAGGACAGCGTCCGTCCGGTCTTTTGACATCTTGGAGACGACCCTCGTGATGAGTGGGAACGGGGGAAAGGCATACAGGAATTCCTCCGTCCAGCTGTGAAGGAAGGCATCCCCCAAAGAGTGCCGGGACCGGTCTCGGGAGCAGAACCGGCTGCATTGCGCGTTGGTCTCCGACGCAAAGAGGTCTATCTGCGGAGTGCCCCATCTCGAGAACAGGTCCGCGACCGCCTCGGGATGCAGAGTCCACTCGTGGCACTGCGAATCTGACCTGTTGCGCTGGTCTGCCAAGACATTTCCTTCTCCGAGGAGATGGACTGCCTGGAGGAAGATGTTTCTCGGGATGCACCAGTGCCAAATCCGTAGGGTTATGTCCAGCACGGTTGGAGATTTGTTTCCGCCCTGCTTGTTCAGGTAGTACATCACGGTGGTGTTGTCCGTCAGGAGCTGCACTACCTTCCTGCTGAGCTCGGGTTCGAAGGCCTTCAGAGCCTTCTCGACTGCCAGCATCTCCAGAGCGTTGATGTGGAGACCCTGATGACACAGCTGCCATTTGTCCTTTATGGTGAGACCCATAGTGTGGACTCCCCAACCGTCCATGGATACATCCGTGGTGAGGACCACGTGTGGATCCGGCGAGACGAACAGCATGCCGGCGCAGACGTTCTGGGAGTCTAGCCACCATAATAGGGACCGAGAGACAGGCCTCGGTACCATGAGCCACTTGCTTGGAGGGTCGACCAACGGGTCGAAGACTGAGAGGAACCAGGACTGCAGGGGTCGAAACCGAAGCCTTGACCATGGAATGACGAAGGTTGTCGAGGCCATGTGTCCGAGAGCCACCTGGACATCCCAGGCCCGCACCCTCCTGTTGAAGCTGCAACGCCGGATGGCCTTGGAGAGGGACTGGAAATGGTCCTCCGGCAGGTATGCGACGCAAGCGTCGGAGTTGAGGATAGCCGCGATTAACTTGATCCTTGTGACCGGGGTCAAGTGGGACGTCTCAAGGTTTAAAACCAGACCTAGAGACTGCAGCAAGGAGACAGCGAAGGAGATACCTTGGCAGAGGCCTTCTTTGGAGTCCAGGTAGGGAAAGATTCTCAACCCTTGCTGGTACAGGAAAGCGACAACCGGAGCCATACACTTGGTGAAGACCCTCGGTGCCGTGGCCAGGCCGAAGGGTAAGACGTTGTAGTGGAACATCTCTGTCCCGACAGCAAAGGAGAGAAATCTTCTGTGTCCCTCCCGAATGGTGACTTGGAAGTAGGCGTCCCTGAGGTCTATCGTGGCAAACCACAGGCCCTGATACAAAAGAGGCAAAATGCAGGCAAGTGTCACCATCCTAAACTTCTTGTAAGACAAGAAGGAGTTCAAGTTCCGGAGGTCTAGGATGGGGCAAAGTCCTCCATCCGGCTTCGGTACCGTGAAGTACCGGGAGAAGAAGGCCCGGTGCACCTGTGATTGATCCAACATAGAAACCGCCCCCTTCTGTAATAGAGTGCATACTTCGTTGAGGAGGGTAGGCGAGGGAAGGGTGGAAACAAAAGATCCCGTAGGAGGGAGCTCTTCGAACTCGAGAGCATAATCCCTGGCTACGATGGATAAGACCCAGGAGTCGGTGGTGATTTGGGCCCAGATGTCCCGAAAGGGCCTCAGCAGGTTTAGGAAGAAGGGGCAGGCGACGGAGACAACGGAGTACGCGGGAACACATCATTGCCCCTTCTTACCCGGCTCGGTGTCCACCTTCTTGGAGAACGGCCTTCAGTACCGGGGCTGCATCCGCCACCCCAAAGAAGATGAAGACGGAGAGGAGAAACGCTGCCGGGTGTCTTGGCGCCGAAACTGCCTCTCCTGACTGAAGGGTCTCTGAGATTGTCCAGCAGGGGACCTGAAGCCTCCGAAGCACCTTCTGGAGAATGAGGGCTGCGAGGTGGACATGCCATGCTTCCGAGCGGCTGACTTCATACGGTATTTGAAGTTCAGCCGCTCATCAGTGTCCTTAGCAAAGAGCCCTTCGCCGTCGAATGGCATGTCCTCGATAGCCGCCTTGGCCTGTGGGTTCAGGTCCGATGCACGGAGCCAGGCGTGTCGCAGGAGGGCGATCGCGGAGGCCATGGATTTCGCCGAGCAGTCCGCAGTGTGCCTGGCGGAGGTGATCATGAGGCCCGCCACTGCATGGGCCTCATTCCTCAGTTGGAGGGCCCCTGGGCTCTTGTCCTCGGGCAGGTCCGACAGCAAGGGGGACATTCTCTCCATAAGGTACTGGACGTAGGCCCCCATTCACGCGTTGTAGTTGGAGACTCGAAGACACAACGCTGACGCCTCAAAGGTCTTCTTGGCCAATCCATCCACCTTTTTAGAATCTCGATCAGAGGTCGAGGGAGAAGTCTTGGGGGTGAATGACTTCTGGGAGCCTTCGACGATGGCCGAATTCTGAGACGGATGCAAGTGGAGCCACTCCGCCGAAGGAGAGGAGACACAGTACAACGCGTCGATTTTCCTCGAGGTCGAGGGAACAGACGCCGGGTTCTACCAAGACCTCTTGGCAATCTTTTCCATAGAAGGGAGGAAAGGAATCGATGCCAAGGTAGGTGCAGTCCCTTGTACACGGCGTTCCACCGGGTCAAGCGCCTCCTGCTCCGAACGAGTGACTTCCAGCTCAAGGGCGTTAGCCATTTTGATTAAATGCTCCCCAAAGTTGACCACGTTGTCCATGGGGGAGACCGGGCCAGGCTGATAGAAGCCATGGTGAGGCCTAGGCCTGTCCTCCTCACCTTCGGATTCGAGGGGCAACGGTACAGAGCCCTCCTGTTGCACGAACTCCTGGTCTGAATCGGAGTCGGCTCCCAGACAGAGCACCGAGCTGGAAGGGGAATAAGCCGCTTGAGTCGCGGCGTCTCCCCAGTGGGCCTCCTCCTGCTCTGCGGCCGCTTCCACAACCTCTCGACCAACCATGGTGGACACTTCCAAAGGGCACCAACGTTTCCCCCGAGGTTTGTCCAGGTTCAACGGGTCCACGGCCACGAAATACCTTCCCGACTCGCTGTCGTAGAAGTATTCAGCATCCTCCTCCGACTCAGCCATTAGGGTCGGTGACCTCTGAGACCTGTGGCTCCGTTGAGGCGAGCGCTGTGCGGGGGTCAGGCTACGCGGAACGGAGGTCTCCCGCCGAGTGGGTTGGACCTGAGGAGACACCTCCCTCGGCACGGAGGTGGTCGGGATGGAGGCGGCGCCTTTGGTTGCGGGAAACTGCTTCGGTGTCGACACATGCGGCAACTCGGTGGCGGGAGTCTGCACCGGTATCGACGCACATGGCAGCTCGGTTCCCACGATGGAGTCGGAGTGGGCCTTCTTTTGGAGGGTTTCACCCTCAGAGGAGCGCTTTTTCCAGAGGGATTCGCCCTCGGAGGAATGCTTCCTCTTAGCAGAGGCTTTTGAGCTGGATTCCTTCAGAGAGGAAGAGCCATCTGCCACGCCCTGAGAAGGAATTTTAACCTTCTTTCTCCGACCCTCATCCCTGTGGTCCTTGCCCAGCCTGGGCTTGTCCTTAGAGTCCTTTTTGGAGGACTTGGACTTCTCACCCGCCTTCTTAGCCGATTTCTCGGCGGGGTGAGCCTCCACATCCTGGGGGGATTTGGAGGGACCAACAGGGGAATCAACAGTCACCTTCTCCTGGGACATCTTCGAAGCCGGAACGGAGGTCGAAGGCAGGATCTCCTGGGGGGCCAAGGCTCGGTCCAGGAGATAAGATTTCAACCAGGAAGCACGGTTCTTCCTCGCCTGCGGAGTCAGGGATCTGCAAAGGGCACAGCTCTGGGTGTCGTGAGCTTCGCCCAAGCAGATCAGGCACTTGCTGTGGGGGTCTGTGTGAGGGACCTTGGCCCCACAAACAACGCAGTGCTTAAATGGAGCCGGAGACATCAAGTCCAAATCAGAATCCAAAATCGAGGTCAAGCAAGCCGAGAGGTCCGAACAAAGCCGAGTCACAGACGAGTGAGAGTGGTCAAAAAACAAGCCGAAGATCAAAATACCAAAAGAGACAACCCAAGCGATTCCAACACTGTTCCTTTCGAGTAGCCTACGCGGCAGAAAAAAAGGAACTGGGGAAAAGAGCGGGAACAGGGCTTATATAGAGGAGGGGTGGGGCTACCGCCAAAAAGTTGCAAAAAGTTGCAAGCCGCTTTTCTGCCCAGTGATTCCAGAGTGTTCCGAATTCGACTGTGCAGGCGCAGAGAACCCATTTGTATGTATTTGCAGAGACCACGAAGAAGAAACAGATATACATACGCACACCCAACACACTTACATACCGGTATATGTTTGTTGGTAACTGTCCTGGAGTAAGACCCAACTCTTGGTGACCCTGTGGATGAGGCATCTCCAGACCACCCCCCCCATCCTCCACTGCTTTGCACATTCAGTAGATTCAGGCCCATGGCCTCCCTGGTTGAGTCTAACCATTTGGCAGGTGGCCTACCTCTCCTTCTGCCCTCAGCCTTTCCCAGCATGATTGTTTTTTTCCAGTGAGTCATGCCTTCTCTTGATGTGGCCAAAGAACAACAGCCTCAATCTGACCATCTTGGCTTCCAGGGAGATTTCAGGTTTGACCTGTTCAAGGACCCATTTGTTTGTCTTCTGGGCTGTCCATGGTACCCTTAGTGCCTTCCTCCATCCCCACATTTCAGTTTATTTTCTTCCTATCTGCTTTCCTCCCTGTCCAGCTGTCACATCTGCACATGGGAGTTTATCAGATGACGGAATTTGGGGGTATAATGCAATGGCAATCCAAACACAATCATGGGGTTTCATGTTATTGCGTATGAGTGTATCACGCAATTTTGGGCAAAAGGGAAGTCATTCCAAACGCAATCATAGGTTTTATGTTATTGCATATTAGAGTATTTCACACAATTTCAGGCAATGTGGGGGGTCATTTTTGGGCAATGGGAAGTAATTCTGAACGCAATTAGAATTCACGTAAATTTGCTAAACTAGCAAATTTGAAATTGAAAGAAATTCCTCCCGTGTAATAAACTAGATGGTAATGGGGAATACAGTGGTTTGAATGGTTCTAACTTTAGTGTTCCACTGAACTAGTGGGTGTTTAAAACTACAGTACTTTATTTGTGCCTATTCGCTTCCTCCCACTATCTGGTGCTATTGCATTCAGTAGATTCAGGCCCATGGCCTCCCTATACAAGATCTCTCCAGTTCTTTGATAACCTTTTCATCAGATCTGTGATCATTAGTAACAGCAAGAAACACTGGGGCTTTTTAGATTGGCAGGAAAGGGTGACATGAAGTTGCACTTTCCTTAATGCTTAGCAGCTAGACTGCTAGCCCCAGGTGTGCATTTAAAAGGTACAGGGCTGCTAGACTGAGGGGTTTGGGAACGACCTATCTGAGGTCTTTTCTGTGGCTCAGCAGCTACATGGGAAGCGGTCAGAATGCTACAAACACAGGCGGAGCAGCTACATGGGCGGCAAGGAACGCGGCTTTTAGCCGTGCTTTAAAAATTTTTTCCTTGCCGGCTGTGAATTGCGCAGGTACACAGCACAGCACATTATCATTGCCTGCTGGGAACTGCACAATTGCGCAATTCGCAGCCGGTAAGGAAAAAATTTTTTTAAAGTTCAGCAGTTTATCACTGCGGTTCCTCTCCCTTTTTAAACTGTGCTGTTGCACTGGTGCATCATGAATGAACCCCCTTATTTTGTGAATGAATTGACATGTTATCCACAGTAGAATAATAGCAACGGCATCCCAGAGTCCCTACTGCGCATGTCTAGGGTTCGGATTAGGGCTGGAGCTAGGGTTTTGGAGCTTTAAAAAACTGTGCGGTTAAACCCCAGCTTTTACACCTGCAGGGCATTGAGCGTTTTAATTAGAAGTGAACTCCACACCACGCATGCTCCCAACCCATGATCCATTATGATCCACACCTGTATTGCTGCCTTTAAATGGGCGCCTTAAAGAGACAGAGCCCCATTTAACTGCGCAACTACACCTTAGCCTTTAGATGCACTTGCGCTATAGCTCACTTTTTAAAAAAAGAGTAGGGAAATCCAGCACCTTTTTAAAGGTGCTTCTTCTCCCTTAAAGCGCCAAAATGGCGTTTTCATGGCACACTTTCCCTTTTTCTCATCTAAAGGCTGGGCTTTCATGCAGCCTTCATCACACCTCTTTTTGCCAATGTAAAATGGGCCACTGTATTACATAGGAGCAGTGATGCTACCAGGAGAGTTTCACACTGCACAATTATAAGGAAGGGTATTTCGACCTCTCAACCAATGAGCTCCTCTCATGTCTCTGACCAAACTACAAATCCCATGATTCCATAGGATGCATCCATGCAACCAAAGGGAGTCCTTTGTGTCTTGCTGTACATCAGGGGGTTGGACTGGATAGCCCTTTTAGTCTCTTCCAACTCTTTATGAGTCCATGAAAGTTAAAGTGGAATCAGTGCTATAACTGAAACATAACAAAGAAACATAACAAAGAGCCTTGCAATACCTTAGGCTCATTATATATATTTACTGGGTGACAAAAGTTTGCATGGACTGGAACCCACTCATGAAGAAAGTTGGTTGTTGTGGATACAGAACATACATTGTTAAAATTGTGGTCTGGTTGTCATACAGTAGCTTGTTAGTAAGCATCCTTGCACACAGATAGACTTACTTTAAACATGTAAGATTGTGCCATCAGTTAGCCTCCAACTCTCCCGATTTGTCACAGACAATCTTGGGGTGCACCCACATTGCAGAATTAAAGCAGTCTGACACCACGTTAACTACCATGACTCGGTTCTACAGAATCTTCGGAATTGTAGTTTGATGAAGTATTCAGCCTGGTCTGTCAAAGAGCTCTGGTGCCTTGGTTAACCCTCTGCCAGCCCACTTTTTCAGCTGTTTTTAAAATGTCTTTTCCCTCTTCTATTTCCCCCCTTTCTCTTCAGCTTACTTCAGTTGCTGTAAACTGAATTCAAAGTACAAAAGTTGTTTGCACTAAATTATTTCATCATGAGGGAAAAGAAAGAAGGGAGCAGAATCTTGCCCTTCTCAAGAAGTTCACACAAAAGCAAACTGCTGCATCCTTTTCTAGCTTGGGCCCTTCTTGCTAGCCATCTTGACCACACTCTAATGTTGCTTGGCCACATACATCCTAATTTTTGTCTGTGAAATGTTGGAAGACCAGATGTAAGCAGAACAGTGGAGGATAAGGGGGCTTAGAGGTTTCTCATCCATAGGGTCTCAATAAGTTGGGTCCAGCTCGAGAGCAGTTAAGATCAACAACAAAACATCAAGACAACCTGGGATACCTTCTTCAAGATGGACTTTTGGATGGAAATGTTGTGTTTATTAGAGAAGTTAAGGTGAAGTATGGTAATCTATGCGATGTAAATGTAGTAAGTTTAATGGTCTATTAGAGAGAGAGAGAAAAAGAGGTTGAGATTGAGATTGAGATGGGTCTGTCAAAGTTAGGAATATGGGTTAGAGAGGAGAGGAGAGGAGAGTTAATCGGGGTCAGGGACAGAGTTTAGTAGAGTTTAATAGAATCAGGTCAGTTAGGATTAGGAGTGAGAGATGGGATTTATTTTGTTAGGGTCAATCAGGAGTTAGATGTGTTAAATAAGTACTCTCTAATTTTACGTTGAAGTTCTATGTAACAACTCATTTGATATACTTTTGTGCCTCTCAAAACACTACATAAGGCAGTTCAGTCACCCAGTGTCTGTAGTGTCAGTGGGTGGTTCACAGGTGGTGGTGTCAGGTGTGGAGATTAGACAAATAAAGTCTTGCACAGGAACCACAAGGGTATCTAGAGGTTTCCCATATCTGATGGCATAGCAGTAGTACAAATGTTGGCCCTCACATGTGGTGGCAGGGAGGGAACAGGTGAACAACCTTCACAATGTCTCTCTCACCATTTGGGGGACATGGCCACACCAAAAAATACAGAGAGAATGATGAAAGTTGAATATTCCTACAAACTGAGTTTTCTGGTGGTGTTTGCACTCTAAAACCTTGTTCTTTCCTATGTGCATCTCAGAGCACTATGGGTCTCTGTGGACCAGAGCAGTTCACCTTGGCTGTTTTCTCTGTTTCACCATGTTGGCAACGCCCCTGTATTCCTTTGTCCAACAATTTTATGCTGCTTTTGGGTTCACCATCTTATGAACAATAGTTGGAGCTGTTTGTTATGGGGGGTTGGGTTAGGTTGAATTGATTAGCATGGCTGCAACATGTCAAAATGACCTGGGGTACCTCCTTAAAGACTGTGGAGGTACCTTGTTGAACTCTCCAGAATGCACCCAGTGTTATGCTGGAACATATTCCAGTGGAATAGAGAGTGGCACTGATGATTTGGCACCAGGCAAACCGATGTGTGCACTTCATGGCTGCTGAACAAATCAAGCAACAACTATCAGTGCCTTTAATTTGAGTAGCTGCCACATGAATCTAGGGAGATGAGGATCCACAAAATGCAGCTCCCTCAATGACCAAAGGGAACAGACAAAAATGTAATACTCTACCATGTTTACCTCTTTGCAATCTCATTCCATTCCATTATAGATCATGCCTTAGAGGTTAAAATACTTTATGACCAGCATCTTGTTAGTGACATACTTAGGTATATGTTGCACTACATTTGTGGATTTGTTTTTTAAAAGAATGTGCAATGGTTGTGTCCAGCTAATGGTGGCAAACAGAGTTGCATGTGTGGAGCAGTTGTGCATGCAGTAGCATAATAAAGTGCACAGAGTAGCATGCAAATGCACATTGCCCGTTGGTACTGCCTCTGTCCATTGTGCAGTGCAGTTGCACAATGGATTTATCGACCATGCACATTAACCATTGATCCAACTAAGTTATTCAAATAATAAATACAATAATGATTCAGGGCTGCATGATGCAAGGGTAGTGTAACTCCACTGGTAAATATTTATGCTATGCTGAAACAATGTAGGATTGTGACCTATATGTGTTAGGAAAATTACTTGACACACTATGTCATCACCATTTAAAACAAATATGCAAGAAAAGGGATATCACAGCTTCCGACGTTCATCGGTTCTTTACACTAGTTTAATGACTTACCTGTAGTCTAAGTCCCTGCAACATGTACAAGGCAAAATAATTTTATTGGACCAACATGGATAGACTCAAGCTTGTCAGAACATTTTGTCAGGAAAATCCAGAGTTTCATGATACTTGAATTCTTGCATACTTCCTGATCAACTTATATGGGTACTATATATATATATATATATATATTTCTGATTTCATAACTTATTCCTTTGAGGATCAAAATAACAAATAGTCCCCCTGCACCTGGTTACTTTGCATATTTACTCAGAAGTAATTGAATTCAGTGTGACTAATCCAAAGTGCTGTTCAATTGCCGCCCACATATAGAAGTTCTACAGTGTTACTTTTAAAGGTCTGACTGGGAAGCCTAGTGTGGGAACATGTGATCTTCTCTATCACCCTGTAGAAGGTTAACCATTCTAATCTATCACAGCAAAAGCAGCAGACACACCATTAGTCTTCAAAGAGCCATAAGGATACTTTTTTGGGTTTTGTTCTGCATTATGTTTGCATTAACACCCTATAATTGGTAAAGCCCTTGAGCCACTACTATTTCATGTCCCATAGTGTACCATGAAAAACTATTTCCTTTATGAAGCTCAATGAACAATGCACATTAAATTTGTATGGGAGATTGATGCAGTGCCAGATGTTTACTTACTTAGGCTTTGCAAAAACCTTGTCAATCCCCCAAGACATATATCCAAATCCACCCAGAAGGGCTGCTTTGAAACTGAAAATATATCCAAAGGAAAAATTACAAGTTTTTAATGATCCAGTCATCAACACACAAAGACAGAGGCTGCCTCTGTCTGATATACTCAAGAACTTCAAAAGGCTCCCCTTCAAAACCATTACTTTAGTTTCATTCAAATCCCAACAAATACTGAGGCTGGCATGTACTCAGTCATATTGTTGTTCCAAGTTCTAAATGCCAAAAGCTAGATATTTTACTTTGTAACTATATATAATTTAGAGCTATAGCAGACTAAGATTCTACTATATATTTATTCCCTTGTAATTAATTTGCTTTCTTTTATTCCTTTTTAAATAGGCATGCTTAATATGCACTGCATTTGGATCAGTGCCATGTTTTCAAAGGTGAATGCTGGTCAAATTTCAGATTGAATATACCTTGTAGTGATTACAGTGTTGGGCTGGGCCTAGGAAGACCCAGATTCAAGTCCACATACTGCACCATGACTTTCAGTCCATCTCCCTCTCCCAGACTAACTTCCCTCACAGGTTTGTTGTGAGGATAAAATGAAGGTGGGGAGGAAGCAGTGTACACTGCCTTCAATGCATTGGAGGGGAAATGGGACATAAATACAATAATTTAGTAATGTATTAATGGGATCCTATCACACCACTATCTTTCCAGAAAAGGAAGAGGCAGTAGAGACCAACTGCAACAAACACATGGCTTCCCCTAGAAGAAGTGAGTGCACCATAGCATTTGAATATACTAATATATAATGTGTATTGTGGACAAGAGGCCACTGTCAGGACACAAAATGGAGAGAAAAGAATGGATTCACATTGGCAATCAGGTCAAACAAGGCTGCATTTCTCATCCTATTGGTTTAATTTACAATATATGCAGAATATATCATATGCAAAGTGGGATTAGACTCAGAGGAAGGAAGTGTGAAAAGGGCAGGAAGAAATTCGATGTGCAAGTGACACCATATTAGTAGCATAAAATAGCAAAGACTTGGAACATCTAGTGATGAAAGTTAAGGAAGAAAGTACAAAAGCAGAATTACAGCTGAATATTAAGAAAACAAAAGTAATGACTATGGATGATATACACAGCTTAAAACCAGATGATAAAGACATCAAAACAGTTAAAGATTTGCTATATCTTGGATCAGTCACAAATCAAATGGAGGGTGAACTCAAGAAGTCAGAAAAAAAAAACTTGTAGGAGCATCTATATAGAAAATAAATAACATCCTGAAGTGCAAAAGATCCCGTTGTCAGAATCATTATTATGTGTGGTTGTTAAAGCTGGATAGTGAGGAAAGCTGAGAGGAAGAAAATTAACTCCATTGAAGTTTTGTACTGGAGGAGAATTCTACAGCACTATGTGCTGCCAGAAAGATAAATAAATGGATCCTAAAAGAGCCAGAGTGGTTTGAGCGTTGGACTACAACTCTAGAGACCACGATTTGAACCCCAGCTTAGCCATATATATCCACTGGAGAACTTAGGGCAAGTCGCACACTCTCAGCCTCAGAGGATGGCAGACAATGCCTCTCTGAAGAAACCTGCCAAGAAACCCCTGTGAAAGGTTAGCCTGAGGGTCACCATACGTTGGAAATAACTTGAAGGCACACAACAGCAACAACAAAGAACAAACCAAACCTGAACTTTCACTTGAAGTCAAAATGATTAAACTTTGGACACATCAAGATACAACATGATTCACTGGAAAAGAAGATAATGCTAGGAAAAGTGAAAGGTGGTAGAAAAAGAAGAACAGATTGCATATGGATTTATTCAACAAAGGAATCCATGCCCCTGAGTATGCAGGGCTGCTGCTAATGGGGGGAGGGGGTGTCCTGGGGGTCTCTCATGCACAGAGGAGTTTATCATACAATGGAATTTGGGGGTATAATGCAATGGCAATCTGAACACAATCATGGGGTTTCACGTTATTGCGGATCAGTGTATCTCACACAATTTCAGGCAATGGGAAGTCATTCTTAACGCAATCATGGGGTTTCACTTAATTGCATATTAGAGTATGTCACACAATTTCGAGCAATGGGGGATCATTTTTGTGAAATGGGAAGTCATTCTGAATGCATTCCAAACACAATTAGGATTCACGTAAATTTCGCTAAACTAGTGAATTGGCTCCATTCAAAATTGAGAGAAATTCCTCCCGTGTGATAAACTACAGAGTCTCCATAAGCCAATTTAGCAGCAGAAGAGAAGAAGATTGGAATAGAGCTATGAAGAGTTGGAAGCATCTGCATGCAGACAAGTGTAAAAACCACAGGAAAAAAGATCACATGCAATAGTGAGTACATTTGGGGACCACAGTATCTTACACAATCTGGTAACCTTTAGAAGTGGACATGCATTTCTGCTCAGTTATATCATGAGGACAAAGGAAGGCTTCTTTAGTCCATGGACAAAATTAATCACCTGGCACAGAAGAGGAGAATCTAAACTGCCAGAACTGCAAAAGGCGAAGGAAGCAATTGGCAGCGAGAGCAGCAGTGTCTCATCGTCATAATTCCCCCACACATCCCACTCCTCCTCTTCATGACACAGGGAGCTCAGCAGATGGTAAGTGGGATTCAGACTTGGGCAGATTCAGTGACGTGTATAAGCTAGTGAAGCGACTGACCTCTGGGGCTCAGAAATATGTGGTTTTCCAGCCTGAGTTGCATCTTTCCTATAATCTGACTGCCATTTATTTAGTGCTCAGTTTTTACACTTAACCATGATGCCATTTCTCCCACCCACCCACCCACCCTAATCTGAGATCATGAACAGTCTTCTTACTTATGGTTAAATGCATCAGGAAGGAAGTTGGTGTGGAGTCATTATTCTCTCTTGGGTCTCTCATTGGTAGAGCACTAATGCAAGGTTTTGTTTGGCTTTTTGGTGGGGGACAGGAGAAAAACAATGAGACTGCTCCATCATGTGCTCTCAAGTAAACCCTAGAACAGTGCTATGGTGTGGGATATCTGCAATCTCCCACCCAACCCCCAACATGCCAGCAACTGGTGGTACCATATTTGTACTCATTGGCTAAAACTGTTTTTCTTTCTTTGCTGAAAACCTGCCATGGACTGGCAGCCAATGTCTCATGGCCCAGGACTGATCCATGGATTAGCACTTTGAGTATCCTAGAAGGAATCATAGACAGCATCCTTATATATGTAGGTATGGCAGAGGTGATTTCAACAGGCTGCAGGAGGCAGGTGCTGATTTTTCTTTTTTTTGAATAACCACTTTTCAGGCCACCAATGGACATCCAGCCCATCAAAATTTGGGGGTGCGGTGCGGGCTTTTTGCTACCCCTTGTGGTCTTTGGAGAGTCCCAAGTGTAGAAAACTGCCCCCACTCACCCAACTTTGTCCAGTCCTACTCTACGATGTGGCTGTTGCCTAGAGAAGTTGCAAGACCAAAGGCCATGAAGGGAGCAGGGAAATTGGGTGACAAGCCAGTGTGTAGTAGTTTGAGCATTAGACTATGATTCTGGAGACCTGGATTTAAATCCTGCCTCAAACCATGGAAACCTATTGGATGACCTTGGGCAAGTCATACTCTCTTAGCCACAGAGGATGGCAATGGCAAACCCCCTCTTGAGAAACTTGCCAAGAAAACCCTGTGATAGATTTGCCTTAGGATCACAGTAAGTTGGAAACTACTTGAAAGCACACCACAACAATCATGGAAACTAAGCAGCACAACTACATTGCCCATTTGAAGTCATGCTAGAAAGATAGCTCATTCAAGCAACCACTTGGATGTGCAATGCAGTTGGGAGAGGATCTGCCAGCTAATGGACAATGGAATCTAAATGGTGCTGCACAACTCTTCTTGTTTCTCTTCCAGAACCATGTGTAGGAAGTTTATGTAAGCAGTGAATGTAACACACAGCAAATAAGGTTGCACAATGTAGCCTATAATAAAAGCCGCGATGTGTTGGGCTGCAAAAAAACAAATGTACTAATGAGGGAAAGAAAAATTCCAGTTTGGTGGACTAGTAACATAGCACAACAAATACAGATGGGTTTGAGACGTGGTGCTGGAGAAGAGTGTTGAGGAGGATACCCTGGACAGCCAAGAGGACGAGTGGGTCCTTGAGCAAATAAAGCCAGAACTCTCCCTGGAAGCCAAGATGATAAAACTGAGGCTGTTGTACTTTGGCCACATCATGAGAAGGCAGGACTCGCTAGAAAAGACAGTAAAGCTAGGACAGGTGGAGGGAAATAGAAAGAGAGGATAGACCTCACACCAGATGGCTAGATTTAAGGGAGGTGTCATGGGCCTGAGCAGCAGAGTAGTGGGAGATAGGGAGACTTGGAGATGCCTCATCTGTGGGTTTGCCATGGGTTGGAGGTTCACTTGAGGGCAGTTCACAACAACAACAACACTGGGAGAAAGCCAGTGTGGCATAGTAGTTTGAGTGTTGGTGACTCTTGAGACCAGAGTTTGAATCCCTGCTTGGCCATGGAAACCCACTGGGTGACTTTGGGTAAGTCACACTCTCTCAGCCTCAGAAGATGTCAATGGCAGCCCCCCTCTGAATAAACTTGTCAAGAAAATTCCATGATAGTTTTGCTATAAGTCAGAAACAACTTGAAAGAACACAACAACAAACATAATGTTTAAATAATAATAATGATGATGATGATGATGATGATGATGATGTTTAATTAACAATTTGTAAGCCACTCTGAGAGCCTTTTGGCTTAAGAGCGGGGGGGGGGGTGGTGGTGGTGGTGGTGGTGGTATAAATACTCTAAATAAATAAACGTGGAGGAGGGCCAGTGTTTTGGGAATCACTGGACTAAGGGCTTTATTTATTATTACTGCCTCCCATTATACTGTACTGATATACTGTCTGCCCCCAAGATGTCTCACTTCACTTATGTTTAACTAATTTTAATCTGTATTTTATAATGTCCATTCTCCTTCTGTGTCATGTCCTTTTAGATTGTAAGCCTAAGGGTAAATTTACAGCGCCGTGTAAATTTACAGTGCTATATAAATAAAGCTTAACAATAACAACAGGGAACCGTCTATTTTAATTGATTGTATGTACAGCGCTGTGTAAATTTATAGCGCTATATAAATAAAGCTTAATAATAATAACAGGGAACCGTCTATTTTAATTGATTGTATGTACAGCGCCGTGTCAATTTACAGCGCTATATAAATAAAGCTTAATAATAATAATAACAGGGAACCGTCTATTTTAATTGATTGTATGTACAGCGCTGTGTCAATTTACAGCGCCATAATAATAATAACAGGGAACCATCCATTTTAATTGATTGTATGTACAGCGCTGTGTAAATTTACAGCACTATATAAATAAAGCTTAATAATAATAATGATGATGTTGCTTTGTTTTAAGGATAGGGGGGATAAGGGAATTGCGTAGCTCTGGTTATGTACGTAATATGTTGTTATTATTATTTATTGATGTATATTTGCTGTTGTAACCCGCCTAAGGATCCTTAGGGAGAGGCGGGATATAATAAATAAAAATGTATTGTTGTTGTTGTTGTTGTAGGATGCACATTGATCTTTTTCACTGACTCATATCAGCACTTTAACTCTTTGTTTGGGTCAGTCGCTATGGAATTCTGGGAGTTGGAGTTTGTTGTGGGCCCTTCGGGCCCACAACAAACTCCAACTCCCAGAATTCCATAGCCTTGAGCCACAGAAAGAGTTAAAGCGCTGCCAAACAGGGTTATCTCTCCAGTGTGGATGCAGCCTGAGTCTGTGTGAGGACGAGCTGGGAGGGGGAAGGGGTTCGCCTGAGGAGAACGACGGTTGGAATCAAAAAGGGCGGGGGGAGGAGGAGGAGCGCGAGGGCGGGAAGGTTGGGGGAGGGGAGGCGTATAGAGGCTAAACGGGCCACTGGGTGGGCGCGAGGGGCCGCGCATGCGCACTGCTCCCTCAGCACTAGTCCCCCCCTCCCGCGCAAGAAAGACTGAGACACAGAGAGGTATAGTAGGGACTGGAGGAAGGAAAGAAAGGAAGAGACTGGACTGGAGAGAGAGAGAGAACGAGGAGCCAAAGGGAACCTGCGCGGTGACGTCACGCGGAGCTGTCCCTCTCAGCACCCAGCTCTGTCTTCTTCTCTTCTTCTCGGCGTCGCGGGTTCGAGGCCGGGTCGGGGAAGGTAGGAAATGATGGGAGCAAAAAAAAGGAGGAGAAGGGAGAGTGAGTGAGTGGCTGGGCGCCCGAACAAAGAGCCCCACTAGGCGCCCTCCATTTTTCCACCCCCCCCCCCCAGGACGCGTCCTACATTTCAGCCTCCTCTTGTCCTCCATGGATAAGAAGCGTGGACTTGTAGCCACAGGGGAGTGTTGTTTTAGGGTTTTTTTTTTTTAATATGGGGCGATGTATAGGCAGCTGTGCTGTATAGCCAGGGTGGCCAGGCACGTCCTCTTTTGCCAGGACTTGTCCTCCATTTATGCCCAGGAGGAGTTCCCTTCGAGTTGGACCCTGGCTAAGAAGCATGGATTTGCAGAGATATATATATATATATATATATAGTGTTTTGTAGCTTTTATATGGCCATGCCCTCCATTTTGTATGGATGTCCCCCCTCTGGAGCCTGATTAAGAAGCTTGAATATATATATATATATATGAGTGTTTTGTAGCTTTGATTTGGCCATGCCCTCCATTTTCCTTGACTGGCCTCCCTTTTGAGCCTGACTAAGAAGCATGCATTTACATACATGAGTGTTTGGTGGCTTTTAATCACATCCTCCATTTCTCTTCAACGTCCTCCCTTTGGAGCCTAAGAAATATGCATATATGCAGATAGACAGATAGATAGATCCTCTCTCTCTCTCTCTCTCTCATATATATATATATATATATATATGAGTGTTTTGTAGCTTTGATTTGGTCATGCCCTCCATTTTTCTTGGCAGCCTAAGAAGCATGGATTTACATATACAGTATGTATGTATGTGTGTGTATATATATATATATATGAGTGTTTTGTAGCTTTGATTTGGTCACCTCTTCCATTCCCCCCTCCCTCCAACAAACGAAGGTCCTCCATTTTGCTGTGCTTCGTCCTCCTTTGAGGTGGTGAGGAGAAGAAGAAGAAGAAGGGCCTCTGTCCACCCTGTTTTGGTTTGTTTTGTTTTTTTTCCTGGTAGGAAGGAGGGAGAAACAACTCAGCATAAGCAATGGAAAGGAAGAAGAAGAAGATGGTGGTGGTGGATGGCACAGAGAGAGAGAGAGAGAGAAGGGAGGGTCTGGTTCACTTTGGGACACCATCCCTTCACAGAGCCCAAGGCAAAGCAGCCACAATAAATAAAGCAAGCTTCCCTGCTGGAGGCGAGAGAAAAAGCCTAAAAGGATAGGAAAGAAGGCCGCGCGCTCCCGTTCGCGCGCGCGCACTCCCACACTCTCTCGTGAGCACGCGCGCCTCTGCGCGTCCCCGAGAGCACAATGGGCTCTTCTTCTTCTTCTTCTTGTGTGTCTCCTGCTGCTGCTGCTGCTGCTGGTGGTGGTGGTGTGGCAGTTGGTGGCAGTTGCTGCTTCCATCCTGGGCCACAGAGCCCACACTCCTCAAAGGCTCTGGTGGAGATGTGGAGGATCCATCATCACCACAAACAACCCCACCCTTGCTTGCAGGCTAATTCGGCTGGGAATGAACAAACAAACAAATAAATAAACAAACAAGTGCCTCTGCTTTAAGATAGATAGATATCTGAGGGTGAATCCACAGTGGAGAAGTAACTCATTTTGGCACCGCTTTAACTCTTTCTGTGGCTCAAGGCTGTGGAATTCTGGGAGTTGGAGTTTGTTGTGGGCCCAAAGGGCCCACAACAAACTCCAACTCCCAGAATTCCATAGCAACTGACCCAGACAAAGAGTTAAAGCGCTGCCAAAATGGGCTATTTGGTTAAAGAATATTCTCCTAGGCATTTGTAGCTCCTCCTGTGCAGTTCTATGGTCAGTGTCTGTCGGACATTGAGTTGCATTGGAGGACTCAGAGAGGTGTCTTCTCAGGTAAAAACATTGTTGCTGTTTTTTTATTTGTGGTTTTTCCATATTCACAAGGTCTTGTGCCCCTAACCCTAGCAAATATGGATGGACAAGTGTAAATCCATTTGAGATGTGGTGCTGGAGAAGAGGGCTGAGTACACCATGTGTGGCGAAAAAGAACAAATAATGGGCCCTAGTGCAAATCAAGCCTGAAATGTCCCTAGAAGCCAAGATAACCAAACTGAGGATGTCATATTTTGGCCGCATCATGAGAAGACACGACTCACTGGAAAAAAACAATAATGCTAGGAAACACACAGGTACACGTATATACACACATACATATACACACAAAAACAAAGCCCTGCCTATAATCTATGGCCCAAAACATGCTGCTAAATAATCCAGTTTGAGACTGCTTTAACTGCCCTGGCTCAAGCTGTAGTTTTGTAAGACATTTAGCATTCTCTGTCAGAGAGCTCTAGTGCCACAACAAATTATAATTCCCCGGATTCCCTAGCACTGAGCCAAGGCAGTTAAAGCAGTCTCAAATGGGATTCTTTCAGCAGTGTGTTTTGGACCTATGCCCCCATTATACTATGGCCGGGTGACCAGGTATGCCCTCACCACAAAGGAGGACAAAACACTGCAAAACATAGGACAGTCAAGAAAAACATAGGGACATTACCAAAGTAAAGCTTGAAATGCTCTTATATAAAAGTAAATTCAAGCTTCTTAGTCATGCTCCAAATTCCTCCTGGACAGAAGGCTGAAATGTAGGGCATGTCCTGGGCAAAGGAGGATGTCTGGTCACCCTGTACTGTGATCTTTTCCTCCTTTGCTTGAAGGCCAGTTCATCCAGGAACAAAAAATGTCTCTGCTTTAAAAAAAATAAAATAAATCCTGTTATTGTATTTCTTAGACATGCGGAGAAAAAATTAAAACCCTGCCAATGATCTATGTATTAATTAGCATAAGCACGTGTAAACAAAGGCTGCGCTTTCAAAGAAAGGAAGACCCAGAAACAATGCCTGCTGCTACTTCCAAAGGCAAACTGTGGCATGGTTTGGCCACAGTTTGCCTGTGGAGCCCTCTCCAGCAGTTGTAGGGTGCACAGACCCTATAGGTGTCTCTGGTGACCCCCCCCTCCCCACCTTCACCTCAAACAAAGGGAGCCTGGTCAGTTCCCCAGAAATCTTTGCAGCTCTGTAGCATAGCAACCCTGCAGCATCCCCTGTGTGATCAGGCAGTCCCAAACAAGGATGCAACCAGGTCCAGAACAGACTGCGAAATGGACAGAATAGGCTGTTCATGGATGGACAAAGCCAGGTATGTGTCAGCCAGGGAGACGGGAGAGAAGTGGATCAGGGGTATGGTAGTGGGGGACAATGTTGGACTAGCGTTGTGAGAGGGGAAAGGCAGGCTGAATTGTTGCAGATAATAAACAGGGATTGCACATTTAGTGAATCAGGCTTCATCTGTAGACTCATTGTAGATTTTAGAGGGAAAAGGCAGATTCACCAAACTTTCAGTCTCTCCTTTCATGATAAAAGAGGGAAATGGTTCAACTGCATTATATTCTGCCAGGACAATGTTATTTCTCTCTAACTTACTTCAGTGTTCAGGCTCACCAAACCATGTGCCTATACAGTATGCCGGTTGTAACTTAGATAATGGTGCTTGTGACAAAGTGGACTCTAGCATAGGGAAGCATAAGGAATGTGTTAGCTTTTAAGATGCCACCTGACACTCAGTAGTTGTTGTTATAAAAGAAGTGCTTTCCAGAGAAGAGGTAAAGATTTGCATTTTTGTGTTTGACTGGATGCTATCAGTGGAGCATCTGATGTTTTAATCCCACTGGTCCATTTGGGCTGGAAACTGTCAGCATAGGGCTTGCGCCCCCTGGGTGACTGGTGACTGAGTATTCAGACTAGCTCAACACAACAACTGCAAACACCTTGTTCTGCAAATATCTGCAAGTCTAAGAATGGAAAAGAGCAGCATGTACGATTACAGCATATGATGTTTTCAGTTAAGCAGATTGCAGTAGAGCAGGGATGGGGAATGTGCGGCCCTCCAGATATTGTTGGACCACAAATCTCAGCAGCCCTATAGACAGTGGAGACCATTTTAGCAACATCTAGAGAGGCATATACTGACCAGCCATGCAATAGAACCTGGGTGCTGGTGGACCAAAACAATGTGTGGAGGCAATGTGTAAGAGAAAGATTTGTAAAGAATGGGGTGGCGATGGAGACATTATGAAGGGCCTTGTTTTCATGTATCCCAGCCATGCCTCAAGAAAGTTGAACCTTCCTCCATAGCTGATTTCCTCCAGACACATTAGCTGCAGGAACAAAACATCTGTTCCATGCCAGAGCTTTGTAGTCATATATTGACAGACTAGAAACAGGAAGATCCTGAGATAGTCATCCTTATATGACAGGGAGAAATGTAAGATGGGACCGTACTGTTCAGAGATTACTCTGATTTTTAAAATATATTTTATTCCCCAAGATGTTTACTAAATTTTAAAAAAGGACCCTGTATGTCATATTCATGCTTGCCACTTTCAGGTTTTCTGGTTTTAACTATGCAAAAGTCAAAGGAAAAGAGGGTGGTTTTTATTTACTTACTTACTTACTTTTGCACTCAAACTCACACAGACAAGAGGCACACTCATTTCACAGAGCCTCATCTTTACTTGACAGAGAAACACCAGGGAAAATTAAAAGACAGTCCCAGAGGCAGCTTTCTAGCTTCCATGAAAGTGGGGTGATGAATCCCATTTGGGGTTTTTTATACTTTATTTTTTAATATATCAAATTATAAAAGAATCAATTCTACATACATTAAAAGATTATTACATTCCATAATCCTAATGTAGGCTATTACACATCCTTACTTCCTAAAGTCATCTCAATAACTAGTCCTAACTAGTTATTAGAATGAATCCCATTTGGGTTTTACACTGAAATTTAGGGAGTTGTCCAAGGTGCTGAACCAGTTTTTAAGGATAGCCCCTCCAAAGTTCACAGTGAAACTCAGTGCAGACTCACACACACACATACTGACACAAAAGGCATCAGCTGCCTCTAGACAGTCCATCAGAAAGGGAATTGAGTGCATAATTGCAAACCACCAAAATAAGATGCTGCTAGCAGACTTGAAAAATGCAACCTAGAGTGCCAGCCCTGTACTTTAGTGACAATTACTCTCATTATAGTCATTCCTGGCTTATTTGTGTTTTGTACTAGGTGGCACTTCTGATGCAAATGTTACTAAATCAGTTTTTTAAAAGTGTAACTCCCATCCTCTCTCTCTTGCTACCCACCCTCTTGGAAAATGAATCTTTCTTGGTTGTCTTCATGGCAAGACTGCACAATGTTTCCTAAGCCTATGGTGTTGGGCCCCAGGGTCTCCTCCCTGTTTACAGAGCATCTCACAGACAGGGTCCTGTGGTGCAGCCGCTCCTCTGTGTACCACTCCCCAGGTTAATAGGATTCTTTGGTGAGGAGCTTTTCAGCAGACTGACAGAATAATCCCTGAGGTAAAAAGAGGCTAAGGAGCTGATGATTCCCTTCCACATAAACAGATCCTATCAGTAAATGTGCCTCACCCTAGCCCACAGGAAAAAGTTTACTGAAATTGCAGTGTGGGCCTTGACACTTTCCCTAAGCTTCACATTATTTGGCGCCAGTGTTTTGCACCCTGCAGCAGCACCCTCAATTAGGAAAGACTTGAGTTTAGTGCTTCCACAGATTTTACAAATGAAGCCAATGCTTCCACAGATTTTCTTCTTTCACTGCTGCTGAGTAAGAGTCCATAACATACGTTCACACTCTCTTTATAATGCTTTCTGTCAGGATAATCCTGCCTGCCTTTCCAAAAACCTTGTCTGTGCCACCTAACAGCATTAGGTTCTCCCGTCCTGATAAATTTCCTTGCAAAGAAATTAGGACTGCAGCATTGGGCTCAACTCCTTTGTGAGATAGCCTGGTTTCCAGAACAAACTTTATCACGTTATCTCAGGCAACCTGGTGGTGATATAAGTGACGTCTCTCTCCTTGCCTTTGTGGAATCACCCACTAGTTTTATATGAAAAGGTCAGCTTCACTGCTCAATATGTGGGTGCAGTGTTTGCCTGGGTGGATGCAGACATGAAGAAAGTCTGTGAGAAAGTGGGAACTTGAACCTTTCCTTCACTGTGGAGGAGGATTAACCTAGGCTCAGCCAGTTCCTGGAATGGCGCTGAGCTGGCTGGCCTGCAGCCTACAACAGGGCCAGTCAGTCATGCATCGCCCTTCCAGCTGTCTCTCGAAGGGACTCAGTTACATTGTGCACTAACAGGCAACAAGGTATGAGTTTCCTTGTCTCCCAGGACAGGGATATGGGCTGCTTTTACTTGTGTCAGACTGTGAAGTGGCAGTAGGATCTCCTCAGATGGATGTGTATGGCTGCCATACAGAACAAGGGCCAATTCTAACAGAACAGATATCTAAAGTTGTACCAAGTCCACTGTTGGCAGGCATTAGTTTGCTGTGAACTGCATTGGCCTTTCTTCCTCTCTAGGCAACGGGGCCACGTGCAAAGAGGAAGCTTAGAGTGGCTGGTGGGTGGGGGAAGCTGGAGAAGCTGTGCTGCACAGAAAAATATTTGGAGATGAGCTAGGAAGTCCAGCGGGCCCTCCATATTCACTGAGGTTAGAGATTCAGGACACCTGTGAATGTGGAAAAAATGCAAATTTTTAAAAACCCACTATTTTTTTTAACTTAAGAGAACATCTGTCTAGTAATCCCTAGGTGCTCCAGCACAATTCTAAGGACAACCTCTGCCAAAAGTTGGGCAGAGAATCTCACTGGAGGACAAATGCATAGATAAATATTTTGTCTAGGAATCTCTAGGTGCTTCAGCACAAGTCAATGTTTGGCAGGCGCTGTCCATAGAATTGCACTAGAGGACCTAGAGAGAACATATTAATCAAATCCGTGAATAATCAAATCCACAAAAATCAAAGTCACAAATGTGGAGGGTCGGCTGTAACTGTTTGAGGCTGGATTTTCCGTATTTAGATTTTGACTGAATTTTGCATATAATTGCAGGCATCATGCCAAATGTAGCTGTTATGAAACAAGAGCTTGAGAGCCAGTTTGTGTCAGTGGATTTGTGTGATTTTTAGAGATAGAAACTAGGTGAGGTGATTTTAAATGGACCTGTATCTAATGAATGTAGAAAAGTAGAAACATTTCAGTTTTAACTAGCTCCAGCTATGCAAGGTTTCAGTTTATACTGCCATAATGAACTTATATAACTCAGCACCTTGCATATTCTTTATATCAGCAGAAGGTTGGTTCAATATTGTCTTGTGGTTTCATAGCACTTTTCCTTCAATGTCTTCTTGATTTTCAGGTTGTAGTGCTATATACACTTATACACTGGGAATAGCCATCATTGAATTCAGTGGGATTTCTCATCAGACATGCATAAGATTAGACCATAAGACATTTATGGATTCAGCAAGGATTGCTGGCATAAACTACATACACATAACCAAGCATTTTGTTCCCACGCCAACTTCTATAGTTATCATCAGAATACTTCCAAGAGAATACTAAGGATATATGATAGAGCAAGGCCATTGCCTTTAAGTCCCACTTATGGGCTTCTAAAGGCATCTGGTTGGCCACTGCAGAAATAGGATGCTGGACAAGAAGGTCTTTGTTGTGATCAAGCAAAGCTCTTCTTTCATTCTTGCATTTTAAAATAAATTCTGAGATATTTTTCATGATGCAGTCCAGAGGGATTTTTAGGAAGCTCTGCTTCACAGTTTATCTGCCACAGCACATAGACCTGACATGGGTGTCATTCCCTGTGGGATGCTGAGATCACTGGGCTGAAAGCTACTGTTTATCAAGTGCCTTTCCTAATCAATGTGGCAGGAGGCTAAACAGAGGGATTCAGCTTTCAGAATCAGGCAGCTTTCAGTTAGCACTTCTTGATGATAAAGCATGCATGCCCCAATAATTTAAAGATGTTTCTTGACCTTAGTTAGTCTCCATATTTGGGACAGTAGAGTGAAAGCCTGCCTTTCTTGGTCAGTCAGACTGGTTGCATACTTATCTGGGTTTTTTTTTTCTTTTTCTTTGAGGTTAAAAATTAGGCTTTCCCATTCCTCTAATTTTGTCTCCAGGTTATGTCTACTGGCTCTGTATTACTTAACAGTCTGCTTGAATGTTGCTTGTTTAACTGTTATCAAGCAACCTTCTAATTAAATAATTCAGTGCAGGAACAAACAAAACCTGACTTTCAGCTAGCTTTGATATTATTGTTCTTTTAAACAGTACACTACCACTGTGGCCCTTGATCCAGCTATCTTGACATTGTTTGGCATAGTTCATTGATCATAAGCACTTGTCATAAGCACTTATAACTCAGAGAGTAATTATGTAAAGGGTGAATAAAAATGATTTAAAAAAAAAAAAAACAACATTTAATAAGCTCAGAACCAGTCCTCTGTGATTTCATGCCAGGTAAAGAGGAGAGTTGCCCTTGATTTCTGATTGGGAATGGCTGGGAATTAAAATTCTCTTGACTGATATGGCAGGACTTGACAGATGGCAAACTATTTGTCATATGGTTTTATGCACACTATGGTTACTTTCTAATAACTTAAGAAATTATCAGTTTTCACCTGTAGGCATTGTATTATCTCTGGCTGGTATTTTTATTGACCTTTCACAGCAGAGTTGACTACTGTGACTTGAGGGAACATCTGAAATTTAAGATTAATTTAGGTATTTTCTTTCTAAATGTTATTCCATTTTCCCCACCCAAAAAGAAGTTAAGTTAAGGCAACAGCAAACACATTCCCCACCCATCCAAAGTGGCAATAAATAAAATTCTTGTTTTAAAAAAAACAATGCCTTCACTTGCCATTATCATACAACTTAAGAGAAAGGTGTCCTAATCTTTTGGAGCAGGGATTTCCACACATGCCACTGCAAAAGTGGTCTCAAGTGTTGCCAGTCTACTATGCCTCTGAATGCAATGGCATGTGCAAGAGAGGCATAATAGGAAACCTTAAAAGGACAGGCACATTGTTACAAGAGGAAATTGCCATGTAATTAGCCCGGTGTCAAGCTCTTTAGGGTTCATCTGTGGATTAAGTAACAAAGGGAAAATCCAAAGTTGTGGTTTCCATTTGCTGCAGCAGAGGAGGGATTCTGTCAGGAATTTTTATCCCAAAGTGTGTGTGTGTGTGTGCGTGTGTGTGTGCACACACTTGCACTCTTTAAATAAAGGGGAAAAAATTGGATCCTCTTCTAGATAAAGAGAAGATAAAGAACTGGCTAAACTTTAGGGTGTCATTTTCATCAAGAGCCAATTGTCCACCACAATGACAGGTGAACCTCCAAATCTGGGCAACAGTCCCATCTGGTTTTTGTTTTGTTTTTCAGGATAGCATTTTCATGGGAACCACTGTTTTCCCCATCTGATCTTGGAAAGTAAGCAGGGTTAGACCTGGTTAATACTTGGTTGGGAGACTGCCCATAATACCAGGTGCTATTGGCTATATTTTAGAGGAAGGAATTGGCAAAACTACCTCTTGAATATTCTTTCATAGAATCATAGAGTTGGAAGAGATCCCAAAGGCCATCCAGTCCAACCCCCTGCCATGCAGGAACTCACAATAAAAGCATCCCTGATGGATGGCCATCCAGCCTCTGCTTAAAGACCTCTAAGGAAGGAGACTCCACTACACTCCGAGGGAGTGTGTTCCACTGTCGAACAGCTTCACTGTCAGGAAGTTCCTCCTAATGTTGAGGTGGAATCTCTTTTCCTGCAACTTGCATCCATTGTTCCAGGTCCTGTTCTCTGGAGCAGCAGAAAACAAGCTTGCTCCCTCCTCAATATGACATCCCTCCAAATATTTAAACAGGGCTATCATATCACCTCTTAACCTTCTCTTCTCCAGGCTAAACATCCCCAGTTCTTTTAATACCCTTGGATGTGGTTCTTCTGGTCCTAGAGACTTATATTCATTTAGATTAACCAGGTATTCCTGTACTATCTCTTTACTTATTCTGTGCTGAAATTCCCCTATTCTGTCTTCTGCTCCATTATCCTTAGGTTGAGCACCCTTTGCCTTTTCTGAGAAGACTGAAGCAAAGAAGGTGTTCTGTAATTCTGTCTTTTCTCTGTCCCCTGTGAGCATTTTGACATCTTCTGCACGCAGTGGTCCTACTGTTTCCTTCTTCTTCCTTTTGCTGCGGACATATCAAAAAAAACCACCCTTTTTATTGTTCTTAACCTCTCTAGCCAACCTAAGTTCATTCTGCGCTTTAGCTTTTCTGACTTTACCCCTACATGTGCTGGCTATTTGTTTGAATTCCTCTTTGGTGATTTCCCCATTTTTCCATTTCTTATACATGTTCCGTTTAAAACTTAGCTCAGTTGAAAGTTCCTTAGTCATCCATCCTGGCGTCTTGAGACATCTTCCATTTTTCTTCCTCATTGGAACTGTTTGAAATTGCACCTTCAGTATCTCCTTTTTGAGAATCTCCCATCCGTCTTGAACTCCCTTCTCTTTTAGTATTCCTGACCATGGGATCACCCCCAGTATTTCTCTAAGTTTATTGAAATCAGCTCTCCTAAAGTCTAGAATTCGTGTCTGACTATGCCTGGCTTCTCCTCTCCACTGTATAACAAACCCCAGGAGAACATGGTCACTCCCACCTAAGGATCCCCACCACTTGCACTCCATTGACTAGGTCATCCCTGTTGGTTAAGATAAGATCTAAAATAGCTGATCCCCTTGTTGCCTCTTCCACCTTTTGGACAATGAAACTGTCTTCGAGGCAAATGAGGAATTTGCTAGACCTTGAGGATTTGGCTGAGTTTGACTTCCAGCAAATATCAGGATAGTTGAAGTCCCCCATCACTACTACATCTCTCCTTTCTGAGTGTGTGGTCATCTGTTCTGGAAAAGCATCATCCAATTCCTCCATCTGACTTGGAGGTCTGTAGTAGACTCCCACAGTAACATCCTTAGTGTTTCCTTCCCCTTTAATTTTTATCCAGATGCTCTCCACTTGGCCTCCAGTACTGATGTCCTGGATTTCTTCACTGGTGTAAATATCCCTGACATATAATGCTATTCCTCCTCCTTTCCTGTTTGGCCTGTTTCTCTTTAAAAGGTTATACCCCTTTATTTCTACAGTCCAATCGTGAGACTCATCCCACCAGGTTTCAGTGATGTCTATTATATCATATTTGCTAGGAGTTCAAGTTCATCCTGTTTATGTCAATTTGACTATTTTCTCCAGTCCTTTTGCCTTCCAGAATACTGTCTCCCTCCCCCACATAACTCAGTTTAAAGCCCTCCTGATCAAATTTTTGAGACTATTGACAAAAACGTTTTTGCCAACTGGCGTGAGATGCAGCCCATCCTTTGTCAGAAGTCCCTCCTCATGGAACCGCAGCCCATGATCCAAGAATCCAAATTGTTCTTGGCGGCACCATCTACGGAGCCCAGTTGTTTACATAAACTAAGAAAACTCTACAGAATTAATAGAGTTACCATAAGTCAACAGGAAACTTGAAAGCGCACACTCACACACAGAGAGAGAGCTTTCTCATTCTACTCAGTTGTAGCAGCGTGAGGAGGTATCACATGTTGGAGGAGCCATCAGATTTTTATAAGAGGCATTAGCAAGATCATCCGCATGCTGTAGTGGTTGGACAACAACTCTGGAGATCAGTGTTTGATTTGTCCACCTTGGGCAAGTCACACACTCTCAGCCCCAGAAAATCCTGTAATAAATTTGCCATAAGTCAGAACCTACTTGAAGACACAGAACAAGGTGTGCTGTGGATCCACAGAAGGTTCTGTGGATATAGTATATCTTGATTTCAATAAGGCTTTCGACAAGGTTCCCCATGACATTCTTGCAAACAAGCTTGCAAAATGTTGACTAGACAAGGTAACCATTACATCGATTTGTAACTGATTGACTGGCCGCACCCAAAGGGTGCTCAACAATGGTTCCTTTTCTTCCTGGAAAGAAATGACAAGTGGAGTGCCACAGGGTTCTGTCCTGGGCCCAGTGAAGAGAAGGTTAAGAGGTGATGTAATAGCCCTGTTTAAATATTTGAAGGGATGTCATATTGAGGAGGGAGCAAGCTTATTCTCTGCTGCTCCAGAGAACAGGACCTGGGACAGTGGATGCAAACTGCAGGAAAAGAGATTCCACCTAGACATTAGAAGGAACTTCCTGACAGTAAGGGCTGTTTGACAGTCAAACACACTCCCTCAGAGAGTGGTGGAGTCTCCATCCTTAGAAGTCTTTAAGCAGAGGCTGGATGGCCATCTGTCGGGGTTGCTTTGATTGGGAGTTCCTGCATAACAGAGGGTTGGACTGGATGGCCCTTGTGGTATCTTCCAACTGTATGATTCTATGATTCTAACAACAAAACAGCGGATTTAAGAAGGCTGTAAGGTAAGGTTGTGATGAAGGACCACAATACCCTAAGGGCACCAGATTCTGTTTGATTTTGGAAGCTAAGCAGGGTCAGATCTGGTTAGTGCTTTGTTGGGAGACCACCTGTGAAATACCAGTGGTTGTTGTGTGCCTTCAAGTTGTTTCCAACTTATGGCAACCCTAAAGTGAACCTATGAAGGGGTTTTCTTGGCAAGATTTGTCCAGAGGACATTTGCCATTGCTTTCCCTTGAGGCTGAAAGAGTGTGAATTGCCCAAAGTCACCAATGGGTTTTTATGTTCAAACTGGGATTTGATTCTGGTCTCCAGAATCATAGTCCAGCACTCAAACCATTATATCAGGCTGGGTCTCTTAAATACCAGATTCTGTTGGCTATATTTCAGTAGAAGGAAATGACAAAATCACCTCTGAGGATTCCTTGCCTGAGAAAACCATATGATATTCATGGAGTTGCCATAAAACAACATATGCCATGAAGATATTTAACACACACAAGGTTGGGTTCAAGACTGAGGAGACTCTCGCAGGTATATGTAGGTGTTGTGTGCCTTCAAGTCCTTTCCGACTTATGGCGACCCTAAGCTTGTTGCCTTATGGCAACTCCATGAATCCCACAGGGCTTTCTTAGGCAAGGAATATCATGGGCTTTCCTTGGCAAGATATATTCAGAGGGAGTTTGCCATGGCTTCCCCCTGAGGATGCAGGTATATATGGGGGAACAAATTGGTGTCTGTGTGCAGCCGCATTGTGAGGCAGAGCCAAGCTGGTGGAGGGGGGTTTTGCGGGCTGTTCCTGTGAGAGAGGCTGGATTGTGGAAACAAAAGTGGGGAAAGAAGGTATAGCCAGAAGAAGGCCGACTTTGGCTATTTCTCAGTGGCCTATCGGAAAATGCTTTGCCTGCCTTAGCAACAGCAAATCCACCAATCAGGAGATGGGACGCTCTCAGGACTGGTGCTCATTGGCAATGAGGGGATGGGGGGGCGAGAGAAAGAGATTTCCCAGGCTGTGATGACCCCATTCCTGTGCAGCAAAGAAAGAGGGGAATGAGGTCTCTGTCCAGTCCCACCTTCCTCAAGCCTCAATGGTCCTATCTGTCTGACAGTGGGTTTTGGGCCAGGGGTACCTTCACACACACACCCAGATGGATTATGTCAGTATTCTCCAACCCCTCACTTGCAAGCTATAAAGGGGGGCGGGTGACTTGATCTTGTAGCTTGCTGAATGGTCTATTCAGTCCTCTTGGAGCAAGGGGGAGCTCTGATGTAGTCCACCAGAGCTGAGAAAATGAGAAGGGGCCGGAGAAAGTGTTATTACATGGCTCTAGTCTAGTGTGCATCTACACCAGGGTGACCTGATGTTCTTACTGCAAAGGAGGAGGACAAGGCACCACAAAATGGAGGGCATCCAAGAAAAAGGGAGGAGATTACCAAATAAAAGCAAAAAACACTACATGTGTCACAGTCATGTTCAAAATAGAGGACATTTTGAATTTCCTCTTGGACAGAAGGTTGAAATATCAGATGTGTCTTGGAAAAGGAGGATGTCTGGTCATACTGTAGAAATAATGCAGTGCAGTACAGCTTTATGTGCTGTAGTTCCATTTTATGGAATCCTGGGATTTGTTGTTTCATGTCTTTTCTGCCAAAGTGTGCTGGCACCTCCTGAAACTGCACATCTTAGAATTCTGTAGAATGGAGCTGTGATAGTTATAGTTGAGTAAAACTGCATTATTTCTACAGTGTATTTTATAGTATTTATACCCCATTCTTTAGCTACAAAGCCTACAGAAACACTGCAGAAATAATCCCATCTGACACCACAGAACAAAGCTCTGGTGCCACAACAAACTACAGTTCCCAGAATTTCATAGCACTGATCTATGACAGTTAAAGTGGTGTCAGACCAGATTAGTTCTGCAGTGTGGACAGAACCATAGGCTCTCAGAGCAGCAAATGTAAAGCTACACATCCCAGGATTCTGTAGGATAGTTAAACTGCTGTCAAATGGCACTATTTCTACAGTGTAGATGGAAGCCTAGTCTTAAAATAGGATTGAGGTACTGTTGTCTGCTCTTGTTGCCCATGACTGGCCAGTGGCAAATTTTGAGGGGAGGCTGAACCAGCTTCTTAGCCAACCTTTTTTTTGTCTGGATGGTATCCAGACATGCACTCACACAGTTAATGAAAATCATATCTCTGACAGATACTGCTACCCCAGCTCTTCTCATGACTCACTCTCCTGCCCCACTGGTTCTATATGAATTATAAACCGGGTGTGTGTGGAGGAGGGGGCGAATGCATGTTGTTAAAACTATCATCTGTTCTTCCCTAGGTTGCCATGGAGACCATACAGTGATCTTTCTCTTTATAGCCGCCACCACCACCACCCCAATTTTGGAAAGAACTTGTCCCATCTCTGCTCAGCTGCTCCCAGGATTGCTCCTAGCCTTTGTCAGGGAATTCAGTAATTCCCAAACTCTGGCCTTCCAGGTGTTTTGGACTTCAGCTCGCAGAATCCCAGACCATTGGCCAAGATAACTGAGGCTTCTGGAAGCTGAAGTCCAAAAACCTGGAAGCTCAGCATTTGGGAATCACTGACAATAGAGCGGTGTTTGCAGTCTGAGAGGATTTGAGGAGGGGTTTTTTAAAATAAAAAATAAAAGCAGAGATGGAGAAAGATTGGTGGGATCCTAAGTACCATCCAAAGCACAAGTATGGGAAGGAGCACTCACTGGGTGCCTGACCTTCTCTATCAATTGTAACACATTTCTTAAACACAAAGCAGCTTCTGCCTCTCTGCCAGTAATGTCTGCTTGGATTTGACTCTATGCCAGGTAGATGGTGGGTGTTCACATATTCAATCTTGTCACATTTTTTAATCTTGTTGGTTGCCTCTCACAGCCTCCACTAATGGGGGTGTAGTTTCTGAACCCTTGGTGGAATAGCTATATGGAGGGGTGGAAAGAGCCAATGGTGTCAGTCCAAGGAGATTTGAACTTCTTACGTGAATTTCAAATAGGTGAAGTGCATATGGGTGGATGGTGTTACTGGTTGGCCTCTCAATGGACCTCCAAGAAAGCTGGGGCCTCACCTTTCTTGTCTTCTCTCTCAACAGATGGAAGGAACACCATGAGGCAGGGTTCCACGGAGGCAGCAGGAAGCTGACATTGCCTCAGAGATCTTGATGAGCCATGACGTCAACAGTACAGACCCTGCGTTTTCCGCTGCTACCACATGCACCAGGCCAGGACCGGACACATAGTTGTGAGCAGGAGATTGAGCGACGCTACCAAGTGGTGCCCTCAGTGGTGTGTGCCATGTGCTGCCTCTTCGGGATCATCTATTGCTTTTTTGGTGAGCAACCAGATGGGTCTGCAGCTTGTAGGCATATGGAAAACCACTGCAAAAGTGGCATGGGTCCCTGAGGGGATACATTTCTCTGAGTGCCCTTTCCAGGTTTACAGAGCCCATTCATCACCCAAACACAACCCTGTGTCACACTGTGTCTGTGGCAGCAGCAGCAGGTTCACAAGATAGCCCTTGCAATGTCCCACTGAGGTTGCATTCCTAAGTGTAGCAATGCTGCTTGGCTGGGTTCCAGTGCTAAATACAGCAAAGTCCCAGAAAAAAAGATTAGGTGGCTTTCCCTGGGAGATACCTTGGTGCTTCCACTCATATATTACAGAGCCAAGTGCAGAGTGCAAGAAATGCCAAAGTGAAGGATACAAGATCCTTGATATTAGGACTCTTCATTCAAGCTAGACACAGGGCCAGACCAACCATTAATCAGGGTGAGGTGACAGTCTAAGGCAGCAGATTTTGGCTTTTATAAATGGGCAGCAAATTTGTTATTTTTATAACTTTTCTGCTCACTTTAACTACTGAGGGATGAGGCAGTGTGGGATTTTCTGCTTCATCTTTTAAAATAACAGCCAGCTCAAGATACCTTGGGCCTTGATTGATTTGCTCACACAGCAAAATACTTTTGGCCAATCCTTACTTCTTCTCCCTTTGTGATCCAGGAGCAGAGTTGCTTGCAGGGTGGGGGAGTGTAAGCACAGGGCAACTGGCCCAGTGAAATGGGGATGGCTCTGCCCTGTTGAAATATAAACAGATGAGTATCCTATATACTGTGTCCCTCATTCCCCTCCACAAATATTAATGCCTGTTCCCTTTTTCCCTAAGGGTACCGATGCTTCAAGGCAGTGATGTTCCTGACGGGCCTGATGTTTGGCTCAGTGATCATCTTCATGCTATGCTACAAGGAGCGGGTGCTGGACACTCAACTGAGTGTGGAGGCCTCCGTGGGCATTGGGCTTGGCATTGGCGTGCTCTGTGGGCTGGTCACCATGCTGGTACGCAGTGTTGGGCTTTTCATGGTTGGTCTGCTGCTAGGGCTGCTGCTGGCTGTGGCCACCTTGGTGGTGATGGAGCAGTTCTACCACCCGCCGACTGTCTGGATCCCCATCGGCTTGCTGCTCGGCATGGGCATGCTGTGTGCCGTGCTTACCCTGCAGTGGCAGCGACTCTTCACCACGCTCTCCACTGCTGTCTTTGGCAGTGCTGTCATGACTGCCACAGCTGACTACTTTGTCGAGCTCTTTCTGCTGCTACAGTATGTTTATGAGCGTGTCAAGGTGGCACCCGCCCAGCCCATCTGCTGGTACAGCTGGGTCATCCTGGGTACCTGGCCCATCCTGGCTTTGCTGGGTGTCCTGGTGCAGTGGAAAGTCACCGCTGAGGGATACTCGCACACTGAAGGTGGGTTACATTGGGTGGGTAGCATTGTAAACTGTAAACGTTGTATACCTGACTATTGGACCATCTTGCTCAATATTCTAGCCCTTCCACGTACTGACCATGCCCTGCTTAGCTTCCAAAATCAAGCAAGATGGGGTATGTTCAAAGTGCTAGTACTGTAACAGAGGTGTTCCAAAAGGCAGCTGGGCTGAAGGAACATCATTGCTGCTTGCCTGTTGCTCCCTCCAGTCCATTTACCCACCAAAGAGTTGTGGTAAACTGTTTCCCCTGCCTTTTTTTCCCAACCCAGTGAGGGGCTTTTCATTAACACAGTGGCTGACATGTCCTTGGCTTAACTAGCAGGCTTTCTTTCTTTTTAACTGAATATGTGATCAAACTCTTCGGAGTGGCATATGTAACAAGCCATATATCTGTCATTTACAAGTGGGCCTGGGGTGTGTGGGAGGTATACACATCATCCTGGCATGACACAAATGCATCATGCCTTGTGGATAGGGCTTTGTATCAGATGTAAAGGGAACTGTGTCTACCAACACAAGACTGGCAACATTTGGGCCAAACTTACATGTATCAGGAGTGGGTTTATCATTGTCAGAGCTTGGCAAAGTTACGTTTTGGACTATAACTTCCAGAATCCTCCAGCCAGTATCGCCATGGGGGAATTCTGTGAGATGTAATCCAAAACTGACTTTTCTAAGCTCTGGTTATTACAGTTCGTATTATGACTATGGTTTTCTCATTAAAGTGGTTAGCACAGTGTTTATGTGAAAGAGAAAATAGGGTTGATACCAAGTTTTGTACGAGCTTCTGTAGCCATACTGTTAACCATAGTTTAATATAGAGGCTTTGCTTACTGTTCTTTGCTGTCAAGTCGCCTTTGATTTAGGACAACCCTATGAATGAGAGATCTGCAAGAGCCCACAGTCATCAAAAACCCTGTATATGTCTGACATACTTCAGGCTGGGCATTCTTTTATTGACTCAATCCACTTGTGATGTGGTGTTTCTTTTTTCCTAGTTCCTTCCACTTTACAGAGTCTTACTTCCTTTTGGAGCACGTCATGTTATCTCTTGATAGGTCCAAAGTACAATAGTCTCAGTTCAGTTATTTTGGATTCTAGTCGAAGTTAGGTCTTATTTGCTCTAGGATCCACTGATGTATTTTTTTATCAGTCCATGATACCAAAGAACTCTTCCTCAGCACCACATTTCAAATAAGTTGATTTTCTTCCTATCAGCTTTTTTTACTGTTCAGGTTTTACTGCCATACATAGAAATTGGAAACACTATGGCATTGATTATTCTGACTGTGGTATTTAATGCTGTATCTTTACATTCACAATCAGGTTTCTAACACCAGTTTGTTCTTGGTCTGATTCTTTTCTTTTACAGATACTGCCTTTCTGTATTGAGCTTCCTAGTAAAATACATACAGCTTCAACCTGCTGAATCTGCAGAGCTTTCATGTAGGCCCATAAGAATGCAAGAGTTGGTCATACTGGTTCACAGACAACTCTTTTGATCTTTTTATTTCTTTAAACATCATATGATTAAACAGTCAACTGATTATTTACACATTGCAAAACTAGGATGAAAGTGGCCTTTTGGAGGATCCTGAATGAAAAGCCTGTTTCATTGTAAATGAGTATTCAGCTGCATTCCTTTTAAAGGCTGTTATTTACTTTTCAGTCAACTTTGGAAATGTGAAATATTATTTGCTGTTGTAACCCACCTGATCCATAAGAGCTTCCGTAAAACAAGACTTAATATTGGGGGGTGGGGGTGTGTGTCAAAAACATTAGTATTAATTTTATCTGCCATCTTTTTAATTTATTTTTAAATTCCACTTTTTGAGGAATGGGTGGAAATATCCATCCAAGGACTTTTTCTCCATATTTTTAAGTTATCAAAACAATAAAGGTTTGACTTTTTTAAAGGATTCAGACCTCCTTCTCAGCAACAGTATAGATCTGGTTAACATAGAATCTCTCAGAGGACAGAACATACTGAGCCATCCTGAGCTTCTTACTCAAGTGCTGGGCTTTTTCAGAGCCTGAAAAAGTTATTTTTGGATGCACCTCCCAGAATCTCTCATCTATTATCCAGGCTGGTTTGGGGATTCTGGGAGATGTAGTCAAGAAAATAAATTTTCCCAAGCCCTGATGAGAACTAGTGCCTGGCCAGGAATTGCACATCTTCAGCAAGAGGGTACATTCTTTGGTCATTTCCCCCATACTTCATGATGGCTGTGCCAACCATGAACTTAACTCAGTCTGGGAGCAGGCAAGGGAGGGTTAGTGGATCTTAACTCTTATTTTAGATCTCTACTTCATCCTGCAGTGAAATGTTTGCAGAAGTGGCATCTGCTCACCCTTCTAGGCCAGCTTTATCACACTGAATTTCTCACCTCACCTCGCCTTCCTTCCACAGTAATTATCAGTCGGCAGCAGCGCCGTGTCCAGCTGATGCGGATCAAGCAACGGGAGGAGCACAAGGAGAAAAAGAAGAAGAAGCGGCCACACCCCCATCCTCACGTGCAACACAAGGCCCATCCACCAGAGCCTGCCTACCGTCGCAAACCAAACCCTGTCCGCCGATTTGATGGGGATGTGCTCTCTCCAGTGAGTGAATACCAGGCCCCCTTCCAGCAGGGTAGTGGGTGGGACAGTATGTACTGGAGAAGTGGGTCATACCCCTCCCAACTACACCATGAATAATTCAACAGGAGGGACAGACTGTTGGAGCTAGTCAGGTTGCTTCTGATTCTTTTCCTCTTGCCCTCCTGTTTCTTTCTGATATCTCATTCACCCTCTTGGGAGACAGACCTACATTTAATCATTCAATAACTCATCTCTGTAGGATAGCATCCTATGGTGCTAATGTCTACTGCATCCCACATCCCATACAGATTATAAATATGGAATTTCCATAGAGACAGTTGAAGTGGGTAACGTAGAAGTGAATGGGAACTTAGTGCCATAGCCTGGTCACCACTTAATATCTCTATGTGCAGGGCAAGAAGGCACAGGCACCACATATGTGGATGGAAAGTAGATAATGAAAGTTTGGGCAGGCCATGTTCCTGACCTGCATCTGGCAGTTTAATTTGGGACCTGATGTAAGGAAAGATTCAGTCTCAGAAAGTATAAATTATAGTCGGCCCTCTGTATTCATGGATTCCGCATCCATGAATTCCACCATCCATGGCTTCGAAATATTTTTTTAAAAAAATCAAAAAACAAAACTTGATTTTACATCATTTTACTACATCATTTTACTACATCATTGTATATAATGGAATTTGAGTATCCACCAAGGGGTGGGGAAGTTCTGGAACCAAATTCCAGCAGATACCAAGGGCCCACTGTACACATCCTTAGACTTATTGTCTCCTTTACATCAGGTCCTATTGGATATTTCCAGGTCATTCTGCTTTAGTTTCAGTTGGGAGCCAGCAGTTAAGGTGTAAATCTCTCTAACCTCTTATTTTGTTTCTATGAAGATTTGCTTCAGTCATAGAGGAATCTCTAACTATAATCTCTAACTATCAATAGTCTTCCCATAAGGCCCTAGTAGAACATTTCTAATTGGTGTAGAAACACAACTGTCACTGTAGATAGTTATAGTGATGATTAGTGCACTTCACATAAGTTATTAACAAGTTATATCCAATACGTTTGTGCCAGTTAATTTTCTCAGTGTTGTAGAGGTACAAATAGCCTGGGTTAAGTTGTCTTCTGTTTTGATGCTAGCCCTCTTTCTCCTTACACTGAAGTGTTCAGATGGACAGACAAGGAAAGGAAAGTTATCTGTTCAAAACTTTAAAGTCTCTGACAGTGTCGCATTATGGTCAATTTGTAAAGTGTGAACAACAAGCCTGCATTCCCAACATTTTAGGAAAATGCATCATGGTCAGATTTTTCTGGCATATGGCCATTGCACGTTTAGGAATGTGCACCTGCTGGTCACATTTTATGGCTCTGCTATAGCCAACGCTACAGAATATAGACATAGTCTATATTCTTTCCACACAAGTACCATATGAAGAAGCTTTGTTTTTCTTGTCACAGCAGCCTAAAACCACACTTCCCTTAAAGCATTCTACTCTGGTCATAGCACAGTCAGTCAAAGCACAGCCTCTCCTACTTAGCATTCTCAACTAGGGCAGATCCATTGAATCAATAATTGAACAATGAATAAATCTAATTGCTTTGGTGGGTCTCTACTATTTGGGACTACCAGTATGATCCAGGCATTGTCCGGAGGACTAGATACCACCTTAGGAAATGTTAGCTTTTTCTGGTTAATGTATGTACCCCAAAAAAGAAAAAAGGTAAGAGTGGTGTGTGTTGGAGCAGCTGGTTCTTGGCTACTTCTAGTGAAGGGATAACACTGCAATGATTTGAAAAGGCTCAGATAATATATCTTCCTCCAGGCAGATAAGCAAGAAGAGCCTGGACTTTTCCAGAACACTCCAGAACAAGAGAAAGGCAGTCCATTCCTACTTTGAGAGAAATGGCTTGGAGGAAAGGGTGGAAGAGTAATGCCAACATTCTCATTTTCTGTTTCCTCCTCTTGCAGAGCTACATACAGAGCTTCCGCGAGCGGCAGACAGGTTCCTCCCTCAACAGTCTCTTGGCCAGCACTCATGCTGCCATTGACATAGACTATGACTGTGGTTCCACTGTGCCCCTGACAACGGGTTCTGGCCCTGCGATGCGGGTATAGTCCAGCACCTCCCACAGGACACAAGGACACTGTCAGCAGTGGTCTCAAGGATGAGGCCACAAGGATATAGCTTAGCATCTGTGTTACCATCAGGACTTAGGAGATGCTCATCACTGGCATTCATGGGCCAGGCCTGGACATGCAGAGATAGCCTGGCATCTCTCAAGCTGCATATATATATATGCGGAATTCTCCCCAATGCTACATTGGCTCTGACCAAGCCACCATGAAATAAGGGGCAAGGGAAGAGTGTGAACAAGAACTTGGGGTAAAGGGCTGAAGAGAGACCTGGTTGTAACCCACCCAGGCCACAAATATGGAAGACAGGATTTGGTGGAAGAATCAGCATTGTCCTATGAGGCTATGAAGGAAGGAACTGATCACATACAATCACTTCCACAAAACGGACAAGAACTTGCTGTTGTTTCCCACCCACTACTGCTGGTGTGGCGGTGTTCCTGTGCTATCTCACCACATGATGGACCCAGTCCTTATCCTGGAATATGTCTTTGCATGAACTGGCCCCAGGGGCTATCATTGGGGTGCAAGTGCCCGTTGGGTAATGACAGTGGTAGAATTTGATTCAGTTCACTCCAGTCTGGCTATAACTAGCCAGCTCAGGGAAATGGGCTCCTCTGGCCCTGGGCCCCTTGCCCATACCAGTGCCTGGCTTTCTGTCTCAAAGGGTGACTCAAGAAGGGAAGGGAGGAGGGAGGCTGGGCTGGGCTGGGCTGGGTAATTGTCCAAGTGTGCAAGTGTGAGTGTGGTGGAACTGGAGCAAGTGTGGCCATTCGACTGGTATCCAGGCAATGAGCCTTTCTGAGGTCCCCTCCTTCTCCTGCTGCCCCTTTATTCTGCTCAATCTGGAGGGTGGGGATAGTGAGGGACTTGGAAAGGGGGAATACCCATGTACATAGTCTTATTGCAATTATTTGTATTAATTTATTATTGTCAAAGTTGGGCCTGAAGATATCTGCTGAATCCAGAGGGACCATTGGAAAAGTGGATGGAAAGCAGAAAAATGGATCCCTACAGTCCTCTTCCTCCTCAGGCCCGTATCTGTACTTACCCTAGCTTCACAGGACTGGGGAGGGTGGGGAGATGGAGGTTTTTCCCTAAGAAAGTCCTACATTTGGGCTTTGTCTGTGGGTGATCTCTCTGTAGGGCAGGGAATGAGTCTCTTGCTGTCTACATCTTTGGAGAGGATTGGGGGAAGAATTAATTGGCCATCAATTTCAGGGTGGGACAGGGGAGAATACAGTGCAGTTCAGCAAGGCCTCTTCTCCATGGGGAAACTGCATGTTTCTGTCACCAATCGCCATTGTTGTCACCACAGAAACCTTGCACTCTTGGTTTTCTTTGTTTTGTCTTTCTCTCTCTCTTTTGTATATGTGCCAAACGCTGGCCAGCTGTGGCTGCGCAAGTAAAAAAAAAAAGCCTTTCAGAAGTAGTAGCTTCATGAATGAATGTGCCACTGGCACTGACTGGGTTGGGGCAGGAACACTGGTGCCTCTATGTGCATGGATATTGGAAACCTGAGTTAGTAGGGTTTCAGCCATATCCTCAGGCATAACGAACAGCAAAAAATATTAAACAATATCTTGAATCGTCACTTCTTCCTGCTTGACAGTCCTAGCAGTATTCCCAGGAACAAAGATGTACATATGCAGTCTTATGGAGTTACGGATAAAACGTCTTATTTTGAAGGAAAGCTACCATGTTAGAGTGTGCTGGAGGATATTATGCCACAGCTCATCTCTAGCTAGACGGTGCTGCTTTTGACAAATTTTCTGAAGGGGAGAGTTACCGCAAGATTCAAAATATCTAAGGTAAGGAGGCAAATCAGCAAGGCACAGTTTTTATCACACAACAGGTAACCACACAGATTTCTTTGTAGATCCTATAACCCTTTGTTGCTCTTTCAGGTCCATCTAAAGGGGTAAAACATAAGGGAGGTGTATACACACACAACAGCAGCAACAATGCATACACATACACAGAACCTATCTATTCTGCACAATGTATTTGCATAGGCTGTGCCCCTTCTTCCATGTAACTTGATATTGTTTCAGATGGGTAAATTAGGAGCTACTGTTCTATATCATTTTGATACTATGTTAAAGGCACCAGATCCTATCTAATCTTGGAAGCAAAGCAGGATCAGTTCTGGTTAGTACTTGGGGTGGGAGCCTGCCAACAAATATCAGGCACTGTATCCAATATTTCAGAAGAAGGAACTGGCAAAAACTACCTCTGAGAATTCCTTGCCTAAGAAAACCCTGTGTAAAACCCATGGGGCCTTTAGGGCTAAACAAACAGGCAAAGAGAGGTGCTTTCAGGCTGGCTTGAAGGCGTCGCATTTAGGTGACACATGCCTTGAAGCCTGCAGGAAAGTCCCCTCTAGGTGCCTTATGCAGAGAAAAGCGGTTTCAAAAAGAAGCAGCTGTTTTCCGCTTCTTCCTGGCTTGAAGCCATGTCATGTGGTCATGACATGAGCACTCCAGCTGCCTTGGGAGCTGGCAGTGTGGTTGGTGGGGCTTCAATGTGGCTTCAGAAAAGGCAGCTTCAAGGCACTTTTTCCTGCCCATCTGTTTCACCCCCTTGTAACTCAACAGGCAACTTGAAGGCATATGTGCACACAGGACAGGCAACCTTGCAGTCAGAGCTCTATGGAAGAGAGTGCAGGGAAATGCTTCTTCACTGCCTGATCTCATCCTACTGATCTAAGTAGCGAGACCTTCTGCCTATAAAAGCCATCTCGCCTAACAAAGACAACTAGGATTTAATTTTAAAAATCAGTCAGGAATCAAGAGCATTTAATAAAGCAGAATCTGCTTCCCTTGTCACTCGGAAGAGGAATTGTCCATCTGTGTGTCAATCCTTCCAGATATTCATGCAACCATCCAATATACTGTCTCCACCTTCCCCTGGTGGTCCTGGCCCTTCTGTGCTTGCATTCAGCATCTTCTTAATGCTAGTGCTCTAGGGGCATAAGAAAGGGATAATAATAATAATAATAATAATAATAATAATAATTTGTATTTCAACAGTTAAAACTACAAAATTACATCATATAATGCAATACATCAAAACGTGCAGTTTAAAAACAGTCAACATTAATTTCAGTCATATCTACTGGCAGTCATTAACAATCTCTCTATGTCTCCTCGTCATAGTTGACAGCCATAGCAAGTCAAGTGGATGGGCCCGCTGAAGAGATCCGTCTCAAGTGCTTTTTAAAAATGGATCTCTTCCGGCAAGTCATTCCAAAGTTTCGGAGCCACTGCGGAGAATGTTCTATTGGATGTGGACATCAGTCTTGTATTGGTAACTTCTAGTAAGTTCTTCCCTGATGTTCTGAGGGTGTGGGGTGGATTGTGTAGGGAGAGGCGTTCCTTCAAGTAACTCGGGCCCAAGCCATATAGGGCTTTAAAGGTAACAACCAACACTTTGCACTGCGCCCGGAAACCAATTAGTAGCCAGTGTAATGATTTTAATATCGGGGTAATATGATTGGTTCTTGATGCCCCGGTAAGAAGTCTAGCAGCAGCATTCTGAACTAGCTGAAGCTTCCAGACTTGGTACAAAGGTAGCCCCATGTAAAGCGCATTGCAGAAATCCAAACGAGAGGTTACCAGTGCATGTATCAATGTTTCAAGGTCCTCTCTACACAGGTAGGGATGCAGTTGGAGTATCACCCGTAGTTGATACCATGTGCTCCTGGCTGTCGCTTCCACCTGAAATGTCAACTGGAGCGACAATTCCAGGTGCACACCCAAACTGCATACTTTGTCCTTTAGGGGAAGTGTGACCCCATCCAAGACACGTTGACAAATCTCCATCCCTGGGCAAGGAGGGCCTATCACAAGTACCTCCGTTTTCTCTGGATTCAACCTTAGTTTGTTTTCCCTCATCGAGTCCATTACCGACTTCAAGCAGGCATTTAGAGAGGAGATGCCATCCTTGGTCACTGCAACAGTCGGAGACATGGATATATTTGAGTGTCATCAGCATATTGATGACACTGTGCCTCATGTCTCCAGATATTCTCTCTCAGAGGCTTCATGTAAATGTTAAATAGCATGGGAGACAGAATGGCGCCCTAAGGAACGCCAGATGTCAACTCTCTTTACGAGAGCAACTATCTCCCAGCTTCACCATCTGGAATCTGCCTGAGAGGTAGGAACGGAACCACTACAAAACAGTGTCTCCAATTCCCATCCTCTTCAGGCGTTCCAGAAGGATACCGTGGTCTACGGTATCGAATGCCGCTGAGATATCCAGGAGCACCAACAGGGTTACACTTCCCCTGTCGATGCCCAGGAGGAGATCATCGACCAAGGCGACCATGGCCGTTTCCACTCTGTTATCCCCTCCTGAAGCCAGTTTGAAATGGATCCAGATAATTAGCTTCATCCAAGACGGCTTGGAATTGGAAGGCGACAGCCCTCTCGATCACCTTGCCCAAGAATAGTAAGTTTTTATTTGTATTTTCCCTGGGCAGGAAATAACAGGACAGGCATTGTTCAATTATCTCTCCTTCCATTATATTTTCTGTCCGCAACCCTCTCAAAACAAGGACACTGACCACCTTTCAGTTTCTCAGTTGATAATTCATCTAGGACTACAGAGGTAGCTATGGCCACAGACGGTTTCATATTTCTCACAGAGTAAGCACTGGCCCTGTTTTCCCTGTAGCCAGGCCAATTAGGATAGGGATTTACTTGGATTTTCATGCACCAGAACCTACTCTATCCCCTATTACCAATGCAAGGCAGATGTACCTCGAACTGTGAGATGGGCCTTTGAACGAGCACTGCCCATGGAAACCTTTACCATCCCACTCATTCTAGGTGTTGTCTGGCAGAGCCTCAGCCGATGGATGTGTCCTATGCTGTCCATATGTACTTGTGAGCTAGACTGTAACTCCTCTCCATTGAGGCTCCAGTGGGGGCTGAATGCTGGAGGAGCAGATATTTCACACTCAAACTGAGCTTCAGAGGGAGCCACCACTTCCACGTTTCGCAGGGCCCGCACCACTTGGATACCTTCAGCTGCAGAGACAGAGGAAAACATCAGTTTCGTATAAAATGCACAGAAGCCTTTCCCCCACAACAAGTAGCAGAAAGTAAACTGGGATGGACCTACTGGTATTGCTCAGGTTGGTCATACACCTACCCACCCTCTTCTGCAATGAGGCTGCTGAAATGATGGACCAGGGAAGCCAGGAGTGGTATTATGTGTGTGAAAGCTGCACTAGCTCAGTCCTAGCACAAACAAGCCAGCATGGTGCAGTGGTTTGGGTGCTGAACTCTGGAGACCAGGGTTTGAATCCCCACTTGGCTATGGAAACCCACTGGATGATTGTAGAATCACAGAATCAAAGAGGTGGTAGAGACCACAAGGACCATCCAGTCCAAACCCAATCTTTGACAAGTCACATTCTGTCAGTCTTAGAAAAGGCCATGGCCCCATGAACAAATCTTGAAAAAAAACAAACCATGATAGGGTCAGCTTAGGGTCACTATAAGTCAGAAACAACTTGAAAACAGACAACAAGGAGTATACAAAGCAATCTCCAGGGTTTAATGTTTGCTTTGAGCCACCCAAATGGTTAATAATAAGTTTATATGTACTACACCAAGCTGCTGTTTTGCACTTGCATCAGTTTTGGGGACTGGCCTGAAGTTAGACCAGCAAAGCCCTACTGTGTTTTGTCATTTCTTTGTTCCCTCTTCTACCTACTGCTGTTGTTGTTAACTGCCCTCAAGTTGACCTCAACTCATGGTGACCCTGTAGATGAGACAGCTTCAAGCCCCCCTGTACTTCACTGCTTTACTTAGGTGTTGTAGATTCAGGCCTGTGGTCTCCTCAACTGAGCCTAGCCATCTGGGGTGCGGTCTTCCTCTCTTCCTATTTCCCTCCACCTTTTCTAACAATATTGTCTTTCATAATGAGTCATGTCTTCTCATGATGTGGCTGAAGTATGATAGCCCCAGTTTAATAATCTCTTCCAGGGAGAGTTCAAGCTTGATTTGTTCAAGGGCCCATTTGTTAGTCTTTTTGACTCTCCAAAGTATCCTCAGCGCTCTTCACCAGCACCACCTCTTGAATGAGTTGATCTTTTTCTCCTTACTACTGGCACATAATTTCATGCCTAAATATTTATCCCTTATAAGCAACCCATTTCCCTTCATATTGTTCTTTACTGCACTCATGTGTTCCTTCTTACCTTCCACTAGCAACCGGGCTGTGGAACAGTCATCCAGTGCATCACAGGTATACAGGCCCTCATCTGCAGGCTCAACACAGTGGATGACCAGGGTTCGATAACAGTCCAAGTTGCAGATCTCATACTTGGGGCCAGCAAAGATCTCTGTGTCACCACGAAACCAGCGTACACGCCCACGAGACTGTGAGACTGTGCATTCCAATGTGGCTTTGTGCCGTGCTAGTACAGTCTTGTCCCTCAGTGGCTTCACAATGCGAATGGGTAAAGCTGTGGAAGGAATACACCTGAGACTTTGGCTGAGGTTAGCAACTCCTGATGGTTCACTGGTTATGGAGAGAACTCCAGATCACTCACAGGTACGCACCTTACATCTTTCATCTTTCATCATAGGGGTCTAACCTCCATGAGATATATATTACACCAGCCTTTCTCTCTTATGTGTGTGTATATACACACATGCACATATGTGCAGAGAGGTCTGGTCCAGCTGCCCATTAAACACATGACACTACAGTTCATCTTCCCTCATGCAAACAGGCACTTTGTCTAGCACCTGTCCTTTAAATTGAAACTGCTGTCTTTCCTATGCATGCACAGGTGTGTGCATACCAATACACCACACACACACACATTTTCCCACATTCACTAACCCTAGCCAAATCTCACAGCTGAGGATCAAAGTAAACTGCAAAGCAGCCTCCTTACCTTCCACTTCTAAGCGGGCTTCAGAAGTGGCTGCCTTGGCTACAAAACGGATCTGGCCTGCATCCTCAGGATGGACACAGCACAGAAGCAGGAAGTGCCGGGCTCCTGGTGAAGAAATACAGAAGAAATGCCAGTATTCTTAAAGAGACATGTGGAAATTTGCCCCCAGTCTCCAGGAATGAGGATGACTGGAAACAAAAACATATGGATCTGCTGTGCTGCTCAAGTTAAGATAACTAATGGCCTATGTGTGTATACACATGTGTTTCCATATTTATCCAGACATAGATATATTATATATTATATAGATAAAGAAACAGTTACTGCAGGGATCTGAACATCTTTTTGGCAAAGCAGAGCTTCTGTTGCAATTTCCCTTTGATTAAGCCACAATACTGAGGTGCTGGTGGAAACCTTTTTTCCACTTCCATTTATTTTGTAGGCTGCAACTGTACAGATGATTAACCAAAGGACAAAAGCCACCCTCCCTGGGCACAGTGTGACCTTTCAAAAGCAAAGCATCGCCTGTTCAGGCATCCCTATTAAATAAACAGGGAAAACAATCTAGACAAATGCCCCATTTATTACAGTGGGAATAAATGTACATTCATAAATTTGGCATTTGAAATCAATGAATACGAGAGCAATATAAATTGCCAGATTCATGCCCCAAACCAGTGATGTGCACAAATTAAGATATCCCTTTCCTACACAAGCTGCTTCACTGCCATTTAGTGAACCTTCCCCCCCCCCCCCACATATTTTAAGAACTTTTGAAGACTTCAGTCTACTGATCCTCAAGGGCCACAATATATACTGGACCCACCCACTACCACTCTACCTGCACAAAGTTTGATCCTGGGTAATCTAAGCAAAGATAGGGAATCATTCCCCCCATTCCCACCCCATTTTAAGAATGAAGACATTCACCTACCTTCTTGCCGTATTTTCACAGTGTTGGTAACTTTGATTCTCTCCCCATCCCGGAACCATTCCCCTTTAACCTCTTCAAGTGATACCTCACACATGAAAACGGCATTCTCATTCTCTCGTACTCGCACATCCTCCAGTTCTCGCAAAATCTGCACCTGCCGTTCTGCATGGGGGGGAAAAAGGCCCATGGAATTGCTGCTGAGGATGTTTCTAATGGGTAGCATATCCCCATGTGGGCTCATGCTTGTCCTCTGAGAACATTGAATCTCAACTTCTTCTTAGCTCGGATCATCTACCACTCCCTCCAATAAATGTTGGAACAAACAGGCTCTCCCCATCTGAGCAAAACTATTTTTCCATGAAACCACTGGCCCTGACTTGATGAGAAACAGTAAAGGCTTTTGCATAGGATATTAATACATGTGGCTTTTAAACCACAATTACAACAGGAAAGAAGTGGCAGTGGCAATACTGGTGCATGTGTATGTGCCTTCAGGTTGCCTGCAGCGTTATGGTGATTGCATTAATTTTATAGGGTTTTCTTAAGCAAGGAATACTCAACAGGTGCTTTTGCCAGTTCCTTCCTATAAAATATAGCCTACAACAACTGGTATTCATTGGCAGTCTCCCATTCAAGTACTAACCAGGATTTAGTTTCCAAGATCAGATGAGATCTGGTGCCTTTAGGGTATTTAGGCCCTATTAACTAGTCCACCAGAAAAGCCCTGTTTGATCAGATCAAAAGTTCATCTACTTCACCATTCTGCTTCCCAGAGTGGCCACTTCCAATTGTTGCTCTCCAGCCACTGCCTCTGGATAGATAGGGATGTTCCATTTAATTATCCTGGCCTGTGCCTTGTTTCTAAAAGCATCTTCAGGAAGGATCAAAGGTAGCTGTTGTGGCTAAAAGTCACTGAATCTATAACTATTTTTAAGCATTACCTAAGCACCTCCTCAATGATTAAAACAGTGAATTAATGCATAAGTAAATCTGATTGATTATGTAGGTCTACTCTGGTCAGGACTAACCAGTGGACTTAGGACAGTGACTCCCGTCTCTATCGGATACTGGGACTGAACAGTGTTAGAGTCACGTTTGAGCCCTTAGTATCCTTTTCCATCATTCACTATGCAGTTTATCGCACGCAAAATTAAAGCAACTTACCCCTGCCGGGAAACAGTCACTTACTGGATGCAACTGATATTATCACATGAAAAATGCCGCTGATGCTGCCAGGCGACTGCATCCCAGCTACATCCCAGCTCCCAGCCACTCTTAGCCCACTGCATTTCAAAAATGGAAGCTTCAAGTGTTTGCAAATTGGCTGGCTGAGCACAGCTGGGAGCCTGGATGCAGTTGGCATGCGATCACCCGGTAGCATCGGCAGCATTTTTCGTGCGATAATTCCCAATTGCACCCCATAAGCAACTGTATCCCAAGTAGCTTTATTTTTGCTTGCGATAAACTCCTAAGTGGATCAAACAGCCTAACACTACCCATATGTCTACTCTATCCTGGCTGAACTTCAGCATAACTGATGTGACCTCCTTCAAAGATGACTGGGCTTACAGCTTGGTGAGGTGGGTTGAAATTTTGTGAAGAGAGGTGCCTCAACATAGAACTACAGTTCCCAAGATTCTCAGAGAGAATTACCTTTGAACCAATTTAATTCTCTCTGTGTGCATGTCTGTGTGTGTGTGTGTGTTTGTGTGTTTGTGTGTGTGTGTGTGTGTGAGAGAGAGAGAGAGAGAGAGAGAGAGAGAGAGGTGCCTCCAAGCTAACAACTTTCCTGGCAGAAGTTGCAATGCTTCACATCTTAAACCATAAGTGTCAGGGCTCAGTTAGGCCTCGAAATTCAGTGAGTCCTTATTCAAGATATGTAGGGAACACATCTTGGTCTGAAGGGAGGAGGACAGTCTATATATGTCCCATAGACTTTTCCACTTTTAAGGGTTTCTTATGGAATCAAAAGCAACAGCTTCTGAGCCTGAGCCTTCATTCAGATTAAACTTTTGGAATCTCAATGATATTTTTCCTCCTCCAGCCTTTCCTGCACAGCCTGCATTTACTGCAGACCCAGAAAGAATTATCACCATCACCCAAGTGAGTCATTTAGCTTCAATACCAGGCCTCCATACTAAAAAGGGATATTCTCCTATACGTCAAAAACAATTTTGACAAGAGGCTGCCCAATGTCTTCTTGAAAGGTTTTTAAGATTCCCCTTTTGGGCATGCTTTTCCATTAGTGAAACACTCTTATTGCTGCGATGAGGGTTTTTTGGTAGGTTTTTTTTTAAACAGCACTGAATGTTTATCCTAAACCTAGCTTCCTGTACAAGCTGTACAAGCTCCAGAACAAGACTCTGACTCATCACAGTGTACTGCAGATGATCTCCAGGTTACCTCCAAGGCAGAAGAGGCAGCTATCCAGAAGGCAGGTGGGAGGGGGAAACTGAAGCATACACAAAGGCCAGCAAATCTCCAAAGAATGAGAGGCCTGAGGTTCTTTTGAATAGTCCAAATCCTCACTCAACCTCCCCCCACCCCATCTCTGCCTTCACATCCTGCCCATCCATACCAAAAACTCGCAGTTTGGCAGAAGCACGGCAGTCACCAGCATCACATGTGTACTCGCCCGCATCTTCAAGGTTGCAGTGGCTGAGTTGTAGGAGACGCCGGCGTCCTACTGAATACATGCGGCAAGTGGGCCCTGCCAGGATCTCCTTCCCATCCTGTGACAGCCCAGAATATAGAAAACAGAGTCTGGTTAAGAACTGAGGAAGGCATGGAGACTGAGTCCTACTTTCCTTATTTCTGAGGGCATGGGTGAGAACGCGTGGGTAGCTACACAAATCAGGAATATTGGTTCAATCTTGAACAAGTCATGCTCTCCCAAAGAAGAACCACTACTCTTAGAGGTGTAGGGCAGATCAAGGAAAATCAAAGGAGACGACAGTGATAGAAGTAGTCCTCTTACCTTGTACCACTTCACCTCAGCTAGAGGCCGGGATAGCTCACACTCAAAGGTAGCTGAGCCTGTCTCAGGAATGCCCATGTCCTGAGGAAGGCGCAACATAGTCACTGGAGGCTCTGCAAAGACAGGTCAGGTACATAGCACAAAGGAGCATTAAACTGAAGACCAAAAACTTATCATTATCAAAATGTTATGCTTAGCCAAGCCATGACAGTTTTCCAAGCTAGGTGCAGCACAACAGCCTATAGCCTTCACTCACATATAATTTGGGGAATACCCACCACCCTCATTCTAACATCCACCCTGTAGCTCTACACTGGACACAGTGCTGTAGCAGCTGCATTGAGCTGTAGACATGAATCCATAAGAAGAGCCTCACTAGGGCAGCAGAAAGGCCTATTTAGTCCAGCATCCTGCTTCAGTGAACAACCAGATCTCTCTTGGGAAACCCATAAACTGGACATGAGGTCTCCCCTGCTGTTGATCCCCAGTGATTAGACTTCAGAGTGGACACTGACACATGACTATCAGCCACTGATAGCCTTACCCCCACAAATCTCTCTAATCCCCTTTCCAAGCTACCTAAGTTAATGGTAATCACCATATATTTTCTTTTTCTCTCACAGATCCCAAAGGGTGAGGCTCGGGGACAGTTGCTCCTCCAAAATCGAGTTTAATTGTGGCGTCCCTCAGGGCGCCATCCTGTCCCCGATGCTATTTAATATTTATATGAAGCTGTTGGGTGAGATCATTCGGAGGCATGGAGCTCAGTGTCTTCAGTACGCTGATGACACTCAGATATACCTCTCCATGATTAGATCATCGGCTCAATCTTCAGATGGCGCCTCCCCTCTTAATGACTGTCTTGCGGCCGTAATGGATTGGATGAGGGAAAACAGATTGAAACTAAATCCAGACAAAACGGAGGTACTAACAGTTACTGGTCCGAAACCAGGATTGCGAATACAGTCCTCAGTCCTAGACGGAGTCACACTCTCCCCTAAGGACTCAGTTCGCAGTCTGGGGGTACTCCTTGACTCCTCACTTCACATGACTAGCCAGGTGAATGCGGTAGTCAGGAGTGCCTGCTATCAGCTTCGGCTGATACGCCAGATGCGCCCTTTCCTGGATACGAAAGACCTGGAGACTGTGGTACATGCTCTAGTAACCTCACGTCTGGATTTCTGTAACGCGCTCTACATGGGGCTACCCTTGTGCCTAACCTGGAAACTTCAATTAGTTCAGAACATGGCAGCCAGGCTTATCACTGGAACATCTAGAAGAGAGCATATAATGCCAGCGCTCAAAGCTCTCCACTGGCTGCCCATTAGTTTCCGGGCACAGTACAAGGTGTTGGTACTAACCTTTAAAGCCCTGCATGGCTCAGGCCCATCCTACCTTAAGGACCGCCTCTTCCTGTATGAACCACCCCGCACACTTCGGTCCTCTGGGAGGAACCTGCTGCAGCCGATGAAAACTAGGTTGTCGCAGACCTCCCAGAGGGCCTTTTCAGCTACTGCCCCCAAGCTTTGGAACGGCCTGCCGGACGAGATGCGTCTCATTACATCACTGGCTAGTTTCAAAAAGGCTTTAAAGATGCATCTTTTCTGGCAGGCCTTTCCCTGAAGGAGAGAATAAATGGAACACCTGCTCCCTGCTCTGAAAATATAAATAGTACTGTACTGGGAATTATTAACGATCTCTTCACTTAATATGCTGAATTGATCTAATGCGGCCTTGCACAAGGATTGTTCATGAAAATGCACTTTGTTTTAATAACTGTCGACCAATTTTAATTGTGTTAATTTTAAACTGTCTAGATTTAATTCAGTTTTAAGGGGGGTGGTTGGGGTGGGATGTGATTGTGGTTTTTACTCTGTATCTTTTTATTCTGCTGTACCCCGCTCTGAGTATTTTATTAGAGGAGCGGGCTATAAATAAACATTATTATTATTATTATTATTATTATTATTATTATTTTGGCAGCAAATTCTATAAGGAACTCTGAAATGTGTGAATAAGCTTAGCGTACCTACAATGCTTGTCCAGCTTGCTGTGTCAAGTACAGTCAGTCAGCCCTCCTTATCCACGGATTTTTTAATACACAGATTCAAGCATACATGGCTTGAAAATATTCAGAAAAAGGATAAATTCCAAATAGCAAACCTGGTTTTCCATTTTATATAAGATACACCACTTTGATATGCCATTGGATTGAATGGGATTTCAGCATCCACTGATTTTGTTATCCACAGGTGGTCTTGGAACCAAACCCCAGCGTATAACAAGGGCCGACTGTAGTTCACAGGAGTAGGTGGTTGGGAGTGTTACAGGACTAGCATCTTCAGTGGTTAAAACATATGAAAGAGAGCCACCCATCTCCTAACACACAGTGCCCCAGAGAGCTGCAGTCAGGAAAATGCTTTTGCTTCTTGAAACAGAAAGATTCCAAACAATAGACCAGACAAGTAGACAACCTGGCATGCCTGCACTGGGGCCAGAGCTGCTGTAACTGAGGACTTTGCATAGCCATTCTGGACAGTTGCTGAAGAACCCAGACACAAGGACCCAATGGGATACAAACAACAGCTTCATTTATATACTGCTTCATACCACCTAAGGAGTGTCTAAGTGGTTTACAACTGTAAGCTACTTGCCCCCAACAGTCTGGGTACTCGTTTTAGCGACCTCAGAAGGATGCAAGCCTGAGTCGAGCTTGAGCCCTTTTGCTGGTATTGAACTCACCACCTTATGGTTTTGAGTGAGTGGCTGCAGTACCACTGCGCCACCAGGTATCAGTGCACATACTCAAAGCAGGAACCTAAAAACCATGGGTTTCAACCCCAGGTCTCCCCCCCCCCCCCAGAGCTGTTCCAGTAATCGTTTAATTGCATATCCTTCTTATTGTTTCCCCTGGAATCCCATCTCATCTGAATGGATTATACAGATATGCTTCTCCCAAGTCAGACAACTTCCACTTTATGCCTGTCCTGCCCCAGTACCTCGAACAGTAAGGCGAGCGCTGGTCCGCACAGTGTCAGCAGTGAAGGCCACAGTCCCTGAGTCATCTTGCATGAGTCCCAGCAGTGTCAGGCTGTGTGTGCAACCCATGGCACTCACTCGACAGGTGGAACCAGGCTTCACACGGATGCCATCCCGTGTCCAGACTCCAGATATGTTAGGATGGGATAGCTCCAGCTCAAATGTCACTGTCTCCTTTTCAAAAGTCTCCACATCTGTTAGTGGTTTCTTCACCATCACCCTACGGGCTGGAAGAGATGGGGAAGTCAATGAAAGTTTCTCTTCCCCCACCCCCAGGAATGGGTTTTCTCTTCAAAAAGAAATAAGATAGATAGGAGTAATAAGAGATGTAGCCTCTTCCTAAGGAAGACGTTTTCAAGGAATAAAGTTCTTAGGACCAAATAGCTCCCACTGACACCAAAACTCATTCCTTACCTGTGGTATCCCAGCAAAATCCACACACACTTTGGAGTACTACTGGTATTTGTGCTTAACCTTTAACATCAGTTGTTACTACTACTATAGTGTGCAAAGTTCTCTATCAAGAAGTGACGCTGACCCTTTATAAGAGAACATGCAATCTGTAACTGAGACATAAACTCAGGAAGAAGGCAGAGGCTGGGCACCTACGTTCCACAATCAGCCTGGCTTGAGTGCGGTCATGGAGGCTCTCACATCGGTAGATGCCTCGGTCTGCCAGTTCAATGCTGTAGATGGTAAGAGTCCGCTGGGGACCATGTGCCTCCATGGAGAATTTGGTGTTCTGCTGGAGCAGGATGCCTTGCTTCATCCATTGCACCTCAGCACTCTCCAGGGTCAGTTCCACTTCAAAGCGTACATCTTGGCCCTCCTCAGCCACTACGTCATGGAGAGTCTGCACAAACAGCACTTGAGCCTCTATGGGAAGAAATACCCAAAGGTTAGCCTCCTGCAGATACATCTCCTAGGCTTGCATGCAGAGATGCACAAGACAGAGTGGGGAAAAGATAGATGAAAGAGGAGAGATGAAGGAGGAGTGGGATAATTTTCTTTCATTTTTCTCCCCTGCCATCCTGCCCACACACCCTTGCCCTTTTTTTTTGGCCATCTCAGTTGGCTGAAGCTTGAATTCCAAGAGGGTTAACTGTGCAGTGTTCCCTCTGCTTTCAACACATCAATTTTGCTGTTATGACTCAGGTGTAGCATTTTATTTTCTACACTTATCACAGTTTTCTAGAAATTACACCGTGCCCCCCCCCCCCATCTTCATACTGCAGTTCTGAAAGAAGTGTATTGATCGTGGAAGGAAGGTTGAATTAACTGTGCTTGGGGAATCAGTATATAGAGAGACCTTGTAGCACCTAACTATAGTAAAGAAGTTGACAGCATGTGTTTGGCAAAGCTAGACACTCTTTTAGGTGCTGTAGGAATCTCTTCAGAGTTGGCACCTTTTTTGTTATTGAGTTAATATCCATTGTTTGGTGGTTGGAATGCTAGATTGGAATTTAGCCCAGGTCCTCGTTCAGTTGTGCTCTTTTGCTCCTACCTCTTTTGTTGCTATCATGCCACCAGATAAATGTTAGGTTCCTTGTATTCCCCCTGGGCATTTATTTATTTTTAATCTTACTCATTCCTTTTCACAGAGTGGCTGGGTGGGTGAGAAATAGAATCTTCCAAAGTCATGCAGCATTTTCTCAAGGAAAAGGAGAAATAAAATAATGGATGGGATTTTTCACCTTCATTCTGGCAAAGTTTTTAGTGTGATGCAAATTTAAATGACAACTCACAATGACCAGAACCCACTGTTATGGTGTACATTATTTAACTTTATGTATACTTAGCTACATTGCAAAGATGTTAAGAAAACCTGTTAGTAAATTGCAAAGATATGTAACAGAAAACCAGCATGTGTGTCTCAGCACACACTGGGCTCTACCAATGAGTATCAGCAGTCCTTATCCTATGTCCCGATGTACAACAGGACTGATGCGCATAGTCCTATTGTGTATCTGCCTCAATGTGCATTGCTCACTTTGCTGGCTCCCCTATGTGATAATGTAACAGCAGCCCTTTGCTGGATATGAACACTATGCAACTGCCCAATTCTATAAACCCACTTACAAAGACATAAGTCCCCAATAGGATTCTGGCCAATTAATTTAAATGTAATAAATGTCCTATTTCCAATATAAACACAACAGAGTGGCATTTTTTTTCATTAACTTATGTATCTCTGGGTGCCCTCTCTCTTGACCCCATGGCTCTTGGCTGAGTGGTCTCCCTTGATTTGTAAGTTCCTGCACCCTAAACATTTTGCCCACGATTGGGCACGATTGGCACATTACAACAACAGAATAAATCCCTGTGAGGATCTCTGCTTTGATTCTTCAAATCTGAAAGCTTAGAGCCTGTAGGCAAGAGCAGTCAACCACACAGTTGGAATTTTTCACATTCTGGTGGCCTGCCAATGATGCATTTTCTTCCCAAACCAAGAAGTTATATGATATCAGTTCTGGTTTTTCAGCAGGTTTTTCATGGATTGGGAAGTTTGTGGCAGGTGTAGAAAGCAAAACTGCCACATTTTGCTGTGGTTTTGTGTGGCTTGGAAGATGTTGGGCCAAAAATTGATGGGAAAACAGGGATGTCTCCTGGAAGACTTGGGGAACCAAATGCATCTCATGGGCTCACTTCCCCCATCCCTTCCATAGAGTTAGGGAGGAAAGGTGTGAAACTGGATGTGTGGCGCCTGGCAAAACCTCAGAAGAGAAAGTGAGAGACTAAAAAGAATGCTCAGCAGACTTTTTTAAAAAATGTATCCTTGGATGCCTTCAAGACTCAGGAAGCAACCTAAATGCAGACAATTGTTCTTAATCCTGAATAACTGAAATCAGAATTGTCAGGCAAAGAAAATACAGCTGACTTTCTTCTTGAATTTTGAGGTAAACTCAGAGGGCCTGACTCCTACATATCACCAATGCCACACAACTATAAGTCTCCCCTCCCCAACCCATCCAAAGCCACATACCTGCTGTTGTCTTTCCTCTTACCTTGGACGCTGAGCCTAGCTGAACTCATTTGGCCTTCTGCATAGACAGTCACTATGCCAGTGTCACTCAGTCGACACTGCCTTATGGTGAGTGTATGGCAAAGTCCATTCCTGGTTATAGTCAGCCGTTCACTGGGCACCACATCTTGGCCATTCAGTTGCCACTGCAGGACCACATCATCTGGAGACACCACAACCTTGAAGGTGGCATCATCCCCTTCTAGCACTGTTAAGTTATGCAGCTCAGAAATGATCTCCACCAACCTGGGAACTGGGGAAAAAACAAGCTAGGAGTCAGGGAGGGTACTCCAGCCTGAATCCCTTATAACATCTCTAAGGATTCAACTAAAGTGATGCTTAGGTGTTTTTAGTCAGAGGATGGTGACACCAAAGGAAGGAACAAAGCAGCCTAGGAAGCCATCTAAATTCTACTGACTCATGTCCCAGCCCTGATTGAAGCCTTTCCCATCTCAGCTGGAGTTGCCAAGGATTTCACTTGGAACCCTTCACATGCAATATAGGCACTCTTTCATGGAGCTATGGCCTTTCCCCATAGGACTCACTCTGGACTGTAAGAATTGCCAAGGTGCGGTCATCTTTGCTTTCACATGAGTATTCGCCAGCATCCTCAGGCCCCACATGGCTCAAGGTTAATGAACGCTCCCGTCCCTCTGCTCGGATCTCCACATATTCATTGTCTTCCAGCTCCTTCCCATCTTTCAGCCACACAACATCACCCTTGGTTTTGCACAGCTCACACCAGAACAGCACTGTGTCTCCATGCAATGCTGACACATCTGAGAGGCCCCGAACAAACTTCACTGGCATCTCTGAGGAAAGAAAATAACAGTGCAACTGTAGTGAGCAGACAACAGACAGGGAGTAGCAGTCATTTAGAAAGCTTTGTGAAATCCTAATCAACTCAGTTTTGCCAGAATCTCAAGACGTATACAGTATGCTTTCTTTCTAAGTTCCTAAGGTCTCATGACAATAGATATATGGTTGATAATTAGTGGAAAAGAGTTGCTCAAGGCTCAGAAGCCAGAAAGGGCTAAACAAGTCTTCTACTAAGATGGGGGAAAAAAGACTTATGCACTAGCACTTCACTCTCTCCCTCCTCAGCATCACTTACGATCCCTCCTCAGGCTCACTCATATCCTTATGTACAAATTGCATTCTTAGTCCAACATCTTAAATCCTGCAAATACAGAAGGAAATTAAATGAACACATGCAAATTTGCATTATTTATGCCAGATGCAGAATCCAAGCATAGGAAACTAGACTCCTTGCTTTAGATTCTTGGCAACAGCCAGGCTGAATCATTCCAAGTGTCAGACCAAGCCAGAAATATCAGTTGCTGCAGCAAGGAACAGAAAATCTTGTGTGAATATAGTAGGACCAAAGAGTGATTTTAGTTTTCATATACAAAGTACAAGCTGCTTTTAAAAAAGGGAATAAAGAAGAAGAACACAGGAAGCCTGCATATTTAAAGTTGCCTTATACCAAGTCGAATTCTTGAACCCGAGTTGTCCTACCTAACAAACCTATAACACAAGAGGTCTTTCCAGATCCTGCAGCCTAACAACCTTTTAACTCAAGATTTCAGAGGGCCTGACAGCAGTTGACTTACTTGGGAACACACTCTTTCATCACTCTTGTTTGGTTCTTTCTGCTTTCACACCATGGTTTATTTAGCATAGTATGAACTAGGAGCTTTGGTTTGTCTGTCTCTTAACAAGTAAGAATCATAAATCAGGTTTTGTTCTTGGCTTATGACTGTGGCTTGTTGGTGGAGGTGGGAAACCTGAGTTCTTGATTCACATAATTTTAAAGAGATCACATCCAGAAGATACATAGTTTGTTTAGCTGTTCCTACTTGCAACAGAAACATTCAGAAAGCATACACCAACTGTAATGTGTGAACCAGGCCATTGTTCAGATAGGAGAATTTTGACTTGTATGGCTTATCCCAACATAATAAGCCACATTGTGGTATTACAAGCAGAAGATTCCACACCTGCCAAACTTCCTTCTTCAATCCAGTAATCTCATTCTGTTTTGAATCTAGAGACCACTCCTGTGGGGGGTCTAAACCCTCTAAAGGCACTGGACAATCTGATTCTGGAAGCTTAACAGATTCAGCACTGGTATTTGTTGATCACCAACAAATACCAGATGTTATAAGATGTATTTCAGAGGAAGGAACCACTTCTGAGTATTCCTTGCCTAGGAAAATCCTATGAAATTCATGGGATTGCCATAGACAGGCAATATGAAGGTACAGTACATACACACAGAATCACACCTATATCCCTTTTGTTCAGTCCACCCCATAGTCCAGTGATGTGTGATTCACCTCATATCGAATCATCTCCAATGCGTTCCTGAGTACACATCTCTTCGGTTGTTGCTCTGTGCCTTCAAGTCATTTCTGACTTATGACACCCTAAAGCAAATATACCATGATGTCTTCTTGGCAAGATTTGTTCACATGAGGATTGCCATTGCCTTCCTGTGAGGCTGAGCAGGTGTGACTTGCCGAGTGCTTGTCCAGTTTCCATGGCTGAGCAGGGATTTAGACCCTGGTCTCCCAGTGCCCTAGTCCAAAACTCAGACCACTACACCTCTTACCCTTTCTTTTGTTGGGCCAATTCAAAAGCACAAAATACATCATGCACAATTTCAAAGCTTCACCAGCTTCTTTATCAGGCAAAAATGGTAAAAATTATACAAGAGGGAAAAAAAGTGATGATGTTAAGAGTCATAGGCCTAACATTGTCACTTTTCTTCTCCTATATGATTTTTAACTTTTTTGCCTGATAAAGAAGCTGGAGAAGCTTCAAAAGCTGCCATGGTATATTTTGTGCTTTTGAATTGGCTAAATAACAGTAGCACTACTCCTGAATATATTACCTCTTTCTTACCTTTGACACTCAGCTCAAAATGCAGTTGGTCATCAGGGGAATGACATATGTACTCGCCAGCATCAGACTTGCCCACGTTGCTCAGCAGGAGACTGTGCACTCGTCCCTCTTTTCGGAGCTGGCAGTGCTCACCTGCCACCAGGGTGCCCCGAGGCCCCTTCCAGCTCACCACAGCTGGCTCCTTGGAGACAATAGCTGAGAGCACTGCACTGCCCCCCTCGAGCACGAGCACCTTCTCTGGATGATCTGGCTTTGGCACAAACAGCACTGGGGCTTCTGGAGTAAGAAGAGAAAACAAGAGCAACAGGGTGAATGACACAAGGTAGGAGAAAAGGCAGGAGGGGTTCATGTATGTGTTACTGAACAGTACCACCTCACAATGCCTGTAGTTTTCAGGAAATTATGGATGATGCAGAAAAGAAGAAGCCGCTTGGGACTGGAAGTTCCTCCTCACTCTCATCGGAGTAAGGAGTAGGCTTGGAAGGGGGATATTTGTTGGATCTCATCTTACCTCGCACATACATTGTGAAATGAACTTCATCATCTCCAGTATCACAGCTAAAGATGCCGCTGTCCCCTGGCTCAGCTTGCCTGATGGTGAGGCTACGCACTAGCCCTTCACTGGTCACAACCATGCGTGGCCCAGGGTAAAGTGGCCGCATGTTCTTCAGCCATTGGACAGAAGCCTTCTCTTGAGAAAGTCGGGCAACCAAGGTGACAGTCTCTCCTTCCTGAACTTCTACAGGCAGCTGTGCATCAGTCTTATTCACAATGCACACAGGGGGTGCTAGGAGAAAAAAGACTTTCCTGTGAGCAAGGCTGGGTATATTTTGCTATATTATAAATTCAAAGCCAGATCCACCATGTGGCAGGGTGAAGTGACTGAAAGGCAGGAAATAATCTATTTTCATGAAACTGTAAGGAAGATATTTATTTAACTCCAGCCACAACTGACATATTGTGTTCTTGGATGGTTGTTCTGTGAAACCGTTTTGGTACAGAATTAAGATAGCATGGCACAAATTCAGCATTTCTAGACAGCAAAATGTCTGACTTCCTTCTATTCATTATTAACATTTTGTATGCAGAGAAAATCAAGCTCTCACATTTTGTATGTAAAGTAAAGCTCTCACATTATTACTATATATTAATAATAACTATTAACAACATTGTGCAATTTGCAATCTGGATTTTCTAACACAAGAATCAATATTTCCAAGACCAACTCTGCATTTAAGCACAGGATTTTTACGTGGTAAAAAACAGACTTTCAGCTTTTATTTTTCAAAATAAATAAATTATCTAGGTTTCTACTTTTTATTTTCTGTATCAGGAAAGACAGGCTTATAAATTGCTCACCCAGAGGGGTGAAATATAAATAAATATTTATTATTATTATTATTATTATTATTATTATTATTGAGGCCAGTCTTCCACACATTGGTGCCCCAAAGATGTGTTTGACTACAACCCCATCTTCCTTACACAACACTGTAATTGACCATATTTATCTGTGGTAATGGGAGCTGAGGTCCAACATGCCCAGTGGACACTGGGTTGGGAAAGGCTGGTGTTGGCAATGCCAGGTAAAATATATGCCAGAAGGATGACTGACAAAGATTTTGTGCTCACTGATAGGCCTCGATTTTTCCTCCCTTATTTTTCTTTATGACTTCCAGAAAGAAATTGAGGTATGCAGAGCAAATACATGTAAGTCAATTTACCTAATGAGCACAAGTTGCAAAATTCTACTAGTGAGAATGTCAATGAATCTGATAATGCTCAATGTTGTACATTGCAACTTAACTCCTCTAATAGGCAGTGCTATAAGGAAAGAAGCCCAGTATTTGCCTCCAGAGGGAATGTGCAGTCACTTTAGGTATGTTTCCAGCTGTCCCAGTGCCCTGCATTCACCCTTTGGTTACCTCCTCTCTTCTCAAAAGGGCACTGCATTCAGTCACAACTGCTGGAAAGGAGACTGCTCCTGCTTGTTGGCATCTCACCTTGTTGCCAAGGCTTGCTGGGATATTTCCCAGGCTCTCCTTTAAAGCACCTGTCCTGGTAGGCACAAGCCCTGCCAATGCTCTCCTTCACACTTTAAAATAAAAACTCTAGTCAATAAGACATCCCAAGCTTTCAATGAGGGCAGCAATTGTTGGCAAGAAAGTGCAGAAGTAGTGGCGCCTGGGAGTCTGCCAAAGTTAAATTTAACCCTCTCCCAGCAAAATGGAAACAGAGAAGTTGCCTGCTTTTTCTTTCTTGACATATTCCCAGAGCCTTGGATATGGGAACAAAGCTGCAGTTTCTGGTGTTAAACTCCCAGATACTGTCCAAGAGCACTGGAGCCCTCAATTACTCTGACACAGGGGCAAAGGGCAAAATGAAGGCATTACCCCCAAATAAGAATTCTTTCTCCCAATGAAAGATTCCTTCACTCCCCAAATTTCTAGCCTTGCAAAAAGTGCAACTTTGAAAATCATTTGCACCTAGAACTCTTCTATTTGTTGTGTTCAGATTCCCTTGGTAACGTTGCCTAACTCTGGATGCCTAATTATATTTCTAAATGCTTATATAAAGTTTTAAGTCAGTGCAGTGCTAGAAATCTAGAGATGGAAGGAAAATATAATTTGGAGAAGAATTTTTATTTAGTAGGTCAATGCCCTCACCTTGTCTGCCTCCCCTCCGATGTAGCTACACCCCTGTACAGAACTCATTTTCTTCATGTGCATCTTCCTGTTAGCCTAGCTGCTGTGGTGTTTTGTTAAGAATTACATTTAATACCCCTTAGGATTTAGGTAATGCTTTAATGTGTTCCAAGTGGTTAACATACTTAGTTCAATAATCACTGAAACAATACCATAGGATCATCATTTTTGCCATGGGGAGTTGGTGAGGTTGAAGGTGGCTTTCCTAAAACTTTTCCCAGCCTCCATGGTTGAGAAGACTGTTGAATAAGGGGTCTTTTGGCCTCCCACTTCAGCAGTCCTATTACACCACCTCTTGAGGATTCCAGCAAAGAGGGAACAGGATCAGCAACAATTTTGCACTTTCTGTCTCTATTACATCCAACCTAGGCCTTAGCTTGCTTCTTTTCTCTTTGAGGAGTCTTACCTGCCACATCTACTATATATACCATCCGGTCTGTGTCTGCATCACACACATAGGAGCCTGAATCCCCTGGTTTGGCCCCAAGGATGGTGAGTTGCCGGTGACTTCCATGGGCTTCAATACGAATACGCTTGCTGGGTTTTAGCTCCTCACCATCCCGTAACCAGCGCACAACAGCATTAGGTGAAGAGACCTCGCAAGTCAATACTAGAATTTCTCCTGCTGCCAAAGAGTGTTCTTTTGGCACCTCTGTATTTCCCACAATGAAGATAGGAGGCTCTTAAGAATCAAAGAATAGAAAAAAGAAAGTAGAGTTAGAAGTGTCACAGTGCAGAAAAGAGTCCTGACAACCAGATTGCCCATATCTAAGTCAGTGCACTTCAGTTTTTTCAGTGCCACTCAAAGTCCAGAGGGATCTCCCATGCTTCTTCCTGCAGAGTGTCATGGGCCTCTTTCCTCAGTAGCCAGATATTCTAGACCAGAGCTGATAAAAGTGGCTCTTTTGTACCACAGTGCCCTGAATCCCTAGCTGGTATAGCAGATAGTTGAGAGATCTGGGGAACTGTAGTTCCAAAAGTAGTTTTTCAAGCTCTGTTCCAGACTCCACGGTAATGCATACACTTTTAGGGATTTGATCCTTATGTTTCTCTGCCACCGCTACTTTCTATTGGTGCTGTCTTAATTTCATACGAACCAGTCAGACCTCAGCACTAAAACTTGAGGAGTCCAGCTGGATCAGCACAAAAGCTTATTTAGTGTAGCATTCTATTTCCTAGATTGCAGATCAGCTGCCCATGAGAAGACCACAAACAGGCTATATGAGTGCAGCAGCACTTTCCTGCTTGTGTTTCTTCTTTCTTCTTCAAGTACTTCTAATATGAGGCATACAGTTACCATTACTATGTTTTTGTACACACACACACGATGATGAGGTGGAACAATTGATAGCTTTGTCTTCCATGAGTACTGGTTGTAAATGCATCAATCAGAAGTGGAAAAAATCTTTTAAATAAACAAACGGATGTGCATTTGCTTAATTTACAATAAATTTAAATTATATAATTTATATAATGATTTAGGGAAATAGTACAGATTGCATAATTTCTATAAGCTGCAGAATCCAGGTTTTCCAGGTATCACATTTTGATTGTTACTCTATTGTTATTATTTCTAAATGTTAACCAAAGCCCTGATAAACACATTTGGTTATAAATGCCAATGATGAATTTAAACACCAATGGAAACAAATGTAACTTAAGCTGCCACAGTGGATGATAGAAAACCTTTGTTTCGCAACGTGAGCACTACTTCCAACATCATGATTACATCAGAGGATTAATGCTATGTTTTACCAGTGGCATTTCAAACAGATGGTGGAGGTGCAACACTGTGAAGCCTTATTACCTGCAAGTTGGTGCAGTGAAAAGAAATTAAATCCTATTGGCATTAAGTAGCTGAGGGCACAGGATATAAATGTTACTGTTTCGCTTTTGTAATAAGTATTCCTCCAAAATTCAGCCAAGGAATCAAGAAATGGTGGGCAATATGACAAAGAGCAGCTAGAACTGTAGTTCCAGAAATGTAAAGATGCTATCTGTGAATAAGCTGACCTTTTACATATATATGCAGAAGGACAAATTTCCATCAAATCCATTCTCTCCTGTCCTCCCACACAACTGAATAAAGGTTACTGAAACAGAACTGAATAATGCTGGAATATGGTGCTTTTTCCATGTTAAAGACTACATGCTCATATATATATATATATATATCTCAGAAGAAGGACATTGCCCCTGTGTGGTCCTTCTTCCTCTCTCTCTCTCTCATTACATGTAGGCCTTACCCTCCACAGTGACATAGAAGATGAGGCTGTCATCACCGCTGTCACACAGATATTCCCCTGCATCACCACGCTCTGCTCCCAGAATCACCAATGCATGGCATGTTCCATCCTGCTCTAGTCGCACACGTTCTGTGTCCTGCAGCTTTTCTCCATCCTTGTACCATTTCACCTCTCCTTTAGGGCAAGACAATGTCACTGACAGTGTAAGGTCCTCTGAAGCCAGGCAGTGGTAGTGTGTTTGCAGCTCATCGCGCCCTACAATCAGTACTGGAGGGTCTGCCAGTACAAAGAAAGTTTCAGTTAACCTTCTGTTGCTACTGTTCTCTTGATCAAATGCATTCATGGCAATATTTATATGAAAAGCACTTTGAAATCCTTAAGATATGGCTATCCTAACACCTCCTTCCTACCATTCTTTCTCAGTTTACATAAACTGTAAGTGCTGTGTAGTGCGAAGTAAGGGCCAAGCAAGGACCAAATGATGAGGGCACCCATGATTCTGGGGTGAAATCTTCCCCACATTCAATCCACAAGACACCATTGGTATAAAGGGGAACTGGAATAAACTGAATTAGTTCATTCTGGGCAATTATCCTGTTTCCCTGAAAATAAGACATCCCCCAAAAATAAGACCTAGTAGAGGTTTTGCTGAATTGCTAAATATAAGGCCTCCCCTGAAAGTAAGACCTAGCAAAGTTTTTGTACATAAATATATATATATATACAGTATACAATAAATGTTCATTTTTTTGTTCAACAATAAATGTGAATTCTTCTTCATGAAAAAATAAGTCATCCCCTGAAAATAAGACCTAGCACATCTTTGGGAGCAAAAATTAATATAAGATAGTGTCTTATTTTCAGGGAAACACAGTAACTCCATGGAGTTAATCAGTCCTATATAATTTAGAGAGTTTCCAAAGGAGTTCAGAATATATGCAGCAAATGATATGGGATGTATGGATATCATGCCACTTGCAGAGTCTACAGTCAGTAGACTCTGGCCCCAGAAGAGCACTAAAGAGGGTTGTTCATGACAGCCAGGTGACCATTCAAAGATACCAGGATCACCAAGACACATAACAATGATTATTCTATTTATTTATTTATTTTAAAAACTGTATCAAACTATAGCTTTATATTCTCATCTAGTTGGGTATTTGGGAAGGTGGATATACAGAACATTAGAGGAGTTAAGACCAACTTAAATCAAGCTGACAGATGAACTGATTGGCCTGAATCCTACTGGCAGGTCCAACTTAGAATCATAGAATCATAGAATCATAGAGTTGGAAGAGACCACAAGGGCCATCCAGTCCAACCCCCTGCCATGCAAGAACTCTCCATCAAAGCATCCCTGACAGATGGCCATCCAGCCTCTGCTTAAAGACCTCCAAGGAGGGAGACTCCACTACACTCCGAGGGAGAGTGTTCCACTATCGAACAGCCCTTACTGTCAGGAAGTTCCTCCTAATGTTGAGGTGGAATCTTTTTTCCTGCAGCTTGCATCCATTGTTCCATGTTCTAGTCTTTGCAGCAGCAGAAAACAAGCTTGCTCCCTCCTCAATATGACATCCCTTCAAATATTTGAAAAGGGCTATCATATCACCTCTTAACCTTCTCTTCTCCAGGCTAAACATACCCAGCTCCCTAACTTGAGTAAATCAACTGAATTGACAGGAATTGCATAAGTGATGGTTAAATGTTTCAAGTTGAAACTACCAAGAGGATTGAAACAAAGGGGAAGGTATCATTCTCACACATGTCTTTGGGATTCTCTCCCCATTTGTGTGACATTGGATCAGTGTTCATTCAGAAGATGGTGGACAAGATTTTTTTTTATACAAATAAGCATGCTGGCCAACATTTATTTTGCAAACCAAACTGAAGCAAGCCACATGTATGCAAAGAGATCTTGTAGCACCTTTGAGACTCTTAAAAAGTGCTACAAGATCCCTTTGCATGCTGATATTCCAGACTAACATAGCTATATGTCTCTGAATTCTACCGCCAAGACACATGTATTTAACCATATGTGAAGATACATCTTCCATCTTTACAAAATTCCCAGTACTTGCCCATCTGAACAGATCTGCACAAATCTTCAGGAAAACTGAAGCATCAGTTTCACCAGCATCTCATTCACGGGGCCCTTGCTGGGACTGGGGCCACTCATAAAAATGCTTAACTGTCTTGAGATTGTGCCCTGACCTATTTCCTCATCTTCATTACAGATCTTACAAAACCACAAGTGGCGTACAAGCTAAATACACTATTTTGTAGGCCATGAAACAAATGAATCAAATGTGTGTCAGAAAAGAGAGTTTCTACAGTTGTCACCAGAACACTTTATTTTCCTCCATTTCTGATTTACTGTATTCATTAAGGAAGGATCTTCTGGGACTGCTATGCTTCTTTAACCTTCTACCTACCATCCAGAAAAATAATAATCAAAGAACATCCTGTCTTCTGGCCTCTGTCTCATTTGGATATGAATTCTGAGAAACAGTCCGATAATCACTTATGCACAGAATAAGCTGAAAACAAAACCACTGCCAAAACTGCATGGCATTTTTCACAAAGCCAGCTCCATCTAGAGGCCAAAACAACACTGCATTGTGGAGACACCCCCCCACACAGTAACCCCCCCTTGTTCTTCTTCCAGCACCAGCACATTTTAATTCTTATTACAATCAGACTTCCTTATCCATGGAGTCTTTATCCAGGAATTCAACCATTCATGGCTTGAAAATATTCCAGAAAGATATAAATTCCAAAAAGCAAACCTTGAATTTGCTATTTTATATAACGCACACTATTTTACTATGCTATTCTATTTAATGGGACTTGAGCAACCACGGATTTTGGTATCCATGAAGGGTCCTGGATCCAAACTGCAGCAGATACTAAGGACCTACAGTATATAGAATAACTTTTTTGTTACCTCTTTCAGTTTCTATAGTGGCTGATCACTCTATTTCATTGGGAATTCCATATTCCTTGCTCCTCAGATTTCTGCCCAATATTATTATTATTAACCTTTATTTATATAGCACTGTAGGTTTACAATACATAATTTATGTTGGAAAACATGTTACATTTATCTTCTCAATTCTTTATTTAATGCCCGATCTTTGCATCCACCTATCTAGGTACAGTATTCCTTTAACCATAAAGATGAGTTTTGAACTGGTTGTGACTAATCTGTGATGAGGGAAAAGCCCTCTATATGACTGGCATAAGCAGAGTTGCTGTTGTGGAAAAACAGAAACAGTTGCTCTAAACTCTTGCAACAAGGAGTGCCATTTTAACAAGGTACTTCCTGTTGAACTTCCTGTTATCTAGCTACTATTGATTAGCAGAGTGATCTGTTGAAATAACACCATTTTCGACAACAGAAGCCACAAGGGGCTTCTGTCTGAGGACAAATGACCTCTGTATCAATGCTATTCATGACTGTCTTCTGTACCCACCTCAAGAGTGCCAGATGCATTTATAAAAGATTTCCATTTTAAAAACCAAGGCAACATCTCTAAGCCAAACAACAGGAATAACCCAACTTTGCATGTCAAGAAAATGCAGGCAAAATGAAGGGGATACAATACACCCCAAAAGTAGAGCTGCCAGAATAAAAAAACTGGACAGGGCTCCTTAGTGGTTATGTAGAACAGGGAATTTCAGCAGGTTAAGGCTCGTCACACAATCTGCTGACATTCCCTTTTCTACACAGGTATTGATGGTACAGAGGCCCTGTTTAGTTTCCACTGAGGCAACCCTAGGACTCCTAAGGCATTCTGACTACTGCCATGGAGTGAAGATCCAGGGCAGCCTTAAACCAAAGATCCCTCAGGATTTGTTGTTGTTAAGTGCCTTCTAGTCAACTTTGACCTATGGCAACCCTACTGTATGTATGAGAGACCTCCAAGTCATCCTATCCTCATCCACCTTACTCAGCTCTTGCAGACTCATGACTGTGGCTTCCCTGATTGAATCTATCCATCTGGAATGCAGCCTTCCTCTTCTCCTCTTGCCCTTTGCTTTTTCTAGTGATTCATTGCTTCTCACGATATGGCCAAAATATAACAACCTCAGTTTAGCCATCTTTACTTCAAGTTTGGGTCTGATCTGTGATGGGACCCATTCATTGCTCTTTTTAGCAGTCCATGGTATTCTCAGAGCTCTTCTCTAGCATCACATCTCAAATGAGTTGGTTTTCTTCCTATCAGCTTTTTTCATTGTCCAGCTTTCAAAACCAGACATAGAAATGGAAAATATTGCTTGGCATGGACAACCCTAACTTTGGGATCTTGTCTAGTTCCTACACAGTTCTTTCAAGTCCTAGTCTTCTTCTGATTTCTTGACTGCATTCTCCATTGTGATTAATGATTGAGCCCAAGTATGGAAAATCCTGAACTCTTTCAGTTTCTTCATATAAGTAAAAAGTTTCCTGAACTAGACTTGAAAGAGAATATGCTAGTGAGGAGTGGGGGTCTGCAAGTGTATCCAACTATAAGCTCCATCGGTGAATTTTAATAGGTGGAACTGGACCACAGAATGTAGAGCAATAGTCACGGGGGGGTGGGGGTGGGAAGGGCTGTTTCTTAAAGCAGAGTATATTCGTCACCTGCAAAATGTCTCAGGTTCAGTTCTTGGCATCTCCAGCTAACCTTGGAAAGTCTCCTGTCTGAAAACCTGGGGAGCTACTACCAACCGTTAATGTAAACAAAAACAAAAAAAGGCTAGGCAAAGCAATGGCCTGGTTTTCATAAGGCACTTTCCTGTTTCTAGCCTCATAATGCGCACATCTGTCAAGCAAAGATGCCAATTTTATTTTATTTTTATTTTTTGAGTGTTCACGCCCTTAACATGAAGAAACCCCTTTTTATCTTTAATGGCTTATGGGTAAGCAGAAATCATTTCCCAGGGGAATATCACAGCTGCAGTCTATCTAATAATATTTCACAGAAACAGAACCATAGATGCTGAACAAAAACTCTGCTTCAGCCTCAGACACATCAAGCTCAACCCTGACAATTTAAATTACCACACTCTCAAGGAAGAGAAGAGGCCTATATGTTATCTGCATGATTTCAGAAATAATAAAGCAAAGTTAATGCAATGGACAGTGGCTCTGCACTTTTATAGGCTAAATCATTCCATCCTTTCTGCATCATAATAAGAAAAGAATCTTCTGTTCTTTAATAATTTCCCAAAATGTGCCATCTGAGATTGTGATAAAAACTAAGATTATTCCTAGTTTGTGCAGTACTTATGGACATGCAAATGTAGCCCAAGATTACTCCAAGATGTGCAAGCTACCTGTGGGTAAAAAACAATGTGCTTAGAGATGCAGCAATGGGAACACAAACATGCTAGGAGTACACACAGTCAGAACATTAAAAGAAAAGCAAGTGCACACTTCTAGGCAAGCAGAGGAGAGAGCAACCCAGTGGAGCAAGAGCCAAACTAGCATGTCACTGTTTACAGAAAAGTCAAACATCATTTGTGACCTAGCTTTTAATTCTCCAGGGTGTTTACACTAGTCTTCAGGGACAAAACCAAAAATATACAAGGCCAGACTGCAGGTCTCATTCTTTGTAAAGACAGTACCCCCCCCCCCCAGCTTCTGCTTGTATTAGCAAATGATAACTCATCCAGATTTGGAACATTCAGTCATATTGATGGTCAAAGCTTCAGCACTGATGGCTGGATAACTAGTTCTCATTCAGGAACTCTGAGGTATCTTGGCTCAAGCTCCATACAGCAAACAGTGCAAGGAGCTTGGCTCACAATAGCTTGAGATCTGAAATAGATCATTATGTCTGATCCATTTCCATCAATATCAGCCAGGATTCTCTCCCTATTTCAGTTACCACCCGCCACCAACACTCTGATCTCAGCTCCCTTCCCTGGCATTGCCAATGTCCCAGGGAACTGCACTCACCCGATACCTGGATGGCGAAGGTCATGGTATCATCAACAGCGTTGCAGATGTATTTCCCAGAATGCTCTGGGCCAGCTGCAGGTATGACCAGACACCGCCGGGCACCCTCTTCCTCCAGGATGAGGCCGCTGTTGGCCTCTAGCATGACACCGTCCTTAACCCAGTGGACAGGCACATTACCATGAGAGAGCATACAAGTCAGAGTCACTGTCTCCCCCGTTGAGGCTTTCAGGACAGAAGGAGTCCTGCGGGGCTGCACGATCTTCACAGGGGGCTCTGGAAGGAGAGGGCAGGCAGCCCAAGTTTGAAGCAGCCACAGGCAACACTGCTGTTGCTGGGCCAAAGCCATCATCTTTCATTGGAAAAGAGAAATTTTGGCAAAAGAGCCCTTTAAATTAAGGGAGGAGGGTCCTCAGAGTTACACAGAATCATGTAGTATCATGTCCCCTTCACAACTAAACATGCAGCTGACATGTTCATGAGAATGAATCCAGATTTAGCTGCTTGCCACACTTTTCCCCTCCTTTCTGTGCCCTCCCTCTATCCAGAAAAGATACTCAGACAATGCTGTCTTCTATGTTTATCGAGTGTATGTCTGAGTGTGTGTGCACACATGCGCATTGCCTATCAACTTATGGCAACCTCATGCATTTCATAGAGTTTTCTTAGGCAAGGAATACACAGAGGTGGTTTTGCCAGTTCCTTCCTATCAAATATAGCCTACAGTACCCGGTATTTCTTGACAGTCTCTCATGTAAACAGCAACCAGGTCTAACCCTGCTTAGCTTCCAAGGTCAGATGGGATATGGTGCCTCTAGAGTATTTAGGTCTATGTTTCTCACAGGGCTTAAATAGGCAGAGGGCTTGATATTTCAAGCACTCCTTCCAGAAACTTTTTCCCAACAGCAGGAAAAGTAAGGAAGAATGAGAACTGGCAGAAAAAAACACTGATAGGAAATGGGTTAAGAAGTTCCTCCCTTTTCCATGCACCACTATTCTGCTGATCATTGCAGCCTCCAAGGGAGCATTGTGGGGAGGGAAAATAAAACACTGAAGGAAAGAGTGAGTGTCATTCATAGTTCGTCCTGATTTCTCAAAAAAGGGTTCATATTAATAGCTTTCCAACTGGCTTATCCAGCAATTATTTAAAATCTTGTTTTATTTAAAGGGATACTAGAACCCATTTGGTGTATCCCTCTCAGTTCAAGATAAAACATCTTTTCTATTATGTGTCTCCATGAAAAAAAATCAAGGAATGATAATAACCCTTTAACCAGCAGCATCACAATAAAAATTAATGCAGGACAGGGAAATGTTTTGATGTTCTTTTACTTGTAAAGCACTATGTGCAGCGATGGTGCTATATACAGAAATCAATAAATAATGCCCAAACATTGCTTCCTGAGCCACATGTAATACATAGATCAGTCAACTCTCTTACTGGTTGGGATAAAGATTTTGAGTTGGCCTGAATGCATTCCTAGTAAGGATGCACTCATGCATAGAATATTGTTGGCTCCCTAACACCCTAGGAAATCCTCTGTGTACCACTTCCTTATACAGACATTTAGCAAAGCTCTGGCACTTGCAACAATATGCTAAGCTAGCAATCTTTTGACATGAAAAAAAATGGTTAGTCGTAACTGTTTTATCTGATCAGTCAAGATTCTTAAACCACTACCAGCAATATGGTGGCCTCAATATGGTGGCCTCCATACTGACAGCTCTATGCTTTTTACTATATGAAGCTTGTCCAGGTACTGTATTAATTCCATCTTTAGAGATTTACAAATCTACACATTAATGAATAAAACCAGATTCGGGACTACGAGGACTATGAGATTAAAAAAGAGTGTAAAATAGCTGGTTAGAACTAACCTGTGCTCTAGTGAGGACCGAGGTTCCTTGAATGTAAGGTCATGGATCAGGTTAAATTTGGAGATTTTCTACAAAACTGAACATTCTAGGCAAAAGTGCTCACCTGAAACTTTGACATCAAAGGAAACAGATTCATCCTTGGTTTCACAGATGTATTCTCCAGCATCTTCTGCACCTGCCTGCAGGACAATCAGGCGGCGTTCAGCACCCTCCATCTGAAGGATGAGGTTGTGTGTCTCATCTACCTCCAAGCCATCTTTGAACCAGCGTACAGGGGCATCAGGAATGGACACCTCACAACTCAGCTCCAGCTGTTCAGATGCACACACCTGCTTCTCCAATGAACGCTCCACTGGGTGTACAATCCGTACTGGGGGCTCTACCAGACACATACAAAGTAAGACCCTGAGAAGCCTCATCCATCTCCATCTCCAGACTTGTCTAATGGCAATTCTAGGCCCAAACTATAGATAATCTGCAAAGATGGGCCATTAACCAGGACAGCTGCTGCTTCTAAAAGAAAGCTACATTGGGAGGGAGCAATTTTCATCAACCTATCTTTGGACTGCACAAAGTGCACACTGCACAAAGGAAACACACAAAGAGGGTCTCTTTTGAAGGATCATTCATTCATTTACTCTCTTCACTCAACCACTGACAATTTTCTGCAAAGAAAAAACAGGTAGCCTCTACCAGCCAATTTTCTGCTTCAGTTTCTCCTCAGCCATTCCCTCTTCCACAGGATTTCTGGTCCATCATTGAAAATGTAAACCTCCATCTGAATCTTCAGCAGTGAAGGAAGACTAGTGGAATGGAAAGCTTTTTCATTAAAAATTTCCTCTTCTAAGGAGGTTGCTGTTATGTAAAAGAAATAGCTGCCATCTCAGCTTACATCAGGGAGGGCAATTTTTAATACTTCAGATGTTGTAACTCCCATCCACTCTAACCACCCAAGCCAATGGTAGAGACTGATGCAGATTGCCTGATCGTGGTTTAAATACATGCATTTATGTGTAATCCATTTGGCCTTTTAAAACTTTCTTCCAGCATTTCACCAAGACATGTAAGAGAGATTCCTTCGACCTTGTGTAATGTCCAGTACCTCTTCAGAACTAAGGAACCGTAAGGACCTTATCAGACGTTGAAAATTGGAAGTATAATCTAATGGCAATCCAAACGCAATCATGGGGTTTCACATTATTGTGAATTAAAGTATCTCACACAATTTCAGGCAAAAGGGAAGTCATTCCGAACGCAATCATGGGGTTTTACATTATTGCGAATTAAAGCATCTCACGCAATTTCAGGCAATGGGGGGTCATTTTTGGGTAATGGGAAGTCATTCTGAATGCATTCCGAATGCAATTGGAATTCATGTAAATTTGCTAAACTAGCGAATTCACGTGAATTCGAATTGGCTCCAATTGGCTCCATTTGCAATAAAGAGAAATTCCTCCCTTCTGATAAGGTCCTATGAGACATTTCGGCACACAGCCAGCTCAAGAGGGTAGTGCCTCCTCCTCTTTCCTGCTTGAAAGGATTCTGACCCACATTGCTCCAAAGAGCTCCAAGGCAAGAGAGAAAGGACTGGAACCAAATCTACTGCATCTAAGCAAGCAATGAGCATGTTGAGAAGCCTCAGGATGCAGTAGCCCTCATCTACTAAACCAAGGGAGCAGTGATGGTATCAAATGATGTCCAAAATACACCCAACTGGGCTGAATCTTAGAAAATTACTCACCTGTGATGGTGACATTGAAGAAGACAGAGTCACCACCAGCATCACAGACAAATTCCCCTGTGTCCTGAGCCTGGGCCGCTGTGATGACCAGGCAACGATGGCGCCCTTTACTCTCAAGAAGGAGACCATCAGTTTCCTCCAACTCTTCCCCATCCTTATACCAGCACACCAGAACATCAGCACGGGACAGCTCACAGGTCAACACCACACGCTCTGAGACCCGGTAGATGTGAGCTGCATCTGCATTAGAATGCACAACTCGAACAGGCAGCTCTGCAAGGGAAACGGTCATAACGGCACAGAGAGAAGACATCAATTTCAATATGAACGTGGGCAATGGAGGAGGAGGAGGAAGGGGATTTCATCCCATGCATTTCACTAGCTCTTGTGGGGAAGCAGAAAGGGGAGAGGAAGAGGAGAAGAAGAGTCTGAATGGCTAATCTCTCTATTTCTGATTTTGGGAATACTGTACTGGTGGGAAGCAGAGATTTTGGCATTCACACCCTGCCATTTGAGAGAAGCCTGACAGTATGGAGGCTATTAATAATGGTCTAGACAGGGTTAGCCCTCAGGAATCAATTACACCCCCCCCCCCCCAAAAAAAAAGTGACAATGGGAATAAAGGTAGGCAGAAGTAAGACTGGTCTTAAAAAGACAAACTTGGTCTTGCCTCTAGGATGGTGATAAAGGGAAAAGACTGAGCTGTTACTGTGAGCTGATCCCTTTCCAGCCAAAAAAGACTACTAGGTCTAAGGCAGCTTACTTCAAATTGATACCCTCCATATGTGTTTTAGCCACATGTCATCCCAGCCAGCATAATGGGAGTTGGAGTTCAACATATCTCAATGGCACCTGAATGAGGAAAGCTGATCTAGGGGTTTGCACCTACACATTTTTTCATCCCTTTGCTTCAACTCACCATCAACTGTCACAAGAAAATTAACAGTGTCATCAGCTGTGTTGCAAGTATACGTCCCAGAGTCCAGGGGGCAAGCCGAATGGATCAACAGCTTCCTAAGGAAACCCTCTGATTGGATGGTGAGGCTGCCATCATCCAAGGGCACAGGCTCTCCATCTTTGAGCCACTGGACAGGGGCGTCCATAGCAGAGACTTCACACTCCAACAGAATAGGCATTCCTGCCAAGATCATCTGGAAAGACTGGGCCTCTGGCACTGGACTGATGTGCACCTTAGGAGCTGAAGATAGACACTGTGAATGGGTGAAGCATCTGTGTCCTTCTGTGGCCATGCAAAGTAGGACATGTTCCTTTGTTTACATTTACAGGAAATCCGTGCTATGGGATAAGAAATCTTTCTTCTACTGTTAACCAATCCTGCCCTGTTCTATAAAGCACCTCTATATATTACATAAGAAATCCATGTGACCATCCAGATGTTGCCACAACTCCCATCATCCCTCACTATTACCCATGGCAGTTGGGACTGATGAGACTCAATATCTGGAAGACCACATGATACCCATCCAATATATAGAAAAGGCTCAGTTTCTGAAATGATGGATACGTAACTAAAGCTCTGCCTGACATACAAATCCCAATTCCAAATGTCTAAATCTCATTGGATTACCAAGGGGTGAAGGAAACACACTTTCCCACATATTCAGAGGCACACTGTTCTTCTACTGCTGGTTTCCAGATTTCCAAACAAAGCCCTGCCAATCAATACTGCCACCATCAACTGATTCCAGACCGAGTACATTTTGGCTGGCAATTCCTGTTTTCAGCTGCATGGTGATCAATGGCAGGCCAATAAGCTATTATTCCAGAGATGTGGGGTGAAGCGGTTTTCTCCATCTGCATTATGGTTGTGTTTCCTGAATGATGGTTTTCACTGGGAGCAGGAAAAGAGATCTCTGTGTTACTCTCATCTTTTCCTCCTTCCTTCCCCATTAAAAGCCTTAGCTTATGTTAGGGGTGCAGCTGAAATGGGATGTGCCTCCAGTTACAGCACTTTGTAATCCTGGACCAAGAGTTTTCTGTGAATAGTGTATTGGAAATAATCCAGAGCTGAAGTCAGTTCCCTGGTGAGGAGCTTATTGAACAAACTGTGAATCTGACAGACAACCAAAGAAGTTTAAATTAACTTTACTGGGAAGTTAAAATGAAAGCACAATATGTAATTGAATAGGTATTGAATGAAGAATTGATATTCAGACGGCTGTGCAGAAGATAATTCAATTGAGAACTGGCTGTAGTAACTTTCAGGTGAGTTGTAATTCACTTCTCTGGCTTGATTGCCCATTGGAAAAGAATTTGCTTTTATCATTATTTTAGATTTTGCTTTTATTCTTTATTATATCTATTGGTTGTTTACTACATATATCCATTACAAATACTATGTAGGTGGGTTGGGATGTACATAATGTTAGAATCTATGAAATATATTGTTGGGGTTGGAAGAGGAAGAAGTCATTAATCAATGGGCTGCTAGACCCATTAATGTTTTCAAAGCAGGACTACTCCCATCCAATAGATTTGCAGAAGGATGCCTTTCCATGGGGATATGTAAGAGTTTCTGGGAAAACATACATGGCCTGAAGTTTTCCAAGGTTTCACATCTTTTCCCCCTAGCCTTTCAACTCTATGTAAGGGACAAACTGAAAGATGGCCTCCAAAAATCAGCTGTGTAGCTGTAAGTTCCAACTCTTGGAAAGTGCAGGGACCTAAAATCCCCCTGCCTGCAGGCTTCCTCCAAGCTATTTTTTCCTTCTCAGTGGTTCATTGCTGGAAGCTAGTTGTCTACTGAAAGACATGTATATTTGGCTTCTTCTGTACTTTCCTTTTCCTTGAAATTCTTCAAATTTGGTTTAAATACATACAGCTAAAATTTCCATATGTTAATTTCAAGCAACTGAATGGATTTATATCCTTAAGAGATTTTTTTGTTGCCCTAACACCTGCTTTTGTATCCTCACATCTAGAGTGTAAACAGTTCCATATGTGTTACCCCAGTAAATTCCTTAACATTGCTTTCTCACAAAATCAGGTAAATTCGTTAATCTGTTAGTCTAGGAGTAAATGCCTAGTGTGCAGACATACTGGTCAGCAAAATGGACATAGGTAGAGGGCAGGAGTGTGTGGGACATTTCACTGAACCATGGCAGTGAAAGTGGTGTCCACTGGATTATTTTTGCAGTGCAGATGTAGCCTCAGATAAGCCAAAACTACCCTAAATGTCTCCTGGGTCATCATTTAGGGTAGTTCTGGCTTATCTGAGGCTACATCTGAACTTCAGAAATAATCCAGTTTGACACCATTTTCACTGCCATGGTTCAATGAAATGAAATTCTGGGAATTGTAGGTATTTTAGTCATTTAGCCTTCTTTGTCAGAGAGCTCTGGTGCTATAGCAAACTACAATTCACAGAATTCTGTAAGACTGAGCCATGGCAATTAAAGTGGTATCAGACAGGATTATTTCTGCAGTGCTGATACAGACAAAGTAAAAGAAGCTGTGCCTCATCCCCAAATATCCAGAAATCAGCAGGGAATAAGGTTTATGCTGCCTGCAACCTGCTAGTGAACATTGAACTAGATGGCTTGACTGTTTAACTGAGTAAAAGAGCAGCTTCCTATATTACTAGGATAGTGCTGCATAGGTATAAGCCCTCAATCACAGGTAGGGGGGTTTAGGATAAAGGGAAGACCAAGTCTGCTTTCAGTGCCATAGGGCGTATGCCTACAACTGCATGCCCTCTGGACCCAATCTACCCAGATTACTCTGATCCATCAGATTCTCTGCCTTACAAGACGTCCCTCCCCAACCCCAATGCAGCTTGAAGGACCTGAGGAAAAGAAATTAGTCTTGGAAGAAGTGCATGATTTTGAGGACTGAAATGGAGAAACAAGTTCACAGACTAGGTTATCAAAGCCAGTCATCTGCTGAAGTTCCTGCTCCTTGGATGGAAGTCCACAGCATGAGCAGACAGACTGTAGTAGCTCTCCAAAGGCCCAGCTCCTTGGAATCTGTGTGAAGAGCCATAACTGCTGATGTTCCTAGCCTATGCCCATAAGGCCAGGTATATATATATCATGTAAATATGCAATATGCCACAGGGCCCATATTGTGCACTAATTATATACATATCAGACTGGGATATGGCAGGCATGAGGAACCTGTATTCTCCTTCCACATGTCGATGAACTACAACTCACCTCACCATTGCTCAGATTGGTCAGAGCTGATGACAAGTAGTAGATCATGTTAATATTTAGCCATAATGTTCTCTGGGTATCTTGTAACTCACTCTGAGTCCACATGTACAGGTTAGGAAATACGATATATATCAATAGTATTGCTTTTAGACATTTTCATTGCTTCTTAATTTCATTTTCTTATGAACATCTATTTGTCTTTCAGTATATATTCAATTACACATTGTACCTCCATTTAAACATCATGGTAAATATTATTTAAATATTCCATTTGTCTTTCAGGTTCTTGGCTGACTCATGGAGCACTCAGAGTTAGCTTTTGTCTCTCCTGCTGCTTTCCAAGACATAAATCAGTTAACAGAAATCTGAAGGTGACAATGGGGCACAATGTAGATTATGGCAGCATAACCAAATCTGACTGTTAATATTTTTCTCAAGGAGACAGGTCAAAGGGTGCCCCAGTCTAGGAAATGAAGCTAAATCTAGATGTATTGAAAACTGTCCTAGCTCAGGTTAGATACTGTTTGTCTGACTAGCCTAGTATTGTGTGCTGTCACCAGCAGATGTTCATTTGTATTTGGCTTGAAGCAGTAGTCTAAAGAACTGTATCAAATATGGTTAGGAAAGCAAGCCTAAGGCAGGAGCCATTTTACATTCCTCACCTGCAACAGAAACAACGAAGAATGCAGAATCAGTGCCCGTGTCACACACAAACTCCCCTGTATCCTGCACCTGGGCTGAGGGAAGTATGAGCCATCGATGGGCGCCTTCACTCTCTAACAGCAAGCCTTCCCCCGCTTCTACTTCCTCCCCATCTTTGTACCAGCGGGCAAGGGCATTGGGGCAGGACAGCACACAAGACAGTACCACACGGTCTGAGGCCTGGTAAGTGTGGGCTTCATCTGCATTGGAGTGAACAATCTTCACAGGTGGCTCTGTGGTGTGTGAAAGAGAAGACACAAAAAGTTTCAGGAATTAACAGCAGACTTGCAGGCTGGAGAACAAAGCCAGGGAGCAAGAGAATGAGGGTGCTCTACAGATGACAATTCTTTATTCAAAGTAGCATATCAGAAGTTTAAAGTAAAGGAAGCAGGAGGAACCACTGTACTATGGGAAACAAAAATCTGTTGGGCTGGGCCACTTACATTGTGCACATGTGTGAGTCCTTCTCCCTCTCTCCCTCCCTCCCTCCCTCTCTCTCTCTCACAGAGAAACAGAGAGAAATATTAAAGGAAAATATTCTTCATTCTTTCTCAAAGCATTAAAAACTCAGCGACTAATACTACTATACTTCAGGTGGTTCAGGAAGAACAAAATTAATACCTTGCACAATGCATCATCAGTTTATGCTACTCAGCAACTCACAATGTTGTGATGGCAACTAACATAAATGGCTTTTTAAAATTGTTAGTTAACTAATGGAAGAGAGAATGCCTTAGTAGACAAAACAGCTGAAAATGTGATGCCTGTGTTCAGATTCAGCATATCTCTGACAACCAGAAAATTGGTAGTTACAACACAAGAAGTTATTCACGGTCACCATTCCTCTGGTCATGAATTTCCAACAGGAAACTGTCTAAGGCTCATATTGTAAGCACTGGCTCAAAGAGATGGGGCAGTAACCCAAACCAGCATGGCGATTGCACTCCCTTCCCCATATCTACAGACACCAATAGACCAGTGTGGCATTAGAAACACCACCCCTCTCAGCCCCCATCAGCAGTTTCCTCCATTGTGTCCATTGGCTTGCTGGTGAACAGTTGGGCAGGAGGATCTGATAAAAAAAATTCACTGGAACCCAAACCCATTAGTCTGAAGCAGAGACAAACACAATGCATGGAACTTAGTGAACATTTCTCTACTAAGTCAAATTCATTAATCCTCTTACCTGCAACACGGATGTTAAAGAAAACAGAATCACCACCTGCATCACACATAAACTCTCCTGAATCTTGCACCTGAGCTGAAGGTATGATTAGCTGGTAATGCAGACCCTCACTTTCCAGCAGGAGGCCCTCACTGCCTTCCACTTCTTCTCCATCCTTGTACCAGCACACAGGAACATCTGGGCGAGACAGCTCACAAGACAGCACCACACGCTCTCCGACCCGATAGATATGGGTCTCATCCGCATTAGATAGTACAACCTTTACTGGCGGTTCTGTGAACAGGAATCAATAGGAATAGTCTTAGGAAACAACCCCAACCCCACTCAGACACACATGAACATATCAACTATTGGAAACAAGAATGGAACTGTCTAAGTCAGACATGCAGATTGTTATCCATGGGTCTGGCTCAAGACTCTCTCCACACATCAGTTGGGTGGAGCCTTATTTTACTCCCAACATCCAGCTACCAAGTAGATGCTAGGGCTAGAGAGAAGCAACTGTCATAAATTACAGGATCTTCAAGGATCTAGGAGTTCAAGTAGACCATAAGATGAACATGAGTCAACAGTGAGATGCGGCATCAAAAAAGGCCAATGCAATTTTAGGCTGCATCAATAGAAGTATAGTGTCTAGAGATCAAGGGACGTAATAATGCCACTCTATTCTGCTTTGGTCAGGCCTCACCTGGAATACTGTGTCCATTTCTGGGCACCACAATTCAAAAAGGATATGGAGAAACTGGAGCTGTCCAAAGGAGGGTGATTAAAATGGTGAAGGTTCTGGAAACCATGCCTTACAAGGAATGACTAAGGGAGCTGGGGATGTTTAGTATGGAGAAGAGAAGGTTAAGAGGTGATATGATAGCCCTGTTTAAATATTTGAAGGGGTGTCATATTGAGGAGGGAGCAAACTTGTTTTCTGCTGCTCCAGAGACTAGAACGTGGAACAATGGATGCAAACTGCAGGAAAAGAGATTCCACCTCAACATTAGGAGGAACTTCCTGACAGTAAGGGCTGTTTGACAGTGGAACATACTCCCTCGGAGTGTGGTAGAGTCTCCTTCCTTAGAGGTCTGTAAACAGAGGGTGGATGGCTATCAATCGGGGATGCTTTGATAGAGAGTTCCTGCATGGTAGGGGGTTGGACTGGATGGCCCTTGTGGTCTCTTCCAACTATAGGATTCTATGATTCTAGTGTATTAGAATTCATCTGTTCCTGGAAAGTGGGATGACTTGTTGATGTGTCAGAATGAAGCTTTCAGGGATTAAGATAATTTAAGATTGTTTAATAGAATTCCATGTACATTGCCCAGGAGCAGGGGTGGGGGATCTTATTATTTATTTATTTATTTATTTATTTATTTATTTGATATTCTGCCTTTCTCATAAGATAAGGACTCAAGGCAGATAACAGCAAATTTAAAACAACGCTAATTAAAAACAATGCAAAAACACTTTTTAAAATATAACCATAACATTAAAAACATTAAATAGTAAAATGTATTAAAATTATATACAGCACAAACCTTAAAATCTGATTCCTATAAAGGTCTAAGCATTAATCTCAGTTGGGAGCCAGCATTATAGTTTTTTTAAGCACCAAGAATGCACAAGTTTTAAAGAGAAATGAAATTCAAGTCAAAGCAGCAGCTCAAGGCACTTGAGAGATCAACTAGTTGGGACATTTCCCCCAGGTTTGTCCTTATAATGACTGCTTTAGCTGATTATTTCATTATAGGTATTATGAGTACAATTTTGTAATTTATACAGGGCATGTTATCTAGGCTTTCTTCAAGAAGTGCTAACAAGCAGACTAGTCACTGTGTGGTTCTATTATAGCAAAAATTAACTCCCAAAAAGTAGCCTGGAATACTTTTGTGCCACTAAATAGGCATAGCAGAAAACAGATTATCATTAAAAATGAAATCTTCCTAGTATAGGAGATATTCACACAAGAGTGCTGAATTCCAAACTACAGAATCATTATCATTAAACTTAACTTTCAGAATGAAGCAGTTGGAATTGGAGCTCTAGGACCAATTGGGGGCTGCATAGATTGTCCCAAATCTGTTGTTATTATTATTATTATTATTATTAGCTTTTTAAATAAAGCGCCGTAAGTGTACACGGCACCATACAAGAACCAAATAAAATCAAGAATATGTAAAAAGCCTTCCTATGGCATACAATATTATAATAATAATAATAATAATAATTATTATTATTATTATTATTATTTCTAGCCCGCTCCTCTGTGAGTACAATCGGAGCGGGGTACAACAAGATTAAAACATACAAATTAAAACACTTCATTGACCCATTTCCAGCCACCCTCCCCTTAAAAATAAATTAAATTAACAATAGTTTAAAACTAACAACATTAAAAACATAATTCATCCTCCTCCATAGTTCTTAGATTGAGGAGAAAAATAGCGCCAGGCAAGGGATCAAATTCAATTTATAGGTCCCGTTCGGAGCTGGGATCTAAGAGGTGTCAGAGAAGGCCTGCCGGAAGAGATGCGTCTTCAGAGCTTTTTTAAAGCAGTCTAGAGATGTTATAAGACGCAGCTCATCCGGCAGTCCATTCCAAAGCTTGGGTGCGGTAGCTAAAAAAGTCCTCTGGGAAGTCTGCGACAGCCGAGTTTTCACAGGCTGTAGCAGGTTCCTCCCAGAGGATCGGAGTGTGCGGGGGGGTTCATACGGGAGAGGCGGTCCCTGAGATAAGGTGGGCCCAAGCCATGTAGGGCTTTAAATGTTAAAACCAACACCTTGTACTGCGCCCGGAAACTAATCGGCAGCCAGTGGAGAGCCTTGAGCACCGGTGTTATGTGCTCTCTCCTTGATGTTCCTGTGACAAGCCTGGCTGCCATATTTTGGACCAATTGAAGTTTCAGGGTTAAGCACAAGGGTAGCCCCATGTAGAGTGCATTACAGAGATTAAAACAAGTTAAAAACATCATAAGAAACAAGTTAAAACAGCAGAGATCAAAATATTAATCAGGCATCAAAACAACCAGGTCACAGTCATAAACTTCCTGGGAACACTTCCCTAAACAATATGGTCTTTAACTCGGTTTTAAAACTGGTTAGAGACGTGTTGAGCCATGCTTTTAAGGTGAGGAGGTTCCAGGAGTGAGGGGCAGCAAGCAAGAAGGGACGAATCCGGGATGGGGCAGTGGAAATCCTGGGCTGGGACAGGAGACCTTGGCTACCAGAACGGAGGGAACGGGTGGGAATGTAGGGAGAAAGAAGTTCAGAGAGATAGGGAGGGGCCAGCCCATGCAGGGCTTTGAAAGTGAGCAGGAGAAGCTTGTACTGAATGCAGAAGGGAAAGGGGAGCCAGTGGAGGGATGACAATAGGGGAGAGAAATGGTCGTACCGGCGAGCAAGTGAGATGATGCGAGCAGCTGAGTGCTGAACAGAAATTAATGGGTGAAGGTGAGAAAGAGGAAGCCCTGCCAAGAGAAGGTTACAGTAATCTAATTGTGAGACCACTAGGGCATGGACCAAAGTCTTTGCAGTAGAAGCCGAGAGATATGGATGGATTTTGGAAATATTATAGAAAAAAAAAATCTACAGGCCTTGGCTGTGGCCTGGATCTGAGGAATAAATGACAGAGAGGAGTCAAAAGTGAAACCAAACCTGCCCCCAGATAATAATAAAAACAAAATTAAAAGTGGCTGGATATCCACTTCTGGTCTTGAAAAATAGTGTTTGTTGTTTGTTTTTTTAACTAAACTGTGCAGGATATTCTGCAACCTGTTTAACAGGCGCATTTCTAGTCCCAGGGACTTCCTGGTGAGACAATCTTTCCCCCCTTTTATTTCTAGATGAAAATCAGTCCAGGAAAGTCTGGGAATGATATCAAGAAATGCACTTTGTCCACTCCTGGCTGAAATCTGTGTCTGAGAAAAAGCAATAAATTCCACTGACCTGTAACAGTAATGTTGAAGAAGACAGAGTCACCACCTGCATCACACACAAATTCTCCTGTGTCTTGAACCTGAGCTGAGGCAATGACCAGCCTATAGTGGCATCCTTCACTCTCCAGCTGAAGACCCTCGCTCTCCTCTACTTCTTCCCCATCTTTGTACCAGCGCACAGCAACGTTAGGGCGGGACAGTTCACAGGCCAATGTCACCTGTTCAGAGGCTTGATAGGTATGAGATTCATCTGTATTGGAGCTCACAACCTGGACAGGAGGCTCTGCAATAGAAAAGACACATCAAACACTGGGGAAGAACCATAATTCCGGGGGAAAGCACATGTTTTGTATGCAAAAGGTACAAGGTTCTGTCCCCAACATTTCCAAGAAGCGTTTGGAAAGAATCCTTTCTGAAGAGATGCTAAAAAATCAATTAAAACTACATAGCACTAGACAGACCAATTGTTTTACTCACTTTAAGATGGCTTTTTGTATTTGCAATTTGATAGTTGGTAATCAAGGGAGCCAGCATGGCACAGTGGTTTCAGCATTGGATTATGACTCTGAAGGCAAGGATTCGAATCCCCACTTGGCCATGGAAACCCACTGGGTGACCTTGGGGAAGTCACACTCTCAGCCTCAAAAAAACCCATGATAGGATATCTTTAGGGTCTCCATAAGTCAAAAACTACTTGAAAGCACACAATAATTCAAGAAATGATACAATGGTATAGAATCCAACCTATTTCTGACCACTACCTTTCACCAATAAGATGTGTTACTTCCTTTGCTACATGTTCTGGAATCAAAGATATTCTGCCATCAGTTGCACTAAAAGGAAGAATTGTTTTGAGCTAGGACTAGTCCCAGGCCTCTCAAGGTGTCAGTGTGATACTGAGACTAGCACAAACCACTGTTATAAAAGAAGGCTTTATTGGTAATTGAAGGATGCATCAAGTATTTCATAGTAGAAAAAAATAAGCAGTGCCTTCAGTTAATAGAAGCCCAACATCCTCAGAGGCAATTGGGGTCCCCAAAATACAAAGGACTTGTTTCAACACATGCCCATCAAATTCTAGTTTGGTGCTGGCCTTATTTTTCCTAGACTGATGGAACCTAAAGGAACAGTCTTTGTCCCAAAGGCTCAAAGGAATATCTACTACATAGTACATGTTTTCTCCTCACATCCAGAAATATCAGAAGAAGCTAGTTTTCCTGTGCTTACATGCTGAAATGCCAGGATAAAGTAAATGGTGCAAAGAAATTTCTGCTAAGAGAAATCCGAAATTGTTTTCTGTTTATTCAGAGACACATAATAGTATTTTGGGAATCAAGAAGGCACCCCCAACCTATCCCCTTAGATAACACTTGCCAGACTCACTACAAATGTTACCAGAGCAATGGGTAATGTGCAAAAATAAAGAATATGCAGGAAGATTGGCAGAGCAAAGGCACCTCTCACCTGTGACAGTAATATTGAAGAAGACAGAGTCACCACCCACATCGCAGACAAACTCTCCTGTGTCATGGACTTGGGCAGAAGGAATGATTAGCCGACAGTGGACACCTTCTCTCTCCAATAGGAAACCATTGCTTTCTTCAACCTCTTCCCCATCCTTGTACCAGCAGACAGGAGCATCAGGACGGGATAGCTCACAGGTCAGCACCACACGTTGGGAAACCTGGTAGGTATGGGCATCTTCAGCATTGGAGTGTACAACTGTAATAGGTGGTTCTGGGGTGCAAAAACACAAGTTATGAAGATTCCCTAGTTGCCAAAAGTGTATGTTGGATCTCCACAACTGAAAGCTGACTCATAAAATTCCAAAACCATAAAATATAGTTCAGCCTTATCCCCATAGCTCATGATTGTCCCAGTTCAGATAGGGTAGCCATACTTAATTCTGTGCTTTCCTTTGCTCAAGCTCACCCAGTGGGTTTCCATGACTAAGTGGGAAATCAAATCCTGGTCTTCGGGGCCATAGCCCAACACTCGCACCAGGTTGATTCTCACGTGAAAAGAAACTCTAGTATAATTCTCATGTCAGCTGGAGATTTCTTAGCTGGATAATCAGGAAACTCAGACTTATTATACCACTTTGTAATGATCTGAGACAAACTGTTTGTTGGTTATGTCTGTTTCTGTAAAATCTTCAAAAACCAATAAAAAAGATGGTGGTCTGTGGAAGAAGAAAGCAAGTCTCCTGCACTTTCACACAGAAGACAGGAGCTCAGGATGAGATAACATTTGTGCCACCATCTCTCAGCTATATGAATTTTTGCACTTGAGACTGACAAGACAGAATAAACTCTAACATTGGGCTGGAAACTGCTTACTGCCTTTTAAGTCTTCAGAAGGTGTCATTGGATTTTCCAAGGCTTCTAAAGCAACATTTCCCTTTTTTTACTTAATCATGCTTTACCATGATGCGAAGCGGAGGATGAAAAGAAACCTTTTCGACTACATTGCTAGCCGAAAGGCTTAGCAGGAATGAAGCTTGAATGAAGTGAAGTGGCTGCTGCAAATGTCCTAAAAGCTTCATTCAAAGGGGCTTTGGTTTTGTTCCCTTAAGGAGGAGCAGGTACAGCCTCTTAATCAAAGAGACATCAAACACAGCAGGCTAAATAAAAGTATACAGTCAAGCAGGGCAGGGAAGAGCAAAGTGAGAGCTACCTCAATATGTTCAAACATTTGCCCTGTGTATCTTGTCAAACTGAGGCTTTTGTTATACCCTGTTAATACTATATTTTCCTTTGACAATTGAATTGTGGTAGGAATCCATAATAGCAGACCACTGGACTTGGAAACCTGTGTTTAAATCTCTGCTCAGTTGTAAAGTCTTTGCCTTGCCTCAGGCAAGATTTTCCTCCTTGGCCTCTGTAATTCATCCTGTAATGACTCTTCATAACAGCTGCAGCATGAATGAGATAAAGATTCTAAAGATGCAACCCTATATCTACAGTACTAGCAAGGTAGGACCCACTGAACTCAGTGGGGCTTTACACCTGAAGAAACATGCATAAAATGACACTGTAAAGCACTTACACTGTCAGCATTATTTACAATGTCTATAGAACTTTTCTGCATCTATAATATTTTACAATTGTATCTCAGCCTCACAACTACTCTGGAGATCAGGGTTTGATTTCCTGCTGGGCCACGTGCAAGTCACACACAATCTCAGTCCCAAACCACCACCACCATGAAAGGCTTGCCTTAAGGTCACCATAAGTTGGAAATTACTTGAAGGCACACAACAACTACTTGCAACAATAGTGTGAATTGGGTTAGGTTGAGAGAGAATTGCTTGCTGGTGGCTTAGAGTGGTCAGATGCAAAACAGTATGGGTCTCCTCCAACTTTAATAGAAGAGGGAGCTATAGCTACTCAGATCCCCTCCTTTACACAACTAATAGGCAAATAAAAGCATATTATTATTATTATTATTATTATTATTATTATTATTCCTTTGGGAATTAGGACACAAGGAACTATTTCAGCTAGAACATGGAGCAGACACAAATACAGCCCATAAGAACTCAGAATCAACATTCATTGTTTTTTCTCCCACCTTCTTAAAGAGATGGGGTGGGTGACAAATGGATAGAGGGCATTCCCTGTAGCAGCAGCATCTTGGTGGAACACCTTTCCCAAGGATTCAGGTTGGCTCCCTCATTATTAACCCTTAGACAGCTGGCAAAAACTATCCTTTTCTACCAACATTTGAGTAATTAATGCTGCTTTTTATTTTAGAACTCCCATTTTACTGCAGCATATGCATTTATCAATTTTGTTTTAGTTATTTTTCTGGAGTATTGTATTTTTACTGTTTTTACATTTTTACTGTAAATCACCTGGAGTGCTCATTGAAGGATAATTTTAAATTACCTCAAGTAAAATAAAACAAATCCACCATTCCCTAATAAGGCATCTGATATAGTAGGCTCTGTCCTACCAATTCTTACGCCAACATTAAAGTCTCTTTGGGAACAATCCCATGTGTTCAAAGTTATTAGTCTGGGGGCCTTATCACACCATGGCACTATGGTGACATAGTGATGCAGCAACACCAACAGTGAGCATGTCCTATTGTATGATTCATTGGTGTCCTGATGTCATCTTGTTGTAGCTCCTTCAAAATATGAATTTTTGCATACGAAATAATCCATTAATGACTACCTTTCACACCACCTAAGAGCAGCTTTATACAGAACTCCGATCCCACTTCCTTCATTACTGGATGGCATGTTGGTAGGTTGGAGGTATGATCAGCTAGTCTTTCTCTTGTATTTCCCCAGGAGATTTGCACAGGAAATCCACGGACTACGTCCGGTGCTTGGTGTGAAAAGGTCACTCTCAGCTGGAGCACCCTGTTGGGTTGGCACCACAATGCCAAGACACTATCATGCTGCAGTGGCAAGGAAACAGCTAAAATACCAAAGTATACCCTACTGCATGGGTTCAGATCAAAAGTTTATCTACACAAGATGGGGAAAAATGGTGGAGGAGGTGTGGCCTTCTTTTCCTGGTGAGCTTCTTGTGAGAAAAGTTCTCACCCAGTGCCAGGCACAAGGATGACGCCTTTCCACCATAACAGCACAATGGCAAAGCAGAAAAACAAAAAAGGACCAATTGTGAAGCTGGAGGTGGAATAGGGGAGGAGGCTATGACGTGAGTAGTGCGGAAGAGAAATCTGTCTGTAGAACATGCTAAATTAATCATGAGCTTATTGCAAAAAAGCAGCAAGTTGCAGTACAAATCAGAATCCCTACTGCAAAAGGCTGGAGCAGATTAAAGTAATAAAAAGGGGAAGTGTGGTAAGGCCTTAAGAGTTCTTTAGTAGCAGGCTGTGTAGACCTAAATACCACAAAGGGACAACATCCTGGGAGCTAAGCAGGTGTCATCCCTGGTTAATACTTGGATGAGAGACCACCAATGAATACCAGGTGCTGTAGGCTATATTTCAAAGGAAGGAACTAGCAAAACCATCCCTGAGTATTCCTTGCCAAAGAAAACCCTATAAAATTCAGGGGATCAACAGTAGTCAGCAGGCAACTTGAAAGCACATACACACACAGGCATGTGAGGCACACTGCCAGTGTTAGTTAGAGGAACAGTGAGACCACTAACAACTGAAGGTGCCAAAGAGGGACAGAGATATTAGAACTTTTGATTATATCTCTCTGGGACAGTTTAGTGCTTAAATCCATCCACAACCACAAATATTTCAAATCAGCGCTGATCAGCCATATCCAGGCCTCACTTACTAACAGAAGCACTACATCATGCAGATCTGATCCAATTCCAGGATTCCGTTATGGCAAGCCTCCCATCTATGAAGCATCAATTCTAATTTAGGGCCTGGACAGACTGGCACTTTGTGCCGGCGTAGGCCTGAATTAGGGTTGCGCGGGGGATAAGTATTTACATGCTCAGAAAGCCTACTGCACACCCCGGGCGCCATCTTGGTGCACACTCATAAAGATGGAGTGTGCCACGATGATGTCCCTTGTGTGCAGTGTGCAAATGGTGCTGCACACAAGGTGTGTCACAAGGCCATTGCATGGCCCTTATGGTACCCATTCTAGAGTGCAAATAGAAGCTGCATTTCATGGCTCCTATCTGCACTGGTTTAGGGACGTGGCATGCAGTTGCCGGGTCCTCAACCCAGCCCATTCAGGGGCAGCACAGAGCTGCTTCTGAATGGGTTTTCTGTCGAGCCCCTTAGTCAAAGGAAAAGGAAAGCCCACCTGATTACCAAGTGCTGTATGCTATATTTCAGAGGAAGCAACTAGAAAAAGCACCTCTGAGTACTCCTTGCCTAAGAAAACTCTATGAAATTCATGGGTCACCATAAGTCGTCAGGTGACTTGAAGGAATGCGTGCACACACACAGAACACTGTAGGACACATTTTGAGGGTGCTCCTTCATTTGGGAAAAATTGCTGACCTGTAACAGTGATGTTGAAGAAGATAGAATCTGTACCAATGTTGCACACAAATTCCCCTGTATCTTGCACTTGTGCAGAAGTAATAACTAGACAATGGTGAGGCCCTTCACTTTCCAGCAGGAGACCTTCTCTTTCTTCCACTGCCTCCCCATCCTTGTACCAGTGCACAGGAGCACCAGGGCGGGATAATTCACAAGCCAGTACTACACGTTCTGTGACCTGATAGACATGGGTTTCCTCAGCATTGGAGTGAACAACCTTCACAGGAGGTTCTGCAATGACAACAAAACACGATGACGGGAAAAAATGCAGCCAACACTCACAGGGAAAATGAAATTCTCTGCTGATTCTTCAGGTAAGGGAGGAAAGGATCAGCTTCAGGGCACGTCCAAAAGGCTTTGCTGTCTGAAGTGAAGGAAAGGATGGCACATCCACTTCCCACATAAAAGCCAGTGAGATTCACAGCTGACCCTTATTTCAGCACTCATTGCCTTTACTATACCTAAAGTCAGCAAACTAGTGCAAAGGGTGCAAGGCAGGCTGCACGGAGGACATACAGCTCTGTTCTCTAAGACATCCCTGCCAAACCCAGCCCCACAGCATCTGCCAACTGATGTGGTCACTTCACTCTATATAATGGTAAGACCAGCCCTGATCAGCTTCCAAGTAAAACTCCTACTGGCAGTGGATGGATCTTTTCATTATCCCTTGTAATCGCTTCTTTTTTGGCATGGTAGTCATCCCCACTAGTTTGCGCCACTTCAAAATGCATGTCAGTCATTGGTGACATAAGTGGCAGCCAGGCTTGGGAACTATATTTTTTAATTTTTTAAAAAAAATTGATAGAAGATTCAGTTCATTGCCATCCAAGTAATTGCAAGTAGCTGCGAAATCAATGAATTGAATCTTCTATCAATTTTTTTTAAATCATGCGCCCATAGGTCATACCACAAGTACAAAGGCAGCACTGAATGTGTGTGTGTGTAAATGGTGGATCTACCAAAAACTGAGGAGGGATGGTAAACACCCCTCTGTCATTCGTCCCTCCCTTCCAGAATGATGTGATTCAGATCCGTCATTCCCACTTGTTGAACACACTTCAGAATCTTTTTTTTTTTTTCAAAAGAACTGCCAAAAAAACTAAAGAGCAAGGTTTTTTTTGCATTTCCCTCAATTCATTGTGATTGAAACCAGTCCCAGTAGGATCGGAACCAGTTTCAAATGGGAATGAGGGTCATATAACCCGATCAGCAATTCGCTTTAAATCACAGTAGGAACGCAGCCTTGGGCTGCCACATACTGCTTATTTCAAGCAACAGCTTGGTTTTTAAAGATATGACCTTATTCTAAAGCAAACGGAGCCTTCAATCAATACATCCCTCTTATATTGCCCACTGCTCCTTTTTTTGTAAGATAGTATTTCTTTTGTCCACCCTAACAAAATTCCCCGTAACTTACCATCCACAGTCACCCTGAAGCTGATGGAGTCATCACCTGTATCACATGTATATGTCCCTGAATCCAAAGATGAGACTGAGGGAATCAATAACCTGTGGATGCAGCCTTCTGACTGGACAAGAAGAGCACCATCATCCAAAGGCACAGGATTCCCTTCTTTGAACCAGAAGATGGGAGCATCAGGTGTTGAGACTTCACACTCCAGAAGCAGAGGCATCCCAGCCAAAAGTGTTCTGAGTCTCCTGGCCTCAGGCACTGGGGTGATGCGCACCTGTGGTGCTGGAAAGACATAGTGTGTAAAGCCAATACAAAACATTAATTTCATACCCATGTGCTAATGCTGCAGTAAAACTGACTGAAAACATCTCTTCAATCATGTACAAAATACAAATACCATATGTGAAAGCCACCCAGGTGATTTATCTTGTAACAATAATGTGTTTTTGAGCACTTAAGACTTCAGACTGGCTGTAATTGCATCATCTGTGGGAGGGAACTTTATCTACTAGATAAAGAATTCCTCCCATGTTTGGCAAAATTGGATTGTGTCAGTTTTGCTTTGGTCTTTGCAAAGATGAAAGCAACAAAGAGAAATTCAAAATAAATGAAGGCTTTTCAAACGAACTATTATCACAGGGGAGATGACGGAGTTTAAAGAGAGCAAATGTAAATGTCTGGAAGGACTGATATTCTTACATGCCATTTTCAATGTAAAAGTTCTTAGCTGCAGGGCACCCACTGAGAATAACAGCTAGCAACATGATTATATTTGTTACATTTACAGTATATCCTGCTTTTCCTCCAATAAATTTAAGGCAATGTACATACCTCTCTTCCTCCACACTTTATCCTCACAACAATGCTACAAGATGAGTCAAGGTGAGAGGAAAAGTGACCGGGCCAAAGCTGCCCAATGAATTTCGTGAATCAGTGGAGACTAGAATCTGGATTTCCCATATTTCAGTCTAGCACTCTAACCACTGCTACATACTGGTTCATGGCATGGAAATCCATTATCCAAACTGATCTTTTGTCTCTAAAGCAGCTATGAAGTGCTCTAGTTTGGACTTGGATAATAATACTGGGAACAAGAGGAGAAAATTCCTGCCTCCCTGAAGGTCCCACAACACCAAGATACACTATGACAAGAGCACTAGGGTTTTGGGGTTATTTTTTTATGCAGGGTATCTTGAACATATTGAGGATAGGTAGGGTGATGTTCAACGTGCTGAAAAGACTCAACCAAAGGCTTACCTTGTACATGCAAAATGGCACATTCCTTTACACCACTGGCCTCAAATCGAACCTCAAAACCATTGGCAGATAGCTGTATATCTCTAATCTTCAAGGCATGGTCTATTCCACAGTGTGTGATCTGGTACTGCTGGTCTTCCTCTTCCTTTTCTAACTTTTTTCCATTGAAGAACCAGCAACCAGATGTGGTGACTGAAAGCTGCACTGAAAAAGTGGCATCCTCACCAGTGTGTACTGTAACATCTTGTAGTCCTCTTTGCACATGGGCCCTGGGAACTGCAACAACAGACAGAGGTTGAGGGAATCAGCCTAAAAGGGATGATGTGTGCATGCACACATGCAGTGGAGTCACTAGAGTTGGCATCACTCAGTGCAGTAACTCATAGTGTCACCTCCCCCACTGATCTCTCATACCACACCATACAGAATCCTTAGTAATGTTTTTTATACTAATGATACTAATAAATCTTAATTCCTGTATTACTGAATGTAATGGCAATAATTATGAGATAAACAACTAGCAAAATTATACCTTTAAATCACTATATCATACACACAGCTCAAACAAGTACATTGTTTCATGTGATTAAAGTGCAAATTTGATAATATGTGATTTTTAAAAAAAAATTTTTAAAGCATTTCTCTTCCCACTGCCTTGCGCCACTCACACCATCTCTCCAGCATTTTAAAGAGACACAGGTGAATACTACAGCCCATTTCTGCCCAAAGCCAGATGTTTGGGGAGCAGTGGTGTCACGCCCCTTAGGGTGTCACCTGGTGTTGCCTGCACCCTCACGCCCTTCTCAATACACCCCCGCACAAATGCACAATCAGAGTCCAGGGGTGTTCAGACTCTGCAAGAAAAGAAATGGAAGGCACGCAATAATTTGAATGTGTGGGATGGATACACATGAAAAACAGGGAGAAGGAAGGATAGTACCAGTAGGCATCACTTTGCCATGCTGGAAAATCAGATTGCATTGTCTCACTTAGTAGATGTTTCTGACCTTCCCCTCCAGCTCAACTGGACATTTCCTCCTACTGCAAATTAACTATTTTAAATTGGGCCAGAAGTAGCAAATTGCTCCATGAATCATATTGATTTAAGCACTGGGATTTTAGAAGCTAGAAGAAAAGTTCTGTATCTGTGTGTCCATATGCCCATGTGGTTTTGTGCATTTAGGTTTTCACCTTACAGTGAAGCTGAGATTTGTTGTTGGGGGACAGCAGATGTCCAACCAGCCTTGAAATCATATGACCTTATTTCTGTCCAGACATATTGCTTTATCACACTAGGGGGCAAATGGGATTTAAACAAGAGTTAAACTAAAGAAAACCAGGAAAAGTCTGGTATTTCCTGGTTTTCTCTACTTTAACTCTCATTTAAATCCTGTTTGCCCCCTAATGTGATAAAGCAGTTAAAGATGTGGAAGTTAGCTGTGGTAATGTAATTGCAAGTGCAAAGGCTTTCTTGTAGGTTAAATGGCACTCTCATATTATTATTACAGTCAGCCCTCCATATTTGTGGCTTTGACTTTTGTAGCTTTGATTATTCGTGGATTTGACTAATGTGTTATTTCTAGGTCCTCCAGTGTGACTTTATGGCCAGCTTCTGCTGGAAGTCATGATGGAGGACCTAGAGATTCCTAGAAAGAATGCTTCTCTAGTCATTTATAGGTTCTCCAGCACAATTCTACGGTCAACTTCCAGCAGACATTGAACACAGATTTGCACTGAAGGACGTAGAGATGTTCTCTCAGGTTAAAAAAAAATAGTGATTTTTTTTATTTGAATTTTTTCCACTTTCACAAAGGTCCTATGCCCATAATCCCAGCAAATGTGGAGGGCCCATATGAAATTATTACATTTGTTTAAGACTTAGCCCAGTGAAAACGTCTTCCAGTACTGATCATGATGAGACCTCCAAGAAACACACAACAATGGATTATAAATAATATATTGCTGTTGCTGTCCTGTTAAATTAAATTAAATTCCTTGTAGCCCTGTGAATAAGAGACCTCCAGGACATCCTGTTATTAAGAGCTCTGCTTAGGTCTTGCAAACTCAGGGGTGTGGTTTCCTTCATTGAGTCTATCCACCTGCAATGCCTTCCTCCTCTTTTCCTACTGTCTTTAATTCTGCTGCACATTGCTATCTTTTCATGTCATTTCATTATATATCCAAACTACAATAGGATCAGAGTAATCACTAGAAAATATATAGGTTAGTTAATGAGGGAAGACAGCCAGTGCCCTGACTGAGCATTTCTAAGCAATAGCAATAGCAAGTACATTTCTATACCATTTATCAGTACACTTAAGCACTCCCTACACGATTTACAATGTGTAAGCTAATTGCTCCCAACAAACTGGGTACTCATTTTAGCGACCTACGCAAAGATGAAAAGCTGAGTGGATTCTGGATAAAACTCACAACCTTGCGGCTGTGAATGGCTGCAGTACCTACAAGAGGGAGCTGGACAGGGTAGTATTCCTTTCTTTCCAAAGGTGAGTATAGTTTGTCAGGCAGGTGGCAAAAACAGTAAAGAAATCAAATATATACATAAAGTTTTTAAAACATTGGAAGAGCACTAATGAACAGACCAGTGGCAACTCTAATCTAGTGTTCTGTTCACTCAATGGCAAGCCAGATGCCTATGGGCAGCCTACAAGGAGAATGCAAATGCAATATTGCCTTCTGCAGAGTAGAACACACATCATTAGAGGCAGAAAAGCTTACCAAGATGAACAGATCCTGGGAATTCCACATGCTCGCTGCATCCATACTGATTGGCAGAGCACACACGGAAACGATAGTCACCTTCCTGTGGCACACCATCACCCAGAACTTCAACCATGCTGGCAACGTCTGTGGTCAGGCATGACACCCACTCATTCTCTCCCACAGCCTGCCTCTCAAGGATATAACTGCTTGGCGGACTCCGATGTATATCAGGTGGTGGACACCATGTTAGAAGGGCAGCATTGCTGCGTGATGTGCACATCCTTGCTGCCACAGGTGCACTTGGTGGGATTCTCTTGGCACCTAGAGAAAATAAGTCATTTTTGTTACCTCCTTGCTTCTTTAACCAGTTGGTTCAGTCAACAGCCAGGTAATTGCAAATAAACTAACTCAAGTTTCTAAAGCATCTTCAAAGGGAGACTTATTGAATAATTACGTATATATTACAGCAGTCAATCTTAGGTGTTTTCACACTATGGATAATGAAAATATTCCTGTCTAAAAAAGGCCCCTTAGAGGCGGTCTGTCAGACCCCTTAAATTTCAATTTGAGTTGCACATTCAAAACAATATAAAGCTGTAGTCCCACTGACTGATTTTAAGTGCAGCTTCATAAATATAAATGTGTCAAATTCAGTGTGTCATTAAGCACCATACAAATTCCAATTGTTGCAAGCATATATGCATTTCTGAGTGTACATAAGAATTTTCTCTCCTATTTCAATTTAAGTTCTAGAGAAAAATTGTAATTGTAATGGAAATTGAGTCTTTAATCATACTTCAGAAACCTTACCACTCCGCATTAAAAATCACAACAATTAATTGACTAATATTCCTTTCAAAAGCTGAAAACTGCATATATGGCCCTTCAGGTGGTTATATTACCTGCACCTTTAGTTTCTACAGTACTGCAGTGTCAGGTAGTATTACATTAGCTACCTGACTATGCTGCATTACCTAAAGATTCACTGAGGTCCAGAAGAGGATACCTAATTTGCAAAACAGGGAAAATAGGGATATTATGTATAGGGGACCTAAATATTCTAATGAAACTAGATCCCATCTGATCTTGAAAGCTAAGAGGGTCAGCCCTGGTTAATACTTAAATGGGAGATCACCATTGAACACCACGCATTGTAGACTATGAGGCTGTACAGAGGCCACCCCTTTCTCCTCTGGATCATTGCCATAGCAACCACGTGGACACAGCAAAGATCTGCTCCAAACACAGCTCCTTTCCGCGCCACTGCTAAGGTGTCATTAGCACCCTGGAGCAGCGCAGTGATGTCTCTTGTGTGCTGTGCCATTTGGATGCGGTATACAAGACATGTCATTGGCATGTGTGCCGTGTGAACGCGCACATGCCAAAATGCCGCCAGGAGAGCACAGAGCATGTAGATGCTCCACTTTCCTGAGCCCTAAAATCGGCCCAAGGCCGGTGCTTTGTACCGGTCTGTACTGGGCCTATATTTCAGAGGAAGGAACAGACAAAACCATCCCTCAGTATTCCTTGCCAAAGAAAACCCTATAAAATTCATGGGGTTACTAGGAGTCAACAAGTAACATGAAGGGCACATACACATAGACAGGGATTGCCAGTGTGAGTTAGCGTGAATCATAGAATCATTGAGTTGGAAGAGACCACAAGGGCCATCCAGTCCAACCCCCTGCCATGCAGTAGCTCCCAATCAAAGCATACCCGACAGATGGCCATCCAGCCTCTGCTTAAAAGCCTCCAAGGAAGCCGACTCCACCACCCTCCAAGGGAGTGTGTTCCACTGTTGAACAGCCCTTACTGTCAGGAAGTTCCTCCTAATGTTGAGGTGGAATCTCTTTTCCTGCAATTTGCATCCATTGTTCCAAGTCCTGTTCTCTGGAGCAGCAGAAAACAAGCTTGCTCCCTCCTCAATGTGACATCCCTTCAAATATTTAAACAGGGCTATCATATCACCTCTTAACCTTCTCTTCTCCAGGCTAAACATCTCCAACTCCCTAAGTTGTTCCTCATAGGGCATGGTTTCCAGAGCCTTCACCATCTTAGTCGCCCTCCTTTGGACCCGCTCCAGTTTCTCCACATCTTTTTTGAATTGTGGTGCCCAGAACTGGACACAGTATTCCAGGTGGGGCCTCACCAAAGCAGAGTAGAGGGGCACTATTACTTTCCTTGATCAAGACACTATACTTCTATTGATGCAGCCTAAAATTGCATTGGCCTTTTTAGCTGCTGCATCACACTGTTGACTCATGTTCAACTTGTGGTCTACTTGGACTCCTAGATCCCTTTCACAGTTGGTCTCATTCAGCCAGGTGTCCCCCATTTTATATCTGTGCATTTCATTTTTCCACCCTAAGTGCAGAACCTTACATTTCTCTGTGTTGAATTTTAGTTTGTTAGCTTTGGCCCAGCTTTCTAGTCTATTCAGGTCATTTTGAATTTTGATCCTGTCCTCTGGGGTATTACCTACTCCTCCTAGTTTAGTGTTATCTGCAAATTTGATAACTAGGCTCTCAATACTGTCATCCAAGTCATTAATAAAGATGTTGAATAGCACTGGGCCCAAGACAGAACCCTGTGGGACCCCACTGGTCACTTCTCTCCAGGATGAAAAGGAGCCATTGTTGAGCACCCTTTGAGTTCGGCCAGTCAACCAGTTACAAATCCATGTAACGGTTACCTTGTCTAGACCACATTTTACAAGCTTGTTTGCAAGAATGTCATGGGGAACCTTGTCAAAGGCCTTACTGAAATCGAGGTATACTATATCCACAGCATTCCCTTCATCTACCAAGCTGGTAATTTTATCAAAAAAAGAGATCAGATTTGTCTGGCAGGACTTGTTTCTCTGAAACCCATGTTGGCTTTTTGTGATTATGGCATTGGCCTCTAAATGTTCACAGACTCTCTGTTTAATGATCTGCTCTAGAATCTTTCCTGGGATTGCTGTCAGACTAACTGGATGATAACTGTTGGGATCCTCTTTTTTCCCCTTTTTGAAGATGGGCACAACGTTTGCCCTCCTCCAGTCTGCTGGGACTTCTCCTGTTCTCCAGGAGTTCTGAAAGATTATTGCCAATGGTTCCGATATTACATCCACCAGTTCTTTTAATACCCTTGGATGTAGTTCATCTGGTCCTGGAGACTTGTATTCATTTAGGTTAACCAGGTATTCCTGTACTATCCCTTTACTTATGCTGTGCTGAAATTTCCCTATTCTGTCTTCTGCCCCATTATCCTTAGGTTGGGCACCCTTTGCCTTTTCTGAGAAGACTGAAGCAAAGAAGGTGTTGAGTAATTCTGTCTTTTTCTGTTAGCATTTTGCCATCTTCACCACACAATGGCCCTAACATTTCCTTCTTTTTCCTTTTGCTGCGGACATATCCAAAAAAGCCTTCTTTTTTTGTTCTTAACTTCTCTAGCAAGCCTGAGTTCATTTTGCGCTTTAGCTTTTCTGACTTTATCCCTACACGTGCTGGCTATTTGTTTGAATTCCTCTTTGGTGATTTCCCCATTTTTCCATTTTTTATACATGTTCCGTTTAAAACTTAGCTCAGTTGTAAGTTCCTTAGTCATCCATACCAGTTTCTTGAGACATCTCCCATTTTTTTCCTCATTGGAACTGTCTGAAATTGTCCCTTTAGTATCTCCCTTTTGAGGAACTCCCATCCGTCTTGAACTCCCTTCTCTTTTAGTATTCTTGACCATGGGATCACCCCCAGTATTTCTCTAAGTTTATTGAAATCAGCTTTCCTAAAGTCTAGAATGCATGTCTGACTATGCCTAGCTTCTCCCTTCCACTGTATAACAAACTCCAGGAGAACATGGTTACTTCCCCCTAAGGATCCCACCACTTGCACCCCCTCAACTAGGTCTTCCCTGTTGGTTAAGATCAGATCCAAAATAGCTGATTCCCTTGTTGCCTCTTCTACCTTTTGGACAATGAAATTGTCTTCTAGGCAAGTGAGGAATTTGCTAGACCTTGAGGATTTGGCTGAGTTTTACTTCCAGCAAATATCCGGGTAGTTGAAGTCCCCCATCACTACTACATCTCTCCTTTCTGATTGTGTGGTCATCTGTTCTAGAAAAGCATCATCCATTTCCTCCGTCTGACTTGGGGGTCTGTAGTAGACTCCCACAGTAACATCCCTATTGTTTCCCTCTCCTTTAATTTTTCTCCAGATGCTCTCCACTTGGCTTCCAGTATTGATGTTCTGGATCTCTTCACTGGTGTAAATATCCCTGATCTTGTTTGTCCTGTTTCTCTTATAAAGGTTATACCCCTCTATTTCTACATTCCAATCATGAGACTCATCCCGCCAGGTTTCAGTGATGCCTATTATATCATATTTCCCTTGTTGTGCTAGGAGTGCAAGTTCATCTTTCTTATTTCTCATGACACCACTGACAACTAAAGGTGCCAAAGGGGGATGGGTATATCTGAACTTTTGATTTTAACTCTCTGCATCAGTTTAGTGCTAAGTTCTATCCACATCCACAAATGTTTCAAATCAGCACTGATCAGCCATATCCAGGCCTCACTTTACTAACAGAAGCACTACATCATGCAGATCTGATCCAAATCCAGGGTTCTTTCATGGCAAGCCTCCCATCTATGATGCATCAATTCTAATTTTGTCAAAGGAAAGGAAAAGCTGTCTTACCCTTGAATGGTAAAGCAGCTGGAAAATTCTGCAGAGAAGGTGAGCAACCATGCCAGTAGTCCCTGCAGTTATTCAAGATGTTGGCACTGTCAGCAAAAGTGATAGGCTCCAAAACTGAGTGACATAAGCTTTGCCTTATGTCCAGAAAGACATTATGAACATGCAGGTAGTGGCAACTGCAAAAATGAACATATCAATGCCACTCTTGGTGGAGTTCTCCCATTGGAGGAGAGCTGCTTTGGGGGGCAAGGGCTACTCCATTAATTTTTGATGAATGGGAAGTTATATTAGGATTTCTCTAGCACAGGAGTTATTGGTGTGGATATTCTTGGTTGTCTATGGTCTGGGCCTAGAGGAAGGTAATCCCTGGGTATAGGAATAAGTCATTCGGGGTTAGGGAGGATATGATATTACTCAGTACGAGAATTAAGACACTGGGAAAGAGCCTTGTGGCATACTTTTTTTCTGTTGTGCTAGCCATCCTCCAACCCAGGGCTGTAATGGGTGTACTGTCATGCAGCCAATTGACCTTTAGGTGTTCTTGATGAATGAAGGCCTGATTCTCAATAAAATGTCATCTAGCATGGCTGAGGAAACTGATATGGTATAAATGATTGAACAAACTTGTATGAGTGAACAGTAGGTGTGTGGGGATTCTCCTTACTGATGTGATGTGGGCTGGTGTGGTGGTGGATACACACTGAACTGGTGCATAGCCTCATTTATGGATTGAATGAACTCCAGTTCTCTCAAGTTTAATATATGTAAGACTATTAATATATGATTTCTCAGTCCAAATGAGAGGGCTGCAACACAGTTCTAGATGGTTACAAACACCATGAAGTAACAAGTGTACATTATTGTGCAAGAATCCATTATTGTCACTGGAGGCACAAGTAACCTGTCTGACATCTACAAGCTTCAACTGTTTGCCTATCTGTGCTTTAATCTGGAATGGAACAGCTTGGTCTTGGTAGCCTACCATCTAGTATCTTCTAAGCTGCATTAATATGAAGCATTTTATACTCGCCTGCCTTTGAAGGTAGTCCAAAGAGCCCCAGATAGTGCAGACTATGGGAGCCAGGCTGTTGACTGGGTTGTGTCCCAAGTAATTTTCAACTTAAGGCAACCCTAAGAGACTAACCTGACACAAGGTTGTCTTGGCAAGATTTGTTCAAAGGAGGTTTTTCCTCTGAGGCTGAGGGAGTGTGATTTGCCTAAGGTCACCCAGTGAATTCCCATGCTCAAATGGCCTCCCAGAATCCTAGTCCAACATTCAAAGTACTATAGATAATCCCGGCACAGGAACCCCTCTGGAAAGGAGCTCCCAAATCCTCCTGAAAATCTGATGTAATTGCTGCTATTGTTTGATTGCTATTGTATTTTTAAGAAATCTTTTTAATTGTTGGATTTTAATCTGTAATTGATTTAATAACTTTTTAAGGGGGTGAGGGAACTATTTTGATGTACTGTACTGTACTTTTTATTGATGACAGCCATCCCGATTGATCTCAAAGGGGCGGGATATAAATATTATTATTATTATTATTATTATTATTATTATTATACCATGCTGGCTTTCAGAGTGGAAATAGGTGTTGTGCTCCGGTTCTAACCTATCTGCATTAGCTGCACAGTTGTTTGGGGAACCAACTCAAAGTAACTTGCATGTCTAGATGGTCACAAACACTGTGAACTAAGAAGTGCACAACATACTGGCCCTTTTGGATCGATTATTGTCATTGGAGACACAAGTAACCTGTATGACATCTACCACTGTTGCAAGGACCACTTTTAAAACTTGCTTTGACATTGAATTCTACATCAGAGGCCCCCCGTTTTTATTTCTCCACCAAGAAATGTTCCCAAAGTGGAGATAAGAGAAGAGAGTTCTTCTGTGATAGCTCCCCAGTTATTGAATGCTCCCCAGGAATACTCACTTGCCCCAATTTTGTCACTTCTTGAGCACAAGGCAAAGATATTTCTCCTTTCCCCCACCATTTGGATAGTTTAATGATCTAATCCTTACAACTTTGTTTGCTTGCTTTTCAGCCTTTTTCATTTTGGGGTGGGGGCTAGATTATCTTTAGGATAGGTAGGTTTTGGAAATGATCATACCTGCAAATTCCACCAGGATAGACATGGGATTGAAAAGTCAAAAACGGGTGTTATTGCACACAGCTGAGGCTGGGCGAGTGCAACCCAGCTGAACAGGTTGAAAAGCATCTTGATTTCTGGAAAGCATCTGGATAAGCATGGCTGGAGTCTGGGCTGCAGACAGGTTGCACTCACCTGGCCTTGGCTGTGTGCGATAACACCTGGTTTTGACTTTTCAATACTGCGTCTATCCTTGTGGGATTTGCAAGTGCAATAATCTCTTTAGTTGATGTTTGTGTTATAAATTGCCTTCAGACTTCTTTTCTGTGAGAAAGTATATAGGTAAATATTTTTAAATGTGAAATGAAACTAAAAGAGAAACAGGCTTTACTCTCAGTAAAGGAATGGCGTTTTGACTTAAATTCAGATCAAAGGCCAGATGTAATAGAATTTGTGATTTGCTCAATTTTACCTCCCCAGTCCTCAGCCAGTCCCATCACCTCTTTGACTCACATTTGACACGGAGCTGTGCTGAAGTTTGTGATTCGCCCGCTGTGAAAGTGATGACTCCAGCATCATGCCGTGACACATGTACCAGCACTAGAAGATGGGTTTTGCCAAAGCTCCTGATGAGGGTGTGTGATGCTTCCACCAATTCCTGCCCATTACGCCCCCAGCTTGGGGCTTCCACAGGTTCCCGCGTCTCCACATAAAAAGCAGCATTTTCCCCTTCCATCACGTCCAGCTTTCGTGGCAGTCGCTTTACTATCAAGCCTGTGGGGAAAGGTTTTGGCCGTTATCTTTACAGCTTTAACAGGGATCTAATACAATGCTGCTCAAAATGATACTCTGTGAACCAGTGCTGGTCTGCGAGCCATTTGGTGCTGGTGAACAATGAGTTTTCAGAACATTAAGCAAATATGATGATAATAATATGGCAATGGTCCCTGCCACATTGTGGAAAAAAATGCCAGTCCCAATCCCATAAGGCAGCTTCAGAAGCATTTTCCCAGTGCCACAATTAAATCATTAAAATAACCTTGTCATAGCTGAGGGCCAATGCCTAATTAGGGTGGCTGCTTATGCATCATCCCCGCCCCCAACAAGGAAACACATTATCAAAGAAGAGGATTCCCTAAAAGAGGTATGAATTTACATAGGTTCACTAATATAGATTTATAGATTTGAGTTAAAAATAGTTCTTATAATTGAAATAGAAACACAAAACATATTGCTATACAGTAGTAGGAAAGAATGTGACTTTACAGCTTCTTTGGATACTTTAGCCCTTCCTACAGACTCAATGACTTTAAACAGATTATTGTCCTCTGTAAAACTGTATACATTGTCACTTTGCACCTAACATTTCTCCATATTCTTCTCACCTTGAACTGAGAGTTCTCCAATGCTGCGGCCCTTGCCCTCCATCTCACATAGGTAGATGCCATCATCGTCAGCCCGTGCATCCCTCACAGTCAGCCGCCGCAACAAGCCTTGCTCCTCTATCAGATACTTGGGACTGGGATGCAAACGCTTGTCTTCGAGATACCACACTGTAGGGATGGTCTCTAGAGGCACTTGGCACTCTAATATTGCATCCTGGCGCTCCATTACTTCCACATCCACCAAAGGTGCCTGGAAACGCACCCGTGGTTCTGTGAGTAAGAGACAGAGAAGGGCTTGAAACCTGACAAAAGAACAAAAACCACCCCCAGAGACTGACTATAAATCCTCAAAGGACTGAGAAGGAGATGGAAGATACAAGAATAAAGCAAAATGTCATTTTTCTCTACTGTTGTTGTTGTGTGCCCTCAGGTCATTTCCAATTTATGGCAATGCCAAAGCGAACTTATCATGGGTTTTTCTTGGCAAGATTTGTTCAGAGGTGGTTTGCCATTGTCTTCACCTAAGGCTGAGAGAGTGTGACTTGCCCAAGGTCATCCAGTGGGTTTTATGGCCAAGTTGGGAATTGAACCCTGGTTTCCAGAGTCCAACACTCAAACCACTATACCAAGTGGAAACTTAAATATATCCCTTATAGCCCCAGCACTCAGGATTTTTCCTATGTTGTTTCATAATCACAACCCACTGTCACCACCCTCCAGTCCATTGGACAGTCTCACTTTAGCCATCAAGCATATCTCCAAGGTCCAAAGCTCCCAAGGGTTTCTTTTTTCTATAGCTCCCTAGAAAACCACGAGCTGCACATCTAAGCAAGACTACTTGGCAAGACTATGTGGCATTCTTTTGATTTCGCTCATCTGGACAACAAGCAAAGACCTCTTTGCCAAAGTAGTCATTGATAACATACACACAGCAATTAATGAATATTGAATGTCATTATTTACTAATTTACTGGCAATGTTTAACAACGAGTGCAGCAATCATCCCATCTGATATTCTTTCTACAATATTTAGCCATCAGACTGTGACAGGAAATATGAATGTAAGGGTTTATTTAATGACACTGCTTTATAGCTTCCTCCCATGTTTCTTTCCAATCAACAAACTGAATATATACATTAGGGGCATATACATTAAGGGTTTCTTGTTTTCAGAGTTGTTTTCGGGTCCTGCCCCACCTTTGTCTGCTTTAGGGGAGTTAGCAGTTGGGGGACAGCAGTCTGATTCTCCTCCCAAGCGTTATTCTGAGAGGTGGCAGAGTGCTAAGTGGGTGGCATGTGGTATCTATAGCACTCAACCCCCTTGCTGTCAGCTCTTTGGGGCCTAGGGGGATGGACACCTGCCACCCACACAGAACAGAGATGGAATTGTGGAAAACAGCAAAGGCAAATGACTCTGGAAAGAACAGGTGGGGTTTACTGGGATGGCACAGCTGAGTCCTGTGCTTAAATTTCCAGCAAAAGAGACGCCGGGCTCAAGCCATTCCAGAAAAAAAAAATAGCCCCTGACATGAATGCCCTTCCTCTTAATCCACAATGCATGTGGTCCCTCTAAAATTACTCAGTGTTGGTGTAATGCACCTAACAGAAGCAGTAAGCAGTTCCATCTTTTCTTGTTCCAGGGCAAGAAGGTTGGCAATGAGAGCAGAGGTCAGAACTGAGACCTGGCATAGATTAAGGCCTGGATGACCCTCTCTCCAGATCATTAAGGGGTTTGAAACTGAGATTTTTCAAGATGCTAACCATGTTTTAAAGTGGTAATAACATTTGGGGCCTGCTCCACACAGACAGCAGATGAAGGTATTCCTGGCTATACCATTCAGTGATGGTGCAAAGTAACATTTTGAAGACATACCCATACCACATTTTAAAAAACTCACATTTCCAATGAAAGTCTAGGCAGCAAGCCTAGACTTTCCCTTGGTGTCTGTCTTTGTATCATAAGCAAACATTTACATTCACTCCAATCTAAGGTAGCACAGTCCAAGTTTTTACCACTTTATATCCTGTTTAAATAGGGCAAACTTTGAACACTCCATATTCTGTCAGGTACTTATTCAATATTTTGCCTTATTTAGTATTTTTATAAGCTACTTTCTGGGAATCGGTTCTTTTCTCTTGCTTTTGCAGTTCCATCATTACAATTAGCAATCTCTTTCCCAGTTTCCTCCAAGGATGTTTTGTTTTGTTTTGTTTTTTCTCTTTCCATCCTTTATCCACTCAGGCTCACTCCTGTCATGACAGATGTTTTGCCTATTTTTAAAAACTCCCAAAGAATGCGGGCATGACACATTCCATTGCATGGCTATTCTTATGGACAGAAAAATCTTCCTGGTATTTAATCTCTCTTTTTTTGAGTAAAGCCCCTTCCTCCTCTTTCCTGATCCTCAATAGGTTCAGATAACAGTTTGGTTCCTTTCTCACTAAGAGCAGCCTTTGACATATAACTGAAGCCTGTTATCATTCATAGCGCCCTCCAGAATCAGAGTTTCCTCTCCAGGCTAAACAAGCCTTCATCTGCTCCTGCTCAGCTCAGCAGCATTCCAGACCCTTTATCAGTTCCACCACTTTCCTCTCAACCCTCTTCAAAATTAATGACTTCAGGCCCCAGCCAAACACCCATCTGAAGTAGGAAAGGCCACTGAGCCCATCCATAGAATATGTCAGTCTGTGAATACCCTTTCTGTAATCCTCCCTTTCTCTCCCAAGTTTTGTCCCCATTTTAACCAATCTTTCTTCCATTGCTCTGCCTTATCTTCTGAGTGATACATGCCATTCTGGACAGACAGATGCCTGTGCAAAAGGGCCCAGGGCCATATCAACAAAACACAAAACAGCTGCTTTTACTGAGGCAGAAACCAAGGGCAATGGGTTGCCTCAAGAGCAAGCAGGCCCAGCCTCCAGTTTTGATAAAGAAATGGCTGTAAACCCTTCCAAAAACCTTTCCTCAAACAATACACTCTCCTCTCACAGACTGTAGTTTCATTTCACACAAAGAGGCACTGGATGAAGCAGGAAAATTATCTGTAGACACTGCTAGTTATGAATGAAAACGAGAGATCACATGACTGATTATTATTATTATTATTATTATTATTATTATTATTACTCCTACTACTATTCATTTTCCCCTTGCATTTCCCCTAGTTCAGGACTCAATGCAGCTTACAACAATTTAAAAACACATTGTTAAAAATTCACAAGATGCAAAAGTTAAAACAAGATTAAACAATTTTTAAAAACAGATTAAAACATATAGCATTAGACATACAAACACACACAAATACATTAGTTCTACTATTATTAGAGGATCCAGCACATTCAGGGTGACCAGATGTCCTACCCACAAAGGAGGACAGGGCACTATAAAATGTAGGGCATTCAAGAAAAATGCAGCACATTACAAAATAAAAGCTAGAAACACTCTTTTTTAGATTGCAAGCCTAAGCGCAGTTAACCGTCTAATCAAAAAGATTGTATGTACAGCACTGTGTAAACTTAGTGCTAAATAAATAAAGCTTAATAATAATAATAACAAAAATATAAATTCATGCTTCTTAGCCATGCTCAAAATGGACATTTTGGAATTCCTCCTGGACAGAAGGTTGAAATGTAGGATATGTCCAGGAAAATGAGCACATTGTTTAGGTAAGATGGACATTATATGGTCACTCATCAAATGTCTGTCAAAACAGAAATCTTTACTTGTTTGTGAAAAGAAAGTAGGGAGGGTGCCAGTCTAACTTCTCTGGGAAAGTGATTCCAGAGCCTGGGGGCAGCCACTGAGAAGGTCCTCTCCTGTGTTCCCACTAGATGTACCTATGATGGTGGTGGGACAGAGAGAAGGGTCTCCTCAGCAAATCTCAAAGCACAGGCTGGTTCATAAGGGAGAATACAATCCTTCAAATAACCTGACCTGGGTCATATAAATCAAAACCAGCACTTTGAATTGTGTCTTGAAACAGTCTAGCAGCTAGTGAAGCTGTTCAACCAAGGGAATTGTGTGTTCCTTCTAGTTAGCAATCTGGCTGCAGCTCTTTGGATCAGCTGGAGTTTCTGAACACTCTTCAAAGGCAGCCCCAAGAGGAGTGTGTTACAGAAATCAACAGGGATTTAACTAAAGCAACATGTCAACAAGGTCATATCTGACATCTCAAGGAATGAGTGCATTTGGCACACAAGCTTTAACTGTGCAAATGCACTCCTAACCACAGCTGAAATCTGAGCTTCCATGTCCAGAACTTAATCCATGAGCACACCCAAGCTGTAGACCTGCATCTTCTAGGAGAGTGTAACCCCATCCAGCACTGGCTGAATCCCTCTTCTCTGATCTGCTTTTCAACTGACTAAGAGCACCTCCCTCTTGTCTGGATTAAGTTTCAATTTATTCACCCTTAAACAGTCTATTACTGATGACAGGGACCAATTTAGGACCTAAACAGCTTTCGTGGCTTCTGGTGGAAAGGAGTACTTGAGTTGGGTGTCAACAGCATACCAATGGAAATGAATTTCAAAACTCTGGACAACCTCCCCCTATGCTTTCATGTATATGTTAAATAGCATGGGGTTCAGAACCAAGCACTGAGGGGATGGCCAGGGGGACAAGCAGGCGTTCCAGAGCACCACCTTCTAAGTTTGCCCTTCCAGGAAGGTGCAAAGCCCCTATAGAACAGTGTCCCAAGTCCCATCCCAGCCAGGCAACCCAGAAGGATATCATGGTTGATGGTACTGAAAGCTTCTGAGAGGTCCAGCAAAACCAACAGGGACACACTCTCCCTGCCTAGCTACTGGTGTAGGTCATCCACCAAGGCAACTAGGCTACCTTTGTCCCATAACCAGTCCTGAAACCAGATTGAAATGGATCTAGATAATCCATCTCATCCAGAGACAGAGAAGAAATTTGCCTTTGCTGCCTGTATTGCCACAGATAAACTTTAGCCTGTGATCAATCAGACCTACTCCAAGTTTTCTGCCAATATTGCTCTAGTCACCTTCTCACTTGTTTCATCATGACCAGCTCCCTGGAAAATCGGGAGGCTCGTTTAGCTCTACTCTATGAGTGTGGACACTCAGGAGAGATCATTTTCATTGCCCTGGTCATTTCTCCATTCCAGAGATCACCCAGGACTTTGACAGAATTTCTATCAAGGCAGCAGGAAAGTCCCTAATAGCCATCAAGAATCCATCCGGATCCATAAACCTCATGGGGCAGACCATTTAAATAGGTGTTTAAAAATACACACACAGTCTTGTGTTCCTTCAACAGTAAATCTGAGTAGAAAGCTGGGTGAGAAATTCTCTCACTAGCATTTAGTATTGATGTTACACAGAGAAATAATCAGACATATAATTCCCACCTATGATCTTTGTTACCCTCACATTGCAAAAGTAATTTCTTTTCCAGAGCTGACTCTGGAAGAGTAAGACAGCTAATTCACAGCAGATTTGGGGTGCCATGAAAGTTATTAATGGTTGGATTGGTTTCACTTGTAAGATTCGTTGCCAGAAATGGAGAGAGGTGTTTGTGGAATCTTCTGTCCCGTGTGTGAAAATAACTTAGCTGGTTATAGTTATTATGCAATTAACTTTAGGGAAGGGCTTTATCATCTCAGGCAGCGAAATTGTTTGGCATTGCTCTGCTCTTTCACACAACAAAATAAAACCAACACATAGTGGAAAGGAATCATGCCCGCTTGCCATACCCCCATCAGTTCTTGCCATCAGTTCTGCACAGAGCCTATAGAGCACAGATTGTATACTCAGGCTCTGGCCATTATGCAGTTGTCAGGGGCAGGCCCTGCAGACATAATCTTGCTCCATTCCACCATATGCGGAAGACATGATTTGCCCTTGTTTGTTGTGTGGAAAAGGAAATTATTCTTCCTGATCCAAGATGGAAGAGTGTCCTGTCAATTTATCTTCAGCAGCCCCTATCTTACATGCCATACCCCCTCCCTTGAGATGGGAAAGGTTTCCTGTCCAGCCCCATACTTGGCAATCTTCTGGCTAGTGCCCAACCACTCCACACTTCCTAGGCACTGTCACTGGTGAATGGCAGACACTCCCCATTCCTGGCAAGGCCCTCAGGAATGTCCCAGGAGAGTCATTCGGGCTCCTGGGGAAGCAGACAACAGGCAGTGAGCAAGGCTCTCCTTGGCAGCCCAACCATCTTATAGAGGTTGCTTCCTGCCTTCCGTGTCTCTTGCAGGTTCTTTGTGAGAGCTTCTTGGCTTTAGACTTGTTTCCATTGTTACAAGTAAACACATTTACTGGATTGCACCTTGCACTTCATTATTATATCAGAGTTCTCATTTAAGGTACAAAGCTGAATGCACACACCTTGGCCTAGGAGCAATTGGTTCCTTAATACATCATCTCCAGCAGAGCAATGCTAGCCCAAGGTCACGTGGGTTTAGCTTGGTCCAGCCTCTACCAACTTGGGGACCCCCAAATGTGCTAGACTACAACTCCAGTCATGCTGGCTGGGGAATAATGGGACACATACACACACATCCAAAGGGCACCAGATTGGGGAAAGCTGAACCTGGTCTATAAATTAAGAGGAAGAGTTAGATTCCATCCCAACTCACAACGTCATGGGCTTAAGCATAGGCTTCATAGGGTTCCCCTCCACTTAGAGTTTCTGCTTTTCTGTAGCCTCTACAGTTGTCCTACTTGTCATAATTTAATCATTATCAGTGTGGCAACAAAAAATAAACAGTCTATAAGTTTGTGTGCATTATCTGCTTCAGGATCATGTGGGAGTGAGAGAAGTTAAACCCTCTAAACCTGCTCCCCTCCCCATGATCCTGATCAATACTGCTGACCCAGCACTGCTAATAGTCTTTGGCCTATGGATGGGTTGCCCTCCTGAGGACTTGCAGGTGACAATGAAAGTGGCCAAGGGCTGCAGGATGGTCAGTTGTACCTTGATCCCTATGGTTGGCAACTCTACTTTTCTTACCAGCTGATAAACCCTTAATTCTGTCCCTTGGGAAAGCCCCTAGTTCTCCAGGCTTTATACTCCAACACCTATATGTTCCTATTCTAATTCCCAGATGCAATGCCCCTTCACCCAACACTGTCCTCTCCATTGTAGTAAGTACCTTTGACATGGAGTCTCACAGAACTGAGTGTCTGGCCAGCTGTGTTGCAGGCTGAACACACGTAGAGCCCACAATCCCGTGCCGTGCAGTAAAGCACCTTGAGGATGAAGTAACCTTCCCTGTCCTCATAGAGCAGGTGTCTCCTTCCAGGGGACAGCACTTTCCCATCCTTTTGCCAGACAATCTCTGGCTTGGGCTTGCCAGTGACATAGCAGCGGAACTTAGCATGCTTCCCTTCATTCACGGTAAACGCTTTAGTAGTAGGTAAACCGGGAATGATCTGTCCATTCTGTCTGGTTTCTGATAATATATGTTGCTCAGGGTGACATCTTCGTCTCTTAGCATCTTGTGACTCTGGATGCTTCTTGAAATGGCAGTTTGGGGGAGCATCCTGAAATGATTCATCATGGGGATGGCATGCCACAGAATCCACCAGAAGCACAGCTGCAGCCATGGTGTCTCCAAAACTGTTCTGTGCCCGGCACACGTAGACCCCTGCATCTGGGAGACGGGTGTTGTAGATGTGCAGAGAGTGCCAGTCATCAGGTTCTGTGATCACCTTGTAATGGCTGCTCTCAAAGATGTCTGACAGTTTGCGTCCATCCTTTTCCCATGAAAGCTGCCCTGAAACCCTGCAGGCAAAACTCACATCCTCTCCCCGGGCTACTTGGACTGACACTGGTCTACTGAGGAAGACTGGAGGCTGGGCATCAAGATCTCCCTTGGGTTTCAGTTCTGTGGCCTCCACTTTGAGAGTAGCAGCTGCATATGTTTCACCCACACAGTTCTTAGCTTTGCACACATATCGTCCACTGTCTGTTGGACCGGCTTGAGACACCAGCAAGCTGTATGCGTCCCCATCAGCCTTCACAAATATTCGGCCTGATGATAACTCCAGCTCAGAGCCATCCTTCTCCCAGACAATGCTGGGACGTGGTTCACCAGCCACTTGCCATTTCAGTACAGCACTAGCCCCACTCTGCACTGTGAATGTGCGGGGGTAGGCAAGAAATCGGGGAGCTCCCCCAAAGGCATCCATTGCTGACTCAGTCAGGTTACAGAAGAGGCCAGGGACCTAAAGAGAATTAGATAAAGGGTTACAGCTGAAGAAGCTGCTGCAAAGGGCAAGGTTGAAGGATGAGAAAGGAAAGAGCCTTTCACAGAAAAATAAACCTGCAATGGAATACATGGATTGTTAGTCAATTTGGCATGCAGGGAAGTGGTTAGAGAATTGCTTTACAATTATCCCATCTCGCATGGCTGTTCAGCTCCCTTTCAGCAACCTTGCAGTGGTTCTGTGAAAGATGAGGTTAAAAGGTAGGCATTTCATGATGTTATCCAGAGCTGGAAATAGTTATTGTTATACTCATATATTATATTGACTAAAGCTTCCAGAATCCCCCAATCAACATTGCCACTGATGATGCTGGTTGGGGAATTATGGGAATTGTATCCAAAAGCATAACTGTTGCAGTTTCTACATATGATTGTTACACCATGTGGCAAATTGTTGTGAGCATTCAACACACAATGTTCTGACTATTTCCCCACATTGGGCTGTGTGAAAAAGCTGTCTGTGCTCATGATAATCCCTACAGATATCCCCATTCCGCATAACCTTGTTTCACTCAACCTGGTTATTTTGTGCATTGCACTATACGGTGGCATGGGAGTGTTCATGAACAGGCAATCCTACTGTAGGACATGAAACTGGACCAGTTTTGTGGTGAAATTAAGATACCAACAAATGTTTTGCAGACAGGCAGAGCCCATCACAGCAGATGCTCTGTGGTGGCATCAGGCCAAACTCATGGGCAGAAACATGGCTTTGGTGTGCAATTCTAGGCTTTGTGATCCTGAAGTTAAGCAGTTATGTCGGTGTGTCCACATATGCATGTAATCTCACCCACCATGAGGCATTGTTAGCTAACATCCTTATTGTTCTTTCCATAATAGTGGCTGCATTGGGTTGTATGGCACAAAAACATAAGCAACAGTCTGGTGGCATTTTAAGATTGAACAATGTATTATAGCATAAGCCAGAGGCAGGCAACTCTGACCTGTTTGTGCCCAATACTTTGCAATGGGACACTTCAGCTGCTGCAAAACTTTAAAATGTCTAAAAATGAAAAAAAAAAAAAAAGAAGTGGCTGCAATTCTGTTTCTGTTTTTTTAAAGAGTATTTATTAGGTTTTAAAAGTATAGGGGAGCACTGGCCAGTTTAAAAGGAGAATTGCTACTCCTGGTGTCTGGAGACTTGCAGAAGAGACAACTCAGCCTTTTTTTCCCTCTTTCTTTCTTTCTTTCTTTCTTTTTTCTTTTTCTTTTTTCTTTTTTTGTCTTTTTTAGCTAGAAAAAGGATGGTTGTGGGTCAAGACTATAAAATAATCTTGGTGGTCAAACTTTGCCCACTCTTGGCCTAAATTTTCATGCACCTAATCATATCCTTCTATCTCCCTGTACATCCCAGGACTCTTTATACACAACATGTGTATGTCAAACCAAAGTGGAAAGGAGTGATGTAGAAAGTAAACTAAATTCCCTAGTTTCTAGAGTAGCTATGGAAATCCAGGTACAAGCATCAATGCTATTTTCCTAAGCCACAAATAGTAGAGGACATCACAGTGTCTCTTCTCTCTGACTCTGAACTAGAATGGCTATAATGTGGCTTGACACTCAAACAACCACAGTTCATAATGATGCTCACAAATCAACAGTGATGCAGGTTATTACTTTATCCAGCATTTCAATATTTCAAGTGTTTAAAGCACTACGTCAACTGTAAAGTAGGTCATTACAGTTATCCCTATACAGTGTAGATAGGAGGACAGGGGCAAGGAGAGGTGAAACTGAGAAAAATAGAGATTTCATAAAGACCACTTAAAGAGTGCACAACTGAATTGGGTACCAGCTTGGATTTCTTGCCTGAATGCCAAACCAGCTAGGATCCTAGTTCCTAATGGAGCTCTCTACATGCCTGTCCTATCATGCATTCCTGCCCTATCATGCTCTGGGTAATGCTCCACAGATAAGAGGCTGTCACTGCCATGCAGACCCCAAAGCAAACAAGAAAGGGAGAACATTCCACAATGGGCCCCACCCAGACAGCCGTCTCTTTTCCCTAGCTCCTGTTTTCCAAAGGAAAATGCTTGCCCATAAGGGACAGAAGTGATGGCGGGGGCTGAAGGACCCATGTGGTATCTTGACTCAGTGACACAAACCTCCCAAACACAAAAGGGTTACTCCCGGGAAATCAAAGTTTGGGCATGGAACTTGTGGTTATTGATACATCTTCACCCTTCTCAGACTGCTAAGCATTAGCTCAGTGAGTTCCTTAGTTCTGCTGATCCCTCTGGTATCCAAAGCCCATCCCCAGGTATTTCCACTGATTTATCACTCAGACGGCATCCACACAGTAAGAATCCAGTTTCACACCACTTTAACTGTCATGCCTCAATGTTGTAGAAGTCTGGGAATGTAATTTGCTATGGCATTAGAGCTCTCTGACAGGGTCTCACAAAATGACAATTTCCAGAACGGAGCCACAGCAGTTAAAAGTTGTGTGAAACTGGATAGTTTCTACAGTGTGGGTGCAGCCTCAATGACTAGGATGGGTTGTTAATGCTAGACTTATCACCACTCACAGGAAAAACCCAGTGACTAGGATGCACAGAATCACCACCACTCCCAGGAAAATCTCCTCCCCAAGTACCATTGTGGGTCATACTAGCCTCCCTCCCTCTCTTTCCTTTATTCCCACAGCAACACTTACCCAGTGAGGGGTGTGAGAAGTAAGCTGTGAGGGGGCCAGATGGGCCTGCCTTCCTCTCAGCATTCACTAACCTCAAACCACCTTCTGCATCAACTTTTGAATTGCTCAGTCAATCAGTTCCTGTTTCTCCTTTTCCTCATCAGGCAACCTCCATCTGTCCATTTATCCATCTGTGCAGATCCCAGTTGCTCCTTTCCATAGTTCTACTCCTTTCTGGACCATGCCCCCGGCTGGGCATCCTTGCTTCTCGACTGCCAAACCTGACTGGCCCCCCCACATACACGCATGCTTCCTGCCCCTCACATGCCGCGGGTCCCTGGCCTGCCTCTGCCCCGCTCGCCAGGCGTCTGAGAGTGAGAAACTAAGAGTTACAAATGCTTGCAGCTGCTGTCCCCAAAAATACCCTCTGATGACATGGCTGGGCTGATAAGCGGGGGCTGGGGTTTGGCTAAGTATAGAGCCCAGCAGGGAGGAGCACAAAGGCATCCCTTAGCCCTAGAGCTAAGGCAGGCACATCCCACCTCAAGGGAGGAAGGGGAACAAAAGGGCCCCTGTGGCCTCAAAGAAGCTAAGAGCATCCCTTCAAGATACCACCAACTTGCCTGAAATTCTGGCCCATGCCATACGATGACAACAGTAGGCTTAAATTTCTGGACAGCCCTGGCATCACCAGCTGGCATCCTAGGGCAGCTGTTGGGCCCCACCACTAGCACCCATTGTTCAGACTCGCAAATAGACCGGGGGGGGGGGATGTTATAATAGCACCAATAGCACCCACAGGCCTTACTACTGCTGACAGTCTGCCTTGGATTCTCTGCACCAGAAAGGAGGGTCTGTGAACCTCCATTTTTACTTTCCCTCCCACCATGCTAAACCAGAATTGTGGGAAATTAAAATGACAGCTACCAGCCAGTCTTAGAAGGGCTGGTGCCAGGTATGTTTTAGCAGGCCCATCAGTTTAGGAAAGGGCCCATAAAAGGGTGCTTTGTTGTGGGCAAGGGCTTCAGACCACAGCCAGCCCTGTTTGTTTTTGTTGTCATTGGAGCTTATTACACGACCAATTTTTCCCTGAAAAACCGAACGCAATCATGGGGTTTCGCGCGATTGCGTGATTTCTCACCACATGCAATTGCTGATTTTGCGAACGCAATCATTAGGTTTCGCGCGATTGCGTGATTTCTCATTACATGCAATTGCTTGTTTTTGCGAACGAAATGGGAGTTTTCACGTAATTGCGTGAAAGGTTATTATATGCTTTTGCCTAATATGCGAATGTGGTCCAAACGCAATCAGAAAATAGGCAAATTCGGTGAACTAGCGGACTTACAATTCCTATTCCCTGGCAATTTCGTATTCATTTCGCTTTTTGGGGGTGTGATAGGCATTTCTATTCATCCCCAATTTCGCCATCATTACTACAATTCCCATGATCCTTCATGGCGCTGGCTTCTCCTTTTTACTTCCTGTAGTGCCCAAAATGTTTTGCCATGCATGAACAGGTGGCCAGAAGAGGGAGCACTTTTATGCTCATCTAGTGCCAGCTTTACCCTCATCTTTTTGCGTGATTGCTGGCTTCCAACAGTTGCCATAGCCATGCCTCCTTCACTTGCCCAGTTAAGATGAGGTCCCCAAGGGCTATCCAAACAGACCCCCCATCTGCCCTGGTTCCCATTCATTCCATAGAATTCATGCATGGCACCACTTGTCCGGGTAGAAGAATTGGCACTGTTACAGTGATTTCAAGATGACACTCACGTCATGGGGCATGGGGTCCTGAGAGTCTTTTATTCTGACCAATAACATGCAGCATGATTTGATGGGGAATTCCTGCATGGCACACCAACATCTCAGCGCACATGGGGCTTTGGGCACTGATCCAACATGGAGGATGCTTTGATGGGGAATTCCTGCATGGCATGGCACACCAACATCTCAGCACGCATGCGACTTAAGGATGCGGGGCCAACATGGAGGATGCTTTGATGGGGAATTCCTCCATGGCACACCAACATCTCAGCGCGCATGCAGCTTTGGGCATGGTCCAAAATCATAGATTCATAGAATCACAGAGTTGGAAGAGACCACAAGGGCCATTCAGTCCAACCCCCTGTCATGCAGGAACTCTCCATCAAAACATTCCCGAAAGATGGCCATCCAGCCTCTGATTTAAGACCTCCAAAGAAAGAGACTCCACTCCAAGGGAGAGTGTTCCACTGTCGAACAGCCCTTACTGTCAGGAAGTTCCTCCTAGAGAGAATCTCTTTTTATTAATATGGTAGAATCTCTTTTATTAATGTGGTAGAATCTCTTTTTATTGAGTTTCCATCCATTATTCTGGGTCCTGTTCTCTGGAGCAGCAGAAAACAAGCTTGCTCCTTCCTCAATGTGACATCCCTTCAAATATCACCTCTTAACCATCTCTTCTCGAGGCTAAACATCCCCAGTTCCCTGAGGTGTTCCTCATAGGGCATGGTTTCCAGACCCTTCACCATCTTAGTTGTCCTCCTTTGGACTCGCTCCAGTTTCTCCACATCCTTTTTGAACTGTGGTGCCCAGAACTGGACACAGTATTCCAGGTGGGGCCTGACCAAAGCAGAATAGAGTGGCAATATTACTTCCCTTGATCTAGACACTATACTCCTATTGATGCAACCTAACCTCTAAACAGAGGCTGGATAGCCATATGTTGGGTGTGCTTTGATTGAGAGTTTCTGCATGGCAGGGGGTTGGACTAGATGGCCCTTAGAGTCCCTTCCAACTCTAGGATTCTATGAATAGCATTGGCCTTTTTAGCTGCCACATCGCACTGTAGACTCATGTTCAGCTTATGGTCTACTTGGACTCCTGAATCCCTTTCACACATAGTTTCATTCATCCAGGTGTCCCCCATCCTATATCTGGGGGAAAAGCACAGCAAGTAAAACCCTTAGCTGCTTGCAGGCTTTCACGTGAAAATGAGGAAAAAGTACAAGTAAAACCCTTAGCTGCTTGCAGGCTTTCACGTGAAAATGGGGGAAAAGCACAGCAAGTAAAACCCTTAGCTGCTTGCAGGCTTTCACGTGAAAATGAGGAAGAAGTACTTTTACATTTCAGGGAGGAACTGGAAATTGCAGAGGGAGTACCCAAACTCAATGACCTGGAAGTACATGAGGTCACCATGGCATCGGTTGAGAACTGGGCATGTGCAGGAGAGCAATTTCGCATTTAGAAATCCACTGGTGTAATAAGATATTCCTGAATGTGTTTGTATAAATGTACAATAATGTATAATAAGCTTTCGCGCAATCGCGTGATTTGCGAATCCATAGTGCAATTTATTTTGCGAAATAACCTAGCTATATCATTGTGTGATGCACTTTCACGCAATCACGCGAAATTTCGAATTGAATACGAAAATTACTATTGCGAAATTGAGAGAAATTCCTCACATGTGATAAGGTCCATTGTTGTTGTGTGCCTTCAAGTCATTTCCAATTTATGGCAAACCTAAAGCAAACCTATCATGGGATTTTCTTGGCAGGATTTGCCATTGTCTTCCATTGCAAACTGCAGGAAAAGAGATTCCACCTCAATATTAGGAGAAACTTCCTGACAGTAAGGGCTGTTCGACAGTGGAACACACTCCCTCGGAGTGTAGTGGAGTCTCCATCCTTGGAGGTCTTTAAGCAGAGGCTGGATGGCCATCTGTCGGGTATGCTTTGATTGGGAGTTCCTGCACGGCAGGGGGTTGGACTGGATGGCCCTTGGGGTCTCTTCCAACTCTATGATTCTATGATTCTGTGAGGTTGAGAGCATGTGACTTACCCAAGGTTACTCAGTAGGTTTCATGACCGAACAGGGAATCAAACCCTGGTCTCCAGAATTCAAACCATTATGCTATGCTGGCTCTCTTAGCCAGTCCTGTTACTAGGTCCTTAGGAAACAGAAACCAGGCAGCAGCCTTCATGTTAGAAAGCATGATATCATAGCAGATTGGAATGGGGACGTGACAAAGGAGATGGCCCTGACAGCCAAAATGAGAAGTGAAAGGCCAGAAGAAAACTTAATATTCTCTCACTGCCACCACCACTTCAGCAAGTACTGAACATTTAATTGTCTCTCCAAGACAAGAATAACTGACAATCTTCATTTGTTTTCCATGTTGCAAAGAATAACGTTATCAACAAAAATATAGCTACCAGCACAATTAAAAAAAAAAAAACAGGACTATTTGCAACTTTCTTTGTTCTTTTGCCATGCCTTTTGAGATAGTTTTCAGTTCTTTTCTATGACAAAATTACTGCCTTCAAGTTTTCTGGTTACACATGGGTGAGAGGCAATGAGTGGAATATGAGGCAGGGGCTCAGAGGGAAGTAGAATTATCTTACACATGAGGAACAAGTAAGGAGCTAACTCATATACCCATCAGAATTAATTCCTCCATGTTATCCAAACACAACTAGAGAGGAGAGGTTATATGTTTGAAAGAGGTGGAAATGATTCCCACGTTTTAAAACAAAACAAAACAGCTATAAAAGCATACTGCTAAAACAACCCAATTTCTCTGTCGTTCTCTTTTTTTTCATGCAAGGAGTTATGGGACAATCTGAACTTGCAACAAACTACCGTAAGAGATGATGGATTCTCCTTTATGAGAAGTGTTTAAATGGAGATGAATGGCCCTATAGTCGGGATGGTGTAGCAGTGCTTGATCATATTGTCAAAGAGCTGGAGTAGATAACCTTTGAGATTCCCTATTATATTGTTTTGTTATTCTAATACTCTTGTATCATTGTAGCACTGAATTGCTGAATGGAAAAACTCCAACTGTAACTGTGTGGATAAGTATCAGTCAGATTTTGAGGTCTGTATAGATCATCAAGATATTTCCTTGAATTTCTAGGTTCCATAATACAAATCTAAAATGACTCATAGGCAGCTTGCCTATGACTGTTGTTGATTACCTTCTTTCATTCAGTTAGTCTCAAAGGTGCTACAAGATCTTTCTAGGTACTACCTATTCTACAGTGAATTATAGAAATTGCTTCCCTACAATCCTTAGCATCCTTCTCCTTATAGATGTAGATGGGTACCCAATTTGAAAAAAAGTTGTTAGGGGCCTGGGGTACTGTAGTTCTAACCCATCCCTGAATATATTCATCCCATGCATGCTTCTGTAGCTTTAGGGTCCAGAGATCATCTCCTTCTGGCCCTCATTATATACCCCAGCCTGTGGGAACCAACTGACAGATCTTGCTTTGATCACTGCATAGTTTCAGAGTACACTGAAATCTAACCTCAGCTGACAGATGCCAAGCAGCAGTATGTCCTGAATTCTTTGATACATGCTTGAAAAATTACACTCTTTGGCGTCTCCCTCTCAATTCTTGGACAGCCCTCCAAATCCTGTGGTTGAAAGGCAAGCAGCACCACAAATTGCCAGGCACTCAGAAAACTCTGTTCATTTGTTTGTGTTTGGATCCTAGTCACCACATCATCAATTACAAAAGTAGGGGAAAGTGGGAGGGTATGTAACAATCATAGCCAGAGTTGTTAACAGGCAGAGCTTGGAAAAGTTACTTTTTTGGACTATAACTCTCAGAATCCCCTAGCTCAGTCTGGGGAATTCTGAGAGTTGCAGTCAAAATAATAATTTGCCATTTAAGTTTCCAGACTAATCAAAATATTCAACTGTTTAACATACTTCCCTATGTAATTAATTTGTTGAAAATCTGAACTGGCAAATTGTCATTTCAAAGCTCACTTCAGTTGTATGAACTCTAAGTTACCCAAAATCACATTATTTGCAACAAGAGGGTGTTAATCTCAGTTTAGCTGTTGTCACAGTTGCTGAAATAGTTTGTGAAGCACTTTGGCTACTTGAAGTATGCTGTCTAAAAATGAGGTACAGTACTATATAAATACAATGCATGGACTCATGAATGTGCTTGATCATGACATACTCAGGATTAGACATCTCTGCATAACTTTCGCTCCTTTGCCTACAATGAAGAGTTCCCTGTGCAGAAAAAGTATCACACAGACATGAAGCAACTCTGTGGGTGGGTGTGCTCTGCATAACAAAATACTTTTGAACATCAGGATCCCCTGTAAGAATGTAAGGATAATTTCTATTTCTCTGCTTGTTTCTAGGACTCAGAATAAGTTAATCCAATAACAGTTCCTAAAACTGAAGAGACTGGGAGAAACGATTTTCCTGAGTAGGTGTAACTAGACATATTTGAATGGCCTTGAATAGAGGTTGAGGGATTCTGGGCATTGTAATTCAAAAACTAATTTTTCTGACCTCTAAAAAGCTCTGATCTGATTGACCACCAGAAGGAGCAGCCTTAAGGTGTAGATCAGATTCCCTTTAGCACCTACTAATCATTCTACTGTACTCTTAATTAATCAAAACGCACTCACTGACAATTATATAGTGTGCAGAAATCTGGGCTTTGATTTCAGAAAAGCAAAAGTTTCCATTCTGACTTGGATCTAGACTGACAATTATTGCTTGAGGTTGGTGAGATTGATCAGGCTTCATTTCTTAGCAATTTGACTACACCGATCTCCAAGCAAATTGCAGGGGGGTGGGGGGATTAGAAATATGGAAAACATTGCCCCCACTGTCAACAATGTCCAGCAGTGCCACCCCATCCCCTGCAGCTTTCCTCTCTCCCCCTTTGAGCACCCTGCCCTGGGCCCTGTCCCCTGGGCAGCACTGTCCTTGCATTCCAGACGTCTCCTGTGTTTTGCTGCCCAGGAGATAATATTCATGGCTGGCAGACATTTGCGTCAGTGTCAGATACAGTCTCAATGCCATCGTGCCCTCGGCCTGGTTCATCAAGGAAGGCAGGAGGCAGAAGAAGCTGGGTGGGTTGGACTCAAAAGAGAAAAGTAAAGAGCCAGACCACCTCACACAAGAATATACAGGACTTCTGCTTCCATGCACATAGCCTCAAGCGAGAAACCAGCTCTTGGGCACAAAGACTCAGCCTGCACTCTTATACGCTTTCAAAAAAACAAAAGGCAAAAAGCAAACCAAGTCCTGCAGGTATTTTGCTCCCCTTGCACATCATTCCTTTGCACATGCTGGATCAAAGCTCTTGGCACACCTTGCCCTTCATCAACTCCATGCTGATCTTGTTGTTTGTCCTGCTGGCTCCTGCCACTGTTGCTGGCTGCAGCAAGGGGGAAGTTGACAGACAGCTCATCCTGGCCAAAGTCAAGGCGCATTTCCTGGAGTCCCTTGGTCCTGTTCCACAAAGTGAAAAGCTCCAGGTGGGACAACGAAGGGGGCTCCACAGACGGCATGCCTCGGGCACATCAGTTGCTCCAAAGTGGGAGGAAGAGGACACATCCCAAGTGATCGCCTTCCCATCCAGAGGTAAGCAAACCAATTATAGGAAGGCTGCTAGGGGAGTTAAGGCACCTTAGGAATATGATGTGGCAGAGGTTTTAATCATCTAGGGGTCATTTGATCAGGAACAGAACTTGGAAAAAATAATTTGGACTACTGCTCCCAGAACCCACACTGTAGCCATGCTGGTTGGGGAATTTTGAGAGATGCAGTCTCCAAAAATAAGGTTTCCAAAATGTGGTTAGGAATTGTTTTACCAATGGCCTTCACAACTGACCTACAGATTACCCCTCTTCCTGACACTCCAGAGATTCACAATGCTGCTGATGCCTCTAAATCTAAGGTCTTTGGTGCTGTCCTTCACACTTCACCTGGGATCTCCTTCACAGTTCTTTCTTATGCATGTGTCCTTTCTTGTAGAGATACAGCCAGTTCTGTCTGTACTTATTCAAAGGTTCTGTTGAATTTAGTTAGACTGACAATATAATCAGAAGTAAGACACATTGAGTACAGTGGAACTGTCAGCTAACTTGAGTTTATATAAATTTATTCCACTGAACTGAAAGGAAGTGTATCCAAACAGCCATTCAGAAGACTGCACTCTGACTTTCTAATGAGCTATTGCAGACTTACAGTCCAAAAGGTGTATACTTAGAAGTAAGCCTCAGTTTTCAGTGTAAACAACATTCAGGTAATTTTGCATAGGATTGTTGCCTTAGCAAGGATCTTGGGAACAGATATGATTTTTCTCCAATCAGCATTAGTAACATCATTTCTAACTATGTAGGGAATGGCATCAGGAATAATGAAGGGGAGAAAACAGGGGTGGTAAATTTAAAGCCCACAATAGAGGGAAATAACTAATTGTATGGGACATTTAAAACTAGATTTTTTTTCTGTTTTTAATTATTTGAGTAGCTCTTCCACCACAATATTGTATTACCATACAGACAGCAACATGTTAAGAGAAATAAAAATAAGTTGGGCAGTATCTTTTATTGGATCCAACTTCCGCTGGCACGAGAACATTCAGGCTCTCATGTGACATGACCCTGAAGGGTTGGCTTCTCTTGACACTGACCAAAATTAATTGATCTAATAAAAGAGAACACATGATCAAATTTTGTATCACTTGCCCAAGTATATTTGTCCACATTATGCACCTATGACATTTTGATGGATGTGGCTAGGCCTGCAGAAACAAGATTCCAAGCGTACCTAGGGCAGGTGTTGCAGTCAATTGGTTTTCAAAGACAGTTAACAGGAGGAAAAATATAGTAAGGAAAATCCAGTTTAACTACTTGCAGACCTGTTACAGATGCACCCAGGAAATGATGGTGTGTAGTTTCCATATGTTATAGTCATATTTTATTTAACATTTTTTTTGTGTGGAAAATTAATATCAGCTTGACTTGGTTTTGCCAGTCACAAACTATTACGGTGGTATTGTTGATGATATCCATCTACCCGGCCCCAAGTTACAACACATGTTGTTTATCTTAAAACACTGAAGTATGTTCCAGGTAAATAATGCTTACCTCAGTACATCAGGCATAAATGTTCAACAAGAACAGGAGTGGGAAAAATGTGGCCCACCAGATGTTGTGGACTGCAACTGCTATCAACCCTAGCTAGCATAGGCAATGGCAGGGAAGTTGAGAGTTGCAGTTCAACATCTGGAAGGCTGCACTGTGCCTGATCCTGAACCAGAACGGAGATGCAAAATATGCTGTTGACAAAGGATATTGATTTCAACCCTTCAGCATCTTGGAAATCAGTTTCCCATTTTAAAATCGTTGCTACAGGATTAAAAGTTGTCACAAGGACACACACTTGAGAACTTGGGGGCCCAGAGTGTTCAGGGACACAGATGTCATGCTTTCTTTTGGAAGAGTACAAAATAGCAGATAGGAACAAACAAACAAAACAGATACTATTATCAGCTATAGCGTCTTTAAAATCCAGATTTGAAAATCCCATTTGTTCTTTCTGCTTCAAACCTTTGCTTACATCAGTTTTGCTGCCCTTCTGTCTTTGGAGAAATGGTGGCTCATGCCAGTTTTTCTTAAGCTTTGGCCCACAAAATGTTTTGGACTTCAGCTGTCAGAATCCCTGGATCCAGAGTCCATTTTCCAGAAGCTGGGGCCGCTGGAAAATGAAGTCCCAAATTTCTAGAAGACTAGGTTGACAAGCACCAGACCATGTTTTGAGCAAAAACAAAGCCACCACTAACCCCTCTCATTTTTTGCAGATGTGCCCTGTGGGCCACCTCAGCCTGATGAGTTGCCAGATGAGGCAGGCCTTTTCACCTACATCTTCCAGCCCTCCACGCACACCCTGAGTCGTGTGGTGACTTCAGCCCAGCTGTGGTTTTACACAGGCCCCGTGGCAGTGCAGAGCAGCAGCCCTTCAGAAGCATCATCCAACAGCTCCATGCCTGAGGCAGAGATACTGAAGCTCTCTGAACAAGGCCGGGTCCCTGTGGCTACCATGGCAGTGCCAGCTGCAGAGGGCTGGACAGTCTTTCATTTTGGAGCTTCCTTCTTGCCTTACATTGCTCAGAAGATATTTGTGTTGTTTGTTCGTTGTCCTGGCTGCCCTTGTGTAGCCGACGCTGAAAAGATACCTTTCCTTGTGGCATCTACCAAACTGAAGGGCCGTGACCGGGCTCGGCGTTCCTCAGTGCCTTGGTCACCAGCTTTTCTCAACTTGCTCCAGCGGCCTTCAGATGATGCTGCAGTCCATGCCAACTGCCACCGGGCCTCTCTCAACATTTCCTTTGAAGAACTAGGTTGGGACAAGTGGATTGTGCACCCTACCAGCTTCATATTTCACTATTGCCACGGGAGCTGCTCTGACACCCCCACTCTCACAGACAAGCCCAATTTCCAACTTTGCTGTGCAGCCTTGCCCAGCACCATGCATTCCCTGCGGGTCCGCACCACCTCAGATGGTGGCTACTCCTTCAAGTATGAGACAGTGCCTAACATCCTCACCCAGGATTGTGCCTGTATATAGCAAAGACCTGGCTCCCAAGGACCAATGCATTCCTGAAAATAAACTATCTTCTTTTGCCCACTTCAGCTCACCATAACACTTCTGCAAGCAAATATTATCACTGGTTGATAGGCCCATGACCAATTCCATGTCAAAGATGTGCATACTCAACCTTGATTTTCACTACAAAAATGTAAAGTCTCGCCAGTTCCTTTCTAAGTGTTGCCTAATCTAGGACTCACCTGCTTGGTATAAAGATTGCTTCATCAAAAATAAATTTAGTCGTCTGCTAAGTTTGTGGTCTTCCCAGCCAGACTTGTCATATGTTGTAGCCTTTGAGACTACAATTTATCATAGTTATGCCAGGGTGGGGAAGAAACTGCTTAATAATTTCTCTTAAGGCTGTGCTATACAATCACATCCATTTTTTTGGTCTGGAAAAGCCAATTTTGAATTGAGAGGCAACAGGGCAATAAAAGACATCCTAATGTGGTTTCTATTATTGAATACAGAACTCTGTTGTTGTTGTGTGCCTTCAAGTCACTTCTAACTTATATAGCGACCCTAAAGCAAACTTATCAGGGGGTGTTCTGGGGGGTGAGAGCATATGACTCACCCAAAGCTACCCAGTGGGTTTCATGGCTGAGTGGGATCACTGGGTTTTCTATCCAGCACTTGATCCCTGTGGCTCCTTGGGGGCAACAAGTCAAGAAAACACAGAAACACTGATCAAGAACATAACCACAAAGAGCAATAAGCATAGGCCAGTTTGAGACCAGAGACTCAGTTCAGTCTAAGAGGGGTAACCAACTAAGATCATTATCAAGTAAATATTTCAGCTGTGCGAGAAAAGTTCAACTGTTGAAATTGCTGTGTGTGTGTCCAAACTCATCTTGCTGATTAAAGCATTTAGGATGGGCTAAAGGCAAGGAAGTATGTTAGACATCTCCTAGTACTGCAGCCTGCAGCCACTGAATGCCAATAATAAGAACATGGTGTGATGGCCAGGTGTGTGGGAGTTCCTTTGCTTTCTTAATATTGTACTGTAATCAGCAGTTTAGCTATAAAAGACTATTCAGAAAGTGTTTGCAAAACACTGTATGTTAAATTCAACATTGTGGTTTTTATTTTTTTTAAAAAAAGATCAAGTTGAAAATTCAAATACACCCTTCCTGGGACATCCTGTACTTAATGGACCCAGTAACTTTTACTATCATTATATGAGGATATCAAAATGGAATCATTCTTGGTTTCATGCATGTGAATATGTTAAGTTTTTGCACACATTAAATTAAAAGAAATATTTTATGGCAGATGAAACCTAAAGTAGAGACCTATTTTTGTCTGAACCCAGGATAATTCTGGGAAGAAATAAAAGGTGAGAGCTATGATTTGAGCTATTATTGTTCTCCAAAGAAATCATGTAATTTATGCCTGGCTTTGGGTTGTGCTCTGGCTGCAATACAAAGCCTTGGCCAGCAGAGGGCACCAAAGTACCCAAAGCAAGCCTAGAAGAATAATACATTGATTAGAAATGCAGTCCGTCTCCTATATCCACTGGTTCTTTATCCAGAGATTCAACCATCAATGGCTTGAAAGTATTTAAAATATATAAATTCCCAAAAGCAAACCTTGATTTTGCCATTTTATACAAGGGACACCATTTTACTATGCCACTGTATTTAATAGGACTTGAGCACCCACAGATTTTGGTATCCAAAATTTGGAACCAAAACCCAATGGCTTGGTCCTGGAACCAAACCTCAATGGATACCAAGGCCCCACTGTACTAACTCTCAGGTTTGTACTTCACTATTTATAAACCATCCAATTTCTCCCTCAAAAATATCACCTAAGACAACAGTTTGTGGCACTCCAGATGTTAGACTGCAACTTCTATTGGCCCTAGCCTAGCCAGTATATGCAATGGTGAGGGGTTTCAATCTAAATGCACCTCAAGGCCAAATTGTCCAGTGCTGCAGCAGTGAGAGAAAGGAGGCAGGGCTGATTTCTGCATGCTTCAATGCAAACAACGTTAGGTATGGGAGAAGAAAGTCAGTATTTTCCTTCTTTGTGTTTTCACAGGCTAAGCAAATATACATAAATGTATGTATATACACACAGAGATCTGAGGCTTCTATGTCTATTTAAACTGGGAGTGTGAGAAGCAAAGAGTGTTGTATTCTTTCTAACAGTCCACAGCCCCAGGGGTGAGGATAAGAGGTTTAAGAAGGCTGTCTGGCTTCTTAAGCCTGGTCATTCTGGCAACTGCTTCTTTGCTAATATGTGTTAGACTGCACTGCATAGCATGAAGATGAAGCACAAACACCTTCTATCCCTAAAGGTCTGTGGTTCAGTCCTTGGTATCTCCACTTCAGAGCCCTCAAAAGCTCAAACAGATGTGACGTGCAAACAGAACTTGGTCATGCTGGCTGGGGATTCTGGGAACTGTGGTTCACAAAAATAGCATTTTTATATCCCATGATACATTTCAGATTGCTGGTGACAGAACATGTTTGAACTGCCCTCAAAGAAGAACTGAGCAAGTCAGTGAGAAAGTTCCAGGACACTCTTTCTCCTACAATGAAGTATGAAATAGTAAAGCCCAGCAACAAATACATTAAGTGGCTCAGGCTGGGAGGAGGGTTTGATACTATGAGGATCTGCTCCCAGTGAAGGGTTGAGAGACTGGCAGGAAACATAGGGTTCTTGCCCTGGGGTTTTTGCTCAAAACAGTTGTTTGAAGGAAAGGAATTACAGTAAGCAGTATTCTCCTTTCCGTTTGTTTCCAAGAGACCTTACATTGGCCTGACCACCTCTAGCCCCTATGCTCCCTTCCACCCAACATCCAGTTCCTACTTCCTCCCCAAATACTTTGTAACTACCATGGTAACAAGACTACTGCACTTCTCAGATCATATTCTGTGATGAGTGGAATCACATACAGACTGAAATCTAGCCAACAAATCAAATGGTTCTGGCCTGTTGTCTTTGTTGGATCGGTTAAGGCTACCTGCCCACCAATAGATGGTACTGTGGCATCTCCCTATACTACTGTACTTCTGAGTGGGGTGGAGGACAAACGGATCCATCCCATCCCTCCCCATGCTTGCGATTTAGCAAAATCTTCAAGAACCAAAGCATTAGAATGACACACACTTCTTCAGTCTCCTCTTTGGTTCCCATCCTCTTTCTGGCGCAAAAAGAATAGTCATGATCTCAGGATTCTTATTTTTTTAAAAATCTGTTGACTTTAACGAAATATATATTTTCATATAAAAAAGGACCAAATACATGCTATTCCAGTAAATTACATATACAAAAATACCCCCCCCCCCAAAAAAAACAACAACATACATATTCCATGTCAATCTCTGAGATGATCCAAATGTCAGGTCCCATTGCAATTCAGGAGGGAATCCAGCACAGCACCCCACAGAGGGCAGGAAGACAGACACTGCCTAAAAAGCAGCATCTTGGAATGTAGCAGAATTATTATCTTTGGCCCAGCCAGCATTTGTTTCCATACTCTGGTGTCAGGAAGAGAGGGAAAGCAAAAAATGAGGTCCGTTTGTACATGGATGTGTACAGATTCCTGGAATGTTGTGGATATTTTAGTCTTCTCTTGCCTCTCCCTCCCCAATATACAGTAAACTTCAAGAGGAGATAAAGAGGAGGAGGGGGAGGCTGTCGTATAGCTACCTATCCAGTCCTGCTAGAGAAAAAGAAGACAAAAAATCCTCTAAAAAAGACAAAATAGTACCTCTACAACATGTATAAAAGTAAAAAAATAAGGCTTCCCTTTTGGACCCCTAAAAAAGACACGCACTCACATACATACACAGAGTGAGACTTCTGAGGGTGCCTCACTACAACCCCCACCCACAAAGGAAGGGATGTGGGTGTTCACATCCATCACCTTTTCTTGCCCTCAATCCCTAAGGATCAGAGCACATTGTCATCCACACCCACCCACCCACCTACCCACCCACCCTGTCAGGGCATTTCCAATTTTCAGGCCAGGAGCACACATTCACATGCTGCCAATTCTCCACAGACGCTTCCTGTTGTCATTTATGCAGCTGCCCAGTAAAGCCCAGCAAGATCTTCAAAGACCTGGACAATAAAGAGAAAAAAGCTTGTTACATTTTTCATTTGAGTCCTTCAGAATCAACTCTCATCCCCTCAAACAAGCAATCCATCTTGGTTTACTAACCACAATCTTGAAGATCTCTTTCTTTCTTCCCCCAAGTCGGTACTCTATGGGATTCACACATTATAATCAGAACTGGGCAACTATGGCAATGTCCTTCGTTTGGGACCCACAAAAACTGGCAAAGAAACGGGGGAAGACTGCCCCCCCCAAAAAACCCAGAAGTTTGCTTCTTGTTTTGAAAAACTGTGGGGAGCAGGTTTAATGTTAAATAGTGCAGACAGGCCCTGTAGGCTATTTAACAGATGAAGTGCCTCTGTTTTGGAACCCAGCTCCCATAATCCTCTTTCACTGGCCATATTGGCTGGGATGTGAAGTTCAAAACATCTGGAGGGCCAATGATGACCCCCCTGCATTGGAGACTAGTACCAGCATCCCAGCACCTGTAACCAAGAGAGACAATCATTGGGGGCAGAAAAAAGGCGGAATGGGGAGCACAAAGAGGTTGAAGACCAACATATGAAAAATCCTTGAAGAGACATATACAGCCCCCCAACGTGGTGCTCTGCTGCACAACCCAAGTATGCACCAGCATTCCATGCATCTTTGTTTCATGTCAATCACCAGTGCTGTGGGCATGTCAAGTATTTCACACCATGCGAGAGGTGTTACATAGTAGTCAGAGCAACATCATCATCCCATCCTTCTCTGGGTGATAAATTCTGTCAGATGCTCATTATATATCTGGCTGCTGGCCATCCTCTTTAGCACTGCCATTTGACTGGCTTTACCAGTCAACCCACTTTCTGGCATTATCTCTTACACCGCTAAGGGCAAAATGTCTGACTAAATGACACTTGGAGGTAATCCAGCTTCCCAGGGTTCATAAACAGAGCCAACATCTCTGAGTCCAAAGGAGAACAACCCTTCCGTTCTACATGAACAGCTTTTTAAACTTAACCACAATCAACATCAGCAAGAAAAGAACTGGAAGGGTGGCTGATTCTTGTCTTTCCAGACTGGAATGGATGCCCTATTCTGGGATACGAGTATCTCCCCATATGAACCTGCTAGAGCCCTAAGATCTTCAGAAGAAGGCTTTCTTTCAGTCCCATCACCATCCCAGGCTTGCTTGGTGAGTATATGAGATAGAGCCTTCTTGGTGGCTGCTCCCATCCTCTAGAACTCCCATCTGTGGAAGCCTAGACTGATCCCCTCCCTGCTGGCCTTTTGCCATCAAGTAAAAATGTTTTTATTTAGATGGGCATTTTAAAATCATGACAGGGTAGATTTTATATGGGGTAGGTGTTTAGATTATGTGTTTTAATTTTTGTGTATTTTTAATCTTAATTCTGTACTGTTTTAACTTGGTTATTTTAATTGTTTGGGGGAAAATTGTTTTGATATGGTTTTATTTGTGCCATCTTGGGTCCCTTTTTGGGAGAAAAGAGACCCATAAAAACAGAATAAAAATGAAATAAATAAATATAATAATAATAATAATAATAATAATAATAGTATTAGACTGCAAGGATGGAGAATCTTCTGGCTTCCAGGTGTTTTGGACTTCAGCTTAAAGTGTGTCTAAGGATTATAGGAAATAGATGCCAAAACTTCTAGGGAGCCAAAGATTCCCCAATCTTGCTCCAAAAAAAAAAAAAAAAAGACTACTGTTCGCCTAACGTACCAGTAGTTCGCTCACAGGCTGCACCCTCTTTCTCATGTGCCAGGTTGAGACGATTCTGCTCTGCTGCCAGCCCATTAGATTCAGGACTGCTACTACGTGAAGGACTAGTTGTGTCCTCTGGCTGAAGGTGGAAAGCCATTTCCAGGTGTTCCTGTGCCATTCTGAGATGCTTGCGGAGTCGCTCCAGCTCATGGCTCGGGAGGCCTGATGCAACAGCATACCGCTCAGAACCAATGCCAGCTAAATTCCCTCCACCATAATCCATTTTGTCCTTAGTGAGGTGGCTCTTGGAGGGATCCTTCTTGAGGGAATTATAGTTAGGGGGTGCAGAGGGGTGCTTCTGAGCATACTGTGGCTTGGGAGGTACACCACCATCCTTGTCAAGGCCACGGAGGGCATCCCGGATTCCTCCAAAGCCCAGGTGCAATAGCTCACAGATATTGAGGAGCAGGCAAAGCCCACTCACAGCATACATGATGTAGAGAAAGATAGTTTTCTCGGTGGGGCGGGAGACAAAGCAGTCGACGGTGTGAGGGCAAGGGCTACGGGAGCACACATACGAGGGGTTGACTTCAAAGCGGTACAGTATGTACTGACCTAGGAGGAAGCCCACCTCAAACACCAAACGGCACAGCAGCTGCAGCACATATGCTGTCATCAGCCCATCCTTCTTGATACGTCGGCGGCCATCATGTTTCTGATTTTGTGGCTCTTTCACTTCTCTCTCTGGCTCCACCTCCTCAAAGATCATAGGGTCCTCCTCACCATTGTCCTCAGCCTCTTCATAGTCACGGACAGCCCCACGTCGTACCACGGGGGCCCGGCTTTTCCGAGGAGGCTGGCGTGAGAGCCGGTGTAGTGCAAAGCCCAGATACATCACAGAAGGGGTGGCTATCATGATGATTTGGAAGATCCAGAAACGGACATGCGAAAGGGGTGCAAAGGCATCATAGCAGACATTCTCACAGCCAGGCTGCTGTGTGTTGCAGACAAACTTGCTCTGTTCATCATAGTAGATGGACTCACCACCCACAGCAGTCAACACAATGCGGAAGACAATCAACACAGACAGCCACACCTTTCCCACAAAAGTTGAGTGCTGGTTGATTTCCTCAAGGAGGCGCGTCAGGAAACTCCAACTCATCTTGGCTCAGCAACAGCCTGTAGCCAATAAACACAAGTAGGCAGAAGGTTAAACTTCAGTAAATTGACTGTATGATTCCACAAGTTTTGAAGTCATGGAAAAAACAGCATTCTTCTTTCTGACCCAATCTCTGGGGTAGGAGAATTGAAATATTGGTTATTTTCTTATCAGATCCCAACTTCGTTTACTACTTTAAATACATAAATTTATATAGAAAGGGTAATCTTATAGTAAGATCCCCTGGCACAGCAAGTGTTGTTGGGTTGGGAGGTGGGGTGTCCCCACACTGTTGCTACATCCTCCCCTCACCCCCCATCTCAAAGGGAAGAAATTTCCACTGGTTCTGAGGCTGAGTTGTTTGGGGGGTTGCAAGGTCATAAAGGAAACTCCAGATCCAAAGGTTCCCTCAATAGCTTCTCAGATAAAAACCCCACCATCCTTTCAAAACCCATACTGGAATTTTCAGATGATACACTGGGCACAACCTCCCAGGAACCTCACAGGAAGGCAATGGCAAACCTGTTCTGAACCAATCGTGCCAAGAAAAACCCATGATATGGTTGTCATAAGTTAAAAATGACTTCAAAGGCACACTACAACCACAACATATATTATAGAATCATAGAATCACAGAGTTGGAAGAGACCACAAGGACCATCCAGTCCAACCCCCTGCCATGCAGGAACTCCCAATCAAAGCATCCCCGACAGATGGCCAATCCAGCCTCTGCTTAAAGACCTGTAAGGAAGGAGACTCCACCACCCTCCGAGGAAGTGTGTTCCACTGTTGAACAGCCCTTACTGTCAGGAAGTTCCTCCTAATGTTGAGGTGGGATCTCTTTTCCTGCAATTTGTATCCATTGTTCCGCATCCTAGTCTCTGGAGCAGCAGAAAGCAAGCCTGCTCCCTCCTCAATATGACATCCCTTCAAATATTTAAACAGGGCTATCATATCACCTCTTAACCTTCTCTTCTCCAGGCTAAACATCCCTAGTTCCCTAAGGCGTTCCTCATAGGGCACGGTTTCCAGTCCCTTCACCGTCTTAGTCGCCCTCCTTTGGAAATGCTCCAGTTTCTCCACATCCTTTTTGAATTGTGGTGCCCAGAACTGGACACAGTATTCCAGGTGGGGCCTGACCAAAGCAGAATAGAGTGGCACTATTACTTCCCTTGATCTAGACACTATACTTCTATCGATGCAGCCTAAAATTGCATTGGCCTTTTTAGCTGCTGCGTCGCACTGTTGACTCATGTTCAGCTTATGGTCTACTTGGACTCCTAGATCCCTTTCACACGTAGTTTCATTCAGCCAGGTGTCCCCCATTTTATATCTGTGCATTTCATTTTTCCACCCTAAGAGCAGAACCTTACATTTCTTTGCATTGAATTTCATTTTGTTAACATTGGCCCAGCTTTCTAGTCTATTCAGGTCATTTTGAATTTTGATCCTGTCCTCTGGGGTATTAGCTACTCCTCCACATTTTACAAGCTTGTTTGCAAGAATGTCATGGGGAACCTTGTCAAAGGCCTTGATGAAATTGACGTATATTATATCCACAGCATTCCCTTCATCTACCAAGCTGGTAATTTTATCAAAAAAAGAGATCAGGTTTGTTTGGCATGACTTGTTTCTCTGATACCCATGTTGACTTTTTGTGATTATGGCATTGGCTTCTAAATGTTCAGACTCTCTGCTTAATAATCTGCTCCAGAATCTTTCCTGGAATTGATGTCAGACTAACTGGACGATAATTGTTAGGATCCTCTTTTTTCCCTTTTTGAAGATGGGCACAACGTTTGCCCTCCTCCAGTCTGCTGGGACTTCTCCTGTTCTCCAGGAGTTCTCAAAGATTATTGCCAGTGGTTCCGATATTACATTTGCCAGTTCTTTTAATACCCTTGGATGTAGATCATCTGGTCCTGGAGACTTGTATTCATTTAGGTTGACCAGGTATTTCTGTACTATCTCTTTACTTATTCTGTGATGAAATTCCCCTATTCTGTCTTCTACTCCATTATCCTTAGGTTGAGCACCCTTTGCCCTTTCTGATATTACATTGCATACTTCTTAGCAACCATACCTTTGTACAGGGCAGCTCCATTTTTTAAAAATTCATCTCAACCTTATCATGAAGATGTAGGGTTGCCCCAATTTTTCTTCTTAATTGGCAAAAGCTAGGAGAGTTGGAATGGGGAGTACCCTCATTTTTCAAGATTCTCCCCACCCCCAGACTTCACATATTTAACCATGAAAAAGAATGTCATAAAATACTTAAGAGTGAATCATAGTTTTCCCCCACTTTTGTCCACAGAGCATGAACTTTCAATGTAGTGAGTTCCATGGCCCTCAACCTGTTCACTACATAGCCATCAGAGAGAGAAACAACTGAAAGCCACTTCCAAAATTATAATTTTAAAGACATAGACATAACAACAATTCTAAATTGCATGTCCAAGATGAGGATGAGACCTGTAAATAAACAACAGATAAGACTATGCATAGACACCTGCCACTCTCACGAGTTTTTGAGTACTTCTGATTCTCTCCTCCCATTTCTCTCCTCACAGTCCAAAGCCTCTTAATAACTAGAACCCACAATCAGAGAATCATGTATGCATCTCCCAACACTTTGGTATGGGGGATGTCTACAGGTAGTCTCAGAGGTCCAATTCAGACTGCAGCTATGGCATAGGGAGCGAGCATCAAATCCCACTCACATACCATATCCTGATCTAACTCCCCATCCCAGTGTCTATTTATTGCACTGGGAAAAGATATAAGCCCAATGTGAACTGCTTCTGTTCTCCCCTTCATGCAACCAGATTCCTTTACACACTGCTGATGTCACATCCAGCTTGGCTCTCTGTGAAGGCCCCTCTCCATAAAAGGCCACATTTGACCCACCTTGTAGACATATCACAACTGTAACGTACATATATATATTACGTGGAACTGGAGGAAGTGGTGAGGATCTGTAAAGAACCTAGGAACTGGGAGTGGCACTTATTGGCAGGGTCCCCCCCCCCCCTTCGAATGTTCCTTCGCTGTCACATCAGTGAAAGTTGGGCAAAGCAGCTGCCTCCGGGAGTCAACTCAAGAGGCTTGTCTCAGTCTTTGGATGGATGCCACATCCTGGTGTGCTGTGAAGGGTGTGACGCTCCAGTGCGTGCACACAATGAATATCCTGAAGCAAAGGAGGCACACATGGAGTGGAAGCGCACAGCAGTTGCAGCAGCCCTCAGACAGATGTTTTGTTTATGCTCTGTTCCTATGGATGAAACATGGGTGCCCCTCCACCCTACACACACACTTTCTTTATTTATTGTTCCGATCAACAAATGTGAAGGAATAGGTCTTCCCTAAGTATTTGGGCCCTATATGTGTATTTTAGAGGAAGGAGCTGGCCAAAACATCTCTGAGCTTTCCTTACCTAAGTCCTGTGAAATTTATGAGGTGGCCATGAGTCAACAGGCTACTTGGGAGCAGAGAGAAGTTATTTATTTTTGCACTATTCACACATGTTTCAGTCACAGGAACATATGAAATAGCCTTCCTCCAAAGATTATTTTCAGTGAAGTCATCAAATGAATAAACTAAAGATGGGCAATTTGTGGCTTTCCAAATGATGGACAGATACTTCCATCACTTCTTACCATTAACTAAGCTGGCAAGGGGAGAACAAGCACGGTTGGTGGGAACACGAGAGAGAGCCTTCTCGGTGGCTGCCCCTAGACTCTGGAACTCCCTGACCAGGGAGATCAGAATGGCTCCCTCCTTGATGGCCTTCTGTTGGCAGTTTAAGACCTACCTGTTCACACAGGCATTTAAGGAATTGTTATGAGGACAAGGGAGGATGTGGAATCATTTTTTAAATGTTTTAATTGTACTGTTTTTAATGTTGTGAAGCTGCTCTAAGTCCCACTCCTGGGAAAAGAGTGGGATACAAATAAATATAATAAATAATAAATAAACTGCAGTCCAACAACACTTGGAGGGATGTATATTCCCCACTCTGACATAAACATACATTGCAATCATGTTGATATCTAGGAAACAACCATAAAATTAAGCAGGAGAGGACAAGAGTGATCTCACTGTGAGGGTTTATTATAGACCCTTAAACCAGACTGAGGACTTGGATGATGCCTTCCTGGAACAGGTATCAACAATTCAGAAAGGAGACATGTAGAAGTAATGGGAGATTTCAACTAACTATCATGATATTTCATGGGGAGTCAAACTCGACCAAGAATATAAGGTCCAACAAATTCCTCACTTGCCTTGCTGACAATTTCATTGTCCAAAAGGTGGAGGGGGCAAAAGGAGATCAGCTATTTTGGATCTGATCATAATCAACAGGGATGAACTGGTTAATGAGATGGAAGTGGCAGGATCCTTAGGTGGGAGTGATTATGTTCTCCTGGAATTTGTTACACAGGAAAGGAGAAGCAACATGAGGTCAAACACGCACTCTATAGTTTAGTGAATTTAGGGAAATACTGTGTGTGATATCATGATCTGTCAGGACTGCTTTGATTGTATGTTCCTGCACAGGAGGGGGTGGAATGAATGGCCCTTGTGCTCTCTTCCAAATCTATGATTATATGAATCCATTGCTCTGTGTCCTATTCTCTGGAGCAGAAATAAATAAGCTTGTTGACAGGCTTTCAAATATTTAAAAATGACTATCATGTCACTTCTTAATCATCTCCCTAAGATGTTACTCATAGGGCATGATTTTCAAACGTTTTACCATGTTGGGCGCCCTCCTCTGGACAGGTTCCAACTTGTCAATAGCCTTTTTGAACTGAGGTGCCCTGAACTGGACACAGTATTCCAAGTGAGTTCGGACCAAGGCAAAACACAGTGACACTATTACTTCCCTTGATCTAGACACTACACTCCTATTGAGGCAGCCTACAATCATATTGGTTTTTTAGCTGCCACATCACACTGTTGACTCATGTTTAGCTTGTGGTCTACTAAGACTCCTAGATCCCTTTCTAATGTACAGTTGTCAAGCCATGTGTTACCCATCTTATATCTGTGCATTTCATTTTTTTCCTACCTAAGTGTAATACGTTGCATTTCTTCCAGATGAAATGCATTTTGTTAGTTCTGATCCAGCTGTCTAATCTGTTTCAAGATTCAAACTACAGAAAAAGAGATTCCACCTAAACATTAGGAAGAACTTCCTGATGGTAAGAGCTGTTCAACAGTGGAATACATGGTGGAGTCCCTTTTCTTTGGAAGTTTTAAAACAGAGGCTAGATGACTATCTGTTGGAGGTGCTTTGATTATGAATTTCTGCACAGCAGGCGTTGGACTGATGGCCCTTGTGGTCTCTTCCAACTCTATGATTCTACCCAGACTCCAATTCTATACATACTTACTCAAGTGTAAGCCCTAATGAGAACAATGGAACTTGCTTCTAAATAAATTGTACAGTAATTGTCTTTTTAAAATGGAGGTTAGGGTCACTGAGCTGTCGCTTATGACTGCTGAAACAATATCACAAAAACTTTTTTTAAACAAAATTAAATGAGCTTAAAACATGTCCGGTGGGAACAAACACACCAGACAAATGGTTGTCCAAAAGATGTTCTCTGAACATAAACAACATTCAAAAGCACATTTACCACAGGTTATACACATCTCACCCAAAATATTGGTTCATTTTGTTAGTAAAGTGAGTAATACCAAATGAATCAGCACTTAAGTCAACCACAAGTTCTCTTTTGCCTATATTTCCTTCAGCTGAAGGCACAGATAGTACCTATAAAACTGCAGTTTAACATTTTGGACACTATCAAATCAAGACATAGGAATAGTTTAACTTGCTTATCAGTAACCAACAAGAATACTGGAATACTGTGTCCAGTTCTGGGCACCACAATTCAAAAAGGATGTTGGTAAGCTGAAGTGTGTCCAGAGTAGGGCAACTAAAATGGTGAAGGGTCTGGAAACCATGCCTTATGAGGTGACTTCAGGAGCTATGTATGTTCTCCAGTTTAAAGAGAAGATTATGATAACCCTATTTAAATATTTGAGGGGATGTCATACTGAGGATGGAGCAAGCTGGATTTCTGCTGCTCCAGAGAACAAGACACGGAAGAATAGATGGAAGCTATAGGAAAAGAGATTCCGTCTAAACATTAGGAGAAACATCTTGACATTAAGAGCTGTTCAGCTGTGGAACACACTCCCTGGAAGAGTGGTGGAGACTCCTTCTTTGAAGGTTTTTAAACAGAGGTTGGATGGCCATCTGTCCAGGTTATTTGATTGTGAGTTCCTGCATGGCAGAATGGGATTGGACTGGATCGCCCTTGAGGTCTCTTCCAATTCTATGGTTCTAAGAAGATGACCAGAAATCCAGACATCTATCAGAGAATCTATTAACCAGAGCATCAACATGTGAGTTTATCAAGACCCCAAGTAATTATGGCCAGACCTGTGAGACAGTGAACAGAACACAGTATAGGACCAAGTATATATCCTGTTTTTTGGCTCTCTATTCCTCCTGGCTTGTATAACCATGAGATAATGCAACTTGTGGCCCAAGAATCTGAATTCCACTGGAACAGTGAGGCACACTCAAAGGCTTGTGTACTTGGGTTAATCGGGACAAGTTGTACTGTTAAAATAGGCAGATGTTGCTCACGATCCAGAAGGCTATAGTACAGAAGACTATTTTCTATCGGCCGCCCCAATCTAAGCTCCACAACAGTCTGTCCAATTTCTAACCTGTTCGGTGTCTCATATCTCTCTGCACAGGAGTGTTTTCCCTATTTCAATCCTTTATGCTTCACTTTGTAGTCCACAGAGAGCAAACAAAAATATACTCATAATTTCCCAGTTATCAGTGCCAAGTGTATGCAGAACTGGCTACAAGTACCATAAAAATATATGTAAGCATGAACTCAGTCCTGCTCTGTGCAGTAGAGAACTCAGTGTGACTTACAGGAGATTGGTAAGGATTTCTGACTCTCGATTGTTTTTAACAATAGCAGCTGCAAAATGACTCTACTGTGCTCTTGCCCTAAATTAGACTGGTGAAATGAAGAAAACCTGCATCAGTTGTTGTTGTCGTTGTTTCCCTTCAAGTTGTTTCTGACTTATGGCCACCCTAAGGTGAACCTATCATGGGGTTTTCTTAGCTAAATTTGTTCAGAGGTTTGCCATTTCTGGAAGCTGAGAGCATGCGATTTGCCCAAAGTCACCTAATGGGTTTCATGGCCAAGCAGGGATTCAAACCCAGGTCGCCAGAGTCATAGTCCAACACTGAAACCACCATGCCATCATGCATCTGTATGAAAGTGCAAGAAGGACCTGAAGCTTTACTCAATTCTCCTTTCCAGGGCAAATATACGGGGAAGAAAGTTCTTTAATTCTTAAGTCTCTGTCCCTAACATACCAAGTTCTAGTGAGTGGATTTTGAGAATTCCAGGGTGTTGTTGTTTCAGGCAGATTTTACAACTCTGCCTGCCCATTTTAAAGGAAACACTGTGATTTCCACACACCAGCAATACCCACCCCACTGCTCCCCAAAAGAGAAAGAAACTTTAAGAGAGTTTGTAACATGAGATGCAGGGCGCAGTTTAAGAGTGTGCAGGGATTTTTTGCTGCAGGTGAACAAGTGAACTTTGTGAACACAGCCTTACTCAGAGACACATTCTTAACTTACCCAACCTTCCAGGAGACCTGGGCTCAGGCAGTTTTCCACTCAGTCAAATTTTCTGTGGTTCAAAGGAATGAATACTATGCAGGGTCTACAGTTTCTCAACCAAGCAGGTTCCCTGTGTAGTTATGGCAAAGGTGAAGGCACCCTAAACAAGATTTTTCTGCCACGTCAAACTACAGCTTTATTCCTGTTGACAGAGAGGGCCAACCCAAGTTTTTTTACTGCCTGAGACAGAACATAAAATGGCATTACCACCCTCTCCAATGAATCCAGCCAGCCAAGATATTTTTGGAACAAAAGGCAGAAAATCTCAGGAGTGCCTTGTCCAGCAACAGCATTACAATCATAACAAATTAAATGGCTAATTCAAGGTAGAGTTCATGACTTTCAAGATTTACTGCCTGAGGCAGCATCCTCATTCTGACTAGTGGTAGGAGTGGCATAGGACAGGTGTTTGGTGCAGCAAAAGAAAGGGAAAATATTAAAATTGCACAGAGCCATGCCAGCTGGGGAGAAAGTTGCCTGAACATGTCTGGAGGGCATTGGTTTCGGGAAGACTAAACTAGTTTGTTGTAAATAGCTAAGGTGGATCTACCAATTCAAAACTCAGAAACTCAGTCAGAAAGTTGTATGCCTTTGTAACATCCTCCAACTCCACATCCACTCTTGTGAGAATAGGAGGTGTACCTGCACTGTAGAAATAATGTACTTTGATACCACTTTAAGTGCTGTACTTCCATCCTATGGAATCTTGGGATTTGTGGTTTTACAAGGTCTTTAGCCTTCTTTGTCAAAGTGGGCTGGTGCCTCACAAAACTATAAATCCCAGGATTCTGTAGGAGGGAGGCATGACAGTTCAAGTGGTGTCAAATGGCATTATTTCTACAGTGTAGATGCACCCTAGATCTTACAAGGGAAACCTGCAAGGAAGTGGGGAGTAAACAATTTCCCTCCAATAAAGCTTCCTTCCCCAAAAAGGGTTGAGGATGTGCGTGAGTGACATATTAAGGGCATTGCTTGCCCCATTAAGAATCCTGCCCTTCCAAACGAAATTTCCCCTTCAGTCCCCAAATTTCTAGCATTGCATAGAATCATAGAATCACAGAGTTGGAAGAGACCAATAGGGCCATCCAGCCCAACCTCCTGCCATGCAGGAACTCCCAATCAAAGCATACGCAACAGATGGCCATCCAGCCTCTGTTTAAAGACCTCCAAGGAAGGAGACTCCACTTAAAACTTCAGTTGAGCATTTAGAAAGACAGTTTAGGCATCCAAAGAGGCAAAGTTAGCAAGAAAATGTGAACACAGCAAATGTTAAGAGTTCTAGGTGTGAACAATTATCAGTGTTTTGCTCTGAAAAGTGCAACCAATTTGAGACTGAAGGATAATCCATTTAGAGAAAAAAATTCTTATTTGGAGGACAATAATCTCACCCAAAAGGAACCAGATCCTGTCTGATCTTTGAAGCTAAGCATGTCACCCCTGATTAATACTTGGATGGGAGAGCAACAACGGATACCATGTGCTGTAGGCTATATTTCAGAGGAAGGAACTGGCAAAACCACCTCTAAATATTCCTTGCCTCAGAAAACCCTAGAAATTTATGGGGTCGTCATAGGTCTAAACACACATTTTACAATCCCCCATAGCCACACCCCAGTTCAGGAACGTTCAGGTCCACACTGAGACAGATGCAGCTTAAAGGTTTTTTACAAGACACTGACCTACAAATAGCTAGAGAGGTGTTTTCTTTAAGAACATCTAGGTTTTCCAGAACAACTCTATGGTCAGTTTCTGGCAGAGTTGCACTGGAAGACCTAGAAATTCCTAGAGACAACATATTGCTCAAATCCTCAAATAATCAAATCCACAAAAGTCAAAGCCACAAATGTGGAGGGCTGACTGAAGAGTAATATTTTAATTGTAGAGAGATCTTGTAGCTAAAAGAAATTTGAGACTAAATGAAATAAAGAAGTTGGCAGCATGAGATTTTGTAGACTTCAGTCTATTTCCTCAGACGCATTTAATGGAGTAGAAACAAGGGACAGAAATATATATGCCATTCTCACTTTTGTAAGTTTTTAACTGTATTTTTGTATGTTTTTAATTGTACGTTTTTAGACTGTAAGCTGCATTTAGTCCCAATTTTGGGAGAAAAGCAGAAAACAAACAAACAGTGATAGAATTCTAGGCATCATCCCCCCCCCCCCCAAAAAAAACCTCTGGAATCCATGAGTAGTATCTCTTGCTTTTGGCACAAATTGTGGGTCAAATTCTGCCACAGGGTAAAAGACCACCTTCCAGTCAATGCAATTCAACCAGACACACTAAATCCCATGCACTGGTTTGCTCTTCGGCTCTTTATCTACCTCCTTGAATTTGGAAAAGTTACTTTTGGGGACTGCAACTCCCAGAATCTCAGAGGTCCAAAACACATTGCAGAAATAATCCAGTCTGAGACCACTTTAACTGCCCTGGCTCAGTGTTGGCAATCCTGGCAACTGTAGTTTTGTAGGGAATTTATCTTCTATGTCAGGAAGCTCTTGTGCCACAATGAGCTTTAGTTCCCAAAAATCCATAGCACTGAGCCACAAGGGTTAAAGCAGTATGAAACTGGGTTACTTCTGCAGTACGGACGCCTCCATGAACCACCTTTCTTTGTAGGTGCAAGGATGCCATTTAACAGCTACTGTGGGGTGTATGTAATCTTGCTGCTTGGTCCAGGAGGTGATGCTGTGAAGCTCACACAAAGAAAGCCAAGTCACAAAAAGCGTAATGGGAGAATCCTCTTGATTCCAAGTCAATGTTAGTTACCTACCCTTGGGTTGAAACCCAACTTATGGCGACCCTGTGGAAGAGACCCCTCCAAGCCCCCTTTGCCACCCACTCACCCCACAACCAGGACCCCTAAACTGCCTCCTTCCAAAGGCCCCTTCCACACACCTTTTGCCTTGTTCAAAATGAGGGACCTCCCAGAAAAGAATGGAGGGCATGGCCCAATAAAAAGCTATGAGGCACTCATAGGTACAAAGGCATGCTTCTTAGTCAGGCTCAAAATGGAGGGCAGCCCAGGGGGAAATAAGGAGGACATGACCAAATCAAAAGCTAAAGACACTCATATGAATGTAAATTCAGGCTTTTTAGTGCTGTTCACAATGGAGGACCATCCAGGAGAATGGGAGGACATGACCCAATAAAAAGCTAAAGGCACTCAAGAAAAATACAAATCCATGCTTCTCAAAATGGAGGAACTCCCAGGGAAAAAAATGGAGGACATGACCAAGTAAAAAGCTAAAGGTCCTCACAGGTACACATCTATGCTGCTTTGCTGTGATTGAAATAGAGGACAGTAGAAAAAAATTGGAGGGCATGACCCAATAAAAAGCTAAAAACACTCAAGAGAAATACAAACCCATGTTTCTTGGCCATGCTCAAAATGGAGGGCAATCAAGGAAAATGGAGGACGTGAACCAATAAACAGCTAAAGGCACTCAACAGAGATGCAAATCCATGCTTCTTAGTCAGGTTCAAAATGGAGGGCAGGCCAGAAAAAATGGAGGACATGACCAAGTGAAAAGCAAGAGATTCCCAGAATCCATGCTTCTTGGTTAGGCTCAGCATGGAGGACCCCAAGAAAAATGTCCAAAATAAGAAGCTAAAAACAGTCAGCTTCTCAGTCAGGCTCAAAAGGGAGGACAGTCCAGAAAAAATGGAAGACATGACCAAGTGGCATTCATAGAAATGTAAATCCATGCTTCTTAGTCAGGTTCACAATAGAGGGCAGTCAAGGAAAGAATGGAGGACTTGACCAAGTGAAAAAGCAAAAGGCCAAAAGGCACTCCTAGAAATGTAAGCCCATACTTAGTCAGGCTCAACATGGAGGACCTCCAGAAAAATGGAGGACGTGCCCATATTAAAACCCATGCTTTATTTAAAGCCCTGCTCAAAATGGAGGGCAGTCAAGACCCCCACCACCACCAAAAAAGGGAGGTGAATGACCAGGTGAAAAAGCAAGAGGCACTCACAGAAATGCAAACCCATGCTTCTTTGCAAGATGGAGGACAGTGGAGAAGGGAAATGGAGGACGCGACCCAACAAAAAAGGCTAAAGGAGGTGCCCCTCTGTGCCAAAGCCCCCTACCTTCCTTCCTCCTCCCCTCCTTGAGAGGCAGACCCCAAACCCTAACCCTGGAAGAGAGCCCCAGGAAGGGACCCTCTGCCTTCTTACCTCCCACCGTCCAGCACAGACCACAAAGAAGATTAAGAAGGCTCTCCTCCAAGGCGAAGGCTTAGCAATGCTGCTGCTGCTGCTGGCTGCACTACTTACTTAGTCCTCCCGCCGCCCTAGTTCCAGCCTGAACAAAGGGGCCCTTGACTCCGCCCCCTTCAGGCCCCGCCCCTCGCCCCTTCCCCTCACTCCCACCCCTACTACTACTCTTCCCGCCTTGCCTCCCCAGAGGAGGCGCGTCCTCCATTTCCCGGACGCGTCCTCCTTTTCCCGGGCGCGTCCTCCTTTTTCCCCCCGCCCTCCATTCTGAGTATAGGTTGACATTCATAACATGACTGTTTGGTAGATTATAAGTATTGTAGGTTTTTTTCTTTAAAATGTATGTGGTCGTGTCCTCCATTTCCCCCCCGTGTCCTCCAATTTGTAGCACACCATACCAAGCAGCATGGGTTTTTATATTCCTATAAGTGTCCTCCATTTCCCCCCCTCCTCAGTGTCCTCCATTTTGTAGCACACCACACCAAGCAGCATGGGTTTGCATTCATACAGGTTTTGTGTATTTTCATGTATGTGGTCCTGTCCTCCACTTTCCCTCCAGTGTCCTCCATTTTGTAACACACCACACCAAGAAGCATGGGTTTGCATTCATCTAAGTGTTTTGTATATATTTTTTTATGTATGTGGCCGTGTCCTCCATTTTTCCCCCCTGACACTCCTCCATTTTGAAGCATGGCAAAGAAGCATGGACACTTACATTTCTATATTTTAGTTTTCGTTTGGCCATGTCCTCCATTTTCCCCGTGTGTCCTCCATTTTGTAGCATGACTAAGAAGCATAGATTTACATTACTATATTTTTAGTTTTTAGTTAGGCATGTCCCCTATTTTTCTTGACTCTCCTCCATTTTGAGCATGGCAAAAGAAACATGGACTTACATTTATTTCTATGAGTGTTTTTTTTAGCTTTCATTTGGGCGTGTCCTATATTATTTCTTAACTGTCCTCCATCTTTGAGCATGACTAAGAAGCATGGGTTTACATTTCTAGAAGTGTCTTTAGCTTTTTATTTGAGTCTGTCCTCCTTTTCCCTGGAAGGCCCTCCATTTTGAGCATGGCTAAGAAGCATGGGCTTCTTATAAATTCGTGTGAGGAGTGAGTGTCTTTAGCTTTTATTTGGCCTTTGTCCTGCATTTTCCTGGAAGGCCCTCGTCCCTTTCAACCTTCTGTCCAGGAGGAATTCCCAAATGTCCTCCATTTTGAGCCTGACTGAGAAGAAGCATGGGTTTACATTTCTAGGGCTGCGTTCACACTGGAGAAATAAACCGGTTTAAGTGCCATGGCTCAATGCTGTGAAATTCTGGGAATTGTAGTTTGTTGTGGGGCCCAGAGCGGAGCGGAGCTCCGCTCTGGACCCCACAACAAACTACAATTCCCAGAATTTCACAGCATTGAGCCATGGCACTTAAACCGGTTTATTTCTCCAGTGTGAACGCAGCCTAGGAGTGTTTAGAGGCTTCTCTTTGCCCTTGTCTTCCATTTTTCCCTGGAAGGGCCTCCATTTTGCTGTGTCTGGTTCTCCTCAGGAGAAACCCCAACCTCTGAGGGGATGGAGGAGGAGGAGGAGGTAGGAAGAAAGAAATGGACCTCTGGCTTTCTCTACTACTCACTTGCTCACACCTCTCAGAAGGACCTATTACTCACTTTCTTAGAGGTACTAAGGTCCCACTACAACTCACTTTCTCAGACTTACTACTTTATCATTGGGACCTACTACTCACTTTCTGTCTCAGTAGGACCTCCAGTACTACTCACCTCAGAGGTGCTACTCACTTTCTCAGAGGGATCTACTACTACTCACATTCTCTCTCAATGGGACTACTGCTCACCCTCACTTCCTCAGTGGGACCTACAACCTACTTCTCAGATCTGCTACTCACTTTCTCAGTAGGACCTCCTACTCACTCTCACTTTCTCAGTGGGATCTACAAGTCACTTTCTCAGACTTATTTTTTCAGTGGGACCTACAACATACTTTCTCAGACCTACTACTCAGTTTCTCAGTGGGACCTCCTACTCACTCTCACTTTCTCAGTGGGACCTACTACTCAGTTTCTTAGTGGGACCTCCTACTCACTCTCACTTTCTCAGTGGGACCTACAATTCACTTTCTCGGACTTATTTTTTCAGTGGGACCTACAACATACTTTCTCAGACCTACTACTCAGTTTCTCAGTGGGACCTCCTACTCACTCTCACTTTCTCAGTGGGACCTACATTTCGCTTTCTCGGACTTATTTTCTCAGTAGGACCTGCAACTTACTTTCCCAGACCTACTACTCACTTTCTTAGTGGGACCTACTACTCACTCTCACTTTTCCAGTCAGATCTACTACTCACTCTCACTTTCTCAGTGGGACCTACAACTTACTTTCTCACACTGACTACTCAGTTTCTCAATGGGACCTACTACTTACTCTCACTTTCTCAGTGGGACCTACAATTCACTTTCTCAGACTCACTTATTTTCTCAGTGAGACCTACTACTACTCAGTGGTGCCTTCCAAGCCGTTAGAAGAAGGGATTGCAACACTGAAGGAAGGGAGGGACAGAGGGGGGAAAGGAGAGCCCTGGATGTGAATCATACCATCCGTCTACCAGAGTGGAATAAATGATACCATACCCATCCCGGTGACATTGCAATTCAGAGGGAGTCACTGCAATTCAGATGCATAATTAGTAGTAAATCTCAGATGCTTCCACATCCTGCTTGCATATGGCGGGGATTTCCCTGAAGACTCCCATAGTCTCCAGCCCAGGAATTCCTTTCCTAGAACAAAACAGCAATACCTTTATGGGGCCAAGCCAAATGCACAATATACCTGTTGCAAGCATTCAAAGCTCCACTGGCTTCTTCATCAGGCAAAGAGGTTAAATAAAACAAATCATTTGTTGCAGTATGCCTCCAAGTCATTCCCTACTTATGGCAACCCTATCATGGGGTTTTCTTGGAAAGATTTTTTTAGAGGCAGGTTTGCCATGGCCATAGTATCACTTGCCCAAGGTAACCCACTGGGTTTCATGGCTGAGCCAGGATTCGAGTCCTAGTCCAACACTCAAACCACAACACTGCACTGGTTCAAACAAAATTTAAAAGAAAAATACAGAAGGAGGGAAAATAATTATGTAGATGTTAATCCCAAACCAAGATTTTGTCAAGATGTTCCTGTTCTCAGTTCAAGTGTTGTTGGAAGGAAATCCATGCAGGCAGGACCCTCCTCCTTCGGGCCACAATGGGACTCCAGGAACATTTTTTAAAGCCCCATTGTGTGTGTGTGCTGTACCTTCAAGTCATTTCAGACTTGTGGTGGCAACCCTCAGGCAAGCCTATCAAGACATTTTCTTGGCAAGATTTAGAGGAGATTTGCCACTGCCATCCTCTGAGGCTGAGAGTGTGTGACTCAGCTCCCATGGGCAAACCAGGATTCGAACCCTCTCCAGAGTTGTACACTTAGATCACAACACCGGGCTGATTAAGTCCCAAGAACAAGACAAAAAGGGGTACTATCCCTGGATATATATGAAAGCCAGCTTGGCATAGTGGTTTGCGCGTTGGACTCTAGAGATATGGGTTCGATTCCTGCTCAGCCATGTAAACCCACTGGGTGACCTTGGATAAGTCACACACTCAACTTCAAGGGAAGGCAGTGGCAAACCACCTCTGAACAAATCTTGCCAAGAAAACCCAATGATAGATTCGCCTTAGGGTCACCATAATTCAGAAATGACTTGAAGGCACACTTAACAACAACAGCCCTCATCTTTGCCTTGATTTCTGTTCTGCAAGGTCTCCTCCAATTCAGGGAGCACCAGGCTGAGAGATCATAGGGCAGCTGAAAAAGGTTCAGAGGCATTACTTTACATTTCTATGACTGTCTTTTAGCTTTTAGCCTAGTGAACTTGACTATTGCTCACTAGGAACTTGACTATTGCTGAGTCTTGCTGATCTATAGTTTGGCAGCATGGAAGCATAGTTTAGGATACTAATCCGGCATAAAATGACATTGAAATGCTTATATGACACTCCACTCATTATTTTGGGATTATTAAAAGATACAGAAGACTTATTGCCTACTGCTGGCTTTATGTTGAATGTGTTTCTAGTTCAATACACCACGATGTTGTTATAGTCATGTTTATTTTGTGGTAGATTTTTGCTAATTATATTATTGTTTTCCCAGTGTTTTACTCCCCTAAATGTCTCAGCTCCCAGGATTCCCTAGCATCTAGCCAGGCTAGTTAAAGCAGTGTCAAACTAGATTATTTCTGCAGTATGTTTTGGACTTAACTTTAAAAAATAATGAATGTAACATGCCAAAGCCCTCCACAACCGAGTTCAGAACATTCTCCTGAGACTGTTCAGTTACAGAAGGCTTCACTAGGTCATTCTTCATTCTTAAAATTTTATTTCCGACCTCAGCTTCAGAAGTAAAATCCCACTTGAGCTGTGACCAACTCCCCAGTAAATTTGCATTGAGGTCCAACGGTGGAGTTTCTGGATCTGGTACTCTTCCCTACCAGACCTTGTGAATGCATACTTTGCAACATGTAGGAAGCTAGGCAGTACGTTTAAACACAGAAATGTCTACATTTATCTTTTTCATTACTTTTTCCTTGTTCAGGGACTCCTTCTGTGTCTCCCCTCGCCTTATTGCACTCATGCAGGCACACATATTTCAGATTCAAACCTCTTCCTCCCAGTTTGTAGATTTCTTCATAAATGTGTAAGATGCACAAATTGTTGCCTCATACAAGTGGCCTGGAAAACTACAGGGCCTTTAAAATATATAGGAGGGGAAATCCAGCTGAAAAAGCAACAACTCAACATGGGACAGTCTTCTTCATTAATTCAAACTTTAATGCAGAAGTACTGACATAAGAAGAACACTATTACCTAGCTTACACAGCAGTAACAACACTTGGTTATTTAATGGAGATACAGTATAAAGCAAAAGGTTAACCCCCCCTTCAAAATATCTAATATGTCCTGCTTGGTAGCCCTGTAACATTCCAGCAAGCCTGAGCACATTTGATGTCTGCAAGGGGATTTACTATGAAGTAGGATCTCTTTCACAGTGGACCTTTCTTTTTTTCTTTCAGCATTAGGTTGTCAGAACAGAGAATAATGATCAGTTATCAAAGAGCAAATTTTTGGATTTGTACTTCCCAATTTTACCTTATTTTGAGTGCATTACACTTTTGTTACTTCTGGTTTGAGGGCTTGGGTGTCTTGGTCGGTATCCACTGCTAGCCCTTCAAATGAATTCCTTCCATAATTTCCAAAGAGGCAGCCATGTTAATCTGTTACAGCAAAAGTAACAGGAGTTCTGTGGCACTCCAAAGATTGTTGTTGTTGTGTGTCTTCAAGTGGATTCCAATTTATGTAGACCCAAAGGCTCCTGTTTCTCAGTGAGTTTCTTCAGAGGAGATTTGCCATCGCTATCTTTTGAGGCTGAGAGAGTGAAGCTGAGAAAGTGTGACTTGCCCAAGGTCACCCAATGGGTTTATATGGCCGAGCTAAGTTTCTAGAGTCATAGTCCAATGCTCAAACCACCACACCACTCTCAGTTCAATATAACTTCACAGATTATTCCTACATATAGTGTACATATATCTGAAATTATGGAAAACCTGTATCATGCATCTGACAGAGTTCATGGTATTACATCTCATGATATGACAGATCTGTTATAAGAGGTCTTTGTTGGTGTCTTTCTACAGTGTTTTTTCTAGCACTTTGGATACTGTTTGATGGATTACTCCAGGGCCACCCCTCCTAGGTAGGGTAAAACAGCTGTCCTTGGCAACTCATTTGGGATATCATGAAGGAGCAAGAAATGTTATATTGTTGGTATATTTTTTTCCCCAGGGAGAAGTACGTGTTGCATTTTCTGCTTCAGGTGCCCCAGATAACATGACCAGCCTTGGGTATTATGCACTTTAAGAAGATGCTGAGCAGCAAAATTTCTTGGGCCATCCCTAGACTTCATTTTCGATACTAACTAGATGCTTTTGCTTCACTCTCCTTCTGCCGCTCATTCCTACTGCCTAGTTTTTATTTGTCCATTGTAATGACAACTGCTCTCACAGGTACTCAGCAAATATCAATTAAACAAAAAACTTTACTGCTCATTTCTTCTGACAATGGTGGCTGAATGTCTGCACATATATAGGCATAGTTTATTGCAGGATTTGTGTGTGTGTGAAAGCTGACATTTGTTGAGGTTATATACAATTGTGTTGCTATACTGACATACTTAAACCCCATTATGATTTCCAGTCCAGCCATTAAACCCACTGGGTTACCTTGGGCAAGCCACACTCTCTCAGCCTCAGGGGAATGGCAAACTTTCTTTGAACAAATCTTACCAAGAAAACCCCACGATAGGGTCGCCTTAGGGTCTCCTTCAGAAATGACTTGAAGGCACATAACAACAACAACAACAAAATTTGCAGTCTATGGGTTTTTTATATTAAATCTGCAATCCCATCAATCCTTTCTTGAATGAAGTGGGTAATGCCCATTAAACACAGAGAGAGACTTTAAGAGTTAGCATAGATACAAATGCAAATCTAGTGTTCTTTTAAGCACCACAGTAGGACTCAAATAAGTTTATTGTCCATAAAGGACTTGTAGAACCTCAGTGTCTTTGTAATGCAAAATTGCACTATTTTGCATTTGATTGCTTGCCACAGCAAGCATGCTCTCAGACATTTATTGAAAATTTTTTTTTTTTGCATTTCCTGGAAGTATAATGCAAATGAACCAACCCCACCTAAACTTAGCTAAAAAGGTTTTTTTAAATGGTTTTTGCTATTTTTTAACAAGCACATACAACTAATCGAGAGCCAAGATGGTGTAGTGATTTGGGAGTTGGATTTCGAATACCTACTCCACCATGCGAATCCACTGGGTGACATTGGGCAAATCACAGTCCCTCAGCCACACAGAAGGCAAAGCCAAACCCCTCTGGAAAGTTTTGCCAAGAAAACTCCATGATAGGGTCACCAAAAGCTGGAAATAAAGTGAAGACACATTAAAAATTCCTGCATGGCAGGGGGTTGGACTGGATGGTGCTTGTGGTCTCTTCCAGCTCTATGAGTCTATGAAAAAAAACAGCTAGAATAAGCAAATCTGATAACAGACTAATATTTTAGAGCCAGTGTGCATTGCAACCTGTTTGTTAATGTGACATACAGTTCCCTTTAGTTATACAAGATTGACCATGGACATTCTTAGCAGGAACAAAGCTCAGCTAAAGCTCCATAAAATTACAGCCTAATGTCTTTATTTCAAGGGGCATTACATTTAATGGATAATGAGGCAGAATTGCTAAGCTCCTTTCCCTCCCTTCAGTTTCTGACCTGGAATTTTATTCATGTTAGTGAAAATGTTCCATATCAGATTGGTTACCTACATAATAAATAATCTAAATATCCTAAACTCATGGAATCCCTGACTTTATTTGCAATTTACATATCAGTGGAGGTTAACTGTAACTCTCCATATATAATTGGACAACAGCTCATAATATCCCTGATCATTGGCATTCCAGATGAGGCTGAGGAAAGCAGGAGTCAAACAAAAGCTGAAGGACCACAGGTTTCTACCCCTGTTGCTTGGGCTTGAAATTAGTTATTCCAACACTAGATATCAGGGTCACTTCAAAATTGTTCCTTCAAACTTTTCAGAATCATGATGGTGTTGGAATTTGAAAAGATAAGAGAAGTTGGGTTTGATGCAACCTAAGGTTGACAGGGGAGGTGGGAGACCAAGCTCATTTGAAATGTGATGCTGAAGGACAGCTACAAAAAGTTAAATACCACCAAAAAGCTAAATAAATGGTTCAAGAGCAAACCAATCCTGAACCCTCCCTAGAAGACAAACTAAAACGAACTTATTATGCTTTGGACATTCCATGAGATGACACAATTCATTGGAAAATATGATAATGCTCAGTAATGCAGAAGGCACAAAGGAAGCCATAGCCATGAGTTTGCACGATCTCAACAGAACTGTTGAAGAGTGGTTTCATAAATGTCTCATATTCATAGAGCTGCCATAAAAGGACCTGACTGAACAGCACATTACAACCACAGAATCCTCCTTGATCCTGGTGTTGCAATAGCAATACAAAAAGATTTTCCCTTCTCCCTCCAGTTTGTTGAATTGCCAAAAAAAAAAAAAAAATCTCCAGAGAGATTTCTAGCCCTCAAATATAGGTTGTTGGGTTATACAGGGAGCTACAAGTGGGAAGGGGAAAACACACCTGTTTTTGCTGTTGCACCAGTTAAAGTCTAATTTTGGCTCCTGCCCTAAACAAATACAAATTGTTCCCATTATTGTTCTGTATAACTATTGTAATAGTACTTTCCCTCATCTTTTAAGTTTTAAATACTTTCAGGCTCCGCTTCACTGAGTGCAGTTTCAGGTATTAAATTGTTCACTTAGCTGAAAACATTTTAAAAATGTTATTACTGAAAATCACTGAGATTTTGATATGAACTGCTCCACAAATCTGTAGTAACCCACCTTAGGTCTAGGAGAAAAGAGGAATAAAAATAAAATAGAATAAAAATGTCAATGCATGCAAAAATCCTAATGTGAACTGGTTCTAGGATAATCAGGCCTGAACTCTCTCTGGAAGCCAAGATGACATAACTGAGGCTGTAGTACTCTGGGCACATCATAAGACTGAGGTTGCATCCGCACTGCAGAAGTAATGCAGTTGGACACCATTTAACTGCCATGGTTCAATGCTATGGAATTCTGGGAATTGTAGTTTGTTCTGACTCTCATGTCATGGAGTTTTCTAGGTTTGTTCAGAGCAGGGGTTGTACTTGTTTTCCTCTGAGACTATGACTTGCTCAAGGTTACCCAGTGAATTTCCATGACTGAGTGGAAATGCGAACTCCAGACTCCCAGAATCCTCATCTTAGTCCAACACTCAAACCACTATGCCACACTGGCTTACATACAGTCTTGCCTGTACGCACACACAAGCACACACACACACACATATCTTGCCTGTAGGCTATATTTCAAGGGAAGGAACTGGCAAAACCACCTTTGAGTATTCCTTGCCTAAGAAAACCATATGAGATTCATAGGGTTGCCATAAGTCAACAGGTGATCTGAAGGCATACACATACACACAATTTTGCCTTAGGATTGCCATAAGTCGGATACTACTTGAAGGCACACAACAACAACTAAGCAAGAAGGAGTGGGAAAGTGGAAGAGCCCACATTACAGGTGGATTGATTCAATGATCAATAATATTTATTCAGTCCACAGCTGACTGGCAGGACTCCACAGTTTTGGGCCAGGGTCTTCCTTACTTGAAGAAGGCTGGAGCTTTTGCACACAAAGCATGTTCTGTCACTGAGATACTATGGTCTTTCAATATTGAGTGCTCTTGGATCTGTTGATTCCTCTAAGCCTGAACTACTTTATAGGGTGGTAAAATTCAAGCCAGTGTGGTGTAGTGGTTTGAGCACTGGACTATGACTCTGCAAACCAGGGTTCGAATCCCTATTTGGCCATGAAACCCACTGGGTGATCTTGGGCAAGTCGTACTGTCTCAGCCTCAGACGATGGCAAAGGCAAGCCTCCTCTGAAGAAACTTGCTAAGAAAACACAATGAAAGGTTCACCATAAGTTGGAAATAACTTGAAGACACACAACAACAACAAAGAATTCAAAGCCATGGCCTTGTTAGTCTGGAAAATCAGCATGTAAAGGGATCTTTTTGAGACTTACCTCTTGCTACCAACTTTTTTCTTTCTTTCTTTCTTTCTTTCTGTTAATTTCAAAGGTGCTACAAGATCCCTTTGCCTACTTTACAGGGCAGTTGTCAAGATAAATTAGGAACGGGGAGGCCTTCTCTATGCTGTCCTAAGCTTCTTGGGGCAAGGGCAGGATAAAAAGGTAAAACTAAAATAATTTTGTTTACAGGTCTCATTACTACAGCTGGGAGGAGGAAAAGAGAGGAGCAGCTGATCGCTATCAAAAACTGGTCAGTATGCTGGAGCTGGACAGACCATTTTTCAAAACTCAAGCTGTGCTTTTATTTTTGCTTTCCTTTGAGAGTACCAAAACATAAAAAGTTCATGAAATATCTTCAGAGATTGTGTTTTATGAACTTATACCCTGATGATAAAAGGAAGTGGGCATTTTAAATGTTGTAGGATGGCTGCAAGGAGCAACACATAACACACTGGTCAGAGGCAGGGGTGGGAGCAGCCATTCCTCAATGCACAACAATTCAGCTATGCTGTGGGCGGCCAGCAAACTCTGTTTGCCTCCCCCCCCCCCCAAACTTCTTCTTTTCTTCTTTTAATTAACACCAGTGAAATTTCAGGACTCAAAGGGAAAATTCCTTTCTCTAAAAAAAGCTCTGCAAAAACGTGGAGGAGTTTCTCAGGCCCAAGGTGACCAGATGTCATAATTGGAAAGGAGGACAAGACAGTGCAAAATGTAATGACATTACAAAGTACAATCTAAAAACACTAATGTAAATATAAATCAATTTTATAGGGTTTATTTACAGTTTCATTTATGGCTTATTTAACTATATTACATATTTTATTATGTACTCAACCATATTTTTTCTGATGAACTTTGTTAAAATGCCTTGTTGGCTTACAATATACCTATAGATTAAACAAGACAAATTATATAGAAAGCAATACAAATGTTTAAAATTGTAATTTACTAGCAACAAACCTTTGGCTGAATTGAAATGAAATTATTCATTTTATTTGTCCATTGTGCTGAAATTAAGGAAGAAACTCTTTCAACATTTGCATTGTGTCCTCTAGCAGACTATTGCCTAACACTTTGAAAAAAAGGTATGCGCCTTGAACTCTGGGGGTAAGCCTTGTCTCCTGTTCTTCCTTGGCTCGGAGAATAGCAGGACAATGCTACTCAATGGGCTTCTCAGTCTTGCTCAAATTGGAGGACTTTTTGGAATTCCTCCTGGACAGAAGGTTGACATGTAGGATATGTTCTGGTAATGGAAGACATCTGATCACCCTGCCCAGCCTGGACACTGTCTTTGATCTCAAGGTGGACATTTTGAAGAATGGTAAAGGCAGATTCCAACTTAAAATAATTAATAAGTGGTTCAACTGTTTCTCCTTGTGGCCTGAAGACAAAGACCTTTAAGCACACTGTTTGAGTTTATTATTTCATCAGTACAAGAATGTGTATATTACCACCTGACTATGATTTGTTAATGACTACTGTTAATGTAATCACCTTTGTTTATACACTCATTCCTCCACATTCACTGGGTTAGGGGCATAGGATCCCCATAGATGTGGGGAAATGGCAAATAACAAAAACACTATGTTTTTACCTGAGGGAACATCTCTCTAGGGATCTCTAGGTCCTCCAGTGCAACTCTGTGGTCAACATCTACCTGACATTGACCATAGAATTGCTACAAAAGCCTAGTGGAGTGTTCTCTCTAGGAATCTCTAGGTCTTTCAGTGCGACATTTGGTTAAAATTGACCATAGAGTTGTGCTGGAGGACCTAGATATTCTTAGAGAGAATATATTAACAAAATCTATGAATAATCAAATCAGCAAAAGACAAAGCTGCAAATGTGGAGGGATGAGTGTATTTTGTATATTTCAGTTCCCTCTGAGACCACTGGTTATAATCCTCCAGCCACAAAAATTACAAAGAGTGTACCAGTATATCTCTATTGGCTTGAACAGAAACAAAGGGTTTGGTTGTTTTTTTAAACACACTACAGATAGTAATCAGTTTATCTATGCAAGGATTTTGCCACCCAGTTACTGTTTATCAATTACTACTGTTATCCAAATAGGTTTTCTTAATCTTTAAAGTACACCAAGACTTTCATTTTTTTTTCTTATATAAGAAACTGTTATAGAATCCTCTTAGCAGTAGGGGTTAAATTAACACTATACATATTTTGTACTGCCAACTTTTGCAGAATGCAACTTTCTGCTTGCAATATAAGGACATATGATTTTCCCATATTGGATACATATGCAAAAAAGGAAGGAAGGAAGGAAGGAAGGAAGGAAGGAAGGAAGGAAGGAAGGAAAAGTCAGGAGAGAACTGTTGTTAGAACCCACCTACACCTGCTGAGTAAACTGAGAAGAAAACATTTATGTCTTTACAATATCTCCATGGAACAGCACCTCCTGCACCTAAATCAATCCATCATCAATCTTATGTGTTTCTGTGAAGGTTCGAATAATCTGCAAAATCCTGAAAACAAAAGTAATCTCTCCCCACTTTATGTCTATATATTATCCATGGCTTGCTGTCCAGTCATTCATACAAGCACAGTCTGCATAGAAAGATCAGGAGCATAACAGAGAGAGAGAGAGGGAGGGAGGGAGAGAGAGATAGTAGTGCTGTGTGTCCCTTTGTCATTTTTTGCAGTTGCATTGTAGCACTTACTGTTGTTCACAACAAAACCTTTAACATCCTTCTGCTGTTAAACAGCACTTGCCAGCTCTTGAACATGAGAAACTGACTTGAGAATTTCCTTCTGCTGTTGAACAGCTCTTGCCAGCTCCTGAACATGAGATGCTGACTTAAGATCTTGCACTGACCTGCCATACTGTTGTTGTTTGTTATGTGCAAACCAATTCTGGCTTATAGCACCGATATTTATTCAGAAAAGGTTAGCCATTGCCTTCCTCAGAGGCTGAGAGAATGTGACTTGCTCAAAATCACCCAGTGGGTTCCCTTGTCTGAGTAGGGATTCAAACCTTGTTTTCTCAAAATGTCCTAGTCCAACATATAAACCACTATACCGCTCTGGCCGTCATACCTGCCAAATAGGCATGTTTTTATCTACAGTCAATTTTGCCTTTCCTAGCCTCCTTTAGAAAAAGTTTTCAGCACCCCTGGGGATGAGTTTAGCATTTGGAGATTTAGAACTGTCATCTTATATAATATAATAATATAATAAAACTTTAATTTATACCCCACTTTTTGCCGTAGCAATTTTCCCATCAGGTCTCTCTGGACAGCCAGGGGACTCCTATCCTGGCCCCTGCTTGGTATTAGAGACCATCAGTGGTCCATAGTGGCTTTAACAGCAGCTTATGTTACCAGGAAGGATCACCTTGTCTTTTGAATTTTTTAAAAACTACATCTGCCAGAATCAGGGCGACCAGATGTCATAACCGCAAAGGAGGACAAGGCACCGCAAAATGGAGGACATTACAACATAAAAGCTAAAAACACCAATTTAAATATAAATTCATGCTTCTTAGTCATGCTCAAAATGAAGGACATTTTGGAATTTCTTCTGGACAGAAGGCTAAAATGTACAACATGTCTTGGAGAAGGAGGACATCACATCACCCTGCCCAGAATCCTTCAGCCAGCATGATAACTGGATGAAGGACTTGGGGACTTCAAGTCCAAAAAAGTAATTTCCTCACACTCTGCCTTTGTGAAAGGAAGATCTTTATTTGTTTTCTAGTTGCTGTACGCTATGCATTTGGGGAGGAGGAGGAAAAGGGTAGAACTCCCAGCAACTGACAAGTTCAGAGCGTTTGTTTCCTGGCAAAATTTGGCAACAGTTGTGGTCACTCAAAGGAGGGTGACTCAACATCAGTCAGGCCTATGCTGCCATGCAGACAAAGTGCTGACGAAAAAAGGAACACTCTCCACGTAACCTTTTCCACTGGGCTAGAGAAGAAAAAGCAGGATTAACTTCTGGTGATCCCCTCTTGGAGAAGGTGAAAGGCCAACTGAAAGAATGCATGGCTTGTTCTGGCAGAGAAGAGGTGTGCAGTAAAGGGGAGGAAAGGGCTGAAGCAGTGGGGAGGAAGGGAGGAAAGTCGATGAACAGAAAGAGGAAGTGACATCTCACTCCAAGACTGACAAATATCTCAGGCAGAACTTGGAAGAGAACTTCTGAGAGTGGCAATTCCTAGGATCTCTTTGGACAGCACAACTGGTGGCTTCAGCAGCAGCCACATACCAGGAAAGACCATAAGGAAGCCTTCTCCTTTCCAATCTGTGCTCTTCTGAGGGGGAAAAGTATTCTGCATTACCTAGGAACAGATGATATTCCAATTGAACTGCTGCAGTCCACATTGATAGAGTCAACTCTAGTGCTAACCAACATATGTCAACAGATATGGAAAACAAAACGATGGTCAACAAATTGGAAGCAATCAATATACGCCCCTATCCACAAAAAGGTTGCCTATCTCTCCCTAATGCTAGGGGAGGCTCTAATGCACTGGTTTCCAAACGTTCATTCTCCAGATGTTTTTGACTTCAGCTTCCAGAATTTCTGACCATTGACCAAGCTGGCTGGGGCTTCTGGGAATTGAAGTCCAAAACACCTGGAGGACCAAAGTTTGGGAATCCCTGCTACAATGCCAATGTTCTAAGAGACTCGTAGGTTATGCCTATTTGTGTCCAGTCAGGGTATATTGTGCAGATTATGATAATCTTCCCTCTGTCCAGCCCTCCTACAGAACAACCAGAAAGGGTACTGCCTAGGCTGTGTCAATAGGAACATAGTGTCCAGATCAAATAAAGCAGTTTTGGCATTATGTTCTGCTTCAGTCAGACCACACCTGGAATACTGGAACTGGCACTCCAGTTCAAGGATATAGATGGCCTGGAACATGTCCAGATAAGAGTGACCAAGATTATTAAAGGCCTAGAAACCAAATTGTATGAGGAATGGCTTAGGAAGCTGGGTATGTTTATCTTGGAGAAGAGGAGAGGTGGCATGATAGTCATCTTTAAATATCTGAAGGGATGTCATGTAGAAGATGGAGCAACTTTGTTTTCTGCTACTGCAAAAACTAATATGAGAACCAATGGGTTCTGTTTACAAGAAAAGGGATCCCACCTAAACCTTAGGGAGAACTATTTTTATGTACGAAATGTTTGATGGGAACAGACTGCCTTGAAGAGTGGTCGACCCTGCTTCCTTGGAGGTCTTTAAACAGAGGTTCGATGGCCATCTCACAAGTGTGCTTTAGTTGTGTATTCCTGCTTGGCAGGAGTTTGAACTAGATGGCCCGTATGGCCCCTTCCAACCCATTTCTATTAACTGCCAGGATTTCTGCCCATCTTGACTCAGCTGCATCAGTTTCCACTGATGCCATGCGGAGGGCCAGGTAGGCACATAGAATAGACTGCCAACTCCTTTCCTTCTGCAGCTAAGTCACTCCAAAATACACACATACCAGATTTACTAGAAGGTCACAGTTTAAAGTCCATAGGGTTTCAGTATGCTAGACCTTAAGGCAGATGTAGCCAAGATCCTACATTACTTCAGTGTAGTGTAAATATCTGCTGGCAGAGTTATTTTACACAACCCCTATACCACATACCAATGTAGGGCAATGTATGTGAATCAGTGGTCAATGGGCATGGCTGACAATGGTCAGTGCACACAGCAGCTGCAATATACAATGGCAACACATAGTCACATGCTACTCTGTGTACTTTAATGCATACACAACAGTCCCACATGTGCAACTCTGCTTATGCCATCATCAGCTGTATATGACCGGTGCTCCTTTTCCAAAAAACAATTCTGCATGTGTAGTGCAACCTATGCCTCCATATGCAACTAACAGGATGCTGGCCAGTTGGTGCTGTGACTTTAGGGAATCTGTGATCCTCTAGTTCAGGAGAAGGAACCATGTGACTCTCCATATGTTTGATTGCAAGTCCCAGCATTCCTATCTGGCATAGGTAATGTCAAATACTGGGACTTGCAGGCCAAGAAAATCTGGAGAGTACTATGCATTCCATGACTGCTCTAGATGTTGTTTGATTGCTAATCCCATTATACCTCACCATTGGCTATGGTGGCTAAAACAAATGGGAGTTGCAACCAAACATATCTGGAAGGCCACATGTTACTGACAGTTGCTAATAAATAGAGAATGTTTCTGAAAGTATTTTAGCACAAGTGTGAGATGCTACAGCAACAGATCTCTGATGATCCTAAGCATTACTGCCCAGGAGCCATACACAGACACTTAATACTGCTGTGCCCTAACCCACATTTGTCCCACATTTGTACTGCTGTGCCCTAACACATATTAAAGTCTTTTATCCATTTGCCTTCACTGAATGATATTTGGGATAGATTCCATTTGCTAATATGATTTGACTGTAACAAGGAAAAAGTGCATCTTACACTCTACTAGTACCTGTATAAAAAAAGAGGAACAAATGTGGTTTTTATTCCAGTGAATGCTGCAGAGGCATTTTAAAAAGGCAGTAGCCGCCCTTGTGGCATCATGGTGATGATTCAGTGTGTCATCACCACTCAGGCCTAACACACACACACACACACACACACACACACGACCCATTATGTTCACATAAGTAATAACACATAATAAAACATCTTACAATTGAGATGGAACTTGACAGGAATGAGTTAAGATCTCTTAACAAGTATGATGGAGTAATCAAACAGCAATGTCTGAACTCTGAAGTAGGGTTTAGCTTGGATTACAACTCCCATCATTCCTTTTTACTAGCAATGCTGGCCAGGAGGGCATTGCAGTCTGACAACATGTGAGCAATCACAAGTCACCCACCCCTAGATTAAATCATAACCTTTCTTCATTATGTGATTCACTTGGATTGACAATATGAAGGAGTCATTTGGTAGTCTGCCCATTCACTCCCATTCTGAGATTCAGTGAATGTTTTCTGGACCGCTTATATACTGACTATTTCATATAATGTGTGTCATATCCAATAAAATAACCCTCAAAACAAACAATCTGAGACTTTAAAATAATAAAAGCACACACACAAACGTGTCCTCAGACTGACCCAAGTCCCCAGTGTTAAGCCATGTGACTCCGTAGTGATGACTGACTTCCATATCCTAAACTCTGTGCTTAGTATTAATGGGACAAAAGCATAAATCAAACTTACAAACAACAGAGAACGGTTGTACAAAATATTGAGATTTAGCCTGGGCACATTTAAAATGCAAATACTTCCAACTTGATTGTGTGTTTTTTTTTAAAGAACATCGTCTGGACACTGTTCCATGCATAAAAGTACAATAGTTTTAAATTTATCAAGCATACTTACACAAACAGCTGAGAAGAGTCAGCCTGGAGGGCGAGTGGAGAAATGAACACTGTCTGGATGTTGATGTCAACTTAATTTGGCACACTACTAAATTCCTTATTTTCCCTTCCCTTTGAGAATGAATAGAGCATTTGGAAAGACATGAGGTTTACTACTTCCATTTTCTTTTGCATATTTTTTAAAATAATCACACTGTTGACTGGGTCATCTTTAAATTCAATCACAATTCCAGAGTTAAAACTAAAACCTCTTCTCATGCGATCTCAGTCAATCAGCAGCAACTTGCAGGTGTTCTGACAGTTGCTCTTGAGGGACAGAACACACACACAGATACACAAAGACAAACAAAACACAACTCTATACACCTATCAATATCCTGGGGTGTAGCTATGGGTGGGCAAAATGGGTGTCTTGGCCTCCAAAAAAAGTCTGCCCCCTCAGTTAAATTTCCTTCCATCCCAAAAGTTCTAGCATTGCAGAGAATGAGACACTGAAAATTGTTCACATCTAGAGTTCTTACATTTGACGTGTTCATGCTCCCTTGGTAGTTTGAGGAATAAAGGGGAAGGGAAGCATCTGGAAGGGAGGAAGTTTTCTTTTACTTGAGTGTATTGCTCTCCCCCATAGATACACGTGTATCTGCATATCTTCTATTTCCATCCTATTGTCTTTACTCTCCAAAGGTGTTTTACATTCATCTTCTAGTCCTTCTGAGTCTGAGAGGTAGATTAGGATGAGATTTAGTGCCCTAATTTAGATCACTTAGGGGCTAAACAGACAGGCAAAAAAAAAGGTGCTTTCATGCTGGCTTGAAGGCATGGCGTTTAGATGACACATGCCTTGAAGCCAGCAGAAAAGTGTCCTTATGCAAAGAAAAGCATTTAAAAAAAAAGCAGCTTTTTCCTTCAAAAAGAAGCCATGTCATGTGGTCATGACATGAGTACTCCAGCTGCCTTGGGAGCCGGTGATGCGGTTGGTGGGGTTTCAATGTGGCTTCAGAAAAGGCAGCTTCAAGCCACTTTTTCCTGCCCATCTGTTTCGTCCCAATGTGACTTTCAAGGCTGAATGAAGATTTGGATCTGGGACTACCCCATCCTAGTTTAATCTGCTATCTGTTAATCACTCCATCACATCATCTGCAATGCAGCCTCCAACTTTGATTGAAGAAACAAAACATGTTCCCCAAAACATATTATATATTGAACTAATGTCTGTTGTCAGATGGATGAGGGCAAACAAACTGAAACTTAAGACTAGACAGAGGTGCTCTTGCTCACCTGAAAGGCAGATCAGGGAATAGGGACTCTGCCTGTGCTGGATGAGGCTATACTCCCCTTGAAAATTTAGGCTCACAGCTTGCATGTTCTTCTGTATGCCCAGGTTTCAGCAGTGACCAAGAAGGCACTTGCACAGCTAAAACTAATGTGTTAGATCTGGCTATGATGACACATGCTTCGATTACATCCTGTTTGACTTATTGTTACATACAAGAGGTTGGGATGGAATTCTTGAATTATTTTAATCTGTAATCTGTTTTTAAACCTTTTTGTACCCCGCCTTGATTGTTTTACAGAGGGGCGGGTAAGAAATAAACATTATTATTATTATTATTATTATTATTATTATTACTCTGTGTGGGGTTTCTTTTGGAAAATATTCGGAAACTTCAATGGGCCCAGAATGCTGCAGCCAGAATGCTGACCAAGGACAGTTATTGGGTGCATGTACGAGGGGTTATCCAAAAGTTTTAATGATTACCTTTATAAAAAAATTGACAGAAAGTTTGTTTTGATTTGTAGTTGTTAACTTATCCCTATGTAGTCACTATCTAGATTTGCACATTTTTCCCAGCATATCTTGACCCTCCGAATACCTGATATTGTTGAAGCCTGCACATTGCACCTGATGAGGATTTTACACTTTAGTCACTTCTGGCAGAGGCAATCACAAAAACAAAGGACGCTTGATTTTCTCAGCAACATGCACTTAGGGACCAATGATGACACTGACAAAATTTCATCAATATGCCATAGTAACTTCTGGGTGATAACTATTACTTTATGATACCCCCTTGTAAAGCGCAATCTGCAGACTTCTACAATATCAGGTATTCGGAGGGTCAAGATACGCTGGGGAAAATGTGTAAATTTAGATAGTGACTACATTGAGATAAGTTAACAACTACAAATCAAAACAAACTTTCTGTCAATTTGTAAAAAATGTGATCATTAAAACTTTTGGATACCCCCTCCTATCAGTATGTCTACAGCTCTGTCTCTTTTCCTTTCTCAAAAAGCTGTACTCTTGTTAAACAATGGCATGTTACTTGTGCGCAAGGGTGGACAATGGGCAGGGCTAGCATAAGCCATTTAGCTTCCAATTTGCTTTAACTTATTAAAAATGTAATATTTTGCTTCCTTCTCATGTAAATTTAGATAGTGACAACATAGAGATAAGTTAACAACTACAAATCAAAACAAACTTTCTGTCAGTTTTTTAAAAAGGTGATCATTAAAACATTTGGATACCCCCTCGTAACTCCCTTGTTGAAACAGCTTCACTGGCTACGGGTTTGTTTCTGGGCACAATTCAAAGTGCTGACCTATAAATCCTTACATGGCTTAGGTCCAAAATATCTCAAAGATCGCTGCAAGAATAGTGGCTGCTCCCACCTTTTGGTACTCCCTTTCCAGGGCATGGGGGGGGGTTCTAGGTTGGCCCCTTTCCTGCTTTCCTTTCTCTGGCAGGCACTTTCCTCTTTAAGCAGGTTTTTAATATGTAACTGCACCCAGGAAGGCTTCTTATTTGGGTGTTTGCTTTTGAATGTTTTTAATGGTTCTGTATTTTAAATTTAGTATGTTTTTAAATGAATGTATATTTTAACTTGTAATATTAATATGATGTTTTTATAACTGTGTTTGTAAAATTGTACTGTTTTTAAGCCTCTTTTGTCAGCTGCCTTGGATCAAATTTAGGAAATGCAGTTAAAACATTAAAAGAATATAAGCACAAAGAGTTCAAAACACAGTTTAAGACACAAAAGAATACCACCCCACCCATCCAGCATGAAGCCCCTTGCAGCACAGAGCATGGTTGCTGAACTTTCCTCCACCTGCAAGAGGCACAGCCAGGGAAGTACCCATCAAGTAACATCTTGTTTTGATTTAGTTAACCAAGTTCATTTAGTTTGACCTTTCAAAACCCAAGCTTCTATGACAGCCTTTTATCACCTGTTTGGTGCCTGTGCTGAGGCAATCACAGAAATCCTCCTTATCTCAGAAATCTGCCCCTGGCTATCACCAGAGGTAAGAATGCAAAAAACTCACAACAGGAAGAAAAGAAGAGGCATGACCATTCTTATCTTTTCCACTGGCACATTAACCCATCTCTCCAAACTATTGATTTGGATTCATTAATTTACTTTACTTTGACATAAAAGAGATATCCCAGGCTTTAGTTTTGTGGGAAATCTTCATTGAAGGACCCTCATTCCCTTTCATGAGAGCAACACAGACCCACTACTATCCCCATCTATCTTATCTCTTATTTCCTAAGGATTCCAGCACCCACAAGGGTGTAACTGCCATTTTATTTTCTTATTTGTTCCTAAATCAACTGCATCTTTTTTTCTCTCTCATTTGTTTTCCTTTTTAAAAAAAACATTTTTTTCTCTCTCCCCTCCAAAGTCTGTTGTGTTTGTTTCATGTCTTTGAGTGGTGGGCTCCAACTTATGGTGATCTTATCCTAGTGTTTCCTTGGCAAGATTTAATCACAGCCTTCCTCTGAGGCTGAGAGACAGTGACAATGGTGATTTGCTAAAGGTCACCCCCCAGTGGGTTTCCATGGCCGAGCAGGGATCTGAACTCTGCTCTCCTAGAGTCCTAGCTCAATATTCAAACCATTTTACCAAACTGGCCTTTCTACCATTCCTTTCCAAGATGCTCTCACAATTTCCACAATAACCATGCCATCTACCGGTATTTAAATCATCCTAGGACTTTGAAAATTCCCCCTCCATTTCTCTATCAGTAACTATGCACAGGCTTATTTTTGGATGACATTTGGCTTCCCTTTAAAGAAGTAATTGGAGCCATCCACACATACTGTTTTCTATGCATTTTCCATGTACAGTATAATTAATTATCAGAGACCTGGAGTTAACATGTATTAAGAAGAAGAAGAAGAAGAAGAAGAAGAAGAAGAAGAAGAAGAAGAAGTTGTTGTTGTGGTGTTGTATTACTCATATATTACTAGACAATTTTACATACCAAACACAGGGCTTAGGATCCTGTGGCCCTCTTATGTTTTCTGTACTCCAGTTCCCATCAGTCCCAGTGAGTACAACAAAGATCCAGAAAACTTTTGTGACGTCTCTTCCCTCCCCCCCCCAGCAGCTTTTTCAAGCCTAATTTTCCTCCCCCTCCCAACATTTCCAACCGACCCATTTCTATAACAGACATTTCCATAATTGGTTAATGGCCAAGTGTGATGGGAGTTGTAGTCCAATCTCTGGATTACTACAAGTTCCCCATCTTCTGTGTTACAACAGAAATTCCTGCGTATGTCATGCATGCTTCCGATAAAGAGGAGTTGCACACCTTTTTATTAGTTATGTAGGTCAGTAGGGACTGTCTTTTTAAACTCAATGTATCAGTATCGAGGTATACCACAACTCTCATTTTAATGTTTCAAGGCTTAGACAGAATAAATTGTATAGTCAGAATAGTTGCCTCCCCCTTGCACAGAACACCAGTCACCAACAGCAAGATGATATCAATATTATCACTAAAATTATTAATACTCTAGATATTACTTGACATGCTGCAGCCAACTTCTCCCAGCACTACAATAAAAGGAAACTCCACTCATTGGAGGTGAGAGGCAAACCCATAAAACAGCTGGAAGAGCCTGCTTCCCCTTCCCTTCCAAGGATTTGTGCTACCTTGGCACATCAAAGTCTGTGTTTTCTATATTCCTGTTACAATAGGTTTGCCTTAGGTCAAAAACCAACAATGATTTGGAGATACACAACAGCAAACAACAAATGATAAATCAAGTGTTGCCAGACAGACCACTCAACACCCTAAATCTGATATAATCCCAAATTTGTTGTTTGTACAAAATAATGTGATGACATTACATTAAAGGGGAGCAGCAGGCTTATTAGTCATTATGTTCCCTCCCTTAATGCTGAATCCCACCTTGCCTGCTAGCAGCTCCAGCACAATATCACACCAGCAGATCAGTTATTTTAACTAAATAAAGAAGCTTCTTCCCCCACACCAGCCCTTTCTATGCTGGAGGACAGAATATGGAATAATTCAGCTGGCAATCTCCTACCCAAGAGAGCAGCAGAAGTGTGGTCTCCACCCAGTGAAGGAATGGATTACATGTCGAAACAGATCCCACTGGCTATAGCACTCTCTCCCTATGTCTTTAGAGCAGGAGTAGATACTGTCAAACTGCAGATCCTAGCAGCCTTGGCCAACAGTGATGAATTATAGGAGTTGGAGTTCAATAACGATGTGCGTCCCATCCCTGTGAACAAAGAGTATATGTAAAAGCCTGCACAAAGAAACAGATTCCACATTATCATCAGGACACTCTCTTTACTTCTGGAACTATAACTCCCAGAATCCTCCAGCTGGAGAATTATGGGAGTTGCAGTTCAGAAGGTAACACTTTCATGCTCTGCCTCTTTGCTAAATACCAGACAACTGGGATAAGAGATTATTGTCTTTTCTCTCAAAACTTCATATAGACAGACACCTGGCTGCAAAGTCAGTGATGAAGAGGAGCTATGGTGCATTGGATCAAGTGCGACTTGCTATTTTGATTAGCAGGGACTATGATACTCTAAAGGCATTAGATCCTGTCTGATCTTGGAAGTTAAGCAAGTTAAACCCTGGTTAGTACTTGAATGGGAGACCACCAACAAATCTCAGGTCCTATAGACTGTTTTTCAGAGGGAGAAATTGGCAAAACCACCTCTGAATATTCCTAGATTAACAAGCAAATTGAAAGCACAGACACAAACATGATATCATCTGCCACTCTTCAGTTTTGTTGGGCACATTTTCTTGGCTAGCCAGCATGGTTTAGTGGTCTGAGTGTTTCAGGACACTGGGGGAGTCTAGTCTAGAGGTCAAATTCCTGCTCAGCCATGGGAACCCACTGAGTATCCTTGGGCAAATGCAAATCACAGGGCCTGAACAGACAGGCCAAAATAAAGCTGCTTCAGGTCACTTTAGAGGTATGCTATTTAAATGATGCATTCCAAGCCATGCTCCAGTCCTAAGGTCTGGAGCGCAACTTTGGGGCAGCTTCTGGCTTCTTAAGATGTGTGTGTCATTTAAACAGCATTCCTCCAAAATGACCGGAAGCAGCTTTATTTTGGCCCGTCTGTTTGGGCCCACACTCTGTCAGCTTCAGGGGAAGGCAAACTAAATGCCCTCTGAAACTCTCAAGATAGGGTCACATTGAATTCAACGTAAGTCAGAAATGATTTGAAACTATACAACAACAATAATACAAAGCATTTTGGGTGTTTCCTGTTGAATGGGAATTTAAGATTAATTAACATTACAAAAGATGTGCTTCTGGAAGAAATGAAAAATAGGAGAGTGAGTTTATTGATTTTGAACCAAATAGTTTCTCCTGAATACAGGTCAGGGGCAGGCAAAGTGCAGCCCACTAGATTTGTTTGACTGCAAGTTCCAGTGTTCCTCCCGTTGACTATGCTGACCAGGACTGATGGGCCTTGCAGTCTAGCAGCAATTGGAAGCCTTCATGATTTCCACCCTTGCCTTAATGCTTGGAAAAGGAACTTCTGGAAAATCTTGTGCTGGTGGTAACTATACTGCTTGAGACATATTTTGTCCTCTTCCCAATGCAGTTTCAACTTTCTATGGCCAAAGGCCAAGATGCCAAGCACCCCAACATAAGCTGATTTCAGGCAACCCTATGAATTAAATTTTCAAAAGAAAATCAGCCTGTGCTTTATACAAAAGCCTTTGTATAGATCAGGAAAAGCTATGGATCGCTTAAGAAATGGGTGTGCCACAATATTTTATTGTTCTGATGCATAAACTGTACTCAGAACAAGAGGCTATTGTTGGGACAGGATATGGAGAAATTGAATGGTTTCCAGTTGGCAAGGGGGTGGGGGTCAGGCAAGGCAGCATTTTATCACCTGATTTGTTTAACATTTGTGCCAAAAATATATGTAAAGCAGGATTAGATTCAGAGAAAGGAGGAGCGAAAATTGGAAGAAAGAACATCAACTATCAAAAATATGCAGATGACACCATATTACTAACAGAAAATAGTAAAGACCTAGAAAAATTATTGAAGAAAGTCAAGGAAGAAAATGCAAAGGTAGGTTTGCAGTTGAACATTAAGAAAACAAAAATAATGACTACAGACGATTTACATAACTTTAAAGTAGACAATGAAGACTGATTTTCCATACCTTAGAGCACAGTAGAGTAATTAACCGGAATGGAGACTGCAGTCAAGAAAGTAGAAGATTAATACTTGGAAGGGCAGCTATGAAGGAACTAGACAAGATCCTGAAGCGTAAAGATATAACACTGAATATTAAAGTTAGGATGGCCCATGTTATCGTATTTGCCATTTTTATGTATGGCAGTGAAAACTAAACAGTGAAGAAACCTGATAGAAAACTCATTTGAGAGGTGGTGCTAGAGATGAGTTCTTTGAAAACCATGGACTGCTAAAAAGGCCAATGGATGGGTCCTACAGCAAATCAGGTCCCAACTGTCCCCAAAACGAATATGACCAAACAGGTTTTCTTATTCTGGCCATATCATGAGAATCTATAACTCACTAGAAAATAAGATAATGTTTGGTAACATGAAGGGCAGTAGGAAGAGAGGAAGACTGCATTTCAAATGGATAGACATAATCAAGGAAGCCAAGGCCCTGTGTCTGCAAGACCTGAGCAGGGCTGTTGATGATAGGGTGGCTTGGAAGTCTCTCATTCATTGGGTCACCTTAAGTCAAAGTCATCTTAAAAGGCAGCTACCAACAAGGAATGAGACCTCCAACTCACCCTGTTGTCAGTAGCCCTCCTCTTTTTCCAACACTCTATTCTATGACTGTCAATTAATGGATGTTATGCTGTGCACTGTTGAGATTTGGGGGCGGGGAGTGGGGTTGTATGAACGAATCAACAGAGCTGCGTGTATTTATGGCTCTCCCTGAAGAGAACTTCTGGATCCAGATTATACAGTACTGAACTTAAATGAACCAATTATCTGATTTCATAAAAGACACCATGTGTGTAATCTGCTACACAAATCATGCTGCTATTCGTGTAGGTTTATTGTCTCTGCTAGTCTGTATGTTTCCATGAACCCTGGAGGCTTAGGCTGGGAGCATCTGCCCTTACACACACTTCTACCTAAAATATAAGCATTTTTTTTAAAAGCACCCAACATCAGCTTCCTGTTACCCAAGTATGTGCAGTGTCTTGCAGAAGTTAGAGTTCAGCTTGTCTACATTTTTTACTTTTTTATATTTCATTGTTATAACCTAGAATTGAAATGGATTCAACTTTCACTGTTACTACTTGATGTATACAATATGATTCTCAACACTGTCAATCTGCAAATATATTTATTGTGGCACAAAAGTGAAGTAAACAAAAGCAAACTGACCATTTCTTGGTTGCACAAGTGTTTACCTTATCCACCGCCAATTATTCATAGAGACACATGTAGCAGCAATTACAGCTGTCGGTCTTCTTGTATAAGTCTCCATCAGCTTTGTGCATCTAGATCAAATACTTTTTGCCCATTCTTCTTGGCAAAATTGTTCCAGCTCTGTCAGGTTGCATAATGAACAGCATCTTTGAAGTCTTGCCACACACTTCTGCAAGGCATTATGTCTATCAGCATCTTAGGCTCTTTACCAGTAAAGCCACTCCTTTGATCTCCAATCTATATTATATATTTACTGTCTATCACATTTCTTTCTCTGAATAGGGACTTAAAGGACTATGACAAAAAGATCTGGTTGTGGCATATGTTGGAGCTGATTTATAATGGTCCCACTGGGCAGGGATCCCTGAGAGTTTGCATACGGTACACTTGGAGCAGAACTGGAAATATTTTTGAAGCAATAGCATGATTTACCACATGCTTATAAACTGCTACAATTATTTATTTATTTAAATTGAAAGGGCATGAGATAGGGAAGGTATATGACTACAGACCCAACTGATGACCTAGTGTACCAGTGACAATATATTGAGACTGAACACAGGAAACCTCAATTCAGATTTTATTAAAGGATTACTGAATAGCCTTATGGAAATCATTCTAAAAATTAGCTTCCTTTGACTTGCAGGATTCTTACAAGTCAAAAGTGTTTAAAGTTTTGTGGAAGGATAAGGCACCAGTCCACCAAATAAACCACAGCAGTTCCTCATTCAGTTAGGAAGGGTGGTAGTGGCTGTACTTCACCTTTAGCAGTCATCAAGCAGGTTTAGAGGGGACATGGGCAACTACCATGAGACAATGGGCGACATCAGCACCTCACAGGCGTTTGAATAGTCGTAAGGCTCCATTCTTGTTCCCCACCTCATTTGGGGGGATCTCAAGTTTCAGACAAAAATGGCTAACAATATTCACCCCAAATCTCTGTGGGGCACTCTTGAGCATTTTGTTCTCTTTGGAGGCCTTTTTTGCTCCCCACCCTCATTTATTTCATATCTGAAAGGCTTTTCCCCAGAGTGCCTGGACTGAAAGCCTTCCAAAAAGCACCTAAATGGTCAATAATGTTCTTATTTGGGGACTAAAATTCTGAGGAGTGGGAGAACACAGGGAGCCTTGGGGTGCGCAAAGGGGTTTAAGGCTACACATGTCGCCCACCACTCCACCCCCCAAATTTAGACTGTGATGACTAGAATCACCTATACAGTAACAGCAGGAAAAATATTTTTCTTAGCTTACCGGCTGACACTTAATAATAACCTTAATTGCTTGACTGGAGGTTGGCTGGGACCTTGAGAAGAGTGTTGTGAGTTACACTGTAAGCATTTATGCAATGCAAAGGCAAAGAGGATCTGGGTCTCAATGCACTGGGTGTTTCCTCCAAGCAGATATGCTTCACAGCACACCACAGAGGCGGCTGCCCTAGCAGTTGGCCTTTTGCAGTGTCTTCTCAGACTCCACAAAAACCTCAGTTCTTGAAACACTGCTGCCGCTGCTTCAGTTCTCTGTTAGCTGGGGCTGTTGATCAAGACATGCTTTGTTCTTTAGAACACAGAAGGTCAGCTAACTGGTCACGCAACATACTGGGATGATTTTTGTGCTCCAGGGTATACTGCTGGAGGAACAGTTCACATTTTTGCCAGGAAATCTTCCAAGAATGATCCAAGAAGAAATTTGAGTTTTCCAACATGAACACAAAGAACAGAATGCTGAGCGGGGGGTGGGGGTGGAGATGACAAGAGGAGAAGAAATTTAGGATGGAGGTTGCATCATTCTACAGTGTCTTGGTCTGAGCAACAGTTTCTCCAACACATGTCAGTCTTGTTCTGGCACCAACTAGAAAAGAAAGCCCAGAAACAAGAGGACAACAGCCTTCCATAGCTTAATATAAGCTGTAGAGACATGTTTCACAAAGGAATATAAAACATGTTATCCACTCTAATGTTTGTCCTAGGAAAGTGAGGATCATAATAAATTTGCTGATCTACATTTTTCTAGAGCTCAGAAATTTTTATTTTGCACTAACACCCAACCATCCCATGGTGGCTGGGAAATTCTGGAAATTTGGAAAAACAGTGTTTCTAAGCTCTGTTCCTTTTACTCATCTCCCAATGGTGTTCTCAGAGTACTGGACTCAATAAATGGCGGCAGAACCACCTTAGTCCCCAAGACTAGACCCATCACTTCACATTAAAAATAAAAAATAGGTCTACTTATGTATGCATTGGAACGCAATACTGATTGCTTACAAAATCTGAATTGTATAGAATACATTAGCTGAGAAAAAAGCAAAAGGCTAATAAAAACATTTTTTATTTGACAACAAAAATAAAAGTCTCACAGTTAAAACTGATCTTTGTCCTGCCTAGAGGCGGCTATATTTTCCAGTGATTCATACCCAAAGAACCTGAATTCTCTCTGCATCTACAGAGACAAAGTGTACAAGAGTTCTTAATTCTCCACCTAGCAACTAAGACCACCCTTGGAAAGGCTAATCCATCACAGAGACACAGATTCCCATGTATGTTCTTTCTTGATGAGTCTGAAAAGCAAGGCCTTCATTGCCAAGCAAGGAAGGTTGGGAGGTTTCTGGGATCTACAGTGAGAGCCTTAGGTCCCTTGAACCAGAACAATAAGAATTCAGTTCTGTGCACAATCTAGAAATAATTACTTTGCATGACTTGCTCCAAGAATTCCAGCAGCTGCAACCCAGAAGAAAGTGACGAGTGCTCATAGAAACACTGTTGATAGCTCGGGATTGCTCCTGGAAACTCCAAGATGGCTCCTTCAGTCCAAAAGAAGGTGATTTATGTCCCTGTCAGTGGCTGACTCACTTCCTGCTCCACAGGAAGCAACCTATGAAATCATTAAAGAGACCTAACAACTGTCCAGATTTCTGTGTTGTACAAATACAGAAAGGACCCGCATTATCCTGTTGTAGTTACCAGTTGTTGCTTGGACTTCTCTGCAGCATCAGCAAAATTCAAAATTACTTTGTGCAGCAGAGAAGTGGAAATGGCCCAAGAACTGTTGTTTCAATCCAGCAAGAGTAGAAATATTCCAATCAGATTCTCCTTAATTCACTCCAGCACCTCAAGCACAGTCTTCCGGAGAGCAATTGAAAACATCTCTTCCCAGGGCACACGCAACCATTCCACCAGCTCAGCCAGAAGGTCTGGACACTCTGTTCGCAAGTGCCAAGTGCTCTCCACTTTTAGGACCTACAGAGGAAGAGGACAGAGTTCAAATTATCAGGGAATGAGGAGTTGGTACTCACTGTGAATGTGAATGGTCATTCTAAGATGGCAGGGGAATCAATCCACTTCCACTGGGTTCTTCCCATGCATACTGACTGCGAGGCAGGAGCCCTGTTCTTTTAGTTAAACTCCATTGGGACCCTAACCCCTTCTCCTCAGTTTTGTTATCTAGCCCTTTTTGCTGGGGTGGTGGTGGACTGATTCCCCTGCCATCCTAGAATGACTGTTCATGGTGAGTACCAACTCCTCATTCTCAAAATGGCAGGGTCTATCAATCCACCTCCACTGGGATATATCCAAGCTCTGAATTTATGGGCAGGATATTCTAGTTGTCCAACATAGCTTGCAGCACTGTCCTGCTGAACGCTGCCTGTGCTGATTTGTATTTATCTATTTCTAATGTCTAATGAAGGTAATCAGTTCAGTCCAGCCCACTGCATTACATACTTCTTATAACAAAGCTTTGCTTGTGGCCATAATCTGGTGGAATGTGGCCATATGTTTTTTGGTCATACTTTCCCTTCAAAGTCATAACACTGCAGAATCCAAGCCTTGATCTATCTCCCTATTATAGTTATGGATGCCCTGTGTCCTCAGATTAATGGAAACCAACAAAGTTTCTGTTTTTCTAATTGATGGTGTTCTTTTTTTACAGATCTGCACCACTTGTTTAACATCGAAAATGTGCCACCTCTTCTCTTCAGGATCCAAAGGCTTAGGTCAAAATGTTGGTAAGGAGATGCTGTCATTGTGATATTTCTGAATAATACACTTTGGCAAAAATGTAGGATCTAATGTAAATACTGTACCAAATTGTGTTTCTCAAATGCACACAAAATTGATAGTGCAGATAGAGCTGTGAAGGCCTGCAGAAAAATTAGGGAAAAACCATTTTTGCCAATATTTTTCCTGAATCATGCTAAAATATTCTGTAATTGATTTTCTTTTTTCAATTTTTTTTGTTTTTTCCCATTTCCCCCCAGGGTTTTTCCATATATATAGACTGTCTGTGACTATCAGTATGTGTTTCTGGCAAATGTGATTCTTGAAACTTGGAAGTGCTAAATGTACTGTCTTGAGTTTCAGATAATTGATATTTCTCTGTTTGTCTGAAGGACGCCACACTCCTTGAGTTGTAAGGTGGTTGAAATGAGCTCCCCAACCTAACTGACTTGCATCTGTTGTTATTTTCACTTGTTGTAGCTTTATCAGCGGTAAACCACTGTTCAGGTTTGTGTTTTTCATCCACCATTGCATTGTTTTATTTTGTTTGGGATTAATATTATGCAGGGTTTTTTTTTTGGGGGGGGGGGGAGGTTAGTAATTATTTTCTGGTGAGGACTGAAGAATATTTGTAAGGGTCTGGAGTGGTAATAATCCCATGTTACTAGATGTATTGCTAAGATCAGTAAACCTGACACTTTTGCCAAACTACATTACATCTGCAGTTGATGACTTAATTAATGCTACCATTGCTGCTTTTCTTTTTTATTGTCTTTCTACTGACAAGGTTATCATATTTTCTGCTGTTATCTATCTCTGCTACCAAATGTTTACTTCTGGTTGAAGGTATTAAATGGCTGTTTTGTAGCTTATGATAATTCCATATTGTTCTAACATCTGGACTGTTTGTCGTATATGTGTTTGCATTTGCTGTTGTGTGTCTCATGCCAGTAGTGGACCTAAATATGGATGAATTTGAATCCCCTGTTTTCATGAATGTAGTATTATTGGTACCAATGCTTTCAGGCGAAGACCTGTGGTGTGGATGCCACACCTGTGATGTGAATGGGAGTGTTTTGGACTGGTAGTGCTGGTCTTGGTATGTGAACCTCAGATATTTTCTTCTGTCCATGTGTATTGCAAATATGATCGACCCTGAGGTCAATCAAAACCATCAAACTGTTCCTCTGCAAACATTCTGTAATTGTATTTAGCATCTCCCTTTTGAATCTGAAGTATGTCATGTAACTGTTCAAATACTTCAGATTCAAAACTGGACAGTAAGTTCCATTTTGTTTTGGTACTGCAAACAATATTGAATACACTCCTGTCCATTGCTGATGTTCTGGTACTTTTTCTATTGCATTTCTTTCCATTAAGATGATGTACCTCCTGAAAAACTTTTGTTTTTCTTCGTTTTGTAATACTGGTGAAGCAAAGTATTTTTCTTTTGTGTGGTTGTGAAATTTATTTTGCACCTAGACATAACTATTTTCAGCACCCATTTGTCTGCTGTAATTCTTGACCACAGATGTCCAAATTTTATTAACCTTCCTCCTACCAGTTGTGATTATCTGTCAATATTATTATTATTATTATTATTAGTTTTTATTTATATAGCGCTGTAGGCTTCGCACGGTGCTTTACAGAGTTACCAATATATAAACAGGTCCAAAATCACAAAATAGAAATACTGTAGTAAATAAACAATTTCTCTCATTAAAATATTGCTTCTTACCATGCTTTATGGCTGTTGTTCCACCTCTCTGAATGGTATGTAATATTTTGTGTGCAGTTATTGTTTCCTGACTGGAACCACTGGTTTCTCTGTCCTTTATATTGAATTTGCCTTGCCAATCTTCAGTAACCTCAAAAGCAACTATATGTTTCTCTGTAAGTTCTCTTGTCCATCTTGCTGTGTCACTGAAAAGTAAACCTCCTTTGAATGGTATGTAGGCTAGATTATTTCTTGATTTGTAATCTGCCTCCCAATGCTTTAGCCACAAAGATCTTCTAGCAAGTGTTCTTGCCATTATATTTCTTGATGAGAATGCGGCTGAGTCATGACCAGCATCGGCCAAGTATTGTAGTACCTTATGGTTCTTCCTAACGCTCTGTATAATTCTGTTACTGTTAGTTCATCTGCATTTATTATGTCTTGAGTCCACATTATGGCTCCCGTACAAACATAGATGCCACAATTGAAACCCTCATTGCAGTGGAAGAGTTCTCATCTGCCTTTTTAAGTGCAGAGTCTGCTCTTTTCTCATCTAAATACTTCAAGGTAGTGTTCCCTTTGCAAGGGCCTAGGGGTCCCAATATAAGACCTGTGATAGGCCCATCAATCAAGGGAGCCTTCAGCCAGTCTATTTTACTTTCCTCAAAAACATATAGCTTTTGACTGTAGCCTATATATTTATTTTGTAGTGATGTACTCCATTCAGTTAATATTAAGTCTTTAAACATTTCTGGCATGGGAATTATTTTGTTATGTGGCTCTCATTTTTGTATAATTTTTGCCAATTTCTTATTGATTGCTTTTATGTCCTTCGTCTGTAATGATTTTGCATCATGCAGACCTAAAGTATTTAACGCTCTTCTTAACAGTTTTTGTAATGTATAAATAGTCTATCTGCTACCACTTCTTCTTCCTCCTTCTCTAAATCTGTGTTATTTTAATTGAAAATAATGGAACTCCTGCCTTGCGGTCGGTACGCATGGGAAGAACCCAGTGGAAGTGGACTGATAGACCCTACCATCCTGAGAAAGAGGAAGACTCAGGTGGATACATTCAAGGAAACCACAGCTCTGAGCTTGCAAGGCTGTTAATAACAGGGCATCTTGGAGGTTTCTCATTCATAAGGTCACTATCAGTTGAAGCAGACTTGACAAGCAATTAACAAGACATATTCTGTGATTAATTTAACTGAGTTTAAATTTTTCAACACCAGCAGTATTGTTAGATCCCAAGTTTTACTCTCTAAGTGCAACTGTACTGTCAGGATTGTAATGCAGCCCACAGTGCATAGATTTAATTAAAAGAATAAAGAGAAAAAGACATGGAAGAATGCTTATGCTTCCCCAAACAATGCTTGTTTAGTCTCCTTCTGTCACGCATTCAGTACATCAGAGGGAAGTCTCTGACAGTTACTTACTTCATCATAAAGCTGCAGTTTTATATCACAAGGGGAGAAACGGTAAAGCACAACACCACTGATGCTACTGATTGGCTCACTCTCCTTCACATGGAAGCTATTCTTGGGCTCAGCACCACTGTCTGAACCAGAGAAGGGTGGGAGTTTTTGCCACTGGTGATCTTCTTCCACCAAGAAAATGTTACTATGGGTGCACAGCAATGTTACAGGAAAGGCAGAAGCCCCTAGGAGGAATAGTTGTACAGTTTGCTTATAAAACAACACAACAGCTAACACACACATCTCTTATTTTGGCTGGAAAAACAACAACTCCAAGAACTTTCCATACCTTGGATGAGATATGCCAATAGGTAGAAGAAGGGTCTCGCTGAGCCACCTGCAGCTTCTTTTGCTAGGTCTTTGTCAATCAGTGGCCTAGGAGATAGGCACAAATGGCTGGAATGAGACTGACAGTATATTGATTTTAAGTTCAATGAACACTACCATGCCATCCTGAACTCACCCATTCAGGACTTATTTGAAAAGTTAAGCATTTTCAAACCTGGTTAAGAAGTGGATGTGTGACTACCTAGTAATGCCAGGCATTTGCAGGAAGGCAGGGCTAGGAAAGAATCCTGCAGGTCACCTTGGAGAGTTGCTACCACTCAAGGGTACAGTGCTAGAAGAATCATGAGTGTTCTGATTCAGTATAAGTCAGTTTTCAATGTCTAAAGGTGTCATCCCCCACTCTGCCAATCTACCTCTCTTGCAAAGCTAGAATTTCTCACTGCATCTCCTAAATATTATGCTAGCACCAACTGTAGGGAGAAGAACAAGAAATAGAAACTGAACAATCAGAAAGTGAATTGGGAAATAAACACAGAAAAAGACAAGTGAAGGTAGACAAAAGGAGTTACATGCATGTAAATGCACAAAGAAACAAAGACACAATGGAACAGATTCAGACAAAAATAATTCAGCAGATGAAATCTTACAAGAGGACATAGAACAAGATGACACAGATTTAGAAGAAGAAGAAGAAATGGTAGCAGATAGACTATTTATATGTTACAAAAACCCGTTAAGAAGAGTGTTAAATACTTATTTATATTCTACAAATGCAACAAGCCTCTTACCATAATGAATGCTGGGGGTTCATTTCCAGAACAGTAACATCTGGGATGTTTCTTCTGCTCTTGGTTGGCAATTCCTGTATGAGATCTGGATAGGACATTGAGAAAAAATATATTTTCCAGGAGTAAAGTTTCATTCAGGAAGGGGCCACTGCTGCAACAAAGTTGTGTGCTGCCAATAAAGAAGTTTTCCTTCATAATGATCCTAAGAAAAGCCAAAGCCCACAGCACACAAGGAGAAGAGCAACCAAGATGAAGGAAGAAATAAAAGCCACTAAACTACTATGAAACACACAGGACAAAGGAGAAGATGTTCACACTACTTTAGCTTTGGATCAAACTCAGAACAGCTGTACGAACTGCCAGCACTTGGCTGGCTGGCTGCTTGGCACTGTATCTTAAGCCACTTTTAATCTGACAAGTTTTCTTTCTTGTGAGAGAAAATCAGAGAAAAAGTCAGATCATCTAGTCACCCTCCAGAGTTTTTGATATGTGAGCACTCTATCTCAAAGTAAAGGATGACTGTGCATATATGTAGCCCAATACCCCCTCTTACGTGTCAGGCACTGGAGGAATCGTCGGCAGCGGCTCTGGTTACGAAGCAGCAGGTTATAGGAGGCAGAAGGATTCACGAATTCCACATGCAAGCTCTGGTGGCACAGTCCTACCTCCAGGCAAAAAAGGTTAGATAGGCAGTGACAGTCACACTTCTTCAACCACTCTGACGGCTGTCCCCTAGCACAGATAAAACATTATAAGCCTCCACATATAAAGATGGGGAGCCCACACTACACAGAAAGATACAGGGTGGTTCATTTGCTAAGGAGCAGCACTGAGAAGGATAAGAGTGTAGTTGGTGAGGAGCAGAATGCCTGTTCCAATAAGAACCTACCGTTAATGTTGCATTTCAAAACTCTCCTGCAAGCCTTTTGCCATCTAAGGCAGGGGTGGGAAAGTATGGCTTGCCGGTTGTATGCAGCCCTCAAAGCCCTTTTTTTGTGGGCCTCTGGGCACCCTACCAACTCAAAACATTAAATTTTATTTATTTTTTTAAATATTTGGAGAAAAATATCCCTCAACATGGTGGGTGGGGTGGGAGGCAATTTTGCCACATACACACAGCATCCATTTTAGGCTCAGAATAAGTTTTTTCCCCTCACATAAAGCTGAGTGCAAAGTGACCTTTGTCCAAGAGCACAGTATGTACAATGGAGGATGGTAGAAATAACATGAATCCAATTTGGAATAGCACTGTGTGAATATCTAATTATTTTAATCACTCTCCTAGATATAATATATCCAAGGCATGTTATGACAGAAAACTGAGCAGAAATTAGAACTACCCCAAAATAGCATGTCTCACCTTATCTCCCCTTTAACCTCCAACACATGAAGTCGGACATCTGAACCCACCAGGAGTGCCTGGAACTCACCCGGCCGGCCATTTTTCACTACAGCCACCTAGAAAAAACATGGCAGAAAATGGCCTCTTCTCTGAGGGACATGGTGCCTCAAAAAACACTGCTATTCAAGTCACCATGGCACAACAAAGCCAGATCTAACAAAGCATAGAGCATTGAGCTCATGGAGATCTGATTCCATACCTTGAGAAAGCATTTGAATTCTTCAGCCTTGTCAAAAACCTCCATATCCAAATAAAGCTTTAGACGATGGTCCACAGAGAAGAAGTCCCGCATGCTTAACAAACTGTTGGTTGCTGGGGGGGGGGGGGAGCAACAGAGTTAGTGGGGTTAAGTAGTAAACAGCATCATCTGAACTTTCATCTGGGAAAGCACAGCTGTCAACCTAACAGGTCTGCAATTACATTACATATTCATCATGAGCAAAGTTTAGAACATTTCTCAATAGAGATCATGAGCTCTAATTCCTCAAATCATGTGGTATCCATTCAGCTACAACTGACACAAAGGGTTTTTAAAGACAAAACTCCCTCTTCTGGAGTGTGCAATGCATACCGGCTGACTCTGCCCAAGTCAGACAAAAAACCCCAGAAATATCTGGAGCAACCCAGAAGCCTGCTAAGGGACTGCACACAGACCACCACAAACCTTCCTTCTTATATTATATAACTATCTCATGAACTGCCTCAAGGTAAGATCTTTGCTCTCTTACATACTGAGCACCCAAGAACGTCTTCCATGTGTGTTATGTGCTTCCAAGTTGTTCCCAATTTATAGTGACCCTAAGGCAAACCTATCATGGGTTTTTCTTGGCAAAATTTGCTCAGAGATGGTTTGCTATTACCTTCCCCTTAGGTTAAGAGCATGTGACTTGCCCAAGGTCACTCACTGGGTTTCATGGCCCAGAGGGGAATCCAACCCTGGTCCCCATAGTCTTAGTCCAGCATTCAAACCACTATGCCTCACTGGCTCTCAGGAACATCTTACATACATCGATATTATTTTTTTCTTAATTCAAGAGGGTAACACTGCTATATTGCCTGAAAGGAAGAACAGACCTCCCTCCATCCACCATCTTGAGGGAGAGAAAGGCAAGCCAGCTCCAACAGGCCTTGCATGAAAGGAAGAACAGCTCTCCCTCCATCCACCATCCTGAGGGAGAGAAAGGCAAGCCAGCTCCAACAGGCCTTGCCTGAAGTGAAGAAGAGCCCTCCCTCCAGTCCATCTGCCTTGATCCAGGCCTCCGAGGGAGAGAAGATCTGCTGGAATTTGCCCCTTCCTCACCACCTCTCCCTTCTCCTTTTGTGTCTGTCTTTTTAGATTGTAAGCCTGAGGGCAAGAAAATGTCTAATTAACAAATTGTAAGCCGCTCTGATCTTCAAACCTCTTAGCTAGCCTTCTCTGCTTTTCCTTCCTGCTTCACAGAACTCTTGCATCACAATACCCCCTTGCTTCCTTCAGTTTCTATGATCTAGGACCCAACTAGCATGATGAAATAAAAAATACAACAGAAGGAATTCTCTCCCACCAGTTTACACACTAAGGGCCTTTCTTTCCACACAAAGCAGAAAAGCAGCTTTGTAGCTGAACAAATGCTGTCTCATTAATGGACTTAACACTGCTCATGGTATGTTCCTATTTGCATTTATGTCACTTATACACTGTTTACACATCTAGACATAGTAAGCATGGACATTAGTCCTTAGAGCAGATCAAGGTAGGCTGTGCAACATGTCTTCCAATTCCACCCCCATCTGTAATTGCTGTGCAGGGCCCCAAATTACTCTCTACAGAGATGGAAATAAGCCATGAACAGTAGATAATCTGGAATTCCCTCAAGAATCCACAGACCACCTGTTATACAGGCTGCAGTTTAACCGGTCTTTTGGCTGCTGTTACCTCCTTTCAGCACCACTAATGCATGTACAGCTGCCATTAGCACTTCAGCAATGATTTACACATCAGTCAGCAAGACCTTTGGCTGCATTCAAAATGGCAATTGAAAATAATTAAAAGGCACTTTAAAATAGTAACTATACAACACCTCTAACAATCAGCAGGTGGAGCTCTTGCCTTACTCCTGCTGCAACATACTCCTCCATTTACAGTATAGGTAGGCCACCTTGATGTGCTCCATGGTTAAAAATTCTAGTTCTGCAGGCTTCAAATCACTCCGCCTTTGCAATACAGTGTCCTTTTTACCCCAGAGGCCCACTCTTGTAGCAGCTGCCTAAATCTACTCACGGGGGCTCAGGTTCCAGTGTTCCTCATGCTCTGAGCTCAGGGACAGCTGGGAAGGGGTGGGTCCACAAGACGTACTATAATGATAGCTCCCCATCAGGCTCCCTCCATTGGTGTCTGTATGACTGAAGGAAGAATATCGGCTCTTGGAATTCAACTCCCTTTTGCTTACATCAGCCCCGTCAGAGCTACGGGAACTGGAATGCACATTGCTGCTGTGGTCACCACTCAGCTCATGAATCTGGGTACTGGAGCTGGTTTCCGAATTATCTTCGCCAATATAGAACTTTCCTGACTCTGCCTCCTGCTGGCTTTCACCAAGACCATCTTGAGGGAGCAATGGCGTGCTGGGACGTCTGTCGCAAGGCAAAATGACCACGTGATCACTAGAGCAGCTAGGGCACACAATAGGCTCACTGGAAGCAGCATCAGCATCTGAAGAAGGGAAGATAGCAAACCTACATCTAGGTGCCACAATCCTTGAACTGAAAGAGTCAAGAATCAGTCAGGGCACAAGGTCTAAAGTAGTCTAAACACTCATGTGTCACCCCACCCTGCCTTTCCCTAGGGTTTCCACATACATCTCTTGATCATCTGGTCTCAAGCATTTTTGTCAACAGTTGACTAATTATGCCAAAAGGTGTGTTATAAACCTTTCACATTCACTTTTTAAAAAAACAAATTATTCAGAAGAAATGCAGTTTATTTCAGTTATAAATTCAGGAGGGGCTACTTGTTTTCTTCTCCTATAAGGAATTTACTCAAAGATCCCAGGCAAATGACTCTTGTCAAGAATCCAACATTTCACAAAAACAAAGCAAAAAATACTAATCTATAGTCGGCCTGCCCCTTACATGGGGGATCTGTTCCAGACCCCCCCCCCCCACTAGGAGAATTGAGCATATGCTCAAATCCCATTAAGTATAATGGGGCACACTCCTGTGGCATGCCATGGTGTGCACACTACAGGCACCGCCACCCCCCTCCCCGCCATTGTTTCTATTGGGGCTTGCCTTTGGCGTGAGCTCAAGTTCAAGGAAGGCAAGCCATGGGCCAACTGTACTTCCAACATTACACAGAAACATAAAATTAACTGTTTAAGATTCTATTGCCCCTAACATAGGAGGGGGATGATCAATCCCAGCTGCCAAATTCCTCCCAAAACTAGCTTCTATGTGAATCTGTACACAGCAGCCAGCTTCAGGAGGTAAAAGCCAGGATTGGTGAGATGGGGAGGGGGAAATGAGCAGAATAATGTTCACTCAGACCATGTAACTGCCTGAGAAGCAGAACTGCAGCAGAAGGAACCTATCACACAAAGGCAGTAATGAAACAGCAGTGATGCTGAAAGCCTATTGATGGTTTTTGCTTGTCAATGAAAAGTTGCACTGTAGTAACAAATGGAACATAAGGCAACAGCAGGACAGATATAATGTTGTGTGATAACTAGTGGCCAAGTCACTTTTATCTTGTTAATGTTATGATTTTTTTTATCCAGTGTGATAAGATCCTTAACAATCCAATGGTTGTTAACTCTCTCTTTTACTGTTAAGATAGGAGAGGTGAAGGAGGAGAGATTACTTTTCTAAAACTAGCAAACAAGCTATGGCATAAGAAGAATTCTTTAAGCCCAAGCCTCATTACAGAATCACATAGGCCACCCCTCTTGCCATAACTCCAGAAGCTTAGAGCTGAGCCTTGCAGTCAAATGCAATATTTTAGCTTGCACCTCATACCTTGCTCAGAGAAAGTAGTAGTTTCTTCAGCAGGGCCTGGACCCTGCCACCCAAACAGGAGGCACCCTGGAAATTCCTGCTTGCATTTCAGACACTGGAGCTTTGGACCTCCCTTCTCCTGACTTCTGTTGTTCCGGTTTTTCTCCAGGATAGGTTTCAACACTCTGAGCAATTCCTGAAAGGAACAGCAGGAAATGGGCAGAATGGCATTAGTCTGAATACCTTGAATCCTCTTGTAAGAGTAAATATCACAAATAGCCCTACCCCCCCCCCCCAAGCCATAGAGTACAAGAAGGCAGAGAAGTAAGAGGTTGCCCTTCTGTCACAGCTGATCAGCAGCAAAATCAGACCAGACAAAATGATTTTTTCAGGCAAAACATAATTTCTGGAATCTGCCTCAAAATTGTGATGACCAACTGTAGCTCAGAAAGGAGTAAGAAAAACCACCAAAAGACTAATAGCAGTTGTTATCAGTCATAACAGCTATATGGAACTTCCACGTTCAAAGGCATCATGTCCCAAAAGACAGTAGGATGGTGAGGAACTGAGGGGAGGGTTCTTGCCCTGCTTATGGACTTTCCAGCTATCTGGTCGGCCACTAGGAGAATCATGAAACCAGGCTGTGGTGGATGGCTTCACTAATCCAGCAGTGGTACTCTTAAAACACCAAAAATCCAGCCATCCTAATTTTAGGAACAGAACAATGAGGTAATCTCTTCCTTCTTGTGCCATCTGCCCCAGGATGCCTCCTATTAACTATGTATTAAGAAGCTGTGCCCTCCCTCCAGTCCATCTGCCTTGCTCCAGGCCCCAGAGGGAGAGAAGAGCCACTGGACCTCATCCCCTTCCCACCACCTTCCCCTTTTCCTTTTGTGTTGTCTTTTAGACTGTAAGCCTGTGGGCAGGAATCCGTCTAACTATAAGATTGTATGTACGGCACTGTGTAAACTTAAAGCACTATATAAATAATAATAATAATAATAATAATAATAATAATAATTCTCTGTAAGTCGAGTAGCTAAGGTCCTTGCTACACCATAAAACCACATTGGTCACTCCTCTGTTCAATTCCAGTATGATCATGTTCTCACCTGTACACAGACTTCAGGTTGGTCATCCAGCACTACATAGCGACGCTTCTGGCGGTCTTTGCAGATGTAACTGAAATGCAGTGTGAGAACTGGAAAGACACGCTCCAGATCCTAGAAGGAAAAGGCAGGCTTCCAGTCCAAACAAATTACAGATGCCTACAAAACCATCCTTCTCTCTTCCCACCCTCAATCTTCATTAGGTGCTGTCTTGATTAGAGGTGGCCTAAGATAAGCTAAAGGAACATATGTAAGGCTAGCAGCTACAGTCACTGTTCTTAGTGCAGAGTACATGCTACCCTGCACAAAAAGACACCTGAAAATGCCCCTATGAGCTAGCCTAACTTCTGTGTTTATTATCAGTTATGCAGAACCAGCAATATGAATTATTTCTACTGTTGATCAAAGGAAGGGGGAAACAGCTACAGAGAGCCATCAAGCTCCACTGTAAGTGTTTGACTGCCTTTCCTAGATATTTTTTTATTTCAAGATACCACATTTTAGCCATCACAGGGGAATCTTAAAGAAAAAGTCAGTGCACTGGGATCTTGTCATCTGAGACTTCTGCCTCCAACAAAGGTAAAGCAATTTTTTTTTCTAATATTGGGACTGATTGGCATGCTTTACCTCTACACAACAAAGTTGAAAAGCATGAAAAATTCTTGCAAAACATGAAGATTTCTTGAGAAATTCAGTGTTCTCTACCTACACAGAAGCCTGTGGCTTCACAAAGGAAGGAGACTTGCTGGATTCCAAGGAAACATCTTCTTTGAATTGCAAATAGACATTAAATTTCCTTAACTTTGAAAATCTACCAGTGACCGCATGACCAAAGGGGGAGGTGCCAACCTGCAGATAGTCCTCCTACCATCTGAACTAAGACCAGAAACAGAAAATCCATGGCCTATGAATGATGTCTCCATTTTTTTTCTTCTGTTTACCTGATGAAGAAGCCAGTGTGACTTAAAAAGCTTGCAACATGTAATTGTGCATTGGATGTTGTTGGATTTGCTATATGGCCAACATGGCTACCCATAGATGCTTTTCCCCCTGCTTCTGACATTTCATTCAAGCACTGCCCACACATTTCCAAACTTATCTTTCCATCCTTACTGACTAGCAACTTGCCTCCCACAGAAAAACTAGTTTCTCAAAATGTCAAAATCTGTACCTATTGTGTAGAAACAGGTTAATGGCAAAATGCAGTTATAGAATAGCAGCAGTTATGGGGAGTGTGACCTAAGAAATGTGTGGGCAACTTTTGTCAGGGCTGATGGAGAAACCTTTGTTCACAGTACCTGCCAAAGCCAGACAGTGGCCCAAAATTGGGGAGAAAGCTGTGTGTTTTTAAAGAACAGAACAAAACAGAACTGGAGATGACTGGATGTGCATTTCCAATTTTGACTTTTTGTCCCTTCTAGGTGTGTGTGTGTGAGAGAGATTTCCCCCCCTCAACCCCAACCTCTCTCTAAATGCAAAATTACTGAACTTGGAGACCTCTATTTTTACAATTACTTTTTTTCCCAACACTAGGGAGCATCCAAGGGTAGCAGGAAGGTCACATGTTACAGAACAACCTGAGGTAGCACAAATTACACTCTGCTTGCCCCTGCCCTAAAGTAAAAACAGGCAGCTTGAAATGCCCAAAGTATTCCTGCTTTGAAGGTACAGTACTGTGATGGGGCAAAATAAGGCTAATAATAATAATAACATCAACATGACAACACAAACAAGCAATTACATACACAAATCTCTATGGAGACATTTATATCCTATGCACATTTATATGTGCATGCAGTTAGTTATTTTTTCAGTTGTATTAACTGAATATTGGGTGAAACTGAGAAGTGTGTTTTCCACACAGTGAAAGATAATTGTACTTTCCACATGTTCTTCCGGGTACTTGTGCTCATACCTTTGAATAATCTCAAAGCAAACGAGGAGACTGAAGCTAGGCAATGATAAACACAATGGCCACATCACTAGAAATCCTCTTCCCCATAGAAGCAGATGCAACTCACCATCCTTTTCCAGGGAATCTCTGAGGTTTCCACTTTCTCAAGACTTTGCAACTCCAGCCTGTGTAGAATTTTGGCTGCTTTTAGCTCCACCTCCATGACATGCTGGGCAGTGACTCGCAGGAAGATCCAGTCTGGTTCTGGGTCACAATCACCTTCTATCTGACTTACCAGCACCGGCTGGCAGAGGTCCACTGTCAACATGAATACAAAAATATCAGCCTAGGTCAGTTTCTGCCTCTAGAGCCCTAGCAATCATGAAGGTCTTGAAAATCCGGTATCTTTAAATCCTGTATCTACAAGAACAACAGGGTTGCATAGCCCATTGAGAATGTAGAGAAGTAATAAAAACCAGTGGTTGAAGAAGTTTTAACAGGAATTGATCCAACACTTAAATAAATTATATCAAACTGTGGGGTGCAACCCTGGGGGGGGGGGATGTAACAGTTGCTCATACTTGGAGGCCCTGATACCTCCTTCTCTGCTTCCTAAACTTGTGCATCCTGGATGGAAAGAGACAGTCAAGGAGAATGCATAGAGCAGCCATCTTTGCCTGAGGGAAGCGGAGGAGGAGGAAGAAGAGAAGGAACATGGGAAAGAGGAGGAGGAGCATGGGGAAAAGAAGGCACCCTGGTTCTCAGGATGAAACACCACTTCAGCCTCCATCACCATGCCTGCTTAGCCTGAGGCACCCCTTTCTTCGGGCTGCTGCCCCTGCCTGCCTCTGGCTGGGCAACCTCAGAGGCAAAGGCAAAGTGGCCTCAGCAGCTCCATTCTCAAAAGCCATGTTGAGCTAAATAGCTGCTGCCCTAAACTTCCACCTCTGCCCTCCCAGCTGAAGATTCCCACTCACAGGCAGAGGCACATAACAAGCTGCTCCTCTGGTCTGGTAAGGTGGACAGCCAAGTAGGGCAGGGCCTGGATGGGGCCCAAGGAAAGGAGGAACAAACCAAGAGGCTTTAGGTAACCATCAGGGGTAGCAGAGGATGGGGAGGGGGTGTTCCCCAGTGGAACCAGCTTCCAATAGGCCCAGTTTCTCTGTCCCTCTCAAGCACTTTCACATGGACACCAACATTCTCTCATGCTCAGTCACACTGTTGCTCTCATTTTCCTCCCACATGCTCACTCACATTCATTCTCTGACATGCTGACCCATTTCTGAGAGGAATTTCTTTCAGTCCCAAAAGGTGGTACACAGAATTCCTGTATCTCTTGGTTTGTGACATACACAAGCCTCTCTCTTTACTCACACACATGCACACACGTGCTCAGCTGCACACTTTAATTTGCTTGTTTGCTTGCTTACACCTTCTTAGCCAGACTTATACGCACACTCTCAAGTCATGCTGAGAAGTGGGTCACCTTGTTTAAAAAAGGGACTGGGCTCCCTTTAATTTTTGTCTTCTGTTGTTACACCTCTGGCCACCCAAAGCTGCTGCACGTTAAAGGTGTTCCTTTTGTGCTCCATCCCCCCCAAAGTGCTTAGCAAGGGTGTTATCAATTTATTAAGTTCTGTACATGTCTCATTTCCCTTGTTTTCTCACTATATTCTTTTATATGCATTTTCCAATTTGGATTTGAAATTTTACATGGAGTTTAAGAAACACCCTTGGACTCCTACCCCTCAGGCCACCTGATCCATGTTCCTGAGCTTTAAGCCACAAGGAATTGGACAGTGTAGGCTGTGACTTGATTGACTAGCTACTGAAATGTAAGGTTGGCAATACTCCTCACTTCCATCTAAGGAGCCACATTGATTCTTTAAGCCAGTGGCAGCTTCAAAAGAAAAGAAAAGAAGATGAATCACATACTGTTGCCAATGGAACAAGCATGGCTTCTTCACCGCAATCATGATGAAAGCAAAAGAATTTTCTTCCAGCATTTCATCATGCAGTATTGCTTCACAAATGTTGAAATTGGGATTATAATGGTCCAATCTGTCTCCGATCAGTCTCCACCCGCCTCCAGAAGCAGCGGGATGGGGCCAAGGCTGCCACACCGGCAGCCTCCGCGGCCCCATCCTGCCGCTTCTGGAGGCTGCGGGGAAGCGGCAAACTGCCCACGGCCTCCAAGCGGGGTTCAGGCGGGGCTGCGGCCCCTTTCTCCCAGGGTCTTTGCCGCGGCTGTTTAAAAGCCGTGGCATAGACCCGCTGCCAAAAGGATCTCCGTTCGGAGCTCCTTTTTTGTGCCGTGGAAAGGGTGCGATTTGCGCCCTCCCACGGTGCAAAGGCGTCATGGCATGCGCAGCGTGTCTAAACGTTGCACACGCCATGACGCCATCATGGCACCAATGGTGGCGCCCATATGCGCTAGGGTTCGGGAGGGTGTAGAAGCTACGCCCTCCCGAACCCAATTCGCGGCTTTTTTGGTGCGTCTAGATCGGCCCAATGAACCTAAACTGAAATGCCAGCTCAATATACCTGTCTGTGTCCACCACTCCCCTCCCAGTGTTATTTAAGAGACACATGGTCATTGTGAACTCCTTTGAATGAAAAATATAATGCATCGGCAAATCCCCTCTGAAATTTGGAAAGAAAACTGTGTGATAGGTTTGCCTCAGAGTTGCATTAAGTCAAATATTATTTAGAAGCACACAACAACAACAACAACAAAATCACACTAATTATTATTATTATTATTATTATTAAAATCACACTAGTAGATTCAGAGGAAACATTAATTCTGAAGCACAACAAGGTATGAAGAGATTAATCAGCACTTAGGTGAAACCACAGGGAACCAGACCAATTCTACTCAAGTAAATACTGTACTATGCTTTCAGTTGGTGATCAGTGGGAGAAAGAAACCACCAGGAACAGTCAAACTGGTTTTTACAAACAGCTTTCAGTTCCCTAATTAATTAAGAACAAACCAGGATGTTCAAAAAGCAAATAAGACTAGACAAGCTTCCTTTGTTCAAAAAGAACCATGCTGATCCTACTGTGTGATCCACACCACAAATATACAATGGATCAATTTTTATGCAAGATGGAAATCTGCATGATTTCTATCAGCTGCCATATTTTTCTGGTTGTGCACTTGGCTTTCAATTTAGTTTGTTTGCAGGGCTGAGGAGTAAAGAGTAAGGAGTAAAAGAGCAAGAGGTTTTTGTTTTTTTTAACAGGAGTAAGAGTAGGATTAAAGAGTAACAAAATATATTTGTTACTCCTTATTCCTATTATTATATTGTACATCCAAACACCAAAAATCAATTTTATTATATTGAACTGGGGAAGGGACTGGGAGGCCAAGAGAGACACTTGTGCATACACCCATACACACACCAGCCTTGCAAAGCAACCAGGGCTTTCCCCCAGGACTGGGGTGTAGGAGTAGGAATAAAGGAGTAAGAGGTTTTTAAAGGAGCAGAAGTAACATTAAGAAAGAATATCTTACTCTGGAGTAGGACAAGGAGTAACCCCAAAATCACCACTACTCTCCAGCCCCACTTGTTTGGCAAGAAATAGGATTCCATCAATCAGGGAAATAATGGAAATTGGGATTATAAAAACTTAGTATTTTTTAGGAATAGGAACCTAAAACAAGAAGAGAGAAATACCAGCACTCCAGGAAGCAGCACAGGACTGGAATCCCCACCTAGGCAACAATCCTACAGTGCTGGAGTGCTTAACATCATTTATTTCAAGAGAACTAATTTACACTGTGCCAGACGATGACTTGTCTTAGGAGATTTTGACAGGAACCACTTTCAGGTTCTAACATCTTCCCTCTAAAAAGGGCCTGATGTAAGATTTTACAAGAAATGTGATGAGCATGATTTCAGCAAGCACATGCTGTATTTACCTATGGAAGTATCACAGACATGATTCTCTGATGATATCCAAGCAGATTTCTTGGTGAGCAACCTTGCACTAGAAAAAGGAGATCTACTTAGGCAAGTTCAAGCACTCAAAGACTTAAATGGGCTGAGCTGGGGCAGGACTCAACAAGCAGTCCAGCAAAGGGATCAAGACATGACAGAAATAAAATGAAGAAAGCTAGGACTAGGAATACTATGAGATAGCATGCTCACTGGCCCACAGGTGGAGCCATCTTTGAATCCTCTGAGCTAACCCTCTCACTTACCCTTAGAAATGTAAACTGGCCCTGGAGGAGCACTATTTACCTTCCAATTTTTCCTCCTGCTCTTTAGCGTCTTTAGCTGCCAGCACATCCACTTCTGCTTTTGCTTTGAGACATTCCACCACATTATCAACATGTATTAGGTCCAGGTCCTTTCTTTCAGCAGTATCAGGAATCTTCTCCTCTTGCACTTGACTCTCACTCTGCTCAGAGGCCTCACTTGTGCTGTCTGGAGATTCCACTGTGGGACTGCCAGAGGGGGTAAGAAGCCCAGCCTGTCCATCTGCTTCCAAGTGCCGCCGATACTGGAGCCAGTGTGCCCCAAAGCGATCCCGGAAGCTGTCCATGCGCTCCATCTCTGCCTGGTGCTGCCGAACTAAACCTGTGGGTAGAGAGAGATCCACAAAATTTGCAAACTGCCTGATGCACACCCAGTTCTAGGTGATGGTTCCATTGTAATTTACATCTTACCTGCTGAGAGGGGCAACACTCTGTTCTCATGTTCTGTATCACTGGGCTCCGAAATGCTGGCCCTGCGTACTTTAATCTTCCCCTGAAACAGAGACAAGATGTAAATAGAGGCTGGAGGTGACTCTCTCAGGCTCCTTAGTGATAGCATTATGTTATCATAACACTGTCGTAATTGCTTTGCAGCTCTGAAAAGAAGGCCTTACAAAGATGTGTTTGAGGCTCTGGTCTGATTTCAGGTTGTTATCAGAAACAGCAATACATCTGAAGGTTTTCTCCCCATCCCTATCACTTTCTTAAAAAAGAGCAGGAAAAGGTTTCCAGGACCTCACAAGCTCTATTAGTTTATTATTAGAGATCTTACAGCATATTGTGCATTTTCCTGAAAGAGTATAAGGTTAAAAGGTTGTTCCACTCTTCTAGCAAGTTAGCACAAGACACCAATATCAGAATAGCCTCTTATTTCTGACACCAATCATTTATTAAATGACACCAATGGCAGAATAGCCTCTTCTCTCTCTTACTCTCTCAGCCACTCCTGCTACAAAACCCAAATGCTCCCAATGGCAGAACCACCTTAGTTCTCTTCTGTGTGGAGAGTCTTGCAAATTTGTTGTCTCCAGGGGACTGGCTGTCACTTTGGTCTGCAGCACAAGAACTTTCCAGGGCACTGCGGTCTGTCAGAGCCCTCTCTGAGGCTGGAGTGTAGAGTGACTGAACAAGAGTCTGATCCAGTTTTGAATGATTCTGAAAGACAGAATGAGCTGTAAAGAGATAAAGTAGCCTATTCAAGGCCTTCTTCCTATTGTTTTAACCTTTCTTTCTTGAGAGGTAGCTAGGAAGTGACTTTTGAATAGTTTTAGGTATTGGTATAAAGCCATCACACAGGAAAGAGGTCTCAAAAGGAGGGTACATAAAAAACTTTTTAAAAAATCTGAAAGCATTGGCAAAATTAACAATTACACATTCATTTTTCACAATCGTTTCAATATACGTAGCACAGTAGTCAAAAGTAATAATCAGTTCATCTTCTGAAGGGATTTCTCCAAAGATTCATCGTGTATCTTGGAGGTCTATATGTTGTTTCAAATACTGAGTGCATTATATTAATTATAGTGAAACATTTTCTTTAGTACAGAAGAGGTATGACTGGTTTTCTGTTATTCCAGGTCACACCTAGGATGCGACTGCTTTCAGCAGAAAGTGGTTCTTTGCCTTTTTCTTCTCTCCTCTTAATGTAACTTCTTGAAAGCAATAATAATCTATTTTCCTACTCACCCGCAGGTCAGAGACAGACAGTGACTCCTCATCAAGAAGAAACTGATAAAAGAACAAAACATGATCAGTAGGATATCAGCAACCCCATTTCTTGTTACCGTGTAACAAACCCTCCAGAAAGGCTGTTTAGCACAAATGAATACTATACAGAGTTCACAGTTAGAAATGAGAGATCAGGTTCCTGAGTCTGGCAAAAGGATGCAGCCTCTCACTCATGAAAGTGGAGATTATGGCAGTGAGTTAGTGTGGGAATGGTGTAGAGAAAATCACATACTCTCCTTGGTTGACATCCTACATTAGGTCTGTGTAGCATAAATCTCACCATGCAGATTTAGGCACTGATTTTGTTACATGATCTTCTTACTGAATGGCAATGTTGAGCAACCAAACTACAAGGAGCATCACGAGTGGGGTGTGAGGAGTGCACACTGCACCAGGTGACACCTTGGGGAAGAGTGTACATCTGGTGGTGCGGTACACCCAGTGGGACTGGCATGGCTTCTGGGCAAGTGAGAAAGGGTGCCATCTTCCTTTCTTGGTTGTTCAGCAGCCACAAAAAAACCCGGAATGGGCTGCCAGGTGGCTGCAGCACCCCCCCATAAACAGCTACTGGAGGGATGTGTGGTGCCTTCTGGATCTGGCATGAGTGCTGGGTGAGCAGCTGAACCAGACCCAAAATGGGCCATTGAGAGTCTACAACACTGCCCCCTACCAGTAATCTCACCAGCCACAGGGCAGTACAAGCAAGGCAGCTGGAGGGCAGGACAGTCCACTGTGGGGCCCCTGGAAGTCCTTTCTGGGCACCCGCACCAGGTGACACCACTGTGTGCAACTGAAAGTGTTATTACCACCATTTTCACCAGACACAGACAGATATGCATCAGATGAGAATGGGCATCTGCATGAGCAACAGCACCACATCTGCCACTCTGATCTTGAAGTGAATATGGATCCTGCACACCAGACAAAAAAGCCTAATCACTTTCGTATGGGAACTTACACATATTTAAAATATCAACAGGATTCAAACCCTTCTCTCAAAGACACTAAATCTTACTATCAGTAAGCCCACCATCTCTGATGCAAACAGAAAACCAGAAAATGTTCAAATCTGTCAACCCTTTGTTTTGGGCACAAGGTACAGTCCACAGCAACAGAATATACACATTCAATCACAACAGAGAAAACAAGGAACTTGTTGCTGTAAGACATATGGGCAATTTCTTACGATTAAATGAACAGCCAAAGGACATGATTTTTCCTTTAATAAATAGTTTCCACTGTCCACATTTTCTTGTTTTAAAAGAAAAGTGGGCCTTTTTGACCATCTTCATGCCAACTTACACAGAAGCAGCATACTGGACAATGCTGCTGTAAAGTTACCATAAAGAAAATTATAATACTCCCAGGACACAGTTAACAGAGGGCAGAACAGTATATATTAACAAAAACAAAAAGTGTAAGGACTTGCCCTGTTACCTTGTGCTGAGAGCCCAGAATTAAAAGGCAATTACTGTAATGTTTTTTACCTTCGGGAGGGGGGCTATTCTCTGAACAATATATCCCCATGTCATGTCATAAACTGCTTTTGAAACTCCCTTCAATTGCCAAAGCAGTTTGCCACAAGGGACTGAACCCACTTCAGCAAATGGAATTAAGCTTCATGGAGCAGTTGTTTATCTCATATTGTGACCTCAGCAGTAAGCAATAAGCAGTATTCACCACATGGGGCAGTAACATAAGACAATTGGAGGCTGTCAATTTTGTTTCTGGTAGGCAGTGGCATTCAATTGATAATTTGCTTTGTAGAGTGGACTACAGATTAGTGTTAAAGCATACACTTGGCTTGCAAAGGGTCCCTGGTCCCCCCTAGTTACAAAGAGCAGGAAGCAAATGATGAAAAAAAAAATATCCACCTAAAACTCTACAGAACCCTTTTCATTAGTGCAAACAATACCTTGTTATATGAACACAAAGAAAACTACCATACCACAGAACAGATTATGTTCCCAACTCTTTGTTTTGAGTTAGGACTGCTGGAGAACCTATGTGTTCCATGGAGAACAGGATTACACACACCATGTAGCCATGAGAGTCTCAAGCTCTGCCATAGCGTGATGATGGACAAATTCCAGTCTACATCCAACTGTTAGTCCAAAGTAAAGTAGACCTATCAACAGAAATTTGATAAGCCAACACTTTATGTAAACTCTACTGATTTAGCATGTCTATTCTCAGTGGGACAAACAACTAGATTTAGGCCCACACCTCTTCTGTAGTCTTTCTTCCCTTTGGTCCCTCCTTTTATGCTGGGGTTGGAGGAAGAAAAAAATGGTGCCTTCTTCTACAACTGCCAAGTATTTGACACAACTATCTCAATTATGCAGCCACAGAATAGTGGAAATGGGAAAGCCTTTCTTTTATGACACTGTGTAGCAAACATAAACATATGAATATCAACATCAAACAGTACACCTCCAAAGCTTCACAAAGGTAGAAGAACATTGTGGCTCGTGTGTGAGGTGCAATAACCCATTGTTACATAATCATAAAATTTACTTCCAGTTTGCTGTGAATAGACCAGGAGTGGGAAATGTGCAGCGCTTCAAATGTTATTGCCCTTAAACTTCCAGCATTCCTCACTATTGGCTGTGCTGGCCAATGGATACTGGAGCATGCACTCCACCACCTCTTGGAGGGCCACACAGTTCCCATCCTCAGCAAAAATGGCTGGATAGTGCTAACCATTGTGAGTTATTCTTTGTAATGAAGATGTGATGAATTTCTGTGCACTTTATATATACTCACATTACAAGAAATAGCTCTAGGAGACAAGTGCATTATGGTAGCCAGTCGATGATTCTGATGGAACCATAAAGGATTCCCCTCCAAATGCAGCTGTGTGGGAAAAAATACCTCTTGATTCATTTTAAAAAACTTATCAATATGAACAGCTAAAACCCTGTCTTGCTATCATTTTCTAGCACTGCAACAGTCCTGCGTTGCTATGACATTAATTTATGTTTCCACGCAAAAGTTTTGGGTGGCTTTCACAGTCTTCCCCTCTCTTCATAACAATCCTATGGGGTAAATTAGTGTAACATATGGCAACAGGCCCAAGGCTACCCAGTGACTTTCACACCTGGGTGGAGATTTGAAATCTAGTACCTCAAATCCTAGTCTAGTACTCTACAACCAATGAAGCATTTGGCTGGATTTTGGCTGATCCCTTCTCGAATTGTGACTCCACAGCCATGTGGGGTGCCACAGGTATTACAACTGTAATAGAGATAGGCACCTATCAGCTAATGCACTGAAATCAATGCTGGCAAAACTTTTTCCAGATTTTTAAAGAGTATTCACATCTTCCACAAACCATGCCTTATCCATCTGCCCTAATCCCTAATCAAAATGATAGCTCACTCTTCTCAGGTTGTGTAGCAAGGACAGTGGTGCTAACAGAGAGTGCTCCAGCAGCAAGTTATAGGCAATGTCCAAATGCTGAAGGCTTGGTAGCTGTTCCACACCTGCAAAGAAAGAAGCCAGGCAAGGTCAAGACCTTTGCCATCAAACTCCCTGTAATGCCCTGCCTCCAAATTAGTATGACCCTGTCCCACTTCCCAGATTACCTTTGATATTCACCTGTACAGTCTTACCATTAATGCTATCAAGCTGGTTGTAACGAAGGATCAGGGTCACCAATTTAGCCCGGCTGTAAAGCCCAAGATCAGGCATTTTAGTTAAGAAGTTATAGGCCACATTTAGGTATTCCAGCTCTGTCAGCACCTGTTGAGAAAAGGTGGAAAATTTCAACACTATTCATATACACTTTTCTCCCCTTTATTAACTCTTTGGTCTTCTGTATCATGCAAAACACCCTTAAAAAGTAACTCAAGCTAATCCGAGCCAATCAAAACAGCAATTCTCAGAACACTATGGCTCATGACAGCACAAAGATTAAGAGTTCTTGGCAGACGCTTTCTTTATCTCAAAATGTTCAGATGAATATGCCAGTTTTGCACATGACCTAAATTCTCTTCTTGCCCAAACAAGCACATGACGGCCACATGAGGTATTTAGAAGTGAGAATGGCAGTAACTTCACAGCAAGTGGAAGCAGGACTCAAGGAGGGTTGGCAATTCCTCCAATGGAAAGACTCCTTCTCATCTTAAAAACATTTACTATAATAGTTAATTTGGATGCCAATAATTCACAATTTTATACTGAAGCTGTCTCCAAAATCCTGGTAGAAAGGCAAGATATTAGTTTTAAACATAAGCAAAAGCTTTAGGGGGCAGAAATACTTGAACTAGAAAAGATCTATTCTACAGTAGTGGAACAAGGATGCAATGCACCTTCACATGAACAGTCCTTTAAAGGCCAAAATATAGATGTTAACTCTAGAAAGCTGGTGGGGTATGAGTTGCTTACCAAGAAAAAAAGGTATACATAAGGTAAGTTCAGTTTTAACATACTCTACATTAGAAAAAAAGCATGCTTTCCTAACATAAGCAAATCGTGACTGCAGTAATAAAAAAATCCTGCTTAGGTATGTAGTTTAATTAAACTCTCAATAGAAAAGGCAATCTCTAATCCCTGTTCTGTCCACTAAATCCATGTGTCCCCCATATGCATTAAACCTTGCAAGGAAGCAATCCTACATGAAAAGCAGAGCAAAACAACCAGCCATCCAGCAACAACAAGCAAATATCCTAGAAGTCAAAAATGTTGGGAACAGGGAGAGCTGTACTATGAATAGTTGCTCCTTTTGTCTCCACAGAACCTCTGGAGTAGAGATCAAAAAAGAGCTCCCAGGAACATGTCAGGCAATACAATCTGAGAATATTGATCATTGACCAATTTCCATTGAAAAGATATATTGAACACATTGCACACAGTCTTGGACTGCTTCAGTGACCAAGGATGGCATCTCCCCTCTGAATGAATGTCCGAAGTCAGTAATGGATTGGATGTGGGAAAATAGACTTAAACTGAATCCAGATAAAACAGAGGTCCTTGCTATAGGCAATCCTATTCCAGATGCAGAGATAAGTCCTCCAGTCCTGGATGGGGTCACACTTCCCCTAAAGGACGGTGTTTGTAGCCTGGGGGTACTCTTGGATTTGTTGCTTAGCCTGTCATCTCAGGTTGATACGACAGCCAGGAGTGTCTGCTATCAGCTTCAGCTGATATGCCAGCTGTGACTCTTTCTGGAATGGGAGAACCTAGAAACAGTTGTACATTCACTGGTAATCTCTCGTCTTGATTTCTGCAATGTGCTCGACATGGGGCAACCTTCATGCCATGTTTGGAAGCTGCAATTGGTTCAAAACATGGCAGCCAAATTAGTTACAGGGAGTTCTAAATTTGATTCTATTACACCTATTTTAGATTCCCTACACTGGCTGCCTATTAGCTTCCGGGCACAGTATAAGGTGTTGATTATTACCTATAAAGCCCTACGTGGCTTGGGTCCAGCATACTTGAGGGAACACCTCCTCCCATAAAATCCTTCCCACACACTCAGGTCCTTTGGGAGGAACTTACTGCAGCCAAAGAAAACTAGACTGGTGGCGACCTCCCAGAGGACCTTTTCAGCTGCTGTTTCAAAAATATGGAATGACCTGCCGGAGGAGATCCACCATATAACATAGTTGGAGGCCTTCAAGAAGGCAATAAAGACGGATCTCTTCCGGCAGGCCTTCCCTAACTGACCTCCTCGGACTTTTTAACAGTCCATCTGTCTCACTGCCCCCATCAATTTTTTTCCAATTTTACTATGAATTCTAATTTAATGTTTTAAAAATTTCTATTTTAGATTATTATGTTTTTAATGCTGTAGCACATTGGGTTTTTTTGTTTTTTAATTTTAATTTTTAACTGTTCCCCGCCTTGATCCAACACAGGGAGAGGCAGGACATACATAAATAAATTATTATTATTATACTCCCATACTGTTTTATGAAATGACATTTTGTTGTAAGACTTATTTTAAATAATCTTCTGGAACTGGTCTCACTATAAAATTTTGTTCTCATAGTATGTTTCCTGATTATTCTGGTTTCACATTTTAAGTATCTGTATATGGAGAACCAGCATGGGGTAGTGGCTTGAGTGTTGAGCATTGGACAATGACTTTGGAGACAGGGTTCAAATTCCCATTCAGCCAGGGAAACCTACTGGGTGGCCTTGAGCAAGTCACACACTCTCAGCCTCAGAAGAAGGCAATGGCAAATGCCCTCTGAAAAAATGTTGCCAAGAAAACCCTGTGATATGGCCTTAGGGTTGCCATAAATCAGAAATGACTTGAAGGCACACAACAACAATAACAACAATACATATGTTGCAACTTATTCTAAAAAACTTATATGGAAATAGTTTTAATTCTAACTCATGCACAGAAAGCAGCAACTTTACCTAGGTTAACCTTTTACTCAAGTGCTCTTTATCAAAAGTATCCTGGATGACACAGATAGGAATAATTACTTTTGTCAGGATAGTCACAGAACATGATGCTAAGAAACCTTTGTCTCGGGTAGTTTCATTCCATTAGTCCACTATTTTCTATATAATATCAATATTAAACTATTGTTGTCATTGTTATTACTGTTACTGTTATTGATTAATTATATTGTGCCTTCTACATGAGTGATTTACAGATTTTGACAAATCCCCGCCTTCAGGTTTACAATCCAAAAAGACATGACATACAAGAAAAAGGGGGTGGCAGTGAGGAAGGGATTTAGACATGATGGAGCCATGCAACTTGTTCTTCTCTCCTTCTAGAACCAGGTATCTCCTAAAATCTACCTCACTTTTAATTTTCAGGATCTAATACAAAACATTATTTAAGAAGACGTATTGTTTAAATATTAAATACAATAAATCTAAGACAGACAATGAAGCTGAATATGAACTGAAGTTTGCATTACATAGGTGAGACAGATTTTAACAAACAATAAGCATGTCTCTCGTAGTTAAAATGCTATGTGATGAAAACTTGTTGGGGGATATTCAAAAGATTATCATGACACAAAGTTAAAAGATCTTAAGAAATTCAAACTTTTCTGAAGTTGCATTTTTTTTCATACTAAAAAAAGTGAAACCTCAATAAACTGAGGGGCTGGGGGCAGAAAGAGAATCTATCATTAAATTTAACCAAACAAAGGAGAACAATATACACTATTGTCAACACAAAATTCTCTGCTAGGTATTTTTATTTAGATCACAGACATGCATCCCTTCTGCCTGTAATTACTGTGAGCAAGTAATAAAGAAAGGCACTTCAGGTATTTAAAATGACCACCTTCTAAATAAAAGAGACAAGGATGGCTAAATTTTTAGGTTTTTCAAGCAGAAATGTCCAAGTTTGAAACAAAAGCCCTTTTGCCATTTAAGTCCTTCCTGTGTAATGACAGTACCTTAGTTTCCATCTTGCCAACAGAAAAACCTATCTTACCAGTACATTTTTTTTAAAAAAAATATGCCAATGAAGTAAATGATATTGAAACTATAAAGGAAAGAAGCAGAAGAAATAAGCATTACTATAAAGGAAAAGAATATGAAACAAAACAAAAAAAACCCATAAGACAAATAGTGAGAAACCACAGGATGATGACTTTGACTGAGAAGGAATTGGGGGTCTGGTTCAGGCTTTTGACAGCAGTAACTTCAGAAGGGCAGTAGTACCCAAGAAATGTCCAAGAAGCCAACAGCAGATATATTAATACAGAAAAAACAGAACTCTAGCCTTTCACATCAGAAAGGGAATTTTTCATCACCATATCAGACTGTGTGTGACTTCACTGCATTGAGCCTACAAGTGAAAAGACAAGCGTTCCCAATGAAAGAAGTGTTTCTCTCACAAAAACAGAAGCTTATTCGACTCTACAAGATGGCCTGAATACAATGAACTGGGTCAAGTGACAGGAGGAAAGGGGAAAAATTATTAACTAGTCATAATTAGCTTCAAAAGAGTAGCACTTACTGTCTTACAGATACTTACTGTCAGGTAGTGCTCACAGTCCTGGATGAGGTTATGACTAATATCCAGAGCTTTCAAAGCATTCAATAATTGCTTGTCAGAAATAAGAAAGAGTAAGAAATTAGTGATGACAAGACAAAATCATATTGTTCTAAGGTCACAAGCTATAGCACAACCACTCTGAACCCAAGTCCTCACTGTACCTCATTATCAGCAAGGGAATATAAAACTGCTAGAAATAAGCATACTATCACCCTCTGTTACAGTACTCTATCAGGAAGGATTCTGTTTTCATCTCCTACCCGATCACCCTTCAGGTCCTCCAACATACCAATGATTCATCCAAGTTTGCAATGGAATTATAGCTGAAGTTGACTGTCTGTAATTCCAGCCAAGGAAGTGCAGAACTGAGATCCCCTCCACATTCAGAGAAGATCTCCTATAGGAATAAGGGCAGGTAAATGGTAAGTGAATAAGGAAGAGCTGCCCCATATGTCCTTTTCAGCATCTTGCCTTCAGGATTGCAAGCATCTGAACTAGCCCCCAAAGCTGAACCTTGAATAGCAGTTTGAATACTAGCAACAATTAATAAATGCCTATGCCATTTTTGTGTGACTGAAAACAAGTTTCTTTTCACTAGCTAATTCTTGCATAACAAGCACATGTACAATAGCCAGCTAGCTGGCAATCCTACACTATTCTTATATTTTCCACAGGAAATGCTGGGATCCCTGACTTTTTTTCTGTTTAATGAGGCAGTGGTGTTACTTCTAATCCAACATTATAGATAATATATTTTCACCCAAGAAATCAATTTTAATAATAATAATAATAATAATAATAATAATAATAAATTTATTTGTATTTCCCACCTCTCCCTGTGGATCGAGGCAGGATTACAGTGAGAAAAAACAACAATATAAAATACAATGTGAACAACTATATAAAAATCCAGTCAATAAAACCATTAACTTACTAATCACTAAAATGATCATCATTGTCTGTATCCATGCCATCGTAGTTGTAAGGGGGTTAGTTCTTATATTACCTGGTGGGAAGGCTCGCCGGAAGAGATCCGTCTTAAGTGCCCTCTTAAAAGTTTCCAAGGAGGTACTAAGACGGATCTCCTCCGGGAGGTCATTATGTTAAATTACTGACATCAAGATCAGCCCTTATATGAGAGATTTTACCAGCAAAAAATTCATTAAATACATCACAGCAGGCTTCCATTGGTGCTAGTTAGGGGTCAGGGTTGGTCAGGATGGGAGCTGAGTTAGCTCTCTAACCACCCTAACAGCTCTGCTGGACGTGACTCTGCTGATGCAATACGTGAAGCATTGAACAAATTCTTTGCTACATGGATTGCCACTCTGTAGGAACGAAGGAGGTCGCTATGGAGTGTCTTGTCAGGTAAGCATTGGTGTTTCTGCCATTTGCGGTCTAGTCGTTGTGCGGCCTGCTTCATTTTCCAAAGATCTTACTTGTACCACGGTTTCTTATTAGAAGTGCGTTGTAAAGGACACTCGGGAGTGATAATGTCTAAAGCCCTGGTAAGATCATTATCCCAGGTATCAACCAGGGCTTCGACAGAATCAGGTCTCATTCCAACCATATATCCTTCTAGGGCTTCCTGGAACCTTTTGGGTTCCATCAGCCTTTGAAGGCGAACTATTCAAATAGGTCCTCCACCACCAAGGGCTGTGTGGGTAGTGGCCTTCAGCTTCATCTTGACCAGAAAATGGTCCGTCCATGACAGGGCAGTGGTACTAATGGACCCTGCCCATGGATTTTCCTGATCCGTGCAAAAGATCACATCGAGTTTTGTTACCTGCACAATGTGTCGGGCCCGAGACTAATTGAGACAGGCCCATGGCTGTCATGAAATCCATGAATTGCCTAGCTGCGCTAGTCAGATCTAATGAGCTGGCCTCGAAGGGGATGTAGAGGTCTCCCAGAACAAGAAGCCCGGGGAACTCCAGCACCAGCTCCGAGACTGTGTCAGCTTGGCCAAGGAGTCTCTTAGGCAACGGGGTGGATGGTAGACCAACAGAATCCCCAAACTGTCCCTAGCCTTCAGGGTCAGGTAAACACACTCAATGTAATCAGTTTTCCAGACAGGTCTCCTGGTCAAGGTGATAGTATTTTTTATGGACTAAGGCAACTCCCGCCCCTCGCCCACTTTCCCTAACTAGCTACCGGACAGCATACCCAGCTGGGAGGGCCTTAGTCCAGGTTACATTGCTATCCTCTCCTAGCCAGGTTTCCGTGAAAGAAGCCAGGTCGGCGTTCTCCTCTTCCAGCATAGAATCATAGAGTTGGAAGAGACCACAAGGGCCATCCAGTCCAACCCCCTGCCATGCAGGAACTCTCCATCAAAGCATCCCCGACAGATGGCCATCCAGCCTCTGCTTAAAGACCTCTAAGGAAGGAGACTCCACCACCCTCCGAGGGAGTGTGTTCCACTGTCGAACAGCCCTTACTGTCAGATAGTTCCTCCTCCATCCATTTTTCCAGGTCCTGTTCTCTGGAGCAGCAGAAAACAAGCTTGCTCCCTCCTCAATGTGACATCCCTTCAAGTATTTAAACAGGGCTATCATATCATATTGTAGATTATATGTGATTTGTTCCTCACCGACCTGCATTACAAAGGAGCAAGTTAAGGATCTGTGGTATGGTTGGGGTGACCCTCGGTTCTTTTGGGCTAACAGGGTGGGTGGAAGACGGGATAGATTTCAGACATCGATTTTGTCTTCTGTTGTATCTTGGGGAAGGATTATTGATCTAACACTACTTTTTGCTTCAAGTTAGAACAAGTTTTACATTGGGCAGCCCTTTCCAATATCTGTCTCCTTGAAGGACTCTGCCTCCCCATCTGAACACACATATTGAATAACCATGAAGTTCTGCCTGTTCATGGCTGGCCATTCACAAAGAGGTCTGTCTCTCTAATTATGCACAACATTCATTGCATGAATGTTTTCTTTAAGGTGGGTTAAAAACAGTTGGATCAGTGGTGGGAATCTATAATGTGCAGATATACAGGTACAGTGAGGGGAGGGAAAGGAGAGTCATGTAATGCTTTCTTCATTTGCTTATCAAAAGCTTTTGCCTATGGGCTAACAAGATGCCAAAAGTAAAAATAAAACAACCACCAGGGAAAAGGCTGTCACAAACTGCAAACTACATTAGATTCTCAGTTTGGGTTTTTTAGCCCAAAGAAGCTATGGGAAACTATTCAAACCAAAACAGGTTCTGTTCCAGTGAATAGCTTCCCACAGCTTCTTTGGGTTAAAAACCTCAAACTGAGAATCTAATGTAGTTTGTAGTTATGACAGCCTATTCAAGAAAGAGCTCCTGCTCTCAAAAGTGAACAAAGCAACCTAATGTCCATCACCACTTACTTTTAGGGAGCTCACACATTTGGAACAGGTCAAAGCCTCCAACTGGGAATAGATAAACCGCAAGCCATGCAGACAGTGTAAAGGAACACACTTCAGCTAGACATGGCGACAAAAACCAGAAAATATCTGTTAATTTTTTCAACAAAAAAATAAAATCTATTCTTAAACCCAAATGTCCCTCACTAACTGATTACAGTATGACTAAGGGCTGGTTATGGGATTTTGCAGATTTGCTCAAAGTTATAAAAACCGCATCTCTTACATCAAAGATGTACAGTAAATTTAAGATGTCTTGCTTTAGACTGCAGCGAAAGAAAGTAATATTGGTTAATTAACATGACAAAACTTAGTTATGAAATTTCAACTACAGTCTCATTTATCATTCTGTATATATGTGGCAGACAGTGCAGCTTCTCATGTTCCATTTAGAAACAGACAAAGCTATTGCCTAGCCTCTACTGAAGAGGACTCCTATAACAGTACTCACCTCTAGACGTCGTAAAGATTTGAAGGGGGAAATCTTCACAGCAGCTGGCAGAGCACAATCAGGAACATAAATGAGCTAAAAGGAATCAGGAGGAAGAAGTACATCACTATGAATAGTGGTCACCATTATAATTCCATCCCACCATCAATAACAGGGGTCACTATTAAAAGTCCATTCCATCCATGGGTTCCATGGCAAATTAGGGAAGAAAGGCAAAATTCAGGAAGACAAGACTAAAAAAAATAATGTCAGAGGTGAATGCAATGGATATGTATATGAATACAGTTGGCCCTTTACATTTGCAGATCTGATTATTCTCAGATTTTATAATATGTTCTCTCTACAAATCTATAGGTCCTCCAATGTGACTCTATGTCAATGCCCACCAGAAATTGCACTGAAGGACCTAAAAATTCCTAGAGGTGTTCTCTCAGGTTAAAAAATAGTGTTTATTTGTGGTTTTCCACTTTCATAGTGGTCCTGCACCCCTAATCGAGGGAATGTGAAAGGCTCTCTATAATTGAAACATTCATAAGAGATTCCATCTCAGCATAAGGAGGAACTTCCTGACAGTAAGAAATGTTTGAGAGTGGAACATGCTGGTTTGGAGAGTGTAAAGTCTCCTACTTTGGAGGTTTTTAAACAGAGGCTGGATGGCCATCTGTTTGGGGTGCTCTTATTGTGTATTCCTGCATGGCAAGGGGTTGGACTAGATGGCTCTTACGGTCTCTTCCAGCTCTATGATTCTATGAAATCTATGATGGAATTGTATTTTGGTAATTGTTAACTTGAGATACAGTGGAAAAAGAGTTGCTGAGATATTTGGCTATATACTGTGAAGCTTACTGTATCAGTTAATGTATATCAGTACTTTATCATGGACTTCCAACATAAAACAAGCCTATGAAAACAAGCCTCCCAAAAACACATTACAACACAGTCTTTATTATGCCATGCATAAATCCCTGTTGAGTGGGCTCCTCCTTACTACATCTTGATGCTGCAGAAAAAGTTTGCCATCTCTGGGGAGATACGCAGCTACATGAAGTTAGGCCCAAGTTCAAAGGAAGAATTTGAATAATTATTGCAAAGTAGTAGATAAAATAACACAGTTGTCAGGGAACAGCTCATTTCAAGTCCCTCACAAACAATGAAGCTCAGTAAGGGTCAAACCACCCAAGACATCACAGATCCCTGACTGATTTATTCCTGCTTCTTTTTAAAAAGAGAATGCTGCAATAGGACTGGGATCACAGTGGTGGAGGCATCTTTTCCCTGTTAAAGTCTCTCCAGCTGCTATTTGCCTCTCATTAGGAGAAACTCAGATGCATATATTTCCCTTGATGGGTCAAACAACAGCCAGGGAAGAGCTTCCCTGCAGCTGCTTGCTTAAAAAAAAAAGGGGGGGGGGCGATCCTTGTCTGGTTTAGCTCCAGTTGTCTGCCTTTTGTGCCTAAACTACCAGAAATGCTAGAAGAATGATACAAAGAATGTGCGAGGCAGCATGTCTTTAAGCTTTGGAGCAACAGGATAGAAAAATTAATGTAACACAATTGTATTATGATAGTCAGAGAAGAACAACAGCCCCTGACTCACAGTATCTTACAACAAAGCAGCACCACTGTTCTTCATTGTTCCCACAGTAACCCACTGTTCCCTTTACTGAAGAACCATTCAAACTGAACTAAGTATGATTTGCAATTAAGTTTTTTTGCTAAGACTTTTAGCTAAAGCCCATATTAATAGCTGAAAAGAACAAAGTGAGCCATTGCACTAGTAGATCACATCATAATGGCATGTGTAAAGTTACGAGTCTCACCCACAGCAGACAAGGGCCACAAGGCAAAGATCGAAAAGGACATGAAGACATTCTGAAGCCAAAAAATGACAGAGCAGGCTATGCATGGAACAAAGTGAAACAGATGCTCTTTGAAATATAGTTCAGGCTACAATCCTGTATGCGTTCTCCAGGGAGTAAAACCAATTGAATTCAGTAGGATTCACTTCTGAGCAGACATGTGCAGGATTGTACTGTTAAAGTACAAGCTTTCTAGAACAAAGAGCCTAATGTTATCATGTTACACACATAGATGGAGCCCTATAAAATAACAGTAATCACTGAGACAGCTATGCTATCCAATTTTATGATGCTCTCCAGTTACAAATATTTTAGAGATTACACTAGATTAGGGAGGGGAAAGAGGCATGCAATGGAAGCTGGTGGTGCACAGAGATAAACCAACATGAGGGCCTCAGATACCAATCCTAAGATTTCGCCCCTGATGTGAACTCACTGCCTCCTCCCAGATACCATGATTCTTCCTTTCTTTTTTTAGCAGGATGGCCAATCAAAATAATCGGCATCTCTAAATATGCTCGAATCATGCTAGCACACTTTATCTAGACAGCATTTCTGGATGATGTCATGTAACTGTAATTCACTCAGTCACAGATCTGAGGCTGTGGTCAACATGCAAGCATCATGTGACCGGACAAGGCATCTGTTGGGGATAAGGCTACACTGGCAGATTCTATGTAGGGGCTTCAGGGAGCCCTCATCCACCACGTTTCAAAGGTTAATCAAGGACTCAGATTCTGCAAACATCCCTCTTAAACAAAGAGATTAATTCTTGTGTTGACTCAAGTAAACATTAGCAAGGCCCACAATTATTTTACCATAGATAACTAAAGTGGCAAGCACATTCCAGTCCATATCTGAGTAACATCCCTGCTCTGGTTAAACAAACCATGACCAGCAGAATGGAAATAAAATAAACAGTGTCCTTAAAGATTCAACACAACATACACAACTTACTGGAAAAATTGAAGTCAATAGCTAGTGGAGCTGATTAATGAGTGGCACAAAGCTTACTTCACAGAAGAAAGACTCTAAGTATCCAGGTGACATGACAGCAAGAGAGAATTTACTAGCATCTGTCATTTATACAAATATGAATGCTTATTTCTTGCCCTTCTTTCTCATTTCAGATGTTACTAATTAACATTTATCCCTTATATGCTGACTGGTCTGCCTATTTAGCAATTATGCAGGAAAAAAACTGTATTAAAACTCACATAGCTACATTTCAAGGAATTATGTCTCATAACAATTTAATTTTGGTGGACTGCCCCCGTATAATTACTCTCAGTCCTCCTGATTGCCACATATTCCCTTTTGAGAACAAAGTGTACAACCTCATCCCAGTCTTGGATCTTTTGAATGCGACGTATTCCTATTACAGAACGAAGTGTACAGCATTGTCACTGACATCATATCAGCTCCACACACCACCCTCTCAAGTCATAAAATGTAAGCTTCTCTCAACTTCCTTTTTTGCTAATCTTTTCTTCACTTACCTAGGAACAATCATGAACTTTTACCTCTATGGCAAGGGATCATAGCATTCCACAGATTGTAGAATAGTTCAGATTTTATTCCCATTCCAGAAGCAGAATCTCCCAGCCTATGCTTAGTAATGACACAAGAAGTTTCTGCTTTTAGTCATGAAAAAAGATACCCAACCGAAGTCCAATATTTATTGTCTTCTGTTCTTTTCTAATGGCTTCTTGTCCTGCTACTATTCCATGAAATAAAGAGATATAAACAAAAGAAAACATTCTAGATTGCAAAACCTGAACAATTCTGCAAATTTAATAAATATGTAAATTGTCCAATTTATATAATTTTTGCAAACAAAGCTGACAACCTATAGAGCAGAGATACAGAAACCAAATCATGACTCCTACTTCCTTGCTTTAATGTCAAATATCTTAAGTTACTTTTCACTGACACTCATCTCTGCCACAACATTTCTCTTAAGTTATTTTAAGACCAAGTCACTGAGCACTGCTGAACTGCATCTCAAGTCTCCCAATCTGGTTTTTGTCTGCTTGAACAGACGGCATGAGTATACATTTACAGCCAAGAGGAAGCAAGTTCCTTTGCCAATCTTTCACCACCCCCTCAGCCTTATGCCAGTCAGGCATAGCTGAATCTGCTGGTGCCCATACCCGAGTTTCCACACAACAAAGTAGAGACCAATCAAGATATTTTATGTCAGCACCTTTCATACTCTTCATAAAATAAACCTGTTGGGGCAATCTAATACTTTTCTTATCAGAGCTGTTGTAAATGCTGTTGAGCTCATTACATATGCAACCACACACAATACTGCATAATAGCTAAAGTAAACACTGCTACCGCAACAAATTGCCAGATTGCCTGAATCCAGAGAGAAAAGAATGTCAGTGAAGATATATTTTAGTAAAGTTTTGACATCAGATGTGGAAAGCTAGGTCTTCTGATTAGGTCTTCTTCAGGCCTAGTAATCAAGCTAAGTATTAGTATTTCTGGAGACACTGCAGATTTCTAGAGCACGATCCACTGGTCAGCATATTCTTTGCACACATTAAACTAAAATTCAATATCAAGTATTTCCACGTACAATAATCTGAAACAGCATCCTTGTCTTTGTATCTTTTAGAATTGCTGCCAGCCTGTATTGAGATAAAGGGATGAATGGTCTGATTCAAACTAAGGCAGGGATTTACAACCTATGACCTTTCATCACTCACTATCAATTCTTCTGCTTAGGACTGATTGAGTTGCAGTCCAACCTCTGGATGGTCACAAGTTGATCACCCCTGGTCTAAGGACAGCTTCATACAACAACAGTACATTTTTCACATCCTGCATTTTGCATGCTTTTCTGTCCTAGAAAAGAGAGCAGCTGTGAAGTCCCATGGAATATATAGCTTCATGAGTGATACTTCATCCCCTTTTTTCCTATTTAGATTTTTCTTAATCAGAAATATTTATCTGCACTTGATGTTGTTTAAAGGCATGTTAAGATTTAAAAACAAAAAACTAAGAATGATTTATTTGTACAAGATTACAACAAATCATCTCAGTCACAAATTTATAGACATGTACAGAATAGAACTCTTGAGTTCTATGGGGTGCTCAACTATGAAAGTCTAGGGGACACCACCTGCACTACTCCAGAACACACACACACACACACACACAAATAAACATATAGCCAACAAAGACTCTCTTGGGGACATGGGGGTATTTTCACCATGTTTTTGTTTCTCCGGGGCCATTTTATACTGAATAGAGCCTTTTTTAAACAACAGGAAGTGAACAAAATTAACTTCCTGTCCACAGTCTGTGTGTGTACATGCATGCATGCACCTTCAAGCCTCTTGCTGACTTATAGCAACCTCATGAATTTCATAGGGTTTTCTTAGGCAAGGAATACGCAGAGGTGGTTTTGCCAGTTCCTTCCTCTGAAATACAGGACCTGGTAATCATTAGTGGTCTCCCACCCAAGTACTATCCAGGGCTGACCCTAATTAGTTTCCAAGATCAGATGGGATCTTGTGCTTTTATGGTATTTAAGCCCTTTCCTGTTCATTACCTCTTCTTTAAATCAGGCCACTCTTGGGCCTAAACAGGACTGAGGTGGGGTGAAACGTGGTGCAAATGCCCCCATGTAGCCTAGAGGACAATCTATGGCAAAAACATTGTTCTAAAAACGTTTTTACAAATGTTTGTTTGATCCTTTGGAGGCCCAAGGAGCCTTCAAACTGGGACATTCTGAAGCAACAAGAAATTGCAAAAAAATGTTAGACACCCCCCCCCCCCGGCCTCTCCACAGGGCTCTGGGGGCCACAGAAATGCTTGTGGGGAGGCTGCACGCACTTTGTGCACCTTTGGTCTATCACAGTAGTTCCAGAAGAATAAGCTTCTTTCCAAAAGGAAGCACAGACCCACTACTCACAACTCACAACACACACCTTGAGTGAGAGAGTCTTTTGCAAGACATCAAAAAGAAACTGGGCTTGAAGGATTGCAGATGTTTCAGCAGGGTGTGATGAGAGTGCAATGAAGCCATGATTCTGGTTTCGTGGCAGTAGGTGCTGTTCAAAGATTTGAGTGAGAGTCTGCAATGTGGATGTGAACAAAGTCAAAGTGCTAGTACCATCCAGAATAAGGTCACCTAAAAAAAAAGCGAGAACTATTAGCAACAGATTCACATGAACTTATTGCCCCATGAAGAAAAACTTGTTGATGCTATGTAAGTCTGCCAACATAGCAGCATAGCTTTCCCATCCTTATAAGCAAAGAAGAACATGTTCAAGTTGTTTTTATTGATGCTATCCAAAGTGTTTCAGTTCTAGGTTCATTACACACTTATTGACTGGGAATCCCTTACTTTCCTGCACCACAGCTACTGCTCACACATAGAAGCCCAAGTTAATGGAACAATGTGGACGACTTCCCAAACTGCAATATTTCTCACCCCTAAAAATACCTGCAAATCCTCACAGCTAACCCAATACATAAAAAAACACAAGAGAGTAAGCTGCTTCATAGAAATTAGGTAATGGTGTTCTTCCTTTTGGATATGCCACTTAGGAAAGGCAGGAGCACTATTCTACTTTGGCGACAAGCTCAAGTACAGAAATATGGTAACTTATACCCTTCCTTTCTCCCAGCACAGGATTTAAGTCAGATTCAACAGGATTCTCAGTTGAGGTAATGGCACACTGAAAGAGTGTTTAGTGGAGGTTGATTATCATAACTGTGCATGTAATAACAAAAATGTTTTTACTTTATTTATTTAACGTGACAGGGTATATAGCACGGAGACAATATTTGCAGACAAAAATACTGACTAATGCCAGTTACTGAGGAGTGGTGCACTGTTTTCTGAGAGCCAGCTGGAATAGGACTATGGTTATACTTCCTGCTCGACCATGAGAACCAGTGGGTGACCTTAGGCAAGTCACAGGTTCTCCGCCTCATGGAAAGGCAATGGCAAACCTCATCTGAACAAGTCTTGCCAAAAAACCCATGATAGGGTTGCCTTAGGGTCACCATAAGTTGGAAATGACTTGAAGGCACACAATGCAACAACAACAACAAGCACTGTTCTCCACTTGCTGCTGGAAAAGCACTCATGTCTGCTACAGCCCATCCCACACAGCTTCTTATTCAGCCACCATCAACAGCTTCTGCCTCAAACTCTGAAATGTGGCCATCTAATAGTGGTCACTCTGAGCTACGAGTTCATTTCACATCCAAGCATGTTCCAGCCATGGGAAAGGGAATCACATCATCAGAACCTCACCAGAATCCTGCAGTAACTGCGCTAAGCTCTGAAGCATTATTTCCTTGGGGGCAGCAGGTGCCATCTACAAAGAGAGAGGACAAAAAAGAAGAAAAGAAGAATCACCTGGGAAGCAATTCAAGGATATAGCCATGTTAAGTCTGTAAAATCAGTGTGCAAAGAGATCTTGTAGCCCCTTTGAGACTAACTGGAGGAAAGAAGTTGGCAGTATCAGCTTTTGTACACTTGTCTACTTCCTCAAATGTCTAGGAAAGCCCATGCAGCCAACTTCTTTCTTTCAGTTAGTCTCAAAGGTGCTACAAGATCTCTTTACATGCTGGGAAGCCATGATACACATTTCAGTATCCGACAGAACAGCCACACGCTCACTAAAGCAAAGAGAGTGGTCAATCACAACACCGGTCTGAGAATAATAAATAATAATAAAATCTTTATTTATATACCGCCTTTCCACAGATCAGAATGCCAAGAGATTTTTGTTTTATTTATTTTAAAATGGAGCAACCTCTCAAGGCACAGATTTTTTAGATCCACAAGACCCCATTAGGGGATTTTGAGAACTATAAGACATCCCTTGGGGGATTTTGAGGCCCATATGACCCTCTTGGGGGATTCTGAGACCCACAAGACCCTCTTGAGGTTTAGGAGAACCCCACAAGAGCCCCTTGGGGGACCCTCTAAAGACCCCCTTGAGTGATTTTGAGACCTACAAGACACCCCTGAGTAATTCTGAGATCCACAAGACCCCTTTAAGGGATTTTGAGACCCCCTTGGAGGATGTCAAGATCCCCTCTTGGGGGATTTTGAGACCACCACCACCCCCCTTGGAGGATTAGGAGACCCACAAGAGCCCCTTGACTCCTTGAGGGATGCTGAGACCCCTACAAGAGACCCCTAAGACCCCCTTTTGGGACTTTTAAGACCCCAATAGGAGCCCCTTGAGGGATTCTGGGACCCCCAACAGGGCCAGGGCCAGCCCCTCAGGACCCAACTGCCTTCACAGGGACGTGACGGGGGCATTCGCCCCCGTCACGTCCCTGTGAAGGCAGTTGGGTCCTGAGGGGCTGACCCTGGCCCTGTTGGGGGTCCCAGAATCCCTCAAGGGGTTCCTATTGGGGTCTCAATCAACATCCCTCAAGGGACTAGTAGTCACGTGACGCAAGGGAACCTGCGGCTGGCAGGGGAGGGAGGCTGTCTCCATGGCAACGGAGCTCGCGCCCGCGCGCGAGGCCCACTCTCTTTTTCACCTGGAGACAGTCACGAGCCGCCGCCGGCGCCTGGTCCAACTTCCGGATCATAGAGACGAGGAGGAAGGAAGGAAGGGCTCGTCACTCCCCTCTTCTTTAACCCACTCACTTCCGCGTTACCATAGAGTAATTGCTAGAGCGTCCACCGCCTTTCTTATATATAATAGGAGGACTCCAATAGCCCCCCCCCCTTTTTTTCTGGTCAAAGTTGTTGTTGGTGTTTAATTAATCCTGTTTTGTTTTTAATTAGAGGTTTATCACACTAGAGGGCAAACAGGATTTAACCAGTAATTAAACAGGAATTAAACAGGAAATGCCTTATGTTTAACATAGGGCATTTAACATGCCTTATGTTTAACATAGGGCATTTCCTGTTTAATTCCTGTTTAATTCCTGTTTAATTCCTGTTTGCCCTCTAGTGTGATAAACCTCAATGTTTTGTTTTGTAATGGTTGGACCTGTTTTAGCTTTTAACGTACAATAAACTGCTGTACCTCCACAAAATTGTTGTGCTGTTGACTGTTGTTGTTGTTGTGTGCCTTACCTTCAAACCATTTCTGATTTTTGATGGGGGAACCTTTGTCCAGAGTGGGGTTGGCCATTCATTGCCATGGTCTGAGGCTGAGAAAGTGTGACTTACTTGCTGCCCAAGGTCACCCATTGGGTTTCCTCCATGGCCAAGCTAGGCCTCCAGAGTCTTATTAGGACCAAAACACACTGCAGAAATATAATCCAATTTGAGACCAATTGAACTGCCCTGGCTCAGTGCTAAGGAATCCTGGGAATTGTAGTTTGTTGTTGCACCAGAGCTCTCTCTGACAGAGAAAGCTTAATGTCTCACAAAACTGCAGCCCTCTATTATGTCCTCCATTTGGAGCATGACCAAGAATCATGGATTTACATTTATATCAGTGTCTTAAGCATTTGTTTGGTCATGTCCTCACGTTTTTCTTGAATAACCTACATTTTGTGGTGCCTTGTCCTCCTCCGTGGTTATGACATCTGGTCACCACGACCTCACCAAACTACAAATCCCAGGATTCCACGGGACATGGCAGAGCCATGACAGTTAAAGTGGTGCAGTGTGAATCATAGAATCATGGAGTGGGAAGAGAGATGGGCCATCGAGTCCAGCCCCATTCCACCATGCAGGAATACACAAAGTGACCCCCACAGATGACAGATGTGAGGGTACCTTAGGTTTTAGACTGGGTTGTTGGTGCCTTTTGTATCAACTACTTCTGCCCCCTTTTGCATTGCCCCCAAGTGTGTTGTTATTGTTGTCTGCTTTCAAGTTGTTTCTGATTTATGGTGACACCCCATCAAGGGGTTTTCTTGGCAAGGTTTGTTGAGAGGAGGTTCGCCATTGCCATCTTCCCCTGAGGTTGAGAGAGTGTGATTGACTTGCCCAAGGTCACCTAGTGGGTTTCCATGGCCAAGCGGGGATTCGAAGCCTGGTCTCCAGAATCATAGCCCATTATGGCTCCCATCTCCTCCAAAATATAAACTCTGCTACACAAGTCCCTCCACATCCATTGGGGTTAGGGGCACAGGAACCCTGTGAGTGTGGAAAAACCACAAAGAACAAATACACTATGTTTTCACCTGAGAGAAAACCTCTCTGTGAATCTCTAGGTCCTCCAGTGCAACTCTTTGTTCAACATCTGCCAGATATTGACTATAGAATAGTGCTGGAGGAGCTACAAAGGCCTAGATAAAGGTTCTCTCTAGGAATCTCTAGGAATCTTCAGTGCGATGATTGGTTAAAGTTGACCACAGAGTTGCGCGGGAGGACCTAAATATTCCTAGAGAGAACATATTAATAAAATCCATGAATAATCAAATCTGCAAATGTCAGAGCCACAAATGTGGAGGGATGAGTGTATTTGCTGCAAGAGCCACATAAAGTGTACCTATGCAAGGCACACTGACACTGAGCATTTCCTCTCCCTTATAAAACCAGTTTCCTTCATATAATAATCTAATCCTGCCTCTTTATCTGTAACAGACACACAAGTCAGCAAAGCCTCCCAGACTAAGAAGTGAGTTGAGTTGTATGCCCCTGAACATCAGTAAACACTGCATTTTCATTTCTAGAACATTCGCTGCATCAACATGTTCACTAGAGTTGTGTCTTCCCAAATGTTGGATGTTTAGTTCTACTGTACATTCCTCCATATACATGCAAGGGATGTAAGGCAACATTAGGAAATTGTACATGTCATAAGTGAGGCCCAGTTCAGGGAAAAGCAGGGTAAAGCTAACAACAGCCTAAGGTGACTGCTCAGCAGGACAGACAAGTCCACAAATTCTTGTATTTAGGAAATTCAGTGTGAGAGACCTTCCGCACCTTCTCAAGACAAGGCTATGATGAGCACCTGAAAGCAGTTCCGCAAATTCTTTTCCACAGAATCTGCTGATCTTAACAGCTGCACACTTCTTGATCTGATCATTCTATTTACAATTTCATACCGTCTTAAACCTGAGACTGCTACAGGCTAAACCTGGAACCATCAGCATGCAAAGCATTTGCTCTTCCTTTGAAACAATGTAATGATGGAAATTTTTGTTCTTTATTTACAAAAGTCCATGGAAAGACACATGCTGGACAGTTTTTTGCACAGTAATAAAGCTTTAGTCTTGAGACTCTTGTATCACTCTGCTCTGGAGTATAATTTGAGCCATCCATTGCTATTGCTATTTCCCAGTTCCAGCTTTGTTTTCAGGCATGAACTAAGCCTCGGTATTTTCTTTGCTGTTAGGACAGAAAACTGGAGAGTTTGGAGAGTTAAAAAAATGAAAAGCCCTGGATTCCCAGGTTTCCTAGAACCTTTGGTCAGATGCCAGTAAAGTTTTACAGATAACATTTTATTTACTGTTCTGTTTCTGCTGAGCTGGTTCGGTTTAACAATCCTTTGTAGAAATCTGGATTTTCTATTGATTCCTGGCATACACTAAATAAAAACATAAATAAAGCCATGCTGTGTGCAACTGAGGCCTCTAGTCACCTGGAGGTTATTGGTGTTACTCAATGTTTGATATTAACCAAACTGTGCTATTAACTGTGCTAATCAATAGGAGAGTGAGGGTTATCATACTTGACATCTGTTTGCAAAGATTTACACTTCCTATCGGGTCATGACAGATCTTTGCTTCCAGAGGTTCCTCTCACCAGGCTGTGTGTGCCTAAAGCTCTGGCTAGGAGTTATACTAGCAAATCAAAGCTAAGTTACTTCTTCGGTCTTTTTGCTTTTATTTATATTCATGCCGTAACTATTAGCGGCAGTCATTCTTCTACATTTTTTTCATTCTTCTACAAACTGTGGGCCCTTCACTTTAATCCTTTGTTATCATTTTCTGCCCACACCTTCTTTAAAGTGTGCAACCTACATCTGTAGCAGCTGTAATCCAATAGTTGTGAGTAATAATTTTTAAAAACCCACTCAGTAATTTAGCTGCCATAAACTTCTGTTTCTCTATATGACAGCATGTCACTGGTTACTGTTGGGAGTAATTCAGTGTTAAATACAAGCCCACGATGTACCAGTAATCAAAGTCCTAGATACTGTAGCTGGGACCGATCAAATAAATATATTGATGCCTGTGGAAAATTATGAAATCTCCAGTCATTCCACATAAAACAGCCAATATAAATCGAGTTTCAACACTGGCAATGGGAGAGAATCTCCACCATACTTAGGTTTATTTGGCTAAAGTCAGACAACATGAAACCAGTGAAACATAACTCTCTTTCATCATCTCTAGCCCTCTTTCTTTCTCATTCTCCTCACAAAGAGAACAGCAGAGAGTCTCAAAAGGAACTATTGGCAAATTATTTTGTTATTTATTTATTTATTTGCATGGCACCCCATTTATTTATTTATAACATTTATGTATCACCTTTCATCCTGTCAGGGCAATATACAATGAAGAAAATGTACAATTTAAAGTAGATAGAAACAATCTTAACAATACATGAATAAAAAAACACCTTTTATAAACAGACTTCAAAAATGCTACAAGGACTCCTCAAAACAATTCAGAACCAGACAGCTAAAGCAGCCAGAGTAATTTCAAGGACCAAAGGCCATGTGAAACCGCACTGCCTTGCAGAAATAAAGCAGTTTGACACCACTTTAACTGCCATGGCTTAATATTATGGAATTCTAGGATTTGTAGTTTTGTGAGATATTTAGCCTTCTCCATCAGAGAGCTCTAGCACCACAACAAACTGCATATCCCTGATTTTTCTTGGGAGGGAGTTCCATAGTTGGGGTGCTGCTACAGACAAAGCCTGTCAAATGTACACTACCCACCAAGCTAGCCTCATGGGGTAGTGAGACATACAACACGGAATCACAAGTTTTGGGAAGGCTCCCTTGGGTTCATGCAGTCTTTCAGATAGCCTGGTCTCAAGACATTTAGAGTATCTACCGGTAGATCAAAGCCAGTGTCATATAGTGAGAGCTGCATAGTGCAGTGGTTTGAGTGTTGGACTAGGACTCTGAGAAGCCATGGTTGGACCAGGACTCTGAGAAACCCACTGGGTGGCCTTGGGCAAGTCATATTCTCTCAGCCTCAGTGAAGGGCAATGGCATATCTCAACAAATCTTGTCAAGAAACCCCTGTGATAAGTTCCATCTTAGGGTCCACCATAAGTTGGAAATTACTTGAAGGCAACAGCCACAAAAGTCAAAAACAGCCCCTTGAATTGTACTTGGAAGCCAATTGGAAGTAAGTGCTGTTCTTATAAAACCGACATTATATGGTCTCTAAAAGCACCCCCAAAAAAGCCTGGGTGCCACATTTTGCACTGACTGTAGCTTCCAAGGGTTGTTCATAAACAACACCATGTAAAGTGTAATACAGTAGTCTAATTGGGAAGTAAATTAAGGGATGTAGCACTGTGGCCAGAATTGCCTAGTGATTGCATGCTGCCTGACAGAAAATCAGAAAACCATCAAATAGAGAATCTCTACAGCCAGAGTTCTCTATTAAAGACCAACAAATATACCTAGATAGCTAATGTAAACAATCCATGTTGCAAGCTTAGAAAAAAGATTAAGAGAGAAAAGACTATAAACCAATAAACAAAGAGGGAAGGAAACATTCCCATATAAAGCCCTACCAAACATTTTAGTCCCCACATTGGAATCTAACAAATATGTAAGATTTCTCAGCTATACAGACTGAATAGTTCTGCTTTCCTCTATCCAGCAGAGAAGCTCTTCATGTCAAAGCCTTCCCTTATGGATGAATTATAGGGCCAACAGTTGTTTCTGTCATTCATGTTAATACACTTTTGACAAAATAGCTGAAGGTAATTTGATCAGATCTAATTTTGGAGAGGGCAGATCTGCTCTTTTGTCCCATATAGCACAGCGATTCCTTTTTGATGTGTGGTTGATTCAATCCACAAGTTTAGCTATCAACATGTTGTCAAGGCCAGCCTACGTATTTTGCTACCCCTGAAGCAGAACAGCACATTCCCCCTTCCACCAATTCACAGCACACAGTATCTAAGCCCAGTCTAATTATTTTGACATTTGAGGCAGAAAATCCCACAGGCAGTCTTTCCTTCGCAGTAAAAGTAAAACAATAATAAGCTGACTAACACTTTGCTGCCCTTTCTTGACATCCGAAATTTGTTGCCTGGGGTGGCTACGTTGCTGTAACCTAATGGTAAGGCCAGTCCTACATGTTGCACATTCACACTGCCCCCAAAACAGGCAGTCCAGGGGGCTCAATAAGATCATGCCAAACCAGATCACTAAGACTCGTACATAGTTGAGCCCCATCATGAATTACTGTATCAATCAGAAGTGTACTAAATGATTAGACACCACAAAAAGATTCAGCCATTGTAGCTGAGCTCTCCAAGGAATTATAAAGCCTAGATGCAGACTAGCCTACACCAATTTACTTGGGAGTGAACTATACTCAACACATGAAGGGAACTTCTAGCACACTATGCTTGTAATAGTCTTCATAATTAAGGATAATTTAATGATAATGAATGAGAGAAATAATTTTCCTTCTTCCCTGATTGTGCCCTCTGGCACTATGATAAATGTTGTCATGGCCTGACTGATTTGCAATAACAATGACAGGTAGACTGTCCTATTCTCCAAAACCATTGGGGTATCTATGCTTTTTAGCCGGTCCATTGAGCCAAGGGTAGGCTTACTTCCTGGAGTAGTAGAATAGAGCAAGACAGCTTGTAGCTCCATTTTCAGCTTTGTGTTGTTGGGAAAAAAAATCTGGATAAATGCCTACTCCAGCACAGTGACTCAGGACTCTTTCAGACGTGGGAAATTGGAAGTATAATCCAAGGGCAATCCAAACGCAATCCTGGGGTTTCACGTTATTGCGAATTAATTCTTCTCACGCAAATTCGGGCAAAAGGGAAGTCACTCCGAATGCAATCATGGGTTTAACGTTATTGCGAATTTAAGCTTCTCACACGATTTTGGGCAAGGGGGGGTTATTTTCGGGTAATGGGAAGTAATTCCGAATGCCTTACGAATGGAGCAGGGGTTCAGGTAAATTCGCTAAACAAGCGAATTTACATAAATCCGCATTGGCTCCATTCGGAATTGGGAGAAATTCCTCCCGTTTGAAAGAGTCCCCTGAGTCATCCTTGAATGAGCAGGGGGCATGTTTATCAAATTTGCAGATGACACCAAATTAGGAGGAATAGTTAATACTCCAGAGGTTAGGATCAAAATTCAAAATGACCTTAATAGATTAGAAAGCTGTGGCAAAGTTATCAAAATGAATTTCAAGACAGAGAAATGTAAGGTACTGCACTTAGGGCAAAAAAAAAAAGAGGGGGAGCACAGATACAGGATGAGGGACACCTGGCTGAATGAGAGCACATGTGAAGGGGATCTAGGAGTTCTAGTAGACCACAAGTTGAACATGAGTCAATAGTGTAATGCAGCAGCTAAAAATGCCAATGCAATTCTGGGCTGCATCAATAGAAGTATAGTGTCTAGATGAAGGGAAGTAATAGTGCCACTCCATTCTGCCTCAGTCATGCCTCACCTGAAATACTGTGTCCAGTTCTGGGCACCACAAATAAAAAAGGATGTGGAGAAATTGGAGCGGGTCCAAAGGAGGGCTACTAAAATGGTGAAGGGTCAGGAAACCATGCCCTATGAGGAACAACTTAGGGAGCTGGGGATATTTAGCCTGGAGAAGAGAAGGTTAAGAGGTGATATGATAGCCTTGTTTAAATATTTGAAAGGATGTTATATTGAGGAGGGAGCAAGCTTGTTTTCTTATGCTCCAGACCCGGAACAATGGATGCAAGCTATAGAAAAGAGATTCCACCTCAACATCAGGAGGAACTTCCTGACAGTAAGGGCTGTTCAATAGTGGAACACATTCCCTTGGAGTGTGGTAGAGTCTCCTTCCTTAGAGGTCTTCAAACAGAGGCTGGATGGCCATCTGTCAGGGGTCTTTGATTGTGACTTCCTACATGGCAGAATGGGGTTGGACTGGATGGCCCTTGTGGTTTCTTCCAACTGATTCTATGGGTTTGAGACATTGATGGCTCAGATTTGAGTCATAGAACCATAGAGTTAGAAGAAATATCAATTGTCATTTAGTCCAGTGTGTTCATAGTAAAGAATTCCTGGAAGGTGGCCATCCAGCCTCTGCTTAGACATCTCCAGTGAAGAAGCAATCCTCCAAGTGATCTCGTTGTACATAAAACAGGTTAAAAAAAGACTGTGTTGCTCATTGATATGTTGTTTGTAACCCCCTAGTCTTGCTAACATTTAAAATTCATTTTTGGTTCTATGTTTATAGTGATAGGTTGAGGAAGAAACACAGAAGTAGTTTGTAATTGGAACAAATTCCTAACAACACAAGTAACAACCAAAAGAGCTGCAGGACAAGTTTGAATGATTAAAAGTAGCTTTTCTCAAACTTTAAACCCTGAAGGAACTCCTGAAATAAATGTCAAATCTCAGGGAAGCCCTGCATAAAAATTACAGCTTTTTAAAAAAGTTTTTTCCCCCAGTCATGATATCTCAAAGATACTCTAGTGGCCTCTTAGAGAAACCAAGCATTCTAGGGAATCCTGGTTGAGAAATTTTGATACAGAGGATTTGGATTAACAAGGAAATACACAGGTGCCTTTTTCCTTCCTTTTTCTGGATGTTTTTGGCTAACATGTATAAGACATCTCCCAAAGTGAAACCATCTTTTGCTGTTTGTTGCCTTGGTCAGAAGGAGGGACCTGCTATTCGCAAAGTGTTTCCTTCTAAGTTCCTTTTGGGAGAAAGGCAGGATATAAATCCAATAAATGAATTCTGCATAAGCTACATTTTTGCATTTTAAAATATATTACTTTTAAGGCTACTTTTGGAGCCTCCCAGAAATTTCAATTATCCTTCATCTTTGGGACTAATTCAAGATCATAAGAAGAGTCATGCTGGATTCGACTGAGGAACTATCTAGTTCAGCATTCTGTTCACACAGTGGCCAGTTATCTATGGGAAATTCTCTCGCAGAATGTGACTGCAGATGCACCCTCCATTTTGTGTTTTCTAGCAGCATACATATAGAGACATACTGCTTCTGATACAGGAGGCAACATATAGCCATCTTGACCAGCAGGGCCCATCCTTTATGAATTTGTTCAGTCTCTTTTTAAAGCCATCCAAGTTGGCAACCATTACTACATTCTGTTGCAGTAAATCCCACACTTTAGCTATGCTCTGTGTACTTATGTTTATCTCCCACTATTCAGTTTCAGAGGATGACCTTGAGTTCTAGGATTATAAGAGATGCATAACTGTGTGCAGCTGAGTCATGTCTTCCTTTCCTTGAATTTTTCCTAAGCTAAATAGCCTCAGCCATTGTAATCAGTTCTCGAAGGTGAGTTCCTCCAATCCTGTCATCATTTTCATTGTTCTTTTTGTGCACCTTTTCTATCTCTGCAACATCCTTCTTAAGTGCCGTCAGCAGAATTCCAGATGTGGTCATACCAGCTATTTGTGAAATAGCACTATGATACTGGCAGTGCTATTTCTGGTTTCTTTTTCATTATTTCCACTTTGGAATTTGCCTTATGTTGTTTTTTAATGGCAGCCACATACTGGGTTGACATTGTTACAGAGATATCAGCCCTGACCCTCAGATCCCTTGGTCAGTTCTTGCCAGCCCACATTTTGTTGTGGTGTTCCTTCAAATCATTTCTGACTTATGGAGACCCTCAGGCAAACCTATCACAGGATTTTCTTGGCAAGATTTGTTCAGAGAAGGTTTTCCATTGCTTTACTCTGAAGCTGCGAGAGTGTGACTTGCCCAAGGTCACATCTAGTGATTTTCCATGACCGAGTGGGGATTCAACCCTGGTCTCCATGGTGTCAAACCACTGCCACTTTTTGACTCTCACATCCATCAGTCTATGTGTAAAGTCAGGATATTTTTGCTCCATTACGTACCATTTTACATTTGGTTTCATACAATTTTCATATATCATTTAAATGAACATTCTCTCAGTTTAAATGTCCATTCTCCCAGTTTAAACAGAACCTTTACATTTTCTTTTTGTTCTCACCACCGTAAATCATTTATTGTCCCAAGCAAATGTGTCCACAACAATCACTAGCTTCAGGTTTGCATCGTCTATTCTCTATACCCTAAGACTGGTAGATATATAAATTCTGCATTTTATAGGGTATTATGCTACCTGCTACTTTCTAACATATCTCCACAGCTTTTGCTTTTAAAATAGTGTAGTAGGGGAGGCATAGATTTGTTAGGAGATCTTTGCATTAAGTTAATAGACTGTTAACACATTCTCCCTTTTTTCACATAATGATGTAATATTTCATCTATAATTTAACTGTTGGTTTCATGGTAGCTGGATTGTTTCCTGCTTCAATTGTTGTTTCAATACAATGGATTCTGTTTTCACTTATTTGTGAAAATGTACCTGAAAGTAGATTAAAGTAAAGTACAACCTGCCTACCAAAGTTGAGACCTGCCCCCTTAAAAATAATTCTGGAATCATAAAATAATAAAGTTGAAGAGACCCCAAAGGCCATCCAGTCCAACCCCATTCTGCCATGCAGGAATACACAAGCAAAGCATCCCTGACAGATGGCCTTCCAGCCTCTGCTTAAAGACCTCCAAGGAACTGACTCCACCACCTCCAAAGGAGTGTGTTCCACTGTCAAACAGCTCTTATTGTCAGGAAGTTCCTCCTGATGTTTAGGTGGAATCTCGTCTTTTCCTGCATCCATTGTCCTGTGTCCTATTCTCTGCAGCAGCAGAAAACAAGTTTGCTCCATCCTCAACATGACAGCCCTTCAGATACTTAAATAGGGCTATCATATCACATCTTAACCAACTCTTCTCTAGGCTAAACTGGGAACTGTAGTTTGTTTTGTTTTGGTGCTACCACAAACTACCATTCCGAGAATCCCATAGCGTGCAGCTATGGCAGTCAGATTTTTACCAAACTGGATTATTTCACCATCTGGTGCCACCACAAAAAAAACCATTCCCAGAATCCCATAGTACAGAGCCATGGCAGTCAGCGTGGTGCCAAACCAGTTTAGCTCATGACAATCAGATTGGTACCAAAGTGGATTATTTCACCCTCTGGTGCCACCCCAAACCATGCCCAGAATCCCATAGGATGGAGCCGTGACAAGCAGATAAAGGGCAGATAACTGGGTTATTTCACCATCGGGGGACACCGCAAACTACAGTTCCCAGAACCCCATAGCATGGAGCCATGGCAGTCAGAAAGTGGTACCAAACCGGGATCATTTCAGCATCTGGTACCATTCCCAGAATCCCATAGCATGGAGCCAATGGCCATCAGATTGGTACCACCACACTGGATCATTTCAGCATCCTAGAGTGCCACCCTAGAGGACCATTCCCAGCCTTGCATGGCATGGAGCCCTGGCATGGGGCCCAAGGGATGCGAGAGCGGATTATTTCTGAGCTGCAGGCGGGTGACTCATGCTGAAGCGAGGGGGCAGCCAATTGCTGCTGGACTGGAGCAATAGCAGCAGCAGCAGCAGCAGAGCCAGGGGCGGCGGAGGGAGCAGCCAGGGCTGCCTGCAGGAGGAGCAGCCCTGCCACTGATGCACTGAGCCAGAGGAGGAGCTGCTGCTGCTGCCCAGCTGAGCCCCAGCCGGGCAATGGACACATGTTGAGGGCTGGCCAGCTGCTGCAGGAGGGAAGGCGAGGCGAGGCCAGCCGTGAGCATCCTCCTCCTCCTCCCCTGGACCCCTGGCTGGAGGCAAGCCGCTCTCCTTCTCGGCATCTGCGAGGTACAGTGCCCCCCTCCTCCCCCATCCCTGCCTCCATCCTCTGCTGGTCCAGCATCTTCCCCAGGAGGCTCTCCCTGACACTGATGGCCAGGGGCAAGGAGAGACTAGAGAGAGAAAGAGAGAGAGATCTGCCCATCCCCACAGACACATCCATGGGGAGGGATCTCAGAGCTCTTTAGACAAGAGTTTCTGGAGCTTGTCTTTATTTCTCAGGGTCAAAGGTTTGCTAGCCGGGGAAGAGCACCCCAGGCATCACCCTCAGAAGAGGAGACACTGCAAAGGGGGGTTATGGTGGATCTTGCCTAGCTATGGGGAATGGAAGGGGCCCTTGCCGAAGAGGCCTTGGGTGCGCACAGGTCTGTGTCCATGGGCGTGTGCGCATTCCTGTACTCATTCTCTCCTCTCTGTCCCCCACAACATACCCACAGTTGTGTCCTGACCCTTGAATATCCCCCCTTCTATGTGCGTGTCAGGGCAAACTTCAACGCCAGGAATTGGGGTCTTTGTAATTCATTGAATTAAGCCAGGAGTCAGTCCCACAATGGCTGGGATATTTGAAATAATACAGAAGAGAGGGTGTCTCTGAGTATGTACAGTGTGCTCATTTCCCTCACTGAACTTCACACCTCAAGAACCAGGAGCCCGTGCTTCCAGGTCAGAAGGAGTGGCTGTCAAGTGGGTGTCAGTCAGATCTCCTGACCCATCAATAAAAATGCATATGCCACAGTAAGCGTCAAATAGAAACTGTATTTTGTTCCATATTGTTTCCTTTTGTGCCTCTTGTGCCTCCAGTTTTGTCCCATCTATTGCACATGATCACAGTTTGTCCTTGTGCCGCACGCCTGCGGCTCCCCCGTTGAAAACCAGGCAAGGGCCTCAACTTTGTGCATGCACTATGTGATACTCTGAGAGATTCTCTCCTGCTTTTTTGTACAGGATACAATATTTGTGTTGGTCCCTTTGGCGCCATCAGCCTATCATTTGGGAGTGACGCATGTCTCTAATCAAATCTGCCCTCTTCTACCTCTTGATTTCCTTGTTTATTGCAATTGGTCCGCTAAGACTCAGTGATGGACCATGGTACGTTCAGCAGTGGATACGTACAAAATAAAAAGGCACTACAGAGCCCCAAAGCATCCACAGTTTGGACATAAAAGAAGGAACGAAAAAAGAAGCTGATGGAGGAGTGCAAGTGATCAGTAAGATGATACAGGCTAATATGAGAGAAAGGGACACTATCAGCAAGGCTATAAAAGGCCACACAAGCTAAGAAACTGCTTTATTCATTAGGCCGGTGGCCCCATCTGGTCCATTACCATGAATCTTTGGAGGAAATGGCCACACAAATGACTTTTATAGATGAATCTCCTCGTCAGTCACTCTCAACAAGGACTGCTAACTTTTTTTAACAACTACACACACAAATTTGGCCCATGAAACTTTTTTGTATGGTGGAAAGTATGGGTGGAAGATGTCTCACTTGCTCAGTTTGTACTTTTCCAGACACAGGAGCCATGCCATGCCATGATGTTGGCACTTTTACTCCCTTCTCCCAGCTCAGTAAACAAGTTCCCCAAGCACAAAAGGAACAATGTCCAAAAATCTTGATCTGGCTGACACAGGGAGCCTCTGTTACTGCTGATTCTTAACATACTTCTTCCTCCAGTCATCTCCTACTCTCAGCTGTTCCTGAAATAATAGCTACTCCTTCTCTAACTCCTCCATTCTGGACTACAATCCCAATCTAGAGCTAACATGTCCCTAATAGGTAGCCATCCAATCTCTGCTTAAAAACCTCCAATGAAGGAGACTTCCTCATCTTTCAAGGCAACGTATTCACTGTTCAACAGGTCTTATTGGCAGGAATTTCTTCATAACATTTAGTCAGAGCGTCAGTTCTCATGATTTTAATCCATTGGTTTGTTTCCTGTCCTCTGGAGCAAGACAAAGGGCCACAACATATTGCTGCAATACTGAACTGTTACTGTTGGGCTAGGCATGAACCCAGCTAAGGAATCCTTATGGAAGATTGATACAGCAATGACCACAAAGTTGGTCCAGAGCTCAGTGGTAAAGACATGCTCTGCATGCAGAAGGTCCCAGGGATTTATAGTTTTTTGTGGGTTTGGGGGCTATGTGGCCATGTTCTAGAAGAGTTTACTCCTGATGTTTCACCAGCATCAGGGGCTGGCATCTTCTGAAGATGCCAGCCACAGATGCTGGTGAAACATCAGGAATAAGCTATTCTAGAACACGGTCACATAGTTTGAAAAACCAACAAAAAGCTATGGATGCCATCCATGAAATCCTTCAATTTCACTCCCAGGTATTTGTTTGCTTATTTGATTTGTAGCCTAACTTTCTCCTAAAATGGGACCTAAAGTGGTACAGTCCATGGCATAACCGGTAATGCAGTAGAAGGTGAAGAATTCCTCTCCTGGAAATTTGCACTATACTGCACTAGATAATACTGTACTAGATGGGCTTATGTCTGATAATGTAAGAGAACCTCATATGCCTACTTGTGCTTTCAGCACGTTATCACTATTTTTATTACATTTTAATCTCACTTATTTTACAATGAGCTTAGGGCAGCACAGATGGTGTCTTCCTGTTCATCCTCAGAACAAGTTTTGTGGCTAAGAAGAAGTGATAGAACCAAAATCACCCACCCAATTATATGACTCAGTGGAAATTCAAATTTCTACCTCCCCAGCCATTACCTAACTCCACAGCCATTTATCCACATTGCTGTTCCCAAAGCTATTAATGCTCTGTCCAGCCCAGTTTCTCCACATGTTCTCAGGTTATTCTTGTTCTATACCTATTGAATCAGGTATTTATCTAGTTGGTTTTAATGCCCAGTCCTCAGTACTGAGGCTCAAGTTTTAATTGCAAGTAGTACTTTTCTGTGCCCTTTTGTTTGGCCTAATAGGGGCTTTTTTTTCTTATGACCAGCATGGCTCCTCCTCCTCCTTCTCCTCCTCCTCTTCCTCTTCATTATATTATTATTATTATTACCAAAAGAATCTCCCCAACTAATCCCATGGCACTTGGGACAAATATATTTTTTTCCAATTGTCCAAGAAAAAGGATGATGATGATGATGATGATGATGATGATGATGATGATGATTTATGTGAAAGATTTTCAGTTGTGATGGAGGAATACTAAGAGGCATCTGAATCATGGCTTCGAAAACAATTTTCAGGGCCAAAGTTTACAGTAAATTCAGTCTTATTCATAGATGAACAAGGTAATAGCTCAGTGATAGATTATAAAGACAGAGATCTACCATAAAATGGTTATTGAACACATCCACCACCACCACCCCACATTCTCCTTATTGGAGTTGTTTCCCTCCCCCAAACATATTTATGAACAAAAATACTTTTGCATACCCGGGCAAGCTTCTGAGTATGCAAAAGCTATTGCCTTGTGTTTTGGTGCTCTTGCTTCACTGACAGAGGCATAGAACCGAAAAGTTTGGTATTAGACCAGATGGGAGCATGGATGTTACTTTATATGTCTGAGTTCCAGCCCATGTTATCTTCAGGATCTCAAACAGGAAGGCTCATAAAGTCCTTTGCCTCAGATTCTGAACTCAGTCAGAGCTGGACCCATATAGACTTAATATGAACCTTTTTATGTTCCATGTAAGTCATAAGTTTCCCATTATCTGTAGAATAAATGGTTTTCCTTAATAATTGTTGATGTTACTGAATTTCTCAGGGACAAATGAGGCTCTCAAAGTCCAAAAAGCCTCACTGAGTGTAACAATCCAGTCCTGACTTCCTTTTCCATCAAGTTGGATGCCCCATACTAGCAACACAGGGTCAGAAAAGATGATGAAAGCAGGTTAAGAATGATGCTTTGGCAGTCATTCAGAAGGAAATAGTTTGCCAAGAGCAGCCAGACCCATCATGAAATCTATAGAGCTGGAGGCTGCGTGAGTATATTAATACAAGAATTAACATGTGTGTCTGTATTACAATTAGCCATGGACACTTCATGGTCTGAGCAAGAGGGGTGCTGTTTCACCCTGGGATTTCAGAGTGAGACTTATACCCTTCCCTTGGATCACCCCAATAGTTAGCCATTGCAATTGCTATTAAGAAAAACAGTAGATTCAGTACAGTTGGCTTCTAAACAAAACCTATTATTAGTGAAGGGGAAACATTTTGATGTGTAGCCATTAGATGTAGATAGGACTATGACAGTTGTTGTGTGCTGAAGTTATGTTTTCAGGGGAGTCTTCCAAAGATCCCCCTCCCCCCAGAACTCTACATTCTTTCCTGATTTGGGCAACCGTCTGAAAATCTAGAATGATGCATGTATAACTAAGCTTATTTATTGAATGTCATTACTTCTTTATGCGCACTAGCTCATAATCTGCACAATTTGTTTAATGCGACCCTTTGCTACCCATAATCTCATTGCTATGGGAGACTTTTGTCACCTTTCCCATATAGCTGTTGCCTCTCCCAGAGAAAACAAGCCACCTGCTACTGTTAATTTGCATGCTTAGATCAACAGGCACAGATGCATGTGGAAAACTGACCCGTACCTAAACCTGAATGTAAGGTTTAAAATAAATCAAGTGGGAAACAAATAAACAAACAAAAGTCTCTTGAGTCCTACTTAAATCCAGCCAGAGCAAGCAGTGCTATCCACTGCCCAACTATTTTGAAGAGAAGTCAGAAAATCTCAGGAGGGCTATTAAGAGACAGGTTGCTGCTCACTGAGACCCAGTAGCTACGTAGGGATTACGCAAATGGCAAATGGAGGCATTACTCATTGGTGCTTCCTTGATTAGCTATAAATGGCTGCCTTTTAACTCTTGAATTATTTTACTTACCTTTACTGTTTGTTATTTGCTAACATCTGTTGTGTCATCTCACTTTGCTTTGCTTCTGAAGGCCTTAGTCTATCTCGGTCACTCCAGAAAGAGGCTTTTCCTCAGCATCACAGTCTTAGTGATCAGTCCCTTCCCTCCCCCTCAACACTGGTGACCAGCGTAGCACATGACTCTCCGGTGGAGGACATTATTAGACTGTCATTATTATGATGCTGTGCCCCATTCCTTTTACATCCTGACACTTAGTTGAATGCAATCTGAGCCAAGCAAGTTGTTGAGCTGTCTGCAGCAATCTCCAGGTCATTTTTCTGAGTGCTTATAATTAATTTAGAACTCTGTGTCTTGCATAAGGGTGTCGTACGAGTCTGCACAGTGGCTCTTACTTTCCATTCCCTCCTATTTGTCACAACCGTTACCATGACATACCCCTGCCCTTTCCGTAATCCAGTTTCTAGTGAATCCTATCTTTTCTCCACAGGTTATGCCACGCCTCAGACTTACTGGGTGCTTGCTAATGAAAGAGAAAGGTTGATATTGGCCCAAACGTTGCATGACGGCCCATAGAGTGTAAACCAAGATGGCAGCTGGAAATATGGCTCCTTTGGGAGGGATCTTCACTACTGTGCCACAGGTGATTGCACAGCAAACAACAGTTTGATTTTCAAGGACTTGGTAAATGAAAGGATAAGGAAACTGGGAACTGTATGGAGATTACTGAAGCTACACATTTACTGATAGTTCTGCTCAGACTGTTCTGGGTTCAAACATTATATGATTAAGAAAATCTACAGCTTACTGTTTCATGAGTCTCAAGAGAGATAATTATAACAGATTCTTCAATGTGAGCACTAAGACGCTCTGAAACAGAGATTTTTGTGGCACTCTATAGTCTAAGCATTTCTTCCTCAGTAATGAACTACAAAATTCTGAAGATCGACAGGCTAAGATGGCTATCACTACAGTGCTGATTGGGGGCAGCTGGTGGACTCATTGCTGTAGAGATGGTGAATCCACTTAAGGTTTTATGGTCACTTCTCTTGCAGCTACTGTAGATTCTGGACTCTATTCCCAACAAATTTGATGTCAGTAGCCCTGTATCTTAGATTATAAGAAAGTTAACCTTTTTAAAAAATATGCTCCCTCAAGAGCCATCAGAAATGATGGTGCAGAACTATCCTTAAATCCCAAAATCATCATAGAACCACAGAGTTGGAAGAGACCGCAAGGGCCATCCAGTCCAACCCCCTGCCATGCAGGAAATCAGAATCAAGGTACTGAATCATTCTGAATCTCATTTTGATTCATAAGTACTGAATCCCATTTTGGGAGAAAGGTGGGATATAAATCCTCGTAATAAATGAAATAAATAAATTCAAACATGCCTCTAGATGCACATGACAGATTCCCACAGTGATATCTGGCCTGCATACTGTCCCAGGGTCCAAGGCAGGAAGTGTTTTCCCATAATGGTAGATTTATGCATGGTGACCTGATGTCCTAACAGCAAAGGAGGACAAGGCACCGCAAAACATTGGCCTTTACAAAACAAAAGCTAAAAACACTTATATAATTGCAAATCTGTGCTTCTTAGTCATGCTCAAAGCTGAGGACATTTTGAAATTCCTCCTGGACAGAAAGCTGAAATGGAGAGCGTGTCCTGGAAAAGGAGGTCTGGTCACCCTGGGTGTGTGGGATCGGATGCGATTCCTCCCTGTTGACTGCAGTGTGCTCTTCCCATTCTTGCAGGCACTCCTTCCATGTGACGGGGATTAGTCCTGTCATTGAAAACAAATTCCAGAGCTGAGCCCTGGTCTCTAATTAAGGCCTGCCGCAGCAGCACTGTCTTTCCAGAAGCAAGGGGAATAACACAGAAACTCAGCTGCAGAGATGCTGCCACCGAAGCCCTCCTTTCTCCTGTCTGTTTATGTAGAGAGGCAGGTGCTGGGAGACTGTCCAACTGAGGCCTGTTTGCTCCTCATCCTGGTTCAGAGTGGAGATCTGCCATTGCCGGGCCTACTGTGTTGCCATGGCAACGGAGGAGTCCACAACAGCTGGGCACCAGTGTTTTCAGGCTAAATTGACAGGGTTTTTCTTTCAAAAAGCGGCTGAGCCCAAAACTGACAAAAGCATATCGCTGCAAGACTAAAACCCGGTGCCCGGATAAGGCACATAGGAAGAAACTCATTGCATGTCGTAAGGAAGATTGTATGCTAGAGGTCTAAAGTAGGAAAGCTATGACCGGTGTCCGAAAGCTGAAGAGCTTGAGGTAGAGCATGTCAGGGGACAGAGCCTGTGGCGAAGACTCAGCTTGCAATAAGACAGGATGGGAGAAAAAGGCTAAGAGCCCTACACAGGTGTGCAGTCAGCCAATAGGGCACATCATACAAATGTAATATGGAGTAGCCTTCCTCCCCTGTGGACACTGGCACATATTTCCTGTTGTACCCATCCCTTCGAGGTACAATCACCATTTACCCATACTCTTTTTGACCTCGCCCCCTTCTTTCACTACACTGGAGATCACAGGATCTTCTCCTTTCCCAATGTGGGAGTAGATGGGAAGGAACATGAAATGCCAAACCGCAGGACACACAACCTAGATGGGTTGGGGAGTGAAGATGGCAAAGGAAAGTCTTGACCTGTGAGACTCAGCAACTCACATCTTTGGTTCAACTCCTGACCTTCATCAGACTTTACTACAGTGCCCAACTAGGAAGGAAGGTAGACAATAAATTAGGACAATATTCAACGGTTAGATAAGGGCAGGTAAATTATGGTAGACACCAGACTACATTAGGACAATATTCAATGGTTAGATAAGGGCAGGTAAATTATGATCAATACCAGACTAAATTAGAACAATATTCAATGGTTAGATGAGGGCAGTTAAATCATGGTTGACACCAGACAAAATTGGGACAATATTCAATGGTTACATAAGGGTAGGTAAATTATGGTTGACTACTGAAGCGAATATCCAAGAAGACTAGGATTTCATAGAATCATAGAAACTTAGAGTTGGAAGAGACCACAAGGGCCATCCAGTCCAACCCCCTGCTGATGGCTTATATTTGTTGCTTCATTGTTTTGAACTGTGAATGAGCGTACCGTTGGGAGGAGCAGGGAAAGGAAGGGGATCCAAATCTTTGTACATCTCTATGTTTTTAGGATCTGTGTAGAGGCATTGTGTTATTGTGTAACTATGTGCTCTGCTGAACTATGTGCTCTGCTGACTGGTGCAGGATGGTGAAGATGCTGAGACAGCCTTTCCTGGCCCTGAAGATGAGGAGGATTTGGACAAGACCTTGGCAGTTGAACGGTTTGGAGACTTGATCAGCAAGTCTGTGCTAAGGGACCAGGAGAAGCATGGCCGCAGCTACAGTGAGAGTGACTTTGAATGTACGTATGTCTTGTAAACTCACCCTAGCTTACTATCATGGCACAGACCAACAAAACTTTCAGGTAGGAAAAAACGTTTTTAATTACATGAAAGTCCTGACTGCCAATTCTCTCTTCCTAGTCACCAGTTATGTCCTTAAAGGAACAGATTAACACTTAGTTTACTGCAATGTGGATGACTTTCCACCCAACTTGCCCATATCATCAAGTCTAGAAGAATTTATACTGCATATATACATCCCAGCCACAACTAAACAAATTAAAATTCTAAAATGAGCCCAGTACTTTGTATTTAAATACCTGTTGTTATTCAGAAGTTTGGGTTTTGTTTTATTCTTTTAGTTTCAGAGTTTGGTGAAGCAGGCATGTGGCAATACTAAACATTCTGTAGCATATTTCAAATTTTAGCATTGGAATTTTATTTCTGTTTTTAATTTTTTTAAAAAAATATTTCAAATATTTGACATTTCCAAAACAAAATTTCAATACTATTATATTTTGAATGTAGACAGTGCTAATGAATCATTGTACAGTATAATACAATGCAGGGGTAGCCATGTTGACTGTGCAACAAAATACAATAAAATCCAGATGGTAGTTGTAGCTTTTTTTAACTAGCCAAAAGGGATAAAGTACATCAAAGCCCACTGGCTTCTTCAGCAAGGAAAGAGAGTAAAAAAATAATGCAGGGGAAGAAAAATGGCGGTGTTTAAGTCAAAGGTCTGTATCTTGCTTGAAGGTTTGTTTAAGGTGGTGTTTACGGTAGTGATGGGGGGTGGGGGTCAATGCAGATAAAGGCTCAAGGCCTTCTTGGTAATAAAGGGAATTGAAACAAAGGCAGTAAAAGAAATGTAGTTCTTCATTGTATAAAATATCCTTTGGCACCTACTTCTCCATCTTTCCCTCCACATTTCCTCAAGATATACTGAGCAGAAAGCATGCAGCTCCATACTAATCTATGTGTCTCCCTGCCTCCCATTTAGCATCATTGTGTCTCCTGTTTCTTGAGAAAGACAGAGACACTGACTGGAAGACAGGCATAGATATGTGTGAGACCTGGAGTGTGGTGGTTAGAACACTTTCAGCAAAGAACAAGACAGAAACTTTGGAGGTAGGCCATCAGGCAAACGTGGATACTCAGAAAGCTAATTATGGCATATGGGCAGCAGATGTATCATAATTTGAGGCATGTCTTAGGGAGAGGTGATATGGTCTAAGGAAATCTCCATGATCTAAGACCTGCTAGTCTGGGTCCAGAGGGTTTCTATCTGTATTTTTAGTAGAATACATCCTAGTCATTTCTCTTGTAAAGCCAGGAGGAACCCCAATTCACAAAGTGGCAGAAAAGTTCACAGTGAGCTGTTTTTTGTTGTTGTTGTTGTTGTTTTGGTCTGTCTTCGCACAGACCTCAAGGCTACTTAAAAGTAATCCCTTATATACTACTTAAAATATTACAATTATTATCAAACAGTCAGAAAGCCTTGCTGGGAATCGTATGCTTATATGACATAAAGAATTCATACTGTGATATCATGTGTCTCACCATCAGTATAAGTAACTGGTACTATATCAAGAACCAGGTGTAAAGATGAATTTGTAGTATAATGTATGCATGTGTGTGTGTGTGTGTGTGTGTGTGTTGTGTGCAGCTCTTGCCAAAGTCATACCTATAGAGTTACTTTGTGACACAGTCCTTAACGCATTGCTTGTCTTACCATCAGCATAAGTAACTGATACCATATCAAAAACCAGTTGTGAAAATTTCTAGCATCCTATATCCATGTGTCTGTGTTTCTATGTGTACATGTATCTGTGTGTTGTGTATAGCTCTTGCCAAAGTTATACTTACAGAATTACTTTGTGATGCAGACCTTACTGAATTGCTTTACATATGTATCCATTGTTGCACTTATTGTACTTACTTCCCCTACTTCCCTTCAATGAAGCATTTCTGATTGACAACAAAATTTAGCACTTATCTGCATTTCCAAACATAAAATGCTGTAGACATTTTGCTGTAGACATAAAATGGATGTTTAGATTATCATAGCATTAATAGACATTGTCACCTGTGTATATCAGCACTAGTGCTGATGAGGTAGCTATATAATTGTTAAGCTACACAGAGTCTTCTTCGAATCTGAAAAGGAAACATTTGTAATTTTTCTGTTACCTTTTGGCTTTTTCACTGAAAATAGTTAGAAGAAATAGTATTACTAGATCATTTTGTGTGGGTGTGTGTTTATTTTTTTTCTGATTGTTTTGTCTTCATGTTGATTCTGATGTACTGGATATATGGATTCAACATGCGGGCGCATGTGCTCCTTTTGGAAGACAGAGCTACTGTGATTTCACATCGTAATTAAGTTTAAAGCAGACCAGTTCATGGCTTTTAGGGCTGATATTGTTAAGTGGAAAATCAGTTAATATTGGAGAAGTCAGAATGGACAGCATGCAAGAAAACTAGGCACTGGGTCAGTTTTAAGGTGACCTGTTTTCTTCCCTTTCCAAGTTGTCTCTTCAGCTTAGTTCTCCTTCTAAGCAATTAGTGGTTTGAAAAGTGCATAACATTAAATGATTATACACATGCAAATAGGAAATAGCTATATTATACACATGCAAATAGGAAATAGCTATATGTGACAAGTAACAACTGCATAGGTGTTGGACTCTCATGAAAAACATGTTTTAGTAAAATACTGATGTGTTTAAAACATTTATATGCCATCTTCGCTCCAGTAGATTTCAAGGTGATGACCAAAAATATATATTATAACTATTGGAAGAATTATGTTCCATATTGCTAACTTCAAGATAATTAAACTGATTTATAGGGAACAGGCCTTTTGGCTTGTGTAGACAAGGCCCATGTCTCATGTACTCAGCAGCCTACTCTCTCAGAGTAATGAGACATCCAACAGGGCCTCTGCTGAGGATCTCAATAAAAGATAATGGCTGCTTGCTGGGACCAAAAGTTATGGCTTACAGACAAAAGGGAATATGTAAAGGGATCTTGTATCACCTTTGAGACTGAGAGAAAGAAGATAGTAGCATAAACTTTCATAATCACATGGGAGACTAAGTGCTCAAATCCTGTGCAGAAATGGGATTTAAATCCTGGGAAAATCCTGCAAAAGCGGGATCCTTTTCAGACACATAGAATCATAGAATCATAGAAATTTAGAGTTGGAAGAGACCACAAGGGCCATCCAGTCCAACCCCCTGCCATGCAGGAACTCCCAATCAAAGCATACCCGACAGATGGCCATCCAGCCTCTGCTTAAAAACCTCCAAGGAAGGACACTCCACCACCCTCCGAGGGAGTGTGTTCCACTGTCGAACAGCTCTTACTGTCAGGAAGTTCCTCCTAATGTTGAGGTGGAATCTTTTTTCCTGCAGTTTGCATCCATTGTTCCGAGTTCTGTTCTCTGGAGCAGCAGAAAACAAGCTTGCTCCCTCCTCAATGTGACATCCCTTCAAGTATTTAAACAGGGCGATCATATCACCTCTTAACCTTCTCTTCTCCAGGCTAAACATCCCCAGCTCCCTAAGGCGTTCTTCATAGGGCAAGGTCTCCAGACCCTTCACCATTTTAGTCACCCTCCTTTGGACCCGCTCCAGTTTCTCCACATCCTTTTTGAATTGTGGTGCCCAGAACTGGACACAGTATTCCAGGTGGGGCCTGACCAATGCAGAATAGAGTGGCACTATTACTTCCCTTGATCTAGACACTATACTTCTGTTGATGCAACCTAAAATTGCATTGGCTTTTTTAGCTGCTGCATCACACTGTTGACTCATGTTCAACTTGTGGTCTACTTGGACTCCTAGATCCCTTTCACATGTTGTCTCATTCAGCCAGGTGTCCCCCATCCTATATCTGTGCATTTCATTTTTCCGCCCTACGTGTAGGACCTTACATTTCTCTGTGTTAAATTTCATTTTGTTAGCTTTGGCCCAGCTTTCTAGTCTATTCAGGTCATTTTGAATTTTGATCCTGTCCTTTGGGATATTAGCTACTCCTCCCAATTTGGTGTCATCTGCAAAATTTGATAACTAGGCTCTCAATACTGTCATCCAAGTCATTAATAAAGATGTTGAATAGCACTGGGCCCAGGACAGAACCCTGTGGCACCCCACTTGTCACTTCTTTCCAGGATGAAAAGGAACCATTGTTGAGCACCCTTTGGCTTCGGTCAGTCAACCAGTTACAAATCCATGTAACGGTTACATGGGGGCACTGAGCATTAATGCGACATTAAACTGCACAATATGTGGGCAAAATCATGCTGCTTTTTACTTTCGAGATTTTTCCGAAAGTAAAAAGCAACGTAATTTTGCGAAGTTATATGCTGGTTAATGTCACACTAATGCTCAATGCCTCCGATGTCATCTGAAAACAATCCCGCTTTTGAAGGATTTTCCCAGATTTAAATCCTGTTTTTGCATGGGATTTGGTTGATTCCCTCCCATGTGATGAACTCTATAGACTTGTCTACTTCATTAGATACGTGAATTGTCTAGAAATAGACCTTTATAGCTAGTAATGAGCAGGTTATATGTGTGAATGGCAATATAATTAAAAAGTTAATGTGTGTGATGATGAGGTGACAAGTTCAGTTTTAATTGCAAAGGTAAGTTTTTGCCTAAGCCAAGCTGAGTAGATAAACATGTGAAAGCTGGTGGGTGTTGATGGAATATAGTGTGATGCTGGCTGGGAACCGGAAAGGAGATGTGATAAACTGACCAAGAGAGCCCTCATGAGGGAAAGGGAGGCACATATCTTAGCTGGACTGTAGGAGATTTTTATCTGAGGATGGACATGACAATAATTGTGATAAAGATGTAATAGTGATGTTTCTGTGTGTGTTTGATTTCTCTCTGTGTGTCTGTGTGTTTGTTTGTTTTCTTAATTTTAAATTATTTACTTTTGAAAAGGATCTCAGTTACCTACATTACAATGTGCCTATGGTATCCGCTGGTGTTTGGCTCCAGAACTCTCTGGAGATACCAAAATCTATGGATGCTCAAGCCCCATTATATAGAAAAGGATGGTAAAATGGTGTCCCTCATATAAAAAGGCAATATCAAGGTTTGCTTTTGGGGGATTTTGTTTTTGTTTTTTGAATTTCAAGCCATGAATCTGTGGAAGCAAAATCCATAGATACAAAGATGTAATGTTTCAGTATAACAAAAGGAGGGAAATTTGTCATAAATTCTTATAAAAGCTGTCCAAAAATGTCCAAATATAAGTCGATTTGCAAATTCCATCTATAAATCATTAGTAATTTTTATAAATTAATTTTTCAAATGTTGCAAGTGTTGTTAGATCTTTATCTATAAATCATTCTTTCACATGTTGGAAATGTTAGATCTTCTATCCATTGGATCACAGGTGGAGAAAAATTATCTTCCAGTAAATTCATTGTTTAGCAGGCATGAGAAAAAGGCATGAAAAATCCAACACAACCAATATACCCAAAAGACCAATTTCTGTTGAATAAGGCATAGTTGGAGATCTGTTGGAGTGGGATCATAGTTGGAGATCATAGTTGGAGATCTATAGCTATGCTAGTTAAAGATGTTAAAACCAATGATAATTGATTATGGTAGTCAGAATTGGATATTCCAATTCTTTATTTCGTTCTTGCTGTAAACCTCGCATGTTACAATTATAGATAACAGAAATGTGGGGGGGGGGGGAGTTGTCTTGGATACTTGGTTAGCCTCAGTTAATGTCTCTAATTTTGTATTCCTGCATGTTAGGGGGTTGGATTGGATGGTCTCTGTGGTCTCTTCCAAGTCTATGATTCCATAATTCTTCTTTGCATTTAATACTAAGGGACTCTTGGATGCACTTAAAGATGAAAGGCCAAACCTGGATTATAACAAATATTTCAGTCATAAGTATTGTCATTTAGCTGACAGCAGCAATTTAAACTGCTCCTGTGAAATTGAAAAGGACAAAATTAATCCTTAACACCAAGAATTTGATTTGTAATAACAATCTCATTATTGCACCACACATTCCATAAAAATGGTTCATTTTCAGTTTTCAAATCTGGATTCTCCCATAAAGTCAATTTTGCATGAATGTAAGAATCAGATTGCAAATGACAAGACAAAATTTGCCCAACAGTTGGCAAAATACTGTCAACAATATATATAAATGGGAACCAGGTGTAGTACTACAACTCTGGAGACCAGGATTCAATTCCCAGCTCAACCATGAAACTCACTAGATGACCTCGGGCAACTCACATGCTCTCAGCCTCAGGGAAAGGCAATGGCAAACCTTCTCTGTACAAATCTTTCCAAGAAAACCCTATGACTGGTTCACCTTAGTGTTTCCATAAGCGGGAAATGATTAAAGGCACACAGCAACAACAAAGCACTATCCACTTGCGTAGAGGTACCATAAATGAAGACCCCAAGGCTAACCATAGTGGATTACTTAAAGTGGATAGATCCAAAAATTCATACAAGATGACAGATATGCCTAATGGTATGTAAGAAGTTGGAAGGCTGAACCAACCTCCAACTCCCCATTGGAATTTGCATCCTTTTCATTGAAATTCTAGGAGAAGATACACTCCCCCATCTCCTGATCAATGCATTTAGTTTTGAAAATGCAAAGTATAAATAGATGAATTTCACAGATAACATAAACAATTCTAGATATAACATTTTAAAATCATGTTTACTTTACCCCACAGACTCATCTTTAAGCACGCCCATCTCTCTAAATCTTGTGCAATATCTTTTATGAGCTATCTTATGTTAAGATTAATCATCTGAGGTAAGTCCCAAGGGATGAGTAACAGAATGTGGGCAATATCAAAACTGCCATCCTTTAAATATGCTAGAGTCCATCTTGCATCCCACAGGAAGTATCTCTGACTTGGACCAGTAATTGAATACTCAGGGGCTTTCTAGATTGGCAAAAAGAAGTGTGTTCATGGCTGCATGAAACTCTAGCCTTTAGATGAGAAGCCCCTCAGATATTTTACCAGAATTATAGCCGGCCCTTTGTATCTATAGGGGGTTCCATTCCGTACCTCCCCTCCCCTCCCCCCCCCCCCCATTGCACTGGCTTCTGCTGCCTGGGAGTGAAGGGTGAAAGCAAAGTTGAAAAGATGAAGCAAAAAGCCTTAATTAGAGTCCCTCTTGCTCTGCACACACCTACACACACTGAAGGAGCCTCTATGTTTTACCCTCGACTTATCCACGGGTCATGGCAAAATCCATAATTTGGACCAAAAACCTGGCCTTGACTTATACATGAGGTCAACATATAGTCAATTATATATGGTAATGGCTCACTGACCTGTTAAAGCAATCAAGTCCACAACCAATAAAATATTATCATCTCTTTGCCTGTTTTAATAAATTCTGCCTGATCAGGACTTACCAAAGATGCAATGACTTTTTGTAATCTATTAGTTAAAATAGTTGCCAATATTTTTATATCAACATTAAGTAAGGATACATGTTTGCTGTTTTCCTCCTCTTTGCACAAATTAGTTACAGAATTAATTTACAATATCCTGGACTTCCATTTGGGAATTCAAGCCCACCATCTTTTAATGGTTCATTCTGTGACACGTAAGCAGACAGGCAGGATAGCACTTGGCAAGCCTGAGCTATCCTGCCTCAGATTCTGCTCTAGGTCAGTCCCCAAGTTGGCACAGCAATGGGCAGGCACTTACATTCTTGCCCACCACAGCACTATTGATCCACTACCTCCACAACTCCATAACTGCCTCTGCTGTTGTGGCTGCACAGAAGATCCCCATCACAGCCCGTAAGTGGCTAGGTGCCCCCATCACATCACAGGCCATGATAGGGGTTTTCTGAGCAGATGCAATGGCAGTAGCAGTACAGGGTACATGGAGCTGAGCAGTGTGCCAGCTGTCACTTCAGAGTTTAAAGGAAACTCCATAGCAAACAGTAGGTCCATATGCCCCAGGCTAAGGCCCCTTTGGGCCAGGATTGATCCAGAACTGCCTGATCAGCATGTGGACAGGTTGATCCCAGCTATGGGCTAATGGCCTGCAGTGTCAATATTGGACAATGCTTTTGGCCTATGAGTACAGGCCATGAGTGACATTTCCTCCCACTTTCAGATGCCCAAATTCAGAGTATCTTTGTCTGTAAATATATAACAGCCTTATTATATAGGAAAGATTCTAATTCCTGTTTGAATGCTAATAAGCAAACTAAAATCTAGTAAAACTGGATGTGTTTTGTTAGTTTAGGTAAGTGTGACGATATATCCAAAGATGTCTTCCTATGTGTATTTTAGAGATGATGAAACATGCACTTTCAGTTATTTTCGAGCATTCTTATAGGAGGAATGGTTGGATAAAACATATGATACAGTATTGGATAAGTGGCATTGAAAGCCAGATGACAGACTTGGGTGATGGGCAGAATTTCATGGAGCACACATCACTGCTTTTGGATTGTGCCAACTGCCACAGTACTTTGGGGATTGTTTCATCTGTATTCCTTGATATCTACTCTGTAGAGCTAATCCTACTTGCATGCTGCCCACTGATGCGATTCCCTCCATAGGCACAATCAGAGATAGCTCACAGCTCCAACTTGGATAACTGGCCATATCTTACAAGATAAGTTTGGCATTGATCCAGTGATGCTAGAAAGAGTAGTACTTCAGGAAAAATATACACAAAGCCACAGCTGAATCCAGGAACAAGAGTGATCAAGCTTCTTTGGTCACAAAGCAGCTCTTCACAATCATGGGGGATTATCACACAGAGTCTTACTGTCCCTGAAATGTTGCTAAATTGTCTGTAAAGCACAAGGGTGTGATCGCTGGTCATGCTTGTCCCCCGTGATTAAATCATCATGGAGATGTCCCGTCTTTAAAGCATTCGCAGAGCAGCCCTTTCTCTGCATAACAGAAGTTCCTGTTATGCAGAGAAATGGCTGTTCTACAAACACTTTAATAACAGGACACCTTTATGACAATTTAATCATGGGGAACAAGCATGACCAGTGATGACACCCTCATGCTTTACGGATGATTTAGTGACATTTCAGGGACGGTAAGCCTCCATGTGATAATCCCCATAGTTCCATTCTGAGCATCCCCATCAGGCCTTGTCTAAGGCGCAAACCACCATTTATACTCAAATACTTAAAATGATGTAAGCAATTGTATTTTTCTTTATTGAAAAACAATTTTTGGAGCCTACAAATTGTATAGGAGGAGTAGAAAGATTCTAAACCTTTCCTCACACCAATTCGTTGGGGGGGGGGGAATGGGTGTGAGAAAAGCATTAATCATCACCTTCTCACCAAAGGAAACTTCAGTCAAAGTTCAGCCTCCTGAGGCTGTTCTTCATAAATAACAAACTCACTATGACTTTGTTACATGCACTTGTGTCTAATGTGCCATTTGCTGCTTAGGAATTGTAGAAAACTAGAGAAATTATTATGTACATCTATTTCCTGTTCTAAATTCTGGATTTTTTTCAGAATTTTTTGGCAGTCATCCTTCATACATTCTTCCTAATTATGACATATCTGTGAGCCCCGTACATGTATACCAGCTGGAATCCCTGCCTTTTTTCTACATCAAGAAGCTATAGTCTCTTGGTTCCATCAGGAAGCTGCTGCTGCTAACTCACTATAGCATCAAAGCTAAACAGTCACTGAACTATTTTTTCTTGTCTTGTTTATTTGTCTTGCTTGTTTGTTCTTTCCTTCTCTGATACATAGAATCATAGAGTCGGAAGAGACCGCAAGGTCCATCCAGTCCAACTCCTTTTGGCCATGCAGGAACACACAATCAAAGCACTCCTGATAGGTGGCCATCCAGCCACTGTTTAAAAACCTCCAAAGAAGGAGACTCTACCACACTCTGAGGCAGTATATTCCACTGTTGAACAGCTCTTACCATCGGGAAATTCTTCCTAATGTTTAGGTGGAATCTCTTTTCCTGTAGTTTGAATCCATTGCCCCATGTCCTACCACCTTTCCCTTTTCGTAGTACAGTATTCATTTGTTGCTTTAGCAAAAGCAGAGGCTGCCACCTACAGTGATATGATGGTAAGGCTGCCTGATTCTTAAATACAGTATAATATTGTACATTGTTTCCATGATTCCTGTCCCAGAACTCTGCAATGCATGCAAAGCAGGGAAATGATGAAAAGCTGAAGCATGCTTAATAATTATTATAATGATAATAAAAAATAATATTTATTTATATCCCACCTCTTCCTTCTGGGATCTAGGCGGGTAAAAACAGTCCAATAAAAAAGATATACAGATGATAATAAAATTTTGCTAATCCCCTTAACCCTCCTCCTTCTGCTAAAATTACACATAAACATCAAGATACAATACAATATCCCCAGTACAGTATACTTAGGTACAAATTTTGCAACTAAGGATCAGCACAGGTCAAATTATTCCAAGAGACCATCAGGAGAGGTGGTGAAAAAGTGAATGGATCAATTTGGTTAATTCATCTGGAGGATAGTCTGAGAAGGCCCGCGGGAAGAGATCCGTCTTTATCACCTTTTTAAACGCCTCCAGAGATGTAATATGGCAGATCTCTTCCGGCAGGTCATTCCATATTTTAGGAGTGGCAGCTGCAAAGGTCCACTGGGAAATTATCACCAGCCTGGTTTTCTTTTTAATGGCTGTGAGAGATACGTAAAAAGTTTAGCATTCAGGAAAAATATTGATACAGATAAAATGGAAGTTTCCTCTTTAGTTTGTTGTTGTTGTTGTTGTGTGCTTTCAAGTATTTTCCAAATTATGGCAACCCTAAGGTTCCACTATCATGGAGTTTTCTTGGCAAGTTTCTTCAGAGGGGGTTTACCGTTGCCTTCCTCTAAGGCTCAGAGAGAGTGATTTGCCGATGAGTTTACGTGGCTGAGCTGGGATTTACATGGCTGAGCTTCATAGTCCAATGCTCAAACCACTACACCACACCTCTTTAGCATCTCATACTAAAGACCAAGAATAATTGATCTGTCTGTGCACTCCATTGTTTAGCACAAATAGAAAATTCATTGGTAAGATCCTTTCTACCAACTTTTTACTAAGAAAAAAAATGAAAAAACTATTTTGGAGGTAGTGAGAACAGAAAACTAAATTCAAAATGAATATCCTATGAAGTGTACAGATTTGAATTAGGGGGCATGGATTCATGGAAAGTTTAAAGCTGGATGGTACTGATGGTGGGATTTCTTCCATACTTTGATTTAGGGGATAACTGTTGTTGGGGTGAGGGCAGGGTTGTTCTGGTGCACTGGAGTGGGAATCATAGGCATTTCCTATCCTTTTCTTCTTCCCCCTACCTGTTTGCCATGTCTGCCATTTCTCCATGATACAATCAACCCCTTCCTCTGTTTCTTTTCCACAGTCCATCGCCAGACATCCCACCACATCCATCACCCTCTCTCCACTCACCTGCCTCCCCCCCACAAGTCCCAGAAGAGGCTTCCACGCTCTGAAAGAAAGAAAAAGAAAAAGAGAAAACCAAGGAAGACCTCTGTACCTCCCTCCAATGTCACTCCAACCATCCAGGAGGAAGAGGAAGAAGAAGAGGAAGAAGCAGAATCTGAAGGGGAGGAGGTTGTAGAGAAGGAGAGCTCTGCAGAGTCTGACCTTGAAGGCTCTTCCAAAGAGGAGTTGCAGCATGGAAAACCAAATGCAGGTCTGACAGAAGGAAGCGTAGAGGTGAGAGGCTTTCTTGCTCAGACGGCTAGTGAGAGCCGGTCATGAGCTTGGTGATACATGCACAAGTCTTAGGTGTAGTGGAAGGAAGATTGCATGATTTCCAACATCTCAGGGGTCAAGAGGCAGTGCTAGTTCTGTGTATGTAAGTGTGTGTGGAGGGGAGGGGGGGAGAATGAGCAGTGGAGAGAGAAGGGTCCTGTAGATTCACATAAGTATGGAACAATTAGGTAATCTGAAGTAGGCAGAAAATACTAAATGGGTGCATTTCACATTGCAAAGATTTTGTTGTTTCTCATTTTTGTCCTTCCCAGAGCAACAGCAATGGTATTCTCTAAGAATTCTGTATATTGTACCTGTTTGACTTTCATTTCTTCTTTACAGTTCACCATTGGGAGTGAGGAGGAGGAAGCAGAAGAGGAGGAGGAAGAGGAGGAAGAGGAAGAGGAGGCCCATGGCAGCCCATGCACTTTGTCATTTCATGTTGCAGAAGAATGCAGTCACCTCTCTCCACTCCCATGTCTCTCCAATCTGCTGCCAGAGAAGGGACCTCCCATTCCCAGAAGGTAGTTTTCTTCAAAGAAAGCTTTCTTCAAAGATAGTTTTCTTCATGGGATTCCTTATGTAATCTGTTCAAGCACAAAAGATCCTTTAGGCAGAACTAGCATGCATGAGTATTAATTTGATTTACAGCTGATAAAGGCTTAATTCTAGCAGCTATTTACAGTACCTAAATTCAGTCCTCGAATATGTTATCCACTGGGGTTTGGTTCCAGGGCCAGCTGTGGATAAAAAAATCCATGGATGCTCAAGTCCCATTCAATCCAATGGCATATCAAAATGGTGTATCTTATATAAAATGGAAAATCAAGGTTTGCTATTTGGAATTTATGCTTTTTCAAGCCATGTATTCTTGAATCCATGTATAAAAAAATCTGCGGATAAGGAGGGCTGACTGTAATAACAAAGACAACAGCCCCAGTACATCTAGGTTTATAGATCAGGTTTCCAGGACAGAATACTTACTATCCAAGCAAGCTTAAGCAACAGGAATCTATGATTCTTTAAAAAATGAATAGTGAAAGAGATTTCACAGCTAATGACTTCCAACCAATGACATTCCTACCAATGACAATGTTTGTTTGTTCTTTCCTTCCCTGATACTTAGAATTATAGCATCATAGTGTTGGAAGAGACCACAAAGGCCATCCAATCCAACCCTCTGCCATTCAGGAATATACAATCGAAGCACTCCCAATAGATGGCTCCATTAATGAGAAGAAGAAGGCTTCTGCTGTTTGTAAACATCCAATTTGTCTGTTGGTTTTAGGAAGGTTCTAAGCAGGATCAGGCCTGGTTAGTAGTATGAAGAGACACTGCCAGGAAATGCAGGGAACTGGAGGCTATGTTTAAGAAGAAGTCAGTAGCAAACCACCTCTGAATATCCCTTGCCTGAGAAAACCCTATGAAATTTGTGGGGTCACCGTAAGTTAACAAGCAACCTAAAGGCACATAGACATGTATACAGGATACAAGAAAGGTTGAAGTAGCTATTGCCAGTCTTATTTTCCTCCTCTAAAAATGGAATTGCAAGTCGCCTCCACTAATAATAACATATCTTTCTATTTCTATTTTTCTAGCAACATCACGTTCTCTACTTTTCTCCACAGCTTCTCTGGATATAGAGAAAATATATCTCGAGGATGGGACAAGCGCAAACCTTGGAGTCAGGTGCCAAGTGGACAGCGGTCAAACTATGACTTGAAGGAGAGGGTGTGTATCGGCAGCATGACCACTGTGGAGAGTGCCACATACCAACGAATCCCCACAGATGAGGCTGAGGCTCAGATGCTGGCTTCTGCTGACCTTGATGATATGAAAAGTAAGATGGAGATTGGGTCCTTGATTCTCAAGGTGGTGGTGGTGGTGGTATGGCAACGGCAACATCTGTCTGCCCAAATTCACTCCCAAATCGTTGCTAATTGAATACAGTACAAGAGATCCTCTAAAGCAGTGGTTCTTATTATTTTCTTTACCAGGTACCCTCTTTAAATAAATTTGTTGCCACAGACCCAAGACTTAACAAATAATAATAATACTAACAACAACAACAACGATGATGATGCCTGGACACAGAAACATTAATAATTACACCATCCTTAAAACTTCCCCCCAGCAGCCCCAGAGGGGGAGGTACTTTTTCTGCTGCTTCTTTCAGCCAGAGCAGACTGAATGGCAATGTGCAGCACCAGCCAGTCAGCTAACCAGCCTTTGCTTTGGCTCCTATCACATGGCCTCTCCACAGTGGGGAAGGAGATGAGCTGATCAGCCTTCAAAACTTTGAGACTTTGAGGACCTCCTGTGAGGACTTCACATCTTCCTAGGGGTCTGCAGACCACAGGTTAAGAACCACTGCATTAAAGCATAAACATTGCTATTCTTTATCAGAACAGTGGTCCTGTGTACTAAAAATGACAACCAAATACTTTCCTAACTTTTGTGAGAAAGACAGAAGGAAAATTACACCTACTTATTAATCCCCAGTACACTTAGTAGCTAGGGGACACCACATCTAAAAGATCTTGGGTTTTGGTTATCCCAGTACAGGGATTTATATTAATAATCATTATACTATCATTTGGCAGCAGCTTCAATAGGTTAATTACTCACACTGTTTTAAGAACTGGTTCTTTTGAGTTGTCTTAAACCTAATGCTTATTGGTTTTTACCAATAACTATGAACTTCTGTATCTATCTAGAGAGCTTTATAGCCCATGCCTGTGATAAATATTCAGACATAAGTGTCTCAGAGTTCAGTGGGCCTTAACTTCTAAGTAAATCTGCACAGAACTGTAGACAGTATATAATTGCACCTTGTTTTCTCTGTCCACATGAGTTGTGATTCTCTTTCCTCTGATAATTTTTTGTTAGAATACAAATAAATGTGAATTAGTTCCCTTGATTCCAACTGTTCCCTTTGCTTTCAGAATTTAAATCAAACAAGCCCTACTTCTTGTATCCCAGTTTCATTGTTGCCACAGTAAACAACTCCTCTTGAGCCATCATCAGTCCTGTTTCCAGTTCCCATATAGAAACAAGAACATGCTGAGCCCAAGGCACTCAGTTCTATACCCCTCAAATGCAGCCTTAAAGCTTAATTTCTAACAAAACAATCCATTAATAAACTGAGATCATTAGTGTGAGAGGTCTCAAATAGGAGAGAGTTGTGAGAAAAGGACTGTAGAAATAAAAACCACATATTCCTAGCTTGCATTTAGATAACAATTCATATCATGCTCTTACCTGTGATACCTGAATCTGTCTGTGCGGCAAATGTATATATCATATGCATGTAAAAATTGCCTTGGTTGGGGTTCATATTCAGTTTTTCTTCTTATGTTAAATACATTCATGAGTAGCATACATACCACAAGAAAGAAGTACAAGGCAGGGAAAGTGAAAAGCAAGATCTAGTGAAATCTCTTGACAGATTTCTCAGACATCAAGAGTCAAATTAGATGTCACAAGAAACCCAAAAATAACATTAATATAAGAAGGGTGGGGGCATTCGCAGGGGAGAAGTCATAGGTAGGATGGAGTACATAATCACAGAGGTGCCTTGTTATGCACAAGTTTGCCATCCACAGATTTAAGCACTTGCAAACGACAAACTCCCATTGTTCCCAATGATGGCATGTTCACGCAGCCATGCTAGCAGGCACACACATGTCACATCACTATTAGGCACAAAAGGACTTGAGGGCCTGTGTTTTGTTTTGTTTTGTTTTTGTTTTTGTTTTTTGTAACCACAGGGATGGGGTCCAAAACAGATCCCCCATAGATACCAAGGTCCAACTTTATTTACCTGTACCTGCTGATTTTCATGTCTAACTATCCATCCTCTGGACTGTTTTTTAAAAGCCTTCTCCTGCACCTGGGCTCCAAATCTGGAAATAAGCCTGGCTGATGGTAGGCGGGTAGAGGTGGGACATTTTCAGGGAAAAATCAAAAGCTGTGGGATGGGCTAGATGCCTTTCTTCACACCAGCTGATTCTTCTTTGTAAGCTACTCCCCACCCCCACATTTCCAGTACCTTTCCAAATGTGGAATTGGGAGCTCACATTTGCTAAATTAACTCCTAACCAGGAATGAAGCTGACTCAAAAAATTAGTGTGTGAGGTAACTGGTAGGTGTGAGTCATTGGACAAAGCTGCTAGATCCCAATCTGTGGTGGTCTACAAGTAAACATTTTTTATGGAAAATGACAAATCATCTAAATGTGTCTTTGCATTAATGTGCAGCTTTTAAAAATGCAGGTAGCATCAGTTGTGTGTGGGAACTGATAACCCTTGGAATCTGAGCATTCAGGAGGGGGGTTGAATATGGCCCTTTGATCCAGTGCTGTGACCCTGAAGAAAATCCCTTCTCTGAAGCTGATATCTGAGACTAGTGCCAGTGGAAATTCTCCTTTGCCACCAGTGTCAAATAGCAGTTTCCTCAGGGCCAAACCAAAGGAGAAAAGTATTACATTCTGCCTCCAGCCATGTTCAAATTATAATTATTATACAATGAACATGTATATATACACACACAACTGATGCAATTTACATTTTTATTAGTTCCAGGTTGAGTTCCCTTATCAGAAATGCTTGGGACCAGAAGTGTTTGGGATTGGGTGGGGGATGTTGGGTTTTGGAATACCTGTATTTGCATATATGTACATAATGAGAAATCTTAGAGACGGGACCTAAGTCTAACCACAAACTTCATTTATGTTTAATATACACTTTATACACACAGCCTGAAAGTAATTTTATACAATATTTTAAATAATTTTGTGCATGAATCAAAGATTGTATACACTGAACTGTCAGAAAGCAAAAGAGTCACTATCTCAGCCACCCAAACCAAAAGTTTTCATTTTGGAGTGTTTTGGATTTTGTAATTCCAGATAAGGAAGACTTAACTTGTATTGCCATTCAGCAGATGGTGCATTGTTAGGCTTCTAACTTTCCCAAGAGTCATGTATTTTGGAACCTCTCCCTTTCTTTCTCCTCTCTTTGGGCTATTTTCTTTTTATCTTTACTTTCCAGTACTAGCTGAAGTCATCCATGACAGGTAATGTCTAAGGCAAATAGGTTTCCCAGTTTAGGTCCTTTCTGTACTATCATGCTGTTGAATACAGTATATTATCCATGCTAGGAGGAAAGATAAAGTGAAACAATGACAATAAATAATTCTGTAATGTCTGTTGTGTCCTTTTTCTGAAACATGGCACATAATTCTTGAGTGATATCTTTTAACAGTGCCTTGAAGAAGTATTGACTGTCCACTAATGACCAGATAATGTACATGGTGTCCAAAAATTATCTTTAAGATTTTAATTGATTATGGAGTTGAAACTATAAGATATTTTTCAGACATCATGTATGTTTAGTAACTACAAGGGATATTAACATTTGATTTTAATTTCAGCTCATACATATCATCTGTCCCAACTCTGATAAGCAAAGAAAACTGAGAATAAAGAATCTATTACTGTGAGGATTATCCAGGCCAGCCTCATTTTACTGGAAAGAAAATCCTTAAATACTTACCTTACTTTCCAGTTGTGGCTAGTAACCCTTAGTCCAGATATGGATTTCAGATACCCAAGTGATCAGTTTTATTTTGATCCATGTATATCTTCTTCCATTATTTGTCCACTAGGTAGAATTCAGTTGTGGCATATTTGGACAGGCCCTGTGTTTTCCTGCCTGTGAGTCCAAGACTTTTCTTTGTCCTACTGACCTTCTTGACCCCAATTTATTATCATCATCATCCCTTATGCTCTGAGCAAACTGTGCAGGAGAGAGCAGGGATACTAGATACAGATTCCTACTCAGAAGGCGTATTGTAATCACAGTGACTAAAAAGTTTCAAGGTATCTGGGATTCAGTTTATGTATATGTATGTGTAAGTGTACATGTACAAGCTATGGTCTCCTCCCGCCCAGTATGCTAGCTCTCTCTACGTCATGGAAATGCCAGCTCTGAGCCCGAGGATATGGAGAAGTCAATAGGCTGCTTTCCAGGCTTCAGTAGGTGGAGACACTAAAGTTGTGTGAGAGGGTACAGCAAGCTGTATCACAAGCCAAAGCAGATTTAGCATCAGGACAGGTAGTGGACCTCCTACAGAACAATTCCCTGCTGAACTGTGGGAATGTTCAAAGAAATGGATACAGTCCATTAAAAGCAAGCAGGCTCAGTCTTTGTACTAGTTTCATCCCTAGAAGACATATGCTGCTATTTTCTTTCAAATATATCAAATTTATCAAACAACTTCCTGGATGCTGGATGCAGAAGTTTCTTGCTACCTGAAGAGTGTCAAACAGAAGAAAGGGTCTTTTCCTAAATCCTGCTACTTATCAATGTTGTGATTGTCACCTGCCCCTTGACCTCCCCATCCACATGGACATAGCAATGGCTGATCCAGACAGAGATGAAGCAGTGAAGGAGATGGGAATAGGAGACAACTCGGACGTAGGGATAGCTATCTGTGTCCACAGTTCATTTGGTTATGATGACTTTGAGGAGTTTGCTCTCAATTTTGAGGACTATGATCTATGGGAAGCTATCCAGAACCACTTGGGTTATCCCACTTTGGACCCAATCTGTAAGTACTTGCTGGTGTGCTGAGGACATGCACATTTTCTCACATATCTTACTCTCAGTTTTGTTTAGACTGAAGTTCTTCCATTGTGTGACCAGATTTACATGAGGACAGAACTTGTTTACCTTCAATAGTTCTACATAAAGTCTTATCATTCTGTTGTAACAACTTTCATCTCTCGAAATCATTATTTCTATCAATCTATTAAAGGTACAGGAGTTTTATCCTTCTTTATATCTGGACATCTTATTTGCACAAGGATGCACACAGGCTATCTTTTATTTGCTTAAACTCTTATCTTGACCTGTCCATAAATATTTCTGTTGTTCTAGCACGAAACCTTTCTGTAAAAATCTGCTGAGGATTTGAGGCGGTATTTTAGAGTGTAATATGTATGCACTTGCATCATACATGTGCATGCAGATGACCATATAAATCCCTCTTCAGAACTTGAGAAAGTAACCATGATGGCTGGAGGATTTGGGGACATGTAGTCACAAAAAATTATTTTACCATTGTCTACATATCATGATCATAAAATATGATATCTCTTTATTCTACTTAAGAAACATTCATGGAGAAACATTAACTATGCACTAAAACATATACTGTGGACAGTACTAAAAACAAAGCTTGGAAAAGTTAATACTGAGCTATTCTGGGAGTTCTAGTTCAAAAAGTAACTTTTCCAAGTTTATCCAAAAATCTAATGTGGCACTGGATGATGCACCATGCAGAAGATGCTATTTTACAATGTTGGGCAAGACTACTTGGAATACTGTATATACTCATGTATAAGTCTAGAAATTTTAATCAAAAATTGACTCTAAAAACCTAAGTCAACTTATCCATGGGGCAATGTAAGTACTGTATTGTACTGTACTTTAATTCTTATAAAAGAGGAACCATCCCCTGGTGAAAGGCAAGAGTATCATCTGTTCTGGAAGCACTCGCACCCCTTTATATTCTCTCATCCAAGAAGCCTTTAATCTAAGCACAAACAGTGATGCCAGCTGGAATTTTGTGAATTTTCTGGCACTGTTTTCCTTTGCTTCATCCTTTGCATCCTTTGTTACATATTCCCAAGTTTTACTCTTTACTTATCTACGATAATCCATAATTTTGGCCCCAGAACCTGCCCTCAATTTATACATGAGATTGATTTATAGTTGAGTATATATTGTACTTAAAATTTGAATGTGCTGTGTCTTGAGAGCCTAAAACTGTAGTGCTTATTTGTCCAAAGACTTTCTCCTTTAGGACCTACAGTCTCCCATTTTGACCTCCATAATGAATGCACGGTAACATAAATTATATAATCTATCCTGCCCACTAGAATCCCAGTTGATTTTGATATTTAAACCATAAACCTTAAAACTGCTATTAGCTCTGCTTGGGGAAATGTTGGTATCATGTAGGTAATGAAGGAAGTGGGTTAAATCCCCATTATACATCACAAGTGCCAGTGTCAAAACTGGAGTCTCAGTAGAATTAATGTTAAAAGGAAAAACAGAAATTTGATTATGGATCTCCTACCACATATCAAACTCTTTCTGGAGAATGGAGATGAGCTCCCTTAACAAGAATGGGTGAATGGGCCACAGAAATATGCAGATAATATTTATTTATTGAGTATAGCTAGTATTACTTGGTATTAATCCACAACCTAACACTTAAAAGTCACAGGCAGTCCAAATTACAAGTCTGTAAATTATATGTATGCATCACATACAGATTCTTTTACTATTATCATTCTTGTCTAAATAAGTCAACTGCACAGCTTGCCTGCAGAAATGATGGGCATCACATGCAAATATACAGATAGCACCGTACAATAGCAATTCCAAATGGCTTGAGTTCCTAAGTATTGATGAGCAGTTATTGGTTTTTGTCACTCATGTGCAGCTGAAAATGGACGGGAGGGGATTCATCTGTCAGCAGACCTCAAATCAGGGACACAGCCATTGGGGGGAAAAAACCCTCTGGCACAGTATAGATTTAATTTATATTTAATTTAGTGACCCAGTTTTCTAAGGAGTAAAGCTCTAATATAGCAGCACAGGATCTGAAGCATTGCTTCTGTAAGATGAGTTTGTGGAATAGGGGAGAGATTCCAAATCTGCTATCTAAGAATTTATTATTCTATTCCATATCCCCAAAGTATATTAAAGGCAGGTAGAAGATAGTTGGAAGGCATGTCATAGTTGGACCATCCTGATTACACCTAGACACAATTCATTCCAGAGCTTCTCTCTTTCTTATATTTTCTGTTACTCTCCAATACTGCCTGGAAAAATAAAAAATAAAAATTTCTAAGAAGTTGCCCTTTATTTGAATATACTATAAGTGACTCTTCTCAACTGTTCCCTGAGGAGAATTCTTGGCTTCCATTTTAGATTATTGAAATCCACATGTTTGCTGTGGCATTTGCAGCTACTGTATTTTTGTTCTTCAGTATTAAATGTCCTTTCTTCAGGATTTGTAGAACATGCTCTAAGCACTGTCTGCCTTGGTGTGGAGAAAGAGAAGATTAATCCATATTGCATTATGCCCTTGATGATTTATTTGTTCATGAAGGTACAAAAAAGAAAAAAAGATTACCCAGTAAGTTTTCTCTTTGGCTCAGCATTGATCAAAGAAATTTAATGATAGGAATTACCTTATCACCATTGGGAATGTATCTGAGTGGCAAAATGCAAGCAGCCTGTTCTTTTTTGGAATATTTAGCACTAGAAAGTTGAAATATTTTCCTCATCACCCTATAAGCCAAGCTGATCAGAGGGGCTACCTGGCGATTATGGCATAGATAAAAGTATAAACTGTGTGATCTTCTGCATTTTCTCGAATAGTAACTTCCACCTGCTAAAGTCAACATAACCAAAAGTAAAGAATGCTACAACTTATAGCCCAAAAACATCTGGAGGGCCTCATGATTCCCACCTATTGAAAAAGCCCCTGTTTCTTGCTTCTCTTGCAAACTGTTCCATATTCTGATTGTAGACAAAGTCGAGAAGATAGAGGTAATGCACAGTGATAATGCTTTCTGTGCAGAGGAGCCAGTTTCATTCTCTAGCATGTCTACATAGTTAAAAAGAACTTGGGTGGCAGGGCTGGGAAATACTCCACCTGAAACATTAGTATGCTGCTGCCAATTGGAGTAAATAAACCTGTCACAAAATGAACCAAACTTCTGACTCAATATAGGATACTATTATGTGTAAATTAAGATAAATCATGTCAATAGACATTTTTAAAAAGTACAACATCAAAATTATATGTCAGGTTTATCCGTATGCTGCAGTGACAGCATTTTCAGGCAAGTACTTATTATACCATCATCCTGCTTCATTCATTGAATGTTACAGGGGCTTGATGCAATATGTCTTCCACTCCTAGGTCTCCCTTGTTTTTCTACCACTTTTTCTATCTTTGTTTCTTACTGCAGAAAAGTTATTAAGGAGAAAAACAATTAAGGTGCACAGAAGTGAATAGTCGCCAGCATGAAATACCTTCTATCTGGAAATGTTCTGAGAAAAGCTGACTTATGTAACTTTTATAAACTAAGCAAATTACCACAAATGTGCTTTTTCAGAATTTCTTTTTCTTCAGATAAGGTGGGGGGTGGAGCTCTGAAGCATGCTGTCACCACAATGCAGCTGAACACTACTAGAAATCCTACTTGTTCCTTTTTCACCTCCTGAATTTTCATCATATATTGCAGTTCTCACATGTTTTCAAGCCTAATTTTACAGCTGTAAAGATTAGGAAAGTAAAGGTAAAGGTAAAAACTGTAGGGGGTGGTGATGATCTCCATTACTAAGCTGAAAAGCCAGTGTTGTCAAAGACAGCTCTGTGATCATGTGGCCAGCATGGCTGTACAGAAATGCTGTTACCTTCCCACCAAAGTGGTACCTATTTGTTTACTTACACTTTTCCATGCTTTTGAACTGCTAGGTTGGCAGAAACTGGGATTAGTGACAGGAGCAAACTCCATCACACAGCTCTTGGATCACTTGCAGTCGTCCGAATCAGCATCTTAACTGCTGAGCCACCATGTCCCTCAAAGATTAGGAACGTGGCTTTTTCATGAAAACTGAGCTACTTGGAATATCAAATCCCTACTGCCATTTCAAAGAAAAATACATGAAAAACCTGTTTCCACGGTTCAATCATGGCATGTAGACAGGCCCAACTGTAAAAAGGCAAATTGACTGTCTTCATGTTACATTTTTGTTCATCATTCCACTTACCCTTATTCCTGCCCTGACTTTATTCCAGGCCATCGTTTTGAAGATAATCCAGGAGTGAGGAGACATCTTGTTAAAAAGCCTTCTCGGAGCCAGACTACAAGAGCCAGCAAAAGGTCTTTGTCTTCACAGTCTGTCAAGAAGAAGAAAAAGAAAAAGAAACTTGACAGAAAACCTCATGAGGTATCATAATGGCCCTGTCCTTCTGAGATTCCTCAGTGTACAGGAAAGGTTGGCAGCTATGAGTTTATGTTGGTCATATAGCATGTGGATGGATTGCTTTCCACAGAGGCAGTAGCAGCAACAGTCACTGTGGATCTGTATGCTCCAAAATGGTTATGCAGAGGTCATGGCACTGAAGTATATGCAAGTGATCATTTACAGGATCACTTGTAGAGCTTAAGGACTCTACCTCATTCCTGTGACATCTTTCTGACAGTAAAGCAGAAAATTATTTTAAGAAAATCTGTACAGAGAAAACAGCAAATGATAAGGTGATGTGCTTACAGTTGTAGTAACTGTCCAACTTGTCTCTTTCCTTCCTGTGTTAGGTATTTGTGGAATTGAATGAATTAGTGGTGGACAAGAACCAGGACATGCACTGGAAGGAGACAGCACGCTGGATCAAATTTGAAGAAAATGTGGAGGAGGACACAGCACGCTGGGGGAGGCCTCATGTAGCCTCACTCTCCTTTCGTAGCCTTCTGGAACTCAGGAAGACTATTGCACATGGTGAGTAATGAAAGGAAAACGTGTTCTTGGGTTGACAAGGCTCTGGTCACAGTTGCATTTTGGGGAAAAAACACAAATCAGGAATGTTTTTCATGGTTCAGAATCTTGAAGGAGATAGAAAAAATAAGAGAAAATTATGGGCAAGAGGACACATTGGAAGTGCCAGGCTCTCTATATATAATTCATAGCAACCTGGGCTTCAAATTCCATAGTGCTATAAACTATGGTCTGTGTTTGAGAAAGAGGCCACTCAGATTGATAAATATAACTGATGGTATGCTTGTTTGACTATTTGTTTCTCACACAAGATTCAGTGCTCCATGGGAAAGTCTGAGAAAACTTTAGCAATGTATGAAAGTCCAAGCAGCACAAATTCATGGAGAGAGCTACAGATAAATGGGTGGAATTTAACAGCATTCCTGAATGGCCCAGAACCTTCTTACCACACAGAAACTTCTAATGCTGCCCTGGTGGCATAGTGGTTAAATGCTGGGACTACAGCCACAACATTGTAAGTTCGATCCTAGAGAAAGGCTCCAAGGTCCACTCAGTCTGCCATCCTTTCATAGATCGGTAAAATGTATACCCAGCTTGTTGGGGAAAATTGGCCTACACATTGTAAATAACTTAGGGAGTGCTAGTTCACTGATAAATGGTATAGAAATGCACTTGCTATTGCTATTGCCAAAGAAAAGACTGTATGGGCAAAGTTGCTATTTGCATATCAAAGGAGGTGGCAGGCAAAAATTTGCCTGACATTTTAACTGGGAAATTTTTCCTGTGACCTTCAGTGGCCTGAATGTATTTTTGTCCTGTTCCCAGGAGCTGTTCTGCTGGACTTGGAGCAGACTACATTACCTGGCATTGCTCATCTCGTGGTAGAGACCATGATCATTACAGACCAGATCAAGGCTGAAGACAGAGCCAATGTGCTGAGAGCCCTCCTGCTGAAGCACAGGTGTGTGGTACTAGATAAATACACATTTGGAATTTGAGCCACAAGAAGACATATAGAAGAGGAAGTGCTGTTAACAGTGGTATAACACAAAGGATTAAACCTTAAAGGAGACCCAGGGATAATAAATCATAGATCACAAAAGTTCACACAATTACACTTGGACGCGGCCCTATAGGCCATTGATGAGACCCACCCTGATCCTGGCATTTAAACAGTGCAATCATATCACCCCTCTCTTCACCAAGCTGAATATGCCCAGCTCCCTCAACCTTTCCTGATATGTTTTGTTCTCCATACTGCTTACCATCCTCATTGCTCTTCTCTGAACTTGTTACAACTTGTTATAGCCCTTAAAATAAGGTTTCTAGAAATGAAGGAAGTATTCTACACAAGGCCTGACCAGTACAGACTATGAGACTATACTTCCCTTGACTTGGAAATTACACTTCTATTAATGCAAACTAAGGGCTGATACAGACTGTCCCTTCACGGGTGGCCTGCTTCCGCCCCTTTCAAAGGAGGTTTGGGGCCAGGGCAACCGCAGTGGCAGCTCAGAGGCCCCAATCCGCCGCTTTTCCAGGCCACAGAGAAGCAGCAAAACACCGCTTCTCCATGGCCTGGAAAGCGGTATCCATGGGACTTCATGCCCCCAGACACCCCGACAGGCATAACCATGGGAGAAAGGGGCTCCGAGAGCAAGACCTCTTGCAGCACCACAACAAAAAGGAGCAGCTTACAGCAGCTCCTTTGTTGCTGCGCCGCAACCAGGAAGTGGCACTCTTATGATGGCACTTCCTGTGCACCCCATTTGGGCGTTCAGCATCGGCATTGGCGTCATAGCATCCCCCGTGTGTACGGGAGGCTGCCATGATGCCAGCATGGTTCTGCGCTAAGGTTCCAGAGCATGTAGCTGCTACGTACTCCGGAACCCTAGAATCAAGGTGACCACACTGCTTCTTGCCAGTCTGTACCAGCCCGAAGAAAGCATTTGCTTTCTCTGTTGCAGCATCACACTGCTGGGTCATTTCAATTTATAGTCAACAATAATCCCAAGGTCCTTTTCACACGTAGTACTGTTGAACCAAGTATCCCCTATCCTATACCTGTGTGTTTGTTTTTTGTAACCTAAAAGTAAAATTTTGCATTTGTTGAATATCATTTTATTAATTTCAGCCCAGTTTTCTTGTTTATCAAGGTTCTTTTGAATTCTGTTCCTGTCTCACAATGTGTTAACTACCTCTCTTAAATAAAAACAATAACCTTTTTTAGTGCGGTAGTTTCTGGGTTCGTCTTCAGAAGTGAGGCAGCAAAGATCTGGACACTATGTAGGACAAGCAAAAATGGATACATATGTGAAGCTATTAAGGGAGTATTCATGCAGGAAGGCCATGGCTTAGGAAAGTGGAGCTAAGGAACTGGGAGTCAGATGGTTTGTGGCTCTGGACACAGAAAAAATAAATAGTGTTAGAAAGGTATGATTTTTCCCCCTCTGTTAGGCTCTAGGCAGCTGCTTTAATGGGGAACTTACCCAAAGATACACTAACCTTTTATCAAAGAAATCTGAGCTAGCTGCTGTAACTCTTTAAACAACCATGTTCTTTCTTTAGTCACCCCAATGATGAGAAGGAGGCATTCTTCCCCCGGAACCATTCCAATTCCAGCATGAATTCTATGGTTGGAAACCACCACCACAACCATAACCACACAGGTGACACTTGTATGCCATTGATGGGAGAAGAACGCATTGAGATGACAGAGCCCAGAATTCATGACCCTGAATTCAGAGAGGTGAGTGAGAAACAGCTATTGGGGCTGCATTGTTTTTAAAAGTATGGCAGTATAAAGCTGAGCATGAATTAGTTTTAAAAACAACAAAAAACACCTTCATTGTTAACTGAGCTATGTGTGCTCTGTGTTAAAAGTAAAACAAATGCCCAAACTCAGCCAAAAATGCTAAATTCTTTAAACTGTGCAAATCGAGCAATGCCACATATTTTGAATGTCTGCATGCTTTTCTCTACTTCTGCTAATTATGGGGAGAGAACAAGGAGAAATCAGAGAAGTTGCACTGATGAAGAGATTATGTGAAATACAGATATACCTCAGTTAATGAAGTATATGTGTTCCTCACCATTACTTCTTTAACAAAAAATTTTGGTACCAGAGACACCAGTAACATGGATAGAATGAAGGCTGGTTCCTATATCACAAAGAAAAAAACAAGAAAAGAACAGTTGAACATGTTTCAGCAAACTCTTAATTCAAAACTAACTAGCCTTGGCTGAGTAAACAAAAACATTTCGAACATTCTACAGACCCTAAAAGCACCAGATCCTGTCTGATCTTGGAAGCTTAGCAGGGCCAGACCTGGTTAGTACTTGGATGGAAGACTGCCAATGAATACCAGGTGCTGTTGGCTATATTTCAGAAGAAGGAACTGGGAAAACCAGAGTATTCCTTGCTTTTAAAAAACTCTATGAAATTCATGGGATGGCTATAAGTCAACAGGCGATTTGAAGGCTCTCTCTCTCTCTCTCTCTTTCTCATCCGCGTGCGCGCACACACACCAATTGAAGGCATCTTCAAAATGCTTCCAGGGATTTTTCCTCCTTTTACCAGCCCCCACTTTTATCTGATTTCCATTCTGGTGGCCACTGCCAGACCTATAGATCTATGTTGTATCTGGTGAGGCAAGCTTATCTGCTTTCCTCTTTTCTCTCTGTTTTGCTACAATGCTCCATAAAGTTTTCTGTAGACAGCTCCTGTTTACTTTGCCTGTTGTAGTCAGGCACATGTGGCTACAGTAGGATTGGCTAGAACAGAAACCGACTCTTTTCCAACTCAGGCTTTATTGCATTGTTTATTGCAGACAAGCTGATGAAACCTGATACCAAAAACCTAGTTTCTCCAGCCTTCCTTCACCATTCTCCCAATGGTAGTGCTGCTAAAAATATTCCACCTAGATAGATAAAGGAGAAAAATCAGGGAGGCTGGGCAGGTGCAAAATGACTTCATTTAAAGGAATTATTTTGTGAGAGGCTTTGGTAACTGCAGTATGCATGTAGATGTGCGTGATATGTGCAGAAAGGCTTCATGGCTTAAGAGTGAATGAAGGAATAAATACAAAGGAATGTGTAGGAGATGTATTGTTGCAAAACATATTAGAACAATTAGTTTCTATACTTCCCTTAAATGAGTGAAAGCAGGGGATCAATGAGTGTGCCCTGTGGGACCTCAGTGACCAGACTGTATCCTTTGTGTTTTTGTGAAACATTCATTCAGCCAAGCCAAGCTATGCTCCATTGGTGTGGAGAGTGTAAATGTCATAACTTTAGTTAATGAGAATCTTTTTTGTTGAGACAGAAAAACATGCATCTTCACAGCAATGAGGCACATCGTGGCAAATATGTTAAGCTGATGGAGAAGATTCCAGATGATGCTGAGGCAACCGTGGTACTTGTTGGTAAGAAATAATAAGTCAAATTCTAACAGAGAGGTATTGTGTAGAGATCGTTGAATCAGCATATCTGCAGCATTCCCAACAGCCCAATTTTTCCCATTGCTGCTCGCAGCTCTGTAAGGTCAAGTTTGTCCCTCAGGACTATTTACTTACCTTCTTGACCTGTTCATCTTTATAACCTACACTCTACATATTTTTCATAAGCATGTTTTCCTAGGCCTCTGCAAGGCAACTAAAGAGTAGGCAGGTGGTAATTTTTTCCCTTTGAGGAAAAATTGTCCCTATCCAGGAACTTTAGAGCTTCACTGGAACTCTGGCCCAATACAGACGGGCAAAAAGCGCCATCCTGAGGCCAATTTTAGGCTCTGGAATGGGAAGTGTCCACATGCTCCTGAGCCCTCCCGCATGTAGGTGGTGCCATCATGGCTTGCCCCATCCACACAGGGCCGCTGTGATGACGTATGTGCAGCACATGAGCTGGCCTGGAGCAGTAATAAATTCATTCATTCATTCGTATGTGCAGCACAGCCTCCAAAATGCGGTGCGGTGCATGCACATCATCAATGCACATGAGGGCGCCAATGGTGCCATGTGCATGCCCTAAAAAGAACCCCCTGGGGGTGGGTTCTTTTTAGGGCTCCTGGAGGCCATGCTGTTTGGTTGCTTCAGTCTCCATCGGGAGCAGAAAGGGGTGGCTGCAGACCACCCTTTCAGGGCTCTCTGTACAGCCCCTCTGTTCTCAGAGAACATATAAATTTAGCACATATCAGAGCCATCCTATACTCCAGATACTCTGGAAATGAGATGGGAAAGAATATAGCTGGCAGAATGGCCATCATATCCTGTGTTCATTCCTCTTGTAAAACATAACCAGAAATCCCCTAAATGGTGGGGAAATAGTAGAATGATCTCAGCATATATAGAAACACTACCAGAGTTCACTTGTCAGATTGTAATAGTGGTAATATCCACATATTGCTTGTATAAGTAGAAAAGTCAACAGTCATGTAAGCCCAAAATACACCCCTACATCACATCATAACACAACAGGACTGTAACTCAGTAGCTGCTACATTCTTGCAAACAAACTTGTAAAATGTGGGCTAGACAAGGTAACCGTTATATGGATTTGTAACTGGTTGACTGGTCGCACCCAAAGGGTGCTCAACAATGGATCCTTTTCAACCTGGAAAGAAATGACAAGTGGGGTGCCATAGGGTTCTGTCCGGGGCCCAGTGCTATTCAACATCTTTATTAATGACTTGGATGACAGAATTGGGGGCATACTTATCAAATTTGCAGATGACACCACATTAGGAGGAGTAGCCAATACTCCAGAAGACAGGATCAAAATTCAAAATGACCTGAATAGATTAGAAAACTGGGCCAATGCTAACAAAATGGAATTCAATGCGGAGAAATGTAAGGTACTGCACTTAGGGCGCAAAAATGAAATGCACAGATATAGGATGGGGGACATCTGGCTGAATGAAACTATGTGTGAAAGGGATCTAGGAGTTCAAGTAGACCATAAGTTGAACATAAGTCAACAGTGCGATGCGGCAGCTAAAAAGGCCAATGCTATTCTAGGCTGCATCAATAGAAGTATAGCATCTAGATCAAGGGAAGTAATAGTGCCACTCTATTCTGCTTTGGTCAGGCCCCACCTGCAATACTGTGTCCAGTTCTGGGCACCACAATTCAAAAAAGATGTGGAGAAACTGGAGCATGTCCAAAGGATGGCAACTAAGATGGTGAAGGGACTGGAAGCCATGCCCTATGAGGACCGCCTTAGGGAACTGGGGATGTTTAGCCTGGGGAAGAGAAGGTTAAGAGGTGACATGATAGCCCTGTTCAAATATTTAAAGGGATGTCACATTGAGGAGGGAGCAAGCTTGTTTTCTGCTGCTCCAGAGACTAGGACTCGGAACAATGGATGCAAGCTGCAGGAAAAGAGATTCCACCTCAACATTAGGAGGAACTTCCTGACAGTAAGGGCTGTTCGACAGTGGAACACACTCCCTCGGAATGTAGTGGAGTCTCCGTCCTTGGAGGTCTTTAAGCAGAGGCTCGATGGCCATCTGTCGGGGATGCTTTGACTGGGAGTTCCTGCATGGCAGGGGGTTGGACTGGATGGCCCTTGTGGTCTCTTCCAAGTCTATGATTCTATGCTAAACCATTCTACCAATTTTTCGATTAATTTTAATTTTAAAAATAGGATCCAAAAAGGCAGCACTGGGAGGGGGTGACATCTCTGGGGAAGGATGGGACACACACACCCCTCTGCCATTTGTCCCTCCTCTCAGAATGAATTGATTCTGATCTGTCATTCCCACTTACTGGACATGCTTCAGAATCGATTCTTCTGAAAAGAACTGCAAAAAAAAAAAAAAAAAAAAAACAACTATCAAGAAAACCTAGAGTGTGTGTGTGTGTGTGTGTGTGTGTTTGCCCCACTTCATTCCAACTGGAATCGATCTAATGAGGATCGGAATCAGTTTCAAATAGGAATGAGAGTCATATACCCTGAATCACAGTTTGCTTCAAATTGTAGTGGGAATGACCCCTAGGCCTGCTAAATATTTTTGACAGAGTCAAATCTTTCAAGTTGATACAAATAGATGCTTTTTTCCACCTTGGTATGGATGAAAGAATCTCTTGGAGAGGTTTCTGGATTTTTTGTTTGTCTTTGTCGAGGTGGCTTCAGATCAGAATTAAGTTATCTTATTAATTGAGATTTCCATTTTTAGTTGTAGTTGGTCTCATCTCACTATAACATTAGGAGAAAATAATTAAAACTGTTCATACCCAGGTGCTTTTCCTATGTTACATACACTCACTACTATCCTGGATTATGAAGAGAGATGGTAGTGAAGGCATTATCATGAAAAGCTTGCATGTGTGTCTACGCACCTAGATTTCCTAATTCTTGGATATTCTCCCTGTAACCAGGATAGCTTTCACACTAATCCATCTTATTTTATTATTCTTCTGGTAGGTTGTGTTCAGTTCCTTGAACAACCAACTATGGCTTTTGTCCGTTTAAATGAGGCTGTGTTCTTGGAGTCAGTCCTGGAAGTTCCAGTTCCTGTCCGCTTCATCTTTGTCTTACTGGGGCCAAGCCAGTCGAACATGGACTACCATGAGATTGGGCGTTCCATTTCCACACTTATGTCTGACAAGGTGAGCTTGTTGTTGATTCAGCCTGGAGTTAGAGAACAGATGGAGATGGTAGCTGCTCAGCTACTGGACGAAAGGGTAGGCCAGGGAAGAATAGCACAAAATCAAAGAAGCACAAGACAGGAAGACCTTGGTGATGAAGGTGGGACCATAAGTTCCCAGTGTCAAAGAAGGATGATAAGGTTTCAAAAGACAAGCCATTTGTGATACTGTCAGCCCTCGTTATATGCGGGGTTTGATTCCAGGATCTCCCATGTATGCTCAAATCCACTTTTAAAATTTAAATTTACCTTCAATTGATGGGAGTCAGGCTGAGAAGCACTCTCGCGGTGGTGGTGGGGGCTTCAGCGATAGGCTCCAACACCAGGGAAACGTTCTCCATGCTTCCTCTGCCATTTGGCTTGGAAGGGGCAGCTAGCTTACTCCCAAGAAACAGGAACAATGGAGGCATGGGGCTTGGAGCTTGCCTCTTCTCCCTCTTGGCTTACTGAAATCCCCCACCCCGCTTTCCCATAGGAATCAATCCCACCAAGGACTTTAAAAGGACAGAAGGGAGCATCAAGGGTCTGAGTCTCAGAGCTTGGCTTTCTTGCTTGGCTTACAACCTCTCCTCTGGAAATTAGCTCTTAATGATAAATTGGCATGTGAATTGAAAGTAAAAAAAGGGCTATTGAAAAGAAATGAATTTGAGGGTATATGGAAAGAATTTGTTAAGAAAGTACTGAGAAAAGAAGATGGAAGACTACCTCCAGAAGAAGAATTGAAATTTTGGATGGAATATAAGGATGAAGATGGCTCCGGGGAAGGGGAGCACTGAGCGGTATATAAAATAACTTGTCAAAATGTAATAGAGTGTAATAGAAAGTAGGAGATATTTGTATATGGAAATATTTTAAAAATTTATTTTTTTAAAAAAAAACAACCTCTCCTCTCCTCCCATACACACACACGCCCCTTTCCCATAGGAATCAATATCATGAAGGACTTTAAAAGGAGAGAAGGAAGTATCAAGGGTCTGGATCTTGGAGCTTGGGATTCTTACTGGTGGTCTCCTACAACCTCCCCTCCTGTCCCATACACACACACACCTTTCTCATAGGAATCAATCCCACCAAGCACTCTAAAAGGGGATAAGGGAGCATCAAGGCTCTGAGTCTCAGAGCTTGGCTGCCTTCTCCCCATTTAGAGTGCTTAGTGGGAATGAGTCCTATGGGAAAGGGAATGTGTATGGTAGGAGAGGAGAGGTTGTAGGGGAGCACCAGTAGCAAAGCCAATCTCTGAGTCCCAGACCCTTGATGTTCCCTTCTCCCCTTTTAGAATGCTTGGTGGGATTGATTCCTATGGGAAAGGGGTGTGTGTGTGTAGAGGAGAGGAGGAGAAGTTGTAGGGGACCTCTAGCAAGAAAGCCAAGCTCCGAGACTCAAAGCCTTGATATATGCTCCCACATATTTCAATATTCCTGAAAGGTTCTCCTCCACTTGCTTAAAACTGCATTTACTTTAAAGCAGCCTCTGCTGTATTGACTTCTGAAGTAGATGTCCTAATTAGTTAATTGTAAAAAATTCCCTTAAAAAGCACATGAGAATCTTTAATCTTATAGTGAATCCCATTTTGTTTGATGCTGAACAGATGCAAGCCAAAGATAATCAAAAGTGTTTAGTATGTAAAAAAGTAATTATGTAAAGATTAAAGGTAATCATGTAGAAATCAAGTAGAAAAGACATTCATGTGCTTTTGTGTTTAGACAACCAAGATAACATTCCTCAAGCTCCATTTGATTACACAGCTTAAAACAAAGAGGGTGATATTTTCATTAAAGCTATACTAGGGGAAAACATAATTATCATAAGGTATAATATTATCTTAGTTGAAAGTTCAATTCAAAGCTCATCAATTCCAGTGTGTGAAAAAGCAGGCTGTATAGTATATACTAGATGGTACCTTAGTGTTGATGCATGTACATTTCCATGCCTTATATTAGAGCTAGAGTCCATCAGTTTTAACTTCAAAGATTCTGATTGCAGCTTCCAAGAATTACATCTTCAGTGATCATGTGCTCACATAAAGAAAATATTCTGGTGATGTTCCAAGGCATCAGATAAATAGGAGAGACGAAACAAATTATTTCCATGATGATGGATTAGATAACGCTGTCAGTGACACCAGATCAGTGCTGCCTTTGAAAATGAACAATGGAGGCATATTGATTCTGGTGTGCTTTCACCAGTTAGTGGTATCCAGAAGGACAGGACTATGGCTTGTCTACACCAATGAAAAGTGCTGAACTCACCCTAAAGCCGGTGCTGACAGTCTTCACAATGTACAGCTACTTCTGAGGTGGCTCTCATTTTTTTTTGTTTTTGTTTTTTGCTCTTAACCCAACTTTGCCCTGACCTAAGCAAAGTTGAGAAAAACTCCAATGTTTCTCAAAAACCCCAGACTGATCTTGGTTTTTGTGTGTGTGTGTGGACAGCTGGATTGGTCTGATCCTGTTGTCTACATGTCAAGAACCATGCCACCCCACCTTTTGTCCTGTCTCCTTGATTGTGGACTTAAGACACCAGCTGTGTCCTCTGCCTCATCAGAGTCTTGCCTTTGTCCTACTGGCCGAGGCTACACTTCCACAGGATGAGCTGGAAGCCAGCAGGCAGAGCTGCAGGCTGTTCCCTATCTGGAAGACTTGCCTGGGTCCCTTCTTCAGCCTCCTTATCAAACTCTTCCTCCATGTCCAAGTCTTGCAGCTCTGGTCCATGACAGGCAGTAATAATAATAATAATAATAATAATAAGATTTATTTCTATACCGCCCTTCCATAGATCAGGGCGGTGTACAACATATAAAAACATTAAAACATCAGAACCATAAATTAAAAACAATCCCATTACAATACACGATAAAAACAATAAAAACAATAAAAGCAGTGTTCCCAATATAAGTGCAAATGCAAATGCGGCAGCAAAACAGTAGGCGGCTTACTACAGGCTAAAAAGGTCCATTCAACAATATGCCTGCTTGAATAAGTAGGTCTTTAGATCTTTCTTAAATTGAGCAAGGGAGGGGGACAAGCGGAGCTCAGTAGGTAGAGAGTTCCAGAGACAGGGGGCAGAGATGGAAAACGCCCTCTTCGACGTACTCACTAGTCTGGTCTCCGGAACTCTCAATAACCGCTGTCCAGAAGATCTTAGTGTGCGGGGCGGATTGTATGGGGAGAGACAGTCCTTCAGGTACCCTGGGCCCAAGCCATATAGGGCTTTATAGGTAATAACCAGCACTTTGTACTGAGCCCGGAAGCGGATCGGCAGCCAATGAAGATCCTTCAGAATTGGTGTTATGTGGGCGGCCCTGGGAGCACCAGTGACCACCCGCGCTGCCATATTTTGCACCAGTTGTAGCTTCCGAGTGTGATACAAAGGCTGCCCCATGTAGAGCGCGTTACAGAAATCCAACCGAGAGGTTACTAGAGCATGTACTACGGTTTCAAGGTCCCTCCGGTCCAGGTAGGGACGCAGCTGGCGTATCAGCCGAAGCTGATAACAGGTGCTCCTGACCGTCGCATCCACCTGAGGAGTCAGATGGAGAGACGAATCAAGGAGCACCCCCAGACTGCGTACTGTGTCCTTCACAGGGAGCGTGACCCCGTTCAAGACAGGTGGAACCACCTCCATCCCCGGACCGGGAGAACCTATCACCAGTACTTCCGTTTTCTCTGGATTCAGGCTGAGTCTATTTTCCCTCATCCAGTCCATTACCGATTCCAGACAGGCCACGAGAGGAGCGACGCCATCCCTGGTCACTGCATCAGTCGGAGACATAGAGAAGACTATTTGGGTGTCATCAGCGTACTGATAACACCGCGCCCCATGCCTCCGGATGATCTCTCCCAGCGGTTTCATGTAAATGTTAAAGAGCATGGGGGACAGTATAGCTCCTTGAGGAACCCCAGATGTAAGGGCCCTCTTATCGGAGCAAACGTCCCCCAGCTGCACCATCTGGAACCTCCCAGAGAGGTAGGATCTGAACCACTGGAGCGCAGTGCCCCCGATTCCCACCTCTGCCAGGCGTTCCAGAAGGATACCATGGTCGATAGTATCGAAAGCCGCTGAGATGTCCAAGAGCACCAACAGGGACACGCTACCCCTGTCGATGCCCAGACGGAGATCATCGACCAGGGCGACCATGGCAGTCTCAACCCCGTAGCCCGCCCGAAAACCGGTTTGAAATGGTACCAAGCAGGATGGGCCACTGGGGCCAATATTGTGTTGGCCCAGCTTGTCTGAGCGTACACTGGATTCAGCCCTGTGCATGTGGTCACCATTGTAGTCAATCCAGGGCCAGTCTGTTGTACAATGCTCCAGACTGGCCCTGGATTAAGTGGCTAGTGTAGACATATCCTTAGTGAAGGGATACTTTTTGCTTGACTAAACATATTCATTTATTGGCTGACAGCGTTTCCATGAAGCTGCTTACATGGCAGATGACCGCCAGGACTTGCTGAATGCCATCAATGAGTTTCTTGATTGTAGCATTGTCATCCCTCCATCAGAAGTAGAAGGAAAGGATTTGCTTAAATCGATTGCCACCTTCCAGAAAGTGCTCCTGAGGAAGAGAAAAGAACGGGAACAGAAAAAGGCCACCAAAGAAGGGAACGTTCAGGAAGCCAAAGGTCTCTTTTCTGTTTGTTTGTTTGTTTGTTTGTTTGTTTTGTAACTTCTGATTCTACTTCATGACCTAGGTAGGGTGGGTAAAGGTTGACACAGTCCTTATGGGCCTCTGTATCAGCTCATAAGAGAGAAGCTGCAAGCTGGTTGGTGCTAAAGGCATCTTTTGTGAAGATTAGTGCAGGTAGATGAGAGGGAATTAGACCTGACTACTTGCTGGAAGTTGGTATCTAAAACAAAGATGTATTGCTGCTATTTGCCCCTTTCCCTATTCCTCACTCTTCTTGTGCTGTGTTGTTCATTTCTTTACAGAGGTGTGTGAGGTAAAGGTTGAAGAGGAAGAGGAGGGTGAAGAGGAGGATGACCCTCTGAAGCGCACCGGCATTTTCTTTGGCGGTTTGGTGCGGGACATAAAGCGCAGGTACCCCAAGTATCTGAGTGACCTCAGAGATGCCCTGCACAGCCAGTGCCTCGCAGCCGTGCTATTCATCTACTTCGCTGCTCTCTCTCCTGCCATCACCTTTGGGGGACTGCTAGGTAACAAGTCCACCCTCCTTCTCTCCCCCATTCCCATTCTCTGCTCAGGCTGTTTCCTATCTATCTGCCTGTGCTGCCCAAGAGGCTGAGCAGGAGTAGTGAAATTTCTGCCTGTGCTTCTACTAGCTAAGTGGCTGGGAATGGTTCATTTGTATCTCTGCCCAAGAAAGCAGATTTGGTTTGGTTCTTGCTATGTCCAAATTAGTTTGGCTCTGTCCCATTTCACTCTTGCCTGGCTATGGGGCTTTCAAATCTATGCATGTCCCTTACCCATTCTGTAAGTCGTGACCCAGGGCCGTAAATATTGGGTGGGGAGGGGAGGACAGAAGATAATGTCAAGCTGTACTTCCAGAAAAATAAACTGGAATGATCGTCTGCCTCTTCCAAATAGCAAAAAGGGTTCCACATGTACAGTGCCTTCATATTTCAGATAGCAGAGCAGCAGCCTGTAACTAGGCAGGGCTAGAACAATACCTTTTTTAAAAATGTAAGGGAATCTGTCTCTTCAACACTAAATAGACTTGGGGGAATTCGTCTTGAGTACAGTCCTCCCTACTTGTATTATTCTGTGAAGATTCATGCATGTCAGTATATTTACTTCTTTTTAAGCATCAAGGCATCGTGTGCAAGCACATGATGGAACAACCTCAGTGAAGTTATGCATGTCTGATTTTGATCAGTGCCTAAATAGTACCCTCTTTGGGAATGTCATATATGTCATTCTGAATTTAACTGTGGTAGAAAGAAGATATATAAATTAAATAAATGAATAAAATGTGAAAGCAAGGTGCTGTGCAATATAGATTATAGACAAAAAGAGCCCTAGCCACAGGCTTTCCTTCTATGCTTTCTGCTCATATTAGAGTCAGACCCAGACAAAATGGTAGCCTGCCAGAAACAAGGAAAGGCAACTACCATTTTCCCTAGGACACATCTATATTTTCATTCAGATGCGGCTCCTTTTTATCCAGGTGTGTTGATAGTGACCAGTATAGATAACCTCTGATAAGCTGCTTGAAAGCAGCATAGGATTCAGTATCACTGCAGCTATAAGGTTTGTTAACTTTTGCCATCACCTGTAACAGAGGTGTTTGTGCAAAAAGGCCTTCTTTCTTTGGAGATTATGTTAGAAATTCCCTAAAAATAAAATATTTGTTTACACAGACATTCTATGGTCTGTTTATGGTCTGTTTGTATGTATGTATTTTTAAACCATCTTTAATCCAGTGGATTCCAGGGCTATTTATAGCAGACATTAAAATCATTTAAACAAAATTAAAAGACTGTTACAGAACAACTACAGGGTAAAAGGCCATGACACATTGTGGCAACTACATACAGACTTAAGAAAAAAAATTAAAATACTGGGGAAAACAGAAAAGTCTTCACCTAATGGTGGAAAATTGCAGTGTTGGTTCCATTAATATTTTGTGGGACATGCAGTCCAAAGTCAAGGCACCCACTGTAGAAAAGGACTATGAATTAGAACATACATAAAGTACCTACACTATGAAAGGCCAGGAAGGCACTGGAGATCCCATGTTGAAGGGCCTCAGCAAAAGATCTTAAGGCAAGGGCAGGCTGGTGTATGAAGAGGTACTCCTTTCAAGCCTTTGCATCCTAAGCCAGGGAGTGAGCAGTACCAACTCCTTGTGTTGGCTCACATGAAAATATACAACCAATGTAGTTCATAGGAGATTATCTGACAAGGGAAAATTGGGGAAGAAAAAGGGATACACCCAGCAAAGTTGCACAATCACGCTGAAGATTTTCAGATGACGTCACTCTTGTCCAGAACTTAATCCATGAAGATCCAAGAATGCTCCAGCAACAAACCATTCCTGGGACTTCCCCGTGAATGGTTTGTTTCTGGAGCATTCCTGGATCTTCATGGGTTTAAATCCTTGATAAGTGTGATGTGTCTGAAAATCTTCATGTGACTTTATCGGGAGTATGCCTTTTTATCCTGCCTCTCCCCCCCCCCCCGCCCAATCTGATAATCTCCTTTCACAATCTTAAAAAAATTGATATCACTAGGCTTAAGTTAAAATTTTGGCACCCATGTTCTTCACCAATTGACATTTCTGAGTCATTTTCAGGGGCATCCCCATATCTAATGCATTGCAGTAATACAATGACAAGATTAACAGAGTAGTGGCTGCAGTTATCAAACCAGTTGAAACCAGTAAAGTCATACCATGCTGCTAGGCCACCCGGGCTTCAGTAACAAAGTTAGAACAAGCAGAGTGTCTCTTTTTTCCATGGGGAATGCATTCAGAATAGGCTAGATGCCAATGTCCCAGACCTGAGAACCACCAAGCCACAGAGTCTCCTTTTTGTCAGCATTCAGTTTATTGGGCTTCATCCAGGCCATTATCAAAACCAGGTATGGTAGTCGGTTATATATGCATGGTGGGAGTACATATGCATGGTGGTAGTCATTAGCAGTGGCAATCGAGATAAAAGGATATGTTATTTCCATACACCAGGAGGAGCTGTGTGCATGTTTTTGCCACTGTACAGTGGACCTGAGGGACATTGTTTCTTCTCCACAGGTGAAAAGACAGAAGGCCTAATGGGTGTTTCAGAGCTGATCATCTCCACATCAGTGCTCGGCATGCTCTTTTCTCTGCTGAGTGCTCAGCCTCTCCTTGTCATTGGCTTCTCTGGGCCTCTGCTGGTCTTTGAAGAAGCTTTTTACAAGGTATCTGTAAACTGGCATCCTGCTAGATTTTACACTGTTGCTTCCAAGTACTTATGTCCCGTGTAGCCCATACTGTTAACCACTCCTTCTGATCTATCCAACAGCTAAACCTTCATCATATATGATCTGTATTTAGCCTAATTCACACATTATCTGAGCATTGTGGTTGCTTCCCAGATCTCAAGACATAGGAGTTTAGTGCTGTATCACTAGGATATCCTTGCTTTACCCAGATACTAGGCATGTTACCCAGTGCCAGTTTAGACTATCATTTGGCTCAGTTTCCTAGCTTTCATTTGAAAAGAAAAAATAAGTCTCTAGCTGTTATAGAAACCAAAATATGGGGCAAAATGTGAAGGCATTATTCTGTTAGATTGTTCTGCAAGAAACAAATCAGCCAAAGAATTTAAAGCATGAGTGAAATAGAAGCAAGTGGTATGAGCAGTGATCTTCAACAAAGGGAGGGGCCCACTGTGAGAGTCTGAGGTGAGACAAGGAAGGAAGTAGGAGGAACAGGAGAGTCGGTGGTGTGAGCAGTGATGCACTAAAAGGCAGCAAGGAGCACATTACAAGGACACAAGGTGGAGGCAAGGAGTGGAGGAAGAGAGACGAGAGAGGAGAGTCAATGGCATGAGTGGCAGAGCACAAGAATCAAGAGAAGGATGTAGGTTGAGGGCACAAGGTAAGGGAGGGAGTAGGAGAGACAGGAGAGCAAGCAATGTGAATAGCATAGTACAAGAATCAACGGAGGGGAATTATGTGAGTGAGGGAGTAGAAGAAACAAGCAAGCCAGCACCATGAACAGTAGTACACAAGATGCAAACAAGGGGCACACCGCAAGGATACAAGCTGAAGCAAGGGAGGGCTCAAGGTGAGGTGAGGAAGAGAGTATGAGGGATGGGAAAGCAGTCAGTGTGAGCAACAGAGCAGAAGAAGCTAGTGAGCACACACTGTGAGGGCACAAGGTGAGGCAAAGGATGGAATAGGATGGACAGGAGAGTGAGCAGTGCAAACAGCAGACTGCAAGAAGCAAGGGTGAGGGATGCTACAATTGCAAAAAGTGAGGAAAGGAATTGAAAAGATAGGAGAATGAGTGGTGCAAGTAGTGGAGCCCAAGATGCAAGGGCAGAGTGCACTTCGAGGGTTCAAAGTAAGATGAGAGAGCAAGTAGGAGAGACAGGAAACCAAGCAGTGGAATGCAAGAAGCAAAAAAGGGAAATACTGCTAGGGTAAAAATAAGATGAGAGAGTGAGTAAGAGGGAAGAGTAAACCAAGGGAGGGAGGGGAAATAAGGTTGAGAGCTGTAGAATCATAGAATCATAGAATCATAGAGTTGGAAGAGACCACAAGGGCCATCCAGTCCAACCCCCTGCCATGCAGGAACTCCCAATCAAAGCATCCCTGACAGATGGCCATCCAGCCTCTGCTTAAAGACCCCTAAGGAAGGAGACTCCACTACACTCCGAGGGAGTGTGTTCCACTGTCGAACAGCCCTTACTGTCAGGAAGTTCCTCCTAATGTTGAGGTGGAATCTCTTTTCCTGCAGTTTGCATCCATTGTTCCGCGTTCTAGTCTCTGGAGCAGCATGCCAGGAATAAGAGAGGAAGGCATCTTGAGGGGCAGGAGACAAGAGACGGAGATAGAGGACGTTATCACATGGGAGGAATTTCTCTCAATTTCGAAAGAAATGAAAGTGGGGCCAGTTCGAAATTGAGTGAATTCGCTAGTTCAGCGAATTTACGTGATTGCGTATTGATGCTGCATCATGTTTGGAACTGCCTGAAATTGCCTCCCAGTGCCCAAAATTAAGGCAGCAACAGCAAAGTAGGGAAACAGTGTGATTCATTGCTCCCAAACTCTGCTTCTTGAGGTGGCCATGTCATGAGGCTAATGTTAAGAAAAACAGGAGCTGGAGAAAGGCAAGAAGAGAGAGTTTATTAAGATAGATGCTTGTTCAGAATTTGGGGAAATGGATTCAAACAATGAGGAAGAAAATACAGTGGACCCTTGGTATCCGCTGGGGTTTGGTTCCAGGACCCCCCCCCCCCCCCCCCGTGGATACCAAAATCTTTGGATGCTCAAGTCCCATTAAATGGTTTTTTGTGGAGCTTTCGGGCTATGTGGCCATGTTCTAGAAGAGTTCCTTTCTGACGTTTCACCAGCATCTGTGGCTGGCATCTTTCTCTTGCACTACTTAGGTAACATGCAGACAGGCAACCTTATGGCTAGAAATGACTTCTCTCACTGGCCAACAAATCACTACTAATTAATCTTATAGTCTTCTGAAGCCTGTAGGTATAATCAATGTGCATTATCCCTGCTTGAAAAAACCCAATGTCTGGATGAGAGAGGGCTGCTCCAAAGAAAATTAGTGTTGTTCTCAATCAGAGATGTAGGATGGTTGTATTCCTTTTGCCAAAGATGCACTATCTGTCTGACTCTATAATAATGAACTGAAAGAATGGTTCTTAGCTAATGCTGCTACTGTTTCTGCTGTTGTGGGCACTTTCTAGTCTTTGCCTACATAGGAATTTGCCCACGGTGAGTCCCTTAGGGACCTCAAACAGGTCTGGCAACTATGGTGGTAAAGGCTCTTATCAGTTATGATGACTGAGATGCAACACAGTCTATAAGAATATGAGGTGGGCTGATTATAACAAAATGTGTCTCAGAACAACCTGATAGGTTTATACAGAGCAGGGCAATGGATGTTGCCAAGAATAAGGATGAAGTCTGATGACTCCCTCTTTTTTCCCCCTCTGTGTTGTTTGGCACTTCCCATATGAGCACAAGAAAAGTGGTTCATAATGCTTCTATCCCTTAATAGCTCAATAAACCAAATGCTGCCCAAGGGAATGCTACCCATGTGTTTTTTTAAAAAAAAAAAAAAACTCCAATTTTTGCTCATAATCTGAGGACTACAAATTTAAGAGGCATGTTAGACTCCTAGTAGACTCCTAGTGGGCTGAAAAGTTGAAATATGGAGAAAATAAAAATCTGCTAAGGACAACACTCTTCTCTCTCCCCCCCCCCCCCCCCATTATTATTTTTAACCAGTTCTGCCAGAGCCAGGACATTGAGTATCTGACTGGTCGTGTGTGGATTGGCTTCTGGCTCATCGTCTTCATTGTCATCATTGTGGCTGCTGAGGGCAGTTTTCTGGTGCGCTACATCACACCGTTCACCCAGGAGATCTTTGCCTTTCTCATCTCCCTCATCTTCATTTATGAAACATTCTACAAGCTGTACAAGGTGAGCCTTTCCCCAAGAATGCACCCTAGATCTATCTTATCTGGCTTCTGGAATAATTTCTATGCCAACTATATAAAACTATGGTCTGTGGCTTTTGAGCAGATATTGATTACTTCCTCCCATGCTGTCCCCAAATAGGAAGGATTAACAGCTCCTCTGCCTGCCCTGTAAGTACCCTCTTTCCTTACATGATGTTCCCAGGTATTCACAGAGCACCCACTGCTGAGGTTCTACCCTCCATATCTTCAAAGTCGTCTGAATGCCAGCACACTGTCTGCTGATTCTACGGCCCTTGACACCCAGATGCAGCCCAACACTGCCTTGCTGTCCCTTATCCTCATGCTGGGGACCTTCTTCATTGCCTTCTTCATGCGCAAGTTTAAGAATAGCCGATTTCTAGCAGGAAAGGTGAGTTTAAGATGCATTGGCTTTCTCCATAAAACCATTTCATATGGGTTGTCTCTCCTTTCCATTCTACACATCCAGTGAAACGAAAGGAAGGTGGCCTTCAGAATAATCAAAATAATGGAAAGTGGATATATGCTTCTGATACCATTTTCTATATAGTGTTTGGCTATATATAGACATTTGTCCTTATCATACTGTGCTGTTATGCTGTGTTATATAATTTGAGAAATACTTCAAGTGTATTTGCAACTATAGCTGATTGCTGACACTATGTATCACACCCTTGCCACATTAGCAGTTTTTTCATCTGCACTAATACTGTTATCACCACACCATTTACTCCATCTTCTGCTTCATGATTTGTTTGCTTCAATATACATATTTTTTAAAAAATAGCCACAATAATGCTGTTATAGGGCAACATCAGGTTGTCCTATACATCAGGTTTTTATTCTTTTTTTCTTATTTTATTTGACTCTTACTATGTAAAGCACTGTGCAAACTTTCCAGCGTTCTATAAATAAATGTTAATAATAAAAAAAATAATGTCATTACAGCACACCCATCAGTGGCCAGATCTTGCATTGTGAGAGATGAAAGAGGAAGAGAAACAGATCACACAAGCCCCCATATTTTAATGGCTTTTTCTTACGAAAAGCAAATGTGTTTATAACACTAGTCAGTTGTTTCAGGCTGTCCTGTTCAAAACTCCTTCATTTGTATTCATAAAACTGTAGTAACACAATTACAGCACATCATTACAATGCACCCATTGCTGCCAAGATCTCACATTGTGAGTGGAGACAGAGGAAGAGAAAGGAACCACATTATCCTCTGCCATTTTTTAATGTATTTCTACTGTGAAAAACTAAAGTGCTTATCATGGTAGTCAGTTGTTGCAAGTTGTCCTGTTTAAAATACACTTCATTTGTACTCTTTAAGCCATAATAATGCTATTACATCATTGCGCTATTAAACTATTACCTTATTTTTTGAAGTAATGCTATGGTGGTAAAGTGTGAGGCAACAAAAAAGTGGTGGAAGGATCTTTAAAAACATCCCAGCAATGTAAAGGTTTCTGAATAGTGACTTTCAGTGGTCAATAGGTCAGAATTGCAGTGTTATTGCATGGTTATTGTATTAAAAAAAATAGAAAAAATCTGGAAAAAAATTGAAGAGCGTAGACCATAGAAAACATAGTTAATCCCTTGGGATGTCTTGTCCTCAGCCCTCAAGCAGTGGAAATAGTCTGAGGTTTCCCTGCTGAAGGTTTCCTTGGGAATCCCCAAGGGAGGAACAACCAGACCAAACCCATACTGAGCCCTCTTGATATTTCTCACAATAAAGTGAGATGAGAATCTGCGCTCAGACTGGCTACTGAATCATAGCTGAAAAGGGGGTCATTAATGGGTTGCAGTATTTTCAGGACGAAAAAAAAAAATCACATTCCCAATTACTGTACATCAGTACTGAGAGAACCATGATATCATGTAATAAGAGTGAGATTAAAGCTGGATCAAGCCACTACTGTGGTGGTATAATGGTGTGGTATGATAAGGACCACTGATAAGGAGAAAAAAGCTCGCTCTCAGGATGGTGAAATTCAGCTTGTCTTTACAGGAATTCTGAGGCTCAGTTGTCATGTTAGTCTAGAGGATGTGCCAGAGTTCTCCAGAGATATTTTGGAATCTGGCCCAACATTTCCATGTGAAGAGACCTATAAGGTGACCAGGGGACCCCAAGTGCAATATAGAGGAGGAATGTTGGAAATCTGTCCAGCTTCTTCAAGACAAGACAATTATACCAGAATGCCCCATGGCATTTTCAGGCAAATTCATCCTGTCTACCTCATGGCCAGCAGTTATTTACAGGATTAAATGGGCTGAGAGCCTGCCCCATGTTAATTTCATTTCTTATGTTTGCTCTGTAGGCACGGCGAATAATTGGAGATTTTGGAATCCCTATCTCCATCCTTGTCATGGTTCTGGTAGACTACACCATCACCGATACGTATACACAGGTAGGTGCTGCATTTCCTAACCCTGCATCATTTGGTGGGGGATGGAGGGATATATGTTTTTCTAAGTATTTGGGCTTTGACCTGAGCCTGAAGTTTTGGTGGTAAATGCTAACATTTGTACCATCTTAATCATTGTAAAATTTACAAGAAAAAAATTAAGAAAATATTTAAAAATAAAGGCTTACAAATAGAAAACAAATAAGGTTTGGCTTATGCTGTAAATCATGTTGTCATCTTCCTTTAGCTGGATCTCTTTTGCAATGTCAAATCACCTAAGAGCAGCATGAGGTTTACCTGTGCCCTGGGATTCTGGATGTTTGCAGCAGTTGTGTTGGAGCAGGGCATTTCTTTTGTATGGGCAGAAGCTAAGAGCTGGAATTTGTCACTATGTTTGCTAGTTTTTTCAAAATAATTTCAGTGTGGGGTTTCTTCTGTTCAGTAACTACAAGATAGGGTGCTGCTCAAGGCTAGCAACTACATGGGTATGTAGAACAAGAAAAGCTGTAGGATTGGCCACTTGGGTAATTTTCTACTCCCTGTTTATTTTATTTTATTTTACTTTAAAACTAGTTTTAAAACTAGTTTTACTTTATTTTAAAATCAGGAATGAACCCGGGGGAAATGTTATATTACAGTGCAGAAGTTTTACATGCTTGCATGGACCAGATGCATTTTGAAAACAATTATTTTTTAAGTATATAGTGAAATATTGCACAAGTGGATACATCTTAGTTAAACCCAATTACTAGGTGTAACAATCACAAGAATCATCATATGAGAAATACGCTGGTTACAATAGAGATAACTGCTAAATGGGAAGGAGAAATAAAAGTTCACAAATAACTGACAGTGAGATGGAAGGAAATCAAGAAAGATTTATTATAATAGGGAACACAGCAATCAAATCAATAAATGTACAGTATATTGTAAACATTAAGTATATATTAATATTATTATTAGTAGTAGTAGTAGTAGTAGTAGTTGTTGTTGTTATTGTAGTTTCCTTTTGTATTCTTTATCTAGATATGTGTTGTATCTTGTGTTAATTGTGTTAATACTATTTTCTTGTTTTTCCCTTTATTGGATTTTTATGGTCTTTTACTAATAAAAATAATATTAAAAAGAAAGAAAGAGAAAAAACAATTAAGACATTTTTCTATCCAGCATAAACAGAACTGAATTGTATGTCTGTTACTCAGGAGTAAGCTCAGATGTAACAGTTGCTTGGACTAGAAAGGATAGCTCAGTTTCATGCAACAGCTTTCCTAGCTACAAAGTGTGGGTCAGTTCCATGGTACAGTTTCCTAGGTTTAAATCAAGGGTGGGTAAATTGTGGCCAACAGGCTGCATCAAGCCCCCAGGCAATTTCTTCCCCCCGCCCCAATTTTAGGCTCCAAAAAGGCTTATTGAAACCAAAAGTGACTGGAAGTCACCTCCTTTTTGAAAAAAAGTCCTTTCCTGGGCCTAAAGTGGCCCGGGGTGGCCTTAAAACATGGCAAATATGCCCCTCACATCCCCTAGAGGTTATTGGAGGGTATATGGGGGGGTGGGGGTGGGGGTTTTCCAAGCCTCCCACAGTTGGTCACTCCTGCTGTAAGTAAATGTTTACCCTGAATCAAAGAGCAATGCATACGTGCCAGCCAGATAAGGAGCAATGGCAGTTTGCAATCAGTATTCACCCCCTTGGTCCTTTCTTCTAAACATGTGGGTGTAATCTTGAAATACTAAACAGAAAAGTAAACCTACCCTTAGATAATTAGATACCAAGGTGAGAGGGCAGAGTGTGCTGGAAAGAATACAGTTGAGTGTGGACCACCCTCCATTACAATAGAAGATTGTAATGTCTCCATGGTGGTATTCCATTGTCAATCCAGTAGGTTCTGTATGTGGATTGGACTGAGGACATCTTGTTGCCTACTAGAGCAAAATGGCTTAGGCCAGTGATGGGGAAGCTTTTAGAGAATGAGTGCCTAAACTGCAACCCAAGTGCCAACACAGCAATTTCACCTGAATAAATGGCTGGTGGGAGGAAGCTGAGGAAGAGGAGGGAGGTAGGATGTAATGGCAGGGGGGAGAGGAAGAAAGGAGAAAGGAGGACAAGAAGGATGCAGCACAACAGTGACAGGGAGTGGAAAGGAAGGAGGAGGAAGAAGGAAGAGGTGGCAGACGTTCCTAGGGTACAAGACCATTTTGAAAATGGAGGCGCCTCCATTTTCAAAGTGATTTCCTGTACAATCTGGATCTCTCTGGTAGTTACTTCTCATTACCAAAATCCAGATCATTGTGGCACCACGAATAAGATGCGGCAGATGACCATGATATGGCCTTATAGTCACCATAAATTGGAAATTACTTGTAGGCACAGAATAAGAACAGCAGCAACAGAAAGCCAATGTGGTGCAACGCTGGAGCAACGGCACACGTGCCCACAGAGAGGGCTTTTGAATGCCTCCCTCTGACATGCACGCCATAGGTATGCCACCATTGGCTTAGGCCATTTCTAGCCAATGAATTCAGTGATAAGTACAAGAAGCTGTCTGCCTAGTATCAGACTGAAAGGACTTTCAAAATTGTATTTGTATTCTGCTCTTCAGCCAAGTTTGGCTCCTACTTCAGAATAAATTATGTGAATATTCTGTGGGGGCATATACAGGCCTGAGGTTTTGATTTAGAGTGGAAGATCTGAGTGAAAGTATACTATATTCAATGAACAGAACAAGGATTTTATGTCTTTTCCTCTCTATTTTGTGAAATTTCTTACCACAGAAATTGAATGTTCCCTCAGTGCTGTCGGTCACAACTCCAGACAAGCGTGGCTGGTTCATCCATCCTTTAGGTAGCAAGCAGGCTTTCCCCATGTGGATGATGTTTGCTTCTGCCATCCCTGCACTGCTGGTCTTCATCCTTATCTTTATGGAAACCCAAATCACCACGTAAGTTCCAAGTTTTCATAATGTATAGGGTCCTTGTGTGGATGTTGAGTAAACATAAATAGCTACTACACTAGGTAAATATAACTAGAAACAGTTGATGGAGATGAGAAAGTGGAATCAAGTGGAGTCTCCTGTGCTGGCACTGGGTGTAGTTCTGGGCCTCCCCAAGAATGCTTTCAGTGCTGAGTAGTGATACTATTCTACTATAAGATACGATCCACCAGAAGTTATAGAGCAGAGAAGCATTCCAGCTTTTTCTCTGATATGTCCAGCATCCCCCAAAGCCAATGGTAGAACTGGGACCCAGATTAATTCTACACAGGGCTATCCTCAGCCAGTGATAAAATTCCCTATCATTGGAAAAATGAAGCCCCTGGACTAAGGTGCAAGACCAATGAAAGATGGGTTGCATAGTTCAGAAACAAGCAATTCAAAATGCACAAGCAGTGACCTATCTCTCCCCCAGCATAGCTATGAGAACTGTACAGGTAGGTTAGCAACAGAGGAAAATTCACTTCCCTATTCATTAGCAGCCTTCATCTCTCTTCTCAGTCTCAAACTGCCAAGCTAATGCAAAAACTATCAAACAGTGTCACTAATATAAGTTCACTTTACATGGCACTGGACATCTCTTAACATTCAGCCATGATACTAATAAGGACTCCAAAACCAATCTTCTTACTGGTAAATGCCCAACTCATTCCAGGAATGAACAAATCCTTTTGAGATTGTGTGATAAGTGATTACAAAACTAGGGTTAGTGTGTGTGTTTTGTCTGTGGTACATTCTCTGGTAACCTCACGCCTGGATTTCTGTAACTTGCTCTACATGAGGCTACCCTTGTGCTTAACCCGGAAACTTCAACTGGTTCAAAACATGGCAGCCAGGCTTGTCTCTGGAACATCCAGGAGAGAACACTTAACACCTGTGCCCAAGTCTCTCCACTGGCTGCCGATTAGTTTCCGGGCACAGTACAAGGTGTTGGTTTTAACCTTTAAAGCCCTACATGGCTTGGGTCCATCTTATCTTAGGGACTGCCTCTCCCTGTATGACACCCCCCCCCCCGCAAGCTTCGGTCCTCTGGGAGGAAACTGCTGCAGCCTATGAAAACTAGGCTGTCGCAGACCTCCCAAAGGATTTTTTCTGCTACTGCTCCCAAGCTATGGAATGGCCTACCGGATGAGATCCATCTCATCATGTCACTTGACTGCTTCAAAAAAGCCATAAAGACACATCTCTTCTGGCAGGCCTTCCCGGAAACATTTTAATCCCCCAGCTCCGAAACTAAAGTTCTATGATCCCCCAGCTAGCTCCTGCACTGTGACCCCCAGTGTTATAGCCTATGCTGCTCAAAGAACTATTAGTTTTTATGTTGTTAAATTATGTTTTTATTTTGCTTGTTTGCTTTTAACTTTTGATGGTTTAATTCTGTTTTAAGGGGTGGGAGGTTAGGGATTGGTTTGTGGGAAGTGTTTTTACTTGTGATTGTGTTTAACTTGTTGTACCCCACTCCGATTGCTTGGACAGAGGGGTGGGTTATAAATAAAATTTATTATTATTATTATTATTATTATTATTATTGTCATTGCTGATCTCATTGCACAAGAGGGCTACTCTCTGCTTTCATGATTGCCATTTGCATAACACCCAAGCTGTTCTAGCAGCTCAATATATGTTGTTTGTTTTGCATATTCCCTTTCCTGCATGCACTGTTTTTCTTTCAAGCATTCAACTAGAAAGAGCAGCTGCTTGTGGGGGTGGGGTAGAGGACCAAATATGTCTTTCCTATACCATGACTCCTCTTACTCGGGGCAAAGGGTGTTAGGCTGGTCCTTAAACTTCACTTGTGTTCTGCCTACCCCTGTTTTGCAGCCTGATTGTCAGCAAGAAGGAACGGAAGCTGACAAAGGGTTCAGGTTTCCACCTCGATTTGCTGCTTATTGGTACAATGGGAGGGCTCTGTGCCCTGTTTGGGCTGCCTTGGCTCACAGCTGCCACTGTCCGCTCCATCACCCATGTCAACGCTCTTACTGTTATGAGCAAGGCCATTGCACCTGGTGAGAAGCCAAAGATTGAGGAAGTGAAGGAGCAGCGCGTGACAGGAGTGCTCATCGCTGGCCTTGTTGGTGAGATCCACACAGAGGAGTTGGGGCTATGGGGTGGTGGTATCTCAGCTCATTGGACTGAAGTGCTTGGACGTGTTTTGTAGGCAATAATGTGATGACTGTCTCTGTGTGTGAGGTATTGTGTACAGGGGAGGTGCTGGAGCTCATGAGCAGATGGGATCTGTGACTCTAGAATAATCCCAGCAGATCTCTTTATTCCTTCCAAAACCATGCATCTACTGTATGTATCTATTAGCATGCCAGACACTGTCCCACATATTCACAGGGGTGAGCATGTGTGGCAGTGACAGCCATTGTCTCATACTTTTTAACATGAAGCATGGATACATTTGTTTGTGAGAAAGAAAATGAAACACTGTGTCATGCTCTTACAGGCCTGTCCATTGTCATGGGGAATGTATTGCGCCAGATCCCATTGGCTGTGCTGTTTGGGATTTTCCTGTATATGGGCGTGACATCATTGACTGGTATCCAGCTCTATGAGAGGCTCCTCCTTATCTTCATGCCATCCAAGCACCATCCAGATCATGTCTATGTTGTCAAGGTAGGTGTGTTGAGGAATTTTAGGGATATGAAGGAACACATTCATGGATATCACATTGAAGAATATCTGCAAATAGAAATGTGGCTGCAGGAGGGAGACCATACAGTAGCAGCTGATCAGATGTTGGGAGGAATAAACACTTGCTGACTGGTATCCCATCTTTTGTATGAGAGACAGCCGTTCTGTAGAACAGAACATGATACTGCATTAAAAGTGTGGTACTTTGTGAAGTGCTAAAAAGATCTGTCAGTAAATTGTGCATGATGTGGTTGGCTTGCCCCCAGGTCAAGACATGGCGAATGAACCTCTTCACATGCATTCAGCTAGCCTGCATCGTGCTGCTGTGGGTGGTGAAATCCACAGCAGCATCACTGGCATTCCCATTTGTCCTGATCATGACTGTCCCCTTACGTCGATTCCTACTGCCACGCTTTTTCCATGAAAGAGAACTTAAAGCGGTAAGCAAATCTCATTGATGTAGCAGAAAAACTCAGTCCTTCTTCAGCCAGTGGCCTAAAGTGTTCCACTATTTGGCCAAATGAACATTATCTCAGGCTTGGGACATTATACTCCATATTTGAAATGTGATAGCAAACTATTTTGTCACCTTTATCTGTAGTGCACCAAAATAGCAGCAAATTTCAATTTGGGCACACATCATGCATTTCTCAAGATACGAGAAACTGATGCCTCTGCAGTGTAATAGAGATGCCCAGCTGTAGAATAATAGAATTAGAAGGGGCCTCATGGGCCATAAAGTCCAGCTCCTTGTTCAGTGCAGGATTTCCAGCTAAGGCATCCCCAGCAGGTAGCTGTCCAGCCCTAGGACGAGACCCAAACAACCTCTCTAAGCAATGAGTTCTATTGCCAATCTGCTCTTACTGTTCTTCTCTTCTATCCTTTCATTCCATTTGCAGCTGGACTCAGAAGATGCGGCACCAAACTTTGATGAAGATGGGCGGGATGAGTACAATGAACTTCACATGCCTGTATGAGCAATGTAGCTTTTATTGGCCTTCGTTCTCCCCTGGATTCATGGGACAGGCCACCGTTCCCCATGCTCTCCCTGAATGACAACCAATCAGAAGTGGCTTTGAACTGATCATGAGTCTGGACCAACTGGCAACTGTGTCACAGCCCTTCAGGAAGCTCCATGCCACAAAGAGTACTGGTACCAGTCAGAGCGAAAGATGCTGCCTTACTCTAGATAGACATATAAGATGCGTTCAGGCAACGATGACCCACATTCCTCTCCAAACAGACCTTGCTGGTGTTGGTGCTCTGATTTCCATTGGCCAGAGTAGGTACCTTAGCTAGCTCTGATTAACCTCCTTCTCTCAGAAGACAGCAGACTGGTGCTTTGCTAAGGGGCAAACAGCAACATGCCAGCAAATATAAACCAAGTAGGCCCCGTCAGAAATGCCAAACTAAATGGTGTTCATGCAGAGCTAGCAGATTCCTGGGGTAAAATTGGTGTCTCCAGTTGACCCATAGCCTTTTCATCCCATGACTGTGACCAACAGCCTGTGGTCCATCTGTTGTTCTGTATGATGTTCTTAGCTTGGTTATCTTGTCCTTGGAAAACTCTGATCTTTTCCATTTCTGGAATGGCTGTCAAGAGTGCTGAAAACTACAAGCTACAGTGTTTGTATGAACAGGCCTTCTGGACCAGATAAGCATTGGCATGGGTACTTGTGCAATAGTAATGTGTACAAGTATTTGCTCATGCATAATGCTGTGCCTCTTCCCCCTATCTCTCAAGGCAGCCATAAAGGTTGCCAAAGAGTAGACATGAGTGTATGAAGGATATCTTCACTCACATAGGAAGAGGGAAAGTGTAGGCAAAACTTGCCAAAATAACCTGGATACCAGGAACAAGGTAACCCAATGACTGAGTGGGAACTGCATTACTTAGCTCTTATAGTAAGGAAATAATTACAAAGATTTCACACCACTCTTGTGGTATTTTCTCCTCTAGCCTTTGACAAAGAGTGGTAAGAAATGCAGTTATAGAAACAGAGACCATAGGAGTGAAGCCTGGAACCTAGTCTGGAATAGAATATGATAGGATTCAGACTCTTCTTCAGACACAGCAGGAAACAGGAATTCCCTATATCATTAATAGTGAGCAGGAAGCAAGGAGTCCCAATAGTGGCCAAGGCAGGTATAAACAATACCATTTTAATCTTTATTATTTTGAGCCCAGTCCGAAAAACAGAAATTCTTGTATCTTGTACCAGATTGCCTGCTTTGGATTCCAGGTTCTGCACTACTTCCAGTTCCACCTTGTTGCTTGGTCTAGCCTCCTTTCGACAGTTCCTGCTTTGTTATTCAACCTTAACATGGTCATTAGAATCCTTATTTTATTCTTTACCTTATAGGGGCTCAGCTTGGGTCAAGACCTCCCACAAGGGCCAAGTCTCCAGAAAGGCCAACCATGGCCTGGCCTTAATGACTGGAGTGAGATATTTGCAAGGAGAGCTGCTCCTGTGGCTCTGAACCATTGCACAATATGAAGTTTTCTTCATCTGTCCTTTGACAGTCAAAGTCAATGACATCATGTTTCTGGACTTTGTCTGCTTTTAAAACCCACTCCTTCCTCAACAGCTCTACTTGGTGTACTCTGCTTTACCCTTCTTTTCATTCAACTACTATATAAAGAAAATTCAGATTTCATGATAGGCCTATAAGTAGCACAACATATGTATTTTCTTTAGTCACTAAATCTGATTTTTTTAGAAACAGAATAACCTGCCCCCTTGCTCCTCACTGGTGAGTGGCATGCATACAGTTATGGAAAGGGCACACCTGGTGTGCTTCATAAGGCTAAGCACATGCACAAACACCATGCAGCTGGAGTTCAGTGCAAGAGTCCAAAGAGGAGCTGTTTTCCCACTGGATCATCACATGGGGACTCTAGTCAACTGTGAAGTCCTGTTCTGTAAATGTGTTCTATTAGATTATGAATGTGGAATAATGGGGTGTGCCAAAGTGCCAGACATGACTCCCTCCACAGCCAGGCATTGAGTCTGGCTCATGGCACTACTCTGGTGCCCACTCCCTGTCGTGAAATGGAGGCTGTCCCTCCCCACCTACCTCAGGGGCTGCCTGCAGATGGCTGGATAGTTATGAGGCCATATGTATTCCTCTACTCGTTCCCAGCTCGCTGCCAGCCTGCCCCACCCACAGACAGTGACCTCCATTGTGCCCTGTGTAGCCAGGATAGGAAACCTGAACTCTTAGTGCAGAGTACTCTGCCTGTGGATTGAAACTCATCTGAATGTAATAGAAATTGATATGGTTGCACCAATAAACCCTTCAGTGGAATGTTGTGCTTGGGTCATGTTCTGTGTTTCATAGTGTCTGTTTAGCAAAGGAATAGCTCTGCAAAAGCAATAAAAGGCACAAGATGGGTGCCTTCCCAATCTGATGCATGTATATAGGGTTGCCTTAGGGTTGCCGTAACTCAGAAGTGACTTGATAACAACGACAACAACAATTTCTTAGCTACAGTTTCAACAGAAAGGCATTAGCAAGGCATGCAGCACACTTTGCTAGGGTTTATCTGTAGGAATTGAAACTAAGAATCCCTGTGCCACCATAACAACCCGTGGAAGAATTTATTTTCCTTAAACCCCAGACTAGCATATTAACAAATGATGCTACGTTATACCGAGTCTCTTCTGGTTGGCAATCCTTCTCTGAGAACTTCAGGGTCTGGTACTTGAGATTCTAAGGATTGGAACAATACTGAAAGTGAGCTCTTTTACTAAGCTATGGTCCTGTGCAAAGAAATTAATGTGAGCCAATACACAAAACAGTTGGGTCAGACAGTGTAAAATCAGATCAAATAGAAAATACAAGTTCACTGTACTGAGGCAAAATCTAACATCAAATCACCCCGCAGACTGAATTGTATTTAAGGTGAAACTATACATTACAGTGCATGAATGTACAGAACAGTGGTGGACACTTTTAATTACTTAGAGTATTTATATCCTGCTGTTCAGCCAAAAGGCTCCCAGAGTGCCTTACAAATTGTTAATCTGGTAGTTCTTACACTTATAATCTAAAGGATGAGAAGTTGGGAAGCAGGGGCAAAGCACATGCCTGGAATCCTACAAGTGAGAATGAGGTAGCTTGGCAGTAGGAATTGCAGCAAAAAAGCAGGCACAAATGAACTGTCTGGAACTGCTTCACCAATCCATTCTCTATGGAAGCTGCTTTTCCCTAGATGTATCCTGCCTGGCCTTGTCCTATGAATTTGTAAAGTGAAGTTCTACCCTAAACAAGTAAACAAAAATTCCCCTTCCATCTTTCATAATGCTTTCAGTTCACGAAGGGGCTAGACAGACAATCCAACAGGGGTGGCTCTGTGCCACCCCTGGAAGTGCTGGGTTGGGGATGCAGCAACTGGATGCCATGCCCCCAACCCACTCAAAAAAGGAGCCACAAAATGCGGCTCTTATTCCCAGTGCTACAGGGGCACCATAATGGCCATGGTGTAGCCTTATGATGCCCTTTATGCACAGCATAGTTTGGACACTGCATACAAGCGATGTCATTATGGTTGGGCACACACCAAGATAGCACCCAGGTGGCAAGAGAAGGGCTTGGAGCATGTAAATGCTCAGCCCTTGGGCAATCCTAGTTTGGGCCCAGGCTGGCACAAAGTGCCAGTCTGTACACGCCCTATGCAGATTTGTTTCAATCATCTAGCTATGCTGTGATGAAAAGTGTTGCTCTGGTCCCTGGTAAATTTTACTTCTTTAGAATTAGGAACTCTGTTGAAAGGGGTCCCCATTCCCTGATAATTTTAGGATTTATTCACCCTATGCTATTACAGTAATATTATTCTCCTTTTATGCCATGGTTCTGTCTGATGGAATCCTGGAATTTGCAGTTGAGGAAGAAGCATTCAGAATTCTGGCACAGCATTCTAGTGGCTTGATAGAACTATTATATTTGGTGCATTTGCATTCCCTTGGTAATTTTAGCTGCCCCTTTTCTTTGCATTCCTAACTGTATTTCTCAACTGTACTGAAGTTTTAAATGAGTGCAATGCTAGACATCTGGGAACTGAAGGAAATTTTTATTGGGAAAATGCAGAATTTTTATTTGGGGGTCAAGATCCATATTTGTGTCCCACCACCACTGTGGCTCCACCCCTATGTAGTGGTAGCCTATATACCAAGCGATAGGTCATTGGCTTAAATGCTATTCATCCCAATTTGAGGTGACCCACTGAATCAATGGGCTTTACCTATATGTTGACTCACCATTCAACAGCTGATTCAGTGGATATACCTTAGTTGAGATTAACTAATAGGATTTAGATTATTATGAACTGTGGCAGGTGCAGCCTCCAGATAGTCTATGACTACTGCAATTAGAGCATATTACAGTGGTCCAGCTGCTGAATGAAGAATTGGGGGTGATATGATCATGTGCTGCACCCATAAGCAAGGCCACCTTTATCTGGAAGCAGGGCCAGTAAGACAGAGAGACTTCCCTACAGTCAAGAATGTCATCTGTTCAAGTCACTAGAACTCCATGATGAGTGTGAGTCTATTCCATTGGCTTGTTGACGATCCAGGCAAATATCTTCCCTACCCTGCAAAAGCTTTACAAGCTCCTGACAACGTTCCTGCAACTAGAAGATAGACAAACATCATCATCATCATCATCATCATCATCATCATCATCATTCCTCCAACTAAAAATAGACTACTACTACTATTATCATTATTATTATTATATTCATCTTGCCTTTCTCACGATAATGGGACTCAAGGGAGCTAACAAGATATTTAAAACAATACAAAATGAAACAATACACAAGTATTAATAAACTATAAATATAAATATAAAACAATTTATGGAGTTAAAAACATGAAAAATGAAAAATATTAAAAATGCATTTAACGACAACATGCCACTCTTAGAACCACACAACATTAAAAGTTCAAACCTAATTAGTTTATAAAAGCCTGATGGCACAGAAATTGTTTGACCTGACATTGGAAGGAGATCAAGGACAAGGCATTCCTGGCCTCTCTAGAGAGGGAGTTCCAAAGTCTGGGAGCAGCCACAGAGAAGGCCCTCTCCCATGTTCCCACCAAACAAGCCTGTGAGGGTGGCAGGACAGAGAAAAGGGTCTCTCCAAACAACCACAGAGCTCTACTGCACTCATAAAAAGACAAATGATCTGGATAAACCCACTTCACTTACCAGAGGAGATCCAGTTTTTCCCGACATCATTGATGCTATGTGAGAGGATCTACCAGTACTCTGCCCTTTGCATCCCTTGATTCCTTTCTCTTTGGTTCTAGCTAGGCCCCAGTTCCACTCAGCTAGAGACCCACCACCTTCTTGCTGCAATATATCTTCCTCCCTCTGTTTATGAGTTGGCAACAAAGTGCTTGCCATTGAGGTCTATGGTTTGTTAACCTACTGGTAGCTCCTTACTGTTTGGATAGGTCGCATAAGGACTGGTCTGACCTCCAGTTCTAGCAGCCAGTCCCCTTGCAGGATGCTCTTGCGGTACTGCTCCAGCCTAAGCTGCCTCCCTAAGGCCTCCAGCTCACAGACGGCTGCCTGGTGCTGTCTGTCAGCAACACTCCAGTTGTCTGTCTCCAGTTGTTTTTTAAGGGCTTCCAGCTCCCTCTCCTTAGTCTCCTGCTGAAGCTGTAAATTGAATAGTCTCTGGTTTACCTCGTGTATCTCTGTTTCCAGTATCTGAGAGTGTTTCTCCTGCCAGAGCAGAGACATGAGTTCCTCATGGATCTCATATAGTTTATTTCTTTCTTGGCTAGTGGTTCTTATGCAGGTGGCCACACCACGGCTGCTGACGTCTTTGGATAACAGCCCCAGCTTCATACAATTTGACTTAATTTTGGATAATCTAGACTGAGAACTGGACATGTCATACTGTTGATGTTCCAAGCCATCCACTCTTCTGACATTCCATATTCTGGTTATGCCTGGGTGTGTTGGCTGGGAGCTGTAAATGCTAGCGTGGCGGTCCACCCACTCCTTGGCAAGTGCAGCAGTAGCCAGGCTTTTGTGAAAAAGATCAGGGACCAGCCTCATGACCTTTGCAAAGGGGTGAATATTACCAAAGCCCTGCAGATCAAGCAGGCTTTGGGCACTGAAATTTTGGCCATCAATTGTGTCCCTTTTCAGGAGCAAGGCCCATTTCCTCCGGAGAGCAAACAACTGCTTAGCCGTATGTGCAACAGATGCTGTGGTATGAGGGCCATGTCCTTCTGCTGATCCAAGGGGTAATGCATCAAGTGAGTCATCATTAACATACAGGTTCTCACACAAAGGAAACACAACCTTGGTGTCAAACATCTCTTTCAAACAGCTTAGGTACCTCACGTAAGAGATAAACCAGGAGACATAGCCAGGAATGTCACTCTTCTTTTGATCAGCTGTAATTCTCACAATGTCCTGTCCATCCCATTCCCTGGACTCAGTAATCTTTTCCAGCTGCTCAAGGCTCTGAATGTCCCCTGCAGACCCACTGTCAGAGAGAAGCAGCTGCAGTACATTGAAAAGGGTGTGAATGTCAAAAGCTTTCTGGCAACTTCTTATGTGTTCCTCAAAGGACTGGATCTCATCTCGGAGATTCACATACAGGGCTTCCATGGGGGCTGTGGGCAACCTGAAGATGCAGAATGCAAAGCAGTTTGAAGGAATTTCAGAAGGCAAAGTGTGTCCCAGGACTGCACTGGCCTTCTGGAAAAAGCTTCGCTATTTCTGATAGTAACATTGTTTGTTTAATTTATATACTGCTTTACTCCTAACATGGGATCAAAAGAAGCTCACATCATGAGTTAAAACATCTAAAGAAAACCTAATGGCAAAGGGTTAAAAAACAATTAAACAAATTATTTACAATATTACCATATTGAAACACATTAAAAATACACATTTATATTTTTTTAAAATGTTGTAAAATCATTTTTTAAATGACAATAACACAAAAAGACCTTACTGCATAGCCATTTAATCAGCCAAATCCCTGTCCAAACAAAAAAGTCTTTATCTGCCAGTGGAAGAATAGCTGAGAGTGGGCCAGCCTAGCCTCCCATGAGAGAAAATTGCACAGCCTGGGAGCAACCAGTGAGAAGACTGAAAGACCTGTGAGTAGTGGGATTAAGACAAAGTCTTCCAATGAGGATCTCAAACTTGGGCAGGCACATAAAACAGGTATAGGGACATGGAAAGACTGTTTTTAAAGGACAGCACAATTATCAGAAGAGGACACCCTCATGATGGGAAATTAGCATAGGCAGGAAATCTTTAGCCCTCCAGATAGCCATTTGGGCTACAAATCCCATAATTGTTCTCCATTGCCTATGCTGGGTAGTTTCTGGCAATTAAAACTCAGTATCACACTAAATCAAAAATGGGATTTAAAGCAGATTTAAAGTAGAGAAAACCCACAAATGTGGGAGGTTTTTTCATATAACGTTTCTGCAAACAAGAAATAATGTTTAAATTAAGCAAATGTAAAGGAGACACACACACAAAAACACCTTTTTACGTGTCATTTTTGTTCCCATTACATTCACTTTATTTTCACATTATTTCTGGTTTGCAGAAACGCCATGTTAAAAACCTTCTGCATTTGCTGGTTTTCTATGCTTTAAATCTACTTTAAGTCCCATTTCTGATTAAGATTCCTCTAGTCTGATAAGGTAGAGGCTTAAAGGTTCCTCACATCTGAAGCAAAGAAGCTTATGATATCTAAAGACTAACATGTTTATGAAGGCATAAACATTTGTGGACTGAAGAAGCATGAAGTGTTATCCTTGGTAGGTATAGACATACATGGATATAGGGATGAAAAAACAAAAAGTGTAAGATCAAATGGCAATACAGTGTGAAAAGTACAGTCATTGATCATTCACTCCCTACATCCTTGTTTGTGTTGTGCACACATTAAACATGCACACACACATACACTCCAAGTAAGTAACCAATGAATCTGATGAAGTGCCATACTCCATAAATATGTAATAAATACCTTAGTTGTGCTTTAAATGCCCAAAGATTCTTGCTTTTGCTGAAACAAATTTACACAGCTACTGCTCTGCAAGTGATAAATCTTCATGTCAGAATGATGGGAATAAGGTACTCAGAAGTATCTATAATCTAATAAAAATGCCCACACACACACACACACCTGTCTCGGTTTGGGGAAAAAATGCAATCCTTTTGATTTGCCCCTCCTCCACATCCCTCATCACTTTCTCTGCAGTTGGGAACTTACCATCTCCTTGAACAACCGCCATCTACAGAAAAGCTAGCTAGGTATGTTGCATTTAACAAAGGGACAGGTAAACATTCTTTGCCATGGATACAGCATGTTAGCACTTGTTCTCAGCACCACTTGCAGAGAAGGACACTGAGTCCTTTTAAATATTGCTGGATGTAATCAGTGGTTTAAAACTTTCAGTAGATATATGCCCAGCCTCAACACCATGTTTTCCTGAAAATAAGACAGTGTCTTATATTAATTTTTGCTCGCAAAGATGTGCTAGGTCTTATTTTCAGGGGATGTCTTATTTTTCAATGAAGAAGTATTCACATTTATTGTTGGGGGGAAAAAAGAACATTTATTATGGTATATATTTCTATACAAAAACTTTGCTAGGTCTTACTTTTGGGGGAGGCCTTATATTTAGCAATTCAGCAAAACCTCCACTAGGTCTTATTTTCTGGGGATGTCTTATTTTTGGGGAAACAGGGTAGTAAGGAAAGTCCTAGTGCAGGCATACAGTGTACAGTGACCAAATGCCAAAAGAAAGGAGGGCTCCCTTTGCTTAGCAGCTGTACAGGAGGAGGAGTTTGAGAGCAATGTGTTTTTACTCAAGGCTGGAGGATAAGCCAAACTTGGCAACGTTGCTTCTTTAGAATTCTTAAGGTTGCAGGGCCACAGAAAGCTATATAAGTAATAATTAGTTAATTCAGTGAGATTTCCTTCTAAACATCTAAGGTTGAAAAGTTGACAAGACTATTGCTTCTGGGGTTCGTGATCTGGCAGGTGCAAGTAGTGGCCATCACTGCCTGTGTCAAGGGAGGGTTGCTTGGGATCCAAAACACTGGAGGCTAGACCTTGAGTCCACCTTGGGTCATTTCCAGAGTCCTGAAGTAGCTACTAGTGAATGAAGATGGTGCTATCCTACCTCTTAAAGATGATATGTTACCTTTTTTTTTTTTTTTTTGGGTGGATGCCCCAAGAAAGCAAAGGAAAATCTGGTTAACCTTTTTGTGTTTCCAGGTCTTGTTGGAACATAGCTCCCACCATCCCTCTCTACCCGCTGTGCTGGCTAAAGCTATTGCATATGGGCTGTGCAGGTTGACAGATGCTAGGAAACAAGTAACAGGTTAAGGCTTTGTTCTTGCTGAATCTGATCAACTTGTAGAGGTTGGAGGAATTGTGAACCTCAAGAAGGGAGTACATATTTAATTCTTCACAAAGATCTGAGAGCAAGGATGAGGAAATGGCAGAACTTATCCCCATACCACCAGTATTCCTGTACCTTTGATAACTTTGCAACAAGCTGAAATTCAGCAGCTGAAGCATGAATTTACAAGGGGGGGGGGGAATCCAACTCACAGGGCTTCCTGTAGTCAAACACAGAAATACATTAGGTTGATAATAAATGGTTGGTACAATTATTATTATTATTATTAGGCTTTATTTATATAGAACTGTAAATTTACACAGTGCTGTACATACAGTCAATTGAAATAGACGTTTCCATTTGTCCCACCTTTATCTCAGTATAGGACTCAACACAATTTATAATATGGTTAAACAAAATGTAGCTAAAACAATATATAATGCAAATTTTTAAAAAATAAACTGTTCAATTAAAACATTCAAATCACTTTAAAAAAAATACAGCACAACCCCGGAAAATATCCTTCTGCCCCAGCTAGTTAAAAGCTCAAAGCTTATTTAAATAATAAAGTATTTTTCTGCTGGTGAAAAGAGAACAGAGTGGGCCAATGGAACATCCTTTAGGACGGAGTTCTGTAGTTTAGGAGCAGCCACCAAAAAGGCCCTCTGGCAAGCCTGGGGGAGGGGCGGGGTAGAACGGAGAGAAAGTCTTCCTCTGGAGATCATCAGATTCAAGCTGGCTCATATGGGAAGATGAGACCTTTCAGATAGTTTGCATCTGAAGGAGTATCTACAGTTACAGAGTTTCAGTTGTGCTTTGCCTTAAAACAAGCAAAGGAACATTGATGAATACATTAGTGCTGGAATGTAATTGGGATTTGCACCAAAAAACAGCAGTAAAAGCACAGGAGTGATTTTCACATGCATGTGTGTTTAAAAAAAAATGTTGTTGTTGCTGCTGCAATTAATATTACTGTTACTATTATTATTATTATTATGAGGAGGAGGAGGAGGAGGAGGAGGAGGAGGAGGAGGAGTATGCTTAGTTTTAAAAAAACATACAGTGGGACTTTGGTATCCACTGGGGTTTGGTTCCAGGACTCCCCGTGGATACCAAAATCCATGAATGCTCAAGTCCCGTTAAATGCAATGGTGTAGTAAAAAACCATAAAAAAGTATATAAAACAACAAAATCAAGATCTGCTTTTAGATATTTATCTATTTTAAAAATATTTCCAAGCCATGTATAGTTGAATCCATAGATAAGGAAGATCAAATGTTTAGAAAATACAGCTGCCAATGAAGAAATGCTTCTTAGGGCTGATTGATATTGGGGAAGTAATATGGAAAGGGCCTGTAATGTTGAAAATGGGAATTGGTCAAGGCATATTGTAATCAAAGAAGATTCAAGATGATTTCATTGCAGGGCATCAGCCCTTTTGTTTTACTTTGCTTTGGTAACTGCAGATCCTGTGATTCCCTCTAAGGGGAGGCAGAGGGCTAGCATTGGCAATGCCAACCAGCCACATACAGTAGTTGATTTGAGATGATCCAGGATGACCAGATGTCCTCATCACAAAGGAGGACAAGGTACCACAAAATGCAGGACATTCAATAAAAATGGAGGACATGAGCAAATAAAAGTTACAAACACTTATATAAAAGTAAATTCATACATCTTGGTCATACTCCAAATGAAGGACATTTTGGAATGGGATGTACTAAAACAATGCCAATACAGAATCATTAGAAAAAACTTGCCCATAGGGAAACCATACTTTGCCCATAGAGAAACTGTACTTGCCCATAGAGAATCTTTGGAGAATATTTTCCCATAGGGAAACATGGGAGAATACGTGCCCATAGGGAAATATTGGAGAATACATGCCCATAAAGATAAATGGGAAAATACTTGCCCATAGGGAAACATAGGATAATGTGTGCCTATGCGGATACATGGGGGAACATTTGGCCATACTGAAACACTGGATAATACTTGGTCTTAGGGAAACATAGGGGAAAACTTGTTCATAGGGAAGTATAGGAGAAAACCTGCCCATGGGAAACATAGGAGAATACTTGCCCGTAGGGATTCATAGGTTAATAGGTCACCAATGTATCTCTATGGGCAAGTGTTTTCCAATGATTCTCTATTGGCAAGTATGGTTTCCCTATGGGCAAGTACTGTCATTTGTTTTAGTATGTCCCTTTTGGAATTCCTCCTGGACAGAAGGTGGAAGTGTAGTACCATGTCCTGGAAAACGAGGATGTCTGGTCCCCCTGAGGTAATCTCACACTTATCTCCACATCTTCTGATCACATCCTCATCCCACTCTCATTTTTATTAGTGGCCTAAGTCAGCATGATGTTGCACAGTAGTTTGAATGCTGGAGTATGACTCTAGAGAGCAGTGTGTGAATCTCCACTCTTGTTGTTGTTGTTGTTGTTAACCACCCTCGAGTCCATCTCGACCCATGGCGATTCTGTGGATGAGACATCCCCAGGACTCCCTGTCCCCCATTGCTTGGCTTAGTTCCTGCTAGTGACCTCCCTAATAGAGTCCATCAATCTAGCATGCGGCCTTTCTCTCTTTCTACTTCCCTCCACCTTTCTTAGCATTGTTGTTTTTTTCTAATGAGTCATACCATGGTCTAATTTACACTGCGGAAATAATGCAGTTTGATACCTCTTTAACTGTCATGGCACAGTGCTATGCAATTCTGGAATTTTTAGTTTGTTGTGACACCACAGGGAAAGCTCACAAGACTTAGCACATAACCATTCCTCTTCTGACCACCACAAGGACCTTCAAGTCCATTCCCCAGTTATGGTGACATCCACAGCTAAAGCACTCCTGAGAGGAAGAGCGCTACTGTTTTTAATACTTTTAGAAGTAAATGCTAATTTTTGGCAGAAAAACGTCAAATTGCCAAATAAATTTGCTTGGCTCTTCTAAAGTGGTACTAATTAAGCTGGAAGAAGAAAATGGATCCTATTTTGGGAGAAAGGCAATATATAAATGCAATAAATAAATGTTTGTTCTATTACTTTGAATTTGAAATGTCTTCTCTTTTGTGACAGGTTAAGGTGATGGAATTTTGTGTCTTGCAGTTTACGTATGTGATCACTGATTTGGCAAGAATCTGCCTTAGCTGTGCCCATTTTACTAGGAAGTGGTACAGCCTGACTCCTTACTGATATTATTTGAAACATATCCCATTTGAGGCCTAAATTTTTGTGTATGTCTTGCAGAGATGAACACTGAAACAGCACTTTATGTCTGGGCAGACCAAGCGTGCATGAAGTCTGTTGAAAGAGAATCTCTAGTCTCACTATATTATGATACTTGACTTCGGATATAGAGAGAGAAAGCAGATTTAACAAGTGGATAAATCAGTGACATTGTTGTAATTGGGTGGTTCATTAAGCAGAGAATATATACATGGCCCACTTCACTCCCAAAATTTGCCATAATCTCTCCAAACCAACTTGAATGCAATTTGTGTATGATTTCTCTCTGTGTGTTACAACTGAGCTAGAAGCTTTGATGTTCTACCTTATCAAGCTTACAATTGTTGGCTGTACTACCGTAGGAAAGCAAGGAAACAGCATGTAATGATGTAAACATTCAGCTGATTTTTCTCATGGGTAAAGAGTGTGTGTGTGTGGCACATGTCACTTTCTCCTCTGAGTTCAATTACATGGGGTGGCTGCCCTTAAGAATTACCACATATTGTGTAAATTAAGCTGTCTATCCTCCTGTGTCTTTTTGTTTGTTTCCCTCTCTTTCTCTCTCTCTCCCCTCCATCCCTAGGGTGACCAGATGTCCTTACCCCAAAGAAGGACAAAGCACCACAAAATGTAGGATATTCAATAAAAAAAACTCCATAGAGAGGTTAGCTCTGCCCAGTGGTAGATTTGCACTACTGGGAAATTCATGGGCACAACAAAGGCCACCTAATTTGGGCCAGTTCATAGAATCATAGAGTTGGAAGAGACCACAAGGGCCATCCAGTCCAACCCCCTGCCATGCAGGAACTCCCAGTCAAAGCATCCCTGACAGATGGCCATCCAGCTTCTGCTTAAAGACCTCAAAGAAAGCAGACTCCACTACACTCCGAGGGAGAGTGTTCCACTGTTGAGCAGCCCTTACTGTCAGGAAGTTCCTCCTAATGTTGAGGTGGAATCTCTTTTCCTGGAGCTTGCATCCATTGTTCCGTGTTCTAGTCTCTGCAGCAGCAGAAAACAAGCTTGCTCCCTCTTCAATATGACATCCCTTCAAATATTTGAACAGGGCTATCATATCACCTCTTAACCTTCTCTTCTCCAGGCTAAACATCCCCAGCTCTCTAAGTCGTTCCTCATAGGACTCTTTCAGACGTGGGAAATTGGAAGTATAATCCAAGGACAATCCAAACGCAATCCTGGGGTTTCACGTTATTGCAAATTAATTCTTCTCATGCAAATTCGGGCAAAAGGGAAGTCACTCCGAATGCAATCATGGGTTTCACGTTATTGCGAATTTAAGCTTCTCACGCAATTTTGGGCAAGGGGGGTTATTTTCGGGTAATGGGAAGTGATTCCGAATGCCTTCCGAACGGAGCAGGGGTTCAGGTAAATTCGCTAAACAAGCAAATTTACATGAATCCGCATTGGCTCCATTCGGAATTGGGAGAAATTCCTCCCGTTTGAAAGAGTCCATAGGGCATGGTTTCCAGACCCTTCACCATCTTAGTTGCCCTCCTTTGGACCCGCTCCAGTTTCTCCACATATCATAATTTCCCAAACACTAACTGTACCCCCCCCCCCCAAGTCTTCCCAAAGCTTCTCCTGAATATATTTTTGAGGAGGACCCTTCAGAACAGTGTGGAACACGACACAGTTGGGAGGATTATCAGAAACTGTTTTCTTACATAAACAGAAGCATTTCCCTATACCTTAAATCCACCCCAGATTGGAGACAAGCCTGTCCTGCCTACCTGGTATTAGATTTCTGCCAAGCTTGATGGAATGTTTAGAGGTTTACTGGAAGCTCCACTTAAAAATAAAGTCCAAGCAGAAGCATTATTGTCCTTGGATCTTGCCAGACTCTTGACCTGCATTGATTTTTCAGTTTTGTCCAAGATTAGTAATGTATCCTCATTCCTCGCCACCATTCTCATAAATTAATAGGTACAGAGGGATCTTTACAAATGTAGCCACAGATATTCTATAACATGTCGCTCAAGGGGCACTGGTCCCTTGGAAATTCTCTATGCTCAGGGATAGGGCAGTGAAATGTTATTAAGCCATCTCCAGTGGCTGGCACCAGGAAACCATTTACACTTCTGCAGTCTGTTCTTCCTCCCTTTTCAGAACTGCACAATATTGTCAAACTGTCAAAAGCTAAGCTGTGCTGCCCTTTCTCTATTTTGCTATTTGTGGGGCATCAGCTGCTTCAGCCTAGGCAGCTCAGTTAGAATCTGAAGGCTGAAATACATTTATATATCAAGTCGCCCATAATCTGTATACATTAGCTCACATTATCCAGTAGCAGAGAGCCTGTCAAGATGACTTTATTGCATGAGGCTCTTCTCCTAGTAGAAAAGCATTGTTTGCAAAAATCTTCTGGTCCCTTCCAATAAGGGTTGCAAAGACAGGACTATCCCAGGCAATTTCACTGTCAAAATCTGAGCCCCAAGAAATAGGCTCTGGTGATGTCACAAGGTTGATGTTACAGGCTGGGAACCCCTGGGGCTGGTTTCATTAAAAATGACATATTAAACTAATAACCACAGTTGCACTGAGTATGCCAAATAAAAAAACACCAAATCTAACAATTGATTTAAAAAATGCATGTACACATGCGTACGTGCATGCGTGCGTGCACACGCGCGCACACTTCTCAGGGTGAAACTCTTATGCTGGAATTACTTCTTCTCACCCTGAACATTGAAGAAGACAGTTAAGGCCCTGGCATTTGGGGCCAGGCCTTGAGACCTGGGAACTCTACTTCTATTTTAGATCCAGCCCTGTTATTAGTCAGAGTGAGGCAGCCACCTCAGGCTGCAAATACTGAGAGGCAGGAACAGACGGAGCTCTGTGTGTCACATGGATGACATATCTATGTCTTTCTCTAATACACTTAAGGTTTAATGCCCAATTGCAAGTGCTGGAGTAAAGTCCAGCTGTCAGTCTAGCTGGTTTCTTTGCATCATGTAGAGCAGTGGTTCCCAAACTTTGGTCCTCCAAGAATTCAGTTCCAAGAATTCCTGACTTTTGGGCAAACTGACTGGGGCTTCTGGGACCTGAGTTCCAAAACTCCTGGAGGATCAAGGTTTGGGAATCACTGGTGTAGTGGATCAGGAAGCACTATCTTGTCTTTTACCTCTGGCAGAAGAAGATATTCAGCTGGCCCTGTAGGTTACACTCCTAATTCTCATTAGCAATAAGAGGAATTCTATTGATGCTAGAGTGAGAAACCCACTAAGGGATATGCAGTAAGGGCAGATCACATCTACTTCAAGAAATCTGTAGCCATATTATCCAAGCCCTCAGTTGAAGGAGACTGCTCTTGCATTGTCATTGGTTATTCTCAAATTGTAGTCAGAACTACTTTATCCAGAAATGCCAGTAACAGGCAGCTTTGATGGTACATAGCAATGTCTTCCCCACCCCTTTCTTCCTGTTCCCTTAAATGCTGTCTCTGGTGGGAGCAGGTGTTACAGGTCTCTGGTGTAATCCCATGAAAGCTTTTCACACCCTTTAATTTCATTCCTCTGGAGCAAGGGCACAGCTGGTGTGTGAACACGATCCCCTCTCAGGGGAGACAGAGCTAATTCCTATGAAAGTACTGTAAGACTGAGAGGAAGTAGAGGGGAGGTGTGGGAAAAGGTCACTGATGGAAAAGCGCAGAGGGCCAGAGCTAAGCCATCTCAGCCTTCCATTATTGCTGACTTCAAGAGTGGACTGTACACTGGCCCACATCTATAGCACTTACAACAATGTGTAAACAATGGGATAGTTCCTGTTTCCAGTTTGTTGCACAATAAACATTAGGGGGGAACACTGAATCAGTGCAAGCCAGAAAAGAAGTGTCAAAGAAGAATTGACATCTGAAGTACATTACAAATCATAACCCAGGGTTACATATATAACATTATATAATGGCGTTATAGTTAATAGTGGTATATACCCATTGGTTAGGCAGGGGAAGTCAGTTGTTGTCTGCCTTGAAATTGTTTCCAACTTATGGCCACCCTAAGGTGAACTTATTATGGGGTTTTCTTGTCAAGATTGGTTGAGAAGTTTGCTGTTGCCTTTCCCTGAGGCTGAAAGCTTGTGACTTACCCAAGTTCATCCAATAGGGTTATCTGTTAGTTTTAGTTTAGTAATATGACTATATTGTAACTGATTGTTTCAGTTATATATATATGTATAATTTGTTTGTATCTATGTTTGATTGAAAATAAAAAAATAAAAACCCAGGGCCTGTTTTTCTGGAAAGCTGGGTGAGGTGATTTCCGCAGCATGCCAGGATTTTCAAATTCACCAGTCTCCCCAGCAGGGCTTCTGCTTCCCTAGAGAATGCCAGTGATTGCCCTCCGTCCCCACTGCCCTAGAAAGAGAAGCGTATAGTGCACGTACCTGTTTCCCTAGTGTAGTGGTTTGAGCATTGGTTGGACTATGACTTTGGAGAACAGGGTTTGAAGCTCCACTCAGCCACAAAAACACACTGGGTGATCTTGAGCAAGTCACACTCTCTCAGCCTCAGAAGATGCCAACAGTAAACCCTTCTCTGAAGAAACTTGTCAAGAAAATCCTATGATAGGGTTGACATAAAACAACTTGAAGGCACACAACACAGAGACACCTGCTTCCCTGAGAAGAAACCGGCAGTAGCAGCACCCCCTTATAAGAAAGCAACCAACCATGGCATCCTTGCTCCTCCACCATAATTGAAGTCCTCTTTACTACAGAGCACGTTTTTCCTGAATATATTTTTCTGAGGGTTCTTTGGGCCAGGGGTGGAGAATACCTGGGTAGTGAAGCCAGCCTCTGGTGTTGTGCAAGGTGCCACAGTTGTATCCTCTTCCTGGGAGTGCCACCTTTTTCTGTTATGATGGGGTGGCAGCACACGGTGCCCCAGCTTCTTCTTTCTATTTCTTAAGTTGGTGTGGGGGCAAGCATCATACTTAATTTCACACATTAGTGTAAATACATAGGAGATTACCTACATGGAGATTACCTTCCCATGCATACATTATAATGTATAGATGGGCATAAAAGAGAATGTACTTCATTCTTTTCAACACCTTTCAAGTCTACCAAAAGTTGTGCGGATGGCAGAGTGATCTTTTAATCTTTGTTTGTGTCTATCATGAGTGGTGATGAGTGCGGCAATGATGGCTTTGAGACACAGCCAGAGGGAAAACTACACCACAAAACAAAAATCAGTATTATCTTTTCTTTTGAACAAGGTTGTTGATTATAAAAGTGATTATGCAAAAATTAGTGTAGACAAAGACAAGTGCTATGTTCACAAACACATACACACAATTAAATGCAACTTAATTAAATGTATTTGTATATCTAAATATGTCATTGCATTCAAGGCTTTCAAACCCAAATATGTTCATCTTCGCAAGGCATTCATTTGTGAGAAGTTATCTAATGATCACCATTGAGCTTTTATAGACACATACACACAATTAAATGCAACTTGTATCCTGAAAAATAGCCATATTCCTAACTGCTGCTGGAAATTTGCTCTCCAGAAGTCTAAGCACTGTTGAAGTATGGGCAGGAGAAATCCATGCTCTTTGTCCATACTTATGTCACAAATGAATTGCTATTACTTTGAGTCTTCCTCAAAGGAAGGAATTTCCCTCTTTCGCAGGAAAATTTTGTTGAGTTTCCTCTCAGACAAATGAAAGGTATCTTGAATAACAGACACATAATGTACTCTGTTCTAATATTACCCTGACACTTGTGCATTTTGTATGCTACAGCAGCATTGTTCATGACTGTGACACGATCATCATGTCCCCTTTTCAAACAATTTAATAATCAACATTTTTAACAATTACACGAGAGCTATTTCCTCTTTTGGCCTGTTGCGGAAGAGCCAAGGATTCTGACATTATTGTATGTGAATGAAACCCAGATGTATTTGTTTTATAAATACTTAGTTGCACTCAGGGCTTTCAAATCCTAACATGCTCATTTTCACAAAGCATTCATTCATGAGAATAACAAGTGTCCATCATTGAGCTTTTATCCTAGCAACAAATAAGTGATCATGAAGGAGAATATCCATTCCTGTTTTGAATCCGCACTGACAATCTCATTCTAGGAATGTGCTGCCATCCATGTATCTGCTTTAGTAGAGTAGAACAAGTAAGTGCATCATTTCCTCCTTGGACTCACAGGTCCTATAAAGTGTGTGTTTGTGTGTATAACAGATAGTTATCTGGTTACATGTGTCTGGGGAAGATATGAAGAGACAGCCTTCTTGGTAGCTACTCTCTGGCTATGGAACTCCCTCCCAAGGAAGGCTTGGTTGGATTCGTCTCTCTTTTTGAAGTAAGTAATGGCCTTTTTCATTTTAACAGGCCTTGAGGTTTTAATTGGTTGGGTTAGAAGAACTTTTTCATGAAGTGGTTTTTTTTTTTAGTTCTTATTTGTTTTAAATGAATGTTTTAACTGGATTGTTTGTTTAATGTGAGCCTATATGTTTTTTAAATTTTATGTTGTAAGCTATCTTGGATCCCAGCTTGGAAGGGAGGAAATTAATTCATTAAAATATTGTATTGAATACTGGCTGTTCGATGTCTAAAAGTACAATGAATTAATACATTAAAATGTTCTGGATTCTGATGGGGGGAGGACAGGGAAGGGCGGGTTAATATCAACCCCTTTCATGCTACAGTAAGTCTGGTACTGAGCTTCCATTCTGCCATGTAGCTGTGATTCCACAGTACATTTAATAAAATATTGAAGCAAATTTTATTCTAAATAATTTTATTCAAAGCAGGCACATAAGTTTCAGGTTTTGACTTAGCTACCAGAAGCTGTATTCCTTTGCTTATGAGGTCTGCATGCAAAAAGATAGCTTTATTTGCCCAGAGCAATGAAGACAACAGCTGCAAAGCAGAACTGAAGCAGATGCCATAGATGTTAACCATGCAGAAGAAAAATCTTTGGTTTTCAGAGTCATCTCAACTAAAGCAACCACAGTACCTCCATGCATTGCTAAGCAGGAGAAGATCAAAACCTAAGCCCAAAGGAAATGCAATCCACTCTTATGCATCATTACCATCTAGGCTAGACAACCTCCTCATTAGCTGAGGCAGGCAAAACCATAGTCTAAGAAAAATAAAATGAGTAACGCATACAGCAAAGCTCCCAACCATAGAAAAATGGCCAAACTAAAGGAAAGGAAAGCAGATATCCTAAGGTGAGGCAGATAAACAAAATGTGTCAAACTAAGGCAGATAAGGAAAGGTGTTTTAAATCCCAGGATGATACCTTGTTATTTTCTTGATATATACGAGCTGAAAAAAAAAAGAAGCCAGACTTTGTCACCTTTGAAGATTTACTGTGGCACAGCCTTGCATTACTAGAAACCAGCTTTGATGTGGTGGGGTGTAGTCTACAAAAGCTTCTGTGGAAGTTGATTTGTTCATTTCCAAAGTGCCACAGTTTCCCCTCCAATTTTTTCAACAAAGCATTAAGGCAGGCATCAAAGATGCGGGCTTTAAAAAATACAATCTATTCTTAGACATCATCAAAAAAACCTTGTAAATACAGATATGGATGCGGAAAGAACAAGGGATTATGCTTCATTTATGTCTGACCTCGTATAAATGTGTAAAATTTATAGGGACTCTGTCTTTGCCTTTTGAAAATGGAAACAATATTATTTATGTAAGATACTTCTTATTTTTTATGTTATTTATTATTATTATTACTATCATTATCACTGAGATTGCCATTGGCATGATGGTGGTGGTGGTGGTAATGTTGTCAGCCTACTTAAGTCCAAATCACACTGCTGAAATAACCTAGTTTGAGACCACTTTCATTGCCTTGGCTCAATGCTAGGAAATTCTGGGAACGATAGTTTTGTGAGACATTTAGCTTTCTTTGTCAGAAAGCTCTGGTTCCACAATAAATACAATCCCCAGGATTCTCTAGCACTGAGCAAGGACAATTAAAGTGGTCTCAAACTGGATTATTTCTGCAGTGTGATCTGGACCTTTAGAGGCAGTTACTGCCTCTTAACCCTGCTTCATAGATTTGTGTGAGACAAAATGCAACTTAATTAAATGGACAGACTAGACATTTTGCCATCTGCCAGTAAAAGTCTCTGATATGGAATTTTGGGGAAGCGGGAAACTTTTGTTCCTCCAACAGTTTTGGACTTCAGCTCCAGGAAACCAATTCAGTCATCACAGCCAATGGAAAGGAACTGTAGAGTTATAATCCAAAACACCTGGAAGGCCAAAATTTCCCCATACCTGATATAGATCATACTGAGCCAGAGGGCCAAGGGGTGTCTGATTCCCTATAAGGCAGCTTCCTGTGTTCCTAAGGATGCCTATCAAAATGTGATAAGAAGAAGCCAGCGGAAGTAGCCAGAATGAAGATTATGTTGCACTATCAGTTCCGGAATGCTCAGTGAATTTGGGGAGATTCCACATCAGATATGGACCATGATGACTAAGGTGCGTATTACACAAAGAAAGAAGTTTCTGTCCATTTATATTTTGATAAACCACATCTGACTCATATATTGCTCGTAACGTCATTGAGTTTACCCTGCTCATTCCAGGCATGTCTCATCGCCTGAAAAACCTGCACACCTTGAGGTAAGGGTGGATATACTGTATGCAGACAGATATAGTACCGTAAGCATTTCCTGTGTTTCCAACAGTCCCCCTCAAGAGAATGGGGAAAACCCTCTCAGCTCCATCCTGCAAACAAAGTACTGTGTCAAGGGAAATGTTTTTGACTGTGGGTAAGTGGGTTTATAGCCACAAAAGCTCCTGTGAAAATAAAACCAGTTAGTCTTAAAGTTGCCATCACATTTTGCCCCCGTCCCCTTTTGGTTTGTTGTTGTTGTCTGCCTTCAAGTCATTTCCAACCCTAAGAAGGCTCGATCATGAGGTTTTCTTGGCAAGTTTTTTCAGAGGGGGCTTGCCACTGCCATCCTCTGAGGCTGAGAGAGTGTGACTTGCCCAAGGTCACCCGGTGGGTTTACAAGGCTGAGCCAGAATTTGAACCCTGCTCTCCAGAGTCATAGTCCAATATACATCCCTTTTTGGTACCCCAGACTAATCCTCCTTCTCTCCTTCCACCCTCTTTTCTCCCCAGCCCAGCCCACCCAGTTCCAGAGACCTCATCTAAGGGGATGCAACAGAAGCCAGGAAATGGATGCTCGCCTGGCTCTTTGATATCTCTCCTGGTGGGTTTGTGTGAGGGGCCAGGCATCTCCAGGCCACTGCTGATTCCAGGCAGACAGGATGGCTCCCTTCCTGCAACAGAAGAGTGGCCTAGATACTGATCACCAACTTATCACCTAGGATCCTTGATAAGAAAGAAGTCTGTAGAAAGAAAAAGCCAGCCAAAGCAGGAATCGGGACAGGAGGGCACATGCACAAAGATGGGATCTGGGTCCTGAGACAGCTGCAAGCCCAGATTTCAGCTCCTTTAGAGCTCTGGCAGTTCTTCAGATTCTTCAAGCACCCTGCCCCCACAATGCTTTCAACTCTAAGGGGTATGGCTTTCCATCCCAGCCATGCTGATGCATGCAGTTCCTGCGACGCCAGCCCTGAGTTCCACCGGCCCATCTTTGTCACCCTTCTTAGAATGTATCTACACTGTAGAAATAATGCAGCTTGACACCACTTTAAGTGCTGTAGCTCCATCCTATGGAATCCTGGGAGTTGTAGTTTTACAGGTTCTTTAGCCTTCTCTGCCAGAGTGCTGGGGCCTGAAAAAACTACCAATCCCAGGATTCTGTAGGATGGAGCCGAGGCAGTTAAAATGGTGTCAAAGTGCATTATTTCTACAGTGTGGATGCACTCTTACTTCCTTCAGATCCTTTATTGTCAAAACCAACGATTCCCATCACTTCATCACAGCCCTATTATCCCCTCAGCCTCCTACAATACTAGTCCCAGATCCCTTAACCTTCTTCTCTTCTTTTTCTTTGTTAAGTTTTATATCATTATCCCTTTGGGGCAGGGTCTTTTCTCCCTAGTCTTCATAAAGCACCACTCACACTGCTTGCACTAGACAACAGCAGCAGTAGTACTTCTAGGACAGTACTACTATGAAGAAGAAAGATCTTGACATAGTCATACTTAGACCCATTGAAATAAATGGTACTTACGTTAAGGGAAATATGGCTTAGGCTGCTGCCACACAGCAGAAAATAAATCAGTTTGACACCATGGTAACTGTTGTGATTCAATGTTATGGAATTTGGAGACCTGTAATTGTGTGAGCTAATTAGCCTTCCCTGTATGAGAGCTCTGCTGTCCTGTCAAACTAAAAACCCCAGAATTCCATAGCATCCAGCCATGGAAGTTAAAGTGATAACAAACTGCTTTATTTCTGCAATGTGGTAGCAGCCTAAGCCTGGATCCTGAAAAAATAAATAAGTACATTTATACTTATTTTATTGAAGCCTATGCATGAAATGTTTTGTCGTGCCCAAACCAAAGGACAGGGAAAGAATCTAGTGAACTAAAGGTTTTTTCAGCCTTTCAGGTTACAGCAGGAAGTGGCCTTGGCTGCAAGCAATGGCTTTGCTGCTACTTGGTGAGACTGACGTCTTGGCTACCTCAGGTTGTGGTTTTGTGGCTACCCTTCATGGAGGAAATGGGAATTGCCTCATTGACTATATATAATTGCAATGCCATTTCTGCTGTATACAGTTTCCTTTCATTCCTTGGCATTTGGGTGCTTCTACTGAGCAGGAAGCAGACAATCTCTCCAGTCCCTCTGCCACTCCTGCTTCTGGATTTCACCATGGATTATTTTTGTGGGTATATGCCTTCAAATTTCCTGGGGACCTATGGCAACCCCATTGATTTCATGGGGTTTTCCTTGGCAAGGAATACTCAGCAATGTTTTGCCAGTTCCTAACTCTGAAATATATAGGGAATTTTTATTTTCCTTTATAGGTATTGAAACACATGTCATTTATTATGCTAACGAGTGAGTCAGTCTGTATGTCTGAAAGCTGTATGACTGTGTAACCTAAATACCTAGATGACATGCATACTAAAGGAGACTAGGAGTGTGAACCCTGGGGGTTATTTGTTTTTAAATTTGATTAATTAATTATTGTTCATTTACCTCTGTCTGTAGGCTGCAGTACTAACTTCGGGAACACTGTTGTGCTCCAGAAAGCTGCAGTCTCCTCTGGCATATTAATTCCTAGGCAACTCCACTTGTTTCAGAGTATAGTAAGAAAAATACACATTTGGGAGTTAGAATCATAGAATCATAGAATCATAGAGTTGGAAGAGACCACAAGGGCCATCCAGTCCAACCCCCTGCCATGCAGGAACTCCAAGTCAAAGCATCCCTGACAGATGGCCATCCAGCCTCTGCTTAAAGACCCCTAAGGAAGGAGACTCCACTACACTCCGAGGGAGTGTGTTCCACTGTCGAACAGCCCTTACTGTCAGGAAGTTCCTCCTAATGTTGAGGTGGAATCTCTTTTCCTGCAGTTTGCATCCATTGTTCCGCGTTCTAGTCTCTGCAGCAGCAGAAAAAAGTTTGCTCCCTCCTCAATATGACATCCCTTCAAATATTTAAACAGGGCTATCATATCACCTCTTAACCTTCTCTTCTCCAGGCTAAACATCCCCAGCTCCCTAAGGCGTTCTTCATATGGCAAGGTTTCCAGACCCTTCACCATCTTAGTTGCCCTCCTTTGGACATGCTCCAGTTTCTCCACATCTTTTTTGAAATGTGGTGCCCAGAACTGGACACAGTATTCCAGGTGGGGCCTGACCAAAGCAGAATAGAGTGGCACTATAACTTCCCTTGATCTAGAAACTATACTTCTATTGATGCAGCCTAAAATTGCATTGGCTTTTTTAGCTGCCACATCACACTGTTGACTCATGTTCAGCTTATGGTCTACTTGGACTCCTAGATCCCTTTCACATGTGGTCTCATTCAGCCAGGTGTCCCCCATCCTATATCTGTGCATTTCATTTTTCCGCCCTAAGTGCAGAACCTTACATTTCTCCGCATTGAATTTCATTTTGTTAGCACTGGCCCAGCTTTCTAGTCTATTCAGGTCATTTTGAATTTTGATCCTGTCCTCTGGGGTATTAGCTACTCCTCCCAGTTTAGTGTCATCTGCAAATTTGATAAGTATGCCCCCAATTCTGTCATCCAAATCGTTAATAAAGATGTTGAATAGCACTGGGCCCAGGACAGAACCCTGTGGGACCCCACTGGTCACTTCTCTCCAGGATGAAAAGGAGCCATTGTTGAGCACCCTTTGAGTTCGGCCACTCAACCAATTACAAATCCATGTAACAGTTAACTTGTCTATCCCACATTTTGCAAGCTTGTTTGCAAGAATGTCATGGGGAACCTTGTCAAAGGCCTTACTGAAATCGAGGTATACTATATCCACAGCATTCCCTTCATCTACCAAGCTGGTAATTTTATCAAAAAAAGAGATCAGGTTCGTTTGGCATGACTTGTTTCTCTGAAACCCATGTTGGCTTTTTGTGATTATGGCATTGGCCTCTAAGTGTTCACAGACTCTCTGCTTAATGATCTGCTCTAGAACCTTTCCTGGAATTGATGTCAGACTAACTGGACGATAATTGTTGGGATCCTCTTTTTTTCCCTTTTTGAAGATGGGGACAACGTTTGCCCTCCTCCAGTCTGCTGGAACTTCTCCTGTTCTCCAAGAGTTCTCAAAGATTATTGCCAATTGGCCAAACTCCTCAAAAAGAAGTCCTGCTGCTAGTAGGTGAGTATGGAAGAAGAGAAGGAGAAGGTTAGCAGAGGGAAAAGTTGGGATGGAAGGAAAGAGAGAGAGAGAGAGAGAGAGACCAGAAAAAATAATAATAAAGTGTAGGTGAGAGAAAGAATGGGTTACTGGGAGCATAAGGGTGGGTGGATGGGTGACAGGAGAAAGGGATCATTTGGGCTGGTGAGTGAGGACAAAGACAGAGCTCCAGCATAGGGACAGGAGTTTCAGTGCAAAGCTGGGTGGCCTAAATACTGTACCCTAAAAGGCACTAGCTCCTATCTAATCTTGGAAACTAAGCAGGGTCGGGTCTGTATTTGGATGGGATATATTTATTTATTTATTTATTTATTAAGTGCCATCACTGTACATGGCACTTTGCAAGTAAAAGACATACAAGAGTTCCCTGCACTCAGGTGTACAATCTAACTGAGACGTCACAGAAAAGGGGATGGCAATGTGGGAAGGGATAAAATCCAGCAGGTACTGCCTCTTCTTCTGTCCCTGCCAGGGCAGGGGCAGGCTGTATGCACGATGGAGCAATTCCAGTTTCTTTAGACATCCAATGAATACCTCGTGCTATAGGCTATATTTCATAAGAAGGAAGTGGTGAAACTACCCCTGGATATTCCTTGCCTAAGAGGACCATGTGAAATTAGTGGAGTTTCCACAGGCTGAAAGGCAACTTGAAGGCACACTCACAAAGCTGGGTACTTATGCTTGGTTAATACATAATAAAGGTTCAAATGTGAATTACCCCTCCAGCCTCTGCATTGAGCAAAATCCAGATAGAAGAACTGGCTCTAAAGGGTATGTTGGATGAATAGAACAAAATATCTTTTAAAATTCTTTTTCAGAACTAGCAAGGCAAGTGACAGCCATCCCCATTGGTGTAATAGCTTTTCATGGCTTTGTCAGAGAAACTCATCCATACCTGTGGATGATGCCACTGCAGTCCCACCCTCACATAATACTTCCTTGCATTATGTGTAACTATACCATGCACCCTCCCTCTCTCCCTCTCTTTGGAAGCAAGTCTTCTCTTCCCTGAAATTACTAGAAACATGGGCAGAGTCTAAAGCAAAATACAAATCCTTCCATGTTCTCCATTACTGTGACCAGCAGCAATTTATACTTTATAGAACTCTTTGTCACTTTCATTTTTATGGCTGTGTCTTGAAATAATACACCTTTGGAGCTCTGCAGAGGTTCATTCCCTGAAAAATTGGTACCCAAGGTATGATATGTGTCCCTTTCTGAAACATAATACTGTACAAGAAGGTATAAGTGTCCATAGGACTGGTTTGAGGAAACCTTGGGCCCTTTCACATTATGTTGGAGTTTATCACATGGGAGGAATTTCTCTCAATTGCGAATGGAGCCAATTCGCAATTAAGTGAATTTGCTAGTTTAGCGAATTTACGTAAAATCTGATAGCATTCGGAATGCGTTCAGAATGACTTCCCATTTCCTGAAAAATGACCTCCCATTGCCTGAAATTGTGTGAGATACTCTAATACGCAATTATGTGAAACCTCATGATTGCGTTCAGAATGACTTCCTATCGCCTGAAATTGCATGAGATACACTCATTCACAATAATGTGAAACCCCATGAATGCGTTCGGATTGCCATTGCATTATACCCCCAAATTCCACTGTATGATAAACTCCATAGTCATAGCACTGTGATTCCACATCAACAGACATGTCTGCATTCAGAATAAACAGTATTATTACAGCAAAGGATTATTTATTTTAAGAGCCAGCATGGCATAATGGTTTAAGTGTTGGACAACGTCTCTGGAGACCAGGGCTCAATTCCCTGCTTGGCCATGAAACAGAGTGGCCTTGGGCAAGTCACATGCTCTCAGTTTAAGGAGAAGGCAATGGTGAACCTCTAAACAAATCTTGCCAAGAAACCCCTGTTATAAGGTTGTCTTAAATCAGAAATTACTTGAAAGCACACATGAGTAACAACACATTATAAAGTGAACATCTGTGAGTACATAATATCATTTGTAGTAAACCCTTTTCTTACCACCATACAGAATGCAGAGTAAATCCTTAACAAACAGTATTCCAGTACTAGGGTTGTCAGATGCTACACAATCCTTGCTCTAGATATCTGGACAGCTGCTGAAGGGTCTACCACATGACTGGAAGCTATCAACTACTGTATTACTTTCCAGTTGCCAGAACTGAAGCAGGAAGTATGTACTATTTATGATATTGACAACAGCGGTGGTGGTTATAATATATATTATCTGTTTCCATTTATTTTTATTTTTACTCTAGTGTTACACTATCAGTGATAGAATTCAAAGACTTGGGACCTTATCAGACGGGAGGAATTTCTCTTTATTGCGAATGGAGCCAAATGGAGCCAATTTGAATTCACGTGAATTCGCTAGTTTAGCAAATGTTTAAATATAATTTTGCTATCAGAAGTTTTTTTTTTTATTGCAGCAACAATTTCTTACTGTTTGGGGCACAACAGAAAATGCCTCTTTGAAGATTTTACCTGGTATGATGCAGTAACCATCTCTAAACGTACATTATATGTTTTTTCTTTGTATATTTTTTTTCATATACAGTCAGTCCTCCTAATCCGTGGATTTTTTTATTCACAGATTCAAGCATCCATGGGTTGAAAATATTATTAAACAAGTATAAATTCTAAATAGCAAATCTTGATTTTCCATTTTATATAAGGGACACTATTGTGCCATTGCATTTAATGGGACTTGAGCATCCATGGATTTTGTTACCCACGGGGAGTCCTGGAACTAAACCCCAGTAGATACCAAGGGCTCACTGTACAACCTTATTCAGATTTAATTATCTGATTGTAGAATCCATTAAAAGTCACACCATTAGTTAAGTATGATTCCTTCAGTTGGGTAGCAGGTCTTATTAAGTGTGTCTGTATGTGGATACTTACACGCATTGACACACACGTGTACTACATGTGACCTAACTGGCTCTGATTTGTAATTGATCATCACCTTGCTTATTTAGGTATTTTGAGGATGCCATGTTAAAAATGTGGTAGTGTTAGTTCATACCACTATGTGTCTTTTGGGGGGATTCAATGATACAGCCATGTTAGTGTGGAAAATCAGTATGCCAAGGCATCTTGTGGCACCTTTGAGACTAACTGCAAGACAGAAGTTGGTAGCATGATCTCATAAAGACTTCAGCTTACTTCCTTAGATGCATCTGCCTTTTGGGGTTCAATTCTTCCCCCAGGGTGTCAAAATAATAAATTTCTGAGCTGACCTTACATATATGAATAAACCTTTACATAATGCACTGTGCAGTTGCAGTTGCTAGTGAATACTTAAAATTGGGATGGGTGCAATGTAGCCCTCCAAATTTTGTTGAATTGTTAACTTCCTGTCATTAGGAAGGGCAGCTAGGAAAGTACTGGACTAGACAATAAAGTGTTGTTGCCAAAAAAACCTAGGGTTCCAGAAGGGCACCCATAAATTGAATTCAATGGGGAAATTAATTTAGCTCAATAGGGAGCAGCGAGAGGGCCAGGGTAACACTAATAATATATAATAATAATAAATATTTATTTATAATCCGCCCCTCTGAGCGAGCAATGGGGGTGGAGTACAACATTTAAAAACAAGTACAATTAAAATGTTACATCCCAGTCCCTCCTCCCACCCCTTAAAATAGGATTAAACTAGCCATGACTATGTCTATCCAAACCCAAAAAACTCCAGAGGCAGGTTCCAAATTAGTTTATTAATTAAAAAAGGGGGAATCAATACACACACACACAAATGAAGATATGTTTTTTAAAAGGTAGTAGTAGATAGCAAATTAAAGGATTGCAATGGGCAATGCTTACCAATTCCAGAAGCCAGGCTCATGTGGGGGAAAGCTGGGTGTTGAATGTGACTCAGTCTGCTGCTGTGTGGCACTGAGGGGTCTTTAATCTGACACAGTGTCTGCCTGATTCCAAACTGGACCAAAGTGGGAGTTCCCAAAGTGGAGTATTTACGGGGCAAACTTGATTTGAGGCAGTTTGAGTTGATTTTCCAGGAATCCAACAAACAATGGGATTCCCAGTTGGTTGATGGTTTTTATTTTAGAGTTACAAAAGGAATATTTTTCATTGATGACAGTGAAATTGATTTAATCAAACTGTGATAAGATCTGGACAACTCCAGGGAGTTTGGGATGGGATGAGGTGTGGGAAAATACCATGTGGGCTAGCAGAAAGATTGTCTTAATGCTTTAGGCTGAAAAACCTTTGCTGGGATCCTTTCCATATGGCCGCAGGTCTATGTGACCAGTCATCAGAAGTTCACTTAAAGCTCATCTGACCTTTCCAGGTTCATGCTCTTTGGCCTCTCTGTAACTGCTGTTATAATAAAATACAGCAAAACATTTATACCCCAAAATAATGCAAGGTATGCAGGATGTGCTAACAGTGTAAAGGCTTAACTCTGAACACTAAAGTGAGGCTAGTCCAAGCCATGATATTCCCTGTCACCATGTACAAATGTGGGAGATGGACAGTGAAGAAAGCTGATAGACAGAAATTTGACATGTGGTTCTGGAGGAGAGTATTGAGGATACCACGGATGGCCAAAAAGATGGCCAAGAAGACAAATGAATGGTTCTTTGAATAATTCAAGCCTGAAATGCCCCTAGAAGCCAAGATTACCAAATTGAAGCTACCGTACTTTGGCTGCATCAAGAGGAAAAATTAATAATTAGAAAAGACAGAGGAAAAATTAATAATTAGAAAAGACAGTGATGCTAGGAAAGGTGGAGGACAATAGAAAGAGAGGAAGACCAAATGCTTGATGGTTGAGAATCAGTCAACAAGGCCTAAGCCTGCAGGACATAAGCAGAGCAGTGGAGGACAGTGGGGCTTGGAGATGCCTCATCCACGGGGGTGCCAGAAGACAAGGTCCACTCGAGGGCAGCGAACAACAACATTTTAACCCTTTTACCAGATGAAGAAGCCAGTAAAGCTTCTAAAGTTCTCAACCTGTGAAAGAAGAATGGCAAAAGCAGCTCTTCTGAGCATGTGCAGAGTGCCTTCCCCCCACCATAAAAACAGTTCCATCTCCAGGATGTCCAGACATGCCCTTCTTTTCCAGGACATACCCTCCATTTCAACCTTCTGTCCAGGAGGAATTCCCAAATGTCTTCCATTTTGAGCCTGACTGAGAAACGTGAATATATATTTACAAGAGTGATGGGTTTTAAAAAGCTTTTATTTGGCCATGCCCTCCATTTTCCTTGAACATTCTACATTTTTGCAGTGCCTTGTTGTTGTTGTGTGCCTCCAAGTCATTTTTGACTTATGGTGACCCTTTCATGGTGTTTTCTTGGCACGTTTCTTCAGAAGTTGGCTTGTTGTTGCCTTGTTCCCCTGAAGTGATGAGCTGCTCCAAAGTCCAGACCGAATGCCAAAAGGAAGCCTTGGAGGCCAGGATGGCCAGACATGTCCTCCTTTTCCAGGACATGTCCTACATTCCAGCCTTCCGTCTCACAGGAGTAATTTTCAAAATGTCCTCCGTTCTGAGCCTGACTTGCATGAATCTATACATATATTTAAATGTATTTTAATTAATTTTAATCAAGTAAAACAATTATCATAAAGTACTGCAATTTTATAATAATCTCTTGGCATATATCTTCCTCTTCTTGTTTGACTTCCCCATCTTCAGCCTTTTAAGTCAGTGGTTCACTTTAGTTGTATTGGCATCAGATATGCTTTATGCAGCATTAATTTAGATTCACTTATAGCATATACAAAAGAACAGATACAACTAAATGAATGCTGATTTCTATTTCTTCCTATCCATATACAAACTTAAGTAAATAAATTCCCATTAGCACTTTTACCTCTTGGTTCTTTTCCATCAGTGTGTGTTTGTGTGTGTCAATAGAGAGAGAAAGAGAGATGTAAGCATATATATGTGTGTATATATATACACACACAACATATACACATATATATGTTTACACATCTCTCTCTACATATATATTTTTAAAGCAAAGCATGCACACATATATATGTATTCTATATACCCTTATATATATTAAAGTAATATTAGGTACGAGTAAATAATACAATTTTTCTAAGTTACATAATTATTGTCTTGTAAATCCATAGGGAGGTACTAAAACAAATGACATTACAGTGGTCCCCCGGGTTACGAATCCCCCGGGGTACGAAAACCCCAGGGTACGAAAGAGCCGGGACCGGAAAAACGGCCCCGGTTTGCGGGGAAAAAAAACCGGGTTACGAAAGGAAAGCGGTGCAAAATTCAAATCGCGCCAAGTGCTTTCCTATACTTACAGCGGTCCCCCGGGTTACGAAGGTTTTCGGGTTACGAAAGGGATCCTGGAACGGATTACTTTCGTAACCCGGGGGACCACTGTACTTGCCCATAGGGAAACATTGGGAGTCCAATTGCCCATCCACATTTGCGGCTTTGTCTTTTGCGGGTTTGATTAATATGTTCTCTCTAGGAATCTCTTAGGTCCTCCAGTGCAACTCTTCCAGAAATTGACCATAGAGTTGTCCTGAAAGACCCAGATGTTCCTAGATAAAACTCCTCTCTAGGCATATCTGGGTCCTCCAGCATGATTCTGTGATCATCTTCTGCCAGATATTGACCATGGAGTTGCACAGGAGGACCTGGAGATCCCTAGAGAGGTGTTATCTCAGATAAAAAGAATAGTGGGTTTTTTATTTGCCTTTTCCCCACGTTTATGGGGGTCCTTCACCCCTAACCCCTCTGAATGTGGAGGGACCACTGTACTTGCCCATAGAGACACATAGGAGAATACTTGCCCATAAGGAAACATAGGGCAAGTATTCTGTTTTCCTATAGTGGAATGCTCTCCTATATTTCTCTATGGGAAAGTATTTTGTGTTTCTGTATGGGCAAGCATTCCCCTATGTTTCCCTATGGGCAAGCATTCCCCTATGTTTCCCTATGGGCAAGCATTCCCCTATATTTCCCTATGGGCAAGCAATTCCCAGTGTTTCCCTATGAGCAGGTGTTCCCCAATGTTTCCCTATGACCAAGTAATGTTTCTCTATGGGCAAGTATCCCCAAATGTTTCCCCTATGGGCAGGTGTTCCCCAGTGTTTCCCTATGGGCAAGGACTGCAGTTCCTTTGTAAGCTGCCCTGAGAGCATTTGTGGCTAAAGAGCAGGGTATAATAAACACTCCAGATAAATAAATCCCAAAACCCCATGTTTCCCTATGGCCAAGGATCCCCCAACGCTCCCCTATGGGCATGTACTGTGCTGTCCCTTTAGCACATCCTAACCCCATATTCATTCTCATGGATGTATGTTTTTATGAGTGCTTTCATCTTTTATTGTGTGTTACATCCTCCATTTGTCCTGAGTGCCCTCCATTCTATACTGCCTTGCCTTCTCTTGAGGCCCTGAGGGGCCCCTCCCCCCTCCCTCCAACGGTCATCATCTCCAACGTTCCACAGAAACATTTCCCTCAGAGTCACTCAGTCAGGTAGGCTCTGGCTGAGGGGGCGTGGCTTTGGGTTTCTCGCCCCGCCCACTTGGGTCTTTCTTCCATCCTGGGTGACCTCACTCCCCTCCTCAATCAATCAATCAATCAACTGCCCGGCGGTGTGGTCCCTCTGAGGGAAGGAGGGAGGGGCAGAGTTAGGGAGGCCACGCCCCAAGCGCTCTCGGGGTCCAATCAGGCGCCGGGGGCGTGGCCTAGTCTGGAGTCAGGGCAGCTGCTGTGCTGGGGCTTGCTCTGCGGCTGGGAAAGAAGAAGAAGAAGAAGAAGAAGAAGAAGAGGCAGGGTCTTTTTTGCAAGGCAGCAGCAGCAGCAATACATTGAATCCCCCGGACGCCGCCTGGGCAGCCTCCTGGTCTTCTCCATCTCCTTTTCCTCGGGGCAGCAGGAGCCTTCCAAGCAGATGGACTCGCAGCTGCCGGAGGTGAGGCAGAATATTGCAATTAATAATATTATTAATATTAATAATATTATATAATATATATTATATTATATACATAATATATAATATATATTATATATATATTATATTATATTATAATATTAATATTAATAATATTATATAATATATATTATATATATAATATATATATAGTATATATAATATATATAATATTATTAATATATTATTACTAATAATATTGCAAGCCACTCTGGGTCCCAGTTCTGGAAAAAGAGCAGAATACAAATAAATAAATATGATGATGATGATACCAGCCTGGCTTTGCTTATTTGGGTATTACACCATGCTTATTTGGGTATTCTGTGGATGCCATGTTAAAAAGTGTGACAGTGCTTCTGCCTGGGACCCTGAGCGATGCCCGAGGACATTTTTGAGACCCTGTGCTCCTTCTTTCCTGCATCTGTGCATCTACAGAAACACTTTGTTGAGCGAATGAGTAATGCTCCACGAGGTACTTATTATGCACACCTCCACATGTTATTGGACTGCAACTCCCAGCATTTGTGCTTCTGCTGCTGCTGCTTTGGTGGGTGCTGGGGCCTGTAGTTCAGCAGCAACACAATTCCCACCTCTGTGCTAAACTTGGGGATTTGGGCTCGATGCCGTTTTGGTTGTTGTGTCCGACTTGTGGCGACCCAAAGGCGACTTTGCCATTGGATTTTCTTGGCAAGTGTCTCCAGAGCTGGTTTGCCATTGCCATCCTCTGAGGCTGAGAGAGTGTTACTTGCCCAGGGTCAACCGGCGGGTTTCATGGCTGAGTGGGAATTCAAACCGTGTTCTCCAAAGTCATAGTCCTACGCTCAAACCAGCAGTTCTCAACCTGTGGACTGCGACCCTTTTGCGGGTCAAATGCAGGAGTTTTTTTGCAGGAGTTGCCTAAGACCATTGGAAAACACATATTTGTGATGGTCTTAGGAACTGAGACACCGCTATTCCATGGTTGGGGGTCACCACAACATGAGGAACTGTATTAAAGGGCCGCGGCATTAGGAAGGTCGAGAACCACTGGCTCAAACCATTACACCACCCTGTCTCTCATACTACTGGGTCATATGATAAATATTTCCACGCGTTCAAATGTAGCATCCATTCCTGTGCAGGGCGGGGTGGCCGGTGGTGTAAAGTCTGAAATTGCCCGGAGGGAGGAGGTGAATGGGCATGTCCTTGATAAAGCATGGCATTCAATTCCTGTTGCATGATTCTGCTGAGGATGTTCATTTCTCCCTCTTGTACCCTAAGTAAAGCACAGGTCTTAGTGCCCATGGCATTCACATCAAGATAGCTGCAGAGTGTTTTTCTATGGGTATACATGCAAGTCCATGTGCCCATATACCTGTATTTTGTGTAGGCAGACAGCGGTGTCACCAGAGAAAGGTAATGGCATGCTGCAGGGTGACCAAATGTATTTAGAGGTACAGGATGTCTCTCCCCCTGTTTCTGAGAGAGAAATGAAAGGATATTACTCACTAACTTTCGCATTCTAAATATATTTTCTCAGAAGCAAGTCCTGTTGACTTGGATGGAACCACAACCTTATTTTATTTTCTAGGGAGGGTGGCATTGCTCTTGTGTCTCGCCTTGGTCAGATCCGTACCCGCAGCTCTTCCTGTGGCCTTTTAAAATAATTAATCCCTCCCTTCATCATAAAATAATTGGGAGAGGGTGTCATATAGTATATACAATATACCGGTATAGTATAGCCAATAAAATAAACAATAATAATTTTCTGTATCAAAAATTCTTCCATCAGCCATCTCAGTCTTGGTATGTAAGCTAAACTGTCTAGTAAGAAATGTTAGCTTTTATTTGGTGCCAAAAGATTACGGCGTTGCTGGTTGTCTAACCTTGGTTGTCTTTCTGTGGTGGTGTCAGGCAGTGTATGTTTATGATTGTATGTGAAAGTGCCTTTGCTTCACCTAACCGTGGTGATCCAGCAGCATGGAAGAGGGTGGCTATTTGCCTAAAAGACACTTGTCCCCTTACCTCTTCTTAGGCATTGCCTATAATGGTGTTGAGCTTTGAGTGCTGGACTTTGACTCTGGAAACCAGGGTTCGATTCCCAGCTCGGCTGTGAAACCAAGTGGGTGACCTTGGGCAAGTCGTGTGCTTTCAGGGGAAGCCAATGGCAAACCTCCTCTGAAACAAATCTTACCAAGAAAGCTCCATCATAGGGTTGCCTTAGGGTCGGCATAAGTTGGAAATGAATTGAAGACGCACAATACACACATATGTGTACAGATGAACCACGGCTGTTTGTGCTTTCCAGCCATAGTTTGCCTCATTTCCTCAACTCCGCATTTTGCAAATTAGCCTGCTTTGTTTGGTGATTGGTCATTGGGGAGGTAGACACTGGCTTCATTTGCAAGTCTAAAGGAATTGCTTTACTGAAGGGAAAATGTGCTGTTGCCTCTTAATCCTGAGCTCCCTGTCTCTTTGCAGTTTGGCCCCAGAGTACTTACTCCAAATTCGGTACAAGCTAAAGCTTCCTACGCTCTCTTGCTGATTCTGCTGCTCAGTCTCTTCCATGCTAATAGACGCCTCAGGCTTTTGTGCCCTGCTTGAGGAAATTGCCTCCAAAGCCTTGTATTCCTCTCCATTCAAAAGTTAAAAGATGTCTGGACCTGGACAGACGTTAGTGACTGTAGCAGTGGCCTATTTTCATGCAGGAGAGGACTGCTTGACCTTCCCTTTCCCTTTCTTCTGTCTCAGGAGCTGTCAAGTGAACCCAGGGCTGGCAGTGACCTTGTTAGGATGGCCAGGCAGGGTGCTGTACTGTCTGCCTGACAGATGACGCCCCCTCCCCATCTCCAGAATCAGTGCTAGATGACCGAGCAGTAATGTGTAGGTATGGCAGGCTTTTCTTTTGGGATCACAGTGGGGGATGAGAGCTGGGAAGTAAGAGATGACTTGTGGTGGAGTCGACGGGGGTCGACCAATGGACCATTTTGGCCTTCAGTTCCCCTTGATTAATGTTTGATTGTTTCCCACCCTCTGTTCGTTTCTGGCCCATTAAACTCAGTGTCTGAGCTGTCCATACTCTAGGGGGATGGAACAGATAATGGTTTTAAAGGGCTACATCTTGCCTACCCCCGCCCATCTTTTTGTTTTCTTTATCTGAACAGATGTTTTAATGGATTCTTCTCCCCCAACGCACACAGAAGAGCAGGCTGGATCTGCTGCTCCTTCCCTGTTTCCCCCAGTTCTCCTTGTGCAAAAGGAGCTGTGCTGCATCCTTTAATCAATTAGCCTAATGGTGTTCAGAGGCATCTGGTGCCTGGCCATCCTTGTAGGGAGCCCATTGACTTGCAAAGGAGCATCTTGCCCCCTTGCCCACTTCCCAGTAGCTGACACAGCCAGTCTGGAAAGAGCCAAGTGGAGGCTGCTGTAGTAAGAATTTCCCTTCTCCAGAACAAGATGCTATCTCCATGGTGGTTGTTAGCAACATTTTGTTGTTGTTAGCTGCCCTCAGGTCAACCTTGATTCATGGCGACCCTGTGAATTACCAAGCCCCTCTGTCCTCAGCTGCTCAGGCTCAGGGCCATGGCCTCCTTGATTGTATCTATCCATCTAGTATGCAGCCTTCCTCTCTTTCTGCTATTCTCCACCTCTTGTAACGTCATTGTCTTTTCTAGTGAGTCACACCTGCTCATGATGTGTCCAAATTATGACAGCTTCAATTTAGTCATCTTGGCAATTTTGTTTCTTTTAATTTCCCTTGAGTGGTCCCCAACTCATGGCAACTCTGAAAGACATCTCCATGCCCCCACTTCTTCCACAGCTCTGCTTAAGTCCTATAAATTCATGCTTGCAACCTCCTTAATCGAATTGATCCATCTAGACTTGCTCTCTTTCTGCTTCCTTCTACCTTTCCTAGCATTATTGGCTTTTCTAATGATTCATGCCATCTCGTGATGTGGGCAAAGCACAACAGCCTCAGTTTAGTCATCTTGGCTTCCAGGGAAATTTCAGGCTTGACCTGTTCCACGACCCATTTGTTTGTCTTTTTGGCTGTCTACAGGATCTTCAGCACTCTTCTTCAGCACCACATCTAAAATGAGTTGATTTTCTTCTTAGCAGCTTTCTTCATTGTCCTCATCTCACATCCATGTCTAGTCATGGGAAGTACAATGGCTTGGATGATTCTTACTTTAATGCTCAGTTGTAAATTTTTACTCTTTAGGATTCCGTCTAATTCTTTCATAGCTGCCCTTCCCATTCCTAGTCTTCTGATTTCTTGACCGCAGTGTACCGTCAGTTTGTTTCACTGTCTCCCCAGTGTGCGCTCTCCTTCCCTCACCCCGATGTACCTAGTAAGAGCCTGGCCTTTTGGGCAGTCACTGATGGAAGCATGCCAGGCTCTGTAGCTCTCAGCTGTTACCTTTTCTTCCACTCTCTCCAGTGGGTTTGCTCCCACTTGAGGCTAGGAAGCCTAAAAGGATCTGTGTGCAGCAGTTGAAAGGGGCCAGGAAACTAGGGCAGATTCGTGGGAGCATCTGCTCCAGGTCTTGCAGACAGATGCATGTTTAAAGGATGGATTTTTCTTCTCTAAACAACAGCAGATTCCATTCCTTGAGTCTGATAAGTTCCCTGACTCTGTGCCTCCATGGTCCCTATAGTCCCTGAGAATGTATCTTAGGCTCTGTCTCTTTGACCTGTCCCTTGTCAGAATGAGGGACAATAACTATTCCTGGAATAAAATATAGTATCATTCAGTTTCTTAGGTGATTCATGGGCTGGAGTTTGTTTAATGAGCCATGTCAAAGGATATGAGACACTGTGAATTAATGGTTGGATAGGAAAAGGTCTTCTGGACAGGGTCATAAGCACTTTTCTCCTCTTTCTTATTCCAAAGAGTCTGAAATTAGCCTTGTTGCTAAACAGATTATGGAGCTGATTCAGTGTGTAGAATCTAGGCAATAAATAGGTTACAGTATTTGTTTTGGTTATATCCTGCTTTTCTGTAAACTAACCAACAAACAAAAAGTCATGGCTGCTATAGAGATACCAAATACAACAACAGCGACAAAAAAAGAAAAGAAAAGAAAGAAATTACAGCTAAATATGTCCAGTGGGAAAAGAAGCAAAAAATAGTAGACAGACAGAAGCCCCTAACCCTCTGTCTTAGAAGTTCTCAGAAAGGCAACAAATGGTTTAATGTATGGTGGGCCCTTGGTATCCACTGGAGTTTGGTTCCAGGACCTCCTGTGGATACCAAAATCCATGGATGCTCAAGTTTTATAAAACACATAGTGAAATTATATCCCTTATATAAAATGGTGAAATCAAGGTTTGCTTTTCAGAATTTATATCTTTTGGGAAAATTTGCAAGCTTTGGATGCTTGAATCCAGGGATATGATGGGCTGACAATATTAAATGTATGTAGACTGGAAGCCCCTGAGTTAGATTCCCAAGTGAGCATTGTGTCTTGGAAGGAGGTTCCAAAGCTTATTTGTAGTAGGTGCATAGCTAGGCTGGTCTGTAGTGGTGGGAGCTGCTGGACCACCAGCCAGCCAGGAACATCAATTGCTGCCTACCCCACCTTCTCAGTCCCTGCCAAGAAAGGCATGGGAGGCAGAGGAGGAATGTGCTGGTAGCGGCTCTCACATGCCAATGTGTTAGGGCTATTACAAGTCTCATTGTTGACGTGTTCCCCTCCCCTTTCTTCAGTGTCAGGGAGGAAGTGGGTATGTGCACATGTGTGTTTGGAGAACCAGTGTGGGGTATGAGTGCTGGACTAGGATTCTAGGAGACCAGGGTTTGGATTCTGGCTCAGGCATGGAAACCCACTGGGTGATCTTGGGCAGGCCATACTCTCCCAGCCTCAGTTGAAGGCAGTAGAAAGCCCCTTCTGAAGCAATCTTGCCAAGTAGACTGCATGATAGGTTCTCTTTAGAGTCACCAAAAGTGGGAAATTACTTGAAGACAACAACAACACCAGCACTGAATTAAAAAGAGAGGCTCCTCTTGGGATGGTATCAGCAGTGGGGATTGGATCCTTTCTGCTGCCTGTCCCTGAGCTACTAGCTTCTAAGCTGCATCCCTGGTGGTGCAATTGCTGAAAAGAGGCTGTTGCATGATTTAGCTGCTTTTAATCCCAAAATAAAAACTTATTTGAGGACATCAGATAATAGGTAGGTGCAGATGGAAGGAGGTTGGAGATGAATCAGAACACAAATTCGAGATGGTGAGGAGGGTAAGAAGGGGTGTACATGTGAATTTGTGCATGCACTTTAGGCTGATTGTCAATTCTTATAGGAAGATCAACCATGTGTTTGGTAACATGGTCCTGAGTGTATTTATTCCTCTACTTCTGACTTGTGGATCCAACAAAACTGGATGAGGCGTGGATGATTTGCCTCCAGTAGTTTACTGAAAATAAAGATATGAAAGGAAAAACAGTGGAATGAGTGAATAGGGAAGTGAGGAAGCTGACAAGGGAGAAGCAGGAAAGCAAGAAAATTGAGTCAGACATGCAATCCAGGAGGATGTTTATACTTATTTTCCCACTTGCCTAACTGTGTCCTTTCACCATCTGACATCATCACCATCACCACCAGTTCCATCCCATTTCCAGGTTGTGGATTTGGATTGAAGTTGCATCTCAGTCCTGTGCCTAGACTTGAATTTAGAAGGAAGAAATCCCAGCAGCGCTCAGAGTCGGCCTTGTAATTTGTCAGGGTATCCCGCATGGTGCTGTGGAAGTCCTGAGTGGCACAGAGCCCATTGTGCCAGCCTTTGAGTGCCTCAGCATGTACAGCGGGCAGAGTGCCCTGCTCTCTAGGGGACTCCTGCCAACAGTCTGAGGCATTTCCCATTCCAGGGTGAATACCAGAATCAGTGCTGGGTGTCTGTTTTGCTTTGACCGCTGAGAAACCAAGTCCTGCAAAGGAGAAGAGGTTCAGATGAGAGTGAATCACCCTGTGCTGTTCCCTCCCTGGACCCAGCCAGCAAGGGATGGGAAGGAAGTTGCAGTTCTATGGCAGGCAGACTGTGAACTGCGTTTGCTGTGATAACTCCTCTACAGCTGGATATGTTTGTGTGTGTGTGTGTGGTTAAGAGAAAGGGAATGTCAAGATGGGATTTCAACTATGATAGTGTTTTCCTGCTTGTCTGTGTGGAGGAAATGAGTGATACAAGGGATCTAGCTCTATCTCTCCCCCTCACCAGGAATGTTTGCATGGGGGTGGGGGGTAATGGCTCTTTTGGATCAACAGGATTATCTTGGTCATACTCCAAGAAGCTGCTTTTCTCTAGGTGGTGGCTGTTCCTGAATCAGCCTACGGTTCAGCAGATGCTACACAAGCCTGTCAGTTTCCTCTCCCTTTGGCATCTCTGTGATAGCTGCCTTAGAAATTGGTCCTTTCATACAAATTCCAAACTTCATGCAGACATTACTAAATAAAACCAGCACAATGAATTCTCCCTAGTATTAAGGTTCCTGTTTGCTCTCTGCTGTGGTGCTGTCTTATGTTGGATTGCCCTGAGGGATTATAGCAAAGTATGCCTGACACTTTGATGGTAAGGCACCCTGCATCCATTGCAAGAGTGTGTATTTTGTCTTTAAGTGGGGCATTGATGAGAACAGTGTCAGTCAGTCAAATGCAATGAAGGATCACATGTCATCATCTGGCACCAGTTCTTGGGCTCTGAATCTGTTTGCTTGTTTTTCTTTGGTTTGCCCTGCATTCCAAAGCTTTGAGCCTCCTTTAGCTGTCTCCTTCTGTGTTGCAAAGACTGAGGAGCTAACTGACCACCTCTTTCCTGAGGCAACAATCTTCCTGCAGTGGCTTTGGTTTGTATGAGGAGGCAGTGGAGTCTCCTGGAGTGCAATACCCCTTCTCTAAAATGGCATTTTCAGAGCCAACCCTGCCATTAGCCAGAATGAGGCAGCTGCCTTATGGCAACAAATATTGGGTGTCACGAGAAGGAAGCAAAATATTACATCTTTAATAGGTTAAAGCAAATTGGAAGCTAAATGGCTTATGCTAGCCTTGCCCATTGTCCACCCTTGCGTGCAAGTAACATTCCACTGTTTTAACAAGAGTACAGCTTTTTGAGAAAGGATAAGAGACAGAGCTGTAGACATACTGATAGGAGGGGGTATCCAAAAGTTTTAATGATCACATTTTTTACAAATTGACAGAAAGTTTGTTTTGATTTGTAGTTGTTAACTTATCTCTATGTAGTCACTATTCGAATACCTGATATTATAGAACTCTGCAGATTGTGCCTTACGAGGGGGTATCGTAAAGTAATAATTATCTCCCGGAAGTTATTATGGCATATTGATGAATTTTTGTCAGTGTCATCATTGGTCCCTAAGTGCACATTGCTGAGAAAATCAGCTCATTGTGTCCTTTATTTTTGTGACTGGCTCTGCCAGAAGTGACTAAAGTGTAAAATCCTCATCAGGCGCAATCTGCAGACTTCTACAATATCAGGTATTCGGAGGGTCAAGATACACTGGGGAAAATGTATAAATCTAGATAGTGACTACATAGAGATAAGTTAACAACTACAAATCAAAACAAACTTTCTGTCAATTTTTTAAAAAGGTGATCATTAAAACATTTGGATACCCCCTCGTATGCATATATGGAACATATTTGAACTGAGGGACTGGATGGTTGCCTTACCAGTCACCTTGCTGAAGGTGATTATGAAGATGAGCTGTTCGGTTGTGAAGTCAGGAGAAAAATATGAAGTAAATTTTCTTTGTAACCGTTGGTTAGAATACAGAGATGGTAGTTAATGGGTTACTCTGACTGTTTGCCTTTATCTTGCTGGCTACTGTGAGTAACAGCTGATCTGGACGGACCTTGCTTTGACCCTGTAAGACAATGCTTATTTATTGGTTTATCATACTTATAGCCCATGCTTGGGGTCCTGCTCCAGAATTTTATCCTAACAATACCCTGTGAGGTAGGTTGGGCTGAGAAGGCATGACTGCCCCAAGGACACCAAGTGAGTTTCATGTTCTCCTAGAACAGGTATGAGCAGACATCAGACATATGAGACCTACTTTTTGTTTTATACTTGAACCTCAAGGTCTGAGAGCTAGAACCTGTTATAAAATAGTGGTTCAGGAGAAAATGAGCATATGCTAAAAATTAAGAAACAGGGTACCTGTAAGGACATGCCCAGCCCAGGTATGTGTGATCAGCATCAAAATCCAGGTCACAAGTCCTTTCACACAGGAATCCTCCCAAATATTATTTTTAAGAAACCATATTTGGGGCTTCGGAAGGTTTTTTGTTAGTGGCTGTTGTTAGACAATTGGGAGTAGGAAGTCCAAGCCGATCTACTCTGCAAATCATCCAGAAACCTACCGGCAGTTCCTGATGCTGGCCTAGAGTCTCCCCAGGCCTAGTCCAACACTAACCCAACTGGTTGTGAATTCTTATCTTCTTATACATTTCAGTCAAGACAGTTTTGTTTATTCAGTGTCGTGTCTAGGAGTGATGAGTATTTTGGAGGTGAGACATTCAGTGATGTACACACAAATGAGTCAGCCCTGAAGAATGCCTAAATCCCCATTTTTAAACATAAATCAACAACAACAATGTGATGACCCATTTGACATCATTCAGGGAGTTGTATTTCCAGTTGTTTACTGTGAAAACACAAAATAAAAGTTTGGGGAAAGAGTGTGTGTGTATATATATGTCTGTCCATCCGTTCTTTTGTTTGTGGTTGGCCTACTGTCTTCTCTACCTATTAGCCCAAAGTCAAATACAGTACAGAAAGCTGGGCTTGCCTGTTGCAGAGTGAGCCAGTAACTCATAGTTAGATAGTGCAAAGATAGAAGTGTTCCTTTATAGACACTTAGCAATGATAGTGGACCACATTTTGTGTTATGAGTAAGTGTAAGTGATGTCAGTTTAGTCTGCCCTCTGGTAGAGTCTCATCAGGCCTCCACCCCTGGCCAGTTCCTAGTCCCTACCATGCACAACCATATATAAATCTAGATTTCCAATATGTATGTGTAATCCTCCCATTTTATCTGCATTTTACTACTTAGAGCTCTAGCTCTTTAATTTTTATCAAGGTCATTCTTTTATTTTAGTCCTTTCGTCTACTGGTGATTGAAATTCCCTGGGGACAACAAAAGAATGAACCTTGCTTCTATTCTTAGGCAAAGGAGAAAGGAGAATCCAACAAATCATGAACCTGTTAGCTTGACTTTGGTCCTATCCATTTGCTGGAACAGATCATAAAACTGTCAGTCTGAGGATGGAGCTGATCGCACCCTAGAGGACAGTGTGATGTTAAAAGGCAGTGACGAGAGCAGCTCATGCCAACCCAGAACGCCCACCCCACCCCCTTGACTGCTCTGCTTTTTGCTAGGAGATGGGGGAGGGATGCAGTTTGCAAATGTACCTTGACTTCATTGAGGCACTTTGGCACAGCTCCATACTATGCGCTCATAGAGTAGTTCAGAAACACGAGGCTGGCTGACAGCTTCTCCGCTAAGCCCACATTTCCCTGCAAAAAAAAAAAAAGTAACTCGCTAATGCCTTAATGCTGGGAAGAAAGGACATCCAATCATGGGCCTGAATTTTATTTTGTGCCAAGAGCTTCCAAGACTGATGCTAGGCTCAAAGGCCAGATTCTGATGCCTCCTTCCTCACATCTTCCCAGCCCAAAGGTACAGTGGACAGATAACTCTTGGAATGAAGAGTGTCCTTTGTGTTTGGAATGTTAATCTTAAAGCTGCATGTCACTCCCAAGGTGGTTTTCCTTGGTAGCTCATGTTATCAACCTCTATCTTTCACTTAGCCTCAAAGGAGCTGCAAGGTGGTTTGTGTTACCCTTCCAGACTCCTTGGATTGTCCCCTTTCTCCTTCCATCTGCAGATGCATTCCTCTTATTGAAGTCTCCAGGAACAGTAGTTCATCTTTTAAATATGTTGCAGGAATCGCATGCAGTTTTTAACATGAAGGAATTTTCATTCAAAACCAGAAGTGGACTTTCTGCCACTTCAAGGTGTTTTTTTTTTTTTTTAAATAGTCCATGTCTTCTCTACTCCAGGGTCTATGGGGTAGAAAATGTACCCTCAGACCTGCCTCAGTGGCCCACTCCTCTGCTACCCTTTGATTATAAATGATGGAGGAATGCATATAGAAACAACGGGTGCACTGTGAAGATGGGAAGGATTATGGGATGGGTATAAGAAGGATCTAAAGAGGAATGAAGAACAGCCACCATTTATTTCGCACAAGTCTTTGCTCTGGTGGATCGATAGCCTGCTAGGTTTTTCTGTTCTAATAGCACTGAAAGTGAAAGATACAGTACACCTGTGAAAACATGCACTCATAGAGCTGCCAGAAGCTACATCCATCCCATTTTATGGTGTGCTGTGGATTCTTGTAAATGTGGGCGGAACTGTACTCTCATAATGGCTCCAAAGATGCTTCCCTTCCCCCAATCCTCACTTTCCCCCTCCTTGCCACTTATTGTGAACATGACTACCACAAACAAAAGGATAAATGAACAGACACTCACACTACGTTTCCCCAATCTTTTACTTTGTGTTTTCAAAGTGAACAACTGGAAATACAAACTTTCTGAATGATGTCGAAAGGGTCATCACATTGTTGTTGTTGATTTATGTTTAAGAGAAGGGATTTAGGCATTCTAGAGCTTGTTTCAATTGTATGCTTCCCTTTATTGAATACTATCATGCACTACCTTGTGTTCCATTTGGGATGTGGAGAACACATGGGAGATAAATCTACTAAATAAATAAGGAGGGTAGACCAAGCGGTGGGGGTACAGTGCACAAACAAGCAATCCCCCCCCCCATACAATTGGGTTCTACCACAGAATGAAAGAGGAAGATAAGGAGGAATTAAGACCCACTGTTCTAAGTGACCTGAATGAGAAGGCTAGCACAGAGCTAATGGGAAGAGAAGGTCCATCAACTAGGTCCAGGGAGCAGAAGGGACCAATCCCTTGTATTCCTTTGTCCTGGATAAAGGGTTGAGGTACATCACAGATTATTGGTATGACACCAGTCTTCAGTTCTTGTGGACAGATGTAATAGCAACACTAGAAAACATGAAGAGCGGGGTGGGAATTGTGTGGGGCTCCAGCTGTTGTTGAACTGCAATCTCTAGGATCCTTCATCATTTACTATGCTACCTCGGGCTGCTGGGATTTGCAGTCCAGCAACATTTGGAGGACTATATACACTCCTCCACCATTGTAAATGCACCAAAAACGTAATATGTACATCTTACAAAGAAACATGGTGGTTTAGTCTCCTACCAGAAGACAACAGGTGCAGAATCACTATACAGGTTTAATTAAGAAAAGTCCACTGAATAGGGTTCTGAGGTGTTGGTGGCTTTCTGTTCAAATATGTCTCCAGATTCAGTAATATGGGCTGCATTTTAACCAGTGTACTTTCAATTCATTCTGTGTCAATTGCAGCATTCCCCATCCCCCATATCTTTTGCCATGCTCGTATATTCCATTACCTATTGTATGGCTGAGAAGGGTTCAGCTAGAATTTCTTTTGGCAAGTGTGAAAAAAAAGCTTAAGCTGAACAAAACTGGACTAAAAAGCCAACAATATGAAATGAACAATATGGTGATATCTGCCCCAAATCTGACAAACCTTCATTAAAGGCGAGAAATAAGCACTGAACAAACTATTGATTAAACTGTTGGTCTGTCTTTGTTGGCTTGCTAGCAGTGAAAAAAACCACCAAAACAACAACAACAAAAAACACAGATGTACATCCAGGAAAGTACACATTTCCAGTGTTTCTTTTGTCTATTGAAGCTGGGAAACAATTTTGAACATTTTTATGTTTTCAGAAATTTCACTCTAGGGAAGACTTAACTTGTTTTACTGTGAAAGGCTCTCATGTTAGGTTGGTTAACAAACGGATTCTATGTGAGTGCAAACTGTACATATGTAGGCTTTGCATGTGAGATAGGGGAGTCTGGAAAAGCAACCAACTGCACATGCATGGCTGGTAAGGGGCAATGCTGCATAATTTTTTCCTCTTTTCTCCACCCCAATGTTCATTCTACCTAGACTGATGACACAGATAGTTGGTATTTGTTTCCGTGCACTGGTGTTCCAACTGATGATGTTAGAGGCTTTTCACCCATGCAAGGTCTCCAAGGGCTGAAATGAGATTATAAATATGTATGTGTGAACCAGTCTTAATACTAATGTGATTATGTATCCATGTCTCGGAAGACAAAAGAACCTCTGGCAGCTGACTTTTCTGTGGATCAGAGTGAGAGGGAAGATGTGCTTGTCCTTAATTCTAGATAGATGGAAGCATGTGGCTTCCTTGTGTTTTCAGAGATCTATAGGTATCAGTAGAGAACAAGAAAAAGGAACTACAGTACTTGGCCTTGCAAAGGATGCAGAGCAAAAAAACTGCAATTGTTTTTCTGCCACTGGGTCATAGAATCATAGAATCATAGAATCATAGAATCATAGAATCATAGAAATTTAGAGTTGGAAGAGACCACAAGGGCCATCCAGTCCAACCCCCTGCCGTGCAGGAACTCCCAATCAAAACATCCCTGACAGATGGCCATCCAGCCTCTGCTTAAAAACCTCCAAGGAAGGAGACTCCACCACCCTCCGAGGGAGTGTGTTCCACTGTCGAACAGCTCTTACTGTCAGGAAGTTCCTCCTAATGTTGAGGTGGAATCTTTTTTCCTGCAGTTTGCATCCATTGTTCCGAGTTCTGTTCTCTGGAGCAGCAGAAAACAAGCTTGCTCCCTCCTCAATGTGACATCCCTTCAAGTATTTAAACAGGGCGATCATATCACCTCTTAACCTTCTCTTCTCCAGGCTAAACATTCCCAGCTCCCTAAGGCGTTCTTCATAGGGCAAGGTCTCCAGACCCTTCACCATTTTAGTCGCCCTCCTTTGGACCCGCTCCAGTTTCTCCACATCCTTTTTGAATTGTGGTGCCCAGAACTCGACACAGTATTCCAGGTGGGGCCTGACCAATGCAGAATAGAGTGGCACTATTACTTCCCTTGATCTAGACACTATACTTCTATTGATGCAACCTAAAATTGCATTGGCCTTTTTAGCTGCTGCATCACACTGTTGACTCATGTTCAACTTGTGGTCTACTTGGACTCCTAGATCCCTTTCACATGTTGTCTCATTCAGCCAAGTGTCCCCCATCCTATATTTGTGCATTTCATTTTTCTGCCCTACGTGTAGGACCTTACATTTCTCTGTGTTAAATTTCATTTTGTTAGCTTTGGCCCAGCTTTCTAGTCTATTCAGGTCATTTTGAATTTTGATCCTGTCCTTTGGGGTATTAGCTACTCCTCCCAATTTGGTGTCATCTGCAAATTTGATAACTAGGCTCTCAATACTGTCATCCAAGTCATTAATAAAGATGTTGAATAGCACTGGGCCCAGGACAGAACCCTGTGGCACCCCACTTGTCACTTCTTTCCAGGATGAAAAGGAACCATTGTTGAGCACCCTTTGGGTTCGGTCAGTCAACCAGTTACAAATCCATGTAACGGTTACCTTGTCTAGTCCACATTTTACAAGCTTGTTTGCAAGGATGTCATGGGGAACCTTGTCAAAGGCCTTACTGAAGTCAAGATATACTATATCCACAGCATTCCCTTCATCTACCCAGCTGGTAATTTTATCAAAAAAAGAGATCAGATTTGTCTGGCAGCATATCACATGATGTCACCAAAGATTGTGGGTCAATGACACACTGTTACCCCCTGACTGGCATCAAGCACTGGACCCTGATGTCCAGTACTAAACCACTGTGAAGTTCCCACTCTCATGGTTGCCACAAGAGTGTGGATCTTGGAAACAATTTGATAACCTGTCTTACCTAGCCTTGTCTATACCAAGCTTTAACTTCTTGAGGAAAAGTTATAAAAGGAGCATTTCTAGATAGACTTCCTGGTCCTTGTGTGGGGAGGGGAGAGGGAGATTGTGTATAAAAAGACAATGGTTTTACTTTGATTTTTGTTGATGCTGACATCATGTGACATGCTGTCGCTCTGGATAAGACTGAGCAGTGCATTTGCACATTAATGTTAACTGCCGAGAGGCTGCTGCATGCATGAGAGAGGGAGAGGGACAGTGCACACAAGAAACTGTGGAATTTGTACAGAGGCAAAGTGGAATTTTAGTGTCAAAGGGAATCCTCAATGTTCGCTTTTCACTTTCGAGGAAAAACTCCCAAGGTTTCCTTCAGTTCTGCTTACTTCATTGTCTTTATACAAAATTCTGTTGGGGATCAAGCCCAGTGAGCTGTAAACATGGGTGGACTGGGACAGTTGTGTGATGTGTGAGTGGTTTGCCTCCCTTTGTGCTTTAGGGCTTCAGCAAGGGCACATGTGCGGTTCTCCATCTTGCTCATCCTAAGAGAAGGTGCTGCAGCTGCTGCAGCTGAGAACACTTTTCAACTAGTGGAGCAGAGTGCTAGAAATTAGATTAAACCAAAGGCATTACTTGATTTCTCCCCCACCCCTCTCTTTCTCATCTGGTTCCCTGGGGCTGCAAGTCTCCTGCCAGATTTCCCTGCATTTGACCTTGTCAAGATTTGCAAGCAAAGCAGTTGGAGGGAGTGGGTCTCTCTGTGCTGCAGAGGAGACCTCCAAGGAAAGGAACGAAGGTGTCAGCTGGTTTGTTCTCTGACCTGCAGTCATTTCATTACAACTGACTTTCTCAACATCCCTTATTTCCTAGCTGTTTGCTAAGAGAGCAGCCTCCCTTCTTCATGTCAGTTCCTAACTCTGAAGTGAAAATATCACCTCATTGCTTGGTAGTCTTGAAAATTGGGAAATTTTACAGCTAAAATTTTATGCCCCCTACAAGGAGAAAGGTGGGATATAAATTAAATAACAAGAATAAAATATTATGCAAACAAATTTCTGTAAATTTGATATTAGATGAGAAAAAGAGCAGGGCAGTTTTGTAGCTGATATGCCTCACTATCACATTAAAAAAAACCCTATCTAGTAGTAATATTTCTCCTCTATCTTTGGTGTTCATGCATGGATAACGATACCAGGACCCAGAGATATTTATCAGGAGGCTTAAGAAAACGGCAAGGTTTGTAGAATTATAAACAGTCTTGAGGAAGAGGGTTGGATTCTAAAGGACAGGACTCTCCAACCAGCCCAGTAACAATGGGGTACAGGCTGTGGTCAGAAAATATTGACTGGCTGTTTGGGAGAAGAACAAAAACTGGGTACAACGGGAAATGGAATGGAGTATTCAAGATGAAGGCCCAGCTACTGACTGAATGGTGAATGAAGCTACCCCATGTTTCAACATTTTGTAGTAACATCCACTGTCATATATGTATATGACTGATGAGTATAAGGTCTGTGAAAGTCCCCTAATCCCAACTTACCGGGCAGCAGCTGCTATTATGAATTAGGGTCTGTTCCCCTGTTGAATAGGAAATAGTTGACTGATGTTCCTACCCTCTCTGCTTGTGTGAACAATTTCTGACAAGAGAGGGAAATGCAACAGGGAGTCTGCTTCTGCTTGTTGTAGTGGAGATCAGGGCAGCCATCCAGTCAGATTTTTCTCCACAGCTCCACATTGTGTGCTTTCAAAATGTGATAGTAAAATGATAGATGTAATAGACAGCACAGACCCCATGGTCCAGCATATGGATAATGTAATTATACATTTATTGCATTAGAAAGACTCCCTGAATTTTTACTTTAATCCCCTTCAAACTTGCACTTACATCAGCTTTAAGCTTCTAATTCTTATTATTAAAGATCTGCCTCTTTGCTTACAACTTGTCCTTCACTTTCTATTGGACAGAAGCTCATCTGACCCAATGACCATTTACCAAGTGACTTCCTCATGTAACTTCTGTTTGCTTTATGCTCTGTCAGCTAACTGCTGTTGCTTTGAAGGGTGCTTCTGAGCCCATTTGGGAAAGCATACAGAAGTCTAGAAGACATATAACAGGCCTGGCGTGCAGAGAGACAGCATTGTGAGAGGAAGCCCTTGAGCTGAGGTTTAGAAACAGCATTACTAGCAAAAGAGTGGCTGCTGAAAATCAAGAAGCCAAGCCTTAGACTGAGCCGCTGCAGAAAGGAAAATACATTGTCATTCAAGACTATCAATGAAAGTCCTCATCTAAGTTTTACATGGCCTTCCTTTATAATAGCCATGATTGATTTCCTCCTCTCCCCCATCTTCCTTGGGGACTGATCAGATAACCTCTTTTCTCTGGTAGGTCTAGTGGATGCGCTTCCCTCTCGTAGTGCTCTTGTTTCTGCTTCCATTAGCTAATTTCTGTTTATATGTTTGCATCACTTATTCATGATCCTCTGGATCAATCAGAAGGTGCATTTGTTGAAACCTGAGTCAAGCCTAATCTAAAGGTTATGGGCCTCCCCCAGTGCTGAGGCTAGGAACGTAGGGTAGTTGATGATAACATGGCTATTATATCACAAATAAGGTCCTGGCTTTCAAGTTTTTGTAGACGAATGATGCGAAACTCTAAGGCAGTAGAGACAGGGGCAGGAAAGGGATCAAACTCCTGCTTCAAAGAGTATAACTTGTCTAAATCATAACTCTGTATATTCACCATGGAGCAATCATAATTTAGAGATGAACTGCAGCTCAATGGCAGAGTACATGCCGTGCATGCAGAAGGTCCCAGCCAGTGGTGACTAGTGCCATTTGGAGCTGATGAGGAGGACCAAGGAGTCATTAGAAGCATAACTAACTTTTTCTAGTTTGCTGCTTATGTTTCCTCCTTTCATGATCTAAGTACACTTAAATGGAATATTACAATTAACACAAATGAGGAATAGTAAGCTCTGTGATGGCAGGGGAAAGGTGTGTAGCTTCCCCCACCCCATACATACACACCTGAATCTTTCATTAAGGCACATCCTTATTTCAGAAAAGACTTGGTCCACACAGGTTGCAGCCCTAAAGAAAGAGAAAGAAGAAAATGAAAGGAATTTACTTGTTCACAATAAAATAATTCTCCTCTCTGATTTATAAAAAAATCTAAGAATTATGCTGTGCAAAAATACTATTTTACAGACACTATATTGCTATAATTCTTTTTAAAAAGAGAGAGAAGGGAGGAGAAAGGAGGGACAGTTTTTGGTTCTGATATGTCTCAGCTTTAAAAGGAAACTCACTGCAAGGTGGAATTATAATATTGCATCCAGGGCGAGGATCCAAATGCCATTTGGATATTGCTTAAAAAAACCAGAGAACTACAGCAGCAAATACCAAAATCTGCCCATACATTTGGCCTGGTCCACCAGGAAGAGCCCCAAGTCCCATGGAACAGCAAAGAATTTACTTCAGAACAAAATGAACTGGATTGCAGAAAGTACTAGGAGGACTTACAGATGAAACAGGGAGAAATTTGTGTCTGATTCAGACCACACACTCAGACACATTCCTTTGCACTCACATTCTGACTAGTACGCCAACTACAAATCACATAGAAAAAGGAAACAGCAATCCATTGCACAAGGGGAAATTGAGGCACATTCACTGTAGAATCATGCCTGTCAAGGGTTTGTACGTAAATGTGACAGTTCAAGAGAGGTGGTGAAATCTGCACACCCAGAGTGCATAGTCAGTATTAGTCCAGGAAGTCATGGAAATTCCAGGATGATAGAAAGGAGGGAAATGATCAGGCTTGTGAAATTCCTGGTGCGTGCGGGAGTGTGGTGGTGGTGGCATGACACAGGATGTCCCTGTTGTAGCACCACCAATAGTCCTTGTTCAGCCCACAGTCTCTCTGTAGCTGATGGAGGGTAGACCCTTCTCTACTCGGGACCACTGCTAGTCACAGTAGACAATGCTGTGTTTCCAATCCCCCTGCAACAGAGATTAGACATGCTACTTTTTCGGACTTCAGAGTCCTCTGGCTGGAAGATTCTGAGTTAAAAGAATCCAAAGAAACCAACACATCCAAGCTCTGCCATCAGCATCCTGATTAGTCAACTCAACACTGTGACTTAAATCTTCATAACAAAAACATTTATGAAATGATTAAATATATAGTTTGAGCATTGAACTGTGACTCTGGAGACTAGGGTTTGAATCCTTGCTTGGCCATGGAAATCCACTGGGTGACCTTAGGTACAGTGGTCCCCCGGGATGCGAATCCCCCAGGGAACGAAATCCCCAGGACCTGAAACCGTCGGGAGCGAAAAAAAGCCCACGGGATGCGAAGAAAACCCTGGGTTGTGAAACAGAAAAACCGCGCAGCCCCTTTAAATTTGCCGTGTGGTCCGTCAAAGAATCCGGTCCCCCAGGAAACGAAGATTTCCGGGTTACAAAAGGTAATCCGGAACGGATTACTTTCGTAACCCGGGGGAACCACTGTACCCTCTTAGCCTCAGAGGATGGTGACGGCAAGCCCTCTGTGAAGAAATTTGGCAGGAAGACCTCCGTGTTAGGCATAGTCAGACACGCACTCTAGACTTTGGGAGAGCTGATTTCAATAAACTTAGAGAAATACTGGGGGTGATCCGATGGTCAGGAATACTAAAAGAGAAGGGAGTTCAAGACGGATGGGAGTTTCTCAAAAAGGAGATACTGAAGGCACAATTTCAAACAGTTCCAATGAGGAAGAAAAATGGAAGATGTCTCAAGAAGCCAGGATGGATGACTAAGGAACTTTCAACTGAGCTAAGTTTTAAACGGAACATGTATAAGAAATGGAAAAATGGGGAAATCACGAAAGAGGAATTCAAACAAATAGCCAGCACATGTAGGGATAAAGTCAGAAAAGCTAAAGTGCAGAGTGAACTCAGGCTGGCTAGAGAGGTTAAGAACAATAAAAAGGGCTTTTTTGGATATGTCAGCAGCAAAAGGAAGAAGAAGGAAACGGTAGGGCCACTGCGTGCAGAAGATGGCAAAATGCTAACAGGGGACAGAGAAAAGGCAGAATTACTCAACACTTTCTTTGCTTCAGTCTTCTCAGAAAGGGCAAAGGGTGCTCAACCTAAGGATAATGGAGCAGAATACAGAACAGGGGAAATTCAGCACAGAATAAGTAAAGAGATAGTACAGGAATACCTGGTTAACCTAAATGAATATAAATCTCCAGGACCAGATGAACTACATCCTAGAATATTAAAAGAACTGGCAAATGTAATATCGGAACCACTGGCAATAATCTTTGAGAACTCCTAGAGAACAGGAGAAGTCCCAGCAGACTGGAGGACAGCAAACGTTGTCCCCATCTTCAAAAAGGGGAAAAAAGAGGATCCCAACAATTATCGTCCAGTTAGTCTGACATCAATTCCAGGAAAGATTCTAGAGCAGATCATTAAGCAGAGAGTCTGTGAACATTTAGAGGCCAATGCCATAATCACAAAAAGCCAACATGGGTTTCAGAGAAACAAGTCATGCCAAACGAACCTGATCTCTTTTTTTGATAAAATTACCAGCTTGGTAGATGAAGGGAATGCTGTGGATATAGTATACCTCGATTTCAGTAAGGCCTTTGACAAGGTTCCCCATGACATTCTTGCAAACAAGCTTGCAAAATGTGGGATAGACAAGTTAACTGTTACATGGATTTGTAATTGGTTGACTGGCCGAACTCAAAGGGTGCTCAACAATGGCTCCTTTTCATCCTGGAGAGAAGTGACCAGTGGGGTCCCACAGGGCTCTGTACTGGGCCCAGTGCTATTCAACATCCTTATTAATGATTTGGATGACAGAATTGGGGGCATACTTATCAAATTTGCAGATGACACTAAACTGGGAGGAGTAGCTAATACCCCAGAGGACAGGATCAAAATTCAAAATGACCTGAATAGAGTAGAAAGCTGGGCCAATGCTAACAAGATGAAATTCAACGCAGAGAAATGTAAGGTTCTGCACTTAGGGAGAAAAAATGAAATGCACAGATATAGGATGGGGGACACCTGGCTGAATGAGACCACATGTGAAAGGGATCTAGGAGTCCAAGTAGACCATAACCTGAACATGAGTCAACAGTGCGATGCGGCAGCTAAAAAGGCCAATGCTATTCTAGGCTGCATCAATAGAAGTATAGTGTCTAGATCAAGGGAAGTAATAGTGCCACTCTATTCTGCCTTGGTCAGGCCCCACCTGGAATACTGTGTCCAGTTCTGGGCACCACAATTCAAAAAGGATGTGGAGAAACTGGAGCATGTCCAAAGGATGGCAACTAAGATGGTAAACCATGCCCTATGAGGACCGCCATAGGGAACTGGGGATGTTTAGCCTGGAGAAGAGAAGGTTAAGAGGTGATATGATAGCCCTGTTTAAATATTTGAAGGGATGTCATATTGAGGAGGGAGCAAGCTTGTTTTCTGCTGCTCCAGAGACTAGGACGCCGAACAATGGATGCAAATTGCAGGAAAAGAGATTCCACCTCAACATTAGGAGGAACTTCCTGACAGTGAGGGCTGTTCGACAGTGGAACACACTCCCTCGGAGTGTGGTGGAGTCTCCTTCCTTAGGGATCTTTAAGCAGAGGCTGGATGGTCATCTGTCGGGGACGCTTTGATTTGGAGTTCCTGCATGGCAGGGGGTTGGACTGGATGGCCCTTGTGGTCTCTTCCAACTCTATGATTCTATGATATGTTCGCCTTAGGGTCACCATAAGTTGGAAAGGAGTTGAAGGCATATAAGAAACAAACATCAGATCAGATTCGTCCTTTCTTGCTTGCTGCACCTCGCTCTTGGAATCGCCTTCCCATTATTAATACAAAAGCTTTTTCAACCTATCCAGAAGCCAAATAAAGACTAGTCTTTTGATGGGAATATGTAACATTCTCTATCCTTCCATCATCTGAGGACTCTCCAGGACACCCGAGCAATGACTGCTGAGCAATCTCTTTTCTTACACATTTTAACTCTGAGTCAGGATTCCCTGAAACTCAAGAATTTTGCAAGACCCTGAGGCCACTTCAGGAGATTGCCTTGTGGTGCATCTTGTCATGCAGCTCCTCTGTGACCAAGAGGAAACATAAATTAAAACACCACAGAGACATAAATAAAGCAGGCAATTCTCAGCCATAGCTGACCAAGTAGCAGCATCCTGGCCATCTACCAGCTCCTTGTGCATGCTGACAACTGCTGCAGCTTTTGCAGTCAATCCTAGTTTTTAGATCAACCATAAGGGAGAGCCTCATATCAAAATCTGTTTGGAGGACAGCCAGAGCTGTGTGTGATTTTGATGCTGATATTCATCTCATTGGATATTAAATCTCCTTCCCAGACTTTTTCTTTTTAATTTAAAAATCCTGTCAGCGAATCATATATAGGTCAGTGTCTCCCTATCACAGGGCTGTGGAGCCATGCAATTTGGTGGAGATGAGGGGGTGGGGAGGGCTTCTTTTAAGGTTCTCCTCCAGTTCCTACTTCTCTCTTCCAAATTATCTCAACCTCAACACACCTCTCCTCCTGTGGATTTGTCCATGGTTCCGCAAGGCTGTCATACCTTTCAGTCAACTCTATTTTTTGTGACTTGTTCCTGGTTTAGCATATTGGGTTTATGTATACAATCAGCCCTGTTCTTTTTTTAGTCCTTGTTCCTCCTCCCTTGAAAGGAAAGAAAACAGAGGCTTGTTCCCCCTCCCTGGAAAAAGGAAAATCCCCATCCCTGCTGCTTGCTCTTTTTTTCAAACAAATTGGGGACCACATGCAGGTGGACTGTCCTAGCTTTCTCTGTTTTTCCTGATTTGGCCTTGTTGAATCTATGTTGTTCACATGAATGTTGAGTGCATCCAATTAAATTGGTGGGGGGCTGCTAAAAAACCCCACAAAACCCGGGATAATCGATCTTGGGTTTGTTTCCTAAGTTTTCTTGAAAGATTCCCATTGGCGGCTGTGTGAATAACCAATACAGATACATCCAGGATGAAACTCTCCATGTCTTGAATGGTTTTTTTTAGTACATCCGCATCATCGACTCCATCTTTATTCGTAGTGCTGACATGTGTGAGCAACAGAACTTGCAGAGATGCAGTTCCGATTTAAAAAAAAACAGTGTGAACAACAAATCGGGCTTATGTAAGTGAGATTATTCACATAGTCACATTGCAAGACAGAATGTGTGAATAGCTCCTTGGAGCCCTTGGGTTCTCGAAGAGGTTGCTACAAGTTCTGCGAGAGATTATGATTGGGGGGGGGGAATGTAAATAGAAACTAAAATATATAATAAGATATAATAATCATTATCCAAGGGCTCCCTGAGATTTGAAAATTATTTCAAGGATTCCACCAGGGTTTGATGTGACACCCCCCCCCCCCAAATGTTTTGTGTTATGTTGTTCAGAGGCCGGTGGGTGGCAGAGTCAAGGGACTTGGGTTGCTGCAGGTGTGGTGGTGGTGGTGTGTGTGTGTGAGCATAAGAATGAATACTTATACAACAGGGAAAGAAAATTCTGACAGGCTAGAGTGGGGTGGGATGAATAGTTGAGGCCAACTTTTTAGAGACAAAACCCCCTGCTAGTTTCCCCAGCTGTTGTTTTTTGGATGCTGCCAATAAATCAGAAAGTGTCTTGAGCAAAAAGCTCAAGTTGTTGCAGTCAATGGTGCCTGTTAGCTTCCATTTTAACAAAGGCTCTGATTTGTAAGATGCTTTGAATTCCATTTTGGGGGAATTGAAATAAAATAAAGGGTAAAATGGTTGAGAAAGGCTGTGTCAAAGTGCATGTTCTTTGGGAGAGGAGCTGGAGTGAGCATTTTGATGGGGCAGCTAGGTCTAGAATCTGGCGGATATAACTCCACATAGCCCTGCCTGCCAATGACCAGAGAGTAGGTAATGGGAACAACAGCAAACATGTCTGACATCTTCACCTGGTTCAATATGGGCCTGCAGGTTCCCACTGAAACCAATACTGTTCACTGCAGTATCCTTTTATCCTCTTTTTAAATTATTATTATTATTACTTCATAGAATTGTAAAGTTGGAAGAGACCCCAAGGGCCATCCAGTCCAATCCCTTGCCATGCAGGAAGCCACAATTTTTTTTATTATATTTTTATTCAAATAAAAAAAGGATAAACATAAAAAATGTTCTTATAACAACTTAAAGTACATATGTTCAAGATTACATTTGCACAACCTATTTCCTTTCCAGTTATTTGTATTTTCTCTATCTATATAACTTCCTAATGTCTTCCCAGTAAGTGGACCAATAATTGATAAATCTATCTGGCTTCCCAATTAATATCAAAAACAGTATATTTTATTTTAAAGCACCCCTGACAGATAGTCATCCAGCCTCTATTTAAAAACCTCCAAAGAAGGAGACTCCTCCACTCTTCAAGGGAGTGTTTTCCACTGTCAAACAGCTTTTACTGTCAGGAAGTTCCTCCTAATGTTGAGGTGGAATCTCTTTTCCTGGAGCTTGCATCCATTGTTCTGGGTCCTATTCTCTGGAGCAGCAGAAAACAAGCATGCTCCATCCTCAATATGACATCCCTTGACATATTTAAACAGGACTATCATATCACCTCTTAACCTTCTCTTCTCCAAGCTAAACATACCCAGCTCCCTAAGGACTTTATCACATGGAAAATCGAGGGTTTAAACAGCGATTGTCCCATGAAAATCATGATTAACATTTTCTCACACAGCATGATTAAAGAGCCATTATCCTGGCAATAAACAGCAACAGATCATTCGCAGAATATGACCATGAATGATTTGTTGCTGTTTATTTCCTGTTTATTCCTGGGATAATGGCACTTTAATAGAGACATCCTGTGAAAATGTTAATTGCGATTCTGTGATTTTCACACGCTTTTCTCTGTTTAAACCCCCGATTTTCCACATGTTATAAAGTCCTAAGTTTCTCCTAATAAGACATGGTTTCCAGACTCTTCACCATTTTGATCGCCCTCCTCTGGACATGCTCCAGATTCTCAACTTCTTTTCTTTTCTTTTCTTTTCTTTTCTTTTTTTTTTTTTTGGTAGTACCCAGAAGTCTATTTAGTTTTGTACAAAACAGTTGATGAAATGTGTTGAACTGCTCTCTTTTTTAGTAGTGTAGGAACCTATCCCTGTTTTTCCCATGTTATTTCTGTCTCTGGTACCAAAGATTTAATTGAAGAAGTAATGCCTAGAAACTTGTCTACTTTGTTAAATGAGGTATACCTAATTGTGAGGGGAATGGGGAGAAGATAAATTTTCAGGCTTCACAACTGAGTTACTAGGTAGACCATCCAGTGTTTCTTCCCTCCACTTACTGCTCTCAAGGCCAGTAAGTTATAAAATGACCAAATTGCATTACTTTGGCTTTGGTTGATGATGGGCCTCAATAGAAAGCCCACAAAGGAGTGGAGATGATCCCTGAATATGTACAGGTTGAGTCTCCCTTATCTGAAATGCTTGGGACTAGAAGTGTTTTGGATTTTTGGACTCTTTGGATTTTGGATTACCTGTATTTGCATATACCCATATAACGAGATGTGTATCCAAGTCTAAAGACAAACTTTGTTTATGTTTTGTACATGCCTTATACACATAGCCTAAAGGTAATTTTATACAAAATTTTAAATAATTTTGTGCATGAAACACAGTTTGTATACATTGAATCATCAGAAAACAAAGGATCCACAATCTCAGCCACCCATATTTTTTCCCCGTTTTTGGAGGATTTTGGAATTCTTAATAAGGTGACTAAACCTGTATATTTTACTCTTAATCTGTTCAGATTAGTTTCGATTGCTAAATTGTTTAAGATGCTTTTAGACTATTTTTTTTCTCTATTGTATTAATTTTAAAAATTGTTCTAAATGGTTTTCAGTTGATTTTAACTGCTATGTTGCCTTGAGATGTTACAATATAGGACAGGATATAAATATTTAAATAAATAAATAATAAAAAGTGTGTTCCTTTCCCTTGCTGTGAATTTCAGGGGACACGTGTGTGGCTAGAGGAGAAGGAGCAGTTACTGCCTTGCACAGTTGGCTGTTCGTCTGATGGCTCTGTGCTCTTCACTTCAGACTATGGTGAGGTAAGTGAGATGGAAGATTTTCATGATCAACTGGAGAAAGCTCTCTGGGATAATTCCCTCGTGTGTCTGTGCTAAATAAAAACTGCCAGCGCCAGAAACCTGTCTGGAACATGCACACCTAAGGTTGCCTAGTATCACAAAGATGGAATAGAGGAGTCTGTTCTGTGCTTGGGGGACAGTTATTTCTTTCTTAAGGCCCTGCCCTCCTTCAAGACTTGCAAATTGGTTTCTTTGGGTCACTGTATTGGTCTTTGGCATTGTGACAAAGCTACAAAGCATGAAAATGCTAATAAAGAAAAACAGCTTCAACCCAAAGAGCCTGGGGCATTGCAACCAGCATATGCAAGCTATTCACACATTTCTGAGAGGATTAAAATTGGTGATATCCCCTGTAGAAATGTTATGAATGTGTATATTTCTACTTTCCTTTCTCCTAATCGCTTTGCTTTATGTGGGAAGACATCCTTCTCTGGAAGGTGCTTGAATCTCCTTTAGCAAAAGGACAAGATAAGTTTATAATAAGGTAATAAGATCAGTTACCTTCTGACATGATCTAACAACCATTACAGAATCTCAGTCAGTTGTAGTTGTTAAAAAGGGATACAAGGCTGTACTTTTTTCAGTATGTACTAGCTTTAGCAGCTTTGAGTACAGAATTAAGCACACAGGCGTTGTATCATGACTTGACGGGTGGCTTCTGAGGACCGCTTCTCACACTTCATTTTTTAGGCACACACCTAAAAGTGTGAAGATTTATCCAGCTGCAAGTGATACTCAGTCACCACTACATTAGATTGCTGCTGCGTGTGCTACCTAGGGTTGGCCTGGATGAGTGCCCAGAAACTGCAGCTAATGCAGATTGTAGCGCCCAGGATCCTTTTGTGGTGTTTAGCTATCAGATCATATTACGAGTGAGTCATAGATAATTTATAATAGCTTCTGATATATTTCTGGGCCCAGTTCAAGGTGCTCGCTCCTATCTATACAGGCGTGAGGCTAAGATATTGGAAAGACCTCCTCCTCTCATATGTGCCTTTTGTAGATCCTGAGAGTCTTCAGAAATCTGGTCTAGAGATGGAAGGCAGGTGACCCTTAACAATATAAGCAGTGTGCTAGGGAGGAGAACAGAGCCTTTCCTCTTCCCAGTGCCTTACCTCCCCTCAGTCTCTTTTCTCTCTTCCTGCCTCTGGAATAAATACAGGGACAAAGAAGAATGAGTGAGAAGGGGGGCAGAGGGAAAGGAAGGTAGGGTAGTGTCCTGGACTGTGGCCAGCACACACCAACCTACGCTGATAAGGCTTCACAAACCTTAGTATTGTCCAAAAGAATAGTCCAGTAGCCAAAGCCGAAGTCAGGATTGGGGAAGTCACAAAAATCAGTCCAGTCCGAGGTCAGGGCAAAGAGAATGCAGCAATAGTTCAGTTTGTTCCAAGGTCAAGGTAAAACAAGAGTTCAAGAGACACGGAGCCAGCACACAGTCACACCAAGGGAACTTACAATAAATTCTGGCAAAGGAATGGCGTCCCACAGGTGGTTAAATAGGAGACACCCTCCCTGTTGCCAGCTGTGCCTTATCTGCAAGCCTTCGAGACCGATGCACGCAAGCACTCTCAGGTCTCCTTTCCTTAAAGGAAGGGACTTTCAAGCTTGATTCTTCCTTAGGAGCCACACTCAGCTGCTGAGCCTCTAAAAGGAGCTCCACAGTGCTAGGGCCTGGCTGAGCCTCCACTCCTGGGGTTGAAATGGCAAGGCTGGTGTCTGGTAGGGCAGAACTGGGATCTGGTCTAGCCTCCAACTCCTCTTGCTCCTGAGGAGCCATCTCCTCCTCCTCACCCTCCAATTCCACCTCTTGGCTGGCCATGACAGGAAGTGAGAAGTCAGACCTTCTAACCTGAGCACCCCTTTTAGCGTTAAAATGAAAAGGTCTGACTCATCCTACTATGTAATTCTGCAACCCCTGGCAGTCTCCACATTGACTTTTCCTACCATGGGTGTAGGCAAGAAGTCATGCCAGTGAGGAGCACTTTGAAAACATGTATCACAGGGAGTCTTGGCGATGTCTCATCCACAGGATCGCCATGGGTCAGGATCAACTTGAGGGTGGTTAACAACAACAAAAATGCTACTGGATCCACACTTCCAGAAGCCCTCCCTCTCCACCATGACACTCAGCTGCTCTCCTGGTGCAGGGCTAGCATCAAATTAACTTTAATTTGATCGGGAACACCAGACTTCTTTTCTTACTGCTCAGTTCTTTCTTGCAGATCAGCTGGCCAAGTGAAATCTTGGAGAGAGGGAAAGTTTAACTTTCCCTTCTGTGATCATACTGAAGATCATCACTCCCCACTATTAAAATACAAATTAAAAAGTCATGATTTAAAATTGACAGGGCAGACCTGCTGGAAGAGATGTGTCTTTAATGTTGCTTTAAATGCCATCAGCATTTTTTGCTGTCATATCTCTTCTGGCAGGTCATTCCACAGTCTGCAGCAGATGAAAAGGACTTCTAGGAAACTTGCCTATCTAGTCCTGGACGGTTGGAGTAAACATTTCCCAGAGGGCCAGAGTGTGCAGGGCAGATTGTATGGGAAAATGCAGTTCTATAGGTAACCTGGACTCATGTAGGACTTTAAAGGTAATAACCAATGCTTGGTACTTTGCCCGGAAACTAACTGACAGCCAGTGGAGTGATTTTAAGATCAGCATAATGTGATTACTCCTGGATGTACCCATAATCAGTCTAGCTCATTGGTTCCCAAACTTTAGTCCTCCAGGTATTTTGTGCTTCTGTTCCCAGAAGCCCTAGCCAGCCCGGCCAACAGCCAGGAATTTTGGGACCTGAAGTCCAAAATATCTAGAGGACCAAAGTTTATGAACCACTGGTCTAGCTGGTGATGGGAAGGAGTGATCATCATGGGGCAGAGAATATTAAACCACCACATCTCTTCATGCTCCCAAAGAGTATGCTGAAAACATGGGTGTTCTAGGCTGCCTCAAAAGGAGTATAGTGTCCAGACTGAGGGAAGTAATATTCAGCATTGATCAAATCTTACTTGGAATACTGTGTTCAGTCCTGGGTACCACTGTTTAAGAAGGATATTGACAAGCTGGAATGTGTCCAGAGGAGGGTAACCAAAATGGCTGGAGATTTGGCAAATGTGAGGAACAGTCGAGAGTTATGTCCAGCTTGGAGAAGAGAAGACTGGGGAAGTGATACGATAGCTATTTTTAACAATCTGATAAGATGTCACATGGGAGATGGTGCAAACTTGTTTTCTGCTGCTTCAGAGACTAGACCAATACACAAACCAGTGGATTTGAATTACAAGAAAAAAGTTTACTAAACTTTAGGACGAACTTCCTGATGGTAAAAGTTGTTCAACCGTGGAATGGAGTGACTCAGAAGTCAGTGGATTGTCCTTCATTGGAGGCCTGTAGACAGAGGTTGGATGGCCATTTTTCTGGATGTTCTGTGTATTCCTGCATAGTGAAGAGTTGGCCTAAATAGCCCTTATGGTACCTTCCAACTCTCTGATTTTGTGTGAAAGGTGGGTGGCAGAGAAGTAGTTGACTTTCATTGGCACAAATCCCACCTATAATGAATACTGTGGGCCCTTGGTATCCATTGGGATTTGGTTCCAGGACCCTGCCATGGATACCAAAATCCATGGATGCTCAAGTCCCATTATACACAATGAATAGTAAAATGGTGCCCCTTAATATGAAATAGCAAAATCAAGATTTTCTTTGGGAATGTACATATTTTTGGAGTATTTTCAAGCTGTGGATAGTTAAATGCATGGATAAAGAATTCGTGGATATGGAGGACATACTGTATTTCTGATGCTGCAACTGCAGCATTCTATAGGTCTATGTAAATATTTATGCTTTTATATTTGATTATATAACGTAAGTAGTATGTTGGATGAAAACATCTTTAGAATGTTTAAATGTTAATGGTGATTGTTTGTATGACTGGGGAAGCTGCCACACTGCAGAATTAATGCAGTTTGACACTGCTTTAACTGTCATGGTTCAGTCCTATGGAATCCTGGGATTTGTAGTTTTTGTGGCACCTGAGCGGTCTGACAAAAGGCTAAATGTTGCACAACACTACAAATCCCAGAATTCCATCACATTAAGCCATGACAGTTAAAACAGTGTCAAACTGCAGTGATTCTGCACTGTATATGCAGCTTGAGAAGGAAGAGATTGAAAATACATTATTTAGACAGAGAGAGTTTTAAAATTATTATTATGAGGTGTGGAGATGAGGGATAGACAGTATAGGGTTGGTTTTGTTTTGGCAGGACTGTCTGGCTTTTTGTGATTTCATTCTGTGAACTGCTATATATATTGATGGTGCATAATAAAAATAATAGTTGTAATAATAGTGATAGTAGTAACAACAACAACAACAGCATGGACCCAAGCATGGTTGTGAGCTTTAAAAGGAGAAGGATTGCTAGGGGCATTAAAGCTTATCTTGATATCTGAGCCAAATAACCATGCTGCAAAAATACAGGAGGGGCTCCCTGTATTGTTATAGTGCTTAGTGTGAATATAAATATAAATATATATTTAAATATCTTAAATACACACACACATTCACTCATTCACCCATGTTCCCATTTCTGTTAACAAAACTGAGATGGTGAGGGGTGAGGACAACACAGCAGAAAAATTAAAAAGTTGCTCAGCTTTGTTGTATGTGACTAAAACAGGCAAATGAAAAGAAATAGATGGGTGCCCCACGACATCTATTTAGTCCTTAAGACGCAAAGGAGACCAGCAAGATTTGCCAGAAAATATAGATCCTAACTTTTGGCAGTTTAGCTTTTCTCGACACTGTCTTTTTCTTCCCTCCAGGTGTTCTGCTATCCATGGGTTTCACTGCCCAAAGAGAAGATCCTGCCAATGCATCAGTCGAGTGTGGAGGGGGTGGAGGATATGTCCACGCTGGGGGACCTGCATGAAGCTGCCATTTTGCTCAATCTGTACCAACGTTACCAACAGGACTACATCTATGTGAGTGAGCAGAGCAGGCAGGTGCTCAGTTGAGCTATTAGAGTGGAAGCCAGAAAAGGCAGGAGATTCAACATTAACAAGGTGTTTGCAATATTACTTGGGAATGAAAGCATGGGCATGAGACATGTTCCCTCCTCTTTCTTACCTGTGCTTGAGCATCTTCAAAATCTGATATTGAAATGTGGATCTTAGACTCTGTTGCATAGCAACAGTTTCTAAGGCAACAAGACGATATGCATCTTGTATTCCAGTAAATGATCAATTAAGTGACCCGGTTTCTGGAAAACATCTTCACAATTTTGGGCAGCCAAAGAAGTTAAAAAGTCAATTTGGCATAATAATGAACCTTGCTGTTAACCAACAATATACAGTACTTCTTTTTCTACTCTCTGGATACAGCCTCAGTCTTCATTGGGCAAAGATTTCTTTACAGCTTACACTTCACAATCCATTATCCCTTTGAACTTCCCTTTATATCATGTATCTACCATCCTTTTTCTCAGGTGCTGCTGCTTTCTCCTCCTCTTTCCTTTCTCCTTTCTGCTGTAGGAAAAAACATGGTATATTATTTGGTATTAAAGAGAATACTATTGGTAAATTAACATTTATGTTGCAGTTTTGTGAGTGTTCAGAGCACTTTGTCCAAGGAGCTCCACAAGAAGTTACAAGAAACATGGAATTGTGGTCACTCCATATTTTTCATTCTGTTTTTCTCTTCTATTAAAACAGGGTCAGGGATATCTTTGGCAGAGTATGAGGAAGTTACTTTTTTGGTATATCTCCCAGAATCTCCCAGCCACTGCAGCTTGTGCAAGTTGTAGTTGTAGTCCAAAACAAAGTAAATTTTCCATGATCTATCATTCACCTTCCAGACATTATGGGCCACAACTACAACAGTTGTGGTGGGTGAGGGGAGTTATAGGACAAACTTTCTGGAGGCCAACTATTCATCAACCTGATCTAACACCAAGATCATGTGATGGTCATTTGTGATTTTGTTACACAATTCTCCATCTCTGCCAGAAAGTATTATGTGATGGGGCCTTTGGAGGGGCACCATATATTAGTAATCACATCATGAGTTTTTTGTGTTTAATGTTGCAATAAAGACAGAGTAATAAGAAAGACAGTCAATAGCAATTCAGTCCCTCTTCTTTATGAAGTCAAGTTTGGCAGTTATGACAATCCTTTACATTCACTGTTATTATCCACATATTGCAGGTGGTGGCCTGAGAGAAGATTTGGTGGGAGGATGTATGCATATAGAGAATTCTTTTAAAACTCAGAAACTGCATGAGGAATTAATTGTGAAAGACTGTAAGTCCTGACACATTTCAGGCTTAGACACTCCTGAGGGGAAAAGAGATTAGGAAAATTAAACTGCTTTTTAATGTGTATAATTTGCCATAATTCCTTTTCTCTGATAGAAGAGTTTCATTGGAAATGTTGTGCTCCAGAAGTAGATAGATGGTAAATCACTGGGTGATGTCACTGGATGATATTGATATTTATTTATTTCTTACTTATTTATATCCCACCTTTTCTGCAGTGAGCTCAAGACAGACATATCTGTTTCTCCTCCTCCTGACTTTATTTTTACAATTCTGTGAGGTAGATCAGGGAGCGAGAGAGAGAGAGAGAGAAGTGAGTGGCACGTGGTGAGTGTCATGGCTTCATGGGTACTAGAACCTTGATTGATCAAGTGTCCATCCAGTTACATAACTGGTAGCTTTAGATTAACAAGGTGTAATAACTGCTAGGTGTTGCGAGTAGCAGCAAAAGTTGTAGGAAGCTTTTCTGGTAAAACACAAAAACAAAATAGATTGCATGGGGAGGGCGGGGGAGGAAGAGGAGTGAAGACAGCTGCTTGTAGCTGTTGTATGCTATGCCATCTGAGACTCCTTCATTTCTTTTCGATCTTTCACATATGGGGGCTCCCTGAGGTTGTGCTGAAATGGTGTGTGTGCAGTCCTCCAGGTATTTTTTGAACTGTACTATATAGCATTCCTCACTTTTAGCTATGTTGGCTAAGGTTGCTGGGAATTGAAGTCTCACAACTTCTCGAAGGTCGTAGAACTCCCACTCTTGGCCTCAGTCCTGTTGCTCAGTACTAACTACAGCAGGCACACTGAATCAACAGGTGAAAAGTAAATTGATATATAGACAATGGAAATTCCATTGATTCAGTGGGTCTATAATAGTTGGGATCGTCAATGAGATTTAGCCCATTATCTGGGCGATAGAGCACTGCGGAAATGGAAACTCAGCACTACCACTAACACCAGGAAATGAGCTCCCCATTTCTAGCTGGAGGGGTATACATTTCTATTGAGCCTTCATGTTGATGGTCCACTGTTTGAGATTCTGTTCGGGGGGGGGGGGGGGAGATAGTAGTACCATAGTAGTGGGAAAGAAATAAAAGGAATGGGATAATGGAAGATATGCTAGCCAGGAAAGATTCCTTGCCTTGATCCTTAAGCCCTTGGTAGAGATGGGGCTTCTCTTCTGACTAAAGTCATGTCGTTCATTCAGGCAATCTCTATGTCTGAGGAAAAAGGATGATGCCCTAAAATCAAAGGAGAAAATTTCTTGCACCACTTTGGTAGGCTGCTACTGAGATGTGGGATAAAATAAATAATGTGCACTCTAGTACTGCTGAAATCTGGCTAGCTCTTACTACAAATTATCTGCCCCTGAAATTCCTCTAAGATTCTTCCAATACTTAATTCATCTGACTATTGAAGAACGTATTCTTATACCTATCCAGTGTTTTATTAATGGGCAGCTTATATAATAATTTGTTCCTGTACTCAGTGATATTGCATACTCTAAATAGCCTTTTTTTCTTTGGTTTAATAGCTACCTCCTCAATTTATTTTTAGTGAGCCATAATGCACCCTCTTAGCTTCCCCTTTTTGGCTGAGCTAGAGAGGTTCAGTGCTTTTGCCTGCCTCTTGAGACAGTCTCCTCTTAAAACCATTGATTCTTGTCCTGGGAATGATGGATCCCCCTTCATTAGCTCAATCAACTGCCAGGCAATCTTCATCCATACCAGAAGGATATGGATGAGCCCAGGACAAATTTAAGGCCCGAGTGCCCACCCCAAAACTTGCTTTTAGTCTTAAGGAAAAAAGTACAAGCCTGTCTATGTATTCCTCTCTCCACCACTCAGTAAGAACAATAGGAGCTAGATATGACTGAGGAGAAAAGATCAAGCATCTTCCTGAACTCCAGATCAGCCTTTATGGCTGCACTACAGGAAGCAAAACACCATATTTGGTATATGTAATGGATGTATATGCATAGATTTGCAGTGGGGATGGGGGCGTGCGGAGACAGACTTTAACTATATTTGATTTATAGAGGTTAAAAAGAGTGTTTATTCCTCCATTCAACCTTGGGCGGGAAAAGAGAACTTAACACACATCACTTTGCTACAGGATGACAGACACAATCTGTGTCTGGTCCATGTCATTTCCACTTGTTCCCACTCATAAATGCATTCTATCCCATTGTCATATTAAGGTTAAGATTAAAGAACAAAAGTAAGATCAAGATTTTAAAAATCCACCTCAAAATAACTTTCAACTACTATTTTGGAATACGTTTTCCTTAAAAAGTAAATGTATTTTTTTCTCAATATATATATATATATGTGTGTGTGTGTGTGTGTGTGTGTATATATATATTAAAGTTACACTTTTTCTAGTTGAAAACTGGAGTTTTCAGCTAGAAAAAGACAGAAGTCCTTATGCATCCCTGCTACAGATGTTTTCCTGTTGAATAATCTGTGTGTGTGTATGTGTGTGTATCAGCAGATTTAATTAAGTTTCCTCCTCTCACCATGGTTCAGGTGAGCTGCTTCTGTTTCACTACATGTAGATTTATCTATTTTCTTGTCTGTTACTTTGTCATATTTTTAACAACAAAAATGCAGATTTGTTTCAATTGTTTGATTTATTGTAATCATATCCTCCTTTTCCCACTGAGACACAAGACAGCTCACAACTTCATTTAAAAACAGGAAGCTAGAAATGCAGTTCTGGAATAGTAAAGCATAATTAAACAAATCATAATATTAAAATAACTTAATCCATTCTTTTGATTTAAAAGCACATAGTTTAAAATGTATGTTTTGCAGTTTTTTTTAAAAAAAATGCAGTACTGCTAATGGAATCAAAGTAGGTTTCTTGCTCACATTACAGGTGTATAAGTCAATCCGTTCTGGCTTTTTTTCTTTCTCTTTCCAAGAGCTGGACCCTGGAGAAGAAAAGTATATTTGAACTGAATGCATTGCTACACTGAATGCTTTCTCATTTCTCCCACTACTCTAAAAATGATTGTCTTCATCTGCACAGAATGACATTTTACTGCTGGCAATTTATATGACATGAGACCCTCTCCAGTGTGGCAGTGGGTAATTGTGCTAGGCTGGAGAGAACACTTTTCTGCTCTTGGGATCCTCTAGGAAAGACTGCCTAAAATAGCAGATTGCTAAAAATGCCCTAAATAGAAATGGCTGGAAGATCACTTATGGTTCTGAAAAAGATTGTGTTAAACAATGCAGGAAGCCCCATGACCTATTTTAAAAAGGTAAATCACAAATTCAGTAAGCTTCCAGCAAAGGTTCACAGGATTTTTGTTATGGTGCTGGGGAGGGGGATTGTAGAAACAGCCATGGGTTGTTATGGGAGACATTGTTTGACTTTCTCAGTTGTTCCAGTCAGAATAATATGCCTGTAAGGAGTTTATCACACAAGGGATTTTGGGGGTATACTCCAAAGGCAATCAGAACGCAATCATGGGGTTTCACATAATTGCATGATAACTTATCTCACGCAATTTCGGGCAGTGAGAAGTCATTCCGAACAGAATCATGGGGTTTCACGTAATTGCGTAATAACTTATCTCACACAATTTCAGGCAATGGGGGGTCATTTTTGGGGAATGGGAAGTCACTCTGAACACATTCCGAACGCAACTAGAACTCACGTAAATTCGCTAAACTAGCGAATTTACGTGAATTCGAATTGGCTGCATTAGAAATTGGGAGAAATTCCTCCCATGTGATAAACTCCTAAGAGACAGCAAATGCTAGGTGGGGTCTGACTCTGCTTTGGTTTTTGCTGCCTTCATCATCAAAATACCAAAATGTCTTTTTCCTCAGCTTGGGGCTCTGTACACTTGGAGAAGGAAATTCATATATTCTTTGCTATTTTCTGTTTCTTCTCTAAAGATCCCAGGTGTTTCCTTTGCTGTTCTACAGTGTGATGCTAGGTGCCATTGTTTTATCCTCAGCACTGTGGTCCTTCCAGCCCTCATTTGTGGTTCTTGGAGTATCTATTCTCGAATCTCATTTTGGAAGGCACATGGAACCATTCACAGCATGGCGATAATGCTGAAGTATGTCTGTGAAGGCACTCGAAAAATACCTCACTTTGGGAATAGATGGAAGTGGTTAGATTTTATGGTTCAGAGCTGGGAGGGAGGTAGAATGTTGCCCTCTGGTGGCAAACAATAGTGTTTATGGAAGCATATTTGCAAATAGAATTCTTAGGAAATGAAGTAGATGTGAAGTAGAAGCAGAAGTAGCAGGAACAGAATAGAGACAGGTTCCTGCACCACAAAAAAAGAGAGTACCTGTAGTTGAATATGCTTCAGTAGACCTTTTATTCAGAACTAACACTATACACACATGAAACAGCCAGGTCAGGTATGTCTTGCATAAGTAAACAAAACATTATGAACTTCTACAGACCACATGAAAATTTCTTCCAAAAATGCATCCAGGGATAATGTTTTCTTTCTATATGGCTTGGGTCCAGGGTACCTGAAGGACCGTCTCTCCCCATACAATCCGCCCCGCACACTTAGGTCATCTGGTCAGCGGTTACTGAGAGTTCCGGAGACTAGATTGGCGAGTACGATGAAGAGGGCATATTCCATCTCTGCCCCCTGTCTCTGGAACTCTCTACCTATCGATCTCCGCTTGTCCCCCTCCCTTGCTCAATTTAAAAAGGACTTAAAGACCTATTTATTTAACCAGGCTTACCGCTGAATGGACTTTTATTTATCTGCCTGTTGTAATGCCGCCCACTGTTCTGCTGCTGCATATGCACTAGCACTTATATTGAGAATTGTGATTTTATTGTGATTTTATTGTCTTACTGGTTTTACTGCTTTTATTGTTTTATTGTTACCGGCTTGTTTTAATGGTTTTTATGTCCTACTGTTTTTTATATGCTGTACACCGCCCTGATCTATGGAAGGGCGGTATAGAAATAAAAATCATATTATTCTTTCACCCACCTCCTCTTTTCTTATGATTTACATTTTGAGGGAAATGCTGGGAGGAAGCTGGCGAGGCAGGCTTATCTACTTTCTCTCTGCTGTTCACACATGGTCAGTAAGGGGCTCTGGAAGGATCTGCTTTTTACCTTGCCTGTTGTAGGCACACAAAAACAGTTATAGCAGGACTAGCTAAGATAGAATCCTGCTCTTTCCCAGCTCAAGCTTTCTTTATTGCATTATTTCCTGTAGAGATGCAGCTGCAACACAATATCAAAAGTCTGTTTCTACAATCCTTCACATCCTCCCAATGTCAGTATGACTTAAAAGGTGCCAGCTAGATGATGAAGAAAATGACTAGAAGACTGGGTGGGCATAAACAGCCTATGTAAAAAGGGACTTCCTTGTCAGAGGCTTTGTGAAGTGTGGGATGTCTGCACATCCGTGGGCTTGCCATCCATGGATTTGAGCACCCATAGTTAGCAAGCGCCACTGTCCCAAGTAGCGGTGCACGCATGCAGCTTTGGTAGCAGCCACACATACATCACGCCACCATTGGGGACAACAGGAATTTGGGGTCCCACAATTTTTGGTCCAACTATATATTGATGTGGTTCCTAGTAGCTCACAGAACAATGAGAAAGAAGTACAGAGGCTGCAAGTAGCAGAAACAACAAGTATCTGAGATATGCCTGTATGGAAGCAAAGTGGTATTCTGGATTTTGTAAGGCTTAGATCATCACTCCTATCTGTTCTTCCTGTAGTACACAGCAGCCTCCAGTAGGCTAATTCATAGAATCATAGAGTTGAAAGAGACCACAAGGGCCATGAAGTCCAACCCCTGCCATGCAGGAATACATAACGAAAGCAATCCCAACAGATGGCCATCTGGTCTCTGTTTAAAACCTTCCAAAGAAGGAGACTCCACCGCACTCTGAGGGAGTGTGTTCCACTATCAACAGCTCTTACTTCCAGGAAGTTCTTCCTTATTTTTAGGTGGAATCTTTTTTACTATGTAATTTGATTATTTTGTTATTTCCTGTGGATTGATGAAGCTGTACAGGACAGTGGTACCAAAACATTCAGAAATAAAAAGACACATTCTTCTCCTTTGCTCTTGAGTTCTGGTACAGCCAACTATACTGGCCAATGCAACTGAAGCAATTATGTAGCAAATGCTCACATCATTCTCATAAGAAGATGTGACAGAAAGAGAACAGTGGAGCATAATGTTAGTGTTGGTGCTATATGAAGCTCTCCTTTGCTATGACTGGAACCTAGCTGAGGAGTACTTGGGCACTGAAGTAATCTTTTTAGTTGTACTTCTGCCCCACGTCATAAACAAAGATATCCCCCCCCCACAAGAAATTAATTTTTTTCCCTGATTTCATTAGAGATCTTTGTGATATCTTAGAGTTAAAGAGTGGGAGGCTATCCAAAGACATGCAATCATTTTGGGTCCTGTAACCAGAGAAAGATGGGGTAATATTGATTAAATAGATATTTATAAATGTAGCCTGGATAGCTGAATGGACTGGGAAATATGATTTATCAGTGGCTGTGTTTGAATGCAGCATTAAGCCACAATTTGCTGTTATGAGAATAAACCACTGTAGAATTCATGCTCTCACTGCCCCATCGTCCCAGCTTTCTGGTATGACCAGATTTGTGAACACATGAGAATGACTCTGGCCATTCTCTAGTATCTCCAAAACATCAGCCAAAATCTGCAATGATGCAGTAGAAACCCTGAATATTCTTATGCTAACACATGGGGAAAAGGCACCTGCTCCTGTCTGGTATTAGAAGCCAAGCAGGGTTAGTCATGGTAGGTATTTTGGATGGGAGACCATCAACAAATCCCTCATGCTGTAGGCTATATTTCTGAGGAAGGAATTGGCAAACCATCTCTGAGTATTCCTGGCCTAAGAAAACCCTATGAAATTCATAGGGATGCCATAAGTTGTCAAGTGACTTGAAGGCACATGCAGACAACACATGGGATGCGACATTTTTATGCCTTTTGGTATGTCCAGAAAAAGTAGGATCAAACTTATGTCGATATTTTTAATAGGCATAATATATGCATGTTGTGAAGTCCATGATGTGGCATACTCTTATGCAAACATATGTCCATTGTGTGTATGTTTTATGGCCTTGATATGTAAATCACGCACACACACCCTTGGCATTTTTGGGTGCCAAATAAACATAGACCTCAGAGCAGGTACCACTAACCACACAGGATGGGACTGAGGCATCCTTTTAGCAATGAAGACTACAAATGCTTGCTGGTTTCATTTTCCTTCTGTTTCCTCTGCAGACAAACATTGGGTCCATCTTAGTCTCTGTGAATCCCTACAAGCCCATTGCTGGATTGTACGATGCGACTGCCATTGACCTGTATCGACAGCACTGCTTGGGTGAGCTGCCTCCTCACATCTTTGCTACTGCCAGCGAATGCTACAGCTGCCTTTGGAGGCGTCATGACAGTCAGTGTATCCTCATCAGGTGAGAAAAGGTGGCTAGGTCCTGCAGCTAGCTCCCTCCCAACCATCATGCTCCCTCAACTGCAGGTGGAGGAACCTCAGGCCCTGGGGCAAATCTGGCCCATCTAGGGTCTCTAAGACATCACAGCCTTTCCCTATGACATCATTGTTTCCTAACTTTTCAGATTTTTCCCCCAATTATAAAAACTTGAAATGCCTCTCCTAAGGCAGAATTATGGGTCCAAATGTATTCCCTTAGGTCCCACCCACCACTCGAATGTGGTCCATGAGAACTACTCTGCTTTGATTGGGAGTTCCTGCACAGCAGGGGGTTGGACTGGATGGCCCTTGTGGTCTCTTCCAACTCTAAATTTCTATGATTCTATGATTCTATGAATGTGAATTTGGCCCTTGGGCTGAATAAGCACATCCCACCCCAGCACTCACATGTATTGCTCTGCTGAAAGTTGTGTGGACATTACAGAGCCACTCTTTAAAACCTTCCATTGAGATTATTCTTGCATTGGTTAATCCTCTCCTAAGTAAGTTGATTTTCGCTGCCCACTAACAGTGGAGAAAGTGGCGCTGGGAAGACAGAGAGCACCAAGTTGCTACTGAAGTTTCTATCAGTCATGAGCCAGACATCGCTGGGTGGCCCTGCTTCAGAGAAGAGCACGCATGTGGAGGAGGCCATCATGGAGAGCAGGTAGATGTTCATATTGTTACGCGGGATTGACATGAATTATGTGCGGATATGTGGGTTGGTAGCATTGCTTCTCAAAGGTGCCATATCACATGCAGATGGCTGACTTTGCTCTGCAGCTTTCCAACTAGCAAAGATTATATCTTTGTCGTCATCATCACCATCATCACCACCTTTATTTATACTCTGGTTTCCTCCCAGAAGTAGGACTCAAGGTGGTTTACGGTTTCCTTTCCTCCCATTAGAGTGCTGCATGTTCTCCCCACCCCCATACTGCCGCACTTAATATGGGATCTGTTTGTGTAGACTCTGTAGGCCTCACTGACTGCTTCCATGTCCCCTTTTAGGTGCAGGAAGAGGAATTTCTGAAAGAGCAGATTTTTGGTACCCAAAAATGACAGCTCATTTGAATATACTTCCTCCCAATCAGGGATGCATTCACACTCCTGGGATTTGTCATTTGGTTAGAGGAACCAGAGGAGTTCTCTGGCAGAGAATTCTAAGTGTCCCTCCCTATACTACAAAGCCCAGGATTCCATAAGACAAAACCAAGACAGATAAAGTGGAATCATAGCACTAAAATTATGTGTTGTGAATGGGCTACTAGTCTATGTGTCGCTATCCCAGAAACAGTTGTTAATGTTTTGGGCCAGAAGCACAAGAACAACACTAAGTGTAAATGCTAATCGCTCCCTTTCCTAATTTTCTTAGGTGGCCTAGATGTATAAGTGGGGCTGCTTGGTGCAACATTCTTTGCTAAGAAAAGCTGGATTGCACAACATATATGTGTTATGGCTCTTAAAAATATTCACATATATTTGCTTGATCCTACTTATTCCAGACATAGGGAAGGGTAAGGAGCCCTCTAGCTAGGCATCTGATTTCTTAGATTTCATTAGGTATTACTTACACACTTTCAAGTCTGTCCTTAGTATCTTAAAAGCTAGAAATTTGAAAGAGGGTTCCTAAAACAAACCAGATTCTCAAGAATGGAATGATCCTTTCAATAAGGGATTCTAGGCTGATGAAGAATTACAAAATGTGCATAAAATTACCCAGTTGTATCCCAAACATATGACCTAATCCATTTTTCTTCTTTCCTTCCTAGCCCAATCCTGGAAGCATTTGGAAATGCCAAAACAGTCTATAACAACAATTCTAGCCGCTTTGGCAAATTCATCCAGCTGCATTTTTCCCAGCATGGGCATATCCAGGGAGGGAAAGTCACTGACTGTATCCTTCTTTTTTGCCAGTTTCAGTCTCTGATATCCGTAAGATGCTCCAAGGGCCGTGGAGGCTAAGCTCTCTTGACTGTCTACAATCTAAAAATGCATAGATGCTTCTGTCACTCCCTTGGTCTTTCTTAAAGGGTGAGGTTTTTCTTGAGGGTAGATCAGACGTGTGGTTTGATCTTTTGTTCAAACATCAAAGGATAAGAGGACTTTACCAAGCCAAGTCTTCCCTCTCCCATCTGGAAGGCTTGGCTTGGTAAAAGTCTCTTTATTCTTTCACCTACAAAGGAGAGGCTTATCTGTTACCTACTGATGAAGATGGAGTGTATCAAATGCATTTGGCTTGCCCAGAGCATCTGTTTCTGTAGCAGTTCATGGAAAACTGTTTTACACTCATGAAAGATTTACATGTCTTCATTGGCAACATAAGTTAGGTTTGGATAAAGCATCTAGAGAAATATCTGTATACGTGTGTGTATGATTAGATGGTCCAATTTATGGAGATTTGAATATAATTTATGTATAATTAGTTGTTAGAGAACCAGCGTGACATAGTGGCTTAAGCATTGGACTACAACTCTGGAGATCAGGGTTCAATTCCCACTTGACCATGAAACCCACTGGATGCTCTTAGACAAGTCACATACTCTCAGCTTCAGCAAGAGGCAATGGCAAAACCTTCTCTGAACAAATCTTGCCAAGAAATCCCTATAATAGATTCACCTTGGAGTTGCCCTAAGTTGGAAATGACTTGAAGGCACACAACACACACACACACACACACACACACACACACACTTAATTGTATTCTTTATAGGTAAACAAATATTATTTGAGTCTATATAATGTTGCTTTCCTGGCCTTCTTTCTTTTCTTATTTTTTTTAATATGAAGTCAGGGCTTACTCTTGTTCAACTATATTAGATTCAAAGATTCTTTTGCCGGAAAGTTGACAAAGATGGTGTCACTTCACTCCTGTTTCCTCTTTAACCTGTAGCTCAGATTTATTGGAGAAGGTGAGTAAAGTCCATTTTTGCCCTGTCCTCCTTTCCTAATTCTCTGACCCACATGGCCAGATGATGCAGCGGCATTTAGATAGCAAATGGTGATGTTGAGTATAACTCTGATATCACTGTTCTCTGCCTTGCTAAACCTAGACTGCAGACATGCCAGCTGGACTGTGTTCCTGTAACTTTGTTTATACTATCCGCTAGTGTTTCTCAGCCAGGGTTTTTTGGAACACTAAGGTTGATAGGGGTTCCTCAAGAGATTGTGATTTTAAAAAAAGTTTTTAAAAGGGAAAAAATGAGCTGTAAACATAATAATTTTTATGCAGGGGTTCCTTGATACATGAAAAGTATTTCAAAGGTTCCTCCAGGGTAAAAGGGTTGAGAAGCCATCCAACCAAACATATTTTTTTTCCTATCATAGAAGTATGTGCATCTTTCTTCTCCCAGAACTGTGTGTTCAGCTTTTTTTCCCTTTCCTTAATAAGTCCTCTGTTTTGTGTTGTTAAGGCAGTGTAATAGTACAGCCATGCCCCACTTCCAGTAGATTTTATAAAGTGTTGCAGAAGAAAGAAGAAAAAGATGGAATGGGGTAGCTTTAGAAACTTTTGTTGTTTGTTTGCGCTAGCAGGGAAAAATGAGCAAGATATTTAGGTGAATGATCCAGCCATGTTGTTTAGGTATAGTAGGAGCTGTAATCTGACACATCTGGAGAGGACCAAGTTGGGGAAGGATAAGGTACGGATTGAAAAATGCCATGGAGAAGGAAATGCAAGTCATTTTTCTTAACAAATTTGGCCCAAGAAAGCAAGGAATTGGAGTGTCCAAATTTGGCCCAGTAAAGCAAGGAAATGGAATGTAAACAGTGACAGACCATGGCTTTGGTGCAGATTTCACCCCTTCTTGCTTGGATAGCAGCAGCAGCTGAATGAAAAAACTGCTAGTGTGGAATCCTTCCTGGTGTTTTTCATCTTGCTGGACAGTGGACATGATGCTAAGCACAAGTAGCTTTCTTCCTTTAGAATAGAACACAAACTGAATAGAACTTAAATGCTGGGTGCCTCATGACTTGCTAGTTTGTGTATGGGCCTGGTGTCACCTGCCCTCCATTCTTCTTTGTTTCAGAACAGAGTTGTTCACCAGAACCCCGGAGAACGTAATTATCATATCTTCTACGCTTTATTAGCTGGCGTCAGCGGGGAACAAAAAGGTAATGGGATTTCCCAACATTGCACTCCTCTGTTAATTGAGAGTAGCCCTCTGCTGCTGTTACTGTTGCTATTTCCAGTTCTTTCATTCTTGTTTTCCCCTAACAAAACCTTCTTGTTGTTGTTGTGTTCCTTTAAGTCATTTCTGATTTATGCTGACCCAAAGGTGACCTGATCCTATCATGGGATTTTCTTGGCAGAATTTGTTCAGCAGGCGTTTGCCCTTGTCTTTTCTGAGGCTGAGGGAGTGTCACTTGCCCTCACTTGTCCTACAGTGGCTTTCCATGGCTGAGTGGGGATATGAACCCTGATCTCCCATTGTCCTAGTCCAACCCTGTAACCACTACATCCCGCAGACTCTAACAAAACTATATCATTCTGTACATACAAAAGGTAAAAACAATATCTAAAACAAAACAGCACTATCTTATATCCTCCATATCTCTGTCTTGCTCTGTTGTGAGTGTCCTACACAGCCGGGTTTCAGAGAGAAAGATAATTTCCTAGAATTCAGAGGGCTTAGAACCCCAGGAACAAAGATCTATACCATTGGTGGGAGACTTGTAGCTGTTTACGTGTGATTGAACTCCATCTCCCAACATTCCAAGCCAGCATGACAAATGGTCAGGGATGCTGGAAGCAGGAAGCCATGGATATTTGGAGGGGCACAGCCCAAGAACAGTCCCACAAATGGTGAGATGCTGGTCCTAGAATTCCAGCTTGAAGATATCATTGCTCCTGTGGCTTTATGCTGAATTAAGAAAGCTGGAAGATTTTTTTCAGAATATATATTTAAATCAAGTCTTCTGTTTACTTACACCTTGAACAAAGCCTGGGTAGTCATGCTTACTGTTCTGGCTTCCTTGTTTGGGTTCTACCAGAACTTGGAAATGTTACTTTGTAGATTATGTAGAATCCTCCAGCCACCATGGCTAGTGGTAGGTGGCATGATCCAAAAAAGTCACAGAATCATAGGAGATTATCACACAGAGGATTACTGTCTCTAAAATGTCACTAAATCATTCCTAAAGTGTGATGGTGTGATCACAAGTTGCATTTGTCCCTCATGATTAAATTGTCAGGGAAGTGTCCTGCTTCTCTCCTGTCATCAAAGCGTTCATGCAGCAGCCATTTCCCCAATTACAGAAGTAGCCATTATTGGGGCAATGGCTGCTGCACAAACATTTTGATGATGGAAGACTAGTGGGATGCCTCCCTGATGATTTAACCAAGAGGGACAAGCGACAGTAAGCCTTCGTGTGATAATCACCATAGAATCCTAAGCTGAAAGACACCACAAGGGCCATCCAGTCCAACCCCCTTCATGCAGGAACTCACAATCAAAGCACACCTGACAGATGCCCATCCAGCCTCTGTTTAAAAATTTCCAATGATGGAGACTCCGCCACACTCTGAGGAAGTGTATTCCACTGTGGAACAGCTTTTAGTGTCAGGAAGTTCCTTCTAATTCTCCTTGGAGGAGCGGTATAAGGAAGGGAGCAGAGAGATATCATTGTAGATGAAGGTCCAGCTGCTGAATTAACATCACCTTTGAACAGTTAACAGGCATTGTTTCAGAGAGAGATAGCCAGAGCACAGCATTCATCTTTGCACCAGTCCAGTCTAAATCAGTCTTGACTCCCACACTATTTGGAGCTTACTTGCTATCTAACTCTTGATCCTTTCTTCTACTGGAATACCTACAAATTTTCCAGAATCCCCATCTTCCAGTGAGGGATGCAGTTGGGAGTAGATTGCCGGGTTGCACAGCTGCACCCCCCTCAGTCACTGCTGCTGTGCTAAGCTCACTAGGACTCTGTTGATGCCCTATGTTCTCTTCACAATCCATGTTCAAATAAGCTAATTTCTAGGGCACATCATTCGAATTAGCAGCGGCTGTTTTCCATGTTACACACCACATTAAGCACAGTCATAAGTTCATAGAAGAAAAAAGCCCACATTAGAAAGACAACAGTATTAAGACTGATTGTGAACATGCTTCAGAGCTCATAGCCCTGAAATCCCATGATAAATGTGGGGCATTTTAAAAAGCTGAAATTGAAATGTGTGAAGTATTCATAAAAAGTTTTTGCTTGCATTGGTGGTAATGGAATAACCTTTATTTCAGATGTAGTAGGCAAATTACTTCCAACATTTCACAGTTGAAAACTGGGACATATATAGCCAAGCAATGTTAGAGTGTTGTTAAGAAGGCAAAAGTTATTAATGAGAAAAGGCAACCAAGCTAGGAGCAGCTGCAGCAGTTTGCTTTTCCCTGAGCCTCCTCCTCCCCTATCTCTCCTCTTCTCCTGCTGTATTGTATTGAGTACAAAGCTACTTTTGTAATTTAAATTCAGTTTCTAATCATTAAGGAACACTGAGGGGGGGGGGAAATGGGAAGAGAGGACAGAGAAACTAGGACATATTAAATGCCACTGAAAAAGTGGGATGACAGAGGATTAATCAAGACTGTTCACTCCGAATTAGTACAGTTGGTGAACATGTAGATGTCATTTAAGAAGCAAAGGGCATAACATGTTGATGCAGGAGTGAATATGAACCTTTTGTTAACAAAAGTAGATTGATCCTAATTTACCTAGGCAGGGATACTGAGGAAATGGGCTGAAATTGTCTTATCTTGGCTTCCAGTGAATGAAGTTGCCTCTGTGGGGCCCAAGTGGTGTGTTGGAGCCAGTGCTTGGAGGGTCAGAGTCCCAGGACTTTTGGATTAGCAGGGTCTATTAGGACATCATCTGCTATCCTGCTGCCTTTCCCTCATTCCAATGAGTTTAGCTGCAATTCCCATAACTGATAAAGGGGAAGTGAATTTTCTCCAACAATAACATAGCCAGCCCTCGGTATCCACAGGGGATCTGTTCTGGACCTCCCTATGGATAACAAAATCTGTGGATTCTCAAGTTCCATTGTCCCCAATGGCATCGCATGCACGCAGCCATGCTGCCATTCGAAACAAAGGGACATCACCTGATGGCCACCAGCCTCAGGAGCAGGAGGACCACCAGGAGGACCAGGACTGTGGGCCCCCCACCAGGAGGGGGTCCAGGCATGGCATGGGGTGAGAGGAGGAGAAAGAGAGCCCAGCAATGGTAGTGTCAGCACCTCCATGCAGGGTGAGGGCGAGGGCACAGCGTGCATGTCAAGGGGACCTCACAGTGTAGGGCGCATGGCCAAGGACGAGGGGTCTAAAGACCCTCAAAAAGGAGGAAGAGGAAGAGGGAGGCCACTGGGTGAAAGGTACCAGGTTGAGGGAAGACAGACAGATCCACCAGGAAGGGGAGAAAAGGCTGGCTGAGCCCCAGGCAAGCAAGCAAGCAAGCAAAGAAGCAACCAGCCTGGTGGCAGGGGAAGTGGTCAGGGTGTGCCTGCCTGGGCAGCCTCCTTCCTTTGAGGGCCCGGCTGGGCAAGGCAAGACTGGAAGCATCCCTGGAGTCTGTGCACTCTCCTTGATATGCACCCTGCACTCTCACCCTTTCTATGCATGGAGCTTTCCTTCTCCTCCTCTCGCCCCATTCCACACCTGGATCCCCTCCTGGTGGGTGGCCACAATCCTAGCCCTTCTGATGGTGGTCCTCCTCCCATGGCTGGTGGCCCTCAGGTGATGTCTCTTTGTCACCCATGGTGGTGCAACTGTGTGCACACACCGCCACTGGGTACAACACAAGCTTGCTGTCTGCAGCTACTCAAAAGCATAGATGGCAAGTCCAGGGATACCAAGAGCCAACTGTATTGTCATGAGCTACCACTTTTATATTCCGAAGTATTATAGGGTGGCTTAGTCTTGAGTAAGCAAGATGGATTAGCTTTGAAAAACATCAACTCCTGGTTGAGATGAAAAGTGCTAAAATATTCCTAAGTAGAGATAAATAAATTAATATATCCGTCTTCCTTTTTGAATTCTACTTGGTGGTGTTGCAATAGGGGATGGAAGGGTGGGCTGCCTGCAGCCCCCTACTTCTGTTTTTGTGCCCCTCAAGATGTATTATTTTTTTAAAGTTTCAAAAGCGAAACTTTGTCCCTATAGTCCCCAAATGCAACCTACAGGGTGTGGGGCCATTGTCACTGGTAGAAATAGACATGGCAGTGGGTAGCTACTATGATTACATAGCCAAAGACTATAGGAAATAAATTAAACTTTTATTATAGGAACTACATTAGCAATAGGAAAGCTCTCCAAGGATGCTAGGCTGAGCTAAGATAAAACAGAAAGAGGACTGAAATTAGTTTTAATTTTGAAACGGTAAAGGAGCAGAAAGGAGGTGGGGAAATGGTCCATGAGAATATCAGCCTAAGAGAGTTTAAGATAGGTGGCTAAGACATGAGGAAATTGTAGGTCACTACACCCGTTAACCCTATCACTGCTGCTGTCTCTACTCTAAAACACTTTAAATTCTTTAAACACTGGACTTTCTTGTATTTCTAGCAATAACCACATTTTAGGCCACCCTTTGCCATTTCAGACCCAGGAGAGGTGTGTATATATATATATATATATATACACATATACATACACACACACACACACACACAAAGTGACCACTGCCTGTTGTAAAAGAAAAAAAATATCCCCAAAGTCTCAAACAACCCAGGAGTACCAAAAGCATGGAGAAAGTGCTCCCACATCCTTAAAATGTATTTCGGTCATTACCAGGCAAAAATAATGTTTTTAGCTAGAGATATCCCTGCAATGTCTTTTGGGGAACCAGTGAAACTATCAAACCCCCAACAGTTGCTGACTCCTACAACAGAGGCTGTCATGATGATTTTGAAATTTATCAGTACAGTACACCAATTGTGCCCTTCTAGTTGACTGATTAATGTCTGTATATTTACAGTCTGCCCTTTCTCCAAGTGGTATAAGGTGCTCTATATTGATCCCTTGTGTCCATTATAATTGCTTTTTGTGCTCTGAAATCATGTGAGATTGTTATTAAGCTTTGCTCAAAGTTATGACGGTTCTTGGTTGCTTCAGGCCTTGAGTTGTTTAGGAACAAATGGCATTATTTTTTGTATATAATGGCTGAAACATGTGATACAGCCCCTATATAGTTGGTGGTCAGTGCATATTTTAAATGGTGCTTTAGAAGTATAATTTATTGCGTTTTTTTCTTAATGTATACCATAATTTTAGCCTGCCAGTGGAAGGATAACAAGAAAGTGGCCATTCTGGCCTCCCTGGTCAGGGAGTTCCACAGTCCAGGGCCGTGATGGTAAACCTATGGCGCACGTGCTATGCAATCCCATTTCGCCCGGCATGGGCCAGGGAGAAGGAGGAACAGGCACATGCGTGCTTGTTCTTCCTCCTCCCTGCCTTTTCCCGGCCTCTGAGACAGCTGGAAGCATGCCCCTCCTCCTCCCCCTCACAGGTGGCTCAAGCATGTGCCCACTCGTCCTCCTCCCCACAGACCTGCCTGACCCACAGCTGTCTCTCAGAGACAGTTAGAGGGCAGGAGGAGGAGGAGTAACAGTGTGCACCTGTCCCCCCCCCCGAACCTCCTCTGGCTTCTAGCTCTCTCTTAGACACAGTTGGAGGCTGGGGAAAGGGCAGGGGGGAGAACCCCCGCCCTGAAAGCCCCACCAACAGGGGTGGAAGAACTGCCTCCAGGGCAGAAGCCCCACTGCCAGCACATAGACTGAAAAATGTTCTCCATCATTGGTCAAGGGGCAGCCACAGAAAAGGGCCTCGCTCATGTCTCCATCAGCTGTGCTTGCAATGGGGGTGGGATGGAAAGAAGGGCCTCTCCCGAGGATAGCAGAGCCTGGGCTGGTTCATACATGGAGATACAGTCTGCCAAATATCCTGGACCTGAGCCATATAGGGCTTATAGGTCATAACCATCACCTTGAATGGCTCATCTCTCTCTTTTCATGGATCATCCCTCTTTTTCATCCTTTCTTATCCTCCTACCTTGGTGGTTGTTTGCCTTGGCTTCTCTTTTCTGTCATCTTGCCCTTCCCTCCAGATTTTTTCAATCTCCTCCCTACAGAAGCCCTGGTCCTGCTGGAGCCCAAGAATTACCGTTATCTAAACCAGTCTGGCTGCATAACCAATGAGAACCTGGATGACAAAGAAATGTTCAGCAAAGTCATGGTGAGTTGCCTTCTTACTTCCAGGCAAAACATTATGCAAAGCCTATGGCCTCTTGCATATAGCCCAATTTTATCTCAATGATTCAACGTTACCTGGCATGGCAATAACCTATGGACTTCTGGGATTGGCAGACTGAGATTTTTGAACTGCAAATCCCAGGATTCCATTGAATGGAATTATGGCAGTTAAAAGGGAATCACAGTGCTGTAACTGGGTAGTTTGAAAGGGTTCTTGGCATATTTGGATGGTGTTTTATGTGAATATGTATCTGCTTCTATCTTGAATGAATGAATTGCTTTTAGGATAAGAATTGAGAATGAAATGCTTATAGCCAAGAGAGATTTTCACTCCTGATTGTGGTACCTATTAATTGTATGCTTTATTTAATTTAATGGCAATTAGAGGCTGCTAGATTAAAGTAATAAATCTGGAATCACTTGCCATTGTTTTCTCATTGGTATTTGTGTCTTTATTTTATTTTTTAAAAAGTTATGAATAACCATGCATGCTTCTTTCATTACAAAAAGCTGGGCTAAAGAAGGGCTTAGTCTTGCAAAAATATATGTGCTGATGTACAAAGTAGAGGTATGGACTTGGTGTGTAGGGAAATAGCATATTTATTATTTATAACATGCTTTCAAAGCAAAATGCAGTTTAGGAGATAAAGTCAAAGGCAGATGATCAAACAAAGGCAAGGAAAGGCAGACCAGGAAAGGGATAGAAGAGGAGTAGCATAAGGAGGAGAGTGACATAAGAAAAAATCTGGAGGTAATAAGCAGTTCTTCTTATAGCCTTAACAGCCAGAGGCTCCATGATCAGTGGGATGGTGAATCCACTCTGGGAATTAGGCAAAATAGGTTCACTCTGGGAACCTATTTTGGGCACAGGGTTCAGCACCCAGGATACCTTCTTTAAGTTATGGACTAAAATTGGGGCAGAGGGAGATTCACTGCGCCATGACTTTGGAACAATGAACAATGAGGACCCAAAATGTGGCAGGTTGTGATACATAGACATCATGCTGCAAGGATCTGTGTGTGTTAATGGCCCGGTACAGACGGCCAAAAAAGGCCACCTGTACAGCACATTTAGGGTTCAGGAGGACGCAGCATTTAGTCCCTCCTGATCCCTAACACGTATGGACACCGCCATTTTAAAATAGCGGCATCCATACGGGTGTGCTATGATGTTGTCATGGCGTGCACAACGTTTAAACAATGCTGCATTCACCTGACGAGATCACGCCACAGAAGGGCGCCAATGGCACCCTTTCTGCGGTGTGAAAGAGCTCCAAAATTGAGCAGGCCATGGGGAAGCGGCAGTTTGCTGCTTCTCCCTGGCCTGCAGAAGTGGTGGGATGGGGCCTCTGAGGCTGCCGGGGCAGTCTGTACTGCTTTAATGTGTGTTAGAACCTGTGGAAGGTATAGTGTTCACTAGCTTTTGAGGTGCCATCTAGGACCATGATCAATAATGCTTTCAGACAAGGTTTTTAATTATGCACTTCCTTGTGTTATGGGAGGAGAGAGCTGGCAAGGATCCAGATGACAGAATTTTCTATCTGTAACCCTTTTGTGTTTTCCCACTGCTTCCTTCATCTTTTTTCTTACCATAACATGCTTTGAGCAGACTGCTCTTGAAGTGATAGGATTTAGCTCAGAAGAAATAAGAGACATTTTCAAGCTTCTTTCTGGCATTCTGCAACTTGGCAACATTGATTTCATGACTGCAGGAGGAGCTCAGATCACAACAAAAACTGGTAAGTGTTTCACTTCTGTGGAAGAGCCTATTTGTGAGACTTGCATCTCCCTCAGAATTTTGGTATATGATTTTTACCAATTCTGGGATTTTTTAAAATGCAGTTCATAGTAAGTGAAAAGTAATGTGAGATAGTAAATTATTTTTTAAGCATCACAACAAGCACTGATAATGAAATACTTTTTTAAAAGCACTGTAGTAAGGAATATAACAAATTACTCTTAAAAACTAACTTTCAGAGCTCTGCTGTTACCACAAGTATTTACTATTTAGAAAGCTGGGCCAAAGCTAACAAAATGAAATTCAGCACAGAGAAATCTAAGATTCTGCACTTAGGATGGAAAAATGAAATGCACAGATATAGAATGGGGGACAGCTGGCTAAATGAAACTACGTGTGAAAGAGATCTAGGAGTCAAAGTAGACAATAAGTTGAACATGAGTCAACAGTGTGATGCAGAAGCTAAAAAGGCCAATGCAATTTTAGGCTGCATCAATAGAAGTATAGTGTCTAGATCCAGGGAAGTAATAGTGCCACTCTACTCTGCTTTGGGCAGGCCCCACCTGGAATACTGTGTCCAGTTCTGGGCACCACAGTTCAAAAAGGATGTGGAGAAACTGGAGCAGGTCCAAAGGAGGGCAACTAAGATGGTGAAGGGTCTGGAAACCATGCCTTATGAGGAGCGACTTAGGGAGCTGGGGATGTTTAGCCTGGAGAAGAGAAGGTTAAGAGGTGATATGATAGTCCTTTTAAATATTTGAAGGGGTGTCATATTGAGGAGGGAGCAAGCTTGTTTTCTGCTGCTGCAGAGACGAGATCACGGAACAATGGATGCAAACTGCAGGAAAAGAGATTCCACCTCAACATTAGGAGGAACTTCCTGACAGTAAGGGCTGTTTGACAGTGGAACACACTCCCTCAGATTGTAGTGGAGTCTCCCGCCTTGGAGGTCTTTAAGCAGAGGCTGGATGGCCATCTGTTGGGGATGCTTTGATTGGGAGTTCCTGCATGGCAGGGGGTTGGACTGGATGGCCCTTGTGGTCTCTTCCAACTCTATGATTTTATGGCTGGATCTCTGTCACCATCTCTTCTAGTGCTGAATAATGTCAGTGAGCTGCTTGGCTTGGATACCTTCCAGCTGTCTGAGGTCCTCACCCAAAGATCCATGTTTCTACGTGGAGAGGAAATCAGCTCTCCCCTCACTGTGGAGCAGGTGAGTGAGTAGCTGTCCACTTTGTGCTTAGTATGGTGGCAGGACTTGAATTGGAAGGGCATTTGCCCCTAGGTGGCAGCATTCAATGGACGTCAAAAGGAAAACAGTGTCTGAGAGATTCCTCAGATCTAGGGCCCATTCCCACTTGTGGAAAAACCCGCGTTGAAACTGGGCTGTGCTCCACTTATGAAAGTGATTCCAAAAGGCCCCTCATTCACACTATGAAAAGGGACCTTGTTTGGAACTACTTTCTTAGCCGGGAATGCTTGCCGTTCCCACTGGAGCTGTCATGTAAGGTGAGAGTCCTTAGCGCCTCATCCCCTTCCCGCAGGGAAATTTTTTTATGGGGGGGGTAATTGATCGCAAAATCAATCTTGTGCATTTGCAATCTTGTGAATTTGTGATCTTATGCAATTGTGATCTTGTGAATTTGTGATTTTGTGCATTTGTGATCTGGTGCATTTGCAATCTTATGCAATTGTGATCTTGTGCATTTGCAATCTTGTGAATTTGTGATCTTGTGAATTTGCTATCTTGTGCATTTGTGATGTTATGCAATTGTGATCTTGTGAATTTGTGATGTTATGCAATTGTGATCTTGTGCATTTGTGATCTTGTGCATTTGTGATCAGTATAATGAAGAAAAAGAGAAAAAAGGAAGGAAGGGGGGAAGGAGGGAGGGAAGGAAGGAAGGACTCCCCCAGGAGCAAGTGTGTGTGTGTTTTCTTTTTCTTCATTATACTGATCGCAAATGCACAAGATCACAAATGCACAAGATTGATTTTGCGATCAATACCCCCTTAAAAAAAAAAAAAGATTCTGACCAGCATTCCCACTTACTAGAAACGCTTCAGAATCGTGTTTTCCAAAAAAGACCACTTTAAAACTAGTGTCAGGAAAGCCCGGGCTATTTGTTTTTAACCTGGTCTTTTCCTCCACTAATCGATCCGATGAGGATCAGAAGTCGATTCGAGTGTGAACGAGGGTCATATAGCCCATGTCACACTTCGAATCAAAATGTAGTGGGAATGGGGCCCTAATTTGTTGTTTTCCTGAATGTGGCTAAAGACAGGCAAAGGGAAGTCATTTGCATGAAAAGAGGATGGGGTGGATCCATTGCTCTAGACCAAGGAATTGTGTGTCCCTCCAGATGTTGTTGGACTGCAACTTCTAGAGCGTTGCATGATTCCTATCACAGCTGTGGACCCTGTATAACATGACCTGGGGAGGGTCCTTATAGTAGTTAGCAGGCAAACAGTTTGTGAAAACCTATATCCTACAGATGATAAACTAAAGCAAAAGCATGTGGCCTTCTAATCTAAAAGCATTTCTTCATGGTTGTGTTGGCTGAGCATTTCAAATGGTGCAATATAGAATGCCCTTTAATTAGTTTTGTTTTTCCTCCAGACCAGCACAGGGTTTGTGCTTGGCTCTATGTTGTAGCACTAGTACTGGTAAGGCCGGAGGCCTCAGAAAGTGAATACAGGGAAGTGTTTGCATCAAGGGAGTTTGGATGTGTAGCAGAAATGGAATTTAAACATAGAAAATGAACACCTTTTTACTCAATCAGGAGCGCAAAGGAAGATTTTGAGACTTGAATAAGCCCTGAAATGCACACCTAAGCCCCTTCCTAGCTTGATTTATTTATTTATTTATTTATTTGGCTGAAGTCATCTAATCAACACAGTTTCAGATTCAGGAAAAACAAATGGGAAAGCTGCTTCAGGCAATGTATAATTTACTTAAAGAATTAATCACTGGAGGGTGTTGTGACAGACCCTGCCAGTGCGGGCTTCTAAAGGTCATTTAGCAGATTAATGTAAGGCAAGTACAGTACATCAATGTCTATAACAATATCTAATAGTTGGTTTGTTGTTAAAAAGCCTCCATTTCCAGATTATTGGGTTTCAGTGACAAACATTTAGCAGGGCTTTCTCCATTTCATTTCCTGTTTGTAAGCAACAGAAACAGAAGTATGGATTAGATAGCTCTTTGATCCGATCCTCAAGGCAGCTCATGTTCTTATTTGTGCAATGCATAAGCCCCTTAATAATCACTCATTTCAAATGACAGCTGAGACTGTAGAGATGCCAGCTTCCAGCTGTTATGCATGCCTGGCACATAAGCTGGTGAATGCAGTGCAAACCTCTGTCCATTGCTGAACTTTGCAAAAGACACCAGGATGTTCTTGGTCATTGTAGAGGTAGCCCTTCTTTACTAGGCTTTTTGCTTCCAGTTGCTAAATTCTCCTCACCCTAGTCCTCCAGGGATGGCAGCCAGTTGTTTCCAGATGCTGTTCTGGGCACAAGAGAACATGCAGATTCCAGTCAACATGAACTGAATGCACAGCTCATTACCATTCCCAACTTTGACATTTTCAGTGGGTGAATCAGAAGGAATGAAGGGTGGTGAATGGAGCTTTTGACAGAACTCAAGAGCCCATGTAGCCTCCTCTCTCTATCTCTGCTTTTGTCCCACTGCTGGGTGTGGTGAGTTAGGCGCCCATTCCTGAGAGATGTGGCCGTGATGTTAAATGATTGTGCAGTCTGGCCACTTGATCTCTGCTGCCTACATGTCGCCAAATGTGATTGGCATAGGCCCAAGCTACATGTTGGAAGGAATGTGTAGCTGCCACTGACCTGCATCTCCCCTTTCCCTTGGGTCCTCAGCAAAGTTTAGTTAAAGACATGTGAGGTGACATCATTGTGCCCTGAATCCCTATCTGTCCCATCTCCTGTAAGTGGAAACCAATTAAGGGGGGCAGGCACAGAGAAGCTCTCAGAGCAGTGGCATTATATTTCTTCTGCACGTGAATGTTACTGAGGAGAGATGCATGGCAGTAGCTCTTCATTCATTTTAATGTATAGTTTTGGCTTGGGAGGTCACTGAGCCAAAGAAATGTTTGAGGGCCTTTCCTAGTTAAAGCAATATGATTCAAATTTGTTATGGTTCCATCCTGTAACATCCTGAGATTTGCAGTCTAAGGAGAGGTGTTTAGAACTGTCAGCCAGAGAGCACCTTTGGTGCATCACCAGACTGACAGTCCCAGGATCCCATAGGATCCAGCCATGGCAGTTACAGTGGGATTATAGTGCTATGGTTATGTAGTGTGAAAGGGCTCCTTGTAGCTCTTTTGCTGATTTGTGACTTTCTGTGAGAAGCTGAGGCCCATGGAATCTCTCAAACAGCTATTGAAGGAAAGGGAATTGACTTCTCCGACATGCTTCTCCAATGATAGATGTTTGAGTCGACTGGGCTTCATTCTTGCAAATATCACCTTAAAAGTAATTTATGTGACTATAAATTCTTGACTATACCATTTTAGAAAGCAGATGAGTTTTTGAGCAATTGAATCCATGAAGGGATTCATATTCATGAAAGGCTAGCATGCCACTGAGAAGAATATTTCCCTGACACCTAGTGTTCCAAATACAGAGATTTTTAAATTATAGAGAAAATTTAATCATATAGGTCTCCCTCATTTGAAGTAGTACAGGTCATGCCCATGTTTACTACCTCATCTACCTTTCATGGGGACTAGGTTTTGCAAATTAAGTTGGAAACCTTTACTGGTAGTGGTCATTTTGCTGCCTGCATTTCCTTCATGGAGCACCCAATAATTTGGCATGTTGTTCTCTAACAAATAGATCAATATAGTAAAGCTGATTTCCCTCATTGCTGTCTGTGGTTCCTGCTCAAACTGCATCTTCTTTTCTGTATGTCTACAGGCTGCAGATTCCAGAGACTCTCTCGCTATGGCTCTGTATTCGCAGTGCTTCTCATGGATCATTGGCAGAATTAACTCAAAGATAAAAGGGAAGGAAAACTTTAAGTCTGTGGGAATTCTGGATATCTTCGGTTTTGAGAATTTCCAGGTTAGAAATTTAAAGTTTAAGAATTGTAGCATGCACCAAAGTTGGTTTCTGTACACACAGAAAAATTAAGTTTACCACAATAGTTCTAATGTATCATAAATATCTCTGTTTTGTTATAGGCTATATTACCTGGTATAGATGTATCTGTTTGGTTTCTTTTCCCCCCAAAATATTTGTGCCTTGAGCCTTCTCTACTGAAACTTGTGTGGTTCTGTGCCAATCCACCTGGTGTGTTTTTTTTTTGGGGGGGGGGGTAAGACTAGGCTACTGCTAAGAACTTCTACCACCTGTCCTACATAAGCCCTTTTCTTTATGGCCTTGGAGGAAAAGATTATTCCCAAACCAAGAACATAAGTATTAACACTGGTTTCTCTTCTCTCTCACACACAGGTGAATCGTTTTGAACAGTTTAACATTAATTATGCAAATGAGAAGCTCCAGGAGTACTTCAACAAGCACATATTTTCCCTGGAGCAGCTTGAGTACAACAGGTAGGGCTTACTTTAAGTGGCTCCTGGTAATTAGGAGAACCCATTGCTCTCAGGCAAAAGATGGAAAGCAGCAGCAGGAGAGCAATTTTGAATGTCACAATATGGAGGAGGGATGGCTGGAAGTGATGTTAAACACTATTCCGCTCACTGGAAACAGTTTTATCTGCCTCTCTCCCTTTTTCCCCATTAGCCCAAGGATCTTATTCTCTGCCTCTTCCCTGTTTTATAGACACACCCAATGTTGAAATTTCTTCCCTCCTGTTCTTTACAAAGGAGTGTAAGACTTGTTTTTCCTCTGTGTTTGTCAGGGAAGGGATAAGCTGGGAAGCCATTGATTGGATGGATAATGCAGAGTGCCTGGATCTCATTGAGAAGGTAGGCCTCTCTGGCTGTGACCAAGCTTTTCTCTGACCAAACTTTTCTCTGACCTTGCCCATTTCTTTGTCTCGTTTTGTGGATGGTACTCTTCCTAAGCTCCTCTTCAGAAGGCAGCATATCTACTTGTTCTTTGGTAAAGGGAGTAATTTAAGGTAAAGCTACTTAAACTGGTGGTCCATAGACTGGTGCTAGCCTGTGAGCTGTTGGCTGCCAGTCCATAGCATGTTTCTAGGAAATGAAGAAGCCATTGGCCATAAATATGGTACTGGTCCCTGACACATTGAGGGGGAAAACTCTGCTGATCCTCCATATCAGATAGCTTTGATCTCTTTAAACCAAAATAATACTTTCAGCCCTATCAAGGATGCTTGTTTCTCTTGTTTTGTCTATAGAAACTTGGCTTGTTAGCACTGGTGAATGAAGAGAGTAGATTCCCCAAAGGTACAGATAGTACCCTTTTGGAAAAGCTCCACAGTCAACATGGGGTGAGTAAGCAGATATGCCCATCATTATATTTATTTATTTGGAATACTTTTGTTATATTTCAAGTTTATCTTTTTAAAAAAGGCAATAGAAACCACAGTAAAATACTATGATTCTAGTATGAACTAATGGGGATGAGAGTTAAGTGAAACCAGCATCAGTTGCTTCCAAGTGACTCAAGAAACGTGGATAGAAAGCCTAACTATCCTTCTGAAAGCTATCAGTCAGTTGACTAGATTGGCTTGCTTACCCTGTGAGTCTGAAAAGTAAAGTTTGAACAATTTCATTATATAGCACAAACCTAGATCTCATAACCACCTGACAAATCTCTAACGTGGGGAATGAAAAGAGTGAAACAGGAAAATAGCTGGTAATCTTAAGGCACAAAGGTACCATTTAAGGGTCACCCAGACCATTTAGGGCAAGAACGAGCAGCTTTTGGCCCTCCAGATGTTGGACTGTGGCTTTCTTCATTTTACCCCATCAACTATGTTGGCTAGGGATTATAGGAGATGCAGTACAAAAGTATCTGGAGGGCCACATTTTTCACAACAGTGGTTGAGAATTTTAAAAGTCAAAACCAGAACTTTGAACTGGGCCTGGAAACAAAGTGTTATCTTACCAATTATTTCTTTGACTGGCACCAGCCAGCAACTGCTTTCTGGACCAGCTGCAGTTTCCAGACACTCTTCAAGGTAGCTACAGAAGTAGTTTCAGCAATAAATCCTAGAGGTCGCTACAGTGCATATCAAATTGGTAAGTTTTATACGTTTTCATCTGTATGTCTTTAGAAGAGATAAGAGCGTATAAAGAGGAGAGGAAAATCAAGCTGCAGATTAAAGGGAAGAGAAGACTGATGTTTTTTACAACCTGTTTCTAATCTCCATATTTTAATTTCATCTGAAAACAACATGCCTATTTCTCGGGCCATCATAGGATAAGAGCCTGTATCCATTCAGAGCAATGTGGATGATGCTATGTTATTGTTTTTTCAAAGAAGGCTACAAAGTGAGAAAAAGAGGCAGCCTCCATCATTCTTCATACAGATCCACTTAGTTGCATCACTTTTTGGAGTTTTTTGGTAGAACTCTGTGCCAGCCCTTGCAAGCTGTCTTTATGTCATCTGACCAAAAAAGAGGCTACCACACTGTGAAGCTAACTCAGCCTCTTCAAAGCAAAGTAAACAGGGTTGTATAATGCCTATTCTGTCTTAAGCAGATGACGCTTAGTCCCTAGCAGATGAATAGTTGTTAAGATTCAGTGGGTGGGAGTTAAAATTAGATTAATGTTTCAGGCTAAAATAGATTTCCTTGTTCAGTTTACTGAATAATGGCTAAAAGCTAGCAGACATAAACTATACTTGATAAAGAACATGCTTTTTACTTGTTCTGGGAATTCAGTAAGCAGGCTGACCCAGCGGCTTGTGATATAGCTGCAATGAGACAGGGAATATCTAGAAGGATCAGTTATGGCTCATTAGAATGTCTGAAATGTAGCCATGACAGATATTTGCAAGGGCATTTGGTCATTTGACCATTCCTGGATGGTTTATTGTGAATACCAGGTTTATGGTCATTTAGGGCCTAATTCTTGTAGTTTGATAGCACTAAGGTTGCCAGATGAAAACTGGCGAGGGCTCTTTTACTTTTAATAGTTGTGCAGAAGAACTAGCTTCAGCAGACGTTGCTTGTTATGCAAAAGGTAACAAGCAACACTAGCTGTTATTCCCTCTTCTACACAACCATTAATGGTATAGAAGCTCTCTCCAGTTTTCACTGTAGCAACCCTGGGTAGCATTGCCCCAAAACATTTGTCCATTTTTCATTTTTAAACTGTATTATTGTGGTCCAGAAATTATTGGTTCACTGGTTAAAAAAAAAGAGTTACTTCAGATGCACTAGATGCTGTGCTTCCCTTTCCTTTGTTTCAGAGCAACCAGTATTACATGAAGCCCCGAGTGACAGACTTCCAGTTTGGAATCCAGCACTATGCTGGAGAGGTAGGTGTCTTGTAGCTATATAGCTGAGAGGGTATCCGGTTGGGTTCAGAGACCTAGAAAACAAAGAGCAATTAAGTCTCAACCTGCAAGGCTGTTTTTGTGACCCTTTGCTTCTATCCATGCCCCCTAGACTGCTCTGCTTCTGCCCCAAAAACAGTAAATTGCTTCTCCTAGAATACATCTGGCCACTTCCAGCATGCAAAGACACCAGGTAAATTAAAGCAAAGCAAAACTGGAAGTGGCCAGATGTATTCTAGGAGAAGCAATTTACTGTTTTTGGGGCAGAAGCAGAGCAGTCTAGGGGGCTGCAAAACATGGCCCCTGTCCTTTTTCATTTGTCCACCTCTAGTGAGAAGAACTTATATTTTGAGTTCAGCTGTCATATAGTGAATTCTTATGATCTTGTTGCATCTAAACAGGTAGACTTAAGTTTACAAAAGCTTATGCTACCAACTTTGTTCTTTCACTCGTTTAGTCTCAAGATCCCTTTGCATACTGATCCAAGCTATGTCTTTGAATTCTATATATCTGGAAATTATTGGAGATAATATTTTTAAAATGGCAGTGTGATAGCTCAGTTCCCCACCTCCCAATATTAAATGCTTTTTAAGCCTTAAAAACCACAGAAGGTGACTGGATGCCTTGATGGTTCAAGAGTTTGTTTTCTGAATGTGGAGTCTGTTGATGCTGCACAGTCACTGACGTGTTGACCAAGTGTACCATTTGTGCACTCTCATGTTGGCCATGTCAGAGCTTTTGACTTTCATTAACCCAAAAATGAAGCTGGTTGAAAAGTTTCACTTAGTGGAAGAAAGCTGTGTGAAACTCCTGATAAACAGTAATAACCTGTAAAATTTATTTGTACCATTTTTATCCTACCCTTTCTCCAAGTTGCTTGTGGGCGCATCCATAGATTCCCCCTTCTGGTCTCATAACAATGCTATGTGGTTAAGGCTAAGCTGAGGCTAGTCCTAAATCATTTGGTCAGTTTGTGAGTTTCATGAACTTGGGTTTCCCCATTCCTAATCCAGCACTTTAACTATCACATCACATTAGCCTAATTGCATGGAAGAACCTGACAGTACCTAATTCTTCTAAACTAGATATTTTTCATTTCTTCAAGAAAACTACTTACGAATGCTTTGGCTATGGGTCCTTTGTGAAGTATTTTCCTCTTTATGGCAAACTTAGATGTTTGTATTCCAATCTGTTCTTTACAGGTTCTCTATGATGTGAGGGGCTTTCTAGAGAAAAACAGGGACACTTTTCGGGATGATATTTTAAACTTGTTGAAAGACAGCAGGTAAGCAGCCCACAGCCATTCGGAAACAAGCCTAAGATATCAACCTAAATATTTTTGCCTTTGAAATTCATTGTTCCATGTCTTCTTTCTTCCTCACATTCCTCTTTGCCCCTAGGCTTGATTTCATCTATGACCTCTTCGAAAGAGTCTCTAGCTGCAGCAGTGAAGACACTCTGAAGATGGGGACTCAGAGGCGTAGGCCGACTGTCAGCTCCCAGTTCAGGGTAGGAGCAGCAGATGTTCTCTAAAAAAACAAAACAAAGCAAAACAAAAAACAAGTCAGTGGAGATTGCTGGTTTTGTTTCTTGCCTGGGTGAGTCCTCCTTCCACCTGGCTGCTCTGAAAAGTACAGACATTCATGGCCCCAATAGAACTGTTGATTCAGACCTTATGTCTGTGGTTTCATAAATGTTTTAATGTGTATCTATTCAATGAAATGGCCACTACACCTTTCCTTGATTAAAAAACCTCTTTTTTTTAAAGTAGCTAAACTGTTCAGTGATGAGAAGAGGTGAACTTCTTTCTTGATGTCACATGGGTGAACCAGTCAGTGCTGTGCATTGCTGGTTTCCACTGTATACTGGCAGAACTGGTTTCCACTGAACCCAGCCTGGAGAACTAGTTATAAGAACCTGGTAAATGTACTTCCAGAGTGGCTTCAGCACAAGTTAAATCCCTGTGCACAACCTGTAGAAAATGTTAGGTTGCATGAAAGCTGATTCTTAGAGACCCCATTTTCTCTAGTTTTTCACCTGAAAAAATAGTATTATGGTGTGTATGTTTGTGAAAGATTCTTCCTGTTCTTTTGCAGGACTCTTTACACTCATTGATGGCTACGCTCAGCACTTGCAACCCACTGTTCATTCGCTGTATCAAACCCAACCTGGAAAAGGTGAATTACTAGAACTATGGATACAGGAAAGGGAATTGAACAGGAAAGGGAGGAAGATTCATCATGACATAAATGGCAACTGGGCTGTAGATTTGCAAAGTGAAAAGGGATTTTTGGGAGAAGAGCACAAATTTAATCCTCTAGAAAGTGGAGTACAGTAGATTTTTACCCAACAAAGGTAGCATAAGCAGAGCATCAGTAATGATTGACAGGCAAGAAAGGACAGAAGAGTCTCAGATGCTCTGGGAAGAAAGGAGCATTCTGGGAATCTGGTCTAGAATCCTATAGAGTTCCTTCCCTTTTTCCTTTGAGCCGAGCTAACAAGGATCAGAATAAAAAGCATGTGCATACATGTGACTAGTTCAGTGAGACACTGAAAATGGTGCTCACAAGACACAGACATTACAAGCAAATTCCTTCATTTGTGCCCCTTATCCTTTACTTATCTATACTCCTGGCCTTTTCTCTAGGCTCCAAATCTGTTCAGTCCAGATGTGGTGTTGAAACAACTGCGATATTCAGGCATGCTGGAGACGGTGAAGGTCCGAAGAGCTGGATTCCCTGTACGACGACTTTTTCAGGATTTCCTTCTCAGGTAAAAGTGATAGTTCAACTCCTAAAATAGAATTTTACTGAGCATTCAAACAAAGCTTTCACTGTGATGTGATTTTTGCAAGTGGGGAAATAACAAGACATACGGAATTCAGGGACAGATGACTAACTTGTGGAGAATAGGAAAATCAGGAATTTTTTGCGAAGAAGTCCCAGATAAACCTGGTCAGGCCATCTCTTTTATCTCTTGGAAAATTAAATAATGATCACAGGCCACCACATTGGTCTTATTGGATGCTCAAATGGACTTTTATGTCTCTTATCATGTGATACAGGTATTTGGTAGAAAGGAGAGGGTAGAATGAATAAACATTATATTTAATTGGTAAACTGCATTTAGAACTTTCCTTAAATTACATTTTGTACGGTTTAAGGCTGGGAATAAATCAAACAAATCAATAAGTGTATAAAGTCTGGGATTTTAGATCAAATGTAGGAAAAGGGTGACTCTTGGACTGCATGTAGCCCCCAAGACTGATTCTGGAGCCCTAAATTACACCAACTATCCCTTTCCTCACCACAATGAAATGAAATGAATTGCCTCTCCTGAAAGTCGCCACAGTGAGCAAGCAATGCTTTTTTTAAAGGTCACAGTAGCCCCGTACACGATTTAACATCAAAATAACTGTTGTTCAAAACTAAAAGTGGTCTTCTGGCCATTTTGGGAGGAGATGGTAGTATTTTTGGCAGTCCTGGATGGTCTTGGGGCCAAACAGTTGACCCTGGATCTACTGAAATAGTCCTCCCTTAAAATGTAAGGAAAAAGAATTTAAAATTTACTAAATAAAGCCATTTAAAAGAAAACTGCTACAAAGTCTTCTATAGCTGGTACATGACTCCAACTAAATTAGCAAAAATAAGTAAACATGGAAATAAACATTGCTGGAAATGTACTGATAAAGTGGGAACACTCTATAATATGTGGTGGCAGTGTAAAGAAGCTGAAAAATACTGGGACGAAATACACAAGATCATTAAAGAAACACTTCACAAAAATATCCCATTAAGCCCAGACCTTTTTCTGTTAAATATAACTGACATAATAGCAGGCAATCTCATCCAAGATGAGATTAGTGTATTATTGTACATGATAACTGCTTCCTGTATGCTATATGCAAAATATTGGAAATTAAATATGACACCAAAAATAGATGAGTGACAACCTCTCAGTGTAGTTGACAACCTAGACAACCTATCAATGTATAAAAGAACAACTGTATAGTATGATGGGGAAAAAAGTAGCCAAACTGTGGGAAAACAAGATGTGATCAAGAGCAAAATTATGAAATTATCTCTTTCAACTTTATGAATCTATGAAAAGAAATCTATAGCAGGATATTATGTAATAAGTTAATTCAAAGAAAAATAACCAATTTAAAACTTGTAGGAAATCTATTTGTTATATATCAAAAATATAAAAAGGAAATGGTTTAAAAGAAATGTAAGCAATTAATATAAATTGTAGAACAATGTTTTGTTATGCTTTTATGTGGAAAATAATTTTAACAATTGAAATACTCCTCCCTTGCTTTGCATTCCAACTGCTGGATGCCAGCTGTTTGTGTTGTGGGTTGTTGGAAAAGATCATGAAGAATGGCCAGCACTGCTCTTTAAGAGACACCCCCTGAATGGTGTTACCATTCAGAAGGAAATAAGCAGGGCATCCCATGGGGAAAGGTGAGGGAAGCTTTGGACGTAATGGTGACAAAACAATAATTTTGTGCCTGTTTCTGGTAAAGAGCTTTCTTTGGTTTTCTCAGGTACAGGATGCTCTTAAAGAACTTGAAAATTCCAAATGGTGGAAAGGACACATGTGCGGAATTCCTGCAGATGCATGACAGTTCCCAAGGAGCATGGAAACTAGGAAAAACCAAGGTATGTCTTTTGAGTGAAAAAAGCATGTGTAGTAATGCTCTGTAGGAATAAGGAGCCTACTGCTGAATAAGTTTCCCAGTGTTGAGTGCATGTTTGCTGTTGTCACTAGGCAGGCCTCTGGTGAATTACCTGACCCCACCATTCTTTGTTGCTCACCTGGTGGGTTCTATGCTTGTTGTTGTTGTTGTTGTTGTTGTTGTGTGCCTACAAGTCATTTCTGACTTACAACGACCCTAAGGCAAACCTATCATAGGGTTTTCTTGGCAAGTTTCTCCATGCCTTCCCCCAAAGGTGAGAGAACTTGGCCCAGTGAGTTTCATGGCTGAGCTGGTAATCAAACCCTGGTCTCCAGAGTCATAGTTCAACACCCAAACTACAGCCCATGCAGGCTCTGGGTTCTATGCTAATAAGGGCCAAACCTTTAGCTCTTCCTTTTAGGCAGCCTGTTCAGAGATAAAGTCCCCTTCCTCAGCCTAAGAGTATATCTGTATGGAAGCTTCTTGTGTGGCTTTATTGCCAATTTAGCACTGGAGAAAGAAGAAGCTGCCTCTAAATGTGAGGATAAAATATTACCTTTTTCAGCACATGGGAGGGTTGTGGAATGCAGCTGACCCATCCATCCTCAAACCATGTATACTGTATCTTTATCTTGTCAATCTGTGCCTCCCACCTGATTTCACAACTTGCAGTGTATGAGCAGGGGTCTGTCATGGGTTGAACACAGGCCCAGTGTGTATATAATGAATGAGTTCAGATCTGTATGAAATACTCCTTCATCCACAAATAAAAGCACACAGATTTGTCCAGACAAACGTACTGTCAAGGTCAGAAGGAAAGTTGTGGAGGGTGCTACCATTTTCACTGGGAATTATATAATTCCTACTGAAGGCAGAGCCATAACTCAGTGGTAGTTTCCATGCTTTGCAACTGCAATTCCTGGTATCTCTAGCTGAAAAGCTACTCAGTTAATGAAGCTGGAAAAGACTTTTGCTTGAGATATTGAAGAACTGATGTCCAAGTACAATGCTGGGCTAGATATTTCTGTGACCTGATTCAGTACAAAGCAGCTCCTTGTGTAGGCTGACCCCATGCCAGCATTTCTTTAGCAACAAGGCAGACATTAGAGTCTTATATGGTGCAGATGGATACAGGGTAGCTTGCAGAACTCTCAACTGATGTAGATGTGGACTAAGGCAAACCCAGCTGAATAAAGAAAAAGAGGTTTAGGATAGTTATTTTTTAAAAATAAGAACAAGGCTTTCCCCCTCACTTCAGATGTCCAAATCAACACAATTAGAACTGCAATTACAGTTGTTTTGTTGCTAAGTGCCTTCAGCTTGATTTTGCTTTATGGTGACCACATCATAGCATTTTCTTGACAAGATTGGTTCAGAGGACACTTGTCTTTGCCTTCCTCTGAAAGTGAGAGAGTGTGACATGACCTAGGTCACCTAGTGGGCTTCCATGACCAAACAGGGATTTGAATCTTAGTCTTCCAGTGTCCTAGTTCAGCATTCAACGTGCTATATTATACTGATCAGTTGGAGCCTTGATATCAATTTGTAGCTAGACACAAGAAGCTTTGGAGATGAGATAGTTGCCTACCTCTGTCTGTGTCAATGTATAGTAGAGAGGTGATTATGATTTAAAAAATGTATAGTTCATAGCAAATTAATTAAAATTCATTTCACATATAGATTTAAATATCTGAGGGCTACATTTAGGGCAGTTGTAATTATGCATACTGTCAAGTAACTATAAAATTTGGCCTTTGGTATGAGATACTTGCAGTCTTTTTTTAGATATGTTTTACGTTTTAAGCATGTTTAAGGACAAATGATTAGAAAGCAAGTAAGCAATGTCTGGCTAAATCCAGTATAATTACTGCCCCCTGTAAAAATACAATGGGATTGAATGAAAATAAAAATGTGTGAACTGCTGTTTTTCCCTCAATGTAGTTACATGACACTTATTCTCCTGTATCCATGAGGAAGGAGAGAGAGAGTGCTGTTTCGGTAAAATTACAGAGCATCCCTTCACATACCATTGTGCTCTCGCCAGCACAATAGCTTGTCTTTATTTCCTGGATCTATCTTCAGAACAAGAGCCACTAGATTTGGTTAGCCTCTTCCTTAGGAACAAACATAATTTCTAAGTTAATAAGGCCATTAGTTGAACCTATTTGTCAAGGGCAATCATTCAAGAATTACTTCAGCAGTAACATGCCAGTCCATAAGGCCAACAGTGTTTCTTCTTTAAAGGTCGTGTCTGTCAGATTGTCTTGGCATGGATGGCATGTCACATTGCCATTGCACTTAATACCCCTGGTGCTCATGGCATGCCAAAATTACAGAGATTAAAGTATGGAATAATTGGACCCAATCAGATGTGTTGAAAGGATATGGCGGGGTGTTTTGATTCTTTTATATGGCTTCTCTAATTTATGCAATGTGGTGCTAGGTTGCGATTTCCCTTTGCATGAACATGAACAGTGTTCTGCTAGTGAAGCTGTCCCAACAAAGCTGAAAAGGGAGGCAAGCTCGGGCATCATTTCTAGAGTGAAGGAGGAGGCCAAAGAGGGCCTGCCACTAGCAAGAGAGGAGAAAGGGAGCTGCTTTCTTTCTGCATACCAAGCACAAGTTAATGAATCAACCTTGGAGCCATTAAAAGAGAGCAGGCTCCAAGTAACTGGTGTGCAGACAGGTGACCTTTGATCCTGCCCGAGAACAATAGGACTTTCACTTGCTCTCCCAAGTTGCTGGTCCAACAGAGAAGGGGCTGGCTCTCTTTGTCCTGTGGCTGGTGCTCAGGGAAACTGGGCGGCCTTTTGGCAGCACTTGAGTCCTAGCTCAAAGGCTTCCCTTTGTAGGACGAGCAAGAGGAGGGGTGGCAGGGTGGGTTGAAGACACTCTCCAATCTATTGAGATTAATTGCAGCTGCAGGATGGAAGCAAATAAAGCCAGCTTTTAGAAATATGTTGGATAGGGCAGGGCAAAGAGCTGTCTAACTGGTAAATGGCAAAACAACTAATTAATTGGACTAAAGCTATAAAGAACAATTGGGCCCTTACATTTTCGGTGTGCAGCCAGATGGAGGTGACAAGGAAAGAAGGAAGGCACTGGAAGTAGCGGATAGGTTAAACTTAAGCAATCCAGTGTTCCTAACAATGGTGCTTGTAGCCTCACAAACGATTCAAGACAAACTGGATCTTAAAGGCAATAGCCTTTTGTCTTGCTAATTCAATTTAAAGTTTACTTCTTGGACTGAATCTCCCAGTACCCACAAGGCCAGAAGGAGGAGGGGCCAACCTGGATGAATACTCTTCTGAACATACTATCTGAACTGAGGACAACAACCACAACATCTTGACCAAATGCAGGGCTGTGACTAACATCATCAATTTTTCTTTCTTTCCTTCCCCTGCATCATTTTTAACACTTTCGCCTGATGAAGAAGCCAGTGGAGCTTAGAAAGCTTGCAACATTTGTGCATTTGGGTTGGCCCAATAAATGTGTCACTATTTTGTGGATTTTGGATGATGATAATGTACTTTGCTATATGGCCAACATGGCTGTCCTTGCATATGTTTTTAAGCAATGAGGTGCATTTTCCAGCACTGAAGACACACTAAAGTGGTTCTATACCATTTAGGTAGCAGTGTGATAACACTTTGGACTTAGAGAATCCAGTACATTCAGTTTGATGCATAAATGTGATGGGTTATATAGAAAGCTCTACATGAGCAAAGTACTTCAGCTTTCCCCCCTTAGCCTTTATGGCTCATACTGTGCCTGTTTTAATTGTACCAGTCCCCTGCTCTCTCCATTGTACTTGCAGAGCTTAAGCTGTGGGCACACTTTGCAGGAGCAATATCAGCATAGAGTTCTTTTCTGGGGTTTGGTTGGATTTATAGGATTGAGCAGAGGCTAGGAAGGCCTTTGATGCAAAGATGCATGGTGCATTGTGGTTAAGAAGAAGGCACCCAGTCAAGGGAATGAAAGATCAGGAGCGTTGCAGGAGCATGCTGTAGTCCTTAAAGCCATTCCCCACATGACATGGAAACAACCTGACCTGTCACTAAGAATACAGTCAACAGGCTGCTTCAGCCACTTCTGGACCTCTGATAAATATAAACATATGCATTGAAACATATGTTGGTCTCAGTCATCTGATACATTTTTAGGTGCAGTCCTTTTTTAAAAAAAGAAGTGTGCCTTGGTCCTTAGTACACTTTAAGATGCATCTTCATTGGGGGGGGGGGGGGAAATGAATATATGCTTTTGCAGGACATCATTAAGCTATTAAAGAAAAATGCAGAAAAAATTTTACTGCTTACTTAAAGAATCCATACTGTGATATTCATGCACCATAGGTAAAACAGCTTATTTTATTGGCCCTGCTTCTATTTGTGCCTGTGAAGAACAGCCTGATCCTAGAAAATGTAAGTAGGCCAAGCAACTTTTTGTGCCACAAAGGTAAATGGTGGGGAACGATTTCCCTTCTGCATTTCTTTGTGACATGTTGTAGAAAAGGCACAGGCGCAGACCCAGAAAGAAGCTGGCAACTTTAGCCTTAGGCATCTTTTTCCTCTTGCTGATTTTAAGATGAATAGAATTTAAGAGTCATGAGCTTGCCTTGTGAATCCAGTCCCTTTGAGCTTGTCAAGAGAACCTGCTATAAATTTCTTCGTGTGGAACTACTGGAATTAATAAGTGCTGCTCTGTTTCATGAAGCTGAGGTTGAGGGTGGCGTGTCTGAGCCTCCTGGACATATTCTGTTCTGGTCCTTATTAGGTCTCCAGAGTGTTGTTGAAGGCTCTCTGAATGATCCATGGTAGCTGGGATAAGGGTGCCCTGAGGAGCTATATGCACATGAGCCTGGGCGTGGGCTTGCACATGTGCTGGGCAGGATGGGGGAAGGAGTGGGAAATGCTTCCTGTGAAATATATTCAAGGGGGGATTTCTATACTAAGCAATTGTTTGGTGAGGAAGGAAAGGGATTAGTATAAGGAATTGTGGAGCACAGGAAAGGAAGGGGAAGGCAGGATGGGCTTTGTGTTTCTCATTAGGAGCAGAGCAGAGCAGCTGCTTGTTGTCAACTGTGGAGTTTTGGACTTATTCTGCCTACTAGTACAAGTGTGTGTGTGTGTGTACAGGAGGAACTAGGCAGAGAGGCTCATCTTGCTTCCTTGCCAACTCTGTCCTTCACACTCTCTGGCTTTCTGCCTTAGGCTTCGGGAGGCCTAAATAGCCTCTGTGATTTTCACTGTTATCTATGCCAATGCAAAGCCATGTGCTCAACACCTGTTTTTCGTTTAAAAGTGTGTATGTACCCCTAGATTGCGTCCAAATGCCTCTCTTCCACTCATCCCTTTCAGGCTCTTATGTTCTAATTCAGTCCATACGGCATATGACACCCATGCTAAACTCTTCCCAAACCTTGAAATAGCCTTTGGGGCAAATATGCATGCAGCCAGGAACTTCATGTACTCCCATTTTGTGGATAAATGCAAAATGCAAAATGAATTTAGAAGAATTGGTAGGTCTTGATGGTGGACAACCTTGGTCATGCTCACTTTCCTTCCTTTTTTCCTTGCAGTGCAGAGAGAGGATCTGTACAGATTTATGGGAGGGGGGCTTTCTAAGTGGTTTGCAGGGTTGAAGTACACCACCACAGCAACACACATGGCCCCTCAAAAACAGAGATGACTGGGCCTTCCTACAGACTCACATTACACTCCAGCTCTATTGTTGAAAAGATCACCTATTTGCTTGTCTTTGTCTTTGGAAAAAGCTTCTGTCATTGTTTCTGGGAAAAGTATTTGTTGGTAGGCTGGGTAGTATGCCTTCACTTTATGCAAACATGAAAGACTAGCCTTGAGTTTAAATGTTTAAAGAAGAGGCATTCTCTGGGGATGTGGGTGTCTTTTGCAGACATTCATCATACCCCAGAAGAATGTGAGTTCTCCTTCTGCCACTCCTTATTGTTCCTGAGGATTTATTCCTTTTGAGGATTTCCTGGCAAGAGGGTCAAGTGGGTGAGGGAAAGGGGAATCTATTCGGACTCCACAAGGAACGCTTTAGCAAGAGCACTTCAGTTCCTGGGCCTCTGTGTGACCTTTAGCTACCTCAGACATTTGTCCCATGTAATCTAAAAACTGTACCTTAATGTCTTTTGTGGCCCTGCAAAAAAACAACAACAACAAACTAGGCTGTCACCTGTTGGATTTTATGTGGTGCATTGCTTCACTGTACACTAAAAATATCAGTGCTCAAAAACAGATGTGGACTGGTCCCTGACCCTTTCTCCTTTCCTCAACCGTTAAGCAGGATATCAGTAAAAAGAACAAACCATGAAATGTTTCATGGGTCTTTAGTCTGGGCTGAGGTCTTGGAAAGAGAGCCTGGGTGCAGCCTAGCATTCAGGTGCACTAAAAATGCAACTATAGCCACCTGTTCTTGTTTATGAATATGTGCCTATTGGAGAGGTTTGAATGGAGGGAAGGCATCATGGCAAGGGGAAGAGGCCTTCCTGCCAAACAGACAGCTGGGAAGGTTGGCCCCACAGTAGCAATGCAAAGAAGCAGGTTAACCAGACGTCCTCCTTTTCCAGGACATGTCTTACATTTCAACCTTCTGTCCAGGAAGAATTTCAAAATGTCTTCCAGTTTGAGCATGACTGAGAAGCATGAATTTATATTTATATGGGTGTTTTCCGCTTTTATTTGGTCATGCCCTACATTTTTCTTGAATGTCCTACATTTTGCAGTGCCTAGTCCTCCTTTATGGTTATGACATCTAGTCACCCTGCAAAGAAGGAGCCAGGCCAAGAATCTACCAGTTAGCTACAGTGGAGGAATTGGTCCTAGGCATGATTCCCCCCCCCACTCCCTCCTGGTCTTGGAAAGGGCATCTTGGCACAGATGGCAGCCAGGATTTTCCTTACTGTGGGTCCCTGTAAACCTTTGCATGCCTGCGGTGCTGGAGAGAAGGACCCCACAGTGCTATCAGGCCTCATCCTACTGGCCTGGAATACCAACAGGCCCTGACTGCTTTAGCAGATGTAGGCAAGGCAGAGGTTAATAAAGAGTGAATAGTAGTGCAGGCTATGACAGCCTCTTCTCCTTTTCCCTTCTCCCCCTTATTAATCCTTGAGCAGAGAGTGTGGAGGCTGGGCTGGGCTGGGCTGAGTTTGGCTCCTCTCCCTGCCCAACTTTCCCCTTGTCCATCAGAGCAGGCACCCGAAGGGAAGGGCTGGCACAGCAGCAGGAAAGTAGCTCTGGCGCAGGAGCATAAAAGGAGGCTGTGTGTGTATGTGGCAGGCAGGCATGGGAGCTGTGAGTCTTGCTGCCTCCTCCTGGGACTTGTTGTTTCCTCACTTTGTGTTTGATGAAACTCCTCCCTGGGGTCCTAGGTTTTCCTGAAGGAAGCTCTGGAGCAAAAACTGGAGAAGGCTCGGGAAGAGGAGCTGAAGAAAGCGGCAACCATCATCCGAGCCCACGTCCTGGGCTACATGGCAAGGTCAGTGCTGGGCATTGCCTCTTTTTTTGGCCCCCTCTGGTATGCTCCTGGAGTCGGACTCTGGTCCTTTGCCTCTCTCACTGCTCTTCTCTTGCTCTTCCCTTCCCTTCCCCTCCGCCAACCAAAAAACAAAACCTCAGCCTCATAACCGTAGCATTTCCAACAAGCCAAAGTTAGCAGCTCTCCCAGCACCAGCACCACCACTCTCTCTCTCTCCTCTGCTTTGCACTGCTCACCCTCCATGAAGCTGCCTTCCTAGGCAGATTTCCCAGCTCTTTAGCTTTGCATTCAGAGAGTCCTCCTCACTTAGAGCCCTACCTGACAGTCCCCCCCCCTCCAGTTCCTCCTCCCTGATGGGCTGCTTTTGGCTGCAGAGATGGGATGGGGGAGCCCTAAGCAGACTCCCTCTGGGGGCTCTGCATTCACCCCATCTGCCTTTTCCACTCAGTGTTATTATCTCTGCACACTCATTGGAGCAGGCCTTTGTCTCAGCTTGTCCTGGCAAATTGCTATGTGCGCACATTAGGACATTCACCTCCACTCCACACACGGCCAGAGGTGGTAGTGGTGCTGCAGTGAGGATTCAACAGGGTCTGGGTGTATTTCAGGGATGCACCGTCACAGGCATAGAAGTGGGTACTGGTGGAGAAAGGAGTTCTGCACCCTGGGAATTTAAGCTCTGTGTTATGTTTTATTTTATGTAAGTTTGTATCCTCCTTTAAGGTTGCAAAGAGAAGCTTGAAAAACGTGTGGGCAGTGCTTGCTGTGAAATCTTAAAAGCCATTGGCTGGACGAAAGTGGAAGGATGGGAGCTGAGCAGAACTTTTGGGAGGTGGAGCTTCCATATCCTGTCTGCAAAGCTTCCATCCCCACCCCCATTAATAACCAAAGCAGAATAAATAAAGCACATGAACAGAATAAATTGTGCAAAGAGAAAAATACCTTGTGTTCAGCACTTCTGCCATTTTTTTTGGTTTTATTTTAAAGTGCTGTGTTTACAAAGCCCTGGGAATCATTTGAAACTTGTGCCAAACAAGCTAGGAGGGTGATGGATGAGTAGGACTGGGGCAGTTGACTATTGAAGGGGGGGATCCTGTTGCCCCCGGAAGGGAAAGTCTTCTATAAGCAACAGTTGGTTAGAGGCCAATTGCAGACGTGAGTAGATCAGACATTGTTAAGTCCTTTGCCCAAATCTACTGCATTTTGAGGATATAATTACAGGCCAAATTTAACTGGGACTTGGCTCTAGTACGTATGAACTATTATGGCAGTAATAATATAGTTGGTATCAGCACCACTACTGTTATTACCACATCTAAGTGTATTCTCCATTTTTAAAAAATTGCACTAAGCTAATAAAAATTATGTGTGGTGTGTGTGTGTGTACAGTCACCCCTCATGCTCATGCTTGAGATTCGCATCCCTCGCATATACACGAGGGGGGAACAATGGGGCACGCGCTCATGGCACCAGCTCTTAGCCGCCCAATTGAACACGCCCCCATTCAAGCCAATGGGGCTTAAATATATGTGAATTTCTGGGGGTTTTGAGGGGGGGACGAATACCACACAAAAAGCGGAGGGGTGACTGCATATGTATGTGTACATACCAGTATATAGTTATTGTTTTGTGCTTTCAAATTGTTTCCAGTTTATGACACCCCCAAGGCAAACTTATCATTGGGTTTTCTTGGCAAGATTTGTTCAGTAGGGTTTTGCCTTTGCCTTCCTGTGAGACTGAGAGAGTGTAACCTGCCCAAGGTCACCCAGTAAGTTTCCATGGTTGAGTGGGGGATTCAAGCCCTGTTCTCCAGAGTCATAGTCCAACATTCAAACGACTACACTAGGCTTGTACTCACATAAACAGACAGATATGAATGAAATTCTACAGTTTTCATGCATAATGCACAGTGTGAAGTCGAAGGCTTTCTCTGGAGATGCCAGCTACAGATGCTATGGCCACACAGCCCAAAAAACCCACAAAGAACCATAATTCAAAGTATTTGCATGTAGAGGTTTATTTTCTGTAATGTATATGCAGCTTCTGCAAAGCAAACGAAGGAAGAAAATGATACAGGGTAGCAAAGTGGTACCATGATGGAGAGGGATGTTGTTGGACTGCAAGTCCCAACAGGCCTAGCCAGCATAGCCAATAGGGAGGCATTCCATTTGCTGCAATCTAATAACATTTGAAGGGTCATAGGAATCCCACTGTTGCATCAAAGGGTCACAAGCAACAAATTGTTAATTGTTTTATTTATTATGATGATTTTATTGCATAACAGTGCTGGATTTTATTTGGCTTTTCTGTCTTAGGCTGCATGGAAGGTCTCTAGCCACTGCCTTCTGTGGACCTGATGTTCATTAGAAAATGAATTATGTGGAACAGGTCTGAAGAAGGGACTGTGGGATGACTGTGGGCAAGAAGGGATGCTCAACCCTCCACAACCAACCAACCTCCCCACAAAAAAATCCTGCCTCTTGCTTGCTTTCTCCTTTGCATATCTTTAGCTATCAGAGCCCGGCGGGGGGGGGGGAGTGTGGGGGAGTTGTTAGGGAAGTGTATGGCTAGGGAAGAAGGATTCAGCACTTCCTCCTCCACTTAAACTTCCTCAGCATTAGGTTGCCTATGTAGACTTACCCATCCACTCCCAGACCCAGTTGCCAGTCTGACTCAAGTGTGGTCACAGTCTGTCCTTGATGGCTCTCCTCAGGGCATTTACCAAGAATTTCACGTGCATTGTAAAGCTTCCCTTAGCAACCTTAAGTGCTGATATTTTGTTTATCTTTTTGGAATTTATTTCTTAAAACAAAATTGAATGTTGATTCTCAGGATGCTGCTCCAATATCCATTTCAGTCCTTACAGCATGAAATACTAGAGTTGCAAAATACACACATCCCTAATGGCTACCTCCTCTATTGTTATTTAATGCAGCCTTCTCTAATCTGGCTGATTACGCTGGCTGCAGATTATGGAAGTTGTAGGGTACATCTGGAGGTCACACACTATGTTGTGTGATTTTGCATGGTTGTCTCTAAGAATGACCAGTCTCCTAGCTCCCATAAGCACCTTTCACATGATAGATTAAAATCTATTTGTTTAATTGGTTGGCATAAAACAAAGGGGCATGGGTCGTAACATGTGTCATCCATCTTGGATTGACATGCATAAGTCATATTAGCACAAATAAAAGAACCAGTTCCAGCTTTTTCCTCAGCTTAGGCAGAAATTTTGGTAATGGGACCTAGAAACATTGTTTTTTTTCCTTCTCTTTGGCTGCAGTTGGCTACTGAGGAGGGTGCCTCTGGGTGTATGCAGAGTACTGCTAGGCCTCACTGTTAAATGACAAACAGACCTCACTCTGTTTTTGTGCTGAAAAATCATAGCTGAACTCTAACATCTGCCTTTCTTTTCAACAAAAGCTCCCCATTCCCCTGTCATAGGGGAGCAGGCAGATTGACAGGTAAGACTGTCTATAGGGCAGCATATGAGAATAAGACTGGCATAAATTAAGAGCAGGATGCGGCATAAATTGTCCCCTTTCATTTAGAGTAGTGGGAGAACATGACAGACCATGGGAAGGGAGCTCCTTGTCAGTGGGGCTGACCATGTGCTTTGCACATCCCCAGAGTTTTTCCACTTGTTTATCTACTCAGCAAAAAAAGGCTGATCTGGTGTGGAAACAGGAAATGAATGGCCCCAAGAGGGAGATGCCTAGAGCATTCCTGAGACTCAGAAACCAGGTGGGTGACAGATGGAGCAAAAGGGACAGCATGGGAAGAATAGCTTCTTGGAGGAAATATGTTATTTTTTTCTTTTCTTTTTTTCTGGAGAGAGATGGCTCTGTGCTGATTCATTGAATCTGGCTTCCTGATATCCCTGGGCTGGGTGATATCTTGTAAGACCCTCATGAGGAATGGACATTGACTATAGCCGCCATCTTATTTTTGTTGACTCAGAAAGAAGTACCAAAGAGTGCTATCCAGTGTTGTGACCATCCAAAAGAATTACCGTGCCCACTTCTGGAAGAAGTCTCTCTTGCGCCTTAAAGCCTCCGCCATTGTCCTTCAGAAACACTGGCGTGGACAGCTGAGCCGTAGTCTCTATCAGCACCTGCTACAGGAAGAACAGAGGCGGAAGCAGGAAGCTGAGGAGCAGAGGCGGCAAGAGGAGGAAAAAATTAAAAAGGAGGAAGAAGAAAGACAATGGCAAGAAGAGCAGGCGTGTAGGAGGAAGCAGGAGGAGGAAGAGGAGAAGAAAAGGTATAATAAAGCAGTCTCAGCTCTGTTTCTGTGGGCTAGCTTTCACAAATAGCAACCAAGGAGGTAGACTTCCATCTGGATTGTACTGGTGCAGGGGTGAGGGGGGTCCATGAAAAGAATTTCCTGCACATAGAAAATCATATTTCAGGGAACAGTAGAATCATAGAATCATAGAAATTTAGAGTTGGAAGAGACCACAGGGGCCATCCAGTCCAACCCCCTGCCGTGCAGGAACTCCCAATCAAAGCATCTCTGACAGATGGCCACCCAGCCTCTGCTTAAAAACCTCCAAGGAAGGAGACTCCACCACCCTCCGAGGGAGTGTGTTCCACTGTCGAACAGCCCTTACTGTCAGGAAGTTCTTCCTAATGTTGAGGTGGAATCTTTTTTCCTGCAGTTTGCATCCATTGTTCCGAGTCCTGTTCTCTGGAGCAGCAGAAAACAAGCTTGCTCTCTCCTCAATGTAACATCCCTTCAAGTATTTAAACAGGGCAATCATATCACCTCTTAACCTTCTCTTCTCCAGGCTAAACATCCCCAGCTCCCAGTGTTTTTGTCCTGTCTATAAAATGTATAGATTAAGTCCTAGGGAGGCTGGCTCTGAATGGCCAGGCTAAACCATTGGTTTCAGCCCAGTAGTAACTACTCTGTTCTGTAAATCCACTCTGAAGGTATGGGGCGACTGACATCAGAATTACAGGGCTGAGGCTGCCTATGTAAAACTGGACTATCCTTTTCTGAAACATGTCTGGATAGGTGTGCATGTTCTGAGGCCCGTCTTCTCTTTAAAAGTCCAGCCCCATGTCTGTGTACTGGGAAGATGTTAAAAACCCCAATCTTTTAACAAATCAAGCTTTTAACCATGGGTAATATAGTAAAAAGCATTGGTTTGAAGACTTTGTTATAGCTCACATATTTTAAACCAAGTTGTAGCTAACTTGAGACAGCAATAATGTTTAGATTGGCATTGATTTCTGCCATAGCAAGTACTGAAGGAGGGCAGTGCAGCTCTTATGAGAGTCCCCCTTAGTTCTTTGTGCAAGTTTCTGACAAGATGGACGGTGAATTTTATTTGTGGGTTTGTGTTGTGTTTCGAACAGGGAAAAGGAGCAGTTGGAAGCAGCACTACACGTGGCCCAGGTAAGTTCTCCTGTTCTCACTGCCTTCTATCTGTCCTTTCCAGAATCCCCCAAAGAATACTAATACAGATAATGCTTGTCTTTTTCTTAATGACTAGGGCAGTGGTTCTCAACCTTGCTAATGCTACTACCCTTTAATACAGTTCCTCATGTTGTTCTGACCCCAACCATAAAATCGCAGTGTCTCAGTTCCTAAGACCTTTGGAAATGTGTGTTTTCTGATGGTCCTGGACAACTCCTGTGAAAGGGTCATGACCCACAGGTTGAGAACCGCTGGACGGGATATTGGATAGTGCATTTCCCTGTTTTTCTCCTGTGCTAATACAGGGGCGAAACAGATGAGCAGGAAAAAGTGGCTTGAAGCTGCCTTTTCTGAAGCCACATTGAAACCCCACCAACTGCACCGCCAGCTCCCAAGGCAGCTGGAGTGCTCATGTCATTACCACATAATATGGCTTCAAGCCAGAAAAAAGCGGAAAAAAGCTGCTTCTTTTTGAAATGGCTTTTCTCTGCATAAGGACACTTTTTTACTGGCTTCATGGCATGTGTCATCTAAACGCCACGCCTTCAAGCCAGCCTGAAAGCACCTCTTTTTGCCTGTCTGTTTAGCCCGACACGTAATCTCAGAGGCTAGTGGTGAGGGATTCTGGGATCAAAGTTCAAAAACTCTGGAAGGTCAGTAGTTGGTTTAGCAACTTTGGGGAAGCTGACAAGAATGGTGGACAGCTCTTTTTACCTTCTCCAAAATTGCTAAATCAGTAATCCCCAACCATTGACCTTTGAGAGTTTTTGGACTTCAGACCTGTGGCAGACAGCTCATGGGCCACCACATTGCTACTTGAAGCAGTGGTCCATGAACTGTCACCTGCTGATCTGTGGGAAGTTTCTAGAAAAGAAAGAAAGAATTTAATTCAATGTAGTAGCAGTAGTGGCACATCCGGGGGGATGTGAGTCTCCTGAAATCAGATAGCCCAAGGAACACTGATTTAAATGATATTTTGCCATCTTAAAGCCAAACTTCACATTCGGCTAACCACAAAATTTCAGTTTGAGTTAATCTGCTTACAGTTGTAAATAGCCATATAGCTTCTTAGGGCAAGGGCCGTTATATGGCCATGATGTCCAAATTCTGGCCCTCCAGGTGTTTTGGGCTTCAGCTTCCAGACCATTAGCCAAGATGGCTGAGGCTTCTGGGAGCTAAAGTCCAAAACACCTGGAGGGGCAGAGTTTGGACATCACTGTTATATGGAGAGAGAATGTCAAAATTTCCTCCCACCTTCCCTAAAGTTGCTATTTGGCTGAGAGAAGGCTCCCAACAGGAAACTGAAGAGCTTCTTTCTCAAACCTAACATGGACTTTAGAGGAGCAGTTTTTGCGGTGGTGCATGGAGTTACAAGGGGCAGGGTAAAAATTGTCTTCCCCTTTTCCATCCCCAAAAGCGTCTGCTGGATCTGAGGCCCTTCTGTTCACAGCAGAATTCCCGTGAATTTAAGAACACCTTTGAACCCAACATTTTATCACTTAATTTGGAGGCAGAGGTAATTTTTAAACAACTGAAAGTAGTCTGTGAAATACTTTGCTTTCCACTGTGTACAGAACACAGGAATATGAGTTTTGTATCACAATTGGTTTAGTTCAAATAGATTATGCATATTTTTACAAACAAGTGGCCATGTACCAGAAGCAAAAGCAGTAGGAGTGTTCACACTGCACATGATGCTTCTCTTAAAAGCCATGCCTAAGAAGAATTCAATTGAAGAAATAGTTGTGCACTTGTAGTTTTCAGTTAAGGTCAAACCTGTGAAAATTTAAAAAGAAAAAGGAGACATGCAGAAACTTTGTGTCACCTACCTGATTCATATTAGCACAAGTTTTTAGGAAATGAGAGCCACTTCCTTAACTGCATGTATATATGTAGTGTTACCTTGCTATAGAGTTGGAATCACCGGGAAATGGCATACAAAAATGATAATTGTATTATCAGCAGTGGCCACAAGCTTGCAATAGGCTGATTGGCACAAATACCTGTGAACAAGTACTCAAGTCTCCTAGGCTATTAATTGTCTCTGGTATGAAAACAATTAGCTCTGCTTTTCCGAAATTTTCCCCACCTCCGTTTTTGTTTGTTTGTTTGTTTGTTTGTTTTGTTTTGTTTAACTAGATGGAGGTACTAAGGACACAAGAAGAAGACCAGCCTTTGCAGGAGGAGGAGCAGCGTCAGATGGAGAAGATTCTGAGATTGGAAAGGGAGATTGAGAAGCTGCAATGGCAACAGAAGACAGACCACATTACCATAACCTGTGAAAACACCAAGAACGAAATGAAACGGCAGCGGGAGGAGGAGATACAGAGGCTAGAGAAGGAAGCATCTAGAGTTGCACAGGAATTCTTGGAACTGCTAGATTTTGGGAACTTGGATGAGAGTGTGCAAGGCTTGGAACGCTCTCTCTCCAATGAAGGAACCCTTAACATTGAGTGCAGTCTTGTAGCTCCTCTGGCTGAGGAAGAAGAAGATGAAGGTTTTCCTGCTGATGAAGAGGGTCCACCAGTCCCTAGCCCAAGTCTCTTGAACCAGGACAGCAGCACCAGAACCAGCGATAACTATTATTCTGAGGAGGACACATCTCCCAATATGCTGCTGCCTGAGGGAGAGGATGGGGAGCTCAACTCTCTGAATCTTTTTACAGAGAGACCTGAGAGTCCTCAGAAGCAGAATGTGGAAAACATCTACCACACTGTCTCAGACATCCTTCCAGGTGACATCATGGAATCAGATGACCCCATCTATACCTTGCCTCCTGATGTGGAGTCAGACTATGACCATGAGGAGTTTGAGGGCAGTGGAGAGGTTGGTAGCACATCAGCTGACCCACTGAATGGGGAAGAAATCCTGCATAATACTCGCAGCTGTGGTGGTGACTCCAATCGCGGAAGCCTGGACTCAGTAAGCACCTTTTGCTTCTTAGCAAAAAATATTTTTTCCTTCAGGCAGGAAGCTTCCTTTTCTTTTATCTTTCCTGCATGTGTTTGACATCTCCTAGTGCTCTTGTGTTACTATTTAATAATGCTTCTTGGGCATAAAAGTGATTTGTCTTCCTAACAAATCTTTGTTAAGAGCCATAGAACTGGCAGGAAACCATCAACCTAGAGACACAGAAGTTGTATTACATCATCAGGCTGATAAACCATTTATATTATCCCTGTACATAAGATCACCCAGATTCATCTTTAGATATTTTGTCAGTGTGGTGACAGTGAAAGATTGGGCCCACAAATAACTGCCTTCTGTTCCCCAAAACTGTCCCAAGATTCTTAAAGAGGTTCACTTCTGTTTGCAAGCCATCTGTGAAATATTTTCAGTTTGCTCTGGTCCCCAGGTATATTCTAAAGGCATAAGATCAAACAGTTATGACTCCTATGGACCTGGGTTCAGAAGGAGACCTTAAGCCAATTCCTCTTATCAGCCTTTTCATTTTGTTGTGATTAGTTGGAATAGCAAAAATGGAAAGATGACAGGAATATTGTTAAAGCTAAAGCCTCTTTTCCTAATTCATCCAGTTTTCTTCATCTGGTTGGGTTTCGCCTTTTGGAATAAGGGGAAAGAAAATACAATAATGGCAATTGTTGTTCCAGTTGCATTTCCCATTTAGTCAGATGAGCACATAATTGTTTGGGATGAGATTATTCCAAACAATTATTCTCTCCACCTTTACCACCCCAGCCCCCAAACATATCTTTTCTTTTTGCTAGAATTAAATCCATTTTACCATTTTCCCTTTATGAGTTGAAAGAAAATATGGTGAACAAGTGCATTGGGTAAATGGGAAGTCTCTTTGCCAAGCTGTCCTTATCAAATCCATTGCCCTATTATTGACTGTGATTGTTTCTCCAGCCATATCAGCAAGATTGAAAGCAGCTGTAATTATGTGGTGCTCTGTGATGTTTATTCCCCTTAAAGAGATTTCTAAAGGCCCATAATCCAGATGCCGTGCAGTCCTGAAAACTATGTGGTTTGTGGAACATAACCCATAGCTCATACATTCCATGCCATTGTTCATATGTGTCTTCCTAGACATGCTAAAAAAATTAATGGAATAGGGTTGTTTGTGCATTACAGGTACATCTCCTCAAGGATTGAATGCTTTTCATTTAACCTTTGTAGGGGATTGCTAGAGAGGCAGCAACCTGTTCTCAGAAGATGTGGCTGGCAAGATTCTCTGAGCATAAGTGAGGCAGAAAGATTAGAAGCACTGAAATTGCTACTGTTACTACTGTACTGGCTTGAAAGAAATGAAATGAGGGTCTTTTTCATATGAAAACAATGCTCTAATAGGAGGCAGGTCTGTTCATCACCAAAATACAGTTTTCAAATGCTGAACTATATATTGTTTAGTAGCTTCATTCAAACCTCCATCCATGTGAATTGTTCATGAGTGTGTGCGTGTATACCAGTAGCTCTTCATGTGATCTGTCTGCTGCTGGCACTGCTCTATTGATTTTTTAAATTGCACATGCAGCATCAAGAGGGACTCTATAGGAAAAGAAACCTTTTGTGATGGCTGGCATGAAGACCAGAAAGTGAGGTGCAAACTGTGGAATCACATACCCTCATGAGGATAGCTCAGAACCTGTGGTAGCTATATTTCTGAAATGCAAAGGATTTTGCAAATTTCATCAGCCCACATGTGTTGAATGACAGCTTCTGTCAACAATAACCAGCATTGCTCTTGCAGTCCAACACATCTGGGATATGCCAGACTGTGGAAGGCTGGACTATTCTAGTAGAAGCCACTAATTCTAAAAGGAAATTGAAGTCCAAAGATTATACATTGGCAACAGTAAGGCAGGCATTTGGCCTTTGCTTTGAAATGAGTCTCCCATTTGAGAGCCTTTCTGCCTTGAAAAAAGAAGGAGGAATGCACATTTTGTATGGGTCTTCATGTCTGAGCCACTCCATAGTCAGATCCATAATGGAAGTGTCATAGGATCACATTGTTTGGTTGGTCATGATTTGAATTTGCCCAGCCCTGTGGCTTGTTTTCCTGAAGGTAGTAATTCTTTTTGTGCTTAGTTTCTGGACAGTGAAGATGAAGGGGATACCTACATGGACACAGATGAAGAACTGTGCAGCAGCCGGGTCAGCATGCTGAATGGGTCAGGGCCAGCGTATTTTCACAGCTATCTCTACATGAAGGGTAAGTGTTTTGTCATTCCTGCAAATTGAGTAACTTGCCCCTGCTTCCTAATCGCCTCTCCTCTTTACTCAATACTTCCCTTCTTTCCCTGTTTTATTGTCTGGGCCCCTTTCTTCCTTTTAAGATGAAAGTCAACATGTCTTTGCAGGGAAGGGCTTCAAAAGAGTTCTTTGTGGACATTGCTTTCCTTTGGCACCCATCGAACCATAATCTCTTGTGACATTCTCAGTTGTCTGCTTGCAGTGGGTGTCCTACTGTGGATCCAACTGTGCATTTATTGATATGAACAACTGAAACAATTCTCAGAGATGCAAAGGCAGTAAGTGTTGGCCCTATTACGGGGTGGTGGGACCATCATTTGGGTTCCTTTTCAAGGAACAAAATGTCATGTGTTGGTCAGCACTGTATGTGGTTATTAGAGTACTTACATTTTTCTCTTGATGTGTTTTGCTCTCTGACAAACTAGTTTTCCTCTGGGTTCTATCAGTTTAAGTAAATCTTCCTACAAAATCCAAAATCTTTCCATGTAATTATTCTCAGCCAGTGCTACCCGGAAGAAGTTGTTGCAGCTTTAAGGCAACTGGCCTTGTGCAGGAGCAAGCAGCTCTTGGCCCCCCAGATGTTGGATGGCAACTCCAACAATTCCTCACCATTGATAGTGCTGACTGATTTGTAGTCCAGCAACGTCTGGAGAGCCCTCACAAAACACAATACCAGACCCTTTCTTAATTTTTGTCACATTACCCCATTCTGTTCTGGTAACAACCCTGTGTAGAGGATTAGCCTGAACACTAGATATTTGTCAAAAGGGGATGGCGAGACATGAGCTTCATGTCTGAGCAGGGATTTGAATTTCAATCCTATTCTCTAAGCACTATGCCACCTTGCCCACCCAGTTAATTGGCATCCCCTGAAAGCCCCAGCCACTTCATCCTGGTAGTACTGGCTGTGAATAACTTTTGGATTTTGTAGGAAGATTCGCTTAAAAATTCATTTGCTGCAGGTACAGCAAGGCTCTCAGTTGTTCCTTCACAGTGTGTATACCAGTCCCTTTGCTGTCACTGAGGACCCTTTCACATGGCACAGTTATAGCACAATGATTCCAGTTTAAGTGCCATCCTTCCATCCTGTGTTCAGCTGCTGTTCAGGGAAGGGCATTTAGAATCCAGTCAGGGAGCTCCTCTGGTGCCTCTGACTAAACAAGCCCCAGGATTCCATAAGACACAGCCATGGCAGTTAAAGAGAAATCATAATGCTATAATTATGAAGTGTAAGAAGGCCCCCATATTAGTGTTAGTGGCACTATAGTCTTAGTGGCAAAATTGATGCTCTCTGCCCCCCACCCCAGAATGATGAACTTTATTAGCACTTTGCATTGTGGAAGAGGAGAGGCCAGTGAGTTTGTGAAGCTGTTAATTTCCCATTTTTATATTAGCCACATCTACTGAAGGAACATATAATTGTTGCTTCTTCCTGTCTGTACAGGAAAGGTTTCAAAGCAAACTGTTATGGTCCAGAGCAGGAATATAAAAATGCCCATGTCTTGTCAGATGCTGGTGAGGAATACATTGAGGATGTTTTGGAGTTAACAACAGATTTGGTAATACCTCTTTTGCTCTCTGCAGGGGGCTTGATGAATCCCTGGAGACGACGTTGGTGTGTCTTGAAGAATGAGGCCTTCATGTGGTTCCGTGCCAAGCAAGAAGCCTTGAAGTCAGGCTGGCTTTATAAGAAAGGAGGGGGCATGTCCACACTGTCTCGCCGAAACTGGAAACGGCGCTGGTTCGTGCTGAGAGAGGCCAAGCTAATGTACTTTGAGAATGACAGTGAGGAGAAGCTGAAAGGGACAATTGACATCAGGAAAGCCAAGTATGAGACATTTGGGAAGACAAATTGCTGTGTTTGCTGGGGAAATCTGGGGAATTTTGGAATTGGGGAAGTCCAAAAAAGAATTATTATTATTATTATTATTATTATTATTATTATTATATCCCACCTTTCTCCCAACATATGGACTCAAAGCAGGTAACAGCAAATTATATATATATATATATATATATATATATAATTTTAAAACAATAGGACCTGGAACTATGGATGCAAGCTCCAGGAAAAGAGATTCCACCTCAACATTAGGAGGAATTTCCTGGCAGTAAGGGCTGTTCGACAGTGGAACACACTCACTCAGAGTGTAGTAGAGTCTCCTTCTTTGGAGGTCTTTAAGCAGAGGCTGGATGGCCATCTGTCGGGGATGCTTAGATTGGGAGTTCCTGCATGGCAGAGGGTTGGACTGGATGGCCCTTGTGGTCTCTTCCAATTCTATAATTCTATGATTCTAATACAAAATTTAAAAGTATAAATATAAAATGTAAAAAATAAACAGTTTCAAAACTTAAAAACAGTTATGAATTCAAATATAACATGTTAAAAATACAGACCTTAAAATTTAAAGTGCACAACATTCAAATCCCAGCCATTAGCTGCTTGAAAAGACCTGACACCATAAGAATATCTTTATCTGCTGCTAAAAGGATAGCAGGAATGGAGCCATCATGGCCTCTCTAGGGAGGGAGTTCCAAAGATTGGGAGCAGCCACTGAGAAGGCCCTCTCTCTTGTTACTACAGTACCACGTGCACCTGAGAGGATGGTAGGACAGAGATAAGGACTTCTCCCAGTGATTTCAGTGCTCTGGGGGGCTCATAAAGGGAGATACAGTTCTTCAGATAGCCTGGACCCAAGCCATATAGGGTTTTATAGGTCAAAACCAGCACTTTGAATTCTGCATGGAAATGGACTGGCAGCCAATGGAGCTGTTGCAACAAGGGAGTTGTATATGCTCCACGTAACCAGCTCCAGTTAGCAACTTGGTTGCAGCTCTTTGGTGTTACTGAAGTTTCTGATCACTAAGTGGCAACCCCACTTAGAGCACCTTACAGTAATCTAAGCGTGAAGTAACCAAGGCATGTACCACCATGAGCAGATCTGACTTCTCCAAGAATGAGGGCAGTTGGCGCACTAGCTTTAACTGTGCAAACACACTCCTGGTCATTGCTGAAACCTGGCTTCCTGGCTCAGAGCTGAATCCAAAAGTGCCGCCAAACTATGAACCTGAGTTTTCAGAGGGAGTGAAACCACATCTGACACAGGCTGAATCCCTATTCCCGGATCTGTCTTTTGGCTGACCAGGAGCACCTCTGTCTTGTCTGGATTAAGCTTCAATTTGTTTGCCTCATCCAGTCCATTACAGTGGCCTGGCCAGATACTAGTTTAGTACAGAAACAGCTTCCTTGGAATTGAGTGGAAAGGAGTAATGGAGTTGGATATAATCAGCATACAGGTGCCACCTTACTCCAAAACTCCAGCCAACCTCTCCCAGCAGATTCATGTAGATATTAAAAAGCACAGGGGACAGGACTGAACCCTGAAGGTCCCCACAAGCCAATGGCCAAGGAGTTGAACAGGGATCCCCAACACCACCGTCTGAGAACACTCCTCCACGAAAGAATGGAGGTAAAACAGTACCTCCAGGCCCCATCCAAGAGAGGCAACTCAGAAGGATACCATGGTCAATGGTATTGAAAACCATTGAGAGGTCCAGTAGAATCAAAAGGGACACACTCCCCTTGTCCAGTTCCCTGCATAGGTCATTCACCAAGGCGACCAAAGTGGTCTCTGTCCCATAACCAGGCCTGAAACCAGACTAACATGGATCTAGATAATCTGTCTCATCCAGGAACACCTGGAGTTGCCCAAAAATCAAAGGTTGGAGACTGGCCTGTAATTATCTAGTACAGTTGGATCCAGGGAAGGTTTTTTCAAAAGAGGTCTTACCACAGCCTCCTTCAGGCATGTTGGGACCCTGCCTTGTTGTAAGGCAGTCCCTTACTTACTCTACTTACTTACTCTCCCTTACTTACTTACCCTTACTTACTCTATACTTACTGAGTAAGTATACTATAGTATACATGTGGTGGGTCTTACCTCTCCAAGAATCCTGTCCACATTGTTGGGCTGAACAAATTGAAAAGTATCCATCAATGCTGGACAAGCATGAGCCAAGGTTACATCCACTGAAACTGTATCAACTCTAGCATCTATGTCAGAGTGAATCCGAGTGATTTTATGAGCAAGATAGTGGGCAAATCCTTCACAGCGAGCTGTTGAGGGGCTTACATTCTCCTCAGGACCAGATTGTAACAGATCCCTGACCACTTGAAACAGCTCAATTGAACAGTTCTGTACAGCTACAATAGTTTTAGTTTTTTAAAAAAGTTGGTGTGGTTTTTTGGGTTTTTTTTTTTTGTTTTCTTTTTGTTTGTGTTGTTGTAGTTGTTGTTTTGCTGCCTTTATTGCTCTATCATATGTCTTCAGGTAGAGTTTAGCCTGTTTTCGGCAGGATTCACTCTGAATTTTCTGCCATTGTCGTGCTAGTCTCTGTCTAGTTTATTTCATTGCTGTCAGCTCCTCAGAAAACCAGGGAGCTGGTTTAGCTTCACTCCGTGAGATGGGATGCTTAGAAGCGATCGTGTCAACTGTCCTGGTCATTTCTCCATTCCGGAGATCAACCAGGGCTTCAACAAGACCACCTGCCAAGGCAGCAAGAAATTCCCCAAGAGCCATCAAGAGGCTCTGAGTTCCAGCACATCTAAACCTAACCAGAAAATGATCTGTTCATGACAACAGAACAGTAGAAAGCTCCTCCATTTCCAGATCACCAACACCCCCCCCCCTCTGTACAGAACACAAGGTCTAGAGTGTGCCCAGCGGCATGAGTGGGGCCAGATATCAGTTGGGACAGCCCCATGGTTGTCATGGTGGCCATGAAGCCTTGGCAAGAATGTTGAAGTTGCCCAGAAATATAAGCCCCACTCCCGAGATCACCCCAGCTAGCTCAGGAAGGGAGACTGTTTAGCAGCGGAGTGGGCAGTACACCAACAGAATCCCTAATCTGTCACGGCTTCCCACCCTTAAATAAACACACTCAAACCCTGCAGACTGGTCAGGGGGGTATTATGCTGATAGACCACTGCAACTTCGCCTCCCAAAGTATCCCAAAATAGCCTCTAGAAATTCTTATTCCCATTTCAGACAATCACCGTTTCCTTCCTCTGGATGCTGTTAAGTTGCCTTTTTGGTATCATCAGGGATGAAATTCTGAAGTACTCTTATCAGGTTTGAGGAAGCACTGAAACGCCTTCATGGCAAGCAGGCCAGTGAGATAGTGGCTGAATCTTGTTGAGCATCCTTGACAGCTTGCTTCTTCCAACTTATTCTTTTCCAGAGAAATTGTGGATATTCACGAGAAAGAAAATGCCCTTGATGTTGTAACAAGTGACCGAATCTACCACATAGTGGCAGAGTCACCAGAGGATGCCAGGTAGGGGATGCAAAAACAGGTGGGTGTTTCTCAGAAGGGTTTGCTCTTCAATACCTCACCCTTCTTGGAAGCACTAGTTGCTTTTCAGTAAACATTCCTGTAAGATCCTCCTGTGGGAAGATAAGACAATCTTGCAGACAGATGGTGTAATTTTGTAATTCACAAGTCCATTTGAACTACTGTTGAAAATTTGTAACCTTTGCCATGGTGGGCAACTAAAGACTGACACTTTTGAGACCCACAACAACTGTTACTTCATCACTGTGTACATGTCAGAAGGTGATTACAATAAATGTCAATGTCTGTGAGCATCTCAAAACTTTTTAGCCACGAAAAAGAGATGCGTGTCTTCACTTCAAGCCATCTGGAACTGCTTACTATGTTAGCAGCTTCCTGTGCCGCATCTTCTCTCTCCTTATGGCATATAGAGGTCTCAGTAGTATTGATTAATTAACAGGGCCTGCTATGTTCATGGCCTTTTGACCTTTCCAAACTCAGTGGTTCCAGATTGTGGTATCAGATTTCAGTTGACATTGCAACATTCAGAACAGTGATTGCCAGAAAACGCTCTCCCTCAACTTGTTCATACAGTCAGTTTCCCAGTCCAGTGCTTTGTTCTACAGCTGATATGAAGCAGTGAATGTCATAGCAACTGCCTTTATATCTTTGACAAGGGAGGGGGCATAACCCTTCATAAAAACACATGCATTGCATATTGAAAGATGCAAATTAAGTGCATCAAAAGCAAAGAATGGCAAAATGCAGCCCAGGGGCTACATGTGCCTACCTCAACATTACTTTTGCAGGTCTTCATCGCTCCAGATTCCTCTGGACTGCCCTTTTCCTTAGTTTAAAAAAAATAGGAGGGGGTTAAATGTCACTCCTAGAAACCTTCAAGAGCTGCAATTCATATAGTGCAGGACTCCACTGCCTTTTAAAACATTTTTTAAAAAATGTTTTTCAAAATGAGAAGTGGGCTTCCAGCCACTGCCAGTTTTAGTTTCCCCCTGCTTTTTGATAGGCCATCCAGCCCTGCAGTGTCCCAGAGGCAGAAAATTTACCCTGAGATGTGCTGAAGTTACCCACCTTGGCTTTATTGGAGTTGGGCATTATTGATATAGGAGAACTGTTGCCATTCAGTGGAATAATAATATGTAAGTCACAGTTTCATTCAGCAGTCTGGTTCAGTATAAGGCAACTCCTAATACAGGTGTCCAAAGAGGCCAATATGTTGTCTCACCTAGCATTCAAAGGGAATCATAGCCCAGCATTATGGTAATGATCCACTGACTAGATTATTTTCTGAAACCTGTTTTTGTTGGCCATTGGATAGCAAATTCTGGTACTCTTTTCCCAACAGTGACTGGTTCAATGTCCTGAGCCGTGTGCACAGTGCTACAGAACAGCAGCTGAGGGAGATGCAGGATGAACAAGCCAACCCAAAGAATGCCGTGGTGAGTGAAAATCTGGTAAAAACTGGAGCTAGAGATTTGGATTTCTCTGTAGCTATTTCAATGTTCTATCAGCTGATGAAAGCTGTATTCTTCTGTTTGGTATTGATGTGGTTCTTGGAGAAAAATTATTAAGCACTAGGAGAATTATTCCTCAGTACTTTATAGAGCGTGCTGGGTGGGGGACTAAATTTTGCATAAACAGGAGCTCTCTAAAGGATGTTTTGTTGTTATTTTAAAGGGAACTCTTGATGTGGGGCTCATTGACTCAGTCTGTGCTTCTGACAATCCTGACAGGTAGGTTGTAGCTGTATTCATTTGTTTTGTCTTTGCACATTTTAATGTATAATGTTATTATATTCTGGCGCAGCAATCATTGTATAAAGTTAAAAATACATTTAAATTAACCAGCTGCATATATGAGTAAATATAAATGCAACAGATAAGGAGCCACTTAAAATTCCATCACTCAGTAAAAATATCTCCCAAATGGCTGTGTTTATTCTTAGTTACTGGTCATCTTTCCTCTTAATCAGTGCTAGTCAACAGAGGTTAAGGCCCTAGAGCTTTAGATGTTTCATATTTCAGGAGGGTGTTTGCAACAGTGTCTAAAGATGATTACAACAAGCTGTATACCGCCTGACCTAAAAGACGATGGACTGAAGAGAGATCTCTTACGAGAGCGACACAGCTTAGTGCCTTTCCCTTAATACCTACCAGAATTGCAGACTAATTTGCAAAAGGACAGTAAAAGATTGTATGCTTTCTGCATTGTCTTTTCCATGACTCATGCCAGCTTCTTCCAGAATGGTGGCTTTCCTAGACATAATAAACACTGTGCCTTTCCACACTTCTGAGGCTGCTTCAAGAGCAAAAGCAGTAATCTCATTCAAGGGAAAGCAAAGTTAAGAACCCCTTGTGTTAATTTCCCCCTCCCCATCCATGTCAAGAAAATCAGCTGAGGGCTCTATTTCTGGAAAATACTAACATTAATAAGACAGATTAGTCTTAGGGCATAATCTCCCTCAGAAAGAGTTATTTTATCCAACAGTTAAGATTTCCACGCATGGAATAGTCAGTATAAGTTATTGTACTGTTTGGTGAATGTTTTCAGGGTTGTTATGTCATCTTTTGCCTTAAAGTCATTTCTCACTTATGGTGACCCTAAGGTGAACCTGCAACAGAATTTTCTTGGCAAGAGTGTGACTTGCCCCAGGTCACCCCTAGCCAAGCTGAGATTCAGATCCTGGTTTCCCCCAGTTCTATTCCAAACACTCAAAACACTACCCCCCCCCTCTTTTTTTTAAGGGTTAGGCCAATCCATATCCTAGCTATTTTATTATTTATGTTATAACAAAAATTTATGTTATTTTAAAAGGATGATTATATTTTGACAAAGTGAGGCACTTATGCTCAATTGTCTAAGAACAAAAGAAGAACCAGGCTGGATCAGCCCAGCACTCTGTTCTCATAGTGGCCAACCACATTACATGGGGAAATTCATAAGCAGCACCAAACACAGTAGATTCCCTCTCCATCCTACTAGTATTCTCCAGTAAATGTTATTGATAGTAGTACTACCTCCAATACTGGAGCTAGCATATTACAGAAACCAATATGGCTCTACAGATTAATACACCAGGGTCCCTGTTTGGGGAAAAAAGGGAGGAGAGTACACTTTACAGGGGCTCAGAGGTCCTAAGAGCCTTGAAGCCCATAAGGGCCTGGTCCATACTACAATCCCCCTAATTATGAGGACAAAACTGAGTGTAAACTATAGATTATTCCTGAGAATATTTATACTCTTTTTCTTTGTACCTATGTAACTGTTGTTCATATCATTTGAGAAGAAATTACTTTCATAAGAACAGAGCATTGCCAGTTTCTGAAGAGGGTGTATCAAAAATCCCATCTCAGTACTCTTTTTTTTCTTCCATATGAGTTCTTCCACATGAGAGATGTTTGGATTAGAGAGTGATAAGAATAATAAAGTAATGAGATGTGATTGAAAGTAGTTAACGATAACTTTGTATATTTTGCTAGCTGTGAGATGTGGCAAGGACTAGGTGACCCTCCTTCATAATATTTTGCAGGCCAAATTCCTTTGTGATTATCACAGCAAATAGAGTCATCCACTGCAACAGTGACATCCCAGAGGAGATGCATCATTGGATCTCCCTCCTGCAGAAGCCCAAGGGTGAATCCAGGGTGGATGGACAGGAATTTCTTGTGAGAGGTAAGAAGCAGAGATTGTCCAAAACATTGAGGTCGCTAAAGTAAGGCAAGAAAACAAACAGGCAGCAATCACTTCATCCCTTCTGTGGTAAGAGTAAGGAAGATTTTTTTTAAAAAAAAAAGTAAATTACTGACCATTTGTTGCCTTGATAAAGTGTGTGTAGCTGTCTACCACATCCTGGCATGATGGACCTCTTAGAATTTAGCCCCACCCCCACCCCACCCAACAAATATACATTTGTGGTGGTAAAGGCATGGCATAGTATTCCAAAGCACAATATGTTCCTCAGCAGCAGGAACATCAAACTATGAAGCACCACAAGAGCAGATGTTGTGTAGTAACCAAGTGACTCTTTAATTGAAATTTCTCATCCACCAGGGATGCATGAGCACTGCTCTCTAGATTCAGCCTGATTACTGGTCTTACAAGATGTTTTGCAAAGATTACTGAGAGACGGCAACTAAAGTGTTTTGAGCAGTTGACTGTGCTATGTAAACACTGTTTATTTACACACACAAAAAAAGTGCTCAGACTGTGAAGTCTGGCAGTAAGATGAAGAAGTTCACAGTTCAGTCACTTCCGTCCCCTCTTCTGTAAAATGAAACAGGAATTAGAAGTCATCATCAGTAACTATTCACCAGTGGTCCAAAGCTGTGCAGATTTGTCTTTGTTTCTCAAGCCCATTGAATCCATTTACCATCTTTTCCTGTCAGGGTGGCTTCATAAGGAGGTCCAGGGCAGCAGCAAAACATCTTCCCTGAAAGTGAAGAAACGCTGGTTTGTGCTAACCAACACAGCCCTTGACTACTACAAATCGTCAGAGCGCACTGCTACCAAGCTTGGGACATTGGTGCTCAACAGTCTCTGTTCAGTAGTCCAACCTGATGAAAGAATCTTCAAAGAAACTGGTAGGAAATATATAAGAGTGTCTTTGGTATGCGTGAAAGAACCTGGAGTTTTATTGTATTCAATGCCTTTTGTGCACAGCTGTCAACATGTTGAAATATCCTTTTCTGTACTTATATATTAGGATACAGGCATTTACGATAATGGAAAAAACCAAGGCTTTCTCGTAAAAGCATGGGTGGGAAGATGTTTTATCTAAAAGGGCTGCACATGGCAATGTTTTGTTAACTGAAGACCTCTTTTTAGAGTGGTCTTGGCCAGAGCTGGCTGTGTGTGAAATCTGGCCTTTTGCATACAGCAAAATACAACAAATTCCAAAATCCACAATACAGCAATACCTTTATTGATGTTGCCTTTATTGATGTTCAGTGATACTGAACTTGAGTCAACAGTGTGATGTGGCAGCTAAAAAGGCTAATGCTATTTTAGGTTGCATCAATAGAAGTATAGTGTCTAGATCAAGGAAAGTAATAGTGCCACTCTATTCTGCCTTGGTCAGGCCTCACCTGGAATACTGTGTCCAGTTCTGGGCACCACAATTCAAAAAGGATGTTGACACATTGGAGCATGTCTGAAGGAGGGCCTCCAAAATAGTGAAGGGCCTGGAAACCATGCCTTATGAGGAAAGACTTGGGGATCTGGGTATGTTTAGCCTGGAATAGAGATGGTTAAGAGGTGATATGATAGGCCTGTTTAAGTATTTGAAGGAGTGTCACATTGAGGATGGAGCAAGCTTGTTTTCTGCTGCTTCAGAGACCAGAACACAGACTAGCTACAGGAAAAGAGATTCCATCTCAACATTAGGAGGAACTTCCTGACAGTAAGAGCTGTTCAACAGTGGAACACACTCCCTTGGAAAGTGATGGAGTCTCCTTCTTTGGAGGTTATTAAACAGAGGCTGGATGGCCATCTGTCAGGGATGCTTTGATTGTGAGTTCATGCGTGGCAGGGGGTTGGACTGGATGGACTTTGTGGTCTCTTCCAACTCTGATTCTATTTGGCCAACTAAGAAGCATGAAATACATCACGCAAGCTTTTTGAAGCTCAGTTGGCTTCTTTGTCAGGCAAAGATGTTAAAAATTTGGTTTGTTTAGAGGTAAATAATGTTTTATGTTGTGTGAACATGGCGTAGACCTATTTGGGAAGGTGGGCGGGATGAAACGAGTTCTCTAGTTTCAGACTAGGGAGTTGCACCCAATAGTTTTTGTGCTTTGTGCAGGCTTCTTCAGCTGCTTTGTCCATTCAAAGCACTCTGCAGCCACTCCACTTGATGTGCAAATGACAGAGCTAAGTGTTCATTGCCAGCTGTTTCTGGACTATGCATATATCACCTTTTCTCCTTCCCTGCCCAAGTGTTATTTCTTTGGTCCAGTACGGGCTGCAGAGCCACCTTCACTACCTGTATCTTTTTGTATTGGCAGGCTACTGGAATATCACCGTGCACGGCAGGAAGCACTCCTACCGCCTCTACACCAAGCTGTTGAATGAAGCTATGCGCTGGGCCTCTGCCATCCAAGGAGTGATTGACAGCAAGGTTCCCATTGAAACACCCACACAGCAGCTCATTCGTGACATTAGAGTAAGTGACTCTGTCTGACAGTCCTTTTTTTTTTAATCCCGCCTGAATATAGCTGAAATTGAGCATCATATAAATGAAGCCAACCTTTGCATTGCTTTGCTTTGCTTTTCATATATGAATTGAGCCCAGGCCATTTTCCTGGAGCTATGCTATACATCCACTCTTTAGAATGTATAGTTTTTTCTGTACATAAACCTCTTCATCATCACTGGAAATTTGTGAGAGTTGTTCTAGACAAGAAGTACTAGGATCCCCTTCCACTCAAAAATCTACAACAGGGGCTCAAAGTGCATTCCTGGGGGAATATGCTGCCTCTCAAAGCTGACGTGGGACACACACACACACACCTCACTTCCTAGACTTTTAGCAAACACAAAACAAAACAAAAACAAATAGCTTCTCCTGGAACCACCAGGTGCAGTGATTTGCCTTAGAACTGTCATATGTACCTTCCCCTCATCTGTACTGTTGAACATTTTAAAATATCAGGTTTTTTTCAATTCCAGAATTAGAATTATTACTAAACTGAGAGTTGTCCCACTTTTCTGTAATTTTTAGAAGCCTGTGGTGACCCAAGAAAATTGGTTCCCAGACATCCCAAAGTTGCCCATCTCTCATGTAAAATGTATAAATGGTTTTTGCTCACTACTTTTGCTCACTTAGCACACAGACTTACAGGCTTTCCCCCTGTTTCCATACCCAGATTTTACCATTTCTCTTCCTTCACGTGCATCTTTTGAGGCCTATGCTGTGGGTAACACTTAGAACTTGTCTGGTTGCAAATATGTAGACTGTAACCTATCCTCTAAGTGTTTAACTCATCCGTTTAAGAAAGGGATGGATCTGCTATGTTTGGAAGCAGACATTATCCTTGGCATTTTACTTTTCTGCCTGTTTATCTTCTAAGTATGTGTTCTTTTTGTGCAGAGACACATGTGAATAATCAAAGACAAACATATGATCTTTTATGTACACAAAGGAGAGGCTCTGTCAGTCCTTAATGTGAATGTCTAGATTCTTTACTCAACACCTGAAATTCTTACCTGCTCTACCAGAATCTTTCCTCCAGAGGAATATGTGTTAAAACACACTTAACATACACCATCTTGTGCACACAGTTGCAGGATAGCTCAGGGAAAGAGCACATGCTCTGCATACAGAGGGTGCTTGGCTGAATCCCTGGAATCTCCAGTGAAAGAGGGGATCTTTAGTATCAGAATTACAGAAGACTTCTGACTCAAAACACGGGAGAGCAGTTGCCAGCCAGAATAAACAGTACTGGCCTATGCGAACTAGTGTTTGACTCCATGGGAGGTCTCTTTTTAATAATAATAATAATAATAATAATAATAATAATAATAATAATAATATATTATTATTATTATTATTATTATTATTATTGCCTGCCCCTCTACAAGATGCAATCAGGGTGGCTTTTGTGTCCACAGAGTGATCTCCTTGTGGAGCTATAAATAAAGTTTTTCAGTTTACTTTCTCTGTGTGTAACTTTGGGCCAATTTGAACAGCAGGAGTGGGCAAAATGTTGCCTTTGGGCAAAATGGGACTTCTAGGGCCTTTTTGAACTACTCTCTGCACACCCTGGGAGTGCTTTTTAAATTAAAAATCCCCCCCCCCACACACACACACTCTGTAGGCATCATGGGAGCAATTTTGCCATATTTTTGGCTGCATATGTTGATTTAGACTCAGCAGAGGCCTTTTTAAAATCAGGAAATAAAAATAAAATTCCAGTTTACTTTCTGGTTTTAAAAAAAGGCAAAATTGCATTTCCACAATCCTGAAAGGAACTGCGGCATTTTAGTAAAACCAAATTCCCAAAAAATTGGGGGAAGGTGCAGCCCTCCAAGGAACCCTGGGAGGCCAATACAGTCTGCCAATCCCTGGCAGTAGCTCACACCTTATACACCTTATCCAGGCACATATAATCCCTGGTCAGATTCTCTTCATGCATATGCACGCAGACATACATTACATATGGACACACCTAGAAGACTTGTGCTTATCTAACACTTGAAGCTTTCTGTTGCAATCCAGCAAAAGGCAAACTTCTGAAACCAGTGCAGCATTAAAAAAAAAAGTCCACAGAATGTTGCAAAGGTACCATGTATTGATCAAAATCCTCAACTGTTTCTGTTATATCATGGCATTCTTCTGTACAGTCAGTCCATATCCCTCCTGTTAAACAGCTGTCCTGCACCTGAAACTTGTTGAATGTTTTGTTGATTTGTTTTGTGAGCTTTCCTTTTGCTGGACTCCATTCTTACAGCAGATCTGTCTTGACCAAATGTTGCTGAAGGTTGCAGTATTTGTAGCTGTTTGTTTTGTTTTGAAGAACCGCCAGTGTTCCCCTCGTCCCCTTTTCTGAGAATTCCAGGGAAAAATCGCACCTTTTGTTCCCACCACTTGTGAGGTGTCATCACCTCCCTCATTGTGCTGTGTCCCATAACAGCCTTGTGTAAATCCCATCCACTTCTATTCCAAACAGTGCTGAAAAGGAGTGGGGAATTACAGACCCCATCCAGATGTGGAGGCAGCACCATCAGCAACCTTCAATAAACCACCTGGGACAATCTATCCCCACATGTTCCACTTCATTTCCCAATCTGGATTCACCCTGTGTTTCAATATAAAATAAATAAATAAAATAGGCTCTTGTTATCTTACCATTTCCACAATGAAATGGAAATGCTTGGGTTTAATATTGACAACTAAATGTTTGGAGGAAAAAAGGAGGCTCTTCTAAGGAAGTGTCTGCTTTCTGTTCCTTTTTCAGGAAAACAGCATGAACCCAGAAGTGGTAGAACAGACGTACCGGAGAAATCCCATCCTGAGATACACCCAACATCCTTTGCACTCCCCTCTGCTACCTCTGCCTTATGGGGATGTTGGGGTCAACTGTAAGTAACCATAACTTTGACATTTGTTGGGAGATGCCATATGAGAGGGAGAAAAAAAGGAGAAATTCCTGGGACATTACAGGGGAAATAAGCAGCCTCCTGCCTGGAAAAAGGCTATAAATCATAGGTGGGGATTTTGCAGCCCTCCAGATATGAACCTGCCAGAACACTAAGATCATCGGGGAAAGGCTTTCTCTCAGTCCCTCCATCTTCCCAGGCTCGCTTAGGGAGGACACAAGAGAGAGCCTTCTTGGTGACTGCTCCCATCCTCTGGAACTCCCTTTCATGGGAGGCTAGACTGGCCTCCTCCCTACTTGCCTTTCGACAGCAGGCTAAGACATTTTTATTTAAGCAAGCATTTAAAACATAAGCATGCCGTGGTGGTTTTTATATTGAGCATGTGTATTTGTCATGCCTTTTAACTTCTGTTACATTTTAAATGTAATTTTATATTGTTTTTAGATTATTTTAACTGTTTAAATTTTATTGTAATGTTTTTAAATCTGTGAGCCACCTTGGCTCCCTTCAGGGAGAAAGGCAGCATATTAAATAAATAAATAAATAAATAAAATGTTGCTGGACTGTAAGACTGTTGCTGGACAGCAGCCCTAGCCAACATAACCAGTAGGGAGGAATGCTGGGAGTTGCAGTTCAATAATATGTAGAGGGACACATGATTCCCATCCTTGCTACAACTATTAAGGGCATAGTATTGTACATGTTTACTCTGAAGCAAGTTCTACTGATTCCGTTGGGACATTTTCTATAGTAAATGCCTAGAAGTAAGCATAACTGAGCATAGTGGGATATTGTTCAGAGTTGTTGTGTATGGTAAATTGAAATTCTTACTAATTGACCCTCAAGGTTTGTGTAATAACAGTCACAAGAAAACTCAAAGAGGACAAGATAAATAGATCTATCAATCAGTCGATAAGTTTTACTTATTTATAATAATAATAATAATAATAATAATAATAATAATAATTTATTTATATCCCACCCGATCACGTGGAATCTGGTAGGGTTACAACAATAAAAAATACAATATAATACAATACAAATCAATTAGAAAAAAAGTACATTACAATTCAGATAAAACTCCCCAGCCCCTGACACAACTCCAAACAAAACAATATCAAATAAATTCAAATTACAAACATAACATAATACCAAGGTAACAGGGAAAAAATGAATAATACAAAATATAGTACATGGCGTAACTACATTTATAAAAATTACAAAATATTCCCCTGCCAAATACATTACATTACAGCATAGTAATAACAATAGTTATACAAAGTCAAAAATGCACTAAAAATACAAAATATAAAAATCCAGAATACACAACAAATCATAATAATGAGGTATAGTACAGCTTAACCATTTAACTGACAATCTAACTCAGCAAAACAACAGTCAAAACAATTATATGTTTAAAATAGTTATACTCAGGGGCCAATGTGGCCAGATGGTCCGGGGGTGGGGGAGTCCAGGAGCCAGCATTTAAGGGTGCCGCTCTCCCAAGAGGTCTCCCAACGCTGCCTGAGTCCAGTGGGCTGCAGATGGTCCAGAGAAAGAAGGGGAGAGAGAGGCTTTCTAGGCTTCCAAGCCCACCTTCCTCACTGTCTCTGCTCTTCTTTGCTCTCAAGGGCCCAGGTGGAATTGGGCTCTCAGCTGATGTCCTGACAGGCAGGGAGGTGGTTTCTGAGGAGGAGAGAAAGGCTTTTCTAGGCTTCCAAGCCCACCTTCCTTGCTGTCTCTGCTCTGTTCTCAGGGGCAGAGCACAACACAGATGAGCTAGCATAGAATGGAGTAGAACTAGGTGCCATTACAGATGCAAAAGGAAGCCATTACCATGACAATCTCTTTCCCATTATGCACTGTTTTAGATAGGGATGTGGTGACACTTGTCTTTACTGTGATCTCAACTATTGAGTAGAAAACGCCATTCTGAGATCTAGGGGGAAAACTCTTATGATTTTCCTGTTAAGTTTAGAATTCAATATAATTGTTAGGTAGGTCAGGGTTTTCCTTTGGAATTTGTCCAGAGTTAACATTTATTTTGCATCCTCTGCCCTGAAGTGTCCCTGCACAAAATCATTTTGAAGGGCAATAAGTGACAACTGATGATATTAAGGGATGTATGACAATGCAAAGTGCTGCATTTTTCACAATGTAAATTGATAGAGGTGGAGAAGGGATCTCCAGATCTGAATATTCAATGTTGCATTTGGTGCCCCTTTGTTGATCATAGAATTACACCACAGGTATTCTCCACATGTCATAAATGACTCTATGGAACTGCAGAAGCTTAGGTAGCAGTGGAAGAAGGCTTGCTTGGTAGAAGGAGTCTCATTAGCATAAGAATTACACAAAAGGAATGGGGCAGAATCCAAATTCGGTTGTGCATCCACATTCTTTGGACAGTGTTGAATAGGCATAGTTTTCCCTGAGTTTGTCTCCTAAATCACCTTTAAACAGTGATCACAAATTGTTGGGTGTGTTTCCTTTTTCCTTTGGCTTATGAACCATGGGCAAAAGGATTTGAAGAATGGATAAGGATTTTTCAAACATAGCTTCCCCCAACTCTTGGAGCTTAGTGGCATGCTCAGTGTTGCCCTTCCTTGATTGAGACTAAAGGCATATTGTAACACCTGCTGGAGACTCCTTTGAGCTGTTTGGAGCATGTTTTAGGTTCTTTCAGTGCTACTCTCCCCAAAAGTAGTGGGAGATACTGACTGTTGTCTCCCTGTGCCACCTCTTCCTTCTGCAGTGCAACAAGAAAAAGGCTACAGCAGCCTCCAGGATGAAGCCGTGAAGATTTTTAATTCCCTTCAGGAAATTGAAACAGTGTCTGACCCCATCCCCATTATTCAGGGCATCCTGCAGACCTGTCATGACCTCAAGGCCCTTCGTGATGAGGTTTATTGTCAGCTGATTAAGCAGACCAATCACGTGCCACAGCCCAACAGCCCTGGAAACCTTCACCATTGGCAGCTGATGACCTGCATGAGTTGTACCTTCTTGCCCAGCAGGGGAATCCTCCGTTATCTGAAGTTCCACCTCAGAAGGTAAGAGCCATCTTGTTAGACATCTGTGCAAATGTTGCTGCCGCACTAAATAATTCCCTTTCTACCCCACAGCTTCAAGTAATTTAGGAATAAGTTTAAATGACCCCAGTATACATCTTTGGGAGGTGTGGGTGAGGGACATCTCGTCTTGTATTTACTTCCCCTACATTATGGAAACATTGATGGACTGATTGATTGATTACCTTTGTATTCCATGTTTCCTCTAGTGCATTCAAGGTAGCACACATGGTCCTTCTTCCCACTTTATGTTCACAACCACCCCCATGAAGATTAGTTAGGTCAGTCGGTGAATTTATGGCTCAGTGCAGACTCAATGCTATTTTTCCTACATTAATATTTGTAACCCACCTGCTTTGAACTTCAGTTCCCAGAAACACTAGTCAGCATGGCCCTTGTTGAGGAATTCTGGAAGATGAAATCCAAAACATCTGATGAACCACTCAACTTTTGATAGATTGTCCTGCCTTCCACTCTCTATTAGGCAGCAGCATATTTTTGGGGGGCACTGAAGGTGTAATTGTTGTTTATGAAGCAAAACAATTGTAAACATGCTGTGATGGGAGATTCCTAAATTAGTATAACATGTTTAAGTGGTGTCCCATATCCATAGATGCCTCTGAATGGACTTAATGTTTCTTCTGATCTGTGAAAATAATTCTGGGACAAAGATTTGTTTTGCAGCATACTGAAGGATGATAATTTCTTTTACCTCTCCCTCCCCTCCACCCCCCCCCCCCCAACCAGAGTAAAAGATATCTTTCCAGGCACAGAAACAGACCAGTATGCTCAGTTCATCAGTGATTCATTGAAGAAGACTAAGAGCAGGGAGTTTGTTCCTTCCCAAGAGGAGATACAAGCCCTCATCACCCGGGAGGAAATGACTACTACAGTTTACTGCCATGGAGGAGGTTCCTGTCAGATCACAATCAATTCCCACACCAGTGCAGGAGAGGTAAGAATAAGGGTAGACATGGCAATGCAAGGCTATCCAGGAGCAATTGGGGCTGCTTTCCTTCATTGCTGTATCTGCAGAAGGAGGAAAAGGAGATTTTTACCTTGCTTCTGATTATCTCTGGAAGTGCCTGCACTGAAAATGGAAGGATGTCCCTTCTCTTTCTGTGTCCCTTTCTCAGCTCATGTCACAAGGGGCAGTCTTAAGTCCAGAATAATATTTGAGCAATTGGGTTTCTCTCTGTCCCCCATAGGTGGTAGAGAAGTTGATCCGAGGACTTGCCATGGAGGACAGCCGTAATATGTTTGCTCTCTTTGAACGAAACAAGCACGTGGACAAGGCCATTGAGAGTCGGGTGATTGTAGCTGATGTTTTGGCCAAGTTTGAGAGGTAAGTGTTTCACAGGAATACTTTTCATATCATCCTGAGTTATTGAACGCTGCTTTAAATGAGTAGGCCTTAAAACAGGGACGAACAAGTTCTGGGGGTCATTTTCCTAGCCCTGTGGTGTTCTGGGGCTGCACCAGCTCTTTAAACCAGAAGTGAGCAAATCACTTTCAGATTGGCTTGTTGTTGGGGGTTTTTCCAGGAGTGTTCAAACAGATGTTTTTGTCAAACAACATTTGGTAGTTCTTGTTTTAGAGACAAATTATGCTCCCTAGTGGGTCTTTAAGCCAGGCATCCCTTCAACACACATTTTCTCCCTCTTGCTAAAAAGCTTCTATGTCATTTGAGACACCATGCATTTTGTGCTTCTATCCTGAATTTGTCACAAAGAGTGACTTTCTGTTCATGAATTTGTCCTGAGAGTGGGGAGGGAGAGGAGTTAATCACTTCTGGCCCTTAGTCTCTCTAAAATTGGACTTACATGTTAAGCCATCCCAGGAAAATTGCTGAAATTGGCATCCCCACATTTAATTCTCCCACCACCCCACTGCATCCTTTGAGATTACTCACCTCATGGCAAAACATCATCACTTTGTTACTTTTCTTGCCATTGTTCCTTGCCATTGATGCCATCTTGTGTCATATATCCCTAGATATTATAGCAGGGAGCTGCAGGGATGCTGTTCATCCTTGTGGCAGGTGTTGCGTATAGCATCCCAGCAGTTCTTGGTCTGTAATCAAGGTGTCCACCCAATCTTCTCCATCATTTAGACTTGCTGGGTCAGTGGATGAGGAGGAGGATGCACAATGGCAGCTGTATTTTAAACTCTATTGTTTCTTGGATGTCGAAAATGTCCCCAAGGAGGGAGTGGAATTTGCCTTCATGTTTGAGCAGGTAAGCCTTCTATGGAAGATGTTAGTGAATGTGTTGTGGGAGACTGAATAGGTCAAGCTAGGATGAAGAAAACTTCCCTGCCATGGCATGTTTCTGTGAGGAAACCAGAGTTAGTCTATCTCAACTGAGAAAGCAATATACAGACATTAACTCTGGGAGTGTAATTCCAAAATGCAGCAAAAAGTAGTTTTTGGAACTCTTTGGTTTGAGAGAAGGGGGGCAGTGTGTAGAGTTTAGGTTACAATATATTTTTGAGCCTCTAATCACATTTGGTTGCCTGATCATATTTTGTACATAGCTTCTGTATATGAATTGACAGGTTTATTATTGTAGAAACAGGTGCTCTTACAGCATAACTGCAAGTCTTGGCAACAAATAGCCTAGACAAGTGTAAGATGATCTCAAATAATGGCTACTTTTGACCTTCACAGGCTCATGAAAGTCTCATTGATGGCCACTTCCCAGGCCCCGAGGAGACACTGCAGCACTTGGCAGCTTTGAGGTTACAGTATCTTTATGGGGACTATTCCAAAATCTCCTGGTCCCTTGACAGTGTCTACCCAGTGAACAGGCTGAAAGTGAAAATACTCCAGTCAATAAAGAGCAGTGGTCCCAGTAGCCATGCTCTGGAGAGGAGGAGGACAAGCTTTCTGGAAGGCACGCTGAAGCGCAGCTTCAAGGCAGGCTCCATGAAGAAGCAAAAGGTGGAAGAGGAGCAGATGGTGGAGATGTGGGTGAAAGAGGAGATGTCGGCAGCTCGGGCCAGCATAGTGGAAAAGTGGAGCAAACTGCAGGGGCTTCTCCAGCAGCAGGCCCTGATTGCCTACATGGCCATCATGAAGGAATGGTCGGGCTATGGCTCCACTCTCTTTGATGTTGAGGTGAGAGACCTGCAATCATCCGGAAGCAAAATGCTGAGCCTTCTCAACTGGGGTCTTAGTATTTAATCATTCTTTCCCAAAATATTTGAATACCTTTATATCAACTGTTTTTGGGCATGAAGAGCCAGCCTTGGAGCGGAGTGGGGGCATGGCATCCGCATGCCAGCACCCAGACGCCATCTGACCAGCATCTTTGGTGCAGCACTTACATGTGCTGGGCTGAAGAGGTGGCGAAAAGTCACTGCAGCGGCGGTTAGGGGTTTTAGGGAAGGGAAGAAATGGGGATTTTAGCTAACAGATGACATGCTAAAGAACCAGTGTAATTCACTAATTACAGTTGGACTAGAGCTGGAGCTACCCAGGTTCAAAGCCTTACCTAAGCCACAAAGCTTGCTGCTGCAGCCACTCACATTTCTCCTGACTGTTGGCCCAAAACGTTTTGTTGCCTGAGGCAGAACAGCAAATTGTGCCCTTCTCATTTTACGTGGTTCTCAAAGCCAACCAAATTATTTTGCCAGCTGAGGCATAAAATCCCTCAAGCCCCTCTCATCTTCCTCAGGCAGTAAAAATGCAATCATGCACAGATAGCCACTCAAAAAACAACAGTTACAAGTAAGCAACTTATCTGCTCCCTTTTCATTATATTCAAAATCTGAGCTTATGTCACTCTGTTGATAGTGCTGGCCCTGCAATCTGAGTGCATTGCTTTTAGGAACAAGGGGGCGGGGAGGGGAAAGGAGAACCAGGTAAATTGTCTTGAGCATGCTGGCTTAAACAACACCTGCCAAAATTCCTTCTACACAAGCATTGAAGATACAGAAGCCCTGTCCTCTATTTTATCTGGTAATTGTGGGTTGTGGGGTGGTGGAAGAAGGAACCACTTCTACACAACTCATCTTCTTACTTTCAGCCTTTTGATCAAAATGTGTGATTTTTCTTAGCTGTGCCTTTTGTTTATTCTCTGCAGTGTAAAGAAGGTGGCTTTCCAAATGACCTCTGGCTCAGTGTCAGTACAGAAAATGTGTCTGTTTATAAACGGGGAGAAGCCAAACCCCTGGAAACTTTCCAGTATGAGCATATTGTCTTCTTTGGGGCTCCCCAGCCCAATACCTTCAAGCTGACAGTGGATGAGAGAGAGATGTACTTTGAAACCCCCCAGGTATGTTTAATTGAAGTCTAGTCTAGAGCAGGGATAGGCAAAGTGCAGCCATCCAGATGTAATGGACTGCAACTTCCAACAGTCCTAATCAGTAAGCCGGTGGTGATAAATGCTGGGACCTTTTGCTCTAGACTAGACTAGTCCAATAACATTGGGAGGACCAGAGATTTTTTGCCTCTTGTCTAGAGAAAAAAACTTTGTGTGTGTCTACAGAAAAAAAACTGTGTAGTCTTTCCTGCAAGACTGGCAATTCAAAACATGCATTGTGTGAGATTTCTAAGAAGATCAAAGTAGCCATGCTGGGCCACGGGCCCATTTGGTGTAGCATTGTGTTCCTATAGTGGTCAACCAGATGTCTTTGAAGAGCCCACAAGCTGCACGTGAGCACAGTAGTGGATCTCCTGCTTGTATTCCCAAAAACTGATATAAAAAAGCATCTGGTTTCTTATTAGCAGTAATATCAAAAAACCATGACTGCTAACCATTGATAGTTTTATCCTCCATAAATTTGTCTCATCTCCTTTTAAAGTCTGGTGACAACTGCTGCATCTGAGGAACTAAATTCCAGTGTATAACTTACACACTATGTGAAGTTCTTCCTTTTACCACTAATTGCCTTTGATGAAATCTTTGTGCAGCTCTGCTAGCTATTTTGAGAATACTGTGATGGAATGCTTCAGCTTTGTAAAAAGAGTTGTAGACATCTCTATATACACACACAGAGAATAAGTATATGGTTTATGGAGTGTAATAATTGGTGCAACTGCTTCTCTCTCATTTTGCCCATGCCTTGTATTAATGGACCTTAGGGTTGCAGTAAAAAGAAAACAGATCTAACAAATCTGAAATCTTCCTGCTATTGCTGTATAAGGCCTTCAGGCTTATTGGCCAGTTTCACAAAGAATGTAGGCCCTTCCACTAATTCTCTCAGCTATCAGCCCTGCCTTATGATAGGAGTCAACACTTCCTACTGTCTTCTCCTGCAGCGCATGGCAGCTAATCTGCTGACTTCCTGCACTGCTCGGTTCCAACTTTTGCCTTTTAATCCCACTGATCCACTGACAGTTTATTGGTAAAATGGTGGATTTTTGTCAGACCTGGAACTCCCATAATCCTCCAAGCAGCATGCTTGCTGGCCATGCTGACTGAGGAATTCTAGTTTTGCTTTTTAAAAAAATTCCGCATGGTCTTCTTTTTATATAGCAGTATTAGGGAGCTCCAGTGCTGGAGGTGAAGAGAGGGAGGAGTGGTTGGAACCTTGGATGCACACAGTGGTGTCTTGCCTGCCAGTGTCACCCGATGCAGGATGGATGGGTCTAAAAGTCTGCGCTCACCCTGTCTCCTTCACTGCAGTGGTGGCAGCCTCCTCACAAGTAGACCACTGGAGGGAAGTGGGCTTTGTCCCTCCTTCGGTGGTGGTGACACCGCCTCCTTGTAAGGAGACCAACCCCACTACCACCAAGGGAACCAGGGCTGGGAGTGCTCAGCTTTGTTCTTCCTTTTGGTGGCAGTGGCCTCCTTGTGAGGAGAACGCCACCACCACGGGGAAGCAGGGACAAGTGAGCTTAGCCTTGTGTCTTTTTGTAGTGGTGTTGGCAGCTTCTTCATGAGGAGACTGCTTTGGAGAAGTAGGGCCAAGCGTGCTTTGCTTTGTCTCTCTTGGTGTGGCGATGGCTTCCTTCTGATTGATTGGCTCTTGTGGTTTGAAATAAGGCCCAGCACTCCTCTTATGACCTCTTCTTATTTTCCCAGGTTGGAGAGATCATTAAAATAATGAAAGCTTACATCAACATGATTGTGAAGAAATGCTGTAGTGTCAGATCAGCCACCAGCCTAGACAGCCATGCAAGTATCTGGACAAGGTGATGAGACTGGGAAAGCTGAACTCAGCCCTTTAGCAGACACAGGTTGCATCCCAGCCAGAATTGTAGCAAATGTTTTTGTAAAAATGGGGAGAAATCCTCCTCTCAACATATTGCCTGAGAGAAGCAAAAAAGACTGGTGCTGAGCATTCACAGCTGTGGGTTTTGCTCTATAACCAAAATCATAAAAATTACATCCATGACAGTCAGCCCAAGGCCTGGGCTTTCTTTGCTCTCACTCTTGTGAGAAACACCAAACAGGGGCAACATTGGACCCACCTTTTTCTGCAGAATCCATTAAAACCACCTGTGCAATAAAAACAGAAGGAAGAGACTATCTGCCAGACAAGAATTATGTCCTGGACTGTACACCAACACAAACTGAAAGTTCCCAATTACTTTGTTGACAAACTCTCTGCTGGCAAAGACTGATGTGACCTCTTTTGAGGGGTCACGTTCCCTCAGGGATGAGCTGCTACTACTACTGAATAGTCATATACTGCGAACCTTTATGTGGGGTCATCTTGTTGTCAGTATTACCATCCCTAGGAGATCAAGATTAATAGCAAAAGCTTCCAAATCACACCAAGTTTTCCATGGTCTCACTACAAAGAGGCTACTTTGGGTTTGTTGTTTGTGGCACATGTTACTGAGGCTTGTGGCTTCCTCAGCTTTGTTTCCAAGGCTGCTTGTGAAATGACATGGGTTTCTAGGTCCTTTTCAGAGGAGTGATTTCTCATGGTGCATGTAAAAACACCCTTTATCTGATCAGTTCAGGGGATGAAATTTGTGGTCAGATTTATGTGTGGTATTCTATCACAAGAACAGGACTCCCTTTTCTAAAGCGACTTATATGCTGCTGTCTCCAATCTTGGCTCCTTGCAGGAATTTGGACTCTGTATTTTGTCTTGTTAATCTTTGTTCTTTCTTACAGATTGTTTTTCTCCACTACTGGTGTCACACTGGAGATGTGAAGCGTCATGAGGCAATTAGCAGTAAAAATGCCAATATAGCCTTTACCAACCAGGTGCCTACCAGATGTGTTGGACTGCAACTGTCATTAGCTCCACTGGCCATGCCGGCTGGAGGTGATGGGAGTCGTAGTCCTCTTCAGTTAGACTGGCGGGAGGGCATCAGGTTGGGAAGCCTACCACTGAGTGTTTTGTGTGGTTCGAAGCTCACTGTGGGCAATAGGATATTGGCTTATTTTGGTTCGTTTTAAGTTCCAAAAGCCAAAGGAATGAGTTTCCTATAGTCTACCGTAAAGGAATAAAATCCCACCTCATTCCCATGAATTATGTCTATATGGTTTAAACTAAAAAACTTGTTCCTTTTGCTTATTCTATCCTGCTTCTGCTAGACAGCAGAAAGTATTAAATTCTCAGTTCCTACATGTGGAAATCTGCTCCCCCAGCACACCTGTTGAGATTTCTGTAGGCCATTGCCCTTATGGACCAGGAACTTGCTTTTTAAAATGAAGAATGGCAGATCACATTTTCCATCATCTTGCATTCTGTGTCTGCTGCCCCATTTGGGACGTTTTATTGGACAAGAGAGTACATGCAGCTGGGCCTGAATACAAAGGTAGCAACATTCCTTACATACCTAAGGAGAGATTCACAGTGCCTTCTACAGCAAAGGTGAGCAAATGGGGCCTTCCAGGTGTTGCTGGGGTGCAATTCCAAGCATTCTGTATCAATAGCTCTCTTCCTTGGGCTGATGGTAATTGTAGCCAAGCACTTGGAGGCAACACTTTGTCCACTCCTCTCCTGTAGCTAGAGATACCAATCTGCCATCCCTTCCAACTTTCCATCAGGCAAGGCTAAATTTCAAATGTCTAAGAACCCCAATAAACTTTCTTTCACTAGAAATGGTCGTCTACAAGGATTCTCCCACCAGGGAACTTCCCTCCCCACTCCTTATCACCGGAAAATGCAAATATAGGATCACACCTGTCCCAAGCAGCTGCCTGGTGATATGATCATGATTCCCCCCCCCCTTTTTTTTTAACTGAAGCTGAAACACAACTACACCCAAATATCTTGTGCATGTTGGATAATTATATTCTCCAGGCTGGACATAAATATCACAGACAGGGAAATGTTGCCTTAAAGAGCTGGGTTTAGTCACACCAAGAGCTACTTTTCCACTTTATAGAACGGAAACAGAAGAGACTGGTAGAACACAGTTGGTGTTGCCTGTTGGCCCAATATGCTGACAGGAGCTTACTTAATAAACTCACCTACTTCTCTCTCAAATCCTTGGTCCTGCACTACTACTATGTCCTGGCTCATGGGTTGCTGCAGGCAGCTTAAACCCAATTGAGAATGTTACTTCTGTTGCAGATTTCCTTCTGTTCTTTTTGTTTTAATTTGTAACTGGCTTTACAAGATGGAGGTTTAATAAATTATTGGATTGCATAACTAATTTCCTTCAGTTCTTCCCTAATAAGTTTGGTTTGTGCTACCCCAAGACTTTCCTGTGGCATTGTCTTTGAGTCTCATAACTTAAAACAAACGTCTTTTCTATATTAGTAACAACAGTAAAAAATAAGACTTTGAGTTTGGCAAACATAACTGTGAGCAAGAACTGAGTGACAGGCTCTAAGTCAGTCCCCCTGTGCTAGTGTGTCAGCTCATCTCATAATTTTCCTTCCTTTGTAATATTTGTGTCCCCATGTTGAGAAAAAAAGGAGTAACCTACAGAAAAACCAATTGAACAAGGTACAATAATCATACTGAAAAAGTTCCATCCGTGTTGGCAAACCAATCTGAATCTTAAACCCTTGGCTCAAGACTTCATATAAAACCAAAGAGAAATGTCCCATCTTTTCTTTATGATTGACTGCTTCTTTGTACTCTTAAACAGAAAGTTAATTTGGTGCCTTACATTAACGCCGTTCATACAATTTCAGGCTGTCCACACTTGGCTTCTGTTTGTTTGTTTTATTTATATGATTTTTTTATTATATTAACAGAACCAAAAAAAGCAAAAATACAGTACATTTGAACCTTAAGTATAGAAACAGAAACAAAGTTTGCTTTTTTTAACTTAATTACTTTAATATCCTAAAGACTGTTAATCAGCCAAGCTTGTTTTGTGCCACTGATTGGCATTAGCAATATGGAAAATTTGAAGGTGCCAACATGAGCTTCAAAAGAAACCTACAAAAACAACCACCCCCAAAAATATAAATGGTCCAGGGAAAAGCAGGCCCCCTTCAGAGCTCTATTCCAGAGCACATATATTTATTTTTACAAAATAATTTTAAAAAAGAATCCTTGCAGTGATCATAGTGCTGTTGTTGCCCCTATCATTCTTCCTGGAGATAACTTATTTTGAACACTAGACAGAGTGAAGCACACTCCAGAGGCAGGTGGTCCTGTGTCTGAGCAGCTGAAATAAATGGCTCAAAAACAATAATGGAGTGTACCCAGTATATTCTCTGCCATGTGCCCACTTTTCTTGTTCAACCCAGGTCTCCCTGGATAGGCACATCACAGGCTAAATACATTGGGGAGTAGTAAGTCCAACAGCTGCACAAGGCTGAACAAACATTAATTTGATTATCTTTTCATTATCAATGCCATATATTACCAAAAAGATCATGGCTAAGTACTACAGTGTGCAAGCAAGCAGGGCTGTGCAAATCCTAGCTATCTTTTCCCATCTACAGGAGATCCAACTATGCAGGTCACTCAGTGTATCCTGCCTCTGAAAATGGGGTGCAGCTGATGGGAGGGGAAATCTGAAGTGATGTAGTCAATGCTGTCGAGCAAAACCTCAGGGTAACATTGACTGGAAGATGCTGCAAATAAATAATACATTCCTGGCTCTGCAAATGTGTATGAGAGGACAAACTAGTAAATCAAATTTGAATTGGGAAGATAAATGACAACATCCACTTGTCCAAAGGAGAGACAAGCCCCACAGAGCTTCCTGCTCAGAGAAAAACACTCCTGCATGGGGATTTGATGCACATTAACTGCAGCTCCTCTATTCATACACCTACACATATGTTCACAGCCAGGACTCTTGAATCTAGAAGCTACTGATGTTTATTCTACAAAAAAAGTTCACAAGAAAGGCACAAGAGCAAAAACTTGGCCTGCTGCAGCTCAGACTCACATAGTTTTAGCAAATGTTGTGTAATACACTAAGAAAATGGAAATGCTAAGACTTTTAGATATTATCTTAGTTCTAGGTTTAAATAAATTTTAGTCATGACTAAGTCCCATTGATTTCAGTGAAAACAAAAATGCAACTTATTTAGCCAGAAGCAATACATGGAACCAGTATACAAGTTGTAAACATACTGTACAACTTTTGTAATAAACCTGGAGAGCTGACAGCATAAAGGCATACACCTGCCTTGATCTGAAGGATACTATATGCAACTGAGTTTTATACTACTAAAAAAAGGAAGCATGATCCTGTTAAATCTAAGCACTTTTTATGGGGAAAATGGCTGAATTCATGTTACTTGAAGTGAGAAACCAGACCCTCACCCTCCAGCCAAAACGTTTTTGGGTGAACGGCTGACAAGGCAGCTATATGGGCACTTCAGGAACAAGGTTCTTGTGGGGTGGGAGACAGGAACTTTCCACCCAACTTCCTACCTTTCTGCTCTACCTTTCTGGCCCTAGTAAGAAACAGAGGATTTCAGCCTGCATACATAAGAAAAAAAAAGGGTTGAGCATCCTTACATACACTATCCATTAGACAGCTATGCCACCCTATTCATATTCACTCTCAACCATTCTCTGAGCAGCAATCCAGAGTGGGTTAAACCCATTACTGTAAGACACAATGGAGTAATATGTCCATGGTTCTTATGACTTCTCCAGCCCTTCCCTTCCATTTCTTTACCTACTCTGTCCAGATCTGTACCTTACTGCTCTATTCGGTCTCACTCTGTTCTTTTGTCTTATTTTACATACTACTTCAAAGTGCTTTGTCTTAACTAAAGATGGCTTTCCTTGCTTCTGCCTGGCTGCAAACAAATGTAGGCCTTATACACACTAGTACAGCATGGCATCAAGACACAGTACCCAAATGGAGCACTGAAAAGCTGGCCTTGAAGAGTTACCCAGACTGTCTGTGGTAGAGCCTGAAAAGATACCAAGAGAAATCTGGGGCCCAACACTATATGGTTTCATCCTAAAGAATCCTGGGATTGGCCATTTGCGGAGGGGCATTTAGAATTCCCAGCCAGGGAAGTCCTCTGACACCTCTGACCAACCTACAAATTTCAGGAGTCCATCGAATGAAACCATGGTAATTAAAAGTGAAACAGTAGTGCTATGATTGTGTAGTGTGAATGGGCACCGGGCCACTTTATTATTTTTGATACAGCTTATCTCTGAGGTAAGGGGTGGTTCATGCCCGGTGGGAATGGTATCCTAGGACGTGATGTCCTTTAGAAGTTGTATTAAGGATATCATGGCATGGCAGGAACAGCCAAAACTAATAGGTAAATAGTATAGCAGAAGTGACATGGTGTCAATCTGTCATGAATGGGGCCTGGGAACAAACATTTTCAAAGCAGTGGAGCTGGAATAGACTTTAAGTGCCACAAAGTCCAATTCCTAGCCAGATGGCACAAAACACCAGGCAATATGACAGAAATTGTCATAATGTTACCCCTAATGCTTAAGAGGAATGATTCTAGCTGTAGCATTAATCCACTGCAACATGCCAGTATGAGCAGAAGGGCTTGGAGACCATATAACAGTGACTTGAAACCCCTTAGGTATAGGTCCAGAGCGCGTAATGAAGCATGAAGTACGCTGTGACAGGACATAGCAATTAGGAGAAGGACAGGATTCCCTTTACAGGAGAGAACCTCCAGGAAATTTGCAGAATGCACAATTAGCCATGTCAAGGTTGTAGGTGGAGGTCAGAAATATTGCCATCTCACCCAATTGATGTCTTGGACCAGAGGTTCAGGAGAAACAGGATGTTTTGACATCAGTCGGCCTGGAAAGATGGGGCAGGTATCCTAAGATCTCAAAGTATCCATAGGGGTGGACAGATCTTTAAATGGAGACTCAAAAGGGAGGGATGTCCCCAGAGGGCATTCCTGCTCACAGCAGAAAATGGAAAGGAATTGAAGCAGTTGTTTGCCACCTATTTGGAAGGGCCATGGGCATGGGAAACAGACATGTATTCCCCACAATAAATAGTGGCCCTTGCTAAAGATGCACCAACTGCCTTAACTGACACTCGTACTGGGAAGTGGCAAAACCTTTTCCCATGAATGATGGTCTCTGAGCAATGGTATTAAAGCCTTCCATGAAGGGAACAAAACGGTCACAGTCGGTTTGACCCTGGAGAGTCAGGGACTGAAAAGGGTCGAAGTTGGGCTGCAAGGCAATCAGTTTGACCCCGGAGAGTCAGGGACTGACAAAGGTCGAAGTCAGGCTCCAAGCCAATTTGTATGACTCCAGAAAGTCAGAGAACGATGGGGGGTGGGGAGCCACAAACGATGGTGTGAGGAGTTGAGATCATTTTTTTCCTGACAGCTAAAGCTAAATAAGCCAAAGAATTGCTTCTGAATGGAAAAAGGACAGTGAGTAATTACAAATAAACAAATCAGAATGGGAGGAGAATAGAATGGAACTGTCTAATTAAAGAGTTAAAGAGAAGATAAATTAGTAGAATTTCTCTTTTTCAGCAATTGCTAGTTGATTGTCTGCTAAGCACAAGGAAAGGGGGGGGGAAGCTGAGTGGAAGTTAATATTTTTTTAAAAAACAAAGTAAAGTAAAACAATATTAAACTGTGTGTCGGCAATCCCAGACACAACATTGATTAGAAGTTGGCAGATGTTCAAAAGTAAAAAAAAGAGAAAACAAGCATTTTTAAATCAGAAGAGAGATTTTGCACATCCCTCAGACAAGGCATACGTACATTTAAAAAGAGTGAACTCAAAAGAGAATTTTGAAATTTATAATAAAAGAAATGAAAAAACTTAAATCTGGTTCCATGGAAATGGTCCAAAAAGCCAAAGCTAAATCAAAACATCCAGACGTGCAGCCAGAATATGAAAATAAGGGGGATGAAATGAAAACATGGTTCTTGCAGGTGCTAACAGAAAACCAAGCCAAAAACAATGAGGCTTTTAAAGAGACAATCACTAAAAATAATGAGACACTATCAGAGACAATAACTAATCCAGTTATGGATGAAATGAATAAATCTCTTCAGATTATTAAAAAAGAGATTAAACAAGTGGATAAAAAAGTACAATCAATACAAATAGAACAGAATGATCAGCAAAAGATAACACTTGGAACACTCATCAAGATTGGATCAATTAGAAAGAAAAATCATTATAAAATATAAAATAAAATCAGGGAGGGTGAGGGGGAAAAATGAGCCTGCCTAAGGTGGATTCTATATTATTTTATTTTATTTTCCCAGCATGTGTCCTCGAAAGACAACATTCTTTTGCAAAGGAATGAAAAAGAAACTAAAAAAGAAGGGAAAGGTCCTTCAAAAGAACAGTAAAGAGGGAGCAAGAAGAGAAAAAGAAAAAGAAAGAGAGAGTAAAAATAAATGTAATAAAAGAAAAATTGTGAAGCCTGAAAGAATATGTGGAGAGAACCCTGAACTCACCAAGCTTGTGGAGGCTGCAGCAATTCAATTACAGCTGGAGAATTGTTTTCAAAATAAAGAAGTGTATATTTTAAAAACAAGTAAACCAGGTGTAGACTTGGAGTTGGTCGCTAAAAACGGTTTATTGACAGCTGAGACAGTCATTGCAATCTTTAAGATCTATTGAGTATTAATAGAAAAGCAGACAAACTGAAAGATATATTGGGAAAGTCTGCAACAAAAAAACCTGAGATATCAGTAATTAATCCTGCTAACTGATCTGCCTGCTCTCAGTATTTACATACAGCACAAGCCAATGTATGTAGAGAAACCAATAAAGAGAAACACACTACAACGAATTAGGATTTTGCTTCAGATTGCAATTAATCTCTTCAATGAAGGGAGATGGGTGGCACAATAAGCTGGAAGTTCTCCACTCTCTCCCTCTCTCTCAACTTCTTCAATGCAAGGTTCATACTAAAGAGTTAAAGAAATTTTCTGGTTACCCAGCCAAGCCGGCTGTGTCAGAGTAATACTGACATTCAGATACACTACCTTTCCTGAACTGATTTTGAAAAACAGGAGATGGTTGAGATTTTCAATCACACCTTTACATGTCTTTTTCAACAATAATATACAATCACTGATAAATTTTGAAAAGAGAACTAAGCTTGAGAGAGAGGCGACTACAACTCTTAAGGAACACAACCTCAAACAGCAACTCTCTCCACTGCAAGCTGTTCAAAACAACTCAGAATCAGAAAAAGAAGAAAGCCAGAGAGATAATATCATTGCCCCATTTATTAGGAAGACAAAGAAACTGGTTGACTTTATAGAGGAAAAGGCACAGGAAGAATTGGTGCAGTTCTTCAGCACCCTTTCGCCTGAAGAATGACAAGTTATCTTGAGTAAAGCAGAAGCAGTTAAATTAGAGCTACAATCAGCAACTGTAGCCACAGCAACAATCAATTCCCTATTACCTGCCAGTCGCTCCTGAGAAGTTTTACCAACACATATAATTTTTGAATGTTCTCCTAAGGAAAAAAGAAGGCACAGTAACTCTCAGAGTTTCACCGTACCATCGTTCAGACAATCAACTGGATAATCTGTAGAGAAACCAGTCTGTATGACTATGGAAACAGAAGGGGAGAACTAGGATCCACAGGGTTTAATATTAGAAAATAAGCTGTTTTAAGAAGAATGCTAATTGTTCTCATTGATGTTGATTATTCCCCTTCCCCTACTTTTAGAAGAGATCAAGATTATTTGATTTGGCTGGGATTGGATTTTCTTTTCCAACTCCCTGCTCATAGTTTTATATTAATGTTTTAAAATTCATTTCCAATTATATGTTATATGTCTATATTTTTAAAGTGTAGGGGCTGTGAATTTATAGGAAATCGGCACCTACATGTATTTAAGGGACTGCTAGCATAACTTCTAGTAGACACCATAGAAGTTTCTTTTTTCTGTTATAAAACTATAATGAATAGTGCCAGAATAGTTTCATTTAATGTAAAATGATTAGGTCCAGGGCTTAAGCGAGCTAATATCTTGAAAAAAATTACTCCCATGCACCCCAACATTCTGTTTATACAGGAGACACACAACAGGATCTAAGCCTGTCTTCCCAGAAGCATGATTTGGAGAACATTTTGGGGCCGGTGGTTATGGCAAGAGGGGAAGAATCAATGGTGGATGAAATTCTGGAAAGGATGGTTAATGGAGAAGCTTGCAGACAATGTCAGGAGAACCTCTGAGGCAAGGAATTGTAACCAGTTCAAGGAAACGTGGTTGCCTCTTATAGAATATATAAACTCAGCTTTGTAAATTTGTATTTTAGCTTGTGTTTTGAAAGTAGAATGGTGATGTAATTATGTTTTACCTTTTGCAAGCAATAAATAAAAAATAATAGCCTTATACTGAACACAGACACTATAAACGCTTCCCCATATGTGGAGTCAAGCGCATAATCCCATAAACCCAAGTAGAAGCAAGGAACCAGCAAAAGACATAATTATCTAGTGACCACCATGCCAACTAAGACTCCAGAGGCATTGTGCTACTGCACACCGCAGTAGAAAGGGGCAAAGATGTTCATGCAGCTCTCATCATGCAATGAAGATTATTCCCATTTCTCTTCTGCTGGCATCTTAGACCTGAGACACAGAAAATACTGCTGCAGGCATCAGGATCCACCTGATCTCAAACTGCAGAATGAAAGGGAAGCCCTGGCCCACAACCTTCCTGAAAGCCCACAGGCACCATCTACAGGCAGCCCTTAAGACATTGGGACAGCTCAGAAAGGAAATCTTCCCCCACCATGAACAGGAAAGGAAAAGGCACCATGTGCAACAAATGGAAGAAAGAATCAATTCTAGGGATTACAGGGAGACTTCATGTTAAATCTGACAGTTACCTTCCTGGCAAGCTTTACATACTGTCTTTGGCCTGGTGAGTCAGAAGGCTCTCTTGCTCTGTCCCACTTGCTTTGGCAGTAGCAGAGGGTGGTATTCATATAGAGATGACACACACTTGACAAGAAAGGCCAACTCCCTCACTGCAAGCACTGTGTGGAGGGTAGGCTAACCCCAACAGAAACCCACACCCATTCACACTGCCTTCCCTAGGAGCACAGGCAAAGCTTGAGCAGTCCCAAGTGAAGGCAGGGGTGGCAGCAACAGTTGGCACAGCAGCTACTGGGAGAAAATGCCTTTGAAACGGATTTTATCCTCATTGTCTTTCTCACGTAAGCGGGTCTCCAGGTTGCGCAGTTCCCGAGCAACCACTGGGCCCAAGGATGGATCCAGTTGCAACACCTTAGCAAAGTCAGCCTGAGCTTCCGTTGCATTCCAGACAGCTGCATGAGCCTTGGCTCTCTTGAAATAGGCCTTGACATTATCTGCAGGGATAAAAGGAATCCAAGTAGGGCACTGGGCATGTAGGCACGACAGACTCTGAAAAGGCACTGTCAATCCCATTTCCAACTTGGACCAGCTCATGGCAATTTTTTAAAAACAACTTCTAGAATTTCCAGAACTTCTTGCCAGTGGCCATTTTGGCTAAAGGATTCTGAGAGCTGTAGACCCCAAAAAGTAAATTTTCTAAGCTCCAACTTGGACAAACCTCAGGGATAATATGCTGCCAGTTATACAGACTCTTTAACCACAACAACTCTGTTCTTGCACTCATAATCCAACAGTGGATTCTTGATTAATTGAATTCTACAACTCCCTGTTTTTTCTTTCTACAGTGATTTCCAGGTTCCCACTGACAAAGGAGACCCCTTACCTTCATACTTGTTGAGAATGGAAGAACAGTGATCCAGTACTTCATAGTATTCGTGATTCAGCAGTTTACACTGGCAGTAATTCAGCAGCAAGGGGGTGATCTGTTGGTCAAGCTGAATCCAGTCAGGGGATCCTGGCTGCTCCTGTGCACAGGATAGGAGAAGGGTAGGATGAGGCATACATGGGAATGAGCTACACCTTTCCAAATGGGAATAGATGCCATGGAGGTTTGGGGGGGCAGTTTATACAACACAGTTTACCATACTGCATAGATGAGCAGAAGGTGGAAATCACCACTCTCCACCCAATACTCTTTCTATTCTGCCTTTTCCAGGTGGGCAATCAATGTGGATTACAGCAGTTATTAAAACAGAATACTATAAAATCACAGTCAACTTTAAATCCCCTTGTCCTCCCTCCTCCCCCCTAAAATTCTGGTTGTACACATAATTCTGCTGTCATCATGTCGAGTTTGATCCTGAGAACATTTCAGCTCCCAGACCACAGAAAACATCAAACTGGATAGGACTTTGTATGGCCTGATACAGAGGAGGACTGGACTTCAGGACCTTTTGAGATACACGGAGAACAGAGTTCCTTATATAGTATCACATCATAGTGTTGCAGGAGTAAGACAAGGTGCTACTCTTTCAATCCAATTATCACTGTCTCAGATTGGAGGTGCATTAGAAGCACTAGAACAGCCCTCCCCAAACTGAAACTTCTGGATTATTGCAAATACAACTCCCATCAGCCCCCAATGATCAGGGATGATGAAAGCTGCAGTTCAAGCCATTTGGAGGGCACTAGGCTGGGAAAGAAAGCATTAGAGTGATATTAAGAACAACTCATATGACTTGGCAGACATCCTTCGAACAGGTGGAGGAACTGAGATGGAAGGTAGTATTGAGGCTAGTGGTAAACTTCTGAGGATCGGGGGCCAAAGTAAAGACTGAAAGAAGATTTTAGACTTGATTTGTCAACTAGTTTGGATACTTTCCTAACATACACCTTGGATTTCTCTCTTAGTTTTACATTAAAATGGGCATTTGATATCTCAAATCCCTCCCCTACAAACAAACAAACAAAAAACCCTGATGCTCTGTATCAATTTTGCATGGAAATTTGTGTAAAATAAATTTTGAGGACAGTAGGTGCTACCACTCAAACTTTTGTTTTATTCAAATCACAAGCAAAGTCATCATCAGTCTAGACAATATCAGATAAATTTCCTCATTTCCTGTAAAGCAACATTTTCCTGTTGCAAGCAGGGCTATCCTTGAAGTAATAAGCACAATGAATGCAAGGTAAGAGCCTTGTTCATTCCAGATTCACAGCCCTCTATCTCATTTTTCATTTGCTCCCATAACATGCAGACAGAAGTGAAGTGATAGTGAGCAAAAAGGTAAGTCGCCTTGCAAAAAATATGCTGTAGAAGACATGCCTTCAATTACCTTCATTTGCAGGTTCTTAAGGCAAGCAATGGCATCATAGTACTTGGCAGCTGCCTCCTGCACTTTGCCTTCCTTGTAGAGTTCATTGCCTTCCTGGTGGATCAGAGGTACAGCTTTCAACTTCTCCTCATCTGACATGGCCCAAGGGTCCTGGCGGTATGAGCCTGGGCTTTCCACCTAGCAAGGGACAAAAGCAACACATGCTGGATAGTTCTTGAAGACAAAACATAAAAACCTCACATAATTCCACAGGAACACTGAAAGTACCAGCCTGGCTTATCACCTTGACCACCCCAGGCGACAATACAGAAGTAGCAAGAGCAGGTGCAGGCGAGCTTCAAGTAAGGAGGAAAAGGAAGGCTCTCACTTCCTTATGTGAAGACAGACAGAAAACATGCTCCCCTTCTCCTGGCAATGCAGTCCTTCAAAAAGCTAGGATAATCTTCTCATGCAGAGAAAGCCATCCAAGTTGTGCAGCCATCCAAACTGTCATCTAATGTGCCTTCTCCTCTTCTGTGGCACAGTCATACAACCCAAATAACCCAAAAGACTCCCAAGGCCCATCACCCTCCAGAGTCTTTCTTTCCCACAGGACCTCACCTTTCCTTCCCCCTCACCTTGAGCATCTCAATGGCAAAGATGAGGGGCTGGGGGTTCTGTTGGAGCTCATCAAGATCTGGATAACCCAAGGAGTGATGCTCGTGCATTTGAGCAATACCACAACAGTGCCGTTGCCCCTCCAGTGGATCTTTCCCAGCTGCAATATTCCTCAAACTCTTTGACACCATTGGATACAGGACCACATGCTATAAGGAGAAAGAAAACATCACAAAGTTCTTGTTGCTGTAGAAGATTCGCCTTCAGGCAACACTGTTTGCTCAGCTGAGCAAAACAGTTTTGTATATATTTTGAAAAGAGCGAAACAAATGCCATACAGGGCTTCCGTATCTAAGAGGGACAGCGTTATGCGCCATTACAACAACAAAATCACTCCACCTCTGTCACACACCAAGAAAGGCTCAGCTCACTATACAGTATGCAAGAAAAAGAATGTTGCATTCCTTTAGCACAGTGGTCTCCAAACTGTGTCCTTTAAAAGATTTTGGACTTCAGATTCCAGAGGCCTCAGCCATATTGGCCAATAGTCTGGGATCCTGGAAGCTGAAGTCCAAAATCCCTTAAAGGGCACAGTTTGGGGAGCACTGCTTTGGCATAACTTTATTCTGCAACTACAAATCTTTGAAAGGGCAACAATATAGGCACAGCTGAAAAACCTTCAGAAGCGCTGCAAAATCAAACTTCCTACAAGAACTGTACACGTTCATAGTTAGTAAGGCATGGGAAAGGGGTAGGGAAATAGAAAAGAAATTTATTCTTTAAAAAATAAAAACAACGTAAGATTTAGAATCTACTGAATTCCATGTCTAAAACTAAATTCTGTGATTTCTAAACAGTAATAGGAAACATGGAAGCCTTATGTTTTTATGATGAAGTAAATAAATGCTAAGTGTTACAGTCTGCCTCCCCTCATAAATGTGGAAAAATCATGAATATAAATGAATATAAATAAAAAATTGTGAATGCTATTGTTTTTACGTGAGATAACACTTCTCTAGGAATGCCTCCAGCACAACTCTATGTTCAAGTTCTCCCAGAAGTTGAAGTTAAACACAGATTCATGCTGAAGGATCTAGAGATTGTTGTTGTGTGCCTCTGAGTCATTCTTTACTTAAGGCAACCCTAAGGTGAACCTATCATAGGATTTTCTTGGCAAGTTTCTTCAGAGGGGTTTGCCATTGGCATCCTTTAAGGCTGAGAGAGTGTGACTCACCTAGTGGGTTTTCATGGCTGAGTGGGAATTTGAACCCTGGTCTCCAGAATTGTAGCCCAGTGCTCAAACCACTAAACTATGCTGGCCCTCAGAGATTCCTAGAGAGAACATAGTCTAAAACACACTACAGAAATAATCCAGTTTGAAACCACTTTAACTACTCTTGCTCAGTGCTAAGGAATGCTGGGAACTGTAGTTTAGCCTTCTTTGTCAGAGACTTCTGGAACTACAATCCCCAGGGTTCCCTAGCACTGAGCCAGGGGAGTTAAAGCAGTCTCAAACAGGATTATTTCTGCGGTGTGATTTGGACTCATATTAATCAAATCTGTGATCATGATATCCACAAAAAGCAAACCAGCAAATATGGGGGGCTGACTAAACACATTTTTACTAATCATTTACAAAACACTTTTAACGTGTATAACATTTTCATAGGAAGATGAAAAATAAGGTGCCATCATTCTTGTTTTGCAGATGGGTTATCAGGGCACAGTAACAGAAAGATAGCAAAGGAACTGTCAGGAGAACCAAGGATTTGTCAGAAGCTTCCCTTACTTCCATACAAGATGCTTCTCACCCTCAATGGTCAATGGTGGTTTGTAGCCATATTGGGGATTACCTTGGTGTCACACAAGAACTCAGCCATCTCTCCCTCCCGCATAGTCTGGAGGATGGTCTCCCAGACAGGCAGCTTGAACTTCTTGCCAATAATGAGCTCCATGGGTTTGCCTCGTGTACGACTGTCATCCAATACTTTTTGGTCTGGACTGCAGAGCAGTGTGCGGTAGTGGAAAGTAGCCTGAAAGAGATCAGGAAGGAGAGCTACAGAATAAGGTTACTCCACAGACCCAGCAGAACAACAAAAAGGCAGAAGACAGAGCAAAGATGGTGGCTAATAAACAGAAGCTGGCAGTAATTCATTGTTTATGATTAGATTCCCAATATCCAATTTAAATAACTAGAAAAACATTTGGGCACTATGAATACAGCAACAGAGTGTGAATTATATCTATCTTAGTAATGGGCAGACCAGAGGGGGCTGGGGACAACCATTGGCTTACCAGCTTGTTCATACTGCTGGCTAGATAACTTGAATAGTAGCAAACTACTGAGTTAGGGGGAGGGGGAGTGTCATTTTATGAACTTATAAACAGTTACCAGCAAATTAAAATCTTTTCAAACGCCTCCATCCTGGAGCTCCACCTAAGTTTCTCAAAATCCTCTGAATGCAAAGAACAAAGGGAGAAAACTGGCATTACTTTAGGAAAGTTGGAAGGCAAACTGGAAAACAACCAATGGGCAGACTGTAAGCCAAAGGATGGGACTATATAGTAGTATATTTAGCAGTTATCCAAAAACTCAAAGCTGCCAGCCACAGGATCTGAAGAAGAGCCAGGGGACTTGCACATAAGAAGATACCAAACTAGTCAACACTGTCTATTCTTACTGGCAGCAAGATACCAGACAAGCCAATGCTGTCTATTCTTACTGGCAGCAGTTCTCCAGAGTCCCAGGCCCAAACTTTTTACAACACCCACACCTGGGTGATTTTTAACTAAAAAAGTGTGCAAAACCTTGACTTTGCCACTGAGCTGTAGTGTCTCCTAAAGTTCTTAGAATCATAGAATCATAGAGTTGGAAGAGACCACAAGGGCCATCCGGTCCAACCCCCTGCCATGCAGGAACTCCCAATCAAAGCATCCCCGACAGATGACCATCCAGCCTCTGTTTAAAGACCTCCAAATAAGGAGACTCCAGTACACTCTGAGGGAGTGTGTTCCACTGTCAAACATCCCTTACTGTCATGAAGTTCCTCCTAATGTTGAGGTGGAATCTCTTTTCCTGTAGCTTGCATCCATTGTTCTGTGTGGTAGTCTCTGGAGCAGCAGAAAACAAGCTTGCTCCCTCCTCAATATGACCAGGGCTTCTTCTATCTTGTCTTCTTCTTCTTCTTCTTCTTCTTCTTCTTCTACTACTACTACTACTACTACATCATCATCATCATTCTGCCTTTTCACCAAGAGTTCCCCAAGGAGCTTACAAATTATTATAATGAAAATAACAGGGTAAAAACAAAGGCCAACTCTGACCTTTCTTACAACTAGCATGTGAATCCTGTCACACACCACATATAAGAGAACTGCTAGCACTGCAAGGTATACAGGAATAATTCAAACTGTTGCTGTTGCTGCTGCTACTGCTGTATGCCTTCAAATCACTTACAACTTATCCTAACATACCTATCATAGGGATTTCTTGGCAAGATTTATTCAGAAGAGGTTTGCCATTGCTTTCATCTTAGGCTGAGAGAGTGTGACTCATCCTAGATTAGACAGTGGGTTTCCACAGTGGAAGGGGCAGGTCATACTCTCTCAGCCTCAGGGGAAGGCCATGGCAAACCTCCTCTAAGTGAAGAAACCTTTCCAAGAAAACCTCGAAATACTCTTTCCTTTGGGTTGCCAGAAGTTGGGTACAAGCTTGAAAACACACAACACTGAGGGAAATAAACATTTATTTAAAATACCTTATATAATAATTATATATGTTATAATTATTTATATAAAATTAAAATTATATAAACAAATAATAATATAAACAAAATTTTATTTATTTATATAATATTATATCAAGTATTTATTATATTAACTATAATATTAATAATTATTAATCATAATAATTATAATATAATAAAATATATAATAATTACATTCCTTGGAAGCACGAGAAAGACGACGTGCGCTCTCGATCCTTGTCCATCTTGGCTGGTCATCCAAGGAGGGGAAGCACTGAAGGTATTCCTTTGGGATACAATCAATGCATCCCTCAGAGAAGGCTGCTTACCATCTTCTCTGAAGGAGGCAGCGGTTAAGCCCCTCTTAAAGAAACCTTCTCTTGATCTCCTGTGTCCTTATTCCCATTTTTGAGCAAGGTGATCGAGAGAGCAGTCGCCTCTCAACTCCAGGTTGTCTTGGATGATACCAATTATCTTGATCCATTTCAAACCGGTTTCAGGACAGGACATGGGTAGAGACTGCCACGGTCACTCTGACCGATGACGTCTGCCTGAGCATCAACAGGAGTAGTGTGACCCTGCTGGTGCTCTTGGATCTCTCTGTGGCTTTCGATACTGTTGATCACTCCATCCTTTTGAGTTGATTGGGGGAGTTGGGGATTAGAGGCACTGCACTTCGGTAGTTCCAGTCCTTTCTCTCCAGGAGATCTCAAAGGGTAAGGCTTGGGGACAGTTGCTCTTCCAAGATTGAGCTTAATTGTGGCATCCCGCAGGGCGCCATCCTGTCCCCGATGCTATTTAGTATCTACATGAAGCCGCTGGGTGAGATCATTTGGAGGTATGGAGCTCAGTGTCTTCAGTACGCTGATGGTACTCAGATATCTCTCTCCATGACCAGATTGTTGGTTCGGACTTCAGATGGCATCTCTCCTCTTAATGACTGCCTTGCAGTGGTAACGGATTGGATGAGAGAAAACAGGTTGAAACTTAATCCAGACAAAACAGAGGTACTAACAGTTACTGGTCCGAAACCAGGTTCGGGAATACATCTTCCGGTCCTAGATGGAGTCACACTCTCCTTGAAGGACCCTGTTCGCAGTCTGGGAGTGCTCCTTGACTTGTTGCTTCACATGACTAGTCAGGTGAATGCGACGGTCAGGAGTGCTTCTTACCAGCTTCGGCTGATACATCGGCTGTGCCCTTTCCTGGATGTGAGGGATCTGGAAACTGTGATACATGCTCTGGTAACCTCACGTCTGGACTATTGTAATGCGCTCTACGTGGGGCTACCCTTGTGCTTAACCTGGAAACTCCAATTGGTCCAAAATATAGAAGCCAGGCTTGTCTCTGGAACATCCAGGAGAGAGGACATAACCCCTGTGCTTAAATCTCTCCACTGGCTGCCGATCAGTTTCCGGGCTCAGTACAAGGTGTTGGTTTTAACCTTTAAAGCCCTACATGGCTTGGGTCCATCTTATCTCAGGGACCGCCTCTTCCCGTATGAACCCCCCCCCGCACGCTTTGGTCCTCTGGGAGGAACCTGCTGCAGCCCATGAAGACCAGGCTGGCGCAGACCTCCCAGAGGGCCTTTTCGGCTTCTGCTCCCAGGCTGTGGAATGGCCTGCCAGACGAGATCCGTCTCATCACAATGTTAGATTGTTTCAAAACAACTTTAAAGACGCATCTCTTCCGTGTGTTATAAGTTTGTCTTATTTCTATTTGATAGTAATCTGATTTTAATCTTTGCCAGTTTAATTCTATTTTAAGGGGTGGGAGGTCGGGGATGGGACTCTTGATTTATTTTAACTGTAACTGTTGCTGTACCCCGCCTTGATTGATTCAACAGAGGGGCGGGTAAGAAATAAAAACTATTATTATTATTATTATTATTATTATTATTAATGATAAAGGAGGGGCTGCCTCGAATGGGAACACAAAAATTAAATCCAAATAAAATCCAAATGGAGAGGCTGTAATCCTAAACCATTCTCTTGAGGCCTGTCACCTCTGCTGCCTAAGTCACAGTGTGCCCTCCAAATTGGCGTAACCATAGCAACCCATTGGGGTAGGCGTGGTTTTTAGGAGTCCCCGCCCCCTCCAGGGCCGCCGACGAATCACAATCGACGTTAGAAGAGCTTCTCAGCGAATCAAAATCCAGGTCGCGCAGGTTCCATTTCCAGGGTTCGGCTGGCCTTTGCGCCTGCGCAGTTGACGCACTCCCACGCCACAGCGCCTCCTGCCTCCGCCGCGCATGCGCGTTTCTCCCTCCTCCTCCCTGCCCTGTTCCGTTATCTCAGCGGCAGAAGAACCCAATACGAAAGGGTTGTTTCTGTTTGTGTTACCTTGGTGCCGTCCTCGTAGTCAGGGAGGGGGCCCCGGCCTTCCTGCACCAGCCGCTTCTGGATCCCATCCGCCCGGAGCTGCTCCACCACGTCCGCCATGATCGCTCCTCGCTTGAATCCTCCTGCTCTTCTCAATAGCCTTCGAGGAACGCCGATGATGATAGCCGACGACGGATGGGCGCTTCGGCAATTTCCGGACACGCTCGGTCATTTCCGTATCCGGCCTCAGGCGTTCGGGTATTTTCGGAAGTGCTCGGAAAGGCGGCGAAGTTGCTGCTTTGGAACTAAGTGCATTCATTAAATTATTACAACCCCCACGTTCAGGGCGGCCGGACGCCCTCCTTTTCCCGGACGCGTCCTACATTTTCCAACTTTCTGCCCAAAACGTCCTCCGAATTTACATTTCTATTAGTGTTTTTGAGGTTTTGAAAAAGCCTCCCTTTTGGGACCTAAAGGCACTGAAACCCCTGTCTGTTCTTGGAAGCTAAGCAGGGCCAGCCCTGGTTAGTTCTTGGATGGGAGACCACCCTCCATGAATAAATACCAGGCTCTGTAGGCTGTGTTTCAGGGCCTGAATAAACCAAAATGAAGCCATTTTGAACCTCCTTCCACAGACCCCAAAGGCACCAGATGATCCTGCCTGATCTTGGAAGCTAAGCAGGGCCAGCCCTGGTTAGTATTTAAATGGGAGACAGCCAATGAATATCGGGTTGCTGTGTGCCTTCAACTCATTTCTGAACCTGTCACGGGTTTTTCTTGTTCTGAGGAAGTTTGCCATTGTCCTCCTCTGAGGCTGAGAGAGTGTGACCTGCCCAGTGGTCTCTAGAGTCATAGGAGTTTATCATACAAAGGAGATCGGGAGTTTATCCCGTGAATATCCCAGAAAAAAAAATCACATAACAGTTTCACACAAAGTCGCACAAAACCCGCCATTAAAACGGTCACAAAGAAGCATTAACGTGCGTCTTTTTACTTTCGGGATTTCAGCAACAATACATTTCCGATATCACTTTATTTGCGCAATTTCGTGTGATAGTCATTCACACAATTACTCGCCATTTCCGTTTCATTTGCGGGATGCCTCAAATGTGCTTTAATCTCTCTTTGATGTCGAAATCAGCTCCAGTGTGATAAACGCCATAGTGTGACACTACTCAAACCACTACACCCACAATTTTGGAGGAAGGAGTGAGCAAAACCACCTCTGAGTATCCCTTGCTTAAGAAAACCCTATGAAATTCATGGGGCTAACGTAAGTTGACAAACAACATAAGACAACAGGCGACTTGATGGCCCATAGGGACACACTGCTTTCAGAAATGGGGAATGGGAGGCTGCTACTATACACCGATCTCACATTGTCAGTCTCAGGAGTCCTCCTGGCAGGAAGCCACTCCGATCTTCATGAATTATTTCCGATAATATATTTTTCATCTTTCTGCCAGAACTGATATGGACAGGTTGCTTACCTGTAACAGTATTTCTTCGAGTGGTCATCTGCGAATACATACAAATGGGTTCTCTGCGCCTGCGCAGTCGAATTCGGAACTTTCTGGAATCACTGGGCAGAAAAGCGGCTTGCAACTTTTTGCAACTTTTTGGCGGTAGCCCCTCCCCTCCTCTATATAAGCCCTGTTCCCGCTCTTTTCCTCAGTTCCGAAATTTTTCCGCCGCAAGCGACGGAGGAGCAGAACAATGTTGAGCAGGACACTGAGGGGAGGAAGGGTGGGATTTGTATGTATTTGCAGATGACCACTCGAAGAAATACTGTTACAGGTAAGCAACCTGTCCTTCTTCTTCGTGGTCTCTGCGAATCATACAAATGGGTTAGACTAGCAAGCTTAGGTAAGCGGCGGAGGGAGTGTCATGACAACAGTTGTGAAGTGAACCAAAAAACATTTATTGATTCACAATAAAAATTGTCAAATTGAACTAACCCTTGTGTGATTCTTGCATGAATTATAGAACATAACAACAATAGTGCAATGCTGCTCATAGAGCAGAACATAAACCAAATACTCAAAGAGTAAACTATGTATATGGTGTATAAATGCAATCAGAAAGACACCAGAACACCCAATCCTGGATGCAAAGGAATTCAAGTAATAAGGCAAACAGTGCAACAGTTAGTGCAATGTGTCATATGCAACAACAATGCAATGTAAAACCAACATGGCATAGAACACAACATGGCATAGTACAGAACTTGACATTAGTGTAAACCAGACAGTAGCACTGCTGTGCCAAAGGCTGCATCTGTCCTTGCCCTGGTGTCCAACCGGTAATGTTTTATAAAAGTCATAGGTTGGGACCAGACAGCAGCCTTACAGACATCCTCCAGCGGAATCCCAGTCAAAAAAGCGGAGGATGTCGCTACCGCCCTAGTTGCATGTGCCCTGACCCTGGCCGGAAGAGTTCTACCCGACAGTTCATAACAGAGGTGGATGGTACCAGCCACCCATTTAGAAAACCTCTGAGCAGTCACAGGTAATCCCTTCTTGGGCTCTGAGTAGCACTGGAACAGTCTGTCAGAGCGGCTCGAACCCGAAGTTCTGTCCAGATAGAAGGCCAAAGCCCTCCGAACGTCCAACAGGTGCAAACGGCGTTCGGTGTCGGTGGTCGGGTTCGGGGGCCAGGGTCGGGAGCACAATGTCTTGGCACATGTGGAAAGCAGACACTACCTTAGGCAAAAAGGTAATGTCGGTACGGAGGACCACCTTATCCTTGTGGAACCGAAGGAAAGGTTGGTCCCTCCGTAAGGCACAGAGCTCGCCAGCACGGCGGGCAGAGGTAATGGCTACCAGAAAGGCTGTTTTCCAAGTCAGCAGCCTCAGGTCAGTGGTAGCCATGGGTTCGAAGGGCTTGGTACCAAGACGAGACAAAACAACCTCAAGGCTCCACGCCGGTGCCGGTACCGAGGCCGGCGGATGGAGGTTGTTAAAGCCCTTCAAAAACCCCTTCACCAAGGGGTCCTTGAAAAAGGAAGGTTTCCCATCAAACTGGAAATGGGAACAAATAGCAGACAAATAACACTTGATGGAGTTAAGGCACAGCCCCGACTCCACCAGCGTCATCAGGAACTCCAGCACCGTCGGTGTCGATACCCTGGACGGAGACAGGCCTCTCGAATCCAGGAAGCGGAGGAATCTCTGCCATTTGCAGGAGTAGGACCTCTTGGTTGCAGGTTTGTGGGCCGCCAGGATCACACGCCTCACCGCCGCCGGGAGGTCCGCTAAGGCCGGAGTAGCCACGCCACGAGAGGAAGGTCCTCGATGTCCGGATGACGAACTCGACCCTCCTGTAGAGTGAGCAGGTCTGGTCTGGGCTCGATCCTGAAGAACCGGTTCCGCGACAGGTGAAGAAGGGACGGAAACCACGGCTGCCTGGGCCACCAAGGGGTGATCAGGATGGCGTCCGTCCGGTCTCTCGACATCTTGGAGACGACCCTCGTGATGAGCGGGAACGGAGGGAAGGCATACAGAAGTTCCCCCGTCCAGCTGTGTAGAAAGGCATCCCCGAGCGAGCGTCGAGACCGATCCCGGGAGCAAAACCGGCTGCAGTGTGCGTTGGTCTCCGACGCGAAGAGGTCTATCTGCGGGGTGCCCCATCTGGAGAACAGATTCGCGACCACGTCGGGGTGGAGAGTCCACTCGTGGCACTGCGAATCTGACCTGCTGAGCTGGTCCGCCAAGACGTTCTCCTCCCCGGGAAGATGCACTGCTTGCAGGAAGATGTTTCTCGGGATGCACCAGTGCCAGATGCGAAGAGTTATCTCCAGTAAAGTTGGAGATCTGGTTCCGCCCTGCTTGTTCAGGTAGTACATGACAGTGGTGTTGTCCGTCAGGAGCTGCACTACCCGTCCGCGAAGCTCGGATTCGAAAGCCTTCAAGGCCTTCTCGACAGCTAGCATCTCCAGGGCGTTGATGTGGAGATCTTGGTGACGCGCTTGCCACTTGCCCCTTATGGTGAGACCCATAGTGTGGGCTCCCCAACCGTCCATGGATGCGTCTGTGGTGAGGACCACCTGCGGGTCCGGAGAGACGAACGGCATGCCGGCGCAGACGTTCTGGGAGTCTAGCCACCAGGACAGGGAACGAGCGACGGGCCTCGGTACTGTGAGCCACTTGCTTGCAGGGTCGGCCAACGGGTCGAAGACGGAGAGGAACCACGACTGTAGGGGCCGAAACCGGAGCCTGGACCACGGGGTGACGAAGGTGGTCGAGGCCATATGGCCCAGCGCTACCTGGACTTCTCGGGCCCGCACCCGTCTGTTGGCACAGCAATGCCGGACGGCCTTGGAGAGGGACAGAAAACGGTCCTCGGGCAGGGATGCGATGCAACTTTCTGAGTCGAGGATAGCCCCGATGAACTTGATCCTGGTGACGGGGGTCAAGTGGGACTTCTCGAGGTTCAGTACCAGGCCGAGAGATTGGAGCAGGGAGACGGCGAAGGAGATGTCCTGGCAAAGGGCCTCTTTGGAGTCTGCTGCGAAGAGCCAATCGTCTAGGTAGGGGAAGACTCTTGACCCTCGCTGGTGCAGATAGGCGACTACCGGAGCCATGCACTTGGTGAAGACTCTCGGCGCCGTGGCGAGTCTGAAGGGCAGGACGTTGTAGTGGTACATCTCCGTCCCGATGGCAAAGGAAAGGAACCGTCTGTGTCCCTCTCGAATGGCGACCTGGAAGTAGGCATCCTTGAGGTCCAGCGTCGCAAACCAAAGTCCCTGCGACAACAATGGCAAAATGGAAGCAAGAGTTACCATCCGGAACTTCTTGTAAACCAAAAAACTGTTAAGGCACCGAAGGTCCAGTATGGGACGGAGGCCTCCATCCGGTTTCGGTACCGTAAAGTATCTAGAAAAGAACGCCGGTGGGCCAGGTCCGGATCCAGGGGGGAGATGGCCCCCTTGTCCAACAGAGTGCGTACTTCGTCGAGGAGGGAAGGTGAGGGATCCATAGAAAGGAGGGCTCCCGTAGGCGGGAGTTCTTCGAACTCGAGGGCATATCCTTTGGATATAATAGTCAGCGCCCAGGAGTCGGTGGAGTCAGGGCCCAGATGTTATAGAAAGGCCTCAATAAATCCAAAAAGAAGGGACGAGAAGGGGAGACAACGGAGTACGCTGGAGACCTTCATTGTCCCTTCTTACCCGAATCAGATCCGGGCTTCCTCGGAAGCGGTCTTCGGTATCGGGACTGAAGACGTCTTCCCGATGAAGATGAGGAGGGAGAGGAGAACCTCTGCCTGGTGTCCTGGCGACGGTACTGCCTCTCCTGCTCAAATGGCCTCTGTGCCTGTCCGAAGGATGGTCTGGACCCGAAGCGCCTCCTGGGGAAGGCCTGCTGGGGAGCGGACATGCCGTGCTTCTTTGCGGCTGACTTCATGCGGTACTTGAAATTCAGCCGCTCGTCGGTGTCCTTGGCAAAGAGCCCTTCGCCATCAAACGGCATGTCCTCTATAGCGGCCTTCGCCTGCGGGGTTAAATCTGAAGCCCGAAGCCAGGCATGTCTCCGGAGGGCCACACTGGAAGCCATGGACTTGGCCGAACAGTCCGCCGTGTGTCGCGCCGAGGTAATCAGAAGGCCGGCAACCGAATGCACCTCCTCCCGGAGCTGGTTTGCAGCTGGAGCCTTCTCCTGAGGGAGGTCAGCCAGCAGGGGGGACATCCTCTCCGTCAGGTATTGGATGTAGGCCCCCATGCAGGCATTATAGTTCGACACCCGCAGTCCCAGAGCTGAGGCCTCGAAGATCTTCTTAGAAATCCCGTCTATCTTCTTGCCCTCGCGGTCCGAAGGAGACGGGGAGGTCTTTGGGGTGAAGACCTTCTGTGACCCCTCGACAATTGCAGAATTCTGAGGCGGGTGCGAATGGAGCCACTCTGCCGATGATGGAGAGATCTTGTAAATGGAGTCGATCTTCCTCGAGGTCGACGGGGTGGATGCTGGATTCTGCCACGACCTCTTGGCGATCTTCTCCAAGGACGGCAGAAACGGGATGGCTGCCAATGTTGGTGCCGAGCCCTGAACTCGTTTCTCGACCGGGTCGAGGGCCTCCTCCTCGGAACAAGACACCTGGAGCTCCAAAGCATTCGCCATCTTGATAACGTGCTCCCCAAAGGTGTGCACGTTATCAGTAGGAGACACTGGACCTGGTTGGTAAAAGGCCTGCCGAACCGGCCCCTTCTCCTCGGTGTCGGTATCGATCGGAGATGGAACCGAACCTTCGGTGTCGAACTCCACGTCCGAGTCGGAGCTGGGCCCTCCACAGAGTACCGCACTGGAAGGGGAGTAGGCCGTCTGGGTTGCTGCCTCTCCGCGAACGGCGTCCTCCTCAACGACCTTCGACGGTGCCGAAACCTGGACCTCCTCACCCACTCTGGCAGACACATCCAGCGGGCGCCAGCGCTTGCCTCGTGGTCTGTCAAGAGTGGAAGGGTCAACCGCCACAAAGTACTTGCCGGACTCGCTATCATAATAGTATTCCGGCTCGTCCTCGGTCTCGGCCATAGGGGTCGGCGACCTACGAGACCTCTGGCTCAGCTGTGGGGAGCGCTGAGCGGGCGTCAGGCTGCGCGGCACCGATGTCTCGCGCCGGGCGGCCTGGGAGCGAGGCGACGCTTCTGTCGGTACGGAGGCGGTCGGTACGGAGGCGGGCCTTTCGACAGCGGGAATTTCCGTGGCGGGAACATCCCTCGGTGTCGACGCACGTGGCAGCTCGGTTCCCACGTCGGAATCGGAGCGGGCCTTGTTCTGGAGGGTCTCACCCTCAGAGGAGCGCTTTTTCCGGAGGGATTCCCCCTCGGTAGAATGCTTCCTCTTGGCAGGGGCTTTAGAAGTGGATTCCTTCAGAGAGGAAGAGCCCTCTGCCACGCCCTGAGAAGGAGTTTTCACCTTCTTTCTCCGATTCTCATCCCTGTGGTCCTTGCCCTGCCTGGGCTTGTCCTTCTTGGAGGACTTAGACTTCTCACCCGTCTTCTTAGCCGATTTCTCGGCGGGGTGAGTCTCCGCGTCCCGGGAGGACTTGGAGGGACCAACAGGGGAAACAACAGTCACCTTCTCCTGAGACATCTTGGAGGCCGGAACGGGTGCTTTAGAGACCGAAGCCGGAACCGAAGCCGAAGGCAGGATCTCCTGAGGGGCCAAAGCCCGATCGAGAAGGTAGGATTTCAGCCGAGAAGCACGGTTCTTCCTCGCCTGCGAAGTCAATGATCTGCAGAGGGCACAGCTCTGGGTGTCGTGGGCCTCGCCCAGGCAGATCAAGCACTTGGAGTGGGGGTCCGTGTGAGGGACCTTGGCCCCACAAACAGCGCAGTGCTTAAATGGAGCCGGAGACATCAAGTCCAAATCGGGATCCAAAATCGAAGTCAATCAAGCCGAGAGGTCCAACAATAGCCGAGTCACAGACGAGGGAGAGTAGTCGAGAAGCAAGCCGAAGATCGAAAAACCAAGAGAGACAAGCCAAGCGATTCCACACTGTTCCTTTAGAGTAGCCTACACGGCGGAAAAAAAGGAACTGAGGAAAAGAGCGGGAACAGGGCTTATATAGAGGAGGGGAGGGGCTACCGCCAAAAAGTTGCAAAAAGTTGCAAGCCGCTTTTCTGCCCAGTGATTCCAGAAAGTTCTGAATTCGACTGCGCAGGCGCAGAGAACCCATTTGTATGATTCGCAGAGACCACGAAGAAGAACAAGAGTTTGTAGTTGCAGTTTAAAAAGGATATCGGCCTGTAATTTTTAAAATTCCTTTGTGCCTTGGCCTTCTTTAGGAATCAGTGATACGTTCACCATATTCCATGAATCTGGGCTGTCCTCTTTCAAAATTGTGTTATATAACTTCTGTAGATAGATCAGTTCCTTAAGACTGGAGAGGCCTAGCAACACCATCAGGCCTGGCCTCAAGTAGAAGAGCCCTCCCTCCATGCTGCTCCATCTTACCCAGGAGGGAGTGAAAGGACAGGCCAAACTCCATAGGGCCTGCCCTGGATTAAGAAGCAGAGCCCTCCCTCCAGTCCATCTGCCTTGGCTCAGGCATCAGAGGGAGAGAAGAACCACTAGACCTCATCCCCTTCCCCATCACCATTCCCTTCTCTTTTTGTGTTGTGTCTTTCTTAGATTGTAAGGCCGCTCTGATAGCCTTTAGGGCTGAAGAGTGGGGTATAAATATAATTAATTAATTAATCAAATAAATAAAAATAATATGCTGCCGACAAGCCATTCGGTCTTGGAGTTTTTGCATTTTTCATTCTTTTGATACTGTCAAAGATCTCTACTATTGTGATTGGAGGGGAACATTTAATATCCTCTGTGGAAATTCAGATAACATATATACACTACGCTATTATCCTCACACCCTGTAGTTGCTGGACTTTGTACAGAGCTCTTGGCTCTGGTCCTTTAGTTAAAAGTCCCATTATCTAGATTGCTTTTCTTTCTCTTCCTCTTGGACTCCTGCTTCCTCCAGTCTGCTGGAAAGATCTCTCAGTGCAGGAGTTACAGCGTTTGCAAATTTCTAAAAGACTTCACAAATCTGTTTTATAATTTTTGTCCAGTGTGCAGCTCCACCATAAGGGAAATATGGCTAGCTCATGTTGAGTTTTTGCCAGGCAGTAAAAGGTTGGTTGTTTTGCCTGGACTTCAACTATTCATTTGTTTTTTTCCCTGCATTTAAAGAACTTTTTTGTGATTTGTACATCATTTTGAAAGCCCTAGTGGAAGGAAGATATACCTAAATGCTCTTACTACATGAATAAATACACTTCAGCCAGGCAGGAGAGCCATTCTTTATTCACCACAAACCTCTAAGTGTGATCCAACCTCTACATTATGATAAAGGAGAATTCACCAGTTAATGTGGGTGTTTCCAGATAGAGGCTCCAACCATATAAGAAGGGGGGGAAAAACTGCAGCTATCCTGGCATTCCTTCCTTAATCAATGTTAAGAATATGAGATGAATGAATTTATGGAAAAACACCGACAAGGATCCCTTGTAAAATGCCATGAACAATGCCAAGGCAATTACATTTTTAAAAAATTTAAAACTCGTTTGGAGGTATCACTCCTACTGTCTCTAGCGTCAGGGAGGAGTAGCAGTGTTGGTTGTACAGCAAAATACAATAATGTCCAAAATCCACAATTGGCCTCTAGGAAGGATGTGAAGACATACCGTAGCATTCTCAGTTTGGCCTTTTAAATAGTTCTGTTTATGAGTGGCTTTTAGTAGTTTTGTGTTTCTGTTGTTTTTAATTATGTTTGCTAATCATCTTGAGGGGTTTTGCTTTTTACTTTTTTTATCCCAGTAAATGCTATAATAAAGCAAACTTATAAAGAAATGTTTTGTAATGTGAACCATAGGTTTGGGTCTTACCCCGGAGGGCACCAAAGAACATACTTGTACCATCATCTTACACTTACAGTCCTTCAAATACAGTACTTGAAGATGGCTATCTCATAACTGCTAAATAGATTCTTGTTCATGCTAAACATTCACAATTCCTTCAACTTTTCCTTAGAGCACCTGGTTTCTATGACCCTTACCATCTGTCATGGGGAAGGGAGTTGTCCCAGATTTTTATTTTTATTTTTCATTTTAGTTGTCTGCTAGTTTGAGAATTAATTAAGGGACAGTCCAAGACACATCACTACCCAAGGTAAAGGACAAGATGGCACTCTTCCACAGTTTGAATACAGAAACTGGCTATACTGGTAGCTGCATCTTTCTTCAACTGCAACTATTTATTTAATTTCTATGCTGCCTTTCTCCCAGAAAGGGACCCAAGGCGGCTCACAAATCAAAACTTCTTAAAAATGATGATGAACTATTGTCACACCAGGGGCAAAAGGCTATTTTAAAGGGCTCAGAACAACTTGTGTCACAATGGAACTGTCTTCCCCCTCATAGATGAAAAGAAAAAAATATATGGAAATCTACAGACTAGTCCATCACTGCTACCCACTGCTACCGTGCTGCCTGAGAGTTCACTCAACTTTAGGCCAGAGAGTGGAGAATTGCTCCCATCTTTGCTGCTAGTTACATCTCTGGGCATTTTGTCATCTGCCCATTCCTTGCCCAACTATTTTATGAGCTTCATCCTCTTAATGGTTGGCATTGCAAGCCTTATCGCCCAAAGAAAGGAGCCTCTGACTAGCATATGGAAGGCCACCAAAGGCGGTGGTCATCCAAGCCTTGATCTGGAGGGGGTTCCAGTCACTGTTTGGGTGCAGTCACTGAAAAGGCTGTCTCCTTGGCCTCACTATTTGGCATAGTTCTGGAGCCAATCTGTAGTTTATATGGAAGATGACAGAACGTCAGGTATCCTGGTTCCAAACCAAAGGTCATCACTAGCCAGAAAACAAGCCAGTATAACTGCTTCATCAAAGCAGGGCTGTAAATCATGTTGGACTGCAACCCCCATCGACCCTATCCATCACGGACTATAGTGCTTAATTTTGAAGCTGTAGTCTGATAATGTCTGGAGGAGCACACAATTGCTATTCCTTGTCTAAGGCATGCTAAATCCTATTGTTAGTCCCCATCATTAGAGCAGGCTTAATGAATCAATTGTTAAATGGCAAGTTAACACTAATGAAAATCCCATCATTCAATGGGTCTCCTGTAGTTGGAACTACCAGTTGGTCTTCATCAGGCTACCCAAGGGGTGTTTTTTCACTGTTCTTTCTCCTTTCATCCTTTCTTCTCTTTTAAGCTCTTGTTTTAAAAGATTTCTGTTTTTAATAATTAACTCAGCTATGTGTAAGAGGGGACAGGGTGATTGTCTGCAAGCTGGAATGAGACATTTTCTTTTTGGGCTTAGCTTTTGAGAAAGAGAAAGGTAGGTGTGTGTGTATATATGTAGACATGGGTACCACTTGTCTCTGCTGCATACAGATAGCTCCCAGTAAAAGTTCTTCAGTCTTCACTTTCTCATCCTACCACCACTAAAAATTCACCAGGCTACTGGAGGAGTTTCCTTTTTCTCTTGCCGATCAGGTAAGTGCACTGGTGTGGTAGAAGGAGAGCATTAAGTACAGCATCTATGGAACTTCTAGAGGAAATCTATGGAACTTCTAGAGGAAATCAAGTCATTTGTCAAAGTACGAGGGTAACTGACATGCTGTCCTTGCTTTTAGTAAGTGACTGAGATTACAGAGCGGCCTTTGGATGTGAACATGATTTGTGCAGGACTAACACAGAGGAAATCAAGCCATGGAGAATGTAGTCAAACAGACTGTTACTTCCTCTCCTTTGATTAATTCCCTAATTTATGTTGTTGTTGTGCACCTTCAAGTTGTTTCCAACTTACATTTCCCTAAGGCGAACCTATCACGGGGCTTTCTTGGCAAGTTTCTTCAGAGGAGGTTTGCCATTGCCTTCCCCTGAAGCTGAGAGAATGTGACTTGCCCAAGGTCACCCAGTGGGTTTCATGGGGAAGGGAATGAAACCCTGGTCTCCAGAGTCACAGTCCAACACCCAAACCACTATGCCATAGGTCTAATTTATACAAGCAATCTAAGTGATAGCATACCTTTGCAAGATAGTGTATATTTCTCTTTAAAAGCCTAAAGCTTATTTTTAAATAATACTTTATCTGTTTTGCTAGCTGAACCTCTACAGTCACAAGCAAACACTACTGAGTACCATGAAGCTTACTGACTGGTACATTTTCAGAGACTGGGGCGGGGGGAGCCACAGTGGCCATGCTGTCTAGGAAACTCAGGGAGCTGCAGTTACTATTTACAGGCTTGTAAGTCAGCAAATACAGAAAACAAAGTAATGGTCCACTGATAGCAAACACTCAATATACATTCCAGTCCCCAAGAAAGGGGACACCAGGGATTGCAGTAACTGCAGTGCCATTGCATTAATTTCCCATGCAAGCAACGTGATGCTCAAAAATCTACTATTTTTTTATTTTTATTATTATTATTATTATTATTATTATATCCCAGATATGGAGCAAGAAATGCTAAATGTTCAAAGTTTCAGAAAAGGAAGGGGATGCTGTGGATATAGTATATCTTGATTTCAGTAAGGCCTTTGACAAGTTTCCCATGACATTCTTGCAAACAAGCTTGTAAAATGTGGGCTAGACAAGGTAACCGTTACATGGATTTGTAACTGGTTGACTGGCCAAACTCAAAGGGTGCTCAACAATGGCTCCTTTTCAACCTGGAAAGAAGTGACAAGTGGGGTCCCACAGGGTCCTGTCCTGGGCCCAGTGCTATTCAACATCTTTATCGATGACTTGGATGACAGTATTGAGGGCTTAGTTATAAAATTTGCAGATGACACCAAATTAGGAGGAATAGCTAATACCCCAGAGGACAGGATCAAAATTCAAAATGACCTGAATAGACTAGAAAGCTGGGCCAAAGCTAACAAAATGAAATCCAACACAGAGAAATGTAAGGTATTGCACTTGAGGAGGAAAAACGAAATGCATAGATATAGGATGGGGGACACCTGGCTGAATGAGACTTAGGAGTTTATCAGACGACAGAAATTAGAAGCATAATCCAATGGCAGTCTGAACGCAATCATGGGGTTTCACGTTATTGCGTGAGAGACTACCACATGCATTTTTGGGCAATGGGAAGTCCTTCCAAATGCAATCATGAGGTTTCACATTATTGCGTAAGAAACTATCACACGCAATTTCGGACAATGGGAAGTAATTCCGAATGCGATGCAGCATCAATATGCAATCACGTAAATTCAATGAACTAGCGAATTCACTCATTTCTGAACTGGCCCCACTTTCATTTCTTTTGAAATTGAGAGAAATTCCTCTCGTGTGATAAACTCCTTAGTGTGAAAAGGATCTAGGAGTCCAAGTAGACCACAAGTTGAACATGAGTCAACAGTGTGATGCGGCAGCTAAAAAGGCCAATGTGATTTTAGGCTGCATCAATAGAAGTATAGTGTCTAGATCAAGGAAAGTAATAGTGCCACTCTATTCTGCATTGGTCAGGCCCCACCTGGAATATTGTGTCCAGTTCTGGGCACCACAATTCAAAAAGGATGTGGAGAAACTGGAGCATGTCCAAAGGAGGGCGACTAAAATGGTGAAGGGTCTTGAAACCATGCCCTATGAGGAATGCCTTAGGGAGCTGGGGATGTTTAGTCTGGAGAAGAAAACAGCCCTTGATAGCCCTGTTTAAATAATCTGAAGAGATGTCATATTGAGCAGGGAGCAAGCTTGTTTTCTGCTGCTCCAGAGACTAAAATGCCAATGGATGCAAACTGCAGGAGAAAAGATTCCAGCTCAACAGTAGTTGGAACTTCCTAACAGTAAGGGCTATTCGACAGTGGAAGACACTCCCTCAGAGAGTGTCTTTTAGAATAAAATCAGCCTGTACTTTACATAGCAAAGCCTTTTATTGTGTACATCAAGAAAAACTATGGATTGCTGTTAAAGAAAATAATGTACCACAACATTTTATTATCCTGCATTGCATTCAGGGCAAGAAGCCACAGCTAGGACAGAGAAACAGAATGGCTTTGAACTTTCAGGCAAGGCTGCATTTTATCACCCTGTTTAACTTGTATCCTGACATACCATATATAAAAGTAGGATTAGAACTAGAGGAAGGAGACATTAAAATGTGAAGGAACATCAACAATTGAAAAGCAGAAAATAGTAATGACTTGGAATGATTACGGAAGAAAGTCAAGGAAGAAAGTGCAAAGGCATGTTCACAGCTGAACCTTAAGAGAGAAAAATAATTATCACAGATTGTTTACATAATTTTAAAGCAGATAATGAAGACATTGTTCAAGATGTTCCATACTTTGGTAAGTCATTAATCAGAATGGAGACCTCAGTCAAGAAATCAGAAGAAAACTAGGACTTGGAAGGGCACCTAGAAATCAAGATGACTAAACGGTCATACTTTGGCTGGAGCAGGGTAGAGCAGAGCTAGAAAAGATCCTAAAGCATAAAGATATACAACTGAGCACTAAAATTAGGATCATCCAAGGCATCATTTTCCCCATCCCCATGTATGGATGCAAGAACAGGACAGTGAAAAAAGCAGACAGCAAGAAAATTAATTCATCTGAGATGTGGTGCTGGAGAAGAGGATCCCATGAATGGCCAAAGAGGCAAACTAATGGGTCCTTGACAAATCAAGCCTGAAATCTCTCAGGATGATGAACTGAGGCTGTCGCACTATCATGAGACAGCAGGACTCACTAGAAAAGACAATATTCCTAGGAAAAAAAGGAATGAAGTAGAAAAATCAGAAGACTGCAAGCTAGATGGATAGACTCAACTAGAGAGGTGCAAATATGAATTTACAGGACCTAGGCAGAACAATGGAGGACAGGAGGTCTTGGAGGTGTCTCATCCACAGGGTCACCATGAGTTGGGTCTATTCAAACACAGTTAAAGGGTAGATGGCAGTAGGAAAAGAGGAAGACTGTTAATTGTCAAAGAGGACTCTGGCCCATTTTTACATGTTATCCTTCAACACTAATGCTTCCTGCGTCTCCTGTCATGTTTGGACATTATCATTTATAATTCATTTTGACATGTCAAAAACAACCCAGTCTTATAAATCATTATACAATACACTCAGGTTGTGTCAGGCCACTACATGAATTCAAAGACATTTGTTTATTTGTAACTTTATTAATAGACATTGAGAGCCAGCATGGTCTGGTGGTTTGAGTGTTGGACTATGACTTTGGAGAACAGAGATCAAGTCCTTGCTTAAGCATGGAAACTCACTGGGTGACCCTGGGCAAGTCACATCTCTCAGCCATCGAGGAAGGCAAAGGCAAATCCCCTCTGAACAAATCTTGTCAAGAAAACCCTGATAAGTTCGCCTTCAGGTTGCCGTAAGTCAGAAATGGCCTGAAAGCACACAATAACTTGTAATAGCTCTGAAAGAAAGCATTAAAATAGATAACAGCGGGGCTTTCTAGATTGGCAGGAAAGTGTGACATGAAGTTGCCTTTTCCTTAATGCTTAGCAGCTGCACCACAGCCTTTAGATGGAGCTGCGCTGTTCTGCAGTTTTAAAAAAAGAAGCTGGGAAAACCAGCACTTTTTTAAAGGCGCTTCTTCTCCCCTAAAACGAAAAAAAAAAAAAAAAGCGTTTTCATGGCACACTTTCCCTTTTTCTCATCTAAAGGCTAGACTTTCATGCAGCCATGAACACACTTCTTTTTGCCAATCTAGATCAGGCCAGCTTGTCCTTCATGGTTGCAAAGTTGCATCTGCTCAAATTTATCTTTTGGGGGAAATAGTAAAAGTCCAGGACTCTTAAGACATATCACTTTACATAGAAAGTCTTGAGTTCATTCCCAAAACATGAAGTAAAAAGTTTAAAAAATGCAGTGTTCAATTGCCATTGCCCATCTGGGATTAGATGACAGATCATAGAATCGTAGAGTTGGAAGAGACGCCAAGGGCCACCCAGTCCAACCCCATTCTGCCATGCAGGAACTCACAATCAAAGCACCCTCAACGGATGGCCATCCAGCCTCTGTTTAAAGTCCTCTAAAGAAGGAGACTGTTTGGAGATGTCCAGCACCACTATTGGTAATGATTAATCCCTGGACTTTAGACCAGCCCAATGTTTTATTTGTTCCATTTCTCTCCTGCTTTCCCCCATGGATTATATTCAAACCGCTCTTGGTGTCACTAGATCAGCTAGGAAGTAGCCCCACTCACCCATTGTCCAATAACCTGCTGGCTGTTCACTCTTGTTTTTCCACAGAGAGCACGGAAACAATGCTTTGCTGACTATCAACAGTGAGAGTTTCTGGGAGCTGTAGTTCAAAAAACAACTGTTCTGTGCTCTGGATTCAGATTTATTTTTATTTTTTCGCTTCCTCCCTTCAATGTGTATGTGAGAGCGACTCCTGGCCCTAGGCCGCCATTGCTCCTTCAAAGGCTTGGTTTATGGTTATGATTCCCAGAAAAATGCAACTATTAATAAATGTACACTTGCCCTGGTGGTACACCAAGAGCAAGAGGGATCATGTTGGGGCACATGGAGAGGAGGAGGAGAAGGTCCCATGGCAACCACCAGCATACGTTAAATTTAGCCTTGTGTGGTTGGTGTTTCTGCTTTGGGAACATACATTAAGCCAAATTAGCCTTTTTGGTTTTTCCCCCTCTCCCAAATACTCCCTGCATAGAAGAAGGAAAACACATTAAGTGGAGGTAGGGAGCACTGTGAAGAAAATATAATATTCACCTAGTTCCTTTAATGAACCAATATAATATTCACCTATATAATATAATATTCCCCTCGTTCCTTTAATGAACCTAAATCCTTGACACTGTTAGTGTGGGGCAGGCAAGAAGCCATGGCACCTCAACACTTGTAAACAAGAAGAAGTAAACAAGCAATAGAGCCAAAGACCTTTTCAAGAGCAGCAGGCTGACTTACAGTGTACAGCAGGTTATGTGGCTGCTACATCTCTGTACCCTCCATGCCTTGCCACTCCTCTGCCGCCAAGACTCTTCTCATCAGCATCTGCTGGCTGAAATAGCCCCCTCACGGTATTTAATGGTAGGAACAGCTCTGAGTGCGTTATATATTATACAGTCAGCCCTCCATATTTGCAGATTTGACTTTTGTGGATTTGATTATTTGCAGTTTTGATTAATATGTCCTCTCTAGGAACCTCTAGGCCTTCAAGTGCAACTTGACCATAGCATTGTCCTGACAAACCTAGAAGTTCCCAGAGAAAACACCTCCAGCATGATTCCATGATCAGCCTCTGGCAGATGTTGACCATAGGGTTGCACTGGAGGATGGAGATTTCTAGAGAGGTGTTCTCTCAGGGTAAACAACAACATTATTTGCGGTTTTCCCATGTTCACAGTGGTCCTTTGCCCTAACCCCAGCAAATGTGGCGGGACCACTGTAGCCTTTCTCCTGATGGTGAGCTCTTTGAGAATCCAGAATCATAGAGTTGGAAGAGACTACAAGGGCCACCCAGCCCAACTTCCTGACAGAGATGTATTACCATGCAATTGCAAACATCTGACCTGATTCTGGGCGAGTTATAAATCTGAATTGTTTTCTCTGTCATGGGGAATGTTTGCCTCAAGGAAAGTTTGTATCCCAACCCATTCCCCATTGCCATCGACCTTTTATCTTCATCTTCAGAGCCTCCAGAGGCCCAGACAACCCTCAGAATGCTGGTGTTAAGCAGCCAGGATGAGCTGCAAGTGCTGAAGAAAGAGCTGAGATGTTGCTTCCCAGAGTCTCTGAAGGTAAGATGGGAACGCTGCTCTTGTCCACAAGAGATTTAGAACCCTAGGAGGTAAACCTGTGACCATGGCAGCCAGGATACCTCTGCCACCTGGACAAGGCACCTAATCTGAAGATTTCTGTCAACATCACAAGGAAACCACTGTGCAACAGTCTTCTCATATCACCTCCTAGATCACAGCCACAGAGCACCACAAAATAGGTTTAGTGCTCATTTCAGCATGACCAGATGCAAGCAGGCACTTTATTTGTTCTATAAAGAACAAAAATGGTTATTTTTTTGTAAAGAACAAAAATAACTTTCTGGCTTTGCATCACATATTTAAGGGCAAATATTAAGATACAAATAGTGTTCAATTCAGCAAGTACTGCAGAATGTCATGCCACAAGTCTATGTGCCTTTTACCTAAATATCTGTGAGAAACGGGTTGTTTCTTAACACAGAGACTTGAAATTTTTAAGCAATCAAGGCACTTTTTATTTCTGGTTGTGGTGCTTTCCAAAAAGTAACAGATATGCTAGGAATGCAACATGACTGCCCTCACTCACCATAGTCTTGGATCAGTCACTTGCAGTGGTCAATCCCAATGTTGACAAAGCTGGCCTTAAATATGACACAAAAATGACTGGTAAGCAAGAAAATAAGCACAGACCAGCATTCTCATAATGCACCTGTTGTTGAGATCAGAACTTAGGAAAAATAATTTTTTCGGCCCTTAACTCTCAGCATTCCCCAGGGATCATGACCACAACTGCTGCTATCTGGGAAGTTCTGAAAAGTTTTTAAGAAGTCACTTTTCCTAAGCTCTGGTCAGGAGAGTTAAATATTAAACACACATTTCTCCTGTCCCACCAGGTCTATGGAGCTGTGCTGAACATCTGCCAGGGAAATGCTTTTAATCAGGAGGTGCTGGTGGATTCCTGGCCCGGCTTCCAAGTTGTTATTGCACGGCCCCAAAGAGAGGTACTGGTGGAAATGGAAGGCACTGGCCATCTAAGAAAGAATATTGCTTGATTATTGTTTGTTAGTTTTGTTTGAGCAAGTAGGAGCAAACAAAGGGCTTGCTGCTTGAAATGTGACATTGAAACAACATACTATGAAGCTCTAGGGAGTAGGGAAGAAGACTCTTGGAAGAGAGGCTAAAATACTTCCAATTGCAATTGAATATACAGGTGTATGTAAATCCATAACCCTATGCCACTCAGTCTGGCAGAAAATGAGTTTTTTTCAGATGACAAGCCTACTCCATGACAGTCTGAAGCCCAATACAGAGCATGCTACCTTGCACTGCAACGGCAGGCAGATTGTAGGCCTGAAGGCCCATCAATTGTGTCCATGCTATCTGGAAGATGCTGGGAGTTGTAATGCAAAAAGCAGCTTTCCCAAAACTCTGGTAGTTAGGTGAAAAACACATTTCTACAGTGGCATCATTTGTGCTGTTCTATGGGGCTGATGAAAAAGATGTAATTAATATTTATTAGGCTCAGAAATAAAATAATTTTGGGCTCAATAATTTGTTACGAATAGGCCAAATAAAGATAATCCAGAATTTTCCCACCCTAAATCCACTCCTGGTTCCTGCAAGCTTTCTCAATTTCAGCAGTACAATTTGGGGTGAGGGGATGGGGGGGGGGGTCATTTTGTCAAATAACCTTGTCATAATTTTTTTTGTGATACACTGCAAAATGTTAAAGAGATCAGTTGATCCAGACTTACCTTCTTTCCATCACTCTACTCACATATTAATATGTATAGGTTGTGTCTTGGTTAAGGGACAATTTTTGTTCTACTTCACTGTTTTGAATAGTGTGTAAGAGACAAAGGAAAGAATATGTAGATTGTGCACAAAGATTCATAAAATGGTGGGGCATTACAGGTGAGAAAGGAGATGAAATTGATTTTAAAACACTTTATGTCTTCACGTACAAAGACTTGAAAGTGGGTGTGTACAAAAGCATGGTCTCCTACAAACTTCCCTGTATATTTTTATCTAGAAAATACCATCAGAAGCCAACTACTTCATGCAATCCTATGCAGTTTTCTATAAGCTCCTGGGTGCCTATGAGGAACTGGTTAAGGATACTGATGCCCTTGACTGGAAACAGGAATTTCTGCTACAGGGTAAGACACTTGGGCTTCAGCTCCCAAGACCATGTGTGAGTGTTTCAATGACACTAATCTGGCATTTTCAAAGTTCATGTGACACATGAGGTATAACCTTTTAAGTGGACATTTCCTAAAGAATTTCAGGCTCTGAATACACATGCTATCATTGGTCCTGCATTCATGGAAGACATCCTATTTTCACTATAACAAGTCATATTTGGTGTAGATTAAATTCTGTATAAAATGGAGGATGAAAAATTGAGGTAAAAAATGTCACACCACCTTTAAGACTATATTTTTGCATGAGCTTTTGCATAAAATTTTGCATAAATTCACTTCTTCGGATGCAGTACAGTGATACTGCGTCTGAAGTGGCTTCATAATAATGAAAGCTCATGCCAAAATTAAAGAGTCTTAAAAGTGCTGTCACTTTTTCCCTCTCTTCTTTCCTCTTTTTTATGCTGGACAAGACTAAAATGACTACTTACATATTTGAAAACTATCACTAAATTCTGTGTTTGCCAGTTAGAGCAAGGATTGAGATGGTCACTATTTTGCCTTTCCCATAATCACAATGCTAATTCAATGTTAGATGCACCAGAACTTTTTTTTTAAATGATAGACTCTTGTGGTTTAGCCTTCTGTCCCCCTGCCCTTTCTCTCAGTAACACTGTCCCTCCATTTTCTCTTCCCTAGGCTTGCAAGTTGGTGTGTATCAGATGTCTCAGAGCCTCGCTGCTGCCAGAGGTTTTTCTGCAAAACTGTTGACTAAGACCCAGGTTTTTCTTCTGCAGAACTCACTGCCTTTGCCGGCTCCTGTAGCCAAGTATGCTGCATTCTAGGGTTCATGGGCTTCAGTGGCATACAAACCAGAGCACAGAACAATTGCCAATGGCCTAGAAACTTAGAAGAGTAATGGAGACCTCTCCTTTCCAGCCCATGGTGATTGAGGATCTATAGCAGGGGCAGAAAATCTAAAAAGAATAACCCTAAAGGAGACTTGTATAGTACTGTAGCTTGATAAAAAGTTATTTTCAAGGAGCAAGTATTAGCATCTATTCTTTCCCTGAAACTTGGGAGGGCATCTTATCTGCACAAATTCCATTGCATTGCTACACTGGAAGGGCTGTAATGATTCCTCTGACAAGCAGGACATCCAGGATTAAACAGATCCCCAGTTCAGAGATTTCCTTTCCACTACAGTTCTCAAGCAGGTAGGAAACAGGATATAATTGAGTAGCAGGAAAGCTTAAAATTTCTACCTTTTCTGTGTCTCCACATACCAGGATCCCGAGAAGTGCAACTACCAACTATTAAGGCCAGCCAGTATCTGCAATATCATCTTAAAATTTTCTTTGCCTGGCTTAAGAGGTTATGTACTGTACCTAGTAGATGGATCCTCTGAATAACAGGGAACAGAATTAAGGTCATCAACTGTGGATAAGCACATAGCTGAACACTAAAAAGACAGCTTTTCCTTCCAAAGGCTCAATATAACTAAAACCTTTAATCTACAGGCTATGAATGATCCCCAGTACTATGGCCTACAGTACTTCATCCACTATACTATCATTTGCATCATGTATTTATCTCCTGTGGAACTGATGCCTCCAATAATGACTCTGCTTAAAAGAGGTACTTGACCAATTCACTCAAGAGTCATGGAATATACACCTCTATTGACATCTTCTGTGGTGTGATAGAAAAGGCCCTCTTTTTGGTGCTGGTTCTTCAGAAAGCAAATATGCTAAACCAAGTCCAAATTGACACTGAAGCATGGTAATAAAACAGGAACTCAAGATTATTTACCTCCACTTTGGAAAAATGTTGTCTTATGTGAGAAATCTGGTACAAAAGTTTGTTATTCTCCATATACATAGAGAGAAATAATCACCAGCCTCTTCTTGGATGGCCTGATAATAAACTGGAATTAAGCAACATATATATTTTTAAAAATCACAAGGAGTCTCACCATCCTATCACTTAGAATTTAAATTGGATGTTGAGGTACCACCTTGAGTGGTCTGGCTGGCTTTTGCATTTTCAATGACTTAATTTCATAGTGGTATGCTGCTTTTAACCTTTTGTTCCTTCCTCAGGTCAGATTCAGAACTGAAACTTTCATCCCTCAAAACTGCCCATGTTGCCCTGCTGAACGAGACTTGGAGCGTAGGGGGAACTGAGAAGAGTCTGAAGTACTTGACTCAGCTAATCCAATGCTTCTCTAGTAGATGTCTTCTGGATGCTGGAGGATGCCCCATCTCTTGGGTCCTGCTCGATCAGTTTGGGTGTTTGACACACGCGTACACCATGCCAGCTCATCGGGGCAAAGGCTACATTCAGGTGGTGATAGCAGCACTTGCAAAGGAGTTACACAGCATGAGTTATCCAGTATATGCAGATGTTCTGGAAAACAACACAGCTATGCAAAGGGCCCTGAAATGCATGGGAGCCCACTTCACTAATAGCTTTCTGTTCTATGACCTGTACACCCCTCAGCCTCTGTAGTCTCAGGCCCTCCAAACGTTCAGTTAAAACAGAGCTAACTCTAACCTAATCCCAAGCTTTAGCTCATGGCCAATCAGATAACAGAAAGAAATCTACTAGCTATTTCTGGCAAGCTGGAAATCCAAAAAATGCAGCTCCTTGAAGTGTTCCTTGCCACAGTAGCTTTTCCTGCCCTAATGCTTTTTCACATAAATTGGCTCAAATTCTGTAAATTGCTCAAAAGTTCATGAATAGTATCTAAAATGAAATGATGTTTGGAGAACTCCAAATGTGACTTGTGGCAGTTGACTAAGTATGGGCTGCACAACATCTGACTTTTTAATACCACTGAACTCCAGTCAAAATAGGACACTTGCTTATTGTTGGAGATTTACTGGCATGCAAACAAGTACACTGCATGGGCACTTGCACCAGATCCAGAGAGGAGGCTCATTTTCTGCACAAGGATCCTTTAAGGATCCTCCTTCCCCAAACTGAAGTGGCCAAAAGTCTACCTCTTGTTTTAAAAAAAACAAGATAGTGCACACACACCCTGCCCATTTAAAAACTGAGCTGCTGTTCTTAGAAGCTTCCAGTGTCATAATTCAGCTTATAATATTTGTATTGTTTTGTCTGGGTGGGGGAAAATCGCCTGAGGGTGTGCATGTGCATATAAACAGATGCCACTGTTCAACACAGCTCCCCCAAAGGATGACAAAAGCAATGTTAGGAGCCCACCTCTCACCTTTCTATCACTGTTAGAGGACAGTTTTGAATAATGGCTCTAATTTTATAACTGATTACCAATAAAACAGCTACAGTGCATTTAAAAGAACAGACCTGCAGTTGCTATTATAGGAAAAAAAGAACATAAGGAACTCCCATTGGTGTTGCAGATATTTAGCACATTGTTGAGAGTTCAGTGAAACACTAGGCAAATGTTGTATTCTGTATTTGGCCTCAGCCCTACTCCTTTTTATCTGTCCATCTTCTCAGAAATGTGAACATTTCACCTGTGACGTAAGCAGTGCACCTAAAGCAGTAAAAATGCTTTTGAAAGCATACATGTGTTAAGTCTGTATGTTTTTTCATTTGCATTAATTTGTTCATATACAATTGTAGCATGATCTGCTCTACCAATTCCTTCCCGCACTTAGCCAACAGCTGTTTTTCACTGACCCAAAAATAAAGCCTACAGCAAGTATGGTGTAGTGGTCAGAGTGCTGGACTAGGACTTTGGGAGACCAAGGTTACCATCCCCATGCAGTCAGAAAGACCCAGTGGTGACCTTGGACAAGATATAGTCTCTCAACCTAAGATTAAGGTAATGGCAAACCTCTTCTAAATAAGTCTTGCCAAGAAAACTCTAGGACAGGGGTAGCCTTAGTCGGAATCAGCTTGAAGGCACATATCAATAACAAGCCATCTACAGACTCCTAAAGTAGAGATCAGTAAACTACTGGCTACTGCTTATTGCTAGATTTTAATTCCAGTCAGCCAATAGCAGCCTAGTCAATGGTGAGAGTTGAATGGAACTGTATCTCATTATCAGTTGAAGACAGAGTTAGTGCACCTCAGCATATGGTAAAGGACTAAGAAAAAAGTAAAATGTTAATGGAAATGCTTTCTAAGAAGGTTAAGCAAGAAAAATACATAAATACCCACCAGAAGGCTATAAAACTCAAAGAAAGAAATAGCCAGCGCAAACAATTCTCTCCCACAAAGAACTCCTTTCTGGCAGGGCTTTTGTTTTTTTAAGGAGCTATTCCCATTATACTTTATTTCCTTATTATTAGCCTCTGCCACACCCACCCACCACCGCTTGTTACATTACTTGCTGTTTTTGAGGCTTTTAGTTGTTAAATCTAACTGTAGTAGTAAAAAAAATGGCTTATAATTTGAAAAGAAACGCCCACCCTCTTCAATCCCCTCCAGAATAAACCCACATTACCAGTTCCATGAAAGAAGAAATATTAGGAGTTATTTTGCCTTGGAGGAGGGCCATCATTATACTTGTTACTTTGTACATGTTATAGGTAACACTGCTTCTCATAATGTGTTAATATCTTTTTTTGAGATGTTTAATATGATGGAACACAGATGGAAGTTGTTGGGTTATTTAAAGTAATGTTAAAAGAGGGAACAAAAAGATGTTTCTGGTAGAAAGTGAAGAGTTAGGGAGCAGAGCCAGCACATCACTAGGGACTCAGCTCATTTGTGTTAGCTGGCTGACTGGACCATAAGACAAGTCTAGATCAATGACATTCTTGAATTGCACTGTCTACAACTTTATTAACATGAAGAATTCTAATAGAGCTTTCCTAAGGGCATACTGAATCAACTTGCCACATTCAGCACTGCCAGTGGTTTCATAATTATGCTTTCAAGTAGCAGTTTTACCAGGAACATTCATCTCTTTTAGAGTCTCTTGGGTCCAATGGACCATATCCAAAACTTTCCAAATACCTCTGGCAGAGTATCAGTTTCTGAAGATGATTGCTTGTGCAGAAATTTTGTATAAAAAATAGATGTTCCCAAAGTGCTCCAGCACACCAGCTACTAAGGACTGATCAGCACATTACAATGGCCACAGATAGGTCTATGAAAGATCACAATTATCACTATGTGCCAACTATCTGTGTACAGCTCCTTACAAGAAAGGAGAAAATGGCTGAGTTTTCTCCACAGTGCCACAAATCTTCCTCTTGGAATGCCCACAGTAACTTCTGCGAGAAAGGCTGCTTATTCTTCCTGGTGAGGAGCTGTGTAAGAAAACTTCCCCATGTATCTGGCACTATAGAAAAATACCTTCTTCTTGTGGTGGTTGTCACAGGCCAAATATCCCTCAGCTGGGTAACTAGGGAGGTTTAGAGGCACTCTCCCAATCTCCTTAGGGACTGAATACATGCTTGATATTCCCCTAACAGTCCTGGTAAGGTTTAATTTGCAGCATTGCCAAACAGGATTTGCAGTTTAAATTCTAGGCTTTTCAAGCCTGGGTCTCAATATGTTTGAAGGGATGAAGACCAAACAAAACAAAACAAAACAGCTTGCCAGGGGACAGGAGAAAAATATCCTCAAATTAATCTAGAATAAATCTGAATAAAATACACAGGACAAAGCCCCATTCCAACTGGAATATTTGTGTCCAGGGGAAGTACAGAGGTCTACCACCAGTCCGTACTAGCCCAGGGATGGAATGGTCCCAGGAAGCTACTGCCACATTAGAACACTGGGAAAGGGAGACAGCACTCCCTCCACCACAGAGCACTTTCCTCTCTGGGGAAGGTAAAGAACTGCTCACATTCACAAGAGAGTAAGCCACCATTCCACACGCACCTTGCCCAAGAGTGGCGGCTTTTTTTAAAATCAATCAAATGCCCCACCTCTGTCCATTGATCTAAAAGTTGAATGTAAAATTCTTCCCTACAAGCACACCACCCTTTGCACCCATTTCATTAAGTCATGCTGATAGCCAAGTCCATTTCCCAAGATTAAATGATTATTTTTTAAAAAAAGAACTGTATAGAAATCAACACACTGCCATCATTTCTGTGCATCTGGAGCAGCCACAAGAGGCCTGGGACTCAGTGAAATCTCTTCTCCTCCCACACGTACCGCTTCCCTGCAGGCACCTTCCGGAAAAACAGACTGTTGCCTCGGCTCATGTTGCCCTGAATAAATAAAGAAAAGGTAAGTATGTGGAAGAGTTTAAGGAGAAAGAGAAGCTGAGCTCAGAGGGCCCACCACAGCTCCAGCACAGTGAAATTTGGAGGCAAATCTGAAGCATTTTGGGACAGCTTTGGTAGAGCCAAAAACACTAACTCCCAATAGCCCACTGCCTTCCCAGTATGTAACATCAGCTCAGGAACATTTCTTACTCATTCAAACACTATGGATACCTGGACTATGGAGAAACTGGAATGGTAAGGCCCTGGTGGCGCAGTGGTTAAATGCCTGTACTGCAGCCACTCACTCAAAACCATAAGGTGGTGAGTTCAAGACCAGCAAAAGGGCTCAAGCTCATCTCAGGCTTGCATCCTTCCGAGGTCACTAAAATAAGTACCCAGATTGTTGGGAGCAAGTAGCTTACAGTTGTACACTGCTTAGGCGGTATGAAGCGGTATGTAAATGAAGCTTTTTTTGTTTATGTGGGGGAAACAGTGCCACCTTAGAATTCTCCATCAGCCACATCCCACATATAAAGTGTGCATGCCTCTGAAAGGAGATTAAGTACTTTCAAAGAAGTAGCCCTTGCAAGAAGCCTTGTATCACAACCATTTCTGCAGAGCTGAATCAACCCCATGACTGTCCACAAACAGTTTCTACATATTTCTTCCCCAAGTGGGAGACTGCTCTTCTCAGAATAAAACTGTAACAGAGTAAGATATTTCCACAGACTGTCTTAATGTTGAATGGCCCTTTAATGGGCTGGCTTAGCACATGCCATAAAACAATGGGGCTTGGAATGACAGTTGGAATACATCAAGGGGTGGGGGAGGACATTCCCACCAAAGTACCTAATTACATATTTGAGTGACATTTTTCCTAGAGAGTTTGCCAAATCCACCTTTCTGAGCGCAATAAGACTTTGCATCACCAGTGGTTCTAGATACCACATCTAAGACAAAACTATAGGCTTGTGTAAGGAAGGAAAGACAAGTCCAACATACCTCCCTCTGCAGCTGGCTCCAGCAGTGCAACCAGGAGCTGTAAGTTGGGGCATAAGGGGGGAGGCCACCAGCAAGCCTGAGAAATAACAGAGAACAAGATTGTATTAAAATAGCTCATCAGTAACACCTCATCTGAATATCATGCTTGTACTAAATTTCTAGACTCAAGTCTACTTGAAATGAAGTAGCCCAGACACAATTTCTAAAGTAGTATATCCTGCTCTAAAGGAAATTCAGAGTGTACTATGTGCAGTATGTGTCAAATTCATACTATAACTACATATAGTATGTGTTACATGTAGGGAAAGAATGAAAAGACATTTAGGGCTGTAAAAGTGAATGGTGCAGAGAAAATGGAGAGAAACTTTTTTCTCCTTATAGTAATAGAATGTGGGTAGTAGACAATGGAGAGAATTATCACAACAAAGTTGACTGGCCATACCTTCAAGATTAGCAAACTGAAACAGGTTGTCACACAACATGTAACTAATGTTATAGCTAAGTGGAGTCCCTATACTTATGGGCAGGATCTCTATGAATATCAGAGACTGGAGGCAAGTGAGAAAAGAAAGGCGCTGGCTTTCTTCCTTGTGAGTTGCCTCTGGAAACAGAGTATCAGTCTAAGCAGACATCTGTGCTGATCTAGCAGGGCTCACTCTTTAAGGCAATTCGGAGTTTACAACTGTTAAAGTGGTGGTCTTTGACCATGGGCTATCATCTGCCAGTCTCTGGCGTTTCCAGGAAAGAAAGAAACAACTGTAACCAACGGATTCAAATAATCATACCAGTTCTTAGCACAATGGGGAAAAACTGCTGGCCTCTCACATCAGATATTTTAAGAAGCACTGGATTACATTTTTTAATTTTATTTCATACAAACAAATTATATGACAAGCAATGATTACTTCTGAATTAAGAAACATAGGAAACATAGAAACAGCCACAATTTTCAGCAACCCACCTCCTAATGGATGAGCATACCAGAATATGAATCACTTGGCATGTGAAAAGAATCACTGTTTTATGTTATTAGATTTATTAAGTAAACACTAATGCCCATTTGCCAGCTAGTAAAATAAACCCGGATAACAAAAAAGTGACCAACAGGTGAAAATGCATCCTGGTTCATTTTATGCAAGAAGAGACTGTAGTTCCAGAGGGGCGGAATATAAATAAACGTTGATTATTATTATTATTATTATTATTATTATTATTGTTGTTGTTATTCCAAGGTCTCCCATGAGACCTACCTGAACTAATGCTAGAAGATAAGGCATCCCAGCCCTTTGGCATATGGGATTCCAGCATTCTCTCACATCCAATGGTAGAATTGGTCCACAAACCAATTCTAGGCAGACTATCCCCAGGAAGTGAGCAAATTTCTCATGGCTGGATTAATAGGGCTCCTGGATTAGGATGTATTCCCTCCAGTGTGAGGCTGATGGAAGATGGACTCCCAAGTTTTAAATAGTGCAGAAGTATGACCTGTTTTTCCCCCTTGTAGCTATGAGAACTGCACAAGCAGGTTAGCAAGAAAGAAAAATTCATTCAGTCTGTTCCCAGTATTCATATCTTTTCCCAGCCTCAAAGTTGCAAAAAATATCAGACAAGGTCACTAATATAAACTGACTACTTCATGCTACTGGACAGCTGTTAACGTCTGGCTACGTTGTCAACTCTAAAACCCATCTGCCTCATGGCAGATGGCCACTTATTACATGGTTTTACTAATTTTTTTCACCCTTGGTAGGGGAGGGATTTACTGAATACACTTTGGAATCCATAGTAATTTATAAAGATTTATATGGCATTTGCTATCAAGATTCAAACCCAGAAGACAATCTCATACATTCACATTTTTAGAAGTCTTGAGCAGATTTTCCACCCACAACTATTTTAGAAATAGGTAGGGCATATTAAAGAAATGGCTCTTAGACCACTGAAATTTTAAATGAAAACCTTACGAGTTATTTTAAGACACTTTCCAATTACTACCTAGACAAAACTGTAGAAGTGTTATTTTTTAGTTCTGTGGGCAGCTGTACCAACATTCCCAAGAACAGCTGCTGAACATATGGAGGAAACAATTGCAAGACAGAGCACATTCTAAAACTCTCACTTTCTTATGATAGAAAAGGAACTGAGAAACAAAGAGCTATTTAGACTGACTTTCATGTAATGCATGTTTTAAACCATGAGCTCAAAAAAACAAATTAGAGAAATTTTGCACTTACCCACAGCTATTAATGGCCATCAAGTTTGAGACAAGTACAAAGGGGTAAGTCAGCATACTGGCGAAGAACTGCAAGTACAACAGAGCAAGACGTACTAATGGAAAGAGTACCCACTTTTCCAGAACTTCTAAGAACTAGAGCCAATCCTGTAGTCACCCTGCTGCAGGACACATGTCCCTTACTGGAGAAAAAAGGTTTTCCAGGATACTAAAACAGATTTATTCCAGAAGCATTTCTGATCTGGGGTGGGAGCTTGCATTGATTCTGGAACAAAAGTAAGGAATGGAATGACAGCTCAAACCTCAGTCATAGTATGATCTCACCAGTGAACTGGTAAATGTTTTTCAATTTGGGGCAGAGGTCCAAAAGTCTCAAGACTGCAAGACATCTTGACCAGGATGCTGTTAGCAGCTATCCTTACTTCTATACGGACTAGCATCCACTTCTAGACCACAAGTATGAAAATGAGTCATCAAGGCTAGAGTCATCTTCTCAGAAAACTATCCCTTGCAACCAAACGGAACAGAATACAATTGTATACTCACTCCAGTAACAGCCTGAGAATAACTCTTCATCTCAGACACTGTGGAGACCTAGAAAGAATAAAGAAAGAAAAAACAATTAAAAGAATCCTACTCCTCCATAAGCAGCAGTCATTTTAAACCCCATCCTAATTCTCCAAATGAGTTGACTTTATTAAGAAATTTCTAAACAGAAAGTACTACCGCAGACCCAACTGTGGTCGCAATGCACTACCACAAAAAATAAGGATAAACAAGGATATTCCAGTTAATAGATGCTTGGGAGATCACTGCAGCAGGAGCCGACCCTCCACACAGATATACTATCTACACCAGTGTAACTGAGTGTAGCATTTCATGGCCCACATTGTATATTTCACATAGTAGTAGGACACTTACCCCATTCTCCAGTGCATAGGTATTGATGAGGTAGGCCAGCATGTTACAGAGCCACAAGGACAGGATGTCTCCAAGCAGGCGAGGAATAAGGCCCCTGAAAAAGAATACTTGACAAGTGAAAAGGCAAGCAGATTGCTAGGTGTATTTTTCTCCATTCCCAACACACACTTCTTCCACTGCACAGGACAGAAACTCAAACTGCATCCACAGGACAGGAAACAGGCCAATCTTCTGTAATACGACCAATTAGGTGCCTCCCAAAGGCTTATGGCATGACATATCTAGCCCCTCCCCAATGTCCCAACCTATCAACAAACTGGTATTCATCTGCACACAATTCACTCTGTGAGCACTCTCTGCAAAGCCCAGCCATCCACCATGGCATGAATGCAAGGCAGCTATCCACCCTGCAAAATACTCACGCAAAGAATCCCAAGATGCCTTCTTCCCGGTAAATGGTGACAAAGGAGCTGAACACTCCACTGAAAGAAAGAGAAAGAAATCAAGTTATTGAACAAGTGATGCTTCATTTCCACTTCCATATTCAAGAGACATCAAGAAACGTGGTTACATAGACTATTTGCCTCCAGACTGTTTTTGGTTTTGCAAGTTCTAATGGTCAGTCTGTGGATTAAAGCCCAAATGAAGACAGTTCTCAAAGATGCACATACCTGTACTTGGTCTCTCTGCCAATGAACTGCACCATACACCTCAGTGTGATCACTAAAGGACAAAGAAGGGGAAGGGAGATTCCATCAACAAAGAAGTTCTTCCCTACTATCCTCTTCCCATCCAGGTACATAAGAAGATAACTGCTCCAATCACATTTAAAAAATACTGCTCCATGAGCCTACTCTAAGAAGATAACTGCTCCAATCACATTTAAAAAATACTGCTCCATCAATCATTCTTTTAATAAAAAGAATTCAGTAAAGACAGAGTTACTTCTGGTTACTACAGATGATGCAGTAACCAGTACTATTCAGTGCAGCTCTTTCCTTAAAAAACCAAACTTATATTTGGGGAGTTATTTCACCTTAAAGTAACAAGATGTTCATTGTGGCCCTAACTGCCTTTGGTGATTGAGGATTGTTATCTCAACTATATCCATTTCTGGACAACACAGAACCAGGCATAGTGATAAACATCTTGTAGTCACACTATGTTGTAATTACTGCAATGTGTTCTGCATAGGTTGCCTCTGAGAAATGTTTAGAAACTGACTTGGTGCATATATCGAACAGACAATTCTCACACTGCAAAAATGGGAACTGGGAAGCCCCCCAGATGTTGCTGAACTACAACTTCCAACATTCCACACCACTAGCTATATTGAGCAGGGCTGCTGGGAGCTGCAGTACAACACCTGGAGCTCTGCAAGATTCCCAAACCTCCCTTCATTAATCAGTTATACTAGCTTCCATTTAATTTCCATTTAATTATCTTTTTTGCACTTCATGGTTTGGGAGCAGGTACCATGGAAGGAGGAGGCAACTTCTGCATGAATCTACCTGACTACTGAGATCATCAGAGGCTCTAACATGTCCCATGGGCCCCAGAAATATGCCCAGTGGAAAATGTGAGTACTTTTTTCCCTCCAAATAAAAACTAGCTGACCCCCTTCTTTAGTGCTGGAAAGCACGTATTCACAGTGGAAGAGATAAAGAAAACAAAGTCCCATGTGCTGCTGATAGTCCACAAACTTTATTATCTTAAAAAGCCCCATGCATTTCAGCCGTCACAAATTGGTCTTCTTCAGGTTCTATTCAGGAATTGCAGTCTGCATTCTCAACAAATTGGGACACTCTTGAGTACAGTGGCCCCCCGGGATACGAATTCCCCGGGTTAAGAAAACCCCGGGATCCGAAACCGGCGGGACCGCGATTGTATCCCCCGGGATCCGGAAAAAAAAAAGAAAGATCCCCCGGTGCCCAGGCCTCAAGGGACAGCCTTCTGCCGGCTGAGAGAAAGGCACGGCCCGATCCCCCAGATCGGGCCGTGCTTTTCTCTCTGAGGAGGCCTCCTCTCGGCCGGCTGAGAGAAAAGCACGGCCCGATCCGCCAGATCGGGCCGTGCTTTTCTCTCTGAGGAGGCCTCCTCTCGGCCGGCTGAGAGAAAAGCACGGCCCGATCCGCCAGATCGGGCCGTGCTTTTCTCTCTGAGGGGGCCTCCTCTTGGCCGGCTGAGAGAAAAGCACGGCCCGATCCGCCGGATCGGGCCGTGCCTTTCTCTCTGAGGAGGTCCCCACCCTCTTTCCCCCGGGTTACGAAAATTTTCGGGTTACGAAAGGTAATCCGGAACGGATTACTTTCGTAACCCGGGGGAACCACTGTATTAGAAGAAAAGGGCCCTTACTTCTAATACTCAAATGTGTCCAATTTGTTGAGAGTGTAGACTGCAATTCCTGAATAGCCCCCGGAGAAGACCAATTTGTGGACCATCAAGAACACATGGGACTTCACTTCCTTTATATTTCCCCCTTCTTTAGTAGCCTTTCGTATGCTAGTCACAGCCTCCCTTCTTAAGAAGGTGTTTGAGTCATAAAGGGATGCTCCCCCACCTAAATAGTTTTAAGCTGTCTTGTTTAGTTTTTAAAATAAGTGTCAGAAAATGAATGCCAACCAGGAATAGGATTAGTATCCCAAGCTCATACAACAATGGACCTGAAGGGACAAGAACAAAGAAGGGCCAAGGCAACAACTTTTCTCTCTTTTATTGCCCAGGCAAGCAACTAGCATCAGGGATAGGAGCAATTCTCCTCCATCACATGGTAACTTTATGCTGGCAATGACCAAAACACTACAGTTGAATACATACCATGAAAGGGATGAGTGACTAGAGTAGCAGCAGAACGTGCAATCATCTCTTGAGTAGTCTAAGATGAAAAACAATTTCAAAAACGTCAGTAGAAAGGGTAGCGAAGTAAACAACAAAATGTACAGTATAGTATGGGTGGCCATGCAGTCCTGTGCAGCCCCAGCCTCTTCAAACTATTCCAAAGAACTTTCATCCAAAAAAAAAATGTCAAACAACACCACAAAAACCTGGAAGGGGAAGGTGAAAACATGCTATTTACAGTTAATCAGAAACTGGAAGTGAGCATTGGCATATTTCCTGCTTACTTAAAAAAAGAAGTCTTTTCTGGCCTAAAACAGGCTTGGGAAGAAGAAGCATTTAAACAGCCAATTGTGTCCCCTTAAAGGCTTCTGGAAGCATGATTTGGCCATTTCTTGTGCACATGGGTGTTTTTTTGGTGATTCAATTACTGCACTACACTCTTATAGTATGGCTATTCCACTTTTATTGCTCTTGCTGCTTCCTCTTGCATTCTGATGCTTGTAGTTCAGTGAGGAGCTCTCTGGCTGAGAATTGTAAATGCCCCTCCTTAAACTACAAATCCCAGCATGCAAGAGGAGGCAGCCAGAGCAGTTAAACTGAAATAGCAGCACTATAAGAGTGTAGTGTAGTAATCTAGCAGGTCCCCACTTAAGGGTTCAACACACACAATCCTGCTGGCCAAAATAAAGGCAGAACTACAACAGCAGGTGGGAAATGGCCACTGGTCCACATGAGGAAATGGATGGCTTTTCTGTCAAGAAAAATTCAGCCGCTGAATTGCTCAGGATACCTTTCTTTGGTGACTGAGATGGCTTTCTTTTCTGCTTCCACCCAAGCTGCTGCTGCTGCATTATGCTCAAAGTAGTAACTTACAATGGGCATAACAAATTGTTATGCCAGAGTTAAGTTACCATAAAGATTCCAGCCAATGATTGATGAGTAGCATGAATTACAATTTGAAGCATTTGTCTGCATTTTGAAGTTAGCCTGCAGTTAAAATAATTTACAATTTGTCTTTAGATCAAATCTGACTTGAAACAAGTGACATATCACAGTAGGTTATGGATAATTTAGAAATAGTCCCTTGTTTTATTAGCACCCTAGGAATTGACATGTAGCCCATTGCTCACCTGGGAAGGGATTCATCTAGCTGCCTGACTTCTAGTGTCCTAGGGCCATTGTGATTGGATACAGGCATCCATTCAAATAATTCTGCTTTTTATTTAGAAGTCCGAGAGCCCCTGCAGCCAAAATTAATGATTTTGCAAAAGAATGAACTGGATGCTTGCTTCAAACATTATACAGTGGTCCCCCGGTTTACGAATCCCCCGGGAAACGAAATCCCCGGGGTCCGAAACCGGCGGGACCGCAAAAATTCCCCCGGGATCCGAAGGATCCCCCGGGGAACGAAAGGGAAAAACAGCGCGGTCCGTCCCTTAAAGCGGTCCCCCGGTTTACGCGCATTTCCGGGTTACGAAAGGTAATCCAGAATGGATTACCTTCGTAACCCGGGGGACCACTGTAGTGTCAAACGATGATCCACCAACGCTTCTCTGCTGGATTGATGCTACTCGTCCTTCCAAAGAGTTGGCAACAAGTCGAATTGTTTCAGAGAATTAAGAAATTGAAGTCTGATAGTAAACAAGTCCTACTGAATTAGACGAAACTATGAACTATGCACCAACCCAGTATATTACTCAGTCTTATATTTAGCTTGCAAAAGAGAAAACTGAAAGATGACATGATAGTCATCATTAAATATCTGAAGGTATGTCCTGTACAAGATGAAGAAAACTTGTTTCCTGCTGCTCCAGAGACCAGAACACAAACCAGTGGATTCAAATTAGATGAGATTCCACCTAAACATTAAGAAGACTATTTTTACTGGAAAAGCTGTTCAACAGTGAAAGTGACTGCCTGGCAGGGTGGTGGACTCTCCTTCTATGGAGGTCTTTAAACAGAGGTTGGATGGGCATATTTCAAGAGTGCTGAAATTAAGTACCCCTGCATGGGAGGGGTTTGGAATAGACGGCTCTTGTAGCCTCTTCCAACTCTAAAATTCTACGATTCTATTATGTGGACAAAAAGAAGTACCTGTACTTTGGTTATTCTCACAAATGGGAGCAAAGCCTTCCCCAAACACTGCCAGAGGGCATATTCTGTGCTGAATTCATAGAGATACAATGCACTGCTCCCCAGAAGGGACTCCTGAATTGTAATGGCCCTGCTTCTGCCCTCATCAGACACTTCACTAATCTAATGTAGTGGAGGAGGAAATATAGTGATATATTACAGTTCCCCAATGAAAATATAGGTCATAATATCTATGGAAAAGAAAGTTGAACTGTGCAGAATGGTGTTAGCCAAAGTGCATTTTTCTGAATTTTGGTGTGTGTGTGTGGTATTCCACATGGCTCCAGATGGACCCCGCTTTGCAGCCCATTATAATCCCCAAAGCGATGGGACATGTACGCAATACCACCCAGGTAAGATCAGCCTCATGGGATCACTTGGGAACAATACCCGTCAGACTAGCCAAGCAAGTAGTTTGGGAGTCGCCATAATCAGAAGAAGGGGCAATGATTGTCTAGATGTCTCAACTGATAAAATGGCTAACGACTCTTAACTCCCTTCCAATTTCACTTGATTATTGACAGACCAGATTACAATCAAACACCTTTGCCCTGCAGCTAGTTTTAGCCCTTAAAAACCCATGGAAATCTTCCCTCAGTGTGCTAGTTTGGAGTTCATAGGGACACTACGTCACTGTGATCTCTAGTCTAGCTCCAGCACTTCCATTCAGCCAACACTGTCAGAATGGCTGTGTCTCACCCTACTGCACCCAACTGGATTCCGGAAGCAAACCTCATCTGTAGTAAGTATTGCCCATAGTTCTGCCTCAAACCTCTTCAAAGCTAACATCTGATTTCCTGAGCCTTGAATGAATGACTGTGTGATAGTGAATTGTTGTGTGATTTTCCCTTTTAAATAAAAATATACTTTAATTGGAGACTTCTGCCTCTACATCATTTCGTAGGTCCAGCGGCCCCTTCGTATACAGGTGGGAGACGGTTTTGTAGGGTCCTTGTAGCTGACCCCCTCTCAGTTTGATCTGCACAGTAAGTGAATAAACTGCGACCTGCTCTGTCTCCAGGAGTGTGAAAGCCTAATTCATTCACATCTACTTTGTCCCATGGCATATCATTCTTACCTCCTTAATAACTTGATCCAAAGAGGACCCAGATTCCTTTCGACTGGTCTCTGGTTCCTGGAGAAAAAACATTTTAAAAAATTAATTTCACAAGTCATGGGGTGGCAGCACAAAGCACCTAGTTATTTCATGAGGTTTGCATGTTATAATTTGGTATCAAATATACTCCAGAGCCTCTCCCACTTTCCATAGGGTGGAGTTTCACTGCACTACTCCATATACAGGGCACAGATCACATATCTCTCAACACCCATACAAAGTAGCAACTGACTCACAGGGCAAGGGAGAAGTAAGTCACATACAGAATTTAGCACCAGCATACCTCTGATTGGTCAGCTTCCTGGCAATGCTAGATAAAAGGAAAAGAGAAGAGTAAAGTCCATGTCTTATCACCTAAATCCTTATTCCAATCCCAACTGCTGTCAAGTGTTAAATGTAAGTGTAAGTAACTCCACCATTCTTCACTCCTATTCACTTACTCCACTGCCCTTCTTATTGGCTATCTAAAACTGTAAACTCCTTGGGGGACAAGGACAGATCTGTCTTTACCTATGAATTTTGTAAAGCACACCATATATGCTGATGGCACCATAAACAAAAAGGAAAGCTATGAATACTGCACACAACCACAGTACAAAGGCTGCTTAAAGGTAACTCTCTAAGATAACAATTTAGTTACTAGAGGACAAGTTGTTGTTAAATGCCTTCAAATTGACTCCAATTTATCGTGAACCTATCAAAGGGTTTACTGGCAAGATTTATTCAGAGATTTACTACTGCCTTCACAGGCTGAGAAAGTGTGACCTCTCCCAAGGTCAGCCAGTGAGTTACTATGACTGAGCAGTGATTCGAACCCTCATCTCCCAGGGTCCTAGTCCAACACTCCAAACCACCACACCACACTTGCTCTCAGTGCACCATTTACTTCACTGTGCATGCAGCCTCCAGTATCTATGTTGCGGAACTCGGCAAATCAAAAGTAAGCATATTTCTACCCTTTCACTTCTAAAATATTTTTAGACTGCCTGAGTAATATGTGTTGGGTTTTTTTAGCATTAATGTTGTATTGAAAAAAACCTTGAATCCTGTTTATTATATTATGTTATATTGTGAAACATTATTTTAAATATTAGAAAGCTTGATCAACAATGCTTTCTAGCATTAACAACCCAAAGTAGTTAGGCTCTCATATGCTTTACATGTTTCAATAAACCTTTGGGAATTATATTGACAAATTGGTAGCTTAAATATAGGAATACAGGACTACACCAATAAAGGTCTAAGTTAGAAAAATAAGTAGCAAAAGGGAGTTCAGATGTTATGGCCACTAGTTTTAATAATTGTCCTTTAAAAAGTGCTTGTTTTGGCTGAACCTATGTTAACAGAAGAATTTGTTTCTGAATGGCATTTCTTATACTATAAATTGATTAAAAACCAGGAGTGTTTTTTTAAGTCATTTGGTTTTAACCAGCCAACCCTATTCTAAATTAAGGCACATTCTCTTAAGAGATTAGCCAGCCAATTCCAATCTTGCCCCCAAAGACCTGTAACCATGTTGGGACAATAATAGGCAGAATTAATGAAGCCAGTTATAGTCCAGCCTGTTTCTTCTACCAGGAATGAGAGCTATGCCTACAGTAATGCCCTTATATATACATTTCCGTATTTAGAAACATTGCTTTTTTTGAAGACACTACTGGTAGCAGACCAGGAAATCAAGCCAACTACTGGAAAATATATTTTGTTTCGAAACGTCTTCAGTTTATCATTTTAATTACTTTTAATGGGAAAAGGGAACCCAAAGAAAAGCCTGAGTTAAATTTAATGTTTGCAGCCTATGAACAAAATGTCAAAAGGAGGAGTCTCCTCCCAAAGTTCAACATGATTTTAGATAAACAAACCTACCTGTTCTCCAGTAAGAAGTTAACCTCTTACTTAATTCAGAGAAGAGTGACTTACTGTGTAAGATCTAGACTTGTGAATTAACACTTGTTATACAAGAGAATTATAAAGTTACCTGTAAAACTTTACTATGTACTACAGTGCCAATGGCTCCGGAACAAAGTCTAGGAGCCAAACCTTTGAAGAGTCCAGCCCTTCCATCAATCTTCATAATGTGTTTAGCTGGAAACAAAGTTAACACAAAGGTAAGAATCTGTCCCCAAATTGACTATTCTCCTCAGCATACTTACCTGAAAACAGATTCAAAATATCAAAGAAATGATAGTTATAGCTGTCATGCACTTGAACTACTTTAGACTCATCTTGCTCCATACTAGAAGCTTTACACCTAGTGCTGGGTTCTAAACTTCAGTACAAATGTCACTCTACTTAATACTGGGCATAAAATTTATCATAGTAAACTGTCTTCATGTCATTGATCTTAACACATTTAACTGCAACTGAAATAATATCAACATTCACCAGCACTCTGCCCTTTGCCATTTTCTATTGCAACAGGAATCACAAAGCCAAAAGCTAATAATTGTTAGTAGGAGCAATAGTGTGTGGAAACACCAGATCAAGGTCACCAGTATTACTACACAAGCTTGAGAATGAGATGTGTTTGGTATTGCTGGGACATACACATACTTGTACAGGACAATAATATTTGTGATGATTGGAAGAGCTCTAGGCCACAGAAACAGACAGTATAATTTCTAATTGCTCATTTCTAGCCTAAGTGGGATTCAAAAACTAGTAACCATGCCTGCGCTTCTGATATCTCTAAATGCCCAGCCCAGATACTCATAACTTTCTTCACATAAATATCTCTGTCGCTCTTCAAAAATTACAAGTTCTCTACATATACTAGATCTGCTTCAAAGGCACAGGTTGCCAAGCACAGCCTAGTATCTACAGCAATCCAATATGGCTTTAGGCTTTTTTCTGGGTCATTTATTATCCACTCACCATAAGCAAAGAGGCCAGGCAGCTGATAGACCTGTCGCCCAAAAATATTTCTTCCCAGAGTTGGAGGGAGGGGTTCATATCCCACCTTTAAAATAAAAAGACAATGTGCAGCAATCTCTATAAAGCGTACAGTGCCCTAAGGTATCGTTTCAAGATTTTCTAGCTGTGTAAATCCAAATATTCAATTGTTCAACAGGTTAACGATGAAAGAGAAAAGAAACTACACATTTCTGTTCTACATTCCACTGCTGCTAACTGTTAAGCTTCAAACATCAAAATGACTATAATTTTTTACAGGTTTTTTGGGCTATGAGGCCATGATCTAGAAGAGTTTATTCCAGACGTTTCGCCATCAGCTCTGGCTGGCATCTTCAGAGAATGCTGGCATGGAAGAGAGTAGGTTATATGTACTGTTAGCTGAGAGGAAGCGATTTGCATGTTAATCTGTGTATTGTTCTACTGTTGATTGGCGCACAAAAAACTAAGGATGCTGGCTGTGAAAGCCTTTGATTTCACATCAAAATGACTATGCTTAGCAAATGCCCATATTTTTCCATAGTCAGTCTCAAGGTAATCTGCTGTTCAGAGGTTTCACTCGGGATTAGACGCCACCCTGTAGTGCTATACAATAAATTGAGAACTGGAGAGCATACTTCTAAACACCTCCCCAGCACAGATTCCCTTTTTCTTCTCTCCAAACTCCATCCCCACAGCAGTATTTTTTTCCAACCTGATAATTTATTGAAAAGTAGAAACGTTTCCTTGCTACGATCTGGAGCTTGTTATCACTAGGATAATAATCCTTAAAACAACTAAGGTGTGAGTCTCGTAAAGTGCAACTGCTTTGTCCAGCACAATGTAAACCTCTGCTTGATTAATAAGAGCATCCAACCAACCAATACAAACTATATTTTCTATAGTTTGTAATGCTTATCAACAAGGAAGCCTGCAATTCAACTGAAAGTATTATGGATGAAGTGGGTGCCACCTTTTACAGCCGACTCCCCATAAGAGGCAACACTCTTTATAGGTAAAAGTAGACAGTACAGTGGTCCCCCGGGATCCGAATCGCCCGAGGAACGAAATCCCTGGGACCCGAAACCACCGGGGGTGAAAGAAAGCCCCCGGCCAAGGAAAAAAAACCCAGATTGTGAAAAAAATTCGCAACCCGGAAGCTTTAAAACAGCGCACTTCCGGCACACTATGCATTGACGAAAGCGGTCCCCTGGGTTGCGAAACATTTCCGGGATACGAAGGTAATCCCGGAACGGATTACCTTCGTAACCCGGGGACCACTGTATTCATTTTTGAGACTGCTGTTCCTCCAAAAGGCTCCAATATAGCCCTCAGTGCAGTTAAAATATAAAAGCAGTAAGAGTGTTATGAGGTAAAACAAGCAAATATCCCCACAATTGCTCTGTGTCCTGAAATTCAGAACATCACATTCTGAGGTTTTACAGAGATTTCTTCTCAAGCCTGCATTTGTGATTAGAAGATGAATACTAAAAAGGTATGGGCTGTTAAACACTTGCACAGACAAGTTGTTGTTTCTGTGCAACTATGCTTTTCAGCCAATGATGATACAGAAGTAAAAAACCACAAGTGTCCAAAAGTAACATCCAACCAAAGATACTAAAAAAAGAAATGCTGGAGCATGAAACTACTGGGAGTGTCCCAGACCCTACCAATAAAAAAGTGAAAAAGATTGAATAGGAGACACGCATTTCTGTTCTGGCTTAAACTGACTGGGACTTCAGAAAACTCACAAGGACATCTGAATAGGGAGAGCCATCCTGAAAGTGTGATTTCTGCAATGAAGTGATTTCTACAATGAGGACTGCTCATTGTTAACAGTGATTTCTACAATGAGGACTGCTGTGTGGCTAGCGTTGGCAGTGCTGTTCTCCCAAGCATTCGAAGACAGTGAAGGCCACAAACGAGACAAACGCAGCGTTTTGGAGTTGGTCTTGACTCTGTGGTGTTATCGGCCCCGTCTGAAAATCCCGCTGCTCGCACTCAACAGGTATGGCTGCTACTGCGGAACAGGTGGCTCAGGACGTCCTCTGGATGCAGTGGATCGGTGCTGTTTTTTGCATGACTGTTGCTACCGCCACGCCAGGGTTTCGTTGAAATGTCACAACCGAGTGAAGTGGAAGCGCTACAAACTCTCGTGCAGAGGCTCAGAGACCGAATGCCGGTCGACCAGCCTCTGTGGCCGGATGGCATGCGAGTGTGACAAGCAGCTGGCGGAGTGCTTGACAGGAGCAAAGCCCCAGAGGAAGCACTCTTTTTACAGCAAGGGGGATCTCTGCAGAGGACCCAAGGACTCTTGCCCGGCCACTCACCGTAACTGGACCGAACTCTCCTTACCCCCAGGAAGTCTTCCCACTCCATCCAATGGAAGAGAAGGTTCCTAAGGGGAAAACTATGAAGTCTGAAAAAAGAACTGGCAACGGCGGTTGCGGCAGCAGCACCTGGTCATCGTCCTCCCAAAAAAACACAGAGTTTAAGCCAGGACAAGTAAATGCTTTGGAAGCCACTGTCTGGAGGCAAGTGGGGGAAGGAGAAGAAGAGGAAAGGAGGGGACCAGCATGGTGTATTGGTCTGAATGTTGGGCTATAGCTCATATATATACAGTATATATGAGGGTGACTGGGCTTCCTCCTTTTCCAGGGCATGTCCTTACCTTTCAACCTTCTGCAAAGGAGGAATTCCAAAATCTCCTCCATTTCGACTATGCCCGAGAAATACAAATTTATGTCTCTCTATGAGTATTGTTAGCTTTTATTCGGTCACGGCCCCTATTTTTCTCGAACGCCCTACGTTTCGCAGTACCTTGTCCTCCTCTGCGGTTAGGACCGGGGTTCAAATCCCCCCGCTCGAGCATTTTAAAAAAAAACCCGCTGGGGTGACCTTGGGCGAGTCACACTCTCTCAGCCTCAGGAATTACTTGGGAGGCACAAGAAAACAACAACAAGAAGAAGAAGCAGCAGTGGAAGCTGACTAAGAAACATGGGTTGACATTTACTAGGAGGCTGCATCCACACTGGGGAGAGGACACGGTTTGGCAGCGCTTTAACTCTTTGTCTGGGTCAGTCGCTATGGAATTCTGGGAGTTGGAGTTTGTTGTGGGCCCTTCGGGCCCACAACAAACTCCAACTCCCAGAATTCCATAGCCTTGAGCCACAGAAAGAGTTAAAGCGGGGCCAAACCGGGTTATCTCCCCAGTGTGGATGCAGCCTCCTAGCAAATGTCAACCCATGTTTCCAAATGGAGGAGGCCTCACCTGGACGAGGACCTTGACGTACATCAGGGGCTGAGAGAGCGCCGTCAGGCCGGAGCCCAGCAGCACCTGAGAGGCTGTGTCCGCCATGCTTACGCCGGGCTCCCCCGTTCACTGAGAGGGAAGGGAAAAGGAGGAGGAGGGACGCTATTAGGCCGAGGACACTTCCGGGACAGAGTCCCCCTCACTCTTCTCTTCTTCTCTCCAAGCCTAGCTAGGCCTAGATGCTAGCTAGGCCCCACTCAGAACAAGGGAGGGAGGAGGAAATAGGGCAGGGCGGCCAGGGGTGTTAGAGAGGCCTTGTGGCCCCTTTGAGGCTCACTGAGAGAAAGAAGTTGGCAGCAGGAGCTACTCTAGGCTTCAGCCTGCTTCCTCAGAGGCATATTATTATTATTATTCAAAGATATAGCCGTGTTAGTCTGTAGAATCAGTACATAGAGAGACCTTGTAACATCCTTCAGGCTGAAATGGGCAGCATGAGCTTCCCTAGACTTCAGTCTCCTTCCTCAGATGCATATTATTATTATTATTATTATTATTCATCAAAGCTATAGTTGTGTCAGTCTGTAGAATCAGTTTGAAGAGATTTGAGACTCACTGAAAGGAAATTGGCAGCGTGGGTTTTCCTACAGACTTCAGTCTGCTTCCTCAGATGAATACTGTATTATTATTATTATTGTTGTTGTTGTTGTTGTTATTCAAAGCTACAGCCATGTTAGTCTGTGGAGTCAGTGTGTGGAGAGATCTTGTAGCACCTTTCAGAGTCACTGAAAGAAAGGAAGAAGTTGGCAGCAGGAGAGCTTTCCTATAGACTTCTGTCTACTTCCTCAGAAGCACATTATTGTTGTTGTTGTTGTTGTTGTAATTCAAAGCTATAGTTGTGTTAGTCTGTGGAGTCAGTGTGTGGAGAGATCTTGTAGCACCTTTCGGAGTCACTAAAAGAAAGACATTGGCAGCGTGGGTTTTCATATAGACTTCTCTCTACTTCCTGAGATGCGATGCTCTACAGGTTTATGAGAATGGCAATCTGAATTCAAAATCCTTTGCGTATGGAAATGAAATAGCATTCTACTGAATGCACCTGAGGAAGGAGACCTCAGCCCAGGAAGGCTCTCCTGCTGCCATCTTCTTCCTTCCAGGGAGTCTCACAAGCGCTACGAGGTCTCTCCGCAGACTGAAAGGAAGAAGTTGGCAGCAGGAGAGCTTTCCTGGGCTTAGGTCTCCTTCCTCAGGTGCATTCCTCAGTTGTATTTCTGAAATGCACCTGGGGAAGTAGATTGAAGTCTAGGAGAGCTCTCTCCTGCTGCCAAAGGATGAATTTGTTTCAGTGAGTCTCAAAGGTGCCACAAGATCTCTACTGGAATGTAAATGTCAAGCTCATAATGGAGGAGATTCAAGGGGAAAAAATGGAAGACGTGTGACCCAATGAAAAGCCAAAAAAAGCAGCACTCATGTGAAGAAGATCAATTCATGCTCCTTAGGCTCACAATGGAAGAGATTCAAGATCAAGAAGCCAAAAACACTCATGTGAAGATAAATTTGTGGTTTTTAGTCATGCTCAGAATGGAGGAGGTTTCTGAGATTCAGCCCTCTCTCTCAGAGAGCTCTGGTGCCACAACAAACTACAAATCCCAGGATTCAACAGCATGGAGCCATGGTACAAAAGATCCTCCTTCCACACAACTCTCGCGAGAAGTGGAAGGCCCCGCCCCGTGACGTCACTGGCAAGCACCGGAAGTGAAGGGTCAAGGAGGCAGCTAAGGAGGACTCTTCCGCCCCCAATTGTTGCCCATCTTCCTGCCTTATAGTCATCATCATCGCCTTTTGTTGACACACTGCCACCATTTTAAAACTCATCATGTGGATATATTAATGTTTGTTTTCCCCCCAATAGTTTCTTAGCCTGAAACATTAATTAAACAATTAATTAGCAAAAGTTTGTATGGTTATGCTTAATGAAATGCCATTGGCTAAGGTCCTGCTTGGTTAATTTTTATTGGTTTGGCACCGCTTTAATTGCCTTGGCTCAAGGCTATGGAATTCTGGGAGTTGGAGTTTGTTGTGGGGCCCAGAGCGGAGCAGAGCTCCGCTCTGGGCCCCACAACAAACTCCAACTCCCAGAATTCCATAGCCTTGAGCCAAGGCAATTAAAGCGGTGCTAAACCGGGTTATTTCTCCAGTGTGGACGCAGACAATGAGCAATAAAAATCCCAACAAAAATGCAAGGCGTTTACTTTTTTTATCATGCCAAACAATTCATGTACACCTAAATAGTAGTAGTAAACAAGTAAATAGGAATTACCAGTTACCTCAGCAGACGTTAACTCCCAAACCAACGTTTGCTGAAGTAACCCAAGTATAGCGGTGGAGGAAGCCTTTGTAGGACAGAACAGACAAAACAGCAGGAGCAAAGGGTGCTTTAACCACCTTCTTAAGAGTCTGTTCTGCAAATCTTGCATCCACAGGGCATTTCCTCTTGAGCTGTCTTTGGAGCCCATCATGGTTGGAGTGTTAAAAATAGCCAGGCGGTGCTTGTACGGGAAAAGGTACCAGCATGCAAGTGAAGCATTCCTGCCCTGCCGGTTCTTCCTTGGAAGTATCCCACCCCCACTGCAGTTTTTTCTCTAAGGAGGAAAACCCAGTTATGGAGAGCCCGTGCTTTCCCTGTAATGTGCAGTTCTAACATATTAACAGAAACAGATTACCCTCTCATCTCAGCTATAAATTAGTTCATTTCAGCTATAAATGTGTAGAAATAAGAACAGAAATCCATCTTCTTTGCCAAGCCTCCAAATTTTTTCCTCAAAAAATAAAATAAAAAAAAAATAAAAAAGGCAGTCAGCTTTCTGCCAAACTCCTGTAATAAGTATGGAACAGGAGAGTGTCAGCTTCACCTCATATGAATTATTAAAAATCCACGGCTTTCACAGGAGGAGAAAAGCAGTTCCTTCTGCACAAATGCTGTATTTGGACTCCCCTCAACACTCTAGTGATGAATGCTTTTGATCAATCTTGCTTGGTGGTGCCCTGGCTTTTGTCTGACATTCACTCTCTGTCTTCAGGAGCATGCGGTCAATTTGGAAAGGTTTCCACTTAAACTCTCGATGGGCAAGTATCTGTGACCTGCTTTGCCTCAAATGCCACAGTCTGTTATAGTCAAGAGTACTCTGAGATTTCAAAGTAAGGCTTCGTCGCAGCATTAGAGTCACAGAAGGCACTTCAGTGTTCCACCACATGGACCTAAACAAGAAGGAAACAAACTTATTTTGCAGATGCAGTAAAGATCAATGTATGATGTAGTGGATATAATCGTTGTAACCAGAGAGGACTGCCTTGGACACCTGAATGGTTCACTGGACGTTAGGGCACAATTAAGAATGAGTTTAAAACAGTTACTTTGTTTGAAATATAGTCAAGGCAGAGAGTCTGCCATCTTGAGCTTAACATCTGAACATTCCATGAAATGAGATATGATCACAAGCATTCTTTTCAATTAGGTGCCTCTGCCCTCTTCCCTTCCTACTTAGCTATGAGAGGCAGTGGGGTAGGTGATGGGTTTTGCTATAGTTGCTGTTTATCCATTCTCGGAGCTGCTAGAAGAAGGGAACTGGTATTTCTGTAGTTATTTGGACAAACTATATGAGCCCTTTTGCCACACCTTTGGCTCCTCCCCAAAGTGAGAGCTATGCACATGCATTAGCTATGCACATGGAGATTGTCAAAGGACTGAAGGCATTCACAGTGGATAAAGCGGACACCTTTGTTTGTTATCAAGCCCATTTAATAGTCAATAAAAATATTCTGCACCCATGGCTCATGCTAGTCCGGATAATATAGGAATCTTTGGAAGGGCCCTGGAGTGGATCCAGCCCAGGTTACAGCATAATTAAAACGTGTTTCCAAAAAATGGTTTCGTCTGCTACCGATAAACAATAATGTGCCGTTCTTTATTCTTTTCCTCCTTAACAGACTTCTTTGTATGGTTAAAAAAATATATAAAAGGAAAGGAACAAAGTGGTAGTAAGTGGAAGACATCCACTCCTCCTCTCCTGCTTGTGGTAGGGCAATTGCAAGATAACACCATTGTCTGGAAGCACCCATAGAAGACAAAGGATAGGATTACAATCCATTACTATCTCATGTTTAACAATAGCTATATTTCACATTTCTGGATTTCTTTCCTTGTTGGTTAAATAGGTCTTGCAAGGTGCCCTGAACAGAACAGAATCATCAGGATGCAAGAAAGGAAAACAATAGCTTTCCTCTCACAGCAAAGAGGGCAGGGAGGGAATTTTCCACTGAGACTCAATACAGCCAGAAACAAACCTCCTTCACCCACACACTATAGCCCTGATACTGACTAAGGGCTCCAGCAACTTCCGGTGCGGGGGGGGGGGGGGAATCCCAAGACATAGAATCATAGGGTTGGCCCACAAGGGCCATCTAGTCCAACCTCTTGCCATCTCCCAGCAGATGACCATCCAGTCTGTTTAGAGAGTTCCACCACATTCAGAGGGAGTGTTTTCCATTGCTAAACAGCTCTTACTGTCAAAAAGTTTTTCCTAACGTTGAGGTGGAATCACCTTTCCTCTAGTCTGAATCCATTGCTCTGTTTCCTAGTTTCTAAGGCAGCGGAAAACACACTTGCTCCATCCTCAATAGGACATCCCCTTGAATATTTAAACATGGCTATCATGTCATCCCTTAGTCATCTCCTCTCTAGGCTAAACATACCCAGCTCCTAGGCCACCACTCAGAGGGCATGGTTTACAGACTCTTCGCCATTTTGGCTGCCCTCCTCTGGACGTGTTCCAGCTTCTCAATATCCTTTTTGAATTGTGGTGCCCAGAACTGGACACAGTATTCCAAGTAAGGCCTGACCAAAGCAGAATAGAGTGGCACTATTACATCCCTCTGTCTAAACACTATGCGCCTACTGATGCAGCCTAGAGTCACATTAGTTTTTTAAGCTGCTGCATCACATTGCTTACTCATGTTCAGCCCGTGGTCTACTGAGGTGCTGAAGAGACCACCCCTTTGGAGTGGCATCCCGCTGCCCCTTTCCTTGCCACTACACACTATAGCCTTGATTTGGCGTTTTTCCTGCTCTAAAAAGAACAGCAAAATGCCGCTCCTTTTGGAGCCAGAAAAAGGGTGCCTTTGCCGCAGCAGTGGCACTTTGCAGCACTCCTTTTGCTGTGCATCATCTGGATGCTGCGCCAAAGGAGTGCCATGACACCACCCACCATGCGTCTTGGGGGTGGAGTTGAGACATGGACTGTGAGGCTTCCAGGCCTCCACTCTGCCCCGAGGTTGGCGTTGAACAGTGGTCCTGTATCTGCATTTCATTTTTTCTGCCTAAGTGCAGTACCTTACATTTATCCCTGTTGAAATTCTTTTTGTTAGTTTTGGCCCGGCTCTCTAATCTTTTAAAGTAATTTTGAATTATATTCCTGTCCTCTGGGGTATTAGCTATTCCTCCTAATTTCATGTCATCTGCAAATTTAATTAATATACCCTCTATTCTATCATCCAAGTCCTTGATAAAGAAGCTGAATAGCACTGGGCCCAGGACAGAATCCTGTGGCACCCTCACTTCATCTCTCCAGTATGAAGAGGAGCCATTTGTGAGCACCCTTTGGGAATGACAGGTCAATCAATTACAAATCCACATGTTGGTAGTATTGTCTAGCCCACATTTTACTAGCTTGTTTGGAAGAATATCATGGAAACCTGGTGAAAAGCCTTTCTGAAATCAAGATACACTACATCCACACCATTCCCTTCATCTACCAATTTTGTGATTCTACCAGAAAAAGAGAGATAATGTGATCAAGCATTTAATGTAAAATATCCCACCCCAATATCTGTGGAACTGGTAATCACAGATTTACTTACCTGTGTCTGGGGGAGGGGGGAAAGGTCTCTCTAGGAATCTGGAGATTCTCCAGTATGACTCTTTGGTCAACTTCTGGCAAAAATATAGTGTTTGCCATTAACCATTGTTCAGGCTATCCAAGTAAGTCTGGGAACGTATTTCTTGTGGATACAGGGGTCAGACTAATTTGGCTCACGTATGATCACTACTCATTCACACTAAAGCTCTTACATAAAAGGTAAGAACACGTACAGAGGAGACTGTTATACCAGGACAATCCTGTGGATTAAGCAGTCATTGAAATGTTCACAGGGTGGGTTTTTCAATCTTCTTATATGGAATGCAATCATACAGCTTGATGGTATCTGAAAATTTTCTCATACTTTTTACCCAGTCTAAATTCAGTCCCCCAGCTCCCACTCAGCTTTTGTTTGCCCTACTGGAAAAAAATATAAATGATTTTTTTCCGTTTATGGGCTGATCATCAGTTGGAGAGTACAGGACATAGACTACAGAAATGGTAAGAGAAGCATTTTTAAATACCTGTCTCCACACCACTAACTGACATAATTGTATTTTCTTTCCTAAAATGTTAAGCAATTAGGGGTGTTTCAAGTGAGATGGCTCCTAATGCTACCAGTCAAAAGGCACTATACTCCATCTTTCTGTGATAAGAAAAATGAAAACTTGCAAGAACTAGTTGGAAAACACAGGATGGATGCAAATGGAAAATAATGATTTTTATACCTCTTTGAAAATTCCACAAAAGAAGCAAGATGCTTGCACAACAAAAGCCTGATCTGGAAGCACTATTAACCTTATCTGCCACATCACATATAATTTGGCTGAAAGGCCTGTGAGATAGCCTATACATAGCCTCAGCATACAAATAACAAACATATCACACTTCGTGCATAAACATTTTTCTAGCATACACACTCATATATGTTAGTAAACTATGGTAAGTGAAACCTTGAAAGGACCTTTAGCCTAAGGATTAAACCTTAATACTGTTTCACTAAGCTATGTTCTGAGGTAGTTCTGAACCAATACCTGTGCCGTTTGAGTCCAGGATAAGATGATGGAATAGTGAGACCTGTAGTGAAATAAAATCAAAGATCAGTGCCAAACATAAATGGCCAGTCATAAACAAACAGAGGTAGTGTATTTTTGGTTGGCTCTCTCATTAGTTGTGTAAGCTAGTAGAGATTTTTCCTTATAGCTTTTGTAAAAGGCCAAGATGATGAGAAACCATGATGGGTAGAATTTTATACTATGACACAGATCTAGTCACTGAGAGGCATTCCAGTTATAGAGAACATAGAATATGGAATTCTGCCCTTTTTCATCCCTCTAGTCCCACCTGAAAAAAATTCTTTTTAGGATTATTCATTAAATCACTTAATGCCTCAGCAAAATTTGCCATTCTCTTTAGCATATTTAATTGTAGCATACCTGGATTCATTTTCCCAAGAAGTTCTCCACTGGGCTGCTCATGAAAGGGAGGTGGATGCTGTTTGACAAGTGACATTGTAAGAGTCTGTCGTTGTGCTGGAGAACTCGTTGTTATGAAAGGCTTGGGTGCTTTAATCCTCATCTCATATTCACACATGGGGACAGTCTGTTTATTGAGGGGAACCTCTAAACAGCATAAATTTTGTGGAAGACATAAATCAGGATTAGATGATAGGAATCTTAAATGTCTCCAAAAAAAAGAATATAAAATTTCTCTAAAATACCCAGAAAAAGCCTATATTTTGAAGGTTCAGTACCTTCCAAGTAAGGTAATATTTGCACAAAATGGTCAGTGGCTGAACCCTCAAGGTTCTTCAAAAGATCATCAGCATTATCTAGCTTTCTCTGGATAGTCTCTAGAGAAGTGTTGATTTTGGACAAAGAAACCAAATAACTACAACAACAATATATGAAGAACAATACTGGATCAGGCTACAGGGCAATTTACTCCTATTTCATTTATTGTTTCATCCTAGCTTTCTGTACTAGTTACACTGCAACTGCTTTAATTATTATGTATGATACTATCCTTGCAGCCTTTGTTGTAGTTATGCCTTAGCTACTGTGGTTTTCTTATTTGATAGCCTTGTTAAGTAGTTATGCTGTAACCATTATCATTACTACTAACTCATATTTCATATTAACTGGCTGTTTTATAATCACTGTGGGCCCTTGGTATCTGCTAGGGTTTGGTTCCAGAACCCCCCATGGATACCAAAATCAAGTCTCATTAGATATAATGGTATACTTAAAATGGTGTCTCTTATATAAAAGGGCAAAATTAAGGTTCGCCTATGGGAATTTGTATATTTTCAAAGTGTTTTCAAGCCGTGGATGCTTGAATCCATGGATAAAAAAATCCGTGGATAAAGAGGGTTGACTGTATGTATTGACTTTTACTAACAGTCCAATTAATTTTAAATATGCTTTAATTTTGAGTGTGCTGTTGGTATAAAGATTATTTTCCCTGATTATTGGAGCTATTATTATGAGTGGTATGGGGGGGGGATCCAGAATTTTCTGGAAAAAGATTTTACAGTTTCCTTGCTTTCCTTTGTCAGGGAAAAAGATCAGTGAAGTAAATATTAAATCCCACATGCAATTTTCCAATCTAAAAAGAAAACCTGTGCCATAAGATTATAATGAACATTTTAGTTCTGCAGTGCTTTCCTAAGATATATGTGCTCAAGAGCAGCTCTTACCAAAAGAGGATGGAGAAAAACATGCATGATTTCCCTTAGAAATGAGACTTAAAAGACTAGAAGCTGGCTGCAATGTGAGCTACCCAAGTTTATCACTTGATCTGCATGGGAGCAGGAGGCACAGGTGTGAACTGGGAGAAAGATGCAAACTGATAGTTACTTAACAATGGAGGCTGGATCAGGATGACATGACTGTCACTCTGGTTTAAGGCATTCTTACACAATCCTTTTGCATTGCACATACATGAACCTACACACATACACTTACACAAAAGGTATTTTCTATAGTATGTGTCAGGAAAAATCTCTCACCTTGAGACTTCTGACAGTTATTTAGGTTCTCTCTTTGTAAAAAGGAAGAGTCAGAATCTTCTCTATCTTTGGCCTGAATGAAAAGAAAGAAAGAAAGAAAGAAAGAAAGAAAGAAAGAGGTTTTGGCTTTTCTTATATTGTTTATATGATACATCTTTATGCACCTTTTGTACTTTGAGTACAGTCATAACTTGTCATAAATAGATTTGCCTTTTACCACATCTATGACAAGTTTGGGGGACCATGGCTTCCAAATGAGTGGAATCTAAAAACTGGGGAATTTCTGCCACCAGTTGCCTACTCTTTAAAGAAGCCCTATATAAGCAGATATAGCAAGACATATACCAGTGTGTTGAAACTTGCTCTGAGAAATCTAGACATTGCCACATCCTATTCCAAGTTCTTGTACTTCTCCCATCCACCATTCTTTACTACAGGTCACACTATAAAATGATTAGGAGGCAAGACTTCACTTCTAGACTAACTGAAAGCACAAGTTACACAATTCTTGAGCAATTCTGAATTCCAAACTAAAAAGTTGGAGGCTAAGGCCCAAAATACAAAGGTGATATGAAGTGGCTTTTGGGCACTTTGGGGGCGTGGCATTTACATGACGCATGCCCCAAAGTGGCTGGAAGCCGCACTGAGGCTGTGCTCCGGTTCAATGAGTCATTAAGACCAACTCCTGGCTGGTGTGGCTTGGGACCTGTGGCGGCAGCCTGCTTTGGGAGTGAGCCGTATGGTCACTGCAGTTCCAGCCCAATTACAGCCAGAGGCCGCACTTTATCAGCTGTCTGCTTCACTCCTCAGTTAGCCTCCAACTAAGAAATAAATCCAGTCACTATGCTGATATACAGAATTAAGGAGCATCCAGAGTTTGGAAACGTTAATGTTAAAGTTAGCTAGTTATTAATTTTGAAAATAATATAATTAGTTGTTTTAGTGAGAATTACAAACAGTTCATTAATGGATTGTTAATATTTGTCAAATCCAGTTACTCCCTTAGTTCAGAAATCCCAGGCCTCAGTGTAAACTCAGAAAACCTTTATTCAATCAATATAGGTCTACTGCAGAGATGTTCATTGTCAGAACTAACAGCAAGTGTTAGCAAGGCCTACTGAAACCACACACAATTTCAAATAATTGGTGGGGTATTTTTCATTTATTAAAAAAAAAACAGAACCACCTTATTTCTTTCTTTTTGCCATACCACCCCCCTCTTTATTTCTTCTGTCTGCCTAGGCATACCTCTCTTTTCTCTGTTATTTCAGCACAAGGCAATGTTATCAGCAACCCCTTGCAATAAACACCCACTACGTATTCCATCATATTACTTCAGTATGCCAACACACATTAACCCCAGTTACATGTCAAAGGTCTTTATTTGCACTAAATCCATAGCAAGCAAGATGTCTGATGCAACTCCTGACAATATTGCATTAATAACTCATCCCTTTTAATTAAAAAAACCCCTCAAAAGTATTAACAGTGGCCAACTTTAATCTGAAACCCAAATAACTTTAAAATAATTAATTGGCAAGATGTTTAGAGCCTACAGATGGGCAGGAAAAAGTGGCAGGAATCTGCGTTTTATGGAAGTGGGTCAAAACCATGCTATTTGTACTGGCTACTCCCAAGGCTGGCTGAATGGGCATTGCCCGACTGCATGGCGCAGCATCAAGCTGTGTCACTGGGTAATTTTTTTGGTCACCTCCCCACCATGCATGTGCACCATCACATGAACACACTGCTGGTGACTGCCTGCTTACCTACCTACCACCCCATTGAACAGTTTTAGCAACATTTAAAATCAATGTTAAAATATTAATGAATTAATTTTAACAGTTTTTTTCCAGGCCCTGTAAGGAACAACTACCAACTCTTAGCATTTTTTAAAAAATGGAGTTACAATAAAGAATGGAATTATGACCTCATGGGTAACTTATAGCCAGCCTTGGCATAGTTCCTACAGCTTGTTTGAAATATCAGTTTTCATTTTCTACAGAGAAAGTCCTTAATTAAAAATAAGGACCATGTGTAACAAACTTCATTTCTTTATTGTTCAAACACACATTTAAGAATACAAATGAATGAAAGTGATAAAAACAGACTCCTACTGTTATGCACATCTGAGGGCAGAACATTATTTGAGCTAGCATACTGGGCCATCTTCTGAAAGCACCTCTAATCTCATGGCATGCTTCCAGACACACAGCTCCCCAAAACATATTGTGTAGTTATTCTGTTTTAACTTCCTCCTCCAACTTTGGTAATATGAAAAAACCCAATAGGAAGCTTTTATAAAACAGGATGATTGCAAATGCAAAACAACATCTGGACCCCGTCAAATTTTGTAAATGAAGGACGATGACTGGACAATAAATGTCTTTTTTGGAAACATCCATGTAAACTGTGAAACTGACCATTTCCTCTGATGCAGATTTGGTTTCCAGAAACAGATCTAACTATACCAGTAATAGGGATGGAAAAATTAATATCTGTGTGCATTGTTTGCTCATGTGTCTCCTAATATGCTCATATCAGTATGCAGTTTTGCCTAATATGTGCACTTTTGCAAGAAATTTCCTTAATATCATGCCTCTTGTATATTCTTTTTACTAGTCTAATTATCAAAAGATTGGCCACCAGGGGATGAACTGGCCATAGCAAGTGAATGATTATGAGAGAGTTGTAATCCACACCAGTGGATGGGTTTACTCATCACTGAAATTATAGTTTCAGGGTATTTTTCAAGAGAAAATGTGGTGTAGTGGTTTGAGTGCTTAACAAGGGCTCTAGAAAACAAAGGCTTAAATCCCCATTCAGCCATGGAAACCTACCATACTGAGTGGCCTTGGGCAAGTCACATTCTATCAGCCTCAGTGGAAGGCAAAGACAAACCCTCTCTAAACAAACCTCGCTCAGAAAACCTCATTACAGGGTTGCCTTAGGCACAACATGAAGGCACACAAGAACAACAACAACAAGATACTTTCACCACTACGTATATGCATTGTTGTACAGGTTGAGTCTCCCTTATCTGAAATGCTTGGGACCAGAAGTGTTTTGGATCTTTTTCCAGATTTTGGAACATTTGCATAGACATAGTCAGATATCTTGGAGATGGGACCCAAGTCTAAATATGAAATTCATTTATGTTTCATATACACCTGAAGGTCATTTTATATAAAGTATCTTACATAATTTTGTGTATGAAACAAAGTTTGTGTATACTGAACCATAAGAAAGCAAAAGTTTCACTATGGCAGCCACTAATGTGGACATTTTTGGATTTCCAACGAAGGATGATACAAGTTGCCACCCGAAGAGGCTTACCTATTTCTCATCACTGGTATACAAACTGGTGAAGCCAAATCACATATAGAAATCACATATAGACAAATAGATCAATCAATCATTAGGATTGTTCCAGAGCTTACTTATGCACTTATTTTTACCACTAAACATTTGTTTTACTGCATATCCAGAGTAAAACTTAAAGTTGTTTCTGTAACTGAAATATCTCTCCCCACAAATATTAATTTCAAATTATTTGGATTAAGCATTATGCCCAGTTGTGTCATATCATCTTGCAGCCCCTCTACAATCCACCTATTTAAATAAAACTGAGTTCATGATACAACACTATGATCATCCTAGAATTCCATAAAGTATTTTGCAAAAGATGTGTTTCAAATTCATATTTTAAACTTTAATATCAAACTTCTTTATTTACTCAGGGACTACAAATACTCCAGATTACCTGACCATACCTGGTATATTTTACTTTTAGATTTTGTCTGAAAGGCAGACATGTATCTTGAGCAGTAACAGAAGGTTTTGTTTCCACAAACCAACCTGACACATATAGATTACACGATTCATCTGCTTGTTCTTCTGTTCTGAACTGCTGTCTCTCTGTGATCTCTTGGAAAGACTATGACACTTTCCATTGCTTGGAGAAACTGTACTTGCCTAGAGGAATTTAATAAAGAGAGTGTATCCTGACTGACTCTTAAGTCATAGTGTGAGAATGGATTGATCAGAAAGCTGAGGAAGATCTTTCAAAACAGAATCAGAATCTCATTCCAATCTGACAATCAGACAGAGATAATTACAGTTTAGTACAAAGTAAGCGGAACACCGCAGAATGGTGAGTAGTACGAGCAGCTACTACAGTGCCTAGTGATAACACAACACAGAAACACAGGCAAATATCTATTACCATCTCATTAGAATTGTTGTTGTTGTTATTATTTATATCCCTCCTCTCCCTACAGATCAGGGCGGGTTACAGAATGCAGTTCAATACATAATGCAATACATATTACAATAAAATATGAAATGAAAACAAACCAACAGAGCATAATCCCCTATTTCCCTCCCACCAAGGAAAAATGTGTGGAAAAATGTTCCTCACAAATCAGCTGAAATATTTGACAGCTGGATACTGGTGGTCCTGTTGAAACTAGTATTAGAATTCCTAACTGGTAATTAATAGTGATGGGTATCTATGGATTAACCACTCTTTAATTACATTAGAATAGTTGGCTATTAACTGTGAACAGCATCAGGTATAACATGGTTTTATCTAGGCCTTTTTAATCTACTACAGATACTGTCAGGTTTAGAGAATAGGCAAGGACGACCGAAGGATGGAAATGTCTTATCTTTCTCTTCCAGTCAACTATAATAAAATAGTTGTTTGGCTAAAATGAACTGTATGTATGGCAATGCTCAGCAACTGAATGCATTCTTTGTGTGTGGTAAATTCCACATTTAGACATTGGTTACAGGATTCCATAGCAAGGAGTCTCATTGTAAGCCTGAGGGCAGGGAACCGTCTAATTATAAATTTATATGTATAGCACTGTGTAAACTTACAGTGCTATATAAATAAAGGTTAATAATAATAATAATAATAATAATAATATCATATACTTGAAAGCAGTTCCTTACTGACAGAGATAGCTTAGATAATAACAGATGAGAATATCACGTGGATGCTGAATAAAAGAACAACAGCATAGAACAGCATGGCAATTCCACACTAAATACTGTAGATGTACCCTCAGAAGAGCTTCTGTCAATCAGAATAGACCATACAAAGCGAAATAGAGAAATAATCTGATTCAGTTTAAGGCAGATTTATATATCTTAATGCACCAAATAAAATTAATAGACAAAAATATTTTTTCAAAAGATACACCATTAAAACTCATTGCTATTTTGCAACAAAAATAAACACAATAAGCAAAGATATCCCTTTCATGAATATTGTGCATTTAGAAGCACATGAAGATACAGATCCTTCCAAAAGGCAATGTAACAAAAATGCAAAGCAGGGCAATGAGGTCCCCCCCCCCCCCAAAAGGGATACAAAATGATACAAAGGTTAGCCAATGAGGCACCTAGTCTATAATCTGTTTTTAGAATGTAGATTCAGCACTGTAAGTGTATGTCAATTTATCTGACATTCTTAGTTTGGATTCAGGCAGCACATGCCTTTTCCCAGTCTACCCGGTGCAATCCCTTTTTGGACATAGAATTTTTTGTTTTCTCAAAGTTTCTTTAGGAGGGATGGGACAGAGATGCGTATGCCCTCAGCTGCTGGACCTTAGTTTTTGCCCTGTGGCTATTTTTTAGCCTTTGGCCACACTGACCCCCAGTCTTCCTGGTGAACACATCCAAATTTACAGCAGCAAAATGGATGTGGACCATAATACCTGAGAAAATTCCTTTGTGTGTGTGGGGTTTTTTTTTTTTTTTTCATTACTGTTTCTACATGTTTTCAAGGCACCACATCATCTCTGAAGAATAAAGGAAGTCTAAGCGTCTGTGGTTCGCCAGGTTTGGTGTCACCTGGTGCAGGGGAGGGGAGCGGTCTCCCCCACTTACTTACTCAGCCGCCTAACCACCCAGAGCTGTGGGAGGGGACGGAGGGGTACTTGCTCCTTGCTTGCCTCAGCGCGGATTCCTCATAAGGAGGGAGCTGGGCGCATGCAAAGCCAAGAGGTCTAGGCTTGCCTCTTCTTCTTCATGTGGCTTCCTCATGAGGAAAGAGCCAGGTAGAGGTGAAGCTAAGAGGGTCACAGACTCACACTTCCTTCACCTCCATGCATTTTTCTCATGAGAAAGTAGTTTTTCTCATGAGAAAGGAGATGGGCAGAGGTAACACCAAGAGGGCCGAGCTTATTCCTCCTCCTCTTCCACTGCTTTGGCTTTCTCCTCAGGGAGAGAACCACAGCGGTGCCAGCACCACCTTCCCACACACAGCGGGAGGAGGGCCCTGACCAGGTGTCACCCTTCTTCTGAGGTGTCACCCGGTGTGGTCGATAATCCCAAAAGACACAAGTGATAATGGCGAAAGATTGCTAACATGGCAAAGAAGGAGCCAATTGAATTTTATGAACTATTTTGTTTACTGCTTATTGACCAAAAGTTGTTACTTGTGAGCTTACTGCAAAGGGCTCCAGGAATGCAAATGGCAAGGAATGAAAGGGGGCATGATGGGAACGGAACGGAGAAAGGACGCATTTTATTGCACGCCAGAACATCGCCAAACGTTCAGAACAGTTCCTGAAAATCGGCCTCCCTGGCACAGATTTAGAATGGAATGGGGACTTCCAGCAGCATTCTGGCATGCAATAATATGGTTGGTAATAGAAAGGGATGTCTGCATAGGGGTGTGTGGAGAAGATGGATTAAGTGGAACATGACAAGGACCACTCCTTGACCATTCCTTCTTAACAAAACAAACAAACAAAAAACCCGCAACACATCGATGAGAATGAATAGCAGGTAAAGACAGAAATGTCACAGAACTACTATGAATGTAAGAGATGATCAACATGAATGCCATACAAAACTCATATCCTGAGCAATGGTCTGCCAATTCTGCAAGGTACAAGATACAGTTGTATCTTTCTTGTGTATATGTTTCTCCTTCATGATTGCTGAGAAAAAAGCAATAAATATGACAAAACTGACAATGAGATAAACCAGCTTTTAAAAAATCCTGCAAATCATAAATGAAAAATCTAATACACTCAAAAATTTTGACACGTAAAGTATATTTCTGAACTAGTGTCATAAAAAGAAACATTCAAATTGTCAATCAGCTTGCCGAAGGAACAATTAGAGAGCTTTAAAAAAGCTGTTAAGACTGATCTCTTCTGGCAGGCCTTTCCTGAATAGACGCGCAGCCACTAAGAGAGAAAGAAATGAACTGATCCTGTTTGCTGTTTGCCTGCCCGTTGTTGATTTATTGTTTTATTGTCCATGTTTAACTTGTTTTAATTGTAAAATGTTTAATTCTATTTAAATGGGAGGGAGGGTTGGGAGATATGGTATGTATAATTTTAAATGCTGTAAGCTGCACTGATTGCCTGAGTGCAGATGGGACGGGATACAAATAAATTATTATTATTATTAGTGTAAGGGCCTACTTGGAGAGCCCTCAGTGTATTACCAAACATTTGCCAAAATCTCCTCTAGCCTACCTTACACTGTTTTGTGACCTTGTTAAAATGACAGTTTTATCATTACTCTTAGTTTCTTTTGAGGCTGAAGTTCCCCAGCTGTAAACACAAGAAATAAGAAAAAGAATGAAGTAGTAAACACAATACTCCTGCAGCAGGACTTTGCCGTTTACCGGTAATTGATCTTTTAAATATCTTTTTCCTCTCAGAGTATATTTGTCCTCCCTCCCTCTCTAGCATCACCAAAATTAGTCTTTGAAAACCTTTTCTTTTGATGATATTATTCTGTTAATTTTGATCCTCGTTTTCACGACCGCTTTTCTAGCTTTTCTACAAACCTCAAAATCCCTGTAAACATGTGATAATGTTTCTGTATACAACCTCAATCTCAAGAGATACGTAAGATTCCTCTTTGATAATTTTTTCCCATTCAACATGACTGAGCCTTTGATGCACAGGAATTGCACATTTCTGTTATTTTTTTTTTGGTTATTTTTACACACACCTATTATTAAAAACATATATGTGTACTGCAAGAGGAAACAGTACATATATCATTAAATGTTGGTAAACTATGACAAAATAATTCCAAAATACATATATGAGTAATACCTTTATTAAGCCAGCAAAAAGGGGTAAAATGTGTGCAATCTCTCTGTATTCTGTAAACAACAATTTGTTTACAATAATTACTGCAGAATATGTCATCATAATGTGATGTGAAATTAGATGTTCAGAACTGCACAATCATGATGTGTGTGTGATTTGTGTGACAAAGCCAGGACATCTGGTGATAAATGTTCTTGATACTTACTTTTGTATTATTGTACACTGCACCTCTGACTCTGTATGCTGTAATGTCTAATGCCATGTACTGGAAGGTTGCATCAGCCAAGTGTATATAAGGCTGAACCTAATGTAAACAAGTATGGGTTACAATTGTGGAGTAGTGGAAAGTCAGTGCAGTTGGAGTTTGTTAGTGAGTATCAGTGTGAGTTCTAGTATAGCTCTGTGTTGCTGTGAGCTGCTAAGGAGAAAGTCAAGAGTGTTTGCTTTCATCCTGAACTCGGTTCTACATCTGTAAATAGCAATTCCTTATCCTCTGTAAATAAATCCTTCACCTGGAATTGTCTGGTTTTGCTTCCTGATTTCTAAGAGTATCTCAAGGTCTGGCAGGGATACTGAAAATCATATTCATGCCTCAACCTCAGTGTTACAGAATACCGTAAAACAGCTCCTCAGTACAGCCATAAAGAGAAATTCAGCAAGACTCACTTAGACAGAAAAATAGCAAAATATTCTGAAAACTATTTTGCATTACAGTAGAAAACATTATTAGTTGGCCATCTCCTGCCAATAAAAATGTTTAGCTGGCTACATCTGATTTGCCTCTTACCAGAACATCTTCCTTGTGCTTCGCTGTATTTCTCAGAGCATGATTATGGTACAAATTATTCCTTTCCTTTCTTGTGCGTAGACGTTTCTTTTTCTTCTTTTTCTTCTTCTCATTATAATCCTCCAGAGAAATTTTTTTTCAAAAAAATCAGTTTACAAAATGTTCCTAGTTACCATTCAAGTACATCAATAACACAAAATTCATTTTTATTTTATTTTTTTCAGCTACTAAATGTTTTCAGATTTCACATTGATTTTAGTGAGCCAATGCGGATAGTGATCCGAATATGAGGCAACAACTCTGGAGACCAGGATTCAAATCTCCACTTTCCCATGGAAACCTAATTGATAACTTTGGACAAGTCACATTTTCACAGCTTCAGAGGAAGGCAAAGACAAATCTGCTCTGACTGCCAAGAAAACCCCAAGATAGATCATCTTAAGATCACCACAAATCGGAAACAACCTGATGGCATACAGCAACAACCACTATAAAATTACTATGTTGCACTTATGCCATAATCCTATGTATACTTATACTGGAGGTAAATCTTATTCAATACAGTGGGACTTCAGCGCCACTGTTTGTAGACCAAGCTCTCCCTGCTCAGTCCTTAAACTTAGACATAGGATGCCTGACCATTTGCCTAGTACTATCTTAGCAAGTTTGCTAGCCAAGTCCTGACAGCAACTAACATTTTCAGGAGTTATCATTTTCTGGACCACAGAAGCAGGATTTCCTTAATTTATTTATCATTATTTGTGAAGAGATTTAATTCAACATTATTTTTTTCTGCTGCACTGTCCTGGTGTTTTTTTGGCAGCAAAATGCAAGTTTTCACTCAGTTAACACATTCATTACTCTTACAATTATGTACAGAAATAAAACACATTTTTGTCCAATACAAATATCTCATAATAACTGTGCTAGTGAAAACTACAGTATGGCACATGTAATTTATTACCATTACTGTTGATCACTTCTTGCTGTTATGAGGGGGTATCGTAAAGTTTTAAGTATCACCTCTAAAAAAAATTGACAGAAAGTTTGTCTTGATCTGTAGTTGTTAACTTGTGTCTACATAGTCACCATCCAGATTTACACATTTTACCCAGCGTTTCTTGACCCTCTAAATACCTGATATTGTAGAAGTCTGCAGATTATGCCTTACAAGGGAGTATCGTAAGGTATTAACTATCACTCTGACATTATTATGGTAGATATTGATGAAATTTTGTCAGTGTCATCATTTGTCCCTAAGTGCATGATCTTGAGAAAATCAGCACTTTGTGTCCTTTATTTTGTGACAGGTTGTGCCAGAAGTAGTACAATCCTTGTACTACTGAAGCACAAGAGTACAGTGGGACTTGGTATCTGCGGGAGATCTGTTCCCCCACAGATACCAAAACCCACAGGACCTCAAGTCCTGTTGTCTCCAATGGCAGCATGCACACACGACTGCACTGCCATTAAGGACAATGGGACTTCAGGTAAGCACCCGTTGTCCCCAAAAAAACAAAAAAACAAACAAGGCCACGTGCATGTGCTGCCATTGGGGACAATGGGGGCTTGCCATCTGCAGACGCTTAAATCCACTGATTTCAAGCCCACTGATAATGAGCCCCCACTGTACTTATAAGCTCCAAAAGCCAAAAATGGCCACACACACACACACACACAAAGGAACCCTCCTTAGTTCTTTCCTGTGGCTAAACTCAAGCTTTTTTATTTGTGTCTTCTCCCAAAAAACATAGTAGTAATACAAGTGGACAGTGGTGTGTCTTTAATTTTGATTTTTTTGTAGCTGTAAAATTAACAAAACAGCTGCAATTGTGGGAGAAAGAGAGACTGATAAAGACCAAGGAAAAAAGAAATACAGTTGCTAGACATATTGTGGGAGAAAGGGAAAAGAACCTGTGCTCGATTAAGGGAGAGGAAAGAACTGCCAGATAGTCAAGCATCTACTCTATCAATGTATAATTGTCATGCGACCGCTGCTTTTGCCTGGATTGCAATGGGTTTTAACCCATTCATGAATGGCTTTTTCCCCATACAGAGAAATGCAAATTTGTGCATATCTGAACTGCTTATAACACCAACATCAGGTCTCCTACTGGCAATACACAAGAACTGTAACAGGAAAATAAATTATCAAAACAAAAAATAAAACCACAAATTTTGAGCCTCACCAGTCCAATTTTCCTGATATTTAACTCCCTTAAAACATGTGTGTTTTCCCTTTTGAGTGATGAAGCCCACACATCCTGCTACGCTATTAGCAACAGAACAATACATTTGCAAATTACTCCTTCCTTCCCAGGGTCACACAGGATATATATATATCCAATCTTTTTCCAGGCTATCATTCTCTGAAGATGCCAGCCACAGATGCTGGCGAAACGTCAGAAAGGAACTCTTCTAGAACATGGCCACAGAGCCTGAAAGCTCAACAAAAAACTATGGATGCCAGCCATGAAAGCCTTCGACATCCTGTCATTGTCTCTAAGTCAGTAAAAGCAGTAGCCTTTCTGTAGCAAGACTGCTATTCTTACTTATTTCAAGAGGCCAAGATACTGCATTGTATGATTTTGCATTCTTCCACACTGCTTATTCACACAAAAAACGAATGGTTCTCACCTTCTCTACCATGTTGATCAAATGTGCAGGGGGGCCATCTGACTGGGAGCTGTCGGAGCCACTTGTGCTAATTAAGGAAAAAGGGAGAACAGGACAACAAATTTAGCAATTCAGCTGGTTATAATAAACCTTGTTTATCTTGACCCCTCCTTTGCCATCTACATCATCAGAGGGAGAGAGAGGCCTGCCAGCTCCATCAGGCCTGGCCTGAACTAAGAAGAAGAGCCCTCCCCCCAGTCCATCTGCCTTGGTCCAGGCATCAGAAGGAGAGAAGAACTTTTGGACCTGATCCCCTTCCTCCCACCAGTCCCTTCTCCTTTTGTGTCATGTCTTTTTAAATTATAAGCCTGAGGGCAGGGAACCGTCTAATTAAAAAATAATAATGGTAAGCCACTCTGATAGCCTTTAAGGCTGAAGGGTGGGGTATAAATACTCTAATAAATAAAAATAAATAAATCTTGGTGGTTCCTGTTTCTTCAGAATGCTACTTCACTAATATCTCCCATTAGTGAAGTGTTACAGACTTGAATTACCTCGATTCAACATCAGAGAAAGATACATCACTCCATGTGCCGTCTGTATTTTGTTCACGGCCCAACTCTGAAAGCTTTCTCTGTATTTTTTGCTTCATTATCTCTTTAACTTCAGACAGACATTGCTGAAACTGAGAGAAGAAAAGAAAACAATTGCAAATGGTGTGTTTTTGCTTGGACTCCATCTTGCAACCTATCAGATTAGTGTACACTGATAAAACAATATAATAAGAATAATGTCACATCCTCTGTACAACAACAAAACAAAGAAGCAACAAGAATTTACCAGGATAAACAGATACAATAAAAACATTTTAAAGTATCTGGAAATAGAAATTATTTGAGCTGGCACCAAAAAGACCATATTGTCAGTAGCAGGATAACTTCTTTACACTCCACAGGGAAAAAAATATATCATACTGTTCTGTCCTGTCACCAGCAGGCCTCTTTTCTAACCTTATTTCATTCTATATTTTGTACATGTCCTAGAACAGCAAATCCTACTATTATGTCTTCTCTTTTTCACTGTACTGGACTAGTAATTCAGGATTCAGATAGGAAGGCAGTAATAATTTTTTGTAAACCACCCAGGTACCACAAGATGATGGGTAGTATGAAATGGAGGGAGGGAGCAACTGATTACTGGTAACAGCTGGCTCCAAATCACAGACACACTCATCTGTGAGGCACAGCCATTGATATAACTGATAAGAGGACTTCTGTGGGCAAAATTCTACAGTTTGAAAGGGGTGGTGGTAAAATAAGGTAAGTCACCATGATTGCCATCATTGCCATCATCAAAACTATACTTTATCCAAGTTCCTTATTCTAATAAAGATCTAATCTATCTTTTCCAAGGACCTTACAATTAATATGCCATGCAAGAAAGATGTTAAACAGGAATGTGCTCTGACTTCCTTTTTAACTAATTCATACATGATATGGTATTAACATTCATTCCCTCATAGAAAAAAAAAGAACTTTCCCATACAGAAACTTTCCCATATAGATTATATTTATATATTAGTGATTTCCCCTGAACAAATCACTTGCTCACCACATTAGGTGACTCTTACAATAGCAACTGACTATAAAGTGCAACAAAGCAAGCACTGTAGTCTTTAGATGCCTAGAGACATTCTTGTTTTCTATTCAAGCATCAAGTTAAGACTGGGGAAAGGCTACATCCTTTAATATCTGCATTAATTTTCTGTAGTGAGTGTTTAATTGCTTACTGAAATACATTGTTAAACAAAACTGGAGAAATGGGGATCAAAAAGACAAATGCAATTCAATACTATCAAGTGGAAGTATTTCAGCTTTTGCAGAGCATTTCAATATTTTCACCAAGAGATCTAACAATTAGGACAGATTTTGAAGTTGTGGTAGTTAGTTTAAGGAAATGACAGCCCAGGATATAGCAACCACAAGAAAGATAAATTACATATTGGGAACCATTTGGAAAAGAAATCAAAATAAAACAACCAGTATCATAACACCTAAAAATCTCTGGAGCAGTTGAAATTCAGTTCTAATCACCACACCTGAAAATGGTACAAAAAAGGGCAACCAGCATGAGGGGGCTGCAGTGACTCCCCTATAAGTAAGGTTGCAATGTTTGGAACTGTTTAATTTAGGAAATCACTGAGTAATAGTGGAAAGAATAGAGATGAATAAAAATATGCACAGTATGGAGAGAGTGATAGTATGGTGAGGGTAGATTCAGGAAAAGAAAAAGGAAGTACATCTTCACAACACACAGCACTCATGTGTAACATTTGCTACTACATAATGTAGTGATGGCTGCCATAGCAGAGGCCTTTAAAAGAGGACTAGACACATTCACAGATAAGGTAATCTATCCAGTGGCTAATTACTGCCAGTATCAAAGGCAGAATGGTTCTAAATACCAGGTTCTAAGGAGCATTAGAAGCTATGTGGGTTGCACACGTCTTGCTTCCAGGCTTTCCATGCATTTCTGGGCCACATGGGAACAGAATTGGGGACTAATTGGGCCTTTGGTCTGATCCAACACAATTATTCATAAGTTCTCACTTCTATCTGTCCATTCCTATATTATGAGTTTATACATCTGTGGCTGTTTCTAAGCCACTGAACAAGAAACATTTTCAAGAAGTGATAAGTAAAATGAAAGTTATTAGAGACTCATCTTAGAAAAACAGGAAATACTTGGAAAATAATGGCCAGTCCTTTATTACTATCCTCTCATTCTGCTCAGCCATAACAAGAAGTTCTCACCTTAGAACGGTCAGGGTCACAAAAGTCCAATAAGGTGTCACAGACATGATAGCCCAGAGTTTTAAGATCTTCAGAGGTAAAATGGGAATTACTTTTACTGCCTGAGAAAGATAAACACATACACAGTTCTTCAATATTTAGCAAATGATGAACAGCATCTCTCTGTCAGGTACAGAATTTTACTTTGCTATTAGTAACCACTATCCCCATGATAAGAGGCTAGCTATGCTATTCAACACACCATGCTATTCATATCATAGAAAAAAAATCCTGAGACAATTCCTATAATTACACTTTTCTCTTTCTCTTCTTTTCTCACTTATTAATACTTCTCAGAAAGTGAGACTTTACCCACCAAGCAGTATTGTCTATCTCTTATTTTGCTCATTTGTTTTAGCAAAGACCTGTGGGAGTACAACTGTGCACCTGTGTCATATGTAGGTGCGCCTTACGCGTCTTCCAGCATACGCTGTAAGTTGCACCGGAAGAAGCAGCACCATGCACTGGAAAGAACAATGGTTGCCACGGTGGGCACAAGCCCCATTTACTTTAATAGGTCTCAAGCATACGTGAAATTTCCCTTGCGAGGGGGTGTGTCCCGGAAAGGATCCCCCAAATAAGGGAAGGGACCATTGTATTTCCAAAATAAAAGAAAGGCTCTACATCTCTTACTAGTGTAACTTGAAACATCTTTTTTGGAAATATACCTTTTTTTTAAAAATATACCGATGGTCCAATCTTGGACACAGATAAGCACTTACCCAGTGTTGATCCACTAAATGTAGATTCCATAGTGTAACTATTCAGTATTCCCATTCTCCACATCACAACCCTTCCTGTGCCTTCTTTACACTTTTGGACCTGAAACTTACAGCTGTTGAAAGAAAACTGAATAATATCCATATTGGTCAGCTCAGAATTTGTTCTTAGAGCCAATTTATTTTTAGGATCAATGTATAATGTTTTCTTTTTAGCTGGGCATGACCATGTGTAAATTAGACACTTGACTTATATTTTGCTTCTAAATCTTTCCAGAAGCATGGGCAGGACAAGATATCCTCTGTCTGAGGCAAGATGTAAAGTGTCTCTCCCCAACATTGAGTAGGTATATCCTCAACAACTGCAAGTGTACACAAGAGCACACACACCTGCAACCAACCAGCTCCTCTCCAGAAGAAGGGTGTCAGTGGCACCTTTGCACCCACCCCACCATGGGAAGAGGAAGAGGGTAAGACAGGAGGATGACAGCAGGACTGGCTCTACTATCCCCTTTCAAGCACCAAGATGTGGTGGCGGCATGAAACTGGTTATTTTTAAAATGTGTTATGCCCAGGGATCCTGGCAGTAAAGGCGCTGTGGGATGGAGGACTCAGAAAATCACCTGTCCTTTTGCACAGGGTACTTCCCCAATCACATCTTCCAGAGTGCATGTGCTCCCAAGTCCCACGGAAGCAAGTCATTCAAAAAACAGTTGCCATGTGGTCATGATTCTGACAGCTAGCAGGGGATGCCAGAGCTGTTACCTCCACTACTGTCTTTCCCTCTTTTACTTTCACAGTAAGGAGGATGCAGAACTGATGCAACTACTTGCCTCTCTTCCTGCAGAGTTTTTGGGCAGCTTTCCAAAAGGTGCTCTATAAAACAGAATGGGCTCTCTTGACAAGGGGGGAGAGGAATGATCCTCTCTGTACACTACCATCTGTGGCAGCTGCCTCATTGGGCCTCATAATACATCTGGCTTTAACCAGAAGGAATGGCTCCCATTACCTCTGGAACCAGTGTCCATGATTATAATGGGTTTTTCTACTATCAGCTATGCTTTGATCCTGCCTATGCATAAGAAACTCTGGGACTGGCAGGGAAACACAGATTATTCTGTCTCTTTCAAAGTACCAACAGTACAATCTCTCTGTTTTAGTAAAAAACCTGGACCAGTAACTCGCTGTTCAAAATGTCGTCCATTCAGCTCTAACAATGTTTCGGACAGTAAATTTCACAATATCTGGCAATAATAAGAAAATAAATCTCATAAATATTTTCAAACATGACTGAAAACACAACTTCAGAGACACCCATAGTAATGGGGTTTCAGGCTGTGCCAGTAGAGAGGAGGTCTGGTTCTCTGGATTCCAGTAAAGAGTACTCTTCACCAATCTCCCCACACCCTATTGGGGCTCTGCCTGATATTTAGCTGAAATTATTTCTTGTCAATATCAACTAAATGTGTACATTCATTAATCTGGGCAAATTGTTTCAGCTAATTGCATATTAGAATGAATGAAGATTAGCCTATTGCCTACATTCAGGCCTCACCTTGTCAGGAATATTCTTACTCAGCATTAGAGGAAAGATCCGTTCATGGAGTAACTTTTCTTGTTTATTTTTGTTGTTACAGCCATACATGAAAATATTATTCTTCCGGCTGTGCCCATGGAAGTCACAATACAGCAGAATTTCACGTTCCTCGAGGACTCTTGCAGAAAAGGGGACAAACAAAGAAACCAGGTGCCATTTAAGCATATAAATGGGCAGCCAGTTGTACAAAAACAAGCAAACATAGAATCACAGAATCATAGAGTTACTATTTCTTTCTTACTGATATGGAAACTCAAGAAGTGGGAAAAGCCAGATGAAAATTCCTTAGTGACTGAAAATCTTTAAGATAGGTCTCTAGTTAATTTGGATAAATGAGCAGGTAAATTCTATAGTTCCACTATACCAATGATCATTATTATTAAGACTAATGTTGGCATAATGTCATTTCAGTTTCACGTAGTCCAAGTAACAAAGAAAGCACGACAGCTATAGAAACAGCACAGCAACACTGACACTCTTACAACTTTACTGTTCATGTGTTACACTCCTTACATTTGCCATACATGAAATCCCAAAACAACACATCCTTCTGGCATAACAATCATGTCACCTTATACACAGAGTGCAACTGTATTTATGAGAATCCTGCATAGATCAGGGAACTACCCTTTTCACACACTGACAGAGTATGTGGTCTGGGCTCTAATCAGTCTGGTTCTTCTCTCTCCAAGGGCAGGGCAGTGGCTTAAAGTCAATACTCCTACTTATGAAAATTAAACAAATTTTCAGAACCTATTCTACTAGAAATTAAATCCATCAGTTACTACAGTGGTCCCCCGGGATACGAATCCCCCGGGTTAAGAAAACCCCGGGATCCAAAACCGGCGGGACCAAAAATTATCCCCCAGGATCCGAAGGATCCCCCGGGATCCGAAAAAACCCGATCCGGCGGATCGGGCTGCCCCTTTCTCTTAGCCGGCGAAGAGGAGGGCCTCCTCAGAGAGAAAAGGAGAGCCCGATGGAGGCCCTCCTGGATGCCGGCTGAGAGAAAAGGAGAGCCCGATCCCGCGGATCGGGCTCTCCCTTTCTCTCTGAGGAGGCCCTCCTGGATGCCGGCTGAGAGAAAAGGAGAGCCCGATCCGCCGGATCGGGCTCTCCCTTTCTCTCTGAGGAGGTCCCCGCCCTCTTTCCCCCGGGTTACGAAAATTTTCGGGTTACGAAAAGTAATCCGGAATGGATTACTTTCGTAACCCGGGGGACCACTGTATATACATGTAAATTTCTTCCCTAAAGTTCCAAAATACAGCATTGTGGCCATACAGGTCTGGATCCCATTCCCTCTGGTGCTAAGATTCAGTTCATAAAATATTATGTCACTGAACTGAACCAACGATTGGGCCACACAGTATACAAAAAACCTACACACGTGGACAGATACTTACACAAAAATTCCAACCATCACCCTGGACCAAAAAGGAGAACAATATAAACACTGGTAGACTGCGCAAAAAGGATCTGCGAATCCCACTTCCTGGAAGATGAATTGAAGCACCTAAACTGGGCTCTACAGGCCAATGGTTACACTAGCTCAGTCAGATCCAGATCCAGAAAAAAACCACAGGAGCAAGGACAAACAACCTCCCAAAGGGAAAGTATTTTTACCATACATTAAAGGAGTCGTGGACAGAAGAGGGAAACTGGTGAGGAAACACAATCTCCAAATGATCTACCGATCAACCAGGAAAATCCAGCAAATGCTGCACTCAGTGAAGAACAGGAGAGACTCTCTCATGGCTGCAGGGGTTTACCACCAAACGCAGTGTCTAAACACAAATCAAAGAACATGAGAGATACTGAAGACTGGGCCAACCAGAAACAGCAGAATATAAGTCAACTGGGGCACAGAATGCTACTTGAAAACACTGAAATTCTGGACCATGGTAGCAACTACCAGGTCAGAATGCACAGGGAGGCTACTGAAATCCACAAACACCTGGACAACTTCAACATTAAAGAGGAAACAGTGAAAATAAATGAAGTTTGGCTACCAGTCCTAAAAAAACACCAAAAGCAAAGCTCAGCACAAGCAAATAAATGCCACCCAGGGTCAGGGGGTTTCCCCGCAGACAATGGGTTACCAGTTAAACAGACACAAATCCTCCTCACATATCCCCCACACAACACACCTCCAGGCTGTGCTATTCAGCACTGTACAACACACAAGCTAACACCACCATTAACATGTAAACTACTTCCTCCCACACAAGGGTCCCATACTCCACAAACTTCCATGCCACCAACCTCTGAAGATGCCAGCCACATATTCAGGCAAAATGTTAACAATAAATTCTTCCAGGATACAGCCACATAGATAAAGAAAACCCACAGAAAACTATTCTGTCACTCACCTTTTGATCATGGCCCGAGTGTGCCAAATGCATGGAAACGATTCCTTTAATAGTGTCCTGTAGTTACGGTTCAAGTCCCTTCCTGCCAGCGAGCATCGGTAATTTCCCACAATTACACCATCTGGATTTAGCATGGGCACAACCTTGAATATGAAGAGATCCCTGAGGAGCTGAGCATCAGGGGCATCACTTAGGATGAAATCTAGGAAGCCTCTCATCACCCAGGAACTGTTTGTCTCTCCAGGATGGACCCTGGCACTTAGTACAATAGCCTTCTTTGCTGCTGCAGCAACAGCACTTTTGGATGGATTGGTAATAGTGAGGAGGTATACTGTGTTCCCAGCCAGACTGTTGCACAGAGGGCGAAGTTTGCAATATTGAGTACAGACTGGATTGTTTACCAAAGTCAAGAGGTAGCGCTGTAGATCTGAGTAGGTGTAGGGGTAGAAGTGAGCAAAATAGCATGTGTCATGGCTGTATGGAAAAGACACAGTCCAGGTGAGGCAATACAGGGTCTGACCATCCTCTGTGTTATATTTATAATATTTGATGTCACTACCCTCTCTCCTCCAGCCAACACTACGTGACTGAGCATCCTTCTGAGAATACAGGAGAGGCTTCATTCCCATATTGTACAGACTCTTGGCTTTCATCAGATTAACAATAGTAAAGCGATAGGTGACATCCTTTCTAGTATTTTGCACTCTGAAGTAATACCACTGTGTGTGCTTGCTAGTATAAAGATCTGTCCGCAATGTGAGTTCATATTCATATTTGCCTCTGAAATATAGAAGACAGGAAAAGAAAAATGCATTAGTAGCTAGCAGCAATCTCCTCCTCCTCTACACTATGTAGAAAAACACCTACATGTATAACTTTGCTTGACTGATGAAAAGCAGCAGGGTAGGTATTGGAAAGGGTTCCTATCAGAGTCATGTTAACAGAAATACCAGGTATTCGGGTGATCTTTCTCCAGCCACCGAGAAAGCAAAAGTGACCGCGTTTTTTGGCCCATCTGTTTTGGACCTACATCTACTGCTATTCTAAGTAAGTATGCAAGCATGTTTGCACATCTGCCACTTCCAACAAGCTACTGTGGGACATGAAATGAAGCATCACATCATCCCATGTTTGGGGCCAGAATTGTTGGACTGTACATTCACTGCAAGAGCTCCATATGTACTCATGGTTCAACTAGGAAAGCTACTGTTATCACAAATAAAAATACAACTCTTGCATATGCTGTTTTTTATATATGCCAAATACTGTTAAAATACAATCACACTCGCAGAAGTTAAATGGTGAGAAAAAGCCAAATAACTAAACGCTGCTTAGCAAATTCTGCTAATATTCAAGTATTTTACATACAGAGTATCTGAAAACAAGATGGGCAATTTCTTATTCATGTATAACATTAATTTTATTAATGAATACTTGGTACAAGAATTCATATGGCATATATCTTGCAGATTCTGGGAATCGCAAAGTAGACTGTCCAAGCACTGAGCACATCTTCATATACACACATTTCTGAAAGTGCTAGTGAATTTAGCAAACTTGTTTTTATGGTTCTGTGATGCTGAAAATAGGATTACATGCTGAACTGGCAATGTATATAATTCCAGAGGGAAAACTGTTGTCACAGACCTGAATAACAGGTTTTATGGCACTATAGAGAGTGAACCTGTATGTAGAACATTTCTTCTACCATTGATGTGTGGCGCTGTTTTAAAGGAACCAGGGCTTCTCTGATAAGTGCTGCACTAGGTAAGGGAAAAGCTCAACATCCACTGAATCTGTAGGATATTAATAGGTATTCATGGATTTAATTCAATCCATAAGATATTCTGACATTTTTTGTTTATATAAACTTCAGGTCTCTTCCAGTAACATACATCATTATATATGGAGACCTTGGCATGTCACTCTCAGCCTACTTCACACCGTTTGGAGGATAAACTGGAAGAGAACAGCCATATATGCCATCTTGAGGTCACTGAAAGGATAAATGTAACTTATTTTTCAATAAATATCTGTTAGTCTTTAAGGTGATGCAGTATGGTTTGTGTGTATATAATCAGGGAGTTTATCATGTTGCCCACATTTGTCTCTTTCTATAGAGCTACCAGAATGAAAGGTCTTTAGAATAAATTTAAAATAATCTATAACATTGTATTTACCATTTAAATACAAACTGATAATAAAATATTTGGGAAACAATATTATAAAATCTGTTTGGTTTGTCAAAGAACTGTATTAGGTAGATATGCAGCTCTTACAATATCTGAGGCAACTACCACAGACATACTAATACAGTGGGTTCTTGGTAGCCATTAGGATTTGGTTCCAGGACCCCCCATGGATACCAAACTCTGTGGATGCTCAAGTCCTATGATATACTATGGAGTATTAAAATGGTGTCCTGTGTAAAAATGGCAAAATAAAGGTTGGATTTTCGAAATTTATTTTTTGAGGAACATTATCCAGTTTTGGATGGTGGGATCTGTGGGTGCAGGATCCATAGATTAGGAGAGCCAACTGTATTTTAAAAAGCCATATGAGATGAGTGATCATTCTTCTGGTCACTGTCTTGACCTGGTTCTTGCTGCTAAGTGTGTCATTTCTGATTTCTCGGCATCTGATTTTCCATTGTCTGACCATCATTTAATTTCTTTTACTCTTACTTATATCCCACCTTCTCATCATACTGTTCAGCGCCATTTTCATGATGTTCAGTCTCTTTATTCTGACCATCTCAGCCAGACTTTGAATTCATCTCTCTCTTCTCTAGATCTTGGGGACTCTGCTGATTCAGCAATGTCTTTATTTAATTCCACTATTTCATTAACTCTTGACAGCTTTGTCCCTGTATTTGTACGTGTATCTTCCTCCATGACTAGGCCTCAGCCTTGGCTTACTCCCACTATCAGGTTCCTCTGGTCCTGCTCTCGAGTGGCCAAACGTTTTGGAAAAAGTCCAGAGAGTGGGCCAATTTAATTCATTATAAATTCATCCTCTTATCTTTTTCACACGCTATCTATGGCAAAGCAGAACTACTATAAATTGTTGATCTGCGCCAATGAGAGGCACCCACAGCGTTTGTTCTCCTGCTTCAATACACTGCTAAAACCTTCCTCTCCCCCTGTCTTCTCATCATTTTCCCCCACTGACTTTGCCAACTACTTCATCATAAAAGTCACTACTATTCGATCTGAAATAGTTCTCCCCGATTTGCCCCCTACCACTAATCTCCTGGTACCTTCTACTCTCTGTGTTTCCACCTGTTTCTCTCGATGAACTCTACACTCCTAAACTCTTCTAAACCTACAACCTGTCCTCTTGATCCTATCCCTTCCCATCTTCTAATCTCTATAGCTCCTTCTTTTCTGCCCTCACTCCTCTATATCTTTAATCTCTCTCTCTGCCAATTCCTTCCCTTTGGACTTCAAACATGCTCTTCTTTCCCCAATTCTGAAGAAGCCCCCTCTTGACCCCTCTTCTTTGTCTAGCTATCGTCTGATCTCTCTTCTTCCTTTTCTTTCTAAGGTTCTGGAACAAGTCGTTTATTCTCGCTGTCTTGAGTTTCTCAAAGCCAATTACATCCTGGACCCTTTTCATTCTGGTTTCCGCCCACGGCACTCTACAGAGACAGCCCTCACCAAGATCTCAGACCATCTCTGGGACCAAGGCGAATGGCCTCTACTTTATTCTCATTCTTCTTGATTTGTCTGCGGCCTTTGACACTGTGGATCACTGTCTCTTGGTTGATTTACTTTCTGACCTTGGATTCTCCAACTCTGTTCTGAACTGGTTTAAATCTTACTTGTCAGATAGATCTTTTGCAGTGGTCATACGTGGTCAGACTTCCTCCTCTGTTCCCTTATCTGTTGGCATTCCCCAGGGCTCTGTCCTGGGTCCCCTTTTGTTTTCTCTATACACATTGTCCCTAGGCAAACTCATCAATTCTTTTGGTTTCTCCTATCATCTGTACGCCAATGACACTCAGCTGTATCTTTCAACCCCTCACCTTTCTCCGGGGCTTGAACAGCAAGTTTCATCTTGTCTAACTGCTGTCTCTCAGTGGATGCGGCATCAGCACTTGAAGCTCAACATGTCTAAGACAGAACTTCTTATCTTTCCACCTAAGCCCACCCTTCAATATTCCTTCTCTGTCTCTGCTGATGACACTTCTATTCAACCAGTTCAGCAAGCCCGCAGTCTTGGTTTCATTTTTTATTCCTCTCTGTCGTTTATTCCCTAGATCCAGGGCACCACCAAGGCCTGTAGATTCTTTCTTTACCACACTGCTAAAATCCATCCATTCCTCTCAGCCTCCACTGCCAAGACTCTTGTCCATGCCCTAGTGGTCTCACGACTAGATTATTGTAATTATTGTACTGTAATTATTTTTCTGAGAGGGCTTCCCCTCTCTCATCTCCATCCTTTAATCTCTGTCCAGAACTTAGCTACACGTATTATCACATCCACTCACCACTTTGACCATGTTTCTTCTCTTTTCCCTCCCTTCATTGGCTCCCCTTACCCTTCCACATGCAGTACAAGCTTTTTTTTTACCTTCAAAGCACTCCATGGACTGGCCCCTCCTTACTTTTCTGAACTTCTTCCCCCTTACATTCCTACTTGTACCCTCCACTCTGGTAGTCAAGGTCTCCTGTCCCAGCCTAGGATTTCCACTGTCCTGTCCCGGATTCATCCCTTCTCACTTGCTCCCCCTCACTCCTGGAAACTTCTTCCCCCACATGTGTGCCTCATCACTTCTCTAACCAGTTTCAACATTGAGTTAAAGACTTTATGGTTTAGGAAAGCGTTCCCAGATGTGTGACTTTGTCTGCCCCAGGATGCCTTGTTTTAACTGTGCATTAAGAAACCAAGCCCTTCTTCCAGTCCATCTGCCTTGGACCAGGCCTCAGAGGAAGAGAAGAACTACTAGACCTGATCCCCTTCCCCACCCCCATTCCCTTCTCCTTCTGTGACATGTCTCTTTAGATTGTAAGCATGAAGGCAGGGAACTGTCTAATTAAATGATTGTATGTACAGTGCTGTCTAAATTTACAGCACTATATAAATAAAGGTTAATAATAATAATAATGTCTGAAAAGGCAGTGTAGTGTAGTAGTTTAAGCACTGGACTATGACTCTGAATATCAGGGTTCAATTCCCTGCCCAGCCACAGAAAACCAATGGGTGACCTTGGGGTGAGTCACACATTCCCAGCTCCAGAAAATGCTGTGGTAGGTTCACTTTAGGATTGCCATATGTCAGAAATAACTTGAAGGCATACAACAATGAGGTGCCTACACAAGAACATAATACAAGTCAAGAGAACTGTCAATGGCTCATCCTAAACCTCAGTCTAATGCTTTTGTCTCAGTTAGTCCTCGATAGCTCTCTGTTCCCTTATTTCCCAGTTTTACTCACACCCTGACAGCTTTCTGGAGATTCCCACTTTCAAAACGTGACTCAAATAACAGCATGGTGTCTTCTGGGTCTCTTACAAAGTGTGCAGCTGGCTTGATGGATTCTCTTGACCCTCCAACTCGGGAACCAGTGAAACAGGTACCCTTGGTTGCTATAGAACAAGAGGCACAACCGTCAACACAGATTTGCAAATCTTGCTCTCAGTAACTAGGTTTGTACTGTATACCAATTCTGCAAAATCCATATTCACAAATACTGAGTTCTCTTTAACAAAGATCATCAAACATTGGCTTTCCACATGCTTTTTTTTTAATCTAGGCAAAACTAAAAACCCTGTAACCAGCTGTGTGTGTGTGTGTGTGTGTCCTTTCTGCTGGTGCCTGCTGCAGCATATCCAACTAAGGCAAAGTACCTAGATGCATCAGTGCTGATACCCTTGCTCTCCAACAAACCAGAAATTGTTGCATTAGGGAAGGGTTGTGAAGCTTACAAGGTGGGATGAGGAGATATTATTGGGAGATATAGCTATGAAGACCGTATTTTAATTTACTAATATATGTTTATGTGTCATAGGGAGTTCTCCACTATTTCCCATCTTATCTCCAATGGTAACAGGACTATTCCTCCCAAACCTCACTTACACTCATTTAGGGGTAGACCAGACAGGCAGGAAAAAGTGGTTTGAACCTACATATTCTAGAAGTGGTTCAAAACCCCGCTGTCCACACCAGCTGCTCCTAAGGCGGCCTGAATGCATATAGCCTGACTGGATAATTTTTTTGGTCACTTCCCTACTATGCATGTGCACCATCACACCACCACACTGCCCGTGGCTGCCTGTTACCTAGATGACATCCCGTTGGATGGCCACACCTTTGATCAGCCACACAGTTGCACCTGCAATTCTTCACCGTTACAGGGTATTAGAGCATCTGTGTGCCCAGTAAAACACTGGCAAAGCGTAATAATGCCCCCCTACATGCTTCCTTCACCTTATGACTCCTCTTGGACTGTCTGGTTTATGTATGTTGTAATTTTATCTATTGGAGGTGTCACATATTCACTTTTTTGCATTGCCACCAGGCTCCATCCTTTTTAAATGCGCACCTGCACTGGTGTGTTTATATGCAGCTTTAGGTTAGGATTAGGATGGATCGCTCCTTTAAAACCACTCTGGTGCTGAGGCTTTTATATGCAGGGTCAAAAGTGCATTTTCTGGGCTAAGTTGGAATATCCCAGGTTCTTTTTGCTCTGACTTTTAGCTCTGGAGCACGGCTTCAATCTGGCTTCTGCCAGCTTTGGAGGTGTGTGTCATCTAAATGCCCCAGCTTCCAAGCAGTTTGAAACAACTTTATTTGGCCCATCTGTTTCACTCCTTATACAACCAAGATTATTTTTTGGTAGTCCTGCTTTGCTTCCAAACTTTTAGGCATAGAGCCACTCCCATTCAGTATTTCAGTATTTATAATCAACTCAGGGTGGTTTAAAATAAAATTTAAGGTTAACTTCAGGGTTTACATTTTGCAGGTTTGTACTGTTCACTGGAATAGACCTTATATTATATTATATATTATTTAGAGTGAAATGTCAGCCTATCTATGCAAAATACCTGGATTTATAGAATAGACAACAGTTCCATAATCGTCTCCCACTACATCAGGTGCGTATTCATTTCCTGTTGGCTGATAGAAAGGTTCTGGTTCAGGAGGAACCCACTCTAATAAAACACATAATGACATCATCATCATCATCATCATCATCATCATCATCATCGCTACATTTTTACGTTGCCTTTCCTCCAAGGACAGGGTGACCAGATGTCATAACAGCAAAGGAGGGCAAGGCACTGAAAAATGTAGAGTATTTGACAAAAGTGTAGGACATTAAAAAATAAAAGCTTAAAACACTAATACAATTTCTTTTCTTATGGTTTATTTACAACTATAATATATCTATTGTACTTTATTATGTCCTCAACCATATTTTTCTGAACTTATCTTTGTGAAAATATCTTGTTGGCTTGCAATATGATTATAGCACTCTGGGCAAGACAAATGCTTAAAATTTTACTTTACTAGCAACATATCCTTGATTCAATCTACATTTAAATTATTCCTTTCATTTGTCCATTGTGCTGAAATGAAGAAAAACCCCTTTCAACATTTGCACTGTGTCCTCAAACAGCCCACTGCCTAACATGTTTGCTATCCTTTTCCCCTCCAAGAGACAAAAACACTCTGAGCTCTGGGGGCAAGTCTTGCTTGCTGCTGCTCCTAGGGGAAAAATAACTCAATGTGCTTCTTTAGTTATGCTCAGAATGAAGGACATTTTGGAATTCCTCCTGGGTAGAAAGCTGAAATGTAGGATATATCCTAGAAAAGGATGACTTCTATCTACCCTGTCTAAGGTCAAGGCAGTGTTCACATTTTTACTCTCAATACAGTCTACTTCTGGTTTCATTTTCAATTCCATAGCATTCCAATTATACTTTGAGGTAATAATAAAGTAGATAATTTGAAAGATGGAATACAAAATTAATACTTTCATTGGAAAAGCTTAATCTACTGTAAAAGAACAGAACCTGGATAAAGGGAAGCAGACAAGTATTTGTTCAAACACTTCCAGGTAGGATAGCAATGACTAGGCAGAGGTTTTGATGGATCAGTCCCTTGCGTTTGTTATACAAAAAAAAAACTAGGGACCATTCTGAAAGGAATATCATATTGAAATCTGCATATTACGCAAAGTTATTAACAAGACAGTGTTAGTACAGAGATGCTTCACAAGATTCTTGGATGGGCTCATAATTCATCCAATTCAATAACAGATGAATGATATGTAGTATTAAACTGTAGGCCAGACATCCTGGTCAACATACTGAAATTTATCATAACACAGTTTTCAAATACACAGATACCAGTATGCATACTTTGTTTTACACTGTTTTCCTACATAAAAACTAGTTTCCTAGCCAAAACAAGCAAACTATGAAATATCCCCCTTAAATAAACTCCATAACTAAACTGATATTGTAAATCCAAAATTGGAAATATCCTATCCATGGAGCTATGTGTAAACTGGAAGAATGTTATTCTTTTGAGAAGAAAAGCATCCTGAAAACAAACTGAATATCATATATATATATTTTTAAATGCTCCAACAAGTTCTTAACAGTCTTCACAAGTGGTCTGTGCACTGTAGATTTGTGTTTAAAGAAACATAAATTTTCAATAAGTAACATTTATAATGAAAGAAAGTAACATTTCCAGTTAAATTTATTCAAGCAAAATATTTTTCCTAATCCAAGATTCAGATTACCAATATGATGGATGGTGTCCTCAATTACTTCACACTCTATTGGCCAGAGTGGTGCCAAGATTGAATCTTTGCCACTGGGAAGAGAAGAAAGGTTCCGAGGTTCTCGTAAGCGCAAAATACCAGGACCCTCTGGATGGTCAAGTAAAAGTTGCTTGCTCTTACGAAATGCAGCCTCTGGCATACCCGAACCTGTCAAGAAGGGAAAAAAACAAGTTTTAAGAACATAAGGATACATTCATTTTCAGCAAATCATTTTCTTCCCCACATGAAACTTACAGCATACTTACAGAGTAGGTTCTTATCTGAATTGTGTTCTGAGTTACTTCTCTCGTTGAAGTTGTCTGGTTTCACATGGTGAGAGCTTTCTTCTCTGCTCTCTGGAGGTGTATTTATCTGACCTGAGAAGAAACACTGTTAGTATTATTGTGGGAACCTAATACATGCGCCATTTGAACTTCATAATTTTCCTGAACTAATGGAAATAAAATCTCTTGCTGTGCTTGTGCTATGACATTACTATTATAAAATGTGAGAAAGAGTATTTTAAAACTAACACTGCACATAGAAAACTGGTGATTTCTTCATAGAAAACTGGTGGTATTGTGTATGGGATGTACCGATAATGGAAAAGTTGGTTGCAAGATCAAAAGCTCTAAAAAAAATGAGACATTTCATAAACCTTTCAAAGAGACCTAGTTCCCTTTCCTGGCCTATGTTAACAACAATACCAATTGACTGGACCCACTTGGGTTTCTGGAAGGTCATTATATATGAGGTTTGAAAACGGATTCATACTCCAAGACAGTAATATCTTCCATTTCTCCTTCTAACATTTATTTTGGCATTTTCAACACATCTTCTGCAGTTTGGTTTGTTGCATTGTTGTTTGTTGGTAGAATTGCCAAGTTTGTTCTTATTTAATTCATGTATATTGTCTTGATTGAGCTTCTACAATAGAATTATTTTATTTAAAAAACCCAACTAACACTGTACAACCAAGGGCTATACATGTACATGTCAGAAGTATAATGGATAAGTTTACCTGTCAATGTCAAGACAAGGAGGGACTACAATAATTTTAAACTCTTGAAAGATGGATATCATATTAGGCAGCTCAGAAGTAAACTTCAATGAAAGAAATGGCAAATGTAATATCGGAGCCATTGGCAATAATCTTTGAGAACTCCTAGAGAACAGGAGAAGTCCCAGAAGACAGGAGGAGGGCAAACGTTGTTCCCATCTTCAAAAAGGGGGAAAAAGAGGATCCCAGCAATTATCGTCCAGTTAGTCTGGCATCAATACCAGGAAAATCATTAAACAGGGAGTCTGTGAACATCTAGAAGGCAATGCCATAATCTCAATAAGTCAACACAAGTTTCAGAGAAAGAAGTCAGGCCAGACAAATCTGATCTCTCTTTTGGATAAATCACCAGCTTGGTAGATGAAGGGAATGCTGTGGATATAGTATATCTTGATTTCAGTAAGGCCTTTCATAAGGTTCCCCATGACATTCTTACAAACAAGCTTGTAAAATATGGGATAGACAAATTAACTGTTACATGGATTAGTAATTGGTTGACTGTCTGCACCCAAAGGGTGCTCAAGAATTGCTCCTTTTCATCCTGGAGAGATATGACAAGTGGGGTGCCACAGGGTTTGGTACTGGGCCCAGTGCTATTCAACATCTTTATCAATGACTTGGATGACAGAATTCGGGGCATACTTATCAAATTTGCAGATGACACTAATACCCCAGAGGACAGGATCTAAATTCAAAATGACCTGAATAGACTAGAAAGCTGGGCCAAATCTAACAAAATGAAATTCAACACAGAAATGTAAGGTACTGCACTTAGGGCAGAAAAATGAAATGCAGAGATATAGGATGGGGGACACCTGGCTGAACGAGACCACATGGGAAAGGCATCTAGGAGTCCAAGTAGACCACAAGTTGAACATGAGTCAACAGTGTGATGCAGCAGCTAAAAAGGCCAATGCAATTTTAAGCTGCAACTGCATCAATAGAAGTATAGTGTCGAGATCAAGGGAAGTAATAGTGCCACTCTATTCTGCTTTGGTCAGGCTCCACCTGGAATACTGTATCCAGTTCTGGGCACTACAATTCAAAAAGGATGTGGAGAAACTGGAGCATGTCCAAAGGAGGGCGACTAAAATGGTGAAGGGTCTGGAAACCATGCCCTATGAGGAACGACTTCGGGACCTGGGGATGTTTAGCCTGGAGAAGAAAAGGTTAAGAGGTGATATGATAGCCCTCTTTAAGTATTTGAAGGGGTGTCATATTGAGGAGGGAGCAAGCTTGTTTTCTGCTGCTCTAGAGACTAGAAGACGGAACATGCAAACTGCACGAGAAGAGATTCTAGTTCAACATTAGGAGGAACTTCCTGACAGTAAGGGCTGTTCGACAGTGGAACATATTCCCTCGGAGAGTGGTAGAGTCGCCTTCCTTTGAGGTCTTTAAACAGAGGCTGGATGGCCATCTGCCAGGGATGCTTTAATTCTGAGTTCCTGCATGGCGTATTGGGGTTGGACTGGATGGCCCTTGGGGTTTCTTCCAACTCTACAATTATATGATTCTATGAAATCTATATGATTTTTACAATCTTTATGATGGTTAGACTGAAATGATAGGGAAGGGAGAAATTCCTATATTTTATTATACTATTCTATTAAATTATAATTTTTTTCCTCTAGTATGTTTTTCTCAATTTGTAGGTGTAGTGTTTTTTCTCCAAAAAGGCAAACAGTATTTGCCTAACTGAACAAGAGGCAGACAATTTTTTTCGGGGGGGGGGGGAGGCAGACAATATTTTCTTCAGATAGCTGAACTTGTCAAATGATTCCTGAAATATCAAGCAGTGAAGAGGTACTGCAAACCCGCAAAGGCCCTCTGACAAAGTCAGGATGACTTGTTATAGAACTTAACAAGTGGAATAAAACAGAACCATCAGATTGGAACTAGTGTTCTTACCTCTAAAATAGCCATAATATTGGAGATGTTGGTACATGAACTTTTCATAAGGGTCTTTAAGCTGCTGTGAAAGAAAGAAAAATGTCTGAGTAGATAAAAAGCCACTAATAAATAAATACATAAATATATATAAAATATTTGACTTTGGATATGATTCTTATTTCTGGTATGATTCTTATTTCTGGTATGATTCTTATTTCTCAAAATCTTTATATAATTTCCAAATACAAAATAAAATGATAAAAATAAACTCTCTGGATATACCACATTCCAGCATGAAAAATTCTCTCCTCATTTACACCTCTAATGTCAGAATACTCTTGTTCCCCCATCTTCAGGGGAAAAAAAATCCATCCCTCTCACCCCAGACGGAGATCCTAGTTCTTCTATGATGCCACCAAAGCCTCCTACCATTCAAGCACTGAAGCATAGAAGCTGAAAGTGACAGGTGTCCTGAAGCCCATTAGACATGCAGATTGATTTTTATAGGGACTTACCAGCCCTTCAGATGCTGGATCTGCTGGACACATGTTGCTGATCACACTGGCTCTGTTTAATGCTCCTTACTGAGAACCAGAGAGAAGAGTTATTAGTCTTCTGTCAGGCAATAAACAAAAGGTGTATAGATTCTGTCTCTTCTTATGCCAATGGAGTAGTGGGATCCCTCACAAATTATGTCTGGGATGGGAGAGATGCAGGAAGAAATTGTGGCAAAGAAGTCATTAGTTAAAACTGGAAGAGGTGGGAGAGGAGAAAAACATTACTTTTAAAAAGGTATTTAGGAGCCAGTGTGGTATAGCGGTTTGAGTGTTGGACTATCATCCTTCAGACCAGACTTTAATTCCCAGCTCGGCTATGGAAATCTACTGAGTGACCTTTGGCTAGTCACACTCTCTCTGTCTTAGGTGAAGGCAATGAGAAACCTAGTCCAGGCAAATCTTGCCAAGAAAACCCCATGGTGGGGCAGGGTGACCAGAAGTCATAACCGCAAAGGAAGCAAGTCACTGCAAAATAAAAATGTGGGACATTACAAAATAAAGGCTTAAAACACTAATATGAATATAAATTTATTTCATATGGTTTATTTACAGTCCTATTGCATACACTGTATTTTATCATATACCCGAACCATATTTTTCTGATGAACTAATCTTTGCCAAAATACCTTGTTGGCTTGTAATATTTATAGAATTCTAAGCAAGACAAATGCTTAATAATAATAATAATAATAATAATAATAATAATAATTTATTTATAGCCCGCTCCTCTGTCATCAATCGGAGCGGGTTACAATAATTAAAAGACATCAAGATAAAACAATCCCAATAACCCATAACCCCACCTCCCACCCCTTAAAAATAAATTAAACCAATATCAGATTAAAATCCAAAAAATAAAAAATAAAAATAAAATTGCATACATACAACATAGAACATAGAACATAACAAGCAGCCAGTCAATTCTATAGACACTGTAGATGTAAACTTCCTAGATAAAGTGATGGGAACTTGTAGGAGCGCACGTCCCAATGTTGTAAGCCAGTGTCGGGACCAGGAGTTAAGATGTTTCAGGGAAGGCCTGCCGGAAGAGATGCGTCTTTAAGGCTTTTTTAAAGCTATCCAGGGATGTAATAAGACGCATCTCATCCGGCAGGTCATTCCATAGCCTGGGAGCGGCAGCAGAGAAAGTCCCCCGGGAGGTCCGCAACAGCCTCGTTTTCACAGGCTGTAATAAATTTCTCCCGGAGGACCGGAGTGTGCGGGGGGGATTGTACGGGGAGAGGCGGTCCCTAAGATAAGATGGACCCGAGCCCTGTAGGGCTTTAAAGGTTAAGACCAACACCTTGTACTGCGCCCGGAAACTAATGGGTAGCCAGTGGTTAAAATTGTACTTTCCCAGCAACAAACCCATGACTGAGTCTACATTTAAGTTATCCCTTTTATTTGTCCATTGTGCTGAAATTAAGCAGGAAAAACCTTTCAAAATTTGCACTATTCTTCTCGTTGTTGTGTGCCTTCAAATCATTTCTGATTTAGGGCGACCCCAAGGCAAACCTATCACAGGGTTTTCTTGGCAAGATTTATTCAGAGGAGGTTTGCTGTTCCTTCCCCGTGAAGCTGAGAGAGTGTGGCTCACACAGGGTCACCCTGTTAGTCAGGCCCAAAATGGAGGACATTCAAGAAAAATGTAGGACACTGCTGACTAAAAAGTAAGAACACTCATATAATAAATGCATTTCATATGGTTTAGTTACAGCTGTATTACATATACTGTATTCTATTATATACTCAAATATCTATTTCTGATGAATTTATTATCTTCGTTAAAATACCTTGTTGGCTTGCAATATACTTATAGAAGATGAAAGCTTAAAATTTTACTGTGCCAGCAACAAAATAAAAGCTAAATATAGTCATCTACAGCTGTGTTCACACTGGAGAAATAAACCAGTTTAAGTGCCATGGCTCAATGCTGTGAAATTCTGGGAATTGGGCCCCACAACAAACTACAATTCCCAGAATTTCACAGCATTGAGCCATGGCACTTAAACTGGTTTATTTCTCCAGTGTGAACACAATCCATGACTCTTAGGTCCAAAACACACCGTAGAAATAATCCAGTTTGAGACTGCTTTAACTGCCCTGGGTCATTTTTAGGGAATCCTGGGAGCTGTAGTTTGGTGAGACATTTACCTTTTCTGTGAGACATGGACCTTCTCTGTCAGAGAGAGCTCTGGGGCCACAATGCGCAGGGCTCCCTAACACTGAACCAGGGCGGTTCAAGCGGTCTCAAACTGGATTATTTCTGCAATGTGTTTTAGGCCTCAGTCGTGCTCAGAACGGAGGACCTTTGGGAATTCCTCCTGGAGAGAAGGCTGAAATGGAGGACACGTCCTGGAGGAAAAGGAGGACACCTGGTCCTAAGAAGGCTTGGAAGGCGCACAACAACAACGAAGTACGTAGAGAGGTCTTGCAGCACCTTTGAGACTAACTGAAGGAAAGAGATTGGCAACATGAGTTTTCATAGGCTTCAGTGTATGTCCTCCAAGTGCACCTGAGGAAGTAGACTGAAGCCTAGGGAAGCTCATGCTGCCAATTTCTGTCTCTCATTGAGTCTGAAAGGTGCCACAAGGTCTCTTCGTGTGCAGAAAGGAAGAAATTGGCAGCATGAGAGCTTCCTGGACTTAAGTCTACTTCCTCAGATGCATTCCTCCTCAAATGCATCTGAGGAAGTAGACTGAAGTCTAGGAAAAGTTGTCAAGCTGCCGACTTCTTTCTTCCCGTGAGTCCCAAAGTTGCCACAAGATCTCTCTACGTACTGATTCTATAGAATAACACGGCTATATCTATGAATAATAATGTATGCATCTGAGGAAGGAGACTGAAGTCTATAGGAAAGCTCATGCTGCCAAGTTCTTTCTTTTAGTTACTCCCTAAGGTGCTACATTCTCTCTTTAGATATTACTTCTACAGACTAACAAGGCAATATATAATAATAATAATAATAATAATAATAATAATAATATGCCTCTGAGGACGAGGCTGAGAGGCTTTTGTCGTCGTCACTGGAAACAGCAGCAACGAAAAAAAAAGGCTGACCCCAATGCGCGCGCGACCCCAACCTCGGCCTCTGAATCTTCTGAATCTCTGGGGCACTCGGTATCCTAGCAACCCGCCAAGCCGACGTCACGTGGTCTAAGAGCGGGTGGGTGGGTGGGACCGCCGGCAGCCGCCGCCTTTGTTCATTGGTTGGCCTAGAGCGGAGTGGCACCTGCTTAAGCCACTGCTGGGAGAGAGAGAGACAGAGGCCGCTTGCTTCAAGCAAGCGCCGCAGCGCGAGAAGCCAAGCCTGCGGCCCCCTCCCCCTCTCCCTGCGCAGTGCGCATGCGCTCCTTCGTCATCGTCACTCAGTCAGTTGTTGGTTTTTTTAGTTAACGGCAGGCATTTTCGGTTGGCCTTCATTATTATTATTATTATTATTAATTTTTACTTCTGTGTCGCCTTTCTTCCCCCCTCTCCCCCCCCTTTCGCCAAATAAAACAAAACATCACAGTAAAAATCTTTAGTTGAGACTTTAATAATAATAATAATTGTTATTATTGTTATTATAATTATAATATAATATATATATTATAATATTATATATTATATATAGATATAATATATAACATTATAATATATATATTATAATTATATATAATATAATTATAATAATCATATATAATTATAATATTATAATCATAAACACAACCATTAAAATTCCCTTATAATAATAAATAAATCTCCATCTCTGGCTTTTCTTCACTAACGAAGATTCAGGAAGGACTCATCCCATGCTTACTACAAGCGTGTTGATGACTAAAAAGGCCGATCCGAGATAAGCAAGTCCGGTTACAAAAAGCACAGCAGAAAGTCTCCTTGGGTGATGTTTCCAAGTTGTGGTTCTTTCTGCGTTGTCATTTCTCTTCGAGACTCGTTCGGCGTGAGTTCTTGAAAGAGGCTGCAGCGTTGTGGATAGTGCGTCTCCATGCCTCCCGATGTGAGGCCAGGGCAGACCATTGTTGGTCATCAATTTGGCCAAGCTTCAGATGTTGGTTCAGGGAGTCTTTGTATTTCTTCTTTGGGGCGCCCCTCTTTCACTGACCCATGACAAGTTCACCGTAGAGTACTATTTTGGGGAGGCGGTGGTCCTCCATCCTAGAAACGTGCCCTGCCCAGCACAGCTGTGTTTTCAGTAGCATGGCCTCAATGCTGGCGATCCCTGCTTGCTTCAGGACAGCAACATTCATCACATAGTCAGTCCAGTGTATGTTTAGGATTGTGCGTAGACAGCACTGATGAAAGCGTTCGAGGAGTCGTAGATGTTGGCGATAGGTGACCCATGTTTCAGACCCATAGAAGAGAATAGACAGTACAATGGCTCTGTACACACTCTTTTGTGAAGCCTTCCGAATGCCCTATATGCCTTTGCTAATCTGTGATTGATCTCTTTGTCAATCTTGGCATCTGAGGAGATGATACTTCCCAGGTAGGTGAACTCCTGTATGAACTTAAGTACAGATTTGTCGATGGTGACGTGGGGGTGATGGTGCTCTTCCTGTGGTGCAGGCTGGAAGAGAACTTCCGTTTTCTTCAGGCTGACTTCCAGCTCTGCAGCTGTTGCAAAGGAGGATGTTAGGTGCTGCAGAGCTGCTTCTGTATGGGCAACAAGGGCAGCATCGTCAGCGAAAAGCAGCTCATGGACTAGATAGTTTAGAGTCTTCGTGCAAGCCTTCAGATGGCTTAAGTTAAACAAGCTACCATCAGTACAGTAACATATATAGATGCTGTCTTTTTCTTCGAGATCTGCTGTAGCCCTTTGGAGCATCATGCTGAAGAAGATTGTAAATAGAGTTGTAGCGAGGACACAGCCTTGTTTCACACCATTAGTTATTAGAAAGGGCTCTGAGAGAGCAGCACCATATCTGACTTGACCATGCTGGCCCTCATGTAGCAGGATGATCATTTTGAGGAATTTGGGGGACATCCTAGTCGTTCCAGGATCTGCCACAGTCCTTTTCTACTCACAGTGTCAAAGGCTTTGGTAAGGTCAACAAATGATACATAGAGTCCTTTGTTCTGCTCTCTGCATTTGTCTTGCAATTGTCTAAGAGCAAATACCATATCTGTAGTGTTCCTATTAGCTCTGAAGCCACATTGGCTTTCAAGGAGAAGTTATTCTTCAAAAGTAGGAACTAATCTGTTCAGGAGTATCCTTGCAAGGATTTTTCCAGAAATGGAGAGCAGTGTTATACCTCGATAGTTTGAGCAATCAGATTTTGTTCCTTTTTTTTTCTTATACAGGGTGATGATAACTGCATCTCGGAGATCTGATGGCAATTCACCTTTATCCCAGCAACTCACAAGGAGCTCTTGGAATTTAGCATGGAGTACATGATCTGCGTGTTTCCAAGCTTCAGGTGGGATTCCATAAGTCCCGGCTGCCTTGCTGTTTTTCATCTGCTGTATGGCCTCAATGGTTTCTTCCAAAGTGGGAGCCACGTCCAGTTCATATTTCATCGGTTGTTGTATCATATGTTGAATAGCTGAGCCCTGGACTTCTCGGTTTGCACTGAAGAGATTTTGGAAATGTTCAGCCCATCGATTCAGGATGGAGGCTTTGTCTGTGATTAGTGTTTGACCATCCGTACTATATAAGGAGCATTGGAACTGATAAGTAGATCCAAACACTGCTTTAAGAGCTTCGTAGAATCCTCTGGAATCTCCCAGATCTGCACAACGTTGTGTCTTTTCTGCTAAATTGATCCACCATTTGTTCTGAATGTCTCTGAGTTTTTGTTGGAGTTTACTGCATGCGAGACGGAAGGCTGCTTTTGTTACATGGCAAGATGGCTGAGCGAGGTGTGCTTGATGAGCAATTCTCTTCTTTGCTAACAGCTCCTGGATCTCTTGATTGTTTTCATCAAACCAATCTTGGTTTTTCTTGCGAGAGAACCCGAGGGATTCTTCCGCAGACTGCAGGATACTGTTTTTGATATGTTGCTAAAGCACTGTAGGAGAAGAATCTAGAGGATGGTCTTCAAGTTTTGATTGCTGGTTTGCCTGGAAGTTATCTCTCATGGCAGCTTGTTGAAGATTGTTGACTTGGAGTCTCCTCTTTAAGATGCCACCCTTCTTAGGTTTGAGCTTAAGATGAAGATTTAGTTTGCATCTTACAAGGCGATGATCTGTTTGACATTCTGCATTGGGCATCATTCGAGTATGAGTGATACCCGTCAATAAATAAATAAAATAACAACAAATAACATTTTTTAAATTTCTTTCTGATATTTATATCCTGCCTTTCTCTCGCACTGGGATTCTAGGCGGTTTACAATGTTTGTTTGTTTTTTAAACTATATTTGAATACAAAAGTTTAAAAAAATGTTACTAATAATCTAATTTTAGGCCGCTTTAACTGCCCCGGCTCAATTCTTATGGAATTCTGGGAGCTGTAGTTTTGTGAGACATTGAGCCTTCTCTGTCAGAGAGCTCTCTCTCTCTGTGGCCACAACAATCTACAGTTCCCAGAATTGCCTACAACTGAGCCAGGGTGGTTAAAGTAGTTTCAGACTGGATTATTTCTGCAGTGTGTTTCAGAACTTTGTGACACAACCCATACCCTCTGTTTGAAAAGAAAACCAAACACATGGACAAAACAAAAACTGAAAAAGAGGTAGACTTCGTAGGCATAGGCATGTGAATCTGGATGTTGTAGCACACTGAGAATTGAAGACCTGGAAGGAATAAAAAGATGTTGGATGCAATACACAAAATTATACAAAAGAGGACAGCATGAAGGATACATGGAACAAAGAGCCATATGAAGATGAACCACAAATTCTAAAAAGCGAGGTGGAAACTGCAATAAGAGAAATGGCAAAAAGCAAATCACCAGGAACAGATGATATTCCAATTGAACTGCTGCAACTCACATTGACAGCAGAATCAACTCTAGTGCTAGCCAACATATGTCAGCAGACATGGAAAACAAAACAATGGGCAACAGATCGGAACTGATCAGTATACATCCCCATCCACAAAAAGGGAGACACAAGAGACAGCAACAACTATAGGACCATAGTACTGATCTCCCACGCAAACAAAGTTCTCTCAAAATTCTGCAAGATGGGCTCCAACCATACTTGGAAAGAGAAGTCCCAGAGGTCCAAGCAGGGTTCAGGAAAGGAAGAGGCACTAGGGACCACAGCACAAACATAAGATGGCTAATGGAACACACCAAGGAATTCCAAAAGAAAATCAGCATGTGCTTTATAGACTATAGCAAAGCCTTTGACTGCATAGATCATGAAAGGCTATGGAATATGCTCTTGAAGACATGGGAGTGTAAACGCATCTGATAGTCCTGATGAGGAATCTGTCCTCAGGACAAGAGGCTACTGTCAGGACAGAACATGGAGAAACAGAATGGTTACCAATTGGCAAAGGGGTCAGACAAGGCTGAATCCTTTCACCCTATCTGTTCAACTTGTATGCAGAACATACAAGGGGTTATCCTAAAGTTTTAATCATCACCTTTAAAAAATTGCTAGAAAGTTTGTTTTGATTTGTAGTTAACTTATTTCTATGTAGTCACCATCCAGATTTGCACATTTTCCCCAGCGTTTCTTGATCCTCTGGATACCTGATATTGTAGAAGTTTGCAGATAGCGCCTTATGAGGGAGTATCGTAAAGTAATAATTATCACCTGGAAGTTATTGTGGTATACTGATAAAAAATTTTCAGCGTAACAATTGGTCCCTAAGTGCATGATCTTGAGAAAATTAGCTCATTGCATCCTTTATTTTTGTGGCAGGCTGCGCCAGAAGTGACTAAAGTGTAAAATCCTCGTAAGGCACAATCTGCAGACTTCTACAATAATGGTATTTGGGGGTCAAGAAACGCTGGGAAAAATGTGTCAATCTGGATGGTGACTATATAGAGATAAATTAACAACTACAAATCAAGACAAACCTTCCATCAATTTTTTTTAAAGGTGATAATTAAAACTTTAGGATACCCCCTGGTATTATAAGAAAATCAGGCTTGGGCACAGAAAGAGGAGTGAAAATAGGAGGAAGGAATATCAACTGCCTATCTTATATTGTTGACACCACAGTATTAGCAGAAAACTTCAAAGACCTGGAACACCTACTAAGGAAGATCAAGGAAGAAAGTGCAAAGACAGGCCTATTGTTGAACATAAAGAAAACCAAAAATAACCACCGAGCACCATCACAAGTTCAACCTAAACAATTGAGAAATATAAATAATAAAAAAATTCTCATACCTGGAAGCAAATATTGATAGAAATGGGAACTGCAATGAGGAAATCAGAAGAAGATTAAGAATGGGGAAGGTGACTATGCAAGAACTGTAAAAGATTCCAACATGCAAAGATATACACCTGAAAAGATATATATACTTCTCCATGACCAGATCATTGGCTCAGACTTCAGATGGCGTCTCTCCTCTCAATGACTGCCTTGGAGCGGTAATGGATTGGATGAGGGAAAACAGATTGAAGTTAAATCCAGACAAAACGGAGGTACTGACAGTACGGGCCCGAAACCAGGTTTGGGAATACAACTCCCAGTTCTAGATGGAGTCACACTCTCCTCGAAGGACCCTGTTCGCAATCTGGGGGTGCTTCTAGATTTGTCGCTTCACATGACTAATCAGGTGAATGCGACGGTAAGGAGTGCCTGTTATCAGCTTCGGCTGATACGCCAGCTGCGCCCTTTACTGGAGATGAGGAATCTAGAAACTGTGGTACTTACTCTGGTAACCTCATGCTTGGATTACTGTTATGCGCTCTACATGGGGCTACCCTTGTGCCTAACTCGGAAACTCTAATTGGCCCAAAATATGGAAGCCAGGAGAGAGCACATAACACCTGTGCTTAAAGCTCTCCACTGGCTGCTGATTAGTTTCCAGGCACAGTAGAAGGTGTTGGTTTTAACCTTTAAAGCCCTACATGGCTTGGGTCCATCTTATCTCAGGGGCTGCCTCTTCTCATATGAACCCCCCTGCACACTCCGGTCCTCTGGGAGGAATCTGCTACAGCCCATGAAGACCAGAGGGCCTTCTCTGCTACCACTCCCAGACTGTGGAATGGCCTGCCGGATAGACATAAGTCTTACCATGACCCTTGATTGCTTTAAAAAAGCTATAAAGACGTATCTTTTCCAGCAGGCTTTCCTGGATCGTGTTTAAATTCTTCCCAGATCCACAGTTAGGCTTACTGTTTTCCCCAGCTTCTTTCTGGCCTACACCACCACCTAAGTTGCCCAAAGAACAACTGGTTTTTATTATATTTTATTGTTGTGAATTTGTTTGCTTTGTTTTAATTCGCGTTAGTTTAATTTAATTTTAAGGGGTGGGAGGTTGGGATTGGGCTGTATTAATTTTTAACCGTGACTGTTTTATTGCATCCTTTATTTTTGTGACAGGCTGCGCCAGAAGTGACGAAAGTGTAAAATCCTCGTAAGGCACAAACTATGTTGTAACCCGCCCCGATTGCCTGGTCAGAGGGGCGGGTTATAAATAAAATTTACTATTATTTATTATTAACACAAAAGTCACAACCATACAAGCCATTGTATTCCCTAATACCCTGTATGGATGTGAGAACTGGACAATTAAGAAAGACGATAGGAAGAAAATCCATTCATTTGAGATGTGGATGTTCTGGAGAAGAGTGCTGAGGATCTCATGGACAGCCAAAAGGACAAACAAATGGGTCCTAGAGCAGATCAAGCTGGAAACCTCCCTGGAAGAAACCAAAATCAGGCTGTCGTACTTCGGACACATCATGAGAAGGACTAATTGGAAAAGACAATAATGCTAGGAAAGGTGGAGGGACATAGGAGGAGAGGAAGGCCACGTGCCAGATGACTCTATTAAGGAGGTCACAGGTTTTATGGGGTTGCAGGAATTAAGCAGATCAGTGGAGGACAGGGGGTCTTGGAGATGTCTCATCCACAGGGTTGCCATGGGTCGAGACTGACTTGACGGCGGTTAACGAAGCATATTGAGGGGTCACACTATAGAATTAATGCAGTTTGTTGTTGTTGTTCCAACTTCGGAGTTTTTTTTTCAATGAAATTCTACTCCATCACAATTCGGCTGAATGGACTGGCTCCTCCTCCTAATTTTCTCTTTATCAAACCAAGAGCTGGCAGTAATTAAATGTGTACATACCACTCTGTATTAGTCAACCAAATTAAGCAAGAATTAAAAGATATTGCCATGTTAGTCTGTAGAATCAGTATGTAGAGAGATCTTGTAGCACCTTTGAGACTAACTGAAAGAAAGAAGTTGGCAGCAGGAGCTTTTGTAGGCTTCAGTCTACTTCCTCAGGTGCATTGGGTAGAGAGGAAGATACATCTGAGGAAGTAGACTGAAGCCTACAAAAGCTCATGCTGCCAACTTCTTTCTTTCAGTTAATTAAGCAAATATATAATACATATTTGAGTAGATCTAGGACTTCAGAGTGCATGCAGAATTTCCTGGACAACAGGACTGGGAAAATATGCAGCACTGGATTCCTGACTGAATGGCTCAAATTTATCTTAGCGTTCAAACCAAGACTCCCAAGTTCCTTTTAGTTGGGGTCAGACTGCAATGGTCTCCAGGTGTGATTCTCTGTAATGAAGACATTGTCACAATGAAAGGCCCAAAGTCAATTATCATTAGCCAACTAGAGTTCAGACATATTGATGGTGGATGTGAGGATATTAACAGTGGGAATTGGGCAGCCTGGTGTGCTAGAGATAACCATTGCAGCTGCTGGGAAGCATGGCTCCCTCCACTCATTGTATCATTTACATTGTATCATTTGAACAACATGGGTTGACTAAGAAAAAGTAAAATGAATGCTCAATTGTTTTTTAGATAAACACCAAGTAGACACATGCACCAAATGAAGTCATGGGAATCTCAGTAATGCACATGTAAATTTTTAGTTGTCTGTAATGTCATCTTGCATGTTGATAAATTTTGGAATTCTATCAATAAAGTTGTTCTTCTTTGCTCCTGTACAGCCTCCCGGGCTGCTCTGTTCTGAAGGGGAGGAAACCTTGATCAAGGGTAAGAAATCTTTCCACAAAGATTCAGGGTCGAAACCCACAGTCCACCTATACTCAGGGTGCTTTGTCATGGGAAGTGGTATCTCAGTTCTCCCCCTGCTTATACTACACCACCTATCAATGGAAGTTTGTGGCTAGCAAAAGTAAGCCCCTTGATGGATACAGAATGCTTTGACCAATTGTGAGGGAAGCTCCATTTCTGGGAAAAGTATACCAACTAATTATATTATTATTTTGAGGTGGCTTCCTTAGTAACTCTGAATGTACTTGATGAAATGAAGGTTTACTGCAGTAGAGTTAAAAAGGATTAGCCTCATGATGTATGTTACGAAAAAAAAAGGGCAGGCTATTTTTCACTTGCATTATTGCCAGAAGTGGCGGACACTGATGCAGCTGAACTGCAAGTTCCAGGATTCTTTATCACCAGCTAGGGCTACTAGGAACTGCAGTCCAAGATGTGGTCTGTTTAGCAGTTAAAAAAAGTCCTTCCCCAGAGTTCCTGTTCATCTCACCCTCCCCAGAAATTTACACCTACTTCACTTTCTATTCATGCTTGCATATGTACCGTATGATGAATTCTGGGGGAAAATGCTTAGATAATTTTCTTACGTAATACATGCACATGTTGCTGAATACCACATTGGAGTGTCTTTGGTACTGGACGCTCCCAGAAACTTCTATTGCTTAAAGTATTAAATTTCCAACAATCTGCCTCTTAACTATACCATTAATATTAAAAATAGGTTCAAAAAGAATAAGGAACATTCCGAAGTATAAAAAGGGATTTTATTAATGTCTATGTACAAATTTACAAAGTCAGAAATGGGAGAAATATAAACTGCATTCAACAATAACCTGCTTTTACTTTACAGAAAATCATCACCACTTGATTCTGTTTTGAAAAGGCAAACAAGGGAGAGGATTCAAGACATTCTCAGGTTGTATGAATATTCAGCCTGGCATTAAATATAGACAAAAGATCCTACTTTTTGCTGGAACTTTGCAAGAGGGGCTTAGAATCGACAGAAATCTTAAATTATCCCTTTCCTCTAGTGTACATCCATCAAGCAGCAGCCAGTGAGATGGGGAAGAGTGCTGAGTTGTAAGGGAACATAGGTTTCTCCACACCTTCACTAGGCAGCACTGCAATTCAGCACCACTCAGGGCACGTGGCTACTGACCTGCCAGCAACATCCACAGCAGGCAAGGGGTTATAGGCTCATCAGTATCTTCATGCTCACACAGTGCAGATCCCACTATCCCTGTCTCCATTTGCTAACCAGAGAAGGCAAAAAAATTCCCCACCTGGTCAGTCAGTGCTCACAGCTACATACTATGTTCTGTCCTACCATGGCTACAGCCACACCAATACTATTGGCATGTTACAGCACCAAAAATAGAAAAGATTATTCTATGAGAAATATTGTGTGTGAAAATACCCTTAAAAATAGTAGGATATGACTCAGGTTTTAGAACCAAAACAAGAGTCTGTTCTTCAAAGTCAAGCAAGCAGTAACACAGAACCATGTGTTCCCAACAATAGGATTGGAAAAGAATGTGAATCTTTCATTTGCTTGTTCTGTGACACCCACCTGCAAATGCAAACATGCCTTTTAGAAATATTTCTGAGATAACTGCAAGGATACTTTGGAGTTTAGAAAGGGGTGGAGACATGGAGTTCAAAATGGAACCAGCCGAAGTGCATTAATAGTTTTTGTAACCAGCTCCACCAGGGAGCTGGATAGAATGGTATTCCAACTTTGTCTGAACTGGAATTAGAAGTGCTTAAGACAGAAGTAGTCAAGCCTATCCATTACTTCACAGCTCTATTTGCCAAATAGAACTCCAAAAGGATTCCCTAGTCCACAAATTTTCTGTTAGGCCATTCAACAGACATGTGTATCATTAAAAAAGTTACAATGTATCCAACAGCAAAAGATTCCAAACTACATGTGTGGTTTAAAAAAACAAACAAAAAGCCCCAAAGTTGACTCAAGTGCTCGAAGTAGCTTTCCGTCTCTTGAGTCGAGCTCTCCAGTCTTCAGGCAAAGCCTCAAAATTTGCATTTCTCTCTGCCATCCCACTGTAAAAAAATGCAGAAAAACCATCAGGCTAACCACTCAGCAAAGGGGGAACTAAAGCAGCTAAGATAATCTTAGAACTGTGCCAATATCTGAAAAAACACAGCCCAAAGGACCAGACTCCTTGTTGACATAATACATTCATAAATTCACTATTATAGTATACCTTGTAAGATATAGGGGATTAGAAAGAAAAACACCAAGATATGGATAGACATCCCTTGCCAATGACAAGACACTCTGACCAGAATTCTACTGGGAGATTCCACTGGCATAACTATGGTAACAGGAGGGAAAATGCTGGAGTTGAAGTGGCCATGCAGCATTTAATGCCTTTGAAAAGAGCCTCAGAGCCTACATATTGTGTTTGCCTTCCTCTGCCACAACTGTGCAAGCCTGGAAAAAATGCAACCATTGCCATTGTGCACTAATGAGTTTCCCTAAAATGAACTACACCACATGTACGTGAACAGGGTCTCCTTTACTTGACAGTCGCATCCAGTTCTTTATTCAGGTTCCCAAAAAGTAAATGAGACTCCAGAAAACCTTAAATATAGTTAAATGTATTCAATTTCATCATTGCTGACTTCCAGCTAATTTTCTGTTTTAAATCAGCTTGGGGAACTCCAAAATGGTGGCAAATTTGTCCCCCATTCTATCCAAGAAATGTGTGGAGGCTGTTTGTAGACGATGGAACTAAGGGTGTTGGGGGCCTCAAAACTTGCTTGGGAGGCCTCCAGCAAGCCACAGCCAACCCCAGACTTTGCCAATTATTAAATCATGAATACTGATATTTGATAATGCCCAGAAATATAGCAGTGTTTACCAAATGACACAAGATATTTTGGAAGGAACAATACAGATCTACCTTCCTACCTTATTAACTGTTGCTGCTTCCATTCTTCAATTCGCTTCTGTGACATCACCTCCCGATCCTCATCACTGGAGCTGGAATTTTCTTCCTCATCTAATTCACGCTGAATGCTCTGCCACTTCTTTACTAGAGATGGCATTTTTGTCTTTGTTTTTTTCCTCTGCAGCAAAATATTTAGCATCCAACCATCAACATCAAGCTAGGTTTTCATGTAACTCTTTGGTCTCAGTCTGAGAACAAAGCTTTAGTTTGCTGGTTAGGATAATGTACTACAGTATTAGGAGCAACACTTATCATCTTATATTCAGGAAGGAAAACCATATCCTGACACTTTTGCTTAGTCTTGCAGTGAAGGGGATATACCAAAGGGGGAGAGTAAAGCTATATGAATGGCCAAAAACAACTTTGAAGTGTCACCAGTTGCATTAAATATAGGGAAAAGAGGAATATTCAGCTATTTGAGACTAAAGATTAACTCAGCATCTCTGATGCACTATGAAGCAGATTATGTTTCTTTTTGGGAAAAACAGCTGCCCCAGCATTTTAATTCTGAACAGTATATTGGCTAACAAAGCACACTTTTCAGCAGAGAAACCTGACACAAGGCTGAACAAATTAACATTTTAAGGCTATTACTTAAAAAAACTCTAGGCCGCTGGGTGTTGTAAAGGCTGAACAGGTTACTACTTTCCCAGTAGTAATGCCATGCCCCAAAGCTGCCAAACTATTTACTGTTTTTTATCACCACACAACAAACAGATGCCCACTGTTATCTTTATGCAGCCTGACCTAGTGTGGCTCTTAAAATGAGAGAACACACAACTTTTAAGTACTTACTTTGCTGGCTCTCCTAATCTTCTTTGATTTCTCTGCAGGCATTACTTTGGGAACATGTGGAGGTGGTGACAGTGGAGGTGGAGGTGGTGGTGGAGGAGGCAGATGTTCTGCAACGCTAGTGGCAGGTGGGGCTCCTTGTGAAGGAACTGGCTGTGTAGCGGTGGCAGGAAGTCCAACAGGGGCACTGCATTCTGGATAGCTTATGAGTGCTGGCTGGGTTACACCAAGGTAATTCTGTTGCAAACTCACACCTGAGGTCTGAGGGCCTGTAAACATAATGAGGGGACAGTGAAAATATTTCCAAAACACTTTACCATGAAGATCAATAAGTAAAATTGAATCAAAGGAATGACATTTACCTGCACCCATTACTGACTGGCCATAGAGTACTGGACAGCTTCCAATGGTTGCAGCTCGTTGTACCTGCCCAGCATTCATTTCTGAAGCTTTCCTCTTTACAGATTTAGCTGAAAGAGGCGTGGATATGCTGGTCTCAGTATTGGTCTGGAAGCAAATAGATGACAGTTTAGTTCTTATGAAGCACCTCTGTAAATCCACTGGAATATGTATTAAGGGCACTTACAATCAATCAGGAGAGGGCAGTAAAGCCTACAAGTTTTGTGGGGTCTCGATGACCCTTCAGTCCCAAATACTGAAAAAAGAGGTTACCTGAGAATTGGCTGAATATGCCCCAAAAAGCTATCTTTGAAGTGTAGTTTGCCCTTTAAATGCGATTTCCCTCATACAGCCAGTTCCCAATTCTAAAGAAGTGTTTTTTTCTGGCCTAAAACAAGCCTGAGGATGAAGCAACATTTAAGGGCAGATGTGCACTTATTTGCCAGAATATTCCAGGCTGTCCCCAGAATATTATGGCCCTGAATTCCCTCACCACGCCCTTCCTGCTCTCTTTTGCTGCAGGATTTTGGCTCTTGCGGCAAACAACGAGTGGCTGTTTGGCATCTGGTGCCGCTGCTGAGGTTGGAACAAAGGGCCCAGCCATGCTATTGACATTGGGCACCTTGTTCTGGCATCACAGCAACTCGTACCTGAAGCAGCGGTGCTGCATCACTTGCGGGGAGCGAAGACAGCCGTCACCATTGCTACAAAGAGAGCCAAAACCCCACAGCAAAAAGTGAGTTATTTAAATACAGGTGAGGAAGAGGAAGCCTGAATCAGGTGCAGGCTTTGTGAAAAGCATTCAGACCCAATTAGGGGTTTAGGCCCTGCATTGTGTAAACAGAAAGTGGAGGGGCGGGGGGGGGGGAGTTTTGGAGTAAATCACTCACGTAGACAAGCTCTAGGAGGTGGAAAGCTAAACTTGGGGCTTTAGACCAACTTTTTTTTTTCAGTTTAGGTGTAGGCAGTGCTGAGGAAGACCACAAATGGTCTCCAGAACTCCAAGTGTAGTCCACTCTGCCTTAGGACTTTATCAGACAAGCCTCGGTCCTGTCACAACTGTTTTATTAAAATAAACAAAACCCAACCCCCCCAAACATACTGGTTTTGGAACTTTTAATATCACACCTCTCTTCAATAGTGCAATGGGGCTTTTTGCACCATCATGGACTCCCGTGTGCTCTCTTCCTCATTCCCCCTTAAATCCGCTTTCCTGCTGCTCCCCCTTCCCTCCTGCCAAAGAAGGAATAACTGCCTCCTTGCAAGCAAGCATTCATTCCTCCTATGGCAGGCTGGGGGTTGTGGTGCACAGAAATGCCTGCTCTGGAATAGGAAGGGAGGGAGGGAGGGAGGGAGGGAGGGAGGGAGACTGAATGCCCAATACTGGAATAGCCACACTAGCAAGTTTTTACCCTTGAGGAGAAATGCTACAGCATCATGTTTGAGACCTTATTGACAGATGTTTCCCATCAATAAAGAGAAGCTCTTAAGAGTGAAGGAGAAACAAAATAGATAACAGTGTTGTGCAATGAGTATTGCTAAAGGTGCTATTCTCTAGCTCTAATAGCAGATATAAATGCTAGTACTGTATAATAAAGTTCTTAGATACAGGAAAATCTGTGGTCCACTGCATACAGGGGGTGATCTAAAAACCCCAAAGCATTCCCGAAACCTTCAGTTTGTACTTGAATATTTCTAGGCTTGGGGAAAAAACAGGAAAAATCAGGGGAAAGGGTTTCCCTCATTATTCCCAAAGCCTTTAAAATGGAAAGAATGGACATTGGAATAATTCCTTTCAGAACGAAGAATAAAAACTTTAACACAAACTATTCACATACTCTTTCATAATTATTTCTAAACAACAGGAAAGCAAGGTAAGACATAATATAAGATAATGTCCCGAATCTAATCATTATACAGTGGTCCCCCGGGTTACGAAGGTAATCCGTTCCGGATTACCTTTCGTAACCCGGAAGCTTTCGTTTCCCGGGGGACCGCTATTCTAAAGGGGCCGCGCGGCTTTTTTTCTTTCGTATCCCGGGGGATACAATGGCGGTCCCGCTGCCTTCGGATCCCGGGGTTTTCGTAACCCGGGGGATTCGTAAGGCGGGGGACCACTGTAATTCCTGGTCTTAGTATCTTTTTCTCTATTCTTTTTCTGGAATGGAATGCTTTGTTGTTTTTGCTTCCTTCTAAATAAGTAGTGAAAACAAAGACGTTCCTTATAATTCAGGACTTTGTAGGTCCATTTTTTAGCAAAAATTTAAAAAAAGTTATAAAGGGAATCCATTTATCATTCTAATATGACAGAAATATACTTTTAATATACCAAACACAATAATTTTGTGCCAAACAAAATTATACAATTAATAATAGTACTTTTCAACTGTGGTAATGTCACATTCCTCCTTCCCCATTTTTCTTTAAAAAAATCATTAATGGTTTCTCCCATGGTTTCAGTTTCTAGGCATTTTACACCTCTAGTATGTATGTATCAAAATGCCTTGTTGTTAACTACCCACGAGTCAGCCTTGACACATGGTAGAACAGTGGATGAGAGATCTTCAAGACACATATCCTCCAGTGCTCTGTTCAGATACTATAAATTTAGGTCCGTGACCTCCCTGATTGAGTTTAGCCATCTGGTATGTGGGCTTCCTGGCTTTCAACTGCCTTCTACCTTTCCTAGTTTTATTGTTTTTCCTGTTTTTCTTACAATATGTTCTGCACATAAGTTAAACAGAGATAGGGTGATAAGATGCAGCCTTGTCCGACCCCTTTGCCAATTAGGAATCATTCTGCTTCAACAAATTCTGTTCTGACAGTAGCCGCTTGTCCCGAGTACAGATTTCTCATCATGACTATCAAATGTAGTATGCATTCCCATGTCTTTATGAGTATTCCATAGCTTTTCATGATGTATGCAGTCAAAGGCTTTGCTATAGTCTATAAAGCACATGCTGATTTTTTTCCCCCTGGAATTCCTTTGTGTCCTCCGTGAACTATTGTATGTTTGCAATGTGATCTCTGGTGCTTCTTTCTTTTCTGAGCCCCACTTGTCCCTCTTGAATTTCTCTCACAATATATGAGTGGAGTCTATGCTGCAGGACTTTATGAGCATACTTTTGCTTCTGTGATAAATTAATGCTGAGGTCCTATAGCTGCTGCAGTCTTTTTTCAGGACTGGGATGCATATTGAATGTTTCCAGTCTGCTGGCCATCATTTTGTTTTCCATATTTGTTGGCATATTTAATTATCAATACAGTTGATTCTATCTGTGCAGACCATAGCAATTCTATTGGAATATCATCTTTTCCTGGTGATTTATTCTTTCCAGTATCTCTTATCGCAGCTTCTACCTTGCTTTCCAGAATTTGGGGTTCATCTTCATATGGTTCTTCATTCTGTGTGCTGTTTGTTTCCTCTTTTATATAGCTCTTCTGGATATTGCTTCCATCATCTTTTCATTTCTTCTTGATCTTGTAGTACGTTCCTTTTCTGATCACAGGGAATTCCTGCCCTTGGTTTCAATTTTCCTTTGAGTTCCCAGATTTTGGGAAGAGATTTCTCCTTTTCCCATTTTTGTTGTTGTCTTCTGTTTCTCTCCATGCTCCCAAGTACCTCACACAAACTTGTAGGAATGATGAACAAGCAGGCATCCTACCCACATGGAAGCTGCAGGGGTAAGCAAATGCAAGCCAATAGCTGCATGGTGATTCCCAGACCCAAAGAGATTTACTGCAGACATGTTGCTATAACCCAACAACTGAACGTATGTGTTTCTCCAGTCCTTCAGCACCCTCCCAATTCCAGTAATATTAAGAAATACACCTTCGGCTAGACAGAGAACAAGGACAAGAGAATGGGCTGAGTGGACAGGAAAAGACTTCATAAAAAGGAGCTTCTTTGTTGGAGACACTAACTGAGGTGTGCCTGTACACATCTGTACATTCCAGAAGTGACGGCGTGACACTTCTGTTTCTGATTTTAGGCAAATATAGAGCCCAAAATATAGATTGGGGAGAAGGGTTCTAGGGGGTGTGGGAAGCCACACTTTCCCCACCCTGCAGTATATACATCACCTCAATTAATTTTCTCGTAAGTATCCCAAATAAGAAAATAATGTATTTATAAGGGACTTTTTTCACAAAGTCATGCCAGTGAAAGGAATCATTTCAATTTATCTTCCAGTCCACAAGATCCCAGTGAAGAAGTTAGAGTCAACTAAGGGGGAAAGTTTCACAATATAAAAAGTGAAATCACAGCAAGAGGTTTGCAACTTTGAACTACATATGCAATTCACAACTAACACTTACTGACTTCTCCAAAAGGAACTAGAAAGTTCTACAGGCACTAACTCACCTGGCTGTTGGCAACAGCTGGCCTGAGAAGAGGTTTCAGAACAGCATCTTCCTCTGTTCCTGGTGCTGGTGGCTCCTCATCTCCTTCATCCTCCATCTCTACTTCCTGTATTTCCCCATCTTCTACTGGTGGGGGAGGGGGCGGTGGTGGGGGTGGGGGAGGGGGTGACTCTGGTGGTGGCGGGGGTGGAGGTGGCATTTCCAGGGGCAAAGGGGGCTGAAGTACAGGGACAGAGGGCTGAAGTACAGTCCAAAATGGACTGAGAGACACAAGAGATGTAGTTGCAGCTTGATTAGAAAGAGACTCTTTCCCAAGAGAACCTAAAGAAGAAACATATAAAATTCTGGTTACCCACTTTTGTGGTAATTACCCACACAACAAAAAATCTCTCTCTAAACTTTTATGGAACTTCTCATCCCAAAGAGACACATTTCTAAGGAAAAACTATCCTTCTTATAGCAATAACCACCTCCCTAAACATTAAAAACTAAACTGGAAAAAAGAATACAAACAGAAGAAATTATACTTCCGGGTCTCCATGTGATGCAATAAATATGGTGTGTGAAACATACAGAAAGATGGACAGAGATCCCAAACTGCAGGATAGAGGAATGTTTTGCAGACAGCTCCCTCATTCCAATCTAACTTTTCTCTGACCAGCTGAATCCTTAAACAGGGGAGCATTTCTAAGTAACCATCCTCCCACATTAAAATTGTTCCCCTTGCATTCACTTCTTTCTGACATTCCACCTTCTTAAGATGTTCTTTCAAATGAAATTATCTTTCTTTCATCAAATTCACCAAGTCCAATACCTGTAGTGTTATCAGCAGATTCTCCAGATTCTGTTTTCTCCTTCATTGCTTGTTTAGGAACAGCTTCTGCTTTATTTTCTAGGATTTGCCCCTCCTCTTCTTCCTCCCCATCTGGGAATTCCCACTGGGACTCGCCTGATTGTTCGTTAACATAGAAATAGCGCCTATGGTCCCTAAATCACAAGAAAGAAAACAAGGCTTTACACTCTCATCCCATTACTGACACCGTTATGTGGTCCTCTCCCGCGACAGCGGAGTGCTCTCACAGGAAGAACCTCTTACAATAGGACTGCTGTTCACAAAGGCAACAAACAGCTTTGAGGAAGGATTGGCAAGATGGGCTTACTCCAAACTGTTTGTGATGCTGGCTCTGTGATCACAGCCCTTACCCTCCACTGCAAGAGCAGAGGGTTAGCGAAAACAGCTCGCTTATGGCTGGTGTGCAAATAAAGGTTCAAGGATGCATTAGGCAATAGATTTTTTTTAAAGTAGCCTCAGGTTCATTTCCTTCCAGAATAGCAAAGGAAAAACAGCCCAATTTATGAAAGATGGCTGCTCCCCCATGGACTGCTGCAGTCACATTTATGATACTCTTGGTTTCAGACATAGTGAATTGCTACTGAGAGGGAGAGGATCTGGGAGCTGAAAAACAAAAGAGCAAAGATTTCAAATAAACAAAAATAATCAAGAAAGCCAAATATAAGAAGAAATAGTTTTGTCTGACCTGCTGGCAGGAGATAGTTATCTTGTTCTTCGTTGAGATCCTCGGTCAGTGAGCTTTCCATAAGGGCACAGACGTTACTTGGGAGCGGAGTTCCTGAGATCCTGCAATGTGCACAGAGCTCTCGCATGCGCGACCCCCCAAGCCCGCCCTCCTTTAGCGCATTTACACTCAAGAGTAAACACCAGCTCTGTCCAATCGCGGAATCAAATCCATTCAACACACTTAAAAAAGACTTTATATTTCTCCAATTTTTGTGGCTGGCTCAAACTCTGTATGTGCCAGAGGCTCTCTGCCCGCTCAGCACCGCTAAGTGCAGCTGCTCTCAGTCTCCAGATAGATGACGACACGTCGGCAGGTGGTGATGGTCACAAATCATGTCTGAGATGTCAAAGGTGAAAGGTGAAAAGGGGAGAAGAGTGCGTACCTGTCCCAGTGGCAGGACCAGCCTTTAGGGGTGGCGTTTATTTCATACTGTTTTAGCTGTTCAGCTGCATCTTGCAATTTGCGTTTGAGGTAGTTTCCTTGGAGAGCTCCTTCCCGCCAGTCTGCAATACGGGTCTATGACAGGAAGGCAGAGGTAAAGAAACAATTAGAAGCCTGTAGACAATTAGCTTTATGCATGCCGTTTATCACAGACTTCTGCAGTTCTACACATTGCAAGTCTCTCAAAAATGCAGCCAGGACTATTGACAAAATACATGATCAGGAAAATCACACAGAGGATGAAAAATCTGAAAATTAGGTACAATTCTGGACTCATACAATCAGTTTTGGGAACAAGGAAAGATGAAAGAATAATATTAATGCTATAATACTTAAGCTCTCTAGATTCTTATTCTGCTACACTGCTGTCAGCTATTTAGCTTTCTATATTCCATAATTTGTTTTTGAGAAAAGGTAAACTTAAGTTACCTCAGTCTGCAACAGCAGCACGTGGAAGTTAGAGATGGACTGCCTATTGATGCCCAAGAACTCCAGCTTGCTTATCAACATGTTGGCCAGCTCTCCAATCTGAAACTGCCAGAAATAAGGCAAGCAAGAGGTCAAGAATGCATTGTCAGCCACACTACACAAAGCTACTGCAGTACTGCCTCTGAAGTATACAGACATCATCTGTTTGAACAATGTGCTGATAACTCATAATTTCACAATTTTGTGGTTAGTGAGGGTAGCACTATTTCAGCTAGGAAAGGACTGTTGCAAATGGAAAAAAAACCCTGTTCTATCTCTTATTAGCAGCCATTCTACAGGTATTTTATATTACATACATTGTTATCTAAGATGTCCAAAGCAGCCACTTTAATCTAATTGCACACAAGAAAAAGAGTGTTCCATTTTCCATGTTCTTAAAACCAGCAACACTTGTATACACAGCTAGCATGTTTGGTGAAAACAGAACAGTGCATGTTTAAATAATGTTCCCAATGATGTGTTACTAACATGTCCTAGCAGAATGCATTTCAATACATTATTTCCAAACTGGCATCAAGAAATAATACCGTAGAGGCACAATATAACTCAGCTTGTAAGTTTAGAAGCAGCATTAAGAAGCTTTCAGAGACTGGAAAAAATGTCATATGTACTCTGCCTAATAATAAGCAAAGAACTGAACTTCCCCAGATAAGGTTAAAAACTAGTAGGGGTCAAAGAGCCAGTTCAAGTATTTCTCTCAAACTGAGCTGATCCTTTTTCTGATTACATGACAACCAATTATGCATCATATTCAAATGCTTAGGTTCTAGAAAAAAAATAGCTATGTAACTTTTCCACAGAATCTCTTGTTGAGTCAGTGACACTGCAAAATACAATAAACAGCATTTTAAATAGTTTAAATACTGCAAATAGTTTATTTCAATTTTAATAATCTCTTTTGGTATGTTTTCAATTGTAACATTCTTTTAAACTGTGAGTCGCTTTGAGTCCCAATTTTGGAGGAAGAGAGGGACAGAAATCTAACAACAGAGTTAGCATGGTGTAGTGTGGTTCAAGCATTAGACTTTGACTCTGGAGACCAGGATTCTAATCCTGGCTTGGCCGTGTAAACCCACTATGTGATCTTGGGCAAGTCATACTCTCTTAGCTCAGAGAATGGAAATGGCAACCCCTCTCTGAAGAAACTTGCCAAGAAAACCCCACAATAGAGTTGCCATAAGTTGGAAACAACATTAAAGCACACAACAATAAAAACCAACCACAATAATAACTGAATTGGTCACTGTGTGGCAAGAAGACTGAGGACAATCAACCTTGAAAATACACATATACCTCTGCCTCCAGTAATATTGCCATAAATACTACCAAGAGAGCATTGCACCCAGTCTAGCCCATATTACCTTTAAATCCTGCTCTTCTTCTTCCACCTTGAAAGTTACTTGGGTTTTCATTTTGTCTTGCATTTCCTCTGTATCTAGCTCATGGTCTGAGTTCTCACCACCTACTTCAGGCTCTTCCTTTACCGCTGAACAGAAAGCAAGGCAAAAGTGTTTTAACACCTCATTCTATAAAAGTGAGTTCTCAACATGCCTTCTCCTTTACTATGTAAGATGTACACAGTTAACAAGATACAAATAATGAGGGCAAGGTTCAACTTAGGCTTATTTATTTACTATACATACACTGCACTGAGATCACTGCAGAATGAAAAGCTAGAGAATAGTGGCCAGTATCTCGGTAAATGGGTGAAAAGAACAAGGAATGCAACTAGTATTCATAAAACATAAGTCTCCCTTCTCAGTACTGGTACATATAACTTAAGAACTATAAATAGCCCTTGGTAATAAAAAAAATAGTCTGGCTTACTTGTTTCTCCAGGTTCAGGACTCTCTTGCCCTGTCTTGCTTGATCCTCTGCTCGTGGATTCTGGGCTAGCAACCCCAAAAAGCTTCCATTTTCCCGGCTTGGGTAACAGCCGCCTTGCTAGGTCTGACTGACTCCCATCAGAAAGTGGACTAGATCCTGAAATACTTCCATCACCTTCTTCTAAAGCTCGCAGTTCTGCCTGTAAAACAATTATTTCAATATTAGAGAAACAAGCACATTTGTTTTTCTCCTATTCTCAAAATATTCTTCATCCATGACAATCTCTAAGTTAATGACACCTTCCTTTATTTTATGCATCAACATGTCCCTCTTATTTCTTTAAAGTCCTTCCTCAAGACCTACTGTGTAAAGAGAGCACATATTCAGCAGCTTTAACCCTACCTAACCTACTATTTCATGGTTGTCTAGCTCCATATTCTCTATTCTTTTAAAAACCCTGTCTGTCCAATGTATTTTGCATCAGAGCTCTACCACTGGGATGGGAATCTTTATATTTCATCAGTTTTCAGTAGTAGTGGCCAGTAGAGAAGAAGAACAGCTGCTTCAACCCCTGGACTCTTAGGTTTCCTTCTTTTTTAAGTACTCAATCAAGCAGTGAAAAAATGGTTGGAAGTAGACATCCTCCTCAGTTGCCACCCGTTTACTTTGCAATGGCGTAGGTGGCAACTTTTCTTTGGTGTGGGGACAACAATATCTCAGGTGAAGGTTTGTCTCATATTTAAGACAACTATATTTCAGACAAAGTACTCATAACTGGTCATGTATTGAAAGTCAATTTGAGATCAGACATTTTCTTTATCCTAGGGAGATGACGCCCCTCGCCTCCAAAAGAACTATAAAAAGATTACCAACTGAGACCAGGTCCAAATCACACTGCAGAAATAACCCAGTTTGAGACCACTACATTCCCTAGCCCTCGTTCAATGCTAGGGAATTCTGGGAACTGTAGTTTTGCAACACATTTAGCCCTTTCTGTCAGAGACCTCTGGTGCCACAATAAATTGCAATCCCCAGGATTCCCTAGCACTGACCTAGGACAGTTAAAGTGGTCTCAAACTGGATTATTTCTGCAGTATGCTTTGGATCCTAGTCAAGTAAACAGAATGAAAGGACCCCATTATAGGTTTAGCCACCCGCAGTACGTACACACGAGATCCCAAGCAATCTGACACATGGTCTTTCTGTATAACCAATTTGAAGTGAGGGGAATGTAGGGAAATGAACCCTATTTTCTCACTTCTTGGGCTCAAGTCCAAGTATCTTCCTTCAAGACTTTGTATCTGAAGTAAACTGCATATTCCTACCTCCACTAATATTATGGCTGCAAAAAAGCAATACTTCCCTCAGTTATTGTATATATCACAGTGAGGAAAGCCCTTGTATAAGTGTCCTGAACAGCAAGCTAATGTTGCTTGATGAATGAAGCAATTCGCAATGATACACCCACCCATCTGGAGCATTTTCCAAAAATTATTTCAAGGTTTCGGGGATGGTGCATTTATCAAGGGGAAGGAATGGCTCATTTTAAAATTTAAAATATAGTGGAGAAACCTGTCTTCGACTGCAAGAAGGGCCGTAACAGTATCATACAACAAATTTTAAAATACAATAGAATAACACTTTAAAAACAAAATGGTTTGCTGGCAGCCACCAATTAACTAGAACTGGAAGATACACCACAATGCTCCCTCCTTCTGTGAATTCACATCCAAGGACTGGCATTCTGGCAGTTGTAGTCTGTACCAGATTAGACTCACTCAATCCATTGTTGGATAGTTAACCTATAGATAAATCGAATACACAATGGGTCTAATGCTGCTTAGGACTAAAATAGGATTTAAGCCCACAATTGTTTAAAATGAACCTTTTAAGAAAATAAAATTCCCCGCTGGGGAGGCAATGACTAACAGCAATATAGCTAATCATTCTCACATGGTAATCAGTAATTTTATCACAGGTCCACAGTGGAATCAGTTATGTTGGAGGACCTCAGGAAAAGTCTTAACAGTCAGGTGTTGGAGCTGTTCTAGTTCTAGATTCATGCCCCAAACTGCGTTTTGGACCAGATGGCCTAAACATCAGAAAGTATCTGTAGGAAGACTTGACTCCACAATCAAACCAGCATCATCCCAACATGTATGCTGACATGCAAGAGAGCAAATGCTGTTCACAATATTCATATAATACCATTCTACAGTTATAATGGTATGCAAAGTTATAATGCCATTCTATGTTGTTCTTTTAATTGTAAAGCATTATGTACAGTGTTGGCATTATATAAATAAATATATCGTTATAAATATATAGATATTTATAAATATATAGAGAACCCATTTGTATGTATTCGCAGATGACCACTCGAAGAAATACTGTTACAGGTAAGCAACCTGTCCATATCGTTGATGATGATGATAATTCTCGGACAGTTTGCTTCTTTTTGAGGTTCCTATGTTTTTTCAAAAAAACAGGTGAATGCAACAGACTTCTACATCCACTTAAGCCCCAAACAAAAAGCACAATAGAAGGAGATATCTGTATCAAAGAGTTTTGCATTATCAGGAAGATGGGTGGTAGAGCTGTGATACTGACACACAGAGATACTAGCCCTTCTTCCATAGCAGGATCTGCAACACCCATGCCACCCACTTCTCAATCCCACAGAAAAGAGTTCTGACGCACCTTCTTCCTCTCCAATACCATTTCTAGTTCAAGAGTATCCTGCTCCTCTTCTTCCTCGGCACTTTCCCCTGATTGCACCACACTGCATATGTCCTCCTGGGAAGGGTCTTCTCCAATATCTCGGTTGCTTTCTGGCTGCTGATCAACCACAGTTGCTGTTTGCTCTGCTGTCACATCTTCTTCCATCAATGGCTCCACCTCCTCCTTACAGATTACCTTCCGCCTCCAGCGCTCCTCTTCTTCCTTCACCACCTCAGGAAGTAATGGAGCCAGCAGTGATGCAGCTACTCCCTTCTTCTCTTCTTCGTTGCTTGAAAGGGCCTGGATACCTTCATTCAGTTCCTGGGAAATCAGTAAGATTTACATCAAAATATTAGCTTTCTGAAGTTAAAAGGACTGAAAACACTGCTAGAAGGGTTTTTTAACAATGTGATGCAGGTGGGTTGTACCTAATTTGTTTGGTCATTTCAGAGAAAGATCACATATGCTTTATTCAAGGAACTGGTGTAAAATTCTGCCATGTGTAGGTTGGGGGGAATTAATAATATGCAAAGTGTACTCCACAATATCTCAGTGTGCCAGAAGGGCTCTTCTCTCTTGCACTTTGATACAGGAAACATGGAATCTGCTACTCAGCAACTTGAAAAACATGTTCCCAGTTCTCATTATTATCATGTAACATTTTGAAATATGTGACTATTAGTTAATATAGGCTCAGAAATTAGAGGCATATGTTCTTATGCTTCCAGTAGCCAGGATGTGAGATCTGTGCAGACCATGGAAGTCCAGTATCAAACTGCTGGTATTTGAGATAACTGCAAACAGGAATGAACAGGGAATGAACTAGAAACCCGTAAGTGCAAAGCACATTCTCTGTCACTGAACAATAGAATCTCTTCTGTCTCAGGAGCACTCTTCTGTATTACCAAGTTGTAACTAGTTCTCCCTGAAATTGGCCAGAGCTTAAGTATCTATGTTGTTTAAAGGCTCTGCAAGGCTGCTCCTCCTCATCTGGAAGAGAAATCAGATGTCCAAAAGGCTGCTCCTGCTATGGGTGCTTAACATTCATTCTTCAAAATTACTGAAAAAAACATACCATACAAAACATCCCATGCATAATGGATATATGGTGCAAAACAAGTAGTGAGGTGGAGAAGTGGCATTTTCTCTTGAAAGTAAGAGCAGAAAAGAAATATTTGCTTTAAGCTAGTCACGCTGATACTGACCTTCTTCAGCTCACGCTTTACAAGAGTCCTACGTCCACTGCTCCCAACAGATGCAGCACCACTACTGCCTTTCCCCTGGGAGGTCAGGTCAGCAACTATCGTGTAGTTTTCATCAGTCTGTGTAACAGAACTAACAGAAAGGCATGTTTAGTCAGGGAAACACAGAGAGCACCAATTCAGTCTTCATTTAAGCAGCATTCTTACCTCTGGTAATGTTGGAGACCCTGAACTTGTGTTGCAAGATACTGGGGTAGTTCCCACGTAACTTCATTTGTTTGAGTGTTCCAGTAATAATAGCAACCTGTATTTTCATCCCAAACCTCCTGCCAGTCTCCCATCTCCACTCCCACTGTAGGAAGAAAGCAAGTCTTCAGTGAGCTGACCCACTTTCCCCCTATATATAAGCAAATAATTGCAAATTGCTTCACCAAGTATCTTCACCTTTCTCCATAAAGTCCTAGAAACTAATGAAGGCTACAATGGCATCATACTCTATTATTTTCACATTCTTGTCCCATACAACATCCATCTACGACTTTTATCCCTCATAACAATCTACTACTTTTAATTCCTATCCTATGTAACATCCATCTACTGTTTAGGATTCCTAAATCCTAATAGATTAGGCATTGTGTGAAGTCCTCAATAATGTAATGTTCTTAGAGGAAGAGTTAACAGCAAATTCCTCCCTCATTGCCCCTTCCAGAAACTGCAGACATTTCTGCTATATCTCCTCTCCCTTTCACATTGGTACTCTGGCTTTCAAAGAAGGGCAAAAGGGGACATTTGGGGATTGTGATGCTGGTAGAGGATAAACAGAGTATGGATCCAAAGCTTTTCAAACAGGCAGAGAAAAGCTCCAAAAAGGAAATAAACTTAGGTGCACCACACACTGCATTAAAAACTTTTCTTTCTCATTCTTGAAATTGAAGGGTTTTTTTTTTCCTTTTAGTTTATGCTTAATGGAGGAAAAACGTCCTATGGAGTTATAAAAGGATTTACAAATTGGCTTCAGGGACATTTTGGCTTTGATGCAAAATTTTTGGACATGTCAGAGCTTCCCAGACCTAGAGCAATGCTTCTCCTTCCACCTTTTTAGGTGCAGCCATGGGTTCTTATTTTTTAGTTGCACATCACAAAGCTATCTCAACAAGACATGGAAATGCGTGGAGCATCTACCTTTACTATGATACTACAATGAGCTAGAACAAAAACCATATAATAGCATAAGCAAACCAGAAGCTCACCTCCTGCCAGTGAGCACTGAGTGTCATACTGCCACTCAGGCACCTGGTCTGTTCCATTTGCTGTTGCCAAAAGCTGACTGGTGGCAGATTCCTTGGGCTCTGGGCGTGGAGGAGTAGGAGGGGGAGCAGTGGCAGGAATAATGGTCTCCGCAGGTTGAGAAGGAGCTGTAATTGCATCTATTTCCTTTTAAAAGTAGAAATAAGACCAAAAGAAAAAACAAACAAAAACCCCCATATTATTTGACTAAAGAAAGAGCATTTAACTTAAGTAAGGGAATCTGTGGTAAAAGGTTCATTGTGACCGTAGGAGTTCCCCAAATGACCAGGTTTATCCTGTTGTTATCCTTAATCATTGATCTGAGATGACAGTTTTTAATTACAATGAACAAAGCTGAGCTGTGTTTTGCAGGCATGAAAGCTGTCATGTAGAATTAAGCTTTGCTTTGCAAATTTGGTAGGGAAATATCAAAACCAGTAAGATTTGTTCCTGCTCCTTTTGCCAGGTCCTGTTCTGTGCCACTGACCCCACCAACCATCAGGCTGCATTCCCCAACTATGAAGCTTCTCAAATCGGAATTTGATAAGTGGACCAAAAAAGCTTCCCTAATCCTAATGTAGTTATTTCTCAATCCTGTAGAAAGAGAAATTGGTTATTAGATTAACAGAATCCCTGATGCCCTGTCTGCCTTGATTAATGTTAGTGTGATTTTTCTGTATGTTCTGTTCCAGTCCAGAAAAGAAATTCAATTTATGGATCAAAACATAATTTTTTACCAACCGCAAGGAA